>OW052110.1:27500-10027500 GCA_932526535.1 Caradrina clavipalpis
CGTAAATATTTCTGGAAAATCTCAAAAGGGAAAATTTTTATTAAAGAAAAACACTTTTCCAAATTTTTACAAACTTTAAAATTTAATAACTTTGTCATTTTTTGTCATACAATAAATCTAGGGACGCCGCTGGACGCGCCTGAAGCTGCTCCACCCGAGTCCTGAAAAACAAAAAGGGATACAATTGTTAGTTTTTTAAATATAATAGTTTTTATAGTAAATTTTCGAAATTTTTGCGTTTTTAAGCCCTTCCCTGGCGAATAACTCCCGTTCCTGTTGCGCGAACGGGTTCAAATCTTCACAGTAGACGGGACTCCGCGCAGGCTACGCGTGTGCACCCTCAAAACAGAGCCGCCCATACAAAAATTGACCACCCGACAGTAAAAAACTGTCCAAATCACAAAAATTTTGCCCGTTTATTTAGTGTTTATCCCGTTTTTCGCCAATTTTCCAAGGTAATTTCCACGTCACTGGCTCCAGCGCATCGGTCGAACTCCCAGGAGTGAAACCGCAGCGATATCCGCAAAAATCCCGTGGGAATTGGTGTAGAAACAAGCAATTTTAGTAAAATCACCGTACATATACGCATATATCTATATATAGGTAGGTTGCAAAAGTTTACCTTAGTGAGCACTTGAAAATACTTTGTTGAAACTTTGACGTAATTTTTACACCCTTATAAGGTACCGTATATACAAGTGCAATACACCGTTAGACGCGGCTCCGCGAGCCCTGTACACTCCCGTAAATATTTCTGGAAAATCTCAAAAGGGAAAATTTTTATTAAAGAAAAACACTTTTCCAAATTTTTACAAACTTTAAAATTTAATAACTTTGTCATTTTTTGTCATACAATAAATCTAGGGACGCCGCTGGACGCGCCTGAAGCTGCTCCACCCGAGTCCTGAAAAACAAAAAGGGATACAATTGTTAGTTTTTTAAATATAATAGTTTTTATAGTAAATTTTCGAAATTTTTGCGTTTTTAAGCCCTTCCCTGGCGAATAACTCCCGTTCCTGTTGCGCGAACGGGTTCAAATCTTCACAGTAGACGGGACTCCGCGCAGGCTACGCGTGTGCACCCTCAAAACAGAGCCGCCCATACAAAAATTGACCACCCGACAGTAAAAAACTGTCCAAATCACAAAAATTTTGCCCGTTTATTTAGTGTTTATCCCGTTTTTCGCCAATTTTCCAAGGTAATTTCCACGTCACTGGCTCCAGCGCATCGGTCGAACTCCCAGGAGTGAAACCGCAGCGATATCCGCAAAAATCCCGTGGGAATTGGTGTAGAAACAAGCAATTTTAGTAAAATCACCGTACATATACGCATATATCTATATATAGGTAGGTTGCAAAAGTTTACCTTAGTGAGCACTTGAAAATACTTTGTTGAAACTTTGACGTAATTTTTACACCCTTATAAGGTACCGTATATACAAGTGCAATACACCGTTAGACGCGGCTCCGCGAGCCCTGTACACTCCCGTAAATATTTCTGGAAAATCTCAAAAGGGAAAATTTTTATTAAAGAAAAACACTTTTCCAAATTTTTACAAACTTTAAAATTTAATAACTTTGTCATTTTTTGTCATACAATAAATCTAGGGACGCCGCTGGACGCGCCTGAAGCTGCTCCACCCGAGTCCTGAAAAACAAAAAGGGATACAATTGTTAGTTTTTTAAATATAATAGTTTTTATAGTAAATTTTCGAAATTTTTGCGTTTTTAAGCCCTTCCCTGGCGAATAACTCCCGTTCCTGTTGCGCGAACGGGTTCAAATCTTCACAGTAGACGGGACTCCGCGCAGGCTACGCGTGTGCACCCTCAAAACAGAGCCGCCCATACAAAAATTGACCACCCGACAGTAAAAAACTGTCCAAATCACAAAAATTTTGCCCGTTTATTTAGTGTTTATCCCGTTTTTCGCCAATTTTCCAAGGTAATTTCCACGTCACTGGCTCCAGCGCATCGGTCGAACTCCCAGGAGTGAAACCGCAGCGATATCCGCAAAAATCCCGTGGGAATTGGTGTAGAAACAAGCAATTTTAGTAAAATCACCGTACATATACGCATATATCTATATATAGGTAGGTTGCAAAAGTTTACCTTAGTGAGCACTTGAAAATACTTTGTTGAAACTTTGACGTAATTTTTACACCCTTATAAGGTACCGTATATACAAGTGCAATACACCGTTAGACGCGGCTCCGCGAGCCCTGTACACTCCCGTAAATATTTCTGGAAAATCTCAAAAGGGAAAATTTTTATTAAAGAAAAACACTTTTCCAAATTTTTACAAACTTTAAAATTTAATAACTTTGTCATTTTTTGTCATACAATAAATCTAGGGACGCCGCTGGACGCGCCTGAAGCTGCTCCACCCGAGTCCTGAAAAACAAAAAGGGATACAATTGTTAGTTTTTTAAATATAATAGTTTTTATAGTAAATTTTCGAAATTTTTGCGTTTTTAAGCCCTTCCCTGGCGAATAACTCCCGTTCCTGTTGCGCGAACGGGTTCAAATCTTCACAGTAGACGGGACTCCGCGCAGGCTACGCGTGTGCACCCTCAAAACAGAGCCGCCCATACAAAAATTGACCACCCGACAGTAAAAAACTGTCCAAATCACAAAAATTTTGCCCGTTTATTTAGTGTTTATCCCGTTTTTCGCCAATTTTCCAAGGTAATTTCCACGTCACTGGCTCCAGCGCATCGGTCGAACTCCCAGGAGTGAAACCGCAGCGATATCCGCAAAAATCCCGTGGGAATTGGTGTAGAAACAAGCAATTTTAGTAAAATCACCGTACATATACGCATATATCTATATATAGGTAGGTTGCAAAAGTTTACCTTAGTGAGCACTTGAAAATACTTTGTTGAAACTTTGACGTAATTTTTACACCCTTATAAGGTACCGTATATACAAGTGCAATACACCGTTAGACGCGGCTCCGCGAGCCCTGTACACTCCCGTAAATATTTCTGGAAAATCTCAAAAGGGAAAATTTTTATTAAAGAAAAACACTTTTCCAAATTTTTACAAACTTTAAAATTTAATAACTTTGTCATTTTTTGTCATACAATAAATCTAGGGACGCCGCTGGACGCGCCTGAAGCTGCTCCACCCGAGTCCTGAAAAACAAAAAGGGATACAATTGTTAGTTTTTTAAATATAATAGTTTTTATAGTAAATTTTCGAAATTTTTGCGTTTTTAAGCCCTTCCCTGGCGAATAACTCCCGTTCCTGTTGCGCGAACGGGTTCAAATCTTCACAGTAGACGGGACTCCGCGCAGGCTACGCGTGTGCACCCTCAAAACAGAGCCGCCCATACAAAAATTGACCACCCGACAGTAAAAAACTGTCCAAATCACAAAAATTTTGCCCGTTTATTTAGTGTTTATCCCGTTTTTCGCCAATTTTCCAAGGTAATTTCCACGTCACTGGCTCCAGCGCATCGGTCGAACTCCCAGGAGTGAAACCGCAGCGATATCCGCAAAAATCCCGTGGGAATTGGTGTAGAAACAAGCAATTTTAGTAAAATCACCGTACATATACGCATATATCTATATATAGGTAGGTTGCAAAAGTTTACCTTAGTGAGCACTTGAAAATACTTTGTTGAAACTTTGACGTAATTTTTACACCCTTATAAGGTACCGTATATACAAGTGCAATACACCGTTAGACGCGGCTCCGCGAGCCCTGTACACTCCCGTAAATATTTCTGGAAAATCTCAAAAGGGAAAATTTTTATTAAAGAAAAACACTTTTCCAAATTTTTACAAACTTTAAAATTTAATAACTTTGTCATTTTTTGTCATACAATAAATCTAGGGACGCCGCTGGACGCGCCTGAAGCTGCTCCACCCGAGTCCTGAAAAACAAAAAGGGATACAATTGTTAGTTTTTTAAATATAATAGTTTTTATAGTAAATTTTCGAAATTTTTGCGTTTTTAAGCCCTTCCCTGGCGAATAACTCCCGTTCCTGTTGCGCGAACGGGTTCAAATCTTCACAGTAGACGGGACTCCGCGCAGGCTACGCGTGTGCACCCTCAAAACAGAGCCGCCCATACAAAAATTGACCACCCGACAGTAAAAAACTGTCCAAATCACAAAAATTTTGCCCGTTTATTTAGTGTTTATCCCGTTTTTCGCCAATTTTCCAAGGTAATTTCCACGTCACTGGCTCCAGCGCATCGGTCGAACTCCCAGGAGTGAAACCGCAGCGATATCCGCAAAAATCCCGTGGGAATTGGTGTAGAAACAAGCAATTTTAGTAAAATCACCGTACATATACGCATATATCTATATATAGGTAGGTTGCAAAAGTTTACCTTAGTGAGCACTTGAAAATACTTTGTTGAAACTTTGACGTAATTTTTACACCCTTATAAGGTACCGTATATACAAGTGCAATACACCGTTAGACGCGGCTCCGCGAGCCCTGTACACTCCCGTAAATATTTCTGGAAAATCTCAAAAGGGAAAATTTTTATTAAAGAAAAACACTTTTCCAAATTTTTACAAACTTTAAAATTTAATAACTTTGTCATTTTTTGTCATACAATAAATCTAGGGACGCCGCTGGACGCGCCTGAAGCTGCTCCACCCGAGTCCTGAAAAACAAAAAGGGATACAATTGTTAGTTTTTTAAATATAATAGTTTTTATAGTAAATTTTCGAAATTTTTGCGTTTTTAAGCCCTTCCCTGGCGAATAACTCCCGTTCCTGTTGCGCGAACGGGTTCAAATCTTCACAGTAGACGGGACTCCGCGCAGGCTACGCGTGTGCACCCTCAAAACAGAGCCGCCCATACAAAAATTGACCACCCGACAGTAAAAAACTGTCCAAATCACAAAAATTTTGCCCGTTTATTTAGTGTTTATCCCGTTTTTCGCCAATTTTCCAAGGTAATTTCCACGTCACTGGCTCCAGCGCATCGGTCGAACTCCCAGGAGTGAAACCGCAGCGATATCCGCAAAAATCCCGTGGGAATTGGTGTAGAAACAAGCAATTTTAGTAAAATCACCGTACATATACGCATATATCTATATATAGGTAGGTTGCAAAAGTTTACCTTAGTGAGCACTTGAAAATACTTTGTTGAAACTTTGACGTAATTTTTACACCCTTATAAGGTACCGTATATACAAGTGCAATACACCGTTAGACGCGGCTCCGCGAGCCCTGTACACTCCCGTAAATATTTCTGGAAAATCTCAAAAGGGAAAATTTTTATTAAAGAAAAACACTTTTCCAAATTTTTACAAACTTTAAAATTTAATAACTTTGTCATTTTTTGTCATACAATAAATCTAGGGACGCCGCTGGACGCGCCTGAAGCTGCTCCACCCGAGTCCTGAAAAACAAAAAGGGATACAATTGTTAGTTTTTTAAATATAATAGTTTTTATAGTAAATTTTCGAAATTTTTGCGTTTTTAAGCCCTTCCCTGGCGAATAACTCCCGTTCCTGTTGCGCGAACGGGTTCAAATCTTCACAGTAGACGGGACTCCGCGCAGGCTACGCGTGTGCACCCTCAAAACAGAGCCGCCCATACAAAAATTGACCACCCGACAGTAAAAAACTGTCCAAATCACAAAAATTTTGCCCGTTTATTTAGTGTTTATCCCGTTTTTCGCCAATTTTCCAAGGTAATTTCCACGTCACTGGCTCCAGCGCATCGGTCGAACTCCCAGGAGTGAAACCGCAGCGATATCCGCAAAAATCCCGTGGGAATTGGTGTAGAAACAAGCAATTTTAGTAAAATCACCGTACATATACGCATATATCTATATATAGGTAGGTTGCAAAAGTTTACCTTAGTGAGCACTTGAAAATACTTTGTTGAAACTTTGACGTAATTTTTACACCCTTATAAGGTACCGTATATACAAGTGCAATACACCGTTAGACGCGGCTCCGCGAGCCCTGTACACTCCCGTAAATATTTCTGGAAAATCTCAAAAGGGAAAATTTTTATTAAAGAAAAACACTTTTCCAAATTTTTACAAACTTTAAAATTTAATAACTTTGTCATTTTTTGTCATACAATAAATCTAGGGACGCCGCTGGACGCGCCTGAAGCTGCTCCACCCGAGTCCTGAAAAACAAAAAGGGATACAATTGTTAGTTTTTTAAATATAATAGTTTTTATAGTAAATTTTCGAAATTTTTGCGTTTTTAAGCCCTTCCCTGGCGAATAACTCCCGTTCCTGTTGCGCGAACGGGTTCAAATCTTCACAGTAGACGGGACTCCGCGCAGGCTACGCGTGTGCACCCTCAAAACAGAGCCGCCCATACAAAAATTGACCACCCGACAGTAAAAAACTGTCCAAATCACAAAAATTTTGCCCGTTTATTTAGTGTTTATCCCGTTTTTCGCCAATTTTCCAAGGTAATTTCCACGTCACTGGCTCCAGCGCATCGGTCGAACTCCCAGGAGTGAAACCGCAGCGATATCCGCAAAAATCCCGTGGGAATTGGTGTAGAAACAAGCAATTTTAGTAAAATCACCGTACATATACGCATATATCTATATATAGGTAGGTTGCAAAAGTTTACCTTAGTGAGCACTTGAAAATACTTTGTTGAAACTTTGACGTAATTTTTACACCCTTATAAGGTACCGTATATACAAGTGCAATACACCGTTAGACGCGGCTCCGCGAGCCCTGTACACTCCCGTAAATATTTCTGGAAAATCTCAAAAGGGAAAATTTTTATTAAAGAAAAACACTTTTCCAAATTTTTACAAACTTTAAAATTTAATAACTTTGTCATTTTTTGTCATACAATAAATCTAGGGACGCCGCTGGACGCGCCTGAAGCTGCTCCACCCGAGTCCTGAAAAACAAAAAGGGATACAATTGTTAGTTTTTTAAATATAATAGTTTTTATAGTAAATTTTCGAAATTTTTGCGTTTTTAAGCCCTTCCCTGGCGAATAACTCCCGTTCCTGTTGCGCGAACGGGTTCAAATCTTCACAGTAGACGGGACTCCGCGCAGGCTACGCGTGTGCACCCTCAAAACAGAGCCGCCCATACAAAAATTGACCACCCGACAGTAAAAAACTGTCCAAATCACAAAAATTTTGCCCGTTTATTTAGTGTTTATCCCGTTTTTCGCCAATTTTCCAAGGTAATTTCCACGTCACTGGCTCCAGCGCATCGGTCGAACTCCCAGGAGTGAAACCGCAGCGATATCCGCAAAAATCCCGTGGGAATTGGTGTAGAAACAAGCAATTTTAGTAAAATCACCGTACATATACGCATATATCTATATATAGGTAGGTTGCAAAAGTTTACCTTAGTGAGCACTTGAAAATACTTTGTTGAAACTTTGACGTAATTTTTACACCCTTATAAGGTACCGTATATACAAGTGCAATACACCGTTAGACGCGGCTCCGCGAGCCCTGTACACTCCCGTAAATATTTCTGGAAAATCTCAAAAGGGAAAATTTTTATTAAAGAAAAACACTTTTCCAAATTTTTACAAACTTTAAAATTTAATAACTTTGTCATTTTTTGTCATACAATAAATCTAGGGACGCCGCTGGACGCGCCTGAAGCTGCTCCACCCGAGTCCTGAAAAACAAAAAGGGATACAATTGTTAGTTTTTTAAATATAATAGTTTTTATAGTAAATTTTCGAAATTTTTGCGTTTTTAAGCCCTTCCCTGGCGAATAACTCCCGTTCCTGTTGCGCGAACGGGTTCAAATCTTCACAGTAGACGGGACTCCGCGCAGGCTACGCGTGTGCACCCTCAAAACAGAGCCGCCCATACAAAAATTGACCACCCGACAGTAAAAAACTGTCCAAATCACAAAAATTTTGCCCGTTTATTTAGTGTTTATCCCGTTTTTCGCCAATTTTCCAAGGTAATTTCCACGTCACTGGCTCCAGCGCATCGGTCGAACTCCCAGGAGTGAAACCGCAGCGATATCCGCAAAAATCCCGTGGGAATTGGTGTAGAAACAAGCAATTTTAGTAAAATCACCGTACATATACGCATATATCTATATATAGGTAGGTTGCAAAAGTTTACCTTAGTGAGCACTTGAAAATACTTTGTTGAAACTTTGACGTAATTTTTACACCCTTATAAGGTACCGTATATACAAGTGCAATACACCGTTAGACGCGGCTCCGCGAGCCCTGTACACTCCCGTAAATATTTCTGGAAAATCTCAAAAGGGAAAATTTTTATTAAAGAAAAACACTTTTCCAAATTTTTACAAACTTTAAAATTTAATAACTTTGTCATTTTTTGTCATACAATAAATCTAGGGACGCCGCTGGACGCGCCTGAAGCTGCTCCACCCGAGTCCTGAAAAACAAAAAGGGATACAATTGTTAGTTTTTTAAATATAATAGTTTTTATAGTAAATTTTCGAAATTTTTGCGTTTTTAAGCCCTTCCCTGGCGAATAACTCCCGTTCCTGTTGCGCGAACGGGTTCAAATCTTCACAGTAGACGGGACTCCGCGCAGGCTACGCGTGTGCACCCTCAAAACAGAGCCGCCCATACAAAAATTGACCACCCGACAGTAAAAAACTGTCCAAATCACAAAAATTTTGCCCGTTTATTTAGTGTTTATCCCGTTTTTCGCCAATTTTCCAAGGTAATTTCCACGTCACTGGCTCCAGCGCATCGGTCGAACTCCCAGGAGTGAAACCGCAGCGATATCCGCAAAAATCCCGTGGGAATTGGTGTAGAAACAAGCAATTTTAGTAAAATCACCGTACATATACGCATATATCTATATATAGGTAGGTTGCAAAAGTTTACCTTAGTGAGCACTTGAAAATACTTTGTTGAAACTTTGACGTAATTTTTACACCCTTATAAGGTACCGTATATACAAGTGCAATACACCGTTAGACGCGGCTCCGCGAGCCCTGTACACTCCCGTAAATATTTCTGGAAAATCTCAAAAGGGAAAATTTTTATTAAAGAAAAACACTTTTCCAAATTTTTACAAACTTTAAAATTTAATAACTTTGTCATTTTTTGTCATACAATAAATCTAGGGACGCCGCTGGACGCGCCTGAAGCTGCTCCACCCGAGTCCTGAAAAACAAAAAGGGATACAATTGTTAGTTTTTTAAATATAATAGTTTTTATAGTAAATTTTCGAAATTTTTGCGTTTTTAAGCCCTTCCCTGGCGAATAACTCCCGTTCCTGTTGCGCGAACGGGTTCAAATCTTCACAGTAGACGGGACTCCGCGCAGGCTACGCGTGTGCACCCTCAAAACAGAGCCGCCCATACAAAAATTGACCACCCGACAGTAAAAAACTGTCCAAATCACAAAAATTTTGCCCGTTTATTTAGTGTTTATCCCGTTTTTCGCCAATTTTCCAAGGTAATTTCCACGTCACTGGCTCCAGCGCATCGGTCGAACTCCCAGGAGTGAAACCGCAGCGATATCCGCAAAAATCCCGTGGGAATTGGTGTAGAAACAAGCAATTTTAGTAAAATCACCGTACATATACGCATATATCTATATATAGGTAGGTTGCAAAAGTTTACCTTAGTGAGCACTTGAAAATACTTTGTTGAAACTTTGACGTAATTTTTACACCCTTATAAGGTACCGTATATACAAGTGCAATACACCGTTAGACGCGGCTCCGCGAGCCCTGTACACTCCCGTAAATATTTCTGGAAAATCTCAAAAGGGAAAATTTTTATTAAAGAAAAACACTTTTCCAAATTTTTACAAACTTTAAAATTTAATAACTTTGTCATTTTTTGTCATACAATAAATCTAGGGACGCCGCTGGACGCGCCTGAAGCTGCTCCACCCGAGTCCTGAAAAACAAAAAGGGATACAATTGTTAGTTTTTTAAATATAATAGTTTTTATAGTAAATTTTCGAAATTTTTGCGTTTTTAAGCCCTTCCCTGGCGAATAACTCCCGTTCCTGTTGCGCGAACGGGTTCAAATCTTCACAGTAGACGGGACTCCGCGCAGGCTACGCGTGTGCACCCTCAAAACAGAGCCGCCCATACAAAAATTGACCACCCGACAGTAAAAAACTGTCCAAATCACAAAAATTTTGCCCGTTTATTTAGTGTTTATCCCGTTTTTCGCCAATTTTCCAAGGTAATTTCCACGTCACTGGCTCCAGCGCATCGGTCGAACTCCCAGGAGTGAAACCGCAGCGATATCCGCAAAAATCCCGTGGGAATTGGTGTAGAAACAAGCAATTTTAGTAAAATCACCGTACATATACGCATATATCTATATATAGGTAGGTTGCAAAAGTTTACCTTAGTGAGCACTTGAAAATACTTTGTTGAAACTTTGACGTAATTTTTACACCCTTATAAGGTACCGTATATACAAGTGCAATACACCGTTAGACGCGGCTCCGCGAGCCCTGTACACTCCCGTAAATATTTCTGGAAAATCTCAAAAGGGAAAATTTTTATTAAAGAAAAACACTTTTCCAAATTTTTACAAACTTTAAAATTTAATAACTTTGTCATTTTTTGTCATACAATAAATCTAGGGACGCCGCTGGACGCGCCTGAAGCTGCTCCACCCGAGTCCTGAAAAACAAAAAGGGATACAATTGTTAGTTTTTTAAATATAATAGTTTTTATAGTAAATTTTCGAAATTTTTGCGTTTTTAAGCCCTTCCCTGGCGAATAACTCCCGTTCCTGTTGCGCGAACGGGTTCAAATCTTCACAGTAGACGGGACTCCGCGCAGGCTACGCGTGTGCACCCTCAAAACAGAGCCGCCCATACAAAAATTGACCACCCGACAGTAAAAAACTGTCCAAATCACAAAAATTTTGCCCGTTTATTTAGTGTTTATCCCGTTTTTCGCCAATTTTCCAAGGTAATTTCCACGTCACTGGCTCCAGCGCATCGGTCGAACTCCCAGGAGTGAAACCGCAGCGATATCCGCAAAAATCCCGTGGGAATTGGTGTAGAAACAAGCAATTTTAGTAAAATCACCGTACATATACGCATATATCTATATATAGGTAGGTTGCAAAAGTTTACCTTAGTGAGCACTTGAAAATACTTTGTTGAAACTTTGACGTAATTTTTACACCCTTATAAGGTACCGTATATACAAGTGCAATACACCGTTAGACGCGGCTCCGCGAGCCCTGTACACTCCCGTAAATATTTCTGGAAAATCTCAAAAGGGAAAATTTTTATTAAAGAAAAACACTTTTCCAAATTTTTACAAACTTTAAAATTTAATAACTTTGTCATTTTTTGTCATACAATAAATCTAGGGACGCCGCTGGACGCGCCTGAAGCTGCTCCACCCGAGTCCTGAAAAACAAAAAGGGATACAATTGTTAGTTTTTTAAATATAATAGTTTTTATAGTAAATTTTCGAAATTTTTGCGTTTTTAAGCCCTTCCCTGGCGAATAACTCCCGTTCCTGTTGCGCGAACGGGTTCAAATCTTCACAGTAGACGGGACTCCGCGCAGGCTACGCGTGTGCACCCTCAAAACAGAGCCGCCCATACAAAAATTGACCACCCGACAGTAAAAAACTGTCCAAATCACAAAAATTCGTGCCCGCCCATGCCCACCCTTAATTGATTTTTTATACGGACCGAAAAATTTTTATTGTCTAAATCGACGACGGGGGCCACGACAATTAGATATAGACATATATCGCTGTATTTTAAATCGACATTTTGGCTTCTATAGCCAAAATTGACCGCCCCGGGCATTATTAAGACAGAATCGTACACTTTGAGTAAGTGCATTTTGACTCACACGCCCCTATACAGCATGTGACTAAAACGTCTATATCTATACATTATACACCTTATTTTATACGCTATTTACAATACACATCACTTATTAATTGACATTTTAATTCTTTACTGCTCCACATTTTAATTTAATTTATTATATTTTAATACTCCCTCAATATGTACCTCGCTCGAACCCCCGCCAAGAAGACATCCACCAGCCCCGTTGTCTCTCCACCAAACGAGGCTGGGGTCCCCTCCCCCTCTTCTTCCTCAAATGTGAGGCGGAGCGTTGGAGAGTGGGAGAACGCCAAACCGACAGCCAGCCAGCCCCCTTCATCATCAGCCGCTCGGTCGCCCAAGAGGGCGGCCCCGATCGCGGCGGCCCTCTCGCAGCCTACTAGGAAGACGGCGCAGCCCATTGACTGCAAAGTCGCGCTGCGCAGAACGTCCGTTGAGGCGGCGGGAGGATCGCCGGGAACGTCCCAAAAGCAGCCCCAAAAGCCCATCGACCGGGTCACCGAGGCACGAAACTGCTTGCTCCGTGCGAAGTCACACTTGGGTGACTCACGGAACCTTCGGGCTGACCTCAAAGCCGGGATCACCCAGGCCGTGGAGCGGCTGTACCAACTGGTGAAGGAAGAGGCGGCGGCTGCCGCTTCGACAAAAGGGGTGGTGGTCGAGGCGGCCGCTAGTAAAGCGACTCCCCCCCCGGAAACCTCTCCAGCTGTCGACTCGCTGCTCGCTTCACTAGCGGAGCATAGCGCGTTGGTGAAGGAGAGCGGCGAGGAAATGAGGAGACTCCGGGCGACGATGGAGGGACAGCAGGAACGTGCCAAAAAGCCGGCAACTTACGCAAGCGCTGCGGCCGGCAGGCAGTATGTGCCGCCGCCGCCGCTGCACTCGCTCATAGTGAGCTCCGACGACGGCAATGATACCAGCAGTGCCGTCGTCGATAAAATAAGAATCGCGGTGGACGCAAAGGAGACGGGCATCCGGGTCGACAAGGTCCGAAAGACCAGGGACCAGAAGGTCGTCGTAGGCTGCCGGACCCGGAGTGAGCTGGAGGCTGTCAAGAACAGACTGGGGGGCTCAGCGGCAGGGCTTAAGGTAGAGGAGGCCGTCAACAGGGATCCCCTGGTGATGCTAGCGGACGTGTTATCCTACAACACGGACGACGACGTCGCCAGGGCGATCCTGAAACAAAATCAACACCTCCTGGGCGAGCTCAAGGCGGACGAGGTGAGGGTCGCCGTAAAGTACCGAAAGCGAGCACGCAACCCGCACGAGAGCCACGTGGTCGTGCAGGTCTCCCCCCCGGTGTGGCAGATCCTAACCAAGGCAGGCCGTGCACACATCGACCTGCAGAGGGTGAGGGTCTATGACCAGACTCCCCTCGTGCAGTGCACGAAATGCCTTGGCTTCGGCCACGGCCGGAAACACTGCACCGGGACTGACGACCTTTGCTCGCATTGCGGCGACCCACATCTGAGAGCGGAATGCCCATCGCACCGAGCCGGTGAGCCCCCCAAATGCTGCAATTGTAAAAAAGCCGGTCATGACCATCTAGCTCACAACGGGTTCAGCCTGGATTGCCCGTTGCGCCGGCGGTGGGACGCAATAGCGCGCTCCACCGTCGCCTACTGCTAAAGGCGCCACCGCGACCAACGTGTCCACGTTTGCTCCCCCCCGGGAAGGGACTTTAGACCAGGTGAACATGCAGGTACCAGATGTTGGCGACACCCCGACCTCCGAAACTGTACGAGGGGGCATATTGTATCTTAGCCACCTTCACGCAACCGCGCCCAAAATGGTTATCCTCGACCCGGTGGAAAGCTGGAAGACAGATCGGTGTACAACGAACTCGGACCACAGCGCCATATCCTTCAACGTAAAGCTGCAGAGAGGTGAGCGTACATACACACAAAACGGACGACGGGGCCCTTCTTCACTAACTGGGGCCTGTTTCATTAGAAAACGGCACAGCTTAGCACAGAACAACGTATCAGCCCGTCGGACGTAACACCAATCAGTAACACTCAACCACTCAAAAAACACTATCAACACATACAAAAACACATACACATAACATGCACAGAACACATACCACTCAGGAAAACACACAACGCTCACCTTGTCGTTGTGGTCCGAGTAAGTAGCTACCCTGATGAGGGAACTTCTACCGGGAAGAGACGAAAAACGTTGCGCGCGAGCCCCCTCGACTAAGGCTGGGGTGATTGACAGGTACCTGCATGGAAAAGAGGAAATTTTCGTGGGGATCATGGAGAGCACTGGTGGGGAATAGCTTTGAAGCTTAAAGGCGCCTTTTCAATTTTCAATTTTAATTTCTATATACAAGAAACAATTATGAACATTATAATAAAACAATCACACACACTTAAAACAAACATATACATAATAAATTATATAAGCACATACAATAACCAATATCTTATATATGAATACCTACATATCTAAACACACAATATATCGACTAATTGATTATAGCGGAAAGTATATCTTACAGATGGGTTCAAGGTCGCACAATGTATTGACAGATGTTAAGAGTTTGTGCGACCCTTGAGAAAGGAGCGAGATAAACACCAAACAATAGGGACACATATATAATACATCATAAACATATTATATACACACATAAACACCAAAGATGGGCTCAAGATGGCGCAAGTAATTGATTGACATCAAGAGTTGCGCCACCCTTGAGAAAGGAAAGAAATACACATAATAGAATATATATATTACAAACAATTATCAAGAACATATATCTAATAATAAATTTGTACAGATGTATACACAAACATATTTATATATATACAAAACTATTTATCTATTCATATTGATACAAACGCATCCAATACAGCAGTTACAAAAAGTAATAATAGCAAAAATGCTCAGACAACAAACAGGCGAGAGAGAGTAAACAAAACAAGATGCAAGTAGAAGACAGGCAGAATGAAATAAAACAAACGGTATATATGTACAAGGTGTATAAATAACATACGAAACATAAAATACGTAAAACAAAATGTAATAATAAATAATAAAGCAAAACACAAACAAAATCAAAAACAAAACCTAACCTAATAATAAATAATAAAGCAAAACACAAACAAAATCAAAAACAAAACATAATAATAAATAACAAGATACAAATTAAATATGAAGCAAACTAAAAACAATGCGTAAGCAAAATAAAAAACACACAAACATAAAACACAGGAAAACCAAGCGAATGAACACATACCCAAATTTTTTGGAGAAAGTACAGACAAAACGAATGCAACAGATATCAAAAGAAACACTAACAAACAAAACAAAAATTATACAATCACGACTAGAAACAAAACCTGATTAACAACGCCCCTGCTCAAGGTAGGGAGTGGAGAACTGAACAACAAATAAAAAAAAAAAAAAAAAAAAAAAACCTAACCTAACCTAACCTAACCTAACCTAACCTAACCTAACCTAACCTAACCTAACCTAACCTAACCTAACCTAACCTAACCTAACCTAACCTAACCTAACCTAACCTAACCTAACCTAACCTAACCTAACCTAACCTAACCTAACCGGAAAAACTTTGACGTAATTTTTACACCCTTATAAGGTACCGTATATACAAGTGCAATACACCGTTAGACGCGGCTCCGCGAGCCCTGTACACTCCCGTAAATATTTCTGGAAAATCTCAAAAGGGAAAATTTTTATTAAAGAAAAACACTTTTCCAAATTTTTACAAACTTTAAAATTTAATAACTTTGTCATTTTTAGTCATACAATAAATCTAGGGACGCCGCTGGACGCGCCTGAAGTTGCTCCACCCGAGTCCTGAAAAACAAAAAGGGATACAATTGTTAGTTTTTTAAATATAATAGTTTTTTGGTATTTTTTTCGAAATTTTTGCGTTTTTAAGCCCTTCCCTGGCGAATAACTCCCGTTCCTGTTGTGCGAACGGGTTCAAATCTTCACAGTAGACGGGACCCCGCGCAGGCAACGAGTGTGCACCCTCAAAACAGAGCCGCCCATACAAAAATTGACCACCCGACAGTAAAAAACTGTCCAAATCACAAAAATTTTGCCCGTTTAGTTACCGTTTATCCCGTTTTTAGCCAATTGTCCAAGGATCGTTCCACGTCACTGGCTCCAGCGCATCGGTCGAACTCCCAGGAGTGAAACCGCAGCGATATCCGCAAAAATCCCGTGGGAATTGGTGTAGAAACAAGCAATTTTAGTAAAATCACCGTACATATACGCATATATCTATATATAGGTAGGTTGCAAAAGTTTACCTTAGTGAGCACTTGAAAATACTTTGTTGAAACTTTGACGTAATTTTTACACCCTTATAAGGTACCGTATATACAAGTGCAATACACCGTTAGACGCGGCTCCGCGAGCCCTGTACACTCCCGTAAATATTTCTGGAAAATCTCAAAAGGGAAAATTTTTATTAAAGAAAAACACTTTTCCAAATTTTTACAAACTTTAAAATTTAATAACTTTGTCATTTTTAGTCATACAATAAATCTAGGGACGCCGCTGGACGCGCCTGAAGTTGCTCCACCCGAGTCCTGAAAAACAAAAAGGGATACAATTGTTAGTCTTTTAAATATAATAGTTTTTTGGTATTTTTTTCGAAATTTTTGCGTTTTTAAGCCCTTCCCTGGCGAATAACTCCCGTTCCTGTTGTGCGAACGGGTTCAAATCTTCACAGTAGACGGGACCCCGCGCAGGCAACGCGTGTGCACCCTCAAAACAGAGCCGCCCATACAAAAATTGACCACCCGACAGTAAAAAACTGTCCAAATCACAAAAATTTTGCCCGTTTAGTTACCGTTTATCCCGTTTTTAGCCAATTGTCCAAGGATCGTTCCACGTCACTGGCTCCAGCGCATCGGTCGAACTCCCAGGAGTGAAACCGCAGCGATATCCGCAAAAATCCCGTGGGAATTGGTGTAGAAACAAGCAATTTTAGTAAAATCACCGTACATATACGCATATATCTATATATAGGTAGGTTGCAAAAGTTTACCTTAGTGAGCACTTGAAAATACTTTGTTGAAACTTTGACGTAATTTTTACACCCTTATAAGGTACCGTATATACAAGTGCAATACACCGTTAGACGCGGCTCCGCGAGCCCTGTACACTCCCGTAAATATTTCTGGAAAATCTCAAAAGGGAAAATTTTTATTAAAGAAAAACACTTTTCCAAATTTTTACAAACTTTAAAATTTAATAACTTTGTCATTTTTAGTCATACAATAAATCTAGGGACGCCGCTGGACGCGCCTGAAGTTGCTCCACCCGAGTCCTGAAAAACAAAAAGGGATACAATTGTTAGTTTTTTAAATATAATAGTTTTTTGGTATTTTTTCGAAATTTTTGCGTTTTTAAGCCCTTCCCTGGCGAATAACTCCCGTTCCTGTTGTGCGAACGGGTTCAAATCTTCACAGTAGACGGGACCCCGCGCAGGCAACGCGTGTGCACCCTCAAAACAGAGCCGCCCATACAAAAATTGACCACCCGACAGTAAAAAACTGTCCAAATCACAAAAATTCGTGCCCGCCCATGCCCACCCTTAATTGATTTTTTATACGGACCAAAAAATTTTTATTGTCTAAATCGACGACGGGGGCCACGACAATCATATATATACACGTATCGCCCTACTTTTTACTGACATTTTGGCTTATATAGCCAAAATTGACTGCCCCGGGCATTATTGAGACAGAATCGTGCACCCAAAGTGCATTTTGACTCACACGCCCCTATACAGCGTGTGATTAGCGTCTTTTACTTTATTTTATTTTAACGGTTATACAATTTATACCTTATTTATACACTTGTACACTACTAAAATTCCGACATTTTATCTTATACCTGACTGCACTCTTTGACTTGCCTTGTTTTTAATACTCTTTCAATATGTACTTGGCAAGAACGCCCGCCAAAAAGACCCCCACCAGTCCTGTTGTCTCTCCACCGGCCGAAGCAAGCGTCCCCTCTCCCACGGCTTCCTCAAACGTGAGGCGGAGTGTCGGGGAGTGGGAAAACGCAAAACCATCGTCGAGCCAGCCCCCTTCATCATCAGCCGCTCGGTCACCCAAGAAGGCGGCCCCAGTCGCGGCGGCCCTCTCGCAGCCTACTAAGAGGCCTGCGCAACCCATGGACTGCAAAGTCGCGTTGCGCAGAACATCCGTCGAGACGGCGGGAGGTTCGCCGGGAACGGGACAAAAACAGCCCCAAAAACCCACTGACCGGGTCACAGAGGCGCGGAACTGCCTGCTCCGCGCAAAGTCGCACTTGGGTGACTCCCGAAACCTTCGGGCCGACCTCAAAGCTGGGATCACCCAGGCCGTGGAGCGGCTGTATCAACTGGTTAAGGAAGAGGCGGCGGCCGCCGCTTCGACAAAAGGGGTGGTAGTCGAAGTGGCCGCCAGTAAGGTGACCCCGCCCCCGGAAACCTCTCCAGCTGTTGACTCGCTGCTCGCTTCACTAGCGGAGCATAGCGCGCTGGTGAAGGAGAGCGGCGAGGAGATGAGGAGACTCCGAGCGGCAATGGAGGGACAGCGGGAACACGTTGGAAAGCCGGCAACCTATGCGAGTGCAGCGGCGGGTAAGCAGTATGTGCCGCCGCCGCCGCTGCACTCGCTTATAGTGAGCTCCGACGACGGCAATGATACCAGCAGTGCCGTCGTCGATAAAATAAGAATCGCGGTGGACGCAAGGGAGACGGGCATCCGGGTCGACAAGGTCCGGAAGACAAGAGACCAGAAGGTCGTTATAGGGTGCCGGACCCGCGGTGAGCTGGAGGCAGTCAAGAGCAGACTGGGGGGCTCAGCGGCAGGGCTAAAGGTAGAGGAAGCTGTCAACAGGGATCCCCTGGTGGTGCTTACGGACGTGCTGTCCTACAACACGGACGAGGACATCACCAGGGCGATCCTGAAACAGAATCAGCATCTCCTGGGCGAACTCAAAAAGGACGAGGTGAGGGTCGCCGTAAAATATCGGAAGCGAGCACGCAACCCGCACGAGAGCCACGTGGTCGTGCAGGTCTCCCCCCCGGTGTGGCAGATCCTAACCAAGGCAGGCCGTGCACACATCGACCTGCAAAGGGTGAGGGTCTATGACCAGACTCCCCTTGTGCAGTGCACGAAATGCCTTGGTTTCGGCCACGGCCGGAAACACTGCACCGGGGCGGGGGACCTCTGCTCGCATTGCGGCGACGCTCACCTGAGAGCCGACTGCCCGTCGCACCTAGCCGGTGAGCCCCCCAAATGCTGTAATTGCAAAAAAGCCGGCCATGACAATCTGGCTCACAACGGCTTCAGCCTGGACTGCCCGTTGCGCCGGCGGTGGGACGCAATAGCGCGCTCCACCGTCGCATATTGCTAAAGGCGCCACCGCGAACAACGTGACCACACTTGCTCCCCCCCGGGACAAAACCATCGACCAGGGAAACAAGCAGGTACCAGATGTCGGCGACACCCCGACCTCCGAGACTATGCGAGGGGGCGTATCGTACCTTAGCCACTACCATGAAACCACGAGCACGATGGCTATCCTTGACCTGGTGGAAAGCTGGAAGACAGACCGGGGTATCACGATCTCGGACCGCAACGCTAACCTTCAACGTGAAGTTGCAGAGAGGTGGGCGTGCATACATACAAAACGGACGACGAGGTTTTTCTACTCTAACTGGAGTGAACTTCATGAGAAACTAGCCCAGATTAGCCCAGAACAACGCATCAGCCCGTCGGACGTCACACCAATCAGCTACACTCAACAACCCAGAAAGACTATAAGCACACACACACACATACACAAAACATGCACTGAACACACACTATTGCTACTGCTTAACACACACGCGCTCACCTTGCTGTTGCGGTCCGAGAGTGAAGAAGTGAAGAGAAGTTCCACCAGGAAGAGACAAATAAGTCGCGCGGCCTCCTCGTAAAGGCAGGGGTGATTGACAGGAACCTGCATGGAAGAGGAATAATACGTGGGGATCACGAGGAGCACAAGTGGGGAATGTCTTTAAAACTTTTCAATTTTCAATCTTCACTTAGAAGAAACAACTACGAATATTATAATAATACAAACACACACACACACAAAATAAACATATACATAAACAATAAACATAATTATATAAGCATATAAAATAACCAATATATTATATATAAATATATATCTGAACACACAATGTTTACCAATTTATTATAGCGGAAAGTATTATATCTTACAGATGGGTTCAAGGCCGCACAATGTATTGACAGATGTTAAGAGTTTGTGCGACCCTTGAGAAAGGAACGAGACACACACCAAACAATATGGACACATTATAATACATCATTAACATATAAAAGTAATAATATATACACACATAAATACCAAAGATGGGCTCAAGATGGCGCAAGTAATTGATTGACATCAAGAGTTGCGCCACCCTTGAGAAAGGAAAGAAATACACGCAATAGAATATATATATTACAGACAATTACCAAGAATAAAACAAACATATTTATCTATATACTCAACTATTTATCTATTCATATTGATATATATACATATCCAATACAGCAGCTACAAAAAGTAATAATAATAATAAAAATAAGTAAGAGGAAATAACATAATACTCGTAGGATACAAATAAAATACGAAAATTAGGAAGCAAAATAAATAATAAATATATACGTACAAAGTGCATAAACAACATACGAACAATGACGAACGGAAAAGTAACAGGCAAAAGGTGAAAAAATCAAAGGAACAATCTATAACCAAACAATATACAAACCAAACAAAGTAAATAAAACAAAATAGCAAAATACAAACAAAATCTAACAATAAATAATAAAGCAAAACACAAACAAAATCAAAAACAAAATGTAACAATAAATAATAAAGCAAAACACAAACAAAATCAAAAACAAAACCTAATAATAAATAATAAGATACAAATTAAATATGAAGCAAACTAAAAACAATGCGTAAGCAAAATAAAAAACACACAAACATAAAACACAGGAAAACCAAGCGAATGAACACATACCCAAAGTTTTTGGAGAAAGTACAGACAAAACAAATGCAACAAATATTAAAAGAAACACTAACAAACAAAACAAAAATTATACAATCACGACTAGAAACAAAAACCTGATTAACAACGCCCCTGCTCAAGGTAGGGAGTGGAGAACTGAACAACACAAAATTTTTTTTTTTTTTTTTTTTTTTTTTTTTTTTTTTTTTTTTTTTTTTTTTTTAAACCTAACCTAACCTAACCTAACCAAAAAGAAAAAAAAAAAAAAAAAAAAAAAAACAAAAAAAAAAAAAAAAAAAAAAAAAAAAAACCTAACCTAACCTAACCTAACCTAACCTAACCTAACCTAACCATATCCAATACAGCAGCTACAAAAAGTAATAATAATAATAAAAATAAGTAAGAGGAAATAACATAATACTCGTAGGATACAAATAAAATACGAAAATTAGGAAGCAAAATAAATAATAAATATATACGTACAAAGTGCATAAACAACATACGAACAATGACGAACGGAAAAGTAACAGGCAAAAGGTGAAAAAATCAAAGGAACAATCTATAACCAAACAATATACAAACCAAACAAAGTAAATAAAACAAAATAGCAAAATACAAACAAAATCTAACAATAAATAATAAAGCAAAACACAAACAAAATCAAAAACAAAATGTAACAATAAATAATAAAGCAAAACACAAACAAAATCAAAAACAAAACCTAATAATAAATAATAAGATACAAATTAAATATGAAGCAAACTAAAAACAATGCGTAAGCAAAATAAAAAACACACAAACATAAAACACAGGAAAACCAAGCGAATGAACACATACCCAAAGTTTTTGGAGAAAGTACAGACAAAACAAATGCAACAAATATTAAAAGAAACACTAACAAACAAAACAAAAATTATACAATCACGACTAGAAACAAAAACCTGATTAACAACGCCCCTGCTCAAGGTAGGGAGTGGAGAACTGAACAACACAAAAAAAAAAAAAAAAAAAAAAAAACCTAACCTAACCTAACCTAACCTAACCTAACCTAACCTAACCTAACCTAACCTAACCTAACCTAACCTAACCTAACCTAACCTAACCTAACCTAACCTAACCTAACCTAACCTAACCTAACCTAACCTAACCTAACCTAACCTAACCTAACCTAACCTAACCGTCAAATATCGAGGAGGCTGTTAACAGGGATCCCCTGGTGGTGCTGACGGACGTTCTGTCTTACAACACGGACGACGACATCACCAGGGCGATCCTCAAGCAGAATCAGCATCTCCTGGGCGAGCTCAAAAAGGACGAGGTGAGGGTCGCCGTTAAATATCGGAAGCGAGCACGCAACCCGCACGAGAGCCACGTGGTCGTGCAGGTCTCCCCCCCGGTGTGGCAGATCCTGACCAAGGCAGGCCGTGCACACATCGACCTGCAAAGGGTGAGGGTCTACGACCAGACTCCCCTCGTGCAGTGCACGAAATGCCTTGGTTTCGGCCACGGCCGGAAACACTGCACCGGGACGGAGGACCTCTGCTCGCATTGCGGCGACGCTCACCTGAGAGCGGAATGCCCATCGCATCTAGCCGGTGAGCCCCCCAAATGCTGTAATTGCAAAAAAGCCGGTCATGACCATCTAGCTCACAACGGGTTTAGCCTGGACTGTCCGTTGCGCCGGCGGTGGGACGCAATAGCGCGCTCCACCGTCGCATATTGCTAATGGCGCCACCGCGACCGACGTGTCTACATTTGTTCCCCCTCGGAAGAAGCCTCCAAACTGGTTAAATGTGCAGGTACCAAACATCGGCGACACCTTGACCTTCAAGACTATGCGAGGGGGCATATCATACTCTAGCCACTCATATGGAACCGCGCGCACGTTGGCTATCCTCGACCTGGTGGAAAGCTGGAAGATAGGACAGGGAACGACGACCCCGGACCACAGCGCTACTACCTTCAACGTGAAGTTGCAGAGAGGTGAGCGTACATACACACATAACGGACGACGAGGCTTCACTTCTCTAACTGGAGCCAATTTCATGAGAAACCAGCCCAGATTAGCTCAGAACCACGCATCAGCCCGTCGGACGTCACTCCAATCAGCAACACTCAACAACCTGAAAAGACTATGAACACACACACACATACACATAACATGCACTGAACCCACACAACTCCTTAAAACATACACGCGCTCACCTTGCCGTTGTGGTCCGAGGAATTAGCTACCCTGATGAGGGAAGTTCCACCAGGAAGAGACAAATACGTCGCGCGGCCCTCTCGTAAAGGCCGGGGTGATAGATGAGTACCTGCATAAATAGAGGAATACTCCGTGGTAGGCTGTGGGGAGCATAGGAGGGTGTTCCTGGTGTAAACAAGTAGGATGGATGGTCTTCTTTTGAAAAAAGCCGCCAAAATATACACATTTTTAAATTATCTATTATATATTACACAAACTAAATATATACACGTAACATAATATTTATATATTGATATTAACATATCGACTAAAAAGGGCTCAAGAAAGCGCAGAGTATTGGTGGATACCAAGGGTTTGCGCGACCCTTGAGAAAGGAAGGAGTCGACACATGTTACCACGTATTACAGACGCATACAGACACAAACCCATATAACATACAATATATATAATAAAAATATCTAAACACACGCAATATATTGAATTATATTGACTAGATAACCGGATAGCAAGAAAATGGATGGGCTCAAGATAGCGCATGGTATTGACTGACGTCAAGGGTTGCGCTATCCTTGAGCAAAGAAAGCAAAACACACAAAAGGACACACATATATTATATACGTATATATATATTATAGACATATAAAAGCACACATACAAATAAAAAGTATTTAATAATAAAGTATCACATTAATATAAATGTATTTACATCAATCCATCTATATACTATAAATAAACACTTCAAAAACGTAGCCAAATGAACAAATAGTTTATAAGTACTGGACAAACAGTCAAGCAGATAATGATACAAATGAAGCGAATTATATGCAAAACAATTTCCTAGTAAAATATAAATAACAAACATACCATAGACACCCAAAAAAGTAAACAATACAAAGGTGAAACAAATAAAATAAAAATCTAATTCCGAACAATAAACAAACACAAACAAATAATAAATGACAATGCAAACAAATGATAAATTAAACAAACAAAACACAAATTTGATTACTACAAAAACATAATAATATGAAAATCGTCACAATATAAAACACAATCTACTAATTCATCCAATTTTTGAAAAAAAAAGTACAAACAAAACAAATGAAACAAATAACAGAAAGGCAACAAACAAACAAAATCAAAAACTATACACAATTACGATAAGAAACAAAAACTGATTAACAACGCCCCTGCTCAAGGTAGGGAGTGGAGAACTGAACAAAACAACAAAAAAAAAAAAAAAAAAAAAAAAAAACCGTCAAATATCGCAAGAGAGCACGGAACCCGCACGAAACACACGTGGTCGTGCAGGTCTCCCCCCCGGTGTGGCAGATCCTGACCAAGGCAGGACGTGCACACATAGACCTGCAAAGGGTGAGGGTCTATGACCAGACTCCCCTCGTGCAGTGCACGAAATGCCTTGGTTTCGGCCACGGCCGCAGGCAATGTACCGCTAAAGAAGACCTTTGCTCGCATTGCGGCGACGCTCACCTGCGAGCGGAATGCCCGCTGCACCTGGCCGGTGAGCCCCCCAGGTGCTGTAACTGCCGGAAGGCCGGCCACGATGACTTGGCCCACAACGCCTTCAGCCCGGATTGCCCTTTGCGTAGGCGGTGGGATGCGATAGCGCGATCCACCGTCGCGTATTGCTGAGGGCACCACCGCGGAAAACTCGTCCACTTTTGTCCCCCCCCGTGAAGAAACCATGAGGCATGGGTTCGTCCAGGCAAACCTGCAGAGGATGCGGCTGGCTACGGACGAGCTCATGCAGGAAGCCGCCGGTCGCAAGCTCAAGGCCGCACTGCTCCAGGAGCCGTATGTGGGTGGGGTTGGGCACATGAAAGACTACAGGGGCGCCAGGATCTTCCAGAACACAAACCGGCTGGAGGGCACTGTGAAGGCGGCAATTGCGATCTTCGACCAAGACCTAGAGGTCACACAGTGCCCGGAATTCACGACCAACAACATCGCGGTCGTGAAAATCTGCACCAGTGCCTGGAAGATCACGCTGGCCTCCTTCTACTTTGAGCCCAACTCGCCCATAGAGCCATACCTGGAGCAGCTGAGGAAGATTGCGACGGCGAGCCCTACACACCTCCTGATCGGGGGGGACTCAAATTCTAAGAGCGTCTGGTGGGGAAGCGACGAGACTGACCATAGGGGCGAAAATCTGGTGGGCGCTCTCGACCTCTTAAGTATGCAGGTACTAAATGTCGGTGACACCCCGACCTTCGAGACCGTACGAGGGGGAAGAACGTACAGCAGTCACGTCGACGTCACCGCGTGCACAACTGACATCCTCGACCTGGTGGACCACTGGAAAGTTGACCAGGGTATGACGAACTCGGACCACAATGCCATAACCTTCAACATAATGTTGCAGAGAGGTGAGCGAACACAGACACAACGGACGACGAGGCTGTTTAATACAAAAAAGGCAAACTGGAGCCAGTTTCGTGAGAAACTGGCTCAGCTTAACGCAGAGCATCACATCAGCCCGTCGGACGTGACACTAATCAGTAACACCCAACAACTTGAGAACACTATTCACACATACACAAGCAATATACACAAAGCATGCACAGAACACATACCACTCATAAAAACACACACAACGCTCACCTTGCCGTGGTGGTCCGAGGAATTGTCTGCCCTGAAGAGAGAAGTTGCCACCAGGAAGAGACGTATACGCTGCGCGGCCCCCTCGAGGAAGGCCGGGGTGATTGATAGGTACCTGCAGAAGAAGGAGGAATATTTTGTCAGGGCCAGGGAGGCGCAGACTGGGAGTTGGAAGGAGTTTTGCGGGAAACAGGACAAGGAGGGGCTTTGGGAAGGTATATACAGAGTGATCGGTCGCACGGCAAAACGGCACGAGGACGTCCCCCTGAGGCACAACGGAAGGTTCCTGACCCTGAAGGAGTCGACGAGATTGCTCGCCGAAACGTTCTACCCGGAGGATCGGGAAAGCGAGGATAACCCAGACCACCGCGCCACTCGTCAGCGTGCCAGCCTCGTGGACGGGGAACATGATGACAACCATGACCCCCCGTTCACGGAACAGGAGCTGCGAGTAGCGGTGGAAAGCTTTAACCCGAAGAAGGCCCCGGGTGCAGATGGCTTCACGGCCGACATCTGCGCGCGAGCGATCTCGCAGGACTCGGGAACCTTCCTGGCCCTCACCAACGTGTGCCTCAAACTGGGCCACTTCCCAAAGCCCTGGAAAGAGGCGGCCGTAGTCGTCTTGCGAAAACCCGCGAAGCAGGACTACTCCCATCCCAAATCCTACAGACCGATAGGTCTGCTCCCGGTCCTGGGCAAGATATTAGAGAAAATGGTCGTGGGGAGACTTAAGTGGCACCTCCTCCCGAAGATGAGCGCCCGCCAATACGGTTTTATGCCACAGAGGAGCACCGAGGACTCCCTCTATGATCTAATGACCCATATAAGAGGAAAGCTGAAGGCAAAGAAGCTCATCACGGTCATTTCGTTGGACATAGAGGGAGCCTTCGACAGTGCCTGGTGGCCCGCGATAAAGGTCCGGCTGAGGGAGGAAAACTGTCCCGGCAATATCAGAAAGCTCTTGAACAGCTACCTCCAAGACAGGAGGGTAGAGGTCAGGTACGGCGGGGAGGCACACTCCATAAGCACGAACAAGGGGTGTGTCCAGGGTTCCATAGGAGGCCCAATTTTATGGAACCTCCTCCTCGACCCGCTGCTCAAGGGCCTGACGGAGAGGGGTGACTATTGCCAGGCGTTCGCCGATGACATAGTCCTGGTCGTTGACGGAGACACTGCGTTGGAGGTCCAAAGGCAGGCCAATGCCGCCCTCGCCTACGTTGGGGAGTGGGGCGTCAAAAACAAGCTGAAATTTGCACCACATAAAACCCAGGCGATGGTGATCACCAGGAAGCTGAAGTTTGATGTCCCGCTCCTGAGCATGGGCGGGGTCGCAATTTCTATGGCAAAAGAAATTAAAATCCTTGGCCTCACTATCGACAGCTGCCTGACATTCAATAAACATATATTTAATATATGCAAAAAAATGGTTAATATTTACGGGCAGCTGTCGAGAGCGGCCAAGATCAGCTGGGGCCTTCACGCAGATGTCATTAGAGTCATATACAGTGCTGTCATAGAACCGGTGGCTATGTACGCGGCGAGCGCCTGGGCGCCGGCAGTGGGGAAAATGGGAGCCAGGAAACAGCTTGCCTCCATCCAACGCGGATTCGCGCAGAAGCTCTGCAAAGCCTACCGCACGGTCTCCCTGAACGCAGCGCTGCTTCTGGCTGGGATACTGCCCCTCGACATTCGCATACAGGAGGCAGCAGCGCTGTACGAGGCCAAGAGGGGAGTACCCAGACCGGACCTCGCGGGCGCGGAGATCGAGCGAAGGGCGGGGCACGCCGAAAATGGACATCCGGCAACGCATATGCACCTGGAGTTCAAAAGCCTGATAGACCAACAAGAACTGGATGCCAACAGTGACTATGCAGTCCAAATATTCACAGATGGCAGCAAAATTGACGGCAAGGTGGGCGCCGCAGCCTCATTCTGGGAGGGTACTGCGGAGATAAAGGCCGTCAAGTTTAAGCTGCCATCGTACGGCACGGTCTATCAGGCCGAGCTCCTGGCCATATGCAGAGCCACGGAGGACATTGTTCGGGGTGCTCAGCAGAGCTTCGCGATTTACAGCGATTCCAGATCTGCGCTGGATGTGATAGTCAACAATGGTTCCCCGCATCCCCTGGCGGTCGAGGCCCGCAAAAACCTCCGCACTGCCTTCGGCCAGGGCAAAGCTGTGTCTCTGTTCTGGCTGAAGGCCCACGCGGGCCTTGCGGGCAACGAACGCGCCGACTGCCTGGCCAAAATGGCCGCCCTCCATCTCAAACGCTCTCCCGACTACGACAAATGCCCGGTCTCATTCGTCAAGGGGCTCATCAGACGGGGGTCCCTTGGCGAATGGAACCGAAGGTATCAGTTGGGAGAAACAGCCGGGACAACCAAGGCCTTCTTCCCCGACGCCATTGCCGGCCACAGAATAGTCAGAAAAATCCCCATGGACGGTATAACTGCGCAGGTACTGACGGGGCACGGTGGCTTCTCCGAATACCTGACAAGGTTTAAGCTTAAGGAGGACCCATCGTGCACATGTTCCCCGGGGGTGGCAGAAACGGCGCTGCATGTCTTGCTCGACTGCCCGATTTTCGGTCGAGCAAGATATGACAGCGAACAAGAGCACGGGGACACATATAATATTGAAAGCCTCGCCAAGATAATGGGGGATTCGAAAAGGAGGGAATCATTTTTAAAGTTCGCAAAAAGGGTAGTGGAGGTCGTGGCGGGCAGAAATAGATAGCGTCTACTGCACGTTTGTCCCGGTCAGCCGCGACTTCCAGAATTGTACAAAAGTGAAATACAAATGGCGCCTTTCCACATATATTTCAATAACTTACAACATTAATATATTTTTCTTAGCATAAAACAAATACAAACATCTAATTATAATCATATTATATCTGCACGAGGATTTTGACCAGAATAGATGGGCTCAAGGTCGCGCAATGTATTGACAGTCGTCAAGAGTTTGCGCGACCCTTGAGATAGAATTGGCTGGCAAAATATATATAACATACATATACCAAAGACAAATACAGTAAACTACATCATATATAACAATAATATATTTTATACACTAATACCTAAACACATACACTTACTCAAACTGATAAACTACTTATATATAGCAAAAGTAAGC
Source organism: Caradrina clavipalpis (assembly GCA_932526535.1). Lineage (NCBI taxonomy): Eukaryota > Metazoa > Arthropoda > Insecta > Lepidoptera > Noctuidae > Caradrina > Caradrina clavipalpis. The sequence continues at coordinate 56,272 of OW052110.1, forward strand.
GAAAGCAACAGTTGGGCTCAAGAAAGCGCAAAGTATTGATTCGTCAAGAGTTTGCGCGACCCTTGAGAAGGAAAAGGCTTTATATAGTAAACAATATTTATATAAACAAATACACCATATACACATAAAACAACACATATAAAAATGTCAATATAAAAATAAAGGAACGCAACAAATAACTTAAATAGCATACAAGTGATAAATAAATGAACAAAGTAAGATAAGACTTAAATGACATGCGACATAATCTACAAGCAATAAACAAACAAAAGTATAATTAACAGGAAACAAGCAAGATACAATCTACAAACAAACAAACAACATACAAATACAGTAACCAATTAAATTAAATGAAACATACAAACTATTGATTTACAACGCCCCTGCTCACGGCAGGGAGTGGAGAAATGACAAAAAAAAAAAAAAAAAAAAAAAAAAAAAAAAACCTAACCTAACCTAACCTAACCTAACCTAACCTAACCTAACCTAACCTTTTTTTTTTTTTTTTTTTTTTTTTTTTTTTTTTTTGACCCTGTGAAAATGCTCATGCATACGCCCGGGCTCGGGGGAGCCCGGGACGTTATGTGAGACTCCTGGGAAGATGTCCCAGACCTACTCACTAAAAACACAGGGTGGGCCGTCGTCGCCATAAGTGGAGCGCCTCAGGGTCACTGTGAAGTATTCTACTGAGGCGCTCCGGCGGAATGTGATACGGCCACAAAAGGTGCCTCTGACTGGGGCACAATCAGTCTGATGGACCTAATTAGATGCCCGAGTCCCCCGACCCGGACACCTAGGCACCACTATGGCGGGTGTTGCAGGTGCGCAAACTGGCGCCTCCTTCTGCCCGTCCTGCGTCTGCGGATCGCGGCTGCGTGAGCGTCCTCCTCCCTGTCGCGCTCCGCGGCCTCCTTCAGCGACATGACAGACTCGCAGAAGGAGGCCACCGCCTCCCAACATCTCTTGCTGCTTACCATGGCATTGACGACGCTCGGCAGCGAGAGATCGTCGTCAATGATGGCGGCCAGGGTATGCCTTTGTGGCGCCCAGGCAGCGCACTCCTCCAGGGTGTGACGCGCCGTGTCCACAGGCGCGTCGCATTCATGGCAGCCAGGCGTCGGCTCTCTTCCGGCTATCTGGTGCAGGTACTTACCGAAACAGCCATGACCTGTAAGCACCTGCACCAGGCGGAACGTCAGCGTGCCGTATCGACGCGAGAGCCATCGGTCCAGGTGAGGGCGAATTGCCGCCACGGTCGTCTCACCAGCCACTGGGGATGCCAGCTCCTCAGCCCATTTGCGAATCAGGGCGTCGCGGCTGGCCGTCCTGATGCGCTGCATCTCCTCAGCGCTGAGGCGTTCGCCTCTGGCCCTCACCTCCGCACGGCGGCGGTAAACATCGGCCAGCACCTCGGCCTGCAACGGCCAGGGTGGATCGCCGGCAAGCAGCGTCGCGGCAGTCCACGACACCGTGCGGTAGCCCCGTATGACCCTCACGTCGATGACCCTCTGTGGTCTCCGCAGCAGGGTCTTGTTCCCCCTAGTCAGGGCGTCGACCCATATGGGGGCCCCGTACATCGCCATGCTCCGAATCACGCCTGCGTACAGTTTCCTGCAGGTCGAGCCGGGGCCACCCACATTTGGCAACAGCCTGCCGAGGGCCGCTGCAGCGCTCACTAATCTCGGGGCGAGCTGGGTGAAATGAGCCCCGAAATTCCACCTTCCGTCTAAGACCAGGCCCAGATATTTCATCTGGGACCTGACTGCCACCTCTTCCCCTCGGATGCGCACTACGAGGCTCGCACCCCTGGGGGGTCCCCTTCTAGGTCCGTGAAACAGGAGGGCCTCCGTTTTCGTCAACGAGACCCTCAAGCCCAGCAATTCAATGCGGCTCACGATGATGTTCGCGGCGACCGCTCCAAGTCGCACCGCCTCGTCGTAGCACCCAGCCCGAACGGTAACGAGGGTGTCGTCCGCGTAGCAAAGAACACTCGCACCGGACGGGAGGGGCCCCCGCAGGATCCAGTCGAATCCGATGTTCCACAGGGTCGGCCCAAGTACCGAACCCTGTGGAACCCCGCAGCCGACGCGGCGTCGGGAGACTTCGCCATTCCCATTCTCCCAAACAATCTCCCTGTCTTGGAGATATGAGTCCAACACCCTCCGGAGGTATGGAGGCACCCCATGAAACCGGAGCGCCTCTTTCAATGTCTCAAACGGAAGGGTGTTGAACGCATTCTTGACGTCCAGTGAGACCGCCAAGATGACCTCCCCTTGCGAGGTCGCAGCCGCAGACAGGCTTTTCAGAGCGGTCAGGGCATCCGTCGTGGAGCGACCCGCCCTGAACCCGTACTGCGCGTCCGACAGGCCAGGTCCGACATCATCTAAGTGCCCGACGAGGCGGTCTGCAAGGATTTTCTCGAACATTTTGCCCACCTCGTCGAGCAACACGATTGGCCTGTATGCAGACGGGTCCTCCAGAGAGCGCCCGGGCTTCCGCAGCAGGCAGAGCCTCCCCTGCTTCCAGATCTTCGGGAACTGACCGGAATGGATGCACCGATTAAAAAGTTCCCGAAGCTGGCCCTCCAGGTATTCCGAGGCGATCAAGATAATTCTCCCCGGAACACCATCAGGTCCTGGTGCCGTCCTCTTGCCCCGCAGCCGCAGCAAAGCTGCGCCCATCTCCGAATCCGCGATGGGGGGGACGTCTATGATCTCAGCCTCGCTGGCTGAGGAGTGAGGGGCCATGGAGGGGGGTACATGTCCCGGGTGATCCGGGAACAGCTCCCCCACCACGCGTCCCACAAAGGCCGGCTGCAATGTCTCCGTGAGCGGGGCACCCCGCGAGCCGAGCTTCAGTCTCGCCGCGCGGTAGGGGCGTCCCCAAGGGTCCCGGTTTAGGCCCTCCAGGATTTCCGACCAAGCGTCGCTCTTGGCCCGACTTATCGCCAGCTGCAGCTCCTTTTTGGCTTGACGATAGGCAGCCCGAAGCCGGTCCTCGAGGTCCGGGTCGTGTCCGTTGCGTCTACGACACCGGACGTACGCGCGACGAGTCCTGTTGCAGACGTTCCGGAGCTCCCCGATCCGAGGTGTCCACCAATACACCTGGCGGCGGTTTGGCCTGCGTCTGGTTCTCGGCATGGCTGCTCCGCATACCGCGGACAAGGCAGCACGCATCCGGCAGGCCAACTCATCCGAATCGTCACTTGATGCGACACCCCGCGACACCCACCGCCGCACAATGGCCGCTTCCTCAGCCAGATCCCTATCGAGGCGGCTTAGGGACCATCGAGGAAAATGACCGCGAGCCCCTAGGGCGTCGGTCACCATATCGTGGGAGGAGACCTCGAAGCGGACGTATAGGTGATCCGACAAGGTCTCAGTACCCTCCACGACCCGCCAATTTGTGATCCTGCGCGCCAGGGCTGGCGTGGCGAAGGACACGTCCACCACGGAGCCCCCCTGCCAACGTACGCAGGTGTGGGTGGAACCCCTGTTCAGGAGTGATAGGCCCGAAAGGAGGGCCCACACCTGGACGGCTCTGCCGCGAGCGTCAGTCGCGGGGTTGCCCCAAGCCCGGGACTTAGCGTTCAGGTCCCCCATGAACACAATCGGCCGTGACGGCAGTCGTCCGACCGCCGCTCTGACAGAATCAAGGAATACCTCGAACTCTGCCAGACTGCGGTTTGGGGAGAAGTACGCACCGATAATAACGTACTCCCCCCATTCGGCCACCACATATCCCGACCCCCTTTCCACCATCGAGAGGGGGGGACCCGCACCAGTGCGTACAAGGACGGCAACGTGTCCCTCTAGGTCCGCCGCCCAGTTTGGGTGAGACGGTACCCAATAGGGTTCACAGGCCACGGCCACGTCCACGCTCCACTCCGCCATGGACTGCAGGAGGAGATCCTGAGCCCCGGCGCAGTGGTTTAAATTAGACTGGAGGAAGCTAGCACGTCGGGACTGGTTCATTCCGACATGGTATTAGCTTCCTCCAAGGGGCCTGCATTAGCAGGCACGACTGCGGCAATCCACCTCCCTCTCTTTTGAGGAGGGTTGCACTTTCTGCCGCCCATGATGTGCCCGGATGGTTTACCGGCATCTGCGCATACCGCACAACGTGGTGCTCGGGTGCACCCAGCAGATTTATGGCCCTCCTCGCCGCACCGGAAACATAGGGTCTCTCGGCTCACGGCGGAGGGGCACTTGGGCTTGGCGTGGCCGATACCCAAGCACCTGTAGCAGCGCAAGGCACGCTGCTCCAGGGCATGCACGCCCGCCGAGCACCAGCCGACCATTATTTTCCCCGCATCGGCTAGGGTCTTGGCCACCGCAATCGGACACCGCACGACCACAGTGCCCACCCCGCGAGGGCCGCGCTGCACCTCCAGAGACTTCACCTGGTCGATAGGACAGCCCCCGGCTCGGGCAACGGCATCAGCCACTTTTTCTTTGGTGGCAGCGTCACTCAGCCCAGTGATGCGTATGTCCGCACATGTGGTAGGCCGAGTGACACTTACCAAACCTAACCTAACCTAACCTAACCTAACCTAACCTAACCTAACCTAACCTAACCTAACCTAACCTAACCTAACCTAACCTGAGCGAACCTAACCTGAGCGAACCTAACCTGAGCGAACCTAACCTGGGGAACCTAGATGGGGAACCTAGATGGTATGGTGGGCGATCGTCGATTCGATCCGTAGATGAACTAAAGTCACCGATTTAGCCCACCGGATTAGCAAGCCGAAGGCCATATTGCTCGCAGAGCTGATGGCCGATGGGGTCGAAAAGTGCTAGAGTGGAGACCACGGACTCGCAAGCGCAGCGTAGGACGTCCACCAACAAGATGGACAGACGACCTAATAAAAGACGCTGGATGCAGGTCGCTTCCAACCGGTATATGTGGAGATCTAAGGGGGTGGCCTATGTTCAGCAGTGGACGTCCTATGGCTGAGATGATGATGATGAAGGTGGGCGGATGGATGGCTGGATCCATCCATCCATGGATGGGTTGGCTTGATGGATGGGCGGATGGATGGATGGGTGGATGGAGGGATGGGTGTATCGATGGATGGATGGATGGATTGAAGGTTGGATAGATTGAAGGTTGGATGGATGGAAGGTTGGATGGATGGATGGATAGATGGATGGGTGGATGGGCGGAGAGGCGGATGGATGGATGGACGGGTGGGAGGATGTATGGATGGATTACACATTTGGTAGTAATATATTGATTCCTAAATGAAAATATAGTCAAGTTCTTATAGCACGACTGTAATATCTGAAATTATTTGTGATAATTTTAATGTCATTATGTTAGTTCTTTTCTACGTCACGCTAATATAAGCTACTAGAAATACTAATCCTGCGCAGTTAAATTCCAGTGCGCAATATAATACCGCCGCGATATTTTTACGTCCGTGCAAACGGGCTCTAAATGTTGCTTTTTAACCGACTTCAAAAAAAGGAGGTTATCAATTCGACCCGTATGTGTGTAATATTTGCAGAACTGCCCAGTTTTCGTATGTTAGTCTATATCAGCGTCTGAACAAATGTGCCAATTTCTGAAAGTGTATGTATGTATGAATGAACAATACATTTATTAAAAACGTAGTGTGCACAGGCCAAATAAAAGGTAAAGACAAAGTAAGTACCTTATGAATTAAAAAAGACACATTGGTATTTACTCTGTTTCGAACCCGCAACCTTCTGCATGAGAGGCGCGCCTTACGCACTGGGCCATCACGATACATTGTTAAGTACATAGTCTATTAAAGTAGGCACAGACATTTCGCTGCTGACGCGGCTTAGAAAAGTTCATACCGCCGCGTCGCCTTCCGCATTCGTTTATTCGGTAGTTTATCATCTGATGAATAAATTGTTAGCTTTTATTACTGAGGCGCGCTGATGTAGGGATGTTACTGCATAGTGCGCGCGCCTCGGATTTAGAGCGAGTGGCACGCACTCGTGCAGAGTTGTAGGTAAATTCAGCCCAAGATCAAAGACCTTCGTAATGATTTTGATTTTGTTTGTGCGAATAATCTGCGATGCTAATTTGTAGGAATACAGCGCCGAGCGCAGCGAGTGGTTTCAACGAGATTCATCTAGTTTCGTCGCTGCGGCCAGCAGTGTGATTCTCTAAGCCTCACTTCGTAATCCGAAAGCTGAATCCGCAGTGAGATTACAAAATGGTATTCTGTTAAACACGATCACGCCCGGTGACGTCACCACGGCGAACGAATACTAAACCAATGACAGGTTGGTTCGTTATCGAAGTGAGCGCGATCACTTTAGTGAGACTCGTTTTCGAGTTTGCATTTTAGAGAATCGCACTGCAGAGCTGCGCTCGAGCAGCAATGCTGTGCTACATAAGTAGGTAACTAAGTCACCCTAAGTGCTGCATTTCCGTCCTAATTTTTAAAGTGAAAACTTCTTTAGCGGCGTTGTACACTTTTTTATGTAAAGGGTAAAAAATGTTACACTCGCGTCGGGTCACGTGTCCTGGTGCGAATTGTCATGTTTGTGTACGATAGCGCAATAAATAAATATTGTATTCTACCACATAAATGATAATACTGTTATACTGATAAATAAAGCAATTCGTGCAAAATTATTCCCTAACCATTCCAAAATATCAAAAATGCACAACGTTAATATTCAAGTTTTCACTTCTGCCGGCACTCCCGGAGTGCAACCCGTCGTTTTTTTTTTTATAAACCAATTTACACAAATAAAATTTATTTAACTGACAACGTACCTATTTACAAATGATTGTTTTTGTACTAATAAATAAAATACCTACTTACCTATGTTACGCGGAGGTGTTACTCGAATCCCGAAGATGACCCGCTGACCGAAATTTCCACCATCACCACATTATATGCACAATCACGCACGGCGTTGCTGATTTTCCTTTAGGTTTCAAAGCACAATCACGTTCATTTTTAAAGTGTCGAAAGCACTGATCACTTTTTCACGTAATTCTGTGACACTAGTGATTTCCTCCGTGTACCCGGTAATGTCTCTCCACAAATAAAAGTCCAGGGGCGTAAGGTCCGGAGAAAGCGAAGGCCAGACCACTGGTCAGACCAACTGGTCCACCTTACAGACAAGTACTCCCGTACTTGCAGACCTTGAGGTGACCGTCGATGAAGTAGGGTGCAAGCAAGTGGCTCCTATTACACCACCCTCTAGTCTAGCCCTTCGTACCGCCAGAGCGGCTCGAAGGAGCCCCGCTACGCGGGGATGCTATGCTACCTCCGGAGGCTCCGGATGGTTTAAAAAGAAAATAACCGCGAAGGGGACAAATTGACAAAAATTACGTGTCTGCGTAGCCGCCACGATAGCCCTGCGTGATGGAGGTAGCTGATTGGGGAACAGCAGTGTGATTCTCTAAGCCTCACTTCGTAATTCGAAAGCTGAATCCGCAGTGAGGTTACAAAATGGTATTCTGTTAAACGCCGGTGACGTCACCACGGCGAACGAATCAACGAATACTAAACCAATGACAACTTGATTCGTTATCGATGCGAGCGCGATCACTTTAGTGAGACTCGTTTTCGAGTTTGCATTTTAGAGAATCGCACTACAGTTCCGCGGACATTTCGATGGCATCGTTGATGTGTCGATTGACGCAGTCGTACCGGTCAGTGGGTTGGAGAAACGATCAGTAATTTTGAAAAACACTAAGTAGGTACCGTTAACCGGAGGCGCACCTGAAGTGCGGTTTTTGCGAACGCATACGTACACGCGCCGGCGACATCAATCACCACACTAATCACCAAGGAACATATTTACTAATCACTAACATCCATCTAACTCTAACATGCGTTTGCGATGACCGATGGCCGCCGGGGCGTGGCCACAGATTAACTAATACTCTAATAGTTCCTTCGGTAGCGGAAGGGATGCTGGCATGGGGTATTGTATGTATGTAAGATCTTTAAAAACATTGGGTAATCAGTAATCTATATCTATATATATATAAAAGAAAGTCGTGTTTGTTACAACACTTATAACTCGAGAACGGCTGGACCGATTGCCATGGTTTTTGATTTGTTGGATTTGTTTCCGTCCCGAATAGCAGAATACATCTTAAAAACAATGAAACGAAAAAAAAAAAGTCGGAAATGTCGGTAGGGGTAGTGTAGGGTAGGAGTAGGGTAGGGTAGGGTACGGGTAAGGTAGGGGTAGGGTAGGGTTAGGGTAGGGTAGGGGTGGGGTATGGGAGGGGTACGGTAGGGGTAGGGTAAGGTAGGGGTAGGATACCACGCGAACGAAGTCGTGGCGGGTCAGCTAGTTTATTATAAATACGAATTGCCATACAGTAAACATTATTGGAAAATACTTTAATTCTTTGTTGAGGCACACATAATTAGGACCAACGGCTTTACGTGCTTTCCGAGGTACGGGGGTGTCACACCACCAAATTCCAAACTCCGGGCTGCTCTGAGAAATTCCTAATGGAAAAATTCAATAACATTTTTTGCCCGATCAGCTAATTGAACCCGGGACCCCTTGCTCGGCAGTCGCGCTTGCGACTATGAGACCAACGGGGCAGTTAAAATAAATATTAATTATTTAATATTTATTATGAGAATTGATAAGAATTTAATAATATCTGACAAACTTACAAAGTGGTCAAGACATTTTTTTTTTTCTTTATAGACTTTTCTGGGGGTCATCCTTTTAACCTAACCTAACCTAACCATCTTTTTAAGCAACTATTCATAAAATGATACCATTTTAAGATCTGGCCACAACATATCTATAATTTAAAGGCGGCTAGGCGGGTAAATTTGGATCTACAAATGCCTACAAGGCACTGATTTAATCGGGTTTTTTCTCTGAGGGGATTTTATGCCTTTCTGTTTTATTTACACAATAGGAACTGCACAACGCTGTAACATATTACGAAAGAATTTATTCTTCTGTAAATAATTATAAAGATAATTAGGTAAAAAATGTTCGAAAAATAGCAAACGTTCATGTACCTATTTTGATTGACGAATGCCCTTGACCTTACGCTACAGTGCTGCCACCTCGTGGATCTTTTAAAAAAAAGCCTTAATCATACAATGCTCTCTGTGGTGTGCCCTTCATCCATAGACTAATATGTATCCTCAAAAGGATAATAGAGTGGCAGCTGGCCCGTGTCAAAATTGGTGTAAATAAACAACAAAACACCCTGAGATATTATTGGAAACAAAATGGAAAATATCATGAAATTATGATTTGAATGAGGAGGTGATTGATAGTATGTATCATCGTGAGTTCATGTGCCGAACTACCGAGTGTTCGGTTCGGATGCGCCAGTCAGTGTTCCGTGGGTGTGGTTCGCCGGTAGAGGCACCGCGACAGTGTAAAGCCCTCGACAGAGTACCTATTTCATTATTTGGTGGCAGTGACCTGTGACCCCGTGAGGACTGAGCGGGAGCATGCAGTGCGAGATAGTGGTGCGTGAGGCGACGGCGCAGGACTTCGAGGCACGCGCCGAGCTCGTGCGCCGAAGCATCACTGAATATGATTTCGAAGCATTCATATTATTTTTCTTCCAAGAGGTATCTATGTGCGTTGTCTAAATAACGTAGTATGAAAGAGGTGATTGGTTTAAGTAGTCGTGATCCAATTACAAAAACAAATCACATTATAGAATTCCTTTAATCTAAAGCTGGAGAGCATACAGTTCAAATTCATAGAATATCTGTATCTGAAACTTTATAGAGTCTGAGTCCATCCTTTTTATGTATCCATTGATGTGCAACCCTATGTGTGCTAGGTATGGCTGGGTACAACAAACAATTTGGCACAAACATATTTACCAAAATGAGTGCATGGTACAATCACTGACCCGTGCCAAAACATGTGTCTATATCATGTGTACATGCCAGATAACTATGTTTATAAGCATGTCATTTGGGCATTATGGTTTATATAATAGTTAACATGAGTATGCTTAGTAGTAGCCTTAGTTGAAAGTATGCAAGTAAAGTATGTTATGAAACACTGCAGAAAGTATCCTTCCTAACCCCCGGTTTCATACATAATACAAGTAGGTATTAGAATTTTAACTGCATGTCATATCAAGGACACTAAATATATCAGTTAAGTCCAACTTCCATGTGGATGAAGCTGCAGGTATATTTTTTTTCAGTTTTAGTATTTGTTTAGAACAGAGGTTCCCAAACTTATTTTGTCTACCGCCCACTTTAAGTATAAATTATGTTTTAGTGCCCCTATTTTTTCACCTACTTAAAACCACTATAACTTCAAATTAAACTAAGTAATTATTGTGAGCTATATTATGTGTGTCTCTTGCCTTTTTATACAGGGTGTTTGGCAGAACATTGAACATACAAAATGGTGTTTTTTTTTTACCTAAGGTAAATCATCAAATTAATGACTTCCCCCGCCCTGGGCTTAGTGTCAGACTTTTACTGACTAAAACCCATCCATGTTCCTTGTTGTGCCCTTTGCGTTCCGGGGGTGCGTTCTGGGTCTCTTACCGTTCCCCTTTAGGCCTGCAGCACCCACAAGGGGGCGTTATCGCGCACTTTGGGAAAGGCTGGTTTTTAATGTGGATATCCCTCAATTTTATTTTTGTTGTTCTCTACAACTTTGTTGATATTGTTACCAACACTCCTGTTAGTTTTCTCGTAGGTAGGCCACATGATGACATTCTTCAGTACACAGTGCTAGCTCTATCATAGTTATGACTGACAGTAAAATCAGTAAAATGCTCTTTTGCTATATTTAATTATTAAAAAAGGTCTACTAACAGCTTCAATCAATCAATAAAAATTAATAATAAGTCAATTGGCTTTATTAGTATTAATGTACCACCCCTTAGGTGTACCATCACATTCATTGTCCATCTTATATCCGCATTATTGTGCAATGACCAAGAAGTGGTGTGGTAGCTGACCCTGCAGGTGTGCGTGCTGTGCGGCGCGGTGCTGTTCATCTTCGGGGGCGCCGGGCTGGGCGCGTGCGCGTGCGTCGTGCCGGCCGCCGCCGTCGTGCTCGCGTGCGGCGTGCTCGTCACGCACCGCGCGCTCGCGGACACACACGTGCAGGTGAGAACCCGCGTGCGGCGATGCGGCACGCTGCGTGAGGCGGGGGATACTAACGAATATCGTTTGCAGCGCATCCGCAAGGAGGTGCGCGGCTTCGTGGCGGAGTACCGCGGGCCGCTGGTGGCGGAGCCGCACACGCTGCGGCCCCGCGTGCGGCTGGCGGCGGGCGACACGCCGGGCGGGCCGGGCCGCGTGGTGGGCACGGCGAGCGTGTCGGAGTGCTGGGGGCCGCGTCGCGCGGGCTGGCTGCACGCGCTGGGCGTGGCGGCGGCGCGGCGTGGGCGCGGCGCTGCTGGCGGCGTGTCGCGCGCACGCGCAGGCGGAGCGGCTGGACGCGCTCGTCAGCGAGCTGCAGGGCTCCGCGCGGAGTCTGCTGCACACCGCCGGGTCAGACATAACATATAATATCATATCATTCCATTTCCATTTTATGATATCATTCCATTTCGTTAGATGTGCTTCAATTTCTATGTTTATATGATTTATCTTCAAATTATCAATTTTTGGATATTATGCATTACTTGCGCTAATACCTTGCTTCTTACCAAAATGTTATAGTTGGCGAAGTACCCTATCGGTTCTTTTTTATAATATTGTCATTTAAAACAATCAAAAGCTTTCTAATTTTGCTATTACCACTGCATGCATTAAGGTGGAACCTCCACGGTAGCCCGCGAAATTCAAATTTGCTTACGTTTTTTGCAATTTGCAAGTCAGTATTAGGTTTAATGTTGGTTAAACTAAGATTCGCGGTCGTAAGAAGTATGTATAATTTCAGAATCATAACCATTAAAATCATAATTAAAAATCTTCGGATTTATAGCACCAATTCGATATGAAATCCAACTTAATATGGGTTTTTGAAGAACAGGGTTTTTTCAGTATGACAGACAACTGAGTGTTACTGTAACTTCTGTAAGGATTACGTTTTTACCAGTTTATGAAAGGAACGCTGAAGGCTTGTTACTGTTGCAAGAGAATGCTCAAGTTTATGAACACCTTGTAGATCTTATTAGACCCCCCTTTAAAACAAAAATCACAGTTTGTTTAAAGTAAATTTTGTTTATTAAATTTTTAGTTTTAGTTTATTAAATGTCAACAACATGCTTCAACATTATTGTCTGTGGGCAGGTGGGAGATGCGCGGCTCGTACGCGCGGCCGGTGCTGGGCGCGGCGCTCACGCTGCACATGACGCAGCTCAGTGCGGAGCTGGGCGAGCCGCGCGGCTGGGGAAGCCACGACTTAGCGCCCGTGCCTTGACATAATATGCATAATAATCGAATACATCATTTTTATAAGCACTCACCGTGTCTTACTTTCACTTCGCATATAGTATCAATCATTTACGCAGCCGTGTCCTGTTGCGACTGAGGCTGCCTGCTGACGCCGTTCTTCGCGGAAAACAGTAACTTCAATTTGGACGCGCCTACTAATGCCTGAATGGACAAAAACTTGTAGTTATTATGATAAACTTTAGATTAGAGAAACTATGTTTCAAAACTGGAAACCCAAATTTGAAATACCGGGATGCATGACCCAACTTAGACGAATGTATCTTCTCCATGTTTCGGGAGCCTTCGTACTCAGTAGATAGTGGTAGCACGCCGAGGTACCTTGAGTCGGTCCGGGCGCTGCGCGTCGCTGGCGGCGGCGGGCGGCGGCGCCAGCTGCGCCAGCAGTAGCGTGCGAGCCTCCCGCCTAGCACTAGCACCCGCAGCGTCCGCATCACCCGCCGCCGCCGTCGCGGCCAGCAGGCGGCCCGCCAGCTGCACGCACGTGTAGCGCGTGTCCGCCGCGCACGCTCGCCACGCCTGCGCCGCGTGCGCCACGCGCTCCAGGCTCACCGGCTCGCCCGCGCCCGCCTCGCCGTCCTGACGATCGTACGACCATGCACGTTACGGACGGTCACGCATGAACAAACGACGGGCAAGTATCGGCCGCACCCACCTCGTCGGGCGGGCGCAGAAGGTCCAGCATGGCGGCGGCGTCGAGCGCGAAGGCGGCGCGGTCCGCGGCCGCGTCGCCGCCGCTGCGGAGCGCGTCCGCCAGCTGCAGCCGCACGCGCGCCGCCGGGAACGACGCCAGCAGCACGCGCACCAGCTCTGCCTCGTGCGCGGGCGACGCGTGGTCGTCGAGCAGCGCGTGCAGCACGCGCGCGGCCTCGCGGCGACAGCGCGAGTCGTGCGCCAGCGCCGCCACGCACAGCAGCGCGGCGGCGCACAGCACGTCGGGCGCGGGCCAGGCGGCGGGCTGGCGCGGCGCGGGCCAGGCGGCGGGCTGGCGCAGCGCGGCGCCCAGCTCGCGCACGGCGCGCGACAGCGACACGCGCGCCAGCTGGGCGGCGGGCGGCGGCAGGCGCGGCACCAGCGCGGCCCACAGCCGGGCGGCGGCGGGCGCGGCGCAGGCGCGCGGCGGCGGGGCGCGCACGCTGAGCGCGGTGACGGCGGCCGCCAGCGCCAGCTCGCCCTCGGAGCCGCTGGAGTCGCTGTGGCGCAGGCCGGCGACGCTCTCGTCGGCCTGCGCGCGCTGCCGCAGCAGCTCCAGCTGGTGCTCGCACTCCATCTCGCGCGCGCGCTGCTCCACCAGCTCCTCCGCAGTCGGCATCGCGAAAGCGCTCTGCACCAAAACCAAACAGTCAACCGATTGCGTCACGCTATATCATTCAATTAACCGCACATCGTCAAGGGTCAGCAAGTAGTGCCTGCCTCTTGCTACAACATAGTTGTATAAAAATGTATTTCTTTTTATAAAAAGAGTTTTCTTTCTTAACCTCCAGACACATTAAAAAATGATGTTATAATTTAACATAATTATCTCTTTGTGTATCTCTCTGTGACATCATAGCTCTTAAACTAATGGACTGTTTTTGGTGAGTTTCTGTTTCTAACATACATTCACATATCGACTGTCGCAACAAACACTATTGAAACTGCAAAAAATCTATTTTTGCTTTTTACATTATTGAAAAGATTATAATTTAAAACTCTGTCAGATAAATTAAAAAGTCATAATTGAAGAAGTTTTTAATTAAACAAAATGGATACAGAGCATGTTGTGTGACTCCCGTACATATTGATGTACAGGAGTCGCGCAACATGCTCTTAGTAGAGAGGGAGGGAGAGTAATTCAAAGTTTAAATTGTTAAAACTTTTAATTACTCTCCTGTGAAGTAGGTGATCTGCAGTTTCGATAGTGTTTGTTGCGGCAGTTGATATATATAAACGAAATTTCATAAAGAAATTGACACTGACCACATATTTACAAACAAAATAATAAAGAAAAGAAAAGTAATTTTAAATGAGTGAAATAAAGTAAGCCCTGGTAAGAAAAAATCTCTCTAGGCTTATCCTATTAATATATTGATGAGTGACTCCGCAAGGGAGGACTGAAGTACATAAAATAAGACCAGAATACAAATAAAAAGAAGATTGATATTGATAAAGTGTGGCTAATGCAAGGACTCTATGTGAGCAACATAGGTTAGAAGCAAAACAACAATATCCAATTGTTTTTCACATAGCGGTCCCTGATGCAGTGACTCATCTTATGAGGCTGGCTCTTAGTCCCAAAAAAGACCAGCCTTCTGGTCACATGAAGAGTCAACCAGTTTCTTGACAATGTCCCGAAAAACAAGGTGAGCACTCAAACCCTATAGCTGTAGTGTTTTAACCCTAAACATCTCATACGTACATGTTTCATACATTCTAAGGTTAGCATTATGGTAACCCCCTCTGGTCTCTTCCCATCATCGTGTGCCAATTGATTCCAAAACAGCTAGTACTCCGGCTGAGGCATGAGTACGACAAACAATGTTATTAATACTAGTGTGCTATGTTCCTACCGAGCTATTAGCAGAACAGTTAACCGTTATCGGCGGCAAGTCATCGCAATCTTCTTCGTCGCTCATGTTCATTGTTCTTATTACAACTTCGCAGTCAGAAAGGGTAGTAGTGTTGTGTGCCTGGTGTCAGGAGTGAACAAACCGAAATTGTAAACAGTATGTAAACCATTTAAAGAATAACAAATATAACAATCACATTCAATATTATTGTTTCATGTAGAAGGGGGAAAATTGAAATTGGCAATTATTTGACAGTGACAGTCGGTACGGTTCACTCAGTGGGGCGGTAGGTCTATAGTAGGATGCCAGCGACAATAGACATGTGTCAACTCGACTTATTAACTGGAGAGTGGAGTTGTGTTAAGTTTAAGTTAACTCGAGCTGAATTCTCCCTAACTCGGTAAATGAACGACTCAAGCGAAAGAGGATCATATCTACCTGTATTCACTGACTAGAGTCTGGACTGGACGTTTGCGATTATGTTTATGTTATGTTATCATTCAATTAGCGATTGTCAGTTGTTATTGTTCGTTTCTTGTTGTTAAGTACTTACTATATTTTTATAAGTGCCGGGACCTAAAAGGAAAATCTATTCTTTGGGATGTATTTTAATTTTAAATAACAGTTAATTAAAGCTTATTAAAGTTATTTAAGAATATTTTCATTGTGATGACTAAACTATTATAGCTTAAACTAAGACTAAAACCAAAAATAAATGTGTAGTAATAACTCTAATGAGAAAGGTATAAATTCTATTTTTAAACTATAAAAACCTTTTTATTTCAATCCTACCTACGAAGTTTAGCAATGATAATTGTCCTAACAGAGAGTTGGATGGAAGATCAAGTTAGTAAAAAAATAATTTGTAACAAATCATACACTTGGTTCTTTCTGCAAACTCGAGTTGTATAACTCGAATTCAATTTCGAGTTACCTGAATTTTAACTCGAGTTAACTCGAGTCGTGTTTTTTCCGAGTTGGCGACAGACAGCGTTCAATTTCCATAGACTATAATTATAGTATTTTGTGGTTAAATTTCAATTCAAGTATCCAACCACTAAAATATAAATTTTGCTGAGTATGTAGTGACTTGTTTTTATGTAATCGAAGCGCTCCGCCTACGAGCGACCTTTTAAAGAACTGATTCAATAACTCCATGGTATCGTGGGGCCGACTTTCTGTAGGATGTGTGCATTGGTTTATTAGAATTCATAACAATTAGGCTCTCCGCTTACAATCGTTTTTAACAGATTTCTTCTTGCCGATAAAGATATCAGTAAAAAAAAAACTTTTTTACAAAAGAGACTACCGCTTTCAAAAACAATTTTTTGTAGGTATCAACTTCGTGCTATTCCAATCCATGAAGGAACAGTAAGTAATAATTCTTCAGACCGATACCGGCCACGGAGGCTAATCTTAATGCAGACTAGCCACGTACGTAGAAGATATTAAAGTGCACAAGTGTGTGCGCAAACACAGGTGCACTCCCTCTTCCCTCACTATCATAGTCCGATGGGACGGCAATTCGAAACGATCGGAGAGAGATCAGGCGCAGGACCAACGGCTGTACGTCTTTCCGAGGCACGGGGGTGTCACACCACCAAAACAAACAACAAAACAAAAAACAACCAAACAAACTGCCTGCTACTGAGAAATTCTTAATGGAAAAACCCAATAACACTTTTTGCCCGACCTGGGAATCGATCCCGGGACCCCTTGCTCAGCAGTCGCGCTTGCGCCCACGAGACCAACGAGGCGGTAATATTGGTAGAAATTGAAAACTGAGAAGCTGTAATCTCGAGGTGCAATTCCGTTCATCACTCCGAAGATCGTCATCCGATCTTCATCAATTTTTTATGGAACCTAAACGATCTGTGAGGTATCCCTATATTTCAAACAAAAAAGTTTTTTGAAGTGAAAACTTCTATATCGGCGTTGTGCACTTGTTTTGGAATGGTAAAAAATGTTAAACTCGCGTCAGGACACGTGACCTGATCGAAAATCTTTCGAATTTATCGTACACAAATTTGTGTTCGTCTTTAGCGTTTTCACTTCTGCCGGCACTCCCGGAGTGCAACCCGTCGTTTTTTTTTTAAATCTGGAAACATTAATTAAAAAGTTATTTCGACGAATTGGGAACCTCCTCCTTAACACGGGTCGTTTAATCATACCTTTATAAGATGAAGTTTCTTATTCAACGGCAGGAATGCCTGCCCTGAATCTATCTTTCGCAATTCGATCTTCAATATTAGAAACGATTCCTGCCAATATGATCTCTCGAAGCAGATCAACTCGCATTTTCTAACGACAAAATCTAAATAAATATATTTAAAATAGTCGTGGCCGAATGTCACCTTGTCTAAAAGCTACGTGTGTAAATGAGTTGGTGCAGGTACACACCCAAATACACACCGTTCGCTGTAAATACCTGTCGAACTATGCCCTGTTCGTCGTATAATGGAATCTTTTATCGCAACTTATAGTAAGTTATATCGATATTTAGTCGATTATACTTGAAAAAAATCGATTTTTTCTTACGACGAAGAGTAGGTACTCAGTCAGTGTTGCAGAAAAACAAAACAAATGTCAGTTCACAGTTCATTGTTGAACTGGTAGTTTCTTTGTTTAATATCTTTGTTCGGCTCCAGGAAGCCGAACGAAAATCTATCGCGGTGGTTGGAACACGGCGTAAACCCAAGGTGCCCAAGATGTGGGAGGAGGGCGGCAGCAGCAGTAGCGGCGGCGCGTCCGGCAGTAGCACCAAACCCTCGGAGCTCGCCAAGCAGCAGGAGGCCACCTTCCACGAGCTCATGCAGGAGTGCCGCCACAGCGCGCCCGGCGCTCGCCTCTCCGCCAAGATGCGCACCGCGCTCGAGAGGTACGCGCTGCCAGCTGGTGTCACCCCTGTGCCCTTGTTCAACCACTCAGTTCACAATTCAGCAAATTCCTTAATTTCTTAGTATTCACAATTTTATCTGTTACCCCAAATAAATGCACAACACACAGAACACAATCCATAACACATCAACGGATGACACATCAGTAAAGTTATCCATTGAATTTCATAGTACTGCTGCTCCAGGGATGGTGGACGGTTTCTGATTCATAGGAGTGAGGGAGTTTGTAGGATGATGACTGTTAGTTGCTTAGTTAGGTAATTTTTAAAGTACAATGCTATTTCCTAATAAGCAGGAATAAATAATAGGAAAAGAGAAGAAGATACTGTTGAGCAGCCAAAATGATTTTTCAAGATTTTGGTGAAAATTGTACATTTCAATCTGATCTGTTGTTTCTGAGAAATTCTTAAACTAATACATTATAATAATAATGCCAAATATATAATGTACATGCTTACATAAATACACTCATGAAATTTCAGATGAAATAACTTTTAAATACCTGCGTGTAAGAGTTAAGACTATGGAAGCTTCGTGCTATAAGCGTTATCTTATGCAAACGGAAAAATCAATCTTAAAAAATCCTAACCGCTTTTGGACCTTTGTTAAAAATCGCTATAACTCTAATGCTATTCCTAATACACTAAATTATAATAATGAATTATTGCTCACCGGAGATTCTATTTGTGAAGCCTTTTCTTCTTATTTTCTATCTACCTTCCTTACCTCCACCGCAACCAATAGTTCCTCGTCAGCGTTCATTTCCTCCTCTGTCTCTACTATACCCCCGTCTGATATTTGCCACATAGAAGTAAAGATTGACGTTGTGACCGATTTACTTCGCAAGTTGGATTCATCGAAAGGTGCCGGCCCTGACAATGTCTCATCAACATTTCTCATTGAATGTGCGCCTTCCATTGCCGTACCTATCTCAATGTTGTTCTCCAAGTCTCTATCTCAGGGTATTGTCCCTAGGCTCTGGAAATCCGCGTTTATTACACCCGTTCATAAGAAAGGACCTAAAACTGAAGTAACTAATTATAGGCCTATATCCAAGCTCTGCATTATTGCTAAAATATTTGAGCGGATCATCTACAACCAACTATATCCCGCCCTCGCTAACTCGTTCAGCTCTTTCCAGCATGGTTTTTTGAGAGGACGGTCTACCACTTCTAACCTCATTTTATTTAATGATTATATTACTAATGCAATGGACGGCGGCAGGCAGGTCGATGTTGTTTACACAGACTATAGCAAAGCATTTGACCGGATTGACCATGACACCCTGATAAAGAAATTAATGCACATAGGCATTCGTGGAGACCTACTGAGGTGGTTCGCATCTTATATCAATAATAGGTCGCAAGCAGTAGTACTTAACAATTACATGTCTGGATGGGTATCTGTGCCCAGCGGAGTGCCTCAAGGTTCGCTGCTCGGTCCCTTCTTATTTGTGGTCTATGTAAACGACATCGATCAATGTCTGCATTCATCTAGATTATTATGCTTCGCCGATGACATGAAAATATTTGCCGAGATATCATCGCTTGAAGATGAGTCAGCGCTTCAGGCTGACTTATATCGTCTTGAAGAGTATTGTCGGGCCAACAAGCTAGATCTTAATCCATTAAAGTGTTCGGTTATCACTTTCACTAGGAAACGTGCGGTCCTAGCTACCACTTACACTCTATCGGGCCAAAACTTGCCGAGGTGCGACACTATTCGTGACTTGGGTATCCACCAAGATAGTAAGTTAGTTTTTGACTCGCACATTGACGCCATTGTTAAAAAAGCCTCTAAATTGCTTGGGTTTATAATGCGTCTTTCTAAATGCTTTTTAGATGCTAAAACACTAAAAATTTTGTACTGCACTTTTGTCAGAAGTCAGTTAGAGTATGCATCTCAGATTTGGAATCCACGTTATCACAGGTACATCGACCGAATTGAAAATATCCAAAGACGCTTTGTCAAATATCTTTGTTACCATCAAAAGATTCCTTACGATTCTACTGATTATCTCCGTCTCTGTAAGAAGTTCCATTTGTTGCCACTTGAAGATAGACGTAAGATTGCTGACTGTCTGTTTTTGTTAAAGATATTCAACAATAATATTGACAGTCCCGAGCTTTTATCAAAATTTTATTTTAATGTGCCAAATAAATCATTTCGTTTCAATCCGCCTTTATGTGTACCTCATACCTCTACCAATTATAGGCAGAATAGCTATATTGTGCGCGCAAGCAAGCAGTTCAATGAAATGTGTAAGCAACATGACTTGGATCCCTTTACGACTAGTGTGACGTCAGCTAGACGGTGCTTAAGCCTTAACTTTTTTAAATAGCTACCCCACATTATTCCCTTTTTTTTTCATGATTTGATCCTCCTAAATTTTAAAATCAAATAGTTTTCGACTAATGTGTAACAATCTGTGTCTGATGTTTGCTCACTTTTTTTTTTTTTTTTTTTTGTCAAATTCTACACGCGAAGACTTGTAATTGGCTTCCTGTCATCTATAGTTTCTTTTCTATTTAGTTTGTTAGCTGTAAGTCTTCCATGCTGCGTTAAATAAATAAATAAATAAATAAATAAATAAATAAATAATAATTGTCATTTTAATTGATTACAATTTCATAAATAATGAGAATAGTCCTTTTCCAAGCTATGTTACATTTTTACATAACATTGACTTTTATAGATACCAGTTTTCTTTTGTTTATGATTACTTGAAATGCATAATGTGCAGAAAATACTCTTACATTAAGGTGTATGTTGAACAAATTCTCATTTCTGTGTATTTGTGGCTAGCGGGTCAAGTGCGCATTTTATCAATAATTACATCGAGATTAGTGCGAACGAATATATTGCGCAGTAGGGCGGCGCAGCGTCATCAAACTATTTCACATGAAGCATTGTCATATGATCTAACAAAACAGAAATTGTTCAAAAATAGAAAGCTAGTACTTTGCTATTGTTATGTTCCATTATATGAATGATTGAGATAAAAACCGCTCATAATGGTATGGTTGTCGACAGGATGAGCCCGGGCGAGCGGCGGGCGCTGTGCTCGCGCAAGCTGGACGGCTGTGCGCCGCTGTTCGTGGCGTGCAAGCGCGGCAACGTGGAGATCGTGGAGTACCTGGTGCACGTGTGCGCCGCCGACCTGGAGCAGCGCGGCGTGTACGAGGTGCCCGACGACCGCTCCGTGCACTCCGTCACGCCGCTGTGGTGCGCGGCCGTGGCGGGCCGGCTCGAGGTGCTGCGCGCGCTGGCCGACGCGGGCGCCGACCTGGACGCCAGCTCCGACAGCGGCTCCACGCCCGTGCGCTCGGCCTGCTTCATGACGCACCTGGACGTGGTGCGCTTCCTGGTGGCGCGCGGAGCCGACATCCACCGGCCCAACCACAACGGCGGCACGTGCCTCATCAACAGCGTGCAGTCCGTGCGCCTGTGCGCCTACCTGCTGGAGCACGGCGCGGCGGTGAACGCGCGCGACACGCAGCTCAAGACCGTGCTGCACTACGCCATCCAGGAGCACCGCGTGGAGACGGCGCGCCTGCTGCTGGAGCACGGCGCGGACGCCACGCTGGCCTCGCGCGCCGGCGACGACGCACTGCGCACTGCCTGCCTCAAGGGCGCCGCGCAGATCGTCAGCCTGCTGGCCGGTCGCGTGCGCTACTCCGCCGCGCGCATGGCCGACGCCTACGAGCTGCTGGGCAGCACGCAGCTCGACGAGTTCAACGACGTGACGGCCGCGCTGGGCGCCTGGCGCCGCGCCACGGCCATCCGGCACGGCTCGGGCGGCTACATCCCCAAGCGGCCGGTGCGGGCCCCGGCGCCGGCGCTGGGCGGCGCGCGCGAGTGGCGCTCGCTGGCCGAGCTGGAGGCGGCCGCCACGGACATGGACGCCCTGCGCACGCAGTCGCTGCTGGTGGTGGCGCGCGTGCTGGGCCCCGACCACAAGGACACGGTGTTCCGCCTCATGTACCGCGGCGCGTCCTACGCCGACGCCTTCCGCTACCAGCGATGCGTGGAGCTGTGGTCGTGGGCGCTGCAGCTGCGCATCGAGAAGGACTCGCTGCTGTCGGCGGACACGTGCCACACGGCGTGCGCGCTCACGCGGCTCATGCTGGACGCGCACGCCGGGCGCCTGGAGCGCGCGCGCGGGCTGCCGGCGCCCGCCGACGTGCTGCGCGTGTTCCGGCTGCTGGCCGGCGAGCTGCCGGCGTGCCGGCGCCTGCTGGAGGCGCGGCCCGTGTTCAAGGCGCAGGCGGACACGTTCGACCGGGCGCTGCGCTGCGTGACGCACCTGGTGTACCTGCTGCACGAGCGCGCGGGCCCGGCGGAGCGGCGGGCGGTGTCGGCGGCCGTGCGGGCGCTGGTCGCGGCCGACGTGCGGAGCGCCCACACGCGCGACACGCTGCTGCACCTGTGCGTGTCGCGGCTCAACGTGGTGCGCTCCACGTACTTCGCGGACGAGCTGGACGCGGCGCCCGTGTTCCCGCACGCCGGCGTGGTGGGGCTGCTGCTGGCGTGCGGCGCGGACGTGCGCGTGAGGAACGAGGCTCGCAGCACGCCGCTGCACGTGGCCGCCATCCCGTACAACTTCAGCACGGAGCTGGTGCGCGTGCTGCTGGCGGGCGGCGCTCACCTGGACCAGCCCAACAAGTTCGGCGACTCGCCGGCGGAGCTGGTGACGCTGAACCGCGGCTCGCGCGTGGCCGTGCTGCAGCACGTGTCGCTGGCGTGCCTGGCGGCGCGAGCCCTGCTGCGTGCCCGCCGCCGCGTGCCCGAGCACGCGCTGCCGCAGACGCTGCGCGACTTCCTGGACCTGCACCGCGCGTGATCATCTTGTCATGTACACTATTTGCAAATATTATAGGGTTATATTATTATTGTGACGTAATTAAATTAAATTGGAGCGAAAAAAAAAAACTATGTATCGAGTACTACAGAATTTTATTTTCTTCTCTGGCAGTCCACTATTTACAAAAATTACAAAAAGTCCCTAATACTGTAATTATACAAACATATATTACCTCTACCATTGTACTTTCATTGTACATTCTCTACCATTATTGACTACCAAAAGGCTTTCGACACAGTAACACACGCAAGCATTTGGGAAAGCCTGAAAGAACAAGGAGTCCACGAAGTGTATATTGATGTCATCAAGAGCATATATACGAATAATAGGGGGAGAATAAAGCTAGAATCTCTAGGCCCCAGCTTCCCCATAAGAAGGGGCGTAAGGCAGGGCGACCCGCTGTCCCCAAAAATATTTATAGCTATCCTGGAGCTCATAATCAACAAGCTTAATTGGAGTAAAATGGGAATCTATGTAGATGGCGCCTTCCTAAGCCATCTAAGATTCGCAGACGACATAGTAATACTATCCGAAACAAGCTCGCAGCTACAAACTATGATTGAATCTTTACAGATAGCTAGTACAAATGCAGGACTCGAAATTAATCTCACCAAGACCATGACAATGACAAATAGCACAAAAATACCAATAAAAGTCAAAGGAGACCCACTGAAATACACAGAAACATACATATACTTGGGAAAAGCAATCAGTTTTGACAGAAAAGCCAACGAAATAGAAATAGGCA
This sequence comes from Caradrina clavipalpis, assembly GCA_932526535.1. NCBI lineage: Eukaryota > Metazoa > Arthropoda > Insecta > Lepidoptera > Noctuidae > Caradrina > Caradrina clavipalpis. The sequence continues at coordinate 79,703 of OW052110.1, forward strand.
GGAGAGTGCAACTAACGTGGAACAAATACTGGAGTCTTAAGGAAATTTTTAAAAGCAACTTGCCTATAAGTCTTAAATCTAAGATCATGAACTCGTGCCTCATACCATGCTTGACGTACGGATGCCAGACGTGGAAATTCACTGCCAAAGTTAAGCACAAAATCACAACATGCCAACGGGGAATGGAACGAAGCATGCTCAAGGTAAGGAAAACAGATAAAATACGCCACACAAAAATAAGAGCTATTACAAAATCTAAAAATGCCTTGACCTACGCACAAAAGTTAAAATGGAAATGGGCAGGCCACCTTGCGAGGCTTTCAGATCAACGGTGGACCCTAAGAGCAACCTTATGGAAGGGCCCGCAAGGGAAAAGAAACAGAGGCAGACCACTAACACGATGGGAGGACGAGATTAGACGAACAGCCGGCTCAGATTGGAGCAAAATAGCTAAAGACAGAGGCACATGGGCAGTTTTGGAGGAGGCCTTTACCCAAACAGGGGTCCTTGCAAATGAAGTTAACTAACAAAACTAACAACTACATTCAATACAATAATCTAACCCACTAACACAACCCTACTAGAAATTAAGTTTACATTGTAACACATGCAAGGAATAAATAGGCTTTTTTATTTTTATTTATTTATTTATATTACCTCTAGCATAAATTATATAGCATTAAAAGCAGACTTTTCCTGTCAATCTCCGAAACAGCTTTCACGACATTTACGCGGACGAAGTCGCGGGCACAAGTTTATACAATAATATACAAAACAGATCAGCACTATGATTTGCTAGGACATAAATAGAGCAACTCATTACAAATAGTAAATAGTAGAATTGTGATTTTTCTTTTGGATATAGTTTTAGAATTGAATGGTGAAACAATACGTAGGTAGTTATTCCTTCAGAATAAGATAAAAATAGTGTCAGATGTCCCCACACTGGACCATGTGAGCAGATCATATCTGTGTCATTTGAACGTAGTGCATTACGTTACAAAGAGCACTTTGTGCACTGTTACGATAAAATCTCGGATCACAGTCGTACTTTGTGTGTGGAGGCTTAAGAGCACTACATCATAACATTAGCTGCCGCGACTGAGATCATCGAGCGAGCATCAGCATCTGTCGGTGTAGGCCAGGAGCAGCAGCACGAGCAGCGCGGCGGCTCGCGGCGACGCGCGCATGCTCGCGGCCGCGGACGCGCCGGCGCGCCCGATGTTGCGCCGGTGCTTGTCCACGACGTAGATGCGGCCGCCCATGCCGGCGTGCGAGAACGAGTGGTAGTACACGCGGTCGGGCCACGTGGTGTTGGGCGCCACCAGCAGCTCGGCGGGCGACGCCGCGGGGCAGCGCCACTCCAGCGAGCGGTTGTAGGCGCGGAAGCTGGCGTAGTCCGCGTCCCGGCGCCGGTCCGCGCCCGCCGCGTGCCGCGCCACGCACAGCGGGCCGGCCGCGGTGGGCGCCAGGCGGCCGCGTCGCGTGTAGTGCACGCCCGCCAGCACCTTGGCCTCGCGCTGCGCCGCCTCGCTCAGCCGCTCCAGCCCGCCCTCGGGCTCCGCCGTCACGATCAGCGGGTGGTACTCCGTGGCCGAGTGCGGGTCGTCGCCGCCGTACACCTGCGGCACAGAGACGCGTTACATCGCCGTCTGCGCGCCGAGAGGGCGAGCCCGCTATCGAACGTGGGTACCTTGAAGGAGTACTGCAGACCGCGGCGCAGCTGCAGGTCGGGGGCGAGCTGTCCGTTGACGTACCAGGCGAGCGGGGGGGAGTGTCGCAGGGCCCTCCCCGCCAGGCCCCGCGGGCCCCCGGAGGGCCCCAGGCGGAACGTGAACACGCGCAGCGCCGGATCAAACAGCTCCGCCACCTCCCACACCGGCGGCGCCGAGCGGGAGCCGCTGTGCAGGACACCACACGTTAGCACACTGGCACGCGGGACTCGCATGTGGTAAGTTCATAGCTCACTATAACAGCACGGCTCCGCCACCGCAAATATTTTGCCATTCAACTTGGGACTTTAAATCGTGTGTGTTAAAATATTTTTATCATGACAAAGTAAAAATGTGACGGCACGCGGGCGGCGCGCTTGCAGCTAGTGGTAACATTTTTCAAGGGATTCCAGATGAGCCGTTGCCGTGTGGGAGTGGTGGTGTTGTGTTGAGCGCTACTCACACGGTGAAGCGCACGCAGTCCTGTGTGGGCGGGTCGCTGGCGAGGCGCAGCTGCACGTCGGCGCGCGGGTACAGGCGGTGGAAGGCGGGCTCGCGCGCGCTGTCCAGCTGGCCCAGCGCCCACACCACGTACATGGCGCGCTCCGTCACCCACTCGCGGTCCATGGACTCGGCTGCGGACACACGGCGGCGGTCAGGCGCGGTCGGGGCGACTCTAGGCTCTGCTCACTCTACTCACCGGCGGCCAGCGTGCGGCGGTACGACACGACGGTGAGCCCGTTGTCCCGGCGTGCGCTCAGCACCTGGTTGGAGTCGAGGCCGCCCAGCTTGTCGTCGCGGCACACGCCGCGCCACGCGCCCAGCACCTGCACGCACTGCACGCACACACATACATTAGTATCCACTCGCCGGCGTGGTCGCCGCGTGGATATGGGGTGGTACTACCGGCGCAGTGGCCGTGATGTTGTAGTCGGTGGCGAGCCCGCGCTGCATGGCCGCGTTGTACTGCGCGATCGCCACGTCCGCGCCCAGCATGCGCGACGCGCTCTCGCTGCCCGACACGCCGAACGCCATGTACTCGTCCTCGTCCATCTGCAAGCATCGCGCGACTCAGTTGGGTGGAGACCGCTCGACAGCGAGCTCACGACGTGCCCGTCGCTCATACCTGCGCTGCCAGCTCGATGGTGATCTGGTTGCCGAACACCTCCCAGGAGACCTGGAAGTCGCGGTGCAGCTGCTTGCAGTGCGGCAGCGGCGACTCGTAGGCGTGCGGCTCGAGCGGCGCGGGCGGCACGTTGGGCGCGTCGGGCACCAGCACGCTCGCCAGCGCGGAGCTGCGCGCGCGGTCCCACAGCGCCACCCACTTCACGTCGAACACCGTGGTGCCGCCCGGCAGCTGCAGGCGCACGTCCTCGCCCGCGTACGCGCGGATCGGCTCGAGGCTGCGCGCCCACTAGTCTTAGTATGTCGTGCGCAAATATTAGCGTTACTTGGCGGCTTGGGTAACGCGAATATACCCAACACATTATTAGCGAAATAACGCGAGCATTTGCACTTGAAATACGCCAATGGATAATGGATATATACGATATAAGGAAATCTGTTGATGTTAGAGAGAGCAACAGAGTTGAATGAGCGGACATCTACTTACTAGCCGTACTCGTCGGGTATCTTCATGCCCCGGGAGGAGGGCTGCGGCCCCACGCCTGTCCAGAAGTACACCTCCTCACCGCTGCCGTCGTATTGCAACTCCGGGATACTGCACATTTGGGATACCGGTGACGGTTAGTCTATCTGGGTCTCACACAACATCTATAGTGTCATAAGAAGTAGCTCGGGTTCTCACAGGATGGTGGTGGCGTCCAGGAAGCGAACGGGCTTGCTGGAGACGGCGGGCGAGCCGGCCAGCGGGCCCACGGCCTGCTCGGCCGGCGGGTCGAACTCGTCCGGCACGTACACGTCGCCGAACGCGTTCTGGCTGCCGATGTCGTACACGGCCAGCCACTTGATGCGCGAGATGCGCTTGCCCTCCGGCACGGCGAGCCGCACCTCGGCGTTGTAGTAACGCTCCAGGATATTCGTTCTATAAACAGCATATACGTCGATACTAATATTATCATAATAATATGCGAGGGCCACGTGCAAATCGCTGGAGGGGATGGTAGAGGATTTCTAATTGTCTGCGCAATAGTCTGCTTGGGATCTTGATAAGGACATAAAGTACTTTTGATCCGCCACTTCGTTTGCCGCGTTAATCAACATTCACGCGTTCAAAGTCGCGGGTAAAAGTTTAATTATAAATTGCTAATGCAATACCAACATTAGCGATGTAACTTATGTTCGATTTCCCACATCCGTGAATGCGAATATCGGCCTTTTAAATAATTATTACACATTTTGAATATGTGCCCGGGCATGTAGAAACCGAAAGTAGCCCATACTACATGAAGTGAATCTACTGAAGTTAGCTACTAATAGGGTTTTCATTAATTAGTTCCGAGGTAAAATTTTTATGTCATAAATTCATTTGGATTGTTACTTAATTAGTTTATTTTCAAATGCAGAAAAACAATAAATATTGTTGTGATATACCTAGTGAGTTGTAGCCTCTTCATGGTGTTATTTACTAACTGGCGAAACTTACACATTATGGGAGTCACTATCTTATAGTGGAAAAGTATTAAAATAAAAACGAAACACCTCCCAGCAGTTCAACAAACTGAGTTTTTTTACTTAGTAGGTATTTTCCTTGACACAAAGTGTAGGTTCAATCCTAACTGGACAGTAGGGATGGATACTACTGACCTGCCATACTCGTTGGGCACAATAAAGCCCTGCGGACCCGGCCGGCCAGCGTCTCCGGCCCAGAAGAAAGTGTCATCTCCGGTGCCGTCATAATTAAAGTTCACCAGTAATATTGTAAAGTCATCCACTGCATATACATCACCTGATACCTACAAAACAATTGAACAACATTATTTATTGAGGGCCAACTAAATTTGAATTTGGACTAGATTACTACATTAGTTCAGTGATCACAAGTTGGTGAAGCTGCTAACAGGGTCTTAGGTTCTATTCACATTTTGTGTAAAGTTATTAGGTATACCTACATTAGTATAACTTCCTAATTACCATCACACTAGTTATGCTCGCATTGTGTTTTAGTTACAGTAAAGGTATTTAAAAAAATTACAGTAAGGGATAGATTTTATTTTATTTTGTTATTTATTTATTTTTCATAGTCGCACTTGACAATCACCAAATAAAAAGTAAAAAACTACCTGTTGTTAGTGTACGTATATATTTGTGTTCGAAACTAATGAACCCTGTAAACAAGATTGACATCCGAGAATGTGTTCAAATAAACGATTAGTATTGAGTTGATGAACCTGATGGTGGTAGGAGTTCAGCTTCCCGATGAACCTGCCGCGGTATGGGCCGTCCTCGTCCTGCGACCGACAATCTGCAACGATCCACAGCGCACGCTTACAATACATTAGAAAGTATAAACTTACGTGCAGCAAACTAAGTTAAAACTGTTAAACTTTACCTTTTGTGACTGCGACAAGCAGCAGAAAACATATTTTGAACATCATACACTCCCTTTATTCACTTATTGGGATTTTTAAAACTTTCTAACAAATATTAAAGGTCACAACATTTCAAGTATTTCGCATACTACCAGCTTCCGGTAACTGTAACTTGACAAATCACCAACAAATCACAGAGCTGGCATTGTTGTCATTCACCCAACAGTAAACCAAGAACGCAGCCCCATTGGTCGAGTGTAGTTTCAAGTTGCTTGCAACCAATCAGAAGCAAGTAACTTGAGTAACTTTCACTTTTTGTTCTCTTTGGAAGGTTCTACTTATTACTTGTGTATGTCGTCCAGAAATAAACGGATTGATGTTAATTGTCAAAAAGAATGAATGTTAAATTATTATAGTTTTTTACAATACTTATAGCTCTACACAAAAGTATGTGAGTAGCAAAATGAAGGCTAATTTAAAAATTACCCTTGTTGTGTAAGTGCGACTCACATGTTCCCAATATTAATACTCGAGCAGGTAGTCACAATCATACAACAAAAGTTCTCCGTGGAGTATAGAAGATTGCTATATTATATAGTATAGACGAGGCTGATAGCAACATAAATATAGTGGTATCCTGCTCGTTACTTAGGTATAGATGTGTCGTTATATTAGCTACCTTTGCAGACCACGGAGGAGTCGTACCTTCCAATTCATTCAGAAGAAAGTAAGCTTTGTTCATAAATATGATAGAGAGCCGCTTTCTGGTGGTTTGCTATAAATTGAAGACAAGTATAGGCGCCACTTTATCATTATCGTTTTAATATTCATATCAGTTTATTTGTATACCAATTGTAACTGCCCCGTTGACAACCAGACCAACCAAGAGGTATCGTGTTGCCCAGTTACTGGGTTGTGGAGGTTAGATAGGCAGTTGCTCCATGTAAAACACTGGTATTCAGCTACATCCGGTTGGACTGGAAGCCGACCCCAACGCAGTTGGGAAAAAGGCTAAGCAGATGATGATTGTAACTGCCCCGTTGGTCTCTTTGTGGTAAGCACGACTGTGGAGCGTGGGGTGCTGGGTTCGATCCCAGATTGGGTAAAAAGTGTTATTGGGTTATGTTATAGGTACATTAGGAATTTCTCAGTACCAGCTCGGAGTTTGAAAGTTGGTGATGTGACACTCCCCGATTGTGTCAGATTGCCATCCCATCGGACTCTGCGGGTTGTTCGAAAGAGATACCGCGTCCCCGGAACGCAAAGGGCACAAGAACGAACATGGATGGGTTTTAGTCAGTAAAAGTCTGACACTCCCTCCTGCATTAGTTCATGTCATTAGTTCATTCATCATATTTTTCCATCTTGAAAAAAAATAACCCATGGGATTATGTGAGGGAAGAGCACCTGTGTTTGCTTGCGCACACACTTGTGCGCTATAACATCTCCAGCGTACTTGGCTAATTATCCTAACCTACTTTAGGCTAACGATGCGCGTCGTACCTACTTTAGCACAATAAAATAACATAAATTCAAGTTGGTATTTTAATAAATAAATAAATAAATGATTAACGATTTTGATTATGTGTAGTTATCAACAACTGAAGAAAAGATCGCGTCCTGTGATCGCCTCCACACTAGTACTAAGTACAACGTACTCATAATTTAAGTTAACTTAACCTCAATGGAAAACGTAAGTTAACTACTACAACTCGTATATTATGTGTTAGGTATAAAGCTAAAGTACAGTTAATGACACTGTTAGCAACACAGCAACATCTTAAAAAAAGTAAATAACAAATCTTATAAATGTTTATAGATTTTAAATTACAGTTTTAGTTTACTGAGATAGGTTTTACTATAATTTAAACTGCTTCGTTAGCCTAGTGGTTCTAAGCGCGACTGCTATGCTAGAGGTCTTGGGTTTGATTCCTAGGTCGATCAATAAGTGTTATTCTGTGTCATTGGGTTTTGTATGAAATTCTCAGTAGCAGCTCGGAGTTTGGATTTGTGCCCGGTTAATGGCAAAAAGTTCGCCCCCTATTACATGGGACCTAAAATAAAAACATACCAGTGAACATTGGTGCACCTCTGCCTAACCTTTCGGGGATGGCAGTTGCAATAACTACCATCACGGCTGTATAGGCGGATGTTTCTTTTGTAAAAAGTTTTTTATTTTTTGCTTTAGTACCGTATTAACACATCCAAATCCATAAAGGAACTGTTATACTACGTAAATTTACAAGGCACCACCCACTAAAAAGTCATGAGAAAGCATAATATGTATGCGATTTCGTTTACTTGGATGACATTTTTTCTAATACTATAATCTAAATAAATATAGATATAAATGAATACATCTGTGTAGCCCTTTCGAGTGTACAGGCGTGATGTTATGTTGTGTGATTGCGTAAACAATGCATATTATTATTAATGCGATAGTAGTAATCGCGGTTGTTTTGCTGTAATTTTTAAAGAGTTCCGCTATCTATGTTCCGAGATCTATATGAAATTTAAATGTGACCATTTGGGAAGTAAACCCTTTCCAAAATAATAATAATAATTTTTGAAATCAGTTGGCAATTGATGATGTTATGCGTGAACAAACATAAAAAAATACAAACATCGGAATTGAGAAGCTCCTCTTTTTTGAAGTCGGTTAAAAAAATAGATACATGACATGGAGAATCATAACCTCCTCCTTTTTTTGAAGTCGGTAAAAAGAGATGAAGGGAGGGCATGCAGGTGATGAAGAATAATAAGTACTCAGGTACCCAAGAACATATTTGTATGTACTGCATATGTGACGTGAATGAATGGGTGGGGAACGGAGGCAAGCAGCGGGAGACGTGAGGGGTCACCGATTGTCGTGGAATGACCGGGCAGCACGTCGTGTCCGGTAACGATGAATGATTTGTGTGAAACACGATATGCCTCCGAAAGAAGTAATACGATGCAGCAGTATCGTGCTTCTGCAACGTACGTTAATTGGTATCGGCTTGTCAAAGAGGGCAGCCTGAGGAGTATATGGGGGTTGTGGTGGTCACGATAGATGGAGGGTTCTTTACGTCCTTCAGGCGCGGTGGAGACGAGCTGCCCCGGCGGAGGGCGGCGCGCGCGGGGCGGCTGCTGCACGCGCACCAAAACTGAGTTGGCGGAGCGCGCGCGACCAGTACCCGCGACGCAGCCGCTCTGCACGCACGCGCGACTTGCACCGCGCGCTCCTCACGCGACCTCTCAGTTCTAGTGACCCGTCGCTCGCGATGACCCCCGCGGCGGCCATCGCGCTGCTGCTGCTAGTCGGTGAGTACCCTCACCTACGAGACCTTCCATCACTGACCACTAAGTAGAAAGCCTCTAGGAACTATGCAGCACTTTCATCTGAAGTATTGTAGCCAGCGCTCGCAACACAATCGGGATCTCTTGCCGAGTATCACTGACCCCTACACTACGTACTCGCGTCAGTCCTGCACACTCGGCTCCGGCATGACAGAGCACACTCCACCCCCGGGCTGTACACGCGGGGGCACATTAAAGTGTAACGTTCAGCTCTCTAAAGAGTTATCATATTATTCTAGCCTCTTTTTAGGGTTCCGTACCCAAATGGGTAAAACGGGAAACTAAGACTTGGCTGTCCGTCTGTCTGTCTGTCTATCCTCCGTTTGTTACCAGGTGTATCTCATGAACCGTGATAATTAGAGAGTTGAAATTTTCATACATGATGTGTTTCTGATGCCGCTATACCAAAAAACACTAAAAACCAGAAAAAATTAAATATTTAGGAGGCTCCCATACAACAAACGTGATTTTTTGCCGTTTTCATAGATAATGGTACGGAACCCTTCGCGCGCGAGTCCGACTCGCACTTGGCCGGTTTTTATGATATGTAAAATGGTGGAAGGGCAGTGGGGTTGGAATTTTTTATACTGGTAAAAAGTTACAAGTAGTTAGATTAGTAAAAAGTTAGCATGACATTCTTGCAGTAAACACTGGATAGTCGGAGTTCTCGAGTTTCTTAATAAATTACTAATGCGTACGCACTTGCTTACTATATTAATAATAATAAATAAATAATTATACCAGCCTATAACTGTTCCACTGCAGGGCTAAGTCTACTATATTAATCTAAACAATAAAACAAAATAACCTCGACCAACTAGCTGACCAACCCACCTCAAATTCTCGATAAGTTTGGCAGCAATGTTGTTTAGAATTGTAATAGTAATAGTCGCTTCTAATTGATTGTTCAAACAATCGTTGTGTTGTTGTATTTTCTAATAAATAATAATAATTACGATCATTTCTTATTTTTTTTTTAATAACGTTTGTTATCATAATTATTTTTATTAAATATTAGATTAGCTCATTAAGCAAACTATTGGTCTCTCCATTAAGCAGTCGTAAACATATTATGCAATATGGAATATTTAAGAGTGGCGGGTTGTCGCCAAGTTCTACTGACTACCGACCCGTGCCAGACTGCTCTAGATTCGTGTTCGTATGTTGTAGCGGGAGCATCCACAGCGGTAACCACCCCGCTCAGCTCGTAGAGCGTACAGTTTAGCAGCCGACGTCGTCTGCCAGCCGGACATCCGAGCACCTCATGGCTGTACAGAGAAGCCGGCGCTGGACGGCTAGCGGCTGTAGGCGCCGGCGCCCAAATTCGTCCTGTGGTCCAAGTCACAAGTACTTCATATTCGACATCGACAAAGCAATATCAGTTGAATTGATTTAGCGTGCGAAGGCCTGCGAACAGCCGGTGACTGTCATTCAAGATCTACGAAAGCCGAAAATAAATTGAAATATTTATATCTGGGAAATTGTCAGATTGGCCTCAATAGTTTTGTTCATTGCAACCTCATAAAATCAATGAGAGTGTAATTATTTAGCTATTAATCTCTTGCGCCAGTATCGAGCTTAAGTAAAACCAATGCTCGAACCTCACTCTCCCAGAGTTTAACTAGCTACGATTTGAAGGTTGTTGATGATATTCAAACCTAGGAGAGGGACGGGCTCGTCAGACGGAATATGATTGAGAAACTGTATAGAAAGAGTGATGTCTGCAAGTGTGACTGGTCTCATGGAGGGACGCCCTCCCTACCTGTTTACTGAGCGCGTCGCAGCGAGCGTTCGAGAAGGATCTGACGTTATGTGTAAACTGAACTATATATTATTGTTATATAAGAAGGTTCGATATATTTACACGACTAACTTCTGCCCGCGACTTCATCCGCTATCATTAAATTGATTTAACGTGTTATCCCACGTTAAACGTACACTTTTCCGGGATTAAAAGTATGTGATATTCCACACTACAATCTATCTCAGTGCCAAATTTTATCCAGATCCGTTTAGCCGCTTAAGCGTGAAAGACACAAACATCTATTCATCCATCTTTACAAACTTTCACATTTATGATATTATAGTAGGTCAGGAAGTATATGGTCATCCGTGTGCGCTTTTGGTCGTATAGTAACGAATGAGTTATCGTTGGAAGCGTTATGATGTTCCATTGTTTATAGGATATGTTATGTCACAGAAACTGGCGGCTCACAGAGGACATAAACCAGCAATCAAACAATGAAATTAAAGTCATCATTTGGTGTGTAATGAACTGCATGCAAGCAGATTTAAATTCGAAACACAGAATAATTAAAATCTATAATAAAAAATATAAAATAACCATCACGCCTGTAGTCCCCGAAGAGTTAGGCAGAGGTGTACCAACGTACACCCACAGTTCACCGGTATATTTAGGTCCCGTGTAATAGGAGGCGAGCCTATTGCCATTAACCGGGCACAAATCCAGACTCCGCGCTGCTACTGAGAATTTCGTAGAAAAACCCAATAACACTTTTTGCTCGACCTGGAAATCGAACCCAGGACCTCTAGCGTAGCAGTCGTGCTCAGGACCACTAGACCAACGAGGCAGTCAAAACAAAAGCAGCGAGGCAGTAAAATCTATAGTGAATTAATAATATTGAAGGGTAATATTGAAGGCTTATAATGTCAAATAACAGCTTTTCGCTAAACGCATATGAATTTTTACATGGTGCTTATAATTTACCCATTTTTAAATTATTTGCCTGTTTGTTCCGTCTAATCTCCTAAACGGCTGCACCTGAAATGACTCTCATTGGCCGATAGCTGATGGTATAAGGAGTAATTAACCTTAATAAATGCTATAAAAAACGGCCGGTACATCATACAAATGGCGTAAGACTACAACTTTTTGTTCTTTGTGTAGTTTGATATTATGTTTTGGTGGTTTCTGATTTATGAAATAACTAGCTTCTGCCCGCGACTTCGTCCGCGTCACAGTTGATGTGTTATCCTACGGGTACCGTACATTTTCCCGGGATAAAAAGTAGCCTATGTGTTATTCCAGACTATAATCTATCTTTGTGCCAAATTTCATCCAGATCCATTCAGCCGTTTAAGCGTGAAAGAGTAACAAACATCCATACATCCATACATACAAACTTTCGCCTTTATAATAGTAGTAGGATAACACATAAAAGTACCAACTTGAAGCGTTGTTAACATTTTTTTTGCGGACGTTTTGTCGTAGTCGGGTTTAGTATTTTCATTTATCGGTCGAACACGCGTCGCCTCACGCCTCGCGCCTCACGCCTCGCGCCTCACGCCTCACGCCTCGCGCCTCACGCGTCGCGCCTCACGCCTCACGCCTCACGCCTCACGCCTCACGCCTCGCGCCTCACGCCTCACGCCTCACGCCTCACGCCTCGCGCCTCACGCCTCGCGCCTCGCGCCTCACGCGTCGCGCCTGTGCAGAGCTGCTGTTGTCGTCACTGAGTATAACACCCGCGGGCGCGAGACGCTCTGCGTTACTATTGCAAGATCATTACAAGATCTGACACAGAACGCTTTCCGACTCTGGATAATCTTTTCGGAACAAATTGAAGAACTCCAATAATGGACACGGACATCCAAGGCTTCCATAGCGTGGTCAGGGAAATAAGTAATAACCAGTTGGAACGAGAGGCAGCTGAGCCGAATGAGCTGTCACGTGCGAGCGGTAAAAGTTGTTTTTCTTAGTACGAGCACGTTAGCGAGGCACGCACAATGACTTTCTTCACAAGGTTGTTAAGGCGGCTTCCGTAATGACTTCCTGGCCAAACCGGACAGTCCTACGCGTACGACGCTGGGCGGGCCGCACATCGCTGGAACATCTGTTACTAGTTTAGCAAACCGTATATTTTTTTTTTTTTTTGGGACAAGCCCGCCACACTGTTTCCAAACCACTGCAACTCCTGTAAGCCAGAATCAACAGTGGCGACCACAAGAAAAGCGCCGAGACAATGAAGCTCGACGAGTCCCAGAGAAACGATTTAACTGTCTTGGATCCCGCAACGAAATTAATCAGAAAAGATTAGCGGAGGAGTAAGAAAAATATAATTTCCACTTCCCTCCAAACAAGCAGGAGACAGAACAGAATTAGGCCAATAGGCACAAAGGGATTATTTACAACTGGGAGAAGCCCAGATTGCCAAGCACCACGGATTGCAATTATCATTAACTTTAATGGGTCCTAATGTGAACTGTTACATTTGATTCCAGTAATAGGTATGGCAAAAACGCTTGAACGCACGGAAATTAGTTCTAGTTTCTACAAGGTCCGCATAATAAACAACACCGGATGTAACCTGTACACTATCTAACATAATATTTCGCTCATTCTGCCAAAGAATACACTCCCATAAGATGTGATGAGCAGATTGTTCATATTCACAGTCAGATGTAGAAGATTGACACAAAGGAGAGGCAACAAGCTTAAAAGAGAATAATTTACTCTTAAAGTTGCCATGACCTGTGAGAAATTGGGCAACACAGTGGTCCACCTCCAGCCATGTTCTGGCCAGCCGTTCGCGAACTGAAGGAAAGAACTGATGGAGGTGCCGGCCCTTGATGGAATTATCCCACCTACATTGCCATTCAGATAAAAGTTCCTCCCAGACATCAGTCTGCGGTTTAAATAATCTAGAGATCTTAGCACGGTCACGTTGAGTTAGAAAGTTTGCGTCCATGGTCTCTCGCGCGGAATAGTACATTGCAGCACGTCGCTGCACCTCGAGATCGACTGGAAGTACACCTGCAAGTACTGGTAGTGCTTCAGTACTAACGGTCCTATACGCTTTTCATAAAAATATTAAAGCTAACCGTTGGCTTTGAAGCAATTATAGCAAACCGTATATACCTACTACCGAGTAAACTTATCTTGCCTAGTGAAGTGAAGAGGTACAAGATAAAGAGATTGCAAATAATGCCGGAGTGCTCCCTCCCAGTGGCGCCGCTGTCGCTCGTGGCTCGCGCCGGCTCTCATTAGCATCGGGTGACATTTGTCCCGCGGGCGGCGGCGGGCGCCACTCGACCTACTAATCGTAATACGCTATTATGCATTTGGCCGGCGCGCGCGCACTAATCCAACACCTTGTCGTTTTGTTCTTGTTTACATAATATTTAGGTTCGTGTGTCCACTTTGTAACGCTAGTTAATTTGTGATCACTGAAAGCGTGATCGGTGTCCTTTCTGTCAAAACCAATCAACATTGTGAGGCGTAATATTGTACAAGTAGTATGTATACAGTCCCTACATGTGGCTTGCGACACGCGGCGGCAGGAAGCGCGCTCAGGAAGCTGCTTTCTCGACACTTCCACGACCTTCCTATATTACCTAAGTACACACACGCACCTGTTTTAGGCGCGAGTTCAAATAACATGTATTTATGCTGGCATTTTTATTTACTAGCTGCAAAGTTAGGTAATACAATAACAGTTAATTGCCTAGTGGATGAAGGAAGCAGCGATTTCTGCAAAAGTAAAAGCTCGAGCAAAGCGATAACAATAAGGTGGTGAGGGGAGCGCGCGGCGCCGGCGTCTGCGCGTGCATGTATTATTTATGAACGTTTGAGCACTGAACCTTGACATTAGTGTGCATATTATTAAAGAATGCGAACTAACAAACAAAGTGCGCCGGCGCCCGCGCGCTGGGGCCGCTATACAACACACTACAGGTTATTTACAAACAGGTATCACTTATATAGGAAGGCGATCGCGGCGGGTACAGGCGGCGCCTGTCGGCTGCACTCCGAGCACGACAGGAGCTCACTCGGGTTCACATTCAGAACAAGTTTCATCGCAAGTTTGTTTTGTTTGTTGGTGTTGTTGCTGAAACAATACTAAGAATGTAGGGTTTATTGTCGGGAGTGTCTGCACAGTAGATGAAACGCTTGCGCGGGGGAACACACAAGTACCAACCGCGGGCACCGGCACGGATTCCACTCAGAGAATCTAATGCAGGAGCGAGAGCAGCTTTTGACTATTTCTGCACAAACAGGAGCCGCGCTGGTCAGTGTATACTTGGGCAGTAACACGAATATAATGATGAGAATGTACGATGCAAGAGTAAGCGAAGCGATCTCGGAAATTGATGCTCTGCAACTGCAACTTACAGGTTCGGTTCGACGGGATGATTTGGATCAAGAAAAACCAACTCAAATTGGTGCAATGGCATTCAATTGAATTCTCTCAAACTTGTAATGAAACTGCGATAGAAGAAGTAGTTTGTAAGTGTGGCATTCTCAGTTGTATGAGGAGTGTGAGCCTCGCCTCACCGGTGCGCCTCGGGCACGGGAGCGAGCGTGTGAGGCGAGGCGCGGCGGTCATGTGGCATGTGACGAGCTGCTCGCGCGCTAGTTCGAGTGCGCTCGACCTTAACCCAGTGCGTGCGGCGCGCGCCGCAGTGCGCCTGCGCAGAAGGCGCACGCAGGACCCGCGACCCAGCTGAGATGACGGACGTCTTTACCCAAATCCTGACCTATATATTGTACGATTAGGGGTTGACTTTAAAAAAAAACAGATCATAGATGGAAATTGTTGACAATCGTATTGTGTTGGTAAGTGAGCCTTCTGGTGCGGCGTGCGGCGCGCGCGCACCGTTACCGATGTGTATCTGTGCGTGTGTAGTCGGAGCGCATTCCTCGCGGGCAGTGGGTCAGGTGCCAACGGTACCCGCACCGGTCGCCCCCCCCCCCCTCCCCCTCCCCCTGGAGCATGCTACGGTACACAAGTGGCGCACACTCGCAGGGGAATGCTCTAGATGCACAGACACCGCGGCCACTGTGAGAACCGCCCGCTCATCATCACACCGAGCTACCGGCTCGGGTGCATCCTCCTAGCTTTTCCTCTGCTTACTTGCGGTTGGCGTAGCGTCTTTTGTGTCGTCTTGTTTGTTGCGCTGATCCAACACTTCAGGAAATCTAACACACGCTAACTCGGCGTGCTGTTCTCGTTACTCTGCGACTTGTGTCACTGCGTGTCGCATGTCGTGGGTGCACAAGTGTGAAGTAGTTCGGAGTGTGTGCGTGATGCTCGGTCACACGTTACACTATCTGCTGGTGCTCGTGCGTGTTATGTCACAGAACGTCGCCGTTTCTTTCTCTGTGGGAAACGTAAAGGTCGTTGTGACATAAGGTGCATTCACACGGAACAGTTTCCACGCGCCGGCCGCACGCGCGCCCTGCATGTCTCGCGATTACATACATTAGGACATTATATTTACAAAGTTTGATAGTTTTATTACTATCACCTTCCTTCAGTCCAAAACCTGTAGAACGAACATTCATTTAGCTTGATGCTGGTTCCGAACACGCAGGACAAGCTTACCTACAAAACAGTCGGTGGCCGGTAGCTGTTGATATACATTGACTATAGTACGAGTAGGTATGCGTGTATGTGGCTGCTCGGAGAAAGTGTCCGCCAGCACACGGTGTGCGACCAGGTGACCTGTTGCGCAGCGGTGCGCTGTAGTTGTAGCACAGCGCCTGCTCTCGCACCTGATGTGTTAGTCACGTCCACAAATAAGAGAGCACCTGTGACGGTGTCGGCTTACACTTTGTGATTAAATATTAATGAATGCGTACGCTGATGTCACCGCAGTGTACAGACGCGCGTGCCCCCGGGGGGCAGCAGGTGTGCTGCGTCCATTCGCCAATTCATGTTGCCTACTTCTATCGCAGAAGGCCGTGCGGTGTACGTAAAAATTTTAATATTAATGAAAGCTTCGCGATGTCCTCTCTCAGGGCATATGGAAAGCTGTTGACGGCGCGGCGGCGCGCGGTGACGTCACCGCCCGTGTTTGTTGTGGGCACTGGCTATTGTTTACATGTAATAATATGTGGGCTATCACAGCGCTGTGAACAGAATCTCTCGCAGATTGTTTTTATATGATTGTTATCAAACAACAGCCGCCGCTCGGCTGCGTGAGGGACGCTGCGCCGGCGCATGCCTGCGGACCGACATCACTGTAGCGCACCTCGTCACCTGCTGTCAGCACCTGCTTTCAGATGATTTACATTCAACGCAACAATTTAAATTACAATAACAAATGATTCCAGTTCTTGATGATGATGACGTCACAGCTATAATTAATGCGAGATATTAGCTGTTAAACTGTGAAATTGTGCAATGTCAAGGAGCGCACGGCTCCATCAGAGATGAGGTTCACGTGGAAGTAGGCCGTCTCCAGTGAACCGATGACAATGATCGATAGCTTGACTGTTGATCGGTGCGGAAGTGAAAGTATCGAATAACTTAATGTAACGTAGCAGATGTTCGTTACGACTGGGCTTATAGGCATTAATAAAGGAAAGTGTGTAATTATACACAATTAGAGACTTGCGACTCGATGACAGCGCCGCCAGTGCGCAGGCGCCGGCAGCATGCAGCTTACAGCACACAGCTTCGGGAGCGCTCGGCAGCTCCCGGCGACAGGAGGCATCGGGCTGCTTCATGTCATTTGTTCGTTTGGCGCCGACACACAATTAATATTGTTTTTGTGCAAGTTTGTATATACCATGACAAAACGACTTGAGTGAGTACTGTAGATACTCTACGATTTGGTACACTCAAATTACACATCTGCATGTTTCTCCTAGTTCATGAAGTCTCGCTTGTAGCGTTTGATAGTAGCGTGTGGTGTCGAGCTGCACCGCTGCCCGCACTCTACTGTAGTGGACGACCGCTACCTCCCGCTTACCTGCCTACCTACCGCGCTCGTATTGCTGCAGATATGCCATGTATACTTTAAGAGTACTTACCTGCCCCGTTGGTTTCGTGGTCGCAAGCGCGACTGCTAAGCAAGGGGTCCCGGGTTCGATTCCCAGGTCGGGCAAAAAGTGTTATTGGGTTTTTTATTGTGAATTTCTCAGTAGCAGCCCGGAGTTGTGAAGTTAGTGGTGCGACAATCCCGTGCCTCGGAAAGCACGTAAAGCCGTTGGTCTTGCGCCTGATCTCTCTCCGGTCGTGTCGGATTGCCGTCCCATCGGGCTATGAGAGTTAGGGAAGAAGGAGTGCACCTGTGTTTGCGCACACACTTGTGCACTATAATATCTCCTGCGTACGTGGCTTGTCTGCATTAAGATTAACCGCCGTGGCCGGAGTCGTTCAGGAGAGTTACATTACATGACACGTCACGGTTCACATACTATTGAACACATTATATAATTACTAGCTGACCCGCCACGACTTCGTTCGCGTGGTATCCTACCCCTACCCGATATATTCCCAATATTCGTATTGTAGTGTGTCTCTAAAACGGGAACATTCTCTTCCATCGATCGCGTGATCACTCACAACGTGTGCCACATGCGTGCAGGTTCGACATACATGCAACTTAATTCAATTATTTTTTCTAGTAAAAGACGTTCAAATGTGTGTTTTAATAGTTTAATTGAAATAAATGATTTGACTTTGACATCAAAACTTCTACAAAGCCTCTCTACTTCTTTTTTAAATCTCTACGGAATGTAGCAGCACTGACATGCGCGTGACGCGCGTTGATGTCTTTTGTATGAGCGGTCAACACTGAATACTTCACCAGCATTTATTCGAACGATATTTTATGAACCAGCGAAAATAATTTATTTGTAAGATTTGGTGTAGACTATACTAACTAAAACGTGTTGTAAAAGGAGTCAAGTTATTCTTAATCATTGCACAGTAAAGTGTAGTGTAGTGGGACAGTAGTCCATATACAGTTATAGGAGTTTGGCCGGATCGATGTTCTAGCTCTGACGACGGAGTCGCGCGACAGGCGACACTCTGTGACGGACAACGTCTTCTACACACACAACGTTACCTCAAATTCCTAAAAGTACAAGTACTAAATATCCTTAACGGAAAGACTAAAAAATGTAAACAAAATGAATGAATGAAATAACGACCTACGGAGGCGTGTTCTATAGTTTTTAATGTCTTAGCTAGTGTGTCATGTTCAAAAGAACACAAACACACACGCACACACACACGAGGGAACCTGAACCCTTGCATCCTAGATTTCCTCAATTATATTGAGTTTACAGGTGAAGCAAGAGCTTCGTTCGTGTCTAATTCACAATGGTTGCACGCAACACTCGGCTGTCACTGAGGAGCTCACTCTCAATAAACTGTATTGTTCGTACAGCTTTGCAGCGCATAGTATAGCCCACCATCTGAGAGCATTCAGTTTTTATATAAATACCATTGGAAGTGGTGTTATAAGTGCTCTTTATACGCACCTGCCGACTGGGCAGAGAACCACGTCACGTGTCCACACAACAACACACAATGTATTCACAAAAATGGGAAATGGTCTACATTTTACACATGCAAATAAATTCACGCTGAGACAGCGATACACGCACACACGCGTGCGCGTACAGGCACGTATGCACACACGCGTGGGTACGCATGTGCGCTGTATTCGCATCTCGTAAATCTCTTCAGATCAACAACTCGCGGCAAAAATGTGTGGAAAGTGAGAGGACCCCCCCCCCCGCCCCGCCCCGCCCCGCCCGCGCCCCCCCTCTCTCCGGGGAAAGTGACAGCACCGCAGTACATGTGCACGTGTGTGGTGTATATTCGCCAGTTATGTTCGAATCCCATGACACGGGGGCGAGCCCGTTGCTATCAAATGGACACGAAAACAGATTCCGGGTTGCTAGAACACATCAAGTACATATGTATTGCAACACAGTGCAGTTCACAGTGAGCGCTGTAAGCCCTCGCTGCTGGTCTGTGACTGACCGCTAACTGATCACTATTTATTTGATGTTCAATAGCGTCACGATTACGGTGGATCGTCTACAAAACGATATAAAAAGACCCGACTCTGACGTCACTGTACGCGGCCGGTCGCCTGGCGACTGCCATGCACCACACCAGACCGACCTAGAGATTACTGCATGTAGGGACGAGCCGTTAAGCATTCAACTGATCGTTAACCGTTTATTACCCGCGTTTAGTTAATTGGAGCTCATTGTAGACTGTGTAATGTTAGATAACCTTATCAATGTGAAAGCATCAGATTGATAAGATCCTACCGCAGAGGACATGCGCGGCGGGAACATGAGAGAGTAGTAGAGTAGGAGCGCGCCGGCCGGCGGCGGGTCAGCGCTTACGTAACAGCGCATACAAGCCGTGACCGCGACTCGGCGACGCGGAGAAAGGCGCCGCCACCACGTGATACACGACAGGAGGCCTCCGCCACGCTACTTTGTGTTCTGGGGAATACTTAAAAATATGTTATAGACAACGCACAAGTCACTAATTTTCAAAAGAGGAACCGATTGTAACCTCTATTCGTAGCGTCCACTGTAGCTCATGGCTCGTGGTCGCGTGGTGTGGAGCTCTAGTGAGCACCGGGGCGCGAGCCCCGCCACGCGGACGCGGTCACACTGAATACGGAGCGGTATCCTTTATACTGAACGCGGTTTTAGTACCATGGTGGCTAATTGTAGCCCTAGCCAACGGTGATTCTTGGCAAGACAACCAACACACAAGTGTGTGTGTGTGTTCTTGACAAGCAACACATAATATTTACAACTACCTAATAGGTTTTTTTTCATTTTTCATCCGAACTAGAGAGCAGTGTTTAGTGCACTACATGTAGTCACAATGATCGGCCACTTTCTACACTAATAACGTTTATGTGCGAATGTGTTCTGAACGTGTTCTCAAACCGCTAGAGTTTCTCTTAATCGCTTCGTTTAGTTAAACTACATCATTTGAAAAAGACCGCGCGCGGCAGCGGCTTCGTTGTACCTACATACACACACACATACATACGTTGTACACCTGTGCTCCGATAAATATGTAATGCGTACCTAAAGGAAATGTGTCTTGACTCTTGACGCCCGTGTTTAGCACTCGAAGATTGTATCATTGCCAAAGAAAGTTGTTTGTAAGCATATTGTTACGAGCTTCGACGGTTGTGAACCACGCGCACGCCTTCACACCTGTGTTTGGGCTTATTGTTAAATTCTGAGCATCAGACTATTCAACTTTTTACTCTGTACAACAGCAAAACACAATAATGTATGGAGGTGTTTCGCATAGGTTGTTGGTACAGAGCTCGCCGTCAGTGGGACCCCGCCCCGTGTGAACAGCACACTCCATTTTATCAAATTAATGTTCTATTAGTGTACATGCCAAACGCTAAGTATGGAATGTATGTTATTGCCATACACTGCCATATGAACTGTGTGAAAGTCACGTGACCTCGTGCTCGTGTATCGTCCAATAGTTATTACATATGACAGGTCATACACCTCTGAAGTATACCTATCAAACAAAAAAAGAATCATAAAAATCGATTCATAATTAGCTGAAACATCGCGTAACAAACATACTATATCATGTTGTTATATTATTATTGGTATTTGTTATGTATTTTTTATCTTTTGAATTTCTGAATAAAGATTTTATTATATTTATTTATTTTATACAAAAAAAAACATACCTCCTTCTTTTTAACCGACTTCAGAAAAAGACCAAAACCGCTAAATCTCACGATTGGCTGGACCAATTTGGCTAATTTTGATCTTGAAATATTTGTGAAGCTCCGGGAAGGTTAAGCGGTAACAAACAAAAATTATAAGTAAAGGAAAATACTAAAAGCGGTAATTTAATTTTCCTATACAAACTGTACCTAGCTGGGAAACAATGACGTCTTTTGTCTTTTTAGAAATAGAAAATTGTCACTTGGTTGTCAAATATTGAAAGGTGCATTCAGAAATTGGTCTGTTTCATAGCTGTAGTATGAGGTCCGATCTCTTTGGTCTGTTTTGTTGGAATACAAAACAGTTCCTGTTTCAGAAATAAAAAAAGTGTAAAAGTAAAAAAGTACGCACGGATACGGGGGTTCGTACGGGCGGTACGAAGTTCACCGGGTCAGCTAGAGGTACGGTAGGTACGTAGGAGTAGGGTAGGTAGGTTGATGGGATAGGTAGGGTAGATATATAGAAGTAGAGTTAGCATGTAGGTAGGTAGGTGGGGTAGAGTAGGCTGAAATTTTTAAGGACAACATCTGGTGGTCCACTAGTTTACAATAAAAGTACAATAAAAAATTGTGCTTATCGTGACGGCGCTAACCAAATAAGTTTATCTTCAATTTGATATTGTACCGCCAGCGCAGCACCGCTCGCGCCCTGACTCCCACAGTTATTGATGAATTTGATATAAATTTCGTTGTTCGATTATCTGTATCGTAATAAAAGAGAAGTCGTTCGGTGAGGCTGCGCGCCCTCGCCGCCGACTGATTGATGGAATACTTCCACTCTCTCACACCGAGGTTCTGCTGCTGGCTCTCTTGTCATACATCAGTGTGGGGTGAGCGAGCTGCTGCGCCACGCTGTCTGTCCGTGTGGAGCACTAGTGTGCGTCACGTGGTGTGTGTTGCGCGTGACGTCATCGTCTGTGTGCTCGGCATGCAGTCAGGGAAACGGATTGTGTGGTACGAACAAACGGACACTCGATTTCATTAATTTTATATTTAACACACAAACACGGATTCATCATTAGACGTAAGAGTTGGCAAAGTGTAGCGAGTCGCATCTGTTTGAGAGCCCGCCGCGCGCCGGCACCTGGTGATGCAGTACGAGCACGACGTCCACACTGCGCCACTGCACTTGTTGCGATTGTCGTAACACGCGTGACAGTTACAGCTGAATTGCCCCCCTAGCCAAGTCGCAAACGATAATCGTAAACGCTCGGTAGGTACCAATAGATTTTCAACTTTATACCCCAGAGCCTTAAGTTGAAAATATATTAAAGATTTCTAAGCGTTAGCGACCAGAAAGAACGAAAACGCTATGCAATCTGCACTAGATCTTCAACTTAAAACCAAGCACATAAAGTTGAAGATCTATTAAAGCCTACTCAGCTTTTGCGTTTATCGTTTGTTACATGGCTACAGGGGCTGGTATCGATACAAGTGGTTACCCGCGGATGAACTCGTTATCAGCATGCGAGCTGTACCGGCAAGTGGCAGTGCTGGTCAGCGAGTGCTCGTAGTCCGGCGCGTGCGGTGTGTTGACCGGAGCGGCGCACAGTGGCACCGGGCGGTCGGCGAACTTGTCGCTTTCGACGGATCGGTGACGGCCTTCCTCTGCTCGCGTTACGTCACCTCCGCGACATTGTCTGCTGCTCTCCTCTTATCCCCTCTCAGCATGACGCGTGCATTTGCACCACTTAGCTCAACCATAATAAAGGGAACCAAATGACCCAACACACGCGCCAAAGTCGCGTCAGCGAGACTTAAGTGAGCATGACAAAGCTCTCAACCACCATGCTCATTTTGTCCAACAAATAATAACTTAATTAATTAATAAATGGCTCCATGGTACTTTACATTTTACATTTACAAAATTGTAATAAATGATGTTATATTATATAAAACTAAGGTTTTCAGTGAACCTATTCGACAGATGACCTGTACTATGTAATAAAATAGAAATAATAATAACTGTACACGTTATTAAGGTCAAAAATAAACAAAATGAAAAGGCGGTAAGAAACATCCTCGTATGTATGTAGTCGCCAGGTGGTACTGAAGGATCCCAGATACAAGCTTTGCACCTCACGTTCAGTAGCCGGACATTCCCACAGCGTGTGACCGGAACTGACGAGACAGTCAACGGGCTTATTTGTTTAAAATGTTTGCATGTAGGTATGTTTAAAATGTTTAAAAAGTACAAATGCGCACTTAATGCTTCAGGCATTCTCTACCAGTCAACCAAATGTGACTTGATCGGGCTTGGCGTAATGTTCATCACGCTTTCGGAACATAGGTACAATGTAGTTGTGAAAATGTTGCTTTTAGTGCTCGGTTCCTATACGCAAAACGGATATTTTATCTTATTAATCGTAATTGTTTTTATTTTATTGTATTTGGTTAGCTTACAGCTAGAGGGAATACCAAGGTCACTGTTATTGTGTTAGGTAATTGACTTCTCCGACGCCTTTAACGCCGTCAGTCACGATATTCTCCTTCCTATGCTCTCGCATCTTAAAGTTTCATCTGAGGCGCTGAATGGTTCTCCTCCTATCTTCGGGGACGTCAGCAGTCGGTTCGCGTTGATGACAATTCTTCGAGTAGGCGTGATCTTGGCGCTGGTGTTCCTACAGGCGGCATTCTCTCTCCTTTATTGTTTTCTATTTTTATTAATTTCATTTCGTGTGCGTATCATTTGTATGCTGACGACCTTCAGCTGTATATGACGACAGATGACCTGTCTGTGGCTGTTCAGGATATAAATCGGGATCTAGATGCCGTCAATAATTATTGGTCTGACAGATTTGGGGTGGCTGTAAACCCCACAAAATGCCAGGCGATTGTTCTTGGTAGTTCTCGCATGATGAGCAGAGTGGCAGCTTTAACCCTTCCTCCTATTATTTTGAATACGACTGTCATCCCAATAAGCCCCTGTGTGAAGGATCTCGGTTTATATCTTGATTCTACGCTAAGCTGGCAGAGTCAGGTTTCCGGTGTTTGTCAGAGAGTCAACGGTACCTACCTTGCGTTCTTTATAACGCCTGAGAAACTTTTTGCTGGCAAGGACGAAAGCAATGCTTGTGCAGACCTTAATCTTTCCTATAATTGACTATGGTGACGTGTGCTACTTTGACTTGAATGCAGTGTTGTTGGATAAGCTGGACAGGGTTCTCAATAATTGCATACGGTACATTTTCAATTTGCGGAAATATGACCACGTATCAAGCTTCAGGGCCGAGGTTAAATGCCCATGCTTAGTTGCCCATTCGCCAACGTTCTTAATTCTCCATCTCCTCCTTCTTATCTCATTTTTCATTTTCAATATCTCTGTTCTACTCATGCTAAGAGTCTGCGTTCCACTAATAATCTTCTACTTAACTGTCGCTCTCACAATTCTGATTTCATTCATTCTTCCTTTCATATTCAGGCTATCCTTCTTTAGAATGCGCTGCCTCTTGATATCAGGACAGCCACCAGTCGGTATGCTTTCAAGCGGTAATTGCGGAGCTATTTTCAGAACCAATAGTAGGAGTTGTCTCGTAATCCTCCATAGTTTCTATAGTTTCTTATGATATGTATTTTATATATAAGTATATAGGTATGTATATATTGTATGTTTTATGTATAGGATTTTATACAGTAATTTACATATATTTATATATTAGTGTGGATCATTTTAGTTATTTTGTACAAATTAATTTATGTATGCATTGGGTTAATTTTTTTATTATTGAAAGTATCAAATTTTGTTGTTTTAGTTACTTATGATTTGCACCTACCGTGTTATCTCTTCACCACCTTTGGTTGACTGGTAGAGAATGCCTAAGGTATTGAGTTCGCCTTTGTACTTTTTGTTGCATAAAGTTTAAATAAATAAATAAACTATTGTTGCACAAAATAATATCTAAGCAATATATCGTCATATCATATATTTTTTATTATATCATTTTGAATGCTGGACTAGTCGTTTGTGAAAATTCAGATGACAATTTTGAATGTAGAAATGTTTGTAAAAAATATGAAACCTACCCGTATGCTGAACAATAAACTCCAATAACAGCGAAAGTACGAAAGCATTTGTTTGTTAGTATGATTTACTAATACCGGTCGGTAAGTTTTAGGAACTGGGCATAAGTCTGTCGCCCGGGCTGGAGGATAGAGCATCCCGAGAGCGTTGTTGTGCTGGACGCGAGAGGCGCTCGATGAGTTCTAAGTGTAACGAGCAGCAGCAGCTGCGCACGCTCAGTGTTATTACTATATGCATGTAGTGTATCAGTAACGAGCGATAGTAGACTGGCGATTACCGATAGCGTTACCCTGCGGCATTGCTAGTTAACGCCGAAGTGGATTTCGAGGTCGTCCTTATTTAGTCGTTTCATTTACACGGCGTCGTGCGTTCACCTCAGAATAGATCTGTCCTATGATCGCAGAGCTCGCTCTGTGGCACGCGACCCTCGCCCTTACGTGTGGACGTTAGAGTCTAGTGAGAGTGCACATGTTAAGTTTGCACGTTTTAATCGTTAGGTTTTTGTGTGGTGTTACGCGGTGCGAGCACTTTCTTAAGAGCACTTTCTCTCGCTCCGATGTGGATCAGTCCCGCGCGTGTGCGTGTGTGCGTGTGCCGGCGCACGTGACGCCACCGCATCATGTAGACCGCGCCAAGGTGAGTGCGCCAGGCAGCGCTAGGCGCAGCCGCCAGGAGTCCGGTTCTCAAGGCTGTGTCGTGTGTTGTCTCACGACTACTGTTGCTGGCGATTCCGCTCGCCTGCTTGTAACGTTATATGACCCTTAGCATGACTTACTTACCATGAACCTAATGTAATGGCGACATTTACTCTTACATACATTGACGAGCATTTATGCTGAAACGGTTAATCAGCGTCGTATCAAGAGCCCACAGATCAGCACACTGTGTCATACACACACTTTCTCAGTTTAGTAGTTAACTAGTTGAGAGTCTGTTGTCGGATTAGATCAACTGGCGGCAGGGTTCAGTACATATTCTAATTTTGTCCAATATTAAGCAATGACAATGTACTCCAGCTCAGAATGAACACAGTGAATGCATAGTGTACAGCAGACCGGCAGACGGTGAGGGGCGCCGCAACTAGCACAAGGTGAGCTGTGGACATTTGACAGCCGCAGAGATACGAGTTCAGTGGCGATGTGTTCGTGCGAACACCCTCGCAAACCTACCTATGTTTATGTCAGTGCAGACGTCGCGCGAGTTGCGTGATCAGCGTGTGAGCTGCGTGTGAGCAGCGTGTGAGATACCGCCATAAACGAACTTATTCATTATGGTACCGAAACATACCACCATAAACATATAAACAGACTGTCTCCACAGCTCCATTCACTATCAAACATTATCCCACAATGATGACAGTTAAGTCCTGGTGTGGCGCTGGCTTCAGTCTCTCACGTTCAGCAGTAGTCGTGTGATGTGGCGCAACATTTGCTGGCGATGTATTCTGTTGTTTCCTGCGGAACTGTTCTCTGAATGTGGAGTAGGTCAGCAACAGTTTAAGTTATTCAAAATTATTCATATATGTATGTGTATCAGTGTTTAGGTGACTTGACTATTCGGCATTTGTAGCGTCGTGCACTAAGTGCGCTTCGTGCGCTTCGTGCTTGCGTCTCGTGTGTCGTGCAGAGATGATTACTATTAGAAAGTAATCACTCCACACACAGACATGTACACTTGTACACATATATCAGTTTTTGTGGGCGTCGCTCTCTCAGCAGGGGCTGCATCTCATCCGCGTCATACAACGAGAGTGAGCACACTCGCCGACACTTCGTGAACTATGTACTAGATCACTTGTGTGCGGGGGAGCCTCGCGCACAAGTAAACACAGTACCCGCTAATGTTGGTGTCACCACTGCGAGGATCGCCCCGAGGACACGGTGGAGCACACATTGGCGGTGTGCCCCGATTGGGCGGAGCAACGCCGAGTCCTCGTGGCGGCCATCGGCGGCGGCGACGTCTCGCGTCCGGCACTAGTTCAGGCCATGGTCCGGAGCGAGAGGAAATGGGAAGCAGTCGCCTCCTTCTGCAAAACTGTAATGCTAGAGAAGGAGGCGGCAGGACGGGAGAGGGAGAGGAGAATCCCCCGTCCCAGCGGCCGCCGCGGTAGACGCTCCGGGCGTCGGGAGCCACGAGACGACTCCCGGCCACCGTAGACGCGGGTCTGTGGACGGTGAGCAATGGGTAGCTCACCGTCCGTACGTTCACTGAATAACGACAGACCGTGTCGACGGCGCGTTCGTGTTCCACGCGCGCTTCAAAGAGATGTCAGCAAACTTGGATGGGGCCACTGAGGGCCGATGCCTGCCGGGGCTGCGGGTTGTTCGAAAGAGATTCCGCGCCCCCGGAACGCAAAGGGCACATGAAGGAACATAGACGGGTTTTAGTCAGTAAAAGTCTGACACTCCCTCCCGCCCCGCCCAGGGCGGGGGAAGTTATTTGATGATTTCCCGTCTTTAAAAAAAAAAAAACCCGCTAATGTTGTGAGGTTGCGAAGTAACTGACGCTATGATGTGTATACATGCAGCGTGTGATGAAATAGCTAATAACCACGAGGCGACGATACGTGAGCGTGGACCGCCCGCCGAACACCAGGAGACGTACATTGCGGGAGACATGTTTTCCGATTCCCTTCTGAACTATAACTATTTGTTGAGTATGAGTTACCATCAACAAGATGACCAACAGTACAACAGTACCTACTCGCGACTGCTTCTCGTATACAATTAAACTAAAACTTTATAGATGGGCGTATTTACAATTAATAATTGGTGTGGAGTGGGACCGCGCGAGCCGCTCGCTGCACCGCGTCGCGTCACACGTCCACTCTGTCACGTCGGTACTCATAGCTCACATTACAACAGCAACAGAATCTGTGTGTGCACACATAGTTGTTTAAGTTGACAAAAATAACAAATGTTAAAATTCCGTCATTGCGTGGCAGGTGCCAGGTGTGCAATATTATCGTAACATAACATAACGGTAATAAACTGTGCAGCACCCACTAATTATAATTAACTAATAATATAAAATACTAGCGAGCCCAGCAGGCGTTATCCTGCCCTGAACGCGATACAACAATCCAGTTCCAGCCTACCCTACCCCACTTACCTACCTACTTACTTACCCTGCCTACCCACCTACCCTAAATACTTACTCTACCCCTACATACCTACCCTACCTACCTACTTATCTACCTACCTACCTACCTAAAAAGCATCCTATGCCCGTCTCCTGGTTTTAAGGTACCTTCCCAAAAAATTTCAGCCAAATCGGATCAGCCGTTCTTGAATTATAAATAGTGTAACTAACACGACTTTCTTTTAAATATTTACTAGCGACCCACCCCGGCTTCGCACGGGTGCAATGCTGATACTAAATACACTACAGAAAAACTGTGAACGTTGTATACAAAAACATAGCGGCCCGCTCGCAATTTTTAAATCTGTAATATCTTCGAAAATATTCATTTAAATCATATGCTGTAAAAGGCCATATAGATCTATAATAAATCTAAAGTAAATGACAAAAAGTGGGATATCCATAAGACATCATCGCGGAGTTTTCTGTAGTCCTTTTCAATGTGTACAACACTTAGTAGGTACATTATTTTGATAAATCCCGTAGGGTTCAGCCTGCGTTTGCAATGTAAGCGGAAAAAATGTAATAATTTTTTTGCGACATCACATTAGAAACCTCAAAAATGGCAGTATTTTTCCGCTACTTAATGGATGTTATTATACATATAAACCTTCCTCTTTAATCACTCTATCTATTAAAAAAAACCGCATCCAAATCCGTTGCGTAGTTTTAAAGATTTATGCATACATAGACTTTATTTTATACTATGTAGTGATATAGATATATTGAAAACATAAACATTTGAATCAAATAACAGCTAAGTATTAGAAGTAGATTTAAAATAAATTAACGTTTTTCAGAAGTGTTTAAAACAAAAGCATCTTATTAACTATCATTATATACGAGTGTTGTTGAATTTGAAATTTTAATAAAATAGATGCATTCAATGTTGAAATTAATGTTACATTAGAATGATATGAATACTATGTTAATGTTGTGTATGTGTTCCGGCAGGCGGCGCGTGCGCACAGGTGCGCTACTTCGGCGCTTCGCTGGGCGCGCTGGCGCCGCTGCAGCACGGCGTGCGCGGCCGCGTGTTCGCCGTCGACTCGCGCACGCTCTACCTGCAGGACTTCCACTACGACGGAGAGGGACCAGGTCAGTACATACACACGAGTGCAAACATAGCCCTCAGATCTACACGTACAGTGATACCTGAGCTGACTCGAGGTCGGCCACACCCCGGAGACAGAGGATGCCAACTCGCTACAACAGTGCGTCAAACTGCTAATAGTCGCTAATGCACGTGTACAGTCGCTGTCGGTCAACTCGCCAGCGAGGAGCCGCTGTAGCCGCGCTACTGACGTAGCTGTAGAGAGGCTGCTCGGCAGCTACCCATGACACACAAACCTTTAGTTAATCGAGCGCAACAGTCAACGCACCACATTAGCAGTATCGTCCTCTGCGCTCGTTCACTCTCGAGATATTTGAACAGGCTTCATACTTTAGTTTATAAGATTTTATTTAATTTTCGGTGTTGAAAAACGTCGTATGAAACGCGTGATCATTTGTCGTTCATGATTCCCTCGGGCTGCCTCACAGTCTCGAGCGTTTAGACAAACTTATCGCGCTAGTATCATAATGTACTACTACGACATTACTTAATACCTAGAACTTCTATAAAAATAGCGGCATCTCTACCATTCTGAAGGAAATTGCGTAAACATAATGCAGTGAGCGTGGGAGCCTTCCTTAATAACATCACCTCAGATGAACCGCGCTCCGTAACAGTAAAGATAACGACCGTATCCCTCACACAATAAGATGCATATTGCAATGTATATTCGTAAAAGAAGGAAATGTGCTTGTCGTGCCCGGTTTGTTTATTCTGTTGTTGTTTGTGGTGAGATGTAAGTGGCGCGGTGGGTGTGGTGGTACATCGCTAATAAAGGAAGCATTGTCCCTCGCGGGGGCGCGCTTTGTTCCGGGTAATCACCGATACGGCTGGACTAATTTTGACTTTGATTTTGATGTTATAGGGAATACCCCACAACATCAGCTGCTCAAGCACAATAAACGAGCAGTTATTACTTGAATACGTGACACTCGCTGCCCCCTGCAGACAGCTCACCCACCGACTCCACGGATTGAGCTGAAGTTTAGTTGACAGTCGGTCACGTGTCGTCAGCTGTGCTCTCTGGCTAACGTGAACAGAGAACATTCCGTGCATGTAGCGTGTAGTACAGGCAGCCGCACGAGAGAGGAGATAGCGTCGTATTTGTGTTCCACTACTTGACGAGCAGTGATGCCGCTGACATCCACCGAACAGTTGTAGAACGAGACGGGTACTATATATACAGTCTACTGTGACCATATTAATTTGTATCGAGTACGACAATATCACCGTCACTGCGCCAACAATTAGACGAAGACTAAGGCTCAACAAAGGACGTGCGCAGTTCCCGAGACACTCGTAACTCGCAAGTGCAACATGTGGCTGTAGTGACAGCTGACACATCGCGTCACTGCGCGGCACAGCGAGGCACACCAGCGCACCGCGCGACTGCCGACACCCGCCAGTACACGACGTTGTGGAGCCGTCTCACCTGCTGACTATTGTGAAAGGAAACACTAGTCGCAGAATCAATCAATATTTTATAGGCTCGTCGTAATACCTACTAGTATGTACAACTGCACGTGCACGCGAACAGGCAAGTGCTGATCGAGGAGTGCCATGTGTGTCAGCAGCCGCCGCACACTAGCACGACATGAAGGCTGCGCGGAGATGCAAGCCCAATAGTATAGTCCTCTTCACCGTATCCGGCGACAGCGAGCCAGACTACTTGTCTTCTCTTTCGTGAGCTCTCTGATGACTAGCAAAACCGAACTTGGTCATGAAAACCCGGTCGCAGCGTGGGCAGAAGAGCTGATTAACATCGTTGTACGTGTAGATATAAGAGGGCTTTGATGCAAGCCCAATAGTACCCCAACACTGTAAATGGAACCGTGTAGTAGAACTGCGTAACGTAACAAGACCAACACTTTTATAAAAAAACCTTACTGTTATTTCCGACTGAAATGTTATGAAGAACCGACCAAAAATGATTTTTTAAAACAACGATGTACACGGGGTACGTATCTACATAATTGCCTAAATACACGTACCATAAATAAGGCAAACTCGAGCGGGCGGCACACAAGCGCGGCGAGGCGCGGGCGTGTCCGCGTCGTGTGCAGGGCGCCTAGTCGCTGTAATATATAGGTGTGGGCGTACTCCGGCGGCAGGTCGGGGACAGAAGGCTCACCTCATTCAGTGATAATAACAAGCGGAGACACGGTTACACCATTTCAACCAGAATCCAGAAGCGCTGACACCGTCAGCTGACGCAGTGATAAGCTCCCGCGCGCCAGGTGGCATAATATGCGACGCATCGCGGATAGAACAAGCGACACCATTCGCCAGTTGTTATGGTGGAGGAAGTATAGTTGTCGAATGGATCACCCCGATAACACGGTACATGGAGTGCCAGCACCCGAGGCGTGAGGAGTAGTCACAGCGCGTCATTGCGGTGCTTCTGCGTCTCTCTGCGTCGGACACCTAGCTGCAGCACAAAGCGTGGAGCGTCACCTAATTAATGCCAATTGTGTGCGTCCCCTCCCCGCGCCGGCCATACGTCTAGGTACAGAGTGTGCGCGCCGGCCGGGGCGGGGATTCCTCCGGCGGAGATATGCTTTGACCCTTTGTTGGGTGGTTCTGCTTTGCATGCCGGAGCCGCACACGGGTCGTGACGTCACTGAGGCATCCGTAGCACGCAAGTATTGCAGTATGTCTTAGAGCTAACTTAGTCCTTTATCATTTCAAGGGTTGGGCACAATCCGAGATCGTATTACAATAGACCGTGTGTACGTACCTACTCACAGCGTGCCTCTCCCGACATAGCCATCAGCGTAAGAAGCAAAGGATTTTCAGTATTACGTATAAATTGTAATGCAGTCATGAAAATGTAAACAGATGGATGTTTTGACCATTTCATGTGATTGATAAAGAATATGTATGATTCGATGTACCGGTGATAGACGTTGAGTTGATTTGCTCGTGGACTCATGTTCCTGACCGTACGTGCAATCAGCCACAGTTACGACCGGCGGACACTATTGTTGCTTTTACTTCACTGACTTATCCAAGAGCGATTTTAATTAAAGTCACTGAACCACTAAAGTCTCTCAAAGTAACTTTACATTTTACAAAAGAAAACATTAGGCGTTGCCAAAAGCTTGTCTTAGTTAAAGCGCCGGCTGAACTGCGGAGCGAGGCTAGTGATGTAGCGCGACGGTAACAGCCGGCCGATGAATAAACATCGCCATCGCGCTCCCCCACACACGCACTGCTCCTCACGCCTGCTGGCAGAAGTGTATGATAGAGCCGCAGTTCACCAGTTTGTCCCAGGACCCCATAGTCAGCAGTGGCACTTGCGCCCTCTACACCACGGAGGCAGTCTTAGCGTTACTATTCATGTTGCCATCAATTGCTGGTTTCTATAGAAGTGGATCAATCAACCAGAGTGAATGGCAGTCATAAGAGACATGGATTGCTTTAATAGTACGAATAAAAAATGCTAATTCAGACAATTATGAATTCGATTAAAGATTAATTAATGATTGGCAATCGTAACATTTATATGTAATTACGATAATTATACAGATTTAACTGGTTCCTATCGACACAGTGAGCAACGTGTGTAGCCAGCTTGAGCTGACGTCACGGAGCACAGTGCAGAGTAATCAGTCGGAGTCTGAGAGTGCGTCCGGTGATACCGTCCGGTGCCGTCCGCTCCGGACACGATTAGCGCTCGCCGCGCCAATCACTGACCGAATGCACTGGCTCACTTACACAACACACAGCCTTAAACAGTTCTATGTTACCGTTTCATGGTTCTAATTGCTTTGCCGCTAGGTTTGGTTTCGCAGAATCGGCTGATTTACAAATTCTCAACGTTCAATTCTGTAACTACGTGTGAAGTTTCGTTTTCATTTGTCACCAATTTTGTTGATGTCAGGAGATATATGTATTGTAATGTTGACTGCAATCACAAGAACCGCTTTCTCTTCCTCATCATCAGCTGACAGCGGGTGACGCGTGTGAGCGACGTGTGCTTGTAGTGATGAACTGACAGCTCACAAGCGGGCGCTGTTCGCTTGTTCGTAGACAGTGTTGCGTGTAACGTGTTGCGTGCTCCACAGCGGCGTACTTCTACGTGGGCGCGAGCGGGTCGCCGGGCGCGGGCGCGGGCGCGGCGCGGCTGCGCGACGAGCGCGGCGGCGCCGGCCCGCTGCGCCGCTACGCCGGCGAGAGCGTCACGCTGTCGCTGCCCGACGGCAAGACGCTCAAGGACTACCGCTGGTTCTCCGTCTACTGCGACGAGTACTCGGTCAGTATCAACATGCACTCACAAACGAAAACTCTCGTTGTATATTGTGTAAAACAATATACAACGAGAGTTTTCGTTTGTGCAATACCCGAAAAGGGGTCACTGTAGGTATCATTACCTTGTACAGATAAGAACAACATACAATAACATTGCTTTAACTAGCACATTGACAATCAACGTAAATAGGGTGGTTTTTTGAGACGCTACAGTAAGGGCAGTTACGTTAACTGTTACAGTAACGTTTTCCTGTAACTATAACCGTTACAGTTACAGAAAAACTTTCCTAAGAGACTATCTATAACTTTTCAGATATTCTGAACAACGTTTACACATTTTGGAAAAAATGTAGTATGGAAATGGGATGTCTGTCATTTCTAGTACTCATACCTTAAAAGGCCCCATACAATCTTTTGATCTCTATATATAACGGTAACAATTGACTTTTTTTTAAGTTTTTTATAATTTGTTCGTTGCTTTTTTTCCTAAAATCTGTAAATGCAGTTCAGAATATCTCAAAATCTTTTGAATGGTGAATAGATAAATTCATTCACAGTTATAGTTGCGAGAAAACGTTCCTAGGAGACTAGGACAGTTTTCCTGTAACTATAACGGTGAACGTACTTGCGCTGTCAGTTACTCTGGCGTCGCACGATGGTGCAGCTGCTAGCCGAGGCTGAACATAGTAACAGAAACTATTGGCACTATTATTTTCAAAAGATAACAAAAAAAAAAAAAGTGAAATACTGAGAACTCGAAGTAACGCTTCCTTGCAGTCAATTCATATTTGTGTGTAAACCTTATCGACTACACAATGCAAACGGTAGCCTTAGTAAAATGTATTCATCGATCAGACAGAAGAGCTGTTAACATTTAAATCGAAATTTAAAAATAAATTGATAAATTTTCAAGGTCTTAGAGACGTCTTAAAAAATAAAATACCAATGCCAATAGTACCTATTACTCGATTGAAGTTCCTGTGTTTCGGCTCCAGTACGATGTAAATTGACCGTGTATATTAGATATAAGTACTAGAACACGTTGTTGTATTAGGTTTAAGACCTGTGATTATAGTTGTATGTGTGAATTAAAATAAATAAATGTTACTGCACCGAATTTATTACACCTGTATTGTGGCATCAGCTCAGATGACAGTGTTTGTAATGCTATGTGATGTGTCAGGTGAACTTCGGAGACGTGAGCATCCCCCGCGGCATGGAGTACCCGCGGCCCGCCAAGGTGGCGGCGCTGCGCGGCGTGCACGGCGTGTCCTCCGACCCCGTGGTGGTGGTGGACGCGCAGACGCTGCTCGTGCCCAACTTCTCGTACGACGGCGAGGCGCCCGGTACGTACACACCTCACACACACACCACAAGCTAAACAAAGTTATGCACTACTCACCTAGCTACGCTGAACTAGATCAAGTTAGTTAGCAGATGGACCATAAATAGCCCGTATGTTCAAACCAAATACAAAAGTAATTCAAGTCAATCGTATAGAAATTGACGGCATACTGGATAGTAATAATGAATACGGCTGAATGCCGTAGTGTGTCAACCTGCTAATTAATTAAATCCCCTGATAGAATGTTAATATTGTCATAGGTATGTTTTACAAAGTAACGTAGAATGTGAATTCTGTGGTACTTTGTTCGTTTTAAATTTTTCGTGGATAAGAGAAACTATAACATCAATCACTCAATGGACTATCATAACGCAAATTTGAAGTTTTATATTTTTAGCATATTAGATCAAAACAAGACTCTATCATCTAAAATTCATTTAGCGTTGATTATTTTATAGCTATCCAATAACACAATTACCTGCATTATATCTTTGCTTTCTATACATATATGTACATTTAATTATATATCAGACATGCCTCGTTACGAGACACCACTTAACTTAATCAATATATCAAACAGAGGACTTAAAATCATGTAAAATAGTAATATGTGATATGAAATAACTATAAAAGAAGTGTTTTAACAAATTGAAGGACTTTAAGTGTCACACTACTAATCGACTTGATAATAAATTAATTGAGATTTGCAGTATCTCAATCAAGTGGTTCCATATCTGTCATTTGTAGCCTTTTTGACATTATCTACGTTCTCTACGCATTTAGTTGAGGCCACGGTTGTAACCGCTGAGCGCGCGACAGACGCTCACCACGTTACGCTCACTGATTGATCTATTAGTTTTTATGAGCTGTCAAAACGCGATTCTTCCATAGATTTTGTATGACAATACTAAACTATGACGTCACTTTTTGGCATCTAAATTCACAAACTATTTATTAATTTCAAACCGCCAAATAATCGAACTTTATAGTTATTGAAAAAAATATCGGGTTTTCAGGGCTAACATAAAGTGTTTTATCAGTGAAGTGGTGTCATGGAGTTATTGTTGAATGGTGTCTACTACTTGAAGAACTTGTATTTTGCCGGAAACATAAAAAAGCTTTCCACTGAATAATTTATTTCACATGTTCGTCCCAATTTCCAAAGATTACAGAACCCCATTACTTTACTGTGACATCATCTCGTGAGTAACGTGCCTCTTCCCTGCCAGCCGTAATATGAACATATCAAAATGATCGCCGCGCCACTTTGTCAGCGTGGCGCGACATTAACTGCGGGTTGTGTTGCCGACCGTGCGCGAGACACGCCACGCACACGCCTCGCACATGCCTGGCGAGTGATGAGGAGGAGGGATGTCATGTATGACATCACAGACACGAACTACATACTATAGGGTGCTAATAGTCAGTTAACCAGTGTAACTAGTAGTGGAAGTTTTAATGATTAGACAACAAAACAGCTAGTCGTCATCGCTACGAAAGGGTTGCTATAATTCGTTGGATTAAACCGTTGTCAAGCGTTGCCAGATGTGCATTAATTATGAAAATTAAAAGAGTATTTGGGCAGGATACCTATTGTGTCTATGACGTCACACATCATGGCACCTGACACAGCTGCCATCACTAACATTCAACTCCCGAATCTCTTGGCGTGGACACACACATAGTAATACATACACACATACATGAAGCTAGTGACGCAAGGAACAGTACAGGGGAACAAGGATGCGGTTCTCGCAACGTTCAAATATAATGCTCCCGAATGAGTGCAGCGCGTGTGTGCGTGGAATAGTGCTGGCTGTGAACAAGTGTGCTTCGTTGTTTGATGTCCTCTGGGAGATCTCAAATGAAGTTTGTTTTTGTGTCAACCTTGTGAATTATATTGGCTTTCACAAAATTAAATTTGAAATGAATACGTGGGATGAAGACAATTGGATAGTGTTTAGGTGAAGAGAACTCATATATCATGGAAACGTATTAAGTAAGGGTTCCAATTGTAGTAAATTCTGCTTTATTCAGTAGAATCCGAGGCATGATCAACATAATTATTGTAAGTTGAGGATATATAAATATTATTTTAGCACTCAAAGGAAAAGCTTACTAAGTAGGTACTTACAGAGCTGCATTATCATCATCATCATCTCAGCCATAGGACGTCCACTGCTGAACATAGGCCTCCCCTTTAGAGCTCCACATATACCGGTAGGAAGCTGCAATATAAATGCGCGAAATAAGATCCTCAATATGGTGTATATTATCTAAATCATTTTTTTAATTTTTTTTTTCATTCTTGAGACAATGTGAAACACCTTCTCATTCATTTATTTATTTAATGAACAATATCAATAGCATTATGCATTAACTTGCATAAGTTTTAAATTGCATAACACAGCAGCGCTGCTTGGCGACAGATCTTTCTCAGAGAGCTTCAGTTCAGCTCGGCGAGGGCTAGCTGTCTGTTAGTAGTGTTGAGGTGCACCGTGCGTGTGTCACAAGCAGTGTGTTGTTGCAGACGCCAAGTTCTGGGTGGGGCGCGGCGACAAGCCGTCCCCGCAGGGCATCCGCATCCCCGACGAGAACGGCAAGGAGGCGCCGCTGAGGAAGTACGACAAGAAGACTATCGTGCTCACGCTACCGGGGGTACGTACCGCCCTCAGGGCACCGCCACCAGGCCGGGCCTCCTGCACACTGCTGACCCATGCCCCCCCCGCAGGAGCTGACGGTGTTCGACATCGGGCACTTCGCGGTGTGGTGCGAGGCGTTCACCGTGAACTTCGGGCACGTGTCGCTGCCGCGCGCCGCGCTCGCCAACGTGCCGCCCAGCCTCAAGATGCTCGGCGTCTCCCCGCAGGTACGTCTGCTACACCAGCTCGATCACCGCTACTCAGGGACTTTGTGAAGTCTCGGTTATTGTTACACTCAACTGACCCGGAATAACAAATCCAGTGAAGGTCACGTAATACGTACATCAATCCTCAAACAGTCGGACAACTAGACCGTGGTCCGTTGTACTCGTAGCATAAGAGGTGCTCACGTGCTCCGCCGCGTTCTGTTAATACACCGAGTGCAGGCGCCGCCTACTTCAGCAGTCGGCCCCGACAAGTTTACTCATTAGCAGAACTTTCAGTGGCAGTACAATGATTTGCTCGGTTACCACGTACCCTTACGCGATCACGTGTTAAATTCATTAAAAGACAATACAATGTTTAGTTATGTCTACGTGGATTCTGTTTGTACGAGTAGTATAGGAAATATCTACGAAATTGTCGCTGTTTGCATGGCGCTGATGTAGAGCTGCATACAAAACGTTACATATATTCTGTTTGACTTTTTTTGTAAAATATTATTAAAGTTTTCCGCACTTATCGTTGTCCGTAAGCGCACAGTTGTTCGCATGTTTCCTACAAACATAAAACTTTTTAAATAGCCAATTCGAATATAGTGCGTAGCTTGTAGCGAGGTTTCTACGTAAGTGCGACACAAGTGCTACGAAAAAGCTACGAAAGTGCCACGCAAGTGCTACGCATAAGCTACGCAAGCGCTACACAAGCACTGCGCAAGCGCTACGCAAGCGCCACGCAAGCGCGAAGCAAGCGCCACGCAAGTAAGTGTAACGTAAACGCTACGCAAGTGTTAATATACACTGATGAAAGCCAAGTCCGGGAATGATCTCCACTCCTCTCTGCTAAGTATTCCTGCTCAATGTATCGGACAGTTCACTCCCCGACTAGCGAGCGTCTCCGCTGCGTCGTGACGTGTCATATTGCCGCACGCACACATGCGCGACTGTCGTCGCAGCCGAGTGTCAGGTGAGGTTCACCCCTCCTACTCAATGTCATTCCAATTTGATAGATAAATGTAAACCAACGCTTCCTAATTGGACCGCGAACAAGCGATGGGATTTCGATTGCCATTCAAAAATCAGATCAGAGAAAATCCTTTTTGAAGTGAAAACTTCTTTAGCGGCGTTGTGCACTTTTTTTGGAATGGGTAAAAAATGTTAAACTCACGTCAGGACACGTGACCAGTAGTACGATTCTCTAAAATGCAAACTCGAAAACGAGTCTCACTAAAGTGATCGAGTGAACTTGTCATTGGTTTATATTCGTTCGCCGTGGTGACGTCACCACGGCGAACGAATACTAAGCCAATGACAAGTTGGTTCGTTATCGAAGTGAGACTCGTTTTCGAGCTTGCATTTTAGAGAATCGCACAGCTGATCGAAAATCTTACGAATTTATCGTACACAAATATGACAATTCGCTAACGCGAATTGTTATATTTGTGTACGTCTTTAGCGCAACCCGTCGCAACACCCCCAGAGTGCAACCCGTCGTTTTTTTTTTTTAACCATTTTAAGATGTTTACATTCTTCAGTCAAGAAAGATTGAATGTTAAAGAAAGGCAATAGTGACTAGATAACGTCCTGCGGGAGCCTTTGAACCGCAGATAACTTCCTACCGAGTGGAATTGAAATACGGTTGAGGTCGGTACGCAAGCGATGTGTGCTTCATTATTAATTTTGCCCCAGACTATGATTTTATCCTGTATCTTAGGTACGTTTACAAACATAATATAACACACACACAAACAGTCACGCCCGGAACAACTACCTGTAGGGATACGCCATACAAATATTTGTTCCGTGCGGGAATCGAACCCTCGACACGCAGCGCAGCTGCCGATCGCTCAGCCACTGCGCCAACCGTGTCGTCACCATTATTATTATTTTATAAAGGTGAGGTGAGTTAGTTACTCGGCCACATTTCCCCGGTAATGCAGTAGTGTTACCGGGGAAGTGAGAGCGATTAGGTGCAGTTAAAAACAGCGGTATTATTGTGATTTTCTTAAAATACATACCATGTCCGGACTGACGTAGTATGTATTTTAAGAAAATCTAGGTAACCTACCTAGGTACCTAGATTATTGGATATTAACACTTAATAATCCGATGAGCCAATTCCATTTCGATACCCTTAATGAAACGTGTTCTACGTAAACGCGATGAGATTACTGTGTAGCCCCCCTCTCCAGTGGGTCGTGAAGGTCGTATCATTACGGCGGGATCACGCGTGCACGGCTGTCGGTAGCCGCTCGTAGTACGCGCTCGTTGGCTCCGCTATGACACCGCAGTGGGAGCGGGCTGGCCGCTCGCCGCAGAACATTTCTGAGAAGAGATATCTCTCTGGGAGAAAGTCGTGTGCAGTACATACGCACATATTTCTAAGTGACAGCTGTCGCGCGCGGCGTGATGATTACAGGTGTCTCTTGTCGAGACATGGACTATATGGATACGATATATACAATATTCAGAAGGATATCCTATCAAACACAATTTGTACTTAATACTCTTAGCTATTATATTGTAATATAACAAATGTTAATAATAATAACGTCTATCTCGTGGTTTTTAATGTCAGAACCACTCCACCACCACCTCAACACCACACCAACCACATGAACAAATTGTGACAGTTGCGACCTTTCAGTATTAAAATAAGAATATGGTGACAGTTCTAGGCTCGCCAGTCAAATAGTATGTGTAGTGACGTCATGCGTTACAACTTGAGCTGTATTGAGCTGAAGCATATACAAAAATAAAAACTTATTTAGCTTATTAGATGTACAGTCCGTGCCACGAAAGATGAGACTTGGAGTGTCAGTATGGGGAGCTTGCGCAGGTACTCAGTGTACGAAATAGTTATCCATAATTTGTATATCTATTCAGAGATTTTTCGATGACATTGGAATTAAAACAACATACAAAAATGCTTCACAATATTTATTACGAAATAATAAAGTTGGAGGTCAAGTCTCATCTTTCGTGGCACGGTTTGTAGGAGCTTAAAATTATCAGTGTATATGTACATATGTCCCGGCGGCGGCGGTAGAGATGATAGAGTGATGATGATTGAGGTGTGTTGTAGCGCCTCTGGGCGCAGGGCGAGCCTACGTCACGTAATTAGTTCGCACGACACACAGACTGCACCCGCCGACGACAGATCAATGATTACGTAACAGTGACTACATAATACTCGAGGACACACTGAAAGTTATTCTCGTTTATTATTTATACAATTAACATTTCATCTGTGACAGTATCAACGGACTTTGGCAAAGGAAACAAACTCTAATATTAGCTGTAACAAAGAAATTGTCTATTGTATGTAGCGTATTGTTGTCAAGTGACTGCCTCGTTAGCCTAGTGCTCCAAAGCTCGACTGCTACGCTAAAGGTCTTGGGATCGATTCCCAGGTCGAGCAAAGTGTAGTTGTGTGTGTGTGTAGTTTTTCTATGACCACTATGACCACATACCGGCGAACTGTGGGTGTATATTGTACCGTGTGTGTACACCTTTGTCTAACCCTTCGGGGAAAACAGGCAGATGGTATGAATCGTATTGTGTATGTGCATGTGGACACGGGTGCCGTTAGCTCTGCAGAGTTGTATGATATTTGAGCATGATGACGAAAAAACCAGAACAAACATAGACAAGCGCACTTCTAGATGTAAATGTTATCTCCAGTGAGCTTGAGACAAGTAGCGTCGCTTGCATCAGGCGGCGCGCGTGGGAGCCGCTGTTACGTCACCGATACGTGTTGCAACCTCTGTACGTACATCATGTTCCGCTTGCGACACTGCGCTCCAGTGTTTGCCAAACTTATGAAAGGTCTAATTCCACTCTATTACGAAACCGTAGGAATCACTTTATAAGCGTCGCTCAAAATATTTACTAATCTTACCATACGTAAATTGTTACCTTATGTTTATGTGGATAGAGTAGCAAATTCAGTAAGTTAGGACATTTCGTCAGACAGCAGATGGGTTGCAAAAAGAACCGTTAGGCAGGAGATGAGGTTGCGCAGTCATCACGGATTTGTAATCGATGTCCGATTAGTTTCGTTCGCAGACGTAACGCAGTCAACTCGACATAGCTCTGATCCGCTCTGGCCACTGTCGGCGACATTGCTACATTCGATGATCTAGATGTTGCGCTCTAAAGTGAAGGCGGCGTAGTACGGATATGCCAGCCTGCACCACTAGCCGGTGTGCGGCGCTGGTCGCTACAGCCACTACCCCGAGACTGCGTGGAGAGCTCGACGCGCGCGTATATTCCCGGAGGTGACGTCTCATCCGGTCGCTACAATCCGAACTTAATAAATGATGCGCGTGTTCCCTCTCACTGTAATAAATAAGTAAAGGGTGTTTGATTTAATTTTTGATCGGAGGGAGCGTCCCGCGGGGTCGCGCGGAAGGGGGGGGGGGGGGTTGGGGTCGCGCGTCGCACACGCCATCCAAGTAGCTGACATAATACGTCAAGAAATATGGGGCCATTCATTTTATATCGAGTTCGGGACAAGTTGCACGAGCCTTGTGTTTAGTACATTGAGATTGATCGATTGCTTTAATACATTATATATTAGTCGTTATTTTGAACTTTATTTTTGTCAAGCTCCGATTGAATAAAATATAGTTTGACTTTGCGTATAGATTTAGGTTGTATGGCAAAGTAAGTCGTGGTCAGTAACCAATATATGTTCGTGTGCATATGAATAATGTACTCCATAACACGTAATCTACACGTAAAGATAAAGTTAAAGATACATTTATTACACCCTGACTCTCATGTATCACACCGTGAGCACAGCAGTGCCGAGTCCTCCGCCAGGTGTAGCGCAGGGAACGGACACGCTATACACAATATTGCGAAGGGACTAAACCCACTGTTGTACTGTAATGTGCACCCGCCCTGCCGGCGCCGGCGCAGTGTGCACACGAGGCGTGCTGTCGTGACGTCATGTGTTTGCACTGTGTACATCATTACTATCACAAGTGTCACTTGTTTGTTAGTAACCGAGCTGCTGCATTGTTTGTTGCATCCTGTTTGTAAACAACACGCCGCAGGTGAGCGCGGACACATTGTAATGTCTGATGAAGTGCGTAATACGAAGCTTGCCAAATAAACACTGACCTCCACAAAAAAAAAATAAGATTGAATTAAACAGATATCAAGTTAAATATCCTAATAACCCCTATATTGGGTGTAAAGGACACATATCCTTAAATTGAAACCATGAATTGAGTGAGTATAAGACAACAAGATTTTTTCTTAAGAAAACCATAAATGAAGAGGTTTGGAGGTTTTTAATACTTTTCCGCTAAGTGATAATTCGCTCTTATTCCGTATCGTCTGTATCGTCACATCGTTCTGTATCGTCCTCAGCGGCAGATGACATTTATTTTGCCCTTGTTTTAGGCTAACAAATATTGTTATTGCCATTAGGGACGACTAAAAAAGGAACAGGCCGATTTTTCAAACTGGATCTGCCGAAAAAAGGGAAAAATTAAAAAAAAAAACCTAGCTAGAAATTCCACTTGTTCTAAAGTGAGAATCGTATTCTGAGTGCACCGGCGAAGTTTGCGGAGAGGTGTCGCTTACACCCTGTATTTCTACCCTACTTGAAAATTTTTAAAATTATTTCATTGTACATATTTTATTTTAAAAATACAATGAAGGACTATTGGTAATTGTTGTGCATGTCAAGTATTTAATGGGTGTTCCCTTTTAACGTAACGTACGCATCATTCGATATGATTTAAACGAACTACTATTGAATCACCTGAGTGCAAGTAGTTGCTACGGCGTAGCGGCGCGGCGGCCCGCGGCGTAGCGGCGGAGCGCGGCGTAGCGGCGGAGCGCGGCGTAGCGTCGGGACGGTTGTAAGGTGAGCGCACCACGCGCGTCGCCCACCCGCTCTGTTGCTGCGACTTACGGTGACAGTACGGATAGTCATTATAAAGACGTCATTAACTAACAAAAGAGAAACAGTATTAAAAGATCATTATGTTCAAAGGAGATCAATTAATATCCCGAGTATGTGAGCAACATCAATGTCTTACATTGCGCATCCGTAGCTTTAACTCTGCGAGCATATTGTAATACATTGCTAAAAATAGCGTCTCTATGTTACATTGAGGTCGCCCCCTCCCCTGCACTTTATTCTCCCCCATAACTGTAAATTAGATAGTTGCTGTTTCTAGTGCACTGTTGTACGTAGTGTGTTCATTCTGAATGTGATGCAGGCCCGGCCTCCCTGGAGGAGTAGAACACGTAGTGGTTATCTCGTAAGCTGAAAGAATGAAATAAAGAAATTGTGGTTTTTGTTCGATGTGCCACAACAGTGTTTGTTCTTCCATTGCGGGAGGACATGAACTATGATAACTCCGAAGGTACACAGTAACAAAGTGTTTAGTGGCCACTCGTCAGTACACGGCGCAACACTAGCACTCGCACACTAGGGAAGCTCTCACACTGGATGCGAACCAAATGCAATTAATTCGAACACTCAAGTACTTAGGTGTTGAGCACGTCAAAATCGAAAGATTTTACTAATTGTTTTGTCCGAATACCTATGCTCTGAACCTTCTGGACCGATATTAACCATTTTTACACCAATAGTTAAAT
This sequence comes from Caradrina clavipalpis, assembly GCA_932526535.1. NCBI lineage: Eukaryota > Metazoa > Arthropoda > Insecta > Lepidoptera > Noctuidae > Caradrina > Caradrina clavipalpis. Next base: position 124,099 of record OW052110.1, read on the forward strand.
TATTCTTGAATAACAAAGGCTACATAACATCACGCTACGGCGCACGGAGGCGGAGCAGTAACCAAAGACGTAATTTATCGCGGATAAAATAAGCCACTCGGACATAGTGACGGGCAGTTCGGTAGTAGTTCGTAAAACAATAGTAGGTGTTAGAAATAGGTTAGCAAGTGAACCTCCGTCGTCAGCCTCATGCTGCGGGACTTCCAGCTATTCAACAATTATATGACTTCTGTAATGGTGTAGGCTACTAGCCAGTGAAACAAAGTCATTTAACACGAAAAACTGTATAATATAGCTGCAAGACACATACAAGATGACATGACACATTTACTTGGGACCATCGACCATAAAACAAAATCCATATGTCCACTGACAGATGCGCGCGCCGCATGCGGGAGCCCGCATGCGCGGTTCGCGCTTTACAAGTCCAACCGCGTATCTTAGTGTGTATGTGTGTTATACTTCTGATTTAAAATTAAATTGTGTAAATATTTATTTTCGATAATCTCAATGGGTTAGCTCTTGAGCAAAGGTTATGCGGCACCGGGAACATTCCCAGCACGAGCTCGCCGGGAGAACTGCTAGTGCGGAACATGACTGAATCTAAGCTAATAGAGCAAGTCCTTCAGCTTACTAGACAGTTTGTTAGTAGCGAGATACGAGAACAGTTCCGAGTGAACCTTCTGCAGGTGCGGGCGAGCCGCGCCGCGCATGCGCGAGGACACTCCGCGCCCGCGCCGCTTTGGAAAGTGAAGCGTGAGGTCGACGACCCCGCTCACGGCTACCTCTGACCGCTCGCGTATTGCGCGTTATGTAAATAACAAAACAAATATTATATTAATGTGCATGTTACGTGTGGCGGCTATTAATACACTTTGTTACGACGTGAGCAATCGCAACACATTACCCACTCACATTATGTGCATATCCGGTGATTTGAGATCATCGTGTGGCTGCCAGCGGGGGTGAGCGGCGGGCGTCGGAATATCGTGACCAAGTTTCTGTATCTACTGCAGTTGGGTCAAATTATCTCTAAACAAATGTTGAGTAAACATTTGACGAAGAGAGGTGGCGACCATCAGCGTGTGGCTGTGTCGACCTCCACTCGCTCACTCGCATTGCGTTACAAACGGTTCAGTTCGACGCGACCTCATCACACACTTCATTGATGCTAAAGCTCGTCAATATTGCGAATATCTAATAAGCTCTGTGAGCGATGCCCTTCTACGGTTGAATTTAATTGGAATTCATAATTACCTTTAGCAACGAAGTTATTACATCGCCATTATGACGTGAGATCTTATTATACCGTCTCATAAAGTGCGTATGGCGGCTACCGCGTCGCTACATGTAGCTATAGGCACCGCACCGGATCACCACCGAGTGTACAGCGCGAGCCATGGGAAGCTCGTCGGTCGCGCACCCCGCGGTGTCTCTCAGTATGGTAGTGTCCCGTCCCGTCCCGTCCCGCTCCCGCAGTAGCTGAGCGCTGCTTTCCTGTTGCAGAGCCGCAACAGTGCGCTGGCGGGCAGCAGCACGGCCGCGCCGGACCGGGCCCGGCCGCGCCGCCCGCTCGTGCGGCTCGACGCCACCACGTACCGGCCGCCGGCGCGCCTCCGGCCCGGCGCCGCCGTGCTCTCCGCGCTGGACGTGCCCGGCGCCCGCTCGCCGCTGCACCGCCGCGCCGACTCCTACACCCCTCCCTCGCAACAACTCGTCTCCATACAGAGCTCGAAGGAACTCACGTACAAACAAGACGGCTCGCTCGAAGAACAGCAGAAAGAAGACCACCCACAACAGCAGCAACAAGAGCTGAACCCGCAGCAGCAGCCAGGATTGCAACATCAACAGCAATTACAACAACATCAACATGAATACCAGCAACTGTTGCTGCAACAGCAATTACTTCAACAACGCCAGCAGCACATTGAACAACAGCAGAAGCTTTTGAACGAACAAATCTACTACAATCAACAACAAGCCGATCCCCAGAGCTATCAGCAGCAGCAACCCGCCCCGCTGGGCTTCTACACGCAGTCGCCAAGCGAGCAGGCGTACCAGCAGCAGCAGTACGAGCAGCAGCAGCACGAGCAGCGCCGCGCGTACGAGCAGCAGCGCAGCGAGGAGCCGCTCCACTACCGCCTGCTGCCGTACGCCGGGGACGGGCGCGCGTGATCCCGCCGTGACCTTGACCCACATCACGCTTGCGCCACTCTTGCGCAACGCTATCACCGCATCACTCATCCTCACCTTTCACGCGACCTCGGCGACACGACGCTTCTTCATCTGCCGCTTACGGACCGAGGTCACGCGCCCATTCATCTAGATTGCGATCGGTCACAGAATGTTTAAGTTTGGTTCATATATTACACCGACGTATCACAAACTTTTCATTCAAGCTCAAACTTAGCCAATTGTTAACCTTTAACATTTGTTATGCTTATGTATATGTCATGCGTGTAAATAGAATCCTAGTGGGTAGGTAGCTCAGGGTCTCAAGAGCACGCAGTTTCGTCACGTAAGGAGATGTAAACATCAACATGATTGGGCAATTAGCGAGCGCCCTTCTACACCTCTCACTTCGCTCGGAGGTAGCCTCGGCGCGAGACGCGGCACCTTCACCCTAAGCTGCCATCTCGTCTGCTCACGTTGAGTCGTGGCTGTGCAAGCGGACACGCGTGTCACAGTTACAGCCTCGGAGGCGCTTCTCCTGCTTTACAAATTGTTATTCAACAGTAGGTAGAACAAGCCAAAAATCTACGAGTATATGTATAAAAGAAAAGTCCTGACTTTCTCGCTTACTCAGCGCAAACCCTCCCTGTATGAGATATAAGAAGTAAGGTTGGGTATTTTCGTATTTTCCTAAAGGGGCCAAATTGGAGTCCAAACTTTGTTTTCAAGCCGAAATAAAATATACGTTTCGGCTTGAAACTTCGTAGAAGTATTCCTAAAAAGAAATAAGTAAACACGTATTTACTGATTATCCAAAAATGGGGTACCTAAATGTAAAAATCGATAATTATGGGCGACGTTATTGAGGTTCGTCGGGACGTTGATGGCGAACATGACGTTTGTTTTGAAGTCCAACACGGTGCGCACAGGACATGACATACAGTTAGAATAATAGTGGGAAAACGAAGTTCAGAGTTTGTAATGCACAACAATATCAAACAGACTTTTCTATTCGAACCGTAGGTATATCCAGTAAATAAATAAGCATCTATATATTTTCCTTTATTCGACCTCTTAACCCTTAGGTAGTTTTCCTTGCCATGAGAAGGTAGCAACGAGCATTTTCAATAGCTATATTTGCATGTTTTTGTAGGTACTTAATAGCTGTAAAGTGCGGTAAAATGTTGTAATTTACCCACGTCATACACACTTCCACGTGAACCAAGTCGCGACTAAAAGCTAGCATTAAATACACTGTGGGTACAAAATGTGGTAGTGTGTACTACCGGAACATTGTGAGTTATTATCGTAAAGCTTCAAGTTCATTTACGCGCGAGGCTTTAGACAAAGAATTAAACAGTTTCATGCCAAAGTAATTGCCAGGAAAAGCAACATTTTTGCCAACAAAAATTGCATTTCATGCATCCGAAACTAGATACAATGATAAATAATGGCGTATTGTTGAGTTGTTCTCAAAGTGCATACAATAGCTAGTCTCACGTCGCCCGGGCTTGCTCAACGTTCCCACGCGCGGCGGGCGCACACACGCACGCCGGCGAGATTGAAATGTTCCGCTGTTATTATAGAATACATAATGGTATTCCAATTTGCGTATCATTATTACGAAATTGCTGAGGTTTGGAATACCTACACGTGATATTGAAATAGAGGAATCTTAAATGTAGGGTTTGCAAACGGCAAATAAGCTCGCTTAATCAAACCATCCATCCATTCGCTCACACATGCACGCTGGGTCTGGCTTGCCTCGTATGCTGCTAGCTCCTGGCGTGCCCACTAACACGCTAACGCTTGCTATGCGGGTGCTCGGCCCAGTCTGTCGGGCGCGTCGCGTGGCATCCAGAGCCAGTAGTTACCATTACTTTTAGTTTAGACTTACTTAGTGCCAGGACGCGTCACCCGCGTCAGCAGGACGTTGACGTACGCGCTCACACATTGTTGTCGTAGTGAGGAATGAAGCCAGGGACGCCTCGCCATTAAAATATTTCACGTTAATTGGCTACAATTGTTAATGTGCGAACATTTTGGTTATGTAAACAAAAGTGCATTGTTTACGTGTAGGTGCGGGCGCGTAAAGCAAACGTCCTTTTTATTATATAATTTGTAAGTATGTACATTCAAACAATTGTTATATGTAATATAATGATGAGAGGTCACAATCATAGTGATGAGAGGTCGCGATATTTATAAAAAATCGATTAATAATAATCGGTTTCTCTGTCGTAGAACTTATCGATGTTGAGGATCATGTCACATTTATCACTTGTTTCCGATAAAGTGACGCGCACTGCAACACGCAGTACCGACGCAAGTGCCTCTATACTGTGAACTCATTCGGGTGGCTGAGTATTCATTTAGGGGGATATCTGTATTTGTAATCGATTTTCTGTTTTACCTTTTAAAAATTTTACTAAAAATCTAATGTTGTGTTAAAATGTAAATACTTTCTACTTAAGCGATGTGATAATACTCAGTACAATATTCCTACCTGTGATATAATTGTGGAACAAATCGTTTGTAGTATTTCGTGTCTATGACCATCTACCATGTTTTAATGGAGTTTTTATATTTTTTTATATAATTTTATGTTTTATGCAAGTCAAACATATATTAAACGTTTGTCGAATCATGATTCTGTTTTTTCCCCTTTGATCTAATTACGTACATCCCGAGTTCATTTGTTGAAGAGAAAGAGATGAGCTGAAGAGAATGCAGAGCGATGTTATGAGTCCGCATCTATTCATTGACAACTAAATACTAACGTTGGTAGGGAACCAGGTAGCATGTGTTAACTCTCGACGATGTTATTGCTAAGTGGCACCAGTAGGTAGGGCACTGCAGCTACGAACAACAGCGACGTACTGACTACAGTCCGCCACAAGGTGCGCGGTGTCAAGTGAGCACTCCACCACACAGTCATGTTCCTGATAGCCGGCGTCTGACGCTTACAGCAAAATAAATCTGTGTAAACTCCTCAAGTTCACTAACAATACATTAGTGGAAGAATAGCAAGGACTGGAACTGCAACATTTATGAAATAGAAGTGTAAAATAATTGTTTTAATATGACAAGATCACAACATGACCAGACTAGAGAGTTTCATTATATTGTAAACTGTTCATTTTAAGCTATCTACCAGTATTGACAAACTAAACATATGAATAAGTCATAAGAAACAAAACAACATCTAAATCATAGTAACTTCAGTTCGTATGAAACGTCTGAAGTGCTGTGATTTGATGAAGTGTAACATTCGTACAACAGCACAGGCTCGGTGCGTGCACACCGTGCGCACCGTGTCACGACACGCGTGCGTCGCGCTGTCGCATTGCGTACAGGACGCACTCCTCTGTACACAAGCACGGCGCCTGTAGTGGACCCTCTCAGACGCACAATTAGTTTGTTTAGGATTGTAAGTGTAAATGTCCTGAATAGCAGTTTTAATGTTAAGCAAACTTGAATAGGCGAAAAGAGGGACTGTTTGTGGAATATTCATTATTATGTTTGGAGAACAGCCCTTATGTTGAATGTTGAGAACTATAACGCGATGCCACACGTACCACACGTAGGTGAGCAGTGCCAGAGCCTCCGTGCACGTCTAACACTTTACACTGTGTTATTTAAACGTCTTAAAAGAAAAACCTTTCCAAACGGCAGTTGTAATGTGAGCGTAGTTACAAGTATGGTCGGCGACAGAACGAGTCGCCTGCCCCCCCGGGGGCCGCTAGCCACGTGTGCCTCTGCGTGGCACGAGCTCAATTCACTCGTTACTTTTAAATATTATTAGTGTATTATTGTCCTATTTTCCATATGCTGCACTTTTCTGCCATCAACCGGGCACACATTCTGATTAAAAAGTGCTAACGAACGACTAGCGAAGCTGTAATGTAATGACAACTTCATAATGCGTTTGTGGGCCAGGCGCTACAGCCGGGCTCGCGTGCCAGCTGGCCGGCCGCTCGGCTACACAAGTTGGCTGTTCCTCAACTATCACGACACTAATACTGTGCAGGCGCTCAGTTCAGGTTGTAGTAGCAACATGATGTGTCTTCTCTACTGCCGTACTGTGCTTGCTACTTGAACACTGAGCAAAGTTCTTACACTCCACCCGACGTCAAACGACACGCGTATTGCGAAAACATCAAGTTCCTAAACCCAACAAATATGAATGTCACAGTTGCATGTATTTATTAAAAGGCCTCTTGACCGAATTTCGGTGACGGTGGCCAATCTCAGCGGAGACTAGCCATCGCAGGAGATTGTGTAGTACACAAGTGTGTACCTACTATATAATGATACTGATGACACATAGTGGTAATAGTAATGGTACAATAACACTGGTGCGCTCTCTTCCACACACCCTCACCTTAGATCTGACTCGTGAGCGACTATGGCAGGTCCCCTGTGATTTAGTCAGTTGGTAGCGACCGAAAGCATCCACTGAAGAGAAGCGCCTCCTTTTTAACCGACTTCAAAAAAAGGAGGAGGTTCTCAAATCGTCGGGTTTTTATTTTTTTATTAAGTATGTATTATTATTTATATTTTTGTGTCTGTCCCACGATTAAAATAAATAAATATCTAAATAAATATCTTGGGGCAACTCACACACGGCTTTCTGATCCCAAGCTAAGCAGAGCTTGTGTTATGGTAACCAGACAACTGATATACATACTTATATAATTTATAAATACATACATATTATAGACTAGCAGTGCCCCGCGGTTTCACTCGCGTTACGATAGGTTTTTGGTTACTGATCCGTTCCGTGGCTCATAGCGCGATGTTATGTATTCTGATGTATAAGCTACGGAATGTCTCGCAGAGCCATTATTTTGCGGCCAAATTATTTTAAAACTGTGATATCTCCCAAGATATTCATTGAAATTAAATGATGTAAAGGGTAATTTCATGCAAAATTGAACACTTGTGATGAATAACGTATTTATGTTTAAGAATTAATACTATTTCCATAAAAACACCTTCGCAAATAATGCATTATTTTAAAACAATTCTTCTGGCCATAAAAATGGCTATAGTGAGTCAACCTTAAAAGTTAGGCATTTACTACCGCGGACTTTTTTTTAGTATATTTCAAGAGGAACAATTCTCTCATACATTATTTTTGCGTAACTTTAACTGTTCACGCAGCGCACGCAACGAAAGCCCTCAAAAAGAATATTTTTTCCCGTTTTTGCCACATTTTTCATTGCTGCTCCGCTCCAATTAGTCGTAGCGTGATGTTATATAGCCTATAGCACTCACGAATAATGTAGCTTTCTACCAGTGAAACAATTTTTATAATGCTTCTAAGCGAATGTCTTCACGTCGAAACAATTTTTAAAATTTATTTATTATTTATTTATTTAAACTTTATGCAACAAAAGTACAAAGGCGGACTTAATGCCTTAGGCATTCTCTACCAGTCAACCAAAGGTGGTGAAGAGATATCATGGCAGGTGCAATCGTAAGAGATTAAAACAATATTTAAACAACAAAAAATAAAAAAAAACACTATTCGATTATATAGACAAACTAATTGTACACAAGTACAAAACAACTAAAATTATCCAAACGAAAATATATACATACATACATACATACATACATAAAACATAACTATATACCTACATACATACATAAATACATACATACCTATATATTTAAATACAAATATAAAACACATATCTTATGAAAACAGTAGAGAGGAGGATTATGAGACAACTCTTACTATTGGTTCTGAAAATAACTCCGCAATTTCTGCTTGAAAGCATACCGACTGGAGGCTGTCCTGATATCGAGAGGAAGTGAATTCCAAAGAAGAATAGCCTGGATGTGAAAGGAAGAATGAATGAAATCAGAAGTATGAGAAGGACAGTTAAGCAGAAGATTATTAGAGGAACGCAGACTCTTAGCATGAGTAGAACAAAGATATTGAAAATGAGAAATAAGATAAGAAGGAGAAGAAGGAGAATTAAGAAGGGAGAAAAGCGTGGTTAACGCACGTAAACTTCTTCTCTGGCGAATGGGCAGCCACTTAAGCTCCGCCCTGAAGCTTGACACGTGGTCATATTTCCGTAAATTGTAAAATTGGTTCATTACTTCCGGAGATTACCCCCTACATACAAACTTACAAACATACAAACTTACAAACTTACAAACAAATGTTACCTCTTTATAATATTAGTATAGATTACTCGAAAACGTCTGGACAAATCCCACAAAAAATTGGTGAAGTCGGACGAGGACCTTCGGAGTGGTGAACAGAATTGCACCTTGAGAGTGAAGGACATTGCTCAGTTGTCTATTTCTACTAGTATTGCCGTTCCTTCATGGATTGGGATGGCAGGAAGTTGATACTAAAAAGCTAAAATTAAAAAGCTTTTTTACAAAAAGACAACTGCCTTTAAAAACTAAAAATTGAAAAATAACTTTAGCTTTGGAAGTCGGTGGCAATACAAAACTACAAACCAAACCAAAGCCGCGTCATTGTGCTATACTTATTGCAGATAGAACAACTAACTGTTACACTATGTCTATAGAACTGTTTTTTTTTTTAATTCGTGATGGGTAAGCTCGTGATTCTAGTCTTGGTCAAAGGTGACATAGACAAAGTCTACGATGGAGTGAACTTGCCCAGACGAAGCCTCTCTCAGTCCAGTCAGAATCTCAGTTCTTAGCTATCAGTCCTATAAAATGGCCACAACATAACTAGTCCCTTAAATCTGATATTACAATGACAGCGTCCTCATAAACATGCCGGTCTTCACTTCGGATTGCAATAGATTTAGTGATTACAGTAACCTCTCAGTCCCCGGATGTGAATGAAACAGCTCCGCGGTTGGGGCGTCTCCAAACATTCCGCGGGAGTGTGCCGCCTCACACGCTGTGTGTCTCGGCTTCAATACTGCGCCGAACTTGGAGCAAGTTTTAACACTTACTTCGATCCTGACAATAAACTAGGTACTCGTAGTCGCGTCGCTTTGTGTCACACCTGGGAAATGCGACACATCATATTGGCGTCGCATGTCGCTATGGTGAGCGTGTATGTATTCTCCAGGCCGATTCCGGCCACAGCGGCTTATCTTAATGCAGACTAAGCAAGTACGCAGGAGATATTATAGTGCACAAGTATGTGCGCAACCACAGGTCCACTTCCTCTTCTCTCTCATAGCCCGATGGAACGGTAATCCGACACAATCGGGGAGAGATCAGGCGCACGACTAACGATTGGTTGTTTGTTATACCTTCATTTTAGCATCATCTACAATATATTGATCATGCAACGCGTTAATATTATGGTAACGGCATCCAGAACACTAAATGAGTGCAGAGTTTAACTACAAATCATTTTGTTCGATTCGTACAAAACTTAATAGACTTGGTAGGGGCCCAAGCAGTAAGTACCGACAGCGTCTTGCGGCGTGTGCCGCGACGTATTGATTAGATGCTTGTTACAATACTCGTGAATATCTGCGCAGTCGACACAACACACAACTGAATGAGACAGTCACACCAGCGCTGAGGTGGCTCGTGAGGAGGAGCCGCCTCAGTGCAGACACCTCCAGACACATCCTGAGCTAGCTGTCATGCTTCACATAAATATAATAATGACGTTCTTGAATATAGGAAGCAGGCAGAACTGTTTAGAATGTATTCCGTACCATTAACAATTTGCACACATGGAACTAAAATTAGTATGGCCTACAGATAATTGTTCCGGATCTTGCTGTTTGTGAGGGTGAGTTTATGTGTGTGTAAGAGGATCTCCTAGTGTGTAATAATTGTCGTATTTTTCTGTGCATTTATATCGTTTGAGCAGCATATGTTACAGAGGTGTTTGTTTGTCTCCAGTCGAAGCTGAACTGCGAGGTGCTGTACGACGAGCTGGCGTTTGAGGTGCGCTGGGCGGTGGCCGGCGACAGCATCGTGCTGCAGCTCGTCGCTAAACTTGGTGAGTGCCACGGAGAGGCAAACTAGCTTACAGGAGGAGAGACCTCTGTATTCAGTGGACTGCTAGTCGCTGATGATGTCCGTGCCTTAGTTGGGTTTGCTGCATATGGTGACATAACTACCTCAGTGGTCGTGATCTTCAGGATACATATAGGTTTCCTAATGTGTAAGGAAGGATGCAAGAGAGTATCTTATTAGTTCTTATTTTTTTGACAGGCGCTAAACTAATATGTATCAAAAGAGGCTGTGTACCCGCCACTGAGCATGTAGTGTGTAGTGTACACAGTAGGCGCGAGAGTGACGTGTGTGGTTTGCAGAGGACGGCGAGTACATGGCGTTCGGCGTGTCGGGCGACAACGCGAAGACGCAGATGGTGGGCGGCGACCCGGCCGTGGCGTGGGTGGACAAGCGCACGCTCAAGGGCTATGCCGAGGACTACTACCTGGACGCCAAGAGCCAGTGCGCCGGCGTGCGCGGCTCCTGCCCCGACGAGAGGCTCGTGGTACGTGCTGCCTCCCTACCAGCGCAGGTGTCCTATCCTTTAGAGTAGGGGAAGTCTTCTATTTTTGCGAATTATTATTTTCTGACTACCTAAATAAGGCGGGAACCCTGGAACAGTTACTTTATGTATTTATTTAGATGCCCAATAGCGATACATATTATACATTTCAGGGTGTTGAGTTACAGTACGATATGGCCAATAATAAATTTCCCTGTAGAATAAGTGTAAAACATGCTAGCGGACTGCATAAAAATATTCAAACTAAAAGATGTTGTATTTTGTGTAAATGATATTTTTTTTTACTATTCAGCTTGTTATAGAGCCTAGGTGTTTGTCATTTGTCTTTGTTTTATAATTTGTATTAGTTTTAACTAGCGTACACAGTAGTGGGCGCACCACGGCTGCGTCGCTAGTGTCACGTACCGCTTTAGTGGCACACTCCAGTTAGCAAAGCTGTTCTCAATCATATACATCCTTCCTACTACTATTATAAAGGCGAAAGTTTGTATGTATGGATGTATGTATGGATGTTTGTTACTCTTTCACGCTTAAACGGCTGAATGGATCTGGATGAAATTTGGCACAAAGATAGATTATAGTCTGGAATAACACATAGGCTACTTTTTATCCCGGGAAAATGTACGGTACCCGTAGGATAACACATCAACTGTGACGCGGACGAAGTCGCGGGCAGAAGCTAGTATTTTAAATAAAAATGAAAATGTATTCTTCCAAAAAGAGAATACGATATTAAAAATAATAATATGATGTGCAGTTTAGGAGCTTGAGTATCGAGTAGATGATTGCCAGTGTCAAAGACCGAAGATTGTATTAATTTCAAACGACTCAAGTCAAGTGCAGGATCGCACCGTCAAATAAACACAAGCTCACGTAACTGATCTGTGTGTAGGAGAACACCAACTCGATCCGGCTGCTGAACGCGGCGCTGGTGAACGGCTACTCCATCGTGACATACCAGCGCTCGCTGAAGGCGGCCGACGAGCTGGACCGCGCCGTGCTGACCAACACCAGCCAGGCCATCATCTGGGCCATCGGCCCGCTCAACTCCAGGAACGAGGTCTCCTACCACCCGCACTTCACCAAGGTTAGTCACAAGCAATGTCTCTGGCATCACCATCCTCCTGATCATAATTATCCCTATTTATTTGTGTCCTCATGTCTTCGTCATCCATACAACTAGCTAGCTCTCACTACAAACAAAATATAAATAGGTATCTGTGCTAAATATTTCCAAAGTTAGCACAGGAAAATTTAATGACTTCAGTATATGTGTCCAGGGCGACAAGTTGATCGAGTTCGGGCGGCCGCCGGTGTGGAACTGCCCCATGCCGGAGGAGGACGAGCCGCCGGCCGCCATGGAGCCCGCCCGCCCACAGCACGCTGTGAGTACCGCGCCTTGTCTGGGAAATTACTATGATTTTTTATATTTTTATTAAGAACAAAATCGAAACCCTTCTTTTGCCCTAGTCGGGTAAAAATAACAAAATCAAATCAATATAGCAGATTCTGATGAACTACTTTTAGGTTTTGAGTTATTTAAATACTACTTACATGTTGCATGATGTTTTTCCAAAAACCTCAGGCGCAAGTGATCAAGCCGAACCCGGTGCCGACTCCGAAGCCGGTGGCTAAGGCGGTCCCGTGGGACATCCCCGCCATCCAGTGCTACGAGCCCCCAGACGGCGTGTTCTACGCGCAGATGGGGCCCACCGGCGGCAAGCAGGGATACTCCGCCATTACCGGTAACTCACTATTTTCGAGAACGAACTTGTGTTTACAAAAATAACCTGCTCTGGACAGAACTTGTTACATCGAGCGAGACACGTGTGGGGGCGCGGAACCCTGCCGCGCTAGTGCGACTCGCACTCGGCCGGTGCTCCCTTACGCTAGGTTAACGTGATCGTATTGATGCGCAGGTCACGTGGGGTGGGGCATCTCGTGGTACATCAACGGTCTGCTGATCCCCGAGATCAACGTGGTGCGAGGTCGCAAGTACACGTTCGTGGTTGAGGGGGGCTCCAACCCCGACGTGCCGGCGAGGTACCACCCCTTCTACATCACCAACGACCCCGTCGGAGGGTACTTCCACAAGACCGATAAGGAGAAAGAGGTTTGTTATTTTTTGTTAAATCACAAGTTCATAAATTTTGCTGTTTGATAGAAAGTGTGTGGGGAACATGTCCACAGCCTGGCAGTTCATACTTGTATTTATAATGAAATCATTGCATAATAAAATGTGTAAATATTAGTAAGAACTTCTAGCTTTGCATATTTTTATAAGTCATATACTTGGAAATCCTTTTAATCTGCGCTGAAACTTCTGAAGAAACTCTCTTCAAGAATATCTTGTTTGTTAACTCCTGAAAGTTTCAGTTTTACACTTTCAAAGGCTTTACTTAGAGCGCGCATAATTGTACACGATAGTTATTTTAATGTAAACAGATATAATTATTTGTTATTTTGAAATGAATTGTTAGCAGAACGACAGTCATTTAATGCGACTGATCAATATAATACTCAAGTTATTTGAATACGTGGATCTGTCCGTTCCTATAATTGTATCATATTTTGTTTCGTGTACTGTATGATTAAACATTATTCCAGGGCGTGGAGATCTACGCGGGCGTCCGTCGGACGCGGTCCGGCGAGCTGAACCCGAGTGGCGTGGGGCGGCTGTGCAACTGGACGCCCGACAACTCGGGCCCGGAGGCCGACGAGTTCCCCAGCTTCGGCGCGTACCAGCGCTCCCTCACGCTCGTCTGTGAGGAGGGCAACCCCGGGGTCGTCACCTGGATCCCCGACAAAAAGACTCCAGACACGGTCTACTATCAGGTCCGTTGTCACCCACCTTGAGTAGCTAGCTGAACGTTGACATGCATGATGTGCCGAGAAGCCTTTTCGAGGAATGAAGGAATGAAGTGCTTAGTGAATATCAGCGTTGAGCGAGTACAGCATAACAGAGCCTCATAAAGACAGATGTCAAACAAAGGCCAATCAGTATTCTTCTTTCTTATATAATTAAGCACTTTATTAACTTCTCCAAGACATGCATATGCTTGGATGCATCGACAAGGAGTATTGTGCATATCAGCTTGAGAATGTATGTAGTGACGTAAATTATTATTCCTATCTTTGTTTAAACCACTTGTATACACAAACAACAAACTATGAATATTCGTCTGGCATCAGACGACAACTGAACACTCACCTTGTTACAAACCATTACTCTTCTGTCCTCTACAATATATCTCATAATGCATTATTCTTTACTTCACTCTTACACACGACGCATGCAAACTGAACATGTAACGCAACACACAAATATACATAGCAAGTTACATAAATGACTGGTACTTTGCCTCCTATATGTGTCGCTAGACGATAAGCTATATAAAACTAGATATCCAGTAAGTCCGATCACCAACAGTAGCTGTGATCAGGCTCCTCCGAGTTTGCATAAAAACGCTCATCATGACACCAGCACATACCTACTGCTCAGTATGTGCTGGTGGTGTAAGATGGATATGATAAAAAAGGGTTCTCATAATTGTGCTTCCACATTAGTTGACAAATGTAGGAGCTAAAGTATCTGTGTAACATGTACTCTGCGCCTCGACAGAGAGGTCACACACGCTGTTTGTATATAATCTTTACTATCTGTTTTCTGTTTCAGCCTTCCAAGCCTTCTCTGTGCATGAGATAGCTCGATTACTTCTCAATGTATATTATTGGACGGTGAAAGTTTAATTTTGCTTGCAACGTTTGTTTAAATTCCCGCGAGTAACGTGTTTGTCTGTTCCAGTGTTTCACGCACCGCCATCTCGGCTGGAAGATAAACGTGTTGGACGAGTGCGACGCGCAGGAGGCGGAGGAGAGCCGCCTGGTGCAGACCGTCGTGCGGCCGGACGACCTCGCCAGCGAGGAGTCCGTGCAGGTACAGTCACGACTCTCTCCAAAACGTAACTTTATAGATGATCGCAGAAAAATACAGAAAATAATCAATACGAAAACGAATTATGACGATTTCAGTAGATATAAGAGCGACAACGGACTCTTGGGAGAAGTGTACTCAGAGGTAGACATGATGCCGCCGTACAATAAGAGACAGGAGTATTCTGAATTGCCGATATCCAACGTACAAATCAAGGAGGTGATACAAGCCGTGGAGACCCTGGAGAACTCGATGAAGGACGACAAGAAGAACACGACGTATCTGCAGTACCAAGTGCACGAGAACGGACAGGAGAACGCGTTCGTGGCCGAGCAGCCCATCCGCAACGACGGCGAGTACTTCCTCGAGCCGGGGAAGATAACCGACAATTACTTCTTACCTGTTAATCAAAAGCCCTTGACATTGCAGTCTGTGTTGAGACCAACCTCACATAATGCGCACAAACCAACGAATAATATGCGACCTCCGTTCCGTCGGCCAGCGCCTCCCGAGATCAAACTCCGTCGTCCTCCTACGATGTATCAAAAAGGGAACATGAACATGGCCTACCCACTCTCCCTACCTAACCACCACGGGTCGCACGGACCGCAAAAGAAATCTCCACCAAAGTTCAACCAAAATCGTTTACAGTCAAATATGAATCGACCACCTATGAGAGACGTGCCGCCGATGAAAACATTACCCGCGCAGCAGCAAAATAAACCCAACTATAACTCATTAGGGCCCAAACAAAATCCAGCTCCCCCGCAATTCGCAGTACCTCCACAGTCGTCAGCGCCTACACAGTTTTCAGCGCCATCACAATTTGCAGCGCCCCCGCCATTTTCAGCGCCTTCACAGTTTTCGGCGCCATCACAATTCGCAGCGCCCCCACCATTTTCAAAGATGCCAAGTAATTCAATACAATCCATTATAATGGGTAAGCCTAGTTCGAACAACGTCCACTTACCACCTCCGAGTCAGACATTGAATTTAGGTCAAACTGATATTATCGCTAATCAAGTGGTTAAAAGTCAAATAATGCTTCCTCCAGCTGGTAATGATGCTATAGCTCAACATAGCAACGTACAAACATATTTTAATAAACCGGGACAGATAATACTAGGTAAACCAATGGACAACCCGACGCCCCTGGATCAACAAATGATTCCAACGAAACAGCTTGGTATGAGGTCCTCGCCCACTTCGACGCCAGTGTTCTATCAATCAACACCAAGTATCAATTTGCAACACGAAAATGAACAGCATTCACAGAACGAAATAAAGTCATCCGATTTCATTGGTGAGTCTGCCGATAAGTCTACCATTCCACCTGCCGTCAATACAGGCTTCAAACCTGATTCGATCGTAGTTGAAAGTGGGTTCAAACCTATAATTAGAGAACCGCTTATGGCCGGCGAAGACAGAATAGCTGAATATGAAGGAAATGCCAACAGACGCGAAGACGCCGATGTTGAAGAAGATTATGATGTGCCGCCGGAGCTTAGCGACTCCAACAACCACCACTTCCCCCCCAGTGCCAAGGTGACAGAGACGTTTGAACCAATGTTCATACCGTCTCCGCCGGACCACTTGCTACCCACCAGCGACAGAACTAAGGAGGTATTCCCAACCAATCACGCCAAAGAAGACAGACCCCATCCAGTGTACTTGAAGAATGTGACTAACATGATTGATTTGTTCAGCAAAACTAACATGGAAAAAGAGGTTCCTAGCGATTTAATGATGGAGTCAGATAGAATCAGCCCGCATTATCTTCCTCCCGATCCAAAGCTACCAAAAGAGCATTCTCAGAAATTATCTTCATCCAGCGAACAAACCTTCACTACTTACGACGGTAAAACTGTATCAGCTGCCACGTTGACGAGTGTCCCCGATGGAACTAAAGCAACCACTAAATTATTTTCTGCTAAACTGCCAGCTAATTTCGAGCAACTGTTAAAATCGCCGCAGTTCGGTCCCTTCAAGGGTGAAATACCTCCACCAGTAGCTGCTCACATTAGTAAAGAAACCCAAGAATCGACTAAAGCCACTGGAGTGCATAATGTGAAGACGACATATCTAAAACTTCAAGAACCTGGCTTTATGAAAGCAGATGGAAGTGAAAACGTTGAAGTGACTGAAAAATTACCCCAAGGCGAATATGAAGGTGAGCAGGAATACGACGACGTGGATGAAGACGAACAGGGGCAGATAAGACAGCGGAGAGACACAAAAACCACTCAGTTTGAGATGGGAGAGATAGAAGAAGTTCAGACCAACGGGCACAGCATGCCCAAGAACCAAGTAGAGTTCGAGAGCGAGAAGCACGCGTCCGCCGCCGCGCCCCGCACGCGGCTCTCCTGGATGACGCACCTGCTGCTACTGACGTCTTGTGTCGCGCTGCTGTAATGAGTATAAATTAATTATTTAATTATTTATTGGATATTGTATAGGGCTTGCCATGAAAATAGTGCATTTCGTGTTGGATATGTCTAGTATCGGGTTGGCTGTGGGACGCTCTCGTGCCGGTGATCTGTTCGCGCCGCTCGGCCCCTTGTGTTGCATTAATCTCAACCACACCTGTTACCACTGTTTACACGCATAATGCAATTCAATACTCCGTTAGCGTTTAAGGATTTTGTAAATATTTTTATTTTCTAATAAAATTAGTTTTACATTTTATATTTGTTTTATTTTTTAATTATATTGCTAATCTTAATTATACGAGTATATTATATTAAGGAAACTTGAAATAACAATAGATAAAAGCCTGAAATCGCTAATCCACTGTGAGCCGTGTAATCATTGCTCATGTGATTAAAGTGAAAGTCAAATCATTTATTTATTTCAAAACATTCAGAGGGGCCACTCAGGGCCGATGCCTGGCCGATGCCTGCCCGGGTTGTTCTAAAGAGATACGCGCCCCCGGAACGCAAAGGGCATAAGAAGGAACATGGACGGGTTTTAGTCAAAAACCTATGACACTGCCTGGCCCAGGGCGGGAAAAGTCATTTGATGATTTTCCATCCGTAAAAAATAACCATTTTATTTCAATTAAACCACTAAAAAGCAGTTTTGAACGTCATTTACAAGAAAAAAAAATACTGTAGTTGCTCATTCCAAAGGGTCATTTTGTATGGAGCAGAATGGGCAGGAAACTTAACTAACATTTCAAGACAGCGAATCAATGTGAGCCATAGTAGTCACCAAATGTAGAAAAATACAAAAAAAACAGGCCAAGTGCGAGTCGGACGCGCGCACGAAGGGTTCCGTACCAATATCTATAATGACGTTTAAAAAAAAACTACTTACTAGATCTCGTTCAAAACAATTTTTGCTAAAAGTTTATATAGTAAAAATCATACATTTTTTTTTTTAATTTATCATTCTCTTATTTTAGAAGTTACAGGGCCCCCTGTCAGACACACATTTTACTACTTTGGAAGTGTCTCTAGCGCAAACTATTCAGCTTAGAAAAAAAGTACATTAGAAATCTCAATCTCATTTTTTAAGACCCATCCACAGGTCACAGGCATGGGTTTGACGAAAAAACATTTTTGAGTTTCAGTTCTAAGTATGGGGAACCCCCAAAATTTATTGTTTTTTTTTCTATTTTTGTGTGAAAATCTTAATACGGTTCACAGAATACATCTACTTACCATGTTTCAACAGCATAGCTCTTATAGTTTCGGAGTAAGGTGGCTGTGACATACAGGCGGACTGACAAACAGACAGACGGGCAGCCATGACGAATCTATAAGGGTTTCGTTTTTTTTACGGAATCCTAAAAATGAGAATCCCTGTAGAAGAGAAAAATAATAATTGATCAAAACACATTACTTATATAATTAAATTAGCATCCAGTTGTCAAGGATTTAACTTGTCCTATGGAGTAGGACATATTTCTTTGTATGAAAAGAGACTTCTGCCCCGTAGTAGGACATTCATGGCATAATATTATTTAGTTAAGGTCGCTGAACAAGTAATTCTACATAATGTTGCACCCCTACATGTAGTCATCACGCACACCACACTAGTGTGTCGGCAGCGTGTTATTGCGCGGACTGGGCAGCTTGAGCAGCGAGTGCACGTTGTAGATCTTCTTGGTGAGGCGCGTGAAGTTGGCCAGCGCCTTCTCGTGAGGGTAGCTGGTGTCCACCAGCCGGAGCACTGAGTCACGGCTGCGGCCTCTGGAATGTAGCGCGTGGATACTTTATATTAACATCCGTAGAACAATTCGTTAAACTAATTATTATTTAGCTACTGGACATTGAAAGCTAACTAAAGAAAGAATGATCGTAATGTATTGTAAACTTTTTGACTGTTGTTGTTCGGTTGGTGTTAGGACTCCATGTGACATGAGCGTGTATCTGCACGCCGACACTCACTGGCGGGTTAGCAGGCGCGCCACGGAGGTGAGCGGCAGGCCGGCGCGGTCCGCCATCTCCAGCGAGCTGCCGCGCGTCACCAGCTCCTCGATCACCTCTGTCGCTGCGTTCTGACACACTGTCCACAAACTATGTTTCAATACCATTGGCCTTCTGACCGCACTATCGCCCGCCATTGAACTCATTCTTTGGCTCCCCAGCCGGCAGCTGCCAGCCACTCTGTGGAGGTCGTCGCTTCACGTAGCCTGAAGACGATATAATTATGAGCGTGTCAAGGTATTTTCGTGGCCGAATTTTGGGTCAAACATAGAATTTAAGAAATATCTTATTTAATTATTTATATTTTATTATTTGCCATCGATACGCTAAGAAGAAGAAGGTATTTTCTTTCTCAAATTATTAAAATATTTAATAATGTAAACGGTCTTGTCGGTGCAAAAGGGTGTTTACTTTTAGAGAACATAGTGGCTTTATTTTATACGATAGTAACATCATGATGGTTGACAGGACGGAATTGAAGCGCCGACCCCAAGTGACTTGGGACAAGGGCAGGAAGATGATTATGGTGGCTTTAATTCATCAATAAAAATAATAGAATATATGCTTCAAAAGAACACTGTTAATCCGTATTACTATGTCCTTCGAACACATGCACATTTTGTTTGTATCCACTGTCTGTCTGCTGAAGACCAGGTGACGATGGCAATCACTGATTCACCTAAAACCTACAGATTCCAGTACAAAAACAAATGAAGTCTCCTATTAACGTGAATCAGTGCTTATTAATGTAATGAATCACAAACGATACATAGCGCATGTGTGGCTTAGACTCACGCGCCCGGAACAGCGGCGTCCAGCCGTGGCCGTCCTCGGCGTGCACGTCGCCCCCCCGGTCGAGGATGTAGCGCAGCATGGCCAGGCTGCCCGAGTCCACCGCGTAGTGCTCCACGCGCAGACCGTTCAGGTCGCGGCTCTGCGGCAGGAGTACACTGAACGTGGTACAGCCAGCTACTGCTGTACCGGTATTCTGAACAGCTTTTATTTGTGAGACAATAACCACTTTCAACAAATAAAAGGAGACGGGAATTTCTGGCCAAATTGTAATAAGTTGTGATATGAGTTAAAAAAAGCGTCATATTTTTCTATTTCAAAATACAAAAAAAAAAATTGCCTAATTCAATGTCTGGAATACGAGAAATGTTAAAAATAATCCCCCTTTTAATACCCCCTTTTAGTCGTGACATAAAGTCACGACTAAAAGGGCATATCGATTACTACAGTGAATGAGTTTCAACAATTGAACAATAATAATTATGTACATTACAATTAACAAAATGTCCGTAGTTACTATAAAGAATAAACATAAAGTACTCAGTTAAAAAGAAACAACATAATATAAAGAAATCTTAAAGTTGATTCTCGTTTACAAATCGATTTCTTACTGTATTTTTAATCTGTGCTGGCAGTGACATAAAATTCTTTTTGTTTGACAGCTCTAGTAGATTGTCAATCACTCGTTTCGTAGTATCGTTTTGTGAGTTTCCTAATATAATACAATTAATATAGGAAATACAATACACTCAATACAATACAATTAATATAGTAAATAACAGTCTCACATAATAAAATAGGAATTGCTCTTCAAAAATCTCTAAATACTCTAAATCTCTCTCTACGATACCGAGCTATTACGACATTACTAAAATTGAGGAATTGCCAAAATTTGTGCATTTTAATTGGCCATGAGCGATGATGGTGCGCATGGGCAATTACATTCTCCAATCGTCAAATAGTTCAAAGTAAAAGAAGACATATCATTGTAATGCTTTCAAACTAAACCATATATTTTTATGTAGCTTTTTCATTTCACATCGGATAGAACCCTCAATATTAGCTAAACGAGTAAAGGTCACCGCTCATTACAACAGCACCGTTCCGTAAAAGCAGCGGCCTAGCCGGAATCCCTTGAAAATTCCAACCGATAGCTGCCAGCGCGTCGTGTGCCGGCAACTTTTTTACCTTGTAATGATAAAAACATAATTATTTTAACGCACATTATTTGAAGTCCTAACTTGAATGGCAAATTATTTGCTGTAGCGAAGCCGTGCTGTTATAGTGAGCTTTAGCGTGGTGTGACCTGGAAGTCCGCGCCGTGGTCGAGCAGCAGCTGCGCGATGGGCGCGCTGGCGGCGAGCACGGCGAGGTGCAGCGCCGCCTGCCCCGTGCCCGAGCGCTGCTCCAGCTCCGCGCCCGCGCTCACCAGGAACCGCACCGTGTTGATGTCGCCTGCCGGGCCACCAAACTTGCACTTACGCCGCGGTTGATCAACGACGCCTTGTCGATTCTGTCTAGTCTTTTCTGTTTGTATATGTGAGCTTATGTGTTTGTTAACGCACCCATGATACGGGAGAAATTCCTAGTGTCTAGTCCAACGTTTAAAAAAGATAATTTGATCGCCGATAAATATTGAAAAACACATCTAATTACAGTATAGGGAAACGTGTACCTCACCCACACCAAAATTATCTTGAATATTCTACTAACGTAGGTACGCAATATAATGCTAAAGAAATTGTAAAAGTGAGAAGAGTAAGAATTAAGAGAAGTGTGAAGTAAACTAGGATTAACACAGGTAGCTATGTATTTCAGAGTAGATTTGATCCTATTCTAATCCCAGCTGCACCTTATAGCCACTAGTCGATGCTTGTTTGTTCTAACTCGGGACAAGATGTTTTACTTCAGAATCAAGGAGGCGAAGGCAGAAGACGTTGTAATAACGTCACGCTTATGTATAGGATATTGATCTCGGGTCAATTACGGAGCCACGATAATGAACGGACTCGCTCTATTGGTCACAGTTGCCACCGCACTCATCCAAGTGTCGATCATGCGCCATGACCGTGACTATTTAATTCTGATCGCATTCTCTAAAAAACATTCATTCATTGGTTTTTCCGGTCTCTGTGAGTACCGGGTACTCTCTGTGAGTAGCAGTAGATACATCAAGGACATGCTGGCTGCACACAGGCTTCGTCAGTAGTGTGTTACCGGCAGTAGACACATCAAGCCATGTCTGTGTTCTCATTTCCTCAGTTATGATTAAGACCCAAGTAATAGACGAAACAGTTGGAAAGCGCAGTGTCCGATTGTCTGATTTGTCTGCATTGCCTGCTGCACTGCGTATCGCGGGTTCGATCCCTACATGTAACAAATATTTGTACGGCCGACAGGGTTCCGGGTCTGGTTGATTGTGTAGGTAAGTTCATATGTTTGTAAACGCACCTACGATATAGGAGAACAGAGTAGGGCAGCGATTAATTAAAATAATAATAATTAGAAGCGAGCCTATTGCCATCAATGGGCACAAAGCCAGTAGCTAGTGAACTATTTCTAATAAAAAAGAATAAAGCAACTCCTTCCCCAACTATGTTTTGAACCCCGGAGGCTAGAAGGCGTACTAGCTTAGTACAAGTCAAATAACCTCCTGCCTTTTACAAGAATTCTACAAATACATCACATCCATGCTATTTATATGCGCGATACATGGTGGAGGTCTCGTCGCCCCGGCTCATCACTAATGGACGGCCGGCACCGCCCGGCTGCTGGCTATTCTTATCGGGAGTACGTGGTTACAGTTCGGGAGCGGTCGATACCTTTCCTCACGGCGGTCGCGAGCGGTGTGAAGCCGTTGCTCGGGTTTATAATGCCGATGAGAGCTGGCCGCTCGTCCAGCATTCCTTGCACCTGCAAACATTGCAGTTTCGCAATCAATTTACCCAAGCACACACAGCCCACGCGGCTGGTGAAGGCTCCCTACCTGTCAGCCGTGGAAACATTGCAAGTAGGGTACATTATCAGTACCAAAGTTTTTAAATTATTGTTGCTTTAATGAAAAATAAACTTCAAGAGGCTTGAAGGCCTCTAGAATATAACAGTTCAGCATGACTCGACGGATAGTAAGGTGGCTGCTAATCCTTCCTACTACTATTATAAAGGCGAAAGTTTGTATGTATGGATGTATGGATGTATGGATGTATGGATGTTTGTTACTCTTTCACGCTTAAACGGCTGAATGGATCTGGATGAAATTTGGCACAAAGATAGATTATAGTCTGGAATAACACATAGGCTACTTTTTATCCCGGGAAAATGTACGGTACCCGTAGGATAACACATCAACTGTGACGCGGACGAAGTCGCGGGCAGAAGCTAGTAAATCAATAATCATATAATTTATTGTATTAATTAAGGTTTAGTTGCACATAACATTAAAACGTGTAATAGTGGATTTTTGACATCGTAACTAGAAGGTATGATCCAGAACAAAATATAATCGCAATAATGAGAAGAACTTCTAACTTTTGTCCTAGTAAAGTGTTTTTTAACATACTCAATTTATCAATCATTTATCTCATAACAATGTTTTATTTGTTTGTATGGGACCAAATTTGAGTTATGTATATTCTATTCAGTTCATAAAAGTCATCAAATCACACAATACATTGAAAAATTATGCGTGTTGACTTCCCCGTTGGTCTCGTGGTCGCAAGCGCGACTGCTGAGCAAGGGGTCCCGGGTTCGATTCCCAGGTCGGGCAAAAAGTGTTATTGGGTTCTTCGGAATTTCTCAGTAGCAGCCCGGAATTTTGGAAGTTGGTGGTGTGACACCCCCCCCGGTTTGCTGTCCCATCGAACTATGAGAGTTAGGGAAGGGGGAGTGCACCTGTGTTTGCGCACACACTTGTGCATTATAATATCTCCTGCGTACGTGGCTAGTCTGCATTAAGATTAGCCGCCATGGCCGGAATCGGTCTGGAGGATTTAATTTTTTTACATGCGTGTTACAATCGGTGAACAGGTGAACATTCAGTGAATGTACCCAATTAATCATCCCCAATTTGTTTACCCTTAGAAGTAGCTTTCCTTCTTTAAATTGCAATTGAACTTACTTTGAGGTATAAACTAACTTATAAAAAATACACCAAAATTGAACTAGTCGGTCGGTCTGATAAGAGAAGCATACTGTGTGAATGTTCTTCTTATTTCTTAAACTGAGTAAGCACCTGCTTGATGTAGCCGCAGCGCACCGCCATACAGAAGCAGACGGCGGAGGTGCCGTCCGTGTCGGTGCTGCTCCACGCCGGCTCCGACCACGCGGAGCACAGCCACGCGCCCTGCCCGCACCTGGCGGGACCCAACCTACTCGAACTACAGGATACAAGCAAACATTCTATTATTTTATGTGAGCTTACCCAGAAGAAGCCTGTTCACTCTAACTTTTGTTATATTGATATTATTGTACAAAATTGCTAATAATAACCAAGACGCATTTTGGTTCAGAAAAAGAACATCTGCTCATTACGTAGTACTCGTTCTCATTTGAGTTACACATGCTCATTACTAGCATGCTCAAACCATGCGAGTTTCGCGTGCTCCGATTGGTTTGAGCATGTGTGACTGTACTTTCATTGCATTCAGTTTTACTACAAATCTTACACAACAACACTTAAGTGGACACTTGGTTCCAGTTAATATAACCGAGTAATTTACAATAACAACAATTACACTCGGCTCAAAATTTTTAAAAGCACCGGCATTAGTTTGTTGCAACAACGGCAATGTTTATTTCTGTTAGTGTAGAAGCAGGAACAGTTGTCAACGCCTGCTTACCTCGTTTCTCTAGCATCATCCCGTCCATCTCCACCTGCTCTAATTTTTTCACCACTCCTGTCAGCCTCTGCCGGCCGTGCGGCGCTTGCATCTCCGCCACTATTATCATCAGCGTTGCTGTTGTTATCATCGGCACTGTTTTCTTCCCTCTGCTTGTCGACTGCCCTCAGCTTGTCGTACACGGTAGCTTCATCTCCGTAGAATTGAATGGCTCGCTCTGCGAGACTCGCCACAGCAGTCGCCTGTACTATCACTTGCACTCGGAACTTGTGACAATGTCTTGAAGCCAGGTTGTCTATTTCTTTCGACGTCTTGCCGCCACTGGAAGTTAATGAATTATGATTTGTGGAGTTAGTGAACAACACAATAAATAAATAAATATTTTAAAACCCATGTACGTGCACCGAACACTACATAATATAAGCAAGCCAGTGTTCCTCGCGGGCTAACTTTCAATACAATACAATACAAGTCTTTGCAAGAAATGGTAATGAAACTCACTTCTCTTCAGTGACGCTAGATCAAAAGGCAGTCAAGTAAGGAAGTATTATTATGATTACTGCATTTTATAAACCTAAAACCTAACAAGTATATTAATTTAGGATACTTTTCCTCTATAGGTACTATAATTAACATTTTGTTAATATGTTATAATAATAAACGGGAGTTTCTTAGTCGTTCTTCTTCATAGAGACCTACGTTTTGGAACGAACAACTAGCTTCACTTTTAAATTGTAACTTCTTGACATTCAAAAGTGCCTGTAAATGGTCTAATTGAAATAAATGCTTTGAATTTGACTTTGAAACAATTTCAGATCCCCACCTGTACACGACCACCCAGCGTGGTATCTTCTCATTCTTCTCCAGTCGGTACAGTAGCTGGTCCGCGATGAACTGGAACGGCTCCACTCTGTGCCAGTCCAGCGTGATGGAGTATTTCGTCTTCTTCACTACTTCTGGCTCTGGAGGCGACCAGCTTGTGAACTTGTCTACCAGAAACGCTTGCAGGTCCATTGTGAGTCGCTGAAATTGCGGTATGGACAAAAACCTTAAGGCGCTACCCTGACCAAATAACCTTGAGCATTTTTTCCTTTGGCGGCACACTAACGCGGCGCAAGAGATACGTAGAAAATACGCTCAGATTTTAGAGTAAAATCTATATAAAATCAAATTTTCGTGTTTTGAAAAAAATAAAACTAGCATAATGTTCTTTATTAAATTGCCTAATTATTAGTTTAAGTCGCAAATCAAAATAATGTTCACTTTACGAGGAGATGCATGTCAAAAATTATTATTTCTCATTTCTGTAGTTTCGTTATGACCCTATAATTAAGCATTATGTTACTAAAAAGTTAAAAATAAATCTACCATTTTCGAGTCAAGAATGTGTAGAAATTTAACGTATTTTTTATTAGTTGGTATTTCTATTTGATATAGAGAAGTGGGCTCCTAAAAACTGCCCTAAAAACGGCTGCCGCTGCGTTTTGCATGGCCACGCGCCTTAAGAGATGCAGATCTAAATTATTAACTGGATAATTATGAACGTTTAGAATGAAAGCAGCAGAAACTACAATCAAACCACAAGTTTATCTTACCAATTCTGAAGAAATGCAACAACACAAAACGAAACATGCAAATGCTCCCGTTACAAATCCTCTGCGCCACTGTTCCGAACTGTACACAACATCAGGAGGTTTCAATAAAGAACATCTGTACTACATTTGTTTGGTCTCGCTCCATGCGCTAAGTTTGATCGATGCTCTGCGGTCGCTCTGCGCTCCTGGTACTCGTACTGTATGGTAGAAATTGTACGCATGATTGTATAATACATACAGTGAAACTAATGAAATTAGTTAAACACTGGTATTATTGAAGGATTCATACTTATTCTACTAGCTGGTCATTTTTTACAGATTATACTCAACGTCGTATTCATCACAGTGTGGCTGTTTTTCAGAGTAACATGGCAATATTCTTGCTGATTGATGTGGTATGTCCTGTGTTGATTTTTTATATTTCGTGTAATTTACACTTCTAATAATTGCCTTTTACGGCCTTGTGAAAAACTCAAGAAAAACCTTAAAACCTCTTATCTATTCTGAAAATGTTCCATGATTGAATATTCTCATTTGCAGCTTATCGAAGCAGACTTGTAGTAGTGATGTTCAATTCGATCAGTACCACGTGCAACATGTGCTCGGATTCAAATAAGAATGTCCTTATTTCATCGCGCGCCCTGCTGCCTCTAGCGCGTCGCTGCGGAGCGACGCATCCGGAGCATGTCATGTCTGGAAGTGCTTCCTCTGTTGAACCTTCGAAATATGGATACGTGAACGATTTCATAATACTTAGATTTATATGCCAGAGTTTGCTTGATTTATTCTTATTTCCCTAACTTCCGTAAACTTACAGACAAAAGTTAAATTCTTAGTTATACTGAGAAATCAGTTACTTATAATGGCACACCACATCAGGATAATTAATGTTTCTTTTAAACAAAATAATATAAAAGCGCGTTATCCTCACTTTTATAGTAGATAAGTATAAACGCAAGAAAATAATAATCGTCGAAGTGATTTCTATCCGTTGCAAACAAGCGATGTTATCGCGTCTGGCGTTACTCGCAGTCCCGCTAGATGGCGCTGTTCCATCAACAACTCGACCACATACTGACTTGTCTCCCGCTTGCTGCACCTTCAGCTTGCAGGCAGTTAAATGGAGTTACTTTAAACAGCTTTTAGAAGTTTGTTGTAGGTAACTTATTTCTATCATGCTAAATTTCAACTTTTTTACTCTATTAGAACAATGTGTCTTTTGGCACATATATAAGAATGTCAAACCCCACTATCCCTGTGCGATATTAAAATAGGGTAACAGTAGCTTTGAGGCGGCTATAATGGTTTCATAGAGAAAGCAAATGTAACTAACGTCAAAGATTCAAAGCGCGTGGACTATTTTGACATGATTCCGCTGGTGGTAGAACCAACTTTGACTTCTTCAACAGAACGAAGTTAAGAAACCCGGTGTGACCGGGAAGGTTCGTTGAAATATTGTGAAGATGCTAGTATTACTAACTTTGGAGTCACACTGTTTAGTCATCTTTGAACTACTTCAGTGTCATAGGGTACTTAATCGCATACTTATCACAATCCAAGCCGGGACTATCTTAACCCTTTGGACAAAAATAGCAAAAAGTAAGTAGTAGTAGTAGTACTTAATATATTTTCGTTGTCAGCTTTCAATAAAAAAAGATTTACATGTTTTAAGGATGATGAGGATTTAAGGATTTACGTGTTCCAGCTCTCGTAACTCCTACACAGTCGTCGATATTTTGTTTGTTCATGTTCACGGAACTAGTTCATTACGCTTTTTGTACGCATTCGTTCGTTTTATGTTTTTTAAGGTTTTTTAATTATAGCGCGCCTACTGTGCGACGTTACTTACAGACTACAGATAGCATCAAGAAGTGCGCGGAGTACGGCCGCACGTTGTGGCGCACTCACACAGCTACACGTAGCGACACATTTTATGAAATATACGTCTGGCTAAAGTTATGGTCCACGGATGCTGTCTGCCAAAACTGGATACTAAATTGTAGAGCATTACTTGCGAGCATTACTTCCTAAACGATATGACATTTCACAGTTATTACTATATCTAAAAGTGGCGTTCTGAGGTTTCTGCCTACCTCCATGGAAAAAAGGCGTAAATTTATGTATTTGTGTATATATGTACTATAATTATCTAATAATTGCAGATTTGTAAAGAAAGTATGCATGATCTATTTATTACATTACGTGTTGCATGAATAAATAATTGTTTAAAGATTAAAATTCCCTGTAGAACATAATAAAAATGAGCAATGGCATTTTAGATTACATAAGTGAGTAAAGTAACTCGTGTGCCTGACAAAGGGCTGAGTTATGAAGGCAGCAAGTACACCTTAACTACATTCCTCTATCTGTTCTCAAAATGCTCGCCATACTCGAACACAGTCGGTCTGGCGACTCTGGGATCTTGGACCATTCATATTGTAGGTAATACAACAACTTACTGATATGTCTCAACACTAAAAATAGTGGTTCTATAATCGAGGTATTGTTATAACTTCAGTATTCAATCGTTTACACTATGTACTCTACTAGCTATGTATGTATGTGTAAAAAATGAAATAGAATAAGTAAATAAACCCTCCGCCCAGTGCAGTCGGATAAAGAAGTAGCTAGTGTTCAATTTAGAAATTACAAAGTGGCTTCAGATTAAAACAAGGGTGTCCAATTATACCATAAGCTGCGTGAAGATTGATTACTGAGATATGAATGTAATATTGTTGCAAAAGCAATTTTCGTGATGTCAGTTGCATTTTCCAAATCTGCGCTCATTTGAGTGCCAAAAGCGAAGTGTTGTGGACGAAGATAAATGTGTAGACTTCCCTACCCCCCCCCCCCCCCCTCCCCTTCAGCTGCCACCCCCTCTCGCCCCGCCGTGGAAGCCCGCGACCTTACGTAACACGGATCCAGAATCCCAGAATTGTTTACACATAGAATTTTTATACTGAAACGGAATATTAACTGGCACAACAGAAGAGTTTTCAAATAAAGAACAATGATATTTGAAGCCGCTCGGATCAGTTCGGAATGAGGTCGCGAGCCGCGGATGTTGTTCTATTGTTTTGAAGTGCTTTCAGCGGATGATAATAATCATTTAGGAAATTATGATTTAACTTTACATTTATTATTATTTAAAATAAGTATTATAAGTTTTTTGAGCTATGCTAATGATTATGGGCGGTGTAGGTATTGCTGGTCCAAAAATAAACACTGCTAAGCATTATTGTTTTCTTCCATCATAACTAGGTTTTGGTCTTGCTACGTTACAATCTACCTACTCCGGCAAGTTAATAGCGCAGGTTGGCATATGTGCGCTGATATTATAAAGAGGTAAACTTTGTTCCTTTTTATTTTGCAATTTCTGGAAGAACAGATCTGATTAAAAAGAGTCTTTCACTGATAGAATGCTACACTATTACCGAGTGCTAATATGCTTAATATATATGCTTTATGGCATATTCAATTTCTATCCACACATTAGCTGAGCTCACAGTTATTAAACATGTGCTGTGTGTGTACAGTCAGCAAAAGAGATAAGTACCTAACCATAGTCGCCTAATAAATTCAAAGTTTTTTAAAAACCGATAGAAGTTTTTTAATAAATTTTGTTTCTATTCATAGAAAATAAACAGCTTTTTTATTAAATTCAATTTCATTTAAAAACTACCCCTGGTTTGAGATAAAACTTCAATTATATTAGACGGTCTGGTTACTTATCTCTTTTGTTGACCGTACATAGTCGCAGTTCGCGCTGAGATGCGTGTTGTATGAGATGTGTGCGTAATGTGAGTTTGATGAATGGATGTCTTGAATAGGTTGTGATAGTTTGGTGATGTGCCCGGAGATGACATGCCTAGTCATAACTAGGCATTTCATTTGCATTTCGTTGGTGCAGCACCTAAGTTAGATAAAATAATTATTGAAATATAGACTTAAAGTCTGACCTTTTAAGACTTGTTTTGAACTGTGCACCCCTCTACGAACCATACACTGTTGCACTCCTCAGACTTGGAGCTAACATTCACTAAACTGCATCGTTTCGCCTGTTCGCAGTGCATCACTACTCACAAACTTACAAACTGTACCTGCCTAGTATCTAGAGTGTTCCACACAAACGTGCGACAACTTAATGGTTGTAACACTAACACAGCAGTCGAACGCGGCCTGTCTGACTGACGCAACTGTGTCTATTATATCGAGTAAAGACGAACAAGTGTACCGTTTTCCGTTGCCTCGTTGGCCTAGTGGTCATAAGCGCGTCTGCTACGCTAGAGGTCTTGGGTTCCCAGGTGGAGCAAAAAAAGTTATTGGGTTTTTATATCAAATTCTCAGTAGCAGCTCGGAGTTAGGATTTGTGTTTGGCTATAGGCTCGCCCCCTATGACATGGGACCTAAAAACATACCGGCAAACTGTGGGTGTATATTGGTACACTTCTGCCTAACTCTTCGGGGAATATAGGCGAGATGGTATGTAAGTGTACCGTTTCGGCGTTTGTGTGCGTCGTCTGAAGGGTGCTGTATATGTTCTAGAAGCGTGTCTCTTGCGTCTGTGCACAGACCGTCATCCAGCAGCCTGCAGTAAGTTGTATGCACAAAGTTCATGGTTGTTGATACATCACCAGCAAGCTGTGAGCTTTATCGGTCAGGGAAGAAAGCGTTTAACATTCTTACAATGACAAACAAGCAACAAATAGTATTCTATAATATATTGCTATAGCAGCCATGTTAATGACACATTGTACTATCGGTATAAGTTACTTATACTAAAATGTGTCATTAACGTTTTGGCGATGCCTCTGGTAACATGGAGGACTCTTCGAGAATATAACAACCTTCAGCCCTCGACTACACATACGTCGGGGTCCATCTTATTAGTGTAGCAGTAACTGACTCCTTAAGGCTCTAACGGCGTCGTCTGCTCCGTCACCTAGAGCCGAGTTACAGTCATTACAACCGACGACTCTACCGACTGAAGCACAGCCTATTGAACTTGACCCCCAACACTGACCTTGGTGGTAGAACTAGTGTAGCTCCACACCTATCGAGTGTCAACACATGAGCAGAGTCAATTAAGTCATTAGACAGCTGTTTGGTTCGGAACATACTTGTTTATTTAGATATTTAAAAAAATATATCTTAAAACAATAATTATGAATGATAGCATATCTTTATATCAGCTGTTCTACTAAAATAATTACAGTAATACAGTGTACAGAAGCAAACAAGGAATGCATGTATCGGCAGATAGCGTACAGTAGCGGCGCTCGGCCTGCTGAAGTTATCTCAGCGCGGTGCGATCGGGAAGTACTGCTCCTGCTATCGCCCTCTGTAATGCGACGTCAGGCTCGAGTGTATGATAATAGCTCGCTACTTTACGAGGACGCCAAGCGATGTCTATCGCTGGCTCATCGCAATAATTTCGATGCCACGAAAAAAATACGTCATAAAAAAAGTAACATTGGTTCGAAATGATTGGTGTAAAGGAAACGTAACGCGGCGATGGCGGGGCTATCGATCGACGCGGCCAGTCGGCGCCGGGCCATCGTGCGGAGCGCACGTATCGCGACCGCCACAAACACACGAATAACCTCACTGGCCGCTCGTTCCCGACACTCCGACCACACGGACGTCTACCCCTGTCGGTAAGTCTATTACTATACTGCCTTTTGATAACTACACAAACGTACCGCGCGTGATGACGAACTAAATCATTTGTTTTAATACAGTGAGTGTTCACGTAATACATATACAAACAAATACGTTGTTCCGTAGTGATGATCAGTCGTCCAGCGACCGCAGTAGCCTGGACACTGGACACTAATTACATTACGCGGCACAGGAGCACTGACTCATGCATCATGTTGTGCTGTACTATTGTACATTAATAATAAGGCAACGTCACACGGATTCGCGCGTTTTCTGACATTACGTTTTTGATGACGATGATGTGAAGCTAAGACAATTCTCGGCGCAAATATTTATATGTGGAGTATGTTCATGTGTCAAGCTGGGGTTGCATAACACACGTCATCAGTTTACAGGTTTGCTAAGTTCCATTTGCATCGGTGTCAATAACTGTATACAGTACAAAAAGTGCGGCAATAGATTTCCCGAACACTGATTAGCCTGGGCTCCTGCCGAATTACTCTGAGCAACGCTGCGTATGGCCTCTACATTCTAGACTTACATTTAACACACAATGCTATGGGTTTTCTTCGAGTGTTTTGTGCCAACATCTCCGAATTTTAATGTAATTAGTTCCTCGCTTACAATCTGCAATTACCGAAACTGTACGCAACAATGTACAAGTAACTGCCTCAAGTACCATTGCCTCCGGTTTACGTTCGTTTGGGCGCAAAGCAATCGTCCTAATCGTTGGCCATAACATATTTTGATCGGCGAGCCGAGTCCGCTGTGCCTTGCCCGCTTGACCCGACCCTGCCCGAGCACTGCCCGATCACTGCCCCGGGAATTTAGCCAAACGGTTACCCGAACGATTAAAGAAAATGTGTAGGGAGACTCTCAAGCTCATTAAAATCAAGAACTATTGATTTGGATGGTCTTCGTATAGTTCATTTAGTGATGCTATCTCTTAATGCAATATAGAATGTTTCAGTAACAGTCCGGAGTCTGTATTCTTATCGAGTCGTAGTAATAGGCTCTTCGACTACACGGGACTCGCACGTAACTGGCGAGAAGTCAGTGCAGTACCCCCTGGTGGCTGCACAGAGGTACCAGCTATCTCTAGATCTGCCATTTTCTTTATAGCAAGTAACAAAGGAATCCAGAGATCGCAGTCAAATCCTTGAGTGATTTAGCCTATCACTATCTTAAAGATGTATATACTTGAGTACAGTTAACGCAATCGGAAGAAAAACCAAATGCGTCCTTATGTTAATTATCATAGGCTCCACAATACCGTGCAAGCCGCGCGGGAACACAACAGCTGACGCTCACAGTATGGCTTCCTTATCATTAACGGACAGTACACTGTACACTGTGGCTAGTCTGAAGGAGAGAAGCACTTTTTTGTGCTCCAGGAAAATAAATTGCAATCCTATTAGTCATCTCCAGCAATGTAGGCAATAACCGCATCCGAGCTACCGTGCAGGTGCAAGGGTTGTACTGCCAGTGGTACCGAGCGGGTGCACTGACAGTAGGAGAAGACCAAAGAAACAATGAATGGCTTGCGTGACCGATGGTGTGGCTACTGAGGAAGTTGAGGAAGCGACTACGGAGATATCACCTAATAGAGACGTTTGGAAGGAAACACTTGCTGCCCCCTTTTTTTTTAAAGATGGAAATCATCAAATGACTTCCCCGGCCCTGGGCGCGGCGGGTGGGAGTGTCAGACTTTTACTGACTATAACCCAACCATGTTCCTTCTTGTGCCCTTTGCGTTCCGGGGGCGCGGTATCTCTATCGAACAACCCGCAGGCGTGCTGCCCCTTGTCACGACTAAATACATTGGGATAAGGGCAGGAGCGCGAATAAACTGATCGCCCTTTTTTAGTACATATACTAGTCTAATTAGGCTCTTAATAACAGTCTGTAAAGGCTCCCAATGCAAGGCAGGGACCTCATGTACAAAAATCTGGACAAGAGCAACTCAGGTTGGCACAAACAGAGTTCCGAACCCACCTACACTGAGCAGGGGTCGGGCGGGTAGCGCGGCCGCTGGTCTGCCGTCATTACCGTGTTGCGATCTGCGGAGTGCCTCGCGCTAGCTCCTGAAGTATAGACGCGGAATTGGAATAATATACGTATCACGGTCATAAATGGCCATAATTTGCCTGTAATCTATTACATGGGAGCTAAACATTCCAGTAAACTGAGTGTACATTGCTACACCTCTGCCTCTGGGGAACACAGGCGTGATGGTGTGACGTATTTCTTGTAAACTTCAGCTCAATATCTAATATCTCTGTTTAAATCAAAATTAATATAAGTTACGAGATAAGATGGTAGAGGGAGGGGAGGGATTACGGTATTATAAAATAACATTTCAAGAATTAATTTTTAGTAAAAGTCCTTTCAAATAATACCTGCCAAAACTCACATTTCTACGTTGAACAGAAGAGATCTTATATAAGTTCCATTTTTTCTTTTGAGATACGGAACCCTAATAACTGATGGCAATTTGAGGTCGCGGGTTCACAGTTATTTTTAATGTTGTCTATCACTGTAACACGGTTTGTGAAATGTTACATTAATAATTGGGTACGTATTTGAATATCGAAGATTAAAATACCTACTGTTAAAATATCGATGTTCATAACATCGAAAATGGAAATATCGAACGACCATAAAACCGAAAATTAAAATAACGAAAGTTTATAGTATCGAATGGTTAAATATCCTACGTCCAATTTATCTAAAATCTAAATATCTACAAAAGTTACATCGAAAGATCCAAATATCGAAATACAGATTATCGAATGTCCTAAATATCGAAGTACAAACTATCGAACGTCCTAAATATCGATGGGTACATATAATATTTGAACATCGAAAATTAATATACCTACGTGTAAAAATGGGTTAATTTTCAACATTTAATACATTCATTAATTCACCCTAAAAATACGTACCTACAAGTTAAAATATCGAAAAAAAATTGATGTAAGTAGTATGAGTGGAAAAAGGTTGCTTCTGCAACGTCTCCGGCGCTACGGGAAGTGCAACCCCTTCGCCCTTGCGTAACAAAGAATAGGCACCCATGTTCACCTCCGCTACGGCTCCCACGGGTGCCTATGCTTTGTTACAGCGGGCGGGGGTTGCCCTCCCTTCGCGCCTCCGGATTTTTATATACACTCTAGGGGTAACAGCCAAAAGACTACGTAAATTCGGGGTGCCCCAATTCGGTTTTGGAACAATTTCGACCTATTTTATCCATGAAAATCAGTGTCTAGTGTACAAGCATAGGTCAATCGTGAAGGTATTATTTAGGTCTTTAAATTAAAATATTTTCTTAAAAGTCAATATGTTGTGCTACTAAAGTTTGTGACAGAAACGTATCGCTGCAAAACCGACTCCACGTAGTCTTGTCTGCCCTACCCCTAGAGTGTAATTTAGAATCGCGTAGGCGCGGAGGGGCGAGGCAGCCCGCGAGCTGAGGAGCAGGTGGTTTTAACACCCGCCGCCGCAGCTGAGGTTGGCCGGCGAAGCCGGCCAACAAGCCGAAGCTGCGGTGGTGAGCGTTTAGACCATCTGCGACGTTAAGCTCGCGTGGGACTGCCGGAGCCCTGCAGCGCCGGAGCCGTGACAGAAACCATGCTTGCTTGCATGTTGCATGATTGCTGCATGCTTGTTTGCTGCTAGATGGTAATCAGTTACTAGGTGGGTTACAAAAAAAAACAAGGAAACAGACTAATGACTACTTAATAGCAACGGGTTTGCAGGGTGTGACAATTTCACATCTACCTACATTTATGAATACACTCATACTGCCTATATAATTTTTTTTCGGTATTTCAACTAGTAGGTATTTTTAACGTAGATATTATGAATTTAGATGTATGAAATGTTGATATTTTGAACTTAGGCATAATGTCATTCGATATTTTGAATCATTCGAAATTTTAATCACTCGGCATTTCAATCTTCGACGTTTTAAGCTTAGGTATAACAATTTTCGACATTTTGATATAATCGATATTTAAATTTTCGATGTTTTGAACATTGGTATTTTAAGCGTAGGTATTTTAATCTTCGATATTCAAATACGTACCCTAATAATTACTAGACTAGTCAAGTGATCGATAAACTGTTGTGTGTTGTTGTACACACGCACATACAAAAGGCTACTGTTAACACTAGATACTACCTATGTTCTCATTATTTTTGACGGTCAAAAGTTCAAAACGTTTTTAGGACATAACCAGGTCATCAATGTTCAAGAGTGTCTAATTGAGTTTCCTGCCAGGTTTTAAAGTCCTAATACAATACGGAAGCTTCATGTAGGAACCGGGTAGTAGCCACTTCTGCATGCACTGTCAGACTTGCCCCAAGCAGTAGGCAGCCGATGCCTGCCGGGGCTGCGGGTTGTTCGAAAGATACCGCGCCCCCGTAACGGAAAGGGCACAAGAAGGAACATGGATGGGTTTTAGTCAGTAAAAGTCTGACATTCCCTCCCGCCCTGCCCAGGGCGGGGGAATTGATGATTTCCCATCGGTAGATAAAAAAAAACCGGTAGGCAGCCTGTAGTCAGGTCCCGCAGGCCACGTCTAGGATTATACGCCATTAGTCTCGCTCAGCCGCTCAAATGAAGGCTTTCACTCAAAATCTGCAATTACTAGGCGGTATGAATTATAATAATTAAACCGCATCACTATGATGTAAAATGAACCTTACCTCGATGCAAATTTGATACATTTTCGCATGTGCCATGCGTGATAATAAATAGGTTAAGACTGCTAGTTTGGAACCCCTTCCAAACACGTCCCCACATGCAGCTATCCCGCGCGTCAGATGATTTTAAAAACACGTGAAGGATGAATATTTTTATATTTTGATCAGATATAATATTAAATTAACTTTACTAAAAACGATGCTGAATTCTTTGGTACACTAATTACATAAAACAGTTACTTCATTTTGTGTAACTACAGGCAGTTAACATTAGCGAGACAAATGCACTGTTGAAAATAATCAGAATAACTAAGAAAATTAAATTACTATTCGATAAAAAATGTTGGCAGACCGACAGCGTACTTTGTTCATCACAGTTACATCAAAACTTCTTTCTTATATCTGTGGTGTTCTCTCTGGATCGTTTGGACAGTTCTATCGTTACTGTTCGACATGATCGACGTCCCTTTATTCTGCCGCTTAGTGTGGCCGCCACCAGCGCAGGCCGCGGACGCTGCCCTCACGTGTGACGGATGACGAATGTTCTCAGGAAGGTCGTGCAGTTATTGCTCACTGTCAAAGTTTGTCGGCACCGAGGTCGCCGCCATTGTTCACTCTCACTTGACTCTAAGATATGACTTTCGTGACGATATTGACATCAATATATTCTTCTTCTTTGTGGCTGAAGTTCAGCATTGATACATAATAATTAGTACTCATGCAAATTTTGTTGAGTATACTTTTAGTTGGAAATGAAGAAGAATGCCCCAGATCTAGTTTGTCGTCGAAGATCTAATGATATGCTGAGGTAGTTACGATATAACCCGGTACAAGGCAATACTACCGGTGTTACCGCTTGAAGGCATTTATTTCAAACGTCTATAAGATGAAAAGTATCTGTAACTGTCGTGTAACAGAGGAGATCCTGTAGATAATTATATTATTGTACGAGCTACCCGCGACTTCGTCGGCATACACTTCTGAATTAAACTAAAGTCCAAAATTATCCTATAGAAATAGGTACAAAAACGTTTGTGCGTTTATGATAATATGTGATTAGTTTCTTCATAATGTGTCGTCTAGTCGTTCAGCTAATTCAGCCGCTCACGAGTGACAGAGTAACAAACATTCATCCGTCCTCACAAACTTTCGTGTTCATAGTAGTAGTAGGAAAGGATTTCTCTAAATGTTTACACTTAATTCCACGTGATTGTACGTCGGTTTGTTTTCGTGAGAAATTGCATGAATTTAGTCTCCATTGACGAGTCTGTTCTTAAGAATTAAAGGATTAAGGAATTAAGTCGTCAATGCAGTGAAAGTGTTGGTAGCGGAACCCCTTTGTGTAGCGTGAGGCGAAGGGGAGCTTTGTTCACTTGACGAACTGTTGGTAATTGAAGAGGTACGCTGAGCGCTCGCCGTTCATTATCCTTATAGTCTTTAAAATACCTAGAATATTTAGTGAAATTGCAATGTATGTAGTTGTTGTAGCAGCTCACTCGCACTAGCAGTAGGATCAAAGTCAAGTCTGTACAAAAGTCTGTGCCTCGGGTA
This sequence comes from Caradrina clavipalpis, assembly GCA_932526535.1. Lineage (NCBI taxonomy): Eukaryota > Metazoa > Arthropoda > Insecta > Lepidoptera > Noctuidae > Caradrina > Caradrina clavipalpis. Next base: position 162,264 of record OW052110.1, read on the forward strand.
TGGCAAGGGTGTGTAGAGCTCGGTGACCACTTACCGTTCACCGCGCCTGCTCCTAGTTAAAAATCTGTAATATAAAATATTGAATAACTTCAAGATACTGGAGCATATTTTATACTTTGGATGACTGAACATTCTATCAAATAGCATTCTTTAACCTTCTTCGACATCGATGAAATGCTCGCGGTCTTTGTTAAAATGCAATTCCGAGAGGCATCCCACCCGAGACTGTCAAAGGAGTTGTCTGAGCGAATGAAATGAATGCTGTACCTAGCTACTTCTGTACATCTTATTTTGTATGATACTTGCAGATTCATCAATTTATGTTTAGTAGTGGAATGGATACCTAGGTAAATAAGTACATGTTTACTGGGTATCTGTTTGAAGCTAAGAAAAGTTTAAAGAAAATGAAGGAAACTCTTATTGCTCCACAGCTCATGTTTTCATAATCTCAATTGTCACAATTCGTTATTTAATTTAACGCCATCTACTGGCCTGAAACAAAGTTTTATTGACCCCACCACTACACACCAACAGAAACCTCCATTGTCGTCATTTCATTTTAAAATTCAAATGAGATTAAATTTATGAAAGTTTTTACATTGTGAATTAAAAGGAAGCAGGAGTGCTCATTACAGTGGTCTGCGCTGGCAGACGCTCTCCGGTGCCGTGAGGACTCTCGTCTCAGCTGTCCAGAGTTCCAGACTGCGCTGTACTTGTTTCTGTCTCGTTGTTAAATTAAGTCTCAGTTTGTACCTGAGCAGTGTCGGCGACTACCCGAGCTGTGGAAACTTAATGAGTTGAATTAGTTTCAAGAAAAACGGGATTATTCTTCGTTTTGTTTAAGTTCTGAACTTAAATAGTATTAATGTTACATCTCCATTGTAAAGTTTAGTGTACACTATTATATAAGTACTTACTTGTGTACGTTCATGTTGATTGGCTCGCCACTATGGGTTTCATCATTATGTTGTATCGTAAAACATCAAATTAATATTACAGAGTTTATAAAGGTAAACTACATATGAGTAAGTAGGTGCTCATTAATAATTTATTTCTCACCAAAATGTTGTCAAAGCACTATCAAATTATAATAAAGTACTGTATAATGAGTGCTGAACCGCGGCGTGTGATCAAACAGCTGTTGGGAGCGCGCAGGCGATGCGTCGTGCCGCCATCACGCCGCGCCTCTACACACAATACACTCATCATAATAATATGTCATTACACTACATACATGGAACACTAGAAACATCATAGGTAACTAATTAAACATAGGACATGGTATGGTTAGGCTAACTTTCCTTTTCCTTTGTATTTTCCTTTATTTTTTCTGTTGGGAAATCATCAAATCGCTTCTGCCGCCCTGGGCGGGGCGGGGGTTGTGTTACACTTTTACTGACTAAAACCCATCCATGTTCCTTGTTGTGCACTTTGCGTTCCGGGGGCGCGGTATCTCTTTCGCCAGCAATCGTGGGTGCGCTTTACTAACATATAAAGTCCCATACAGAAATAGCCAGGCCCGGAACAACTATACTGGAACTGAACTGAACTATTTATTGAGATAATAAACATTTCTTATATTATCGCAATGGTGGAATATAGCCGAGGGAATGTGAAGTGGCCGCGTGTTGTTCTTGGTCGTGATGGTGATTGGGTTACTTTTATTGCAGGATCAGCGGTTACTGTGTGTGCTCGTGACGGGTGTGTGCTCAGCGCGTATTGAACGTTCCATCACAGTGGCACTTCATATCGAATCCCTCGGTATTACGCGACATTCATAAAGGGTTGAATACGGTAATGCCAGGATTATTGTCCCTCAGTTTGTTCTCCTATATACCGTATAAGCACAGTACTTAAGTATAAAGTTTCGATGCAGAATATCATTAGGTAAAAATATCACCAATGTTTTGCTACTGAGACTCGGAATAAAAACATAGGTATTTGATAAACCGCAAATTATTGCGAAGAATATTCCTTTAGTATGTTTGTACCCTACTGCGCGATGAATTCTAGTGAATCACCTTTATCTTGCGTACCTACTACCAAACAAAAGAGTTGGAGGAAAAATATGAACTAAACAATGATGAAGTGATTCGGTTGAGCTTGAGAGTGAGGAGAGCAGTGATCCACGTGGTACAGTCGACGACCCCTCTCTATGTAATGTGGCTAATGTTAACTGGAACCAGCTCTTACCGAATGCGTTATTCACTCTAACATGCCGTTTCTTTGTACACATACCATCACACCCGTATTCTTCATAGGGTTAGGCAGAGGTGTACCAATGTACCCCTACAGTTCACTGGTATGTTTAAGTCCCATGTAATAGGGGGGCGAGCCTATTGCTATTGACCGGGCACCAATCCTAACTCCGAGCTGCTATTGAGAATGTCATATAAAAACTCAGTAACACTTTGCTCGACCTGGGAATCGAACCCAAGACCTCTAGCGTAGCAGTCGACTTAGGACCATTAGCGAGTTAGCTAACGAGGCATTTGTAGTGGCTGCACACTGCTGGCCGTCGGTTCCAGGGTTCGGAGCTCTTTCCAGTAGGATGCTCTGTTACAGCGTGGAGTCTAAGTCACATCAAGTGAGTGTAAACACCGGTACCTCTGCCTACCTTTTGGGATTGCAGGCGTAATGTATAAAATCGGCAACTAGTAGGCAGTTATTGGTAGAGCGCGTGACGATTCCCCGTCGTTCACATTCTTGTAGAACGTTTGCCTGAATATGATCGTTATGCGTTAACAGCGTACAATATAAAACTACGTTTCAGCATTAGTCTTACCCAAAATGAAAATCCGGTTTGTATTAAATGATACATCTACAAGTTGTACCATAATGATTAAAATCACGACCGTCTTACAACCGGCAGCAAACTCCCGGAGCCCGGCAAGCACCGGCGCCAACGGAACACTTCGCCGGTATCCGTAACGACGCGCTGTTGCCGCAACACGCTCGTGTAACGTTGCAGCTACTGATTAGATAACACTCATTACTGTTGTCTTTGCTTCAGTGAGAATTGTGTTACCTGTTTTATGTACAGTACAATGTTTTCGGTGCTTTCTTGAAACGACAGAAACATTTTGAGAAGATAAGGGTAAGTACAAGACTTTCCTGGACTGTACTGGGACTGTACTGGGTTAATGCCATGCTTCAGATCAACATAATTATCTACTTATCTTTGCATTTTGAGTATTGTTATGTCGGTCTCCTACCGAGTACAACCTCACGTCATAAGTGCGGAGTGTTAGTATATTATGTCTGTGTCGTTACACTCTAATTATATATATTTATTTATTTATTTTAGAGTGTGTAGTCCTAGTGCAAGGCAAAGGCAGTAAGTAGGACATGCAAGGCAAAGGCCGCCCTTCTCCTTGTCAGTCGTCTCTATCCTGAGCTGGTGTGGAGCAATCCTGCCGGTAAAGGTCAAGCTCGACCTTCCATCGTCGCCTGGCTCTACCGCGATGCCACTACACGCTTCCCGGGACCCACATTGTTGATTTAGCCCACGGCCCAGTCCTATTTAGGTTTGGTAGCTTTTGGGAAATATAATTCACTAGCTTCTGCCCGCGACTTCGTCCGCGTCACAGTTGATGTGTTATCCTACGGGTACCGTACATTTTCCCGGGATAAAAAGTAGCCTATGTGTTATTCCAGACTATAATCTATCTTTGTGCCAAATTTCATCCAGATCCATTCAGCCGTTTAAGCGTGAAAGAGTAACAAACATCCATACATACATACAAACTTTCGCCTTTATAATAGTAGTAGGATTGAGCTAAGATTGGGTATTAAAATGATACTATTTTCCTCGTCTTAAATGAAATCATAACCCGAGGATTTAAATATAACACTATCTCCACAATGTGAGAATGGCCGCGGGTAGTATTAAGTAATTATTCGGTGGCAGAGCTGACTGCCGGCATGCTGTGTGCCGCCAGGCGGCGCGGCGGTAATCTTATTAAACACAAACAATCATAACAACCAAACTGGAAAACGAGAATTGTTGAGATATGCCATTTAAGCTAAATTGATGTTTTATTATTGGTTCTTTTAGGTGAGACACCCCACCATGATACGTATTTATCGAAATGTGAGCCCTCAGTTAGTATCCCTTCAGATCAGTCTCATCATGACCAAAACCTGTACACCTGCAAATTGCTGACATTAAACAGTCATTCATATTAATATGTTCAGATCGATCTCTCCGTACAAGGTGGGTTCTAAACTTGTATGATGTATAAAGTGAACAACAAACCCGTCTCCGGCGCTGGCGGCCGGCGCAGGATTTCCCCGCGAGAGAAATGTTTTCATAAAGTGTGCTCCACTCGACGAGCGCGCTATTAGCCGATCCATTTCGGAAGTCGCGCCTTATCTGATGCGGGGAAGTAAGTGCGGCTTCCCATCTCCGCCGGGTGCTCAATGTGTTGCTGCGAGGTGGAACGATGAGCACGATACTTTACTCAGCTTAGAAATATGGTTCCGTAAATAAATCGCCGTGCCTATCGCTAAACTCTTAGAAAATGATTTGTGGTTTATTCATTCATTTTCGGATGAAGTGCATTTAGGTTGTTTCACGTTAATTTAAGAGTTCATATCCTCGGCATTGTTTTTATTTATCAAAGTGGAGTAATTTCTGAACGTTAACGTTATATTGCTTAGGTACGAAACACTGCAACCATGGAGTCTTCAATTATTATTATTTTATTTGCCTTGTGATTGGTCACAAATGTCGTTCTTCTTGATCTTAACTATGCGTTAAGTTTATTTGTATGAAATGGTTCGTCTGCACCCGCGTATACACTGTACGAGGGGGGGGGGGAGTGGGGCTATGGCTGAAGCATATATTTTATAATAAGAGTTCGTTTGCCTTTGATAAACGTCGCGTGGGTGATACTGAATGTTCTGATCATGAAACAATATGCCACTTTGTGTTTGTTCGACGTCGCGACGAACGTATCCTTCACATGAAACATTGTAGTCATTAGTTGGGGTTGCCCCGCGTGCGCGTGTGTGCGTGCCGTGGTAACAACTGCAATATACATCTAGTTTGATAAATAATAAGAGCGCTTTTATATTTGCACAAATTATGACTAACGCAGAAGAGACACAGAGTACAGAGAGACACTTAGTCCGTGCGTCCTCTCAGGTCGACTAAAACGAGCTTTTCTAACGGATCACGAATTTAGTTTCATGTGTATAACAATATTACTATGCTTCCTATACAGGAACTGCGCATTTTTTTCCGGATAAAAAGTTCCATGGCAGTAACTCCATAAACTATAATAATCCATATGCTAAAATATCCTCTATTGCGAAAGAAAGGCGTATAAACAAACAAGGCTGTGTACACACTGTCGCACCACCCGGACGCGATGTCCAACGTCGATCACTGAAAAGATCTCTTTAACTATACCTTATGCTTCAACCTACTCCAAAAAAGAGTAAATATATAGGATAAGGTTTTCATGTTTATTGATCAGTCGATGCTCGATGTACAATTTTCGCCAATCGACAATCGGGCGGCGCAGGAACGCTTTTCACACGTGCTAAAGGATGAAATGTATGTATTCCGTGAAATTCAGGATTTCACGGAATAATTAAGGTTCATGTTTGCATGAATTTATACTGAGTTTCATGCCTGAATTTTCTTTAGCACCGTGTGAAATGCACTCCTACGCCGCGCGCCGCCTGGTTGGTGGAAATCGTACATTACCTACTCTATCCATTGCAACAGTTATAGTATTTACCTCTACTATGGTGTTCGTGGCATTATTGTCTCCAGTTCGCCTTTTGTACAGCTGTACTTTATGTGCATATCCTTACGCCTGCAACTTAAGACGCACGAAGCGCGACCGTGCGCGCTGCGAGCGCAAACGAGCCACGAAATAGCCACTCAAATATTATATCGTTATGATACTGTACGTGAAGCGCACTGAACGCTCCAATTATTACATTACACTTACCTGTGGCGAGCACGCGCTACTAGGATTAACATGAAACCGGTTCAGGCGTGTTTATACAGGTGCATCTGAAGTTAAATGGCGACGGTAAAAACCGCAAAAAATACATAATTCTGCAAGTATAATTTTATTATTTATTTTGAATTTCGTCTCACGTCGTGTTAAACACATCAATAAATAAAAACCTTCTTTTTCTTTATTGATGTGTTTAACACGACGTGAGACGCCGTTATGCCGTAAAGTTAAACATACACAATATCCCGCGAAACTGCTCAAACACCATGCCAAATGAAATAATAAGAAACAGCAGAACGATGGCATACAAAAGTTTATTTATGTCAGCGCCATGAAAACCTATAAAGAGTCGGTGGGGGGGAGGGTTGAGCCGGCCGGCCGGGCCAACACAAAAAACCTTTTAGCCGATACATAAGCACACCCAAGTCTACGCTAAAATACACCGGCTCCCTAGGTTTTTTGCCCGAAAGCTGTTGGAGGCTGCCTATAAAGTTGCGATTGTTTTTGATGGCAGATCCTGGTAGTATTAGCAGCTTTGCGAAGGTCCGTCTGCGCGGGACGGCATTACTCGTAACGAGCGAGCATACGGTCGCAGGCTCTCGTGCCGCCGCTCATTCCGGGGGACTTAGCGCCGCCGGACCGCGTCTGGAGATCACGCTCGTGTGGCCCGGCCTTGTACGTGTTCACACTGACACTCACATATTTTTCTTAAGTATTGCGTTTTGTTGTTTAGCCTCGACGCACCGTGGGCTTATAAGTGGATATCTTTAAAGTCGAATATTAATTTTATAGGGAAAATAAATACAACTTTACCCATTTTTATCTTCCTGTATTGTCGCACAGGTCTCTCCTGTAAGCCTTCCACTCCTCGGTACCACCCGTACCCGTACAATGTAAATACTAAAACCAATAGTTCCCTCATAGGACGAAAAATGACAAATTTTCACGATGCCCGGCGTCAGCCCGCTTCTTTGTTCGCGTCAAACTACAACAGTTATTAAAGCGAATACTCAAACGAACCTCATTTTTAATCGCTTTTGATTTAATGGCTGCCACCGACAACGCAGTCAAAGTGGCCAAATTCTGGGCCGCAACAATATAACATACCAATAATATAGTTTGTCATCGAAACGCTAAGAAGAAGAAGAATCGCTTTTGTCATGATGTCTGTCATGTCTAGGTGATAGTAGACTATTAGGAATATTTGCGTGTTAGCGAAGTATGTGAGATTTCAGTAGGTACCTATGTATGCACCATTTTAGCGCAAACAATAAGTAATACTACTAAATGACGCAGTATGTGAGACCATCTCCACAAATATCAATACCGACTGTCCTAACTCTAACATATAAGTTTTATTTTAAAACAAAAGAAAACTTGTACTCATATAGAAAGTTGAGAAGTTCGCAGAAACATTGGAAAGCAGTGCCTTCCCGCAATGTGCCGCCACATTTATAACTGAGTCTGTGTGTCCCGGGCACACGGTTTATTACTACACTATTGCAGTATCGGGGCGCCGCCTCACGGACGCTGCGCCACCGTCGCGGACTGTGCAGGGTGTCGTGTACCTACACATTAATATGTAATAGTATTAAAAGGGTAGACTAGTAATGCTTGCAAAACAAGTTTCAGTACGTAGTACCTAAATAACCTAAACAAGAGATTTTTCAGCACAATATTCACAAAAAGTATAGTTTAGTTATACTTGCCTGAACATGAGCGAGCAACATTTGATACTAATCGATGGAATCTTCGATCACAAGGAAAAATAAAGGCAATACATTTCGCTCGCTTCCTTTGCGGACATGACTAGTCACGTTGACCTCCCTTGCCGGTATATTAGCACGAGGCGATGGGTCAGCCTGTAGTGGGCGCCGTGAGCCGGCCACGATTGAGTTTGTCAAGCGACCTTATTGCTCGAACCTCGATTATTTATAGTGGTGGAACATTATTAGAGGGGTTCCATCGAAGTGAGCCCATACATCTATGAGCTTTATCGCTTTAATGCATACAGAAGTAGGTCTGCGAGTAATCACAAGGACTATACTACACTCGTAACTACTTGTCCAACGACGCCATCGCTGGCAGCTATGTAGTAGGCACTAACTATTACTATTAATTAATGTAAGCTCATTAACAATTTCACTAATTGACTGTAATATGTTAGGCTGAACAATTACGAATGAAGATAACTATTCAGAGTTGGCATAAGGCTTTCAGTTAAATTGCAAGTAACTCATGAAAGAGTGCCAACTTTGGAACAGTTTTCTCGTATTAGCGCAATCTACGGAAACGTGTACATTTGCCGATTCCACCCGCTCGCCTCACGTAAAGTACCAGGGACACATAAACTGCGGGACAGTATGCGAGGCACGTCCTGCTAACGTGCAGGTTGTCCCGGTTCAAATCACTATCGTTGAATATATTCGCCTGACGCAACACTAAAAAAAACGCTAATTAACGTAAAATACAATATTTAGAAGGGTTTTTAGATAACAACCATGTCGTCTATAGTCTACTCAGGACTAGAAAGGCGTCAAAACATTTTACTTTTCCTATAGTAGAATGTTAGCTGAAATTAACATGTTTCATGTCTTAGAGGTTTTTGAATAATAACTTTTATGAAACAAATCCAAAACATTTAAACCATAACACATTATACTAAAAAAAAACAATAGCTTTTTGTCAATACGTCACACTTTGCCCTGTTTAGAACCCTTATACACAGACACTACAACCCTTACTAATGAAAATGTAAGCAATAGAGCCACAAAGACGGTCTGCCCTCAGTACAAGGAGACTCGCCGACCAGACACACACCGGTACTGCATCAAAGACGATGCAGATACTCCAATTACAATACCCCGGCCACTGCGCCGGCTGCCGTATCCGCCACACTTTGTTAAGGAACACAAGACATGTGGGTCAAATAGCGATCATTGGGAGAGATGGCTTGACCACTTTGTGTTTGACGAAGTCTTATTACATGCGGCATGCCGTTGTTAATGCAATAGGCTCGCCCCCTATTACATGGGACTTAAAAACATACCGGTGAATTGTGGGTGTACATGGGTTACATCTCTGCCTAACCCTTCGGGGAATACAGGCGTGATGGTGTGTATGTTATTACATGCGGAGTTGTGTACCTACTGTTTTTTTTTTAAGTGAACTTCCATGTTCAGGAAAGATTTGAGATTTTAAGATTTTATTAAAGGATTTTTTTTGTTTCCTTAATACCTATTACAATCAATGCTGGTACTGGATTCATAGATCTATTCTAATCGTTATACCGACATCGCCGGCTACAGCTACAAGCTGCCCGGGAATAGTAGTACTGTTCAATATTGCGACACTCGGTAATTCAAAACAGCGGAATATCGATAGCGAGCTCGGAACAAAGGCGCTGTCTGGCCATACGTTAGCATTACTCGCCCGGCACCGAACGGCGATCCATTACAACAACTATGCCATTCTCTGTTGAGCTATTGGTGCTATGCATCATTGTTCCTAGACGGTTGTTGGGTCATATTGTGTGCGTACGTAGTATGTATGTATGTGTGTGTGTATATACGAATGCTCCACATTTTGATCCCCGCCCGGATGCCCGCCCTGTTACTCTATTGTTATGTCATTTGGGAAAAATATATGTAGGACAGAATATTTTCTGCGAAAAAAATATCTCTGCATTATAATGGATACCTAATTCTTTAAATGGTACCGCTGACAATACAAGCCGCCTCGTTAGTTGTTGTCTCGGATCTCGGCTCGCGTTACCTCGAGCGGAGCATTTGATTTTTCAGTTTGATAAATGCGGTGTTGTGAGCTTCCTGCTTGGAAATATTCATATTTTTCGGGATTTCATTATAAAAGTAAACATTAAGTATTAGTTTAATTACAAACCTAACTTACCTTATAAACATTTACATGGCTTACTTTCAACATTAGGTGGTGCATCGCCCATCTCATGCGATGTGTCTGAAGAGAACAGGTGCTGGATAGAGTTGTTCACAGTAACGATGACATTCACAGTTTATGTCGAAAAGTTGCTGTAATGACCAGTTATTATACTGAGATTACACACGATAATGGTTCTCCGCGATGTGGAAGTAACATGGTCTACATCTTACATGTGTGTGTGTTGACGGCGCCATTCACAGGAACATTCATTCCATATTTTCGTGATATTGTGCTGCCATATTGATCAGTTCCGTACAGTGAGTAGCTTAATAACCAGCTATCAAGCTATTACATTTATAGCACTGATGCTGTCATGATTACTTCAGAATGAACATTCCAAAATTATGAATTCAGCCGTGGCGCGGTGTAGGCATACAACCACTACTCGCTGCGCTTCCATTCAGAGCCAAATTTAAAAACGTTGCGGGCGCGGCTTTTGTTGCATAAATGATGAGATGAGCGGCTGTCGCATCCGGCTCCAGCCCTTCATCCATATCACATGCGGTGGACTCACTCAGGGCTCGCCGAGAGCCTCGGCTTTTACAGGGGGTTACGCGAAAGTCGGAAACTAGTACGACAAGGTAGACCTTTCTTTGACGTGGCCTAAATACAAGACTTTGGGGTCAGCCAGAGCGTCGCAAGCCCCGCTGTCCAATAAAACGGCTTATTTCACAAACACATACCTCCTTTTTCTGTAATAGATACAGACATACCTACAGACCAGACCTAACATCACGCCTGTACTCCTCGGAGTAGTCGGCTGCAGTCCTGTGCTGTCCTCAAGGTCAGGTACCGCCATGTCCTGGCCCCGTGTCGTGGTGAGTGTGGTGACACCCGGCGCTGGCTCCCGGCGACACGCACGTCACAGCTGACAGGCGTATAATATCACAGATGTAGTTATCTCTCGTTCCGTCTGTCAAGCGGCTGACACGGCCTATCTTTTGTACTCAAATGCGAGTGAATGGGGCGGGTAATCAGGGCACGGCCTCGGCTGGCCCTATTTAGACCGCCGTCGTCTCTGGGTAATGCCAAGGTTCAAGTTGCGCGGGGTTGCGCGTGGCATACACAATGTGGCTGGTTATGTGTTCAATGGCATGTGGTGGTATTTCAGGTGGTTATACAACGTCACTCTCAACATGAGGACAAAGGTGATGTACTCCCACACGTCGCCAGATATGTTGTAGTCCCACATGTGAGCCGGTTGCGATCCTTACGCATGTATCTGTATTGTAAAGAAACTCTTTCAACAATCCGAACGTTACGTACAATTGATAACCTGCTCTCTTGTGCCTGAAAAGCTTTTCATATAGGTATCTACATTTAGGTTAACTTTTTATAAGTGAGTTTATGTGTGCGTAGCTACTTTTCATGTTGAAGTTAACTGTGCTCGGAACTCGGGATTATAATAATTTGTTTTTCTTTTACAATAACTTAAGGATTGTTCACGGATGTTTGTGTTGAGCCAGTCTTAGGGAATTATATTACATTTTCTTTGCTTGACTTTACAGATACTTGCAGTATTTCATTCTGTTCCTTTACATTAATTCCCCTAATAATACTATTTGTTTCCTAGTAGGCACTAATTACTGAAGCACATGTATAAGTGCACCTATTACAACCCACGCTTAAATCTCAGCTGTCACTTCTAAGCAAACCAAACACAGTGTCATTAGCTGAAAAACGAATGACAAATGACTGGCGAGCTGAGTACTTGAGTTATGACTATGGTCGGGTGGCGGTGACAAAGGACGGCACGCTGCGACACCGTGCCGTTGTGCCGGTTTTTGTGAGCCCCTGTTGGATTATCTGAAGAATGAGGAAGATGTCGTTATGAGGGAAAGGAAGAGGGGCAGGGGCCTATGTTGTGTTTATTGGTTTCAGAGATTACACCGTTGGGTTAGATGTTAAGCTAAACGTGAAGGCACTAAATGAGCAGAATGGTAGTCGATCTAATGAATTTTAAAAAGTTCTTTACTCGCATATCGTGTTGTTGCTTGCCAAGTGTTCGCCATTCAATAACATAAACTATCTCCTTTAATGCTTAAAAAGCTCATTGGAGTCTATTTTATTTTGTAAAATAGAACAGTTCTTGAATGCCAAATATAATACGTATTTCAGACCTAGAGAAATGGACATTTTCTGGGCAGAACGCCAAATATTCTTCTTATGCGTTTTTATTCTTTAACATTTATAGCTCTTTGCTAAAGACTAATAGCTGCAAAAGAAAATCTTCACATACCCGTGAAGATTTAACTTACATTACGAAACAAAACACACACACATTAACATATTTCTTGACAAAAGGAAAATGAGATTGCTTCTTTAGCGCTGGTTCGCATTGATAGTTATGTGCCAACAAATATCGCGCTAACATTAATTCAGTACACAATACAGCAACTGGAGGAAGTACAGATCACTTTCAGATTGGAAGCTGTGACGCGTGCGCTATCGGCGCCACCTCTCATCACACGATCTCTTTGCTCTCGATACTGTTTGAGCTCAACATAATGGAGTCTCTGGTTTTGTTTTAATATTCCCTCAGGGCAAGTTGGTTTTATACATTTTAATCAGGATTTTAGGATTCCTTACTGAGTATTAATTTGAAGACAATGTAAGGGGCTGGATGCCCTTGGGAGCGCGCCCCTACCCGACATAGTATGTACCTACCTATAGGAAAATGTGACAGTTTACATACTATGAAATGTCCCCCCCGGCTTGTGCGACGGTCTTGTACATATTACTTTTATTCAAATTAAAAATGATTCAGTACATCAAGTCATTTACAGCTGTGTATGCCGAACTGTGCGTTTAGCCACACTTTAAGTTCTTAGGCCATCCACACACTTAATTAAAGTCGAACTTGTCGTGAACGTGTTGCCTGTCCTCAGAGAGCTTCGCCTGTAGCCGGCTTAAGCCTTATCGAGCATAAATTAGATCGCTCGGTAATTTGCCCTCTACCCAACGTCTTGTTATCTCGGAAAATTTGAAGAAAATTTGTAAAAGAAATAGGCTTTGATTATACGCGGCGGAGTAGACAATAGAATAATACATGAAGGGAAATCTTTTTACACATGATTATCCATTAACGGGAAATGAACCGGGTGATGTGGAGCACCTATCTCAGATGTGATCATCATTTATCTGTTTCATCATCATCGTTTTTATAACGAGGCTATTAGGCGCATTTTTATGAGAATTAGAAAATTTTTATGATGTAAATAAAAAAAGTATATACATAGTATTTTAGACGCACAAAGGAACAATATTGTTCAATCACATTCGTAACCTGTAAAATGGTTTAGGAACAATTCTGCTTACTTGAAGCTCCACCAATTAGTGAAGGGATAATACAATAGATCAGCAAATGTAGCAGACCGGCTGTTTACTGTCGAACGGTTAGATAAAGCGCGTTAAGCGGAGGCTGCGTCTGCACTCTGTAATTCTGCGGAAGTTGGTGCTGAGACGACGCCGCCCGCGGCTCCGGGGGAGTAGGCAGTAGACTGCTATAGTGTTATGATTAGACCTTTTTTTAAACATAATAAGGCTATGATTGACAATAATTAGTAAAAATATGAGATTATAAGGTAAATTAATTAACGACAAAAAAAATCATATGTAATTTTTTTATGTTTACGTATTGTTCGTCCACTTATACAAAATAAGCACTTTGTACAAGTGGAATAACCATTCGTAAACTTAAAAATAAGTGGTAAACTAGATTATATATGTGATTACTTTGACCTTGTGGCCATTTTATTGCGTACAATTTGAATTGTACGCAATTCAGAACAATAAACGTATCAGTCGTATGAAAAGGGGTGGCTTTGCATATAGACATTCATTTCCTTGACTGTACGTAGTAAAACTAGTCTTGCTATTATCTTTGTAAAACCTTAAGTAAAACCTTGTACATTACGTAAGTATCGTAACATTCGTATATAGGAAGCCATACAATGTCGTTCAATCGTCGGATAGTAATTCCACGGTCAACGATGCGGAACGGTGTGATTAAATTAACTATTTGAATCCCATTGTAATACGGTGTAAACAGAACCAAAACGAATTCTTGAAAGCTAACTACATCTTTGATCTGAGCCTACTATTAGCTTTCCCTGTATACCTGTGTCGTAGCTTGGTCTAGTGACTACTGAAAATGAGGTCTTAGGTCGGGATTTCCAGGCGCGACATTTTCAGTAGCAGTCCGAATCTCGGATATGTGGTCGGTTCAAGACAATACGCCAATAGGTTCACCCCCCAATACTTGAGTCTTGAAACTAACTATAAAAATGTATCCACACTATTCTTTTTTTTAAGGATTTGAAATCATCAAATGGCTTCTTCCACTCTGGGTGAAGCGGAAGGGACTGTCAGACTCTTATTGACCAAAACCCACTCGTGGTTCTCCTTATGCCCTTTGCGGTCCAGGGCCGCGGTTACTCTATCGAACAAATTCCGCAACACACTATACTTACTATACAGTAGAGGTTACTGCCCCCGGCGTGATGCTCGTTACTGAGCCTGCAGTCATTACTCTTTATACACTAGATGACTAGATAAACCGTCACGATCTCGCTTCCCAGTGCCCCTTTCGTCATGTACTAGTAGGTACCCCGATGTATGTACCCGCGTACTGAAGGTAGATGCCATTCATCAAAAGTTCGTCCGTCCTGCCACGCTCTCCGCAGCGTCACGCGACTCCGCTCGGCTCGTGAACTTATCCCCACTATTTAATTTGTGGCGGCGCACTTACTTGCCTCGCCTTCAAGTTAAACCGTTCATATATTTCTGCTGAGTTACAATGTAACACTGTGTGTATATTGGATGTGCCATGTTACCGGTCGCGTACTGACGTTTAGCTCTGACCGGGTTGTCTGCAGTGAACAAGCGTTGTTTATGACTTAATGCCTGTCACGTAAAGGCGGTGGCGCGAATAATTTCAGGTTCCACATTGTAGCAGTACCGCGCTGCGATCGTTAATAAGTTCTTCGTCTCTGCGAGCTTTAAACACAGTGTTTATTTTGAGTTTAATATGTTTTTATCCGTCATTTAGATATATAACTGCCTCGTTGGTCTAGTGGTCCTATTTATTTATTTATTTTTACTTTAACATAAAAACGGCCATTGGCCAATTACATCAGTTAAAGATTAAATGTGTACAATTTTCTTTTAACACTAATAAAAAGTTATATTATATACAATAATAAATACATACGTATAACATAAATTATTAATACTCAATTAAATTAAATTCTAATTTCAGTTATTCTACTAAATACAATTAGTTTCACAGAAATGCAGGCACGTCATCATTAAAACAGTAAACTTATCTGCAAATAAATCGCAGTCCAGGTTGGCTTCCACAAGCTTATTTAACGCGCTCAATACGCGCGGTACGGGAGACATAGCACGGGCTAAAGTCCGGCGCGACGGTAAGCTTAGCAGCTGATGCTTTCTGTTACGGAGATAATTATCCGGCGTGTGGAGTCGAATCAGCTCATTGTGGATGTCAGGAGCATCCGTTATCCCTCTGCATATTTTGAGCATTACCCCTACCTGGTCGCATGCCCTTCTGGTCTCAAGCATATGATATCCCAGACATCCTAGGAGGAACTTGGTAGGATAGAGATAGGGATAATAACCGCGAGTTCTTCTGTAGAGAAACCGCAGGAATGCTTTACTTTTCTTTCTGCTTTGCTTTTGCTTTTTTTTTTTCTATGCGCGACTGCTACGCTAGAGGTCCTGGGTTTGATTCCCAGGTCGAGCAAAAAGTGTTATTGGGTTTTTCTATGAAATTCTCAGTAGCAGCTCGGAGTTTGGATTTGTGCCCGGTTAATGGCAATAGGCTCGCCCCCTATTACATGGGACCTAAATATACCGGCAAACTGTGGGTGTGCATTGGTACACCTCTGCCTAACCCTTCGGGGAATACAGGCGTGATGGTATATTAGATATAATTAATGTAATTATAAATTATCTATTTTTGTCGCCTTATCATGCTGCGTAGGTACCTTAAACAAACGCTAATGACTAGTATCTAGACGATGTCTAAAAAATAATAATAATACGTGAATACTTCTATTTCCTATTATGTGATCGCGTGATTGTAAACAATTAGTGTCCACAATAGATCCGCATGTATCCCGCACACTAACCACACGTCTGACACCGGTATTGTGTCTGTATCGATTTGTATCGGGGGCTCGTGTGCGGCGAACCTACCGACGTGTCTGGATTACGAGCTAATTATTGAGCTGTGTAATTCGCCGAGACACGTACCTACGACGTGCTGGGTTTTGTGTCTATTCACTAATTATGTCTTAGAAAAAGACGGTGTAGACGAAAATAAATAGGTACTTAATAAGTACCTATCTACCTCATCACTTTATATGCCAATAATGATGACACATAACTCTTTATCCAAATCGGCCTAGTCTAAGACTCTCGAGTTGAACAAACAAAGGGTTATTGGAACAACGAGAGCTCATTTAACGCGAGCAGCACCAGTTCAGGTAAATAAGTAAGTGTAAGTCAACGGAAGCTGTCCCCCGGGGGACAACTAACTTGAATCATTAGTCGGCTGATGTCCGCGGGCGCGCCACTGCGACAGATGCAGAAGGTCGGCTCCGTACAACCAGTTGTAGCATAGAGTGAAGGCAATCTTAAACTACACCGACGTGTAGCGACGCACCACCACCGACCTTAAGCACGCGATTGGCGTGTTTGCGGATACAATGCTTTATTAATAACTTACAATACATACAGTAAGCAGGTAACATCGCATTGCAGGCACAACGAAGTTTTCTTAGTAGCAGACAAATGTATGGCAGTCGGGTGTCCAGGTGTGTGAGCGTTGTCCTTCTGCAATGTCTGTGTGTGCGTGCAGGCGGAGCTCAAACGTCGGCTAATTGGTCTCTTGTGCTGGGTAGTAAACTGCAGGAATTAGCACTCGTGTGTGCCTTGATTATGACCGAGCAAATATAGTAGACAGCAGGTATTCTGGATATTTGAGTTAATGCGCTGCTGAGCACGACGCGCTTCATCCCTTCACTTAGCAAACAGTTATTTGGTTCTTCCATTAAGATATTTTTGCAGCAGCTGCAACTAGATTATAGCTAGGGCGCGTCTTTGGGAATAGTTTCACTCCAACAATCCTGGACATATAAATCAAGAAAAATGAGGAACAGTAAACAAAAGACCTAAGTAAACAAGCTCAGCTATAAAGTTGAAGTTTTCTTAGTTTGTTTTCTTTAATTGAACTTTCTATTTTCTATGTAATTAACTTCTTCATTAGAAAATGCTTATAGGTGTTTCCGTTTTGTAAATAAACGACTAGTCTGTTACTAGTAATGACCCCTCAGGGCATACCTCCCGGATCCCAGACCCCCACACAGTCGAGTATATCCAGTTATGTTGGTGTGTAGGTAATAACGGGTGACAACCGTAGTTGGCTTGCACTTGACGTCCGACGAGTGCGTCAGGCCGCGGGGGACGCGGCGCCGGGGCTGCCGGCACTACTCGTGTTAGGCCTCCTAATTTTGTATCTGGACAGTGATTGATTGAGCAACAACAGCGCCATGTAAAGAAGATTTCCACAATAATGTAAAAGTAGTGAATGTCATAGTATATGATAATAAAAATCTGTAGCGGTCTGTGTCTATCGAGTCGTTATCACAACGTTTATCACGGGATTATCAGACGCTTATCTTGTGTTTACTTTGATAACATGACTCGTGTAGCACGACACGTCGCACACGACCATTATCATAATATTAGCAGTGTACATATATAAACAGGCTGTTTCTTGTATAGTCTTATTATTTAAGTTTAATTAGTTAATGTTTTGGTTAAGGAGGTACAGTAAGCGCTCAGAAATCCATACCCCCGCTAAGGTTCACTTTCCTACGAACACGGGCGCGATCCAGTCAGCGCGTGCGCATGTGTGTTTACGAGTGATGTCTCAACATTCCACAGATAACACACACTAATGAACCATCGTCGCACTACGCGAAATGGCATTATATTTCTGTTTACCGTACGAGTCCTACCCGACGCGCGACGTATTCTTACCATTGCATTGCTAAATTTCGCATAATTATAACATGTCCTGGCAGCTGGTTTGGATAAGAAAGGGTTTACGATCATTGAATTCCGAGTTCAAATCTTATACTATGTGTGGCTGTTTTTTGTTTCTTGAAACCATAATAATGTTAGGCAAAATCTTTTTAGGTTTATGTTGAATTATTACGTATTCATGCTTGTTATTTATTTTTTATAAGAAGCAAATATTAATTATTGTATTATTTATTTAACTTTTTATGTGATTTTATTTTAACTTTTTGTAATTGGAAGTAGGAAAAAAAGGCGTGCTGTGTGATAACAAAAATTTATTTTTAAAATTAACAAACTTATGAGAATTGTAACGTCACATTCCTACCGAAATAAAAGAAGTTCTCTTGTAACTGTTCATAAGATTTTTTGTTGAATACCCACTTAGTCAATAAAATTCATAATAACATAATAAGAGAAGGATATTTTAATAGCACAAATAAATTTGGTGATGCTCACGTATTAAGTTTCTGAATTGGTATTCAGCAGAGTTAATTGAAAACTAAACTATAATTCAGACTTTATGAACAGGTTATTTTTATGTAACGTCACAATAAACTTAGTGAGGTAATAGTTTAATAATTCGTTTTCTTGATGAAAAGAAGATTGAAACTAAACCTCAATTTAAGATCATTAAATAACTATCTACGAATATATAATATAATTATGACTAAATATTTAGTTACACCGTCTAATTATTAAAACTATAACATCCAGGTTATTAAATGTTGCATAACACCGTCTAATACTTCTTCATAAGTAGCACTGTTGCACGCCATCCCCACATATTAAAAACGATGTTGTTGTAAACAGTATGTTATCCAGTGCGAAACCACCAAACTTAATCCACTTCGCTGTTGAGTAGATAGGATAGGCTATCTATCCTCTTCCTCGTATTTCTTGCTCCGGAGACTAACAATAGTATTCCTCTAAAACAACAAAAAAAGTAATATTAGGCATTTATAACAAAATACTAAAGTGACTTAATTTTTTATATAATTTAATAATATTTATTTAATATAACAAATTTTAATATATTAAAACTATTTATTTATAAATTCCATAATAAACACATTTTTTTTGGCGTCATTATATATTTAAAAATCAATAATAAGTATTAATCGAAATGCCACCAAATAATTTTAGGTATCTTAGGTATAAATTTCAAATAAAAGTTTAATTTACAATTAGTTAATATAATACTCACATTCAGTCAGGTTTCATAAGATATTAATTGGGACCACTTTTATGCAGCCCAATAATAGTCGCCCTCGCCTCAGTAATATTATTTGCCTGCGTTTCGAGAATAATTACAATACCACTACGAGTATCTATTAAATCACTCGTTACTAACCAACAACCACAACCAAACGACAACGCTCATTCCAATCAAGTTAAATATGCACAAAACTCATGTCTACCCCACAGAAATCTAAATTCTTTATTAGTTTTCTATGACTACCCTTTTAAATTTACGAAATGTGTGAACAAAGCGAACAAGATAAAGAATATTATATTTCTGTCCATTTCTTCAAATTGAGTAAAAACAAAAAGACAAAAATAATGTGAGATTCGAACTCGCGGCTCATTGATTAACGCCGTCAACTGGGCGCACTAAACCGCTAGACCAACTTGTCTCATGTAGAAACGTTGAAATTATGAACTACATTCACAACGATGATACATGTGTCTATTCTTGAAAGTAAAAGGTCGTAAGTCAAACTAAACGTCAACCTAATACGTTTTGAGATTGGGTATGGACTTTTGGTCGCCACTGTACAAGACATTGATGGTCGCTCATCTCCGACATAGTAAATATAACTGCCTCGTTAGCCTAGCGGACCTAAGCGCGACTGCTACGCGGGAGGTCTTTTATTCGATTCGATTTTTCATAAGGGTTTCCTTTGTATTTGATAACAGTGGCAGTCATTGATAAATGTTCGTGTAGATTGAAAAAATAATTAAACCAAGGTATTAACCATGTTAAAAAAATACATTTTGAATATTTCAACTGCCCCGAAGGTCTCGTGCTCGCAAGTGCGACTGCTGTGCAAGGGGTCCCGGGTTCGATTCCCAGGTCGAGCAAAAAGTGTTATTGGGTTTTTCTATGAAATTCGCAGTAGCAGCTCGGAGTTTGGATTTGTGCCCGGTAAATGGCAATAGGCTCGCCCCCTATTACATGGGACCTAAATATACCGGCGAACTGTGGGTGTACATTGGTACACCTCTGCCTAACCCTTCGGGGAATACAGGCGTGATGGTATATTATTTTTATTATTATATGAATATTTCAAATATTACATATCTATTGCTACATATTAATTGCATGTCTAATGGCATGTAAAGTAAATGTAGGTAATGTTAAATTGTCGTATCTCGAAAATTATAATTCGTAGCGAATATGAACAACAACGGTAACAAGTACTAAGTAACAAGACGGAATATGAACACATTCCATATTGAATATAATAAGAAAGAAACGTAAATATACATGAGCGATGGAATTAGATCAAGTTAATAGAAATGGTTTCTTTGACAACGCTGTGTCAATCTGAACACACTTGTTTGTGCGCGTGATATTGTTCCGCGCCGTGCCCCACACATAGGCTCCTCTCGTATGATCCGTCGCGTGGCTCACACAGGGGGTACAATAGGTTTGATCTTAACACGGTGCGATAAGGAAGTCACACGTTGTCGCTGAGGAGGTAACAGGGAGGCTTCACAACAACGCATCCGGAGTGAGGAAGTCCTTTCTTATGAAAGTATTTCAGGAAAGTTTTTTTTTATCTCAATCAACAGCATTTTTCATGCTTCAACATTTTTATCTCAAACAGATCCAAAAAGGTTATGCCAGACTTCAGAAGCAGGTGGTTTACCATTAGACAATATCCGTTTTCTGTTGTCTTGCAGTTTTAGTTGGTAGGGCATAGCAAAAGGCTGTGATTGTTACCGCGCCGGTAGAGCAGCCCTTTTATCCAGTAGTCTCTAGAATGTCTCCGTCACCTACAAGTTGTCACTAGTCAGAGCTGCCACCGCGTCCGCTTCCGGCCGTGCCGTGCGACCCGCTCCTCCCGACAGCGTGAACATGGCCTTACGTGGCGCGGCTAAAAGAGCTCGCTTGTTTGTCACGCTAATTACTGACGTCATCATACGTTTAAAACGTCGATTGTACCATACGAAGTAATTAAATATAGTACGACTTTCAATTATTCAATTAATTGTAGCGTTGATATTGATAGATAGATATGGTCAATTTTCACCATCATTTTCTATGTTTTAAATATTTCTGAATAAACTCAATATATAATAATAATAAATTCAGCATTTCACGTTCTCTGTAAAAAAATTGTCATTGTGCAAGTCAGCAAGATCATTTAATTTAGCTTCTCGTTAAAATCAACCATCTCCACTTGTGCGGAGCGAAAACAATGAGGAATGGTGCCGCCATAGTTGTCACCACGTCCGGCGCTGGGCGGCCGCGCGTATCATTCAATGAATGCGGATAATTAGCGGGCGAGTGCCGGCGTGCCGGGCGAGTGCCGTCGCTTGCCGTACGAGTGCCGGCCGGCAATTAATCGCCACTGGATGTCAACGCGCGAGACGTGATAGCTTCAACAACATGAAAGCTGCTAAATACTTTGTTAACTTTTGTTAAAATGTTTCTCGGAATTTAAATAGGACTAAACTGTCCGTTTTGCTCAGAATTAGATAATTTATTCGACTTCCGAAACTACTTGAAATATTCCCAAGACTCCACTTTATTTAGTTTCTTTTCGTGCTAAAATGTTTGGACCTTGAATAACTTAACATTCTAACATAAGTAAGTCTCAGACCTGAGCCCTTATTGCGTATAATATTTAAATTGTTCGCAAGTTTTAGTTAAGACAAATATTTCTCTGACTTAGTATTTTCATCGTCTCAAAGTCTGTGCAATTTCTGTCGTGGTGTGAGTAACGTTAAAGATATTTCAAAAGATCACTATTAAGTTTTGGAAGCAAGAGTCCGCTCTGTGACGCCGATTGATCGTCGATCAGAGCAGGTGATCGCGAATAATGCGTCATGTATCGGTAGAGTACGAGGGTCGTCTGCGGCCGGACTATTTAATTAATAGGATAGCTGACGACCCTCGGCGTGTCGTATCGACGTTTGTATCCGATATCATATTGATAGGTACAGGAGAATATTCGCGGGAGCTGTAAACTCAGACACAGAGTGTTTCGCTAATTATACACTGTACTCGAATGATGGTAATAACGCTGCGTAAAAATCATTGAACAATACATTCTGCCGACTGTACAAACAGCTTGCTCTTTTCATTTACTTCTTCCGTTTAGAAAACAAAACTTGTCACGGGTACGCCTGGGGAACTTTCTAACAATGGCGATTATTTGAAGACTTTTCTAGGTTTTTCCACTGAAATTGGTACATATATAAACACATACCATCACGCCTGTATTTCTCGAAGGGTTAGGCAGGCGTACCAATGTACACCCACACTCCTACGGAATGTTTAAGATCTCATGTAATAGGGGGTGAGCTTATTGCCATTAATCGGGCACAAATCCTAACTACTAGCTGCTACTGAGAATTTCATAGTAGCACAATAACACTTTGTTCTATTTGGGAATGGAACCTAAAACCTCTAGCGTAGCAGTCGCTCTTAGGACCACTAGTTTGAAATGTCATTAATACATTTTAAAAACTTTTAATTGTTCTATTGTTCAGTATGATCATTACGACATCCGTGATTATAATGCAATTAATAGCAACCCCTCGTGAGGGGTGATGTGTATTGGCAGCACACCCCCCCCCCCCCGTCCTCCGCCGCACCCCCCTCAACCCGCGTCAACTTGACGGAAGGGTAGTTGTAGAACAGAAGGGATGTTTTAAAATTATAACGGCGGTGTTGCCAATTTAATGTTCTAAATATCTTTAGGTTAGTACCACGGTGTTGGCTTTATAAGGGATTAATTTTAGAGAATTAGATAATTTCGCCTTCGCTAACACACAACCTCACTGTAAAGTATTAGTAGTAAGGGATCGAATACGCGCCCTCTCTATTCAATATAAGACAAGTTTTTTAATTATTTTTGCCAAACTAAACAAGTTCTTCTGCATTTGACTTTGAAGTTAAAACTTTCCACTTTTAAACTAGTTTTGTACCGTGACTGCGATAAGCAATTAAGTAACTTTTTATTGGTAACTTAAAATAAGCTTTAAGTAGTATATTATTTACGACAGGAAAGTAAGTTCAAGTAACTCGAAACTTGATACAGTTAGACAGCAAGTTAACAGCGAAGCACGGAACTACATCAGAACAACTCGCGTTACTGAGGGAAATTCAAATTCAAATTCAAATCATTTATTTCAATTAGACCATGTACAGGCACTTTTGAATTGTCAAAAAGTTACAGTTAAAGTTGAAGCTAGTTGCTCGTTCCAAAACGTAGGTCTCTATGGAGAAGAACGAGCAAGAAACTCCATGGACACTCTTTTCTTTCAATTTGGTTTTTACAAAAACTTGGTTACAAAAATTGTGGTTGCTTCTATATGTGAAAACAATGAAGGTGAATATAAAACAATAAAATATAATAATAAAGATGTAAGCCATGGCAGTTAAGAGATGACCAATCCCAACTGACAGCACCCGTTCACGAGCATGACGCGTGCATCAGCACCATTTAGCTCGACCATCTTGAAGGGAACCGAACGATCCAATGCACGCGCCACCATCAGCGAGACATTAAAGTGAGCATGACAAAGCTCTCCACTGCCATGCTTAGTGTCCAACGCATACTTAGTAACTTAACAAATAAATTAAGGCTCCATGGTACTCACATTTACAATATTGAAATAAATTATGTTTCATTATACAAAGCTAAGGTTATCAGTGAACCTATTCAACGAATCAACTGTAGTATGTAAGAAAAAAGAAATAAGAATTATAATAACGGTAGACGTTATTAAAGTCAATAAAAAAGGTGCTTAAGAAAAACATAATTCCTTTTTGTAAAATATGCATATTAATTTGTGAGCCCGAGTGTCTGTGGAGCAGGACCAGCAGTAAGCCAAGCATTTTTATCATTTATATAGTCTTCTAATTTATAATATGCTTGACGACATAGTGTGCGTTTTATGCATGTTTTAAACTTTCTCTCATTTAGTTCGAGAATATTGAGTGGTATTTTATTATAAAATTTTACACAGTACCCCATAAAAGAAGTGTGTACTTTTGACAATCTAAAACTTGGTTGATCTAATTTGTTCCTATTTCTAGTATTATAATTATGTCTATCACCAACTTTATTAAAAAGATGAAGATTTTTCCGAACATACATAATGTTTTCATATATATATTGACAAGGCACCGTCATGATATTAATTTTTTTAAACAATTCTCTTAAAGATTCGCGTCTGCAAAGATTATAGATGGCTCTGACAGCCCTCTTTTGCAGAATAAAAATAGAATCTATATCTGCAGCCCGCCCCCAAAGCAAAATACCGTAAGACATGATGCTATGGAAGTAGCTGAAATAGACTAGTCTCGCGGTATCCACGTCTGCCAATTGTCGGATTTTTCTGACAGCGTAAGCAGCTGAACTTAGCCGCCCTGCAAGAGATGTTAAGTGAGGACCCCACTGCAGTTTTGAGTCGAGCGTAACTCCTAAGAAAACTGTCTTGTCGACGAATTCCAGTATGTCCTTATTCAATATAACGTTACATGCACTACTTCTAACGTTCGGTAACGCAAATCTAATGCATTTAGTTTTCTTCTCATTCAATACTAAGTTATTTATCGTAAACCAATTATGAACCTTAAGCATAGCGTTATTTACGTCGTCAAGGTGCTGTGCCCGTCTGTTTATATTAAAAATCAATGAAGTATCATCAGCAAATAACACCATTTTAGGTTGGTTTTTCAGTAAATGAGGTAAATCATTTATGTATACTAAAAAGAGGAACGGACCCAATATTGAACCCTGCGGAACCCCCATCTTTACTTTTAAGCCTGATGAATTTACACCATTTATTTGAACGTGCTGTAATCTATCATTTAAATACGATTTCAATAAGCTAAGGGCTAGTTGACCGAGGCCGTAATGTTCCAGCTTCAAGAGGAGCGTGTCGTGATTTACGCAATCAAATGCTTTTGAGAGGTCGCAAAAAATACCAATGGCATCCTGTGAGTCCTCCCATGCATCAAAGATGTGCTTAATTAAAGTCACACCAGCGTCTGTAGTGCAGCGCCCTCTGGTGAAACCATACTGTTGATCGTGTAAGATGTTATTACAGTTAAAATGATTAAGCATTTGATTGAGGATCACTTTTTCAAACACCTTGCTGAAAACCGGCAAAACCGAAACAGGTCTATAATTATTGGTGTCTTTGCTATCCCCGGATTTAAATAGGGGTACAACTTTGCTGTGCTTCATTAATGTCGGAAAGACCCCTTGATCTATACACAAGTTAAATATTAAAGCTAAATAGGGTGCAACTGTCTCAATAATAGATTTACACACATTAGTGGACATGCCCCACATATCCTCTGTAACCTTGATCTTAAGTTGTTTGAAAGCCTTTAGAACATCCACAGGGTTATTATGATTGAATTTAAACTCCTTAGGGCAGGCTGAAACATTCGCTCTCAATAAATCTATAGCAAGTGCAGGCGAGGAGTCTAAGGTTTCTGTAGTTTTAATTGGGATATTTGTAAAGAATGTTGCAAATTCCTGAGCCACATCGATATTATTGCTTATGCGACCTCGGGAAGTCTCCAGAGTATAATCAGTATTATGTTTTTTGTTTCTATTTGTTTCACTATTGATAATTTTCCAGACCGTTTTTATTTTATTATCGGCTGATTTTACCTTGTTTCTAATGTACAAGGCTTTAGCTGATTTACACGTATTTTTAAAAATTTTTGAGTAATTAGCAACATACTTATTAAAAGTTTCCGTGTTTACATAAGGCTTAAGGCCATACAGCTCAAACAGTCTTTCCCTACTTTTCCGGATACCTTTAGTCGCCCAATCACTAAATAAAAATTTAGGGCAAATTGTTTTAGTAGTTTTCTTAAAAATATTGTTAAATTCCGATTGAACAATTGAAAAAAAATCTTCATATAAAGAATCACCATTATTAATACTAGGGCCCTGAACACATAACTTACTAATTAGAGTGCTATTAAATTTATTTAGATTACCAGATGTTATTGGTCTTGATTGTATCTGCACTTTTTGTAATGATGTTTTGTACTCAAAAGAAACGGTTTGTCCGCTGTGATCAGCTGTGAGTACAGCGTGACGTGTTGAGTGCGCTGGTGAGTACATGCAGGGGTTGGTAAGTAGACAGCGGTGCTGCAGTTACACTTGTCAGCAGTTTGTACTGCGTCCTTCAGTAAAAGAAACCGACTACTACTAAAGACTACAAAGTAACTTATAGTTTTATTCTATTTATTAAATGACACGTTTTCCGCGACAAAACGAGGGTTTTACCGCGGAAGACGTGTATCGTCAGGGAGGCCGGACGATTCGTTTCCCGCGCTTGTTACGTCCAAATGATCCAACAAATATACCGCGCCTGAACTAACACAGCCCTGTCATAATTCTCATATTCAAGCCTACCTGTGCCCAATGTACACAAAATCAATCAATTATTCAATATAGAAAACCGTTCAAAACAATCCCATCCAATCAAAATTACAGAATCGTATCGCGCTTTCAATCACCTCCCCCCCCTTCACTCACCCCCCCCCCCTCACCCCGTCGGCTTATTCATCTTAGTTCGTACGGAGAGTCCGGATGATGTCACTTTGACGCTATAGACAACTTCCCTTTCGCCGCGTGTGACGTCACAGTAGAGCGTTCACTTTAAATTTGGCCCAAGTATGTGTGTGTGTGTGTGGCCTAGTTTGTGTGTGACAGCTACCGGCAGTGGTGAGGAATAGGAAGGGGCATGTGGACTGTGCAGCTCGCTGAATAGAACGTGAGGTTTCTGACCGTGATGTTTAGATCAGATCATGACATCTAAACGGTCATCCCATTAATGATTATCTGTCGCGAGTCACACGTCAGATAAAACAAATAAATCCATTGAAAAAAGTTGGGTATTACAAGTCAAAACTGGGACCAAAACTGACCAAGTGTGTTTCATGAGTATGTATAGCACGTCACTACTGCTTCAGAGAGCATGTATACATGGAGCGCAGTAAAGTTGCCATCGCCATATGAGAAAACTTTCTTCTCGTTCACGAAAACAAGAAAAACTACACGAATGACACGAGGGGGAAATGTTAACACGCCGCCATGTGTAGTAGGGTTGGGAAGTAAACATATATAATAATATATAGTTTTGTAATATTTCTCACATTGACAGTAATCAAAAGGGATTAATGTCAATGTGAGAAATATTACATAACTAATTGCAATTGGCCCGCCTCTCATGCACGAGGTTGTGGGTTCACAACCGGGTACGTGCAAGTACCAATGTGACTTTTTCTAATTCATGTGTACATTTTAAGTCTATCTTGGACATCACTGACATCGGTAACCATGTCATGAACCATGTCAACCCTTGAGGCGGTTTAGAAACTCTGACACTAGGGCGGGTGGGGGTGTCGTAAAACCTTACTGCCCACACGATAAAGAAAGAACCATGATAAGGAACTTTTTTTCCCTAACATGTATGACATCATGTCGGCGACCCAGACAGCATATTGTATCACAACTATCGTTACTATGACTATATGCACTGCTCACTGCACACTGCTGTAAAGCCAAAACATGATTGTGATTAAAACTTTACTCTCCCCTCGTGAATTCGCGTACATTTTATTGTAAAACATTCTCAGTTTATTTGTTCGAAAATAATTCAATTTATAATAATCGAACGCAGTAAACATGTGTTTTTTTTTGTACTGAAAAATATTTTTAGCAGACTGGTTCATTTTTAAATTGTTTCAATTTTACACAAATATTTTATAAGGAAAATATTCGATAAATATTTAATAAAGTTTGCATAGTGAACTGCTAGTGATTTGATTTAAAATACGAGTATATAGTTATTATATTTGATTCTAGGGATGACTGAACTACATGACACTTCGTATTCATGAACGGCACAGCATGGCTCCTTTATCCGCCGACAAACATTATCTCCGGCAAC
This sequence comes from Caradrina clavipalpis, assembly GCA_932526535.1. Classification (NCBI taxonomy): domain Eukaryota; kingdom Metazoa; phylum Arthropoda; class Insecta; order Lepidoptera; family Noctuidae; genus Caradrina; species Caradrina clavipalpis. Next base: position 190,469 of record OW052110.1, read on the forward strand.
TACTTCAAGAATTACATTAATTAAAACATAAGACAATAAACAAACAACAAAATAAAATTAATTCAGCGTGTCAGCGCGGAACCCACCTGCCGCGGTGTCTTCGCGCTTATATTAATGTAATACCATTTCGTCGAGCGACGTCATAATGAGTTTTGTGATGAAACTCATCTATTTTAATACAGCTCCTCACACTTCATATTTGCCTGGTACTTCATAGCTACGTAACTAATAGTAGGGGTTACGCGGAATATTAAACACTTCCCGAACTGCCTCTAGGTAAATGAGCCGTATGATAAATAATCCCATATTGTGCTTGTGTGGGGCAACAAAATATTTCCTTTTAAATTAATGAATATCAGAAGTCTTTACTTATTAAGATATTACCCTAACTCTAAGGCACACAGTACATATACGAGTAGTATTAACTAAGTTAAGAATAGAATACTTTCCTTTACCTACGGCAGACTACTTCAACAATAATATATCGCAGGCAGCTACCTTAAGTATGCAAATTCGTATGTAGATGTGAAGCGACATATTAATGATGAATGTCTTGTAATGCGCTACAAATGGTAGTGACGCCGTGAGACAGTATACAAGTGGCGCCCTCTAAACACGCACTCTACGTAAGCTGCTCGTGTACACCACGCATTACGCATTATTATTCATTATTATCTTATTACGTCAGCTCTGACAGGTTAGTTTTTAGTATTAACAAGTTGTCAGCTCAGCTTGTAGCACAGCACACACTTTGTATTTCCAGACCGATTCTGGCCGCGACGGTTAATCTTAATGCAGTATAGCCAAGTACTCAAGAGATATTCTAATGCACAAGTATGTGAGTAAACACAGGTGCACTCCCTCTTCCCTAGCTTTCATAGTTCGGTGGAACGGCAATTCGAAATAACCGGGGAGAGATCAGGCGTTTCCGTGCCTTCCAAGACACGGAGGTGTCACACCACGAACTTCCAAACTCCGGGCTGTTATGTGTTCGGAAAATTCCAATAAAACTTCCGACGAGTTAATTTAACCTGGGACTCCACGCTCAATAGTCGTGCTTGCCACCACGAGACCAATGGGACAGTTCACTATAGCTAGTCCACTAATAGCCGACACGATCAACTTCTTCCACGAAGCTAATGACCTTCCCTGCTGCTAAGTAGATAGTGTTTCAGCCGCCCTCTGCTCGCATATTATAATCCACTAATGGATGAATGGATATCGTTCAGGCTAAAAGGTTGTACAGTTTATACGATAGTCGGTATTACATGAAGTGTGCTGTCAATTGGTGCGCGAATTTGCTTGACATGTTTTTCCGTTTATTAGTTAGTTTCTTTGTCAAAATTTTATACAATTTGCGGCTGTAAAGTTAATATCTCCAATTTTAGTAAAAGCTCGTATTTGTAGAGCGTCAATCGCTTCTGTGTCTCTTTCTAACCCCGGCGATGTACGAGGGCGAATCAAAAAGTAATGAGAATGAACATAAAACGCGGTAATTAAAGTTAAAATAATAATTTATTCTTCTACATAGTCTCCTTACAAATCAATACATTTATTCCATCTTTTTTCTAAACCCAGGATTCCCTTTGAAAAAAATATTTTTCTTGACCCTCCCAAAACGCCTCAAAAGTGACCATCACTTCGCTATCGTCTTCAAATTTCTTACCTCGGAGGTGTTCCTTGAGCCGAGGAAAGAGGTAGAAGTCACTAGGAGCCAGATCTAGCGAATAGGGAGGGTGTTCGAGCAGTTCGAATCCCGTTTCTTGAATGGCAGGCATCGCAACTGCGGCTTTGTGAACCGCTGCTTTTGCTCGTCGGTTAACATCCTGGGTACCCAACGCGCGGAGACCTTTTTCATATGCAACCCATTCGCATGGATTTTTTGAATGCTGCCATATGAGATCCCTGTGACCTCAGCTACATGCCTGATGGTCACTCTTCGATCTGGAAACACAACATCTTTGACTTTTTTCACGTTGTCTTCAGTGAGGGACGTGGATGGGCGTCCTTCGCGATGTTCATCTTCAGTGGATGCTCTGCCCAGTTTAAATTTCTTGGTCCAGCGTGCAACTGTAGAATATGGAGGAGCAGAGTCCCCCAATTTTCCTACTAAGTCACTGTGTATGTCTATTGTAGAATTTTTTTTCAAACAGAGGTACTTGATGACATCTCTAATTTCGTTTTTCTCCAAGTTGGTGTTATCTCTTCGACAGTTCGTATTCAGATGAATATAACTCCCGGAAATCGTGATATATGTATATGATTTTTTTAGGCTGAAGTAGTGAGTACATAAGCAAGCAAAAAAAACTTTTTTTGCGTTTTTATGCGGACCTGAAGTAACCGATTCTCATTACTTTTTGATCTCCCCTCGTAAAATGGTGTGTGATTTGAGCACGTGTTCACTAATTCGAGCATTTAGTTGGACATGTGTAATCCTTCTTTCGGTTGTAGAGAACGGCACGAGCTGACCGGCTCTATCATGTGTTTGAGAAAATATTATAGTGTTATTATGTTAGGTGTTGCAATAATATTGAATGTACCGCTGTAGGTACCTTTTACTTTAATGATGGACCCGTTTTGTTTGGTCTTTTTCTGGAAACGCAGATAATTTTGCTTTCATAGAAATAGCGACTTTGTTTGTTTTCTGTGTATGATTACTTAGGTAATATCATTTATTTATTTAATAAAATGTGTATTTATTTGGTTAAATCTCATCAACATTCCAAACTCATTCAAAGGAAGTCCCTTTGAATGAGTTTGGGATGTTGATGAGATTGAACAAGTTTGGGATGTCCAACACGCAATATGGCGTACACTATCAAATGACATTAATAACAGAAGAAATAAGCAGAAGTAACACTAAACTAATGTTCCGCTTCACTTGTTACAGTTGCGTCGGGCAGCCGCCGGCTCCACACCTTTTACATTTTACTAAGGTATGTTAACATAGTTGTAACAATTAGCGTTCATTACTGTCAAACATTTTGAGGTAATTTAATAAGTGCTAGTGGACAGAGTCCTACACAGATCTTAATATGTTGATCTTCTTAATGAAGTCGAAACAAATCTAATTACTTGCTTATCAGTACAAATACTAATTATTTTGTATATACAAAACAATTATATCTTACTAACAATTTAAATCCCATGAAACGAAATATTTTAATCTTTTAGATTAACAACAATCGTAAAGTTGAACTAAGTTCCATTCTACTAAACTATTATCTATCATCTGTAAACAATTATTAATACGCTATTAAAATGGAGTATTGACAACTAATTATGTAAATGTAGAAGTGCGATTAGAAACGAGGGATTACAGAATAATAAAGTGTACGCTTGCTACGAAAACTTAACTCAGAGTTAGTTGGTGATACGGGACTGACCTACAATACTACGAACAAACTTCAAATATTACGTCAAATTGAATAGGACAAATTGACAAACTCACAAACTGAGTCGTTGTCTTTGAAATGTTAGAAGTGATCATTTACGATCACAATATTGACGTTAAATATTATAATTAATTTAGCTTTCATTTCTAATTTGTAGCACCGAGTGCGTAGTGTAGTATCTACTTTGAGTGACTTTTTATTTTTGATAGATCCTTTTGACATTTATATATTTTTATGGAATGAATGTAACTATACAACTTATTGTATAGTTACATTCATTGTATATATGTCGTAGGATAATTTGATACTTCGAATCTTCGCGGAAATCCTAGGGGTTTTGCGAAAACGCGGATAATTAGACATAGGCGAAAAATTATCAAATCTTACTGGACAAAGTCAGGATTTTTGCGAAAATACTCGTTATTATAGCAATATTGCAAAACGAAACGCTGGCTGTTATGAAATAAGAACGCTGATTGGTCGGTCAGCGCGTTCAATAAGAGATCGTCTCTGATTGGTTGACGTCTTAATCATCAGCAAACTAGGAACCAATTAGAAGTCAGCCAGCAAAATTGTAGCCAATCAGTGTTGAGCACATCAAATCTTACTATAGTAACGAGTATTTTCGCAAAAATCCTGACTTTGTCCAGTAAGATTTGATAATTTTTCGCTTATGTCTAATTATCCGCGTTTTCGCAAAACCCCTAGGATTTCCGCGAAGATTCGAAGTATCAAATTATCCTACGACATATACATTGTTTTTTAAAAGAGTATGTTTTTAGTTTCTTGCCTGTTCTTCTCCATACGAAACTACCTTTTGGAATGGGCAACTAGATTCATTATGACATTTTCATGTAATAACGTTCAAAAGTGCCGTTTAATGGCCTAATTGAAATAAATGATTTGAGTTTGACTTTGACTTTGCAGTAAATTGTTAGTTCTATGAGTAAAACCACAGTGATATACAAGGCAAACAAAATCGTGAAGGTCTAGGCCACACGTTACATTATCAAACACAGGTTTATAATAGAAACTGTAGTTTTAACAGTTGGGAACAAAACTCACCTGTCTCACTAAATAATCGCATTTGTGTCAATGGAGTAACAAAGTGTTGCAACGGCGACCGCGCCGCGCTGTCGCCGTACACCGACGACAATGTTCCATATTCATGTCTTACTGTCGGGTCAGACGCAGCAATAGTTTGCGAAGGAGTCAATATTGTAGGAAGTGTTATAAGAAGGTTATTCGTGATTTTAAAATACTTATCATTTGCATGAGTGTTTATGAGTTTGTTTTCTTTTTTATTTCTTTATAATCTTAGATTGATGAAAAATTTGAAGAATATACAACATCCGCAGCCAATTTAATTAAACATTTTGTATTTTAAATAAATTACTGCCTCTGTAGCCCAGTATTGGGTTCGATTCCCAGGTCGGGCAATAAGTCTTATTGGGTTTTTCGATGAAATTTTCAATAGCAGTCTGCTCAGAGTTAAGATTTGTGCCCAGTTAATGGCAATAGGCTCGCCCCCTATTGTACGGGACCCAAACATACCGGTGGACAGTGGGTGTACATTCGTATATCTCTGCCTAAACCTTCAAGGAATACAGGCGTAATATATTTTTAAATATATAAATAAGTAACGAATGACTTATATTTTTAATTTTAGAACATAAATTGTGAAATCAGAAATGTGTTCAAATGTTTCTGGTCCAAGACTATCGTCTACTCGTGTTCGTATATCTATTATTTATCCGAAAGCTCGACACAAAAGATAAATAACTTCCAACAGCGTCGGATAAAAGTTCGTTTACGTAAATCATTCCTGTTATCTAACAAACTGTTTTAAGGAAAATTTTTTCGAATAAAATACGGTTTTGTTATAGAAATACTTTTACATGACTTATATCTAGTCTAAGTGAGCTTCGTAAATTATTAAAGTCACACTCAATAACACTTTGGTTCGATCGAGGATACAATGAAAGGCGTCAGGCGCTGGCAATTTATTTTTATGGGACAAGCCCACCACTCTTTACCCAACCACTGTAACTCCTGAAAGTCAGAATCAAGAATGGCGACCGCCAGGAAAGCGCTGACTAGTAGACTAATCCATAAACTACAGGAACATCCTACCCCAGGTGATAGCTGGCTCGCTTCATTCACCAGGCCGCGTTTCCCTGTCACCGCCGCGGACCCCTAAACACTTAAGATTAAAACTTTCCATCTAAATTACAGCGACCGACGGTAATTTCACGAAATCCCTGATCTTATCTAAATTTTCCTTCGAGCCATATGGAAACCAATTTAAGTTGACCCCAAATATACGCACCTTCCTAATAATCCCAGGAATAAATAGACTTAATGGGTTTATAAGGGTTCGTCTTAAGTTGGACGGTGTAGAATTGGGTTATGAAATGGATTATTATCGCGCCCGTAACATAAATTGGTCAGACTGCAAAACTGTTTAAACAAAGCTTTCGTGTTACATATAAGAAGAGCTTTTTATAGGTTGTAACTGAATAATAATTCATGTTTGGCTTTTAGAGAGTATTCTGCAAAAATAGCGGTAATGTTAGTTGTTCCTCTAAATACATTAAAATGCTAATAAGGTATCTATATATAATAATATAATATCTTGGGACAACTCACACACGGCTATCTGATCCCAAGCTAAGCAGAGCTTGTGTTATGGTAACCAGACAACTGATATACATACCTAAATAATTTTATAAATACATACATATTATAGATAAATCACACCCAGACACAGAACAAACAATCATGCTCATCACACAAAGTTTGTCCTGGGTGGGAATCGAACCCACGACCTCCGGCTTAGCAGTCAGGGCCACTAACCACTAGACCAACAGGCCCGTCAAGGTATAGACTTATTTCTTAATTTATGACCAGTAATTATTTAATTTGAGAGAATGCAATTGCAAAAAATAACTAAGTTGAATAGGTAGCCAGTAATCTAGGTACGCATTCCAACAGGATTCCAATATAGACATATATGTAATAACACCAGACCTGCCTTTCATTTGATATTATTTCTTGTACAAATGAAACTGCTACAAAACAAACAGATTTTACAAGCATCTTAAATTATGCAATAGCCGGTATTACTGCATCGAGGTATCCTAACAATCCAATGGTTCTAAAACTCCTCAAGACCGACCGACATTCTCAACAAAGCTTCGACGTCACCCGAGGAGTACCAGGGCTGCAGACGTGGCGCGGAGCCAACGCGAGCCTCCGACGCTTTGGCCCAGCGCCAACCACATCGATCGCTTATTGAGCAGGTCAACGCTCGCCCTTCGCGACGCGCCGGTGATGGAAACATCGCTTGTTCCTTCGTCTCCTAACTTAGCTTCTAGACATTCATAATGAGGGTATTTTTTCAGATTTTTTTCTGCGTCATCCGAAAAGCGGATTTAGACGACAAATTAATTAAAGTGGGTGAAGTTAGCTCCTGAAAGAGATCTTGATTGCGTGCCTACTGCTTATTATGTATTCATGTTTGTAGCTAAGAACTTGTTTCGATTTCATGAATTGGAATTTAAAGGCAGTCAACGGAATGAATATGAAGAATATCAAACATTCCTTACAAAAGTTAAAACGTATCATGTAACATCTGTTAAAGAAAATTAAGAAAACATTTTACTTAATATAGAAAGTAACAGAGCTACATAAAAGCATCAAAGGGTCTTACCATAAAGTTCAGGCATCTCAATTTGTGGTTAAAGCTGTTGGTGTAAGTGGGCACCAATTAAAGGAGATGTTTGCCGGCGCCGACGATCCTTGCAAGTGCTAATAAAATCCTAGTGTGTAGTAAGACGATCAAGATAGACAAACAACTACGAAATGTTGGAAATTTTTCAACCTGTTTGCTAGTAGAGTATCAGACGCGCAGTCCGAGACTGCAGAGGTGGTTTATGAGAAGTTTCATGGAGCTTTTATGATTGTCAGCGGACGGTGAAGTTTTTGATGAGCAGCCACTGTCTTACATATTGTATGAGTTGTTATTGCACAAATATGTTGTTTTTATTGTACTCTTTTATGACTGCTCTGTACTTTTATCTGAGCGACACGATCTTTGAATGATGTCGTTTTGAAGTACACAGCATCTATTTTCCACAGTAAGAAAACAATACATTTTTTCTTCAGGTATGAGAAAATAATAGAAATTAGGGAAGATCAAAGAGAGCCACAATATCAATGTAAGACGTATTCGAAGCACGCACGATTCATTTTATCGAGATTTTCCTTATCATATTAATTATAATCCCGTGTTTCATCTTATTTTCTTTCATGTTATTACTGGCGTGAGTCAAACGAAATATATATGTAAAGTATCTTCTCTTGCCTTTATGAAACATTTTGTTCTTACAAAATATTGAGTGAAATCATTTTCGATCTCATCGAAGCTCTTTACAGCGACTGTGCTGCTGAGCTGTCCGTCCCGCAAACATTTACAATTTGTAGTCAGTGGTTTGTCGCCATAAGCATCGTGTCTGCCGAGTCTGTACTTAGGTCGATATTGACGATTTCACGCAAACAACATTACAGTTTTGGCCGCGCATCAAGTACTTTCCACTAAACGAGGTTCGTACTGGAATGAACTGTATTCCGGTGCAAATCTCGGTGCAATCGTACAATCACGTTAAACCAACCCCGTTGTTCCCTCTCATAGCGCACATATATACTATATAAAGTTTAAATGGAGTCTCCTTTGAAGTTTATAATTGCCGTTCGATATTCTTTCATATTTGAGAATAAAGTATTTTTTGGTGATGTCGTCTGTCTACTGTATTGATGTTTCAGATGCCTTTATTACTCTTTTGTGTGTGTCTTTTTGCCAATGAGCGATGAGTTATGTCTGTCTCGCCATCGCTACTGAATATGATTTATATTCTGAAGTACTTTACCTTAAATGGACACAATAATGCGTCCCTTATTTCCATTCTGCCACTAATCATTCTATTTCAACAAATACTTTTGAACGTTAATCACACACAGTACGATATAATGTACAACCAACGTTTCTTTACTCTAAATACCTCATCAGGTTTCAACCCGCGCTTCGCTTTGATCGATTCCATCAATAACCTCATCGAGTGTTCCTCGCGCGTTCGTTTCCACTAATTCTGCTTATATCCAATAAACGAAATAAAGGAACACAATGGGAAGATAATGAGAAAATCCACTCGCGGCCGAATGTTCCCGCGGAGATTCCTCCGTGATAATAACGCGGTGCTGCGCGATGCTGGCAATCCCGATGATTGGAAGATATTTCTATATTAACATATATATTAGTGCTCACTTTTCTTCACAATTTTATTATTAAAAAAAGGGTGAGCGGAATGTAAATGGATTGTACAATTTCAGAATCTAGATACCTGAGAGCAAACGTGAAAATTGAATTTGAATATGACTCTATACGATATTATAGAGTGGATGTGTCTGCGTTTGTAGATAGAGATATTGACAAGTTGATGTAATGTAATACGCAGTAGAAATATAAATAACTGATCAAAACTATTACAATGACAAGTAACTTACAAAGAAACAGATAATATTTTAGTATTTCTTAAAAGCAATCAGTGAGAGCCGACTCAAACAGATAAGGAATATTGTTGAGATGTGATTGATTACTTCACAAAACAGCCAATCTGTATTGGCTTTGTTTAAGACACTTAAGTTAAGCATCCAAGAAACTCCAATATTAATTAATAATGAAATCAGAACAACCATTAGAACAATAATGAATTGAACAAACGGCTCTAAAACAGTCATTATGAATGGATTGGAGGTATATAGTTAGTGAAGTAACAGCTATCTTAGATAAATATACAAGTTATATTAAGCGCTTTACTTAAATCTTTGCTTATCGATAATGTAGACTTACTTTAGACCATGGTTAGTCGATCGAGTAACATCGACATAAAGTCGGCCAGTTGACTTAATGTGGAGTATTTTGTCGGCGTTGGGCGCTCTGATCGATGGAGTCCCATTGAGCGGAAAACTTCGCTTCGATCGACATTTACTTTTTTGTCTGTAGTTGTTGAGGTTGCTTCACCTGCCGGTTATAAACTTACAGTAATAAATGGCCCTTTTAGCGAATCTAATTGTTAGTTACTGTACCTCATATATGATGTAAATGTGTTAATTAACTTTTAATTTTGTTGATGTGTTGATATGATAGGTTTAGTGATTAATTAGGCATCATCCATAATGAGCGGAATAAATACTTGATTTATGTTAAACAATATAATAATAATGAACAATGCGAGCCACTGCATATGGATCGCTTCAGTTGCGTTGTGGTCGCAATTCTAACGCCTATTGCCATATCCATTTGAATGTTAGAGGACGAGGAAGAGAGTGTGCTCAATGCCAATATTATGTTAACGATGTATTATATTATTAAACAAATATGATTTCAAAGTCAAAGAATTATTTATAATTAAACTATTTACAGGCACTTTTAAATTCTCAAGGAGTCAGTCACCTACTCAAAAAGTTGAAGTTAGTTGCTCGTTCCAAAACATAGGTAGGTCGCTAAAATAGATAAGAACGAGTAAGAAACTCCACGGAGACTCTTTTCAATCAAGTTCTTACACAATTCTCGTTGCTTCAATACATAATGTGAAAACAATGAAGGTGAAGAAAAATATAAAACAATTTTAAAAAAAGCTATGATTTAATAGTTGATCAATCGCAACTGACAGCGGCCGTTTACGAACATGACGCGGGGATCAGCATCATGTAACACAATCTTTATATGTATCTCTTAGAATAATAGTTTAATGCTAAAGTATACACAATACGTGAAGGATTAAATGAAATAGGTATGTATGTACTAACAATGTGATCATGATTAAATCCACATGAGAGCTGTTCGGCCGGGGTCGCAGCCCCCGCGGCAACGTGCAACTAAATCAGGCCCGCGGTGTACCGCAGCGCGTGATAATATATACATTGACGGCTCGCTATGAAACGAATATAATTCAATTCTGTGTTTGAGAGGTAATGGAATATTCTGTGTATTTATGATCGGCTTGCTGCGCTAGTGGTAGGTCGTAGTGTGGAATTATTGAATGCAATCCGACTGATTTGTTTGAGCTACTGTTTGTTTGTTTGCGCAGGCTTTACTACTGCACACACTACCAGCTCCGCTTGTGTTGTTGTGTGTGTTGAACGTGCGTTTATTAGAGTTATGGGTTTTCTGTTTGTAAATATTTTTTTATTTTTTTCGGATTCATTTACCTATTTTAAATAACTTCAGCTTTCTTCAAAAAATAAACTTCTTATAATGTGCAGATTCCCTACAATCTATGTATTCACTTCTGTTCTGAAATCGTAACATTATCTAAGTAAACCAGCGAAGCTGCCTAGAGCGGCCCCCGTTACAACCTCCTCTATCCCCTACTGCCAGTGTGACATATATCTGCCTACCCCTCTCTATCGACTCCTCGGCGGGAGACAAGTCACCGCGTCCCACTCTCGCGTCACAACACCACACTTATTTGGGAACTTTTTCCGCCGCGCTCCGTCACCCACTGTAATCGGAACTCATTTATTTGTCGACGAACTTGTACTAAGTTGTAACCGTTTCTTAAACTGTGGCTGAAGTAAATTCGTTTCAGTTACAGATAAATTCGAACCTTAGTCTAAGTTTAAATACTCGCACAATAGCTGACTCGAATGTTTAAACTTGGACTAAAGTTAGAACTTGATTTGTAAAGAGACCAAATGTAATCTGGGACTGATGAAGTGATGATGTTTGACTCAGATTTCTGATTGACGAAATGTATAATTTTCAGGAAAATTAATTGTATAGTTTTCAACCAAGAAACAAACCAATACTGTACTTCTAGCAAAACGGGTCAATGCTCGGTGACAATAAATAAATTACCTATTACGTTAGAATCTCAACTGTAGGTGAAAGTTACGGGTTCCATGACCCATTAGTATTCCGGCAGACCTTACCTCTCCTCCTGATAACATCTCGGGGTCACCTCTGACACTCAAGGAAATCCATACAACCAGCCTGATACTTATCTTGGCGTAGTTTTTGCCGCCCTAGAGATGTGGCGATAACCTCGCGGCAGATAACGCGCCGCAGCGCGAACTAATCCGTAATGATTTAACATGGGGCTGCTCTCGTGACGCGCTCCAGTGACGTCATCAATCGTACTAGTAAGGGGGGCTCGGGGGAGGCGGGGGGAAGAGCTGACGATGGAGTGGTGATAGTATTTTGGGACCTTTTGTTTTGAATCTGATTGTTTGTTTTGAATGAAGGGCTTCGTATCTATCGGAAGATTTTGCTAAACTACTTTTCTATGTAAATGATAAAAACTCAATATGCAATACTCTTTACAGCAATACTCTTTGAAGTATTTATCGAATGAAGTATTTTTTGGCGGGCAATGTAATTTTCCCAAAATATCATAATCTTACATTCCCAATACACAACAATTTTATGATACCACATCCAAAGAGCAGTTATTAACAAAATGTAGTCATTCTGGGATTCCAAATGTTGTATTAATTAATAAGAAAAAAAACCCTTTGAGCGTAGAGCCCGGAGTCTGCCGCTCGGCATCAGTCAACACTTCCTGTGCCATCTTCTGTAGTTAACTAGCATTTGCTTCTCAATTCCCTTCATTACATAGACCTTATCCCTCACGCGCACAGTCCAGAGCGCCATGCATCACCGCCGACAGTGACGTACAGCGCGCACTAACTAGCGCTCGCGTCGCACCCTCATCAATACCACCGCTACTATCAGCGTGTGCTCGGCTTACAACTAATGTGCCACATCGGTGAGTTTGTTTATTGATGTTATGTCTTTAGCATCAGCGGCTTTATGTATTGATTTTATTTACAATTATTATGCAATTTTTTTGTTGGCGAACTGTGGGTGTACATTGGTACACTTTTGCCTAACACAGACGTGATGGTGTGTGTGTTATTATTGTATTATTATTTGATTAACCTAAACACAAAACTTATAAATAGTAATTAAATTACAGAGAAAGAAGGAAGTTTATAGGGCATCGAAAAACTCGTCCGCATCGCTGTCAATGGGGCAGGTGTACAAAAAGCCGCAACATTGCCACGTTTTATGACAATGCTGATACTTTGGCCCAAGAGAATAAAAAATTTTCAATGCATTAAAGCTTTTTATTTTATATTACTTCCATTTTATTTCGTTGTAGGTACACGCCACATAGTGACACAGTAGATCAACATGCAATATGCTATTACGGAACGTTTTCTATATCCATCATAATAATACGAAACCCAAAATCGTTAGGTCGGTTTATGTCCCCAAGCGATTAAATTGATATATATTATTAGTGGGCACATAAACTTGATAGAGGTGTAACGTTACACACGGGTGACAAATGTTTACATGAACAAAGCCACAAAACGCTGTCGATGTTACACACTGGTGGTAAACAGAAAAATAAATATACGTAATGTTGCGCTAAATAAGGCTCTGTTACAGTAGCACAGCGTTACAGTAACAGCGATGTGTTGAACAGAACACAAGTTACGAGCGACTGATTTACTTCCTTATTGCTGAATGTGAGGTGATGGCTTTCATTCGGATATCGTACTAAATTTTTATTTGACTTCGTCTTTTTGGGAATTTTTCATCGCTTGACATTTTAAATTTTATTTCTACCAAGAAGTACCCAGCAAGAGATCCATTCTTTGTTACATCTTAAGTTAATAAAGATAGGTAGAAAATATACAACTAATAACGTTTTCCATCGGCATCATAAATCCTTGCCACTCCAAAAGGAGCTGGGCACGCGCCTCTCCCTGGTACTGCGCTCTCCGAGACCTTATTATTATTGTTCCGCATACAATTTTCATTATTTATATTTTCTCCCAAACCTCATCCAATTTCACGCTGCAGTTAGTATATGTTCCGCCGTGTTCGATCGGAAGCGTGTTCCGCGTCTACCACACATCCTGGCAGGTAGAAAATGTACAATTTGATATTCTATTAGTCAGGGCGAAAGGGAAATTGTCTGGCTTTACGCCGCCATAAAGTGGGATCGTGTTTGGCACATGTTTTGATATAGCGCCATCTGCCGGCGGACACGGCGACTATAAAATAGTTTATGTTGGCACGTGCTTTGAGACAACACTATCAATTTATGTTGTACATAGGTTCCGCTGGAATAGTTGATGATGCGGCAATACATGTAGTAGCTAATCCAATTCTACTACTATTATAAAGGCGAAAGTTTGTATGTATGTATGGATGTTTGTTACTCTTTCACGCTTAAACGGCTGAATGGATCTGGATGAAATTTGGCACAAAGATAGATTATAGTCTGGAATAACACATAGGCTACTTTTTATCCCGGGAAAATGTACGGTACCCGTAGGATAACACATCAACTGTGACGCGGACGAAGTCGCGGGCAGAAGCTAGTACTTGTATAAATGTAATAGGACAGGCTCAATACGCAGGTTCTGCGTTTATTCGAAGAATAGCAAAGCAGTATACTATATCTATGTATTTGTAATCTATACATATAATAAAATCGTAACGAGGCCAATTCTGTACATTCAATATTTTTTATAAAGACTAATTCTCACATGTTAAATACATTATACTGAACCCAAAAAAAAGGTTTTTAGAATTTTTGTCTGTTTGTTTGTTTGTATGTATGTACGCGCGTAACTTTTTAACTCCTGCACCGATTTGAACAAAACTTTTGGCATTGTGTTGGCAGTAATCTGAGCTCTAAATCACGCTATGTCACATAGGGGTTAGACAGAAACAATATGAACACTATTAACTTAAAAATACTGAACGCGAACGAAGTCGCGGGGAACAGCTAGTTTTTGTTATAAAATAAGTCTTTTTCATTTACTACGATATGACGATGTGCCTATGTTTATTATAATAATATAAATATCAGCGTATAAATGTCCCACTCCAGGGCAAAGGCGAATTGGCGATTCCAGATTTACATTAATAAAAAAGGTTTCCTTAATTTATGTTTACTTAGGCCTACGGTAAAAATAATGTTATCTAATAGGAAAACGCAAAATGAAATAATAATAAAAGTCATTTTGTCGTATTATGTTGGTATTATCTACATACTTTTCCGAACTTAAGTATATATTTTGAAATTGTTGTAATATTATACATATAATATTTTCTAACATGCGTATCATTTAACCAAGCGCTTAATTTGTGTCAAAACTTAACTTTCTTGTAATTCAGAATGATCTAGTCTACAGTCAGACTTTCAGCAATGTGAAGCAAGTCTGTGTCGAAGGCATTAGGAGCGAGATTGAGAAAGTCAAAGCTTTTAAATGTTGTCAATCTTCGTTTACATTGCGATCAAACACGCCGACGGACTTCAGTGATAATGAGGATTAAATGCCATCAGATGTTGAAGGGAACCAACAATCAAATGGAAAGAAATATTTATTTATTCATTAATTAATACTTTATGCACATAATGTAAAAGTACACCGTATAAAGGCGTACTTAATGCCTTGGGTATTTTCTACCAGTCTACATATCAGTCTAAATATCTGTACTTATGTTTACTGATTAACTTTCAATGGAAAATTAGACGTTAACTAATACTTTGCTTTAATAAATACACATAGCATGTTGAATCAGGACACTTTGTAGCGAACAAGCAATGTTCGAGCAGTGTTATTACGAGTCGTTTTCTCTTTAACAATTTTCGATATTCTTATCTTATATTCCAATCTCTGAGTTTCAGAAAATTCAGCTCCATGTTACAAAGCAAATAAGAACAAAATGTGCCAAATACATATTACGTTAAATCAGATAGGTATCTACTAAAACTTCGTAAGAAAATAATCTGGAAACTTAAAATACAATCTCTTAAAATACAATGTAAGAAATGATTTTCTTTTACACTTTAGAATTTAAAAATTCTTTTCGCATTCTTGAAATATAATTTCATCAAAAACGTTGCTAAGAATGTTGATTTTAACTGAAATGTTCGCTGTTAATTTAACGGGTTTAAGCGCTGTTATTTTAATTAAGAAGAGTTCTCATTGTGTTTCGTATAATGTAGCGCTGAAGCCCGAGCGTGGCGCTGCACTCAGCCGCTGAAAGTTCTGTGACGACCATCGTAAAGTAGTGCAGGGCTGCACGCTGTGTGCGACGTTTTAGCTCAAAAATGTTTAAGTAATGGGTAATTGTGTTGCAAGTAGTGGCGGCGTGCACTCTGCAGCCGCACCGGAGCGTCCACGCTACAGTCGTCACTCTCAGGGAGACGTCGTGAAACTAGAACATTACGTACACACTACTCATGGAGAGGTTTGTTAATTTGAGAGTTGTATTATGTACTGATTGATACACGGCTCTCTTGTTGCTCTTACTGACGTTAGCAGTGACTATTGCAAGAGATAACTATTCGTTGGTCAGTCCGACATACCCATCATCCCCATGACTACTTGAAGCCCCAAGAACACCTGCCCCCCGGTCGTAAACAGCAGTGGTCTATCTGGAAGGCACTGAATCGATTGCACACCCAGGTAAACCGTTGCAAACATAATCTGGCAAAATGGGGCGTCATAGACCCGTCTGACACCCAGTGCGATTGCGGAGCTTCTGATCAGACATTGTCTTATATGCTAGTTTATACTAGCCAGGTTCATCTGGAAGGGTAACAGCGTCTACAACTGACACGTTTAATGAAAAGAGTATGCCTTTTCTCGCTGCACTCCGCTCAACTTATCATAAAGTTATTCTTGTTACTCAGTGTTACGTTAAACGTAGCACCTCTTACTTGTCGGTACTTGTGTGAGTACAACAGGTAGATACTCCCGTGTATCGAGTAGCTCCTCATTATAAAGTAATTTAACTTCAGCGTTACATCTTGTTTTCTACGGAAAACACTTTGTAACTTGTAGTGGTTTATTTTGACTGAGTTTTACAGATATAGCTTGTAATATGTTCTTACCTGAAGCACAAGCGACTCAATCATATGTATATACGTATGTTGTGACAGCCGCGTCAGTTTCGCTACAATATGTTCCGCACGACCCCCGGCGACTGACCGCTCCTTACCATTCGTACTTTATTCATGTTCCGATATATTGTGACGTGGTCGTGCGCGCGAGGATTTTTGTACATAAATAATGTGTTTTAGAAGAAAATGTTTCTATAATATATGTGTGTTGTATATCTTCTTATTACAAGTTTCGTGTGCCGTACTACAGGCATCCCGTCTCTACTCCCTAGAGGAATACAGATTTGCTATCCTAGTATTAACCACGTGTTAATTAAATACAAAGTTTCTCTTGGCTAAATGACCAAGTGGTGAAGTTCAGCCGTCCATACATTATATTAAATAAAGCCAAATACGTCCGAGAGACGTGCCCTAAGTAACCATGACAAAATCAGCTATTAGGAGATAGCTGATTTTGTCATGGTTACTCATGACGACTACTGTTGATCTCTGCTGATCCTCATTATCGGTCATACCACGATTTTAAGTCCATTAATGATAGGTATCGCTGGTTGGATCACCTTGTCATTAAATCAAAGTAAATAACTTTCAACTTCCTGAAAGTACGCTTCAGTTGATACTGAATTCATTTGACGGAAAACTTGGAAGTAAATTAATATGCATGTCGTGTCACTGCGGTTAACCAAATTGAAAACATTTTGCATTTCTTTGCCAACAGTACAGTACGCAAGTACTGTGATAAGGGTAGAATTCTCAAACACAGCCAAATACGTTGCGCGACTACCCATCTAAATAAATAATGTGTTCGAACTAAAAACGTTGCAAATGTGCTGTACACTGTTCATTGCGGCGTCTGAATGGATCTCATTTCGTCGCCGCTCTTATTATACGGCATTCTATTGCGGTCTTTGCGTGTTTGTCGCAGTGAGCGTGATTTACTTGACTTTTGTAAGGGTTCGTTGTTAGTCAATATTTATTTAATGTTTGTGAATGTGTACTGTTTTTAAATGAGATTTTTTTCGTGTATTTGAGGGCGAGGAAAAGTGAAAAAGTTTTGAGATTATTGTTATGAAACAGGCAAGATGAATAATTGCGAACACAACCAACATTTCGTTTGAAACTCAGACGGTGCCGCGTGACAGACCGCCTTGCCTTGAGCGGGTGTAGCGCCACCTGGGGACGCTCATGTCCAGCAGTGGACTGTGTTAGCTGGAGTTGACTTTGATTTCATTCAGTTGGCTTTACGAGTATGTGTCATAGATAGTGTACAAAAATAAACAAACATATTTGCGTGGAACACCAACGAACAACCGTAACATTCTGTATCGAGGCGACGAACAAAAAGAGTCGGATTCGATCAACAATATTGAGTAGGACATGTACAGACGAGCACAGAAACTATGATCAAAGCGCATGCATGTCGCAAATAACACGGTTACGTACAGTCGCCGTCAATATTAGTTGTGAACTAAACTGACACCACTGTGTGACAGGATTCGGTTCGAAAAAGTTTGTTGTGTATATCACAATACACATACCATCTAATAGTACCTACGTTATAACGAAAGTATACTTATTTATATATATTTGATAATCGAAAAGTACATGAAGTTTATTACTCAAAACAATAAGCATTGTATAGACATTGATAAAATTGTCACATGCAAAACAATTTGTACAGTTAAAAGCTAAAATAAAGTAATCCATCAAATTTATTCATTTATTTACATCCAAGGGTATTAAAACAAAAAAAAGGCATTGTTTTTGTGAAAATTACAATGATTGCGGTTTTGGATGGTTGGATGCTCTGACAAGCCGAACAGTTTGTAAAATTTAAATTGGTCCCGTGCTGTTCGTGTTACTTATTTGATTCGCAAATATACAAATATTCAGAAAATATCATACAGTCAAATTATTAAACAACAAATATTATAAAAAAAAACCATAGCAACCTGACGAGGTATGGCATCCAGCAGAATATTCCGACAGAGCATTCAAATCAAATCAAATCAAATCAAAGCATTTATTTCAATTAGACCATTTACAGGCACTTTTGAATTGTCAAGAAGTTACAGTTTAATATTGATGCTAGTTGCTCGTTCCAAAACGTAGATCTTTATGGAGAAGAACGAGCAAGAAACTCCATGGACACTCTTTTCATTCAATTTGGTTTTTACAAAAACTTGGTTACAATATTCTTGTTGCTTCTATATGTGAAAACAATGAAGTGAAAGAATGAATGAAATATAAAAAATAACAAAATTATAATAAAGATGTAAGCCATGGCAGTCAAGAGATGACCAATCCCAACTGACAGCACCCGTTCACGAATATGACGCGTGCATCAGCACCATTTAGCTCAACCATCTTGAAGGGAACCAAACGACCCAACCCACGCGCCACCGTCAGCGAGACATTAAAGTGAGCATGACGAAACTCTCAACTGCCATGCTCAGTGTCCAACACATAGTAACTTAACAAATAAATGGCTCCATGGTACTCACATTTACAAAATTGAAATAAATTATGTTAAATTATATAATACTAAGGTTTTTAGTGAACCTATTCGACTGATGTATGTAATAAATAGCAATAAAATAACGGTAAACGTTATTAAGGTCAATCAAAATGAAAAAAGGGGTAAGAAACATTCCCAAAAAAACAATATCTATTAATTTGTGAGCCCGAGTCTCTGTGGAGCAGGACCAGCATTAAGCCAAGCATTCTTATCATTAATATAATCTTCTAACTTATAATATGCCTGACTACATAGTGTGCGTTTGATGCAAGTTTTAAATTTTCTCTCATTTAGTTCGAGAATATCGAGCGGTATTTTGTTATAACATTTTACACAGTACCCCATAAAAGAAGTGTGTACTTTAGACAATCTGAAACCTGGTTGATCTAATTTATTCCTATTTCTAGTATAAACATTATGTCTATCACCAATTTTTTTGAAAAGATGAAGGTTTTTTCGAACGTGCATAATGTTTTCATATATATATTGACAAGGAACCGTCATGATATTAATTTTTTTGAACAATTCCCTTAGAGACTCGCTCCTGCAAAGATTATAGATGGCTCTGACAGCCCTCTTTTGCAGAATAAAGATAGACTCTATATCTGCAGCCCGCCCCCAAAGCAAAATACCGTAAGACATAATGCTATGAAAGTAACTAAAATAGACCAGCCTCGCGGTATCCACGTCTGTTAATTGTCTGATTTTTCTGACAGCGTAAGCGGCTGAGCTCAACCGCCCTGCTAGAGATGTTAAGTGAGGACTCCACTGCAGCTTTGAGTCAAGCGTAATCCCTAGGAAAACTGTCTTTTCGACGAATTCCAGTATATCCTTATTTAATGTAACGTTACATGACATACTTTTAACATTTGGCAAAGCGAATCTTATGCACTTAGTTTTCTTCTCATTTAATACTAAGTTATTTATAGTAAACCAATTATGAACCTCATGCATAGCGTTATTTACGTCGTCAAGATGTTGTGCCTTTCTATTTACTTTAAAAATCAGTGAAGTGTCATCAGCAAATAACACCATTTGAGGTTGGTTTTTCAGTAAATGAGGTAAATCATTAATATATACTAAAAAGAGAAACGGACCCAATATTGAACCCTGCGGAACCCCCATCTTTACTTTTAAGCCTAATGAGTTTACACCGTTTATTTGCACATGCTGCAGTCTATCATTTAAGTACGATTTTATCAAGTCACGCGCTAGATGACCAAGTCCGTAATGCTCGAGCTTAAGGAGGAGTGTTTCATGATTTACGCAATCAAACGCTTTTGAGAGGTCGCAAAAAATGCCAATGGCATCCTGTGAGTCCTCCCATGCATTAAAGATGTGTTTAATTAGAGTGACACCGGCGTCTGTAGTGCAACGCCCTCTGGTGAAACCATACTGTTGATCGTGCAAGATGTTGTTGCAGTTGAAATGATTAAGCATTTGATTGAGCATCACTTTTTCGAACACCTTGCTGAAAACCGGCAAAATCGACACAGGTCTATAATTGTTGGTGTCTTTGCTATCCCCGGACTTAAATAGGGGTATAACCTTGCTGTGCTTCATTAAAGTAGGGAAAACTCCTTGGTCTATACACAATTCCAATTCCATAGGACGAGTTACAAAATATCGGAGGGAAATAATAAAGCTTGTTTTGAACGTTCGCAAACAACGCCGACACACATTGCAACCATTTTTATTATTTTCATTTGAGTATCGTGTGTGGTATGCTTATTTGGAATATTTTGTTTTTATTCGAATGAGTCTGTAATTCGATGTATACAGTCAGTAACAAAGGATTTATCGTTTCGACATGCGAAATATGTTTCAGTTACAAAAAAACAATGCACTTGTACATTTGATTGGTTGTTGGTTTGTTTCGTGGATTTACAAGGCCTTTGATGTTTTAACACAATGCAAGGTTTCTGACAACAAACGAAATTATAAATAGCTCCTTAGTATATATTATGTGTTCTCAAATTGTGTGTATTTAATAAACAAAAATATCTGCAAATATAACCAAATGAAACGATTCTTTTGTATTAATAATTCTTTTGAATACTTAATAATAATTCTCGAGCTAAGAAACAGGATACTATGATTGTGCCTTAGGGTGCTGATCTTTATTAGTAGTGTTAGCCACTAATCTAACTAGCTGTATTCCCTTTAGTTAGATTTACAATAACTGAAAATTCCAAGGTCTTGGGTTTGATTCTCAGGTTGAGCAAAAAGTGTTATTGGGTTTTTCTTCCCCCTATAACACGGGACCTAAGTACACCGGCGAACTGCGGGTGTATATTGGTACACGTCTGCCTTACCTTTCAGGGAATACAAGCGTGATAGTATGTTTGTCAAAATTCCAACCAATCCATCACTCCATACACATTTTCATTCGGACCGTTCAAGAGTCAGTGTGTCCGGCGCGCACTGTGCGCGTACGTTACCGTCGCGTGGAGTTTCGCGGCGCGACACAAACGCCGACATTAGCTATTGTGACCTCTCTCGCGCCGCGGTAAGGATTGTGTGCCGAGTGCCATTGTTCTTTTAACCACATTTGATTCATTGACATTAGAATCTGTTAATTCAGTTAGCGGTTAGCTTTATGCAGACTAAATGTTGCAGCCATTTAGAAAACATGACGATTATCAAGATGGGCCTTTAGTGTAACAGTAATTGGGTTTCATCTTCAGATACCTCTTATGTTTTGTTACAAGGTAATCCAATTACAAACAATTTTATTTTATTTTATAAGCTGTATCAAAAACAAGGTACATTTTTTTAAAACGATATTTTTTGTTGTTTGTAATTAAAATAGCGGCGTTGTGTGTAGATGTGATGTGTCCCCGGGGCGTGCTCTCGCGGCTAGGAGTACGCGGATGGGCAGTGGCGTCAAGTTGCGCACTTGTATCACATCGCTTGTCACACTTCATTATGGAAACGGTTCCTCTACTGTTGTGATCATTTAGAGAGACACACATTCACAATCCCATCTCACTGCAAATCAAAATCAAAAACTTGACAAAAATCGAGGTAAAGTAGAAGTGTTGTGACAAATATATGCGTACATTAGAACGCAAACGTTCATATAAATTGAAGACTCACACTAAAGATCCAACAAGTAGTGATGTTTTGTTCACCGGTTTGAGTATTATTGAAACGAGCACAAGTATGTAGAGGTGAGCCCGCCGCTAGCAGTGAGGAGTGCGCAATCCTCCATCCTCATGAAGCATAAATCATCATCATCATCATATCAGCCGCAGGACGTCCACTGCTGGACATAGGCCTTCCCCATAGATTTCCAAAAGAGCCGGTTGGATACCGCATATTAACTGGAAAGTGAAATAAGTTTCAGATAAAATCGAATTAAACTCGTAAATCGCAGTAAAGTATTACTTATGGCCAAAGTTTTATTTAATATCGAATGAGAACTTTGAACTGTCCATTAAAAGGAATTTATAACTCACATCTTGTACAAGTTTCATTATTCCATCCATTCCGTATAACGTAGTTAACATGTATGTTTAAATGTGTATGTATATACAAATATTGTAACTTGTCAAATGAGTTATTTAAATATTTTACCGAATACAACACACATTGGTACACCTCTGCCTCACCCTTCGGGGAATACAGGCGTGATGGTTTGAATCCGAATACAATTCCTTGTATAATAACGAAGTTTGTATTAATTTATTGCCATATTGGTATAAAAAGATTCAGAAATTAGGCTTTATGTAGTAAAATTTACATTCGTTTAATTACAAGAATGTCTCATCTCGGAGATGCTCTGCAGCATCTCACCCACACTCACCATAACCCAATAGACAAGGCTGCACAACATATTTAAACCCCGTTCATTGTGAAGCGTCCATTATTATTGAGCCGCGTCGAGCACAGTACTCGTCCATAGCACGAGCATGGTAACTATTTGACACGGACAGCGCAGCTTTATGTCGTGGTGATAAGGGTGGTTTTCACGATGACGTTACTCTCAGCGCGGTGGAGGTCCGCATCGAGTGCAGCTCGAATGCCTCCGCGCGCGGTACGTCGCCGCTCTCATTTGCATTGTAGGAAATTGAATTTTTTCGTGCGCCGGCTCGTGACCTTTTGTGGAGGACAACAGTTCATGTACATACCTACGTACACACATACATGCGGGCAGGTGTATTATGCATATTGTATTGCTATAGTTGTGTGGTAGCTGTGGTTGCAGAAACTATTGCGTTATTGTAGTTATATTTTCGTTTTTTTTTGTGGATGAAAGTAACCAGCAAGTTATATACCATGTCATCGGCTACACTAAGATGGAGCTGTCGTTTAGTTTGGCACTTCGGCCTTCTTTGTAGAATAGCTAATGTTAGACGAACAATTAGGACAATATATTTCTAATACGTATATGTATTGAAGTAAATACACGTTTAGTTCACAGTCTAACTAATAAATAATCGAATAAACCTTTTCCCTTTACTTCAAAGAAAGTTTCGCATTTAATTATTCTGCTACACAATACAGCTACGGCGTAGCGTGACCGTAGCGCCGTAGCGTAGGCCGCTACGAGCCGAACGGTTGAAATGAATAACTAATTCGATCATATCTACATACACGATTACGTCGTACGAAGGCTTTATAGTCGTCATAAGTAAACTGGCGACTTAATGTAAGGGTACACGTAACTTTAAGTAGGGTAGGTTCAAGTGCTGTCGTTGTTATAATAATAAGGTCGATTCTGCGGCCTCTTGTCATATTAAAATGTCGTAGGGTTTTCTAAACTAGTCTCACTCTTGAAGTCTTAACTTGGCATGAAGTTTTCATTGAACATGGCATTTTTTTAATATACTTGTTTGGTTTCTTTCGAATCGTGCGCGTCTTTATTTAATTATTCTTCCGTTTATAGTCTTAACACGATTGATGTAACTGTGGTAGCAACAACGTATTAACTTGATTATTGTGTCAGGAGTTTGACGCTTAGCCTTACCCAGTCCTGCAGTGGGACAACACAGGTTAAAAATAAATTCAATACTAAATTGGCTACTGTAAACAAAATCTAATACTGTAGAGTTTCGTCCCATTTAATTTTCTTTCCATTTAAAAGTGATTGTTATTGTTAAAATGCTTGAAGTTTCTGCGCCATTATGTGTTACTTTTGTTTCACCACTTACACCGATCATCTCTACGTGCCACAGTGTCAACAGTTGCATTCAACAGTGCGCGGCGTCCGGCACACAGCGGCGTCGTCTCGGAAGCGGACCACATGGCCACTGGAGTCTGCATTCACACTGGCCATGTGGTTCGTTCAAGACGATACCGGCTTATCCACAGCCGAGCGGAGCTTGATGGAAGTAATCCGGAGATGGAATCATCGTCATCATCAACATCTACATCACCAACATTATCATCAGCATCAGCAACATCATCATCAACATCAATATCTTCATCGACATCATCATCACCAACATCATCATCAATAATATCATCAACATCTAAATCAATATCACCATAATCATCTTAACCAATATCATCATCATTATCAACATCACCATCAGCATCATCATCAACATCATCAACAATATCAACATCATCGTCATTATCATCAGCATAAATTCCGTACGTTCAACCTGTCACGTATTTTCTATCTAAGACATACTATATTGCCCCGCGTCTTCGCGCGTGGTATCGCGGCGGTCACGAATGTTCGCGTGCGCTCCTCACTCACACGTGACACACGACGCCGATACAATCGTTACGTGTGCATTCGGCTTTATTATGTTAATAGACTTGTGTGACATTAAGTGTATGATATATCTGCCGGGGCTGCGGGTTGTTCGAAAGAGATACCGCACCCCCGGAACGCAAAGGGCACATGAAAGGAACATAGACGGGTTTTAGACAGTAAAAGTCTGACACTAAGGGCAGGGGAAGTTATTTGATGATTTCCCGTCTATAAAAAAAAAAGTATATGATATATTGAATCATAACTGACTCTCAAGCATAAGAATGATAAATTGGTGGATGTAATATTTGATAGATAACTGATTTTTAATAGTTAACTCTTTTTACGTTTGTTACGCTTATAGGAAACAAAAAAACATTTTTTTTTAGTAAAACCTATATTTAATCCGAAAAATATTTAGTTGTGCCTTTTCACAAAACTCTGGTTACATAATTAGTAGATTCTACATGTGACAACAATGCAGTTATAAAAAAAAAAACGACGGGTTGCACTCCGGGAGTGCCGGCAGAAGTGAAAACGCTAAAGACGTACACAAATATGAAAATTCGTCGATTAGATTAGATTTTCGATCAGGTCACGTGTCCTGAAGCGAGTTTAACATTTTTTACCCATTCCAAAAAAAGTGCACAACGCCGCTAAAGAAGTTTTCACTTCAAAAAAGTAAAAGTTATTATGGCAGTCAAAAGATGACCAATCTCAGCTGTAACCTACATAGAACTTTTAATTCTTACCAGTTCATCGACTATTCAAATCAATAGATTGTATAACAGTACCCCCTCGCAGCCTACCAATATAATTCTACCAGTAAATACTTGATGCTCCGCCGACGTGATTGGTCCGCGAGCGGCCGGCGCCGACCAATAAGGATGTGCTCACTTATTCACTGTCCAGCACAACTGCGCTATAAATAAGTTACGGTCTCGAACGATCGCATCATATCACGCCCGTGTTGTCTGAAGGAGTCGGCAGAGGTATATAGTAGCACATGTGTAACATGCAGTACAGGGCAAGCCTGTAGCTAATAACCGGGAACCAATCCTGAATCTAACTAAGGCTCAATTTGATGAGCTAATTGTTTCCAGGTGCATGCAAGTAAAGTAGAGCTTTGTTTGAGAGTATTTAAGGTGTTACTTTAAGAGATTATTATTTTGGGAATAATTTCAGTCTGTTTTGTCAATATGTATGTATGAAATATGATGGCTGAAACTTTCAGGTTTACTTTTTCGTTGCCAGAAATGTAGTGTAGTAAATGATACAGACTAGTGAAGTGCAACTTACAGTGTTGATTTTATAAGAACGACAACAATTTATAAGAAGTATTCTGAAATAGCCAATCCGCTTTGAGAAAGCGTGGTGATCACTGCTCGTACCTTCTCTGGGTGCCTTTGCCCTGCAGTGGGAGAGTAATAGGCTGGTATTATTATTATTATTCACGAACATATTTTTATTCCTATAAGAATTGCGCCGCAGCTACGCTTAATTACGACAGACTATAAGACTGTATGAATGTGTTGACCCGACATGTAGGTCGAGAAACCTCGCAACTGTCCACAGTCGAGTAGGTTCTATTGCTAGTGTGGGCAGGTCTGGTAATGCGGGGAGTAGCTCACTAGGAATATTTCGTCTGGATAACATGTGCTCAAACAAACTATTGTGAATAATGATATCGTTTATTCAAACATTTAATTCTTCAAAATCAAGCCATTCCATCCGTCAATCAACTGCCTCGTTAGCCTAGTGCCCCTAAGCTCGACTGCTAGGCTAGAGGTCCCGGGTTCGATTCCAGATCGAGCAAAGTGTTAATGGGATGTTCTATGAAATTCTCAGTAGCAGCTCAAGTTAGGATCTGTGCCGCGCTAATGGCTATAGGCTCGAGTTACTTATTTACATGACACCTAAACATACAGGCAAACTGTGGTACACAACATTAGTACACTTCTGCCTAATCCTTCTGGGAATACGGGCGTACTGGTATGTTATGTTATCAATCCACGATGCGAGTCTGCCACGCGAGTAGGTTTGTGAGGGACTTGTGCTCCTCACCCTCCGAGAGGGCTACCTCAGAGGACGCTCTCAACAGCCCATTAAACAGGCGACTGTTGCAATCCCTTTACAATTACATTTGCCAACTTTCTACAAATTTCTCCTCTCCATCATATTTCCTGATTGTGTTACTCATAATAATGTACTGAGGAATAACTCAATTTGCTGTCACACCCTCACTCGCGCTGATAACGCAATTTGTACATAACATTAGGGACGGTAATACATTCTGACAGCTTCCTGAAGCGTCAGCCAGCCGTATACACATTTGTTTCAGCGAGAGTGTACAACAAGGACATTTTAAATCTCTAAGTTATGGCACAGATTTCTTTAAAAAAATATATAAATAATTTAAGTAGGTAGAGCTCTTTGTAAAGAAGCTCGTCCGGGGAAGTACTACCACCATACCTATTTCTGCCGCAAAGCAGCGTTACTGTGTTCTGGCTTGAAGTATGGGTGCCGGTGTAATTACAGGCACATGGCACATTTCAACTTTGTCACTGGGATAGCAACGCACCTGCACGGTTTCTGGTATTGAAGATGTCGATAGGTAGCGGTGACCATTTAACATCAGGCTTGTTTGCCACACAACCAGATAAAAAAAATGCGTGCCCTAAACATAACTCTCATAGTCATAACAAACATAAGAACAATAAAAGCAATTAAACTGTGATCACACTTATTAACAGACGTACAGTACGACATTTAGCGCGACCTATTTATCGGTAAATTAGTCGCTCACCTAATCGGTATTATCGTACTAAACCTTCTTTATTCTGCTCTTCAAGTAACACGCGATATCTTTCCACCTAGATTTAGTTTCTTATCGACCGGCGAGGAGGTCAGTGAGGGCGAGCCTACAGTCTTGAGTTATGGGGGTTTTATACTGTGGACTTTAATCCCTAACGCATATAAAATAAGGTCGTGTTTACGATTCAAGCGTGATAACATTTTAGCTTAATGGATAGGTCTAGGTTGTTTAGGTGATATAAAGGTGTTATAGTGTTGAAGGTGTGGTGTTTAGTGTGTTATGGTGTTCGAGGGGAATGTGGTGAACAATAGGGCTCGGGGCTATGGAGTATAACGATACTCAGGCTATCGTAAAGGAGTTTTGTTTTATTCCTTACTAGCGAACTACTTTCTGCACGTGGCTTGTTTTGCCCACAACTTATGTTACTCTGGTTACTGCTCCGTTCCCGTGGGTCGTAGCGTGATTTTATATAGCTTATGATACTCAGCAATATTGTAACTATCTATTGGTGAAAAAATGGATCAAATCGGTCTAGTTGTTTTTAATTAAGCTCTTTATAATTTATTATCGTTACGTATCTTGGGACCTAACTTATTATTATTATTAGTGCAGAATTATTAACACATCTTCTGATATTAAAAATAATAATCATAAGAAAATTATGCTCAATGTG
The DNA here is from genome assembly GCA_932526535.1 of Caradrina clavipalpis. Classification (NCBI taxonomy): domain Eukaryota; kingdom Metazoa; phylum Arthropoda; class Insecta; order Lepidoptera; family Noctuidae; genus Caradrina; species Caradrina clavipalpis. The sequence goes on from OW052110.1 coordinate 218,572, forward strand.
CCTGACTTTGCTTCTAAGATAAGTGAATAAAGTGTATTTCAATATAGAACAGTTGTAACGAGCGATATTGATATTCTCTGTTGAAACAATACTTAACGAGTAACATTGTAAGTATCACAACTCGACAGCATTTAAGTTGTAAATTGCCCAACAAAGCATTTAATAGAGTTTTACTTCGAAATCAAGTAAAATAAACTTTTTGTTCAATGTTAACAAGTTTGCCCTAAGTCCTTATCGTTTGGGCACGATAATGGATAATAGTTGTTTATTGTATTATAAACCTTTTGTAAAATATTAATTGAGATTTAAATGGCACTGGATTAAAATGTTTCAAATGAAATTATGTTAATACGAGTTACTTTTCTTAGTAGACAGTTTGGGATAACCATTTTAGGATTACAAAAGATATAAACCGCCGAGAGCAAACCATGTTTTTTTAGTTTAAACAGCGTCGTTCGTCTCTGTTTTGAAGTTTTATTATTAAATTTGGAAAAAAATAACATTAAGGCTAGGACATATTATTTATGAATATTAACTCGGGGTGCCGTGGGAGACTAGTACCTGTATTCAATAAGCATGCATACACATGAAAAAAAAAATGATAGCAGTTAAAACTGTACATTTTTTTTTTCTTAATAATACTGCTTACCCTTCATCTATGTCGTAAAGACATGGACATTATTATTATCTAATAAAAATCAGCACGCGATTCACTTGTAAGTGTTCTGAGCTATGATGGATGGGAGTCCCGACCGGCTGAACGAATGACATGCGACTGTGTGAATGAACGACATGCCACCGGCTGAACGAATGACATGCGACTGGGTGAATGAATGACATGCGACCGGCTGAACGAATGACATGCGACTGGGTGAATGAATGACATGCCACCGGCTGAACGAATGACATGCGACTGGGTGAATGAATGACATGCCACCGGCTGAACGAATGACATGCGACTGGGTGAATGAATGACATGCCATCGGCTGAATGAACGACATGCGACTGGGTGAATGAACGACATGCCACCGGCTGAACGAATGACATGCGACTGGGTGAATGAACGACATGCCACCGGCTGAACGAATGACATGCGACTGGGTGAATGAATGACATGCCATCGGCTGAATGAACGACATGCGACTGGGTGAATGAACGACATGCCACCGGCTGAACGAATGACATGCGACTGGGTGAATGAACGACATGCCACCGGCTGAACGAATGACATGCGACTGGGTGAATGAACGACATGCCACCGGCTGAACGAATGACATGCGACTGGGTGAATGAATGACATGCCACCGGCTGAACGAATGACATGCGACTGGGTGAATGAATGACATGCCACCGGCTGAACGAATGACATGCTTCACAGTAACTGTTATGTTCTTACACTCATTTTGTCAAAAATATCTCTAATTAACCACATTGACTGTCCCTAAGATTAGATTGCGACTAGTTCTTGATCGTTTTTAATTGTTAGAATTGGCCTTTAAACCTTAATAAACAATAACAATGATACGTTTTAATTGAATCACTCTTACAAATAGAGAGCGCATAGAGTCTCCGGTCACGTTCAGCCCGGCAGAGTTCAACAGAGCGCGGTAGAGCCGCAAATAGATCAGCTTGCTCTCTGCATGCGTCGGGGAGGCTCTTGATTGATACTCTCGGAGGCTGTGAGTAACGACACAAAGCACGCTATGTTAGTGGATTATGAAGAGCTGAGCAACTATATTGTGGTCTGATTTTGTATTGTACATACAAATGCTAGTTTATTTCCTTATTTAATCAAATTGAAACCAAAGAATACTTTAACATTTAACATTCGATCAATATAGTTTTAAGTCATTGTCTTAACATCGGTATCTGAAATATTTACAGTTTACAATCATAAATAAACGCAGGGTACAATGAATAATGAAACATCGGTCATGTACAATCTCGATCCGTAGCTAATCTGCTACGGCGTAGCACGCCCGCGCAGTCCCGCGTAGGCACTATTATTTGCTCAAACAATTCTTATGTCTTAATTTTCTGGCACTCAACGTTAGAGTAGGGAAAAGAGTTGCCTATATCGTCTGAGATGAATTATATCAATTATAATCACAAAGTTGCAAAAAGTCCGTCATTTAAAGCAACACTTTCGCTGTGCCCTTCACACAAATTCAGCTCCAAACTCATCTTCATAACAACATTAAACAAAACTTCGGGAAAGTATCAACATTATCACATCCCCCAGAGGATGGATGGCGGATGGTGGATGGAAAGCAGTCATAAATAAAAAACGCTTTACTGACGACAAGACGGAGCTACAGGGTGCGCGGTGTTTAGATAACTGTGTCATGAGGTACATACGTACTTACGACACTCTATTTCGGGTAGGGCAGCTAGATTTAATTCATTTCTTCCTGTAAATAACGTTTAAAAGTGCGCGCCAGCTGTGAGTAAAACTACCATGTAGCATTATATCTTATGTAATGTTCCAACATTATAATGATCGCCTCTAGGTCCTCTACCTCTACTTGAGGTAGCCACACTTATATCAACACGTGCGTCATCAAATATAAATGAAGTATGTAACCAATATTGTCAGCAGAAGTTATTAGTGATGCTAAACTTAAATCACTCCAAAAACTAGCTCTAATTTTGACATCAATCTAAAAGTTTCGTTTCTGCAGATCACTTTGTATTAATTTTCTCTCGCCGTCAAAATGAGTCGCTGAGTGAGCGGCAACCCTTATCGCGCGGTGTTCGAGTAGGTCGCCACCTTTGTCTCGACGCCGCAGCGCATGGCAGGAGGCAGGTCAGAAGGTTAGCATTGTTACTCGCATGAGCAGATGTGTACACACACACATAGTCATCTAAACAGGTTATTGTTGCTAAGTAAGATTTTCATTTAATTCACTTAAGTACATCATAGCAAGTGGCGTTCCGTGGTTTCTGCCTACCTCCATGGGAAAAAGACGTGAGTTTATGTATATGCATACATAAACTATGTATGTATGTACATCATACTACAATCAGAGTGACATACTTTGTTCCTGCTCTCAAAATTCTGAGCTCTGATTTAGTTTAAACTAACGACGTGTCTTGACGTTTCATAAACTTTACATAAACGTTATAGGATAACGACGAAGTTAATCGGTTACGTTGCGTTTTGGTAATAGAGACATGTTCATTCAAAACAGTGTCCAAGTAGCACGTGTGTATGTGTGCGTGTGTCGTCGCTCGCTGTATGGAGTCGCCCTTCTGCGCCCGCCTGCCTCGTGGCGGCTGTCCGGAACTCCGGCGCGCCCGAAGGAGGAAATTTGTAAAAGAATGACGCTTTCTTCCTTCCTCACTCGGGGCGACGTTTTTTATAAAGTTGATTAATTAGCGAATTGTTCCTCCAACGATATTGTCTTATGTTTTTTTGCGCAGAATTTGTACTAGGCTTGGATATACTTTTTGTGTATCTTGCTGACATTGTCTTTTGTAGTAATTAGAAGTGACAAGTCTGTTTTTGCTGACGCTTCTTTGTACTTTGACTTGTTATTTTTGTAGAAATATCTCTATAGAATATACCTGTTACGAATTCTTATTTTGTAGACTCCGTCCACAGCAAATGTATTAGAATTTAAAAACCCTTATTCTTGTTTACTCAGGAAAAGAATCATTGTACTCATAACCACACCACCACTTTTACCCACCACCACCAACCACTTTTTCTATAAGATCAACCACAAAACAGCAAAAAAAAAACCCAACTGTTCCGTACATTTGTGACTTCAGGGAACTTCTCCAAGCGGTTTTTTCCTCAAGACACGAACTATCACTAAGTCCGACTCCCGCACGGTTAAAGTTGATAAAGATAAAAGAACAGCTACCGACGTAATGACTTCACTCCACACTCGCGCCAGGTTGCCTCACATCGCGCTCCGACGACTACACTCAACGGGGAAAAATGTTCACACACTTGGTGAAATTCAACAATGATTTTCTTCTAATCTTATTGATAGAAATTACGAATTGTTGTACAAATGAGCATTACCTCTACGGAAACACTTCTACAATTACATAATCAACCATCATCTTCCTGCGCTTATCTCATATTACTTGGGGTCGGCGCAACATGTTTTCTTCCTCATGCCGTTCTGTCAACCGTCATGCTATCACTGTCTCCCTTCTGTTTCATATCATTCTTTACACAATCCATCCATCTTTTCTTTGACCTTCCACTTCCGCTCTATCCACATTTATATTCATAACCCTTTTGGTCACATGTGTGTCATCCCTTCTCTTCACATGCCCATACCAAAACAAACGGTTCCTTTTCAACTTTTCTGTCACTGGCACTACTTTCAAACTTCCTCTAATATACTTATTCCTTACCTTATCCATTCTGGTCACACCAAAATCACATAATCAACCATTGAACGAATATTCATGGGACATTCGGTTTTGAATTGTACAAAGTGTATAAATATTTTCGCTATTGACTGTACGTGCCACCGCTTTCTTGGTATGCAAATGTAACGAGGGCCAGCCCTGACTGGCGCGCCACTCGACCTCGGCTACACCCTGTGTAATGACAAAGTTTTGTACGACATCGCTGAACACCGCGGCTTTGCTCGCCTGCCTCTGTTATGGAGATCAGCTTGTAAAGGATATCGTCGGATATTCTCGGCGTAATATAAACATGTTAGTGTTTTCTTTTCGAAAGGTTAAGGAAACAGTGAATAAGAAACTCACTTACCTACGTGTTTTTTTGTTGTGAATCTTATTATACCAAAACAGCTTGGAGGGGAACGGATCTACGTTATTATTTTAATAGACCCTCACTTTAAAATTTATTGAATCTAAAATCTTGACAACTTTGTGGCAGAACATCGTGGATTCATTGTCAACAGCTTTTGATGTTAAAAAGGTTTTCCTTCTCAAAAACACTCATTGAAATACTACGCCATTATATAGGTTTTCTCTTCTTTTCCATCGCCACCATCCCACAATTTCCATCCTTTAGATGTGTCTATCAGAAACTGCTCACAAAGGATTCATGAAAGCAGATTAATATTTCCTAAAGTTCACATCGTATCATTGGCTATTCCAATAAAAGTAGCCCAAAGTCTGGTTTCGCTCCGCGCCGCCTGCAGCTGCTAGTATAGGCTGTTAATAATGCATGAGCCTTCGAACACTACTTATGCGCTATTTGGCGCTTCACGTCTGAAGTCTCGTCGACATGGAGAGCATGAGCTTGGACACGTTCTCAGTTCGATTCTCAGACTATCAGATGTTTGTGACTGATATTATGACTTACGCATGGCTACAGGCTAAAGATCACCTAAACTACTGTCTGTCAAAATGCTATCGGTATAAATAAAGTTTGTACTATGTATCACGCGTACTTTTATTTTTATATTCTACTAGCTTTTGCCCGCAACTTTGCTTGCGTTAAGAGGTATTATCTTTCATCCTCTATTTTATCCCCTTAGGGGTGGAGTTTATCAAAATCCTTTATTAGCGGATGCCTACGTCATAACATCTACCTGCATGCCAAATTTCAGCCCGATCCGTCCAGTGGTTTGGGCTGTGCGTTGATAGATCACTATGTCAGTCAGTCAGTCAGTCAGTCAGTCACCTTTGAGTTATATATATTTAGATTATTAGTCTTGCGTTTGACTGCAACTTACCCGATCTTAAGTGATGATGTGGCTTAAGGTGGAACACGCTGGCTTAGGATGAACCGGTTCACTCGTGTATTGAAGATACCCAGATAGATCTGATGGCATAAGGCTTAAAAAATTGCTTTTATGCTTAATAACCACTTAAAAGAGAGTATGACACATCTAGTCGTAATTATTTGAATGCGTATTGTAATGTAGTATATTACTGCGAGGCTCCCTCGGTAACAACACACGTTCATTATTGTCCCGCGACACAATTACTGAACCCTGTCTAAGATAAGCCGTGCGGACTATTTCTCGGTGACTTACCATTTCTTTTCTGCAAACGTTTTTGTTTGTTTCGTTATATTGGCCTGAGGAGGTATTTTGTTTCTGTGACCCAAAATAAATTAGGTTTTTGTTTTGTAATTGTTGTGAAAACAATTAATGATGACAGTTTAAACGTTTTTTATAAAGCCTTGCCTCTCTCTAGGAAAACCTCCAGTATCACGGGTACGTTTACAAACATATTAAATGAAATACACAAACAGCCAGACCCGGAACAACTGTCTATATAATATATAACTATTAGTCCCGCACGGGAATTGAACCGTAGCGTAGCAGCCAAGCGCACAGCCACTCCACCAACCGTTCCAAAAATACTTATAAATAAAACTATAGTAATTACAGTTTAGAGAAGTAACTTTTTTTTTAAACTAAACATTATTTAAAATTACTTGATTTAATTGCGTAGATTTAAAGGTCTTTAAGTCGTTCAACCATTTTGAACAATATGGTTGTATATGAACCACCCCACGCATTTCTTATTTACAAAACTAGCTACTTCGCTCTATTGTCGGCACAATAAAGAATAACGCTGCAATACACTAGACTCGAGTATTGTCCACATTGGGCGCAGTCGCCGTGTGTATGTAAATGTGGAATATTGAGAGATACGAAGTGACGGGGCGAGGCAAGCGAAGACGCGGGGCGCGCCGAGTGCGGGTCGGAGAGCGAGCGACCGGGTTACACTCCTGGGAGGCAATCCTACTCACTTTCTGATACGATCGCAATCTAATGTCAGTCTCAGTGTGTCGTACATTTTTTGTCAATAAGGAGATGAGAGAGCGTCTAGATTTTAAACGGTTTTTATTATTAGTATTAACCTTCGGTTCTGAAACATGATCTAGGACTATTAACGAGTGAATGTGCTTATGTTTATGTGCAGTAAGCCAATATCCAGTTTTGTATACAGTACTGATCTTCAGTTATCCCACTAAAAGGAATTTTAAAATATGTTAAAAGTAAACTGATAAGCTTTTGACTTCTTTGAATGATTGAAATTGAGCTTGTTGTGTCAAGTCCCCGAGAGCTCATCAAGCATTACTTCGGTAGTGTCCCGGTAGTGCCCTGGTAGTGCCCCGGTAGTGCCCTGGTAGTGCCCCGGTAGTGCCCTAGTAGTGCCCCGGTAGTGCCCCGGTAGTGCCCTGGTAGTGCCCTGGTAGTGCCCCAGTAGTGCCCTGGTAGTGCCCCGGTAGTGCCCTAGTAGCGGGGCACTCCCCGGTAGGAAAAGTGAGTATAAGTATGATAAGATAAGATATATTTATTTTGTAAAACATGAGTACAGTATGATGGTAAAGAATTCCCATTTACATAAAACTAGTTTTTTTTTATGAAATTCATTAAGTAAAGTATGAAAATAATCTCATATTGCTCTCTCGTATTAACTCTCTTCTGTAGGACACTCGTACAAACTTGCTGCAACATATGCTGCTCTTCATCACGTCATCACTAGTCGGCGCTGAATACTACGTAGAATGGACGTTAATAAGCTGTCGTTAATGATTTCATGAAATATGTGAGAAATGTTTCACATTTCAGTTCAGCTTTCAGTTCGTTTCAGTAGTTCATTGATTTTCCGCTCATTACGGGATGATGTGACGTGACGTCACAAAGTGCTGTAATTCCATTATTCGGACATCAGTCGCATGTCAATGTTACTTCATGTGATATTTCAGTAATAAATGTTGGGAATAAATTTTACATTCAAATAATATTGTATTCCTGGTCGAGCTGCTCGGTGTGGTTGGAGGCAGTTATTAGCTTCCGATGACGTCGATCAAACTACAGCTATTTACCTCAACCCGCCGCCGCTACGAGGTGCATTTTCAGCAAGTTTTATCCTCAATATTTATGCTAAACGGGGTCTCAAGTGGTTCTCTGGCACTTTGCCATCGAAATATAACATTTGGATGCACTTTGCCTGCCCGACTCCCGGTCAGGGGTCATAAGCGCGATATTATGTACATATTTTCTATTCAGGAGACGTAATGCACGTGTGAGGCGCTCGTAGCCAAATGGTTACGGCGTAGAGAGAATAGCTACGGCGTAGAGGACACGCTACGGCGTAGGCGAGATATAGCAATAATAAGTTTCAAACTATCATGGAAATAAGGAAACAGTGCAGACAGTTTCAAAGTTTCTTAAATATTCGATCGCCTTTTAGTTACTCACGAAAACGTAGCTTAAAATTGAACGCTACAATCTAAAATTCAAGCGTAGCTCCAACCAATCTCAGGATTATACTCAGCTGGAGGTGCCCCGAGCTGCGCCTGATTGAAAACTGCGAGCCAGCTGTGTAAACATTCACGAGATATGTGCGGGGGGGGGGGGAGTACGGAACTTAGATATTGATGCAGTGATGAAGTTTCTGCACATATTTTCAAGAAAGATAGAACTTGTACTAGCGACTGACGATGATTAGTGCAGGTTCGGTTTGGTAGCTCGCTGCTCACCGCTGGCTGTTGATAAGGTTCGGGAGACATTTTACATCACGGAGTACAGATCACGGGTGGAACGATACGATACTTAAATAAATATTACATTTTTTTTCATTCGAGATAGGTAAGCTTTGACTCTAGTTGGGTTTAGGTATAATTTAAATTCAATTATTTGTCCGTTACCTTCCTATTCAAGACAAGAGATGGTATTCATCCACCATTCTTGAAAAACAACAAAACTATTTGAAAAAATCAAAAAGAGCTGACAATGTAACATTCACCTTCGCTTAACCCTCGCGTGCTACATCAGGCTCGTTACCCACTTGAGACGCACTCGTAACTACAGTCCATACTAACCCTACGCCATGCCAACTAACCCGAAACGTAAGCTTACAATAATAAAAACGCTTGAAAGCCTCTCGTAAAATAAAACAAAGATGGCGCCGGTGGAAGTAGCACCGCCTAGCGGACAGTCGACGAACTAATGACGTCTGCATCGCGCTAATGAAGTTTTCCGGAATGATGTCCCCCCTAACATAGTTTGGCCTGTGTAATTGAGTGACGTAATACTGCCCATAGCGTTTAGCTGTAAGGTACGGAATATTATCATCATCATAAACGACACTAAATAGTAAACTCTCGATGAAATACGTTAATTGAACAAAGGGTATGTAAGATGTGAAATGCATTGGAGATTCCAGAAAAACGGTCCATTGCAAAAGAGTTAAAACAAAGATGAATGAAAGCTAATTCTAAATCTATTTATTCTTTTAGCTCCCTTGCAAACTAAGTTGTATTGTATTAAGTTAGGATTTAAATAAGTGCGTGCGCTGCAGAACAAATGGGGGAAACTCAAATTATAATATTGTGTTAGTTAATCTTCAACCATACGTGACTGTCCCGTCACGTATCATGCCCGATTTGAGACCATTTTTTGTTCAGAATCTTTGGAGTATCCAAAATATGGGTAGCGTCGTCCTTTGAGCATTATGTGTACCTGGCGACCACATGCACTAAGACACTGCACATCATAATCAGTAAGTGTGGCGTTATTAGGTGAGAGCCTCAGGGGCCGGGATCCCTCTGGCGCTCGCTCAGAGCTCAGGTAATTACATATTGCTGGTTTAGTGCCTTCTAGTGCATTTGAGCTTAAGTCACGAGTCTATAACATTATGTGAACATGTTTGCAATTTCACATGCGATGTTGGCGGCAGATTCCAGAACATTTTGGCAAGTTGACTGATGGCTCTGAGTAACAAGGAGTACAGTCGTGAACCTACTGTTTGTCTACTTGTCTATATTCTCACGTAAACATGGTGAAGCGTTATATTTTGCTTAGAATGGTTGGCATCAAGTGGGTCAAGCCACATTTAAAACTGCAATGAACGAAGCAATTATTATTTACATGGTTCAAGATATCATCCAAGAACCACTTGCCATTTTATTTCAATGACACACACACAGGCAAGGTCGTTAATGTCAGTCTAAAGTAAAGACGATTGACAAGAGGTCGACTTAGGGACTAATAGAACCTCTAACTCGATCTTAGAAACGTCTTCCACAGGCTTATTTTCAATTTGAGCGTACTCTAGTCCAAACGTGCTTAAACTAAGCCAATTTGGCTTACCGCCATTGATAGGAGCGGCAAAAAATAAGCCAATTTAGCGCTTGAAGAGTCAGCAAAAAAGTCTGGCGATATAAATATAATCTATTAAACCCTGCAGGCATTTGGGGTCCTTTATTAGTTATGTTATGTTTTTTTTTATGGGTACTATTATCATCTCTTTTACAATACATTTTAGTAATAATTTTAAAATCTTGGATAAAATAGTCCCGGAATTGGGAAGTTCAGTAAAGGGCAGTGGGGATGGAAAGAAGCCAAAATTGCACAATTTTACTGAACAGTGAATTCCGCGAAATTGCAGCTGAGTGCAGGAGCCACTTGAGTGTTGGAAGTGCCTCTCTCGCTGTACTTACATTCTCAAAAGAATTTGAAAGGAAAAATGACAATATTATGTGTGTATACTAGATAACTGCTCGAAGACTTTGATATAAATAAAACAATTAGTTTCCAAAGCGAAATCAAACGCTACAAAATTTACTATAACAATGAAAAAATTTAATACAACTGATGATAAAAATAAAAAAAAAGAATAACATCTGCCAAACAACAAAAATGTTTTGAATCCGTTCGAGTTTAGAAAAAGACTGAAGAAAGGCGTAGAGTAAAAACTCGCGACCAGTGTGTCTAGCTTGCTTCGTACAATCTTTATGCGTGTACGTTGGTTGAGTACCGATACGCAAAATGTATGTATATTAAAAAAGCCCATTAGAAATAATATAAAACTTTTATTCGTCACTTTAGCATGACGGCGTGTGATAATGAGGCTCGGCTGAAGTGACGTCAAACGCTGGAGTGTAAAGATGGCGGCGTACAACCACTTGAAATGCGCACTTTTTACGTTTAATATGAAAAATATGTAAAAAGTAACATAAAATGTTGTGCCAAGTTATGTTCTAGTACTTTGATGTGCGTCGTTATGTGTCGGGAGATACATTGTCTGTGTGTTGTAATGTGGAGACTGTTTGTATTACTTCCTGTTATTTTGTGACTACTGGATACTTACAATCCTTGTCGCCACTTCATAATGAAACTTTATTTATTCAGGTAATGTATCGCTTGTAATCAAACTAGTGACACTTCCAGTCCCTTCCCAACAATGTTACTGAAAGCTATAATCGTTAAACCTTTCGTGACGACAATTTAAACTTTTCTACAAAACCTGGCCATTTGTATTTTAGTTGTATTTTATCGCTTCCATTTTATTTCCTAACATTTGTATTTTGACGACAAAACGTTACAATGACAGTAAACGTGTAATATGCGACAAATTCCATCAATTTCAATGAATAGTTCACGTAATCTCTCGTAAATATCGCGTAAACAGAAAATACAAGATAGAAGCCAGGCTGTAAATCAGAGCACGTAAAGTTACTGCGAAGAAATGCAGCAATGTATTTTAGTGTCGGCGAATTGGTCGTTTATCTTTAAGTAACATTGTACGAAGGAATGAGCGTACATCGCCTTTACTTTCATTTATGGACTGGCTTTAACGTTTATGTGATTTTTAAAAAGGAGCTGCTTTAATGGCCGTCCTTTCAAAGTTGTACCAGATAACATGGCGGTAATCAGAAATATATAAAATTACCACACCTTTGAAGAAGTTATTTTCAAATAAATATTAGTCATTCCTTTAAAATTTTAAAGCTGCTTTTAGTAAAGGCATTGGCCACGTAGATGTGTGATTTACTTAGATTTTTATATAATAAAAGGTAGCTTAAAGTACTTAGTGTTATTTGATTTGTATTTTTTCCACTTTAGAAAATGGGGAAAACGTAACGCACATTATGATAAGATTGCATGTAAGTATATTGTTACTTCATCGCTCCAAGCGCGGGCCGAGTATTACTGGATGTTTCCTTCAGGAGTTTTTTCAAACTGTTCCAGATTCAGTCTCTGTGCTGAATCAAGCTCACTTTTTATTACATGGGACATACTCTTCTACCCGCCCCCTCTTCCCCAGTCGTGGTGGTGTATTGTTTAGTGTGTATATGAGTTCAACGCACTCGCCGTGCGGCCGGCTGTACCGCCGCAGGTCACGCTCGGTGCAGCCGCACTCGCGCTTCATTTGACGCCACTAATTAATAGAGCGGACGGCTAATTGATTGTTATCCGCATAAGTACACAATCCAATCAGTGCACACGTCACTATGTTATGACAGGTAGGAACGTACTTGTGCATCTGAGTGTACTGGAATGATGTACATATAGTATACAGGTAGATAGAGGCTCTTGCAACGGTTTAGCATTCAAAATGGTAGAAAAAAAAACAATCTTGGAGATGTAAAAAGCTGCGAGATGATAAATCAATTCTTTTCAACATACATACACTCACGCCTTTTTCCCATAGAGGTAGGCAGAACCCACAGATCGTCGCCTGCTGAATGGAGTATGTAAGGATTGTAATCCTTACATACTCCATTCGCCTCGTAATTAATACTTTAGTCAAGGAAATACTTTGATTTTGACAATTTCCTCAAAAGTACAGAACGAAAGATATGATTTGAAGAATAACTAACATATCAGCAAAAATATTCACTCCTTAAAACAACACACACCTTACACACAGTATGACAAAGTAAATAATTCCCCTTGCGGAGCACAGTGGGCCGGTATTACCATCGTCTGGACAAAACGCGAACTCTGTGAAGTGTGTGCACAGCGCCCTCTGTGTGCGGACCAGATTTCATGCTTAAACAGACAACGGACCGTTATGAGGCTTAACATTACGTTGACGAACCACTCGGCTAGAGTTTGAGGAAGCTATTGATTTTGAGGATATTCAATGGTCTGACTCGGCAATCATCAGAAAGCAATTGTAATGATCAAATATTTTTAGAGCATTCAGCATAATATTGTTATAAATTATTCTGAAATTACGTACAAAGACACAAAAGAATAATGTAATAAGTTGTAAGTATATTTACTTATCCTCTCAATTGTCGGGCAGACTTCTAAAGGGCGAATTTAATTATCTATTCAAAATTTTACAGTCAACCGGGTGTAGTAGCTTCCTCAATTGTAGTATATTACGAACGAGGAATAAAATTATGCCTAAAAAAATATGGTTCAAACCGAGGTAATTCTTAAATTTCTGTCTATGTAAATCTTAAAATTATCATTGAGATGTTTTTTGACAAAATCAAAACCCCAACATCCTTTACGCAGTCGAACGAGCCTCAACAAAGCTGTAGATGTGTTTTAAACTGACTGCCAAGCTCGGCTGACATGTGTGTGTATTTGTATGTCGATGCCCGACAGTATTGAGAGTTCAGATGCCGTGTGTCGGCAAATGTTTGTCGGAGAACAAGCCGGTGTTTGTTCCTTGTCTCAATGTTCTGTGTGTGTTATCGTATGCTATTTGCTAAAGAAGACTTTTATATAGTACGGTGCATGTTATTCAGGTCGCGTGCCCGTCAGCACACTTGTCAAGTTAATGAATCACTTCATTAAATATGCGTCAGATTTTCCACAATACAATTAATTACATTCATCACTTTTTATATAAACTCTAGTTTAAATTAACTATCTGACTTGGATAGGGGAGCTGGGGAGTTGAGTAGGCTTTTATTTTAATACAATTCTAAATTAGCATTTTTTATTAATTATTTAGTCACAATGTCATAGTCATTATGTTTAAATTCAAGGTAATTGGCGCACAGTGCACGCCTCTAGAGTAAATCGAGTTAATCACAATGTTGAGGGTGTTTCGGTTCCTATTTGTATGTTAATAGACGTCTGATAATGGCCGCCACCCGAACTTCGTTGCTGAAAATTTGGCCAAATGAAATATTTCATGAATATTTTTCTCGTCGTTTGCAAAATGGTAATCTGTTCCTTTTATAAACTGATTTTGTGTTTAAATGTGGCAATATTTTGTTACATTTTGAGGGGGATATTTGGATTTTAAACAATCTAACAAATTTTCCCTTTCATCGCCATTGCGTTCATTTTATGAAGAAACTTTTCTAAAAAGGTTGCTTAAAGGCCAGACACACTTAAATATGTTTAAACGGATGTTAATCATGACGTCACTTCAAGCAACGTTTATATTAGTACGTAAGAGGGCGGGATAATTAGCACAAAGTTGAAGTGTTGTCCACTGCGGGCGTCATCCGCCGCACTGTGCGGCCGCCGCGTAACAACTTTGTGTTCAGTTTTATTTCGTTGTTAGTCCACCGGGCGTCCGCCACTACGGAAGTCATTTCGCTTTTTGCGCGTTGAATATTTTTATGAATACTTTACAGTTCCTGTTGTTTTTTATGTTTGTTGAACTTTCCGAACTAGTCGCTGGTTTCAAACAATCTGCATCTGATTTAATTTTATTATTCAAAATAAAAGTGTGGTTACGTTTGCGTGTGAACATCGTTACGTTCCGCATTCATTTCATGCATACTAATGTTTGGTAACGAATGTATTCAAACTGTGATTTGTTTATGCGAAACGTGCTTTTATTTACTTTTCTGTATGTTTATTCAGTTTGTTTTGTTTTTATGTATAATAAAATATCAATGCATTATTGCTAAACGTTGCTATTTTATTCTCAGTAGCAGCTCGGAGATAGGATTTGTGCCCGGTTAATGGCAATAGGTTCGCCCTCTTATTACATGGGACCTAAAAACATACCGGCGAACGATGAGTATACATTAGAACGCCTCTGACCAAACCTTCGGAGAATACAGGCATAATGATTTATTGCTATTTTCTACTATTTAAAAATTAAGTGGAGTGGAACACTCGTTTAAAACACTAATACTCTTCACCTGTTTGTAAGAAGGCAGTTTAACAAATAGACTCAATCTGTTCTAGTAAATCTACAACATACCCTACAGTATGAAGTGTTCTCATAGCACGTCGTCTTGGGAAATCTAAGATCAAAGTCGCGACGAATTTAATCAAAAGAAACAAAAACCTTTCTTTCCCTTTATTGGACATTTAATTTTTATTTTCGGTCTATTTCGGGAGAACTGTTACCTACTTCTTAAGTGGTAAGAAGCCTACTGGTGTTGGCGTTAGTGTATTTGATTCGCACAGTCGGCATTCTTTATAGCTTACACTAGAATATACCATCACGCCTGTTTTCCCCCACGGGTTAGGCAGAGGTATACCAATGGGTACCCACAGTACGCCGGTATGTTTAGGTCCCATGTAATAGAAAAACAAACTAGAATATCTAAGGTAATTAATTATAACAAATGGACACTTTATTTAAATGACAACGTCTTTTGGGACCTTGTTTATAAGTTAACTTATTAAGTAAGTGTTGCCAGTCTGCTGGATTAAAGTTTAGTATTCGAAAGAAAAATAGTAAAAGAAGACGCAAATGTAAAACGTTTGACGGAGTTTCATTCAAAGTACTTTTTGATCTTTTAAACCTTAACAGAAATACTTTTATGTTGATGAGAATATCCAAATTAGGGTTTCGTCTTCTTGCCTAGCGGTTTTCATCCTTACCTAAATATTTAGAAGGATTCTTTTCCAATAGCTGAACACCCATGACCCTTCTTATCTTGAATAAGCAATTAATTCCCCTCACCGTGCAACTTTGATCCCTATCCTGTTTGAACATAAATTCTCATTATCTTAGGATTTTATCGAAGAATTTGACTTTTAAATGAGACCACAGTGCAGGAAGTGCGCCCTTATCCCTCACGGGGTCGTAAGGAGGTTTGTGTCCGAGAGTAGAGTGCGGTGGCTTTGTGTAGACTATAGTGGAGGCTCACGAGTAGCTGCGAGTTACGTGGAGCAAGGTTCGATCAGGTCACTCAGTTGAATGATTTTCAAGCTTAACAATGTAAAAAACTTGTGTGTTAATTTAAAATTAAATTAAATGGAAATGTGAATGAAACAAATCTCGTAAAGCCTTCATACATCTCCTAGGCATTTATCATACCTCTACTTAATTTATAATTAATGTAAATTGATCAATTCAAGCCCCAGAGACTACAATATACGACCTACTTGGGACTTCTCTAATTATATCATCTTTGAATTTCTTTGACTAGATTCATATTTAAATTCCTTCCGACGACGACTCGGATGTACAAAGACTTATTATCTGCGTGCGAGGAGCCGAACAAGAGGATTATGAGTTAATCCTCTTTTATCGTATTAATATGTAAGAATTGGATAATATATTCCACATTCAAGTACCAGAGTTGTATTGTTGTAAACCTTCTTTGCTAAACCGTAATTTGTCATGATTACTAATTTCATGTTGTCGAAAAAATAATGAATTTAATACATCCAATACAATATACAATACATACAATAGGTACATTGTGTAAAAAAATTGCAAGTCCGAAACCCGACGTTTTTTTTTGTTTTATAGTTCCGAGTTGAGTCATGACTTTGACCAAGTTTCCGCGAGTCGGCCCACTGGGCGTGAGAATTTTAATTTATTACCGTCATATTGAGCTTAAAGAAGTGATTGCAAACAATCGAACTGTGCTTTTTACGGGCACAGTTGGGTAATTGGAAAAGTTAAGAAGAATGTTGAGACAATGGTGGATGTTAAGGAGTCCCGGGGCGCCGAGTTGAATATATTTGACCCGTTTTTGAAACAGATAGACTTAATAAAGGTTTTTATTGGTTAGGAATGTAATCGCTGTTGAAAACTGTTTTCTCTTTCTTACCGTTATTTATTAAGTTTCAGAAAAATTATATAATATACCGGCCTAAATATACCGGCGAACTGTGGGTGGACATCGGTACATTTTTGCCTAACCCTTCGGGGAATACAGGCGTGATGGTTTTTCTTTTTTTTATATAATATATTTATCAATACGTATTATAAAAATCTATGTATTAAATAATATATGTATTATAAAATCAGTATGAAATAGTTATGTAAGCCAAAAAACGAAATGCTAAACTACAAAAGAATTTCAACCATTTTATATTTAAAAGTATCACCGAGCACGCGACCTCGATTTCAACCCTAATTTAAAAACGCATTCAGAGATACGGTCACCGACGCGCCATAAATCCTCTTCCCTCTAGAGAGGCTACTTCCTTCTCCGAGGAGGTTCCACTCACGAGTCCACAACGCGCTCGAACACATTTACTTAAACGATTTTCTTCGTGACCTTATTTGGCCTACAGCCAGAAAACTATTTGAAAAAAGAACTTAAAGCCTGTGCCAGTCGTGACTTGTTATTTTATCAATGATTTGGCGAATACTAGATGTTATGCGGGGTCGACTAGCTTTTGAAACTAAAAAACTAGACATTTATTTCTTTGAAAATAGTCTGCATGATGACTGGCATTTGAAAGCTTCGAGGTATAAGCTACCTTACACACAAACTAACACAATTCCGGGTCTTAAAAACTTAGAGGACAAACGTTGAGGTTCCATAATACAGCGAACAAGAAAACAGCCTATTTACAGAACAAATATTTAAGAATGGTTTACATTCAAAAGCCTATTTTAAGCAAAGTGGTACACAACATCTCATTCAAACCATGAATAGTGCGGGACAAGCAAGCTAAACAATGGTACGTGAAACAACAACCCCCTCCCCCCTCCCCACCGCTCCCCTGCCCCCCGCCAGTCCCCATACAACACAGGCTCTGATAATAAATTAATTCTAAAAGGTCGAATTCTTTTTACCTTAATACTTGGCCTGCTTGTTCACTTACAGTATAATAAGAACTCCATTGAAGTTTATTTTAGACTGGGACTATTTTTGTGAATTCGTTGACATTTACCACAGCGGTGGCAGTGACTTGAAGTCCATTGTACCGTGTGTTGTCGCTTAGACAGAAGGGCTTGACATTTTGAACCAAGCGCGTGTTCTAACTGCCTCGTTAGCTTAGCGGTCCCAAACGCCACTGCGACGCTAGAAGGCTTGAGTTCGATTCCTAGGTCGAGCAAAAAGTGCTATTGGGTTTTTCTATGAAATTCTCAGTAGCAGAGTTAGGATCTGTGCCCGGTTAATGGCAATAGGCTCGCCCCCTATTACATGCGACCTAAACATACTGGCGAAATGTGGGGTGTACATTGGCACACCTCTGCCTAACTCTTCGGGGAATACAGGCGTGATGGTATGTTATGTGTGTTCTGATGGAAGAAAGACAAATAATGAATATATCAGCCAAATTAATAATTGAGTATTATGTAATGTTATGTCGACATAATACTGGTATTCAGTATTGCCCAATTTAAACTTATGTCATTAAAGTTGTAAAACTTTTTAATTGTAACTCGTTACATAACGTAAGATACGTTGCGAATTGGTTTAATTATTGTACTTTAGAACTCTTTGTCTTTACAATAAGGCGCAGTTTCCACTGGCACTGCTTTATAAAAATAACGATACCATTTATAATGTTAATGGGGCGCTGACAGAAAAGTGTTGCTCGTCTTCATTCCTTATCTACTTGAAACGATAACGTTATTAGAGGGAAACTGTTTCAACGAAGCGGACGAGTTATTATTTTATACCATCGTCATAATTGCTTATTGTACTGTGAAGATATATGAACGTGGACGAGGCGAAAGGAGTATGTAAGGATCGTAGCAGGTGGCGTTCTGTGGTTTCTGCCTATCTCCATGGGAAAAAGGCGTGAGTGTATGTATATGTGTATGTACAATGAAGATCTGATTTTATCGTCATTAATAAACCAACACACATACTTCAATAAGCGCAGTATAAACCCAATGTGACAACGTCTAGCCAGAACTTCTTACATTTTACTTTAAATATTCCACGTAAACGTATCAAAGATCTGATGTGAGAGGGCAGCGAGGGGAGCAAGTTCCCTCGTTCGGTCCATTCACGGAGAGAAACTTATAATGATCTGAATCTGATATCGACTCTCATACATTCAAATGAAAATATCGCTTTTGAACTTTCATATTTTCAGAGTCTTTGACCACTTTTCCGTTTGCACGATAGAAGTTAGCGTCACTTTTGTAAAAATTGGAGCCCAAATAATGATGTGTCGATTGAATTGTATTTATTGTATATATATGTTTTACCTGCTACGCCCGCTACGGCGTAGCAGGTGCTACGGTTTAGAACATGCTACGTAGTAACCACTAGGCAGAGCTACTGCTATTAGACATTGAAACGCGACATATAAAGAAAAGAACCACCACAAACGTTCCGTTTTCACGAGTCGCTGACGAAACCCTGAAAAGGAAATCTTTGCTGAAACGAGTGCATGAATAAAGCTCGGCTTCATAGAGCCTAATTTAGAGCGCTCGTTGAATATTTGAGGCTTATATCTGGAGAGTATAAAATTTTATTTCTCTCCGCTTTCAAGCTGCGATAATAATATGTTTATTTAACGACGAGACGAGAATTTTTGAGATTCTTTCCAAAATTGAAGGTTTTATTAAGTTGTTCGTGAAGCAAAGGTTAAGGATCAATTTAATGAAGTGTTAAGATACGCGCCGATTATCCTAACATAATACGTCCCAATCTCACTTCATGTTATTTAAATCAGCTATGTTTTTTTAAACATTGTTAGATAAAATAATTGTTATAGTGCGTAAGACACACGCACTATAACAATTAAATCAAATCAATCACCATATCACTTGGATTACCATAGAAATAAGTTAAAATTAATATTACAATAGCTCACAAATATCAATATTCCGTAACTCTGTATTCTCTGATGTGGAAGTGGACTCATGTCGGTATAATTTTAAACCAACATTTAATATTCAAAAGCCGAAGTACATCAATAATTGTGACGTCACGCCTTCATACATTCATTATTTGGACGTAACAATTAATCATCCGCACAACGCACAAATGTTATTATTGTATAAATTATAACATCAACGTCACCGATCGAGCACAAATTGAACTCAAATGTAAAGAGAACATACCGTACAGTTAGAGGCAATATTATTTATCACACAAATGTTTAAAATATTTCAACCATCTTTTTAAAATACCGAACTCACTTTCATGATGAATGTGTTCAGTAGATACTGTGCACTAAATATAATTTAGTCACAATATCAGATAAAAATGGCTATTTGGCAATCGCTAAATATTTCAATATTTTTGTCCGCAGTGTACGCATACATAGTAACTCTCAGTCCCTGACACACACACGTACACAAGTGCATAGTGTGGCGATGCGGCGAGCGCGACAGGAGCTAATGAGGCGCGATAGAATTCAATATCGCCCAGTGTTCCGCGCGCCCGCCTGGAAATAATTCACTTCATCGACTTGTCGGCATCGCACCACTTTTTACTACATTTTCTCTTATCATTTTTTGGAGTTTTATTCAATCGTACGAGTGCCGTCGTGGGGCTTTATTGCATAGTGTTATATTACATTGATTTTCTGGCAAATGATGTACGAGAGAGACGAGGGCTGAAGATTATGCAAAAATCTAGTAGTATTTTTAAGAATGATACGAGAATATTTACCGTGAAATATTAATATTGTCTTTTTTAATAGTACTTGTATTTTAAAAGTAATTTTATACATATTTAACTAGAATGTAAGATGTATATGTTGAAAGGTAAAAAAAAAAATCCCTTGCTTTGATTATAGACCATCATCGCGTGAGATGTTAAGCTTATTAAAAATATTAAGTTTCCAAACACGTGATCCCTAGTTATAACTATCGAAGCTGATTCCATAATTCTCTGTCGAGATCGTATTTCGTAGATTATTATGTTTGAGT
This sequence comes from Caradrina clavipalpis, assembly GCA_932526535.1. Classification (NCBI taxonomy): domain Eukaryota; kingdom Metazoa; phylum Arthropoda; class Insecta; order Lepidoptera; family Noctuidae; genus Caradrina; species Caradrina clavipalpis. The sequence continues at coordinate 239,275 of OW052110.1, forward strand.
AAGATATTGAAATGTAGCCGCGGCCCCCGGGGGCCGGCGGTGAGACGTCGTTACGCGCGATTTATCGCCTCGCCCACCGCCCCGCCTGGGACACGGGACTTCACGCGCTTATTAAAAAGTTGACTTGTTCTGTAATGATGAAGGGAAACATCCTGAGGAAGCCGGCAGGGCCTAGACTCGGAAGACATGTGACAGCTACTTCCCCAAGCGGCGGATCACGGCCCTCTCCCTCTCGCGGTGAGGAGGCCGGAGTCCCAGCAGTGGGACGCCATAAGCTGATAAGATACTCAGTGTTAGAAGACGTTGACAGATTGGATTGTTTGGTTTTTGTTTGATTTGTCTCTGAGCTGTCAGCTGTCCGATTATTTTATATTTAATTTTGTTGAAAAATAATTTTGCTTGTCTAAGAAGTTTGGGTTTCTTTGTTGAGTAAATGATTCCACAGGGCATGAAGTTAAGTTGAAAACATGTTTGATACTACAATATTTTTTACAAAAATAACTTATTTATTTGAAATAGAACGATGCAAAATAATAATAGCTATTCTCTGTAGTCAACGTGTAAATTCACTTATTTGTTCATAGCACGTAATCAAATGCTAGCTGTCTTTGTTAAAAATGGTCGACCTCGTACTGCGTGGCCCCGATGCGGTCGGTCGCAACTGTGAGCACTCTGACGAAGTGTGTGCGGTGCGATGCGCTATTAGTTGCACCGCACCGAAATTTATGATGTTTGCTTCCAAACTGTATTCTAAAGTGCAACTAGGAAACCCCAGTTCCATTTTAATACAAAAATCGAAGCCTAAACTATTATTTATATCTATAAACGTTGATTGCTATCGCTTTTTACTGAATCTACGTGAAGGCAATGCATCTTTCGAGGAAGCACAAGGCGAATGGAGCGGATGTTTATTCAAAAATTTCATAACTCAAAAGTAAAACGTAGTGTGCACTATAAATTGTAAAACGATACATAAACAAATTTCAAGTAACAGAGTGTTTTAAACAAATTAAAATTAAAATAATGGCCACCCGTCTGTAGTGACACGCACAGCTTACCGCAGGTCATTCCGTTTCTATAAATACTTTCCGACTTATTTAAAGCATTACGGAATACAATACGACTTCCAATTACAGAAGCAATTTTTACATCGATAATGAAGTAAGGTTTCCTTAGTAAAAGCTCTCTCTCGTGCTCCCCGAGGACGGGCCGCCATCATTGGAGCAATTTATAGCTCCGTCATTAGGGAGCAGACTTGTACTTCTATAATACAACTTATTAGCGTAGGATTACGGTCTTGTTCACATTATATTTTGAAGCCAACAAAATATATTTATAAAGGATGATATACCAAACATTTGTGAATAAAATTTGTTAAGCGTTGTTGAGAATCCATCACAATTTTTTTTTAAAAAGCTTTCCTAGAACTTTTTACTATTTTCTAATGTATTTTTTTCTGTACTCGAGACATATTTCTATTTATTCAATCACTATTACAAAGAGATTCGCAGAATTTTAGTCTGAAAAATCGTAACAACCACTCTAAAAAAATACAAAAGAAATAACCGTTTAGGTACATAGATACATAAAAATAAGATACGAAGCAAGCTCAGTAAAGTAAAACACGAACCCAAAGGCAATACTCATTCCACGATCCCTCCCAGCATACCAGCCCAGCTCCCAGCGTACCTACGACCAAAGACTTTGAATATAAAGAGATGTGTTTAAAAGTTCTCAATCTAACCCTCTCAGAGATTTCTAAAGAAAATCTTATTAACTGACAGAAAAATCAACAAAAGATACTCCTTACTGATTATAAAACGTCGCCGAAACAAAATCAATCAAACTTTTGAATTGACTTTGTTCTAAGATTAAGATAAATCATGAATATTCATTGCGGCGTCCCTAAGAGTCTATCAATCAAAAATATTACACGGGGAGTAGAAACGAGGCAACGGAACGTAAAATAAACAATACAATCGTATTTCCGTGACAAAGGTAACAACTTCTGTATTAAAATATTATGATAATGTGTTGGCTGTCATCGTCGACACGTTCAAATGGTTATTACATTTGTATCGTTTTATCGCACAAACACTCGTACCTACCTACCTACCTACTAGTGGATTGTTTAATCTTCAGGAAAATGAAAATGTAAGCATTTGTCAAAACGTGCGCACCATCACAAATTGATGTTGTTATTGTTTCGTCGCTTGATTGTTATTAGAGATACATTGTTGGAGTGTAGATTATTATAATAAGAGATTTAAACATCTTCACCATGATTGAGGTGAAACATTATTTTATTTATGATAGCTCAAGCACACAATTACAATAGGTACTACTACAGCCCGATCCTCGCTGTCTCATTAGGTATTTTACTTTTCATAATTACATTCTAGTTTTGAAAATCCCTTGTCTGTTTTGAAATAGTAACCAGTTTGTTACTCGTGCATTTGCTAATAATAGAGTTTTCTCTAACCATGAAGAAAGAATAATATTTGCATTAAAATATCAAGTTTAATAAGCTGCTAGACTCTTTTATTGGTTTTTCATTTTTAATTAACTTAAAAAGGTCAAGTGCGACTAACTTATAATACAAGTCAACATTAATTACTCAAGAAAGTTAAAAATAAAACATTAAGCTTCGGCTGAAAACAGGCGTTACTTAGAAACGTTAATTATTCAATTAACATCTACACTAAGAGGTACAGATAATAAACCAGAGAGATTTGTAGGTTCTACAACATTAGCCAGTAATTGCGTTAGCAAAACAATTATCTTAGCTACATTCTAGGCCTTTAGTGTGGGATGCAGCATGCGTCATACCGTTGCGCCATCCCATCTTATTAGCACGACGTGCTGTACTGGGGCGGTTGCTACTGTGTGCTGGAAACCGCAAACGGCGGAAATATAATAACCTTCTTGGAAGCTATATGTTTGAAACACTAGGGCCATGGGGGCCGAGGGCTCATCTAGTTCTCAGAACATTGCCAGGTTATTGGTTGACTCTTCACGTGACCAGATGGCTGGCCTTTTCCTGGACCAAAGAATCAGCATTGCCATACAACGTGGCAATGCTGCCAGCCTTTAGGGCACTTGTCTCGTTGACAGCGTTGTGGATAAATTTTTAATGCTCTATGACCTTACCTTTTTTGTAAACTGTACATGGTTTGTAATATAATTATTATTTAAGTAAGTTTTAGGTTTTAAAAATAAATATTATTTTGCTTAATTCCGCGAGCGATGATGTGTGAAAGTTTCTGACAGCTTAGCATTATTGTAAAACTGATAACCCACGAATGAAAATTGCTCGCATACTAAACTCTTGTAAAGCGTACAATCTTAAAAGATATATCGGCAAACTACACCTAATAGCTCCAACATACATTGATGGATAGCACTTCAAAATACTTCATAATAGAATGAATACGAAATAACACAGATACATCACTTACCGAAGTTTTACACCCACTTAATACATTTTGAAGCACATTACTTTGGAATTATTATTATGTGTAAACCTTAGTTAGTTCTACTTAGTGTGAATAAATTCATTGTTGTGTAAGTAATTCATTCGGCACGAATAAGTATGAAAGTGGAGTTTTAGGTGATAAAGACACACTGCGCATATAATTGCGGTTAGATTTGTACTTTTTAATTTTCTTCACAATAAACGTAAACCATTGCAGCTTACCAATTTTTTTTAACGTTTGATTTCCTAATACCCCAGTATGGAATATAATAACTTTTGTGACTTACCATAATATTATGCTATTTTCAGAAATAGGCAATTATTTTTATAATTTCTTTCTCAGTTTCATTTGGTGTTTCCTCTGAGTTAACCGGGTTGTGTAATATCGTTTCATAATTAAAGTATTTGGAGCGTAATAATGTCGGCGCAGTGTGCAGTCGCGCGCTAATGGACATTACGTAATTAACATTATTCATTCGGTTATTTACTCCAGCTTCCCGCTGAAACATTTATTAATATAATTTGTGTTAATATTGATGTTCTTTTATTACAGGTAAGCAAGCGACCGACTACTGAAACATCGCCAGCCCGGTATGATTAATTAACACTAAAATTATTTCTATTTGTAACGTTATAAGTTAGCTAAGTATTAGTGACATAGCATTGTGAGGGTCATAATGAATAATTATGAACGCGAAACTGTAAGTCACGCAGCCTCAAAACCAGGTCCCCTTGCGCGGGTGTGATCAAATCTCAGCACATTACGTATTATATGACACACAAGAAGCAAACCTCGCGACAATACAAACGAACCCCATTACAATACACAAGTAGTGCCGGCTGAGCGACACTCACTATTACTTGCCGACTATATACAGGGCTGCCACAGAAATTAATTATAAATTGAAAAACTCGCGTTCAAGATTTTATGAGAAACGAAAATGTTTGCTGGTATTTTGCACAAGACAAATAATACGACGAGTTCAAATATTTATTAATTTTGAGAGATATCAAAGGGGGAAGATATACAATGGAGTGTACAAAAGCATTGTTCCACAATGAAGTAATGATTTACTTTACTTGACTTATTAATAATACGTACCTACCTTATTATACCTTTGAAGTTAGCCGGCTATTGGACTTATTAGTTGATTTAGTAAAGGTTTGAAAGGGTAATACAATAATATTAATCATATTAATATAAACTTTCATTAAAAAATATACGCAGTATTTGGGCTTCGTTTGTCAACCCTACCGTGGTCCACAGTTATATGAGAGGGAGGGAGGGAGGCGACGCGCTCTATTGTCTATGGAGTGCGAGCCTTTGGGAAATTACCGTGAAATGCAATTTACGACTTATTTATATTAACCACAAAATATTATACGACGTGTTAAAATATTACAAGTTTTAAACGAACATGATTTTTCATTAATTTAATTGCGTCTACCGCGTGTCAGAACATATAACACAAACAGCATTTTACTTGTCAGATGGTAAAACACGAGGTATTTCTAATTAAATGTATACACAACATAAATAATAATAACATTATAAGGTATTTACACTTTATAACAGAGAAGGGGAAAGTTAATGAGGATGGTAATGGAATAAAGTTAGTGAATTATTGTAAAAAATTATGCATGACAGCAGATTCAAATAATTCGTCAAGTGGTTAAGCATTTCTTAATCGTTTTATTATACTTGAGATGAATACCGACATATTTTTTGTAATGCTCAATTGTAAAGGCGGAAAAAAATATGTGAAAATTTGAAAAGAAAATCTTTTGTTGCTTTTGAATCAATATTCATAGATATTTTTTTTTTCGAACATCCCTTAATTTGCACTATGAACACGAGTGACCTCCGCCACACTCGTGTGGTGCGGAAGTAACTCCCCGTCACACTCCGCGTGTAATGACTTTCTGATGGCGCTTGTCAACACGAGCCGCGTGTGTGCGGTGTTCCTTACGCATGGCTGACGGCATTTAAAGTACAGTTAGTTTTTACTTTAGGCGTGTTGTTGCCCTAGAAAGTTTATGTAAATCTTGCTAGATTAGTCACTTTATATGTTATACAGTTACTTACAATATAATCTTTTCTTTTATTCTTCGTTCGTTCTTTATTTGCTGAGGCCAAATACCCGAAACCCTGGAGGTCTCGGGTTCGTTTCCCAAGCTGCGCAAAAAGTGTCATTGGGTTTTTCTGTTAAATTCTCAGCAGCAGCTCGGAATTAGGATTTGTGCCTGGTTAAGGGCAGTAGGCCGCCCCCTATAACATGGTACCTAAACATGTCGGAGAACTGTGCGTGTACCTTTGGTACATCTCTGCCTTACACTTCAGAGAATACAGGCGTGATGATGATGATTCATTATCTAAAAATATCACTGTATATACGACGGATAAATGCTTTCGATTTGCGATCTGCTTAGGTTATGTGAACCCAGCTTAAAAATATATCAACAACAACACATTTTTTTAACAATTCAGAATGCATCGTCGTTTTTGTTCGCAAACAAAATGAGAGTCATCAATAACGTCGCGCATAGCCGTCAACGGACAGCGAAATCCTCCCAATCAATTGACAGAATCCAATTTATATTTCGTGTGTATATTAATTGTTTGCTGTGTAGTCAGCGTGTCATGGAAACAGAACGAGTGGCACAGACGTGGCGCGCGGTCGACAGGTTCCGTACATGTGGTCAAATACTGGTGTTTAAAGGTAGCCTTCTTTGCATGAGAAGAGTCTTTTGCCCTGCGGTGGTACTGGGTTCGTTTCCCATATCGGGCAAAAAGTGTTAATGGTTTTTTTCATTCGGAATTTATTAGTGACAGTCCGCCTTGTGAAAGTTGCTGGTGTGACACCCCCGTGTCTCGGAAAGCACGTAAAGCCATTGGTCCTGCGCTTGATCTCTCCCCGATTATGTTGGATTGCCGTCCCATCGGACTATGAGAGTTAGGGAAGAGGGAGTGCACCTGTGTTTGCGCACACACTTGTGCACTGTAATATCTCCTGCGTACTTGCCTAGTTTGCATTATGACGAGAATATAAGTTTACAATGGTAAACTTATACTTGGTGGTTTATTCAGAATGCATGGATAACTACATGTATATTACTTTTCAAAACATCAAAAAGGCTTGTGTTTCACAAATAACCTCAACGCCTTCTTGCTCAGCATCATCGTCTGCATTCATGTTTCCTCGTGAGCCCACTTTAACTACCGACAGTACTGCCACCCCTCAAGTGCCTCACGACGTTTCCTCACTAAAGTCGTCAACATCAACATATAAATGTAGAACATTCCGGAATGAAGTACCAGGATCACATAGCGTAAAGCAGGTGACACGGATTATCTCGCCGTTTGTCTCACAACGTCTTGCGCCGAGCTAAGTTATGTGCTTACTGTGCTTAGCAATGTGCTTAGTAAAGCAACTTGCTTAGTTCCTCACCTCATAATATACGAGAAGCGTTCTTAGGTTTCTAGATTTAATATTATGTATATAAGGGAGAAGGGTGGTTGTATAATTATGTACACACCGAGGTAGGCTTACAATGTTAGTAGAGTGTACGATGTAATTAAAAAGACTAGATAAAAACTGTGGAAATGTTCATATAAAAACATAATTACACTTTAGTAAAAAGATCTGCGTAGCTACAGCTACGGCGTAGCAGCTTGGCTACGAAAGCGTAGCTAGTTGAGTTGTTGTCAACCGAGTGTGTTGAAGTTTGGTTTCCGAGCTTAACAACACCCTCACTACGTCAAGGAGTCGGTCGACAGTGGCTACTTATCAAAGAGTACGAAGTTAAGTTAAAAATAATTTAATTTGATCATTTCTACTTGTCCTTCACTTTTTATAACAAAATGAAGTTCTTCACTGCTAATACCGGACACTCAGTATTTCAGCGACTTGTGAACTTAAATAATATCTCAAACTTGCCACTTCACCACAAACTGTGCCAGCCGAGGTTCGCTAATAATGTGGTACAAGTCATAGGCGGCGAGCGGGAAATTGCCTGTAAAAACAGTTATATGCAATTTTTTGACACAAAAAGATATGACCTACTCGTATGAGTGTTAAACATATCTAATGTTAGCCTTTTATTTAAATGAATATTTTAACTGTCATATAACTCCCCGATTTCCCGCCCCCGCCGCCGCCCCTGCCTCACACCGCCCCCTCCACTGGCCGGTGGCATCGGTTTTGGTTTCAATTGCCCCTCAGATAATATCTGGTGTAATTTAATCAAAACTTGCCGGTTGCTGCTGAAGCCTAATTGATTTAGTGTTATTTTAACTCGACATTATTATAAATTGGAATCGGGCGCAACTTTGTCGGCTTCTCGCTGATTATTATTGAAGATAGCGCGTTATTAACGTCACCTGCTTATTGCTATTAACAGTTGTTGTTGCAGTTTGCTCTCAGACTAGCAAAACAGTCTTGTAAGCAAAGCAATGCACTCGACTCGAGTGCTAGTTGAGACATACTTCGTACTGCAAAGATTAAAAGTCAACGAGTTAGACATTTTCTGCTACAATCTGTCTGTTAGGCAAGATATAAAAGATTATAACTTTCTTTATGGTTGATTTTTCAATTGTCAGATATTTTTTTGTGTGAAGAATAAATATGACAGGTTGACACATTTTCAATACAAAAGAAGTCTAACCGCCTTCTTTAAGAGTTATCTGATGATTGAAAAATCGTCTCTTTGTTGTTATTTCAGAGCTCTTTTAAAGCTGGTACGAAATTCATGGTTCAGGAAATTATGATCTTACTTTGAGAAGACCGTACAACTAGTTAAGGAACTTTCGACTTTTTTAATATTTTTCTGATTGCATGGAATGCCTTCTTCTTACTAACAATGAACTAGATTGTTTTTTTTAGGAACGTTCACATTTAACCTCAGTCTAAAAGTTTCAAAACACCTTTAATTCATTTACTTATTTTTTTTACAAGGTTTTTACATGTGAATACCTTTTAATTCCGAATTGTTTTTAAACTTTTAGTATCAACCTCACCACTCTTACTTTTTAAAAAAAAAAAAAAAGGTACAACTGGGAACTAGAGTAGCTCTCCTCACATTAGAGACTCATCACTGTATTGGTCCATTCAGTAATAACGGACGACCACTTCGGTTCACCTCTAGTTTCATATTTATTCACTGTAAAAGGGTTTTATACTATTCAACGCAAAGTTCTGTGGATGTCAGCCGGAGTGCTTGAATGGAGTCTCTTGAGTAATTGACTCTTTTAGTTTCAATTAAAAGCGGAGTGATATCGGTAGAATGAAAAAGCCATCACAAGTAAAGGTACAGTTCCATTTTGTTCAATTATTTGGTCAAAGGTCTTTTAATTTTACAAGTAGCTAATTAGGAAAGTAATTTAAATACTTTACAACTGAGTGCTTTTTTGCTAAAATATGATTAAGTAGGAACTTAAAATTACTAGTTTCGCTGTTTTAAATGATTTATTATTCAGTAGTTAGTATATAGTTAGTAGTAATATTTAAATAAAAAAGGTGTAGTTAACACCAAAAATTACGCAATAAACAGCTACAACAACAAGGTACACGACCTGCTTTTGTTTTAGTCTCGATTCTCTAGGTGTTCTTTATATATCGAGCTAGCATTTTAACCTAAATTCAAAAATCTACAAAATCGGAACATTGTTTCACAAATAATTTAATTCAAATTAGAATCCCTAATAAATATCTCAAAAACATTCGTAAAACCAAAAGATATTTAATTAAATCTCGGCACCTCTATAACCCTTTGACAAATAGGTACCTGTTCGACTAGGTGGAGGCACCTACTAGCTACTAACTGAACCACTTTAATTGAATAGCCACTGAAACATGTACACGTACCGTTAGTCAAAGCGAATAAATAGATTTTAAAATTTCCACCCGTTTCTATCTATTTCAGTGGTGTGTCAGCCCTGTGCTAAAATATTAACGGCGCGGCGTCAGGGTTGCTGCTGTACTCAAACTGACTATCGATTGTCTACTGGAACTGGGACGGCTCGGTTATTTTTGCTGTAGTTTGGGAAGAGTTGTAGTAGGCCTGTTACTCAGACAGCCATCTGCCCCGAGATGCCCGTCATTATTTTGGCATTATGTAATTAATTACACCCGTTGCCATTTGTTCCAATACTCCCAATATTGATGACAGAGACTCTTATCTACTTTTTATGTTTTTATTTATTAGGATGGGACATCATCGAATAACTTCTTTTGTTTTGGTCGGAGCAGAAGGGAGTGTCAGACTCCTACTGAATAAAACCCATCCGTGTGCCTCCATGCCCTTTGCGTTCCAGAGCCGCGGTAAATCTTTCGAACAAATTCCACAACCTTGGTCGACTCTTACCTCCATAGCCTTTGCGTGTTCTTCTTACAAATTTTTTGTTTTGCTATTAATTACCTTAAAACTAGAGATGTTATCGAATATTGGAAGGTGACGTAAACTTTCCGATAAACATCATAAAAATATTGTTTTTACACTGAGCAAAATCTATCTTAAATTCTTTCTTCATTAATAAAACCGTCAGCTGTTGTGTCAACCCTGACTTAAAATATTAATGAGGCGACGTCAGGGCTGCCCTTATTTATAGTAGCGATCGATTGAGGAGTGATGTGCCGGCTGTGTCGCATGAATATGTACACACACAGGCGGGGTGCGTGTGTGTGTGTGCGAAACTTCGCGAAAGGGGAGCGCGGCGAGTGACGAGGGATAGTGTTTTGATAAATATGAACACAACTACGTAACGATAATATTGTGAATCGATATGATGAAGGGCTCGCACTAGTTTGACGTTTTGTGACGGGTGTGTAGGTATTGTGTAGTAACAGTCTGGCGACCTTGTACGCGGCGCTGTTTGGTGAGATGATTGAAGACAACGAGTAATGGACGAGAGCTTTGACTATTTGTTTATTTGTAAGGACTACAGTATGGGGTTCCTAAAGATGGGATGGGAGTGAATAAGTACTTTAAGGGTCGGCAATGCGCGTGTGTCCATAGAGTACGGTATCCGCTTACCATGAGGCGGGCTGTATGCCTGCTTGCCACCACAGTTACGGGTAGTTTTAGATATAAATGTAAAGGCGCGAACTGGGAATTTTTTAGCTCGCTTTTTGCTTGTCACGCCAAAGACTTCACTCACGACGGGCTGTCAGCTGAAGAAAGTGCTGAGATTATGTCAGAAACTTTTATATACTGTGCTGACATCGCCATTGGTCGCGCATCTATGACCAATATTCGTAGATGTGATTGGTGGAGTGAATACCTAGTTGAACAGCGTAAAAGTTACCGCAGAGCGCGTAGGCAGTTTAATAAGCTTAAAAAGCGTAAGGTTACCGGAGACCTGCTTGCTCTTGCTTCAAATACGTTTAGAGTTGCCAGATCGCGCTACAGAGCAGCAGTTGAAAAATCTAAGGGCAATTTAATGCGCAAAATTGTAGAAAAATTAGATAAAGAAGGTCCATGGTCTCCCTTGTATCACGAGTTTAAGGCTAATAGATTGGTCGATCTAGCATATATCGAAAACATAAAAGTAAATAATAAACATACTACCGGTATCGAAGAAACAACGGAAGTACTTCTCAATACTCTTATACCCGATGATTCAGCGGTAAACGACAGCGATTACCACCAGCAGATCAGGGCGTGGGCTGCTGTGCCACCTGAATCACCAGCGTCAGATTTACCATCCACTGACGAGTTCTTAAATGTGGTGAAGAGGCTACCACTCAATAAGTCATCGGGTGAAGATAAAATATCTAATAAAATGATTATAGAGGCGTGTAAAACCGCGAGTGACGCAATTTTAACAGTGTATAACCGATGCATTGCGGACGGCGTTTTTCCTGAAATTTGGCGACGTGGCTTTATACGAATAATTCCAAAGAGTGGCGACAAGCCCCCGGACGATCCAAAGTCGTATCGACCCATAACCCTACTACCATCTTTGGGGAAACTGCTTGAGCGCCTTATCGTACCACGCTTGCTGCCAGACGGGCCGAAATTTCACAGCAATCAATTCGGTTTCACAATAGGTAAATCTACCGTCGACGCGGTACTTTCTGTAAGGGAAACTGTAACCTCATCCGAACATAAATATGTACTTGGGATCTTCCTCGATATTTCTGGGGCTTTTGATAACGCATGGTGGCCTATGCTACTACTTAAAATAAAAACCCGTGGTTGCTATAAAAACATCTATTCTCTTGTTTCCTCTTACTTTCTCAATGGCTCCGCGAAGCTCAAACTTGGACACTATTCCGCATCGAAGTCATTAACCATGGGATGTCCTCAAGGTTCGGTTCTCGGTCCTTATCTATGGAATTTAGGTTTTGACGATTTTCTTGCGATTCCGCTACCATGCGGCTGTTCTTTAACCGGTTACGCGGACGACGGCCTTCTGCTCATTCAGTCGAGTACTCGGGCTGGACTTGAGAATTTAACTGACACATGCCTACGTTTAATATCACAGTGGGGCGATCGGAACCGTTTAACCTTTGCACCGCAAAAAACGTATCAACTTATGTTAAAAGGTGATCTTAAATCATGGCCTAGTATTAAATTTAATAACGTTCCCGTTAAACGAAAACAATCCGTATGCTACCTTGGTATGGTCTTAGAAAAGAACTTTTCTTTTATTGACCACATTAACACAGTCGGAGAAAAAGCCAAAAAGAATTTTTATGCCCTAACGAGAATATCTAAAGCTACTTGGGGTCTGTCTTTCTTAACTCTTAAAACTATTTATGCAGCTACCTACCTAGGTTGTATGTGCTACGGTGCACCTGTTTGGGCCGATAGGGCCACCATAGGGGCGGTACGACGTAAATTGCTTCAAAGCCAACGGTTAGCTTTAATATTTTTATGCAAAGCGTATAGGACCGTTAGTACTGAAGCACTACCAGTACTTGCAGGTGTACTTCCAGTCGATCTCGAGGTGCAGCGACGTGCTGCTATGTACTATTCCGCGCGAGAGACCATGGACGCAAACTTTCTAACTCAACGTGACCGTGCTAAGATCTCTAGATTATTTAAACCGCAGACTGATGTCTGGGAGGAACTTTTATCTGAATGGCAATGTAGGTGGGATAATTCCATCAAGGGCCGGCACCTCCATCAGTTCTTTCCTTCAGTTCGCGAACGGCTGGCCAGAACATGGCTGGAGGTGGACCACTGTGTTGCCCAATTTCTCACAGGTCATGGCAACTTTAAGAGTAAATTATTCTCTTTTAAGCTTGTTGCCTCTCCTTTGTGTCAATGTTCTACATCTGACTGTGAATATGAACAATCTGCTCATCACATCTTATGGGAGTGTATTCTTTGGCAGAATGAGCGAAATATTATGTTAGATAGTGTACAGGTTACATCCGGTGTTGTTTATTATGCGGACCTTGTAGAAACTAGAACTAATTTCCGTGCGTTCAAGCGTTTTTGCCATACCTATTACTGGAATCAAATGTAACAGTTCACATTAGGACCCATTAAAGTTAATGATAATTGCAATCCGTGGTGCTTGGCAATCTGGGCTTCTCCCAGTTGTAAATAATCCCTTTGTGCCTATTGGCCTAATTCTGTTCTGTCTCCTGCTTGTTTGGAGGGAAGTGGAAATTATATTTTTCTTACTCCTCCGCTAATCTTTTCTGATTAATTTCGTTGCGGGATCCAAGACAGTTAAATCGTTTCTCTGGGACTCGTCGAGCTTCATTGTCTCGGCGCTTTTCTTGTGGTCGCCACTGTTGATTCTGGCTTACAGGAGTTGCAGTGGTTTGGGAACAGTGTGGCGGGCTTGTCCCAATTTTAATTAATTGCCACCACAGTGTGGTATAAAAAACCGTAAACTACAAACACATACCGATACGACGAAAGTAATATTAGTTCAATGACAGCGGCCGATGATTTCCCCGGCGTGTCGTAAGAGGTGACACTCACGTGAGTAGGTAAACAGTCGTTATTTAAAGTTCACTTCGAACCTCACTCAAGTGACCCCACACCGCTAAAGAAAACCTTTTTGTTAATAAAGTAAATCATCTTGAATTCGCAAATCAATAGCGCGTGAATTTTAATATAGTTTTAAGAATGTTTTTATTTTTCGATTAAAAATGTCCCTTACGACTATCATAACAGGTGTATCTCCAATGCTATAGCGTGGTCTTAAAATTTACTTATGTACAATACGACAGCATATAAGTATGTACGATATGTAGGTATCTAAAAGCACTACATAGCTAATCAATATATTATGTAGGACATGGTCTTGCTGTATTGGTTGAATGAATCATAATACAGCCATATATAGCAGCATGCAGTATGTGAAATGTATATTATATAACATAACGGTGTTGTATATTTATTGGAAGCGTGTGGTTTGTTTGTTAAATATTTCTGTGAGTAAAGCTTCAAAAGCAATATTAATTTAATATCGACAGCAATTAACTGGTTCTAGTGTAATTAGTTTGATTTCGTGTTTCAAAATTAATAATTATATAATTTCAACTCACATGACTTGAAATTATATAATTATTAGTTTTGTTTGTTTCGCTACATGTTTTTTTCCGTTGGAAACTGATCAAACAATAATTGTATTTAATTCTGTGGTTTCAAGGGTTTTGAAATTTCATTTATTTTTGTATCATTTTCTGTGCTATAAATAGTATTATATTTAAATAACTGTGATGCACACACAGACGGAGGTGGCTTACAGAACCCGATCCCGGAAAATCTATTTATCAGAAATACAAAATGTTATAAATTCCTATGAAAATCAGCCCTAGGCGAAACCTCAGTCGTACTGATTCCATGGAGCTTACCAAATAATTAGAAATATATTTACTTGGTACTGTCGGTCAAAGAACTCTGAGTAAATATTTATTATAACACAATATATATTTTTTTGTGAGCTTATACTATAATATCGTTGACAATAAAAGAAAAGTAATCAACGCAGCAAACTCCTCCAATATATTTTTAATTCAAGTCACACATGGCTGGTATAAGTTTCGCAAAGCTAATCTAATATACTTTTTGTTGGACTCAACAAATTCCCCGATGTTAGTGAGCGAGCGAACAAAAACAAAAACCGACTCTGTCTCCTGTGTGTGTAGTTCGGTAATCACTTGACAACTTAGCTAATCTAAGTTGAGCCAATATGTAAGTTATCTGTGCTTCTGATTACATGACAGACTTGTTCTTTTTAGTACTCTCTAGCCTCCAATTTTCCTCTGAATTAGCTGAGAGTGGAAGTAATCACCTGAAGAAGTACAAGCATCTATTATAGACGCCAAGCTTTGCTCAGAGGGGCAATTCTAGTAACTTTTAGATACGATCGAAATCTAATCTCAATCATAACCTGTAAACAATGTCTAATTGACCTACATTTAATGACATTGATTGTCGCTGACATGACATTTCAATTAGATTTTGAACATTTTTAATTATTAGAATTATCTTCAAGTTTGATTTGATGACATCCTAGACAGAGAGCGATATACATCAGAGACAACTATCTCCTAACCATATACGTGCTGACAGTTCTACTCTAGTATTACAATTATAGTGTCCACCAACCGCGTCATAATTTCACTTTGTAGTTGCGGCACTAACTCGACGTAACTATTAGAACGAGAACGTTCAACAAACAAGACAGAACAAGCCATCAAATAACGAAGCCTTCTCATGAATCAAACAAAACTTTACCCTTTGTAAGTGGAAGGTAACTTGACAACGTAACGCGGGTCTCATCTACCATTCGGACACTTATTTGTAAAGCTCGGCGCACAATAGCGCTGAGAGTGACACGTTCTGCGGACGCGATCTTTTATTCTTAGCATTCGCAAAGATCTTTTGAGAATTGATAAAATTAAGAAAAAGGCTGATCTTTTCTTTTTCTCTGTCATATTAAAAGATCAAACGTAAAAAGATTGGGTAATGTTAGGACGGGGCAATGTTGCGACCTGTGTAAGTTTTACGTGAATTTGCGATATTTGAAAATGAAGATAATTTTATAATGCTCGGCTTGTTTCGAGGACATTTTGTTATAATTACAATTTTTGGTCTGATTTGCGCGAGTGGTTATGCTGTGCCTCTGGGCATTTTAATTCCAACAAAGTACACATATTTTATGGTCTACACTTTGTTCTTTTTAAAGGGTTATACATTAAGAACATTGTAATGGATAAGTGCAGGTAGAGTAATACCCGGTGTTTTAATAATATTCTTCCGCCGAAAACTGTACGGAAGTACCGAAGTATGCAGGAGATATTATAATACACGAGTGTGTGTGCAAACACAGGTGCACTCCTGCTTCCCTCGCTCTGATTATAGTCCGATGAAACGGTAATCCAGCACGAAAGGGGAGGGGATCAAGCGCAGGACCAAACGCGGCACGCACGCACCGGGGCACGAGTCTGTCACACCACGAACTTCTAAACTCCGGGCTGCTACTGAGAAATTTCTAATGAATGAACATAGTAATTCTTTGGCTGACCTGGCAATTCAACCTTGGAACACACGTTTAGTAGTCCCGCTAGCGACCACAAGACCAACGGGAGAAGTGTTTTAATAATATTGTAACTATAGTTTGCAATTGTTAACATTTAATTAATGACAGTGCTAACTAGATCGACATCATAATATTTTGCATCGATAGTTTCTAATTCTTACCTGATTATAAATAAATTTAATAAATATAATGCAGGCAGCTTCCAAACAGTCCTTTTGGAAATCTATAACAAAAGCCTATGTTGACAGTGTGCAGTGGATGTCCTACGGCTGATGTGATGATGATGATAAATACCAACAGACTTGACACTATCAAAAGTTATAGCTACAGTAACGACATAGTTTAGTGACTGCAACTATCCAGTAAATATTTCCTTCATAACGTGCCTGTAAAGATGAACAGTGGAACAGTAAAACAAAACTGTTATTACTAAAACTTTTATCGCGCAGCTTTCAAGTTGTGTGCTGTTAATTCACAGCTTTTACCTGCCACCCCCCTCCCTCGCCTCCCCCCGTCAGGCTCTCCCCTCCACTTGTAAGTACAAGTTAGGCTGGGATACAATGTTGTAGGTTTAATGGCGAAAGGCGGCGTGCATATTAACGACAGTTGAGTGTACATTACCTATTTATTGTATTTAGGATAATTTGACACGACCACAATATTGTTTTCACCTTGTTAGACCAAAAATACAAACAAACGATACATACATTTGAAATTATTACCGTCTTCGTAACCCAACGTACTCATATTGTTCCAGAATAATGCAAATGCAGGGACGCGTCAGTGAATGTCGTCGTATATCATACAAGTGTGTTCACTGTTTCCGATTATTTCTTAAATAATGTTGCTACGTTTTAAAAACCAAAATAGTAAAGGCTTCAATGAAAAATACACGTCTCAATTTCACTGAGTTTTATGCAATGTAGCTTCGACCCGCGACTTCAAATGCATGACACTTGACGATACAGTCAGCTTTCTACCAGTGATAAAAGAAATTATTGTCCCATTATTTCCAAGGATAACCTCTTCAAACAAAAACGAAATACCTTATATGTATATAGTACCTACCTAAAGATAAATTATATTCATTCGGATTTACTGCAGTAACTCCACATAACTGTCGCTTAAAATTACGTTGATGGCAAGCGCTTCCTGCCATGACTTTCCTTACGTAATTATCGTAAAACATACATACATAAATACCGCATGCGTACGCGTTTGTATGTACGGACAGCGTGTAATTCCCACAATGACACACGCACCGCCGCCTTCGTCTGATGCAGTCGAGCGTTATCCATGACATTGTGATGTATAGTTGTATGATAGAACTGCCTCGGTAGCCTAGTGGTTCTAGGCGCTACTGCTACGCTAGAGGTCTTGGGTTCAATTCCCAGATCGAGCAAAAAGTATGGTATGTTTGAGGTTCCAAGTGATAGGGGGCGAGCCTATTGCCATTAACCGGGCACAAATCCTAACTCGGAGCTGCTACTGAGAATTTCATAGAAAACCCTAATGTCACTTTTCGCTCGACCTGAGAATCGAAGCCAAGACCTTCTCAATATTTTGCTTTATAAATCTCTTTGAAAGAAAAGTACTTCAATATTCTATATGAATCTTGATAATCTTACAGAAACCTTCATCGAGTATGATTCTGCGTAATATAATATACGTTACAAAAAGGGTATAATTCTCTTGATAAACATGTCGCATGAATAACTTGCTCGGTGAACATGTTGCCGTCCTACGGCGCCAGCGATGCGTGATTTTATTACGATCAAAGAAAACCTAATGGCTACGCCGTAGACATGTGCTACGCGGTCGTAGCACGCCGCTACGAGGGTTACGACATTCACATTGTAATGATAATTTAATTGGTATTTCGTAACTATGTTCTGAAGTTGGAAACTATATTGGACACACAAACACATTTGACATAACTTCAAAACCAAACACACACAGTTACATAACAATGAAAATCGCGGCAATTCCAGCTAAACTCAAACGACGTATATATGTGTGTGTGTGTGTGTGTTCGTCGCGTCAGTTCGACGCAAACTTTATGCAAATGTGGCGTGTGTTTTATGTTAATACCACCGTCGGCGCCACGGTACAGAGCAGAGCAGTAGGCTCACTGGCGCTAACAGTGAAATGTTGATGGTTTCATTTTAGTACATACGTACGCCATTGTAATTACACCATTAAGGAAAATAAAGGTGTCATACGTTTGAAGTCCAGCCATTGCACCGTAATATTCATGAAAACTTAATGCATTAACAAGAACACGTAACATTAGAATAAAATTCAGCAAATAAATATGTGGTATTTTTCTTAAAATGTTGTTTTGAACCACAGCACAGTTTATAACTCCAATAAAACCCTAAGTCATTTATTTCATTGCAAACATGGGAAAATTATACATAACAGTTACAAACATATTATTGAAGCTCTACATGCTCTACCATGAAAAGGGTATACAATTATTTTATATTAGGATAATTTCTTGGTTATTAGGCTTGAAATGCCCTCTACATTAGTATGAGTGAGCCTTCTCCACACGCGCGCGTGTAGTCGCGGGTGTATAGATTCCCTTACGGTTTAATTGCGCACGTCGTGGCGTCGCTGTCTTGTGGCGCGCTTTAATACCTTTATGTGTTCTAATGTCGGGTTTGTATGCGTATGGTGTGCTCTATGGAGCTAATGTAGGGGAGCAGAGTGTTATTATTATTGCTGTTTTGTGGAGTTTTTTAGAAAATTGAGGAAATTTCCTATTGCCCCACTTTCTCATGGTTCCTTTTTTCTTAATCCGTAGTTCAGTGTGGAGCACCATCACAGGACATGCGTCACCTCCTTAGTTGCCCGTCGTGCACAACCACCTGCACCATCCAAGATCTAAACAATGCCAGTGATAGAGCTGTAGTTGTTATGTTGTCAGACAACATTTAATAAGTCAATCGACACGAAAAGATGAAGAAGAATCCCTAGTTTGTAAATATTCTATCTAATATCAATTTTCAAACTACGATCGTCTAGATACATATTTTTTATATACCTTAATTGCTCTTAAGTTATCGTAAGTATATACTTGAGATCATAAGAATGGCAACCCTTTATAATCTTATACGGAGATGTCAATGTCAGACAGGATTTCTTGTGCAACAGATAATAGTGAGCGCGGCGCACCGGCGGCGTCGCACGACGAGTGACGTCACTACAGCGAGTACACGAGTTGTTGTTGTGTATCGGTACGCCAAGTATGTCGCTGCGACCTCGGACAGGGGATACAGAAGGTCCACTCACAGAATATTAGTTGGATTACACTTGCAATTCATATTGAGATTTATACAAAACAAGTCGTTAATTATAGTAATTCTAACATGAAGTTCATTTGACAAGTTGACTTTGTGCCACTCGTAAAAACACACTTGAAAGTTAATCTCATAATTTAAAACATACCAAATCTAATCGCAATCTTGGTGACAATCAGTGTCAAAAACTTCAATAAAATTTAAATAATTTGAGGTATTTTAGACAGATTGGGACCGAGATTTAAAAACATTGGTGTTACTGAATTTGTCACTAGCCCTTCGGAGTTTGGTATTACTAACGGAAAGATAATGCTCTGTTTGTGTCGAAGATGATTCTTAGTGATACTTCTGTAGTTCATGGTTAATGTCTCAGTTCAATAAGCGAGTAAACAGGCGGCGCCGCGTCGTCGCGTCGCGCGTCTCGGCGCGTGCCACAGACGCGTCTTGTACTGTGTCGAACTACTCGATGTAGACTTTACTGGAGTCTGTCTCCACGTGTTCTTACATCAGTCGCATCTCGGAGAGGGAGGAATACTAAACTTCAATTGTTTTTCCGAACAAATCAAAGCAATTGATTTATGAAGGTCCCGGAGTTACAAAGTGGAGCTGATTTATATTTATCTAGTTGTTGTTTGATTTTCTACAGACATAGAGAGAAAGTATTAACATTTAATATTCACCGATTCCTTTTTCTTATTCAATTTTCTTTTGTTTGTACTTTAATATCTTACTATTATTGTAACAAAAAGCAAATAAAGTTAGACCTAATCTAAATTAGGCTAATTCAATCAAACCATTGAACCAAAAACAGTTTCATTTTATCAATCAACCCAATCAATCAATCGCTAATGTTAGTTAATTAACGGATAAATGACAGAAGTTAAGAAGTCCAATCAATTTGATCGATCACTTCATTACGCCTCAGATTTGGTCTAGACTCAATTAATGATGGCTGTTTACTGCGAACCAGAGCAGGGCATTATCATCATTAGCTTTAATGATGTGTCATTATTTACGATGGTATTGGTTTATGCCAACATGATGTAGGTACAATACACGTCTGATAAAATATGAATACAGTTATTACTATGTCAAACATGGTGAAATAAATGGCGCGTAGTCTGCAAATACGAAAGATTCCTAAAATGATAGATCTCTAATCTATACTAATATTATAAAGCTAAAGAGTTTGTTTGTTTGAACGCGCTAATCTCAGGGACTACTGGTTGGAATTGGAAAATTCTTTTAGTGTTGGATAGTCCATTTCTTGAGGAAGGCTATAGGCTATGTAACATCACGCTACGACCAACCGGTGCTGAGCAGCGAGGGTGAAACCGCGGGGAACAGCTATTATGAGATATCGGGAGAAGCGACTTCTAAAGTAAAGCAACTAGAAGAAGAATCAGAAGAATAATTTATTTATTTTACTTGTATAATATGTCGTTTATAAGTGTTTTTTAATGGCTGAAATATATGATTTGATTGGAATTAAAATATATGATTTGATGAGATAAAATGAAAATATATTTTACTATAGATCTCCGCCCAATCAGATACCGGCATGACCTGCAATGCAAATGTGCGCCATAACACAGTAATATAGATACGAGCAGTGGAAGTCGAAAAGTTAGTAAATGAGCTTCCCGTGGAACGAGTCGCGGCGACCGCGCGCTTCAGCGATAAGTCGCGCTTAGCTAGCGGACATGGGGCTGAGCGGAGCGGGGGCGGGTAACGGAGTTGTTCATATAAACTAAACATTTATAAGAACATTTAAATTAATATAACTTTTATATTTCCGACGAATCTTCACCAAGGCACCTACACACTTCTGCCCAGCCCATAAGGTAACACAACCATAGTGTTATTTATATTTAACAAAAACACACTATCACATAGTAACAATCATCAAACAATATAAATGACTTGATGTAACAGTATTTACAATCAAAATCAACAAATACAAATGTTGATTATAAAATAAAATGCTCAAAACCGACACACAAGATAATCGTCCCGAGCTGTTATATTTACTGTGTGGTCCCGACTCATTGTCATAAACAGACGAGTACTTGAGTGGCTCAAGTGACACCGCCGCGGAATTATAATGGATTAGGTACAACACAAATAGAGGTCGTATTTGTGTTGTGAAGAGTTAGCTAATCTTGTTCTAGAGGACGTCTAGAGCCTGTATTAGTTTAAGTGGTGCCTTAACTTAAATATTACGTATATCACGCCTATATTCCCCGAAGTGTTAGGCAGAAGTGTACCAAAGTACACCCACAGTTCGACGGTATGTTTAGGTTCCATGTGCTCCCAGTGAGCGAGCCTATTACCATTAACCAGGCACAAATCCTAACTCCGAGCTCCTACTGAAAATTTCATAGAAAAGCCCAATAACACTTATTGCTCGACCTGGGATTCGAACGCAAGCGGTCCACAAGCGTAGCAATCGCACATAGGTCTACTTAAATATTAGTAAACATTAAAATCTAATGACATTTGTATAAGAATAACAACAGCTGTGTCAGTAACCGCTCCGCTCGTCACTCAGCTCCCTCCCTAGCCCCGTTATCGCGGCGCTCTCTGTGGGCTAGTTTACAGGTCAGCAGCCCGCGCGAACCAATCCTATGATTTCCTTCCATTTTTATATACTTTATGCTTTTCAACTTTTTGCCGCACTCAACTTTTAGGTTCGTGTGCTTTCCACTATTATTATAATATTTTCTCGACTGAATTTCAGTCACGTTGGCCAATTTTCATGTAGACTAGCCAAGTGCGCAGGAGATTATTTTATTACAGTGCATAAGTGTATGCACAAATTCTGATGCTCTTTCTCTGCCTAACTCTCATATTCCGATGGGACGGCAATTCAACACAATCGGAGAGAGATCAGGCGCAGCACCAACGGCTTTTCGTGCTATCCGAGATACGGGGGTGTCACACCACCAACTTCCAAACTCCGGGCAGTTACAGAAAAAAATCTAATGGAAAACCCAATAACACGCTCAAAAGTCGTGTGACGGGGAATATCTGAGCGCAGGATTAACACCACTATCTGCCAAACTCTAAGCTGTTACCAAAAATATTGTAACGTTGGCGGTAGGTAGTACGCCTAACAAAATAAAAGAAGATATAAGTAGACCAACAAACTCTATTCAATAAAACACAAAATGCACCGATTAGTCGGTTGAGCCGGGTGTGAGTACAGAATATCGAGCGCACGTAGTTTTGTAGTTCGCCGAGAAGGAACACCACTATCCTGCATTAGTAGTCGGCAGGCGCGGGTTCCGCAGTCAGCGTCTCGGATGGCGGACGACCGTCGAAGACCGGGGGTAGTAGCCGCTCAGCAGCTTCGGCAGGAACGTCCCGAATACGTTGGTAGGCCCGTGGAATATACGGGTAGATGGAACCCTGGAATTCGGTAATTGCTTGCATCAGAAAATGCCCGAATCCATTCTGCGACTGCAACATCCCGATTGCCACTCAACATACTAAAAAGGAAAGTGGTAACCTAGCACTAAGTAGTCGTCGAGATGAGGCAGTCTAGGCAGCGTGGTACAATTTAAAAGCATGATTAAGCAGAAAAATGATATTTAGAAGTGTGAGGTAGAAGAAAAATTACAGAAATGATGAACAGAAGATTACAATTACTTAATAATAATCCTTGAGTAACTACAATTCACCAAACTAATTTAAACAAGGAAAATAAATAGGGTGAAGATAATATAATAGAAAGGTCAAAAAGGTCAAAATACGTCACAC
Organism: Caradrina clavipalpis; assembly: GCA_932526535.1. NCBI lineage: Eukaryota > Metazoa > Arthropoda > Insecta > Lepidoptera > Noctuidae > Caradrina > Caradrina clavipalpis. Next base: position 262,328 of record OW052110.1, read on the forward strand.
CTAAGTTACGGAGATTCGGTGGAACATACAGTATAAATATAACAATCACCGTTGATACACCAGCTCAATTAATATGAGTGCACCATTCAGGTGTTCTAAGATGGTACTATTACACACAAAAAATTTAGCAAGTCATGCAACGATTACTTAAAACTTCTTAAAATTCAAAGGTATTAGCGATCAGCTGTTCGCGGTCACGTCGCAGTGAGTGGTCTTCTAGTCTGTTCTACCGGCTTCGAGATCCGTGACAGCTCGCCGACCCAGCGATGGTAGGGATTAGTCCGGCAAAACAGGTTTCCGTGGCCCAAGCAGTTATCGTCCGCGCGCGGCGCGCGCTCTCATTAGGATTTAAATTAAGTTTTTAAAATAAACAACGTACTACGTTACAATATCCTAATACTTGTAGATAAACCATCACAACACATGTTTTCTTGTACGAAACATAAAAGGCCACACACAAGCCGTCACTCACTACCCTTATACCTCAATAACTCAAGTATAAAAACATAATCATCATCCTCATGACGCGAGTGTTTGTGCTATAAATATTCCCGACTGGCGGAGATGCGCGGTAATGTGTTTGTTCTCGCTTCAAGGACAGCGTCGCACAGTAAACAACATTAGATGAAGGTCAGCTGACGTATCGCGGTGTCGTGTGGGGCTTGTTGTGAGATATTCGACCTTTGTTAGATAGATAGAATATTGTACACCATGCTAAGGTAAAGATGGACCTCCAATAGAAGGTTACTTAAAAACTTGTCAAAGTATTTAATTCTCTATTACAAACATATGAGATGATATCCGATCAATCAGAACAAAGTATAAATTATAAATAACTTTAACTTTATCGAAAATTAACTCGAGTATATCCTACAGAGTATGTAATGATCGTAGCAGGTGGTGTCCTGTAGTTTTTGCCCATCCCCATGGGGAAAAGGCGTGAGCATGTATGTTTATCCAACAGAATAGCAATCATCCTGGATTGCTTATGATACTAACTATTCACATTATGATAAGTTCCTTTTAAGAATATCGTAATGCCAAGTATTTAAGACGCCCGTCTCCTCATATATCACATACATAATTAACAATAATCTCAAAACAATCTATAGATACGGAACCTTTTCTCGTTTGAACGAATTTCATCCGGACATGAGACATGTTCAAACTTATACCATCAGGCGCCCGGCAGCCAATCAATGTCACTGTGTGATCGCACGGCTCAGCCTCCCGGAGATGTGATGTGTGAGAGGAGATCTCAGACATGATTGCGGATGTAATTTCATGATAATGGAAAAGTTTTACTTAAAATTTAAGTAAACTTGTTCATGACAATGTGTGTCACATCTAGAGAGAGTTTGACTGCTCTTAGATAACATTAACGCAAAAGTCTGAAGGAAGTCACACAAGTAATTAGATTAAATATCTATAAGTAAACTACCGTCGATCGTAAGGGAAAAAGTACATACAAAATGGGTACAACAATTTGATCAACACAATATATTGTTATTAGCGAATGATCTCATACTTTATCTGTCAAAATTTCCCCGTTAATTTAGTTCAACACGCGGACACGCTCGCAAGAGTGGCGCTAGTGTAAATTCGAATTATCAATCTAGTTTTTAGAATGCCAATCAAGAAAATCACAGCAGATTCAGATTCGAAGTTTAGAACGAGGTCTTACAGAATCACATAGCAGGAGTAGTATTTTTCCTTTTAGTCGCCTGAATCATACCTACGTAGTGAAAGGGTAGTGTAGATGTTACTAAGATTCATAATACATAGTTTGCTTGTCCGTACAGTTTTCCAGGTAGAGGTTTAAACATGACCTAGTGTTTACTGCGCCTAGCCCCACGTACCTCGTAATTGCCTCATACATACTAAGGTACAGTCGGTAGTACACAAAAGAGGCTTTTTGAATAAATAAAATAGCGGAGGCTTAGCAGTGGGCATTGAATGTACAGTCGTGTACTGTAACTAGGCTTATAATGCTACGAATGTTAAGGGAAATAAAATTTCTAAGAAAATATGACATACCATCACGTCTGTATTCCCCGAAGGGTTCAGCAGAGGTGTAGCAATGTACACCTACAGTCCGCCAGTATATTTTAGGCCCCCATAGAATAGAGGGTAGGTCTTTTGCTATTAAGCGGGCTCAAATCCTAACTTCGAGCTGCTACTGAGAATTTCAAAGAAAACCCAATGACACTTTTTCACTTTTATTTTACTCGAAAGCTCTTGGCTCTAGTCTTGGTGAAAGGTGACATAAACAAAGTCTTTATTATTTTTATTACATAAGTCTTTGATATTTTTATTGTAAATTCTAAGTAATACGTAATATAGTTCATTATAGTTTGTCAACTACATTAACTTTACGTAACCGTATCATCTATCATTACCACGAGGATGTTACATTACTGGGAGTGCCCCACAGCGCTGAGGGTACATTGTGTACCGAACACATTGATATGTAAATACAGACTGCTTATGTATCGCAAATAGAGGGATAACTTCTAAGTAACCCTTTCAAGGAGATGACTTGGATGCTGCGCCAGGAGCCACGATGTTGTCATACGTAAAGTGGCTATATCTGATAGAATATAAGGTAGAAGATAGGGTACATCTTTGTGGTATCACAAATAAGGAAAAAATTGTTTTGACATAAATGCTTGTGAGCTCAGTGTAGAGAAGTCACACACATACCATCACGCCTGTATTTTCTGAAGGTTTAGGCAGAGGTGTACCAATGTACACTCACAGTTCGAAAGTATTTTTAGGTCCCCATGCAATAGGGGGCGAGCCTATTGCAATTAACCGGGTACAAATCCTAACTCGAAGCTGCTTTTGCTCGACCTGGGAATAGAACACAAGATCTCGCGCTTAGGACCACTTGGTTACTGAGGCAGTTGGAGGCAGAAGTACTTCTAGTAAATAATGAAATAAGTCAGTGAGCACTTTCTATAGCTAGTTACTACAACAGAGTGCCGAGCCGAGTGTATGCTTATTTAATTAGCTGGCTATTGAATTTCGTCCTTGTATGCGAATTTGTTACTCTGTGACAAACACGGAGCAAGTAAGTGTCGTTTAAAAAGATAAAAAAAAGGTTATCTGTACTATCACATAATAAATGTATAGAGCTTTTTTGTTTGTTTGTTTGTTAAAACGCGCTAATCTCTGAAACTACAAGAATAAATGGAAAATATATGTTTGTATATCGATACCTTTGGGTAGAAAGGTCGTATAAACCAAAACCCGACTTTTCAGGAGAGCAGAAAAACTATTTTTTTTTTACATAAAAATTCATAACTTTTTTGTTTTTGAAGTTATAAAAAATGATCTATGAGAAAGGTTCTTACAATTTGCAAATGAAACATGTTAAATCATCAAAACATATCTATCTTCTTTAGTTTTAAAGTTAGCTTGGATTTACGTCTGAGTAAAAATCAATTCTTGGTTAATATACCCCATAAAAATGTACTTAAAAAAAACTGTATAGGTCGTATATCCATTTTCGGTAAGCTTATGGTCACACTTACTGTCGTGAAAACCCACATATGTAGTTTTTTTTGTATTAAAAACCATTTATAATCATAGATCAATTGAATTCTGACTAATAAACAATCCTGTTACTCTCAGAATTAGTAGGAACTCAATTATTATAATTCTAATACCCAATAATTGGTCGATTCAAATAAAATAAAACTACCTGAAATACAAAATCAACATTTATTAAGTATTATAATACCTTCTACTAATCAACATTCACTATTATTTCAATAATGGTACGACATACCTAACAGGTTTACCATTTTTAAATTGAAAAAATAATTATAACAACTTAAACTGAAAAGTGAAATAAAAAAATCTACTTAGTCATAAAAAAAACAAAAATTATCCAAACTTCTTCTAAATTAAAGTAATCAGCCATTTAATCCTTACTAATATTATAAATGCGAAAGTAACTCTGTCTGTCTGTCTGTCTGTCTCTTCTTCACGCCTAAACCACTGAACCGATTTCATCCTTACTAATATTATAAATGCGAAAGTAACTCTGTCTGTCTGTCTGTCTGTCTCTTCTTCACGCCTAAACCACTGAACCGATTTCAATGAAATTTGGTACAGATATAGTCTGGGACCCGAGAAAGGACATAGGACAGTTTTCATCCCGGAAATCCCCCGGGAACGGGAACTATTAATCCACGCGGACGAAGTCGCGGGCAAAAGCTAGTCATTTATAAAATTATGACTTGATCGTTATTTAAATTGTTGTACATATTTAAATGCACTTAATTCAATAAATTATTGGATTGTACTAAGGCTTAGTTACTAAGTAGTTTGTTGAATTGCAACTAAATAATAAAAAAAATCGATCAAGCACTAAACGTAACTAACTTATGTACTAAAAAGTAACTTATTTATGAAATAAATTTGTATGTGTAATTGTTACTATAAATTATTTTAAAACGAATTACCAATTGAGAAACATTGACAAAAAATAAATTTAGGTGACAAAGAATATAATAATTTGACATAGTCTTGTTTTTTTACTAAATAATATTTTGCTAACAAACGAAATGTGGAATTACGTAAATACGAAAAGTTATTGTTCTTTTATAATAATAATTGTATTATTCAATTAGCTTTTCCTCGTGTTCTTCGTCGGTTAGCGTAAGAGAGTCAGCCACATTTCCATGGGGTAAGTTAAGATAATCATCGTGGTACCTTTTTGGTATAATGCCATTATCACATAGACGTTTTAAATCTCTATATTTTACATCCGATATTTGCAATTTGTTTTTATAAAGTGCAGTTGGGGACATAATCATCACCTTTTCATGTGTATCATTGCTTACACCTTGTTCAGGTAATATCACACGGCTTTTCGATCTTCTTTTACCTCTATCTTTACCTTTTATTTTATTGCCAGATTATGTTTCTCAATTGATAATTCGTTTTAAAATAATCTATAATAATAATTAAAATAATTTATAGTAACAATTCATAAATAATTATGTATTTTAAACGAATTATGAATACAAATTTATTTCATAAATAAGTTACTTTTTAGTACATAAGTTAGTTACGTTTAGTGCTTGATCGATTTTTTTTATTATTTAGTTGCAATTCAACAAACTACTTAGTAACTAAGCCTTAGTACAATCCAATAATTTATTGAATTAAGTGCATTTAAATATGTACAACAATTTAAATAACGATCAAGTCATAATTTTATAAATGACTAGCTTTTGCCCGCGACTTCGTCCGCGTGGATTAATAGTTCCCGTTCCCGGGGGATTTCCGGGATGAAAACTGTCCTATGTCCTTTCTCGGGTCCCAGACTATATCTGTACCAAATTTCATTGAAATCGGTTCAGTGGTTTAGGCGTGAAAAAGAGACAGACAGACAGACAGACAGAGTTACTTTCGCATTTATAATATTAGTAAGGATGAAATCGGTTCAGTGGTTTAGGCGTGAAGAAGAGACAGACAGACAGACAGACAGACAGAGTTACTTTCGCATTTATAATATTAGTAAGGATTAAATGGCTGATTACTTTAATTTAGAAGAAGTTTGGATAATTTTTGTTTTTTTTATGACTAAGTAGATTTTTTTATTTCACTTTTCAGTTTAAGTTGTTATAATTATTTTTTCAATTTAAAAATGGTAAACCTGTTAGGTATGTCGTACCATTATTGAAATAATAGTGAATGTTGATTAGTAGAAGGTATTATAATACTTAATAAATGTTGATTTTGTATTTCAGGTAGTTTTATTTTATTTGAATCGACCAATTATTGGGTATTAGAATTATAATAATTGAGTTCCTACTAATTCTGAGAGTAACAGGATTGTTTATTAGTCAGAATTCAATTGATCTATGATTATAAATGGTTTTTAATACAAAAAAAACTACATATGTGGGTTTTCACGACAGTAAGTGTGACCATAAGCTTACCGAAAATGGATATACGACCTATACAGTTTTTTTTAAGTACATTTTTATGGGGTATATTAACCAAGAATTGATTTTTACTCAGACGTAAATCCAAGCTAACTTTAAAACTAAAGAAGATAGATATGTTTTGATGATTTAACATGTTTCATTTGCAAATTGTAAGAACCTTTCTCATAGATCATTTTTTTATAACTTCAAAAACAAAAAAGTTATGAATTTTTATGTAAAAAAAAAATAGTTTTTCTGCTCTCCTGAAAAGTCGGGTTTTGGTTTATACGACCTTTCTACCCAAAGGTATCGAAATGATTAAATGGCTGATTACTTTAATTTAGAAGAAGTTTGAATAATTTTTTTTTTTTTTTTTGACTAAGTAGATTTTTTATTTCACTTTTCAGTTTAAGTTGTTACTTATAGTTATTTTTTCAATTTAAAAATGTTAAATCTGTTAGGTATGTCGTACCATTAATGAAATAATAGTGAATGTTGATTAGTAGAAGGTATTATAATACTTAATAAATGTTGATTTCGTATTTCAGGTAGTTTTATTTTATTTGAATCGAACAATTATTGCCTATGTTCAGCAGTGGACGTCCTATGGCTGGGATGATGATGATGATGATGACCAATTATTGGGTATTAGAATTATAATAATTGAGTTCCTACTAATTCTGAGAGTAACAGGATTGTTTATTAGTCAGAATTCAATTGATCTATGATTATAAATGGTTTTTAATACAAAAAAAAACTACATTATGTGGGTTTTCACGACAGTAAGTGTGACCATAAGCTTACCGAAAATGGATATACGACCTATACAGTTTTTTTTAAGTCCATTTTCATGGGGTATATTAACCAAGAATTGATTTTTACTCAGACGTAAACCCAAGCTAACTTTAAAACCAAACAACTAAACTCACGTTTTCACAGGTTTTTCAGGTTTATACATCAACGTCGCGAACTGCCTTTGGATTTACGACGTCTAATTTAAACTATGTTTAGGTAATGCATTTAACACGTTAGGGCGTATAAACCATTTACAATTAACGACTATTTTACGCCCTGAGTTAATATAAATTATGGTCATTACATCACAATAAAACTACAAAAAAAAACATTCGGCTTTTACATTGAAAATTTACTTTTTTTAAGAGGCTATGACCGAAAATTTCTGGGTCGTATTAACCATTTTTTTGCGAATTTCTGCATTTCGTATATACAGATCGATAGAGAAAAAAAAACTGAGAAAAATGGTATATATAACTCAATTTGGCCAAAATGGTTTATACGACCTTTCTACCCAAAGGTATCGATATGATAACCAGATTCATAAGAAACAGTATAGGCTATAAAACATCACGCTATGACACACGGGAATGGCAAAGTAACTAAATACGTAACTTAACGCTGGCTAAAAATTTATTAGTAGATAGAAGTTTGTCTTTTCAAAAAGGAATATACCTTTGTAACTTGTTATACTTATTCCATAAGCAACATTGTTGTACAATATGAAATATATCAACTTCATCTATAAGATCTACAACCATAAAGAATAAGATAACCAAATAAACTAAACATTAGAATTGTACACGATACCCTAGCTATTCTATTAATACACATACATTACTCATGTCCCTAATTTCAATACCACTCTCCAAATACGTACAATCCCGCAGACCACAGAATGCGACACAGAGTGCTCGCTCATTTGATTAACTGGCAATCGCGGCGCGTCTTTGTTCAGTAATTAGTTCCCCTGTGGCAGGCTCGCCCCGGATCCCAGCGCTGATACGTCGCGTCGCTTCTTGCGGACTATTGATTTATTACACGAGATTACCGATGTGTGACGAACTTTGTGTGTTGTTATGTAAATTATGGATGTTCAATATCATTATGTAAATTTATTTGCTTGATTTCACACAAGCGTTTGATGACAGTATTATTATGTACGGCTTAATCCATTCTATGGAAATTCGTGTAACAAATTGGGTTTTTTCATCTATATACCCTGCAGAATGGTGATTTGATTGAAAAGCAGACTCAATCCCCTGAGGCAATAACTATTTGTCAAGATTTAACCATGTCTATTTAAGCAAATGAAAACTTTGCATGGTATTTATAGAATATACGAGTATTATTATACCTAGGATACATGTATGTTACTATTCAGGCGCCACTTATTTATATAGTTAATTAATAACCAGGTTGAATAACACAAACTAGCTGACAAAATAGTCCGTTTGGTTCTGAACAATGGCTGATATTTATTGTCATCTATTAAATATCCAACTACCAGCTACCTACCAAATTTTGGGTTAGTATATGATTTTTATTTGATTTCATTTTGGCAATGCTTTAATGTCGTTTTTACAAACTTGTCTTAAAGTATTCTATCGATAGCACTCACGCTTTTCCTTAGAGTATCGATGGCAGTCTATATTGAATTGGCGCAGAACTTTGCCACTAGTTCTCTGCCAAGAATTTTAAAGTGTACAGTCTGATGTGTGCAGGCTGCCTGTACACTTTGGGTATACAGGGACATGACAACAAAGGTCCCATTATTATCCCGGTATTCACTCGCAACTCACACACACGTAATACATAAGTTACCCTATCTATGACGTCACTATTTAGTCGCATAAAATAAAACGCTTCTCATTACTTATAGTCACACAAGTTGCGACTTCACATGGACCCTTGCGGTAAGATTGCTCAAAGAAATATCCAGCAGATAAATTGAGCGTCTTCGTAAACCGAGACAAAATACGGTCTCTCGAGGAAATATATCGCCTCAAGTTGGCATGTCTGTCCGTCGGCGGCAATAAATATATGTAAGAGTTGGTCGTGGAGAGGAAGAGAGGAACTGTTACATGCGGGATCGGGAGTTGTTTTGTTTCATTGTTTTAGAAGTAAGTAATATGTGGAACTTTATGAAACTACTTCTTGACTATTCAATACTGTGTATTAATGGTCTAATTGAAATGAGTGCTTTGACTACTAGCTTTTCCCGCATCTTCTTTCGCGTAAATGTTGGTTTTATAATACAATCATGATTTAAAAGACCGTTTCCGTTTCACCGTTCAAAAACAAACTTACTTTGGCATTTATAATATTATTTAGGATTTTGAAAGTTGTTCGCTGGAACCTTTTTAAACCCCGGTTTCTCAAATTACTTATGTTCGTTAGTAAGCTGTTGTATATAGTTCACCGACTTATCAACAACTAACAACGCGCTCTTAATTGTCACATTAATTTTCCGTTGACTTTCCTTTAAGTATCAGAGGTAAACATTTCAATCTAATCAAATCACTTATTTCATTACCAACATAGGTTAATTAATTTTGTGTTTATGTAACATTACGTAATATTACTGCAATAGATTAGGTTTTACATAATATGAAGACTTCTTATTTGAAATGTAGATATTTCTATGCTTTATGTTAGCCAAGACCTATTCAAGCCACACCTAAACATCAACAACTCTCATACAACAGCGACTACCGGTGCTTCCCCACACAGACACAATATCAACGTCTGTCTGTTCATATTGTTTATTGGGAGCGGACACGAATCTCTCTAACTGATTGGCGGATTAGTTGCGTCGTTACTGTGAGGATTTATACAACATCAATCATGGGGTCAGTTGCTAAGTGATGACGTCATGCGACAAGGCGTAAGTTTTAAGTGTCGTGTGGGTGATGTTACTTTATTTTGTTCTTTGTCTTCATGGCACACGTTTAGCATATCAATGGTCATAGTTAGACATAGATAGCGTATTTTTCTCCAAGTATCTAGGGACTTCCCTACTTTTGGCACTGGGTTTAAAACTTTATTAGTGTATTACGTGCTTAATTTAACGGCAATAGTTTCAGTAGACATATTATGACTGAGATTTGGCAATACAAAATGAATCTTGCTTCATCGGAGAATCGGACACAAAACCTCACACTCAGCAGCAACGCTTGTTACTACAACACTAGCAACTCCCAATAGCTTTCAAATCCGCCGCGTCCCCGGCGCAGTTTCTTCATAAAACATACTTCGTCGCCGCCCTGAAACATCCCTCATACACAAACATCCATACAGTGTACACGTCGGCGTATGCTTCGGGCGACCCACCCATCACTTAGGGGATATTACCTCGAGAAACTTTGCTAAAGCGTATAAAAGACAAATTGCCAGCCCATGGCTAACGAGACCCATTTATTTTTACCTTTAGAACCTTTCCGATTTGTCACCATATAATGTGCCTGTATGTATAATATGGCGTCTTTTGATATTGAATATCCCTGTTTTGCCTTTTTTTATCACAAAAAAGTCATTTTGAAAGGATTTTTAATAAGTACTGAAAAGATAAAATTAAAATTTTCTTTTGCCTTTTTTTGGTACACAGGTTTTGTTTTTAAAATCTGGGTTTAAAACAGTATCTGTATAAAGCAAAATTGAGTGGTCACTGTATATTATAAAGTGTGAAGAAGTAACATATTTAAAAAACCTGTTACTGAATTTACAGAAAGAATATGTGTTAAGTTCACCGCCCGGCCACGGTGACTAAAAGCTCATCTTTTCTCTTAAGAAGCATGATCTCAAAGGATATTTTTCCCAGACTGAATGACGCAAATTAATTTAAAACTTAATTTATTCAAGAACCAACCTTCTTTGCTTTTCAACCGGTCATAACCCTTAAAACTCCATCAATTTACATAAAATGGCGTTATTACGTCCCCTCGAACAGCGCGCCACACAAGTTGTCACCGTATACTGTCCGGTGTACATGTGTGGAGCGGGTGCACCGTGTTGTAGGGTGTACATCGCCATTTGGCCGGGACAGAGTCGATGGGCGGCATTCGATTATCCAATAATTGCTTGTCTGAGTGGTGCTCCTGTGTGGTGCGGTGTGTGCGGTGCGGGGGACATGAGACAGCGGGGAATAGTTTGGCAACTTCAGAAAGGATATCAGTTTTTCACAAGCATTTTACCTTCGTGTGGTGATAATGTATTTTAGGATTCTTGTGCAAATGAGAGCTGCTACAATCTTTTTATATCAGACAAATATTTGAGTAAGTATACTTTTATGATTAAGATTATAATGACTGAAAAAAAAAGGTAGACATGTCTGAAATTTGTGTTATAAACAATACTAATTACTTAAGATTACGATTTTTATATAGAAGCTTATACATATAAATTTATTATTTCCTATTTTACAACTGCTTATTCTCGCTATCTCCCACTACTTGCACCACACGCCACGTCGGCGTTGCTTGTCGTCGTCACTATCGACTGGAGGCCCAATTTATTTGGTGCGGTTGTCGGCATTCATCGCATTATTCCGACTCGCCCCCTAATTACTGCCCCTCCGTGTTTCCAGTGTTGTGTGTTGTGTCAACTACACATGGGAGATGTACAATATGTTCACGGATAAGTAAATATTAGTGTTTGTCCGCACATGTCTATTGTCCGGTATCGAATGTATGGATGAGGCTAATGCTTCATATTTTTCCATACACTCGCCACCGGGTAGTCACCGCCAGGCACTCGATTGCAGGAGCGTGTGAAAACACACTTGGCAGGAATAAAACATAAATAATATATTAAAACAACCGTAACTGACTCTCTTTTCTTCTAACCTCAACATGCAAATATTTTAAAATCGATAAAAAATACTTAGTTTTGTTTTATATATCGTTGGATGGCAAACAAGTCGACGGCCCACTTGATGTTAAGTGGTCACCGCTGCCTATAGACATCTGCAATACCAGAGACCTTGCAAATGCGTTGCCATCACAGAGATAACGTTAAAATGTGTAATATTTCTGTAATTTCATACATTGTCATTGTAATTTCCTACATTTCGAAAATGCGTGATTACCTACTTCTTGACTTAACCTAACTTACATACATATACATAATGTCAACATGTCCGTGGATGTTGTACGTCGTTCGGTTAGCGCGGAATGTGCGGACGCATAGCTGTGGAGTCATGGGGCTGAGTAGAGTGGTCGTGTGGTTGTACACCCTCATCGCTACCTCATTCCAGAAATGCCACCACTGTAATCACTTTCATTAGTAAGACGATACCGTCTTAACGACATATTCCTCTGTCGCTACACAAAAATTCAACCATACGAGTACCAACACACCATGAAATAGTTTAGGTATACGTTCAGTAAGGTTAATGACCTTGATTAGATTTAAAAAAACCTATTAAAGTGGCACATCAGTAAAGATAGAAGATTTATTTCTATCTTCTACATCAACAATCGATATTAGCTGATACATGACCCCTTTCCTTCTTGAAAATGAAAACTAATGAGCATGTCGCGTCTCGTCGTTCGCCGGCAGCGCGGCTCCGCGGCATGCCGGCACAGTCGGCGCTCATGAATTATGAACAGGCAATATGGCGTCGGTAATTATTTGCAATTAACTTAACGATCGGACGGCGGCTCGCTATTTCATCATGTTTCTTTTCTTTCAAGGGAAATTGGATTTTGATGGTCTTAGGTCATGGTTGGTCACATTTAATTTAATAATAAGTATGGCATTGTACTTTAATACTCGTGGACTATTGTGTTTATTTCAGCTGTCAAAAACATAATGCCAAAGTACATAATCCGTATCCCACAAAAGACGACCCTTTTTATAATAAGCCATACAACGCAAATACTACGCTCCCAATCTTCTCGTTTTCAAATAAATAAAACATCCATGTCACGTAAACAACGTTCTCCATTTACCTTACCCCGTACAAACTCGGCAATGTGTAGGAAAGCCAGCGATACACCCGAGAGAGAATGCTGACAGCTACGTATTCTATAGCTGTCGTGTATTCGGTAAGAAAAGGGAAAGTAGTGAGGTCACCGTGTACACGGGGGCTAGAGTTCAGTTAAAAGGAAATAATTTGCCTCATTCGTTTGTTAGTTACAATAATTATTAAATTAAAGTAAAATAATAAACAAACAACATGTTTTTCTGTTAGATATCTACTACTAGTGCTAATGTAATATACTATATTAAAATATTGTGTTCTTGGAAGCTTTCTCATTTAGGTTTAAGTTAAACAAGTTTTTATCCAAATCTATTGAGATTGTGACAGACACAACATAATTTTCTAACAAGTCTTTTGTTTTCAGAACACATTTCTCATTAAATTTCACGGTACAAAAAACATGATAAAGTATTCTTTTAAAATGGCCTATTACTAAAAAAAATCTTATTACTGAACAACATTATGTAGTTTAACGAAGTAAATCGACAATTGCTTCATAAATAATAAGACCACCTATTATTGCCCCGACAGCAAGGCCATCACAACTTCTGCTTCATATTTTAAATGTGCCATAGTAAGTACATAACTTACTTTTCATATTCTTCGTTTCGTGTCGATGATACATTTATAATTATTTATACTGCGTGGACCACTGAGTCCACGGCCAGTAGTTATGCCTCAGACGCGGCAAAAAACGTGGTCAGCTACGGACCTGACCACGTTTATTGCCGCCTCTGCGGCACTCATCAGATTGTGATGAAATTTATTTTGCACAAAATGGAATGGTATTTATTACACGTTATCATACTTTAAGTTACATGTACCCTTAATAAGGTACAGAACATAGGTATGAAGCTCTGTGCAACAACCCGACGCACAGTTTTCGTATGTTAGTGTGATGCTTTGCAATATTTCGCGCAAGTTAAAGGGCTGTCTACTTATTGTGCGAGCGTTTGTTAGCAGTTTTATTGTGAAGAGGTGGCGCGAATACAGATCGAGTGGAGTATGATTAGGGTAGTTTGTGAAGATATGAGAGGATTCGCAGATACACATCCCGGAGATAAAGTACATTGAAAATGTACGTGTGGGGGTTGGAGCTGAAAATAAAGAATGGCTGGATCCCTAACATGAGAACGGCATTCTAATATAATATTACATTGGTTCCTAGCATGGCTATGTATATTTCTTGTTTTATGTAAATTTGCCATGATGGCCCAACGGCTTAAGAACCCGCCTCACATGCACGAGGTTGTTGGGTTCAATACCGGACAAGTAGCAACGTGACTTTGGCAAAAACAACGTCAGGAAGCCTGAAATTAAAACTGATATAAGTTTGAAATCGCGAATTGTACGCGTACCTTCTCTGTATGACAAGTGTGCTTTGGTTGGCCTTTTTTGATTAGAAGAGGAATGTAATGGTACAGATTACAATATTTTTTTGTTTTATTCCCTTTAAGCCACAAGATTCCTGAAAAAATCCTCAAGAAATAGTTTCAGGTACATAACTTACAATCCTCCGCCCAACATCTCCTTAAACAGGTCACAGCGCTAACTCAGGTCTAAGTTTAAACTTCCTCATTACACGCTGCCGGCACATCACTTACGTACTCGGCGTACTTCGCAAACTATGCGCCGTTCTTCAGCGCGCTGTGACTGCACAAAGGTAACCCTTTGACTCCGGCACCCGCGTGGGTTCCCGGCACCTTGTTAACCTAGTTCTTTTGAAAGTAGCTCGTGTGAAGATTACTAATTACTCGCTAATTAGTAACGCGTTTAAGTATATGGGTCACTATGTTTTATATGGAGGTTTAAAGTCTTATAAAATTCTCGTCATGAGAGGGTAAAAATTATGCCGGTAAAATGTAGGTGTATTAACTACTATTTCAGGGTACATGCGTCAAGTTTTAATAACAACTAACTCATCCCCGTCACTTTATCCGCGTGAATGTCGGCTATCTGCGAGGATTTAGTTTTCTTACATGGAACCCAGTTTTTTTTTTGTAAAATGTAGTAGATACTCCTTATAACATTAAAAACTCCTATCAATATCGATTTAGCTTTTGCGAAATAGCTGAAACAAACGGAGAGTTAGACAGTTCAAAATAAATGAATATGCATTTAACTTTACAAACAGACACTTGTATTGTATAGATGTACAGTAGATACTCTACCATCAAGCAAGGGCAAGGGGATAGTTAACACTCCTAATGACTTGTTTGTGGCTGCAGAGCTCCCCTTTAATGAATGACGTCACTAATTGGAAAGCGATAATGAGACATTCATACACTTAATAATATACCCCATTTCAAACTAGCATGAACCATGGCCATGGTTGCTACGCCGTAGCACGTTCAATGTCATCGTAGCACCATGGCTACGGCGTAGCACGACAGCTACGTGCTAGCATTATTGCTTATCTTTGTGATCCACATACCATGCCATGACTGAAGTAATTATGATAACATTTGCTTTATGTTAATTAATGTGTATGTTTAATTTGTTGCAGGTAAACACCTAAGCTCCTTAGAAACACAATAGAAAACAAAGTGGCAATTTTACAGGTGAGCCACAAAAGTGTAAAGTACTTGAAGCCTTAGTTGTGTCATGTTTAGGTACATGTTCCGTTGTGTTATGTATTCTTGTTTACACAGAGGTATTAAAGCAAAATAAACTTGCTTTATTTTCACTCGGTATTTAAATTAGTGAGTTTATAACATAAATATTTAAAGCTCGTAAATAAATTGTTGTACTTTTTTTAAATAAGATAACATTTGTTCGTGTTTCCATTATTACCTAATTTGCCTGTTCCTTTTCTTCTTACTTGGAGTATTGAATATTAATGGTTATTTATTTATTCGTTATTATGTGCTGTCCCATGGCAGGTCAAAGGCCTCCCTTTATCTTTTCCAATCCTCTCTATCATAAACTAGTATGAACTAATCGTCCAAAAAACTCGTCCCGCCATCTTCGCCTGGGTCTGCCGCGCTGTCGTTAGACGTTTTCCGGGACCCAAGTTATGGTTGATTAATAATTCAACAAATATTTTTATCACAAATTAGAAATTAAACACTCTTAAATTATTTAAAACCTTTTTACATATGACATTGTAAGAAAGCAGATTTTCAATAACAGAACTGTCATCATTATCATAGACAAGGCTCATCACTTTTCCCTTCTATCCGTCTCCCCGTAACGTCAGCACTCGCGGCCTCCTTTCCTCGCCTCTTATCAGCCATCTATTACCGACAGTGTGGGGCACACGACGCAGTAACGCTGTCTAAGGGACCCTCAGGAAGGTCAACATCTGTCTTTGTGATATTTCAAATAGTAATATCAACGTCTCGAATACTTTGTGATTTCTGTCAAATATCAGAGCTTCAAGATTTAGTAGTTTTTGCCTGGCTAGTCTTATATTTGCCGTTAACCTACTTTGTGTCTCTCTGCTGGACATAGGAATACCCTTTTTTTATTTTTCTTTCCTTTAATAAAAGAAAATTGTAAGAGCTAAGATTTGTAACGAGGCTGACTGGCCTATACTTGTCCGCCTTATTTGATGTATCCTTTGAAAACTTTGCCCACACTAGAAATGTCTCCTGGTTGTAGGAGTGTTTACAAATATATAAACTCAAACATACAAACATTTACACCCGTACCAATTTCCATGCGGAAATCGAATCAGAGTCACTCAGCCAAGCAGCAAATGTCTAAGCGAGCCGTTTTATTTCTCAAATTGCAATCAGATAAAATGACTATCGATAAAGATAACTTCCGTGCATATTCTACTTTTAAATTCCTTAAAATCTCTCAATAAACGCATCCCGGAGCTTCCTCGCCGGGTTCCGTAATGAATATTCAAAGCCTCCGCCATTTATTCTCACATTGTTCTCGCTCCGATAAAAAGCGTCGGTGGAAACATTCCTCGTATTTAATGAACATAGTTGGCAAATCGGAGGGATTCCTGTCGGTTCCCGCGCCCGGGTCGGACGATTGAATGTTCTTTTTCCAGTGCCTATACATACGGGTTTTTTCAGGTGACGCCGTTGGTCCAAGTTGTGAATGGTACAATTGTTTCATGGACGGTCAATGTTTGGTTAGTGTGATTGTTCTTTCTTCTTTTCCATTTCGGTAACCACGTTAGAGGCGCTTGAGGCGGTTTAGAAACTCTGAAACTAGGGTGTGTGCGGTCGTTAGACCTTACTGCCCACACGATAAAGAAGAAGAAAGTGTGATTGTTAAAAATGGGAAACAGCTACGCTATATTTACTTGTATTAAAGTAACATTGAATAATTGTTGGCCATTTTTTGTTTTATTGGTGTTTGTAGACTAGCCGAAGAGATTGGACTGGCTTTATATTACGATATTTTTCCTTTAATTATATTCTGTGAACCCGAATAAATTACGGTTAAAGCAATATCTGGACATGAAATAACTTCTTAAATATTTACCGAATAAATATCTGTAATATTTATGAGTAGACCCTGTGTTTATATTTTTACAGCGCCATAAAACAATGTGTTTGTCAGTACCAGGGCGACAGTAAACACGAGAATTGTGAGTTTAACGAGCGTCACACTTGTTCAATCTATCAGAAACAGTTGAAGATATTTTTAACGATATTATAAGTACGTAATAAAGTCATAACACCCTATTTTTATCGCATCCGCTACGGTTTTTCACAAACTCCTTTCTTTTCATCTTGTATTTTTGGGTCCTTGCTTGTTCTGCAATATTTACTGCTTAGTTCGTTTAAAAAGGCACGGGTCACGAGATTAAATTTCTAAGTGATATAAACCTATCCGACTACCTTACCATAAATATGACCAAAACCATTTAATGATGATGATAATTTTATACACATACTACCTACCGTATCTGTATACAATTATTTCAAATAAAATTTACCGTTAACAAAAAATACAGGGGTGATAAATAAGTATTTCAGAAGCCAATTTTCGCATAAAACTAATTAAATGTCCGAATCTGTATTCTGTGTGTTATTTAAAAAATGCTATCGTTACAACCACATAGTTTATAATGAAGCTTTGCGGGTATTAAGATGGCACACAAAGTTTAAGCCATAGTTCAGCTTTACCGAGCGTCGTCGGTCATCCATACCGGTATGACTGTATCATTATACAACCCAATGTTTCGTACTACCGACCGAGTAATATACTTATACATACACAACACACACACACACGACGTAACCTCTCGTAACTTGCACCGCCACACAAAGGGATCGCTTCTCTCGCAGTTTTTATTTGAGTTGCATGCACGTTACAGTTCAACAACTGCAATTTTCCACTTGTTGTAATTTGCACACGTTTCATATCAAACTTGTGTGGGCGACTGTACTGTATTGTGTTTGTTAGTAGTTCTGTGATAGTTCGTCCGCTTGTTTGGATCGTGGAGAAGAATTACGTCAGGTTTTTTTTTGTTAGCTGTTTCTGTCCCATTCTTGGGCAAAGACCTCCCTCTACTTCTTTGTTGCCTCATCCTACCAGTTCCTGAGGAATCCATCTCCTTAAATAAATAATTATTAGCTAAGTTTTTTGTACACCATTTATAATTTACAATTTGATACTTTGAAAAGTGCGGTGGGTCCCTTTTTTTTTTTTTTTTTTTTTTTTTATAGACGGGAAATCATCAAATAACTTCCCCCGCCCTGGGCGGGGCGGGAGGGAGTGTCAGACTTTTACTGACTAAAACCCGTCTATGTTCCTTCATGTGCCCTTTGCGTTCCGGGGGCGCGGTATCTCTTTCGAACAACCCGCAGCCCCGGCAGGCATCGGCCCTCAGTGGCCCCATCCAATTTTGCTGACATCTCTTTGAGGCGCGCGTGGAACACGAACGCGCCGTCGACACGGTCTGTCGCTAGTGAACGTACGGACGGTGAGCTACCCATTGCTCACCGTCCACAGACCCGCGTCTACGGTGGCCGGGAGTCGTCACGTGGCTCCCGACGCCCGGATCGTCTACCGCGGCGGCCGCTGGGACGGGGGACCCTCCTTTCCCTCTCCCGTCCCGCCGCCTCCTTCTCTAGCATTACAGCTTCGCAGAAGGAGGCGACTGCTTCCCATTCCCCCTCGCTCCGGACCATGGCCTGGACCAGTGCCGGACGCGAGAGGGCGCCGCCGCCGATGGCCGCCTCGAGGACTCGGCGGTGCTCAGCCCAAGCAGGGCACACCGCCAAAGTATGCTCCACCGTGTCCCCGGGGCGATCCTCACAATGGTGACACCCGGGCGTTTCCTCCCGCCCGATGAGGTGCAGGAACCTCCCGAAACATCCGTGTCCGGTGAGGACCTGCGTCAGGCGGTAGGTGAGGGCGCCGTGGCGCCGCTCCAGCCACTCCTCAAAGAGGGGTCTTACCGCCTCAATCGAGGCGAGCCCTGCAAGAGGTTGCGACAGTCGTTCTCTCCATGTCGCCATGAGATCGAGCCGGAGTTCCGTCCGCAGGGCGGCAATTTGCCGCGGCAGCGGAGTTTCGCCCCGGCCCAGTGCCTCCGCGCGCCACTCGTGTAGGCGCGCGAGGACCAGCGCCTCCAGATCCCATGGCGGCAATCCGGCAAGGAGGCTCGCTGCCTCGCCGGAGATCGTGCGGTATCCGCGGATGACCCTTATGGCGATCACCCGCTGGGACGCGTTTAGGTAATGGGCGGCAAGCCGCCTCAAGCCCCGCGCCCACACCGGGGCCCCGTAAAGGGCCATCGAACGCACGACCCCGGCGTAGAGCCTCCGGCAGGAGGCGTTTGGCCCCCTCAAATTGGGCAAGAGCCGCTTAAGAGCGGCTGACGCCCGTGGCGGTGGGTCCCTACGGGCGGCGTTGAAAGATATAATTATTAATAAGTTTTTTTTTTTGTATTAATTAACGTTGTTTCTTTTCCTGGTTATTTTTCTTTACCCCCTGAATACACACGAACACATAGTATACACATAGAACACATATATGAACATATAGTATATCAGTTTTCTTATGAAGATTCGGAAATCTAATATGTTCTTAGCTTATCCCCATTATTCCAGTTTCGATATTCTAATGTTCAACTCCGACCACACAATTTGCCGCCACACGCCTCTCTGTTTCCCTGGTACAAATGTCGGCGCGTCCCGCGTCTCACGCAGACGGATGGTGGACAGGCATCTAATAGCCCCACTTCCCTTCGCTTGACCCACATTACTGAGGAATGGTTTTTTCATAGAATTGTGTAGGTACAGTAGATTTATGCATTAAATGATTCTAATTCTTATTAAATTTTTACCAAAATCGCTGTTAAGAATGATTTCAAATAAAAAAGCGTTAAAATGCGGTTTTCACATAACATCACGCCTTTATTCCCCGAAGGGTTACGTAGAGATGTTATATACACCCACGGTTCGCCGGCGTGTTTTTATTTTATTTGGAACAACAAACAATTACATAATAAAGGATACAAAATAAATAAAATTAACAATTATGCAATCAACAACGTTATTCAGAGCATACTATGTTTAGGTTCCATGTATCCAATAGGGGGCGAGCCTATTGCCATTAACCGGGCACAAATCCAAACTCCGAGCTGCTACTGAGAATTTCATAGAAAAACCCAATAATAAAACACACAGACACTGAAACTATTTACCAAGTAATTTGAGTCTCTATTCTAGATAATTATGATTGAATGGAATGATTAAAGATTATTGGAAACCAATTCGATTTTACTCCGAGTAAACACAACTATCAACTTCAATATTATATAAAAGTAAAGGCAATAACTGTTATTACAGTAAAAATAACGCTGAAAATAAAACAAACAATAAACAGTTTACTGTCCATTACTTTAAATAATCAATATTCCATCCTTCCCTTTAGAGCGATTCATGAATACCATTCTCAATAACATAATGACACAACTCAAAGTATTAAAATACCGAAACTCAACTGTAAACAAATGTCATTTGAACTCATTTTCAATTGAACTCTAAATGGTGAATGTTGACTTAGGTCGCTTTGTTAGTGAAAGCGTATTCTTACATAAAATGTTATGTACAAAGAGGATACGACGATGTTGTTGAACTAATTGTCTGTTTGTTTCGTTTTATTAATTCTGTTATTATTCATAATTATTTAAGTGCCGACGAATAAGTACACGAAACGTGACGAAATAATATCGAGACGCTTCGGTAGGTCCTTGAGACTCGCTTATTGACTTTTCATTAAGTTTTATTTACTTTCATATTACGAGAACAATGGAGATAATGGAAAATATAAACGTACAAAAGAAATTCTAGTTCTGGTATTTTTTTCTCAAAACCATTTTATTCGGAAATAAGTTTCAAACAAATTCTTTTTTCAAATTACCGAGACCTACCGCAGAAATTAACCCTTCAATAAGAACTTTATTCAGCGAATATTAACCCGTTTTTGCTGAGGCAGACCCTAGCAACCGGGAAAACTTACTATATACAAAAATCAACAAAAACAAAATTCTTAAGAACTACAGAATAAGTATTATCATGAAAACAAATGTCTGTTTCCTAGTTTAAAATATTCTCACGTTCTCCCCTCAGTACAGACGTGCAAAAGTAATTTAAAAGTCTAGACTGCCTGTGCTTGTTCTAGGAACATATTGTGAATGCTGCTTACCGTATGTAAATGTGGTACATTTTGACACATTACGGAGGTGGTGCAAGCTAGGAAAAATGTCTTGGATTTATCAAACCTCATACATTTGAACTTAGTTCTCTAAATTGCCACGGGTCAAAAAATATTGTACATTAAAAGTAATTGTTGATTTAAAATTTCAATTTCTATGTAGTCTAGTAACAAGATTAGTTAATTTGTAATGTTTTCGAAATTATAGTGATTTTTACTACTTAGTTAATGACATTTATATGTTTGGGGTGTAAATACAATTAAATATTAGGTATTGTCTGCCCATTATGGTCCCACTGCAGAGCAAAGGCCACTTCTGATACAGAGAAAGCACGAGCATTTCACCACAGATTGGTAAATAATAAAAAGAAGCTTGTGAAATACTATTGAATATGGAAAACTCGATGAAGAATCTAAATAAATCAATTGTAACATGGGTTGTAATAGTACCATTAAAACTTCACCATCCATCGCTCCATTGTCAAACTTCACGAAACTATGAACTAACTAAACCTTCAATGAATGCTAAAATGGCCCTCTCCATATTCCGCAGCCACTTAAATCACTTCACATACTGAGACACCCGACATTGAATTAAACTGTTGGAATGTCATCTGCAGCACGAAGTTACCTCCTCGGGAGCAGTGCTGGGGATAGTTAGCAACTCTCTGTGTGCTCTGAGCTCCTGGTACCAACATAGTTCAAATATCTAGCGGCTACTATAGTACATTCTTAGTCCACAGTCTCGGAGGAATTTAGTGTTAGAGGTAAGTTAGACAAAGGCAAGTCTCAGCTAAGAAAAGTGAATTAATAATGACAAGTTTCAGTTGAAATAAAGCAACAAAAATATTAGCAGATTTATGTTTTACGCGATAACAAAATTACCATCAGCATTGTATGTAAAATCTAAAAGTTACCGACAAATAAAAACATAACGCGTCCCATCAAAACAGAACACCAACGCTTTCTATTTCAATTTTCCTTAATCCCAAAATAAAACACTCGTAAAAATCCCGTCCATCAATTTGGAATGAAATACAAGCAAACCTCGAATAGATACACAATTTAATTACAAGCCAGCAAACAACATTTCCGTTGGCCGTCGCTTTCTGTCACCAACTTCCGAACACAGGGCGCTCCGCCGACTGTCACTCGCACAAAGAATGATAATTAGCTCCTCTGTACCCTGACTTCCCCTGCCCTCCCCTGCCGGCCCCGCGTCGTGGTCGGCTGTAACTCTGGCCGCGACAGGGAACAGCCCCCCATAGAAAACGCGACCGCTTTATCTCCACTGGCAACTTTGTAATTCGGAATCTTCTCTGTGATTTCCATTGAGTCGAGTGTTGATGTTGGAACTGGTAATTAATGAGTGGACTGTTTGATCAGCTTCGTTTTGTAAATCTATTTTGTTTTAATTGGAGTTGTAGTTTGTTTGCTGAGTTTTAGTGCTAAAAATATAATCAGATAAATCAGTTTTGCGTACTTCTCTTTCTTATTTGTTGTCTCTCTTGGTTAATGATATTATTTTGTATGCGTATCTTCCTTACAATTGTCTTATCAGTCAAAAATTACGCTTACTATGCCTAACTTAAAGAAGAAAACCTCATATCCACTTCCAACTGAATACTTCTAGGTCCTTATTACGCACAAACTAGACACACGGCTCCACAAACATAATCCAGACGCAGCCAGAAATTCTAATCAGTCATTCATAAAAACCGACTTCAATTCAGTAGCGGTGTGTCCGCGCGCCGCGTACACCTCATTGTGACGCGAGCCACGTGCCCGGGCAGAGACACTCTTCATTATCGCTAACAAATGACGGGCACATAGACCTGTGTAGGATAATTTAGGGACATTGTCTTTGTTTTTTTTCTTTGAGGATTACAGTAATCTGCTTTGTTTTTCAGTGTTATGTGCTGGTTATTTGTTTTTAAAGGCTTGGCCATCTTTTTTGGAAATAGAGTGAATTGAATCTTAGCTATATGTGAGAGGCTTGTTTTATTGGAGGATCACATTTTTACTGAGCTACTCCTTCAGATTAATCCAAGTTATGTGTTTTCTGAAAATATGTGGTGTTTGTGAGAGCATGTTTAGTGTGAATTTCGATAATAGACACATTTTAAACGGCGTAAAAATTACAAAGTTTTGAGCCTTAGACAACCATGATACATCATCATCTCATGTTACTTGGGGTCGGCGCAACATGTTTTCTTCTTATGATTATAATGTCATCGACACGAAGAAATTGTCAGAACACGAAGTAATTTCCAACAAGGGCAGAGTGGATTTCTGGATGAAATAGATAGAGAAATACATAACGAAAACAAGGATTTAATACCATCAACTTGAATAAATATAAATAACAATAAATATAAGCCTTGATTCAAAAACTTCGGTAAGCGCCAGCACCTAAACAGCGGGGTACAATGAACTAATCAGTGAGGAACATCTACATTCAGTAAGTTGTGTGCGGACTCCGCTAAGTACCGCTAAGCGGCGCTTATTGCGCGCGTCGGAACATGACGACTCATCAATAAACTGAATTACAAAATGTTTCAGCTGTTTTCAGGCGGAAAGGGCTGATAACTCGCTAATACTGAGTGGGAAGTTTGAAGCGCTTTTGTTTTGTGGAGGTAAAAATTGTATAGGACTTGTAAAGTTTTATCGTTTAATATTAGGCTTATTGTTGAATATTAAAGTTACGCTTTTACAATATTTTAAGCCGTCTACGTGTAGTTAATTCTTCGGAATCATCATTAAACCATCGTGCACACTTGTGCAATAGCGGTAAAACATGATGGTTTATAATTTTCCATACTTATCCAGGGCCGCCAGGACAAATTAATAAATCATTAAAATGAACAGCACCTACTTCATTATGCTAAAATAAAAAATACAAATAGGTAAATGGCCGTCTCATGTGACAAATAAAGAGGTGAAATACCTAGACTTAAATCTACAACCGTCATTGATTATGGCACTTTCAGTAAATATCTTTCAGTATTCAGTTGCTAGTAGTAGTGGCGGCCGCAGTCTCTTGAAAATCAAACTAAGTTCCATATCGTCCACCTTGAACAGAATCCACATTAAAATGCCCAACACAATTGCAGATACATTAACAGCGTCAGAAACAAAAGATAATCAACTAAACAATAGAACAGAATTACTCGGAATTAACTCGAAGACATCCTACAACGGTTTGTTTTCAAACTTTGCAGTCCATTAAGCATTATGGTGGGGGGGGGGGGGGGGGGTCTAGCGGCACGTCCCGGCTATATATCGGGAGAAAGGGGTGGGGGCCGACGTGACCGACCAGAAATTAACAGCCAGATATCTCGGAGATATCCCCCAAATTGAAGACGGCGACAGAAGTAGTGATAAATATGAATTATTGAACGGACGCTCGGTAGAAAGCTATTTGGAACGTGGTTCCAATGGTATTTATGGGATTTTTATATGTGGCTAGATGTGGACGAGAAGTAATGGTAAGCCATGGTGATAAGCTTATATACTTTAGCGAATGTGGCTCCTTACTTTCAAGATGAATATTGTCACAGCGACGCAGTAATAGTTTTACAACTTATACCTGTACTCACAGTACATACAATGACATGTTCATATATTTACGACATAAAATGTTATAATTTCCAACAAAAGATTTAAGTTTCATCTGAAAGCCAACGTTCAAATTCTAGTCCTAATCTCATGTCAACGACCATCAACGTCAGAAAAAGTATTGTTGACACATTGAGACTAAGATTAAAAAGTTAGTAGAGAACTTCCCTCTGCAAGATCCACATTTTCCTCGTCGCGTCGTCACCGGCGCACGTTGACACACTTTAGCACGTCGCCTGTCAAACGTCATGCTGTCAAGCGGCAGATTACGCGCGCGATGGCGCGAGAAATCAATTCCGATAGCATTGTCCCGCGGGCATTCATGCAGCCACAGTTCACTGTGTTTACTTACTCTGTGGCTTATTCACAGTGACGTCATAAGACGTCGCTGTCAGGTTGTGTCTAGATTCAAAGTGATGTTTGTTTATACATGGTTTATTGTTGTTTTTAATTTGCATTATATAATATCGAATTTGTAGCTGGTTCAAGGTGGCGTAAGAAACGATTACTTGAAAGAACATTACAAAGTGTTTAAAATAATGAATTAGCCATCAGTCAAGGCAATCAGGCTTTTTCAAACGCAGTTGTAGTTAAAACTTTCGATAACTTAATTTTCTGATTGGGGTGTTTGAGTGTGGGCGTTGTTCCAGTTACGTGTCGATGTTTTTTTTTTTATATTTTGAAATAGTTTCCACACTTTTTTTTTATTAATTTGTAAAATCGTTTTCAATTTTACCCGCTCGGATATGCAAATATTTGCAACAAACACTGTATACAAATATGGAATTGAATGTATAACTCTTGCAATCCTTGCGTCTGATGGTTCGGTAGTAGGAAACTTTATTTCCGTTAATCTGGTTCCAATATTTCAGTTGATTTTCAACTTCGGATTTCGAAATTGAATTTAGTTTGCGTTCGTTATTACCATCTAACTTCACTATTTTCGTCATAGAGTCATCAAGAAAGTTTCAGTGAATTAATTTATTCTCACCGCTCTCGCTGAGTTCCTTAAGTCAAGTTCCCTTCTATCTGTGCTAACGCTGAGAGGGAAATCAATCGGTATAAAACCTCTCCTCTTGTTGATATTGATACAAAAGATTGGTAGAACATTACTTTTTGTCTTAAGTCCGTACACGTGTATCTGAGGGCTTGTGGCTATTTATAGCTGTGGTTACCATTGTGTTTTGATTCCGAAAACAGTTTACCTGATTGCTAATCATTGGTCTTAATATGGCATATATTGGCCTTTGCGGCAGTCGGGTAAAAATAATAAAACTGGCATTATCTTCGTCATACACCGTTTCAAACAATAATAATACCCATCTATAATTGTCCCACCGTGAGGCAAAGGCCTCTACTCATACAAAGCAGACACGAGTATTGATCACCATGCTTCAAATCGGCAGATTGACGATTTCAAACGTATATTTTCTCAGGTTTTCTCACGATGTTTTCATTCGACGATGTCAGAGATGTCGAAGAAATTTAGAAAGCGTAGAAGCATAAACATAGTTTTGCTCAAATACAAATGACCAGCGATACTATTTACACTCAACTACTAAGACTGTAGTCTTTAGGCCTCAATAACACATTATAAACATGTTTAGCATTCGTTTTCATAAACGAAACCATTTATCAGTGTTTGAGGTCTCCGGACACTCAGGTTCTCTCAAAAAGGACAGTTTAGTCACTATTAGTTTGAGATATCGATTCACAATGATCTTGATTAACCAAATAAAGGATAATAGTACCAATCTCCAGGAAGCTCACTCGAAGTTATGAAAGTACATAATAGTGGTAATAAGTCTTGTCTGAAACACTCAAGTACATAGCTGAGGGTCGGCCAATATTAATATTCGAAACATGCCTTTTACAGGCTTCAAATGTTTCGATAATTTAATAATTAAATTAGTTCGGAGAAGTCTATTTAACTAATATTGGAACGGTAAGCTGAACTGGCATTCCCTAATTTGTATTTCCATTTTATTGGTTAGTTCTAAGAGATTTTATCTTACGTAATACCTAATATAAATATTGAGGAATTGAATTGAATTTAGATTTATATAAAATGGTTTGTATTTTGGACTATCTAAAGAAGTTGCATGTTTTAGGCTTAAACGTATCGGTGAACTGTGCGTGTACATTGGTACACCCCTGCCTAACCCTTCGGGGAATACAGGCGTGATGGTATATATTTTGTTTATATTTTTTTTTTTAATATTGAGGAACTGTCATGGCGTTCTACATTTACTGGTAATATATACATTCGGTACATTAACAGTAAGTTGTATGTAATATGATCGTCGCTCGCACTCTCACTAGCAAATGCCTCGAGAGCCTAGCGACGACAAACTCGGCGGGGATAAGATTTCACTTACATCCCTACCCAAAGTGCCACAGTGACTTATACATAAACTTCTTTACATACACATACTAACACGCCTGTATTCCCCAAAGGTCTAGGCAGAGGTGTACCAAAGTACACCCACAGTTTGCCGATACGTTTAAGCCTAAAACTTACAACTTCTTAAGATAGTCCAAAATACAAACCATTTTATATAAATCTAAATTCAATTCTACAATAATGCATGTAATCCCCTTGCGATTCTTTTGAATATATTTTTGCGCATTTTTTTTATATTTCGACGACGGTAAGACTTTTATATCGTTTAAATAAACTGGGTTTTAGACCCTTAGTCTGGTCTTAAACTGATCTGGGATTTGCATCGCATTTACTGTTGGTCACTCAATAGATAGGTGCAGAAAGTCTGCTCCAAACCTCGAGGGAAACCGCACGCAAACATAGCGGTATTACATGCAGTGAGTGCAGAGACTGGTGAGTGCAGGTGCACTTGCCAGTCTAACTGGCATAAGGCGACTCGCACATTGTCCCGCGCTACACTCCGTGGTACGCGGCGACGGAGCTCTGGTGATCTGCAACACTACGCGTGTACGCGTTTTCTGAATGTTGACGTACGCCGTGTTTTGTGTACAAACACAGAAACTTGCAAACAACGTAAGACCACGCACTCCCGCGCTGCGCTTCGGGATGTGGTGCAGTGTGCGAATCGCCTTTGACTAAAATAGTTTAAGATCGTCAATGTGTGTGAGCTCTGTTTTCGTTCATTGAAAGCACAGAATATTTAACGTCCAAGTCAAAGCTTATTTCAATTAGACCATTTACAAGCACTTTTGAATAGTCAAGAAGTTACAGTTTAAAGTTGAAGCTAGTTGCTCGTCCTAAAACATAGATCTCTTTAGAGAAGAACAAGCAAGAAACTCCCAGACTCTCTTCTCCTTCATTCAATACAGAGAATGGGCCCTTCTGTACTATTCTGCGCTTAGATGTTATAAACAATATTTCACCTCAAAATCCTTAAACTTATCATCTTTATGAAGGCGTTTTAGTTTATTCAGTGAAATATTTTGGTTTACTTACATAATATTACTGTTCTGTCTCGTCTATTTGATATTTTGCTGAGATAAAAATATTGACGCTTAATAGACCTGTTTCATTGTACATGAATATTTGATTACCAAACACAATGCCAGTTATTTTCATTCTAACTCAGAGAAAATTACAGCGCCATATTTCAATTTGCTTGCCACGTTAAGCCGGGCGGGACAGCTAATCTATTACAAATGTACATACATTATGCTCATAATGCAGCGTGCAAGCCAACAGAACAAATAAAAGGTTATTGTTCTGCCCCCCCCCCCCCTCGCCCCCTCCAGCCGTGTTCTAATCAAACGCTCTTGTAAACATACAAGAGATTACTTAATCATTAAAAAAGTTCAGTACAATCTTCTCATTTAGTCGCAATCACATAGCCTCGCCAATCCTAAAACAAAAGCGACGGATATGTATAAAACCTCCTGAATTTTTGAGTTGGAAAGGTCCGAAATACATTAACATAACGTATTCAGTACGTGAGCAGGATTACATTAAGCTCTTCACTACTAACAATGTTTGAATTGTATAAATAACGTTTTACACATTCATTCGCCCCATTATCTTTGTGTTATGAAATGTGCCATGAGTTCTTAGTGCTGCAAATAATAGTGCCCTTTACTATTGTAGAATTTACATAACAAAAGTGGTGTAAGTTGTAGTCACGTCGGCGTCGGCTAGCCACCGATTGCCACTGTTAGCCGACTTTGTTTGTAGTTATGATAGGTAAAGTTGTTCGTGTGGCGGTCTCAAGTGTTGCTTCACAAAGAACCTTTGTTCTTTGATCACGGAGAAGTAAGTATGAAATTGATAAACTCCTGAACATTCTAAGTACTAGTCGTTTTGAAGCGAAACTTTAGAGTGTTGCTGTGTCTGTCGTCATTAAGCCTTTAAATACATTTGTGTCTGAGCTTGGTATTATTTTAATTTGTAATAGCCTGTTTCATCATGAATATTATCAAAGTTAAACCGTACTTTTCATTTCTGAAATGTAACCACACATTAATATTGACATTGTTCCAAACTTTCAGACGTCTGTAAAGTTCTTGTGTTCTCCATTTCCAGTGTGTTTTCAATCAAGCCCGAGATAAATCTCCGCTATTCACGTGGTGGCGCGGGTAGTGTCAAGCTTTCTAAAGACTGATATCGCGGAGGCACACTAGGCGCCGTACCCTCGCTCTATAACCAGTATTATTGAATCTGGGACGTATTCAGACTCCGCGAGCGATTCTGCCCCACTTCGTTTGTTAGACGCGTCTAACTTTTGTCTTTTGTCAGATTGGGAGTAACATCGATGTGATAGTAGTTGTGGCGCGAGCCCGGCGACGTGACGTCACTGTAGCAGTGTAGCGCTCCAACTTTAACTGTTCGATTTCCAAATAGATTTTAGTTCGATGGAAATACGTTTTCTGTGCTCGGTTCTAGTTCCTAATAATTGATTGAGTTTGTACAATACCGAAACGCGTTAAAAGGAATTCATAAAACATTTTGGGGTTCTAAACATGGTTATGTAACGGCGCTTCAAATTTTATGAAAATTCGTGCGGTCGCAGCCTCCTCTTGGCGGATGATTAAATCAAGATAACACGCGATGGTGCAAGTAGGTTACAGTTGCCAAGCGTTAACAAAATGTTAATTTATAAATATTCTGTTGATCAAAGTCTAAATTGAATACGCTTTGCGATAGCATCAAATTACAATATCTTTAATAAACATTGGTCGCTGGAGGGCTGGTGTCGAGTAACTTACAGAGATAGAATAAAAAGTTGCTATAATTTACAGCAGATAATGGTTTTTGGGATTCGTTCAAGTTTCAGCATTTTAGCGCTGAGTGTGTTCGCCCGGTCGGTAGGCGTGATTAAGCCACTTTCGTCTAATTGTTCTAATAAATTCAAAGGGGAAGGCCTTTAATTTCCTCCGCCCCCTATTATTTCTCCTGATTAAATTCGTTGCGGCTCCGAGACAACTTAACTTGTGATACTTAGAACTTCATTACTTGGAATTATTGGTTAGTCTTCTTTAGGTGCCTAGCTTACCTTCGACATCCTATTAATGGTAACTTATAGTAATTATATAGATGGAGTGCTTACATGCCCCTAATCTGCAAGGGTCTTTGCAAAGAAGATTGGTTACATAAGCCACATGCAAGCACACGAAGTACAACTACAGCGGAGCTGAAGCAACCGCCTTGGCCGAAATCGGTCTGATCTTATCATCATCATCATCAATAGTAACTTAGAAAACTTCGAAAAGATATATAATTATAGATATAATTTTACCCTTGTCATCCTATACTATGTTATCTTCATTCTACGTCGGGGACAAGGGATCAAGGAAACAGGAAAATGTTCAAAATATACTATCAAAACAAGACGTGACTGTCAATCAATAGTTGTTTAGTGTTTTTTTTATATACTCTCGGCGGACAAGTTATCGAAAATATTAGTAACTTTACTGATTTTCTGTTTGATGATGTGGCACGAACAATATCAAACTGTGGACAGATGGTCTCTTACTAAATATGCGTCAAATGTTCTGAAAATAAATAAATTTTAGTAGGTATTTTTAAAGTCCTTTATAAACAGGAAAAAAGGGAACCAGTATTAGCAACCACTATCAAAAGGGCCAACCCGAAGCCCACAATAGTTGGGCAACAAAAGCTGTTCCTCAATGGCGGCCGCGTCTCGCCGTGTGCGATGGCATTCAAACAATTTATTTTATTCACAGCGCAAATAAAAGGGTTTACTTCCCAATGGGCCGGAGGAAGTTCCGCGCGAAAGCCTTCCTTTGTGCGAATTCCTCAGCGCCGAGCTGCGAGCGAGATGATGTCATTTAATTTGAAGGTTTATGGTGTTAGTGTGAATTGTGATGCTTTGTTGTAACCAGCTCCAGAAGTGGAGCCTTTCGGAGGATTGTACATTATGTTTATTTGGTTTCTTTGTTAGTTTTGTTCATTGAATGTAGGCTTACTGGAGGGAGCTTAGTAGAGTGAGCTCAGCCTATAAGATCCAAAAATCGAGCATCAATAATGTGTAGGATTCAACACAACAACATAACATCACGCCTGTATTCTGCGAAGGGCTAGGCAGAAGTGAACCAATGTACACACGCAGTTCGCCCTTATGTTTTAGGTCCCATGTAATAAGAAGAGAACCTATTGCCATTAACCGGACACAAATGCTTATTCCGAGCTGCTACCGAGCTACTCTGAATTTCATAGAAAAACCCAATAACACTTTTGACCTGGGAATCAAACCCAAGACCTCCACCGTAACAGCCGCGCTTAAAACCACTAGGCTAACGAGGCAGTTCTAAACAAGAATTTAATAATGATTGATGAAAAGGTGTGGCATCGTGAAACCCAAGACTACCATAAGACCAGTGGTAGCGTGTTATAGGAACTCAAAATAATAATAATTCTACTAACAGCTTACAGTTAGCAGGCTTAAAGATTATACATAATAATATGTATAAATAGACCGCTTATCGTAGCACTCAGCGAGAGATCCCGCGTTCGACAGGAGATGCCCTGAGTGATGTCATAAAGACAGCAATTTACTCTCATCTTACTTTCTTGTAATTGAACGCAAGCTTAGCGTTAGGTACAGCTATTAAGGCCAAAGCACACCAAATGCGTGGCGTGATGCGTGGCGTGCACGCACCAGTTGTAATGTATGAAACTGTAAGAAAGGTGTCAGACCAGATGCGTGACGTGTGCACGCGCGTGACTCACGCACGCAGAGCCGCATCTTGTCACAAACCGAGTCCGTACGCGTGAGTAGCGGAACGGCAACGTCGCACACGCGCGTGCAGTGATGACGTTGTATTATATGGCGCTCCCTGTTAGATGCCACACCGGGCACGCACGCATACGCATCGGTCATTGCTGCACGTACGCACGCACGCAAAGTTGTATTTATTTACAAACAGAAAGCAGTTTACGAGTGTTTTTTTTCGCAATGGAGACAATTTTAAAAGAAAAACTAATAGAAATCGTCCGCAAATATGTCTCTACAACACCAAACATAAAGAGTACAAAAAAAAGTATTATGGGAGAGAATTGGGAATACGCTGGAAATAGATGGTAAGTTCAAATTAGTACAAAAATTAAAAAAATTCAATTGTTAAAGTATGTAACAATTTTTTCTCGAATGTTTATTGCATTTTTGGATGATCTTGCGTTAGTACGTCTGCGTGCAGCAGTTCTGTGTGACGTGATGCGTGCGTGCGTGACGTGTGCTGCACCGGTCTTGGCCGGTGTGACAGTGCTCGCACGCGCGTATGCACGTCACGTCACGCATCACGTCACGCCACGCATCCGGTGTGACCCGGCCTTTATTGTATTAAGTACTATGGACGGTTGACCTACATCCTCGCTCCATTGTCCGCTTGTGCCTAACCGAGTAGTTGAATTGAATTAATTATTTATTTTTCTAGATTCGCTTTTGTTTTCGTTTCGTCATACTTTACTTTTGTTTGGGATTTTTTGACTAGTTATATAAGTAACTTATGCATAGAATAATAGCTGGTATAATGTTATAAACTTAATTTGCATCACCACACCACAACCACATCTTATAACATTTAACGTTACGTATTAAAATTCAATCTTATTTAATATTCTTGTATGTAAATAGTCATTACTCGTAATCTTTTCCTATCTTTGAATCTCTAAAAAGATTTCAAGGTAACCTTTAACTTTTACAAGCGGAAAAAGGCCATTATTTTCCCTTTGTATCTTTGGGTAAGAATAATATTCTGATATCACAAAATGTTTACTTTCGATTGTTTTGCGAACATGAGTGAGGAACGATGTAACGTTTGATGGAATCACGAAGATAAGAGGACGTGAGAGTCAATAGTGGGATGCTGCGGAGGGCATCCCCTCTGAGAGGAGGAGGGATGAGAGGGCTTGTCGCACGAGGAAAAGTTTGTAAAGATATCTTGTTTTTGTTGGGAGGTGTGACTTGAGTTTAAGTTAGTTATGTATGCATGGATAACTTACGAAATGGTGGATAAAACAGACAGGGTTATAAATCCGACTTGATAAAAAGGTACCTAACATAAAAACACAATGCAACGTAGCAAAAAGGATTTTAAAAAATGTACAAAAAAAACCGAGCAATTTCTATATTATCCGCACGATTTTTTTGTTAAATCCCCAACAAAACAAATATGTTTTCACACAAAAACCTATCTTGTCACCACACGATTCGGTCCGAAATCATAACTCAGCCGAACCGATAATCCCTTCTCTCGCACAATACCTGAGCACGGCGTTCGGAAGGCATCACGTATCAGATATCGGTTCCCAAAAAACATATATCGTAATCGTTTGGATCCGGATCCAGAGCATAATTCGCAGCTTCCAATGCCTTCCGGCGGCGCCCAGATTACGATATCGGCGTAAATCATGAATTTTGTCATCCCCTTCATCCCCCTTATCCGTTCAACCCCTGGGTGCTTCATCCCAACTGCTTTAGATATGAGCCCGTTTTAAAACTTCGGTTCCGCTGCTTGGGGGATTAAAGGGTTGTATTTTTGTGTGTTTAGATTAAGTAGTTATTAATTTATTTGATTGCTGTGTCTGTCTCGTTTGCCTTTGCCTTTTTACGCTTAGTAGAAGTTATTGTTTTCACTTCTGACTAGAAAACTTTCAGCTTATAGCAAGCTACCTGAAAATATAAGTACTAAGGCTTTCAATTTATTCCTTTGGCAAAGTTTTTTCTTTATATTCTTGTTGTTCCGCATTTTTCAATATTTCTCTTTTGCTTTCTAGTTCATACAATTTTAAACTTGCTTTCTTTCCACAAGAGAAAATTCATATAGCATAAAAGTCACACATACTATATTTTCTTTACTTTATATGTTACCGAAGTACAATGGGTTCACAATAGTGCACTGCTATTGGTCAATATCGCAGCTGTTCGCTGCCCTCAGGCGCACTATTGACACTGCTGTACTGTTGACAGGGTTGTTATTGGCAATATCTAGTTCTAAGAACAAACTAATCATAATTTAATCGAAATATTAATCTTAATGGCATATACAACGATGTAGTTTCAAAATGTATTAGAGAGTCTGCACATCTTTGTTACTAATTGCGATAAAATTATCGCGGTATACATTCACGTCAATGATTATTATTATTTATTATAGCAGTTTTCTTATACAATCAAATCATTAGCAACACTGCAATATATTTGGGTACCGTTTATAGTCTTTTGTTTTTATTGAAACATAATGTAAGTGTCTTTTTACAGACTTTCGCGGTCATCCAAAACCTTAAAGGATGTATCGCGTGTGGTGATAAGTTAGGTTAAAATCCTGAAGCTCTAGTTCTTCCATTTCAGCCTAGACCAAGTTAGCATAGGAACCGCAGCAAGCGCCCATAAATATAATACTTTTCATGAGAAGTAATGTTACAAGTTCGTGTCATAAATCGCTTGTACGCGCCTCCGCCATATTGTAATACGTTTTTTGAGGTAGTGCTGAGCACCGAAACTTTGTGAGAGATTGCGACCATCGCGTCAGACTTGTTGAGAGTTGCCCCACAATCTTTATAAAAGAAACTCCATGTACTCACATACTTTGCTGAGATAACTATGTCGAAAGATTTGACGTACTTTAGTCTAACGATGTACTTTATAATGCTGGAGTAAGGTTTCAAATCCTTTGTTAAGAACGAGCTGTCACGGGCAGACAGATGATCTATTGGACATTATGTGCTGTAGTTAATAAATTATGAAATCGATAACTAGTAGTGGACAAAGCATTTAGTACGACGAAGACGATTGTACGAAGTATTGATGATTAAAAATCAGAATTGAATATTTTGGTTTGAGTTTTGAATTCGAACTGATAAAAGTTCATGTAAGCTGTAGAACAAAATATATTTAAAGTACAGTGTAAGTTTGGGACGAATAATTGTACTTCCTACCGGCAGTTGTCCTAATGTGAAGCATCGTTTTAATGATAAAACAATCTAAACTATTTATACTAGTAGTTTATTTCGAAACACGTTCACAAACGTACTCAGAGTGTCCTGAAGCTACAACAAAACAGTCCACGTAGACGGTCGCAATCCCTTCTAACAATAACAACTTAATGAACATTTCTATCAGTATTAAAACTGGGGATTACTCCTAATCCCCCAGTTTTATGCCTCCAGGATAATGGATAATGAGAGAGTTTCAGCTGAAGGATGGCTTTTTTCAGCTGCGACCCATCCCTAGACATTACTTACTTTAAATTGATCGTCCGTTTCTGTTTCTGTGTTACTGCCGATGCTTTTTGTAGATTGGACTGTATCTTACGTCATTTTATCTGGATAATTAAAATCTTTGTCTTTGTTAAGACAGTTTTTAGTGTTATTCTGTTTGTAAAAGTTTGGCTTGATGTAAGTCTTCTCAGGATTTTTTTCTTAGTTCGTGTTCATTAATTATGTCAAAGTTAAGAAATAAATCATGTTTTAAAAGTTCGTCTTTTTCATAAGGAAAGTTCAAAACGTACAGTTTATTATAATTAAGGAACGTCCAACAATCTAAAGTTTCGTCTTAATAAATAAAAGTTTTTATGAATGATTCAGCAGTAAAGATGCTGCGCAGGCATCCGTGTTCTCATAATCCTCACGTTTCGGCGCAGTTCCAACATTCACAATACACTTTACAGTCCATTTAGGGACATAAAATTACACCCAAAGCGTTGACGAGATAAAACGCATGACGCCACTACCGCCATCGACGTAAACTTTACAGCAGCACCAACACATAAATATAGTGCTATATCCATAAAACATGTACCAACTTTACGACCTTATGAAATATTTTGCAGTTTGAATTGTGCTGAGTTCGCAAACTGCCTCGCTATATTGATTTACGCGCAACTGCCTACGAGCAAAAATAGACTTTAAAAAGACTAACGTGAAGTTTAGAACTGTATAAAATTAGAAACAAACTTCTATTGAAAGACCTGTTTTCCCGGTTTAGAAAACATAGGTTTAAAAGCAGAATAACTTGCTTCACAAGTTTAAACTGTAAGCGGAACAGTTAAGGTCGGTATCGCGTTGTGGTATGTGTTATTATTGGATTCCCCAAGACGGTCGCAAATAGAATGGTGCATGTTTTTCGTTTGTTAACGTTGTTGGCTCGCAGTGTTTGCGGACGAGGAGGTTTTATTTTAAACATGAGGTTTGCATTTTAAACGTTTCTTTTAACTGGTGTTTTGCTACGTTTTTACCTTCGTTCTGATGCTATCTGCGATGGTTGTTTTGTGATTAGATTGCTATACCCACGCCTTGCAATATGTTTGTTTCATTCCTATCTTCTATAATGGCATGAAACAGTTTTCCTAGAAAAACGAAGCCATTAAAATGTTAATTAAAAAAGTATCGATGTAAAGCCAAAAATTCAAAGTAAATAACCTAAAAAATATTCTTTCTTAAAGTAAAGGGGTACGGCCAGTACCGTCGTCGATGAAGTCCCCCGAATGGGCTGACCTAGTTAAAAGTGCGCAGTTATTTCCAGACCAATTACTGGCGCTCCCTTGAGCGTAGCAGGGATGAAGTCTCATGAGATAGTTCACGACGACGTTCTAGTTTCGGATCGTCTTGCTACTTAACTTTTTCATTATTTGTTTGTCACTGATAAATGATTTTCATAATAATTCAAGTGTAATATTTCAAGTGTTGCTTGCTATGATATGTTGAGCTCTTTGTGAAAGATCACGTCCAGGGAAGCAGTGCTACCATTCCTATTTCTGCCGCAAAGCAGCAGTGCTGTGTTCCGGTTTGAACGGTTTGGGTACCGGAAAATTACAGGCACATGAGACATTTCAACTTTGTCTCTGGGACGTCAACGCATTTGCAAAGCCTCTGGTATTGTTGATGTCTAAAGGCAGCGGTGACCACTTAATATCAGGTGTGCCGCAGGTTTGATTTCCATCCAAAGATGGTAAAACAAAAACGGCTAAAGAAACAACACAAAAGAGAGAAAGAGAGAAAGTTATTCGTTTAAGCTAAGTGAGTAAAGTATTTAGACTATAAAAAATCTATATAGTTTAGTCTAACTTAAAAGAATAGCTCGTATAACTTGTGAGTATATTGTTCATTTAATTTCACTCCCAGATAGCTGAGAGCAAGTTGGTTCAACAATAAAAATGTAATATAAACTAAACGCCAACACTTATTGCGTTCACTTTTTTCAACTTAACAACAATATTTGTCTTGAAGTTGAAAACAAGTTTAAACTTTGTAAAACAACTTTATATTCTGTTGCAGTTTTATTTCAGTGTTGCCTCTGGTTTCGTTGTTATAGCTCGACTGCTGAGCGTGGCGCTTTCTGCTCGAATCCTAGGTCAGGCAGGTTCAATTAGGGTCTTCTATTACAAAATTCTCAATAGCCTGGAGTCTGGATTAGTACCCAAGTAATAGCAATAAACTTGCCTTCTGTTACATTAAGGTAAATGGTGACCCGTAGGCATATTGTACACCTCTGTTTACCCACTTAGGTCACAAGCGTGACGGTACTTCTACCTCCAAAAAGGGGTAAAACTATGGGATGGTAATGTTCCAAATATTCTGGTTATGCAAATAAATGGTACTCCCGAGAGAATGTGCTGGTTATGCGGGTGGAGAGCCAAATTGCACCTATTTGCCGTTGATTAAGGATTAAAGTGGCACGCTTTAGAAACATAGTGTTATTGTTAGTATGGAAATGCGGGGTTTTAGACTGTAACGATAAAATATGAGTTTACAATTTGACCACACTTACTTTTGAGTAAATATAATCAAGTTTATTTTATTTGAAATCAATACAAGTGTCCCTGTAATTTGCTTCCTTCGCTATTTATTTATTCCTACACACCACCTTTACACACACTACACATTACACACACAAACTTGCATACTTCCACAATAATTTCACGTAAATACATTCACAACAATAATGGCTGCATGCCAAAATGAACACAAAGTCGTATTTTTATTTAAGTAACTTATATATTTTCCAACTACACCAAAAAAACTAACAAAGCTTTTCATTATTTCTAACAGTTTCACCGGCGTAAATACCTACATATAACCCGACCAAATTGACCGACACATCAACCTTAACAACTGTAAAGCTCCTGAGCCCCTTTCAAAACGGCCGGGTAACAAATTAGTTCAAACTTAAAGGTGGGATTTGAAGTCAGTTGGAGGGATTAATGGCAGCACTGGGACTTTATACTACATATGACAATGATAGTTCAGCGCGTTAGTTCCCAGTAATTGGATGTATGGACTTGGACAGTTTGGGAGTAATCTTCGCAAACTGTGTATGTAATCAAGTTATAGAGTAGAACTATAGGAGGTCGGGTTAACTGGGAATACTATGATGGACTGCCGCATTGTACCCGTAGATTGAACGTCAATGATGTAACCTACAATATGTTATTGATTTTAAAAGAGAGTTCATGGAGTTTCTTGCTTGTTCTTCTCCATAGAAATCTACTTATTGGAACGAGCAACTATACTCAACACTCAATAATTTATTGCGTTCCATTGCGTTCATAAATGGTCTTAAAATATAAAAGTACATAATCATTATGGACCCTGTTGGGCACAGCAAAAACTAAGGAGAGAGGAAGAGGGCTATGCAGCAATAACTTAGGCCCACTTTCACCACAAATCACTAAACGTATTTAGCGCTCATCATCTGCTTAGCCTTTTCCCAACTATGTTGGGGTCGGCTTTCCAGTCTAACCGGATGCAGCTGAATACCAGTGTTTTACATGGAGCGACTGCCTATCTGACCTCCACAACCCAGTAACTGGGCAACACGTACGATACCCCTTGGTTAGACTGGTTGTCAGACTTCTTGTCTTTTGACTATCGGTAACGACTGTCAAAGATCTACAAATGACAGCCGGACCTACGGCTTTACGTGCTTTCCGAAGCACGGAGGATACTCGCTATGGTAAATGGTCACCCATCCACAGACCAACCTCGGCAAGCGTGGCTTAACCCGGAAGATCGGTCTATGCGGCTGTAATTATTTAACCACGAGGTCCTCCGAGCGCTAAATGTGTTTAACATCATTCTGTCTCTGTCACCTTCTAACAACATTTAGCGCTAAATATGTTTAGTTATTTTAGTAAAAGTGGGCCTTAATATTTAAAATCTTTTTTCATACTTTTACGTAATAAGCAAATACTTATACTGTAATATATATAATGTGTAATACAATTAAGCATGAAACATATTTGTTTCTGATGTTATAATACATAGTTATGTATAGCTTAACATAGCTTTAACTTTGTGACTAACTATTCACAACTGCCTGTAAATGGCTTACTGGAAATAAATGGTTTTGAGTTCGGGTTTGAGTTAGAGAAATTAATTGTTTGTCATAATTGACATCGGAGCCGTCACAGCCATTTCCTACGACTGATAAATTCTAGTATTTGTTATGGACAGTGGTATTAATGGTAAAGTTAGTTACTACAATAACTCTGTGGACTATTTCGAGAAGGGACGCCAATTATACGAAGGTTTTACTGCAGAGAGTTGGTTTCATTAAAGGATCGCGATCGTGTTACAGTTGCTATAAATATACAACATGGTGGGGCTCATCGTTCTGCTCGTGCGAGTTTGACGGATCCCTTCGGGAGCAAATCTACATTTCGATGGTCCCTTTTAATAATGTTGAAAATACATTTTCACTTTTTTACATAAATAGAATCATCACAAAAAGATCTATCTTACGTAATATTTTATTTTATTGAAAATCATTATATTTAGTTAGTTTCTTAGTTAATATTGTCGATTGCACTAACATTTATATCATCAAAACAAACTTTAAACTGGTCTACTGAACAGTAGTCTTTTTGCGGAAATGACATTGTTAATAGGGACCATCGATTTGTGTTCTATACATACGATGGTATCAATTATTGTATTAGGGCTTCTTGTCCGTACTTATACTCTCATTCAGTCCGTTGTGCGAGATACAATGAGATATGAGATGTTTAGCGGGTCAACAAGATTGACACTCATTATAAAACTGCTTCGTGGCATAGGTACGGACATAAGTGCTCTTATAAGGGTTCCGATTTTTTCTTTTAACGTACGGAACCTTAATAATAATAAGATGTACTTAGGCAAAGTGTTTTCCACGCGAATATAAGAGGCTACAGTCGTACGTATGAGTACTCGATGATAAGCTTCTTTCAGTATCAAGTGAGTTCAAACAAATTCAAACATAAATAATGAAGAAGTATCGCCGTGGAAGTGTACCAGTTCGCTCTAAGCTCGCAATAAGTACAGTGAACAGCGGTGCCTTTCATTTTCTTTTCTTTCAACGACTCACAATCTGTAGATACACAATTGAAATTGTTTTCTCTTAAAATAGAAAACATGCGAAATTGCAAAGCGCTTCCAATACTCGATATCAGTAAAAGATCAAATAAGCATACAGCTAAAAAAATGAAAAAAATATTGCTCACGACGGGAAATACGATAGGAAATCTTGTGAAGGGGCATTACGATTCAAAATTGCATAAAGTATCATCTCGAGACGACGTCGGAGGAAATCAGATCTTATTGTAATAGTGTATTGGTGTAGATTCGCGCGCGGTTGGTTTCTGATTCAATAAAGTTGAGAGGTAAGGTCAGACACAGACGGATTGAATTGTGTGTCGTGAGGCTTTCCGTGGCTCGCCTCCACTTTTAACATTCTGTACAGAAATGAGGATATTTGCTGCGCAAAGCCTGCCATCTTGTCTCTTCACAAGTGTCTCGGGACTAATTCTAATGTATACGCTTTGAGCGCCGCTTTTATGAAGACTGTTTTTTATTTCTTTGACAGCGCTCGAGTCATTAAAATTCAGTCAGCGGTATGGCGGTCGGTTTGTGTTTATTCAGCGTTTTGTGTGAAGTTGAGAACTCGTCATTGAAAAGGCCGTCATTTCTATAGAGTATCATTAAAAATAATTAAGAGATCACATTTTCTTTGACGGTTTTCACGGACCAATAGAACTTATTAATATTCAAGATTGTTTGAGCTATTTTTCAAAAGTATTTTATGTCCTCTAGATAAAAACCTTTTCGACTTACCGTCTCATTACGATATTCAAAAATTTATCTATACTAAACATCATCAAACCAAGTAATAATAAACTCGTCAAACTAAAACCCACCACACCGCCGCCGCGCCACCATTACTCACGGCGCACAAAAGATATTTATGTGCGCCCTCAAAAGCGATCCTCAATTTTGAGCGGCTAAACAAAAATATAGCCCCGACCTTTATTTAATAGACATTTAACCTTATCAAAGTCATACATTACCTCAGTACGGTCGGCCCGCCCAATAAATCCCTTCCGATCTCATTACAGTCGCGCCGTTTGTTCCGATCATTTCACGTTACATTGCGCTGTTTGCTCGATCCTTCCGACTGATATACTACTGTGAGGCAGCAATGTATACTTAGTATTGCAATATTGCATCGATGTTTGGAATTGTGGTGCGGGGCGAGGAATTTAATTCGAAAATAATGGGTTCTAAATTGAGTATGAAATGTGTGCAGCAATATTATTTGAAGATTATTGTGATGTTAGTCATAATATGGCTGACTGCGGAAAGACACATTAATATCAAGCTGATACTGTGGAGTCAGAAATTAATAATCTCGTACTTTCATAATGTTATTAAGTTTGAAGGAGACATTTTGTAAAGTTCGTTATTAAAGCTAGATTAAATTAAATTTGGTGCGGCAGTGAGCTGTCGCTGATTATATTACTTTTGTCGTGTCGTCTTAGGAGTTCTAAAGTATTATTATATGTTATTAAACGTTATTAACTTAACGCAAACGGCAAACTGTTTAATATGATAACTGCTTGTTTTCCTATCTGTCTGTTATCTAACTTTAGTTAAGAACTTTTAAATCACCGAATCAAATTAAGTAAGTAACCACTAATACATTCATACCGTCACGCCTGTATTCTCCGAAGGGCTAGGCAGAGGTGTACCAATGTACAACCACAGTACGCTGGTATGTTTTTTTAAGTATTAATCCAAAATCAAGGTAAAAAAGCTCATCATCGGTTCAGAGCAGATTTGGCTTCCTATCTCTGCCCAACCCCAACACAAGACAACACGCCGCTAATACATACATAATTACATTGTACACACGCAGACATTTTTTAATTACCTCCAGGCCTCACATAATTGCGGTGCCTTTCAAATGAGCGCAAGATCCCTCCCTTACAAATGGGCGAAATTAAAAAAGGGCAAAAAGGGGCGGAGAGGGGAGGGGGGTTTCTTTGTACGCTTTTTTAACAATCCGTGTAAATGGCCACATGAGGCGCTCGCCCTATACAATATTTTATGTAACACCTCTCGTTAATTAACTGCCATTGTCTCTTGGTTTGCTGAACTGAATTGTTTAGGCTGTGGTCTCGAAATTTTAGTTAATTTTGGATTGTTTCTGGTTATATTGTAGTTTGTGAATCTTTTTATGGGTTTGGTGTTTTTGGTATTTTATGTTATAAGTTTATTTGATTAGCCTATTTGATGTCCCATTGCTAGGTAAAGGCCTCCCTACATGACTTTGATAGGACTTCTTGTTTTCAAAATTATTCCCCTTTGAAAGCTTACCCTTATTATTCCATAAATAGCAAATTCTCAAAATATATTTAGATTATAATTGGTAAGCAGCTGTTGTTTTAGTGGCTTTAGAATTTGATAACAGCATAGAAATAATGTAAGTCATCCCCATTATTATGCCAACATTCGCCAAATTTTGTCCATAAAGCTCTCACAAACAACATTAAGGTAAAACATGTTCTTCAAACAACCATTCTGAGTATATTAAAAACATGTTTATGATGTCCCCGGTAACACACATTCGGTTGCAAATGATTTGTGAATACCATGTTATAAAGAAAAGTAATGTTATTATTATACAAAAGTTCATCTGACTTACATAACATAACAATATTGAGTTTAAATTATATAAAATCCTAATTAATGACTAAACTAAAAGTTTACATTTGTCCATTGACTAAATGAAACCGAAAACATATTCTAAAAATAACAACCATAGAACATAACAATAGAATCTAGTTTGCTACGCCAGTCGTAGCATAAATGCTACGCAGCTACGAATTTCGTAGCACTGCTACGCGGCTTGCCTTTTGTAATAACATTAGTACAATGCTTCGACTTGCATCGCTAATACTTGCATATCAAAGTAGACCGCGTTTTAATTC
This sequence comes from Caradrina clavipalpis, assembly GCA_932526535.1. NCBI lineage: Eukaryota > Metazoa > Arthropoda > Insecta > Lepidoptera > Noctuidae > Caradrina > Caradrina clavipalpis. Next base: position 306,002 of record OW052110.1, read on the forward strand.
GCTTTGAAATTGGCGGTCAGTAGTCAAAGCAAACAGTTCGGTTTGAATGGCAGATAAAGGCCGGGTCACACCGGATGCGTGGCGTGACGTGACGCGTGGCGTGACGTGCATACGCGCGTGCGAGCACTGTCACACCGGCCAAGACCGGTGCAGCACACGTCACGCACGCACGCATCACGTCACGCACGCACGCATCACGTCACGCAGTACTGCTGCACGCAGATCATCTAAAAATGCAATAAACATTCGAGAAAAATTTGTTACATACTTTAACAATTGAAATTTTCTAATTTTTGTACTAATTTGAACTTACCATCTATTTCCAGCGTATTCCCAATTCTCTCCCATAATACTTTTTTTTGTACTCTTTATGTTTGGTGTTGTAGAGACATATTTGCGGACGATTTCTATTAGTTTTTCCTTTAAAATTGTCTCCATTGCGAAAAAAAACACTCGTAAACTGCTTTCTGTTTGTAAATAAATACAACTTTGCGTGCGTGCGTACGTGCAGCAATGACCGATGCGTATGCGTGCGTGCCCGGTGTGGCATCTAACAGGGAGCGCCATATAATACAACGTCATCACTGCACGCGCGTGTGCGACGTTGCCGTTCCGCTACTCACGCGTACGGACTCGGTTTGTGACAAGATGCGGCTCTGCGTGCGTGAGTCACGCGCGTGCACACGTCACGCATCTGGTCTGACACCTTTCTTACAGTTTCATACATTACAACTGGTGCGTGCACGCCACGCATCACGCCACGCATTTGGTGTGCTTTGGCCTTAAGTGGCGAGGCACTCGCTTTGAGCTCGCAAGCGGCTCTGTAAAGGCCGGGTCACACCGGATGCGTGGCGTGACGTGATGCGTGACGTTACGTGCATACGCGCGTGCGAGCACTGTCACACCGGCCAAGACCGGTGCAGCACACGTCACGCACGCACGCATCACGTCACGCAGAACTGCTGCACGCAGACGTACCAACGCAAGATCATCCAATAATGCAATAAACATTCGAGAAAAAATTGTTACATACTTTAACAATTGAAGTTTTCTAATTTTTGTACTAATTTGAACTTACCATCTATTTCCAGCGTATTCCCAATTCTCTCCCATAATAATAATTTGTAACTTTTTTTTTGTACTCTTTATGTTTGGTGTTGTAGAGACATATTTGCGGACGATTTCTATTAGTTTTTCCTTTAAAATTGTCTCCATTGCGAAAAAAAACACTCGTAAACTGCTTTCTGTTTGTAAATAAATACAACTTTGCGTGCGTGCGTACGTGCAGCAATGACCGATGCGTATGCGTGCGTGCCCGGTGTGGCATCTAACAGGGAGCGCCATATAATACAACGTCATCAATGCACGCGCGTGTGCGACGTTGCCGCTCCGCTACTCACGCATACGGACTCGGTTTGTGACAAGATGCGGCTCTGCGTGCGTGAGTCACGCGCGTGCACACGTCACGCATCTGGTCTGACACCTTTCTTACAGTTTCATACATTACAACTGGTGCGTGCACGCCACGCATCACGCCACGCATTTGGTGTGCTTTGGCCTTTACCCCTAGAGGTATTGCTGTATTATATTACGTATAAAATTGATGGACAGGATTAAATTGAATGCAGTATTCAATCTGCTATGGACTTCGTAGCGGGTGCTACTAAATTTGGCTTTCTCTTTGATAATTTATACTGCGAGGTGCAATGAGACACATTACATAACTATTAACTAGGCATATTATCCATCAAACTAAGTAATATTGAGAAAAAACGACTGCTAGGAAAAGGCTTTTACTTTTGGGGTGGAAAGTCAATGTTTATGGTGGTTCTCAATGTTCCAGAAGTAAAACATTGTACTCATGAGTACATGCAAAATTATAGTTTCGTAGAGATATTAAAATTTTATTAAAATTGTTTTCGTTAGAACACATTAAAAATCGTTGGCACTTTGACTTGCCATAAACCTCTGTAATCAGATAGTTCTTAGGTCTAGAACAAAATAATAATCACAATGATGGGAAAAACATTAAACTTTCTATCTTAACTGTGTTTTTACACTCTGTATTTGCATATAATTGTTTATTAAAGACAACGGTAACTGTTTAACGAGCGATGGACATTAAAGGCGCGTCATAAACAATTATACTTAATGAAATTTGAATATTTTGAAATGGAAAATTTTATTACCCTGATTATAATACAGATTAATATTAATGTTTTGTTTCGCATATTTACACATTTAATGTTACTTTTAATTACAATACTAATGTTAAATGCACCAAAAAAAAATATCACACACATACACATACCATCACGCCTGTATTCCCCAATGTGTTAGGCAGAGGTGTAAGTGCAGTGTTGTGTTTAGGTCCCATGTAATAGGGAGCGAGTCTATTGCCACTAACCAGGCACAAATCCTTCAAATGCTACTGAGAATTTCATACAAAAACCTAATAACCAAAGACCTATAGCGTAGCACTCGCGCTCAGGACCACTAGGCAAACGAGGCAGCTAAAAATAGAACTTTTGACAAAGGAATTTTTGAACCAATTTGAACATTGGCAATCCAGCCATTTGCATTGTAGTCTCGATCACCGTTCCTTTGACTCCCAAACAAAAGCCGTCACCAACATGTTAGCGGAGGTTTTGTGTCACAAGAGTCACAATACACGTCACAGTGACGTCACTCAGCGGCCTTTGACCCTTTGAGCTCAAAGACATGTCGGTAACAAACTTTAGTGAACACAAAATAATATCTCAAATGTTTGTGTTTCAGGATTACAGTCCAAGCCTGTGCTTCTCTTCTGCAATTAAAAGTGTATGCAATTGTTTGCAGACTGTCTGCAAGTGTCGAGTTCAGTAACAGTTGCTTTGTTTAAAGCATTAAATGCATTTACAAATTACAAACTTGGAATTCTGAGTGAAAATGGGATGATAGTTAAGAAAATTGTTACTTTGTCGGGAAAGTACTAGGCTAGCATTAAAGAAAGGAGATAACCGTCACATACTGCAGTACTTTTCATATATATTTGACCGGATTTTATTAAAAACTAGCAAAATACCCGCGACTTCGTCCGCGTGGCTTTTCACCAGCGTTAGGTTACATCATTGGCTACTGCTCTGCTCCCGTGTGTCGCAGAGTGATGTTAAATAGCCTTTACTTCGCAAGTATAATGTAGCTATCTATTGTTGAATAAATAGTAAAAATCGGTTCAACACTTTCGGAGCCTAATTGGCACAAACAAACAAACAAAAAATCTATCCTCTTTATAATATTAGTATAAACAACTAAAACTATCCTACTACAAAACTAAACAAATTTCCTCTAAAGTGTAATAAGCACACGCCCAGTGCCTCTAACTGAAACCTATTCGCCGGCAGAACGTTTGTAAAGAATCTCCTCTTCCTCACCGCAGGATACAGAGTGTCCGGCAATAAGTCTGCGCACAATGGGGGCAGCCTAATGAGCTCCGTGGATTTATTGCTCACGCACACATGGGTACACTCTGACGTTAGTGACTGTGTGACGCAGGAGGCGTAAATGTGTGTGTTATGTTATTAAGCTTTACTTACAACGCATTTTTTTATTGTTTAATCAATAGTTTCTCTTGTCATTCTATATTTGCATATCACCAATAAAACCTCTAAATAAAATAAGAAATAAACCTGAATACGAAAAAAAGTCCTCCAAAAGCTATAAACAAGACTTTTATTTGGCACATTTATGCGATGATTGTAATCGTATAAAAAATATTTGACTAAATAAAGAATATGGCTATAGATCTCTATAACTAGCGGAACATCGTGATGCAATATGTATACATAGTTTATTCAATTCCATATCGCTCTATAACGTTGGAGTACTATAACTACAAATATACTCTAAATACAATCGTAGAATTGCTGTAAATTGCTCAGTATTGTCATGACATCGTACGTGTTGTGTGTCGTGTTTAGTTGCCAGTGTAAGCCGACCTTTAGGACTGTCTGTCATATTGTGGTAGTTTGTTAGAATAATTACTTTTTTTATGTGAACGTGTGTGTGTGTATGTGGGGTGAATGTTTTAACCATGACCTGTGTTATTGTTTCAATGTTGTGAAGGTTTTCAAAAGAATTACATTTAAAATGTGTGTATTGTGTTGTCTATTACACATGTGGGCTAGGGTGTAGGTAGCTTTTAATATACTACGAGTACATTCAGGTCATAGATTTAATAATGGTTATTTTACCTCGTTCTTTGGTTTTTGCCTACGCCTATGGGACAAAGGCGTGAGTTTATGTAAATATGTGATAATGTATTTAATTTCTAAGTGTAAATCCCAAAATTAATTTATGCTATCTTTTTTTTCAGGTAAGAAAGCTCATCTAGTATACTATCACTTAGTAAGTATATAACAGTCAAGTAATACACGAATCACTTAAGAATTACTCCAAATTTCAACGTAAAATTACACATGATTTACCAGGTACCTACATCATACGTAATAATTATACCAATTAACATCCTGATTACTTAGATATAACTACTGAAAATAACTGTAACTATCACTAAATACATTTCAAAACTTCCTGGAAAGTCGCGTGTACTTGTAATGCCAAGTTTAACGAGTTACAGTTTAAGTTAAAACATTAATGAAGAAGTAAACTGTTAGTTAGCCGCGGCTCTGCGCGGTAAGAGTAGATGTTTTTATGAGATTAAGGGTCATTAAAAAGGTTTATTACTTCTAGAAGTACGTATATTTTACCGACGAGTTTTTTTTATTTGCAGTTGTGTTTTAGAGTTTATACAAACTTTGTTTTGTTTACCATAAACCTGAAAAGGGGTCATTGTACTCATTAGTATTATCAAAGCCTAATAGGGCATCACAGTCGTGATTTCCCAGTAGTTTAAGCGCCCGCCTCTCATGCATGATGTTGCAGGTTCGATACCGGGCTAGTACCTTTGGGCAATATACTTTCTTAGTTTATCTTGGACATCACTGACTTCGGTAAAGGAAAACATCGTGAGGGAACCTGGATCTACAATTAATATAAGTCTGAAATCGGCAATCCGCCTGAGTATACATAGTGATCAATGCTCGTGGCTTCTCTGTATGAAAAGAGACCATAGTCCCGCAGTGACAATAATACTGCTGGTATTATTTATATTTTTATTATTATGGCACCAACCCTGACCTCGTGAAATAAATAGCAGCTGACACATACGTTTTATCGAGTCGCGTGAACGTAAATGTATGAATCAACTGATTTATACATAGAAGTTTGATGTTTATTAGCGCGATTGATGGATAAACAGACCATCACGCCTGTATTCCCTGAAGGGTAAGGCTGAGGTGTACCGATGTACACCCACAGTTCGCCGGTATATTTAGGTCCCATGGAATAGGGGGCGAGTCTATTGCCATTAACCGGGCACAGTTCCTAACTCCCAGCTGCTGCAACCTCTAGCGTAGCAGTCGCGCTCAGGACTACAAGGCTAACTAACAGAAGCTAACAAAGGCAGTTGTGTGCCGATAAACAGAATAGGTATATACTTTTTAAAGCTGTTGGTCCCGGCTGTCGTCCGTAGATCTTTAACAGTCTTTTCGGATAGTCAGAAGCCAAGAAGTCTGACAACCAGTCTAAACAAGAGTAACTGGGTTGTGGAGGTCAGATAGGCAATCGCTCCATGTAAAACACTGTTATTCAACTGCGTCCGGTTAGACTGGGAGCCGACCCCAACCCCAGATGTATTTACTATTTAAACCGAAGCTTGCATGCAATATTCCTATCTGACGCTTGTGTCGTGATTCTCTTCAAGGATTAGGTTCTAATCACCGCGCTCAGCAGATCGTTTACGCCACAATTACGCCGCATACAAATAAGGGTAGATACAGACACTCATTCCCGTGATTTACAGCTTTATTCGTCTGTTACGACACCCATGGGGCTGGGGGGCTCGGGTGGTGTCGGTATAAGCATCGTTAGTGGAGGATAAGTGGTGGGTTAAAAATAGTGTGTATCAGTGGAGATGGAAATGTGCTCGTCATTATGTATTCTATATTAGTTATAATATGCTAACGGCTGTCAGCAGACTAATAAATAACATAAATTATAAGAAAGTGAGAACGTAGGTACCTAGTTTCAAACTATATTCTCATACAGTAGTTACCACCAATATTTATTTTTTACTGTATATTATTTATGTACGTCGGCTAATAACATAACCGACATAACCTAGTATGTTATTGTTTGTAAAACTATAAATACAAAAATAACCTAACACTTTGAATAATATTGTCACTTGTAGATTATTTCAAAAAATGCGCCAGCTGCTTATTACTGTGTTATTTTCAACATCACCAACTATCAGTTCATTCAATATAAGTATATGTTCAACAGTGCACATAGCAGACGAGTTCCCAATAAGCGATCACGAACAATTGTAATGATTGTAATAGCTAATTATAATGCACCCCATTACACATAAACGCCTCGGTATTTTTTTCATAAAACTTGTAGAATCGAAATTGCGTATTCCTTTGACCAGTCAAAAATCGGCAAAAAATCTGCAATCAGTAATCTGCAACAAAAGTCGATTAAAAAACGCCGCTTTAAAATTAGCTAAAACATGATCGAGTATTCGCAAGTACTTGATAAATAAGTACCGACACCTGTTCAAAAGTGAAGTGCCTTCTAAGTGTTGAAAGCAGTAATTAACAAGTTATATAATTAACAACTTCTTTACAATGAAACAGTAATTTTTCCTTACTTTGAGCAAACTTCTTTGATCTAGTTTTTCCAAGTTGTGTGAAGGTTAATATTAGTTCGCGTTTGAACCCTTGTTAGCAAAATTGTTGGTATACTTTCATACCGCGTTAATATTCGTAATTATTTTTAATTTTTTGACTTCTTTATCGCGACTGCTTGAAGAAATTGTTTTTGGAACGACATTCTTTTACGCTACTAACAGTAAGAGTTAACTGGTAGAAATCGTCACGTAAGAATAAAGCGCAATGCCTCCTTCAGGCGACCTTCTTCTCCTTCTCTTATCTCTGTCTCTCTTCATTATATACTTCTCCTTAGCTAGATTTATAGCTATTCTCTTCTTATATAGCACAGCTTTGATAAAGCTTTCATTATCACCACAAATAAACATCTAATTGAGGATATAATAACTATGTGTATGTGGATGTACAGAAAAACAAACCGTCAGCTTCGCAACAAAATTCTTCCGTCTGCTTTACTCACAGCTAGATTTAGGGTTAGCTCAGTGTACTTCCCACAATAACCATTTGTTCGTATTACTCGTGCAAGTAATACACTTCCAGTGCACGTACACTTGCACCTGCACCCTGCAGCTCTGCCCACCCCACTATAAACACGAACTATCAGCGGTTAAGCGTAAATCTCGCCGCCCAAGTAATTTGTTGTCCCTTTCCAACGAACAGGAGAAACATGGAGCGGGAAGGAGATAAACGGTGAAATGTGTTTATGTCTTGCTGTAAAATATTGCGTTTCGGAAAAAGCGGCAAGTTTTGTTAAATAACGTTCGTTTGTTTTAAAAAGTTCTGCTAGAGGGTGAAGGTGCGCGTTGTTTATTTGGATAACTGGCGAAGATTTTTATAGTTCAGTAACCAGATATTGTCCGTAGTTATTTCGGCTAAAATACTATGCATCTACCAGACAATTTGAAAAATAGATTAGTAGGTAGATAGGTATTTATATTTACCTATCTGTCAAATAAGTTAAACGTAAGTTATCTAGAGGTGCTTACTATTTTGTATCTTGTCTTTACACATAAACATACATGTTTTAAATATAGATAAGAGTTTGGGAACATTTTCATTTAAACGTTGTGAAATGTTTAAACTGGAACAGTATAATTATACACCCACCACACCTTACACCGTGGCGACAGAATAATACACAACAAAAAAAGCAATTATTTAACTAATGTATTGTCTCCAAATTGTTAGGTCTACAAAAATAGTTTAATAGCAGTGGTCTGAAAATAGAAGTGTATAAATAATTGACGATCACTTTCTCCAATAATAAAACACACAAGTTTATTACTCCGACGACCAAGCTGGCACTTAAACTTTCTCCCAACTACACAAGTACAGGTACACAGTGTACAGTCGTCGGTAAATGTACGGCTCGCACTTAAAAGCTTCAAGTTCAAGGCAAGCCGTGACAGATCGTGAAACGTATCGCATTTTACTTTTGAACAATCGACGGGATTTTAAAATGTGCTTTTAAGAGAGTGGTTTTGTTTTGAGTTGTCGCAAACACCAATGGAGTTGGAATTATATTTAGAACTAAATTTTTTTTACTTGTTTAAAAATATGGTGCCCAGCAGTGGGACAGTACGGGCTAAATAAAAAAAAAAAAAAAAAAAATATGGTTCTTAGTAGTGAACTTTGGGCCTGCGGATGGCAAACATTGGGTGGGTTGCCGTCCGATCAGAACCAGGCCCGGGTCGACGGCGCATTGTGATCCACGCCTTGAAGAGATGTAAACTTGCACAGTAGACGGGGCCCTCTAGAGCCAGTGCCTGGTAGGGTTGCGGAGTTTGTTCGAAAGAGTCACCTCGGCCCTGGAACGCAAAGAGCATCAGGAGGAACACGGATGGGTTTTAGTCAGTAAGAGTCTGACACTCCCTTTCGCTCTAAGCGGAAGAAGCCATTTAAAGATTTCTGATTCTTAAATAAAAAGAATAATACTTTACTAATTGCACAGCTAAGTTTTGAAATACTTATTTTATAGGTGTAGGAAGCTAAGTTGAGTTCCGTAGCGCGGAAGCAATCGCTCTACAAATGAGCACAACGAGTAAATAAACACAATACCGATTACTATTGTGTATATTTACAGAAAAAAAATATATAAGAAGGAAAAATATATTTTACTTACTTATTCATTTGATAAAAATGGTTTGTGTGAAAAAAGCATGGATTCCTTTTTTCCTGTTAGCCTTACAATCTATTCAAGAATGTAATATATTTTTATGTTCATTGACCGAACTGGGAATAAGTCATTTAAAGGAAAATACATCTAAATAAGAATGAGTTCATTCTATTCTATTTTATCCAAACCTTAGTAAGACAGCTACAAACCATCCCTTGTCTGTTGTAACAGTGGGTTAACCCGACACGCGCCGCGTCTCCCGGCGGCGGCTCCCGGCGTGTTCCCGATAATGTAACACACCGTGAGCCGGAACACCTTACACGTGTCTTCCTGACGCAGGAACTCGCCCCTCAACCCGAACACTCTGGAAGGTCGATGAGAATGATTTCTGGAGAAAATTCCTCACTTTTTCTTTTTTTTTATATATTTTAAAGGCCTACTTAGCTGATGAACAGGTGTTTGTTGATAAGCACAAAACGATTTGTGGCGAAGTTGATCTGTGAAACACTCAATCTTCATAAGTAGGCAAACGACCAGCTGATGGGAACTCTTCACCACCGTCGTATGGCTGTGTCACCAAGGAGTTTATGGAGACATAAAATAGAACATTTTAACAGCTTAGAAAGCATGTATTACAATGAGATGTTACAGACTATTGCTGAATCCTTGTACGTCCCGTCTCTAAGCCGTGCCAAAATTGATCACATGCATATTGTCAAGCAAGTAAGTTCTTGAAAATTGAGAAATTAAATTCGTAACTACACTGAATTATCAGCTTAAAAAATATGTTACAAAATCACATTATCAATTAATCGTTTTGTAAGGAATATTTTGGTTAAGGGTTGCTCTTTCATATTATTGGGTATTTTGTTTTATACGTAACATACCTCTTATGTTAATACAACACATACACCATTGTACATTGCATTCATTGTAATCTTATAAAGGAATACATAAATAAAATAATCTTAATTTCTAGTTGTGGAGCTTCTGCAGGCCAGTGTCAGTTCAAACTCGGTATATAGAAAAAATAAGAGTAATTTTCTTTCCACTAATTTCTTGTAATAGGCCTGGCCGTCATGTCTGCTTATGTGTGACACACAGACCCACCTCCAGCCTGCGCCGGCAGGGGGCGCGGCACCTCAGCTCAGTGATTAATGACGCGGCTGATTCAATTTGCGCGCGACAGCTGACGTACACTATTGCCTCTGTTTTATTAGTGTAGACCGGGCTTAAGTGGAGGGGAGTTATTGATAGACTTGTACTACGTGATGTTTGCACAAAGAGTTCGTTCTTATTTGTGTTGGAGTTTGAAGGTATGCTGTTTACAGTAATATAACTTGTATTATTAAGTAGTTACGAGTCATTTTAGCTTTGTCTCTGTGATGGCAAAGTTTCGATGTCCTGGGTGTTAAAGAGATAAGTGGCGGTTACTTATAGGCGTCGGTTAACACATAACACACATAAGAAACATAATATTTTGTTACAAAAAATATATTTTATTACAAAAATATTCATTTGCACACAACATTCGTTAATCCGACTGAACCTAAAACTCTTTCAGATTTAAGCAACGTGTTCACAAGTCACTATTTCTTTATTATATAGCGACATTTGCATTACAACATTAACACTATTTATTTGCCTACATCTTTCTGTAATGTAAAAAGGTATTTACAACTAATTATTTCTTTAGGATACAGCGACATTTGCATTAGTAAAACATGAACCTACACACCCGCACTCACCCCGATACACCCCCACTTGTTTTCCAATACCAAGACTCATTTTTCAACAAAAAACGCTTTAAACTTCAATATTAGGATATAAACGAAATCGGCAATCGGCAAAACAATCAGTGATATCCGACGGCTATTAGCCGGTGACCGGTCCACGGGGCGAGGGGGGGGAGCAATTAATCTTCGCTGAAGGGGGGGGGGGTGCTGTCGGCAACACGCCCTCCCGATCAGCTCGCCTGTGAGGTACTGATGTGTGAGGAATGTTACTTGTGGTTAGGTTATGTATGTGTGACAGATTTGGCAGATGTGTTCGTTTTAGTGCAATGTTTAGGTTTAATGTTTATTAAAACGATTACACCATTACGTCAGATCAAGCCATCTCGAATATAAAAGAAAACATTACTTAACACAGAAATTAATTATTTCAAATAATAACATATAATAGAGGACATCCTAGCATACTTTAGTTCACAAAACATCAGGCACACTTCAAAATTCTACTTTATAATTGGCACACATCACATTCAGGATATTAAATATTGGCGGTAGTACAATATTTTAATTACGTATTTTATTTTCTATTTATTATGGAACAATAAACAGCTACAATATAAAATGTTTACAAATAACAATAACGTGACGATGTTGTTATATGAATTGTTGTGTGATTGTAGAATGATAGAAGCACTGAACTTAAAAGAGTAATTAAGCAGTACTTTGTAGTAGCTTAGTTTTAACTAAAAAGCAAGATAAATCCAGCTACATTATCAATCACTTGTTGTTGTTTAGAACAACACAAACTTTTCATCACAAATCTCGTGCCACAGTTACCTCGTACTCACGTGACATATAAACAAAGAGGCTCGCGTTATCATGCGAACTTTTTAACACAATCACTGTTGAAGTTTATATTCTCCTCGCATTGTTTTTACACTCGTGTAATCCTACGACACGGCACCTACAGCGTGTGTGTGAGTGTGTTCGTAACAAAGGTGCGACAAGATAAGCAATCAAAACACTATTAGCAAGTTAGTTCGTCGTCAGTTTGGGACGTGTAACTCTGAGCTAGACGTGAGCGTTAGATATTACTTTATGTCTTGTACGATACCTAGTGGTACCTACTGGGTGTATCTCGTGTAGGAAGGTGAAGGGATTAGCTAAGTTAGTTGCGGGGCTAACTGCCCACGGCGAGCTCATATCTACTAACATATGTTATTGACACGCTTAGGGTTAAATACACCTTTTATAATTTGATTAATGACACGACAAAAACAGTAGCCTTTTGAAAGTTATGAGTTTGGCGCACAATGTACCAATCTCATACCAATACTTTTATTACGATATTTTTATATTACATTTCAGTAATACTCGAATATTTTCGATTATTAATCATAATAAAAAACCATAGTGTATTTCCCTATTATTTAAAAATATTCGATATTAAAAATTCCGTCGCATTTTTATTGGATATTTCACGGAGCCGCAACGCTCCTCGATAATAAATTCCAACGAAAATTAATGAATTCAATATTCTATGTCAGCCATTAACATATTATCTCTAATAGACAAATCGAACAAGCGTGCCTGATTATTATTCACAATATTATATCGATTCAGAATTAATTTAATCGAGATAAAATACAAATTAACTTCAATGTCAGTATTTGAATTTGGAATTAATGTAATCATTAAATTATCAGATTTTCATTATATGCTGGTAAAAATGCCGAAGCAGGCTATGTGCGGGAATATTTTACATGGTAGTGAAGAGAGCTAGGGTTTTTGCTTATTGTCTTCGTGTAATCCCGATGTTTTTAGACTCGTAGGTACTCCTCCCTCGAAAATAATGACTGTGATGATAATCGCAATTCAACTTTCGTAATTGAACTAATTTCTGCTAAAATTAATCAATACCCTATCTCTCAATAATTACATCAAACTAATTTGATAAATTAAATGTGTATAATAATACTATCCAACAACACCAGTTCAATTTACATCCCAAACTTATGTATAGAATACATTTAAAATGTTTTAGTGTTGAATATCCTAAACTCAATACAATTACTTCGAAAAATAGAAGAAGTAAAGAAAATTCTGTAGAATTCTTCTTACAAGAAACCTTGCGTAGGTTTCACAGTAGGCTTAAAACACATATTACAGTTGTCCCTGAAAAAAATACTTTCACGTAACTTGCCGAAAAGAAAAGTAACTGCCAACACCTGTAAGCCATAAATACTTATGACCCACTAAACTTGATTCATATCAGTTCGAGGTCACCTATAACTTACAAATAGCTGTGAGTCGAACCGGCGACCCGCAAACTTGTGACCCGCACGCTTGTGACCCGCACACTACCGACCCGCTCACTGGCGACCTGCCAAATATTAACACGATCAATATACTACTTTGGCACTGCATTACACTATGATTGAAATTCAATGAGCATCCCACGGAGCGAAAGATAAACTCAAAATGCAGATTAAGCGCTGGAAACAAAAACGGTACGAATTGACGGTTCAGTACAATCAAGATTCCACTATAACTCTACAGACTTAAGGTCTATTTTATTGTAGTTTGCTAAGTAATTAGTAGTAGTACCTAGAGGTCGTTGAGAAATAGTCGATAAAAGGTACTAATTATGCGGTTTGAAAATTACGGCTGCTACTGAAATTACAGGCAAATGAGGTCTTCATTTCCATTTCTTATAAAGTTAATTGATCGTTCTTCTCAGTAGAAACCTACTGTTTGGAATGAGCAACTATCTTCAGCTTTCTGACTGACTAATTCCTAATAAACCTTTTTAGGCACTTACAAATCGGTAACTGCCTCGTTATCCTAGTGGTCCTAGACGCGACTGCTACACTAGAGGTCTTGAGTTCGATTCCCAGATCGAGTAAAGTGTTATAGGGTTTTTCTATAAAATTCTCAGAAGCAGCTCGAAGCTAGGATTTGTGCCTGGTTAATGGCAATAGACTCGCCTCCTATTATATGGGACTTAAACATATCGGCGAACTGTGGGTGTACTTTGGTACACCTCTGCCCGGTCGGTTTGCTCACCGACATAAAACAATCTTCCGCGTCAGTGCACGTCGTGACGTCACACTAAACTTGTGTCCCTTTATGAAAATGTTTGCTTTCACCGCGCCATTGTTTTTTACTCTTAACCCAAATACGAGTCAAATACTGTTACCTAGTTTAACTGGAGTTAAAAAAAGCACCGCGCTTTCCACGCTTGGGAATGTGGTTGTTTATCTAAATGGCTGAACCGTTTCGAACAAACGGCAGCTAAAATGTTTAAAATTCTACTTTGCTTTGTGAATTTAAATGGGAACACGTTATTTGGAATGCATTTCGTTAACATGATTATGTTGCATAATGCATGAAAAAGCTCTGTTTATTTTACATTAAAAGTTTAATACCGCGATGCAGACTAACTTTTACAATTTCCTAGTAAAATTATCACTCAATTTCTCTCCCCCACCAACAGATGGCGCTATTACCAAAAACCATCAAACACCAATTCCTTCCCAGTAAATCTTCGTAAATGAAACCGTTTTCTACAAAGAGGTTTTAGTGAACGTAATGAACCGTCAAACTCGAACGTGAATACATTAAAAATAATCCCAGTTTACACACGTAAGCCTCATTTAGTCGGCTCCGAGGCAAATGGGACACTACATCATTTCCAGCAGACATTTTCAGAATAAAATAGGTATTATACCCGTAATGTGTTTTGATAATTCACTCGAACGACTGCGGCAGTTATTCTGTTTGAGCAAAACGTCCCCAGATATATTCCTTACCTTATTGTTTGGTATTGCTTTTGCCAGTTCTAAGGCTACTATCGTATGCCCAAATGCTTACTGTTTTTCGTACTTTTCGACTTTTCCTGCGTTCTTATGTAGGTTTATGTGAAATTAATTTCTTTTGAACTGTTTCTTAATATTCTTACTTTTGTATATACGGCAGGATATTATACGAACAAAAAGCGGCCTACTTTTCTATAGGTAAAGAAATATCTATTATTCTCCAAGAAACATTAATACTTATGTGTGTTGGATTCAAATTAAATTTCTTTTTGGGCTTACCACACACCCCAAATAAGGAAAACCCGAAAAACCAGTAACATGTAGAAAAGTTGTGTTACCAAAAAGTTTCCATGCACACCATGCGAACTCCATGCCAACTGCCATTTAGATAATCCCATGCCACAAGTTCTAGTTAGGTAACTTTACTGTTTACCCCCGTCTCTGCATTAAGGATTCGACCTGATTTCTTTGCATTGCATGGCCGGGGAGACTTAATGAGTTTTGAGTTTTTAACTGGCGCTGCATATTGAAGTGAAAAAAAAACAACTGGGCAAGCGCGAGTCGGGGTTGCGCAGGAAGGGTTCGTTACCATTATCTAGAAAAACAGCAAAACAAATACATGTTCGTTGTATGAGAGCTCCCTTAAATATGTATTTTATTCTATTTTTTAGTATTTCTCGTTATAGCGGCAACATAAATATGTCATCACTGAAAATGTAAACTATCTACCTATCGGGGTTCATGAGATAGCCTGATGACAGACGAACAGACTGACAGACGTACGGACAGCGAAGTCTTAGTAACAAGGTCCCGTTTTGCCTTTTTGGATACGGAAACCTAAAAACTAGTGCCTCGTTAGCCCAGCGGTCGCGACTAAGCGCGACTGCTACGAGAGGTCTTGGGTTCGATTCCCAGTGCGAACAAAAGTGTTATTAAGTTTTTATATGACATTCTCAGTAACAACTCGGAGTTAGGATTTGTGCACGGTTAATGGCAGGGACTAAAACATACCGGTGAACTGTGGGAGTACATTGGTACACGTCTGCCTTACCCTTTGAGGAATACAAGCGTGATGGTGTGTTATGGTATGTTAAAAACAAAAAACTATAGTATCGCTGGTTGCATAACGTCAGCGATATTTTTAGCCTCGCTCGCTAAGCTGGTGAGAGTCAAGAAGCACTCGCGAGAACAAACAGCTGATAGACACTTCCTGCAGTTGAGTGCTGTGAAGCACTAAAAGCATTTTTCTTGCTACTGCATTATTTTTAGCTGATGGAGGAAGCAACTTTTATTAAGATTACAGCTTTAGAATATTCAAGTAATAGCTATGCCCGCGGCGGTGTCGGTGTCAACACTATTTTCCAAGTGAGCACGGTTGGTGTAATGCAAGCGCGACCGTTGAAAGATGTGGTAGTTTTTTCCAAAAGGAATTTGTATTTAATCAGTTTTGTGCCCGGTTGGCAACTGGCGGCCATCGGCAGAGGTGGAACACCGCGGTGGTTTTAGCCGATAAGCGTCCGCCATGTCCCCCTGTTATCCCCACAATAATACAAACAACTAGATTCAATGCTTTTAATTAATTGACGTTCAAAAGTGCCGTTGAATGGTCTAATTGAAGTAAAGGCCTATTCAAACCTGAGCGATATTCGCTGCCGCTGTGGGTAGAGGTACATACCGCGCGGGTTTCGCTCAGGTATTTAGTATCAAGTACTGCGGCTACAGCGACCTGAGCGATATTCGCTGCCGCTGTGGGTAGAGGTACATACCGCGCGGGTTACGGACGGTAGCGAATAACGCTTAGGTCTGAACAGTAATATTACCGCATACCCACTGGGTTTTCTCTGCCGCAGGCGGTAGCGAATACCGCTTAGGTCTGAATAGGCCTTAAAGGATTTAACTTTGACACGACGGAAAAAGTCCAAAAGGATTTCTACCACTCACCAAAGAGAATTTAATCGTATTTGGCAAAATCAGGGTGCGTAATAATGTCCGAAGTAAATATTTAAATGCCTATCCCTTTGTATAATATTATTGGAAGTAAATCAATCTCACTTTTATATAAATCAAATCAAGTCATTGGATTATATGAAATGTAGGTACATTAAATGACAGATGGACTTGATAAAACTGAGTGGATAAGCGTGCCTAACCCCTTTCCGCATAGTATACCATATTTGCACACCAAAGTTTTCATTCTAAAATTCAAATTTTATTCATGTTAGAATGCTGGCAACACTGAAGATCTTGGTTGCATGTCGTTCCATATTTGGTATAAACAATATTATTTAATGTAATGCATAATGTACCATATATGCACATTTTTTATTTCGTTAATAATCATATCAAAAAGGGGGCAATTTTTTTTTTATTTTTTTTTATGGGTTCCCCAAACCCAAAACTACAACATATATTTTTTCCACAAAGATGCAAAAGTCCATGCAGTAAGGGGCAAAATTAATTAAATAAGTATCGACGTACTAAATTATATTTCTCCACCATGTATTTGTATCTCTCTTTACTTTGTGTATTTTGTTTATATATATTATGTATACATGTATTTATTATTATATTTCTGTTCCTTTTTCTTGCACCTCCTATGTTTTGTCTTTGCATCACCCTAAAGTAGACTAGTAGAAAATGCCCAAGGCATTAAGTCCGACTTTGTACGGTGTAGTTTTTTACATTTCTGCATAAAGTTTTAATAAATAATTTACTTTGCCTATCACAAACGAGGAGCTGACTGCCTGGCCATCAGCTCGCGCCACCCGCACGCGTCTCGTGATGACCGCCGCGGGCGCTATAAATCAACTAAACAGCGTTCCTTATAATTAGGGCGTGACCCCCCCCCCCCACGTCTCCTGTTACCATGTAACGAATTAGTCACTTCCCATCAGTACGCAATTAAAATTAATGGATATTGCCTTCAAACAACGTTACACAGATTTTTTTATGTGTTTTTTATGTCAGAAGATTTTTTCGCTGGTTTTAGCGCTTTAATTTTTTTTATTATGAATTAGTATTTTTAACTATTTGCAATACCAAACGAGCAATTCTATTCTAGAGTCATCAAATCCTAACTCCAAACTGCTGCTGAGAAATCTAATAACACTTTTTGCTCGAGCTGGGAATCGAACCCAAGACCTCGCGCTTAGGACCACTAGGCTAGCGAGGCAGTAGGTATACCCCAACTCAATAACTAAGAAAACCCTCTAAGTCCATACTAACAACTAGTTTTAACAACTTTTACATCTGTAAATGTGTGCGAGTTAATTACCGGATAAACGTAATGAGATAACAATCTAGACTAAGTACAACTCGCCCACTGTAGTAGTTGTTGTGGAAGCGTTCATATTAATAGCTCAACTTATCGCCTAGTTTATCTGTAGGGGGCGAGGTACACCTCTGTTATGTTAAAGGTAATCTTACAATACTTAACGAGCCTATTTAAACTTTCATGTATGAATTTCTTTTTTGCTGTTTATTGTCTCGGTCATTTACGGTGTAATAAACATACTAGATATTGATAAAGGATTAAAAAGTCATAAATGGTGTTAATTACTGCCTCGGTAGCCTAGTGGTTCTAAACGCACCTATAACGCTAATGGTTTTGGGTTCGATTCCCAGGTCGAGCAAAAAAAAAATTATTGGGTTTTTCAATAAAATTCTCAGTAGCAGCTCGGGGTTAGGATTTGTACTCGGTTAATGGCAATAGGCTCGCCCCATATTACATGGGACCTAATCATACCGACGAACTGTAGGTGTACATAACAGCATTGGAACACCTCTGCCTATCCCTTCGGAGAATACAGGCGTGATAGTATGTATATATATTATGTTAATATTTCAAATAGAATATTAAATACTCTTACAAGTACCTATTCCATTAATAAGATTTACTACCCTGATCTGACAATATAACCACCGTAGCGAGCTCGTAGCAGCTCGTAGCAATTCGTAGAACTTTCGTAGCACCGACGTAGTAGTTCTACGAATAGCCGTAGCTAGTTTGTTATCGAATTCTGAGAATGCTTTCATTGCTGTAAACTGAATTTCGGAACCCAACGATATTTTAACGTGTGGTATGTTTGCTGTATGTGTGTGTAATTGGTTTTCCTGCGTATTCAAACATAATACTATTCCCTTTGATATGATATTTCTGTATATATCACTGGGAATTGAAAGTCTATTTTGTCCATTTACTTACTCCAGTAAATATGTATGATCATAATCAAATAGTCATCATTTATTTGTTAAAATGCAGTACACATTAAAATATCGTTTAAAATTAAAGAAACGAAGCACATTCTATTATAATGTGGCGTGCTAATTAAAATACAGATTTGTTAAAAATAAGACATTTAGAGAATTAGGAATTATTAACTTATTGACGTTATGATGTAGCAAATCTTCTCTTTCTATAATTGAAATTATAATAACATTTGTTACATTCATTTAAACCCTTATTAAACCCCGGATTCAACTACAATATAAACATATTCCTAGTACAATGCATAATGCAGTATATTCCCAACCACCTCAAAACTGTATTCTATCCAAAAACACATTCCGTAACTTCTAACTACACGTAGTAAAGCGGTGCTACGCGGCTCGTAGCACGCGCTACGAAATATCGTAGCACAAACATGTGGCGTAGCACATTACGCTAAATCAGTGCTACGAGCGCGAAAACTTTTTTATGAGCGTTCCACGAGACGGTTCGAGCTCGTTCCTACTCGTGGTACTAGGTTTATGGCTCTTTAGTCATAATGTACACACGATGTAATCACTCGTAATGTACATTAAGTTTCCTGTGGAGATGTAGAAAATTGTTTTAACATCTTAAAAGTTTTAGTTAGGCTTTATTAAATAAATGAAACTCCATAAAATGCACTTTATAATATGTTTTAGCTTAACTAATAGAATATTGTTAAATACTTCACGATCGCAAGAGCCAACATGAGTCATACATTTGTTTTTCCATTTAACAATTCTCTAGTCACTTCATTAACCGACTCCTGCTTATCTATTACAACAATACGAAAATATATTACAATATTTATTCACAACACATATTATAATGCCTATATACCTAATAATACAAACCAGTATTTACTTTACACGAGATGGCAAATCAAAGCCAGGGTGACAGGCATAATTGAAATCGGGGGAAATTCTAGTGTTCCAAGTCGTATACCAAGTAGCGTCACCTATAACACCAATCTAATACCTCCCAGCTCGTCCGATGCTGACTGCGACCTGTGAGGATATCACATTTAATCCGGTTGACGTCGCTTAACTAATAATTTACGTAATAATTTAAGGCGGCATCCAATTTTCTGCGTCGTCGCCGACTCGTTTTTATATAGCGAGGGGCTTGTGACGTCATCCGTGTCGCGCGGCAGGCGTGGGGGCAGAAGACTCACTTGGAACCAAATTTAAATTGTAAGTGACGTCGCATGTTAGGTCACGAGGTTTTGTTTTTATACGACCGCCTTTGTTTTATGATTACCATCGTTTACTATGAAATAACTATTTAGATTTAAATATCACCTAAAACAAGGTAACTGCATCTCAAAGCGATGGATGATGAAAGAAACATTTTTAATTAATCGATCGAATGGCCAATGGCACAGCATTATTGACCTAACCAGTAACATAGTGATCCAAAGGCAAACTTACCATCTCCACTGCGCATGGATATGGATAAATGTACGATTAGCCTACTTCTTCTTCATCGTGTGGACAGTAAGGTCTAACGACCCCACACACCCTAGTGTCAGAGTTTCTAAACCGCCGCAAGGGCCTTTGACATGGTTACCGATGCCAGTGATATCCAAGCTAAACTTAGAAAGTACATATGAATTAGAAAAAGTCACGTTGGTACTTGCCCGTGCCCGGTTGCGAACCCACAACCTCGTGTATGAGAGGTGGGCGCCTTAACCACTGGGCCATCACGACACTTATTAGCCTACTAAAAACAACAAAGGATTCCACCCAGCATCTCTAACAGCGATGACGTCATCGCACGAACCTTCTGCCTTCCCCCGCGTGGCGCTGCGGTTGCCTTTTCAATTCCTTTCAGCGTCACGCTTGAAGTTTTTCGAATATTAACATGAATGTTCCCGGCGAGGATGCGGCGCGGCGCTGCATCATTACTCTAAGAGCTTTGAAATTAATATCCTGTAATAATGCAGCTCAGGTCGGTGATATAAATTAAATTGTACAAGGAAATGAGTTTTGCAGGCTGAATGTTGCAGTTTGAAAGGGGAAAGGGATTTAATTATATTCCAAATGATTGAAAATGGATTAAGGATAACTAATTATAATTATATAATTGAGTTTAAGACGCACGATAGTAGATAATTATACAATCTAACAATGTAATTCTTTTTTTTAATAATAACATAATAATGACTAACTCTTCACCTGTGACAGACTCTCAATGAATTTAATTTTGTAATATTTGAGTTCATTCATAAAACAATTACTTAAAAACAGATTTTGATGAAATTAATTAAATTCCACAGCCTGGCATTAATTAAAACTATCACATTCCGTGATGACTAATTACAATTAACACGAATTCACATTTTGTATTCCATTCATAACATCTGTATAGGGCAAATAATTACACACTTTTGACTACGCACACGGTTTCATTTAATATTATTCACTAATTAATACCTTGGCGGCACAATTGGCCCAGTGGCTGAGTGTTTGGCTGCTGCGCTGCGTGTCGCGGGTTCGATTCCCGCACGGGACAACTATATGTATAGCTTACAGATAGTTGCTCCGGGTCTGGCTGTTTGTGTATGTGAGTTTATATGTTTATAAAGGCACCAACGATACAGGAGACATTCCTAGTGGGTTTTTTTTTATAGACGGGAAATCATCAAATAACTTCCCTCGCCCTGGGCGGGGCGGGAGGGAGTGTCAGACTTTTACTGACTAAAACCCGTCTATGTTCCTTCATGTGCCCTTTGCATTCCGGGGGCGCGGTATCTCTTTCGAACAACCCGCAGACATTCCTAGTGTAGGGCAACGTTTTTTTATATGAAAACTCCGCTGCCATCTTGCTAATTAGCTGTTATAAGATTACTAGTTATTATAAGTCGATCTTATTAGAAAACGTTCAAAAGGTTTCATCACCGCACTACTATAATGTCTGCCCCTCAGTCTCCCTGGTTACTATAGCCTCATATAGCTAGTGGTAGGTAAATAATAAGTGGTCGAATAAAATGAGGCATTTCACTGAAAAACATCTTTTCAGTTTCCAGTCGAGTGAGTTTTCACAGCTCACTGACTCTTCAATATTGATGTACATAGTGTTATGTGGCACATAATGTGGAATCATCGGGTGTTTACGAGAAGGGTGGGGGGCTGCGATACGGCGACGGTTATTGTAATCGTAAAATATTTAAGTACTTACGTTTATTTATATGAGGTAGAATACAGAAGCGTTAATTTCCTTGAAATCGAAAAATTATGACACTGAAAGATATTGCACATACGCGTAATTATTTATTTTTCTTCTTTTCGTGTTGATTTACTCATTTCAAATATGGTCCTGTCAATACTGGTCATTGAGCAACTTGTACAGTTCTATCATTGTTCTCGTTTAGATCTTGAATAGTGCAGATGGTTGTGCATGACGGGCCACTAAGGAGGACATGTTTATTTGCAAAAAAATAAACCAATTACAGTAAATCGATTTGACAACGTGGTACTATAAATGCAACAGAGCCTGTGCTTGGTTAAAACATAACAGTATACCATACATACATATCTATGTAATATGCATTCTTCTCGCAGCATAGCTAAATAGCATAATTATGCCATAATAAAAGTGCAATCGCGTTTTACAATGTTCGACCTATATACTTACTAATCGTGTTTTTTACCTGTTATCGTGTAATCTGAACACTAGCACTTTGTGTAATTGTTACGTAATGAACGTTTTACTGAAACTGTTCCGTAATATGAAGTTTTTCACAACTGTTTGTTTGTTCCTCTATTCTCTCTATGAGAGCTCTGAAAGGCAAATAAAAAGAAATGCGTTCTAGATAACGCTGAGTTTGTAAAGCTCTGCGTCAGAACAGGGTTGTTGTAATTATTCGGTAAATTGTAGAAAATAAACAATTTTTCCTTTGTCTGTCTTCTTTTTAGTTTTAATATTATTCAAGAGATATCAAAAGCTGTCTACTGTCTGGTGGACAGAAACAGTAAATATGCTTATTAAAATAATTAAGTAGATTAGTAGTAGAGAAGATGGTACTCCATCTTCTTGTAAAATAATTCCATCAGTAGAAACTAATGTAACGACCGAATTTCTATCGCAGCGGCCAGGAGACTAGCATAGTACACAGTAGGTTGTATAGTGCACAATTGTGCGCACAAACATAGGCACATTTCCTCATCCCTCTCTATCATAGCATGATGGAACGGCAATCAACGGGTTTACGTGCTTTATGACGCACAAATCTGTCACACCACCACCTTCCAAATTTAAAACAACTTAACAGAAAAATTTGAAAACACCTGCCCGACCTGGGATTCGAACCCAAAACCCTACACTCAGTGGGCTTGCAACCGGGTTTTTTAAACGATCGTCAATAGACACTACATACATACATATAAACCAAATGTTTGAGGAAACTTTTGTCTCGCAATGAACGTCTTTCATTTGAGATGATGAATATGATGATGATTATAAAGCAAAATTACAACCGTGAAATCAGCACAAAACAATTTAACATAATCACTGCCAACCCCAAAAACAATGACGACAAAGCCTTTATTAGCGTCAAACGAAAACCCATTCCAATCAGAACTCTTCATCAACATCTACAAAGACATCAGAATTTTACAAAAAAAGTACCAAAAAGTACAGCCGGCACTTCATTAGCCGTGACGTTATCACAATGAGGTACCTTCCATTGTTAGAGTAAGGAATTACTCGCCGGTTAGAAAGACATTTTCGGTGTTTTTTGTCGGACACTCGGATATTTGTGAAGGTGTTGAAAGCCGTCTTTGTAAACTAGAACCTTTTGATTTGCTACCATTCTATTTAATTGAACTTTAGCACTTGATTTTGTTAATTATTACTGAGGAAATACGTCTCGATCGCGGAGTCTTTAAGACTGCTAAAATCACTATTTTGTGATTTCATTATCGTGAGTTTGATTTTTTATAAAACGTTGCCTCACATTAAGAATTTCTCCTGTATCGTGGGCGCGTTTACACAAATATAAAGTAACTTAAACAAACAGTCACACGCGGAACAACTAACTATAGATCATAAAAAAATTTGTTCTGCGCGGAAATCGAATCCGCGACACGCAGCGCAGCAGCCATCGCTCAGTCATAGCGCCAACCTTGTCTTCAATTTAACATAAAGGCTTAGGGCCTACGCAGACCCTGAGACCCTGACACTACAAGGGATTTAAATTATTAGCAATAGACATTCAAACGTATCGATATATAAATACGAAATAAATTGCTATGCTTCAAAATGCGTCTGCGTATTCGTTTATGTAACATGCACAGGACCAATTACTTTAAATTCTAACAATGACACCCAATAACTCAACAATTCTAGTAATCATTACAAACTAGCGACTCTATCATCGCTTCACACTACGGCGTGCTCCATTGAACTCACGACAAAGCCTCTAACAACAGAACTCGTAAAATGTGACCTCTTCCTTCACGAAAAGGCTCGCGTCGTCGATCCGAACTATTTCTTACAAGTTTGTAACAAGGTACATAAAATGGCGGCCATAAACTCGATCATAAATTGCGAACATATTAATGTTCGTTCACACTTACTTTATTTGTATGAGGACATGCTGATGGGACTGCGCCGTAGTTCAATGAACATTCCAAATTCTAAGCATATCTTAGAATAGATTATTACTCGTATATCCAAAGTATTCTTCGAAAAATAGAATTCCTTGCTTTCATTTTCCCTTCTAGCTTATTCCTACTTTATTTTAGAAAAATAAAAACATTAGTGATACAACTTAATCTGTGTAGTTCAACAAGGTATAGCACAACACCTGTGTCGTTCGTATCCGTACTATTATAAAACTTCACAGATTAACATGTAAATTGAAAATTAATTAGTCGCCACCCAACAACAACATCACTATATCTCGGACTCCGGGATTATGTAACAGAATCCCGGCGTCTAATCCCGGAGCGCAAAGCAATTATTATTTTATGTTTATAAACTGTCGACGGTGTATTAAGCACTTGCAAATCTGTCCCGGGACCAGCACGGGACTAGCGCGGGACTGTGTGGGATGTGCCTTACTTTGATAAAGTTTTATGTTATGTGAACACTCGTGTTGGCATCTATTGAGGCAAGACTAACTTTATGAACGTAGATTCAACGCTATCCGTGAAGCTGACAGATATTTAGATAAAATCGGTGTGAGATTCTATCGTTCATAGATCATTGACAAAAATATTGTGACTTTGCGCTAATTCATTTAACAATTGCTATTTAGACTTCATGTCCTATAAGGCTTTGAAAGCACATAACCAAAAATATCCATATCGCTGGCAATTCAATCATTCGTGTAGTCGCAAACATAACCTAAACAAAATATTCTTACATATAAATGACCTTCTAAATTCGGTCACAGATAAAACTGGAACTGGAATTACCATGACATTTTGATAACAAAGGTATTCTTAAAATAGAGAGCTACCATTAAATACTGAACCAAAAATCAACTCCTAATTAAAACCGACATTGACCTCGAAAAAGCAATAAAAATTCTTCCTAACTTGGAAATGTTCGCCCTCAGCACAAGGGTTGGACCCTAAAGTTGTCGGCTACAAGTGCTCCCAATTGTTTATGAGGCATGCTAATTAGCGGTTGACCTCTATTTACTGGGCTCTTGAGAGTTTTACACCGTGTACCTGCAATTTGAACTGTTCAAACTGTCAATAGTTTAAAGTACTACAGGGATGAAGTGTTCTAGGGTGACGTCGCCAGTATGGAAACTTTCATTTGTTTTAAACCCCTCGCTATATGTTGTTTTACGTCACGTCTACCCTTATGATTGGTACCTACTAGTTGTTAGTATTACGAGACTGTACTGGTGTTTGTAAATATTATGGTAAGCAGACAAATAGAAGCTTCTTACTACAGATGGCATATATGTAGTTACAATGTCATCTCTAGTAAGAAGTAGTAATACTTCTTACTGACGCTAACACTGACGACAATGTTACCACTATGCCAGTGTGGTAACACTGTCATCTAATTTCGATTCTATTGTTCCATTTCACATCTCATTCTGGTACAATTCTTCTTTCTGTAATTTCCAACATTTCTTTTCAATTTAAAACTTTTATAAAACATCCCAAACTTTCCCTCCACGCTCCCAATGCTCTGTAATTCCCCGCCGTCTGCGGAGCGGAGATAGTGACAATCCGACTAAGCCTTCCCACGCGTGGCCATAGCGTGGGGCTGTGGGCAACCGCGCCGCTAAGCCGAGCCAAGCCCACCATATGCCACGGACAAGGATTTGATAGTTCTACAGTTTAGATTGAAATATGGAGAGATTCAGAATGAAACAGTTTCTGCAGTTGAATAATGTTCAAGTTGCTCCAATTTCACGGGAGAAGAATAATGGAGAATAATGATATGTCGGTACCGCGTACCTGTGGTATTGAAATCGAGCACGGACATGTTCGATATGGAAACTAAATTAGGTTTAGACTTAAATATATTGAACTTATCAAATCAAACCATTTATTTTAGATAAAAAATCATAGGTAGGAAATTTAAATTAAAACAGCTTATAAAACTTGTGCGATGAAACAATCTAGTCACAACAGTGTGGCTGGTAGTTACAACTGGCTTGACAACTGTCGGAGCTTTAAAGTTACGTTATCATGTGGCACATTATAATCAGATATTACACATTCATGTTCTATATGAAGGTCCACCTCGATACAGTCCGGTAAAAGCCTCACGCTAGCTTACTGCCCTTACTTGCCAGCTGCGGAATTAACTTATCGTCGTTCTAACACACCATGTTTTAGCACCCAGCTGTTTATTTATTATGTTTAAAAGATCTGCGCTTTGTAAAAGAGACTGACCGATAAAAAACACCATGTGCATGGATAATTTATAATGATATAATTTTTTTTTATAGTGCTCCTCCCTCTGTATTTCTCCCTCACATATAAACTCACATACACAAACAGCCAGACCCGGAACAACTATCTGTAGGCCATACAAATTTGTTAAGTGCGTGAATCGAACCCGCGACACGCAGCGCAGTAGCCAATAATAAGAGTACTTTTAGCATGGTGGTAATATCATGAACGAAGATTAGTTACAACGCTGATTAAAGAATAGCAACCGCCAACATCACAGCTCAAATAAATCTCGATATTATCCGCGATGGCATCCTACTTAGATTAAAATCAACAACGCCAAACAAACGGAAGCTATAAAATATTAACTAAAACAACAAAGCTCATTTAACTTCCACTCCCCTCGACGAACAATCATCCCTTTTCTAAAACAACCCCAACGGATTATAACACCTGAAACACTTCAAACAACGCAACTAATCCTACTTAGAAAAATACCTAACATTAGCGGAAAATGCCGCGAAATCTTTAGAAGGAATCCTTAAAAATTCCGCGCGGAAAGTTTTCTATTGAACGCGGCGAGTCGCAACTTTTTGTCGGACAAGTCTGCGACCGCACGCGATTTGTTTAGCCCCAAAGTCCCGTTATCCTCAGTGTAGTGAGGGTTAGACGGTTCGACTACTTCGGAACAATGTTCGCAACAAGGGATTTTAAATGTTTTACTGAAACGAGTTGGTCGTTTTGTTTGACCGTTCGGTCGCAATGCAGTTGTGTTTAAGGGAATTGGGTTAAACTGTTGTCAGGAATTAAACGTAACATGCTATTAGTGTAACGTTTTCAGCTAAGAAACAACAGTATACAATGCTGAAATACAATTTTCCATTTAAAGTTTTTGAAATTAGAACTAAGTGTACCACTTTAATTACATTTGCACTCCCCACATTATTTATAAAAGAAGTTTTCCACTTTTTTTATTTACTCTTACAAGACTTTAATTTCATCCTTGTCTTGTTATATCACATTGAAAGAAAGAAAGAAAGAAAAAAGTTTATTGACACAAACCATGTGCACACAGATATACTAACAAAAAAAAAGGTTATTTAATATAAAAGAAAAAAAAGAAAACTACAGAACTGTGTGCCTCACGGCTGCGCCAAACAGGCCCAGTTCAGCATAAATGCCAGACCACTTGGGCCTGACGCTGGTTTTCAGCTGGACCTTTGTGCATGACGTGCTACGGATGTAAACATTGGCCAAGCAATCACAACAGTCTTGAACGAAACAGTACTAGTGAACCGAACAATGTCTCACTTAACGAGAAGACTTGTTAAAACACCGCAGCAAATTAACAAGCTATCCGAAACAGTCTCAAGACGCGACGAAGTTAACGCTCGAATCCAGTTCAACCAATCCAATTCCCGCGACGATTGAATCGCGTCCAATCGCGTCGAACGCTAACCAATAGTAACCAATCGCGTCACTCCAATCGGAGCTGATTGAAACTCAGACCGACTACTACAATAGAATTAGAGGTCGCAGGGATCCGGTGACCTTTTGTTTATTTTTTTTACTTTTCTTTGTGACTAGTATGTTAGGTATAGGTACCGAGCGTGTGTCGGTTTGATAAACAGCTTATTTGTATTGTCTGAAGTAGTGGGTAGCTGTTTCGTAGAACGTACGTAGTAATTTCGTAGCAAGCTTGTAAATTCGAAAGGCGACGTAGATGTTCCGAATCTCGACTTAGCGGTTTCGTAGTAAACCTCGTAGCAGCTGTGTTGCAGTAGGTATTAGAGCAATAGACACGAATATACATGGCAATAGGCTCGCCCCCTATTATATGGGACCTAAACATACCGGCGAACTGTGGGAGTACATTGGTACACCCCTGCCGAACTCTTCGCGGAATACGGGCGTTATTTCATGTATGTGTACGAACAAAAGTATTCCATGAAGTTTGAAAAAGTACTACTTGTAAAACTTTAAATTGCGTCTAATTTTCTTTTGACAGGCTTTAGATTTCTTTAAGAAGAGATACGGAACTCTACAATCTCTCTTAGTCAAACCAGTGACACAAAGAATTTCCACTTGTAAAGACAGCATGTAGAACTATACGAACGGATCAAATATGATAGGTAACACATAAATGCAGAATACATTACATTTATTTCCCACACAAGAGCCTTTCACCACAAAGAACTCCCCCTGTAACAAACTCCGATAGATTCAACTAGCTCGCTATCAATCTAGCTCATTTCCACACTATCGAATAACCGATAAATTCTCGCAAAACGTCAAAATCCGAATTGAGACGCAAACAGTTCGATATCTGGGCAGCTAAAATGCCCTGAAAAGCGTTTCTGCTAAACCATTCCATTCATCCGGGCAGCTAAAATGTTCTCAAAAGCAATTCTGCCGCGAACCGTCCCAAGATTCATTGCTGGCAATTTGTAAGCGCCTCCGTAAGCGTCCTTTGTTCGGCGGTTTTAAAGTCGGATCAGTGAAAAGAGATGTGTTGTCACTTGCGATGCGGGCGCTCCGCTACGTGCCCAAGCTTGGACTATCTTATTAGCTAGAAGCGGGTAATGTAGAAAGGTTGTAAACCTCACATTAGACATATCCCTCTCTGTAATTTAGAATTTCATCTGTAAAAACATATAAACTCACATTCACATTACAACAGACTGCCCCGGAACAACTACCCATTTAAGAACATAATAAACCATTTAAGTAATCGTTCTGTGCAGAAATCGAACCGGTAACACTTAACCGTACCGTCAAAGCAACAAAACATTAATAAAAGCAAACAATTATTTTAAAATAATAATAATAATAATCAGTAAATTCAATGACTTTTTATGTTATGAAAGGAAAATATACATATACCCTAAAATATTCAGCAGAAATTTTACATAAGATCATTAAAAAACCTCTTTAAACAATTTTATCGGCAACTCATAAAAACTTAAACAACAACTCGGCGGAACAAACAAAAAAATAACAATAAATTCGAAATTTTAACATCATAACGTGATCGTCCCTCGGTTTACGCGCCACATCTGCGCGGTTTTACGCGTACGCCGTAAACCTGCCGCGTAAACCTGCGATACGCCGCCGTATATCGCGTTAACCCGTAAACTTACGGGGGAAGCTCGTGTGTTGTATTTATTGCGCTCAGTGTATTGTTTAGTGTATTGTTTTTATATTACAGTTTCATATTGTGAGAGTTATGCGTGTAGTATTACGATATTTTTTGTCCTTTCGTTTATTACTACTTTTTATGGTTATTATAAGGGTGTATATTCGTGCTGTTTACTTGCACACTTGCACATACTGGTACAGTAGTTATCAAAAATCATAAAGCCGATATTAATATTAAATAATAATAATAAAAAAGAATGTATGAGTTAGATTAAAACCCCATTAGCTAGCAGGAAAGTAAGACTGAGATACATTCGATACAATAAGATACAAAAGTATGATATACAGATCATAAGCAGCTTATGCACTCAGTGTCCATGTTTTCATCCACATTAGGATTACTGGCGTCCCATGTAAACAAACACCACACATTCGCAGCTATCCCGAAATTTATAGCCTACGTGTATACAGCTTATCCGACACATCGAACCGGATTTAACCGACCAAAACCGGTTATACGCGCTCCGATCCGGACGAATTTGGCTCTGAAATTCCATTTTACTAACCCCAATTAATATTTTGCGCTTACGCAAACAAAAGGCAAACGAATTTGATCTATATTGGGTGAAAGATAAGGGTTGACATGTGCTTTTGGGTGTGTATGAATATATGGTATATTTTATCGAAGAGATATTCGTAATATCGTTTTAAAGTTTCTCGATGATAGGGGCTTACTGTCCAATGATAAATGTATCATATTTTGTATTTCCATTGGACAATGTTCAACGAACCAGTTGATTAAAGAATTTGCGATTGTCACTTTTATTATTGTATCAATTGGAGACTGTCAGGAAAATTGTGATACCATTTATATTGTAATCCCGAAATATAAGATAAATATATTCAGCCGTAACGTATAAAATATTGAGGCTGTTCAAATTCAAATTCAAATTCAAATTCTTTATTGCGAACTAAGTGTACAGAAATTAGATGTTAAGTTTTATTAATATGTAGGTTCTTAGAACTTAGTAGCCTGTTACGGCATTGCAATGTCATATGTAGTAATACATTTAAGGCACATTACATTAATATTGCTGATATCACTAATACATTAATTATATTAAATATAAAGTATCAAATAACACTGTCACAGATTTTACTTTTTAGGTCAATTATATAAATATTAGGTTATTCATTAAGATCATTCATTAATTTCGTTTATATTATGTTTGGTATTCTTATCATTATTCTTTCTACATTACTTATTCAATAAATGTTTTTCTTCAAGGAATTCCGTTATCGAGTAATAAGCCTTTTTCGTTAAGAAATCTTTAAGTTTCCTTTTAAAAATGGTAAATGTATTTATGTTCTTAATATCTGTGGGCAACTTGTTATAGATCCTTATGCTCATACAAAAGATGCTATTGCTGTACACTCTGGTGTGGGATGTCTTACCACGTAAAATATTTTTAAGTCTATTGCTTGTTAATGTGTCATAGCTCCTAATGTCTGCTTTAACTAAAATTGAGGCCAGGTATATAAATAGAGCAGGGAGTGTTAGTATCTTGAGACTTATAAAATATGGTTTACATGATTCCATTTGTTGTATCCCGCTCATAGATCGAACACACTTCTTTTGGGCCCTGAATGCAATTTCTTTATCCGTAGAATATCCCCAATATAGTAGCCCATACGATAGAGTGGATCCCACATAGGCATGATAAGCATTAAGTAGCGTAGTTTGGTTGGATACTTTTCTGAGCATGTAGAGAGCATAGGAAAATTGGTTTAATCTGCTACATACACTATTTACATGTGTTTTCCATGACATATTTGAGTCTATATGGATTCCCAGAAATTTTGTAGTTGTTACCTCAGTCACTGTTTGATTATTATATGTAACAGTTAACGGATTAGATTTTGCGTTTTTATTTTTGAAATTCATGTATTGAGTTTTTGAGAGATTTATTTTTAAATTATTTATTGTAAGCCAATTTATTAATTTGGATAAGGAATCATTTATTTCTTGTTCATGATTCTTGTTTTTATCATTTGTGAAAAGAACCGTACTGTCATCTGCAAATAAAACCATCGGTTGCCTAATAGCGTTAGGTAAATCGTTTATATAGATGAGAAACAATAGTGGTCCTAGTATTGACCCTTGGGGTACACCATATTTTACAGATCTTCGGCTTGATGTATACTTAATTTCTGTTTTTGTGAATGGACATAGCTGTGTTATTTCCGTAAACTGTATTCTATTACTGAGATATGATTTGATTATTTCCAGTGCTTTACCCCGAACCCCGTATATTTCTAATTTTTGTAAGAGTAGTCCATGGTCAACATAATCAAACGCTTTTGTCATGTCCATGTACAGAGCTGTGACCTGATTTTTTTTATCTAGTTCTGTTATAATTTTTTCTAAAAACTGGTACATTGCGGTGTTTACCGATTTGCCTTTTCTGAACCCAACTTGATTCTCTATTATTATTCTATTTTTTTCGAAGTAATCACTAAGTTTATTATACAGTACTCTCTCAAATATTTTAGCTATTATTGGAATAAGAGCAATCGGTCTATAACATCGTACATCTTCCGGGTTTTCTTTTTTAAATATTGGTGTAACTACGGTAGTTTTCAAATATGTAGGGAAAATTCCTTCTTCAAGACACTGATTTATTATATGAGTGATGATTGGAGCAATTTCATATACTACACGTTTTATTATTTTCGTAGAAATTCCATCATAACCTGTACTGTTGGTGTTTTTTAATGTCATGATTATTTTAACAACATCGTTGGAAGTACTTGGTGTTAGATAACAAGAGTTTGATTTGTTATAGTTTAAGATATTAGCGTAGTTTATTGTATTATTCATTAGTTTCGAGATGTCATCAATAAAAAAGTTGTTAAAAGTTTGTGCTATGGTATCAGGCTTCGTTATAAGTTGGTTTTTATATCTTATTCTACAAATTTTTTCGGGGGGCTTATTGTTCTTGTATTTATTAATTATTTGCCATATAGCTTTAGATTTGTTTGTGGCTGTTTGTATATGATAATTATTTCGCGACCTTTGAGTGAGGTTTATAATCCTTTTAAATTTTCTTGCGTAATTTTTAAATTCACTCTTATCTTTATTTTTACCTGATAGCCGATATATTTTAAGAAGCATTCTTTTACGGAGGGAACATATTTTTAATCCTTTACTAAGCCATTTAGTTTTACGTATAATTGGTACCTTGATTTTTATGTTTGGGAAGCAGAGATCATAAAAAAGTTTAAATAGTATATGGAATTCTTCAAAAGCCGCATTTGCGTCATTATTCCCATAGCAATCACTAAACGTTAGAGCTTTTAGAGATGCAGCAAATTTGTCAACATTTTCGTTACTATAGTCTCTTCTGAATTTGTACCAATGAGTTATTGAGTATGTTTTTCTAACAGGACATGATAGTATTTGTGCTGTGTGATCAGACAGAGCTAGTTCCAAAACAGTATGTTTACAGCCTTTTATATTATGAGCAAAGTTATCAATACACGTTTTACTTTGCATGCGGGTAGGTTGATTTATTGCAAGTTTTAAGTTAAAGCTTAGTAACAAGTTTTCGAATTCTCTAGAGACAGGAGTGTTCTTTAGTCTATCAATATTATAATCACCACAGATAACAAGTTTCTTAAACTTAGTACATACTTTTGACAGCAAAGCCGCTAAACGGTTAAAAAATAACTCTATACAATTCCTATTTGTCTTTGGAGGTCTATAGATACATATGATAATCAGTCCATGCTCTAACAATTCAATGGCTGAACACTCTATAAGGTTAGGTATGCTTACAACCTTTGCTTCGTTAATAGTCTTAAATTTATGATTATTTTTTACTAAGATGCATGAACCACCATTTCTATTTGGTCTTGAGTAATTTGCCGCAATGGTAAAATTTGGAAATTGGAGAAATTTTAAATCGCCTGTTACCATGTTATGCTCAGTAACACATACCACATCAATAATGCTACTGTTATTGTTAATATTATTTAAGTTTACGGTAAATTCGTCAATTTTGCGCAGAAGACCATTTATGTTTTGGTGGAGTACGCGTATTCTGTCATATACGAAAAAAATTATTATTACACTTATTATTTACCGAAGTTTTCAATGCATCATCAGATTCTGTTATTTTTCTATCTGTATCATCGACATTTAATGCACTTATATCTAGGATTAGGTCTTGTAGATCGTTTACAATAATATTCAAGCCTTTATTATTTAGGCTTCCGCGTCTTTCGCTATAGGTTTCATAAGTATATGGAAGATTTAAGTTGGAGTCTAAAATATACGCATAATTATGTGTCTCAACATCCATACAAATCAAATTATTAAAGGTGTCAATTCTACTATTGATCATAACATTTCTATTAACCATATACTTAAAAGTCGGCAGACATACTATAAAGTTCGTGTGGGTTAAGGTTTGCAATTTTTCGCGAATGAAAGCAACTAATTCTATATAGTTATGCGTCTTTTTGAAATCTTCTTCCCCAACAAAAATGATACAGTAGTCTGAGCAAGTGAAGCCTTGTACTTTTTTATCAAGATTATCCAATAATGTCCTTAATCCACAATTTGGCATGCGATAATGACATATATTAAAATTACATAAATTAGTTTTTTGACAGATCGTATATAGTCTTTTAGATGTTTCGCTACTTAAAATACATATATTTTTCTTTATCAGTGGCGACGATTTTTTGGTATCGGGTGATTTGTTTAGCAAATTTTCAGTAGAGTCTTCAGCAGCAGTGGATGTGTAGCAATCGTGAATTTCTAAGCTCTGTAGGTTGTTGGACTTCCTGCTAGAAGAAACAACTTTATTCCTCTTCGGAGTTTGTATTTTCTTCTTGAGAGGACTACTGGTAACTTTCTTGTACATCTCATTTTTCTTTAATAAATCGGCGTTTGTTTGTTTCAAAGAATTGTTTTCTATAGATAGTATTTCTATTTCTTGATGTGCGCTAGTTAATTGGGACTTAAGATTTTCAATCTCGGTCTTGAGGATGTCCATTTGTTTATCTTCCTCATCTTCTGACAATCCTGGCATACTGTTTGTGGTCTCATTGAATGTTTGAGAAATAATTTCACTGCTCTCATTTATAGGTTCCGATATAGTGCGCGTACGACGGAACGTGATATTTTCTAGGAAGTTCATGATGATATTACAAATTTAAGTTGTCGCAAAAAGTTTTCTGTGACAGTGTGATTTGAACTTGCAATCACACGGTAACTGTACAAGACGGTCGGGTCACATACCACTACGCCACTTGTACATTTAATTAATAAGTCGAATTTTTAAACCTTATTTTCCTTCACCACGTAGGTACTTATTTTTGCAATAGATGTCGCTATTTACAATATTAATTACCGATATTGTTTTTATCAGTCCGGTAACACTGTGACGACGACGTGTGTAGTTGTTTTATGAGGTTTTTAATAGATGGCGTTGGTTTTGCAAGTCACGTAAGCCTCATATTTGAATAAAAAACGATTTGTTGGCGGTAACAATTCTGTATTATATCACTATATTATCATCACTGTGTTGAAATTGTTTATGTTTATGGTTGCTTAATAGGTTGTTGTCGTAAGATTTGGATGTTTACACTATGTTTACACCATTATAACTGAATGCACTGAGTTTATTGATTTATTTAGGTAATGCTTAAATATTTGTGAATCAATGTTTATTTAAAAATTCGGTGTTTTTTATCACTGATAATACTGTCACTGGTAGTTTAGAAGTCTAGGTTCACTTTTCTGTATAATTCACTCTTCGAATACCGAGTTTACTAATTTAAATAATTATTTTTTTACGAGCACAAGTATATCTAATGTTTACTTGTCAGCTGTCAACTGTCAACTCGATGTTAGTGGCATATTTAATTTTACTGGAGTTTTACTGAAGAAAGATGGGCTGAAGATAGCCTTTTTAACCCCCGACGCAAAAAGAGGGGTGTTATAAGTTTGACGTGTCTGTCTGTCTGTCGGCCTGTCTGTCTGTGGCATCATAGCTGCCGAACGGATGAAGCGATTTCAATTTAGTTTTTTTTGTATTAAAGGTGACCTATGTACGAGTGTTCTTAGACACGTTTGATGAAAATCGGTTGAGCCGTTTTAAAATTGTGAGGGTGAAAGTAGGGAAGAAAAACCGAATGTCTGTAAATATACTCGAGTGGGGTCTCAAACTTAACAAAATTGACATTATAATAACCTACCTACCTATAAAAAGGTACCTATAAAAAGTATAAAATAAAAAATTAAATTAAAAATTTAAAAAACGCCCAACACAAAAACCTAAGTTCCCTTTAAAAAGTAAAAAAATAACAAAAAAAAATACGTCACGTTGGGGGACCGATGTTGCATTTAGGATACGATCGTCCCGAGCGGTCCCCCAACGTGACGTATTTTTTTTTGTTATTTTTTTACTTTTTAAAGGGAACTTAGGTTTTTGTGTTGGGGGTTTTTTAAATTTTTAATTTAATTTTTTTTGTAGACTTTTGATAAAAGCACAGACATAAACATAATAGTATTCAACTGGGCCACTCCATACCAGGGTTGCGGAATTTGTTCGAAAGAATCACTGCGGCCCTGAAACGCGAAGGGTATTAGGAGAAACACGCATGGGTTATAGTCAGTAAAAGTCTGACACTCCCTTCCGATCCGCCCAGAGCGGAAGAAATTATTATGATGAATTCCCAAATTAAAAAAAAACTTACATGGTATTCACAAGATTATCATCCCATGTACTATTACACCTCTGCCTCTTTCAAAGATCAAACAATAGTCGTGATGTTTTATTTTCATATTCTCATATTATCAATATCAATTCAGCATCCAAAAATTCACATCCCTAAAATGGTATCATTTCGTTTTGTATTTGACATAAAATACAAACGTCGAATATGGCGTACGAAGCTCGATACCAGATATATGCAAATGTGCGGAACAGCGCGAGGTGAAGCAGTCGACGACATTTAACGACGTCGGGGATTTGGCCAAAGCGAAACGTTTTTTTGGCGCACATCTACAGAATTGTAACTACGTTGACTTTGCATATATTATGTAGATACGTAACGATATATGGGGTCCTGAAAGCTTTTCTAAAAATAGCCACGTGATCGCGAATACCGCGGTGTTTGGGATTCTTATGTGCGTATTGCATTAACACGCAGTCTGAAACCACTCACTGCATTTACCATTAATAGTATTCTGTCAAGCGAGACTCGAAACCATAACCTAAACAACAAACAGAACAGCTTTTTGAACTGAAGGCCAATTCTAATGTAAAACCTTTAAAATGTAATCGTAATCTTATCTCAGCGACCATGCACCTTATGAGCAAATGTAGAAAATTACATATGCATTTTTGACATATTGAGACTAAATTTAGATTGCGTCAGCTCCTAAAAGTTACAAGTTAGATTTGTCTCCTTAATGATGAAATTACAACTCACATCACTATTTGTGAAATAGTTAGTAGCATTGCTGGAAAAAGGCTAAGCAGTTGATATTGATGATCACTATTTCATGAAATGCATATCGACTTATTTCTAGTCTACTTAAATGCCAGATCATATAAAAGTTTTGTATTATTTAGTACTAATTGAGTTCACGGCTGACTACCAGAATACGTAATTGACTAGAACCTGGAACAGATTACATTATGTAATGAACATTAAGAGCATACAATAAGGATTCACTATCATAATGAACTTTAAATCTAATGAATACTAATCAACTAATTTATGCCGCATTACCATATTGTGTAATCGCTACTTCGATATACATTGCTGGTAATGTATAGACTTATGCAGAGCTTTGTGGTTTGAGGTGAGCGTGAACACTGATATATATGAGTACTTACATTAATCATGCATTGCTGCTTGCAATTATTAGTGTTCATTAATAAGGTATTGTATTCCAGATCCTTCAAAGTATACAATCGTATTGTTTCAAAAGTATTTCAAGAAAAATTTACAATTCATGAAACTATGATTGTTTTTTGTTCGCATTTTATTGGCTGCCTATTTTAGAACAAAAAATAGCATCGTATTTCTATGTCAACAACAACTATATGCAAAATTATTAACTAATGGTAAAGAATCTACAACATTGCAATTTATTATAAATACGTTGATTTTGCCCAATGGCCAAGAAGTACACAAATCCCAATTTTAATCTCGCTGTTAGAGTAGCAAACTCGTTCAGATATTCAAGTTTACGGCATAAACAAGATATACAATGCATTACATCGCGCAATGCATCACGTAACGCGGAGATTACCGCGCACTCGAGCGCTCGCTTGTTTTATTGCCACAGTTCGCAGCTAATGTATCAGTCGAGTTATGCTACGCTTATTAGACACCTAACCTTACATTTTGGAGGTCTTAAATCATGTTAGTGTTTTAGTACCTAGTGCTTATAATGTCTTTGGTATTTCCTGAATTTGTGCCTCGGTCTGATAGGGTTGTAATATGTTTCCTGATTGTGTGTTTAGTAGTCATTCATCATGTCGTTAGTAGATCTTTGACAGTCGTTACGCATAGTCAGAAGCCAGGAAGTTTGACAACCCTTACCAAGAGGCATCGTTTTGCCCAGTAATTGGGTTGTAGAGGTCAGATAGGCAGTCAATCTCTGTAAAACTCTGGTATGCAGCTGCATCCGGTTAGGCTGGAACCCGATTCCAACATAGTTGGGAAAAGGCTAAACAGATATGTAGTCGAATTTAATAACGTTTGCTTAAATGTGAAATATGCTAAGTTTTTTTTTCTATACATAGAATGTTCAGTAAATGAAGCTACATTTTCGCTTAGTGTTTAAATATTTGCAATTGCAAATACGACCGTACAGCTGACACCTAAAAGCAAAATTCTGTTCTATCGCAGTCAGCACAAACACTCGCTAAAACTCGTAAATACTCGTAACAGCCCATCACTATTCCAAAATCGAACGTCCGTAGTATGTTAATGAGTTGGCTTACAAGTGCAGTTGTTGGTCTCGGTGGCCGAGTTGGAGCCAATCGGGCCGAGTTGTCCGATCGGACGAAGCTTGTGGCCGATCGGGGCTGTTGGCGGCCAATCGAGCGCAATATTAGCATAATCTTAGTTAGGGCTTGTCGGAGGTCTTTGCGTAATCGCTTTGTAATAACTAGTTAACAGGTGTTGGGGATTGAATTAGGAACGTTAGGGAAATTAGCTCGAGGGGTTACATGTCAGTGTGACGTGGTCGCAGGACAATTTATAGTACTGCAATGTGTGCTAGAGATGTCAAAACGTACGGCTTTGAACGATTTCAAAGAGAGACTGCTAAGCTGAGGTCCTGGGGGTTAACTTCCCAGATCGGCGAGTGTTTTTAGAAGTTTTCGTTAGGAATTTCTCAATAGCTCAGAGTAAACATTTGTACCGGGTTAATGGTATAAGATTACTAATTATTTGATTATTATGACACCAAGGAACTTGGGATAAGGGCAGGAAGATGATGATGATGATGATGAATGGTATAAGATTCGCTCGCTTATTCATGGGATTTAAACATGTGGTTAGGGTAGGTAGGTACACATACAGCTTTGCATACCCCTTCTGTAAATACAAGTGATGTTAAATTATGTGTAAATAAATCATTAAGATTTACGCGACACAGCCACGTCGGAACACCGCCACACTCCCGTCCACAACAATTACTCAACAACACATTAGCATTGCTTGTCCGCCGACAGATGGCGCCACTAACAATGCGCGTCCGAGGTGTCGCCGCGGAACAATACGCCGCGACGCGAGGTGACAAATTGACGCGGAATAATGACGCCACACGGTAACCTCGGCTGACGCGTGTGACAGGACATACACACCATCACGCCTGTATTCCTCGAAGGGTTAGGCAGAGGTTTACCAATTGACAGCCACCGTCTGCCGGTATGGTTTAGGTCCCATGTTATAGGGGACGAGCCTATTGCCATTAACCGGACACGATTACCCAATAATACTTTGCTCGGCCTGGTAATATTAATTTGTAATGTTGTATAAAGTAGTTTCTTAAGCAGATGGGCAGGTTAATACAGTTTGTAGAGAGATAAGGTCCAAGTCCAAGGTCCAAAAAAATACATCGGTAAAAAAAGGCTTATCAAGTACGTTAATGATGACATGATTATTGAAGTATGTATAATATATCATTTTCCGGCGACGCCAATCTTCGACTTGACATTATTTTAAAAAGACAACGTCCAATTTGTAGAATTAAAAAGATATATAACCTAAATTCAGGTTACAAAATACTGTAAACAAAATCCGTACGCAAAGACAAAGTTATTTTTCACATCAAAGCGCAGCATGCTGAAAAAGAAAGAATGTCGGAGGCAAAAGTACTCAAAATCACTCACAAAGCAAAAATGTTCGAGTTTTACAAAAATCCGGCGGAAAAACGGAAACTTTTTCATGGCAAATACATAAAAAATAAGGTTAGTGGGAACCGGAATACTTGTGACAGCCCGTTAGTTCACGTTTGTTTTTAGAGATAAAAACGGAAATTAAAAACTGATACACGTACGGAATACATTTAGTTTTAGTTTCGTGTGACGTCACACTGCTGATTGTAGTGAAAGCAGTACAATAGAGCTTTTAGAACTTATCCGTTATCTTCATAAATATGTTGGTACAAGACATAGACATGACCTTATTGGTGAGGTTCTTCAGAAAAGGCGGGTGCGCAGTACTCGTAACCGGCGTACTTGTATGACCAGATGTATGAACGTGGAGAAGGCGAAAGGAGTATGTAAGGAACATAACAGGTGGCCTTGTTTGGCTGATGTCTACGCTCAAAGGAAAAAGGCGTGCTTTTACGTATGTATGTAGATATAGACACTAGATATCATTTTCACGATATTTCCACATTCATTGGTTTATTTAACAGATAATTACATACATCTCTTCACTACTTCATCTATCATCTGTTAGATAGAATTATATTAGTTAGATAGAACTTTATAGTACAAATATTCAACTTCAAACAAATCCTATAATATCTAACTCCCTTATGCACTAAAACGACTGGAACGGGTTAGTTCCCTACAACACTAAATCCGTTCCGAACTAAGATCAATGAGCACAGCTCACAAATCCGTAACCATTAACAAATTGATCGCATCGGCTCCGAGAGAGACTCAAAACGGAATAATTGATGATGGAGCCTGATTTTAACATTCGCTATTCTCGCGAGAGCCGCGCTGCTGACATTACGTGGCGTGTGCTAAAATTGTAGAGGAAAGGATTATTATTATATCAAACTAAATTTAGTTTTCAGTGTAGGTTATTTTTATTTTTCAAATATAAAACTTACTGTTCTGTGGTTTCTGCCTACCCCCATGGAAAAACACGTGGGTTTATGTGTATGTATGTATGTAAAATTTACTTATAATAATAATTAAATTACGAATTAAGTACAGTTTATATAAAAAAAGGAAAGCTCATAGGGCATCAAAACTCTCATCCACATCGCTGTCAATCGGAGAAGTGCCCAAAAGGCTAGCAACATTGCTACGCAATATGGCAATGCTGATTCTTTAGCCGCGGTTAGTAGTAGTAATTGACAACAAAGGACAAAAAAGAAGGATCTAATATGAGCGGGAAAAGTTTAGTGTGAATTAAAAGAAGCCTTTGTTAGAAAATGTATGATTTTACAACGAAAGAAGAAGCTTTTTTCAACTAGATTTCAAATACATCTGACCACGATATGTTTTACTACTATAATCATTTAGGATACCCATATTTTAAAGAAGGGGCACCTACTTACTAAGTTATCATACTAAACAAACTAACCCAACACTAAACCTCGCTACAATCTAATCCACAATACAAGTACTAACAAACGAAATTATCAAAATCCCCCCCCCCCCTCCAACCCCTCTTAGGTACATAATATAATATACGTAATAGCCCTCCACTATTCACATCGCCAACTGTATCGCTTTTGGTAGCAAACCGCAGCGAAACGCGGCCAGCACAATATATGGAGAAATAATTACGTTTGCAGCTCTGATCGAATTAAATGTTCGTTGTGGTTCTATCATAGTATGTGTTTGTACCTCGGGATGCTGGATGTGATTGTAGTTAGTACTTATATGTACCTAGTTTATTTGACAGAATAAGCTCTGATTAATTGCAATTATGTTTATAGCTCGCTATTATCAGCGCACTATCACCAAGCAGCATTCATTTGTTTTGGTAGTACATACAATGTCAGTCAAGCACGAAAGCACGACACAGAGTTTCCAATACGCATGAAGAGTATAACAAAGTCGGTACAACCGTACAATATTTTAGACTACATACAAAAGAAACATGTTTCTTGTGTGAAATATCTTCATTTTTTTATTATTATAGCGCCTATAGTAATATAAAACAAGTAATAGTCAGTAGTACAAGTAGTAAAATTTATAATGTCTACTTATTATGGTTCAAAAGATACAGTCCTGTGACAGACGGATAGATAATCTTATCTGATTAGAAATAATACTATTTAGATGATTTAGTGTCAGTAATAGAACTACTTAAGGTACTCTTTGGATACAAAACCCTAAAGACTATCGTTTAAAAATTACGTATGCTTTAAAGAATATAATATTTTATTCTTTATCAGTAAAAATAAACCAATAGTTACAAAAGACCCTTATTAGGATACTTTTCTTTTAAAACACAATTAGGTCGTCGTAGTGACAGATTGTCGCGCCATTTGCAGAACAACAGCCCATCTCACGAACGACGTCCATAAAAATAACGTTAACACTGTACAGTCAAAGGCGATATTATGTTCACTTAGTGGAAAATAGAATAACGATTTTCTTTTGAAATTAAATTATACTAGCTTTCGACCAAAGCTTCGTTCGCGTAAATGTCGGTTATATTTAAAATTCAATCATAATTCGAAAGACACGTGGCGCCATCTATTACTATAAGAACATTATTGTTGTTTTCCTCGGGAACAGTACTTTTTTTCGGAATGAAAGGTACCGTATGTCCGTTTCTGTACACCTGATAACATATATGCAAATTTTCAGGATAATAGGTTTAGTGGTTTAGGCATGGTTCAGGTGTAAAAGGTAACAAACAAACAAACTTACTTTCGCATTATAATATTAGTTAGGATTGTACTTGTCTTTGCTCATAATTATTCTGTTGTAAATTGTAACACATTTAAACCAAAACTCTACAAACCAGAAACACACTTTGATATTTGGTGTGTCTTAATTTTTGCCCTTGACTGTACAAACAAATGCTCAAGTAATGTTTCGGTGCAATTTATCGCTGAAGTTTGTACATAAATTATATTAAATGATCAGCCGCGGCTGCACTCTTTATGTTCATGGCTTTCTGGTTTTATCTTTTTGTGGTTTGATGGTGTTTGTAACCATTTCTGGTAGGTGGTACGTAATGAATAAATTGTGGTTCTGTTCATCATCATCATATCAGCCGGAGGACGTCCACTGCTGGTCATAGGCGTCCCCCATAGATTTCCAAAAGGACCGGTTGGAAGCGGTCTGGATCCAGTGTCTTTCTGCGGTCTTAATCAGGACGTCCGATGGTTCTGTTACGAAGTATAATTTTGCCCCTTACCATGACAAAGAGTAAAAGAAGAAATTTTCAATTTTATGCACAGAAGCATTCTTCGACACACACAGGGATGTTGTTACTTCCTATATCTTGATTAATTATTTTCATTAAAATGTGGCAATCTATTTTTTTGAATTTGGTTTTATTAAATTAAATATTGCTTGTACATAACTTATTCAAAGTGCCTTCTAATGGTCTAAATAAAATAAATAATTTGACTTTGACTTTGGCAGTCATTACAATCTGTTACTGAGTAAAAATAGGATTCTTAGTTTGAGTTGTAAACAACCAAAAAATAAAATACCATTGTCCACTATCTTGATCCTCACATCTCCTTTAGCAAGCTTTCAAAATATTTCTCGTAAAAAGATTATTTTAACCTTGCGTAACACCATCCATTCGTCAAGTTTCATATTTCAAAAGAAATTAATCTCTTCACAGATGAGAAAAATAGGATTTGAGAAATAATAAAAGAATTAAATGTTCGAATCACCAGAATTACAAAATATTCCACTTTCTCACCTATCTTTTTTAA
Organism: Caradrina clavipalpis; assembly: GCA_932526535.1. Classification (NCBI taxonomy): domain Eukaryota; kingdom Metazoa; phylum Arthropoda; class Insecta; order Lepidoptera; family Noctuidae; genus Caradrina; species Caradrina clavipalpis. The sequence continues at coordinate 349,885 of OW052110.1, forward strand.
TTTCCGAGAAAAGGTGTTATTTGAAACGTTTACGAGTAATAAAAAATGCGCTTTAAGGAACGAACCTTTGGTTTGATTAAAAGCTATAGAATTTAATCTTCGCTGTAAAGTTGTGAGTGGCAGAGAATGCCTCGTGGCACTTTTAGTACCACTGTTTGTACGAGAAGTGGAAATAAATAAATAAATTAGTAAGTAAGCCACTCGTCTGTGGTTGGTGTCCGCTCGAGTAACTCGATTAAAGATAAAACCTACAGAGTTGATTTTAACCAAAGTATTAACAACTCCTAATTCATTCAGAAAACTTAGTTTAGGTACTAGAACGTCGGGAGCGAAATTATACCAATATAGAGATCTGGTTTTGGGTTGCACCCTGGGGCCCCATGAATATAATTGCCCCCCACTGAGGAAAAAAGCAAAATTAAAATATATAAGTGTATTTTATTTCTACACTATCGGCTCCATTTCGCCCTGGCCTTTCTGTAATTTAGCTTTTACTATAATGACAAACTAAGCTCACTTATAGCATAATGGACTATTATTGTCCTAATTTGTTTCCATAGGCACCCTATACATTATTATAGCAAACATTTTCTTGACAATAAGGCAATTAGTTTGATTAATTAGGTACGCCCCTAAGTGGTGTTAGTCTGGGGCCCACAAATTCACAGTCCGGCCCTGTACAAGGTGGTTTAACCTTTAATAAATAAGTTGCTGAGTTCATGAAAAACGTTTTTATTATATTCTGCTTGAATCATTTCATCTAACTGATCGACCATACATTATTCGATATTTTTCCTGCTCAGGCTTTTTATATTTGTACCTTTTATGAGGAAAATGCTACATGTTCAATTGTTACTGTGTGGTTCATGTAGTTTCCGAAGGGGTAGGTTAAGTATGTAGTACACCCACAGGTCACCAGTTACACTTTGACTATCGCGTACCTATGCTGCTGATCGTATTGAAAGATCCGAAAATATTATTTCAACCTGGGAATGGAACTCAGGACACCAAATGTCTTCGAGTTTAGAGATTTTTGATTGCTAGATTTATATTTGTCGTGATGTCCCAGTGGTTAAAGCGCCCGCCTCTCATGCAAGAGGTTGTGGGCTCAAATCGTGGCAAGTACCAATGTGACTTTTTCAATTCATATGTACTTTATAAGTTTATCTTGGACATCATTGGCATCGGTGAAGGAAAACATCGCGAGGGAACCTGGACTTATAATTATCTAATAGTTTGATTAGTTTATGCAGTCACCCTAATGATAGTATAAGCTGTTATTAAAAAAAAAACATTGTAACCATTCAAAAACCAACCTCTTACAGGCTCATCTTCAAGATTCAATTCTTTTATTTTTCGGTAAAAATATTCATTCAAAACTGCCTTATAGACTATTATAAGGTAGTTTTGAATGAATATTTTTTTCTTTAACTTCGAAATACCGAAGCTCTTAAAAATTCTTATTAATTTTCCGCAGGTATTTTAATATAGTAATGAATAACGGCGTCCGTCTATATTCCTATAATAACGAACCTGCAATAACCCCGCGGTTATTACAAGCTGCCGGTTACCACTAGCAGCTGCAATAACATATGCTAATGCTGCCATTACTACAAATTGCAGAAGCAGTTCACTGGAGCCCCGTGTTTGAAACCACACTCATAGTTACTTGCGGTCTAAGAAATACCTAGTATACATTTTAAACACATAATATCATCGCTCTTATATTTCCCGAAGGAGAATCCATACATGTTAATTCACCCGAATTCGTTTAAAAGTCCCATGTAGATCTTATCACTACAATTTCAATCAACCCTGACATAAATATAGACACCGAGCTGCTATTGACAAAATCCCAAAATCATTTTTTCCGAACTGCCTAGTTAGCCTTTTGGACCTATGCGCGACTTAATTTCTAGGTTGGGCAAATGGTTATTGGGTTTTTCTATAAAACTCTCAGTAGCAACTTGGAGTTAGGATTTGTGCCCGGTTGCAATAACAATAGGTTCGCCCCCTATTACATGGGACCTAAACATACCGGCGAGCTGTAGGTGTGTATTGGAGCTCCTCTGCCTAACCCTTCCTAATACTAGTGTGATGATATAAGGAACCCAGGATCCAAGGACTGCTCAGCAGTCGCCCTTCACTAGACCAACAAGACAGTCCATCCAAATCTAATACATATTAATAATACTATGAAGAGCAAAAAACTAAGTTATACACATTACAAACGAAGCTAATGACATCAGAACTCCCGGCGGCCGCTGGAGAACAGAAACAAGACACGTTTCTCCGAGAAAATTATTATCCTTTTTCTACCTAATTTCGAGTTACATTTTGCTTATAAAGACACCTTTTTGTTACCTTGTTTAACTCGTGACAGTTTGTCGCTTGCCTAACAAAGTGTACTAACAAGTTGACGGAGATAAGAAAATGTATTACGTTGGAAGAATACCTAGACAAGCTTGTTATTTATTCAATAAGGTATTTTTTTAATAAATAGCGTCTGGATGGTTTGTTCACTATCCAATATTAAAACGAAAAATATTTATTAAAGGTAAGGGCGCGTTTTAAGCATGCCTCAGTAGTGACATCTATTGGCGATAAGTGCAATAAATAGTAGCTCTACCCGCCGATAGATGTCATGCACTACGCTTCGAACTATTAGTTCTCGTTTCTGTTACAAGATGTCGCTATAAATTACTTGAGATTTTTTTCAATTTTAAAGTTTTATATACAGACGTGACTTTCAGGTTTTCGTGAGGTCAGAGTAGAATAGGTAATTATGCAATTAATAATCAATGCATAACAAGATAATACTAAAAAAACTTTTCGAATTTTATGAATATTTGCTTTTGAGTTAATGAGAACATTTTAAAGATTCATAATAATGTAGGGGTGTGTGCTATGCCGTTATATTATTGATGAATTTATGAATAATGTTATGTGAAGCACCGAAGTTACTTCGTATCAGCAACTTGCCCTTTTTAGGTAAAACTTTTTCCAAAACAAAACAACTCGAACTCACAAAATCAGAAAGAATACAGTAACAATATTTCATGGCACGTAAACGTAAATGAGTTTACAAGGCTCGCGAGTCACGGCAACACTCAATGGTCAGTGTTGCCATAAACATGTGCCTTTATGTCTTTATTCGTTTATGACGTCACTTGTCGTTCTGGGATTTGAATTTACAAACATTGCCAGTGTAAATAAGTTGTTAGTACGTATCGTAAAATAACTTCGTATTACCATTGTTTTGAAATCTTTCAAGGGACTGTATATAATACTTGTTGGTAATTAACTTCTTAATTACATGTAGGAACTTATTAACGAAGGGTATGTAATACCTACGTAAAGTTTTTGACGTCAAAGATTGACATTTTGATTTTACGGAGTCACGTGTGTGTGTCTCCGTCGAAAACTTGGGAGACTTTGACAAACAAATGTTGTTATTTATTCTGAAGAAATAAGTCACTCTTATGAATGACTAACAAGAACGGCCGTGATTATGTAATACAGAGTTTCCTTATCAATGTTACAAAGTAAGATACTATTAAATTAAAGTAAAGAGAACTCAGCCGAGGGAGCTTCCTCCCTACAAGTAATAAAGTAAGGTAAGAATTAAGATCCCGACACGAGTTAATTCAATTCCCGATTCAGTATTTTTCACGCGTAAGCTTTACTTATTCAGCGGCAAAATTTACACAAATTCATGTAACATTTATGTTCCGTACTTAATTCCGGCCACGGAATCAACATTCCGAGAAACGTTCCGACAATGAGAGCGAACTAAATCGTTCGCCGAATGTATTCAGCATCAGCAAACCGTATCAGCGAGCGCGATAAACAATGAAAAATGATCTCTGAAACAACAACCTGAATCCCACCTTATCTCTAAAAGAATAAGACTGAAATTACTTCTGAAAGTAATAAGAAAAACGCTTAGAGCAACAGCGTAAATATTCAAAAGACATCAATCCACATGCCAGGTGGGAGAAAACAATCAATCTCTGATTTTCCGTGACGAAATCTATCTGTCTCTTTCTTTCGTATAGTAAATTGATGGGAGTGAACAAGAGGGGTGAGGTGATGTAGAAATAATCGGAGTAAGTTGAGCACGCGAAGTTTTCTATACATTTTTTGTTCGTTTTATTTGGGAAAAGTTGGAGTATTTTATTTTGTTAGGTAATTACGAATTTGGGGTAGTACAGACAGGCTGTAGCCTCCTATACGTTCGTGAGTATACGATGTAACCTACTTACAAGTTTCGCACAGTGTTTTTATGATTTAACTTCTTCTTTATCGTGTGGGCAGTAAGGTCTAACGACCCCACACACCCTAGTGTCAGAGTTTCTAAACCGCCTCAAGTGCCTCTGACATGGTTACCGATATCAGTGATGTTCAACATAAACTTAGAAAGTACATATTATCAATAAAAAAGTCACATTGGTACTTGCCCATGCTCGGTTACGAACCCACAACCCCGTGCACGAGAAGCAGGTGCCTTAACCACTGGACTATCACGACACTACGATTTAACTAAGGTATCGAAACAATATGTTTATTTGTTCTACATACTGTAGTTTGTCGCAAAATGTAACCCCGGGACGGAGACGCTCATACAGGAAAAATTTTTAACCAGTGCGTAAATTTTGCCATAATAAACTTCAACACGTTTTATTAAACACGTATATTTTATTTTGATATGTCTTAGTAGGTACTAAAAAAAAAAGTTATCGCTTACGAAACATGTATACTTAAAAACCATATTTTATTGTCACTCGGCGCTAGCGCATTCCCCATCCCCTCACCCCAGCCATGCGCCCGGGCGGCGGCCAAGAGTTGTCATTGATAGTATGGCGAATAGATTATGTCCATGTTTTGTCCAAGGAAGAATTTTTTTTTTAATTTTTTTTTTGTAACTAAACACGGAAATGTTTACTATTACTGACACTGAACTACCAAAAAAAATTTACGCACTGGTTAAAAACTTATCCTGTATAGTTAAATATATGCCTGTCTGTGCTATTCAGAAGACCGCACAGTCCCCAACACCTTAGAGGCTACACAACCTCACTTGATACGTTAGAGTCTAGACTCCACCCCTAGATTGTCATCAATGTTGTGATTGGCTTACAGTTTTAAGTCGCTCCTAAAGGACCAAAAATGTGACTATGTTTTACATAAAGTTTTATGCAGTATTTACTTATATACAAAGCATAAAAGTACAAAGGCGGACTAAATGCTTAAGGCATACAATCTATGCTTATCTACCAGTTAACCGAATGTGATGAAGAGATAACACGGCAGGTGCATTGTAAACAGAAAATATACTAACCATCACGACTGTATTTCCTGAAGGGTTAGACAGAGGTGTACCACTATACTCCCACAGTCCGCCAGTATACTTAGGTCCCATGTAATGGGGGGCGAGCCTATTGCTATTAACCGGGCAGAAATATCCGAGCTGCTACTGAGAATTTCACAGGAAAACCCTATAATACTTTTTGCGTGACCTGGGAATCGAACCCAAGACGTCTACCAAACAAAAAATATAAACCTATTCTCGTTAACCACCAAACTCAGGCTTGAAATGGATAGTCACTGCAGAAAGGTCACGTTCAAATGCCAAATAGATACCTTGACCTTGTTCACAAGGTCCTAGGTTGAATATCCCTTACGTCATTAAAACCTCAAGGTAGACTCTTGTACAACCTCATAGTCCAACCGGACTATCAATAATCTGACAATGTTTCTACTTCTTGTCTGGAAAATCCTCAGGAAATTCCCAAAAATCTTATTTATTTATTTGTGAAAAATCTCCCTTTCGACTATCATTACAAGTGCATCCCTAATGCGATAGCGCGGTCTTAAAATTTACTTATTAACAATAAAATTTGTCTCTCTCTATATATCTCTCTTGAAAGTACCTCTACCGCCACTTAAAGATATATGTAGCTCCCATTTCATGCCAACGCAACCTAAGAACTTATATTCTAGGCCAAGGCTGAAACAGGATGACAATCAACCCCTTTGGGGTGAAACCGTGATAATACGAATTCAAATTCAAAGTGTTTTAGTACGTGCAAACAATTTGTTAGTAGAGCGCACGTCAGCCGCTGATAGAGTCACGTAATAAGCGTAGAGTTCCGTCTCTACGTCACGACGTACTCTACATACTTTGTAGAGATCGAGGTTATTATTCTCTTGGATTTTGTTAGGATTAAATACGACTTCTTTGTACTTAGATAATTTTGCAGAATGTGTTGGATTTGCAACTTTAAATCCGTTTAATATGGTTCAATTTTCTTTGTTATGATCTTGAGAACACTTTTCGTTATTCCGAAATTGAATTGAGAAGGTTATACGTTTTTTTATTAATTTAACTGTAATTATAATTATTGAATTCAACTGTTTTTTACTAATTGTATTTTCTTTTGATTTACAGGTAAACTTAATCACCACACAAAAGCTTGAAAAAAACCTCCATCATTGGCAAGTTTTTAAATCTAATCTAATTAAGTTTTTTTTTTTCACAAGTTACCAATTTACCATAAGTATATTATTTACCAAAAATAACACTCAAAAAAATCTATAATTCACACTCTGAATAAACTTTAAATGTCTTAAAAGTTTATTAAAAATTTAAATCTAATTGACATTTGAGTAATTTTAAAGTCAAAGAAATTTGAAAAACATCAGAGTAAGTACTTGAGAGGCTTAGCAAGTTGCCGCGAGCTAAGAGGTCGGAGTAATAATTAATTAGATTCAACTTTATGTTAAATAGATAATTGAGAAGACACTTTATAGGGAAAGGTGTAACGTTCAGAACCATCGAGATCGAGCCAGTGAACCGATCTTTGTTGTAAAAAAAAAGAGTTTATAAAAACTCCAGGTGGCCCCAGGGGGTTTTCGTTGCTGCGGGTTGTTCGAAAGAGATACCGCGCCCCCGGAACGCAAAGGGCACACGAAGGAACATAGATGGTTTTTAGTCAGTAAAAGTCTGACACTCCCTCCCGCCCCGCCCAGGACGGGGGGGGGGGGGGTCATTCGATGATTTTTACCAACTCTAAAAAAAAAAAAAAAGGGGTTTTTCGTTAAGGCTCCTCGTTTGGTCTAAATGAGCCAATCGACAATCGCTCAATAATTCAATCTATGTATTGCTTAGTGTATTAATAAAAAATAGTAATAAATATCTTTTGGTTTCAATAAAATAATTCAATAAATTATGTCAAGCTTATTCAATGTGGCTTTGTCTACTATTCACCAATAACAATTTCTTTGAAAAATAGTAGAAATTATGTGGGTTCGTTACTTTTGCTAGAACGACACTCAGTTCAATAATGTTAGTGCGGCGTAAGTACATGTTTGCTTAGAAAATTTTTACAATTTGTCATCTAGACTTCACGGCTATAAACGCCGTCAATACAACTGTCAAAATTAAAAGCGGACTATTTGGAAATGGTACTGTATAAATTCAAATGTCTCTAAAAATTCACTAGCATCCTTCATCCATACAGATGAAACTTTTAATCATCTTGATAAAAACCGCCCGGTTTAATATTAAATCTCATTGCCTTACTTTTTTCCGCGATGCAATTTGCTATTTTCAGTCCAACGTTGCATATTTCGTCGTGGTCACTTTTCAGACATTCGCTTACTTGCAAACGATGCTGAAATATTTACTTTTCTCTCATTCCATGTTAACCTTTATTTATTTCTGCTGTATTTGGAAATACGTGCTCCCTATCTACGTCACAGGAAAAATCTAATTATTTTTAGGGGTTTCAAGCCTTAATTGGAAAACGGATTACTGAAAATCCTAGAGTAACGGATTTTAGTTCACTTTTGCCGGTTTTTCGGACAGCATTGAATTGGATTTAATGGAATGTCGGATTGGTAAAAATAAATCAACATGACACATTTTCAACCAAAGGTTTAAAATCTAACTAGCAAGCAGAGACCTCCACGAGTCTGGTCGATACCTGGTCATCAGTTAGTCGACTTAGCAATATGTTACATTTACAGTACCAACACGAAGTTGGACCAAACTCGTTCAGAACGGCCCATACAGTGTGCAACAAAGCGTTCAATACCTGAACTTCGACAACTCGACACCTTTGGAGATGTAAACCAGTTTCATCAAAGCCACACTGCGGGCCTTCTATAAACCTGAGTGGGTTTCATCTGCAGATACAAAGAAAGAAGAGAAGACTCACTCATCGCAATACGTGATAAGATTACACGCAGTCATTTCCGCTTTCTGAGGATGTTGGCAACACAGCAGATAAGATAAGATCATTTATTTTGCACAAGAAAAAAACATGTTGCGCCGAACCCAAGTACATGGAATAAGGGCACGAAGATTTATTTTACAAGTATGAGTAAGACATGGTACATAAAAATATAATTAGCAAGATAAAAACACATATTTTTGACACTATACAATCAAACGCAAGAATGTGCATTAAATAAAATTCACCAATGGTGTAACCCAACAGTGATGTGCGGCGAAAAACTTCTTTGTGTAATAGTTTCCTGGTAACATAGATATTTTTTTGTTTCTACTTATTACTTGGCAATTCGATCCCTGGATGTCATTGACATACAGTGCATAAGAAACCGTATATTATTCTGCACCTAATATCCTACAAGTGGTGAGAGCAATCGAAGTGATCAATACTCGTTCCATTTGTAAATGAAAAGCAGTTTGTACCCTGTTGTGGCACACCTACAAGACAATGTTGTAATAGTGACAACACACCCAGAGTGTGCCTGACTGCCTGTACAGCGGAGGTCGTTTACATACATTTAGTGTCCCTTCTGCCTCCAGTAAGGTATCAACATTTTTACGCACGCCGATGTCACAGGGTTCCTATATAAATGCAAATGCGGTGACCCTTTGTTACCGAGACCTTACAAAGTAAATTTGATGGTACATTACTTTTATTGGCAATGTTGGCGAATTTCTGAATATTTTTGATTTTATTTTGACCCGTTTTGGGTCAAATTGCCTTGTGATTTTGGTGTTGGGTGGGAACTTGGGACAGGTGTTGGAAGTAATGCTTTTACGCGGAAGTGTGAAGAAAAAAAATGTAGTTTTTGCTAGGGTTTATTTCCGATTCATAAAATAGAACGAAAAAAATGTGGAGGCAATAAAATGAACCGAAATTGAACTAGGTCATTGGACATGTAGAACTAGATAAGGCATGAAAGACAGGGAAATATATTATAGTCTTGACCCTTACTGACCTATCTGAGGAGCCTGCTATCTCTACTAAGTTACATCAATCTCTAACACTCCAAATTCAAACAAACCGAATTAATATAAAAAATGTACAGCATCAACCCAAATAATTGGGACGCGTCGACCCAGTTTTCCGCTAAAACTTTCGGAAAATATACGAAAATAATATGAAAACAGTGAAACCCGGGTCCCGTACTGCTGCCTCGGAGTTGGACAACATGAGCTTGTTTCATTAATTCACTTTTCTGTCGAGTTGAATTTTTTGTGAGTAATGTGTGTGTAGGTTGTAAAATGGATTACACACGTATTCTATGGGATTTTTAACAGAGAATGTAAAATAGGCGTGCTTGGCATGAAAACATGGCGCGATGTACACCGAGCAAGCCTGTCAATGATGACGATGAATGGCATAATACGGCCTGAATTTGCCATGATAAAGGTTTTGCTGACCGATGCACAAACATGCATATTAATCTAATTATATTTGATGTTTTTTGAATTCGAGTTCCATACCTATAAACTAATATAATATTAAACTGAACACATTTACTGTTTCCATCTTATAATAATGCACAGGACAATCAAAATCTCCCGGTTCTCGATGACAACCTGACATTCCTTAGTAACTTCGGCTCTTGTCAACTGTCAATTCGCTCAGCAGCAGAGCGAGTTAAAGCAGGCCTCCAGGTTCAATTTTATTTTATTTTACTTTATTTTATGACATATTTCAGTTACCTACATATTTCATGTTATAAAGTTTGATAGGATTTATTTAAGGCTAGACAGACATGTAGCCCGCAGCAAAGCCCGCGAAATAATGTTAAGAAATATATAGTTTATACGTGCGTTAATTTAATAAGAAGTAGATAAGTACTAGTTTCTAGGTTATTATAATCAATAACCATTTCTTTAAACTTCAAGTACCTAAAAGCGCGAAAATATCGAAATTGAAAAAGTATGTATTATTCGTAAATAATAAAAAATAACCGGTTTCTACGATGTCACTTAACACTATTTCATACTGTAAGGATATTTAAATATAGTTAGCAAAACGAAATAAACCAAAAACAAGAATAACCTTTTAGCCCCGACCGCTCCACTCATTTACCATTCTCCGCTAAATGCCTTTCAGAATAAAACAGCCGCAATATTTTCATAACTGTTCCATCAATTCCGGTTCAGAACGCTAAAAGCCCACAATCCATATATTGTACAAATGTCATCCGCTTAAAAACTAGCGGAGTACGAGGGCGGCACAAAAAATGGCCGACATCTGCGGTAGATAACAATTTCGATTTCCCGCATACTGATGGTATGTTAGATACGTTTGTGTTTCATGTCGCTGTGTGTATGGGGATGTTATTGGTTTTCGGTTCACAAAGATCTATGTATAGTGTTTTAGTTATTATGGTCGGTGGAGATTTAGTAGGGGTGTATTAAACCCAAGTGTGACATAGTGGGCCTTACTTATAAAAATAACGCTAAATAATACTTAGCTTCCTATCAATTGATTAACTCTCAAATCCTTGACTAAAAATCAATTATTTTTCGCATAACAACCACTTTCAACGGTGTCTCAGGTAAAAAATCTTACCTATAAACGTTAATCAGCGTTAAGATGTTGCCTAAGTGACAGAAAATGTAAACAGCGGCGACCCGTTGTTTAAGTATAGTTCAGAGATAAGATGGCGGTCTTCAATCAGCTGTAACGATGACATTTGTGCTGAATAGATCAACATGAACATTTTGACAATTATGCTCAATTGTTCGTTCGATTTCGTTCTTTAGTCGAATAATTTGGTCATGCTCTATGCTGACCGTCTGAGTGTTGGCATATTAAAATAGTATTTTATCGTTCAGTTAGTGGTTTGAGAGGTAGCTAAGTATTAATAAGCGTTATTTTATAAGTAAGACCCAGTAAGTTTAATCGAATAAGAGCAGTAAAGGCTTCTTACTCTTTTCCTGCAAAATGGTACTAGGTTCTGCCCGCGAGTTCGTCTGTGTGGTAAGCGAACAGTAGGTATATCATACAACATTGCATGTGGCACTCAGCGATACAGTAGCTTTCAATCAGTGAAAGAACTTTAGTAAGGCCGGAGGACCAGTAGTTACAATTCTAGAAGACAAAAAGTTTACCCCTTTACTTATATTACATAACTAAAGAGTTATTTTGTTTGTTTGAACGCACACAACTCAAAAACGAATGGTCCGATTTGAAAAAAATGTTCTCCAATATCACCCTTTGCCCAGCAGTAGCGAAGCAGTGACCAAAGACACAGCAAAACCGCGGGTACTGCTAGTACTCAATATTCTATTAGACACACAGGTACATATATACTACGCTAGTTAATTGCAAAGCTTATCTTTCATTAAATGCGTACAGACGTAATCCGCTGCTAATTAATGGCGCGTTCAAGGCTGCGGTCACTCGCTCCCGCCCCCGGCTCTGCAGTGCGTCGCCGATGTGCAGCGGGGCGTGAAGATACAGCCAGCAACACAAGTACATTCACATTGCAGATATTTACATCTTAATTGTTGAGCATAATATCAAAGGAAATATGAAAAAATCTACATATACCATCACGCCTGTATTCCCCGAAGGGTAAGGCAGAGGTGTAACAATATACATCCACAGTTCGCCGGTATGTTTAGGTCTCATGTAGTAGGGGGCGAGCATATTATAATGGCAATATGCTAGCTAGCTATGTACAGTTTGGCGAAACGTAGCCACAATCACTGATCAGATAAAAAGCTAAAGCTGCTAAGCTAATATCATTAAGCTCAAAGTTCACACTTAACGAATACTTACACAAACCATTCGAAGCAAACTTTTAAAGCACAGAAGCTTCCCAAACAAAATTCTATTAAAATCGAGCTCTATATAAACTTAGAGTACACAGCGGCTGTATTTGCTGAGTAGCAAGCGCAGTATTAAATTCTTGACTTAACGATGAGTTTTAATGGGTGTCCGTAATTGCTGAAACCGATGCCTGAACAGACAATTAATTTGGAATTTTCAGCATTATGTATATTTACATGAAGTCGGGTCAGCGTCCGACTATTTTGGTGAAACGACTTTTCTCTTTTAGATTTTGGCTCAAAATTGTTCTTAATAATCTATGAAATATTGCGTTATGTGGTTTATAATCATATCATTATTATTTTATATTTACAACCTTAAAATCAAATTTAAAAAACCCCTTAGGGCCCGCTTTCAATTTAGACGGTTGGTGCCGGACTGCTGCCGCACGGTTGTTACGACCATGAGCCGTACTGCTGCCAGACGACAGCAGTACGAGGTAAATCGTCTTATTTGAAGAGATACGCGGCTGCAGTCCGATCGAATTTCTAAGAAACACGATGCGTTCACAGCACTAGCGAACAACGACTGAGCTGAGACACTGACAAGTTGTTGCCGTTCCGCCAACGGACGTGCGCCGCACTGCTGTCGCACGACTTTGCGTTGAGACATTTTGTATGAAAAATCATAACCGCCCGTGCGCAGTACGATACCCGGACTGCAGCAGTCCGGCACCAATCGTCTAAATTGAAAGCGCCCTTAATAATAACAAAAAGAAATAACTAAAACTATAACACATCAAAAATCTCCTAGACATCGCCGTCAAACGGAAAAGTGCCCAAAAGACTGACGGCATTACCACGTTGGATGGCAAAGCTGGACGGACCGTGTGCCCATAGCCTTTTTAAGGATTTATCTAAACGGTTGGTTGCCACTTTCCATGACCCAAAGACTGACATCTATGAAATTGTTTTGTGGTAAACAGCTTTTATATAAGTACTATAAATGTTGCAATTTCATTTCAAAGATCTGCTTTTGAATTCAGCTCCCAATCCTGGAAAACAAAAGTTATTTCACTGCATTGCAGTAAGTAAGCAGTCATTAGTGGTACTCAACCTTTTTAGCATGCAAATTGTTATTGGTATAATATCTATTATCAGCTCAGTGCCTAGATAGTACTTTTGTATGTATTCTCCGGACCAATTTCGGTCAGGGCGACTCTTAATGGAGACTAGCCGAGTACGTAGGAGATATTATAGTGCACAATTGTGTGCACAAACACAGGTGCCCTCCCTCTTCCCTAACACTCACAGTCTGATGGGACGGCAATTCGACACATCCGGGAAGAGATCAGGCGCAGGGCCAACGGCTTTACGTGCTTTCCGCGGCACTTGGGTGTCACATCATCAACTTCCAAACTCCGGACCCCGGAGTGATACTGAGTAATTTGTAATGGGAAAACCCTTTAACACTTTTTGCCATCCTGGGAATCGAACCCAAGACCCCTCGCTTAACAGTCGCGCTTGCCACCAAGAGACCAACGAGGCAGGTAGTAGGCCTAGATGGTAGTCACATTGAAAAATAAAACATTTTCATTGAAACGGACTGCGTTCGTGGTTTGGCCCAACTGATTTGCAATTTCTTTAATTGGTATAGGAGGTATAAACCGATTGAATGCATCCTCATACTATCACCGTATCTTCTTCCCAGCACCTCCATCTAATATAGTAAAATAATGCGCACATAAAGTGTGCAGGTCAACATAAAACGCGCGACGTGCACCGCATCGCGACCAGAGCTGGCATCACCAGCAAAAAGTGTCGAACGTCTCTTAACGACATTTTAACGACCCGGATGGAACGTTTTAAGTGATTCTTTAGAGCTTACTGTGTCACGTCTGTAATATAGACTGTTTTTCCTTTGAAGATCTGAAAAGAGAGCAATCACTAAATGCATCAGCAATTAAATGTACCTTACTTATTGTTAATAGTTGACCTGGGTTGTGGTTTGTAAGACGACTATCACCACATTACGAGACAATAAGTACCGTGATGGCCCAGTGGTTCAGGCCTCTCATGCACGAGGTTGTGAGTTCGCAACCGAGCACGGGCAAGTGACTTTTACTAATTCTTAAGTACTTTCTAAGTTTATCTTGGACATCACTGACATCGGTAACTATGTCAAAGTCCCTTGTGACGGTTTAGAAACTCTGACACTAGGGTATGTGGGGTCGTTAGACCTTACTGCCCATACGATAAAGAAAGAAAGACTAAACAATATAGACATGTTATACCTATTAATCATATAGGTTCTATTTTATCAGCCGAACGACGATCCTGGTACAAAGTTGTACGTCACAACTACTAACAGTCATAAAGCCAATTCTACTAATTAAAATCGTTTTAAATATAGTCAAAATCACATCTCAGCGACAATCAATGTTAAAAATGTAGGTGACTTAGGGGCATTTTTGACATATTGAGACTGTTTTTAGATTGCGAAAATTGCTAAAAGTTAGTAGAACCCTGGTAAATCGACTAGCTTAAAATTGTTTACTATAATATTTAAAACGAAATTCGACTAGCGAACCAGTCCAGCCAGCTACAGTGTCAATAAAGCGTAGTTATCCTTTGTTTCAATGTAGTACCAACAAAACCGGGAAATATAAAATGTATGCTCCCACTGAAACATACAGAAAGGAATTTACATCTCGCGAGGCATACAAAGAACACTGGTGTAACAATGTGTTGCCTCGCCTCGTCAAAGTTGCTCGCCATTGTGCCGTCTACGTACTAACTTAGTGCAGGTAACAAATACAGAACAATAACTTCTTTTATAGTTTGTGACTAGTTTTCTAGACGTATGATGTGAAGGGAAGTGTTAGGTAGGGGACTCTTATTCCTCGTATGGGTGTCACGTGATCAATAGTCTTACCGAGTAGTATTTACCTTACAAACTCTCTTGAAGTATTTGACTCGGTATTGTCTAAAGATTTTCGTTTATATAAAAAAAAACTTAAGTTTTGTGTGTACTTACTTGAATTTTAATTATTTACTGAAAAGTAAACTATTATTAATATCATAGAATAGAAGTTACAATAAAGTGTGAGGAGACTAAACTTTCTTTTTAGTTATAAAAAATACCGCCTCCATTTTTCGTATCTCGATGTAGGTTACCATGGCGACGAGAGACGGCGTCTTAAGGTGACGACAGCGCCAATGCGGAAGTCAATATCAACTACGGACACCTTTGTCTTGCGTCTTAGTTTGCGTTGTCTATAATAGATGGCGCTGAGATACGGCTTCAAGCCATTTTTTTCTTAGTCCTAAAGCATTAGGTGTACGGATTTCTTATTGTACCTTTATTTTAGACAATAGCAGATTTCATGTTTAATCTGCTCAAAAGAGTAATTATTCTAATTTTTATCCGGATTTCGGATAAGCCCAATACTTATTTACATATAATTAAGGTTAAAAGCTTACTTTCAAAGTGCGCCATTAGTCTTACTAATCCCGGAGGCTCGAAGTTTTCGTTGAATTCTAAGGTCTGTTCGATATTCTGATTATCAGTTATTTATATTTATTAAGAAGATTGTTACCTGGAGTTATAGTACCTATGTGTGTGTTACCTACCTATATCTGTGTTCTAAGTTAATAACTATTTTAAATTATACACAATTAAGTGGTAGAAGTATGTACGGTCAGGGATGAAAGTCGTTTAACACTTCAGATTTTTGAATCGGAATTATTGAGAGCTCAACTTTATAGGAAGCACGTAATGGATGTCAAATCAAGATAAAACAAACTCTTCGCTCTTCGCTCTGAAAAACAGTGCTAGTTGCATGATTATCTATTATCAGGATATGTAATAATATCTAACAATGTTAATCGAATTGTGTCGCTAACTGTACAAGACTGTCCTTCAAAATCTTTAAACCTAACTTGAAAGTACATAACTCGTACCTACCTACCTACCCAAAACTTAGTTACCCTTATTTCCGCATCACACTTCTAACAGTTTCTAATTACAACGACCTCATAAAGCAAGGCATCTTCAATTAAATCCAGGTGTAATTACATTACATTAAATTGGTTCCAATCCCGGCCGGCGGCGCCACTGTCGCGACTGCACTTGACAACTGCACTAATGACTGAAACTATTGTTCCGTTAATAGGATACAGAACAAGTTGAAACAAGTTCTATCTTATTGCTGTAGAAGTTAAAAGACTGGAGATAGTACTTTCTTCTTTTTCTGTGACTGTAATACAAACTTAATCCCCCAGGTCATACTATCACGCCTATATTCCCCGAAGGGTTAAGCAGAGGTGTACCAATGTATACCCAAAGCTCGCCGGTATGTTTAAGTTCCATATAATAGGGGGCCAGCCTATTGCCATCCCGGGCAGCAGGTTGTTCGAAAGAGATACCGCGCCCCTGGAACGCAAAGGGCACAAGAAGGAACATGGACGAGTTTTAGTCAGTAAAGGTCTGACACTACCTCCCGCCCCGCCCAGGGCGGGAGAAACCATTTGATGATCCCACCCGTAAAAAAAAGCATCAGTACATCCGCTAAGCGTGGTGATTATGCCAATAGTGATAATATGAGCTGATCAAATAGGTGGCCTATTTTCCACGTCGTCATCCTCTCATATTTTTGTTGCCTAAATAAACGTCATTGGTGTTCTTGTTGTATGCACTATACTTGGACCCCTGCTCTAAAATGCAGAACTTTCTTATACGCCTGTTTTATGGCCACCAAACCCTTTCAATACGGAACGTCTTAACCCCTGACCCAACAAACCTTCTACCCTTTTTACGCCAACCCTCACCTTTTCCCTCCTTATTCATAAATAAATAGTATTAGGTCTTGTTCTTAATTAAATTCCCTCCCGATGCAGTGTACAACACTCGTTGAGAGTACAACTACGAGAGCATGAAATCGAGTCTTAGCTGTCCTTAATAACTGTTATATCTCACTCCGCTCAGAACTGGATTAAAGCGGTTGTAACTGGAGTTAATCGGTTTTAGAGCAGCTGTGTTTTAGATTGGATACTAATTTCACTATTATTTTTAATAGCCTTTTTTAATAATGGGAAATCATCAATTGACTTCTTCGGCTCTGGGTGGAACGGAAGGGAGTGTCAGACTCTTACTGACTAAAACTCACCCGTGTTCCTTCTAATGCCCTTTGCGTTATAGGGCCGCGGTGACTCTTTCGACCAATTTCGCAACCCTGGCTTGTATAATAGCGCTGGAGTCGGTTTCGTGTCCGATTGCTGGTAATAGACCTATAGACGTAATACTTTCAAACGACGCACTTACGAAGGGTCTATAGCACTTTTGAAAAACCCAATAAACGTAAAAAATATCCATGTAGCAATTAGAGAAATAGCCGCGCTAATAATGAACAGTCCACTTGCGATTCCGCCGGCGATCTCCGATCATAAAGTTAGACTATAAAACTGATTTACTGCGGAATCGTTCTACTTCACGAATTCTATAATATCTGCTACGTATTTGCTCGTAATGGCTCGTGATTTGAGAGCAAAAACTACCTAACGTAGAGTTGGAATTATTGATAGATTTGTCGACTTCGAGTGTTTTAGAATTACGAGTTAGAAACTGCGAAAAGTTCTTACAAGTACTCTATGAATCAACGATGTAACCTGGGTGGCAATTTCCACTAACTTTTATGAACAATCGACACGTAGTCTGTCTCTTTTGTCAAAAATTGATCTAATTTACCTACATTTTTGTCTTTGTTTGTCACTGAGATAAAATTGTGATAAGATTTTTTTTAATAAGTAAAATTGGCTTTAGTGGTGTCTTATGTATATCATTGAGCTGAAGTTTTATATACTTAATATAATAAAAATAAGTGACGAAAAGGGATTTCTTGTTTGTTCATTACACATTTGACAGAGATCTCAAAACTTTTTCACCCGAGACCCCAAATAATTTCGCACCATGTCACCAAAAGATTTTCAAATATAAATAAATACTTTTTAACATAAATATCTGGACTTTACAAAACTGGGAACAATTTTAAAGTGGGTTCGCATCCCTAGCATTAAGATTTACAATCGACGTAAAAACTTTGTGTAGCCCGCCGCTGAAGAACGACAAAACATTTCTGTTATGAAATATTCTGTTGTTTCTTTTTTACGATGACAGTTTCCAGAAAGGAATGAGATTGGAAAATTATCTCATTTCTGGTGAAAGTGCCCTGGATGGCTGTTGTGTTAGTTTATGTTAATGGCAAATAAGCTTATAAGTAGAATTTCTATGTAAATAAGGTTGCCACTAAAAAGGGTGCTACAATTTTTATAGCGCTAGTAGTCCTAAGCGCGATTGCTATGCATTGGGTCTTGGATTCGATTCCCAGGTCGACTAAAAATTTTAATTGGGTTTTTCTATAAAATTCTCAGTAGTAGCTCGGAGTTAGGATTTGTGCCCAGTCAATGGCAATAGGCTCGCCCCCTATTACATAGGACCTTAAAACATATTAGCAAACTGTTGGTCTACATTGCTACACCTCTGTCTAACCCTTCGGGGAATACAAGCGTGATGGTATATTAAAAACCTAATAACTTTTACCTGAACTGACGAAACCCAGAACCATACGCTCAAGAGATATTCTTGTAGACAATGATCCCGAACTTAATAAATGAGGAACTTAACAGATATATAAATGAATCCTCACAGCTGAGCTTCAATCCGCTGGAATGGGAACATCCCGTACAATATAAAGCGCATTTCTATAATACTCGTATCTACGTTTTAATTGTGTCCCTACAATAAATCGCTTTCAGCGCTTAAAACATAATCCAGCTGCCGATTGATTGCCATTTCGTCAAACCAATTTCCAATAAAACGCAGCTTTTTATGCGATAGTAAAGCATTATGAGCTTTGAAGCATTCATTAAGATTTTCCATTCTTTTCTGTTAGTGGATTTATTTATGCAACAACTGATTCTCGTTTATATATCGTGAGCAAATTAACTGGTAGCCGATTGTTTTGTTTAACGAAAAATGAACAAAACACTACCCTGTATTCCCCGAAGGTATAGGCAGAGACGAATTATTATTCACATGTCGTCCTCTACCCGAAAACCTGAGCCAAATGCCGGACTTTTGTTGAGAATTTTTTAATAAACATACCTACCTCCATTGATGTATTAAAAGGACCTCCTTTTAATACATCAATGCCTACCTCATTATACTTGATCCTGGGAATTCAACCCAGGACCCCAAACTCAGCAATCGATGACTACACCAGTGACGTATCAGTCCCCAACATTCACTTGTGTTTCAGTAATAAAAATGTTGTCGTTTCTATTGTTACAGTTAAAAGCGTAGAGCAGTAAGCAGCAAAGATGGCGGCGTTCGTAGCCAAGCAGATGGTCGGCAACAAATTGAGTGCTGTCAAAGGTATGTACTGTTATTATTACTAACGAAATAGGTACATACTTTCAGAGTGGTCCATGAATATTTACTCAAATAAATTAAAAAGCCGAGAAGAATATCCGAGTTTCTCATTAGTTTCAAGCGTTTAAACCTTATATCTGTGGTATAAACTTTAGTTGTTTTATGCTGCATTTCTCTAAAACGTTTTCTGTAACCAAATGTGTGCAAAACTAGAACCACGTTATCAAAGTTAGGCCCCAAATCACCCCTTACAAATACATTTTAGTTCACCATTTGGTGCTCTCGGCTGGCACTACTTTCAATGATAGTAAAACATTTTATATAGGTACGTTACCTATCTCAAACTCAGACCATTTAAATTTAGTGCCCATTTGGCCAGCTATTGCCTGGAACAATGTAGTCAATCTAGAATCACAATCTGAATACATTTATGGGCAAATAAGACGTTCAAACGACACGGTCTTGGCAGTAATAGTAATAGATGGAATCTAACTGTATACAGATAACAATCTTCTAAAAGACGAATAAACAACTTGCAATAATTTCGTCCCACTCCCCCAAAAAACTTGAACACAAAACTCCTCTTCGCCTCACAATGACCTTCATTTAAAATGTTCAGCCGTCATTAAAAATCATTAAGAAAAGTTGTAAAGTGTGTATCTGTATAAAGGCGGTGTTCAGACGAGTCGCAAGTCGTAACAAGCGACGTGCCGCTGACATTATTTAGCCAATAGAAAACTTGCCGTGTTGTTGTGATCGATGTCGGAGCGTTTTCATATCGCTGTAGTTTTTCGCGCAGCCCCCCTAGCCAAGTCACAAACGATAATCGTAAACGCTCGGTAGGTACCAATAGATTTTCAACTTAATACCCAAGAGCCTTAAGTTGAAAATCTATTAAAGATTTCTAAGCGTTAGCGACTGGAACGAACGAAAACGCTATGCAATCTTCATTAGATCTTCAACTTAAAACCAAGCATATAAAGTTGAAGATCTATTAAAGCCTACTCAGCGTATGCGTTTATCGTTTGTGACTTGGCTAGGGGGGCTGATGTCGCGTTTTGTTCGCTGGATAAAGATACTTGGAAATGCGATTGTTATGATTATGCTCGTCTATGTTCGACTTTGTTCGCATGAATATAGGTTATCGTGAATTTAGCGCTTTAAAAGTAGCCTATGTAAGTATTGTAACAAGAATCAGTTACCCGAAAGGGAACATGAGTTTGAACATGAGAATGCGCAATATAACACATGCAAAATATTGTACTAATAGGTCAAAAAAATAACTCTTACAAAAACAATGAAAATCTTTGATGTTTCGTGTCCGTTTCCAATGTAATGGCTGTAAAACGTAACGTGTTACGTAACGGTGTGGATGTGTCATCTCAGATAACAGGGAACATCATCGGCCTGTGATATTCCCACTGCTGGGATTTACGCCTCCTCTCCGTGAGCCCAGACGGGTTGGTAGATGACAAACAATCAAAGGAACTCATTGTACTGCCTTGTGCCGAGCGGCCTAGTTCTTTTACATAACGAGGCCTATCAACCACCACCTCATTGATACCATCGGGGTATTACTCCACTTCGCCACTTACAAACGGGTATCGTTTCATTTCCCCCGCGGTCCTCGGGGATTCGAGGACTGCTTTATAATCGTTCCTCTTTGATATGTAGTAACAACTGATTTACCTACTGGTTTTTGAAAGGAATGGTGGTTGAAAACTGTGTTTTCGAAATGGGATATTTTCTTGTAATAACAGACCAAAAACACAAGAACAGTTAATCAATCAAAGAAATCAATTAATTTATAATTTACAGACGAAACAAAGGACGACAAACAGAAAAAAGTACCTACAATTAATAAATCAAAGAAATACGAAAATTATAATTATCGCCAAACCGTCAGATGACATTTTTAAAGAACAGGCACTAATTAAGAAATTTAAAAGCGGTTTTTAAAAATGGTACACACGGTAAAAAGATTTAGTGTACAGGCAATACAAGGATCCTACATTTTGGCCCGTAAAATTATTTATATGGGGTTTTTTAGGGCAAATGTGGATAGACAGCTGCTGCCTGCAAAGGTACTGTGATTACTTATATTAGGTAGGTACGTCGAGATGATGGACGGTAACTATTGCTTTATAAGTACAACTTGGAAAACTGTGTCTGATGACGGACCGAAAAAAGTTGAGTAAAATTAGTAAAATTTTAGGAATATTGTAAACGTTGCACGTTTACAAATGACAGTACGCTAAAAATGTCAAAGAATATTGTAAATTTTATTAGACTAATAAATTCGATATTACAATGAATAAATTTTATGGCACGTAATATTTCATTAATATAAAATAATATTCTATCATTATTACTTACGAATACTTACAACTAGGTAGCACATTTTTCGAGACATAGATTTTTTAATTAATTGGTCAAATATGATATAAAAAAGTGGATATTTAAAGAAGCGAGGATAAAAAGACTATTTTAAAAGAAATAAACCAGGTCTAGAATCAACACTTAAATAGTTACGATAGGTAAATAATGAACAGATAATAAAAGTAGTCTGGCCTGTATAATAATGTCATAAAAATACTTAATAAACTGCTCTTCTTCTAAACTTTATGGACAACTTAATACTATAAAAACAAAGACATGAATAATAATGAATTTTGAAGAAAAAAGACTATCTTCGACTTATTTCTAGGTACTTATAATTTTTGTTACATAATATATTTGCAGTCTTAAATGAGCCATGAGCAGGACTCAATAACTTTATATGGTTCCTTATAATAAATGAAACCGTATGAATTTAAGGCAATATTGCAATATTCAAAGTTAAAATTACATTAACTTAAACTATGTAATATGATACGAACATTGGGCAGCCCGATACGGCTTTAGGGTATTTCATTAATTACCGTGACCCTTATCAAAATATTGGCTTACCCATACCCACAACATATTAAACGTAGCTACATTGCTTGCCACTAATAATTATAGATCTAATATCGATAAACAGTAATACGCAATGTACACTTTAAATTCAACTGGCAAAATCCACGCAGTATTCCTTATTATGAAAGAGGCTGATTAAAACTCGCTTTCTCATTCCGCCGTGCACGTCGGGGCTATAGCCGTCCTGCTCGCACTCCTTGACGTACGCTCGTTTGATTCTCTCACTGTTATCTGGTATGAGTATTTGTTTTCGCTTTTTTGCCTTTCTGCTCCGCTCCGTGGTGCTCCACGTGAATGCGGCTTCGTTAGGGCTGTCAGCCATCGGTGAATGGAATAGCTTTTTGCTGATTGGTTGGCCGCTCGGCTTTCTTATTGGTGAATCTGTCTCCATCTGAAAGGACATAGTTTTTCGGTCAGAATTCATTTATGTTGTTAGTAGTATTTTAGATCATGAGAGATGTTCCGAGCTCGTGTTTATTGGGAGTTTATGCGATGTTGGGGATCTGTTTAGTTGTTTATTTGGATGCTTTTATCCTTTATGGGGCAGAGTTTTATTATGGCTTTCAATATTGCATAAAGGCAAAATTTGTAGATACGAATACGAGAATTTGGGCTCTTTGTAATTACAGCACGAACCTAACCTAATGATATTCAATCAGAAAGTAATTTAACTCTACCAGTCAAGAATTTGATCTTTTCAAGTAACCAATAATAGTTGCTGGATTAACCGACATAAAAGGTCATTGGTACAAAAGAATTGCAACATTTTTTACAAATACTTAAAGAGTTTACACTTCCATCCTCATTCTGGACAACAGGTACAGTAGGTTCACAGGTAGGTACCATTCATTCATAAGGATGTCGGAATTCCAGAAATTGTATACTGACCGCTTCCAGAGAAGCTACCTGACCGGCTATAAAAACACAGGTAGGTTTATTTGTTACCCGGTTCCAACCAAATAGTCTTAAAGTAAGTTAGTAAAGACTATCAGTAGGTACATTAGTCTTCATTAATGTTGAAGTAGTACCTAAACATCATATTTTTAATTAAATGAGTTTGTTGACATCTCAAATATTGTATTATAATTTTATGTCATTGCTTTTTATTTATGTTAATTTGGAAAACAATAAATAGCAAGCAAAATGTAGAAGCTTATAATAATAGGTAAATAAAAGTTTTTAACTTATTGATATGAATATTACTGATAAGCAGTAGGAACTTATTATTTCTTCATTATCACATATATTATATACCACAATCAAACGGTTTAAACTAATTTCAGTTAGTTTTGACCTAATTAATTGACTTCACAACCAAAAACAGACAGACCACACATAGTAACAGAATATATCTAACCTTATCAACAACAGTTCAATAACAAAACTTTGACAGACAAGGCCGTTATTCAAAATGCCAGACACAACAAAATTAACATACTTAAATTACTAAATGAAATAAAAACTTACCGTATCACAATCCGAAACGAATTCCAATGAATTATTTAGTATATTATTAGCTATTAACACAGTTAAATTCTCTCTAGTTATTGTATTTATTGGTGTTGACATTGTGTCGTCCATTTTAGAACAGGTTATAAAGTTGGCGTATTGAGAGCAAGAGTGCGTGCGCGCCGCTTCGAGGTCGACGCAAGACTGCTTGCTTGCCAGAGATAATAAATAAAGTAGTTTCATTGGCTGAGTAGTGATTGAGTGGTGTTGCCAATCGGTGAATCTTGATAATTACTATAGATTAAAAATTTTAATTGCAAACAAAATTTCTCATGACCATATAGGGAGCTGCATAGTAAGCTTTTAACTTTTATGAGGAAGCAAAAGTTCGTAAAACTTTATGTATAGGTACATACAAACTTTGTATGTAAGTTGTGATAATATTACTAAGTATATTATAAACTTATTACTACTATGTTTTTTTTTTTTAACTACATTGGTATACAGGAACTCAAAAGATATTGGAGAGAAGACATTATATTTTGTAAGTTAGAACTTGCTTAGAAATACCTTTTCTCTTGTGAAGCTGTACCTAAAATAAGTTGAAATAAAAGACCATTTATTATCAATGTCAAAATTTTAATGTCCGTATCACACAAAAACATCTTGCGTAGTTAATAATAAACTGAAAAATAACAAAATACACTTATATCTGTAAGTTCCTAACGTCTTAATTATAATAAACAAAATGTACCAAAACAATTCAAAAGAATTACATAAAAATTAAATTGCACTGAGTAAATTTTGGTAACAACGCCATCTATGTCACCTTAGAAGAATCAATTACATTTTACGAAAAAGATCATACAATACACTCGGTTGTTCGTTGTGTATGTTCGTCAATTTTGCTGATTGTACAATTTGATTTGCATTAGTAATGTTATTTCTTTCTTTGATTGATAATTCTGAATAATTAGGTATCAAATTCAAGAGTTCTTTTCTTCTAGACTCATTAATTAATATTTTTATTTTATTTGCATTTTTATTTGCATTAAAAGTATGATCTACAGTTGAAGTAGGACTTTTAATATCTCTCAAAGCTTCCGCGTTTTTACCACTAACATTAACTTTGTTCGTATCCTCCAAATGATCTAAAAAACTAAAACTTCTTGGTATATTACTCCAAGTCACTAATTCATCCTTCAAATATTTCTTTTGGATATACATCGCGATGTTATCAACTGAATTTGTAGCTTCAGTCTTTTTCGCAAAGTCTTGAAATTCTGTGAGCAGTACTGTCAAGGATTTTGAATGAGTTTTACAATACTTTCTGATCATTTGACTGGTTTTGATAATATCCTTAGTTGTGGCACCTTTTTGTATCTTCATGTCGTGGAATCCTTCGAGGTTGAAGACACACTCTTCAAGTGTTATTTCTTGTATGTGTTTGACGTTGATTTTGTTGTTTCTATTGTGTCGGTATAGTTTCGGGAAGTGTCGGCTGAGGCAGTGGGATGATGGAGGCAAACTAGAGAGGAGGTTGAACTCATGGAGACGGCTCGTCGTGCGGTCCTCCGCTGATAACTTGTTCTCCTGAAATTTGAAGGAAAAATTCTTTAAAATTATTTATTTTATTGGCAGTTACCGTTTAGGGTTTATTAGGAATCTTGTGAAGAAGAGTGTATGAGTACAGTAGTAAAAATAAAGTAATGGCTGCTTAGCAACAGACATTACATTTAAAATTAAATAGTTATCGTGGCTTATTTCACCGGCGTTAAGTTACATCTTTGGTTACTGCTCCGCTCCCGTGTGTCGTAGCATGTTATATATAATAATTTAGGTTATGTTATTCAGGAATAGTGTAGCTATGTATTGTTGAAAAAATGGTTAAAATCGGTACAGTAGTTTCGGAGCTAATTCTATACAAACAAACAAACAAAAAATATTTCCTCTCTATAATATTAGTACTTATGGATGATGTCTATTAGGATAGAGATTATATATTAGGAAAATGGACAGATAGCTACAGCTTTACTCACCATAGACTCGAGGTGGTGGAAGTAGTTGCAGACATGTCGGAACTCGTTCTGCTGTCCGCAGTGGATCCACACGATGAAGGCGCGGCGCACCGTGAGCGTGGTGTACGCGGGGGAGGCTGGCTCCAGCAGCGGGTGGTGCGCGTCGCTCGGCAGCACGGAGAAGTGGCCCAGCATGGTGCTGCGGGAGATAGGGATAGAACGTGATGTTAGATGAGTTTGTGGGCAATGTGATCATCATAAGATGAGTTAGGAAAAGGTGTGCCAACGTTCACCCTCACCCACAAGTCCCTGGTATGTTTAGGTCTCATGTAATAGCATAAAATAACATAGCACGTAATAACAGCTCGGAGTTAGGATTGGTGCAATAGGCTCACCCCCATATTGCACAAAACCTTACTCCGGGCTGTTACTGAGAATATCATAGGAAAACCCAATAACACTTTTTGCTCGACCTGGGAATCGAACCAAAGATCTCTAGCGTAACAGTTGCGCTTAGGACTACTAGGCTAACGAGGTAGTTATCGTCATTAACATCATCATATCAGATATCTGCGACTGGATAAAGGGTACATCACAAAAGCCAAATTGAATACTCTCATGTTATTTTTAGTAAAAGTAGACATGACAAGACATAAACAAAAAAAAATGCAAAAGAATGTTGTAAGTTTTAAACTTAGAATAAGTTAGTTAATTGCAAGTTAAAATAAGCCCTCTTCATCCCTTCAATTGTCTGAGCCCACGATTGTTCAATTAACAAAAATGTTTACTTATCACCTAAGCAAGTACATTGTGAAACGCAAAAAAAATGAGTATTGATATAGTCTTATCTTATGGTTTTTTTAATCAAAGTTGGTGAATGTAGTAGTAGCCCGGAGTCTGGATTTATGCCTGATTAATAGTCTGGCCCCATATTACATAAAACTTAACCATGTCTGGCGAAACTTCTGTGTTGTATACACCTGTGCCTGACATGACTGACGTACCTACTAAATATTTTCATAACATTGTTTTATATCTACAAGGCATTATGCTGCGCTGGGGTAAAGCAGGGGTATTCCCGGGCTGTCCTAGTTTGAGGGTGTCAAGGGTGCGCCCGGGTTTTAACAGCGTCCGCTTAAAATATAACATTTTCGCGCGAACAACTTTAGAAGAACATAATTAATATTTCGTACTCAGCACTTTGCCTAACTTGTGAATCAAACCCTAATTGGCACAGTTAGCATCCGGGTGACTACAAAACTATTGTTGTTACGATATTTATAAGTGTTTCAATAATAATGATTAGAATTTCAGCCTATTATGGTCCCACTGCAGGGTGAAATGCCTCTTTCTGTACAAGGAAGGCACACTTGCTCGAGGCGGATTGGCGATTTCAGACGTTATGTTAATGTTAATTATAGGTACAGGTTTCGTAACGCTTTTTTGCAACGATGTCTTTTAACTTTAAGTGATGCACAAGATAAACTTGGAAAGTAGGTACATATGCCCGTTCCCATGAATGAGAGGCATCTTAACTACTGGGCCATCAGTGATTAAATTATTTAAAAAATAAGGTTAATTACAACAGGTATACGAGTACAGCAAGAAGTAATGACTTCTAACTATGTGCCGACCACTATAACTTGAAAAATCACTACGTAAATAAATACAGCCTGACGGGCCATTATGTACTGGCCATAAAAAGGTTTATTTTTCTTTCACAAAACTATTAAGATTCGCATAAAATAAAACAGAAAACGGTCCACAATAAAAATGATTTGTTTCAAACGAAAATAGTTCAATTTGTAAGCAAATAAACAAAATGAAAGTTCTACACTAAAAAATATCGCCATAATCTATTGTAACCATTTTGAAAAATACTTCAGGTACGGTCGTAAAAATGAAAGATCTTTTCAAGCACTAATATTCCTTACTGCCGAGCATTAAAGTTGAAGATCGTGTAGCAAAGATATTTTGCGAAATTAAAGGGAGATCCATAAATTTTGTTTGTAACTTTGGCAAAGCTATGACCTCCTTATAATGTTCTAGAGAAGTAACAATTGGAAGGATTTCGACTGTTCTTAGTAAAGATTAAGTTTATGAATTCCGCCTGCAGGAATTGTATTGTTTCGAATAACTACCAGGAGTACCAGGTATCTACTTTGTTTAGCTTAAAATGAATACTGGACATGTTTTTTTTAAATAAGTAGTAATCCTGTTTTCACTCGTATGTTTATCGAGTGTGGGAACCAAGGTTTGCGAGCCCGGATCAGGCAGTCTTATTATTGGTAACTGTGTTAAGAATTCTAAAGTTACAGTAAGCATGTAGTTTATAATAGATTAGATTTAGTCTTTGTGTTATCTCCACCTACATGCAAATAATCTTACCCTACTAAATATAAGATCAAAAAATTAGGCGACTTGAATTTTTAAAGTAACTATAAAAAGTTTTTGATGTAATTTATACCTACCAATAGCAAAAAAAGAACAAGTTTAAGATTACAATTAAGCACTTATGTAGGTACCTAAAACGTTTTGTGAAACAGCTGATAATACCGACTGAGTATATTTTCTCATAAATATTAATTACTTCCAAACGAAAATAAATACCACAGGAAAACGCCAGGCCACTTCCAACCGGTCCGTTTGTAAACCTATGGAGAAGGCCTATATCCAGCAGTGGACGTCCTGCGGCTGATATATTCATGATGATGATGATACTAAAAAACTCCAACCAAACATTTCTTTGCATACCAAGTACGGTATACCCGTACTTGGTATGCATAAATTAGTCTTATTACAATAGTAAGTATCTACTTAAACTTAACTTCAATTTTAGGTGGTAAGTGTCTACTTACTACCTAAAATTAATATATTAACTTGTTCAATCTTCTCGGTACAGAATCTGACTATACGACACACAATTACTACGTACAATTCGTCACATCAAACTTAAAACCTTAAAGAACATAATTAAATAACTCACCAATCTCTAAAGTATACCGAAGTCGAGTATGCCGAATCACCTCACTTCTAAACACGTACTTATTAACTATGTATGTAATCAGTAAATGGAGTAATTACAATAAGTAATTAATATAAATGTGGTGTGTTTGGTGGCGGCCGCGCGACTTCGCTAGCTCTGTCTCAAGTGATACGTTAGATGATGTGACACAGTGATTTTTCTCATTTGTAATGTACCCTCGGAATATGAATATTAGTAAAATGTTGTTGGTACATTTTTGCTGTAGTTTTTTATAGAACCTTCATTTATGCTAACTATTTAATAAACATCGACTGTCAATGGAATTCAAAAGCAAGTAGGCAATTCTGTTTTATTTTTTTGTTTAATTAATTATGTTTACATGAGAAGATTTTTTGAAGTACGATTTCTATTAAGTTCAGTTATTGTTAATAATTACATTAACCCAGTTTAATACTGTAGTGCTAGGGACACACAAATGTTAATACTAGTTGAAAAGGGAAAAAATAAAACGGAAACAAAAATTGTGATTCGTACATATATTATACTTCGTCATATTTCTGTACAATGATGAGTCTACATATATTTTTAAATTGTACTTCTTAATCAATTAATTGGTTATCATTAATAGTGACACCATCGCGCCATCTACACAGCGGCGTAAGAACTATCAATTCTAAGCTAACTTTCACACTTTACAGCATCATATTGTAGGTACTATTATAATACAAAAAGGTAGAAAGGTAGTATTATAATAAAAAATAAAAAAAAATATTTTTTTATTATAATACTTAAATGAATTTATTATCAATATGAAAATAATTTATATTACTATGACAATATTTTAAATAACTAGTGAGTATTATACGTAAAAAGATTATTGTAACACAATAATAATCGATTATAAACAGCCATCTTCTTCATATAATTATTATAAGAAATCATTTTTTCCGTTCGAATTCTATTGGAAACCGCCCACTAGATACTAGTGCGCGGTATGTCTAACCAATTATACACATACACTTTTTATATAAATTTAGTTTATCAACATTTACGAATAGGGATTAACTACTTTAAGACTATAATTTAGAGTCGTATCAGTTATTTATTACATTTAAAAATAAAGCACCATTCCACCAACACCTTACCACCTTTATACGCTATAAATTGCAACACTTGACTATACATTACATCTTTTACGACCACTTTTATCAATCACTTTATAAAAACAACGCAATGAACACCGTAATCCATTTTTAACATTACCCATCAACATGCGAATGCGGTCTTTGGAATTGCTCGATTCCTGCTGAAGTACTTGAAGAACGCCTCGACAGAACTACTGCTATCCTTTTTTGGCTCGTAGGAAAGGATTCGCTCTATTATGGCCGTCTCTTTCAGCCTTTCGTCACTCCATATTGACTTCGGGAACGGGGGCCATGAATAATTGACGTGATCCAGCACTTTTCTCGGTACGGGGAAACTAACCCTCGAAGTTGATTGGGTTACGTCGGGCATAGAAGCTCGTATCCAGATGTTGAGTGAGCGAGGCGAAGCTTCCGCAGCGGTTGGTTTTGCGTGTTCATTGCTGGGTCTGTTCTCGGGCCAACGCGGTGTTGGTAGGGTATCCGCTGGTGGAGCAGCATTGTAATACATGTCGTTGTAAGTTTGGTCGCTTTCGTTGGAGAAGGCGCTGTCGCTACTGGCTATGGATGCGGTAGGTCTTCTGAAGGAAGGTTTTCTTGAACAGCTACATTTGAGGAGGTCGCAAGCAAAGCAGTCGCGGAAACTGTAGTCGTCGAGCAGTTTGATCAGGTCCCGCCGAATGTTTTGCAAGTTTAACTCCTGTTGACGATAAGAAAATGATATATTAAAATAACGTATTAATATTTTCGTTGTTACATGATAAGTAGATGAAATATTTATACAGGCTGGATATCACTATGTTCAGATTAAAAAAAAAAAACTTTAATTTTGTTAATGAAATATTAGTTTTACTTCTATGAGACAAGTATTTGTAGGGTTCTAACAGGTTACACCTACTTAAAATGGTCCCTATTTAGTTGTTTTTCAAACTCGTTACGTGAATAGATCTCAGAGAACCCACAACAAGCGTACACGTGTGTGTGTTACTGCCTTTACGTGACTCACGTGATTTTAATCAGGTTTGTTGTGATGGTTCTGTTTAGTCAAACAGCTAGTTTTCTTAGCAATTTTAATAAATTATTTATCCATTTATGTACACATGTAAATAAACAAAATAAAGGAGCAAAATAAATACATACAAAGGCAATGCTTATTTAAAGAGAATTAATTGTGTCAACTAGAATTGTAAAGGGAGATATTTTGAAAGAATTTATAAATTTTCATTTAATATTTTGTAAAATAATGTCTCATATAATGAAAACTAGATTATAATGAAAATAAACAAAAAAGTAATTTTCGATATTGAATAATAAAAAACTAAAATTAAATGCATTCAATTAAATTCTAGTTTCACCATGTATATTTCGTAAATACACGCTGAAAACAAACATAAATTTAATTATTCTAACAATAACAATTGTACATCTGCTTACCAACTGAAACACCACGTCCTCATAATAATAAAGTTGAGATTTCGTCATTTTCACCAAAAAACACAGAACACTAAAGACTTAGTTTATACACTGCATATCTGTCACACTTCGAAACCTTATTAAACTAATAAAAAAGTAAATTAAATATAAAAATCTCGAAAGTAGAAAAATTACTTTTCACTTTTAAAATAGCCCCTCAGTCCCCGTTTTCGACCACCGGGTAACTGAGAACGATTTTATTATTGACAGTGGTTTTATGCGTTTGCGCACCCTTAATGAGTCCCACCTAGTTCTCGACAAAGTTCGGGGATTTCCGTCGGCATTCGGGAAATAACATGTTACTAGGGAAGTATTTAGGAATTAGGTGCGTATTACCAAACTAGTTTATTACTTTTTTGTTATTAATTTGGTTAATGAGAGTGATTAGTGGTATATAGTAAAAATATTTTCAAGTAAGGTGACTAATTAGTGATTAGCTTTTTTGGATTAACTATATTATACGGTTTAGGGAACGAAAATAAATGTAACTCTTCACATTATTTTGTTTATTTAAATACTCTG
Source organism: Caradrina clavipalpis (assembly GCA_932526535.1). Taxonomy (NCBI): domain Eukaryota; kingdom Metazoa; phylum Arthropoda; class Insecta; order Lepidoptera; family Noctuidae; genus Caradrina; species Caradrina clavipalpis. Next base: position 381,911 of record OW052110.1, read on the forward strand.
ATCATCGAACGGTGCCAAATTCATTTAGAAGTATTAACAATACTTGCTTCTGCCCGCGGCTTCGCCCGCGTAACAAGTAACTATTAAACCAAGTAAACACATTACCAGGATAAAAAACGGTTTCACATGTAAAATATTATTAGGATTAAATACAAAACAACCACACATCTGTCTCGTTTTCTTAAATATCTACAAAATCCATAATCACTTATCAGTCTTACTATCTTATATTTGAATAGATGATTCTAATAGCCATAAAAAAATATAAAAACCCATGGAGTACTACTAGTACTCCATGGATTCTTATCTTTACTCCATGGGTTCTTATCTTTTAAAAAAAAAATCGTTGCCCCACACTAGGTATTACTCCTGTATCGTGGGTGCGTTTACAAACTTATAAACTCCGACTTTAAATTAATTAATCAGGTCTATTTAGCTATGTGTCAATCCATTCTTACATATTGCATAACTTCTTGGGGCGGTGCGGCCAAAACAAACTTACTTCCATTAGAGCGTGCTCAAAGAGTAATTCTAAAGGTGGCCACATTTCGCCCTTTTCGATTTCCCACGCACCCGCTTTACACATCTTGTAATGTGCTTACGGTACGCCAATAATTACACAGACACAGAACAACTATTAGAAATTTTTGTCATGATGTTATTTGATACCTTCGTAAGTGTTTACTTTTGTATAATTTCATAGTTTTAGGTATTAATGTTTGTAAGCTTATTCTCGTAGTTATACTCTTAATTTAAATCTTACTATCCCAATGTAATTGGATTGCAATGTGATGGCCTGAAACACAGGTTTAAATTAACCTAGCTCGGGCGGGTCGCTACCTAACATTGCAATTCCGAACTATCGATACTTGCTCCTATAATTATTTAGTTTTAGTTAATTTTTAGGCACTGTAATTTTATGGAAAATCTTTTTATCTGTTTGGTTTTATGTACACTTATTGTAAACATTTTTATTTGAATAAATTATTACTATTACTATTACTATTACACACAGACAGCCAGTGTCAGGGTTGTAACTTAAATACCTCGCTTCATTACAACAGAACCATGTCTACTCAAACACACGCTATTACCCTCCTAGCAACGAAGAATAATCTTAGAATGCATTTCTTTGCAACTAAAACGACTTAACACCTTTAATCCTTAAAAACATTAACAAGAACCGAACAATTGTTTAGTAAAGATAAGCGCAGTAACAGTGTTACTGTGAAAGTCGAACTTGTAAAATAACGGGAGCGATCAAAGTCGCCGACTTGGTTTAAACAAAAGATAGGCAAAGGTTGGCGTGGCTTGCTGTACACATGTTTTGGTCATATTGTTCTTTATTTACTAGTTAGGTAGGCAGCTGAGCCACGCAAAGTGATTGAGTGATTGAGTTGTATTTTTGAGGTAAACGTAACTCCTTTATCATGAAGAAGGTTGTGCTTATTTTACACCCTTTACCTGCTCAAGAATGCTTTTCTGCTATACACGATACATACGGGTAAAATAGGTGAGACATTCGAAGTATTTTTTTAAATAGATTTTTTATTAAATTGACTTTGATCACGATTACGTCAAAGAAAAAATTATGGGAAAGACTGGATTTTTATATGTATCCCTAAAATGTACGATAAATAATCTTCGCTCATTACTACTCATAATGAGAATAGGCCTTCGCCCCTCAGTATGACAAACGAGTATAAACTTAAGCCACTTAAGATAAATTAACTGTTTACATTGTCTGAAACTGTACCTTTATAATTTATACTTTTTGTGCAAAACTGCGACACACAGCTGGCTTAATTCCATAACATGCATAATCATTTATTTTAACACTTATAGTTTTTGTCACTCACCTATCGACAGATGTTTACGATAGCGGAAAATTATGTGTTAAACCCCTTACAAAAAGGTCGATGTAGAACCTCACCCTTTTTCCTCAATCGGTATAGGAGAATTGGAAATTAGTTTTTTTTTTTTTTATAACGACTCCCTTCACTTGGAATTTCTCCTGTATCGTTAGTGCGTTTACAAACACATGAACTCACATACACAATAAATCAATAATCGAATCGGGTGCGTCCAGCACAGGTGCCTCGAACACTGGGTGCGTAAGCCACGGACCGAAACAACCAGACCCGGAACAACCATCTGTACGCCATATAAATGTTTGTAGTGTGCGGACATCGAACCTGCAACACGCAGGTCAGCATCCAATCGCCCAGCCACTGCGCCAACCGTGCCGCCAAGGTACAGGTACAGTCACTGGAAAGATATCTAAAAACTTTGCCGATATCGACACGAACTGTATTCAAATAGGTACCCAGTCACCAAGTTAATAACCAACCAACACCTAATTTACTAAAAGCAAACAACTGTTAGTACTTATTTTACTATAATTACAAAGCTATAAATTATTGGACCTAAATTATGAAACTATTCTTTAAGTCGAAATAGTTCTTCCCCCATTCAAGAGAGATAAATATTAATAATACGGCGTCGTTTTAAAGCCATCTTCAATTGAAATAATACAGCTTCCTCGAACAGCGGCGCGCGGTGCACATTCCTACCGACGTCCCCATGACACGCGCCGGGATATTGCTGCCGATACCATTATCATCGAATATTCCTCATCTAAATAGGCATTTCATTTCCTAGAATTAGTTCAGTAAATATTTTAAAATACTACATTGATCTGATATTAAAAAGTACGTTTATGAGCAACGAAACCGAAATTATGAAAACTTTCTTCTTCCTACTAATATAATAAATGAGGAAGTTTGTGAGTATGGATGGATGTTTGTTACTCCTTCACGCTTAAACGGCTGAACGGATGAGCTGAGATATATTGTAGTGTGAAATAACACAAAGGAAACTTTGTATCCCAAAAAAATGTACAGTGAAGTCGCGGGCTGAAGCTACTTTCAAATAATTGTACCACGTGGGAATTAAACTCCCGACACATTGTGCAGATACTTCCATTAAGCCAATCGTGCAAGTTTTACATGTTTCTGGCAAAAACTATTAAAATAAGATTGACTAAGATCATAAGCAGTCGAACAGTGTGTGGGCTAATATGAAAACTAAAAGATACAAAGTAGCAAGATTTTAAAATCCTTCAAACAAAATTCACTCAACACAGTTCGATACATTAATACGTATCAAACGCCGGCCGGCCCCGCGTCCTCCACCGCACAAAGCCCTCCCGTCCCTCTAAACTCTGACCTCTCTGCCTCCCATATGATGGTATTCAGGATCAGTGACTGCTGCAATTAAGCCTCCGCTTGTCTGTCCGGTGCGGTGTGCTGTTTGTGTCCGTTCAGATTATAGTGTTGTTACATGCACATGTCGACACTTTTTCGCTAAAGTTTAAAAAATGTTTAAAAATAGAAAATTATAGTTTTAGGTTTTGGCACACTCCTTATTCATGTTATTATAGTTACTAGACCATGTAAATGTTTTTATAATTGGAGAATGCATTCGTTTGCCTTATATGAGTACATAACCTAATTTGTTTTGGGTAGGACGAAAAACAAAATAATTTTGAACTTTTCAAATTGAGATGGTATTTACATTGATCTCATGAATCAATCATCGATTCAGTTACAAAACGTCAAGGTGTACCATCACGCCCGTCATAATCTGTTAAGTAATTAAGATTATTTTCAATCTTTTACTATTAAAATTTTTCGTCTTTTACAGGTAAATTGGTGGTTTATTAAGAAAATCTTCGAGGACACGTAACTATTACTATAGTAGGTACTAAGTGTAAAGCCGAAAAGGCCAAGTCAAGTCTTGAATTTCTATTTTTTAAATAGTTTAATTCATTAATTAATGAGTATTTCTAATTAATGACAATCAAAATGTCACAAAGCATTTTCAGCCATTAAAATCATAAAGGTAAGTTAAAAGTTAAAGAAAACATCGTTACTTGTACATAATAATTAATATTCCATTTATTTAAATAATTATGCGTCTTTCCGTGCAATGCAGTTGCCAACCACACAAAACAACCCACCAACCCATTATCTCAATCCCACTACATTCAATAAACCCCATTATCCTTCCATTTAACTGAAAAGCACATCAAGGATCGATATCTCATATAGCCGAGTATTGTCTCCCAACACTGCGAAGAATGCCATCTTAATATGTGAGCGGCAAATATCAGCCGCAGCACTTCACTATGCGAGGAATGCCACTGACGCCGTAGGGACGTGACCGGATTATCGATACCGATATTGCGATGGAATATTTTATAAATTGGAGAAAAATTGGAGGTGTCTGTTGGTTTTATAAGTGGTGCGTGTTAACGGAGGGCTTGGGATCAACTGTCTTAGATGTTTGTGAGTCAACGGCCTGAGGAAATATTTGCTTATAAGGTAATAATGAATATTGGATTGGATAGAAATGAGGTAATGAAGATTTGAAGTCTTATTATGAGCTTTCCAATCCTTATCAAAATGAAATTATTTGGAATAAAATAATAAACTGACTTGAAAAAAAAAAACAATACAATAATTAACTTCTTTTAAACAAACACTGGAGTACTCGGTATTTATGCAAATAGAAAGACTTTTTCTCTCTTCTAATAAAACTGAGTCGTAAAAAGTTAGAAACATTACTTCCTGCACTTTGACTACCACATTATAATTACTATTTCCGCACAACGTCACGCAACTCATCGGCTGCGATTATGTCGGCTCATTTGCATACGCACGTAATGCCGCTGCGTGCCAATACCGCATTCAATTTAAACTCATAGGTATTCAGGCTCTAATGTTAACCCCCTCGTTACTTGCAAATGACGTTTGAACAGAGTTGTATGGTAGTGATGTGATGATTTTGTTAGTTCCTTATTGTTACCTCGGCATTGATGGGTTAAGAAATAATTAATAACGTATCGAAATGTTAGGTTATGTACAGTCACCAAAACAGATAAATAACCATGCTATCACATTATAATAGAAGTTTAGAAAAATGATTTTGAGTAGCATTTGATTTCATGATTAGGAAATAAACAGTTCATTAATTTAAATTAAATTCGCAGATAATTATCAGTTTGTAAGGACATTTTAATTATATGTGACAATCCTGGTTACTTATCTCTTTTATTGACCGTACATGGACACCCATTATAGGCACTATACAACTTTAAACATCTTTTATTACATGCTGTTGTTCTTCCTAATGGTAAACAAATGACTTTATTTCAGGCTACCTAATATTGATGGTCTAGTCTGGCTCTTGGTGGTTGAATTATTCCAAAACATAAATGTTTTGTTACTCAACTAGTTACTTAGTGCTCAATAATTTATCAGGTGCGATAACAAGCTAATATTAATCATAGCTAGTCAACAACTTCAATCAATAACCGTCCAAGTAATAAACAAAGTGAGGTACCTAGTAACAGAGAAAACGATTTTGAATAAAGGCCAAAGCACACCAAATGCGTGGCGTGATGCGTGGCGTGCACGCACCAGTTGTAATGTATGAAACTGTAAGAAAGGTGTCAGACCAGATGCGTGACGTGTGCACGCGCGTGACTCACGCACGCAGAGCCGCATCTTGTCACAAACCGAGTCCGTACGCGTGAGTAGCGGAGCGGCAACGTCGCACACGCGCGTGCAGTGATGACGTTGTATTATATGGCGCTCCCTGTTAGATGCCACACCGGGCACGCACGCATACGCATCGGTCATTGCTGCACGTACGCACGCACGCAAAGTTGTATTTAAGGCCAAAGCACACCAAATGCGTGGCGTGATGCGTGGCGTGCACGCACCAGTTGTAATGTATGAAACTGTAAGAAAGGTGTCAGACCAGATGTGTGGCGTGTGCACGCGCGTGACTCACGCACGCAGAGCCGCATCTTGACACAAACCGAGTCCGTACGCGTGAGTAGCGGAACGGCAACGTCGCACACGCGCGTGCAGTGATGACGTTGTATTATATGGCGCTCCCTGTTAGATGCCACACCGGGCACGCACGCATACGCATCGGTCATTGCTGCACGTACGCACGCACGCAAAGTTGTATTTATTTACAAAAAGAAAGCAGTTTACGAGTGTTTTTTTTCGCAATGGAGACAATTTTAAAGGAAAAACTAATAGAAATCGTCCGCAAATATGTCTCTACAACACCAAACATAAAAAATACAAAAAAAAAGTTACAAATTATTATTATGGGAGAAAATTGGGAATACGCTGGAAATAGATGGTAAGTTCAAATTAGTACAAAAATTAGAAAATGTCAATTGTTAAAGTATGTAACAAATTTTTCTCGAATGTTTATTGCATTATTGGATGATCTTGCGTTAGTACGTCTGCGTGCAGCAGTTCTGCGTGACGTGATGCGTGCGTGCGTGACGTGTGCTGCACCGGTCTTGGCCGGTGTGACAGTGCTCGCACGCGCGTATGCACGTCACGTCACGCATCACGTCACGCCACGCATCCGGTGTGACCCGGCCTTTATTTACAAACAGAAAGCAGTTTACGAGTGTTTTTTTTCGCAATGGAGACAATTTTAAAGGAAAAACTAATAGAAATCGTCCGCAAATATGTCTCTACAACACCAAACATAAAGAGTACAAAAAAAAAAGTATTATGGGAGAGAATTGGGAATACGCTGGAAATAAATGGTAAGTTCAAATTAGTACAAAAATTAGAAAATTTCAATTGTTAAAGTATGTAACAAATTTTTCTCGAATGTTTATTGCATTTTTGGATGATCTTGCGTTAGTACGTCTGCGTGCAGCAGTTCTGCGTGACGTGATGCGTGCGTGCGTGACGTGTGCTGCACCGGTCTTGGCCGGTGTGACAGTGCTCGCACGCGCGTATGCACGTCACGCCACGCGTCACGTCACGCCACGCATCCGGTGTGACCCGGCCTTTATACGATATGCAACATGACCATATTTAGAAGATAAAAAATGTTATTTCACATCTTCATGAGCCCTAGAGGGCGCTACATAAAATTTATTGCAATATAACGTAGCCTATAACCAGCGGACAATGTAGACGCTTCCAATGACACCTCATTTGTCAATTTAAGTTAAGTTATGAGTTAGAAGAAGTTATGAGGGAACAAATGAACATACATACATACATACATACCGGTCAAGCTCATAACCCTCCTTTTTGCTTCGCCGTAGTCGAGTAAATAACATTAAAGAATGCATCACACCTCCCACCCTTTAGCCCGACCCCGGTTGGTATTCCTAAGGTGTCCTCTTCCGGTATTCGTCCCCGTCCCGATCTTCCCCGAGGCGTTCCGATCCGTCACGACACCGCACATTCCTCGCCACGTTATGAGCCATAAAGTGCTTGTAATAAACCCCTTTTTATATCTAATCATGTAATGGATTGCGCGACGATAATGTTTGATGGGTGAAAGGTGAGGGCGCGTTATGCTAGATTTGGGGAGATTGGTCATCATGATTGTGACACGTTGAGGAATTATGATGAATGAATAAGGGTTGTGGAATATTATTTTATTTAGCTGTTGCTAAAGTTGTGACCATTACTAATTAATCTACATCTAGACTAATATTATAAAGAAGAAAGATTTGTATTTTTGTATGTAACAAATAAACTTAAAACTACTGAACCGATTTAAAAAAAAAATAGGCTATATAACATCACACTACGAGTTACGGCTGCGGTGCAGTAATCAATAGCAACAGGGATAGTAATTTTTCGAAGTTATTGTCATGATATTGGATATTAAATGCTGATCAATTTTAATGATCTACATTAAAACTGTTATTGCCAGATAGTACAGTAATACATTTTGTACATTTAATTAGTTTGACGTAATTAAGGTAATTAACGAATTATTGTGAATTGCCTCGATTTGGCAAAACGAATTATTTGCCGTAATTAAATATAAGTTACATTAAAATTTTATCGGTGTTGTTTATTTACGAGTTCTAAACGTAGAGTGCCAACAAGACAATCGATAGCACTATTCTTAGAACTATTTTATCGCTTCTTTACGATAGTGAATTACAAGAAAGCTTTCAATTTTAATATCCCGTTGTTATTTAATAGTCTAGTTGAAACATATAAATCATAATAATTATATCCTACGTACCATAATACTATAACCATTGAATATATAATTATATAACAAGCAATGATGAGACAGGAAATGTACAAAAAATAATTCCAAAATAACTCAAAGCACTGAGTATAGTTTATAGTTTCAAGAGACTTTCTCATCTTAAAACGATATAACACGCTAGGTAAATAAAATCTCATGACAATAATGTTATTCTTTTTGAATAGTGCGATTTTGCAAAATATCGATATCTTAAAGATCGAAGTCAGCCCATCACTATCCCATAACGAGGGGGCGTGGCTAGACGTGTCGTTGCTATGACAACCAGCGCAACTCACCCGCGTGCCTGAAACATACGCGAGCAGGAATTCAAGACGGGCGCTTAATAGAGATAATAATGAAAGCAAAAAGAGAATATTGTAAATAAATAAAAATAATAAGAAGCATAATGTGAGTAATATAATAAATCACCATAGTTTGTCATGAATTTAGGTGGCTGTAATAAATAACGAATGCTGTAAATAAATTGAGAATTAAAATGAAATACTAGATTTGAAAAGGTTTTAACGTATTTCAAGCAGCGCCTTTATCCACGTTCAATAACAACCAACAGAAACTGATATTCTGTTTCTACAGAAAATTAAAGAACACCCTATTTTTAAAAGAGCGTATAAATATTTTTTCTGTAGTTTCTTTAAACTTAAACTTTAAAGCATAACATACTGGCATCTTGGAAAGCACAAAAAAATGTTCTCCACACCACAAAATTAAAAATATAACGCAACAGCAACGCGCACGCCCCAACCGCTCCTCCGTATGTTTTCCAATAAAGTCATACCGTGTATTTGAACCCTACACAGCGTTTCACACATATTTTATTTTCTCAACGCATCGGTATGGAGAACTATCACTTAATATTTATTTCTTTTCTTTTTATAAGCAAATGTCAAAGAAATATGCGATAGTAAAGGTGTAGCAAAAAATATATGAGTTTCTTTTTCGCTCATTAGTGATGTCTCGATACTCGTATGTAGAAAATAGTTTTTTATTATTTCAAAGTGTTTTTGTAGTTTATTGATATTTAGAATCGTTTGTGGTATACAGTCTCACTTGTGTATTTACAAAATTAATGCACTGAATGTAAAAAACACACTGAAAATAATAAGGTTTTATTATGATTCAGAAAAGTTGTGTACAAATAAGAGATAGGCGAGATTTTGATTAAATTAATATAATTGCAATTAATAAACCGCTCATCTAGGGCCCGATAGGATAGATAAGTAATAATAAATTTGCTAATTTAAAAGAAGAAAAAATGCTTAAATTTTTTTAGAAAGCGTATTTTTATACTTAATCTGTTCACTGAGAAAAGTTCTACTTTTTAATCACTACTTAATTTAATTAAGGTAATCCTATTAAATCCGCTACTTTCCTGACTTTTAAGTGAAGCTTCTTCGCTGATTTTTGAGAAATCAAATCTGACTATTTAGTTAATTTATTAGACTATTTACTTAAATTACATTTGTATTCTAATTTTATCATTTGACATTTTGTGATTATAAATGTTGCTATATGGTTTATTAACATTAACGCAATTCATCTTTTAAAACCAATGAAATAGTCAAGTATGAACTATCTTTTACTTTGACGCATATTAAACTAAAACCGCCAGTTTTTAAACCAATCACATACTTAATTATATATTTTCCAAATATACCAATTTCTACTACATACATATCACGCCTGAAATACCCGAAGGGTTAGACAGAGGTGTACCAATGTACACACACAGTTTGCCGGTGTTTTAAGTCCCATGTAATAGGGAGCAAGCCGGGCACAAATTCAAACTCCGAGCTGCTACCGAGAATTTCATAGAAAAATCCAATAACACTTTTTGCTCGACCTGTGCCCAATTTCTACTAATCCTGTCAAACAATTTAGTAGTAGAATCCGTCACTAGTCTCTGTATCTGGACCCCATACATCTTCTTACAGCATCTGTATCCCCAAATAAAATACAGTTGAATTGAAATTTAATGCATAAAAACATGTCACTGTTCCTACAAAGATATATTCCTTTCTGATCCTCGCCGATATAAAAATGTATACGCGGACAATCCTCAGGTCATAAACAGGGATTATTCCGGATACGCGCGGATATAACTCACGGTTTGCGAGCTATAAGGTCGGATACTAAGCGGATATGGGTCGGATACGCGGATATCGCGCCTGTGAATAGTCCGACGAGATTTGTAAAGCAATTGTTCGACGTTCAAATAGTTGTTGCGTATAGTTTTTTTTTCGATATAGCAGTGGAGTGAATCTCTTTGGTGTTGTGTGGAAGAAATGTACTGGGTGTTGTGTGAAAGTGGGCTCGGTGGCGTTTTGGTTTGATATGTTAACATTACAATAGTCTATAAAGGAACGATTGATAGCAGGAAAAAATGCAGTCAGAGGCGGAATAAATACTAAAAGAAAAGGTTATGTTTTTGATTGTGATTGTTGTGTGTAGCTTTAGTCAACATATATGGTGATAAACTTAAGGTAATCGTAACACAGCGTTAGATTTAAAAAAAACCTTTAATAATAAGTGTAAAATAAAAAGAAATAAATTAAATGTTCAATTATTAAAACAGTTCTTTAACAAGCGATAGCTATCGGTAAACCACTTAGCTATAAATATAAATACCTACTTAAATATTTAATAGTAATCCAAGCAACAAGATAGCAAAATGGCTGATTATATTAAATTAATTTACCATAAATGCTATTGCTACACCGTAGCAATAAACAGCTACGGCGTAGCAATTGATTCGTAGCAACCAAAAACAGTGACATAGCTTAAAAAACGAACTAGTTTCAACAAAAGGTTGGAATGTCATTAAGATTAAACAAGTGAAAATATATAGGCAACGACAGGCGATATATCTTTCACAAGCCGTTAAATACAACTACTTGCGGCTAAAAGTTAAACTTAATGGTCTGACGGCCGTTAAATAAATCTTCTGTCAACTAACTCTTGTTACTTGTATATTGAAGGAGTTAATAAGTAAACTAGGTTTAATTTAACAGTCGCTTGTCAGCGTGAAGCATGATCTTTATCCTTTCTTTACGGAATGTTCACTCACACTGTTTGAGTGAGTTCGATGGTAAGCAATGTTACACGCATTATTAATTCTTGTGTCTATAGATCTACTAGTCTACAAGTTGTTAGGTCTTAAATTGCTAGTACCATGTGGGAATAGAACTCACTATCCATAACGCTGCAGAAGCAACATTAGTGACTACATGTATGACAAAAAAAAATATTTTTTTTCAAGTACCATGATAAAAGTCGGTTGTTAAGCAATATAAGAAATAGTTTTTACTTCGGAGAATCTAGCCTTCGGTGCGTCTGAAGGCAAAATTCTCTTAAGTAGAATGACAATCTCATCACAGCGATAATTAATGCAATAATCTTATTGGTTTAGGTTAATTAGAATCATTTTTGACAGACCATCATCATCTGCTCAGCCTTTTCCCAACTGTGTTGGGGTCGGTCGGCATGTTTGACAGATCAAGACTAAAGTTAAAAACACTTTTTTTTAAATACTTTTACTACTATTCTTAACACCAAAGAGGGACTTACTCTTCTAACCTCATCGTCATCAGAAAATCCACCAGAACATGCTACCCCCAATTGCCACATCGACCTATCCTGCGCTTCCCTTAACCAGCGACCTGCGACCTGTCTAAAGATTAATGTGACTCACTACATACTTTGACCCACACACCACTCGATAAGATCAGTAACCTCTCAAGCTCCAAAAATCAAATCAAACACCATATCCGTAATATTAAAACCAGCGTCAGATCCCTAAAACAATTACGTTCGGCGGCGGAGCGCGCAGGGCTGTCGCGCGCGATAGCGCCGCCTCGCCGCGCGCCAATGTGTTGTGACACCCCTGGCCGCTATTTATGTGCCAGTAATAATGTGGACCCTGTTGAGGGTATTTGTTGAAAAGCTGAATGGTTGCCTTCCCTTTAATGGGAAGATTGTCAACTTGGCTTCGGTAAAGAAAATCTTGGGAAAATTTGTCTTCGATGAAATTTTATGGCAAAATTATCTTATGAATATTTGCACTGTTAGTCTGTAATACAGATGATGATGCAGGCTACTTCCAATCGGTTCTTTTGTAAATCCATGGGAAAGGCCTATGTCCAGCAGTGGACGTCCGACTACTGATATGATCATGCTGATGATAAGTCTGTAATACTACACAAAATTTACAAAAAATAGAATAGCGTTATCACCTGGAGCAGTATAAAAAAATAGAACATATCGCCGACCCTAAATACATTGGGTTATGTGCAAGAAGCTGCTAATGATGACCACACTCGCCTCTTTTATTGTAGTCAAAACAAATTTTTATATTCTTCGTCGCAGCCGCTAGCAGAAGTACGTAAATAATAAACAGGTATTCGGTTACTATTTTTGTTATTTTGAATAATGTGGCAAAAAAATCTTCATCATATTAGTATATAGCTGTCCACTGCTGAACGTAGGCCTTCCCCAAACTGCGCCAACCATCCCGGTACTGGGCAGCCCGCATCCATCTGCTTACTGCCACCTTCTTTAAATAATCCACTGTGCAGCACTGTGCATCTGTTGATCCACTGTGCAGCAGGGCGTTCCACACTATGTTTGCATGGCCTAATGGTCGATACACTAACACAAATAAAAATCTAATTGGACAATATTACGAATTCCTAGTAAGGCCTCCCCTACTCTCCAAGACACTGTTCAAAAGACAATTATCACAAAGAACAATACCATTACTTCGCAAAAAAAACACTTAATATCCATAACTTAAGGGTCCGAGCCACATAGCCCATAGCCCGATAATTTGGCGGGTTTCCGGTCGGCGTGCAAGATGGCGCGGGCAATTTCCGTTTGGCGCACTTTGAGTCAGCCAGTGCGTTTGACGCGCGTCGAGTGCCTTTGCCCAGATAATTGGACCGCTCTCACTACACTCCGCATATTCCATTTTTGTGGATGACTGTTCCGGGTTCGTGTAGTGTGAGTTAATTAGTGCTGGGTTTTTTTTTATTTTTGTTTTAGTTTTTAATTAATTATGGGACTTGGAAATGGCATATTGTTAAAAAAAAAAACATAACAAAAAAAAGCAAAATTTGTTGCAATTGGATGGCAGTCAAACCCACGGCCCACCTAATGTTAAGCGGTCACCTCTGCCTATAGAGATCTGCAACACCAGGGGCCTTGCAAATATGTACATTGCCATCCCAGAGACAACGTTGAAATGTGTCATGTGCCTATAATTACACCGGCACCCACACCCTGCAAACCGGAACACAGTAACGCTGCTTTGCGGCAGAAATAGGTATGGTGGCAGTACTTCCCGGACGAGCTCCTTCACAAAGAGCTCTACTACTACCAATACTAGTAAATATATATATTTACGACTGACATCAATTTATTTTTATATTGATATTAATTTAGATATTGATTTAGTCCAATATATTTATTTTTTCAATCGTTACAATTATTGCCTCGTCGGATAAAAGCCGCGAAGTTCTCCAAAGAATTGAAAGTATGAAAGGTTCGCGGGTTCAATACCTTTAAAAATGTAATGATAAATAGGTCTGAATGAAAATTGCAATGTTATTAAAATCTTCTTAGTCAAAATAAAATAACTAAAATTAAATAACACCAACATTGTACACTTAAGTAGTTCGCAATAAATGTTTATTGACTTTGGTTCTAGAATAGGTATACATAAGACCAGTATACATAAGACCAGTATCTGCATCCATAAAACCAACATACAAAAACATATTACAAACTCCTGAGTCCCATTTTCTAAAGCTCAGTAATGTAAGTACAGTACCCAACACAATACCGAAATCAAAAGGCAGCATCTCCGTTGTGAAGTTTAGTTACTAAATAAAAGAAGCATTGTCGGCGGTAATCCGTTTAGACGCTCTTTGATTACGTAAATCACTGTTCTTAAGGCGAGTACGGTTCCGCTAATTTCATTATTTCGCTGCCTTCTGTATTGTGCTGCGTTTAAACTGGCGAGTGGTTACTAGAGGACAGTGGAGTTTTATTTTAAATTTTTCTTGGAATCTTACTATATGATGATGATAATCGGGATGTAAGGGACATCCGTTAACTTCGCCAGTGCACTTAGAACATTATTCTGACTGAAATTTGTCCCTTTCGGCATGTCAAGTTTGAAAAATTGGCCTTTTACTTTTTAGTCGTCCCTAATGGCAATAACGATATTTGTTGACTGATAACAAGGGCAAGTGAAACTTTTACCAGCCGCTAAAGACGATACAGAAGGAATAAGAGCGAATTATCACTTAGCGAAAAATAATTAAAAGTCTCCATAAGTTTTTTCTATAGGGGAGGGGGTTTTTCCTACAAATAATTCTTGTTGTCTGGTACTCAGTCCAGAATAGAAAATTCATGGCTTATAGTTTAAGGATAGATGGGGGACATCTATCCTTAAACTATAAGCTATAAATTCTCTATTCTCTACAGCCGATATACAGTGTGTAAATTTTACTTTATAACCATTCGGTTAAGGATAATAGGATAATCCATCGAGAATATAAACAAGAGCCTGAAGTTTGCCTGAAGCTAAAGTTTCATTAACTTAAATTGTCAATCATTTTTACAGTTGAAAAAACAATGAAATATTTATCGGACACTATATCCATCAGATAACAGCTTTATTATATTGCCTTTCATCACTTGCCGTGTGCTCCGTGTAAAATATTACAATAGTGTAATGACCAGTAATTTACCCATTATTTATCCATTACGGAACGCCAATTATTTTTATAGCTTTACAGTTTTGTATCGAAAATATTACAAAAGACATCATAATCAGTTATATTGTTGGATATTAAAACTGAATATAAGTTTATGCTTTCCGGGTTGGTATATAAATAAATAATATCGGTTATAAGAACACTGTAAATCAATATTGTTTTTATTTTTATTCTCAATGTCAATGTCGTGTGTTATCGAAGTTGTGATTATTTATTTCTCCTGCACATAGTACTGTTTGTTGATTTTGTATTTTATGTATTTTAAGGGTTATTCTTTCTATCAGATAACTTTCCATCATCATCATCATCGCCATATTAGCCACAGGGAGTCACTGCTGGACATAGGCCCCCATAGATTTCCAAAAGAACTGACTGGAAGCGGCATGCATCCATCGTCTTCCTGCGGTCTTAATCGGGTCGTCCGTTCTTGTGGATAACTTTTATCTAAAAGATAAATAAAGCGGTTATGTTTATTCTTTATTTATTTTTTTAGATTAAAATTATTGCCGTGGCTTGAAAAATCAGGCCTGGAAACGTGTCCTTATTCACAACAAAAGAGTCAACAAAATTTTTAATTATCTAAGAAGAAGAAGATAATTATCTGAGACTACCGTCCAAAGTTAAACACTTCATAAAACAGATAAGCCAACAAAACTACAAACTTTCCAAAGAAAACGAATTACTTCTCCAGTTTCATTTTAAACCAATCCAAGGAAGTGGCTCAAACACAAATCTCTTTAACAAGCCCCATTCACTCGCACTCGCTACTTGCTCCCGCACTAACCCGATTGAACGCAGCACAATACTGCCTGCAGATTTATTAGGGTTAATCAAAACGTACCAAAGCGTCGCTTCTCTACTCCTATTTGATTTAGTTATTATAAACATTTTGTACTGAGACTCTGAGCCGTCTTAACTTTGATACAAGTTGACATTGGCTCAAAAGAACCGGGTTTATATCAATTATTGCGTTGCCATAATCCAATTAATGCATTATTATAGCATAATATTGAGAGTTCGTGCCATTATTGTGCCAATATTTTAGGAGTATTTGTATGTATTATAAAGGTGGAGAAATCTATCTATTATTTAAATACGTGTATTTTGTCTGTACCTCGTTTATTGTATTCTTAATTAGAATATTATATTTCAATTTACTTGACAGCCGTAGTCACGGTCTGTCACTCTCTTTTCAATATTAAATCTAGCTTAAATCCAGTAGTATAAACAACTTAAAAGAGTTTGTATTCGGCTCACTCAGCCAAAATCTCTACAGTACACAGTAAATAATTCCATTTCCCTAACACTCACTACACAGTAATAACCAGCTAAAACATTGCGTCAAAACCGTAATCTAAAAGCTAAACTAGGTCTCGTAAATCAAAACTACATAACATAACATAACCTAAAATAAAATAAGCTAACCAAGGAATGTTATCGTCAACCCTCTCTGATGTCAACTATCAGTCATGTTCGCTGATTAATCGCGCGGTAATTAATCAAGACGCGACGAGGGTCAGGCCGGGGCGTGTGCGCCCACTCTATGAACATGCGACTGAGAAATAGATGGAGGCTGGAGGAAGGTGGAAAAATTAATGGAAATGTATTGGGGACAGGATTTTGAAGGTGTTACTTGGTCTGAAACTTAGTTTCTGTATTAAGATTTTTATGCGCAAGATGTAATAGTGGTATTTTTTACTCGCGTTAAGTTACTTTTGGTTACCGTAGCATGTACACCCAGCCCATGCTATTTCTGGTAAATCTGACTATCTTATACAAAAACATTTTTTCTAATCCAATTATTAGTTTTAAAGATTAGCGCATTTAAACAAACACACAAGATAACAAAATAGCTCTTCAGCTTTATTTATATATTAGTACAGATTACTCATTTGATAAGGTTTTATTTCTATTATTGCTACCATGGATATAAATAAACTTAACATAGCATATTGTAAAATGGAACCGTGCCATTTGACTAAATCACTACCCACACAGACTCACTTAATGCATTATAATAAAGCGATCATTTTTACAAGTGATCTCGGTGAGATCCGCGTCGACTTTAGATCCGCGTCGCTTTAGATCCGCGGCGACAGTCACGCGCGCCCCTTTCACGATGCATTACGCTTAGCACTACGGGCGTGTGGCGCGAGTCACGAGAGGGAGCGGGGCAAGTAGGAAGTTGGGAGGAAAATGGTCCTGAAAAAAGTTTTAAGCTTTGAATTATTTAGCTGTTGGTTAGCAGTAGAAGTGTGTATATCGACATTCCTCTCAAAACTGTTCTTAGTTAATGTTAAACAGAGCTTAGTTCAAAATAAAATCATAATTGCCCGCAATTTATTTCTGATCAAGTTAGCTGCAGTTTAATAAAGTGTATTTTATTACATAAAGTATGAAGATTGAAAGTTTACCAAAGATTTCCATTTCAACAAGTCCTGTTTAGAAAAAGATGTATTTATTTCTTTTTTTAGTAACTGAAACAAAACACTCTAAAACGACTTACCTGTATAAACCAATGAATGCAAATAGATAAAATTCTATTCTATTCGTTAACTGACACAGTCTCCAGGGCAGTTTCTTGTCTCTAACAATTATAGGAACTAAGTTTCCAAAAAAATAGAAACGAAAAATACAAAAGTTGACTTGACGTTTCTTTGTAGTCGCGTCCGCTTGTACTTCAAACCACACGCCAAGACATCTTGAGAGCACGGCTAGTACAGCAATAAGTTAGAATTTTCCTAATAACAGCAGAGTGTAGGTGCGAGTAGAAATGAGCGCGAACAGCCGGATAATGGCGGGTGAAAGATGGCCGCCGTGCCTCTGTGCCCGGGGTTTTAGTTGCGCTTTATTTGGAAAGTTACTTTAGAATAGTTGGGCTTTTACTTTGAAAAGGAGAATAGCATTAGTCTTTACGCGAATATTTTTAAGAATTTTTCGAAAGTTTTAATTCAGTTGTCTTTTTTCAAAAATATTTTAACCGACCGAACTGCCTCGTTGGCCTAGTGGTCCTGAGCGCGACTGCTACGCTAGAGGTCCTGGGTTCGATTCCCAGGTCGAGCAAAAGTGTTATTGGATTTTTCTATGAAATTCTCAGTAGCAGCTCGGAGTTTGGATTTGTGCCCGGTTAATGGCAATAGGCTCGCCACCGATTACATGGGACCTAAATATGCCGGTGAACTGTGGGTGTACATTGATACACCTCTGCCTAACCCTTCGGGGAATACAGGCGTGATGGTATAATATACTTTTATTATTTTAACCGACTTCAAAATAAGAAGGAGGTTCTCAATTCGTCGAGCTTTTTTTTTTATTCTGCTATTCAAATCTGTAATGGTATTAGAAAAATATTGTAATACTAGCTTTTATCCGCGACTTCCTCCGCGTCAAATTCGATAAATTATCCCACATTAACCGTACATTTTTCTGGAATAAAAAGTATCCTATGTGTTATTTCACACTACAATCTATCTCAGTGCCAAATTTATTCCAGATCCGTTCAGCCGTTTAAGCGTGAAAGAATAATGAATGTCCATCCATCAATTCTCACAAAGTTTCGCATTTATAATATTAGTAGGATTCGTTTTCTTCTTATTCCCCACCTATATGCAAGATGCATAGAAAGTAAGAAGTATACAATTCTTGGTACGTCCTAGCGATCGAAAGGACACCTGTTGATACTTCTCACAGGTTTGTCACGGATAATATTGGTCAAAGAGTTTTATTCTACTTTGTTCACGTACAAAACTTTGTTGGACGTGCTATACAAGGTGTAACGAGAGGTTTCGTCTGGCTGAGTTAGATAAAGGATATTGTTTTAAGGAATAAAATACAGCATCTATCTAACTTTGAAATTAACTCTGAATTTATATAAAAATTGTTGTTGAATATACATAAATACATATTTCACCTTATATACATGACTATGTTTGACACCAAAAGTACGGCTCTCCGCCGTCAGTCAATTTTTACTGACTTTTTGTCGGCCTTGTGTGTTAGTATATTAGAATTCAAATGTTCCATTCTCTCCTCAACACATTTGTCATAACCCTCCTTTTTGCTTCGCTGTAGTTCGGTAAAAATCGGTCAAAAATTCGGTCGTGTATAGAGAGACTTACTACTACTACTCGTATAAGAAATATTTGAATTTACGAAGGACCATATTCCAAGAAACAAAAACCGACAAACCCGAATTAATTCAACCCCCCCCCCCCCGCCCCCTCCTTAACCCCCCTCCCAACACGTACCTATAGAATAATTTCAGAAAGCGTTCTCTCATTTCTACATGGTGATCGCTACATATGTATGAGACACTCGGCCGATTGTCCGCACAATTAATATGTATGGACTTAACCCTTGGCTCGCTGGTGTTGCTAGTGAAATTGTAGTCAGCGGTTTAGGGTTATAGGTACTCTTGGTAATTGTAGATAGTGGTTTGTTTTGGTTTAAGTGCAGGGTACTTTGTCAGTGATACAAGGTTTCGTTAAGGATGAGTCCTGCTATCGAAATAGACATACAATCACGCCTGCATTCCCCGAAGGGTAAGGCAGGCAGAGGTGTACCAATGTACACTGACAGTTAGCCGGTATGTTTAGGTCCCATGCAATAAGGAGCGAGACTATTGTTATTAACCGGGCGCAAACCCTAACTCCGAGCTGCTGCTGAGAATTCCATAGGAAAACCCAATAACACTTTGATCGACCTGGGAATTGTTGTACTTAAGACCACTAGGCTAGCGAGTCACTTCTTTTTTAAAATTGGTTAAAAATGTTTGAACAATCAGTAGTCAGCCGTTAACTGGCTGCCGATCATGACAGCAGACTGTCAGCGAACATTACGTTTAGTGTGAACTAGGCTTAATTAAGCATAATATTTTACTCAAAATATATAAATCATATAAATACGTCAGAGCTTTCTGTTGAAAATATGACTACCCAAATAAATGCAATCATTGTAAAAAATAGTAAAAATAAACAAGTTTTCATTAATTAGTCGTATTCCCCGTGGACCATCAGTAAATTGACTGTTCAATACCGTTTGATTGACTGACTCGATTGATTCGTTCAATTAACTCATGTTTTGTATGCAACTCGTACTTTGCCGACTGAACTGAATTCTAAACATTTTCGATGATTTGTTTGTAGTTTCAATCAATAACTGATTAATTTGGCATACTGCAGGACACTGCTGAATACTTCTCTCTAAAATTCCGCTACAATAGTGGGTTTCAATACCTAATAATGTTCAAATATTGTGTGATTTAAAATCACACACACATATTGAACTTCCAAATTTTTTGGATAATAGTATAAATGGCGTTATTGAAATTAAAAACTTGGTATTTTTTCCCGATCATTAAGAGATCCACTTAATTAATAATACAGGGTATAAAAAGATACATAATATGCCCGTTACCAAATACAATACATACAGCAAATAAAAAAAATAGCAAAAATGATTGCTGAAAAAATACTTTTATTTAAGGTGGGAAAAATCACTGTTTATTGTAGCGTGCAATGTAACTTTTGTAAAACATTGTGCTTCTTTATGCATACAACAGAAAATGGGTCGTGGGTTATGTAAAGTTCAGTTATAACATTTACAACTCGTTTAAAAATAAAAAAGCTGAAATCTTCAATACTCTGAAATCAGAAGATTCTCGGGTATTATCCATAAAATAATGATCATGAAAACATGTAATATCCTGTTTAGTTGAGTGTTACACCTGTTAGAATCCAAAGAATTTATGAACTTTATATAACTCTTTTACAGATTTAATCCACAGTAACTCTTTCCCGTCTTTCAACACAAAGGGTTACGCAGTAATTACAATAAATGTTAACGTTACAAACCACTTATTCCACAATATAACTCATAATTAAGGGCAAGTCATTAAGACGTATGTGCAGATCAATCTTGTGAATGAGCGGCATTTTCTTAAGGGTAGCAACCCTTTATTAATCGAAGAACATTGCTGTGGGGTACGCCCCAACCCCGTGTGATGATCAATGGGGATGTAAGGGCCTATTGTCGGGGCGGACAATCGACGGTGATTGGTCGGATTGATTGTTGATTGCGTTATTATGAATGATTGTTTTGGTGAAAAAATTGTGTATGCAAATATTGAGTTCTACTTTATCGTGTGGGCAGTAAGGTCTAACGACCCCACACACCCTAGGTCAGAGCTCCTAAGCCGCCTCAAAGGCCTCTGACATGGTTACCGATATCAGTGATGTCCAAGATAAACTTAGAAAGTACATATAAAGAGAAATAATAGAGAGATAATATTCAGTTGAATTTCTTGATAGTTTTTTTTTTGTAATTTCTCGTAGCTGATGAGCTACGCCGTAGTATTTTCGTAGCCCGTAGCAGTCAGAGACATAGGCAATACATAACATAATAATAACTACAGTACAATTTTAGATTTAAATGATCAACCCTTTTACATTGCAAATGTTAGAATTAAGCCTGTCACTAAAAGTTACCCTAGATTTCATCTCCCTCTGAGATCTTTTCAACCGAAAGCGCCCGACTACAATATTGTCTTTATCTAATCTAGGTCTTAAACACCCCTTTCGCCCCCCGGCTTCACCCCCCCTCACCCCACGTCATCACTGAATACGCAAGTAATTACCCAGCACGAAGTGAGCGTCATCGTGCAAGTACTTGCAGAGTGTGCAAGTCATTGTGGCGTCGTTTGCAGGCTCGTTGGTCAGTCTAATTAATTGTGCACTGCTTTTAGTGCAAACAGATAATTATTTATGAGGCTCGGTTTTTGAAAAGGAACTTTGAGGGAAGATTGTTTGTGTAAACTTAATTATATGTTGTAGTCATTATGATCTTGTATATTTAAACAAATGTGTTACATAGTTAACTAAATTCAGAATGACACTTTTATTATTTTATTTGAAATATATTCTTTAATATATCTGTCGCTTCATCATCACCATATCAAATCAAATCAAATCAAATCAAAGCATTTATTTCAATTAGACCATTTACAGGCACTTTTGAATTGTCAAGAAGTTACAGTTTAATATTGAAGCTAGTTGCTCGTTCCAAAACGTAGGTCTCTATGGAGAAGAACGAGCAAGAAACTCCATGGACACTCTTTTCATTCAATTTGGTTTTTACAAAAACTTGGTTACAATATTCTTGTTGCTTCTATATGTGAAAACAATGAAGTGAAAGAATGAAATATAAAAAATATCAAAATTATAATAAAGATGTAAGCCATGGCATATCAGCTATAGGACGTCCACGGCTGAACATAGGCCCAAGATAACCAAAATTATCACTTTTCAATTTTGACTAGATCGCCAGTCTAAATAAATAAATAATATCTATTATGTCTGTGACAAAAACAATATAAAACCATTCTTTCCTGTAAAGTATCCAGTGACATCGTGACAAACTATAGTGAAGATGGCGAGATTGGTAAAGAGAAATGGAGGCCTTTACCTTGCAGTGGAACAACACCGGCTAAAAATAATAAAATAAACATTAAAACACAGCCAACAGACTGATAAATAAACATTAAACACTTGCACAAATAAACATAAAACAAAACACAGTCTGTTTTTCTGTTAAAATATTACACCGAAAAAACATCTGAAAAAACGTGCTCGTAAAATATTCCGGTTATACATCAGCCGGGGCGAGCCGGATCCGTCACGGTCCGGTTCGGACACGGCATCCGTCACGCCGTCGATGTATGCTAATCATTCGGGCTCCTTTCGTTTGGCCGGTAAAAAACCGGGGAATAAGAAATGGGATGATTCCGTTAATAGGTGGTGGTGAAATGAAATAACGTTGTGTGGGCGGGCTTTTTGAATATTTTGGTGTGGTTTTGTTGTGGCTCAACGGCTAAAATATTTTATTTTTACGTACCATGACGCCTGTATTCCCCGAAGGGTTAGGCAGAAGTGTAAGTACCAATTTATTTACCATCAACCAATACCAATTTTATTTTTATTATTTTAGATAGGAACAACAAACAGCTACATATTAAACAGAAAATCACAAGTAACTTAGACAATAACGTAACCCACGGCGCTGTTCACAAATTACCATCTATAAGACTATGTACTTAAAGTCACTAGGAAGGAAACTGTTCATGCATGACACAGGTATTATAAAAAAAAGCAATTAAAATAATGGAAAAAAGGAGACCCTAAGTAGACACTTCAGTAAGACGTACGTAAGACCTTAAGTATATAATATTTTGAAAGTAACATGTATAAAAAACAAAAAAAAAAACCGCAAAGACACTTTAAATGTCTGATGCATGAAAAAAGTCTATTAGAATTAATAATACTGTATAATAATTATAATTTACAAGTGCTTCCTCTCTCCTAACTCACTTATTTGCTGTGCCCGACAGGGTCCATGTGATCTAATTTTAAGTTTTTACCACCTAAGTACTACATGTGGAATGCAATAAAGTATTGAGTATTGAGTATTGAGTATTGAGTATTGAGTATTGAGTAATGATACAATATTTTCATATTTTAAAATCGAATTAATAGGCACACACAACAATAAAAGGACTTTTATTTATTAGAACACGAAAAAAAAAAGCATTTTAATAAAATTGTAATTAATCATTTCACTCCCAAATCACTCACTATTAATGACAGCCTTTCAAATAATCACGAAAATAAACGACCAATTTTTCAAAACACTCCAAGAATGTAATCTTAACCCTCTAACACTACGAGACGTGTAAACTGCTCACTACAACACGAGAGGCGGTCTCAATATCCGCCAATATCCACCAATATCCGCCAATATCCGTCTCTCAATAAATAATAATAGTCGATTATCGAATGTCCGCTGTTTTAGCTTATTTCCTGTTGTACGCGGCTGATCGATATCAATTTGTTATCATATTGGAAACTAAATGAGTCTATGAGGAAGGCTTGGGATTTTCGTGTTTCTTTCAATATGAAACACTGTAATAGCCAAAATAATGACAAGATTCCACGAAATTGAATTCTGGTAATAGCACTATTGAAATATCTTGAAAGATGGTTTGAAAGGAATACTAGTAACTTCCAATCCTTATATATCCTTAAAAATATTAAAAAAAAACGAATTCCACACAGGCGTTTGTATTTTCCTGTTTTTTTAATATAAAATCTTTATAAACTTCCACTCAACATTGGAGTCTCCAAGTCATGTAATTTTGGCTACAAGTTACAAAAACTTTAACAAAAAAAACTTTGAAAAAGTTTCACAAAAGAATGAAACAAGGAATGCATATAATCTGTAAAGTATCTGGAAGTGGCCTGAGCTCACATTTGTCTGTGGAGGGCTGTCAGGCGCAGGAGGAGCTCAAAGCTTTGTCTCTGGCGAGAGGACGTGACGGCCACGCTCTACTGTTTGTTACAGTTCCAGGAGTTTGGATTTATTTCTGTGTGAATTTAACCAAAAGTTTAATTCTGTAGCTTCCATTTTACACTGAAATTATCGCTTTACATTAAACATTATGAAGATGAAATGTGTGCTGGTGTTATTAATTCATATATTTTCAATCAATACCAACTGCTAAATATGGATGTCGAGATGGCCCAGTGATTAAGGCGCTCACCTCTCATGAATGAGGTTGTGGTTTCGAAACTGGGCAATTGATGTAACGTTTCATACTCATATGCAGTTCCTAAGTCTACAGAACAGTAAAGTGTTGATCCTTGGGTACGTTAAAAGTAAACAGAAGAACAGCAAAACTGCTATAAACAAACATATCATGAGGCGAGGTGGAACTTCCAGACTTGATTGTCTTTTTTTTATGGGACAAGCCCGCCACACTGTTCCCAAACCACTGCAACTCCTGTAAGCCAGAATCAACAGTGGCGACCACAAGAAAAGCGCCGAGACAATGAAGCTCGACGAGTCCCGGAGAAACGATTCAATTGTCTTGGATCCCGCAACGAAATTAATCAGAAAAGATTAGCGGAGGAGTAAGAAAAATATAATTTCCACTTCCCTCAAGACTTGATTGTCTATAACGATTCACAAACACAATCTAACTGCAACAAAATTATTTTCCCTTTTTTTCTCCACTAGCTCAGCACTACATACCACTCCCACCCATCACTTAAGCCACTACTTAAAGGCACTGCCTCCAGCCAGTCTGGACTGACAGTCGGGACTGACAGTCTGGATTGACACACGGATTGAACGTAAGCTAATAGCCGCCGTTCACTTAGTTAGCCGTTACATGGCACGCACAATTAACTTTCATTGTGTTTGAAAAGGAGAATCGCTTCGATTGTCTTTATGTGGCGAGGATTAGGGAGAAAAGACTCGAGCTATTTTTGTAAGAGAGAAAATGCTCGTTATTTAAATACTGACTGATTGAAATTGTTGCATTTAGTTTATTTTTTAATAGCGTGTAGCATCTTAGGATTTTTTAAGTAAGGACAACTTAAAACTTTTGACATTGTGTAAACGCGTAAGTTTATGAATGTATGTACTCGTATGTATGTAATGGTGGAATCTTAATATATAATCTTAATTATATGAAATATTGTCATTCTTTTAATTGTAAATTTGAGTGTAATATTTAAATGCGATGTAAAAATTGTTACTAAGATAAATGAAATGAATTACAATCATTTGTTTCAAAATCATTTTACATACTGAAATTTGGACGATTATGAAAATACAGAGCAGTACCGTACTGTATATAGGTTTATTTTAAATTTATTTTATTAAGACTATAGAAAACTTACATCAAAATTGTGTCTTTAGAAAAATTTACCTTAATTTTTTTCTTATAACAAATTCACAACAGTTTACTCCCTCAGCCGTGCTCATCAACATGAATTAACAAAAGCCTAACCGACACCCCCCCTCCCCCCCGTGCTATCATGTCCCCCACATCCCCCTGATACACTGAAAAGCTCCTAATTACAAATCCAAACAAACCATTAACACTTACTGGAAAACCGTTTCCAGTGTGTACACGTCCTCGAGGGTCAGCGGAGAGGGGCGAGGGGCGCGGGGGAGGGGGGGGGCGAAGAGAGGAATAAGAAAACGTATTTACCCCCGGACCACTTGCGTTCAGACGTAACTTTATACCTAAACGATGGTAGGGCTGTCCGCTATAGGATATGTTTGTGCGTAAAAGATTTAAAAGGTATTTTGTTTTATTTCGTTGTTGTTGTTATTGTATTAAACATATTTGTTTATTTCCAATTTAGTTAAATAAATAATTTGTGACTAAGCCAACGCCATTCTTGTTGTTTTTCGAGTAAAATTCCTTTTTTTCAATTATTTGAAGCAATGCTTCATTTTTGACTTTTATGTCTAGCATTCTTAATTTTTATTAACATATTTTCAAAAATGTTATAGTTTTTGTTTGAAATAATAATGTATGGCTTCCTAGTTTTTCAATCCGAAAGTGTAATATCCTTATAACATAAAACAAACTAAAAGAAAACACCAGTAATACATTTAAACCTGTGTGGTTTTAATGTATTACTGGTGTTTTCTTTTAGTTCCAAAATCTAAAACAAAAAACAAAATCAAACAAATGCGCACCCACCTCATCCATATAAATCCCCACCCGGTTCATCGCCGACCCACTTCAGAAGTAACGCGGGGCAGCCCTGGCGCGTCCATCAAACAGCCGCGTTAAGTATATCAAATGAATTGTAAATGAAATCAGACGCGAGTGGGCACCGGTTTATCGCTCCGATGCCGTACCGCTGACCTACCGTATACCGTTTACCGCTAACATACCGAATACCGCAAACATACCGTATACGGCATACGTACCGTATACCGCTTACGTGCCGGCTGTTCTACATAATGTGCTGTACTGAGAATGGTAATGGTAATTGGTCGGATGATTTTGAAAATGTTTTTTTTTTGTTTTGTTAGTCGACGTTTACATTTTTTTTGTGTGTATATTTTGTTGTATTGACACTCTTCAAAAAAGATTATTTTTACAGGTATCTGTTACCTACTATATACTTTTAACTGGTACATATTAGTGCAGTTATATGAAGTTATAGTAGCAATATTAAATCGCCAAGCAATCACATACTAAGAAAAAATATTACACTTCCTACCGAAAAACCTTGAATAAGCATTTTTTCTTAAGCGTGAAATTCTAAACAGCACAAAAATAAAAATAACTTTGCTTGAAAATACAGAAAACAACTTCCAAAGTAAAACAAACATAGTTTTAGTCAAACTAAAATTAAAACTATTTACCTAACTTCAAAAAACTGCTTTAACAAAGACCTTTCATACCTCAAGTTGGAATTACCGTTTTAAAAAATACCCGCATCTTATAAAACTTGAAAAAAAGTAAGGAATTCAATAGAACAAACTGAATTCTTCAATGTAAAGGCAACGAAGTGCATTGCATTATTCTTTTGTTCAAGCTCTACGCTTTCGTAGCGTCTGCTACGCCGTAGCTACGTAGCACTGCTACGATACTACGCAGTGTGGATTGTTGCATCTCTTTTGTTTTTAATGAATAAGTTTACTTTCTTGATTGTTTTATGTTGGGTTATTGAATTTATAATAAGTAATGATAAAATTGAGAAAAATATAAGTTTAATATTTTATACTGTTTTAAAGTAATTCAAAGCAGAATTATTCGGGGATTTTAGAACTCGTTTTCGTACATAATCCCATAAGAAATAAAATTACTTCAGTATACTTATCAATATAGTAAGTCATCATCTATTTGAATGTTTAACTAATGATACATTTTCTTCTTTTACAGGTAAACATTACGTGGACAAACCTTAAAAAAAAAACATCGGAGTCACAGTAAGCCCTTTAGCTTAAATTAAGTCAATTTTATTCCTCAAAAGTAACTATTTCCGTAATATCTAGTTCCACAATCTCACAGCTCTATATAAATCACTATCAAAAAGCCGCGACTTCTCTTAAAACTAGTTACATTCAGTATTACAATCACGCGCTCACAATCTTTTCCTTTGTCAAAAATCACTTACACACCGCAGCCTATACGATTTACCGCGAGTGGGAGGGAGACAGGCATATTTCCGTCAGCACCGCGGAAAGGACAATTTGCGCGTACAGTCCCGGTAAGAGGTTTCGACTTTTATTTTTACGGTAATGCATACTTTCTTTGGTGGGACTTATTGGGTGGGCTTGAGTGAAGTGGTCCGGTTCGTTTTATGAAAAGCATAATTCTTGAATATTGCCCCCTTTCAGGCTTTTACTCGCGAACGATTGGAGGCGGATTAACAAAGTTTATATGACTTTTTTATTATGATCGTTTTTGACTTTTGTTTTAAAGTGTTCCTTTTGTTCCGCGATGTACAATTGTCGGTTGCTGCGGGTTGCTGGCAACCTGCTCCCTTCGCCGACAACCGTCTGTTATTGTAACTTTGTGCGGAACAAATATTTCATATTCGACGTTTGTCCCTTTTTTACGAGCTTGTAATCTAACTTTTTTACTAGCGCTTTTTACTAAGATGGATAGCATTTTTAGACATTTGAAAAACTCATTTTTTTCTTTCGTTTAGTATGTATATTATTTACAGTCGTGCAATACATATATGGCCAGAGAATTAAATAAATACATACATATCTTCACGCCTGTATTCCCCGAACGGTTAGACAGAACTGGCCAATCTACACCCCAGTTCGCCGCTATGTTTTAGGCCCCATGTAATAGGGGGTGAACCTATTGCCATTAAAGGGATGCAATTAAATCCTAACTCCAAGCTGTTACTGAGAATTTCACAGATAAACCCAGTAACAATTTGCTCGTTCTGGGAATCGAACCCAAGACATTTAGCGTAGCAGTTGTACGTAGAAATAAATCTAGAAACAATATAACGACGATAAACCAAGATACTTCTAGTACACACTACACATACTTCTAAAACAACCCATACTAGAACCAACCCATTAAAATCCAAAAACCAATCAAAATTCACTACGATCCCTTCCATCTTCCACACAACTTGACATATATAAATGGCGCAAATATTTATAATATCCGTCTTCATGTCACCGTTTAATATAATATTCAAATGAGGTGCATAATACGGGATAGTTTGAAGTCGGCTCTGAATCCTAATCATGGATTATGAAGTCGCCGGCAGTATGGCAGGCATCCCGTGAATGTCAATATTGTGGATGTTTAGCGGTGATCTTGGCAACGGTTTTAGATGGAAGGAAGTGTTTTAAGTTATTACATGTAGAGGTCTTGGGTTCGATGCCCAGGTCGAGCAGTGTGTTTTCTGTTTCACACATCTGTCATGAACAACTTAGATGCTATAGAGTAGTAAAAACGATTAAATATAAAGTACCTACAGTAAAGCAGAGAGGTCGGCTAGAGGTCTTGGGTTCGAATTCTTTCTTTTTTTTTGTTTATTTTTTTTTTTAAAAAAACGTTGCCCCACACTAGGAATTCCAGGTCAAACAGTGTTTTTGGGATTTTCCATGAAATTCTCAGTAGCTCGGAGTTAGGATTTGTGTCCTGTTAATGGCAATAGGCTCGCCCTCTATTACATGGGACCTTAAACATACTGACGAACTGTGGATGTACATTGGTACACTTCTGCCTAACCCTTCGGGGAATACAGACGTGATGGTATATTATGTAGGACATTTTTAGGTTGTGTGTGTATTGTATAGATTTATTACGTTGTCGCTCTTATCGTAAAGAACACATACACACATAAACTCTCGCCTTTTCCCCATGCGGGTAAATTAATGATTAATGGGATTTAAATGTTTTTGGGACAAATGGATTATCGTATGTTTGCAAATACTACGTACCGTAGTAGTGCATTTTGTGTTGTAGTAAGGTCTAAATATTTTCCATTTCGGTAAAAGGGCTCATGTTACCAAAAAAAATACTTTGTCTTATTTTAGTTGCACGGCTGCCATTAGAAGCCGCCCTATATCTCACGAGGAGTTCCCAACAATAGAACAAAGTCCTAAGTAAACGATCCCGACACGGAAACGGTTAAAAATCCGGAAGCGAGCCGTGCCCGGCCACTGGGCGCGTATTCCAACCGGCCTCTGTCAAATGCAAGGTATAATACTAAATTACTTAATGCATCGACCTATAAAAGATTTAACACACCCACACACACAACAGGCCACGCCCCCACCGCGTATCCTTTGTTCTTACACCCCCACACATGCGCAACCCGCGCCCCCCCGCCCGTGTGTGCGTTAAGGAGGGGGGGTGAAATACGCATCCAATTTTTCTTACTTACATTTTATTTATCGTCATTCCACCGTATTGGCGATTGAATTTTAGATTTTAACGATTATTTCATGTTAAAAAATACGCAACATTTTTTTCTTTCACCAGAGATAAGCTTTGATTTCTTAAATTGGTACTATCTCGTCCCGGGGGGATGAGGCTTTCGCTCCAAAATCTAGGAAAAAAAACCCTCAATAAAGATAATTACGATCATTATTAAAAGTACAATTTGACGGGAATCAATTTTACCATTTCCATTACGACGACAATGGCGGAACGATTTCCCTTGTGCGCCCTCTTAGCGCGCGGGTGTGTGAGTGCGGTGGTGTCGGTGTGCGTCGGTGTGAGTGCGCCGTCGGTGCGCACAGGGCTTAAATAGGCGCGCGGCGCTGTCCGCACAGCATTGGCTTGCCGCCGCTCGCGTCGGACAGACGTATCTCTCGTTCAAACATGTCATAGCTTCTTACGTACTTCTCTTTCTTCTTCTTATAACGATACGTATCATGTATTTTCTAATGTAGGCAAAATTTGGTGCTCAATATTACAAATTAAAAGTATTTTTTATATACGGACTTTATGGCGACTTGTTACTAGATTGTAGGATATAATATATATTATATTTTTGGTACGGATAGTGTGATAGAACCAGCAAGATGAACTTCATCGGTAAGTTTTATGCACTTTTACCGCTTTTCTTTTAATCCTTCAGTTTCAGTTATTTGTTCTTTGTTGCTTTTCTTCTTTCATTTGCTTGTTTCAGGGCTCAATTTAATTTTTTCTTTTCCAAGTAGTTAGGGCGTTGTGTTCGAGTATATTTAAAAGCATTTTCTTTGACTTTTCCGGAAACGAATATTTTTATTTCAACCCTTTTTCCGAGCAATACCCCTTCCGTTATTTCGCCGACGGTAACATAAACTGCGGGTTTTATATGTTAACTAAAGCATTCGTAGCACGTATTTTACCTTCTTATGAAATAACCTACAAACGTACAAAGCCGTGCCAACATATTTCTCCGAACGTATTTTTTTCTAGTTTTCCTAGAAAACCGCGCTAGAGTTTCTTATTCATAGGCCAAATATACCGATATGGAAATATGAAAATCTACGTGAAAGAGGTGAACCAAGAAATATGTATAGTTAGCAGTTAACCTTTCGACATACATAGTTCACTGCAGTAGTTTTAAATCGATAGGCTTCCAGTAACTGGTTTTACAATAGTAATCCCGAAAACCATACTTAACATTTCCGTCGGACAACCTATTACTTTGTCTTTACATGACCGATAACTTTAACCCTTAAATGGTAACTTAAATTTTAAAAAAAATCTTACGACCTTCACATTTTAGATCTAAATTTTATTCAGTTCCAAATACAATGGGAGATTGTCTTTTCCTGGGAAGCTCGCTGACACAGGCCAATCCTGGGCGAGCTTGAAGCGCAGTCGTACGCGTTGACCGAGTTGTTTCAAGGCCACTGGCAGCGTGCCAACTGGGTTGGCCCAGCCAGACCCCGAAATAGGTTGACAGTGGTACCAGGGTGGCGGAATAGGCAGGCCGACTATATAAATAATTTAGCCGAGTTAGGGAATGTTGCGGAGTTGAATAGTTTAGTGAAAGCGTGAAGTATGAGAGTTGGGGAGTCGGCGGATGTGGGGGGAGCCGCGGAGTTTGGTTGAGGAATACTTTACTCAACTGTTGTGTGTTGAGCTACTCTTTTTGATGGAGTGTCGTAAGTTGAGATAGAAAAATGACAATGATTTTATTTCTATCATAAATTTATATGAAAATAAAAAAGGTTGATTTTTTCCTTATCATGTCGGCTACAAGATTTAACGGACATAGAGAAGGATCAACCTTATTTAACTGTAGCTATCTAGCTATAGTTGAATAATACCTACCAATTACTTCTTCACCATTGTAAAAGTAATCTAAACCAGAAATGAAAAAGGAACAGTTCTACAATGATTTTCTGAGCTTACCGTCAATTTACGCTAAATCGTCTAATCACGCTGTTTAATCCCAATTTAGTCGATTAAAACAAAACTATGAAATCGGCTAAATCAGTTTGTAGTAAATCGGCGCAGCTGTAATTAGCGCAGTTAGTACAGTTGGTTGGGCACGAGTAGTTAATGAGAGTTTCATTGAAATATATACATACAATGTAGAGCAAAGTTCAGTACGTTCGTGCTGTTTACAGGCTAGTTTCAGTAGCCGAGTTGAAAAGAAAAACTCTTTTATTTCACGAAAATATGCTCAAAATAAAAGCAATTAATATTTAAAATTACGAAGTTTTTATAAAAATAATGTAGTTTTTGTTTTAAAATTGAGTTTCTGAGAAGGATTTTTAATATTTAAATAGAAGCTGCAAGATGCATTCATGTGTATCTTAACTGGTTTCATTTTCTCGGAAAAAAAATTGTTTAACTTTTTATACGTGCTCTAAATAAAGAAATATTTCATTGAAGGCAGAATTAAAACGGAACTTTTCCAATACGAGCGAAACTATAGTATCAAATCGTTAATTAAACAAACTTTATTCTAAAAATAAACTACACATAGTCAAACATTTCCGAATAAAAACGATTACGGCAGTTCGACGAGTTCCATAAAAAGAACTTTTCCGGCACGTAGCACTTGCTACGAGCGCTACATTATATTCGTAGCAGGGTCTACGCCGTAGTCCCGTAGCCAAGAATTTTAACATTAACATAAAAATTATTGGTCTTGTACAAGAGGGGTCACGGGTTTTATTGTTATATAAAATTATATGTATTTATGGATTACATTATATATTATTCAATAAATACACGTATATGAGCAAGTTTTACATTGGGACGATATATTTTATGTCGAAACATTTACGATACTCAGAATTTTTAGTATTACAGACGTTCTGAGTCTGGTTGATATAACACTCATACATAGATAATCCTCACGCCTGTAATCCCAGAAAGGGGTAGGCAGGGTTAACTTTTAAAAAAGCACTGATGATTTTTTTTAATTTTACTGAATCTCTATAAAACTAAGTCGCTTGATCTTTTAAACTACACAACGGGTTTTACAGCTTTCATAAATAGATAGAGTGATTCAAGAGAAAGGTTTATAAGTATAGAACATTACGCTACGACCACAGGAGCAGAGCAGTAACCAAAGACATAACTGAACTTATTATTTATTTATTTAATAAATAAATAATTACTGAAGGCTGGTGACACCGCGGGGTATATAGCTGTTTATATAGTCTTTCTTCTTCTTTATAGTGTGGGCAGTAAGGTCTTACGACCCCACACACCCTAGTGTCAGAGTTTCTAAACCGCCTCAAGGGCCTTTGACATGGTTACCGATGTCAGTGGTGTCCAGGATAAACTGAGAAGGTACATATGTATTAGAAAAAGTCACATTGGTATTTGCCCCTGCACGGTTGCGAACCCACAACCTCGTACATGAGAGTCAGGTGCCTTAACCACTGGACCATCATGACACATATGCACCTGATATTACTAAATATTAAGCTTCTTTTATAGAAAAAAACACACAATATTAAAAATTACATGATCAACTTTAACAAAAGAAAAAACAAATAAATTCTCACTTTTCGTACAATTTTCTCGGAAACTCTGCCTACCTCGTGATCGGTCGAACACAAAGCCTGAACTGGTCGGTAACTGAAATACAGCGCGGACGCTAATCTAATGAGCACGCCAGGAGCTGGCAGAGCGCCAGGGTACCTCCGGGGAGGGACAGGGAGGCTTCATTCTTTGTGGAACTTTAAATGAGGGTTTTTCTGGGGATTATATTCTTGAGATGGTTTGTAATTTTAGTTCTTCGTTCTTTTTTTTGTGAAAGTTTTAGCTAAATTTTTTAAGTATGATAATTTGGCTTAGTTGATAATGTCAAGTTTAGTAACTTTCGCTATTCACAGCTACGAGTATGAACATTAAATATAGTTCAGTTTACTGGTCTATAGGCGGCGGTCCCTTCGTCGCCAAACTATTCTCTAACCCAAACAAAAAAAAAACAAAAGAAAATGCGCCAAAAAAACTTCTATATCTTGGAGACTTAACTTTGTCTCTGGCTGCAAACTTTTTCCTCTCTAAAGTCCATGTACTTATAGAGCCTACTATCACTCCCCCCTCTCCACCCCCCCCCCCCCTCACTAAGACACACATTCTTCCACAAATCTTAGAGGGCAAACTTTTTAACGAGAGCGTAAAAAATACCCACTTGCAAGTACTGGCCATTAGCAACCGGCCTCCCGTCTCGCTCGTCCGTGTGAGGGGCGAAAGGGACAGGGATACACTCTAAACGAATGGTGTGCTGACCAAACATACATCGGTATGCTTTTAGATGGCAGCGGGATTACGTCGGGGGTAATGTACTTCATAATAATGCTGGATTATTTTCTTGGATTAAAAGCTGTGTTTTTTGAGTTATGAGGATTAGAGCTGGGTTTTATTTTTTATATTATGAAAGAATGTGAAGGCTGGAAATAATTGTAGGGTTTTAAAAATTGAGATCATAATTTGTGTGCTCTATTTATATATATTAAGTATTATTAAACGCGGATATTGACTCCATTTTTAACAAAATATTAATTAATAATTAATTGGTAAGATCATCATTAAAATAGTCTACAACGCATAATTATAATATTCAGTTTTATTGAATGAAACATAGATCAAATTATATTGCCTACGTAGTTTGGTATCCAATTACACCAGTTTATTGACAGTTAAGTGAACTTGCTAGAAACGCACAAAACTAACGAACTCCATATCTACTAATTATCCGTTGATAACTATTAGTAATTTAATAAAAAACTTACAAACATTTGCATAGGTATTCGTAGTTTATCTATTGACTTTGGGTCTTCGTTGGAACTTAATAAGTAAATAATTTATATATAAGGAAATAACACCCCCCCCCCCCCCCCCCCCCCCGCCGAGGACCGAGGAGGGCCGAGGACTGCCCCGTTGGTCTCGTGGTCGCAAGTGCGACTGTTGTGCAAGGGGTCCCGGGTTCGATTCCCAGGTCGAGCACAAAGTGATATTGGGGTTTTCTATGAAATTCTCAGTAGCAGCTCGGAGTTTGGATTTGTGCCCGGTTAATGGCAATAGGCTCGCCCCCTATTACATGGGACCTAAATATACCGGCGAACTGTGGGTGTACATTGGTACACCTCTGCCTAACCCTTCGGGGAATACAGGCGTGATGGTATTTTTTTTTTTATAAGGAAATAAATAAAATGGAACCGCCTGCTTATAATTTCAAATTAACATCTTTTCACTAAATGCATTTAAAAGGAAATGCGGTACGAACTTACACACATCAACCTTTTTCTCCCATTTTTTGAAGTGATAGTAATCATTTTCGCTAATTTCTAAGCAAGTTTCAACTTGCTGTATAGTAACGTAATACATTTTTCATATTGAATTAGTTACCTACTCATAATTAATTTGACTATTGAAAGATTTAGATTTCATTGTCTCTTTCTGGCAAAGCTAAGTTAATAATAATAATGATTTATTTGCCAGATCAGTACAATCCACAAAAAAATTAACTAAATACTAACTTTTATATTACTGCTGCCACACAATAAAATCATGCACGAGATACCAATTAAAAGAGTAGATAGCCTGCCAGTGCGTCTGGCATCTCCATGAGATGAGCCGCAGTTACCAGTGTTGCCAGTTCTCGGACATTAAAGTATCGCTTTAGTGCCACTGTGATTGCTTTCACACAGATAATTGAAAGTCTGTGAATGTTTACAACTCGTTTGCGACGGAATTACTAGCTTGTGTTACTGAGAATGAGTATATATAAAAGTTATTTAACATCACGCTACGAGTCACGGGAGTGGAGCAGTGACCAGAGACTTACACCGACAAAAACCGCGAAGTAAATATTACTATGTATTAATAATACGAGTTATACTAGCTTATTGCTCGAGGCGGATTGGCGATTTCAGACTTATATCAATTATTAATCCAGATTTTCTCAAAAATGTTTTCTGTTATCGATGTCAGAAATGTCCACGATAAACTTAGAAAATACATATGAATTTAAAAAGTTACTTCGGTTTTGAACCGTAACCTCATGTAAGGGAGCGGGTGCCTTAAGCACTGGACTTTAATAAATTATATGATAATGATAATATACAAGCTGTTGATTTGCATTCTCGTCAAATTCAAGGAGTTAACTATGCTCGTGATTCTTAACACGAATCAATAAAAAAATAAATTTGTTTCAAAATTTACATTGATATAGCCGCGCGAAAACTCTGCCTACCTCATACGCAACTGGGCGATGCTGATTTTTGCAAGAGGAGTATTCTGGAATACTCCATTTTTAGTTGCAACTATTAAAAAAACATTTGATAGTTGCAACTAAAAAAACAAGCATTTATTAAATATTGGCCAGGTACCGTAATTATATTTGATTACTTCTTTGTTTCTATGACAAGCTCCTAAAATTTGACGAGGATGCAAATCAACAGCTTGTATAATTTTGTAACCACCCCTAGTGAGACCTTCTCATGTAGAGTAGGAACAACCATTTTCGAAACATATAGTCCAGTTACCCGCTCTACTCTCCGAGGTGTGCTGTAGAGCGTCTCTATCTCCGCAATAGTTATGCAAAATGTAAATGTTATTCTAGTTGTAGGATGTAATTACAGCGGTTAGCGCTCTACGTCCGAGATGAATCTCTAGATTTATAGTTATTGCGTTATTATGGTAGCGCTAGATGAGGATGAGAGATTAAAGTGGTCTAGCAAACATACATATATTTGTTAGTCCACTTTCTGACTAGGCTGAGAACAGACACACTATCTCCCACACACACACTATCACGCCTATTTCCCGTAGGGTTAAGCAGAGGTGTGTTGATGCCCAAAGTTTGCCTGTATTTTTAGCGGCGGGGGCGAGCCTATTACCATTAACTGGGCACTAATCGTAACTCCGAGCTCCTTCTACTAAGAATAGCATAGCAGTCGCGCTTAGAATCACTAGGCTAACGAGGCAGCCTGGGACTGGGACCACTAGCCTGGGACACTAGGTAACAACTAACACTAGACTGTTCGCTTAAAAGTTTTTTTACAAACTTCTAAGACTACTTGTCGCCTTGCCCCGTGTAGTTTTTTTTTGGTATTTTAAACACGAAAGTAATAATGGTACTTTAGCGTATTGATCTCGTCTAAACATCTCGATACTCGTAATTTAATCACAGCTGTGACGTAATACTCAAAACATTAAGATGGAGGCACGACGCGTAGACAGTTTGTTATTTGAAGTCAATAACTCGCCGTCAATCCGCGCATAAATCCGGCGCCTCACGACTAAAGAAACCATCCTTCGATAGCAAAAATATATTGACATCCACCAATTTACCTTCCGTCTTCGCGTGTTTGCTAAACATAAATCCTTTAAATAAAACCTACATCTTCTGCAAACCGAAAAACAACCCAAACTCACAACAATAAAGTCCAAATTCAATTAACATGCGAATAACAAAAAACAAACAATATAAAATCCTATTTTTTAGTAGCTCGCTGGCTCCACACAATGAACGTTAGTTGTTCTTTTTTATAACTGCTCGTTGTACGCCGAAAATCAATATTTGGGTCACGAATCGGCCGCGAAATGGTTTTAAATCATCAGAGTTGATTTACAGGCGGGCGCGAGCTGAAGCGAATGTACGACAATGTTCAGCCGTCAGCCGCGCGCGGGGAACTGAGTTATTAGCCGAGTATGATGGTTTATTACTGCTGGCAGATTTTTTTGAATCGTTACTGTAAAATGAGAATTAAGTAGTTTATTTTGGCGATGGTGTAAATGGAGCAGCTACTTAATACAAGTCATTGAACCTAACAGAATACGAGTATCAGCTATTCATCCATCAAAAAGTTCTGGTGTATCGCAAATTATTGCATCCTAACACACAAACAATATATTTGCAGGTAGTAAAAGACTGACTCGCCTTGTAGTCGCAAGCGCAAACTTTTATATAAGTTTTTTTTTAATAGCAGCCCAGAGTGTCGATTTTGCCCAGTTAATAGCAATAAGCTATCACATGGAACTATAGCATATGTCACCAAAAGTGGTTTGATATTGTGTTTAAACAAATACGTTTTTACATTGTCCACACTAAATGTGGCTACCATTTATCACAAGCTCCTATTGCCGCTTAAACTCTTCTTTTTTGTTTAATAAACTAAATAAAGTAATAAACAGCAGTGAGTGTACAACTTGGTCCCTAAACTTCAGCAACTATTTACATGTAGTTGTTAGAATCGCGTGCCGTCGGCTCCGAGGAGCTCGGCCGTAGACGAAACTAGGCTGAGTCGACGCTAACATGCTAACACTACGCTTACACCGGCTATTCTCAACTATTATTACCCATAGCCAATGGAGCTATTAATAGAGCACACACACAGGGTTAGGCAGAGGTGTATCAATGTACACCCACAGTTCGCCGGTATGTTTAGAGGCACAAATCCTAGCTACTGAAATTTTCATCAAAAAACCCAGTGACACTTTTTGCTCGGCCTGGTAATCAAACCCAAGACCTCTAGTGTAGCAGTCGCACTTAGAACCACTAGGCCAACGAGGCAGTTAATTAATGGAGCAATTCAATTTAATATTTAAAAATTGCTTTAATTGTTTCGCCATATTTCGGTTTACCGTTCCATAAATCTATATTGTTCTAGTTTATTAAGATGCTCCACATACTCGCATCGCAGTAAATGCTTGATGTTGCTCACACGTCACATTTGACTCATATTGCCTGAGCTATTTAAGTCGCGTGTATGAGCGCACCTTTAGAACTCGGCCGGCGAAGGAAAACTAGGTTGAGTAATAGTTAGTACTCGTAGTTGGAGTCGTTATTTCAATGGAAATACAATACAATTTCTTTCTTATTTGTTGCTTCAATAGGTGCCAATCTCCATTACCATCATTGGGTGTGTACTGCCAACCTTTTTATTACGAATTTTACCTCAAAGTTGATGCTAGATTTTTTCTGATTAGATTAGTTCGGCGACTTACCTGGCTTTTGGAATCCGCAATCTAGCTTTTGCGGATTTCACAAGCCAGTCAAGTTAATCAAATAAATAACTTTCCCCGACCTTAGTGTCAGACTTTTACTGATTAAGACCCATCTATGTTCCTTCATGTGCCCTTTGCGTTCCGGGGGCGCGGTATCTCTTTCAAACAACCCGCAGCCCCGGCAGAAACAGACAGCATCATCATCTGCCTAGCCTTTTCCCAGCTATGTTGGGGTCGGCTTCCAGTCGAACCGGATGCAGCTGAATATCAGTATTTTACATGGAGCGACTGCCTATCAGACCTCCACAACCCAGTAATGGGTAATACGATACTCTTGGTAAGACTGGTTGTCAGACTTTCTGGCTTCTGACTAACAGTAACGACTGTCAAAGATCTACAAATGACAGCCGGGACCAACGGCTTTACGTGCTTTCCGAGGCACGGAGGAAACTCGCTATGGTAAATGGTCACCCATCCACAGACCAACCTCGGCAAGCGTGGCTTAACCCGGAAGATCGGTCTATGCGGCTGTAATTATTTAGCCACGAGCTCCTCAGAAACAGACAGCATATGGTTACACAAATCCAATACTTACATTTCAGAACATTTGCTACCTGGGCCTAACTCAGATACGGAATGTCAATGTATGATAATATACTATCGAAATGGGCAGTCGTTATCTTAATTAATATCTTAATAAGCCATTACTAATGTCAAAGCCTAGAAGATGTAGATACAAACATACTATTATCGTATTGTAATGTTGTGTTAATTCGATGTAGTGTAGTTCGATTTGAGACATTTGGTATAACTGTCATGTACACGTTACAAGATACAGTACTAAACTAGTAAATAAATACGTATGTATACGTTTTATTTAAATCCCAAGTATTTATTTATTTATTTATTTATTTATAAACACATACAACTATCATCACAGGATTAGGTACTAAAATAGATTAGGTATTTAAACTTTATTTAAACTTAATGTTACAAAATGCGGCCCGTGTGAATTCACTCAAAGTACAACTGAAGCAGTCAGCTGTTGTGACACAATATAAGAGTAATATTATTTACTCAATAAACTACACCAAAACCTTGTAAAAATAACATTCTCTTAATGTATTATTGTCATTGCCCGGGTACATATCCAGACACCTGTCTACTGTTGTGAAATTCATAATAGAAAAAAAAAGCAATATAACCTTGCAGCTTAACCTGAAATGAAATTCTCCAGGCCGATTCCGGCCACGGCGGCTAACCTTAATGCAGACTAGCCACGTACGCAGGAGATATTATAGTGCACAAGTGTGTGCGCAAACACAGGTGCACTCCCTCTTCCCTAACTCTCATAGCCCGATGGGACGGCAATCCGATACGACCGGAGAGAGATCAGGCGCAGGACCAACGGCTTTACGTGCTTTCCGAGGCACGGCAGCTTAACCTAGTAATCATACCTACTACCCCTCACTCAGAGTAATGCAACTACAAAACCAACGAAGCAGTCTCCGCCAAGTATGTTAATATTGTTATCGATGGGGAATAATGTGACTACCACCATCCCCTACAGGCCAATGATTAGATTGCCAAAGGGGAGCAATTACAACCCCACTAGTTCAATGAATTTGTTACCTTGAATGAAACGACTGCAAAAATATTTTTCTATTTGAACGTGTTCAAAAGAAGCATTGACTTTACACCTGTAGGCATTCAACGAATAAAAAATAACATCGTTTTGTGCTAAACGAAAAGAACCCCCCGACCTCCCCTAATTTAGCTTCGCCCCTAAAATACAGTAAAGTATTGCCACAAAATAAACTAACATTCTTTACAACTCTGCCGAAATGAGAAGCCTGTTCCGAGCGTGTTCCCCGCGTGT
Source organism: Caradrina clavipalpis (assembly GCA_932526535.1). Classification (NCBI taxonomy): domain Eukaryota; kingdom Metazoa; phylum Arthropoda; class Insecta; order Lepidoptera; family Noctuidae; genus Caradrina; species Caradrina clavipalpis. The sequence continues at coordinate 422,952 of OW052110.1, forward strand.
TCCCCGCGCGTTCCCCGCGTGTAGTTGTGCACAACTTACAACTAACTGTATAATAAAAAGACTGGCTCGTCGCTCGGAAACTTTTAATTAAGTAAAAAGCCGTGTGTGGCAGGAGATGGGGGGGGGGGGGGTGAATACAAGAGACGCCGCAGGAATTTTAACCAAACTGATTTATTTTTGCAAGTTTTTAGTTTCGTTAGCATTATGAAGTAACTAAAAGTCATGGATTTATTAGATTTTTCAACAGCCTTCTTAAAGACTTGCAAACTTGACTATTTCTTTTTGTGTAAAGCAATTTGTGTTTTTAGGGCTGTAAAAAAATGGCTGCGGTTGTCTGTGAGAAACAATAAATTCTTTATCTCAGCAATTACTTAAAATAACTCCACACTTAAAGTAATAATTTTCCTGATATCTCTATCACTGCAATACCAAGGTTAATCATTTCTCTTAAAAGAGTACTCCTCACAAAACCTCCATTTAACACTATTTAATAAACTCGCCCCTATTATTCCACATCACATAAAAACGCGACCACATCTAGTCTCACACACACCACATATTATGTACTATATCCTTGTCAGTGTAAATTAAAAAAACAAGCACGGTGGCGCCCTCTCGCGTTCGCCCCCAGATTAATGAACTGTGTTCTGTCTTCGTGGGGTTGAGTGGGGGTGGAAACTATTCCGAGGTTCCAATTTTGTTGGTCGTGTGTCGAGTTTTTATGGACGCTTTAGCGGTGAAGATTTTTCTGCCATTAACTCTGTTGTAAATCGTTTCGCATGACTGTGTTATAATTATGAGTTTTGTGAAATGGTAGTATTATGTATTTACTTATTTACTACTTTATGTAGTTATCCTGGTTTTACAGAAAAAGTTTTTTGTTTGTAAATACCATCACGCCTGTATTCCCCAAAGGGTTATGCAGAGGTGTACCAATGTACACCCACATTTTGCCGGTATTTTTTGTTTTTGCCTCCCTTTTTATATATTTTTTTTTTGGTTTTTTGTTATAATATAATAGGTATAATATCGTTTATTCCATTCTTCATTTCTTATAAAAAAATTGCTGCACACTAAGAATTTAAACTGTATCGGGGGTGTGCGACTACAAATATGTAAACTAACAAAAAAGATATTTGTATCGTAGTAACAATACAAATATTTGTTCTGTACGGCATCGAACCCGTGATACAGCATCCAATCACTCAACCTTGGCACCAATCGTGTCGTCAATATTGATCTTAAATATATGTATTTTTGGATGACAAACATGCCAAGGCCTACCTTATGTTAAGTGGTCACCGGCGCCTATAAGACATCTGCTATATCAGAGGCCTTGCAAATGCGTTGCCATCCCAGAGACAAAGTTGAAATGTCTCATATGCCTGTAATTAATCCGGCACCCATACCCTTCAAACTAGAACACAGCAACGCTGCTTTACTTTAGAAATAAGTGTGGTGGTAGTACTTCTCCACACAAGCTCTGAAAGTACTATGTACTATAGTAAAGTTTGTACAATATAAATAAAAGCTGCTAAACTGAACCATAACAGACCGATCAGTTATCTAACTCGAAGCGAAACATGTCTCGAACTGCATTCGACAATAATAAACACAATTCCGTATTGATGTCTACGGCAGATGTCTACGAAACTTGCCTGGCTACGACACTGCTACGTCTCGGTGCTACGACGCTACGCCGCTACGACAAACGCGCTACGAAGTTAATCAGTGTACTACAAAGTTATGTTTAGTTATTGCGTTGTATTGTTTTGAGTTTTCAACTATTATTTATTTGGAATTATTTTAAACGGCTTTGAAACGTAACATACCATTACGCTTGTATTCCTCGAAGGGTTAGGCAGAGGTGTACCAATGTACATCCACAGTTCGCCGGTATGTTTTAGGTCCAATGTTATAGGGGGCAAGCCTATAGCCACTAACCAGTCACAAATTCCAACTCAAAGCTGCTACTGAGAATTTTATAGAAAAACCCAATAACACTTTTTGCTCGACCTGGGACTCGAACCCAAGACCTCTAGACCGCGAGTAGCAGTCACGCTTAGGACCACTAGGATAACGAGTCAGTAAAGGATTCTGAACATTACGTAATATAAACTATATTGAAATAAGCCATCGTAAGAAAACGTTTAAAGTAATCTGAAATAGTCAACACGCCATATTGGTATGGTAATCAATACACGTGTTTTCTTTGTATCACTTTGAACTGAATTGGCCTTAACCTTACAATACAACAGGATAATAAGCTGGTACTACATTGTAATTATTCCAGTTTGTACTAAATACTAACTTACTAATTCGGAACAAACTTTATTTATGTTCTTGTACTGAAATAGACTTTTCTCATTACTTATTTAAAAAAAAAAAACATTGACCCTCGCTAGCCCACAAACATATTAACTCACATACATAAATAACCAGACTTGGATAGTTACAAATAATTGCTCCGTGTGGGAATCGAATACGCGACACACCGCGCCAGGCAGCAGCCAATTGCTCAGCGTCTGTGACAACCGTAACGTTGAATTTGAATGTGTTCTCATATAAATGGATAAATGATGATGATCATCATTTATTTATTATATTTATTTATAAAAAAAAAAACAACTTGAATTCACAATTAAAAACCACACAAACAAGTTATTGGTCAGCATCTTACTCAATACTTTATTGCATTCCATAATGTATACAAGGCTGGTAGGTACATTATAGAGAAACAATTATGGACCCTGTCGGGCACAGCAAGTTAGTTTTTAGAGGAGAGGATGAAGCGCTTTTTGGTTAAAAACATAATAATATTGAAATTAAGGAAATAAATCTTATATTTAGATATTTAAGTAGATATTATGTAGATACTATCTTCTCAGCCTATAGCCGTCACTGCTGAACGTAAGCTTCCCCCAAAGAGCATATAACAATATTTTCTCGAAATTGAACTCTATTCTTCTAAAAACTGAATCCAATTTCCTATCGTACAAAACCTTACAAAACTCCAATATATTGCAATAAATTCCCAATTTTAAAACAACCATCGATGTTCATATTTTTTCCGCGATATCTATTCTCAGAAGTAGGTTACAGTGTTGCCACGCTGAAAATAATAGCTTGTTTGAACGAGCGCGCATTATTTATGTTGGCAGCCCCGATTGTATCGCGGTCTGGCCGGCGATGTATTAATATTGCTATCTAGCGGTGCGCGGTGTGGCTGTGTATCGTCGGCTCCGGTAACAATATACTACTATACACGTTGTAGATATCCTACTAATATTATAAATGCGAAATTTTGTGAGGATGTATGGATGGATGAGTGGATGTTTGTTACTCTTTCACGCTTAAACGGATCTGGATGAAGTTTGGCACTAAAGTAGATTGTAGTGTGGAATATCACGAAGGCTACTTTTTATCTTGAAAAAATGTATGGTTTTTTGGGACAATATATCAAATTTCACGCAGGCAAATTCGCAGGCAAAATCTAGTAAATATTAATACAGATTTGTCAATATTGTTAAGAAAACTTAGCAGGAGCTTCTTGTAGGTTTATTTTAATGATGTACTACTAAAGCGTAGGTGCGTCTTTTGACGATGATTTGATTTTGAATAAAATACCAAGTTTCGGAGTTTGCGAAGTTGAATGTCACATGTAAGATCTTTCAAACTTTTTCTCTAATTATGTTAACATAAGTTTGGTTTCGAGAACTTGGAAATGTCAGCCTTTTGGGCACTTGTCCCGGGAGGAGTTTTTTTTGTGTACGAGTCCCTTCACTAATTTTTATAAATTTCACAAAAAATATATATTGAAAAGGCGTGTATTATTGTTTATTCATATTCTACATACTTCATTGGTTTGAATTTTATTAAATATGTAAATAAATCTTAAACTTTAGTTATAAGACGAAACAGTCTTCAATGTCAACTGACCTTCATTTCAAGTTACAACTTTATTTAAGTAAAAGCACAAAGCGTCCTTCACGCTATTTCTTTAATATTTACATAATGTTCACAGTTGAACAAGGACCTCCAAATTATTCTCTTCAAAAATACTTTTCTCCATAAACGCCACAACAAAGTACGAAGCAATTTAAACTATTCAAGAAAAAAAAACAAATTAAAAAAAGTAAAAAAACTTTCCTCAAAAATAAGATTAATTTCCTCAAAAAAGCAATTCGTGGAAGATTCCATACTTCACATTGTTCTCGAGACAACTTTTCTGACGGCGTTTTTTTAATTAACCGCAAAAAGTTCTGACTTGTTCCGAGAACGTTCTGAAAAGTCAGAAAGTTCAGAATTCCTTTTGCGTTTAATTGGCGAGTTATCTGTTAGATATGTCCGGCTTGAGTCTGCTATCCGGGGGAGGGAGGCGAAACATTCTCTTTGTTATGAATTTACATATTTTTTTCATTCTTTTAAGAGTTTTTTGCTTTGTATAGAATATTGCGTTGAGAAGTCAAAGTCACCTAGATTTTGACTAACTGAATAGTAGTCTAAGCCATAATTATTTTATACTAGCTTCTGCCCGCCACTTCCTCTGCGTCAAATTTTATAATATCCCACGGGATCCGTACATGGGACCTAAAAACATACCGGCGAACTGTGGGTGTTCATTGCTATAGCTCTGCCTAACCCTGCGGGGAATACAGGCGTGATGGTATGTGTGTGTCTGGGAACCGTACATTTTTTCTTGATAAAAAGTATGCTATGTGTTATTCCACACTAAAATCTATTTCATCCAAATCGGTCCAGCCGCTTGAGCGTGAAGAGGAGACAAACACACAAACTTTCACCTTTATAATATTAGTGTGATTTATCAATAAACTTTGTTGAAATCGACTTATGATAATATAGAACTAAATAATAGGCTTCCTTAAATCAGTGACTTATTATATTTATGTACTCACTTATCACATATTTTCAAATAAATGTGTGTTTCTATACAAATACAACGCCTTCTTTTACTACCTTTTACCTTTTACCAACGTTTGTCGATCTCGGTGAAATATTGCAACCTGGCGTGCTTCGTGGCGTTTCCCATGAACATGAAGATAAAAACCTTCTAGAACTGTACAAATAGAACGAGAACACGGGTCATAGACCACGGCGGTGCATGACTGTAGGTTGTTGAACTGCTATTAGTTGTACCATCCATTATGTACGGAACAGTTCTTTTCTGGAAAATCGACTGCTGTTTTTCTTCAAGGCCATTGCTTAGAAAACCATTTAAAAACATTTCGTAGTTTCAATTGTACTTAGTTCTGTAAAAACGGTAAATGTCTGATTAAATAAATGGATTACATCATACTAATTTAGTATGCCAAATATGTTACACAAATCAATAAACATAAAAAACTTACGCTTCGAACGGATTTAAAATTATCCAGCGTTAAATATCCAAAATTAGCAATTACTTCTACGTTGATTGGTTCGTTTAACTGCCCTTACACGACAGCATTTAAATTAAAAAGCAACACTTCGACATAGGTATAATTAAATCGATCGCCTGAGCTAGTATAAATCTTACACATGTCAAGGCTACGACGCATTACGTAGCTCTACGCCGTAGCGCTACGCCGCTACGCCAACAATTTCAACTTACATAGTACTCATGTTCAAAATAAAGGCTCCGAACTTGAGACCACTTTAAAATCAAAGTAAATAATTCGTGAAGTTGTAAGAGTGACGCAACTTGAAGTTATTAAAGGTTTGAACTTAACTGTAACTTGGGGAGTTAAGTTGGCCACAATTATGATAACGAGCGCTCTTTGTGCTACTTAACTGAGACTTTCAGCTTTTGAAATGACGGTGGCGTCTTGTGTTCTTTGTGTATTGTTATTTTCAAGGCGTCTATTGAGAGATGATTAAAGAAATGTTTCTTTAAAGTGGTACATAGAAATTACTTTTGAAAGTAAGCAAAATATTCATATTTCAAGAGATATCGTGTTACCCGGTAACTGGGTTGTGGAGGTCAGATTTATAGTTGTTCCATGTAAAACACTGGTATTCAGCTGCATCTGGTTAGACTGGAAGCCGACCCCAGCATAGTTGGGAAAAGGCTGGGCAGGCAGAATCATATTTTTGGAATTTTAATAGGATAGTGCCACCTAAAACTAAAAAAAACTAAACTTGTCATGAAATATAAACTAAATCTCATCCTAACTTAAACATTCACAAATAACTTAAACAAACATCAAAAGTATCGGTTAACGAAACAGTATTGCTTAGAGCGCAGTAGTTATGGTGAGCCGGTGGATTTAGTTCAACAAACTACAGCACGGTGCCGGCGGGTATCGATCGCGCTAATAATAGCCGCCCGGCGCCGCCTGTCGCCGCGCCACTACTGCCTATAGCCTCGCCATGTACTGTGGCGTCATCGCTGGGTAGGTGGTTTAGTCATCATCATCATTGTTTTGAAGATTGTTAAGTTAGTTTAATTGTATTCAAACTTTTTTGCACAGCTTTATACAATCGGAGACTTGAATTAGTCACATAGGATGCCAAAATGGTCTTAAAATTCTACACACAAGGCCTATGTTTCGGTTCTCACTGAAAAAGTTGTTACGATAATGTATCTAATAAGTTAAAACTTTTAATGGGATATTCTTAATCCAGTTTTTAAACTAAAAGTATGTTGTTAACCAAGTACTCACATTACAACAACAATAATACAATATCAGCCTATTATTGTCTCATTGCATAGTAAAGGCCTCTTCTTATACAGAGAAGGCACGAACCCCAAGGCGGATTGGCGATTCCAGACTTACATTAACTTTTATGTCTAGATTTCCTCACGATGTTTTTTTTCACCTATGTCAATGATGTCCTAGATAAACTTAGAAAGACAAAAACTCCCATAACAAAAACTAAAAAATAAAATGAAATCTTCAATCACCTAACATTAAACTAAAATATTTTCCTTAACACAAACAGCTAAGGACACCACCCTCACAGAAAGTCAAAATAAAAAATACAAAAAAAAACAACACATTAAAAAAAGCTTTCAAAAAAAGTCTCACAAGAAACACGTAATACACGTTATCATAATAAAATAAAACCTTCCCTGAGAGCTTAGGTGAGCGATAAGGATTCCTGAAAAACTCGGCCGTGATTACTTTCCGCCCCTTCGAATTTAGCAACATTAGGTAGCGGACTGAGTGACGTCGGCGGCAAATTGAGAACGGGTTTATATTTGATTGGGGGCGAGATTCAATGGAGACAGATTCTTTTTAGAAAATTATTGGTGTCCAGTGATATGGTTAATGGAATTATTGATATTTGTAATAAGAGAGATAAGTGTTCCAGTAAAATGGACTTTATTAGTTTTTTGGCCTACACCAGCTGTCCTTTAAACACACACATACTATTACGCCTGTATGCCCCGAACGGTTAGGCAGACGTGTAACCAATTGACACCCACAGTTCGCCGGTATGTCTAGGTCTCATGTAATAGACGGCGAGCCTTTTGCCATTAACCAGGCACAAATCCTCACTCAAAGCTGCTACTGAAAATTACATAGAAAAAACCCAATAACACTGCTCGACCTGGGAATCGAACCCTAACCTCTAGCGTGGCAGTCGCGTTTAGGACCACTAGGCAAACGAGGCTGTCCTTGAAACAAAAAAAAAATATCACATAATAGGCCATATGTTTTAAAACACCACTGTACCACTAAGATAACTTCTCTTATAAAACAAGTCTCTTCAAGTGTATAAAAAACGTTTATCGCCCCCGCTCCGCTCAACACAGCATCGCCCCTTTACGTATCAATTTCGGGTCGTCCCATAGGCAAAGGAAAGGTATCACATTAGGCCCATATCATATTACCTACTACATAACACGCATTATACATTACATACAACATCTTTATAAACAAAAGGGATGTGCGTGTTGTCCCTGTCTTTCTATTTACATTTGAATGAGATAGAATTAATGGGGGTTATCTCGGGGTAATGTTAATGGCTCTTGAATGTATGTAATGACCTACATGGGCACGGTAATGTTCGTCATTCTGTCTCTGTAACGGCTCGTACTCATCATTTTTTGATGCTGACTGTAACATGTTTTGTTTTGTTGGTTTTACAAAAGAATTCGTAATAATATTTTAAATGGGGATTTGTGCTGTTAGTTGACTAAGTTAGGTAATGTTTATACCTTGACAAGAACAGTAGTATGTTTAAAAGTAAAATAAAATTAAAATAATAATAATAGCAGCCTACCCACTGCTGGGCAAAGGCCTCTTCTCATACAGAGAAAGCATGAGCATTGATCACTACGCTTGCTCAAGGCGAATTGGTGATTTTAGACTTATATTCGTTATAAGTCCGGATTTCCTCACAAGGGTTTTCTTCAACGATGTCGGATATGTCCACGATAAACTCAGAAAGTACATGTGAATTGAAAAAAAAAACCCATTGGTACTTGTCCGGTATAGAACCAACAAGAGTTAATAAAATTGACTATTTAAAAAAAATCCGCTATAATTTTTGTAGTAGATACATATTTCAGATAAGTACAAGCATAACGTTCATTGTTACATAATTTCGAAGTAAAAGGAAGTTATATTTCATTCTGCATCCCTTAGGAGCTATAAATATTAAGTTGCTGTAAAAAGTATACCTTTTACGTGGCAGCATATTATTCATATCTTAAGCTTAGGGTACACCGGCGAAAATTCACAAAATGCTTACAATTCCACAAATGAACGTAATCATTTTTAAGAATTTGTTCGTTATTATATTAACTGAAGCCTTGTAAGTGTATCCCAAGGTTTAGTAGTTTTGAAACTGGTCAAGCATAACTGGGCTAGCCTTTATTTAATTTAGTTTTTATGACTAAAGAGAGGTAAAAGGGTCTAGCGGTAGTAGACCTTTATAATAATAAAAATATGAGTCCTAGGTATTCTGCGTACCGTCTGGCTGCCATAACCCTTTAGTTCTACTACTTTTCAATACAATTCAATTTTGTGAACCTTCCTCGTATTGGCTTCAGAATGGTATCAATTGAGCGAACCTCTTCATTGTTATCTTCTTTCTTGAGGGAACTCAAGCAAATATCAAATGCAATACAATACGGAAGTTAGCACAATACCGCTTTATATTGGAGGCTGTTTCCACGAAGGAGGCGGCAGAAGTGTATAGGAAACCAAGATTTTCCCGATTTATATTAAGTGTCCTATTATAATGCGGCAGATTTGTTGCTACTGAGAATTACATTGACTTTTTTTATGTCATTGGATGGCAAACAAGCCGACGCGACGGCCCACTTGATGTTAAGTGTTCACCACTACCTATAGACATCTACAATACCAGAGGCCTTGCAAATGCGTTGCCATCCCAGAGATAAAGTTGAAATATCTCATGTGCTTGCAATACACCCATATACCCTTTAAACAAGAACACAGCAACGCTACTTTGCGGCAGAAATACGTATGGTGGTAGTACTTCCCTGGATGAAATCCTTCACAAAGAGCTCTACTACTACACAACAAGACACATGAGACTTGAACAAGACATATGATGTCATCCTCTGAACCTTCGACATTTTAATATAACGTCACATAAAAATCCCAACAGTTTTTACTCTCCAGTTCTCACTCCATAAAACTCAAATCAAAATGCACCTTTCATCCCCAAATCTCGCCCCATCCCCGAATATGGCGATAATAACAACACTCGCCGTTCCGTTCCAATTAAGTTTACGAGTTTGTTTACCGGCCGCCTGCGCCATTACTATAATGACCTCGTTACCGATACCCGGTTTATGACTGTATTTGCTTTGCTAAGTGACGCCGGATATCACGGATAGAGCATCTTGTTGAGGCTGATCTAGTGATTTTTTGATGGAGTTACAATGTGGTACTCATGGCTATTTATTCAAAGTCAAAGTCAAAGTCAAATCATTTATTTCAATTAGGCCATTAAAAGGCACTTTTGAACGTCATTACATAAAAAAATCATTAATATTGAATCTAGTTGCCCATTCCAAAAGGTAGTTTCGTATGGAGAAGAACGGGCAAGAAACTCCATACATACTCTTTTAAATAACAATGTATTACAATAAGTTGTATAGTTACATTCATTCCATAAAAAGATATATAAATGTCAAAACGATCTATCAAAAATAAAGAGTCACTCAAAGTACTACAATACGTACTCAGTGCTACAAATTAGAGATGAAAGCTAAATTAATTATAATATTTAACGCCAATATTGTGATCGTAGATGATTACTTCTAACATTTCAAAGACAACGAATCAGTGTGTGAGTCAAACTCAAATGTAGAATTAATGTCGAGGAGAAAAACAATTATTGGTCAAAACAAATTAGTTTTATGATTAAATAAGCAACCAGTTGATTTTGTCAAGACTTGAAATTGTCCTATGGAGCAAGACCAGCATGTTTCCAAGCATTATTATCTTGAATATAATCCTCTAACTTGTAGTATGCTTGTTTACAAAGTGTGCTTTTAATACAATTTTTAAATTTTCTTTCATTTAATTTTAATATATCACTAGGTATTTTATTGTAACATTTAACACAGTACCCCATGAAAGATAAGTGCACTTTGGACAATCTAAAAAATGGTTGAGCTAATTTGTCCTTATTTCTAGTATTAAAATTATGTCTATCACTTATTTTATCAAAAAGATGTAAATTTTTTCTTACATACATAATATTTTCGTAAATGTATTGACAAGGCACTGTCATAATATTAATCTTTTTAAATAGTTCCCTAAGAGATTCGCAGATTGTTCTACGTGTTAGCGTTTCGATGACAAACTATAATATAGGTATTATATTGTTGCTGCCCAGAATTTGGCCACTTTGACTGCGTTGTCGGTGGCAACCATTCAATCTTCCTGCGTGAAACTGTTACAAACTTCCTAGTTGATCTTCAGATTGTCTGTGAGATGGGCCATCATTTATGCTGTACCGCACAAACAGCTCAACTTGCTACCATCACTGAATCCCCACCTAAACATGTTTTCTCTGCTAATGTTAGGAAGTATTTAATGTGTATTGGAAGGTAAGCAGAGACTGCTACAATTTTTGTTATACATTAACACCAGTTTTTGTATAATACGTCCTAAAAGAACCATTTTAATAAAATTTCTCACAAAAACCGATTTTGGGACGAAACATTTAATTAACAAAACTATTTTTTTGCATCAAACGTCTCTGTAAAACCGGTTTATGCACAGCTAAACTGGTCATCGGAAAAAGAAAAGTCCCATTTTTTTACGACATCATGATTTATGTATTATAACTGTATACAACATAACGCACTAAAATCTAGATCCCTCCTCTAAACACGAGACACGAATCAAGTCGAATCAACTAACTAGTCTCCTAACTCCGCCGGCAAGGCTAGGTCTAGACTCGGTGTGGTTCAGTCTAGATACCAATTCAATTATAAGAGGAAGCCTTACGGGACGAATCGCGAGCGTGTTGTGTAATTATCTTGTTGTAAATTTTCATGCGCGCTGTGGTTAGCGCGTGTACCACTAGTGTGGGTAGCATGTTGTTTGTTAAATTGGTGTTAACGTCACTTACGATTTAGCTGTTGATAAGATCAATCAATCAATCAATCAATCAACGTTTATTGTGGATCATAGGTATGTATAGTACAGTTCTTAAATATTTGTAAGTTTTGATCAGCTATGTCCCGCCCGTAGGGCATACAATAATTACATTTAGACAAACTACTATTTCAATGAACATTATTACAGATTATATGTTTTTCCTTTTTTTTTTAAATTTATCACAATTATTAAACAATAATGGAAATGTCAGATTCAAATTCAAATTATTATTATATAAAGGTTCAAGAAAAATAAAAAAAAAATAAAAATACAGTCAAAACGGATTAAAATAGGTAGGATGTCAAATATACACATAAAGCTAAAATGAGAAATTGCAAAATCATAATATAAAATAAAATTAGATTATAGTTTATGATATTAAAGGTCATCGAACACATCACGACTGGGTGGGACTATATTTTAGTAAAGATTTGTCGGACAGAAATTCTTTTACAGAGTAATAGCTTTTGTTTACTAGCAGATCATGGAGAGTCCTTTTGAAATCCTTATTTTTCGTATTTATTCTGATAGGCCCCGGTATATTATTAAAGATGCGAGAAGCTGAACAAAAGATGCTCTCATGCATTAGATGAGTTTTACTGGCTGGCGTGCGTAGTATATCCTTACGCCGTATACGCGTGTAGTAGCTGAACATGTGGATATTGTTTTTAACAAATACTGCAGCCTCAAGTATATAGATGCATGGTAGTGTTAATAATTTATTGTTTTTAAAAAATGGCTTACAGGAGTCTGTTTCGCATAGGTTGAATATAGCCCTGATGCAGCGCTTTTGAGCAATGAAAGCGCGCTCTCTTTCTGTACTGTTGCCCCAAAATAATACACCGTATCGGAGAATAGAGCCAACGTGGCCGTGGTAAGCTGCTAGCAAAGTACTCAGGTTTGCTATTTTCCCTAATCTATATAATGCATATGAAAAATTCCCCAGCTTTTTGCAAACGTGCTCAATATGAAATTTCCAGTTAAGTTTGTGGTCAATATGTAAACCTAGAAATTTCGTTACCTCCGTTTCCTCAATGTCGCTATCTAAGTAATTAATTTTTAAAGCACCTGTACGTCGGGTTCGTATTTTAAAATCCATTATTTTAGTTTTGTCAATATTAATCATTAAATTATTTATTCTAAGCCAGTCTATAATCAATAATATTGTTTGGTTAATGTCAGATTCTAAATTAGTTGGATTATTATTAGCAAATAAAACGGTGCTATCATCAGCAAACAGTGTAATGTCGTGAGTTGTTACCGAAGGCATGTCATTTATATAGATGAGAAAGAACAGGGGGCCGACAATACTCCCCTGAGGAACACCGAATTCAACTATTCTAGACTCGGATACATATAGTTCTTCTGTTTTAGTACTAAGATTTACCCTCCTTACTTCTGTGAATTGTTGTCTGTTGCTAAGGTATGATTCTATGAGGTTGTACACATTTCCTCTTACACCATATGCATACAACTTTCTTAAGAGGATTTTGTGATCGACACGATCGAAAGCTTTCGACATATCCATGTATAATGCGACAGCTGGCAACCCTTTATCCACGTTATTCATTACCTTCTGTAAGAAGTTATATACTGCTACATTTATGGATTTGTTTTTTCTGAAACCATATTGATGATTAAGATGGTAGTATTATGAATTTAAATGTGGATTGAGAGGAAGATGGAAATCTAAGAAAAGATGGATTGATTGTATGAAGAGTGATATGAAAAAGAATTAGTGAAAGCATGACGGTTCACAAGACGGCATGGAAGAGAAAAACGTGTTGTGGTGACCCCAAGTGACTTGCGATAAGGGCAGGGAGATGATAAAGACGGTACAATTATTTAAGGCAAACACCACATCTAAACTAGATTTTACTAAACTTGTGAAAAGCGAAAGTAACCGACAAACTTACCCAACAATATAATTTATTATTCAGGCACTTCATCGTGTATAACAAACATTTTTCGCTCGAATAAACCATTTTTATTATATTGTCCTGCCAAAAGGATATTCATAAAAATCCATTTCAATCCATTCACCTTATTCATACAAAGCCATTGGGCACAAAAAATATTCATAACGCAACACAAACAACAAATTCATTATTATTTAAATCCAAAATAACCTATTAATATTCACAGAACGTAAAGTTCAGCCGATATTTAATTTAAAAAACGCTGAAGAAAACGGTTCGCGAGGCGGCGCGCCTTCCACTCGAAAATTATTGAATTTGAATTGTTGAATCGAACTCATTATTCTGTCAGAGACACGATGCGATCAATTAAATGTTCTATAGCCCCATGTACGACCGCCTTTTTCTTAATGGGAATCATTTATTGGGGAGGCAAGAGCAAATTGAATTGTTGAGACGCTTCGCCATCGGAATTCGTTTATGTTCGATATTGAATGCGGGACATTGTTCGGCGCGGCCGGTATGGAAATGAGTGGAACTCTTTTGGCGGCGGAATGCTTAGCGTGCGTGTGTGGCTTAGACGATGAGCGCGGTATTATAGGTGATCTCCCTTACATATCTCGGGAGCTGATCAAATTATCTATACTTATCTATTCTAAAATAAAGAGTTTTTTGTTTGTCCAAACGCGTTAATCTCTGTAACTACCAACCGGATTGGAAAAATCTTTTTGTGTATGATAGCCAGATTAACAAGGAATAGTATTGGCTACATAACATCACGCTACGACATACGGGAGAGGCAATAACCAAAGGTATTAGGTTTAACCACTTAATATTTCTTCACACTTTTTGAACTTATTATCGCACAGTTCATTTTAATGTCTTTTAACTTTCAATCCTATTAAATTACTTTCCTCTAACTGTTGTGAAATGGAATATCTCCTTGACTTGAGAATTCAAATATCATATTGTGGCACTTGACTAAGAACTAGCTTTATCTGCAGAACGACAGACAGGACTAAGCTTTCTTGAGTTTCTTGTAAGTAGCTTATGAAATATACATTTTATGTTACATTTTTATATTTGTGCAGTTAAGAAATGGCATAAACATTTTTGCAATGCATACTCGTACCACTACGATATAACTAAACTTTAATAACATAGAACTTGATGTTTATGGATTAGTTTTCAAATAAAAATACAGCCTGTTTTGCCTGTACGCAGAATACTCGTAGTTCTTTTCGTTTTTCATCAAAGTACAATAGTTTTTTCCACACCCAACATGCAAATCAAATAAACCAATAAACACTCCACACAGACCACACATTTATCACCATATTCTAAACACGAGCCACAGACAATACAAAAAAATCCGCCACCATTTTTTTTACAACAGAATAGAAAATTGTATGCAAAGCGTTCGCGCCAACGCGTGCGTTCGACGTGCGAATTGTTCAGATTGACGTGAAATGGATTTTTGAATAGCAGCCCTGTTAGATCGACCACTCGACCGGATGAAACCGGTTTGAGGCGGTTGAGACCGACCGTGAGCGGTTAAGAGCGGTGCAAATGTGTTTTCTAATTTCAATGCGTTCGTTTGATGGTGATGATGAAATTGTTTTTAGATTCGTTTTTCTGGATGTAGTTGTAGAGAATACCTAGTAATAGGTATTATTATATTAATTTAGCCGACTATGAAATATATGGCTTTAAATGCTTTCCGTGGTAAGAAGGTATCACGCAACCAACTTCCAAACTCCGATCTGCTCCTGAGAAATTTCTAATGGGAAAAATCTAATAAAACTTTTACGAACTGGGAATTGAGCTCAAAACCACGCTTAGCAGTCTCGCTAGGGACCAAAAGACCAACGGGGCAATCAACTCTTCGGTAGTTCCCTCCGTCAATGTCAGCTAAACTTGATGATCCATTGTTATTTCACATTTTGATGTTTATTTAGCTTCCTAAACAACATTATTCTTGTACGAAACCTTGTTTTTAGCAGTCCTAGTCCAAGATTACTTGATAAGGTTTGTGTTAAAGAACAAAAGGTCCTAGAAGTGAGCTCGGGTGCTTTATGAAGAGTGTAGTTACAAAGGCTTTACTAATTCAAACATTAACGGGTACCTGAGTTCTCTGTTTTATTTTACTCTTTCACAGAATGTAGGAGGGCTAAATTAAATAGTAAAGCGTGAAATATTCTTGGGTTAGGAGAAGTCTAACTTAAAAAGATTAACGTTTTATTGGTCTGTTTGTTAGGGTTTTTATGTAAGACTGGTTTTTCTTTGGTGAAAGATAAATAATCTTGTAAAAGTAAAATAGTTATTGGATTCGAAACTCACAAGTATCCGACAGATACTAATATTTTAAAGAGGAAAGATTTTTAAGCTTGTTTCTTTTAGTTTGTACCGAATAACCTCCGAAATTACTGGCCCGATTTTAACGATTTTTCACCAATAGATAGCTATATTATTCCTGAATAACATAAGCTATATAACATCACGCTACGGGACACGGGAGCGGAACAGTGACCAAAGACGTAAATTGTGTGAATTAAGCCACGCGCACGAAGTCGCGGGCAGTTTCTTTGTAAATATTTTATAACTAACCTTGTTTATATCGTTGTTACAGGTGCAGTGGGTGGCGACGGCGATGACAGCGACGATAAGGAAAAGGAAGAGGAGGCGGAACGCGAGCGACAAGAGGCCATCCGCGAGGCTGAGGAGCGGCGCAAGGAGAAGCACCGCAAGATGGAGGAGGAGCGCGAGAAGATGCGCCAGGAGATCCGGGACAAGGTAAGGAGCTCTACTCCTGCAGGTGGTCCACAGACGAGGAATGATGACTGTCTTGATTGAGGTACAACGAGTAAGGAGAAAGTCATACTACTAAAGGCCTAAACGGCCTAGGCGGGCTTAATGCCTAAGGCATTACATCTGCCTTTGTACGGTGTATTTTATACATTTTGTGCATAAAGTTTAAATAAATAAATAAAGGGATGAAATTGGTTTGCAAAAGATAATCTCTGGAAGTACTAATCTGATTACAGAAAAATCTTTCACTGCCTGAAAGGTACATTATTGCTACGTTTTATGGTATACTTAACTTTGAAGTCGCGATCTAAAACTAGTATTTAATAAAGGCCATTTCAACTGAAAATGAAGTTCGAATGAGAAGATAAACATAATAAATCATTTATTTGCGTAAAAACATAGTAAATAGATGGATGGATGGGATAGGCAAGTATCGATATGGTACTGAATGTGAAAAGTGGATGTCGGAATGTCGCATTACGGAGTATAGGTACAACAGTAGGTGAGATGTTTACCAAAAGATAACAAAAAGAAAAGAGACATAAAACGTAGTATTATCATGGGAGACCGATATGCAAGAGACATAAAAATTACATAAAAATATAACTATTTTAAACTTCTTCACTAAAGTAATGAGTGAAATTTTTTGTTTACCTTTCTGAACCTAACATAACATCAGTACGATACCTAGACAGTGACGTCACACAAACGAGTCAACAATTAATGCAGACGCGCGGAAGTATGTCAAGCGCCCTCCAAAGCCCTTCCACACATGTCAGATAATTTGTTCGACGCGCGTCGAGGACGCTCCACCGACGAGTGTGGGATCACCTTTATATTTCTGTATTTCGGTAATTGAGTGGTTGAAAAATTGAGTGTTTTATTTTCATATGAATATTTTTGGTAATTGGTCTGGCTTTTAAATATTTGTAGTGGGTTAAATGGATTTACGAGGCGTTGTTTGTAGAAAAACTATGGAGATTACTTTTATAAAAAATATTTTATTGAATATTTTTGTGTTTTAAAAGTTTTAAATTAAACTCAATTTGTGATGAATATTTGAAGTCTACAAAATACTGAACGATATATATAGCGATATTCAGTCATGATAAATCATAAAAAAACACGCGCGCGCGCTCTAAATATAAAATATAAAGAAAGAAAATCTAGACAAATTGCTTGTACAACCACTAAATCCAAATTTAAACTGAAAATCTCAAAATAAAAATGTTAATCCTCCTAAAGCATGTCAAGGATAATTTAACAATGAAAATATTGTCCACGAAACCTTAAAAACGCTGAGAACCCGCCAAGCTATCCGGCTAATTAAAAAATCTCTTTAAGACCGGCTTTATAACATTTAAATTGACCCAAAACTGACATAAATCGCGGATGGAATAAAATCGCGTCTTCATTTACGAAACAAAAGAACCTCGGGCCGGGTTTCACTTATTCTTAATTAAAAAATTCTAATAATCCTCGCGGACCACGGTATGCCGACCACGACATTTTTATGTGGTTCCGTAGTACCCCAGTGTGAGGATTGTAATTGAAGATTCCGTTCAGCGCGTTATTAAGGCTTTGGGGGTACATAATAGGGGTGATATTGGCGAGGAATTTAATATGGGGTATTATGGATTGGGCGCATTTTTTTGAACTAGTGTGAAACATATGAGGGTTTTTAGTTTGTTGTCTTGTTAGTTCCTAGATTATTAAAGGTTTCCAAGTAAAATAATATTGACTAAAAACACTTTATTTAACAAAATCTCAAATAAAATCTATGAATGCTGCTGAAAATAACAGGAACTATGAAAGTTTGCTTCGATATTCAACATAGTACAAATAAAATAATATAGTATGTTTCATACGGAACCCTATTATTTAATGAAGACGGTTTGGAGTGTTTTGTTACTCGCCTCGTATCACTCTTCATCCGGGCGGAAGGAGGAAGATAAAAATGTGAAAAACGTGGTGTGCACATTAAACTAATTATATCCATTAATTTCATGCTTTAGAGTTTACGGACATTAAATAAACGGTTTGCTTTCCTTCATGAAATTAAGATTTTTTAATTTAATGAAAGTACAATTATATTAAATCACCGGTAGTATTAATATGAATAACGGTGGGATGATGATGATGTCATCAACCACCTTTGTTAATAGGCTCCTATACAGTTTGTAACTAAGCAGGTCAAGCCTGAAAAAGATAACATACAAATGTATGGAGTATGTATGGAGTTTCTTGCCCATTTTTCTCCATACGAAACTACTTTTTGGGATGGGCAACTTTTTTAATTTTATTGACAATCAAAAGTGCCTTTTAATGGTCTAATTGAAATAAATGATTTGACTTTGACAAAATAATAGACAGTTAAAAACACTCGTCAGAAAGACTGGTACTTCATAAACAAAAGCTGTTAAAAAAAGATGGAAACTAAATCATTGTCACAAAGGATGTGTGCGAAACATTATTAATACTAAACAATATAATCTACGCACACAATGTTTACGTATGAGATTAAAGGGGGCGCGATTGGTCCGGCCTTGAGCAAACACCCTGTGTAGCGACGGCTTACAAACAACATCATGTATATACAGGGATTAACTTGAGGATGTTGTGCTATTTTCTCTTTTTGATGGGAAATTTAATTTTCGTAGAATTACTTTTGGAATTCATCAAAAATCTTTGCCAAAATCTGTTTCCAAGTTAAATTGCAAAGAACCAACCAAAAAAAAACTCATTCTTGTATATTATAATAAAATATTTCCCCTACCTATATAAAATAAGTAAATTAACTGCAAACAAGTAGAGTGCTTCCTAAAAACAAAATTTGGGAGCTTTTAGCGTTTCAGCGCTTTTGAATAAATCCTAAGCTGAACGCTTAGCTACTTAGTGCTTAAAGTTAGCCACTGAAGTATTTTACGATGCTATGTTATGAAATATAAACTAAATAAATAGTGCCTGTTGTGGAAAAATTGTTTAAAGAAGAATTGTGGACAAAGGTAGCCTTTTTGTGAGAATAAATAATTGCTGTGTTCAAGTTTAAATAGTTTGGGTGCCGACTATTTTGGAATTACTAAATAAAATGCAAAAACTCTTGTATCAGTTCGCGTACCTTCTCTGTATGAGAAGAGGCCTTTGAAATGCAGTAGCACAGTAATAAGCTGAAAAGTTTTGAAAGTAATACGCGTAATGATAATATCATAGTACACTAGTATACCTATTATATCATACACGAATGTAATATATTATTAAAGAAAAACGCCGGTTCGACTCTAATGTATTAACAAAAAACAAATGACTACTATAACTTAAATAAACACATTATTAAGTATTACCAGCCAGCTACCAATCAGCTAGCTGACAACCTACTGAACATAATATTTAAAAAAGATAGGTAAAAAGCAGTTTAGAACCTCCTTAAAATAAATTTGTAATTTTAAACGTTGACTTCTTTATTCCTACCAAAATACTCCCTAAAACCTACTAGATACTACCTGCATCTCCTTCTAAACTCACTACAATCTCATTCCATCTTTCATGCCAAAATCAACTGTAGTATTTACGTAGCTACGTCCACCTAAGTAAACACAACCTCCTTGAGTCGGGAACATACACAACTCTCACTAATTTCAATTGGACAGATACATAGATTCAATTGTACAAATGGAATCACAAACGCCGGTGGCGCCTGTCTACCATTTACATAATTGGTGCACCTTGGTGGGCTTACGTAGAATATGTAGACACAATATCTGTGCAGCAGTACTATGTATGTAAATATTTGAGTGTCCGTGTCGTCTGGTAGAAGAGAGAGAGATACGTTATTACTTTTGAAGGAATGGGGGCTTAAATAGGTACTCGTATCTTTCTCAATGTTGAGGTGTAGTTTAGGAGTAAATGTGAACTTGTCTTAGAGACACATAAAACACGGGCGTACTTTTTTAATAATACAGATAAAAATACAAAAAATATCGTTACTGTTAACTTGGTCAAAAAAATGCTGGTCAGAAAATGCCATCATAGATAAAAAGGCAAAGCTACGTTCTCGAAAAAAAAAACTTTTTGCAAGACAGGGAATAAGCACGAACCACTTTGATGTTTAGTCATCCCAAGTTTTCTTATTTTACATCTGATTAATGCTATAGGCACATGAATTTCCCATTACTAACCCGTGCACGTGAACACTTCAACATAAAAACCACTAAGAAAGTTCCAACTGAAATTCACATAACCCTACACCTAAAATGCACTCACCAGTTACTCCCACTTAACCTCCTTACATGCACTACGATATTTACCACATTTTTCCATAAAAATAAGTACCACTAAACGCCCTAGTTCCCCCCCCCCGGCCCCTCTTTTCCTAACTTTCCTCTAACCGGCGTAAAGACGAAGTGGCACTTTACGCGCGTAATTTACCGCGCCCGCCATTGTGCAACTCCCGCGTCAAATTACGAGCAATTTACGCGCGTAAAAAGCCCAGAAGCCGCCGCGAGAAAAGTGACTCGAATTAGGACTAGATTGGCTAGCCCAATGATTGGGTGATGTCGATTTTACAATTTTATTTTAAAGAATGCAGGATTTCTTCTGAAATTAATTTTGTTATAGCCAGTGCTCGTCCTGGTAAGACTACTGCTAATATGGAGAGTGCTTCTTAGATAAACTTACCTTCAAAGGTTACCTCTTATTATGTTAGGCAATAGCATTACTTTAGTTTCAAAACTAATTAAGTATCCGTTGATTACTAAATAAAATACACCACCGGCAATTAAATCCAGGTTTGCGGAATTTTTTGGTAAGAGTCACCACGGCCCTGGAACACAAAGGGCATAAGGGGAACACGAATGGGTTTCAGTCAGTAAGAATCTGACACTACCTTCCGCTCCGCTCAGAGCAGGAGAAGTCATTAGATGATTTCGCATCCTTAAAAAAAATGCAATCGCATAATGATTGCTTTGAATATTGACTTCAATTCTAAACTAATTATCGCTCATTATAGCTGAGGTTGGTTCACTATCAAAACAAAACAAGATCGCTTGACAAAAATCTATACTCCCAGTCATAATTGGCGACACTTTAAAACTGTAACACTTACATTACTCGCCGGCTTCGACTATTAGTCGAGCCATTACGACGCCGCCGCTCCGACGAAGTGTTCCAACGCTTTCCCTCACTAATAAAATTTGTACCCTAAATGGCTACGTCAAAGGACCCTCGGTAATTTCAAGTCGGGGTGCTTATGGGGTCGCAGTTATAAGCGGTAGCGATTGGAAACTGAGAATCGCTTGTAGTACGAACTAACAGTGAAGTAAGTTATTAGCTTCTGCCAAACTCAAATCATTAACTGCAGTTAGACCTTTAAAAGGCGGTCCCTTTATATAACACGCCATTTTACCATTTACTAGTGTCGTATGGAGAAGAATAGGCAAGACACCCCAAACTTTTATGTGTTTTGTTCTTTGATAAAAAAATCTGAATTGTTTATTAAAGGTTAAAAACATTATTATAAACCTCCTGTTTCATGAGTTATACTTGAACACACCAAATTGAGGTTATGAGGTTACCGTACTGAAAAAATGTGTAGGTGTATAAACCTCAATAAGTTTAATGTACGTAACTGCTAATTGTGACTAACCTTATAATATATTAATGGGGTTTATCCTTAAAAACACATACCGTACCATTACGCTTGTATTCCCCGAAGGGTTAGGCAGAGGTATTCAATGTACACCCACAGTTTGCCGGAATGTTTAGGTCCTGTGTAATAGGAGGCGAGCCTATTGCCATTAACCGGGCACAAATCCTAACTAAGAGCTGCTACTGAGAATTTCAAAGAAAAAACAAATAACACTTTTTGCTTGACCTCGAAATCGCACCCAAAATGCTTAAGGCCACTAGGCTATCAAGGCAGTTCTCCTCCCTTAAAAAATCCTAATGAACCGTTGGACTTTTTCCTCGATGGTTTCTTCCCAAACATTCGCAGCGCAATCAGATTGTAGGATTGTGTTATCAGACAGTGTGCTACCAAATTGAGGAAAACTTCGTTTTAAATGAAGGTTACGTTCAGCAACCCAATCTTTAGGCAAAGGGTTGTAACGCGATACATTTCACTTGTATACGAGCTCGCAAATGTCTAAACAAATAATGTTGATGCCGCTTCAATCCCGTATCTTCGAGGGAAACTGTCATGGCGGGTTTTGGTATCTGCCTATTTATTTTATGTATTTTTGACGATATTACCTACCGACCCCATTTTCGAGGGCTCGAAAGGTCATAATCATTTGCTGTAACAAATGTCTTGGGTACAATCAGGACTCTGTATTACCATACCCTCCTTAACAGTGCAATTTCACCTCACACCAAAGTGTCACCTTAAAATGATACTTCCTGGTACAATTACAGTGTCGCCATCTGCCTATTTCGGGAATAAACTTAATTCTTGGTCTTTTTATATCAGTTCCGTTTCTTCCATGTTGGAAGGTACCCCTTACAGAGCGAAGTTCAATCATACCTTTGATGTTAATTTGTCCATACACTCCAATTGAAAACCCCCTATTTCTTCGTTTGAATAAGTGAATGTAGGGACGTCAATAAGAACATTTTCCTTTGAGCAAACGACAACTCAAATTAATAATGAGTATACCAAGTATACCTATTTAGAACGTGAAGTTTAAATACATAATGTACTTGTAGTTCATATAAATATACTTAACTGTGTGAAAACCATTCTCATTCGTTCAGTAGGCAATCGATTTTATGCAAATAGCGTGGTAAACCCGTGCTCCAAATAGCATAATTAAGCGCATATCGTTTATTTAAAATAAAATAGCGCGAAGAATCTTACTCTTCCTAATTAAATCGAATCTTACCCCAAAAAATACCCTAAAATTCTTACTCCCCATCGACTTTTAATAAAAGCCCTTACTCCACGGAATTCCCTTTAACTATTAACATTACAATTCCTCCCCCAGTGGGCCCTCGCCTGACCCTACAATTAAAACTTGCAGTAACGAAACTTTTACGCGAGTTGTCGCAACTTTCCGCAAATGTTCGCGCGAACGTGACGGACGGACTTTGATGACGAGTCCTTAATTAAGTGTAGCTGAGCTCTGTTCAGATTATGGGCGCCTGGTACTCTTGATCTGATTAATTTACCCATGTTTTATTGGTATAACTTTTGTTTAATAATTTTGCGATATTTTATGGAAATTCCTTTTTAATTTATTGTTAGATATTTAGTAGCAATGTTCTGTCTCGATTATAAGACCCTGGTAGTTTACCTTTAAAACCTCTTGAACATTCGTTATTCTATACATTTGTTCTGTGAAAATTAAATAACTAGCCAACCAACCAGGCACAAATCCAGACTCCCGGCGTGTACATAAAAAATCCATATGAAAAAACCCAGTATCATAACTTTTAGCAGTCATACAACCATAAGACGAATTTGGAGGAGTATACGATACCTATATCCATAAGTTACATTTACATCCACGTGAGCCAAGCAACGGGCACAGCTAGTTAATAAATGGAAACTCGTTAAATAGATCAATAAGCACGACCAAACAGATAATCTTTAACAGACATTACTAGTTCCACAAACGAACAAAAATACTGTAATTTTGTAACTAATTATATTTGTACCCGAGCCAACCCTTCAAGCTTAAACAATCGTTATGAATAGTTCATTAACCTGAATGTACTACAAGTACGGCAGTTACTAACAAATCGACGTAAAACGTTAATTGTAGTCGCGTGACTGGCAACACAGTGCGTGAGTGTTGCCAGCCTTTACGTAAATTATTTATTAAATGGTTATTGGCAACGGACGGGCACTAGACAGCCTAATCATTTCCATTATGATGGACGTATTGTGAGTTATGTATTATTCGGAATTATTGAATAGTTTCAGTGAATTATTAACAGGGCATCGTTGTTCGAATTATTAATGAGATAGTTAATGAGGGAAAATGTATAGCTGTGACGTTAACATGACGTAATAATTCTATAATTCATCGATCTCTAAAAGGCAAATTCAAATATATTTTCGCTATTCCAGATCTAAATAGTTCATCCATTTCGATGCTTAACAAAATCACCCATTTTCTTATTACCCATCGTGTAACTTGTAGTCCTACAGAGCTTTAACAAATAAAATTCAAATCGAACAGCGGCATGTTAATAGGCAATTTAAAGTTAATTGATTGGAAAGCGGATAATCTTCAGCTGGGACAGACGGTCCATAATCGCTCGCCCGGAGAATTACTAATAAAGGCTCGGCCTTAGGCATTCGCAGGGTCTTGTGACCTAGTAAATTTTATGATTCCATAACCAGGGGTGCTACCTATAGTCGTGATAGGCGATGGGAACCATTTGCTGGGTATGGGCTCCCATTACTTTGCATAATCCGCTAAGTAGAACGGTTTAAGTTACGTAATAGGCGAGTGGTGTCAAGCGCGTCAAGATTTGGAAGTCTTGTCAGTTATAGTTGTAAGCTCGACTACTGAGTATGAGACTGGGGGATCGACGCACTGGCCACACAAATTATTTCAAAAAGGAAATTATTTCATGTAAGGAGCATTCCGGAGACTAGATTTGTGTCTGGTTGCCAGGGTGCACAATTTAGGCTTTAATTACATGGGATGATGTTAATATTATGTGTGTAATAATATACACACCAATCGACCGAACATATACGACTGACATAATATTACGATAGTATTATGATTGTAATAAAAGACGATCATCAAAACGATCAAGTTTTAAACACCAAAAACACTCGCTTTCTGGTTGCGGAGATATTGAAGGACAAAGTACGAACACTTTTTTGAAAACTATAGGCAAAATTTTAAATCCCCTTCCATGCACCCCTAGGCAAACTTTTTGCTTGTAAACATAAAAATCAATTCTCAGTAATAACGTGTGCTCAAAGTTACTTAGTTAGATGAGCAGTATGCGTAGGTAACAACTATATGATGTGTGTTACACCCCATAGTATACTAACAATTTTTCCTGGGTAATGACTGAGTACAAAGTGACTAAAACCCAAATAGGTACGTACAAGTAGGGTGTGCAAAACAAAGTACCGCTAAGTGTGGCAGTGGACGCGTTGCCAATACTTCCGACACATTAGGCGCGCCACACGACGCCCGTAGCGACAGCAAATATGATTACACGCTGGTTCCGTTATACATAGGCTTTACATGTATAGTAAAATAGTGTATGTGTGCCTAATGTTATGGAAATGAAAATGTTTGTAAAAAGGGACAACTAGATTCTATTTTTTTTTGGTTTTGTAAGTGGCTTTCTCCATCGTAGACTTTGTCTATGTCACCTTTGACCAAGACTAGAGTCAAGAGCTTAACAAGTACGAATAACAAAAATAAGAAAAATGATATTGATTTTGAAAAAAAAAAATTGAATATTAGTAAACCGAAGGCCCGTTGAAAATCTATTTATTTTTGCGGAATTTGTTCGAAAGAGTTACAGCGGCTCTGGAACGTAAAGGGCATTAAGAGGGACACGGATGGGTTTTAGTCAGTAAGAGTCTGACACTCCGTTCCGTTCCACCCAGAGCGGATGTAAATAACAAATAGCCTTTTACAAAAAAAAAAAACTGTTAAAAAATAAACACACTAGCTACTACTAATACTAGTAAACAACAACCTATCATAATGTGCTGATATTCCGGGCTATTATTAAACAGCCCACTTGCTTAGTAACGATGTACTGAAATAACAAAACACGATCAATATACTGCATCAACACTATCTACATGAAGTCCTATCTGCTACTATCAAACGTTATCAAACAGCCCAATATCCACGTGAAACACCATGAAACTACATTCACACTTTAATAAACGTTGCTAACTTCACAATAACTACACCAGGATCCGTCTGCGCGACTCAATCTCCCATAAAAAGGCGCAGAAATCCCTGTTTATGCAAACAGTACTTGCGAACGTTTTACACGTCATTTTCCGAAGCCATGCGCCCCATAAAATCCCCCATAGCAATTTTCCACCATAACACACACATACACCCCCCCGTATACGAGCATAAAATGTGAATGTGTGCATAAACGATCTTAAAGCAATTTCGCACGACATTCGCACACTAAAACACTTTCCTTCATTGCGTATTTACACACATACAATTCTATTTAACCCTGCATGTGCGTGCAACCTCTTATTGCGTTTCTATACAAACAATGACGTAATTCATGTATGTATGTGTTATACATCATGTTATGTAGTGTACTGAAAGGTCTTGTAGCTATTATGCGTCATGCAACACAAGGAGTTATGTCGATGCATCTATAGATATGTATCGGAGATTAATGCCTTCAGGATTAATGGGATTTTGAATATGATTTATTATTATAGTAAATATAGTACATACATAAACTCAG
Source organism: Caradrina clavipalpis (assembly GCA_932526535.1). Lineage (NCBI taxonomy): Eukaryota > Metazoa > Arthropoda > Insecta > Lepidoptera > Noctuidae > Caradrina > Caradrina clavipalpis. Next base: position 449,689 of record OW052110.1, read on the forward strand.
ACCGTTTTCCCATGAGGGTAGGCAGAAACCAAAGAACACCATCTGACACTATCCTCCACTCCACTATCCAAAAAAAATAAAAATCAGAGTTGTGTAAATAATTTTTAAACTCATTAAGTAAAAATATACCTACCATCATGCCTGTATTCCCCGAAAGGTTAGGCAGAAGTCAAATATTTTCTCTAAACACTACATTATCACTTTCAGCAATAATATTAGTTATAGTATAACAAGTACATAATATCTTTTCTAAACTTCATACGATATTGAAAAATCTCTGTGTACAAGGATGAGATCACGGGAAACCACTAAATTATAATAATAATGTGGGCGACGAAGTGTCTTTATAGCAATTTTCCGCAGTACACCCGCACACCCTCACCCTGTACACGACACGTACGTATGTGTGTGTTTTATGTCCCACACATGAACACCTCAGATACAATAGAGTAGTATAGACGTTCGATTAAATATAAAGTACCTACAGCAAAGGAGAGAACTCGCCTAGAAGCCTTGGATTGGATTCCCAGGTCAAGCAAAGTGTTATTGGGTTTTTCTATGAAATTCTCAGTAACAGCTTGCCCCCTATTATATGAGACATAAAACATACTGGCCAACTGTGGGTGTACTTTGTAACACCTCTGCTTAATCCTTCGGGGAATACAGGCGTGATGGTATGTGTGTATGTACCTACAGTTCACCCTTGTCTGCTATACAGATTTAGAAATACATAAGACTTTTCATGCTGGTAAAGTTAAACTAGAGATTTTTATAGCCTTTACTCCCCTGAGCTTTACAGAACCCTTATTTTTATTGGAATACATAAAGTAACCCTTCACACCATTTAATATATCCGTAAGAAATATAAAACTACATTTGTACCTATTTAAAATAAATATTTTCCAAATATTACATATTACACAACAAATCTTACTTCTCATATTACTTACGAAAAAAAAAAAGCGAAAGTTTGTGAGGTTGGATGAATGTCTGTTACTCAATCACGGCAGAACGACTGAACGGATCTGGATGAAATTTGGTATAGAGATATATTATAGTCTAGAATAGCACATCATCATCATCATCATATCAGCCGCAGGACGTCCACTGCTGGACATAGGCCTCCCCCATAGATTTCCAAAAAGACCGGTTGGAAGCGGCCTGCATCCAGCGTCTTCCTGCGGTCTTAATCAGGTCGTCCGTCCACCTTGTGGGTGGACGTCCTACGCTGCGCTTGCCGGTGCGTGGTCTCCATTCGAGAACTTTGCGGCCCCATCGGCCATCAGCTCTGCGTGCCATGTGCCCTGCCCACTGCCACTTCAACTTACTGATTCTCTGGGCTATGTCGGTAATTTTGGTTCGTCTGCGGATCTCCTCATTTCTGATCTCGCAGAGAGACTCCGAGCATAGCCCTCTCCATAGCTCGTTGGGCTACTTTGAGCTTGCTAATAAGGCCCATGGTAAGAGACCACGTTTCTGTGCCGTAGAATAGCACATAGACTACTTTTTATCCCGCAAAAATGTATATACATTAACTTTGACGCGGCCGAAATCTCAAACGCAAGCTAGTTAATTATAATTCTCAACCCTTTAAACTCTGCTGCACTATCCACCCAAGTCGCCGTTAAATCTATTGAACAATCAAATCAAATCAAATCAAATCAAAGCATTTATTTCAATTAGACCATTTACAGGCACTTTTGAATGTCAAGAAGTTACAGTTTAGAAGTGAAGCTAGTTGCTCGTTCCAATACGTAGGTCTCTATGGAGAAGAACGAGCAAGAAACTCCATGGACACTCTTTTCTTTCAATTTGGTTTTTACAAAATCTTGGTTATAATATCCTTGTTGCTTCTATATGTGAAAACAATGAAGGTGAATGTATAAAAAGTTACAAAATTATAATAAAGATGAAAGCCATAGCAGTTAAGAGGTGACCAATCCCAACTGACAGCACCCGTTCACGAGCATGACGCGTGCATCAGCACCATTTAGCTCAACCATCTTGAAGGGAACCGAACGATCCAATGCACGCGCCACCATCAGCGAGACATTAAAGCGAGCATGTCAACGCTCTCCACCGCCATGCTCAGTGTCCAACACGTATTTAGTAACTTGACCAATATAATATCGATGGTCCCTATTAACAATGTCGGAAATACATTTTTACCAATTTTCACTTTTTTACATAAATAGAATCACAATAAAAAGATCTATCTTACGTAATATTTTATTTTATTGAAAATCATTATATTTAGTAAATTTCTTGGTTAATATTGTCGGTTGCAATAACTTTGTCCGCGCAACAGTGTTGGTAGTGACGGAACCGGCGCTGTCCGCGGGGTGGAGAGAGCGCGGGTGCGCGCGGTTCTGGTAGATACATCTATTTTCAACGGTATTCAAACAGACAATTTTGTCGGATATACCACTTCTGACATTATTACATGTACGTATAGTAGATCTTTTTGTTGGTTGTGTCACTTTCGACAATGTTACATGTAACTAAAAGCATGCGTTTTGTTGGATGTGTCACTTCCGACATTGTTACATGTAACTTAAAAGCAGACGTTTTGTCGGATGTGTCACTTTCGACATTATTACACGTTACCTAAACTTAGTCAGTCGGTTGGATATGTCACTTTCTACACTAATAACTGCATTATGTATATAATATTTAGTCGGATGTATGAGTTGCAAAAACTTCACATTGAATAAAACAAAAATCTTGAATCTTTGGTAGGAAAATTAAGTGCGACGTAACCTATTCTCTATAAACGGACAGTTTGATACTTATCTGACTCCTATAGGTAGGTATGGTTTGACCTACTTTTATTTTAGGAATTCTCATTTATTCAATTAAAATACATATAAATTACATTTTTAAATATTAGTAGAAAATATAAAAACATTTAAAAATATAAAATATAGTAGCCCACCGGCGTCGGGAACAGGGTCCAAGCCACCGGTGGTCAGGGCTCCTGAGAAAGGAATCTCCTAACTATACGCGCCGTGTCTAGGAGTACCGCTTTCTGAATCAAGCCCTTGATCCAACTGCCCAACGAGAGCATCCTCAGGTGTTGGTCGAGGCTCTTGGCTATTAAGCCATTGGCCGTCACAACTATCGGCACAATAATTGCCGTATTCACATCCCAACGTGACAACCTCGCGAGCCAGATCAAGATACTTAATTTGTTTATCTTTCTCAGCTTTCACGAGTCAGTAGAAATAATTTAGTAAGGTCCCTGAATTTGAACAGAACTGATGTAGGCATGTTTCATACAATTCTATCTCAACCAAATGACGATGATGCGAAGGATTTGTTTAAATTCATGGCCTACGTCTTTTGAATAGTATAATTATGTTTAGGATACGATGGGACTGACATACGCTATGCGTAAAAGGCCCTAAAAAATAAAGAATAAAAAAAAAAAAAAAAAAAAAGCTTTCACGAGGTTCTCGTCATGCGGAACAGTAATATCAACGATCATTGCGCGACGCTCTAATCGATCTACCACCACTATGTCAGGCTTATTGGCTACAATAGTCCTGTCAGTGATGATAGACCGGTCCCAATACAACGTGATATGCCCATTTTCAAGAACTGGGTCGGGCACATATCTATAGTATGGTACTTCCGATTCCACAAGACTGTATTTCAGAGCAAGTTGCTGGTGGATAATCCTGGCTACAAGGTTGTGTCTATGCAAGTAGTCTCCGTTAGCCAGACGAGAACACCCAGATATAATGTGACGGATTGATTCCCCGGGACGATGGCATGCCCGACATATGTCAACCGTACCGTCCTTCACAATATATCTCCGGTAATTGTTCGTCATCATAACTTCGTACATAATAGCACAGACAAAACCTTCAGTTTCCCCAAAGAGGTCACCAACGCGCAGCCAGGATACGGACGCCTTGAAGTCAACATCTGGCCCATGTAGGGCCCGGTAGTAGCGTCCGTGAAGCTCTTTGCTCTTCCATACTTCCTTGCGATCATTAGTATCTAACACCATAGGTTTGCGCCAGTTCTCGTTCGCTAAAGAGAGCGGGGTGAGGCCCTTGTCCACTGAGACCACATCTCGGTGCATCCCCACATCGGCTTCCAGGAAGTACTCCCTGAGACTGCATATCTCTCGGTTGTGCATGGTCTTAGCATTTAAGAAGCCTCGACCACCACACTTCCGCGGGATATACAGTCTCATTACTGACGACCTTGGGTGATGCATCCGATTTGCGGTCAATAGTGAGCGAACCCTCCTATCCAGGGCGTCAAGTTCTGTCTGAGTCCATTTGAGTATGCCAAAAGAGTACATCAAAACCGGCATGACCCAACCGTTGAAGGCGCGCACCTTGTTACCGCCTGATAAAAGACTATTTAAAACTTTATTCAGGCGGCCAAAGAAGCGCTCCTTCAACGATTGCTTCATGTCAGTAGCATTGATGCCTAACGCTTCCGACATACCCAAATATTTGTAGGTTTCAGTTGAGGAAAGGGATCTAAGGTTTATGGAATCTGAGAGTTGGGTTCCCACAGATTCCATAATCTCTCCTCGCTTTACATGCATGACTGCACATTTGTCCACACCAAATTCCATCCTGATGGCACTACTGAAAATTTTTGTTACCTTCAGTAGCTCCATCAGTCGCAAATTGCTGGGGGCAAAGAGTTTCAGATCATCCATGTAAAGGAGGTGAGATATGACCTGACCACCTCTTCTCAACCGATAACCCAGCCCCGAACCCTCCAGCAGTGTACTTAGAGGGTTCAAGGCTAAACAAAACCACAGTGGACTCAGACTATCGCCCTGAAATATACCACGCTCGATCTTTATTGGTTCACTGTTCTCTCGGATTTGCCGACATCCTGGATAGCGTAAGACCGTCCTCCATTGCCCCATACACGACATCAAGAAGGTGCGCAGAGTTGTATCTACTTTATACAATTCCAGCACCCTCATGAGCCATGTATGTGGCACCGAGTCATACGCCTTTTTATAGTCTATCCAACATATAGACAGATCCTTTCGAGAACGGCGAACCTGCTGGTTAATGGCCATATCAATGAGGAGTAGCTCCTTAGTACCACGGGACCCATTCCTACATCCATTCTGAGAGACAGACATGATAGCATTGTTATCAATATGATCATTGATTTTAGCTCTCAAAATAGATGTAAGAACTTTATAGACCGTCGGTAGACATGTGATCGGTCTATAATTTTTGGGTTCCGTAGTACTACCCGATTTATGGAGCAGATGGGTTATACCAGTTGTTAAGAACTGGGGCAACGATCCAGACTCTAAGGCTGACTGGAACTGGGATGCCAAGCGAGCGTGTGATCTTTGGAACCACTTGATCCAAAAGTTGTGCAGTCCGTCCGGCCCTGGAGATTTCCAGTTTATAGTCGCTGTGCCGATACGTTGACAGTTTATTTATTATTATTATTTAAAAAGGGATCCAACTCTCAAAGTGGACACTTTGAGAGTTGGATCCTTTTTGCGTATCAACACTTTGAGGGTTGGATCGTTTTCGCGTAACTACGTCCAATTTTAAACTTTAACCTGTTATAAAACTTTGTGATACTTAATGCTATAGGTATCTTGACTGCTATATTGTTTATTATGTGTTGATTGCTCATAGTTTTTTACAGATTTTATTTGCAAAAAGGATCCAACTCTCAAAGTGTCCACTTTGAGAGTTGGATCCTTTTTGCGTATCAACACTTTGAGGGTTGGATCGTTTTTGCGTAACTACGTCCATTTCTAGTTTAACATTGATACTCATAAGACTTATTTTGTTACGTATTTTACTAAAATACATGCTTTTAAAGCATAAAGAGGATGAAAGAAAATTATGTTTTAGACTTTGCTAAATAGTCTATGCTATTTTCAATGTGTGTTTGAATTGTTATCATTACTCTTGTATTTAATTATAATTAAGCATGTGATCTCAAAGTGTGCATTTCTATTTTTTTCATTTGCGTTGTTGGTAAATAAATATATGGAAAAGTTGATTAAATAAAATTTATTGTTTTTATAATAACTACAGCAAACCTTACACATACGACAAATTTATTTCTAAATCTCCATTTAAAAATGTTGAATATACCACTACCTACTTAAATGACTGTTAATTATCCGAACAAAACTGTCGTTTGTGTCACAACCGACAATTCACTTTGCAAATTGTCCATATTAAAATGTCGGTGGTACATTATTTCCTTAACCATAAATAGTTGCTTAGTTTTGTCCATGTCAGTACTTAGTTAACAATACATAAAATAATCAGTGCAAATTTGAATATCCTCAGTTATGTAATTCTTTTTTTATCGTCAAAACAAACTTTGAACTGCTCTACTGAACAGTACTCTTTTTGCAGAACTGACATTGTTAATAGGGACCATCGATATGCCTCCATGGTACTCACATTTACAAAATTGAAATAAATTATGTTCAATTATACAAATCTAAGGTTTTCAGTGAACCTATGCAATAAATCAACTGTACTATGTAGGGAAAAATAAATAATAATTATAATAACGGTAGACGTTATTAAAGTCAAAAAAAAGGTGCTAAAAACATCATTCCCTTTCGAAAAATAAGCATATTAATTTGTAAGCTCGAGTGGCTGTGGAGCAGGACCAGCATTAAGCCAAGCATTTTTATCATTTATATAGTCTTCTAATTTATAATATGCTTGACTACATAGTGTGCGTTTTATGCATGTTTTAAACTTTCTCTCATTTAGTTCGAGAATATCGAGTGGTATTTTATTATAACATTTTACACAGTACCCCATAAAAGAAGTGTGTACTTTCGACAATCTGAAACTTGGTTGATCTAATTTGTTCCTATTTCTAGTATTATAATTATGTCTATCACCTACTTTTTTAAAAAGATGAAGATTTTTCCGAACATACATAATGTTTTCGTATATATATTGACAAGGTACCGTCATGATATTGACTTTTTTAAACAATTCCCTTAGAGATTCGCGTCTACAAAGATTATAGATAGCTCTGACAGCCCTCTTTTGCAAAATAAAAATAGAATCTATGTCTGCAGCCCGCCCCCAAAGCAATATGCCGTAAGACATGATGCTATGAAAGTAGCTAAAATAGACTAGTCTCGCGGTATCCACGTCTGTTAATTGACGGATTTTTCTGACAGCGTAAGCGGCTGAACTTAACCGCCCTGCAAGAGATGTTAAGTGAGGACCCCACTGAAGCTTTGAGTCAAGCGTAACCCCCAGGAAAACTGTCTTGTCGACGAATTCCAGTACGTCCTTATTCAATATAACGTTACATGCACTACTTTTAACGTTCGGTAAAGCAAATCTTATGCATTTCGTTTTCTTCTCATTTAACACTAAGTTATTAATCGTAAACCAATTATGAATCTTAAGCATAGCGTTATTTACGTCGTCAAGATGCTGTGCCCGTCTATTTACATTAAAAATCAAAGAAGTATCATCAGCAAATAACACTATTTTAGGTTGGTTTTCCAGTAAATGAGGTAAATCATTTATGTATACTAAAAAGAGAAACGGACCTAATATTGAACCCTGCGGAACACCCATCTTTACTTTTAAGCCTGATGAATTTACACCGTTTATTTGAACTTGCTGCAGTCTATCATTCAAATACGATTTCAGCAAGCTAAGCGCCAGTTGACCGAGGCCATAATGTTCTAGCTTCAGGAGGAGCGTCTCGTGATTTACGCAATCAAATGCTTTTGAGAGGTCGCAAAAAATGCCAATGGCATCCTGTGAGTCCTCCCATGCATTAAAGATGTGCTTAACTAGAGTGACACCAGCGTCAGTAGTACAACGCCCTCTGGTGAAACCATACTGTTGATCGTGCAAGATGTTGTTGCAGTTGAAATGATTTAGCATTTGATTGAGCATCACTTTTTCGAACACCTTGCTGAAAACCGGCAAAATCGACACAGGTCTATAATTGTTGGTGTCTTTGCTATCCCCGGACTTAAATAATGGTATAACCTTGCTGTGCTTCATTAAAGTAGGAAAAACCCCTTGGTCTATACACAAGTTAAAAATTAAAGCTAAATAGGGTGCTACTGTCTCAATTATAGATTTACATACATTAGTAGACATGCCCCACAGATCTTCGGTGACCTTGCTCTTGAGTTGTTTGAAAGTCTTTATGACAACCAGAGGATTAATATGTTTAAACTTAAATTCCTTTGGGCAGGCTGAAACATTAGCCCTTACTAAATCAATGGCAAGTGCGGGCGAAGAATTTAAAGTTTCAGTAGTTTTAATTGGAATATTGGTAAAGTATGTTACAAATTCCTGAGCCACATCAATATTTGTGCTTATGGGCCCTCGGGAAGTCTCTAGACTATAATCAGCATTATGTCTTTTATTTCTATTTGTTTCGTTATTAATAATTTTCCAAACCGTTTTTATTTTATTATCAGCTGATTTAATCTTGTTACTAATGTACAAGGCTTTAGCTGACTTACAAGTATTTTTAAAAATTTTAGAATAAGTCGCAACATACTTATTAAAACTTTCAGTATTTACATAAGGCTTAAGGCCATACAACTCAAATAGTCGTTCCCTACTTTTTCTGATACCTTTAGTTGCCCAATCACTAAATAAAAATTTTGGGCAAATTGTTTTGGTTTTTTTCTTAAAAATATTATTAAACTCTGTTTGCACGACTGAAAAGAATTCTTCATACAAAGTACTACCACCATTCATATCAAGGCTCTGAACACATAACTGACTAATTAAAGTGCTATTAAATTTATTTAAATTACCAGATGTTATCGGTCTTGATTGTATCTGCACTTTTTGTAATGGTGTTTTGTGCTCAAAAGAAACGGTTTGTCCGCTGTGATCAGACGGAAGATAATTTACTATGGCTTTATCTAAATAGTTGCAGCAACAAAAAACATTATCAATACATGTAGCAGTAGTCGAAGTTATTCGTGTGGGTTCTAGAAAAACATTTGACAGGTTGAAAGATTTAAAGAGACTTATTAATCTACTGCTATTTGAATTATTTTCTAAAATATTGATATTAAAGTCACCACAGATTATTAATGATTTAGTACCAGTTGTAAGTTTAGACAAAGCATCTTCCATTACTGTCTCAAATATAGAGTAATTTTGGTGATTTGGGGGTCTGTAGACGCACACTATAACATGCTTATCTAGCTCAACACAGGACAGCTCAATAATATGTTCAATAGTCCAGTAGCTATATCTATGACGTCACACACCGGTGGCCGCTCAATTTCAGTCCAGATGAGTTCGTAACACGGTTAGCGCGCCCCAACGCGCCAATCTTGCGCAAATTGGAAGGCATCACTAGAGCTAATGACAGCAGCGACGCGACGCCGATATTCGAAACTTTTATTACTATCTGCAATGTTATTAATAGTGTTTAGTTTGCGGTTATTAATTAACAACAGTTTGTAGGACATTTTTGTTGTTGAGTTTGCTTAGTAGACTGTTTTTTGCGTTTTTGTATAGTACTTAAAGTTCATCAAAGTTCAAGTTGGCAACTTTCTCTTCAAAAGATAAGTGAAAAATAGATTATGACCAAAAAAAACTTGTGTTAAGTATGATAAACAAGTATTGTATTGAGTATGACAAAAACGTGTAGAATGAAGTATGACAAAATACCATTTCTTTTTTGTAGCTAAGCTAAGCTCTTGCCAATGTCTACAGGTCGGCAATTAATATAACTCACGTCAGGCTTACCAAACTAATGTCAAATTGTGATTACTTCCTTAAAAAAATTAACTGAAATCATTTAATTTAATTTACAATTAATATTAAGAGCTACACATACATGTTGTGAACGAGAGATGGAAGGGTAATTTCATGAAAGGGTGTTCCAACTATCGGATATTCGAAACTTTTACAAGCTTTTCCGAAAATTAATTAAGAAAAACAATGTGTGCTTTGATTAATGATCGAATACTGAATACTTTCCCAAAATGTTTTAAAACTATTTAGCGTTTAATTAATTTATTAATTTTAATTTCTCAACATGAAAATTCCCATAAGTCCTACCCGATCCCTTTTCGTACAGACTCACCTTTTTATTAACCATGTAACGTCTTAGTTTTGTTAACATTGTCATGAGTGTAAATTGGCATTAGTTCATATGGTCATACAATTTTAATTAACATAAATTTTATGAATAATTTTGAAACACATTTAATTGCAAATTTTTAATCAGTTTTTGGATTGACGTTTGAACAAATGCCCAATGTTCGTTCCTCTTTTAATCACAACACGCTTGTACTAATTCTGTAGTCTTTAAACACACTACCTTGCACTATATGTACACATCAGAAGAGCACAGCAGTAACAAGAACGGCACAGAAGAAAGAAGACACAGCTCTTGGATGTTAAATTGACTCTAGTAGGGAGTCCGTAAATACGCGCGACTCCCTAATCGAGTCAGGTTGACTTCTTTGAGGCTAACACTGCGCCAGAAGAGAATGGAGAAGAAGAAGAAGAAGAAGGCAGAAGATCTCTCCGCTCATTGTATTGTTCAATTGTGTTGTCTGTGCTGTTTTATTCCCACACAGGTTTTACATGTCACTCTTTATTATTTGTGTTTTTTTTTCGTTCCAATTTTAAATTGCAATGCTTCTGTTCCATTTTCAAATTACTTTTCCAGTAGATTTTTTTAGTATCATCTCAATGTAAGCAACTTTCTAGCAACGGACATAATTTATTATTTTATTTACCACCGAAAATATTATATTATTTTTACAACATTACAGCGAGTAAAGCCGACTATATTTCAGGCTCGTTTTAATTAATCAAATCCCGGGATTCCCCGGGTATCGCTAAGCCGGTGATTATTTAAAATTGTGCCATCTACATGATTAAGGAAAACGTTATATTTCGTACTTTCTGTGATGTTGCCAGAGGTAAAATGTTGGTAAGGCTTGTTGTGGTAATAATGGGTAAATACATTGCTCAGTAGGGATGTACGTGTATCTCACTTTTTAATTATCTATTATTTATCCAAACTAGCATTATAATGCACTTTATCCCAACACTGGATATAGGGACTATCGATCGAAAAGCAACACTGCATTGATAAAAAATGTGGGTAGTTATTTTTAAACCCTGACGTTTATAAGGTTGTTTTATGTTTGAAACCACTGTCTGTAATTTTATGTACGTGTGTCTGTACCGTAGTTCCCAAAAGAATTGCTCAATTTGAATGCGGATTTTTATACCACTGTATTTTTCTTAAATTTTTATGACAAACAGGACCAGTTCTATATAAAATATTATGACAGAGTACAAGAAAGCTTTTTAATGTAAAATATAAATTGAATATAAAATGAAAGCCAACAAATCCTTACTTAATATCTAAGACAACCCTAATGAGATCTCCAGAGCATTGGAACCAAAATGATGCTTTTAAGTAAAATCATTTCTCATTCTGCCAACATACTCAATTTGCTGTTTATAAACCTATAAAATATAACTACATATTTTAGATTGCAAGCGAATCCGATACATATTTCAACATTCTTGCTATCGCAATAAGAAAATACAAAGAAGCTTTTAAAAATCACAATAAAAATCTAATTTAATATCAATACCCGCAAAGCCTCGCTCAATCTCTATCTACCACTGAGACAGCCCTAATGAGATCTCCAGAGGGTTGCCAGCGGAAAAAATGCTTTTAAAATTAAAATAAATTCTTCCCGAGGCGGTCCCCGCTGCATGTAATCAATTGAAGATTAAAGGCAAGAGGATTGCTCTGAGCCTTCGCGGTGTAATTTTCTATTTTATAATTAAGCCTCTTTGTGTCATCGATCTGAAGTGGCTTAGAGGTTTAGTGGCGTGGATTACAATTAAGTGAAGGCTGCCTACTTTGGCAAGGACAGGCGTGGTACAATGCGTGGGAACTTGTGGGTACTAGCCTACTTCGAACATTACCGATATACTCGCGGAACCTTCTATCTTGGATGAGTTACGCATCCTTATTAAACATATAGGATTTATTTAAACATTTTAATGTTTTAGACAAGTTTGAATCGTGTTAATGCTAACTTTTATGCTATACTACAGTGTATAGGGGGTATGTGAATAGGAGTGATCTCAATCCTTAGTCCTTTATTAAAATAATCTTCAGAAATTAAAATGTTAGAGACTTTTATTAGTAAATTCTCAGATACGTCTCCGTTAATTAAAGAATCCAGCATATTCATTTACACTTTGTGGTTTAATACTGCTGTAAAACTACACCGTTACTAAAACAAAAATCAACCGATAAATAAACCAACAATAAAAAAACAAAAACCCTTTGACGACAAACAGAAAAAAAATCAAAGAAAACAGTTCCAATAAGTCTCAATAAAATAAAGGTTGCATTAGTCCCAGCAGCGGGAATAAATCGCGAGTTTACAGAAAAGAAGGCAATCTATTTGAGTGTGGCAACACAGGGCGTTCAGAAATCGAATGCGCTGTACCTTTGGGAAATTACGCTGGCAACCCGGAGGTTGTTCCGCTGAGGAACCGTCATAGCTTGTTGCTACAGAATAATGTATTAACTGGTAGTTTGATAGGATGCAATAATACGCGATTGAGCTGGTTGGAAGCTCGCCGGACATTGACCATCGTTATTCGCTTTTGAAAACTCGAAAATTTGAAGCGTCTGCGTTTGGATATTGCTAACGAAATTTTGTTACCGATTCAAATAAACTCAAATGATGATATGATTATGATTACTTGGATTTATTACTTTAAAGATAGAATATAAATATTTATTCCTCAGTGTAGGTACTTATTGATTACAATAGAAATCTGAAATCCTTTGGGCTTGCGTTATGGTTAATGAGTAATGACATACAATTATTTATTTACATTTTTAATTTATTTGGGAAACTTACAGCTAAAAAAATAGAATTAAAATATTAAAGACAAACAAAACCGAGTATAATGGCGGTTGAACAATTTTCAACCTTATAATTAAGAATGTAAGGGTGACAAGTGGTTCACAAATGTCCGCAATTGGTCAGCTCAATGCTCAGAATATGAACGAAAGGTTCAGAAGCAAGCTGTCAAATAACTTGCTGTTTAAAAAATGATATTTTTTGAATTTAACTAAACTTCCTTGTCATTCTGCTTCCAGTACAAAATCCCCAAGAAAGAGGAGGTTGTGGAACAGCAGCAGGCCGAGCCTGACAACCCTCTGATGAGGAAGAAGAAGACTCCTGAGGAGCTGGCGGCCGAGGCGGAGCTTGAAGACCAGGATGAGTTCACTAGTAAGTACCACTTGTTCTGAGAAACCTTTGTTAGTTACAATCATTTTCGAAAATACTCCATCATCATCAGCAGCAGCAACAACCGCCTATACTCGTAGCAGTCCAATGCTAAACAATGGGATGTCCAATGGCAAAGCCATCATCCCCATAGTTGCTAGTTGCAATTTAATGTTTATTTTATTTATTTAATTGAGTAGTAGTAAGTAGAGCTCTTTGTAAAGGAGCTCGTCCGGGGAGGAACTACCTCCATAACTACTTCAGCCACAAAGCAGCATTGCTGTTATCTGGTTTGAAGGGTATGGGTGCCGCTGTAATTACAGGCACATAAGACATTCGAGCTTTGTCTTTGGGATGGCAACACATCTGCAAGATCTTGCAATGCATTGCAGGTATAGGCAGCAGTGACCACCTAAAATTAGGTGGGCCTTGTTTGCCATCCAATAGTATCTTAACCATACTTTACCAGTTACTCAAATTGTACTTTTCACATTCCAGAACTGAAAAACACCATCGAAACGCAAGTGAACGAACTAAAGTCGCAGATCGAGAGCAAGTGCGTGATGCAGTGAGCGCCTCTCCACTTGTCAAACTATCTGAATACATGATGTAGCTGAGCTAAGGTCATTGTTACGACGATGTTTCACAACCCCTGTATACACCCCACCACCCCCACACGACCCCCGAATAGCGAATAAAAAAAAACAACCAAAAATAATAACAATTTCGTTCGGACGTATCAATCATTCGCGCTCAAAATTTTTGTAGGAGAGATTCGAATTCTAAATTTTTTCGGAACGTAGTTGGCTAGTGGCGCGTTGGTGCTTGATAATAAGCAATAATATTTTTATACATTCATAAAAAATTTTGGAAGGCAGCCCTCGATTCAACTGTGAAGCGCGTCTCAGAACGTATGGTCAAAAAGTCATGAACTACCGAGCGGCAGACGAAAGCAGTCGTGAAACAATCCGTTTTATATGTTGAAGCTTGTGATATATTGTTATTTAAGTGTAAAGTTGAAATAATATAAATACAACTAGATCGAAACGGTGTAATCTATTTAAACGGAAGAACATATATTATAAGACATTCTAGCACGCGTGTACGCTCGACCATCGATTACTCGACTCTTCATCGCCTTCTCTCTCTATTTCGCACTTACATTGAAATAACAATGTATTCGGTCCCCAGAGTATTTGTTTCATCCAAATTCCGCGCTTGCCTGGCGTCCCGCCGGTCTCCGTGGTCTACTGCGACTCGCTTCAGCTCTTCGACTTTTGCCTCTAAATCTTTTGCATGCGTGCTTATGCAGTGTTAATCTATGTGTCAATGTATTTTTTTTTAGGTGTACATACCTGTAATCGACCTAGCCTTAATATCCACATCGAATATAATAGGTAATTGTTATGGCGGCGCGGTGTTCGCCGCGCCGGCTGTCGTTGTCCAGTACTTTCTTGCATGTTTAATATAAGAGTCAATGTTCATTTAGTGTTTAATGTGTAAAATGTTGTAGATAAACAAGTAATTCGCGTTGTGTTACCGTTCCGCCGACGAGCGTTGTTCTAATCTAATGTTTTATCGATGTTTTACGCTTAGGTATAAAGTTAAATAACACATTGTGGTGTGAGCAAATTATTCGAGCGATTACGCCATCTTGGATTGGAATAGAGATGGAAATATTTGGTATGGATAGAAGCTTGTTATCTAGGTGTTAATATATACTGGAGCGTAAAAATGTTAGGTGAAGATCGCAACAGCAAAGCACTAAATGAGAACGTTGACACATACAGGCAGCTGGTCGATGGGGCAGGAAGACCGAGCGTGGGAAGGCATTTCGCGCTAATTGTTCGAACAATGTTGTCCACATAGTTGTAAAGCTGCAAATGCAAAAGATTTGTTATCGTCAAAAGCTGTGATATATGAATATAATAAACTAAAGCGCGCAATGCGGCGACCGCTCGCGCTCTTAGCTTCTTCAATCTTTCAATGTTCGACACGAAACTATCATTCTACCTTCTTGTAGATCGTACCTATTCGGATTACAATCTCTTCAATCAGCACATCATGTATTTTATATTATCTATATTTTAGTTTTATCTTCTTCACACGCGATGCATTTTGTTATAGTTTAGTAAGTTCTTGAAGTAGACTTATCTTATGTATAGATCTCATTGTGATAGTTCAAGTGGTACATTATATACGTGTTCGCAGTTCATGTAACAGATGTATATGTAAACACCCGCGCACTGTGTCCGTTTTATGATAATTGTATGACTTACACAAACGTAGTTATCCATAGGTTAATTTATTAATTTAAAGTTGGTAATATAATACAGTTAAGTACAACAGTAATAAGGACACTGACACCAATCTGCATAGTTTACATCGATAGCACATCTCTGACTAGTCGAGTTGTCCGACAGTTAGTCGATGTATCGATTCGCAACAAATCGCATCGCGTGTTAAACACTAAGATTATTTTAGATACTTCACTTACACTTGAATGTTACTGCTTGCTTGTCTTGCGTTACGTTATATGACATCCTGTCAATTACACTTACCTTCTCTTCACATATACTATTCAATATACAAACATGTAAATAAAAAAGTAATAATTTCAGATTGTTTATTGAGAATGCTACTATTTTTCTGGAGTATAAGAATCGACTATTTTCGCACTGTACTGCACTCGATATATTTTCATAGCTTGTTTCCTAGTTATCTTGTTTGGAGCACGCACTGCTGTATTGTAAGATGGGCATCACTCCTAAGGCCCCGTCCGGCCACGTCACTAATGTAAGTCATAAAATATATAAATTTAAATCTTCACAATGTATGTGTGGTTAGACTAGGCAATAATTATATAAACATAGTTCTACCGTATGTGCATGGCAAATCTAGCTAAATGGTTGTATGTAGACATTCAATACAATAATAGTTGTTAAGTCTATTGGACCTGTCTGATGACCAAATTTCGATCGAATCTATCTTTCCTTACAATCCTCTTGTGTGTTAGAAAACTAATCTATAACCTTTGTCTATATCTTCAATCTATCGTAGTTTAGTCTGCGTTCTACGTTGTTGACTCTCAAGTAGCGGATAGTTTAGATAAAACGTTATTTTGGTATAGAGCGATCTGTAATCGGGAGTGTGGACTAACTGTCACTAATTTAAAATTAACGGAACTTACAATCTATGCGCTGTCAGCGAACTGTCACGTTGACACTGACGTTTCGAAACGTCAGTGTCACTTGTGTTTACATCCTTGTGTGGCAGCATTTGAAATGTAACAGCGTAGAGATGACGTAAGTTCGAAGGTTTCCTGCGATAATTTGTGGTTTTCTTGCATGACCGTATTGACAAGTGTGCTCTTGGCGTGTTGGTGTCGTTCTCTTCTAATTAGTCTTGTTTCAAGCTGTTTGTTAAAAATAATGTTTAGATGCTTCTATTAATGTGTATATTTAAGCTTTCGATGTTCCGTGTATAGTTCATAGTGATAACGTTGCTTAACTGCGCCATTTCTAAAGGAATTTGGGTGATATCAAATGGTTGTTGAATTCTATTCTGTAGAACCGAACGAGTATGTACGGACGGCGTTTATTTTATAATTATTGTAATAATGACAATTATGTAACACATCGATCTCTTCGCCCTACTTGTCTTTCATAATGTAATTAACTGTTCACCCAACAATATATTTCTTTTTTATAATATTATAGTGAATTTATAAAGAGGTTTATACAAGGTAGATGTGTAGTTTAGACATAAAGAAAATAAGTGTAAAATCAAAATTTTTGAAAAGAATTATAAATAATGATTTCCGTGAGAACCCGTAGTGTTAATTTTAAGGAATCCAAGATGTCGCGACCAATTTTTTATATGTTTTGCCACGAGGAAGATAAATTGATGAAACAGTTGGATATTTTCAAATGTTATGACTCTCATACTCAGGGTAATATACTATTTATAGTTATTTGTTCATAGTATGATTTAGATCGTTTAGGTATGAAATGTATGACTTTTTGGCCTACGAAGGCTTTACTAAACCTTTCTTCTAAACTTTTCCCTCTAAATGTACCCCTTTGACCCAAACGGTAGAACGTCTTGATATTTCACTGTTGTTCTTAAATCCTTAGAGGAGTTATGAAATGGTAGACTAACATTTTATGACATAACTTGTTAAACTTATTAAATAAACTAGCCTATTGATAGTTGCACTAGGTATATGATAAGCGGCGTCACGTGATGGTGCATTTGTTCCCGCCACGCGAGCACGCGGTGCAGCGCGATGTGAGGGCACGAGATAAGACTAATACAGTACAAATGCATCATTTACTACGAAGTTAAACAGAGGCGGGGGAAGAGTCGGTAGGTTTATCATCTCAACTACAACTTCAAACGTTATTAGAAAGAGGAAAGAGACAAGAATGAACGAGAGAAAACATTTCATACAAACAGCTGACATATAAAATATATTTATTTAACATCTTCGCTAAACTGTTACACTAACTCTTTACTGCTTACCACTCAAATGATAAACCTACCGATATGGAAACATTTCAAAAACTGTTCGTTACATCCAAAGACAACAGAACGAAATGAGGTCGGTGATCGCAATATAGCATAGACAATTAGAGACAACGACACTATACAACACACTCAAGAGCTTGTACACTTAATGCCAGTATTAATTTAATGTTATTGCATTCATTTGTAACTCTCAGACGGCGCAGGAATAACAAAGAACTGATTTTAAAGTGCCACAAACTATCAACTATTGCGCTGACAATTTATTTTCTCTTCACTGCGCTGTCGTTTCGATGTGATTCTTAATAGTTTTAAAGATATATGTTATTGCACTGGAAGGAATCTGTCTATGCCTCGTACTATCTGCCAATATTGTTGTAAACTAAAACTCGGCACATTCCTTCCAGTTTTTATTGTTTGTATATTATAGTTATTGGCCAACACACTAGTTCGTTAGCTTTTAATATTAGTGACATTATAGTGTTAAAATTGCAAGTTTACAGAATGTAAAAAAAAAAATGAAACCATTAAGTACTCATATATGAACGGGGTTCATATGTATGTTGTCTTGTTATATTTAAAGAAGAAAAGGTTAGTAGTTTATCCACAATTAAATTTAAACTTAGGGATTATGGATGAATAACGAAAAAGGTTATTGTTGAAAAATGTTTTTAGGTAATTAAAAAAACGGATTGAGCTTCTGTGACACCTTGTTGTTAACAATAAGTTAGGTTTGTTTGCAGTGAGGCAGCTGTACATGGCCGATTCATTACATCAAAAGCCGAAAGTTTTCAACTCAAAGTTACTTCGTTCGAGGCTGCCTCGACTCATTAACCGCCTAGCTACATGACACAAGACGTAGTCTCAAGACAACTAAATATAAACTAACTCCGCCAACACTTAGATGGTTATTCTCGAACACAATTGAATCGGCCGTACAGGCTGTGGCTATCTTCTGGCTGTATACAAACTGCCGTAATAAACTCTTTTCTTATATAAATAAGGTTAGTTTTCCTTTCACGACTGTATCACTGTAGTACATAGGACGCTTGTTTGCTACCACTTCGTTCGCCATTACTGTTGCGGAGCATTGTTAATATTTATTTACAAGGTCCCTATTAGTTATTGTATAAAAGTTTAGAGGTAGCCATTTTCATATGTACGTTGAGTTTAATGTGAAAATGGTTTATCTAACATGTTGTTAAATAATAAATAAACTACATTGTACCACTATTTGTTTGTTTTATTTAACTAACCTGATGATGTTCTAGAGGAAAAACAAAGAAGAATTTGGTACGACTTATCTATCACGTAGTGGACGTGCTACAAGTCTACGAACCGTAGCACGTGTAGCCTTGAGCGTTGATCGCATTAGCTACGACGTAGCAACGGCGCTGTGATAATAACATTATAATTATAAGGTAAATAAATTATTACGTAAAACATAATTAAGCGAGACAGCCAAGTACTTCTCATTAAGCAAGTTCAATGAATCGAATGAAAGAAAGGAGTACAAAATAGACTATTAAAAAATATTCCTGAATAAACTACAGTAAAGGAGAGAGGTCGCTTAGAGGTCTTGGGTTCGATTCTCAAGTCAAGCAAAGTATTATTGGGATTTTCTATGAAATTCTTAGTAGCAGCTCGGAATTAGGATTTGTGCCCGGTTATAATGGCAATAGGCTCGCCCCTATTATATGGGGCCTAATCATACCTGCAAACTGTGGGTGTACATTGATACATCTCTGCCTAACCCTTCGGGGAATACAGACGTGATGATTTTTTACTCAAGAGATGGGTCGTTGGTTTTGAGGTCGTATGTGCAACTACAGAACATAGCGCAGGTATGGGTAGGAATATGGGATCGTAGCAGGTGGCGTACTGTGGTTTCTACCTACGCCCATTGGAAAAAGGCGCGAGTTTATATATGTATGGGTATGTAGCTTTCGATTATATTGTGATACAAGCTTTGCCCCTGACTTCATCGTCATCAATCGTTCGGCCAAAGGCCGTCCACTGTTGGACATAGGTCTCCCCAAACATACGCCCCCTACCAAATAGAAAAAAATCGTAATCGTGAGTTACTGACTCTCAAAAGCGTCAGTTAAAGAAAAATAAAACATTCACAACATCAACTTCTTGACGGTCCTAAAAAAAGAATACTCATCACAAAAAGTATAAAAATATATTTAACCTAACCTATTCACTGTACATTAATCTAACAAATTGATAGCGTCCCATACTCTATTCAAGTTCTTGTTCAAATCTTCTAGAACATTCATCATACTCTTCATTGTAGTCTTAATCATTCCATGATTAGGATCTTTGACCCGTATAGTGGCACTGTCATCTGATATTTCTGTCTTTAACATTATTCCTTCTGTAGAATCAGTGTTACTATCGATATATTCTTCGGAAAGATCACCAAATTGTTTGCTTAATTTTTTATACATCTTCCAAAGTTTAGCTTTGCTTGTACCTCTGAGGTCTATATCGTTCTCAGCTGATATTTCTTGAATTTCGTTATCAGTGTTTCTCCTTCTTCTTACTACTGCTTCCAAGGTATTTGTTTCTTCTGCTGATAATTTTTTAATGTCTTGATTTCTTTTGGTATTTTTATCTTGTGTATCTGAAGTTCTTTTAGATGAGTCTTTGTCATTTTTGCTTTTTCTGATAGGCTTTTTTAGGAAATCGTCATCATCTTCTGAAATCTTTTTGATGTATTTCGGTTTTCTATGTATTCTTCCGAAAAATGGATTGTCTGCTTTCAATGAGTTTAACGATCGTATTTTCGAGCTCTTTGAATGTCTCTTGCTGAGTCTATTGAGATTCAGGCTTTGTAAGCTTGGTCGAAGATTCTTCAGATCGTTTACTCTTTGCCTTGCTTTTTCCAACAAATCTTCAATGATGCTTCTTGCGTCTAAGTCTCGACTTTCAAACCGATAACCTCTATCAGCTCTTTGTCTGAATCCTTGTTTACGAAATTTACCTTTTCCAAAAATATCAGAATCTTCTCTTTTAAACCTGTCTTTACCTAAGTTTCTTTTGAATGCATTTTGTATCTTTTCCAATTCTTTATTCATATCACTGATTCTGCTTTTTAAAGCATGATTACCAGGTACAATAGTATCGGTGTCCTCAAAATCATAAGAAAGATCGGCTACATGTGTGTAGTCATCAAAGTCATCATCGACTGATCTCTTAGCTCTTAACTTGTCCTTGCTGACGGTCTCCGCTTCAACGAATGTTTTGTTTCCATTGTCTACATTGTGACAAGCATCAATCTTCGTGTTGGCGAGGCCCCAGAAGCCAAAAGATTTAGGTGGCAGGTTGATGAGCAGGGTCTTGTATGGACGGACACGCTTCACGACGGGTTTCAGGTCACCTTCGTAATACATCGGACGACCATTCACCACAATATTACTGTAATTAAAAATTAAAGAGATTAATTTACTTGTAGTGTACGATAAATGATAACAGTATCAGTTAATTCATATTAGGTACCATTTAACTTTAGTATTGACTAGCTTCTGCCCGCGACTTCGTCCGCGTCACAGTTGATGTGTTATCCTACGGGTACCGTACATTTTCCCGGGATAAAAAGTAGCCTATGTGTTATTCCAGACTATAATCTATCTTTGTGCCAAATTTCATCCAGATCCATTCAGCCGTTTAAGCGTGAAAGAGTAACAAACATCCATACATCCATACATCCATACTTACAAACTTTCGCCTTTATAATAGTAGTAGGATTTATTAATAAACCTTACCCATTATGATCTTTTCCAAGTATAAACTGCATGATGTCACCGCCGTCTTCTCTCTTAGACAGTTTGATAGAGAACCTAGCAGGTTCGTCATCCATATTCACTCCAAAGAGAGTGACAGCGCCGGGCACTTGCTTGTGATGCAGCGATGTACAGTGTGCGAACAGAATCCCCTGTTCTGGTTCCATTGCTACTTTTAACACTCGCTCACCGACTAAGTTTTTAAATAACAATGCCATGTAGAAGCTCTGAAATAATAAATCTGCTGTTTAAGTTTTCTGAAGCACTGCGGCACTGAGCTGTATGAATCCACGGTTAGCGTAGTACCTAAGCGATTGGCTGTAGCGCTACGTGTCTCGGATTCTATTCCCGTTTGAAACGAATAGCCTAGATGTAGTTGCTATATGAGTTTATATGTGTGCAACTCATCCACGATACAAGAGAAATTCTTAGTGTCAAGTTTCTTATTTTTTTATTCTATGAGGTGGCAAACAGGTTCACAGACTGCCTGATGGTTGGCGGTTAATGTAGCCTATAGTCGCGTATAATACCAGAGGCATCACACGCGCGTTGTAAACCATTAAAGAACCTTTTCACTCTTATCTTAAAAATCCCCAAACCCCATGTAATCCCTTGGGAAAACCTTGACTTTTGGTTATGCTACTACTAATAACTTACCAACGTTGGTTCATACATCTCCTCCTCTTCTAATTCCCGATAATGCACAGCAAAGCCGTTCCTAGCCGAGAATCCCAGACTGGCCAACCAATCAGCAGCCCGCTCCAGGTCGTTGTATCGCTTCTGATTGGTCTCCGTCAGCCAGAGGGGAGTCTGACTGCGGGAGAGAAGTCGCAAGAGCTTCAAGCGATCGTGCTCTGACATGCGTTCTAATTCGTAAGACGAGGAGTTGCTGGAAAATGTTATATGGTATTACTAATAGCGCTATTCGAATTGTAAAACAGTCACAACCCTTAACAAGAATGTACATACAAAGAGACAGCAAAATGTAAAGAATACACAAGTTTGTTCAGAGGAAGTTCTGCGTCCTTGTCGCACGATATGGTTTGATTCTGTACTATATAACTATACATTACATACACATTACATTATGTAACTATACAACTTATTGTAATACATTGTTATTTAAAAGAGTATGTATGGAGTTTCTTGCCCGTTCTTCTCCATACGAAACTACCTTTTGGAATGGGCAACTAGATTCAATATTAATAATTTTTTATGTAATGACGTTCAAAAGTGCCTTTTAATGGCCTAATTGAAATAAATGATTTGACTTTGACTTTGACTTTGACTCTGTAGAAGGGGGGATTTAATTCCTAATCTTGCCCCTACTAACATATAGTACCTATTTACACAAATATCGGTGGATAACATCCAGTGAAATAAAAATGTTGGTTAAAACATACCCATTCAGGAGCAAAGCATCCATCATATCATCGGACAGCGTTACATAATCCTTGAAGTCGCTCTTGGACTCAGCCTGGAGGCACTTGGTGACGTCACCCCCCACCACCTTCCACTCTGCCGTGCGTCCGGGGGGGAAGGTCTCGATGATCACGCGCAGTGTCTCCAGATCGTTCAGGTACTCTTCGATGGACTGGTTTGTGCATTCTGGTGGTTGGAATGGGATGATAAGAACTTTAAAAAGTTATTTGTATTGGAAGTAAGAAAATACGTAGGTATTTACCGCTCTAAATCCAATTAAGTTGGGTTAATACCAGAGCAAATTCTCTGACTTTCTCGCTCTGGAAGAAGAATAGGCAAAGTTTTTGCCCAAGACTCTCTTCTCGAGAATAAAGTGCGATCAGTTCTCCTAAAACGTGATGTCTCGGTACCACTACACATATATATGAGTACGTATTACTAGCAAACTGCTCGGGACTTCGTAATGTTATATAGCCTATGTTCCTCAGTAATAATCTAGATATCTATTGGTGAAAACATGCTTTAATCGGTCCAGTAGTTTCGAAGCCCATCCGTTACAAGCAAACAAAAAATCTTACCTCTTAACAATATTAGTATAGATAAGATTTTACACAAAGCACTTACCATAACCAAGCTCCCAGAAAATATCACCAACTTTAACCTTCTCAGCCACCGTCAGGATATTCAGCGCAGTATTAGGATCCCACATGCCCGATGCAGTTCTCTCCTCATTGTTCAAAGCGAACACCAGGTCGAAACCGGTGTACTTGGCCCACTGGACGAACTTCTTCCACTGGCGATGGGATACCGCTAGGTTCCTCGTATCCGAGAGGAATTTTCTTGGAGCATCAGAGTTTAAGGCCGTGATGTCGAAGTCATGTCCATGGTTGGGGAAATCGACGTCGTTGATGGAGATGGTCGTGTTGTGGAAAGTCATGTGTGCGGTGGATGGGCCGGCTATACGGAGGTACGCTGGCGTGAGGGCTGAGGCCATGCAGCTGCAGTCTTTGCTGGGAAATGAAAGATACATGTTAGGAAGGCAGAAAAGGTACTCGTGGCTATTTGTGCAAAGTACGAGTTCAATCGACATGTACATCGGTATGTACTCTTAGGTGGCTAGTAGTTTCGCAATTACCCTTCCACATTTCGGCGAGCACTATTTTATCAATAAGTCCATAGAAGAACTTTATCATATAAAATGCATTTATAACACATACTTGCTTTTGGTATAAAACGCAAAATAAGCAACAAACCAACTCACCTACTATACTTGTCACTGCCCGAAAACAAATACTTAGGATCTATAGTGAAGCTCAAAAACCTGCTATCTACTACATTCTCGTGTTGTTCCGTACTTATCTTCACGCTATACGTGTCGGCACTGGACAGAGAGATAAACCTTAGCAGGATGAACAAAAACAAATGTGTAGTAGTGCCCATCGCGACGACTACGCGAAATAAAAATTGTGCGCTTCCAATGCAGTTTATATTGACGACAATACAGGAAGAATTTGTGTTGCAGTCAAAGTTTTTGTAGCCAGAACGTTCTAGACAGTTTTATAATAATTACATTTAAAATTAAAATTGACGGTGAAATGTAGTGTTCCTAGGCCATGTCTGTAATGTCTAGTGGTGTCCTTTTAATTTAAGATTTGTTAGCTATAAACCCTATGAATAATGGGTAAATGGATAGATAGGTAATTGTTGTGTAGATAAATGTGACATGTCTTTTTAAAACCTTCAGTTTCCCTGACTTCTGAGGAAGTTTTGACGTTTGACAACTGGAAGAGCTATATCGATTTACTTATCTGCCTATTCTATTTATTATGCACTGCTACCCTTTGTAGAACACATTGAGTTGAACACATTGTAGAATGGCTCTTCATGAAAAAGACTCGTCATCTGTCTAGTTTTTCTCCTACTGTCTGTCTGTCGGATTCCAGCCTGACGGCATGCAGCTGAATATCTAATAGTTTACATGGAATTACTGCCAAAAAACTAAACTACCGCACCTAAATTAATTGTCAAATTGTCAGGTTCTCGTGAAAGGTAAAAGTGTAGACATTTCAACGAAAACCTAAATTCTCATTACAATCTGCCACATAAAAATGCTGACTCTGTTCGTAGCCAGCGAAATTGTAGAGCGTGCACTTTACGTATATTAAAGATACATAATAATTATAGCAAATGTTACACAATGCTTTATTTATGTTGTTATAAACAAAATGGCACGTCTGAACTTGCATTCATTTCTTATGAATAATTTCACGAAATGCGTTTGTTACGTGCGTAGGGACAGTAAAACCTCGATTATCCGAACGCTCATTTATCCGAACGCTGACTTACTTTATCCGATCCCTTAAATTATCAGAACATAGGCGAGAATTTGTTGATGAAAACATGTTACAGCTGTTCGTCCATTAAAAATTGACTATTTTAAAAGAAAAGCATTTGACTTTTTTTGGGTGTTTTATATTTCAACGTTATATGTATGTAGGGATTGCAATCTGGATTCTTCGAAATTCGAAAACAACTGAAAAATCCGGATTTTCTTGCCTTTTTTAAATCCGGATTTTAAGACTCAAATTCGAATTTTTCGGATTTCAGTCAAAACTGATTATAACGCGTAATATTTGTAATTAATTTTGGTTATAATAATAATTTTGATTGTAATTAATCGGTATATCGATATTACCTACTTTAATGCGAAAATAAGAATAAAAATTAAAAAAATTAAATAAAAAAATATTCGTCCATTGTTACAAAACAAAATAAACTTAAAAGTACTTCATATTATTATATGCTATTCTAAGTTATAGCGAACTGCATGCGAATTCGTACGCGTTGTTTATTTCACCCGCCATAAGTTACGTCTTTGGTTAATGCTCGGTTCCCGTGGATTGTAGCATGATGTTATATAGCCTATGTTACTCGGGAATAATGTAGCTATGTATTGGTGAAAAAAATTGTTAAAATCGGTCCAGTAATTTGAAGCTTATTCTTTCCAAATAAACAAACAAATCTTACCTCTTTATAATATTATTAGTATAGATATGGTGTGACAATTTATTTATAAAATAAATGTGTTATAAAATATATGGCAGTCCCCATAATAGGCAGCGCCCGTACCTTGAGGGCTAGAGTTGCTTAACTTAATTTTTAAATCAAGACTTTATATGAGATTGAACAAGGCAATCTAATTTTCAACTTTTTATAAGTTAGAATATGGAATAAATAACAAAACAAAAAAAGTTGTTTTACAATGTTAAGGTGTTTAATAGCGCGGGGAATACGTGTTATGAGGTGTGTGGGTGTGATGGTAATATGAAATGTGATTGTAAATATTGTAATAGTGAGATGAGATGTGTGCTGGTATACACCAGCGTGTGTAATATTGAGATTAGGATTATTGTGAGTAGGAACTTGTGTAGGAGCACATGTATGAAATTTGTTGTTGATAATTTAGCAATTTTCGGTTTAATTGTATGACAGTGAAAGAAGCCAGCTTTTTGTGGTTATTCTACATAAATGGGAGGTGAGATCTTTGATATCACAGTACTTGCTTGCTTTATTGTAGATATGTATGTGTGAATAAATAAAAGGGGCATCGTCTGGTCTATTTGCATTATGAAGAGGGACATGTAGAATACGTTTCGAGAGTAGGTTATGGTAGTTAACTCTATTTTTTATGGATTTGTGAACATGCACTGAGAATAAAAAGCTGAAAAGCTTTTTACGCATCACTTTGATAACAGCTCTTTGAGCTCTTTCGATTTCAATAAAAGTGCTTTTCCAGCTCCTCCTCACTGGAGTGCTGGAGTATCAATGTTTAAGTACAGTTTATGTTATGTAATGATTATGTAAATTTATAACGAGAAAAATTACTGATACCCAAAATTTGTTGTTTATTTTAGTTGTTTTTATTCTGCCGAGCTGTGAATTGATTGAGCCAATTGATGCGGATTTTAATAAATTTATACTATTTTATATAAATTTTATCAAAATAACTTAAAAAACCAAAAACTTCGAAAACTCCGGATAATCCGGATTTTAATCGGACGAGAAATCAGAAATCCGGATTTGAAAAAACTCCGGATTTTGCAATCCCTATATGTATGTCACATTTTAATAGACTGTACAGTTTTTAGGTGAAATGGTGCTGTCTTTATTGGATTTTGTCCAAAAAAACGCACATTTCGATTATCCGAACTTGTCTCGGTCCCAATTAGTTCGGATAATCGAGGTTCTACTGTATTTTAATTAGAATACGTTTTGGGTACTATTGCACCCATATACTAGAGGAAATTGTGATTTGATCTTATCTTTCTTGTGGATAAGCAAAGAATTTTTAATTAAGTACTTATGTGCTAAAAATGGGATGTTTTGTATGATAAGAGCGGCGGTCGAAAAAACAATGTTGTTTAGCCACATAATTATGTCGCTTTCGTAATAGGAAGATAGATAATTATACCTACAACATACTTTTTACTGTACATCTATATCCAGTTTGTAGCTGTAAGTTTTCCGAATAAAATAAAATATGAGTAACAGAATAAACTCACTTCCTGTAAGAGTTTCTCCAAAATTTTCTACTGAATAAATTTTCATCAATGAACCTTCCTCTAAGTCTAAATCAGTTTTGGTGTTACGGAACCACGCCTGTATTCCCCGAAGGGTTAGGCAAAGGTGTACCTTACGACGCATGTGCGGGGGCTAACAAGCCGGCCGATCACCGGGCTGGGGGCAAGGCCTGCGCCGTACCCGCCAGGACCGGGGGAAGGCACCGCCGCCGCCGCCGCCGCGGCCGCCGCCGCCGCCGCCGCCGCCGCCACTACCGCCGCCACCGTCGCCGTGGCCGCACCCGCAGCCGCCGCTGACACCGCGTCCGCCGGCGCAATGGATTGCCAATAACGGCACCATTGCGCCACCCGCAGGCGGATACCGTAGACACGGTCTGCGGGCGGTGAGCAATGGGTAGCTCACCGTCCGTACGTTATTAACTAACGACGGACCGTGTCGACGGCGCGTCTATGTTCCGCGCACAGAGGTGTCAGCCACTGGAAGGGGCCACTAAGGGCCAAATGCCTGCCGGGGCTGCGGGTTGTTCGAAAGAGATACCGCGCCCCGGAACGCAAAGGGCACTCCCTCCCGCCCCGCCCTGGACGGGGGGGGTCATTTGATGATTTTGCCATCTCTAAAAAGAAAAAAAAAAAAAAAAAAAAAAAAAAGGTGTACCTACCAATGACACCCACGGTTCGCCGGAAAGGAACCATCGAAGTCCGGTAGGTTTTTCCGAAAAAAAAACGATTGTAGAGCTTATCTTAGCCAGGATCTGGAATTTGCTAACCTCACGTCGATAAGTGGGTGGGCAGGGTACCAAGTGTTAGGTATAAGTAATTTCTTTCGATGATAAACTACGTAATTATCTGATTCTCTCGTCATGATAATTATAACCGCTATGGAACATTAATTATTATTTCAATGTTATTTACGTTCTTATTAAAAAGATAATAATTTGATAAGTCAGTTAGTATGTACTTACAATGTACGTGGGTAGGTACTATCTAATGACGATATAGGTACTTACTTAGGTACGAAATTATTTAGTATACCTACTTTGCACCTATAGCTATAGAATTCAGCTATCATGGATATTAATTACTTACAATCATTATGACGTATGTAAGTAGGTAGGTATGTTATCAAATAAAAATCAGCTTAGGTCCGGATTAAAAAATAGTTGCTGTGTGATATGTGACCGATGCGACTTGGAAAAACCAAGACAACTCTTGAAATATCTATATCAAATGACCAGTTGATATTTAGAAAACGGATAAATCATTAATACAATCAAAACGTGTTGTCCGATTTGATTTTATCGAGCCGTTCGTTCATAACTTGCGCCAAAAACTAAACTCGAGAGTTACTTGCTAACACGAAGGTTACTATCACTTACTGGGCCAGTGTTAGCAACTAAATTAGAGATCATTAGGTAATACTGCCTGAAACAAAAGGGTCAAAAGGTGCATAATTATAAACTTGATAGTTGAATTATTATTAATAAAACCGTATATTATAAACTATAAATAGCCTGAAAGGCTTGGGTGACCATTGGCATAAAAAAAATACTACAATCACTTGACATTTCTGACGTCACAACTGAAACTGACTACTGTCAAAGTACACAAAGTGTCAAACGGGGCGCTCATCACGCGATGACATTATGTCATTAGTCATCCGATATGTTTCTACTATTTTGCTGGAAATATTTTAGCGAAATACAAAGTTATCGTTGCAAACAGCTAATATTACTGATAATCACTTTCACGTAACGCGTGATAGTGAATGTGTCGGACGCGCGTGCGATGGGAACAAGTGGAAAGATTTAGTGTGAAATTGTAAACCAATGTTTACTCCAGTGAGTGTTTTTATTAGTTAAAATGGATAATAGCAGTGATAAGAAAGACGATACGAGTGCTCAGAAGAAAGAAGTGCTCTCAAGTTTACAGAAAATATGTTTAGTGTGTGGCGATAAGGCTCTAGGTTACAACTTTAACGCAATCTCGTGTGAGAGTTGCAAGGCGTTCTTCAGACGAAACGCTTTAGCCAGCAAAGAGTTCAAATGTCCATTTACAAACAACTGTGTGATCACTGTAGTAACTAGAAGGTTTTGTCAGAAATGTCGACTAGAAAAATGTCTGTCCATAGGCATGGTAAAAGAGTTCATAATGTCGGAAGAAGACAAGGCGGAAAAGAGACGGAAGATAGAAGAAAACAGAGCCAGAAAACGGCAACGTGACCCTGACGACGCTGTTACTAGCTCTAAAAATTTGAAACGAGACGATGAAGGTGATACAGGACTTATTCCATTACAAGACACCGTGATTCAGTATGATACGTTAAGTACAACTTGCAGTCCGAGTAGTACAGTGCAGTCTCCGTTGTCAAATGATCTGGACGCATCATTACAGTCTCCCCAATATACCTACACTCCCGCTCCACCCGTCACAAGTAACGATCAGCCGTACACGATGAAGATATACCCAATTGATGAAAAGTCAGTAATAAATAGAGCAATTTATGAGCAACGAATTATGGACTCATACATTTATGAGAATGGTGAAAGTAATATGTATGGAGAACCACCAAAACAGAATAGTATAAGGTTGGTATAAGCTTTAGTTTTAAAAACAACTTATCCCAAGTATAGCAAATGACTAACATTGACTTCACAATCATTCGGCATAAAATTCACAGCAGTTGTTAAACTATTGTTAACTGCATTATGACATCACAGTGAAGTACTTTACCATCTGTTTAAAAAATAATGGGACATACACATAAAGAGGGATAAACAAACAATTATCAGTAGGCACCAATTCATTTATAACCCATTTATTATAGTGGTATTCGGAATTCATGCTTGGTTAATTTAGGTTACATCACATGAGATGACAGCCTCGCTTGATTCACCAAAATTCACTAATTTTAACAACAACATTTTCGACAGGTAGGTAAATTCACACTATTGCATACTATTTGCTACCAATAGTAGTCAAAGCTAAATAACTAATTTAGTCTGGAAATATAGCCCTGCGCAAAGTCAAAGTCTAAGCATTTCATTAAAAAAAAAGAAAAAAGAATTGAAATTAAATTTGTTTAATACAGATGCAGACTATTCTTGCATGTCCATAAGACTATTATTGACTTAACCCTTTTAGCGCCCCCCTGGGTCCAGAGTAGAATGAATTATCGTTCGAATCGGGAGCCGGGAAACTTAAAAACTATGTTAGTCAAAATCTTCTAAAACTGAAACTTAGTTACAAATTATATCTTTTTCATTATAGAGGTTGATGGCATTGAATCCACATTTTGTGCTTTTTTTGCCAACCAATAACTATAATTATGTTTATTTGTCAAGTTTAATAAATAAAAGTTATTTCTTGAAGTTAAATGCAACACGATTTTCCCTATGCAAATGTTTAGTAGTATGTATTATAAAATGTTAGGTGTAACTTGAATGAATGATTAATCATTGTCTTGTGACTAATGGAATTTTGTAGCTTAGGAAAGGTCAAAGGTAATTATAAATATGAACAAAAACAAAAAAAAAAAAATTTGGCATAAAGTATTTTATAAACTTGCCGGCTCACAAATATTTCAGTTTTAATTTAATAATAATAATTTTAACAGACTGGGTAATGTATTTATCGAATAGTGTAAGCAATTTCAAACTTATTTGATACAACCATTAGTATTTTATTGAAAGTAAAAGAAAACATCCATAATTTTAAAACGGTCTATTGATTTTTGCAAGGTTTCAAATCAACATACCCCATGCTATATCAACATACCTCTGATCATCACAACTGTCAACACCAACACTTTCATTCACCTCGAAACATGCTCAATCACACACACACACAAACGTACCTCCCTCACATAGAAACCCCAATATAATGGTTGTAATTGACAGATCAATATTGACAAATAGTGACAAGACACCGCACAAGGAGAGCCGGCCCCAGCACGTGTGTGAGGAGATCCCGTCCACCAGCAACAACCCGGACATCAACAAGGCCAGGGACATACTGCAGGACGTTGAGAGGTGACATGAACTTTTATATATACCATCACTGTATTACCCGAAGAGTTAGGCAAAGACACTCACAGTTCGCCGGTAAATTTAGGTCCCATGTAATAGGAGGCGAGCCTATTGCCATTAACCAGGCACAAATCCATACTCCGAGCTGCTACTGAGAATTTGATAGAAAAACCCAATAACACTTTTTGCTCGACCATGGAATTGAACCCAGGACCTCTATCGTATCAGTCGCGCTTAGGACGACTAGGCTAACGAGTCAGTTTATTATTCAACAAAAGTAATAGGTAAAAGGGAAGATCGCCAATCTGGCTTGAGTAAACAGGGCGATCAAAACTCATGCGCAGGCTGTTGGAGAAGATGCTTTTACCTTTTCGTGGGACAGTAATAGACAAATACTATTAGAAAGGGGAGATTAGGGGAAGTGGTCCAAATAAGGAACATTAAGTACACAGTACACTTGCAGTTTTTTTTACTTATATTTATTATCTATATAATATTTCATGTAAAAGGCAACCAGTTATGACCCATATCAATGTTGCATTCCATTTTATATAAATCCTTATTGCTCCTAACTAGACTAGATAGGCTAGATAAATCCGACTGGTCCATTAGGTTGTTACCACACCTATCGATTGATGCCATCGATCAATGGCAGAATGGATTAGTCGATCGATTGGTGTAGTAGAAGCTATCGATTGACGTCGACTTATCCATCGAATCTATTCTTGTATACTACACAACTTTGCGCATAGACTGGCGTGCGCAATAATTTTAATATTGATCCATGAAGGCCAAATTGCTCCAAATTATGATTCAAGGATACACCTGCGTTAAAAGTGTTGTGTTTATATTTATAATAACGTTATCTACGATAGGGGAACCTCAATACACGCACCTGATTGAACACCTGTGTGCCCTCTACTGACTCACATTTTAAAGGCGAATTCTCAAACGCAACTCGTTTGCTAGTTGAAGAGCTCTTGTCGCGGAGTTTGTTCAAAAGAGTTACCGCGACACTGGAACGCAAACGGCAGTAGCAGGGAAGCGAAAGGGAGTGTCAGGCACTTACTGACTTAAACCCGTCAGTAAGTGTCTGACACTCCCTTTCGCTCCGTCCAGGGCTGAAGAAATCATTTGATGATTTCCCACCCTTCAAAAAAAAGGGTAAAGCTCTTTGTGAGTAAGCTTGCTGAAAAAGAACAACAATCGGGCCGAATTCATTTCTGAAACCAAGCAGTAACTACAACAATGCTGCTATGCTCTGTGGTGACTGGGATTTAAATTCCGTTGTAATTAAAGACTATGCATTGTCTCTCTGATGCCAAAGCACTTGCCGTGCCTACAAGCTGAGAGCCACTTGATAGTCGGCTGTAACCACTTACCTATCAAGGGTCCCACTTCTTGTTTGCCAGTCATTGCACTTCAGGCGTGTTGCTTTACGATGTAAAAAAAAAATTAAATTCTCCAGACCGATTCCGGCAACGGCGGCTAATCTTAATCAGACTAGCCAAGTACGCAGGAGATATTATAGTGCAAAAGTGTGTGCGCAAACACAGGTACACTCCCTCTTCCCTAACTCTCCTCTATAGTCCGATGGGACGGCAATCCCACACGACCGGAGAGAGATCAGGCGAAGGACCAACGGCTTTACGTGCTTTCCGAGGCATGGGGGTATCACACCACCAACTTCCAAACTCCGGGCTGTTATTGTTATTGGTGTATTGTTAGTTATTCCTGATCAAAAACCCAATAACACTTTTTGCCCGACCTGGGAATCGAACCCAGGAGCAGGACCACGAGAGCAACGGGACAGTCAACGATGTATGTAACGTACTATATTACGATGTATAGTAACGTCTTAAAGTCGGCTGTCGTTTAAGTATTCGGCGGTTAATGAGTCAGTTTACAGAATTACAGGTTTGATAGTTAACATGCGGTAGCATCGCCGAGTGGCTCACAACTTTGTTGACAGTGCCTTATCTGGGTTTCGATTACGAAAAGTTGTAAGAGAGAATACTAGACGCATTGGTCATAAATACTTGGCAATATGTACGTATTTATGATTTTGATTTGTATAATATTAATTAATCTAAACTCTACTTTATAAACCTTTAGGCAATCTTATTTTTTTATATTGATAAGCTCTAAAGTTACTCAATATTTTTTGTAAATATCACTTCAAAAATCTTGAAACCACAACTGGGAATGTAGATGTGTGCCCGCTTGTTGGGAATAGTTTCGTCCTATGTAAATGCGACTTACAATAACGTACAAAGAGAGCCTTGGTTTGATTGGCGTGGCCACGAGATGGCGCCACCAACATCCAAGCTCATGTCCTTCAAAAAATAAATGCGCATTTATTTTCCAAACAATTACATAACACTTTTAGTTAGCATGAACCAATTCTCACTTTTATCAAGTCTTTGTTTCCAAATATTAGCTCATACCTTAGTATCAGCCGACATGACTATGCTCATTCAGCATGACGTCTGCGCCCCAAACCTTGGTAGTGAGTGCAAAATGATAGATAACACGTATCCGCCAATAATCTCCTTATCAGCAGACCTTGTGTCGGGCTGGCAACAGCCATTGACGGGAGACGTACTCGTCTGAACTGTCTGGGCACTGCGGAACCCGACAGTACATATCACGATACATCACGACGCTCTACAAAGGCGATTTGTTCCTAAATGTGAGTTCAAATTGTCAAACGTTTTACAAAATCAGAAGACCAATTCAACTAACTAAGGGACAATTCATAGTCGAAGCGCATCGAAGCGTTAATCTGAAACTTAACATAGCAAATTCACCCTTATCTCCACAACGTTATGCACATATTTCATCTAAGATAAAAAGAAGACGCGCGAATTCGCGCGCATTCTAAGGAATTCTGACCGCTTCGCTGTAAAGTTCGCAATTAAAGCAACATTGCTTTGACTTTAGAAATCAAATGCAATATGAAACATGTATTGTTATTACAAAAGTAACAACCATTTATTATTTGATAATTTCAGGATAGAACCGAATTCCATGGAGTCAATACTGTGTGAAGCGATCAAGTTGGAGTTTGAGGCGTACACGTCGGTCAACCCGTGCAGTGGCTCTTCTAGAGAATTGAATGAGGTTAGTCAATACTTTACTCAGAGGGATCTCCCCTCCCTCCGCCCCTCCTCTCTCTCTCTCTCCTCCTTTGAACTGCCTTGTTAGCCTAGTGGTCCTTATCGCAACTGCTACGCTAGAGATCTTGGGTTCGATTCCCAGGTCCAGCAAAAAGTGTTATTGGGTTATTCTATGAAATTCTCGGTTAATGGCAATAGGCTCGCCCTCTATTACATGGGACCTAAACATGCCGGCGAACTGTGAATGTAAATTGGTGCGCCCCTGCCTAACCCCTCGGGGAATAGAAGCGTGATGGTACGTATGTATGTATCTCCCCTCCTCCCAAACACAAACGCGCATTAGCCGTATGACCTAGTAAACAAATTAATATTCCAGCTGAATTGTTTTCCCAATTGTCGGAACATATGATTCATGTGAGGATAATTAGAACTACTTATGTACTGGCATTGGCGAACTATACCTAACATGTCAAATGACAGCATCATATTCCTGTAAAACATAGATGTCAGTCACATGACAGTAATACAAAACCTACTGCGTGACAATTGTGTTATCCGAGTGAAAATAAAGCAGTATTTTAACCTAACCATGAGGAAACATGAGGATTCTAATTAAATAAAATTAAAAATGTTAAGTAACCCCTGACAGAAGAATCTAGATCTCTATCGCAGCCAACTAAAGAGCTGATAACCTTGAAACTTGGCTAGCTAGGAAACCAGCTTTTAAATAAAAAAACCGCATTCATATAGGTTCACCTGTTTAAGAGCTACTGTGAAACAGACAAACACACAGACACGCCAAACTTATAACACCCCTCTTATTGAGTCGGGGGTTAATAATGAATAATTGTCATGATTTCAGGTGGAACGTGCCAAACTGAACGAGCTGATAGTAGCGAACAAAGCGCTCAACGCTCCCATAGACGACGACATATCGCAGCTCGTGGGAGACACCGCGTCGGCCGGCTTCAAGGTAACTGCGAACTGCGCTTGTTTACCTACACACTGTCCACTGAATCATCCTTCAAGTACCGTAGTTAAATGATGATGAAGTCGAAGTTTAAACTATTTGTTAAAAAGGGTGTTTTTATTTTTTATTTAATAAAATTATTTGCCTCTCACTTTTTACCTAGACTAATCAAGAGCAAACCCACCTAAAATTAAAAAAAAATAGTTTCGATTCAAAAGGAGAAAAATTTCAGGGAACGCTTTTGATATTAGTAAAAATATAAAATAAAAATAAAAATTTGTAAGAAATTAATAATGTAAACAAAGGAATCACATGATTTACTCTGTATACTGTCGTTGAAATAAATTCGTTCATAACAGGAAGGCGGCGGTAAACACGACCCCCGGTTGATAAGGATAGTGAACCTTACCGCTGTGGCAATAAGGCGGTTTATCAAGATGGCCAAGAAAATCAACTCATTCAAGAATATGTGTGAAGAAGATCAGGTAAGCACAGCGTTACTGAAGGAGTATAAAATGGATGTCTAAGTTTTGTATGGCTAGCTCATAGCTATTAGACTAGTTGTGTCCAACGATTTCGGCTGCATTTAATGTAGGCATGTAATATTAATAAAAACTGAAAAATCTTGGTTGTCATTTATATTTAAGTACCGATTTCAAAACTTAAACTATCACCTGAATATATACGAATAATACAGATCTCAGTTTAAAAAAAAAAACATTTATATTTTTTTAAATGTTACTTCGCAAATTGAATCTTTGAACCAATAGTTCAATGACGAAGATATTGATTGGATGTAAACTGAATTATTTGACTATTGCAACAGGTGGCGCTGCTCAAAGGCGGGTGTATCGAGATGATGGTGCTGCGGAGTACCATGACCTACGACGGACAAAGGAACCAGTGGAAGGTGACACATTTATACTAATATAGAATTCGTTTGTTTGTTTGGTTGAACGCACACACGGTTCGAATTGAAAAAAATATTTTTGTGTTGGATAAACTATTTTTCGAGCGAGGCTTTATAATATCACGCTACGAGGCATAGAAGCGGAGCAGTAACCAGAAACGTAACTTAATGCAGGTGCATTTTTGTATGTAACAAATAACCTTAAAAACAAGTGGACCGATTTCAAAAAATCTTTTGCCGTTAGAAAGCTACATGATCACTGAGTAACAAAGGCTATACATATAATATCAAGCTACGGCCAACGGGAGCGGAGCAGTAGCCCAAGACGTGACTTAACCCCGGTGATTTAAGCCACTCGGACGAAATCATGGATAGTTCGCTAATATTTTATAAATGCGATTAAAATAGTTGATGCATATTCGTTATTGTGGCCCTGTTTCCCCGTGTCCAGATCCCGCACTGCCAGGAGCAGTTCGGGTCGATCCGCACGGACGTGCTGAAGCTGGCGAAGGGCGACATCTACCGGTCGCACGAGGCCTTCATCCGGTCGTTCTCGCCCCGCTGGCGCACGGACGAGCACGTCATCCTCATCATGTGCGCCATCCTGCTGTTCTCGCCCGACCGCCACAAGGTCGTGCATCCCGACGTCATCAAGCTGGAGCAGGTCAGTGGGGAATTGATTGCTTTCCATTTCCAGAATTTCCCGAAAAAACGTCAACCAGTTAAATTAACTAACTGGGTAAGCTCACTCCATCATAGAGTTTGTCTATGTCACCTTTGACCAAGACTAGAGTCAAGAGCTTATACCCATCTCGAATAAAAAAGAACGAATAAAGCGGCTGTTGAAATTATTTATAGGATACATTAAACTGAATTAATGCTTAGGTTACAAATGGAACATTTATTCCGCTATGCTAGAGGTCTTGGGTTAGATTCCTAAGTCAAGTAAAGTGTAATGAGGTTTTTTATGATATTCTCAGTAGCAGCTCGAAGTTTGGATTTGTGCCCGGTTAATGTATACATTAGTACACCTCTGCCTTTCCCTTTGGGGAATACAACATTTTTGATTTTATCAATTAATGCAGATTGGTCATATAAATCCTGAAAAATGAAGCAAACCTCTGCTCAAAAATATCAATAGCTCCTGTTAGAAAAATAAACAAAACTTATCAATCCTGTTCCTTTCCAGAACTCCTACTACTACCTACTGCGTCGCTACCTGGAGAGCGTGTACCCCGGCTGCGAAGCCAAGTCCACCTTCCTGAAGCTCATACAGAAGATACTAGAACTTCGCAAGCTGGCCGAGGAGGTCACCGGCGTCTACCTCGACGTCAACCCCATAGAGCCGCTGCTGATGGAGATCTTCGACCTCAAGCATCACGCCGCATGAGCACAGGGTACCTTTAGACTAGTTAAGTATTTATTATTACTGAGGCACACGGATTAGTATTTAATGGAGTGTTCACTTCTATCTTTTTATTTTCCAATTCTTATGTATTTTCTAAGTTTATCTTGGACATCACTGACATCGGTAACCATGTCAAAGGCCCTTGAGGCGGCTTAGAAACTCCGACACTAGGGTGTGCGGGGTCGTTAGACCTTACTGCCCACACGATAAAGAAAAGAAAGGACTTCTATAAAGTTTTCAAATTCGTAATTTCATTTATTTAATTAGACCATTAAAAGGCACCTTTGAACGTCAATTAATTAAGAATATTGAATCTAGTTTTTGAGAGCCGTAGGAATTGATCGTAATTATTGCTTCAGTTATTTTTTATGTGTATAACGCTTTCCTATACGAGTCTTGGTGTAATATTTGTTGTTTTTTAAATTAACCTTGCTGTCAATATTTCTTTTTTATTACATAAGTTTTAAACAAAAATAATGATAAAAGATGTAAAACGCTGGGCTTGTATCAGCATTCCATTATCTACTAATCCGTGTCTATGTTTCATTGTCCGTCGGTCACATCGGCCTAAATAGCTGTACCCATATGATATAATTATGGAATATTTACTCATAAGTCAAGCTGTCCGTTGGGATTTCTTTCTATATTCCATTTGATAAGATATTTTTTTAAAGTTAATCTTGTACAATTGTTACACGCAAACCGACATATCAAAATGAATGAAATCAAATGCCAAATTAGTAATATTTGTGATATAAAGAACTAACAAATTGTAAGGCTAGGCTACATGTCCGATCTCTCGCAATGTTTACAAGTGTATATAGTATGTATGTCTATGTAGTCAACGCCTATAATTATTTATAAGTACAATTAAGTATGTGTTAGTCGTTCTTCACAAGTAGATATGGTTAGCCTTAGGATCAAGTTTTACTGAGAGGACTTTCAAACGGGCAATATTAATTGGGGAACTTTAGAAGTATGCCACGCTACTTGGGCTAGTGCCTATCTTAAAACAAGTTTTATATTTATCGCTTGTACAAGCGTTTCCGCACATCGAAGCGGATTTAAACAAAACATACATTTGCCGTCTTTTTATACATTTATACATATTAAAAGTCAAGCTCAATAAGGATAAGAAGCAATGTTTTATACTTTTTCAAATGGGATGCAATATAACCTCAATAGATGTAATTTTAACACACGTGTCGCACGCGCCGCACGCAACATGTCGTGTCCCGGGACCGCATGTCTGAATGCGGCATTAGATTGACTATTTTTGATAATATTGTCACACGTTTTAGCTGCTTATATTATTTATTTAAGTCACTTGGCAACATTAGTACTTATGTTGCCAATATTTTGACTTTATAATTGCATATCTGTGTGATATATGATATACACGATCTCTCTAAAAATCACAGTTGCCATACTATTATACCTTTATGTTCAGTTTTATTTCTTATCTTTTATTAACTTTTTCGGAATCTTGTTAATTATTTGGAATGATTATTGTTTCTATGTTGTGGACGGCTGACATGCATTTGTGACATAAATTTATCCGTCAAATATCTCGCCAAAATGAGAAGAGAATATCTGTAAATACCCCCATTTCTTTTCGGCACAAGGTATTACGACGATATAATTTTGTCCCGC
Organism: Caradrina clavipalpis; assembly: GCA_932526535.1. Lineage (NCBI taxonomy): Eukaryota > Metazoa > Arthropoda > Insecta > Lepidoptera > Noctuidae > Caradrina > Caradrina clavipalpis. Next base: position 489,367 of record OW052110.1, read on the forward strand.
TGCACATTCTTGCATGTATGATTTAACTGCATATTATTATTTGAGTAGTTGACACCGCTACTAACCAATAATTTCAAGTCAAAACATCTCTAAAAAAGCACTTTATTTTACCCATGAAAACCGATTAATTTTCAATCTATTATAAAATTAGATTTTTACAATTTAAATCAATAAACAGTTAGTCAATTGAGTAGGCCGATAAGTGACGTCACAACGTGCTATTGCCATACAAAATCTATGGGAGAATCGCGTTTTGACAGTTCATAAAAAGTATGTCGATTATTGATGTGCGTGTGCTGTGAGGGCCACTTTTTTAAATTTCTTTGAAAATGTACTTAAGATTTAATGAACATTTCCAAAGAATTGTGAATGTTGGAATCAGATTTTGTGAAAGTCTAATAAGAGAGATATAGACCGAAAAGTTGGGCCCTCAGTTCTCACATAGAGGATTGAGGGCCCACCTGTACCTGATAAACTATGGACACTACAGAAAAGACTTATATGCCAAAATCTAATCCAATGCCAAACAAAATTTGTGAAAACAAGATATTATCTTAAAAACGCTGTCCTACTTTGTATATCTTCGTTCAAAGTGGGCCCTCAACTCTCGTACAGGTGTGCCAGGAAGTCATGGCAAAAAGGGAAATCAAAATTTGTAGATTGCAATACCGGGGAAATTACACTATACGATCTTGATATTTTTCAAAAAATATTTTTGTCTGTAATATTAACAAACATGAATGTTAATGAAAAATAAGTTAATAGTGATAGATTATAGAAGTCGCTTAAGTTACTCCATATAACATGAGCTGTCTGTCATTGAAAAAATAATAATAAAGTAGTGTACATTATTATAAAAAGGAATAAACTAAAAGTATGTAAATGTCTCAACAGCGGTCATATGTCAAATTTTGATTAGATAATTACTATTGCCATATGAAAGTCACAATATTTTACTTTTTAAAATGTCATCAGACTTTTACACATAAAATTATTTACGCAAATAAAATGAAACGATTAACTTACAGCTACTGTTTGAAATCCTATACGCTACTAAATAAATTGTGAAAATTTGTGAAAGCAAGAACAGGTCACCACTTCTTGTTCATTGAAAGTTATGACGTTGATAAAATTGGGGCCCTCAGTCCTCCAATTTTTTTCGTTTTCGTTGTATTACGCTTAATGTATGAAAGATAAAACAAACACAAAATTGGCTCTTTTTGTGAAAAAAAATGTGCAACAAATTGGCGTTATTTGTTACTAAAAAGAATTACGATAAAACTGCAAAACTTAATAGATACTGAAATCGACTATTTTTTATATGGGTGTGTGCGTAGGGTGACAATTTATTTTTTGGTTCTGACGCAGAATGTCAAGCCGACTGAAAACGTATATTTTCCTTTTTGCTATGGATATATTGAAAATCTAAATATGAAATATATGATTAGTTTGTTCAGCTCTGGATTAATTCCAGAATATTTTAAATGTTTGGCAGGTGCAATAACAAGTTACGATCCGTATAAAATCCGAGCAGATGTCGTCCTGAAGCATTTTAAAAAACAATCAGAAATGGCATCAAGTAATTATGTCATTATGGCTGATTGCTAAAGCAAGTTTTCTTGAAGTAGTTCTATTATAAACCATTTTTTTATAATTATTTATGTTATTATAAACCATCAAACTAAATAAGGGATTTTTTTAAACATGCATAAGACTCCCAGGTCCCAGGTCGAGCAAAAAGTTTAATTGGGTTTTTTATGAAATTCTCAATAGCAGCTCGGAGTTTGGATTTATGCCCGCTAATGGCAATAGGCTCGCCCTCTATTACATGGGACCTAAATATACCGGCGAATTATGGGTGTACATTGGTACACCTCTGCCTAACCCTTCGGGGAATACAGGTGTGTTACCGCGTGTTGGTGATGGCATAAAACTCACACTATGTAGTCAAGCATTTTATAAGTTAGAAGATTATATTAACCACAAACTGTCAGGCTTAATGGTGGTCCTGTTCCACAGCCACTCGGGCTCACAAATTAATACATATTTTTAAAGGGGATTATTCCTTTTTTTATTGGCCTAATTAACATGTATTATTTTTATTTTTATTCCTTTTTTACATATTACACAGTTCATCTGTCGAATTTGGCACTGAAAACCTTAGGGTTTATATTATTTAACATATTTTTTTTTCTTTTTTATAAAATACTGTGAGTACCGTTTAGTCATTTATTTATAAAGTTATCATGTCTTGGATATAATGAGCATGGCGGTTGAGAGTGTTGTCTTATCATGCTCATTCAAATGTCTCGATGACGGTCTTGAAAAGACATGACTTTGAAAAGAAATCGTGGTCACCCTATTTCCTAAATCAGTGGAGAAAAACAAAACTTGATTTTCTTATACAATAAAGTTTCTTTTAATTTGTTTCTTGTATAGAATTTGTTGCACAATTTATTTCACAAAAAGAGATAATTTTATGTTTGTCTTATCTTAAATGCGTTAAGCGAAATATTAAGAAAACGAAAAAAATTGGAGGACTGAGGGCCCCAATTTTATCAACGTCATAACTTTCAATGAACAAGAAGTGGTGACCTGTTCTTGCTTTCACAAATTTTCAAAATTTATTTAGTAGCGTATAGGATTTCAAACAGTAGCTGTAAGATAATGGTTTCATTTTATTTGAGTAATAAACTTTTACGTGTATGAGAGTTGAGGGCCCACTTTGAACGAAGATATACAAAGTAGAACAGTGTTTTAAGATAATATCTTGTTTTCACAAATTTTGTTTGGCATTACATTAAATTTTGGCATATAAGTCTTTTCTGTAGTGTCCATAGTTTATCAGGTACAGGTGGGCCCTCAATCCTCTATGTGAGAACTGAGGGCCCAACTTTTCGGTCTATATCTCCCTTATTAGACTTTCACAAAATCTGATTCCAACTTTCACAATACTTTGGGAATGTTCACTAAATCTTAAGCACATTTTCAAAGAAATTTAAGAAAGTGGCCCTCACAGCACACGCACATGATTATTGGTGGTGTCAATTACCCATTTGTCATGAAGCGACTACCATCTGCCCTCCACAACAAAATTCTTGGCAGAATAATCGGTTTCGCCAATTCAGCTATGATTGGTTAATTATTATTATTATTACCGTAGCTTACGCGCGCTTAACTATTTGACAAAAAATTACTAACAAACAAAATATTATAAAATAACGGTTTAGTATATATTCCTTAGGAAAATTTTATAGGAGAAACGCAAAATTCGTTAAAATTACAAAAAATATATTTATTTTGTTTTAAAATGTATATACCTAGTTTAAATTTTAAACTATTATTGTTAAGAAAAGTTTATTTTTATATTAACGTTTAGAACACGATATTTTAAGTGCAATAATTGTATTTTGTAAGAAGGAAATATATTATAATTTGTTTATTCTATTGTTTTATTTTTACCATAAAATAAATAGGTTTTTTTGCGGACATACACTAACGCACACCACTTGAGAAGTGCTTGTTCAAAGGCAACACTATTGAGAACTGACGTCATAGTACATTGTATAAGTGTATGTAGGTTTCAATAATACAGAACAGAGAATTTTATTTATTTATTTAAACACTCAACACACGCCAAGCACCTCGCTCGCTCCGAGCTGATTTACTCATATATGCATACTGTAGTGCGATTCTCTAAAATGCAAACTCGAAAACGAGTCTCACTCAAGTGACCGCTCTCACTTCGATAACGAACCCACTTGACCTTGGTTTAGTATTCGCTCGCCGTGGTGACGTCACTGGCGTGATTGTGTTTAACAGAATACCATTTTGCAATATCACTGCGGATTCAGCATTCGAATTACGAAGTGAGGTTTAGAGAATCGCACTGCTGCTCACAAATGAAGGGAATTCAAACAATCCTCGAAACGACCCATTCTAGTTCGGAGCGACCAAGGAGTTTGGCTAATAATTAACTATCTTCTACATTAATATAATGGACTGAGATTACAGAGTCGCCAAATTTACGTAATTTTAGCATGACATTATGAGAGTAGACGCTGAGAAAGGCGGAATAAAGCAATGGCCCACAGAAAGTGGCTGACAATAACGTATGTTCGATTCAATATCCTGTAAAACATATATGTATAAAAATCAGCCATCGCTCTTAAACGTAAGTCATCATTATCATCATCATTGAAACTAGCAAAATATGCAGGACTTATTGGCATATTCTTTCTAGCTATATTAAAAATTTCAGCCATGCTAAAGTGACTGAGATCTAGCTACTCTGAAAACTCGGACCATAAATGAACAAAATAAAACGTAATTTCTAAAACAAATAGTAACATAGTAAAAGGTACAGTGAATTGTGACCTTAATTTAGAAACCACACAAAAGTGAGATCAAGTTTTTAAGTGCTTATATCATTCGGTGCTTCACTCCATAAGAAATAAGCCATGAACTACACTTATCTCAATCGTGGGCAAAACACACAAAATATTAATTAATAACAATAGAACAATTGAATCCGTAGTGTCATAATTAAAAGCTAAAATCTACAACTTTTCATCCTCAATGCCTAACGCTAACTTCATTTCTAAGGAATAATTTTGCTCTACTCTATTAAATTGTGCTCCTTCATCGTCCTTCTTATCCTCAGTGCTAGCCATATCATCCACACAATCTTCAAATATCTCGTCAGTTGATACATCATTGATCAAAACTTCATCACTTAGAACTGACTGGAAGACTCTTGAGTCGTCTAGACTACCATCGTTCTCGAGGCAAGCATCTGCATCTAAATCATGTGCTTTTTCATACGGTTTGCAGTCGGAGAAGGACGCGTCCCCTGAACCAGATGCAATAGGACTACTTATAGTTCCCAAATCGTCTCCTCTGCTATCTTTACCTTTTTCATTTCGCGGCGTAACGTCACCAACGTTATCATTCTGAGTTTTATCATTTTCATCGTTAACTTCAGTGGTATCACTCAGTGTAGTATCAATACCGATTCCTGAATCATTCTCGACGATAGCTGCCATTTTGTTCATGTTCTCCTCAGTGAGAGTATCTTCTAACGATAGAGAAGTGTTGTGACTCGGGATGAGGGTAGCTTCGTGGTCATCATTGCCTTCGTTGATGGATTCGTCGGGACTGCCGGGTATGAACTGTAACAGCTCGCCAGCCCTCCACCGTTGTTCGGCTACGTCCATGTGAGCCTCGAGGATGCGGGATACTTCTGGGAGCTGAAAACGCGGATGGCGTTAGTAAGACAACACATGACATTATAAACCCAGCCAAATAAATGGCGACATCGATTATGTTGTTACAAGACAAACTCACAGTATACTCATTCTCTAGCTGATCAGAAATATGTTCGATGATTGTATTGGTCCTGTTATCGATGTTCCCGGCGTGCGTGTTCATCACGTCGTACTGGCGATACAGCTCGCGCTCCTCGTACCGTCGCGTGCGGTCCAGTATCTCACACGCCACGTCCTGTTCGATGCGGGCGTTCTCTGCCATGTCCCACACGTTTACTCCTGCAAAAAAGATTCGAAAATTAAAAAACGAACTAATATCCTTTATCTTTAATACCTTTTATTGTGCTTCAAACCATACCTTGTGAAGGGAATCTATCGTCATTGTAGGAATTCATGGTGCTTATTATGGACTTCTTGGCTTCTTTAGGATCACTGTCTAGCATCGTATCGTAGGATGAAGGCAAAAGGTTACTGGTGCTTGGATACGCCGCGCTTGCTCCTATAATGAAATCAACACATTAAATAAACGACTTAAAAAATCTTTACACTTTCTGGACTTCGAGGCCGAAACGGTCAAATAATGATACATGGCAAAAGTATGCTATAACAAAGGCACGAGGGTAAATGTTATAAGATATGTAACATTCAAACATTTACGATAACCCTGAGTCCTGTTTTCAAAAATCAATAAATACAGGCACAGCGATAAATTTGTTGCAATGTCTTACTTGCTTCACCAGATGCACTAGGCACTGGTTCCTGTACATCAACAGGAACCTCCGCTGTCGTATCCTCGCTACCTTCATTCCCACGACGTCTACCAGAAGACTTTCTATCTGCCTTCTGCCCTCCGCTGTTCTCATCACTTTTCGTCTTTCCAGGAGCTTGCTTTTCTTCCCCAGTTCTGTTATCCTTCATGCTATATTTACTCTTATATTTAGGATCAGCTGGTGCCTTAGCAGTTTCCTTTTGATTTTGTTTAGTACTGGACGCAGTAGTCGGCCTATTAAATGTCTTCTTGTTTACTTTTTCTATTTCTTTCCCCGATTCCTCTTCACTATTTGAGTCCGATGTACTACTAATTGACTCGGTGTCCCCAGAAGATGCTAAAATTTTAAGATGACTTATCTTAAATACTCTAATTTTACTTTATTTCAAAGTTACCTATCTGCTTTGAGTATCCTTTCCTTCGTATTATCCAAGACATATGATTAAAACGGTTCCTATCTATTTACAATGCCTATGTAAATATTCAGCAGAATTAACTTTACTTTTTGGATATTACTAAGCAAACCACATGCAATGAATGGCCAATTCTAAATTGTGAAAGAGCTAGGAAATAAATCAATCATTATGCATTACGGCCGGACTCGACTTCCTCCTCTCCAATCTCATACTGTACATCAGTGATGGGCGACTGGTTGTCCACATATTGGAATAGAACGGCGCCCGGCACATTCGTCAACTTCACTTTAGTTTCATCTGCAATAAGAGATCATTATTTATTACTTGTGAATTCTCTTATTTAGAGCAAGCACACGCTTGCTTTAAAAAGATGAGTAGATTTTCATTTCTTCGCAAATCATGGTAAAAATGAATGGATTTTTAGAATCACATAGGCAGTAGTAGTGGTATATGTGTAGTTTGTCAAACCTCCACTGTTTTGTCGTCACCACTTCAACCTACAAGCAAAGTGGTCTAATTTTACCCTCGATAACACAAAAAGAATGTTTTAACTTACCAGGTTTCTCTCCTCCAGTTAGTTGGCTCAATGCTATGCGGTCAAAAGCATTATCATGGCGATACGTCGTGTACATCGTCTTTTCTTTCACTAAATGCGGTGGCACCGGTTCCAATTTCTGGTCCAATATTGACTTATGGTACAATTTCTGGGATCAAAGTGAAAATATGTGAATTACTTATTAAGTAGGAAGTAATATAGTATTGAAGAAACTCTGCGTTATCATATTATACTTAATTATTTTGCCTTCTACCTTTTGCATGGAGCATAAACAGCTAAAATTGAAAATGGAACAATCCTTTAGTTCAGAGCAAGTTTCCGTCTAGTAAATTCTTCGTTTTCAAGATAGAAGAATCAGAAAACATGACACATTGTGAGAAATAGAAAATGGTCAGGATACTGACAAAGATGTTACGTCAGGATAAACAAAAAGTAGTGTAGTTGTAGCTGTAGTTTCGAATAGGAGAATAAGGGTGTAACAGATTACATATTATGTGTATGGTCAAACGACGTCAATCATCGCAACATCGTCTTATGTAATATTATAATGATATCTCGAAGTATGTTACAATTTCATCGTTTGACAGCAGTCTAGTGGCACTCTAATGCCTTCTATCAAAGCAACTCACCATAGGGTCTACAGCAGGTTCTCCCCTGTCGATCCTAGCCTGCCGTTCCACCTGTTCTCGGTCCAGTTCAGCGAAAATCTCTAGATCCGAAGCATTTGGTTCCAGATCCAAGTCTTCATCATCATAGTCCTCGTTATTCATGCGATGCATGTAATTCATGAGAGCTGCGCCTTGGCCTTCCAATTGTTGTACTATAATCGTAACTCAAAGTTATTGCAGGGTAGATGATAGTATTCATATAAAGAAGAAGAAGCATTTCTTTTTTAACTTGTACTCTTCACTATGTCTCTGATCACCATCAGCGTCAACCAGTCGAGTATAATTTTCTTATTTAAATAAATACGACGATGAACGATGTTTAACAAGTTTTATTATAATGAAAAGTTTAATATTAGGGGATTTATATTAATGTTTTACACTCCATAATGTTTTCAGGGATTAAATGCAACAATTAAGTCGATTAAACTACTTATATATATAATATTGATTAACAAAGACTGGCGTCACGTATCATCATCGTGTCGTCAGCCTTTGCACGATGATTGATATATACACAACTTACCACTGGGTCTCCTTTCCCCGTGTCCCTGGCTGGTAGAAGCTGTGCTATCCCCTCTATCTTTACTCTTGTCGTCTCCTTGTTCAACATTCTCCTTCTTTTCTTCAGCTTGAGGCGAGTCTTTTGGAACAGTTTTCTTATCCAGCGGAATTTCCTTGATAGGAATAGTCGTAGTACTTCCTGATCTTTCAGTAATAGTCTTTTTATCGTGATCTATGATCTTATTGCCTTCAATTACAATTCCTGTGTTATTACTATGCTCGATAATTTTCTTCTCTTGCGTATTTGCTACATCTTTTTCAATTTCTATAATTTGAATATTGGTAGTAGTCTCGTTTTTATTAATAACTTTATTATCAATGACATTGGATTCACTTTCATCTGCGTCTTTTTTATCGTAGGTTTCTATTATTTCAATCAACGGTTTTCTTTCCGCTGAAACTGCAAGATTTTCCTCATCTTGGTTGATTTCGGTTATTTTAACTTTGTTTTTACGGCTTTTCCCATCTATAATTTATGTGGAATGCAATTAAATATTATGAAATTGCCTCAAAATTAAAGTAATATACAGTAAACAATATTGGTTACCTTCTAAAATCTTATTTACACCCTTCCTTCCCGTATGTGGTGTCTGATTGAATAAAAGATCATTGATTGCTTCGCACTCTGAAATAACATCTCTGTGGACATAAAGCAAAGCATTTGGTTTATTGTGTGTTTCAAATATATTTTAAAGATGACAAAAGATACTTTTCCCATTTGATAAAAACCCCTGTTCTTTTGCTGGATACTAATAAGTTATTTCGCCCTACTAAAAATGTTATTACAATCAAATTCTTTAAAGACTTGTGTTATGGTTTTATAAAACCCTCTCACATAATCAAACTGGCTGGATCTGCTTTAATTCAAACTGTGTTAAGAAACTTACGGCTTTTCATTCTTCGGCTTGATGTTCCCGTAGCCATACCAGTAATCTGCCGGCGGTGGAGGCGGGGGCTCGACCGACACCTCTTGCACTAAACGCTTCTTGCCCTTACAGTCTACCTGTGACCACTCGATATTGCCCGTCTCCGGACCTAGTCGAGTAAAATAGAAAACGGTGATTTTTAAATGAAATACCCAACCTTTGTAGGTCAGACAAGAAAATAGGCCGAGGAACAAACAGTCCTGGGTTTGCTGCACGATTAGACAAAGTTATTATTTATTTTTCGTATATTTCTCAGGATTATTAGAAATATGAAGTCTAGGGGAAAATGAATACGCGGAAAGATCAAAGAGAGGTTTCCATTTAGGAGCGAGGCAAAGCCGAAAAATAGGAATTGCGGCTTATAGGTGACCCTACCCTATGTATGAGTTTGAATACGTTCGTCAACGAAAAATGCCCTTCAATGTACAGATAATACATTCAGACTTTATTTAGCACCACTGTGTCATCTACACAGCATCTATCTACTTACCACCGTCCTTTTTATCACTATCTTCACCGCTATCGTCACTCGTAGAATCATCTTCAGATTCTTCAGATGCTGACAGCATATCCACAGCAACCCCGTTCTTTAGCTCGACTGGCTTTTCATCCAGTGGCGGAGGACCTTCTAGTTCTAGTAATTCCGGCTTCTTTTGTTGACTTCCATCATCTGGTTCGATTTCTTCCGAATTTTCTTCTTCCTATTTATAAACAATTACATTTAATTAAATTATGCAACACAGTATTAAATTATGTAAACTTTACCTTTGGTAGTAATCCTAATTTCTCTCGTTCCTCCTTTTCCTTAATCTCTCTCATTTCTTTCTTCTCGTCTCGCATCTTTATCAAATATCGAACACTCTGCATCACTTTTTCTTGATCTTTGGCTATCCAGCTAAAAAGACATTTCAAACAGTGTTAAAGAATAATCCCCGTTTTCCTACTTAATCTGCCACTAGCCTAAAACTTCTAGCGGACCCTTTCGGAGGATGTATAACATAAAATAAGCGATACAAATTGGTTATCATATACCGTCGCCTCTCAGCGATCTCCTCCTGCACGCCGCCTCGTTGCCAGGCTTCAGCGCATGCACGGTCCCTAGGGAACACCGGTCGATTGTCCAGGTTGAGGAGCTCCAACAACCGAAGAGTCAGGGTCTTGCGGTACGCTGGGATGTTGCGGATCACAGGGTTACCGGTTAAAACCAGCACTGTGAAAACATTGTGTGAAGTTAGTGACATATGAGAGAAGTATTCACTATTAGCGAAGTCGGCTGATTGCATATTTGTAATACCTTTCAATATAATCATATCAGCAAGCACATCCACTATCAGAGGATCCTCCAGGCGATTGTAAGACAAGTCCAATACAGACAGATTTTTGCAAAACTTTAGCTGAGCTAAGTCCTCTGAAACATCATAAATTATGTATTAGAGAGAGTACATGACAACCACAAGTAACAACGAAATGTAAGGAACAAACAACATTTGCATAATCTTGGTGTGTCTGTGTTCTTTTTCTAATGTAATAGGTGTTATCCATTACTTGTTACGTCTTTGAATACATCTTTGTCTTTCATTTTGGATCTAAGTAAATCGTTTGACTATGTAAACAAACACGTTATCCATGAAAAATGAATTCACGTGATGCGAACAGTGATTCGAATAAATATTTGACTGTTAAGTTTTTGAAACTTATACTAACCAACGCCAGAGAGCATATTATGAGCAATGCTTAGCGTATGTAAGACAGGAACCGCGTCCAAATTCTCTATCTTTGTAACGAAATTGTGGTCGATATTCAAAGTATCCAACTTAGGACACCCGTCTAAGTTCTCTATCTTTCTCAGGACATTATAATGTAGGTACAAGCACTTCAGTTCAGACAGAGTGTCTAGTCCCTCAATCCTCTGGATTCCGTTGTTCTCCAAAAATATGCATTTCAAACCCGTGTATTCTTCTAGGTTTTCAATTTTTGAGAAACCCTGCAGAAAAGTTGTGTAGATTGAATTATTATTCAATTACCTACATACTGTATCTGATTTTGTAAAATAAATACCTTGAAATGCAAATATAGAATGTCATTGAGATATGGCGTGCAATACAGCTTGTGTTGTCTGCAATGGTTTTTGATAAACTCCTTCGTCATCTTTGGTGATTTGTCCAATTGCTCTAATTCCTTCTCGATCTTTATCTGAAACTCCCTTTGCCTTATTTTCTCTTTTTGAGCATCTTCTTTCTCCTTCATTTCTTTAGCCTTCTTCTTGTCTTCTTCAGTTTCAATTACTGAAAGTATTTAAAAGTTTAGAATAATCACATCGATTTTATAGTGTAAAACAAAATTAAATGTACCAACCAAACCGCCAGGGGCCGAATAAATGAGTAAATACCATAAAACTAATGATATGTTTAACAAAATTACCTTCAACTTTTTCATCAGTGATCATAGGGACTTCTTTGCCGCCCGTTGATTGTGATTCTGTCGCTTGGATATAGTCTCCTTGAGCTCTAGTGTCAATCTCTTCTGATGGTAACTCACTAATCTTTCCAGACTTTTCCAATTGCGACTTCTTTCTGTTTTCTTCCCTCCTAAGCATATTATTGGCTAATCTCACGACTTCCATATTATCCTTCATTTTATCTTTTATATCACAAAGAAGATTTTTTACCCTCTTGCTACGTTCACCCTCTCTTTTTTGCGGATCTACATTATTTTTTCTATCTAGGTAAGAGAAATCGACATCCCATGCTTCCTTCCGTATCTTATTTCCACTGTCATCCACATGTTCGGTTTTTATTTCAGTGGGAGCTTTGTCTTCTGTAGCAGCAGACTCGATTTCGACCAGTTGCCGTTTATTTGCCTCTGCCAATTGTTTCTGCAGTGGGTGCAAAATATCATGGGATTTTAAAAGTATTTCATCAACTTCTTTGATGAACGTCCTACACTCATTATTTCTCTCTTCATACCTAATCTTGCTTTGGCTTATTCTTTCTTCGTGATGTTTTAACTCAATGTTCAGTTTTTTTATAGCATCGTGTATGCCAGTCATTTGCGGGTCAGAAAGTACGCTAGTAGGTGTTTCTTCTTCGAGAGTTTCCTCTGCCTTTTCGGTTTCTTCTTTTTCTTCTTCATTTTCTTCAGACCTGTGTTGTATTTGCATTCCACGTTTAAGTATTTCTCCTTCTTTTTTTATTTTGTCAAAAGCGATGTTAGATTTCCTTGAATTCTCTAATGCCTCATTCACATCGTTTAATAATTCGTTCATACTGTTCAGTTTATTTGTTATATCTTCACGTATAAGTGTACTTAGGTTTTCAGCACCTTCCACAATGTTTCGAGCCAGACTTTTCATCTCTTTGACTTCCATTTCATTGTTCTCTGGTTCAGCCTTGTTAGTCGCTTCAAATATATTTTCCAGAGTATTTTGGCAAGTTTGCTCCATCTCTTCATCAAACTTTTGTGGCTTATTTTGCAAAACAGTTTCTGGTGGTATTTCCTTGACAATGATTTCATTTTCATTAGAATTGGTGGATTTTTTATCATCATTATTATTATCATCTGAGCTCTTATTTAATATGGGTGTTGGTGATGTTACGTTGTTTAGCACGGAGTTTATGTCACGTAATGTCTTCTCAGTATCTTTAAGTTTTGCTCCAATACTTTTAGGAAATATATCTTCTACGTTTATATTTTGGTCTTCTACAGGTTTTGGTTTACCTGGCTTCTTTTTAACTTTGCCGCTTAGATCAGGAGCGACCGGGTTATCTACTAAAGGTATATTTAAAGCTTCGTTTATGGCATATGGTTCCTTTGCTTCCTTAAATGCTGATCGCCTTCTTTGCCCTTTTATTAATTGCGCAGATGCATCTTTAAGCATTGGATTCTTCTGCATTTCTACAGGGTGTATAACCTTAGGATCATTGGATGCGTCTGCCTCATCATAGTTATCAGCCATTTCCAACAACATATCCTTAGTTTCTTGATATCTTGTTTCATAAGATTTGGTAGTGTGCTGGCTAACCACTTTCTCTATTGCATCGTATTCTTTTTCATCGCTATCTGACTCATGTCCACTTTGTTCTGAAGCAGGTTCATCACTTTCACGAGTACATTTCGCTTTGTAGTCGGACACAGATGTCATTAGGGAAAGCATATTTTTGTAATTTAATTTGTTAATTTGCTCTGTATCACCTTTAGCTGCATCCAATTCCCTTCTCATGTCTTTGTAGTCTGAAACGTTTATTTCACTCAGGGGTATAGCTACATGCTGGTTAAAGCTATCATTTTGCGACATAATCTGAATTTGGCGCGCTTTCTCGGCTATAATAGGGTTGTCTTTTAACATCTCCTTTATTTCTTCTAGAGTCAAGGGTTTGTTATGGTCATCTATTTTAGTAAAAGGTTGACCAGACATTACTTCATGCTCACTTTTAACCTCGCCAGGGTGAGAAGCCGCTATATATGGTCTATTTATACCCATCGTCAGGGGTTTCAGCTCATTTTCAATAGCTTTTTCAATAACTTCTTTAGGCAGTTTGGCATTCTGAAAAAATATACGCAATTCCTCGCGTTTTTTCTCTACGTATTGTGGATCCTTTAAGGCATCGGGTACCTCCATTTTAAAACTGAAATAATAATATTACCATATAATGTTATTACTACTGTGTATACTGTGCACTGTGTACTGACCAACAATCATTAGTTTATTTGATAATCAATAAAATTATACTTATTGGCTTTGTTTGACACAAATCAAACAAAATTTGGCGTAGTTACGAATAGTCATAGTAACCAGATTATAATTTATTTGGTCGATTTTAAATGTGGAATGTACTTATGTCAATACAAAATAATGAGCATTATTATGCAGTTGAGGATTCCACACAGAATAAGGTCATCATCAACAACAATAAAAAAAATTAAAAAACCCCCAACACAAAAACCTAAGTTCCCTTTAAAAAGTAAAAAAATAACAAAAAAATACGTCACGTTGGGGGACCGCTCGGGACGATCGTATCCTAAATGCAACATCGGTCCCCCAACGTGACGTATTTTTTTGTTATTTTTTTACTTTTTAAAGGGAACTTAGGTTTTTGTGTTGGGGGTTTTTTAAATTTTTAATTTAATTTTTATTTTATACTTTTTATAGGTAAGTACATACTTATTATAATGTCGATTTTGTTAAGCTGTAAATACATAGGTTCCTAATAATTTAATAACCCACATGACAAATCATTTTTAGTTTTTCTTCCCCACTTCCACACCCATAACTTTTAAACGGCTCAACCGATTTTTATCAAACATGTCTAAGAACACTCGCACATAAGACACCTTTCATACAAAAAAAACTAAATTGAAATCGCTTCATCCGTTCGGGAGCTATGATGCCACAGACAGACAGACAGACAGACAGACAGACAGACAGACAGACAGACAGACAGACAGACACGTCAAACTTATAACACCCCTCTTTTTGCGTCGGGGGTTAAAAATACAACATTTTTAAACAAGAACGAAACAAAAAAATAACCGAAATAGTACTCTGTCTACGTATATAAACAAGGATGATACCGAATGTGATTAAATAGTTTTTTTTTTTCACTTTCAGTTTTTATCTGTAACTTGCGAGCGCCCGCCTGTGCTTTGGTTGTCAAAATTTGTAACAAACAAAATAAAAATACAAACCGATACACTAACATCATAATTTGTCAAATGTCAACGTCACTACTGTCAAAGTATTAACTTTATGCCCACTTCATACAAAAATATAAAGACATTTTGATAACAAATACCGTGGATTTCTTCTGTGAGATAAATCTTACATCAACTGAGCTTGATCTAGGATCAATATGAATGAAGTCTAATTAAATTTACAATCGCGTTACAAAATGACCGACGAAAGGAATTTTCGATCGTCGTATTACGAAAAAGTCGGATGCCGGGGAGTGGAGGAAAAGAAATCGCTTGAAATATTGATGAAGGAAAAGCCTTGGGATAAAGTGAAGTTGAAACAGTTCTGTTTAAGGTTTACAGTGCCCGCTGCTTACAGGAACCTGGTATGGAAAGTATTACTGGGTAAGTTCTGTGTGCGTAACAAATGTGCCGGCTTTGACAGTATTTGCTTTGAGGAAGAAAGATTTTCCTTTTCAAACTTAGCATGCATTATACATTCCACCGGGCTTCTATCTAAGTAAGTCATAAAAGGCATCTATCGGGGGTTTTGCCAAGCTCAAGAGAATAGGCTAGTAGGAATATACAATAGCTGTGTGTTGTTAGCAAATTACAAATGTTATTTCTTCATTGACTTTTCGTTGTATGGTTCATTAAGAGCCAACGCTTCATAGTTCGAATGTTAACAGACAGTTTATTATATTACACTCCACAATGTAGACAACTCTCCTACTGAAATAACTAACCACTAAGGTGTTTCCACAAAGGATTGAGAGGAAAATGTAAACTTAGAAAAAACAATGTTTGTGATGGCATAGCCATTACTAAGATCAACCTATTAAATGCCTACTATTTTACTTTAGAATCTCATTTTTTTGCATAAATAACATTTATAGGACATGATATTTTATGTTACAATATAAACAAAAAGTAAAATATTTTATTAAACTGGGACATAATAAGTAAGATGTAGTGGATAAATTCCCTTGTTCTCAATTTGATTTATTGAATGAGTGCCTCAAGTATCATCATCTGCTTAGCCTTTTAGCCTGCTTCTAGTCTAACCGGATGCAGCTGAATACCAGTGTTTTACATGGAGCGACTGCCTATCTGACCTCCACAACCCAGTAACTGGGTTACACAATACTTCTTGGTTAGACTGGTTGTCAGACTTCTTGGCTTCTGATTATCCATCACAACTGTCAAAGATCTACGAATGACACACGGGACCAACGGCTTTACGTGCTTTCCGATGCACGGGAGTATCACACCACCAACTTCCAAACTCCAGGCTGCTACTGTGAAATCCCTAATGGAAAAACCCAATACCACTTTTTGCCTGACCTGGGAATCGAACCCGGGATCCCTTTCTCAGCAGTCGCGCTTTGCGACCACGAGACCAACGGGGCAGTTGCAGTACCTCAAGTATATAATAGTTTATTATTTTTCATTTGAATTATATCCATTCCTTTCATTCATTATCATAAACAATTCCAGACATACTACCTGTCTACCCAGACTCGCACCAGTATGTAATGGAACAACGCACGGAGCAGTACCAAGACTTGTTGGATGCAGTGGAGCAGCTCGAGTTTGTGGATATGGATGCTCCGCGCTGTCAAGTGTTGTTAGAGATGTGGCTGTTGGAGAATGAGGAGAGGAAGCCTCCAGTTTTCCCAGAGACTAACTGCTCAGTGAGTTGTACTTTATTAGTAGAGCAATAAAGTGGTGATTATATCTGCAACTAGCGAGCTGCCCGCAGGTTCATCCTCGTGGCTTATTTCACCTGCATTAAGTGTTCGCCTTTGGTTACTCCTTTGTTCCCGTGTGTAGAAGCGTGATGTTATTTAGCCTATTTTACTAAGGAATAGAATATCAATTAATTTAATTAATTATTCTAATTTAGTGATCTATGGGTAAAAAGTTTTTAAAATCGGTCTTAAGTTTCGGAGCCAATTTGATAAAAAAAAAACTTTCCTCTATACCTATAGGGAAATTGTTCTTTTAATGTCTCCAACATTTGTTAATAAAAAGTCCTTTTAATATCACTTTCCAGACATAACATTATTGGTTTGTTTCCACAGTCTGCAGACACATTTCTGCCGATAGTGAACACTCTGCTGGAGCTCTATGATGACGAGGTGGATGTGTACTGGTTAGCTAAAAGCCTGACCGATGTGGTACGGAACATGCAAAGGGACCTGCCCAAACTGAAGGAGGCTTTCACCACCATGCTCGAGAAAGAGGATGGAGATCTGTTCAAGTAGGTTCTAATAGGACTTAATTTAAAACATAGATTTGTTCCTTGCAAACTGTAAAAGGAATACTATAAAGTTATGAAAATAGCTTTAATTTATTCTTGTGTTTTCTTTTTCATTTATTTTTTTGTTTGAAATTACCCTGTAATCTTTTTAATTTAGTTTTAAAGATGGAACAGAGACGAAATTATATCTATGGTTGGTACACGTATTTTTTATTTTCAGTCATCTGGTTGACATCAATGCTTTGGAAGTGTTGCCACTCACAAAATGGTTTAACTGTTGCTTTGCTGGAGTTTTGGACGACACTTCTCTTACCAAGTAAGTTTATACTTTGTATTGTTTTATCATTAAGAACTTAATATGTAGTTTTTACTTTTTGAAAACAATAATTATTTTTGTTAAGGATATGGGACAAAATATGCAGTGGGGCTCCGAAAATACTGTCTTTTGCTGCCGTTATGCTGATCGTAACGTTGCGCAGAAATATACTGCGCTCCAAGAATGCTGATGAAGTGCTGAAATGCGTATCTGAGGTAAAAATAACGCCTAATCTAGTTGTTAGGGACGTGTTTGTAACTAGGTTGTGGACTTTAGATAGGCAGTCGTCTTATGTAAAATCGCCGGCATCCGAGCTGCTTCCCCTTAGACTTTAAGTCCACCCCAAATCAGTTGTGAAAAGGCTAGATAGATTATGTTGAGTAAAATTTGTATTAAGGCAACTTGTTCAAGTAATTAGTAAGCACGACCCAATCCCTCATATTAAAAAGTTAATCTCTGTTCTTCATTTATTTTTCCAGGTGTCCGAACAATGTGAAGAAGTAGTAGCCAACAAGGCGATTGAGCTGTGGCAGTACTATGGGGCACAGCCTCAGAGTGACACTCTAGCCAAGAAATGATGTATGACCTTCTAATGGGGTGATCTCATTAGAAGGAAAATAACATGAGTTGGATTGAGGGTTATGGCAGCTTAGCTTTCGAAGTTATGAAACCTGTATGCAATGGCCTATTTTGGGATTCTTTTTCATTTTAGTGTAGCAACACTCATCTAATGACAGATGGCATGATGATTTGTCTATGACCTGTTTATGGATAATATCAAAGAGTAATAAAAAAATAAAGAAATAAATATAAAGTGATATAATTATATTGTAAATCAATTTATCTGATGGATCATTTCCTAAAATATCTATTAAATTTTTAATAGTATTTTTTTTACCAAAAGTAATTAAACTGACCCATTATGCTTTTAACGATTCACCTTTTTTCGCGCATAATAGCTTACTTATATTGATAATTAATTGGACTTCACAGAAAATCGTGCTTGTTCAATTAAGCTTAATAATCTGAGCAGAACAGATTTAATTATGGAATAGGTAGGTAAGATTGGCTATAAATAAAAAAGGAAGAAGCCTTTTTAAAAGCACGAATTTAGATGTAAATGATAAGAGTCGGCACTGTTAGAAGACTAGGCTTAAATTTGAAAAAGCTCGCTAAGATAACTCCCTTTGCTCTCAGCACAGGCCATTTCATATGGGGCTTTAGAATGTGTTGTAAGTGAAGTGTTATGTGGATTATATATTGTTAATATTGTAATATACTTGGCCATGTAAAAAATGTAACTAAAATGGAATAAGAAGGAACAGTTTGTTTAATTTGACTTCTTTATCACACAAGCAACCTTGTATTACAGACAACCTGGCTGAAGGTTGTGATAATGTGCTGAATGCGGGAAAATCCATTCCGGTCGTTATGTACGGTTAAAGCCAACGGGGCGGCAAAGGAGCGCATTTCTCACTGCAAAAAAAAAATATAATGCTTAGATTAACCGAGTTCTTGACAGTATAAATTCCATGCAAACATGAACCTTAACTGCTATGTAGAAGCCTGAATTTTCTTTAGCACGTGTGAATTGTGCTTCCGCGCGGCCCGGTCGAGTCGTACATTAGCCGATGGTATGGGGAGGCGTACCTATGTTCAGCAGTAGACGTCTCTCGGCTGAATGTTGCAAATCATTAAGTATTTTAATAATAATATCTCCTTATCGGCGCATGAGCTTTAATAAAATACTCAAGCCATTCTTGGAACATGTCAACCAGTCGACATGTCGACACTAGATGTTGAAATAAACGTGGCATGTTGTAACCGACTTGTTTTTACCAGGCCTAGATTATTTCTGGTCCGGTGGCTTTCGAAAACACTATAAAATTGATAAGATCTGCGTCTGACGATCTATCATAGTAACTATATACGTGATAATATGATAATGATAAAATTGTGGTGTCTCTTGAACATCGTTTGTTGATGCACGGTTTCATCAATTAATCAGTCAGCAACTGATTATGACTATGATATTCTGTTGAAATGAGATTGAAAAGAATGTTAGATTTCGTGAATCAGAAATACTTTGTTAGTTCGTTTTCTGAAACGGGGTGGCGAAACTATCTATGTGCTGCCATATCATGTGGTTTGTTCGACGTTCCGTTTTACAACACGCATGTTGTTAGTTTATTAAAATTAAACTAAATTCTACACCTGGCAAGTTGTGAAGTTGGCAACATTTGCCCACTCGCCATTTTGCAAGAATGTCAGCCAAATCATCAGAGCGAGTTTTTATTTAATTTTTATGTTAGCGCACATTAAATTACAGTGATTTTGTGTTTTGAATATCGTTTTTATTGTTAAACATCAAAAATGGACCGTTTTATAAGCATGTGGAAGGTTCGGGAGTTGGCGGACAAAGTGTAAGTCTTGTGAACATTTTTGTTAATTTTTATGTAAATTACAGCAATCTGTTTCACTAATGTGGTTATTTATTGCATTTTTTGCAAACCTTGGTGATAAATTTGCATAGATCTTGATGTATTAAGGTTGCAGATTGATTTACTCAAGTGCTATTGCAAGTCTGACCTACTCGGCTTATTGAATGAAGATGGGAGTGTATAGACGACGAAAATGTACTGGAAATTTACGTTACCATCGCTATGGCGAATGAATGTACTCTATCATTCATTTGCCATTGCGATGATAACGTTTCGGACCGGTTCTACTATTTTCACGTTTTCGGCGCCAAAAATTAACTACAAATTTACTAATCATTGAATGCAGGATGGAGAAAGAACGCTACATTAATTAAATTACTATAGATTTGCGTTTAACATTCACACCTCACCAATTTTATAATGACCGGTAATTTGACAATAGATAACATTACTGAAATAAACATGTTTTACCACTTAATTGTCATGCTTAAACTCAATTAAGTTAGTTGTTATTTTAAAGTTCTTCACCTAAATAAAACAGTTTTCACTTTTCACCACCTTTCAAAATGAGGTAAACCTAAGATTTGTAGATGGATTTGTTGGATATAGACAATCTGCAAATCAAAGGTTCACAAAATCTTGTGATATCACAAAGTCACAACGGGAATGTCACTCGGACCAATTCAGCCATGCCATTTTCCTAACAAGGATGGTTGGAACATTATTGGCATTAGCTAAGCATAGAATCACAAAGGAGCAAATTAATAACGCAATCAACTTGTAGAGAAGTTTCAATTATGAATTTTCGCAATCACAATGGGATGTATAAAGATTCTGTAAGATAAGAAGACATAACTATTTCATTATCTAAAGTAAATCACAATAAATTCTTTTGTACTAAAATGTTGTGCACTAATATATTCACAGCACAATTAATTTTGTTAGCAAAAAAGAACAAGTTATCATAATGACCAACACATGGGCAGTTCAACTAACTAAACTGTTTAGCCTTGGACTGAGAATTTCACCATTGACACAATCAAGTGTTGTCCATTGGCCTTCACACAGTGAAATGACACAGTCATATTTATAGTCATAGTTTATTCATATCAGTCTATAAATACAATGTAAATTAAAATTCATCAACATGTATTTTTAGCTTCTCTCAAATTTATTAGCTTGTTGAAGTAAAATGGTCAAGTTGTACCAGTTTTTGCCAGTTGACCAACCATTTTTGAAATCTTTTGGGTGTTGGCTGTGTTGGATTAAGAGTTTGGCCAAGGATACAATGCATGGATTGTGTGAAAGAAGCCAAAGTCAAAGCATTATCATATTTCAATTAGACCATTTGCAGGCAGTTTTGAATTCAAGAAGTTAAAGAAAAAGGGTTTTAAAAACCATTTAGGTCTCTATGGAGAAGAACAAGCCAAAAATTCCAGAGACACTGTTGTCTATTTGGGTTAACAAAATCCTGGTTTCTATATTCTTACATACAATATTCTGTTGCTTCTATATTTGAAAACAATGAAGGTGATTATAAAATAATTAAAAAAAAATACTCCAGATGTAAGCCATGGTAATTGAAATGCAACTGACCACACCCATTCAATAATTATGGCTAGAAAGTACTAAAATAACTGCTGATTCTTCATAGAGATGTAAGAAAATATGTGACTTGCTAAGCCAAACCCCAAAAAATGTATATAATGGCTGTGGGAGATTATAATGAACAACCATCTTATAAAAAGTGAACTCTAATATGAGCATGTGTCATATTATTCCTAAAATAAACAGAGCATATTGCACATATTTCAACTTAAATTCACTGTTTTTTTCTTATTGGCTTCTCTCCAAAATGGCTTGTAAAGGTCTTGGTCTAACTAATCTTATTGTTTTAAACACAATGCAGTTTTGGCCACACTTCAAGTTTAACCAATAGTTAACCAACTGTGATAAGGTTTACTCTCTTATGATACTGCTGTTCTGGTTCTATGTGATATCAATATTCTACATAGAAAGATAAAATATTTGCAAGTCATGTTTACCAGAAATCTGTATTGGATGACATTCTTAAAAATAGCATCAATGCATAAACTCATTTACATCAAGTTAGGCATTTGCATACTTTTTGGTTTTGCAAATGAATTTAGTTGGCTGTACTTAACATATTATATACTACTTTACAGTTTGACCAAAAAAGTATATGTTTACGTATAGCACCCCTTGTTTCTCTCTTTCAACTAGTCACCATCAGTCACAAGAGATTCTTAAAACAGTGTTCATAATGTTTTTCCTTAATTATTAATCTCTGCAAGTACTTGTATACAACTAGTAACAGGCACTTGAGACATTCCAACCCTGTCTCTGGGATGGCAATGCATCTGCAAGGCCGCTGTAATTGCAGATGTCTTTAGACAGTGGTGACCACTTAACATCAGATGGGCCATCAGTCTGTATGTCATCCAATGAAATAAAATAAAAAATGCTGAGCAATCTATTTACAAATTTTACATTATGAACATCTTGCTAAATATAAGAAAACATGAAAACATAACATGAAGTCCTTGCAATGTTTTTGTAATCATTAACTACAACTGTTTTCAAAGCAAATAGCAGTAACAATTGTTTGAGGAAATCACAGTTGGTAAGCTTACTTATCTTTTATAATTTATTTATGCATGCACTATGTTGTTAGGAAAATAAGATTGTAAGAAATGTGTTTTAATTTAGTACAGTTCAGTGAACTATGTTGGTTTCCTGTATGTATATTTATTACTGTGTTAATTTTGTTCTAACAGTGTATACTAACATTCTCTGGTGTGTTTGGTTGCAAGGGGGTGCTTTTCACTAACAAACATTAAACCAATTAACTAGTACTCCACAAAATTTTTACCATCTAGGAATTGAATCCAGAGTGCCGAGTGTGAGTTTTTTCATTCACATTCAATTGCAAGCGCGTTAGAATTTTGTACACATCCACACTTATACCTACAGCCTTACTTTCATACTTAAGGGGGGTGTATGGATATAGGTATAATAAGGTAGCCAAAATCTCCACTGGGCATTTTGGCTAGGTACCTGATTCCTATAGTGACCGGCCTGTTGGTCTAGTGGTTAGTGGCCCTGACTGCTAAGCCGGAGGTCGTGGGTTCGATT
Source organism: Caradrina clavipalpis (assembly GCA_932526535.1). NCBI lineage: Eukaryota > Metazoa > Arthropoda > Insecta > Lepidoptera > Noctuidae > Caradrina > Caradrina clavipalpis. The sequence continues at coordinate 512,376 of OW052110.1, forward strand.
CCCACCCAGGACAAACTTTGTGTGATGAGCATGATTGTTTGTTCTGTGTCTGGGTGTGATTTATCTATAATATGTATGTATTTATAAATTATATAAGTATGTATATCAGTTGTCTGGTTACCATAACACAAGCTCTGCTTAGCTTGGGATCAGATAGCCGTGTGTGAGTTGTCCCAAGATATTTATATATTTATTTATAGTCTTATAGTTCAATGGCAAACAATTTTGACTGACTTTAAGTTACTGCCTAATCATTTGAAGAATACATTGCATTGTAATCATAGACACAGTCCTATACACAAGTATTCAACATATTGTAACAGGTGCATCACTTTCTATACTGTTAGTAGTTAGTTAGGTAGGTAAGCAGGTAAATTTAATAACTTTGTTAGTCATGTGTGTGGGAAAGCATTCCTTGTTTCATCATGTCATATAGCTATAATGTTTCTATGGTGTTAAGATAAAAAATGGCTTATAATATAGCTAAGCACAATCATGGATTTGTAGGGTTCCGTAAGAAACATTGGATAAGTTCTTAAGTCTTGTTAGTTTTTGAGAAATATACTAAGTAATTTATGAACCAGGTAGCTAAGTTTCGGCGTTCATAATGGTGCTGCGGTGAAGAGTCTCAATTCATGCATACGGTTGCGTATTCGATTCCATACAGTAAAAAACTTGATTTTGGTGATCACCAAAATCAAATTTCAGGAAAACATCAGCACGCTGATCAGCTTGCTGATGTTATCCTAGTGTTTTATGAGAAACCAAAGACTTTAAACAGATTTAAAAATTCATCAGGCTATTTGTAGACCCGTAGGCTGTCTCAAACTTCATCCAAAATTGGGTTGTCAACATGTACTAGTTACATATCAGCCAAAAACCTCACCCACACGATTGCATCGCGGTGACCTTGATGTAACCTTTCACTGTGCATTGCATAACGCCTCGTGCGCGAATTACTTGTTGATCTCCGTAAGTGCTGCATGCGAACGGTCCAATACGTAGTGACGTAGGATCATGTAATGCAAATTGGTGATGGAGAGCGCGGTAATTGAAAAGGCCACCATTCACAACGAAGTAAATGTTTTTAACTATAATTTTGCGCTCTCATGGAATAGTTTCATGAAACCTTAGATAAATATCATGATCCTGCCCATATTCCAATTTGATTTTGATAGCGTTCCAACGCAGTTTTGTATAACGAGTTCCGATAAGAAGTACTAATTAGTTTCCAAAATAACTTCGTCGTTCTATGATTACTATTACATTTACAAACTAAAACCACGAAAAAATATTTAATTTAAATGTATTTTATTTTCATAAGTTTGTAACAGTGAATAATACATACAGTTTCGTTTTACTCCCAAATAAGCGTAGGATAATAATGAAAGTATACCGTATAGGTACGTGCCGACAGCACCGTAGAAAGTGTAAACTACTTCAAGCCTTGCTCCCTTGAGGGTTAGCAGAATAGGACATCCTCAACGTATTATAAGTATGACACATGTGTGTCAATGTCTCTTTGACCAGCAGGTGTGAAAGACATTTACTCGGCAGATGAGACATTTTCAGGACATCTAGAAATCGTTAGGTTACGCTCATGATCCCAACCAAAAATATTTACAGACATGGATTTATTAGGGCTAGTTGCCTAAGTAAGTAGTAAGTATCACAAACAAGGCAGAAGCATTCGTAACATTGCCATATCAAAGTAATCATTAACTTTTCCTTGAATAAAGAATTACCCACATAGTAAACATCGGTAAAAAAATGTCCTTACATTCTCGAATAGTTAATCCTACTACTATTATAAAGGCGAAAGTTTGTAAGTATGGATGTATGGATGTTTGTTACTCTTTCACGCTTAAACGGCTGAATGGATCTGGATGAAATTTGGCACAAAGATAGATTATAGTCTGGAATAACACATAGGCTACTTTTTATCCCGGGAAAATGTACGGTACCCGTAGGATAACACATCAACTGTGACGCGGACGAAGTCGCGGGCAGAAGCTAGTAATTAATATGCCTGATATTTTTTTATTTATAAAAAAATATCTTCATTAATTTTAAAGACTGTTTAGTGCAACTATTTTTCGAATAGCTGTCATATTAAAAAAAAAAAATAAGCCATGGAGGATTTGTTTCTATCTCTTTCAAGCAAAACGAAATTTAACACGGAGTTTAAATAGCCATTTCGTCCATGTCGAATCTTTCTCTCTAATGAGTGCGTAAATAATAGTTTTAAAAGCTTATATCGGCCGTATATTTCTTGGTCGATTTTAATTTGGCTTTTTGACATCTCTACTACATTCATTCATAGTTGCCGAGCACTCGTGCAGCTACAATAACCTGTAAAATATGCCGTAAAGTAGCAAGTTCAAGGTGTAAAGTGGCATAACAATGACGTTTGCACATTGTTATTGTGATAGGCTCGCCACGCCCTCGCTGATCCTTCAATGGAGCCAAACGTACCTACCTAGGCTGATAACTACCTATGTGTTACCAAGTTGTTATCCTCATTTGTTGGAAAAAGACCTTTAAGCATAATGCTAATTGGTAATACTATCTATTAATACCAGCATATGGCTGTTTGTGACTTGTGTACGTGAGTTTATGTTTGTAAACGCACCCACGACACAGGAGAAAAATTACTAGTGTGCGCAACGCTTTGTAAAAAGAAAAAAAAAGTGTCGTCCTACTGCAAGGCTTCTTCTCATACAGAGAGGGCATCATTGATTGTCGCGCTTGCTCAAGGCGCATTGGCGATACTCGTATCAGACTGTATACAGATTAATTAAAAGTTCACGTACTTTCCTCATAATTTGGGTCTTTGTTCACCAATTTCAGTGCAGTCCAAGAAAAACTTAGACAGTACATATTCATTCAAGAGTCTAGTTAGTACATGCCCGGTATCGAACTCTCAACCACATGCATGAGCGGCAGGCAGATAACCGCTGGGTTATTACGACATAACGACACAATCAACACCTTAATAAATCGTTATAACATGCTAGTACAAATTTAACAAGTCATTTCAAGCGATAAGTGATGAACACGGAATTACTTGTAATGGCCAAAAAGCTACCCTTGAGGAGGTTGATTCTTGTCGAAGTAACACAACACTATTGTTTGGCTATTTGCTTTATTCCGGAACTTAGCTTGAGCACTCCAATAGAGTAGGTGGAAAATATAGTCCATGAAAGATTAGACACATACACACACATCCACAACATATCCACACATCTCCCAACCAATCACACCCACACTCACTCCTCCACTAAATATTTATTATATGTATAAACATATATGTGCACGTTATTTTAATAAAAAATGTGTCTTCACTATACGCTATGTACAACCTACTCACTTTTTGTCGGACACTGCCTCTTAAGGTACAGGTCACCTATTTTAAGAGGCAGGCAGGGCTTTATAAAAATATATTTTGTAACCTTATTATAAAACAGCTATTTATGTGTATTGTATCTCTATACCTGTGTGAACCTGTCTCTATCTATTTCTTTGTATAAATAAACAATAATTACTCGATCACTAATAAGTATGGACATTGAGTTGTATTAATATGTACCCATAATTAATGATTATGATGTAATTTTGATGAATATAATCTCTGTTTTGTGCATCTCTTCTTACCAATGTGTACGCCACAATATGCCATCGAACATTATGAACATTTCTGTATTTAATATATTGCTTACAATGTATGTACACCATGCTTATACTAATAAATAAACTTCCTTGCTTACTATGTTACTAGGTATTTTTTGTGTATTTTATTTCAGTTCCGGAAAATGGCACTTCCAAATGATTAGATAGAGATAGCAGTAAAATCGCAGTGTTTTTATTTTTATGGTCGTGTAAGACATTGCGATTACTTATCGCAAAGTAAATTGTTCGCATTGTTATGTGTGGTGTAATAATTACAACTATACGATATGTTAAACACATTTGCGCCAACATAACACCGATTTTATGGGATCTGGGCGCAGATAGCCTATAGGCTATATCGGGTGTAAGGGACATCTTTCCTTAAAGTAAAATCATGGATTTTGTATTCTGTACTGTATTAAACAACAAGATTTTTATAAGAAAACCACCAGTAAAGAAATATGGCGGATTTTAATATTTTTCCGCTTAATGAAATTTCATTATTATTCCTTCTGTATCGTTGCCCTTGTTTTAAGGCAACAAATATCGTTATTGCCATTAGGGACGACTGAAAAAGCAACAGGCAATTTTTTTGCAAACTTGAAAGACAAAAGGGAAAAATTAAGCAGTAATCAAAGACTCAACTTTACGCGTGAATACTGCGCCAATTGATCATCGAACTGGCCTTAAAGCCAGTACATAATAACTAACGAGCAGCATGTTGTTGCAGTACAAACGTGGTGATGAACTACACGGAGGTGGAGGGCAAGGTGCGCGAGGCCACGTCGGACGAGGCGTGGGGCCCCACCGGCCAGCAGATGCAGGAGCTGGCGCTCGCCACCTTCACGTACGAGCACTTCCCGGAGGTCATGTCCATGCTGTGGCGCCGCATGCTGCACGACAACCGCAGCCACTGGCGCAGGACATACAAGGTAACACTTGGACATATCTCCTATTATACAAGCTGGTGAAAGTAGTCATGAATACGACCAACTTTTTCTGCAGGACCAGCTATGAAATATTTGGTTATTCATCGGTAACCAAATATTTCGGTCAGAGGCTCTTGAGGCGGTTTAGAAGCTCTGGCACTAGTGTGTGTAAGGTCATTAGACCTTACTGCCCAAATGATTAAGAAGATGAATTAAAAAAAAAAAAAACAGCTGTTCTATACATTTAGATTGTGCTATATGTTTATTTGTATAAAAGCCAGCTCAGACCGAGATGGTATGGCAAGGTATTTGTCGATGCCAAGGCATCATTTTAAAGCATAGCAATTTATGTCGTATTTGTATATCGATACGTTTGAATTTCGAGCGTCTACGTAGGCCTTTATTCACCTCTAGAACGATGTGCAGTGTATTAAAAGTCAGCATGTATAGGCGCCTAGCTTTTAGCCGCGCTTTTGTTCCCAGAAACCGCTCCTTTTTCTACTGAAAGCAAACTTTTCAGTATTTTGTGTCGTTATAGTAAAACGTCCTTTTAACATTATAATCGTAAAACGTAGTATTGCGTTTTATTTATGTGTGTATCCACATCAAATAGTAACATTTTACAAGTTTGTGTCGACATAGTGAACATGTAACGTTAACGTTACGTAAAGTTATCGTCGATAAATTCACATATGTACCTGTTATCTACTAGTTATCAAAGTTGTTAAAAAAACGATTAACTAAAGTCATTGTGCGCAGTTGTGAGCATCCTTACAATGTTCTTAATGATTAAACTCATTAGTTAGATATTGGAACATGTCCAATATTTGTGTGGACAAATATATACGTATGCAATGTTGAATTTATAAAAACCATGCTGAAACCATTTGTTGTTATTGCAATAATGTAGCATCATGATCTGCCTCGGTAGCCTAGTGGTTCGAAGCGCGACTGCTACGCTATAGGTTCGATTCCCAGATCGATCAAAGCGTTATTGGATTTTTCTATATGAAATTCTCAGTAGCAGCTCGGAGTTAGGATTTAATTGTGCCCGGTTAATGGCAATAGGCTCGCCCTCTATTACATGGAACCTAAACATACCAGCGAAATGTGGGTGTACATTGGTAAACCTCCACCTTACCCTTCGCGGAATACAGGCGTGACGGTAATTTGCCCTGTAGCATAATTATTTTTCATTCCGTTGTTGTTTTAATGTAAATGACTTCAAAAGAGAATGCCTCACTCAAGAACCCTGGACTTAATGTTGCAGTGCTTGCTCCTGCTGAGCTACTTGGTGCGCAACGGGTCGGAGCGCGTGGTGACGTCGGCGCGGGAACACATATACGACCTGCGCTCGCTAGAGAACTACACATACGTCGACGATGTGGGGAAAGATCAGGTGGGAATACAATTAGATTAATTGTCTTTGGCAGCTGTTTGGAAGTATTTTTATGGCTTGGTCGCCGCAGTGCTAGCATGCTTAGGTTCGGTACCCATTGTAAACGTAGCGCAGATCCAAAAATCATTTTACCCTTTTGAACGCCACCGTCGTGTAGAGCCGACAAATGCAGTTTTCTTGTCGTCTATGGACGATTGTGGCGTGCTGGGCACGTTTTCATTTGTCGGCTATACACGACTGTAGCGTTCAAATTAAAAGGTTAAAGTGTGAAAAGAAGAATGGTAACTATTTAATATGTCTGCTGTTAAGCTTGACTATGACAATAATTCATCATCATCTTCTTAGCCTTTTCCCAAATATGTTGGGACCGGCTTCCAGTCTAACCGAATGAAGCTGAATACCAGTGTTGTACATGAAGCTACTGCCTACCTGACCTCCACAACTCAGTTGGGTAACAGGATACCTGGTTGTCAGACTGCCTGGATTCTGAAGTTGTGACAATAATTGATGAATAAAAATATGCTTTCAGGGTATAAACATAAGGCACAAAGTGCGAGAGTTGATAGACTTCATACAAGACGATGAGAAACTGCGCGAAGAGAGGAAGAAGGCGAAGAAGAACAAGGACAAGTACATAGGTCAGGGTCAGTGTGTGTTGTGTTTGTCTAGCTATCTCTGTCTATGAGCCGAGTCGATTTCTTCTCTTTATACAGTCCTTAGTAACCAGATCGTACCGTATACCGACCACCACGGTTTAGGGTCACATTTTAATAGAGTTACTCATGAAATAACTTTATTTACTACATGGGAAATCTTCAAAAGATTTCCCCCGCTCTCTAGTGTCAGACTTTTACTGACTAAAACCCATCCACGGTCCTTCTTGTGCATTTTGCGTTTCGGGGTCGCGGTATCTTTTTGGAACAACCCGCAGCCCCGGCAGGCATCGGCCGTTAGTAGCCCCTCCAATTTACTACACAATAAGATACATATTTCATTGTGACATCAATAAAATTATATTTTGAGTAGCTTTATTAAATTTTACGTGCAGCGTCTTGTTGTGAACTGTCCCTTAAACATGGTTTGATGGCTAAGTTACGGTTCGGTGACGGTTTACCTTTATGACATGAGTTTATAAAAACCTTTCCCTTTAAAATTTCTTTCCTCTTACTCGAAGTTTGTATAAAATCATGCATGCGGCGGAGCTCAATACTCATTTCCTTTATATTTAGTGTCGTTGTGTTGATAAGTGTGTAAGTGTGTACTGCTGGTGTTGCAGGCATGTCGTCGGAGGCCGTGGTGCTGGGCGCGAGGGGAGGCGGGGCGGGCGCCTGGGGGGAGTACAGCGACCGCGGGGCTGGGAACTGGGGTGGGTACAGCACTAGCACTTTGTATCTTTTATAAAATGCTCCCGGCCATTACTAGCAAGTGTACAGCAGCAACAAAAGTCGACTAACAATGTTAATTTTACATATCATTGAAATAGACACAAAGTTACACAATTCACTGCTATACAGAATTTTAGGCAATACTGAAGAATCTATTTTATCTTAATTGTAGATCCATTTCGTATTTCCTTTAAAATTGTGGTCAATAATCGGGATTTAAAAATCTGATATGTTAATCTACATACTTTTGTTGTACTACTGAATGAAATTCAAGAAAAGTAAAGCTTTTTGGTGTCACTTTTTGTTTTTCTGAAGACTAAGGTTAAGATTGATTATCTTCCAGTCATATTACATATAATTTTCAAAATGCATTCCATTATTATTACGACACACTTAAAAATGATATCAGAACAGAATGATAATATCATAAACATGGAAATATTGTTATCAGAATCAATGTTCCCCACCAATAAAAGTAGTGTCTAAATATGTTTGTAATAACTTCCAGAAGAGCCAAAAGAGAGGAACGATGAGGATGATTACGAGAGAGAAGATTCAGACGGAGACTACGGACACGGACAACGAGAGCGGAGGCCACAGAAGTAAGAGGACATTACTTACTTGAACCTTTGATTCATTCTCTTGTACTAATTGCCATTTAAAAGAGCATTGCTTACCCTTAATGTTCTAAACGGCACACGTTTTTGATACCAAAGTAATAAGCTATTATGATTGGTTATCAAAATATCAGTATATGATTTGGCAAAAACCTTTTCATATAATATAAATCTATACATCCCTATTACATGGGACCTAAATATACCGGCGAATTGTGGGTGTACATTGGTACACCTCTGCCTAACCCTTCGGGAATACAGGCGTGATGGTATATAAATCTACCTACATTACAAAATTTTACACTCATTGTGTTCCTTTATCATTAATAATAAATGCAATAGTGCATTCTGAATCAATTTCATCTAAATTACATTTGTGTTACCTGACAAATAAAAACAAATGTTTCTTCCACACTTTCCAGAGAAAACGTATACCGCGATTCAGACGTGGTGAGCTCGAGTCCTCCCCGCTCCCGCTCGCTGGACGGCTCCGAGCGAGCCGAGCGAGCCGAGCGAACCGAGCGAGCAGAGCGGAAGGCGCCGCAAGCCTTCAGCATCAACCTCAAGAGCCCCGCCAAACAGAAGCCTAGCACACCTGTCAAGAAGATTGATCTTGGTAACACAATTATTTTATTTTAAGCTGTATGTCGACAAATGTTTGCGTTATTTATTTATTTAAAATAAGCACACCAATAGCACTGCTACATATTCAAATAAAACTAACATTTAATCGGCATTTCAGTAACCATGCAAATAATAGGCAATCAGGAATATATTATGTTGTTATGTTGTTTGGGTTTTTCTATGAAATTCCACAGTAGCAGCTCGGAGTTTGGATTTGTGCCCGGTTAATGGCAATAGGCTCGCCCCCTATTACATGGGACCTAAATATACCGGCGAACTGTGCGTTCAGGGGCAAAATGTCCAATTCTCAAAATGTCCAACGGTGTCAAAATGTCCAATTGCCCAAAATGTCCAATGGTCAAAATGTCCAATTCTCAAAATGTCCAACTCCCAAAATGTCCAATCTTTGAGAATGTAGCAAACTTGTTCAATAACTCATCAAAACGCTGTTTTAATACTTAAGACAAACAATAAATACAAAATACTGAAAGAATTGATAACAAAAATAGTGATTTCGGGTATGTTGTGGTCTTCTCTGGTCTTAATTTGTTATTTATAAATAAAACATATTTTGATTCTTCCAGTATTTTGTATTTATTATTTGTCATAAGTATTAAAAAAGCGTTTTGATAAGTTATTAAACAAATTTGCTACATTCTAAAAGATTGGACATTTTGGGAGTTGGACATTTTGGGAGTTGGACATTTTGACCATTAGACATTTTGAGAATTGGACATTTTGACCATTGGACATTTTGGGCAATTGGACATTTTGACACCGTTGGACATTTTGAGAATTGGACATTTTGCCCCTGAACGGAACTGTGGGTGTACATTGGTACACCTCTGCCTAACCCTTCGGGGAATACAGGCGTGATGGTATATGTCCTTAGCAGAGCCCATAACTGTACTTTAGCTTTTAAGCCTTCTGTAACATCTTATACACATTTGGAATCCAAATATATGAATATGAATAATTTTAATTTTTGATTGCCGTTCGAGACTCCGAAGGTTTATGTATGATTTCCACCCATCGGGTCACACTGTAGCGTATTTCACATTGTGCTAAAGAAAATTCAGACTTTTACATAATAGCTAAGGTTCATGATTACATGGAATTTGTATTGCATTTCCTATTGGATTGCCATTAATCGGGCACAAATCCAAACTCCGAGCTGCTACTGACAATTTCATAGAAAAACCCAATAAGACTTTTTGCTCAACCAACATGTACCAACATCCATCAACAATAATTTCCCGCCACAGGTGCCGCCGCGTCGTACGGCAAGTCATCATCATCATCATCGTCAGTGGCCCCGGCGGGTCCGGCAGCGAGCCAGCAGTCCCAGGAGCTGCTGGACGACCTGTTCAAGACCTGTCCCGCCCCGCCCACGCCGCCCAGCCTCGCCACCGGAGGCACCATGCTAGATGACTTTGATCCTAGGTACGATGGATATAACATCATTTTCGATCAAACAAGACTTCGCCACTGACATCGTCATCATTTTGACGACACGGTTGGCGCAGTGCCGAGCGATCCACTGCTGCGCTGCGTGTCGCGGGTTCGACTCCCGCACGGAATAAATATTTGTATTAGCAACAAATAGTTGTTCCGGGTCTGGCTGTTTGTGTGTGTGCGTTTATGTGTTTGTAAACGCACAGGAGAAATTACTAGTGAAAGGGCAACGGTTTTAAAAAAATAAAAATTCTTCCTACCCTTATCCCATGTTACTTGGGGTGGGCGCAACACGTTTTCTTCTTCCACGCCGTCTTGCAAACCGTCATACTATCACTGACTCCCTTCTCTTTCATATCATTCTTTAGACAATTCATCCATCTTTTCTTTGGCCTCCCTCTTCCTCTCCATCCATGCACATTATTATTTATATCTCTTTTGGTTACATGCGTCTCATCCTTCCTCGACACATGCCCATTTGATAATAATCAGCAAAAATTTATATTATTATGCCAATCGTTCGATAGCGTGAAAGATGATATTATGGCAAGAAACAGGGTAAGGACTATTCAGATAAACACCTAGGGAGGCCTACATCCAGCAGTGGACGTCCTGCGGCTGGTATAATGATGTGATAAACACGAGCTGTATACACCAAACATAGATGGGAATCATAGAACAACTTCGATAAAGAAGATTATTATTGAAAAGCATTTTTGACAAAATAACACTTTAAATAAGTTATACACTTGTTCAATTTCAGAGCCGAAGAGCCTCCCCTGCCGCGCAAAGTTTCAACAGAATTCGGTGACTTTACCAATGCGTTTGGCGCTCCAGCAAATAACAACGAAGGATTCGCCGACTTCTCTAGCGCATTCACCGAGAGCACCAACAACAGCAATAATATCAATCTGATGAGTTCAGGCAATAGTCTGATGAGTACGGGCAATAATCTGATGAATCCAGGCAATAATCTGATGAGTCCAGGCAATAATCTGATGAGTACGGGCAATCATTTGATGAACGCGGGCAATAGTTTGCTTAGTTCGAGTTCTAATGTTACAAGCAGCATGCCTACAGGTGAGTTTTCGGCGTTCATTTAGACAAACACTTTTTTCTGTCAAAGTTTAGGAATGACTGTCAATGTTAATATTATACAGGCTAACTTTTAATTCATTAGCAATCTTTTAAGGGCGAATGTACTCATGTATATAACTATTAAGTAACATCTCTCTACACATTATTGTGAAAAAAATGAATAAATATATACTTTTACTACGGCATCAACTACAAAATGTAAAATGAATAAATAAACAGTTGTTATAAATATTTAGATCGTGGTGTATAGCGTTTTTGAAAGCTGCTTTTATATTTCCCATATTTCAAAGTTGCTGATGATATAAATTGTTCATATCCAATATCTTAAAAATAACGAAAATGGAAAACTTGATAACTTTGAAGACAAGCATTGTATGAACATAAAAAAAAACTAATATTTTGGACGATTTCAAACAAACAATTAGTTGACTAGGTCCTACATAGTTTGTCTGTACATGATTGTAAGTGGATACATCCTCACTAACCTCCTACCTGTGTATCCAGGCGCAGCATCCAACCTGGACCTGCTGAGCTCCCTGCCGGCGGCGGCGGCGCTGGACTCGCTGTCGACACAGCTGGGCGCCGCCACGCTGCAGCCCACCACCCTCGCGCCAGGTCAGGCTCCCGACACTAGCTATAACACGACCGGCGTGGCTTGGCGTCCCGAAGCAGCGCAGTACACAATTTTGTTCTTAAAAGATCCATTGCGCATCCAAACAGCAAACTTTAGGACCGCCAAGATACGTCGGCCGTACTGTACATGTAGACTTCGCACGACTCGACACCAACTATATCGATGCTCCCTATAAACTATGTCAGTTCTCCAAAAACACTACAGGGTGCTAAGTCTAAGTTTCTTCGACTCACGTTCGATGGCAAGCGCGTTTGAATTTTGTATGAGAAATTAGGGTTCTCCTAGTGACCACCAGGTGGCGCTATACTTTTTTCTATACAAAATTCTAGCGCGCTCGCAATCGAACGTGAATGAAAAAACTCATACTTAGCACCGAGCAATTTAATGTTTGTTTTAACGATAGAAAAGGTATTGCAACCGACAATATCAACGAAGAATAACTGACTAAATATAATTATTTTTAATGAAATAAATTATTACGTAAGATATATCTTTTTATTGTGATTCTATTTATGTAAAAAAGTGAAAATTGGTACAAATGTGTTTCCGACATTGTTAATAGGGACCATCGATATACTTACATGTTCTTTCTTTCTTTATCGTGTGGCAAGTAAGGTCTACCGACCCCACACTCATCAGTTTCTAAACCGCCTCAAGGGCCTCTGACATGGTTACCGATGTCAGTGATGTCCAAGATAAACTTAGAAAGCAAATATGAATTAGAAAGTCACATTGGTACTTATACATGTTGTATCTTGTGGCGGATGACAGAGGTTGCTAGAGAACGATTCTAGAGGCTTGTAGTAATAAACTGAGAGAGGATCTGTAGAGGATTGAATTCAGAAAATAAGAGCAGAATATGTTATGTTATGCAAGTGAGCTAAGTTTGTCATTACGATCGAGGTTGAATTGCAGTCTGATTCCAAGGCGTGGGCGTAATGGAGCCTGGATTATGGCATTTTGCCCTTACGCGTTTTATACGAGGTTTTTTGACACACTCGTAAGGAAAACTATTAATACAAGTTCATTGATACAAAACAAGAAATATTTTTGTGTAGACCATTACGCATTACACAAAAATAATGGAAAAAAAATAGTAGAAAATGAGTTGTTAAGTGCTAATTCACACTTTTTTTTTCTTGGACTATTTATCAACACAGGATTTACAAGCGATCAGCAAAAACCAAAGGGGGTAAAGTAATTGATACCTCAACATATAAAATTTAATGAATATAGTGATTTAATATATTGTTCTTTTTCCTCACGAGTGTCGCGTTTATTACAAACATCGTATGGAACGTGTGCGCATTTAATTTATTATTACACTCTCGTCTCCATTACGCAATCCAACCTAGAATGACAAACTTACCTCATCGATGACATCTGCACAGTATTGGTAGGTTTTTGGGACAAGCAGTATACATAGCATAGCAAATAAATTAAAATAAGGATAAATTGACATCGGTGAAGGAAAACATCGTGAGGAAACCTGGACTTATCGTTAGTTAGGTCTGAAATTGCCAATCCGCCTTGAGCAAGTGTAGTGATCAATGCTCATGCCTTCTCTGTGTGAGAAGAGGCCTTTGCCCTGAAGTGCGTCAATAAAAGGCTGGTATTGTAAGGGCAAAATAAGAATCAAAATATAGTCTTACTAACAATATGGAAATAAGTCAATCCTTTTCTAATTATTTAAAATCCTTATATGTTTTAGACATGAACCTAATAGTTGTTGGTTTTTAAGCTTTAAATTCGTTTGCATAAAAATCTTTTCAACTGAATCGTTATTTTGATGTTTGGTGTGATAAATATGTGTAGTAGATAATAGGTTTTATTTATTTTTTTAGTTGTTGATTTTATTTAGCTTCTGTATTAAATGTTATTATAAAATATTTGAATTTCAACTGTAATAATCAGTGAATTATTTTAACTCAAACAGAATTTTTTAGAACAAAAAAGCTTAAATAAGCTATTGTCACTGATTATTTCAATTTTATTCCTTCTTACCCAACTGCTGAGAAAAGTTATGTTTTGTACTCGTGTTTTCGCTTTAAAACTATTGATTGATTCAACGCGTTATTTTCGCGAAGATTCTTTGCATGTCCTTTTGTCATGTACTTGAATCTGTCAACTTTTATCCGGTATAAACAAACTACGCATTCAATATTACAAACGCGCTTTTTTCGTTTTCTTTTACAAAAGTGCATGTGTGACAATAAAAGATGTACCCAACAGTTTTGGACACTTTCAGGATTTTTTTATTTGCAGGCGAATCGAACGGCCCGCCGTGTCAGCAAGCCATGAAGCGCGCCATACAACGCTTACACGACAGACAGGCCATTAGGACTGAGAAAGACCTCAAAACTGCTGAAAACTGCCTGAAGGACGTACTTGCGCTTCTGCCTGGACCGATCACCGTGCAGAAACTTAGCTACATCGAACAAATGGCGCTGACGCCTGAAGTTCTAGACACGTACACAGAACTTCTGACCACCATCGTGAGGATCATTCTCCCGCAGTGGCCGATCTGTAAGCCCGAAGTGCTCCGCCTATTCACCGTAGAAGAAAGTTATGAAGTTAGTCATGAAATATTGTCCATATTGTGTGGGTTTTTGAAGACTGAGAGGGATGTTGTGACGTTAAAAGCTCTGTCAGAAATACTTATGACGTATATAAAAAGTGATATGATATTTACTGCCATAATAGACTGCAGCCGCCCTAGCTTTGAAGAAACTGAGATTTACGAAAAGACGAATTCGTGGGAGAATTATGTTCAATTGTTGGCAACATTGCCTCAAAGGGTTGCCAATAGACTAGAAACTAATACCCCGAAAGGTTTTTCCCACGAGAACTATTCTTACTATTTAATTTTTCACGTTATTAGAGCGATAGATTATATGTCCGACAGTAGTTTCTACCAAGGCTCACAGTATACTATCAAATGTTTATCACACTTACTATCGAAGATTATTACAAACTATTACATGAGCGGGGACTCCCCTGTTATAGCTAGTTTCGTGGACATACTAGCGGGATGGACGGAGTCCACCGAGCCCAATAGATACGTCAAGAGGAGGCTCGTACAGACACTACTCAAATATCTATCTCGACAAGCCATAGAATACATAAGCGTAGTTATTTTGAAAAGGTGCCCGATAAACTATAAGGCCGACCAACAGATCATATACAATGTGATAGGAGACAATTTCGATACAAGTAGTGATTGGAAAGAAATTCTCAGTTTCAAGATCCCATTTTACGTAAAACCTAAAGATTTTAAAGACACAACTATGCAAGAGAATCTGTTGTATTATCTCTCCTATACAAAGAACTCTGAATCAAATATGAGAGATTTGATCTTGAGTCTGGCAACCATCTGGGCCGATGTTAAACTTGTTAACATTTCAAACTTGATGGAGCATGTGTATGTGTCTCAGTTGCTCATCCTAGCGATCAGGTACCGAGTGACCATGTCTTTGTGGAGCAAATCTGTTTGGAAGACGCATCATCTTAGAAATGTACTGTTGCGGGGAATGGGGAAGCACCTGGACGTGTTATCGCAGGAGTTCCGATGCGTCGGCACCGCTACCATAGAAATAATACTCAAAATAATGGCGGAATTAGAAACGGATAAAAAAGCCGAATTAAAATTTCAGTACGAAGATATGGGAGAAATGTGTAAACAAATATATCGTAACCTTAATGAACTATCCCACAGATGTCTCATAGACCATAGACGGAAAGGTCCCGAGAAGTACGCGCCGAGACCGTTGAACCTGAAACGGACTTTAGATAGTATCGCTCTCAAATTCGCTAGTGACGAAAATTCTAGAGTACATAACACTATAGTTAGTTGCGCTGTCAAAGGTCCCGAACAAACTAAAGAGATAGTCAAAACTATAATATCTGTCAAATTAGATGCTCTAGATGGCAAGCCAGAAGATTTAGACTCGGATGATGACTTAGTACCGTACGACATGAGTAACGACGTGGCAGCCAGCGCCAAGAAACATCCCAAGTATCTACGAGACCTGATAGAAATGATAGTCGATGCGATAGACGTCGAACTGTTCGAGGGAAGTCTACAAGTAGCAGAACAACTGGTACAGAAACAACTGAGGGACGAAGACTGCCAAGTAGCCATAGAACTATTAGATCTATTCGTACACCTCGACGCTAAATACCAAATTGATAACTTCGATATTATAAAATTCAAAACATGCGTCGCTATAGTATGCGAGCGGCCCTTACTGGCTGCCGACCATTTATGTAAAGAAATACACACAGATATAGGTCGGTACTCTATTGCCACGAAGATATTCATGTTAGATGTGCTATCGGAGGCTGTGAACCGAATAGCTGACGTGTACCCACAGAAGAACAACGTGGAGCCGAAGACTGAGATAATATGCGAGCCGCAGGAGGACGTGCCCGCCGAGGAGATCATACGACGCCGGCTGATAAACAAAACTAAATATTACCATACCATGCAGGCACATCCTTACTCAAAAGCAAAGAAGAATCGGTTCGCGATCGTGGCAGACCACTTCTTCTACCCGCTACTGGGAGGTTTTGGACACAAACAGCTGACGCTAAGTCATTACAATCTCAAACAGGATATAGACAACATCCTGCTGCTAAAGTATCTGTCAGTGCTAGCCAACGTGGTGTTAGCGTCGAAAAACTGTCCCAAAGTGTCCATCTACTGCTGGGAAGTGATCAGAATTGTGTTGTACATGAGATACACTCCCGACCCGAAGATACAGACAGCTGTCATGTCGCTGCTCGCGGCCATAGTCATCACTCTGCCCTCTAGTATACTGAAAGAAGAATTCTTCGATGTCATTATGGAGTTACGGTCTTGGCTGATAGACTGTCTGAGCAACATAGACTTGACGATGAGGCTTGGCGGGCCCAAGTCTGAAGCAGCCATATTCGCCGGACAAGTTCTCGGATTAATAGAGAAAAGTTTGGCAGACACATAATAATGTCGTATGTCCTAGTTATGTAAGTGTAGTGATTGTCTTTTGAATGTAAGTGGTAGTCGGCAAGGCCATGAAATTCCATATAACTCCGTTAGGTTTAAGTATTGACGCTATTACAGCGTATTGTAGTGATTCCTAATGATCTATGTGTCTGTATATACCCACCGTCAATAAAGTAATTACTTGTCAAGGTCGTTGTTTTATTTAAACATAACACCGTATTTACTGAAAGAATGGGATAAATATTCATGTAGTTTTTACCTTTCGCTTACTCTTACTGAGTGCGAATGAGATAAATGCAAGGAAGCCAAATAGCGAATAGAATTTATGCCATTCTTGAAGTAACTAATGTTTGCAGTACGCGACAGTGCAAGAGTATAATTAAATTAATGCGGCATAGGCTTCCTGAATTCTTTACAAATACTGCTCAAACGTAAGCATGCGAAATTAAACACACTAATGGCCAAACAGTATACTAGCCCTAATAATACCAGGTACCGCACCCTCGCGTACTGTAGCATAACATAACATTTTTTAATAACCAGCAGAAGAAAAGTACCAATAAATATAACCA
The DNA here is from genome assembly GCA_932526535.1 of Caradrina clavipalpis. NCBI lineage: Eukaryota > Metazoa > Arthropoda > Insecta > Lepidoptera > Noctuidae > Caradrina > Caradrina clavipalpis. The sequence goes on from OW052110.1 coordinate 529,742, forward strand.
AAACAATCCATACAGGTATCCAACCAACGCCCGTCGGTCTCCTGCAACCGATCGCGCCAAGCAACCAGCAGCAGCAACCGACCGCAACCAGCGCTAAACCGACAACCAAGCTCGGGGCCACCTGGGCAGACACCACCGGGGCCATCAACATTGATGTAGACAACTTACTAGCGCCCAGGTCTCCTAAAGCAGGCCCTGCGCCTTCCATTAACCAGTTGAAATCGAGCCCCAGTAGCCCCGCTCACGTGCCCATGATGACTCCTCAGATGCCCATGGGAGGCTTCATGATGCAGAACAATATCATGAACAATAATTTCGCCAATCCCGCTGGCCAAAATAACAACATGATGCGGCCCGCGTTCGCGAACCAGAACTCTTTCCTCCAATGATATTGGTTACTGGCAGATTTATGCCAGAATGGTTGAGTTAGAGTAAGACAGGATTGGAGCAATGGTAGAGAGAGAAATGATTTTTAATTATTCCATTAGTTTTAACTTATGTCCCGTTCAGCAATGTTTATTTAGTAATTTTTTTAATCGAGTTCTTGTGTGCGTTTTCGAGCTAAGTAGATAGTCATTTTGTGACTCTGAAAATTATTTTCTAGTAATTTTGCATGTGTATAAGCTTTTTTTCAACAATCTCCTATCCCTAAAGTTCCTCTAATTTATTCGTAGATAAATATCAATATTTAATCTGACAATAAAATTACCGCCGTTGCGCAGCGAGGTAGCAAAAATATCATAGAATATCGTGAATGCGCAACTTAGAACATACCATTGCTCCAAAACCACAAGTACCTATCGAAGTGGGTTTCGGAAATTAGTTCTAAAAGTGAAATGAAAACAATTTTTATACGAATTTGATATTATAATGAATTTGGCGAGGCCCACGCATGTACATGAGTACATATCAAACTATATCGCCTGCTGATATTATTTGTGTCGTTTCGTTGTAACGGCGAGACCTCACATATTTGCAAATCATCTGCTGTATTTACGTTTGAAAACTACTTAAAAGCTATTACTGTTCTTCTTAACCAGTTATGCTTAAGGGTGTGTCGTCGGAATAACTTGGAGGATCGCTACGAAATACGTCGTGAGTAACTTAAAATCCTTATATGGATATACTTCTATTAGAGTCGTTGTTTACAAGTTTAAGAATGAGGCAAGTATTTTTAAGGGCCTGCATATCGTAAGAAGTATTCATAGCGCGATCTTGAACATGTAACCTCCAAATGGCGTGAAAGGTTGAGCGCCACTGTCCTTGCAAACCTTGCCGTTTCTTCTATATAAATGTTACTTTTCACAAAATATTGGATCTACGGGTAACAAACATGAATGCAATAAAAGTATTACTGGACAGAGTTAATCAAAAAATCTTCTCCAATTAATTTTGTTGGTGTGTTTTACTGTTTGTTTATAAAAAACTGTTTTATTATTGCTATGTTATCTTGGCGATGTGAAAATGTTACTTTCCCCTACATGTAATCGTAAATGCTCACTTTACATTCCTTCCATTTATTTCTTACATAAGTTAATAAAATTATACATTTCTTTAAAATTTATTTCACTTTAGCTTCTCATCACATCACGCCATATTTAAAATAAAATAGCAATACAATACAAAAATGAAATAAACTGCCGTTTTAAGGAATTATCTGATAAATAAGGCTCAGTTACAATATTAGCTAAGTATACGGCTCACTGATTATGAATAGTTAGACTACAAACTTATCACAATAATATTTGTATAGGTTCTCATAACGAGGCCGCCTCGGGGAGAGTTAACTGGTATTTTTTACGACTCGAGGCAGGAGTAACATATTTATTTGTACAAGTTTACGCAGTTACACTATTGTACTGAATAACAAATCCTAGAGAAAAGGTTAGAAAGATAGTTAAACATTTGGAACTAAGCGACCGCCTCGAATCGAGCAACAACAGCGATCACGAGGCATAAACAAATTTTAGGGTTTATCGTGCTGAAAATGAAACGAATCAACAACAGAATATGTAATGAACAATCTACAGACGATAATTACTAATGAATTGACGATTTTAACACGAAATCAGGTTGTAGTATGAACTAGTGTAACCGAGGTCATAGAATATTTTTTATACCCGCTTGAAGTAGCAGATGTGTAGTGTCAAACTCTTAGTGTTACAGTTTTTGATGTAAGTGTTACAATAATTAATAATATATTGTATTATAGTGATGTACGTACTGTCTTGTTCACTTTGCTCACAATGTAACGGTTCGAAATCTGTGCGATTGTGAAAGTATTATTACCTAAGAGTTGGTTCAATGAGCCTGAAATAATACATGTTAAATTTATAATTCGTTCGATCAAATATAATACGCTCAAGCTGGCTAATAAACGCAGATATAACAAAAAAACATCGGTAATTTGAAGATTATTAGAAACCTTCATACCTTTTTATAAATGTTACATTGCGAGCAAAACTAAATTGTACGTAAAAGAGAGTTTGAGATACGGAATGAATTTGTATACTGGTAGGATTATCAAGTATATATCTTTCATTATTATTTGTACTTAAATCTATTATTACCATGTATTCGTTGAAATTTTAAAGCTTTATTTTCATAGCACTGAGTTATCTATGCATTTAATTCATTCCGTTTTTATATTACAAGCGTTGTGTTATGGCAGCTTACAATTATAATTCTGTTTGAAATAGTCTACTAATTAATTGAAAATGGTAGTTTTATGGTATTTTACTACTAATTTGTGTACATTTTCTACCACTCAGCTCAAAATATCACAATATACAAGCAGTCGACTATTTTGAACAGAACGTAATTTGTTGTGATTTATTTTAATGTATTTAATCATCACGTAGCTTATAATGCGCCTTAGCGAAAAATAAATCAATAATTGGGACCAAAGTATCAAAATTTATTTTTTACCGGACTATAGTAGGCGGGCGCATTATATCCGATTCACTCAGTCTGTTTCAGTCTCATGATGTCTCTATCATAGTTGACACATTGTTTTAAGCATTCTTAAGGACCATTTACACAAAGTTGCGGTCGAACTTTCAATGAAAATAACAATCATCAATGTAATATTCTAGAAGAATCACATAAAACTAACTGTATGTATTGCAAACAAACAATATTTTAAAATAATGAGACTAAAGCATACCGAAGTGTCAAGAATTTAGAGTGCTTCTGTAATGTTGGTGCGTAGTTTTATTTTCAAATTAAATTGTTTGGTGTTTCTATAGGATCCCTGTATTTATTAGAATTGCATCCAATATACAGATTGAATCATCACAAATAAGACATTAAAAAAAAAACAAGTTATTTAATCCCCGGTTTCTCCTGCTTTGATTGGTTGAGTGAATGATTTACAAGCAATCACAGCATCTTTCTCGCTTAACACCTAAATCGAAATTATTGTTTCGTGATTGATCTCTTAGTGAAATTATTAATATAGAAGCTTGATTTCATTTAAAATTCACGCCAAAAAGTACATTCCAGGTCTGATAAATAAGTTTGGAAGCAGTAAACACTATGAATACTAAAACGACTGATCATGGTATTGTTTAACAAAATCGCATGATTCATATTTTCGTTTGAACAGCTAATTTGTGATGATTTTCTGCCTGATGGGATGTATGTAAATATAATTATTTCCTAATGTTCGTAGTTCTTCCATTGGTTTCAACATAATGGAGATTTATGAAGCAATAATTATGGTTTAAATCATTTGTTCGTAGTTAATCGATAGAAACGAATTTTATTAGTTTAAAAATATATTAATTTAGAATGTTTACCTTGAATGTATCATATTTTTATTATGTGTTGAGTGTCATTACTACGATTATTCGCACAATTATTAGATATTTTATTTTTTTGTGTAATAATACAATTATTATTGAGACATTGATTTTATTTAATAATGAACCCACCGTCGCCGACGGGCATCATCAACAATTGTAATAAAATAGCCCATATAAATATTAATTATGATGATATAATTGTAATATTTTGTTCACCTGTATGTAACCGATTGTTGATCGCGGCGTGTGGCGGATGTTTCCACATGTATAGAATCACGGGAGAATATTGTCTATGTTGATGAAATGTATTGATTAAAACTTAATTATTAGTGGATTCGTTTTATTTATATCCAATACTATTCACCACATGTTTTTCTTTCTACACCCAACGTACATACGTTGGGTGTAGGGTTGCCATCCGTCCGGATAAAGCCGGACATGTTAGGCTTTTTGACCTCTTGTCCGGCCATATTTGACTGCGTCCGGCCCGTCCGGCTTTTGTTAGGCTTTTTAAACTATCGATTAATTCTTTTCTACAAGAAAAACAAGAGGATCCTCGCTTTAAGCGACTGTTGTGTCGCTGAGTAACATATGTATTGATAGACAGACATACTCGCTATGTGCGAGTATGATTTTTCAAAACCGCGGCATGATGCAACTGTCGAGAGAGTATTCTCGTTAATTGGCCAGCAATGGACAAAACAAAGGAATAGGTTATGTCCAAAAACCATCGCCAAAATTTTAAACGACGAAATTAATGTGAGACATGTAACTTGTAAACAATGTTATGCGAACAATTATTAAAGAAACAGATCTCGTAAACCGTGTTTTTTCAAAACAAAAGTATATTAAAAATCCCTTTTTTCCGGCTCTGGAATTCAAAAGTCCGGCTTTTTTAACGAGTTAGTCCGGCTTTTTGATTTTTAGAGATGGCAACCCTAGTTGGGTGTGGCGTACAGTAGGTACATACCTAGTTACGTTAAATAATAGTTGTCATGCTTCATGCATTGTACGTCTAAGCAGGACAAACGACACTTGCAAACTAGGTCAAGATAGAGGAGTCATAGTTGGCGTGCAGAGGAAATGAGACAAATTGATAAATGACCTGCTAACTGTTCACACACATACATACGACAAATGCTAAGAATTTAATCCTGACAAAACTCTAAACACCAACAGAAGGCCCTGTTATTGCTGACAAAATCCCAAATACCAAAGGATTTTTAAAGTCATACTAAACAATCAGGCCTGCCTGCTACTCAGTCTTCGAATTTTTCGTATGCCTTTTTAAGCTTTTCCGCAATTGATCTGTTTGCTACCTAATTTAAATTCACAGTCATTCAACAATCATGCGTTTCCAATGTTATAATGTCATACATACCTTTATGTTCCCGTGAGACGTTCGTCCGCTACGCACGTACCTCCACATTATTGTTCTTATACAAATGCAACAATGTGAACAAACGAAGTAGCAAATTACTTACTAAGAATCAAACAAGAACATAATTAAAGCCATTAAATTTTATTCGTGAAAAATTGAGCGCATTTAAACTAAGCCTAAACAAAAATATACTTAAAATTAACTAAGTAGGTACGCTAAAATTAATACAATTAATGAAATATTTACTTAATTTCAGTTGTAATTCATTGAAGCGACATCACTACACTGAACTCGGAAAATAAATACTTTACGTTCATTGAGATTTAAAAAAATATTCGATATTATTCAGTCTTATTAATAATTAAAATTAAAAAAATGGAATTTAAATAAAATCAAATGGAATGACACATCAATCATTACCGTTAATTACAATTATTAATAATAATTATTAAAAAAATACTTTGTGACAATATAATACGTAAATAAATATAAAATTGGAAAACTGCACCACCTCTTTACAATTATTATAATAATAGCATTTAGTTGCCATAGGAATAATTAATATTGATAAGTGCTAATTTATAATACTGTCAAATAAAAGGACACCCCTGCAAGGGCTAATTACAAACATGCATAGGTGCTTATCATTACACCGTTTATAATTATCAATTCAACACAAATCGATCGAAGCCGTCTGGTGCAGTTTCATTTAAAATACTTATAATCAAAATTATTCGAGACGTAAAAAACTATAATAATAATATTATAATCGGTAAAATAAAAATACGCTGGATGGAATTGTAAGACATAATAAAACATATTTTGAGAAATATTGAACGGACATAAAATGGCAGTGAAATCAATCGACGAGATTAGTTAAAGCGCTCAGAATTTGTGAGTAAAAAATGTTAACCCTTTGACTTCATTATCGTAATGATTTATTTTTATATTGTCCACTGGTATATTTATTATTATCGGAACATGACTTATGTGAATTGATTGATCATGTTATGTACAGCGTGTTCCGGAAAGGGTATATCCATACAAACTGGGTGAAGATACTGAATACTAAAGGTACTGAATCTATATTTTTTTTTATTTCGCCATTTTATAAAGCTGAAATCATAACAAACGTGTCAGGAGACACACATCTTTGACAGAGTTGTTTCTTTGTGTGTAGTTTATGGACACCGATCAGCTGACTTGGTGATGTGTAGAATTCAAGTTATAGAAACATTTGATTTTTTACTTAAATGATTCTTAACTTTATTATTTTGTGAGTTGCCCTGTCCGTAACACGCTGTATATATCGATAATCGGTTCCATTCACCTGTGAAAATGCTATTTTTTATCATACAGATAATGAAGTCAAAGCGTTAATAATAATTGTTTATCCTATCTAGTTCGCGTGTGGTGTGCGGTACGCGTATAGTACTAAGCCACCTTACATAACAACCGTTCAGCACAAACCTTGCACCTCTATACTGATATCATTTCATCATTTTCTACAAAATTGTAACAAGTTCATTATTTTATACAGTTTCACTGGTATATTATAATACTAAGTATTATAATATACCAGTCAAGAGAAAAGATCTTTGATTTCTAATAAATTGTCGTACCGTTAATGACCATTCTAGTTATTATTGACGGAACACAATAAAATTATCGGATAATTAATTAAAATTTGTTTGGTTACCACAATAATTATGGGATCTATGCAGTATTTTTTTTTTTGGGGGAATATTCAAAACATATTTGGGAGATAGCTATACATCAGCACTATAGAACAGTATCGCTGAAAAGTTGTTTAAATGTTGTAGAAACTGATGAATTTTCACAACACAGCGAATAGTAATAACACTAAAATTACAGATTATTATGCGTTATCAGTAAAAGCTGGACATCAATAATTTTAGCTTTATTACAAAATATTTGTTATTGTCAGTCCGACAACTCGCATTCTCTACAGCAAACTTGACACAAGTTGAAATGTTTATAAAAACTACAAAAATAAAATAAATAAGACATGTTGTCAAAAAAATATTCAATTTGAGACCTTTAATAATTATTTTTATTTATTTTTATTTTATTCGAAAAACTATAACAAACTTTTTAAATATATTGTGTATTGGATAAATCAAACTTAACTTACACTAAAGTTCTAGATTATTTTCAACTTGTATCAAAAATACATCGTTTTTCTTTCTTTCCTTCAAATCTAGATAAATGAACATCTAGCATTATCCTACAGTGTAGTTAAAACAGTGCAGATTCAAATAGTTGCGATGAGCAATAAGACAGCGTTGTAAACCAAGTGTTTAAGGCACTTTGACTGTTATTCTATTTAAAACTAAGGTCCACTTTTAACATAGGGTCCCGTAAGCAAAATATTATAATATATTGTATAACAATATTAAAGGCAAGGGTCGTATTGTCATGGGAAATGCAAGATTTTGTTTTTAATGTTATACAAAATCTATATTTATGTGGTTACAAAACCCTTTGAGAATATTTTTGGAGATACAGGACATATTTTCAAGATCTATTCCAAAATTCGACTAAATAACAATAAGGAAATGACGCTAAACGCATAAGTATGGCGACGGGGTGGCGAACCCCTTAATTCGTAGTCTTCATACACAATCAATTCAGGTCGATTTAATTATTAAATTAATAATTTAATTGGATTAAAATCACTTAAAATTAAAACTAAATTAAATCACATATTAAATTAAAATGAAAGTTTCGTAGTTCACTGAGAATCGATAAAATTAATAGTAAATCATTAAACAGTTACCATCTATTATTTTTTTGTTATTTTGTGCTTTAATACGAGCGTTCGACGGTAGATCGCGCTAGTGTGATTAGTGTTGCAACATTCAATAATTTTAGTTAATTTATTTGTGATCAAATCAACTCCAACGCAACGAAAACACGAATTCATCAAGAAATTAATGCATAAAAATGCCAATTAATAAACAACGTAGATTTTATAATATTCAATTTTGAAATTATGATCACTAAACATACTTTAATCAATCACATTTCGAAACGAACCAAACATAATAATTGCCACGTAACTTATGAACGTCACTTATATCTTTTGATGAGGAATTTTCAAGAATTTTCTCACAAAACATCCCAATATAGAAAAACCCCTCAAATCACTACAAAAATGGCCACAAAAGATCACTGTTATCATCGACTAAACATATTTTTATCAACGATTTCGAACGGAACCAAACAGAATCATTGCCACGTAACTTAGATCTTTTGATAACAATTTTTCCAAATATTTTATTCAAACTGAATACAAAATACATCCGAATATATAAAAAAAACCCTCAAATCACTACAAAACTGTCCACAAACCCCTGTTATCACCTTATATCACACTAGCGCCCCCTACCGTCCCGCTCGCTCACCTGCTCTGCTCGCTCACCTGCTCTGCTCGCTCGGCTCGATCACACGTCTGGTCGGAGCGCGTACATGACGCTCGTGTCGAAGGACGCCGCTACCGTGTAGTTCTTAGTGAGGAGGTACTCAGTTGTCTTGTTGCGAATCGTGTCGTTGGTGAACTGTACCTCTATCATCTGTGTAGATGGAAATCAGGATTCATTAATCATCATCATTTGCCAAGCTTTTTCCCAACTATGTTGGGGTCGGCTTCCAGTCGAACCGGATGCAGCTGGATATCAGTATTTTACATGGAGCGACTGCCTATCAGACCTCCACAACCCAGTAATGGGTAATACGATACTGAAATAAGGATTCATTAATAATAATTTAAAAAAACTAAAAAACCCGACTGCATTTCTAAGTATTCATGAAAAAGCCCTAAAACAAGAAAGTCGTTGTACCCGATTGCACTTAAAATTGTAACAGTCGGAACCCATTCAACGCGATAAAAAATCTTTAAAGCAGATTCATGTTTTCAGATTTGGACCTCAGTTTTCGACGCTGAAAACATATGAATATTTAAAATAAAATATCAAGTGGCTGACTAGTAAACCTTTTTTCAAATTTCAAATTATTATGATCTGAAATTTCCATCGCTTGACAAAAACAACCGCTTCCTGAACCTGTGGCACACACGGTATTGTCTCACCTGTAGATGCAGCCTCTCATCCTCGAAGGGCAGGTGCGTGAGCGCGGGCAGCGCGTTCCCCCCGCCGAGCAGCACGTAGTGCGCGCGAGCCACGTCGCCCGCCAGCAGCACGGTCAGCAGCGGCAGGCACAGCACGCGCGACCGGAACACGCTCTCCTGGCTCTCCGTCTCTTGGTATGTTACCTGGGGGGATACGTGCGACACATCGTGTTGCGTTTATTACTGCTAATTCTTTAACCTTTTGAACGGCACAGTTCTGTATAGCCGAAAGCCTGATGATGAAATGACACGAAAGAGAAGACAGACAGTAATAGCATGACGGTTGACAGGATGGAAGAAGAAAACGTGTTGCGCCGACCACAAGTAACATGGGATAAGGGCAGGAAGATGATGATGACATATTATTGGATATTAGTAAAATATTTGTAAACTGATTTAAATATTCATCGTCGATATTAAACGTATATATTCCCCGCAAATTAATACTTAAACTAATTTAGTGAATCCTGCTTACTCATCTCGGTCGCCGCGCTTTAATTACTAACTTTCACACGCGTCTTTAGCAATATTTGGCTAATATCTAATAATTTATTATAACCTAATAAGAATATACTGACCTCTCGTGGATGTGCAGTGGGGCTGAGACAGGCGTGCAGGGCGCGTGCGTTGCCTCTCAGGCGCAGGTAGTCGCGGGCGGCGGCGCGCACGAGCACGCCGTCCCAGGCGCGCGCGCGCTCCAGGTACGCGCACGTGCCCGAGCGCGCGCCACGCGGCACGAACTCGATGAACGTGCCGTTGTACTGACCAACAAAACAACCAATTGAGAAGGAACCTATATTTTATATAAAAAAAAACACTTCCCCTGCGCCTCGGAAAGCACGAAAAGCCGTTGGCGTTGGTCCCGACCCGATTGTCATTCGTAGATCGTTGACAATTGTTACGGATAGCCAGAGGCCAGAAAGTCTGAGAACCAGTCTAATCAAGAGGTATCGTGTTGTAAGCAGTCACTCCATGTGAAACACTAGTTTTCAGCTAAATCCTGTTAGGCTGGAAGCCGACCCCATCTACGTTGGGAAAAGGCTAAGCAGACGATGATGACTTTTAAAAGGAGACTTCAAAGGGTGACTCTACAACAATGCTTAGAGAAATGTAGTACCTCTTGTGAAAACGAAATAAATATCTGGAATTTGAACACAAAACTTTTTGCAAAAATAATTCGCTCTTTCTCTTAACTAAATGCTCTTTCAATGTATGTGCCTGGTGTCGAACTACTAACAGTGCACGCAAACGGTTACTTTTACCATCACAATTATCAGAACCAAACTCATAAATTGTAAGAGCCCTAAGACCAAACATGGACTGCTCCCAAATTACGCCAAATCACACCGAGACACAACGCGACGCTGCGCGAACCCCTTAATAGAGCTATACAATCAAAATATAACTTTATTCAATACACGAAAAGATACACATTTGAACTGACCCTTAGAGCTGCCAACCGCCCAAATTACCCCAGATTTATCCTAGTTTAAAAAGAGCGTCTGGGGCTCGGCCGGAAAGTATTGTCAAAGTGTCCGGATAAAACCCGTGCATTTTTTATGTCAAAGGAAGTCCGAGAAAGATAAGCTATATAGATAAGCTAAAGGTATACAATGTTTACAAGGTATACAATGTTTTTAATTTTTTTTATTATAAAAATATTTTTGCCTGGGGAAAGAAACTCAATTTTACCCAAATGTCCGGGGTTTTTGAAGTCTTTCTCCGGCGTCGTCAATTTAAGTTATGGCAGCCCTAACTACACTCAACTTAATGAAATACTATACGTTATTTTATAACTTCTTACATATATTGAGCATTAGGTTTAATGAGCCACGCGAACAAACAAATCAGAAGGTCAAGTTAACAGTGGCGTGAGAATGGCTAATCAATACTATACTTAAAACATGTATAACAAAGGTTAATGTTAACATGAAGAATAACAAAATATTAACCTTTTGACCGCCAGAGCGTAAACACATCGGCGCCACTGCTACGCCAAGCTACCAATTCAGCATTTCGATTAGCAATTTTTGATTATTGTTTTTTCTAGTGAAATGTAAGAAATCAATATATCTTTGTGCTATTTTACAATATTTCATTAATGTAGTTTTAAATAATAGGAAAGAGAAACACAAAAAACTTAATTTAGGACATTTTTAAGTAGAAAATAAGTACTTAAAAATTTCGTTTTCTTGACGTCTATAGACGTCGGTGGCGTGTTTGGCACGATTTCGTTAGACGTCTATAAACGTCCGTGGCGTTCAAAAGGTTAAACAAGTACGTATCCTTGTTACTCCATTTCGATTTCAACAAAATCTTGAAGCATATGAGTCGTGTAATTTGTGTTACATTCGGTTTCATACAAAACCCCTGTTTCGTTCACACGGCGACGCAAAATGAGTTGTCAGTTTCAGTAGAAAGTAAATTACGCGGCACAAAAAAAGCGAGTCGCAAGTCGCAACTCACAAAATTACGTGTGGCCTCACCTTTATTAGTTTTTCATTTTTTTTGGTCCTAGAACCTTCGCTGGCGTACATAGAACAACACGTCTTAGTTTCATCACAATCGTATCAATGGTTTAGTCACGCATAGAGGACAAACATTCATTTTTATTTATATAGATCAATGTCATTTATCTAAATAAAAGGCCCTATTCAGTTATGTATTTGACATCATCGCAATATTTAAAATAGTTTTCTAAACAGAAAGTTATGAGTCAGAAACTCAAGTCTAACAATGGAAAACAATTGCTTAATATGGACAATTGCTGTTTGAAATAGTTTACGTCTTTAGCCGTATATTTTGGCATGGCGTATCCACATGGTGATGACGACAAATTTATTTAACTAGGTGTGACTCTGGCGCCCCTATAATGGCGGTACATTTATAACAATAAGTTGATCAAATTATATAGGTTGGTTAGAAGTAGTAAATAGAGCTCTCTGTGAAGGAGCTAGTCCGGGGAAGTACTACCACCATACCTAATTCTACCGCAAAGCAGCGTTGCTGTGTTTCGGTTTGAAGGGTATCCATGGGTGCCGGCGAAAATACAGGCAAAAAATGAACATAAAACAGTTCAACTTTGTCTCTGGGATGGCAACGCATTAGCAAGGCCTCCGGTATTGCAAATGACTGTCTATGTATAGGTAGCGGTGACCATTTAACATCAGGTGGGCCGTCGGCTTGTTTGCCTTGTTTCCAATGACATCAAAAATGTCAGGGTTGCACCACAACAATAAGCATCGACGCTTCTGCTAGAAGCGGAGATGCTCTAGTTATGTACTGGTCTAGTATGAGTTTCATGGCTCGGTTGGCGCACTGGTTGAGGGATTGACTGCGTGTCAAATGTCTAGAGTTCGATTCCCACATGGGGCAAATATTTGTAATGTTTATATGTAATGTGTATATCTAGTTGTTCAGATTCTGGATGCAGTGGCGGATTTACATATTCCCCAAGTATTTTTGTCGCTCTCACTTCTACAATTGTCAGAACAAGACTTCAATTTATGAAAGTTTCTTAGAAAAGTTTTATGCAAAGTGCGGACAGAGGCCTATTACAGGGGGTAGGCTATGTACTGGGCGTTTACCATTAAATATAGGTGGTTGCGGTACCGCTATGTACAATGAAAGAAAAAAAAGGGCAAAGTCATGGAAAAATATCTCATAGAGTTCTTCAACATATCAGAAAAATGTATGAAAAAGAAAAATATTCTGCTCCAAATATCTCCCTTAAATCTGCCGCCATAGGCTCTAGTCTACTCAGCCTGTTGATAAAGCCGCCACTATCTGGATGTACGTTTATAAACGCAGCCACAATACAACAGACTCCTAACGTGGTGAAAAGGCTAAAATGCAAGTTCTTCTCTAAGACCAATACTCACAATCTCGCCGTAGAGCTTGTCCATGACGTTGACCTGCGGCGTGGGCTCGGGCGGCGGCAGCGCTTGCGGCGCGGCGTGTCTGGGCGCCAGGTGCAGTTGCTGCACGAACGCTACCAGCGCCGCCGAGCCCTGCGCGATGCTGGCCAGCTCGTAGTCGCGCGACATGTTCGCGCGGAACTTCTGAGCGCCTAGTGCTGGAGGGGGAACAATTGTTAGATTGGAAAGTTATATTTTAAGATAAGAGATTTATTTGCCCAAACATGTGTATATGTCGCAGTAAGATAGATAAAGCCGTAATATAGTTATATCCCTAGGGATATAACTATATACCGTAACATAGTTATACGAAAGCGATTCATTACTATCTCACTAGGAATATAGTTATAAAACGGTCCAAGTTTAGTGATATACTTATATTACTAGATTAAGTTCAGTGTTATAAATATATTAATCAAATAAAACCAAATTTTATTGGATTTGTCTTTTTCTTTTTTGACGGGCCTGTTGGTCTAGTGGTTAGCGGCCCTGACTGCTAAGCCGGAGGTCGTGGGTTCGATTCCCACCCAGGACAAACTTTGTGTGATGAGCATGATTGTTTGTTCTGTGTCTGGGTGTGATTTATCTATAATATGTATGTATTTATAAATTATATAAGTATGTATATCAGTTATCTGGTTACCATAACACAAGCTCTGCTTAGCTTGGAATCAGATAGCCGTGTGTGAGTTGTCCCAAGATATTTATTTATTTATTTTATTTATTTATTTATTAATAAATCAACTTTATGTATCCTGCAGTTAGTTGCAATACTTTGTGACATTAACACGCATTATAGTAATAATAATTGAAATGATCATATTTTTTGGAATTTAAACATTAACAATACAATTAAAACAAATCAAACATACTAAATATTTCAAAGCCCAACAGTTTTGAGATATCTTTATTTCTTATCAACAAGTTGAGATCTTGGTTTCTTTAAAAGTATTTTTTAATTTTTGTTCAGACAAGAAGAGGGATCATGACATCTAGAATTACATAGCACTGAATGCTTCTTACAGGCACATCTTTTAGTAGAACACTATATATTCGATTTTTTACAGGAACATTTTAAATAACCTTGGCCACCAAAGCGCGACAATTTTTGGCATATTTCTCTCAGTGACAAGTTTTTATTTGGTATAGGATCATTCAAAGTAATGTTTAAAAGCTGTATTGCATTTCTGGGTAACCAATCTCACACACTCGCACACTCCGAAAGCTATTTCACTAAACTTAATCTAGTAATATAAGTATATCACTAAACTTGGACCGTTTTATAACTATATTCCTAGTGAGATAGTAATGAATCGCTTTCGTATAACTATGTTACGGTATATAATTATATCCCTAGGGATATAACTATATTACGGCTTTATCTATCTTACTGCGACATATACATACATACATACATAAACTCACACGTTTTTCCCATGGGGGTAGCCAGAAACCACAGAACGCCACCTGCTACGATCCTTACATACTACCTTTGCCTCGTTCACGTTTATACATTTGGTCATACAAGCACGCCGGCTACGATTACTGCACACCCGACCTTTCTGAAAAACCTCACCAATAAGGTCAAGGTAGGTCTTTCTAGGGCGTCGCCTCCCGGCGTTGCCACTCACATCTGCCACATAAATCCCTTTTGTTAGTCGCCTTTCACTCATCCTCTCAATGTGACCGAATCATCACATGTATTACATACAATAATAATAATAAGTGCATGCAAGATAACAAAGAAAAATTGGTTCAGACATGATTGCCACATTCTATGGCATGCAAATGTTTTGAATAACAATAATATAGTTAAGTTTAATATAGTTTGTCATCGAAATGCTAAGAAGAAGAAGTATAAAAACTTATGTATGTATTCTCCAGACCGATTCCAGCCAGAGCGGCTAATGTTAATGCAGACTAGTCAAGTATGTAGCAGATTTTACAGTGCACAAGTGTGTGCGCGAACACAGGTGTCCTCCCCCTTCCCTAACTCTCGTAGTCCGATGGTATGGCAATCTAACACAACCCGGGGAGAGATCAGGAAATGAAAATGAATGAAAACTTATTAAACATCTAACAATACAAGTTTACATAATTTTTAACTGTGAATTAAATGGGACCCTATTACATGTTGCCTAAACATACCGGCGAACTGTAGGTATACATCAAGGTATCATAGGGCCTAAATAGCCCTTCGGGGAATACAGGCGTGATGGCATGTATGTATCTTAACTGTAAATTTCATTAAACAAAAATCTACATGCACTTTGTGTTCAGGTCTTAATATAAAAACTTGACTTAAAACAATCACTAGATGACGTTTTAAGTTAACACAGGTGTTTCAGTCATTTGTGGTTCAATGATAACATTTTTATGTTATTCGTTATTACTAATGTTTGATGAATACATGTTATACAAGTGATTGTTATCCATTGTCATTTCTTTACTTGCTAACATACCAGAGATTCTTTGTTAGAATCAACACTGAGGTTTATATGTTCAACTATACATATTTTACTCTTCATAGAACTAATTCATATTAATCCTACTACTATTATAAAGGCGAAAGTTTGTATGTATGGATGTATGGATGTATGTATGGATGTTTGTTACTCTTTCACGCTTAAACGGCTGAATGGATCTGGATGAAATTTGGCACAAAGATAGATTATAGTCTGGAATAACACATAGGCTACTTTTTATCCCGGGAAAATGTACGGTACCCGTAGGATAACACATCAACTGTGACGCGGACGAAGTCGCGGGCAGAAGCTAGTATTCTAAATGTGGAAGTATTTCTGTCTGTTTGTTACACTTTCACAGCTTAACCACTGAACCGATTTTGATGAAACTTAGGACGAGGTATGCTTAAAGTCCAAGGACGGACATAGGCTACACATAGGCATAGGTCTGTGACTTTGTCTACACAAAAACTTATTTACAAAGATAAAGCCATGGGTCACAACTAGTCATTATAAATTAGGCAGTGTACTTACCAACGGTATCCATATAAATAAGCAGCATAGTCATAACGGTGACAAATGTCAACACAAACAGCATTGCCGGCAGTAGCCTCCTGTACAGATCATTAGGAGACGTCTTCGTGAACATGGGTACGGACAGCCGCGGTGTGACAACTGGTGGTGGGGCCACTGGGACCGGTACTGTTGTCGTGGCTTTGTCTGGTGCTGGTACCATTGTTATGCTTTTATCTGGAACTGGTTTTGGGGTTGTGTCTTTTGACTTGTCTATGGCTTCTGCTGGTTGGTCTTCTGGTAGTGGGTTTTCTTGAATTTTCTGGTTAAATAGGTTTTGGATGGTTAATTGTTGTTTTGGTGAAAAGTTAATATTGCTATAGTTTATGTAAACAAATAATGGGTTAAACAATACTACTAGAGTTACGGATTGAACATCAACTATTAGCACTATTACCTCATGTAACTTAGGAATATTTGTGTTAAGATGTGCAAGATTTCACCATAATTTCTCAAAATTTAATAACACATGCAATTTATAGAATTTAGATCGTTTTTTTGGTAATTACTTGAGTAAAATACACTTAAAATTTCGTGTTACATGCCAAAAGGAAGACCTACGCGCCACAGACAAGACAGGTGTATTTTTTTTGTTTGACTAATGCAACACAAACAGCTGCAAAGAGGTTCGATACCAGCCTTCATAGAAAAAAAACACTAGGGTGCCACATTATAAAAATGTCAAGTTTCTTTCTCTGTTTGCAAGTTAATAAACATTTTTTATTCTAATACTGAAGAACGTGATACTTCATTAAATTAAAATGTTTATGTGGGAGGCTTCGGCTTCCGTAATGGCAGTAAAATGCAGTCAAAACTTACCTTTTCGGCCATCGTAACCTTTTGTTTTGCTCCGCACAACGATCACTTCCTTATGTAAAACAGGTCTTTTTCTTATATTACAAAACAAACATAATACATAAACACAATTATAATACTTTACACTTATTTATTACGTGAATAATACTGAATTATTTGAAAATAAAATAAAAATATACCTACGTCAAAGAAGCGTGAGTCACTGACCGCATTAGTTGCGACTACATCAACATTAATATTTCTACCATTCAAAGAAAAAATCTACTAATCTACTACTATAAGTATTCAATATAGTTAAAAATCTTCCAAATAAGAATTCATGTAGTTAGTTGAGTACACGCTTTTACTCACGTGGGTATTGTATGCAATTGTACAGAATTAGGTACTGAATGCCATTGCATAAACGATGAAATCAGTTTGTCACAGATTTAGTACCTCAGCAATCAGACTTGTGCTTAAACTTGTGTTCGAACTCGAAGGCTGTTTATGAAAGACACCTCAGTAATGTGGAGTGAGGTGTTGTCATTAAAACAATGTGTTTGCCAATATTTTGACAGACAGTTTGAGGTTTTTCAAAGGAAATATTTTGCTAACTGTTATTGATACTCTAAATGAATTGAGCTCTTCGCGTCTATTGCCTAAGGACATAAAAAACAGAACCTTTATTTTGAACTAACTGAAATACTTTCATGTTATTCCTATTGCAAATACTTTTCATTTGAAGCCAAGTTAACTCCGACTTAACTAATTTCATAGAAAAACACCATTATACTTTAGGAAAAGGTCTTTATTGTCAAAGTTTATTATAAATTACACAATATCAACGGCAATGTTAGTCAATTCTGTAACTTTAGTTTACAAATTCGAGATTGACATATGAGATGTATAAGTATATACAATGATAGTATCTGTAAAAAGCTTTAAAACTCTATGTTATATTCAGCTGAAAAAATTGTGCAATCAGTGTAAAAATTACACAAATAACTATTTAATCTTATTTTTATTTAAACAAATTTATATTTTCATTCAATGATCAAGACAATTAAAATATTTACATTATTGTCATTATTTTAATGTAGAGATTTGAAGACACTTTAAAAATATTATAATAATATAACAAAACACCTGGACTTTTGTAGGTAGTACTCATAAATATGAACAACTTTTACTATTGAACAAACCCTGAAATATAAGAACCGAGCTGTTCCACACTTTTTTAAAGGGGTACAATTTGTAGATAAGGGAATTGCACATATTAGACCATCTATTTTTAAAGTTTCTAACATAATATCTTAACAAACCTTTAAAAACACATAAACAAAACGTGTATACTTTGATAATTGGAATGTTTGTTCTCTACGTATAATTTGAAAAAATTAAAACTAGTTTTTTTTTTATTTTAATTATGGTCAAATTGTTCTCATTTTTACATAAAAAAAAACAAATTCATATTAAGTTATTGTAAAACAAACCAGAAACGCTTTTTTCTTTGCTAGAAATTGTATTCTACATGAAATAATTGCAATAAATGTTGTAAAAAAAAAACTTAAATTAAATGTGTTTTATAGCGAAGTTCCGCTCAACGAATTATAACTTGAGCTCATTTAATAGATCCAGAAGCACAGGTGAGCTGAGTCTCATTGAATAGGCAAGTAGTTATTGTATTTTTAGTTAATAATACTACAATTTCCTTTTCCTCAAAAATAATACACGGAATTTTAGGGTTTCCATTCTGAAGAATAATCTAATCTCATATTACGTCATCCATAATAATAAAAACTATAAGCAAAGTAAATGATATTTTTTATTTATTGTTCTTAACAAACATTATACCTATATTATTCAAGAATTGATAGTCGTTTCAGATATGCTCATTGTGATAAAGTATTTATTTTTTTAACAAAAATAATGAAATACTTTGTTTTTTTCGATTCCAATAACGTGTAAATGAAAAATAATTAGAGTAATAGGAGTTATTTAAAATTCACTAAGTATTTATGTCTATAATCAAAAGAGTTTAATATTAATATGCACACAACATAGCAGGCTTTTATGATAATTGCACTGTATAAATTTGTATAAGTTTATCTATAATAAGTATTATTACAATAATTAACTATCAATAAAATTCTTAAGTTTAACAGAAATTTGTGCATCAACATCTACAACTACAAAGTGTAAAATGATTTTTTAATTACTTACTAAGATTTTTTGCCCACAATACAAAATTTTAAAATGAATGCGTAGTTTTAAAATTATAGCTGCACAAACAGACGCTTTTTCACAAATAAACTTTGTCATAAATATTGATCACAAATTTACATGCATGTGAATATAACAAGATGCCTTTTAGGCTCAAAACCATATAAACAATATAAAATAAATTCACGGAATAATATAAAACACAAAAAAAAACAAAAAACAATTAAGTTTTAGTTTTGTTAAAAAACAATTAAATAAAACGCTATTCGTAAAATCTACCAATCTTTTGTTTTTGAATTGTGGCAACTTTGTCAGTTTTACTGTCAGTGTCAATCTATGAAAAAGACGGTCTGCATAAAAATTGAGATTCCTTCGTGTATTTCTTTCAACTATCTATAATTGTAATATCTAAGGGCATGTCTTAGGCATTATTACAATGAATTGGTTTGTAAAAAAAACCCTGAAGGCGCTATGTATTTATATAATACTTATTTTAACATTTTTGAGCTAAGTATTTCATAAAGTACCTAGGTATGGCATACATAATATACTAATGCTGCTGATTTTGTATATAACAGAAGAATTATACATATTATTGTTTTTAAATATTACAAGGAAATACTTATTTTACATTTCAAAATCTACTTTATATAATTATGAGCTCAAAACGGAAACAAAATACAGATGAATGTGAATGTAACTTAAGTAATACTGCTCTATGTGGTTATAAAAGATGGTATAGGCAAAAGCCTTTTACCCTGCTGTTAAAATAAAATACAAAAGTACTTATATTTTAATTTACATATTCGTTGCGGTCAGATATGACTACAGTGACGTTAAAATGAATGAGTTTTACGTTTTTATCTTCTTATGAGTTTTCTTTCTGAAAAATTCAGTTCTCGTTCAACCACAAATCGTGAATCATATCCATATCTGGTCGCAACGCTATTATAATTAGACGAAATTATTGTCTTTCGTTATTCACTGAGAAACATTACTCTACTTACACTTTACATTATGTAAACAGCCCAAAAAGTTTATAACTATTTATTGTCAAGAAGTCCATTCAGAAAGCGAGTGAATTTTATAATAATACATAGGTCTAAAGTTATTTATGAAGAAGTTTTATTGTCCGACCTTTCAAATTTTAGTCTCTAAGGAAAAAGATTATACTAAATAACTTTTATTTTATTTAAAGGGCTTACTATAATATTTGTTATTGTCATGCACACGACATATACTTACAAACAAATAGTTCTAAATAATATTTAGATTTTATTGTCAATGCTTCCATTGCACATAGTTTTTTTTAACTAAGTTCAGTTATTTACGTAGTATTACCGATTTTAAAACTGTCTCCTAAAATCGGATGTCAATTCCGTAAATACCTACATTTATTTATTCATATATATTATAATGTATAAATATTAATATCTAAATATTTTGATCAGCGGTTCTCTTTTAGGTAAACAATTATACATAATGTAATTATTGATTACCAATATTTTTAGGCTTGAAACACATTTGTCATTTATTTTTAACCGGAGCTATATTTATTATTTTGTTGTCTCTCGGAGAAAATGCTTCGTGGAATATCTCATTGATATTATACATAAGTACACGATATTATTTAAGTATGTTTTTGATAGTAAATCATTTTTCCTAGGATTTTTTTCGAATTTACTAATAGTTTAACAATGACATTCATGTCCTACATATTACCCGCTGTACCTGCACACGGCAAAGTAGGTACAGGTGTTCTAACAGATCTTTATTTACAGTATTTATTGTCAGTTTTATGAATCAAAATACATATTTCCGCAAAACAGAACGCCTTATACGTCATACTCATATGAATTTAAGTAGGTTCGGTACTTAGGTAGGCAGACATGATACTTTGAACGGACTTAAAGAGTTCAAAGTTAAAGGGGTTCTTAAATACAAGTGCTACTAGATATTGTCAAAATCCTAACTTGTAAAAATGCACTTTCGCGCTCCACATCTGATATGAAATTGATATTATGTACGTAGATTGACATTATTTACCCATTTTCTTTATAAATACCTGTACAAACTGGCGAATTCCATACTCTTTACATTCTAAATTCGTCCAACAATATCACAATCTTAACTCGGATATATCGACGCGAATATAATATAGGATGTTATTGGATTGTTTTCAATGGGGTTTCAATAAAATAACACAGATAAAGTTGAACGAGTGCTACATTTTTGAATGCGTATTAATAAAGTTGTATAAGTATAAATATTATATAGGCCAATTTAAAATGTATATAATTTCAGTTTATTCTATATAAAAACAATCAACAATATAAATAAGTTGTATAGGTACTTCTAAATACATAGTTTTATTTGTTGAATAATTTTAAAAGTGTAAAATTTAATTTTAATAAGTATAGTATTTTGCTTACCCTACATTATTGTCATCATTATTTTGACAGACTCAATATTTATTGTCTATGACTAAACGATACAGATTCAGAATTATTGTCTTCGTTACTTTTTGAAGACTACACAAAAATGATCTTCAAATAGAATAAGTAATAAACAGGTCTTTAATTCTACTCTAAAAAGTTTGCTACAGCATTTAATCAATGCACAGTATAAAAAAAACCTGTAAAGTCTATAAAATCCAGTTTCTATTGGGTATATTTTATTCTCGCGTCGATGCTCCGTGTTGGTCGTTCCCACATTACCTGATCCTGTTGGCGAGGTGCCGGACGGCGGCGACGGCGAGGGGAGCCAGCGCGGACATGCGGCGGCCGGCGCCGGTGTGTGCGAGCGCGGCGCCCGCGTTCATGCGCGCGTGCTTCTCGCCGGCAACTGGCACCGGGGTCCCGGGGTCCACCACGTGGATCTTCCACCCTAAGTTGTTGTGGGTGTAGCACTGGAATTTGTAATGAATAAGTTAGAGAAAAGTTATTACTTCGGTTCTTGCCCTAGTCGTGACGAAGTGGTGTGAAAGACTTTTCACAGTAGGTAACCACTTTTATGCTTATAATGGTACCACTGGGATTCACAACTTACTCTGAAAGCAAAAGTGGCCCTTTTGTTCGATTTCCATCAACCGGCCCTCGTCAAACGGTGTACGCGCGGACCTAACCGAATCCTAAACAATATAAATTGCATGCAAAAATGAACCTTAACCATTTTGTAGAAGCCTGAATTTTCTTTAGCAGTGTGAAATGCGCACCGACGCGGGGCGGTTGATGGAAATCGTACATCAATGTACCACGCGTGCCGAGTTGCAGCCGCATGACGGCTTCCCCACGATATAAGTCTCCTTTACATATATATGCAAGTAAAAATACCTGATAATAAAGCAAGTCCGGAGTCTCATGCGCCACAGTCCAGTTCAGCATTGCCGGCTCGCCATCGTTGCACTCCAGTTGAATGGTCTTCATGTAGTCCTCGAAAGTCTCTGACGTGGCGGCCTGGTCGATCGTCTTGTGCGTCCATTCACAGTAGCGGCCCACTGGAAAATCAAATTGTTAGGATTAAATCGGAGGACCTGATGAAGACAGGATGCAGGCCGCTTCCAACCGGTCCTATTGAAACTCTATGGGGCACGCCTATGTCCAGTAGTGGACGTCCTGCAGCTGGTATGATGATGAAGACAAAATCTTGTAAGCTGAAGTTTGTTGGACATCGTAAAGATAAACCTCCACCAGATAAATACCTATTAGGTATTAGAATACACTTAAAGCCGATGAGTTGATGTCACATACGACATGACCTGATTGTCTACAAAGTAGCAAAATCTAGGTATCTTAAAGGCTAACTCTTTGGCTGGAGTGTTCCTGATCCTTCAAAATCGATTCTTAATGACATAGTAGGTTCATTTCCTATTACTTGGGGACTGTACTCTGAAGTGTCAACTCACCAGCAGTAGGGTATGGATATCCCTCGTTGTCATACGCCACTCCGGCGAACACTCGCTGTTTCCTCTGGTCTTCTTCCTTCTTCTGTCCGAAGCCACCCTCGGATGAGTCGCTGATGTAGAATGGATGGAACCTGCAGACCATTCGGGAAAGTCAGATAGTGTCATGACTCTTTGTAACCAGAAGTAATATGCTAGCAAAGTTGGTTTATGTGAGGGTTTTTTTTTAGCATTTACATCATATTTTTCTCAATTTTTGGGGATATGACAAGTCAGTTATATTCTTTTGCGTATGAGGAGTGTTGGCACCTGGGAGTGGGGACACGAAAGTAATTTTGTGAGTTGCGACTCGCTTATTTTGAGCCACGTAATTTACTTTCTACTGAAACTGACAACTCATTTTGCGTCGCCGTGTGAACGAAACAGGAGTTTTATATCAAACCGTATGAAGAAAAAATTACGCGAACCATTACTCAAAATCTTACGCTTGACTTCATACTAAAAGTCAAGTTCCTTGTTTAAATTACGAACGCCAAACAGAACTCTCTCCTTCAGTCGTACTACATAAACTACATACTACGCATAGGAACATGATTGCGAACCGAAGGACGAGGTACTCACTTAGCAGGGTTGGTCCTGTCATCTCCTCCCTCTACCATGAAGGTGTAGGTCTTCCCGCGCTCCACGTAGATCTCCGGGATCAGCTGGTCGTTGATGTACCACGCAATGCCCCACGATGGGTGACCTGGTTCGGAAAGACCATGAGTTAGATAAGCATTGAGACTACAGTAAATACGAGTGACCAGTAACGTAATTAGCCTTTTATGCGCCCTGTGCAAACTTCTATATCTGCGCCCTTGAATTTTTTTTTCTGGTCCTGTTCTGGTCATTTCTTCGGCCCTCCAGGGTCTGCGCCCTGTGCCTAGGCATCGCTGGCAGTGCTTTAATTACGGCACTGGGTGACCCAGTTTTGAAAAGATGACAACGTTAAGATTGTTACCTAATACCTACCATTTCTTCCAGTGCCTATGCAATAAATTACAGACAGGTAATTGGTTTTGACTGTTTATAAGACAGGTTCAAATTACATGGAGAAAATTCAAAGGAATATACTAACCGTATGGAAGGAATCCGTTACTTATATCATTGTCTGCGTGAAACATACAAATAAGATTTTATATTAATACAAAACCTGAATAGGTACCATGATGACCATCTTCTTTAGTTCCGATCTATATCAAAATGAGGAAGTAAAAGTCGTCTCCGAATCTGCAGGTTGGGTAATACTAAATAATATCGAGTAAGGTGTTTATTTCTTGATCCTGAAACTCTTTAATTTGTAAACCAAAACATGTCAATCGCCTACGCGCGTATGTCTCCTGATAGTATTGCAACTGTTCTTCGTTTGCAGATGAAATGCAGTCGGCCTGTCATTGATGTGTGCAGTGTGTTATTACAGTCGTACTAACTGCATTCAAACTATAAATTTGCAGTCCGTCTGTCTAGAGCTTAACCAAATGGCTGTCATAATTATCGTTGAAATAAGACTGCTCCTACGCACTGTGTGACAATATGCCTTAGCACCTGTCTTCTTGTTACTAAACAAACCCTGCAAGGTAGTCCTCAGTTCCCTTACCGGTGATGGGCGTGTACCCGCGGGCCCCGCCGGCGGGCCCGATGCGCGCGGTGAGGTTGGTGACGCCGGAGATCACGCGCGGGGCCCACGGCAGGGGCCCGGACGAGTCCGTCTCTGCAAGACCGATGCACGTGTTCTCGTTCTGCGAGGTAAGGAGATTGTGAGATCAGAAAAGTTTAAAAAAATAATATTTGTTTTAACGACTATACTATCCCAAGAGAATATGGCTAACTAGCTTCTGCCTACGAGTTCGTCAGCGTAGATTTCAGAAATAAGCAAAGTGTAAAGTAATATATATAATCGGCCTAAGTGCCAAATTCAATCGAGATCCATTCAGCCTGTGGAGTATGTAAGGATCGTAGCATTCGTAGCAGGTGGCGTTCATTGTTTCAGCCTACCCCCATGAGAAAAAGTTTATGTATGTGTGTATCCGTTCGGCCATTTTGGCGTTATTGAGTAACAAACATTCATCCATTCTCAAAATTTTCGCATTTATAATATGATTAGTAGGATTAGTACTAGGAACCAGGATAATTACCTGAGCACCAAAGTCAAGCTGGACATCATTCCTGGTAGTATCCATGAAGGAGTGAGCGTTGGCTTCGTACCGCGAGTTCAGCGGCCCGAAGGCTGCGATGACTGACTGAGACCTGGAGGTCAAGATCTCCTTGTCCTTCATGGACTCCTTGGCTGCGAGGGGGCGGCGGTACGTGATCGTGGTGATGCCGTTCTTTTGGTTGCCTGATACTGTGGAGAAAGAAATTATGGTTGGATGAAGAAGGCCCAGTAGTGTTTAGTTGGACATGTTAAGATGACGTTTCTTGGGAGTAATGTATGTGTTTTCCGGCCCGTTTCCAGCCACGGCACTCCTAATCTTAATGCAGACTAGCCAAGTACGCAAGAGATATTAAAGTGCACAAGTGTGTGCGCAAACACTAGTGCACTCCCTCTTCCCTAACTCTCATAGTCCGATGGGACGGCAATCTGTCACGATCCAAGCCTTTGGACTCTTTCTTTACCTTTCTAAAAAAAAGTCTAGTTAGATTCTGCTCTGGGGGAGCGAGCAACACTGTTTCATAAGTTTAAAAAAACAAAGATGGAAACACCATGGCATATGGCCAAGAACTTTCCAGGTTTTAAAGACAGACATGGTGTAATAACGTTAAAGGTTTCAGGGCAATGATCAGTGCTGGCCCGTAGCTGCCTGATCTTGATCCAGGGCAGTGCAAATCCAGCAGTTCACTCTGAAACTTAACGGGTAACCACTTACCAAGTTGTGCGTCGTTGGTCCCGCCGATCCTCTGGTCGGGGCACACTCCTCGCTCTCCGTCACACTGCGCCAGGTGACTGATCGTGTAGTCAGACACGCGGGGTTGGTTCACTCTGAAAATATTATCAGAATACGATTTTAGAAGATTATAACAAATACCAGGTCTTGGATGGTTTAAACGACTCCTTTACAGAAATGGTGTTCATTTTTAAACTGATAAAAAAACGGAGAAGGATATAACAAAAATTAGAATAAAAATGTTGGTCTTGGAAGTCGGCAGTTTCGGCTATGTATTACCACCGACTTCTAAAACGAAAGTTTGAAGGTGGTTGGCCGTCTTTTTTTACTTGTTCTATGAATTTTGTTTACGCATGAAGATCATGCATTTCTTGACTATATTCGTCTAACACGGTTTAATGGTCTATGTTCACTGACCTGGTGTCCCAGTAAGCGACCACGACGTCAGCGCCCAGCATGGCGGGTCTACCTTCAGCTCCGGAGATGCCGAAGGCCATGTACTGTTCCTTGCGGAGGCGAGCTGATAGTGTTATCTGGACCTGGTCGCCCTGGAAGCATGGATAACACGATTAGACATGATTGCTGTTAAAAGGGTAGTAATTAGGAGGAGTTTTGGCTAAACTAGTTAGGGTTTATTCTGAATTCCAATGTGCTTTAGTTGGGACCAAAAAATATTCTTAGAAAGACATGAGCCTGTTCTTGTTGTTAATAAGTTACCCTGTGAATTACAAGGGTACAACAGTATCAATGTTTTCAAGAGGAAATGTATGTATATTCTACATTATAATTATCTCATATTATAAGAGAACTTTTAAGTTAGAATGAAAAATAAAGTTTAAACTTAAAACACAGCGGAGATTTGCTGATTTATTTCGGATAACATTATCATACTATGTAAACATGCTGTTTCTCTTTTGTTTCTTAAGACGTTTCCTTCGGCATTATTGATGAAAGTTAAGTGGATTAGAGATATATGCCTTACTTAAATGATTTAGTCACTATCATTACTCTACAAAGGATTTTTAGGATTTTTAAGTATTTAGGCTAGGTAGTAGATTTAAATGAAGTTTATTTAGGAAGGTAATGATAGCGACTATTTTCACATAATTATGTTGACAATGATATTTTACCTTTAGTATTCTCTGGATACCCGCTTGAACGAAAACATTAACGAACTAATTATTATAGCTATTATAATTCAGGTGACATTGAAAATAAAATCTATTAGATGGTTTACAAAATTATTAATTTCAGAAACTTCAATAGTTGAGTAGTTTTGATAAAGCCTTTTTAATTTGGGTTGAAAATAATATGAATATTTTTCCGGCTAATGTACAAAATGTTGACCATTATATTATGAAGCTGTCAAGTTTTTTTTTTTACCAACGATACAACGTGTTTTATGATACAATTCAACTTCCATTGACGGACCGTCTATCCAAAGCAGCATAAAGTTAAAAGTTCTCCCTCAATGGAAGCTGAACTACAATCAAAGTAGAATTTTTTTTATTGAAACAAATGAAATTAACAAATCAAATAAAAACAAGAGTGTCACGTCAGTCAAAAAAAAACTTGACTTCCATTTTACCCATCTACCTTACCAATTACTGTAATAAAAACAAAATAATCATAAAAATATTGTATCAAAGTCCAACGGTTAAGAGTCTAAACACAAAGCTGCAACTGACAATTTCCTAAAAGAAACCCCAAAGAACATTTTGTCTAACTTGGGGATTGAACCAGGCGGTAAGTGGAACAGACCTACACGTATTGGAGATCTCTGACGCAAGTAGATGAAAAGATCTCCATGGCCCCGCAATCCTCCACATTTCGTTCGCGCGGCCATCTTAAAACCTTTATAACTTCTTTATTTCAACTTGGTCAATTTTTTTGTTTGTCCCCTTGGCAAATTCCGACAATATTTTTAGCGAAGTTTTTTCTGTTTGGATAACTTGGCGGAGCAATCGTAACACACAGCCTGAAATGATGATGATGGGGATTGAACCCAGACTGTCCCAGACAGACACCATCAAGAGAGCAAATAAGTGCAAATTATAGGACAAGGAGAGGACGCTCTAGAAAGACCTACCCTGACTTTATTGGTGAGGTGCTTCAGAAAGGTCAGGTGCGCAGTACTCGTAACCGGCGTGCTTGTATGACCAGATGTATGAATGTGGACGAGGCGAAAGGAGTATGTTAGGATCGTAGCAGGTGGCGTTCTGTGGTTTCTGCCTACCCACATGGGAAAAAGGCGTGAGTTTATGTGTGTATAGGACAATCACCTGTATTTCCCAGCGCACTTGCAGTCTCTTATCGAGGATCTCCTTACAGTTGTTGGTGGCGCTGTAGGGAGACTGCGAGGTCGTCGAGCTAGTCTGTAACGTTACATGGGGTTAATACACACTAATACGTATGGGTCTGTCCACAGATGTCGGGGTAAGGGCCTTCCAGAACATGCTCTGATGTAAGCAGCTATTGGTTTTAATTGGTACAAAATTATTGTGTTTCAGCATTTAATTTAAGCTTAGGTAGTTACACAAAAATATAAAAAAAAAACATACAAAAAACTTCTTTCTTTTTTTATTATGATTCCTAATATTTTTTAACAAGTGTGACCTTTCAAATTAATTTGACAAATTGATAAACGCGCGTAAGCGTCTGTGGTTAGTTGTTGATGATTCTGGTAGCCAATTACAGCAGCTTAAACGCATTTGAAAATTGATCACATTATTTTTTGTTCCAAAAATTATGGGTTAGTGACAAAAAACCCGATGTCCGAAAAGCTCTGATTCCAAACAGCGTGGATAGATATCATATTATAGCTGACACATTTACCTGTTATTTATCCCGTAGACAAATAAGTTAAATAATTAATTTATAAATAAATTATTAATAAATAATACTTAGACATAAATAATGAACCCAATTAATTAATTAAAATTGAAATGAATAAATAAATGAAATTAATAAATAATGAATACTCACAGGGTTATACCACCAAGCAGGCTGTAAATAACAACATCCAACATCCCAGGGGTAA
The DNA here is from genome assembly GCA_932526535.1 of Caradrina clavipalpis. Taxonomy (NCBI): domain Eukaryota; kingdom Metazoa; phylum Arthropoda; class Insecta; order Lepidoptera; family Noctuidae; genus Caradrina; species Caradrina clavipalpis. The sequence goes on from OW052110.1 coordinate 558,917, forward strand.
GCAGAGAGGAGAGAAACACATACATGATAGTTAAGTTAGATAATAAGATGTTTATTAAGTACAAACAATATAAATGCTATATATAAGTCACCCATACTCCTAAACACAGGTTAGCTTGTAACCTATCTAGAAGAACGGTTCTTTAGCCACGAGTAACATTATGCTCGTGTTATTTTTACATGGTCAATAATTTGGTCTAGGTAACAATTAAAAAAATATTCTCAGGTTCTATTTCAGATTTTACGATTCAGTCTTGTTTGAGTTTACGAATCAAGATCACAGAGGAACCTACACCTACATATTTGATGTCGCAAGAACGTTATAGCACGTGCAACCTTATAGGCATCTATGTGGCATCTAATAATGTCAGATACGGACTTGACAGCTTAATGTGTCCAACTACAAAATAGTGTGCTTTATGTTTATGTTCCGAAAACTTGAAACTTTTTTTATTTCGACGTATGTAACTGTTAATTTAGTCTTTAAGATGAAAAACACACTTTAATTTTATGAAATAAGTAGGTAGTTACATTAACGAAACTAGAAGTTTTTCGGACTGGTATGAACAGGCATTGGTAGAAAGTAAAAAAAAGCGAAAGAACTTCAACCAAGCAAAAGCTCCAAAAATTACTAGACTTATAAAGCTGAAATGGTAGATAGCAGATGGCAGCTAATAAGTTACTTTGGCAAAGTAATAAGTCTAGGTAGACAGATCAACAGAAAGTTCTACAGAATTCAAATAAACTAAAGACGAAATAAAAATTGAACCAATACTTATTTACTTATTAAAAAACTTTACTACCATAGAAAAAAAAATGACGTAAAAAAGGTTGTCGAATTCATGATCCTGATTTGTAAAGATTTGGCTCAGAAACCAGTAAACCAATCAAAAGAGAACCATTTTGGCTTAACACTAATAGTCTGACTTTCAATTAGTTTCTGTGATTTAGTAGTACGTCCTTTGGATGCCTTCCGTTTACCCTGGAAAGACGGGGAATAAAATATACATATACATACAGATATGTTTATTAAAATGATAAATGTTTTGTTAGTAATCCGGGCAAGCTGTTGGTAAAATGATTATTAGGATTAATCACAAACAAATCATGGTTAATACAAATACAATATTGTTTAGTAGAATGATATCCTTTTAATACAGTTACACACTCTTTTCATCCGCATTCAATTCCATTCTTATCGAAAGGATGTTCGATCTACAAAGCCGTTCAAACTCTCAGACGTTGCTCAAATTTGCGAAAGCCAACAATGGTCTTTCTGTCTCACACACATTCAACACAACTACCTATATTTCCTTTTCAATCAAATATAAGTCCCATCTACTGTCTCAATGCACGGGAGTCATTCAAGATTCATCTGGAAAATGACAGAGATTCTTCTTCAATATCTACAATATTGTTTTACCTATACGCAAATTAGGAATGGTGAATGATTGTAATTTACACAGTCATTACACTATGTTCCTATTAGTACCGTATACCTACCTATAACTAGTCAGGCAGAATTTATCTAATATTTAGTTGTATTTTATGAAAACTCCTCCTCTGATAAGTATAAATAAAGTTACATTTAGGTATTACCCAAGTTTTACTGAAATATAACAACATTGAATATGTATTAAAGTTTCACAAACCAGCTCGGGTTAATGAGAACTCTATCAATCTTATTACATTTTTGTACTTACCACCTCCCTACCCATATTATGCGAATAAATAATTTGTATTCAACATCTCACAAAACATCACATCACACGCCAACCTCCACAACATTCTCTCCACCATCCCTCCCAATGCCACCTCCAACAACTCACAGTGATCTTGGTCTGCCCCAGCGCTGGAGGCACGTCCAGGTCTTTGGGGATGTACACGTGTCCGAAGTTGTGGCGGTACTCCACGCACCAGACGGCGAGCCAGTCGATGTCGTATGCCGTCAGCTTGCCGGGCAGCTGGATCTCGATGTCCTCGCCTTGGTAGCCCCGGAGAGGGTGAAGGGATCCCATCTCGTTGGGCACCTGGGAAATTAAGGGGTTTTGTTTTATTATGAACTCAATTAATCTTTTAGTAAACCTTTGAATTTTTAGGAGTCAGTCTGTCATAAAGTCGAAGATGTAAGTTGCTCGTTTTAAACTGTCGCTACGCTGTCCATGGAGAAGAATGGGCAAGAAAATCTAGAAACACTCTTTTAAAATCAATGAAATATCACAAATTTGGGATACATCATTTATGATGGATCTACGAGTATCTACGGGTAAAAGTTATGCAGGAAAAAAAGGTCTAGAGTAAGTATAATAATATAATGAAATGCTGGTTTGGTAGGGTACATTGCCAAGTTATGATTAGTTCCATGACTTCCTAAACCACGCCAAAGAATTCACCAAAACGAATGGTTTAAAAGACAGTCACTCATTACAGTCAAATCTATTTTCATTTGAATTAAACCACAATTTTTTCTTTATTTTCTATAGTTATGAGAACTGATTGGAAAGTAATTATAATCTGAAACTAAATGAAATGTGAACATGTTCAGTAAGTTTACGGATATCGTGTGTAAATGTTTACTCTTTTACCGTCTGGAACTTATGATTAGTTTGTGCTGTGAAACCTGTACCCGATATTAGGCTAAAATAATACCTAAATAGGTAATAATTAAATTATAAACTATGTACAGTATATAAAAAAATATAGGAAGCTCATAGGGCGTTAAAAACTCATCCACATCGCTGTTAATGGGACAAGTGTTCAAAAGACTAGCATTGGAGGATCCCATCGGTACCTATGTATGGAATTTCTTCTCCATACGAAACTTCCATTTGGAATGAGCAACTAGATGCAATATTTTTAATTAATTGATGTTCAATAGTGCCTTTTAATGGTCTTCTAATTCGGTGCCTTGTAATTGGAATTGATTTGACTTTGACTTTGATAATTTCTCCCAAAAATCCTCACCTTCGTTCCAAAGGGATTGGGTTCGGAGCCATTTCCGACCCAGAAGTAAGCATCAGGTCCTGCTCCGTCGTAGTGCAGGTTGGGGATGTAGAAGGTCTTGGCGTCCAGAACACTGATGTTGCCGGACCGCAGGCCGTGCGCCAGGCGCTTGAACTCGGGCAGCACGCGCGGGCGGGGAGGGTCCAGCCCGGGGGGGATGAACACGTCGCCGAAGTTTACCTGGAGCAGAAGAAATTAATAGATAAACATCTCTTTTAGACGTACCTGGTTAAAATAGTATTAGGATTGAGTAGCTACTGTAATTAAACTCACGAAAAAAATGTATAAGGCCGAAGGCTGTAATAGAAAACATACCATCACGCCTGTATTCCCCTAAGGGGTAGTCAGGGGTGTACCAATATACACCCACAGTTCGCCGCTATATTTAGGTCCCATGTAATAGGGGGCGAGTCTATTGCCATTAACCGGGCACAAACCCAAACTCTGAGCTGCTACTGAGAATTTCATAGAAAACCCTAATAACACTTTTTGCTCGACCTGAAAATCGAACCCAGGACCTCTAGCGTAGCAGTCACGCTTAGGACCACTAGGCTAACGAGGCAGAAGATATTAATAAATAAATGTCCCTTTTACAAATAGCTGGTTATCGAGAGAGGTATAAAAAGGTATCGTGTTGCCCAATTCCTGGGTTGTGGGGGCCAGATAGGCAGTCGCTTCATGTGAAACACTGGTATTCAGCTGCATCCAGTTAGACTGGAAGCCGACCCCACCAAAGTTGGGAAAAGGCTAAGCAGATGATGATAACAAATAGCAGCTGGTTAAAATAGTATTAGAATTGATTGCTGCAGTTAAATTCACGAAGAAAAATGTAAGTACAAGGATGTAGGCTCTTATACAGGATAAGTTTTTAACCAGTGCGTAAATTTTTTTTGGTAGTTCAGTGTCAGTAATAGAACACATTTCCGTGTTTAGTTAAAAAAAAAAAAAAAAAAATTTCATCCTTATCCGAGTTTGAAATAAGTAAATCACCCAGGACAAAATCTATTCGCCATACTATCAATGAAAACTCGCGGCCGCCGCCGCCGCCCGGGCGCATGGCTGGGGTGAGGGGGTGGGGAATGCGCTAGCGCCGAGTGACAATGAAATATGGTTTTCAAGTAAACATGTTTCGTAAGCGATAACTTTTTTTTTTAGTACTAAGACATATCAAAATAAAATATACGTGTTTAATAAAACGTGTTGAAGTTTATTATGGCAAAATTTACGCACTGGTTAAAAAATTTTCCTGTAGAATAGAAGAATATATTTTATTTATTTGTTAACATAGGTAAAGGAATACATACAGATCTTGTTTGATGAGCAGAGCGCTATGTTGCCATACTAGTGCGCCAGGAGGCGTACAAATATGGCATATTATAGCGCTCTGCTCATCAAACAAGATCTAATAAATATTGGTTAAAAGTCTGACCGACGACGAAATCGAACCTAAAACTTAGCACATTTCAGTCAACTAGATATTAAAAAGTCGTATAGCTAAATGTAATAGTAAAAACCACAGTTAATAAAACTAATATAAAAGCTCAAACAGTTCCACCTGTCTGTATCTACATCATCTAATTACAATTTACAATGTCCGCATTTGTAAACATAGCGTACTATAACTGCATTCGCGTACGACTACAACTTGCGTGGGAGGAGGGCGGCGGCCGGGATATACGTGGGCGGTTGCAGTTCTAGGAACACGGCGGCAAATACCGGACCTTGTCTAGACGTTAGTTACACAGTTTATTATAAATCTATGTGTTGAATAATATGGGATTTTTTCTAGTTTTAACTTTAATGTAAACAGCCATTCATTGCAATGACTGTCAACTTAGACAATTTATTTCATTCATTATTAGAAGAATTGCAGAAAACCGCTGCAGGATACATCAATTTTACAACCATCTTACACTTCAAATAAAACCTCATTTACGTCAAATTAACATCAAGCGAACGCATTCATTGACGCTGAACGCGACCAATAGTGGCGCGCTGGATGCCGGCAATGGCCGCTAAATGTCACATTTTGGCGCGAAAGTTGTAAGCATGCGCGCCAAAAGTAATCGATATTTTGTTTCGGTTGTTACTTTGCGGGTGTAGCCGTTTTTGCGTATTATAAGGCAGTAATCATTTGTGTCTTTAGATAATGTATGACGAGACGAGCTACGACAAAATTGTAATGATCCACAATAGCCCTGGACTTTTGCCCAGCAGTGGGATGGCGCAAGCAGTCTAATGTACGGAAAATAAATTATTTTCAATAATAACACTATATAAATCTTACGAACATAGGAATGATTCATACACCCAGTCTCAATCTCTAAATCGACCGTAGATTTCCAATCAATCCAATACAGGTCAATGACTTTATGAACCCGACTCAATATTACTAACTAACAATCGACGATATCGGAAAAGCTAACAAAAAGTCAAAGGCCCTTAACCATCAAAGATGGAGTGTACGCGTTTCAATTGACAACCACCTGCATTCCTGGCTCTTGTGACTTCTACTATTCATCATTGAAGAATAAGAAAGACAGATTTTGTGCCCAATATAGTAAGTATGGACATTGAATTCTATCTTATGAACTTATGAATAAGTATAAAAAAATATAATCTCGATTTGTTCATCATCTTTTGTTACTTTTTACGACACGATATGCGGCTGAACATGATAGAACCTTCTGCATTAAATATCTGGCATAAGTACAATGTATATAAACCACGTTTATACAAATAAATAAACTATTATTTTGAGATTAAAATGGTCTGAAAATCCGGACAAATCTTAGCGTATTCATAGCAAATATATGTAGATATAAAATAAAATGATTATGTCAGTCGACTGCTTAGTCCTGAAGAGGGCCATTTAGAGTTTAAATTTGCCATCGTCGTAAAAGGATTAGCCAATCCACAGGAGACGATTGCCCAGGGTGCTGTAGACGTAACACAGGTCGGAGAGTACGTTTCTCGAGAAGGCTCAACAAAACTTAAAAGTGGCGATAAGGCGATTCGCACACTGTCCCGCGCTACGCTCCGTAGTGCGCGGCCACGGAGTTCTGGTGAACTGCAACACTGCGCGTGAACGCGTTTTCTGTGTGTTGCACTACGCGTGTTTTCTATACAAACACAGATACTTGCAAACAACGTAAGGACACGCACTCAGGCGCTACGCTCCGTGATGCGGGGCAGTGTGCTAATCGCCTAAATAAAGCTGAGCTAAGAGTGCTTACAGTGAACCTCCGGCACCACACGCTGATCCACTTGATGTCGCGGAGTCGCTTGCCCCCCGGGAGTCGCAGCAGGATGTCTGAGTTGCTGTGAGCTGACAATATCGGAGGGTCCCTGGAACGACAGAGAATGGACTGTTAATTACGGACAATTTTCCTTGGAGACCTGCCATGTTACCGCTTCACCACTGTTGGTTGACTGGTAGATCAAGCCTAAGGCATTAAGTTTGCCTTTGTACGTTTTATTGTATAATTATAGTTATTTTTTTTAAGTTCTTTGTCTAATTATTAACGATTATGAGAGCTTCTTTCACTATGTAGAACAGAACCAAATGTTATTTAGTACTTTCATTCGGCAACATGATGGTGTGGTGATGGTTGGCACAGCAGCTGAGCGACTGGCTGATGTGCTGCGTGTTGCGGGTTCACACTCGCGCGAACAAATATTTGTACAGTCTATTATGATTACGTATGACTGTAAACGCACACACGATACAGGAGAAATGTCTAGTGTGAGGCAACGAATAAAAAAAAAACAAAGCTTGAAAAAATCTCACTACATAACTATTAGCAAATTAAAATGGATGATTACTGAATATCTTAAACAGTCATTTTATGTGGGTGTTTTACTTATTAAACTACCAACCTACTTATTTAACTACTTACTAACTGGGAGTTAAAGAGCAGCAATACAATAATAAGCACCTGCTATATTATCTCTTCACCACCTTTGGTTGTTTGCATTGTTTGCATAGCATAAAATAAATAAATGAGGACCCTAAAAAAACATTATTCAAAAGAATATCTCTCAAACCAGAAAAGGTTTCAACAAAAAGAAAATCCTCCATTTCCTTCATGATTGTCGCTGCGACACACACCCCTGCTATTACCCCCAGGGGGTCATTACGCCCCCCTCGTAATTATCTTTATTTAATTACCAAACAATTTTACTATTGTCGTCATATTTTTACGATGCCCCCGAAATTAGGAATCGTTTTGTTTGCCCTCCCCTAAGATATATTTAGGATGTTTTAATGGGAGGGGGTGGGTCGCCTATTATCTGTATTTGCATAGCTTTTTAGCGTTCTCGATGAAATTTCTTTTCTATTCGGAAATTCTAATCTATGCTAAAAAAGATTTGTTTGTTTATCGTCGATTTTAACCATTTTTTCAACAATCTATATATATAAAAGAAAGTCGTGTTTGTTACAACACTTATAACTCGAGAACGGCTGGACCGATTGCCATGGTTTTTGATTTGTTGGATTTGTTTCCGTCCCGAATAGCAGAATACATCTTAAAAACAATGAAAACTCGATATGTGTAATAAATAATTAATCATTTCAATAGATGCTGATTTGTTTATTACATGTCAAACATTTGTTGTTCAATCCTGTCAAATAGTGTAGCAACATTTTTTTTTTTGGAGCTTATGGCCTGTTTGCTGAGACCTTTAAGCCACAACTTTATTTTTTTCTGAAGACATCATGTGTGCGTTCAGAAATTTATTTTTTGTAAAATGTCTACAAAGTTCAGGTACTGGATACTTTTTATCCCGTCGGTAGGGAGGCAGGTAGGGTAGGTATGTAGGGGTAGGGTAGGTATGTAAGGGTAGGGTAGGTAGGTAAGTAGGTAGGTAGGGTAGGTATGTAGGGGTAGGGTAGGTAGGTAAGTATGTAGGTATGTAGGGGTGGGGTAGGTAGGTAAGTATGTAGGTATGTAGGGGTAGGGTAGGTAGGTAAGTATGTAGGTATGTAGGGGTAGGGGAGGTAGGTAAGTATGTAGGTATGTAGGGGTAGGGTAGGTAGGTAGGTAGGGTAGGGTAGGTATGTAGGGGTAGGATAGGAAGGTAAGTAGGTAGGTAGGGTAGGTATGTAGGGGTAGGGTAGGTAGGGTAGGTATGTAGGGGTAGGGTAGGTAGATAGGTAGGTAGAGTAAGTATGTGGGTAGGTAGGTTGATGGAGTAGTTAGGTGGGGTAGGGTAGGCAAGAACTGGACTTTCAGGGCAGGACAACGTCTGCCGGGTCCGCTAGTAGATAGATAAATTATCAGGAAGTAACATAGGTTACATAACATTACGCTACGATATACGGGAGCGGAGCAGTAACAAAAGATGTAACTTAACGCGCTTAAGTTGAAGAATTTGTTTGTTTATGTACTAATCTCAGGAACTACTGGTCCGATTTGAATAACTCTTTTGCGGTTTTAGGCGATTGTTAATTGGCTGAAAATCTAAAAAGGGGTATTTATACTGATCATTATTAATAAACAAATTTTACTATAGGACCAACCCTGAAATGATAAGTACAATACCTCTTTTAAACTTTTTAACCGACTTCAAAAAAAGGAGGAGGTTATCAATTCGACTGTATTTTTTTTTTTTTTTTTTATGTTTTTAACCGACTTCAAAAAAAGGAGGAGGTTATCAATTCGACTGTATTTTTTTTTTATGTTTGTTACCTAATATTTACCGATCGTCATGATTCTTTTTTTATTTGAAAGCTGGTGCTTCCCGTGTGGTCCCATTGTCACCATTTCAATATCTCATGATGGGATCTTGTAGAAATCGGGGGAACTCTTCAATAAATAACAGCAGATTAACCGCGATTGTTGCTATAGCATATCTAAGCATTGTTTACACCATCACACAACATAACATTACGCGTGTACACTCGAAAGGGTAACACAGATATATTCAGTAGTACTTATTCGAAAATTTGTCCTCCAAGTAAACGAAATCGCATAAGTATTCTGCTTTCTTATGACTTTTTAGTGGTGTCAAGTTAATTTACGTAGTATGTTCCTTCATGGATTTGGATGACAGGAAGTTGATACTAAAAAGCAAAAAATAAAAAACTTTTAAACAAAAAAAAACAACCGCCTTCAAAAACTAAAAAGTGAATAATAACTTTAGCTTTGGAAGTCGGTGGCAATACAAAACAACAAATAGAACCAACGCCACCGACTTTCAAAGCTAAAGTTATTATTCACTTTTTAGTTTTTGAAGGCGGTTGTTTTTTTTGTTTAAAAGTTTTTTTTAGTTAATTACCAGTCGCCCTGTATAGCGAGTTTTTCGATGAAAGACATCACACTACGACACACGGTAGCGGAGCAATAATCAAAGCCGTAAGCTAACGTGGGTAAAACTGTGGGGTATTGCTAGTTGATGATAAAATATTACTTTTCCTACCACTCTGGTCTAGGGTTGGGCAAAGTTTTATTGGGGTTTTCTTTACGAGTTTCTCTAGAAGTCTGAAATAGGTTTTCCCTCTTTTACATGGGACTTAACCATAATTTTTTTTAGGGTAACCATAATAGTACTTATACTTTCTACCGATATTGAGGAAACATAAATTTTAAGTAGTGGTAGAGCTCTTTGTGAAGGAGCTAGTTCGGGGAAATACTACCACCATACCTATTCTGCCGCAAAGCTTTGCTGAGTTCCGGTTTGAAGGGTATGGGTACCGATTACAGGCACATGAGATATTTCAACTTTGTCACTGGGATGGCAACGCATTTGCAAGGCCTCTGGTATTGCAGATGTCTATAAGCAGCGGTGACCACTTAACATTAGGTGGGCTTGTTTGCCATCCAATGATATTAAAACAATATCAATTATACGAGTATATGTATTTTCTACAGAAAAAGGTAATCTAGGATAATTGTTAGGGCCATTACCCTAAGTGAGACCTACAAAATATCTAGGTTATTTCTTTAATAAACACATAACATATAATATACATATGTATGTAAAAAAAAAACTAAATAATAATTAAATTACAAACTATGTACAGTTAAAAAAAATAAAAAAGTAAGGTCAAAGGGCGTCAAAAAACTCATCCGCATCGCTGTCAATTGGGCATGTGCCCAGAAGGCTGGCAGCATTGCCACGTTATATGGCAATGCTGATTCTTTGGCCAAAGAATAGGCCAGCCCTCTGGTCACGTATATATAATAACATACCTAATGTATAATACATGTCGTAACTAAAACGATTTGAAGTAACACATAGTCAGGTCACAACACTGCTTTGACACGGTTTTATTGATTTTAGAATCGTTACGGCGGTTGTGACTAGTTCTAGCGCTACTAGGGTATGCAGTGATTGGTCTGCTCGACAAATACATGGAAGGATTATAAGTATAGTTATTATAAGTTTGTGAAGCTATTGGTTATTCTGTAAGGAAGCAAGAAAGTAATGTTTTTTTTTCTTGTTCATATCGAATGACGACATGAATACTCAGGGTCACAAAATAGGGTGAACATGTTAAGTTTATATCAGACATTGGCAAACACGCCAATATTACAAAATTACGAACTACCTATAAGTTGGAAACCGAAGACCTAGACCCATTTAATATTTATATCATTAATTACTATCTTTTAAACGCTATATACTTAATAAGTAGGTATTCACCGCGGTGGCACCAAGGTCTTTGATTACTGTTCCGTTGCCGTGGGTCGTAATGTGATGTTATACAGCCTATAACTCTGCGAATTTGATTTACTCAAATTGGACCGGTAGTTCCAGAGATTAGCTCTCTAAACTACCTAGCTTTATAATGAGCCACATCTATAACTAAAAGTGATTTCTATGTTATTCTTCAAATCACACGATTATTAAAGTAATAAATAGTCATTACTCCCACTAATTACCAAGAGCCAACGTAACGCGGAAGCGAAAAAAAAAAACACTTACCAAAATGAAATTTAAAGTAATTTAAATAAAAAGCTCTTGAATTACGTCCGAACATTTAAGGAGCTCAACAAGGAAAGCCCCCATTGATCGCGGGACGAATTTATTTCGTTTTCACTTCGTCCCATGAATACTAAGTTGGATGAGGAGATGCGAGCTGTGACGAATGTGACACTCATTTGGATGAATAACGAAGGATGGGGGTGGATGATCGATGCTGAATGTTATTTAAAAGTGGAATGTGTGATGGATGTTGTCGCTTTGAATTTGTAATCTTTTGGGTGGATTGTGAAGGAAACCATTGTACTTGATCATTTATATGGACCCTTTGGTTGACTGGTAGATAATGCCTTAGGGAAAACCGCCTTTGTCCTTTTTTTTTACTTAAATTCCTTGAGAATTAGCAAACGTAGCTCTCTGCGTAGCTTGGTGCTAGTTATCGCGAGAGATGGAAAAAATGGGAGTAGGCATTTGCCCAGCAGCAGCAGTGGGGCAGTACGGGCTAGTTATAATAATAAAGTTAATTAAAGCTGTTTAAGAGGCCGTACGCCGTTTAAAAGTCCGGGAGCTAGGGTTCCGAGTTACTTAAAGTATATAAAGTTAAAATAATTTTAGGTGTACTACACACTCTGCCTACACCTACAGGGAAGGCGTAATGTTACATACATACATATATAAACTCACGCCTTAGTACTCGTAACCGGCGTGCTTGTATGACCATGGACGAAGCGAAAGGAGTGTGTAAGGATCGTAGCAGTTGGCGGTCCGTGGTTTCTGCCTACCCCCATGAGAAAAAGGCGTAATGTTATATCCTGTATATTCTATAAACATGTTCCATTTATAACTTTACCCAGTCCGCAACAACCGATGTGTCCTCGATTAAAGCTTCATTAACGTCGATAGGATCCCTGACCTTTGTATTGTATAGCGGTGATGGAAACTTCGTCAATGAAGCTCAACTTCGCCGTCATATGATACGTAACAGAATGTTTGTCGCCAAGCGAACTGGAGGTCGTTGTGTAACCGACTCTTAAATTAGACTGTTAGAAAGTAGGTGCTGTGTATTGGACGAATTTTCGAGCTTTTAGGCTTGTCATATATAGTGGTACATTTGTTTAACATGTGTGTAATGTAAGTCTTTTTACAAACTCGTCCAGTTGTGTCCAGTTTAACCGTTATATTTACTTATACACACACACAGGTAAACATCATCTTGTAGTAGATATCTGACGGAGTTCCGTGATTTACTGCCGACCACCATGGGAAAAAGGAGTGAGTTTATGTATGTATGTATGTCATACGAGTCGATGGTCAAACAAATACAATCTCACGCCTGGTAGAAACTGTTTACTGTCACTGGTGTTAAATATCCGAATGTCGAATGATCCAAAACATTCACATGTGAACTGTAACCACTTAAATAGTCAACACAATCGAAGTATCCAACTACCTGAAACCACTCACCTAGTAGTGTAATCTTCTGGATACGGCACCAGTATCCCTTCAGGACTGGGCTGAGGCGTATCTCCGACCCAGAAGTATGCATCTGGGCCGGTTCCATCGTACGCAAATCCTCGGACGAAGACGGTGTTCTCGTCCACGGCGTACACCGTTCCTCGGATGCCGTGAGCATACTGTGTGAGGCGGCCGATCAGCCGGCCGTAGTAGGGCTCCGGACGACGGCATCTGACTGTACCTGGGGAAGAGGAGACAGGGATAAGAGACTTTAGAGCCTTGTGAATTGTAAATGAGATTTACAGTCTCTTGAGCATCGGTTCGGGTTTCAGAACTGTGGTCGTCTTACTTTACCATTATATTATGAAGAATCCCTTTTCATAATTCGGCTTTATTCTGTCAAAACAAACGAACCCATGTCAAAATATATCCCATTTTCTCAGACAATAGTGATGATTTTGGATATTTAACGCTTATAAATTTCATTTACTGGATTGTAACATTTTTGGCAACTTCTCATCACTGTTGAATTAGTTTGATCTAGTTCATTGAATTATTGAAAGACTTGGCTTGTTTTGGCAGAACTAACCTCAAGATAGCTGTGGCCATCAGAGATCTAGGACGAAGGAAAAAAAATTGTCGGTAAACTACTGGTATCCCGTCGAGCCGCAATCAGTTATACTGAAACCGACGCCTATATGTAGATATAGTAGGGAAAATACTAGGCAGAAAATAACGATGATTTTATAATTTTGAGAATTGTAATTGTAAGGAGTGACCTCTCTTCCAAAAAAGCCATTAATATAAAGTTGAAGTTTAAAGTTATTCCAACTCTATATGAGAAGAGACTCTGCAATTAGACGATTTATTTCGACTGGAAAAACCTTTGAATGAAATGTCATTTCACATATGGGTAGAATCTACAGAATGTCAAAGCACTTCTAGTTCCAATATCTACAGAAATGCTCCACAAATGTCAACTCACAGTACTATGTAATGTCAAACGTCAGCTGAGTTCTATAATAGTTTCATTGTGATCATCACTTTCACGTATGATCACAATATATCACCCTGCTGCACGCTGGACTGACGATTTAGATTTTTTAGATTTAGATTTATTTATTTGCATAAAAACATGGTATAAAAGTAACACCTTTTGACTTAAATATGAGATCAATACATGTTTTGCTTAAGACTAAAGCGTGCAAAGTGGTTATTGTAACTTGTGTTCAAGGTACTCCTTAATGCTATAAAAAATGTTATTATTTAGCCATTTAAACAGTTGAATTTTAAACAGTCGAAGTTGAATTTGGTAGTTTAAGTTGACATGGTAATTTATTACGCACAGCCATAGCTAAGCAGCTTTTATTATATTTTGCTAATCGAGGGATTTCATTTAAAACAAGTCTAAATTGGTCTCGTCGACTCCTAGGGAAACTACGCAATGTCTTTTCGGCCGACTTACCTCAGTGCCTCAAGACGAAAGTCTTCAACCAATGTGTGTTACCAGTGATGACTTACGGCACCGAAACGTGGTCTCTCACTATCGGCCTCATCTCAAAGCTCAAAGTCGCTCAGCGAGCTATGGAGAGGGCTATGCTCGGTGTTTCTCTACGTGATCGAATCCGAAATGAGGAGATCCGTAGACGAACTAAAGTCACCGACATAGCCCACCGGATTAGCAAGCTGAAGTGGCAATGGGCAGGCCATATTGCTCGCAGAGCAGATGGCCGATGGGGTCGAAAAGTGCTAGAGTGGAGACCACGGACTAGCAAGCGCAGCGTAGGACGTCCACTAACAAGATGGACAGACGACCTAATAAAGGTCGCCGGAAGACGCTGGATGCAGGTCGCTTCCGACCGGCATATGTGGACATCTAAAGGGGAGGCCTATGTTCAGCAGTGGACGTCCTATGGCTGAGATGATGATGATGATGACTCCTAGAGCTTACATCTGCTGTTCTAAACAGATCTTTGTGTTTCCGGACAAACATACATGTTTCATATAAGTACAATGAGGGTAGTGGTAGCAATCCAAGTTTTTTAAATACCGGTCGACAAGACTCACCCGGTGGAATGCCCTGAATAGCTCGAACACACTACTTTAAGACACACTCCTTTAAAGATTTAAAGGAGGTAGCAAGCAGCAGATGGATGCGGGCTCCCCAGGACCAGGATGGTTGGCGCTCTTTGGGGGATGTAGGCCAGCAGTGGACAAGATGATAAGAACGTCTTCATTTCAAAAGATAGGTAGGGTAAAAGGGTTGTTAGAATGTTCTAACTTTTGAGAACTAGGTTATATTTAGTTAGTGGTAGAGTTAGTAACTTGAAGTTGTGAATAATTTGACATGCATGTACGTTGTTGTGGCAATATGCTGTGAAACTTACCTATGAAGATAGGGAAGTTTCCCTTTGAAATTTCGAAAATATTAGGCAAGTGTAGTTGTCTAATATTTACGGTATTTCAGAGTTAGTCTCAAAGTGAAAGTTAACCCTATCTTCCTAGGTAACTTTCCAACAAAGTGGAAGTTTCCTAAATTTCCGTGGGGTGACAATGTCAAACTGTATGAAATAGGTACGTAGGTATATTTGCTATGTCAGAGATTCTGGTAAGGTAAAAGTGGTACATATTTTAGTAAAAAAGAAACACTCACTGAGGAGTTGTTATAATTCAAGATTCGGCCCACCACCAACCAGTCAAAAAAATACCGAAAATGTCTTCCTTGGTAAACTCAAATGGAGTGAGCTTAAGGTGAGACGTCATCTCACGGAAGCTAGGAATTGAGAGCTCACCTCACCTATTTACTGAAGAATTTTGATCAGAAACAGCGCAGCAAGTGAGACGGTAAACCTATTCAACATAAACAAAACTGTAATCAATCGTTCTCTAATTTACGAGTTTTACTCGAATAACCTTACTCGTAGCAACTACGGTGACTTATCAAATCGAACATCCGTCTGCTAATGGATTCCACTGACTATTCCCTAACCCCCCCCCCCCCCCCGCCACAACTGATCGATCGCAGCTTTTAAGAATATTGCTTTGTGAAAAAACTTCATTTGTATTCATTTGGCATTCTAATCCGTACCTTATTCCGAGTTCATTAGGTCTTAAAATGTGGCGGGGGGGTTGTGGAGTTAAGACGTTCTGTTAGGGTGGATTGGACCCTAAATTCGGAAATTATTGTCAGTCCGCATTATACACGGTGTATTGTTGGAGGACATTGTCGGGGACTGATGAAGTCGGGGAGTTTAACGAGTATTGATGGTCAGCTGAGCGGGGCCTGCTTGAGCGAAGTTTGTTTTTATTGCAATCTTAGCTGATAAGAATTTTATTCCATTCTTTGCTTTTTTTTTCTGTTTTTTTCCGGTTGTACCTAAGGATGTCTTTATACAGTACAACTTTTTTAATCTGATAGGGGCTAGCTTCTGCCCGTGACTTACTCCGCGTCAAATTTGATATATGATCCCACGGGAACCGTACATTTTCTGGGATAAAAAGTACCCTATGTGTTATTACACACTACAATCTACCTCAGTGTCAAATTTTATCTAGATCCGTTCAACTGTTTCAGTGTGAAACAGTAACAAACAACCATTCATCCATCCTCACAAACTTTCGCATTTATAATATTAGTAGAGTAAGATTTTTATCTTTCTGGGGAGTATAGTAAGCACCTATGTCCTATACTTAAATTATAAAGGTGAAGACTTTGTATGTAAGAACGCGCAAATCTCAGGTATAACATTTTTTTTGCGTTATGTAGCCCGTTTATCGAGAAAGGTTATACACAACCATCACGCTATGACACATGAGTGCGGAGCAGTAACCAAAAGTAACGTTAACGCAGGTGAAATTGCAGGGTTTAATTAGTATACAATATTTTATTTTTATTCCAAATCTGTAATATTGAAAAACACATCTTCTATACAATTTCATATTTTTTCCCTGAAATATTAAATAGGTACCTATTCAACTTTTTATATTAAAGGTGAATTCCACTGAAAAGTATTACATAAGCCCGATTCCTTTAGAAAAGGTTTCATCCTCTATAATTGCCTTGGTAATATTACGTACATTCTGGGAAATAAATTGATTGGCATATTGAAACACTACGTATAATATTCTTATAATACTGTCAAAGTATGACGATTTTATTGCGACTGGAATAACATACAAGGCGTTGATTTGCATCCTGATCAAATTCAAGGAGTTAACTATGCTCGTAATTCTTAACACGAAACAATAATAAAATAAATTGTTTTTGTTTTTTTTTTACTTGATTTTCAAATTGGAGGTAGCCATCTCGCCAGAGGGTTTAGGCGCTATGTACACATTGATATAGCCGCGCAAAGACTCTGCCTACCGCATACGCAACTGGGCGATTCTGAATTTTGCGAGAGGAGTATTCTGGAATACTGTTATTTGATAGTTGCAACTAAAAAAAACAAGTATTTATTAGATATTGACTAGGTATTGTATAATTATATTTGATAACTCCTATTTTTATGACAAGCTCCTAAAATTTGGCAAGGATGCAAATCAACACCTTGTATATGGATAATGTGGGTACAATATGGTATGAGCACCATTAACCAGCAAATTCAAGAAAAAAGAACAATTATTTAACCATTATTTTTTAATCCATAAAACAAATAGATTTGTAGTTTATTAGCTAATCAATTGTAGTTGTGTATTGCTAATAAATACAGTTATGTATTGAGTTGCTTTATAAATTTTGCGCGCACCGTCGCCTCTCGGTGTGAACTGACCCTAATACCCCATATCGCTAGGTTGTGTCTGCAGCATGTATTTAATTGATAGTCATTTGTTTAAGTTATTATTTTCCTGCTTCTGCAATATAAAGGTTAATGAACTTTAAAGCCAGCTTCATCATTCTACGGCAGCGTGGAGTTTAGTGCGGGGGGGCGTAAACATCCACGTTTATAAATTTTTCCTTAGGTTCTTTAGTAGCCTTCCAAGAATGGACGTGTTTCTCAACGATGCTCATTCTTAGTATTATGGGTGAACGTCCGCTCCGAGTCTGAACCTTTACCTACAAACATCTAGACTTGAAGTGTTTAGGTATTTTAACTTTTTTGTATGTTGATGCCATTATTTTTGTTGAGGATTTTATTTGAGTGTACAAGTTTTCATTATGTAGTGGTCCTTTATATGTAGTTTCTTGCTCGTTCTTCTCCATACGAAACTAACTTATAGATGGGTTTAAATTTCAATTATTTTATCTATATAACGTTCAAAGTGCCTTTTAAGAGCTTAATAGAAATAAATGATTTGACTTTGACTTTAATTTTGGACGATCGACGACAGCCTTAGGATTCTTTTCTTCTTTTTTGTTTGTCGCCAAGCAATGACTCAATAGCTGATAGTCATATGTATACAGGTAAATACTTATGCGAATCCCGTATCCCCGACCATAGGCAGAGGTGGAACACCGTGGTGGTTTTAGCCGGTAAGAGTCCGGCATGCCCCTCCGTCGCCCCCTTACGGAGGAAGTCCATGAGGATTTCCAAGGAATATATTACTAATGTTCTGGAAATATATCAAGCGCCTACCTGTTACCGAAAAAAAATCACGTTTGTTGTATGGGAGCCTCCCTAAATATTCATTTTATTCCGGTTTTAGTTAGTTATTTGTTGTTATAGCTTCAATGGAAATACATCTGTGAAAATCTCAATTGTCATCCTATCACGGTTCATGAGATACAGCCTGGTGACAGACGGACGGACGGACGGACGGACAGCGAAGTCTCAGTAATAGGGTCCCGTTTCACCCTATTGGGTACGGTACCCTAAAAAAACATATAACTAGCAACAAACTTACAAATCACCCCTAAATAAAATCAAAGTGAGAGGCATAGCTTAAATCCTCAGAGTGCCACAATATACACATACTTACACCGATCCCAAGGGATCGAGTACACGTGAAAAATTTGCGAATAATATATGAGAAGGTAGCAGTAATTCCTCTTCCAGCGCAGAATTAAGCCGGCAGGCAGAACCGGATTAATTCACAGACGAATGTTCGGCTTATATTTATTTTTTATGAATATTTCTCGGTTAGCGAGAAGTTTTTTCGGTAGGCATGTTACCTAGGTTTTAGTAAAGCAATTTTAGGTCTATCGAAAGCCTGGAAAAGTGTTGAATTTGAATGTTTTTCCTTTCATTATTGACGTGAATTCGTTTCTAGTAAAAGCTTTGTGGCGAACAATAATTTGGTTTATTTATTTATGGTTATGTCCCTTGTTCTAACAATAAATAATAATTATTATCGAAAGTTTAAACTAATATTATAAAGGAGTGAATTAAAATTGTTTGTTTGTAAAGCGCTGGAAACACTAAACAAAAAAACGATTACAAACGAATCTGGTTCTGATAGAAAGGCTACTCTATTGCAAAGTACCATAAACTATGATTTATGGTATACTTGCAGCATCTCATAATATATTTATTTAAGAGAAATATAAACATACTGAATTGTTTTAAAAACCCAAAATTTACTGAACTGATTTTTAAAAAACAAAAGAAAGGACTTTGAAAAATCGTCACGTATCATATCATTTTTCTAATTACTTTAAAATATGCACGTCATTATAACTCAGTTTCTAACTAAACTCCCCGTTTCAATTCGTTTTCGCCCCCTCTCGCCCCCCAGCAGTCCCTAAGGCACATTATCGTTATCACCGGCTGCCTCGTCCGTATTTATCTAATATCCTAAGCGGAATCTGGCACCCCATTAAGGGGTATTTTGATTGACATACTCAACCCCCGAGATTTGTAGCAAAGGCGCGGGAGGGTTGAGTTTCAGTGGTGCGATTTTTGTTGAATTATTGTGTAGGTCTGTATTAGAAAGGGATTTTCGGTTACTTTTCTATTTTTGTTATGTGGATTATGAAAATGTGTACTTTTGCTGTTGGTGTAACAAAGATTTTCAGGGACCGTAATAACACTTTTGAGGTTAAAAAATTTGACTAAAGCACCTCAGACAATCGGTGACCGATTTTTTGTCGGAGAGAATGGAACATATGAATTCAAAAAAAACTTCTTTCTTATTTCTAAAGCACACGTCCCGCAAAAGTCGATCCTACGAAACTATGGATCTATTGAATCGGTCCGATAATCGGTCCTACAAAAAGGTCGGACGTGGGCGAAGGCAATTAAGCTTACGAAATCAAAATTTTTGAAAATTTTAAACCTCATATCTTACTTTTTCTTGACTTTTGAATCAAAATTAAAACTAATTATAACTCAAAAACTCAGAAAGTTTTTAATATTTCGTCTTTTATCTCATTTTCTTTTTCAACCAAAGAAATAAATAACATCCACTAAGCTCTCAGTTAAGGCCCATACAATACAACCCACAATCATCCTCACAAAACTCCGGCACATCATACACAACCTCGCGACTCGCACAGGAGTCCCCAAAGCGAAACATAACCGATTAAAATACACCCCCACCCCACCCCCCGGGGGTTGGAACTCGCCCCCAACACGTACACTTAATACAGTTTTGTCTCGCCATTTCGATACTCGTTTGCGTCTCAACAAGACTCTCGACGTTCTTCGTCTTACGTTATATTTCTTTGGACAAAAAGACTTCGGTTTTCTTAACAAGGGAAAATACTAGATTATTCAGTATTTATGAATGTGTAAGCATTTTTTTTGTAGGTAGTCTAGATATTTTGGACCTTTTTGTTTAAGGTGAAGGCTCCGACCAGCCCGCGAAATTTAAATTGTCTTACGTTTTTTGCAATTTGCAAGTCAGTATTAGGTTTAATGTTGATTAAAGTATGATTCGCAACAGAACTATGTATTTTCAAAATTATAACCATTAAAATCAGTAAAATGACTCCATAAGACAAGCTTCATGTAGCTTGACTTATGGATGTAAAATGTCAATGTCGCGGGCTGGTCGGAGCATTCACCTTAAGGATAGGAAAATTAGGAAATCATCAAATAATTTCTTTTACTCTAGGTGGAGCGGTAGGGAGTGTCAGACTCTTACTGACTACAACCCATCCAGGTTCCTCCTAATGCCCTTTGCGTTCTAGAGCGCGGTAACTCTTTCAAGCAAATGCCGCAATCAGAGATTTTGACCCTGAGTGTTGTATATTTCTAAAATGTTGATGTATTTCTAAGGCAGACACGGTAAGTACAATTAATTTCAAAATAAACAATTACTGACAGAAGGTTAATTCTACTAATTATAAATGATCAAAATGTAGGTAAGAAATGTTGGTTATTTATTAACAGATTAATCCTAATCCCAAATCCCAAAGATCTGCGGGTTGTTCGAAAGAGATACCGCGCCCCCGGAACGCAAAGGGCACATGAAGGAACATAGATGGTTTTAGTCAGTAAAAGTCTGACACTCCCTCCCGCCCCGCCCAGGACGGGGGGGGGGGGGGGGTCATTTGATGAATTTACCATCTCTAAAAAAAAAAAAATAATCCCAAAGATAAAAACAAAAAAAAACAAAAGAAAATAAAAAACAAGATAATTCCTAATCTCTTCAAAGTTAGAGTGAACAGGCTTCTTTTGGTTAAGGTCACCCCATCGTTTCGACTTTGTCTATGTCACTTCTGACCTAGACTAGAGCCAAGAACTTACCCATCACAAATAAAAAAAAAAATAGTTTAAAAACACTACAAAAAACACGCTTTAGCTTTTAATCGTGGTCAAGTTCATTACAAGACCTTTCTAACAAGTCCAAACACGGCTATGATACGATCATCCATCATGAAGTTCCAGTTCATATCTTACGCCTCCATCATCAGATCAGCTCGACAGTACCATGTTATTGTATTGTCATCAAAATCACATACAACTGCCAATTTTCATAACGCTACGATCTTTAGAAGATGGTTAAATTAGTTTTCTTAGATTTGATTACATAGTTACATGCATACAGGTCGACCTAATAAAAGCGTGTTAAAAAAGGTTGCGACTGAGATTACTAAAATTAGCAGAATTTCCCCCCTGCGCTGTCTGCAACCTGCACCACTAATCTTACCAAGAAAAAAAAAATTGCAAAATCATCCACATATCTTTAGACGATTACAACTTGAATTCAAAAGGCATTTCTAAACAAAACAGCGTAGTTAGTTGATTCCTATCTCCGTCATGCTCACAGACGAGATTAGAACCGAACTCAATACAATAACCTCCTCCCCTCCCGAGGGGCCGTAATCAACGAACTGTGAATTTTCGCCACTACAGTAATCGTATGATAGACATGTTTTATGAGTTATTTTAGGCTTATCGGGTTTCTACTCTGCGTCATATTAGATATTAGCATGTTGGGTGCGGACCCAATACCTACTTGGGAATACCGTGTTTACTAAAGTTGTCCGGCAAATTTTATTAAAGTAGGTAATTGTTTTCGTACAAAAAATTGGTAAAATTAGCTTCTGCTCGGAATTCCGTCTGCGTAGATTTCAGAACAAAGCCAAAGTCCTAAGGTATGCTATACAGAAACACAAAAACGGAATAAAAACATCCTAAGCATTTCAGGTCGCTTCCAACCGGTATATGTGGTCTAAAGGGGAAGCCTATGTTCAGCAGTGGACGTCCTATGGCTGATCTCAGCCATATGATGATGATGATGATGAAGCATTTCAGCCGTTTAAGTGTAATAGACTAACAAACATCCATTCATCCATCCATCCATCCATCCATCCATCCATCCTCATAACTTTACGCGTTTACAAAAGTAGTAGAATATAATATTTATTTAAAAGGTCTCATATGTATCTATAAGTTACAAAAAAATTACGTCTGAACAAAAATCACTCACAATGTGGCTCACCTTCACAGTGATGCTCATAAAGTTCCGCAGATCGATTCATTGTAGCCTGGTGTCAATTGTTAGACAGTCAGTAACTGACCTTTGACCTTTTCCCAGTCGCCCACGGATTATAATCCACCCACGAGTAGAGACAAACAAGACAACAGTCGAAATAAACAGCCAGGGATGATAAATCGGCTTATTTAACTTGATTTTGTAATCAATCAAATGAGAATTAATGTAGGCAGCCAAAAGTTTAAATGGTTTACGAAATATTCAACCGAAACACTACCCTCTAGGAGATGATGGTAATAAGATAGATAACCCCTTTTAAGAACATGGGGTATTAATCTGTCATAATTATTTGTTACTATACTAGAAAGGTTTAGGTAGTTAACTAAATGTAAACAAAACAAACCACGTGACTCATGGATGCTAAACCTTTCACTTCAAATTTTAAAATCGTATTATTTAAAGTCGTATAATAATAGGTTCTAGTCTGAATCAGAATTTGAGGAACTATCTGCCACGTTAATAATAAAACGTTCAGTGGTATTATCAATCATTTTATCTAATTTAAACATTTTCTGTTCTTGTTTTATTACATGACCCTCGCAATTTTCAAAGGCGCCTGGTTAATCGACTAAACGTAATACCTGCAATTTTAGTTGCCATACTACATCATGGGCGTACTCTTCAATTTAGCGACGTTACCTAATTCATCGTATCTTCTAAAAGGTTTTGGGAACCTGTCTTTTTAGGCTCTTTACAATAGACAGATTACAAAATATTATACTATTTTATAAAACTAACAAAAAAGTGGTGTCCAAACAATGACATCTATGAAGAGTAGTTTACGAATAAATGATAAAGTTTAACATACATTAATAAAAGAGAAAAGTATCGCATAAATCGAAATTAGAATTGATTTTGCTGTAACATATTTTTAAACAAGGAAGTTTACCTTTAGTTAACTACCTAAACCTTTCTAGTATAGAGCACTGCCCGTGAGTTTTTCCTTCTTTCACCCGCATTAGGTTATGTCTTTGGTTACTGCTCCGCTCCCGTCTGTCGTAGCGTGATGTTATGTAGCCTATGTTACGCAAGAATAATGTAGCTATCTATTGGTGAAAAATGGTTAAAATTAGTACAGCAGTTTCGGAACCTATTTGTTACAAAGAAACAAACAAAAAAATCTTTCTTTGTTATAATATTTTTATTTGTAAAGGTGACATGTTATGTTAAAGCAAGGTATGGTCATGCAAATGGTCAGAGCAGCAATATGCTCAGACAGTTTTTCATTTCTATCAAACATTCTATTAACAGATAATAAACCAAAATGTATAATAAATAGAGTTGAACATCGCTGCATCGTAAGCAAAACAAAAATTCGTGCGGAATTTATTATCGTGCACGCAAATTAACAACCCTATTCCGGTTACTGTTTAATTATTTACCAAAAAATCAATGAAATTGCTCGAGCTTTTAAAAGTTTATCACTAATCTAATTACTATCTAAACAGCACATCTTGTGACAAAAAACCGCACGTTCTGCTTCGAAATCAAGGCACTTGTCAAAGTCAAACTGAAACTATGCTAGTGCTGTAGACTGTACTCCATGTTTACCGTTCACAGTAAACACAGATGGGATGCCGCATTGCTAGCTGAAGTTGTACACGTCGATGAACATTCCCAGCCTCTGCGGAGCACGAGCCTGCCTCATCTACATCTACACTAATATAATAAAGAGGAAAGATGTATATTTTTCTATGTAACGAATAAACTTCAAAACTACTGGACCGATTTCAAAAATTCTTTTACCTTTAGAAAGCTACGTTATCTCTGAGTAACATAGGCTATATAACATCACGCTACCACTCACGGGAGCGGAGCAGTAACCAAAGACGTAGCTTAACGCGGGTGAAATAAGCCACGCGGGCGAAGTGGTGGGTAGTCCGCTAGTATAATATTACTAGCTTTTGCCCGCGACTTCGTCCGCGTGGATAAGTAGTTCCCGTTCCTGGGGGATTTCCGGGATGAAAACTATCCTATGTCCTTTCTCGGGGCCCAGACTATATCTGTACCAAATTTCATTGAAATCGGTTCAGTGGTTTAGGAGTGAAGAAGAGACAGACAGACAAACGGACAGAGTTACTCATTTATAATATTAGTATGGATAGAGAGGAAAGATTTGTATTTTTGTATGTAACTAATAAACTTAAAAATTACTGGACCGATTTAAAAAAAAAATCGGGTACCGTTAGAAAGCTGCATTATCACTGAGTAACATAGGCATAACATCACGATACGACACACGGGAGCGAAAAAGTAACCAAAGACGAAGAACGAAGTCGCGGATAGTTCTATTTTTTTTACGAGACAAGCCCGCCACACTGTTCCCCTATCACTGCAACTCCTGTAAGCCAGAATCAACAGTGGCGACCACAAAAAAGCGCCGAGACAAAGCTCGACGAGTCCCGGAGACACGATTCAACTGTCTTGGATCCCGCAACGAAATTAATCCGAAAAGATCGCGGATACTCCGCCAGTAAGTCATAAAGCAGGTTATGATGGTCCTAGTCATCACGGAGGTACTGTGGGTAGGTAGCCCTCTCGCCCCACTGACCCCGCCAGCCAAGCGTGGCCGTGATTAGGACGCACCGAATGTGCGGATGTTGCAAAAAACGCTACATGTTGCATGTTTTTATAGACGTGTTTGTCGCTCGTACGGCGAAGGCCTTCTCTCAACCATGGCCGAACTTTTTCGGTGATCAAGGACATTTTATTTCTTTACGATATATATTTTTTCTTTCTTAACTTATGTTAGTGGTGGATAAAAAAATATTGAAGACTAACTAGATTTTGTGAACGTGTTAAAAATTCCAAATATTAAAAAAAAATATATGACTAGGGACACGAAAGCGGATAACATCCGAGTGCGATCAGATACTGCAGGGATATTGTAGGTACCTTTAGTATTACTATGATAAAATACATGTGCTTGGACAAATAAAGGCAGGGTAAAAGTATACAGTTGCATTCCTTTCGTAGTACTTCAATCGTTCTGACAAGATCACCTTCCATGCATCTGCAAACACATCACAGTTCGAATCGAGCGCGAGCGTCCGCGGTATAGGAGCCCGAGCACACATTGGACCTGCAAACAGTTTGTCCATACAAATACGACTGCAATATCTGAGCATTGAGTTGTTCGCTCCAGTGTGGCCGGGCCTTTACATTGTCAATGCACATACCGACTTAGGTATATATATTGGAGACTAATCTTAATTTTTTCTAAGTTGTTAACCAGTTGAACCTAGTTGGATAAATACCTTGCAAGCCAAAATAAAAGTATAATACTGGCGTATGCTCCACTGTAGGGCAAAAACCACTTGTCATCCAAAGAAGGCACGAGTATTGATCAGCAGGCTTGCTCAAGTCAGATTTGCAATTTCAGTCTTATATTTAGTCTAAGTTTTCTCACGATGTTTTCTGACTACAATAAACTTAGAAAGTAAAATAGAAAAAATCACAATGGTATTTGCCTTACCCAGTAGCGAACCCATAGCCTCATACATAAGAGGCAGGCGCCTTAACCACTGGGCCATCGAGAAAATTCAAAATCCTCATGAAACACAAAACCCGTTGTCGGTTGTAGCACATTAACAATATGAATTCGCCCAATAACCCTTTCTATTCAAATAAAAGTGAATAGCACAATAAAACCTAAGGTTTCGGAGTTAACGGCACTCTTCACGTAACATTTAAGAGCTCACTGCGAGTGCTTCGAATTTAAATGTATAGGTAGTTACTTAGATGTGTGTATGTGTGTTGGGGAGAATTTGGAGGCTATACGAATGGGTAATTTATGTGACAGTATTGAAACTAGACTTTTCATAGAAGAATTGGGTGTAATTCTGGCGTTTTTTGCAGGTGTAGAGATCTTTGTGAAGGATCTCGGCCGGGGAAGTACTACCACTATACGTGTTACTGCCGCAAAGCAGCGTTGCTGTGTTCCAGTTTGAAGGGTATGGGTGCCGACGTAATTACAGGCACACGAGACATTTCAACTTTGTCTCTGTGATGGCAACGCATTTGCAAGGCCTCTGGTATTGCAGATGTTTATAGGTAGCGGTGACCACTTAACATAAAGCGGGCCGTGGGCTTGTTTGCCAAAAAACGAATGAACGCCAGAATTTTAAAACTACTTTTTATTTTTGAACAAGATTTAAGGTACCGTAAAAATGAAACCCCGTGATAACAGACGAAGTCGCGGGCTTAAGCTTGTATCTTTAACTTAAAACATATTATATGACCGTCGCCGTCGTCGGCAACAGTATGGCTTACTTTCTGAGAAAAGACATTGTAATGGGAACAATACTTCCAAAGGTTACCTCTTACAAACAAAATAACATAAAAACAAAAACTTTACTTCACAAACACCATCACGCCTGTATTCCCCGAAGGGAAAGGCAGAGGTGTACCAATGTACACCCACAGTTCGCCGGTATTTGTAGGTTTCATTTAGTAGTAGGCAAGCCTGTTGCCAAAATCGTAATTCCGAGCTGCTTCGGAGAATTTCATAGAAAAACCCAATAACACTTTGCTCGACCTGGGAATCGAACCAAAGACCTCTAGCATAGCAGCCGCGCTTAAGACCACTAGGCTAACAAGGCAGATAAATAAACTTAACTCCTACATATAAATACAAACAGATGTAGCTCTATATTCATATTAGTGACGTCATGATTACATTTTGGACTAAATTATTTTCTTAACGAGGTCGAATCTATTTCAAGCTGGTAATAATATGGTGCAATACTACAGTCAGGTCGAAAGTGAACATATTACGTCAAGCTGTTGGTCTTGAACTTTGTGTAAGCTTACCTGCCTTGCACTTAGCATTGAGTGGGTTCTGTCGCCTCTGGAATATTTATAGACTACTGTTTTGTATAATACATACACATACATACATACAATCACGCCTGTATTCCCCGAAGGGTTAGGCAGAGGTTTACTAATTTACACCCACAGTTCGCTGGTATGTTTAGGTCCCATGTAATAGGGGGCGAGCCTATTGCTATTAACCGGGCATAAATCCAAACTCCGAGCTACGAGTTGCTACTGAGAATTCCACAAAAAAAAACAATAACACTTTTTGCTCGACCTGGGAATCGAACCCAAGACCTCAAGCGTAGCAGTCGCGCTTAGGACCAATAGGCCAACGAGGCAGTTCATTTATTTTTTTAAACAAGCATATCTCTGGACTACCAATCGTATTAGAAAAAACCTTAAAAATCTTTCAACTTTATATTGTTAGTATCCACGGAAGTATAGTAAGATATAGGTAGTATACATGAAGACAGTTTTTGCATTGCAATGTTTATCATTATTAATCGCATCCAATCCGACTCATCCAGATGTATGAAGTATATGTATCAAGGCAAAGGGAGTATGTAAGGATCGTAGCAGGTGGTGCTCTATGGTTTCTGCCTGCCCCTATGGGAAATAGGCTTGAGTTTATGTATGTATGTCAAATCTGTGTGTGACTTCTTATCCACATATCTAACAAAATAAGTACAGTAGAACCTCGATTATCCGAACCCTCAATTATCCGAACGCTGACTTAGTTTACCCGAGCCCTCAATTATCCGAACATTGGCGAGAATTCGTTGCTCAAAACGCGTTGCAGCTTTTCGTCAAATAAAAATTGACTATTTTATAAGAAAAGCATTTGACCTTTTTAGGTGTTTTATATTTCAACGTTAATATGTAGGAATGTAAAATTTTAATAGGCTGTACAGTTTTTAGGTGAAAGGGTGTTGTTTTTGTTTGATCGTGTCGCAAAATTCCCGCATTTCGATTATCCGAACTTTTGATTATCCGAATTAGTCTCGGTTCCAATTAGTTCGGATAATCGAGGTTCTACTGCATCTAGATTGATTAAAACCCTGTAGCCTGTTCTGTCTTATCCGCTATGTACACCATCATTCTAAAAACTCAGTAAAAAGAAAACCCACTAAGGAAACGCAAACCATTACGTAAACCACATTCCCACTCCACACACACACACACGCACAGACACACAAAAAGAAACTGCCAATTTCACACGAAAATAATGCCAACACTCAAACGTATCGTCTTTAATATTCAACAGTTAGGGTGACCATCCTCGCAAGACAAATGACTAGGGTGCATACAATTTACGGTTGCCGAGGGAATTTCGTTAGGAATCTGCTGATTTGATTGATGCTAGAAGATCATGGGATAAATGGGGTCGCTTATAGATTTTATGCGGAGCTATGGGGTGCTCGGTCACCCCTTATTGCGGACGAAGCAGGTGGAGGGTTAGAACTTTATCCTTGTTTATTAAAAACGTATTTAGGGTTGATATCTGGGAACTTACTGAAACAGTTTTATTTATAACTTTCCAAAAATATCAACAGTAAGACAGTTTGCCCGATCTATGACAGATTTCATTGCTGATGAGAAGAATCTGTTAAAAATCGGTCGTGGGCGGAGAAGTTAACTCAATCTTGACAGTAAAACTACTGACTGGATTGATAACTGACAGACATTTTTTTAAAACCTCTCTTTTCTTAAAGAAAAGGCTCTTTACTAAAGAGTAGGAGTCACTCTTACTTCTTTTAGATATCTGTAATAGGAAGGCATTTAGCCTTGAGTGCTTATTAGGTTATATTTATACTAATATTATTAAGAGGTATATCCTCTTTGTATATATGTAACGAATAAACTCAAAAACGACTGGACCAATTTCAAATATTATTTCACTATTAGAATGCTACATTATCTCTGATTAACATAGGCTATATAACATCACGCTACTACCCATAGGAGCGGAGCAGTTACCAATGACGTAACTTTCGCGGGTTAAATAAGCCACGCAGACGAAGTCGCGGCATAAAGCTAGTTCAAAGAATAAAGACCGTTACTACTTCATCGTAAATAAATGATATTCGAGATTACTTAATAGAACGATAAGTATGCATGCAAATACATTAAAACTATTTTATGACCAAGTTCTCCTTAAAATACTAATAAAATAAAATTAAAGTCAAAACCTTGACTTGTGCAAGTAATCGTCCTCAACATCCTAGTGGTGTTTAAGCAGAGTGCGCATGTTTACCCGGGGGGTGTTGGGGGTGCCGGGGGGAGTCGGGTGTGTGTGGGGGTGTCCGCCCCCCAGTTTAGACAGTATTGTGTTTGTGCTGCACTTTACACCCCCTCAGAGATGCGGCTGATATGAGCTGGTAATAAGCTGATGCCAATGATTTTTATTTGTGAACTGTTTAGTTTATTTTACCACTAGCAAACTTTCATCCGCCATAAGTTACGTCTTCGGTTAATGCTGCGCTCCCGTGGGTCGTAGCGTGATGTTATATAGCCTGTGTTATTCGGGAATCATGTAGCTATCTACTGGGGAAAAAATTGTTAAAATCGATCCACTAGTTTCGGAACTTATTCGTTACAAACAGACAAACAAATCTTACCTCTTTATAATACTAGTATAGACTAGTGTCTATCCACGACTTCGTCTGCGTTGACTTCTGAATTAAGCCCAGGTTCTAAATTATCCCACGACAAAAAAAAAAGGATAAAATCCTATGTAATAAGCTAGATTAATCTCTCTAGGTTTTCAATTCGACTTAGGGCTGCCATCCGTCCGGGTTTCCCCGGATTTGTCCTAGTTTAGAGGGCGTCCGGGGAGCGTCCGGGCGGGGCTGGCAAAAAGTGTCCGGGTGAAACCCGGACACTTTTTGCACTAAACACTAAAAGTGTCCGGGTGAAACCCGGACACTTTTAGTGTCCGGAACCTAACCTAACCCAACGGAACTACATATATGACATAAAATTTGTTGAGACATATAGTATGTAGTTTATTTGTTATTTAAAAAACCAAAAAATATAATAATTATATATTTTTTAATTACCTCATAAATAGAAGAGTGTAAAATGTTGATTATTTTATTTGTTAAACAGTAGTTTAAGTTGATTGTGTCCTCCGGCTCGATATCATGGCGACAAGGAGAGAGCGACTGTCGCAACCTCGTGCAGGGCACGCCTTGATTGAGGCGGTAAGTCCCCTCTCTGAGGAGTGGCTAGAGCGGCGCTACGGCGCCCTCACCTACCGCCTGACGCAGGTCCTCACCGGACACGGAAGTTTCGGGAGGTACCTGCACCTCATCGGGCGGGAGGAAACGCCCGGGTGTCACCATTGCGAGGATCGCCCCGAGGACACGGTGGAGCACACATTGGCGGTGAGCCCCGCTTGGGCGGAGCAACGCCGAGTCCTCGTGGCGGCCATCGGCGGCGGCGACCTCTCGCGTCCGGCACTGGTTCAGGCCATGGTCCGGAGCGAGAGGGAATGGGAAGCAGTCGCCTCCTTCTGCGAAGCTGTAATGCTAGAGAAGAAGGCGGCGGGATGGGAGAGGGAAAGGAGAATCCCCCGTCCCAGCGGCCGCCGCGGTAGACGCTCCGGGCGTCGGGAGCCGCGAGACGACTCCCGGCCACCGTAGACGCGGGTCTGTGGACGGTGAGCAATGGGTAGCTCACCGTCCGTACGTTCACTGAATAACGACAGACCGTGTCGACGGCGCGTTCGTGTTCCACGCGCGCCTCAAAGAGATGTCAGCAAACTTGGATGGGGCCACTGAGGTCCGATGCCTGCCGGGGCTGCGGGTTGTTCGAAAGAGATACCGCGCCCCCGGAACGCAAAGGGCACATGAAGGAACATAGACGGGTTTTAGTCAGTAAAAGTCTGACACTCCCTCCCGCCCCGCCCAGGGCGGGGGAAGTTATTTGATGATTTCCCGTCTATAAAAAAAAAAAATGTTGATTGTGTCAAACATTGTTAAATAACTAGCAAACAAGCTGTTTAAATGAATGAATACATTTTATTTTTATTGTTACTTTTTTTTCTGGGATGTCCGGGATAAATACTGAATTTCATCCAAATGTCCGGGGTTTTTGAAGTGTTTGTCCGGGGTCGGCAATTTAGGTGATGGCAGCCCTAATTCGACTGTATGTTTTTTTTATGTTTGTTAGGTGATAATTCCGCCAAATATGAATCGATTTTCATGGTTATTTTTAGATACCTACTTAAAATAGCCTACATACTATTCCAGACTATAATCTATCTATGTACCAAATTTCATCCAGATCCGTTCAGCCATTCTGGCGTTATTGAGAGAATATAAATTGAAAAAAAAATGACATAGTTTGGTATCTTTTTGGCAAAACTAACCCCGATTCACCTAATAATGCACACTCCATACCTATTAAAAAGTAGGTAGGCAGAAAGATCTACATTCATTCATTGTAGTTATAAGTAGATACGGATTGAAATGAATGTACCTACTTAATATAGGGAGGTACGTGTGAGAGCAAATCTAAGTTTGTATGATTTACTGCATATTGCATACGGTTTTATGGCCACCGATCTACTTCCATTATATACCTAGATGTGGTTTAAAATTTATGATCTTTATAATGTGCTTCTTAATGTTTTGTGTGGGGAAAAAAGGTACTTAGTATAGGATTTTTTCTCTGAAATAAATAAGTGGTGAATTCGTTTTCATGGGACCTTTCTTGTAAAATTCCTGACGGTAAGAAGAAAAAATTCAACATGCCAACATTTTCATTTAAATTTCCAAAGCTTTCTTCAGAGTAAATTCCATCTACTATGCACCTACTTCGTTCCTTCCTCCGAGGTATTTTTAGTCTAATTGCAATCGGCTAAGAAAAAAAATACCATCACGCCTGTATTCCCCGAAAGGTTGGGCAGAGGTGTACCAATGTACACCCACAGTTCGCCGGTATATTTAGGTCCCATGTAATAGGGGACGAGCCTATTGCCATTAACCGGGCACAAATCCAAACTCCGAGCCGCTACTGAGAATTTCATAGAAAAACTCAATAACACTTTTTGCTCGACCTGGGAATCGAACCCGGGACCCCTTGCACAGCAGTCGCACTTGCGACCACGAGACGGGGCAGTTCGGCTAAGAGTGAGTAGGTAAAAGATTTTGTAATATTTGACTATGATAATAGGCCGTATGGGACACCTGATATTTTTTTTAGATATCAGAGGCCCTGTATAAAATGTGGTTTGTATTTATTAGTGCTTTTACTTTACAAACAGGTCGACCTATTATATCAGTTTGTATTTTTCTTTTTAATATTCAAAGAGTTCGTTGTTGGAGCAGTGGTCGTAATAACGACTCCGGCCCCCCTAGCCAAAGTCACAAACGATAATCGTAAACGCTCGGTAGGTACCAATAGATTTTCAACTTAATACCCAAGAGCCTTAAGTTGAAAATTTATTAAAGATTTCTAAGCGTTAGCGACTGGAACGAACGAAAACGCTATGCAATCTTCATTAGATCTTCAACTTAAAACCAAGCACATAAAGTTGAAGATCTATTAAAGCCTACTCAGCGTTTGCGTTTATCGTTTGTGACTTGGCTAGGGGGTCTGGTACAGTAGGATACTTGGGTTATTCTCAGGACTCTAGGTTCTAAGCAAGGTCGATGGAAATAAACTCGGTCCCTATCACATGGGTGTCATAACATTAGTGACGAAACCTCCAATGGGTGCGCCTACCAGTCGTGACGATTATGTTGTTGTGTCGAAGATTGTATTAATTTTACATTTAACTCTTTCACAATTAAGCTTAGTTTTGTCCTAAATGAGCCAACCCACAGACAACTCAATCATAACATCAATTACTTCTAACTAATTCAATATACCAAATCTGTATTAGTACGAACTACACAGTAATATAGTTCAATGAACTTCCGTCTCAAAATTGTGTTTAGATAGACTTTAATTTAATCAGCATTTAATATCCTAAAATTAAAACATTTTTGAAAAAGAAGGAAGAATTTTTGAGATCTATTGGTTCATTTTGGTTGAATTAACCGTAATTATGTTAAGTTAGCCTCAAGTACCTTGAATATTTAGTACATTACAGCATTGTACCTGCTTTAAACGAAGTAAATGGAAATTTCATGAAAACGTAGATATTATTTAATAACAATATCAGCCTATTATTGTCTCACTGCAGGGCAAAGGCTCTATCTCATACAGAGAAGGCACGAACATTGATCACCACAGAAAAAGTCACATTGGTACTTGCTCGTGCCCGGTTCCGAACCCATAGATAGCCTCATGCATGAGAGGCGGGCGTCTTAACCACTGGGTCATCACGACAATTAACAGTGTCATTTATATCTCAATTGAACTGAATTAAATAAAGGTACCAAGGTATTTATTATCGCTATCAACAGTTGCTCGTAATTGTTGAGAATAATTTATTTATTATTATTATTTATTTATTTATTTATACTAACACGACTCTGATGAGCCAATTACGCTAACACAACAGATTTAACCTATACATATAAAAAAAGAATATAAAACAATAAAAATAAAGTAAAAACAAATATATCAGATAGTCTTGCTTTCGCAAAAGCTTAGACACAAGGACATGACCAATGATAATATGGTTAACAATGGTACGTTGACCTACACGGCGGATTCTCGCGAACAAACTGTAACAATGCACAATGAGGGCACTACCACGGTAATGTTATCTAGTCACTGCTGTGAGAAGCGACTTGTTTCACCAACATGTTTAACCCTGCTCAGGAAACTCGTGAAATGTGAGTTACTAGCAACAAATGTTGGGTGACGAAGTGCCTTCCCGCTAATGGAATATCATTGCAGATTTTTGCAAGACAAGAGGCGTTCGATTCCAAAAGTGTTAGATGCGATTCGATTTACATACCATGCGTACCAACACGTTTGCATTCCCCGAAGGGTTAAGCAGAGGTGTAGCCGTACACGCACAGCGATCGATTGTATTCGGTTGTATTTTTTGTTCAATTCTTGAGTCGTAAATACAACTTACGTAGGTATACCATTCTCCATTCATACTCGTGTATGCTACAAGCACAAATAGTATAATCTACTTAATAAAAATCTATTTCAGTTATTTTCGGTTATTAATTTAATAAAAAAAATGGATTTTACAGCAGATTTAGGTACATATAATTTTTTAATTTTTTATTTGTACCCGGTTAATCGCAGTAGGCTCGCCCCCTATTACATAGAACTTAAAACACACCAGCGAACTGTGGGTATCCATACTTCTCTGCCTAACCCTTCAGTGAAAACAGGCGTGACGGTATGCTATGTTATTCAGGTACATACATTTAAGCTTAAAAAAAGTCCAAAATTCAGGGAAAAGCCAGGTAATTCATTGTAACTTTTTGGGGACCATTTTACATAGTCTGACCTTTTAAGAGGGTTTTAATTTCGAATAGGGGCTCTGTAATACAAGTTTTTTGTGGTTTTGTTGTTCGTTTGAGTTCGCGAGAAAGGGAAGCTCTGCAAACAAACAGGATTCGGGACATATTGCAGGGTTTAAAAGGATGCTTCTGTAATAGGTAAGTTGCCCTACTAAAGTTTTGTTGGGGATAAAATGTACCTAGGTATTATGGCACCGATAAATACTGAGTGTTGGTAATGTTATATTATTGAATGAATAAATAAATAATAAATACAAAAATTTAAAATGAAATTAAGAATTTTAATTATTTTCTACTTGTGTACATTTCCATTTACTTATGTAATTGCTATGAGTCTTTTTTAATTCTTGAATTGTGTTGTTTTACTCTCATACATTAATTTGCATCCGACATGTATGTGCTTGTTTTTTTTTTTAATCTCTTTAATAAGTTTAATGTTTCTTATACTTAAATTTTCGTGAAATTGTAAGCTTTATAAAGCCAGTTTTAATCACAATAAAATCTTCCTCAAATCACTTATTATGTGTACTTACAAATCATCTTAGTTACTATTGACTCAATGACGATCCAGACTGGCAGTCAACAAGATCCGGTACGTAGACGTGACATTGTCAAGGTTAATGGGGCTTCATGTACTTC
This sequence comes from Caradrina clavipalpis, assembly GCA_932526535.1. NCBI lineage: Eukaryota > Metazoa > Arthropoda > Insecta > Lepidoptera > Noctuidae > Caradrina > Caradrina clavipalpis. The sequence goes on from OW052110.1 coordinate 594,081, forward strand.
TAATTACGATAAAAACTGGGCACAATACCCAAGGTTGTACCTACCTGCGCAAAAACGCCATCTTCATAAAGCTTCAAGCTAAACTTTATCCTTGTTTGCTCTGTACGTAACCACAGACAACGTTTCCAAGACAATTTAATGTTTGAAATTCAGAGCCTGTTGTTCTACTTTTGAATTCAAAATATGTTCAAAAATGGAACGGCATTTGTTTTGAAATAATCAGTCAGGTAATGTCATCGGAACTCGTTTGAAAATGGTGGTGGACTCTTTAAGCGAAAAAAGTTGATCATTAGTCAAGTAAGAGTTACAGTTAGTAAATCGTGAGGTAGCTAAGTATTAGTTAGCGTTATGAACACGCTTTTTTTATAAGTAAGGCTGTGTTTTATGAATTTTGCGTGGGCATTATATGCCATGCATTTAATTACATTTTCCCGTACAAACAGTAAAAGACTTTTGTAACTTTACCATTACTTTCCGAGAATAGCTCTTACAAACAAAACCAAACAAATTCTACCTTTTCATAACACCAGTATGAGATGTATAAAATCTTACAATATTATGACTTTGTGGCAACCTCATTTAAGACAGGCTTGAAATAGAATGTAATCAATAGATGTGGCAGACACAGATAGAACAGTTTACAATACAATGAATATCATTTTCGAGGAAAATATTTTTGGAGTCGAAAATATTAATAATGATTGTAGTGTAGCATTTAATTTAGTAGCCCTAAAGCTTAAACTATAAATATTAATGGATAATATTATTGAAATTAGGTCACCTAGATAATATTAACTTTTAAAGGTGAAAGGTGACATACACAAAGTCTAAGATGGAGTGAGCTTACCCAGAAGAAGCCTGTTCACTCTAACTTTGAAGAGATAAGGGAAAATTTCTTACAAATTCCTATTTTTTACATTCAAGCCTAGCTTATAGCATTCAGGGAATACGTAGCTTCCTATTAGCGAAAGAATTTTCAAATTCAGACCAGGAGTACGAGAGATCAGCTCGTTCAAACCTTCAAATTAACTTTTTAGCTTTTTATTAGTATACATAATAATGAATTACTTCTAGCTAGCTCTCAGTATTCTTAGATATAATATTAATATCTAGAATCTAGATTTAATAGACGTGTAAACCTTGTCTATTTAAACTTGACTTACTTACGGGACGCAGTTTTATGACCGTGTTATACAAAACTAATTAAGGTCGAGGTATTATTTACTTGCAGCACCTTATCAGCTTAGCAGTTTATCTATTGACCCATGACCAGAAGTACACTTACATACATACATACATAAACTCACGCCTTTTTCCCATGGGGGTAGACAGAAACCACAGAACGCCACCTGCTACGATCCTTACATATTTATTTCGCCTCATCTACATTCATACATCTCATTATGACCAGAAGTAATTTGGAAAACGTCTGTATTATAATCCTACTATTACTAATCTGACTAATATCCTATCTTTCCTACTGTCCTACTAACCCTATCCTACTAATCCGTACCAACTAATATTATAAATGCGAAAGTAACTCTGTCTGTCTGTCTCTTCTTCACGCCTAAACCACCGAACCGATTTCAATGAAATTTGGTACAGATATAGTCTGGGACCCGAGAAAGGACATAGGATAGTTTTCATCCCGGAAATCCCCCGGGAACGGGAACTATTAATCCACGCGGACGAAGTCGCGGGCAAAAGCTAGTATTATTATAAATGCAAAAGTTTCTGAGGATGAATGGATGTTTGTTACTCTTTCATGCTTAAACGGCTGAACGGAAAAGCATTCTTTCTCTATCTCTCTTTCTGGAATTTGGCACTGAAATAAATTAATTGTAGTGTGGAATAACATATAGAATACTTTTATCCCGGAAAAATGTATATAATACGATTCCCGTGGGATAATAGGTATACCAAATTTGACGCGAACGAAGTCGCGGGCTGGACCTAGTGGTCACTATAACAACAAATTAACATAAACTAACGCCGAAAAAAGGAGGTCCCCAAAAAAGAAACGTGTTTTTGTATGTAGTGTTAAATATTGTACGATGGTACAGAACTCTCGTATCGGGCCGTCTCGCACTTGGCAGGTTTATCTATAAAACCAAAACAATTCATTGGAGACCTACTTGTTCTGTTACTGGGAATTACAACAAACTATCTCAAATACTGTGTATGTACACGATACACACAGACATAGCTACGTGCTGTGTACGCATCGCGGAACAATCAATCATATTTATTACTGCTTTACTGGGAACTTGAAAATTGAATTTGCTGTTCACAGAATTTAAATAAAAAATAAAGGAATATTTATTAAGGCCAAGGTAAAATGAATGCTGGAATTATTGAACAAACATCGGTAGTTGTTAGGTACACCGATTACCTATTGAAATCATCGTTGTTAGGTCCTGACTTTGATTCCCAAGTTGGAAAAAGTGTTTGGGATTATTTGAGTGAATCTAAAGTGCCATGGACATACAACGTGGCAATGCTGCTAGCTTTATGGGCACTTCCCTTGACAGCGAAGTTGACGAGTTATTTAATGCCCATATGAAGTCCCCTTTTATGAATTGTACGCAATAATCGCATTATTATATAAGTTTTGCATAATAATATATTGAATTATGGATTTAAAATTTAAAAAAGTTATATGACAATTTGAATGGTTTTGGGTATAAATAAACAGGTTCGCTAGAACTGAGCTAGTCATCCGAATATTGAAAGTTTTACCAACTGATAATTAGTTCTAGTACCTAGATCGTAACGTTGAAAATCATTTTGACAATTATGACATTTCATGTAGGGTTTCCAGTCTATCAAAGATTTTTCGGAATCGTCTTAAGTTAATGGTTTTTTGAAAGCTTCGTAAAATACGATGGAAAAGTTCTTTTTCTAAATAAATACTTAAAATTAAATGCAAACAAAAATTTCTGAAAAATACACACATTTAAGAAAACGTCGTTCAGTAACTCGATAAGTACACAACTTTCAGGATCGTTACGCCACGTTTAATTATAACTCCCAACTTTCTCAAAAGAGGTTACTTTCCTCGTCTTAACTTACCAAAAAAAAAAGAAACTCAAACACAACAACAAGAAAATCGACTTACCGACAAGGAGAAGCAGGATCGTAACCGCGAAGCAGACGTGCGGCGACGACCCCCGCGGGGGCGGGACCCTCCCCGCCATTGGCCGAGCAATAGGGGCGGTTTAGCTATAACAACACAGCCTTCACCGTCGAAACCTTCTTACAATACAACACTCACTCCATAAAAAAAAACTAAATCTTGACAGTTATTTTGGCGCGTTTTGACTTTGACGTTTTGATTTTTTAACCGCGCACTGGTACGTTCGCGCTCAGCCGCCGCGCGCCACAGACTGCACTTTCACTCGCGCTCTAAACGCTGATTGCGTCATTTGTTTACTTTCACTTATAATCAGTCACATTCGAGATTATTGTTTGATATTTTCGTTAAACTTACGAACTATTTATTGTCGGAGTTTCTGTACAGTCTTGGTTTAGAATTGGCTGCGAGTTGGGTCGACATGGGAACTGAATTCTGTTGGATAGAAGGATGGGGGAGTTCAGTGAACTCTTTGATTACGAAACATAAGTTTAGCTTTAAGATACCATAGTACCCAAAAGCTATACTTAGTAGCATGTTATTTATTATCTAAATTATCTTTTTTACTTGTTAAACAAACTGGTGCGTCGCATTTTCATCATTATTTTAATCAAAAGAATCTATACAAGTTAACATTATTTGTTCGCGAAAGCTCTTCTTAGCCACGAAGGACGGTCATTGACTCCCAAGCATTGCATAAGCGAAAAAAGTACGTGCAAGCAAGCATGACTTACGAAAAAGATTGTGTTTATAGTTCTACCTTATTATCTAGGTACTTTAACCTAATTTAGAATAACTACAGTCGTGACTGCGACTAGCTGTTAAAATGCTGCACTTTAACATCTAAACAGGCATTTTATAACGATAATCCGCATATTTAAAGGTTAACAAGTATTTATTAATACGAATATCTTCATTAATATTTTGAGCAACAGTCCTGATCAATGAAATAGTCGCCTTGTTTTTTTTATTCCCTAATTGATGTGTCTTACAGAGCTTAATTTTATTTGTTTTTACTAAAATTACTTAGCAGTTAATTTCCAGTCTAAAAATAACATTTAGGTACATAGATCGAGGCATCACTTGTATCATGGTTTTGCTAAATAAAATGAACTGAAAATTTTTTTGGTCAAAGTTAAGCTAAGCTCCAATTTATAACAAAATACTGACCAAAAAGCTAAAAGCGCTGCTCATAAAAAATCGAGCACGAAAAATATGATGGCTCATAAAATATTTTTGACACCCCGGTTTTTTATTAAATCTGAGGCATTTTCATTTACCAGAAATACGGGAAAATACCTAAAGTAGGAACATACCTACATAGATTTGGGGGCACGGTAGTGCCCCGCCAAGACGAACCTTATTTTTTAACAAAAGTTTTAATTTAAGATTATACGAATGATTTGTTTTCTATTTACTTTAAATATACATTGTTTTAGATTGTCCTGGTTCACACACTTTTCATTGTTTGTTGAAATTTAATGTGAGAAATGCCGTCTGCAGTTCCAATGTTTGTAAATACTTGAACATGTATCTTTAAACAAATATTTAACCGTCATTTTTTAATTTATAAAACGTTACATACTCGTACAAAATATGACTAACCCTTCCATATAGGATACTTCCAATGAATATAGGATAGATTGTATGTGATATTACATATAAAATATATCATGTAGATGTTTATATCATCGAATTCACGTGTAACCTTGTATATAATCAATCCTGTATTCCTACTGAAAAACAATTATTATATCAACTATCATTTTCAAAGAGCGGTTCTGTTCTAATCTATACTAATATTATAAATTCGGTTAAAGTTTGTGAGTTTGTCAGGTTGTAGGGGGTAAACTCTGGATCTATAGACCCGATTAAAAAAAAATCTTTTACCCATAGAAAGCCAATTTATTTGGGAGTATCATAGACTATGTAACATCACGCTACAACCCACGGGAACGGAGCTGTAACCAAAGACGTAACGGTTGAAATAAGCCACTCAGAAGAAGTTGTGGACAGTTCGCAAGTTTAATATATGATGAACTTTGACTTTATCACAGCCATTATCAGAGCATTACACAGCCGTTATCTACGCATCCTGCCCATCAAACTAAGTACTGTGGTCACTCTGTCGATATGACGGGTCCGTGGGTTACGCTCCCAGTCGTCGAGGCACCTGTGGTCGACGCACCCGATTCGATTTATTTAATTTAAGTCAATTTTTGATCAAATGTAACGTCAGGCACAAAACTGTTTTACAAAAATATTAAATGTATATTGTTGGTATAATGTAAGTATAACATAAAAATCATAATTATATTTAAAACAAACAAATGCTTTTATATTGCTAGTATGTTATGAAAAATTTAAGATTCAGTAATTTTTCATTCTTTATTTATATAACTCAATAAGAACACTAGTAAAAAAAATTGTTTGCTATATACCTAATCACCTATAATCAAGAGAATCATTTAACTTAATTAAATAATAAGTCTCACATGTGATACAATAAGAAAATGATTTAAAAAAAACAGTCTTAAAAATTACTGCAGAACAACTAAGTTTATAATACATAGTGAAATATTATTTTCATCTTTGTAACAATAAGAATTAAACATTATCAAACTGTGTAACCAAACAAATGAGAATAATTTAACCTAAATATAACAGTCAGTTTCAATAACAAAATAATCAAGCTTCCAAAATAACTGTACCTAAGTATGTGAAATGTATTGTTTTTTTTTTAGCGTAGTCAATAATCTACTGTGAAAACTTAAATATATATTAAAAAAAACACAAAATAGCATATATTATAATGTACAAGCAAATCATCACTTTTCACTAAAGGTGTGTAAGGATAAGGTTAATTGGAGATCGTATACTCTCTGCTATGTGATAGATAACTTTTGTTTAGCAAAGAAAAATACTTTATTATTATGATGAAACACTTTTTTCGTTTACTGTACTAAGTGAAAAAGCACAATAAAAAAAAGATATGAAATTAATCGAATCGGGTGCGTCGACCACAGGTGCCTCGACGACTGGGAGCGTAACCCACGGACCCGATATGACCACGGTACCGGGACGTACTTTACTTCACTATAGGGCTTAAACTATATCATTTAAACAAACGGCACGTTTGAAAGCATTTATTACATTTTACTTTGATGTATACATCTGACTGTCAGTTGGGATTGGTCATCTCTTATCTGCCATGGCCTACATCAGCGGTCGGCAACCCGCGGCCCGCGGGCCGCATGCGGCCCGCGGCACTCCTACTTGCGGCCCGCGACAGTTTTGAAAATTAAACTGTAATTCTTACATTTTACCTAAATTAATGATTTTAGGCGCGTAAGCTAGCGTATAAGAAAATAGTCACTCAAATACAGCCTCAAACGTAACACTGAAATGTGTATAAGTACGGTTATATAAGAACTTTGAAGTTCGCTTTTAAGTTTTATATAATTTTTTCACATTTCTTTTTCATTTATTGTTACTTTATCGTTGACGATAGTATCGTTGAGGTAGTGCTACGTACCCATTAATAAAATTTACATTTAAAAAAGTATGTGCATCACATATAATACCCATATCGGGTGTAAGGGACATTTATCCTTAAACTAAAACCATGAATACTCTATTTTGGACTGAGTATCAGACAACTGCCTCGTTAGCCTAGTGGTCCTAAGCACGACTGCTACGCTAGAGGTCCTGGTTTCGATTCCCAGGTCGAGCAAACAGTGTTATTGGGTTTTTCTATGAAATTCTCAGTAGCAGCTCGGAGTTTGGATTTGTGCCCGGGTAATGGCAATAGGCTCGCCCCCTATTACATGGGACCTAAATATACCGGTGAACTGGTGGGTGTACATTGGTACACCTCTGCCTAACCCTTCGGGGAATACAGGCGTGATTACTCACTTCGCATAAACTTCTTTAGACGAACGTTTTTAAGGCATAATATTTTTATAGCATAATTATTTTTTGGCAGAACGTTTTTATGTCCGAATTTAAAATGGCATACTTTTAAGATGGCAGAATTTTATTTGGCATAATTACCTTTGGCATATTTATAATTTCGTTTAGTATAACTTTTATAAAGAGCGAGCGAAGCGATCTCGGGACTTGGGGCACCCCGACCCGGACAGGTTAGGTTAGAAGGGGATGGCGGAGTCTAGAGAGCGAGCGAAGCGAGCGAACAGACCCCGCCATCCACTTCGTGGTTATTTTTTTTGTAAACTCTTGAGCCCCGCGTGGCGGGCGGCTCCCCGATTATGCTTTTTGAGCCTCGAGGGCTCTGGATCTATCTCTAGGGACTTTGATACGAAATGTATGCCAAAAGACGATTCCGCCTGTGAATTTTCTGCGATATGATGGTTCTGCTTAGTGTTGGGTAAATAGCCGGATGCTTTGAGTTATTATCGATTATAATCCATAAGTGTCCATAAATAGCCTTGCAATGGATGATAACCCTGCTATTAATGTATTGTTAAAAAAATAAATGCTTTTTTTTTGTTTAGTGTAAAATCTGTGAGTGTGAACTTAAATTGGGTGCGTGTACGCAGTGTGATTCAAAGTATTGTAATTCTTTTTATTTATTTTCACTTTTTGCACGTGAAAAAGTGTTAATATGTATATAAAAGGAACACATTTTTTGGAAAATTCAGTATGGTTAATTTCGAGTGCCAATACCAAAATTACTATTGACACATCGCTTTGTGATTTAACCATCTACCTAATTAATTACTTGGTTTAAAAAAGCGAGCTAAATATGTAAGTGTATGTATACCTACAAATAAACTTTAACCGATACGTAAAAATGTAAGGTACAATAAGTAAGTTATTTTTAGCTCTGTTCTGCGAATACGTCGTAGGTAAATTATAAACAATGGAAAATACCCGAGCGGAAGGTAGGTAACATGCATCCCCGCACCCCCGTTTTTCATCTCTTTCTGGCGCTAACATTTATTCGTGCCAGAAAGAGATGCATAAACTGCACTACAGTGACGCCAACCGAATCCGGGATCAGTACGTCGACTGATATGTTTCGGAAAAAAAATATAAAAAATATCCCCCCTTAAAGACTGATTAAGAATAAAAAAAACTAAGTAGGTACATAAAAATCTAATTATCAAAAAACTTTTTTACAAAAAATAACCGCCTTCAAAAACTAAAAAGAGAAAAATAACTTTAGCTTTGGAAGTCGACGGCTTTGGTTCTGTTTGTTGTTTTGTATTGCCACCGACTTCCAAAGCTAAAGTTATTTTTGTCTTTTTAGTTTTTGAAGGCGGTTATTTTTTGTAAAAAAGTTTTTTATTTCTCGCTTTTTAGTATCAACTTCCTGTTATCCAAATCCATGAGGAAAGTTTCATATTATGTAAATTAACGAGACACCACTAAAAGTCATAAGAAAGCAGAATATGCGATTTTGTTTACTTGGATGAGAAATTTTCAAATACTACTGTTTACATCTGTGTAACCCTCTTGAGTGTTCGGCCGTGATGTTATGTTGTGTGATTGCGTAAACAATGCATATTTATGCGATAGCAGCAATCGCTGTTGATTTACTGTAATTTTTTGAAGAGTTCCGTTGTCTGTCTCCGGAGTCCTTCATCAGATCTATATGAAATTTAAATGGGAACATTTGGGAAGTATACCCATTCCAACAAAAAAAGAATCATCAAAATCGGTTCACAAATGACGAAGTTATCCGCGAACAAACATAATATAATAAAAAATCGGTTAAAATTCCCTATCTCAAAAACTACTGAACCGATTTCGATGAAACTTGCAGTATTCCCTAAGTTGAACAATATCTAGTATAACAAAAAAAGAATTACTCAAATCGGACTTGTAGTTACGGAGATATGCGCGAACAAACATAAAAACATACATACATACATACATACATACATACATACATACATACACTTGAAATTTGGCACACTTGTTCAGGCGCTGATATAGACTAACATATACGAAAACTGGGCAGTTCTGGAAATATTACATACATACGGGTCGAATTGATAACCTCCTTTTTTTTGAAGTCGGTAAAAAATCTATGTAAATAGCTGATTAAAAATTTTTAAATGGGCCAGATTAGTTTTAAATTGCACATTTATTTACTACAAATAAGTCCTAAGCCTGAAAACCATGAAAGGAAATTTTCAATCACTAAAATAACAATAACAGCAGGGTTATCATCCATAATTGCTATTAATGGCTACTTACTGGCTTTTAATCGATTATTAGCCAAATGATATTAACCGGATTATTATCATTACCCAACACTAGTTCTGCTTTTTAATTATTATGGAAATGAAATTTATGCGAAATGAGTATTCTGCCATACAAAATTATGAGTTATAAATGTATGCCAAGTAAGTAATGCCAAATGACTTTCTGCGAAAAGAGGTTTATGCTATCAGTTGTTATGCAAAATAAAATTATGACTCAAAAAGTTCTGCTATAAAAGGTGTACCCTTTTCAGCTAAAAAATCCGCTCTTATTCCTTCTGTATCGTCCTCAGCGGCTGCAAAAAATTTCTTTTGCCCTTGTTGTTGACCTATCAAAAAATATGGTAATTGCCATTAGAGACGACTAAAAAAGCAATAGGCCAATTAGGCCTATTGCTTTTTTAGCTAGAATTAAGCAATAGGAAAATTTCAAATTTTCCTGCAAGAAATTAAATATCGATAAAAAAATTATGGGACCACTTCAGATGCATGACCTACCAAACAAATAAATATCGTCAAATTCTAATCATAATTGGCGGAAATATCGCAGAACAAACATTAAAAAAAAACATACAGATGAATTGAGAACCTCCTCCCTTTTAAAGTCGGTTAAAAATTATGTGAAAGCGCGGCCCGCCACTACCTCATTTTGCCACCATGTGGCCCTTGCCTGCCAAAAGGTTGCCGACCGCTGGCCTACATCTTTATTAGTATTATTTAATTGTTTAATATTCACCTTCATTGTTTTCACATATAGAAGCAACATGAATATTGTAACCAAGATTTTGTAAAACCAAATTGAAGAAATAGAGTGTCCATGGAGTTTCTTGCTCGTTCTTCTCCATAGAGATCTACGCTTTGGAACGAGCAACTAGCTTCAACTTTAAACTGTAACTTCTTGACAATTCAAAAGTGCCTGTAAATGGTCTAATTTAAATAAATGCTTTGACTTTGAAGGTGGACAAACAAATGCCATGTATAGAAAAACTGTTTCTTTTCTATTACATTCGAATTCCAAAAAAAAAATTCCCGCACGGAACAAATGTTTGTATGACCCGGTCTGGCTATCTGTGTATGTGAGTTTATATGTTTGTATGAACCACGATGCAAGAAAAAAAATCTATTGTCGAGTAAAAGAAAACTCTAGGTGACATGATCCGTTTTTTTATGACATTTATCGCCAATCATAGCGACAGCCCACTTGATGCGAAGTGGCCATGGCTAATTCTGTAGACATCTGCAATACCAGAGGCCGAGCAAATACGTTGCCATCCCAGAGACAAAGTTGAAATATCTCATGTGCCTGTAATTATGCCGGCACCCATACCCTTTAAACCGGAATAGAGCTACGCTGCTTTGCGGCAGAAATAGGTATTGTGGTAGTAATTCCCCGGACAAGCTCCTTCACAAAGAGCTCAAATCAAAAACAGAGTAAAGGGAACAATAGTCAAATGTATTATTAAATCCTGATACATGCTTAGCAGCATTTCAGAATACGTGCCCAAATCCTCATGTTAATGTAAACATGAGATGCATCGCAGAACAGAACAAGGAAATTAATGTGATCTAACTTAACCATGTAACTAGCTGGGAGGTCTGTTGCGTAACTCACACAGCACTGAGCAACTTACACCACTGCAGATAATATGAACTGCTGTTATTGTGGGAAATGGCAATAACGAGGAAGTTATACAACTTGATAGTTTTTCTTTAATAAGGTAAATAGGTATAGTTACTGTTGTAAGTAAAGAAACCCTTGTAACGTTTGTATTTCTTGATTAGGTAGGATATATTATATTGGCAGGTATTAAAGGTGAAATGTAGGGCATATAAAGAAGAGGGATGAGACGCATGTGACCAAAAGAGTTATGAATTTAAATGTGGATGGATGGAGAGGAAGAGGGAGGCCAAAGAAAAGGGATGGATTGTGTGAAGAATGATATGAAAGAGAAAAGAGTCAGTGATAGTATGACGTTTGGCAGGACTGCATAGAGGAAGAAAACGTGTTGCGCCGACCACAAGTAACATTGGACAATGGAAGGAAGATGATGAAGTCATTGTGTGTGGCATCATCAAGATTGACGTCTTCCGTTCTGAGAAGAGCGAAAAGCAGTGTCAGACTCTTACTGAATAAAACCCATCCGTATTTCTCATTATGCACTTTGCGTTCCAGGGCCGCGAACAAATTCCGTCACCCTGTCAGGGATTTAGGTGGCGAGTTTGTAATATAGCAGTACCTATATATTGCGGTAGAGTAAAAATAAACTAACACTAACCTATTATTGTCCCACTGCAGGGCAGACGCCTCTTCTCACACAGACAAGCCCAGAGCATTGATCACTTGCTCAGATTTAAAAATAGAATTGCTATTTTGAGCGTTAGGTTTTGTGGCATATTTTCCCACGCGATCACAGTTTCTATTTGTTAAAAGTGATGTGGGATGCAGTGGGGTAGTTCAAATTGAATAAAAAAAAGTGGGATGAAAATTAAAAAAAAAAGAAATACCAGCCTATAAAGTGATACTGCAGAACAAAGCCCTCTTCTCATATAGAGAAGGCACGAGTATGGTTCACCACGCTTGCTCAAGGCGGTTTGGCGATTTCAGACTTTTATTAATTACAAGTCGAGGTTTCATTATCAGGGATGTCCAAGATAAACTTAGAAAGTACATATGAAAAAGTCACATTGGTACCGCCTTAACCATAGGGCCATCACGACATGCAATAAAAACAAATACATAACGTGACAAAGTAATAAAAATAAAGTAACCCCTCACAGTAGAATAAAGATCCCTACCGCAGGTAACAAAAGCTCTAATAACTTTGAAACGGCTGAACCGATTTTGAAAAAACATATCTAAGAACCATCGCTTGGAAACCTGCTTTCAAATAAAAAAAAACCACATTCAAATTGGTTCACCCGTTTAAGAGCTAAGGTGGCATAGACAGATACACAGATCAAACTTTTGAGTCAGGGGCAAAAAAGCAACACCAATTTTGATATAGCTACCCATCAAAGTGATTCCATTTTCAAATATAACTTTCTGTTGTGAATATTGGGCCAGTCAACTCCATCTCAAAGTTGTTTATTGTACAAATATGCGTGGGAGTTCCAATAATAAGCCGAGTACGCATTGTGACCTTTGTCGTCACCTCCCACGTACACTCGTTACTTTCATAGTGTTAGGATAACTTCGTGACATTTCGGTTATCCTACAATATCATTTATTTCAAGATTGATATATATCTATATTAATAATATTATAAAGGCGAAAGTTTGTATGTTTGTCTCTTCTTCACGCTCAAGCGGCTGAACGGATCTGGATGTTTGGCACTGAGATAGATTGTAGTGTTGAATAACACATAGGATACTTTTTATTCAGAAAAGAACGTACGGTTACTGTGGGATAATATAATTATCAACTTTGTCGCGTAGGTGGTCGCGTATAAAAGCTAGTTTTTTTTAAAGCTCAAGAGTTTGTTTGTTTGTTTGGTTGAACGCGCTAATTGCAGGAACTGCTGGTTCGAATTGAACAAATATTTTTGTATTGGTTAGTCCTTTTATCGAGGAAGGCTATAAGCTGTATAACATCACGCTATGATACTCGGGAGTGGAGCAGTAACTCAAGACGTAACTTAACACGGGTGATTAAAAGCACGCGAACGAAGTCGCGGACAGTAGGTAGTCTGAGATAAATCAGAGAGCTTACCACAAGCTTGCAGAGTAAGCGTTGATCTTTTTATATTTGGATATACCCGTTTCGCAAATAATATTTATTTAGTTTGAAGGTAAAGTTAAAGTCAACTCGTTTATTTCAATTTAATATTAGACTATTTATAGAAGTGCCTTTTAATGGTCATTTTTTTTCTCTTGAATCTAAAGCTTTTTTTTTCAAATTAGAATAATTAATTGTTAGATTTAATTTTAGAATTGTCAGTCAGCTTGGAGTCAGGATTTGTGCCCGGTAATGGCAATAGGCTCGCCCCCCTATCACCTAAAACATACCACCGAACTGTGGGTGTACATTGGTACACCTCTGCCTAACCCTTCGTGGAATACAGGCGTGATGGTGTGTGTCTTTTACAATAATCTATTTACTCCTTCCAAAAGGTAATTTCCTATGGAGTTCTTTTCCCCCATTTTTTAAGAAGGCTTTTTTATACCATTGGTTCTTACTCATTGTGCTTGTCGTTAAAAATGCCATCGATACGATAGTTGTATTTCTAATTCGAAAGTCAACTCGAATCGAGTTCATTGACTGGTCCTAAAAAAAGATATTTACATACAACATGCATACCTACTTGTGCCAAGTGGGTGACGCGATTGATATTTTGTTATTGTGGTTGTTACCTGTTTATGGAAATGTTTTTAGTAATTTAGAATACACAACTGCGTCAAACACCATCGATACAAACATTCTTATTTTGAATAAAAAAATATATTTATATTTAGATGCGGCGAACTGTGGGTGTACATTGGTTCACCTCTGTTTAACCCTCCGGGGAATACAGGCGTGATTTGATTTGATTTGTATATATTTAGATATCGCGTCTTAAAATTACAAATTAGATAAAATTAATAAAGACGCGAATATACTGTTGCTATGCCATTTAAATTAAACATAAGAATGACTAGAAAGTGGAATATTGTGAAACCTTATTTCACTTAAAGCACCTCCACCCACGTTACACTTTTTGTAAAACCGATTATCGAATCGCTTCAGTAATTTCATAGGTTGGTATGATAGGTAGGACCGAGTTTTATGGGACGTCTGCATATATCATCGACGCATATTGGACTTCATATGTTCCATTATCTCCGACTAAAATTTGTTTACCGATTGTCTGACGTTGGTGGGCAGCCTTACCATGTACGATGTACAAACGCTAGCCCATCAAGCTATCCCAAACTGAACCTTATTCTTTTGTAATAAAGTTGAAAAAATATTTAAGAAATTTGACATAATTATTGGGGTAGCTTGATGTCCTGGGCTCTGTACTTATATTCTGGCAAATAAAGCATTTATTCATTCATATGTACTATTTATATATATATTCTCATACTATGCACTATTAGATCATACAGTTAATAGTACTGCCGTCCATTAACAAGAAAGGCGTTAACCCTCAGAGGGTCGATTTTGAGCTTTCAGCGCCATCGTATTTAAAAAAAAATTCTCTATCGATCTGTCTAATTATTATATTTTTTATATTAATACTTTTTGAAATATTTTTAACGAAAAGGGCGTTAAACACTAAAAAAGTAATATTTTACGCAACTTAAAGTACGTTAACCATCCGTATTTAACTAAAAGGGCACACGTAACCCTTAGCGCCATAGTTTTTAATATTTTTCCCTAGTTTTGCTTGGCAAAAAAGTCGTTTTCTTGATACTGCTACACTAAAAAGCCCTAAAGATACTTTAATTACTTTCAAGCCAAGAAGCATATTGGTAGTTTGCATCAAAATCCCAAGCTAAAAAGGCGTCTAATGAAAATACTACACTAGAAAGACGTTAAAATCTGCTAACGACTTTTTAGCGTAGAACTCGTACAACAATAATCAAGAAATATTTTTTTTAAATGTCTAACCGCCTTTAGTTACTCATTTTATGGTAAAAATCCTCCGCATAAAAGACACTAAGCCACAATAATTGCCTAAAAAGACGCTATCTGCTCTCGCCTCTCACCCCCGCGCAGTTGCGTCCCTAGTCTCTAAGTCATCGTCGTCGCGGAAGGACGTGTGTAATATAAAATTTTAATTAGCAAGAACTCCGAAATAGAATGATATCGCTTCGCCGCATCTGTGATGTAGGTACCTTAGGATTAGACGTTAAAACTACTTGCCCGAATGTGATGTGCAAACTTATGGAGAAAATGCGGGATCGTGAGAAATTGAGAGAGGTCTTTGTCTGTACCTAGGGGGGGGGGGGAGGGGGACAGAATAGAATAGCAGAAAAGAACCTAAGTACCTATAGACTAAGTGTGAAGATACACCACTGGTCGTGTGAACTAACTGTGCTATTCTAATAATATATCTCTCGTCAATCTTAGTTATGTGAGCTTGAGGTCATTGTGGTTAACTATAAGGGAGGCCTATGTCCAGCAGTGGACATCGTTCGGCTCATATGATAGTATTGAAGACCTATATTTGGCTGTCAGTCTAATTTACTGTTACTAGTCTGTTTTTTTTAGCTGTAGGTCTTATATTAGTAGGTCTTCTATTTTATTTTAATTATGAAAGACCTACAGTTGAACTTGAGGTGAGCTAAAAAATATACTAGGTATAAAGATCTTCCTTGGTGAAGTGAACTGAGATGCCGGTGAATTTATAGGCACATGAGACATTTCAAGTTTATCTCTGTGATGGCAACACATTTGCAAGGCCTCTGGTATTGCAGATGTCTATAGGCAGCGGTGATTATTCGGTCGTTGGCTTGTTTATCATCCAAGGACATTAAAAAAGGCACTGTAAGTCATTACAGTGCTATTCTGTATAACATCTCTTTTGATGAATTTAGGTACAGTGAGCTTGCGGTAAGCTCTCAAACCCTAGCATCCAATATCAAGCTCACTTCATCACCTAAAAAACTCACCGAGTGACATTTCCACAGAATAGACCCGCGAACCACTGTTTGTTTACCATACACAATTCCTAGTAAAATAATATATTTACCTTCTATTTCTCAGTAGTCAGGCAGAGGGACGTAATTCTTTACGTCACGTTAACAAAGATGTTTTATAGGACCTTGAAGAGTGCCCACTCGTGTAGAGATAGCAGCCAATGGAAATTGCAGAAAAGAATATAAAAAAGCTGAATAGTATTTTTTTGCTTTTTCGTTTAAATGCGCTAATCTCTGAAGCTAAGTCGGATTGGAAAAAAATAGTTCTGTAAATGGTGTTCAGATTTATGAGAAACTAGCTTTTGCCCGCGACTTCGTCCGCGTGCATTAATAGTTCCCGTTCCCGAAGGATTTCCGGGATGAAAACTATCCTATGTCCTTTCTCGGGTACAAGACTATATCTGTACCAAATTTCATTGAAATCGGTTCAGTGGTTTAGGCGTGAAGAAGAGACAGACAGAGTTACTATCGCATTTATAATATTAGTAAGGATAGTATAGGTTATATAACATCATGCTACGGCCCATGAGACGTTGCAGTAACCAACCAAATAAAATTCTGCTTGCAACTTAGCCTATGGCACATAACAATATTGATTTCGTAAAGGCGAAAGAATTTTTGTGTTCGTACCAGATATTTACTCTTAAAACAAAAAAAATAACAAACTTTACCTCTTTATAAGGCTGTCCGCTCACGTCAGGCAATCGGTGGCGGACTTTTTTGGTGGAGAGAATGAATTGTCGGAACATATGAATTCTAATATACCAAAGCACACGTACTACAAAAAGTAGGTCACACAAAACTATGGATGTATTGAACGCGACTGCTACGCTAGAGGTCCTGGGTTCGATTCCCAGGTCGAGCAAAAAGTGTTATTGGGTTTTTCTATGAAATTCTCAGTAGCAGCTCGGAGTTTGGATTTTTGCCCGGTTAATGGCAATAGGCTTGCCCCCTATTACATGGGACCTAAATATACCGGCGAACTGTGGGTGTACCTGTACATTGGTACACCTCTGCCTAACCCTTCGGGGAATACAGGCGTGATGGTATATATGAACGGTCAGATAATTGGTCCTACAATAATTCTGACGTGGGCGTGTGTGGGTCTATGCATAGAATAACTCTACTCTTAAAAATATTTGATTTAGTTCAATAATAACATATAGTTCGATAATAGATTCTAAATCCGACCTAAGTTGCTGTCTGTACACACACCGTTCACTTTTTGATGCTCGTTGCATCAAGGTGACTGCCGATGCTCTGTCGACCAAATCGTGATTCGGGCCTTGTACATAGTAATAGTACAATGACTTTTGTTTTAAGAAAATAGGTATGTTTTTCATCTACATATACTACTTACCTTACTTATACATATAGGAATATAATAAAGCTGTAGAGATTTTTGTTTGTATGTTTAAACAAGCTAAGCTCTGAACTACCAATCAGATTTGAAACATTCTTTCTATATGATAGCCAGATACGTGAGGAATAGTATAAGCTATATAACATCACGCTCCGACACACGAGAGCGGAGCAGTAACTAAACATGTAACATAACGCAGGTGAGAAAAACGCGGATGAAGTTGCTGGCACTTGGCACAAATAAAATTCATAAGTGAACAAATTAGACAGACTACATGGATTCTATTTAGACAACTAATAACAATAAAGAAGTAAATCCTACTCTCCTACTACTTTTACAAATGCGCAAGTTTATGGGGATTTGTATGGCTTTTCTTTCCCATTCTTCTCCATACGAAACTACCTTTTGGAAGGAGGAACTAGATTCAATCATATTTTTTTCTTTTTTTGGTTAAAAAGCCCCTTCAATGGTTTAATTGAAAATAACAATTATTTTCAATTGACTTCACAACTATTGACAATTATTTTGACTGCCTCGTTGGTCTAGTGGTCCTGAGCACGACTGCTACGCTAGAGGTCCTGGGTTCGATTCCCAGGTCGAGCAAAAAGTGTTATTGGGTTTTTATACGAAATTCTCAGTAGCAGCTTGGAGTCTGGATTTGTGCCCGGTTAATAGCAATAGGCTCGCCCCCTGTTACATGGGACCTAAATATACCGGCGAACTTTGGGTGTACATTGGTACACCTCTGCCTAACCCTTCGGGGAATACAGGCGTGATGGTATATTTATTTTATTTATTTAACAATTATTTGACTATGGCTTTATCTTCACAGGCTGATAAAAACGCATCACATACATGTTAACTACGAATACTGTCCATCAAACTAAGCAACATTGAACATTGCATATGCTTTACACAACTAAAACATTTGAACGAGTGAATGAATGAAGCAACAACTTCTAGGTAATCGTAAATTGTTTTATATTTTTCTTTCAGTCAATATCAATTGTTATGTTTGAAACAAATACTGCTACTGCCAAAATTACTGTACCTACCTATGTTTTGGCACAAGCAACTTTAACTTTTTACTAAATAGCCAACTCCTTGACTATTCAAAAGTGCCTGTATATGGTCTAATTGAAATACATGCTTTGACTTTGACTTTCATTGACTAAGTCTCAAAAACTGTACTTACTTGATCTGGAAACGTAAGATTTTTTTATCCTGTTTTATCTACACGTTACTATTTAATTTTGTTTTATATATTTCAACAGTTAGATACTAACAATATGCAACAAAGATAAATATAATCATTTGAAAAAAAAATGAAATGAAAAAAATGAATATCATTGACTTGACTAAAACATTTGAGGTAAATGAATCCTTTTTTCCTTAACGCTAACCATCTTGCATCTCTCTTTCGCCTATTTCTTGCAGTTTTAAATCTGGTGAAAAAAATGGTTTTTAAGGCTACCTAACTAGAATCCTTACATCCTTACATGTTCTATATATTGTAACCTGAAGCATTTATTTTTTCAGAAAAACCGCTTTGAATTTAGTATCACTTTTAGTTGGTATTTATTATGGTAGAATATTTAAGGTTCAAAATTGAGGTTTTTCAGAAGTAGTGTATGTAGGAACAAAATGCACTGTTTCTGAAGGCTTTGCGTCCGAATTCTTACAGCACACCGCCATATTGGCTGCTATGTAGCTGAAAAATGTTGAAACTGAAACATTTTCACGACATTTTTTATTTATTTTTTCATTGAATGGTTATTTGTGAAAATATAGAGAAAATAGTTTAGTTGTAAATACGGTGGTTAAAATTGGTCTTCAATTAAAAGTAAATTTAAAAATAATGATTTTTGTGTCACTTTTTTTCCTAGATTATATAAATAAAATACGTAAGTACATAATCGGTAGTGATACACATTGGAAAAAATATAAAATCGATGTAAAAAAACTAAACAAAAAACCCGAGAGATTACTTCAAAAATGTATTTTGTTATTTGTTTCAATTTAAGTGGAATGTTAGCATCATTTTATAAATGTTATTCTAAACACGAAACACACTGAAACCAAAACAATAAATTTATTTAAAAAAATAAAAAATAATTACAATAAAAAACCAGATAATAAACAAACGTAAAATAATAAAAAATGCATTGAATCCAAATCCTGCGACACTGCCAAATTTAAAATCCAAATCCGAAAAATTCAAATTCAAAAATCGAACAGAGAGCACCGCACGAAAAATCAATTCTTTTTACTGGCAATTTTGTGGAATCGTCGCCGATATTTATTTGAAATTCGAATTTAGAGCTTTTAGTACTTGCACCAGTTTATTTAGAGTGGGTTTTAGTTTATTTTAACGGTTTTTAGTGTGTTTTAGTGCAGGGATGGTTACTTTGTGTTGGTGGTTGTCGTGTGGAGCGCAATACGCGCTTGCCGCGGCGCGGCCGGGTTCGTACTAAGCAGTTTTGGCGGTGGAAGCGCTTTGAGGGAGATTTACCAGCTTTTTTGGGAAAAGGTTTAAAGTTTTTAGGTGCGGTTGTACATATATTTTATCGCAGTTCTGAAATAGTTAGCTTTAGGATAATTTAAGTAAATGTTCAGAACACTCCTCTTAAATTAAGTGTATAAATATTGCGGGTTTTTTTAAATAAACCACTTCCAATTTTTAAAATACAATACTTTGATTTAACAAATAAAATAAATCCATAACATGATATGGCAAAAAAACCAGTAACTTAACACAAGTCACAAAAATAATACTCAGTACTTTAAAACACGCAAGTTTAAAACAAAAAACTTATTAAAACAATTAAGTAAAAAAAAAACTAAAACTACAAAAACCAAACTCCCACTTCTGTTCTGGCAACTCACCCTACTACGCCGCCCTGTGTAGCCGTAGACCTCGCCCGCTACGCCGCTACGCCGCTACGGCGCTACGCGTCTACGCCATACATAAATAATAATGTACGTAGCGTATTATTACGTTTTTGTAATAATAATCGCGCTTGGCGGGAAGGGGTGGGCAGAGATGTCTTTGTCAATTAACTGCTTAAGGACATATGCGTCCTATCGTTGTTCGTTGGAGAGGGTAAAATGGATATTTAAATACAAAATGATTTTGCGAGTGTAGCTTATAATTTTTTGCGAAATTTGTTGGAAAGAGTCACCGCGGTCCTGGAAACCAAAGGGCATTAGGAGAAACACAGATGAGTCTTAGTCAGTAAGAGTATGACACTCCCTGCCGCTTTGCTTTAAAATAATATAATAATCTGCCAAAACTTCCAGTTGACTGCCTCGGTAGCATACTGGTCCAAAGCACTACTTGTTCGGTTTCCAGGTTGAGCAAAAAGTGTTATTGGATTTTTCTATAAAATTCTTACTAGCAGCTTGGTTATAGAGTTTGTTCCCGTTTAATGGCAATAGGCTCGCAGCCTATAACATGGGACCTAAAACATACCGGCGAACTGTGGGTGTACATTGGTAGACCTCTGCCTAACCCATCGGAAAATACAGGCGTGATGGTATGTTATGTTATGTTTATCTGCCAAAACACAACCTCTCAATAATAAAATGATAAAACTGGCCAAGTGCGAGTCGGACTCGCGCACGACAGACAGACAGACAGACAGCGAAGTCTTAGTAATAGGGTCCCGTTTTACCCTTTTGGGTACGGAACCATAAAGAACTACAAACTATATGCCCAATGTGGTTAATTACTATCTAGCAATAACAGTTCAATATACACCCCAAAAATAAACTTGGAATAGATTTAAAATCAATAGGAGTTTAATGTCTAAAATCCTAACTTCTAACTTTGAATATCCGATCTATTACTTGTATAGTTCTAATACAGTTGTTCTATTTTTGGATGATTGACGTAGGTTGGTTTGTTTTGTCTGAATTACACCCCATTGTTGTATGATATTGTATGGAGTTTCTTGCCCATTCTTCTCCATACGAAACTACCTTTTGAAATGGGCAACTAATTATTATTATTAAATTGTGTCTTGTGATTGACGTTCAAAAGTGACTTTTATGGTCTAATTGAAATAAATGATTTGACTTTGACTTTGATAAATCAGACAACTGCACGGTGCCTGCCTACCCTGCATGTTCCTTCTGTACTCATACAAAATATATCCATAGGTACTTGATATTATAAATACAAATACACGTTCATGACTTTTTATTTACTTATAGGAAATCATCAAATGGCTTCTCCCGCCCTGGGTGGGGCGGGTAGGGAGTGTCAGACTTTTACTGACTAAAACCCATCCATGTTCCTTCTTGTGCCCTTTGCGTTCCGGGGGCGCGGTATCTCTTTCGAACAACCCGCAGACACTTTCATGACTAAACCACTAAATCAATTTGTAATGAATGTTATGCAAATAAACAATTCTTATTCTTATTCTTAATTTTGATAAAATTTGGTATGGGGTAAGTTAGAACCTCAAGGAAATGACATAGGCTTCCTTTTATTTCGCGACTTTGTCTGCCTCCTTATTATTACGTGGACGAAGTCGCCGGCAAAAGATAGCATTTAATCATATTATATGTATTTGACAATTTACTCAATAAAATAATGAATTATGGTTGAATTTCAACCACTGATTGGTGACCATATCATTAACTGGTTATACCTTTTAACATGTACAGGGTTTAAAAAGAACACACCATTACATAGAGGTTTACTACGCTTACTGCTCATCAAACTAAGTAACAAACAGCAAATTTTATTGTTGGGAGACGAATGTGCAAAATGTAAGGCACGCTAAAAATTTTACTTTGGGTTACATGTGAGACTTTCGTAAAAAAACACGACAAGCATTTTATTTATTTATTTATTTATTAAAACTTTATGCACAAAATGTATAAAATACACCGTACAAAGGCGGACTTAATGCCTTAGGCATTTTCTACCAGTCTACCTTAGGGTGATGCAGAGACGGAACAAAGTAGGTGCAAGAAACTGAAAATTTCCAATATTTAAAAAATATATATAAATATATATAAATAAATAATAAATAAATAAATATCTTGGGACAACTCACACACGGCTATCTGGTCCCAAGCTAAGCAGAGCTTGTGTTATGGTAACCAGACAACTGATATACATACTTATATAATTTTATAAATATATACATATTATAGATAAATCACACCCAGACACAGAACAAACAATCATGCTCATCACACAAAGTTTGTCCTGGGTGGGAATCGAACCCACGACCTCCGGCTCAGCAGTCAGGGCCACTAACCACTAGACCAACAGGCCCGTCGTACGTACATATTATATACATATAGGTAATATATACATAAATACATACATACAAACAAAATATACAAAGTAGGGAGAGATAAGAATAAGTAGGTGGAGAAATATAATACTTAAATCAATTATGAGACAAATCTGCCAACTTCTTATGTATGTGTTCGCGAGCCTTTAAACTTTGACCTTCAATATCTCCGTAAATAATCGCAATGATGGGAAGAAAATGTGTACAGTCAGCAAAAGAGATAAGTAACCAGGGTCGCCTAATAATTTCAAAGACTTTTAAAAATCGATAGAAGTTTTTTAATAAAATTTGTTTCTATTCATAGAAAATAAAGAGTTTTTTTATTATATTAAATTTCATTTAAAAACTACCCCTGGTTTGAGAGAAAACTTCAACTATATTAGACGGTCTGGTTACTTATCTCTTTTGTTCACCGTACCTATGTTTTATACCCGTTATATGTGTCCGTGTTTTGTTTTCTTGTTTGTTTGCTGTTGATCACTGTTGATAGACAAATTAAATTCATAGATATGTCCATATGTTTCAGTAGCTCCATAGACGTGCACAATGTACTATTGTTTCAGATAGACAGTTCATTGAATGGGGTTACACGTCAGTCAATGCACGCTCGGACACACAATACACACACACGGGTCAGCACGGGTCAGCACACGTCATACACTATACGGTTGACCCCATGACTTAGGTATAGCTGTGTACACAAGAAAAGATTTTATCAGTGTGTATTTTTACCCGACTGCGACAGAAGGAGGGTTATGTTTTTCGAGGGTATGTTTGTATGTATGTATGTTTGTATGTATAATTGTTTGGCACGCTCTGCAGGCTAAACGGCTCGATGGATTTTAGCTTGAGAGGTGTCGTTAGATTCGTATTTACTGTGAGAGTGACACTGGGTATATAAAAAAAAAGGCGGATTTTTGGCGCCAAATTCAAATGTTTGGCTCGCTCTGCAGCCTGAACGGCTCGATGGATTTTAGCTTGAGAGGTGTCGTTAGATTCGTATTTGCTTTGAAAGTAACATATATCAAAACTAAAAAAATAAAAAATAAAAAACGGTAATTTAAAAAACTAAAAAACCCGACTGCTTTTCTGAGTATTCATGAAAAAGCCCTAAAACAAGATAAATAAATTGTTGCAGTCGGGACCCATTCGAGACCATCTGCAATGAAATACAGGTACATAATATTATGTGCTCTCAATTTACTAAGCCTGCATGTCTTGAATGGGTCCCGACTGCTACAATTTATTTATCTTGTTTTAGGGCTTTTTCATGAACACTCAGAAAAGCAGTCGGGTTTTTTAGTTTTTTAAATTACCGTTTTTTTATTTTTTTAAAAGCCAATTTAACTAATTAGACATATTTTAAATCTAGTCGCAGTGTCATTTAGACAACCAATGTCATTTTTAATGTGGTGATGCTCCCGCCTCTCATACACCCACGAAGGTGGTGGTGCGAGTGCCAATGTTACTATTCCTATTTTTAAATATACTTTGCAAGTTTATCTTGGACATCATTGACATCGGTGAAGGAAAACATCGTGAAGAAACGTCAGTTTGTAATGTCAAAATAAAAGCTTATGAATATTTACACGGCATCTACACCGGAAAACAATTAAAAACATTTGTGTATGTTTCTTTGTGACGAAACGGCTGAACCGATTTTGAGAATTTCATCGGCAAAAAGCTGATGTTTTAAGCAGTAACTTAGGCTACTTTTTTTGAGTATGGCGCATCTTTTTGTGTTTTGTAGGGGTAGGGTAGGGGTAGGGTAGGGGTAGGGTAGGGGTAGGGTAGGGGTAGGGTAGGGGTAGGGTAGGGGTAGGGTAGGGCAGGGGTAGGGTAGGGGTAGGGTAGGGGAAGGGTAGGGGTAGGGTAGGGGTAGGGTAGGGGTAGGGTAGGGGTAGGGTAGGGGTAGGGTAGGGGTAGGGTAGGGGTAGGGTAGGGGTAGGGTAGGGTAGGGGTAGGGTAGGGGTAGGGTAGGGGTAGGGTAGGGGTAGGGTAGGGGTAGGGTAGGGGTAGGGTAGGGGTAGGGTAGGTGTAGGGTAGGGGTAGGGTAGGGGTAGGGTAGGGGTAGGGTAGGGGTAGGGTAGGGGTAGGGTAGGGGTAGGGTAGGGGTAGGGTAGGGGTAGGGTAGGGGTAGGGTAGGGGTAGGGTAGGGGTAGGGTAGGGGTAGGGTAGGGGTAGGGTAGGGGTAGGGTAGGGGTAGGGTAGGGGTAGGGTAGGGGTAGGGTAGGGGTAGGGTAGGGGTAGGGTAGGGGTAGGGTAGGGGTAGGGTAGGGGTAGGGTAGGGGTAGGGTAGGGGTAGGGTAGGGGTAGGGTAGGGGTAGGGTAGGGGTAGGGTAGGGGTAGGGTAGGGGTATGGTAGGGGAAGGGTAGGGGTAGGGTAGGGGTAGGGTAGGGGTAGGGTAGGGGTAGGGTAGGGGTAGGGTAGGGCAGGGGTAGGGGTAGGGTAGGGCAGGGGTAGGGCAGGGGTAGGGTAGGGGTAGGGTAGGGGTAGGGTAGGGGTAGGGTAGGGGTAGGGTAGGGGTAGGGTAGGGGTAGGGTAGGGGTAGGGTAGGGGTAGGGTAGGGGTAGGGTAGGGGTAGGGTAGGGGTAGGGTAGGGGTAGGGTAGGGGTAGGGTAGGGGTAGGGTAGGGGTAGGGTAGGGGTAGGATAGGGGTAGGGTAGGGGTAGGGTAGGGGTAGGGTAGGGGTAGGGTAGGGGTAGGGTAGGTGTAGGGTAGGGGTAGGGTAGGGGTAGGGTAGGGGTAGGGTAGGGGTAGGGTAGGGGTAGGGTAGGGGTAGGGTAGGGGTAGGGTAGGGTAGGGGTAGGGTAGGGGTAGGGATAGGGGTAGGATACCACGCGAACGAAGTCGTGGCGGGTCAGCTAGTAAAGAAATAAAATGAAAATGATTTTATGTAACTTTGTATGCCAAATACTTACCTACACAAAAAATAAGATTGCTTTTCCCTTAACAAAACATTTTTTCACCTCATAATTTGCTCGGTTTAGTACTTTAGGTATTATATGTTAAAAGAGAAATATAAAATCATTTCGAAATGTTGAACCATAGAAAACCTTATAAGCTACCAATTATATTTACAAAAAGAGGATCGTGAGTTTACCTGCCTACAGAAAAATATGAATATGAAAACATCAAAGTAAATACCTAACTGCCTACTTAACTTGGGTATCATTATGTTTATGGTGTCAATGCTCTCGCCATCCATGGCAACCGACAATAAATGGAGAATATAATAGAATACTAGACACCTAGAAAACGTTTGACTTTGACTTTTAATAGGTATATTTTATTTGCTTTGACTGTAGGTACGTGACTTAAGAATAATACTACCATTCTCCCAAAGTAAAAACAAAACTTAAAAATTTGGTCAGGCTCAGCGACATACATTCTGTGTAAAAAGTACCGGGAATTGTTCAATAAAACCAAAAAAATAATTTATTTGTCAAAATGTATTATGTTACCTTCAAAGTACGCCCCTTCGCTTGCGATACAGCTACGCCAGCGCTTGAACCAGTCCTCCATATATTTTTTGTAAGCTGATTGAGGTATGGTGTTCGATTCCTTCAGCGAATTTTCTTTTTTAGATTCAATCGACTCGAATCGCGCCATTCTGCAGACTGTTGACTTGTTTGCTTATCGTACTCATAAACCCATGTCTCGTCGCCAGTTACTATGAAATTCATGAAGGTGAAGTCCGTAGAAGCTCGGGAAATCATGTCTTCAGCAACCTGGTTTCGATGCTCTTTTTGGACAAAATTGAGCTGTTTTGGCACTCATTGTGCGGCGACGCGTCTCATGCCCAAAATGTCAGTCAGAATATTATAAACGAATTTAAAAGATACGTTAACCTCTAGAGCATCGTCTCTAAAACTCATACGACGATTTCCAAGTACCAAACACCTGATTAAAATGATGTTTTCATCGTTCGCAGCTGTTGGGGGTCGATCAGAACGAGACAAATCAACTACCACTTGTCAGCCTTCTTTAAATACTTTATACCGTTCATATGCCAGTGTTTTTGAGATACACGAATCACTATACGACTTCTGCAACATTTTTAGTGATTTGGCACAAGAAATTTCGTTAGATAGGCAAACGTAAGGCAAACTCTTTTTGTTCAAAAAAATCTTCCAAAACAAAATCGCAGATCACTTACAACCAAGAAGTACAAAAACGGCAGCTGTAATTACACTGAGTGACATATAGCGCTCAAAGTTACCACGGTAACTCAGAACAGAACTACCAATTTATAGAAAAATAAAATATTTTGATAGGTTTACCGCAACTTCTGTAATTTAGGAATTCCCGGTACTTTTTACACAGAGTAGTACTTATACTTCTGACTGTCTTCACCCGTCATAAGTTACATCGTTGGTTACTGCTCCGCTCCCGTGTATCGTAACGTGATGTTATAATAATATGGCCTATGACACTCACAAATAACTTGGCTTTCTATAAGTAAAATAATTATCAAAATTGGTATATAGAAATTTATTCATTTAACTGTAAATAGATATAAAATTAACTTAAATAATAATAATTACCTACAAACTATGTACAGTTAATAAAAGATAAAAAAAGAAGGTTATAGGGCATCAAAACCTCATCCGCATCGCTGTCAATGGAACAAGTGCTCAAAATTGGTTCAGTAGATCCAGAGATTACTCCCTACAACCTCACAAAGTTTACCTCTTTATAATAATATAGTTTTGTAACTGTACAGTATTGCTCAAAACCAATTCCTATAATATATCACACAAGAAATTCTACAAAAAATACCACGACATTTTACCAAAACTCAATCACATTAGGGAAAGTACAGCGACAAGTTATCCTCGTCTCAATATAACATGCATTAAGGTAATCGTCGTGACTCCCCTGCACTCGTCCCCAGGGGGCGAGTCGTGAATATAACCCGAGGGTTGCACCCCTCTGGTTAGTGGCAACCGGCCGGTTATTATATTTTGGGAAGCTGGGAGGTACGCGCGTTGTCGAAGTCTTGGATTAAGATGTTTTGTTTAGTTATTTGAATATTATGTTTAATTTGTTTGGTAGTGAATAGAGGATTTTGGATTTTGGAGGGATGTTGGTTGACAGTCACTTAGTACCTACTATGTATACAAGAAACTTTTGCAAGTTTCTCAGCATTTTTAGTTAAACAAAGGGCTCCAATATTCTGTGACACGAAAATCACAAAAGTTACAATAAATTGTTGTTTGTCTGAGTTTATATGTTTATAATATTAGTAGAAAGTAGTTTATTTTTATGTAATTTTACCGATGGGAACTCATCAAATGACTTCCCCCGCCCTGGGCGGGGCTGGGCGAGTGTCAGACTTTTACTGACTAAAACCCATCCATGTTCTTTCTTGTGCCCTTTGCGTTCCGGGGACGACTCCATCTAAACACTAGCTAACTGAATGCTCGCCAAAGACATTAGTCACTTTCATCAGCTCCTTTATCTCAATCGACGTAGGTATTTTGCATTGTCATTAAGATTATAATCATTATTTAAAAAATAAATCTTTTTTTTTAATAAATAAATAAATACCTTTAATTCCCAAAAAAACAAAACGCAACAATAAAACACAAGAGGGTAGGTAATACTTTCTAAAATGGTGTTAGCGACCCCCCGTGACGACGGTTAAGTGGTGAAAACTAACCCCCGGCGCAGAGGGGTTGAGTAAGAAGTGATTCTCATTTGATTCGCCGTGACGAATCTAAAGAGATGATTCACTTTGAAAGGAATTAAGATGTGTTTCGAGAATACAAGCAGGAGCTACGAAAAGGGGTGTTGAAATAAATTATGTTTTAAATAAATATTCTTTTTACACCATTTTTAGGTATCTTTATCTTTAGTGTCGTGATGACCCAGTGGTTAAGGCGCCCACCTCTCGACGCACGAGGTTGGGGGTTCGCAACCGGGCGTGGGTGACAATGTGACTTTTTCTTATTCATATGTGCTTTCTAAGTTTATCTTGGACATCACTGACATCCATAACCATGTCTGAGGCTCTTGAGGCGGTTTAGAAACTCTGACACTAGGGTGTGTGGGGTTGTTAGACCTTACTGCCCAAACGATAAAGAAAGAAAGACCATCTTTGGCACAAAGAGAGACCTATGTCCTATAAGGTCTGTCAGGATTGCGGAATATGTTCGACCGAGTCACCGCAGCTCTGTAACGCAAAGGGCATTGGGAAGGAACACGGATGGGTGGTAGCCAGTAAGAGTCTGACACTCCCTTCCGCCCGGCCCAGACCGAAAGAAGTAATCGGATGATTTCCCAAAATAAAAAAAAAAAGCCCAACATGCTCAACAGTGATGATCAGTCGAACTATGGATGATGATGATAATGATACCAAAGGTAAAGCTGGTTGACATCCAGAAACTCGCTTCCTATTTAAAAATACTTCCTTAGTCAATATTAGAAAAACTAAAACAATTCCTTGTATTTTTTACTAGGGGTCAACAACGATGACTCTAGTTGACCACTCTTAGACCATATTTTTTTTTATCTCGAATACAACATTTTCAAAAATACATAAATCATAATACAAATTTGGCTACTCTAAAACAAACAGTTCTGCATATTTTTAAGACTTGCTACAAGTTCCAGGATTGGACATATAAAACAGATAACTACTAAATTGAGATATAGCTCCACATTTGAATATCAGACATGGCTCTCAATCCATAAGCATACGATACGAGCAAAAAAAGTCCTCTTCAAACTAAATTTCTTACCGGTAATGCCATCTAGCGAAAACTATGAAACCTAATGGCTAATCAAGCAGAGAAAACACTTTGTGTAACGTTCTCCACTTGAATGAGTTCACAATTGATTCAGTTTATTTTCAATAGATGTCGCTAGCGTTCTAGTGGTGCAGCAAAATAAAAAGAGTTTCGTTTTCGATGGGGCGGGTCTACAAACGACACAGTTGCATGGAATGTTTGATATCCATTACTGCATTATTATCAACGTTTAACATTCTTTACGTAACAATGAAGCTATGGATTGTAAATATGTTACAAGGCTGGCGACCCGTGTTAGCGTTATCAATGATCAAATAATTAATTCTTCGTTATCAGCTATAAAATGCTAATCATTTGATAACTAGTTTGACCTTAATTTGATGTGCATGCGTTGGTTGAGTCATGTTTTTAATGGGAATTAAACAGCTGATTTTATCAAGTATTTTTATGCATTGAAGTTAAATGGAATTGATAATTATTTTATTTTACAATAAAAATAGATTAGGTAAACTAAGTAGTTAGAAATACTTAGAAAAGATATAGATTTCTGAGGATTGTTGGCAGAAATAGTTATAAAATTCTTCATCAATCAATAATAATATAGGTATTTATAATCTATTGGCAAAGAGTTGTGTCTACGAGAACAATTAATTAGGTATGTTACTTATAATATAATCTTTATTTGCCTTACACAAAGTTTATATTATGCAAACTAATGATACACATTGATAAATGAGAGCATACACGGGACAATTCAGCAGGTGTGGCAGCGGGTCCCAAACTAGGCACAGCCTAAATAATACCTATTATGTAAGTACCTACCTGCAAAAAAACTCATGTTTTGTTACAGCTAACTAATTATATTTAATTTATTGCGGGATATAATTAATGTTGCCACATGACAATGACCTTTAAGAGGTCAGCAGTAAATGGTCACTGATCCATGGTTCACTCAATGCGTCATCATCATCATCATCATCATCTACACTGACTAGAGTCTGGAAGTGCGCAAGGACTTTCAGCAGCTTTTAAAGCACGCAGCTAGGAAAATTAGACCCGGGCACTTTTCTTTTAAAAAACTAACTGAGTATATGAGTTGAGTATTATGTAGAGTCAACGTCAGAGAAAAGGAACCCCCTTTGATAATGACATCCAGGGGCGTAGCTACCGCCGTATCTGCCGTATCAATTATACGGGGCCCCAGGGCTACGGGGGCCCCCAATGTGCGTAAGCAAAAATTAATAAAAACTTCCCAAATTTTTTGTTATTTCACAAATGACAAAAGTCAAAACAAGCAATTCTTTTTTGCCCGCGCAAAGCGTGCGTTCAAAAGTTGGCAACACCCTACATCGGTTATCGCGGTTATTATCCATAGAGGCAGTAACTTTAGAAAACTAAAGTCATCATCAGCTATAAATAATTGAATAAATCAGATTGCCGAAAAAAAGGTAAGGAGGGTGTAGATATACCTATTTAATTTGTTTTTTTTTTTGGAAAAAGTGACAGATACGAGTATATAATTATGATTTAAAAAATATTTCTTTTAATTTTATGTTTTTTTTTTTATTGTGAGAAATCTTTACCTTCCCAAGGGCCCCCAAACCAATGTTTATACGGGGCCCCGCCAAGCCACGCTACGCTTCTGATGACATCAAACCTTATAACCGTAGTCTTGGGGAGTTTCTCTTTTCTCTGACGCTGACTGTACCCTGCTGCGGTGTCACCCGCGTTTAATTACGTCTTTGGTTACTGCTCCGCTCCCGTTAGTTGTACTATAAAGTTCTATACGTATAAACCTTCCTCTTGAATCACTCTATCTATTGATGAAAACCGCATTATCCGTTGCGAAGTTTAAACTATCTAAGCGTTCAGAAGGACAGACGGCGGGAAGCCACTTTATTTTGTAATAAATAGAGATATGAAAATCATGAAAATGACATAAGTCCGGTTTTTATTGCTGTACTAGAACCAACCGAACTACAATAGGAAACGATATATTTTAGACTACAACAGATTTTTTTCTATCCAACTTTATATTTTGTTTTATTGTACCTATTCTGCCTAAAGCTAAATTAGATGTGGTCGTTTAATTTATAACAAAGCGACATGACATGTGTTTAATGGTTTCAAACCGGTTATTTCAACTGGGCACAGCAAACAGTTATTTGTATAGCAAACGAAAGAATAAATTATAAAACAGACGATTGTTATCTATGGTCTGCGAAACGCGGTTCATGTCCTCACCGAAAGGTCTTCACGTTGACTCAGCGCATGCGTCATAACTCCGAGTGTGTGACCAATATGTCTTGACCTACGGCAAAATTTGGAACTAATTAAAAACGTTCTGAGTTTGACTTTTAATTTGTTCTTTTGTCTTTGCATGCAGCGCCACCATGGATTCTGGTCTTATAGTTAATTAATTATGATACAATTTACTTTATTTTGCCGTTTTTGGTTAGTCATAATAATTATTATAAACAGATTTTAAAATAATAATATTTCATAGAGTAACAGAGGTGTGTCCATCAAAGATATTTTTGTATATTTACTAAGAAAACGAATGTCATGAATTGTTTACATAATTCCTAGAAGGTGACTTTACTTGTAGAATATAGGGACCCTTTATTTAGCGGTAACATTGCTGAGTGGATCGGTAATACCTATTTGCGTGTGGTGACGACAAAACCTCTTTAGCTTACGTCACGTAATTGTTAAAGAAAAACAATATATTCCATATAAAACAGAGCAGAAATTATATGTATACATAGATTGTGACTAAAGTCACAGAATACATAATAACTAAAAGTACAAAAAAAAGTAACAGGTACTAAAAGTGAAAAGATTTATTTATTTATACTTGAACTATTCAATCACCAGACTTGGCAAACACATTGGCTATTTGTTATTGCATTGTAATGGTCGGTTCTACAAATTAAAGTAAAACGGAAGTAAAATTGAACATCTGTATATCTAATAATATCCAGAAATTTGATGCTAAGTCGCTAGAAAGTTTTATTATTTAAAAAAATCTTTAATTTTAAACCCTTTTTGACACGAGCTGTACCACAGAATGATAGTATCTACAAGACGTAAATATTTAGGCCATGCAAATGCATTTTACGATGCGTACGACGCATAATAAAAAATTACAAACAAAGGAGGCCTTGCATCCACTCTGAACTTCAATAAAGATCGCCTCTTTGTGTGCTGCCATCTTGAAAACTGCTGGCCCGATTCAATAATTTGTCATTGTGGCAATGAGGACATATAAACTGGGTGATTTTTAAACAATTTCCATTTCACTTCCGCGATCGTGACATGGATTATTTGCGTTCAATTTAAGTTCATTCATACTATTGCTTTCATACAAGCATGTGCCTCTCAATGAACGATAATAATCTCATTGAGGGGTTGAGTAGAGGTGTAAAATACTTATGGTACACGTCTTGTCTTGTAGTTCTCCTTTAACAATTCTATGTATAGCTCAGCCCAGTCGTGTGTGGCTTGCAATCAGCTGTGAATGCAGTAAGCCTGCAAACGACGTATTTGGACAACACAAGTATTTAGTCTTATCTAATACCGTAAGTATAGCAATTGGGAAAGACCGGATGCTTTTAGTGATAACCAATCTTCGAGCGTTTTTCTTACTAAACCTGATAATTATCGACATCTCTTGAAATTCCTCTAGTACTTATTATCAGTGATACAAGATTCTCTTTCCTGTTTAGTTAAATGGCTAAGGTATGTGTGACAGGTACCACAACCTAAGTACTGCATAGTACCTACGTACGTACATGTGGTCAAAATGTCTGTTCTTATAGCAAATAACTTAGTTCATAGTTTATTTTTAGAACCATCGGACAGTGTTCGCCTTGTAGACGATGTCACCCTTGTCCGCATAGCATGGACTTAACTTCACGGAATTTATAAAGGTTAAGTATGCACAATTCAAATAAACAGACCAGCATACCAGTTTTCACTTGTCATCGTAGGACGTAGTAGGTAACTTAGGAGAAAAGTATTAGTAGCATTAGATTTGTGGAGAGGCTCATTTGGATTGGCTGCAGTAAAGACGCCTTGCTTTGCGCTTTCGCTTATGGCAGTATTTATCACCAGCACCTATCCTTATACCAGGATTGGCGATTGGCACCATAACCACAACCTTGTAACAGTTAATAGTGGCAAAATTTGAGGATATAAGCAGTGTGTGATTACAGGCTGATAGGTGGAAAGGGTATCCAATTAGGGAAAGCAAATTTAGAAATATCAACTGCCATAAATGCTGGCTAAGTGGCAAACCTTGAAAAATAGGCTCTATTAGGTGGTAATCTTTATTAAGACTTTATTGGTGACATGCTGATCACTGCATAGTGGTGTAGAGGCTTGGCTGATGATGACATGTGAACAATTCATCATTACCAAGAAATCGAGTAATGAGTTAATATTGTACATTTCGGAAAATGAATCATGAAAATAACCTCGCTTACACAGTTTACAAATTCCACATGATTCTTTGTTAAAAATGTTTAGTATTGCAACTGAAATATTTGAAAGAGGACTCATTGTTTCATCAATGGTCATCAGGGATTTTCTGCATAACTTTATGTATATCGTACTCATGAAATTATTTAAAATCTTTTAAATATATAGACAGAAACAAATATAATAAAAAAAAACAACATAAAAATAATCAGTCTTTATTTATTATTAAAAACAAAAAAGAAACGAAAAGAAAACTATTACTTTTTATACAAGTACCTAAATAGATATCTATTATAATTAAATTATAACGTTTCGTTACTATATCATTGTTACAACCATTACACTGATAAAGAACGAACATTAACATTATTTTCTCTCTCTCTTATCTGTACACGCTTCTTAGAAGACAATCACACTCATGTCATAATATCAACTTGTATCCATTACCTAATAGCTCAATCTAGAATAACTACATGCAATTGCTTCCTAGAACGAAAGCTTTTAGTTGGATAAATATATATTTACTTAGATCTTGCCCAATCGATGTTACGTGTAATGTCAGTTGGTTGCACTGCGTAATTCAACTAGTACGACCTCGGGGAATTTACTATGCGGTGCTATTTTTTTATTAGACTGGGAAATCATCAAAAGACTCCTTCCGCTCTGTGAGGAGCGAAAAGGCGTGTCAGTCTTACGGACTAAAATCCATCCTTGTCGTCCTAACGCACTTTGCATTCCAGGGCCGCGGTGACTCTTTCGAACGAATTTCGCAACTCTGCCCTATTTGCGGTGATTCCACCAGGGAGTTGGACATCATAAGTTATGTATTTGCCCAAAACAAATGTTGTGCGATAATATTAGAAAAAGTTATCAGGTAGCACCAATTTCAATAGTAGTGCAAGATAATGTTGAACATTATCCTTCCACAGGCTAATGGTATTTTCATTAGTTTCATTGTCCGTCCAACTGTCCCTAGACTAATCTTACTACTCTCTACGATTTTCAAAGTGACTCTTAAAGCTCCTCTTCCCTTGTCAAAACAGAGAAAATCATAATTAATGAACGAACCTCCCATACGAACCAGAGCTAAAGATTTTTAACAAAATTATTACTTACGT
This sequence comes from Caradrina clavipalpis, assembly GCA_932526535.1. Taxonomy (NCBI): domain Eukaryota; kingdom Metazoa; phylum Arthropoda; class Insecta; order Lepidoptera; family Noctuidae; genus Caradrina; species Caradrina clavipalpis. The sequence continues at coordinate 629,096 of OW052110.1, forward strand.
GGATTCTATCCGAAATAAATTAATTACATCAAAGAAAAAAAATATTATTTTCTACATGCCTACGACTGGTTACGTTGACTACAATTGTGTAGTTTATGACTAGGACGTACATTGGATTCTAATTGACTCATTGCCAAGGTCGAACATATTAAATGTAGAGCAAAACTGGTTGACCGTGAGCTTTGACGATTCTAATACGTTAGTAAGGATACCTAATAATATTTCATATATCGAGAAAACCGTCGTAGTGTAGCTGGATCCCCTCTCATCTAGATAATGGCGTAATCGGACTATTGTCATAACTATGGCGGCAAGATGATCCGTCTCCCCATCTAGAGAACAACCGTCTACCATTGTGAACGGAAGATTTTTTCCCTCATAATTATCTCCAATAGTCAACAAGATTTGTTGACTTTTGATAGTCAGCCTACGGTCTACCTACAATAGATGAACGAGTTAGTTGTTCGTTTAGATCTTTATCTTAATAGATTAGTCACCTTCAATAATACTTGTATAAAACGACACAGTAATTTATGGAACAGCTGGAAAAATTCGTGACTGATCGATAAGTAAACAGGATAACGATTATGAATTAGGCACGTGATGTAAGCTAAGTATGTTCCATTAGCGGCACTATCTAATTTAATAATAATGACATTTCTCTAAAAAGAAAAATAACTAATAACGTTTGAAAAGGTTATTCACATAACTGTTTTTAACTACTCGTTATTAATCATGTAGAGTGGTTGTCGTTTACGGTTATCGACAGGAGAAAATATCGATGAACCGTTGTTGATTTTGGATTAGCAAATACGTGTGAAAATTAAAGTTCGTACGGAAACTGTGTTTGTTCTTCAAATTCTAGCCGTTTTGTAATGTTTGCTGACTAAAATGTAAATATTATTTTAGACTTTCGCTTACACAAAATTCTTTTTTCGAAAAATCAAATACTGATTTTATAACACATACTTATTTACATAATAAAATGGCAGACGATTTTTTGTTATTTGTCAAGGAATCCGTGTTTTATTTAGCTAACAGTAACATATCGAAACTATGTAGATCGCAACCCACGAGCGCAGTAAAAACTTTTGCAATAAACACGGACACAATCCTGTTGCCTCCCACACGATGCGGGGGATATAAGTCTTGATACTTACAGGATATTAATTACTTAAAGGGTCCTGACTGAGAAACATTTACCATTGGGAAATACCGATATATTAACTTATCGATTATGTAGTAATGTTGTATTGAATTTATAAATGCAGCTCTATAACGTAGTTTTAGTAATAGCAATGAGCTATATTGCGATTGAAACCCTATAATTTCATTTAAAACAGAAGAGAAAATATCTTTAACTGCCGCCTATTAAAATACAATAATGACTGGCAGAAGAAGAGAATTGAAGGCACATCACCTAGTCAAACCATCTTCTTTCTTATTTAATATACCATTTTCCTCCGACGCTTATTATATTGCGAACAGTTTCCAATCCATCTGAACCACAACGTATAGCCACCGCAATAAAGGACAGACTAGAGTGACACATTTTATGTGGGAGAGCGGAATGTCGCTCGAAGTTAGGATAGATTGCCACTACAACGACTAATTGCACGCCATCGCAAAAACTGCGCTAATCGAATCAAATAATTGCGGGCAGTTGACACTAGTTGACTTAAAATTGGGCTGTTTTCCCTGTTTTTGCTGTTGTTAGGCGGTGAGCGTTCGGGTGTTGTTTGGCGAAATATAGGTTGATTTTGTGTGGGCGTTATAAGCCTTTATTCCGTAGCCTTTATCCACATAAATATAAAGTTGATTTTTGCGTTAGTTAGATACACAGAGAACACACAGAGTTGCGTCTTAATAGAAGAGATAAAGGGTATAATGATGATAAAAGTGTTAACAACTTCTTCCAGAAGTGCTAACTTCAACAATACCTTGCGTTTGCGCTTTCACCAATGAACTAATTTCAATCCCTCTCCATTTAAAACAAATGGAGCGACGTCCATTAAAACGGTCACTGCCCATTGCCATCCAAAAATTCTACAGCCGTTTTTTATTTACTTAAATACTCGTTCAGCCATAAACACGACAAAACAGGCTCACCATTGACATGGTGTAAGCAGTATAAGCAACATTTTTACGTCCTTCTTACAGTCAGTAGCGAGATTTTACGAGCGGAGGTTAACAAGAGACCAGAAATAGGACTGAGGTGAATGGTCGCTGAGCCGTTTATTATTCGCTCATAAAAATAATATCTGCCGAATTTACTCGCTACAGGAAATGATGTGAGTGTTTCCTTGAAATGTGGGTTATGTGCACGTGGAGAGGACAGAGATGCGCGCAGTTGTTATAGTTTTAAGCAACTTAAATTCAACATGGGTAATATTTGCCAGATATTCAACTAACAAATGTAGCACTGATTTATTTTAATGTCTGATAAAAGACTTTAATGCAATGACAATGATGTTTTCAAATTAAGATAGCATCTTGACAGTTAAGAAACTATAGTCTTGTTCCAATTCATGAACCCGCTATAAAACTATTACGAACAATGTTTCATGTAACTACTCGATAAAATGTTCCCTTCCCTCAACTTCAAAGAGAACATGCAACACGTTATAAATTCAATTTCTCAGTAAATCAAAGTTTGCGTCTCAAGTTGAAAGAAATAATGAGCAGCTCGTGGGCGGCATGCGACACACACTTTTCCGTTTGCCCGTCGCATAAATTTCGCAAAAAAATTCAGCTTTTATTTTTTTATGTGAACACCCTTTATTGCGGAAACGGTAATGAGTTGCGAAATGTCCCTTATTTCCTTGTTATTCGCGCAATCTTGGGGTATTTTTTGCGTGATTACTCGTCGATTACAATAATTATTGCGTAAATTATTGAAGTGGTTTTGCCAATGGAAAGTTACAGTTAGTGACCATTTAAATCACGTAGCTAATTATAGTGATGTACTTATTATCGATAACGATCTTTTTATTACCAAATCACTTTAAAGTATCGAAAGTAAATTTTAATGAATACATTAAATATGACAAAGTTGGTCATCGTTAAGTAATCGGATTGCCTTGCCGATATCAATGGCGAAGCTCTTTACAAAGGTGAACTTCATTTTGACCTCGTTACCTAAATATGGTTAAGTTCTTTAAGGCTTGTCTGGTTATGTTTTCAAGTTGGTTTTTTCCTCCCTTTTTATGTCCCAATTGGTTTCTTGAACTTCAAAAGTGGGACCGGTGCCTTGGATGTTTAAAACTATTGAAAAGGCAAGCCCTAATTCAATAAAGATCATGATCTCATTTTAAAGCATTTTTTCCTCATTTTTGTTCGTGTACAAATTGCCTATAATATTTAAATCACGTATAAGCTTTCAGACGGGTGTACATTTAGTAAGAAGATGAGCTGTTACAATTAATTAAGAGGACTAAGTGGCAACCTGCAAGATAAGGAAGCAAACACTTAAAATAACATCTATTCATACATAGTAGCAAGTTATTAATGCTTCCCAGAGAGAAAAGAAACAGAGCTACGTAGTTGTTGAAGTCAATTGATATAAATGGGTCACTACAGTGTTTTGTTGTTCCAACATTATGTACCGTTGCAATTTTCTATTGCGAGTACTTCATCACAGAGCTTAAGGGTTCAACAAAAATAATTATATTTTTGTTTGCTGACCATGTAACGTGACGTTGAAGCTTGTGCTAGACTTGAAATATGTCTCTGTATAAATGCTGGCAGATTTTATAAACACCTCTATTATACTTGACTGCCACATGATGACATGACTCAAACTGAAGGCAGGTGCTTAGCATACTTGGGATATAACAACAAGGCATTCTTAAAGGCTTAGTTGTGACTTTATGACAGACATAAGATCAAATGAGATGTGAAGATAATATTCAGCTTTGATCTTCTATTTATTCATGAGTGCAAAGCTGCTAATAGATATGGTCGGAATGAGAATATAAAAACTATATCTTTATCTTTAACATAACATCTGTAATATAAGCTCTACCTATTGTTAGCCTTGTTCCAGTGAGACTTAAATAAATGAGGCTTACTGCCATACTCAGAGACGTTTAACGGTTACTTAAGTCGCTCCTTAGTAAAGATTTCCAAGCGAAATCTTTACTAAGGAGCGAATTAAGTAACCGTTAAACGTCTCTGAGTATGGCAGTTAGACAGGTAAATTTATCATAAGGTTCTTCTAGTTGTATGCTGCTAAATAGTATAATTAATGATACTTTAATGTGTGATCAGCTGCAAGACTCCAAAACCAATCTATCAAAATCAATTTATCACGTAAAATTAATGCGACAATTTCAAAACTCAAAACAGGCCATTAAGAGTTCAATAAAACTTAGATAAACAAGAGGACATTAGCAACAAGAGGAGATTAATGCTTCGCATCTCGGTCGTGACAATTAAATCACTTGAGATGTCTAACAATTCGAGCGGCCCACACAAGCCACACGTTGTATGTCTCTTACATAGACAAGACGGTTCGGCTCTCCGTTTCACTGGAAATGGTTTAATTTTAGAATTTCCGTTCAGCCCTACTTGGACATAATGCGTCAAATGCGTGCACTGCGTTTAGTTGTGGATTTTGACATGTGGTAGCGTGTCGCCAATTTGTTTTATTTTTCGATTCAGTGGTATTTTATTTGTCGGTGACAAATGTGAGATAGTGGACTTTTTGAGTATTTGTTTTTGTATTGGTGAGTTTTTTTTTTATTTGGTTGGTTGAGAATGTTGATGTCGAGCTTATTTTTTTTATTTCCTTTTGTATGTAGACATGATATTACGTGTTTATTTATTTTTGATAATATTCAGTAATAACTTGGTTGTATACAAAACTACATAGCAGGCTACATATTTCCAGAATGAGCTGGCCACCCTATTTCCTATATAATGTGATGCGAGACCAGTCTATACTGGAAATGTATAATAAAATTTGTCCGCACCTTACACAAATAAGGAGAGTAATTATTATCTTATTTTCCGGTACGTTGTCATATCCCTGTTAACTTCATTTTTATTATTTAAATCGTGTATAGTGTGTTTTTTAATCAGAGACTGATTTGACGGCTTCTTACGTTAAACTTGAAAATAGTGTGCTTTATGTCTATGAGCCGAAAGCACATTATTTTTATATTTGACGTATGAAACTGTCAATTTAGTCTACGAGATTAAAAAACACACTATAAGTAGTTGATAATTAATAATTTTCGTGATTATTTTCGAAAATTCTTACTCATAATCTAGTAAAATCTTTAATGCACCTTTTACATTAAATATTAACGTAAGAAACTTACGTATCTACAAGCATGAACTAGGTACGATGATGATTTTAATTAATTTTAAATCTCTAGTAACAAATAACAAACACATTCAATCTACGAACACAATTGAGGAAATAAAAATGAAAAAATCAATGACTAGTTGTGAAGTAGGTACACTAAATTGATACGTAATGATAATGTGGCGGTTCTCCGATCTGATTGATAGCGTATCGGCGGCTTCATGCATAGTTGCTTCCGACTAAATTCTAACTAGATTCTAAGAAGGATCGAACGATAGCACTGCTAACTATGAGGCAACGTCAAACGTAAACAAAAAGCGTAAACACCAAGCCGTATGACTCACAATGACGAACTCCTCATTATCATATCACAGCCACACGCTTACGTTAGTAACCTTAGTTGAAATCTGACACTCGGCCCTCATTCTTGTCTTCTTGACGCGCTTTTTTATATTAAATATCAAACTATTTGTTACAGCTTCTAACCGATCAAGGCTGCTTTACAAGTGAACGCGCGTAACATACTTCGCAGTGCCGCGTATAAATCACACGTATTTTCCTTAAAGGCGAGAACAAAGAAGTCCTTTCGCGAATTAATTTCATCACTTTCCAAGTAGCGACGCACCAGCCTGTTGATCTAACACGTGTCGCGTCTGTGCATACGTGAAAACGAGAGGATGCGAGCGTTCGACGCGCGCGTGCAATAAAAATCGAATGCAAAAATGATTAAAAGGAACGGTGATAATGTATTTGCGATCGCGTCGAGTAACAATCAGTGTCAAGGCGGTCGGAGCGCCGTCTCGCTCTGTCCCGGCGGCGGCGCGGCCACGAGGATCCCGCGCGCCACTGCCGCCAGGATGACGCCGCCCGACGCGCAACAACACACCAAGGAGGCTAACATCGCGATCTCCACATACGTGGAAAAGTGGAAAAATAGATACGAGGATGCCGAGCGAAAACACAAAGCTTATTTACTTAAATCCGAAAAAGGTAAGTGCCTCCCATTTTTTTGTGGCGTAAATCTTTAGTTTTTGCCACTTTTTGCGGTTGAAACTGCGCATGTCACAATATCTCCCGGGTCGAATGCAAACGAAAAACTAAGTGGAAAATCCTATTCGCGTATTTGTCGGTTTACGACAGAGGATAACCTGTTGCTTGGACATTAAATCGTAATCTTCCCCAATCCTTGCTCATATGAAATACCTAAACTTTTAATACCTTCTATTTGCCAAATAAAATTCAAAACATTGGTGTTAGTGTAGGTTAGATAAGATTGACAAAGACACAGGTATCATCTGTTTACTACGCATTACACGTAAAGTATAATGAGTAATCGTGTACATGGAATAAAAGAGTTAGTAATACCGTTAACAATAACGGTATAAGAAGCAGTTTCATAGAAAAATATTATCGACTTTTTAATTGCGCAACACTATTTTGAGTTTACTATGACGAAATGTCAAATGTCACAACAGTAAAGTAAATATTTTGATTTTGAATCTTTAACTTATTTTGGTTTTTCTGTGTTTTGCCATAAACTAATAGCGGATATATTAATTTCTTTTGTGATTTATAATGTGATGAATCTTTATGAGGTAGAATGTTTCTAAATCCTCCTGATTCTTCAAAATTCTCCGGTACTTAATTGTTTAGTTTTGTCATGATTTTCATTAACAAATAGATTTATCTATATTATACTTGGCACTCATTCATTCACTTCATGTTCTGAAATATTGATAATTTAAAATCAATAACGTACGTAATAGATAAGATTACATGGGCTAGTTTACAAAAAAGTGCCTAAAATATGGAATATTGGTACTTTTATTACAATTTAACATAAGCACTCAATGTAATATGAGTTATTTACCAATTCCAAATTATTTGTAAGTACCTATGTATGCTTACAAATTAACCAATGTTAGGGAAAATGTTGTTACTTATTATTCATGTATATTTCCATATTTGCAAATTAGCAACGGCAGACAGTCTGACTGTTAAATTAATTTTTACTATTTAAATACAGCTTTTAGCAAGTTTTATTTATTCATACTTTATTATGATGTGGTTAGAAAAGGGATGCCTAGTATCAAGATGCCCATACATATGTATGGAAGAAGAACAACTTATTTGATAGTTTAACGTTTTTGTAAACTTGTCAAGTTTAATAATTCATTCATTATAATCTTACACAGATACCCAACATACGGGCATCTACCTGGTTTCGGCATCACTATCTTAAATGTCATGTTATTTTTAGACCGACTTCAAAAAAGGAGTTCCTATGTTTGCCTGTATGTATGTTTATATAAGTTTCACTAAAACTACATATACTTAAGGTACTTTTGTAACAGTGAATAATATATTTTCTTTTTATTATTATTCTTATCTCGCAAAGTTATTAAAAGAATACCTAGAAAAAATAATTTTAGTGTGCACTTCTAAGAAATAAAAAGTGTCACACATTTTAAGCCTGTATAATATAGGTAGTTATTAGGTCACCCATATAAATTGAACACAAAATAATTATTAGTTGTATGACTCAATATTAATACCGATAATAAAATACTTAGTACAATATTGTATTGTTTGGTTCAATCCTCATTTGCATTGTGTGACAATAGATAGTGTTATGTGATTGAAATAGATCAGACAGTGTCACCGGCAAGGTTTTTTGTTGAATTCAATAGAAAATCTCTTTACTTTATACATTTTTAGCTTCTGCCAGCGACTTTATCCGCATGGCTTATCTCACCCGCATTAAGTTACGTCTTTAGTTATTACTCCGCTCCTGTGTGTCGTAGCGTGATGTTATATAGCCTATGTTACTCAGGAGTAATGTAGCTATCTATTGGTGAAAAAATGGTTAAAATCAGTCCAGTGGTTGCGGAGCCAATTGGATACCAACAAACACAAAATCTTTCCACTTTATAATATTATATTAGTATAGACATAAAGGAACTGTATAGACAGTGCCACTTGTCTCAGTATGGGCAGGTGAATAGGAGGGATGAAACACATGTGACCGAAAGAGTACTGAGTTATGAATGGACGGATGGCGAGGAAGAGGGAGGCCAAAGAAAAGATAGACGGATTGTGTGAAGAATAATATGAAAGAGTTAGCTAAATCATGATGAACGCCAAGTAACATGGGATAGGGGCAGGAAGATCTGCGGGTTGTTCGAAAGAGATACCGCGCCCCCGGAACGCAAAGGGCACACGAAGGAACATAAATGGTTTTTAGTCAGTAAAAGTCTGACACTCCCTCCCGCCCCGCCCATGACGGGGGGGGGGGGTCATTTGATGATTTCCCATCTCTAAAAAAAAAAGGGGCAGGAAGATGACGATAGACAGTGTTTGCTCATGTGAGGTTTTAAAATCATTATCAATTTCAAATTGAGATTTGTCCAAATTTCCTTACTATATTTTCTTTCACTGATGTCAGTGATGTCCAAGATAAACTTAGAATATATAATTATGAATAATAGTTGAGAAATTAAATTTGGTAATTGCCCGGTACCTATATTGTACCCACAACCTCATGCATTATTGGCGAATGTCCACAATATCAGGCAGTTAAAATATTTAATGGGCTACCTCTTGGTTTTTGTTTTTTACCTATTTTTGTTATGCTCTATTACTTATTTATTTATTTTGTTACTTCTGTTTTGTATTCTTATGTTTTAAGCTTTAAAATTCACATATAAATGTAAATTGTTCCCGAATAAATGAATTGAATTGAATATCCAATCAAAACATTCTAAATGATTGAGTTGATAATATTTTGCCCCTGGCTTCCTTAACTGTGGTATAGACTGGGTTCACCACAGCCATCCACCTATAGGTAAGGTAGTGCAGAATAAACAGTTCTAATTTCCTCAAAATACGCATTTCTGGAAAGCAGTGGTGACTGATGGGTGTGTACAATGTGTAGTTAGTGAGACATATTGAGTATTGTTTGAGACTTACAACGAGTTGTCGTGTGCTAATGGCTAGTGTTGGCCAGTAATGTGTTGAGAACACATTGCGGTGGAAGGGATGGCGACCGGCACAGTTTTTTCATGGATTCAGAATATGATTTTAGCATCATAGAACATCTTGCAGAAAATCTATTGTTCCATACAAAAATGTGTATAACTGGAATAGGTGTATTTTTTTTTAAATAAGCGTCGTGATTGTTGCCTTCGTGGCTGTTTCTATTGCCACTATAAAATATACCACAACAAATAAAGAAACTTAAAAAAATTGAGGGGGTAGTAGGTACAAGAAACGTGTTTCTTTTTGTGTGTAGTGTTAAATATTGTATTGTGGTACAGAAACCGTCATGTGTGTGCGAGTTCGACTTGCGCTTCGCCGGTTTTTTAATTAGTGCCAAAAATATCGCCATTCCTTCCCTCCGAATCCTTTTCCGCTTGTATATTAGCAGGTATAGCCTTCTGCATTTTTAACCGACGTCAAAAAAGGAGGAGGTTCTAAATTCGACAGTTTTTTTTTAGATATGGGTAGGTACTCCTCCCAAATTAAAATACTTTAAACAACCCTTTAGTGCAGGCCCCTTTACAACATTGCTGTAACAAAAATATCCTATTGATTATCGTATCCCTATCAAGTCAACACCGGATAAATACAAATTGTAACTTCTGCATATTATACATGGTTCTCTATGTGTAGTAAATTTTGTAAAAGATAAAAAAATAACGAGCTAATCTCCGGAACTACTGACCCGATTTTGTAAATTCTTGCGCTAGTAGGAAGCTGCGTTATCCCTGATTACTGTAGGTTCTTATCAAATAATTAGGGATCCGTTAGTAAATTCGCACAGACAAAACCGCGGGCTAAAGCTAGTTTTCTATTAAAATACTTTAAGAATTTAGAATACAAAGGTGCTGTGGTTAGATAACATAAAATACCATCACTCCTGTATTCTCCGTAGGGTTAGGCAAAGGTGTAATCAATGTACACCCACAGTTCGCCGGTATGTGTTTAAGTCCCATGTAAAAGGGGGCGAGCCTATTGCTATTAACCGGGCACAAATCCGAACTCCGAGCTGCTACTGAGAATTTCATAGAAAAACCCAAAAACACTTTGCTCGACCTGGGAATCGAACCCAAGACCTCTATCGTAGCAGTTGCGGTTAGGACCACTAGTTAGGCAGTTAATTGTAGATTACATAAAGGTTAATTGAATTTATATTAATTGATCTGTTATTATTATTATAGTAGGATGCATGAATGAAAATGCACATAGGTAGTTAGTTATGTCGCTAGTTTATAGTGCATTGTAACAAAGAAGGGAACTGTTTATAACGTTGACTCATAATTATTAATTAATTTCTGCAGTTGACATTGATAATAATTACCTATATTCATTCTTTCATGCAGAATGAATGGTTTTACAATTTACATACCTACTAGGTACCTATTTGTCGTTTATGTGTTATTAATTATTACCTACTAACTTATATTAAAAAACTTATTTTCCTAAAAAAGGAGTAATATTACGTAGGGTATAATATTTTATCATCTACTAGCATTTTCATCCCTGCGTTAATTTACATTTTTGATTACTGCTCTGCTACAGAACGTTAGCGTTATTTTAGAACGCGAACGAAGTCGCGGGTAACAGCTAGTTTTAACTAAAAGCTAATTTATAATTTCTCCGATTCCAGCGAAACGCGAGTACGATGACCTACAGCGGCGCTACAACATCGTGTGCGAGGAGCGGTCGCACGTGGAGGGCGAGCTGCGCGAGCGCACGCGCGAGCTGGCCAAGCTGCGCAGCGTGTCCGAGAAGCTGTTCAACGAGTACCAGCAGCTCAAGAACCAGAGGGATGTGGATGCTGGGGTTATGCACAAGTGAGTAGAGGATCTGTAGGTGCTAGGTGTCCTGGAAGATTTTTGCAGACTCGTAGACAAATATTGACGTTGCGGTGGTGTAAATAAGGTTAAAAATAAATAAACTAAGTAAAAGTTTCGTTAACCTAGTGGTCCTAAACGTGACTGCTACGTTAGAGGTCTTGGATTCGATTTCCAGGTCGAGCAAAGTGTCTCCTCCGACATCACCAGGGAGACATCAAGCGTTTACATGCATAACGAGGCATGGGGGTATCACACCACCAACTTACAAAACCGGGCCGCTATTGAGATATTCCTAAAGGAAAAAACCCAATATCACTGCCCGACCTGGGAATCGAACCCAGAAGCTGGAACTTACGCCTGCGACCTCGAAACCATCAGGGCAGGCCCTTGAACACATTATGTGTATCACTAATGAACACTAAAATTCCACATAACGTGCCCTTCTTAGATAACACAATATCGGAAACGCATTAACTTTTAATTTCTTTAACCTTTGTCAAGGAATTTGTTAACATAAACAGCGTTTGTTTGCGTTGAGTGCATTGTTCAAATTATTCGAGCCAAATATAATATACACACATCAACAAAATCTAGGGATATTTTATATTTCATCAAATATCTAAAAATCTATGAAGAATTTTCTGGTATTGTAAATGGGAGAATGGTAGGTTATTTTAAGGTGTTTAATAAAAAAATAAAAAATATTTCCTTTTTTTGTTGTTTTAATAGAAAATATTTTTTTTTTCATCGCCGTAGAAAATTTGTATGACAAAAAATTTATGTTTCTTCTTATAAAACTATTAATTTTAATTAAAATTGAATAAAAATAATAAAATCTGTTAATTAATAATCTGTGTTGCTACCTCTCACATTAATTATACATCGACAACGAATTTTAATACTTAAAATTGAATTGTCAATGTCTTGCTGCGGTATGAGGTCCCATGTTCTTTACAAATGATCGAAAAGTTGTTGTTCCGTCGTCAAATTTTGCGGGAAATCTGTCAAAGCTTTTCGTTGTTACATGTCCCAGGCATGCTCGATAGGATTTAAGTCGGGAGACTGTGCAGGCCAATCCAAAACTTGAATATCGTGGTCTCGGAGAGCGGCAGACACCAGCCGCGCCGTATGGAAAGGAGCATTATCGTGCATGAGTACAAATTCCTGGCCCATTTGGAGTCTGTGTGGGACAATAACAGTCTCTACTACCTCGTTGTGGTATTTTCGTGCAGTCATGCAGCCTTGGATCCAAACGAGCTGGGTTCGTCCGCTAAGACAAATTCCTGCCCATATGATGATTGTGCCGCCTTGGTATGAGCGGACCTCCTGAGGGTGCCAAAGACGGCTAACTCGCCCTGAAGTTCTCCAAACACGTGTTCTTCGTGATTCCGGATGAAACCCAAACCGGGACTTATCGGTGAACAGCACCAAAGACCATTGTACGTCACTCCATGGTAAATTCTCCCGAGCCCACGAAAGACGCCGACCGCGATTGCCACGTCGCAATGCTGGAACACGTAGCGGTCTTCGAGCATGAAGACCAACTTCATGCAACCTCCTTCCCACGGTTTGGTCGCTTACCAGTAGCTGGTGATCCTCCTGGAGCCTTTGTACTAGTTGCATCGCTGTGATATTCGGTTGTCTTCTGGCAGTCATTTGGAGAAATCGATCCTGTTTCTGCGAAGTAACACGATATCTACCCGTGTGCCGTTCAGCCACATCCCCAGTAACGCGATAACGTGACCACAACCTTGATATCACGGTTTGGCTGGTGTATAGGACCTCAGCAAGGACGCGTTTAATGGCACCATTTTCTAACATGCCCACGGCTCGTAACATTTCATCTCGACTCAAATGATGACGTCACATGACTCCTAAACCTCACACGACACGTTAAATTAAAAAAGAAAAAAAATCTAATCCCTTTTCATTAATTAATATTAATAAAACAATTTTAAATTTCCTTAACGCAACGAATTTCTAGCAATTTTACCGCCGTATTTTGTTTTTTCTTTTGTTTTTTTAATTTTCATTTTTAAATTTTGAAAATAGAATACATGAGGTTTCAATCTGTATATAAACTTTTCATAGAAAACTAGAAAGATTTTAAACTACAAAGTCGTAAATAATTTAAGATTAAGGTATCCCTAGATTCTGTTGATGTGTGTATATAATAACTAGCTGTTCCCCGCGGTTTCACCCTCGCTGCTCAGCACCTGTTGGTCGTAGCGTGATGTTACATAGCCTATAGCCTTCCTCAAGAAATGGACTATCCAACACTAAAAGAATTTTCCAATTCCAGCCAGTAGTCCCTGAGATTAGCGCGTTCAAACAAACAAACTCTTTAGCTTTATAATATTAGTATAGATAATAATTCATTTAATGTCAAGTAACAAAGACTCATTTCCATAAATTAAAATCGACAGTCACAGAATTAAATAATAAATAAAAAATATAAAAAAATATTCTATTAATCACTCTGCTGCACATCACCGTAAATATGAGTTAATAAATATACCTAAGATAATATTGTTGATGCTTCCATCTTTAGAGCGTCTTTGATCAGGCATAAGGGTACCTAAATAAAGTTCTTTCTCCACAATAGGTCTTGTTAGATTTTAGTATGAAGAAGACCGGGCTACTAATGACTAAGGGTCAATTAATTTTATCAGTCGAAGCAAAAATTGCTTATTTTACGTATCATAAATATAACACCAACACGCCTGTATACCTGAAGTGTTAGGCCGAGGTGTAAACAATGTACACCCACAGATCGCCGGTATATTTTTAAGTCCGATGTAATAGGGGGCGAGCCTATTGCCATTAACCAGGCACAAACTTAACTCCGAGTTGCTACTGAGAATTTCATAGAAAAACCCAATAACGCTTTTTGGAACTGAAATTCCTTCAGGATAATATAACCATAATTATCATCTTTAAGTATATAATTCCTGGTCACGTTGTAACCACAAGCTGATGTATTCCAGGGTGATGCAGCAAGCGGGCGAGTGGTACAAGCAGAACAAGCAGTTAAAGCGGCGCAGCACGGCGCTCATACAGGCGCTGCCGACCAAGGCGGTCGAGATCGATCTCACGGACTCCATAGATACAGGTACTTGTTTGGCAGACGAATTAAATATTAGCTTTTATTTTTATCCTTATAAACCCCTATTATTCCTTATTTTGAACGAATTAATGTAAGCTTTATTTCCCAGTACGAGCCACAATGTGCCTATATAGGCACATTGTAGGTATACACACCGTATATTGGTACATGTGACGTTATTTTTCACTGTATTTGACTTTCTAGTCTAGCAATTTTTTACATGACATGCCTATATCAAAGCATTCATTTTGACGACATCCATTGCACTACATATAAACTACAATCCTACAGTGCGATTTCAAAGTTCTTCGTGACATCAGCACGTATAACTTATATGTAGATACCCGATAACGATCATCGGGCAGTAGCTCACCAAAAACCCGTCTAGTCAGAAGATCCCCCCTTTTCAATGGAGAAAAAGGAAGATCCCATCCTCATACCTAATCATAAAAAATACTAGGTATTATTGACCCTTAATTTTTACATTACCGTTGTTACTTAATCTATAATTTGTGTTACAGCATCAGATACAAGCAGTAACGAAGAGGTGGAGTTCCTGAAGCAGACAGTGTCGGAGCTGAGCCGGCAGATCGCCACGCTGCAGACGGAGCTCAACGCCGCCAAGCTGCAGGAGTTCGAGGCTCAAGAAGGCAACGTGGCCATCGGACAGGTAACTTATATCTATAGTAATATTAAAACGAAGAGCACCTCAAGCAGTAAAAAAAGTAAAAAGTACATTGGTACGGGCACGTACCAATATTGGATATCATTGACATCGATAAAGGTAAACACCGTGAGGGAACTTGGACATGTAACAAATATAAGTTGAAAATCGCCAATCCGCCTTGAGCAAAGTGGTGATCTATGTTCAGTTCTTCTCTGTATGCGAAGAGACCTGAGTAAATTCGACAAAAGTATGTAAATCATTTGCAAAATCTTATAAATGATAACTGTCGACGCTTATTGCTTGTTTCTATCTTACTCTGCAAGCGTTTTTAATAATAAATAAATAAATAAAAACATGAAAATTAAAACTGTGGATGTCTTCATTATAGGAGCTAGAAGCGGAGAAAGAGAAGTCGTCGGTACAAGAGAAGGAGTTGCAGGAGCTCCGCATACAGCTGGAGAGACATAACCGCGTGTCCAAGCTGCTGATGGAGGAGGTCACCGGCCTCAAGAACAACGCCGACAAGGATCGGGAGATGGCTGAGACGTAAGTGGATGTTCCTACTGCTAGATATACAGGGTTAATTAAGGTTAGCTGGTGAATCTTCACAGCAGCGGGTGTAAGGTCCGGATGCCATTGGAATCTTTTGCGACCTCTCAAAAGCGTTCGATTGTGTGGACCATGAGATACTATTATTGAAACTTGAGCACTATGGGTCTAGAAACACAACTCTTGATTTAATGAGATCATACCTGGAAAATAGACAGGTTAAAGTTCATGTGAATGGTGTAAACTCATTGGGGTCTGAAATGACAATAGGCGTTCCTGAAGGTTCGATTTTGGGACCATTCCTATTTTTAGCCTATATAAATGATTTGCCACAATTACTGCAAAATAATAAATGCGTGTTAAAAATATCTTTACTATCCTTACTAATATTATAAATGCGAAAGTAACTCTGTCTGTCTGTCTTTCTGTCTGTCTGTCTCTTCTTCACGCCTAAACCACTGAACGGATTTCAATTAAATTTGGTACAGATATAGTCTGGGACCCGAGAAAGGATATAGGATAGTTTTCATCCCGGAAATCCCCCGGGAACGGGAACTATTAATCCACGCGGACTAAGTCGCGGGCAAAAGCTAGTTTGCTATAATTAGCTTATGATTTTATAAAGTCTCCGATCTTTACAATTACTAACTGCTGGAAGAGTGTGAATATAATCATTTTTTTTTGTTTTATCATGTTTTAATATTGTTATAAATTCATCATCATGTAGGACGTCCACTGCTAGACATGGCCTCTCCCATAGATTTCCAAAAGGACCAGTTGAAAGCGGCCTGCATCCAGCACTTTCCTGGGGTCTTAATCTGATCGTCTGTCCACCTTGTGGGTGGCGTTGCATATGTGTGCTGGAATTTTGTCTGGTTGTAGTTACAAGTGCGAGGCCCGCGCGGCTAAGAAGCGCGTGAAGCTGCTGACGCACCAGAGCTCGCTGCTGCTGGGCGAGCTGGCGCAGGACGAGCGGCTCATGCTGCTGCTGGGCGAGGTGGACGCGCTCAAGGACGCACTGGAGGAGCAGGCCGCGCGACATCGCGACCAGCTCGAGGAGTTGCAGGTCGGTGATTCAGGATAGCAAGGGAATTGCGATGTCCAGGCTTTAAGCTGTCTCTGTGTCAAACATGATTTCGATATGTTGCTCTGTTGCTGTGTGACAGAACGACAAACAAACACACTCTTAAAATATGAGGTGTAAAAACTATTTTTTGCTAAGCAGAAAACTGAAAAAATAATCTGATCCTACGTCTTGCCGAATAACGCAAACTATGAAACAGCTGATTTTTTATGGCGATTTCAGCATTCCTGCCAAAGAAAAGGCAGTTTATAATGAAGATTACAATGACCCCTTTTCTGATTTGTAGCAAACGAAAAAATAAGCTTCTTTTAAAAAAAAATTGTTAAGAAACAACTTCTTCTTCTTCTTCGATTGACTCATTAAATTTTGTCCAGTATTGAGCAACCTGTACAGCTCAATCACTGGCTTCGCTTAGGTCTTGGATGGTGACGATGACTCAAACAAACGACTAAAAGATACTAAAAACAATGTTACAGTTAAAACTAGCAGAAAAACACGAAGACACCGACATTCTTCTGTGGGAAGAGAAGATTAAACTAGCAGAAGAAGACGCACAGAAGGCGCTAGAGAGAGCAGAGAGAGCCGAGAGGAGACTGCAGGAGATGGAGAGGAGCAAGCCTCCTGCGAGGCGGTCGAACCTCATGTCCAGGATCAGCTACTTCGAGAGTGGCGGGGAGAAGAAGGACAAGGTTGAAGAAGTAAAGGAAGAAGTTATAGAAGTTGTTGGTGAGTAGAATCATTTATATTTTAAACTCATCATATCAGCCGCAGGACGTCCACTGCTGGACAGGCCTTCCCTATAGATGCCAAAAAAGATAGTCTTAAAATAAAACCAGTACTATTTAAGCTTAAAGCTTTAAGTTGGTTATTGTACTTTGAGCCTTATTTCGATGAATGCAAAATAATTGTCTACTTACGTCAGGTACTAAATTCAGTTTTGTATTAAAAACTTTGTCATCGTTGGTATAAAGTTCGAAATAAATAAGTGGCTCGTTAACTTTAAGACGAAAGATTTTCGTTAGACTCATCGGGATATCACACACACCATCATGCCTCTATTCCCCGAAGGGTTAGGCAGAGGTGTACCAATGTCCACGCACAGTCCGCCGGTATGATTTAGGACTTTTCGATCCCATGTATTGGGATTCATTGCCATTAACCGAGCACAAATTCATATTTGAAACTGCTACTGAAATAGAAAATCTCAATAACACTTATCTCAACCCAAGACCTCTTCTAGCGTAGCAGTTGCGCTTCGGATCACCATGCCAACGAAGCAATCATCGGGATAAATTGTATGATTATAATGTATTCATTCAACATTTCCAGCACTAACATCAGATACAACACCACCGGAACCGTCCCCTCCCCCGCCGCCGTCCCCTCCTCCGCCCGCTCCCCCGTCCCCTCCCCCCACCCGCGCCCCCCCGCCCCCTCCGCCCGCGCCCCCCGCCCTGCCCCCTCCGCCTCCGCCCCCGCCGCCGCCGCCCCCGCCGGCCCCGGTAGCGTTTGAGCTGGGACAAGTAGATGACATGGCGAATATGTTAGCTAACAAGAGTGGCACACTGAGGAAGAGTAAACAGAATGGAGCTGAATGTGGTGAGTGATGATTGTTTTTGTAATACTGTATTTTTTTTAATAGGTTCTTTCGCGAATTCGTCCTTGTGATAGTCAAGTGTAGGTGTTATAAACGTAGGCGTGGGCGTTATAAGCGTAGGTGTTAGACTCGGCTTTCTGTCAGTCAAATTTTTTTTTGTAATCGGATCAGTACTTCCAGGGATTACCATGAACAAACAATTTTACCTAAGATTATATGGCATGGAAACACTTCTATGCCATATAATTTTAGGTAAAATTGTCTTTTAGGTAAAAATGACTACACAGTCATTATATGGTAAACAAGCCATCGGATCATCCAATGTAATCACGGCCGCATAAACATCTGCAATACCAGGGTTCTTGCAAATGCGTTGCAATCCCAGCATAAAGTTGAAATGTCTCATGTGCCTGTAACTACACCGACACCCATCCCATACCCTTTAAACTGGACTTGTTGCGACCCAGAATTTGGCCATTTTGACTGTCGTATGCCTTTGTCATCTGTCTCGGAAATTCCGCATTGCATTACTTCCCCTTTTCAACACTCTTTTCTTTATCAGGGGGTGCAATAGACGCAATAGTAGACCAGATCAAAGGCGGCAAGTTCCACCTGAAGTCGACCGACCAGAAGTTCACGGAGAAGAAGGCGAAGGACGAACAACCGGAGGCTGTGAAGGAGATGCTCGCCATCTTGGGGACCCTGCGCAAGCGACGCACCACCACCAGGCCTGGGTTTGTGGGGGATGGGGATGATTGAGGACTAGTGGGGGAACTTTATCCCAGAGGCTTAGGGTAACGGCAGTAAACTAGCTATAAATCGTGCTATTATTATGTTTTCATACTACGGCCCATTTTCACCAAAATCCAACGCCAAATGTGTTTAAATTATCATTCTGTCTCTGTCACCTTCTAACAATGTGACAGGGATGCAATGATGTTCTAAATACGTTTAGGCACTAAATGTATTTAAGTAGTGATTTTAGTGAAAGTGGGCCTAAATGTTTCTATTATTATAATAGTAATAGAATAAGAACACAATGTTATACGATGCTAGGTAGAAAATAAATAAATAATGACAGACATATCTATAGGAATTGACTATATTAAGAACTTGAAATATCAGTAACAATGATAATTTTAGTATTAATATTAAAAACTTTTATATAAAAATATCAAATACGTAAGTTTATTACAAAAAAAGACGTTTTTATACAAAAATTGTAAATCTAAAGTACATGAGAAGTGCCTTATAATGTAGTAGTGCCAATTGTGTGTGTATTATCCGCCATTTTTGTCAGTGTTGCCATTAGCGTTAATATTAAATGTTGGCTAGTATAAAAAAAGATTATAATGCAAATTAGGGAATAATAGTGGCATCGAAGAATTAGAAAAAAAATTTTAGAATTGGCTTTGGTTGTGTATTCGATATTATATGAGTATGTTTTGTTTGTATTTTATAATTCCAAAATTGATTGTGATTAAAGCATTTATTTCCAACAGCAACATTCATAATGAGAAGCTTTTACCATTGTTTTTATTTGACTGATCTCGAGTCGTAAATTACTAAATCGATATTTCAACAATCGAAAATATCGATTAGCAATTCGAGTGTTCATATATGCAACCATTTATATTAAAAATGATAATTATAATAAGTTAATGATTAAGTTAACGGAGACCATACTGTGACAATGTTTTATAATAATTTGTGACTTATTAGTTTTAGTTATAACGTGATGATCTGAATACTCTAAGGATTACGTTAATACAAGATTGTAAAGTTTATGTTATTGTATAGTTACTGTGAATTGCTTCCTATAGTCTTGTGCACGTTTATAGTACATTATGGTACAAGTGAGCTAAGCTTGTCATTACTCTCGACCCTGGCTTGGGAGGGCGTAATGACGTTCATACGATACATTTTCAACATACTTGTTAGGCAAAAAAAGAACTTAAATGCTCCTGCATAGTTTCAATAAATTGTTTATTTCCAGGCAACTTATTGAAGTATATAGGCGTACAATACGTCTATTATATGCATTTCATTTCGTTATAAACTGTATTTCACGGTTTTGAAGTATGTATTTAGATGTGTACAAGTATATAATTGATTGTATACTAGAGTTACCCGCGGTGCCATTGCGTTGACGGCGAAATTGAAGCATTTTGTAAAGTATTATTTACTGTAGTCCTAAGTATACACTGAAGTTTTTATACAATATAGATAGATATATTAAAATATGCGATGATTTTATTTCTTTGAGTTTTTTTTCTAAACTAGTAATAATATATCATGAAGTCGGGATTCCCCAAAACACGAAGGAAGAGGTAGAAATCTACCAAAATTGGGTAAATGACACCACTAATCAATTGACATACTTTTTATGAGCTGTCAAAATGCGATTCCCCACAGATTATGTATAGAAATAGCAAACTGTGACGTCACTCATCTGTCAACTCAATTGACCAACTATTTATTGATTTCAAGTAACTAAAATCTAAATTTACAGTTAATTAAAAAATTCGGATGTTCAGTGCTAGAAGTTGTAGGTATCTAGGAAATTTTATTTGCTTTAATGTAATTCACTCCATTTCTGCAATATTTTAGAAATTGCTGTAAAAACGACCTTGGACTGAATTTATAAACACTGTAGCACAGTGTCCTCAAAGTATTGTCCCACTGCTGGGCAAAGGATACCTCGTAAGTTTCTGAGAGCCAATGTAAGTTTTAACTAATTTCGAATTGTAAACAGGGTGCCGAGTGTGAGTTTTTTCATTCACGTTCGATTGCGAGCGCGTTAGAATTTTGTATAGGAAAACGTTATAGCGCCACCTGGTGGTCACTAGGAGAAACCAAATTTTTCATACAAAATTGAAACGCGCTCGCAATCGAACGTGAGTCGAAACAACTCACACTAAGCATCCAGGTTCTGATTATTTAGTTATGGCTAATCAATCATGATCCTTAGCGTATCCACGGGTCTATTAGCAGTCTAAACAGTAACAAAAATATTCGAACTAATACCCGGTTTGCTAATAAAATTAAACACTGATTCGTTATGCTATAAATAGTGTAAGTTTCTCATACAATGTACAGCGGCGTGAGTACAAGGCACAACACCTGGAGGCTGGTGGTGGCGGCCCCGCTGTGCGTGAGGCCTAGTCGGAGCGACTCTTGTCTCTCCATCTCGGTTTCTTCCCTGGAATACGTGAGAAGTCCGTTTTGAGTCTCGAATTACTTACATAATAATAAATCATTTATTTCAAGCGTAGGTAGTTAGGTACACTTATATAAGGGTTAGTAACAATGTTTACCTAAACCTATATTAGTAATTAAAATCCAATTAAATCATTCATCTTAAATAAACAAAAAAATAATAAATAAACCGTAATTACATAAGCCTGTACCCAATCTTCTAAAAGATCTCGTACGGTCAGCAATAAAAGTTGATCAACAATGTTACTTTAACATCTCATTGAAATAGACACGAAATAACACAATTCACTGCTATTCAGAAATTTAGGCAATACTTAAGAGTTCATAGATATTGTGATCAATAGTAAGGTTTTAAAAATATGAAATGTTAATCTACTTTTCTTTCTGACTATACAAAATGTATGGGAAAGTTTTTGGCGATTTCTGTAATTTCTAGTATTCATACCTTAAATGGTTCCTTAGAGTTTTTCGATCCCTTTATAAAATAGAATCGATTGGCATAAAAAATATATTTCGTATTTTAGCATTTTTTTCGCTAACTGTACTTTTTTTAAAATTCTTTAAATACAATTCAGAATATCGTGAAAAAGTTATGGATGGTCTCCTAGGAACGTTTATCTGTAACTAGGTATAAAGGTTAAGGCCTTTTCTGCCCGTCTAACAATCCACCCTGTATACCTTTCCAGTATACCTACTTTTTAAATATCACCCAAATATATAAAATAATGATAAAATTAAAAAAAAGCATTGATAGGTACTTACTTAGATAGTGTACACACGTGCAGTTGCAAAATAACAAAAAGTCGAAGAAAAAAACAAAATAAAACAAAACAATAAAATAATAACATATTTATTTATGATTCTATTTTAATAATTAAGTAACGATTGTTTTCGTATTGTACTGGACGGAATTGTCGTAAATTAATAACTATAAAAATTATGCCAACAGTATTCGAACATTCTCATAAAATAGGTAAGCAGATATAATAAAATCATCATTGCATAACAAAGAGAACAAAATTTAAAAAAATAAACATAATTATTTATACTTTACTATCAAGATTCATCTAAAACTTAAAGATAAATATTAACAAAAATAACTAAATAAAATTATATTAAGAGACTGCTTGCGTATAACGAAATAAAGCAATTTTAGCCACTGGTACCTATCCAACGTAAATAAACATGAAAATCATAAACAAATTAGTGATTATAAATAAACAACAATGTTTATAATGATGCCTTCGTATAATAAAAGCAATTGGTGCATGGTAGTGTGCACAGCCAAGTTTTAACCGAAACGTTTCTAATTTTTATAAACGGTTTCTAAAATACTAACTACATAGATGATCATGTCAATGATGTTACATCACAATTCGATTATATTATTTAAAAAAATCGCTTATAAAATAAATTAGGGATACGTTTGTTTTTATTAGCTCGGGTTTCGGATAATTCTTTTAGCGTTGCAAAGCAAAGCAAATGGCAGTTTCTTTCACAACTACTGGGAGTTATCACAGACTTTATAGCACAATAAAGTTAAATTAGATTTTACTTTTCAACGTAATACGCAAACGGCCTCAGTCGTTCTCTAGATATGTTATGTATAGCGTAAATAGAATGTAACATGACGTTAGGTCGTCCTTTCCACGAAGTTGCAGGCTGACGGCGCGGACTAAAAATAAACTAAATGTTATGCAGGGTATTTTTAAGTAACTGACAAAACTTCACTCATCTGGTACCTATCTAAAAGCAATAAAAACAAAAAGGATTTGTTGGTCTTATAATAATAATGTCAAGTCGCTTCGCGCGACACATGGCGGTTGATCCCTTCGACTCCAGGATTTTATTTTTCGTATTATTGCTGTTAGATGCCGATAGTCTGTGAAGTTTCGCTAATTAATTCAAAAAGGCCCTGTATAACTCGATTTGTCTAACTACTTTTTGTTCTAAAAATTATCTGAGAATTTACCATTGTTCTAAGAGATAAGTACTTTCTACAAAATGATGCTAAAAATAATAAATCTGGTAAATGTAAGATGAATCGATATGTTTTTACATAATTCGCAAATAGAATGAGAAAAGAAAAGCAGAAAAATATTTAATCTCTAAAGCCTATTCGACACTATTTTACAGTTTCGTTGGTAAAACTAGTAGTTGCATAAAAGTAGTTTTTCAACTGGCTCGTAAAACAAGTCAACGCATTTAGTCTTAAAAATAAATACTTAGATAGTTTGTCGCAATTTCTTACAAAGCTAAAACATGCTATTATTAACAAAAAAAACGCTGCACTACACGGGCCACTAAAATTGGACGATTCTTGGCAATTGGTTTACTTACAATCTTTGCATTATTTATTCTGTATTGCCAAGAATTACGCAATTGAGTTGCTGTTATAAGCAGAACTTTAGGCCATGACAAAAAGCATCCACATTAAGTACCTGCATATCATGTCTACATATGAACTAGCTACTTAGAGCTACTACAAAGCATTTTACACTCCAACGTTTTTAGCCCCCGATTTGCACACCGCTTAGTGCACAATTATCTTCTAATAGGCATTAGTATATTTTGTCAGGGGAATACATGAGTGTTATTGTACTAACACTAATAAAACATCAAACATTTTGATCAAGCCCAACACAATCTAAGCACAGCTCAGTAGTAGGCTCGCTAACCACAGCATCACGAATTAGAACTAGTATCTACCTTAACTTTTATTAGTGCCTGTCGTAAATTTTAGTCAGAGGGATAAATTTCACACCCAGTTTTTGACCGTAGTCACGTTCTTAAAACCAAATAATAAATTAAAACCTTGTTCCTACAAGGGCCGGTAGAAACTCCTGAACGACCTTATCCTACGATGCTTATTTATGCATCGAATCGAGAAAGTTAAAATCAACGACGCCTGCAAATATACCAGCGGTGCATGACAGTCTTTCGTATTTAATTTTATTTGTGTATATTGTTGTAAATGTTGCCCAGTCTTGATATTCCCCTGACAAGGCGCCAGTGCAAGTCGTAAGCAAGGTCCTTACGTGGCGAACTCCCTCAGTTTGTCGATGACGGCGCCTCTGTTCTTGGCAATCCAATCGATGTTCACCTTCGCCTTCTCGATGGCTTGCTCTACGCTCAGCTTCGAGTCAGCCAGGTACTTGGCGTTCCTCTCGCGCCAGGATAGGAACTGTTGATATATGAAAAATAGAGTAAACTTGAAAATAAAATTCGGGGACAAACTAAAAAATGTAGGATACACAGAAGTACAAAATGGTAGTTCTGAAGATTAATCTGGTGATGGTGAATTAAGCATTTGATTGTGCAAGATAGAAAAAATGCAGTCTCATTTTGGTATTAGGAACCATGATGATTAATATAACTCGAAGCCTGGGTCGAAAATTAAGGCATAAAAAAATCCTTTTGCGGAGTTATCTCAAAATAAAAACATATTAATCGATAGGACTATAATTATAGGTAATAAATACATCGCTAGGATGAGATCAAATTACAATGAAACATAAACTTACGTTATCCAGCTCCCTTTCCGTGGTGAACTGTTCCAGCAGAGTCTTAATTATGTGTCCCACGCGACGACCTTGGCCCTTGAAACTGAAATGTAACAATGTCATTGAATTACATTGCAAAATGTTATACAGACTGTATCAAAATATTGCGTAAGAATCTGATTTCGTCAAAACTGTTGTCACAAAATTAAAGTTATTTGCTTTCTAACTTATTGAGGTCGTAAAACGACAAGTCCTTGTCTATACCATTCATGATACACGTTATCGCTTATTTCACGACTTCCATTTGGGTCACGAGAAAGCTGAATTTTCTCTTCGATGTACAACTAGGCTATGTGCTGTGCATACATTTACTCCAAACAATTACTTTCTTTTTTCTGTTATTTGCTTATAAATAAGCGGACGGCCTGCCTGATGTTTAAGTATTATTGTCACTGTTAGATACATGCAACATCAGAATCAGTGCAGAAATATCTGATGTGCCAGTAATGACATCACTCATGCCCTTCAAATCGATACACAGCAACGCTGCTCGGCGACAGAATTACTTATTATGGTAAAGTTACCCGGGTAAGCTCTACACCTAAAGCTTTATTACTACCGAAAAATTAACTCACGCATTGTAAATATCCTCGATCCTTTCATAGACAAAGTCCTTGGCGACGTAGTACCCGACAGGCGAGCGGATGATGTTCGCGATGACTGCGCCCGCATCTTGACGACGCACCTCCGAACCTTCTGTTATCGTCCACTCTAAGTATCTGAAGAAGCGGAGGTTTATGATTATCAATTCTGTTATGTAATTCACCCAAAAACCTGATGGAAGTCTGAAGGTGAACAAGACAATACAGGACGGGAAAAATGATGTATTAAAAAAAAACCATAATAACACATTAACACGAAGATCTTTAAAATGTTTGTAACATTAATTTTCAAATGTAAGCAGATGACACTTAACTTTCAAAAATGGGTGAATTGATCTTACTTTAAAACCCTTCATTTAATAATACTCACTGTGCCAGTATCCAAATCTCCTTGGTACAAGTGAGAGCCTGCAGCAAGGCGTCTCTGGCGGCGGCGACGTTGGCTCTCTGTTCTCTCGCGAGCGCGAACCTCCAGTGCAGCACACTGCCGCGAGACACTCCCACGCAGTACACTGTGCGGCGCAGGTCTAGGGGGATGCTGGGGGGAAAGAGGGTCAATGGCTTGATCACTACTATAATAAAAACTGATAAAAGTTACTCAAGCATTATATCGGTAACAGCATTATTTTAACTAATAAGGAAACGACCGCAGCTAGCTTTTGATAAAATCATGATTCCTACTTGGAACAAACATTTTGAAATAGAACTATTTTTAGGAGAATACCCTAATTTGTTTTGCTATATCATTCCAAATTTTTCTTTATAACTTATTGCTATGCCATGTAATATAGTTACACATTAACAGACTTATGTATACTGTAAAATACGTTATTGTATTAGGAAATAAGATCACCATTTCACTTTAAGGTTATTACATCGCCCGATGTCCTTGAGGATTTGACATCTGTACTATTATTTTTTTAAATAAGCGCCATCTGCCGGTATCCAGTATGCTACGATAAACGGAACTTAACATTAAGCAAGAACACAGATGTGTCGCAGAGTTGTCATTGTTTTTGCCTATTTTATTCGCTCTCTGAGAGATTACATATATATTACAGATACATTTTGTTCTTCTATTATTTATTATTTGGTACATCGTAATTTATATTTATTTTATTATACACTCTAACTTTTAGATCGTTCTGGAACCAAAAGCTATAAACTCTGTCATAGTAACAGAAACTATTGGCTATATTATTTTCAATAAATAACATGAAAATTTAATTTGAACTGCCTCATTAGCCTAGTGGTCCTAAGCACGACTGCTGCTCTAGAGGTCCTGGGTTCGATTCTCAGGTTGAGCAAAAGGTGTTATTGGCATTTTGTACAAAATTCTCAGTAGCAGCCCGGAGTTTGGATTTGTGCCTGATAAATGGCAATAGGCTCGCTTCTTTGTTAAGCAGAGTCCGGGGTAGCACTAACAGCATCCTACAGGTCATTGCGGTTAAACAGGACTCAAATATCCTGAAAACATTTATTCGTGCACAAAATAAACTTTTTGTAATTATTATAGACATGGTCTGAAATAAAGATTTTATTATTATTCTTTCATTTATTTATTCATTATACATATTCATTATATTTTTAAATATTACTATAATAAAAAAGAACATTTAAAAATATAAAAAAATAGTAGCCCACCGGCGGCG
Organism: Caradrina clavipalpis; assembly: GCA_932526535.1. NCBI lineage: Eukaryota > Metazoa > Arthropoda > Insecta > Lepidoptera > Noctuidae > Caradrina > Caradrina clavipalpis. Next base: position 656,304 of record OW052110.1, read on the forward strand.
TCGGGAACAGGGTTAAAGCCACCGGTGGTCAGGGCTCTTGAGAAAGAAAATTCCTAACAATACGCTTCGTGTATTCTTATTATGTGGTACATTCTAAAGGTCTGATGATGACCAAGTCAGTGCTTATCGGATCTCAGTAACGGAAATAGTTGTGCTCATACATGATACATTCTGAAAGTTTGGTAAGCAAATTAAAAAAAAAAATAAACACCTAAATCTATGTTCTCCGTCAAACGAAATTCTTAAGGCTAAGAACAATAAAAAAAAATAAACACCAAAGAAATAATGTATCTACTCAAAGAGTAGGTATTTACCAATAATCTTGGAGAGCTCGGACAAGCATTTGTTTTTATACATAGGCATAGTAGTCAGGCTTACTCTATGATAGATTCAAAAACTAAACGAAATTACAAATTTCTTTTTATTTATTTACGAACTTAATTTCAATTCTTATTTTGCTAAATATTTATATTTGTACTATTTAATATATTGCTTCATTCATAAATTATAAAAAAAATGAAGTTTTGGTTTTTATTTTGGAAAAAATAACATGCGTGTAGTCCACCCTTGACAACAGCCATCAAGGCACTGAAGTTTGGCGTCACAGGCATAGCGGGGGTGCCTCGTGGGGGGAATTGATGAAATTTCGAGTTTTTAGTTATTATTACAAATTCTTAACAGAAACAAGAAAAAGTAAACAATGCGAATTGTTTGATATGTCATTACATGTCTTTAGGTATAAAATTCATGCCGAACTATTCAGCTGTTTTACCAACAATTTGCAATTAAGATTGAAAAATGACCTGTTTAAATTTTTTTTTTCCGAAATTTGGGCAAGTTTATTACAATTCTAATCAATGCGATCTGTTAAGGATGACTTTAAGTATAACATATATTTTTTATATGAAAAACGTACGGAAGGATTCCTCAACAAATTTCTTTAAACATAAGGTGTTTTTAGGACTTGAGCGATGTAATACCCTTAACTTCACTTTGCACTGTGTACCTACTGCCTTGAATTTGTTAAATGAAAGTTAACTCACGGGTTGTTTTCATCAGGGTTCTCAGTATCCATCCACTGCTGGAACAGCTGCATGGCGTTCTCTTCACAGCCGGGCACCTTCATACGACACGCCCACGAACTAGTCGTTACCTAGATAGGTGAGGAAGTAATGGGTTATCTTACAAAATTTGAGGAATGTTACTGTAAACGATTTGCAGGATTTGTACGTGTTTTTTAGTTTTGCTTTAAAATTATACTATCAATGTCGAACTGCCTAACTTTACACTTAGTCACCAAACCTTTCGGATTTACCAGTTCAGTTAAGAACTTGGCTGTACACTGTCATGCACCCGTTCAATGACAAAATGTAGAACATCGTGAAAAGCATATTTATTATTTTATATACCACTAGCTGTTGCCCGCGACTTCGTTCGCGTTCAGTATTTTTAAGTTAATAGTGTTCATACTGTTTCTGTCTAACCCCTATGTGACATAGCGTGATGAATTGTACCTAAGATTACAGCTCAGGTTACTGCCAACACAATGCCAAAAGTTGTTCAAATCGGTGCAGGAATTAAAAAATTATGCGCGTACATACAAACAAACAAACAAACAGACAAACAATCTAAAAACCATTTTTTTGGGTTCAGTATAATGTATTTAACATGTGATAATTACTCTTTATAAAAAATATTGAATGTACTTACAGAATTGGCCTCGTTACGATTTTATTAGATGTATAGATAACAAAACCGCTGCTTTTATCAACTTTACCGGAATTGAACAATGATTTCTTATGTGACATTCTACCTACTCTGTAATTGCTCAAATGGGAGTCCTTCAAATAATTACTTCCACTAACCTGCATCTTAACACTATTCAAGTCCTTTCCATTGAGTATTCTCTTAGAGGCGAGTCCTCCCGCCTTCTCGTACGTGTCTCCGATGAGTTTCCTCACGAACTTCTGGAAGGCGCCGTAGTCCGAGGAGCGCTTCAGGACGTTCTCGATCTTGGCGAGGGCTTTCAGACCAGTCGATAGCGGCAGGTAGTCCTTCTCGCGCTGGAGGTAGCTTGTTAGACTGGAGACGGGGGCAAATAGATCTTATTGCTGTGATCTCACTTACTATTACATAATATGAAAACTTATAAATGGAATAATCTTTTACAATACCAGAACATGGGACCTTTTGTCTTAATTGTCTTTTTCAAACTTGGCTAACACTTTTTAGATGTGTTTTCAGAAAAACCTTGTACAGGACAGGTCAATAGATAATTGTCGATATTAAAAACAACCACAATTATACTAGATTTTTGTAATTTTATATTTTAGACTGTGAATTTATTTTTAATTTAAATTTCTTACTTTTGGAACACAGTCTCGACCTGAACTTTGATACATACTCTATATTACATATGCAATGTATTGTCTATAAGTATTCTGTTTTGTGTTCATTGAATAAATAAAAACGCTGTATAAAAATATCTATATATATATTTTATATATATATGTAAAATACTGATATTCAGCTGCATCCGGTTCGACTGGAAGCCGACCTCAACATAGTTGGGAAAAGGCTAGGCAGATGATGCTGTATAAAAATATCATTATATAAAAGCAAAGGTAGACTGACAACCTTTGAGCTGAGAGTAGATTAGGTCACAAACTTGTTACTTAAAATCACTCTAGAATAGTCTAGATCAATGTTACCTAAGTGCAGTGCTGTAGTCGAGATGGTTGGTCCATGCGAGCGCGAAGGCGTCGGACAGCAGCTGCACTCTCCCCAGGACGGGCAGGCGGCTGTGGTCCGCCTTCAGTGCTGACGTCAGCAGCTGCCAGTTGCGGGCGTCGTAACTCACGCGGTACGGAGCTGGGGAACGGGTCAATAGTTATACATACAGGGTAGATTTTTTAGACGGATCACTATGGGCAGGTACCTTAACCGTTGTGGGTAGTTATAGGAAAACGTTCTCCAGCCACTCCCGAGTTATTTAATGCTGACGAGTGTTCCGATATATTAGTGGTTAAGGCACCCGCCTCACGTGCGATTGCGAGTTCGATACGAAATACCATGTCACTTTTTTAATCATATAATAATAAATTATTATATTTGAGTTTAAGTAAGTGAATTAAGATAACTATCTAAATTTATTTCTCAAAAAAACTTAAAATAGACACAGAGAGAGGGTTTATCTTCGACATTGGTGAAGGAAAACCATCATGAGAAAACCTGAATTTATAATGAATAGGTATAAGCCCGAAATCGTCAATCCGCCTTGAGTAAGGGTAGTTATAAATCAAAACCTTCTCTGTATGAGAAGGTGGATTTTCCTTGCAGTAGGACAACAATAAGCTGGTACTTAGGTATTATTTTTATTTATCAATCTCAAGATATTCTGCACATACTTCTCCCTACGTAAACAGTCGTGCACCATCATGACATACGACCTCGTCCCTACCAACGCCTATAACCCACAAGACGATTTACAGCTTATCAACTTCTCAGCCACTCACCGATCATATCATAATTGAACAGCACCCACTCGTCCCTGCCGGCGCCATGCTGGAAGGTGTGCAGACTGCTGCCGCGACCCTCGTGTGCCGCGAGCCACTGCAGAGGCTGCGCGTCTGCTGACCCCTCCGGCTGGCACAGCACGCTTAGTGGTACCCACCATGACGCGTGCGTGGAGGATTTGGCGGCTAGCGAGAAGTAGCGACGCTGGGGAGAGAGAAATAGTGGTTAGCATGTACTTCAATAAAGGCTTCAATGAATCAGTGACCAACGTTCATAATGATTTCAGAACTTTTACAACTTAATTTACTCTACTTATTTAAGCTACTTCTGAATTTTAATAAAATGATAAGCTTTTTTTTAACTAACCGCCATTTACCTACACATACATTTATATATATTTATATTTTATTTCTTTGTCTCCGGTTGACTGGTAAAAAGTTTAAATAAATAAATAAACCTTTTTTTTATATCCCATAACTCGAGGGTATGAATAATACCATATCAAAGAATCAACTGGCATATGAAACATTTGTCAATTATCTTTTTTTTTCATTTCCCATCCAATATAATTCAACAAAATCATGATTATTAACCTAAAACACACATACGTGAAATACACTTCGGTTAAAATTATGAATGCTTTACAAATGACAAAAAATCTCACCTGTGTGATGCTAAGTGACTTCTCCTCATAATTCCTGGTGACAGTCAGTATCGGGTACCCAGTCTGCGTGGTCCAGGTGTCCATGACCTCCTTGACGGTGACGTTCCTGGTGAGGCCCCCGTACTCCTGGCTGACGGCCGTCAGCTCGCGCCACAGGTCGTCCTGCTCCGCGTTGTTGTATGAATACTTGCGGAGGTAGCTGGAAAGAGAAGAAGATTATGTTTAAGTAAAGGATTAATAAGGAACATGATAATTGCTTTTGTATGTGCGGTGTTGTCTCGAAAAATGACTAGATACTTCTAATAAATATATGTCGAATTAAGCGATAAGTCACTCCTCCAGAACGAAACTGTCTGTTTGCCTAGATTATTTGCTTCAAATGATAAATAGTCTTACTACTGTACCGAAATTATTATTCAACACAATAAACCCGATACCACTAAATTCAAACGATTACGGCGCTATCGCTCAGCCATCACTGACGCCGTCATATATAACATAGATCCTAAATCGCCAATCCACCTCGAGCAAGCGTGGTGATCAAAGCTCATATAGGGCAATAATAGGCTAGTAATATTCATTTCTTTCTTCAGACTTATAAATATGTAGTGTAAATATGTAGTGTGTGTGTATTTATAAGTCTGATTTCAATAATACCGCAACCAGGGCACCGTTATTAATTACCTATATTAATATGTATTTGCCATTAAATAATCCCAGAAACTTACTTGTTAATAGCCTTCCTGAAGATGTCGTTTCCTAAGAACATGGTCATCATCCGGATGAGCGTGGAGCCCTTCCTGTACGAGATCTCGTCGAAGATCTCCGAGATACGCTTCGGATCGTCGATGGGGACTGACACCTGGAAGTGACGGCCTTGGTTGAGTTTCGAGGTCTTAAAACTTGGTAATAAAAATACGAGATACATGATATTTATTTTGCTAAAACATGAGTATACAGATAAATGCAAGATGTAACATAAAAAGTTCAGTAGCGTCACTGTCATGTTTTGATTTAATGGCGTATAAAAAAAGCGCGCATATAGTCAGTGAGAAAAATAACTTAAGCGCCATAAGTTATTCTTCTCACTGATTATATTGCTATATTAAAATTAAAACAAACAATCGTGATTGCTATAAAAGTGCGAAGATATGAGAAACAGGGTATAAAGTTTAACATCCTTCATTTAAATAGTGGGAATCCTCCAATCAGACGGGTGTTATGTTGTTATCGGAATTTTGTATATATGCTAATGTCGAGGAGAACTTTGCTAGCGCAATTCAATTCAATTTGGAAACGTCAGTGTGGTCCGTATGATATGCGATAGATGTCGTTAAAAATCTATTACATGTTCAGCATTATTAAATCCAGTTCACAAATACTTACAGGATGCGAAGACTCAAGCGAGTCCAGGGCAAGCACGGACAGCATATTGTCCACAGCGTAGCTCTTGTCAGCGTTCCAGGAGGGCTCGACGTGGTTGACGGCGACCGAGGCTGCGAAGGTGGCGAAGCCCTCGTTCAGCCACAGGTCTGACCACCACTTCATGGTCACCAGGTTGCCGAACCACTGGTGGGCTAGCTCGTGGGCTATCACCTGGCATGGGCAGAATAGGTAGGTTACTGTTAAGTCTGAGGATTTTAGCTGCAACTGAAGAACTGTTGGATTCTAGAAAGTGTTGTTTGTAAAGGCGTTTAACATATGTAGGATATGTAGTAAGTAAATTAAAAAAGTTACCACAACGAAAATCAAGCTTTTTGATGAGCCAGGGGTTAAGCCGTCCGACTATCATGAATGAGGTTGCGGGTTTGAAGCCTGGCAAATACCAATGTGCCCTTTTCAATACATATGTATCTCTAACTTTATCTTGGACATCTCTGAAGAAATAAATCGTAAGGAAACCTTAACATAAGACTTAAATACCCAATCCGCCTTGAGCAAACGTATATTCGTACCCTCTCTATATGAGAAGAGGCTTTTACCCAACATTGGGACAATCATCATCATCATCATATCACCCGTAGGACGTCCACTGCTGGTCATAGGCCTCCCCCATAGATTTCCAATAATACCAGTACACATATAGGCAATAGTGGCACAATAATAGGCTGCTAACATATTTACCTCAGCAACCCTCTCCTTATTCAAGAAGGAAGACTGCTTCTCATCGTACAGCAGTTCCGTCTCCCTGTAGGTGATGAGGCCCCAGTTCTCCATGGCGCCGGCTGCGAAGTCGGGGATGGCGATCATGTCCTGCTTCGGCAGCGGGAAGGATATGTTGAACCACTGCTCGAAGTATGTCAGGGCTTTGGGGCCTGTCACTGAGGCGTAGGTAGTCTGTGGAGAAAAATAAAGGGTGATTTGACGATGTTTAAAATGGTATTAGGTTAGCCTAATGAAGGCGTTTTGTGCAGTCAGAAACAAAAGTCGATTAACAATGTTACTTTTACATATTATTTAAATGGACACGAAATAACACAATTCAATGCTATTCAGAATTGTAGGCAATACCTAACCGTTAATTTTATCTTAATTTTAGATCCATTTCGTATTTCCTTTGATATTGTGCTCTATAATATATGATAATCTACTTTTGTTGCTGACTGAATTCTAAAGTTCCCAATTACCTGATCGCTTGCGTCACTCCTGGCCCATATCCTGAACTTGGTATTGGACAGATCAGCCGGACTCTGGACGAACGCGAACTTGGACACCACAAAGGCCACCAAGTACGTGGACATAGGCACCGACTTCTCGTACGAGTCCCACACGAAGTCCGCTTTGGGTTTTCTGAATCACAAAATATATTTTTATTTAGACTTCGTGTGACTTCTTCATCCGCGTTAATTACATCTTTGGTTACTGCTCCGCTCCCGTTTGTCGTTGCGTGTTATTATATAGCCTATGTTGCTCATAAATAATATAGCTCTATATCTATTGGTGAAAATCTGGTTAAAATCGGTCCAGTAGTTTCAGAGCTTATTCGGTATAAACAAACAAACAAAAAATCTTTCCTCTTTATAATGTTAGATTTAAATAATATTCGGGAGATCCTAATTAAGGCAATTTGCGTGATTAATATTAATGAGTCAGTATAACTCGAGGACCAGCTAAATATAGATACACCATTTCAACGTTTAAAGTTTAAAAGGATCTTAAGTACTTACTTGAAAGTTTCCTCAATTTCACTCCATGGCCAGATGTCTTCAAGGGCACTGAAACAAATCACACATAACATTCAATACCAATGAAAAGCAGAGACCGGCAATATTTTTAAATAGCATCAGGGCCTTACAGAACAGCATTACCCGAGAACTTCACGACGTGTAAGAATACCTCTACAGAACACTACGATTATTATAATGACCTCAATTTTGAGGTTGCGAGTTACCGGGCACGTTTATCTTGGACATCAATAACATTGGTGAAGGAAACCTAGACTTGTCATTATCTCGGTGATCAAGCCTCGTGTCTTCTCTGTATGAAAAGAGGCCTTTACCCTTCAGTTGGGAAATTAATGGGCTGGGACCTCCTACTATTATTCTTTGACATAAGTCATCATCATCATATCAGCTGCAGGACGTCCACTGCTACACATAGGCCTTCGCCATAGATTTCCAAAAGGACCGGTTGGAAGCGGCCAGCATTCAGGGTCTTCTTGCGGTCTTAATCATGTCCTCCGTTCACCTTGTGGCTGCACGTCTTGCGCTGCGCTTACCGGTGCGTGGTCTCCATTCGAGAACTTTGCGGCTCTATCGGCCATCAGCTCTGCGTGCTATTTGACATATAAGTAATACTTACTTCTCCGAGACGGCGTTCACCAGAGGCATGTTGGATATAGCGGTGAAGTCCTTGTGATGTCCGATGGTGATCGTGAAGGTGGCCTTGTACATGGGCTCGTCGAAGCAGGGGAACCCTTTCCGAGCTGATATCGCTTCGAACTGCGTCGCTATCAAGTATCTGGGGAGAGAAACGTCTATTAGCTTGGGATACTTCGTACTTTATTGGCCATTAAGGAAAAACTCGTGACTACCTCGAACCTTTATGTAATGTCTTGCATTTGTATGTGTACTCACATTTTAACAAAGTAAAAAGTACAATTGCGCGCAAAACAATGCAACGCAATTGTACAATAGCGTTTAAAATTACAACATCTCGCTTGTATAACATGAGGGTGGACAGAAAGTTTTAGTTCCTCTACATTTAGCCAGTTATGTAAAAAGTTCGATGTTATAGGGACCAATTGCCGGGCCAATATCCAGAATTCGCGTTTCTACTGGGAAAAACGATCCGTGAAATACAAGGACTTTAACCCGAACATAACATCAGACACAGCAGTTGCCTTAGCGTTCACCACAAGACCAGATTCACAAAACTGGTGAGATGGCGATAAAAACCACTGAAGCTAAATCAAAGCTTAATAAAAACCGTTCAGGTGATACCTTACTACATGAAGGAAAGAAGTAGTCATAAATTAATCAGTAAGTCAGCAGACAAACAATCCTTCTTCCTTGCAAAGCTAACGTTTGGCAGAACGCCAGGCAGGAAGACCTTGACCGTTCAGACGTTTTGTTTGGAACAGATCAAAGAGTGCCAGCTAGTTGTAAACAAGGCTGTTTTGAATAAAGATAACGAATTAAGGATTATTTTTATTCGAGATGGATTTGCTCTTGTCTCTAGTCTAGGTCAGAGGTGACATAGACAAAGTTGACGATGGAATGAGCTTACAAAGAAGAAGTCATTCTAACTTTTAAGAGATTAAGGTTGAATGCGATCGGAAATACAGACGCTGGTAAAGAGTTCCACTACCTTGCAGAGTAATACGCTCATCTAAATAAAAGTAGTCATGTCATGTTCATTGTGTGTTCAGTAAGTGATTGAGCTCGACGAAAATTGTAAATACGATTAGGGTAATAATATCTAGGCTTCTTGTGATTAGTCAGTTTTCCGTAAATTAATACATACATACACTCACGCCTATTTCCTATGGGGGTAGGCAGAAACCACCAGAACGCCACCAGTTACGATCCTTACATACTACTTTCGCCGTAAATCAATATAATTTCAAAATACGATTTTAAAATGTCATATGAGATTTTGAGTGACCTATCATTTGAATAATTTTGGTATTTGATGTTTTTTTTTAACCACAAGCCTAGGTATTACTGCGTTTATTCTATGTACGACATTTTATCAGCCTTATAGTACAGGCAAAAATCGTCACGTTAAGAAAAAGTGTTATTCCCCCTCACGGGGACCATCCCTCTATTTTTCTATTTATTATATACAGTCAGCTTCAGAGGAAAGAAACCCCCGAAAACTACAGTTATACGGTATGATGTCATTACCAAAGCGGGTTCCTCTTCTCTGGCGTTGACCCTACAACAATGTATTTTTTTAAATATTATACTCACTCTTTCGTCTTCGTCTGCGTATTAACATAAGTACTAATATACGTTCCATCGAGTCCAGGCTTCAAGTTGCCGTAGAAGGGTATCGTCAGGGTATAGTTCTGGTCCGGTACCATCTCGGAATCCAGCGCGATGGTCATCAGGTTGTAGGTGTCGTTCAGCCTGGCACCAGCCACCTTGAACACCTGGGGGCCTGTGACGGTGACATCATCTTCTGATATTGAGAAGTCTTTCGCGTGGAGTATGATCCTCGATGTTGGTTTTTTGACGTGGAGCTGGGGACAAGAAAATATTCTTTTTAGAAAGACATAAGACATCCTACTTCTTAATTAACTGCCTCGTTAGCCTAGTGGTGCAAAGCGCGACTGCTACGCTAGAGGTCTTGGATCCGATGCCCAGGTCGAGCAAAGTTTTATTGGATTTTTCTATGAAATTTACAGTAGCATCTCGGAGTTAGGATTTTTGCCCGGTTAATAGCAATAGGCTTGCCATTTTCATGGGACCTAAACATTTCAGCAAACTGTGTGTTTACATTGGTACACCTTTGCCCAACCCTTCGGGGCAAACAGGCGTGGTGTTATGATGGTGATTTAAATAAATGATTTGACTTTCACTTCGAATTTGACTCGTGGGGTCCCCGGCATGACTGAAAGAAGACTAAGGGAACACCGAAGTGGTATTTAGTCACTAAGACAGATGCATTAGTTGCTAGCCATAATACAGCTTCGCAAACAATATTTTAATGCCATAATAAACGCTTAGAACGTCCAGAGCCACAGGTCACAGTGCTACAACCTTACACAGACGAACCTTGACCACTAGATTTCTCTATGAACAATAAAACATCAATTACGTGTAACTAGTTTCATTTTCTATCATTTGTTGACACAAAGCGCTTTACAAATAGCCGTTAGGTATATTATTATATTTTACATAATAACTTAATGCACCTTTGTTGTTATTCGAAAGTACGTTGCGTCAATATTATCTAGGCCTCGTCAAGGCTGTTATGGCGTGCCTAAAAATAAATGTAGTTAGTGTACTTACGTAGATTTTTTTGGGTCAGTCCAGTAGTTTAGATTTTAAGGTGAGGTTTGGGCGCAGTTAGTGATATTAAACCATTAATGTTTGTCGGAATAGTGGCTCCAACACGCGGTAAGGCATCAAAATATATTCATAGAGATTCCAAGGAATTACATGATTGTTTTTGTATTAGAGGTTATTATAGAATTATCTGAAGTAAGTACTTGTTTTGTATTGTATTAGCTTCTACCTGCGACTTCGTCAACGTGGATATTTTCTCCCCACGTTAAATTACGTGTGTTATTACTGCCCTTAGCTTAATATTATATAGCCTATCTTACTTCCTAATAATTTAGCTATATATTGGAGAAAAAATGGTTTAAATCGGTCCAGCAGTTTCAGAGATTATATGGTACAAACAAACAAACAAATTTTTTTTATAGGGTGCTATTAGTATAGACAAACTTTGTTTCTGTTTAGCAAGCTAGACATAGCTACCTAGACCTACTGATAACAATAAACCAAGCAATAACTTTTACATTACATAATCGAAACTTTCTTTACAACATAAAACTACCAACTCCGAACTCAATATCACTTTATCTGTCGCCCCCCGAGCCTTGACCTACGCCTTGTTATCACAAACTCCATTACCTACTCAATATAAACAACAACTACATAGATAGATAATATAAAAGTGACAGTTTTATGAAAGTGTATGGGAGATCCCCCGTGACAATTACTATGACGTCATCGCGATTGATTGGACTAGGGGAAGTGGACGGTAGTCAGGCCACCTAGGTATCTATACTTATATAAATTGTTGCCAAAATATCTGCCACGGATTTAATGGGAAGTAGTATTGTGTTTATAGATTACAATAGTAAGATAAATTATTGATAATGTGTCATATTTTTTTTTATTTGTGAACCGCGTTATGCAGGGTCGAGTCAATGTATATTAAATTACTTTATTAACTATTCTGGGGTATGAAATTTTTTCACTATTGTAATCTTTAAACACAATACTACCTCCCATTAAATCCGTGGCAGATATTTTGGCAACACCTTATACAGGAATTTTTTTTAACCAATGCGTAAATTTTGCCATAATAAACTTCAACACGTTTTATTAAACACGTATATTTTATTTTGATATGTCTTAGTACTAAAAAAAAAAGTTATCGCTTACGAAACATGTATACTTAAAAACCATATTTTATTGTCACTCGGCGCTAGCGCATTCCTCACCCCCTCACCCCAGCCATGCGCCCGGGCGGCGGCCAAGAGTTGTTATTGATAGTATGGCGAATAGACTATGTCCATGTTTTGCTTATTTCAAACTCGGATAAGGATGAAATTTTTTTTTTTTTTTTTTTTAACTAAACACGGAAATGTGTTCTATTACTGACACTGAACTACCAAAAAAAATGTACGCACTGGTTAAAAACTTATCCTGTATATATGTAGTATTATAAAGCTGAAGAATTTGTTTGTTTGTTTGGTTGAACGCGCTAAAGAACTACTGGTTCGAATTGAAAAAATAATTTGGTATCGGTTAGTCCTTTTGTCGTAGAAGGCTATATTTAAGCTATTTAACATCACGCCACGACACTCGGCAGCGGAGCAGTAACTTGACACGGTTGATTCAAACCACGCGAACGAAGCCACGGGGAGAAGCTTGTATGACATGTTATTCGTGTAGGTATAATCAATAGTAAGCTTCAAGCACACGAGTTTTATTTTGTTCGTCTGTCTCGTTAGCCTAGTGGTCCCAAGCGCGACTGCTACGTTAGAGGTCTTGGGTTCAATTCTCAGGTCGAGCAAAAGTGTTATTGGGTTTTTCTATGAAATTGTCAGTAGCAGCTCGGAGTTAGCCAATAGGCCCGCCTCCTATTAGGTACATGGGTCCTAGAACATACCGGTGAACTGTGGGTGTATTTCATTTCACTTTTTTTACACTCATTTTTGTCCTTACTTCTACAAATGTAATTAAAATTTGAATACTACCTAGCAAATACCTTAACCTAATAAGATATTTGCTTGCATCATTGTAATAATAAATCACAACGTGCAAGTCACAATGTTAGTGATTAGATCACAGCTTGTAAACAGCTGATCTGATTGTTGCCTAATCATATTAGCAAATTAGTTGCATAATACAGTCACTGGGTACTTGTTTATTATTAGAATATTTATTATTTAATCACTCTTACTAGGTGCAGTCAGCAGCAAAAGTAGATTTTTTAATCATCATCACTGACATCGGTAACCATGTCAGAGGCCCTTGAGGCGGTTTAGAAACTGACACTAGGGTGTGTGGGGGTCGTTAGACCTTACTGCCCACACGACACAAAATGTCGGTATTATTGAGCACATATTAAAGGTAATATGAAATGGATTTAAAATTAAGATAAAATTAATTCTTAGGTATTGCCTGAAATTCTGATTAGCAACGAATTGTGTTATTTAAATGATATGTAAAAGTAATATTGTTAATCGATTTTTGTTGCTGCCCGTACTAAGTTTATTTAGCTAGTAGGTAGGGGAAAGTCACCGTATATAAGATAATTGCGCAAATTTTAATAGTCCACTACACCAACTTTTGCAATAGCATCTGTTTTTACTTCTTATTAGCGCTCCGGCTTTTACGGGTCGTGCAAGAATCCGAGTATTCCGGTGAATTTTCCTAGAAAATTCTTCCATAAAAACCGTGTCCGGAAAATTACAAACACAGCCAAATTAGCCCAGCCGTTCTCGAGTTTTAAGCTTAGCAACACAATGCCATCCACTTTTATTTTAGTTGTAGGTACCTATAGAAGATTAGCGTGGCGATTGTAAAACAGCTCAAAAATTCCTGCTGATTTTTTTTTCGTAAAATAAATATAAATACAAAAGAATAATGAAACATCAAATACGTTTAATAACTACTAATTTCATAAAGTATATAATGATGATTTTAAATATCATATCATCATATTTCTGCCTTTATCCCATGTTACTGGAAGGACTCATTCCTCCCACTTTAATGACTTAATTGATAAAAAACGTAAATTAAACAATTGGTAAATAAAAGGAGCACGTATTATTGACATCCAAGTTGGAATCAATTGGATTCGATCAATTACAATTTGACACAGACTTCCAATGAATCAGTGTCAATTTTACGTTCATTTGAATCCAATTCAATTCGATTCAGAACTCTGACATGCCAGTTGTTTAAACGATTAATTTTGTCCATTAATGAATTAAGTGCCTCGTAGTAGCTCGCTAGTAGTCCTAAGCGCGATTGCTACGTTAGAGGTCTTGGGTTTGATTCCCAGGTCGAGCAAAGTGTTATTGAGTTTTTCTATGATATTCTCTGTAGCTGCTGGGGGTTAGAATTTCTGCCCGGTTAATGGCAATAGTTTCGCACCCTATTACATGGGACCTAAACATACTGGCGAACTGTGGGTGAACATTGGTGCACCTCTACCTAACCATTCGGGGAATACAGGCGTGATGTATGTTATTCCTGAGTGCGAGGTACAGGCTATATTTTATCATCAAACTTAGGCATCCGTAAATAAATTCACGCAGGGGAAGACGCAATCATAAGCCAGTTACAAATAGGTCCATTATTTATAAATATATCGTAAAAGACTCAATTGTATCTAATTATAATAAGTATCTCTTGTCTTGTCAACCATCAATCATCTTTTATATACAAATAATCGCGAAACGATTACCTACAACCTCGGAGCATAAGCGTCTGTAAATAAACACGACATATACAAAACTATGGGCAGTTACTACATAAGTACACCTAGGTATCTTGTATACTATAAATACTATGTATACTAATAACCGCTGAATCCAACTCGGCTGGGCAGCGTTCGGGAAACTACGCAATGTCTTTTCGTCCGACTTACCTCAGTGCCTCAAGACGAAAGTCTTCAACCAATGTGTGTTACCAGTGATGACTTACGGCACCGAAACGTGGTCTCTCACTATCGGCCTCATCTCAAAGCTCAAAGTCGCTCAGCGAGCTATGGAGAGGGCTATGCTCGGTGTTTCTCTACGTGATCGAATCCGAAATGAGGAGATCCGTAAACGAACTAAAGTCACCGACATAGCCCACCGGATTAGCAAGCTGAAGTGGCAATGGGCAGGCCATATTGCGCGCAGAGCCTATCGTATTGGAAAATTATTTTTGTATATCGTAGCCAGATGTCTGAGACTATACAACATCACGCTACAACCCACTGGAGCGGAGCAATAACCAAAGACGTTACTTGAAAAAACTACACGATCAAAGTCGAGGACAGAAACTAGAGCGAGCTATATAGCTAGATATAATTATGTATATTGATCAAGAACGTCACCTAAAGGAAAACCTTCGAATAAGTTTGTCATACCCGCCGTGTGCTGGCGTTGTATTGCGCATGGCAATTAGTGCGACTTGTGCTGCGGTTAGCAGGTGGCGAAACTGATGGGTTTACATTAAAAACCGGCCAAGTGCGAGTCGGACTCGCGCACGAAGGGTTCCGTACCATTATTTATAAAAATACATACATACATAAACTCACGCCTTTTTCACATGGGCGTGGGCAGAAACCACGGAACGCGACCTGCTACGATCCTTACATATTCCTTTCGCCTCGTCCACATTCATACATCTGATCATACAAGCACTTTGTCATTTATAAAAATGGCAAAGAAAAAACACATTAATTGTAGCAGGGGAGCCCCTTAAATATTCATATTCATTTATTTTGCGTACCATAATGTGCATAAAAGATGTTACAAAAAGCTTAACAGCTAAGGTACAGGAAGGTAAGGTAGGTAGGTATTTATTTTATTCTGCTTTTTAGTGTTTTTTGTTGTCATAGCGGCAATAGAAATCTATACTAATATTATAAAGCTGAAGAGTTTGTTTGTTTGTTTGTTCGCGCTAATCTCAGGAACTACCGGTCCGATTTGAAAAATTCTTTTTTTGTTGGATAACCCATTTATCGAGGAAGGTTATAGGCTATATAACATCACGCTACTACTTACGGGAGTGAAGCAGTATTCAAAAACGTAACTTAAGGCGGATGAATAAAGCCACGCGAACGAAGTTGCGGGCAGAAGCTAGTACATAATAATTATGGAAGAATTTCAACTGTCTAACTATCATGGTTCATGAGAAACAGCATTTTTACCCTTTGGGTACGGTATCCTAAAAACTAGCGAACTGTCCGCGACATCGACCGCGTGGCTTATTTCACCCGCCATAAGTTACGTCTTTGGTTACTGCTCCGCTCATGTGTGTCGTAGCGTGATGTTATATAGCCTATGTTACTCAGGAATAATGTAGCTAAATATTGGTGAAAAATTGTTAACATCGGGCTAGGAGTTTCGGAGCCTATTCGTTACAAACAAACAAAATAATCTAGCCTCTTTATTATATCAGAGTATAGGTAAATAAAAAAAATAAAAATAAATAAATAAATATCTTGGGACAACTCACACACGGCTATCTGATCCCAAGCTAAGCAGAGCTTGTGTTATGGTAACCAGACAACTGATATACATAAGTACTTATATTATTTTATAAATACATACATATTATAGATAAATCACACCCAGACATAGAACAAACAATCATGCTCATCACACAAAGTTTGTCCTGGGTGGGAATCGAACTCACGACCTCCGGCTTAGCAATCAGGGCCACTAACCACTAGTAGACCAACAGGCCCGTCAAAGACGTATAGAAGTATAGAAAATAAATGTCACAAGTCTAGGAGGAAAATCATTTTTTTGTACACATTTGAATAACACCTTGTCTATGTATGTTATACGGGGCAATACTGTCAGCCTTTTGGGCGAGCTTCTTCTTTTCGTTTTGTTTTTTTTTTTTTATTGTACATATAGGTAGTTACTTACGCACTTTGTAATTCAATTGTTATTTGTTATTTATTATACATACATATGTACATACAACAACCCACGACTTTTTCCCAAGGGGGTAGGCAGAAACCACTTATCTATTTTAGTTTTGGGTTTTTGACCATTTTTTTTTTAAATAATTGTAAATAAGTCTTTCGCATTATAAAAAAAACTATCAGAAACGATCGCTATGTAATCTTTTAAACTAGAGGTAAACCTCATAGTATGGTAGGTTGTTTACTGTTGCGCAAAGATGAAATCTGTCTAAGCTATAAACCTTGAAGGTTATAGCATAAACACAGTTATGGCAACTAAGACTTAAATATTAGTCGTCAAATCACACCAACTCAATTTGTTTTATTAACACTTTAAAATGCAATAGGGACATAAAATGGCTTATTAGCCAACAAGTTCGAAAAACAATACCTATTTTAGTTTAACCTTACTTGTGATGCGAGTAGACCGTCTTGTTGCTTCCAACACACAGTTCTGCCAAAAAGAGTCAAGCCACAATCTCTCCCTAATTCAATTAACGCCGTTAATCAAATTCTAATATCTCAAATGTGTTTTATTTTAGGTATCCAACAATAACAGTTCAAGGTGGATGGACAGCCTGATAAAGACCGCAGCAAGATGCTGGATGCAGGCCGCTTTCAACCGGTCCTATTGCAAATCTATGGGGGAGGTCTTTGTTCAGCAGTGGATGTTCTGCGACTGATATCATGATGATGACGAATAACAGTTCAATGTACCTACCAAACCATGTTATGCTTAAATTAATAAAATAAATAATCACAGCTAAATATCTAAATGGAAATCTATATCCTGTGGCCGATATGATGATGATGATGAAATATCTTAACATTGTTTTTTGAAAAACCCCCCGTTGGTCTCGTGGTCGCAAGTGCGACTGCTGTGCAAGGGGTCCCGGGTTCGATTCCCAGGTCGAGCAAAAAGAGTTATTGGGTTTTTCTATGAAATTCTCAGTAGCAGCTCGGAGTTTGGATTTGTGCCCGGTAAATGGCAATAGGCTCGCCCCCTATTACATGGGACCTAAATATACCGGCGAACTGTGGGTGTACATTGGTACACCTCTGCCTAACCCTTCGGGGAATACAGGCGGGATGGTGGTGTTTTTTGAAAAATGAGCAAAACATTGACATGGTGTGGTTTGTTTGGGCAGAACTAAATTCTATATGTCATAAAGCAACATAACAGTTGTTAAGTTATTAAAAAAAGCGGGGGAACCACACATAATTACAACCACAATCCGACACATAGCTAAAGAATTGTTTACATGCAATTTATTTTTTATATTTAGCCTGTTTTATCCTACTTCAGAGCAAAGACCTGCTTTTCTATTCTCCAATCCTCTCTATCTTGAGCCAGTGCATGCTTTACATACATGCAAAACGTACACAAAACAAATGTCAAGCGCCAAACAATTTTCCTCTGAATTAGAATTAGCAGAATAACGACTCAACTTTCAAAAATCTTTTTAGTGAAAGTAGGTAGCCGAGACACGCGAAATTGTGGCAAGGACAAAACTCAAATAAATCCTAACTAACATTATAAATGCGAAAGTGAATTTGTTTGTTTGTTACCTTTTTACTCCAAAACCACTGAACCGATCATCCTGAAATTTTGCATGTACGTTGTCAGGTGTACAGAAACGGACATTGGGTACTTTTCATCTCGTAAAAAAGTACTGTTCTCGAGGAAAACAACAATAACGTTCTCACAATAATAGATGGCGCCACATGTCTTTCGAATCATGATTGAATTTTAAAAGAAACCCGACATTTACACGGACGAAATCGCGGGCAAATGCTAGTCAATATAAATTTGGGAACTTTATGTCCTTGGCGCTTACGAGATTGATAATATTTTTAGCGTCCACGTGACTTACTTGCGTGTGAGAACGCGAGTATTTTTGGCGCACCCTGAAAACCCAGCCCCGGCCTTGGCTACCGAATAATAGTCTATTAGGCTGTCCCGACACGAAACGAGACTGGAAGGCAAGAATAAACCACCCTACTTTATTATCGTACGATATACTAGTTTCTGACCCTGACTTTGTCTGCGTAGATTTTAGAATTAAGGCAAAGTTCAAAATTATTCCACGGGAATGCAAAAACGCGATAAATAAAAAGTATTTTAGCTAAATCTGTTCCGCCGTTTAAGCGTAAAAAAGCAACAAATAGCACCGTAATTAGCCTTTTATGCGCCATGTGCGAGATCCTATAACTGCGCCCTTAAAATAAAATTCTAGTCCTGGTCTGGTCATTTCTGCGCCCCTTCAGGGTCTGCGCCCTGTGCCTGGGCACCGCTGGCACCACAATAGTTGCGGCACTGGTCACAAACTTTCAAAATATTATCATCTACTAAGACGGTGGGTATCTGTACTGTACCCTTTTTTACAAACAATAGGAAGCCAAAATTCGGCCATACTAGGCTGACTATGATGAAGAAGAAATTGCAGTGCTATTCAATAAGCATTTTCCCTCAGTGAAGTGACCTATGGTGAGTTGTCGATCCCTAGTATTCCCTAGCATTAGGTGGATGACAAGTCACCAAGAGATTTTTTTACAGTAAACCAACCAACCAATAAACCACCTAGTTGCGTCTACTGTTTACATTTTATCACGACTTCTGCTGAGAAGAGCTCATGGTCATGCTATGACAAAAAGATTAACTAGCTCATCACAATAGGAGTGAGCTACACGCCCTAAATATATGCTAATAGTCCCCTTACATTTTCATAAATAAGTACGTTAAGTTTTATTATGTTTCTGTATTTCCTCTTCATGTTTTCCTTCGCCCGCTGTTAGTTATTTACTGGTTATTACTGTGTCTAACAACATTGTGTTTTTAAAACGTCGCTTCTTGTTTTGGTTTATGTGTTAGTGTTAACATCGTGTATATTTTGTCGTCACTAGTTTCTGCCCGTGACTTCGTCTATATAGACTTTAAAATTAAGCAAGTCCTAAATTGCCGCAATACTGCAGTGCATCAGGAATGTTTGCGGAAGTCAAAATAGACTGCATTAGGGCTATAGTGCGCAAGAGAGTGGCTTCCCTGATGCATCGTGTGCGTGGCAGCCCCAGCAGCCTTCTGAACACCATAATAGACAGCGTGGAGTGTCCTATAGTGCGGCACTGGAATAAGGTACACAGCTCAGGGTGTGTCCTTTTTAATGTAAGGTAGTTATAAGTTGTTAACATAGTTTTAAGTCGTACTAACAATTTTATATGGAATTATGTTATGAAATAAATGAAATAATAATTACCCCATGAGAACACATATACGGGATAAAAACGTCCTGTGTTAAGCTAGATCAGTATCAATCCTATTTGTTTGCCAAATTTTTGCTACTTCTGTTCAGCCATCCTTACATCCATCTTTGCAAACTAAGTATCTTAATTATAGGAAGCTAATAATAATAAACATATTTTGTTTAGTCTTATAGTTCAATTGTTTAATACTTGGTTCTGAATTCGATTACCAGGTTAGATTGTATTAGTGGATCTTACCATTAAGAATTTTTGAACAGCATCATCTGAATGTGTGCCTAATAAATACTAAGCTCATCCCCTATTACATGGGGACTTAAAAACGTAAGTCGTGAAATGTCCTACACACTACTGCCTACCCTTTAAAGTAAACATAAGCGTCAAGTTAATCAAAATAACATTATACAAACTCAAAACATATCTAGTTCACAAAACAAAATCAAAAAGCTTTTTAAAATTCAAATCGGTTATCGACCGTAATAATAACAAACGACGAGAGACACCAAACTATTTTATGCTAATCCCGACATACCGTTTATAACGGAACACTCTGTTATTGGCTATGCATAGCACCATAAACAAACTTGTCTATGATATATTTAAGAAGCGTTTTTATTGTCATTGTAGCCTTAATTACGGTATTCGATCTAGATTTTAGTCACACAATATTTCGGTAGTAAAATTTTATGTTGTTTCGTCTGGTTTTTATTGGAAAACTTGAAATTAAAGCAGGGCATTAGAATAAGATTATTATAATAAAACGGTGTCTTAAAAATAAAAGTGACAGTTTATGAGGTCATTGGCAGTGGTTCGATGTTTGTTTATAAATTAATCGCTTTAATTTGTGCGAAAAAATACACGTGCTAATAAAAAGACACACACACACACACAAATTTTAATAAGCAGTTGTGACACAACAAACGTAGGTACGGACGGGTTAAGTCGCGCTTGTGTTTCCTAGAGGTGCTTATCCATCAACTCGATCGGCCTCAATTGACCTGGGTTACGGGACTTGTAATATTCAACATATGGGTCTACATTTTTACCCGACTACGGCGAAGCAAAAAAGGACCCTCTTTTTTCCCTAAGAAACAATAAATTATAACAGAAGTAAGCGATCCGCGGAAGATCCGCGCTCCCGACTTAAAAATAAGGCTGTCATTGGCGACCGAACTTACGAATTTATAAAGGAACTCACCAATATTTGAACAACTCCGTAGAAACTGAAGTTGGTGCCGGGGTCTATGTCGAAGGCGTACTTTAGGTCATAGTGGCGCGGGACCACGTCTCCGGGCAACAGGTACTCCGCAGGCGACGCCAGGTGCAGCAGGCAAGCTACCGCTACAGTGTGGAGCCAACGCATTGTGCCTGTGGGGGGACACGGAACTTCATTAGTGGTGATGATAAGATTATACAAGAAAAATCTATTTTACAAAAATTACAATCGCCTACAAAATCTATAAATTGAATAGGTACTTGATACCTACTTATACTTGAATTACTTTAGCTTTGGAAGTCGGTGGCAATACAGAACCAAAGCCGCCGATCTTCATCAATTTTTTATGGAACCACCTATGAGGTAACCCCTTCCAAACAAAAAAGAATTTTTCAAATCGATCCAGGCGTCTTCGAGTAAAAGGGGAACATACAACAAAAAATGTGGACGAGGCGAAAGGAGTGTGTAAGGATCGTAGCAGGTGGCGGTCCGTGGTTTCTGCCTACCCCCATGGGAAAAAGGCGTGAGTTTATGTATGTATGTATACAAAAAAGAAAATCGACCAATTGAGAATCTCCTCCTTTTTTGAAGTCGTTACAAAAATAATTGAAACTAGCCGTTTCCGAAATGTAGAAAAGTACAAATATTATTTTTTTCCACAAAAAGGCCAAAAAGAACACTAGGTCAATAAATGTGTTTTAAACTACATAAGGTAAGTGCTTCCTGACCGTCTACTTGAAGAAACACAAAACAGAGGTTAAAATCTGTTTTTTGAAGTGTTTACAGTTTCTTGCAATGGTTAGATCATACGAGAATCAAATAGGTTAAGTCTGAGATGATACTGAGAAAGAAATTGGTACGCCCAGCAAAAGTAGTACAGTACCTACTTTATCAATTTAATTGGTAATAACACATACATTCTCAGTAAAATTCATAAAAAAACTAACATCTGCTTCCGGCTTTATCCACATTATAATATAAGACCGCCTATGGAACTTGCTAATAGTGTAGTTTTCTATCCGTCAAAGTATTTTTGGAATCGGGCCACCAAACTTACTTAGCCTCTTTCTAATATTAGCTAGTCTAGATACACATTGTACCTAGATAGCGTGCAAGATTTCTAGAGCGGCAATCAGGAGTCTTTCACTTTACGTAATCGTTTTCAGCCAAGCAACGAGGAAGTAGGTACCTACCTACAAATGTTTTGTCACAGTCCACAACAAACAGAGATTGTTATACAATTTGAATACACAATTATACCTACTTAGTTTTTGACCGGCTTCAAAAAGGAGGTTATCAATTCATCTGTATGTTTTTTTTTACTGTTTGTTCTGTCGATATTTCCACCAATTATTGAATAGATTTTGATGATTCTTTTTTGTTTGATAGGTCATGCAGAGGTGGCCCCATATAAATTATCGAAATCGATTAAGTAGTTTGGTTTATAAATCAAGATAATTAAAAAATTTGTCATCCAAGTAAACGAAATTGCATAATATTATTCTGCTCTCTTGTGACTTTTCAACGGCGCCGTGTAAAATTACATAGTATTACTGTTCCTTCATGGAGAAAGTGAAAAATAACTTCAGTTGTAGAAGTCGGCGGCTTTGGTTCTGTTTGTTCAGTTTGTTGTTTTGTATTGCCACCGACTTCCAAAACTAAAGTTAATTTTCACTTTTTAGTTTTTGAAAGCGGTTGTCTTTTTTATAAAGAGTATATTTTTACGGTAGAAATAGGACAAGTACCAATACAATATTATGGCACAAATACAAAAATAAAAACAACAAAATTTTATCAAGCAAATTTTCTCATTTTAATATATGTTCACGTACTCGTGCTTGCTTGATTAATCCAATTACCAGAAAACTTAAAAACCCAACAGTTCCGTTCAGTTAGCTACTGAATACAAGTTCAGTTAACTACTGAATTCAAGCCCTAAGTATAAATAATGTATTTGACTATCAAAACAACCCTTTGGTCCGGCGCCCTTGGCCGCATTACTACCCGTAGCGACAGAAAGTTAATGTATTATACCTACCCACAGTACCCACGTATGTAGATCGATATCGTATGTATCTGCCTACCTAATAGCTACTAGTCTATGTATTATTAATGCATTTTAATACAAGGACGGTAGTTTATTTATAGTATGGTGGTCTGTGGAATTTATGTAAAATACCAGACTATTTTTGATCTAATGCAGTGAGAAGGGTTTTTCTCGAGAAGGATTTATTACTCGCTCAAGGCGGATTGGCGATTACAGACTTATATTTATTACAATTGCCTCGGTAGCCTAGTGGTTCTAAGTGCGACTGCTACGGAGGACTTGGGTTCGATTCGCAGGTCGAGCAGTGTTATTAGGTTTTTCTATATGAAATTCTCAGTAGCAGCTCGGAGTTAGGATTTAATTGTGCCCGGTTAATGGCAATAGACTCGTCCCTAGTACATGGAACTTAAAACATACCGGCGAACTGTGAATGTACATTGGTACACCTCTGCCTAACCCTTCAGGGAATACAGGCGTGATGGTATGTATGTATTTGTATTTATTACAAGTCCAGGTTTACTGACGACATTTTCCTTTACCGATGTCAGTGAATTCCGAGATAGACTTAGAAAGTATACCTACACATGAAATAGAAAAATGACACATATAACAATAACATACTGCGAATTCTAATTATTAGAAACTTGAACCCCGTATCAGCTTTTTCAAACAAACAAAATTCGAGCAAATTGATTGATTGATTGGAAATAATCTAATCAGTTGCCTCGTTTGTTTGCCATCACTGTGAGATAATGAAGCCATTATTAAAATACTCAGCACTGGATAGCACTAATCAATCGATTAATTAAGTCACCAGACCAACTATATACCTATTTACCATAAACTGCAGAACTCATGGCATACTAATGTATTATATTACCTATACTTAATATTATAAACAGGTAAGATTTTTTGTGTGTTTGTTTGTAACGAATAGGCTCCGAAACTACTTGACCGATTTTAACCATTTTTTACCAATATATAGCTACATTATTCCTGAGTAACATAAGCTATGTAACATCACGCTACGACACACAGGAGTGGAGCATTAACTAAAGACGTAACTTATGGCGGTTGAAATAAGTCACGCGGATGAAGTCGCAGGCAGTTCGCTATCCGTACTAATATTATAAATGCGAAAGTAACTCTGTCTGTCTGTCTGTCTGTCTGTCTCTTCTTCACGCCTAAATCACTGAACCGATTTCAATGAAATTTGGTACAGATATAGTCTGGGACCCGAGAAAGGACATAGGATAGTTTTCATCCCGGAAATCCCCCGGGAACGGGAACTATTAATCCACGTGGACAAAGTCACGGGCAAAAGCTAGTTGTTCACATAAATGTATGTATTTAAGTGCCTGTACATATGTCCAAGCCAGGACTTGACGTTTATTGGCAATATCTCACTGAACGCCTTGAAGAACTACTAGTTTACCTCAATAAGTTGTGTTGGTAAGGCTTTGTGAGGTTGGCGCCTCGCCTTTAAATTGCAATGCTTAAAGTAATTGTCAGTGCACTATTGGGATTGTCAGCTTGAAATTACAATGTATAAAAATGTATCCAAGAGTCAAATTAGTGGCTTGTTAATAAACAACAAGTAATTTAAAAAAAATAAGTAACCCCCTACAGAAGAATAATGATCCCTACCGCAGATAACAAGAGTTGATAACCTTGAAACGGCTGAACCGATTTTGATAAAACATATCTAAGAACCATGGCCATGAAACCCGATTTCAAATTATTAAAACCGTTTTATATCGGTTTACCCGTTCACCGGTATGGCAATCCGACACAACCGGGAAGAAATGGCGCAGGACCAACGGCTTTACGTGCTTTCCGAGGCACGGAGGTGTCACACCACCAACTTCTAACTCCAGGCTGCTACTGAGATATTCGTAATGGAAAAACCTAATAACTTAACCGAATCCAACCCAAGACCCCACACTCAACAGGCGCGCATGCGACTACGAGACCAACGGAGGTAGAAAGAACTTCTTAACTAGGTCATTTCAATTTTAAATCCGATTAATTTTCAAGTCAGAATTTAATAACTTCCAAAAGCACTTAGAACAAGCAGGAAGCGCCAAAAAATAATAAAATCCACAGTAATCTAAAGTACCTATGTGGCGGACTTCATTTAAATGTCATTACACGTTTGAACTTAACATTGCAGGTGAAAGTACAAGAGAATGGCGCCCATTGGAACTATCAGAAACACGGATGGCGCCATCGAACATTGCGAACGGTACCCGTACTGGTACCAATGTCTTAGGTATTGCCGAGCTATATTCGACAATGTTGCAGCTACCACATAAACATACCATCACGTTTATATTCCTAGAAGGGTTAGGCAGAGGTGGTACCAATGTACCCTCACAGTTCGCCGTTATGTTTTTAAACCCATGTAATTGTGAAATAGCCTATTGCCATTAACTGAGCACATATCCTACCTCCGAGCTGAGAATTTCATAGAAAAATCCAATAACATTTTGGTCGACCAGGGAATCGAACCTCTAACGTAGCAGTACCTATACATAAAAATATTGCCCTTTACGAGTACCTTAAGGACAACATATAATCCTACTTCTTATCCTATCCTAATCTTTCTAATATTTTATACATGGCAAAGTTTGTGAGGATGGATGGATGAATGGATGGATAGATGGACGAATGAATGGATAAATGAACGTTTGTTACTCTTTCCCACTTAAACGGATCTGCATGAAATTTGACACAGAGATAAATTGTAGTGTGGAATAACACATAGGATACTTTTTATTCCGGAAAAATGTACAGTTCCCGTCCGTGAGATAATATATCAAAGACGCGAACAAAGTCGCGGGTACAAGCCAGTAAACAATAAACAATAAGTAATAAAATTACGCATACACGACAGTTAAATAATAAAAATAAGTGAACGACTGTTTGTCATCCTAATTGCATATTAGCTATTGTTTGTTGAACACAGCATTTACCTTAAGTTTTATTTGCAATATGTCGTCAGGGTTTTACCAATAACGGGAGTAAAAGGCACTTAACGAAACCGAAAGTGATGGTGTAGTTAGTGTTCTTCCCATTATTGCAATGATTCAAATATAAAACCGTAACCGTAACTCGTAACCGGCGTGCTTGTATGACCAGATGTATGAATGTGGACGAGGCGAAAGGAGTATGTAAGGATCGTAGCAGGTGGCGGTCCGTGGTTTCTGCCTACCCCCATGGGAAAAAGGCGTGAGTTTATGTATGTATGTATGTCAAATATAAAACAAATATTTTTGACAAAAATAAATAAATAATACAGCCTATTATTATCTTACTGCATGGCAAAGGCCTCTTCTTACACAGAGAAGGCACGAGCATTGATCATCACGCTTGCTCATGGCGGGTTGGCGATTTTAGTCGATAATAAGTCCCCCCCCCCTAGCCAAGTCACAAACGATAAACGCAAACGCTGAGTAGGCTTTAATAGATCTTCAACTTTATATGATTGGTTTTAAGTTGAATATCTAATGAAGATGCATAGCGTTTTCGTTCGTTCCAGTCGCTAACGCTTAGAAATCTTTAGTAGATTTTCAACTTAAGGCTGTTGGGTATTAAGTTGAAAATCTATTGGTATCTACCGAGCGTTTACGATTATCGTTTATGACTTGGCTAGGGGGGGGGCTGATTTCCTCGCTTGTATGACCAGATGTATGAACGTGGAGAAGGCGAAAGTAGCATGTAAGGATCGTAGCAGGTGGCGTTCTGTGGTTTCTGCCTACCCCCATTGGAAAAAGGCGTGAGTTTGTGTATGTATGTATGTATTTATTTCCTCACGATGTTTTTCCTTCACCGTTGTCAGTGATGTCCAAGATAAACTTCGAAAGCACATATTTATTTGAAATGTCACATTGGTACTTGCCGGTATCGATTTCCTTATTGATCATACCATGTAAGTATCTTTTTTCAAAAACAAGTTTTAAGTGTTACTATAACTAAACTTTAAATACTCCCACAATCCCTGTACAGTTGCATGCACCAGTAAGCTCAATATTTTCCGTACCTTACTTTGCCTACTACCATAAACTGTAATTTTTCACCAAAAATAAATGTCTTTTCCTATCATTTTTTTTAGCTGTAGTTATGTTACTTAGTTTGCGTGTTATTTGGTTCTTTTAACACCCTATAAATCAAATTTCATGTCACACCAAGCCAGTATAATTAACTATCATTGTAATATAGTTCTGTGCTAGTTACTTCTATTAGAACAGGCGGGTCTCCCAATGAAGATTGACGAAGAAAATTTGCCTTAAACGAATGCAGGAATGCATTTGATATCAGTAGGTTGTCACCAGTACCAGACCGAAAGACCTAGGAGACTGCTGCCTTTTCTGGTAGAATTTTGAAGTATCTATGTTAAACTATATTGGGTAACCAGTGACTATCTGTTATCTAACAGATTAGAAAGATTACAACGGGTTTTGGTACAAGATGTCAATTATCTATAAGGAGGGCTACTAACCATACTTCTTCATTAAAATCTTGATCAATTCTTCGTTATAAATTATTTAAAAAACAAACATACCTAAAACACATTAAATGTTCGTAAAACTAACAAAACCATGTCAAATTCTCACGATATCCCGTTAAACCTGATCTCATGTGATAGCACCATATATTTCACGCACAAATATTTTAAAATTCTCTGTTCTAATTAAATAAATTCGAAATAAATATTTTCGGTACAAATAAAATCTATATAAACTTCAAACGTAACGGTGACATCTGTTAACTGTCAAGAAATGAGTTGTTTATGGCAACAATAAACATAGCATAGTGGTTTCCTTAGTCTATGGGTTCATAGCAATCATAGACAACTAAATTGTTGACATTTTGATAATTTTTTTTTGCTGACAAAGGTAATGGTGCATAAAAATCCTTTTTGTATTTCAACAAAGGAATGTTACTTTGAGGTTCTCTTACCTTCTAATTTACTTTTTTAATAAATAATATTGTGCAATAAAGAATACATATTATATATTTTCTACAACGGTGAAAACTGCCTATCTGACCTCCACAACCCAGTTACTGGGTTGTGGAGGTCAGATAGGCAGTCGCTCCATGTAAAACACTGGTATTCAGCTGCATCCGGTTAGACTGGAAGCCGACCCCAACATAGTTGGGAAAAAGGCTAAGCAGATGATGATGATATTTTCTACAACGGTGAGGAAAAAATTAGAAAGAATACTGTAAGCCAATAAATTCAAGAGAAAGAGGCAACTAAATGACCTTAACTAAAGTGTGTTTTTTAATCTCGTAGACTAAATTGAGTCTCTGAGATTAAAAAACACACTTTTACCTAAAATTAATTAAAAACAAAACAAAATTATAGGAAGACATAACAGTTATCTTAATTTTTGTATTCATCAATCTTGAATACTGTTTGTTCCAAAGATATCGTATTATCACCTGTCTTTTCCTTACGAATCGTAGGTCAAGTACACGTTACATTGTAACAGCAGCATGTACCTAGGTACCTACTTATACAATAATTGTGAGGTCAGTATCACGAAGGTAAGGCAGTGTCGAGGTCGGGCAGCAAGGTACGTTCTTTCGTACAATAGTTTTAAGTAAGTATAAGCGAAACAATTTATTTCAAAAACGTTTTATGACAAATTGCTTTACTAAAAACGTTTTCGGGCGAGCTTGCAATCACTTAGCGGACTGTCACACAATTTAAGTAATGAAAAAAGTAATCTGCGATATGAATAGTCAAATTAACTAGCTTTTACCTGCGACTTTGTCTGCGTAAATGTCAGTTTTACGGTTGCACACGAAGTCGCAGAATATTTTTTTTGCATTTATAATGCGTGGCTTATCTCACTCGCGTTAAGTTACGTGTTTGGTTACTGCTCCGCTGCCTTGAGTCGCAGCGTGATGTTACATAGCTTATGTTACTCAGTAATAATGGAGCTTTCTAACGACAAAAGATTTTTTGAAATCGGTCTAGTAGTTTTTCAGTTTATTCGTAACAAACAAAAATACAAATCTTTGTTCTTTATAATATTAGTGTAGAATAGTACCTAATTAGTATGGAAGTATGGTTATGATTATCATAACCCGTATTCGTTTACACATAATTATGCATCACTAAAAAGTACCTACATACATACCATCACGCCTGCAATCCCCGAAGGGTTAGGCAGAGGTGTACCAATGTACACCCACAGTTCGCCGGTATGTTTCTAGGTCCCATGTAATAGGGGGCGAGCCTATTGCCATTAACTGGGCACAAATCCAAACTCCGAGCTGCTACTGAGAATTTCATAGAAAAGCCCAATAACACTTTTTGCTCTAAGAAGTAATAAGTCGAATATTAAGCTAAAAAATAGCACAAACAAACGTACAGTATGTACCTTGTTAACATCATGCCAATGAACTTCCAAAACCTGATGGAGTCTTCACACAATGTATATTTACATAAATTATACTAACGCAATGTAATGACAATGCTTATTGATATGTTTAATAGCATTGTTCGGCAAATATTTGCTCTTGATTTTAGCATTATCTCCATGATATGTTGGTACACCTACTGTCGAGGCTTCGGCTGAATGAGCCAAATGAAAACTCTTTGAAGGTTTACATTATGAGACGGATGCTGCTTTATAATAAACTAGTAAACTGAAATACAGAAATAAAAGAACGCTAAAGTTTATAACGCGTTTCCTCCATTGCTACAGTACCTTTAAGTGTTACCATCTTCAATAAAAACACCAGCTTATTACCGTACTACTACAGGACAAAGGCCTCTTCTCATACAGAGAATTCACGAACATTGATTATCACGCGTGCTCAAGGTGGATTGGCGATTTCAGACATATCATTGTTATTCTATGTACACACATACATAACACATTCATTCATCGTTTAAACAGTACACTGTATTTGTTAAGGATTTATGTTCAAGAATAACTTAGAAAGTAGTATGACATTGAATAGATCTAAGCGTCACATATGGCCTGCACGTTAGTGGTTTACGGTTTAGCTATGTACATCAAAGGAAACCAAACTCAAAAGTAAGGTCTATCCAATAAACCTAAGACTAAGTAAACTACCAAAAATGGCAGTCGCACCTAACATACACAGCACGCCTCTATTCTTGGAAGGTTTAGTTAGGCTTTGGTTTAAGTATAGTACCTAGAACCACAAAAGCCTGTTACGTTTAGTTCTATATAGCAAGGGATGAGCCTATTGCCATCAACTGGACACGAATCTAAAATCTAGGACTGCTACCAAGTGACGGGACTTGCGTTGTGGTGGTTTCGGGTGTATACCTGCCGGGGCGCGGAAGAATACTCTTAGCAACTCCGGTGCCTGGGTCAAAGGTAGGTGGAGAATCAACTTATGTATCGATACACCCTTCTACCTTCTCAGCCCCGAGGTGGACGTGGAGGTGGTCCATGAGGATTTTCCCACGAACAAAAAAAGGACTGCAGCCCAGAAATTACTGATGAAGAAACTCAATACCAGTCTTGGAAATTGGACTCGATGGCCAAGACCTCTTGCTCTTAACTCAACTACCAACAAGCAGATACAATTATAAACTCTCTAGAACACAGTAGTGTCGGTAATTCTGTTATCAAGATGTCTAGATAATGACGTGAAAGCTTATCGCTTGCTTCCGAGCGAAGCGGCATGGCGACAGTTCTCAAATGGCGGCGCGGGCGTCGGAAATGACAGCGGCTAAACGAGTTCGTTCGAGATCACATGATGCAGTTCAATTATTTCGTTTAGCGTAAAGACTAGCTTACATCGTGAACTGATTCTTGAAGAGTTTCGTGTCTGTTGAAGAAGACATGGATATAATTAAGAATACCACCTAGGTGCGACTGCTACGCTAGAGGTCTTGGTTTCGATTACCCTCGAGCAAAAAGTGCTATTGGGTTTTTCAATGACATTCTCAGTAGCAACTCGAATTTACGTTTCTCATCTCATACCATCACGCCTGTATTCCCCGAAGAGAGAGAGATGCTCTATAACTGTGTACATACACTCAAAGATTGGAAACTGCAGCTGTAATTGAAAGAAAATCTCGAAGGCTTTTCACCAATGTAAATTCCAAATATTTTGGGGAAATTGTAGCCTGAGAGAACAGGTGTTCAGGGCTCAAAAAATATGTATAAGGGCGATGTGTAATTTAACAGTAACAGATAGCTGTGCACCTTTGTTTAAGTCCTTGAAAATATTAACATTGCTATCTCTTTATATTTTGGAAATGGCAGTTTTTGTAAAATCAAACATGCAACTTTTTAATAAAGTGTCCGATACCAGAAACAGACCAGTAAGAAAACAATACAAAAACATGATTAATGTTGATAAATATGACACCGCATTATTAAAGAAAAGTGTTTTATGTATGGGCCCGATAATATTTAATAAAATACCAGATAACATAAAAACACAGACTACTCAAGTCCTTAAAAAGAAATTGACAGATTTGTTAATTAATAAATGTTATTACTCAATTTGCGAATTTTTAAATGATCAATACTTAAATCAATTGTGACATTTCTGTACCGACTCGTCACAAATTTCTACTTGACATAACAATGCTAATTTAGACTTTGACTTATACTGTTATAACTATCGACTAATGTAATGTAATTTTAATACTTGACTAATAATTTATTTGACATTGTATTTGTATTGCGTGTCTGTGTCAAGCATGCCTGTATCTGTATTTGTTATGTAAAACTATTTTTGCGTGCCTAAGTTAAGGTAGAAAGTATAAGGATCACCCAATTTGTCACATATCATCATAATATTGTACCTACTTTCTGTGCAAATAAACAATTATTCTATTCTATTCTATTCTAATGTACTGTAACGGTTTATTTCCTAGCTTCCCGATGCTGTGGAAAGCCAGATTTAATGTCAGTTTTCTAGTTTACGAGCCAGAAGAAATCCATTGTCAAATATGTCAAATAGTTAAACGATTTCATGTGATCTTGCATACCACTTTCCCCCTTGGCGAGTAGTACAAACTGCTATAAAACAATTGAAACAATATATTGGTTGAACCGGACGGGCTCTTCCGATGGGTGACGTACCTATTGTACCTACTCCTAAGTATTTGTAGTGACTGTACTAAGTTGTACGACAACATACAATCACCCCTGTATTCCCCGAAGGGTTAGGCAGAGGTGTACCAATGTACACCCACAGTTCGCCGGTATATTTAGGTCCCATGTAATAGGGGGCGAGCCTATTGCTATTAACCGGGCACAAATTCTCACTCCGAGCTGCTTCTGAGCAATTCATAGAAAAACCCAATAACACTTTTGGCTCGACCTGGGAATCGAATAAATTGGGAATTGAATAGGGCAGAAGCTAATTGTTACCAATACAAACAGAAACTTGAAACGGTCATCCGTCCTTGACTGTCCATCGCCAACACAGCATAACAAGTGGAGCGAAACAATTTGTGTAATTTGTTTGTTCTAGTCGTGTTCAAGTTATTTTCAGGCTTTTAATGGAAAATAAACATTGACATTGACAGCCATTTGACAGCTGATATATTGTGATCATCAAAATGGAAATAGAAAAGATGTTTCAAGGTGCTTGTATGTCTGACATTTTGTGAGACAGTATGAGACGACGACCACTGCATTTTTTTAATATACTTGAATGGCTAACAAGTTGATGCCGACAGCCCACCTGATGTTAAGTGGTCCCCGCTGCCTTTTTTTTAAATGAGACAAGCCCGCCACACTATTCCCAAACCACTGCAACTTCTGTAAGCCAGTATTAACAGTGGCAACGGCCACAAAAGCGCCGAGGCAATAAAGCTGGACGAGTCCCGGAGAAACGATTCAACTGTCTTGGATCCCGCAACGAAATTAATCAGAAAAGATTAGCTGAGGAGTAAGGAAAACATAATTTCTACTTCCCTTCAAACAAGCCCCGCTGCCTATAGATATCCTACTACTATTATAAAGGCGAAAGTTTGTAAGTATGGATGTATGGATGTATGGATGTTTGTTACTCTTTCACGCTTAAACGGCTGAATGGATCTGGATGAAATTTGGCACAAAGATAGATTATAGTCTGGAATAACACATAGGCTACTTTTTATCCCGGGAAAATGTACGGTACCCGTAGGATAACACATCAACTGTGACGCGGACGAAGTCGCGGGCTGAAGCTAGTCTGTTATAAGTCAGAGGCCTTGCAAATACGTTGCCATTCGAGAGACAAAGGTGAAATGTCTCATACCTGTTATACCTACCGACTCCCATACCCTTCAAACTGGAACACATACCAAACATTTTTACAGTACTTATCACAGATATAAGGTACTTATAGACCAAATAGCTCAGAAAACTATTTATTATTTATTAATTTAAACTACACTCCCAGACTCCTAAATCAAGCCACCTAGCATAATGATTTAGTAACGTCCACAACTTTAAAAAATTGTATGAATGATCAAAAAGTTTTTATGCAAGTTTGTAGCTGGCATAATCAACATTAGGCTCATGTACTATTGTTCTGAATTAGATTTTTCATTCATTTTCATTCGTTTGTCATTCATATAATTTATTGAAGATAAGGACGATACAAACTCATTATGCTAGGTGGCTCGATTTAGGAGTCCGGGAGTGTATATGCAACAAAAAGTTCACAGGCAGGGGAAGGAAATTCGCAACTACATACATGTATTAGACCACCGAACCTAAAGGTTCTCCTGCCAAAATGTACCTACAACGTGATGTCACCGCCCGACCCGGAAACCATCCCATAATTTTAACCCAGTAACTTATGCCTGACGTTGCGTTCGTGTGAATGTCAGTTAGCACGAAGTTTATTTTTAGTAGAAACTCATTCTATGTCTAAAATACAAGTATATACTACCTACAGCTATCTGGCAGTGAGTCCCATCAAAATCAGTCTAGCCGTTTTGGAGATTAGCCGAAACAAACGACAAACAAAAATTGTATGTAGGTATCGTGTAAACATCATATTTTTTTACTTCAAAGAAATACTTGTATTTTATTTATTTGCATATGTAGCGAAGTAGATGCATGTTAAATAATCAGCCTTCATACTTAGCAATAACAACATATAGCTACATTCAATCAGATTGGATCAGCAGTGAGCTCACTATTGCGCAAGAGGTTATTGCTCTTCGTACTACACTTGGAGGAGCAATTTCTAATGTTAGGTCATCGGCGAGTAGCCTTAGGGTTTGAAACACTGATTTAATTCTACTTATAAGTAGGACTAGTCCGTTTTGAACTGTAGATTTACTGTCACGAGCGTGCAACTTAAGGAGTGTAAAACTATCAAAGTAGGTAGGTACCTTTCGGAAGGGGCAATTAGATTCCATTTATTTTTCATCCCCAACGCAAAAACGACAGGATGTTAGATAAGTTAATAAAAGGGTAAGCGTTAATGTAAGTGTAAATAAAATAAAACTAAAATACAAATCTATACTAATATTATAAAGCTAAAGAGTTTGTTTATTTGAACGCGCTAATCTCAGGGACTACTGGTTGGAATTGGAAAATTCTTTTAGTGTTGGATAGTCCATTTATTGAGGAAGGCTATAGGCTATGTAACATCACGCTACGACCAACAGGTGCTGAGCAGCGAGGGTGAAACCGCGGGGAACAGCTAGTAAAAAATTTTTGATAATCATAAAGTTTGGATTCTACAAAGACCTAATCTATGAAAACAGTGTAAGCGGTCCCGCGACGCGGCGAAGATTTTAGAAATGTTTTAATTAAGTAAAAAGGCCGAGAGTTTTTTTTTGTGTCGGGGATTAGTTAAAAATTTTAATTATATATTTTTTTGCATTTTTGTTTATGACGTTAAAAAAATTATGTGTAAGTTTCTTGCTCGTTCTTCTCCACGGAGACTTACGTTTTGGAACGAGCAATTAGCTTCAATTTTCCGTTTAACTTGACAGTTCAAAAGTGCCTGTAAATGGTCTAATTGAAATAAATGATTTGACTTTGACATAAAAGTCGATTTTCGATTTGAAAATACGACTATCCTTTATCAATTAGGTTTAATTTTATGCAACACAAGCACAATGATTAATCACCTTTTAATACTACATTCGGTGATAACAGCTTTGGTTCACACACTGATTCATTGTCTTTTGAAATGTTAGGAACGATCGTATACAATCACAATAATGTTGTAAATATGTGACCACATGTACCTATAAACATAATCAATGTAACTGTCATTGCATGACACCACTAATCAATTGACGTACTTTTATGAGCTGTCAAAACGCGACTGCCCCATAGATTTTGTATGACAATACTAAACTATGACGTCACTTTTTTGTCAACTCAATTCACATTTTATAGTTATTAAAAAAACCTTGGGTTTTCAGTGATAAATAAAGTTTTTTTTTTGTGAAGTTGTATCTTGGAATTATTGTTTAATGGGGTCTAGTTGTCTATTACTACTACAATTTGTAACACGCTAATTAAAGTGATTTTTGTTTTAAATACATCATCTTCACATTCATATTAAAATGAATTATTTGAATAACCTTTAAACAAATAAAAGGTTTTAAAGATTAATTTGCCCAGGAGTGGGACAGGCTAACAAAAAAAAAAAAATTAAGCTCCTTGCCTATGGTTTTTAATACGAAACTATGATAAGGAAGGGTCGACTAGATTAATTTTCATTTTCTTGTAAATGAAATTTAAATGTGCCTTTTAACGACCTAATTTAACTTTGCCATTGTGGCTAAAAACCTTCAAAACAAAACGGGTATTTTGAATTAAAAAATTGTTCGAATTTACTTTACTCCAACTTTGTAAGCTAGTGTCAAGCCCTTTTTTTATGGATGGGAAATCATCTTCCGCTCTGGGCGGAGCGGGAGTGTCAGACTCTTACTGACTAAACCCACCCGTGTTCCTCTTTATGCCCTTTGCGTTCCAGTGCCGCGGTGACTCTTTAGAACAAATTCCGCAACTAGTGTCAAATCCTAAGTAGTCTATTCTGAAGGTCTAATTGTGTTTGTGACCTTTTCAAGGAATAACTACTAAACCAATTGCAAAATTTACAATTTAATTGACATGGAGGTACCTTGCGATCTGTATTTGGACATAGGCTACTTTTCAATCCACAACATCATCTACAGCCACGATTACACATTAACGAAGTTGCAAGTAAATAAAGTCAAAATAACACGATCAAAAAACATAACATCGCGCCTGTATATACCGGAAGGGTTAGGCAGAGGTGTACAGATGTACACCCACAGTTCGCCGGTATATTTAGGTCCCATGTAATAGGGGGCGAGCCTATTGCCATTAACCGGGCATAAATCCAAACTCCGAGCTGCTACTGAGAATGAGAATTTTATAGAAAAACTCAATAACACTTTGCTCGACCTAGGAATCGCACCAAAGACTTCTAGCGTAGCAATCGCGCTTAGGACCACTAGGCTAACTAGGCAGTTAATAAATCTGATATCTCTAAATCTGAACGTCTTTGTAATAACTGAACCATTAAGTTTCACTTGACTTCCAATAAATCACAGTTGTGGAGATTAATCATCAATTTTGTTGCGGTGTGTACGTTTTAGAATGTTATCTACTAAGAGTAATCTATTAAGTTCTAATTAACTGATTGTGATTGGGTAATTAACTATTTAACTCACTTAATTACTCGCTTAACTGCTCCGTTGGTCTCGTGGTCGCAAGTGCGACTGCTGTGCAAGGGGTCCCGGGTTCGATTCCCGGGTCGAGCAAAAAGTGTTATTGGGTTTTCCTATGCAATTCTCAGTGGCGGCTCGGAGTTTGGATTTGTGGCCGGTTAATGGCAATAGGCTCGCCCCCTATTACATGGGACCTAAATATACCGGCGAACTGTGAGTGTACATTGGTACCTACACCTCTGCCTAACCCTTCGGGGAATACACAGGCGTGATGGTATATATATATTTTTTAATTACCTACGCCCTTGGTATTTCAAGTAGGTATCTGGCTATTATTTTTGGAAGGTAGGCGGTAGACCAAGGTAGCTACATAATTATATTATTTAAGAAATAATATTAGTCCGACCCAAATGTTTACCCGTCCAGTGATATGCGGAATTTTAATAAAACCTCCTTCTTGCTTCGAAGTCTGTTAAAAACACAACTTCAACAGTCTTTTTACCCATACCCTACATTTTAGATAATTATATATTAAACCTACCGCAGTCAATTGTATTTTACTTTCTAATCGAATGTTTAAATAAATAAAAACATCCTCAAAATGCACACATTTGATTAGTAACTATTTCCATTGATATTTTTTCACACACAGTAAACCCGGGAAACAGAACACACACGCAAAAAAACCACTTTAAAAACGGAACTAAAATATTAAAACACGTAAAAAAAAAGAAAAGTTTTTGAACGACAACATTCGGTCAGTGGGTCGTGTTAGGGCGCATTCGCTTGATATTTTCGATATAAATAAATAATAGATTATAAATAATGTACTCACAAGATATAGTGTAGTGTCCCGCAGTTCGCCTGCGACTGACTGACCGGCCGCGGTTATACATACCCCCAGTGTATACTATCATAGTGCGTTTATAGCTTACGATTCGACTGTGCGATAAATCGGGGCGCTAAGCTAGCGCGGAGTAAAAGAGGCGTAAATTCGATCAGTTTTCAATTTGATAACATTTCTTTAGTTTAAGACTTCATTCATATCAATGGGTGATACTTTTTTGTGATTTCAATTATAACTACCTCATTTGTTAATATACGACGAATAATGTAGAATGCACACAGACTAAACATACATAGACTGCTAAAATTGTAATCCTCCTCCTAAATTTTTTACCCGACTACAATAAAGCCAAAAGCTTTATTTTAGTCTGGTAAAAAATTAATTAACCATAATGCTAGAGGCCAAAGATCTGTCGTATTTCCAATTTGAAAATCGATTCAAATTAAATACTTTGATTTTGTCGTAAAAATATCCTCTCATATTTTTATTCTAAATCAAATGTTTATTAGTGTGCTTGATCACGTAGTAGCGTAAGAAACTCACCGATACACGCTCCGTACAAGTCCGAATCTCTTCGGGCTCACTCACTCTAGAATTGGATTTTGAACCTACCTTAGCCATCGTCCTTGAAACAAAGAGATATCCTGGTTAAATGTCACATGTCTTCATCTAGATTAAGATAAAAGATATTGTATTCAAATACTAGGTTTTACTCGCACCTTCGCCCACGTGAATTTCCTTATAGGTATCCTCTTTATTAACGTAGCTTGCTATTAGCGAAAGAAGTTTCAAAATCGGACCAATCGTTGCGAAGACTATTTATTGTCATTTAAACAACAAACTTGTTAGTTTTATAATTATTATACACGAGTACCTACTTATACACTAGTTTAGAATGTAAGGCTCCTAGGTGAGCTACGTCTGCCGGGGCTGCGGGTTGTTCGAAAGAGATACCGCGCCCCCGGAACGCAAAGGGCACATGGAGGAACAAAGATGGGTTTTAGTCAGTAAAAGTCTGACACTCCCTCCCGTCCCGCCCAGGGCGGGGAAAGTTATTCGATGATTTCCCATCTATAAAAAAAAGGGTTAGCTACGTAACATGGTCTATATGTTTTCTATACAATAAGAGTTATAGCGTAAGAAGAAAAAGTTGCTTCTAGACGCAAATAAACCATACCAAAAGATCTAGCTTCATAATATGTTCTTAAATAATTGATAAAGTTATATTAGACAAAAAAGTTACCAGTTAAGATAACAAAAAGAAGTGATTTCTGACGAAAGAAAAATACTATTCTAGACAGTAGGTACTCCGGGGCTGCGGGTTGTTCGAAAGAGATACCGCGCCCCCGAAACGCAAAGGGCACATGAAGGAACATAGACAGGTTTTACTCAGTAAAAGTCTGACACTAAGGGCGGGGGAAATTATTTGATGACATCCCGTCTTAAAAAAAAAAAAGACAGTAAGTACTGACACGAATCGTATCGCAGTCGTACGGTATAAAAGCTAATAAAAGTTTCACTGAGTGACGTATGGACTACTACAGTTCGTGATGGACTGAACTATCCATTTGTTTAGTTTACCAATTTCGTGTGTTAGTAGATGAAAACATGTTAGGTACACAGTCTGTAGGTATACTTTTAGAACTGACCTGAACTGTTTTTGTGGTTTTTGTAGAAGATTTGTAACTACCGTAGCTGGTAATCGAACACGGGACTTTCAGTAGATGAGCTAGCGTCTACTAGACAAACAAGTCTAAGGCTGTCAAATGTTTGTTGTTTGTTATTCAATCTTTAACAATCAAGTAGATAATGTATGTACATTTTTTTCTCTCTATTTAAACAATGATACCTTCTTCAACGGGTCATACAAATATTTGATCCGTGCGGGAATCGAACCCGCGACAAGCAGCGCAGCAATTAATCTCTCAGACACTGCGCTAACCGTGCCGACGGTAAAAAAAATATTAAATAGTTGATTTCTTTTTGTTACCATGTCCCTTCCAGCCCGTATTTACCACACTGTAACCTTGACCTCGTCCGGATCTGACGTCACTCTTTGAACCCTTCCAAGTAGCGCTGAAGTTCCGGCAGCGATCCCTGAGTATGTAGTAATTGATTGGCTTGTTTGTGAGACTGTCGAGCCAAAAGGTGTCGAGCCAGTTCATGCTGATGGGGAATTGGAGATTATGCTGTTCCTACTTCACCGCTGTTTGGAGGATAGTTGAATCACTTTACTTGAACCTATGGAGCTGTATGGCCTCGGAGCTTGAAGGGTTTTGAACTCAAGGGGGTGAAATGTAGTACTAGGGCCGCTAAAACAACAAACAAATAATAAAAACCAGATTGTCCTAGTGTCGTTATTTTATTAGATTACTAGTTTTTGCCCGTGACTTCGTCCGCGTGGATTAATAGTTCCCGTTCCCGGGGGATTTTCGGGATGAAAACTATCCTATGTCCTTTCTCGGGTGCCAGACTATATCTGTACCAAATTTCATTGAAATCGGTTCAGTGGTTTAGGCGTGAAGAAGAGACAGACAGACAGACAGAGTTACTTTCGCATTTATAATATTAGTACGGATTTATGTATTTTATGGGAACTTTGCGAGGATGCAAAACTGAACCTTGTGTGAAATGTCTTACAGCACTGCTCCATGGCACCCTCGACCTTCGGCTGTGGCTGGCAATTCAGCCTCGACTGTATTTTAATGGTCTATTGTAATCCTAATTTGTTTTCTACAAGTACCGTATGTATACATTATTACCTTTATTTTATTATCCATTTGTTGTTGTTTGTGATAAGCAAGCCACACTATTCCCAACCACTGCAACTCTTGAAAGCCAAAATCAACAGTGAAGACCGCCAGAAAAGCGCCTATGCAACGAAGCTTGACGAGTCCCGGAGAATCGATTCAACTGTCTTGGATCCCGGAACAAAATTGTGGGGTTATTGTTGTTGTTTCTTGCTAAAATTCTTGGCAACGATGACACAAATCACAATTTAGGTAGGCCCCAAGTAGTAACTCCAGGGCCCCATAAACGGGACGGGAGAGGGAAAGCGGGACGGGAGAGGGAAAGGAGGGTCCCCCGTCCCAGCGGCCGCCGCGGTAGACGATCCGGGCGTCGGGAGCCACGTGACGACTCCCGGCCACCGTAGACGCGGGTCTGTGGACGGTGAGCAATGGGTAGCTCACCGTCCGTACGTTCACTAGCGACAGACCGTGTCGACGGCGCGTTCGTGTTCCACGCGCGCCTCAAAGAGATGTCAGCAAAATTGGATGGGGCCACTGAGGGCCGATGCCTGCCGGGGCTGCGGGTTGTTCGAAAGAGATACCGCGCCCCCGGAACGCAAAGGGCACATGAAGGAACATAGACGGGTTTTAGTCAGTAAAAGTCTGACACTCCCTCCCGCCCCGCCCAGGGCGGGGGAAGTTATTTGATGATTTCCCGTCTATAAAAAAAAAAAAAAAAAAAAAAAAGGGCCCCATAAAATCACGGTCCGGCCCTGGTAGTTATATGTTATCGGAAACTGGTACCCAAAAAACATAAGCCTATGACCCGACAACGCTCTAAACAGCTATTATCTCATACAAGTCCTTGTTGAATCCGGTACTGATTCGTATAACCGTTGCGCGTTGCTAATATTTTTGACGTTTGAGTCATCAGAATCGGTACAGACGTTAAACAATGATGTCACGCCAAAATAATGTAAGCACTAGACGTTTTGGGGACCCGTCATAGACCTTTTAACCGTTAAACCTGTGGTTAAACTAATCTTATTGGGGGGTAAATTTGTTCTTCAATTAATATCTACTTGGAAGGTAGGGTAGGAAGGCGTAGGGCCACTATACGTAAATAAGCGAATGCGCCGTACATTCAGCACTTTCATTACCACGTTATTAAAGAAGTTGACCGTGCCGAACCGAATAGACCATAGGTCACGCGGCTCGCAGCCAGCTGGTATATGGCCCGGCGACCCGGCCCGCCTTCATCGCCAATTTTTATTTATTTATAATAGTCTTAAAGCACAGATAGGTTACGCAGTAAATAAAGAATAATAAAATATTGTTTTAATTTCCAAAATAATAAACAAAATAACCGAGCTCGAGAAGGTAAAAATCGGTCGAAAATTAAAGCAATTGTTGACTTGAGTTGCGGCCCCCGGAACCCAATAGAAAATAGTTTTGGCCCTTGACATCAGCAAGGTTGAGGACCTCTGGAATAGACCTCGGTTTAGGTGGAGCGACGATCTTCACAGCGTGTCTGGTAGCTGCTAGATGAGAGTATCCAAGGTTCGAAAGTTAATTACTTAAATGGCGTGCAATTGGCTAGTTTCAGCAGTGTAATGTGTTGCACTGTATTTTTTATGTTAAAGCTATTTTCAATACTGGAACGTTTGAATTTAATAGCTAAAAGTAGTAAATAGCAAAAAAAGAAGTACGTAACCATAAAATATTTCTGCCATGGTCGCCTGCCGTATTTTAATTACCAATTAATAGCTGACCCGACATGACAGGGCGCCATGCGACAGCGGCGGCGGAAGTAATATTCTTGTTTCAAACCATTTGATAAAAGTTTTGTCGTCAGAAAAAAAATAAAGTCGATATATTATGTAGTCGGGTTTTAGATGTGCTATAAACCAATACAATCAGATTTTTTTCTTTAGCATCAGACTTTTTAGGCGATACGACACCAAAAAAAAAAATTTCATTCCTCATATTGTTTTTTTTTTCTTTTGTTTTTTTTCATTCAATATTATGTTGAATATATTGTGTTGAATAGAATACTCGCGCCATACTGATGAAGCAATTGACACTCATTAAAATCTGAAGAGTAGTTTCGGCGCTACGGTGAAACAAACATACATAGACTAACAATAACAGAGCCCTTCCCTTCGGCTTTGCCTTACTCGTCGTAAAAAAATCTATGACACAAATATTTGAACACCATGCGGGACTCAAACCCGCGTCACAACTGCACTATTTGGGTCGCTGATACCAACGCAGACTAAATTGTCCTAGGATAATTACCTACACACATTGCAACAGACAATAAAGTAATTACTGTTTACCGATAATTATGCCCGGCTATAACATGTGGCCGTGAGGGTAGCAATTATGTACATATTTTAATAGGTACCTATTGGCCAATTTTACTACTTGTATTTTTATGTTCATGATTTTACAGGTGGGTGTAATTTTCATCATATCAGCCGCAGGACGTCCTCTACTGGATATAGGCCTCCCCCATAGATTTCCGAAAGACCAGTATTGCAACCACCACCACGCCTGTAGGTATTCCCCGAAGAACCCTTCGGGGAATACCTAAACCGAACCGTGGGTGTACATTGGTACCCCTCTGCCTAACCAGGCAGAGGGGTACCAATGTACACCCACGGTTCGCCGGTATATTTAGGTCCCATGCAATAGGGGGCGAGGCATTAACCGGGCACAAATCCAAACTCCGAGCTGCTACTGAGAATTTCATAGAAAAACCCTATAACACTTTTTGCTCGACCTGGGAATCGAACTCAGGACCTCTAGCGTAGCAGTCGTGCTTAGGACCACCAGGCAAACGAGGCAGTTACTATTTGTATGTTCATGATTTTACAGGTGGGTCTAATTTTCATCATTTCAGCCGCAGGACGTGCACTACTGGACATAGCTAGGCCTCCTCTACAGATTTCAAAAAAAGACCAGTATTGTAACGACCATCACGCCTGTATTCCCCGAAGGGTTAGGCAGAGGTGTTAGAGGTGTACGAATGTATACCCACGGTTCGCCGGTATATTTAGGTCCCATGTAATAGGGGGTGAGCCTATTGCCATCACAAATCCAAACTTCGAGCTATATTGGTATTGTAACCAAGATTTTGTAATAATAATATAAATAATAATAAAGTTATTTATTACCTTAAGTTTTACATAAACACTTACTTTAGACATAAAGTACCTATTTCACCACACGTCGGTGTTTTCAATGAACTCTAAAAAAAAAAACCAAATTGAAAGAAAAGAGTGTCCATGGAGTTTTTTTGCTCGTTCTTCTCCATAAAGACCTACGTTTTGGAACGAGCAGCTAGCTTCAATTTTAAACTGTAACTTCTTGACAATTCAAAAGTGCCTGTAAATGGTCTGATTGAAATAAATGCTTTGACTTTGACCAGTTAGAAGCGGCCTGTATTCAGCGTCTTCCTGCGGTCTTAATCAGGTCGTTTAATATAGGTGGGTAACTACATTTATTTGGTGATTCAAATAAAAATAAGTTAGGTATGTGTTTTGTCATACTCCGATAGGGCGGTTATCGTACCGGGAAGAGATAAGACGCAGGACCAACTAACGGCGAACCGTGCTTGCGGAGGCACGGGGTTGTCACACCACTTATTCTAAACTATGAACTGATACTGAGATATTCCTATTTGAAAAACCCAATAACATTGCCTGACATGAGAATCAAACACACAGTCCATGCTCAGTAGCCATACTTGCGACCACGAGACCAACAGGGCAGTCACTAGATACTAGTTTACTTTAGCTATTCACTAAAAGTAGGTACCTACCTATATGAAATACCCAGTATTAAGTGCCCGGTTAATTGATTGCAATTAACCGGGCACTTAATACTGGGT
This sequence comes from Caradrina clavipalpis, assembly GCA_932526535.1. Classification (NCBI taxonomy): domain Eukaryota; kingdom Metazoa; phylum Arthropoda; class Insecta; order Lepidoptera; family Noctuidae; genus Caradrina; species Caradrina clavipalpis. The sequence continues at coordinate 700,526 of OW052110.1, forward strand.
ACTTTGGAGGCTCGCCCCCTGTTACATTGGACATAAACATACCGGCGAGCTGTGGGTGTGCATAGGTACACCTGTACCTAACCCTTTGGGAAATACAAGCGTGATGGTATGTATGTGTATTGTGTAGGTACCCAATTTTCAGTAACGTCAAAACTTAGGTACATTCTTAAAACCTTTACTGTTATTAGCCAGATGCTAATCTTCTTGATTTTTAACTAATGAGGCATCTATTCATCAATTCGTTACGTCTCATTGTCCACAGCCACACCTCGTACGTTTTTTTGGAACATTAAACGATTAACAAACACACAGCCGTGAACTATTGGAATTACAGAGAAGCGAGCAATCTATGAGAATGCTAATTACTGCTGCAACAACATTATTATCATTATATTTGTATTTTTCAGACGGAGACGGGCAGAGGTAAGTAGGTATTCAAGTATTCAAGGTGAAAATCGAAAAAGGGATCTTTGAACTTATCATTAAACATCTTTTATTTTCTTTCTTTTTTATCTTCTTTACGACTCAGGAATCGAACCCTAGTCCATCGCTTGCCACGTCTAAACGTCTTTTCACTTAGCTCTGATGTAAGACGTTTTTTCAAATGATAGGTACTTACAATATTTTTGAAGCCAAGGCTCCGACATTTGCTTTACAAGAAAACCAATGAAGCGTACCTAAACACCTAAATAAATGGTTGCTCATTGCTCAACTTCAATTTTCTCGTCTAACAATCATATTTTGTGAGGCTAGCACAAGCGTGCGAAGTAGGTAAACATAACTTAAATTCAATCCACTTATTAATTGAAAACGCAATATTTATTTATTTATGTACTTACAATAAATCCAAGGCACAAGTTCTCTAAAATAACTTGACATTAATTTTCACATAAAATTGTTAGTGTCGATTTTTAGTTGTTTTGAATTCTAAGGCAATTGAGTTGGTAAATAAGTTTGCTATTACCATTCAAGATCTAAGGAGGAATCGCGTTGTAACAGCTCATAAAAAGTATATCAATTGATTGAGAGCACAAGTACCTACTGTGATTGTCGGATAAAAATAAACCAAAATGCTTTAAGAACGATATAATAAAGTCGCATTTCCAATTCTAAACTAAATTTGACTTTAATATGCAATACTTTTTCGTCTTTTCGTCAGCAGCCATGCAAGGCTCTTTATAGCACCCAGATCGTGACTCGGCATGTGTCGAAATATTACCTCTATTCTTATACGATGTTATAAAATCGCCAAGTTTGGTATGTCCACGACAAAAAACGGACCATTTCTATTCTGAAGAGGAAAATGGTAGGTAACATTGTTGGCAATCCAGTAAACGCGTTGTGTAACAAGTTTCCAACATTGTCTTTGTTTTATTCGTTTACCTCATGAGCATAGCATAGCTCCGTAGTTATTGGTAGGTAGCTATGGTAGCCAGGGGCAGATTTATATGTAGGGGAGAGTTGGATATTACCGAGCCCCTAAGGACTTGGACCTATAATTAGGAAACTGTTTGATATTTAAAGAAACAAAATTAAGTAATTAGTAGGACATTTATTCAGGTACGCATACCGTATAACAAAAACTTCCAAAATTTAAACAAAACGTAATTATTGACAATTTACTAAAAAATTAAAAAACGCGGTATTGTCAAACTGGTCTGATAATATCGTGCCCAGGGTTAACAATAGTTAGTAATAAAAGTAAATGTAGATATAATATTTATTCATTACATTATATGTATTTTCATCCAAAAAGTCATATTAATCACAACAATCGATATCACACACAATTGTTTATCTTAAACTCAATAAATTACTCAAATTCAATCAAAATTGTTTTCGCTTAGGATATAAAATGCCACAAACAGACGCACATACAGACACATCATACATAACTCTTTTGTCGAGGTAAAAACAAGTTAATGTAAATAAAACATACTTTTCATAGTTCGACTCCCCCAGCGCGGAATTATCAAACTTACTCATTTTATTTTTTAACCACATAATTTTATGGAAAATATTACAGTACGTAAAAACGTATTCAGACATTAATTCTACAGTATACAAGCATTACAAATGTATAGTATCAAAGTATTACAATATAAATACACTATTACTTACCTCTTACCGAAAGTACACGAAAAATATAAGGAGTGACGAAAAAAACTTCTTCAGCGCATGTTAACTCCGTTGTCGCCCGGACCGTAACGGCGGTGCTTGGGGAAGGGTGTAGGCATGTCCGGCTTCGATGTATACGCACTAAATCGCAGAACTAGTTGAAGTTTTTGAATTATGCTGATGCGCGGAATTATCAACCGCGCGGTAATATCCAACTCTCCCCTATAAGGGCTCTTTCAATTTATGCGTTTGGTGCCGGACCGCTGCGGTGCCGAGGCGGCGCGTTTTTCGGACTGCATACGGACGGTTGTCCCTTTTCATACAGTTGACGCGTGACGTCTGTCGTCCTGCCGTCGAGCGTGCGTAGGTACCGACGTCGCACTGTTGCCGCACCGCGCGCATTGTATGAAAACAAACGACCGTTCGTACGCAATACAACAAACGCACGGCTTCGCCACCGCAGCGGTCCGGCACCAAACGCATAAATTGGAAGAGCCCTTAGGGGTGTGGCTGACTCTGGCTTGGCCACCATCAGGGATTTTAATTTTGATAACACAAATATTTAGTCGCTAATTAGTCGAAATTAGTCGCCAAATATCAGATTTAGTCGGTCACTGGTTCAAAAGTTAGAAGGGTTTATAGGTGGCCGATCTGGAGAGAGTCTCCCCAGCTTGGCCACATTTATATCTCAAAAACTAGGGTACCTAACGAAGATCTGTTTTCTCCCAGATTTAGTCGCTAATTAGTCGAAATTAGTCGCCAAAAATCAGAATTAGTCGATCACTGGTTCAAAAGTTAGAAGGATTTATAGGTGGCCGATCTGGAGGGACTCTCCCCGGCTTGGCCACATTTATATCTCAAAAACTGGGGCACCTAATGAAGATCTGTTTTCTCCCAGATTTACTCGCTAATTGGTCGAATTTAGTCGCCGAGTCACAGATTTAGTCGGTGTGTTATTAAAAAGATATTAAAGTAATAAATTTCTCCATACATTGGTACAAGCATGTACAAAACACTTTTAAGTAGTTTTTAGACAATACGTATTATGTCTTAAGACGCTACCCCGACCAAACGACCTTGAGTATTCGGTCCTTCTCTGTCCCGTTGATAAGTCTCGCTCTGTCTCGCTCACAGAGCGAGACAGATTTAAGTAATAATACTGCTATTAAATATTGTTAAGGTTATTATTATGGTTAGTGCAAAGATTTGATATTGTTTTTTGTTTTTATTGTTGTGTTTATACTATTATTATCCGCGACAGCGGACGCTGGGGACGAGCCTTCGTTATTTTTAACATTTTACTGTAAGTTCAAAAAATGTTAAATAATAAATAATTTTATATTTCGACAACAGAAGTTTTATTATACTAACCTTAATTAGAGCCAAATGGTGTCATATTAGGTATTAGATACCTAATATATATATACAGATAGGTATATACATCTTTGATTTAAGAGCGCTGGGTTCCCGTGCTAGCATAGTATTAGGTAGATACATCATATATTCTTATTTGGAAACAGAAGTTTTATTATTCTAACGTAATTTAGGCCTTAACATTATAATTTGGTAAAACAGTTGTATGCGACTGTACATCTTGACACCAAATAGGCCAAGAGCCAGGTGTAATGTTTTCAAAGAAAATTAACCTACTCTAACATAGCAATTTATAACATAAACAAAATTATTTAATTGAGAATTTATATCTCTCTGACATTTCTAATGACTTTAGACCGATAAAACGAGAAGTATATTACACATATTAACAGAAATATTTTTATCTTGGCAATTTTTCGTTATCTTTTCGATCTAGCTCTTGGACTATACCTTAAAAGTTGAACTCATTTTATCTTCTAAACTAAGACCCGACTAAATCTGTGACTCGGCGACTAATTTCGACCAATTAGCGAGTAAATCTGGGAGAAAACAGATCTTCGTTAGGTGCCCCAGTTTTTGAGATATAAATGTGGCCAAGCCGGGGAGAGTCCCTCCAGATCGGCCACCTATAAATCCTTCTAACTTTTGAACCAGTGATCGACTAATTCTGATTTTTGGCGACTAATTTCGACTAATTAGCGACTAAATCTGGGAGAAAACAGATCTTCGTTAGGTGCCCCAGTTTTTGAGATATAAATGTGGCCAAGCCGGGGAGAGTCCCTCCAGATCGGCCACCTATAAACCCTTCTAACTTTTGAACCAGTGACCGACTAAATCTGATATTTGGCGACTAATTTCGACTAATTAGCGACTAAATATTTGTGTTATCAAAATTAAAATCCCTGATGGTGGCCAAGCCAGAGTCAGCCACACCCCTTAGGGCTTTTTGGGCTGCACCCCAGAGCCCCCAACCCCATACACGTAATAATAACAGCTTTTTGCCAACAAGACAATTTAAATGGATAAAATTAAAAGCAAAAAACCTTAAAAAAAGGCTTTATTTAAATGCTCTCAAAAGAAGAAAATATTTTATTCCTTTGAAATTTTAACTGTCAACTTGTAGACACATTATACACAATTTATATGATCATAAAAGCTTGTCGCGCTAACTTATAGGTTCTTACGCAAACGATCGCGGCAGTTGTTTATTTGGGTTTGACGCATTTGGTGCACTTCTCAACTTGTACACAATGCTCAAATGGTGAACTTAGCAACTGGTGCACTTCTCATATGGTACACTTCGCAACTGGTGCCCTTCGCAAAAGGAGCACTTTTTAAGATGAGTGGAGATTTGGAAAAATTGTCTGAAAATGAAAGAATCTTTGGTTTTGCGTAGGTAATTTTCTTAAAAATACAATCAACAAAATAATTTTAATTAAACTCTAAGTACATCATTACTATAACAGTTAATTTAAAAAAAAATGTTTCTCCAATTATTTGAGTAATTTTATTTATAGCTATTTGCTTAATAGTAACAATTACAAAGTATGAAACAAAGGTTTATCTATATTATTTATAACCTGTTTTTGAGAAACAGGTTATGATGGTTATGGTTTAATTTATAATAATAACTATAATTAACATCTTAGGAGGCTCTCGTTGGGCGGCTGGATCAAGGGCTTGATTCAGAAAGCGGTTCTCCTAGACACGGCGCGTATAGTTAGGAGATTCCTTTCTCAGGAGCCCTGACCACCGGTGGCTTGGACCCTGTTCCCGACGCCGGTGGGCTACTATATTTTATATTTTTAAATGTTTTTATATTTTTTACTAATATTTAAAAATGTAATTTATATGTTTGATTAATTTAATAAATGGAACTATAACTAAAAGAAGTACAGTTTAAATTATAATATTATAAAGGTTATTGATGTAATATGATATTATATCATGTCTTTATTATGATAACTTGTTGCTGTAAATCTAATTTTTTCTTACATACCTAATTATATTTTTTTTAAAAGAGCAAAAAGTGTCATTGGGTTTTTTTCTGAAATTCTCAGTAGTAGCTCGGAGTTTGGATTTGTGCCCGGTTAATGGCAATAGGCTCGCCCCCTATTACATGGAACCTAAATATACCAGCGAGCTGTGGCTGTACATTGGTACACCTCTGCCTAACCCTTCAGGGAATACAGGCGTGATGGTATTTTTTTTATGATACAATTATATTTTTGTCACTTCCGAGTGACTTTAGTTTTATTTTTTTATTTAAGAAAATTACCCACGCAAACCAAAGGTTCTTATATTTTCATACAATTTGTCCAAATCTCCACTCATCTTAAAAAGTGCTCCTTTTGCGATGTGCATCAGTTGAGAAGTGCGCCAGTTGCGAAGTGTACCATATGAGAATTGCACCAGTTGCTAAGTTCGTGTGGCTGACTCTGGCTTGGCCACCATCAGGGATTTTAATTTTGATAACACAAATATTTAGTCGCTAATTAGTCGAAATTAGTCGCCAAATATCAGATTTAGTCGGTCACTGGTTCAAAAGTTAGAAGGGTTTATAGGTGGCCGATCTGGAGAGAGTCTCCCCAGCTTGGCCACATTTATATCTCAAAAACTAGGATACCTAACGAAGATCTGTTTTCTCCCAGATTTAGTCGCTAATTAGTCGAAATTAGTCGCCAAAAATCAGAATTAGTCGATCACTGGTTCAAAAGTTAGAAGGATTTATAGGTGGCCGATCTGGAGGGACTCTCCCCGGCTTGGCCACATTTATATCTCAAAAACTGGGGCACCTAATGAAGATCTGTTTTCTCCCAGATTTACTCGCTAATTGGTCGAATTTAGTCGCCGAGTCACAGATTTAGTCGGTGTGTTATTAAAAAGATATTAAAGTAATAAATTTCTCCATACATTGGTACAAGCATGTACAAAACACTTTTAAGTAGTTTCTAGACAATACGTATTATGTCTTAAGACGCTACCCCGACCAAACGACCTTGAGTATTCGGTCCTTCTCTGTCCCGTTGATAAGTCTCGCTCTGTCTCGCTCACTCCGCCCGCGCATTTATCTCAAAATCCACAAAAAATTGGAATTCTTTTAATAAAAAAAGATAAGCGATCTTTTCAAATAAAATAATGTGTCGTGATGGCCCAGTGGTTAAGGCGCCCGCCTCCCATGCACGAGGTTGTGGGTTCGCAACCGGGCACGGGCAAGTACCAATGTGACTTTTCCTAATTCATATGTACTTTCTAAGTTTATCTTGGACATCACTGACATCAGTAACCATGTCAGAGGCCCTCGAGGCGGTTTAGAAACTCTGACACTAGGGTGTGTGGGGTCGTTAGACCTTACTGCCCACACGATAAGAAGAGAAGAAGAAATAAAATAAAATGTGGAATATTTAGATTTTTAAATTATCTATCCATTGGTGTAATTCTTAAATTAACAGAACGTCAACTTTAGCAAAAGAAGCATGCTATCAATAATTTTAGAACATTTTTTGATATTGTTTTTTGTTTTTATTGTTGTGTTTATACTATTATTATCCGCGACAGCGGACGCTGGGGACGAGCCTTCGTTATTTTTAACATTTTACTGTAAGTTCAAAAAATGTTAAATAATAAATAATTTTATATTTCGACAACAGAAGTTTTATTATACTAACCTTAATTAGAGCCAAATGGTGTCATATTAGGTATTAGATACCTAATATATATATACAGATAGGTATATACATCTTTGATTTAAGAGCGCTGGGTTCCCGTGCTAGCATAGTATTAGGTAGATACATCATATATTCTTATTTGGAAACAGAAGTTTTATTATTCTAACGTAATTTAGGCCTTAACATTATAATTTGGTAAAACAGTTGTATGCGACTGTACATCTTGACACCAAATAGGCCAAGAGCCAGGTGTAATGTTTTCAAAGAAAATTAACCTACTCTAACATAGCAATTTATAACATAAACAAAATTATTTAATTGAGAATTTATATCTCTCTGACATTTCTAATGACTTTAGACCGATAAAACGAGAAGTATATTACACATATTAACAGAAATATTTTTATCTTGGCAATTTTTCGTTATCTTTTCGATCTAGCTCTTGGACTATACCTTAAAAGTTGAACTCATTTTATCTTCTAAACTAAGACCCGACTAAATCTGTGACTCGGCGACTAATTTCGACCAATTAGCGAGTAAATCTGGGAGAAAACAGATCTTCGTTAGGTGCCCCAGTTTTTGAGATATAAATGTGGCCAAGCCGGGGAGAGTCCCTCCAGATCGGCCACCTATAAATCCTTCTAACTTTTGAACCAGTGATCGACTAATTCTGATTTTTGGCGACTAATTTCGACTAATTAGCGACTAAATCTGGGAGAAAACAGATCTTCGTTAGGTGCCCCAGTTTTTGAGATATAAATGTGGCCAAGCCGGGGAGAGTCCCTCCAGATCGGCCACCTATAAACCCTTCTAACTTTTGAACCAGTGACCGACTAAATCTGATATTTGGCGACTAATTTCGACTAATTAGCGACTAAATATTTGTGTTATCAAAATTAAAATCCCTGATGGTGGCCAAGCCAGAGTCAGCCACACGCTAAGTTCACCATTTGAGCATGGTGTACAAGTTGAGAAGTGCACCAAATGCGTCAAACCCGTTTATTTAGGTCGATAAATGCACACATAAGTAGCCCCGTATACGCACCGAAGAATCGCTGAATTTGGTCACTTCTGTGCGCTTCTTGATTCACTGCGACATGGCCATCTATACAATTTTTAATCCAATAATAATTCTCGATCTTCATTATTGCAAGGAGGTACTTCTAGTATTAAAATAAAAGACCAAAATTGATTGCAATGATTTATTTACAAAAATCGCCTTTTCTATATTATTCTATTTTATAATTAAACTAAACTATACCTTAACTACATCAAAATAAACGCTTCAATTTAGTTTTCTGTGTGTTGAGTTTCAAACAGGATAATTATGTTATTACAAATTAGCAAAATTAAATGTCATTTCATAAGATTTCATTGTTGCGACTGTACATTTCTATAGAACCTTTTAAAAGTGAACTTTTTGAAGTTGATGTACGAGACGCAAAATATGTAAGTAGTTCCCTAAAGGTGGTTTCAAATCGGCGAGACGAGGTGTGGATAAGATGGGCGAGAATTTAAATTACGGTGACCCTTTGTCATCGAAATACATCAAAGTCAAAGCATTTATTTCAATTAGGCACTTTTTAAGTTAGACAGAAAGCTGAAGCTAGTCGCTCGTTCCAAAACGTAGGTTTCTATGAAGGAGAACGAGCAAGAAACTCCGCACGTGTACGCGTTTACAGATTTTTGGATCTCGACAATCTTTGGTGTTAAAGGATGTGTGAGGCGATAATCAAAACTGTTCATACAACATTGAACTATATTGCTGCACGAATAGAGTATTTAATACTTATGCAAATTGTAGTTCTCGCCTATCAAAACCATTCCTCGATTCGTAGCAGTGAAACGACCTTGAATCTTCGTCTTCATCTTCTTGATTAGATTCTACGATTGAATACGTCAATATGTCAATTGTTATTATCATATTAAACGCCGGTTGTTTGAAACCCAACACAGAGATCAAGGGCCAGGCAAATTACCTACGACTTTGAAAACTTTCCTACTATAACACCATAATGTAATAAGATTTATCCTATTCTTATATGGGGATCTCTATTATACAAGCTTAATAATCTTTTCTTATATTTGTCGCCTGAAAAGACGCTTGAACCCCAAGATTTTGTATAATACTATCCGTAATAGCCTTAACAACTGGCCCTTATTTCCAATTTAAACACCCGAAATAATACTCATTGCGAACAAAAATATTGATTTCTAATGTAACAATATTTTACATATAAAAATATAATTGAAATATCGATCAACACTTATATTATACAATCCTTTATAGCGTAAGAAACGACAATCGGTTTAATGTCAAATGTATAAAAACAATTGTTGATTTATAAATAAATCAACTTTTTCCCAAATAATGTCACATTCTATTTGACAACATTTTTTGCATGTTTGATATTTTCAAAATCACTCAAAATTTCAATCTAATTTATTAAATTCCTATCTAATTTTAGCCAAACAACCATAATTTTGTTTTAATTACACACATATTTTATTATTTAATATTACATTTTATGAAAATCTTCGCAAAGACAACTAATGTGAAAAAATATTGCTTTCGGTTTTGTTATCAGCTATGGCTTGCATTACTATTGTATAATTAGCAAAAATATTTTATAACTACTATAAAATCACCATTTTAAGTGCACCTAGCATTACAGGGTTAATTTCAGTTTGTGAAAACAATATTAAGTATAGTTTTTTATAATCTATGAACACAATATAGCAAAATGCATCAATCAGAATTTGACGGTTTTTCATGAATATATGGCAATAATTCGGTGGTTCTAATTTCTATTGTCATGAAAGTAAAAATGGATATGATTGACATTGACATATCTACAACAGCTGTTATTAACCTTTTGAACGCTACAGTCGTGTATAGCCGATTTTTATATCACATAAGATATAAATGAAAATATTCTATGAAAAACAATAAGGATGTTTTGTTAGTAATTTCAAATGATTATGAAATAAAATCCTGTGTATTTGTATGGTTGAAGTTTATTGAAAAAATGCACAAATATGCTTGAGAACATAATAATTGTTCATTCTTTGGGAAGACTTACAGTTAATGATCAATGTTAAAATATAAAATCCGTAAAAACCGATTACTAACCGATTTTTGTTACCTAAGTATTAATCTAACACAAGTGGACATATTAGGGACTAGAGTAACCACTATAATTATAGAACATTTTGACATAATTTTTATATAGATTCTATGATCTTGAGATATATTTTATGTCTTGCAAGAAAATAAACAAAAATAATAGACATTCCATTGCATACAATTTGATTGAAATAAAAAAATAAAACGAATTTTGCAGATTATTTACAATCACTGGTAATATAAATCCACAAAGTTGATTCTATTTTGAAAAAAAAAAAGAACATAATTTATCTTTCTGGTCCCTATAAAGCAGTATTTATTTGTAACCATAGAGTTTGTAGTCCCCAACATGCCCAAAAAAAAGTCAATAGATAAAAGGATAAAATCATTTGGCGAGTAAAACCGCGAGACATAATAATATTATGTACAAACATTGCTGTTATAAACTTGTCTTTTACTAACAACTATTCATTATCTATTTATTATATTACATTTTTATGTATTCTAGTTTCTTTTGTTAGTGGAGCGTATTTTGAGTATAAGGCGTATTTCTCTATGGAAATATATATTACGGTTTTTGAATTCATTTCTGAATTAATTTTTACCTAAAGTACATTTTTTTATCGCAGAGATTGATTTGACGGCTTTATATGTCCAACTTGAAAACAGTGTACTTTATGCTTATTTGCTAAAAGCACTTTATTTTTAAGTTTGATGTATGAAACTGTCAATTCAGTCTCTGTGATAAAAAAGTACACTTTGTTTTAAATATTTTTTTATATCTAACGATGTTAAATGCATGTTTTCTATGAACATTCTCAATGTGGCATAGTAAAAAGAATCTGATACAAAAATAACTCCACATACAATACTCTACATATGGACGACGGCGTGTGGGCTCGCTGTCGAAGCGATCCAACGTCGGATTATATTGCGAGATGACATCTGTGCTATGGGGTTATGAAGTGACAGTAACCTTTCTTTATATATTTAGGCCATGTATTCGTGGCATTTTTGTAGTAAATACATGGCAAATAAAATTAAATCATCATCTTCTTATCCTTTTCCTAACTATGTTGGGATCGGCTTCCAGTCTAACCAGATGCAGCTAAATACCAGTGTTTTACATGGAGCGACTGCCTATCTGACCTCCACAACCCAGTTACTGGGCAACACGATACCTCTTGGTTAGACTGGTTGTCAGGCTTCTTGGCTTCTGACTTTGAATGTTGTTAGTTAGTTTTATAGGTTCTAGAATCTACCAACCGATTCTTTTGTAAATCTATGGGGGACGTCGGTCGGGTGATATGATGATGATCTGATCAGCTTTGACAAAAGATGTACTAACGATACACAGCAGAACTTTATGTCACAGCTCAACGCGACTTAGGCTCGACTAGTACTATGTGGTACGCAAAGCGTGAATTACAGATATAAACATTTAATCACTTCATAACCGCACACAAATGCCTTCAACTCTTACTAAACCGTAACAACATACCTAAATAACATGTGAAAGTCCACCGAGGTCGTATCTTCCGCTTAAGGCATAGCATCTCCTCACGGGTGTACTGTCTCTGTTACATGATGACGCACTTCTTGCTGTCCTTCTCGCTGGTGGCGAGCGGCACGGCGACCGGCTCGGAGGGCGCCAGGGGGGCGGCAGGGAGGGAGAGGGAGGGCGGGGAGGGCTTCAGGCTCTCGGGGTCGAAGCTCGCTTCTGATGACACCGGCGCCGTCAGCGGTAAGTCAGTGTTGATGCCCACGATCTGTCGAGTTGAGAAATAAAGATTTGTATTAAGAATATGTAGTAAATATGAAACATATTTTTAGTGTTTTGTTGCATTAAAAACAAGTATCATATAGTCGAGAGTTACTTAGAATTTTTAATGTTATCTTTCTTTTTAAATGACTCTTGGACCCTACTACTTATATTACGTTTTTCTCAAATGCAATTTTCTCAGACACACAGACACGTCAATCTTTAGGGTTAAAAAAAAGAATATCTAGTAGCACAGTAACCTCAGCGTTCCTCCTGGCCACGCTGGGCAGTGCGGCGGCGGCGGCGACGCGGCGGAAGGGCTCGGCGAGTCGCTCCAGCACACGCATGCGCTTGCTGGGCACGCGCCCGGCTTCCTGGACTTCCACGCCGACTTCCACTACGTCATCCGTGTCCGGCTTGCGCTTGCGACCCACCACCGTGCCTGTCGGACGGCTGTGCGACTCCAACACCGGAGATGTTACTGTAAGAGAAAAGGAAATGAAAATCGATTAGCTTATCGCTACACTACCGATTATTAAGCTAGTTGCTGCAGCTAGTTGGTCATTCCAAAACGTAGGTCTCTATGAAGAAGAACGAGCAAGAAACTCCATGGAAACTCTTTAAGGGCAAAAGCTAGAATATGTTTATTGTATGCAGTGAATAACGTTGTTGATTTCATAATTGTTAATTTTAAGTTTGTTTAGTTTGTATCCTTTATTATGTAATTGTTTTTTGTTCCAAATAAAATAAAATGTTTAAGTATACTGACCGTTACTGCTAGTCGCACTGCCAGCAGAGCGCACGCTCTTGTTCCTCGCGACGTGTCTCAGCGTGAGCTCCTTGAGCGGCTTGTAGGAGGAGCGGCCGCGGATGCTGCGCAGCCCGCGCAGGTACGAGCTGTCGTCCAGCGGACCCTCCTCCAGGAACGACGACGTCTCCGTGATGTCCATCTCCATCGTCGTGTTATTGCCTGCGAAGAAGAAGAGCATTTGAGAAGATTGTGATTTAACCATCCTGAACCACCAGACCAGTGATTCCAGAACCTGGGACCAGTGATTTCCAGAATCACCAGGGTTGTTGGAAAGGGCTCTGTCAGACTTTTACTGACTCTTGTCAGTAAAAGTCTGACATACCCTTTGGGGACTTTCGTGAAAATTCTCCACCACCGAACAAAATAAAATCTCCATTCACCAGTATAGTTAGCCTGCAGCGACGTATTGGTCTGATCGGCGATCCTCATGCTGCGCCTGTACGGAGACACCTTGACCCTGGTCTTGGAGAAGTTGGTGTCAGTCTTGCTCCTCTCTCTGTCTTGTACCTCCTCGCCTGGAATGTTTGGTCACACTACACTTAACGGCACTGTCATCTATGGCTTCATTTGTTAGTGTGCTTTTTAGAGCACCTTCCCACTAGCGTTTGTTCAGCGTAGGCGTTCGATGAACGTATACGCAGCGCAAACGCCACGCTCACGCGGCGCAAGCGTCGCGTTGTCTATGCAAGAATAAATGAATACGCTGAAACGACAACGCAATTGTGTGACGTCTGCGCCGAAGTGAGTGAGTAAGAGTGTGAAGGCGCTCTTAGCGGGTTGGTTGTATTATTTGGAATGGGGGTGATATGTCATGATGGCCATGTAGTATAAGCGCCCGCATGTCACGCACGAGGTAGTGATCGTGGGATCGCAACCGGGAACAAGCAAGTACCAAGGTGGTTTATTCAATTTCATGTGCTCTTTTTATCATGGACGTCGGTAAGATAAACACTTGGACTGATAACAAGTATAAGTCAGAAATCCCTTATCCACCTGGAGCAAGCACCTATGCATGAAAAACGAAGTTATCCAGAGTGGATTTTTGTGACGGGTGAGTAGGGGTAGGTATCCTTAACCGTTATAGTTACAGGAAAAAAATCCTAGGAGACCACCCATAACTTTTTGAGATATAATAGACTCACCCATAGACTCAGTTGATCCCTACACGAAGTAGAATCTAAAGGCACAATACTTTTTTTTTAATTTTTGTAGATTTTTCCAAAATCTGTGAATTCAGTTCAGAATATCTCAAAAACTTCTGGATGGTCTCCTAAAAACATTGTTCCTGTGACTACCACGATTAAGGTACCTGCTCTTACAGTCCCTTCTCAAAAATCAACTCTGCATAACACAAAGCAACTATCCACTTACCGTCATTGCTGGCCCCTTCCAGCACCACTTCAATCTCCACTTCCTCTTGTATCTTCTCCTCACTCTTGGCAGCGTCTTCATCTTTCTCGTCCACCTTCTCCAATCCATCTTGTCCCTTCTTCGGTGAGTCCTTCTTTGCTTCTGGTTTCTTCCCTTCTTGAGGCTTGGGAGAGTTAGAGGAACGCAGTCTTCTGTCCGTTGTGGTAGGTACATCTTCTTTGAGTTTTAGCAGTTTGTCTTTTGGCTGTAATTAGTTGAGGAGGCGATGAAAATTTTGTTGGTTGATTGAGGTTAATTGTGAAATAAATGAATAATAATATTTCTGAATTAAGTTTAACAGAACATGGCAAAGGTACAATATTTATCACTTGATGTTTATGTATAAATAGATATAAGTACATAGATATTGAGTATATAGGTAATCAATAAAAATATTTTGTAAAGAACATACCAAGCTGTGTGAAATCCAATGGCTAACTTATAACAAGTCAGAATGCTGTAGTTTTGTTATAAAGGGGCTATGATAATATTTAAAAACCCTTGTGACAGACAGACAAAAAGTGATCTTATAAGATTTTTTTATTCCTTTTAACGCTGATTGTAATGGGATGGTATGTCACAAGGGTCATTTTACAGTGAATTTCATCTATACATAATACACATATCTCAAGAATATTTTAAATGAAAAATTACTTATAATACGTAAAATACTTAAATAAATCTCTCCTCACCAAAATACAATTAATTATGATAATTACACAGATATTAAATACAGAATTGGGTCAGTAGTGTTAGTATAGTAAACATGTGCATGTAATAACAGACATTGTGCAGGCTGTTAGCTGTGCAAATATGTGCAGAACACTGCTTTGAGAATGTGGACAGCTGATAACTTGGTTTGCATTCATACGGCAATTTGTGCTATATGAGGACTTTAAGACTGTTTGAAACAGATATAGATGTTTATGGACAGGTTAATAGAGCTCAAAATGCCATGACACCAATATCGATTCAAACACAATTACTGTTTGCAAATATCAAATGCAAGTGAGGAGACTTTTTTAAGCATTAAAACCATTCTATAGGCGCGTAGGTACAAATCTGCTTAATCTTACAAAGTTCTTGATTATCAGTTATACACATTCACAAAAAAATCATATAACAACACGGATAAGTAAACAAATGGAGTGCGTCTTTGGCAGTTATCGATAAACATTATGCAGATATAAACGCGTTAAAAACTGATTAGATTTAAAATATAAATCTACTGTGGTCAAAAAAATATTGTTATTAAAATCCAACTATCTATAGTCGCTTTTATGCATCACTAAATAAAAAAGCTTGTTCGAGTCGCTAAACTGTTCGCTCAATGCCTGTATTACTGGATCCCTCTTAGGAAGAAGTGAGAGAGAAGTCAGGTAATACAGGGCACTGATAGAACATAGCGTATTGGGAATTTAATCTCCTACCATTTTGCTGACTAGCTTATATTGTACTAAGAAAATGGGTTCCTTTACATGACAAAACAGTTACATTAATTATATCTAATTTAAAATTAATGTAATTGTTTTAGGACAAATAAACATGTTTCATTTTATCGTTTTCATAATAGTTCGTATAGACAACTACTAGATGGCGCTGTACGGACCACTCCATTAGTTCACTACTCCGTGTGCAACATAAGTAACCGCGGCGACTTACATCGTCCGCATCTTTGTCCGGCTGTTTGTCGGACGCGGGGCGGGGCGTCTCCGGAGTTCGCGTCGCTTTCACCTTTACCATAACAACGCTATTAGTTAGTTAGGGGATGGGGACAAACACTATAGTGAGATGTCTTACTGCTAAGGCATTATTGATAAATTATTAAATATTTTTTTAAGTTTTACCTTTTGTGATATAAGTGGAAAGGATTTTTTTCTAGGGATTTGTTTATAGATGTTTATGTAACAATTAATGGCATAAGTTATGGACAAAACACCACCAAGAGTGAGAATGAGGGTTGAAAAGTAGTTGATGATTCTTTATGCTATTTACGCGCTCAAAATCTAGTATTTTATTAGCAGTAAGACATGAAAACACACAAAACACATAATGAACACCACAAACCAAATAAACAGACTATAGTCTGCAATGTAATGATTATGTTCACACACCATAATAAAATTGATGAAACTTAAGTGAATTCGTTCTCATTGTGGATTCGATAATGATTGATGATATTCTCGTTTCTGACGGAACTGTCACATAAATCGACAGAAATCGGTTTAGTAGATTAACGAACCTGCACCAACCATCAATGTTACTATCACACGTTCGTTTCAATTTAATCGATTTTCAATTCAAGTTAAAATTATTGACTATCAACTAATCGGAATAGAAATCGACTGTCTTATAAAAATCGAAATAAAATCGATTATCATTTAAAAATCGGAGGAAAATCGATTAAAATCGGAATAAAATCGACTAAACACCACAAAATTAATCGACATTCAGAAAACGATTAAGCACAACAGGTACCGAATAAAGGTACCTGTGATCGTCGCGTGAGACTCCTGCTGGGCCCGTTTTCTGGAGTCGGCAGTTCGAAACAATCGCCGTCAGAGGTCTCTTCGTAAGTGAGCTCCGGGAACAGATCGTCTTGGTCGTTGTCATCGATGACGAGCATGACGTCATCATCTTCCGAGTCCGCACTCACCGTTCCGTTGAGCACGTCATCGGTCCCGTTGGTACCGAGCGTGACGTCAGACACACCGTTGTGCACGCGATCTCGCCCGTTCTGTTTTGGTTTTGATGGCTCTGGCTTTTTGGCGTCTGGTTTTTCTGGCTGAAATTTTTTAAGGGTTTTTGTGTGATTTGTTTGTATTTGGAGATCTAGAGCCCAATATACCTATTCCATAATGTGAAAAACAGCAGTAAAGAACCAATGGCTA
This sequence comes from Caradrina clavipalpis, assembly GCA_932526535.1. Taxonomy (NCBI): domain Eukaryota; kingdom Metazoa; phylum Arthropoda; class Insecta; order Lepidoptera; family Noctuidae; genus Caradrina; species Caradrina clavipalpis. Next base: position 717,687 of record OW052110.1, read on the forward strand.
GATATATGGACGATATCCAGAAAATCGATGGAACTAACACAGTAAAGGATAGGAAAAGGTAGGTAGCATATACTAAACAAAAGAGACACATAGTAGTGGAATAAAATTGAACTTTGGTGTGGACATCCAATGACTAGGTAGGTGGAGAACATCTAGAAGAACTGTAGAACTAATACGGCAAGGGATAGGAAGAGGTAGTTGGCATATAACAAACAAAAAGGATATTGCATAGCAGTAGCTATAAAATTGAACTCGAGTAATTGAAGACAGAGAAGGACAAAAAATATGGATCCAAGAGGTAGACGTCAAAGAAAAGACTTAAACAAAGGACAGGACAGAGATGGTTGGTTGTGCAACATGATGTTTATATTATACTCATAGTTACGATCCAGGAATGTGAATAGGAGGCCTATTTCAGCAATGGATGCTTACTTACAGATGAATGGTAATAACTGAGTGAGTGCTATTGCTTTAAGTGATTGTGGGTTGAAGCTAAATGAGGATGATGAGGTGTTTATAACAATGGCATTCTGCTTATTCAATTTAACTAAAAACACTCAAGAGAAACAAAAAACTGAACAGCAATGCATCTGTTAGAGTTATTACGTTTATTGTAGAGTTTCTTTAGTAATCACACTTGTTTTAAGCAATAAATTTTTCGCATCTTTTCTTATTCTTCTATCGTGTAACACTCACCTTTCCACTCTTGTCTTCTTTACTGCTATCTGCTTTACTCTTCTCCGGTTGTGGTTCAGGCTTCTTTTGTTCTTCTTTCGTCTGCTTTTCAGATTTTTTATCAACACTTTTATCAAGCTTCTCTGCTTTCTTATCTCCAGCCTTATCAGGCTTATCATGTTTCTCTGTCTTATCTGAAGGTTTCTCCGCCACTTTTTCTGCTGGTTTCTCTGCTACAGGCTTTTCTACTGTTTTCTCTGCGTGTTTCTCTGTGGTTTTCTCGGCAGCCTGTTTCTCTTTTTCTGCGTTTGCTGCCATTTTCTTCTTCATCTCTTTTACTGGACTGTGTGACTGTCTCTGCTGAGGGAATACAGAATTTATGTTTTCGTTGCTAAGTAACCAACAGAAGTAGCCGAGGCAACGACAGTAGTAGAAAATATTACGAGAACTTGATTCTACTGCTAGCGACCGATTAATTTACGCCAAATGACCAACAGTGGCTTCAGTAAAGAACATGCACAATACGATAATTAGAACCAACTTAGACCTACTTTTTAGGTTATATGTAATTGTTTTATATCGTTACCTTGATTTTTTCCTTCTCCTCATTGACCGCAGATTTGCGGGACACCTTCTGACTCATGGTTTACCTGTAACAAAACAAAAGGATATTTGCAAACAATTCAGAAAGACACACAATTCGAAAGAGACTTTATTGTATCAAATAAAATCTTCATAAATTATTGGCATGGTCAAAGGATGTTCCCTATTTGTGAGTCCTTAGGTAGTAATGAAGCTACTCGACAAGTCCCATAGGCTATAAGGATCACTCCGGCTTGAGGGGATTAAAGGATTACTTATAAAAAACACTAGGTACAACTTTGCTAGGTAAACTTTGCAAAAAATACGCTAGACAAATTACCATTTATTTTTACACCATTCGTAATATAACTTCAAATAGTATTCAACGGTACTCGCGTGTACACACGTAAGATTTAAGATAAACAGTGCCGCCATTATGTCCTAGACTCTAGACTGTTGTGTACATAGGTGTTTAAATATCCTTTTAGTATTTAAGTTATGTAATATTTAGCACACTTTCGCGTGTTGCGTCATAGCGAGGTTAGGAGTCACTGAAACTGTATTTTACGTGCTGTAAAAGTCTCGTCTTTTTCTCTTCAAAATATTCTAGAATTAAAAGCAAAGGCTTATTATATCACTGTGTGAACACGACTACAATATACAAGTATTTGTACTTTATAGTAATAAAAGATACAATCAACAGCTTGGTGTTCACACATGGTGGTATATTTAGAGACTAACAGACATTCTAAACGGAATGAGGCGGCAAAAAAACCATATGCTTATGAGCACTCCATTTTCAATACTCCATGCCTGTACCCCGTGCTATAGGGCCAGCAGAACAAAAAATCAAATACATGCACCTGCAGTCAGAGGTGAATAACACCAAATTCTCACTAGCCCCATCAAATTGATATAATGACCATGCACGAAAGGTACTAGGCAGAAGAATGAAGGTCAAGTCTATAAGAGCTTTCTCTGAGATATTAGTTGTTTCCCTTCTAACACAAATAGAGGCGATGGGGTGAATGAACTCACGCGCACACATAGACGGCTGTTGCTTGGTGTGTGGTCTAAATTAAACTTATGTTGACAATTAGGATTTTTATTAGGAAAAGGAAGAGCTGAGTTTTTGGTGATCAATGGATTAATTGGTTGCTGTGAAAAAAATATATTATAGGTACTATTAAAATTAAGCAGTGTACATGGTTTATTGCAGACAAATACCTGTGTTGGTTTTTTTAATAACGTATTTGTAATTATAGATTTGTTCTAAGTAATTACAAAATTAAATAATAAAAACCTGTTTTGGTTTTTAACTAAGAGCGGGTGCAAAAAAATGACGTTTTGTTAAGCTCATCTAAATATATTTCACGTTTATTGGTCTCTAAACTCACTAACTCTAGGAATAATCAAAAATTACTCTAGAACAATTAATTAGTTCCAACTGAACCCGCTATCTCCTATCCCTTGCACCACACTAGAGGCGCTTATAAATGCCATCAGCGCAAGGGCCGCTCATTTACCACTTGTGTTAGCAGATGTTATACATAACTACACACACATACATCAAATCGTTAATTAACACTACAAGTTCAACGAATTTGTGTTTTCTTTAAGCCGTTTGATGTTTTAGGCGCCACTTCCTAATTTTAGCTTATTGGAACATTTGAACTGGTCTGTATTCCCCTAATCCGCCCTAAGGGATAAACAGAGATGGTTTTGTCCTTATTAATGACAAATACCTGTATTTTGTCAGTTAATAAGTTCCGTGCAAAAGGGCAGAGTCTATTGCCATTTACAGAAATAAATCCAAACTCCAGATTACTACAGTAAATTTTGTAATGGAAAAAAATTATTACATTTGTGTACTTCTAAGAGAAAACGTAACATCCACATAAAAAGTGATCCACGACGATACACACACGCGATCCATTAACACATAAACAATAGGCAGACAGACACAATTATAAGAGTGATGATAAAGCATTTTTCTGTTGAGTTTTTTTGTGTCAGGTAGAATAATACATAAGCTACTACTGCTAGGTACCACTAGTTCTGCGTGTTTATATCGAACTATGATTTATTCTGCCTCGTGCAAAGCGCGACTGCTACGATATTCCCAGGTCGAGCAACGCGTTATTGGGTTCGACCCCTATTACATGGGACCTAAACATACCGGAAAACTGTAAGTGCCTCTGCCTAACGCTCCGGGGAATACAGACGTGATGTACTGATAATTTAATTGCAGAAATACGATGCTCACATAAGTGATAAAAAAACGCAAAAGTAATAATAACGCGATCTTTAAAATCGTGCTGTAAAAATCGCATAGTATCGCGCGCTCGTACTAACAATTATTTTATAAGTCTGTCACGCTCTGAGCCTCACAAATCAACCCAAGACTGTGATAAATAAACTTATTTTCTTTCTTCCCTTTAATAGCAGCCGTACCTTCTATATTTGTACAAGAAGTTTACACCGACCCGCTGTTTAGGAAGCGACGACAGATTTATTTATAGTCTATTTGAAAATAGGCCACCTGTTACGTGAACTACCGGCATGGCTTTTATTTTGTGTAGCGCGTTGATTGACGGTTATAGTTTTTTTCCGGAATTTTTCTTTTACATGGTTTATTTGACATTTATTTGTTTCGGTGGCTTAATTTGAACGCGCCTGAGCTCTTATTCTGTCTCAGAATTAGTATAGGTAACTATGCAGCGGGGTGGTGTCACTTTAGAAACATTGGCTTTCTTTTTATGACTTTGGACGGCAAACAAGGTGACGGCCTACCTGATGTTAAGTGGTCAACGCTACCTATAGACATCTGCAATACAGTTTAAATGTCTCATGTGCCTGTAATTACACCGGCACCCATACCCTCCAAACCGGAACAAAGCAACGCTGTGCGGCAGAAATAGGTATGGTAGCTAAATCATACAATAAATGAAAATATTTTTAAAACCACAAAAACAGTTTAATTTCAGCGTGATTAGTTGTTATTCATGCTAAAATTAAACCGATTTGTGGTTTTGAACAAACATGCTACATATAAATATTTAATTATAATAATATTTATAGGATTTTTGTCCCTAAACACCGAAAAAAGGTTTCTAGTAACCGACAGCTATTCCACCTGCACCAAAATAATTTGAAGAGAAAAACAATAAAATGATTCTCACTGAAAAACCTTCCGAAATTCCGATACGGAAACCATTAAAGGTGCCGAAAAAAGCTTTCTGTTAGAATGATTGATGATATTGAGGCGCTCCGTTATTTTAGTTGTGATTAATAGATTTAGAAACAGCTTTTATTAACAGATTTATGAACTTCGAAGATGAGTATAAACGAGGAAGTGAAGATCGGATTTAGAAATTCGATAGTCAACACAATATTAAATAGATTGCCATCAACAAGCTTAGAAGAATGTGATAATGAATCCGTCTGTCTGTTTGTTTAACACCAGCCTATTATTGTTCCATTGCAGGGCAAAGGCATAGGTTTCAGAAAAAATATATAAACTAGCTATAATTTCAATATTTTCCCAATAATGGAGATTGGTTTCATTGAGGTTAATTCCATGTAAGCATAGTTTAAACTATAAATATTTATACACTTCAAATCTTTACATTCCTATTAAAATACCACATAAAGTGGTTTTGATTATAACCATAAAAATAACTTTGATGTTGGCTGCGAAGTTTTATAAAAGGTTCTTTGATTAAACTCTTTAGATAAAAATGCGAATATTATACCAGACAGGTGAACATGATTAATTGATTTTAAAATTGGTTAACGGGGATGCGCATTATGGTTGCCCGCTAAATTAAAAATTCCTTGCGTTTTTTTTGCATTTCAGAGATTATTATAAAGTTGTATGATAATAAAAAAATATTGAGGGAACAGTAACGAATATATTTACAGGATTTTAATGATTACAATCTTCAATAATAACTCTATATTATTATGTTGTAGTATAATTGACCGCAAACGTTATTATATGTTTTCATTAAATAGGGACATTTACGGATTATTTTAATTAGGAGATAAGAGCTATGTTGGCGAATTAAATAATTACAATTCAGTCAATACATATTTGTTACTGTCGCATCTATTTTATTACCAAACAACCCAGTGCTATGCTGCAAAATCCAAAAAAAAAAAGAAAATATGAATTTTGCAGGACTTTAACGTTAAGTCGTTTCATATTTCAGGTTCAAAGTAAACAAAAATTTAACACTTTATTATACTAAGTAAGTACTTACAGATCAGAATCGAAGCTAGGTATATGCAACCCCAAATACACTAGGCTACTAGACTGACACTGCCCACTAGAAAAAATATTTCAAAATAATCTGTATGGCTAGACAGAAAGTCCAACAACAATCACTGCACCTCGCTGCCTACACGCTGAACTAAATGCATCGCAATGCACTCCCAAATACGTCGCCAATGAATGTGAAAGCTCATTACTCAAAATTCGGCTAATCTAATCACAAAACCGGTTTGTGAAGTGTCCTTGTTCCAGGTACAACAACGCCTTTATTAAGGACGCAGTAAGGGCAGTTTTCGTAAATCAAATTGGTGGTTGCTGATCCATATAATACAGGACGTCGGTTTTCGATTTTTGCTTTACCTTTAAAATTGTTGGATGATTCATGGTATTCATTCTATTATAAGACAATGCTTTCTGAATAGCTTATTTTGCCTTATCAGTCCATACTTTAGTTATGCACCAGCTTTTGCCCGTGACTTGAATTCGCGTGGGTGTTTTTCACCCGCTTTAAGTGACTTCGCTACTGCTACGTTCGCTTTGTCCGTAGCGTGATGTTATACTATAGTCTAAACTAATCTCATGAATGTGGCTATCATAATTTTTAGTATGCACCAATCGCATTTTTGCGAGAAAAGGCTATCTTTTACTACTTTTCACACTGATGTAACATTTTCTGCCTATGCAATGTGAAAACGCACGTTATCAGAATAATGCATGCACACCTATCAAGTTTAAGGATGCTAGGCACTGATAGAAATGGAAAGTAAAACAGAGTTCCACTTCAAGTCAGGTGTCGATTAAGGAAAAGTCACCTACACATTGAAGACTGTTACTAGAATACATGAAGAGCTATTCGGAAAATATAGGGAAGGACATTGTCATGCTAGATAGAAAAACGATCTTCGCAAGGTGGCTGTGAGCAGCTTAAGTCAAATGAAATGGCGTGCTATTGGGAAATACCTTCGTCTACCAGTTACATTTTACAGGCCGGGCCTAGGTAAGAACTTAATGATAAGATTGAAATACGCAACAAACCCTATACAATACTCCAATCAGCATAGTTTTCCAAGCTTGCCAAAAGCATCAACAGTACAATTTAACAGGCAAATGCGATAGCGCAACGACCTAACCGAAGGGTCAAGAGAGAACGTGATGCGGGTGTCACGATCAATTAGTAGATATATGTTGACAGCTTGCCATTTAGCACACAGCTACGGAAGTGCATGACATTGGGAGCGGTGCAGTAGTTGCTATGCGAAAAGAAACTGGGCTCTCCTATTTAGGATAGAGCTTATAAACTGGTATAGCAGGACCAGATGCTTACTTTTTATATTCTAGGAAAGTTACCGGATTTATGAAGACTAAGTTTATCTTGGACATCACTGACATAGCCCTTAAGGCGGTTTAGAAACTCTGACACTACTGCCCACACGATAATGAAGAAGAAGCTGATCGTTACCTTGCAATTAAGAATCTGGCAGACAAGTTACTACCATTATAAGGCGATTACACGATACTGTTACCTTTTTACTCTTATTTATTCTTTCCCAAAAACCAAACGACGACCAGAACTGTATCAAGTTGCCAATTTATCTCTTACCTGTTGTTTATTTTCAGTCCCCAACTTACTCCAAAGAAGTTTTGGCCCAATTTTGAACCACGGGACAAATCAATACCTTACGTAACATCAAAGCCAAAACGAGCTATTTGCTACGAGAAGGTGGGTCGTCAACTCACGGCAATCAACCTTGGAATGCGAGGCCACGTAACAAGGACTTGACAAAAAACTACGCTAATGATTTTTTGTAATAAGTAATTTAGTTTCGTGGACGATGAACGTGGGTGATGAATTTTGGCTTCAATATTTAAATTTTATGGGTAAGCAGATCAGATTTGATGTTACTGATACTATTTGGAGGAAATGACAGTTTGGAACTTTGGAATCGATAAGATTTTATTTTTCCAGAATTGTACAAAATGATGTAAAGACATGGTTTTGGCAAAGTTAAACAAGTGTACCCGTTGTGTAAAGCGGAAAACCGAGGAAATAAATCGTAGCGTAAAAAGCTACAGCTTATTAGATTAACATTTCGTACCTTCAGATCAAAATGCAAGGTTCATTTTCAATTATCAACTTCAATTACAACTATCAGTCAAAAATAAAATTCTATATCAGAACGCACGGAATTGCAAGGTTTGACGCGGGTTACATCAAAAGCTATAAATAGGTAGCTAAACACGAAACTAGAAAGTCTAGGCCACCGATATATTACTAATTTAGAAACCTAGACAAACAGTCATTGTATTGCAAATACTAACATTTGGTAATAATATGTAAAAACTCGGCATGTCCTGAACACTGAGTCATCGACAATAATATATTTTCTACTTGGCCTGTTTGGTATTCATTAAAATGTATGCAAAAAAAAACTTGATTTTCATTCATAGATTGGAGTCAAAGATTGAATTGGTATTGTATTAATTTTTGATCTTATCAAATAGGAACTGTTTCCAGACTTCGGTTGTATTGTATTGAGCTAACAGGCTTTTGCAGTTTACACAGATGTTATACAAAATTATTAAATATAATAATAGTCCGAAGGTGACCTTTGGACAAATGTTTAAATGCTTATATCGGCCGTATTTCTTGGCCAATTTTAATTTCAGTTTTTGTCATCTCAACTACGGTATTTTCATATTTTGTTAGTTAATAAATGAGATTTAAAAAAAAACATGCAAGCGGCCATGACACGCGACGGTGTTTGTCGGTGACGGAACGGTCTAGTGGGGCATAGTGTCGTACCTTTCCTAGCACGATCATGGTATGATACGGTATAGTAGTCAGGCTTCTTTATTTACGAACGCATGCTTCTAAATCTGGTAACGGATTTTTTTAAATACAGGACATGCATTCACAAGCCTGTTTGACCTTTGATCCCAAAAAGCGAAAGATCAAAAAACGAGTAAATACACGCTATTTGAATATTTAAACAAAATAAGAAATGTAGAAAAAGCTTAGTGACTAACTTTCACATTTTCGAGACCTAACTAACCATCAGACAATCGGGCAAGACCCAGACAACACAGTTACCTGAAATCGAACTGCATCTCTAACAAAAAAGAGGTAATTTACTGAAAAATTGAAAAGTATTGTCCTATTTTTTGCCAGTTACAAATGTTGGGTTTACTTTTTCGTTTTTTGGCTGCATTTTGTCTAGTGCATTGATCTATGCTCTTAAATGTAGGTACATAATTTAAATGTTATTTTGCCGATTACAGTTTTATTGGCACCGGACAGTTTCTATACTGGACGGACGTCCGAAGAAAGCAATGCTGTTGGATTTAAAAATATTGAATGCGGAAAATCAGGTGTTGTGGCACACTTTCAAAGAAAGCCAGTTTAGTGTTGGACTGGGCGTCAAGACGAATCGATTATAGACTCTCATGTCTATACTAATATTATAAACCTCAAGATTTTGTTTGTTTGATAGCGCTATTCTCCGATACTACTGGTCTGATTCTGATTTTTTCGGTAATAAAAAACTACGTTACCGCAGAGTACTATGGGTATTTCATTATAAAAAAATAAGGAATCCGTAAGTAAGAAAATTCACATCAACGAAGTCACAGACTAAAACATATTTGTTACGAGATAAATTGTAGAATCGACTACAAGAGCCAAAACACTATCAAAATAACAGCTTACATCTCAAACCACAGAGAGCCTCTTCAAGCCATTGAACTATAAATCAGTCAAACGTTTTAGCCCATTATTTTTGCCAAGAACATCACACGAAACTCCAGTACATCATCATAATACCATTCAATTAACAGCCGGTAACACAATATGCGATTGTAGAAGTGTTTTTTGGGCCGATGCCATAAGGGTCAACGTACTAGGTAATGATACATCTAATATGACGAACTTTGGAGCCAACATGTGACCAACGTTCTATGATGGTTAGTTTGGCGATAAAAAATTAATATTGGTTTGAAGGATTTAGTATTTTAAGATAGGTTTGCCTTGTTGGCCTAGTGGTGCTAAGCGCAACTGCTACGCTAAAGGGCTTGGGATCGATTGCCCAGGTCGGTGTTACAGCTAAGTGTTATTGGGTTTTTCTATAAAATTCTCAGTAGTAGCTCGGAGTTAGGATTTGTGCCCGGTTACTGGCAATAAGCTCGCCCCCTATTACATAGGACCTAAAAACATACTGGCGAACTGTGGGTGTACATTCGATACTCCTTTGCCTAACCCTCAGGGGAATACAGGCGTGATGGTATGATGGACTGGGTTAGAATAACTACAAGTCTAGTAGGTCTATGTGTTCTTCAATAGTCTTGATGCAACATGCGTAGAGTGAAGGTGCAAACCGGTATTCATCATCGGGGAGGTAAACCAACATTGGATCAAACAAGTTAGCGTACGTTGGGTTGGTAGATTGGCAGACGGTATCTAATGGATTTCTAATGGCGTTCTACTAACGGATTTATAGATTTAATTTAAAAAGTATATGAATTATGAAGTGATGAGGGTATTTTAATTAGAATACTGTTTAACCTCAATCGAGTGATTGACAATATTGAATTATTTATTTACGTTTTATTGAAATCTATACTTACCTCAAAATTTTTGTTCGGAAAAATTATCAAAATACTGAACCTAGATAAACTTTTTTTTAAGTTTCTAAGACTTTTGGATACCCTCCATTTGGAAAAAAACGAAGGGTTTTGTCGTACTCTTACTGACAAAACCCCACGTCGTCTACCACCATGATTTGGGAGCCCGGTATGCGAACATTTGACTGCTTGAAGCATGATCGGCGCCTCCCTCTGACCTGACCTATCCTGAGAATGTAAATACAATAGGTATGCCCTCTTATTTTTATGCATTGTTCTGCTAAGGACCAATGAAGTACCTAGTCCTACCTAACAAATCTTGCCGATACTTAGGTCTTCACAACTTGGAGTGAAACGATAAACTAAAAAATATTTCGCATGTTAAATAAAGGTAAATAAGGACCCACGTTCCGTAGTAAGCTATCGAGTGTAAAGTTGGCACGTTAACGACTGGCAAACATACCGAGTCAATATGAAGTCTCACTTATTATGAACTAGCTTCTGCCCGCGACTTCGTCCGCGTCACAGTTGATGTGTTATCCTACGGGTACCGTACATTTTCCCGGGATAAAAAGTAGCCTATGTGTTATTCCAGACTATAATCTATCTTTGTGCCAAATTTCATCCAGATCCATTCAGCCGTTTAAGCGTGAAAGAGTAACAAACATCCATACATCCATACATACAAACTTTCGCCTTTATAATAGTAGTAGGATAATTTTACGTTATGAGTAGTATGGCTTTAAATGTCAGGTAGAGTTATGTCCTTTTCTAAAAGTGAAGAAACACTTATGGACTTTTGTGCTAGCTGATCGCGGTTAGCGGTTCTTTCGTTCATCAATCTAATCTTTACTTAAAATTATAAAGAGGTAAAGTTCAATCTGCCACATCACAAAAATGAATCACCATAAACTTACCAATTAAGTTAAGCCCGTATTCGGTAGCGTGTAGATCCTACATAAAGCTGTGTTCCGACAGGATGGAGGTCTATAGAGGCATGCGTGTGCGCAGTGATGCGCGCATGATATGCATCACAATACGGTACCGTCGTGCCGGGAGTGTAGTACATGCCCTAAGGGTACAGTTTATGTGTTATCGAATAATGTTATGATCGATTGTTGGTCTATAGCCTGTTTGTCGGGCGTTATCTCGGACGATGCATATTTTCTGACTATACTATAATAAAGAGTAGGTATATATGTATACACCAAAATATTACCTTTGTAAAATATTGTTTTTATGACATGATTTGTGATATGTATTGTTGGAGATCGTAAATTAGTAAATAAATAATGAAACTTCGTGTGCTTTTGTCGGAATCATTTTTCCTTGATTTTCTCGCTAAACAGGAGACATCACCAAGACAGCGAAAGAAAGGCAGAGACCTTAGAAGATAATCAATGCAAATAAGAAGTGCAAACTTTCTAAAATAAGTACGAAAATTAACTGAAGGCATTAAAAAGGTTTACAATTGTAAAGCTACATTTTACGCAGTTTTATTGTCCCTAATAGATAAAATAAATATGGCTTGCGGTTATTAATATGGAACACGTCAAGTTTTCCCTATACAGTGTCACACGTCAGGTTGTGAAAGTACTTATTTTTATACAAATACAGACATGCGCAAACAACAGAACGAATATTTAGTTGTTAAATTAAATACCAATAGTATTTAAAAATTAGAAAGTAAGTTTTTGAATGCTTACTAAATGAAGAATAATTTATTGATGTCATGCCTTGTTTAGAATGTATCTTGGGGTGCATGAAAGGAGCCTCTCCGAGCGACGGACTCTCCTTCCTCTGCTACGTCTGGTGCACCCTGGGCAATTGTCTCCTGTCCATTGGCTAATCCTTTCACCACGATACCAAATTTAAGCTCTAGTGGCCCTGCCCAGGGCCAAGCAGTCAACTAACAAAATTGTATTATTTAACATCTATGTATATTTGCCATCGATACGTTAAGAAAAAGAAGAATATTATATCCTGTTATCTCTCGTGTTAAGAATGTACAACGCCATAATTACAGCGAAAAATTCCCGAAATTAGTTAACGGCAAGGCAAATTACAAGTTCCAAGATTGCCTTTAAATCCTACAGCCACATCTCCATAAATTACATAACCACTTACTCTATTATACTCCAACTATGTCTCACAAATGCATCCTGCACGATCTATTGACAGAGCACATACTGCATACAACAGCACTACTCCTTAGTTCGTCAGCTCTCTAAAGATTTGCAAATTAATGCAGATGGACAAATAACCGACAAGTTACAATGACCTCGGGTACCCTCTTTGGAACTAAGTTGAAGTTTACAACAAAGGTATGTGAATTATTGAAATAGGGATAAGTGAAGTGCTGGTTAAATAACTTGGTGAGACGGTTCTATGGCGTGAAGGGATCAACTTGGCAAGATACTGAACTTATGGACTACTAGCTTGTGCCTCCGCGTCAAAGGTGATGGCTAAATGACTGCCCCAGGGGCAGTCAGCACTTGGAATGTATAAGAATCTTACATAACCTCATGATATTTAAAAAATCATTCATAAATTATGTAGTGTTTAATACTTTCCTAGCACTTTCGTGAACCATTAAACATAATAAAGTATCTCAATTGCTTTTTAAGCTATTTTTGTTTGACAGACCATGTTTGACATTTCTCCACATTTGAAAAAGAATAAACAAACCGTTGCTAGGCAACTGATTTTTTGGCAGTTAGAGACAGTTGTAAACAACCTTTTCCAGTCATGTGTTATTTCCATATACATTATTAAACCTAACATAGCTAGTACGTGCTCTAAATGCGAGTTTGTTTGGTTGTTACTTTATCAGGTTATGTTATGAAGGAAAAGCCGTCGGAACCGTATAACTCGACCTAATTATATAGCCTCGTTTCGTTTGGAAAAGAAAAGAAAAAATCTTGCTTTTTTTAAAACTATAACACACAGAATTGTGTAAAAAGCATAATGCAATAATCTTAAAAACAAATCTTAAGTTATATTGCAAGTAAAAAAAATAAAAAGCATTTTTGTATGTTGACTTGATGAAACAAAACGTGGGTCTTCCATACTTAATAGCATTATAATAACACACATAACACGCGATTGATTTAAAAAGTAAATTAACATGAAGTATGCTGTATTATAACTTATATCGATTTTAATTGAGAAGAAAATCTTCATTAGCAAATATGTTTTGGATACCTGAATTTTGTGATGAAAAACTTTTTCATCACAACCATTCGCTTATAAATATACAACCTCATTTTCGTTTTAATTTTATTCTTTTTCGAAAATGTTAAAGTGTCATTTGGAGAAAATTATATACTGTCACGCACAGCTTCTTTCCTTTTTAGGCAATATTATTTTACTATTTATTATTATTCCCTAAAAGTACCTGAAACTTGTTTTACATGAAATACTAATATTTAGCCATTCAGCATTACATTGTGCTAGGTACCATATTTATATATTACTATGGGGCAGTGGGGCAGTGGTCGATACTTCCATTTAGCCATCTCCTTTGATATAAAGATCCCACGGGAACCACGGTAAATATTTCCGCGATTAAAAGTTTTCTATGTGTTATTCCACACTATAATCTATCTCAGTGCCAAATTTCTTCCAGATCCGTTCAGCCAAATAAGCGTGAAAGAGTAACAAACATCCACTATCCTCACAAACTTCCGCATTTATAATTATGAGTATATTAGTAGGATAGAAGAATTCGCCAGACAATATGAATTGTATTCGTGATCTCCACATAAGCGTAGTAAATAAAACGCTACAAGGAAGATTCTTTTCAAATAACAATTAAATACTATATCTGACTGTTAAGCAGGTTATGTATTATGCAATTTGATTGTTGCTAAGTGAGCGCTTATCGTTCAAGACCCACTAAACAAGGCGGAATTACATTCGTAAAAATGCTACCAAAAATGGTTCAGTAACGAATAGTCATACATTTTATCGTACCACACTGCACCCATAGCCTCATGTTAATGGTTCGCATATCTACACACTTTATCGTGCATGTACTATAGGCTGAACCCATTCAGTAATTGGAGCATTGAATCGGAGGTACGCGAACGAATTGCTGATGTTTACACATTGATTGAGTTTCAATTTGATACGCTATCAACGTTGGTGTATCAGGCGATACACCTTGTTTTGCAAAATGGCATGAGGAATATTTGGAATAACTTTAGTAAACGTCAAAAACGGATTGAAGCTGTTAAAATTGGGAGAGTGGCAGAAAATTAGAATCTATCAGCCATCTTAACAATTACGACAATCAATAAACAGAATGAGAATCGATCTACGTACAAAATATGTACTAAAGGCGAAAACCCTTGGCCGCCAGCAATCAAACCCATCGAACCAAACAAGACATCGCCCCTTTCGTGCAGACAGTGTAAAAAAACCCCATCATATCAAGTTACAAAAACCACCACAAGCGGTAGTTCACTTGTTGAACACGCCTGGATGCGCGGGCGCTCGTCACACCTCACTGGTTTCAATACCAAGGGACTACGGGATGTGGCACTAGTCCTGCTCGAACTAATTGTCGGATAAAGGTGCCGTACCTTGCTTTTTGTATGTAGAAAACGAGGGTTCAACTTGAGAACAACTCGTCTGAAAACTTTTATGAATTATAAACTTTTATTTTTTAAATAAAAATAGGCGCTATTATACCCAGTTCCGTTGCGTTTGCTCCAGGCCGATTCCGGCCACGGCGGCTAATCTTAATGCAGACTAGCCAAGTACGCAGCAGATATTATAGTGCGCAAGTGTGTGCGCAAGCGCAAACACAGGTGCACTCCCTCTCATAGTCCTCAACTCTCATAGTCCGTTGAAACGGCAATCCGACAGAACTGGGAACCAATCAGGCGCACGACCAATGGTTTTACGTGCTTCCGAGTGCATGGGGGTGTCACACCACCAACGTCCAAATTCCGGGCTGTTACTGAGAAATTCTTATTCTCTTATTCTTATTGTGGAATTATTTGCTTACTATATGGTTAAGTGAGCGGCTGAATATCAAAAACCGGTAAAACTTTTTTCTAAAGCTGCATTCCAGATATAATTTGATTTCTATATCAAAACTTCGTGACTGGTTGTACTAGAAACAGGTTCTCTTCGATTATAATAAACACAGCACATACCCTACTACGGATGGTTTAGTTACTGAGTTTCGGTTCATTTGTTTTTATTCGAAGGGACGGGCGATAGACGGGCGTCTTGCCCTGCCTAAATTAACTAATTGAGCCATTACAGTGCCCCACCTTTGTGGATAAAATATTGGTCAAGTATGATGCCACTGATGTGAGATAGTAGTATAGTAAATATTTTTTTAAACGTCGGCAGCTCTAAACAATGGGTTATGTTGTGAAATAGTTCAAGATATTGTCAATAATCGATTTGAGACTGGTGTAGTTAGTAATATGATTGTCTCGGATTGCCGTCAGATCGGACTATGCGAGTTAGGCAAGAGGGAGTGCACCCGTGTTTGCGCACACACTTGTGCACTATAATATCTACTGCGTACTTCGCTAGTCTCCATCAAAATTAGCCACCATGGTCAGAATCGGTCTGAAGAACACATACAGTTAATAATCCTCTCAACTTAAGAAACTGGAATAGTATTAGCATCGTTAAGCCTCCTACATCAATTCTATCTATGGTTATAAAGCCTGCTTCCAAACGTCTAGCCCTTCACATTTTGCTACTATTGGTATAACTAATAGTATAGCTAACTCCTGCCTTACAATTTGTACTACACTTCCATTTGCTTTGTATTTGTGTAAAGCAATCAATGGGAAGGTGAGTCAGAGAGTCATAAAAGGTAGCTTGGCATTATCTGCTGGGTAATAACGACGCATTTTACCTTCTGTTATTATACAGTACTGGAGCCATCATGTCTTAAAACAGTACCATTTTTATATAATTTTGTTGGATTTTTAATCCTCAGCCTTGAGCCGAGCGTCGAAAATCAAACAGTGCACAAGGCAAAGTAATATTAAAATAATACTATTTTAAGAGATGGTAGGTAGAAGGCCCTTCTTTTTTCTAAGGATGGGAAATCATCAAATGGCTTCTTACGCTCTGAGTAGAGCCGTGTTCCTCCTAATGTCTTTGCGTTCCAGGGCCACGGTGACTCTTTTGAACAAATACCGCTACCCTGCTAGGTAATCCCCCTATCCCCCTAGTGACTAGGGGTAAATACCGGTTTTGCTCTAGTTATAGACTAGGGCCTAGTCTATAAACCGGTATTTGCTAGTCTGTATCCACCTGCCTAATAATCGCAAATGGCAACCACAAATCCAGTTGCCAGGCGGAAAGATTATGGCAAGACTCGCCCACGATAACTTATGGCGATTCCCAATGACGTTCACTTCCGTAATACAGACATTTGATGTGATGATGAATGAAGTTGTCGACCGAAATTATTTAGATAAGGTGTCGAGCTGTGTTTTCGTCTCGCTCTCAAGGTCGGACAAAAAACAGTCTGGATGTTGAATGTTCATTATATGTGTTACGGTTTCGTGTATATTGGCAAATTCAGAGGCCCGTGAATTTTTCCGTAGGTAGCCAACTAGGTACATAACGCTACTTGCTAGTTTTTCTTTTCCATTGTTCATGTGCGAAACGCGAAAAGTGCCGTTATGTAAGTGTAAAACTTGGATTAAAGTGGAATAAAGTTCCAGGTGGTCTAACTGCTGTATTCATATTTACTGTGCTGCACTTTTCCTTTACTTTAAAAGTGTATATTTTTGTTCCGAGTAATCTCTGAAAGGGCTGCACTGATTTTGTCTGTGTATTTGTCCGATTTATCTCTGAAATGTCTGGACCGATTTGACGGGATTTTCACTGGCACATACATAGCTAATGTTATAAAGAATAACTTAAGCTTACTTTATTTTAGACTTAGAACTTACAATTAGACATTCACGCGGACAGCGTCACGGACATAAGATACTGACAGATTAATAAACGTTTGAATTTAAACGTTATCACAATTGCCGCAAACAAGGACCATTTAGTTTATCTTAAACCCAATTCACGACTAACTATCTCGAGCACACGTGGGTGACTAATTACACCGTCTCGTGCCTATATAGATAGTATTCTATTTAGTCACGCAAGATATAACAATGTAGTACGGAGCGTACAAGGATAAACGTAGTAAATAGGTACCTCGTGGTAATTTGCGGTAGAGATTATTCAATAAATAGGTTGTTTGTTACGATGGACCTGGGTGTAATAAACAATGTACGGAGAGTGGTTGTAGTGCCTTGTAAGTCCAGTTATACCAGAATAACCATTTGCAAAAGGAGATGGCTAAATGGAAGTATCGACCACTGCCCCACTGCCCCATAGTAATATATAAATATGGTACCTAGCACAATGTAATGCTGAATGGCTAAATATTAGTATTTCATGTAAAACAAGTTTCAGGTACTTTTAGGGAATAATAATAAATAGTAAAATAATATTGCCTAAAAAGGAAAGAAGCTGTGCGTGACAGTATATAATTTTCTCCAAATGACACTTTAACATTTTCGAAAAAGAATAAAATTAAAACGAAAATGAGGTTGTATATTTATAAGCGAATGGTTGTGATGAAAAAGTTTTTCATCACAAAATTCAGGTATCCAAAACATATTTGCTAATGAAGATTTTCTTCTCAATTAAAATCGATATAAGTTATAATACAGCATACTTCATGTTAATTTACTTTTTAAATCAATCGCGTGTTATGTGTGTTATTATAATGCTATTAAGTATGGAAGACCCACGTTTTGTTTCATCAAGTCAACATACAAAAATGCTTTTTATTTTTTTTACTTGCAATATAACTTAAGATTTGTTTTTAAGATTATTGCATTATGCTTTTTACACAATTCTGTGTGTTATAGTTTTAAAAAAAGCAAGATTTTTTCTTTTCTTTTCCAAACGAAACGAGGCTATATAATTAGGTCGAGTTATACGGTTCCGACGGCTTTTCCTTCATAACATAACCTGATAAAGTAACAACCAAACAAACTCGCATTTAGAGCACGTACTAGCTATGTTAGGTTTAATAATGTATATGGAAATAACACATGACTGGAAAAGGTTGTTTACAACTGTCTCTAACTGCCAAAAAATCAGTTGCCTAGCAACGGTTTGTTTATTCTTTTTCAAATGTGGAGAAATGTCAAACATGGTCTGTCAAACAAAAATAGCTTAAAAAGCAATTGAGATACTTTATTATGTTTAATGGTTCACGAAAGTGCTAGGAAAGTATTAAACACTACATAATTTATGAATGATTTTTTAAATATCATGAGGTTATGTAAGATTCTTATACATTCCAAGTGCTGACTGCCCCTGGGGCAGTCATTTAGCCATCACCTTTTTGTTTGTTTGGGGGTAATCTCCGAGACGGCTGGACTGACTACTATTTCTTACTACAACTAACTTTTTAAATAAATAAACCGAAAATAAATGAGACAATAGAATTCATCGTGGCAGTAGTACGAGTTTTACTCAAAAAGGCTCACATGCGTATTTTTTTTTTTTGCTTTATTGTAGGTTGTGCTCTGTTCTTTGTGTTTGACAAAATACCTGCCATATTGAATTTCCCATACATAGGATGTTCATTCAGCAACGCATTGTTAGGACTGCGTAATAAAAAGTCAATGACACTTGTAAAGTGCCTCTTTTTTTTTTTTTTTTTTTTTATAGACGGAAAATCATCAAATAACTTCCCCCGCCCTGGGCGGGGCGGGAGGGAGTGTCAGACTTTTACTGACTAAAACCCGCCTATGTTCCTTCATGTGCCCTTTGCGTTCCGGGGGCGCGGTATCTCTTTCGAACAACCCGCAGCCCCGTCAGGCATCGGCCCTCAGTGGCCCCATCCAAATTTGCTGACATCTCTTTGAGGCGCGCGTGGAACACGAACGCGCCGTCGACACGGTCTGTCGCTAGTGAACGTACGGACGGTGAGCTACCCATTGCTCACCGTCCACAGACACGCGTCTACGGTGGCCGGGAGTCGTCTCGCGGCTCCCGACGCCCGGAGCGTCTACCGCGGCGGCCGCTGGGACGGGGGATTGTCCTCTCCCTCTCCCGTCCCGCCGCCTCCTTCTCTAGCATTACAGCTTCGCAGAAGGAGGCGACTGCCTCCCATTCCCTCTCGCTCCGGACCATGGCCTGAACCAGTGCCGGACGCAAGAGGGCGCCGCCGCCGATGGCCGCCTCGAGGACTTGGCGGTGCTCAGCCCAAGCAGGGCACACCGCCAAAGTATGCTCCACCGTGTCCTCGGGGCGATCCTCGCAATGGTGACACCCGGGCGTTTCCTCCCGCCCGATGAGGTGCAGGAACCTCCCGAACTTTCCATGTCCGGTGAGGACCTGCGTCAGGCGGTAGGTGAGGGCGCCGTGGCGCCGCTCAAGCCACTCCTCAAAGAGGGGACTTACCGCCTCAATCAAGGCGTGCCCTGTAAAGTGCCTCTAAAAGATGGTTTTGCCTAATGATATTTCAGACCAAGAGGTTTTATGGAAATAATACCAAAAAAAAAGGTAATTTTGATTTTTTTTTCATTGCTCAAGCCCGCCACACTTTCCCTACCACTGCAAGTCCTGAAAGCTAAATTCAACAGTGGAAACCGCCAGAAAAGCGCCGAGACGATGAAGCTCGACCAGTCCCGGAGAAAAGATGCAACTGTCTTAGATCGCGCAACAAAATTTATCAGAAAAGATTAGCAGAGGAGACAGACTTGAACTAGGCCAATAGGCACAAAGGGATGTTTGTTACAACTGGGAGAAGCCCAGATTGCCAAGCACCACGGATTGCTATTACCTAGTAAATGTTTATACAACAAGTTAAAAGATAGATAGGAAAGTCATTGACAGACGTTACCCAGTAAACTTGAAGTACCTATCCTGATACGCTTGGGGGAGCGCCAAGGTTTTTTACCCACTTGTCGAGCGAGCCGTCTCGACGGGACCCGAGTGAACGCAGATTATTCCCCTTTTGTTTTTTTTTTTATTTAGTGCTTTGGAAATGATTGGTATGTACTTTTTTTTACCGTAGTAGTTTTCATTTTAATCTTTATTTATTCGACCAAAAAAATACTTAAGATAAAAAGACAGAAGTTCATAAATTATATATTATTTATTTAAATATTTTTTTGTAGGTAGGTACGTCTATTTGTTAATAGTTGTTGTATTGTCATAGGAAGCGTTTTTATGACAACCTTGACTTTATAATTAATCATGTTGCTATGGGCGTACAAACCATAGAAGGTTGTGTTGAAGAAAAAGTTTTAACGAAAAACCTCTTTTGATAAATTGAATTAGCTTATCTTTACTGATAAGCAAGTTCATTCACTCTATAGAAATAATTTACCACAAGCATATTTTTCATCAGTGGCACGTTACTATGAAAACAATTCTTGGAACTGAAACAAAACCACCAATTCAAATCATATTAAGAATACTTGCACAAAAAAAATAAAAAGAGTATTCATTTTAATTTCAGCCAGTAATAAAGCCATAACTTTAATCTGCTGAATATATCCACGGTAAACTAATCGTAAATGCAATAATATTATCAGCACTGGGGAGCATAAACACGGAGTACTGATCGATAAAGAGGTTACGGACAGGTGGAGCACTGATAACGGAAGTTATCTGATTCACCACGGTCACATCACTCATTTACTTACATCTCAACGTAAGAAGACATGAATGAAATATTTTTGAGTTTTTTTTTTTTGCAAAAGAAGATTGCTTTATTTTACAGATTATTTTTATTAAATAAGTTTTCATTTATCAAGGTACTTGCTCAAATGATTAACCCTTTCAGTGCGGGCATCGCGAATGCAGTTAAAAAAAACGCGCATGTGTGTCGCCCGGCACTGAATGGATTAAATTAATGACCAAATATAATATTGGAGCAAAGAAGTTAATTCAATTTATTTACAGAATATACCATTAACTAAGAATACATATATCTGTACTCATTTGACTGTGAAACTTTAAATCAATTTATTTAATTAAGTTCCACTTGCAAAAACTGTAAATAATAAAAAAATTACAAAAGAATCCCTGAGTATTAAGACAAGTTTATTAACTCATCATTGGTTTAAGGAAAATTGTATTTAACAAAGCCATAAATAAATTATAACAATGTTGAATATAACTTAGGTTGTTTATTTTGATAGTAAAAATCATAACAATGCCCATTTGTTTAATTTTTATTTGATAATGCACTGATATTGGTAGCTTTGATATTCTACTTTAGTTTTATTACTATCCATTAGTATTTCTTGTCACAATGTCAAGGCAAATGTGGACTTCATTGAACATTTGTTTGAAAAACTTTAACGGGTAAAAATAAAAATTTAAGTACCTATTTACCATTGTTTTAGCATAGCTATCGCGCCAAAAATTCGGCGCAACTGGTTCTTTTACAACTAGATACATAATACATAGTAAATATGTACAAATGTAAGGTCAAAGAACAAACAGTAATTTTATCACTTCCTAGTAAGAATAAGAGATCGAATTTCATTCATATCTTGTATATTTTTATAAAGAAATGCGGTGCTGAAGTAATGTAATATGAGCAGAACGCCGCAATGAAGTTTATTACTAGGTACGAAGCTACAAACGATCGTTTATGACACCGACGCACATATCATTTGGGCGTGCGCAATCCATAACCTAAATACTAAACAAAAGCATCTATAAACAATTAAAGGTGAATATGTAAGTATTTCAGCTACTTCTTGGCTAGTTTTAATAACATGTCCGAGTGTATTTTCAAGTTGGACAAACAAAAAAACAATAATTGAAATGATGGCGGGCGGCACAATGGCGCGCTTCAGTTTCAAATCAAAACACGTAAGAAAATAAGCAACATACTCACGTTTTATTACAATAATCCGCACTCACTGAAAAAAATACACTGAACAAACCAAATATCACCGAATTTGCCGGGTAACGATCAAACAAAACGAAATAATATCGAGAAAGCGTCGCTGTAACGCATCGTTTTTCCGGATTTGTCGGAATAACTTGTGTGTGTTGCCACAAGCAAACATTAACTGCTTACGGTTAGGACGGAGTGAATATTAAGAATTTTAAAAAAATTTGTATCATTAACTATCAACTCCTTAGCAAGGATGTATTTAATAAAATGAAAAATAATTAATTTATTACATTAAACACTGCATAAATAAAAAACGAAACATATCAGAAATAACTACCTTATAGATTTTTTGCGTTGGCAAGATAAATAGTGTTCCCAGACTCGTAGAACTCCCGTATATATAGGAAAATTAAATAACAAAAACGTTTCATGAATCATGATTTGTGTAACAATTGATTGCTCAACATCATAAATAACATTTCTTGTCTTAGAATTATAGGGATTGCGACTGATGTTAGGCTTCGAAGACTTCAGATTCGTTAGGAATTGCAAGATTAAAACTCTCATTGTTCTTATGAGGATTCAGACAATGCGGAGCACTTTCCTTTCTGTAGATAGAAAGAAAGTAAAATAAATTATTCCATTGTGTTTTTTTTTCTGGGGAAATTAAATATTTAACGTGGTAGCCCACCAAATGTCAAAAAATATTCAAAATAATAAAGGTAACCAAAAATACCATGTGCGTTGCGGCGACACATGGTATTTGATCTATAAATAGTTATTTCGCGTGATTATTGTGTCATGGATTATGTGTTAGGCAGCGTGGCAGCCCTAATTACCGGCAACGTGACACCGAACAGACCTAAGCTCATGAAGAGAGCCTTAACACCAACAAAACATCAGCCTTCACCCAACGTTACTCCGAAGAGTGAATTTGTTGAAGATAGATCGATATTTCTCTCACCAAGTATGCAGAAGAAGAAGGCTATAGTCAAAAAGTCGCCGAAGAGGATATTTCAGAACCCAGAACTGGAGAATACTGAAAATGGTGAGTCTAATTTAAGTCTTACCAGTCCGAAGGCAGATAAAGTTAAAAAACATTTAAAAGATGACTTAGAAGACAGCGTGCTTAATCAAAGTACGTCGAGCCAGAAATCACCTAAAAATAAAGGTAACAAGAAAAGAGAGTCAACACAGGAAAGTAATCTTAGTGCTACCGGACAGAATGAAAATGAAAGTACTCCTAAAAAGAAGAAAAAGAACTCAGAATCAGACAAAACAGAAACTGCAATCGTACAACCTACATCCAATGGGAGTACTGAAACCACATCACCTGCAGCTAAAAGTCCTAAAAAGAGGAATAAGAGACGCAAATCAGTAGTTAGTACAGACAGTATTACAGAAAATGATACTAGCAATAAAACTACCGAACCTGCTACCAAAAGCCCTAAGAAACAGGACAATAAACTAAATAGCTCAGATACAACAGAAAAAGGCAATGAAGTTACAGCAACAACACCTAAAAAGAAAAACAAGAGACGGAAGAAGAAATCAAAAGCTCAAGTAGCAGTAGAAACTACTGAAAATAAAGTTGAAAAATCAGAAGAGATAAGCAAAGAGAATATACAGAAAGAAAATCAAGTACCAACAAAAAAGAAGAATAAAAAACGTAAGAAATCTAAAGGCCCACAAAATAAACCAGAAGCTATGGAGATAGATGTACCGAAACCAGTAGAATCTGATGATGATGATGATGAAGAAGAAGAAGAGACGGAAATCAAAAGCCCTGTAAACCC
Organism: Caradrina clavipalpis; assembly: GCA_932526535.1. Lineage (NCBI taxonomy): Eukaryota > Metazoa > Arthropoda > Insecta > Lepidoptera > Noctuidae > Caradrina > Caradrina clavipalpis. The sequence continues at coordinate 741,556 of OW052110.1, forward strand.
AAATGCAATAACAGATAAAGAATCAGACTCGGAACATGAATCGGACGATGAAATAGAATCGGAGAATGAAGAAATAAACAAACAAGTTCTAGAATCAGAGAAGCCTGAAGAATCTTCTGATGAAGAAGAAGAAGAACCTAAGAAAGAGGAAAATAAAGAAGTAGAGAAGAAAGAAGGGGGTCAGGAGAGATTGACTGAGGAAGAGATTAAAAGGACCCTGTTTGTGGGCAATGTGCCCTTTAGTACTAAGTGTAAGAAGGAATTGAAGAAGATTTTTGGTAAACATGGACAGATAGAAACCATCAGGTATGATTTTTTTGTAATTATAAATTTTCTGCAACTTTTATGAACCAGCAATTTGCCATTTTTTTGGACCATTATTGAATAGAATTTCGAAAGCATTATTGCTTTAGTCAAATCTTAATGAAACATTAGTTATAATATTATAACATCACAAACAAATGATCATACAGTTGCCACATTGGCTGTTTAACTGCTGAGCTGCGTGTTGTGGGTTCGATTACCCGCATGGAACAAATATTTGTAGTGGGTCTGATTGTTTGTGTATGTGACTATATAATGTTAGTAAACGCTCCCATGAAACAGTACATATTAACAAAATGGGGCAACATTTTTTCAAAAAATCTAATCAATTACTTAACTGAAGTATTCATACTTACATTTTTATCTCCAGAATCCGCACTGTACCCATAAAAGATGGCCGATACACTCCCAAGCTAGCCGTGATCAAGAACGAGCTGCATCCAGAGAGGACAACCGTTAATGTATACATCAAGTACACCGATGAGAACTCCGTAGAACAGGTCAGTTCCATAATTTTTGTTCATATTAGTTTAGGTAGTATAGGTGACCTATTCTTAACATCACAGTACAAAATTAATTTTACAATTCCACACTCAATCTGCTTGTCAGATCAATTTGTTGAGTTCATAATTGCACCTGCAATACATTTTACCATTGAATATGGAACTGTCTGTGCTATATTCAAAGTCTAATCATTTATTTCAAAAGGCACATTTGAACATCAATGAATTAAAAATATTAAATCTAGTTGCTTAATTAATTGATTGATAGTCCACTCAACTAAAAACCGAAAAGGGCGTGTACAGTGCGTGAGCTAAGCCCTAAGCGATTTCTTCAGAAAATTGTTCAGGGTGCTTAGGAAGTTAACATAATAAAAATCGCTGCGTCTAGTAGGTTAGCCGGAGTGGGGGGGAGGGGGATAAACGTTCCCATTTTTTTGTCACTACTCTCTTGTGGAATATGATTAATTTTCAATATACTACCCACTAATTCATTGCTATCTGTTACCTTGCCTATAAAAAAATGAAATATTCACAAAAATCTTCTGTCTCCAGGCCCTTGTAGAAAACAACACAATCCTCAATGAGAACCACCTCCGTGTCTCCCGCAGCAGCAGCACAGGAGCTGAACATGACCCCAAGTGCTCCGTGTTTATTGGGAACTTGCCGTTTGCCATGGAAGATGAGGCACTGCGGGCCAAGTTTGAAAAGTGTGGGGAGATACATTCTGTCAGGATTATTAGGGATAAGAAGACTAATGCGGGAAAAGGTAAGGCTATTATGGTTTTATAGAATAGAAGCCGCAGTTTCTAATTATTTAATCTCTTTACAAAGTCTATCAGTAAATGTCGACATTTAACTCTTATTTTTAATTTTTACACTGTCCTATTTATTACGAATATACACCTAAAAAATAGAAAAGGCATTTCCGATTTTTTTAATACATCATAAATATTTGTTTGTCCCATTGTAATAAATGCTACCTTTAACACATAAAATCTGCTATACTTATAATTTTGTATCGATTTGTTCCCTTCCAGGTTTCGGCTACGTAAACTTCGAAACAAAAGACGGTGTAGAACTAGCCCTAGCTTTATCAGAAGAAGACCTAACAGTCAAGAACAGAATACTGCGCGTAAAACGATGCACACAAACCACACCCAAGAAGAAAGTTGTTAAAAACGATAACCAGAAACATAGCGGATATAAAGGTGGCAACCACCAACCAAACCAACAAAGAGGAGGCTTTAGAAGTGATAATAACCAAGGTTTCCAGCAAAGAGGGAATTTCAGACCTGATAACAATAATCAGGGCAACCAGCAAAGGGGTGGTTTTAGACCTGATAACAATAACCAAGGCAACCAACAAAGGGGTGGCTTCAGACCTAGTAACAACCAAGGTTATCAGCAAAGAAGCGGGCCTCCTAGCCGTAATAACCAGGGTAATAGACAGAGAAATGCGTTTGGAGCCGGTAACAACCGGAATAATCAGGAAAGAGGCGGTTTTAATAAGTTTGGTGGCCCGAAGAATTTACCGCAGAAAGATGAACAAGGTCGCGAGGGTGCGCACAGAAGGGTTATGAATAAGAGGAAGAGTCAGGTAAGAAAATGATTATAGTAATACCCGAAATTACAATTATTTTTTAAAATAGTGCAAATGTGGAAAACTTGCCATTTCTATCTAGTTTTGCACTGTACACAGTACTAATAATAGTACCTTTTGATTTACAGGATAGCGCGGGTGGTGATGCACCTCCAAACAAGAAACAGAAAGATGATAATGTAGGTGAACCTAACAAAGAAAAGAAAGGCAGAAAGGAATTCGTTGGTATGACTGCTGAAAAGAAAAAGGTTAGTTATCCTTAGAAACTTAAAGTTTTTTTTCATTTTATAATGTAGGCAAAGACACCCAAACGATTGGCAACAGCATTCTTCAGTTGTGGTCGGGATCATAAAATTTTGTTTGCATCGCTTCAATCTTTCCAAGGCATTTGACTATGTTGATCTCATCACAGATATTAGTGAATTATAAACTTGAAACTTTGTAGGCATGCAATGAAGGTTATTTATTTCGTATTTTCCATGAGAAAGCAAGAGAAAAGTCTAGATATTGTTACATCGCTCCTTGATATAATAAACATAGGTGTGCCACAGGGCACTATTCTGGGTCCCCTCCAAATCAAACCTATATTATCATCTCCTTCGTGTTATTTATCGTATAAATTATAAATACATGTGTATAACAAAAATCGTTCTTTTTCAGAAACGCAAGTTCGACAAAGGTCAAAAGAAAAAGAAGGTTCTGAGCGAGATTTTGACTAAGTAGTGTGATTATGGTGATAATACGAGTACTTCCAACTGTATGTAACTTATTGTTTCATTAAAATGTCAAATATTTTAAGCTATTTCAAAATTTCATTATTTTTTTTGCCCTTAATGTTTAAGTAAGTAAGTTTATATTTTATTCGTAAGTAGTTTTAGCCTACCTACTACTTACTGGGTATTTTGAGTTTTATGTTGAAACCTTGCTTCGAGTGATGGCCGATAGTTGGAATGCGCTGCTGGAAGTGAAAGGTTACGTCAAGCCAAGATATTGACTAACTCCCGATTTCGCCGCGTAATCAGCTGTCATTGGATATTGATAAATTTAATAATGTTGTAACCAATCACAGGAGCTTACACGCGCTGGGTAATTTATCACTTTGCTTTTCGTTCAAGAAATCGGGGATTACACAATAGAAATAAAAATGCAAAAATATTTGGTACAGTATTTATTGTATAGTTGTCATTACAAAAATGTCAATGTTAGCAAAAATAATCACAGTCTGACACTTCTAAGATACAATAATTAATTCTACACGCAAACTATACATTCGCAACGACATCTGTCGACCGATTTACACAACTATTCGATGTTCCATTTGCTAAGCGACATCTCTAGACAGAAGTTATAAAAAAAAGAGAATATTTTATACAAAACGCCACGTATAACTTAAAATCTAGACTATCTACCAATTCTAGACTCCGTAACAACCTAACTTAACTGTACATCACTAAAATCTATAAAATGATGTGACCATTGATTATAGATTTTGAATACCATAAAGTTTGTGTGTTGCCGTTCAAAAAACAAGATGGCGCTGACGTTTGTTTGTTAAAATTATTATTTATCTGTCATATTTGTTATTATATTCACACAGTTTTTATAACAGAGTTAAACCAAAAATAACACAAAGGGCTTTTAAAGTACAAACCAGTTTTTATGTAATTTGTTCCAAAAAAGGTTTTTCGAAAAGAGTTTCTTATACACCATTATTGTTTATGGCACCATCTTATTCTATGGTAACTCATTAATTATCAGGTATTTTTAACATTGAATGTCAAAATCTTAAATTATAATGTCCCTTACCGATCATAGCGACAAATTATTCGTGTGTTTATTCCGAGATACCGTGAATTTATGCATATTACTATTGTAGAGGTAGAATGGAAGAATTTTAAATGGACATTTACAAAGGTGGCAACACCAAAGAAAATATTTTTTTTCTGTAGTTTGAATATAGCAACACTGCCTATTTTGTTAGCTTTTTGATAGTCCAATAAAGTCTGTAAATTTCATAAAATTGTATTAAAAAAATCTCGAACTAAACACAAGATAACACATTTTAACCCTAAAAAGCGTTGGACCAATCATTATTGCTAACATTCCCGTTAACCCTAAAAGTATTTATTGACACTAAAGCATAAATATAAGCTACTATTTACATTCCGACTAACAGTCAATTAGCTATAAGAACTAGATCATTAAAAAAAAACAGTTTTGTTCGTATTTTTGAGCAAAAAAATAATTTTATGAGGAAGTTAGAGCAAAAGTGGTTTAACACACGTTTTTAATAATTTAAAGTCTCAATATTTGTTTCATTCTGCAATATTTTTTTAAAACGAGAATATGGTTTTTTTTTCTTTTTTCAAAATTGGGAAACAAGCTTTTCAAATGTGTGATATGCCACTTTTACGTTAACATCCTCAAATACAAAAAAAAGTGCCCATGTTTGCCAAACTAAAAAAAGATTTAGAAAAGAAATCATGAATAACTTTTTCTTGTACATATTTGGGAAGTAAGTCATACACTTTCGATATTTGGTGGTAACAGGCGTAGCGGGATTTTAGAAAATACTTAATTTTCTTTATTTTCTTCATCTCAAAAAACTCTAGCCTTATTATATTTTTTTTGTTTTTTTTTTTCATTTTTTCTAAGCTTCGACAGTGTACGACTAACTATGACTCTTCTAAACCTTCACCTTTATAATGAAGAAGTAGATACTGACTAAATTAAAGGCGTGGTCCATTAAATTCAAATTCTTTTCTATCGTAAGCTAATAATTTACAAATGTTTACATCTGATATTTTTTTTACTACTATGAATAGGTGCCTATTTGATTAATAACTCAATAATGGGACGTAACAATGAATATATTTTTTTTGTTTACAATAATTCAGATATACATTTTGTATGTAACACAATTCTATTCTCTGATAGCTCACGACAGTCAAAATACCCCATTTTAAATGCTATTCTTACATAACAGATACATTTAGATCATAAGGACGGACTTTCGTCGAAAAACGACTTCCTAATATCGGACCAATGCCTTGAGCAACTGCAATGGCAAACTAATTTCTTTTGAACTTCAGAATGGTTAACGTGACGATTAAAAATAGGGCGATCCATCCGAGTGTGGAGAGGAAGCCTAGGTAGACTTCTGGGTCCGTGATAGGCCATCCTCTTGTGAGGATGGACCGTAGCGAGTTGGTCGCGAGGGTCAGAGGAAGGCAGAGGGACACGTATCGCAAGACCCAGGGCATTCCCTCGATGGGCCAGATGACACCACTGAGTAAGAGCGTGGGGTAGAAAGAACCGAGGGCAAGTTGGATCGCGTTTCGTTCCAGCTCGCACGCTGCGGAGATTACGAAGCCGAAACACATTCCGCAGAGACCTGAAAATATATAATGTCATGTTAAAATTGTAATGGTTTAATGTTAATTTTAGGATACTCCTAACTAATGTTGATGAGGCAAGCTTCAATTCTAAATATGATCGTCTAAAGTGGCTTTTACCGAACCATTATTAAATTATTCTTGTGTATGTAGTCTGTATGTTCATAAAGGTTGTTTTTCATTGCCAACTTTAAATGATGTTGAACATAATTTTATGACTATTATAAGAAGAGTAAATAACCCTAAACATTTGTTAAGTAAAAAAGGTCTTGGGCCAAGAACGTCCGAATTCAAGAAGTTACCTACACATAGAACTACAAAATTTATTTTTTGGCTTTGTAAAAAATCTTTCATGACTAAGTTTAATGACGGCAAAAAATACTATAGGTACCTATGTTAAAATAATGTTATTCTATGACAAATTAGTCATCATAAAGTATGACAAATATTAGGTATTTTATATGTAATGGACACAAAAAATAAAGACATTAAAGTTGGTCACATCGGTCGTTACGACAATTATGTGCTTTACGTCAGTATAAGAATTAGGATTGTGAATAAAAAATATGTATAGTACGTATAATCCTACTAATATTATATTATAAATGCGAGAGTTTGTTACTCTTTCACTCATAAACGGCTGAACAGATCTAGATGAAATTTGCCACTAATATAGGTTTTAGTGTGGTTTAACCCTTTTAATGCCCAGCACCCGGCTCCCGAGTCCAATCAATAATAATAATAATTCGTTCGACTCGGGAGCCGGGTGCTGGGCGTTAAAAGGGATAACACATAGGATACTTTTTATACCCTAAACAAGTACGGTTCCCGTGGGATAATATTCATATTCAATTTGACGTTGATGAAGTCGCGGGCAGAAGCTAGTCTTTCATATATACTAAAAGTAGGTAAGTAAGTATATAATAATGTTGTGTTAGAATAGTTTTTAGAAACTACAGTTCAATGTCATTACCCAAAATTCGGAAAATGCTGTTTAAATTTACTTCGGTAAGTAAGCGTTTCATACGAAAATTGACACTATTTGTATAGGTTCAATATTCAAATTCGTAGTACCAGAGCCAATTGGTTTTTTTTTTTACCAGATGTCAGTGTTCACAAGAAATATAACCTAAAAATAACAACGCTATCTACTTACCCTGCAGCAAAGTCAACATGACAACAAACACGATATTTCCATTATTCTTCACTCCAAACACGGATATCATGAAGATGAGGACCAGAGCGGTCTGGCCACACATCACCACGAACTGGGTCACCACGTGGGAGAACAGGATCTCGCCCGGGGACACTCCAGCCACCCAGGACCTGTCCAGCAGACCCTCCATCCGTTCCACGATCAGCGCTGATGATGTAAGGGCGACGGCTAAGAAGAAGACGATGCTGGAAGAGAGTACGGTGATGTTACATACATATATACTATCACGCTTGTATTCCCCGAAGGGTTAGGTAGAGGTGTTTGTACACCCACAGTTCGCCGGTATGTTTAGGTCCCATGTAATAGGGGGCGAGCCTATTGCCATTAACCGGGCACAAATCCTAACTCCGAGCTGCTACTGAGAATTTCATAGAAAAACTCATTTCGTTTGCTCGACTTGGGAATCGAACCAAGACCTCTAGCGCCGCTAGCCGCGCTCTGGATCACTACGCTAACGAGGCAGTCAAATTCAAAATAAGTTGTTTTAATTTGCCCTATCTGGAGATACTGACGGTCCACATGATCTTCTTTATCATGTGGGCAGTAAGGTCTAACGACCCCACGCACCCTAGTATCAGAGTTTCTAGACCGCCTCAAGGGCCTCTGACATGGTTACCGATGTCAGTGATGTCCAAGATAAACTTAGAAAGTACATATTAATTAGGAAAAGTCACATTGGTACATGCCCGTGCCCGGTTGCGAACACACAACCTCCTCAACTAGAAACGGGAGCCTTAACCACTGGGCCATCACGACACTGGTATAAATGATAATAATGTATAACTTACGTCAAGATAACTCCAGGCGCCACGAAGTCAGTGAACGAGGGGTTCTTGTTGCCGTAGATAGGGTCCATGAAGTCAATGGGGATGTCTCCTAGCTTCGGGTTGTAGCTACACGTCTCTAGCAAGTCCTGGAAATGGAACACATGGATTTATTAATACGAGTAGCAATTTTTTGGATCCTGAGCTGATGTTTTGGCAGAATATTTTTAATTTGACGCCTGTTGTTTCAAATGTAACAAGTCTTCAGTGATTAATTCGAGCATAACATCTACCTAAACTGCCAACTGACTGAATAGCTGATTCCAACTTAGTTGAATAAGCTTCCAATCGAACTAAATGCAGCTGGATACCAGTATTTTACATATAACCTCTGCATATTTTTGATCTCCACAATCCAGTTACTGGGAAGTCTGAAAACCAGTTCAGGCTTAAAACAACCCGTACAGACTGTCAAAGATCTACCGTAGTCCTTTTCACCTGACATTATAATATGTCTCAATTAAAGACAGAATAGATTTTCTATTGTATCTCCCATGAATCCCTGTCCGGCACACTTTGATACTGGACGAGAGTTTACTATCATAAAAAGATACATTACAGCTACATCCTTCTTGCTTACCTTAGCAAAGTCCCTATAAGAGAACTGTATGTCCCTGTTGAGCATGAGACCGATCTGTTGGTTGGACATGTCGAGCCAGACTTGCACTTCCGATGATGTGATGGTTTCGTTGTCAGCAGTGTCCGCTGTGGGCAAATTAGGTGGTTAGTAGTTCGGTACGTGACACCATTAGTGTAACTAGTAACTATAACTTCGATTTAAAAGCTTTTTCGTTTGTAAGAGGTAATATCTGGAAGAACTGGTTCGATTACCTTAATTCTTTAGCCTATAGAAAGCTTCACTATTGTCAAGTGTCATAGGATATGTTTTATGGCATAATTGACATCCACCCCGAAGAAGATAGTTATTATAGCTAGTTATTAGCTAGTTGTGTTGGTATTTCTGTTTTTGGGTCATGCCCGCCACATTATTCCCAAACCAGTGCAACTCCTGTAAGAGCCAGAATCAACAGTGGCGACCACCAGAAAAGCGTCGAAGTAATGAAGCTCGACGAGTCCCGGAGAAACGATACAACTGTCATGGATCCCGCAACGAAATTGTCCAGAAAAGATTAGCGGAGAAGTAAACAAAATATTAAATAAATAAATATAACAAGCTAGTGATACAAAAAAGTCAGTGACAATCGGTTTTAACACCTGACCGTACCATTGCTTACATCTACAATAGCATCTCCACAACGACTTACCCAGTGCCAATCTCGCAACAAGCGAGTCGGTATAGTTCTCGTTGAAGTACAACGCGCCCCATGCCTCGCCATCCTCCACCGCTTTCAGGGCATCAGTCAGGTTCGCATAATACTCCTTGATCGTATGGTTAGTCAGATTGTCCAGGTACCGACACGAGAGGTTCTTCATAGAACAGGACGCGTTGTAGGGACATAAGCCGTCGATGATCGGGACGTCGTCGTTTACTATGGCCTGTGGAGAAGAAGATGTTAGCCTAATGGGAATAGGTGTCGAAAAGTTGAAGGAAGGAATCTGTCCTGATTTCTTATGAGTTCTTTTTTAGTCCAGATTCTTTACCTCTCTCTGTAAAGTCAGGGGCGCGGATTATGCGTTAAGTAGGATGGACTCCTGACTATTGGTGGTTGAAGGAACTGTATGCTCCATTGTCGTCGATAAAAAATCGGTAAGAACGTCGGAAAGGCTTATTTAAAATCTTTAAGACTTTAAATAAGCTGCCATCAACCCCATATGAGAAATTCCCGAAAAAAAATGCAACCTATAGAATTCCACGATTCCCAACCCAAAAAATCTTCCTCATTTTCTCGCTTTAGTTCGCAAGTCTACTCACCAGTCTCAAACCACTAGGATCTCTTCCGATGGCCAGACAGAACAGGATGACCTGCATCACTGGCAGCACGAAGATGAACAGCATCACGCCGATGTTACGCCACATCCGGAGGAAGTTCTTCTGGATTAGCGCCTTTATCTTTCCGCGAGATGTGAACTGGAAGGCAGAGATAATGGTTCTTGAATTTTGGTTCAAGAGTGGTCAGCTTGATTGTGGTCTGACGGCAATGTTTTTTGTTGTTATTGTTTCTGGTAGTGTGGTGCTATCTTAAAAGTTAAAAGGTCCAATTTCTATTATTTTTACTTTTATTTGGACTTGTTGACATAGACTACACAATTGCACAATCAATAATTAAATCCAGGAACATTTAGTTGTGCTCGTCCAATTATAGCAGGCCACACTTCAAAATTCTAGCTACAGATTAGTCTGATAGAAACTATAGACAATGCGCTATACTGTATAATTCACTGCACACCTTTGAGGGGGTGAAAATACTCATAAATATAAACTACTTTTACTATCGAACCACCTCTGAAATAATAAAAACAGCTGTTGCCCTACAAAAACAAAACTCGATCAAAATGTTTAGAACAGCTGTTTCTGTCACCCTTTATATTGAACCTCATTTATTTAGAATGGTCTTGGTACTCGTAGCATGTGTCAAATACTATCAGTTGATCACTAGCCTGCTGTACTTGTCAGCATTTGATATAGTCAAAGTAAATGATGACAATACTCACGTTCAAACAGCTTCCGCAATCATCACAGTCAGGTGTGACGTCTGTCACCTTGCCAGGAATCTGAAATGACACGAGGTATTGATTAGTGTAATGCTTAATCGAAAATTTTAGATGTAGATCTAGGTAGAAATAATACATTGTGTCTTTGCGATTATTTTTGAATGACACAACTAATAATTCTATTGGCATTCACTGTATTCGGAGCTATCTTTTTTTTATTTGATATGGGGGCAAAGTCGGTGATGGAGTGAGCTTACCCAGAAGGCTTGTTCACTTCTAACTTTGAAGAGATTAGGGTTGAATGTGTTCGGAAATATAGAAGCTATATTAAACTTAGCACTTTTCATCTTAGTAGGTAGTTGACTACTATACACACCATCAAGCCTGTATTCCCCGAAGGGTTAGGCAGAGGTTTACCAATATACGCCCCCATTTCGCCGTTATGTTTAGGTCACATGCAATAGGGGGCGAGCCTAATGCAATTAAACGGGCACGAAACCGAACTTTCAGAGAGTTCCATCGACAAACCCAATAACTCTTCACTCGACCTGGGAATCAAACCCAAGACCTCTAGCGTACCAGTCGCGCCAAGAACCACTAAGCTAATGAGGCAGTTACGAGGCATTGACTACTTATATTCTGGATTTTTTCTTTGGGCCCAAAATTAGCAAAACCAATACTCACATCACCATTGGAGCCTGCACCATTATCCACGATGAGCACCTCCTTACTCTGGTGGAACACCAGACCCACGACCTGGGCGTCCTCCGCCGCGTAGGGCGCCTCCTCGCGCTTCGACATCTTGTTGAGCCCTAGGCCTCCGCCGGTCACGTTCAACTCGACCACTTGGTTCGCTTGGCCTGGAAGAGAAGGCACGTTTTGTTGGGTAGGTTGCTCCACTGAAAGTAAAAGGTGAAGTGTTTTTTAGATTTCTGTGAAGGAAGAAACCTGCGTTTTGGATAAGGGATTAAATTATATAAATACAGTAATGTAGTAGGTAAGTATATTTAAAAATGCATTATGATAGGTTGAAGTACTTAGATGTGTGTATATGTAAGAATATGTAGATGTCAAAATAGAATAGAGCTTAAATTAAATGAAATATGGTCGAATTCTCAAACGCAATTGCATTTTAAGTCGCCGGCGCCGGTTGGTCTCAATTTAATCACTTTAAGGAGTACGTATTGTTAGCAACAAGAAGAATAATATCTACAATAAAAAAATATTTTCAGAAATATGGTTTTACAGAGGTGGTTTTACTGCATTGTGCTACATATAATCTATTCAAAATCAATTTACATTTATTTGACATTAAGACAATTTGAAGGTCTTAGCATTGGCGTAGCGCATAGCGGGAATGGTTGTCAAATATTGACCTAATCATATCGCACAGGTTTTACATAATTAGTCAATAACCTCAACATACTTAGGAACATGCATAGAATAATTATACCTATTGGTCTAATCCTTCAAACGTCAGATAATTTCTAAATATAAAACCGTCCGACTTTTTTTAGGACCGATTATCGGACCGCTCAGTAGATCCATAATTTCGTAGGACCGACTTATTTATCATAGATCGATGTATATGGATTCTCAAGACAGATTCCGGCCACGGCGGCTAATCTTAATGCAGACTAGCCAATAACGCAGGAGATATTATAAAGCACAAGTGTGTGCGCAAACACAGGTGCAGTCCCTCTTCCCTAACTCTCATAGTCCGATGGGACGGCAATCCGATACAACCGGGGAGAGATCAGGCGCAGGACGTGCTTTACGTGCTTTCCGAGGCACGGGGGTGTCACCACCAACTAGACCAACTAGATGGATAGATCTATCATCGGTATGAAAAGAAGAATCATCTCAATAATCAGCGACGTAGCAAGAAAAGTCAGTCTATCAAACAATGGTGGGACAACCTTCAAGAAACAATTTGCTAGTCACACAATACTCAATAGGTATACTTATTGCGCAAATAGTTATTAGTAGTTAATTACTGCTGTGAAATCATAGGCTGAGATAGGGTTAAAGGTCGAGGGTATTTTAGGCTAGGTATTAAAGACTCCAGGGTTCCAGATATCGACTTCAGTATCTGCTATTATTTCTATTTTTTCTTTGGCTGACTGGTAGCAATTGCCTTAGGCATTAAGTCCGGCTTTGTGCTTTTTTGTTGCTTAAAGTTTAAATAAATGAATAAATAGGCAACTACGAACTACTGACTAAATACTAGGTCCTTTGTAGTGTTCCCAAAGGCAAAAAACGGGTACCATTTTAACCGAATTTAAAGAAGAGGTTGTTTGCAAATATTTGTTTGTCTTCTTAACCATTTTTTTAATTTCTGAGTGTAACTGCATCATAAGCCTAGTGGTCCTAAGTGCGACTGCTATGCTAGAGGTTTTGGGTTCGATTCCCGGTCCAGCAAAGTGTTATTGAGTTTTTCTATAAAATTCTCAGGTCGGAGTTAGGATTTATGCTCGGTTAATGGCAATAGGCTCGGCCCCGATTACATGGGACCTAAACATACCGGCGAACTGTGGGTGTACAGTGGTTCACCACTGCCCAACCCTTCGGGGAATATAGGCGTGATGGTATGTTATTATGGTATGTGTGAATTTTAACCTGTCTGCTATTACTTTTCTTTTTCAGTGTTTAGAACATGTAGGTCTGTCCTAATCACTGCCAGTTGCCTCGCGGTGGGAGTATTTACATATATGACATCATTATACGCCCAGCAGTCTACTATCAACATTGATTGGAAATGTATTTATTATTTCAGTAGCTACCTATATACCACGCGGCGTCACCCGCTATCATTTAGGGCTTTGATTACTGCTCCGCTAGCGTTGGTCGTAGCGTGTTGTTCTTTACATATAAATCATCTTCTTAAATCACTCTGTCTATTCATGAAAACCTCATTAAAATCCGTTGCGGAGGTTAAAAGATCTGCGTGTAAGGGAACAGGTGGCGGGAAGCGAATTTGGTCAGTACTGCGTAGAAATTAGAGTAATCCTCAGAGTTTTAAATACCATCTCTTCTTTATTTTTGTACTTTTTTACGAATGGCATTCATAATCTTGACTTTAAATTACTTATTTCTATAATAAAACTACATAATTTATTTACTAAAAACATCCAACTACTCAGTTCAACGTCTACCACATGCTATGCGCATACTTAACTATTCTTTAACATTATAATATTTAAATAAGTCATCAATAACGTGCTTATGTACAACTTAATAAGGTACACGAGTGGACGCCGCTCTGTAGTCACTGACAGCTGTATTTATTGCTGAGTAAGATGAGTACATTAACTACGTTTAAATTATTCACTATTTCTCATATTTACTGTAAAAAAATACGTTTTGAGAACATACTTTGGTACATTTTGGTCTATTACCCTTAGAATATAAAGTAAAGGTACGTGGAGTTTATAAAACAGTGGTACTATTTTAACTCTTTTCTTTTAATTTATTTAAGTCTCAATAATACTTTATTACCTCGCTATGCTTTGACACATAGGTACCTACTACACCGTCCGGGACAACCACCTATCAAAATGTGCCTTGTACCTATCTACCTGCTTACTTAACATACCTATAATACCAGCGCATTACTATCCGAATCTAGGGCAGAGGCCTCTTCTCATACAGAGAAGCACACGTGTTCAAAGCGGATTGGCAGTTTCAGACTTATATTAATTTCTTATAAGTCTGTGTTCCTTACGGTGTTTTCCTTCAGTGATAAAAAGTACATAATTTAATTAAAAAAGTCACATTGGGATTTGCCCGTTAATGAACCTACCTACCTAAGCGTCACAGGCCTTGACCACTGTGCCATCACATTTTCACAACACACCTATTCCCATTTTATTGTTAAGCCGTCTTAACTAATTGAGGTTCTGAATAATCTTATTGATTTCGTCATCCTCATAAATAATTCCATCAACCTTGACAAGAGCGAACCTTTGACCCACAGTCACAGTCAGAGATGAGTAACTAAATAAAACTACAGTTTATGACGAAAATAATGGTCGAAACAATAGTTGTGCTATTTACGACTGGGCCTTGCATTGTGCATCTGTTTCGTAAGGCCGCGCTGGCACGCAAGACGCGGGCGCTCCTAGCTAGGGATGGGCGGTAGGTTGAGGCCAAATATCCGGCCTAAAAGTTGCTTCACAAATTGTGTAATAAGTAAATTAGATTTATAAGTGATTGTTGGGTATGACAGAGATGTCGGGCCTTAACACTTCAATTTATTTATTATCTGAATTAAGAACCCTACTGAAAAAAAGACATATTCAAGTAATCAATTGTTTTTTTTTTGCTAAAAATACATTGTTATTAGGTACTAAGTTTTGCTTATTAGTAGTATTCATTAGGGTAGAGAGGCAGTTAGATGCTTTGAATCTTATTAGTCTACCTAGAATATTTAGCGCAAACTACCACCATCACGCCTGTATTCCCCGAAGGGATAGGCAGAGGTGTACCAATGTATACCTACAGTCCGCCGGTATTATGTCCAAGCCCAAACCATTGCTATGAATATCGAATATTTGACCACTACCATTCTGTTGAAACCGAATATTTGGCCCATCCCTAGCACCAACATTAAATTGTATTCCAAAGAAGTCATTTTGCAATAACAATCGCAATATAAAATTTACATAGATTACCATATAAAAACGTTTCGTTGTGCAACTTTCATATTTAAACTTTTGATTCCAATAGATACGTACATTTTTATGAGATAAAACTTGATATCTATAAAACTAGTCACGTTTTCATATTGTATCCTTCAATTAAAATGCTAAAAGAAGTAGGCCTTATTGATATAAAGCCTACTTCTTTCTTCTTTTTTTCTGGTATTTATCAAAAGATGATTCTTTTGATAAATACGAGAGCAAAGAATGCTTTCAAACAATTTTTTTACATCAAGCAAAGATACAAAAATATTAGGACTTAGGATGTCGGATAGGCAGTCTTATCATTTCATTCGGCGCTATATCCGGCTAAACTAGAAGCCTATCCCACTAGACAAAAGGTTAGACGGATATAGGATGCTTTTAAATCATCATTTTAATAAACGAAGTTTTTGACAGCCTAGCAGGTCCCCATTCCAAGAACTACGTAATATCTCGATCGTTGAACTCCAAGTTACGCCTACAATATAAGCAGGTGGTTCGAAAACTCATTAATATTTTACGAGCATGTCATTATAATAATATAGGTACTTCGCAATGAAACCGAGTTAAATTTGCCAATATCTGGCGTCTCGCAATATCTGACCGAGTAAAGCCTATGAATATAGGAATACAAAATACAAAATACAAATAATTTATTTAAATAAAAAAAATGTTTACAAAAGTAACAAAAAAAATGAAAAATAAGAGGATGACTTTTCAATTCATAACTTATCTTCTTTATTAGAGGTAAGATTTTTTTGTTTGTGTGTTTGTTTATAACGAATGAGCTCCAAAACTGTTGGACCGATTTTAACCATTTTTTACCAATAGATAGCTACATTATTCCTGAGTAACATAGGCTATATAACATCACGCTACGACCTATGGGAGCAGAGCATTAGCCAAAGACGTAACTCATGGCCGGTGAAAAAAGCCACGCGGTAAAAGTCACGGGAAGGTCGTTAGATACATAGTATAAAACAAAGTCACTATAGCATAGACTTCTAAGAATAGATTTCGAATTTTCATAAATATAACGGGTATTTAAACACGCTTAACGAAGCAGAAAGTTACTTATTCTTTTCCTTATTGCGATATGAAATAGTCACGGAGATATTAAAGATCAAAATTCCAACGCTTTTTTATGTATTTTAACAAAAACCAGTTTTTAACTGTACTAGGTAATCTTTAAATACCTCCAACGTGTTGCGTGCGTTAAATACCACGCCACCATAAAGTGTGTTATTTCACACTTAAAATAAAAGCCGTTTGCCAATATTAATTGTTGCTCAATGATACTTAGTCAATATGCGTAGTTTACGACTATTTAATGTGGTTAGTTACAACCCGTAGGTTTTGTAGTTAGTTCCAACAAAAGAGAAGAAACCGGCCAAATGTCAGTCGCACTCGCACACACGAAGGGTTCCGTACCTTTATCTATAAAAATGGCACAAAAAATCACGTTTGTTGTATGGGCTTTTAATTCAATTATTTATTTTTAAAGTGAATATCATCATCATCTGCCTAGCCTTTTCCAACTATGTTGGGGTCGGCTTCCAGTCGAACCGGATGCAGCTGAATATCAGTATTTTACATGGAGCGACTGCCTATCAGACCTCCACAACCCAGTAATGGGTAATACGATACTCTTGGTAAGACTGGTTGTCAGACTTTCGGGCTTCTGACTAACAGTAACGACTGTCAAAGATCTGCAAATGAAAGCCGGGACCAACGGCTTTACGTGCTTTCCGAACCACGGAGGAAAGCACGTAATTTATTTTTAAAGTGAATATACAGGAAAAATTTTTAACCAGTGCGTAAATTTTGCCATTATAAACTTCAACACGTTTTATTAAACACGTATATTTTATTTTGATATGTCTTAGTACTAAAAAAAAAGTTATCACTTACGAAACATGTATACTTAAAAACCATATTTTATTGTCACTCGGCGCTAGCGCATTCCCCACCCCCTCACCACAGCCATGCGCCCGGGCGGCGGCCAAGAGTTGTCATTGATAGTATGGCGAATAGATTATGTCCATGTTTTGCTTATTTCAAACTCGGATAAGGATGAAATTTTTTTTTATTTTTTTTTTAACTAAACACGGAAATGTGTTCTATTACTGACACTGAACTACCAAAAAAAATTTACGCACTGGTTAAAAACTTATCCTGTATAACTAAATATTCTATGAATTCCATCGTCTGTTCATCTACCTGTTGCTGTTATAAATATCAAGCAAAAACATCACGTTGGTTGTATTGGAGCCCCCGTAAATATTTATTTTATTCTGTTTTTTGTTAAAGCGGCAACAGAAATACATCATCTGTAAAAATTTCAATAACTATCACGGTTCATAAGATACAGCCCGTTGACAGACGGCCGGACAGCAGAGTCTTAGTATTAAAGTCCTATTTTACCCTTTAGGTACGAAACCGTAAAACCATGTCCATTACTTCAATACTAAGCAATGCTATAAATTATTACGCTATAAAACACGATACAACACACGTGCGAAATAGTTCCTTGAAAATGTTCTGTAACAATTTAAGTACCCGATAATGTTTATGGCCGAATACGCAACGACGCACGACCTATATTAAATGTATATCGTAGGTCGACGGTTGCAAGAATATCCGTCTAGACTTTCGTCAGTCAATGTGTTTTAAACTATGATGCATAGAGTAAAGTAGAGGAAGGGCCGACCATAGTCTAGGCTTGTTGTCAGTTATTCTATCAGTGAAAACGCAAAAAGCCGAATGCTTTTTGCAGAAAATAAACCGCTTTGGTTCTTATTGTGTAGTAAAAGACAAAATCAGCTACTAATTGGAGAACTAGGTTCATTTTAATTATTTTGACGTTCAAAAGTGCCTTTTAATGGTCTAATTGGAATAAATGATTTGGCTTTGACTTTGAGACTATTCTGCTTTTAAATCATGTTTCTTAATCATTTTACTAGATGACACTTTTCAGACATTCTTCAGCAACTGTCCAGAATAGGCCAGATAATTTGACAAC
Source organism: Caradrina clavipalpis (assembly GCA_932526535.1). Taxonomy (NCBI): domain Eukaryota; kingdom Metazoa; phylum Arthropoda; class Insecta; order Lepidoptera; family Noctuidae; genus Caradrina; species Caradrina clavipalpis. The sequence continues at coordinate 759,735 of OW052110.1, forward strand.
ACACGTTTTTTTTTAATGATCTGAAAACGTCGACTTTATAGTTATGCTGACCCTAGCTGTACCTTGCGGGTTCTTCAGCGTTACGTTACGTGTTTAGTTACTGCTCTGTTCTGCTAAATCGTAGCGTGATATTTTATACATATAACCTTCCTGAATAGACGGTATATACAGGATAAGTTTTTAACCAGTGCATAAATTTTTTTTGGTAGTTCAGTGTCAGTAATAGAACACATTTCCGTGTTTAGTTAAAAAAAAAATTTCATCCTTATCCGAGTTTGAAATAAGCAAAACATGGACATAATCTATTCGCCATACTATCAATGAAAACTCGCGGCCGCCTGCGCCGCCCGGGCGCATGGCTGGGGTGAGGGGGTGGGGATTGCGCCGAGTGACAATAAAATATGGTTTTTAAGTAAACATGTTTCGTAAGCGATAACTTTTTTTTTTAGTACTAAGACATATCAAAATAAAATATACGTGTTTAATAAAACGTGTTGAAGTTAATTATGGCAAAATTTACGCACTGGTTAAAATTTTTTCCTGTATAACGCAAGAGGATTTTTCCGAATCAAACCATTAGTTCTTAGTGTTCCTACGGCAGTTCAAACAAACCACTTCAGCCTTATAATATTACTAGCTATACATAGCCCACAGTGCTACCCGCGTTAAGTTACGTGTTTGGTCACTGCTCCGCTCCCGTTAGTCATAGCGTGATGTTCTATACCTATAAACCCTCCTTTTGAATCACTCTATCTATTGCTGAAAAGTACAATAAAACCTGTTCCGCAGTTTAAAAAATCTTAGCGTAGATTTAGCGGGAGCGACTTTGTATTATACTAAGTAAAGACTAACTGCCTCGTTAGCCTAGTGGTCCTAAGTCCCCACGACTGCTACGCTAGAGGTCCTGTGTTCGATTCCCAGGTCGAGCAAAAAGTGTTATTGGGTTTTTCTATGAAATTCTCAGTAGCAGCTGGGAGTTTGGATTTGTGCCCGGTTAATGGCAATAGGCTCGGCCCCTATTACATGGAACCTAAATATACCGGCGAACTGTGGGTGTACATTGGTATACCTCTGCCTAACCCTTCGGGGAATACAGGCGTGGTGGTATATATAAGTAAAGACCAAGTAAGCCAAAGTAAGTTTAAAGTTTTTTTTTTCTTACTCCTCCGCTAAACTTTTCTGATTAATTTCGTTGCGGGATCCAAGACAGTTGAATCGTTTCTCCGGGACTCGTCGAGCTTCATTGTCTCGGCGCTTTTCTTGTGGTCGCCACTGTTGATTCTGGCTTACAGAAGTTGCAGTGGTTTGGGAACAGTGTGGCGGGCTTGTCCCAAGCCAAAGTAAGTAAGTAAGTAAGTAAGTAAGCATAGCCAGTTAATTCAGAGATCAATGGCCTGCTAGTGAATGTTAAACAAGATGTCCACATCATCGCCTGACGTAAGATCGTACACGCTTCCCTTCCCATTGACTTGATATAAATATTTTCATAAATGTCGTGGGAACATCAATGTTATCACTATGATTGCTTCATTTTGTCTGTTTATAAGCAACGGTCATTCATTTGCTACAAGCGAGAGCTGAAATCTTTTAAGCAGTTAAGGAGCTGACGAAATCTTTAGATAGTCCAAATATGCTTATTTCAAATACGTTTTTAGGAAAGCTTATTGAGTTTGTGGCAGGGGCAAAAACATATGTCAATCCTCATGTAATTTTATTATTCCTGAAAATTCGGTTTGTTGGTTTCTAATACCTTTATTTTTATAACTTTCTCGTTACAAAAAATTGGTATAGTACCTATTAAAGTGACCAATTAGCAACAATATTGAGTATTACATACTTATCAACGTTAAAATGTCTTTATAAAAATAGAATATTTTATTTGAATTAAGAACGTGGTTATATTTTTTATTTTCGATCAAAATTAAACTTATTTTGAAGTAAATCGATAATATAGCTCTATCATTTATCTTTAACGACCTTTGTATCATAGCGCTGAAATACTTTTTTTTATTTAGTCTGGCAATGTTTATTTATTTATTTATTTATTTAAACTTTATGCAACAAAAGTACAAAGGCGGACTTAATGCACGTGCGCGTGTGCGTGTTTGTTGCTTAATGTGTGTGTGTTTAAGCGTTTGTCTGCGCCTTAAATATTACTCAAACGATTTTGCGCGATTGTTTGTAAATATGAGAATGAAGAATGCATAAGATTACAAACTTCATCGGATCTTCTTACGTATCTTAAACTAACCTTCAGTAGATGAGTATTATGTTGTAGTTTCTAGCTCGTTCTTCTTCGTAGACCTAAGAACTCCTACATTTTGGAGCGAGCAACTAGGTTTAGCTTTCTGACTTCTGACTAACTGATCGACGTCTTGACAATTCTAAAGAGCGTAAATGGTTTAATTGATATGAATGTTTTGACTTTGAAAAGTATTGGAGAGGTAACATTAATAGTACCATCTTGCTACAATACAACAACTTTGGAACCTACATATGGTATTATTGGACTATGTGCCACTTTTAGCAATTTTCGTAATTATCCGTTCATTCTTAAAAATCTTCTATTACTAAAAGCACCTTAAAGTGACAAAGACCGCATGAGACCTTTAACGACGACTTAACGTTAAGTTGCATAGAATTCGACAGCGAAAAAAAATACAAAAGAAATTCAGAACCTCCATCTTTTTTGAAGTCAGTTAAATAATAATAATAAAAATAGAAAAGAAAGTGAAGAAGGTTTGAAAGGTTACCTTGCTTCCTGGACAGTTTGAGGAAGACATCTTCGAGTGATATGCAGCTGTACATCTGCAGGAGAGCCTGTGGAGACTCCTCGGCCAACAGGCGCCCGCTTCGCATCAGACCGATCTGGAAGAAAAGGTGCATCATCAGAATAAAGATAAATAACAAATCCTTTTGAAAATTGGACTCTTGTTCAATATTTCGTTCTACTTTTCCGTGGGGTTGGTAGTGTGGATAGTCGGCCATCTTAGATCAAACAAGGAGTTCCCAAAATGAATTGTCATTGAATAGTGGATTGGGATTAGTTCTAACAGAAGGAACTGGGTTGGTTCTTTTTACAAGATTCAATTTTTTTTTTATAAATATTGGATCTTTAAAAAAATCTAAGCACAATTTTAGAATGTACAACTGCAATTGCCGAAAAGTAATGCAACACATTTGGCACATATAATTAGTTTGACGTAATTAGGTAATTTAATTAATGAGAGATTGTGGGTTGGTTCATTTTAAGATACTGAAGCTTTATTGGTATGACCTCTAACCAACAGGGGGCACGGAAACACTGCAATCGCGATTTTAATGATGATTCAGACATACAGATTGGTTTTTGCTAAATTAGCAATATTGACCTTTTTATGTGTTTATAATAATGTTAAGTTCAAGTTCATCAGAATACCTACACTTAAGTACTTATTATTATTGTCATCAGCAATTATTTGCTACTAGCTTATGCCCGCGACTTTGTCCGCGATAATATCGGTTTTCTGCGGGTATTTTTTTAAAGTACTCCTTTGTTACTCCTCAAAATATGTATATTATTATTAAAGCATTTATTGCGAGTAACTTAAGACTCATAGTTACAATATTAACTTAAAACTATGTTAGTAACAATATTTACTTAAAACTATGTTAGTACACAACAAGAACGTTACACAAATACAAACACAATACAAACAAAAATCTCTGCCGCATAATTCCAGCCGCAATTCTGGAGCATCGACTCACTATGCAGCAGTCCAACCTATCAGCAACCATGCCCAGGATGCTGTTAGAGCTGGCCCGCACCCTGCGCACCAGGGATGCACACCTTTTTCGCATAACAGCGTAGAAACAGTCTACATGCATATCAGCGAACACATATATACACATACATGTATAGCTATCTACCCGTGAAAATGCCCTTTGGGTGTCGTGATGGCCCAGTGGTTAAGGCACTCGCCTCTTATGCACGAGGTTGTGGGTTCGCAACCGGACACGTCTAAGTACCAATGTGACTTTTTCTAATTCATATTTATATTATCTAAGTTTATGTATCGGTAACCATGTCAGAGGCTCAAGGGCGGTTTAAAAACTCTGACACTAGGGTGTGTGGGGTTGTTAGACCTTACTGCCCTCGCGATAAAGAAAGAGAAGAATCCCGTCAAAATTGTTCTAGCTGTTTCAGAGATTAGCAGTATGAGACAGAAAGACAAAAATTCAAATTTTTTGATTATGGTAATCGTACCGTGTAAATATTTACATGCATCTAGGAAGAAGCTGTTTTTGTGAATACAAATAAATACTTCAATTTTATTTATTTGTATACAAATGTAATGTCATCAGCATTTATATATGATGACTGGTCAGTCTCGGCGAAACAGAGTTAATGATGTCAAATATTGCTCACAGTTTTTGCTTATAGCGACGAAAATTAGTAAAATGTGTAGTTTTTGTTTTTGCCTTCATTAGTGACTGTGGCCAATTTGTTGGTGCTTTGAACTTGCCGCTGTCACGGTTGACTAACTCAGTATGGAGGTTTATAAAAGAGAAATTACGAATTTCAGCCTCAATGACCGGCCTTTAAAAATAAATGCATGTCGATTTCTAACCACCAAAAAGGCATTAATTCATAAAGGTTGATTTGAGCTTAGTAATCAACATCATCATATCAGCCGAACGCAAAAGTAAGAAATTAGTTGACATTTTGGAGACATTTTTACATTTTAATTATAGAAAACACAAATATAGCCAAAAATGAATCCGGAATCTTTGCAACGAGTGTACTGCCCCTCTAGCCAAATTGCAAACGATAATCGTAAACGCTCGGTAGGTACCAATAGATTTCAAACTTTATACCCCAGAGCCTTAAGTTAAAAATCTATTAAAGATTTCTAAGCGTTAGCGACTGGAACGAACGAATACGCTCGCTATGCAATCTTCATTAGATCTTCAACTTAAAACCAAGCACATAAAGTTGAAGATCTATTAAAGCCTACTCAGCGGTTGCGTTTATCGTTTGTTACATGGCTACAGGTGCTGGTAAAAAGTGTTTATTAAGAAATATCTAAGTTACATAAAACCCTACTACCAGAGACGGCGCCTCCTAATATACAATTTATAACAAACGGGCCGTGCCGCAGCGCATTTCAAACTGTGCAAAAAAAAAATCAAATTTCCTGAAATTTATACAGCCTGGAACTAATTAACTGCGCGTATGCCGTTCTCGTACACGATTCATTTTAAACAACAGCTACGCTACAACCATTGAAAAATGGCAGTGAGTATAGTGAACACTGTTTACTATTATCAAATAACAATATTATGACAATCGCTATGCAGGCATTGAAAACACACTCAAATAAAAACAATAGGTATTGTATAATTTTCTCTGACATTTCTCTTCTCTGACGAAAATTGACCCTTCACGACTATCTGTACTTATGTAGATATACATAACATAACATACCATCACGCCTGTATTCCCCGAAGGGTTAGGCAGAGGTGAACCTAAGTACACCCACAGTTCGCCGGTATGTTTAGGTCCCATGTAATAGGGGACGACCCTATTGCCATTAACCGCGCACAAATCCTAACTCCGAGCTGCTACTGGGATTTCATAGAAAAACCCAATAACACTTTTTGCTCGACCTGGGAATCGAACCCAAGACCTCTAACGTAGCAGTCGCGCTTAGGACCATTAGGCTAACGAGGCAATTATAAGGACACTGTTCAGAAGAAACAGATGAAAGAAAATTCTGAACTGCCAAAAAGTAGTAGTAAGTACAGCTCTTTGTGAAGGAGCTTATCTGGGAAAGTAATACCACCATACCTATTTCTACCGCAAAGCAGCGTTGCTGTGTTCCGATTTGAAGGGTATGCGTGCCGGTGTAATTACAGGCACATAAGACATTTCAACTTTATTTCTGGGATGGCAAAGCATTTGCAAGGCTTCTGGTATTGCAGATGTCTATAGGCAGAGGTGACCACTTAACATCAGATGGGCCCTCGGCTTGTTTGGCATCCAACGAAGTTAAAAAAGTGCTCATTATATAGGGTGATTTCGCCGGTTAGCGACCAGTTAGCTGGGTTGCCCACTTCAGATGAGGAAAAAAAAATGTTGTTTACACGCAAAATAGTATATGTTAATGTGAATTTGTCCCAAATATAATGTAGTTTGGATACAAAAACATAAAATAACATACATTCATACAAAAATATTTATAAAATGCTGAAAATGTGAAAATATAGCGAAAACGTCGGTTTACGACCATTTTTATCAGTTTATGACCACCAGTGAGCTGGTTTGCGACCGCTATTTTAATATGAAAAATATGCCAATAAAACAATTATAATCGCTTTAAATATATTTTAATTTTTTGCCTTTTCATAAAAATAAAAATGGTAACAATTTGGTGTAATGTTTTCTTATAAATTAAAAAATAACAATCTTACATTTTGTAGAGACTTAGTCACTAGTTGTAATAGAATCAACAATCATTGGTCTAACAATATCCTTAATATACAGTAATATACAGTAGCATAACATTTAAAAATAATCAATATTAAAAAATAAATAAATTTATATTTTAGGAACAATATTCCGCTTTTCTTATTCAAATTATGATAGTTGACACCAAATTATTTGGGAGCTCCATCTAAAAAAAAAAAAATATATAAGTACTTAGTTTGCTTTTTATGACTAAATTTTGTTTTAAACTGAAAAATAGTAATATTTAGTTGTAAGCGGCCGTTATTTCTCTCATACTAAATTATGTTGGTCGGAAACCAACGTCTTTATTTCGCTTACTTTGGTTTACGACCAGCTGTTTAGCTGTTTAGCGCCAAAGTTTGTAGGTAAATTAAACAAACTTCTTACAAAGAAACTGGTGGTCGCTTACCAAAGAACTACAAGGAAAACCTTTTACAATACTGCATTCAAAATTGTAACAGTCCTTTATGAAGCATTAGGATCATATTAATCAAAACAAAATAATGCTGAACTCGTCGGTTTGCGACCATGTGGTCGCTATCTAACGTTTTTCATAAATAAGCATTTCAGTTACGGACCACTTGATTTTATCTTAATAATAAGTTTAAAAAAAGCAAAATACAACTAAATTATAACCCATACTTATCGATTGTACAATTTAAGTATGAAACTGGTGTGTAAAACATGAAATAAGTATTAAAACTTACCTTTGAGCGCCGCGCGCCGAGTTATTTTTTTTTCAAACTTGCGGCACTTCCACCACCACGGAATCAAGACGCGCACTGAGCAATATTTTTTCGGCTCTGGGTTAACCCATTTGTTTCAAACTTTGCAAATTCTTATTTCATAATCATTTATAAAGCACGTTAGATTTATTTTTTATGTATGTTACCTCTACAAATGCTATTTTCTTGATTTAAAGAAACTTAGTCCGTCAAATGGTCGCCTACTGAAGGTGGTCGCGAAACCGGCGAAATGACCCTACAAAATTTTATTAATCGGACGACCTGATTATGACCGCAGAAAGGCGCTGGATGCAGGCCGCTTCCAACCGGTCCTATTGAAAATCTATGGAGGAGGCTTATGTCCAGCAGTGGACGTCCTGCGGCTGATATAATGATGATGATGATGAAAACTTTTCTAATACCTTCATATTATAGCGTTTCTTCGCAGTTGTAAAACAGCCATATCACGTCAAAATTATGCGTACAATATGCTAATGACTCAGATTCAAACGAGGAAGCTGATGGACCTCGATTAGTCAGTATTTTGATAGAAAAACAAGAATCTTCAAGGAAACCGCATTCCGGAAACATTAGTGAGAGGTTATAATATGTGTGTATCATTATAGGTGATAAAATAACACCAATAAGTATGCTTCTTTGTTCTAGAAAATAAATAAAAGTTAAGAAATGGCTTATTCTGTTGTACCTAGATGATTTTTACGTCTTACATGGAAACACCCATTTAAGAGTGCGCTTGCTACACTGAGGATATTTGTCTATGAGTTGTAAATCATAGAGAGTAGGTTGACAAATGATACCTGTTTACAATTATACCAGCATGACATGGCAGCTGTTTGGCAGCATCCATGTTATTAAACTGGAAACATAACAATGCCTCATACTGCCTCGTTGGTCTAGTGGTCCTAAGCGCGACTGCTACGCTAGAGGTCCTGGGTTCGATTCCCGGGTCGAGCAAAAAGTGTTATTGGGTTTTTCTATGAAATTCTCAGTAGCAGCTCGGAGTTTGGATTTGTGCCCGGTTAATGGCAATAGGCTCGCCCCCTATTACATGGGACCTAAAAATATGCCGGCGATCTGTGGGTGTACATTAGTACACTTCTGCCTAACCCTTCGGGGAATACAGGCGTGATGGTATACATAACAATGCCAGGTACTCGACAGCAAACTTAGCTTTAGAAAATACGTTTATAAACGAGCTCTTTAGAAGTCACTACATGTTATTACTACGAAATCGGGATGAACAAAACAATAAATAACGAAAACAATACGGTAATAATCGTTATTTTTTTTATAGACACCCAGAAATGGTACCTACCTTACCTTCACGTAACCCAGTGCACAATATCCCCCCCCAACCCCACCCCCTCTGACACATATATATTATATACTACGCAGCGAGTCACCTCGAGTTCAGACCAACCATAAACAACAGCCTGTATCATTGACTACAGACCTTCAACGAAGATTAGTCACGTGAACATACATGTTTTTTTTCAAAATTTGCAAATTTCTGCAATTTTTTTGACATCACCTTTAATTTAACATTGAGTGTCAAGTTTTTGTGTAAATATTATAATTTGTTATTTGTCTACTGTATGATCTGTGTACTTGCGACAAACGTGGTATAATGTCTAGCTACATATTACATAGCTTTACTATTTTTTTAATTACTCGACTACTTTATAACTTTGTGAATAGCAGAGGCGTATAAGGCAGGTACACAAACAGTTGCTCTATAAAAAATTGAGAAAAATTCTCTAAATCCCTCTGACGTCAGAAATAAAACCTCATTCTGTATCATGATTACTTTAAACAAATCTTCATTTTATTTTGCTTTATAATTTAGGCATGTGTCAAAAGTCAATGAAACTCACGGAAATTTTTAGATAATTATGGTTATGCTTATAATAAATATCCCAGTCATAGAGAGAGTTGGAGTTTCACACTTCTTAAACAATATGGCTGCCTATTTAGCACCTATACTTCCATGTTCCAGTAAAAAAGGTGAGTTTTATAAATACGCGATTTCCCACGATTTGTCAATTGTTTATGTATTTTTTTTCTACAGGGCCTTGTTGCTTTACGATATAATTATAAAATCATTATTTTTTTAAACATAAAAAAAAAACCCCCCTGTACCCCCCTCCCTGAACCTCCCAAAACCCCCCTCCCTGAAAAACCTCCCTGTATAAAAATAGCACTAGTCTCCATACTAGGATTCTCTGTGTCTTGGAGACTAGTCTTTTTCGTCTTGCAATATAACAGTATGGTAAAAAAGAACACCTTGGCATCAAGCAGAGATCGGTAAGATTCTTAAACAAAAAAAAAACCAAAAAGTTCAAAATACTCACACAATGCGCCTGCCGAGCCTCCTCAATATAATGTGTAGTAATAATGACAGTCTTGTCTCCGGAGCTGGTGATGCGCACCAGATGGGTCCAGATAGACTGACGCAGCAGCGGGTCCACCCCCACTGTGGGCTCATCCAGGATGAGGAGCTCAGGGTCGTGCATGAGGGCCACGGCGAAGGAAACTCGACGTTGCTGACCACCGCTGTGGAAGATTAGAAAGGTTATAGTTGGTTGATTGATAGGAGATTGGTACTCTAATGCTTAGAGTGATAAGGACTTGTTTGGTACAATAGGTCTGTGGGTTTCTGCACTCCTGGTGATGGGCGAGTGTTACAAAAGAAGGACCTGCATGGAGATTCTTGTTTATCTTCTCCTTAGGACCTTTTTTCTAACGGGAAGAATGGAGAAGAAACTCCATGCATGTCACTCTTCTGTTTGGAGCGAGCATCTAGCTTATCTTTCTGACTCTTTCTCTCTTAGAATGACTTCTTCGCAATTCAAAAGTGCCTGTAAATGGTTTATTGCTTCTCCAGTGGAAACTATGTTTTGGAGTAAACTGCATAAGTAGCTATCCAACAGTCAATTGTTTTAATTTTAATTATGGATAAAAGCACTAATTAATAGTTGAAGTATTAGGCAAATAAATGCTTCAAGTTTGAGTTTTAGAGAATATATAAATATTTGAGTAGCGTCAAGACTTTGTACTGTGTCTTGTTACTGTTAGTTTAGGCAGGATATAATTTTTATTGCTTATAGGATTGGCTTGTGTGTACAGTACACTGAACTCAGTTTGGCGGTCAAAGCTAATTCGTGTTTGTGTTCAATTATTTGTCTATACCCAAGATGGGAGACAAGACAGACAAGCGCGTCAGACATATAATTAGTTTATCGCTTTGGTACGATTGAAGTTGTCTTTGATGTAAGATTTGATTTTCGTCTAAAGTGCCTGTCACTACCGGTATTCAAGCATTTTAGTTTAGGAAATAAAAGCTGTATAACTCTGAAACGTGTCCATCTTAACACAGCCATGTATAGCTATGTTGTTATAGATTTCATAATTAGGGATAGTTCTGCCAATATAATTGAATTTTAGATTTACAACGCTAATAATAATTTTAAAATAAAGTTCAAGCATACGACATAAAACCTTATTTCAATTGACAGGTGACACTCAACATGGCGGACATGTCATATTTTGACAGGTATTTTATATAGGCATCTCTATAGGTATACCTCTATGTCATGTGAAATATAAACATGATTCGACTCATCATGATATGGATACCACAATATCGTGATCCTAAACCGCCAAGTCATAATGTTTCACCTTTCCAAAAATTACCTTACAAGCCATTGTCGAGCGGTCGACTAGCGAAAGTCTATTGGTTGCATAATAATGGATATCTTTTCGACTTCACGAACGATTGCGTTTATAAATAGCAAACAGTTACAGATTATGACGTGGTAATCACGCTTCTATTTTATTATTACTTAATAATTATTATGCTGTTGTCTTTTTGTTGTGTAATAGGAAATTAAGTTTAGTCAATGTCAGTCTTGTGTTAAGCTACTTCTTAGGTTACTGCTCCGCTCCCGAGTGTCGTAGTGTGATGTTATATAGCCTTAACTACTTATTCCTAATGATCTAGCCATCGTATACTAAAATACTGAAAGTATACTAAAATATATTTTCAATTCTGACTTGTAGTTCCAAAGATTAGCGCGTATAATCAAACAAAACACTACCTTATACATATTAGTAGGTATAGATAAATTGAGCTGTTCTACATATCCAAAAGTGCAACACCTACACAGTCAGAATTAGTTTTTGTTTTTTTTATGTGTATTAGTATTTGTTTTTATTAAAAGCTTATTAAAGAAATTCGCATGTACGTAGATACAACGGTCACAGGCAACACGAGGTCGATAAACGGTAATTTAAAACAAAAAATACTAATACCGTTAATACTGAAAGTGTTTTGTTAACAGAATTAAATCCGTTACTGAAGTGACTATAGATATTCCAGTTTAAAAGCTGTCAGTACTTACTAATGGTATTTTTATAGGTACCTACCTAGGTACGTCAAACCAATAAAAAATCCCAAATGTAAAATATGCGAAAAAAAATAGCTGATCCGTACATTTATAACTCACAACACAACACATACCATATAACTGCATGTATTAGCAGATTTTTATTTTTGGGATAACAGAGATAATTTTTGCTAGCTGGTAATTTTTTTAAGTAAGTCCTATGACCCCTTTTCAGGTGTCTTGTAAAAAAAAAACTAATCTTGTTTAAGTAAACATATATAATTCATAGTCGAAGAGACAGTACATGGTCCTAGACCCCACAACGTTACTAATTTGAGTAAATTATTAAATAAAAATATCACCGGTTCCATGCAAAACTACAACACTCACACGGTCAAAATGTATGACACAGCAGATTGTTTGAATCCATGATAAAAGTCGTATGCCACAATATATGCTCTCCACCATGCATGTAGGTGTACAGAAAAAAACCAGGATCCTATCTACTTCAATAGAACCTCTTAGAGTACAGCTTGGCGCTTTACAGCCAACAGATTACTTCACACCTGCCACGTAATCAGCACTAATGTTCGAAAGTTGAGATGATGAAACAATACGGATCTAGCTTGAACTTAATTCGCACTTAAAGTTCATAACTTAGTTACAAAGCAGCAGTTTACGTAGTTACTTATTTATTAATTTAAACATGTTTTATTTATTTATATTTATTTCTTTTATTTGCCATCGACACGCTAACAAGAAGAATTTAAAATTTATGCAACAAAAGGTACCTTAAGACGAAGTTAATGACTTATAATTAATGAATATGGAATATCGACCTTTTTCTAAAAAACAACAGGATAATATTATTATGAAAAAGTTCCACCAACTAACCTCTTAAAAACATTTTTGACAAAATTGTATTACAAAATCGACAAGGCTTCAAATTTTTTTTGTCTCTTAATAAAACACTGAAATTCAGTCGTATTTTCGTTTTTACTTGGGGTCGGCGCAACATGTTTTCTGCTTCCATGCCAACCTGTCAACCGTCATACTATCACTGAGTCCTTTCTCTTTCATATCATTCTTCACACAATCCATCCATCTTTTTTTCAAGAAGTCAAACAGTTAGTCAAAAATTTGAAGCCAATTGCTCGTTCCAAACCGTAGGTCTCTATAGAGAAGAACGAGCAAGAAACTCCACTGACACGCTTTTCATTAATTTTTTTACAACATCCTAATAACATTATTCTTGTTGCTTCTAAAACAATGTCAATCAATCAAAAAACCATCAGCAATTATCTTCAGTAATTTTCCATACAATTATCTCTGTTTTCAATAACCTACACGAGACACATACACTTAAGTCCTTTGTCACGATTGTCACGCGTGTTAGCACACAATTGGCGTGTCAAAATGTTCGTTACACACAGATTTGTCACGCTGTTGGGAACCGTTTACAAATTGGAAGTGTTTGTTTACCCATTGTCTCGTTTACGTTTGAACTTTTGTTGATTAGTGTGAGAAAAATGGTCCTACCTAACTAGGTACTATAGAACTGCGCACTTAAGCAGACCGTGTTTCTTTAAGGATGGGAAATCATCAAATGACTTCTACAGCCACGGGTTTAGCGGAAGGAAGTGTCAGAGTCTTCCTGACTAAAACCCATGTTCCTCCTAATGCCCTTTGCGTTCAAGGGCCGCGGTGACTCTTTCGAACAAATTCCGCAACTCTGGCAGGCACTGGCTCTAGTGGGCCCCGTCGATTATGCTGACATCTCTTTGAGGCGCGCGTGGAACACAACCCGCCACCGACCCGGGACTACTAAGTAGGCCGTTGCAGGCACAATCTAGCAAAATTGAAGATTCTTCTTCTTCTTATCGTGTGGGCAGTAGGTAAGGTCTAACGACCCCACACACCCTAGTGTCAGAGTTTCTAAACCGCCTCAAGGGCCTCTGACATGGTTACCGATGTCAGTGATGTCCAAGATAAACTTAAATTGAAGATTATGGATCCCACTGATACCCAGTGCAAGTTCAGTGCTCCTGAACAAACGATGGCCCACTTACTATGGTGCCCAAAGTGTCGCTACACCTGCACTTTAGAGGACATTAAAAATGCCGGTGATACCGCGATAAATTTGGCCATCTACTAGACCCAAGAACTATAAAGTAGTACTAGTTTATGTTATGTGCGTCGCTTTCACGCGAATAAATGGTTTTTCATTTTTTCTTTCTTTTCTTATAAAAAAGACAATGATCTAGAATCATCGACGCGAAAAGAAGAAGACTGTAAAATGAAGGTGTTATAAAGTTTGGTGTAGGCTATTTCCGAGGTTTTTAAATATTTTTGTCTATGTCTTTTAAAATAGAACATAAGGCCTTTTCAATAACTATATCGCGGTAGCTATTTAGGCAATGTGTGGGATTGATTCACCAGCTGTCTTATACCATTCATCACGCCTCCTAACAAGCAAGTTTTTTTTTTATTTAGATATTTATTTTGACTGTGTTAAAGATCTTTATACAAAAAATGATTTTCTTAAATCTTTTGACTTTTCAACAAGAGAAGAACATTTACCAAGTGCCAATTACTCATCTTTTAAATCGATTTTATCTACAGGAAAAATTTTTAACCAGTGCGTAAATTTTGCCATAATAAACTTCAACACGTTTTATTAAACACGTATATTTTATTTTGATATGTCTTAGTACTAAAAAAAAAAGTTATCGCTTACGAAACATGTTTACTTAAAAACCATATCTCATTGTCACTCGGCGCTAGCGCATTCCCCACCCCCTCACCCCAGCCATGCGCCCGGGCGGCGGCGGCGGCCGCGAGTTTTCATTGATAGTATGGCGAATAGATTATGTCCTGGATGTTTTGCTTATTTCAAACTCGGATAAGGATGAAATTTTTTTTTTTTTTTTTTAACTAAACACGGAAATGTGTTCTATTACTGACACTGAACTACCAAAAAAAATTTACGCACTGGTTAAAAACTTATCCTGTATAAACGTTTAACTAAAACGTTATTTCAAAGTAAGAACATCGTGTATTTTACGAGGCAACAAATAATTTCGCTTGTTCACACAATCGGTGAATTATCGTAAAACTATCGTTATGAACGTAAAATTATCGTAAATATTATGGCATTAGGTAACCTGTTCAATATATACAAATACTGGTTTTAACACGTTACACCCTAGCAAAAGCATACTCTGTTCTAATCTGTACTAATATTATAAAGAAGAAAGATTGATAGATGTTTGTACCGAATAGGCTCCAAAACTACTGGACCGATTTTAAATATCTTTTCACCAATTTATTGGTCCATTGTTACAACACAGAATAAACATAAAAGTACTTAATATTAGGGTATGCTATTATTAGTTATGTAACAATTTATATTAAAAATAATGTTTTAAATTGTACTGCGGTCCCCAAACTAGGCAGCGCCTGTATCTTGGGGGCCCGAGTTGCACTTACTTAAGTTTTAAATCAAACCTATAGACAGCTACATTAATCCTGAGTAACATGACCTATATAACATCACGCTACGACACACGGGAGCGGACCAGTAACCAGACACTTAACTTAACGCTGATGAAATAAGACACGTGGACGGTTCGATATTTAGATTTTACATATATGAGGATTTTCTTTCAGATTTATCGATGACAATTACAAAAACAAATAATGTTTAAATACTTGTCCATTATTTGCAATGATACAGGAAACCCATATGTGTGAATTTTGCCATGTAAACTAAACTATGGTACTACTATACCTTTACGGAGATATGGTGACGTCATGGTGGTATTTACTGTCAATATTAACCAAGTTCTTGGTATTGTATGACGCTGTCAACTAGAATTTGTATGGCAGATGTGAGTGGCGAAGGGAGGGGACGCCTTATGGTGGGTCCACTCGACACAGACTTAACACAGACTTCTATAGAATTTTGTGTGTACAACAAATCAGTACAGACAAATGTCGGTGTATCAGAAAAGTCGGAAGTCTGCGTACATGTCTGTACGATTGTCGGAGCAAAACTCATGATTATTGAATTACTTAATTTATTCATTAAAATCGAAGTCTGAACTGATGAAAAGTCTGCACAGACATTTGGTAAAGACCTCTGAGTAAAAATTTTTACTCAGACTTTATAGTCTGTGCAGATGTCTGTACAGACAAAAGTCTGTGTCGTGTGGACCCACCATTAGAAAGATTTACCTTGACCTTGTCTATCTCAGTGCCAAATTTCATCCAGACCCGTCCAGCTTTTAAAGCTTAAAACAAACATCCATCCATTCACCCTCACAAACTTTCGCATTAATAATATAATATTAGTAGGAGAAATAATACCCCGGATAATGTGAACAAAACATCGGCAGTAATGTTTACGGAAACGGAAGTTGCTAAGTATGTAGGTAAGAACTGTATGTTTTACTTAATTATACTGTAATTACACTAATTAAGAAAAACATAAAGTCCTTACTTACTACGTGTTAAATAATTAAAACTGTATCCAATTGGATATAGTGTTAATTTTAAATAAATGCGGTTTCAAGTAATTACAACTCAGTGTTACTCAACGAGGTAATGCGGCGAGTGTTATGGGCACATTTGCGCCGGGAACGATTAGAGGCGGGTTATTTTGTGACTTTTGACTTAGTTTATTAGACTATTCATG
Organism: Caradrina clavipalpis; assembly: GCA_932526535.1. Classification (NCBI taxonomy): domain Eukaryota; kingdom Metazoa; phylum Arthropoda; class Insecta; order Lepidoptera; family Noctuidae; genus Caradrina; species Caradrina clavipalpis. The sequence goes on from OW052110.1 coordinate 776,052, forward strand.
TACATTTGTATTTAAAAACTAATTTTTTTTTTTTTTTTAGTCATACGTTCGCTTTTTGAGCTCAGTTTCGATCTGTCAAAAATTATAACAAGTTTTTGACAAAGATTGTCGCTATGATCAAGGGGGCATTTCCACAAACTTTTTAGGGCCACCCACCATTTAAATTCAGTCTCAATATATATAAAATGATCAAATCTACCTATATTTTTTTACATCAATTCGTTTCTTTATTTTCTCTTTAAGAAACGTTACCCTAAATACCAAACACATAAACTTATAATATTTGTTCTGTGCGGGAATCGAACCTGCAACACGCAGCAAAACACCCATCCACTGCGCCAAACGTACCGACGAATTTGTCGTTGAGACCAGATTCCGACTAAATTTTTCACGTTTCTAGTTACGAGAATTAACCTTAAGATTGTGGTTATATTTCAACGTAAATCCAAGAAAATCTTCACGAACAGCAAATACTGGAATCTCCATTCAAACTTGACTCATAGGTATTTAACATCGTAATTTGTATCTATTAAATATTTATGCAAATAATTCCACTTGTAGGTAATGTGTTTTCCATACATTTAGCTAGTCATGGGAGTTATTTATAGAATAGATTGACAGTTTCACATCTCAAGATGACTTGGACAGATTATTTAAATATTTTGTATTTACTAATTATGAAATTGTTATGTAGTTAATAGTTATGTAACTACGGCTAGATATCTTGCTAGACGTTATAGTAAAATTGTTATGATAATTGTATAGGTAAATACAAAATAGATAATATCTATAACGCCTATGTATTCTCTGAAAGGTTTGGCAAGGGTGTTTGTAGAGCCTAATACACTAGTTTTTGTCTGCGAGTTTGAACCTGTGGAAGCCAAGTATACCATACAATATAGCCTATGGTACTCGGCAATAGTTTAGCTTTATGTCAGTAAACGATTTTTTAAATTGCCTCCGTACTTCTAGAAAAATCTCTTGCAATCAATTTTACCTCTAATTATTAGTATAATATTAGTTTAATAGCAATAGGCTCGCTCCCTATTGCATGAGACCTAAACATACCGGCGAACTGTGGGTGTACATTGGTACACCTCTGCTTAACCCTTCGAGGAATACAGGTGTGATGGTATGTTATGTTTATTAGTTTAGATGGATCTATTAGACGTCACAAATCATGATTTAAGTAATGTATGTTTCTAGTCTATAAAATATTGATAGATTGAATTGAATAATTTGTTGAATAAAATTCGACATAACTGGGTTTTGTAAACAGGAACTAGCCTCATAGCCTGTTCTTAATGACAAAGGCCACATGAATTTTAAATTGATGGCTTTCCATTTCACTTTGCTTATTCATGCTGAGCACTCGTGTATTGTGGTGCTTTACATCAGAATAATGACACAGTGATCAATCAATTTAATGTCCAACATTCTAAGAGAGATTATAAAGGCTATAAAGTTTGTATCTACTGTTGAAGAGCTTGATAGGAATTCAGCCAAAATAATTGAGGTGATTCAGCCAAATGTGGGATATAGTCCCAATTCTTAGCTACATTATTCCTATGTGACATCACGCCACGACTTTCGGGAACGGAGCAGTAACCACAGACGTAACTTAACACGGGTAAAATAAGCCACGCGGATGAAGTCGCGGGGCAGTTCACAAGTTTTTATTATATTTGGAACTTTATAAAGAACATTTTTTTAATAAGAGAGAGATGGCGGTCAAAGAAAAGATGAATTGTATGTAAAATGACGTGAACGGAATTAGTGATATCATGACAGTGACATAACGGTAGCTATTCACACTAATATTATAAAGGCGAAAGAATATTTGTTTGTCTCTTCTTTACGCTCCAACGGCTGAACGGATCTGGGTGAAATTCGGCACTAAGATAGATTGTAGTGTGGAATAACACATAGGATACTTTTTATCCCGAAAAACGTACGTTCCCGTGAGATAAAATCAACTTTGACGCGGACGAAGTCGCGGGTAAAAGCTAGTTAACAATAAATAAGAAAACGATGATCTACTAAACCCTCCTGGACACAGTCACCAAAATAATCCACTGCACTCACCTAAGATTCTTCACCATCCTATTTTCGCTGGGAAGGTCGAGGAAGTCCAGCAGGAACCGCAGCCTCTCTACGATCTCCCTGGTCTCCATGCCGAAGATCCAGCCGAAGTACATCATGGTCTCCTTGATGGTGAACTCGCCGTAAAGAGCGATCTCCTGAGGCATGTAGCCTACCCGCTTGCCGGGGACTCCGGATCCTGGAAGAAGATGGGGGTTTTAGGAAATATTTGTGATCCTATGTTCCTGTTGTTATGCTTCTTATACTAGAAAGAAAATAATTAAAAATGTACAAAATCTAATCGAAATCTTATAACAGCGACAATAAATCTAATAAAAAAAAATATGATTAAGAAGCATTTTTGACAGATTGAAACTGAGATTATTTTGCGCGGTCGTTCCTACAAGTTATTTATATGTATTAGAACTACCACCCTAACTTCTAACCTTTGATAGTAACTATAGCTTGTAAGTACAATGTTACACCCTTTTTCTCCTAGAAGAAGATTTTGTATCAAGAATAAAATCTTTTAAATTCTCATTTTTCGTAGCTCGTGCAAAGTCTTTACCTTTGAGTTATTGTTATCTTTTATTGGTGGTACTACACTCTGAATGAATAAATGCTTTATTTACCGCAATATTTATGAATAGTAAGTCAATATAAAATAATAACAATAAGTAATTTTAATAAACTTATAACAACTTATGCTATTAGTAAAAGTTGATGGTAAAAATATGTAGAACTATGAATTTATTTAGATAGCAAATGATTTGAATATTCTGCCTGATGTTGCAGTTCTTACCTTTGGTTCCGGGCTTGCCCCCGAGCACCCATATCTCGCCGCTGTTCAGTTTCCGCCTGCCCACGATGCAGGACAGCAGCGTCGTCTTGCCGCACCCTGACGCTCCCAGAAGACCGTATCTGGTGAAGATAAAAAGGGACTTATTAGAATGGTCATGAAGAGTGTATTTTTATAAGGAAATGAATATAACTATTTTACATTCAAAGAGTAAATTTTATTTATTTTCTAACCATTATTAAATATAGGGTAGTTTAGCCGGTTTGCCGGCCACCTCTGGTTTTCGGCCAGTACGTTGTTATATTAATATAATAAGGACACTTTAACCTACCCACTTAAAAAAACAACGCCTACTTAATGTATTGGTATAAACCCTACAACTTTTGAATTTTGTAGAATTTTAATGATCCAACTGTGTCGTCTGTGACCCTCCGAAAGTCTTACAGTGCACGCGTGTATCGAAATTAGTGAAAAAAATAGTGCGCGCATAATTTTTGCAAGCTAAGTTACAAAGTTGTTTATCGGTTTTATAAATATAATTATTGTTCTGTGCACGGGAAATAAGTTTAATTAGTGTTATTTTAATTAAAATGGAAGAAAGATAATGTTATTTACATTTAAATTTGATGGCCGGTAAACTAGATAACGATTTGGGAGACTATTTACTTCTCGGCCGGCCGGCCGAAAACTAGAAGAAGACTGTTTATATTTAATTGATTCTTTTGATTATTAAATAAGGAATTCTTTAAAAAGAAATGCTTTATACACAAAGTAGAACCGTTTCTCATTTGTGTAGTCAGATGTCGGCCGCATGTTTTGACCTAATTATGTGGTAATAACACTTAATAGTTATTGAATATTTGACGGCTGAAAATTAGAATTTTAATATTTACCTTTCGGCCTAAGCTAATCGATAGGGTCGAAAACTAATAATTTACTAACTAATTCTCGGCCAATAAAAGCTAACGATAATAAATCAACTAACTGAATCGAAATCATCACTCACACGAACAATACAGGCATAAAGGGACTTCCCCAAAATTTATCTTATTAGCTAGTTAGAAAATTAAGCAAGTTGATCAACGGCCGGAAACTAATTAATTTAAATTTGTTTTTCGGCCGTGTTTGAAGGGATGGTCGAAAATCAGTTTAAAAAATCTTATTTTCGGCCAGTCAAAAAGCTGATATTTTTCCATAATCTCAATTATTTTTGCTATGCCATATTATCCTTTTTCCTTTTTGACCAATGTTCCTACTATTATGTTTAAAATGTTTCTATATGTTTAATATTTTAATTAAAATCGTTGATTCATACGTATTTTTTGCTTTTAATCCATTATAGAACCTACTAGTTAGCAAATATAGATCATTTTTCAAATAGCAGATTAGTGGCCGAGAACTAGCAAAATAATGGCCGGAAACTAAAACAGGTGGCCGAAAACAGGCGAAATCGCTATTTTCAGACATTTTAATTTTCAGTAATTTTAATTTACCGCTGACGAGTAAAAGGTCTACAAATATCAAAACTACATTATATTTCGAGTTCAAAAATATTTAAGAAACTAGTCTGCGACTTTAATGTCATGGAGAAAAATCGTCACAAAGTCACACGTTCGCTTAAGTGGCCGAAAACCGGCTAAGTTACCCTATACCTTAAAATAAGATTAAAATTAAGACTAAATCTATAAGGCATCAAAGAATTCTTCAGTATCGCCATCAACCGGAAAGAACATAGAATGATAGATCCTAAGTATCAGAACCTAACCATTCATGGTTTTTTTCATTCATACAGGGTGAACTTCGCCAGTGTACTCAGAACACTATTCTGACTTCAGAACAAGTGCTGGTTGGTATGGTTTTCCTATAAAAAATATTGTTGTCTGATACTCAGTCCAGAATAGAGAATTCATGGTTTTAGTTTAAGGATAGGTGTCCCTTACAAACGATATTTATTGGTGTCTATAGGAAATAGTCATTTTAAAAGTCCTAATGTTACCCTAAAGCCTAAAGTTACCCTATATTATAGTCCTAGTAACATGTAAACATGTCCTAGTAACATGGTCGTGATGGCCCAGTGGTTAAGGCGCCCGCCTCTCATGCACGAGGTTGTGGGTTCGCAACCGGGCACGGGCAAGTACCAATGTGACTTTTTCTAATTCATATGTACTTTCTAAGTTTATCTTGGATATCACTGACATCGGTAACCATGTCAGAGGCCCTTGAGGCGGTTTAGAAACTCTGACACTAGGGTGTGTGGGGTCGTTAGACCTTACTGCCCACACGATAAAGAAGAAGTAACATGTAGGATGAGTACTAGTACGAAAGTGACCGTAACATGGCTTAAAGATGAGACAAGATATAATACGATTTCATTAACGGAAAAAAACATTTGAAAGTAATCTTCAAATCCTTAAAAGTACTACCAAACAATGATTGTGTAAAGGACACCAACCAAAAAAAAAAGAAAAACTTTCAATTTCATCACCAACCAACATGAAATCTCAAGCGCACATGAGCGTTTCCTAAAACCGAGATACCAACGTAACGGTCGGACGCTTGCGGCACACACGAGGACAAACACGTTGCGAAACACTGCCATTTACATTCTATTATATACCACACAAACTAACACATGCACTCACAAACACTATTATTAAACAGCCATACGGTTGATTTTTCCAAGTAAATGGACATCAGTTTCTTCATTGAAAAAAAATGCAGTTTGAATGGCTCTTAAGACGTTGTGGTAAGGTTGGTTCTTGATTGATGATTCTCTGTGCATGGACGGTTGGTTTCTTCACTGGTTTGAGGAAAAGACGATATTACAATATGTGGAGGAAGGCGACAATTGTGCAGGCAGCCGCTGTGACTTATTTCTCAATGGGTAGAGGATGTCGTTGTTTGTCTATGGGCGTTATGGTATGCGCTTGCGTTCCAAGGGTGACGGAAGGATAATGGACGGTTGCATATGGTAAGTTGCCTTGCTTACGAATTACATTAAATAGGTCATTGGGCCTCTCTAATGGAAAGATGGTGGTATTTATACAGACTAATACACTTATCACATACACCATCACGCCTGTATTCCCCGAAGGGTTAGGCAGAGGTTGTACACCAACAGTTCGCCGGTATATTCAGGCTCCATATAATAGGGAGCGAGCCTATTCCGGGCACAAATCTTAACTCCGAGCTGCTACTGAGATTTTTTTAGAAATAACCGACCCAGGGTCGAACCCAAGACTTCTAGCATACTAGTCGTCCTCAGGACCACTAGACTAACGAGGCAGTTTAACAACCATATCATGGCTATCCACAGAATTAATCGAAAAGATATTTGACAAAGAGCTAGCCTAGGATCTGTATAAGAACATACGCAGACGAAGGCGCAGACAAAATATAGTACTTTATAATATAGCATCTGGAGATCTGTGCTAGCTAATCTAATCTACTCATGGTACCTACTTCTGATTTATTTATTAACTTTATACTTGTTATACTAAAACGATGTATGTAAATTGTAATGTTAGTTTAAGATACATATTTTGTTTTTGTTTTTATCTACGCCTACTGGCACATAACATGGTTTTAAATTTTTGTTTTTTCTCAGGAAGTGAATTTGTAATTCTTTTGAGAAATAAATATCTTTTAACCGTACTTACATAACTTAGCTGCTGGAAGTCACCCATAGGTGAAAAAATTACCCCTTAATCTACGTACAACTGTAGTTAGTAGTTAGTCAACATGTCAAGAAATCCTTGCAAAAGGACACCATATTTAAATAGGTAGTTTGGTAACAAAAAATCCCATATTTACTTGTTCAAATTACATAATGGAATTCCTATAAGGTCATGGTGGTTGGCGCCTATATGTTAATAATACCTATCAACTAACCACGAACCATTCAGACAGATAATGTAAAAAATATTGTCAGAATATTTGCCGTAGGTAGCAACTGTTTTTCTGTCATATCTCTGTTTATTTTTTGTTCTATCTTCGGCTGTATTTAAGACGTCAATGGAGGCTAAAAATATGTACAATTATGACTGGTGGGTTTTGTATTGATACGGGGAACCCTGATTTTTTTGGAGGGTTTATTAATAGGTACGTTTAAGAAAAGGATTTTTCCACAGCCTACAATTATATATTGCTTTTATAATACTGAGGAATTTTCCACTATGCTAATTAATAAAATGTAATCGTCTGTTTTTGATGTAAAAATATAAATGTAAAAGCATTATATTAAATCCATAATTATGAATGATAACTGACTGTTTAAAAGTGTACCAAAAAATATTTGTTTTATTTGTAAAAATAAATTGGTTTTTAGAAATTATTTTTTTTGTCAATTTGTTTCGGCTCATCTCCGAAACGGGTAAACAGATTTTGACGAGATATCACAGGCAGATAGCTTGTTCTCTAAAGGGTAACTAAGGCTATTTTAGAAAAAAGAATTATAATTCCGCAAATAAATAAAACACCATAGATGAACGAAGTCGAGGGCAGAAGCTAGTCATAGAAATATAGCTAAGAATGTTTGTGTTAAGGTACTTATCAGCGGCGTATGTTCAATGGTCGTGAGAACAAAACAAAAGTTGTTTTACTCCATGAGCATATAAAGAGTAAAACAATTTTTGTTTAAAACTAGAAGCAAAAAGTATAGGCCTTTTCATAATATTTTTAGTTCACCATGAAACAACCTATTTGAAATGCTTACTGGCAACCATTGTGCCGTTTTTCAATGTAGGTAGAGTAGCTGTTGTTTCGAACTTTTAAAGGAAAGCCAGTAAGAAGAAAGAAAAAAAGAAAGAAAAACCATTTATTCAGGTGAAAGCGACGCACACTATATACATAAAGGTACTTACTTAACCTACTTAAATACTAAAACAAAAATAATAAATAGTTAATAATATGCGCATAAAGCCGTGCCCCGTGCAAGTAAGAATCGATTTGTATAAAGTCTTCGATCCTGGACCTGGCAATAGGCTCGCGCCCTATTACATGGGACCTAAATATACCGGCGAACTGTGGGTGTACATTGGTACACCTCTGCCTAACCCTTCGGGGGATACAGGCGTGATGGTATGTCATTGAGCTCAACGTTTGCGCAGTGTCATCATGTGCGTGTGTGATAAACTTTAATTCACACTACAACTTCAAATTTTTTTCAAGACTTTCAACAGCAATGTCCTCGGAATATCCTACTTAATATATTCTGTCAGTAATTAGGTCTCAATTTGTATGACTCTCACACATCCCATCCATATGAGGGTGACCATCTTGTCAGTACAGCCATCAGTAATGTAGCTCACATACAAGTAATGGTCACCCATCCAATATGGCGCAAGTATTGTTGATAGGCTGCTGTGACGTCAGAGTGAAGACTTCCTGACGATAGTGGATCTATGATGTATTGTTTTGTTGTTACGTAGATATAGTGGATGTTTGGCTAAAGTATGTTGAGCCTAGGGCTTAGAATGGCGTAGATAAAAAAATGCACAGGTACAGTGAGGATACACGCCTTTAACTCCATGCTAATATACTAATATGTACTAATACTGATATACATATGTATACTATTTTGTTATTGTAAGTAAATAGTTTGATTAGTTAAGTTACACGTAACTGTAGCATTAGGGTTAACTCTGTTATGATAGTATAAGATGTTATAAATAAATTAATACTAATACATACACTAGGTCTACTAGTCCATATTCCATACTTACTCTATAGTGATATTATAAATGCAAAAGTAACTCTGTCAGTCTGTTAAGCTTTCACGACAAAACCACAAAATCAATTTTGATGGAATTTGGTCAAATCAAATCAAAATCAAATCAAATCATTTATTATTTGTGTAACATAGGTAGAGAATACAGATCTTAAATAAGTACATAGGTCGTTATGTTATGCCTCGTGGCGTACAAATATGGTGGCATGCAAAGAGGAAAAGTACCCTACCAATCATGCGAGAAGGAAATTAAAATTATTTGAGAGATATGTCAAAATACATACAGGTACTTGGTACAGGTTATGTTTGAATCCCAAGAAAGGACATAAGCTACTTTTAATTCCGCGACTTCGTCTGCGTCCGTAATAACCGACATTTACACGGATGAACTCGGGAGCAAACACTGGTATATTGGCAATAGAGTATATTTCTAAAATTGAAAGAATTATTCTAGTCACATCAAGTCACTAGTACGCTGTAAAAATTTACAAAATATTTCAGCATCATCCATTCTTCAACACATATCAAAAGATATCAAATTAAATCAACAGACACGCCTCTTCAATAGGCTTCAAGACCAATAAAAATTATAAAACACCTACGTCAGAAATTATAGCACTCCCATTTCATTGACGTCCTTTGACGTCAACAGGCATAGTAAGGAGTAATGGACGTCTCTCAATGTGCTATTGAGCACTTCTACTAATTGGTACAAGAACCTAATAGGATTGGTCAAGTCATTGTACTTGACAATGGCTAGGGGTATCCTAGATAGGCCTATGACGAAAGTATGGTGTTTATGGAATGAAAAGTAGGTCTGTTGATTCCGATGGGATCAATTTTGGACTGACGACCGAGTGCTGCGAAGATTACGAGCCTAAGGGAGAGCATGGTTAAGTCCATTCCCACAAAGTGCATTGGTGACATGGAGAAAATTATGGGAATCCTATTTAGTAGCAGTGCTCTTTGTGAAGGAGCTCGCCCGGGGAAGTACTACCACCAAGGGTGTGGGCGCCGGTGTAATTACAAGCACATGAGACATTTCAACTTTGTCACTGGGATGCCAATGCATTTGCAAGGCCTCTAGTATTGCTGATGTCTATTGGCAGAAAGGATGGTCATCGCCTTGTCTACTACCCAACAAAACTAAGAAAAAATCCGATGGATATGAGTAACCATGTAACCTAATAACTATCGTATAAATGGAGTATACATATGTACAGAAAAATAAACTATTTGCAACTGACAAATACTACTAATCTTTTTATTCTACTAAAAAATTAAACGATTCAGCTTCGTACCTAATTCTTACTAAGAGTATATTGGCAAATCATTAGATTCTTCAGTCAAATAAATTAAATGCACTTGACTATTTAATTATGATTGTGCTATAAATCAGTTGCTCCTTGCAATTCCTAGTGTCCGTATATTTTTGGCACACAAGTCTTCTTTGACTACCTAAGTAGGTACTGGTTATATAATAGACTAAGACCCACTGTCGCTAGGCACACGTCATTTTAGTAACGTTGAAATTTAATTTTGTTTTAATAATTTATAGCTAATAGATTTGAATAAACAACACACTGAGTAGATGATAGCCATTTATTAATTTCTACTTATAAAGGTAGAGAGAAGAATACATGGTCTTGTTCTTCTTTCAAATCGATGGTTTTAGTAAATCCTTTTTTTATAAAAGTATTTGGTCCTTGTAAGTGGCCGTTTGTGACGTTTTTAATGTCTTCTAAAGTGTGGGCTATTAAATATTTTAGCCATGGTAAAGTGACGTAGGTCTAGCGACATAAGAGTCTTAGACCATAATAATTTGTCTGGTTTTTATCTGTCTAAAAACGTATGTACACATTATGCATGACATTAACGAGTAGTATTTGCAAAGTGCATAAAAAACCTAAATAAACATTAAGACTGGTTTTAAGTCTTTTTTTTGCAATACCTAATCACCTACTTACGTAATCTTGAGATTTTGGCAACCAAATTAATTAATTTTGAAATTTACGCAACTTATTAATTAAATATTGTAAAACTGGAAATGGATTATTTACACACATCTTATTAGCTATGCTATTTGGGACTCGAATGAAGTAGTTGCTTTTTTTCTATCAGTTTTTACATCATTAATACTAACCAGACATATTAATAAGTGTTAAATCAGGTTCTCGAAACAGATTATTATCGGTTGTTATTAAAACTAGTTCTAACTAAGAGGACTTATTTTAAATGTCAGCTTTAATTAGCTTTAACAAAGACAAAATTACGAAAAATTACATGAGACATTTCAACTTTGTCTCTGGTATTTGCAAGGCCTATGGTATTACAGATGTCTATAGGTAACGGTGACCAGTTAACATCAGGTACGCCGTCAGTTTGTTTGCCATCCAACAAGGTTTAAAATAAAAAACAAAAAAAATTGTATCGGTTGATACATTTTTTTTTTTTTTTTTTTAATTTGACAGTCAGTGAGGTATCACTGACTGTCAAATTTTTCGCTAACAGGGATTTTCGTATGGATCTTAAATTAAAGAAAAAACTTGGGCAGAAAGAGCTCTCCTACAAATACAGAATTCGATGATACATGGGCAACTAGATTCAATATTAATGATTTTTTTATGTAATGACGTTCAAAAGTGCCTTTTAATGGTCTAATTGAAATAAATGATTTGACTTTGACATCTAGAATATTTTTTATAATTTGGAGCTAAGTAAGTGACCACGTGTATTGCCGCATAGAGGACGCTATTCAGATCATCGAGGGTGCGAATGAACGGACAATTGGGACTCTCCAGCATATGGGCCATAGACTGATCAAACGCTCCGCAATGGCATTGTTTGTTAGACCGCCCTATGATCCTCTTTTTCACCAATTAACATACTTATTATACTACTTACACTACACACATACACTGAAACTTCTATTAAACTTATATATTTTATTATTTGCAACGGTCTACTTGAGTGAAAGAACGGGTAAAAAAGATCGCTATTACAAATCATTGTACGAGTAACTTGTACATCTACAATGTAGTATTAACCCATTATACTTCAAAGTGCAGTTTTGTTTAAAAGTCCATTATTATACTTTTATACAAAAACTTTGCTTACTAGGTACAATTACTACATTGTATTGTATCCATCAATTGTTACAATACAATTATTATAATATCGTTTGTCAGAGGTTAACAATCTTTTGTTCTGCCTTGGCGTCGTGCCAAGAACTTCCTTGTGGTAAACAGTTAACCGTTTCTTTATCAATAGATATTCTATCTACGTGATACTTGTGATTGTTATCAAGACATCTGATGTGGCAGTAGGCCAGCTATGCTATTCTGAAATAGGCAAATCTTTTCGCAAGTCATCTCGGCAGAAAGAGTGTCCATGGAGTTTCTTGCTCGTTCTTCTCCATAGAGATCTACGCTTTGGAACGAGCAACTAACTTCAACTTTAAACTGTAACTTCTTGACTATTCAAAAGTGCGTGTAAATGGTCTAATTGAAATAAATGCTTTGACTTTGTCTTTGACTTTGATAGTCACACTTGCCTCGCAAAATATCAAATCCTATTGAAAAATGACAAAATACTCACTCGATATAATACTTCTCACTTACGTCATCTCGCGGTGGCGCTAGTGTGACGAACTCACTCATTTTAAGAATACTAAACTAAAATCTCACCGCGGATTCAGAAGTGATTTCGCGAATAAACATTTTAGAATATCACTACAGCCGTGCGATTCTCTAACATATTTCAGGTTGACGAAACTTCGGTAAAATCAACTCTATGCGTTGTGCGTAAAGTTGATTTGACAGTAGTGTCGTCGACGAGCTCAACGTCGAGCGCAGCGTTGAAATATGTTAGAGAATCGCACGGCTGATGTGGCATTCATCCAAGAATAGTTTGAGATGTTTACAATCTTCTCACAGGAAACCAAAGGTGTGCCAAAGGATGTAAAGTTATCGTAAAGTAGCTGTAGAAATACAGTTGAGTTGTAAGGGAGATGCCACACGCGTGTGTTGCGACGGCTGAATGTTGACGATTCATTGTATTTCATACAAATAATCATCGTACTGTATGGATCGGAATGCTGGGCCGTGAAGAAGACGGATGAACAAAGATGTTGCGGAGATGAGAATGTTGAGGTGGATGTGTGGTGTGACCAGAATGGATAAGGTAAAGAATGAGTACAATAGAGGAAGTTTGAAAGTAGCGCCAGTGACAGAAAAGTTGAAAGGGAACCGTTTGTCTTGGTATGGGCATGTGAAGAGGAGGGATGAGACGCATGTGACCCAAAAAGTTATGAATGTAAATGTGGATGGATGTAGAGGAAGAGGGAGGCCAAAGAAAAGATGGATGGATTGTGTGAAGAATGATATGAAAGAGAAGGGAGTCAGTGATAGTATGACGGTTGACAGGTTGGCATGGAAGAAGAAAACATGTTGCGTCGACCCCAAGTAAAATGGGTTTTTTTTTTTTTTTTTTTTTTTTTTTTTATAGACGGGAAATCATCAAATAACTTCCCCCGCCCTGGGCGGGGCGGGAGGGAGTGTCAGACTTTTACTGACTAAAACCCGTCTATGTTCCTTCATGTGCCCTTTGCGTTCCGGGGGCGCGGTATCTCTTTCGAACAACCCGCAGCCCCGGCAGGCATCGGCCCTCAGTGGCCCCATCCAATTTGCTGACATCTCTTTGAGGCGCGCGTGGAACACGGACGCGCCGTCGACACGGTCTGTCGCTAGTGAACGTACGGACGGTGAGCTACCCATTGCTCACCGTCCACAGACCCGCGTCTACGGTGGCCGGGAGTCGTCTCGTGGCTCCCGACGCCCGGATCGTCTACCGCGGCGGCCGCTGGGACGGGGGACCCTCCTTTCTCTCTCCCGTCCCGCCGCCTCCTTCTCCAGCATTACAGCTTCGCAGAAGGAGGCGACTGCTTCCCATTCCCCCTCGCTCCGGACCATGGCCTGAACCAGTGCCGGACGCGAGAGGGCGCCGCCGCCGATGGCCGCCTCGAGGACTCGGCGGTGCTCAGCCCAAGCAGGGCACACCGCCAAAGTATGCTCCACCGTGTCCTCGGGGCGATCCTCACAATGGTGACACCCGGGCGTTTCCTCCCGCCCGATGAGGTGCAGGAACCTCCCGAAACATCCGTGTCCGGTGAGGACCTGCGTCAGGCGGTAGGTGAGGGCGCCGTGGCGCCGCTCAAGCCACTCCTCAAAGAGGGGACTTACCGCCTCAATCAAGGCGTGCCCTAAGTAAAATGGGTTAAGGGCAGGAAGATGATGATGAATCATGGTATGCTAGACGGTGCGTTATGACGTCTGAAGTGACACCCGCGCATTGCACCAGATTTCTAGAGAGGGGAGGGAGGGGAGGGCATAGCAACGCATCGCCCTTTTTTTCAGGATGTTAACTTGACAATTTGTTTGACTTGTTTTCCAATACACTCCAAACGTTATCCTAAAGGTTTACTTTGTAGAAGTTAGATCTAGAAACTACATACGTATGTAATAGAACTGTTAGTCTTGCTTTACCAATTAATATAGAGTTTATTCCCTTTCAGGGAACCAATCAATCCTTTCCTTCTGGTCGCTTCATAGCCTATAATATGTAAATAGCAGTAGGTATATACTCACATGGTGCCCTTAGCCACTGTCATGTTGAGGTTGCTGAGCACATGGTTGGGCCGCTTCTTGGAGCCGTAGTGCTTGAACGCGTTCCGCACACACACCGCCTGTTGACGTTTCTGCCACACCTGTTAAACATATAGGATGTTAGTATAAACATTTTGAGGAACGAGGATAAAATTGGGGCAGTGACTGAGTGATTGGCTGCTATGCTGCGTGTCGCGGGCTCGATTCCCGCACGGAATATTTGGTAATTTTGATGGAATGTATATGAGTTTTTATGATGATGGAGAAATCCTTTTTGTGGTATTCTTCTTTTGCCTTGCAGTGGGACGATAGTGGGCCGGTATTTAAATTACTTAGAGATTATTGCCTCGTTGGTACCAAGCGCGATTGCGAAGCTAGAAGTCTTGGGTTCGATTCCCAGGTCGAGCAAAAAGTATTATTGGGTTTTTCTATGAAGTTCTCAGTAGCACCTCGGAGATAGGATTCGTGCCCGGTTAATGGCAATAGGCCCGCCCCCTATTCCATGGGACCTAAACATACCGGCGAACTGTGGGTGTACATTGTTACACCTCTGCCTAAACCTTCGGGGAATACAGGCGTGATTGTATGTATGTATGTATGTAAATTCTGCTTATTTTTTTATTTTTCTAGTAAATAACGTTTATTGAGAGGTGGTTTCCTAGGGTGGCCCTATCGAATTAATTTGATAATAGGCAGTACCTACCTGATGTAGGTATCTACATACGATAAGGCACGTGCTGCCAACAATGAATGGAACTGCCCTTGATATTATCAATTTGGCGAGACAATTGCAAGAAATTAAGCACTTTTGTTTCGTTTCCTGTTGGTTTTAGTTGCTTGCGCTAAATACATAATTATAACATATTACACGATGGAAGGGACCTTTCTAACCATGTCTTTATGATACTAGAACCTTTACACCAATCAGCTGTTCCATACATAGGTGTAACACCTACACGGTTACATTGTTTGGAACAGCTGGTTTTAATAATCGGCGGAAAATCTTATCGCTAGAGGATCTAGAATCATGTACACGACGTTCCTTTCACATGTAGACATTGTCTCCCATCTTTAGGCTAAGGCTAAGGATGGGAGACAGCGATTTGCGATGCGACTGGAAGAGCCAAACGAGATGAACATGATATGACTACGTTTTATGCGTAAAATCCTTCGTATATTTGTACATGTGAGAAATTTTCAAATAAATTCGCTTCAATTTCACTGATGTTGATGTAGCTGACTCTCAGATTAAGTGATTACAGTAATATTGTTCCTGTCGCATAAAGAAATCAAAGATCGCTAGTAATATTTGATGTACGGTGTAGCCAAATACGTGAGCATTAATTTATTTGTTTTAATCGCTCATGTGTCCATGTGTGTTGCTAATGTAAGTTTATGGGTATGTATATACTAGGTCCACTGTTTTTCATAATTTTTATAAATGACATAATAAACTTTATTCTCAATAAAATACCTGATGTTAATTTGATTATTTATGCAGACGATACTAATGCAATTGTTTCAGATTGTAACATTAGCCGCCTTAATTCTATGGTTAATGAGACTTTAAAATATTTTGATGAATGGTTTGCTGTAAATGGTTTAAAAATTAATGCCAATAAAACCAATATAATACTTTTTCAGACAACTACAAAAACTATTGACAATATTTGTAGTACCTTAAATGGAAAAAGTATTGACACTGTGAAAGTAGTCAAATTTTTGGGTGTGTATATGGACAGTTTACTAAATTGGAAACACGAGCTGTCATCCCTGGTTAGCGCCATCAGTTCGGCTTGTTATGTTTTAAGAAGTTTAAGAGCCGTCATTCACTTAGAACAACTGAAAACTGTTTATTATGCCCTTGTAGAATCGAAATTACGCTCTAGTATTCTCTTCTGGGGAGGAAGCTACCAGTACAATATTAATAAAGCTTTCATTGTTCAAAAACGAGCAATCAGGACCATGGTACGAATAAAACAAGAAGAATCGTGTAGGGAGCATTTTATAAAACTAAACATTTTGACTGTACCTAGTTTGTATGTAATGGTTCTGTTAATGAATTTGGCTAAAAATATTGAACAAGTTGAAACATGCGAGGCAAGAATAAAAAGGGAAAAAACTAGAAGACTTGATCTGTCGTCAAATATAACCCCCCGCCTTAATATAGTGAGTCATTGTTCTCGATTGAATGCTATAAAATTGTATAATAAATTGCCTATTTATTTAAAACAGGATTTGTATAGCAGATCTTTCAAAGCCCGTCTTAAAACCTTTCTTTTAGAAAAATGTTTATACTCAGTCGATGAACTCTGAAATGTACCATTAACAATAACAATTATGACCCTATGCTAAATGATTTTATTTATATACCTTAATTATTATTTCTTTAATTATAGTGACATTTTATTTTTTATTGTATTGTGTATTTTGTATTGTATTTTTAAATTAATCTAGTTGTAAGTAGAATAGAATTATTAATTATTATTATTATCAATTATGTTCAACACAATTCTGTAAATTGTTATGAATAAAGATACGATACGATATGTAAGGCTACATTAGCAACAGCCCTTAGACTAGAGACATACATTGAGGAAAAAAAATATGTCACCATAATTGTCACCAAAATTCCATAGAACCCTGACTTCTATTGATGACAAATTGCCTATCGTACATCATGTCATGACATTTCCTTCATCCGATATCAATCGCGTCACTTCATCAAGGTTTCGTCAAAGAACAATAACACATTGATCGTCTTCCTCTATGGCACTTGTATGGCACGTAAGTAGCTATTGTACTGTCCCACTCCTTGTACCTTCGGCGTAATGGCTGATTCATTAAATTCTGGGCTGTTGACCTTTAGTGCGGGTGTACTGTAAGTTCTTGATGATTATTAGGGAATTAGGAAGGTATGTCATTTGCCAAATAGGTATGGTTTGGTATGAAAGATAATTCAATTAGGAGGGAATTGAATTTTTCTATGAAATTCTTAGTAGCTCGGAGTTTGGATTTGTGCCCGATTAATGGCAATAGGCTCGCCCCCTATTACATGGGACCTAAATATTTAGGTCGCCGGCGAACTGTGGGTGTACATTGGTACACCTCTGCCTAACCCTTCGGGGAATACAGGCGTGATGGAATTGAAAAATGTGTTTTATGCTGTCAGCACATTTCAATTTATTTGTGTAATTATTTTGTGATTTTTATTTTAATCTCTAATTTTGTTGTTTTAGGCTTTTTTTTTTTTTTTTTTTTTTTTATAGACGGGAAATCATCAAATAACTTCCCCCGCCCTGGGCGGGGCGGGAGGGAGTGTCAGACTTTTACTGACTAAAACCCGTCTATGTTCCTTCATGTGCCCTTTGCGTTCCGGGGGCGCGGTATCTCTTTCGAACAACCCGCAGCCCCGGCAGGCATCGGCCCTCAGTGGCCCCATCCAATTTGCTGACATCTCTTTGAGGCGCGCGTGGAACACGAACGCGCCGTCGACACGGTCTGTCGCTAGTGAACGTACGGACGGTGAGCTACCCATTGCTCACCGTCCACAGACCCGCGTCTACGGTGGCCGGGAGTCGTCTCGTGGCTCCCGACGCCCGGATCGTCTACCGCGGCGGCCGCTGGGACGGGGGACCCTCCTTTCTCTCTCCCGTGCCGCGTTGTTTTAGGCTAGCGTAATAATTTGGAACTACCTTGTTGTCTCTTGACTACCTATGATTGACTGGTAGAGAATACTAGCGTAAAAAAGAGAAATAAAAAAGAAAACACAAAATAATTACTGATTAAGGTATACACTGTATACAAGTATAAAATAATAAAAAATATCTACATACACACACAGATAAATGTTCTTTAAAATACAAGGATTTACTTTAATTTTGGGTTACCACTAAACAGTTGGCTGGACATTCCTAAAGTCATCTTTATTGTCAGGAAATGTCCCATGTAAGGCTTGAGTCATGGGCTATGAAAACCGCTACGAGGAAATCTAAATGACACCTTCAAAATTCTTCAATGATTTATGGTCGTCCCTTCTGCATTTAATAGGCCTTTGTAGTAGATCGGGACAATTTACTAGTTGTAAGCCTAGCAGGAAAACTATTAGTGAGCATAGTACTTTTATGGTGTCAACTAACTCACTATTAGTGGGGTCAAGTATACAGGGTGGCCCACGCAACGTATGTTCAGCAAAAGAGAGCGTTCAAGCAAGCGTTTTCGGGAAATACCATCATCATCAGTAGTTATTGGTATGGTCAGTGATACAAGTCGTGTTGCAGTTCAGATTTTAAAATCATAATTATTGAGCACAATATGACATTATTTTTGTAACTGCCTCGTTGGCCTAGTAGTTCTAAGTGCGGCTGCTACGCTAGAAGTCTTACAGGTCGAACAAAAGTATTATTGGGTTTTTCTATGAAATTCTCAGTAGCAGCTTGAAGTTAGGATTTGTGCCCGTATAATGACAATAAGATCGCCTTTTACCTGAGATCTAAACATACTGGCGAACTGTGGGTGTATCAAAAACGTCGTCTTTCTTTTAACTCGATAAAAAAAACCTATTAATACAGACTTGATACGTCATAATTTATTATCTTAATTAAAATAATTCAGCTGACTATGTTTTGTTGCTATTCTTCTATCAAGGTCATCTTGGATTTAATGTTATTTGAATACAATGCACTCTTTTTAATCCGATTATAAACACTGTTTTACAATATTTTTGTCATTATATTATAATATGCCAAGAACAGCATATGTTATGTTACCTACCTACCTAGGTGATTAAATGAATTTGTAAATCGTAGCAAAACAAGGAGGTTTTTTTGTAAAATAAAGACAATTTGTTAATTTTGTTACTTAATAATGATAATATTCTCCAGACCGATGTCGGTCATGGCGTCTAATCTCAATAGAGACTTGCCAATTCCGCACGAGTGTGTGGACAAATACATGTGCACTCCCTCTTCCCTCACTCTCATAGTCCTATGAGACGGCAATCCTACAAGACCGGAGCGAAATCAGGCGCAGGACCAACGGGTTTACGTGCTTTCCGAGACACGGGGGCGTCACAGTATCACTAACTCCGGGCTGCTATTGAGAAGTTCGTGATGGAAAAACCCAATAACTTTTTTTTGTCAGACTGGGAATCGAACCCTGGGCCTTCGTGCAATAGTCGCGCTTGTAACCACGAGACCAACGGGGCAGTCAATAAGTCATATTACTAATGTTACTTAATAATGCAGGACTTCAAAATGAGAAAACATATAGCAACTTATTTTTCTGTTTAGGAATGGAGTGCAAAATAGTTATTATAACTTGGAACTATTTAAAGTTATTTAGTTCTAAGTAAAGATAATAGAAATTGTAAATGTTGTAACGGCCAAAATGTAATGAAAAATTAATTGCATTTGATATTTTTTGATTAGCAAAAAAAATATTTGCATCTGACATTTTTTGATTTGTAAAAAATATTTGCATTTGACATTTAATTTTTTTGAAGTCACTTTTAAAATAGTTTAGCAATAACTAATTCAATTTGCTAACTTTTTCCTTTAACTTCGTCCGCGTGAATATTATTATAGCCTATAGCACACAAAATAACGTAACTTCCTATTAGCGTAACAATTTTCAAAATCGGACCAGTAGTTCCGGATAATAACGCGTTCAAACCAACAAAAAAAATGGTGTCAAATAAAAAAAAGTGTAACAACGTATAATATGCGTCACTGTACGCCTCGTAAGTACACATTTTCTTAATTCGTTAATACACTATCATTTCAACCCGGAATCACTCACAGCCGCGGGCCTCCTTTCATTTCTGCCACTGACTTAAAACCCTAAGGGTGAAGCCAGACGATACGCTCGTCTGGCGTAGTTTTTGGAATTGTAAGTCGCGTAACATCTGCTACATTCGGTTTCATACAAAACTCATGTTTCATTCACACGGCGGCGGCGACGCAAAATGAGCTGTCAGTTTCACTAGGAAGTAAATTGCGCGGCTCAAAAAGCGCGAGTCTCAACTTCCAAAATTATGTTCGTGTGGCAACAACAACAACACAACATACCATCACGCCTATATTCCTCGGAGGGTTAGGCAGCGGCGTACCAATTCATTTAAATAAATGGCAGCGGCGTACCAATTCATTTAAATAAATGAATTGGTACGCCGCTGCCTAACCCTCCGTACACCCACAGTTCGCCAGTATGTTTAGGTCCCATGTAATAGGGGGCGAGCCTATTCCCATAAACCGGGCACAAATCGTGTTCGTGTGTGTTGTGGTTCGTGTGGCCTCACCCTAAAATAACATAAGGAAACTATCATCAGATTTCACTGCTATAATACAGGTTTAATTACAGACAGAGTATAATGGCCACTCGTACCTGTTTGTCGTTTGGACAATGGCTAATTATGCAATACATTTTGTAACTGCGGCTCCTAAAACGATTGACATAGTTAAGAGTTATGTATTCTTTGGAGAGAAATCTACGTGCATTTGAGAGTGTAGGTGGATGATGAAATACGATTCTAGAAAATAATTGTTGGTTCTAGACAATTTTTTTAGTCAAGACTAGTCAAGTGAAGGCGTTTATTTCAATTAAACCATTTAGGAGCACTTTTGAATTGTCAAGAAGTTACAGTTTAAAGTTGAAGCTAGTTGCTTGTTCCAAAACGTAGGTCTCTATGGAGAAGAATGAGCAAGAAACTCCACGGACACTCTCTTACTCTCACGCTAGTTGAAAAATGTGTTTACATCTACATTTTGAACGTTTTCAATCAGTGGATTCGCCTTCTGAGGAAAGCATTATGAATAAGATTGATAACAATAAAAAATCACTTGTTAAGTAGCGCGAAATAACCAACCATAAAGAGTCATTTACTCGTATAATATATTAACCTTCATGAAAGTTATATGTTTGAGCCGTTTGGGGTTGAAACACTAGGGCCATGGGGACCGAGCGCTCATCTAGTTTATCGCGACATCGCGAAGCGACTGGTCGATTCTCACGTGACCAGAGGGCTGGCCTATTCTTTGCCCCATTGACAGCGATGCGGATGAGTTTTTTGACGCCCTATGACCTTACTTTTTTATTTTAACTGTACATAGTTTGTAATTTAATTATTATTTAGTTTTAACTTTGATGGTCCAAATGAAATAAATATGTTATTACTCGTATTTCAAAGTGAAAGCATTTATTTCAATTAAACCATTAACAGGCACTTTTGAATTTTTCGAGTGTCGCTCAGTTATTCAGTAAGTTGAAGCTAGTAGCTCGTTTCAAAACATAGGTCTCTATGGAGAAGAATGAGCAAGAAACTTCACTTCTAACTCATAATTCTGGGTAGTCAGCAGCTATCCTAACTACTATCCCCTCGTCAAACATTGTATACGTGACACTATCCATGTTTCATTGCTTACAATTAGTGATGAGTACTTCATAATCACCTGTATCGTTATTTAATTATGTCAGGTTATTCCAAACTAATTGGTTTTCATATTTGCTAATGAGCACGCGACCAAGGTACTTAAGAAAAAGATTTTGGGAAACTAAACAGGGTTTTAGAGAGTGAAGAAGTTATGGCAGAAGTAAGCTTGTAATAACCATCGTCACCTTATTGGTCAAATGACGAAGAACTTCAGGAAATGAAATGTGGCCAATGAATACGCTTATGTGGCAAGGCGTGACGTGAACTAAGACTATTTCTGCTGTGACCCACATCATATGTAGATGCATGACTGCGATGCAATCCACTTCGGTTGCACTACTTAGGTCCTGGAATTAATTCCTAATTTCGCGACTTCGTTCATGTCAAAGTCAAGTATACCACAAAATATAGCCCATGGCAATTTGTGATAGATAGCTTTCCATAAAAAAGAGATCTTTTTTCATCATTTTAGCAGCTTCTGAGATTACCGCTTAAGTATAAATTAACATACCCCTACAGAATATTACATTCAAAAAGTATTCAAATTCGTATTGTAAGTATGTGAAAAATGGTATTTACTTTCAGCAAGGTGTCTGAACAAGTAACAAATAACACAAGTGCATACTGACCGAGCTCTCCTGTTTTTCGAAAGGCGGTGAGAACTGTATCTGGCTCATCTTAGACTCCTTCGCGTCGCCCAGTGGCGACGGAGGCGAGGTCTCTCTGTAAATAAAGGAAAAACAACGTTAGAAACATATAAATTAGGTTTATATTACAGAAATGGAATTGACATGGAGTTAGGGCTTTACGTCTATGAGACGCCTCTTAGCCAATCACGTTGGGGCTAGAGATAGTTATTCCTCAATTTTAATAGTAAAGCAAATACAACTGCCACGTAAATTCCGTCGACCATTCAAGGAGAGGTATCTCTTAACATACACGTCAAACATATACGTATTTGTAAACATACGTCATTCATTCTCTGCGGGTTGTTCGAAAGAGATACCGCGCCCCCGGAACGCAAAGGGCACATGAAGGAACATAGACGGGTTTTAGTCAGTAAAAGTCTGACACTCCCTCCCGCCCCGCCCAGGGCGGGGGAAGTTATTTGATGATATCCCGTCTATAAAAAAAAAAAAAAAAAACGTCATTCATTCTGTTATTTTTTTAACCGTTATCCTGCTCCAAGAACTCTCCTGTATCATGGGTGCGTTTACAAACATATATAAACCACAAAAGTAAACATATAAATATCGAGTCCACAACACGCAGCTTATTAGCCAATCGCTCAGCCACTGCGCCAACCCAAGTCAAAGTCAAAGTCAAAATTTGCCGATTTATAAGTAATTTGTTTACAGCTAAAATAATATTTTGTAATGTACACAGTGTCATATTTTGCGAGTGCAGGTCAGTTGACACCGTAACGTAAATCGCAGTTAATGAAACTAATAGGATGTTTATCATTTCATTCATAAATTCATAACAAAATATTAATCATTCATAAATTTAATTCAGTTGGTATTACTTCGCTTTACTATACAAAAGGTAGGTTTATATAAAGTTCATCATGTTATTATCTAATTTTAAAACATCATCATCACACAATTTTGAATGTGTTTTAATGATGAACGAACCAGAACATAAAACTAAATTCAAAATAATTATTCAAATAAAAATATCCTCAAAAATAATACTTATTTAAAAAAAAAAGCGTTTTTAATTTGAATATTATTTATCTTTTGCATACCGACATGCAAAAAATGGCTACACGTTTTATAATTTATGTCATCATTATATTTGCAAAGTAAAATTATCTTTTTCTTAAAAAAACCTGCCTTCAACATCTGTGACCCAATAATTCCAGGAAAATGTCAGAATGTATCTCTTTAAGGCACCAATCAGACGTCGTCGCCTTGACCTGAGATGAGTCAGACTGTCGCCTTCATAACCAGACGATTAACTCATGGTGCAATCTGGCTGTTAACTTTTATGATAGCGCAGGGTGTAAGGTGAAATTGTCGTCGTAATAAGTGGCTTTTCTGTCGAGGTTAAATTGTAGTGAATGCAGGTGTAAAACGGATGCATTACGGTTGCTATATATCAGCGTTCTCTGATATCCCGATTTTGATGGAATGTCCCGATTTTTTTTAAGATAAAATTTTAAGTCCCACGCGGAACTAGTGCTGTCCCATTTATTGTATTTTTTTACGGTACTAAAGATTTTTTTTTCTTTTGCGGAGTTTTATAATCTTATAAAAGAAACGAAATCTTTAAAAGCAGTTAAATGTACAAGAGTATCATCATCATCATCATCATCTCAGCCATAGGACGTCCACTGCTGAACATAGGCCTCCCCTTTAGATGTCCACATAAACCGGTCGGAAGCGACCTGCATCCAGCGTCTTCCGGCGACCTTTATTAGGTCGTCTGTCCATCTTGTTGGTGGACGTCCTACGCTGCGCTTGCAAGTCCGTGGTCTCCACTCTAGCACTTTTCGACCCCACAAGAGTACAAGAGTATGTAATCAATAAACTTTGGATTAGTATTTTTATAATGAACCACTTTTATAGAACGAATCCCGAGTTTTACATTTGAAAGATTTTATAATCCCGATTTACCCGAAAAAACTTTGGCAACGCTGCTTTACACATAAGCAGTACATTTTGCCCGACAATTTCAGTACAACGTTATCAAAGAATGCCGAACCGAATGTGCCGATCCGCTTATCTGTAAAGCGACCCTTATTTGACATTGGATTGTTTTCGATCTTTTGACAAAAAAATCTCCAATATCTAATCAATAATTATTAAAGTATATGATCGCGTATTATTTATAGCAATTCCTTCTCATTTGTCTGATCTATGATACTTTAAAAGAAATGTCCTTTACGGGTTGATACCCGATGATTTTCTTAGCAGTAGAGCTCTTTGTGAAGGAGCTCATCTGGGGAAGTACTACCACCGTACCTTTTTCTGCCGCAAAGCAGCGTTGCTGTGTTCCAGTTTGAAGGGTATGGGTACCGGTGTAATTACAAGCACATGAGACGTTAAACTTTGTCTCTGAGATGGCAACTTATTTGCAAGGCCTCTGGTATTGCAGATGTCTATAGGTAGAGGTGACCACTTAACATCAGGTAGGCCGTCGACTTGTTTGCCATCCAACAACATAAAAAAATGCGAAATTTTATCAACCCATTAAGAACCACTTAATTATAATATTAATTGCAAGTTATAGACCCGAAGTGACATTTTAAATTAATGATCCGAGTGTTGCCAATAATAAAGGATATTATAAAAACTTATAATACACACGTAATGGCTACATGACGTAAATGTCTCAAGACAAAGTGCGTTATGTATACATATTTACATAATTATACATATATGTATACGCGCACATGTACATTTGGCACTAATAAAAGCGGATGTGAGTAGTTTTCCTTTTGCACAACGATAATTAAATTATACAATAGTTTTGGAACATTCTGAGTGTTTAAAAGGTGCATTTTACATCCTACACAGAAGGTTGTGATAATAACAGATATAAATATATTAATTAAATAAAACTACGACACCTGCAGAATAAATACTTTTTTAGTTGTTTATGTTTGACAGTATTTCAGAAGACACCTTTTTAAAAGAACAGAATCGGCCCGTTGGGTTGCGTTAGGCTGTGTCGCGTAGCTTTATCACGGTGAGCGTGCGGATCATCGCCCCGCCTGCCTAAGCTCAACGACAAGGTGGCTAAGTTCGAATTAAAAAATCACTAACTAAAGAAGAACCTATTAATTTTCATACATACATAAACTCACGTCTTTTTCCCATAGAGGTAAGCAGAAACCACAGAACGCCACCTGCTACGATTCTTACACACTCCTTTCGCCTCGTTCACGTTTA
Organism: Caradrina clavipalpis; assembly: GCA_932526535.1. NCBI lineage: Eukaryota > Metazoa > Arthropoda > Insecta > Lepidoptera > Noctuidae > Caradrina > Caradrina clavipalpis. Next base: position 801,649 of record OW052110.1, read on the forward strand.
TACATCTGGTATTTATTTATTTCACTAGAATAGTTATATTCTCGTCCCCTTTTACATGGGACCTAAAACATACGTGCGGACTGTGGGTATACATTGGTACACGTCTGCCTAACCCTCCGGGGAATACAGGCGTATTGATAATTGATGTTTGTATGTAATTTATCTTCTTGAATTTGATGCAAATCTTTCATTCAATTCACGATTCAGGTCACCTACAAACAATAGCTGATTGTTATCATTATCTGACTAAAACATTCCTTTTCAAAAGATTCCGTCATTAGCGATTATTTGTTTTCAGTTCATTGTGGACTTCAATTAATTGAAGAATTTATAATAATAATAGCGGTTTACTATTGTCCTACGGTGGGGCAATGGCCTGTTCTAATATAGAAAGGGAAAAGAGGAACTATAATAAATTAGGTTTTCAATTATTTCAAAGACAATAGATAAATCAAACAAATGACTAGAGTCAAGAGAAAACCCATCTCGAAAAATAATATACAGAAGCGTCTTGATGAGACTGTATGCTGTTGCAACTGTGTGGTTCCTATCTCGGGAGTCAGCTAACTAACTATTGTTTTAAATAGTAAAGATCGTTCCCTAATCGAATTTCATCCACTCATAAACATATCACATGGAATATCGCAAAAGCGAGACGCGAGACATTCATTCATAACTTTGTATCATAAAAGCCGAACCGAATGTGCCGAACCGAATATGTGCGATCCTCGGATATGCGTCCACTTTTAGAACCACGTTAGAAGCGTAATGTTTACATGCCATTTACCCTGTCCTTGGAATGTTAGTCAATGTTAAAAAACACCAAATAAACTATCTCAAAGTAACCCAAAAATAAAAGGCATCGCGGAAAAACCCTGCCGAAACAGGGGTCAAGGACCTTAAAACCAGCTTACTAAAAGGACTGGCTATATAACCATTCCATGAGAACTGGGTTCTGTACAGTCAAATCCACATCACTTGCAACTCTTGACCAACAAAAATCGTCCAAACAGGTTCAAGTAAATGCGGTGTAAAAGTCAAACTGTTGCATTGTACCTGCATCTGACTGTACCTACCTAAACGACCTTTATTACAGGGTTAAGATTAAACCGGAATATTTCAATAATAATTGACAACTTTTAATATTGAGGAAATCGTTCAAATTAAGTTTAATAATATTACATGTAGGACTACTTAAAAAAAAAAGCTCTACTTAATTTCGTTTGCGTGAATTTCGGTTATCACTTGGTTTTATTTTTTATGCGCAGGATCCTATTGCGTTTTCTAAAATAAAAGTATCCTAAGCTGCTCCTTATAACATTAGTTATCTGCCAGTGAAAGGACTTTTAACAAATCGGTCTAGCTGTTTTGGAGATTGGCCGGAACAAACTTGTATCAAATTTTAGGAACATCAACGTTTCTTAAAAAGTCATTATTTGGTGTGCGCCGATACTATGGGTATTGGGTTTGTAGGGCCAGTGTTACGCCATTTGTTCAAAAGAGTTACTGTGGCCCTGGAACGCAAAGGGCATTAGGGGGAACACGGATGGATTTTAGTCAGTAAAAGCCTGACATTCCATTCCGCACGGCCAAGAGCGGGAGAAGTCATTTAATGATTACACAAGTAATAAAATTAAAAACTGTAAGTAACCTCCTGCAGAAGAATAAGGATCCCTACCAGAGAGCTGATAACATATAAGCGGCTGAAAATGCTTTCAAATAAGAAAAAAACACATTCAAATCGGTTCACCAATTTAAGAGCTATGGTGCCACAGACATACACAAAGACACGTCAAACTTTTAACACCCCTCGTTTTGAGACGGTGGTTAAAATCTGCGCAGACAAAATAAAAAGCAAAAAATTTGCAAATATCTAATAACAAATGCAGCACGTGACAAAAACGCGACAATAGAACGCGATGCTGTAACGTTACGTTATAACATATGTTATAACGCGTTTAAGGAAGACAAGATGGCGGAAGGCGCACAGCTGTTAACACATCTCAGTTTTATGGCGCGGTTCTAAAGTGGTTTAGATGGAGATAAGAGCTTTGTTCACGTAATTCTGTTATAGATACTTGTGATCAGGTTAGGTAATAATCTGTTGGGACAAATAATGGTACTTGATAGGTAGTAAGTGCTCGTAAATAATTTGGGAGAGAGTGGGTCACCCTGATTAACACCTCTTTGTATTTCAAAAGGATGACAGGTGCTATCAGCAGTTTTAACAAGAAAGTGGCCAATGTAACAATATTTTAGCTTCGTCACTGTTTTATGCGAAATCATTGCGGACGAGTCATATTTTCTATGAATGTATGTTTAACAATAACTAATATTCTGTCTGTATGTCCTTCTCTTACGTTTGTGGGACTAAACTACTGAATCGATTTTTATGAAATGTTGGTACGGGTTAAGTTCGAACCATAAGAGACCCCATTGTCGGAAACCGATATTTACGCGGACTAGGTCGCGGTCAAAAGCTAGTACTACGTAATTTAGGTCAAATGATTACAAGACAACCCATCTCTTCTATCCCGTATACCCGGATTAAACAAAGTCAGTGGCTGTAATTCTAGGAATCTTCTCAAATAGCAGATTAATAAACTGCCATAGTAAAGGTCATGGGAAATCACTGGATACGGGCAACCCAGGACCGGTCATTGTGGCTCTCTTTAGGGAAGGCCTATGTCCAGCAGTGGACATCGTTCGGCTGATATGATAGTAATGCTAAAACCCATGACACATAGATATTTTCCACGAAACAACGTAAGAAGATCAACCAATAGACTGTTATAATCGATTCGATAAACAAACCGTGTTACATATCACTCGATTACCGCAGCTCTACTCGGACGTCATATCGATTAGAATCGAGTCGTGTTCTGACGACACGTCGTGACGAGCGTCGTGTCAAGGTTACGATGACTCAGTGGTGTAAGTCAGCGCACATCACGTACGGATGTGATACTTGAGGGAAATTGAAAATGAGAGTGATTTGACGAGCTACATACAGACATACACATTTCTGCATGCGTCTCTCATAGCAGCGTTGCTGCGTTCCAGTTCGAAGGTAATGGGTGCCGGTGTAGTTAAAGGCACATGTGACATTTCATCATTGTTTCTGGGATGGCAACGCTTTGACAAGGCCTCTGGTATTGCAGATGTCTATAGGTAGAGGTGATCGCTTAGCATCAGGTGGGCCATTGACTTATTTGCCATCCAATGTCATAAAAAAAACATAAACTCAAGCTTTTTTCCCATGGGGGTAGGCAGAACCACAGAATGCCACCTGCTGCGATAATTACATACTCCTTTTGCCTCGTTAACGTTCATACATCTGGTCATACAAGCACACCGGTTACAAGTACTGCGCACCCGACCTTTTAGAAGAACCTCACCAATATAGACACCAACTAAATTGAAGAGCTGTTTTCTTCTAAAGTTCAAAGCCTGGTAGAAATCTTTATGGGTCACAGTCTCAGGCAATAAAAAAATGGGTTTTTTGACTCTTTGAAAGATCGCCATAAAAAATCTGGTTTGATGTGCAATGTTAGACACTTTGTAAAATTTAGTTTTAAAATAAAGAACGTTGACCCGTAGGTACTAGGAATATCCTCTGCATCATAGCTGCTTTTAAAATACTAGCTTCTGACATGACTTCTTACGCATGAAAGTCAAGTGCAAAATAAACTTTGACACTCGACAATAGTGTATCTTTCTTTCAGTGAAAGAATTTTTATAACCGGACCAGTACTTCCAGAAATTACAAAAAAGCAAACAAACTTTACCTCTCTTTTATATTAGTGTAGATAAACCCACATACACAAACAACCAGAACCGGAACCTGTAGGCCATACAAATATTTGTTCCGTGCGGAAATCGAACCAGCGACACGCAGCACAGCAGTCAATCGCCACACCACTCCGCCAACCGTGTCGTCAAATTTCCACAGGAAAATGCTGATAGTCAAACAGGACAAATACTTAGACTTGTATATGACGTTCAAAAGTGCATAATAGTCTATTTAAAATAAATAATTTGACATTGACTTTAACTAATACTACAGGAGCTACCAAAGCCTCCTTATCTATACTAATATGTAAAGCTAGAGTTTTACGTTACACGCTAATCTCTGAAACTACCAGTCGTTTTGGAACAATCTTAAATGGGGAGAAATAGAACAGGCTATATACAATCACGCTACGACACTTGGGAGTGGGCCAGTAACCAAAGGCGTAACTTAACGTGAGTGGAAAAATACACACGCACGGTGTTGAGGACAAATATTGCTTAGTAGGTATATGGTTTTAGTTGACAAGAGTCCTCTATGTTCTTATGTCTTTAAAACCTTTCAGACAGAAGGACACTAATAAATATTTTTACATTGTAAAAAGAAAAAGATTTAAAATACAATAAATAAATAAACCTTGTTATTATTTTAGCAGCACTTATAGCCATGAGAGCATCAACCAATATGTTTATAAATTTGTTTATTTTGTTTTCAAGTTAATTAAAAAAGTTAAAGAGACAAACAAGTTGTGGTTGTCTAAAAATAATATTGATATTAGGGACGAAATCGAACTCGAGACTCAAAACACAATTTTTGAATTAATATGCAAGGAATTTTTTGAATTAATTTGAATTAATATGAAGGAAAATCCGGGAATATGTTTGTATGGAAAAATTGTTACTAGCAAACGCGGTGCACCAAAAAAAAGTACTTTAAAAAAATCTAATAGAAGCGAGTTGTCAATCCTTAGCTCACTTCAAATTAATTTCACCCATCTGAGGCAAATTTTTATAGAAAATAATAGGTAGGTGATAATCGTTACGTGATATCAAAAAATCCACACTAAACCATTGGTTAACCAATAACTTGTATGCAAACTGTTAGTAGAAGTTGGTTATCTTTAAATAAATAAAATAATTGATCCAGTCTAACTACTATCAAACTACAATAAAACAAAGATCCCTTAAAGAGAATAGTATTACAAGGAGACCACAAAGAAAAGAGTTAACAAAGCAATCTCGATTAGCACTAACATCAAATTCCAATCTTCTTGTCTCTCACGCACTACCTCAAGGACAATACGAAAGAAAGAGACGACGACATACTAATCAGCTTCGTATCGTAATCGTAATTTCGCCACGCGACCATGGGCAAGTCAAAACGTAAGACGCGCGTTGAATGAAGATGGTGGATGTATGACTAGAATTAATTAGTTAAGACAAAGGGTACGAGTGCCTTTGATGGTGTGTAATTAGTGTCTATTACAATTATTCAGGTATTAATCTAGCCTTAATATAATAAAGCTGTAGAGTATTTTGTTTGGTTGTTTAAATGCACTAATGTCTTTTTTTTATAGACGGGAAATCATCAAATAACTTCCCCCGCCCTTTAGTGTCAGACTTTGACTGACTAAAACCCGTCTATGTTCCTTAATGTGCTCTTTGCGTTCCGGGGGCGCGGTATCTCTTTCGAACAACCCGCAGCCCCGGCAGGGCGCTAATGTCTGGAACTACCAGTTGGATTTGAAAAACTATTGTACATATATGATGGCCAGATTTATAAGGAATTATAAATACTAGATAACATCACGCTATGACACACAGGAGCGGAGTAGAACTTGGGTGTAAAAAGCCACGCGGAGGAAGTCACGGGCAGTATAGGATATTTATAATCTTAAAAACTTTTTGTTTTATGACAATTTCATCCTTCATACATTTTTACAATATTTCCGACAGCCGGATTTCATTGAAATGATTTTTTATTGACTAGAAATTAAAATTCTTAAAATATTTTGTAATTCCGTTTTCCTGATGATTAAGTAATAAATTGCACGTTTTATTCCGTAGCTACTAATTATTAAGCCAATTAGTAGTTATAAATATAGTGTGTGTGCTGACGATGTACTAGGCTCGTAGGAAACTTGGAGGTCGCGCGAGAAACGTTACACTTGCACGCTCCGGTGATTACTAACTATGTTTTATGTTAGCCTGGTACCTCACGACGAAATCTTCTTGAGTTTTCTTTAAATGGTAGAGGAAAGCCTGGATATTTTGTAGCGAGGTAACGTGGAGAAGAATTAAGGGAAGAAAGAATATTGTTTTTGTTACTAAGGGAACAAATTAACATATCAACATAGTTAATTCTGTACTATTAGAGCTTCTGCGTGTTTAGAATGCAATTAATCATAGTTCTGACAATACAACCGAAACCACAATTTCTTATTAGCTACATCCAACTTAGTCAATAGTACTGTCAAGCAAAAATAGGTCAATGTACTTTCCGACACACACCACCAACTTCTAAACTCCAGGCTGCTACTGAGAAACTCGTAATAGAAAAACCCAATAACACTTTTTGCCCGACCTAGAAATCCAACCCAGGACCCCACGCTTAACATTCACGCTTTCAACCACGAGACCAACAGGCTGTCAAACCTTGTTTACTAACATTGTTTACAGTACCTATATTCTGTCAAATAAATCATACATTCATTCAGGAAACAGAATATTTCCTTCCCACACAAAAATGCTCTATTTGCAATCCACAAACAACTCAGTTAACTTTAATTGCGTTCATATTTTTCCTTGTTCTAACTATTACTTATAATTAACAACGCCTCTATACACTTGACTTTGAACCCTGCTGACCTCCACACGGCGCAATGGTCTATTATTATGAGAAGAAATAAACATGAGTATTAAAGTGACAATGTTGTTTGTTTACATGTTAGACGGTACTAATTAACGAGGCACATACCAAAGGTGACTTTGTCTTATTGATACATAATGGTAATCCATACTTAATATTAGAAACAGGTAAATTTTGTTACTTTGTGAGATTGTAGGGGGTAATCTCTGGATCTGCTGACCCGATTTTGATAATTCTTTTACCCATAGAAAGCCAAGTTATTTGTGAGTGTCATAGGCTATGTAACATCACGCTACGACCCATGCGAGCAGAGCAGTAACCATAAACATAACGTAAGGTGTGTGAAATAAGCCTTGCCCGCGACTTCGTCCGCGTAGTATATTTCACTGTTACATCTTTGGTTACTGCTCCCCTCCCGTGGATTGAAGCGGGAAGTCTATACTATTCCTCACAAATTTGGCTATCATTTACATAATCAATTTTTCAAATCCAAGTGATATTTTAATTTCCAGAAATATGCTCATTTGAACAAACAAACGAAAAATGTCTCTAGCATTATTATATTAGAATAAATAGAAACAAAAGAAAGTGCAAGCGCAATTCATGCATCGATTTTAATTACAAAATATTATATTAAGATTTGATATCGTAAACATAACTCATCGCAAAGGTCATAGGACACCTACTAATTAATTAATAAATTGTCTTACTTGTCAATAGTGCTGATAGGAGCGATAAGTAAGTATCTCGTACAAGTTTAAATACCTATTGTTTTGAGGAAATACGTCTTCATACGCTTGTATTGTTTGAAAGTGATGATATCATTAATATCTTCTGTGTAAAAAGACAATGATTGTATTTACTCAATTTTCATAAATCGAGATGGCGGTAACGCAACTGCTAAATTGCAGTTAGTCATCATCATCTTTTATCTTCTTTATCTTTTATTTTATATTATTTTTAATTTTATTTACACTATTTTATTTCTATTTTTATTGATTTATTTCTATGTAATTTTGCCAATAATTGATATGGAGTTTATAATTTTAATATGAATATGGATCTTGGATATCTGAAATAAATGTTTTTTTTCTTCTTTTTTTTTATCTTCCTGCCCCTATCCCTTGTTATTTGGGGTAAGCGCAACACATTTTCTTCTTTCATGCCGTCCTGTCATCCGTCATGCTATCACTGACTCCGTTCTCTTTCATATCATTCTTCACACAATCCATCCATCTTATGTTTTTTTTTAATAATAAAATATAGACTATCACACTCAAGGATAATTTAGTTTCCTATTAACGAAAGAATTTTCAGTATCCAACCAGTAGTTCTTGATATTAGCGCGTTCAAAAAACAAAGGCAAAATTCAACTTTATAATGTCATAGTATAGTATAGATTAAAGATTAAAAAACAGTCATGCACAACCACCTGCATCATCCAAGATCTAAAGGCCAATGATTGAGCTGTACAGGTTGCTCAATAGTCGTCGGGCAAAATTTAAGTCAATTGACATGAAAAGAAAATGAAGAAGCAGAACAGCCCCCCTAGCCAAGTCGCACACGATAATCGTAAACGCTCGGTAAGTACCAATAGATTTTAAACTTTATACCCCAGAGCCTTAAGTTAAAAATCTATTAAAGATTTCTAAGCGTTAGCGACTGGAAGGAACGAAAACGCTATGCAATCTTCATTAGATCTTCAACTTAAAACCAAGCGTATAAAGTTGAAGATCTATTAAAGCCTAGGTACTCAGCGTTTGCGTTTATTGTTTGTGGCTGTATGATGACACATGAAACATGAACATCAAACAAATTATCTTCACCGAGAGAGAGAGATAGTTAAAACAAATACTTTAAAAGTAAAATTGCAACACTTTTAATTGTGTTTTCTACTCCAAATTGTACGTTTTCTCATAAATAAACACGTGGCAGTGAAAGTTAAGATGAAAGATAACGAGAAAGGGCATGCTTCGGTAACTCGCAGTCGAAATGTTAAGAGGAAGGCATCGTACATAATGTGCCTAATTACTTACTTAGATAATGCGTGTGAAAAGACACTATGAAGCCGAAAGTTGTTGTTGCATATTGTTCCCAGCAATGAGACATTTTTTTTGTTCTAGACCATACCTGGGAAGTGTTCGGCTACAGAGCTATTGAAGGTCAAAGGTGGACAGATGATCTGACTAAGACCGCAGGAAGAAGCTGGATTCACGCCGTTTCCAACCGGTCCTTTTGCAAATCTATGGGGGAGACCTATGTCCAGCAGTGGACGTCTTGTGGCTGGTATGATGACGATGGTGATGATGAAAGTCAAAGACACATTATGAACCCTAATGTAACCACTGTTTTCCATCATTGTAGTCATTTTTTTATTCCGAATCATACCTGAGAAACTTTTGGTTACAGATATATAGAAGGACAAAGACAAATGGTGAACTTGAAAGTAACATAATATTCTACCTGGGATCTCTTGATTACAGAGATATTTATTTTCCTACAATCTTAACGTTTCTTTCCGAAAACAAGTTTTAAATGTTATAACTTCACTTTAACTGCACAATGTTTTGCGTGCGTTGCTCGGCGGCCATAAACATAAAAAATAATAGTTATTTACCAGAATTTATTTTTTACTCAATGTTACTTACTTAATATAATGGGCAATATAAGTACCTAGTTAACAGCGATGTGATGTGTTTTTATTGTGGTTGTTATATACTCCATATAATTCTCAACACCGCACACAAAATTTCTTAGAATGCTGCCACTTAACAAAAATCAATGTACCTTTTGTCCTTATCATGAATTAATTGCTAAACACCAATTAACCCCGGATCTAAAGGAATTAGCTAAATCTGTTGATAAAGATAAATAAAGGGTAAATATAGATAAACAAAGTGACAGCAGAAACAAAGGTTATGTGTGTGTGTAAAACAAACAAATTAACGAAAAATTAATAAAGATTAAGGTTTAAGTTTGATCAAAAAGGTAAACATAAAAATCTAAAAAAATATAATAAATTAGATTTTTTGTAAACAAGTAGATGGCACACGATGGCAGTGCCATGACTTTGTTGTAACCTAATCACTTTTCATATACACATACCATCACGGCTGTATTCCCCTAAGGGTTAGGCAGAGGTGTACCAATGTACACCTACAGTTCGCCGGTATATTTTTGGTCCCAAGTAATCATCATGTGCCATTAGAATTTCTTATAGCAGTCGCTCTTAGGACTATGCCAAAGAGGCAGTTGGTTGGTTTAATTTTTATTTAATATATATACTCAGTTAATAAATAAGATAACCTATAACAATTTAAATTATAGTATAGTCTAATTATAACAAATAGGCTTTAATTTGACTGTCAAAAGTCCTCTTACGTGAGTAATTTGTGTAGCTCCATCGGGTCAGCTCTCGGGTAGTTCGGTCTATATCGAACATTGTACGACATACTGTGCACTTGACACTTCACACGATACTAATTGCATTATCGTTAATTAATTGCTTGCATTGTTTTGTTTATCTTTATAGTTTTTACTACAGGATGCATTTTTGTAGCATGTATTTTTTATTTTTAGTAATATGTAATTTCGTCTTGGTTTGTGAAGAAGAGGGATGAAACGCAGGTCACCAAAAGTGTTATGAATATAAATGTGGATGGATGGAGAGGAAGAGGGAGCCCAAAGAAAAGATAGATGGATTGTGTGAAGAATGATATGAAACAGAAGGGAGACAGTGATATCGTGACGATTGACAGGATAGCATAGAAGAAGACGTGTTACCAAGTAACATGGGATAAGGGCAGGAAGATGATGATGATGATTTAAATTTGCCAGCTAAAGATTTGAACTAAAGTTCTTTTAAACCGACAAAAAGAAGAATCTCAATTCGACACATATTATTTTAACTTAATTCGACATTAAGTTTGACCATTCATAACTGTTTAAAGTGTAGTCCGATTTCGACAATTCTTTTTTTAATGAATAAAAAATTAATAAAACTATTATTTAAATATTATTTTTAAATGTTTTTTATTGGGCAAATACAACGTTTAGCTACTAAACTATACATATATTGAACATACTTGGGTATTTTTGGGCATAAATGGGCCACCATGTATTACGACAAAAAGAATAATCTGAAAAAAATCTCCTTATCTCAAGACATACGTTTCATTGTATTCATAATTATGACGAGACAATCCGTCAAACGAATATCTTTATCCATACATACGTGAATCAAAGATAAAACATTGATATCCCTTATCAGTATTATGCATTAATCACTTTTCATTTAATTATCAGACGCGACCTTTATGACGTAGTAATTGCTTTCGCTTTATTTAAAAAAAATCAATAAAAAAATTTATTAAAAATAACAAACACAAAAAGTAACTAACTAACTTAACTACAAGTAACAGTAAGACAAGGTACCTAAGTACAAGTAGCAGTAGTAAGTAGTTAGTACTTAACTATAAGTAACTAATACTATATGGCATTCAAAAAATTCCTCTGCATCACCGTCAACTGAAGATGTGCCTAAAAGACTAGGGGCATTGCCACGTTAGATGTCAAAGCCACTTCTCTGGTCAACGAAAAAGCCAAAGATTCAATTAATATTGACTCAAGTTTGTGGGTTTCAGACTTTTTCTATTTTAATTTTACCTAATTTCTAAGTATAGCTTGGATATAACTGACATCGGTAAAGAAAAACATTGTGAGGAAACCTGCACTTAATGATCAATATAATTCTAATATCACCAGTCTGCCATATTAGTTGATCAATGCTCGTGCTTTCTCTGTGAGAAAAGAGGCCTTTGCCATGCAGTGGGACAATAATAGGCTGGTATTATTATTATATAAATACTATAAGTTTTGTGTTTAGGTTAATTATAATGGTAGGTACTTATATGGATAGTTATTAAAATAAATAACTCTAATAATGATTAAAAATAATACATAAGTCTGATATCACCAATACGCCTTCAGCAAGCGCGTTGATCAATATTCGCATTCTCTGTATAAAAAGAGGCCTGTGCAATGGGATAATAATAGGCTAGTTTTATTATTATTTAATAAACTCACCAAACACTCGTGAACCACAATCAACGTGGACAATTAACAATACATATAATAATACGAGATTATTATAATATAATGCTGATTCTAGTACTGTTAGGACGTGCCTCTAGTATAGTCATGAATCACACAAAACGCATTGTATGCAAAATTCCTTGCACCGCGTTTATAACACGTCCATCGACAGCGAGCCTGCGGGTGGCATTTCTCGGTATTTTTATTGTCTTATTTATTTTGTTCTTTGTTCAATTGTTTATTTTTTAGCTGTTGTAGAAATTGCTGGAGAACCTTGACCCCGATTATTGAAATCATCGCGAAAAAACGGACAATGGTGGTTGCGGATTTTCTTTTGTTGTTGTGGAAATTCTTCGATGCATTTAAATTATTAGGGTTTGGTTTGTTCTTTTCTTTCAGGCAATTTATATACATACCATCAGGCCTGTATCTCTGAAGGGTTAGGCAGAGGTATGCATTAATAACCTATAGAGAAACGACTTTTTTGTTTACTGCTTTGTATCGAATAAGCTCCGAAACTACTGGACCGATTTTAACCATTTTTCACTAATAGAGAGCTACATTATTACTGAGTAATATAGGCTATATAACATCACGCTACGACTCATAGGAACAGAGCAGTAATCAAAGACGCAAATTAAAGCAGGTGAAAGAAGCCACGCAGAAGCTAATAGAGAATATTGTTGAAAAAAATTTAATGGTAATTTCACACTGACCAGAAAAGGTTATAGGATAGGCGAGAATTGAATCCGGTAGTGCTCTGTAAAAATTTCTCTCGTGAGTTTCAAACGTTTTTCTGTTTATTTTCTTTATCTTTACAACCAGTAATGGTTCATTCAATTGTACAGAAGTATATATTGTTACACGCACATACGGATGTTTTGCTTAACGTTTGGGATGTCGCAACAATCGATGTACCAAGATTATTGTGTATCTTGCTATCTACTCACATAACACATGTGTGGCTTTAGAATTGTTTGGTGAAAGAGCAAAAACAATATGTCATAAAATAAAATAAACAATTTAAATATTTTGCAGGGGATATTGCAATGGGAAAAATCTTACATCTACAATAGTATACTATCTCATGTTTAAAGAATGAATCAAAAATGAAAGCCAAAGTCAAATCATTTATTTTAATTAAACCATTAAAATGCACTTTTAAATTGGAATTGAATCTAGTTGCCAAAGGGTAGTTTCGTATGGAGAAGAATAGGCAAGAATAGGAAAGAGTAAATATGGAGTATATTATTAAAAAAAAACTGCAATGTAAACCTTCTTATTGCAATTCCGGCAGGCTATGTTAGTCTATGTGACCTTGGCTTTAGAAATCAGTCGCTATTTAGCACCCTAACCTTATCTTACAACACTAAACCCGGTACTCGGAATTACTTAAAATTAATCAAGCATTAATTTTGATTGCCAAGCAAAAATATACCTAACACATGGAGCAATAACGTTTTATTTGAAAATATAAATTCCTTAGTCTGATTTGAGAAATTCCTTTTACGTTACATAGCCTATTTATTGAAAAAAGTTATAGTGTAACATCACGCTGCGCCTCACGGGAACAGAGCAGTAACCGAAAACATAACGTAGGTGTTGTAAATAAATAAATTAGGTAAGTAATTCGATAGCTAATGCATGAAGCTGTACCTCCTTCTAGTATGTCAGTTCATTTGAAGCAGAATTACAATAACAAAATCAGTTTCACTTGTCAAAACTAACAAAAGAAAATGCCGGTAGTTAACAAACCAATTGTCATGTACCTACGCAAATTATAATCTTAACAACAAAAAGAAAGTGTTGCGAGAGAGTTGTCATTACTTTGCACTTTTTATATAATCTATCAATGGACAGCGTACCTTCGTAATTGCTCGAATAACTGACTGGTCATATTCTGTGGTTTTGCAATAAGGGAATTGTGATTTAAAGTTTAGAAAATAATAATAATACTAGCCTATTACTGTCCCACTGTAGGGCAAAGAGCTCTTCTCATACAGAGAAGGCACGAGCATTGATCACCACGCTGGCTCAAGGCGGATTGACGATCCTCAGATTACGGGGATTGATGATTCAGATTTTGATATCTCAATACACTAACTATTTATTGATTTCAAACAAAATAAAAATCAAATTTTGTAGTTATTTAAAAATTCTTCGAGTTTTCAGTGGTAAAATAAAGTGTTTTTTAGAGAAGATTTAATAGCGTCATTTATGCAATTGTGAACCCCAATTTCTAGAACAAAATCGCATAAACTATTTGATTGGACAAAGTTAGCACTCCATGCAAATTTCTTCTGTAAATAAGTGTACAGAATCGTTAAAGGTCAACATTATTCTATTTAAGCACGTGTCTGCGACTCTTGCCTTCTACACACGTGCAAATTTTGCAAAACACAGCCAATATTGGTCACACACAGCCAACAGCTTGCCAAACATTGCTTGCAAAGGTCGCGTTACATAATTTCGGATGTGTTCGCCGACATACTTACCAACATCGCCGCGTATGGCTTGTTGGCCGTAATTCTTATAACTATAAATATATTTCGGTCAAGTGCGTGCTTAATATGCATAGTTTTGTCACGGATTTCGCAATTCCGATTTTGATTGGCGAAGTGTGAATGTTACTTCATGAAGTGATCTAGTTTTTGTTGAGATAAATAGGGTGGTATGTTACTTTTATACTTAGAATAAAATAACAATAATATATCCATACACACATACATTCATACATACCATCACGCCTGTATTCCCCGAAGGATAAAGCAGAGGTGTACCAAATTACAAATGTACACCCACAGTTCGACGGTGTGTTTAGGTCCCATGTAATAGGGGGCGAGCCTATTGCTGTTAACCGGGCACAAATCCTAACTCCGAGCTTCCACTGAGAATTTCATAGAAACGCCCAATAACACTTTTTGCTCGATCTGGGAATCAAACCCAATTTAAACCTCTAGCGTAGCAGTCGCGCGTAGGGCCACTAGGCTAAAGAGGCAGTAGCAATAATACTAGCTTATTATTGTCCACTGCAAAGCCTCTTCTCATTCAAAGAAGACACGCGAGCATTAACAACTATTTTGATATGAATGGATATTTTTAACCATTGAAATAAATATCAGAATATTATTAACACGTGGAGCAGATTAGATTCATGTCCTTTAATCAAAGCAATTAGTAAATGTCAAAGTCAAATCATTTATTCCAATTAGACCATTTAAAACACTTTTGAATTGCCAAGGAGTAGTTCAGTTAGTCATAAAGTTGAAACTAGCAATTTAAATATAGCAAGCGAATCACGTTTGAGCAATGTGCTAAAGAAAACATTTTATCATCATCATCTTCCTGCCCTTATCCCATGTTACTTGGGGTCGACGCAACACGTTTTCTTCTTCCATTCCTGTCAACCGGCATGCTATCACTGACTCTCTTCTCTTTCTTATCGTTCTTCATACAATCCATCTTTTCTTTGACCTCCCTCTTCTATAAAGAAAATGTTCTTTACAATGTTCCGAACGTATTAAAGATAAATAATGCGCTTGTTTATTTAAAATTCGGAATAAGACACTTCCATTGTTTTGTCAACAATAAGTATAAATATGGCAGGAATCGATAAATGCAATGAATGGTCCACAAAATTTACTTATTCACGAATCACGACATTAAATATTCCACTTTTCAAAGCGATTGGGTTTTGATTTTAGATATTTAACACTGATTACTCTTTAAAATATTCTAAGCATACGTTTCTAAATTGAACTGTTATAGTAATGTAACGTTTAGTATATTGGATCATTTTCACGAAACCTTGACCTGTTTTGACAGAACTAAGCTCAATTAAACTAGGTATACGAATATACCTCGCGCTGTCACCCGCGGTCACTTACGACTATGGTTACTACTCTGCTCAAGTTGGTCGTAGCGTGATGTTCTAAACATATAAACCTTCCTTTTGAATCACTCTACTATCTATTGATGAAAATCACATTAAAATCCGTAGCTAAGTGTTGATCCAAGCTTACAGACGATGGGAAGCGACATTGTTTCATACTATGTAGAGATGATTGATTTGCTTACAAGTAATAACTCGAGGTGCCAAGTTAAGTGTAAAAATATACCTGTAATGAAGCATCAACTTATACAATGGGTGCTTAATATTAAAATAGCGGCACGATTCTATAATTACAAATACAAAGAAACACTCCTGCGCAGTATTGAAGGCACATGTCAACAGGTTTTACTTATGACACAGAGTATCCTTAAAACATTAATCATCATCATTTTTAATTGGGACAAGACTACCACTTTATTTCCACACTCTGCAATTCTTAAAAGAAGAATCAATAGTTGAGACCGCCAGAAAAGCGCCGAGCCAATGATATTCGACTAGTCCCGGAGAAATGATTCATCTGTCTTAGATCCCGCAACGAAATCAGTCAGAAAAGAACAGTGGAAAAATAAGAAAAACCATAATTTCCACTTCCCTCCAAACAAGCAGGAGACAGAATTAGGTCAATAGGCAGAATGGGAAGTTTAGAACCGTTTACAGCTGGTCTACTCTGTAAAAATATTCAATTTTGAGTGCCTACGCCAGAAAGAATTACACTTAATCTCAAGCTCACTGCGCCGTAGCTGAATATTGGACCAAATAAGATAAATAACAAAATGATATTTAGTACAAATATTTTTGCCATCAATACACTAAGAAGAAGAAGACCAATGATGCTAGGGATTGACAGCCCACTTCATCTAAATTCACTTAAGATATTTTTTTGTTTTTACAGAATAGCACTTCACTGCTGCATCTAAGAACTGAAAATCTCCCTCAATTTTAAGTGAAGTGAACATGCGATGATCAAGATCACTTCACCTACATTCACCGATGAATATTTTCACAGAACAGCAGTGCAGAGCGGAAGGCACGGCGAGAGAGAATGGTTGCACAACCGCGAGCTAAATGATCGACCGGCAGACGTGACATAACTGTGATGAAACCTTTGCGCCACCGACACTCGCTTCATTTCGACTGACCACCAATAACAGATTGATACTATAGATCCGTCTTAGGCTTCTCCATTCACACTGCAACGGGATTTTGTGCACATTGAATAATGTACTTTATGTACAAATGCAAAGAGTTCTCTACGGTTTCCAGAGAATTGAATCCTTTCAATTCACGTCCACGGTGGTGTGTATTGAGCCTTACTATGAACGTAAACGCAGCGGCAATAAGCTCGAGCAGTTATCATTTAAAGGATAATGGACTTAAAAACAACGCAGAACATGTTAGAAATTGTATAATACAATTATACAATTTCTAACTTTGTTCTACAAGAAGTTTTGTTCAGCAAGATAATAAATGCCACTCAAAATTATATCTTGCACAACATTTTCGACTCTATTTGAGATGTAGTTTAGTTCATTATAAATTCATAGTTGAAAACTGTGTTGACCCTTACTGAATTTAAGATAAGTAATAGTCCTCGCAATTCACGAAGGCGGGTTCATCTTTATTGTGTATGTAAGATGCACATGCATATAGTGTCTATGTGTGCTAACTCAGGAGCGTTCACTATTGACTGAGGAACCTCACGCACACAGACACAACGTGTACATGCACCCACAATTCTACACACACTATTAAAACCCACACGCCTTCATGAGATAAAACATATATAGTTAAATGGCTTCCTCTTAGAGATAAATGTGTGATTAAAAGTGTTGAGATGTTACTGAGAGTATCTACAAGTCTATTATTAAGACTAGCCATGTGTGGCGGGTTTTTTATGAGAGACGAATCGCGTGATTCTGTATGAAAGATCTGACAAGAACTGTGACTAAATAATATACTACTAGTTATACCTGTTGACGTTTATACACCTTGCTTCGACTACTACCACGCCGTCTTTGGTAAATATCTTCGTTTAGTCAATACTAAATCTTATAAAGAGGGAATTTTTTTTGATTGTTTGTTTGTACCGAATAGGCTTCGAAACTACTAGATAGATTACAACCATATTCTTTTCAATAGATAGCTACTTTATTCCTGAGTAACATAAACTATGTAATATCGCGGTACGACACACGGGAGCGGAGCAGTTACCCAAGACGTAACGTGACAAAAATTTCGCGGACAAAATCGCGGACAGTTCGCTAGTGTTTAATATAATTATGGTGCAAATCTCGATGAAAATGAAGATTTGCAGTCCTAAAGGCCAAATCTATCAAAAAAATAATTTTAATCTTTTAAAATCTAGTCGCAATCTCATCTCAGCGACTATCAATGTCAGAAAATGAAAGTTAAGTAAAGGCATTTTTGACAGAATGACACTGAGATTATCTAATCTCAGATAAATTAGGCGGACAATGAACGATTGCGATCTCGCAATCGTTCATTGTCCGCCTAATTTTAGACACAACCGATTTCCATCTAATAATTTTAAAACGGCGTTCACAAAGGATTTATATTTCCTCACTCATATGTTTTTAAAGGATGTCAATCTCACACGGCCGGGGAGAGATAAAGCTAAGGGCCAACAGCTTTACATGCTTTCCGAGGCACAAGGGCGTCAAATTACCAGCTTCCAAACAACGGGCTTTTTTAAGGATAGGAAATCATCAAACCACTTCTTCCGCTCTGGGTGAAACAGAAGGGAGAGTCAGACTCTTACTGACTAAAACCTAGTGTTCCTTCTAATGCTCTTAGCGTCCCGTGGTAACTCTTTCCAACACATTCCATGTGCTTATATCTAAGCTTTTGCGAAAGCAAGACCATCTGACATATTTTGATTTTATACTTTATTTTTATTGTTTTGTATTAAATTGTTATTTGTCAATCTGTTATGTTAGCGTAATTGGCTCATCAGAGCCGTATTAATAAATAAACTCCACAACACTGCTCAACTACGGGATACAACAAAAAAATATTCCGAACGGATAAACCCAATATCACGTTATAATATATGACTAATATAAGGTCAGTAAACTAGAGTACAACTCGGGTATATTTCGCAAGTTACGCAGGCATCGCCAGTCACCGCTCACGCCTTTCCATTTGAGCCAGCTACACTACACTCGGTAGTAAATATAAACACGTATTTATATTACCTAGCTTAGACCAGCTACGCCCGTTTACTTAGTAAACCTGCTATATTTACTATCTTGTACTAAGATTTAAGATGTAAGGCATAGCTGTCAACTATTGTCTTTAAAACGAAAAATGGGTTGAGTTATTACTGTGTTATTGTTGTTTCTTTTAGTTAAATATTACATGAGGTTTACCCCTTAATGTTGTACACTTGGTCTAAATCTTGTATATAAAAGTTGGCTATTTTAGTATGTGAGTTTATGTTTGTTAACGCACTCATGATACAGGAGAAATTCCTATAGAGAGGAGAGGCTTTGGGAAAAAAGGGAGTGAAGATCTTAATATTCTACTAAATAATACACATTATTTAAATAAAACTTTACCTGAAAATAATAGTCTTTTTTTATATACAAAGATAACAACAAAGCCATACGGGTGGCCCATTACTCATAGTAACACTTAGACAATCATAATACATAGATCAGCATACAATAATGACCACTCCATACAATCTTAGCCAATATGTATTTATTAACACTATAAAAGGCAATGCATATTAAACAAAGTCTTGCTGCCACAGTCTAGCAATATGAAATCTTTACAGTCTGTCAACACGAGAAAAACTAATTTAACTTCGTTCTGCCAAAACAAATCAACCCACAACTTCTCAAGAATTAAACTAATTATGTCAAACTAATTGAATATGCTAAATTGAATGAGTTTGACATACATTGGTTGACACTTCTCGTGACCTAAAGACTGGCTTTTACCTTGACCAGAGAATTGGCATTGCCATCCAACGTGGTAATGCCGCCAGTCTTTTGGGCAGTTTTCCAGTTGACGGCGATGCGGTGGAATTTTTCGATGCCATGTCGTTTTTAGTTTTTATATTATTATTAAGGTTTTTTTAAATCGAATTTTAAGTTTACAATTATTTAATAATGTTAATCAAATCATATGCCATATACATTTCAAACTTATGCTTAGAATAAATTTTAATTTGATCAACATTTCAAATCCAAAAATTATTACAATCCCTTCAATAAACGAAAGTAATTTTACAATTTTCTTCGTGAAATATATTCGAAACATAAACTTCTTAGGACATAATTGACACATGTCACTATGACATTTCTCAAGACCTGTCAAATGCATAGACGTTGAACCACTGTGTATAAGTTACTCTGTGGCATTACCGGCGCAGACAGGATGCGTGTTATTAGTTAGTAATGCGTTGCGAAGGGCGCCAGAGAAGCAAGTGGAACGGATACCAACTGCGCTGACCATATCAGATGGCTTAGGAGTTGCTATGCTTAATCAGGAAGGTTTGGTAATGCTTTCTGTTTAGAGTTTTTCTCTTTATGTCGTGGGTACAGGTGAAAAGAATATAAGCTTATTTAAGCTTATTTTAGCTTTTTTTTTTTAATAAATAAATAAATAAGCTAGTGAGAATTATTTGACCAATTTCGGTCTCGGCGACAAATATCAATGGAGACTAACCAAGTACGCAGGAGATATTATACTGCACAAGAGTGTGCACAAACAGATGCACTCCCTCTTCCCATAGTCTCATAGTTCTGTAGGACGGCAGTCTGCCACAATCAGGAACAGATCAATTGCACCCCCAACTTTCAAACTCCGGGCTGCTTCTTAGAAATTCTTACTGGAAAGATCCGATAACAATTTTTTGCCCTACTTGGGAACCGAACCCAGGACCCCACGCTCTGCATTCACAAGACCAACGGGGCAGTTAACAATAGAAATAGTGCATGCAGCCAGCGCTTCTCACGAACACAATCTAAGAGGTCACGCTTCCACCAAAACTGACCGGATTGTTTTCACTAACCTTGCTGCGATGTTGCGATACATGTTTATATGCGCGGACGCATGCTGCGAAGGTTTGCAACGTTGCAACACTTATTACGACCTGGCAACCTCGCAATGGTGATGACACAGACTGTCAGTTGATAGCGATCCTTTGATTGATGGATTGTGGAAGTGGTGATCGGTTCCGGCAGAATTGAAGAGGAAAGAGGAACGGTGTCTTTAGGGGATGAATGACACTACATGTACTTGCTTCAATATAAACGAGAAAATGTAGTGCATGTCTCTCGCAGCTATGAGTGCGCTTCCACGGCTATATATCAAGACTAGGGATTGCAATCCCGCAAAACGGGATCCAGCGTTCCCGCGGGATCCCGCACCCTTTATCAAAGTGCGGGATCCCGCAACTTCAAAACGCGGATCCGCGGATCCCGCTAGAGGAGAGTACCTGCTGACTCTCGCCTATGAATATATGCTGACGATTCAGCCTACTAGCGTAGAAGCTGAGAAAGCGTTTGCGGCGTCAGGATATATTTGTAGCTCACTCAGAAGCAGGCTTGGAGATGATACTATAAATAACATTTGCTTTTTAAGTGCGTATTTTCAAAAGTTATCAGTATCATCAACATCATAGGTTAGTCGTAGTAATAACATAATGATAAAAAAAGAAGTTGTGATTTGATTATTAGTCATTATAATGAATAAGACTGATTACCTTAAACCTGTTATTAATAGGGTAGAATTAAAAACTTTTGATGCTAAACATATATTAAGTTCTTATAAGACTGATTTGATTATTTTTGCTTACTTAATTACAATTTAATTAATATTTTGTTAGAAAACAAATTCTTTTGTTGCATTATGTGAAACATATATAATTTTATTATAATAAAACTTGATTTTTTATAAAAAAAACCTGTAGTTTTAATTGATTTCATAAAAGAAATTAAAAATGCGGGATCCCGCGGGATCCGCGCGGGATTGGTCAATCCCGCATATCAATCCCGCGGGATTGAATAAGCTGCGGGATTGCAATCCCTAATCAAGACGCTGATAGCCCTGGGGAAAGAGCCTCCAGAAGAGCTAAGGTTACAGATATTCCCCCACCACCTTTGGGATGGGTAATCATCAAAAAACTTCTCCCGCCCTAAGCGGGGCGGTTGGGAGTGTTGGACTTTAACTGACTAAAATCCATCCATGTACCTTCTTGTGCCCTTTGCGTTCAGGGGGCGCGGTATCTCTTTCGAACAACCCGCAGCCCCGGCAATCCCCCACCCACTAAGGCTTGTTCCTAGTACCCAACCCTGCTACATTGGGCAAGGGGCTACATCGTTTTGATACTGATCCCTTGCACCCGATTGTCGGGAAGCCTAGACAACTCATACACAAGCATGCCTCTACGAGTGTTGATATTGAGATGTAACAATTAGGTCCACCTCAACCAATAAAACTCTTAACAAAAAGGGGAAAAAGCAGGAAGGATGTCACGAACACAAGTCCCTAAAAAAGTTTTCACTATCCGATTTCGAAAACACAATGATCATCTTTAATTTGAAACAAGTTAAGCCACCAACACGTTATTTATTGCAGACCTTGCATTGGCCTCAGCCGTGCGAGGTCGGTCTGCACATCATTTTATAGGAATTCGGTTGATTTGCCGACATATAACATGTTTGGCAAATTATTATATGACTTGGGTATTTTACAACTAATATCCTTAACTGTATAATTTATAAAAAACGGTGATAAACTTGTTTGCATCGCTGTCAATAGAACAAATGCTCAGAAGGCTTGCAGTATTGATATATTGTATAGCAATGAATGCCTCGGTAGCTTAGTGGTCCTAAACGCGACTGCTACGCTAAAGGTTTTGGTTTCGATTCCCAGGTCTAGCAAAAAGTGGTATTGGGTTTTTCTATGAAATTCTTAGTAGCAGCTCGGAGTTAGAATTTTTGCCCGGTTAATGGCAATAGGCTCGCCTCCTATTACATGGCACCTAAATATACCGGTGAACTGTGGGTGTACACTGGTACACCTCTGCCTAGCCCTTCGGGGAATACAGGCGTGATGATATATATATATTAATAGTATTTTAATAATCACCTACCATCTCTGACAACTCTATCACATAATAGCTATATAATAATGTCAGACACACGGTTTTTATACACAAGCCATTGTTTGCTGACCCCTGTGACCTCTACAAAAAGATTATATACGATCTTAAGTCTATGGTAATAAGGTTCAAAGTTAGATATTGTAATTACGTGTTCAAGGATTGATTTTCGTCATATGCCTGAGACAAAAGACATGAGAAAATTATTAAGTAGGTAATAATAAATAAATAAATAAATATCTTGGGACAACTCACACACGGCTATCTGATCCCAAGCTAAGCAGAGCTTGTGTTATGGTAACCAGACAACTGATATACATACTTATATAATTTTATAAATACATACATATTATAGATAAATCACACCCAGACACAGAACAAACAATCATGCTCATCACACAAAGTTTGTCCTGTGTGGGAATCGAACCCACGACCTCCGGCTCAGCAGTCAGGGCCACTAACCACTAGACCAACAGGCCCGTCGAATAATTATATAAGATGTTGCAAATATCTTTGGCAGTTAATGTATATTCATATAACCTGATTTTTAGCAACAGATTATTTTATAAAATTAATTATATTATTAACCGTCTTCAAAAAAGAAGAAGATTCTTAACTCGACTGTGTTTTTTACCTCTTTGTAGTTTTTAAAGGTGGTTGTCTTTTTTGGAAAAAAGTTTTTTTTTAAATAAAAATATTGTTATTTTTTTATCTAGCTACATAAATAAAAATAAATGGCTAAATGTGTTGCTTAGCGTACACCTCGAGAATGGCTGGACCGTCAATTTCTAATTTAATAATCTTTCCTTAAATGTTGGAATTTTGCAAATCGCCGGGGCGAGTCGCTAGTCTTCAAATAAATATAAGTGAAATTAAACTGAAATAAAATTTATGTGCATACACAAGTTGCGTTAATTCGCGAATGACGTCACGCAGGTTATTACCCGTTTATAAAGCTTTCTTAATTTCATGCTTAGGTAGTTTGATAAACACAAAGAGGTTTTTAACCCAAAAAAACAAAAAATATATGCAAAGGTGCGATTACGCGCGTTGATGTCTTTTCTGCGTAAAACAATTTTGGGTCCACTTTTTTAGGTTTTATTTTAAGTTGCACTGTTTGTTTGTTTGAAAACATTATCTGACTTCAAGATTATTTTGTTAGGACGTTTATAATAAATAAGGAAAAAAACTTTAATATAAAGTCCCGCCAATAATACTTGAAATATTATCAAACATTTTTAAGGCGTAAAAATATTTTAGTAATCAACTGATTACTAACATAATTAGTATTTTTAATAACATAATTAGTTTTTAAAAACCTGGGATAAAATTTTCATACAATCGCTGCATCAGTAATAATCATATGATGCCGCTCCGCCTGTCTGTTACAGTTTCACAACTAAACTACTGAACCGATTTTGATGAAATTTGGTACGTAGTAAGTTTAAACCCCAAGGAAGGATATAGGCTAGTTTTTATTCTGCGACTTCGTCTACAGCAGCAGTAACCAACATTTAAACAAAAGTTACTAATTACTAATGATTAATTACTAAATAATTATATTCAAAAGCTTAGTCACAACAATATATGCAAGAAAATGACAATATAACGTAAAACGACAGTTTATTTTACACATTATTATTCAAAACTGATGGGTTTTTTGTCTTGTTACGTACAATTTGGCCTTACACATCAATGGCGACCTCAACAGTTAGCCTAAGACCTTATTTACGTCACAAATCTTTATATTATAGTCATTTCCTGCTTCATACAAAGTCTTCATCATAAATATCACAATATAAGGCGTTTTTCTTAAGAAATAATAATATGTTGCTGAGGTTGAATACTTGCAAAAAATAAAATATGTATACAAATAAAATGTTTATAATTGAATAGTCTGTTTTTAATGTCAAAACTAATTACACGGGAATAACACGAAAAAATCTTTTTTTTTTGTTTGTCTGTTTGTTCTGACTAAGCTTAAAAATGGCTGGACCGATTTTGATGAAATTTTCATTTACAGATGATGAAGATCAGATCAATTTTACTAATTAAAAAATAATTAAAAGCTAGTCGCAATCTTATCTTAGCGACTATCAATGTCAATAAATGTATATGTATGTAATAAATTAGCAGTATTTTTAACAGATAGAGACTAAGATTATGTTGCATTCATTCCTAAAACATAAGAGAATTTTCTCCTAGATAGGCAGAAATACAAGTATACTAGATGGAGTAGAAGATGATAAGGATAATTATAAACCGGTTTCCAGTATTCAAAGTAGTTAGAGATCTTCGACACGATATCACAAGGGATTTCCGATATCTATTCAATAGATCTAGTGAATATCAAAGTTCAACTTGGGGTATCCCCACATTCCTCTTATTCAATGGGAAAATCCTTAATCAATCATATCCTTAGTTGTAAAACTTTAATCTTTTTCTATCACTACATACGTATATCTATATATTTGTGGGTGTAAATTGGTACACCTCTACCTAACCCTTCAGGAAATGTTGGCGTGATGCTATATTTTTATACTATCACTGTTGGGTTAGAGAAAAAATCAAGCCTAATTTTCCTTCTATAAATGTTTCTTGAAATAAATATTTTGACTTTGACTTTACAGTAATTGTTCACATTACACGCTGAAAATTAACATTTTTATAAAATATACCATCACGCCTGTATTCCCCGAAGGGCTAGGCAGAGGTGTACCAACGTGGCAGAGGTGTATTTTTATAAAATATCAAAATTTCCTTAATACCGGCATCGAACTAACTACCCACAGCACAAAACCAAACGCTTAGTCACTGCACCAATACCAAATATCCACCCAAATAAATCCACGAACTATACCGCATACTAAACAGGTAACAAGTCTGCATGTTTGCGCTAATCTCGTAAACTACTGGACCGAATTAGAACAGGCTTCAGCGGTTTCAACAAGTGCCCTTCCGACCGACTCGATGCATACACATTAGAGGCGTTAGGTAACTCTGTGGTCGAGTTCTGACTAGTAATATATGTATCACGGTTGCTATAATATGTTTGAACTAATTTATATATCAATGGTCAGTTTAAAAAACTAATATTATGAAGAGGTAATATTGTTTGTTAGAGGTAATCTGTGAAAGTACTGCAGTGGCATTCTATACGGTAATTCCACCGTCACTTCGACGCTCACTTCGCACTTCAAAGTGTCAAATAAATCAATGTCATTTGAATTTGATTGAATATTTGATGTCATTGAATAGTGACGTGAGATGCGAGTTCATGTCTGAATTTTACAGAATCGACGTACTGGTCCGTTATTTGGTTTCAGAAATTCTGACACTAATAGAAAGCTAAATTATTTCCTAGTACTAAAGGCTATGGTTTTTGGTAAACGTAACTTGCACACGGAAGAAATCGCGAGTATAAGGTAGTAAACTATAAGCATGAATACAAAAAGGACGACCATTATTTTCGATCACTGTCTCTTTCTGATTTTAGAGCAATTTGATAACATTATTAAGAATTACAATTAATTAATAATAATATTATATAATTGATAATTTAATGGCATTGTTAATTTTGTAAATATTTGCATGCCGAATGGTAAAATATGGCTGAACTGATTATGATTGATAACAACTATTGTGTACCCATATTTGCAAATAAACGTATATTCTATTCTATTCTATTCTAAAATATCTTCAATACCTATACAGAAAAGCCTTGTTATAGATAATAAGCCAATGTCAACATTTCAACTGAAAGCAACTTTGCCCGCTGACTTTAGCCCACTTAGAAAATCTGTTCTTAGTTAACACCTCCTACCTATTAACTAGGTACCTCTTTGCCAAGTTCTGGCTTCACAGATCATTAGATAGTTTCGCGAGATTTCGTGTTTAGTTAGTGAGCGAATGACCTTTAGCTTTTATAGATAGAGACACATTCCTTATTAGCAGAACATCCGACACTCATTAATATATGCTGTTCAATATCCTTGTAGACAGAAACGTATTATTAAATGTAGTCTGAGTTACTAAGCGGTTTTTTAATGTCATTGGTTGCCATCCAATGCAATAAAAATAACCGCTTAGTAACTTAAACTTCTTACCCAACGGCCCACCCGATGTTTAGTGGTCACCGCTGCCTATAGACATCTGCAATACCAGAGGCCTTGCAAATGCGTTGCTATCTCAGAGACTAAGTAGAAATATATCTCATGTGCCTGTAATTAAACCGGCACCCATACCCTTCAAACTGGAACACAGCAACGCTACTAAGCGGCAGAAATAGGCATGGTGGTAGTACTTCACCGGACAAGCTCCTTCACAAAGAGCTCTACTACTACTACTAAAAACAATCAACAAAGTTTTATTAATCAGAAGCAAGTTTGCCTTCAACATTCCGAATTGGCCACTCACGGCTCATGTTACCGAAAAATATAATAAATCTATACTAATATTATAACGAGGTAACGTTTGTGAGGTTGTAGGCAGTAGTCATCTTACCCATAGAAAGCCACGTTATTTGTGAGTGTCATATATAACATCACGCTACGACACACAGGACCAGAGCAGGCTCCGAAACTACTGGACCGATTTTAACCATTTTTTCACCAATAGATTGCTACGTTATTCCTGAGTAACATACGCTATATAACATCACGCTACGATACACGGGAGCGGAGTAGTAACCAAAGACGTAACGTAAAGCGGATGAACAAGTCAGTTCGCTATGTTTTATAACCACAACGCGAACGAAGTCGCGGGGAACAGCTAGGTCGCAAATAAAGTTGTCCAAAATACTATAAGGTAATAATATATTGAGTAATCAAGCGCCCAATGCCTAGTCGCCCACAAATATATCTGACCTAGTTCCTGCGCTATTATGTTTAGTTGTTTACCTTTTGCACAAAACGACAGACATGCTGACAATTGTTTGGTTTTTACTTTCAAATGACTACTTTATTGATACGGTAGCTGCGATTGAGGAAAAAGTGAGAATACTTCAATAAAGAAACAAACTTGATATGGTATAGCTAGCTTCTGTCGGTGACTTTGCCTGCGTAGTAATTAAGCCATAGTCTTAAATTATTGCACGGTAACACAAAACATACACATCTCCCGTTACCCCAAGGGTTAAGCAGAGGTGCATCAATGACACAAAAATGAAAACATAAAAATGGAATAAAAATGTATATGTATGCCAAAATTCTGGTAATTCCGTTTAGCCATTTAATTGTGAAAAAGTAACAAACATCCATTAGTTCTTATGATATATTTTTCTTTATTCATTTCTTCCTCCTTCCTTTAATTTTTCTCTTATATTCTCCAGTAAAATGCCGATTTACTGAGAGAAATAAAAATATTTGCCATCATTTGTATGTTGGTGTCCCATTTAAAAATGAAATCATCTTAAAAAAACACCTGTATAAAGTTTTAATCTCTACAACGAGGACTAATTTCCGTCTACCATCACTTGCGTGGGATGACTCTGTTATTCTTTCTTACATGTCTTCATCTTAACAAATCATTGCAAAACCCTTCGCATGTCTCAACCACGCCCTACAACAGTCTACCGCATTTCAAACCTTATCTTAGCATTACAATATCACCCTAATCAGAGCAAGAAGGTTTTATAATTTCATTTTTCTTACATCGCTTCTTATATAACACCCTCGCTTACTAATTACGTAAGAGAAGCAGAGATGGAATGTATCCAACCGGCGGTGTCGAACTCAATACACTACCAGACAAAAAAAAATGGTCGATCGATTTTTGTTTTGCGGACGTAGTGACGTAAATGCAATAATTGGTAGGTATTATTAGATATAAAATGCTGACGCGAATGAGCGCAAAAAGTTGTTTTGGATGTGTAAATAAGTCATACCGGTTTTGGTTTAGTGTTTTAGACGGTTTCTTACACGAGGTACAGCGCTAATCTCAGTAAACTTACAACAAAACTGTTAAAACAGATAATATTTACTACAAAAGATATGTTCACTTCAAGAGCAACATTGATAACCTAAGCTGCTGCATTGTATTTTTATTGCAGACAAAATGCAATTATAAAGTCATTAACCTAGTTTTATCTCTCTACTATTAAATTAGTGGAAATATCAACACGGGGAATAAAGAATCGTCTATTTATAATTTGCTAGCGATACTCTGCGGTTTCACCCGCATTACATCTGTGATTATTGCTCTATTCCTGTAAGTTATATAGCCTATGTTACTCGCTAATAATATAGCTTTTCATAGATATAAAAATTTATAAAATCGGATTAGTAGTTACTGAGTTTATCCATTACAAACAAAAAACATTATTTTATAATATTAGTTTAGATATTCAAGCCGTGAACAGGTTTTGATGCATGATAACGAATAAACATATTAATTGAACTTCTAGTTTCTGAGATAAACATCAACCTTGATAGCTAGAAATACACAATTTTTAGTTAATTAACTTAGCTTTGGCTGCATAATTTAGAACCGTGGCAATAATAGCAATATAATCTTTAGTTAACAAGTTTTCAAGTTTAAATTATTGCCTCGATTCTAAATAATAACCTTTTGCTTTATAGATATAGACAGACATTCCTTATTAGCAGAATACCCGACACTAATTCAATAGATTTTGTTCAATATCCTTGTACACAAAAACCTATGTTTTTTTAATGTAGCCTGAGTTTCAAAGTGGTTATTTAAAAGTTTTATAAATGTTAGCCGTATTTTTATCGGTAGTACTTAAATAATGAACACACTATATGCATTATCTTTTGACATCTCTGGTGTAAACTGGTACACCTCTGCCTAACATTTGGGAGAACACAGGCGTGAAGGTATGTTATTTTGAAGCTTTTATAACTTTAATTAGTTTTGTATTTATTGACTCATGACACAGAAAATACCTTCGGACTCTTTTTTAAAAACCCCTTCTGGTCGACCCCCGTAGATCGAGGTCGTAATCATAATCACATTACACTGAGTAAAAAGTTGTTTGTTTCATAAACACACATCTGAATGCAAAAACTTGACTAAGGGTTAATGATTTACATCTACACTTCCTGATTGGAAATACCGACTTCAATGTTATATGAATGTAAACTAGCTTGCCATATTGAATTACTAGCTTCTGCTCGCGACTTCGGCCGCGTCAAATCAAAATATATTATCCCACATTTGTCCGTGATATAAAGTATTCAAGGTGTTATTCCACACTACAATCTATCTCAGTTCCAAATTTCATCCAGATCCGTTCAGTGGTTTACGTGTGAAAGAGTTACAAAAATCCATCCATCCATCCATCCATCCATCCATCCATCCATCCATCCATCCATCCATCCATCCATCCGTCCATCCATCCATCCATCCATCCATCCATCCATCCATCCATCCATCCATCCATCCATACATCCATCCTCACAAACTTTGGCATTTATAATATTAGTGTGACTTCAATCAATCATTCACATTTGTTTTACATTTTAGGGTATGAAAGTACTTGAATACGCACTACTTTTACTAGGTATAAGACCAACTATGAAATATAATTTAAAAAAAACATAAGTTCACTACAAAAATCACTACAACAAAATCAAAATGTACGGAACAGCTGTTTCTAAACGCAAAAGAAAATGGCACCTGGTTACGAAAATAAGCAGGCACTTAACTTTTCCACTAGACCTCCATAATTTGCGCCCAAACCTATCTAAAGTAAAGCTGTGTAATTTATATTGCACGCCAGTGTACAAGCAAGGCCTCGATCGCGAGATAGCTGAACTGTTACTGTAATTTAAACTTTATGATCATAAGATTAGGGTTCACTTTTGAGTGTAAATTGGTGATAATTTCGAGAGAAATCATAATATCCTTATAAATTAAATACGTAATTAGTTGAGTCATATTTCATTTACGTGTTTGTTGAACGAAATTTAAAACATAGTTTCAAAAAATGGACACCTTCTAAAATTGCATAGCACGGCTAATCTTATGCAAGTTGCCTCACTTTAATGATCTCTCTTTAATATCACTGAGTCATTGCCATTTAGTTAATGACTACCTAAGACATTAAGAATTATTTATAACTTAAAACCAATCATAATTTACTAATATAAAATAATAAACTAATATTATTTTGTCAAATAAAAGTCGCTCTCAAGCTAATGTTATAGTTGTTACTTCGACCAATGTTCAGAAGCAGGGCTGGATTATCTATTATACAGGGGCTCCAAAAAGGGTAGGGGCCCGAGTTCGAAAAAAAATATCGAAAAACTTATTATTTTTCCTGGGGCCCGGATATGGTGAATCCGGCCCTGCTAATAACTAGTACCTTATTATTAGGCAAAAGGTCAAAATTCTCAATCACGACATACATAGGTCACCTTAAGGTTTCTTGACCTTAAAATTCGTGACTTTGGAAAACTCAAAGTGGTCAGAACCCCTAGTTTGTGAGTCATTAAGACTATAAATATATACCATTAGTAAATAATAGTGAACAGATTTGTTGACTATTAGAAATACTGTTGTGTGCCGGTCAATAATCTCGCGGCGTGAGTGTGGTTAGACAGATTTGGGGTTCCGTAAGGAATTTCGAATAGGAAATTACTTTTGATTACATCATGAAAATGATGATTTTTTTATGTAGGTGTATTACTATGTAATAATACCGCTTACCCTAATAAGTTTCTTGAACTAAAAATTAATGACCGTTTTAGCTGCTGTGACTTTTCGACTGAATTATCAACAACCAATCATAGAAGCTTACTGGGGCTTAACAATTTGCTTTATAATATTTAGATCTTTCCAGAATATAAACTACATTTCTTATGTATTAAAATCGCATTTAATTTAAGATAACATTAATAAAATAATACCAGCCAATTATTATCCACGACAGGGCACAAAAGCCTCTTCTCATATAGAGAAGGCACGGGCATTGATTACCATGCTTCCTCAAGGCGGATTAAGATTTCAAACAAAAGTTTTTTTTACTGACTACAGAAAAACCGAAAACGGACATTATCTGCTTGTTATAGAATTCATAATTTCAGTGTGTGTTGAGATTACTTGAGATATACGCTAGTTTCATGGTTTATAATAACCGATTACGGCTACAACTAAAAAAAGCGTATAATTACAAACTACCTAGGTACATAACAATTATTCGAAACAAAAACAGCTATAATAATTCTCTTCCTGTTTATACAAAACTGTAACCGATTATTGCGACTCACGCTTGGCCGTTATTTTTTGCAATCATTTCGTGCTAGCTGACAGTGACTCGACAGATTAACATTCGCGAAGAAATTTGATCATCTGACGAAATGGTCAGTTGCACAAGAGTGATCAAATTGAGCAGCGAGTTGATCTATTTGATCACGTGAAATGATATTATAGGGGTTAGAAATTATATTAATCTATACTAATATTATAAAGCTAAAGAGTTTGTTTGTTTGAACGCGCTAATCTCAGGGACTACTGGTTGGAATTGGAAAATTCTTTTAGTGTTGGATAGTCCATTTCTTGAGGAAGGCTATAGGCTATGTAACATCACGCTACGACCAACAGGTGCTGAGCAGCGAGGGTGTAACCGCGGGGAACAGCTAGTATAAAATATAATGATCACATTTACACCGATGGGATTTAGTGCTAGATGCCTTATGAGCTCCCTCTTCCTTTTTACAAATTGTAGATAAATATAAAAAATACTATTTTATATACATTTTATTATAGATTTCAATTATCATAATGTATTTTATTTAGTGATTAGATTCACAAGGCAGACCTTAGTGTTTAATGGGCGGCATTCTATAAATATTTAAATGAAAATTACTTTTAAAATATTCTGCATTTAATTCATTTTGGAAGATATCATTTTTTTTTGCTGCAATGTAGGTATAAATTAAGAGCCTAAAACTATAGTGGCTCAAATACATTCTACCATTACATATGATGTGCAAGAAAGCTATCCGATAGATATATTCAGCCTATGATTAAATGCAGACATTATATTTTGTACACATACATACATACAATCACGCCTCTATTCCCCAAAGGGTTAGACAGAGGTGTACCAATGTTCACCCAAAGTTCACCAGTATATTTTAGGTCCCATGTAATAGGGGGCGAGCCTATTGCCATTAACCGGGCACAAATCCAAACTCCGAGCTGCTACTGAGAAATTCATAGAAAACCCCAATAACACTTTTTGCTCGACCTGGGAATAGAACCCAAGACCTCTAGCGTAGCAGTCGCGCTTAGGACCACTAGGCTAACGAGGCAGTCAATTATCTTTCGTCTGATAATTTAATTAACTAAATTCAAATTCAAATTCAAAGCAATTATTTCAATTAGACCATTTACAGGCACTTTTGAATGTCAAGAAGTTACAGTTTAAAGTTGAAGCTAGTTGCTCGTTCCAAAGCGTAGATCTCTATGGAGAAGAACGAGCAAGAAACTCCATGGACACTCCTTTTCTTCAATTTGGTTTTACAAAATCTTGGTTACAATATTCATGTTGCTTCTATATGTGAAAACAATGAAGGTGAATATTAAACAATTAAATAATACTAATAAAGATGTAGGCCATGGCAGATAAGAGTTGACCAGTCCCAACTGACAGCGCCCGTTCACGAACATGACGCGTGCCTCAGCACCGTTCAGCTCAACCATCTTGGAGGGAACTGAACGATCCAATGCACGCGCCACCGTCAGCGAGACATTTAAGTGAGCATGACAAAGCTCTCAACCGCCTTGCCCTTAATGTCCAACACATAGTAACTTAAGAGAAAAAATATAGTAAGTGCTCCATGGTACTCACATTTACAAAATCGAAATAAATGATGTTAAGTTATATAAAACAAAGTTTTTCAGTGAACCTATTTGACAGATGACCTGTGGTATGTTAAAAAAGAAACAATAATAATAACGTAAACGTTATTTACGTCAATAAAAAAGGTGCTAAGAAACAACATTCCCTTTAAAAAGAAATATATATATTTCATTATGTTTATTAATTAATTTGGAAGCCCGAGTGGCTGTGGAGCAGGACCAGCATTAAGCCAAGCATTTTTATCATTTATGTAATCTTCTAGTTTATAATATGCTTGACTACATAGTGTGCGTTTTATGCATGTTTTAAACTTTCTCTCGTTTAGTTCGAGAATAACGCGCGGTATTTTATTATAAAATTTTACACAGTACCCCATAAAAGAAGTGTGTACTTTTGATAATCTGAAACTTGGTTGATCTAGTTTGTTCCTATTTCTAGTATTAAAATTATGCCTATCACCAACTTTTTTAAAAAGATGAAGGTTTTTCCGAACATGCATAATATTTTCATATATATATTGACAAGGTACCGTCATGATATTAATTTGTTTAAACAATTCCCTTAGGGATTCGCGTCTGCCAAGATTATAGATGGCTCTGACAGCCCTCTTTTGCAGAATAAAAATGGAGTCTATATCTGCAGCCCGCCCCCAAAGCAAAATACCGTAAGACATGATGCTATGAAAGTAGCTAAAATAGACCAGCCTTGCGGTATCCACGTCCGTACTATTCAAACTATGCATCAATTGAGTCACATAACTTTTATCTAAGTCAGTCAAGTATTAACACATCAACAGTTTATTTCAAATTGTGTAAAGATAATACAAAATATATGAAAAATACAGAGAAACACACACACAGGATAGCAAGCAGTAGGCTACATAGGATCGTGGCAGGTGGCGTTCTATGGTTTCTGCCTACCCCCATGGAAAAAAGGCGTGAGTTTATGTATGTAACTGCCTCGTTGGTCTACTGGTCCTAAGTGCGACTGCTACGCTAGAGGTCCTGGTTTCGATTCCCAGGTCGAGCGAAGTGCTATTGGGTTTATCCATGAAATTCTTAGTAGCAGCTCGGAGTTTGGATTTGTGCCCGGTTAATGGCAGTAGGCTCGCCCCCTATTACATGGGACCTAAACATACCGGCGAACTGTGGGTGTTCTTTGGTACACTTCTGCCTAACCCTTCGGGGAATACAGGCGTGATAGTATGATGTTAAAAATATATTCATGTAATAAATAAGAATTTTGTTCATGATTATTCTCCCAAACACACAGCTATCAAAAAAGTAAGTAAGTGCTTGATTTCTTGTTAAAACTACAGTTACACAAATGACTTGTTATTATGGTGAAGATTTTAAGAAACTCATTATTCATTAACTAAAGGATACGACACTGGTTTTTTGAGAGGGCAATGACCTCAATTGTTGAGGAAAAATGCACTGGAGTGTCATTAATAATGTCTTTGTAATATTTACTTTATTATAAGTACTAATACAAACACCTATCATTGTTGTCATAATTTTACAAATAAATTAACATATACCATCACGCCTCTATTCCCCGAAGGGTTAGGCAGAGGTGTATCAATGTACATCCACCGTTCGCCGGTATGTTTAGGTCCTGTGTAATAGGAGGCGAGCCTATTGTCATTAACCGGGCACAAATCCTGCATCCGAGCAGCTACTGAGAATTTCATAGAAACACCCAATACCACTAAGCTTGGCCTGGGAATCGAACCCAAGACGTCTTTTGTAGCAGTAGCGCTTAGGACCACTGAGCTAACGAGGCAGTTATTATGAGTTTTATTATAATAAGTGTGAATTAGCATTTTCTGTTTTTTAGCAAACGTGGCGACTAAGAATATTCGTGTATTTTAATAACCACTAAAAAATATCCGGTAAAATTAATAATCCATACCAATATTATAAAGAGAAAAGATTTTTTGTTTGTTTGTACCGAATAAGCTCCAAAACTACTGGACCGATTTCAACCATTGTTTCCCTAATAGGTAGCTTAATTATCAAGAAATAACACAGGCTATTTATCATCACGCTACGACTATCGGGAGCGGAGCAGTAACCAAAGACGTAACTTAAAGCGGGTGAAATACGCCACGTAGATGAAGTCGCGGGCTAAAAGTTAAATATTCATATATTTATCGTTTGAATTGGTTAATTATAAAGTAGAATGAACACGTTTTTTAGTAAA
Source organism: Caradrina clavipalpis (assembly GCA_932526535.1). NCBI lineage: Eukaryota > Metazoa > Arthropoda > Insecta > Lepidoptera > Noctuidae > Caradrina > Caradrina clavipalpis. The sequence continues at coordinate 837,461 of OW052110.1, forward strand.
TTGGAACCTGCAGTCTGTTTAGTTATATAACTAAATATTCGCGTTTGTTTTAATCATTTGACCGAGAATCCTAATTTTTATTTTAAACTCTTGCTTAGCTCTCATAAAGATTAAATTGCTTTACAAAGTGAGCGTAGTACCAGTAGTACTGCCCAATGCAGTTCTGCCAAATGCTAATAATTAATCTATATTAATCTTAAAAGGTGAAGAGTTTTTTACCTGTTTAATTATGAAAATCTCTTGAACTGCTAGTCGGATTGGAAAAGCTATTTTTGTATGTGATAGATAGATTCATGAGGAATAGTATAGGTTATATAACATCACGCTACGAGACACGGGAGAGGAGCAGTAACCAAAAATGTATATAAGGTGGAAGAAAAAATCCACTTAGACTGACTCTGTATGTTTATATTAAGTCCCCCAACTGAAAAAGTGGATGCATAAGGGTCGCATCTATATAATAATCACTTACAATGGCAATTAAAGAATACTTAAGAATCTTCTTCTTTTCGAGTCGATGATAATTTTATATTTTTTGGATCCAGAAGGTGGTCACATTAATAGCAGCATTAGTAGCCTTGTTAATGTCATCTAAAGTGCAGGTGTAGAGACACTTTGGGCTAAGTAAGTAGGCCATCGTCTGGTCAGAAGCGCCATACTTAAGAATACACACACATACATAAACTCACGCGTTTTTCCCATGGGGAGAAACCACAGAACGCCCCCTGCTACGATCCTCACATACTCCTTTCGCCTCATCCACATTCATGCATCCGGTCATAAAAACACACAGGGTGTATTTTTTTTTATCGAGTTTATTACTGTTTCTTATAATTGTGTCTTTCGACCTGTATTCCTTTAAAAGGACCCGTCTAGTAGACCCACTTTGCAAATTTTAAATCACAGAGGAACAGTCTCCATATTTCTTTAGCTCAGATATACGTGAACATGGAAAATTCCAACAAAACGTGCTTCACAAAAAAATATGTATTAGATGGTCAACAAATTATGATTTTCTCGATTTATTGTTATAATCGCTCGAGAGTCGAGCTACGATGCTCGCGTGTAATCGATTGCGAAAATAATCGATTTTATAGCGAATTGGCGAAATTCGGAATTTATGTAGTAAAAATATAAAAATTACTTCTATTTCGGAATCAGTCGATATTACATAAACCAAGACTCTCCTAATGCAAATTACCACGTCAATTAATTTCTGGGTCAAGTCGGAAGTGTGCGAATGGCATCAGAGCCAGACAACGTTTTCGCAATGCGAAAATTTTTGTTTGCACAAATTCTAGGCAAATTTTAAATGTCAGAAAAAAATTGAGGTCATAGAATAGTCTTAGCTCTTTTTTTGCACATAAGTTGGACTATAATAAATACAAATCCAATCAAAATAATTACGATGCTAATTACATCAATTAATATTTAAAAACTTACGTTATAAGCATCTCGGTGGCCTTTGGTCAGCTTCCTTGTATCATGTACTCAATTCACAGCACAGTACACAGAAACAAACACCAAAAATAACAATTATAATATAAATTAAATGTAAAAACACTCACACACACACGTAACGTGGAATTTGCGTAAAGGTTTACGAAACTTTCTAATTCGTGGCGCGAATTTTGTGGCGCGAGTGGTCAAAGACGTGTGATGTGCGGCGCGCTCTATCGCTGACTGGCGCGTTCCGTTTTCGCACACAGGCCGCGCGCGTTCTTTTTTTTTAAACCGGCTTCCACAGACTATAGCAGTGTCTTGGTGGCCAGTCCGGCGTGTCAAGCAAGAAGGTGTGACGCAAGTTAGTTTGGGCAACACTGGGTTTTTTTGTTGCCCCAATCGACACACACACATTCAAAATGCTTGATTTTATTCTGTGTGTTCGTTCCCAGCGCTAATTTCGTATATTAATTAGATTGAAAGCCTTCGACGGACGAATCGGATTGTGAATAGTTTAAAGATCGCTCGATGTTTGACGTGTGATGTCAATGCAACGCAGATGCATTCTAAGAAGGAATCACATATCTGTGCATCATACAGAAACGAATCGATTTGATCCATGGATAGTGACCCCATCTTTCATGGTTAGATGAGATTAAAGGTACTCGTGTGTCACGGTTGTGTTATGAGGCAAGATTCAGTGAAAGTCTTTATAAACTGCATTTATTTCTAGTTCAAACTATTTGGTTAAGACGCCGAAATACAGGTCCTAGGAGAAAAAAAAGATCTTACGTTAATTTAGATTCATACGGTAAGACTGCCTGGTTGCCTAGTGGTTCACTAGGTAGTCTTACCGTAAGCGCGACTGTTACGCTAGAAATCTTGGGTTCGATTCTTAAGTCGAGCAAAGTGTTATTGAGTTTCCCTATGAAATTCTCAGTAGCAGCTCTACATGGGACCTAAACATACCGGCGAACTGGGGGTGTACATTAGTACAGCTCTGCCTAACCCTTCAGGGAATACAAGCGTGATGGTAAGTGTGTTTGTGATACGCTAAGAAGGAGGAAAATATCTCAACTGACCCACAATCTGCGTTAAGTGTAGATATAATTGAAAGTGATAGCTGTTACACAGTTACAGTACAGACATTATCAACAACATTATGAAATAAACAGAGTTTTCCTCCTTCCAAGAGTTTTGGTAGATATGGAAATACCACATAATGATCACGTCTTGAGACATATCACATATCATCACGGCTATATTCCCCCAAGAATTAGGCAGAGGTGTTCCAATGTACACCCACAGTTCGCCTGTATGTTTTTTTAAGTCCCATTTAATAGGGGGCAAGCTTATTGCCATTAACCGGGCACAAATCCTAACTCCGAGCTGCTACTGAAAACTTCCTTATGGGAAAACCCATTAACACTTTTGGTCGAGTTGGTAGTCGAACTTAGGACCCCATGCTCATCGGTCGCGCTTGAGACCAGTCGCTTTTATCTCCCACCATATACGCCTCACCTATTTCTGCCGCAAAGCAGCGTTGCTATGCAGATTTAACAGGTGCCAGTGTAAATTACAGGCACTTGAGACATTTGAAGTATGTCTCTGGGATGGCAACGCATTTGCAAGGCCTCTGGCGTTGCAGATGTATATAGGTAGCAGTGAGCACTTAACATCAGGTGGGCCGTCGGTTTCTTTGCTATACAATACATACAAAATAAGAAATTCTCATGGCACACCATGATTACATGGGACCTAAAACATACCGGTGAACTGTGGGTGTACATTGGTACATCTCTGTCTAACCCTTCCGGGAATACATGCGCGATGGTGTATGCACTTTTGCAGACTGTCTGTCATTCTCTTCTTAATTTGAAAGTAGCGTTTATCTCATAGCATAAAATACACAAAATAAGTTTAAAAGCGGTTCATCCAGCCAGAGCGTCTACTGCACGTAAATCTTCCACAAACCCAACCGTACACATTCTCAAGTAACGCAATACATAAAACTAAACGGCGCCCCATCTAACTACTGACCGCGACACAGATTGCTTAACCGCGTGAATCATTTCCAACTAAGCATTCGAGCCAGCTCATGATTTATAAGAACCTTCATAATTTTCCTTTATGTGTAAGCAGAACTGTTAGTTCTAAGTGTGAAGATGACCTTTGATTCTTGGGGTCATCCGAGATAAGTAGTATTAACCTGTGTCATTGTAATTACTAATAAACTATGATATAGGAGGAATTTCACTAGACATTCTCAGGTAACTAAATCGTTAGCTTAGTGGTCATAAGCGCGAGTGCTACGCTAGAGGTCTTGGGTTCAATTCTTAGATCGAGCAAAAAGTGTTATTGGGTTTTGCTATAAAATTCCAGTTGCGGCTCGAAGTTGTGCTCGATTAATAGCAATAGGCTCGCCCCTTATTATATGGGACCTAAACATACCGGCGGACTGTGAGTGTATATTACTACACCTCTACCTAACCCTTCGGGGAATACAGGCGTTAGTTTATGTGTATATGTCTCAGGTAATAAATTTTCAATTTCTACCTATAATTTTACCTATCATAAAATACTTCCAACCGTATTCGGACACTTCGAAAAAACTAAATCTAGCCACACTACCAACTTCAAAACCCCAACTTGCTTCTACGAAACTCTTTTCTACGAATGCGAAATTGGGAATCCCATTTCCCCTTTTGCCTAACCTGCGAATGGTTCTCAGGACCGAACACTCAACTGTCGTGCTTACGATCACGAGACCAACTGATAATAAATAAACTAACACTCATTGTGCACAGCCTTTTTTTTATAGATGGGAAATCATCAAATAACTTCCACCGCCCTGGGCGGGACGGGAGGGAGTGTCAGACTTTTACTGACTAAAACCCATCTATGTTCCTTCATGTGCCCTTTACGTTCCGGGGGCGCGGTATCTCTTTCGAACAACCCGCAGCCCCGGCAGGCATCGGCCCTTAGTGGCCGCTCTGAATGTTTGCTGACATCTCTTTGAGGTGCGCGTGGAACACGAACGCGCCTTCGACACGGTCTGTCGTTAGTTAACGTACGGACGGTGAGCTGCCCATTGCTCACCGTCCACAGACCCGATTGTGCACAGCCTGTGAAAAAGGTCACACATATGTAACTACAAGGACACCGGTCGAGTCTAATATTAAACGGAAAACATCAAAACATACTCGTGATTAATACTGTAAACAGTCATATAAAATAACCACTTCACACCTCGTTAATTCCTTAATATATACAAATTGTAGGCCTAACATGGAATTTGTTCGAAAGAGTTACCGCGGCCCTGGAACGCAAAGGGAATTAGGAGGAACACGGGTTCAGTCAGTAAGAGTCTGACACTCCTTTACGCTCTACTCAGAGCGGAAGAAGTAATTTAATGATTTCCTATCCTTAAAAAAAGGCCTGACACTAGTGTGCCTACATAAAATAAATCGATTTCAGTTGGTTTTCTAAGTGAAAATGCAATTATTCTATAGCATTTCCTTTTTTTTTACAATTTTGTTTTTTCATATCATTGAATGACGAACACCGAATGGTCACCGCTGCCTATAGACATCTGCAATACCAGAGGCCTAGCTTGCTAATGCGTAGCATAGCCTGCATAGCATGGCCTGAGACAAAGCTGAAATGTGTCATGTGCCTGTTATTACACCGGCACCCATACCCTTCAAACCGGGACACAGCAAAGCTGCTTTGTGGCAGATATAGGTACGGTGATAGTACTTCCCCAGACAAGCTCCTTCACAAAGAGCTCTATTATTACAAAATATTCTCCTAGACAGCAATTACAATTATTTATTTAATCATCGACTGGCCAAAATTGCTTTAGATTAAAAAATTAATGAACAAAACGGGTATTTCCAATTTGAAAATCGATCGGATTCGCGTCTAATCCGAACGCCCCTAATAGGCGCTTGGAAAATCCGATTCTACTAGTTTGTTTGTTACAATATAACCTAGAAAAGACTTGTATGATATGTATGATTCATATTCTTCGGACTATATTTCTTTCCCATGTACATGTTTATCAGTAACTGCCTCGGTAGCCTAGTGGTCCTAAGCGCGACTGCTACGCTAGAGGTCTTGGGTTCAATTCCCAGGTCGAGCAAAAATATTATTGGTCTTTACTATGAAATTCTCAGTAGCAGCTCGGAGTTAAAACTTGTGCCTGGTTAATGGCAATAGGCTCGCCCCCTATTACATGGGACCTCAAACTTACCGGCGAACTGTGGGTGTGCATTGGTACACCACTGCCTCACCCTTCGGGGAATTCAGGCGTGTGTCTTTATAGTCATTCTCCCCATGACGTCATAGGAAATACCTAAACATTAGTTATTTATATCGCAACTAAAATGTATTTATTTATAAGTTAATTTATGCGACATTATTGAAGTGATTGAGATTAGATTTGACAGCGTCAGATGTCAATATATTTTGTTTTTTATTGCCATGAACATAACGTATCTATTTACTTGAACTTTAATATCATGATCTTGACAGTTTTTATTTCATTAGCTATATACCCGCGTTTAGTTACGTGTTTGGTTGCCGCTTCGTTCCCATTGCACATAGCGTGATGTTATATACATATAACTAAACCTTCTTCTTGAATCACTCTATCTATTGATGATAAGTTATAAGTAGTCTAGAATATCTAAGCATACAGACCCTGGGAAGCGACTTTGTTTCATACTCATGTAGAGATACATACATATGTACATTAACTCACGCGTTTTCCGATTGGAGGTAGGCAGAAACCACAAAACGCCACGTGCTACGATCCTTACATACTCCTTTCGCCTCGTCCACATTCTCTTACAACTGGTCATACAAGTACGCCGATTATGAGTACTGCGCTCTATACCTTTCTGAAGAACCTCACCAACATAGTCAGGGATTCACTAGTTTAGGCACCCGCCTCTCATGCACGAGGTTATGCATTCACAACCAGGCACAGGCAAGAAGCAATATGGCTTTACAATTACATTTATATACATTCTAATTTCAACATTTTTGAAAGAAAACATCGTGAAGAAACCTACACTTATAAATCTGAACACGCCTTGAGCAAGCGTGGTGATCAATGCTCGTGATTTCTCTGTATGAAAAGAGGCATTTGCCCTGCAGTGGGACAATAAGGTATTGTTGTATTATTACTATTATAATAACACTCAGTGCGCACCTTTCCTGACTAAAGATGGAACTGCAAAATATCCAAGTTTTTATATCGTGTTCGTGAAAAAAGCCACATGTTATGTGTGTATTATGCGCTAATTAGTGCCATTTAGTGCTATACTGGCACTTGTAATGACTTAATTGCACTCACATCCTGTTGGCACGGATACTTTTGTTGATTTATTGTTTGATGTGCCTTTTTAGTTTATAAAAAAAACATAACCTACCATCGCCATTAACATTGACGCCATTAACAGGGCACGAATCCTAAGTCAGAGCTGCTACTGAGAATTTCACAGAAAAACCCAATAACACTTTACTCGACCTGGGAATTGAACCCAAGACCTCTAGCGTTGCTAGGTCGAGGTCATGTTTGGGGTCTTTGGGTTTTATATACTGAAGGGAAGACTAGTGAAGACCATGGACACAGTGTCCATGGAGTTTCAGTCGAACTCTTACTACTAAAACCTCCACGGTTCCTCCTGTTATTATTATTTATTTATTTTATAGTTAATTAACACGGCATAGCACCAATTACATTAATTAACATAGAAACAAAACAAAAACTATACAATGCAGACAATACAATCAAAAACAACTATTCTCTACTTACTAACATGGAACAGTGGACACCCTTGCATACTGCCTCTCACAGAACATCAGACATACGCGCTTAATTTTACTCCATTCGTCCGCAAACACATCACATTCCGGGTTGGCCGTCAGGAGAGTATTGAGCATCCTCAAGGTACGACACACTGGCGATTCAGCTCTGGCGACCGTTCTGCAAGGCAGTTGCGCGAACAGATTGTGTCGGATTGTGTTATCATGAGTCGGGAGCCCGGTATTAATTTGACGCATCATCCAACTGAGTACTGAGTGAACGCACCGGCAAGCGCAGAGTAGGACGTCCACCCACAAGGTGGACGGACGATCTGATTAAGACCGCAGGAAAACGCTGGATGCAGTCATTTTTAATCGAAATCTATGGGGGAGGCCTATGTCCAGCAGTGGACGTTCTGCGGGCTGATATGATGGTAATATGATGTAAATTCATATATGATATATACGATGGTAATTTTATGATGATGATGATGGGAACCTGATCAAGACCTCATCCCCAGCAATTGTAATTCCTACCATCAGATCAACCAGTTTACTAAAAAAGGACTAATAAGTCTTTATTTCAATGACCTTGATTCCATTCGAAGGCTTAGTGCTTGAATAACTCAGTTCAAAGTAATTTAAGGAATTCCAAAAACAGGTTGGATAACCGGTTATCATAACCAGACCTAGAATATTGAAATTAAAAGCTATAAAAAAATGGAATGACATATAAACTAGAAAATTTGTTTTTTATTAATATCATTGAAAAACCCAAAGGTATCTTTTATCGTTCGATTTTCGACACGTGTATGGATTATATTAAAATATATTATAATGAGGCCCAAACACGTACATATATGTATACCACCACGCCTGTATTTCCCTAAGGGTTAGGCAGAGGTGTACCAACGAACATTCAAGGTTTGCCAGTGTGTTTGGGTCCCAAGTAATAGGGGGCAAGCCTATTGCCACTAACCGGGCACAAATCCAAACTCCGAGCTGCTACTGAGAATTTCATAGAAAAATCCAATAAACACTTTTTGCTTGACCTGAAAATCGAACCCCAAGATATCTAGCGTTGCAGTCGCGCTTAGGACCACTAGGCTACCGAGGCAGATACAGTAAAGGACCAAATAAAAGTTGGCGATATCATACGAAAAGGGTTTTTTAACGTAGATTGTCTCGCCTTTAATGTATGAAGTTGCGGGTCAATATCGGGCAAGTACCAATGTGACTTTGTCAAATCATAAGTATTTGGAATCTGGACATCACTGACATTGGTGAAGAAAAACATTGTTAAGACCTGGACTTTTAACAAACTAGCTTCCACGTGCTTTAACTAGCTTGTATGTAAGGATCGTAGCAGGTAGCGTTCTGTGGTTTCTGCCTACCCCCACGGGAAAAAGGCGTGAGTTTATGTATGTGTATGTGTGACTTCCACCTGTGATATCCACGTCAAAGATATATTATTCAACGAGAACATACAAATTGAAATATAAGCAAATAATAAAAACAAAAATAATTGTAAATGTAAGCAAAATTTTCGCTAATTCCATTTGGTCGAAGCGTGAGTAATTAATAAACATCTAACCATCCTTTAATGACAAATGCACCTTAAACAACCATGATAATCAATGCTCATGCCTTCTCTGCATGAGAAGGGGCCTTTGCCCTGCAGTGAGACAATAATATACTTATTTAAAGATACAATCCCTTTAACATATGTTATTCTAAAAACCTGTATTTTTTTCTGCCCATTAACGTCGACAGAATGACGAAGCACAATTCCGCAATAACCAGATCTATAAATTCCACTATTTCCACGCAAATCTATACTATAATATTATTATAAAGAGGAAAGATTTTTTTGTTTGTTCGTTTGTAACGAATAGGCTCCAAAACTACTGAACCGATTTTAACCATATCTTGCCAACAGATAGTTACATTATTCCTGAGTAACATAAGCTTTTATGATCACGCTTCGACCCACGGGAGCGGAGCAGTAACCAAAGACGTAACTTAACTTAGCTACGCAAACGAAGTCGCCGGCAGTTCGCCAATATCTTAATAAATGCGTGTTTTATAACAAAATGCCTTCAAACTTGAGTGTTCCGACAGTGTCCTTGTGACAACCAGTTTGCGCGGACTTTACACCCGACACGGCGCGAATCACTCAGCTTTATTCATTTGTTTACGTAGGATTAGTATTTTAGACTGATTCTACAAGTCATACATACCATCATATCATCACGCCTGTATTCCCCGAAGGGTTAGGCAGAGGTGTGCCAATGTACACCCACAGTTCGCTGGTATGTTGGTCCCATGTAATAGGGGGCGAGCCGATTGCCATTAACAGGGCACAAATTCTAGGCGAGCTGCTACTGACAATTTCATAGAAAAACCCAACAACACTGCTCGATCTAGGAATCAAACCCAAGACCTCGAGAGTAGCGCTTAGGACCACTAGGTCAACGAGGCAGTTCTACAAGTCAATGGTGGCTAAATTATTATAGTAGGTAATTAAACCAGAGGGCTGGCCTTTTTTGGGCCAATCAACATTGCCGTACAACGTGGCAATTCTGCCAGCCTTTTGGGGACCAATGACAGCGATGCGAACGAGGTTTTTGATGCCCTTTTATATAAATTATTCATACTTTGTTATTTTAATTGTTTATAACCTACTCACTTACGATAGAATTGTAATATAAAACTAGTAGGTATTTATAGTACAGTGGCAAAGAAAACAATTCTGCTAAGTTTTCTTAACGATCTCAATATAATCTCAGTGTCAATCTGTCGAAAATGCCTCTAATTTATCAAAATTTGTTGTCGCTGGGATACGATGGCAACCAGGTCTTAAACTTTTTAAATTATAGAATTAGCCTTCAGCTCAGGGTTGCTGAAATAAATCTCCTTGGAATGGTTGTGTGTATTTTTCTTTATTATTTGTTTAACTATTTTTGTAAGGTTGACAATAAATCTACAAATCCCTATTTACAGTACTTATATAAAGATAATAAATAACAATTTGTATGAAGTCTTCTTACAATTTATAACATTATGAATCTTTTCAGCCTTTCTTTTTTTATTCTTTTCATTTTAATTATCTAAAATATCTGCCAAAACTCGACTCATAATCACGTTTGAAATAAACGTGACGTCAATGGCAACACATGTGCTGTTGAAAACTGTTGGCCTACTAGTTGTATTTGCATAATGTCTACTGAACACGCCACATAGCTTATGACCCTAACTTGTATGGACACTTGTAAAATGGTGTAAACTAACTACTTGTACAAATTATTGTAAAACATATTTAAAATAGTCATTCCAAAAACCAAAAAACCCGACTGCGTAAAACATGAATTCAAAATACACACACACACATACATACCATCACGCCAGTATTTACCCGACTGCGACAGAAGGAGGGTTATGTTTTTCGAGAGTATGTATGTATGTATATATGTATGTATGTATGTATGTATGTATGTATGTATGTATGTATGTATGTATGTATGTATGTATGTATGTATGTATGTATGTATGTATGTATGTATAATTGTTTGGCACGCTCTGCAGCCTGAACGGCTCAATGGATTTTAGCTTGAGAGGTGTCGTTAGATTCGTATTTACTGTGAGAGTGACACTGGCTATATCAAAATGAAAAAAACAAAATGGCGGATTTTTGGCGCCAAATTTAAATGTTTGGATCGCTCTGCGGCCTGAACGGCTCGATGGATTTTAGCTTGAGAGGTGTCATTAGATTCGTATTTACTGTGAAAGTGACAATGGGGGTATATTAAAAATTAAAAAAAGTAAAAAATAAAAAACGGTAATTTAAAAAACTAAAAAACCCGACTGCTTTTCTAAGTATTTATGAAAAAGCCCTAAAACAAGAAAATCGTTGTACCCGATTGCACTTAAAATTGTAGCAGTCGGGACCCAGGGACCCGGGTTTTTTAGTTTTTTAAATTACCGTTTTTTTTCCCGAAGGATTAGGCTGAGGTGTAAAAATGTACACCGATAGTTCACCAGTATATTTAGGTCCCATGTAATAGGGGGCGAGTCTATTCCCATTAACCGGGCACAAATCCTAACTCCGAGCTGCTACTGAGCATTTCATAGAAAAACCCAATTACACTTTTTGCTCGACCTGAGCATCGAACCCAAGAGTTCTAGCGTAGCAGTCGCACTTAGAACCACTAGGCTAACGAGGCAATTATCTAATATCAAATTATTAGTATTACCCATTGTCAGCCATTGATATAAATAAAGCCTTCGAACAATAAAAGTATTATGAGTAAAACTGGTATTTTCAATTCAAAACTAGAACGAATTCACGTTTCATTCAATCATTCAGTCAGTCATAAATTAATTGACGGTCTCGTAGGGTTAACGAACATTCACAGGGTTAATGAAACCGCACACGGTTATAATTTACATATACCTAACCATATAAATAGCATAAATAACTGCCCCGTTGGACTTGTGGTGGCAAGCACGACTGTTGACCATGGGTCCTGGGTTCGCTTCCCAGGTCGGGCAAAAAGTGTTAATAGGTATTCCCATTTGGACACATACACATAAATAAACTCACGCCTTTTTCCCATGGGGGTAGGCAGAAACCACAGAACGCCACCTGCTACGATCCTTACATACTACTTTCGCCTCGGTCACGTCCATACATCCCATTTGGAATTTCTCAATAACTGCCCGGAGTTTGGAAGTTGGTGGTGTGACACCCCCGTGTCTCGGAAAGCACGTAAAGCCGTAGGTCCTGCGCCTGATCTCTCCCCGGTTGTGTCGTATTGCCGTCCCATCGGACTATGAGAGTTAGAAAAGAAGGAGTGCACCTGTGTTTGCTCACACACTTGTGCACTATAACATCTTCTGCGTACTTGGCTACTCTGCATTAAGATTAGCCGCGAATACATACATAATTTACAAGAAATAAAAATATCTTTGACCTATGACCGAACAGAGTCAAAGTCAACACATTTATTTCAATTAAACCATTTACAGGCACTTTTGAACTGTCAAGGAGTTAGTCAGAAAGTTGAAGCTAGTTGCTCGCTCCAAAATGTAGGTAGGATCTATGAAGAAGAACGAGTACGAAAACTTCACGGGCACTATTTTTAATTAGGTTTTTATAAAAGTGCAAAATCTTTCATCATCATTTTCCTGCCATTATCCAATGTTACTTGTGGTCGGCGCAACACGTTTTCTTCTTCCACGCCGTCCTGTCAACCGTCATGCTATCACTGACTCCCTTCTCTTTCATGTCATTCTTCACACAATCTATCCATCTTTTCTTTGGCCTCCCTCTTCCTCTCCATCCACCCACATTTATATTGATTACTCTTTCTTAAACAAAATTCTTCATAAACTTTAAATATAAAAAAAAATATATATCTAACTAAAAAGATTTCAGTAATTTACGCGTTGAACAATACAATGAACAATAGACGCCTTCACCTAAAAGAAAATTATATATTTTCAACAGTCAACCATATTTTGACCACAAGTTAGCCTTAAATTCGCCATTAACCTAGTACAGCCATCGCACACGGTCATCCGTTTGGCGGTCACTCACAACGCACAGACAGATCTAATTAAACTATAAACTAGTTTCAAATATTCTATTAACACCGGTTTTATTACATTTATCTCCAAATTATTTCGCTCCTTGATCGCTACGCTGCATTTGCTACGAGGCTACGGACGTAGAGGGTGCTACGACGGCGTAGGCGGTGGCTACGATATCATTTTGGGATGATAAGGGAGTGATCTATTTTTGTTTCTTTTTGGTTGTAATTAATGAATAATATTATGGAACTTACAATTAGTGCAACACATATAGATTTCTTTAGTTAAATTTTATTGTTCAAATCAAATCAAATCAAATCAAATCATTTATTTCAATTAGACCATTTACAGGCACTTTTGAATTGTCAAGAAGTTACAGTTTAAAATTGAAGCTAGTTGCTCGTTCCAAAACGTAGGTCTCTATGGAGAAGAACGAGCAAGAAACTCCATGGACACTCTTTTCCTTCCATTTGGTTTTTACAAAGTCTTGGTTACAATATTCTTGTTGCTTCTATATGTGAAAACAATGAAGGTGAATATAAAAAATAACAAAATTATAATAACGATGTAAGACATGGCAGTTAAGAGATGCCCAATCCCAACTGACAGCACCCGTTCACGAATATGACGCGTGCATCAGCACCGTTTAGCTCAACCATCTTGAAGGGAACCAAACGATCCAACCCACGCGCCACCGTCAGCAAGACATTAAAGTGAGCATGACAAAGCTCTCAACTGCCATGCTCAGTGTCCAACACATAGTAACTTAACAAGTAAATGGCTCCATGGTAGTCACATTTACAAAATTGAAATATATGATGTAAAATTATACAAAACTAAGGTCATCAGCGAACCTTTTCAAAAAATAAACTGTAGTAAGTAGAAGAAAAAAGTCAGTAAAAATTATAATAACGGTATACGTTATTAAGGTCAATAAAAAAGGTGCTAATAACATCGTTATGTTTAGAAAAAAATGTATATTATTTTGTGTGCCCGAGTGGCTGTGGAGCAGGACTAGCATTAAGCCAAGCATTTTTATCATTTATATAATCTTCTAATTTGTAATATGCTTGACTACATAGTGTGCGTTTTATACATGTTTTAAACTTTCTCTCATTTAGTTCGAGAATATTGAGCGGTATTTTATTATAACATTTTACACAGTACCCCATAAAAGAAGTGTGTACTTTTGACAATCGAAAACTCGGTTGCTCTAATTTATTCCTATTTCTAGTATTAAAATTATGTCTATCACTAACTTTTCTAAAATGATGAAGATTTTTCCGAACATGCATAATGTTTTCATATATATATTGACAAGGTACCGTCATGATATTAATTTTTTTAAACAATTGCCTTAGAGATTCGCGTCTGCCAAGATTATAGATGGCTCTGACAGCCCTCTTTTGCAAAATAAAAATAGATTCTATGTCTGCAGCCCCTCCCCATAGCACAATACCGTAAGACATGATACTATGAAAGTAGCTAAAATAGACCAGTCTCGCGGTATCCACGTCTGTCAATTGACGGATTTTCCTGACAGCGTAAGCGGCTGAACTCAACCGCCCTGCAAGAGGTGTTAAGTGAGGACCCCACTGCAGCTTTGAGTCAAGCGAAACCCCCAAGAAAACTGTCTTATCGACGAATTCTAGTACTTCCTTATTCAATATAACGTTACATGCACTACTTCTAACGTTCGGTAAAGCAAATCTTATGCATTTAGTTTTCTTCTCATTTAACACTAAGTTATTTATCGTAAACCAATTATGAACCTTAAGCATAGCGTTATTTACTTCGTCAAGGTGCTGTGCCCGTCTATTTACATTAAAAATCAGTGAAGTATCATCAGCAAATAACACCATTTTAGGTTGGTTTTTCAGTAAATGAGGTAAATCATTTATGTGGACTAAAAAGAGAAACGGACCCAATATTGAACCTTGCGGAACTCCCATCTTTACTTTCAAGCCTGATGAATTTACACCGTTTATTTGAACTTGCTGTAGTCTATCATTTAAATACGATTTCAGTGAGCTAAGCGCTAGTTGACCGAGGCCGTAATGCTCAAGCTTCTGGAGGAGGGTCTCATGATTTACGCAATCAAATGCTTTTGAGAGGTCGCAAAAAATGCCAATGGCATCCTGTGAGTCCTCCCATGCATTAAAGATGTGTTTAATTAAAGTGACACCGGCGTCAGTAGTGCAACGCCCTCTGGTGAAACCAAACTGCTGGTCGTGTAAGATGTTATTACAGTTAAAATGATTAAGCATTTGATTGAGCATCACTTTTTCAAACACCTTGCTGAACACCGGCAAAACCGAAACGGGTCTATAGTTATTAGTGTCTTTACTATCCCCGGATTTAAAAAGTGGTATAACTTTGCTGTGTTTCATTAAAGTCGGAAAAACCCCTTGGTCTACACATAAGTTAAATATTAAAGCTAAATAGGGTGCAACTGTCTCAATAATAGACTTACACACATTAGTAGACATGCCCCACATATCTTCTGTAACCTTGATCTTAAGTTGTTTGAAAGCCTTTATGACATCCACAGGGTTAATATGTCTAAATTTAAATTCCTTAGGACAGGCTGAAACATTCGCTCTTAATAAATCTATAGCAAGTGAGGGCGAGGAATCTAAAGTTTCTGTGGTTTTAATTGGGATATTGGTAAAGAAAGTTGCAAATTCCTGAGCCACATCGATATTATTGCTTATGAGACCTCGGGAAGTCTCCAGAGTGTAATCATTATTTTGTCTTTTATTTCTATTTGTTTCGTTGTTGATAATTTTCCAGACCATTTTTATTTTATTGTCTGCTGATTTTACCTTGTTGCTAATGTATAAGGCTTTAGCTGCCTTACATGTATTTTTAAAAATTTTAGAGTAAGTAGCAACATGCTTATTAAAAGTTACCGTATTTATATAAGGCTTAAGGCCATACAGCTCAAAGAGTCTTTCCCTACTTTTTCTGATACCTTTAGTCGCCCAGTCACTGAATAAAAATTTAGGGCAAATTGTTTTAGATTTTTTCTTAAAAATATTATTGAATTCCGTTTGCACAACTGAAAAAAAATCTTCATACAAAGTATCACCATTATTCATATTAAAGCTCTGAACACATAATTGACTCATTAAAGTGCTATTGAATTTATTTAGATTACCAGACCAATAGGTCTTGACTGTATCTGCACTTTTTGTGATGGTGTGCTGTATTCAAAAGTAACGGTTTGTCCACTGTGATCAGAAGGAAGGTAATTTACAATGGCTTTATCTAAGTAGTCGCAACAACAAAAAACATTATCAATACATGTAGCAGTAGTTAAAGTCACTCTTGTTGGTTCTAGAAACACATTTGATAAGTTGAATGATTTAAAGAGATCTAAGAATCTACTGCTATTCGAATTATTTTCTAAAATATTAATATTAAAGTCGCCACAAATGATTACTGATTTATTACCAGTTGCAAGTTTTGCTAAAACATCTTCCATAATCGACTCAAACAAAGAGTAATTTTGATAATTTGGGGGTCTGTAAGCGCACACTATGACATGCTTATCTAGCTCAACACAGGACAGCTCAATAATGTGTTCAACCGATAGTTCAACTATGTCTTTACGTGGCTTTGATTTAATACTGTTTTTAATTAAGATTAGGGAACCGCCACGCAGCATGGATTTGCGGTTGAAACAACTGCCCACACTATAATTATCATAATTAATTAACATTTCGTACTCTTTTAACCAATGTTCAGTAAAACAAATAATGTCGAACATGGTTTTTTCTAAAAACAATTCAATTTCTAATTGCTTTGAAGAAAAGCCTTGAATATTTTGATGATATAATGCTAAGGAATGTTGTTTAGCCCATGTTCTGGCCATTTTCTTTGCTTCATGAGAATAAAAGGGAAGAAAGTTCCTGAAAAAACTTGAAGGAGGTTTTTGCCCAGCAGTGGGATAAGACACGCTATAGAATAAAAGACATACTTCTTTTTAGAAATGTCTTTACTCTATTTTTTTGAAACTTAAGGCAGCAATGTATTTGGAAAGCCGTAGAGACATATTCTTGAATAAAAGGCTATTTTCCGTAATTAAAATTAAAAAATCTTACCTGAGCTAAAAAATAATGCAATGCAATGTTTAAAAATTTAAGTAGATTAAGAATAAATATAATAAAGATTATACTGCAAACACTCTTAAAAAATACAACTATTGCCTCTGTGATTTAACACGAATAAATCGAACAGCGTAATTTAGAAATCAAATTCTAAACATTAAATAATCGAGTACATTAATATAACCTTCATAAGTTCAGACATTTAACATTGTACAGAGTAAAAAAATATACTTAAATGATCGAAGGTTATGTCCATGTACATGTAGGTATGTACCTTGAATATATAATCATTCAATTTGACATTATGTATTGATTATTATCTATTATTTTTGTAACCAAAGACCAAGTGTATCAGGTATGTACAAAAAATTTAATTCTCCAGACCGATTGCGGCCACGGCGGCTTAACTTAATGCAGACTAACCACGTACGCACAGGAGATATTATAGTGCACAAGGGTATGCGCAAACACAGGTGCACTCCCTTTTCCCTAACTCTCATAACCCGATGGGACGGACGATCGGAGAGAGATCAGGCACAGGACCAACGGCTTTACGTGCTTTCCGAGCCACGGGGGGTCACACCACCAACTTCCAAACTCCAGGCTGCTACTGAAATTTCTAATGGAAAAACCCAATAACACTTTTTGCTCGACCTGGGAATTGAACCCGGGACCCCTTGCTCAGCAGTCACGCTTGCGACTACGAGACTAACGGGGCAGTCAATGTGGATGTCAGATATAACACACTAGTTTAACATATTTACAATAGTAGTAGTTAAATAATAATAGTTAAAGCGTTAACGTTGCGTAGCGTAGCGTTAGCGTAGTTGGTTAGTTTAATAGTTTGAGAATAGGCTCGCCCCCTATTACATGGGACCTAAATATACCGGCGAACTGTGGGTGTACATTGGTACACCTCTGCCTAACCCTTCGGGGAATACAGGCATGATGGTTTTTAACATATTTATGGAAGATAGGGCAGAGAAGGCAACGCATTCCTATGATGAGTGGAAGGCAATGGCGAAAGGGCAACGAGCAACTAACTTCAACTTTCTTTTGCACACCTTTAAAATTTAAAAGTGCCCATAAATAGTTTATTTGAAATACATAAATTATATAAAACTAGCTTTTGCCCGCGACTTCGTCCGCGTTTTTTTTTTTTTTTTTTTAAAGATGGTAAAATCATCAAATGACCCCCCCCGTCCTGGGCGGGGCGGGAGGGAGTGTCAGACTTTTACTGACTAAAAACCATCTATGTTCCTTCATGTGCCCTTTGCGTTCCGGGGGCGCGGTATCTCTTTCGAACAACCCGCAGCCCCGGCAGGCATTTGGCCCTTAGTGGCCCCTTCCAATGGCTGACACCTCTGTGCGCGGAACATGGACGCGCCGTCGACACGGTCTGTCGTTAGTTAATAACGTACGGACGGTGAGCTACCCATTGCTCACCGCCCACAGACCGTGCCTACGGTATCCGCCTGCGGGACTTCGTCCGCGTGGATTAATAGTTCCCGTTCCCGGGGGATTTCCGGGATGAAAACTATCCTATGTCCTTTCTCGGGTCCCAGACTATATCTGTACCAAATTTCATTGAAATCGGTTCAGTGGTTTAGGCGTGAAGAAGAGACAGACAGACAGACAGACAGAGTTACTTTCGCATTTATAATATTAGTAAGGATTCCCATATTATCGGCACTTGTGAACCCTTAAAGTAAAAAAATAATTCGCAGTTACGCTAACTAGCTGTATTAAATAAATGTTTAAATTATTAAATTGACACGTAATTATTGTGTAAATGTTATTAGCATAAATTAAGAAAAATATATAATATTTGTGTGTATTGCTAGAATATTGAAGATGTATGTAATAATTTACATAATTATGTAAAAATAAATAACCCGGTAGTGAATTGTTGTAAAGCTAAAAATAAGGATAAAAACATTTGACAGGTACTGTGTTGTTACTTATTTTAAGAAGATGTGTATTGGTTGATCTTAATTAAGTACGTTTTATAATATAATAATCATCTTTGACCAAAGGCTAACTTTTATCTCGGACAGAGAATTGGCATTGCCATCCAACGTGGCAATGCCGGCAGTCTTTTGGGCACTTTTTATTGGGTGTTTCTATGAAATTCTCAGTAGTAGCTCGGAGTTAGAATTTGTGCCCGGTTAATGGCGATAGGCTCGCCCCCTATTACATGGAACCTAAACATACCGGCGAACAGTGGGTGTACATTGGTACACCTCTGCCTAACCCGTCGGTCAATACAGGCGCGATGGTATGTGACAAGTAACATTAAAACGAATTGCCTATTTTATAACAACACAAACAATATCTCAAAGTACACGTAGGTACCTACAATGTATTCTTAATCACGTTGTGAAAGTTGTATACGCATTCTATCAAAATCAACCGAGCAGTTTTTGAGATTAGGCTGAACAAAAAGACAGACGTGGTCGGAAAGCGTGTTGATGTTACGATAAACATTAAATAATATTGTTTTAATAGTAGATGTTATTACATTGTTGTGTAATACCTTCATTTTGTATCAGTTGCCCTTTCTTTTTAATTTATATATAACTATGTTCGTCCCGCGATTTCGTGCGCATAAATGCTATTATATTTTAAATTCAATCATGATTCGAAAGACACGTGGCGCCATCTATTATCATATGAACGTAATTGTTGTTTTCTTTGGAAACTACTTTTTTCGGCATGACGGCATACGGAATCATAAAAATTACATTCTATAAGTTTTTTTTTTCACTTTTTTTTGCTGTTTATGCATGTTGGATATTGCAGGATAAAATTAAACGATTTCGTTGGATTAAAATGAATTAGTTAAAAATTAATTAAGTCGAATGTATGATTACATAATATTCGTGGGATTAATAAAGATTGCAGAATAAATTATGTTATAAGAAAGAATATAAATTTAAGTTTTTATCCATGAAAACTGTTTATTATTCTACCGAAATATCAAAACATCCGGCTTATATTATAAATGCGATAGTTTGTGTGGATGGATGGATGTTTGTTACTCTTTCAAGCCTAAACGGTTGCACTGATCTGAATGAAATTTGCCACTGAGATAGATTGCAATGCGGAATAACACATAGGATACCATTTATCCTGGAAAAATGTATATCAAATTTAAAGCGGATTAAGTTAAGGGCAGCAGCTAATACATGACTACCCCGTTGGTCTCGTGGTCGCAAGCGCGACTGGTGAGCGTGGGGTCCCCGGGTTCGATTTCCAGGTCGGGCAAAAAAGTGTTAATGGGTTTTTCCATTTGGAATTTCTCAGTAACAGCCCGGAGTTTGGAAGTTGGTAGTGTGACACCCCCGTGCCTCGGAAAGCACGTAAAGCTGTTGGTCCCGGCTGTCATTCCTAGATCTTTGACAGTCGTTACGGAGAGTCAGAAGCCAAGAAGTCTGACAACCAGTCTAACCAAGGGGTATCGTGTTGCCCAGTTACTGGGTTGTGGAGGTCAGATAGGCAGTCGCTCCATGCAAAATACTGATATTCAGCTGCATCCGGTTAGCCTGGAAGCCGACCCCAACCTAGTTGGGAATAGGTTAAGCAGATGATGAAAAGCTAATAGGTACATAGCGTGGTTGTTTTTTTTTTTATACCTACATAATATTTCTACTAAATTACAATCATGTTATAATAACGAATTTCTGACCGACACTGGAACCATGAATTATAATGATAATGTCATAATTCTAAAGTAAATTATTACCTAAATTCTGATATTTTAACCCTTAAATATTAACGATATAAGTTCATGTTCCTATGTCTTGCAGTTGTAGTTGTAGTTGCAGTAATTCCTTTTGCACCAAAAAGTCGCGGTTAGCAAATTTTCCACTTTCTGCCTCCAATTTTGAACTCTCACTTTATAGTAACGACTTTAAGAGCGCCATTATTATTATTATACAAAGAAACAGTATAAAACTAATTACGTAATATTTAGTTTTTAATATCTGTACTAAAATTATAAAGAGAAAATATTTTTTTGTTTGTATCGAATAAGCTCTGAAACTACTGGACCGATTTTAACAATTTTTCACCAGTAGATAGCTAAATTATCAGGAAGTAACATAGGGAACAACAATACGCTACGACTAACGGCAGCGGAGCAGTAACAAAAGTCACGGGCAGAAGCTAGTATTTTTATAATAATACTAGCTTTTGCCCGCGACTTCGTCCGCGTGGATTAATAGTTCCCGTTCCCGGGGGATTTCCGGGATGAAAACTATCCTATGTCCTTTCTCGGGTCCCAGACTATATCTGTACCAAATTTCATTGAAATCGGTTCAGTGGTTTAGGCGTGAAGAAGAGACAGACAGACAGACAGATAGAGTTACTTTCGCATTTATAATATTAGTAAGGATTAACGTTAAAAGCGATCTCGCCTCTCAAACATGAATTCAACCCGGGCAAGTATCAAAGTGACTTAATCAATTAATAATGAAGGTACTTTCTATGTTCATCTTGGACATTACCTACTGACATCGGTGAAGGGAAAAATCGTGAGAAAACCTGGACTTACAATTAAAATAAACTAAAATCGCCTTGGGCAAGCACACGCCTTCTCTGTATGGGAAGAGACATTTGCCCTGCAATGGGAAATTACCAGACTGGTATGTATTAATGATAAAAAGGACTCTGTTGAATATGCTGGAGATATTATAGGTAGTAGTATTGTTTTGAAAAAGAACAATGTCTAGTTTTATAAATAACAGTATCGTAAGTGGAAATTAACGCATTTGAGATAGTATGTCTGAATTGTCGAGTTTGTTACTAACTGACTAGTATAGTGGAAGCTAGAAAAAGGCATGAGTTAATTTATGGGTGCTGAGCCACGCGTCATGTTCGTGAACGGGCGCTGTCAGTTGGGATTGTTTTTGGGCGCTGTCAGTTGGGGTGGGCCGGGCCCACCCCAGAATAGTCTTGTGCCCACCCCAGGCTGTAGGGCTCACCTTCCGCCTGACCACATTGCATCGCAGCGGCCATGGCATCTTAGGGGCCAGGCCCCCCCTTAAAACTAACTCTAGATACGCCAATGCATATAAAAGCAACAAGAATTTTGTAACCATGATTTTGTAAAAACCATTTTGAAAAGAGTGTCCATGGAGTTTCTTGCTCGTTCTTCTCCATAGAGATCTACCGTTTTGGAACGAGCAACTAGCTTCAACTTGCTGTAACTTCTTGACAATTCAAAAGTGCCTGTAAATGGTCTAATTGAAATAAATGCTTTGACTTTGACTTTATGTACTAGCTTCTGCTCGTGACTTCATCCGCGTCGAATTTGATATAGTTATTATCTCACGGGAACCGTACACTTATCCTGTGTGTTATTCTACACTACAATTTGACTCAGTGCCAAATTTCACCCAGATTTGTTCAGGCGTGCCGTTTAAACGTGAATGAGTGACAAACACCCATCCATCCATCTATCCATCCATCCTCACAAACTTTTGCAAATATATTTAGTAGTAGGAAGTATGAATGTATGTAATAGTCACAAACACTGCTACTGAGCATAAAATTCTGGTTTCGCTTCCTAGACTTATAAAATATCTCTGGCATCACTCATCCTTCTCTGTATCAGAAGAGGCTTACCCCAGCAGTGGGACAATAATAAACCGGTATTTCTACTGACAAAGTTTCTGGGCAAAGTTCTAGGCCGACTCAATATAAACTGTCATCAACACGCATAGAAGATTATTTACATAGAAACACGTGAGTTATAAATATAATAGCATGTACACATAAGTGTTTAATAACTAGGTATGGTGGCGGCCTTCTGGGCTGAACCTTTTGACCCTAACACAGTCAAGGCGCAGTTAGTTTTCCTAACATAAAAACTAGAGTCTGTATTGTGTTTACTACTCGGAAGTTTTTCTTAGATAATAATAGTTTTCCGAGCATGGTGGCCAATCGTAATGGTGACTCCCTTTTCCCTCACTTACGTAGACCGATAAACAAAATTATAAAATATAAATGTATATTATATATTCTGGACCAAAACATTGACTGATGGAATGGCAATCTGACACAATCGGGGAAAGATCAGGCTCAGGACCAACGGCTTTGTGTGCTTTCCGAGACACGCGGGGTTTTCTTTTGGATGTGAAATCATCAAATGACTTCTCCCGCCCTTAGTGCCAGACTTTTACTGACTAAAATTCATCCATGTTCCTTCTTGTGCCCTTTGCGTTCCGCGGGTGCGATATCTTTTTCGAACAACCCGCAGCCCTGACAGCAGTGCTAAACTAACAAACTTCCAAACTCCGGGCTGTTACTGACAAATTCCCAGTGGTAAAAACCCAGTAACGCCTGACCTGGAAATCGAACCGAAGACCCCACATTCAGTAGACCGTTAGCGATCACGAGACCAACGAAACAGTTTTCCCGGATGCAATCATTCATGAATATTCAGCTGAGGACGGCGACGGTTATCTTTAGCTATAAAAAAAACCGAAAGGTCACTAATTAATTCAGTCACTGACCAAACACGTAATTTTGAAAACTACCTGACCTATAAAGCTAAAAAGGAGACGACATCTATTTCATTTTTATTTTATTAATTTTTATTTTAGTTTTTGACAGGGTCGAATGAAGGGTCTTTGACTTCTACGAGGACAAAGTCGCCGATATAAGGTAGTTGGTATTAAATCTTCACATAAGTAAAACTCAATCATATAAATAAAATAAATTATAATAAATAAGATCAAAATATTGACACAACGACCTCAGGGTGAGGTCGCCAACTATCTCAGTTTGGTTAAAAACGACCAGACACGTAATTAATTATAACTCTTCAAATGTACTTGAAAGCAGTCACTGCGTTTGCGCATGTTTTACAGGAAGTTAAAGAATTTAAATGCGTAGGAAGGCAGCAACACAACATAAACAATTTTATACCTGCATTCCCCAAAGAGGTAAGTAGTGAAGTGTGAACCTAACGCCATCTACCGGGCAGAAATCGAAACTTTAAAAAGTCCTTAAAAAAAAATTCAATAACTTTTTCCTGACCTGATAATCAAACCCAGAACCCTACAATTAGTAGACGTGCTTATGACTATGGATCAACAAGGCACTCGAATAGCAAAAATAATCATAATTATCGTCATCGTCATCTACAACGTAGTCATCGTAAATAGATTAAAACAGCACCATGTGAGCGTTTTCGTAACGAAATGTATGGAAATGGCTTTGTTGCATTTCGTGCCTGGCTCCTTGTGATTACAAAATAGGAGGAAATTGCTTGTAAATTGTTCTGATGACTACATTGATGATTCTTTATTGATATTCCTATTTTTTCTGAAGTCTCCAAAGACAAAAAATAATAATTACAATGATGACTCGTCGAGAAACCTCGGTAATTAGCATAGGCAGCCAGTCTAAGTCAAATGATCACGGACGCGGATACAATTTGTATCCGTTCATTAATTATCCAATTAATGCTAGGAATTATACCCAAACGTATCATAGATAACGGGGTAAAAACGTTAGCAAATAGAGTTTTAATGTATACTTTCAATGAAATGTGCATCTTGACCTAAATAAAAGTACAAACTAGTTATGTTTTGTAACGATTGGCTTTTTTACAACAAAAAAAAAATACTCGTGATCGATTACAAGTACCGCCACCTAGTAAGCCGACGAGTCATTACACAATCAACCATCAGCGCTACTAGTTCGTATTAAAACCACCAGATGGCACTATTCTCAATTCGTATATAACGCAATTTTTCACGTATAGATGGCACTGTTCTTAATACAGAATCATCATTCTCATTAGCAAGAGAAAGGTATCCAATTTCTATAAAACTATTATATTGAATGAAGTATTACAGACATCTGGGTTATTGGGCTTGCTCATCGACCTCCCGACTGTACGCGAAAGTGGCTCTTGCATCATTGGACAGGTCAGAATCTCATAACGCTTGCATCATTGAGAGGAAGTTATGTGAAGCTGTACGTGTTTATTTTGTCTCTCTGTTGCTTTACAAACCTGTTGAGATATTCAACGTACGTGATATGAGAGCTTTAAGAGACGCTGCAGAGAACGTGGGTGCTCATAACCCGTAAATCTAAGAATCTAAATATGTATGCTAGGCTAAATCTAGAAATCTAGAGAGAATTATGCCTAGAAATGTCGAAATTCGCAATATAAATATTCTAGGCACATCTGACCGTCCTATAAAAATACCTCAACTAAAATATTGCATTACAATCTTTTCTTTTACAACAACAGTTTCATTTAGTAGGAAGTTAGGTTTAAAAAATCTTCCTCATGTGAAGTGAAATACCAGTTCATTTAAAATTAGGTACAAAGTGCTTACATCTAAATAATGATATTGTCATAATTCCTTCTGGTTCGCTGGTAGGCATCGATCTGTCTATACTTCTACAGGGTACATACAAGTTTCTCAAGTTTTGCTTTGAAAATGTTTATACTATCACACTTCTAAAGTTAGCCAAAGAATCTAGACTTTAGTTTTGTAAGAAAAACTGCCACACTCAGAGACGTTTATCGGTTACTTAAGTCGCTCCTTAGTAAAGATTTCTCTTGGAAATCTTTACTAAGGAGCGACTTAAGTAACCGTTAAACGTCTCTGAGTGTGGCAGTAAGTCCTCTATTTTAATATAATGGTATCACTTACGCCGTAGTCCAACTGAACATTTGCTTCACCCTCTCCGAACGCAACTCTGTTGGATGCGCCATCTTTCTGTAACAATGAGAACTACATTTAATATAATCATAAAATAAAATTATACACTTAAAATACCCGTTTTCACCTTTTCTTTGCAGATAATGCAACCAATAAGTCCGACATATACATACGATCACGCCTGTATTTCCCGAAGGGTTAGGCAGAGGCAGGGGCGTAGTTTGCCTTAGACGGGCCCCGTATCCTAATTTATTTGGGGACCCTTCTACCTAACTGCGGCAAAACCCAAATGGAGGGTAAGGATTTTTTGCAAAATAAATAATATGTATTTTTTTTTCCGGGAAGTTTAAAGCGTACAGCCAAAGATTTTAAGTACGATAGTGGACATAGTGTATTTGGAATTTTAGCTTAAACGGGATCGAGGCCCCTGTAGCTGGGGGGGGGCGTATCTTTGATGCTACGCCCCTGGGCAGAGGTGTACCAATGTCCACCATCCAATGTCCACCCACAGTCCGCCCGTCCGTCCGGTAAGTTTAGATCACATGAATATTATAATCATAAAACGAGTAAATTATAACGTCATAATAGTTGCAAGTCAACTTATTATAAACAATAGCAATAAGCTATATCTATGTGCATGTGTAAGGTTCTACCTACCAGTTAGTGTAATTGGTCCTAATTACTGTGATCTTTGTTCTTAATACATTACACGTGATCTGGAAATAGCACTAGCTTTTGCCCGCGACTTCTTTCGCGTGAATGTCAATTATCGTCGATGTAGACGATGATAACTTATTCAGATCCCAAGCTAACTCTTTGTTACATTTTATTAAAATCGGTTCAGTAGTTTTTGGAGTGATGAGGTAACAAACAGACTCAATTTCTATATACTTCATAATTTAACTGTGTATTTAGACTATAAATAAATGCTGTGTCGATGCCAACGCACTACAGGACTCATTTCGATCTTTCCACTTTTTCCGGTATTTCGGAAAAATCTTTAGAAAGAGTCCAAATTATTCTGCCATCTCATACTCCAAAACTTGGAATATTTAAATCAGCGATAAATATAAAAATTATTACAATTCATTCAAAAACTGGGAGAAGTTTTAAAGTAGGCAAAACTAGACCCGTTTGCAAAATTCCTTCTTCTTTATAATAGTAACTAGCAAACTATCCGCGACTTCGTCCACGTAGCTTATTTCACCCGCATTAAGTTACGTCTTTAGACACTGCTCCGCTCCCGTGGATCGTAGCATGATGTTATATAGTTAATGCTACTCAGTAAATATGTAGCTTTCTAACGGCAAAAGAACTTTTGAAATCGGTTCAGCAGTTTTTTAGTTATTCCGTTACATACAAAATGACAAATCTTTTCTCTTTATTATATTAGTGTACCTAGAAGAATAGTACTAATCTCAGTCTCAAAAGGTTACTAATGCAAATACAATACATGACACCGCATTAACAGAGGCCATGACAATGGTAATTGCAGGAAAACTACGGTAATTGCACAGTAGGATCGCGCGGGCTCATCCAAGATGGTCGCGAGATGTCGACGCACCTCTATAAAGATGGCGGGTCGCGTCGTTTTATTGTCGAATTTTATTGCACTTTTACGGTTTTCCGTGTAAATTAATAAGATATCATGAATGGTTTTAAGAATGGAGAAATATAAACTTATAAAAGCGATAGATAGATTATGAGACTAGGGTATTAAATATAGCATAATATCACGCCTATTTTCCTTATATCTCTGTAGCGAAAATAGGCAGAAATGTATTTAGTTCACCCACTAGGCCACTAGGGGCTTCTAATGCCTATTGCCATCAATCCGCTAAGCTTACTAGACCAACAAGCCAGTATTCCATTCTATTTTATTATATTTAGGCTGCTATGATGTGTTTGTATAAAGTTTAGCTAGTCAGCAAGCTAGTGCGTGTAAACGAGCGGAAAGTTTCATCAATCAGGCATAGAGGTTGTTCGAATTATAAAAAGACTTTCTTTAAATTGCATATGTTCTTTTTTCAAATACCTGTCATGGTGGTATTAGAAGGTTCTGTTTTCAAATAATGATATAACATTCTAGAAGTTGTTCGAATTTTAAAAAGACTTTCTTTAACTTATTATGTTCTTTTTTCAATTATCTGTGGGTACCTGTCATGGTGGTATTAGTCGGTTCTATTTTCAAATAATGATATAACGTTCATAGAGTTCCGTCTGTTAGGAGTTACAAAGAATTAAACGACAATCGACGGTGTCCCACGTTTTTATTGGCTTACATAAGACGAGCCTCAATAACCTGTTCTGTGTCTTGTTATATAACTGGCAACACTTGTCGATTGGCTGTGGAACATACTTCTGTGACTGCAGTTGTGTGAGAGATGTGATCGGGCGACAGACATTTAAAATAGGAAGTCTGCGCTGTCATCCTCATTTGGGTAGCCATTTTACAACTTTGTTGTATTATGTGCAATTGTTGTCTGTGTTTTGCGCAAAACGTCTTCAACCGGCATCTTGTGGTTCCATTTATGAGATTTTAAAAGTATCATTAGATTTTCTTGGGTTTGATTCCCAGGTCGAGCAAAAAGTGTTGTTTTTCTATGAAATTCTCAATAGCAGTTCGGAGTTAGGATATGTGCCCGGTTAATGGCTATTACATGGGACCTAAAACATACCGGCGAACTGTGAGTGCACATTGGTACACCTCTGCCTAACCCTTCGGGGAATACAGGCGTGATGGTATGTATGTATGTAATTGTCTTCAATTTAAACTCTCTAAGTGCGTTCGCACAGCCGGCTTTTTAAAAGAAAATCGACGTCATGTCAAAATTAAACTCTTGCTAAATGATCAATGGGCTATAAAAATTACGCTATTAAATTATTGATCCAATGTACCATTTCTGTCAGCTGCTGTGCTTTTTCTGTCAATCAGTCATAAAAGTCTTGCATAATTGTTATGAGTAAAAATACCTACATAAAAGGTGAAGACTTTTAATCAAACGCAGCCGACATCGACAGTTACATATTCTTCCCATCATTACGATGATTTCTTGGATTTGTACCGACGCCACATTAAGCTATCCCAAACTGTAAAATTTTCCCAATTAAATATAGGTAAGCCTTATCTTTTTGTCATGAAGTATAAAATCTATCAAAATAATTTGACAGATTGGGGTTACTTGATGTGCTGGCCTCTGTTGTATACGTCCTTCTAGCAACGTACAAAAAGTTAAATCTTTGGAACGCTTTTCCACGACAATAAGTTTGAAGGTGGTTGAGTTGTTGGTGAGATCAGAAAGGTCGGGTGCGCAGTGCTCGTAACTGGCGTGCTTGTATGATCAGATGTATGAACGTGGCCGAGCCGAAAGAACTATGTAAAGATCGTAGCAGGTGGCGTTCCGTGGTTTCTGCCTACCCCCACGTGAAAGAGGCGTGAGTTTATGTAGGTATGTAATAAGTTTGAAATCTTCTAAGTAAACTTTAAATACCCCCACAACGCCTGTACTGTTGGATGCACTGTAAGAATATTGTTTAGCGTGCGTTACATTGCGCTCTACCATAAACAGAGATTTATCACACCAAAAATAAAAGTAATTTCCCAGCAATATTTTTTGCTCAATGTTACTCAATTTAATGGGCAGTTTGCATAGTCTTTTTACACCCCATGCAATTCAATAATATGCACCTACCATGTTATGTCTTTACCATGTTATGTCTTTACCTCATTACTATTTTGTTTTTAATTCAAGTTTGATCTCATAATGTTACAAACATCTTAAGTAATATTTACCTATCCCAGTGGCAAAAATCGACGTGTACCAGCCCTGGTTCCCAAGATACAGGCCCCGCCTAGTTTGGGAACCACTGCTTTTAACTAAATGCGAACTATTAACAGTTACCGATCTCTTTTTTTGTGTACCATGTTAACCTAGCTATAAGCAACCTATTGTAACAATGAACAATAAATTTTTACTTACTTACTTTACTTTACTTACTTTGTTTGACTGATAGAGAATGCAAAGCATTAAGTCCGCCTTTATATTTTTTTGTTGCCTAAACATACACACACCATAACGCCTGTATGCCCCAAAGGGTTGGGCAGAGGTGTACCAATTTAGGTTCTATGTAATAGGGGACGGGCAAGCCTACTGCCATGAACCGGGCAGAAATCCTAACTCCGAGCTATTACTGAGAATTTCATAGAAAAGCCCAATATCACTTTGCTCGACCTGGGAATCGAACCGAAGACCAAAAGAACATTGCCAATTTGTTGCATACATTTTAATTAACACAGTAATTATCCGGAATTATTCTCAGATATTGTGTGGAAGATCTATCTAAATTCCAGAGATCGAATCGTAAATGTGAACGCGTGTCTAATCAGGGTTGCATCGGTCAGTGACTCGGACCGGTTGGTGATGGAATGTCCACCATCTCATCATGTATAGCTTTCTCTTTTGCCCGTGACGTCAGACTAAAGTTGTCAGCTACTTTTGACCGACGACAGAAAAAAGAGGTTCTCACAATTCAACAAACAATTCGTTCACCTTCTTCTACATTTCTGAACAAAATTGGGTACTTCTATCTTTTATTTCAGATTTCTGACTTGGCAAGTTTTACTTAGTTTTAGAGCGTCGTCGGGAATCCTGCCAGGTTGTGGGTTCGATTCCGGACAACTACCAAGGTGAAGTTTTCAATTCATATTTTATGTACTTTCTAAGTTTATCTTGAATATCACTGACTTCGTATATATCTGATATCGCCAACCCGTCTTGAGCAAGCGTGGTGATCAATGCCCGTGCCTTCTCTGTATGAGAAGAAGCCATGGCCCTACAGTGGGACAATAATAGGCTAGTATTATTACTTTTAACTTTTAGTTGTGTTGTAGGAGCTCGCAAGGGTACTTACTTGTTTGTTAAGTCTACCAGTAATAAAAGATATAAATAATAGTCTTAGTATACTCTGTCCCTTTCCCTCATGACGTCAATAAATGGACATCAGCTTGTCAACAGGTGAACTCGTTCTATTTCACGGAAGGGTATCTTTCCACCTCTTTCCAGTTTACATAAAATTATTCTGCGTTTCGTGGTGGCGCCACTAGTCAACACAAACGTCAACTTAATGTCAAATTTAGTACATTTTAAATTAGTTCCATTTTTCGCCGCTTGGCAAAGTAACTTGACTATTTCAAGTTAACCTTGTTGTTTTATTTTTAGGTGTTGCCTACCTTTTGTTTATTGGTGTAAAGAGGAACAGGTTTTTTTATTGCCTTTATCCCTACGAGTAGTAAGAATAAGATTAACTGGTTTAATCGTTCGTCTATTTAAATAACATCCAGTTAGCGTTTGCGTCATACGATATCCGAACTAGCTTTGTAAACAGGTGTAATATTATTACAGTGTTGGAATTTTTCGGTTTTACGTAAAATACTGGTGTAAAAAACATATCTGTCAAACTAAAAGTTTGAGCAAAAATTCTATTGCTGGGTAATGACTTTTATTTTTGGTATGAAAAGTCACTATTTATGGTAACGCGCAATGTAACGCGAGCAAGACATTGTGTTTATGAATGCATGTACAGAAAACGTGAGGGTATTCATAGTTAAGTACATTACATACATTTGCAATTTTGTTTTTGCCCCACACTAATTTTCTTATGTATCGTGAGTGACTTTACAAACATATAAACTCACATACACAAACAGCCATACCCGGAACAACTATGTGTGCTGGAATCGAACCCGCGACACGCACCGCAGTAGCTAATCGCTAAGCCACTGCGCCAACCGTGTCGTGGATTAACATTTTTTGTATACAGAATCATACACGTGAATACAATACAAAGAAAACAAAATTCAAAGGTTTCTATGTAATTGTGAAACGCATCAATATGGCCGGCATCCTTTAATTTTAAAATTGCACAAAGCATATCCTCTATCAGTTATTTATTGCTCAACGCTCATTAGGCATGCTCATTGAGCACAATTAATAATACACGGCACTGTATCGTGTGATGTAGAGAAAATACTTTCAAAATCCTTGGGTTAGTTGGTGATAATGGAAACCGACTATAGGTACTAATATTATAAAGAAGTGAGCTTTTTTGTTTGTTTGTATGTTTGTAACGTATAGGATCCGAAACTACTGGATCAATTTTAACAATTATTTGACCAATAGATAGTTTTTCTGAATAATATAGGCTATAACATCACGCTACGACCCACGGGAGCGTAGCATTAACCAAAGACGTAGTAACGTATGGCGGGTGAAATAAACTACGCCCTCCACAAACTCAACTTGACTTAAATAGGTATTTTTAATGAGTCCCCACTCTAGGAATTTCTCCTGTATCGTAAGTGCGTTTACAAACATACATATAAACTCACATACACAAACAGCCAGACCCGGAACAACTATCTGTAGGCCATACAAACATTTGTTCCGTGCGGAAAAGGTGGTTGACACAATCCAAAAAATATTTTCTGTAAAATTAAACTGCACATTACCAGTATTTTAAAGGCAAGAATCGTAACCGGCGTGCTTGTATGACAAGATATAGGTATGAATGTAGACGGGGCGCAAAGAGTAAGTAAGGATCGTAGCAGGTGGCGTTCTGTGGCTTCTGCCTAAACTTATGGGGAAAAGGGGTGAATTTATACATACCATCACGCCTGTTTTCCCCGAAGGGTTAAGTAGAGTTGTACCAATGTACACCCACAGCTCGCCGGTATGTTTTGGTCTCATGTAATAGGAGGCGAGCCTATTGCCATTAACCGGGCACAAATCCAAACTCCGAGCTGCTACTGAGAATTTCATAGAAAAACCCATTAACACTTTTTGCCCGACCTAGGAATCGAACCCAAGACCTCTAGCGTACCAGTCGCGCTTAGGAGCACTAGGCTACGGAGGCAGTCAATTTATATGTATATGAATGTATATATGTATGTAATAGCAAGAAAACTGTGAATCCATACACTTCACCACTCACCCATTCAACCCTCATAGCCCCACACGACCACATCCTGCGTCACACACACCACATACGTCTACTTACATACACAACTCACGCGCAGTTCAATCTTGACATACTCGTCGATGTACAAACAACAGTTGGCCATACAAATATTTGTCCTGTTGAGGAAACAGCTCTAACGTGATGGTGGCCTTGGATGGAAACACCTTGGGCAGGTTCCTTGAGTTCCAGGTATGGAGTTTCTTGCCCATTCTTCTCCATATGAAACTACTTTTGGAAGGGGCAACTAGATTCAGTTCTTTATTTTTCTTGTAGGTGGGTATATGACGTTTAAAATTGTCTTTTAATGGTAAAATATAAATAAATTACTTTGAATAAGACATAATCATAATTCGCCTACGAGAGCACAGTCCTTTGAATCTATTGAATCTTCATTTACGCATACCACCACGTCTGTATTCCCCGAAGGGTTAGGCAGAGGTGTACAATGTACACCCACAGTCCGCCGGTATGTTTAGGACACATGCAATAAGGGGGCTAAGGAGCCTATTGTCATTAACCGGGCACAAATCCTAACTCCGGGCTGCTACTGAGAATTTCGTCAAAAAGACCCGATAACACATTGCTCAACTTGGGAATCGAACCCAAAACTTCTAGCGTAGCAGTCGCGGTTAGGACCACCAAGCTAACGAGTCAGTTGAATCTTCTATTCATGGTACAATATTATGTAATCCTAAACAGCTTATGAATGCGGTCATGGTAATCCAAATGATTCGTGTGCCCTTGGCTGTGCCAGTTGGCCCATCAAACATTGGCCAAAGGTACAAAACAATATTTTGATAGCCCATTTGCTGCAGTGGCAACATGGACACGTACATTGAAACTGTCGCAGTAACTGCAACCGCATTTGCTGTTGATAAATGGGGTATTTTTTACCGATGGGAAATCATCAAAGGACTTCCCCCACTCCTTAGTGTCAGACTTTTACTGACTAAAACCCATCCACGTTCCTTCATGTGCCCTTTGCGTTCCGGGGGCGCGGTATCTCTTTCGAACAACCCGCAGCCCCGGCAGGCATCGGCCCTCAGTGGTCCCTCCAAATGATTGCTGTCATCTCTTCGAGGTGCGCGTGGAACACGAACGCGCCGTCGACACGGTCTGTCGTTAGTTAACGTACGGACTGTGGGCTACCCATTGCTCATTGTCCATGATAAATGGGTTTAGGGAAGTGTTGAGAGGACTAAATAAAAGGCACACTAGTGCACCTCTCCAAGAGTTGATGAGCAGTCTTTCGACAACATACATACACATACTTTCATTACTTAAACTATGTAAACGCCATGTAAATGTTTCCGTAGTAGTAGATCTCTTTGTGAAGGAGCTCGTCCGGGGAAGTACTACCATCATACTTATTTCTGCCGCAAACCAGCGTTGCTGTGTTCCGGTTTGAAGGGTTGGGGTGCCGGTGGAATTACAGGCACATAAAGCATTACAACTTTGTCTGAACAGCAACGCATTTGCGTGGCCTCTGGTATTGCAGATGTCCCTACGCGGAAGTGCCTATTTAACATCAGGTGGACCGTTGTTGGCTTGTTTGCCATATAAAGACGTTTTAAAAAAGCTTTCATTCATTCATTCAATCACCAGTGATGTGCAAAATAGCTAAGCGGTGAAGATACGCTACAAAACTATGTGTTTTTTTCCATCAAGGCTAAGTGGCGTAACGAAGAAGGTTAGATGTGCCAATATGTTATTTGCACGTATGTTAAACCCTTTTCCATCAAACCTGCTCCAAGACACACGTGAAAATCAACCGATTCTGTTGCCTAATATCATACACGTGTTTCGCTAAGCAGCTTAGCACATCTAGCTGTGGTGGGGAGGCATCAGCTACCTTAATTTCGCAATTAAGAATTAGAAACTGTCGAAAAAGCATAACTTAATAACGAATAGGTATATCTACATCTACACTAATATTATAAAGAGAACAGATTTGTATTTTTGGATTTTTGTATGTAACGAATAAACTTTAAATTACTGGACAGATTTCAATAATTCTTTTGCCTTTAGAAAGCTGCATTATTACTGAGTAACATAGGCTATATAAAATCACGCTACGACACATGGGACCGGAGCAGTCACCATAGGCGTAACTTCACGCGGGTGAAATAAGCCACGCATTTTATAAAGCTTTTATAAGCAAGAGTTTGTTTCTTTGAAGACACAAAATTCAGGACCGATTTGAAAAAATTCTTTTACATAAATTTTATCCTGTTTTTCGAACACGAAGAAACTACAGTCTACGGGAACATATCCGTACTAATATTATAAATGCGAAAGTAACTCTGTCTGTCTGTCTGTCTCTCTCTCTGTTTGTCTGTCTCTTCTTCACGCCTAAACCACTGAACCGATTTCAATAAAATTTGGTACAGATATAGTCTGGGACCGGAGAAAGGACATAGGATAGTTTTCATCCCGGAAATCCCCCGGGAACGGGAACTATTAATCCACGCGGACGAAGTGGCGGGCAAAAGCTAGTTATTAATAAAAAACGTAACATAACACAGGCGAAACCGCGGGGGATTGGTACTCCAAGAAATAAAATCTTCAGATTCTCTATCTACAACTAATGTTGCCACATTAAATAATTAGGGATGTATCTCAATAAATAAGGTATAATGTTTCTAAGTGACAGCAAGTACTGTAAACTTGGAATCCCGATTGGAAAGTTGTCCCCGACCGGAGCCCGTTGGACAATAGATACTAATGTGTTTTACTTGGAGAAATTCATCGTATTCAATTCTCTGTGTTTCCTTTGTTGTAATATTTCACTTACACGACCATTTATGAACTTTATATTGTTCATTTCTCGTAGTTTTGATTGAGATTTGTGCTATATTAGCATGTTTTACAAATATGTAATTAGAAAGCAGGAAATTTAAATCTCTGTCAGGGTTGCGGAGTATTCGAAAGAGTCACTGTGGCCCTTGATCGCAAAGGGTAATAGGAGGAACACGGGTGGGGTTTAGTCAGTAATAGTCTGACACTCCCTTCCGCTTCGCTCATGGCGGAAAAAGTCAAAGAAACCATTTACAGACACTTTTTAAATATTTATTTAAAGATTATGCAACAAAGAAGTACCTACAAGGCATACAATGCCTTAGGCGTTCTTTACCAGTCACTTTTGAATTGACCGAAGGCACTTTTGATTTGATCAGAAAGTCAGAAAGTTGACGCTAAGTTACTCATTCTAAATAGTAGGGTTCAATGGAAAAGAACGCATTTACCAAACACTTATCTATTTCTTGGCAATAGGCTCACCCCCTATTACATGGAACCTAAACATTCCGGCAAACTGTGGGTGTACTTTGGTACACCTCTGCCTATCCCTTCGGGGAATACAGGCGCAATCGTATCTATTTCTATGCATTTAACAAGAAAAATGAACTGTTTTCTATAACTGCCACGATTTTATAAATATTTAATTTAAATCCATGCGTTGTTTACGTGTAACGTCGAAGGTTTACATTCCCTTTACAAAAATACTAAATATCAAGGCTGAAAACTTAAATTCCTTGTTCAAAATTAACTTTTATAACTTGTTACCATAGAGAGACCGTCTGATATTGGAGGTGAACAAGTGAAAGACGGTTCTTGTCGTGAATACCGTCCCTTTCTGTAATGGCGGTAAAATACCCGCCATCTTGAATTTTTTACGTCTTTATTTTTTTTAGTTATTGAGGTGTCATGTCGTGTTATTCTAAGAGGCTTGCCGTACCTTAAAAGGAATAAATTATGAGCTAATGGATTAAAATACCAGTTTTTAGGTAATATCGAATAATTTCGTGTTGGTAGGTATCTGTTTTACTGATTGCCCAATATCCTTTTTTTATACAGCGGAGGAATGAATATCTACGCCGTTATACATCGAGTTTGCTTACACCTTGGTGATTTTGATTAAAGAACAATAGACTTTTGCTCATAACTTTGTCCACGTAAACATTCTTACGGACCCCTAATTTTTGTACATAATAAAGTTACTTATAGCATTAAGGGATAACTTAGCTTCCTATTAGCGAAAGAATTTCAAAATCGGACCAGTATTTCCGGAGATAAACGAGTTCAAACACAACAAGCTCTTCAGCTTCATAATATTAAGTACAAATTTTCCTGGTATTTGCGCAAACGCATCGCTTACGTGGCATTCAACATCTTCTTGTTGCAACCACAAAAGAAACCCTACTACGATGTTATTTTCTAGTCAAGTCTATGGCAACGTTGACTAGTTTATTTTTATGACGCTATTCTATTGTGAAGATGAAAGATACAATGTCTTCAGCAATCATCACATTATCCATGTATTGTAAGAAACGATTTATCATGTCATGTAATAAGCTTACTTACTTAAATTAAGTGCTTACACTTCCTACTTAGTAAAATCATGTGACTGTTGTGTCCGAGAAGGAAAGAAGAGGGTATGCACCTGTATTTGCGCACACATTTGGGCACTATAGAGATTGTTTACTGTTTCCGAAATTTGGTCAGAAGGATATACATATTTATTATTAGAATTATGTGGCAAATCAGGAAATTAAACACAGCTTATAGTCACGTGTTAAGCATAAAATAATTAATTAATTACGTATTTCAAATCAAATGAGATATGACAGAATCTGAATTATAAATCAATTGTGAAAGACATAGGACTGGGGCATAATAAAATTATGACGAGTTTTTGAAAGATGTCGAAAGCAAATAACCGGAGATATTATTGTGGCGTAAGTCTAAAGAGGCCCACACCTAATAGCTACCAATGATTACTACGAGAAGTAACTCCGAAATAACATCACATTATGTCCTGCACATACCGTTGGAGTTCGACCCCCCAAGGCCCTTCAACAACACCACCTATTAATTTAAATTCGAACGTTTAAACATGACGTAACATTTTGACCACAGATAACATACGCGCCACAGATGAAAAAGGTCCCGGCAAGTGAAAGGAGTCCGTATGCTTGCGTACTGCCAGTTATTATGTGATTACATAACGTGATGCCGGTATCAAACCAGTTTGTAACTGGGACGTGTGGAAATGGTTCATTTTAAAGGAAAGAAAAAATAAACAAGGAATTTGAAAGAGTTTCTCAATCGTGCGCCTCTATTAGAGGGCGGATGGGCGTAGTTTTAAATGATTAGATTGAACTATCTTTTACAAGCATGGAGACAGTAAAACATTGTCAAGTTGTATAACTTTAGCTGGCGGGTAAAACCAAGATTAGTAATAGTCAAGAGTCTGTAATCGAGAAACCTCGAGAGTTCATTGATTTATTCAGTAACACAAAAGCCTTAAGGCCTATTCAAACCTGAGCGATATTCGCTGCCGCTGTGGGTAGAGGAACATACCGCGCGGGTTTCGCTCAGGTATTTAGTATCAAGTACCGCGGCTAGAGCGACCTGAGCGATATTCGCTGCCGTTGTGGGTAGAGGTACATACCACGCGGGTTACGAACGGTAGCGAATACCGCTTAGGTCTGAACAGTAATATTACCGCATACCCACTGGGTTTTCTCTGCCGCAGGCGGTAGCGAATACCGCTTAGGTCTGAATAGGCCTTTAGTTGACTTTTCGAAGGCGTTCGATTTAGTCAAGTAGCCTTAAGTAGAATATTTCTTTGTTTGTGAATGCAAAACATTTTATTCATATGACTAACTGATTCTATTGTTACATATATCTAAGAAGTTTTACAATATCGGCACGATGCCGGCAAGAGTTCACTCTTGATATGACGGGAATGCCTCAAGGGCGCATTATGTCTCCAATCTTCATTTCGAGTATTTTCATAGCCAAACACGGTGGAGTTTGTTGGTTTTCAATGCAATGGCATGAAATATAAAAAAAGTTGCAGTATACTGCGTATCTAATAGACATAATATGATGAAATTCCCCTGACGTGCGACATATTAAAGATTGGAAAGAAACTGAACAAAGATCCAAAGTAATATGCTTAGTGTGATGACTATCTGCCGGAGTGCAAATGAATGCTCAGAGCCACACACGTGGCGCGGCCAAAGGTAGCTGGAGGAACTCCGTGAGGTTTTAGTCAGTAGGAGTTTGACACACTACTGCGCCTTCTCCAACGCGGAAGTACATTCTATGAATATTTCCCCACGAAAAAAAAAGAAAAATGCGATGATCATCTCTTAGAAACACGTGTACATAATATCATGCTATTAGATAGATAGATAGATAGATATTCTTTATTTGTATAAACATGGTATACATACAAGAGCATGCAAGATTAAAATTAATTGTTTAGATCCAGTCATGTTTAGCCGCAAGTATCGGCGTACAAATATTTCTATAATATTGAAAACTACAAAAATTATAAAATTTCACAAAAGCAAGAACAAAATTTATAACTTCGAGACCTGTTAATTCGAAATTAATTTTTATATTATCCCGTCAACATTTAGAATTAATAAAAATAATTAAAAAACACACATGCAAGAACAATGTCAAAGTTTAAATGTATGTCAAATTTGAATGATACATGTCAAAATTACAACCGTAAGTCCAGATTAACAGATTTATGTCAAATTTACAATGTTGATGGCAAAATTACAATGTGAACGTCTTGATCATAGTTTTTATATGTCAAATTACAAGATGAATGTCAAATTTACGAGTTAAATGTTCAGATTACAGAGTTTATGTCAAAGTTATACGATTGATGTCCAAATTACAATCAGTTATTCAAAAAAACTTTTTCGGCTAGAAATTCTGAGACACTGTAATATGCTTTATGCAAAAGGAACGTTTTTAATTGACGCTTGAATGCATTACTATTTAACTCTTTCCATTGTTTAGGCAGTATATTAAATATAGTGGGAGCCATGCAGACGATACTCTTGCGCATGAGTGCCGTTTTTGCGGGATAGTTGCGAAGAATAGTCGCAGAATAGTCGTTATTGAATTCCATAAACTTATAAAATACGTTAGGTACTAACAAATTTTACAATATCATTGTTCATAATGAACAATGATACGATATGTTTTGTTCATTGCCTGTAATGGTAAATGTATGTAGATAAATAAATAAATAAATAAATAATTGCATTCATTATAAATGCAGGGCTAACAAAGCTGAGTGTAGGTAAATATTGACAAACAACTATAAACAGACGCATTTTGCTAGTTTGCATTCAGCCCATAGCTGCATACTATAGAATAATGGCTACTGTATATAAGTACACTAGGCAAAATAGTTAAGTAGGTATTCATATGAAGAATAAAGAAACGTGGAATAAACATATGTGGCATTGAAATTGCAATGTTCTAATAGCTAAGCATGGAATAAATACACGTTCTACCGATGTAAATGTAAATATTTGTGTACGTAAGATTTGTACAGATAGCTAACTAGAAGTTTCCGGAATCGGTCGGGAGAAGCCGGAAGCAAAAGTGATGACCAACAAAAAGTATTGAGGCCTTAAGGTCCTCAGAGAAACGATTAAACTGCATTAAATATGCAGCGAAATTAAACAGATAAGAACAGTGCAGAAGCAAGAGACAACATAATTTGTTTTACCCGCCATATCCAGCAAGGGAAAGAACCTGAGCTATTTCAATTGACAAAAAGGGACACAACTGGGAAGAGCCCATTAGCACCACGGATTCAAATGAAATCCACCATGACTCGGTTCTAGCATCAAACGCATTTCTACTTTTCGATAAGGCCACAACACCAAGCGTTGTACCCACCCTACAGGCTGTACACTAATACGTTTTACCGCCTGTACCTCGATTACCTCATTTCACACACATGTGACACGCAAACAAGGCTGGACCATTTAGGTGTGTTTAGAAATATTAAGTGGTCAAATCTTGGTCATCATGTAGTGTGTATTTCATCATTGTTGCTCGTAAAACTCAGCAGTTGAACGACACGAGGTATTAAATTATATTCCAATAGCTTTTGCCCGCGACTTCGTCTGCATAAATCGGTTATCGTGGAGGAAGTCGCGGGATAAAAAGTAGCCTATGGCCTTTCTTGGGGTTCAACCTTGGCCTGTGTCAAATTTAATTAAAATCGGTTCAGTAGTTTAGTCGTGAAGCGTAACAGACAGAAAGAGTTACTTTCGTATTTATATTATTAGTATAAGAGCATGATACAAAAGCGAAAGAAGGAAGAGTTTTCGTAATAGGGGGAAAACCAAAAATTGCTTAAATCTAATAAATGCAATTAGAAATAGGTGCAACTTTTCTTCTATGAATTTAACGCCATCTATCGTCAAGACACTGTGATTTTAAAACTGTTTTATGTGATGGGATTTTTAACGGTACTTGTAGTATACGGTCCACCCACAACAGGGCCCAAGTAGTATGAATAATTATTAAATGTATCTTCGAATAATACGAACAGAAGAAGTGTTTTGATCGATCAACGTATGTAGCAGTACTGACAGTAGCAACATCAAGTATTTCATAATTCACAAACCGAATGTAGAATTTTAGACCAACAATTCAGTTTATTTTAAGTAACATAATCACGTGAACATCACTCAAGTCGAATGATGTTTGCAAAACGTGCTATTTTCGGACCGGTATTAATGATCGTAGTTTTGCCGATAACTATTCATAATAATTAACATAATTAAGTACCTCCTTGGTAGTTTAATTAAATTTATTTAATGTCTTGACAAAGGAGCTATTAAATATAAATGGGAAGAGGCGACTGGTTTAAAGGTATTTAATTCCGTGAGGCCCAAAAGTTATTAAGGGCTTACGTAGCGTGTTGTGGACACATATAGCAAGTCCATAGTTCATTCCATAATGTTTTTTGTACGGTAAGGCTAACATTTCTGGCCTGTTGTGCTATTCAGTAAGTCTCCCTCGGTGAAATTAGGTGAAGTGAGCTTGGATAAGCGGGGGGCAGTTGTTTTAGTACCTATTAACTTTTAAGAACACCCCACTATATGAGGGATTAACAGCTTATCTCAAACACTTCACCTATATTCACCGAAATAGCCAGAAGAAGCCTGTTCTCTCTAACTTTGAAGACAATGGTTGAATACGTTCGGAAATTCAGACGCAGGTAGAGAGTTCCACACCTTTGTAGTATCTATATTCGGAGGGGCCACTAAGGGCTGATGCCTGCCGGGGCTGTGGGTTGTTCGAAAGAGATACTGCGCCCCCAGAACGCAAAGAGCACAAGAACAAACATAGATGGGGTTTAGTCAGTAAAAGTCTGACACTCCCTCCCGTCCCGCCCAGGGCGGGGGGGCCATTTGATAATTTCCCATCTATAAAAAAAAAACTCCTTTGCAGTGCGCGTTATATAAGACGTTTGGAAACGCTTAGAGCGAATTGATGGGAATGATGTTGCTACTTTTCAAATAGCAAAATTATAGTTCTATATATTTACCGCCGAGCTAGGCATCCTACTGGGTGCACTATAATAATAGGTATGCTAACTCGTTTGCAGACAGTAATATCATTATTTGTCCATGTACACTGCCACGGTGCCTTTCCGCTGTCAATAACAATGCAGGATTACGACATAATTATGGCTAGAGATCGCAACCGGTGACGTTTTAATAAGAGAACAATTTAAATTGTACCTAATTAATTGGTTGATAATTAGTTATAATAATATTGTAAGTGATTAAGGGAATGACACATTGACTTTCTTTTTGAAATCTTTATGACCATGACTCATTTTGTGTAACGAATCTGCTCTTTTGGTCAGATCTCACTTAAAGGGCACTTGAAGTGCTTCAAGACTATCCTCAGACAAGTGCTTGACAATTTTTAACGTCACGTTTAAAGACGGCGCAATGACTGAGCAATTGACTGCAGCGGTGTGCTTCGCGGATTCAATTCCTGCACGGAACAAATGTGAATTTAAGTTTATATCGTACCGACGATACAGAAGACATTCCTAAGAAGGTGCAACTTTTTTTGTTTTAAAGAAAAAAATAAGAA
Source organism: Caradrina clavipalpis (assembly GCA_932526535.1). NCBI lineage: Eukaryota > Metazoa > Arthropoda > Insecta > Lepidoptera > Noctuidae > Caradrina > Caradrina clavipalpis. Next base: position 880,068 of record OW052110.1, read on the forward strand.
AGGCGGTGTAGGAAAAGTATTTTTTTATAATAATTAAATTAAAATTAAAATCACAGAAACAGCTAAGTGACTATCCCACAAGGTGGACGGAGGACCTGATTAAGATCGCAGGAAGGCACTGGATGCAGGCCGCTTCCAACCGGTCCTATTGAAAATCTATGGGGGAGACCTACCTATATCCAGCAGTGGACTTCCTGCGGCTGATATGATGAGGTAGCTAAGAAATGTCTTCATAATCTAATTAACTAAATACCTAATCAAAGAATCTACTACCTACAAACTGATTTCTGCATTCCCAGCCAACCGTAGCAAAGTGGCGATAGATAGCAACTTCATAAATTATGTGCAAACCACCGCAAGCGCACAACCTGTTTAGGGTAATCGTTGCAAGTACTTGCAGGTGTTTGCATGTTGCGCACGCGCTGCAAGACTTATTGCTGACTCATTATATGCAACAACGACAGTTAATGCCCGATTCCTAAAACTTGCCGACTGGTATTAGTAAATTATACTAACAAACAAATCCTTTCGTATTTTCGCTGTTATTGGAGTTCATTTTTCAGCATACGGGTAGGTTTAGGGTCTGCCTGCAGCGTGCTGTTGACATTATGCAAGGATTAACAATTCGTCGGCATTTAGATTCATATATTCACTTGTTTTACTTTTGACTTATCACTGCGTTTTATTTATTTATTTAAAAGTACAAAGGCGGACTTAACAACACGCAACACACACACACTTGGCGGAGTTTTGCAACTGTTGGGACTTTGTACATACACATGTGTAATGATATAAACTAAGTCACACATTCCCTAGTCACACATTACCTTCACTACAATTTAGTACACGCTTCCTTTTATTTTATTTATATATCTACCCCCATTTCAGCTATTTTCTTTCTTTATTTTTTTATTTTTATTTTTTTATTGATTATGTATCTACCTACAATTTTAATGTTTATGGTAAAGCTGGTTTACATCCGTAGCACGTCATGCACAAAGGTCCAGCTGAAAACCAGCGTCAGGCCCAAGTGGTCTGGCATTTATGCTGAACTGGGCCTGTTTGGCGCAGCCGTGAGGCACACAGTTATGTAGTTTTCTTTATTTTTTCTTTTATATTAAAAAACCTTTTTGTTACTATATCTGTGTGCACATGGTTTGTGTCAATAAACTTTTTCTTTCTTTCTTTCTTTCTTTTGCCTCCACGACCGAATCGGCCCGATTATCGGGACGTTTTTTTGACAGATTACTTCGCCGGCTAGAAGAAACGGCCGAGAATCGGGAAGATTGTCGGTCGTGGGGGCAGATCCTTATATCCATATTTTTTGTCAATATTTCTACATTCAAAATTGACTCAAGTATTCAAAAGAATTACGACTGGTAAGATAAACTATCCGTTTTGCAAAATTTGCTTATAGGAACTGAGTATAAGTGTAAGAAGGCCTACCGGGGTTGCGGAATTTGTTCGAAAGAGTCACCGCGGCTCAGGACCGCAAAGGGCATCAGGAGGAACACGGTTGGGTTTTAGTCAGTAACAGTCTGACAGTCTCTTTAGCGCTGCCCAGAGCGTAAGAAGTTATTTGATGATTTCCCAGCTTTAAAAAAAGTTTAAAAAGGCTGCTGAATTCCGGAATACCACGTTTTTAATTATAATAACGCCATCTAGCCAATTGCGGCCGCAGAGGCTGTAGTTCGGACTTATATTATAAAGAGGAAAGATTTTTGTTACTTTGTGTGTACCGAAAAAGCTCCGAAACTACAAAACCGATTTTAACTATTTTTTTACCAATAAATAGCTACATTACTCCTGACTAACATAGGCTTATAACATCACGCTACGACACACGGGACCGGAGCAGTAAATAAAGACGATACTGAACGCGGGATAAATAAGCTACGCGGGCGAAATTGGTCGCGGAAGGTGGTGCTATTAATAAAATTATGCTGTGGTGAATAATTGTATTTTTTTCTAATTAATAATATTTTTAAATACTGTTAATAAGTAAGAAGTTACTAGGTACCAGTTCTGTGTAACAAAGATGAGACGATTTTAAGAACAAAAAAGAAAAATAATGGTATTATGGTAACACATAATAATATGTTTTTTTTTTAATCTAGGCTATAAATACCTATCTGCTTAATTATTTGCACACTTACGTCAATGGCACATACAGAACTATAATTAAAACATGTACTTACTTACTTATTGTTCGTTATTTTTTTTATATTTTTCATATTCGTTCTTAATGAATTTGTCTTTGAATAAATCATTTAGACAACTTTGCGTGTGTTTCTGTTTTTGCACATTATGTATGAAATATATTTTTTATAATTCTAAGCACGTTGGAATTGTCTACTTTGTTTTATTTCAATGCTACTTATGAATAATATGTAGGTATTTTATGCACCATTTTTTTTATTTATTTTTTTTATAGACGGGAAATCATCAAATAACTTCCCCCGCCCTGGGCGGGGCGGGAGGGAGTGTCAGACTTTTACTGACTAAAACCCGTCTATGTTCCTTCATGTGCCGTTTGCGTTCCGGGGGCGCGGTATCTCTTTCGAACAACCCGCAGTCTCTTTCGAACAACCCGCAGTTTATGCACCATTGCATTCATACCTTTATTTATTTTTACATTTTATTTGAATTAAAACAGTTACGGTTGAAGCTAACACCTATCTTCGTATTTTCTCTTGTAAATTATGTGTCGTAGAATAAACAAGGCATGTCAGGAAGTAACTCTTAACTAACGCAAGGCTTAATAATTATGAATCTGCAGTAATCGAAACAAGCCTGGTCTACACTTTTTCCAAATTTCTCTTTACCTCTTACCATTTAGAATACTAATAGCGACCCACTAGAATCGCAGTTCAAAATTATAAACAGCCAGTTTCATGTAGATAGGTACCACAGTGTCCACAGACCTACACAACGCAATGAAAAGTAAAATTCAATACGTCAAAATTGAAATTCGAATATCATTTATTAGGTAAGTACTCAATGAACATCGAATACCAAGATCCGGAACAGCATGCACACCATAAAGAACTTATTGAGTTTATACACACAGGCACACACCTCGTCCACAGCTGGGTCACTTTCTCTCGCAACCTTGATTCCTTACTCCGAGTACGTTAACACTAGCTACGTAAAATGATGACAATTTCAACAATATGCTGTTGAAACTTTTACTTTTTCCAGATTTAAAAGAAAGTGTTAAGAATGAGGAATAAGTTCCGAGATTTTCCTCTATATTTCATAACGTAACACATCGCCTGATTATATAAAAAGATTTATTACTTGCGGAAACTTACATAATAATGTAGCTAATTATTTTTAAATAATTTAGAACTTGTGCGTTAATTTATTTTTAAATCTTTGAGAAGCCAAACCAAAGAGTTTACTTACCAAAAAATCCAAACGAAAGAAAAAAGAATAAAAGTGTCACAGATAATCACTAAAAGTCACTGTCACAAAATTTTGGCGCGATACCGCGCTTACACACAAGCACTTTCTTTTTCAATCAAGTATTTTCAGAATTTAAAAAAACGAAACACAACAAACAATTTCTACACGTTAGTACTACGGTCGCCACGTACGTCACGGACAGTGGCTTCGCCGGTTGTGGTAAGACGATTTCTTGTTTACACATCAAACCGACAAACTCGAACTAACCGATCGTAGGAAAAGTTATTGATGGAACAGTATTTTCCGCATTTTAACGGTGTCGTTTCAATATGGCTGCGTAATAACGTTAACAAACCATATTAGTGGTAGTGTCGCAATAGTTGTCTTGTCCGTTTTCGCAATTAAGTCGCGCCGAGAGGGTACGCAAACATTTACTGTCGAGAATACTAGCGATGTAGGTAATCTTCAGATGAATAGGTATGCTAACTTTGACACATTATAGCTGGTTCTAATTAGATACAAAGATGACATTATTTAACACGGATCACGCTTTGATCACACGTGCCGGATATGATTAGTATTATACGGTATTCTAATACCTATATACTACTTATTATTTAACATCACACTAAATAAAAGACAACCACACTCTTTAATGTTTTATATGAATTAAGAAGGTTTTAAACTGGGATTTTATAAAGATTACAAAGGCCTAAATTTCTATTGAGATCCCAATCCAAAAGTGGGTAATCGTAAATTCTTCGGAGAAGGTGTTATAAGTCGTACTATTCCGACAAAAACAAATCCTCGTTGATGTCATCGAATAGCAATTAATTCATGACCTACTACAATTTGACTTGGAGTAGCGGGACCTAAGCATATGCCCCGAGAATAACTAACAGGTCTGCAGAATACCTACATATAAGAGCCGTTATAAGAGATTACACAGAATAACTGATTGGCAGCTCTGATGGCATTAAAATCTCTAAGTGGCGATACATAATTGTATCTACGCAGTACGCCCGACAAATACTGGCCACTGGACAGGTCCAGCTCCACCTTGCTAATTGGCAAATATTATGCTGATATGATGAAGATTAGCTGTATTAGTATTACGTAAACGACCAAATGCAGCTTTACGAGACACTTCTCCTAGGCAAAGTGTTAGTTGGGTATTATTTCGAAAAACGAAGGAAAATGCCTAAATTCCACTGGCTGAGTGCCGAACGAATTCTGTTGAAATTGAGTTTTTTTGAGCCCTGGACAAACAAACTGATATACAGACTTCGCAATTTTTTGGCTGAATAATACAGTTTTTTGTATATCAATGCTCCTATAGCATTAAGTTCCTTGATACTCACAATAATTAAGTAACTGTGAAGAAAAAAGACGCATATTTACAAGACACAGCATTGTGCTCATTGACAGAATTGCTATTGCTTATAAATAGGCATTTAATGAGAGATGATTCATGATTGTTGGGTACATCATCCGAAGATTTATTAGGAAAGGCTTGAAGGATAACACTTGGTGTAAGGCGGCTGGGAAAGACAAGGTGAAGAACCAGATGTTGTACTTGTGGCACAACTTTACATACAGGTTAACATCCAGCAGTTCATTTTCTTTCTTTAATGGCTTGATTACATCTAGTTTCGTCATCATCGTTTAAATTATATTAAAATGTAATACTGTTGTTTCCACACCGACATATTAAGTCGTGTGCGTAGTTATGCAATTACTTTACCACCACACGCGGTTACGACCATTGCTATGATGAATAGTTTAGGCGGCCAAAATCAAAGTTTTAAAACTCAAAGTAAGAATAATGTAAAAGCATGGATATTCTGGTCATGTTAACCTGAAATTTATTTCAGAAAATGAAAATGAGATTAATTAAATCTATATATATAAAAGAAAGTCGTGTTTTATACAACACTTATAACTCGAGAACGGCTGAACCGATTGCCATGGTTTTTGATTTGTTGGATTTGTTTTCGTCCCGAATAGCAGAATACATCTTAAAAACAATGAAACGAAAAAAAAAAGTCGGAAATGTCGGTAGAGGATAGGGTAGGGTAGGGTTAGGGTACGGGTAAGGTAGGATACCACGCGAACGAAGTCGTGGCGGGTCAGCTAGTAGACTATAAAACAATATAGCATCACGTGCTACAATGAACCAGAAACAAAACGTAACAAGTAGCTGTCAATAATTTGTCAGTTTGCTTTGCTTGTCAATGTCAAATTGTCAACTTAATTGTCAATGTCTTTGAGGTTATGTTATTAAAGTGAATTCTATTCAACAGAACAATCTATTTGAGTGGATTTTAAAACACATCTACAAAGATGTCTTTAATAAAAACTCTGTTAACGCGATACGTTTGTATGTATCTTTCTGCTTTGTGTAATAATTTGTCATTTTGTAACCTATGTTGTTTATAACCTAGATTTCTTTTCACTACCTCTTCAATAGCTCTTTTTCTTACAAAAATGAATCAGCTATTTCTTTCATTTCCAGTGCCAAACACATACAGAGCAACAGCAGTCAGATTTTCATCAACAGATGCAAAAGTTACCGCCAGTGATGACACCCCAGTTGAAATGGAGAACCCTTACAAAAAGGAACGCCGCCAATGCATCCTATGCAAATTAAACATAACGCCCGACTACAAAAACTACAGATTATTGTCTCAATTCCAAAGTCCTTACACTGGCCGCATTTATGGAAGACATATTACTGGATTGTGCAAGACGAAGCAGGCTTTGGTTGAAAGTGAGATCAGAAAAGCACAGAACTGTGCGTACATGCCTTATTATTATAAGGACAAGGTCTTCCTAAAGGATCCCAAGCTGTTTGATCCTGAAAACCCCATCAGATCCCATAGATTCTAAGTTTTTGTAGTTGTATTGATGTAGTTAGGTACATTGTAAAGTTATGTTGTTGTAATAAATTATGTCTAAAGAAGTACTGTCTTTAATTTATCTATACTAATACCTAATATAAGGAGGAAAATTATTGCCAGCCTGAATTGCTAAAAGTTGCAAAAAAAATATACATGTACTGAAAATGTGAAAATATACACTGGAACATCTTCCTTAAAATTAATTCGTAACTTGAAACTTTATATTAATCCATTTAGTGCGGGCAATGCACGTTTTTCTCACGTACATGCGTGTTGCCCTCACTAAATGGGTTAAATGTTACATACATAAACTCACACCTTTTCCCCATGTGGGTAGGCAGAAACCACAGAAATCCATCTGCTAAAATCCTTAAAATCATTGCCTTAACACAAAGTGAAACCCTGGTATAGAATAATAAGTAATAATAACATTTATTAAATAACTCTTAAAATAATTAACTATATTAAATGATATCCTCAAATTGTCCTAAGATAATGTTAGCATCATTAGGTTCATTAAAACAATCATTTTCTGCATCATAACCAACTAAAGACGGTGGTATTTTTAAAGTTTTCAACATTTCCGAGTAATCCATGTCTTGCTTGTCGTGAAATTTCGTTTTCATTAGATCTAAAAGTTCTATTAATGCATTCTGGCAACCCTTTTGCCATTTCTTTATCAAACTCCTTAGTTCTTCTGTGTCGGGGCTTATAGATTGAGCTAGAAGCAGCTTTTTCTTTGCTTCTATTCTAGCTTTCAGTTCATCAATATCTCTTTGAGTTATTGAGCCTGTAGATTTAGCCTTTAATGGTTTACTGACTTTTTCATAAGTTTTTCTTATTAGAATTGTTTTTTTATTGTCATCAAAATCATCATCATCATCGAAAGAGCTTTGTGATGGTGGTTTTGGTTGTGGTTTTACTTTTTCTACTTTAGGCTTCATTTTTAGTTTATTTCTGGGAGATTTTGTTTCTTTAACTTTGGTAATAACAACTTTAGTTGATTTGTCAACAAAATCATCATCTTCATTTAAATCTTTTTTGTTTTCTGTTTTATTAGCTGTCTGTTCTTTCTCAGTTATAATCTCTGTTTTGCTTTGTGATATTTTTTTATCATTTAACTGTATTAAAGGTGTCTCATCTGAATCATAATCAAATAATGTTTGTGAGGAGGGCTTTTCCTCTTTATCTTTCTTTAATTTAGTGTCCTTGTCTTTTGTCTCAGAATCTTCTATTTTCTTGAACATTTTTCTTTGTATAACAACTATGCATTCTTTTGTAAGGTCATTGGGACTCCTTTGTTTAATTTTATAAACTGTGTCTGTAGAACTTTGAGGGTCCTTGTCAGTAGGAACAGTATTCTCATTACAAACATCGGATAATTCATTTGAACCAGTTTTAGCAATTTTAGAAACGGATTTCACTCTTGGAGATTGTTTCTTGCTTTTTTTAGACTTTGTACGCACAGGAGTTGAAACTACTTCTATATTTTCAGTTGATTGTATCTCTACTCTATCAGATGTATCTTCACATTTTGGTATTTTATTATTTTCCTTAGTTTCCACTGAATGGGCACCTATATCCTCTTGGGACTTATTTATAGCAGCTAGCAGTGTCTTAGATTTCTTTCTACGAGGCACTTCAACATTTCTGGACGGTGTTTTATCAATATCTTCGCTTGGGATATTTTCTACTTCATTATGATCAACAGTGGATGTTTCAGGAGTACTTTCAACATTATCGTCCAAAACACGTTGTTTTCGCTTTCTTGTCTCAACCTTCTCTTCTTTTACTTCTGGAGTACCACCAGCCAAAGGGGATACAAACGGCGATGGTCCTTTGTTTCTCCAATTGCGTGATAGACCAAGTCTTCGACATGGAGTTAATAAAGACTTACTTATGCCACCTGGAGTCTTCGGCGAATTAGTAGCATTTGATTTTAATGACGACACATTCTTCATTTTCGACATTTCACTTAAAAATAATTCATTTCTTTTATATGTGTTGTTTATTTTGAAGACACATTACTATTTTATTGTTTTCGTATGTGATCTGTCAAAAATGCTTCATTTTCACGATTTCGGCGATTTCCCGCCATCAAATGAACGAATGAATTGAACGAAGCGGCAGCTTGCGTTTCGCTCAACTTAAATTGCTTTGATGAATATCAGCAACTACAGATACATTCCTTCCAAAACACAAATATCTTTTTTCGTTTTAATCTCTAAAAGAACGAAAAAATTAAGAGACGTAGAAACAAAAAACATAAAGACATTTCTTTTTTCCTTCGACCTTAATGCGTTCATGTGTTTACGTTATGTTTTTTATTTAGTAACACTGTTAAGTTGAATGTAACGCCCGCGAATGCCGCGATCTCCACAGTTTTAAAATTATTGCATAATAATTCCTTTTATTCCTTGATTCCAGGCACCTATTTACTGAGCAAAATATTAATCATTTTGTAGCATTAGAGGCATTTAAATAAATAAAAATGAGTACCTAGATTATTTATTTATTATTCTATAAGTTCATTACTTCATTATAATTATACAGTGAGTATCGATTTGTACGGTTAATTAAGATTTTCGATTACAACAATACGACATTAATAAAATTGTTAAAAGCTCCTTGACCGATAAAAGAGCAATCATGCAAGTTTAATTTCCATTCAATTCAAGTTCATGCAATGATTTTCTTTCACTAGCTTTCACTCACTGAACAACAGACAAACCCACTCGCACCATAATGTTTCATTCAATTCATTCGCTCGCCCATCTTTCAAAAATATTTCGTGTCGTGGTGTTATCGCGATACGAATGATACGAATGTTATTTTTAATTTAAATAATTCGACTCGAAAGCATTAAGTTTACAACTGCGTTTAACAGTATAATTTAAGTGCTGACAATTTACAAGGCGTGTAACTTTCGCGGTTCTTGTGAATAAAAACATTACATAATGCCGCTGCTGAGGTTGACAACGGGGTCTTTCGGGCAGCTACGCACTTTCGCGACGTCGCCCGCCCTCGGGAAGAGAGTGAAGACCTTCGCGGTGTACAGGTGGAACCCCGACGAGCCCGACAAGAAGCCTCACACTCAGAACTATGAGGTGGACCTGGACGACTGCGCGCCCATGGTCCTGGACGCCTTACTGAAGATCAAGAATGAAATGGATCCAACCCTGACGTTCAGACGCTCGTGTCGCGAGGGTGTGTGTGGCTCCTGTGCCATGAACATCGATGGTATCAACACACTGGCCTGCATTAGCCACATCGATACTAACCTGAGTAAGCCTTCGAAGATCTACCCCTTGCCTCATATGTACGTCGTAAAAGACCTCGTGCCAGATCTGTCAAACTTTTACCGCCAGTACCAGTCGATAGAGCCGTGGCTGCAGCGCGACAAGGAGGCTGTTAAAGGTAAGGAGACTCAGCTGCTCCAGGACGTTGAGGACCGCGCTAAACTGGACGGGCTTTACGAGTGTGTGCTGTGCGCGTGTTGCTCCACCAGCTGTCCCTCCTACTGGTGGAACGGCGACAAGTACCTCGGGCCCGCGGTCCTCATGCAGGCCTACAGGTGGATCATCGACTCCCGTGACGACGCCACTGCGAAACGCCTCAATAAGCTTAAGGACACTTACTCTGTATACCGCTGTCATACAATCATGAACTGCACACGAACATGCCCGAAAGGTTTGAACCCTGGCCGTGCTATTGCCCAGATCAAGACCCTCCTGTCAGGTATTGTAAAGAAGCAGCCGCCTATCATGGACCCCGCAGGTCTGGAGAAGACTGCTGCTCACAACTAGACACCTTGCACTAACTGATGAAAGGCTGGACACGCTTGTAGTCAGACTGTAGATGTACTTAATAGGTTCAATCAATGACAACCTCAGTTAAGCTACCTTAGAAACGTTACCACACATCTAAAACTATAACTAGACATAAGATTGTTTTGTATCCATAAATCTGTACGGGCTGTAAATAATACAAAATGTATATTAAACTTATAGAACATTATTAAAAAGTAGTTGCAATCATGTTACAGACACAGCCATATAGTAATGCCAATCTTTTTTATCATAAGCAGCAGGGTCTGCAATCAAACTTCCTGAAGTAACAAAAATATTTTTGATGTTTATTGTTGGTCAGCCACGCAATAATGTAGGTAATTATTTGATAGAACCTTTTAGCATTTTGGACATTTTTTCTTTCTTTCTCTATTGAGGCAAGGTGTAAGGCAGGTCCTGAAATCAAAACAATTTTTTTAATAGTGTACCATGCAAATAACTTGCCACTTTTCAAAAATAAGATAATAACTGGTTTGAAACTAAAAACAATGTACGTTTTTTTTTGTATCAGATGTTAAGTTATTCAAGGTTAAAGATGATAGCTATTGCATGTTTTCATCTCAATGTATTTGCTGAAGTGTCTAATGTAGAAAAATAACACAATTTGTGCAATTTAAAACTATGTAATCTCAAGTTTTTGAATTTGGGAATGGCCAAACTAAATAATGCAAAAATATAGTGAGTCATTGCTTTGACTACCATTTTTATAAAATAAAATGGCTATGTAAAAAGATGTAAATTCGAAACCTTGTTTCCTTAATATTGTATCATAATCAAATTTTCCTCATCTTGCAGTAATGGTGGTCAAAAGGTCAACAATACGTTGACATAGTTAATCTGTAGTACAAAATGGACATTTTCAATAAACGGATAATTATTTTTATGATATTAAATTGTGAAATTATTCAAAGTATTATAGTAGAAAAAGTATTTTAAAGTACTGATGCAACTTCATTTTTAAATTATTAAGCATCGCATGTTGTATTTATTGTTCATTTCATGTGTTGTGGACGCATTGAATTGTATTAAATTTGTTAATAAATAATCATATAAGTGAGTAATTGTGTTTTTCTAATGAACGGATTTATAGTAGTAATAAAAAGTTAACGAGGTTAGCGGCTAGACAATACATGTTTTCTCTGAAGAGGAAAATGCAGCTATTGTTATGAAATGTGTCGGATTTCTTTTTACTGTTGTGGGGCTTTTCTTTACTGAAAGACGATAGTTTCGAGAATGCGGGCATTAGTTTCAGTGAACATTGCACACATTATACTCCCTCGTTGGCGTAGTGGTCCTAAGCGCGACTGCTACGCTAGAGGTCTTGGGGTCGATTCCTAGGTCGAGCAAAACCTGTTATTGGATTTTTCTATGAAATTTTCAGTAGCAGCTCGGAGTCCAAATTTTTGCCCGGCTAATGGCTGTAGGCTCGCCTTCTATTACATGAGACCTAAAACATACCGGCGGACTGTAGGTGTACATTGCTACACTTCTGCCTAACCCCTAGGGAATACAGTCGTGATAGCATGGTATGCTCACATAAAACGTAGTGGGGCTATATTTTGCATTCTACCCTAATTTCTACAATGCACTGGTATTTGAGCCTTGTTGCAAAAGCCTTAGATTTCCGATTATAATAATTGTTGGAAGCGTGCCAACAGCTGTTTATATATCGGTCGTCAGTACTGAAATGTTTTATGAATGGTCTATGCCAGCGGTCGGCAACCTTTTGGCAAGCAAGGGCCACATGGTGGCAAAATGAGGTAGTGGCGGGCCGCGCTTTCACGTAATTTTTAACCGACTTTAAAAGGGAGGAGGTTCTCAATTCACCTGTATGTTTTTTTTAATGTTTGTTCTGCGATATTTCCTCCAATTATGATTAGAATTTGACGATATTTTTTTTTTGTTTGGTAGGTCATGCATCTGAAGTGGTCCCATAATTTTTTTATCGAAATTTAATTTCTTGCAGGAAAATTTGAAATTTTCCCCTTTTTTCGGCAGATCAAGTTTGAGAAATTGGCCTATTGCTTTTTTAGTCGTCTCTAATGGCAATAGCCAAAACCCATATTTGTTGATAGATCAACAACAAGGGCAAAATAAATTTTTAGCAGCCGCTGAGGGCGATACAGAAGGAATAAGAGCAGATTTTTACTTAGCTGAAAAGTATTTAAAACCTCCATATCTCTTTACTTATGGTTTTCATATAAAAACATATCTTGATGTCTGATTCATACATACAACATACATACAATCACGCCTGTATTCCCCGAAGGATTATTCAGAGGTGTACCAAGGTACACCCACACTTCACCTGTATACGTAGGTCCCATGTAATAGGGGGCGAGCCTATTGCCATTAAACGGGCACAAATTCAAACTCCGAGCTGCTACTGAGAATTTCATAGAAAAACCCTATAACACTTTTTGCTCGACCTGGGAATCGAACCCAGGACCTCTAGCGTAGCAGTCGTGCTTAGGACCACTAGGCTAACGAGGCAGTTGTCTGATACTCAGTCCAAAATAGAGTATTCATGGTTTTAGTTTAAGGATAAATGTCCCTTACACCCGATATAGATATTATATGTGATGCATATTATTATACTTTTTTAATGTAAATTTTATTAATGGGTACGTAGCACTACGTCAACGATAAAGTAACATTAAATGAAAAAGAAATGAGAAAAAAAAATATAAAACTTAAAAGCGAACTTCAAAATTGTTATATAACCGTACTTATACACATTTCAGTGTAATGTTTGAGGTTGTATTTGAGTGACTATTTTCTTAAACGTTAGCTTACGCGCCTAACATCATTAATTTAGGTAAAATGTAAGAATTACAGTTTAATTTTTTAAACTGTCGCGGGCCGCAAGTAAGAGAGTGGCGGGCCGCATGCGGCCCGCGGGCCGCGGGTTGCCGACCGCTGGTCTATGCAAAACTGCAGCCAAAAATAGGCACGTTATGAAGAAAAACTTTCTATGTTTGAAATGCGGTGACGCAATCATTACAAGGTTAGGTAGGTCGATTTTATCGCTTTGTGCTGTACCTACGTACCTACCTACTCATTTCCAAAATGTAATTGGACGTAGATACGCAAAAAGGATCCAACCCTCATAGTGACACTTTGAGGGTTGGATCCTTTTAACCGACTTCAAAAAAAAAGGAGGTTATCAATTCGACCCGTATGTATGTAATATTGCCAGAATTGCCCAGTTTTTGCGTATCTACATCCAATTAATCTAGGTATATTTTTTAGAATTAAAAAATGCGGGGCGGGATGGAGTGTCAGACTTTTACTGACTAAAAGAACGAACATGGATGGTCACATATTCCTTCATGTGCCCATTGCATTCCGGGGGCGCGGTATCTCTTTCGAATAACCCACAACCCCGGCCATATAACCAATATTGCTTCAATTTAATCAATTTCAAATATCTTTATTTACCATAAAAAATAATAACAAAATGACACATGAAAAATAATATTGCTTGGAAAGTTACCAAAACTCAAGCACGATTATTTATATTGTGACGCAATACTAAACTCGGTCAAAAACCTCATAATACAACTTCATTAAAATGCCATTGCTATCAGATCGTGTTATCAAAACCCCTCGAGTTATCAAAGGCCTACCTTCGATGTGAAAAAGCCCACGTGCTTTGAGATCGATGAATGGGAAAATACCTTGATTGGCCGTGGGGAACCGATACCTACCTACTTAAAACCTTGGACGAAAAAGTAAACGCGGTTCAATTTCGAACAAGTAGGTAGAAAGATTGCTGCGGGTTGTTCGAAAGAGATACCACGCCCCCGGAACGCAAAGGGCACATGAAGGAACATACATAGATGGATTTTAGTCAGTAAAAGTCTGACACTAGGGCGGGGGAGTTATTTGATGATTTCCCATCTATAAAAAAAGGTACATAGAAAGATTAACAATGTTGCTTTGACTGAAATATTTTAGGGTACCTACCCACTTGTAGAACAGAATAAACTTTTAAAATGAAATAGCGAAAGAGAAGAGCACACGATTCTCAACAGTAAAGACCCAACTGAAGGAGGAATTTAAAAAAAGATTGTTTGTGTAATACGATTCAAACTTAATGGCGGCTCGAAAGTTAACTGTGAATTTAGGCTCCATTTGATTACTTCCATAGCATAAATATATATCTAGAAATCATTAAATGGAGCCAAAACAAAAATTTAATTGAATAAACCTGCGCGAAGCTGCACTCGCAGCTAACTTCCGAGTCGCCAATTATTGGCTATCTGTTATACAATTTTTAAAAAAAACGACACCTTTTTTTTCTTATCGATAATTATGTTGTAGGTAGGTATTTCATACCCAAATGCCTACCTACCTACAAATAAATGCATTCTGTCACACATAACATCTAAAACTCATTAAGCGAGACCTATTACTCGTATCGATCTCTTTACAATAGGTGATAACGTACTAACTACAGTTTTATTTGTGCAAGATATCTAGGTATATACCTTCTGGGACAGTAAAGAGAATACACTGAACATAAACAAACGTACAAAACAATGGTCCATTGAATTCCATGTATTTTATAACAACTCAAAACAGACGTACCTATGTACGCTCAATACTGTCTTGAATCCCTAGCTAAGTAGGTATTATTAGGTAAGACATATCCTGGACCCGTGACGGGAATCAAAATCTACGTTATGCCTGTGTTCCCCGAAGGATTAGGCAGAGGTGTAACTAGGGCAGTGCCAGCGGTGCCCAGGCACAGGGCGCAGATCCTGGAGGGGCGCAGAAATGACCAGACCAGGACCAGATTATTTTTTAAGGGCGCCGTAATCGAAGCTCGCACATAGCGCATTTATAAAATGCTAGTTACGGTGCTGGGTGTACCAATTTACACCCACAGTTCGCCGATATGTTTAGATTCCATAGTTCCATATAATATGGGGCGAGCCTATTGCCATTACCCTGGCATAAATCCTAACTCCGAGCTGTTACTGAGAATTTCAGAGAAAAACCCAATTACACTTTGCTCGACCTTGGAATCAAGACCTCTAGCATAGCGGTCGCGCTTAGGACCACTAGACCAACGTGGCAGTTTAAAATGTAGGTACATTTTATTTGGATAGGCATACCTACTCGTAGTTCCTTAATGAAATCCAAATACAAGTCATTTTTGCTGGTTTCATCTGTTGTTCTCAGTCTTTCTTTCTTTATCGTATGGGTAGTAAGATCTTAACGACCCCACACACCCTAGTGTCAGAGTTTCTAAACCGCCAGTAACAAACTGACTTTGTTATTAAATCTGCAACGATTTTACAAACAAGTCATTGACTTAGTCTCTTACAAAAAACTCGAGAGTCGAGTAATTTTCCTCAATCAAGCAAAAAGAATTCTGCAGCCAGAGTCGCGTTGAAACAGTAGGTACCTATCCTATTAATTTTTATTACGAGTTTATCTGGGGGCGGACTGTCTATCAAGCGGCCTCGCTGACCCACTCCGGCTTGTTACGTAAGAAACACGCCTCTAAATGCCACTGATCTTCAAAAGTTGCTACTTGAATATTTAGGTACATAGTAACATTAATAATGAGAGAAATTGGACTAATGTTTTATGTTCCAGAAAAATTTGCAAGGAAAACAAGGTTGGTAATAACCACGTGGATGCATCTAATTTGCTTAGGCAGGAAAGGAGTTTAAGACATAAACTGGCTAAGCCTAAGCTATATACAACCTTATTTTATCTATACCATCACCATCACGCCTGTTTTCCCCGAAGGGTTAGGCAGAGGCGTACTAATGTGCACATACAGTTCGCCGATATATTTAGGTCCCATGTAATACTTAATACGTTAATACTAATAATAGGCTCTATTGCTTATCTATACTAATATTATAAAACCTGTTCTGCCCCACTCCGGGGCAAAGGCCTCCCTCCACTCCTTCCACGCTTCACGCCTTCGTGTCTCATCCTTCCAGTTTTAAAGGAATGCATCCAGTTCGTCCTACAAAATACCTACAGTTCTAGTTAAATCCAAAAAAGTTTATTTTTTTATGGTGGCTGGATACCAGTGATGCTGAAAACAGTATTTTGTATAGGTACTTTTTAGGTTTTAATTAACACCGTGAAATACACTATAATAAAAAAAGAATCTCAGATTGATAAAACAAAACAATTAGATTCTCACGTTGAATAGGAATGTACAATACCTACTGTATTGTACATTTCTACTGTACCTACGTGTGATTGTGTGAATGAAATCTGCCACGGACGTAACACTTACTAGGTTACTCTCGTTAACTCTCGTACTAGAATAACAATAAACAATTACAATATCAGGTTGCCTACTTCATGACAGGCCATTCACAAGCTTCAACTCTTGGGAATAAAGTATAAAATCGTCTAATAAAAAACTTGTGTGATTGCATAATTTAATCCTTGTGTGCAGTGGCAATAACCTAATGATAGCAGGTATAATTACAAAGATACAAAGCGGTTAGTTCATTGTATTTCTTCTTGACCGATACCGGACACGGAATTTGACAAAGAAAATTGGTAAGAGTTTTTACACCATAGGTACATAAAATCACGCTTTTTAAAGGATGGGAAATCATCAAATGTCTTCTTCTGCTCTGGGTGGAGTGGAAGGAAGTGTCAGACTCTTACTGACTAAAACCAATCAGTGTTCCTGCTAATGCCCTTTGCGTTTATCGCTACAACTAACTCTTTCAACTGCCCCGTTGGTCTCGTGATCGCAAGCGCGACTGCTGGGCAAGGGGTCCCGGGTTCGATTCCCAGGTCGGGCAAAAAGTGGTATTGGGTTTTTCCATTAGGAATTTCTCAGTAGCAGCCCGGAGTTTGGAAGTTGGTGGTGCGACACCCCCGTGCCTCGGAAAGCACGTAAAGACGTTGGTCCTACTCCTGATATCTCCGGTCGTGTCGGATTGCCGTCCCATCGGGCTATGAGAGTAAGGGAAGAGGGAGTGCACCTGTGTTTGCGCACACACTTGTGCACTATAATATCTCCTGCGTACGTGGCTAGTCTGCATTAAGATTAGCCGACGTGGCCGGAATCGGTCTGGAGGATTACAACTCTTTCAAACAAATTCCGCAAACCTGGACATAAGACTAGATAATATTTTCACTAGGTACTTTACTACCAGCTTCTGACCATGGCTTCGTACTCTTGAGAGTCAAGTTATGCCTTCTACCAACATTTACATTCTAGTAACTTCGCAAATTTGAACACAACGATCGCAATTTAACCACCCTTAGTGTATCTGTGGGGCTGCGGGTTGTTCGAAAGAGATACCGCGCCCCCGGAACGCAATGGGCACATGAAAGAACATAGACGGGTTTTACTCAGTAAAAGTCAGACACTCCCTCCCGCCCCGCCCAGGGCGAAATTATTTGATGATTCCCCGTCAAAAAAAAAAAGTGTCAATCTGTGAAAATTTATTCCAATTTACCTACCTAATTTTTTTGGCATTGACTCTCGCTGAGACGAAATTGCAACTAGATTTTCAAGGTTCTAATTGTTCTCAACTTTTTATTTCATTTTTACATAGTTGTTACATTCAAAGTAAGTTTAATACTTTAAATGTAACAACTATGTAAAAAATGGGTGTAATAAAAAGTTTGAGATTATATTTGTGACTCCCGGAGGCTACAAGTGTTCTGAGGCAAGAGAGAGCTGCCCCGTAAAATGCGATCATAGTTTCGACATTAGATAGTTTCAAGGTAAACCACTACTCAAGGTACTCTATAGTACAACAGAATAAATAATATAAGTAGGTAGGTAGGTACTATTAATATTCTCCCAACCGAATTTTGGTCGCGGCAGCTAATCCCAATGGAGTAAGGAGTATTACCTACTAAGTAAATAAAAAATAAAAACCATCACGCCTGTATTCCCCGAAGGGTTAGGTACCTACTAAGTACTCCTATAAATAGTTCATAAGCGTGTGCGCCGCAAACACAGGTCTTTTCTCACTTCTCCGACAAGACCGCGGAAAGATCCGGCGCAGGACCAACGGCATTCCATGCTTTCCGAGGCACGGGAGTGTCACATCACCAACTTCCAAACGCCGGGCTGCTACTGAGAAACTCCTAATGAAAAAAAACCATTGAACACTTTATCCGACCTACCTAGCAAATACTAGGAATCGTAACTCAACATTCACGCTTGCTACTATAAGACCAAGGGGGCAAGCAATATTATATGGAAGTAGTAAGTATTCACCTATTTACCAACCCTGGAAAATTGCTATTTACAACTGTTTATTTCTCGACACGGTCGTAGGTAGGTATGTCGTGGAAATATTTGTTGTTTGGATGGACATAATACTTTATTATATACTTAGTGCTAATTAAAAGCTTCAAATATTTACTTTAACTGAATCAATACGTAGTAACAATGTTCTAGAACTCATTAAGCATGATGTTATGAAGCGTAGTTAGAACCAAATCAATAATACTAAAGTGTCTACCTATTTGTAATGACAAAATAACAGATTTTACTAAATGGATTATTAGGAATGTTTACACAGCACTTAGGTAGGTAGGCATAAGACATCAAACATTTTCAAAATTGTTGTGTACCTATCTGTTTGTTCCGACTTATGTACGAAACGGCTGGATTTATATTGATAGGACTTTTACCGACACATAGCTGATGTTATAAGGAGTAACTTTGGGTACCATTATTCGAAAAAAATATGAAAACCCCACAGATACCCGACGATCACGCGGACGAAGTCGTGGTGTAGGCCATAGCCTAATAAAAAGTAAGTAATAATAAGAGCCAAGAAAGGATTTTATTAAAAAATAATCAATAGGTACTCAATACTTTATTGCGTTCCATTTGTACATATAGGTCTTATAAAAAATTGTTAAGATCATAATGGACCCTGTCGGGCACAGCAAAGTTGGAGAGAGGACGAAAAACCAAGTAGCAGTTCATATCCCAAGTGTGTATCAAGTTACACTACGCTACATGGTAACAACACGTACCTAATCTGAAATTCGAAACCAATATAATCGTATCGTAAGAGAAGACTCGACAATGAACTCCTCACTTAAAAGTTACATCAACAATCAATTCAACGAATTGAGTAGCCAGACTTGCGCCAGACAGCGAGGCTGCGATCTGTGTATCTTGACTAGGGCTGCCCTTCGTCAGGGATTCCTCGAATAAGTCGTCGTTTAAAGGGCAAACTGGAATCTTTTGGAAGAGGCTTTGAAAAAGTCTCCGGATCATTTTCTCACCGTGTCATAGCAATACCGATAAATTGAAAGATACGCAATTGAACAAAATGTAAAATAATATATTTTATTATTGGAAAAAAAAACTGACTTAAAATTGTTCATGGGAGTTAGGGCAACGCATAAGGATTCATCATTATCATTTATCAGCCACAGGACGTCATCGGACATAGGCCTCCCTCAAAGATTCCCAAAAGGACCGGATGGAAGCCGACACATCCGAATTAGTGGAAGGCAATGTGGGAGACCTTTGCCCAGCAGTGAGACAATGCAGGTTCAGAAAAAAGGTTATTAATTTATTATATGTTTTTTGTTAGGGGGTCAAAAAAATCTCTTTTTCACTGAGATGTCCAAAGTTTAGCTTTTGGCCATGGTTGGCAATTAAGGAGTTTCATGAAGTTCCTTGGTCGTTTTTTTCCATAGAAACCTAATATTTGGAACGAGCATATAGCTTCATGTTTCGGACTGACTCCTTGACAATTCAAAAGTGTCCGTAAATGGTATATTTGAATTAAATGATTTATTTTAATTTGCTTAGGTAATGGCAGCCCTAACCTAACCATGACCTACAGTACGCATGTCCCTTTATTTACATTTTGAGGTCGGCCCAATAAATACCTACACTGAGTTGGGATAGAACGCTTAATCGAATGGCGTAACGACGCATCTTGTTAAGAGGCGCGCACAACGCATGATTGATTGATTGGATGTTTATGTATGAGCAAAGGTACTCAGTGGAAGGGACATCGACCCATAATATGCTTCTAGACCTACTAGTCATGAACTTTCCGGTTTATAAAAAAAAACAACTGTTTCTTAAAAAAAGTGCAGCACATAAGTACTTATGTGCTTGTAGGTAAACATGCTATATAACCGTGGTCTGTGGTTATATAAAATGTATCTAAGAGCAGATTTTTTAAATAAGCGACTACAGACAATATTATCTCTGGGTCAATCCACCATCCACCATAACAGGTTGCGTGGCATCAAAACACTTCCCCCGCCCTGGGCGGGGCGGGAGGGGGTGTCAGACTTTTACTGACTAAAACCCATCTATGTTCATTCTTGTGCCCATTGCGTTCCGGGGGCGCGGTATATCTTTCGAACAACCCGCAGCCCCGGCAGGTGCAGATAACCTATAGCTATAATAATGTTTAAACTGCCACTGAAACTAAGACTAGTTGGAACTGGAGAGATATTTTGTAGGTATCTTAGCTAGAGGACGACCGGGCGAACTTATCTATTTTATCGGGTGGCTGTCTTATCGCGGACGATACCTAAGAACAACAAAACAATCAATGCAGCTAACAGCATACAAGACTCTTGGCGCAAATCTTGAATCTATGATCATTTTTTTATATCAGTATGGGATTTCGCAGTCATCCTACAAGGCTTCTTGAACAGACTTAACTGTTGCACCTTCATTAATTCAAGCCCTAAAAATTGCAAGCTCTTGGACTTCCTCCGTTATGGGGGTGACGGAGGGGCATGGTGGGGGACGGGGGTACACGATGCGTTACCGGCTAAAACCACCGCGGTGTTCCACCTCTGCCCACGGTCGGGGGTGCGGGATTCGTATAATCATTCACCGCTCTCATAAATTCAAGCCTAGTGTCAGGGTACATATATTAAATAAATGATAAGCGATTACACGCTAAGGGCATGCTCTACGGTATACGGACCGCGGCAGCGTCGCTTGACTCTAGCTTCTCCCTTGAAACTTGACTGTATACTGCGACGTCAGTACAACGCCCCCCAGGCCATTTGTGCCTGTAATGCTGCGAAAGCAAATTTTCGACAGCTTACATTCTCTCAGTCACCCTGGTGTCTCAGCGTCTGCCAAATTAATCGCAGAGCGCTTCGTTTGGCCAGGCATTAGAAAGGACTGCAGGGAGTGGGCACGATCTTGTCTCGAGTGCCAGCGGGTCAAAGTGAGCCGACACGTTTCTGCGCCATTAGGGTCGTATCACCTTCCACGTGCAAGGTTCACCACTGTCCACATCGATCTTGTGGGCCCGCTCCCGATTTCGCAAGGTTATAGGTACTGTCTGACGGTAGTCGACCGTTTTACCAGGTGGCCTGAGGTCATACCTATTGTCGATATAACTGCCGAGACAGTAGCTAAAGCGCTGCTTTCCGGATGGATTGCCCGGTTTGGCTGCCCCACTGATATCATCACGGACAGAGGCCGTCAATTTGAGTCGGCCCTGTTCGAACAATTATCGAAATTGACCGCTTTTCAGCACAAGCGGACAACGGCATATCATCCGGCATGTAACGGCATGGTGGAGCGATTTCACCGGCAACTCAAGGCGTCCATCACGTGCCATGCAAATGACAGATGGACAGAGTCCTTGCCGTGGGTATTGCTTGGTATACGGAGCGCATTCAAGAAGGATGTCCAAGCGTCTTCAGCCGAACTCGTTTACGGCGAACCGCTAAGGCTCCCGGGTGAATTTTTCGCCCCTAGTGACGAGGGAACGACCGACGTCACAGACTTCACTGCGCGCATTCGCAGGTTCGCTCACAACCTGCAACCAACTCCAGCATCCCGTCACAACAGGACCACCATTTTCGTCTATAAGGATCTGCAGACCACTGATCACGTGTTCCTTCGTGAGGACGCATTACGTAGTTCGCTCCAACCAGCGTACACAGGTCCTCACAAAGTTCTGCGAAGGGGAGACAAGGTCTTCAAGATCTTATTTAAGGGCAGAGAGGTCACGGTCTCAATAGACCGCCTTAAGCCTGCCTACATTTTGGCAGACAAAGCTGACCCCGAAGAAGTCACTCCACCTAGCAGTAGCAACGAGTACACTACTCGCTCCGGACGTCATGTCAGGTTTCCTGATTTTTATCGCCCTTGACGGTCTCTGGAGGGGGGTGATGTGGTGACATATCATTCATACTATTTTATTACAAAACTTTTCATATGTATCCAACCTCATTTTCGTATTTACTTTTATTCTTTTATACTTTTGTTTTGTTTTATATAAAATGTCAAAATGTGACTTGGAAAAATATAGACATCTGTCACGCACGTATTCTTTCTTTTATAGGGAATATTATTATATTAATTATTATATATTCTCCCTAAACATCTATCTAAACGATGTGAACAAAACGACCATAATTATCTGACTCTATGTATTAAATCACAAGTCCATCATCTCTTATTTCCGGCTCACAACAGTGTTATTAGGTAGGCGTCTTGAGTGTAAACACGTGGCTTATCGACAGCCGGTAAACTGACCTTTGAGGTCCTGACATTGAGATAAAGTGGCCCACTTGTGTGGTCTCCAGACTTCATTACTTACTAATTATGGTGTAACTCAAAATCTATTCAGAAGACCCGAGAAAAGAAAATAAAATAAAATAAAAATAGTCGTGTTTTACCTTGATTGCATCACATCATATCAGCCGCAGGACGTCCACTGCTGGACATAGGCCATAGATTTTAAAATGGACTGGTTGGAAGCGGCCTTCATCCAGCGCCTTCCTGCGGTCTAAATCAGGTCGTCCGTCCGCCTTGTGGGTGGAAGTCCTACGCTGCGCTTGCGGTACGTGGTCTAATTTCGAGAACGTTACGGCCCATCGGCCATCAGCTCTGCGTGCTTTTACTCGCTTACAAATGACTAGGGGGTAGTGTGCCCTGACCACTGCCACTTCAGCTTGCTGATTCGCTGGGATATGTCGGTAATTTTGGTTCGTCTGCGGATCTCCTCATTTCTGATTCGATCTCGCAGAGAGATTCCGAGCTTAGCTCTCATAGCATAGCATAGCTTGATTACATTCGATTTTTTGTCCTGGCAACACTCGTCTAATTTAATAAGCTTAAAGGAACCTCTGACTCGGCGCGGAAGATTACAATAAGTAACAAGATTCACTTTGAATTTCTGCATACCCTAAAAAGAAAAGAAGAAGAAAAAACTAAGATTGGGAATAAATTATATTTTATTATAATTATAACAACAAATCATAGTTTCACGACTTAACCATCGCGATATTTACCGTACAAATAATAGATACAACTTATTTAACTTACTGAGTCAAATAAAAACATTTTGGTGGATATAAAACTCATTTTTAAATCCATGTCTATTTATATTATCTATGTAAATAAATTGGCGGGAATCGCCATGACAATTTAAAACTAAGTCGAAGCTCCCGCCATTTTGTTTAAAGTTTCAAAAAAGTTCAAGATAAAATTGAGATACATAGTTTTCTAGTTACAGTTGGTTATAGTTTTACATACGTACTTAAATATTAAAATATGTTTGGGAGTAGGTAGTGAACAAGATTGAACCACAGAATATACAGGGTGTTTGGTGCATCGTGTGCCAAATTGAAATGGTCGACTGAGGGGGTCATCGGCTATCCTTTCAGACCCCTAAACACTTCTCATGCCCTGTGTATTATTTTTCATCGACTTTTTAATGTTTTACAAAAAAAATACCAAAATTTTACATTCAAGTTCATTTTTTTTTTTAAGTACACGTCGTAGACTCTCTATTTTAATTTTATTTAGATGTGCATTGTACTACAGTACTTTTAAATTCAAAATTAGTGACATTAGCCATCTAGTTTTTTATTTATTTACTCGCAAAGTTTTGGACTTCAATTAAAGCTGTCCATGTTACAGCTATTTACATGGCTATAAAAAAAAAACCAAATGAGACCGGGATCTAAGGACTTCGTCAAAAATTCTCTAGTCTATCCTCTTGCTAGTGATGTGCCACATGCCATAAAAATCTTTTTACAACTTCGTGAATTCCCTAGAATTGTGAATCGAGTCACATAATACAAAATTCCAAATTATGGTATAAAAATTTTGTTTTGCTTAAATAACACCTGAAAAACGTATTAAATATGTTATCTCACTCTTACAAGATAAAATCTGTCTCGTATCCCTCTTTTTTGGGGGAGGGGGTACTAGAAATAATAAAAAATGCATTTTTAACATTTATTTCATATTTTTTTGCATATTCTGCTTAAATTGTTCGCCTTTATTGCGAATGCAGGCCAGACATCTATTTCGTATTTCCACAGTTGTTGTACGAAGTCGCATTTTCTCCTTAATTTTATTGAACGCCGTTTGAATGCGTTGAAGTAGTACATTCCTAGTCGGAACCTCCGTGGTGTATACTAGTCAAAAACTAGTTAAAAGTCTAGCGGAGTTAGGCCTGGGGAACGTTCCGGTCATGCAAAAGGGCCACCAATCCGCGCATTATGGAATACATTATCAAGATATTCCCTCACAGTCAAACGCCAATGCGCGGGACAGCCGTCATGCTGGAATACTTTGGGCACATTTTCATTACATACGGGCACCTCGGCCACTAATTCGGGCACGTCATTTTGAAGGAACTCCAAATAGTTGTCGCCATTGAAGTTTTCGGGCAGGTAATGCGGTTCAATTACCTGATTCCAATCACTCCTGCCCAAACGTTTACACTAAACCTTTCCTTTTTTTCTGGTTAAAAGTCAGAACTCTTCTCAAAGGAGGAAATGCGACTTCGTACAACAACTGTGGAAATACGAAATAGATGTCTGGCTTGCATTCGCAATAAAGGCCAACAATTTAAGCAGAATATGCAAAAAAATATGAAATAAATGTTAAAAATGCATTTTTTATTATTTCTAGTACCCCCTCCCCCAAAAAAGAGGGATACGAGACAGATTTTATCTTGTAAGAGTGAGATAACATATTTAATACGTTTTTCAGGTGTTATTTAAGCAAAACAAAATTTTTATACCATAATTTGGAATTTTGTATTATGTGACTCGATTCACAATTCTAGGGAATTCACGAAGTTGTAAAAAGATTTTTATGGCATGTGGCACATCACTAGCAAGAAGATAGACTAGAGAATTTTTGACGAAGTCCTTAGATCCCGGTCTCATTTGGTTTTTTTTTTATAGCCATGTAAATAGCTGTAACATGGACAGCTTTAATTGAAGTCCAAAACTTTGCGAGTAAATAAATAAAAAACTAGATGGCTAATGTCACTAATTTTGAATTTAAAAGTACTGTAGTACAATGCACATCTAAATAAAATTAAAATAGAGAGTCTACGACGTGTACTTTTAAAAAAAAATGAACTTGAATGTAAAATTTTGGTATTTTTTTTGTAAAACATTAAAAAGTCGATGAAAAATAATACACAGGGCATGAGAAGTGTTTAGGGGTCTGAAAGGATAACAGATGACCCCCTCAGTCGACCATTTCAATTTGGCACACGATGCACCAAACACCCTGTATAATAAGCAGAGGATTAATAATAGTTGAAACGGCTTTAATTATCTTTTAAAGTCGCCCACAGACAATATACTGTTTAACTGGATCAATGAGGAGGAGCACTAACTTTTTATCACGACAGAGGGCGCATAAGCAACTGTACCCTATTTTGACATAACAGTTGTCAAATCGTATGGTTTTTTGCATTCAGTAAATATTATTATTTATTTTTTCCCTAATCTTGAGAAAGATGCCTCAGTGTAGTGCGTTAAATTGTAAAAATAGATGAGTACATTTGTTTCCTAAGGATAATAAACGCAGAAAACATTGGGAATCGGCGTTACGTATTATAAACTTTAAGGCAAGTAATACTGCACGCTTGTGTGCTGCGCATTTTACTGAAGACGATTATCATGGGAAAAGCAAGTATACAGGTGAGTCATCGCAGTGGTTCTACTTATAATATTCTACTATCAGTCAGTAATTGATGAACCTAAGTTCTTAATTCAATAAATATATTTCTTACATTATCTACTATCTTATGTATATAGAAAACAGCTTCTTAAAGATTTATTATTTGAATATAGGTACCTACTTTTCAAAATAATCCTGTATGACCTCTCTTTTGATCATTGGTAGAGGAGTATCTGCATTTATATCTATGAATGTGTTTGTAGGTGGACACTGGTACACGGAGTCCTCGTGGATGTAGCAATCGGCACCAAAATTTTGATTCCGGTCATATGATTCTAATCCACAAATAAAATAGGATAGTTAGTCCATAGAAACAAAAAAAAACCTTACAAATCAATTATAACCTCAACCATTTTAAGTCTTTACCTTTCAATCCAATCGGCCTTTTTACCGGCAGTTGTCGCATTCCTCTTACGCAACTCATCTTGAAGTTGAGAGACAGTCAGAAAAGAGTACATTTTAAATGAATTTAACTTAGAATATTAACAAAAAATCAATCACAATCTTGTCTTGACAAGTAAACACGGTACAGTTGCTCCTGGCGCCATCTATACTCAGTTTTGCCTGTGGCTCCTCATTGGATTGGTCTTTCTTAACTCTTTTTTTTCTGTTTGATTGCAAGTACTTAGTACTAACAACAGGTTTTTCATCTTAGTCAATTTGAAAACTTATTGTAGTCGTGTTAGACTTTAAATTTGAATATCCAATTAAACAGTTTGTTCTTTGCAGGCGACCTTAGAAATTATTAATTGTAATCCTGTCATTAAAAATGTTTACCATATCAGTAGGTATTGATTATTTTCCGCTCTGAACTATTAAATACTATTATAACATGTGATATATGAATGTAGGTATTTACAAAGCCTGATTGTTATGTCATGAGCAAAGTACTACAAAAAAGGTTCAAATATAGTTTTTTGCACATTTGCAGTGTATGGCAACTGACTAATATTGTTCAAATAAAAAGGGCAAGAAATATAAATAAATGGTGTCATACATAAAATGTGTTTTATGCTATAATATAATATATTAAATTTATATTCCCTTTTCCATTTAAACATCAGTCATTTAGTCAGTGTCCTTGCTTCTGCAGTAAATTGCACATGGCGTAAACAATTTTTTATTTAAACTTAAACATATTACTACTAGGTTATACATATGAATAAAAAATCTCTAAAATCTTAGTTTTTATCACTCAATATGAAGCTAGATTATAATCAAATAATAATAATTTAGCTATCAACTGTAAAGTACAAACGAAGCATGGAGTACTAAACAAATGAAGTGCTCAATAATGCAAAAGTTGATTTAACGCCACTCAATGTTTCCTACAACATTGCCGCGTGTTTTTAAAGGAACGAACAAATATACGAAGCGTTCCTTTTCGTTTAGACATGAGCATTTCATTTATTTAATACTCCATGTACTATTTTACTATGAAGGGTGTAAAAAGACACATAAAGAAGCCGAAACTTACATGTTCTTCCCATCATTTTGGCAAATTTTTTTTTTGAACCATACTTGGAAACCTTGTTGTAACGGAAATATGTAAAGTCAAAAAGTTTCTCCGATTTTTTTTGAAAAACAGTATAAAATAGCTAAAGTTTAAATATCCCCACGGCCCCTGTGTTTTTCTCTGCACCCATAAGTAGAATGTTTTGCATGTAACATTGCGCGTTAGCACAAATAAAACCAAAAATAAAGTTGATTCCCAGGAAAAATTGCTTAAACTCTCAAAGTTACTTATCTTGATGGGCAGTAGCTAAGGGTTATATGATGTCTTTTTACACCCAATATAGTATTACAACTATATTTTGCAAGTGTCTAAAACAAGATCGTTGTTATTTGGACTTCATTTTTCATCAACAAACCGAACATAAGCCACCATTTCAAATATTCCGCAAGATCATATACGTTTAAGAAATTTTTTGAAGTAATTGGGCAGTTGACATCATTCACCAATAATTTCAAAACACAACTTCTTAAAAAAACCCTATATATCAATGGCCTGAAAACCCAATTAACAGTAAAATTAGATTTTAAGTTGCTTTGAAATCATCATAGTTTATCAATTGAGTTGTCACGTTTGTGACGTCACAGTAAACTATAGTCATACAAAATCTATGGAAGAATTGAGTTTTGACAGCTCATTTGGTTGGCGGCGTCAAGTACCAAATTGAACAAGGATTGGGTTTAATTAAAATAGTTTCTTTGTCTATATAAATAAATAAAGTATAAGATGTTAATTAAGGGTGATATACATATCATTTTAATGAACAATACATACACATCAGACATAGAGAGCCAGTCTCGTGATAAATTGTTTTCAAGATGGCGAATAAATAAGAAAATGAATATTTAAAGATTTTACAGTTAATTTAAACTTTATGACAACAAAGATATAAAGGGTGGAGGGGACATTGTCGCTGCTGTTCCATTTTGAACGGTATTGCAATTTTGTATGGTTCTTTTTTAAATAACTGATGAACATTTCGTCTCTTGGAGTCTTGAAGGATGTTTTCTTTGCGATGTCCCCTTCACCCGTTAATATAATAACAAAATAAATCAATTTTTTTCATAAAATATTTCTTTAATACCACATACTCTGTTGACCTAAAAATAATACTAAATTGTGAATAAAATATTATTATTAACATTTTATTTTATTTTACACGTTAATCTGAAGTGAAAGATTAGAATAATCATACATACATAAACTCACGCCTTTTTCACATTGGGGTAGGCAGAAACCACAGTATAATCGACTTTTCTTTTATCTCCTGTTCCCAGATGTGGCTGATCTTTTTACTTCCGAGCCGCCAATAAGTTTGAATCTATTTTAACATTGGACTAGTTGTCAGATTATAAAGATATTCCAAAGACAACGGAACTTCAAGCAAAAATGTTTCGAAACTTTACAGAAATTACATAATACCTAGTTAATGAAGATGAACAATAATTATAAAATGTAGGAAACTAATAAAATAGCCAACTTCGGTTTTTTACATAGAAGAGAATATATTAAATCTCCCTCAGAATCAGCACAGATTGTTTAATTAATATAAAACTAAAATGCAACCGAAATAGAGCTCAGAATACCATAATTGCTTGCAAGACAAAAAATGCACCGCGATATAATATCTTACACACAAATTTCAACTCTATTAGTGTTACATTTTAGCTCATTATCAAATAAATGAGTGTAACCAGTAGAGGTATAACTCAAGACCACAAGGCTTGTTTCACAAATGCAATCTTGGACTAAGCGGGAACAATTTAGCCTCGGTCTCGATGCCACAGCTTAACAGCATCAGAACAGATAAATATCTGTTCACAAATATTATAAATCACTTTTCCAATAATATTCTAAGCTAGTAAATCCTTAGACTCTGAATTAATAAACCATTCAAGACTTTAATGTCTTTGAGCTTGTTCTAGGGTGCTTTAGAATAGCCTTTAGACGTGGTAATACCAGGCCTCCGTCACTCGTTCAAGGTTACTCTCTTAAGTGCCTACGGCTCACCTGCGCCCGGGCGCAGAATCCAGTCGGTCCAGACAGCCCTTGTGTGACGCGCGTTATTGCTCTCTCTCTCTCTAGCACAACACGACAGACGACGAAGTACATACTATCGGGCGTCTGCGTAAAGTACATTTTACCGCGCACGACCGTTTTGTAGGTAATTAAAGCGTTAATTGTTAGGTTTTTCTATGGAGTGAAGTATCTGTACTTATTTAATCTGTGGTAATACTGCCTGGGCAGTCATGTTGCTACCTGCTGATTGGTTCATATTTTTTTATCGTGCCATGACTTATTAATATTCTCCAGACCGAATGTCGGTCACGACGACCAATCCCAATGTAGATTTATAGTGCACAAGTGAGTGCGTAAACACAGGTGTACTCGCTCTTCACCATCGGGGAGAGTCAGGCGCAGGACCATCGCCTTTACATGCTTTTCGAGCCGCCACGTTTTCACACCACCGACAACTCCTGGCTGCTATTAAGAAATTCCTAATGGAAAAACCCAATAACACTTTTTGCCGGACCTGGGAATCGACTCCAGGACCCCACGCTCAACAGTCGCACTTACTACCATGAGACCAACGAGCAGTCCAGTTAAATGGATATATTATGAAGTAGGACTATTCTCACAATGCTCTAATCGAGAATGGTTTATCAATCCAGACCTTTCAATCTAGTGTGGGAAGCCATTAAAGCTTACCCCTTAAATATAACTTCTGAGAAGCAAAAGAATAAAGGCAACAAATGTACACAGTACAGAAATTAGAAGCTAATAATGCTCTCGGCCCATAGAGAGCAGACTTAAGTTAATTTAAACCTCTTTCGAGGCAAATCAAAATGTCAATAAACAAAGTACAGTTCTGCAATTTCGTTAAATTCAAGTAGGTACCTATTCTAGTGATTCTCAAGACGAATCAATAATAAAACGCCTGTATTCCCCACAGTTCGCCGGTGCGGTTAGGTCCCATGTAATAGGGGGCGAGCCTATTGCCATTAACCGGGCACAAACCCTAACTCCGAGCTGCTGAGAATTTCATAGAAAAACCCAATAACACTTTGCTCAACCGAATCGAACCCAAGACCTTTAGCGTAGCAGTCGCGCTTAAGACCACTAGCTTAACGAGGCAGTTTAGGCATAATAAAATGAATAGGTTATTTTTTTCAGTAGATATGGCTTTCGAATTTGAACTAGCCATCTCGCCGATGGGTTTAGGTAGGCGGGGCGATGAACCCGCACGCACACAGTAAAAATGTATAGCCTACAACATACGCAACAGGGCGATTCTGTTCTTTGAAAGAGGTGTATTCTGAAATACTGCCAAACATAAACGACTGAAAAAAATCAAGTACTTATCCATTAGTGACCAGGTTATCGATGTTGTGGGTTCGCAACCGGTCACGGGCAAGTACCAATGAGACTTTTTTCTAATTCATATGTACTGTCTACGTTTATCTTGGACATCACTGACATCGGTAACCATGTCAGAGGCCCTTGAGGCGGTTTAGAAACTCTAAAACCCGTCTATGTTCCTTCATGTGCCCTTTGCGTTCCGGGGGCGCGGTATCTCTTTTGAACAACCCGCAGCCCCGGTTTAGAAACTCTGACACTAGGGTGTGTGGGGTCGAAAGACCTTACTGCCTACACGATAAAGAAGATGATTGAACAGGTATTGTAATGTTATTTATTGCCTTTTATGAAAACCCTCCTGAAATTTAACGAGATTGCGAAACTGTACCTTGTATATTATAAAGTTTACAAAGATTTATAATCTCAATAATATAATTTTAAAAAGATTATGCATGGAGATTAAAAATTAACTAATATTCCATTTATACAAATAATGATAAATTTTATTTCGTCCTATATTTGCCTACCCTAGGACTTGAGGGTAGGGCTTGAACAAAAAATCACAAACCGAGTCATTCTTAGCTTTGAATAGACCAACCTTACTATTTTTGTGGGTACCAGAAATGGTTAAAAGGAATACTTGAATTTGTTTTTTCCATTGGTATAGAAATAAATTACATGTGGTACCTATGGTATCAAACTAAACTGGGATTTCTTTTTTAAATAATCAAGCATTTTGATTTATAACATACCAAATTTAGTGATTTATACTTTTTAAGATTATTTATCAAACCTTTTATCTTGTAACTGTTTATATACTAAAGCGCACGTCAGTCAATGTAATTTAAATCTTATATCAATGACATAATAAAAGTCATATGACGCGTTATATTTTGCAATGTAATATCGTTTTAGTAAGTAAAGTCTAGTAAAAAGTATAGAGTTCTTTTGCATTATTTTCTTTACCAAACTACCACTGGGATGGAACAACAAAATTGAATTATTTTTTTCTTGTAAATGACAGTCAAAATTGCCTTTAAATGGTCTAATAATTTAACTTCAAAAACTTTACCCAAGTTCTAACGCCAGCCTAATCAAGCCAAGAAATCATTGGTATTTAAAACAAAAAACTTACTTAACTGATGTTGTTTCTTCTCGACAAATAATGTAGTTTCGGCTTGTACAAGTCTGAAGTGTCGTATCTCTGCACTTTTCTCGTGACCGACTTGAACTTCCCGTTCGGCATTTGTGTTGAAGTTTGCGTGTTTTGTTCGTAGTTCTCTACTGACTTGTCACTTGACGGACTGTTTGGTAGATCTGGAATAAGATTATTGAAATATTAATTATGTGAAATTGTTTGATCCAGAATATCTTGATTTTAGTATCACTTTCTGAGAGCCTTTTCTGTTTAAATCTGTTAACCAATTTTAAAAGCTAAAGGGTGTAGACACCAGAAATCAATTGACATACTTATTACTATATAACTAGATTCAATAGTTTTAATTATTTGACGTTCAAAGTGCCTTTTAATAGTCTAATTGAAGTAAATGATTTGACTTGGACTTTATAAAACGTCGAAATTCGCTTCCCCGTGAATTTTGTATGGCAATAGCTAACTGTGACGTCACTTATTTGTCAACTCAATTGAAATTTGTTAATTTCAAAGCCACTGAAAACCAAATGTTGCAATTAATTATAAATTTATCGTGTTTAAAGTATTTTTTTTATTTAGGAAATAGTGTCTTGCAAGTACATATTGGTTAGTGGTATATCCATATAATGATATTCCAAAACAAATTTACTGTTTAGCGTCTTGATCAGGCTCTCAGAAACTGACGGATTAATAGACACTGGTTAATAACCTTCAACCTTTAGACTGCCCCAGAAGGAAGGTGATGTGTTAATAACTTAAATAGTTGGAAGCCTACACATATTTTTTTAATAATCATGAAATTTATCTACAGCTATTGTGTGTGTTAGAATGTAAAATGGTCAGTCTTCGATATCTCTTAGACAACCATTCAAGAACGATTTCTTCTTTATCGTGTAGGCAGTAAGGTCTTACGACCCCACGCACCCTAGTGTCAGAGCTTCTAAACCGCCTCAAGGGCCTCAAGGACCTCTGACATGGTTACCAATGTCAATGATGTCCAAGATAACTAACTGTAAGATCGGTTTTGCCTGTTATAATTTAAATTAAGTACTTACTATTCCTCCTAGGTCTTGAAAGGCCGACCCGCCTCGCCCTACCGAGGTACTTTGACCTGGTTGGTACCCTATTGTTGTTTGAAATCTCTTCGCTTTCTGAAATATTGTGTAAATTGCTTGATATGCACACTTTTTATTGGACAAATGCGCAAGCGAGGAGGTAATGGTATTGTGAGTCAATTATATTTGAAAATGAACTCTGTATACCCAGATTTAAGTCATCATAAAATACCTGTTTTATATTTTAAGATGGTATGTTCTGGAATTGAAATTAACTTTTTGTATGCAATTTTCTGCAACCAGCAATACGACTTGACTTCATAATATTTCTAAAGGGATAATTAAGACAATATACACCTAAGCCCGGAAACTCTAGTAAGAAGAACGGTAGGTATCTGTACACACACACACAACAAAAATATGACCTAAATATTATTGTTGGAATTTCAACACTCTATTCAGTGTGGAGAGTCGAAAATTCAACTGTGGAAATTACAAAGTAATATTAAAATAATAATACTCTTGTAAGATTGTGGTAAGGCCTCTTGACAAGTACTATGCTATGCAATGGAGTTTACCTACAATTCGTAATCGGTAAAAGTTTAAGATTCTAAAACAATAACGGTTCGTAAGATATAGGAATAGAGGTTAGTCTTATAACTACCAATTCGCAGATGCATTTAATAAGAACAAAGAACCCACCTTCAGTAGTCGACGAGATCTGATCAGAATCGCTGAGTTTCCTCATTTTCTTCAACACTTGCCTGTTATTATTCTCTGTACCATCAACCTCGCCCAACTTCCTCTTCAAATGTAACTCGTTATCAATACTAGACTCCGTACAATAATCTATAGACGGATTCTCATCTTCATCTATTACATTACCAAGTATAATCTCCATGACTTCTTGCCGGGATGTCTTGTTGACCATCTCTTCCAATTTAGCATCATAATCACTCGATAATTCGAAGGAACATTCCGATTTGACAGGACTGAAAACTGGTGACGGCGATTTTGAATCAAAGCTGTTATCTACTGGTAAGGATATTTCTGATGCTACATTAACGTCTTTGATAACATTTTTGGCTGTCATCGGTAGTTTTAAATGCCCATTTTTGTAGTAGTTTATTACTTCGAAAGTCCCGAATGTAGCGCAAACCTCTTTGATAATATTTTCTTCATAAGGGTCGCAGTTAATAACGTGTATTTTGTTGGTGACTTGAGTTCTTTCTGTGAAAGCCTTTAGGAAAGTGCTGTATTGCAGTCTTTTTAGTTCTGCGTCGAATTTCTCGTGTTCTGCGAAGTATTTTAAGTTTTCATCTTCATCCTCTGCATTCGAGGTTTCGGGTTTAGAATCTTCGGCAATTTTAGGTTTAATGTCTTCGGGAATTTCAAATTCAGAACTTGTGCTAGTCTCTGTCTCAGCACTTTGTATGAGCTCTGGTTTTAAGTTTTCAGTAGTATCTGCTTCAGAGTCTCTAGTAGCTTCCATTTGAGCAAAATTTTCATCAGTTTCCGACAATTCTTCAGTTATAATGGTAACTTCAAAATATTCTGTGCGCTTTTTATTTTCGTCATCAACTAAACTGTCCAAAGCATCTTTTCTATTCTTCTCTGAAGCTTTACTGTATTCAGATATTTCTTCCATTAGCTGAGAAAATGGTTTGTTTTCATTGTACGTTTCACTTTTATCTGCCGGCTTTGTGTCGGAGTCATCAAACATTTCTGTGTCGTTTGTGAGTGTTTCTTCAAGTTCGTCTATAATTTCATTTGTTACTTTGTTTCTGTCTTCATATTTAGAGTTTTCTGTCTTAATTTCTTTCTCGTCCTTGTCTTGGACCATAGCTTTGGTTTCGTTGGAAAGTTTATCTCCTACATGATCCGTTTTACACATTTTGTTTTGCATTATATTGTTAACTTCATTAGCTATGCACGCGAATTCTAACTCAGGGCCAGGGATACTAGAATATACTTGACTCAGACTAGGCCTCACATTCGCCTGAAATTCAAGAAGTAATGCAGCTTCTTGGTTCATTCTCTTCTGTTCTTCGTCTAAAAACTTCCTCATTTTCATCATGCGTTTAGCTTCTTCTAAATTAGCTGCAAATTTAGGCTTTTTTAAAGTCACATCGGGCACGAAAGGTAACCTTGGGGGACTAGCAATAGGTGTTTCTAAATGATTCTCGACTCTGATGGGCTTTTGATTACCTTTCGTGCCACTGGCTGTGGTCACTCCATGGTCTTTGTCACTGGGGCTGGTTGATTCACCACTGGTTGATGTATTATCTGATTTAGAGCTTGAACTTTTAGTTTCTTTTTTGTTTTCTGTTGGTTTTGGGCCGCTTTGGTTTTGAGACCCTTTGGAAGAGGAGCTGCCGTCGTTAGAATCTCTGTCGGTGGAACGTCGACCATGGTTTCCTCTCCCAGACAAACTGTAATGGTCATCAGTTTCTTTCTTTTCCTTTTTCTTCTCTTTCTCGTCATGTTTACTCTTACTGCTGCTCTTTTTATCTTTATCGGAGCGATGGGAACCGGACTTAGAATCCCTTTTATCTCTTGAACTTCTATCGGAACTTTTTTCAGAACTTCTTTCAGATTTGTGGCTTGACGAAGACTTTTTGTCATCCGAAGATTTTTTATCACTTGAATGCTTTTGAGTTGAGCTTGAACTTCTATGGGATTTCGAGTCTCTATGGCTAGAGCTCTTGTGGGAGGAAGTTCTGTGTTTAGACGAGTCTCGACTTTCCTTTTTGTCACCGCGATCTTTGGACTTCTCTCTTTCTCTATGACTGGATTTAGATTTGCTGTGATCTTCTTTAGGTTTCTTGTCATGTCTGCTACTGTCTCTAGAAGTAGATTGCTTAGAGTCGGACCTTTTGTCTTTGCTGCTAGAATGTCTGTGAGAATCCCTGGATCTGTGCGAACTTTTGTGACTACTTTTCCTTTCATCACTCTTCTTATCCCTTTTGTCTTCCGAATTCTGATCAGCTTCTGGCACTTTCTCTATGTTAGTCTTACTGTTTACATCGCTTTCGTAATCAATTTGTAAATTGTTGCTGTTTGAACTATCGTCGTACAATGGTGTGTTGAACGTGTTTATATTAACTTGGCTACTAAACTGAAAGGCTAAGTTCGTTTGCTCAGGATCTTTCTTTTCAGGTTTGGCTTCCATACTGTTTTCTGGAGACTTAGCTTCTATGGCAAATCTGAAGGAACTGGGCTCTTTTTTATCGTTACTTTTGCTGTCCGAGTCATTCTCGAACGCCTGCTGGGCATCACATGAGTTTTCATTATTGTAGTTTCTGATGGGAGTCAATGGAGACATATTTCTTCGTAAAGAAGAATCACTGCTCGAGTCATCGTCACTGTTCATGTCTATAGGTTTAAAGAATTGATCTTTCTCATCTTTCGGAAGCGGTATTTCATCAGGGTGTAGCATTTCAGCACTCGTGTTCGGTTCTTTAGGAAGTTCTATTTTCTCAATATCAATATTTTCTAGTTCGACTTTCGGTGGGCTGTTATCAGGCGGTGGTATATTTTCTAGCTTTATATCTTCATGCATCGTATTAGCTTTGTCTGTGTCCCCATCTGAATCGGTAACAAGTTCAATTACAGGGGGTTGGGTGTCTCCTTCAATTTTAGGTTTTTCTAGTTCAAATATTGAAGACTTATCTTCGTCCTTTACATTATCCACTTCCATTTTACTATATTCACCATCTTCATCCATAGGTTCAGCCTTCTCATCATTGCTTTTGACGGATCCAGGACTGACGGCTTCCAAATCTTCTGGCAGTAGATCATCAGTATTAACTTTACCGTTGGAAGTTTCTGTGGCGGTGACTGACTTCTTTCTGGATATACCTAAGTAGTTGTATACTAAGTCTTCAACTTGAGGTATGAATACGGAAGCAACTTTTGGGTTTACAACCTGATCGACTATCCTTTCGACGCCTTGTTCTAAGTAGTTGCCACTGTAATGAAAGGGATATTGATTTTAGTATGCTTGATACCTATTGTATAAGTAAAGAAAAACTGCATGTGTAATTCATTTCCTTAATTATGAGCCACATTAGGAAGATCCATGTAAATGGACAGCAGCACTAACTTATTCGTAGGTAACCTATACTGTGTTCTGGCAAAGTTAAAGTTTGGGGAGACTTCAAACAATATATCATCATCCGCAGGACGTCCATAATTATGGACATAGGCCCCCCCCATAGATTTCCAATAAAAAAGCAATAATTATATCCCACCATAAATTTCACCCAATACGAATTTATATCTACTTAATCTACACCTGGCATTTGCAGATTATGATCAATTACTCAACCTCAAATACAGCATCATTGATGGCCATACCAGACAAAAGCATACCTATCAATTTACTAAAAATCCCAACTTACTCCAAGATGTGTTTCCTAAGTTTCTCCCGGAGTTGGTTCTTGTTAAGGTCCGGCTTCCACACCTGTCGCGACAGGAACGAGGAGACGGAGTTCTCCACACGCTGCCTCAGGTTCTGGTAGGCAGGACGGGTGTCCACGTCCGCGATGCAGTCTTTACGGAACTGGAATACAGATAACGGTCAATTTTATTTGATGTAACTTGAGTAGATTGTCATATAAATGAATTTATTCTCCAAATGTAGCCTTCAAGTTGTTTTTAACTACTATAATTATGACAGTACTATTCTATTAACAGCTGCCTTGACAAAAGGCGATGTGAGCTTGAGGTGAGCGATCATTACCTGATAATAGGGATTGTGATCATTGAGAACTCCCTTTACTTGAATTCACCATAGGAAATTTTCACAGAATATCACTGCGGAATTTTTTTATTGTTTGGTTTATTTACTTCCTAAAGGATGCATGAATTTGCATAGTAACATGATGGGCAGGAAAGAAGAAGACAGTGTAAAGTCGAATAATTTACTAGTTTAAATTGCTAAATATACCGGCGAACTGTGGGTGTACATTGGTACATCTCTGCCTAACCCATCGGGGAATACAGGCGTAATGGTATAAATAAATTTAACTTGTTGTAGAGTATGCAACAATTAGTTTGAACAGACCACATACATACAGAACTAT
The DNA here is from genome assembly GCA_932526535.1 of Caradrina clavipalpis. Taxonomy (NCBI): domain Eukaryota; kingdom Metazoa; phylum Arthropoda; class Insecta; order Lepidoptera; family Noctuidae; genus Caradrina; species Caradrina clavipalpis. The sequence continues at coordinate 918,353 of OW052110.1, forward strand.
TATACAAAGAGATTTTATGATAAAATTCGCTTTTGAAATATAATATCTAATTAAAAAATCTTGACACTTATGTTACTATCATGATATAATTGAACACTTGGGCATCGGAATACAACAAGCAATCTTTGCAAAATGCTTGGCAGTCAAAGTGCAAATAAAAATGTAACTTATAGTGTTCTTAGACAGCAGGAAGAAAAACTTTCTAGTGTTTTTTTTCATATCGTACACTAAGAGCTAGTGCATACTTATTATTTTTAATTGGGCTATTTAATTTAACCTATGGTTTTTTTTATGACTAAGTTAATCTGTGGGCTATATTATTACACATGACAGTCCACCATCACGCCTGTATTCCCCGAAGGGTTAGGCAGAGGTGTACACGACAGTCTTCCATAAATATTTTAATATTATATAATGTAGCTGTTCATTGTTCCTCTTTAACAAAATAATTATAGTTTGATAGTTCTGGGATTAAGTATGGAGTTTTATGGTATGTATATGTGTATAGCAATATGGAGTTACATTATAATTGACAAATGCGCGCATTTGACGATAGAAAATCGACCGATACTGAGTCCCAGAACGTTTAAACTATATATCTAAATGGCCAGTTTCATATTATGTCAATAAAAATAATGTGACTTCAACACATGAACATAAAGCACACTATTTTCAAATTGGACACATAAAACAGTCAAATCAGTCTAAATGATTTCTAAAGCCCTTTGCTTACTATTTCAGAAGTAGTTTATAGTTTTATACTAGTATGACCAGATGTATGAATGTGGACAAGGCGATAAGAGTATGTAAAGATTGTTGAATAGACAGGTGGTATTCTGTGGTTTCTGCCAACACCCATGAAAAAAAGGTGTGAGTTTATGTATGTAAGTATTTTTAGAAAATATACTAATGAATGGGACCTAAACATACCGGCAAACTATGGCTGTACATTGTTACACCTCTGCCTAACCCTTCGGGGAATACAGGAGTGCTGGTATGTATGTGTACTAATGAATGAACAATTATTATGTGAATGCATGTAGCAATATGATAAGCAGTAATTTTATAAGTATTTATAGCTCCAATTGTGCTATTTGAGATAAAAAGAAACATATTTTAAAATAGTAGGTAAGTATTGAGTTTCTTGCCAATTCTTTTATGAAGTTTCTTGCTCGTTCTTCTCCATAGAGACCTACATTTTGGAACGAGCAACTAGCTTCAATTTTAAACTGTAACTTCTTGACAATTCAAAAGTGCCTGTAAATGATCTAATTTAAATAAATGCTTTGACTTTGAGTTTGACTTCTTCACAATGCAATACTACATATTGGAATGCAACAAGATTTAATTCTTTTTTCTTGTAAATGACATTTAAATGTGCCTTTCAATGGTCTAATTGAAATATAAATTGACTTTGACTTTGAGAAACTTTCATTTTGAAATATAATTGGCAACACTTTAACCTTTGAACGTTTTAGCATTATAAGAGTTATTTAGCCAGCAAGCATCTTGAACAGTAACGGTAAAAGGATTCCCGGTATGCGACTGATATATGAACATGTAACCCGCACCCCATTCCTGAAATTACACCATATTTTCAATTTCAGTACATGCTCTTGTTTACCGGTTATTATGACATGGCTTAATATAGAAGGTATCTGTTACCAAGAATAAATTATTTGGGCCTTAGTTTGTTATTTGGTATACAAAATTAGATTTGACTAAAGATTCTCAATGCAAAAATATAATGTCTGATTTTAACCTGAATAAGCATTATAGTAAAAGATGCTTTTAACTTATACAAGACTTATCCCATGACTGAGAATTAATATGAAATGCCTCCAATATGATTTTTGTACCATATTGACATTGCTGAAAAGCAATTTATGAAAATAATGATTGAGTAGAGCTGTTAATGTGATTGAAGAAAGGGACACACAAGGTCAGAGAAAAATGGCGACTTCAGCCCTATGTACACCTCAAAGGGTACAGCTAGATGATGTAAAATACTTGTTCAGCTTACCTGATCAAATATACCCTTCGATTTTAACTCATAAACTAGTTGATCGACCAGGCGAGGATCCCCGGGCATGTACTGCAAATGCGCCATATTTACGACATTAAATAACTATAATGTTAAATAATTATTACTCCGTTAGTTTAGGCTACAATTTATTGCTATTATAATATTTATTAATGGAAAAGAAAATATTTAAAACATCTATGAAAATGAAATACGACCAACACAGTCAATATTAAAGGGATGCCAACTGTCACAACACGGGCACTTGTCGGTGGGTGCTATCGATGATTGGTTCGAATCGATAATTTTGTCTACGTTTATTGATCGCGCATAATTAAGAAGCTTATAATCACATGCTTTTTTCCTCTAACTGTTGGAAATAAACTTGATTAATTTTACTGCGAATGAAACTTTGAATGCTTGAGATATAAGTAAGTACTTTTAATTAATAATTATTATGGTTGAATGTTCACTATACAGATACAGAATGAAATAATCTATGAATATACCTACACCATACAAAAATAATCAATCAATACAAAAATAAATAAATTTAATTAAATAAACTCTATTTAATCTATTTTGCATTCAACGTTTTGCATAAATTATATCTAGTTATCCAAAAAGTCGATGTATTTTAATTCTAAGCGCGTCCCTATCGATAATTTAAAAAAATGTGTAGACCAAGGCGAAGATAATATTGACCAAACAGCCCCGCCGAAGCAATTTTTTAATGTTTTACCGTATTCTATCAAGAGATTCATGAACCACTGTCCTAATATTTAAAAAAAGGTGGATTTTATTGTAGAAGCGCAGACTACATTGTTGATCAAAGTTTACTAAGCCTGTTTGGTGTGTATAAATTATTTTTATAACTGGTAAATACTATTTCTGTACTTTGTGGGCTGATTTTTCAGCTGCAGAGTGCAGAGGTTCTTTCCATATTTAGATAGTTGTCGGGAAATGTATTACAGATTTTGGAGAAAAAAATCAGAGGGTGGCAATGGCAACACTGTAATCCTGTCAAAGTCAAGATAACCGTTGTTGTTGGTTCTTGGGTGGATGTCAATGTCAACCAACCATCAAAAAGGAAATCAACAAAAACATTTCAAATCGTAGAAGTAAAATATTATCAATATCTACTTCAAGAGAAATATACTTAAAATGAAGACTGTTTCGATAAATAATGAAGAACATAACAGAGTACATTCTGGTTTAATTCAGCAGGAAAACCAAGAACGCATGGCTAATGGTAAGCAATAGTTAGGAAATAATACGTTACGTATAACCCGCCTAAATTCTGAAAGCCGTTTGAATGGCTGACGTTTGTAGTGCTCAATTTTCATTCATTTTCCAATGTACTACTATGTTGTTACGGCGATGTATTGTCAACTGTTAAATTTTTGTTAATTTTATTTAAACCTATGCCGCTATAATTTTATTTCAATAAGCCTTGTCAAAAAAAAAACTAAAAACATGAATAAATTAACGTGCTACACGATAAAAAAGGTTCACCAAGCATACACTGAAAAAATGTTGACACCCACGAGTTTTGTGGATTTAAGTCTGCAGAATGCTAAAACGAATAGAGATTTAAATGCATTTGTGACGATCACTGACGATGTCGCTGAATCCCAAGGTATCGAAAGCGAAAAGAGGTTCTACATCTCCAAAAACCCGAAACATTTAGATGGCATTCCGATTGCTGTGAAAGATAATTTCTGTACAAGCAATATAATGACTACCTGTGCGTCGGAGATGCTGAAAAGCTTTGTGCCAAATTATGATGCTACAGTGTACGCGAGAATGCGAAATGCTGGTGCCTGCTTGATCGGCAAATGCAATCTTGACGAGTTTGCTATGGGTTCGGGAACTGTAGATTCCGTATTCGGCCCAACACGTAACCCTTGGTTATATGATAAGGAAAATTGGAGGATCGCCGGCGGGAGTTCAGGTGGCAGTGCAGTTGCCGTAGCTTCAGGGTCCTGTGTGGCCGCAATCGGCTCAGACACCGGTGGTTCCACACGAAACCCAGCAGCGTTGTGCGGTGTAGTAGGATTAAAACCAACATACGGACTTGTATCTAGACATGGTTTGATACCGTTGGTTAATTCAATGGATGTACCCGGTATCTTAGCGAGAAATGTTGAAGATACTACCAGAGTATTAAATGCTGTTGCTGGGCCAGATAAATATGATTCTACAACCATAGATAAGCCATATAATCCAATCAGCTTAAAAGATATTGACCTGTCTAATGTAAAGATCGGGATACCGCAAGAATATCACTGTAATGGTATGAGCAGTGAAGTGATAAGTACATGGAGTTTAGTGACGGACCTACTAGAAAGAGAAAATGCTATAGTCAAGTCTGTTTCACTGCCCCACACTTCGGTTTCAATAGCTGTTTACTCAATATTAAATCAATGTGAAGTTGCCAGCAATATGGCAAGGTATGATGGTGTAGAATTCGGGCTAAGAGCAAACGCAAATAATTCAACTGAAGAGTTATACGCTTTTACAAGACACCAAGGCTTCAACAACGTAGTCCGCTCAAGAATCCTTGCGGGCAACTACTTCTTACTGACAAGGAACTACGTGAAATACTTCATAAAGACTCTGAAACTAAGGAGATTGATTTTGGACGACTTTAAAAAAGTTTTCAATAAAGAAAATGGAGTTGACTTGCTTTTGACTCCAACTACGTTATCCGATGCTCCGTTATATAAAGACTTTGTAGGGAAACATAATAGGGATCAGTGTGCGCAACAGGACTATTGTACTCAACCTGCGAACATGGCCGGGATACCGGCTATCTCCATTCCTATAAGACTGTCTAAGAACAAACTACCTCTATCATTGCAACTCATGGGTCCGACATTATCCGAAGATCTTTTGTTAAACGTAGCTAAGAAAATTGAAAGCCTTGTAAAATTCCCTGGATTACAGTGTAATTAATTAGTTTTGTCAATAAATAATCCTTTTTTTTTAGTTAGCAAATTTTTGTTTTTTAATTAAAATCTATTTATACTTATACACTATTTTTATTGCTCAATTATATTTATGTTTCTATGTGAAAGATATTTATTTTTCCTTAAATATTGATGTTTTTGCTATAAACAATCACATACAATATACATACTTAATTTCATAACATATAGACACCTTTCTGAGGTTTAGTCAAGAAATGATTAATTCGCGAAATGACTACAGGGCCCATAAAATGACTAAATCTTGGAATGTACAATTCCACGAATGACTGATTCTACAAATGACGGATTCTACAAATGAATGAGTTATTCATAGACTAATACTTTTCAATAATTGGTAATTTAAAGATTGTAGTCATTTCGCGCATTAGTCATTTCTGGATTAAACCCTTTCTGAAATGGAAGCAAATCCTTTCTTCTGTAATTCTCATGCTCATATATTATCTAATCTCAAGAACTAAAAAAGCTTCTAAAGTAAGTATGCCTCACTCTTACCAAAAACTCGAAAACCAACTTTTATTATTCAGTATGTAACTCTCTATCTATCAATTCCAGCGGCGCTGACATCAGAGACTCTATCGAAACTCAACATATCCATCGACTGTTTGCCTCAGAAATGTCAGCAGCTACTTCGTCAGGCTGCGGAAGCACAACGCGCAATGGACATCAACCAACTCGATCCTATCGCCATATCCTTACATCAGACCAAAGAAATGTCACAGAAACTAGAAGAAGAATACGAGATTTTAAAACTTAAACAAAAGAATGTCGAGCTGCAAACGAAAATAGACCGTAATAACAAGTTTCTGGAGGACTTGAGGAAAGAATTGCAGAATTCGCAAGATTCTTTATCGAGTCAAAATCCAAATGTGGAAAATATTCAGGATTTCATCAGACAGTTGAAACAGAAAGTTGCTTCTTATGAAGAGAGTTGTGAGAAGGCTAAGGTATTTGTGATTCTAGTTTATTTATTGCATGTTTCCTAAACTATAAAAATCTACTGTAAAAAGTGGTGCCAATATACAGCACCCAATTCAAGCAAGCAGTAGCAATGGATCTTCCTGACATTGGTTCCTGATATTGTAAAACATTATTTCCTTAAAGATGAAATTTATTTCCTGTTTTTCTACATTCGAAACTAACTAAAAAGCAATTAGATCCAATATTTCCTTTTTCTTGTAATGGTCCAACTGAAACTGATTTTAACATACATACCATCACGCCTGTACTCCCCGAAGGGTTAGGCAGAGGTGCACAAATTTACACCCACAGTTCGCCGGTATGCTTAAGTCCCATGTAAAAGGGGGCGAGCCTATTGCCATTAACTGGGAACAAATCCAAACGCCGACCTCCTACTGAGAATTTCGTAAAAAAACCCAGTAACACATTGGCCGCACTGGGTATCGAACCCAAGACCTCTAGCGTAGCAGTTGCACTTACCACTAGGACCACTAGGCTACCGAACCAGTTTTGACTAACTAACTGATTTTGACAAATTGTTATTACTATTCAAGTCTAAATATTTCTTGCAATTTCCAGACGAAATTCTCAAAGCTGTCGGTTCCGGACGCCATATTGCCGACGTCACTGACGGCGTCGGTGGCAACACTGGCGGCGTTGCGCGAAAAGGCCGCCTCGCTACAACTGCGCGCTGACGACGTGGCCTTGACCAGGGAGGCCAGGGACACCTTTATACGGTTACGAAGATAGATGTTATTGTAAAACAAAATGTAAAAGGTTCGTCGAATCCTGCGCAAATGGTACGGTCAACAACGAAAGTCGATTAACAGTGTAAGTTTTAAATAAATAGAGACGAAATAGCACTATTCACTGCTATTCAGAATTTAAGGCAATAACTAAGAGTTCATTTTATCTTCATTATCGATACATTTCGTATTTCCTCAATATTAAGGATTTAAAAATTTGAAATGTTAATCTACTTTTGTTGCTGACTGTACACACCGTACCGTACCCTGAACGTGCCATGAACGTATCAGGCACGAAAAGAACCATGACTACGCACGCGACGGTGTTGTTCGGCGAAGGAACGGTCTCATCTCATACTTTTCAATACCAAGTTTTATTACCAGGTACGTTCATAGTATGATCATCAATCATGGTATAGTGAGGTGTAGGGCAAGTTAAATAGCGAGAGTGGAACAAACATACTATTTCTTTATAATTCATTATTTTAATGTATCGAATATAATGCAAGTGTACAAAAAAAAATAAGCAGATTGTTTTGAATCAGTTTGTGATTTGTTTTAGTTTAAATAAAGTGATTAATGATATAACCATCACGCCTGTATTCCCCGAAGGGTAAGGCAGAGGTGTGCCAATGTACACCCACAGTTCGCCGGTATATTTAGGTCCCATGTAATAGGGATGTATAATTAATGATATAAATATAAGTTTAAATAAAATACACAGTTGTTTCTTTTTAAACATTGCCCTACATTAGGAATTTCTCCTGTATCGTGGGTGCGTTTACCAACATTTATACCTCACAAACAGCCAAACCCGGAACAACTATCTGTAGGTCATACAAATATTTGAACTGTGCGGGCATCGAACCCGCGACACGCAGCGCAGCAACCTATCGCTCAGCCACTGCGCCAGGCATGCCGTCCGTATTAGTACTTCCCTGTATTTGAACCCACATCCTCATCTGTATTAGAGGCGAGCGCCTTAACCGCTGGACCATCATTCAATCATCTTTATTATAGGTGTGTACGAATCTCATTGCAAAAAGGGAAATCAAAATTTGTAGTTGGCAATACCGGAGAAATCAGACTATACGATCTTGATACTTCTTAATATTTTTCTTTAGTCTGTAGTATTAACGAACATGAGTATTCATGAAAAATAAATCAATCGTGTACCTATTCGACCTATTCCTTTCCACACTTATTATTTACTAGCTTATGCCCGCGAGTTTGTTTGCATGATTGTCGGTTTTCACAGGGATTTACCTACCTTTTTTGCAAGGATAATATAATATATTTATTTATAACTTATTTTTTTCAAAAATAGAAGTTGCCTAAATTACTCCTTACAACATCAGCTATCTGCGAGTGAAAATCAAAAATAAAGAAGTTACAATTCTTTAAAATAGGAAGAAACTAAAAGTATCTAAATTTCTCAACAGCAGCGGTTATAAATGTCAAATTCTGACTAGACAATTACCTTCTGAAAGTCAAAATATTATTATTTTATAAAATGCAATCACATTCTGGCAGGTTTTTAACATTTTATTTATACTGTCAGAGGATGTTGTTGTTTTGTCTGTTAATAATTATAACAAAAATATAAGTATTCATATATTGTATAATTATTTAAATATTTAATAAGTTATTTAACAAATCATGATAAAAACACTACTAGCACCGTAAAACAAATCTGAAGTGCAATTCGTTGTTCACTGGGCGTCCTGCATGTAACTCTTGAACAACTGTGATCGGTCGATGCTCATATCGGATGGCGTTTCAACCGGCTCCTCTAAGCATGTCGTAAATGTTTGCGCTGAAAAAAGACAGACTGAAAAAAAGACTGTATTCCCCGAAGGATTAGGCAGAGGTGTACCAATGTACACCTACAGATCAGTCCCATGTAATAAGGGGCGACCGTATTGCTATTAACCGGGCACAAAAACTCCGAGCTGCTACTGAGAATTTCATAGAAAAAGCCATTAACACTGCTCGACCTAGGAATCGAACCCAAGACCTCTAGCGTGGCAGTCGCGCTTAGGACCACTAGAATCTGTGCCACTAGGCTAACGAGGCAGTCTCACGAGTGAGTTAGTAACGAGGCAATACCTCATCATCATCTCATCATCATCTTCCTGCCCGTATCCCATTTTACTTGGGGTCGGCGCAACATGTTTTCTTCTTCCATGCCAACCTGTCAACCGTCATGCTATCACTGACCCCCTTCTCTTTTATATATCATTCTTCACACAATCCATCCATCTTCCATCCATCTTTTCTTTGGCCTCCCTCTTCCTCTACCTGTATTATGGTTAACTAGCTTTTGCCCGCGACTTCGTCCGCGTGGATTAACAGTTCCCGTTCCCGGGGGATTTCCGGGATGAAAACTATCCTATGTCCTTTCTCGGGTCCCAGACTATATCTGTACCAAATTTCATTGAAATCGGTTCAGTGGTTTAGGCGTGAAGAAAAGACAGACAGACAGACAGAGTTACTTTCGCATTTATAATATTAGTAAGGATGATAAAAGACTTACGTGTCTTCGCCGGTGGAGAATGTCCTACAGTCAGATCCATGGGGTGCTGCCCATAGCCCATCTTGCCTCTCAATCCCCACAGGAACACGGAGGTGTTGACAGTGTTGATGCCCACGTCCCTGTTGGTCTGCAGACACTTGTCCCGCGGCTCCACAGTCTGACATTGTATCTCGGAGCGAAGGTGGCTGTAGTGAGTTTGAGTCGAATGCGTTTGACAGTTCACTATGTTTGCCTGGATTAGATTGAAGGGGTTTTTGGTTAGACAGTGAGATGTCGTGACAGGTTACAAGCGATGGCGAGACGAGCTTGATGAAGTCCTCCAAAAGGTGGGAGGAGTAGAGAGATATATAATATTATTATGACAAGACAGAGAAAGATAATTCGGTCTGTTTTGAGAAATCATTTATTTTCTCCAATCCGTCAATATGATTGGCTGTTATTATTCAGTTGATCAATCACAGAAGGTACCTAACATAGGATTTAATAGTAACTTGATTCAGTATTTTTAAATAATGATATTGAACCTAGTTTAGGGACCATGCACTCTATCACAGTACACCCTATTTAGAGACTGTACACCTTATTTAGGAACGGTAAACCCAATCGCTAAGCGATCGTTCTCCTTGTTTAGGGATAAATGACCCTAGTTCTTTTGGGTATCAGTGCTACATTCCGTCAAACCAAGAATTGTGAATTGCCTTCACAACATAAAACCTTCTCCTAGTAAGTAAAATAGCAACAGACCCATTGGCAAGCTCTTCGCTTCCACTCCCAGAGGTCCCAGGTGTAGTTCTTATCCTTGTACTCATCCAGCGGATGCGCCTGCGTCTGGATATCCTTCTCGAACACCTTTACTGGGGAGTGGAAATAACATTAATGTTTCACCACTAGCTTATAGCACGTGTTTGGTTACTGCTGTGCTCTCGTGTGTTATAGTGTGATGTTTTATAGTCTATACTATAATATACATACATAAACTCACTTCTTTTTCCTATAGGGGTAGGCAGAAGCCACAGAACGACACCTGCTACGATCCTTACATAGGTACTCTTTTCGCCTCATGAATCTGGCTATTATATAAAATAGATCTTTTCCAATCCGAATGGTAGTTCCACAGATTAGGACGTTTAATAAACAAAAAATCTCTTCACCTTTATTTTATTATTATATGCAGATTGCTAAATTATCAGCTGATTTCGTCAGCCCAAAAGCACTTTCAAAGATACTTCACAAAGAGTTTTACTATTACAAAAAATTGCTATTGAAGATGGAATATTTTTGGGTTTAGGCGATTCGCACACAGTCCCGTGCTCCGCTCCGTGCTGCGCGGCGACGGAGCTTTTGTAATCTGCAACACTGCGCGGGAACGCGTGACATGTGTGTTGGACTACGCGTGTTTTATATACAAACAGATACTTGCAAACAACGTGGTCCCGCGCTACGCTCCGTGATGCGGGGCAGTGTGCCAATCGCCTTAGTTCAAAGTGTCAAGTGACTCACTCTTAGGCAGTCGTAAAACAATAAGCTCGTCGACATCTTTAACTTTGAACACGTTTTCGATCATGTTCAGCAAGTTGATGAGATGCGTGTTGTTGCGCGCGTAATGCAGCACCTCGTTCACATATCTGATGAAGAGAATACTCATTGTAGGTAGAGCAAGATCTTCTCAATTGGGTAGATGATACACCATTAAAACAATAATTCCAAGATCACAACTTTTCTATAAAAGCACTTAATTTTAACCCCTGAAAACCTAATTAATTTTTAAATAACTATAAAATTGGATTTTTAGTTGGTTTGAAATTGAGATGTCAAAAAAGTGACGTCATCAAATCAAAACTTAGAAAGTACACAGTCACATAAATATTGGTACTTCCCCGTGCCCGGTTGCGAACCTCCAGCTGGAATACTGGGTAATCGGGCTCCCGACTCATGGTTTTAGAAGGAACCGGTGGGGTTTCAGTCGGTAGGAGTCCGACATAACCCTCCGTTCTCCCCAGACAGAGGGTTTCCATGAGGATCCCCAAGAAAAACAAAAGGATAAAGGAATACACGTACCTTTCTGGATCACTACTGAACTGGGCAGCCATCTTGACAGTACAGAAGCTGTAGTAGCGGCCGTGAGACTTGACCAGGCCTATCTTCATGTTGCCGGGTACCAGCGCTCCTAAGGTCAGGCATATTGCGCAGAATCCTAGGAACTAGGAAATAAATGGGCCCAATATTTAGTAGCGGCCAACCCCGGTTTTGCACTACAGGTGCAATTTACAAAACACGGTCCAAAAAAACGGCCCAGTGCAAGTCAGACTCGCGCAATAAAGGTTCCATACCATTATCTATGTAAACGGCAAAAAAATCACGTTTGTTGTATGGGAGGCCCTCTTAAATATTTATTATATTTTGTTTTTTTAGTATTTGTTGCCTATAGCGGCAAGATAAATACATCATCTGTGAAAATTTCAACTGTCACTATCACTGTTCATGAGATACAGTCTGATGACAGACGGACAGACAGAAAGACGGACAGGAAAGTCTTAGTAATAGGGTCCCTTTTACCCTTTGGGTAAGGAACCCTAAAAAGAAGGAAGGTAAGAATATTAGGGTGATTATAAATACGTACTTCTCTTTGTTTTTCTATAAGCAACTGAGAGCTGCTTGAGCAGACGCAGATGTAGTTCTTCAACGAGCCTAGCACAAGGCGCTCATCCACCTTCGGGCGGACTTTAGTTCTAGCCTGCGAACATAAGAATTAAGACATCGAGAGCTTTTCTGGGCATCTGGGCATTATAATTTTGTTATTTTTTATATTCACCTTCATTGTTTTCACATATAGAAGCAACAAGAGTATTGTAACCAAGACTTTGTAAAAGACTTTGAAGGAAAAGAGTGTCCATGGAGTTTCTTGCTCGTTCTTCTCCATAGAGACCTACGTTTTGGAACGAGCAACTAGCTTCAATATTAAACTGTAACTTCTTGACAATTCAAAAGTGCCTGTAAATGGTCTAATTGAAACAAATGCTTTGATTTGATTTGATCTGGGCATGGACTGCCATGGCTTTCTTTTCTTCATGGCTTATATCTTTATTATTGCATCTTTCTTCTTTATCGTGTGGGCAGTAAGGTCTAACGACCCCACACACCCTAGTGACAGAGTTTCTAAACCGGCTCAAGGGCCTCTGACATGGTTACCGATGTCAGTGATGTCCAAGATAAACTTAGAAAGTACATACACTACATACACAACACATATGTACGGTCAGCAAAAGAGATAAGTAACCAGAGTCACCAAATAAATTCAACGTTATTCATAAACCGCTAGAAGATTTTTTATGAATTTTATTTTCATTAATAAAAAATAAACAGATTATTATTTAAATTTAATTTCATTTAGAAAGAGACCACCGGTTTGAAAGAAAACTTTAACTATATTTGACAGTCCGGTTACTTACCTCTTTTGTTGACCGTACATGTACTTACATGATCAGTGATAATAGTTTTCCCTGCCAGTAGTTTGTCGATGACGTCATGTGGCATCGTGATCTGGTCACTGATGTTACTTAGGATGGCTGCCAGTCTGTTCACTGTTGATATCAAGTACATTATGTTCTGCATCGCGCGCCATTTTCCCCATAGATTGGTGAAAAGAGGCTGGAATGGAATAAAAAAAGATAAATTTATAAAGGTTTACACTTTAGGTACATACATACCATCACGCATGTATTCCCCGAAGGGTTATAGTGCGCGGTTAATGGCAATAGGCTCGCCCCCTATTACATGGAACCTAAAACATACCGACGAACTGTGGGTGTACCTACATTGGTACACCTCTGTCTAACCCTTCAGGGAATACAGGCGTGATGGTATGGTATGGACTGGAGGCTCGACGACTCTCAGCTGTTCCATTTCTTTTTTACCGAGTGTAAATCATTAAATTACTTCCCCCGCCCTGACTAAAACTCATCCATGTTCGTTCTTGTGCCCTTTGCGTTCCGGGGGCGCGGTATCTCTTGCTCACAACCCGCAGCCCCGGCAGGCATCGGCCCTTACTGGCCTGTCCAAATGTTTGCTGACATTACTTTGAGGCGCGCATGGAACACGAAGGCACCGTCGACACGGTCTGTCGTTGGTTAACGTACGGACGGTGAGCTACCCATTGCTCACCGTCCACAGACCCACGTCTACGGTAGCCGGGAGTCGTCTCGCGGCTCCCGACGAGACCTGGGACGAGAGGTTCTGCGCCTGTTGCGTTCCGCCACCTCCTTCTATATCAGCTGTTTTCCATAAGCCTATAAAGCCTTATTAACCAGTAGACCACCAGCACCTAGGAATACTCACAAACACATTCTGAACAGGCACAGCGGCCTTGTACTTGACGGCCGTGTGCAGCTCCAGCAGTACCGTCCTGGTTTGCTGCACGTACTGCACCGACTTGTGCGACATGGAGTCCACGTCGGACAGCAGCTTGCGGATGAACACCTCGTACTGGCGGTGGAACGCGAGCAGGTTGAACAGCTCTTTGTAAACCTCGCTACAAGACGAATAGTAAAATAAACGAACATGTAAGATGATTGAGTGGGACAATAATAAAACTCAAAGTCAATGAAAAAAAAAATAACCTACGTTTAAGCTTTAGTGATAGAGTGGTAATCCCTGCTACTAATATTATAAATACGAAAGTAACTAAAAGGGATGAAAGTTTGAAGAACTGGTATTTTGGCACTTGATAAGAAATAAACACCCTTTCATCAAGCGTTTTTGAAAAAAAAATAACCAAGAAATCGCCTGCTCCAATAACTATTTCACACGAACAAAGTTTGATTCCAAAACAAACTTACACAGTAACATCAATATGCTTATCGGTATCAATGATAATGTTGCCGGTCTCTTCCTGCACGGTGATGACGTCATCGATCGCCGTGGTCAGCTTATTGACGGCTTGCATCACCGTTATCAGAGTATTAGACAGTAACTCACGGCACGCCTTACCAGCGTCTACCAGATTTAGTGGCACTGGAAGGAAGGATTATTTTATGTTGAGTCGGCGACGTAAAATCCAGCAAATACCGTGATCCGCGAATGTGGCTGATCCACTCGTCATGTTCGTGAACGGGCGCTGTCAGTTAGGATTGGTCATCTCCTATCTGCTATGGCTTACTTCTATAATATTATTAATATTTCTCTTGGATTCCGCAACGAAATTAATCAGAAAAGTGCAGTAGAAGTCACAAAAGTAGTAAAAATAATAATAATAACAATTTCCACATCCATCCATATAAGCAGGAGACAGAACAGAACTAGGGTAGTGGCGCATATACAATATTGTTATTTTTATTTTTGTGTTGTGCGTCGCTTTTGCAGTGAATAAATGGTTTTTCTTTCTTTCTTTCTAGGGCAATAGGCACAAAGCGGTATAATATCCTTAAATTGAAAAGGGAGTATTCTCCAACCAGATGGGTGCCGGTGTCAGAGTTTTGAGTATAAATATTCTAATGTTGCAGATAACTTTGATACTGCTATGAAACGTCAGTTGTAGTTTTGTATGCAAGAGGAAAATTCCACGGTTAAATAGATACACTCACAGTCTTGTATCCCATCGCCCCCCTTCTTGCAGTCTCTATTGAACAGCCTCACGCCGGACGTGTAGGCCAGCAGGTCTTCCAACTGCTCCTTCTTCTCCGGACGAGGGAGCGCCACGAATGACATCAGATCATCCATGCCGAACACGCTTTCTAACGCTGCCATGCCTTCTTTGAGCGTCTGTAACGTTAGAAGCCTTCTTTCATGTGTAATAATATCTACTATATAAAAATAAGTCGGGTTTTCCTTCCTGACGCTATAACTCCAGAACGCACGAACCGATTTCCACGGTTTTGCATTCCTTGGAAAGGTCTCGGGCTCCGTGAGGTTTATAGCAAAGAAGGTAGGTAAATTAAAAACGTACCTAGGTAATGCAATCATGAGTGTGTGTCATCGTGTGTTGTAGGTACTTAATGTAAAAACTACTTACAACAACATTCCCAGGATTCCCGAGCCCACTGGCTAGAATGAAATAAATAGAAATCTTTCTAAACAGCTTATGGAACTGTGGCTCATCTTCGGGATTAGGATCCATCTCCAGGATCTCGTGGACGAGGGCACTCAAGCATTTCTTTATATTGTTCATGCGACGGTCGATCATATTTTGAAGTTTATCATAGTTTGTTTGTAAAACGAATTGCATTTTTAAAATGTTTAATGAGGTTCCTCCACCTGGAATATGACACAATTCATGATTCGTTCTCTTTCTTTAAACCCGTATTTAAAGCCATATAAAAATGCACAAGGCTTTAGCATACAAGATTTGGAGGACACCTTTTAAGCAAGAAGACGCGTGTGTTAGGTGCCCATAGCCAGAATACAGTATTTTTACTACTCATACAAAGTAATCGTTAAACTTATTATCATAAAGATACAACAACCCTTGCTTAACCTCCATGGCAAATCAAATTTCCCGCTTCTTTTTGACACCCTGACATGACACAATACGAGTGACAGGTCTAACTTACTCAGCGACTTTTAAAATAAATTAATAAATTGTACTACGTTAAAAGGCTAATAAATACAGAAACAGGATAAAATTTAATTAATTAACAAAGCCTAAATATAATCCTTAATTATAACAAACTAGTAATTAAATCAGAAATAAAAATATCTAGTCCTTGAACTGATTAATTACTAGGTATAAAAATGGCGTTGTGCAAAGGAAACAAAACTATTCTTCCTATTTCAATTACAAAACAAAAAGCTATACACTTCAACCCCCAAGTCACGAGATTCTGAGAGGGCTAATTTGTACACTGTCGAAAGGTAATAATTCACTGATAGAAAGTCGAAGTAGAAATAGCTTTCTATCACAACAGATAAGGGTACTACAATAACATCGATGATTGATGTGATTGTTTGTAGTACCCTTATCTACTAAATATAATATTATTAATATCGACGCAGAGGATGTCGCGGGTTGAAAATAGTTGGTACTCCCCCACTCGTAACTAACTGCAGCAGCGAGCGCAGGGCAAACGGAGTGAGGGGAGGGCATTGAAGCGTAAAGTGTCCGTGTTTTATGCGCGTAAAATATAAAACAATAGGTACTTACGCATCACCATAGACCCACACTCGTCTACAAAATACGCCAAGTTATTCCTGTTGATAGTCTTGACAAAGAGTTTTCCATACTTTGGGTTGAGGAGCAACAAATCGATCATATAAGTCACGAACTCCGAATCTATTGTCACGTTTTGATATTGACAATTTCGTGTTATTTCGTTCGCCATGTTTTTAATAACGTTCTCGTTGCACGCCATTTTTATTTAGTAAAATAATAATTTAATAATGACTATAAAATGTAATGTTGTAAGAATGTAAAATAAATTGTAATGCAGTTGCTAAGCGTACCTAGTTAAGTCAATGGTTTCGTTGCGTTGGTGAGTTTAATCAATGTCAATAACAGTCGTCAAACCATAGTGTAATATATCTGTCATCATGCTTTTTTATGACTATGGTGTTTAAAATGACGGTAGGACTCAACTTCCTACAACTCCTTGCTTCCTCCCTCAACCACTGACTCCATTGTTTAATATAGGTACTGCCCTCGACTCGCTAGGAAATAAATCTGGTGGGCAATTCTAAAAACTGATAGGAATGAGCGCTCTAAGCGCGTTTAATGGTCTAATTGGAATGAATGATTTGACTTTTGACTAGAATAATTATCAATTTTTCGAATCAAAATCTAGTCGCAATCACATCTCTGCGACAATCAATGTAAAAAAAAATTGGGAGTAATTTTTTGACAGATTTGAATGAGATTGCTCCTAAAAATTTATAGAATTGCCCCCCGATTACAAGACCGTATCGTTATTCCTTTTTTTATCTCCCTAGAATGTGTTTACTAATTTGTAAAATAAATTGTACCATTATTTCCTCTATGATCGTGTTAATAATTTGACGGGCCTGTTGGTCTAGTGGTTAGTGGCCCTGACTGCTAAGCCGGAGGTCGTGGGTTCGATTCCCACCCAGGACAAACTTTGTGTGATGAGCATGATTGTTTGTTCTGTGTCTGGGTGTGATTTATCTATAATATGTATGTATTTATAAATTATATAAGTATGTATATCAGTTGTCTGGTTACCATAACACAAGCTCTGCTTAGCTTGGGATCAGATAGCCGTGTGTGAGTTGTCCCAAGAAATTTATTATTTTATTTATAATATAAATCTGATACCGTATACTGAATAACCAGGAATCGTTACCAACCCCCCGTTGTTACTTTATCAGAATGCCTACTCTAGTTAACGTGGATCCGACGCCGACGACTAGCCAGGCCAGACGCGCAGTCACGGTAATAACCTAGCAAAACATCTTGAAATAACACACAAGTTGATATTTTCATCATATTTATTCAATTCGTCCTTCTCGAAGAGATACAACCTCAGTCTAGGAATAATTCGACTTACATCAACGCCTGGACACGGCAGGCGAGCCTCAAATGCCTGGAGGCTACACTTATATCTATAGGAAACATCGCATCTTATCGATCAATCATTGCTGCATTGGAAATGGCTAAAAGAAGTGACATGCGTCCTGATGAATTTTGCACGGTATGACATACAAACTTTTAAGTAGGTCTAATTGGACCAATCGCGAATGGGTCCAACCGCGAATTGGACCAACTGCGAATTGAACCAACTGTGAATTGGATCAACTGCGAATTGGCCCAACCGCGATTTGGAACAACTGCGAATTGGCCCAACTGAGAATTGGACCCTTTTTAGAACATTGGACCAGTCGCGCCTAAACGGATGAGGTCTTACGACCACAAACTTTAGTGTCAGAATCTCTAAACCGCCTCAAGGACTTCTGACATGGTTACCCATGTCAGTGATGTCCAAAATAAAATTAGAAAGTACATATGAATTACAAAAAGTCACATTGGTATTTGTGATGGAAGTGGGCCTCAGAGCCAAGCCAATACACGTAAAAGCGGCTCAATGCCGCATTACCAAAAACGCGCGACCTGCACACGTTGTGACGTCACACACGTAAAGCAACGTTCACGTTCGTAGGAGAAACAATCACCTAATGTACGAATTTTATCAACCTGACCGGGCCGGGCATCATTTGAGACGTGCTAAAGAATTTTCAAGCTTCTACATAATACGTAATAGGTTCATGTTTGCATGGAATTTATACTACACGGAACTCAGCTAACACCGCGCGTATGATCCAAACAGTAAAAATACATAAATGATATGTAAAAGCAACATTGTTAATCGACTTTTGTTGCTGACAGTAGCAAACTAATTGATCGATAAGATTTCTGGAGCGGACTGTATATACAATGTTTAAGAACTTAATGCTAAAGGTAAAGGTTGTCAAAAGACACCAAGCTGCTACATTAAGTAGGACAAGTAAATATAATTCTATCATGATTTCAGTATTATTATGGTCAGTAGAATTGATAGTGATAATTGCCGTATTGGGAACTTCTTATGTCAATATCGTTGTAGAGTGAGATGGAGCTATACAAAGCATATAGCGCCATCTCTCTCTCGCCCTAGAACAAGTCTGACTTCGAAACTTCCCGATACGGCATTAATGTTAGAAGCTATTTTCAAGTAATCGTAGAGTGTATTCAAATTGTACTGGCAAATAGTACCACGACCAATTTTGCTCAACCCTGAAATCAGAATTACTTAAATTACAATTCTATTAAGAAGGTTATCGATATGTAATGCAGATTAAAATGCTCTACTTTGAAAAATTGTATTGTTTATAAAATACTTTTATTGTATTGTATAGGCTTACTTCAGTTCTAGTACCTACATACGATAATGCAGTTTATTTCTTACAGCGACAACGTCTAAAATTCTATGCACTTACTCGTTTTTAAATGTTTGGGTATTTCGGATATGCGCATAAAAAGTGGAGCATTATTGGATGTGGGTTCGAATCTGATTTAACTATTATTGACTGAACTACAATGTAAAATAGCGCTTAACTACATGGAATAGAGCTGATTTAAAACTAATTACTATGTAGTATATTACCAACACACGATCGTGAAAATTTTTGATATCAATATTAATTTTTACATTACACACCGTTCATAGTTAGATGTCCCCTACCGCCGTGATGTTGGTACTATTACCTTGTGAGCAGTGCAAGACAGATTGACAGGGCAAAACTGCCAACATCACGGCAGGGGACACCTTACGGTGAACGGTGTGTAGTCATCACAACATACCCTAAACTTTACCATAAATTAATTTACTCATGTCCAAATCTACATGCAAATATCTAATAAATACGTATGAAGAAAATATCGTCCAGCGTTTGGGTTTAATAATTTCAAAAACTAGGTTCACTAATTTATTCATGTAGATTTGGACGGGCCTGGCTAGTCATCAATAATGGCTTAACTAACATAAAACAATAAATGCATTGAACAATGCAAGAAGACTTTAAAATTAGATTCAATCTAATTAATTTTTGAGCACACTTTGCTTATATTCCAAAAGCAGAAAATATATTGGCCCATTGTAATCTTATGTTAACATTCAACTTAAACAAGGAAACATGGAAACTTAAACATAGACAATAAAAGTCTACCTTTAAATCAATTCAAATCAAGGACTTTTATAACCTCAAAAACCGAATTGTGTAGTAGACACCAATCTAATAAACAGAACTCAATCAATCATAATAACTTTTCTATAAAAAACGCTTTATTTTAAGACCATAAAATCCGATTATTTTCACTGTAAAATTAGATTTTTTGTTGCTTTAGAATCAATAAAAAGTCAATCACATGACTTGATAAATGAGTGATATAAAACTATGACGTCACTTTTTTGTCATCTCAATTTACTAACTATTTATTGATTTCAAAGCAACTGCGCTTACATATAGTGTTTTTTTAGAGAAGTTATGTCTTGGAGTTATTATCGAATGGTGCCTACTACCCAATTAGCTCTACGCAAACTATTAATTTACGACAGGAATTTCTTCGCTTTTGATGTTAGTTGCAAAATCAGAGAAAAAATACTAAGGCAGCATATTTAGATACACACAATTCTTATTAGGTTTTTAAAAAAAGCTTACACGATGTTTCAACAAGCAACTTTCTATTGAAAAGAACATGGCTATTTTACACAAAACTGACTGAATTCACGATTTCGTTTCATCGAAAAGCTTTCAGCTCATCTTAAAAGCGACGCTGCCTCATAAAAGAAAAACATCGTCAGTATGACCACGCAACAAAATGCAAAGACACCTTCAAATACTGACTTAGATTAAAAAATCCTACTTACTCTAATCCAAGAAATGATTTTTCAAGTACTTCATCATGCTGAATGTGTGAAAACTCTCTTCACCGATGACTTTGAACAAGGCTTTGTCGCATATTGCGTACTGCCTGTTTTTGGGGTCGAAGAGTTGTTTTTCTTTGATGATTGCCCACACTCGTTTGACGACCTCGTGTCGGGGTAGCTCGCTCTCCCCCATCAGTTCTGCTAGCTCTGGTGATAGTTTACAGGCTTTGGTGTACCCGCCTCCCTTGCGCCGCTTTGTGACGCCGCCTGCAGCGCCGCCCTGGAATTGTTTGTGTAAATGAATAAATGAGTCGAGACTTTGTATATAGTGTACAATATCACGTCTGTATTCCTCCCGATAGGAGTGCGTAGCAACCCCACATTTCGCAAGATATGATCCAAGATCACCTAGTCGTCCGATCTACAGCAGGGCTGAAATTTTGAGAAGAGATAGAGGAATAATATAAAGTTTAAATATATAAAAACTAGCTGTAACACTTGAACGTAAGTTAGTAGGAACCTTTATTAACTGATAGGTAACTAAAAAATGGCTACTTATTGATTTTATTTATTCCTCTCTCTATTCTCAAAATTCTAGCTATCATAACATCTCAGTCCTTTCTGTTTTATTATGTTGCATAGGTATAGAGGTCACAGGGCAAGCCAATTTATTTTTAAGTGGCACAAGTAACTCCATGTTGGTACTGAGAATGTCCTAATAATGTGTTGTCTCACCTTTTTAGTCTTATCGGAGTTTTTCTTAGATTTAGGAGCGGGTTTCTTCTTCTTCTCTTCAACCTTCTTTTTGCCAGACTAGAACAAAGTCAAAAAGTTTTATTAGTTACAATGTATTATCTGCCAGACTATTGTTAAAATATTAAAATTAAAAAACAAAAACTTTATTAAAATCAAGTTTATATTTCGAGGTTCCCTCAACAAGCCCTTTCATTTGATATCTATATTTTAGTAGTGCTATAAAAATAACTAGTCTGCCATTTTGGGTGGCCCGCCATGTTGGATTTAGAATGACGTCACACATCTAACATGCATTATCATCCAAACTAAACGTGTATACAAAAAAGCTCAATCGTTTGAAGGTATCTGCTTCAAAATTGAGTTGTAAGATTCCACCCGAACAAACATACATACATACACTGCAAGTTAAATAAAAGCTTGTCAAAATTAAGGTGTACTCCAGGCTGGAAGATGGCGGCCACCGTAAGCGCGGCTCTGTGGACGGTGAGCAATGGGTAGCTCACCATCCGTACGTTAACTTAACGAGAGACCGTGTCGACGGCGCGTTCGTGTTCCATGCGCGCCTCAAAGCGATGTCAGCAAACATTCAGAGGGGCCACTAAGGGCCGATGCCTGCCGGGGCTGCGGGATGTTCGAAGGAGATACCGCGCCCCCGGATCGCAAAGGGCATACGAAGGAACGTAGATGGGTTTTAGTCAGTAAAAGTCTGACACTCCCTCCCGCCCCGCCCAGGGCGGGGGAAGTTGTTTGATGATTTCCCATCTATAAAAAAAAGGCTGGAAGATACTGGATACACAGACTGTCAAAAAGAGCATTTTCTTAAAGGAGATGGCTAAATGGAAGTATCGACCACTGCCCCACTGCCCCATAGTAATATATAAATATGGTACCTAGCACAATGTAATGCTGAATGGCTAAATATTAGTATTTCATGTAAAACAAGTTTCAGATACTTTTAGGGAATAATAATAAATAGTAAAATAATATTGCTTAAAAAGGAAAGAAGCTGTGTGTGACAGTATATAATTTTCTCCAAATGACACTTTAACATTTTCGAAAAAGAATAAAATTAAAACGAAAATGAGGTTGTATATTTATAAGCGAATGGTTGTGATGAAAAAGTTTTTCATCACAAAATTCAGGTATCCAAAACATATTTGCTAATGAAGATTTTCTTCTCAATTAAAATCGACATAAGTTATAATACAGCACACTTCATGTTAATTTACTTTTTAAATCAATCGCGTGTTATGTGTGTTATTATAATGCTATTAAGTATGGAAGACCCACGTTTTGTTTCATCAAGTCAACATACAAAAATGCTTTTTATTTTTTTTACTTGCAATATAACTTAAGATTTGTTTTTAAGATTATTGCATTATGCTTTTTACACAATTCTGTGTGTTATAGTTTTAAAAAAAGCAAGATTTTTTCTTTTCTTTTCCAAACGAAACGAGGCTATATAATTAGGTCGAGTTATACGGTTCCGACGGCTTTTCCTTCATAACATAACCTGATAAAGTAACAACCAAACAAACTCGCATTTAGAGCACGTACTAGCCATGTTAGGTTTAATAATGTGTATGGAAATAACACATGACTGGAAAAGGTTCTTTACAACTGCCTCTAACTGCCAAAAAATCAGTTGCCTAGCAACGGTTTGTTTATTCTTTTTCAAATGTGGAAAAATGTCAAACATGGTCTGTCAAACAAAAATAGCTTAAAAAGCAATTGAGATACTTTATTATGTTTAATAATTCACGAAAGTGCTAGGAAAGTATTAAACACTACATAATTTATGAATGATTTTTTAAATATCATGAGGTTATGTAAGATTCTTATACATTCCAAGTGCTGACTGCCCCTGGGGCAGTCATTTAGCCATCACCTTTACATCCTATGCAGGATTTTAGCCTTGTGCCTTGTTTTATCCTCACTATTGCCTGGTGTAGGTATACCCGCTGGTATTTTTGTTAATTTATTGAGAAAAAATACTCTGGATTTCCTCTTAATATTTTGACAGCCAGACACGTATACATGACAAACTAAAATGTGCCCAGTACTCCACGGTCACGATCCCATGACACACTTTCATACGTAAATAACTCATAAAACAACATCGATATAATTCCGTACTCACTCACTACAATATTGTAGGTATTAAAGGATGAATTATTAATAGCTCGGCGCTGAGGCCGGGCGTGTTTGCTTTTGACGTGGCGGTCAAAAGGTTAATTTATGATGCCTTAGACATATGCAAACGTATATAAACGAGTAACATTGACTTCAAAAGTTGTTGTGGGTTCGCAACCGGGCACGGGCAAGTACCAATGTGACTTTTCCAAATTCATATACCTATGTACTTTCTAAGTTTTTCTTGGACATCACTGAGATCGGTAACCATGACACGCCCTTGAGGCGGTTTAGAAGCTCTGACACTAGGGTGTGTGGGGTCGTTAGAACTTACTGCCTACACGATAAAGAAGATTGGAGAATTCTGCATGTACCTGTTACTAGGAAGAATAAAGTACCTACCTTAGGGTCACTAAGCACAAACGCGGGTCGGCGAATTCGGTTGGGAATTTTTAACGCAACGTTATTAACCTTTTGAACGCTACAGTCGTGTATAGCCGACAAATGAAAACGTGCCCAACACGCCACCATCGTCTATAGACGACTGCATTTGTCGGCTATACACGACTGTGGCGTTCAAAAGGTTAATGGTTATATTGAGACTACCGAACCGAATTGGCCGACCCGTTTATGGTATAACGACCTCAGTAAGAAGGTATGAATAAAACCACAGTTTCTCACTAAAGACCTTTATTTCAAGGGAATCTTAATTCTAAAACTCACACACACACAGGCCCGAAAATACGGTTACATCCGTTCGTAGAGATTTAGACTAAAATAAATACTTACAAACTAACATTTTTAAATTTGTTTTTTTTTTCTCTTGCCCTAAGGGCTATATTATGAAGTTAATCGAATAAAGTTAGGGCTTATAGAAATAAAATTTTGAATTTAAAGAACGCTCTAAATAAGGTCCATATTTCATTGACAACTATCATGATTGTGCAGTGTTATGGCCCTAAGGGAAAGTCTCAAAATAAACACATAGATGCAAAAGTGGAATAAGTAGGTACAAATTTAAAGACAACCATTATTTTTACTACAACAATATGAAACATTAATTTTATGCAACTGGAATCTACTTCATGATTACAGAGACAACTCGCTAGTTGTATTGCAAATAGATTAACTCTATTGACAACAAATTCCTAAAGATACACTGAAATAGTAGTGAAAGTCTATTTTGGCTTAAAATCTACATTTCACACAGAAAAATACCTACTTTTTAAAGTAGATTACAAGAGATCACACAATGAGCCGAGTATAACATGGAAGGCGGAAAATACAAAAATAATCATAAATGCATAGACGCCCTCAGAAAGATGTGTATGCCGGGGGCTGCGGATTGTTCGAAAGAGATACCGCGCGCCCGGAACGCAAAGGGCACAAGAAGAAACATGGATGGGTTTTAGTCCGTAAAAGTCTGACACTCCCTCCCGCTCCGCCCAGAGTGGGGAAGTAATTTGATGATTTCCCATCGGTAAAAAAAAATGGGCCCAGTAGATGGCCAAGTTTATTGCCGCGTCCGAGGCGCTATTTAGATCGCCGAGAGTGCCTGTGAACGGACAGTAAAGACACTCCAGCATATGGGACATAGTCTGATCAGATACTCCACAATCGCACTGGGAATCCTATGGAGCCCCATTTCGCAATATTTCGTTTGCAGCAACCTACTTGGGTGTGTAGTCGATTCAGTGCTTTCCAGATAGACCACTGCAGTTTACGACCGGGAGGCAGGTGTTTTTGGGGCTTTAAGTGGCAGTGAGGTGATGGATGTCTTTGCTCCCACAATCTGCCTGTCTTCGGGTGATCAGTCCTGAAGTTCTAACGACTTTTGAGTCTACCAGCCATTATCGAATTCATTGCAGAATAATGTATTCCTCTGTAGTGAGCGAACATGCTATTTACTGTAACTTGATAATTCTAAGTAAACATCTGTTTTTAAACAATGTAAATTATGGAAATCGCTGGATGTGGGCAGCGCAGGACTGGTCATTGTGGCTTTCTTTAGGGGAGGCGTATGTCCAACGACTTTCGACTGAAATGATGATGATGAAACATAGCTGATTCATAATTTGGTATGCTACTTACAATAACTAAACTAAGTAAATGCAAAAAAAGAATTGCATGCTTAGTCACTATATTTATTGATGACAATATTCCGGTGCAATATGTGTGGACCTTTTAATATACATCTTTCTGAGGGCAACCGTATTGTCGACATACGAAACGAGTACCAACCAGTAGATTTTCTTAGCCAAATCTTACTTCTTCTCTGAATCCTGATTCAAGTAAAGATTAGGTACTATCAATAAATGCAATAGTTTGATTTGAGATTCGTGATTGAGTATAATTAACGTGTTTCGTGTTTTTCAAGTAAAGTAAGACACACACTATTAGTTACTTTGAGCAAAAAAAAAAAATACTGCTTTTTATCACAAAATTAGATGGACTGTTCAGTCATCAATTTTTCAAAATGGCTACCATTAATTGGTATTTCTAGTGGATACCCTAATCATACGAGTGTTTTAGCTTAAAACTATAATAAGCACACAGAAAACCGCATTTATAAAAAGATATGAGATAATTCTCAATTTCTTCAATACACATTCAGAGAAAAACCTCTTTCAACACAGATGAAATACCTGTATTTCGACTTAAGAGCTAATGATTTTACGCAAACAAAACTAAACCTTCTTTTAGAAGCAAAAGAGTATACAAGCGTTTTTAACACCCTCAATGGTGGGAACCGAAATCACAATGAATTTGCTTATAATCTAATATTTGATACTTTTGAAAATAAACACTAAAAGCGAGCATTCTCAGGCTTGTACTCCCTGCAAGGTCTAACCTTGCGCTTTCAGTTTTTTGACTAAATTCAGAGAGTTTTTGACCAAGCAAAATTAGCTTGTAATATTTTATTTGATCGTTTTTGCCACACAGTATGTCATACAACATTTCTTGGCAATTGATAAGCCGTTTCTAATTTAATTTACATAAGTCTAAAGCATGAGTGGAGAATGCTCTTAATTGATCGATTTTCTATACTGTTCCCTTTATAATGATTAATTATGACACATGCTAAATCCTAACTGTAATATTATAAATGCGAAAGTAAGTTTGTTTGTTTGTTTGTTCCATTTTCATGCCTAAACCACGGAACAGATCATCCTAAAATTTTGCATATACGTTGTTAGGTGTACAGAAGAAATGTACATAAGGTAACTTTCATTCCGAAAAAATGTACTGCTCCCGAGAAAAACGACAACAACGTTTTTATAATAGATGGCGCCACGTGTTTTTTTAAATTATGATTGAATTTTAAATGTTATCGACATTTTCGCGGACGAAGTGGTGGGCAAAGGCTAGTTCATAATATTTTAGAAGTACTCTAAACAGACAAACCTAGGTTAGCATAAATAAGCCCCTTTTAATTAAACATAATGAATGCCATCAGAATGAAAGAATCAGGTCTAAAAATAATGGTTTGAGTGAATATCCAAGATTCCATTTGTGTGTCATATCAATCATCATAAAACATACACAGTATAGAATATGGATGTGGACACCAGCAATCAATTTGCAGAGCTTTCAATTTGAAATTCCCTCTTAGTTTTGTATAAAAATAGCGTAAACTGTGTCATCACTTATTTGCCAACTTCGTAGACTAATCACTGATTTTATAGCAATAGCAAACATTTTTTTTTAGTAATTCCAGACACTTTCAATGTTCAGTTAATGGTGTCCACATCTATATTTGTTGCATGTGTAATACAAAAATAAAGGCAAAGTCTCGACTAAACTATTTGGAACATGAAAATGATTTACTTGTCAAAGTAAAACAATTACATGATATCACAAGTATAGCCCGGGGTCTCAATACCTTCCAACTCAATCTCTACACCTGGGGCTTGAACCGGTGTGGGTGGGGGCCTGGCTTGTTGCACCACAGGCTCAGGCACTTTCGGTGGTGGCACCACTGGTGGCGGTACCACTGATGGTGGTACCACTGGTGGTGGTACCACTGGTGGCGGTACCACTGGTGGTGGTACCACTCGTGGTGGTACCACAGACGGTGAAGACACCACTGTCGCCGACACCACTGATGGAATCACCAAAGGATTAGCTCCATTAGTTGATGTCACAAACGCCTTAGGTAGACTAGTAATAATGGGGATAGCCGAACCCGGCACCATTTCGGCATTAGTTGTATTTGCCAACAGACTGGCGAAATCATTGACGCGGTATATCTTCCTCGCTTCGTACTGGATCGCAGGTGGCGTTGAGGTGGACTTATTCACCGTTTTACGTTTCGGTTGGCGCGGTGGCTTATACCTTTTGTCGTAGAACATCTGGTTAATTTGTATCATCATGTAATCCCTTTCTTCTTCGGGCAGTTTCCGAAGTTTCTTGGCTGTAAGCTTCCCGAAGATATCCGCTTCATCGTCGTCATTTATTGCCTTGCCCACTCTTTTTAGGATCAACGCTTTCCTTGGGCCTGTAGTGGGCGGTACTCTCATGCCAGTAGTTGTGACGGTGGCTTCTTGCTGTAAAGGGCGGCAGCCTTCATCGGAATATCCATCCAAGAGGTGCCCCGTGTGATGGTGATGCTCGGTGTGGTGGTACTGTAAGAGAAATAGGAACAACCTATTAATTGAATTCTAAGAGTACGGGAGTGATAAGTACGGTATATTATGTGCGTTAGTGAAGTGGGTAATGCCGAACAACTTATATATTGTTATTCGTCAACCGCGCGTCGCTTCTCATTAGTAACAGTTGAACAAAAACTGCGCTTACTGCTATGTACTAATAATTAAAATGTTACCAAAGACGTGCGGTTGACTATACGTAGGTAAACATATTATTAATTACGACTAACACAGAAGCAGCTTCCGTTTTACAGTTTCCATGAAATATTAAACCGTGTGCCAGCGCGCGTTTATGTACAAGGCTTAATAAAAGACCGCTCGCCGCGACCGTCCGCTTATGTCAGAGGCCTTATCTGAAGCTTGGATCGTCGCTTACAACTCAATACAGTGTTCCATCTCTTTTTTATATGTGTGATAAAGATAGCAATAAACTTAGTCCCTGTCTTATGACCGCTTAACAGCGATTGGTTAACTCTTGTCTGCTTAACTGTGAAAGTGTTAGTAAAATAGTGTAGAAGGCATTCAATGTTCAGTTAGAAGAAACAGGCACCGTATACACTAAGGACTTACTGCGCCCACCAAACTGTTTGCCAAGCATGGTGATTATGACAATACCGTATTGCAGCGATCTGTCGGGACTTTGAGAGGCGTATGCGTTACAAGGCTTATTACCTTGTTATCGGAATACGTATGAAGCGTGATTACCAACTAAACGATAAGGAAACGTGAAATAAAGTTCTAGAGTCTAGATGCTAGCGAGATCAGGCAAGAATGTACAAGTTTTAGTTAGCAGTTAGTAAAATGATTATATGAATGCAGAGTAAATTATCAAGACCAAAAATGCGAGTTAATGAATGATTAAATAAAGGAACATAAGATTAAAATTTAACTTCAATTACATACCTCGGGGGGATTGTGAAAATTTAAAAGTCCATTTAAGTTGCACAACACCATTGTTTCCGCTGAAAGTGATCACTTGAAACGGGGGAAAAATATTCCTAAAACTTACCGACCGGTTTTAGTTAACCATACTAACAAACAAATGCTTTCGTATTTTAGCTGTTATTGGAGTTTATTTTTCAGCATACGGGTAGGTTTACATTCATGATTTTTTTGTAAGCATTTCTACATTCAAAATTGACACCAGAATTTTCAAAAACGACCAGTCGACCAGTCAAGCATTCAAAAGAATTACGACTGGTATAATAAACTATCCCATCTACCCACCTACATCTCAGTAATGTGCAATTGAGACGTTGTTTTAACATTTGAGAGTCGGTAACATACATAGTACATTCCGTTTTCTTTTACTAAATTTTTTGAGTAAGCAACAGATTTTTTATTCCTGCCACTTGGCGCAAATGGGTAGATGACACCATTAAAGAAGAATTCTAAGACGTAATTTCTCTAAAAAACATTTTATTTTACCATTGAAAACCCGATTAATTTTTAAAAAACTATAAAATTCGATTTTTATTTGCTTTGCAATCAATAGTGAATTGAGATGTCAAAAAGTGACGTCATAGTTTAGTATTGTCATACAAAATCTATGGGGAAATCGCATTTTGACAGCTGTCAGATAAAAAGTATGTCAATTGATTAGTGGTGTCATCTACCCAATTGTGCAAATACTCGCATTATTATGTTAATAT
This sequence comes from Caradrina clavipalpis, assembly GCA_932526535.1. NCBI lineage: Eukaryota > Metazoa > Arthropoda > Insecta > Lepidoptera > Noctuidae > Caradrina > Caradrina clavipalpis. The sequence continues at coordinate 948,146 of OW052110.1, forward strand.
AAAATTAACTTTAGTTTGGTTGGCATATGGTTATATTTTATACTATCAAAATTGAATTGTTCAATTACTTTTCAAGATTAAATGGAAGAGTCGATGTTTGTTTGGTTCAATTTTGTACAAAATTTTGCCTGTATGAATGTTGAAAAAATTCAAGCTATTTATTCATTAAGTATTATCTTCTTGGCGGTCCCGATACGTTTTTATTTTTCATCACTTAGAAAAATGTTACAAAAGTTAAAAATCTAAAAATAAAAACTACAGTTCATAATGCTTTTTTTTATAACAGCTAAAAAGAAATATGTTGATGAGTTCCTTGAGAGTCAGGTTTTAGTACAGCCATAAGTCCGCAAATGTTGTAATGCCATAGTCACAATGCAAGGCAAAGTATCCGTTCCACAACTTAATTTAAAAAATGTAAACAGAAATGTTCCAGTTCTAGAATTCTTATATAATCTCTCAATCAGCCTTAGTCCATTCCTCTTTAATTTTCAACACACTAAATCATGTCACAATGTGCATGTGCTTTCACATGTACAGTCACGAGAAAACACATGTATACACCTAGGAAAATTCTAAAACAATTTCCTCCCAAAGGGTTGAATAAAATGTAATGGTGTTACAAATATCATATTCTGGATTCCATACTACTATGAAATTGGTCTTATCTTAATGTTGCAATAGTTCATTCACGAGAAAGTCGCTTTTAAATTTTGCTAAGTGTCTACATGTTTATGCTTGTGACTGTATGCATCCAATCCAAAGTAAAAATATAACGAAAGTAACTGTGTCTGTCTGTCATTCTTTAACAACTAAACCACTGAACATATTTTTATAAAGGGATAATAATTTGAATCCCAGAAAAGGACAAGTATTTCCTTTTATTCCAAGATGTCACCTCATCCGAGTTAATTGATATTTACATGGAGGATGTTACAGGGTAAGACCTAGTAATAACATAAATTACCTGTGCCTACCTGCAACCATTCTCTTTTATCGACTACCATCAAAAGGTCTACTCACCCCCCAATCACTATCATTGCTGTCATCGTGTTCATCATCATCATCATCATCACGTTCTTTCTTTGCCTTCTTCTTAGGAAGCACTTTCACTGGTGTTTCGTCCTCAGAGGAGTCCGCATTGGGGTCTTCATCCGAGTCCATGCTATTGACGTATTCCATCACCATTTGATCAATGAGTTTCTTCTGTGATGATAAGTTTACTCCGAACTTGTCCTCTAGCTTCTGAATTACCTTCTTGGTTGAAGTCTTGTCAAGACTAGCATTCTTGAGGATTCCTGATAAAAGAGACAAAATTAATTATTTATTAAAATCATTTAAACGCAAGGCGGGATGACCTGTACTTGTTTTGTAATTTTAAGTTAATCCCAAGTTGCTGTGTTCCAGCAGTGTGCATAAATGTACTTTAGCTTTAAGCTTTATGCAACATCTTTTAGACACATGCCTTTTAATGGTGACTTTTGAATCAATATGAATATGAATAAAGAATTGGCTCCAAATTGTAAAGAACAGGAAAATTTGAAAGAGGGAAAGGCAGCCTTTGCCCTGTAATTGGATAACACAGGCTCATAATAAAAGATCTTGTGAAGAAAAAGCAATCTTCTTCTTTTTTACGGCAGAGTCAAACACATTATATTCCATAACGCCTGTAATCCCCAAAGGGTTAGGCAAAGGTGGACCAATGTACACCCACAGTACACCGGTATGTCTTTAGGTCCGATGTAATAGGTGGCAAGCCTATTGCCATCCGAACACAAGTCCTAACTCTGAGCTGCTACTGAGAATTTCACACAAAAACCCAATAACACTTTTTACTCGACCTGGGAATTGAACTGAAGATCTATATAAAGCAAAACAATGGGTGATTTGAGAAGTCTCTATGTATGTTCATCTGTGTGAGCACATCTCCTGCACTATTTGCCATAGAATTATAACATATAAGTGTACCAGCTTTCTGTACAGCTTTTTGGTGGACGTCTTTGTCTGACTTGGGTTTTAAATCATCATCATCATCGTATCAGCCGCAGCACGTCCACTGCTGGACATAGGCCTCCCCCATAGATTTCCAATAAGACCAGTTTTAGTTGCTTAATTTTAAAGGCTAAAAAGTAAAAAAATATTGGTACATGATAATATTGAATCAATTGGCGACACTATTTGTAAGGGGACAAACACACATTACGATTTTGCACTTAACTACATACATTAAAAAATCAATTAGGTACCAAGGTATTGGAAACTACGTGGGGATAGTATTGTTATGGATTAGAACTAACTTATTAGGTCACTTATCGTTCACACCGCACAGTAAGTTATAAGCTACATAAACGAGTACCAATTATGCGCCAAATACGACGCAAGCTAGTAATAAATCAATACTATGCAAGCAATGCAAAGGTGGCAGCACCTTCAGCAAGACGCGCCCGGCCCAAACGCCCTTTTCAATTGACATGTAAATTAAAAACGTTACCCTTTCTGGACCAGCCGAGTAAAAATGCATTATTGATCGTTTGTCGCATTCAAAATATTCCCTTACTTTTGTTTTATTAGGTCGAGAAGCTAGCCCAATGATATCAGCGCTCAATACAGTTTTGAGCGCTGCTCCACGCAATTTTAATACAATACAAAACAATTCGCTTTTGTGTAAAAATAAACGAACAACACGAGCGATAAAAACGCTGAAATTGCAGCAGCGTAATCATAATTTAGACATTGCTTTTTGTTTTATTGATCTAACTTTGTTTATGTAAGTCATAATTATTTTGGATAAACAAATTATTGTCAGATTAGACATATTTTGACAACATTTTATCGTTTTGGAAGAGAAGCCATTTTATCCGGGCAAACCATCGAATTCCCGATTTCAGTAAATAGCTCATAAAATATAGCACTAACCTGCGATTTCTTGTTGAAGATCTTCCCTGCTAATTTCGTTCATGTCGTTATCGGAATCAGCCATAAACTCCACTATTAATTTGGTATTTTCTATAGAAACTGAAAAGCCGAGCTCGAAACACACAATAATAATAACTAGACGAGTACCTACTCACGCGCATGCGCTGTGTGTGCAACACGGCGTCATTGCGAAATTAGCTGAAGATCACCTCGGATTATAACAATTTACAAAATAATGCACCCTAACGTAAGGCACCAGAGTTGACATTGGTAACTTTGTAAATCTAGCAAGGTAAATGGCAGTGTTCAGTAGTAAATGCGTTCAAAATAGTGGTAAATTTGCATTTTAATAAAAAAAATAAAAAAGGAAAACAAAGTCCTAATTACATGCATTACATGAAACTATAAATAGAAGTAAGTGATTTGTTATATCAATTGCAAAATCCAACGAAATAGGAATAAGCATGCAAATCTTGCATGCTTATTCCTATGATGAATGCATCCATTGAAATGTCAAAACCACGCGTGTTTTGTTTTGCTGTCAATGTCAAAATCCTAACCTCATTTCATAACAGTTGTACGGTCCGGATTTTCATTTATGAATTGTACAGTCGAGAATTAAACAACAATAATGGCAAAAGTGAAAAATAAGAGAAACTCCGGCCTTGCCGACAAAGTGCACAACAAGAAAAAAACGGAAATTTACAAGAAAAAGATGAATCCGTTCGAAGTTCATATTAACAGAGAGAAAATTAAAGTTTTGGGTAAAAAGTCGAAGCATGACAGAGGATTGCCTGGTGTTTCTCGAGCTAAAGCTATACAGAAGGTGATTATCACTTAGTTATTATAGATTAGATATCATAAAAATATGTGGTACTTAACATCTTTCCATTCACATATCCTCGCTCATAAAACTGATTTTCATGATTAACGGGTAATTGCACCTTAATGATACACACATATGGTACGCTTAAGTATGTGGGACAAACTTAGTTGTCTATCTCATTAATTAGAACTTGAAATTTATTATTTAAATCCAAGTAACACAAAACTTATAAATACCACATCACGGCTGTATTTTCCGTAGGGTTAGGCGGAGGTGTACCAATGTACTGTACATCCAAACCGGCGATCTGTGTATGTACGGACGCCAGCACATCAAGCTACTACAATCTGTAAATTTTCTTTAATAGATTTTCAATTTTATACTACTTTAAAGTACTTTAAACCATATGCTACAGCTGTAGCATATGGTTTAAAGTAGATTACGAAAATTTTACAGTTTCGGGTAGCTTGATGTACTGGCGTCTGTATTTATGTACATCGACAGATCGCCGGTTTAAACTTACAAATAATAGTTAAATTTCACAGTTGAAAGACTCATCTGCATTGCTGTCAAAGGGGCAAATGCCCAAAAGGCTGGCAGTAAGCTTGAAATATTTAGTTTTATTTTTATCATATATAATTAAATCTGCTGTTCTACGTTGGAGCAAGCCTCTGACCTCTCATTTTAAAATTGTAATGCTATTTCAAACATCAATTTTGCAGAGAAAAGAGACGCTAGGAACAGAAATGAAGTTAATGAACAAGACCAATGCGTTCATCGACCGTCGTATCGGTGAGAAGAACAACCAATTATCTGCAGAGGACCGCATGGTGGCACGATTTGCCGCAGAACGAGCTAAGCAGCACAATAAAAAGAATATTTATAACTTGGCTGATGATGAGATTTTGACACACAGGTTTGCGAAACGTAACCTTATTTGATAGTCCTTAAGACTTTTTGATTAATTATACAGATTTACCTAGTATGCTCGGTGGTTCTTTATTTTTAAGCAACTTTTACCACATAGCAGGACATGAAATTGTATAATATTTATTTTTTCCTTCTTGTGTATATTATGATGAAATAAATAAGTTGAAACCATCCAAGACCTAAACGAGGGCAATGATAGAGTTGTAGAGGTTGGTCAATCCTGGTCGGACAAAATTTAAAAGAGTTAATCAACATAATAATTAGAAGAAGAATGATTTGACTTTGAATTTATTGGCATTAACAACAATTTCTTGTTACAGAGGCCAAACACTGGAGCAAATTGAAAAGTTTGATGATCCCAGGTCTGATGATGAAGATGATGATGACATCAGGAAGTTTGGTGGACTAGACAGTGAGCATTTGACTACTAATCTGAATAATATTTCTTTATGACATCCCATTGCTGTAGAAAAGCACAGCTTTAATAATTACCATAGCAATGTTTTTTTTCATTCTGTCCTCGAACTTTTAGCAGAGTTGTTACAGGATATGGTGATGAAGAGTGGTTTCTCCAATGAGATTTCCCTCTTTTATTTTTCATGACATCATGTCCTATTATGTACATCCATTACAGCCAGCCTTTTCAACTGCCTTTTATGATCTGACTTCATAAGGGCTTTCAATACAATCACTAACTTAATTATAAAATTTATAAACCATTCCATTTCCCAGATGATTTTGTAGCAGAAGGTCATTTTGGTGGAGGAATGTTATCCAAGACCGAATCAAAAGATGGCGCGAAATCCCACAAAGACCTAATAGAACAACTCATAGCTGAATCCAAGAAAAGAAAGGCAGAGAAGCAGAAAGAAAAAGAACAAACGCTAGATTTGACAGAGAAATTGGATACTGAATGGAAAGACCTGCAACCAGTAGTGTTTAAGAAAATGAGAACAGAAGAGAAAGAGTCGGCGATTGAGAAGCTGTTGAGCCAAGCAGAGAAGAAGAACATGGACTATGATAAAATGATGAGGGAACTGAAGTTTGAGAAGAGGGGGACTGTAAGTATATAAACTACTAGCTTTTGCCCACGACTTCGTCCGCGTGGATTAATAGTTCCCGTTCCCGGGGGATTTCCGGGATGAAAACTATCCTATGTCCTTTCTCGGGTCCCAGACTATATCTGTAAGTACCAAATTTCATTGAAATCGGTTCAGTGGTTTAGGCGTGAAGAAGAGACAGACAGACAGACAGAGTACTTTCGCATTTATAATATTAGTAAGGACTAGCGAACTATTCCCGACTTTGTCCGAGTGGCTTTCTTTATCCGCGTTATGTCTTTGGTTACTGTTCTGCCCCTATGGATCGTGGCGTGATGTTATTGCCTTCTTAATGCCTTCTTCGATAAATGGACTATCCAACACAAAAAGGTTTTTTCAATTCAAACCAGTAGTTCCTGAGATTAGAGTGTTCAACCAACCAAACAAACAAATAAAGGTGAACAGTTGGTTTGGATTAATAATATCTCAAGACAGCTTATTTCTAATCCAAATATTGATTTATTTACATTTTGCCAATGTAAATCTGTAGTTCTGTATATGTAAGTAATTCCCAATAAAACTTATATTCTCAATTTTAGCCTTCAGATGGCCTAAAGAATGACGAGAAGCAGAAAAAAGAAGAGTTGTTGAAATTGGAACAACTGGAGAAAGAAAGAGAAATGAGAATGATTGGAGATGAAGAGAGGATTGTTAGTGTCAAAACTAAGCAGACTGCAGGGAAGCATAGGTAATGGATGTTAAAATGACTAGAAAGGCAATAGCCAATGGCTAAAGGCTTGATAACACTTCAATTATAAGATAAAATTATACTGTTTGACTTTAGTACTATTATTTCAGATCAGCAGAAGACTTAGAGGATAATTTTGAGCTGGAAGATGAACATGATTTCATGCTGGCCTACGATAATGAAGGAAAACCATTGGTACCTGAAAGTGTACTTAAAGATTTTTCTGGTAAGATTTCCTTTTCAAAACAGTGTAATTAACCTAACCGTAGTGTAGTCTTAGAAGTTTAAGGTATCCGATTAGAGGCTCTACTATAAATGGTCTAAGAAAAAATATTGTTTCAATTTTAGTTCCAAATGCAAAACCCAAGTTCGAGGATGGAATATCAGACACATCTGATGAAGACGATGAAGGAGATGATGACAGTGATGATGAAGAAAATGAATCCAAATCAGATGACTCTAGTGACAAAAACGAGGACAGTATTAAGAAAACTAAGTCAAAAGAAAAAGGCAAAATTAAATTGGTTTCAAATAAAGAACAAGATGATTCCGATTCTGATGAAAGTGAAGAAAGTTCTGAAGAAATTAAAACAAATAAAAAAGGCAAAATAAAATTAATTTCAAACAAAAACGTTTATGGCTCTGATTCTGATGACGATTCTAGTGACGAAAGCGAAGAGATTCAACCAGTCTTAAAAACGAAGTCCAAAGAGAAACCTAAACTATTAGAAAAAGTTAGTAAAGTGGAGGAAAAGAAACCCGAAAAGAATTTAAAAGAAGAAAATTCAATTCTGTTCCAAAACTCTAAAGGTGAAGAATCTAGCGGAGAAGATGAAGAAAGCGAGGAAGGAGAAAGTGACAGCGAAGGTGATGAGGATAATGAAAGAAATGAAATAGACTTGAATGATTTGGACGACTTGAAGAAGTCTGATGCTGAAAGCGATGAGGAAGAAGTACCAGACGATGTAGCGAAAATTGAATCTTTCTTTGATTTCAAAGCTGGGGAGGCCGATAAATTAAAGGTATGTTAGATTTTTTTGTTTTTTTTTTCAGGATTAGGTTTTATCATTTTAGTGGTTGTGTAGTGGTTCTTTCACTGGAACTAAATGGTCACTGACATTAGTTCATTTAAATAGGATATAGGATAGGAAAGGCCCGAGAATGTTACCTTGTAGTACGCCTATTTAAACGAAAGCGCCTTAACAGCACCTATTAAAAGTATATTTTTTTAAAGTAGCGATTGTTACTGCCCCATGGTATGATAAAACCTTGCACAAAAAAAAAAAACAAAAAGCAGTGTACTAGTAATTAAAAATAATAATACAGTACCGTGATGAACTTTGTCAAACGCTTGTGACAAATATCACAAAAAGATAATAACTATAGTACTTTATTCTTCATACAAAACTGACTTTAGAACAGAGCCTGATTATTGTGAAATGTACTTTAGTCCTTAGGCAGAATAAAGTTCGAATTACGAAAACAGGCCCGAAGGTTTTTCGCACAGCTAAATACAATTGTTTGTTTTTCAGGAATTATTGACCGGAAAAACTCCAGCTCAACAATCTAGCGCTTTGCAAAGCCTGATTAAAAGTTACGACCCAAGTCTTGGTATAAACAATAAAGATAAACTAAGCAAAGTGTTCGCATATATGCTGCAATACATAAACGATATATTTACTAACTTGAAAGAAGAAAGCGATGTCATCAAATCGTTTCTAATCTTCGACAGACTAGCTCCACACTTCTATGATTTGGCTCAAACGAATAAGGTGTCAACAAAAAAATATATAGTAGAATTATTAAAAGAAAAATATGGCAACTTTAAAAAGAGACAAAAACGTGTTCCGGATATGGATACGTTGATATTTTTCAAATTAATATCTCTGTTATATCCAACGTCAGATTTCAGACATCCAGTCACAACACCTGCTTTGATTTTCATGTCTGAAATTCTAACTTACTGTAGGTTTAATGACGCTTATTCAATATCAAGAGGTTTATTTGTAACTACCCTCATTTTAGAATACACAATATTATCGAAAAGATTAGTGCCTTCCGCTATTAATTTTCTAAGAGGAATTTTATATTTAAGCGCAAATACTACTGTTTTAAATCCTATCCAAGTCGTGCCACCATTTAGGTTACATAAAGACTCTAAAATTTTGAATTTAGAAGAGGATTGTTCTAAGATGGACGTCGGAAGTAAGATGTCTGCGCGTGATTTGACATTGACAGAAATAAATGATGATTACAAAATACGTTGTTTGTCATCTAGTATGGGTATTTTGAAGGAGTTTTTCGACTATTTCAATGATATTGAAGCTCAGGTTTATTTATTTGAGCCACATTTGAGGTTAATAGGTAGGATAGACTTGGATTTGTACCCTGCAAGAGTGGCTAATAGGGTCAATCAGATTGTCAAGTACATGAAGGCTGGTTTGGAAGTCAAGACGTTTACTCCATTGAGTAGGGAGAAGAAAAGGCCAAAAGCTTTGAGGCTGTATGAACCGGATATACAGGAAGTGTAAGTACTTACCTATAGTTTCATTTTTATTTCTAAATGTTGCCAGTAGTTTTTAGTGAGGAAATAAAAAAATTGTTAAAGATTCATAATAAATTAAAGTCCTCTCTTTTAGTTATCAGTAGAATATTATCAAAAAAATAAACAAAATACCGTGCATTATCTGCCAGTGATGTTGCCATATGTACAATGATTCTGTGTGTGTGTTTGGCCACAATTAAATGAGTGATCAAAGTATTGGCACCTACGCTCTGCCCGTATGTATAGCATTCACATACCTATACCATAAAACACAATTACAATACGGCTGAGGCATTTTGGCAAGTCTAAAGTCAGCCATTTGGCTGCGCAATGGATAGCTTTCAATCAGTGATAAAATATTATCACTGATGGAAAGCTATAGTATTTTGTAATCGGACCAGTATTTTTCCAGATTACCTCTTATTAACAAACAAACACCTCTATAATATTAGTTTATGTACGGACGATAACTGTTTCTCTCTTAAAAAAATACTTATAAAAGGTCTTCTATCTCCAGGTTCACAGGCAGCAAGAGTTCCAAGCTGTCTCGGGAGCAGGCAGAGTCACAGCGTCTCAAGAGCAAGTACAAGAAGGAGATGAAGGGAGCTCTCAGGGAGATCAGGAGGGACAAGTCTTACATCGGATCTGTCAAGATAAGGCAGAAGATTCATGGGTGAGGAATATCAACTTTTTTTTTCGTGATGGTTAAGCTACAACTTGGTGTCCTTAAATAAAGAAGTTTTGAGGTTTTACGGGGTCATCAACGCGCGATTTATGCCTCTGGCAAGTGTCCATACGCAGCGGTGATCGCTTAACATCAGGTGGGCCGTTCGCTTGTTTGCAATACAACGAAATTAAAAAAAAAGAAAACCTTCAGTGGTATAAAAAAATGCTCTCTATTCTAGTGTCGGTTAGACCGTGTCATAGACAAAGTCTATGATGAGTTACTTTAATGAGATGTGGACTAAGTTGATTTTTGTTTAGCTATGTGTACTTACTAGCAAAGACAATCGAGATAACTTTATCAGAATCAATTGACTAACTAATTTATTAATTTCGAAGCAACAAAAAAAAAACAAATTCATAATTGATTGAAAAAAAAAACGGGTTTTCAGGGCTAACATAAAGTATTTTTTTTTAGAGAAGTTATGTTTTGCAATTATTAGTAAAGTGTTTGCTACCCAATTTAATTTTGGATTAAAAGAACAAAAGGCGATCTCGATTTCTTACGTTATTAATCTCTTGCAACTGTAAAATTAATTTTCGTTGAAAATTAAATTCTAAATATATGCACTAAAGATATTGTTTCTCTTTCCAGCGACAACATTCGAAGGGAGAAGGTGAAACAGATCTACAAGGACGCGTCGATACAACAAGGCGAGCTGAACAAGATGAAACGCATGAAATGATACCAGCTGTGTTTGTTATAGAAATAAACTTGTTAATACTGGTCATTGGTATTTTAATTTAACCTAGTTAGAGTTTTATCTGCCTCGTTGGCCTAGTGGGCCTAAGCGCGACTGCTACGCTAGAGGTCTTGGGTTCGATTCACAGGTCGAGCAAAGTGTTATTAGGTTTTGAAATTCTCAGTAGCAGCTCGGAGTTTGGATTTGTGCCCGGCTAATGGCAATAGGCTCGCCCCCTATTGGCCTAAAAAGATACCGGCGAACTGTGGTTGTACATTGGTACACTTCTGCCTAACCCTTCGGGGAATACAGGCTTTTTTACGAGGTTGTGTCTGAGTTATTGGTTAGTGGTGTCATGTACCCAATTACAGGCAAATTGGGATGGCAACGCATTCGCAAGTCCTCTGGTATCGCAGATGTCCATATACAGCGGTGACCACTTAACATCAGGTGGGCCGTTGCTGTGCTTGCAATACAACGAAATTAAAAAAAAAGAAAACCGGTTTTTTATGTACCTTTATCAGGGAAACCATTAAAACGACTTCCTATCAAGATTTATTTAAAAAACAGTCTAAATAATCAGTAAAAAATAAAATACTGTAAATAAAAATAATAAATAAAACAGTCTTCACCTAAATTTATCATTGTCTTTTGTCATTCTCGGACTTGTTGAGCTTCCATATAGAGTAGTTGAGACAAGTCGCGAAGCTTAGCCACCCGAGGTAGGGTAGCATGAAGTAGCCGGGGGTTGGGGAGACCTTGTAGAAGCTCAGTGCGCACGCGACGGCCGCCGCGTCTAGGGCTAACATGTGGAGGAGGGCCTGGAAAAGAGATTTTTAATGAAAAGGGGATGGTCAACAATAAAATTGTATTAACTTATCATTTTTGAGCCAGCACGTTGCATGCCATGTTTGCCATGGGCTCAAAAATGCTTATATACAATTGCGGCGGTTAAAGGGTTAATGTTACTTCATATGATTTAAATTGACGCGGAATAACACAATTCAATGCAAATTAGAATTTAAGGCAATACCTAAAGAGTTCATTTCATCTTTATTTTAAATCCATTTCGTATTGTCTTTGATATTCTGCTCCATAATAGGAATTTGAAAATCTGAAATGTTAATCTGCTTTTGTTGCTTACCGTACCATTTTCAGTGTTTCATAGGAATATAAACATTATTAATATAGTGTTAACGTTCATATTCGTACGAAACTCTTGTTCATGTTACCTTAAACAAATGTGCACATTAACATGATAAGAATAAGGTTCAGATTCAAAATTGCATCAAAATAAGAAGATAATTAGGTTTTTTACCAGCCCAACTTTATGATATCCGAAGAAGACAGGTGTCCACGTCCAGTTAAGGAAGAGCTGACCTCCATATAGCGCCAGCGGTAGCACAGATTCATCTGAAAATATAAGCATTAAGTCAGTTTTCAATAATTAATTAAAAATGAACTGTAACGCCACAGGAATAAAGTTGAATATTGCCTGCAAGATAATAAATGCCGCACAGTATAATATATCTTGCAAGCAATTTTCAACTCCATTTATAATTGTAGTTCACTATTCATTACCCTTAGTGGCCTTGTTTTATCTATAAAAACTACATCGAGTATTACTTTGTGACCGAAATATGACTAGACCTTCTACGAGATCTTTTGTATGGAGTCTGTCAGTCAGTCAGTCTTCAGTTTGGAACCTGGTTCTGACATTACAAAGCAAGGAAAATTATGTAAAAAAAAATACCTGTAAATCCTCCCCTCTCTGTATAAACGATGTAAGAAGCGTATCCCATCCCACAATAGAGGGTAGTCCACGCGGGGCCAAACAGCCAGGAAGGTGGGATCCAGCTGGGTTTCTTCAACAACTGGTACCAGGCCCGGCCATCCGGTCTTTTGACCTGCCCTCTCATGGCTAAAGTGCTGACCCAGCCGCCCACGTTTGGGGCAAGAACAGCGCTAACTACTCCCCAGTTTACCATTGTGCCTGTGAAGTCAGAGTCAAAGTCAAACTTATACACAATGACAATGGCAAATTATTAATCAAGTCGAAAATGATTGGCTGCTAGGTACTACTGGCGCGCCGGTTTTAAGTGCTTTGGATGGGACCTATAGACCGGTGTTTTTTTACCTGAGAAGGTTTTGCCCGATTTAGTAGTCAGGTGCTTTTTTTTTTTTTAAAGACTGGAAATCATCAAATAACTTCCCCCGCCCTGGGCGGGGTGGGAGGGAGTGTCAGACTTTTACTGACTAAAACCCGTCTATGTTCCTTCATGTGCCCTTTGCGTTCCGGGGGCGCGGTATCTCTTTCGAACAACCCGCAGAGTAGTTAGGTGCTGGCATAGGTTTTTGAATAAGAATGTTGGCTTTCAAGATTATTAGTAAAGTGACACAGCAGTGGAGTTGTTGGTCAATACAAAGATAACTAGAACCCAGTCACTGGCCTCGCTGTGCTGGTTCAAAGTCCTATTCTGTTTGCAATTACAAATTCCATGAATGTGTAAACAATGCGTTCCGTTTGTAGTTAGAAAATTGTACATTTTTAAGCAATTTTTTCATGTACAGTTATTACTCCTCTGCCTATCAATTTAACGGAATTGGACACCTAAAAAAATAAGAATAACTTGCAATCGTAATAAAAACGAATATTTCATTCACTATTCAGTTTTATGTCAAAATAAAAAACCGGTTGCAAGTTTGCATCCTATAACGGAACGATGCAGTCATATGACAAAGTGTCATTACGTCACTCAATATATAACCCTACAAAACTGAAAAGTTCAAAAATTCCATAAATTTCCCATGCATTATTTCATTATGCAATACGTTTAAATTTTTCGGTATAATATTTGTTCCGCTAGCCGATTTTACTTGGAAATTTTTATATTCACATTTTACTGTACCTTTTCTCTGCGTTACCCAGCAGATTTTCGAGACAACAAATACTGAAAAAGTAAGTGCCTATCTTTGATATAATTTATCTCACCTTTCTAGAAGTTTATACCGGCGTTTTACAGTGTGTAGGTAAATAAATTGCGTAATGTTTGTGGGAGAGGGAGACACTAACGTAGTCACAAAGAATACATCACATAACTGTACATTACAATTTTGGCTAAATCACTGTTGATAATAGCTCGTTAGTTACGTCACTCATAATTAACTGTCCATATAACACTGGTGGTAAGTTTTTTCAATATCTAATCTAATCGGACAACACGCGAACTTTAATCGATATTTTGAGACCGGCTCTAATTTTTATCATTAATTTGAAGACAGTCGTTTACGGCATAAGTAGTCGTCTCCTATTATCTGAAGTATCTGTCTAAAGGAATTATTTATATCGGAAAAATGGAGGCTGAAAATAATGATAGTTTAAATTTAAGGTGGGTTTTTATTAGAGGTGAAGTGGTCAAGTAGGTATATCACAAAGTTATATTTAAATTGTCAAAATAAACCAACCATGGCAGATGAAAGGTAAGACTAAATTAAGCTATCTAATTCAGATGCACTCTGCTGATTTTTCTGAACACCTGTGGGTACCTACAGAAAGTCAGAAGCCAAGAGAGTTTTGATAGAAAAAAATCTGAATCAAAATTTTAAATGTGATTTTTTATTTTATGGTAGGTATATTAACTTTTGAACTAGGTAATAATATTCTACTACTACTATTAATAAAAAATCCTTTTAACTGCCCTTCTTTATCCTTAACAACAATAATATTTGAATTGTTTAGTTAGTCATAGCCAGTAATAGAATTATATATTTTAAGTTAAATAAATTTCTTACTATGCGTCTGCGATTTTACATAAAACTTAAAAATAAAGAACAATATTGTGGACCCTGTTAGGGCACAGCAACATTAAAGGTAGGTATAAAAGTAAAATTAAACTTTAAAAATATAATTTGAAATTGCAAATTAAAATTTAAAAATTTAAAGGCTTACCTGTGAAAGTGTTATACATAGACTAACAGTTTCATTTTCCAATATTAATATTTTTACACTTTAATAATACCAAAATCTTGTTATCTCTAGAAAACCAGCAAGAAAGACCTTATCAATAAACTAAATAACAATTCTGAACAAAAACATAATTAAATCCTTTATGGATTTATTGATTTCGCATGATGAATCATTTAACTCGTCCGAATATTGTAGATACACTATAAACTTGTTGCCAAGTCATTTTATCAGCTAAGGAATATGCCGAGTCACTGTTCAATTGTCATTCTGACAATTAAAATAGTTTTGTTATGTCATGCTATTATTGCAGAATTAAAAATCAAATTAATAACTTAACTATGATCATCATTAATGTGTCGTTCTTTGTGGACAATTAATCACGTATTTTCTACTAGTGGGTGAAGATTATATCACAAAACCCTAACTAATTTTTTTATTTGATTTTTCGTAAGAAGAAACAACAGGCTCATAATGAACTCGAAAAAACAAGTCTGTCTTCAAGGTTACAGTTAATAAGCTTTTAATTAACTAGTGCGCTTTACCATACCCACCTGTATCACTGTTGACCATAGGGTGGCATCACAGATGAGCACTAGTTTATATTGTAAGAAATAAAACTAGATAATAATACTAAACCAATAATTAAAACTAGATCCATTCATTTTAATTATTTTGGCGCTCAAAAGTGCCTTTTAATGGTCTAATTGGAATAAATGATTTGACTTTGACTTTGAAAAAAAAAGCCTAGTTTCGTGTTTATAACGTCATAAGATGAAAAAGTTCATTTTGGACCTGTATTTATTGCATGTAAATTGGGTAAAGAATTGTTTATAGTCTAGATTTTAAGTTAAAACTATGTTGCTGTGCCCTAACAGGCTCCATAACTGTACTTTAGCTATACACATTATGGTATGCAATTAAATAAATATGAGTATGAATACTATAATTAAAAAGAAACTTGGATTGTGAACCTAGTGCATTAAAAAATTCTGCATCCAGTTATCTCTTGCATACAAATGAGGTGAAAATGCAAACAAGACCTACACTGACCTTATTGGTGAAGTTTTTTAGAAAATTTGCCAGCTAAGTCATAACCGGTTTCTACTTACCCCCATGGGAAAAAGGCGTGAATTTATGCAAATAATTTATTGGCTCAATCTTTTATTCCAGTATAAACGAATTCGTAATGGCAAACTGGTCAGCTATTGGTTCCGTGATCCTGCCCAACTTGGGAGGATGGGCTAACGGTGTCTACTTCGCTGGGCAAATCCGCAGGGAACCAGGACAGAAGTCTTGGTACGATGACCTGAAGAAGCCTTCCTGGAATCCTCCGAAGTGGGTGTTCGGACCTGCATGGACTATCCTGTACAGCAGTATGGGTTATGCCTCATACATTATTTATGAGGAGGTTGGTGGATTCCAAGGTAAGCTATTTTTTCCGTTTTTATGAAGGCTTGTTTGATTTTTAAACAATTTTAATACTGTCTTTGTTTTAAATACTGTAGCAGCTTCTTTAGAGTTAGTTTAAACTTGATTGTAGGTAATAACTTATAGCAGGGACTGCCTCGTTAGCCTTGTGGTCCTAAGTGCGACTGCTACGCTAGAGGTCTTGGGTTCGATTCCCAGGCCGAGCAGAGTTATTGGGATTTTGTATGAAATATGGGAAAAAGAAACACAAAACTTAATTTAGTACATTTTTAAGTACAAAATAAGTACCATAACACAAGCTCTGCTTAGCTTGGGATCAGATAGCCGTGTGTGAGTTGTCCCAAGATATTTTTTTAATTTTTTTTATTTAAAAATGTCGTTTTCTTGTCTGCTGTAGACGACGGTGGCGTGTATGGTACGTTTTCGTTTGTCGGCTATATCCGACCGACCATGGCGATCAAAAGGTTAAAACTCTTACCAATATAAAATAAGCATTTACCGATTACCCTCAGCCCTACTATAAATAATTCAATTACATAATATCTAGAATTAAATAGAATTTATTACATAAAGACAATATGACTTGTATGTATAATCTTTTATTTTAGCTGAGTTGATAAGATAATCTGTCTGTAGTGACAAGATATTATCACTTGTTATCGTATAAATAATGTTTGTATTTCATAATAATAGGTGTTGTCAACCAAGCGTCTTATGACTAGAGGAAAATTGTTAAGAATTTTCTATAATTATAATCTGTTTGTCGTTGAAAATTTTGATTAACCGTTTCGTCGCCACAGACGTGTCAAGGGCGTCATATAAAAATATTCAGTGAGGCCAATGACGCACCTAGCGCGTCATATAAACCATCCATATTATCACGCTTGTATTCCGCGGACGGTTAGGCAGAGGTGTACTAATGTAAACCCACAGTTCGCCGGTATGTTTAGGTACCATGTATTAGGGGGCGAGCCTATTGCCATTAACCAGGCACAAATCCTAACTTCGAGTTGCTAATGAGAATTTTATATAAAAACCCAACAACACTTTGCTCCACTTGGGAATCGAATCCAAGACCTCTGGGGTAGCAGTCGCGCTTAGGAACACTAGACAACGTGTTTTTCAATCATTTTTATATGATTGCCTCATTGAAAAACACGTTAAAACTAAATATGACTTCTTTGGCGCGGCATCTAATAAACATTTTATTATTAACCAAAATGGAGGTGGCGATTAATGGATCAACAGACTCGCTAAACTTAAACGTCCCTAAAAGTATTTCTATCGCTACAGTACACCTTAGAGTGAAAGAGACAGCACGAGACTTAACGGCGACATAAGATTGATTTGATCGAACGGCTTGGCCTTCATAGGCGATTGTTATTACAAAATCCATCTTACAAGCTAATTTTACATTCTCCGTGATTGCATCAGCACAGTAAACATTACTTCAACACTTTTCAATCAATGACATCATACACTACAATGTGTGAAGTAAAACTCCTCCATACTGGTTACTTTACACTTCAAATGTGAAATGGTTTTTACAATGAATTATTTAACTATTTGTAACTACTTATTATACATACCATCACGCCTGTATGCCCCGAAGGGTTAGGCAGAGGTGTGCCAATATACACCCACAGTTTGCCGGTATGTTTAGGTCCCATGTAATAGGGGGCGAGCCTATTGCCATAAACCGGGCACAAATCCTTTCAAATCAAATCTAAAACCAAGAGCTGCCACTGAGAATTTCATAGAAAAACCCAATAACACTTTGCTCGTCCTGAGAATCGAACCGAAGACCTCTTGCGTAGCAGTCGCGCTTAGGACCACTAGGCTAACGTGGCAGTCAAATTAGTCATCACAAGTAACTACTTAATTGTACATATTTATGAATAACATAATAGTTACCTACAGGTAGTTGTTCAGTGTCTCTGGGTATTCGTGTGAATATTTGTAAAGGCACCCACGATAAATGTTATTGTATTTATTTTACCCATTACACAGAAAATATAATAGAATAGAAACGTTTATTAATACTACTTCATACTCAGGGATTACAGGCGTGATAATGTTAATTAATACCCAATTCCGTATATTTCCAGATGAAGCAGTGTTGCCCCTGACCTTATACGGAGGTCAGTTGCTCCTCAACTGGGCTTGGACACCCATCTTCTTCGGCTTGAAGGACTTCAAACTGGTTAGTATACTAAAAAGATAAATCTACCAAATAAAATATTGGATTCATCATCTGCCTAGTCTTTTCCCAACTATGTTGGGGTCGGCTTCCAGTCGAACCGGATGCAGCTGAATATCAGTATTTTACATGGAGCGACTGCCTATCAGACCTCCACAACCCAGTAATGGGTAATACGATACTCTATGTAAGACTGGTTGTCAGACTTTCGGGCTTCTGACTAACAGTAACGACTGTCAAAGATCTACAAATGACAGCCGGGACCAACGGCTTTACGTGCTTTCCGAGGCACGGAGGAAACTCGCTATAGTAAATAAAATATTGGATTAAAAGACATAATTACGATATTGGCGCTCTTTGGGGGAGGCCTACGTACAGCAGTGGACGGCTATAGGTTGATATGATAATGATTAGTATTAAAATGCTAGGAAGTAAGCATAATTATTATTGAAAAAAAAAACTTTTCTTTCGTAAGACTTACGGTAAAGTACCTGGGAAGACTTGGATAACACTTTATTACCATCTCACTTTATAGACAAGAGCAATTTTTGTGAATACAGTTTACGATTCTGTGCTAATTTCCTCCCATTTCCCATCACCAGGCCTTCATCGAGATATCGGTGCTGTCAGCGGCAGCCTGGGCCACGACCCTGTCCTTCTTCCCCATCAGCCACACGGCTGGCTACCTCATGCTGCCGTACCTGGCGTGGCTGGGGTACGCCAGCTCGCTCTCCTACTACATCTGGAAGAACAACCCCAAGTCCGACGGCCCTACGATCAGGGAGATCAAGGATGAGAAGACTCAGTGAAGGTTTGTATACAATTACTATAGAATACTTTGTAAAGCTACAAAGCTTGTTACTGCCTCGTTGGCCTAGTGTTACTAAAAGCGACTGCTACGCTAGAGGTCCTGGGTTCGATTCCCAGGTCGAGCTAAAATCCGATCCAGATCCGTTTAGCTGTTTAAGCGTGAAATAGTAACAAACATCCATCTGATCTCACAAACTTTCGCATTTATAAAATTAGTAGGAAGTAAGATATTAGTTGGATTTGGAAATGTATTTAGAACTAATAATTGAATCTAACATTTATCCATTTCTTTTTCAGATAATAAAATCAACAACACAAAACGCTTAATAACTTAATAATTTTCTTAAGTCTTCGAACAACAATGTGTTCTTAGTGTTAGTCGCAACTTCACGCAACATGTGCAATTTCTATGAACTTATACTGTAAGTAATAACTAGGGTGATAGCTTGTCGCTATTGGTAAGGGCTTGGGTAGCAGATGGGACAGTGAATTGTATTAAATCACCTGTATTTTGTGGCCTGAAGGTGCCTAATGTGGCCTGGTGGGTCTTTACCTTTTGAACGCCACAGTCGTGTATAGCCGACAAATGAAAACGTGCCCAACATGCCACAATCGTCTATAGACGACTAGAAAACTGCATTTTTTTATTGAACTGCATTTGTCGGCTATACACGACTGTGGCGTTCAAAAGGTTATGTGACCTGACGGGTTTGAATGCGGCCTTAGAGTTTCAAAATGGCCGCTGTAGTCATTGGCGCCCAAAATATTCGCACAAACACACTAAAGCTTGAAGTTCCTAAAACATCACTTCGCTTTTCCTGAACCGTATCTTAGGGGTCCGTAATAAAAAGTATACCAGAAAGACCCCTTTTCTAAAGGTAGTTTTTTTTTCTTAATTCCCTGTCTTAAACATGTACTGAACTGTTGTATAAATACACACAACTTTGTGAATTAAATCTGTAGTTTACAGTATTTGTAATTATACGATCAATATAAAATTTTGTCTTAGAAATGGTGACTATTCTTATAACAGTTCACCATAGTCAATATAATATTCTGTTGTAAAAGTAATACGTTATATAATAAAACAATATCGTACGTACAATTATTAGAAGTACATAATACTAACACATTTCTAGAAGTTATAAGATTTTTTTTTGTGGGTAGTATTGCATTTATTAGATCAATGTTTAAAAGTATCTACTTTTTTAACTAGTGGTAGCGTAGCATGGAATTTGAAAACTAGAGACTAAAAAAAATATTCTAAAAGTTATTTCGTCTGTGTTTCCGAAAATTTTAGTGCTAGAAGTAATGGCAGTCAAACACTTAACGATCTACTTGCATAAGTTTATACTTGTAGTTTAGACTTGCATAAGTTTGAACTTGCAGTTTAGACTTGCACAAGTTGTAACTTGCAGTTTAGACTTGCACAAGTTTGAACTTGCAGTTTCGAGTTGCACAAGTCAACTTGCGCTAATAATTCATCCCACACACGTCAAAGCATACTTGTGCAAGTCAAAACTTGCGCAAGTATACCGTTGTGCGGTTTGCATTAATTATTCTGTAAAGTCAATTCTAAGCACTATTACTACGACAATAAAGTCACAATTATTCTAAAAAAATGTTGTATTCTTATTAATGTACTTTCTTATAACGAAGTTGTTTTTATTTACCTATATTGTAGTTATAAGTGGAAAGTGTCCTTCAAAGCACAATTATATGCATTCCTGGATTGCATTTAATTTCATATATTTTTGAAACCAAATAGTAAATTGTGTGACAGATCTTTGAGAAGTGCATTATTTGTGTAAAACGTAGATTTATCGAATATTACTGTTTGGAGTTATTGTCTATCAATAAATTACTGAAATATTATGGTGTTGTTTTTATTTTTTCATTCCATAATGAGTAGTTACAAAAAATCCTATACCCTATTGTTGCTATACTCACATTATCTATACGAAAACAGAAACCATTGTACCCCTTTGGTTTGTATTTGGTACTAGCTGTTGCCCGCGACTTCGTTTGCGTTCACTATTTCATTGGTTTCAATTTTGTTTTCGCGTAACCCTTTCTTTTAACTAAGGGACACAGCACACACGCTACTTTTAGTAGCGCGAATCGGCGAATTTGCAACTGTATCGATACTGCATCGCGTTTTGGCGACTCTCTGCGTTCGATCGCAGCTGCCAAATCGCGCGATTTAGCGATGCTGTATCGCGTTTTGGCGACTAACTGCGTTCGGACGCAGTATCGGAATCCCGAACTGTTCCGATGTTAGATCGGGTCGGCTGTAGTGTTGCTGATCCATTGTCGATTATCGATAGTTTGCCGATTTGCAATGGTATTGTTTATCCCACTAATTTTATAAATGCGCATGTTTTAGGTTAGTTAGGTGGTAGGTTAAGTGTTAGGTGGATGATGGATGGAAACATTCATCCATCCATGCTCAAAATGCATAAGTTTGTGAGGTCAGAAACTTCGCATTTTTTACATTACAATTACAATAAATGGATGGATGGATGTTTTCATCCATCCATTCATCATCCATCTATGCCTCCTCACAAACATTTGTATTTAAAATCGTACTTATATTATAAATGCAAACGTTTGTGTAAAGGGATATATGGATGATGGATAGAACCATCCATCCACCCATGCTCAAAATGCCAAAGATTGTGAGTTCAGAAGCTTTCGCATTTTTTATATTATGAATACAATAAAATGGATGGATGGATGTTTTCATCCTTCCATCCATTTTATCCATCCATCCCTCCTCACAAACTTTCGCATTTAAAGTCCTATTAATATTATAAATGCGAAAGTTTGTGCGGTTGGATTAATGGATGGATGTTTGCGTAATGTAAGACGTGAACTGGTTATAGGATGTAACCAATACCGCCTCCGGAGCGATTGACATTTTCGGTTTATCAATACTGCAGGCAGCAGTGCAGCTTCATTAGAATCTATCGTAAGTGTGTAGCTTCGTCAAAATCACAACACAACACTAGTCGCATTATGTTCCACATAAAGGTCTGCCCCCACGACCGATAATCGGGCTGATTCTCGGTCGTTTTTTCTCGCCGGCAAAAAAGTCTGTAAAAAATCGGCCCGATTATCGGGCCGATTTTTGAAAGTTTTTTTGAGTACATACACCCTGACACATCCTCACACACACGCGGAACTGTGGGTAATGTCGTACAGTCGGTTGTCAACATTATCTGACCCACCCTAAACACAAACGAAATTGGACCCTCTGCCTATGAAAATAAGGTTTATTCAATTTATATGAGCTTATCAGTCAAGCGCTCGAGGACTCAAACAAATAGAATAATAATACACACACGCAAATTTGATCTTTATCACGTTAGCATTAGGTTAAATGTTATAACAACTTGTTATAATATAATTAGTGTAATAGCTTATTTTAATGATTTCGGTCAAGTAATTCTGGTCTCGTGGTCTGTGTATAAGACTTAGAATGACAAGTTGCGAGATCAAATCCTGCGACGAAGATATTGTTTCGCTTACAATTTAGATTTTTTTCTAAAAGTATTTCTTGTATTATTGTAAAGAACTATAGACGGATAATCTTCAAATATAAAGTTTCTAAAATGGTAATACTTGTAATAAGTGGGTAGTTGAAAAATAAATATTTGTATTCATTGTAAAACTGGTATTCAAATGCTACTGACTAAGGGTATGCAGTGACAGCGCGCAAACATATTTTACCTTGCCTTACTAAATTGCAAAAACAACTTCTCTTTACAATTTTTTTTTTTTCTATTTTATAGGTAGTTTTTTTTAATTTTTGTTTTTTTTTATTATCATGTCTTAATGGAGTGATTAAATAATGAAGGGATAAAATACAAAATAATCTATTTGCACTAGGATAAGGTTGGCTGCTTGTGCTGTGCAAAAATAAACTTTATGAAAGTATACATATGGTTTAAATTCTTTAGTCTTGTGGTCACTAATCGTTGTTTACGTTCGAAATCAAGTTTAACCTAAATATAGCTTCTGCTCAGATGTTTCTTTTTTAATTATTTTATTATACTTTTTTTACATTTCTTTAATGGACAACGTATAGAAATAAAACTAAACAATTGCAAATTTAAAATGTTTATTATTTCATTGAAACACTTAGGTAAGATAAAGTAAGTAAATGCTCACATATTTCCAAATTAATATACAATTTATATGAGTATGCCATAATCAAATTTAACCATTTATAAACATTAAAAAAGGCATGTTTATGCTTGAAAGTTTGTTATCGAGAAAATTAATTCATCTGTGAAATGCCTTACAGATTTATAGCTGCCTATGTGTAGTGAATAAACATGTCATTTAAATAGAAAAAATCTATTTATAACAATAACATCACCACGTAATTGGCAACATTTAAATGGTTTAACAATCTATCCATTGAGCATTTACTTACATGGTGTGTTTAAAAATATCCTAGATTAATTAGTAGCGGAGTGATGGCGCACCGTTCCTTGTTACGTTCATCTTTGTTCGATTTAAATGATTTTTTTTCATCAGTGAAGATCACAACATTTTCTTCCCAATTAAAATTCCCAAAAAAAATATTCCTGGGCAAAACGGACCCCCGCTTCTTCGCGATGAGCAGGTGTCAATGCTATTTTCTGTGCCGGTTTATAATTCCTTATTCCAGCAGCGTGTAAATGTCTTCTCACTGTTTCCACTGAAATATCGTGTTGTATTGCGGTTACACTAACGGGCAATCGCATTCGGGACTATACTTGATGTTTTTTGCCCCTGGACGAATCCGCTGAATATTTACTTTGTCTCCATAACGTCTTAGCTACAGTCGTATTTCTCTAAAACAAAAAAAAACATTTTTGTAACCGTTTATGTAACTTGTAAGGAGTGAATGTAATAGTAAAATAGCCAACTACGCGTTCATTAATCACAATCAATTAAATAAAATAGGTATAAAAAAAACACTTACTGCTATATTAAGACGACGACCAATCTCTCTAATTCCAACATTCTGCTCATGTAAAAATATGATTTTATGTTTGGTATTGGTATAGTCATTAAGCTGCGACATTGCTTTTTTACACCAAATTGCATAAAAATACTTAACGAGTTATGCGAAACGATTTACAAATGTGTGTGCGCAGTCACTGCTAATAGGCGTAGTGTAACTTTTGTCACGAATTTATTATCTACCTCACGAAGCAAATATATGTGAACTTAAACTTTTTTAATTTACCCACCTGTTTACAAGATAAGTTATTAGGCGTAAGTCATATTGGTCGTTCTTTAATAATGCAAACAATATTGTAGAAATGAATTCAAATTAAAAAAGAAACTGATAACAGGTGGACTGTTTTCGAACCCACATGTTGTTCCTCGCCAATCCAACATCAAACCGCCAAGCCACAAGAACTTGTTAAGAATCCACGAAATTAAAGATTGGGTTCTAATTATGTAGGGTGACTTAAAAGGTTTTTAACTTTAATGTCAACGAGATAATGATTAAAATAGCTTAACAAAATGATATAATGCCGGTGGCTCCGACAACGTTGGGTGGGTTTATGCGTGTCTGTATTCATCGAGGCTCATATAAATTGAATAAACCTTATTTTCATAGGCAGAGGGTCCAATTTCCTTTGTGTTTAGGGTGGGTCAGATAATGTTGACAACCGACTGTACCTTATAGTTCCGAGACAGCGACACGCCGGCTGACGCTGAAAACCAGCGCTGTGGTTCCGTGTCTCGTGCACGGGCCACGGCTTTATGCTGAACGTCAGCCTTTTCGTGCGGTAGTAGCGCATTATAGATTATTGTTTTTGTTATTTTTATTTTTGTGTTGTGCGGCGCTTTCGCGAGAATAAATGGTTTTTCTCTCTTTCTTTTTTACACACAGACAGCACAGACAGATTTTCAGTTTTTCAGTGGGACAGTTTTTTGTTAGTTTTGATTATCGGTCGTGGGGGCAGACCCTAATTATGTCAAAACGCTGCGATCGGCATCTTACAGTGTGCGGGGGGGTAGCGATTAGTCGCTGAATCGCGCTTCCGAAAAGCGACTAAATCGCTGCGATTGGCGATTTCAAGTGTGCGGGGGGTAGCGATTAGTCGCTGAATCGCGCTTCCGAAAAGCGGCTGATCGCCGATTCGCGCTACTAAAAGTAGCGTGTGTGCTTTGTCCCTAATAACTTTCTAAAATAATAGTAGCCTATGTTACTCCTTATAACATTAACTATCTGCGAGTGGAAGTCCCGTCAAAATCGGTCTAGCCGTTTCAGAGATTAGATTTGCTTATTATACGCTAAGGCCGCTTTCACATTTAGGCGACTTTAGCAGCGCGACTAGTCAGAATTTCATAATAAAAAAACAGAAGAGCTGTCGCCCACAGCATCTATTTTTAAAATGAAGTGCGCCATACTGACCTAAACTTTGATCTGTTCTTGTAATGTGAAGGAATGTACTTCTGCCGCGCTACTATCGCGCTGCTAACGTCCTAATGTGAAAACGGCCTAACATTAAAATAATTATAGTTTTTTTTGTTATATTGAATAGAGTGTAGTCTAGACCAGGGGTTCCAAACCTTTTTCAGTCCGCGGCGCACTTGCATGTTTAGAATTTGTCATGGCGCCCTGTGGGGGGGGGGGACCCCATAATGTAACCTCCCCCATTTATAGATGGGAAATCATCAAATAACTTCCCCCGCCCTGGGCGGGACGGGAGGGAGTGTCAGACTTTTACTGACTAAAACCCGTCTATGTTCCTTCATGTGCCCTTTGCGTTCCGGGGGCGCGGTATCTCTTTCGAACAACCCGCAGCCCCGGCAACCTCCCCCATAATGTAATCATTTCAATACCGGGTGTTAGGGACATCTGTCTTAAACTGGAACCATGAATTATCTATACTGGACTGAGTATCACACAATTTTTTTATAGGAAAACCATAAGTAATAAATAGATTTGGAAACTTTTAATTCGCACTAATTCTTCAACCGCCTCGTGGCGCCCCTTTGTACCTACTTTTTACGGCGGCGGCGCCCAGGTTGGGAAGCCTTGGTCTAGACAATAATATTATCTTTATTACACGTAAGGAGCACACCAGCAAAATACTGCAAAATCAAAACTAAAATTGTAGTACCTATTGTAGAGAATCAGTACTCTTTGAACGTCAAGTCTAGTTTTACAAGACATTTTTCAAGAGACAGATTATCGTACAGATTGCCTTATCCCTTCTCGCCGATCGTTTTTCATGCAAAAACATATCAGCGTAAAACCCTTGAAACTATTATCGGACATTTAAAACTAATGGCACTATAAATACGCCTTATCTCCTCGAATTGTAACTCTGAGCCGTTGAGATAAAGTCTGTTTTTGTACAAAAAGTCGTCACAGAAGGATTAGCTGCTTAGATCTGATGGCGGTAGATCCGTAACTTTGATTTATTTGAGTGCGTACTATTGGTTCGACGTTTAGTTTCGATAGTGGGATCATGGAGATCGGAATCTAATATATAAAATTCTCGTGTCACAGTTTTCGTTGCCATACTCCTCCGAAACGGCATGACCGATTTTGATGATTTTTTTTGTGCATATCGAGTAGGTCTGAGAATCGGCCAACATCTATTTTTCATAACCCTAAAAAAAAAAAAAAAGGGCAAAACAACGTTTGCTGATGCTGGGTCAGCTAGTAATAATATAATAAAGTTAAACCACTAGTTGTAATGGAAAATTTTATATGACCAGCTTCAGGTAGCGGCAGGTGGCGGTCTGTGGTTTCTGCCTACCCCCATGGGAAAAAGGCGTGAGTTTATGTATATATGGATGTGACCTGCTTCTACCCGCGACTTTCTCCATGTTTTTTCACTCGTGTTAAGTTGCGTCTATTTATTTCTTTATTAATCAATACAAACTTAAAACCTTATAAATTAGAAAAATAGTCTCCCAAAATGGTTTGCTTCGCTCCCGTGCATCGTAGAGTGATTGGTTATATAGCCTATAATATTCCTCATGAAACTGGTAACTTCAAAAATATTTTTGCCATTCTGACTGGTACTTCCAGAGATATAAACAGACAAACAAGAAAAGTTCAGCGGGCAGCGCAGGACCGGCCATTGCGCATTGTGGCTATCTCTAGCTAGAGGGAAGCCTATATCCAGCAGTGGACGTCGTTCAGCTGATATGATGATGATGATGAGATGCTGCACTCTTGTATAGAACAGCTGATATGATTGTTTGGCAATATCTGCGGTGTTATTCTGTAAAACCCTCCTTCCGTGAAGTGAGCGTGTGACGACCTGTCAATCCCTAGCATCGTATAGTGGCAGCCCAGTTCACCTTAATTCACTGAGGGAGATTTCTTACAGAATAAGCCGGCTGATCTGGTTGTTTTCAGATCATGATAAGTGTCAAAAGCCTCGTCTGAAAATCGAGTGAAAAGTGTCAAAAGTCTCGTCTGAAAATCGAGTGAAACGATATTGCTACTTACACTATCGTTTCAATCAATTTTCAGACGAGATCCTGTCGTTGTACTCGTAAATAGTAGGGGCATAGATAAGAGGAATGACTTGTTGAGGGAAGGATTATGGCCATTTCTCCGTTAGACAGGGGCCAAGTTTTTAGTGCCCTCCATTGCTATTAGTATTCACATTTAGTTTTCGCTGTTTGATTTTAAAGTCGAAAGTCAAAGTTTTATTACCTGTGAAATTTGTTGGTAGGTACTTTAGTAAGGTTGACCTAGTCGATTAGTAGTCTATTGCAGATACCGCGCCCCCGGAACGCAAAGGGCACAAGGAGGAACATGGGTGGATTTTAGTCAGTAAAAGTCTGACACTAAGGGGGCGGGGGAAGTAATTTGATGATTTCCAATCGGTAAAAAAACCCTTCGGAGAATACAGGTGTGATGGTATGATTATGTTGTTCTCACTTCTCAGGCAGCGTATGCAGGCGTCGCAGTCAGAGATGACAATGTGTCATGTCAACTATGTCAGGTGTAGCTATGAGCGTCGCGCGGAACGGTACTCTGCAGAGCTACGTGCTGCACATAGTTACCGACGCGCTTGGCACACTGCAAGATAGGCTAAAAAGACCTGCAGTGCTATTTTGTTAACATGGGCCTTGGTGAGAGGTGAGGCGAGCTTGAGGTGAGCTGACATTCCATCGACGCTAGGGATAACAGCCTCCAAAAATATCATTTCAGCTAGAAGCTTACATCACCTACATTCACTGAGTGAGGTTTTTGCACAGTCTTAATTTGTGCCCGGTTGATGGCAATATGCTCGTCCTCAAAGTATTATAGTAGTATTATGACTTGTATTTTATATCGTAGTAACTTTAATCCAGGACTGATCCAGAGCGCCCAAAATACCAACCTTGCTATAAGTTTAATAATGGTGACTGTTTCTTTTAAGAAAACCGACATTCGCGTTCTCATTTATCCCGAGTCTGCTTTAGTCATGGAGCCTTAAGCGCCATGTTCAATGATCCTCGATGTATCATGAACTAATGATCATTTCGCTTGATAGAGCCAGATTCGAGGACACAGTTCCTTGATGTAATGTGTAATCACGGTTGTAATTACCTAATTAGGTGTGTACTAATGCTCATCCTTCCAGTGTTCTGCTCGTTCTAAGACGCATCTTACAGCACCTCTCATGGAATGTAACACACACTTTTTAGTATGAAGCCTTCGGTAGGCTTACATTTTACAAGTAGGAAGGGACCTAGACATAACAACACTTGACTGAATTGAATTTTGACACTAGTATATTTTTTTATGGAATTAATGTAAATGTACAACATGATGTATTACGTTTTTTTAAAAAGAGTATGTATGGAGTTTCTTGCCCATTCTTCTCCATACGAAACTACCTTTTGGAATGGGCAACTAGATTCAATAGTTTTAGTTAATTGACGTCCGAAAGTGCCTTATAATGGTCTAATTGGAATAAATCATTTGACTTTGACTTTGACTTTGAATAAAATAAGTAAAGAAACACGAGTGAAACTAGTGTTACTTTAACTGCTTTTTAACCCCATAATTAGTGTTTTTTAGTCAAAGTCAAAGTATTAAAACTATTTATAGGCCCTTCTAAATTGTCAAGTTGTCGGTAAGTTACAAAGTTAAAGCTTAGTTGCTCGTTCCAAAACGTAGGTCCCTGGAGGAGATCTAGCAAGAAATTCTTCGCACATTTTTTTCAATTTAGTTTTTACAAAATACTGGTTTTATTTTTCTTCCAATGTACTGCGGGTTCGCAATCGTGTACCAATGTGGCTTTTTCTATGTCATATGTACTCTATAAGTATTTATTTTTATTTTTTATTTAGTTAGGCAGGTGTAGCAGGTGCAGCTACCTTGTTCCTACTAACCAATAACCTAACAGAGCTTGAGATATCTCGTTATAGCACATCTCCCCGTACACACAAGCTCAGACACGCAAGATATTTGCACGGCGTATGTTTCGGCATGCAACGTCACGACATACGAACCCTAGAACGTCGACAGCGCACAGAACACTCCGCTCACATACTTGCTAAGTTTAGGATGATTATACTTGATCACATCGGTATGTGTCAATAAACTTGATTGTTTTATACTTAAACTTAGTTAGGTACTAACTACACCGCATACACCACTCACCACAACACACACCATACTCCTGCATACCTAAGCAAACAGAAGCAACTGTACATTAGAATGAATCCGTAATGGCTTGTTAATTGTACAATATATTGTAGGGGATAGACTGTATTCCGAGATACAGGTTAACACCTAGTTCGGATGCAGAGGTTCCCAAATCAAGTTACGAAGTGCCATTGATCTTGTAATTGAACCAAATATTGTAATTTGCTTTGTAATTGAGTGTATTTTTTTTTTGTGTGAAATAAATTTATTATTATATTATTATTTATTATAACTTTTAGGCGGAGATCCTAAAGTCGCTAAGACCTAGCAAGCTTGAAATTTTGAGAATAGATGGGGGATTATGTAGTTCAGAATTTGCTAGTATAATTATTACTTGTTACTTAACGTACGTAAACGTAAATTATTCTACTAGGTACTAGCTTTTGTCGGTGACTTCGTCCGCTTCGAATTTATAATATTATCCCACGGGAATCGTACATTTTTCCGGGATTAAAGTCCTATGTGTTTTTTCAAACTACAATCTATCTCAGTGCCTAATTTCATCCAGATCCGTTCAGCCGTTTATGCGTGAAAGAGTAACAAACATCCGTCCATATATCCACTGTCACAAACTTTCGCATTTCAAAAATTAGTACTATTTATTGCTTCTTTATTTTCTGTAGATCTTTAGAAAAGTAACCAAGTGTAAAACATTTACAGAAGAGTAAAAACAACAGTTAAATTACTAATTCCCAGTAGATACAGTACAAACTGTCGCCGCTGAGTTCAATCAAAATGTTAATTCTCGCACATTACTCTGGGCTTCTACTAGTACGAGTGGCGACGTCCATTACGTCGATTCTGTAAAATTCAGACATGAACTCGCATCTCACGTCGCTATTCACCCTCACTTCAAAATGACATTGATTTATTTGACACTTTGAAGTGCGAAGTGAGCGTCGAAGTGACGTTGGAATTACCGTATAGAATGTCACTTCTTACGTGATCTCATACTTTATCTGTTAAAATTTTCCCGTCAATTTAGTTCAACTCGCTGATACGCTCGCAAGAGATTCGAATTATCAACCGAGTTTTTAGAATGCCAATCAAGAAAGTCACAGCGGATTCAGATTCGAAGTTTAGAACGAGGTCTTACAGAATTACACAGCTGTTCAGTATGTATGTATGTAGTTAAGGGGCTATCCAACCAAACACAGGACACCGAAAACACATTTTTTAGAAAGAACAAAATTTTTTTTTCTTTGTCTCTACTGACTGACTGGATTACTACGCATATACATAATGATTTTATATAATGACTAGCGAAGTATCCGCAACTTAGTCCACGTGGCTTATTTTACCAGCATTAAGTTACGTCTTTGGTTACTGCTCCGCACCCGTGCGTGGTAGCGTGATGTTATATAGCCTATGATACTCAGTAATAATGTAGCTGTCTAACGGCAAAATAATTTTTGAAATCGATCTAGTAGAATTTGAGTATATATATTCATTACATACAAAAATTCAAATCTTTTCATAATATTATTAGTATATTAGTATAGGTGCAGAATATTGTAGGGAATTTTAATAACTAAAGACATATCTATAAATTAATCTACTGAGCCGTGTATTTTTTTCTCAATTTAATACCATCACGCTTGTATTCCCCGAAAGGTTAGGCAAAGGTGTACCAATGTACACCCACAGTTCGCCGGTATATTTAGGTCCCATGTAATAGGGGGCGAGCCTATTGCCATTAACCGGGCACAAATCCAAACTCCGAGCTGCTACTGAGAATTTCATAGAAAAACCCAATAACACTTTTTGCTCGACCTGGGAATCGAACCCGGGACCCCTTGCACAGCAGTCGCACTTGCGACCACGAGACCAACGGGGCATTTAATGAAAACCTCAAAATTACTGTGATGTTGGTGGTTATTCGATACAACTTACATCAATCGCTATTTTGAACCTTATTTGTTACTGCGATGCGTTATTAGCGACATTACATTTGCTTACCATAGGGTCTTAAGTGTACCGAGAATCTAGTTCATTATTCATAACATGTATGCTGCCTTAAAATCGGGAAAGTTTCCTTGAGACAGTAATCTCATTTAGTCTGTTTGATACATTTTAACCGCTGTAGACGCATTTTGATGTTTTTGGTAATTAATCCTTCAAAGAGCGAAGAGTGACGATGCTATGTTGATTTTTTGAAGAATTTCTTAGATTCTTTCTATTTTATAGTTTCTCGCCCATCTTACTCCATACGAAAGTACCTTTTGGAAGGGGCAACAATATTTTTTTGGTAATATGACGTTCAAAATTTCCATTTAATGGCCTAATTGATGATTAGCCTAGTGCTCCTAAGTGCGACTGCTATGCTAGAGGTTTTGGGTTCGATTCCCAGGTGGCGAGTTATTGGGTTTTTCTATAGCATTCTCAGTAGCAGCTCGGAGTAAGGATTTGTGCCCGGCCATGGGCCCCTATTACATAGAACTTAAAATATACCGGCGAACTGCGAGTGTACATTGGTACACCTCTGCTTACCCTTCGGGGAATACAGGCGTGATGGTGTGTAAATAAAGTCGCGGGCAGAAGCTAGTAGCTAAATAAGCAGCAAACAGCTAAGCTACACCTGCAAACAGCTACCAACGTTTATAATCTGTTCCATTTGTGTACCTTTGGGAGCATTTAGCTAAACAATACACAACACGCAGAGCTGTGTTGTGCATTTCGACAATAATTATGTGCACAAATCGTTTGTGTACCTATCTAGTGCAGATTACAGTGGATTTTGTGTCGTGATGGCCAAGGGGTTAAGGCACCTCTCATGCACGAGGTTATGGGTTCGCAACCGGGCACGGGCAAGTACCAATGTAATTTTTTCTAATTCATAAGTACTTTCTAAGTTTATCTTGGACGTCACTGACATCGGTAACCATGTCAGAGGCCCTTGAGGCGGTTTACAAACTCTGACACTAGGGTGTGTGGGGTCGTTAGAGCTTACTGCCCACACGATAAAGAAGAAGACAGTGGATTAGTTAGGGCTTATTTATTTTTACTTGAACGCGTTCAACATGCCTTGACAGATCTATCTGGGTTAAAAGGGTCTCGGTTTCTCGAACGAAAATCAACGCAAGATTAATGTGAGTAATTGACAAGCGCATGTGCAAGTTCAAATTCAAGGTTAAAGCATTTATTTATATTAGATCATGACAAGCAGTTTTGAATTGTCAAGTTGATAGAAACCTGAAGCTAGTTGCTCGTTCTAAAACGTAGGTCTCTATGGAGAATAACGAGAAAGAAACTCCATGGGCACTCTTTTCTGCGGGTTGTTCGAAAGAGATACCGCGCCCCCGGAACGCAAAGGGCACATGAAGGAACATAGACGGGTTTTAGTCAGTAAAAGTCTGACACTCCCTCCCGCCCCGCCCAGGGCGGGGGAAGTTATTTGATGATTTCCCGTCTATAAAAAAAAAAAAAAAAAATGGGCACTCTTTTCAATTTGGTTTTTACTAAACCCTGGTTACAATATTCTTGTTGCTTCTAGATGTGAATATAAACAAAAAAAGATCATAAAGATGTAGGTAACCCATAGCTGTTAAGAGATGACCAATCCCAACTGACAGCACCCGTTCACGAACAATCATAGCAGCTTATGCGTGCTTGAGAATTTGTCACATTTTTCTCTGTTTGAGATATCGGGGGTAAGTGATTTGATCTTTTTTTTGCTTTCAGTGACTACGTCTTCAGTATACATGATTTACGAGAAAAACCTGTGCATCATTTGAATGCAACGTAATTTTAAACGGTTCCTTTAAAAACTATGAAGGTTATCACTTCTTAAACTATATAATTGAATTAAAAACTACCTAACCTACTTATGTTCTCATGAATACAAAAATAAGTTGTCTCTTGCTCACGAGCAAACAACCAGAAAATTTAAACAAAGCCAAACCCTGGCTTGATGCCAGGAAACCCAACGAACTATACTTTATCTTAATTTCATATTTAAAACAAAGTTTCTGAACACTTTTTTGTGACACATTTACTACAAAGTTATTCTAAAATCATGGGACCGTCAACGGCCGCCATCTTGGTATAACCAGAAATTCAAAATGGCGGAACGTGTAGATAAAGTTAAGTTTACAACAATTTTATATCGTAGTTAAAAACGTTCGGGATCTAAGTACCTATTCGAGATTACAAAGTATCTATGCATGTTTTAGGTTTATGTTCCGTATTAGAATAGTTAATATGTTGGAGGTTACATTAAAATGTTTTAGATATTCTTGTGAGGTTAGATTTTTTTACCACATTTAAAGTACATTTTGAAATATTTATCTATATAAATAAAAATGCCCATCTCACATCGTGCCCTGCGTGCCCTAACAGCTGCACGCAGGAAGATTTAATGGCTGCCACCGACAACGCAGTCAAAGTGGCCAAATTCTGGGCCGCAACAATATAATATACCTACCAATAATATAGTTTGTCATCGAAACGCTAAGAAGAAGAATAAAAATGAATACTTAAATGTGTTGCTAAGTGCAAAACTTGAGAACAACTAACCGATTTGGCTGATTATTTTTTTGTAATTACGAATAGGTACTACTAAATTTTCAAATTTTCTTAGAAAATTGTCTAAAGAAAATTTATAGAAAATCCACCGGATAACTCGGAAATCAGCACCCGTGCGAAGCCGGGCGGTTCACTAGTATAAAATAAAAACATTTAAAAAATAGTAGCCCACAGGGATCGGGAACAGAGTTCACGCTACCAGCGGTTAGGGCTCCAAAGGGAGAAACCTAACAATGTGAGCCGCGTCGATCAGTAGTGCTTTCTGAATCAAACCCTTGATCTTCCACTATTCCTGTTTGAGCTTCACCTCTTGTCCTTCTACGAATTGTAGTAACTATAAGCTCATAGTATAGTCCTAAAAGGTACCAGCCCTAAATGTTCTCACATACATACATACTAGCACGCTTGTATTACCCGAAGGGTTAGGCAGAGGTGTACCAATGTGCACCCACAGTTCGCCAGTATGTTTTAAGTCCCATGTAATAGGGAGCGAGCCTATTGCCATTAACCGGGCTCAAATCCCAACAGTTTACATACCTAACTATTTATTATATTATTAATAAATAGTTATGTAAACCGTTTTAAATTACTTACCAATATGAATCTTACCAAGAGGTATCGTGTTGCCGAGTAGCTGGGATTGTGGACTTGTGGAGGTCAGATAGGCAGTCGCTCCACATAAAACACTGGTATGCAGCTGCATCCGGTTAGACTGGAAGGCGACCCCAATATTGTTGGGAAAAGGCTAGGCAGATGACGATGATGTGTACGGCGTTTTAAATTAACTTAAAAAAATTGACTTGTAATTCTTTCACCAATAATTAACGTGTTTCTATGTTTATGACAAAATGTAACGTCATGATCGTGAACTACAGACTGGGAACACCGACCCAAAATACGCTAAGGAACTTTATTATTTCTAAACAAAACAAAAGCAGTAAAAAAATATGTAATCAGAATACCTGCGTGCTCACGAACCCCCCCTACAAACAAGCCATTTGATATTTTTTAATGACACTTTTATTAAACAAAGTTACCAACTTGGAGACTTCAAAAAACCTTGGACTTCCAAGTTCAGTGATTTCAACTTCAAGTTTTGACTTTCAAGCATTTCAAGTATCGCTTTAATTGCCTTTGTCGTTCAATGTTTACGATTAAAAAACTTTAGAGAGCTAATGAGATTTCTTTTGTTTTGGAGATAACGTTTGTGGGTACTTTCCTTCAATTGTATTGAAGCAACGAAACGTTTGGCACTTGGGAAACAAAAGAAACTGTCCTGTTTTTTTTTTAATCTAGCTCTAACTGTGTTTTCTTAACGCCCGGTCACACAGGAGCGAATAACTGGGCGCGGTTACAATCACCGTCAAATATTTCGGGTCCACGTTAATGCGTGGAGCTGCTGCCTGAAATGCAACCTCAGTATCTCACCTCGTCTGCAAGTTGTTCGCCCAGTGTGACCGGGCCTACAAGCAACGTCTTTTTTTCTATGAAACATATATTTTCAAGTTAGAATGAATTTAATACATTTTACTTACTTACTTACTTACTGTTATTTATTTAATGCATGCATAATTCATGTTACTTAATTTTTCTTTGGATAATAAATAATTATGTGCACGCCGAAATTAATGACAGAATAAGAGATAGAATACATGATTTACGCAAATAAATGATTTGATTCAAAGTTTGATTATCCGAGTAGGCATTTTATAATTTTGAGTAGGTACAATGTGATTCTAATGGTCGAACAGAACTAAATTATTTGATTGATTTTTAGCACATATATAACCTAACGATTACAGTTTATTATACAAGCCTATCAAGACTGCATGGATTACTGGATCATACCAATTTCCTCTATGCCCATTACCTCCAGGGTAATAATGCCCACCACTGGCAGTGTAAGGGTTGATATAAGGGTAATGGCATACCCGACCAGAATATAAGGAGTCTATCGGTTCCCGACCATTACCCATGTTAATTTGCTCCTCGCCGAGAAAAGTTACTTGCGACGAGTTTTAAGTCAATTACGCAACACTTCTGTTTGTGTAGGATGTAACTTGTTACGATGCTCCGCTTTTTACTTTGTCAACTTATTTATATATACCATCACGCCTGTATTCCCCGAAGGGTTAGGCAGAGGTGTACCAATGTACACCCACAGTTCGCCGGTATATTTAGGTCCCATGTAATAGGGGGCGAGCCTATTGCCATTAACCGGGCACAAATCCAAACTCCGAGCTGCTATTGAGAATTTCATAGAAAAACCCAATAACACTTTTTGCTCGATCACGAACTACGAACTTATTTATTGAGGACAATTTTCATTTGCTACGTGAAGTGTCTGTTATTTTTCCAAGTCCTGGTTAAGATGGTTGGCAGATTGAAGGCACCGAGGTAGTAAACGCGTCTTATGAACGTGGGCTTCTATGTTCGATTCCAAGGCCAGGCCAAAAGTGTAATTGGGTTTGCCCATAAGGATTTTTTTAACAGCCAAGTGTTTAGAAGTTGTTGGTGTGACATCTCGTGACTTGGAAAGCATGTAGAACCGTTGGTCCTGCGCCTGATCTCTCCCCGGCCGCGTCGGGTTGCCGTCTCATCGAGTTACGACTGCTTGCAGACCCTTAGGTTTCAAGGCATCTAGACTTCGTTGGTAACCACTTATCATCAAGTGAAAAGACCACCGGTCTGTAAAGTCAGCATATCTGCAAGTTTATTTCACTTAGAATCACTAAGGGCAACTACACCCATTTTTTTTCGCGTAAATGACGTTCAGTATTGCCTTTTTCTAATGGTATAATTATTCTTCTTAGCGTAACGATAGCAAATATAAATACCAAATTAATTATATTTTGAATTTTTTTGGTTAGCCCTAGATTTCAGCTTCTACAATTCATTTCAATTGTCCCGTTCAAATCAAATGCGTTCAGTCGCTCCATGTAAAATACTGATATTCAGCTGCATCCGGTTCGACTGGAAGCCGACCTGAACATAGGTGGGAAAAGGCTAGGCAGATAATGATGATGTCCCGTTCAAATAAATGATTTGACTTTGACTTTTGGCTTTGCAGATTTTTACAGAACAGCACTGCTATTTCCCACGCAGAAAAAATGATGAAAAAAAACCAAATAAACCGCTTCAATCGCCTCAAAAGCTGCTCACCATTCTCCAACAGTTACGTTCTAACTGGGTGACGTTAATAGAGTCTAACGGATCACCGACGCGCTGGATTATTCAAATGAGCGCCTCCCCACGTTCCTAGTTAAAAAGTTTCTCCTAACAACACCATTGTTTGGACTTTGTGTACTGATTCGCTCTATAGACATTCAAATCAGTGAGTATTCGGTTATGTTGTTTCTGCTGGACGGTTTTAAGGGCAAAATCTAAAGTTATTCAGGAATTTCTCAGTAGCCCGGTGTCTGGATTTGTATCTGGTTGATGGGAATTATATGCTCCTGTTCGATCTGATTTAAATATGACTGAGAAAAATATACTCTAAGCTGCTATTATAAAGAGGAAAGGTTTGTATGTATGTCTGTAATAAACTCAATAACTACTGGACCGATTTCAAACATTCTTTCAGTATTGGAATGTTACATTATGCTACGACACACGGGAGCAGAGCAATATCCAAAGATATAATTTAACGCGGGTGAAATAGGCCACGAGGACGAAAGCTAATAATAAAATGAAAAAACTTTTAAACAAAAAAAAAACAACCGCCTTCAAAAACTAAAAAGTGAAAAATAACTTTAGCTTTGGAAGTCGGTGGCTTTGGTTCTGTTTGTTGTTTTGAATTGCCACCGACTTCCAAAGCTAAAGTTATTTTTCACTTTTTAGTTTTTGAAGGCGGTTGTTTTTTTTGTTTAAAAGTTTTTTATTTTTTGCTTTTTAGTGTCAACTTCCTGTTATCCAAATCCATGAAGGAACTGTCATACTACGTAAATTAACTTAACACCACTAAAAAGTCATAAGAAAGCAGAATACTTATGCGATTTCGTTTACTTGGAGAACAAATTTTCGAATACTACTGAATATATCTGTGTTACCCTTTCGGGTGTACACGCGTGATATTATGTTGTGTGATGGTATAAACAATGCTTAGATATGATATAGCAACAATCGCGGTTAATCTGCTGTTATTTATTGAAGAGTTCCCTCGATTTCTACAAGATCCCATCATCAGATATTGAAATGGTGGCAATGGGACCACACAAGAAGCACCAGCTTTCAAATAAAAAAAGAATCATGACAATCGGTTCACCCAGTCGGGAGTTACGAGGTAACAAACATAAAAAAAAAAAAAAAAAATACAGTCGAATTGATAACCTCCTCCTTTTTTTGAAGTCGGTTAAAAATCTAGTTTCGCAGGCAACTCTTAAAATCAAGTAGTTCTACACCATCTCCTGAATAAATTAATTATCAGCTTCTAAGCCCCCTATATTCCAACAGCACCATAAAGCACAGAATCCCTGTCAATAGGCCTTTGAGACGGTAAGATGAGGAAGATAAAATACATTTTCAATCATCATCAATTCTCAATAATGTCTAACATTCAATTAAAGTCGCTCCTCAAAGGCTAAATCGTAATCATGCGCTGCGGAACAAAGATGTAGAGAGAGATGAAGGTACGCTTTGTTTATACATACTAGCGACCCGCCCCGGATTCGCACGGGTCGTAATTTTTTACAACATCACATTAGAAACTTCAAAAATAACAGTATTTCTCCACTATTGAATGGATGTTATTGTACATAGGTATAAACATTACACTTCAATCACTCTATCTATTAAAAAAAAACGCAACGAAATCGCGTAGTTTTAAAGATTTATGCATACATAGGGATATGGGGACAGAGAAAGCGACTTTGTTTTATACTATGTAGCGTTAGTGATATATCATCAAGCCTGTATTCCTCGAAGGGTTAGGCAGAGGTGTGCCAATGTACACCCACAGTTCGCTAGTATATTTAGGTAGGGGCGATCCTATCGTCATTAAACGGGTACAAATTCTAACCTTGAGCTGCTACTGAGAATTCTATAGAAAAACCCAAAAACACTTTGGCTCGACCTGGTAATCGAACCCAAGACTTCTAAATCAAATAAGGAAAACACGGTCGGATATGATTTTAATTTCGATCACTAAATATTTTACGATCAAAGTTTTACCTTTCACAAAATAAATCCTTTCTTGCCATTCTCTATATCCGCGTTTCAAGCGAAGATCCCCAATCTTCAAACGGCAAGGTAAAAATCAATAATGGAGAATTCACTTCAGTAAGTTTAATTGTTTCATGAAAGTCTCGCGCTTATATTGTAATATCTATTTTAGCTTTAACAGTAAGTTTTTAATAGTGTGCCTTTACTTTATGATAGTTTGTTAATAGATTATTTGAAGACTGGAAGTTCTTCTGGAAGCTCTAGTAGGTTGAACGGAGACCGGATTCATCCTTAATTAACTTTTAAAGTCAAAGTCAAATCATTTATTTCGATTAGAACTATAATTAGTACTTTAGCTTTAATATACAGGGTGGAAATTTATTATCCTACCTGGAGGGAAAGTACTCTAAATACTTAAGTAAGCACATTTTACCCAAAGGAAACATTCCTTTATTTTTAAAAAGAAACAAATCGGCATTTAAATAATTTTGAAAATACGCTTGCCACTCCCGGGAATCGAACCGACTAAAATCGGAAAAAATAGCATCCTGTATTTTTATGGCACTAATCGATAGGGTCAATCAATATGTCACATATCTACACGCCAACTCGGAGCGCTATTCGGTCACTTCTGGCATAGGGCAGGGCACTAACCTTGGGCCTCTTCTTTTTCTAATAGTTGTTAATGATCTACCTACATATATTAAACATTCCACAGTTTTATTGTACGCTGATGATGTCAAAGTTGCTTTCCCCATAATCAACTCCAGTGATACAGCCATGCTACAACTCGACATCGACAATATTCACACTTGGAGCGCAGTAAACAATCTCAGCCTTAATATTGACAAATGCGCCATCATGACGTTCTCTAAAGCCACGAAACCCATACACAACACCTACACTCTGAACAATGTGCCTTTGAAACGTGTAACCACAGTGCGCGATTTAGGCACCAATTTTGACCCACACCTGACCTTTAACCACCACATAATTCAGACCTGTAACAAATCCCGTAAAAACCTAGGTTTTGTGTTGCGTCAGGCTAAGATATTCAACAGTAGACAGGCCATCGCCCTTTTATACAACTCATACATTCGCAGTATACTTGAAACAAATAGTGTAATCTGGAACCCACATGAAAAAGCTTATACGTTAATAATCGAAAAGGTCCAAAAGTCTTTTATACGCTACCTCTACTTACATTTGTATGGTTATTATCCGTACATGTATCCAACTTCATTTGTACTCGGCATGGTAACCTACCAAAGTTTAGAACTCAGGAGGAATCTTACTACAGTAAAGTACTTCATTCGCCTTATTCGTGGTTCCCACTTCAACTCTTCGCTTTTACAGTACATTCCCTTTAGCATCCCTCCTCCTATCCGTCATACACTTCGCCCTCGGCAACGTCCTCTATTTTCAATACCTCAAGCCGGTTCCAAATCTCTTAAGACCACTCCACTATATGTAGCCCTCACCCTCATAAACAACATCTTACTATTTGACGATACATTAGATATCTTTGCGACTGCTGAGCTGAGCTTCCTGAACACTGCTACTCGTTACCTGGAGTCCATTACCGCCTCTAGTACAATCCGCCCTGTGTAATGTTAACTTATGTTAATGTTGTCTTTTTTCTGTATTATTTAACATTTTTTCAGTTAATTTTATCTAAATTTATCACGTTTTTGTTTTATAATTTTACTTTTAAATTTACTTTTAATATGATTTCAATTTTCCTTTTTATGTAAACTTCTTTAATTTTAATTTTATTTTTATT
Organism: Caradrina clavipalpis; assembly: GCA_932526535.1. Lineage (NCBI taxonomy): Eukaryota > Metazoa > Arthropoda > Insecta > Lepidoptera > Noctuidae > Caradrina > Caradrina clavipalpis. The sequence continues at coordinate 989,104 of OW052110.1, forward strand.
TTTGTACTGACCTATAACTTGTTTGTCTGGTTTTTACTGTAAATCCAAGTTGGTATCTTAATAAATAAATAAATAAATAAATAAATAAATCATAAGGATCAAATCTCTGCAAACATGGTAAGCTAAATTAAACAAAAACCATGAAATTTCAATTTAAACTTATTTTATACGGACGAAAAAAATGAGTACATTAACTAATTGCATGCTCGACATGACGTTCATTTTCTTCGATGCACAAATTCAGTATTTTAAGGAATTCATTTTGAATAACTTTTAGTAGGGTGTTTTGGTGAATATTGAAAATTGCATTACGCTACCAAAAGTTACTCAAAATGATTTTTTTTAAGGCATAAATTGGTGCATCCAAGAAAATGAAGCTCATTTCCAGCAAGGACTTAGTTTACTCGTTTTTTTCGTCCGAATAAAATAAGTTTACATTAAAATTGCATGTTTTTCTTAATTTTAATTTACCATGTTTGCAGAGATTTGATCCTTATGATTGACCCTATCGATTGATGCCATAAAAGTACAGAATGCTATTTTTTCGAATTTTAGTCGGTTCGATTCCTGGGTGTAGCAAGCGTATTTTCAAAATTATATAAATGCAGTTTCGTTTCTTTTTTAAAATAAAGGAATGTTTCCTTTGAGTAAATTTTGCTAACTTAAGTATTTAGAGTACTTTCCCTCCAGGTAGGATAATAAATTTCCACCCTGTATACTATGACGCCTGTATTCCCCGAAGGGTTAGGCAGAGGTGTACCAATGTACACCCACAGTTCGCCGGTATATTTAGGTCCCATGTAATAGGGGGCGAGCCTATTGCCATTAACCGGGCACAAATCCAAACTCCGAGCTGCTAATGAGAATTTCATACTTTAGCTTTTAGTCTTTTGTAATATCTTTTATACACGTTATGGCATGCAAATAAATGAATGTGAATATGAATTGCAGACGCTGTGACCAAAGCGACTAGATGGCATCATCATCATCATATCAGCCGCAGGACGTCCACTGCTGGACATAGGCCTCTCCCATAGATTTCCAAAAGCACCGGCGTTTTCCCGCGTTCTTTATTAAGTCGTTCGTCCACCTTGTGGGTGGGTGTTCTACGCTGCGCTTGCCGGTGCGTAGTCTCCATTTGAGAACTTTGAGGCCCCATTGGCCATCAGGTCTGCGTGGCATGTGTCCTGCCCACTACTACTACAACTTGCTAATTCGCTGGGCTATGTCGGTAATTTTGGTTCGCCTGCGGATCTCCTCATTTCTGATTCGATCTCGCAGAGACACCCCGAGCATAGCTCTCTCCATAGCTAGGCATTATCATTATCATTAAAGTTACATAGTTTAATATTTAGAATTTTAATTTAAACCTACATTAAAATGGCTGAGCAATCTCAAATGAATATAGGTATACTCTATTAATTAATATCTTCGAAGTTTACAGTTCTAATAATAATGTTCAAGTCTTTCAGTTGCGAAAGAGAATAGGTTCACTCAATTTATTTAATGTACTCTATAATTACTCAGTTGGAGTTCTGTTTAATCGAGGATCTTTAATAAATGTTATTTCATTTAGTGCGTAGTAAAATGCGTTGATTAATACTGTGGCATTAGCAGAAATACAGGCTGGTAGATGTAGGGCTTTTGGAGGGTTCAAAATAGCTAAATTTTGAACAAAAAAGTAATAATACAGTAGTCTTTGTGCCGCTAGTCCTAACGGCCAGTGGTATAATTGTTAAAAAAAAGCCTCGACCAACACCTGAGGAGGCTGTCGTTGGGCAGTTGGATGGAGGGATCAATGAAGACAATTTCAAAATATTAAAATAGTAGCCCTCTTAATAGTAGTCCTCGGGAACAGGGTCCAAGCTACCGGTAGTCAGGGCTCCTGAGAAAGCAATCTCCTATTAATATGCTCCAAGTCAAGAAGTACTATTTTCTGAATGTATCAAGTCCTTGATCCAACCATCCAACGAGAGCCTCTTTGGGTGTAGGTATTATTATTAATTTAAAGTCAACCAGTAAATCCCTGAGTCAATCACCATTAAAAATCCTTAATCAAAGATGTTAAGTAACATTTTGTAACAATATAATCGATCTCCCGCTTTTGACCCATATCAGTTTACAAGTATGATTGTACATACCTTACCCAAATAAATAAAGTAACTCCAAAATATCTTCAGTGTACATAAACAAGAAACTACCACTATTCCCGTATTTCCCTTCGCCAAGACCAAGACAAACAAAATCAAAACCAGAATTCCCGAAGTTATTAAATAATTGAACGGAGCAAGCTGCCTCGTAACGTATTTTAAAATTGTTAGCCGTTCAACGGAAAGTCGGCCATCTTAACTTTTACACAATTTAAAATTAAAACTTGTAAAAGTTTTGCACTAAAGTAATTATAGGGTAACACTTGGTCACGTAGCAGTTATTTGATCGTCGCCTTTGGGAATACTGTACTATTTGAAAATTGGCAAGCTTTCCTCTTTAATTAACCTCGACTACCATCGAACTAGTACGGGATGTCGTCGGACTAGACCTGACTACCATCGAACTAGTACAGATTGTGTTCGGACTAGTCCTGATTACATTCGAACTAGTATGGATTACTTTCGGATTAATTCCGAGTCCCAACTACCATTGAATTATTTTCGGATTAGAACAGATTATCCTTGGACTACTACGGATTGCTATTGGTCTAGTACGGATTACTTTTGTACTAGTATACTTTGTGTTCGGATTAGTCGTGACTACCGTCAGGCCTCCGTCACTCTATGTACTTGCGCGCTATAATTGCCTACCGCCCGGCCGAGCGGTCTCGGGCCGTTTGCGAACCAAATTCAGTGCGGTTTTTGCAAACGAAGCGCACGCACGTTATTACATTTTAATAGTTCCATTCGTTACCTACGATGCCGTCTGGTGCCTTATGTGCTGTAGATGGGTAAAAATATTTTATAAGCATTTATGATACAATTTTAAACTGCCACATATAAATCAGAACATATTCACAGTTCTCAATAACATAGACACAAAAAGTTATGTTAATTTAATTTTATCGGGGAGGCGGCCCTACGATTGTTGTGGGATCGCGCGGTGCGAAGCGATCACAACTGTACGCTTGAGTATTTAGGCACATTTTAGTTTGCAGTGGTTGCTGACGCGAGTTGACGCGACGGAGTAGGCTATTATAGCAGTAGGTATTGGAAATTTTCTACTGAGTGAAGTATCTGTACTTATTTAATCTGTGCTACCGTTGAACTAGTTTCTACTACCTTTAGACTATTACGGACTGTCACTGAACTCTTCCCGACTACCTTTAAACTAGTACTGACTATATTTTTTTTACCCTTCCCTATGCCCTTATCCTACCTACAAAACTTAATGTATAGACTAAAATATGACCGGACTACGTTTATATGAAGCGCGCTGACGCTACTATCCTCTTAATAAAGGACATGTACGTCCGTACGTCCTTGGTTAAGTTGGTGCAGTTCCACTTAACACCTCAATGTCAGCTGTTCTAGGTCAAAACTGTTGGTTTTATAAAGTGCACGGTATATTGAAAAGGTAATTTAGTGGTAGCTATTACCTCAAGGGTAAGTTAAGGTCTTGTCTGTTGAGAATCCTACTAATATTATAAACTAGCTTTTGCCCGCGGCTTCGCCCGCGTGTGTGTATTTTAAACTACAAAAATTACGATTTTTCATACAAATTTTCATCCCCTATTTAACTCCCTTAGGTGTTGAATTTCGAAAAATCCTTCCTTATTCCTTGTGTACATTATAAAGGGAACGTCTGTGTAGAATTTCAGCTTTCTAGGTCCAAGGGTTTGGGCTGGGCGTTGATGACTCAGTCAATCAGTCAGTCAGTCAGTCAGGACTTCTCTTTTTATTTATATAAATGAGAAACTTTGTGAGGATGGATGGATAGGTAGATGGATGGATGGATGTTTGTTACTCTTTCACGCTTAAACGGCTAAACGGATTTGAATGAAATTTGGCACTAAGATAGATTTCAATGTCGAATAACACATAGGATACTTTTATCCCGGAAAAATGTACGGTTCCCGTAGGATAATATATCAAAGAACAATGGCAGCCACTCATACATTAATTTAGCTGAGATTAAACTCTTGCGTCTTTAAATGAAAAATATCTTGTTAAACTCGGCGTCAATTTCTGAATTAGTTGGTGCAAGAATTTTTGTTCGAGAAAGCCGGAATTAATAGAAATTCAGTCGTGAACTTTTGTAGGTTATGTCAATGGTAATTTCAATTCGAGAAAGTTAAAAGGGCAATATTGCATTAGTATTTTCCTTACCCAGTTATTTTAGCATGCAATGCCTTGTAAAAGGTATAAATATTCTTTGGTAGGCCTTGCTTTAGGTATACTTACTACCTACATGACTGTGTACAATTATAGGACTGAGGCTGCCAGTCACCGTCAGCATTTTTTTAGGTATTGAAGCAATAGGATTACAATAGTATTCTGGGATTTTATAAATACTTGCTAACATTCAGATAAATTAGAATTTATAAAATCCTAGAATGCGCCTGGAATATTTTGAGTATGTTCATAAGAATCAACAAAACAAGTTTTTTTTTATATTAAGTAATATTTATTCTTTGTCATCCTCTATTATAATTATTTCATCCAGAAATTCTGCAAGTGCTGAAATATTTTGCTAATGTCTGGCCCATCTAGCCCATAAGCAGTCCGGGTCAAGTAAAAATTAAAGAAAACGGAAAACAATCACAAACAACAAAGCACGTCTGTGACATGAGTAAAACACCATTGTCAAAGTCAAACCAAGTTTTTTTGTTTGGGATACTAGTCTTTTTGCCCGTCATTAATTGAAAGTAATTAATTATTTTTTACACAACAATATTTTTACTTCCCAGCAAAAGACACTTCCATTTAGAAATAAACAATATTGTTAATTCATTTACTCCATTTAATTATAATAACAAACAAAAACTGATTTTAATACAAAAATGGTGTACTTGCTGTCACTTGGCAGAAAAATAACTTTTCATTTCAAATATCTATTTTATCCGGCTTTAACTAGTTAATGTGATACTTTGAAAAAACGTAGAAAAATATTAGAACTGCCTTCGTATATTAATTACTTTTAGACGCTCCAATAAATTTCAGCTATGATTTCGCCATTGTTCTTTGACGCGGACGAAGTTGCGGGCAGAAGCTAGTGTTGTATATGTGATCTGTGGAGAATTTTATTGGTTTTGTGACGTTTTTAAGTGGTAGAAGGATGTTGTGTTTGACCTTGTAGAACTTAGACTTGAGTTTGCGTTGCAGCACGTGGATGAAGGCGCGGGGAAAAGCTAGACTTAACAAATAAATATAGTAGAAGTATCTGTTTGTAATGTAGAAAAACAGATTTTTATAAAATGAATGTTTGCATGAGAAAACATATTTTTTTATTTTTATCTCTGAAAAGGCTAGACCAATTTTGATGGGACTTTCATTGGTAGATATTATAACTCCTTATAACATCTTATCCGACAATGAAAGCCTACAAAGGCTATTTTTATTTTAGAAAGAGAATTACGGTACCGCCCAAAATAAGACCCAGTGATAAACGACATACATACATACATACATAAACTCACGCCTTTTTCCCATGCGGGTAGGCAGAAACCATGACATTAACGCGAAAATATTATATAAAAGCAAAACATCGTTAATATTCACCCATTCACTGTCTAAACACGAAATTTTGAAAACTACATGACTTACAAAGATGAAATTTTGTAAGAAAGTAGTTCATACATAAGAGAATTCATAAAAGCGGGTTCTGACTACCACGTGCACGAAGACACAGCAAAAAGCTAGCAATAAATATACATCATAGCATAACGGTTAAAACTAAAACTAAAGTAAAAAACGCATTAGCAAGTTACACTTTGCAAATATCCTGAAGCGAGTAGATAGAGATAAAAAAAGTATGCTCACACCTAGGGCTGCCATCACCTAAATTGCCGACCCCGGACAAACACTTCAAAAACCCCGGACATTTGGATGAAATTCAGTATTTAACCCGGACATCCCAGAAAAAAAAATAACAATAAAAATAAAAATAAAATGTATTCATTTAAACAGCTTGTTTGCTAGTTATTTAACAATGTTTGACACAATCAACTTAAACTACTATTTAACAAATAAAATAATCAACAATTTACACTCTTCTATTTATGAGGTAATTAAAAAATATATAATTATAATTTTTGGTTTTTTAAATAACAAAACAAACAATAAAACAAATAACACTATAACAACAATATAACAAATAAAATTTGTTGAGACATATGTATGTAGTTTATTACTACATACATATGTCTCAACAAATTTTATGTCATATATGTAGTTCCGTTGGGTAGGTTAAGTACCTATCCAAACCCTAAGATATTCATAAATTCTAAATTAAAAATTAGGAACAAGTTAAAATTATAACGAGATCAAAATCAACACAAAAAAAAAATATTTTTACATATTTTGGTATTTTTCAGACTTTCCAATTTTCTTTAAAATATCTTTCTTTTCCAACAAGAATTTGTAAAAGTCGGAGCAACTTAGGTCCTTAAAATTATATTTAATTTTGAGCAGAGAAGAAACCGTGTGTGTGTTTAGCGAGTTTCTCTCCTTCGTCCATTGCTGCGAGATTAGTGAAAAGACTCTCTCTACGTTCGCATTGTGAGCTGGTATACAAAAATAATATTGTGCAATTTTAAGGAGTTCAGAATATGAATGGGCATTAGGCGTTTTAAAAAAATTCAGCCATAGCTGGTTTGCGCTTAACAGTTTATCTCCGTCACTAAGGCTCAAGCTAAAAGCTTTTAAATTTACCCATTCGTCAATTAACTTCGTGTCATCGATTTCTATATTAATATCCTTGAGGAAAATGACTGTTTTTTCAACATCAGACCATGGAGTACTTTCACTGATGTTTGGCAAAATCATCCAGTCGAATTTGTCAAAGTCTTGCATTGGTTTTTCCCACTTTTCTATGTAGGATTTCATTTCTCTGTAAAAATGTATACAGTGTGTTTTAAATTCAATTTTCGTGTTTTCGTCTTGTTTGTTCAAAATACTTTGAACCTTAATGGGCACAAAGTTTTCTTTTATTCTGTCTTCTAACGTCTTATTCAAAGACGCCAATATGTTTCTAGTTTCAATAACTGTGTTATCACTTTTTTCCAATTTTTCGATCTTTCCGTGGAAAACGTACATCACTGAGTGAATAAGAAACAGATATGCTTCTGATAGTGGATCTTCGAAAAAGTTTTTAATTAAAACTGGTGGTCTATCCAAGCTTCCAAAATAACTTTTTAATGGATCATACATTTTTAAAAACCGCTCAATTGCAGGAAAAAGGCTTAGCCATCGCGTTTTTGAGTGGAATAACAGTTGCTTGTATTCCGATTCCGCGGCTGCACAGAATTCCTTCAGAGCTTCTGTGCGAACTGTGTAAATTGAGAAAAAATTATAGATTTTTAAAATCATCGTCTCTACGTCAATAGGAAGTAGATCGCATCCATGGTGCACAGCGTTGTGAATTATATGTGCAGAACATCCTATGCCAACCATGTTTGGATTCAGTTTATCTTTCAGCTTGTAAAAGACATTATTTGTCCCTGATCGACTGCACCCGCCGAAGTTTGTGTTGCAGTTATCGCCAGAAAACGCTATACATTTCGATAGTAGATCATGCCCCCGAAGTTGCTTCAAAATAATGTCAACAATTGTATCAGATGTCTCATTTTCTGTAGATTCGATTTCAAGGAGCTTCGATGTGATCCCGTTTTTTTGCATATTAAAATACTGAATGATGATGGGGAATAATTTTGTGCTGCCGTGATTACTAGCATCGGTAGATACACTTATGAAAGCAACATTGCTTAGATCACTTTTGAGTTCAGCAATTGATAGGGGGCTCAAGACATTGTTTACAATAGCTGTAGCTTTCGTGCGATTACATGTCATATTTTTTGCCGTATTTGACTCCGAAAACATTACTTGGTTGAGGGAATTACTACAATCCAGAGAATTGAATGACATGTGGTGATTAACTGTATGGTAAGCCATCGCACCTTCAGCTGCTCGAATAAGACTTTCTTCTGAGCTAGGTTTACTTTTGTCAAAGAATGTCGTAATGTTTGAACTACTAGCTTGGCCTTTCGAATTAGCTTTGTGTTTTTGTGTGTTTAGGTGGTCTTTAATGTCGGAAATACCTTTATTTGCAATAGAAATATGTGTAGAACAAATTGAGCACAGTACTTCCCAATCATATTTCCCTCTTTTGAACATAGGGTATTGGCTTTGCAATTCGCTGTTAAACACACATTTACGCTTAGGCATTTTGATCTGAAAAGAAATATACATAATATATACTGAGAAAATTCATATCATGTGAAAAATAACTACTTACTAACTTTAAACTCACTATTTTAAAGGTATAATCGTTTATTACTTTACTAGACTAAAACATATAACACAATAACTTCTCAATACACATCGCGACTGAGAGTCGCGGAGGATCGGAAATAAAAATAATGCGACCGTACGCGTCTTCGCGGTCCACAGCGCCTCGCCTGCGCTAGAACGCGGCGTGCGCGGGCGGCGGAGGGGGCGCGCGTAGCGACAACATGGTCCCTAAAGTTGCCTACAATTAAAACCCTGCACTACACCACGAAATTATATGAAACGGAGGAATTTCTGAGAAAAACGAATAAATTCACGGTTTTTTTCAGCAAACATATCAGTAAAAAATTACATACAGATCACTCTCGGTCCGGTGCGATATTCGGGCTCTTTAAGATATTATGTATTACTCAAAGACTAAACATGCTTCCATGAAAACGTAGTTAACATACTCAAATGTGATCAATATACTTAATGTAAGTAAACTTATTAACTTACGTAAAAGGATGTGCCGCAATATCGAAGTATCGTCAACCAACTTGCGAAACACCCGTGCAATTCACTCGCCTGCCTGCATGCAACTGAGGGAGTAACCCCGCCCCGGCAGTTGTAGCGGGTGGCGGCGCGCCGAGGGTCGTTCGAACATCGGCCGTTATCGGCTTTTTTGAAGCGTAGGAGTTAGCTTGGTTGCGCTTACCAATTACGAATGAATTTTTAACTAAGATTTGTTTAGATTTATCGCTCATCTTTTAATTAATTGGGAATCCCCTGACACTAAAAGTGTCCGGGTTTCACCCGGACACTTTTTGCCAGCCCCGCCCGGACGCTCCCCGGACGCCCTCTAAACTAGGACAAATCCGGGGAAACCCGGACGGATGGCAGCCCTACTCACACCGGAAGTAGAGCCCGTACTTCCGGTGGAGCCGGAAGTCAGCCGGCACCGCGGGTTTGCAGCCAAGTTTTATGTTTCAAAAATAGTTATGTTTATCCTTACTTGTCAATAATGGGTAAGCAGAAGTCTAGGGTTATATAAAAGAATTAGTGTTCAAATGTTTTAAGAGTTTTATTGTTTTATTCGGTCATAATTTGGGTGAAGTTCTAAAAGGAACCAATCCACGAAAAATTTTGGTATATTATTCAAAGTTATTGTAAAAATGTTGGATATTTAACACTGTCTAATTTTAATGTAACACGTTTGGCATCAATATTTAACTGGTTTGACGTAATTAATTTAATTATTGCGAGATTATGGATTTACTTATTTTGGCAGAACCTTAGTTCTTAGTGATCTTAGTTAAATATATAAAAATATCGGATAAAACGCAGTCGTTTTAGGTGTCACTTTTCTCGTTGGCACTTTTAGTACTAGTAAGAACAAAAAGAAAAGAAAATTACGAAATCGTACAAAATACATCTAGATAAAAAATGAAATATATATATCTCCATTACCTCACAATGTTTTCGGTCACTGACGTCGGTGAAGTCCTAGATAAACTCAGAAAGTAAAAATTTGAAAAAGTCCAATCGGTATCTGCTTGTCGGGTATCAAAGCCTACCTCATGCATGAGACACAAGCGCCTTAACCACTGTACTGTCAAGACATATACTATCACGCCTATATTCTCCGAAGGGTTAAGCAGAGGTGTACTAATGTACACCCACAGTTCGCCCGTACGTTTAGGTCCCATGTGATAAGGGGCGAGCCTATTGCCATATATATCGGTAAATAAAACAACCACCATCAAACAACTGACAATATATTTCCTCGCCACCTAATGGTTGAGGTATCTCTTGGCGAGCAAGGCCCTGCTCCTGGGGATGTTGCACTCCGCGATGGTGTGCACCCTGTCACTCCTCACGTACGCGGAGTCGGAGGACAGCTCCTGCAGGGCGGTGAGCGCCATGCTCTGCTCGTAGGGGGACTCGGGGCCGTCGCAAATGCGGGACACCCAGCGGGTTTCTACGCAGCTGGAAGATAATGGTTAATTGAGTGCTATAGTTTTTGTTTGCGTCTTCGCCCGCGTGCAAGTTAAGTATAATTATAATAAAACATATACTTATCAAAAAAAAAGAAAAAAAAAGTAAAGTAAAGTATCAAATTTTGTTCTTTTAGGTACTTATGATTTGCACCTACCGTGTTATCTCTTCACCACCTTTGGTTGACTGGTAGGGAATGCCTAAGGCGTTAACTCCGCCTTTGTACTTTTTGTTGCATAAAGTTTAAATAAATATATCATAATATATCAGCTGTACAATTTCAATACCCAGCAGTTGTCAATTTTCATATTAATTATAATTTAATTAAATTTTTACAAAACTATCTATAAATTGTGCTGGTCAAAAAAAGTGAAAAATCTCAAAACTGAAAAAAAAAACAACAAAAACCGAGCAATGACAGAACTATTTTGAAAAACACATATAAATAGATTTTTTCTCTGGAAATACTGCTCCGATTAGATCAGTATTACCTATAAATATACTTGCCTCTTTATATTTCTTATTTATAAAAATGTACCGTCATCAAGTTACCGGAAACAGAGCAACAATATACACGAGCAGTTTTAATTTATGAATTGATAATAAATATCTATAATACACCACAACTCAAATTGAATATAGTTATTAAAATTAAAAATATCACGAAGAATGTTTAGCTTTAAAGCTTACTCACGGTTAAGTTTAAACAAGACTTTGCTTATTCATAAACACCGACCCGAGATTAGTGTCTGAAAAGGGTGCTAGGTACTTTTTTTTTAAAGTTGGGAAATCATCAAATGACTTCCCCTGGGCGGGGCGGAAGGGAGTGTCAGACTTTTACTGACTAAAACCCATCCATGTTCCTTCTTGTGCCCTTTGCGTCCCGGGGGCGCGGTATCTCTCTCGAATAACCCTCAGCCCCGGCAGGCATGGGCCCTGAGTGGTCCCTCCAAATGATTTGCTGACATCTCTTTATGGCGCGCGTGGAACACGAACGCGCCGTCGACACGGTCTGTCGTTAATTAACGTACGGACGGTGAGCTTTCCATTGCTCACCGTCCACAGACCCGCGTCTACGGTGGCCGGGAGTCGTTTCGCGGAGATTAGTGCCTGTATAGGTTCCTATGTACTTACGAAGGGCACGGATCAGCAGGTACGAGTACATTGATGGGCGTCGGTTTGAAGAGGTCCGGAGGTTCTGCCCTCACTGTGTACTTCTTCAGGAGAGAGGTGCTTGTCTTGTCACTCTTTTTAACGCAGTGCTCCTGAAAACAAGACAATTGAAATTTACAGGGTTCAAAAAGCTTGTATCTCTACTCTATTATTGTCCTACTGCAGAACAAAGGCTTCTTCTCATACAGAGAAGGCCACCACGTTTATTCAAGGCGACTGCAAAGGGTAACAATTTAAGTCAAGTGTTCGCGACGGCACGTCACCATATAGTGATAGTTTGATAGTAAATAGAACAATATAGACTCATATAGACTTATAGTTAAAATCAGTGTAACGTTTCAGAGTAAATAGTACTATGTAACTTCGTAGTAGGAGTCGTTCCCACGCTCCACAGTGTAATGCGTTTAAATAGGCAACCTATAGTGCTTAAATAGTGTCTAGATTCAAGTTTGTGTGTAAAACCGTAAGTACAGCGCTCTTTGTATCATCTATTAAGTGGGTACTTCATAATATATAGTTTTGCTCATAGTGCGTCCAGGTAACCTAGATTGAGACCTAGCCCTGGACCTAACTTTCATAGTCATAGTGTTTCAGTAGCCCACTTGGTAGACGTTGCAAGGCGCGCGTACATAGTTTGTTGTTTTAAATAAATGATTATTTTTTCGTGGTTTCATTTATAGAGGTGTGACACACTCAAATAGAAGGATAGGTCGAATGTAAGCCCTAGGTCATGTAATAGTATAGTCAGGCTACCTAAAGCCACTTGTAACTAGGGTCCTACTATAGTGTTTCATGAAACAGTAACCCGTAAAGTTAAATAATAGTCCCATTTTCTTAGAATATTTTGCTTTACACCTGCTATAGTTTTTCAGTTTTATAGATGCAATCGGGGTTACAGTTTCAGGAGACGGACGCTTTCAGGAGGATTCTAATGATAGGTCACACACCATAGTTTTATAGTATTTTAATAGAGAAAACACACAATTTACACACAAACATTGTAAAAATATTTATAAATAAAGCGACTAATTAGCAAGCGGTCTGCGGCTCTCGTTACGGTAAAGTTTCGCGGTACTTAGGCGCACGCGCCGAAATCGCGAATTCGTAGTCATTGGCAAGGAACTTTTAAAGCGCCCTCTATCGCACTAATGTACTCCTGAAGGATTACGCAGACCGCTTCCTGAAACGTTATGAAGACTTATTAGCCGAATGACTTTAATTTCAACATAGAAACCTCTTCCCTTACACAGCGCCTGGCGCACTTCGAACACTCAGAAACTTCAACACTTCAAGCAGATCACTCCGGAACCTATAGGTGTAGGACGTCAGCGCCGTCTGGAAGTATTCGTAACCCATAGTATCCAGCGATCACGCCCGTCCGGCACATTTCATGGTCCATTCGAGCCGGATTTCTGCCTGAACACTGAAGATTTATATCGCAACTGAAGTCTAACATCAAGATGCCGATTACGAGATCGCAAGGCAAGACACCTGAAGCATGGACAGTGGAAGTGGGACATAGTGCTACAGCCATACGACATCAGCTACCTCCGCGTTCACCGTCCACCACCGAAGGCATCGAACGACAGCCGGCCCCCCCAACCCCGCGGGGGGGTGAAGACTCACCTGCGCCTACACAATCCGAAGGGACAGAGCGAACAGAACCAGTAGCTTCCAAACCCAGGAAGGGTACTAGAATAGAAGAGGGAAATTCAGACAGAACGTTGAAACCCACAGACAGAAGCCGACCCATGCCAATGACTACCCGGGGTGACGCCCGTATCGAACATAGCCGACCGCCGTCTACGCAAAAGACGACACGGTCACAACATAGGAATATTTTGAAGGCGCGTGAAGACGTCCTCAAAATAAAATTAGAACTTGCTCAAGTTGCACTTCAGAGGGCCGAACAAGAATCGGACGATGATTATTTAGAAGACCGAAACTCCAATGAAGAATACGTGCGCTCCTGGCTCGAAGAGGCACCGGAACCCGAGCCGCTGCAAGAGGACAACGCCACCGTGGGGGATATAGTAAATAGAAACATAGTAAATAGAACCCGTATAGCCGACCCCCCGGCGGACATCGAAAATATAGTGGACCTCGAACCGCAAGTACCTCCCAAGAAACAAAATTTGGTACTATAAAGGTCCTGAGAACGTTTTAGAACGTGCTAATTAGTGTTCATGATTAGTACTATAATGGTGTTGTAAACATTTACAAAACCCCAATTAGGCCCTAGTATTATCACTGATTTATTGTATAGACATTACATAAAGGCTCTCACGGTGATAAGTCAGCTCTTTAGTTGAAATATAAAAGTGTCGAGAGACGCTCTTTAGTACTGAAATAGCCACCAAAACATGTTTATAGTGCTATTTTGCACCGTAAACGATTTCAGTGATCTTTTTTATCACACTGGTGACTTGTTTGTGTTGTGATCGTGAGTCGTGAGTGTTCTTCAAGAAAACAAAATATATCGGTAAGTTATGCTTTATGTCGTTTGCCATTGTTGCTTAACCATACTATAAAACATGCATGGACCGATATGGTCTTACTCTCCCATAACTTGCTCTTGCGAAAATTATTGTATCGATAAAATCATTATGCTGATTTCAAATTTGACAATGCGCCATTATAATTTACGTGTTTTAATTAAATTAAAATTAATAAAATAAGGACTGGTCCCGAATATGGCTGCTATAGTATACATTGGCTTCAGCCGTGCTGCTAATGTGCTATCATGGCCGAAAACAGCAGCCATATTTTTACCGAAAACGAATTAGGGTTCGTTGTCCAAATATAAAATAAACCTTTTTTTGTCATAATGCTGGAAGTAAATGTACAATTGCGTTTGTTTCAGTGCCTGCGTCCTGACATACTAAAATTAACGATGGCATATATAATGGACGTGGACGTTTCCTGAGACAGATTTTAATGTTTAATTTTTTATTTATAAAAAAGATATGATAATTATGTTGTTAAACAAAAAGATGTGAAAAAAAATTGTGACATTAGCGTATGCATCTTTTTGTTGATAGTTATTCTCAAGAAGGCGAGATTATGCCGAAAGTGTAGTATTTTTTCTAGGTTTAGAATATACATACATTAAAACTCATCTTGCCATAGATCATGTTTATAATTAATAAACAAATAAGAAACATTAAGTCTTTTTTTAAACACGGAACTAGTTTTCCTTATCATAAAGTGTGTAACAATGGGACAAAATTCTTATGTCACTGCATAATTGTTCATCTTTATTGCTCTTCTCATCTGAGCATTCCGATGTTGGGGAACTTTGAACAGAGGTGCTCTCCCTTTCATATTCTTCATCCTTATTCCTGACTTGAGAAAAAGAAACATTATTGCTACAGCCCTGTTGTGGTACAAAACAAATATTTTGTACAGAACCATGTGCTATATTTTCTGGACCCGCTTGACCAGTATTTACATTTGCTTGTTGTATCGATGATAGTGCTATAATTGATTCTGAAAAGCTAGTATAGATGTAATTAGTCCATTAATTATTCATTTTAATCCTTTTATGTCACGCTTTAGTGTCGTATGAGTAACACAGACTCACTTATAGTGCTATTTAGAATGGTTATGTATTATTTAATACTATAGAAGAGTTTTCATGACTTTTACAGAACTAGCCCCATAGCAATACTGAGGGAGCTTTTAAAAAGCTAAAAGGTTACATAATAATTGGGCAAGGTGCTTTCATAGTGCAGATTAATCCTGTTATTATGTTTTTGATACTACTACAAAACTAGTACTATAAAAGTAATTTTGACGCATTATTAGTGCAAAATAGATACATGAAAGGGTTGGTAAGGTCTTCAATAGTACTAAATAGTACCATAACCGCGTTATTCATATCTATTATAGTGCAAAACTTTAACGATTCTTTTGCATGGTCCTGTAAGCGTTCTAAGAGCTTAATTATAGAACTTAAATGCTCTTTATCTTATAGAATCAAAACGCTTTGTTAAAAACCTTTATAGTACAGGCAGTCATAATGGTTACCATTACAGGCCTACTATAACACTGATTGGTGACAAAACGCCTTGGTTATAGAAGCTTTTGTTACTTGGGCTTCTACTTCTAAAGTGAATACAGTGAATCAAGTGAACAACAACTTAGCAAGAAACATAGAAGATCCCAAAGGGGAAGATACGCTCCGACCGTTTATAACGGAGCTCACGTCCGCAATAGTGTCGCTGGCCGACAGAAAAACAGATCAATGGACGTTTCGTCATCCATCGGCATCGAAAGTCATCATGACACTGCCGAACTTCAGTGGGGCCCACACAGAATGGCTATCGTTTCGCGCCATTTACGAAACAACTCGAACATACTTCAACGACGTCGAGAATACAGCAAGACTCAGAAGAAGCCTGCATGGACGAGCGCTCGAGACAGTTAGCTCCGAACTCATCGGCCACGCAAAACCTGACGACATCATGAGGGAACTCGAGCTACAATTCGGCCGTCCAGACTCCATCGCTCAAGCCGAGACTGAGCGACTGCGAGGATTACATCGCTGCACCGAGGCCCCGAAAGATATCTGCATGTTTGCAAGCCGAGTCAGAAGCGGAGTCGTCACTTTGCGTGCGTTGAAGAAGGAACACTACCTAATCAACGCCGAGCTAATACGCACGCTCACCGAGAAGCTACCCAACTCTCTGCGTGCACAGTGGTACCGAACATACACTGAGAAGTACCAGTCGCTGCCAGACCTCACACTCTTCAGCGAGTTCATAACTGAACAAGCTCGCTTCTGCAGTGCCTTCGCTCCGCCTGAGAACATCGACGCCGCTAACGCATCATCGTCCAGACGTGTCACACACAGAACTCACACAACCACAGAAAAACCGGCCAACAAATGCCGTGTTTGTGAGAAGGAGGGTCACTACACGTCTGACTGCAGAAAATTTAAAGAAGCGTCTAGCGACAAGAAGTGGGAGCTCGCAAAGAAACATAGTCTCTGCTTTCGTTGTTTGAGATTTCGTCATAATGGTCACACATGTAAACGAAGAAAGTGTGACGTCAAGGGGTGTATAGCCACGCACCATCGGCTTCTACACCACGATAAGAAGCCTGCCGCAGAGGAAGTCAAGAAGCCTGATGCCCCTACACAGAAGGCAGAGGCACAAGAAACAGTAGCCAGTTCGCGATCATCATCAAGTCAAGCCTTTTTGAAAATAGTACCCGTACGGGTGATCGGACCGGCGGGAGAGACTTCCACTTACGCACTCTTAGATGATGGGTCAACAGTGTCACTCATAGACGAAGACATCGCGAAGCAAGTCGGCGCAGAAGGCCACATCGACCCGCTGAAGATCGGAGCGATCGGGAACACAACCATTAACACACCGTGTTCCCGAAGAATCACAGTCACGCTCGCAAGCCAGCTGAAGAACAGGGTGCCGTTCAGAGCGCGCACCATACCGAAGCTTCACATCGCGCCGCAGTCAGTCACTCACGATGACGTCACACACTGTCATCACCTAGACGACCTCAGACAACAGCTGATCTACGACGCCGGCGCACCGAAGATTTTAATCGGCCAAGACAACTGGCACCTATTGCTCGCCACCGAAGTCCGCAGAGGTCCGAAGCATCAGCCTGTGGCCTCACTCACACCACTAGGCTGGACTCTGCACGGCGCGCATACAAGATCAATAGGCCAGAAGGTGCACTACGTCAACGGGCTCACGGCGGCGAACAATAGTCTCGACGAGCAGCTGCGTGAATATTTCGCACTCGAATCTCTGATCGTCAACCCACGACGACCAGACTCTGATCCCGAGAAGAAGGCCGAAGATATTTTGAAACGTCACATTAGACAATTAGAAGATGGCCATATAGAAACAGCTCTGCTATGGAAGCAAGAAACCATAGAGATGCCTGATAGCTACGGGACAGCCATGAAGAGGCTCGTCTCCATAGAAAAGAAGCTGGATAGCAAACCCACGCTTCGAAACAAATATAGTGAACAGATGGACTCCCTCGTCAAGAAAGGGTACGCAGAGAAAGCACCCAAGTCCAGCACACCGGGTAGAACCTGGTACTTGCCTCACTTCGACGTCTACAACCCGATGAAGCCAGAGAAGCTGCGCATAGTACATGACGCCGCCGCCAAGTCAAGTGGGATGTCACTCAACGACTACCTACTTACGGGACCAGACCTGCTACAGTCATTGCCCGGCGTCATGATGAGATTCCGTCGTCACCACATAGCCATCTCCGGTGACATAGCGGAGATGTTCATGCAGGTGAAAGTGCGACCAGAAGACAGAGACGCACTCAGATACCTATGGCGAGGCGATAGAAGAGAGGGAGCCCCTGAAGAGTATCGCATGACGTCCATTATATTCGGCGCAGCGAGCTCACCGTGTACAGCAATATTCGCGAAGAATTGGAACGCGAAAAGACACGCCACAGAGCATCCAGAAGCAGTAGAAGCAATAATAGAAAATCACTACATGGATGACTATCTTGACAGTTACAAGACTATAGAAGAGGCGACGCGCATAGCAACCACAGTCAAAAATATACACAAACAGGCGCGTTTCGACCTCAAGAAGTGGGTGTCAAATAGCACAGAAGTCTTAGAAAACTTAGAGCCGACACACAGCCCTACTGAAGTTGTCAACATCGGCAATATAGAAAATATAGAGAAGATACTCGGTCTAATATGGAGGCCGAGCACAGACGAGCTGGGTTTCAACCTTACCCTCGCTCGACTACCGAGAGGCGTTTTAGAAAAAGACGCGCCTACCAAGAGAGAGGCGCTACAGATCGTCATGTCTCTGTACGACCCACTAGGCCTCGCCTCACCCGTTACCATTAGAGCCAAGCAAATATTGCAAGAGGCATGGAGGCGAAGCATCGACTGGGACCAGCACATAGAGCACGACCTGGCCACACAATGGAAGAGCTGGATACAGCACCTAGAGCGGCTCGGAAACATCACCATACCACGATGTTATCCAGGCTATAGTGACGCCGCAGAAGTTCAAGTCCACGTCTTCACCGACGCGAGCGAGATGGCATACGCAGCAGCTGTTTACTGGAGAGCCACAACACCGAGTGGCGAGACACACGTCACCCTCGTCATGGCAAAAGCGAAGGTGGCACCGCTCAAGCTGCAATCGATACCGCGCCTCGAGCTGCAGGCCGCGGTGATGGGAACCCGCGTGGCTGCAGCTGTGATACGCGAGCACAAGATGAAGCCCGCATCGACTACGTACTGGTCCGATAGTAAAACAGTACTCACATGGCTCAGAAGAGGGGCGAGAGTATACAAGCCGTTCGTCGCTCATCGCATAGCTGCCATCGAAGAAAACAGTAAAGTTGAAGACTGGCGATGGGTGCCCACAAAGCTCAACATAGCCGACGTCGCTACGCGTGACGTACCACACCAGTTCGACTCGAAACACGAGTGGTTTTGTGGCCCTAAATTTCTATACGAAGAGCCATCTACGTGGCCGTCCGAGAAGCCGCCGCTCACAGAACATACAGGCGAAGAAAGAACGCTCGCCACCGTCGAAGAAAACAATGGCCCACAGCTATCTGAAGCCATACCCGACCCGTCAAGGTTCTCGAGATGGGAACGACTACTCAGAGCGACGGCGAACGTTCTACGCTTCATATCATTATGTCGCGGGTCGACAGAGAAAACGTTCTACAAACGCACTACAAAAAACATAGAAAAAGATCCGGACTGGAGGAAACGTACAAAGACGGCGCAGCCCCCTCCGACACGGATATCGAAGAAACCATCACAATCAATAATACAAGCTGAGTTTCTGAGAAAAGCGGAGAACATACTCATACGAGTAGCGCAACAACAGTCTTTCGCTAGTGAAATAGCTAGGCTGCAAAATAGTAAACAGATTGATAAGGATAGCCGACTGCGTCCGCTGCAAATAGAGGTCATTGATGACGTCATAAGGCTAAGAAGTCGCATAGAAGCAACCTACGAAGTAGGTAATGACGTCAAACGACCGCCGATACTACACGGCGATCATTACATAACGCAGTTGTACATAGACTGGACACATCGAAGTCTACAGCACAGTGGTACGGAACTCACTATCAACGAGGTGCGACAACACTACTGGGTCATCAAGCTGCGACCCACTGCGAAGATGGTAGTAGCACGCTGCCTACAGTGTCGCATCCGTAAGGCACAACCACCCGTGCCTGCGACCGGCGACCACCCGAGAACGCTAGGCGCGTTCTCGGGTGGTGCACATCATCAGAGGCCGTTCACCTACACAGGGCTCGACTACTTCGGCCCACTGTCCGTCACCGTCAGTCGTCAGCACCAGAAGAGGTACGTGGCGCTGTTTACGTGCCTCACAACGCGAGCCGTCCACCTGGAGATAGCTGCCAGCCTCAGCGCAGACTCAGCTATATTAGCGCTGCGTCGATTCGCTGCGCGCAGAGGCTGCCCCGCTGAGATACACTCCGACAACGGCACCAACATGCACGGTGCCGACAAGGAGCTCCGAGACGCCTTCAGAGAAGAAGCCAGTCGTCGAGGCGTCGTGTGGCGCTTTATAACGCCGTCCGCGCCCTTCATGGGGGGCGCCTGGGAGCGCCTAGTCCGCTGCGTCAAGTCCGCGCTGTACACTGTACTCACAGAAAAACACCCGCAAGAAGAAGTGTTGTCCACACTGTTGTGTGAGGCAGAGTACACGGTAAACAGCCGGCCGTTGACCCACGTATCCGTTGACAGCGAAGACGACGAGTCCATAACGCCGAATCACTTCTTACTCGGTGGTTCTGCGCGATTACCATCACCCGGCGTGTTCACCGAGGAAGACATCGACAGCAAGAAGCTCTGGCGACGCTCACAAGCACTCGCCGATATGTTCTGGCGTCGCTGGGTGCGCGAGTACCTGCCGGAACTCCAAAACCGGCGGGAGCCGCACGGACGCGGGCCCGGCATACAGGTCGGCGACCCCGTCCTCATCGCAGACGGTCAGCTGCCACGCAACACGTGGCCGCGCGGCCGCATAGTCGCCGTGTTCCCCGGCGCCGACGGCGCAGTCCGGACCGCTGAGGTGCGCACAGCCGGCGGCACCTTGAAGCGTCCGGTGAAGAAACTCGTTCCACTGCCTCAGTGAACGAAATCCAGGAGTCGAGGCGGCGGGCACCGCCGCGGCGAGGCCGCTACACCGGCCGTCGCTCACCGGGGTGATGCAGCGCCGCTCCGACATCGAGGCGACATCGAGTCGTCACTGCACTGCACGGCGGGAGAGATGTTCGCGACGGCACGTCACCATATAGTGATAGTTTGATAGTAAATAGAACAATATAGACTCATATAGACTTATAGTTAAAATCAGTGTAACGTTTCAGAGTAAATAGTACTATGTAACTTCGTAGTAGGAGTCGTTCCCACGCTCCACAGTGTAATGCGTTTAAATAGGCAACCTATAGTGCTTAAATAGTGTCTAGATTCAAGTTTGTGTGTAAAACCGTAAGTACAGCGCTCTTTGTATCATCTATTAAGTGGGTACTTCATAATATATAGTTTTGCTCATAGTGCGTCCAGGTACCCTAGATTGAGACCTAGCCCTGGACCTAACTTTCATAGTCATAGTGTTTCAGTAGCCCACTTGGTAGACGTTGCAAGGCGCGCGTACATAGTTTGTTGTTTTAAATAAATGATTATTTTTTCGTGGTTTCATTTATAGAGGTGTGACACACTCAAATAGAAGGATAGGTCGAATGTAAGCCCTAGGTCATGTAATAGTATAGTCAGGCTACCTAAAGCCACTTGTAACTAGGGTCCTACTATAGTGTTTCATGAAACAGTAACCCGTAAAGTTAAATAATAGTCCCATTTTCTTAGAATATTTTGCTTTACACCTGCTATAGTTTTTCAGTTTTATAGATGCAATCGGGGTTACAGTTTCAGGAGACGGACGCTTTCAGGAGGATTCTAATGATAGGTCACACACCATAGTTTTATAGTATTTTAATAGAGAAAACACACAATTTACACACAAACATTGTAAAAATATTTATAAATAAAGCGACTAATTAGCAAGCGGTCTGCGGCTCTCGTTACGGTAAAGTTTCGCGGTACTTAGGCGCACGCGCCGAAATCGCGAATTCGTAGTCATTGGCAAGGAACTTTTAAAGCGCCCTCTATCGCACTAATGTACTCCTGAAGGATTACGCAGACCGCTTCCTGAAACGTTATGAAGACTTATTAGCCGAATGACTTTAATTTCAACATAGAAACCTCTTCCCTTACACAGCGCCTGGCGCACTTCGAACACTCAGAAACTTCAACACTTCAAGCAGATCACTCCGGAACCTATAGGTGTAGGACGTCAGCGCCGTCTGGAAGTATTCGTAACCCATAGTATCCAGCGATCACGCCCGTCCGGCACATCAAGTGAGTTAGAATTGTAGAAAAAAAAAACGGTCTGGCTTTAATTTAATTTTATGCCATTGGATGGCAAACAAGCCTACGGTCCACCTGATTTTAAGTGGTCACCGCTACCTATAGATATCTGCAATACCAAAGGCCTTGCAAATGCGTTCCTATCCCAGAGACCAAGTTGAAATGTCTCATGTGCCTGTAATTACACCTGCCTGTAATTGGCTGGACGGGAATTCTTAAGGGACAACGTAATTTTTTTTGCCAAGACTTTTATTATTGCTGGTACCGGCAGGTCAAAAACCGAACCTTTAATCTCTCTCACACAATCTGAACCGGTCTACCCTTCTTTCTTTACCAGGTTCATCTTTTAACCATCATATCGTCTATTTTAATCATCATAGTTTAACCTATTTCTGCGAAATAAACACACGTCAAATTTTTTTAACCGGTTTTAGATATTTAACGCTGATTAATTCCAAATCTATTCATTGAACTGGTATAGCTGGATAGTAATGTTACACATTTGGTATATTACATTAGTTTTACGTAATTAATTGAACTATTCAATTTGCGCACGGTTAATAGCATTAGGCTCGGTAGGGGGCGAGCCATTACGCCTGTATTACCCGAAGGGTTGGGCAGAGTCGTACCAATGTACACCCACAGTTCTCCGGTATTTTTAGGTCCCATGTAATAGGGGGCGAGCCTATTGCCATTAACCTTGCACAAAACCTACCTCCAAGCTACTAATGAGAATTTCATAGTAAACCCCAATAACATTTGCTCAACCTAGGAATCGAACTCGAAGACCTTTAGCATAGCAGTCGCGCTTAGGACCACTGGGCTAGCGAGGCAGTTCCATACTCAATAGCTTCATTGCTTTTCTATATGTATTCTTAGGTGGTAAATATATGTATAATTGAGACCATTATGGACCAAGAGAGATGTGATCAAAAGTCTTACATAATAATAGATATTCTCGGTATATTCCTTGATCTTGTCTGTGATGAGCAGGAGTGACAGCTTGAGCTGGTAGATCGAGGGCTGCTTGTCTCCAAGCAGGTTCTGGAACGGCTCCAGGCTGCAGTCCAGCATCCTGGAAACAAGGGGAAATATTACAGTTGTCGGCGCATCGGGGTGTCGGGGTAACGAACGATCCTGTTACGGAGGGCTGCTGAGGGAAGCACTAAGAAATGCCTGTAGACTATCGCAGTAATGAGCTGAGTAGTGCGGCGGGTCCGTAGCGGTGGTCCGTAGCAGGATTGGTACCCCTACACCCCGCGCCTGTCTCGCGGTCAATCACACGTATATGTGATGCACCGACAACAGCTGAATGTTACAGCTGTGTGTTTTCACATTGTAATCTGTGGTTTTCACTAAACAAGCTAATAAGCTATACCCGTGGTACACCCAAGTGAACTATGTAGGTGGAGCACAGCCAAGGAGCGGTTTTATGTTATGTTATACTTTTTTCAGTAACCCCTAGACCACATACAGAAACATAATGACTATGACTTTAACTCTGTCTATTCGTTTCTTACCTTAAAGTAAGTTCATAATTATTAAAGGTTAAATATATTTAAGAACAAAAATGACGAAAAATCTCTCTCTGAATTCCGACAATGAAAAGACAATTCAGTCTTTCACATCACAAAATTTTCGCCAATGTCTTAACACACCTTGTCCCAGGTAAAAAAAACCGCAATCTATTGAAACAGCCCACAACACTCTAACACCTCTCAAATAACCCAATACATGTATCTATACGCCATCACTATATCCATTACTAAGCGACAATGTCAAGCTAATCCAATTAAATTGAACTGCATCGTCCGTCCGGCAACATTCAATATAACTGGCTACCCTAATGAACCGGCTTCATTGAATGTTGGCCTACAAGCCGATAGCAGGAGGTCGGAAGGTTTATAATTGACCTACGATAGGTAAAGAGGCCTAGGAAACGTTGGCGTGATGATAGAGACGTTTATGGGAGACTGCCTCGTTGGCCTAGTGGTCCTAAGCGCGACTGCTACGCTAGAGGTCTTGGGTTCGATTTCCAGGTCAAGCAAAAAGTGTTAGATAAAGAGAGAGAACTGTGGGTGTACATTGGTACACTGTGCTTAACCCTTCGGGGAATACAGGCGTGATGGTATGTTATGGATATATGAATATCAAAGAAGGCAACGCTTACAGATAAGTGACAGGCTATGGGAGAGTCCTTTGCCCAGCATTGAGGCAATAAATGATGGTTAAAAAAACAGAAAAAGAAGTTAAGAAACTTAATCATACATACATTAATCCACGCCTTTTTCCCATGGAGGTAGGCAGAAACAATAGAACACCACCTGCTACGATCCTTACATACTTCTCTCGCCTCATCCACGTTCATACATCACGATACATCTGGTCATACAAGCACGACAGTCAGGAGTAATGCCAATCCGATCTTTCTGAAGAACCTCACCAATAAGGCCAGGGAATTGACTCTCGAAAATGACATGACCAATTTAAATTTAATTTTTGTTGGGATTAAATTATCAACATTCGTTGGACAAGGTTTGTATGAAAAAGGGTTGTTTTAAAAAAAAAACAAAAGTGTACTCGCGAGAAGGCGGAGCGGCTCGCTAGTTTTTTAAATAAAAAAAAACCACCATCTTTTTTTTAATATCTTGAAACCATTTTCAGATACAAAGGCGTTCCTAGGTATATCGTGAAGCTTAGCAATCGATCTGTCTTGTACCGCTTACAAAATTGATCACGACTACCACTTTGTTATTAAGAAGTACGGTTCCAGCTTCTACTTGCTGCTACTTGATTTATAGTTAGGATACATACGGGAGAGTAATTGGGGCGTGTTTACTGAGATCTAAAATGTTTAATGTTTAAATGTTTACCGGCGAACTGTGGGTGTACATTGGTACACCTCTGCCTAACCTTTCGGGGAATACAGGCGTGATGGTATGTATGTAAAATGTTTAAGTGTATATATTTTTGTGCAATAGATTATTAAACTTAATTCGTTTAAAAACGAGACAATTAATTAGGTTAGTTACGTCCGAACTAATTGAATGTCACTTTATTAATTAGTTAAAATAGTTTAATGAACAATCAAAAGTTATGCTTAGACTGAATTTAAAATCAATCATTACACAACTACCAGCAGCACTAGCAGTCTTACTGACTGCCGGACTGCCTAAGTAGCCTAGTGCTACTAAGCGCGACAGCTACGCTAAAGGTCTTGGGTTCGATTCCCAGGTCGAGCTAAAAGTGTTATTGGATTTTATAAGAAGTTCTCAGTAGCAACTCGGAAGTAGTATTTGTTAACGGCTCTGGGCTCGCCCTCTATTACATGGGACCTAAAACATACAGGAAAACTGCGGATGTACATTGGTACACCTCTGCCTAACCCTTCGGGGAATACAAGCGTGATGGTATTTATGTATGTATGTCATTACAATTACTTCGAAAAAATGCAAGAAAATATGTTTTTTGTGTGGCTGAATTCAAATTACATAGTGTGTAAAATTTAATCGCGTTTTTGACAGATTGAGTTAGAATGCAAACGGTTCTCAAAGTTACTAGACCTGCCCCCCAGGAGTCTCGTTGTTTGAGAGACATTACGTAGTTCTTTTATTACGTGGTTAACGTTTTCTTTTAACATGGCAAGAATTATTCCCGCAGGTGTATCTTATCTTAGCGATACGGGAGGCGAAGAGAAAGTATTGAAATAAGCAGGGCCGGATCAAGCATGTTGGGGGCCCCTAGGTAATATAAGTATCGGGGCCTTTTTATCCTTTTGTAACTTAAAAAATAAAGTTTTGTACCACAATGCTATTTTGTTCGTTTTTTTTTTATTGGTGAGTACGTACAAACATAATATATTCATCGCAGTAAGATAGATAAAGCCGTAATATAGTTATATCCCTAGGGATATACTCGTAATTATATACCGTAACATAGTTATACGAAAGCGATTCTTTACTATCTCACTAGGAATATAGTTATAAAACCGTCGAAGTCAGATATACTTATATTACTAGATTAAGTTCAGTGTTATAAATATATTAATTAAATAAAATTTTATTGGTTTAACTTTATTAATAAATCAACTTTATGTATCCTGCAGTTAGTTCCAATACTTTGTGACATTAACGCGTATTATACATACACAAAAACAGCTAGACACAGAACAACGATCTGTAGGCCTTCCAAATATGTGGTAATTAGTCAATCAATAAAGTAATCTTTACAGATAAAAAATGCTTGTAATAAATGAAAGCAATTTAATACTTATGCGTATTTTTTTTTAAATCGTATTTTTCGCTCAGGGTTTGTTATATACAAATCTTTAAACTTAATTAAAAAAAAACTCTGTTACGGGGCCCTTACCCGTTGCGGGGCCAACAATGCATAATAGTTAATGCGGCCCTGGATATAAGACTTTTCCGTCCCAAAATATGTCCCGTATATTTCCACGTCAACCTCTACAATCCATACAGTTAATGCGCTACCTATAAAGTTAGTTTAAAAGTTATAGTTACACTGTATATAATTGAATGTTATACATTCACATTGACATAGTTTTGTCTTAAACTCGAATATTGGCACTGTACGGCTCTAGTAAGTAATGTTTACATCGCATCTCTAAAGTTTCAGTGGTGAAATGATACTTGTATGTGTATGGTTTATAAGTCACATTGCTTGATACTTTTAAACTTGTTTTTAAATTTGGTTTCGTAAAAATCTTGACCAAAACTTGAAACTTTAATCGTCAATATCTCCACAGCCAAAACGTTCCTAAAAATAAACCAGACAGGCTGGTGTTTTGTAATTATAATATGATATATCATCACGTCTGTATTCCCCGAAGGGTTAGGCAGAGGTGTACCAATGTACACCCATAGTTCACCGGTATATTTAGGTCCCATGTAATAGGGGGCGAGCCTATTGCCATTAACCGGGCACAAATCCAAACTCGGAGCTGCTTCTGAGAATTTCATAGAAAAACCCAATAACACTTTTTGCTCGACCTGGGAATCGAACCCAGGACCTCTAGCGTAGCAGTCGTGCTTAGAACCACTAGGCTATCGAGGCAGTTTAGAGTATGTTTTGTAACTTTTTGCTGCTATTATTGTCCCACTGCAGGGCAAAGACCTCTTCTCATGCAGGTAGAGCACGAGTATTAAGGCGGATTGGCGATTTCAGACTTATATATACGTAAATTACACACAAGTGCAGGTGGTTTCCTCACGACATTTTCCTCCAGCAATGTCAATGACATCCAAGATAAACTTAGAAAGTATATACGTATATACGTATGTATACCTTGTAAAGCTATATTGATTACAACAGCCTGTACGTACGCGTCAGTGTTGACGTGTGACGTCGCGTCATTACCATCAAACCGACGTTAAGCCGCCGCCCGCTGCTGACAACACTATGATTACTACACAATTAATTATACAGCACTATGACGGAGTCTAATTGTATGTGACGAGACTAGGTATAGCGTGCAACTTTGATCGTGTTAGCTACGTTTTTGGGTGCTATAAACGAGTCAGCTCCTCGTAAAAATGGTCCTTAAGATCATCAGATTTGTCCAGCGTAGGAGCATATACACATTATACACTGATGATATTCAGGTAGTTGTCATGATCCAGGTGAAGACGCAGAGTGCTAACGCGATCCGAGATGTGCACCGGACACTCCTGTAATTGTTTCACAAGCTTTCTTAACCGAGAATCCTACACCTGACCGTTACATTTCTGAAGAAGCGAGCCCTTTCCAGAAGAAAGTATACCCGCCACCGTGTTCCACCAATTCCCTTTCATCGGCAAGATGTGTTTTGCTGACAGCAGCCACATTATAGCGTGAAAATTATCGAGCTACAATGGCAGTTTTCAGTTCAGGGCAGGCGAAAACTTAATAACAGTTAGCTCGACTTGATAATCGAACCCAAGACCTTTTAAAAAACTCTATTTGCTCAACTCACGAGAACATTTCAATGATCTTATTGGTGATGTCTTGCATGAGCTGTGTCTTCTCCTCGTTCTTCCTTCTGATAGCTTCTGTCTTCGCAACGAGTTCTGCTAGACGATTCTGTAAAGCCTCAATTTTTGCTTGTCTTCTGTTTTCTTTCATCTCGTTCCAATCTCTGCGGTCATCTGAATAAAAATTTAAGAGGTTTAGAAATTTAAGTTATTGGTACTTTGTTTCGTATACCTAGTTTGAGGAACATACATAGGTACATAATAGGTATTCAACGTTAGCCATCCATCACGCCTGTATTCCCCGAAGGGTTAGGCAGAGGTGTACCAATGTACACCCACAGTTCGCCGGTATGTTTAGGTCCCATGTAATAAGGGGCGAGCTTATTGCCATTAGTCGGGCACAAATCCAAACACCGAGCTGCTACTGAGAATTTCATAGAAAATCTTAATAACACTTTTTGCTTTACCTGGGAATCGAACCCAGGACCTACAGCATAGCAGTCGTGCTTAGGACCACTAGGCTAACGAGTCACGCGTAACGAGGCTAGGCTCTTTATAATAGTATAGATAAAAAAATAAAGTAAAAGTTATATCTCACTGGCATCTTGTCTTAAAGTCTTCACTTCTCGGCGCAGCACGTCGTTCTCAGCACAGAAGTCGGTCAGCATCTGGTACATGGAGAAGTTCTCCTGCTCCTTCTTCAGGAACAAGTCTATTATTCTTCGAGTGCTGTACTCTCCGGTGTAGTCCTGTGGGACAGGAGAAGAATAGTTATGAAGATTCTTTGTTTGTTTTTTTAGCTTTAGCCCGCGACTTTGTCTGTGTAGACATCTTTTTTTTGGGAATGGATTGCTCTTGCCTCTAGTCTCTAGGTAAGAGGTGATATACAGGAAAAATTTTTAACCAGTGCGTAAATTTTGCCATAATAAACTTCAACACGTTTTATTAAACACGTATATTTTATTTTGATATGTCTTAGTACTAAAAAAAAAAGTTATCGCTTACGAAACATGTTTACTTAAAAACCATATTTTATTGTCACTCGGCGCTAGCGCATTCCCCACCCCCTCACCCCAGCCATGCGCCCGGGCGGCGGCCAAGAGTTTTTATTGATAGTATGGCGAATAGATTATGTCCATGTTTTGCTTATTTCAAACTCGGATAAGGATGACATTTTTTTTTATTTTTTTTTTTTAACTAAACACGGAAATGTGTTCTATTACTGACACTGAACTACCAAAAAAAATTTACGCACTGGTTAAAAACTTATCCTGTAGACAAAGTTGACGATGGAGTGAGCTTTACCAAGAAGAAGCTTGTTCAATTCAGAGTAAAGTTAAAAGTTCTACATTGTAGGAAACAGAAAAATGGGATAAAAAATATCCTCTGAGCTAAAGAAAACTAGATCAATATATTTATGTGTGTGTGTGTTTACGGAATCATTATCATCTTTTTCTTCTTCTTTATGAGTTGATGGTTAAAGTAATTTTTATATTTGTGAGTGATCTTGGGCCCAATAGTTGGTCACGTTTATCGAGGCATCCGTGGCGTTTTTATGTCTTCTAAAGTGTAGGTGTACCCTTTTGCACTGTAGAAGTGTCTGGTCAGGAGCATTGCACCCGCACTGGGGTCATGAGAGTGGTGAATGCTTATGCGAATCCCGCACCCCTGGCCGTGGGCAGATGTCTAACACCGCAGTGGTTTTAGCCGGCAAGAGTCCGGCATGCCTCTCCGTCACCCCCAGGGCTAAAGAAGTCTACTTAGATTTCCACCGCACACCAAAAAAAAAAAGAGTGTTGGAAGGATCTAAAATCTATAATCACTCGTTTTCTCTACGCTATGTTTGAATCATAAAAACTTACTGAAATATCATCTAGCAAGTTAAGATGATACTGATGCTGTCTCCTGCTGTTCTCTTCTTCTCTTCTCTTCTGTTGTTCTTCTCGTATTTCCTGCTTTCTGTTGACTCTGGTCATCCCTTTAGTGGCCAGGAACAGGTAGATCTTCATCTCGTGGTCGTATGCCTTTATGAGGTCGCGCATTTCCTGTAATGATAAAAAAGCCTAATCATTTATTTCATTTTATTTCAATTAGACCATAAGATGGCACATTTGAACTTCAATTACATGAAAAAACATTAATAATACTGAATCTAGTTGCCAATTCTAAAAGGTAGTTTCGTGTTGAGAAAAAAAAAATATTACATACATACATACTTTCACGCCTCTATTCCCCGATGGGTTAGGACAGAGGTATACCAAGGGGGGCGAGCTTATTGCCATCCGAGCTGCTACTGAGAATTTCATAGAAAAACCCAATAACACTTTTTGCTAGATCTGGGAATCGAACCCAAGACCTCTAGCGTAGCAGACGCGCTTAGGTTAACGAGGCAGTTTTGTCTAGATGTTATTTATTATAAAGTAAAAAGTAGACCATTTTCCTGTTGTTATAAGGTCAGTGAAATTATGTCATCTTCATTCGTAACAGGCAATAAAAGTTTAACTACATCATTCATAAATAAGTATTTATAGGAAAGCTATACAAGTTATTGCACTCACTTCATTGTCATTCAAATGATATAAACTTCAGAATACACTTATGTTTGCAAATTTATGTTTTAAAATATAAATGGAAAAGCCATTATCCTAGAAATTATAGCTTACTAGCTCTTGCTTGCGACTTTATCCGCGTAAATTTCGGTTATCGCGGACGCAGATAAATATGAATTGTCTGACTGACTGACTGAGTTGATGACTGATTTCATTCGTATACCGATTAAATAGAAAATAGAGTTTAATTTAAAAATATTTTAAATATATACTTTGGGGCGTCTCTTTTTAGTACCTGGGTTCACAAACACAGATTGATTGATGGATAGATAGATAGAAAACTAGCCAGAATTGCCTTTGATTGCTGCTGTAGGTACTAAAACACAAAAGTCAAGCTACAGCTGGAGTCGAAATCTAGCTACAGTTGCTCTTTTGATAAAATCCATTAGATGACTTAAGCGTTGCGCAAGCGTAGACACTTTTTGTTGCCGCCACAGGACACCATACGGTTGCTATGTCCGGTGACGACAAAGTCGAAACATTTATTTCAATCAAACCATTAAAGCCTTTCAATGGTTTAATTAAAATAAATGATTTGACTACCGATTTGATTTGTTTTGTGTCGGGCAACTAATGTTTGTAACAATTTTTTTTTCTTAAACAATTTATTTATAAACTTATTCTTGTTTGTTGTGGAACCACCACTGGGTTTATTTTTCAGTTTCTAGTTGCGATCAGTTTGTGTTAAGTGGAAGCTACATTTCAAAACCGTGGCTGCATCTGCGTATGAATGAGTTGATTCTATACTAATTATATGAAAATAAAATGTTCACTGGAGCATATGAATTATATGAACGTGGACGAGGCGAAAGTAGTATGTAAGGATCGTAGCAGGTGGCGTTCTGTGGTTTCTGTCTACCCCCATGGGAAAAAGGCGTGGGTTTATGTATGTATGTATGTATGTATGTATGTGTGTATGTATGTATGTAAAATGTTCACTATTGACAGGTTGGCTGTTGCTTGTGTAAGCCACAACATACTAAAGTCTCTACGTGTGCGCAGTGCCTTACCCATCAAAGTACCAAGCCCAAACAGTCCTCGTAAGTGTCAACACCAGCAAGAATGGAGTTCCTACAATTCAAGTGGTACCAACTTGAAACTTTAAATGGTGCAACAGTCCCTTTTAACCATGATTTAACTAAAGTTAGCTCATAAGGACCGTTAAGGGCCTTTTAGCTGTTATAATGGTTAAAAGTTAAGAGGTAGTGCAATCAAGTGTCGTTGTTTTACTTGATACGTTAAGTAGGGAACACTTTATGTACGTTTTAAGCAAGAGAGTATTCATGATTGTTTGGATATCTCTTGAAGGTGGCTGGAGGTACATTTCCTACGACAGTGAGTCTTCGGAGGGCCCAGCGAGCGCAGAAAAAGTAGTGTAAATGCAACGGATATTTTAATTGCAAAAGACAACCGTCTTCAAAAGCAACAAAGTGGAAAAAGACTACAACATTACTGAAAACTAACAAGGAAGCGAAATACACAATTTCGTTTACTTGGATGACATTTTCTTTTTCAGTTATTTGTATTTCAAAATCAAGCTATTAAATCGATTTTGATAAAATGTATATGGAACCACAAATTGGTTTATAAACGTCAGCATGCTGAGGTAACAAATAAAAAAATACAAAAAAAAAAACATTTATTTAGTTTGAAAGAAAGAAAGAAACAAAGAAAGACCGTTTATTTACTTGAAAGTGACGCACATAACATAAAAAATATTGTTTACAAGCCCAAGACCAAAACAAGTTGGTATTCAATAAAAACAAACAAAAATAAACATTGTCCTAGACGGAAATAATAATGATGATGATGGGATGCAATTTGAAGAATTTATTCCTATCAAATACTAATTGTGTTATTCGTATTAAATAAAACTAAAATTTCAATGGTTGCTTTGGAAATTCGAAAATCGATTTGAATCGAATACATTAGCGGGCCATCCACTAACGTCCATTCTTCCTGGCTTGTCCTGTTGTGCAATCTGTACGGAAACACGATGGGATAAAATAAAACCGTTGAAGCCGCTATCAAACCATAATCCTGGTTTCATTCCCTTGGCTTCAAGATACAAAACAATAACAAGTCGAAATTAGAACTTACCGGAAAGTAAACTTGTGCATCATCATCATCTGCCTAGCCTTTTTCCAACTATGTTGGGGTCGGCTTCCAGTCGAACCGGATGCAGCTGAATATCAGTATTTTACATGGAGCGACTGCCTATCAGACCTCCACAACACAGTAATGGGTAATACGATACTCTCGGTAAGACTGGTTGTCAGACTCTCGGGCTTCCGACTAACAGTCACGACTTTCAAAGATCTACAAATGACAGCCGGGACCAACGGCCCGGCTACGGAAAGTAAACTTGTACAAACGTGTTTAATAATCGTATTTTAATACCGTTTTTCTTTCCCGCTCCGCACATCGACTACCGTTTAATCCGTACAGATTTTAGATTCCAGAAAGAATGAACGTTAGTAGATGGCCCACTATTAACGCGCTTATACTATGTCTACTGGTTTCTAAGTGCGTATTTTTTTATGCAAATGCAACCGTAGTTGGTGTTAGTGTACGCCGAACGTGGTTTCACAGGAATGAGTCAGCTGTTCCGGTGGAACGGCACCGCGGCTGTCATTTGTGGTTTACAATTGTACCTCAAAGGAGTTTAATGACAGCCAATTGCGATCATCAAGCTTGACCTAACTGAACGGGTTTTAGTTACATACAAGTTGGTACATTAGACTTTCGACAGATGATTTTAGAAGCCTTTCTTCATAGTCTTACCGGAACACCCCTATGTTTTGAGTTTGTTTTTTAATTGACTGATTTCAGAAAAAAAAACATTTGATAATTTTAGCTCCTAAAATATAAATAACCGGGGTGTTTTCGAAAGTCCATAGATGGATGGCTTCCAAACTTAGTATTTAGACTTCGTTTCATGGGCCATGCTGTAAGGTGGCAGGGACAATGTAACAAAAAGTTTTACCTACATAATTATAGACCTCGGTGGGATGAAATTTTCCGGCGGGTATTAAAAACAAATTGCTATTCAGTACAAAAATGCAAAATGCAAATGTATGGAAAAGCTAAATTTTGTTTTAATTTAAGAATACCATCACGCCTCTATTCCCCGAAGGGTTAGGCAGAGGTGTACCAATGCACACCCACAGTTCGCCGGTATATTTAGGTCCCATGTAATAGGGGGCGAGCCTATTGCCATTAACCGGGCACAAATCCAAACTCCGAGCTGCTACTGAGAATTTCATAGAAAAACCCAATAACACTTTTTGCTCGACCCGGGAATCGAACCCAGGACCTCTAGCGTAGCAGTCGCGCTCAGGACCATTAGGCCAACGAGGCAGTTGTTTTAAGAATGTCAAACGTTAAACGAAAAATATTAATGCTGGGGGTGTAAACCTCTAGCATTAATATTTTTCGTTTCAAATCAATCATAGTAAAAGTTTTTGTTATGATGTCTCTCCCACCTATAGTTCGAAATAAACTAGTTTTAAAACAAAATCCGTGGTTTAAAACCAGTTTCTTTATAACCATTCTCACCTCGCATAGAGCGTCCTATATAAAAGGTAACGTTGGTACTGAACCTACATCTGCGAAGAGGTCTACCTGAACTTGCAACATCTGGTCGATCTTCCCTTTCTCCTGCATGGTCTTCAGCTTGGTGCACCACTCGTCCCTCTGGTCGTACGCCAGGGTCGAGGACTCGAACAGGTCGTTCAGGAACTTCTTGCCTTTGCAGAGGGCTGTCAGCATCTTGTCCCAGGCTTGGTTGAACAGGGCTCTGTGGTGAAATTCTTTAGGTAAAATATTGAGTACAGTCGGGGGATTAAAGTTTGTTTATTTATTTTACTTTAATTAAAACGGTTACATTTGCAACCAATTATAATAATTAAAGATAACACAACATACACACATTATGACAATTTGATATTGATATTTTTTTATATAATATGTCACACACATTTAGGACAATTTGTATTGGGTACCGTAAATAAAAAAAAGCGTTTTGTGGTGACATCTATCAATCCACTTGCTACAATTGACGTATCCTACATCGGGATATCAAAGTTATCCGCAACATAGCCATATACTATACAAATACAAAACCCTGACAGGTCTCAAGCACGACTGCTGAGCGTGGGTACCTGGGTTTGATTCCCAAGTCAGACAAAAGATGTTATTAGGTATTCCCATCAAGTTGGCAAAATATTATGATGCCTCACCTATCCTGCAGCATATGATCGATCTCTTCCCTGATCTTCTTGTTCTCGAACTGCACGGCGTTGAACCGGAGCTTGGCAGTTTCCAGCTTGTTCTCTGCTGACACCAGGCGGTACTCGCTTTGCCAACGACGTTCTTCAAGCTGTAACAGTTCAAAAGCACTTAAAATAAAAACTGCTGCTCTTACACTTGACGACACGGTTGGCGCAGTGGTTGAGCGATTGACTGCTGCGCTGCGTATCGCGGGTTCGACTCCCGCACGGAACAAATATTTGTATGATATAGTTGTTCCGGATTTGGCTGTTTGTGTATGTGAGTTTATATATTCGTAAACGCAACCACGATATTGCATGGCCTATAGTCCCTATAGGGACTGTGACAGTAGGGATTGCAAATATTTGTTCCGTGGAGGAATCGAACCAGCAACATGAAGCGCAGCAGTCAATTCGCTCAGCCACTACGCCAACCGTGCCGTCAACGGGTGCCCTTAGCGTGTATTCGCTTAGTTTATAAGTTTTGAGCCCTACGAAGGCCTTAATTTTTAATGCACCACAGGAAAGTCGACGACCTCTTACGTAGGTTATCCTGCGAGATGCCATTGCGACAAAAAACTCTATTGTTTTAATTTAAAGTTCGTTTTTCCATGTAGCATGTATAAAGACATTCCGTGAATATTTTATATTCTATATAAAAGGTGATAGTCGCAACCTAAGTTCTAAGTAACTGCTTAGTAGTGCTTATTATGTGTCATGTATACTAGTTTCGTTCTTAGTAATGAGAATTCGAAGAAAATGTGATAAATAAAGGTATGCATTATAAAGATATTAATTATAAAATAGCTTTTGCACGCGACTATTTTCGCGTGAATGTTGGTTGTATTTAAAATTTAATCATGAGTCGAAAGACACGTGGCGCCATCTGTTATCAGAACAACGTTATGATGTTTTTCTCGGGAATATAACTTTTTCGGGATGAAAGGTACCCTATGTCCGTTTTTGTACACCTGACAACGTAAATGTAAAATTTCAGGATGGTCGGTTCTGTGGTTTAGGCTTGAAACGGTAACAAACAAACTAACTTTCGCATTTAAATATTAGTTAGGATAGTAGCAGTAGTATTTGTAATAGTAGGTAAGATATATACAGGGTATAAGGGACATCGACATTTGACGGGCCTGTTGGTCTAGTGGTTAGTGGCCCTGACTGCTAAGCCGGAGGTCGTGGGTTCGATTCCCACCCAGGACAAACTTTGTGTGATGAGCATGATTGTTTGTTCTGTGTCTGGGTGTGATTTATCTATAATATGTATGTATTTATAAATTATATAAGTATGTATATCAGTTGTCTGGTTACCATAACACAAGCTCTGCTTAGCTTGGGATCAGATAGCCGTGTGTGAGTTGTGTCCCAAGATATTTATTTATTATTTATTATTTATCTCTCAGTAAACTTCGCCAGTGAACTCAGAACGCTATACTGATTTCAGAACATGTGAAATATCTTGCAGGAAAGTTTTGAAATTAGCCCTTTTTTCGGCAGATCAAGTCTGTACAATTGGCCTGTTGCCTTTTTAGTCATCCCTAATGGTAATAACGATATTTTTGTATTGATCTAAAACAAGGGCAAAAGATATTTTTACCCGCCACTGAGGATGATACAGAAGGAATAAGAGCGAATTTTCAATTAGCGGAAAAGTATTTAAAACCTCCATTTTACTTTACTTATGGTTTTTCTATAAAAAATATTGTTGTATGTTATTGTTGACTGCCTCGTTGGCCTAGTGGTCCTGAGCGCGACTGCTACGCTAGAGGTCTTGGGTTCGATTCCCGGGTCGAGGAAAAAGTGTTATTGGGTTTTTCTATGAAATTCTCAGTATCAGCTCGGTGTTTGGATTTGTGCCCGGTTAATGGCAATAGGCTCGCCCCCTATTACATGGGACCTAAAATATACCGGCGAACTGTGGGTGTACATTGGTACACCTCTGCCTAGCCCTTCGGGGAATACAGACGTGATGGTGTTGTCTGATCCAGAATAGATGTCCCTTACACCCTATGCCATACCGCACAGATAATCACCTGCCCTTGTGTAGTGCTCGCCAGCTTCCTTAGCTGCAAAGTCTCCTTGTTGTTTTTCTGTATCAAGCCGTTGATCTGCTCCATCATCGTTACATCCTCTGAAAACAATCATTATCACCAATTATAATATAAATATATAAACGGTCACGCCTGTATTCCCCGAAGGGTTAGGCAGAGGTGTACCAATGTACACCCACAGTTCGCCGGTATATTTAGGTCCCATGTAATAGGGGGCGAGCCTATTGCCATTAACCGGGCACAAATCCAAACTCCGAGCTGCTACTGAGAATTTCATAGAAAAACCCAATAACACTTTTTGCTCGACCTGGGAATCGAACCCGGGATCTCTAGCGTAGCAGTCGCGTTTAGGACCACTTGCCATAGAGGCACTTACACGCATACACACATAGTATAATTTGTATCCCTTTGTGTTTACATGGCATAGTTTAGGCCTTTGACTTAATTTTGAATTCAAAAGTCGCGGGCAGAAGCCATTATGTCATAAAAACCAATAGCACGGAGTCAATTAGTTGAAACCAGTCGTAGTTGAATGCACCCCAAAGTCTATATAAATAAAGATGAAATTACAAAACGGCTATCAACTTTGGGGGTGTGTACCGGATCGATGGCTCGCTACGGGCTGGCTGTGACGTCAGCTATGACGTAGCTATGACGTAGCCAGTACCCGCATCTCTATACAGTTGGCTAAATATTAGATAGAAAAAATCATGGGAAAACCTGGAATTATCTATACTTCTTTATTAAAATTAAAAAAAAAGTGCAGTACTCGTAACCGGCGTGCTTGTATGACCAGATGTAGGAACGTGGACGAGACGAAAGTAGTATGTAAGGATCGTAGCAGGTGGCGTTCTGTGGTTTCTGCCTACCCCCATGGGAAAAAGGCATGAGTTTATGTATGTATGTAAAATTATAAAGCTAAGGAGTTTGTATAATTGCTTCTTTGTTTTAAGGCTTTTAGCCCTGAAATTACTGGTGCAATTCAAAAAATTAAGCTACGTTATTCTTATAATTAAATGACTACACCTATCAAACACATTGTTTCAAATCAAAATTCATTTATTAATTTTGTGAATACAGAGTACAATAAGATGTCGTGTAAAACGTTGCTCCGCCGAAAGGAATACAAAAATCATTGATAATATTGATGATTACAGTGTATCCTGTGTGTGTGTCAGTGTGGTCTTGAGCGCGACTGCTACGCTAGAGGTCCTGGGTTCGATTCCCGGGTCGAGCAAAAAGTGTTATTGGGTTTTTCTATGAAATTCTCAGTAGCAGCCCGGAGTTTGGAAGTTGGTGGTGTGACACCCCCGTGCCTCGGAAAGCACGTAAAAAGCCGTTGGTCCTGCGCCTGATCTCTCTCCGGTCGTGTCGGATTGCCGTCCCATCGGGCTATGAGAGTTAGGGAAGAGGGAGTGCACCTGTGTTTGCGCACACACTTGTGCACAATAATATATCCTGCATACGTGGCTAGTCTGCTTTAAGGTTAGCCGCCGTGGCCGGAGTCGGCCTGGAGAATTACATATACATATTTTTTTTTTACAGTGTATAATCACATCATATTACCTTCGACCCACTGCTGAATCTGCACTCTGTTTATCAACGACATCTTTAAATCCTGTTTCATCTTCTTATCCTTCTTCTTATGAGCTCCTGATCTTGCTATCTGTGTAGAAAAGAAAAGAATGAAACAGTGCAATTAAATTATTATTATCATGTTGGATTGGCTGTTGGACATTATTCCTATGACAATCCCCAGACCGCTTTATTCTTGTGAATGTTTTTCAAACTTGACTTTTTACTGAACGACTAGCTTTTATCCTCGACTCCGTCCGCATAAATGTCGGTTATATTTAAAATTCAATCACGATTCGAAAGACACGTGGCGCCATCTATTATCGTGAGAACGTTATTGTTGTTTTCCTCGGGAACAGTACTTTATCCTCGGGGTGTAATGTATCTTATTTCCTATTCTGTACACCTGACTACATATATGTAAAATTTCAGGATGATCGGTCTAATGTTCAGTTAACAAACAAACTTACTTTTGCAATTATAATATTACTAGCTTTTGCCCGCGACTTCGTCCGCGTGGATTAACAGTTCCCGTTCCCGGGGGATTTCCGGGATAAAAACTATCCTATGTCCTTTCTCGAGTCCCAGACTATATCTGTACCAAAATTTCATTGAAATCGGTTCAGTGGTTTAGGCGTGAAGAAGAGACAGACAGACAGAGTTACTTTCGCATTTATAATATTAGTACGGATGATTAGTTAGGATTTGACTTCGACTTAGCCAGAATTAAACTCAGTTATTGTAATTATAAAGTAGCCCATCACCATAAGGTCTTTGTAGAGGTGGTTGTACACCTTCTTCAGTTCCGTGACCAGCTCGTCCTGTCTCCGGAATTGAGGGTGGACGCCCATGGTGCGCTGCTGCCGGTCCACTTGAATCATTCGGAACTGGGGGAGAAAATACTGTTTTAGAGGCTCTTAGATAAGTGCTGGTTAATTTATCTGGAACATAGTTTATGGTTTTGATGTTTATTTTGGAGATAGTGGAAATCTAGATTTTGTATATTTTGTAAATTATGATTAATTCTGTGGATTATGTGCCATTCAAATGAATAATAAATATGCATGATATATTTTCAATTATTATTCTTTCATGATTTTATTTGCGAAAAAGTGTAAAGAGCTGGTTGTAAGATTCCGGTTTGTAATACTATCCTATTATAGTCCCAATGCAGAGCAAAGGCCTCTTCTCATACAAAGAAGTAAACCACGAGCATCAATCGCCACGCTTGCTCAAAGAGGATTGACGATTTCAGACAAGAAAATATAAATATACCATCACGCCTGTATTCCCCGAAGGGTTAGGCAGTGGTGTACTAATGTACACCCACAGTTCTTCGGTATATTTAGGTCCCATGTAATAGGGGGCGAGCCTATTGCCATTAACCGGGCACAAATCCAAACTCCGAGCTGCTACTGAGAATTTCATAGAAAAACCCAATAACACTTTTTCCGAAGTGAATATCCATTTTAAGTCTAGGTTGCCTCAAGATGTTCTCCTTTACCGATGTCAGTGATATCCAAGATAAACTTGCCTGCTATGAAACCCGTAACCACTAGGCCATCACGAAACATTATAATAAAGTTTAGTATTATTCTTTCTTACTACCAAATTCTACTTCGACTGAGATAGTTGCAAAAATACACCCATAATTTAGCTTTTTTTCTACCATTGTATGCAAACAAGCCGACCGTCCACCTGATGTTAAGTGGCCACCGCCGCCTATAGACATCTGCAATACCAAATCCTTGCAAATGCGTTGCCAACCCGGAGACAAAGTTAAAATGTCTCATGTGCCTTTAATTACACCGGCACCCATTCCCTTCAAAGCTAACGCTGGTTTGCGGCAGGAATTATAGCAGAGGTTCCCAAACTTATTTTGTCTACTGCCCACTTTGAGAATAAATTATTTTTTAGCGCCCCCCTTTTTTCCGTACCCGTTTAGAAATTTGTCATGACTTAAACAATTCCGCGTACTTCCCTTCTATAATGGCATGCATTTTAATATAATGTTAATAACTTGAAATGTTGTTCGTTGATTTTTTTTTAAACTTGGCGCCTGCCGTAATCTCTTCACTACCTTTGATTGGCTGGTAGAGAATGCTTAAGGCATTAAGTCAGCCTTGTACTTTTTTTGTGCATAATGTTTATTTAAATATAACAGGACAGATATATGAACTACGCGGACAGAAATTTCGACCCCAATTTGAGCAATCTCCTAATTAATATTAGTTAATGTTCACAAGTTATAATCGAGAGTCGGAAGCTCAGTCGGTGTCTAAGAGTCCTCCTAGCTAGATGAAATCAAAAATCGCCCCCCAAGCCTCTACACAACGCCCCTGTTTTTTTCTGGGTCTCTTATCGCCCCCCTTTAGGCCTGCAGCGCCCACAAGGGGGCGTTATCGCCCACTTTGGGAAAGGCTGAATTATAGGTATGGGGGATAGTACTTCCCCGGACGAGCTCCTTCACTAAGAGCTCTAGTTCTATTATACAATTTTATATCCCCATGTTACCTGTCTCTGCAACCGCAAATGTTCGTCCTCCATTTTTCTCAGCACCTCAATATCAGTGGTCTGAATTTCAGTGGTTGGCCCCTCCATTTTAATTAAACAATAATATATCTCTCTGCTCGTAAATTGTGTAAAAATTAAATTGTATTATGAAACATGGACATTTCTCAGCCCACTGGATTTGGTATATTTTCTCGTAATTACATGTGTTGTTTTTTGGTATGTCTGTGAATTTTGTATTTTATTTTTTGACTAGCATCTGCATGCGACTTTTCCCGCGTACGTTTTCACTTTTCAGCCGCGTTAAGTTACTGCTACGCTCAAGTGCGTGGTAGCGTGATTGTATATAGCCTATACTATACCTCATGAATCTAGCTTTCGCAAATAAAAGATTTTGTCCAATCGACGGGCCTGTTGGTCTAGTGGTTAGCGGCCCTGACTGCTAAGCCGGAGGTCGTGGGTTCGATTTCCACCCAGAACAAACTTTGTGTGATGAGCATGATTGTTTGTTCTGT
This sequence comes from Caradrina clavipalpis, assembly GCA_932526535.1. Lineage (NCBI taxonomy): Eukaryota > Metazoa > Arthropoda > Insecta > Lepidoptera > Noctuidae > Caradrina > Caradrina clavipalpis. The sequence continues at coordinate 1,030,637 of OW052110.1, forward strand.
GTCTGGGTGTGATTTATCTATAATATGTATGTATTTATAAATTATATAAGTATGTATAGCAGTTGTCTGGTTACCATAACATAAGCTCTGCTTAGCTTGGGATCAGATAGCCGTGTGTGAGTTGTCCCAAGATATTTATTTTATTTATTTAATGTGTCTGGGAGTCGAAGAGACTAACAAACAATGGCTTTACTATATTAGTACAGATAGATATCTTTGACAAGTTTATTAGTAACTTAATTAGATATGTGTATATATATAGAACATCACGCGACGACCAACGGGAGCGGAGCAGTAGCCGAAGACGCAACAGGGGTTTATAGCAAGTTTAAAATAAAAAATGCTTCGCTTACTATTCGTTCAGGATGACAGCGGTCCAACATTGTTACAGTTAAAAAAAATAAACACAAATAACTGCTTCAGAATTCACATCTATTAAAAAAAGGGTGTTGCACAAATAAACCAGACTAAAACTACATATGTTTATCTGCAAATTAAATAAACTATATTATAAAATAAATAAATAAAACAAATATACAAAAATCGTTATGGATGTAGGAAAACCATAACCAACTGGTTTAAGCAATGACTAGACGGAGGCAGTTAATATCTGTTTGTGCTTAGGATAGAGAAACAAACATCCATCCATTTAGTAGTGGAACTCTTTGTGAAGGAGCGTCCGGGCAAGTCAAGTCAAGCCAAGTCAAAGCATTTATTTCAATAAGACCATTTACAGGCACTTTTGAATTGTCAAGAAGTTACAGTTAAAGTTGAAGCTAGTTGCTCGTTCCAAAACGTAGGTCTCTATAGAGAAGAACGAGCAAGAAACTCCATGGACACTCTTTTCATTCAATTTGGTTTTTACAAAAACTTGGTTACAATATTCTTGTTGCTTCTATATGTGAAAAAGTACTACCATCATGCCTATTTCTGCCGCAAAGTATCGTTGCTGTGTTCCGGTTTAAAGGGTGCCGGTGTAATTACCGCCACATGAGACATTTCAACTTTTTCTGTGGGATGGCAACGCATTTGCAAGGCCTCTGGTATTGCAGATTTCTATCGAGCGTAATATTTTATGTGATCTTCTCTTTTTCAATTATTAACTAACTATACTACACATAGTGAAATCAATTAGTACCCCCGTGTCGGACGGTTGGCGCAGTGGTTGAGCGATTGGCTACTGCGCTGCGTGTCGCGGGCTCGATTCCTGCACGGAACAAACATTTGAATGCAGCATTTGTAGTATCTAGCTTCTACGTTCCGTATAACTCCTAGACATTTTAAAAGTGCCTGTAATCTAATTGAAATAAATGCTTTGACTTTGAGTGTATGGCCTATAGATAGTTCTTCCAGGACTGACTGTTTGTGTATGAGAGTTTATGTGTTTGTAAACGCACTCATGGCATAGCGTTTCTTTTTTTTTCGGATGTGAAATCATCATATGATTTCTCCCGCCCTGTGCGGGGCGGGAGGGAGTGTCAGACTTGTATTCCATCTTGTTCGTTGTCCTTTGCGATCCGGGGGCGCGGTATCTTTTTCGAACAACCCACAGCCATGGTAACGACATAGCGTGGGGCAGCGGTTTTTTTTATAAAAGAATAAAGTACCATATACACAAAAAACGCGTCCACACAAAGAAAAGCTACAATTCATAATAATATCACTGAAACACAACCACATGACTTCAAGAGCATAAGCTACTTAGCCATAACACTCTTATCCATAAATAAAACCTCTTTACTGCAGTACAGAGTACAAGAGCTAAGCTGTGTTGCCAGCACTCGCCAGTAAGTTGTGTATTGTTGCCAGACGCAAAATAAACGTTTCTATTGTACGACAATAAATGTTTTGTTGGCAGTTCCTGCTTTCAGTTTAAAATGTGCTTCTAGGTTTAAATCTTCGTTTTATTGTTAAAGGACAATATTTAACTTCTATCTCTGTTTTCCTTTGTTTTTTTTTTTTACCGTAGTGGAAAATTGTTATTGGTGTCCACAGAGAGGTCTGTCAGGCTTTTACTGACTAAAACCACCCCAGTGTGCCCTTCTTTAACACTTTCGCCGAGGATTCCGGGAATGTTTTGACAACACAGTTGGCGCAGTGGCCGAGCGATCGACTGTTGCGCTGCGTGTCGCGGGTTCGGTTGCCGCGCGGAACAAAAAGAAAACAAAATGTACACGCCTTCCGAGTTTCCCCGGCTGAATCTTGGTTATCCTACTGCAAGGCATGCCTCTTCAAACATTTTTAACAAGGTGAGTTAGCGAAGGTTTACATACTATATTTTCCTTTACCGAAATCACTTGATGTCCAAGATAAACTTAGAAAGTACATAATAATATTATGAATTGAACAAGTTATATTGGTACTTGCTGGGCATTGAACCCTTAACTACATACATGAGAGGCAGTCGCCTTAACCACTGGGCCATCACGATATTTATACGTATATGAGACATTAGTCCCTGTGTTGCCTAAGGAAGCAATAGAAAAATCTCAATCGGGAATCGAACCTAGACGCTTAAATTCTCCAGCATCTGCTCAGTAGCAGACTTAAAGATAACAGATCCCGTATTCATTCACACGCCGACCGTTTTCATTCACACTGGACTGCTTCCACTTACACCGTTGTGTAACATGTCTCCTAAAATTAAGTCTCACTAGGATCAGCGCAGATAAGGCAGCAATAGGCTTGACAATTCTCCTTGATAATGTTATAATTTATTAAAATACTCAGAAGATGGATAGAAGCCGGGAAGTCTGACAACCAGTCTTACCAAGAGGTATCGTATTACCCAGTAACTGCGTTGGTAAGAACAGATAGGCAATCGCTCCACTTAAAAAACCGGTATTCAGCTGCATCAGGTAAGACTGGAAGCCGACCCAGACGTAGTTGGGAAAAGACTAGGCAGATAAATATATATATCTACTACTGTAATAGAAATGACAATTGTGTCCCAGATATAATCCCTCACACCATTTAAATAAACGATGAAAAATCATCAACCAAAAAAAAAAAAATTGTCAGCTACGATTAAAGATTACAGTGCGGTGTGACAGGCGGCGCACAGACGGCCTCTTTGTGAAATCCCCTCTTTAATGTAGCTCTGCCGCCGCCTTTGAATTCACCGCCCTATGCAACTCTGATTTTCTTTTTCAGTTATTGGTTTTTTAAATGCTATGCGAGATGGCTTTTCGTAATTAGCTTGGCTTTTAGCGATTTCTGGGGATTTATGGGGATTTAGCTATTTAAATGCTAATATTATAAATGCGAAAGTGAGTCTGTCTGGATGTCTGTATGTAACGCTTCCAGGGCTAAACTACTGTAACGATTTTGATGAAATTTGCTATGGGGTTAGTTTGAACCCAAAGAAGGGACTTAGGCTACTTTTTATCTCTCGACTTGGTCTGCGTCCTTAAAAAAGAATAACACATACACATACCATCACGCCTGTATTCCCCGAAGGGTTAGGCAGAGGTGTACCAATGTACACCCACTGTTCGCCGTTATGTTTTTAGGTCCCATGTAATAGGGGGCGAGCCTATTCCCATTAACCGGGCACAAATCCAAACTCCGAGCTGCTACTGAGAATTTCATAGAAAACCCCAATAACACTTTTTGCTCGACCTGGGAATCGAACCCAAGACCTCTAGCGCAGCAGTCGCGCTTTGAACCACTGGGCCACCGAGGCAGTTAAAAAAGAATAAATAATGATATTATGGACATGTGGCAATCGTATACGCCGTCGACCGCTTATGCGCTTCTTAGCTTATCGATGGCAAATAAAATAATATACTTAAATAAATATAAAATGTGATTTAAATATTATGTTTGATCCAAAATTATGCATCCTAATGCCAAGTGAAAAAAAAAAAAAATTAAAAGAATTTATATTCTTAGTTACTCTCTTAATGAATACGTTTTTTAAGTGTATTGTTTAATACAATATAAACACATTAACCACAGATTATAATTATATTATCGTACTCTGCTGCTGCTTGAATGGATTCTAGATTTGGAAAATAACGTATTATTTATGTTGAAATTGAAATACTTTTTATTCCTCATTTTTAATATTCCTACTTAACACAACTTATCTTTATCTATACATATAATAAAATCGTAGCGATGTCAAAACTGTACATTTAATATTTTTGAAAAAGAGTGATTGCAACGAGGTCGGGTAAAGATTCTAATGCCGAAAATATATTTTTTAAAATTTTTGTCTGTTTGTCTGTTTGTTTGTGAACGCATCACGCAAATACTGCCGGACAGATTCTGTTAAATTTTAGTATATATATTCCACATGGGCCAAATTTTGCCGTAGGCTATAAACTATCACGCTATCTGCTTTAGGGGATGAGTAATGTTGCATTATATTGTATTTTCCTACAGATTACGACGGGTTTTTGTAAAAAGACGAGAAACAATATAAGAATGCTTTAGATAGCTGAGGATTGAACTGCTGAAATATTTATTATCACGCTATACCTTCAAGGAGCTAAACAGTAAATCATGGCAAACTAGAACGGCTATTTTAGAACACTTTCCATCGAAGCATGTGGTCTAATGGTTCGACAACCGCCTTCTGAGTCGTTGGGCTTGAGTTCGGTCCCCAATAAGTGTTTTACTTTTTGCGTTTTTTTTTTATTTTATCTTTGAATGATAGTGGACTTCCAAACAATAATAAAACAGAAGTAGGCATTTTTATACCATAACATTTAACTAGCTTATTTTTCCAAATCTTTTATTATTTAAAAAATTATGTCTATACATAGTCACAAATAAAACAGCATTGAAGTCAAAACTATTCATCGAAAGAAAGAAAACGAATAGGTGTGGGAACGAGTAGAGCGGGAAATATACGTACTGTAAAAGAATTTCTGTTGGTTTGACTCTTCAAAATTAATTTTGTCAAAATAGTCTTTAAATGTTGGGCCAACACATGGCTGTATATTATTACGCCAATTGAATTATTCTTTCTACAATGAAAAGGATAGCTACATTTTTACGAAACGTTTATTTTATGGTTGTTTATAAACCAAATAAATAATAATAACAAGTAGACTTCTTTGAAGGGGGCTGAACACAATTGGGTACAACGGCGTATTACAGGTGAACATTTTCAAAACATGATTTTCCACAAACATTGTTTTAGGCACTTTTTACATTACCAGCGTACTCTTTTTTTTTTTCGTTAGTTTAGTTCGGACTCATTATTACAGAAACCTGGCAAAAAGTGCTATTGTTGTATGAATACGTCCGTTGTACTCAAATAGGTACTTTTCCAAGAACGATTTCTTTGCAGATATAAGTCGCAAGACGGTTGAGTAGGCTTTATTTTAAACGTAAATATGTAAATTATACAAACCACACCTACTTATAAGACAAAAAAGTCACAAGCAAACCCAAAAAAAGGGAAAAGGTGTACCTACCTGTACTTATAAATGGTTAGACTACTGGATTTACCCATTTAAATGGCTATGATTTTGTAGCACTATCTATCTACTATTAAAATAAGTGAAAAAAGACAACCATAACTTAAAAATTGGACCACTACCCTCAATTATTTTACTTAATCTAAATGGGTTAAGGATGGGAAATAATCAAATGACTTCCTCCGCTCTGGGCGGAGCGCAAGGGAGTGTCTCACTGACTAAAACCCATCCGTGTTTCTCCTGATGCCCTAGGCGTTCCAAGGTCGCAGTAACTCTTTCAAACAAATTCCACAACCCTGGTAGGCACTGGCCCTACCGGGCCAGTGTCCCTTCCGCCAGAGCGGCAGAAATAATTTGATAACTTACTAGGCTTAAAAGATAGGGTTCGCAGCCCGTGGGCCTACCAACCTCGACACTTCACTTCATACAAGTGTTGGACGATTTATCTGCAAACGTTTTGTGTGCAACATTTTACTGTCTGGACTGAGTTACGCTACCAAAAAAGTGTACTTCTATTAAAATAGCAAAACAGAAAAAAAAAATGCAACTACAGAAAGTGTACCAAAATCAATTTCACCCATTTAAAATTCTTTAACAGTCATTTTTTGCCGTTGAATGTCTCACAGACTTCAAGTTCTTAGGATACATGTAGAATCATGCATCAATCATGTATCATGCATTGCATATAGATTTTATTTTAATAGGTAGGTACTGTAAACAGAAGAATTATACTAGATTTAAAAATTACTTCTAAATGGAAATACATTATTTACATTACCGTCATTCTGCAAAAGATGTAGGGTTATTTGAGAGGTAAAACTTTGCTTAGCGTTTTCATAAGTCTTGCTCACTGTCCATAGTTTCTCCCAAAACCATTTTATTAATTTGGTTTTAACACGAAGCTCAGATTATCTTGGCAGTTGTTCTGATTACCAGATTCATTTCTACGGTCTTGATACTAGACCGATCCAAGCTACAGTGTGAGGTTGTTAAAGCAGTACCTATTAAAGATGCTTTTCAATGGTTCGAGAAAGAAAAACTAAGTAAATCACATCAAATAGTATTTTCGAAAGCCTATGGCTCCTTACGCCAAATATGTTTTAGTCCCAGGTATGGCGTAAGCCCATTGCTAACCGGGCACAAATCCAGACTCCAGGCGTCTACAGTCAAATTCCTAAAACCCACAAAAGTTACTCCTTAGCAACCATTCGACATCCTTGGAAGATTATGATGACATAGTATTCAATACTTAATTAGTTAAGTATCACTTAGGTCCACGTGAGCGAAGCCGCGGGCAACAGCTAGTTAAAAATAAAACCGGCTAAGTGCAAATGGAACTCACACACGTAGGGTTCCGTACAACCGTACAATATTTGACACTACAAAAAAAAAACACCCTTCTTCTATTAAGACAGGTTATTTAATTTTTAATATTTGTTTATTGTTTAGCTATGGTTCCATAATCTGTTTTTAAAAGAGTATGTATGGAGTTTCTTGCCCGTTCTTCTCTATACGAAACTACCTTTTGGAATAGGCAACTAGATTCAATAGCTTTAATTAATTGACGTCTAAAAGTGCCTTTTAATGGCCTATTTGGAATAAATGATTTGACTTTGACTTTGATTTGACTTTGTAAAAAAGAAACAACTCTCTACATACTACGGTTCATAAGAATCAGCATTTGACAGACAGACAAACAGCGGAGTCTTAAAAATAGGGTTCCGTTTGCCACCCTTCGGGTACCTACGGCACCCTACAAAGATATAGATAAAGGCCCGCTCTTAACAATAGTCTGAATCACTCATTAAATATAAGTATTTGAGCCGTAAAAATTAATGAAGCTTAATATTTCAAAATCACTTTTCATGAAAACGTTTTTGTCCACCGAGATTTTAATTTAAACAAATTGTTTTCAACTAACATAATTTTAAGAATTTGAGTGAAAGAAAAATTAATTTTTTTTTTTATGAAAGCTTGACAAAACAAAATTTATTTTGCAAAGATTAAGTTTCTTTTAAGACCTTTTTTTGTTAAATAAATTTGTATATTCACTAGCTTAGTTTGGTTGCTGAATTTGTTCGAAAGCCCTGGCACGCAAAGAGCATTAGGTAGCACACGGATAGGTTTTAGTCAGTAAGAGTCTGACACTCCCTACCTCTCCACCCAGAGCGGAAGAAGTTATTTGAAAATTTCCCATTTTTAAGAAAAAGCTTTGTTTGCTTAAGCTTAGTCTTTAGTGCCGTGATGGTCTCGTGGTTCAGGCAACTACCTCTCATACAGGAGGCTGTGGGTTCGACCGAGAAAGTATCAAAACGACTCTTTTAAATTCATATGTAATTCCTAAAATTTTACAAGTCTGAAATCGCCAATCAGCCTTGAACAAGCATGGTGATCAATGTTCGTGCCTTCTCTGTATGAAAAGAGGTCTTTGCCCTGCGGTGGGACAAGAATATTCTGGTATTATAACTCCTTGCTTGTATGACCAGATGTATGGACGTAAACGAGGTGAAAGGATCGTACCAGGTGGCGTTGTATGGTTTCTGTCTACGACCATGGGGAAAATAGGCGTGAGTTTATGTATGTTGTATAACTCCTTTTCTTCTATATACACACCATTATCTATCGAAACACTCTCCTGCCTTAAATCTATTTCTCATTCCAAAACCACATTCTGTACAAACTAAACCAAACTAAAATTCAACTAAACCAGTCCGGGTTTACACCACACAAGTCATTACCATGTCTAAATAAAACTGCGCCAACACAGCGATGCAACTAAGTGTACAAACACTTCAACTAAAATAAAAAACAGAAGAAAACGACTAACTTTTCCGACGAACGAACGGATTTTTAGTAGGTATTGGAAAACCTATAATTCTGAATGTCGAAGGAAAACAATGTAGGATTTACGAGAGAAACTGTTGGAAGAAACTAGGTTTTTTTGTGTAATGAGCGTTGATTATGAAGATACCATCACCATCACGCCTGCATTCTCCGAAGGGTTAGGCAGAGGTGTGCCAATGTTGCATTGTACAGCCATAGTTCATCGGTATGTTTAGGTCCCATGTAATAGGGGGCGAGCCTATTACCATTAACTGGGCACAAGTCCTAACTCCGAGCTGCTACTGACTAAGGACCGCTAGGTTGATGAGGCAGTTTTATATTATAATATACTTAGGTATATTTTTTACAATGAAAAAAAAAAGAAGCATTGAATTCGCGCTGCAGATCTTAATGATACATAATAATACCGGTGTTTATTGTCCCACTGCAAGGCAAAGGCTTCTTCTCAAACAGAGAAGGCACGAGCATTTATCATCACGCTTGCTCAAGGTGGATAGTCTGAAATCACTAATTTCAGACTTATATTAATTCCATCTTTTTCCTTTGCCTCACGAATTTTACCTGTACCGATATCAGTGGTGTCCAAGATAAACTTAGAAAGCACATATGAATTGAAAATGTCATATTGGTACTTGCCCGGTTCCGAATCCGCAACCTCATGCATGAGAAGCGGGCGTCTTAACCACTGGGCCATCACGACATTACGAAAATCTTGATGATAAAAATGTTATTTGGAGGAAATGTGTAAGTTGAGAGGGGAAATCTAATTTCTATTTTGTTTGTTTGAACGCGCTTAGCTACGGGTCTACTGGTCCGATTTTGAAAATTCTTTCGCTAATAGAAAGCTACCTTATCCCTGAGTGCTACAGTCTATATTTTATTATACAAGTAATTGGTATTCATCAGAAAATTGACGAAGACGAACTCGCGGCCAAAACCTAGTTGATAATAAACTTGAAAAGCTTTTTTTAAAATTCAAAAGCGAAACCGGATTAGGAACGACTTGTCTGTCTTTGAAAGATTATGTCTTTGTTTAAAGTAAGTCCTTACATTCAATTTACACTTCGGAAGAAAAAGCAATTAAACATTTTCGTTACGCCTTCACATAACCAATTAAAAGTTATACCTTTAAAAGTTAAAAGAAAATTCTTTGTTTGTCAAAAGTGTCTTTAACAATTATGTAATCAAATTAACAAGAAATAAGAAAGAAAAATTTAAAAATCCAGAAAAAATGTGTATTATTAAAATAAAAAAAAATAAAAAACCATCACGCCTGTATTCCCCGAAGGCTTAGGGAAAGGTGTACCAATGTACACCCACAGTTCGTGCGTATATTTAGGTCCCATGTAATAGGGGGCGAGCCTATTGCCATTTACCGGGCACAAATCCAAACTCCGAGCTGCTACTGAGAATTTCATAGAAAAACCCGATAACACTTTTGGTCGACCTGAAAATCGAACCGAACACCTCTAGCGTAGCACTTTATGTGAACACGTAAAACCTCATAAATAGTTACTGCTACTGACCATTTCATAGAAAAACCCAACGACACTTTGCGACCCGGGAATCGAACCCAGGACCTCTAGCGTAGCAGTCATGCTTAGGACCACTAGGCTAACGGCTAATTGGCAGAATTTTATAAAAATCCAATAAAAAGTTGTGTTTTTTGAATTAATATCACATATATCACTTATTTTCTTAAGTACCGCGATGCATGTCTAATTCATCACTTCGATTGGCGCTAAGTTTTCGTCAGCGGAGGAAGGGGGGGCGGCGGGGGGCGGGGTCCACGCAGGCGCCACTTCCCGCCATTTTCTCAGGACAGGGATGCCAGCTGCGACCAAATTAGCAAGAAGAAGGGAGGTTTGGGTGTTTATATTGATTATTTTTGATGAGAGAATTCTTGTGAGGTTTTTTGGGAAAATGGAAATAAAATGTTGTATTTTTTTTTCTTCTTGTTATTCTTGGGTCAGTACCATAGTCTAAACTAATTCCATAATGTCTATTGTTAGGCATATGTCTAAATAATCACAGGAATTGAATTGGTGATTGTCAAATATAGACTAAAGTGTCAACAATCATCTCTGTCGCCTTATACAACGACCTCGAAGACATTAAAAGGATTTTGAGTTAATTTATGGCGTTTGATAGCTATACAATAATATTGTAGGTATTAGTGATACGCACAGGAGATTTGATATAAAATACGTATGCAAATATTTAGATAGGCATTGTGTTATCTCAGTTTCTTCAGTTGTAGAATTATTTTTACCTTTTTATTTCTTGTTTTACCCAATGAAAATATATATTTAAATAAAAAAAATAAAAAAAAACTGTGTAATTTAAATAATAGGCACAAATTCGCAGTGAGATAGTTGAGTATAACAGCAGTTTTTCAACCTTATCTCTGAAAATCAAAGCATTGTAAATGACCTTGAAAATCCTAACAGCTCCACCGTTAGAAAATCTCCCCGAATGTTTCCCTCTCACCCTAATTTTCCCCGGCACTTTTCCCCTCTCTCGCTGGCAACCCAATCATCCCGAATGGTCAGTCGTTTTGGCGCCGTCGTCGAAAGCGGCCGACGCTCGCAGCGCCACCAACCTATCGTCGTGTCTAGGTAAATAAGAAAATAAATAAAAAAATAGTGTAAAGTTCTGTGTGAAGTGTTTGGTGACAGTGTTTCAGTGTGATATGAGTTCATCGATCATTACCAGTGAGTATTTTAATATTTTAACGTAAGATATGCGTTTTCGTGGATTACATAGGATCCGGCGACCTTCAGATTCTTCTGGCCCAAGGGTTCCTTGTAGTGGTATCGTAAATAATTCTGGATTGGGCCCAAAAAGGTTGTTAGGTTTTTATAAAATAGGGTTTTTGTTATTTGCAAACGTGACATAAATTTGGAGGCGGTTTTACGTGACGATTTACGATTGGAAACGTAATGTTCAAACGTTTTGGAATTTGATTTTGCTTTTTTTGTTAAGTGAAATATTATGTGACCTCTTAATTTCATTATCTAAAAAAAAAATTGTCTCTGTAAAAAAAAAACTTATTACATGAAATCGTCGCTATTCTTATAAGAAGTAGGAATCCGGTGGTATTGTGTGCAAAATAGGTAATTAAGTGAATTTATGAATACAATAATAATGACATTACAACGAAATGACATTATTTAAAATAATGACTTTTCTATGAAACCACATTAAAAACGTGCTATTACATGATGAAATGAAAACATTATTTATTTATTCCAGTGTCATTTTTTTGCTAGGATTATGTGACGTTATATGACAGTTTGTGACAGATCAGGTCAAAAATTAAAAAAAAATATTATATTTGTATTGCTTGCAACGGCCAGTCACTAAGTGCTTTAAAAAAACAGTCTTGAATCTAATTTCAGCGTTTTAATTAATAATTAATTAAAAAATCGTCATCTTAATCATTTTTGCGGAAAACCAAATACCTACAGCAATTGAAAAATGATGGATTTGTTGTTACTCGCAAACAATTTTTATTTAGCTTTTCAACGAAGCGTACTTTTATAAAAGGAGACCGGTTTATTGTCTTTGGAATTTCAAGCCAGTAATTCGATGCGTTATTTTTTTATAGTTTAAAAAAAGAACTGCTTTTTGAAAGGTTGGCAGTTCTGTTCTCAAGTTTCAAAGTTTGACATAGTAATCTATTGTAGTTAGGGGAGCATTGGGTCATTAGGTCGATCAAATTGCACTGTGTAGGGATATATTGCTTGATGTATTATGCCCCTTCTCCTCTTCTGATTTAGTGCGAGGATGTGTTTGGGAGATAATAATCGTTGAGGGATATTTAATGATGATTTTAATCTATGCAGTGACTAGTAAGATGTTTTTGTCTTTGACATATTGTGATTTGAAATGCAGATTATGTTGTAAAGACTAGTATTGTTTGTAAATGAGAAAGAAATAAGTAACTTTCTTCGGTTGTTTATTTTTCGCATAATAACTATTTGTGTCTTTAACATTACGGTAAAAAAAATATAAGTTAAATTATTAATTATTTTTTAAATATTTGTATTTAAGAGAAATGTTTTCCTCCCTGAATGCTTTAGAATGAAGAATTTCCTTAATAATATTTTTCATCTGTTTATTTATCTTAACGTTTTAGTACAGACACTGGGATAATAAAATGCTCGATTTTAAATAGATAAAAGTATCTGTGCTGTGGCAGAATAGACCTGAATTGTAGATATTTTTTACAAATAACTAATTTTTGCTCGCGATTTCTTCCGCGTAATTTTGGGTTACCATAGACGTAGACGAAGGCGCCGAAGAAATACTGTACCAATTTTCGTCAAAATTGGTTTAGTAGTTTAGTCATGAAATCATAACAGACAGACAGATTTACTGTCACATTTATAATATTAAACTATGAATTTAAAAGACAATATTTTTAAATAATTGTCACACTCATCACTAGTACAGTAAAGTAAGTACTTTCGACGTTGAGTGTACATTGAAATCCCGAAATGTGTCGTAATCGTAAAGTACATAATGAAGATCTTTACACGCGAGTGGAGCCAGAGATTATTATTGTATACCACATAATATATACCGTTACCATTAAATATCTCAACGTCGTGTACATTTCTAAAGGAATTCATATGATTTTCTTCATTTGAACGTTCTCGCATACTGGCACAAAGTGACATAATAATATACATACCATCACGCCTGTATTCCCCGGAGAGTTAGGCAGAGGTGTACCAATGTTAAACCTACAGTTCGCTGGTATGTTTAAGTCCTATGTGATAGGGGGCAAGCCTTTAACCGGGCACAAATCCTTACTCCGAGCTGCTACTGAGAATTTCACAGAAATTTTTGCTCGACCTGGAAATCGAACCCAGAATCTCTAGCGTAGCAGTCGTGCTTAGGACCACTAGGCCAACGAGGCAGTTCACGTTCATTATATCATTAGTTTATTAGTTTGTAATCCTTCTGTAAAATAAAATAAATAATCATAAAATACTGTCGCCTAAAATTAGGATAGCTAGTTTTATAAATAAACAATATTTAAGCACATGAAAGTAAAATTTCAGTGCTCGTAATATCGTACTATTGGAATGTACGAGGACTACGAAGGTGTGTGTTATTTCAGTGACATCTTGCATACAGTACGCGCCGTGTCCAGAACTACTGCTTTCTGAATTAATCCCTTGATCTAACCGCCCAACGAGTATTGTTGTTCTTTTAATATCGGCGAAAGGTTCATAAGACCCCCCCCCCCCACTGCCCCGTTGGTCTAGTGGTCGCAAGTGCGACTGCTGTGCAAGGGGTTCCGGGTTCGATTCCCAGGTCGAGCAAAAAGTGTTATTGGGTTTTTCAATGAAATTCTTAGTAGCAGCTCGGAGTTTGGATTTGTGCCCGGTTAATGGCAATAGGCTCGCCCCCTATTACATGGGACCTAAATATACCGGCGAACTGTGGGCGTACATTGGTACACCTCTGCCTAACCCTTCGGGGAATGCAGGCGTGATGGTGATGGATGGTTCATAAGACAAAGCAAAAATTAGTTTAATTTTAGTAAGTGTCTATTTTAGAGTGCCTACCCTTGTTCTGGTTCGACACTCTAAAAGGATGCCTGTATGAATCGAGTTGTATTGAGTCCCCGCTACTCTCACATTAATGATTACAGTTATCATAATCCGATAACAATGGCGCCCATCCTCTTGACATAATCCCTTAATATAATAGCCAGACACAACACACTTATATGATGTTCGATTGAAGAAATCACAATGTTAGCTCAATATCTCCATTTTTTTTTTGGTATAAATAGTATAAACTCACGCTATTTTCCCATGGGGGTAGGCAGAAACCACAGAACGCCACTTTCTTTGATCTTTACATACTCCTTTCGCCTCGTTCATAAATCTGGCCATACAAGCACGCATCTTGAAAAAGAAAGCAATTGACATTCGTTATTCGATTTCAACTGTGTTGCTTAGAAACTATTTAATAAAATTCTATCCTGTTGGTATTGAATTTATTTATTATGGCACTCCAATAACAAAATCACGAAAATATTCATAGATACGAAAATTCTTAAATTAATACTATCGTGACCCTGTTGCATATATTTTGACTGCCTTTAATCGTTTTTTCAGTTGCTATAATATCCAAAAAATGTAGGTACCTTATGGTGGGTCCACACGATACAGACTTTTGTCTGTACAGATATCTGCACAGACTATAAAGTCTGAGTGAAAATTTTTACTCAGAGGTCTTTACCAAATGTCTGTGCAGACTTTTCATCAGTTCAGACTTCGATTTTAATGAATAAATTAAGTGATTCAATAATAATGAGTTTTGCTCCGACAATCGTACAGACATGTACGCAGACTTCCGACTTTTCTGATACACCGACATTTGTCTGTACTGATTTGTTGTACAGACAAAATTCTATAGAAGTCTGTGTCGTGTGGACCCACCAGAAATGTCGAGTATCGCTGGTAATATTGAAGGTAAATCTTAAGACTGATGCCTAAAGTTTCACAATAACATACAAACTAAATTCTTTAACATATCTTCTTACTTATACTTAGCGCCAAAATAATATTATTTCCCATGTAACGTAATGTTCGGCAATGTTACGTAAAGTCAGTGTTTTATGTAACGACATGGCCAAAGTTGTAACAATGTGTTGTGTATTGTTTACATATCCTATTACAATGTTATGTATAGTGCCCGGGCTTTTATATGACGGAGCGAGCTTATTGCTCAATTTACATTCAAATAATTTATTTCAAGACCATTAAAAGGGACTTTTAAACGTCGAACGAAACGAACATCATATCAGCCACAGGACGTCCACTGCTGGACATAGGCTTCCCCCGTAGATTTCTGAAAGGGCCGGTTGAAAGCGGCCTGCATCCAGCGCCTTCCTGCGGTCTTAATCAGGTCGGTCGTTTTTTATAGACGGAAAATCATCAAATAACTTCCCCCGCCCTGGGCGGGGCGGGAGGGAGTGTCAGACTTTTACTGACTAAAACCCGTCTATGTTCCTTCATGTGCCCTTTGCGTTCCGGGGGCGCGGTATCTCTTTCGAACAACCCGCAGCCCCGGCAGGCATCGGCCCTCAGTGGCCCCATCCAAGTTTGCTGACATCTCTTTGAGGCGCGCGTGGAACACGAACGCGCCGTCGACACGGTGAGTAAAATAGGCTACCTTTACATAGTCGTAGTATACAGCTAAGTCGCTTACCGCCGGCTGTCGCTTTGTACGTTTAGACCTTTTAAACTTCGCAACTAATTTTAATGCGGTTGATTCAAGATGAAGCTTTATACGTATGGAACATAACGCTACGATTAACGGGAGCGGGGCATAAACCAAAGACGTAACTGAATAAAAAATAAAAAAAACTGACGCTACGCTTGAGGCCTTGGGTTCGATTCCCGGGTTGAGCAAAAAGAGTTATTGGGTTTTTCTATGAAATTCTCATTAGCTGCTCGGAGTTTGGATGTGTGGCTCGGTTAATGGCAATAGGCTCGCCCCCTATTACCTGGGACCTAAAAAACATACCGGCGAACTGTGGGTGTACAATGGTACACCTCTGCCTAACCCTTCGGGGTATACAGGCGTGATGGTATGTATATATATACATACCATCACGGTTTTGCCTGCGGTTTTGTCTCGGTTTTAAAAATCATCAATACGCAGGCAAAACCTAGTAAAAAACAAAGATAGGTCTTCAAATTCGCCGTAAAACCATATTTCATCTCTCCTAGGTATGAGACTAACTCAGGCAAAAATAGAGCAAAACTTAGACATACAGGAGAATCTAAGGCAACGCTTTACGAGTCGAGTTCGAGCGCTTGAGTTTATTCCTACCAATATTCTGATTTCCTGAGGGAAATCTTTTTTTATTATCCCGTCCACTTGACTACATAACACTTGTGAAATGAACTCTCGTATGTTCATTTAGGTATTCTAGACTAGAAGGGTTTGTCTATGATTTGACAGGTAAACGTGGTAACGTGTCTAGACGTATTCCCCGATGGGTTAGGCAGAGGTGTGCCAAATGAACACCCACAGTTCGCCGGTATGTTTAGGTCCATGTAATAGGGGGCGAGCCTATTGCCATTAACTGGGCACAGGTCCTAACTCCGAGCTGTTTTTGAGAATGTCATAGAAAAACCCAATAACACTATGTTCGACCTGGGAACCGTACTCAAGACCTCTAGCGTAAGTGCAGCAGTCGCGTTTAGGACTACTGGACTAACTAGGCAGTTATATTGTAAAAGTTATTTTTTTTATATGTAAAAAAATAAAACTGTTGCCCTTCCACTAGGAATTTCTTCTGTACTGTGGGTACGTTTACAAACATTAAAGCTTACATGCACTAATCACCAATACGCGTACTAGTAAATATGTACTTATACGCGAAAGTAGTATTTGTTCCGTGCGAGAACTGAACCCGCGACACGTTGCACAGCAGCCAATTGCTGGTGTGACGGATCGGCGGTTTATTAACACTAGTTTAACAATCATAGTTTTTAAGTAATTGCAATAATTCAGAATCGTATTATTCTGAATAGGTGATGAACGGTGCGCTTACACGGGCAATACAAATGCGCTATTTTGTACACATAATAAAAATGGGAAATAATTATTTAGTTTGTAATTTCTTCAGTTCCAACTTAACAACAGAGTTTACAAAATAAATAGTTCAATCAAATAATTAATTTAAATCGGGTCTCGAAAATTCTTTAACAAATCTATTTTTCATAGCGTTTTACCAAAGGGGATTAAATGAGATGAAAAACATTTTTTTATCGCGTATTTTCTATAAACATTGTGTAAATGATATTCTACTTTAAACAAACGCAGTACTTTTAAAACTGCTTTATGAATATTTACAGATTTTTCAAGAATGTAACTTTGAAAGAGAGTGAAATAATATGCATTTGTACTGAATTTATTTGATGAAATATTTTGCTGTGATTTTTCTTTTCTTTTATAGTCACCGTATCTGCCTCGTTGGCCTAGTGGTCCTGATCACGACTGCTACGCTAGAGGTCCTGGGTTCGATTCCCGGGCCGAGCAAAAGGTGTTATTGGGTATTTCTATGAAATTCTCAGTAGCAGTTCGGAGCTTGGATTTGTGCCCGGTTAAAGGTAATAGGCTCGCCCCCTATTACATGGGACCTAAATATACCGGCGAACTGTGGGTGTACATTGGTACACCTCTGCCTAACCCTTCGGGGAATACAGGCGTGATGGTATTTTTTATAGGCATGTCAAACGTGTTTGTCTCTAATACTAGCCTGTTATTGTCCCACTGCAGGGCAAAGGCCTCTTCTCATACAGAGAAGGCACAAGCATTGATCACCACGCTTGCTCAAGGCGGATTGGCGATTTCAGACTTAATATGAATTATAAGTCCAGATTTCCTCACGATGTTTTCCTTTACCGATCTCAGTGATGTCCAAGATAAACTTAGAAAGCGCGATTGCTACGCTAGAGGTTTTGATTTCGATTCCCCACTTCGAGAAAAAAAGGGTTATTGGGTTGTACTATGAAATTCTCAGTAGCAGCTCGGAGTTAGGATTTGTGCTCGGTTAATGAAGAAAGTTACAGTACAGATGAAAGAGGAAAAGTCACTTTGGTTGCCCGTTTTTCACTGGGTCATCATGACACATTGCCCTGATAATATTTGATGTTCGATTTTGAAACGTTGAAAAATTGGGATTTTTGATGAAAAATTGTGCGTTGCAATGTGATACATTTGCACTTCGTCAGGGTAGCAATTATAACTGTCTGATCGAATTGCGTAACCTGAAACTCTGCAAATGCAGAGTTTCGACTACATTTTATCTACACCATGTATTTGCAGCTATGTAGTTTTATTTTTCAAATCAAATCTATTTGAAAAATAACGGCATTTATATAAAAAGGTGAGATTGTTTGTTTAGAGGTAAATTTAGGAAGTACCCATCCTATTAAAAAAAAACCACGGGTTGCACTCCGGGAGTGCCGGCAGAAGTGAAAACTATTAACGTTGTGCATTTTTTATATTTTGGAATGGTTAGGGAATAATTTCGCACGAATTGCTATAATTATCATTATAAAAGTACTATGTATATAACAGAAACCATTAAACCAAGCACGTGTACTATTTAGTCCATCCGTCCACCCGTCCATCCACGATTTTCCACGATTTTGCACGATTTGGCACGATTTTGCACAATTTTCCACAATTTTCCACGATTTTCCACGATCCAATTACGAATATTTTCGATCAGGGTCACGTGTCCTGACGCGAGCAAAACAAGTGCACAACGCCGCTTAAAATTTTCGATCAGGGTCACGTGTCCTGACGCGAGTTCAACATTTTTTACCCAAAGCCGCTAAAGAAGTTTTCACTTCAAAAAATCTTAACGATTGATATAGAAGAAGATCTTCCGGCCCTTATTTTTTATTTATTTATTTAAATCAGGCATCAAGGCCCATAGAAAATACATATTTTAGTACATACAATAACTTAAAAATACTATACATAAACAATATAATAACTTAATTATAAACTACTTCACACGTAAAGTCGGCGTCGTGTGTCGCGCGGTGTCGGGTATCCGGCCTCGGAATCGCCGGAACACTACACCTCTCGGCCAAAATTCCTCCTTCATGAAAGTCGACAGATGTTCAGTCGGCACCCTCACCACGAAGGAATTGAAACTCACGCCGTGGTGAGATTCCAACCGCTCGACCCTCAGAGTGAACTTGGTCTTTATGCTGATGTACTCTACAATCTCCGCGACCTTTGTAGAGTGATGCAATCGGGACACGTACAGTGGCGTCACTGGTACAGCAGGACGCAGCAGGAAGTTCGGCCCGCTCGGTGCAGTACCGCACTGGTTCCGACAAGCTGGCTTCCTCTTTTTCTTCTGCACCTTGGTAAAGCCATCTTTATCGCACGTATCGTTCACGGCTTGGCGCTGTGCCAGATCCTTGAGAGAAGAATCACAGCGCCTCTGCTTACCCCTTTTAACTTCATGCCGCTGGGCTTGCGACACAGCTGGTTTGCTTGCAGCCACAATTGCAGCGTAGGCACGTTTAGGGGTCAACGTACCTACGCATGTCGTCACCTCAGCTGGTGTTGAGGCGGGGACGGCGGCGACGGGACACGATGCATCGCACACAATATTGGCAGCCGGTGACGCATCAAATTTCGCCGACTCAAAACTGCCGAAGGAAGCATTTTGCGCCCCGCGACGCGTGTTCACGTTGGAAGCGTCAGGTGTCCTAGTTACAGAAGAAGCCTTGCGTAACAACACTACTTCAGCTCGTAATTCACCTATGGTGTTATCCGACGCCTCCAACTTAGATTGCAGCTCGGCCAGACTTGCTTTTAGGAATGTGATATCCTTTAACAACCTGGTGACGTCAACGTGGTCGAATGTGACAGGGGGCAGCTTATGCAGGTCCTTAGCCACGAAAGCGGGCACGTCGTCCGGGTCAGTGACCTTCAACAAGGTGATGATGTCCTGGATACTCTTCTCCGTTCCATCTCTCCTGCGGGATGGCATCTGCTCGATCTTTCCAAGCGTTTGGAATAGCAGCATCTTGCTACTGCTTATCTCATCTTCTTTGAAGCTCGACTTGCATATCTGCAAGATGCTCACTTCGTCCATGGTATCGATGGCATGTTGTATGAATGCCAACAACTCGTTGGCTATAAGCTGCTGTGAACCCATAGCTCAATGACGGGCAGCGGCTGTTGCCGCGCTACACGTGTACTAATTATTTGCACTGTGGTAACACGTCTGCATCCGAGCGCGCATCGCACTGAACTGTGCCATGCCTTATGCCATGTTACTTGGGGTCAGTGCAACACGTATTCTTCTATACCGTCATATCAATCGTCATGCTATCACTGACTCCTTTCTCTTTCATATCATTCTTCACACAATCCATCCAACTTTTTTTTGGCCTTCTTCTTCCTCTCCATCCATCCACATTGATATTCATTAATCTTTTGGTCACATGTGTGACATCCCTCCTATGCCCATGCCCATACCAAGACAAACGGATAGAAGGAGATAAATTATTGCCGCGCATTCGCCAAGTTTTATTACTTTACTGCCTCATAGACCAAGTCCCGGTCAGATGCTAGTATCATATTTTAATGAGAATAATGATTGCCATAAACAAGAACAGCACTGTAAAAAGTCATTGTTTTGTTATACCAAACAACAATATTCTTACTTAAAAGGAAATTCTCATGAATAAAGTAATTTTGTTTTACAATAAACTCAAAATGGCCACTAAAATATTAGTTACCTACTTATGTTCGTATTCCATTGACCGATAATTTTATTCTAAGACACGACTTCTTTAAAAAGACCCTGAAAACCCGTTATAGTGTCTAAGGACTATAAAATAAGATTTAAATTGCTTTGTTAATAAATGTGACGTCACAGTATCCTATTGCTATTTAAAAATTATGGTGGTATCACGTTTTGACAGCTCATAAAATGTATGTCAGTTGTTTGGTGATGTACAGTCAATAAAAGAGATAACTAACCATTCTGTCACATATAGTGGAAGTTTTTGAAGACGTTGAAGGATGGTTTCCAATAAAATTTGATTTAATAATAAGAAAACAAACAGTTAATTAATTAAGATTAAATTAAATTCGCACACATCCATTACTTTGAAAGAAATTTTTAACTATATCTGACAACATTGGTAACTTATCACTCTGGTTGTCCGTACCTACACACTTAACAAAATTTTAAAGCTATTTTCTCATGAATGAACGATTGCAGCTTTGAGATAAGACATATAGTATTTCATAGTAGTATGGGAAATATAATTATATTAGTACCATTTTATTTTTTATTTTACATACCATCACGCCTGTATATCCCGAAAGGTTAGTCAGAGGTATACCAAATGTACACTGTACACAGTTCGCCGGTATGTTTTAGGTCCCATGTAATAGAGGGCGAGCCCCCTATACATGTATCTACCAATTTACTTAACATCCTTTGTCTCATACAATCAAACTTGAGTTCCAAATCGAATGTCAGGTAACTGATCTACCTTCCATCACAAATATAGTCTGTAGTCTTCCGTATCTTGTACAGTCAGAAACACAAGTTGATTAATATCTTTTTAGTAGGTATTATTAACTTCACTGCATGACGTTTATAAAAAATATTTTTTATGTAAATTCTATGGAAAATGCTATTGGTTACATATTTAACCATCTTCTGTAATTATTTTAATACTATGTAATATGTAATGTGTATCTGTTTATTTTCCCAAATAAATAAAATAAAATAAACATTATAGAACTATAAATCCTTCTTATCGAGCATAATATCAAAATGGATCTAAAATTAAGATAACATTAACTCTTAGGTCATACGTGCTTTCCGAAGCACGGGGGTTTCACACCACCAACTTCCAAACTCCGGGCTGCTACTGAAAAATTCGCATCCAATAACACATTTGCCCAACCTGGGTATCGAACCCGGGATCCCATTCGCTTGCGATCACGAGACCAACGAAAAAAAATTAACTCTTAGGTATTGCCTAAAATTCTAAATGACAGTGAATTGAGTTATTTCGTAACTATTCAAAAGACATGTAAAAGTAACATGCTAATCGACTTTTCTTGCTAACCGTACGACTAGTTAATTAAAACGAAATAGCTAACTCTGATACGTGGGGTAAGTCCGTTCCTAGCTGAAACGGAACGGATTACTAAGGGGACGGATAATGCCGGATTTGGTTCCGTAGAGTAAGGGAAACAGTGGGACAATTGAGCGATTAGGCAACTAATGACGTCTTGAAGTCAATGCATGGATTTAGATTTAGTTACACTGTGGTTTTGAATATAAATTGTTTCAATTTTGGTGGACCGGTCAGTTTTAGAGTAATACGGGTGTACGGGGTTGAAGGGACGTTGTAATGAAACGTTTGGCTACGGATTTCAGTAGGCAGATGTCCCAGTCGTAATGGCCCAGTGGTTAAGGCGCCCGCCTCTCATGGATGAGGTTGTGGGTTCGAACCGGGCACGGGCAAGTGTCTCTTTTGACTTTTGTCTTTTGACCAATGTGACTTTTTCTAATTCATGTAGGTACTTACTTTCTAAGTTTGTGTTGGACATCACTGACATCGGTAACCATGTCAGAGGCCCTTGAGGCGGTTTAGAAACTCTGACACTAGGGTGTGTGGGGTCGTTAGACCTTACTGCCCACACGATAAAGAAAGAAATAGGTAGATGGTTCTAGATGGTGATTAAGTTAATATACATTCCGGCGGGATTTAAAAAAAACACAGCTGTTCCTGACAAAAGTAACTACAACTGTCACGCGTTTAAAATGTATGGAATAACTGCCTTTCTTATTTAATATTTGTTTTTAGTACCCAGCGACCCCGTGTTTTTTTTTAAATGTCTAGTAAGTAAGTAATTTGCTGCTGCCCGCAACGGCGTCCGTGTGGATATTTTTACCCGCCTTTGGTTACTGCTCCGCTCTCGCTAGTCGTAGCGTGATGTTTTATAGCTTTTGCTATTCCCCATGAATCTGACTATCATATACAAATTCAATTTTATGAATCTGACAGGTAGTTCCAGAGATTAGCAAATTTAAACAAACAAAGAAAAAAGCTCTTCAGCTTAATAATATTAGTTTACGTTTCTAAAAATGTTTAAAACCATAGGCGTATATTAGGGCCGTGCCCATCCCAGAATGGCCTTGTGCCTACCCCAGGCTGTAGGGCTCACCTTTCGCCTGACCGCATTGCATCGCACTGGCCATGGTATCTTAGGGGCCAGGCCCCCCCTGAAAACTAACTCTAGATACGCCAATGTTTAAAACAAAAAACAAAGAATAATAAAAAATAAAGAAAATACAACAATAATTAGGTACATGGTTCCACTGCAAGCAATTACACTGTGTACATTGTTGCCTGTTGCTTTACCAGGGACATGCGGTCAATTACCAGTACTTAGGTAACTTGATACTGCACCGATGTACTGGTCAAATGACAAGCTTACTGGACCTGACAAGCTCTAATGGTCTTGCAATGTCAGTAAATGTAACTCTCCCGACCGACGGCCACGGCGGCTAATTTTACTGCAAGCTAGCCACGTACGCAGGAGATATTATAGTGCACAAGTGTCTGCGCAAACACAGGTGCACTCCCTCTTCCCTAACTCTCATAGTCCTATGGGACGGCAATCCGACACGACCGGAGAGAGATCAGGCGCAGGACCAACGGCTTTACGTGCTTTCCGAGGCACGGGGGTGTCACACCACCAACTTCCAAACTCCGGGCTACTACTGGGAAATTCCTAATGGAAGAACCTAATAACGCTTTTTGCCCGACCTGGGAATCAAACCCAGGACCCCTCGCTCAGCAGTCGTGGTTGCGACCACTAGACCAACGGGGCTGTTAAGCCACCGATGTCACCGATATACTGAAATGACAAGCTTACTGGACCTGACAAGGTCTAATGGTCTTGGAATGTCAGGAATCAGGATATATACGTATGTATACTGGTTCAAACTGAACAATCTCCGATGCTATGTTCTTGGAATTTGGTACACAGCTATTCTAGTCATTATTGTGAATTGATCCCACACTAGGAATTTCTCGTGTATCGTGAGTGCGTTTACAAACATATAAACTCACATACACAAACAGCCAGACCCGGAATAACTGTCTGTAGGTCATACAAGTCGTGCGGGAATCGAACTTGCGACACACAGTGGAATAGCCCATCGCTCAGCCACTGCGCCAACCGTGCCGTGTGTCTGGAACAGCTGTTTTTTTTTTAGTAACTGACGAAAAATGTTAACGCTGGGGAGTCTTTACTCGTTGCAGAATTTGTTGGAAAGCGTTACTGCGGCCCTGGAACGCAAAGGGCATTAGGAGAAATACGGATAGGTTTTAGTCAGTAAGAGTCTGACACTGTCATTCGCTCCGCTCAGGGCGGAAATAGTCATCTGATGACTTCGCATCATTAAAAAAATAACTTTTCTTTTCCTTTACTCAGCTAACCTAAGTGCATTCAACGTAAGTAAAAGTATTCGATTCGAGTTGATTTTTGATTTATACGGTAAGCATAATAAATATCATCCATTAAGGTGAATGCTCCGACCAGCCCGCGAAATTTAAATTTTCTTACGTTTTATGCAATTTGCAAGTCAGTATTAGGTTTAATGTTGATTAAAGTATGATTCGCGGGCGTAAGAAGTATGTATTTTCAAAATTATAACCGTTAAAATCAGTAAAATGACTCCATAAGTCAAGCTTCATGTACCACCACCACCACCACCACCGCCGAACCACTTTTTATACTTAAAAATCATTTGAATTTTGGTTGTTATTATTCCGCGCCCTCGTGCTACGCCCTCAGAACATAATTATTATCAACATAACGTAACACAAACACAACACTAGACTAATAAAAATAAATAAATTGCCTAATTAATTTCTTGTAGCTCGTGGCTAAATAATTATAGCCGCATAGACCGATCTTCCGGGTTAAGCCACGCTTGCCGAGGTTGGTCTGTGGATGGGCGACCATTTACCTTAGCGAGTTTCCTCTGTGCCTCGGAAAGCACGTAAAGCCGTTGGTCCCGGCTGTCATTTGTAGATCTTTGACAGTCGTTACTGTTAGTCAGAAGCCAGAAAGTCTGACAACCAGTCTTACCAAGAGTATCGTATTACCCATTACTGGGTTGTGGAGGTCTGATAGGCAGTCGCTCCATGTAAAATACTGATATTCAGCTGCATCCGGTTAGACTGGAAGCCGACCCCAACATAGTAGGGAAAAGGCTAGGCAGATGATGATGAATTAATTTCTTGTCCATCTATATTTACTACTCTATGTCCATCTAAGACAGTTGCAATCACACAGTTTGACGCTGTCAATTACAGTATTTCCGTTAACTGCAGCAGTATGTACCTACTGCGTAAATTACAGCTTACTCGCTTACCGACGTCAATACGTAACCACTGGGTAGTCGTATAGTTACACACACCATCACGCCTGTATTCCTCGAAGGATTAGGCAGAGGTGTACCTTACATACATCTACAATTCGCCGGTATGTTTAGGTCCCATGCAATAGGGGGCGAGCCTATTGCCATTAACCGGGCACAAATTCAAACTCCGAGCTGCTACTGAAAATTTCATAGAAAAACCCAATAACATTTTTTGCTCGAGCTGGTAATGGAACCCAAGACATTTAGCATAGCAGTCGCGGTCAGGACCACTAGGCTAACAAGGCAGGTACTCGTATGGTTAGTACAGACAGATTGCATAAGAAGTGCAGTGTAGTTTCTTAGTAGCAGCCCGGAGTTTGGAAGTTTTTTGGTGTGATGCCCTCGTGCCTCGGAAAACACGTAAAGCCGTTGGTCCTAATCTCGCCCAGGTCGTGTCGAATTGCTGTTCCATTGGACTATGACAGTGAGGGAAGTGAAGGTGCACCCGTGCGCATTATAATATCACTTGTGTTCATGGTTAGCCTCGTTAAGATTGGCCACCGGAACCGAAATTCGGTCGCGAGGATATTAATATTTTAATATTACAGACAAATTAATTTTTAAATTGATAATGAACTAAATTTCAACCTAAAGAATAGAAAATTGCGTAGCTGCTTTCAAGAAAATAAATGCCGCTTGGAATTATACATTGCATATGCATATAACTTTCAACTCTTTTGTATGGTTTCATGGTTAATTATGAATTAATAAATGAAAACTGCCTCGTTGGCCTAGTGGTCCTAAGCATCGAGCGTGGAGCGGTCGAGCAAAAAGTGTTATTGGGTTTTTCTTTGAAATTCTCAGTAGCAGCTTGGAGTTTGGATTTGTGTCCTGTTAATGGCAATAGACTCGCCCCCTATTACATGGGATTGCATGGGACCTACAAACATACTGGCGAACTGTGGGTGTACATTGATACACCTCTGCCTAACCCTTCGGGGAATACAGGCGTGATGGTATGCGTAAATGAAAACTGTTAGAGCATAATGTTGCTTTGTTTACGGCGACTCTTGGGCTGTGTTCCCATTGAGACGTGACGAGCTATAAACGTGTTGCTAAGGGCTCCCACATATAACTGCGAATTCGCAACGCATCGCAAATATCTGCGCCCTAGTTCCTAGATGTTCCTGCAATGCGGCGTCGTATCGCATCGTATCGCGATTTTGTGTGGGCGCCCTAAATGAAGGTACATTACATGAAGTTAGGTGGTATTGTGACCCTGACAGGCATAGCAAGGAATCATGTTTTTTTTTTCAATACGGGGTTTAAAAATATACCTTATCCAATCTCTTATCTTATCTGTTGATTTGCATTCTCGTCAAATTCAAGGAGTTAACTATATGCTCGTGATTCTTAACACGAATCATTAATAAAATATTTGTTTTTTAAATTTATATTATTTGACGCTACGCTAGAGGTCCTGGGTTCGATTCCCAGGTCGGGCAAAAAGTGTTATTGGGTTTTTCTATGAAATTCTCAGTAGCAGCTCGGAGTTTGGATTTGTGCCCGGAATCTGTGGTGCCCGGTTAATGGCAATAGGCTCGCCCCCTATTACATGGGACCTAAACATACCGGCGAACTGTGGGTGTGTATTCGTACACCTCTGCCTAACCCTTCGGAAAATACAGGCGTGATGGTGTGTATGTGTATGGTATGTATTTAAGAAGAGCTTTGACATAACATCCTTGTCTCCAATATTATTATTTTCGAATTTATCGTAATCTTATTATTTGTTTTGGCCAAGGCTTAGTGGGCAATGGGAATAGCGGTACTTACGAGAATTTACGAGTAGGTACGTAATTTCATTTGTGATTTTCTGGTGAAACTCGCTGCCTATTACTGGGGTATTCCTGCAGGGATCGTTAAAGTTGGCTAAGGTCTTTAAAAGAGGTTAGGTGGAATTATTTACCTGTACTATGATAGTAATGTATGTAGGTACTTCCTTGGATGGGAGATACTGTGCCGGGGTAGATGAAAAGTGATTGAAAAACTCTTTCAATGATTATTTCTTTTAGTTTATGAGTAACTAGGTAGCTTCTGCCCACTATTACGTTCAAATTTGATATATCATTCCACGGGAACCGTACATTTTTCCAGGATAAAAATTAGCCTATGTATGTTTCAGGCTATAATTGATCTCAGTGCCTTTCATGTAGATCCGTTCAGTCATTTAGCGTGAAAGTGCAACAAACATCTATCTTATCATCCATCCATTCTCACGAACTATCGCATTTATAATATTAATTGGATAATGCAATTACAAAAACTATGTATAGTTAAAAAAAGGAAGCTCATAGGGCACTCAACCGCATCGCTGTCAATGTCAAGATCGCAGGTAGTTAGCTATTCATTATACAGGGTGTAAGGGACATCTTTCAGAACAAGTGGATTTCCTTGCAGGAAAATTTTGTTTTTTTTTTCCTTTTATCGGCAGATCAAGTAACAAAAATTGGCCTGTTGCTTTTTTGTCGATTTTAACAATAACGATTTATAATGATACTAGCTTTTGCCCGCGACTTCGTCCGCGTGGATTAATAGTTCCCGTTCCCGGGGATTTCCGGGATGAAAACTATCCTATGTCCTTTCTCGGGTCCCAGACTATATCTGTACCAAATTTCATTGAAATCGGTTCAGTGGTTTAGGCGTGAAGAAGAGACAGACAGACAGACAGACAGACAGACCGACAGAGTTACTTTCGCATTTATAATATTAGTACGGATACCAGCCGCTGAGGACGATGATACAGAAATAATAAGAGCGAATTTTTACTTACCGGAAAGGTATTAAAAATCCCCATAATTCTCATTACTTATGGTTTTGCTGTTAATAAAATCTTGTTGTTTGATACTCAGTCCAGAATAGAGATTTCATGGTTTTAGTTTAAGGATAGGTGTCCCTTGCAACCTATATATTTTTACATGGCTAACTCAAGTCTAATCAGCTCGCCTGGCGCCTCGTTTTTAACCCCCGACGCAAAAAGAGGGGTGTTATATTTTAAACAGAGTTTACCACATATTCACATAAAATAGGGTTGGATATTTCTGGTTCAACCATATCACGCGGAAAAAAACATCAAATCCGGTAAATTTTCCTAAAAGCTTTTTCAGACAAACCTTGTCCTGTCAATTAGTAAAAAAATCAAGTAACGATATCTAACACATTGAATTGAAAAATTTAGTTCTATGATATTATTGTGCACTTCTGCATGTGACGAATTCACAATACCCAAAACTCTATGTGAAATTTATGTATGTTTTAGTAAATAAGTTGTTGAAGTGCCTTATCAATAAATACATACATAAACTCATAATAAAACTACAGGTTTCATTACGATGTTTTCCTTCAGCAATTTCAGAGACGTCCAAGACAAACTTAGAAAGTACATATGAATTGAAAAACGTCACATTGGTCTTGTCCGGTATCGAACCAGCAACCTTATGCTTGAGAGGCGGGCGCCTTTTTTTACGGATGTAAAATTATCAAATGACTTCTCCTGCCCTTAGTGTCAGACTTTTACTGACTACAACCCATCCATGTTCCTTCTTGTGCCCTTTGCATCCCGGGGGCGCGGTATCTCTTTCGAACAACCCGCAGAAACCACTGTGCCATCACGAAATGAATTCATTTTTACGTAATAAACCATAATGTAAATAAGGTTGAATATGGCTTAACCATATAATCTACAATATATACACATAGATATTGTAGTCAGATATTTACGGCAAGTTAATTTAACCTTTTTTCCGAACAGACAGACAATTTGTAGGTACACTTAAACATGTCATGTTTCATTCCTGGATTTGACATCAAATATCTTTTGTCTTGTCTCAAATAAACTGACAGATCAAATATTGAATTTTGGAGCTGTGTCTTGAACATTGAAATGTCGAATTTCATGAAAAAAAGGGCTCAATGTAACAGGGGTATAATGTTACTCCTAATCCGTCTGTCTTGAGGTAAAAGAGATCTCGAATTGTGTTCGATCTGTTTTGTTTTAGAAGACCCTTAAATGTATGTACTTTGGCCATTTTACTTGTGACCGGGTACTAGGCTTAAGGCGACGAATTGTTTAACAATAATTCAAGACCAGGCGCGCGCCCCCCGCAACCCGCACACACCCCGGTAAGTAAGCTTTTTGTTATTTTATTTAGTCGGAAATGATAACTTGAGAAAATCCTTCTATAATTTTAAAGAGTATTTATATACTTGTCTACAGAGCAAGTTGAGAGGCTAAAATCGGCCCCGTTTGCCCATAAGATGTAAATCTCTATTTAAAAAGAGGTATGTTTGATATTTTTTTCTCTGTTACTAAAGTTACTTAATCATGTAATGAAAACTAACAAAATAAGGCTTTCATCATGAACTATTCAGAACACCAACTCACATTTTTATACGTTTCGTAATTACTGACAAAAATAGAGATCACTGATGCCAAAATTTCCAATTCGTCCTCTTAATTGTATGTATGTATCTAACTCCAACTTATAAACTGGCATGAAAAAAAAGGCTTTATTAATATGTCGTGTAGGTTTTAAAATTGGTTGCTTGCATTCTGAGCGGGGGTAATAACTGCCCAATATTGAAATAAAACAATCACCTATTATTTTACAACTAGCTTCTGCCCGCGACTTCGTCCGCGTCACAGTTGATGTGTTATCCTACGGGTACCGTACATTTTCCCGGGATAAAAAGTAGCCTATGTGTTATTCCAGACTATAATCTATCTTTGTGCCAAATTTCATCCAGATCCATTCAGCCGTTTAAGCGTGAAAGAGTAACAAACATCCATCCATACATACAAACTTTCGCCTTTATAATAGTAGTAGGATTCTACTAGCGCAAAAAAAGCAGTTATACTAATAATGAAAAAAAAAAGGAGTTTTTGGAGTAGGTACCCAAAACGAATTCTATTACTAAGACTCTGCTGTCTGTGTGTCCATTTGTCTGTCATAGAGATGTATCTTTCAAACCGTAATAAATGGATACTTGAAATTTTCACAAAGTACCTATGTGTTACTATGGGCACTAAAACAACATCTTATGAAAATAAAATAAATATGGTTATGTAAAAAAATGCTATGTAAAATAATTATGGTTATGAAAATTAAATATGGTTCCCCTACAAGAAACGCGGTTTTTTTTTGTATATAATTTATAACAATTTTACGATAGTACGGAACCGTTCGAATACGAGTCCTACTGACATTTAAATTTTTCAATTACATGAAATACGTACGACTAAAACCGCGAACTTCAACTAGTTTCAAATAAAAGCCTTCAACGCTAATGGTCAAGCGGCTACGGTAGCCAATCCGCCGTACCGTGGGGACCCGGCAGGCTATCGCAGCTGATTTAAAGCCGACTGCTTAATCCAACCGTAGCCGAGTTTAGCTGCTCAGTGTGGAAGATGCCTTAGAGATTGGAGCATGCTTTGTTATAATAATACTAGCTATTATTGACCCAGTGTAAGGCAAAGGCCTCTTCTCGTTGAAAGAAGGGATGTGCGTTAATCACCACTCTTGCTCAAGGCGGATTGCGGATTGGCCGTTTGGGTTGGTTAATATTAATTACTAGCTTTTGCCCGCGGTTTCGCTCGCGTTAAGAAGTATTATCTTTCATCCCCTATTTTATCCCCTTAGGGGTGGAATTTATTAAAATCCTTTCTTAGCGGATGCCTACGTCATAACATCTACCTGCATGCAAAATTTCAGCGCGATCCGTCCAGTGGTTTGGGCTGTGCGTTGATAGATCACTATGTCAATCAGTCAGTCAGTCAGTCAGTCACCTTTGAGTTATATATATTTAGATTATTGCCCGTGTAAAGTATCTAACTATTACGCCAAGGCAACTCTTTACTGGGATAAAAAATATCCAAAAGGTATCCTCATGTGTTAATCCAGGAAACGGTATACATCCAAATCTGTTCAACGGTTTACTCGCGATTGCGTAACAAACATCTTTACAAACTTTACCCAATATATATATACCATCACGCCTGTACTCCCAGAAGGGTTAGGCAGAGGTGTACCAATGTACACCCACAGTTCGCCGGTATATTTAGGTCCCATGTAATGGGGGGCGAGCCTATTGCCTTTAACCGGGCACAAATCCAAACTCCGAGCTGCTACTGAGAATTTCATAGAAAAACCCAGTAACACTTTTTGCTCGACCTGGGAATCGAACCCGGGATCTCTAGCGTAGCAGTCGCGCATAGAACCACTAGGCTAACGAGGCAGTTACAAACTTTAATATTTATAATATCAGTAGGATCAGTTAAGGTCTCCTCGACATGTTTTTCTTCACCGATGTGATCGGTGTACAAGATAAACTTGATGATGTTTTTTCTACTCAAAGTTAGGACGATCCATAGGATAACACTAGTTGCTACACAAAAAACAGACACTAGGCGACCCGCATGGTAGTTTTATGACCCGCATGCTTGTTGCTATGATCAGTCCGGAGTGTTGATAGGTACTTTTTTAACGTAATTCATCGATTTTGTTCTTTTTATGACATTTGTCAGGGTTGCGGAATTTGTTCGGAAGATTCACCGCGGCCCTGGAACGCAAAGGAGGAATACGGATGGGTTTTAGTCAGTAAAAGTCTGACACTCCCTTCCGCTCCGCCCAGAGCGAAAGAAGTCATAGAAGAATTTGATGATTTTTCATCCTAAAAAGAAAACTAACATGAAAATAACCCCTCTGTTTTGATTGTCGAGTAAAAATACTACCTATGTTACTAAAACCAAGACTGAGATAATAATATATTAAAAATAAACTCGATATATTTTTTGAGTGGTTCTCAAGTTACAAGTACATTAACAGACAGAATTAAGATAAAACGCAGCGCACGCACTTAGTTGAAACTCTTGTTTTTATTTTGCCAAACAAGTATTTGACCCTCTGAATGGTATACTGTCACAGTTTTCAACGATTAATTGATAAAGGACTAAAATGTTACAAAATTGGAGTTAAATATTGTACACAAGATAATGAGCACAGAATTATATTTTCCACATACTTCATTTTCAATTGCATTTGTGATGTTCAGTTTGTTGTCAATTAACTAGCGACTGGCACCGGGTTTGTGCGGGTGCGATTTACTAATGAAGATTTCCGGCGGATTTTCCTACAATTTTCTTTCTATAAAAACCTTATCCTAATGGTGGGTCCACACGATACAGACTTAACACAGACTTCTATTGAATTTTGTCTGTACAACAAATCAGTACAGACAAATGTCGGTGTACCAGAAAAGTCGGTAGTCTGCGTACAGGTCTGTACGATTGTCGGAGCAAAACTCATGATTATTGAATTACTTAATTTATTAATTAAAATCGAAGTCTGAACTGATGAAATGTCTGCACAGACATTTGGACCTCTGAGTAAACATTTTTACTCAGATTTTATAGTCTGTGCAGATATCTGTACAGACAAAAGTCTGTATCGTGTAGACCCACCATAACATTTAAGAACAAAACAAAAAAATACTAAACGTATAAAACTTGCTCTTAAAATAAATCACTATCTCTTGATGAAAACCGCATTAAAATCCGTAGCTTTATACGAATCTAAGCATACAGATGGGCAGATGGCGGGAAGCTACTTTATTTTATTCTATGCAGAGAAGATAGAAAAAAAAACTAGTTAATGGATATTTTATTTATTCCATGTTTATATTACAAACTAGCTGTTGCCCGCGACTTCGTACGCGTTCAGTATTTTTAAGTTAATAGTGTTCATACTGTTTCTGTCTAACCCCTATGTGACATAGCGTGATGAATTGTACCTAAGATTACAGCTCAGGTTATTGCCAACACAATGACAAAAGTTTTGTTCAAATCGGTGCGGGAGTTAAAAAGTTATGCGCGTACATACAAACAAACAAACAAACAGACAAAAATTCTAAAAACTATTTTTTTGGGTTCAGTATAATGTATTTAACATGACGTGAGAATATTACTCTTTATAAAAAATATTAAATGTACAGAATTGGCCTCGTTACGATTTTATTATATGTATAGATAAATCAACTTACTTACCCACTGACAAAAACGTTCTCTGCCCTGACCCCTACAGGTGCGAGTCATTAAGAGACAAAGCTAAACTACAAGAGACATTTCAGTGATGTCTATCACCTGTAATTACATCCCCAATGGCCTTGAAACCGTACTCGGGACCAAAGATCAGACACATTAGGCTCTACACCAGGGGTGGCGAACCAATGGCAAGCGTGCCAGCAGTAGCTCGCGACAAAAACATTGGGGCACGCTGATATTTGACAAATGTATTTCATCGAAATATTTAAATATTTTATTCAAACGAACATAAAATAGTAATTCTCATTTATTTATTTATAATACATATTATTTACATTTTTAAATATTAATATAAAAAAAAACATTTAAAAATATAAAAAATAGTAGCCCACCGGCGTCGGGAACAGGGTCCAAGCCACCGGTGGTCAGGGCTCCTGAGAAAGGAATCTCCTAACAATACGCGCCGTGTCTTTCTGAATCAAGCCCTTGATCCAACCGCCCAACGAGAGCCTCCTTACGTGTTGGTCGAGGCTCTTGGCTATTATGCCATTGGCCGTTACGACTATCGGCACAATGATTGCCGTATTCACACAAATAGTATTTATTATTACGATTCTTATACAAATGTGTTGCAAACAAAGAGATATCTAGTTTTATTTTTCTCCATTAAAAGGCTAAGTCAGCATACTTAGATGGCAGGTCATATTCACATTATAATTATTTTTTAATAAAAAATGGCACGTTCACTGATAAAGGTTCGCCATCCCTGCTCTAGGCGAGTATACGAAATCAGTCGTAAATATTAAATTGTAAAGGCTTGGACGAATCGATGGAAATCTCATTTGTCGCACTAGCGTTTTTTGGTTCCAATATGTATGGCGCGTGATAATAATATAATCGAATAGACATTACTAGTTTTTGTCAGCGACTTCGTCTGAGTAAATGTAGATTATATTTAAAATTCAATCATGATTCGAAAGACACGTGGCGCCATCTGTTACCATAAGGACGTTAGTGTTATTTTTCGCGGACAAAGTAGGTACTTTTTTTCGGGATCATTTTTTTTTTACTGGATTTTATCTTGTCGTGGTAAACTTAGGTATATTAATTTGATTGATTGTGTTAATAAAATAATTGTGTTAAATAAACATCAGGCCATCAGGCCTGTATTCCCCGAAGGGTTAGGCAGAGGTATACCATTGTAAAACTACAGTAATTCACCTGTATGTTTTAGGTACCACGTAATAGTGGGCGAGGCTTCTACTACTGAGAATTTCATAGAAAAACCCAATAACACTTTTTGCTCGACCTGCTAATCAATCCTAAGACCTCTAGCGTAGAAATCGGGCTTAGGACCACTAGGCTAACGAGGCAATTTTAAAAGAAGTCTCCCTATTTCTAAAATCTAAATCTGCTCTTACCAAAAATTAAAAGCTGTTAGTCCTCTATTTGCGGACTAATTCCTTAAATTTTGCGGCAGCCTCTATGCATACTGCCCGGGTAATGGGGATAATGGGCAAAGTGCACATATTATAAGCGTTTCGCTAGAAACCGGTCGGGTAGGAGAAAAGTGCGTGACAGCGCATACATTAACAGTGGAATTAAAATTAATGCTTTAAGTATTCCTTGCTAGTTTTTACAGAGGATTATGATCTTTAACTCTAATGGCCTGTCGTTTAATATGTTTGGGTATTATTTAAATAGGCCATTCTTTTACCAATGTCAGTGATGTCTAAGATAATTATATATTTATTTATTTAAACCTTATGCAACAAAAAGTACAAAGGCGGACCTAATGCCTTAGGAATTTTCTACCAGTCAATCAAAGATGGTGAAGATATAACACGGTAGGTGCAAATGAAAAGAACTAAAAGAACAAAATTTGATACTTTCAATAATAAAAAAAATAAACCAATGCTATTATATACATAAATTAATAAATTCAATCAAAAACAATCAGAAATCAAAAATAACATAATAATAATCAAAAATAAATAAAATCAGTCAGTCAATCAGTAATTGATAATCTTGAAAAGTATGCTAATGAAATTGAAAAAGCGACATTGGTTCTGGCCTATGTCTCGTAGTTTTTTTTATATTACCTACTTTTTATTAATATTATGAAGCTGAGGAGTTCTTTTGTTTGTTTGAACGCGCTAATCTAAGGAACTACTGGTCCGATTTGGAAAATCGTTAATCGAGGAAGGTTAAATGTAGAATATGTATCGCGCCACGATACACGGGAGCGGAGCAGTAAATGTAAAAATAACGCGGGTGAAACTAACTATAAAAAAATCCAATCTGCCTTTAACAGTATGGTAATCAATGTTCGTTGCCATCTCTGTATGACAAGAAGCCTTTGCCTTACTTTATTACAATCAATCCACTAACTAACCAACTCAATATATCATACAACTAGCTTTTGCCCGCGACTTCGTCCGCGTCAAATTTTATATATCACCCCACGGGAACCGTAAATTTTTTCGGGATAAAAAGTATCGTATAATTATGTTCTTCCACACTACAATCTATCGCTGTGCCAAATTTCATTCAGATCCGTCCAGCCGTTTGAGCGTGATGAAGATAAAAACACACAAACTTTCGACTTTCTAATATTACTGGCTGTGCCCCGCGGTTTTACCCGCATTACGTTAGGTTTTTGGTTACTGATCCGTTCCCGTGGCAAATAGCGCGATGTTATGTAGCCTTTAATCTGTCATTCTTTTTTTTTTTTAACACGGGAAATCATCAAATAACTTCCCCCGCCCTTAGTGTCAGACTTTTACTGACTAAAACCCGTCTATGTTCCTTCATGTGCCCTTTGCGTTCCGGGGGCGCGGTATCGCTTTCGAACAACCCGCAGCCGGCAGGCAATCTGTTATTCTGAGGTATAAGCTACGGAATCTCTCGCAGAGTCATTATTTTGCTGCGAAGTTATTTTAAAACTATGATATCTCCTAAGATATTCATTAAAATTAAATGATGTAAAGGGCAATTTTGTTCAAAATTAAACACTTGTGATGAATAACGCATTTATGTTGATAAGGATTAATACTATATTCATAAAAACACCTTCGCAAATAATGCATTATTTTAAAACATATTTTCTGGCCATAAAAATGGCTATAGTGAGTCAACCTTAAATGTTAGGCATGTACTACCGCGGCCTTTTTTTTGTATTATTTTAAGAGGAACAATTCTTTCATACATTATTTTTGCGTAACTTAAACCGTTTACGCAGCGCACGCAACGAAAGCCCTCAAAAGGTTGGTTTTTTACTGATTGCTCCGCTCCAATTGGTCGTAGCGTGATGTTATATAGCCTATAACCTTCCTCGATAAATGGGCTATCCAACACAAAAAGTTTTTTTTAAATCGGACCGGTAGTTCCTGAGATTAGCGCGTTCAAACAAACAAACTCTCCAGCTTTATAATACGAGGGGAGATCAAAAAGTAATGAGAATCGGTTACTTCAGGTCCGCATAAAAACGCAAAAAAAGTTTTTTTTGCTTACTTATGTACTCACTACTTCAGCCTAAAAAAATCATACACATATATCACGATTTCCGGGAGTTATATTCATTTGAATACGAACTGTCGAAGAGATAACACCAACTTGGAGAAAAACGAAATTAGAGCAGTCATCAAGTACCTCTGTTTGAAAAAAAAATCTACTATAGACATACACAGTGACTTAGTGGAAAAATTGGGGGACTCTGCTCTTCCATATTCTACAGTTGCACGCTGGACCAAGGAATTTAAACTGGGCAGAGCATCCACTGAAGATGAACATCGCGAAGGAAGCCCATCCACGTCCCTCACTGAAGACAACGTGAAAAAAGTCGAAGATGTTGTGTTGCCAGATCAAAGAGTGACCATCAGGCATGTAGCTGAGGTCACAGGGATCTCATATGGCAGCATTCAAAAAATCCTTGCGAACGAGTTGCATATGAAAAAGGTCTCTGCGCGTTGGGTACCCAGGATGTTAACCGACGAGCAAAAGCACCGGTTCACAAAGCCGCAGTTGCGATGGCTGCCATTCAAGAAACGGGATTCGAACTACTCGAACACCCTCCCTATTCGCTAGATCTGGCTCCTAGTGACTTCTACCTCTTTCCTCGGCTCAAGGAACACCACACCAAAATGTTGGTATTTTTTTTTGTAAAACATTAAAAAGTCGATGAAAAATAATACACAGGGCATGAGAAGTGTTTAGGGGTCTGAAAGGATAGCAGATGACCCCCTCAGTCGACCATTTCAATTTGGCACACGATGCACCAAACACCCTGTATATTTATTAACTTATTATTAATAGCCCGGGGATACCCCTACTGGGTACAGACGAGCGCCAGACAGCCCTGCATTCCCACTTATTCCCATTTCTAGGAAAAAACACAGGTTGTGCGAAATTTATAAGTTAATTCCGACTAGAGTGAATTCTCGGAATAATGTCACTATGTACCTCACCGACGAAGGGTACGCTTGTACGAGTAAAGTCAAATGAAAAATTGCTCGATTTTCTTTTGTTTTTGTTTTTTTTAACTTTGCCTCGTACTATGATTTTTTTATTTGCTTTTATGAATATATAAACTCAAACTATTAACCAGACTGTATCTCATGAACCGTGATAGTTAGACAGTTGAAATTTTCACAGATGATGTATTTCTGTTGCCGGAATAACAACAAATACTAAAAACTAGAATAAAATAAATATCTAAGGGGGACTCCCATACAACAAACGTGGTTGTTTAGCCGTTTTTATAGATAATGGTACGGAACCCCCCGTGCGCCACTCTGACTCGCACTTGGCCGGTTTAATATCACTACTAGCTTTTGCCCGCGGCGTCGCTCGAGTTAAGAAGTATTCTTTAATCCCCTATTTTACCCCCTTAGGGGTGGAATTTATCAAAATCTTTTCTTAGCGGATGCCTACGTCATAAGTTCATAACATCTACCTGCATGCCAAATTTCAGACCGATCCGTCCAGTGGTTTGGGCTGTGCGTTTATACGAGGGCGAATCAAAAAGTAATGAGAATGAAGATAAAACGCGGTAATTAAAGTTAAAATAATAATTTATTCTTCTATATAGTCTCCTTACATTTATTCCATCTTTTTTCTAAACCCAGGATTCCCTTTGAAAAAAATATTTTTCTTGACCCTCCCAAAACGCCTCAAAAGTGACCATCACTTCGCTATCGTGTTCAAATTTCTTGCCTCGGAGGTGTTCCTTGAGCCGAGGAAAGAGGTAGAAGTCACTAGGAGCCAGATCTAGCGAATAGGGAGGGAGTTCGAGCAGTTCGAATCCCGTTTCTTGAATGGCAGCCATCGCAACTGCGGCTTTGTGAACCGCTGCTTTTGCTCGTCGGTTAACATCCTGGGTACCCAACGCGCGGAGACCTTTTTCATATGCAACTCGTTCGCAAGGATTTTTTGAATGCTGCCATATGAGATCCCCGTGA
This sequence comes from Caradrina clavipalpis, assembly GCA_932526535.1. NCBI lineage: Eukaryota > Metazoa > Arthropoda > Insecta > Lepidoptera > Noctuidae > Caradrina > Caradrina clavipalpis. The sequence goes on from OW052110.1 coordinate 1,069,448, forward strand.
CCTCAGCTACATGCCTGATGGTCACTCTTCGATCTGGCAACACAACATCTTCGAGTTTTTTCACGTTGTCTTCAGTGAGGGACGTGGATGGGCGTCCTTCGCGATGTTCATCTTCAGTGGATGCTCTGCCCAGTTTAAATTCCTTGGTCCAGCGTGCAACTGTAGAATATGGAGGAGCAGAGTCCCCCAATGTTCCCACTAAGTCACTGTGTATGTCTATTGTAGAATTTTTTTTCAAACAGAGGTACTTGATGACTGCTCTAATTTCGTTTTTCTCCAAATTGGTGTTATCTCTTCGACAGTTCGTATTCAAATGTATATAACTCCCGGAAATCGTGATATATGTATATGATTTTTTTAGGCTGAAGTAGTGAGTGAGTGAATTTCAACAGGTCCTATAAAATCTTCATTTCCGTGTTTTTTTTCATTTTAAGATATTTTGATAAAAAAAAACGCTTTTATTAAAGTTTTTGATAATGTATATATTCTTGCTTAATGTCTGGCACATAACTTAAAAAACAAACGACATATCAGGATTTAAAAATTTCGTGCCACGGCGATGAAACATGCGTGTACGGCAATGAAACAAGCGTCCACGGCAATGAAAGACCTGTACCATGGCAATGAAAGAATCAATCCACGGAAATTAAAAAATATTTTATTTAATGAGATAGACAGATAGATAGAATAAAAATGACTGTTTATAAGAAGAGGTCTTGATTCCAACACTTGTATGGGAGTAAAATTTGGGTAAGGAGATATTACAAAAAAAGAATGAGAGTACAATAAGTAAACATAGACTGTTGTATTACACTCGCAACATTACTTACAAACTTTAATACTACAGTCTTTCTTTTCTTATACATACTCCTATTCTTTCTTTTGTAATATCTATCTAAATCTTACTTCCATTCGCTCTCGGAGACAGGCATGATCAGATATATTTTTGCACTTGACAAAACAAAACAGCTTCTTCAGAAAACATATATTGTGATCTGTAGCAAGTAAGATGCATTTTCAAAATAACAAGTACCTACTAAAAACACAATCATCTAAATCATCTAGCTATACTCTTAAAACCTGTCAGGTTACATAATATTATCTCTTATTAACCTAAGTACACAATGTGAGTATATGGCACTAGGAAATTCAGCCAGGTGTAACAAAAGATATTTTCTTTTCCTAATCATACCATGGCGATGAAAACACAAGTCACGGAAATGAAATACCTGGCCACGGCAATGAAACTAAATTGTTTTACAAGGCATGGCAATGAAATTTTTTCATTGCCGTGTCTTTTTTTTTCATTACCATAGCAAATTTTGGCCACGGAAACCACGGCAATGAAAGCACGGCGATGAAAATCAAGGCAAAAAATATAAATAACAAAAAATCTATGAAATATTCAAACAAATAAACACTTCACAAATTAACATATGACAAATGGTGTTCTATCGAATGCTTACTCATGAAGACAAACTTATTCAAATATAAGTTATACCTATCCACGGCGATGAAAGAAAAAATGTCCAGCAACATAAAAATTGAATACTTACATTTATGGTGCGAAAACGCAGGCACGTGTGTACGTCCTTCCACGTTGAGCACTTAGGCACCACTAATATGCAACGTTTAGCATACCGGGAGGGGGGACGCAAGTCGTAGGTAAAACAATATCCTTGAACATGATTAGGACACGGCGATGAACGGTAGTTCTGGGACAAATGATTTTTTATTAACCATTCGTTGTTTTGTTTAAATATTTGAATAAATGTATTCCGTAACAATACATTAACTATTCATGTACCAAATAAAACTAGGTTTTAATATAAATAACCAATAGATTTTTATCAATGAGGAATAATACACAACAAGGTGAAGTGTGGACAAACACGGCAATGAAAGATTTCGAGTTTTAATTAATTTTTTTGGAGTATCCATTAATCCAATAAATAAAATATTTAGTGCTACACATAGATTACTATTTCACCTAACCGAAAAAAAATGTGAGAACATTATAACTATGTTTTTTAGTACCGATTTCATTGATGCCACGCAATTTTTGACCCCGGGAAATTCACCCGAGTACATAAGCAAGCAAAAAAAACTTTTTTTGCGTTTTTATGCGGACCTGAAGTAACCAATTCTCATTACTTTTTGATCTCCCCTCGTAGATCACTATGCCAATCAGTCAGTCAGTCAGTCAGTCAGTCACCTTTGAGTTATATATATTTAGATTTTTACTGATTCGGATCGGATGCAGTAACCGGTCTTACTCGCTAGCCGTAGTACATATCCTCGCAGCTTATTTACATCATTAGCGCAAGTTTACATAACAATATATTAAATAAAGCGTGCTTTGGCAGTAGGTTCGGAGTGGTAAACACTAAAATAACAAACACTTGGAATAACATTTACTTGTGAGTTTCATAATAACAAACAAACAATAAAACCGTAGCGATCCATTATTAGGGCGCTTTAATTGGATAAAGGTAACACACGAGTCATGAATCATCAATAATTTTATCATCAAACCATGATGATGACGTTGTTGATGATGAAATAAATATATACATATATAAACTCTCGCCTTTTTCCCATGGGGGTAGGCAGAAACCACAGAACGCCACCTGCTACGATCCTTAAATACTACTTTCGCAAAAAAAAAAACATATGCCTAAGGCATTAAGTCCGCCTTTGTACTTTTTTTTGTGCATAAAGTTTAAATAAATAAATAAATAAATAAATAATATGAAACATAACACATGAACATATTATGATAGTATGAAATAAATGTTTAAAATTTTGAAGCAACATATATGTACATTCTGGGCGTTTGTATGAATGTTGGCCACTATCTTGAAAGTCAAAGTGAAAAATAAAAAAAAAATTGCATCTAGTTGCCCCAATTATGGACAAGGAATCGTCAAATAGCATCAGATACTGTTAGCTGTTGTCCGCGACTTTGCTCTTTTTGTATTGTTTTCTAATCCGTTTTAAACACTTGTATATCGAGCTTGGCGCGACGTCCTAAATTCATCACATTCGGATGAAAGATTTAGTTTAGTTTTAGAGTAAGCTATGATAATTCACTTAAATTATGACGGGCTGGCATATTGACGGGCCTGATGGTCTAGTGGTTAGTGGGCCTGACTGCTAAGCCGGAGGTCGTGGGTTCGATTCCCACCCAGGACAAACTTTGTGTGATGAGCATGATTGTTTGTTCTGTGTCTGGGTGTGATTTATCTATAATATGTATGTATTTATAAATTATATAAGTATGTATATCAGTTGTCTGCTCTGCTTAGCTTGGGATCAGATAGCCGAGTGTGAGTTGTCCCAAGATATTTATTTATTTATTATTATCTTTAAACTACCTTTTCACCGCGACTTTTTCCGCTTGGTAGTTTTATCTTCATTATGTTACGTCTTTGTCTACTACTTTACTCCCGCTCATGAATCTGGCTATCATTTCGACAAAAAAGATTTTTCCCATCTGACTGACAGTTCCAGAGATTTTAACCAACAAACAAAAAACTCTTCAGCTTGGTTACTGTTATAAATTACGCACTTACAAAACGTCATTGGCCTATAAAGAAATTCCTTACCAAAGATTTACAACGAACATCGTTGGCAAATCAAGCATGCAAATCATGTCATTCTTGACAACGCAATGAACTATCAAAACGAAAGCTATTTCAATTGCGAGTACATTTCGCAACAACACTGCCGCGTGCCGTGTCTATGAATAAAATCGAATAATTACATGCCTACAGGTTTATTTTTACTCGACTTAGGAATAGAACTGAGCGCCTCACTATCTGAGTACAGGCGTTCTATGAGGAGATTGAAATACCAGCCGGTCAAGAGGTTGTCTGTCAGATATCAATGCTATGATACATTAAACTTTATAAATGTTTTTATGCTCCTGACGTGTCGTTGTGTAAAAATGTATTGAACAACCTGCACAGCTATCATTGCCCTCGTTAAGATCATGTATGGTGCAGGTGGTTGCGCACGACAGGCAACTAAGGAGGTGGCGCATGTCCATGGTGTTTTACCGATGGGGAATTATCAAATGACTTCCCCCGCCCTGTGTGTCAGACTTTTACTGACTATAACCCATTCATGTTCCTTCTTGTGCCCTTTGCATTCCGGGGGCGCGGTATCTCTTTCGAATAACCCGCAGCCCTGGCAGGCATCGGCCCTTAGTGGCCCCTCCAATGTTTGCTGTCATCTCTTTGAGGTGCGCGTGGAACACGAACGCGCCGTCGAAACGGTCTGTCGTGAGTTCACGTACGGACGGTGAGCTACCCATTGCTCACCGTCCACAGGTCCTCGTCTACGGTGGCCGGGACTCGTCTCGCGGCTCCCGACGCCCGGAGCATCTCTCGCAGCGGATGGTGCTCCACACTGCCACTGCGTTTCGGTCGTGTCCTAGGAGTCGTATTAATGATTTGTCCGGTTAAAAAAACTCTCCTAATTAAATAACACTCTTTTTGGCTTTGCCGCAGTTAATCAAATATTAATAATTCTAAAATGTCTGAAATTGATAAATGTGTAATTAATATCGAATATTCAAATTTCAATTCATGTTGTTCAAATAAACATAGGAAATGGGTAAACATAATACCTATGTCATATGAAATTCCCGTGAAAACTGCGGTTAAAAATACATAGGATTTGATAATTATGTTACTAATTAAATACAGAATAAAGTACACAAAGTTCATTGCGAAAGCGGATGAAGCATTATAAAATTATAACATAATTATTACCTAAATATTTGTTATCATTATAGGCGGCGCGGGCGTGTCTGTACAAACACAGACACACACATATACATAACATTTTCTGAGAATTATTTACAAAGGGGAAAATCTCAAGTTACTAATGTTGTGGACGAGCAACAATTGATGGCAACTTTTTGTCGGTGAAAGGTTAGCTTAGATAAGAATTAAGGTGAGAGTTGAAATTACAGTTACAAAGTATTTACAGGTATACTAAAGTTATTATTTTTATTCTGATTGATACTTGTTTATTTTATAGTTTATTACTTTTTTAATACCTTAGTATTATTTTGATCCATGCTTAACATTATAATGCAAAATGTCTATCTGTCTGTTACGCTTTTACGTCGTAACTACTGAACCGATTTTGATCCAATTTGGTACAGGATAAGTTATAACTACAAGAAAGAACATTTTTATTTAACGGCTTCGTTTGCGTCAATGATAATCAATATTTACGCAGACGATATGGCGGGCAAAAGCTAGTATCACTCTAAAATACGTCCATTGTTAAAACGTATCCTACCAATATTGTGAACAAGGTCCAAGCTAACAGCGGGTAAGTCTCCAGAGAGTGAAACCTTCTAACAATGCGGGCCGTGTCCAGAAGTACCACTCTCTGTATCAAGCCCCTGATCCTACTGCCCAACGAGAGCCTCCTTACGTGTTTATAGAGCCTCTTGTATGGGTATTATGCCATTGGCTGTAGCGAGTATTGGTACAACGATCGCCTTGTTCACATCTATACTAATATTATAAAGAAATAAGGTTGGTGAGATTGTAGGAAGTAATCTCTGGATTTAAACAAAGTCAAAGTCAAATCATTTATTTCAATTAGACCATTAAAAGGCACCTTTAGACGTCAATTAATTAAAACTATTGAATCTATTTGAGTCTTATTGAGTATAGTAAACGATTCGATTTTAACTATTTTTTCATCAATAGTAGAGTCAAAGTCAAATCATTTATTTCAATTAGACCATTGAAAGGCACTTTTGAACGTCAAAATAATTAAAACTAATGAATCTAGACAAGAATGAATAGACAGCAAAATTATTAGGAATTGACACAGGCTATATAGCATCATGCTACGACACACGAGAGCAGATCAGCTGTGCGATTCTCTAAAATGCAAGCTCGAAAAGGAGTCTCACTTCGATAACGAACCAACTTGTCATTGGCTTAGTATTCGTTCGCCGTGGTGACGTCACCACGGCGAACGAATATAAACCAATGACAAGTTCACTCGATCACTTTAGTGAGACTCGTTTTCGAGTTTGCATTTTAGAGAATCGTACTACAGTAACCAAAAACGTAACTTTATCGCGAGTGAAATAAGCCATGAGGACTTAGTCGCATGCAATTCGCTAGTGTTACGTAAAATATCGACAATCTTATTCAAATTATTGTTTAAAAACAAATGTACTTATATTATATTTATATTATAAAGCTAAAAAGCTTTTTGTTTGTTTATTTAAACACGCTGATAGATATGTGGAACTACCGGTCGAATTGGAAAAAATATTTTTGTTTATGATAGTCAGATTCTTAGGCTATATAACATCACGCTACAATATATGAGAGCGCAGCAGTAACCCAAGACGAAACTGAACGCGGGTCAAACAGCGAGGTTTAGTTAGTGTTAAAATATTTTATTATCGAGAGTATTTTTCCCATTTTGTTTTGCAATGGTCTGTTCTATTTTTCAGCATTGTAATTAGGTTATTATAAACAATCATCAATCAATTTAATGCACGATTTTATTTATTGAATGGATGCTCGTCTTTTTTTTTAACGATGGGATATCTTCAAATGGCTTCCCCGGTCCTTAGTGTCAGACTTTTACTGACTAAAACTCATCTTTTTCCTTTTTTTTTTTTTTTAAAGTTGCCCCACACTGAGAATTTCTCCTGTGTCGTGGGTGCGTTTACAAACATATAAATTCACATACATACACAAACAGCCAGACCCGGAACAACTACCTGTAGGTCATACAAGTATTTGCTCCGTGCGGGAATCGAACCCGCGACACGCAGCGCAGCAGTCGATCGCTCGGCCACTGCGCCAACCGTGTCGTCCTTTATGTGCCCTTTGCGTTCCGGGGGCGCGGTATCTCTTTCGAACAACCCGCAGTAGTTGCTCGTCTGTGCTCACTCTAAAAAGGTATTTTTAACACAAGTAACTGTGTCTCTGCATTGAGATTTAGAAAAACACACGGGTGTTTTCTTTCTTAATTAAACAGATGTTTTGTTTGTAATAGTGTAAATTTGGACACGATTGAAATGCTTCCGCGGTAGGCGCTAACATAATATTATGACAGTTGCAAGCTGTTTGTAATACACTAGCGTACTGGCCGCGACTTTGTTCGCGTGGCTTATTTCACTCGCTTTAAGTTACGTCTTTGGTTACTGCTTCGTCCCCTTGGGTTGTAGCGTGATGGTATATAGCTTATATTACTCAGGATAATGTAGCTATTTATTGGATAAAAAAATATTAAAATCGGTCCAGTATTTTCGGGGCCTATGCGGTACAAACTTACAAACAAAAAAATCTTTTTTTTTTTACTATCACCATCACGCCTGTATTCCCAGAAGGGTTAGGCCAGTTAGCCATTAGCATAGTTACACACGAGCCTATTGTCATTAACCGGACACAAATCCAAACTCCGAGCTGCTACTGAGATTTTCATAGAAAAACACAATAACACTTTTGCTCGACCTGGGAATCGAACCCGGGACCCCTTGCACAGCAGTCGCACTTGCTACCACGAGACCAACGGGGCAACTTACAAACACCTTACCTCTTGACAAAAATCTTACCTCTTTATAATATTATTTGTATAGTAAAATAAAAAAATATTGTTTTATCTACTTACATTGCACAACAACCATAAATAAAGTGACTTTTAACACCGATAATAAAAGTCGTTTTCCAGCAATAATTATTGCTTCATGTTTTTTTAGTTTAATGGGTAATATACGTAGTTAACGGCTATATGAAGTGTCTTGTTACATCCTGTATTTTTATTTTATTTTTTATTTGAGCTGGGTTTGCTCTTGGTTCTAATCTAGGTCAGAGGTGACAGAGACAAAGTCTACGATGGAGTGAGTTTACCCAGAAGAAGCCTGTTTACTCTAAAAAAAAGCGTTCGGAAATACAAAACAATTTTTCTGTAACTGAATATACACTATTGCACAAGCAAGGTGACTATAAGGCGATTGGCACGCTGCCCCGCATCACGGAGCGTTGTGCGTGGCGACGGAGTTTTGGTGATCTGCAACACTGCGCGTGAACACGTTTTCAGTGTGTTGGACTTAGCGTGTTTTCTATACAAACGCAGATACTTGCAAGCAACGTAAGAACACGCACTCACGCGCCACGCTCCGTGCTGCGGGGCGGTGTGCCTATTGCCTAAAGTTATGATAACCCACCATTAAAACATTATAGTACCGCACCACGGCTCAACCAAAATCTTAAGCTGGCTACCATAAATTAAGCCATTGATACACGATGTCCATTGATCTCCAGTGATTCCCTAAGCCTGCAGCCGACCCCACAATTTGTTACACGATCGGGTCGCGTCCCTTTAACTAGGTCAGCTGAGTTAATTGTACTTTAGGGACGGTTCAACCAAGTTTTTCAAACTTCACAACAACGGTATTGTAAGGTTTTTTCTGGTCCTTATTGAGACCATAAACTTAATGAGAGAAAGTTCTGTGTGAATCTGATTAATGTAATGTCACGCTGGTATTGAGACGAAAGGGCCTATCCCTTTCGTCAGGAAGTGTTCGGGTGACGATTAGACAAATGGGGTACTAAGGAAAGGGCTTATCAAAATTTTCTTACTCTGACTTTTAATGTCTAGTTTCTGCCAGCAACTTTGACCGCATGGGTTAGGTATTTTAGCTGCCACAATAACCAAATGTGTCACCAAAGATATAACCGTCTGTGGTTACTACCGCACTCCCTTGTGTCCTAAAGTGATAGTATAATAAAGCCTATCTCATATAACTAAAGAAGGTTTCCAATCCGACTGGCAGTTCCAGAGATTAGCGCAAACAAAAATCTTCTGCTCTATTATATAAGTCTAGTCTGTCCTATGTCTGAAATTGCCAATACGCCATAAGCAAGCATAGTGTTCATTCAATGTTCATGCCTTCTCTGTATGGAAAGACGCTATTGCCCTTTTTTTGTGGATAAATCCTCATGGATGCCCTCCGTTTGGGGAAAACGGAGGGTTATGTCGGACTCTTACCGGCTAAAACCCCACGATTCCTCCTGTTACCATAAGTCAGGAGCCCGGTATTCTTGCTGCATGATCCACGCTCCCGACTGAAGACTCCTTTGCCCTGCATTGGGACAATACATAAACTCACGCCTTTTTCCCATGGGGGTAGGCAGAAACCACAGAACGCCACCTGCTACGATCCTTACATACTACTTTCGCCTCGTTCACGTTCATACATCTGGTCATACAAACACAATGGGGACAATAATAAGCTAGAATTAACCATGAAAAAGTGTCTTCAAAAGTACTGCATTACCATATGTTTAAAGGACCATTTCTACAATCCAGTTCAGGCGTCGTAAGTGCAAATGAGGGTTTTAAAACTTAGTCTCCGAGTTTAGCAACGCATCGCCAATCTTCCAGATGTTACAGGTGTCTGTAGAACTGTTGTCGCGGCTTTTAACACCTGTGACTCTACAGTCTATGGTAAACTGTTAGTTTGTTTGCTGATAGACAAAATAAAGAAGGTGTAGTTTGATGAATAGGCCTGTGTTGTCTGAAATAAAATGATTCATTATATTATATTTTTTATGAAACATATTTATTAAATTTCTAATAAGTTTTTCTATGAAAGTCTCTTTAGCAGCTCGTAGTTAGGATTTGTGCCCGGTTAATGGCAAAAGACACGCGCCCTATTACATGGGACCTAAAAATACCGGCGTACCGTGGGTGTACATTGCTACATCTGTGTCTTACCCTTCAGAGAATACAGGCGTGGTGGTATATGTGTAATTAAATATGCATTCAGAAATCATCATCCGCCTCTTCCCAACTATGTCAGGGTCGGTTTCCAGTCTAACTGAATGCAGCAAAACGTATAGGATTGCGTCACCGACATGCAAACATTTCCGCGTCACCGACATGGTAACGCAACATGTGACACACAACCGGTACATACACACATAATACACTTCTATTCAACAATCCCCAAAACTGCATTTTTTTTAATGCATTTGACGACCTACAGCCCCCTAAATAACCCTACAACTTAATTTCACCACCTCAAAACCTTGCACAAACAAATATCACCACTAAAACTTCTTAAATAACAGCTATAATCCAGTGTTCGCTTCAAGTGTCCCGTCAGATAATAGCGGTAACAATTGTAACCGAGGCTGTACACTTAGTAGTTAAGTAATTCTACGTAATCCCGCCACAGTTAAAGTTTTGTAACGAGATCCGAGTTAAATTATTGTCGTAATTATTAATCCTTGGGTTTAGGCGTCGTACGTGGTAATGACAGATTAGCTAGGAGAGTTTTTGGTAGGGTAATGGATATGAGCGGGAAAGTAATGTTTTTATCTGCCTCGTTAGCCTAGTGGTCTTAAGCGCTGGAGGTGTTTGGTTTGATTCCCAGGTCGAGCAAAGTGTTATTGAGTTTTCCTATGAAATTCTCGGTAGTAGCTCGGAGTTAGGATTTGTGCCCGGTTAATGGCAATAGGCTCGCCTTCTATTACATGGGAACTTCCAAATGGAATGGGAACCTTCTAAAACACAACGGCGGACTGCGGGTGTACATGGGTACACCTCTGCCTAACCTTCGGGGAATACAGGCGTGATGGTGTGTTGAATATGTAAGTCTTAAAATCGCCAATCCACCTTGAGTAAGCATGGTATTAATGCTCGTATCTTCTATGCGTGAGAAGAGCCTTTGCAGGACAGCAATTAGGCTGGTGTTATTATTTTCGACAAATATTCTCCGGGAGCGCAATTTACTTCGAAATGGGTGCAAACTCCCTCTTTTTAATAATTAATATAATAGATAGCCCGAAAACTCTAAGTGACAGCACGAGGTTAGAAGATTAGGGCAGATAGCTATTTTAGAAAAACAATTAGGGTTCCACGCATAAAACCTAGTGTTAACCGACCATACAATCAAATCGGGGACATAAACTATTCTAAAACATCAGACATAAGTATTCATTCTTTTCCTCCACCTTTAATATTTAGAACCCCGGTTATATTAATATAAATAAAAGAGTTTATCCCTTAGGATAAGTATTATACATGTAAGGTATCGTGTACATTTCCGGGGATCGCGGAGGATTCCCCCGGGACTGAACCCCGCTTTATTTTTACCCGCTGTCACAGTGACAGTAACCTTATTTAAATTCTCAATTGTCTTTTTCTCTAGAAGAGTAGAGGGAAATTTGATAGGAGATGGTTTGGTCATGTTGAGAGGATGAGTGAAAGGCGACTAACAAAAGGCATTTATATGGCAGATGTGAATAGTAACACAGGTAGGGGACGCCTTAGAAAGACCTACAATGATCTTATTGGTGAGACATAAAATAACGCCTGTACTTACCGAAGGGTTAGGCAGAGGTACATCCACTTTTGGCCGGTTTATGTGTGTGACCCATGTTTGGGTCCCACGGGTGACAAGCCTATTCCTATTAACCGAGCAAAAATCCGAACTTCGAGCTGCTACTGAGAATTTTATAAAAAACCCCAATAACACTTTTTGCTCGACCTGAGAATCGAACCGAAATCGAAAGGAGTAGGTAAGGATCGTAGCAGGTGGCTTTCTATGGTTTCTGCCTACCTCCAAAAGTGAAAGGCGTGAGTTTATGTATGGAGTAGAGGAAGATATAAAAATAAGAACCTAAGTTAAGTCCTTAATGAATTTAAGACTGAACTATAGTAATCTTGGTACTTGCTTTTATTATAAGTACTTAGGAAAGTTCTAATTTTGAGAAAATCCAGGTAATTTACCAAAAACTTTTGTGGAAGTAATATTATTTTGTGGTTTGGATGTTTACAGAATACTTGTTTTATTACATTTTGTCTTATTACCAAACTTTCGCCGTTGAGATGTTTCGGTTGTGTTCCTAAACTGTGGTTTGAGTTAAAGGATCAAAACCGGTTGTTTATAGTATAACTTTATGATGTCTTTTTAATGACTGTTGTACTTGATACAAAGATTAAAACACTAGGAATTTCTCCTGATCTTGGGTGCGGTTAAAAAACATATTAACTCACAATGTCCACTGCTGGATATAGGGTTTCCCCTAGAAATCCCTTAAAGTTCCTCACAAAGTATCAAAAACAATCAAAAGCCTGCCTGACTGCCTCTTTAGCCTAGTGGTCCTAAACACGACTGCTACGCTAAGGGTCTTAGGTTTAATTCCAAGGTCGAGCAAAGTGTTATTCTGGGTTTCTTCATAGCAGCTCGGAGTTAGGCTCGTCCCCTATTACATGGGCTCTAAATATACCGGAATTATGGATGTACATTGGTACACCGCTGCCTAACCCTTTGCGGAACACAGGCGTGATGGTATATCAAAAGCAGTTTCCCAGTCACACACCAAATACTCGCATAATAAATAAATATGTAGAACTACATCAACAATCCTCTTACACAATTGGTCTGTGTTGGTCAGTTGTGACAAATAGGTCATCGGCTTCATCGCACAAAGAGTAGGTAACAAGGATGTCGGCTGATGGACTAACTGCTTTGTTGGATGCTGTGTCAATCATCTGATGAACTGTGGGACTATCTTGTTTCTCATTGCTTAAGGGTTAGTGAAGACTGAGTGTAAATTAATTATTTTATTATGTAATTAAATAATTTCAATACTTTTTCTGCAAGAGCATTGCTGCGATTAAAAAAAAAATAGAACATTGCGTTACGACCAACTCAAGCGGAGCAGTAACCAAAGATGTAACTGTTATAATCTTTTTTGTTCCAAAAAACTTTTTAGTTGTTCTTTAAACAGGTTAAAATGTAATTCTTAAATGTGCGAAATGTGATTGGATAGTTGTAATTGGCGTATCTTACAAAATAATAATACACTAACCATTGAATACTAAGATTTCTTTGCCTGGTGTGTAATAACGTGGGACCTGACACCGTCTAATAATAACCTTTAAACACTAGACCCTATCAATCAAGAGCTTTTATTAAATAATCATAAAAATTCAAACTCCAACCTCCATCAAGCGAGAGAACAAGAATAAATCAATCAAACCCACGCAAAATAAAGTTGTAACAAACTGCCACAAACCACGGCTTAAACTCTTTTCAACACCCAAATTCACAAATCTTTTTTTACAACCAACAACCCGAACTTACTGGGAACCGAAAAACCCCAGACAGACAGCCACACAAATATTATATTCTAATGAAAAAACTCGACACATACTCGCATTCAAAAGTTACACAACGAAATAAAACGATTCGTAAAACTTCGGGTAATTTCGGTTAACTTCGGCAAACTTCGGGCTTCTCCGGAAAGTTTCGGGTATGAACCGCTCAGGTGCCTAATAAATAAGTTAGTGTCTGCACCTTTTCTTAACTTCGTGGTTTTTGTGAATTTTTTGATTGCTTTCTTGAGTGGTGTAGTAAATTATTGGTATGAGTTTTCCAATGATATATTGAGGAGTGGAATGGTAATAAATGACTGAAGGATCCATTGGTGTGGCACATCTGTGATTTTTGAAACTTTTGCCATGAATACGGGATGAATCTGGTGTAGGTGAAGAGTAAAGATGTAAGTTATGAAGGTCTAAGATAAACTTAGCTAACGAAAAGAAGGTTGCAGCCAAATTCAGGATCATGCGTCTATCATTTAGATAAGCTGGTACAGATCTAACATAATATTTCGTCAGATACGATTAATATGCCGAATCGAACTGACAGTAGACCCCCACAGCATCTGTATACAAAACTGACCTTAGAGGGTGACATAGAAATTGGTCCTTTTGCCCAGTCATAGGACAGAGACACTACAGATTCATTTCATATAATAAAGCTAAAGAATTTGTTTGTTTTGACGCGTTATACTTTGGAACTACTGGTCTGATTTAGAAAATTTATTTAGAAAATAGGAAACGACGTTATCCCTGGTTACTATAGTCTGCAATTGTACATCATGGTATTATCAAAAGCTTTAGGATCCGTAAGAAAATTCACTGGGGGCGAACTCGCAGGCAAAAGCCAGTAAAGCGAAACGAAAGATTATAACGTTAAATACGAATGCTTGAAAACGACTTGACTTATGAAACTGAAATTTGGCAAGTAAGAGACGACTGCTGAGAAAGGATTTTGGCGACAGATCCGAATTAAAGGGGTCTTTAACCTCTGCGCAACCAAGGTCGCGTGTAAAAGCTAGCTGCTAGTCTACCAAACCATTTTTTCCATTAAATTATTTTTGTTAATCAAGAGAAAAGATTTGTCTTTTAGTTTGTTATGGATAAATACAAAAACTACTTAACCGATTTTAAACATTATTGCACCTACGAAAAGCTACATTTTCAGCGAGTAATATTATTATACTATATTTTATAAATAAATATACCATCACGCCTGTATTCCCCGAAGGGATAGGCAGAGGTGTACCAATGTACACCCACAGTTCGCCGGTATATTTAGGTCCCATGTAATAGGGGGCGAGCCTATTGCCATTAACCGGGCACATATCCAAACTCCGAGCTGCTACTGAGAATTTCATAGAAAAACCCAATAACACTTTTTGCTCGACCTGGGAATCGAACCCGGGACCCCTTGCACAGCAGTCTCGCTTGCGACCACGAGACCAACGGGGCAGTTATATTTTAGTGTTAGTAAATTAAGAATCGTTAATAAAATTAATGCGGATGCAGTTGCGGGCAAAAGTTTGTAAAAAATAAAAAAAGGAGTGGTATTTATAAAATACTAGCTTCCGCCCGCGAAATGGTCCAAGTCAATGTTAATATATTATCCCACAGGAACCGTACATTTTTCTAGGATAAAAAGTATCCTATGTGTTATTCCACACTACAATCTATCTCAGTGCCAAATTTCATCCAGATCCGTTCAGCCTTTTAAGCTTGAAAGAGTAACAAACATCCATCCATTCATCCTCATGACCTTTCGCAGTTATATTATTAGTAGGAAGTAGGATTATTTTAATGCAAGCTGTGCTCAAAGGTAATTAGTATATAATGTGATAAAATTAATCATACAGTTGTCCTCAATGTACAATAATGTGTTAGTAATTTAATTAACATAAAATTTGAGTTATTTATGCGTTTACACACGTAAAACATCTATACTAATATAATAAACCTGAAGAGTATGTTTGTTTAAACGCTCTTATGTCAGAAACTAACAGTCTGATTCTTCACAAAGGTCGGGTGCGCAGTACTCGTAACCAGCGTGCTTGTATGGCCAGATGTATAACCGTGGATGAGGCAAAAGGAGTATGTAAGGATAGTACAGGAGGTGGTGTATAGGCCTTTTTGGAATGGGCAACTAGATTCATTAGTTTTAATTATTTTGACGTTCAAAAGTGCCTTTTAATGGTCTAATTGAAATAAATGATTTGATTTGAGCAGGTGGCGTTCTGTGGTTTCTGCCTACCCCCATGGGAAAAAGGCGTGAGTTTATGTATGTTATAGCCTGATTGGAAAAAATCTTTTTGTATAATTATGATAGCCAGATTCATGGGGAATAGTATAGGCCAGGGATGGCCAACCAATGACACGCGACAAAATAATTCGGGCACGCCAATTAATGACAAAACTATGTATGAAATCACACTAACCTCATATTTAAATAAACACAAAATAGTAAATATTACGATTCTTGTACAAACGAGTTGCAAACAACGAGATAATAGCATCTAGTTTTATTTTTCTCTATTAAGGTAGAGTCAAGATTGATTGATGGCACATCATTGTATTTTTTTTTAAATTTAAATTGCGGGTTCTCTGATAAAGGTTCGCCATCCTTGGTAAAGGCTATATAAAATCACGCTATAGCCAACGGGAGCAAAGCAGTAACAAAAACGGTTGAATAAAATCACGCGAACAAAGTCGTTGGTAGAAAACTAGTTACCAGATAAAGGTTTTTAATTAGGTGTAGTACATGTGCGATGGTGATAATATTTATCGTGTTTACATTATACTAACGCACCTAGAGTAATAAAATATTGCTCGGATTTTAATGAAATTTCCGACATTTTTGACACGGATGTAATTCCATTTAGCGCCAGACTTAAAATGATGACGAAAATCGCGACACTTTTAATATAAAATGTAAAAAGGCGTATTAACTACAAGGAATTCTTTTGCAGCGCAGATAATACGATATTTTCCAGGGCTTAAAATATAATATCGGCTTATTATTGTCCTGCTGGAGAGCAAAGGCCTCTTCTCATATAGAGAAGGCATGAGATGAGCACAGACCGCCGGTTTACTAACGATGTTTTTCTTAACCAATGTCAGTGGTGTTCAAGATAAACTTAGAAAGTACATATGAATCGTAAAAGTCACATTGATACTTGCCCGCTATCGAACCTACAACCACATACAGTCGCAACCATAAACATGTAACACTTCACAACATTAAAAAGCGATTTTCTCTTGAATCTAACAGTTGCAATATTAGACATATTTCATGGTAGAATGGGATCCAGAATATTATATTCGAAACATGTTTTCATTTTAGTCAATTTTTAGAAATGTTGCAAAGTGTATACAAGTTTATGCTCGAACTGTACATGAGAGACATTCATCTTAAGGTGCAACCTCCACGGTGGCCCGCCAAATTCAAATATTCTTACGTTTTTTTGTCAGTATTAGGTTTAATGTTGGTTAAAGTAAAATTCGCGGGCGTAACAAGTATGTATTTTTAGAATCATAACCATTAAAATCAGTAAAATAACTCCATAAGTCGGTATAATTCTAAAATTTCAAGATTTCATGAAATAGTCATTCTTTGGGTTTACCTGGCCCTATGGAGTTTTATTGCTGACTTAAATGGTTATAATTCTGAAAATACATACCTCTACGCCCGCGAATTATACTTTAATCAACATATAACTTAATACTGACTTGCAAATTGCAAAAATTGCAAATTTGAATTTCGCGGGCTACCGTGGAGGTTCGGCCGCCGCGGTAGACGATCCGGGCGTCGGGAGCCACGTGACGACTCCCGGCCACCGTAGACGCGGGTCTGTGGACGGTGAGCAATGGGTAGCTCACCGTCCGTACGTTCACTAGCGACAGACCGTGTCGACGGCGCGTCCGTGTTCCACGCGCGCCTCAAAGAGATGTCAGCAAATTGGATGGGGCCACTGAGGGCCGATGCCTGCCGGGGCTGCGGGTTGTTCGAAAGAGATACCGCGCCCCCGGAACGCAAAGGGCACATGAAGGAACATAGACGGGTTTTAGTCAGTAAAAGTCTGACACTCCCTCCCGCCCCGCCCAGGGCGGGGGAAGTTATTTGATGATTTCCCGTCTATAAAAAAAAAAAAAAAAAAAAAAACCGTGGAGGTTCCACCCTAACCACTGAGCCATCACGACATTATCTACACATTTAAAAAACGAACATTTCAGGAAGTACAAACTCATAAAGAAGAAAATAAATCATTATAATTGCACGGTTTTTTTCTTACGCAAATCCCGAGTGACATTTCCCAACTCAAAATCATCACGTAGGCCAAATCAAATATTTTAACTGAGCCAATTGAGGTCAGGGGTGGAGTGGCAAAGTTATTAGTAGTAATTGTACGTCGCGGGGAAGACCCAACCCGGGGTTGATTGTTAAAAGTTCGCCAACATCAACTTTCAAATTAAAAAAAACCTAGTACGATACGAAAGATGCTCTAGCTTTAAAAAGTTGGTACGATCGGAAAGATGCTCGGCTCAGTTAGTTATAGTTGTCCTTTGTTAGTTGCCACTGGAGAATATAAAGTTTAAAAATATACTTTTTCATGCCGTTTGGCTGCGGGCTGACGGGAAATGTTTTTAATTTGCGATATTCTTTGTGACTGTCTTTCTTTATCGAGTTTTGTTATTGGAAATTAAATTGGTCGTTGTATTGTGTATGGTAATGTTGGTAATAGTCTTATAAATTATGCTTTGTCAAGGTTCTATAATAGTGATGGAAAATATCGTGAGGAAATCTGGGTTTATAATTTAATAGGTAAGTCTGAAATGGCCAATTCGCGCTGAGCAAGCTTAGTGATCAATGCTCATGCCTTCTCTGTATGAGAAGAGGCATTTGCTTATAGTGGGGCAATAATAGGTTGGTATTCAATTGCATACTTTTGGAAATTTAAAAAAATATCGTCATTATCAGGTGGGTTCCTGTCCTAGGGAACAATGTTATATGTTCATATGTTTCATGTAGCTCAACTCATTACACTGGCCCATACTCTTCAAACCGGATCCATCCCGGACCGGTATCCGGTAGAGTTTCTTGCCCATTCGAAATTACCTTTTGTAAGGCAACCAGATTCAATAACATTTTTCTCTTGTAAATGACTTTCAACGGTGCTTTTTATTTACCATTATACCATCACGCCTGTTTTTCCTGGAAGGGTTACACAGAGATGTAAGAATATACACCCCCAGTTCGCTGGTGTGTTTAAGTCTAATGTAATAGGGGGCGAGCCTATTGCCATTAACCGGGCACAAATTCTAACACCGAGCTGCGGAGTTAGAATTAGTGGTCTAATTGAAATTAATGCTTTGACTATGACGACATTACAACAGACAGAAATATGTGTAATGCATTGTTTATGGTGGTAGTACTTCCCCAGATGAATTATAAAGAGCCACCAAGTCGCCTGCAAAAGTAGGCATAAAGTACGTCATTTGTGTAAAAAAAAAAAAAAATACATTTATATATTCTGACTTCAGCATAAAACTGTTTATCGTAAATATATTCCCTTCCGAATGCCAAATAAAATATAGCTGATACCATCTTGGGTAGTGCCTGCCCCCTGGCGTTTCCTACATCCTCTGGGGTTTGATGTACTGTTATAAATATGTACAAGAAATTTCTCTTTTTTTCTGATGCAAAATGCTGACTTTGCTTTGGCGATTTCCTTATTTCTTACTTTATTGTTTATGTACGTTTTACTTACTTACTAATACGTATGTCATGATAGCCCAGAGGTTATATAAGGCTCCCTTCTCTCATGCACGAGGTTGTGGGTTCGCAACCGGGCACGGGGAAATACCAATGTGACTTTTACTAATTCATATATACTTTCTAAGTTTATCTTGGACATCACTGACATCGGTTACCATGTCAGAGGCTCTTGAGGCAGTTTAGAAACTCTGACACTAGAGTGTGTGGGGTCGTTAGACCTTACTGCCCACACGATAAAGAAAAAAGACTCACATATTGGGGGTTGGTTGTACCAAAAGGAATCAATGACATACACACAAACAATATCAACTCACACACACAAACAGCCAGACACGGACCAACTATCTGTTGGCCATATGAATATTTGTTTCATGCGGGAATCGAACCTGCGACACACAAAACAGCAGCTAACCGCTCAGTCACGGCGCTAACTGTACCGTCGAAGTAAATAATTGTACCTGCCATTTACCGCTGATTAATTTCAATCTATTCTAAGTTTGGGACGTATATTGAACTGTTATTGCAGGATAAATGTAACATATTTCGCATATTGAATTAGTCTGACGTAATTAATCATTATTCACATATATTGTGGGTTGGCTCACTTTGGCACAACTAAGCCCAACTTGCTAACTCCACATAATAACAACACTCAGACATAACGACCAACTTCCTTCAACTAATTCATTTCACATTTTCTTCTTGGCCTATTCGAACTTCAATCGCGCGTCAATAAAGAACTCGCCAAGTTTTGCCAAGTCGCGCCAAGTCTCGCCAAGTGTGCCAAGCTGAGTATTTCAATGCAGTGCCCACAAGTTGACGTTTATTAATTAAGTCTACATTTAGTCTGGCACTATTTAAACTTGACTTGTAAGTAAGATTAAAGGCCAAGATTTAAAGGCCAATAAATTTTATTTGCAAAAAAATTAAGAATGTTGGAAGTGTAGTGGTAGTAAAATGTGGGTGTTGAAGTCTTTTGTTTAAGTAGGGTATTATGAAGTTTATGTACTTTGTGAAGTGAGTAGAGAGATAAGAGTTTTATTCTGTATACATTTAAGAGTATTGTTAGATTAGAGCGTTGTTGACCTAGATCTAGAGTACTTGGCCGCAGGTCAACTAATTTAAATTAAGGACTTCTCCATTTCATATTGTGAATTCCTAAGTCAATCTATAATAAGTACTCAATAATGGTAATCAATCTGAAGACCAATTTTACTAATAAAGATCGTTGCAAATCTAGACGCAATAGCAGAACAATTATTGTTAAAAATTGTAGGCCTAATACATCTAATTTATTAGAGGCATTTTTGACAGATTGAGACTTTTTGAGACTTCGAGCAGGACAATTAATACCTGTTACATTAGTGTACACGAAAATGTATCGTATCTTCAGTAGACAATTCGCTACTGGATGACAATAGTATTGTCAAGTAATTGCATTCCAGTTGCCAGATGGCAAAGTCACTCGAAGTAGAATTCGGAATATTCAGTCGCAACTGGTTAAAATTTGAACCTAACATAGTTTAATCAACATCATCATCTGCCTAGCCTTTTCCCAACTATGTTGGGGTCGGCTTCCAGTCGAACCGGATGCAGCTGAATATCAGTATTTTACATGGAGCGACTGCCTATCAGACCTCCACAACCCAGTAATGGGTAATACGATACTCTTGGTAAGACTAATTGTCAGAGTTTCTGGCTTCTGACTAACAGTAACGACTGTCAAAGATCTACAAATGACAGCCGGGACCAACGGCTTTACGTGCTTTCCGAGGCACGGAGGAAACTCGCTATGGTAAATGGTCACCCATCCACAGACCAACCTCGGCAAGCGTGGCTTAACCCTTATAGTTTAATCAACATGTAACAGGTAAGAAGCTCGCCTGAAAGTCACAACAATTTCTAAAACAATCCAAAAGCGTCCCTAAAACCCTAGACATACTAGAACAACCAAAAACGTCGTAATAATAAAAGAAATTTCTGCACAGGCAACACTACAGTAAATTACCTAGTATCATGCAATGGCAACACTGAACGGTTAGGAGAAAAGTAAAAGAAAATTGTGTCCCAATTGAATTTGTTACCCAAACTAGAAAAGTTAGCGCTAAATTGACTTGCCTTTATGTTGTGTGTAAGAGTTTCTTTGCTTATTTCGTGATATGGGGTCAGCAGGGATGCAGGGTATCGTGCACAAGTGAAGTTTAGGAACTTTGTTGATCATTCTGATGAATATGTTTGAACTATTGATAAATTTGTGTTGTAAAGTTTTTATTACTGCAGTCGTTGCGACGTTGAATTTTATTTTGTTTGTTCTAGCTTTTGTCCTTTGAATTTTGCTACGGATCTCAAATTTTTTATTACCTTTGCATGGTATGAACAAAGTCGCTTCCCGCCGTCTGTACGCTTTGATCTTTTAAACTATGCAACGGATTTTATTGTGGCTTTCATCAATAAATAGTGATTCAATAGGAATGTTTATACGTATCGAATATCACGCTACGACTAACGGGAGTGGAGCAGTAATCAAAGATGTATGTTAAATAATAGTTTGATTTTTATTTCGTCTATCCTACATTGGTAAGGCATTGGTGAGAGGCATTTGTGACAAATGACGACTGATTAAATTAAAGACTCAGTGTCTTTAATTTAGTCAGTTGTCATTTGTCACGTAATTGTAACAAATATTTAAACAATAAGTAAGTACCTGCTAATTTAATCCTAACAAGCAATTTAGTAGATCATCCTATTACCCAATTTAATTCACCATAATATTCACACACACCGTTTCTAAGCAAACAATTTGACACAACCTGAATCTCTGCCTATCCACAAACCACACACCACAACCAATTAAAATGTATACAGATAACATAATAGGTTCTATTGTAGTCGTGATCGAGATATACTCACTATTATTAGGGTTCCCCAAACAATGGTCCAATACATAATCTGTAGGACAATAGTTATTATTGAGTTAGTTTTGCTTAAATGGAATTAATTATAGCGTGCACGGGTGACGTTTGTGGCGGCCATTTTGGATTTGTGGAATGTCACATAATAATACCTAACAGAGACCTTATGGATGAAGTTGTATTCATGCAGATAATATATAATTATGCGCGTATTATGTATATGTCTTTGATGTAAATGCACGACATGCCGGCTTCATTGTAGTTTTACTAAATACGTGTAAACGTAATACGTGTAATAGGGCTAGCACACATACCATCACGCCTGTATTTCCCGAAGGGTTAGGCAGAGGTGAACCAATGTACACCCACAGTTCGCCGGTATGTTTTTAGGTCTCATGTAATAGGGGCGAGCCTATTGACATTAACCGGGCAAAAATCCAAACTCCGAGCTGTTACTGAGAAATTCACAGAAAAACCCAATAACACTTTTTGCTCGACCTGGGAATCAAACCCAGGACCTCTAGCGTAGCAGTCGTGCTTAGGACCACTAGGCCAACGAGGCAGTTATGTATAATTTTAAATTATCTTAAATCCTTTCATATAGCATAAAGCAAAAGGTCATTTACTCATTGATTGAAATCGGAATCTCAAGAAATGGCAAATAGGTATATTTTAAGTAAGACGCCAACTGAGAACGAATTTGCGACAGGGCCGAATTAGGGATGTCTTTGACTTCTGCGGTCAAATTCACGAGCAAAAGCCTGTGAATTAAATAAAACCTATTTAATTATACATACGAGGGGAGATCAAAAAGTAATGAGAATCGGTTACTTCAGGTCCGCATAAAAACGCAAAAAAAGTTTTTTTTGCTTGCTTATGTACTCACTACTTCAGCCTAAAAAAATCATATACATATATCACGATTTCCGGGAGTTATATTCATTTGAATACGAACTGTCGAAGAGATAACACCAACTTGGAGAAAAACGAAATTAGAGAAGTCATCAAGTACCTCTGTTTGAAAAAAAATTCTACAATAGACATACACAGTGACTTAGTGGGAAAATTGGGGGACTCTGCTCCTCCATATTCTACAGTTGCACGCTGGACCAAGGAATTTAAACTGGGCAGAGCATCCACTGAAGATGAACATCGCGAAGGACGCAAGAAAAAAGTCGAAGATGTTGTGTTGCCAGATCGAAGAGTGACCATCAGGCATGTAGCTGAGGTCACAGGGATCTCATATGTCAGCATTCAAAAAATCATTGCGAACGAGTTGCATATGAAAAAGGTCTCCGCGCGTTGGGTACCCAGGATGTTAACCGACGAGCAAAAGCAGCGGTTCACAAAGCCGCAGTTGCGATGGCTGCCATTCAAGAAACGGGATTCGAACTGCTCGAACACCCTCCCTATTCGCTAGATCTGGCTCCTAGTGACTTCTACCTCTTTCCTCGGCTCAAGGAACACCTCCGAGGTAAGAAATTTGAAGACAATAGCGAAGTGATGGTCACTTTTGAGGCGTTTTGGGAGGGTTAAGAAAAATATTTTTTTCAAAGGGTATCCTGGGTTTAGAAAAAAGATGGAATAAATGTATTGATTTGTAAGGAGACTATGTAGAAGAATAAATTATTATTTTAACTTTAATTACCGCGTTTTATCTTCATTCTCATTACTTTTTGATTCGCCCTCGTACATACATAAAATCACGCCTTTTTTCCATGGGGGTAAGCAGAACCCACAGAACGCCACCTGCTACGATCCTCTCATACTACTTTCGCCTCGTTCACGTTCATACATCTGGTCATACAAGCACACCATTTAATTATATTCCCCTAATTTTTTTTTAATATTATTTGAAGTCAAACATACCGACGGCCCACCTGAATGATGTGGTCCTGTAGTGGTCACCGCTACCTATAGACATATGCAATACACCAGAGGCCTTACAAATGCGTTGACATCCCAAAAACAAAGTTGAAATGTCTTATGTGCTTGTAATTGTACACCGGCATCGAACCGGATCGTAGCAACGCTGCTTTACGACAGAATATATACACATAGGTGTGAAATGGGTATATAATTTTTACTGATCACTTAATTGCTCAGTAACCCTCTAACACTATTACTGGCCCATCATCAGTTAACCCTAAAATAAAACAGGAAAACATTGTATAACCCCAAAAAGCGTTTTCTTGTCGTACACATTTTTGCCAACAATAGATGTAGGGTAACAACAAACATCACTTAATACAGTCTTTTGTGTTCAAATCTAATTCAGGGTAGCCCTTTCCGTTTTATAAGGCCGACGTGAAAAATCACCCTGTATTTTTAGGGGGAAATTAAGACGATATTCTGCTTAGCCTGTGAGGTTAGAAAAATTGGGGAAATGATTCGGAGAAAATTGTAGGATTTTCTATTAGGCTGGAGGTCCTGGGTTCGATTCCCAGGTCGAGCAAAAAGTTTTATTGGGTTTTTCTATGAAATTCTCAGTAACACCTCGGAGTTTGGATTTGTGCCCGGTTAATGGCAATGGGCTCGCCCCCTATTACATGGGACCTAAATATAGAGGCGAACTGTGGGTGTACATTGGTACACCTCTCCCTAACCCTTCAGGGAATACAGGCGTGATGGTATATATACGTATTTTTTTTTTTCTATTCTAGTTTTTTAGGCTGGCACGCTTAACTGAAGGTAGATAAGCGATAATGGATTGGTTACCTGGCACAGTTTGAAAAGTTTTCTGTTTGGAAAGTCTTGACATTTAATATAGGTTCCTGCCTTATCCTTATTTTCAGTAACAAAATGTTGAACCGAAATATTCTTCGGTACTTTTTCGATACTTTTCCTATACACAGTGATTTTTGATGAGCTCCCCCTTGTTTTGTAAATTGTATAATATTATTGTAGTTTTTTTTTAAAGTTTTTTGTATACTGCGTAGAAAGATAAGAAAAATAACATATCCTACTACTATTATAAAGGCGAAAGTTTGTATGTATGGATGTATGGATGTATGGATGTATGGATGTTTGTTACTCTTTCACGCTTAAACGGCTGAATGGATCTGGATGAAATTTGGCACAAAGATAGATTATAGTCTGGAATAACACATAGGCTACTTTTTATCCCGGGAAAATGTACGGTACCCGTAGGATAACACATCAACTGTGACGCGGACGAAGTCGCGGGCAGAAGCTAGTAAATAATAATCAACAAAAGGTGTTATGTAAGTGTACTTCATTTACACTTATAGGACATCAAAACTTGTATATTATGTATACAAAATCTATTTTAAAATACACATAACTACATACCATCACGCCTGTATTCTCTGAAGGGGTAGGCAGAGGAGTAACAATGAACACCCACAGTTCACCGGTATGATTAGGTCCTATGTAATAGGGGGCAAGCCTATTGCCATTAACCGGACACAAATCCAAACTCCGAGCTGCTACTGATTATTCCACAGAAAAACCCAATAACACTTTTCCCGACCTGGAAAACGAACTCAAGACCTCTAGCGTAGCAGTCGCGCTTAGAACCAATAGGCTAACAAGACGAATAAAAGGTAATAATAAGTAGTAGTCAAAAAACATTACTCCTATTTCGCTTCACCCAAATAGAACCTCCAATATTTTATTCCAATCTTCAATGTAAAAAAACATTCTAAAAAATGGGGTCAAATTAAAAGTGTACCAAAGCAATTTCTCCATTTAATCCTCTAATAAAAAAACCTCGGTGTACCGTTAACCCGTTCAACGCTGACACATCAATATTGGTACTCTGATGACGTAACACGAAAATATTTTAATTTAACCCGGAACTGCTGATGAGAATATAGTGAAATGCAAAACGTGGGTTCCGTTTTTTTTTTCACGCTGTTTTTTGTCTTGGATATTGTTTGCAAGTGTCGTGATGTCCCAGAGGTGAAGGCTCAAGCCTGTCGTGCATGATGGTAAAGATTCGATACCAGGACAATACTAATATGACTTTTATAATTTTAAAATTCAAACCAAGACCACATCTACGCTGAAATTATAAAGAGCAAAGATTTGTAATTTTGTTGGTTATGGATAAACTCAAAAACTCGGTAACCGTTTTTAAACACTCTTTAATCTATGGATAGCTGCTTTATCAGCGAGTAACATAGACTTCATTTAATATATTTTTTTAATTAGATTAGTAAGAAAATTCACACGAACGTAGTCGCAGGCAAAGGCTAGTTTTATACTCATTTTGATAATATTCAAGAAATAACTAATATTATGTTTGATAAATTCGTCTCCTCGACAACTTACGTAAATAGCGTAATAAATATTACGGAATCACCCAAATAAAAGAAATTGTCAATGTGAGTGTGTTACAGAATTAGGCTGGTATACACTGGCCAAGCCATAAAAAATACTATCAATCCCCTTAATGTAATCCCTTTTCTACTTATCTGTTTTAGTAGCTAAAGAAAGGCCTATAACAGTCCCACTGCAGAGCAATGGCCTATAATTGTCCCACTGCAGAGCAAAGGCCTATAACTGTCCCACTGTAGAGCAAAGGCCTATAACAGTCCCACTGCAGAGCAATAGTCTATAACAGTCCCACTGCAGAGCAAAGGCCTATAACAGTCCCACTGCAGAGCAATGGTCTATAACTGTCCCACTGTAGGGCAAAGGCCTATAACAGTCCCACTGCAGAGCAAAGGCCTATAACAGTCCCACTGCAGAGCAATGGTCTATAACTGTCCCACTGTAGGGCAAAGGCCTATAACAGTCCCACTGCAGAGCAAAGGCCTAATACAGTCCCACTGCAGAGCAATGGTCTATAACTGTCTCACTGTAGAGCAAAGGCCTATAACAGTCCCACTGCAGAGCAATGGTCTATAACTGTCTCACTGTAGGGCAAAGGCCTATAACAGTCCCACTGCAGAGCAAAGGCCTATAACTGTCCCACTGCAGAGCAAAGGCCTATAATTGTCCCACTGCAGAGCAAAGGCCTATAACTGTCCCACTGCAGAGCAAAGGCCTTTAACTGTCCCACTGCAGAGCAAAGGCTGCTTCTCACACAGAGAAGGCACGAGCATTGGTCACCACGCTGGCTCTAGGCGATTTCAGACTTATATTAATTACAAGTCCAGGTTTCCTCATGATGTTTTCCTTCATTTGTGAGTGCCATAGGCTATTAAACATCGCGGGTCTGTGGGCGGTGAGCAATGGGTAGCTCACCGTCCTTACGTTAACTAACTAGTGACAGACCGTGTCGACGGCGCGTTCGTGCTCCACGCGTGCCTCAAAGAGATGTCAGCAAACTTGGAAGGGGCCACTGAGGGCCGATTCCTGCCGGGGCTGCGTGTTGTTCGAAAGAAGAGACCGCGCCCTCGGAACGCAAAGGGCATATGAAGGAACATAGACGGGTTTTAGTCAGTAAAAGTCTGACACTCCCTCCCGCCTCGCCCAGGGCGGGGGAAGTTATTTGATCTTCTTCTTCTTATCGTGTGGGCAGTAAGGTCTAACGACCCCACACACCCTAGTGTCAGAGTTTTTAAACCGCCTCAAGGGCCTCTGACATGGTTTCTGATGTCAGTGATGTCCAAGATAAACTTAGAAAGTACATATGAATTAGGAAAAGTCATATTGGTACTTGCCCGTGACCGGTTGCGAACCCACAACCTCGTGCATGGGAGGCGGGCGCCTTAACCACTGGGCCATCACGACACTACTAGTACTACTAGTTATTTGATGATTTCCCGCTTTTAAAAAATAACGGGAGCGCAGCTGCAGTAACTAAAGACATAACGTAAGGTGGGTGAAATAAGCCACTTAGACGAAGTCGCGTGCAGTTCTAGTTTAAAACAAATTACTTTATTTCTTATTTAATTAAAAAAGCCATATTCCTATTGAAATCAATGATTTGACTTCGAAAAACGCTACTAAATAAAAAAACACCCAGCAACTCACCACAAAAATAAACAAATCATAGCAGGAAAAGTGTGTTTTTCGATTTCTCACTACGAGCCCCTGAAAGGCTATAAAAAAAGACATTTTTTAAGTCCCATTTCTGGGCCACAAAGCCCCTTTCGACATAGATAAATGAGCGCCAGGAGTAATGAGCCAACGTTTATTTTGGGGTCTAAATTGATGGACCTTCACACGGCTCCGTTCAAAGTCTTATCGACACTTTTAATTAAGGCTTATTCTTTAATTAAAGGTTTTAACATGAGTTTTATATCAATTGGCGAGGGCTTTTTATTGTTACCGTTTAGTTTTTAGGATGTGTGCACACTTTTCAGTGGAGGATTTAGAAGAAAACTTGATAATGTCCGTGTTATACGTACTTGTATAAGTAATGATAAGAGTAAGTAGAAGGCAATAAACATACCATCACGCCTGTAGTCCTAGAAGGTTTAGGCAGAGGTATATCAATGTACACCCACAGTTCGCCGGTATGTTTAGGCCGCATGTAACAGGGGGCGAGCCTATTGCTGTTAACCGGGCACAAATCCTAACTCCGACCTGCTTCAGAAAATTTCATAGAAAAACTCAATACACTTTTTGCTTGATTTAGGAATCAAACCCAAGAGCTCTAGCGTAGCAGTCGCGCTTAGGACCACTAGGCTAACGAGGCAGTCGAGACACGCTGATTGTCGATTTCATACGTATACATACATACATAAACTCACGCCTTTTTCCCATGGAGGTAGGCAAAAACCACAGAAAATGTCGATTATGTCGATTTCAGTCTTATATTAATATTTCGAGTCCAGGTTCCCTCGTGATGTTTTCCTGTTTTTGTGTGCACATATGATCTGTGTCAAATAAACCTTTTTTTTATTCTTTCTTTTCTTTCTTTCAACAACCCCTAAAATATAAATATGTGTTATTATCTTCTCATTGCCAAACCTGACATAAACACCACCACCTCATACATATTTCAATTTGTACAATGACAGATTCAATAAACAAACATTTCTATCTCATTTTATGAAGTAATAAATATTTCAGATACATTTTTCTCCCTTTACAACCAATACGCCCTTCTTTTGAGCCAAAGAATCGGCATTGCCATACAACGTGGCAATGCTGCCAGTCTTTTGGGCACTTGCTCAATTGATGGCGATGCGGACGACGCGACGTCTTGATGCCCTATGAACTCATAGGGCATCAAGACGTCGCGTCCTTTTTTATAAATTGTACACACTTTGTAATTTAAATATTATTTATAAGTTTAGTATTGTGTTTAGATTAATTAGAAATAGTACGTATACCTGTACATTAACTAAATTTTTACAAGTACCTAATATTTTACATACCAAAAACAAAACAGCAAACTGGTCACATTCCTTTTTTAAATATTCATCACCCAGTAGGTGTGACCAGCTTATAAAAAGCCGTTTCACCTACCAATAAGGGTGACCAACCAAAAAAACCCGACTATCACCAATTTGGATCACGTAACTAATCTGTGGGTAGTGTCCAATTTACGGGCGTAATGAGACCCCAGTCCGTACCTCAGAATTACCGGCGACCTCCTGATTACTTCGTTCATTAGATAATCAATTAATTAATGTCCATATTGCTTGGTGTGCAGAAAAAATAATAGATTGGACAATGATTTGGTGAATAAGGAGCTTTTAGTAATTATTTTTTTGGTTCAACTGCCCCGTTGGTCTCGTGGTCGCAAGTGCGACTGCTGTGCAAGGGGTCCCAAGGGGTTAGGTTCGATTCCCAGGTCGAGCAAAAAGTGTTATTGGGTTTTTCTATGAAATTCTCAGTAGCAGCTCGGAGTTTGGATTTGTGCCCGGTTAATGGCAATAGGCTCGCCCCCTATTACATGGGACCTAAATATACCGGCGAACTGTGGGTGTACATTGGTACCGTCTGCCTAACCCTTCGGGGAATACAGGCGTGATGGTTTTATTTTTTTTATTTTTTTGGTTCATATTCTACGCTGAACTTATTGGTAAGTTTGTTCAGAAAGGTCGGGTGCGCAGTATTCGTAACCGGCGTGCTTCTATGATCAAATGTATGAACGTCGACGAGGCGGAAGAAGTATGTAAGGATCGTTGTAGGTGGTGTTCTGTTTCTGCCTATACCCAAGGGAAAAAGGCGTGAGCTTATGTATGTGTATGAGCGATTAGATCAATACCAACAATCATAATCATAAAAGCATATAAGTACTTAAAAGCGGAGACACAATATGATATGCCTCAGCACCTAACAAGCACTTAGCACGTGGAATACCACTTCTTGTCTTAAAATAAACAGCGTATAGCCACCTAGCGCACTAATAGATTTATGTAAATAAGGACATTACATGTCAATTAGGGAGTAGGTACTTAATGTTTGTGCATTTACTGGAACTGCTTTGTAAGTAGTGTATAAACGAAAACGCCCTATACAAGGTGTTGATTTGCGTCCTTGTCAAATTTTAGGAGCTGGTCATAAAAAAAATAGAAGTAATCAAATATAATTACGATACCTGGCTAATATTGAATAAATACTTGTTTTTTTAGTTGCAATTATCAAATAACAGTATTCCAGAATACTCCTCTCGCAAAATTCAGAATCGCCCAGTTGCGTATGCGGTAGGTAGAGTTGTCGCGCGTCTATATCAATGTGTACAGAGCGCCTTAACCCTCTGGCGAGATGGCTACCTCGAATTTGAAAATCACGTCAAAAAAAAAAGATTTCAAAAACAATTTATTTTATTATTGATTCGTGTTAAGAATCACGAGCATAATTAACTCCTTGAATTTGACCAGGATGCAAATCAACGCCTTGTAGAGTGGCAAAATCAAAAAGCAAGGGCAGAAATTTTTCGGCGTTTATAAAAATAACGCACACACAGACAGACAGATTCCTTCAAAACTGGAGAAACGAGGCGCTAAAAAGTGAAGGACGGAAGAAGTGGAGGGAGGCCTTTGCCGAGGATTGGGACGGAACAGGCTAAAAAATAAATAAAAAATAACTAGCTTACCCGCGTTTTGTAACGTCTTTGGTTACTGCTCCGCTCCTGTAGGTTGTAGCGTGATGTTATGACCTATCTATTCCTGGTTAATCTGGCTATCATACCTTTGAATTGATGCTCGTACTAACTCTATATGAGAAGAGGCCTTTGCCCTGCATACATACATACATACATAAACTCACGTCTTTTTCCCATGGGGGTAGGCAGAAACCACGAAACGCCACCTGCCACGATCCTTACATACTCTTTTCCTTTCGTCTTTGCCCTGCAGTAGGAAAATAATAGGCTGATATTATCATTTATTATGCTGTTTGTTTATTGTTAATATAGAACACCTGATTTTTAAACATGCGCACTGAATCTATGGTAACAGTTTCCGATAAGACACTTCTATCCTGTATAGAATGCTTGTAGGTATTAAATTATAAACATTTCTTGTACAAACAACAGCATTAACTACTTACCCCCTTCCTAACAGGGTAACCCTTACTCGTAACTCCCGAATTAATGCAGCTGTCTGTACCTTCATATACGTAAGCTAGGTAGGTAGAGATAGTGAGGGAGTGGTGCTTCTATTTCTGGGTTAGTAGATGCAATTTGCAGATCCTTGGCACCCATTTGCATATTCGACTGAGAAGCGGAGCAGGGTTGTATTTACTATGCATTTGTGGGGTGAAAGTTTTAGGGACGTTACACTACGTAAGTGTTATAATATTTTTTGATTTGTGGAAATGGAAAAAGTATTTCATCAAAGTTTATTGTTACACATAAATCTTCAAAAGTTACATAGGCACAATTTTATTTTTCTATAATTTAGTCTAATTAAGTTTATGTGTATGAAATTAAGTAGCTAATTGTCTTTTGAAAGATTGTCCCGTTGGTCTCGTGGTTGCATGTACGAAAGCTGAGCGTATTGTCTTAGGTTCAATTGTCAGTTCAAAGTGTGGGTTTTTTCATCAGGATTTTTTTCAGTAGCAGCCTGGAGTTTGATGTTGTGCCATCCACTGGCATTCAGCTAGACTTGGGATAGACTGCAAGCTAACCCCAACATAAATGGTGAAAAGGTAGATCTTTTGAAAATTATGTTCTGTCTAAGTATTTCCTCTTAAAAAACGATCTGAAACAATATTTAAAGCCTCAGCTTCCTTACAAACAGATTAGAAGAAAAAAAGCAAATAGAAGTTTCCCCCATCTTACTTCAGTTTTATCTGAGAGATATCCGGAAGCGTCAGGTTTGTGTTATCTGTTACATCCGACATCCGAGGAGGTAACAGCTTTGTTTTTATGCTAAACTACCTTCTGCCTGCGACTTTATCTGCGTAAATCTCTGTTATCGCAAAAGTTAGTGAAAAAAAGAGAAGCATATGCCTTTTTTGGGTTTAAATTTACAGCGGTATCAAATTTCATCTAAATAGGTTCAGTGATTTAGTCAGGAAAGCACACAGACACACACACAGTCAGACTGTTATTTTTATATTACTGAATGGCAAACAAGCCGACGCGATGTCTATAGACATCTGCAATACCAGAGGCCTTGCAAATGCGTTACCATCCCAGAGACTAAGTTGAAATGTCTCATTTGCCTGTAATTACACCGGCACCCATACCTTTCAAACTGGAACACAGCAGGGCTGCTTGGCGGCAGAAATTTTGGAAATACAAGAAATTATACTTTCGCATTCATTTTAGTAGTAAGATAATATCGCGCGTAACGGTGAACAAGGACTTTTGGCTTTGAAGAGGGTTACTTTTAGTACGGTGTAAAACTATGTGAAAACAGCCCATGTATGAACATTAACCAGTCAGCAGGGTAATTGCCCAAAGAGCGTCGATCCAACGTGTTTAACTTGGCGTTTGCGATAGTGTGCGTTCATTGAATTTAGATGTGATCACTGGAAAAGAGATTTTAAGGCCATTGATAATAAAAACATTTAGAATTTATCACAAGCTTACCTCAGCGATAATCAATGCCAAATATAGGTAAATTAGAGTTATTTTAATAGATTTACTGCCACACTCAGAGACGTTTAACGGTTACTTAAGTCGCTCCTTAGTAAAGATTTCCAAGGGAAATCTTTACTAAGGAGCGACTGTAATTAAATTGCGATCGTCGCTAAAGTTTAAAGAAGTAGTACTTGCCCGGTTTCGAACCTACATCTTGAGGGCGTACCTTCTGCAAGAGTTGCGGAATTCGTTAGAAAGAGTCACCGCGGCAGTGGAACGCAAAAGCCATTAGGAGGAATACGGATGAGTTTTAGTTAGTAAGAGTCTTACACTCCCTTCCGCTCGGCCCGAAAAAGTTATTTGATGACTTCTTATTCTAAAAAAAAAGAGTTTTGGGAGAGGAAACGAAAATCTGTTAATAATCTGTTAACCTCTTTGGTATTATGGGTTGTTTTTTCTATCTAAACCTTAAAAAAACTATAATTCTTAATCCATAATTTACAAAAAATCGTCTTCAAAAGTAATCATAAGGTACACGCCAAGAAACCTATTCCAGAAAGCTTATCATCTATTTTTACTTCATCACTAACGAAAATAATAAACACTTCGCCACAAAACCATTTTATTTCGTACCTACGCACGTAACACTCCAGAATATTATATTAACTACGCAACGATCACCCGAGAAGCTCAGAAATAAACCAAAAAATATAAGAGAGTAAGTAACCACTTGCCAATGTTATTCTTCCATCGACGCCCTCTACAAACAATATTTCCAATAGGGCCTGCGATAATCCACTTACAAATAAAGATTCCATTCAATTACGTACATCAATAAGGGGAGCCATAAATTATAAGCCTTTGCAAATATTTGCATTTATTTAATCAGGTGCTGCGCACAATTAGACGAGACACCTGCGCACTTTTAGGCGGTGTGCACACGCGGCAACTTGTGGCGATTGTATTGTGGTGGGGCTGTTGCTTAATTTTTTTGTTGTGATTTTTGTTAATGCGTTTACGAATAAGATACAATTAATTTCGGTGTCTATTGTTATGATACTCATGTATAAAGTATAATTCATATAATACTAGCGGAACCAATAGTCTTGTTTTGCCAGGATGTCGGTTACAGCGCCACCTACCGGGGTCCAATTGTGAATCTAAACTATCCTAAAACTCACTCAAATACCATTCATCTAGCCATTCCATCTAGCCATTTAGGAAGAGTTCACGTACAAAAGAATTATAAATAATTATGTAAAGATACATACAATACCTCAATATGTCATAGCGATAGACCGCCATATGGGTCGTATATGACTCACAAGAAAACTGTAAGTAAAGCTGAAATTATAATAATTGTATTACCATGCTAGTCTAAAATGTTCGATATTCATATGTTTATTGTTAAAACACAAGGACAATCAGACTATGTTGCCAACCGGCCTAAGCAAAAACCTTTTATTTTTTTTTCCACTCATCACTATATTGTCTGCTAGTTGTTCTCAGTCCTCAAGGGAGTAATTACTAAAGTCGTATCACTTGACCTCTGCAAAAACTTTAGTTTCGCCGATCGCGTTAACTAAAGCGAAGCGTTCAGTCGTTCGTTTGTGGGGGGCTTACAAGGATTCATTAGAGACGTGTACCTAAATAAAGTTATCTTAATTTGTAGCTAGGAGGGGCTTTTGTCTTTTATTATTACACTGGCTCCGGCGCACGACTTTGTCTGCGTCAAAGTTAATGTAATATAAGGAATGTTCCCATTGCTGGGAAATATTTCTTCTCATATACAACGTGTACTTCATTTACCTTGAAATTAGTTTGCGTAGAATTGGCTACTGAATCGATTTTCACAATAGGTAATTTTTTATCTTAAATTAATTAAAACTACGTAAATTATAGACACCTCTACGATGAACTGTAGAATCCAACGAAAGTTAATCTTAACTCAAGGTATTAAGGCTTTTTGAAACACAGTTGTAAATGAAATCTATTGATGACATAAAATACTGAGTCTATGCTTATACGAATGCCTCAAATCCGGGTAACTAATTTTATAAATAAAAAATATTTAAGTATATAAAAGTAAAGTTTCAGTGCTCTTTATAATTATTGTAACTTAATTTTCTAATTGGGGTGTGTAAGGGCGTGAGTTATTCCAAGTACGTGTTACAGTCGTTCATTGTGCATTGGCTCTTAAAGATATTTTTTTAACTTAAAGTTTTCTCGCAAATAATTCCTTTAGGTCTCCTATCTTTGTAGTGCCCTAAATAAACTTAGAAAGTACATACCAATTTTGATAAGTCACATTGTTACTAGTCAAGTTTCAAACCTGTAACCACGAGGGTACGTGAAAAGTTTTGTTTATTTTTCAGTGTCTTATTGAGAATCGTATTATCTATAGATGTCCTATTTTAAGTGTATATAATTATACCATCACGCCTGTATTCCCCTAAGGGCTAGGCAAAGGTGTACCAATGTACACCCACAGTTCGCCGGTGTGTGTAGGTCCCATGTAATAGAGCGCGAGCCTATTGCCATTAACCGGGCACAAATCCAAACTCCGAGCTACTGAGAATTTCATAGAAAAACTCAATAACACGTGTGTCTGGGTTTTGTGATCTCAAAATAACAGCTTTTTACTAAATGCAAGATCCTTAATCCAAAAACTCTTTTTTTTAGTTTTTTGTCTTTCCGTATGTCTGTGTATTCCGGCAAATCTCCTAAACGGCTGGACCGATTCTTTTCTTATTTTAGAGAATGAATCAGGGTTTCGCGAAAGTAGAACTAAAATTGCAGACATAAAGTAGAAATAATAATAAATTAAGCAACAAAAAGTACTAAGGTGGATTTAATGCCTTTTTTACAGCATTTTCTACCAGTGAACTAAAACACTGTATTTCGTACCCGAATACAAAGTTGGTTTCCACTTTTTGAGTATGAAACCTATACCTCAATCACAGTTCTAATCAGCTTTGCACTTCGAGAGAGGATTTTCACACGAAAAATCACACTCGAATTGTTCCCGACTGCGTATGCAATCAACCTATGGATTCAGAACTAGCGGTAACTCATTTGACGTTCGATTCGAAAGACTGTGTTGTTTTTCGACGGCACTTGATGTGTTTCTAATTTACTAAATGCATTTAGGAATGTTTACACGGTTACATACAACAAAAGAAGAAAAAATTACTGTCGTTTGTTTGTTATGTCTTATCTCCAAAACGGCTTGACCGATTTGGATGGGAGTTTCATTGTTAGATAGCTGGTATTTACGGAGTAACTTAGATTACATGAATTTGTCAAAAAAGGGATCTGCCGAAAATAATGAAACCCTGTGATAAGCGATATTTACGTGAACGAAGTCCCGGGTATAGGCTAGTAATAAATAATTAAAAAAAAAACAACAGGTTGCACTCCGGGAGTGCCGGCAGAAGTAAAAACTTGAATATTAACGTTGTGCATTTTATTGCGCTATCGTACACAAATATGACAATTCGCGTCAGCGAATTCATGCTATATTTGTGCGCGTCATGTTATATTTGTGTACGATAAATTCGTAAAATTTTCGATCAGGTCACGTGTCCTGACGCGAGTTTAAAATTTTTTACCCATTCCAAAAAAAGTGCACAACGCCGCTAAAGAAGTTTTCACTTCAAAAATTGTATAAACAAACATTTATTTTTGGAAAAGAATTTGAGTTCTACGCAAGATTTAAATAAATGAAATTATGAACAAAATACGATTCAATAGTCAGTTGTATTGGTAAATGTCGTCTGCGTCCACGATAACCGTCATTCTAATTGGAAAACGTCATATTGTAGGAACAACAAATCATTGCTTTGAATTAATGATTACAATTAATTCTGATTTGTTTTCGTAAAGTTCTGAATTAATGGAAAGGAATCCATAAAATGTCGTGAATGATATCGAAATAAAATTGATGGCACGAGATTAATAATAACTAACCTATTATTGTCCCACTACTGGGAAATACAGATAAGGCACGAGCATTGGTCACCACGCTTGCTCAAAGCGGATTAGTGATTTCAGACTTGTTTGAAAGTCCGGTTTTTTAACCGACTTCAAAAAAAGGAGGAGGTTATCAATTCGACTGTATTTTTTTTTTATGTTTGTTACCTCGTAATTAACCACTGGGTGAACCGATTGTCATGATTCTTTTTTTATTTGAAAGCTGGTGCTTCCCGTGTGGTCCCATTGTCCCACACCATTTCAATATCTGATGATGGGATCTTGTAGAAATCGAGTAAACTCTTTAATAAATAACAGCAGATTAACCGCGATTGTTGCTATAGTTGCTACACTCAAGGGTTACACAGATGTATACAGTAGTATTTGAAAATTTCTCATCCAAGTAAACGAAATCGCATATTCTGCTTTCTTATGACTTTTTAGTGGTGTCTCGTTAATTCACATAACATGACAGTTTCTTAATGGATTTGGATGACAGGAAGTTGATACTAAAAAGCGAGAAATAAAAAACTTTTTTACAAAAATGACAACCGCCTTCAAAAACTAAAACGAGAAAAATAACTTTAGCTTTGGAAGTCGGTGGCAATACAAAACATCAAACAGAACCAAAGCCACCGACTTCCAAAGCTAAAGTTATTTTTCTCTTTTTAGTTTTTGAAGGCGGTTGTAATTGTTGTAAAAAAGTTTTTTTTTTGAAAAAAAAAACAAGTTACTTGCTCGGCATCAAAATCACAACCTATTAGATGTAATGGATGCTTTCATCACTAAGCCATGACACCAAAATGCTGTACTATTGTCACTGTCACTATGCACAATTGTAGGCGGAATCGGTTCGGCATTATCGGCATGCCGAACCGAACAAGCCGAACCGCTTAAGTGTGTAGCGACGCTCACCGGACTTCCAACTTGTTTGACCTTAGAGGTTGAAAACCATGAATTAAACATTCAATGAAACATAGCAATAATAGAAGCGCCACACAGCTCGCTCGTTCGTACCCACCCTTAGCTAGCATTTCCTATTGTTAGCATTATTACAATCAGGATTGGTTTATGTGTTGTAATAGGTTATCGTTACAAAATGGAGTGGGAATATGTGGCTTATCTAGTGAGTTATAGTCGTATTATTTTAGCGGAATTTTGTGTGGGTGAGAGCGTTTTAATGGGATTCGTGTTTTGTTGCTTATTTATGTACCTATATGTGTGAAAGGATATTAGCTAGTTAGGTATTTACGTGACAATGTTTTTTTTGTGCTAAAAAAGTTGTAACTGTTACATAATTTCATAGCTACGTGCCTACGTTTTACGATCCAATTTGTTTAACACAGCTGGCGCAGTGGCTGTTACGCTGCGTGTAACGGGTTCGATTTCCGCTCGGAACAAATATGTGTATGGCTTAGAGTTATCTAGCAGTCCTGTTCTAGGTTTGGTTGCTCGTGTATGTATGTTTGTAAACGCACCCACAATATAGGAGAATTACTAATGTGGGAAAAAGTAAAAAAAAACTAATCAAATCGTTTTTGAACAAGTTTCTATATAGGTACAAACGTACACTATGTAAGCTTATGCCTTTTTCCCATGAGGGTGAACATATGAATTAAAAAGTCACATTGGTACTTGTCCGGTTTTGAACCCGCAACCCCACGCATGAGAGGCTGGCGCCTTAACCGCTAAGCCATCACGATAACATCACCGGCTTTGCCATATGGCGCAGAGATATTATTTATCGATAGGGCTTTTTGCCCACGGAGTTTTGCCCAGGAAAATTGAAGGGTTATATCGATCTTATACCCACTAAACCCTTACGATGTTCTTCCTGATACTATGAACCGGGGGCTTATCGCAACAATATGAAGTTTCCTTGAACCTTTGTCCCTACAAATCGTCCAACTGACTCCACTTTATAATAGTTTGTTTAGAATTTGTTGTAAATATTTACCTTTAGGAGTGTGTAAGGATCGTAGCAGGTGGCGTTTTGTGGTTTCTGCCTATCCCCATGGAAAAAAGGCGTGTGTTTATGTACATATTTATATAAGAAAGACATAGGGTACTTTATAACCTGCGTATGTATATGTCATTGGGTCCGCGACAACCGTCATTCACATGCACGATGTCACGGGCAAAACCTAGTAAAACTTTACTAAACAAGTCCTTCCTGCCACATTATCTGCCTCCCATCATAAACCAAGTCATCACCGCCACCATCCTCCATCCCCCATTAAAACCTTATTGCCCAAACATAAAAAGTGCCTAGTAGGTACGTACCCACCTACTTGCGCGCCACGTTGTTTCATTACTTACCTCTCGAATCATATTACAGGCAAGACCATAAATTTTGTCAACACCCCGAATGTGGAAGAGGGTGTAAATTTTAAAAGAGTACCTTGTTTTTCTGCTGTTGTTTTTCGGTGATGTAGTGTCTTGGTTTGGTTAGTTGTTGGTTGATCAATATGGTTGAATATGGTGGGTCATTATGGTTGGTTTGAAGTTTCAAAAATGCAATGGATATCTTCGATTGCTTTAATGTTTAAAAAATTCTAAGATAAGGTCCTGGGATTCTAAGGTAGTTTGGAACGTCATTTCTATACTAATATTATGAAGAGGAAAGATTTTTTGTTTATTTGTACCTACCGAATAATCTTCGAAACTAACGGGATCGAATTTTACTATTTTTTTACCAAAGAATAGCTACATTATTTCTGAGTAATATAGGCTATATAACATCATGCTACGACACTCGGGAGCGGAGGTGGGCAAAGTCACGGGCAAAATCCAGTATGAGATAAAAATAATTGAAAAGTTACAGCAGTTGCTCCTTCCAAAAGGTACCATACGGAAAAGAATAGGCAAGATAGTGCATACTTTCTCTTTTAAATTAGGGATTTATGAGTAGTAGGATTTATAAATAGAGGTCGCCTTCCGACCATTTTTCTTTTTATTTATTTTACGTAAAATTTTATAATGGCAAAATTAAACTGTGAAAAAAATTAAAGTAAAAATTATCTTTTAAAATAAAAGTGCTTGCTAATTTATCATTTCCCTGAGCGCCAGTGTGCAAGGAAAGCAGGGGTATAATGTTTCATATCCATTATGATGGCTTTTCTTTCTTTAGCTGAGGAATAAACCACTCTTGTCTTTCTACGGGCGTTGAAAGCTTTCAAGGCAAATATCTATAGGTGCACTAGTTTGCTAATATCTTCTTTTTGAGTGGAAATTATGATTCAACGGTCTAAGTAATAGACTGGCTGTGTTTATAGCCAAATTATTAGGTTGTAGCTAATAAAATTGCATTATGCTGTTCTCGATACCTAAAAAATCCTTTAGTATCTTCATCATCATCATCATCATATCAGCCGCAGGACGTCCACTGCTTGACATAGGCCTCCCCCATAGTTTTCCTAAAAGATAAAGGATCTTAATACATAGTAATACTGGCGTAATAATATGATGCCTAATGTGATGGCAAAGCGGATAAGGCGCCTGCCTTTCATAAATTAGGTTGTAGATTCCAGGCTGAAAATTACCAATATAAGTTTTCAATTTACACGTATGTAATTTTAAGTAACTTTTCAAGTTCGGTGAAGGAAAACACCGTGATGAAACTTTCACTTGTATAATTAATGGAAGTCGAAAATCAGTAATCTAATTTGAGCAAGCCTGGTGATCAATGCTCATGCGTACTCTGTACGAAAAGAGGCCTTTGCCCTGGGTTCGGACAATAATAAGCTGATATTATTATCATATTTAAACACTTCGCTAATCCGCTACGAGCAAGCGTGGTGATCAATGCTTGCGCCTTCTCTGTACTAGAAGCGGTCTTTGCCAATAAAAGGCTGTTATAATTACTATTTTAATGACTTAATAAGCTAGACTACTTCTAAATGAAGTGCCCTGTCTAAAAAGCCCTTTTATAACATAACACAATAATACACAGTGACATAACAAATTAAAATGTCTGCTCAGTAACCGTGCTCAGTGGAAATAATAATTCCGTGCATTCACACACCGGTTGAAGAGAGCAGCGAATTTAATCTAAGCTGCATTTAATGTTGCATGTTTTTGTAGAGCGTCTCAATTATACCTGTCTTTTGTCTTTTTGTTTGTGGATTATGTGATTAGTAAACTAAACGCGACTGCTACGCTAGACGTCTTGGGTTCGATTCCCAGGTTGAGCAAAAAGTGTTATTGGGTTTTTCTATGAATTTCTCAGTAGCAGCTCGGAGTTTGGATTTGTGCCCGATTAATGGCAATTATAGGCTCGCCCCCTATTACATGGGACCTAAACATACCGGCGAACTGTGAGTGTACATTGGTACACTTCTGCCTAACCCTCCGGGGAATACAGACGTGATAGTTGTAGCTGTCGTCCGCGGTTTTTTGTGAGCATGGAGTTTAGGCTGTTGCCTAATTTAAGCTATCAGATACGATGATGATGATGACCTACTAAGATATAAAAATAAAAATATACATTGCCCGCTATCCCTAAATAATATTTCCAAAACCCCGTGGCATACAAAATCCTGCGTGAAAAGGAATTGGAATGAATACAAAATAACCATTGCTCTCATAGTTTTAGTGTAGTGGCAACATGGCTTGGCCGCTTGCCAGACGTACGCTACGTACTCCACAAGTAAATACTATAAAAAATACCAACTATGTCTTGGCACGGTCAGTTTTGTTAATTTTTAGATGCTGCAGGCATTTTTTGGTTTAGGAGTTGAACTTACGATCTAAAAGCTATGAATAGCCTTATAGGTATACTATTTAAAATTTGAAAATATTAATGACTGCCTCGTTGGCCTAGTGGTCCTAAGCGCGACTGCTACGCTAGAGGTCTTGGGTTCGATTTCCAGGTCGAGCAAAAAGTGTTATTGGGTTTTTCTATATAATTCTCAGTAGCAGCTCGGAGTTAGTATTTGTGCCCGGTTAATTGGCAATAGGCTCGCCCCCTATTACATGGGACCTAAACATACCGGCGAACTGTGGGTGTTCATTGGTACACCTCTGCCTAACCCTTCGGGGAATATAGGCGTGATGGTATGTGTATGTAAAAATATGAATTCGTTTAAAGAAAACGTAACAAAGTTTATTTTTGAACTTAGTCTTGCTAAAACGAACTAACTCACAATAAATAAACAAATGTTGTTTACGATCAGCGTTACATTACTATTCAGCAATAATAGTTAAATGTTTGTCGGCGCACATAAAAATGTCATTGTCAAAAGTGACAGGTCGTTAACGTCACTAGCGGAGCGTCGAGTGGAGGGTAGCGCGACTGTCATCTTGGAAGGGACTTCTTCTTGGAGAGCGGTCACCAGCGCACCACGCTATCGACGAATCGCTGTCCATCGCCGGAATTGTAGCTTAATTTAAAAGTGATTAGTGTTATCAACAATACTAATGGACTTCGATGAAGTCCGCCTCCGTCCTGAGCTTATATCAGAAGTGGGATTACCTTGGACAGCGAGTTTATTCTAGATCATTCTAAGAAAGCAAGACGTCGTAAAGTGTTGTGTGTCGTGCATCGTGTGCAGTGCGTCGTGCGCCGTGTGTTGGTGTTAAAGCTGAGAGTTGCAAGCTTGTTGCGGTCGGACGTTCGGCGGTAATTCGGAGCGTCGACGCGAGCGTAACTGCGAGCTAATGAAGTCTGTGATGGCGCATGACTCGTTTGAGTTGTATCCTTTTTGTTTTCAATTTAATTGGAACCATAGAATGATATCATTGTTCAAATTGTAACCTAGCGTGAGCGTGTATGGCTAATGTTCACGTTACGACAAGACTGGTCAAGTGATTCATCAAATCGTTGTATTTGTCGGACATGGGTTCGCATCGCGGCGTTGCCGTTACATACTTTGGCGCGTCTTATGTGCGTGTGGGTAAGTTTGAGAAGAGAAATGTGTGCAGTCTATTACAACGTAATTTTCATGTTTTGATTGGTAATAGTAAGTACTAGCGGTGGCAATAGTAAGTACTAGCCACGGCTATGGTAGGTACCATTCATGGGCATGATAAGCGCTAGAAAATGTAAGTGAAAGATAGCCGGGGAACGGGTGTAGTAAGACACTGGTGTTACGGATAATATAAATGGTCAGGTAGATCATACAATCACACAATTTACATATTAAAACCCATTTGGTCTCGAGCGCACACACAGTGGGTAGGTAAACTTCTTAACGTTACGTACGCATAGACTAGACTAACTAAAAACCATAGAGACCAAACTCTCTAGAGCCAGCGCGAGCGCCCTCTCACAGGCGTCCGGGTAACTCCCTGGGTTGCCACTTTACACACACGCTATACTCTAAGCGCTATAGGCTTTGCAAAACCATGACTACCATTGAGTTAGACTATTAACTACTCAGCAAGACCGTAAAAGCGTTTTACTTAAAATTAACGGTTTTCCAATTATTCGTGTGAGGACAGGTGAATTAAGAGGTACGGCAACATGCCATAGAGGTATACTTCGTAGGAACACCTTATCTCGTCCTATGTATCAACTACGTAACTCATGAAGTTTCTACGAGGAAGGAGTTTTATAGTAACTGCGTGAGTAAGAGTTTCAAACTTCATTTTATAACTGTTGGCTCATGTAATGTGACTTGTGAATGATGAGCGGTTATGATGGTGTTAAAATCGATGTGTAACATAGTAAAGCTTGGTCTGAGTGTTTGAAGATAATAGAAATAACTAAAGTTAGCCTAATTAATTAGTCCTAATAGATTCTCATAGGTATGAGAGTTGTTTTATTGATTTTTTTTCTAATGATTAATAATGACGCGATGTCGTTACACACTGAAAGCTTTAAATTCTAAGCGTACTTACAAATATGCGCACGATAGGCTAAGAAAGATGCCAGGAGGTCATGTACCAGTTGATGTTGATAAGAATTTTGATGATGATGAGCAAGCTTAAGTTGTGGTAGAAAGTTGAAGTAAGGCATTCTAACGGTCGTATTGTGTTTGACCGTACCAGTGGTTATCACATAGTCGTAGCCCGGTAGAAATCGGTGTCGCTTGAGGCAACTCAAGTGGTCCGTGGGTACGCGATGCATGTTTAACTCAGCCGGAGGTCGGGATCTAGAGAGACCGCAGTGTGTAGTCAGAGGGTGATGCACACGGGCGATCCACTTGATGGATATGCGTACAGTAGTGCTGTTCTAAAAAGTTAGCTGCGAAATCGTTTTTGAATCTGCGGTGAGATTTTAGTTTCGTATTCTTACAATGACTGAGTTCGGCATTCTAGCGCCACCACGTGATGACGTAAGTGGGAGGTGTTGTATCGAGTGAGTGTTTTAACGTTCTTCAATGGGATTTGATATTCTGCGAAGCAGGCGTGACTATCGAGATGACTTGCGTGATGACTTTCGAAGTGATTTGCCTGTTTCAGAGTAGCATAGCTGATCCATGCGCTGGATGTGTGAGAGCAATGTGATTGCTGGTCGGCTGGAGAGCCGTGGCGTTGGAGGTTTTATTCGAATTTCTGTAAGCTTGGCAGTTTTTCCTTCAGTAATTTTAAGGGTTGTTTCGAACGACTATGGTACATGACTAGGTAGGTAATGATTATTGTATTTTCA
Source organism: Caradrina clavipalpis (assembly GCA_932526535.1). NCBI lineage: Eukaryota > Metazoa > Arthropoda > Insecta > Lepidoptera > Noctuidae > Caradrina > Caradrina clavipalpis. Next base: position 1,113,766 of record OW052110.1, read on the forward strand.
ATGATTTCTAATTTTACAAAGTCAGAAAGTTTACCCGCCAAAGGGGTTGATGATCGCGCGCGCGTTTCCTCTTTTATTTGTGAATTTTGTCACTAATAAGTATAGAGCTCGTCGGGTTTGCTTTATAGAATGAGAAACACTACCAATGAAATTGTTGATTAGCAAGCTTTACAAATGAAAGTCCCTCAATATAAATGTACTTACAGCAGTGCGATTCTCTAAGCCTCACTCGTAATTCTAAAGCTGAATCTGTAGTGAGATAACAAAATGGTATTCTGTTAAATACGATCGCACCGGTAACGTCACCACAGCAAACGAATACACAACCAATGTCAAGTGGGTTCGTTATCGAAGTGAGCGCGGTCACTTGAGTGTGACTTGTTTTCGAGTTTGCATTTTAGAGAATTGCACTACAGGTTCGTGATCATTTTGAAAAGGGCAAACTTTTCAGCCCAAGGGCCAAGCACCTATTGAAGTTCCAGTAAAATACGAGACAGACATTAAACTGGCATTTGTTTAATTTCGATACTACAAGTTCTCAGTTCGATGAGTTATGGAATCAAGGATTGATTCGGTATTCCGTTGGGTAATGCGTACTATGTAGCAAATGTGTTTGCTGAGCTATTGTTGTATCTGATGTTGACCACGAATAAGACACCTGGAGTTCAGTTAACTTTGATGCTTTTGAAGGGAACTAAGAGTGGTTTATTTGTGAATAATGACTGTTCAATGATGCTTGGTCTCGGTGATGTTGAGTATTGTTCAAATTTGATCAAAGCCAGCATTGTGTGATTTAGCCCTTAAAATTTTAATTAGTTTAGAATTAGACAGTGATAGAAAGAATCCAGAGTAGATAGCAATAGCGAAAGTACTTCCGCTATTGTTTGAATATGACGCACACTAAAATGACTAATTAACCTTTGTTAATCAAACTGTAGTTTGGTCGTAGTTGTAACTGTGATTTTATGACTCGTTCAGGGTGCAATGCGCGGTCAGATGTATGTATAGTGGCCGAATCTAAGTATATGATTATAACTTGGGTCTCAAAAAGAGTAAGGGGCTCTGAGAGACTAGGTACTGTTCAGGTCTATATGACTATTGTCTGGGTCTGAATAAGAATACTGTTTAGGTTTCAATGAGACTACGCTGCCGAACAGCCGGGCCTTTTAGTGTTGTGTGTTTGTGTTTCATAACCGAGAGTAAAATAAGTAAAGTGATAGTGCCAGTAAGGGCACTGATGTTGAATAAAGCATCTTAACGTGATTTGTTAACTAGCCTGTGTGGCACTGACGCCTGTGTGGCACTGACGCCTGTATGGCAATGACGCCTGTGTGGCAATGACGCCTGTGTGGCAATGATACCTGTGTGGCAACGACTAGTCTGTGGTAGTAGTTTGTGGTGTTGCACGGCCGAAATCAGCCTCAGTCGTAGAGCTCCAGCTAACCATTGCTGACGTAGACGTGCGGCGTAGGGCTGATTATGTCGTGGCACCTGGGTTTGATGACTGGCACGCCTTAAGTGCTTCGTCGTCAGCCCAACTTGACTTATAACGGACCCATAAATGGTGTGATGGTTTTATGTTGTTGACTGATAATGATCTTGATTTGATAATGATTTTGACTATGGACTATCGATGACTTTTGATTAACATCTATTGTAATTTTTGGAAAATTTTGATAACACGAGTGCAACCTCGCGGACACGAAGGTTTAAATCACTTCTAACCTTTTGAATTATGATGAGGCCGAGTCGGCGGCAGAAGATGTAGATGCTAGGAATGACTTGTTATCCCCAATCGATAGTGACACCTTGACCGCATGCTCTTCCGCTATTACTGGTAATTTAGACTGTCAGGGCACACTCAGATCCTGAATAACAGAATCGAAATATAGGATGATAGGATATTCCGCAATCATAGGTATGACGTCAGTATGTTTGATGTCTTGCATGGGTCCGTTGGTTATTGTAAGCACTATTTAATCCAGAATTACCTGGATGAAAGGAGAGTGTCGTCCGGGCCACACCCAGTGGGGTTGGTTGAAGGGATGCACTCGTCCGATCAAGAAGTAATATCCTTATAGTCTATCCTGGTCGTAAGGACAATGTCGTCCGGGCCACACCCAGTGGGGTTGGTTGAAGGGATGCATTCGTCCGGTCCAGATGTGTTATGTTTATCCTGGTCGAAGGGACAGTGTCGTCCGGGCCAGACCCGTCAGGGTTGGTTGAAGGGATGCACTCGTCCGGTCCAGATGTGTTATGTTTATCCTGGTCGAAGGGACAGTGTCGTCCGGGCCAGACCCGTCAGGGTTGGTTGAAGGGATGCACTCGTCCGGTCCAGATGTGTTATGTTTATCCTGGTCGAAAGGACAATGTCGTCCGGGCCACACCCAGTGGGGTTGGTTGAAGGGATGCATTCGTCCGGTCCAGATGTGTTATGTTGATCCTGGTCGAAGGGACAGTGTCGTCCGGGCCAGACCCGTCAGGGTTGGTTGGAGGGATGCACTCGTCCGGTCCAGATGTGTACTGTTGGTAAAAAGTTCCAAGTCACTATGGTAATGGTCAATAGACTGACTTTGTGTTTGATGTCGTTGGAGCGCATTCATGTAAGAAGTAGTATTAGCAGAATGGACGAGCGGATGTCTTGGTGATTAGACCTTGTCTGGTTCCGGAAATACAATAACGCCCGAGGACGGTCGTATGTCAGTCTGGCCGTGTCGGCGCACATAAAAATGTCATTGTCAAAAGTGACAGGTCGTTAACGTCACTAGCGGAGCGTCGAGTGGAGGGTAGCGCGACTGTCATCTGGGAAGGGACTTCTTCTTGGAGAGCGGTCACCAGCGCACCACGCTATCGACGAATCGCTGTCCATCGCCGGAATTGTAGCTTAATTTAAAAGTGATTAGTGTTATCAACAATACTAATGGACTTCGATGAAGTCCGCCTCCGTCCTGAGCTTATATGTTTATTCCAAACGATTGCTAAGAATATATTTTAAATTAAGTATTAAATATTCAAAATCTATTACATTCTTATATGTGAGCACCATATATTGAACTACTTTCAACCTATTCTGCTATCATTCGTACTAATATTATAAATGCGATAGTAACTCTGTCTGTCTGTCTGTCTCTTCTTCACGCCTAAACCACTGAACTGATTTCAATGAAATTTGGTACAGATATAGTCTGGGACCCGAGAAAAGACATAGGATAGTTTTCATCCCGGAAATCCCCCGGGAACGGGAACTATTAATACACGCGGATGAAGTCGCGGGCAAAAGCTATAATTAGTAAATAGTTTTATTCAAGGTACATTATTTTCACGAGTAACCACATAACTAATGTATATGTCACCGGAAAATAACAAGATCCGTAAGTTTATCAATTTACTAGGAAGTTTATAAACTTTCGTAAGATTCTAAACGGAAGATAAATTGTAATATTTTACGTCAACATTTTCGTAAATTGATTAACTTACTGAACTCACTCGTAAAATAATAAGTAAGCAGTAACCAAACGCTACGCGCGATCTGATTGGTTGGCTGTCACGTGTCACTTCTCCTTCCTCCTATGGACACAAGCATTGCCACTATGAACATTGACCAATCAGAGAGCAGTGTGTTATTTTACGTATTTCAAAGATCGTATATTTAAAAGAGTTTTTGTGATTGCTCGAACCATATAAAATCTTACGAATAGATATTCGTTAGTTTATAAATTTTACGGTAAATTTATAAACTAACGAATATCTATTCGGACGTCGGAAATTGATAAATTTACGAAAATGTGGACGTAAAATATTACAATTTATCTCCCGTTTAGAATCTTACGAAAGTTTATAAAGTTCCTAGTAAATTGATAAACTTACGGATCTTGTTATTTTCCGGTGACATATACAAAATATTGTAAAACATTTCAGAAGAGTAAGTATGAACTATAGAGTTCCTTGCTCATTCTTCTCCATACGAATCTACCTTTTGGAAGGGGCAATTATCTTGGGACGTTCAAAAGTGACTTTTAATGGTCTTATTAGTCGTGATGGCCCTGTGGCTAAGGCGCCCGCTTCTCATGCACGAGGTTGTGGGTTCGCAACCGGGCACGGGCAAGTACCGATGTGACTTTTTCTAATTCATATGTACTTTCTAAGTTAATTTTGGACATTATTGACATCGGTAACCATGTCAGAGGCCCTTGAGGCGGTTTAGAAGCTCTGACACTAGGGTGTCGTTAGACCTTACTGCCCACACGATAACTAACGAACGATTGAAATAAACAATTAATTGACTTTGACTTTGACTTCAATTTGGCTTAAACAGCTAAAAAGGATTCGAGACTAAACAATATTGACCGCTGTCTTCAAAAACATTATTGTTGGTGTCCACGGATTTGGCTATGTTCCAAACTAAGTCTACATGTACAGTCAGCAACAAAAGTCGTTTAACACTTAATATTGTCTTTTAGTACTAATTATTGATTACAGTATTAAAGGAAATACACTAGTAATGATTGCGAAAACTGTACTGAACTGCCTCGTTGGCCTAGTTGTCCTAAACGCGACTGCTACGCTAGAGGTCTTGGGGTCGATTCCCAGGTCAAGCAAAAAGTGTTTTGTTTTTTTTTTATAAAATCCTCAGTAGCAGCTCGGAGTTAGGATTTGTGCCCGGTTAGGCAATAGGCTCGCCTCCTATTACATGGGACCTAAATCGGCGAACTGTGGGTGTACATTGGTATACCTCTGCCTAACCCTTTGGGGAATACAGGCGTATTTTAACTAATTTAACAATGATTGTAAAATTAAGGTGAACTAAACGTTTGGGTATCTGGATGGTAATATTGCAATTTTTTTAGGAACGATTGCAAGCTAATATCAATCTGAATCTGTCAAAAATGTCTCTATTTACTTACTTTTTCTTTTACGTTGCTTATGTATATTAGTAAGTAGAAATTACCTCTTAATTATTAGGAGGCAATTTCTTGCTATTTTCTGCCTATTTTAATGTAGTATTAGAAGTTATAGTGTCGATTATGAACAGGCTATTTCTGGGTAAACTTCCATTGTCAACTTTGTCTCTGTCACCTTTGACCTAGGCTAGCATTCACTTCTGTCGCTGACTGTACAATAATAGGTACACAATTTGTATAAAACATAATATAGATGTCTACATAAAAAACATATATACACTTAATTTATGAAATATATATTTTTTTACTCAACACAAAATTTAGGCTCCATAATGTTAACGTGAAATGAATTTTACGACAAAGGAAATACGGTTCGTTTCGTTTTGACTGTAAAATTAAATGGGCCGCTGATTTTTATCCTAAAGAATGGGAATTCTGTAATATATTGTCTATTGTTTCAACAGTTAGCTTTCATATTTGTTTAGATCTGGATTTCAGACTGTTTTTTCGGTTTATAAATATACGTTGGAAGCACCAACGCACTTGTATCATGCATTCAGAACAGTACATCAAAAACATGGTGAAGAATTGAAAATTTCAGACTTATATTATTTAAGTGTTATTGGGTTTTTTATCAAATTCTCAGTAGCAGCTCGAAGTTTGGATTTGTGCCCGGTTAATCGCAATAGGCTCGGCTCGCCCCCTATTACATGGGACCTAAATATACCGGCGAACTATGGGTGTACATTGGTACACCTCTGCCTAACTCTTCGGGGAGTACAGGCGTGATGGTATATTATTTTTTTTATATTATTTACTAGCAAACTAACCGCGACTTCGTCCACGTGGCTTATTTCACCCGCCATAAGTTACGTCTTTGGTTACTGCTCCGCTCCCGTGTGTCGTAGCGTGATGTTATACAGACTATGTTACTCAAGAATAATGTAGCTATCTATTGGTGAAAAAATGGTTAAGATCGGTCCAGCAGTTTTGGAGCTTGTTCGTTATAAACAAAACGTTAACAAACAAACAAGAAAACCTTACCTCTAAATAATATTATAATACAGTATGAACTAGTTTCTGCCTGTACGCAGAAACAACGCTGTTCTGTGTGTGCTATGTGTTTTTATCTGCGTGGAAGTCAAATCAATATATGACACACAATTTATACCTAATATGTTTTACGCAATACATAATTCTTTAATTGCTTATTATGTACATATTTACTCCAGACCAGTTTCGGCCGCGGCGGCTAACCTCAATGAACACTAGCCAAGTATGCAGGAGATATTATAGTGCACCAGTGTGTGCACAAACACAGGTCTTCTTTATCGTGTGGGCAGTAAGGTCTAATGACCCCACATACCCTAGTGTCAGAGTTTCTAAACCGCCGCAAGGGCCTCTGACATGGTTACCGATGTCAGTGATGTCCAAGATAAACTTAGAAAGTACATATGAATTAGAAAAAGTCACATTGGTACTTGCCCGTGCCCGGTTGCGAACCCACAACCTCGTGCATGAGAGGCGGGCGCCTTAACCACTGGGCCATCACGACACTTCAAACACAGGTGCGCTCCCTCTTCCCTAACTCTCATAGTCCGATGGGACAATCCGACACAACCGGGGACAGATCAGGCGCAGAACCAACAGCTTTACGTGCTTTTTGAGGCACGGGGGTGTCACACTGCCAACTCCCAAACTCCGGACTGCTACTGAGAAATTCCAAATGGAAAAACCCAATAATGTGTTACCCTACCTGAGAATTGAACCTAGGAACTCAATGATCGACGGTCGTGTTTGCGACCACGATACTTACAGGGCAGTTACAAATGATTTATTATTAATATTACAAAGGAAGTAAATCCGCGAACCAAAATTAGGCTTCTCGGCTTACTTACCGCTGTGGTAGCCAAGTTTATATTTAATCAGATTGTTATCCGGACAGGCGGAACCAGCAATTTATTCCCCGGTCGATATTATATTAATTGCGACCACTTGTTTTCTATCTCCATGGTCGTGGAGACGAAGTGAGACCATTTATATCCATCGCGACCACGTTTAATTTGGGGGTTTGCTGTGTTTTGGTATATTTTTCCGTTTCGCGTTGCGGTCGGGTGGTTCCGTTCGGTCGTTTGGCGACAGATGGTACGGAACTCTAAATGTGTGTGATTTTTTTTTACATAGTGGCAGTTTTTTTTTGGTTTTGTCTGTAGTGTAGATGTTTATGGTAAATGCCTGCGCGTACGTTTGAAAGTATCTACCACTGTATAATTAGAAGTTCGTGTGACATTATTTGGCAGAAAACTTACGGGAAATCGGAGACGGCAAATATACTATTAAGTAAATAAAAATAAGGCTTGATGCAGATAAAGGTACAGGGCAATTACCGTATTTTTTAGAACTCCACATTCTAATCTCAGTCTCAATGTGTCAAAAATACCTCTAATTTTCATACATTTTCATTAATTGTCCAGGTTTCCTCACAACGTTTCCCTTCACCGATGTTAGTGAAATCCAAAGACAACTTGGCAACTTGGCACATTGGCAACCCGTTATCGAGTCCGCAAATGCACACTAGGGTGTCCCTTATTTTTCAAAGTTTTAAATTTCTAACGCATAGGTCTTAGTTTTGTTCATTTGCCTCTAAAACACTCGGAAATAAATTTTTACCTTATTTGGAGTACGATAACCCGTGCCGAGTTGCATCGAATCATGTTTCATACATTTGCGCGGCAGTAGCGGTGCGTATTCACGGCATTTGTTATTTGTTCTCAATTATTCCCGCGATTAACACGTATTGTTTTACATTTAAAAGATGGCAGAGAAATTAAGAAGCAATCAAAAATGTGTTTTCTTAGTTTATGACGTAAATTATCAAATAACAGGCGCAAAGTTACCGTGTAATCGTCAAGTTCTTTCAGTATTTTTTTTAACATGCGCTAAGTTAAATGACTGTTAGTGAAAACGCTAATGTCGTTATTCGGGAGTGTATTATATTTTGGGAAATAGCTAGAATCCCTACCAGAGCTATACCTAACTGTGTAAAAATACTTGTGGATCATCAACATGCCAGGAGGGAGATGAAAAAAAAATACAAAATATTTACAAGCGCTGTGAGAAAAACTTTAAAAACAATTTAGATAATTTATTTCATATAGCACACGCTGATTCTTTGGAACCGATGAAAATTAAAGAATCTTTTTTACAAAAAAAAAAAGAGAAGCAGGGCGTCCCGGGTGTTTAGCGGGTGTAGGCAAAACGTTATCCGAAAAAGAAGACAGCTAAAGACAAAGTAAATGAAATGAAGAGAAAAATTATGTGAGCAAATGTGTTTCGGAGGTTTATCGTCATCTGTTACTACGCAAGATTCTATTCAAACGCAAGGACATCACGATCAACTTACCTGCTCTGATGGAAGCCTTAAGGAACCCTTGGCAACCACCTCTCAATTGGTAAGTCCTGAAGCTACTAAAAAAGAGGAAGGAAATGTTTTATCACGCCTAAGTTAGTTGCAGCTTCAGATAGATGTTAATAAAACATAAAGGATTCTGTCTATATACTTCAGGCTGTAGTAGAAGCACTAGATCTTAACTGTGATTATTTTCCGATAAACAAATCGTCGAATATGAAACTTTTAAAACGGCAATTTCTTCTAACATGTACCAAAGATGTTGACTAAACTTGCTCAGGGCTGCTTTGGAGATCAATTTGTCAACAGTTTTATATTCGACGATTTGTTTATCGGAAAATAATCACAGTAAAGATCTAGTGCTTCTACTACTGCCTGAAGTATATAGACAGAATCCCTTATGCTTAATTAACATCTATCCAAAGCTGCAACTAACTTAGGCGTGATAAAGTATTTCCTTCCTCTTTTTTAGTAGCTTCAGAACTTACCAATTGAGAGGTGGATGCCAAGGGTTCCTTAAGACTTTCACCAGCGCTGGTAAGTTGATCGTGATGTCCATGCGTTTGAATAGAATCTTGCGTAGTAACAGATGACGTTAAACCTCCTAAACTCATTTGCTCACATAATTTTTTCTCTTCATTTCATTTACTTTGTCTTTAGCTGTCTTCTTTTTCGGCTAACGTTTTGCCTACACCCGCTAAACACCAGGGACGCCCTGCTTCTCTTTGTTTTTGTAAAAAAATTAGATTCTTCAATTTTCATCCGTTCCGAAGCATCAGCGTGTGTTACGCTGTGTTCAAGAGCATATAAATCTGTATCTAGACTGTAAAAAAGAGAACCTTAAAAGAAAAATCCTGCCTGATCTGTAATTTTATATTCTTTTAATAAATATTTCATAAAAAAATAATATTTCAATTGATTTATCTGTGATGTATCTGAAGGGTTTAAACATAAATTTTCAAAATCTTCAGAGTTCTGTCGGCACGGGTTAACGTTGACGTAGGAAGATGAAATTTTGTATTAAAGTAAGTCTGGGTAGTCTAAAAAGAAATAGAAGGTATGCATTTCGATATCTCAAAAAAAATTTTTTTCACCCATATAAGGGACACCCTAATGCACACCTCTGCTAAGGCAGGTGTACCAATGTACAGTTCGCCGATATGCTTTAAAGATCCCATTTAATAAAAATAGGGGGCGAGCCTACGCCATTGACCGGGCACGAAATCCTAACTCCGAGCTGCTACTGAGAACTTCATAAAAAAACCCAATAGCATTTGTTCGACTTGAGAATCGAACCTAAGACCTCCAGCATGGCAGTCGCGCTTAGGAGTACTAGGCTACCAAGGCAGTTACGTATAAAAATATATCGGCAAAAATAAATTACCTACATGGTATACTTCAACTTCGTCTCTAGGTCATATAATATGACCTAGATATTGGACGTGACCTAGGATTTAGTATTTACCCTTACTTGTTTACTGTGGGAGATTGGATCCGTTTAACCGTTCACTCATTATCGTTTATCTGAGAATTGGGTCTTGTAGAGACGAAATCAAAAATATTATATTCGTTTATTTATTTCGTCGTAAAAGTGAAGCTATTTTCTGATTGATTGTGTGTATTGATAAAGCGCTGCGCAAACGTACATACGTAGGTGTCTGACAGAAGCAACCAACAGTGAATATTTTACATGCCTCACGCCGGTATTCCCCGAAGAGTTAGGCAGAGGTGTACCAATGTACAACCACAGTTCGCCGGTATATTTAGGTCCCATGTAGGGGGGCGAGCCTATTGCCATTAACCGGACACAAATGCTAACTCCAAGCTGCTATTTAGAATCAAACTCAAAAAAACTCAATGACATTTTTTGCTCGACCTGAGAATCGAACCCAAGACCACTAGGCTAACGAGGCACTTCGTAAATATTTTATGTTCATAAAATTTGTTCAGTCACTGAAAAGTTTTCAGTGGAACACACATGTCTGGTGGAACATCATGCCATTAACATATTTTACAGGATAATGTTAAATACTAATATTCATTGTTGGCAGATATTTTTAATTTGCTATAACACTAGCCAGACGCTTTAAAGTTTCTGCCTCAAAAGGTCCCCCTGAAAGTAGTAGTAGAGCTTTTTGTGAACGAGCTCGTCCGGGTATGTATGTACTACCACCAAACCTATTTCTCCCGCAAAGCTGCGTTGCTGTGTTCTGGTTTGAAGGATACGAGTGCTAGTGTAATTACAGGCAGATGAGACATTTCAACTTTGTCTTTAGGCTAGCAACGCCCTCCCCGAGGGCGCCAGCGTAGTTTGCTACGCAGACGACACGTTGGTCCTGGCGCAGGGGTGGTCGCACGAGGCGGCGGCCGACCTTATGACACGCGGGGTTGCGATAGTCGTCGAGAGGATCCGGCAATTGGGTCTCGAGGTGGCCTTGCACAAGTCCGAAGTCCTGTGCTTTCATGGGCTTCGGAACGCGCCACCTTCGGGATCCCAAATAACGGTAGGAGGGGTTTCCGTCGGCGTCGGGTCGACGATGAAGTACCTGGGACTTGTCCTCGACAGCCGATGGAACTTCGTGGAACATTTCCGACGTTTGGCTCCCAAGTTGGCACGGGCGTCGGCCGCTCTTAAGCGGCTCTTGCCCAATTTGAGGGGGCCAAACGCCTCCTGCCGGAGGCTCTACGCCGGGGTCGTGCGTTCGATGGCCCTTTACGGGGCCCCGGTGTGGGCGCGGGGCTTGAAGCGGCTTGCCGCCCACTACCTGAACGCGTCCCAGCGGGTGATCGCCATAAGGGTCATCCGCGGATACCGCACGATCTCCGGCGAGGCAGCGAGCCTCCTTGCCGGATTGCCGCCATGGGATCTGGAGGCGCTGGTCCTCGCGCGCCTACACGAGTGGCGCGCGGAGGCACTGGGTCGGGGCGAAACTCCGCTGCCGCGGCAAATTGCCGCCCTGCGGACGGAACTCCGGCTCGATCTCATGGCGACATGGAGAGAACGACTGTCGCAACCTCGTGCAGGGCTCGCCTCGATTGAGGCGGTAAGACCCCTCTTTGAGGAGTGGCTGGAGCGGCGCCACGGCGCCCTCACCTACCGCCTGACGCAGGTCCTCACCGGACACGGATGTTTCGGGAGGTTCCTGCACCTCATCGGGCGGGAGGAATCGCCCGGGTGTCACCATTGTGAGGATCGCCCCGAGGACACGGTGGAGCATACTTTGGCGGTGTGCCCTGCTTGGGCTGAGCACCGCCGAGTCCTCGGGGCGGCCATCGGCGGCGGCGCCCTCTCGCGTCCGGCACTGGTCCAGGCCATGGTCCGGAGCGAGGGGGAATGGGAAGCAGTCGCCTCCTTCTGCGAAGCTGTAATGCTAGAGAAGGAGGCGGCGGGACGGGAGAGGGAAAGGAGGGTCCCCCGTCCCAGCGGCCGCCGCGGTAGACGATCCGGGCGTCGGGAGCCACGTGACGACTCCCGGCCACCGTAGACGCGGGTCTGTGGACGGTGAGCAATGGGTAGCTCACCGTCCGTACGTTCACTAGCGACAGACCGTGTCGACGGCGCGTTCGTGTTCCACGCGCGCCTCAAAGAGATGTCAGCAAAATTGGATGGGGCCACTGAGGGCCGATGCCTGCCGGGGCTGCGGGTTGTTCGAAAGAGATACCGCGCCCCCGGAACGCAAAGGGCACATGAAGGAACATAGACGGGTTTTAGTCAGTAAAAGTCTGACACTCCCTCCCGCCCCGCCCAGGGCGGGGGAAGTTATTTGATGATTTCCCGTCTATAAAAAAAAAAAAAAAAAAAGGCTAGCAACGCATTTGCAAGACCTTTGGTATTGCAAATGCCTATAGCTTGTTTGCCATCTAATGATATAAAAAAGTATGGTGCACGACCTAGGTGTTTTAGGTTTTAAAATAAACATATTATTATTTTGACATTACACGATTGATTTGACTCTGGGGTCACAGTCGATTTCTTGGCTTTAATCATCATGATTCTACCGTTTCTATTCTTATTTATTTGGGGATGGTGACAAAGTCTATATTTATGAGCCAAAAAGAGCTAACCCAAAAACTGACAATATTTTATCTGTTACATTATAATCCAGCAATACCAGCCTTAACTGTAATCGCTTAATCTTAAACGTGTACTAAGAATTTATTTAAAATTAATCAGAGATAAATATCCAATTTATTTTTTTATTCGAGGTAGGTTAGCTCTTGAATCTAGTCTAGGTCAGAGGTGACAAAGTCTACGATGGAGTGAGCTTACCCAGAAGAAGCCTGTTCACTCTAACTTTAAAGAGATTAGGAATATCCAAAATCAATATAATCATTTTAAAAATTTAATATTTCCAGTGGATTAGTTGGTTTTAGCAGAACTAACCCCGTATATCCAACAATAACTTTGTTTTAACACGTGTAGCCTCGTGTAGAACAACACGAACACGACTGGTCGGTCGCCGTATTAATATATGTATCTAGTCTGCTAGCCACGCATTGTTTCCGCACACTGGACAAGCATTCCATCCGAGTATGTCCTAATAGCGTTTCATGCTACGTTTACCGCTCGACCCCTTTACACAAGATGGCAATACTCTGTCACCACGGTGGTTTTAAGGGATGCTGTCAAATCTAAACGTGTTGATAAGCGATTAAATTATAACGCTTCGTGAAACATTGATTTTAAGAGTAAGCTATAATTATATAAGGTACTTCTGCCTGCTAAGCCTTTGCAGAAAAACTTCTGGTTTTTTTAAGGCCTTTCTCTGCAATAGGAAATTGGGTAATAAACATCATTAATCAATCATTCCAAGACAACTTTTCTAAAAAACACTTTAACCCGATTAAATTTTAATTAACTATACAATTAGATTTTTAGTTGCTTTAAAATCTATAAATAGTATAAGTATTGTCATACAAAATTTACCGGCGTTTGACAGCTCATAAAAAGTATAGTAAGTCTGTCAATTGATTAGTACGAGTAGTGTCATTTTCCCAATTATGCGTGCAGTTACAAAAATATATATAATTTCACTTATACAAATAACTCAAATTACTGCCTGTAGGACATATGACCGTTATATCGTTCAGTACGGAAATCGTTGTTAACCGTTTCGCATTTTATTTACCTTAAAAACTGTACTCGGCCTTTCGACCCGTGTATTTGAAACACGCAATTTACAAAATGAGAGCGCCATTCTTAGTAGTCAAACGTCAAAGTTAGACAGTTGCCAATGCTTGTCTAAACAACGGTCGAAGTTCTCTCACCTCCTGCCATTTGACTGCTAGTGAAAGATATAGGCCCGCAGTTAATTGTTTTAGCCTTATTTGCAAAACGAACCGAATTCCGAACGTTACCTCATTATCTGACTGTTTACTATCTGTTGATAAACATTTGAAGTTGTCACAAACTCGCCAACTATTATTGGCAGGATGTCTTTTGATGAAGTTTATAATTATAATGTTCTCTGCAGCGAATTTGTTTGAGTATCTGTTTTGTATGCGCGCCCACGATGTAGAAGACTAGTAATAGGCAATGAACTCGACCTCAGTGAAGCCTAGGGCTTTGTGGCGGCGGAAAAACCAAATAACACTTTTTGTTGGATCTGGGAATGGAACCCAAGATCAGCCCAGCAGTCGCGTTTAGGCTAACGAGGCAGTCCCTGAAATAACATTTGAAATTAATAATCACATAGCTATAGTACTCTGTTCATTTTATGTATTCTTGCGTGACACAATCAATAACAAAGTTTATTCAGTTAATTCATTATCAATAGTAATAATGGTAAACAAGCGATTATCGAATTACCTAATTCCATTAATGTATATCGAAGATCTAAAATAATCATTTGACATGTGTCAAACTGTCAAATGAATCATACCTTTTACGAAGACTATACAATATTAATGTAAGCAATCTATCTCTACATAGTATAAGCGTCTTCCACACGACCGAGAATCGGTCCGATTATTGGGCCGATTTTTGACAGTTTCTTCTCGCCGACGAAGAAATCTGTCAAGAATCAGGCCGATAATCGGGCCGATATCGGTCGTGGGGGCAGCCTCTGAAATAAAGTCGCTTCTAGCCGTCCATCCCTCTGTACGCTTAGGTCTTTTAAACTACGCAACGGATTTTAATGCGATTTTAATCAATGAAAAGAGTGATTTAAGAGGAAGGTTTATACGGATAGAACATTACGCTTCAACTAACGGGAGATAAAGATAAAGATAAAGATCAATTTATTTGTTTAACATGAGAAGATCACAGTACAAATGAATGCATGCAATAATGGTGTTAAATATAAGTACGTGCTACATGTTATACCATAGAAGGTGTACAAATCTTGCAGGATTTCAAATACCTACTAGTGGTCCTTATAATTATGAATTATCAATAAACATGTCACAAATTTTAATTTCAACATTTTTCATTTAAAAAGTCAGTTATATTATAGTAACATTTCATGGTCAACATTTTTTTCAACTTTGTCTTAAATAAAGGTGTATTTAATTGTGTGATATCCTTTGGAATTTTATTATATATTTTAGGTGCCATACAGATTATGCTTTTGTGCAGCATTGCAGTTTTAGAAGGGTGGACACAGAGATCATTGTTGCGTCGACTTCTTACGCAATTATCCGATAACCGCGGAAATAAATACATATTCTGTCTTACAAACAATGCTAGGTACTTCAAAAATGTATATAGACGGAAGTGACAAAATCTTGTGCTTAACAAACATTGGCTTACAACTGTCAGTAGGCTGCAATCCAAACATAGCTCGTATGCAACGCTTTTGTATTTTGAAGGCTATGTCTTTATGAGATGAATTGCCCCAAAAAATGATTCCAAATCTCAGAACGGATTCAACAAGACCATGATACGCTATCAATAAAGTGTCTGTGTTGACAGTGGGTGCCAGCCTATAAAGAGCGTAAGATGAACTGCTAATTTTTTTACAAAGTTTATCAATATGATTTTTCCAATTTAATTTTTTATCAATTATCAATCCCAAAAATCGTATTGTATCTACTTCTTGTATAGTATTATCGCTATAAACTAATTTAATTTCTTGTGCAGGTTTCAATTTATTTTGCTGACTAAAATGCATTATATTGGTTTGGATCGGTTTGGTTGGGAGCGGTGAACTAACCATATATGTAACTGGAAGCAGGTGACACCGTGGGTTATATAGCTACATGGTCCTGTATAATCCCTCAGTGATTAGGTGAGACCGTAGGCTCCTGGCCTTAGGTAGACTTTAGGCTGGCGTCAACAAGAAATCTGTCAAAAATCGGTCAAAAAGTTGGTCAAGAAATTGGTCACGTCAGATCATCTGTGACCGTATTTTTTTGTCGGAGGGATGTGACATATGTTTTCTAATAGACTAATGAAACACGCACACGTCCGATTTTTTGTAGGACAGATCCTACAAAAAGTCGGACGTGTGCGTGTTAAGCTGAGTTGCCATCCCATCAATGCTGAGGGTGGTCAACGCGCTTTACTAAAATACACCGAGTGAATTTTTAACAGACTAGTACTTGCAGTTCCAAACTCTCAAACTTCGCCTGACAGCACCGTATAGTAATTACAAAATCATAATAAATACTCCAGTCTTAAAAGAAACATCAAGTCAAAGGACCTTTCTTCCCAGACCATAATGGCGTCATATTTCTAAAGGAAAATTAGCAAAAGAAAATGTTATGCCCCCAAACTACTTCCAAGACTTCATAGGTCATTAATTTGAATACGTTCTCAAACTATCGGAGAGTGGTGGGTGTCCCCAAGCGAGGACAGTTGCGAGGACACCCATTTGTATGTAAATATCAGGAAAAAGTGCCTATTAGTTAATGAGAGGGGGGTCGTAAGAGTTAGTTGACTAATTTACGTGGAGAGGGGGGGTTTCTTCACTGAGTTTGTTTTGAATGTCACTTGGTAAAGCATGGCAACTTGAAATGTAAAGTTTGACATCGAGTTTTGAAGTTTACGTTTGTGTTGAATGGTAAAGAATTTGTGGAAGACCAACTTTCGTTGCCCGGCTTCCGTGGTATTAATAGCCAGAGTTGTCGTAATTATTTGTTTATTGGTTAGATGATTCTTTCTAAGTTTATCTTGGACATCATGGAGGTCGGTGGTGGGAAACATCGTAAAGAAACCTTAAAGTCGGAAATCTCCAATTTGCCTTAAGCAAGCGTGGTGATCAATGCTCGTGCCTTTTCTGTATAAAAAGAGGCCTTTTTGAAGTGGGACAACTAGTTAGATATTTTGACACGCAATAACTTTATTTATAATTATAGGAAACTACCTTCTGCCTGCGACTTCGTCTGCTTCAAATTTGAGATATTATCCCACGGGAACAAAAGTATCCTTAGTGTTTTACTACAATCTTTCTTAGTGCTAAATTTCATCCAGTTCCGTTCAGCCGTTTAAGCGTGAAAGAGTAACAAACGTCAACCATCCATCCTTACAAACTTTCACTTTTATAATATTAGTAGAAATTTGCCTAATCATTAGCTAAGAGTTTATCAAAGGACCTCGAAAACAGGGATAAAATAATGGACCAAGGGCCGTTCTTTATTATGTATATTTAGCTAAAGACAACCCATCTCACATGGGCCAAGTAACAATAAATATGGTTCGGTCGAAGAGTTTTCCATACAATTTGATGAGGGCGTCCCCTTGATATTTTAACGGCTTAATTTGTTGAGCCGTTAACGAAGTTTCTAAGAGGCTTAAGTACATGTTTTGTTTGTGTTTAAAATTATGTGATAATTGGGTGCTCTAATTTTGGAGCGATTTCGAGTTGAGTTAGAAAATTGGTTTGTTTTAGAATTTTTTTTTAACAGAAGGGATGTTGTCCCCAAACGAGGACATTAGTATATTTGATAAAGGCAATGAGTACCTAATATAAGTAGAGTACAATACAAATGAATGCTTGCAATGATATTAAATATTGGTATGTGCTTTATGTTATATCCATAGGTGTACAAAAAATTAAATTATAAAATATTTAATGAAATCTATTAATATTTATTATAGAAAATGTAAAAGTCGAAATTTCAAATGTTCAATTTGAGAATACTTATTTTTCATCTCAAAAGGAAAATAATGCTTTAACAGAGTACGTACACTTGATGCCGAATGCACTTAATATAAAATGTGCCTCTAAAAAAAAATACAGTCTTTCTAATGAAAATTTCAAACCCACCAATTTACGTCTAAGATATAAACATAATATCAAAAAATTACCCACCAAAAGAACACAACCTTGCCTTATAAACCCAAAAATTACCCCCACTAATTTACCTAACATCACCTTCCTTGAGTAAAAGTAACATCCCGAACAACACAATTTGACGGGAACAAACGACACAATTACTTTCTTTCCCCCCACAATGGACGTAATTAGTCCACCACGTCTCCCCCCACGGAAGGGACGGGATGTAAGATGAGGCTCCACACACACGGGATGAACGTGTATTGATAAAAACGCACGTTACAAAGTAACGATCGTCATTCTTTGAGGTTAATTTAGCCGGCATTAGGAATAGGGTTGCCTTAGAGAGATTTTGCACTAACATACTAATTTTTTGCCTAGTGGTCCTAAGTGCGACTACTACGCTAGAGGTCTTGGGGTAGGTCGAACAAAAAGTGTTATTGGGTTTTTCTATGAAATTCTCAGTAGCAGCTCGGAGTTAGAATTTAGGAGGCTATAGCCTCGCCCCCTATTACATGAGACCTAAAAACATACCGGCGAACTGTGGGTGCACACCTCTGCCCAACCCTTCGGGGAATACAGGCGTGATTGTATGTATGTATACTATTGTTTTATTCACTGAATTCTTTTCACTCTTTTCAGTTAACATTTTCAAGTTGATATACAGTTATACCTGCACAAGTCTCATTTAATAGGACTCCAACCACCAGTTGGACTAACTACAACTAGTGGTTGTAGGCCCTAGGCCATACAAATATTTATTCGGTACGGAAATCGAAAATGCGACACGCAGCGGAGCAGCCAATCAAAAATGTGTCATCATCATCATCAGCCTATCGCAGTCCACTGCTAGACATAGGCCTCTCCCCAACCAAAGATGTGTGTTTGGCTTGTAATATACTTAAACTACTTAAATCGAATAATCTTAC
Organism: Caradrina clavipalpis; assembly: GCA_932526535.1. Classification (NCBI taxonomy): domain Eukaryota; kingdom Metazoa; phylum Arthropoda; class Insecta; order Lepidoptera; family Noctuidae; genus Caradrina; species Caradrina clavipalpis. The sequence continues at coordinate 1,132,223 of OW052110.1, forward strand.
GAAAGCATTCTCGTACAAGACCTATTGAGGAGACTGCTCCAAAGCTGCTCGAACCGTAAATCAAACACAAGACCCAACGAACAAGACTCGCCCTTGCAACCACTAGACCAACAACGCTGTAAGATTTTCTCAGAAATAAATCATTGTAAGTAAATTCGCTTGGATATATTTATCTGATACATAGCCGGTTTCTAAAAGCCCGATCAAGTGGCTGATCAGTAAATCTGCTGTCAAACCCAGGGTTGAACGGAATATAAACAGACAATTGAATTATTTAGAATTAAATTTGAATTGTAAAAGGGATAGGTACTTTATTACAGTGTGAAGGAGTATTATTACGAAACTAGAATGATGATGATGATGAATGAATGATGGATGGATGGATGGAAAGGAAGAGGGAGGCCGAGGAAAAGATGGATGGATTGTGTGAAGAATGATGTGAAAGAGAAAGGAGTCAATGATAGTATGACGGCTGACAAGACGGCATGGAAAAAGAAAACGTCTTGAAACCACAAGTAACTTGGTATAAGGGCAGGAAGAAGAAGATGAAGGAGTATTATTATCTATCCGGTGTAAAAAGGGGCCTAAAGGAGCTGATAGTTATATATTTTTTCTAATCATTGGATTTTTTTTTTCCGGACCATACCTGGGAACGTCAGAAAGTTCCCAACGCTTTTTGAACCTAGTTTTAAATGCCCTAAAAATGCTAGAAATACTATATTTAAAGTTTTTTTTAAGGCATTTAAAGTTTAGTCTAGTTTAGCGAACCGAGCAAACCCCTGTACTGTTGTATGTACTCTTAGGCACAATAATTTGCATGTGTTACATTTCATGGCTCCATAAACAGTGATATTTAATAACAAAAATCAATAATTGTTTCCAGGCTAAAATTGCTCAATTTGCTTAGCTGTTGGGTTGTATGTGTGGTTAATAGGAATGTGATGTGTGTTTTATACCCACCCCGTATCCTATATAATATAACAAATGTGTATGTTTGTTGGTTTATTTGAACGTTTTTTGTCTTAGATTTCGATTTTTATAGCAAAAAGTTTGGTAAACGATTCCGACAAATATTTTCATGTAATTGTTTTCTACTTATTATCTAAGTACATTTCTTTTTCCTCTATTGAAACAAGTATCTTGCCAACCCTATTCAAGCCGCAGCTTCGCCCTAAATATAAAGCAATGCCATTAAAAATTTGCGTTTATTCTCAATCACGCCGTAAGTGTACATCGTCTCGCAGAATCAACCACCTGGATCGTATGAGACGAGGCATTAAGAAGCTGACTCATTCCCCGCTTAGCTTAGCTTAGCTTTGGAGTCTAGGTTTTGAAACTAAGTATAGTACTCGTAAATGTTAAATGATTTCCAAGAAGGTGTCTCGTGTTCTAGATTGTGAATTGTGAATTTGTTATATTTTGTCTTTTTTGACATTGTTGGTTGGCAAACAAGTCAACGGCCCACCTGATGTTAAGTGGTCACCTCTGCCTAAAGTCATCTGCAATTCTAGAAGCCTTGCAAATGCGTTACCATCCCAGATGTTCAAACCCAAAGTTGAAATGTCATGTGCCTGTAATTTCACCGTGACATAGAAAAATATAAAGTTTTTTAAACCATATCTCAACACAGGCCCAGAAATCTCTGTCTCCTTTTTACAAATACAAATACAAATCATTTATTTGCATAAAACAGGTTGAGAAGATGTTACAAAAGGTCGAACGGTACACTGTTAATAACCAATAAGGTGTGCAAATGTAATACAGTCCAGAAATTATCTCTTATCAAAATTATTTATGTCAAATATTATGTCAAATTTACAACAAATTAGTCATTGGAAACGGCATAGCAAAGTAACAAGAAGTTTTTTTTCATTGCTGATTTGTTCTATATATTCGACATAATAAGAACATCTTACAAGCTATCCTCAACAACCTTCGCCCACCCCGTTCATCTCTCGCTCATCTCATCTCGTCCTGTCCCAGATTTATATATTGAATGTCGTGTTAAGGGTGTTATCTTGAAGCACGCATTAGGCTGAGTGCGGATATATATTATAATATATTGAATTGTACCTGAGTGCTGTGTGTACCACATTTATAATGTGTTTTATATAACCGCAATAGGGATATAGATTTTTTTTTATCTCTGTACAGATATTGAATATTATTAGGAAAAAGGATGGTAGAGAAATGAGTTTAATGCTTTTTCAAAGGGATGTTTTTTGATACAACAAATGGTACAAGTCTTGTCGGATTCTTTGCATTAGGTTTATTAAATTGGACTCCTTTTAGAGGCGGTAAAAGCGTGGTGTGTTTTATAAAACCAGTATCTCAATTGTAGATTCCAATTGGGTAGATGACACCACTAATCAATTGACGTACTTTTTATGAGCTGTCAAAGCGCGATTCCCCCATAGATTTTGTATGACAATAATAAACAATGACGTCACTTTTTGTCATCTCAATTCACTAACTGTTTATTGATTTCAAAGAAACGAAAAATCAAATTTTATAGTTATTTAAAAATTCATCGGATTTTCTAGGCTCAAATACTGTGGTTTTTTTTTAGTGAAGTTATGTCTTGTAATTATTGTTTAATGATGTCTGTAGTAGACTTTGTTTAGTGCCCAGATTGAAGAAGTTTAGTCTATTTTAGTTAATTTGGTATAATATTTAATACTAGCTAGACCCACGGTTTCCCCCGCGTTCAGTTACGTCTTTGGTTGCTGCTCCGCTCCTGTGAGTCGTTGCGTGATGTTATATATTCCTCTTGAATCTGAATAGCACATACAAAAATATTTTTTTCTATTAAACTGGCAGTTCCAGAGATTAACGCATTTTAAACAAACAACTTTCATCAGCTTTATTATATTCGTTTTTTTTTATTGGATGCCAAACAAGGCGACGCCCCTCCTGATGTTAAGTGTTCACCACTGCTTATACACATCTGCAATACCAGAGGCCTTGCAAAATCGCTTCCATCCCAGAAAAAAATAAAATAAAAAAAAAACCCAGAGAAAAAGTTGAAATGTGTCATGTGCCTGTAATTACACCAACGGAACACAGCATCACTGCTTTGCGGCAGAAATCGGTATGGTGGCAGTTTTTACCCGGACGAGCTCCTTCACAAAGAGCTGTACTGCTACTAAGCACATAAATAACCAGAAATAACCAGTTATAACGCACGACCAACTCCTTACATCCCAACTATACATTATCTAGGTGTAAGTTGGACTGGACCCTAAATAAGGTCCTAGGGTCTAATCCCATATGGCTGGCTCCGGTTGGATTATACTACTGCCCTTTCAGACTATCAAAATGGTCGTTTAAGGCTGCAAAGGGAATTAGAAATAACCTTTCTATAATACAAGTTTGATTCAGAAGTTTTGGTTGGCGCAAAGTTTGAGAACCCTTGTGGGTGTTTTTGCGTATGTGGGTTCGAAACTTATATTGTAACTACGAATTAATGAAAACTGTTTAATTGGAACAAAGTAATTAGGCATTTAATCAAATGAAAATATTCTATTACACATAAATTATATTAAAAAACAACAACATACAGTCTAATTGAGAAACTCCTCCTTTTTATTTATTTATTTATTAAAACTTTATACACAAATGTAAAAATACACCGTACAAAGGCGGACTTAATGTATTTTTTTAAAGCCGGTTAAAAAAGAAAACTGAAACAAAGTAGCCTAAAAAAAAACCCGTCATCTGGAAATGTGCTCAAAAGACTGGAGGCATTGCCATGTTGAATGGCAATGCTTAGCCTCTGGCGAAGGGAAAAGCTCGGAATTAATCATGAATTTCAATCCCAACCTTGATCCTGATTTTAACCCGTAACTAGTTAAAGGCCAAGTTTGTAATCACTGTACCTTTTACCTTGAGAGGAAGCATCATAACCAGTGGTCAAGGACCACGGATTACGATTGGGGGTTAAGACATACATATTTTATAAAACACTGCCCCACAGTTTCTCTTGTTTTGTGTGTGCATTAGTAGTAGAGATCTTTGCGAAGGAGCTCATCCGGAGAAGTACTACCACTATACCTATTTCTGCCGCAAAGCAGCGTTGCTGTGTACCGGTTTGAAGGGTATGGGTGCCGGTGTAAGAGCGTTTCCACATTATCCGATCCGATATCGGTATCGGATGCCGATACGATATCGGGGCAAGTAAAATGTATGAAATATGAACCTGCCTTTCACATTGTCCGTTCCGATATCGGACATCGGAATGGCAACGCATTTGCAAGGCCCTGGTATTGCAGATGTCAATAGGTAGCGGTGACTACTTAACATCAGGTAGGCTGTCGGCTTGTTTTCCATCCAATTACAATAAAAAAATCACATAGTGTACCTACACAAGTAACCAGATCCGAAACAACTACCTGTAGACGATACAAATATTTATGGGTGTCAGTTAATCTTCTGTGAACAATTTTTACTTTGCGTTTATAGCACTTCAAGCTGTAACTTTTTCGCTCCCCATAGCGGTGGTATTTCAGTAAACCATCTGAAAGGTTGATTTGTAAGTATATACTAACATATACTACAAATATAATGTAGCACATTACATCAATTGTAATGGCCTACTCGTTAAGCCACCAGCCTCTCATACATGAGGTTGTGGATTTGAATCCGGGCAAGTACCAATATGACTTTTTCATTTCATAATTATGTTCTTTCTTTTTTTTTTCTTTCTTCTTTTTTTTTATTATGTGCTCGTAGTCAGGATTTGTGCCTGGTTAATGGCAATAGGCTCGCCCCCTATTACATGGGACGTAAATATACTGGCGAACTGTGGGTGTACATTGGTACACCTCTGCCTAACCCTTCGGGGAATATAGGCGTGATTGTATGTTGTCGTAATTATGTAGGTACTTTTCTAGTTTAACTTGGACATCACTGACTTCAAGAAGATCATTGAGAGGACCTTGGACTCATAATTCATAAAAGCCTGAAATCGCTAATTCACCTTGAGAAAGCGTGGTGATCAATGCTCGTACCTTCTCTGTATAAAAACTGGCCTTTGATCTGCAGTGAGACAATAAAAGGCTGGCATTATTATTTTTATTACTACATAAATGTGTGTAAGGTTTTTGTCTGACTTTTTTAGGTTAGGTATCTTGACATTTCATATTATGTTTTATGTCTCTTTCAGTATTTAAATGTCTTCTGAATTACAGCATGTTCTACCTAGCAAATGTGCTAATCTATGCCTTTTCTATTCATCATCATCGTCTTGAATTTTTCGAAATAAAATTCGCCATACGCCCTGTGGACTTTCGGGACGAAATTAAACCTAGAAAATGACGAAACGGTTGCCTTCATCACAAGAGATTAATGCCTCCTACGGCCCATACCTTTAAGATATCCAGCCGTGACAGATGGCCAAAGAAAATCTCTGTTCCTTGCACGCAATGCATCGTAACTCATCATGTTTCTGTGTTAGTTTAGGCCGAGTTTACATAACCAGTGTCCAGGTTTGTTAATCATGAGATAAAGGTAGATTTATGTGGTCAAATACCTCGGCTAGGATCCTATGGGACATATCTTACACACATAAGGGATGTGTGTTCTATCCCTTAGAAATGAAAAACAGGAAGAGACAGAAATATCTAAAGCGTAGTGTTTAAGGGTTTGTGTGTATATGAAACTTCCTTTGTTCCCCTCAGGGCTTAATAAACTATGGTCAACTGTGGCAAATTAGGGTCAGCAGAGATGAAGGCATTACTAACGCTGAAATATGCTTAGAACCGCACATAGGCTTAGAATAGGTTATTTCCTTGTTGCTCCAAATGGGTCTTATGATTCTGTGGCCAAATGTTGTCTTGATGCTAGATTATCAGTCTCTATTGTACATATAGAATTCTGCCTGACCCTTTTTCCTTGGAGAATCCTCATGGATACCCTCCGTCTGGGGAAAACAGAAGTTATGTTGGACTCTTACCGATTATAAGCCCTCGGTATCTCCTACTAATGATTCGGCCTGACCTAGAGTTGGCATAATGCCTAAGGGCTACACCCTGAAACCAGAATTCCTGACTGAGTAATCGTCTTGTATGTTATGCGTAAGCTTCTCCACTGGTCTCGTGATCCCAAACCAACTATTGAGCTTGGGGTTCTCAGTAGCAGTTAGGAGTTTGGAGTAGATGGTAAAAATGGTTTGGATGGTAGTCACGGAGGTGTTCCTCCATGACTCAAATATCACAAAAAGTAGTCGTTGAATTGTCCTCCAATAAACAATGAGAGTGAGGAAAGAGGGAGTGCACTTGTGCCCTTGTGAAATATAGTATATCCAGCGTTCTTGCCTAGTCTCCATTTTAATTGTCCATCATGATCGAAATTCAGTCGACAGAATGTTAAAACGGCACCCGCAAAATTAGTATTAGCTACCCGTGACACGTAAAAATTCTCATATTAAATTCACCTAGCCACATCAGAGGCCTGTTTTACAAAATATGGATCTTCGAAATATACCTACAGATGCTCAAATATCGTTAGTCCATCCCTTTATGTTAATTTAAGGGTTCGATCCCCTTACATATACGAATATATATAGCGACCTTTCCAAGCCAACGACAAAATTTGATGGCTTCTCCTTTCTCAGTAAATAATAACAAATAAGTCAAGATTTATCTGCGTAAGTCGGTTTTGATGTTCATATTTTGATAGGACTGCTATTTCTGGTGACCTGAAGGTCAATTCTTCTAAATAAAACTTTCAAATTCTAGTCGCAATATTATCTGTGTGATAATCAATGTTAAAAAATGTGGGTAAAGTTGTGACGTTTTTGACAGATCGGAACACTTTTTTTTGTGGGGATGTCCTCATTATTGCCCTCCGTCTGGGGAAAACAAAGGGGTTATTAATGGGACAAGCCCGCCACACAATTCCCAACCACTGCAACTCCTGAAAGCCAGAAACAACTTTGGAGACCGCCAGAAAAGCACCGAGGCAATGAGCTCGACGAGTCCCGGAGAAACGATTCAACTGTCTTGGACCCCGCAACGAAATAAATGCAGTTAAGATTAAAGGAGGTGTAAAGAAAAACATAATTTCAACTTTCCACGGAGGGTTTTGTCTGACTTTTACCGACTAAAACCCCAGTTTACACCTATTACCATGAGTTGAGAACCTGGTATTCGCTTGACGTATGATCCCGACTGGTATTAAACACATACAGTCGTCGTGAGACTGTTTAAAGTTTAATTTTCATCAAAAATCGGGAAAATAAGTTGAAACTGACTTTTAATGTCTCTGTAACCAATAGGTTTTCAGCTATAGTCTAAACCCTTGCCCATGCTTGATTGCGAACTCACAGCCTCGTGCAAGAGAAACGCATTAGCAACTAGGCCATCACAACATTACAACAATCAAAACAACATTATTGACATAATAACACAAGTTTGAACCAAGTTTGTAAACCGGAATCTTACCGTTACCGTAAACTTCAGAACTCCAATATCTACTTAAACTCTCTTCAATCATAAGACTGCAGTCAAATAGAGGTGAGCAGAGAACAAAGTCTTTGGTTTTCACGCGTCAAAAGATATTGATCGTGTTTCGCTCTTGAACGGTTTTGAATTGGTGTAGGTACAGACGATGTCACAAAGCTTTAAGGCCTTTCTACACAGATGTGATGTATATTTTAAGTTTATGCAACAAAAGTACTATGGCGCACTTAATGTCATGGGCATTCTCTACCAGTCAACCAAAGGTGGTGAAGAGATAACATGGCAGGTACAAATTAATGTAGCAGAGAAAAACAAAAGAACAATGAGATTAAAAAAAAGAACTCAAAACAATATTTATGTCACAGAGCCGGGTATTGAGATATCTATAAATGTAAAGTTTACACGGTACTGCATCAAAAAATAAATTGAATCTGTCTGTTTGTTCCGACCAATCTCCAAAACAGCTGAACGGATTTTGACCGGACTTACTTTAGTTCATAGCTGATGTTATAGGGATTACGTTAGGTCACTTAGATTTTAGGTTCCAAGCAAAGAAACCCCGTGACAGTTAACATTCAAGACGAGTCGCGGGCATAACCTAATACAGTAAACCAGGATATCGGATAATGCAAACTAGCACGACCCAACACGATCATCTAAAAATTTGTCTCCGAACCTAGACAGCGGTTACAACAACATCTTGAAGTGATTGTGTCTCCATATATCACGGGACCCACACCTCAGCTAATTATGCGGCCCCTGCGGCCCCCGCGGTCCCTACGGCCCCTGACTGGGCCCCGGGTGACAGCGGTCTGACATGCCCGCGTCGGGTCCACGAAATACATAAATTTAATTATGCCTTAGTAATGATTTATATTTGCATTATCTGTTTATTTTTAGTGGGAAGGTTCTGTGGCTTTGAATAAAGGGTGGGGTGTGATTCTTTGATTTACTGTTTTTGGGTAGTCTGGTCCGGAAATCCGTAATAATTTATTTATATATTTATTCATATAAGCAAGTACAACATCTTGCAGATGGCTCCAAAACGATGTTATACACACAAACTAAATTATATCATAAAATACATTTAAACATAAAATTCAACAATACAATAAAATGAACAAAACATTCAAATCTTCAATGCATCTAACATAATATTATCATAATATTATAAATGTGAATGTTTGTGAAGATGGATGGATGTATGAATGGATGGATGTTTGTTTGTTACTCTTCACTGCTTAAACGGCTGACTGGATCTGTATGAAATTTGACACTGAGATAGATTGTAGTGTGGAATAACACATAGGATATTTTTATCCCGGAAAAACGTACAGTTCCCGTGAGATACTACATTAAATTTGACGAGGACGCAATACCGGCGAGTTGTGAGTGTAAATTGGTACACCTCTGCTTAACCCTTTGGGGAAAACAGGCGTGATCTGTGTGCGAAAAAAAATGTGAAATTTTACAATATGGTCTATTAATAATGCTTCATTTTCTAGGTGTGTGTTTGTATAATTTATTAAGTATCCCGTAAATAAATGGTTACATCAACACAACACTACGACATACACTAGCCTGTAATGCAAATACACTTGTCTAGTTTTTACTTACATGGGACCTAAAAACATACCGGCGAACTGTGGGTGTCGTTGGTACACCTCTGCCTAACCCTTCGGGGAATACAAGCGTGATGGTATGCATGTATATACCTATATTTTTTTTTACTTAATTACATTTTCTCTATCCCTCCCAGAGAGGCTGCACTCCTAGTAATAATCTGACACGGTGACATGTATTTTAACAAGTCAATTAAACAGGCTAGCTCCCTTGTCAATTGAACCTTTGAGCCTTTGTAATTAGTTGAGAGCACAAGACTTGATATATACGGTGGCAGAGCCATCGACCCGATCATGGATTCAGTATATATCAAAAGGCAAAGTCAAATCGTTAATTTCAATGGACATCGTTGACATAGGTGAAGGAAAATATCGTGTGAAAATATGGACTTCTATATGCTATTGTTTATTAATATTTACATGCTTAAAATCAGATAAAAAACCTTATTAATTACAGAAAGAAACTAAATCTATAAGGCATCAAAAAATTCTTCCACATCGCCGTCAATCGGAAAACTGCCCAAAAGACTGGTGGCATTGCCACGTTTATTTCAATTACACCATTAAAAGGCACTTGTGAACACTTTTTACAATAATAATATTGAATGCCCATTCCAAAAGGCGTTTCGTATGGAGAAGAATGGGCAAAAAACTCCATACTTAATTAAAAAAAAAATATACAATAAGTTGTGCAGGTAGTACAGTTGTACATGATTATGGAAACGAAGTTAATCAAGCCTATTAAAAAAAATTGTATGGCCAGTGAGCCCGTCCTTCTTGTATGAGGTTGCAGGCTACTAAAGTAACTTTTCCAATTCATAAGTACTTTCTAAGTTTATCTTGGACATCATTGATAACAGTGTGGAAAAGCATCGTGAGGAATCCTGAAATTGTAATGAATGTAAGTCTAAAATCGCTAATCCGCCTTGAGCAAGCGTCGTGATCGTGTCTTCTCTGTATGAAAAGGGACCTTTGTGAAGCAGTAAGAGAGTATCAATTGCCATATTTCCTTATTTCTTTTTTATAAAATAGGATCTTCCATTATATACATTTTTATAAATCTTATGACCGTTATGAGGAACACACGAACAACTAAGATGAAATGTCTAAATAAACTATCTCTATTCGATTTTCAACGCTAAACTCAGTGCTAAGAGTTCAAAATCTAAAAGCACTATAATATTCCGAGTGATAGTAGGCATTAGACTCCATTAGGTCTTAGATTAACAATTGAAGTACCTACATTAAGAAAACAGTTAGTATCACTTGATAGGTTTTGAATCCTAAATCTTAGTGCCTTTAGGACTACTATTAGTGTAGTTAGGCTTAATTCTACCAAAATGATTCAACCCACAATCTTTGAATAATTAAATATAATGCTTCAAACTAATTCAGAACGCCAAATGTGTGTACGTTGCTATCCAGCAATAACAGTTCAATGAACAATCGATGAAAATGGCTTTTTAACCTTATTACTAAAGACGTAAAACTGGAAACTGGTTTACCTCAATCATCCGCGATGGTGTCGGACAGACAGACAGAGCTACAATCGCATTTATAATATTACTAGCTTCTGCACACGATTTCGTCCGCGTGGATATTTTCGCCCGTGTTATGTAACGTCTTTAGTTACTGTTCCGCTCCCATACGTCGTAGCGTATCATACCTCATGACACTCACAAAGAACGTGGCTTTCTATGTGTAAAATAATTTTCGAAATCGCTTCAGTAGATCCAGAGATTACCACCTACAACCTCTCAAACTTTAGCTCTTAATAATATTAGTGTAGATGGATAAAACTAGTTCTAAAAATATCCCTCAAAAATTTTCCTACGGCCCAAAAATAAAAAAGATCCATCACATAAAATTGAAGCTTGCCAAGAGCACGTTGAAATGTGAATATAAGTCTAAGTTGAAACATGAACTTATCTCCGTTTTAAAATAGTGACAGGGCGTTAAGTTATGGACAACTTACAAGTTTCTTCACTAAGTTGAGATCTTGCGAGCATATACATTTATCTACCGAAGTTTGTAACGATATTTTAGAGCTCAATACTTGCTCAAATATTTTTATATCTTTCTATTTTTTATAGCATGTTAAGATGTCTTAGGATAGCTGTCATTTTTAGAATCATACCTAAACATTATGTAGTTTAGTATGTGAGCCCTTTGTGCATGATCTCGTCCGGAAAAGTACTACCACTTTACCTATTTCTGCCGCAACGCAGCGTTGCTGTTCCCGTTTAAAGGGAGTAGGTGTGTATTTATAGCACATAAGACATTTCAACTTTGTTTCCGGGATGGCAACGCATTTGCATGGTCTCTGATATTGCAGATGTCTATATACAGTTGGTGAGCGTTGGTGGTGTTGGTGTTGGTGGTTGGTGTCTATGTGTAGTTGGTGGTTGGTTGTCGCTCCATGTAAAACACTGGTATTCAGCTGCATTCGGTTAGACTGGAAGCCGACCCCAACATAGTTGGGAAAAAGGTTAAGAAGATGATATATGCAGTTGGTGAGCCAACGGCATGTTTACCATTAAAGGATTAAAAAAAATATATCAGAAACAAAAATAAAGAAAGAAGAAATTTATATTATATAACGACGACCTCCGGTACTTTTGTTCATGGTCGTGGTTGATCGTGGTCACAGAGGAAAACAGTGCTTTTCACACCAAAAATAAAAGGCGTTTTCCAACGATAACTTTTGCTCAAAGTTACTAAGTTTGATAGTAAGTAATCGTAGTTAACGGCTATATTATGATGACTCTTTTTGCACCCCGTATGTGTCATACGCTAGCAAACCCTTCATACCTTAACCACTGCAACGCTACTTGGCGAAAGAACTGGGTGTGGTGGTATTTTTGTACGCCTTCTGGCATAACATAGCACGCCAATAATTCCTTATAACAACAATTTTATTGTACCTACCTATATTAACAATTATTTATATGATGATGATAATGTGATGGTTTTGTACCCGATTAATGGCAATAGGCTTGCTCATATTACATGGGACCTAAAACATACCGGCGAACTGTGGGTGTGCATTGGTACATCTCTGCCTAACCCTTCGGGGAATATAAGCGTGATGGCATGGTCTTGTATGTATAAATGTGAATAAATGACGTATGACTTAGTACTTCCCTGCACAAGCTCTTACACAGCTAACTCTACTATTACAAACAAAACATCAAACTGCCAAACTAATAAACTCTGTTAATCCCCTTAACAAAAAGCAAGACACCGCAGATTAATTCCTCCAATAACTGACACTATAATACTTGACACCCGTGATCCCATGGGTATCTGATAGTTGATATAGTGAATTTAAAGCGTGCATAATAATATGTTCGGAGGGGTGAACAGCTATAAATAATGTAAGATGACGCGGAAACGATACCCCAAAGGAGTATGTGCAACTATACGTTGTGTGTATCGCTTAACATTTATGTCTTGAACGGTGCCGCGAAGTTTTAATGCTGGATACTCCAGGCGTGTCGCTAAAATTGAGATTAAAATATTATCGATGCTAATATTATAAAGAGGTACAGTTTGTGATGTTGTAGGCGGTAATCTTGATTTTGACAATTCTTTTACCCACCGAAAGCATCGTTAATTGTGAGTGTCATAGAGGATATAACATCACACTATGACATAAGAGAGCGGAGCAGAAACTATAGTAATTTTATAGTTAATTTCTAAAATATTGGCAAAAGATTTTGGACACATCACGCGTGTCCTCGGCACCTTTATCAAATGTATAAGAAAATCGGTAAAAGTGTTATTATAAATAATGAATTATGTAAGTAATACTAGAATTAAAGAAAGAAAGAACAGTACGACGAAGACTTCATAAAATTCTTTTACAGAAGTTTGAACGACACTTCGAAGTATATAGTTCAAATTATGCAACCGTGACCCAAGGGCTTGCTTCTATCTTAGCTAGAGGTTAAGCGTTGCTCTCCAGTGTGACTTTGCAGCCTCTTGGGGATATTACCAGTTTGATAGCAACGTAGAGACAATATTTGATGCCACTTTGTTATAGTATTGTTCATTTTTTGTAATATTCATGATTATATTTTAAAATATATATCCTAAAGTTGGCTGATTGATTGGGGTAGTCAAAGAAACAGGCAAATATTGTAATGTTTATCAACAATAAATTGAAATCTAGATACTAATATAAACTGCCTCGTTAGCGTAGTGGTCCTAAGCGCGATTGCTACGCTAGAGGACTTGTTTTCGATTTCCAAGTCGAGCAAAATGTTATCGGGTGCACGAAATTCTCAGTAGCGGCTCGGAGTTTGGATTAGTGCCCGGTTAATGGCAATAGGCTCGCCCCCTATTACATGGGACCTAAATATACGGGCGAACTGTGGGTGTACATTGGTACACCTCTGTCTACCACATCGGGGAATACAGGCTCTGTGGTATGTATTGTATTTTTATGTAATATTAGTATTATTATGTGACTACACGTGTATACTGTTATAGATTTTTCATACAACATAATACTTGTGTTAACAATATAAAAAGGGCTGTGCCACTTTTAAAATTCCTAAAACTTTAAACTCTATAAAGAGCTTGTTTTTCTGTATCCTGTGAAAGTATTTGTGTAAAGAAAAATAAGTGTTCAAGTTCTTTTATAGCGTCAGTTTTTGAACAAAACAAGGTATTTTTACGATGAAAATAAGAAGGAACTTCGCTTCATTTTATAGTACGCTACCTATTTAAGTTTTTTCGTGAATTTTGTCCGAGGAAGTACTAGTTTCTGCTGCCAAGCAGAATTGCTTGGGACCTAAAACTTTTCAGTACTGTCTTTTAATGCCAAGTACAATGCACCAAAATGAATTTCAAGTCTATGAATTATTGCTGTGGTTTGGCAAAGGTTATTGTTCAGAATAAGTTGGTTTATAAATACCGTTAGTGGTGTTCGTTACCTGACCCTAGAAAACTGTTCATACATTCATAAAATCACGCCTGTATTCCCCGAAGGGTTAGGCAGAGGTGTAGCAATATACACCCACAGTTCGCCTGTATGTTTTAGGTCAGATGCAATAGGGGGCGAGCCTATTGCCTTTAACCGGGCACAAGTCCTAACTCCGAGCTGCTGCTGAGAATTTCATAGAAAAATCCAATAGCACTTTTTGCTAGACCTGGGAATCGAACCCAAGACTTCTAGCGTAGCAGTCGCGTTTAGGACCACTAGGCCAACGAGGCTGTTCATAGTCCAACAGAATTTGTAACTACCCACCAAAAACTACAAAAAAAAAATATCTTAAGCCTCGTTTACACAGCAGTAACCTATTACCAGACAAACACTTCTCACGATTGGCAAGTATACGGCATAGTGACTCCAAACACAACATAACGGGCATAGAACTACTGTGCCTTGTTTACACAGGGCCTCGCTCCTTGAAAACTTGTGTCAACACTCACTCGCGTTGTCGCCTTAATATTTGATGCTCGGAAAATAAAATCGAACACGTTGATTTGTTGGTATAAGCAAATTGGAACGCTGGTCAGTTGGAGTGCTCGTTTGAATGTAGGATAGTACAGTCTTCTTGCTATTACAGTGGGGTTTATGATAATGTGCTTTTAAATATTTTACTGCGTGTTATATTCGTCGTCGTGTAGATTCTGCTACAGTCTAGAGTATAGACAGAAGGCAGTATAACGTCAGTGAAAAATCAAGTTATCTATTTTATTACTAGTCTTTACGCAAAGGGCGCGCGGAGAAAATTAAACATAAATTCTATCAATTTTAAATTAGAAATACTCGAACTTACACAATGTTTTATTAGTTTAAAAGGTTTTATTCATATCGATGGGTATTACTTATTGTTCTTGTTGTACAATACTAAACCAAAATCCCGAAGCATAGTCGTATTTTCGATTCAAAAATCGAACTCATTACTCGTTTTGTTAGCGCGCTCTGGCTTACCTACTAGCCACCAAGTAGCGTCTAAACAGATCACCACCAAGTATTTACACCAAACTATCACCCGTACTTGCTCCAGTGCTATACCGATCTAAGCGCACCCTTAGATAAAGGGTGACGATTGTAGCAGTATGTTTGTTTATCCTTTAGACACGTGTTCAAACGACCCTTCGTCTTCTAAGGGATGTGCCTACCCCCAGTATTTACCCAACGTATTTACTAATTCATGGGCACTAAGTACGATTATTTACTTAGTAAATTATTGTAATGGAATATTAAAAGTGTGTAAAGAATTGAGGTACCCTGAATTATGTAAGGTCAATATGGTTAAACAGTTTTCGTTTGTTTATTGATAATGGACTTAAAACATCATGAATAGAGTTGTAAATTGGGTAACATATAATTTTACGGGGTATTTATTATTTTGGTTCTAATTTTGTAATTTTAACTCTATGGCTATAAAAGTATAGTTTATTATCAAGTAATCAATGTAGGTAGTTGTCATCGAGTCTACTTAAAATATAGTTGCTTTTTATTCACAACTCAGACCTATTATACAAAAAAGATTAATGGCTAATTGTGTTGCTAAGCGCAAAACTCTAGAACGGCTGAACCAATTTGGATGATTCTATTATTGTTGTGTTAGTAATTTCTCAGACAATTTTTTTTTAAAGGTCGGAAAGCTGCGCCTTGTGTCGATAGCAGTTCGCTATTAATGAATTATATATTTAGCATTTAGAAAAATAATAAGATACATTCAACTAAAATGGCGCCTAAAACACTTTAAAAGTTGACCCCTTATATAGTTTGACAGCTGTCATCGCCTTTGTCTACAAGTAAAATAAAACAAAATACTTTTAATTAAGTTTGTCAACAACTGCATAACCTCTAGACTAACAATAAGAAATAAAATCATTTCGATACTTACATCTGTTCTCAAATAACTTTGCCAAAGCCTTCGATTTGAACACTGAAATATTCTATTGTACTCATAAAGTTCTCACGAAGTTCTCACAACTGGAACACTTGTATAGTTATTGAAACTTTAAACTGTAACAGCTCGTGAAACAGAAGAATCGCTTTTCTCAATATTTAAAGGACAATGTACGTTACGTACATAATTGCGACACGAGCCTGCAGTGAATTAAAATAAAATAAAAGGAAACATTTATTAATTACTAACTTCTGCCCGCGACTTTGTTTGCTTGGAAGTCAAGTATACCTCAAAACATAGCCTATAACAGTCGGCAATAGTTTACCTTTCTATCAGTGAAATAATTGTTGTGATCGGACCAATACTTCTAGAGATTATTTCCTATGAAAAAAAAAAGAACACTTCGATTACTTTTTCGATGCCTTTTCTGATGAGCTTCCCTTTTTTTAACAAAATGTACATAGTGTGTAGTAGTATAGTGTGAACTTTAATTATTGTTTAAGTTAGTTTTATGTTTGAAATCTAAATTAAACATTTAGACTCACTTCAAAATATTAGTATTAAAGGTTGTTGAACATTGAACTATTTTTGATCTTACCTTAAAAATGTGAATTAGGGATACTAGAAATTTGGGATACCTAAAACGTAGTTTTAATTGAACATCGGTTAATCACTAAAAATACTTAATTTCCACTATTTAAGTAACTCACCGCACGTTTGGTTACTGTCGTCTCGTGGCATCATTACGGTAAGATTGTCATACCGCAGGAATTTGCGGCGCAATAGCTAAGTTAAATGGCGCACTATTATATAGTATCACCTTTAATGAATGTTTGCCTCTTATGTATGAGGTTGTGGGTTCGATGCAAGGCAAGTAACTACGTTTTTAATGAAAACTAACCAACTGCCCGCGAACTTCATCCGTGTGGCTTATTTCACGCGCCATAAGTTATGTCTTTGGTTAATGCTCCGCTTCCGTGGGTTGTAGCGTGATGTTTTATAGCCTATGTTACTCAGGAATAATGTACCTATTTATTGGTGAAAAAATGGTTCAAATCGGTCCAGTAGTTTCAGAGCCTATTCGTTACAAACAAACAAACGAAAAAATTTTACCTCTTTACAATATTAGTATAGATAAGTTTGATTAACTAAACATTAAATAACCCATGTACTGTTGCATGAAGCACAATCTACCATAAGTAGTAATTTTCTTCACTAAAACTAAAACTAATTTGTCAGCGCTAATACTGCTTAGTTTAATGTACAATATGCGTAGTTAACGTCAACGTGACGTATCTTTTTATCTCCATATAGTCTAGTCCAAATAATTGTCGCCCATTTATATTCTATACAACATTGCATTGCCTACATATATTCCTGCCCAATTCTATCGAATGCGACAGCCGTACCGCGAAGACTTGCCCCGTCTCTGGAACAGGCAGATTTTATTTGGCAAGTTGCCCAGCTGCTGGTATTACAAATACTTGTAACGTTATTCATATATCGGACGACACTTAGTTTTTATTGGTTTCTATGAATAACAATGTGGATTGTAGCTCATTAAGGATTTGTGCTGTTTATTTGGTTTTAAAGATTTGTCGACAAGAGTAATACTGTGAAAATGGGTCATGTGCCACGTTAGCCTAGTGGTCCTAAGCGCGATTGCTACGCTAGATATCTTGGGTTCGATTTCCAGGTCGAGCGAAGGGATTTTGGGATTTTCTATTAAACTTTCAGTAGCAGATCGGAGTTAGGAGTTTTGCCCGGTTAATGGCAATGGGCGTGCGCCCTATTACATGGAACCTAAACATTCCTACGAAATGTGGTGTACATTGACACACCTCTGCTTTACTCTTAGGCTTTATACAGGCGTGATGGTATGTGTGATGTGTGCAGTTATTACACTAGATCTAAACTTAGCATAGACTGTCTATCTAGATAGATAATCTAATTAGGCCACAACACTCAGCCAATAATATACTAGCTTCTGCCCACGACTACATCGTGTAGTGGTCAAGTTTACCATAAAATCTATGACACTCAGAAATAGTGTAGCTTTCTATCGATAAATGTTTTTTTATAATCAGAGCAGTACCTACTTCCAGCGATTAATTCTTGCAAACAAGCAATCAATTTTACCAGTTTGCAATATTAATATACTAGCTTTTGCCCGCGACTTCGTCCGCGTGGATTAATAGTTCCCGTTCCCGGGAGATTTTCGGGATGAAAACTATCCTATGTCCTTTCTCGGGTCCCAGACTATATCTGTGCCAAATTTCATTGAAATCGGTTCAGTGGTTTAGGCGTGAAGAAGAGACAGACAGACAGACAGACAGACAGAGTTACTTTCGCATTTATAATATTAGTAAGGATTTATACGTATACTATTTGGTTTCTAAAATGCACCATGGCTAAAGCTATCGCTTTAGTTTATTCATTTTTATTTAATCCAAACCAGTCTAAACTGTTTCTCTAAATTGTATTGTGTCTCATTAAGACCTACATCTTCATAACACGAGAACAAACCGAGCATTCCCGAATATGCACGAAGCTAATAACGCCTCAAATTATTAAACAAGATTAAGTTAGCTACTTAGCTAAAAGCACGAATTATGACGGTATAACATAATCAACCAGCAAATGGTATTCCTTTGTTTACAATTATTATTATCGTGAAACAAAGCGTTGGATGAAATTAGAGAATTTAGCGAATCACTGGGTTGATGTAGCCGTGGGGATTCGCACTGGGTGGGTTTTTGGAAGCGGTTTTTAGCTGAAACAGTTAACACTGTGTGCGTGTACACTAATATAATAACGAGTGGAAAGTATATTCTTATAAAAACTTTACTATGTATGCAATACACAATTCTAGACCAGCGAAAACAGCTTTTCCATTCATTAGTGTAACGCCTATATTATGTATACGAGTACATTCAAAATGCATGGATTTTTTTTACTGCGTGGGCGCATAATCATTTACTCAATTCATGGTAAAAGTTTTCCTTACGATGACCCTTCCACTCCGTTTAATATAACTAAATATAAGTTAACTAATTATAAACGATTTAGTATACTATACATCCAGCTTGAAATATGTACCAATAAAAATATCGCCTGCCATCGTCTTCCAACCTTTACCGTCAAATGTTTATCGGCATCTCAAGCATAGGTACGTTATCTTCTCACTCACATTTCAGTCATACTTTCATCCGGGGCTGCGGGTTGTTCGAAAGAGATACCGCGCCCCCGGAATGCAAAGGGCACAAAAAAGAACATAGATTTGTTTTAGTCAGTAAAAGTCTGACACTCCCTCCCGTCCCGCCCTTGGGGGTTCATTCGATGATTTCCCATCTCAAAAAAAAATAAAAATGGTAAAAATTTTCGTTATGATGTTCCACTCCGTTTAATTCTCGTATCGATGGCAAATAATAAAATATAAATAATTATATAAGACACTCCCTGTCGCGGTCGCCCCGCCCAGGGCGGGGGAAGTCATTTGATGATTTCCTATCAGTAAAAAAAAAGTCATAATTTCATTCTATTCCTAAATGCATGTATACGAGAAACATACAAAGTCGTCACTTTTATGTTCAAATCCATTTATTTTAATGTTTCGGTACTAACTAAAAAGTTAGTTAGAAATTTACCCTTTACGTCAAACGAATATTCAACAGCCGAGGCTTGGATAATGTGTAGCAATCTCAGGGGTACCACTTATTTAAACGGCCTAGAAATTTAAAACACAGACCATCACGCCTGTATTCCCCGAAGGGTTAAGCAGAGGTGTAGCCATGTACACCCACAGTTCGACGGTATCTTTTAGGTTCTATGTAATGAGGGGCGAGCCTATTGCTATTAACCGGGCACAAATCCAAACTCCGAGCTGCTACTGTGGATCACATAGAAAAACTCAATAACATATTTTTTGCTCGACCTGGGAATTGAACCCAAGTGCTCTAGCGTAGCAGTCGCACTTAGGACCAATACGCCAACGAGGCATTCCAAGTCCAAGTTTAAATACGGTTACTAAAAACGCTGGTTTTAAAACACCTAGTGCGTAAACACAAACGCTGAGTCGTTTTCATTATTAACCAGTTGCCTACATTACCTGATTACTTTCTAGAATGAAAGCCGATTTTACTATTATTATTATACGTGAAATAGTTTCGCTTTGAGTTTCATGCAGAATTACACACGGGATTGAAAACAGAATGAGCTGAATTATAGCACTAAACTCACATTACAAAACTAGTGCCATAAAATAATTAAATTTGGGTTTGTAGTTAGTCAGTTATAAATGTATGTGTTAAGTTTGGACACGGGGCGAGGCGATGACCTCTTCATTATAAGGGGCGCTCTAATACGAAGCAAGATATTTATTTAATCCGTACTAATATTATAAATGCGGAAGTAACTCTGTCTGTCTGTCTGTCTCTTCTTCACGCCTAAACCACTGAACCGATTTCAATGAAATTTGGTACAGATATAGTCTGGGACCTGAGAAAGGACATAGGATAGTTTTCATCCCGGAAATCCCCCGGGAACGGGAACTATTAATCCACGCGGACGAAGTCGCGGGCAAAAGCTAGTTGTTTATAAAGTAATAAAGATGCGGATGTTAATTATAAGATTTGATCACATATTTTCCAAAATATAAACTTTTTTTTGTCAGCCTGTTCTGTCCCGGCCTGGGCAAAAACCTCCTTATACTTCTTTCAGCGTTCACTAAAATAAAATAAAAAATTATATAAGGAAAAAAAACCAGAGGCCAGATTTTGGTGACGTCATAAAAAATAACGACCAATTTTTCCAAAGATTTCGATTGAAAACTATACCTAAAGAAAAACCCAAAAGAATAAAACTAAATTGACCACATCACTATGATGTCATTTAATTTTGGCCAATCTCCTTTATAATTTAATTGACATTTCGACATAGGTATAAAAATATCGACTTTTAATATTAATTTTAAGCCAATTGCTCAAAATTTCTACAGACCCTAAAAAATACAACGTGATGAATATAACACAAAAAAATCAAATAACATTAATATTACCGAACAAAGTTAGATTTACGATCTAACGTCAGAAATATAAAGAAATTTTGCTACCATTTTAATTTTTCATCTGCCCTTCATTTTTTTTTCCCTTTTTTTACCTGTCTACATAGGAGTCAAATGATAATGATTGATCATCGTAAAAGTGAGAAATGGCAATGTGATCATTTATAATAAATCTTTTGACGTGTATATTTTTATTGGGTTTAGTGAAAAAAAGAGAATTGTTTTATTCCTAGATCTGTAAAAATGATTTTCCTTTTTGCCTGAAATGTAAGCTTTGTGAAAAATGACAACGTTTTTAGCATTAATTTAAAAATATTGGTTTTGGTAAAACTGAGGTGTTTTCAATGATATTTTGTTACCACAGGCTTTAAAAAATATTTTGTATTTTTCTTGGAAAGGATGACAACCATATTCTATTTGACATTCGATTTTCAACCTTGTGTACACTTACCTATGTATACTAGACCAAAAATCTTTAATTTATAATATGCGTCTCATCATGTCCTAGAAAGACATACACTGACTTTATTGGTGTGGTTCTCGTAACCGGCGTGCTTGAATGTGGACGAGGCGAAGGGAGTATGTAAGGATCGTAGCAGGTCTGTGGTTTCTGCCTACCCCCATGGAAAAAAGGCGTGAGCTTATGTATCACCATCATCAAATTAGCCGAACGGCAGACATTCACTGGTGGACATAGGCTTCCCTTAAAGATAGCCACAATATCTGTCCTGAACTGCCCGCATCCAGCCATTTCCCGCCACATTTACCAGATCGTCTAATTAATTTAAAAAATTGGTAGAACTTAACCTTGTCATCATCATCTGCTTAGCATTTTCCCAGCTATGTTGGAGTCGGCTTCCAGGCTAACCAGATGCTACTGAAGCCCAGCGTTTTACATGGAACGACTGCCTATCTGACCACCACAACCCAGTTACTGGGCAACATTTGTCAGTCATATAACCTTGTACTACTGATGAAAAAAATTCAAGTAGATAGGTACTTATGCTTACTCCGATTGCTTACTTTAAAACCTTAAAATATAAGGTACGGAACTCCAATGTTTAGACCCCAGAATTTACGGTACCGAAAACTGTCAACGTCAATATTTTATACCAAAACGTTCACGACCACAGAGATTTTTATAGTGGCCAATTTTTATAGCTTCGGATCTCACCATACATAATGCATAGACTGCCATCATCCCTTAAGCTTAGGCTTATAGAATTCCGGAAACCATAGACGCACGAGAAGATTTTTTACAACGAATCTTTTTTGATAAATCTTCGGATTTTTTAAATTTAGATCTAGGTGAATGAAAAGAGGTTGGCAAGTTCTTTTTTTTTATTATTATCTGGGTTTGGCTGTGTATTGTTTTTTTTTTTTTGTAATTGAAATGTAATGATCCTACGCACTAATACGAGGTTTGCACGTAAAGCAGTTATCGAACTTATACTTAACTGATTAAGGCCCAGTTTCCACCAATACGGAGAAGAGAGGAAATGTTTAAACAACCAATGGAATTCTGTATTGGATTGAAGCTAAGCGGTGAGATATAAAAATAACGCATTTATATATTTAAAAAAAAAACTGCGAATTTCTCCCATATCGTGGGTGCGTTTATAAATACATACACTCACGTACACAAACAGCCAGACACGGAACAACTATCTGTAGGTGATACAAATATTTGTTTCATGCGGGAATCGAACCCGCGACACGCAGTGCAGTCAATCGTTCAGCCACGGCATCAACCATGTCGTCATTTGGTACGAGGCACCTCCTTCCTTCTCCTTTTCAGGGAAAACCGGGCCTATAGTAAAACGAACACTAAGGAATGTGACCAGGAAACACAGCGACCAAAACAGTATAAATTTACATAAAGTTAAATTAATTAAAGGAGTGTACATACTTCTTTAATTCAGGCGAGTCAAAGTTATGTATCGACAACAGTTAATGCTCAAATATCGCACTAGGGAGTCTTTGGACAACACTATACTACCTACATACAGTAATGAAAAGTCCTCATAGTTAATTACCTGAGTAATTTAGTCCCCCAAACATCGGGTAAAGCTAATTAGTGAATATACCCTAAAGGTTGTTTTGTATAGTAAACTCATCATCATCATCTTCCTGCCCTTATCTCATGTTACTTGGGTCATCGCAACACGTTTTCTTCTTCCATGCCGTCCTGCTATCACTGACTCTCTTCTCTTTCATATCATTCTTCACACAATCCATTCATCTTTTCTTTGGCCTCCCTTTTTCTCTCCATCCATCCTTTATATTCATATTTTTTTTTGGTTATATGTGACTCATGTTATTTATAGTATACTTATACTAAACAAACAAAAATACTATCCAATAAAACACTTTATGACTCAACCTTCTTGACATCAGCCGTGTTAATATCATCATCGCGGACGAAGATGAAATCGCGGAAAAACAAAATTGCACATGTTATGTCTTTTAGTATAGTGGTTTATATCTCAAAGCTTTATTGCAATCCATAATGTGAATATAAATAGCAACAATTATGCACACATACGTCATCCAAAGCAAAACATATCAGTTTCAAACTAGTTATCTAAATATTCCACTACTCATTCCACATAATCCTTGACCAAACCACCAACAACCACAAAAAATATCCCCATAAATTATTACCATCGCAACCTTCGACTCTCAAAAATCAGCTAAAACTACTACTGCAGTAAATATTGCAGTTTTAATTTCATCAACAGCGAGCGAACCATTACAGCTCTCATCAAATATTTAGTATTTCATCTAGATACATTTTTAAGTACAGTGTTGTAGTTTCAGTTTGGTGATTAAACTGGTGGTTATTTTTTTAAGCTTTTAAAGTGAACTAGTTCAATGGAAACTGTTTTTTATGATTAATGAAACTGATAGATAATACCGGAATGTTATCATCATCAACTGCCTCCTCAGCCTAAGAGGTCTTAAGCGCGACTGCGGCGCTAGAGGTCTTGGGTTCGACACCCAGGTCGAGCAAAAAATGTTGTTGAGTTTTTCTGTAAAATTCTCAGTAGCAGCTCGGAGTTAGTTAGGATTTGTGCCCGGTTAATGGCAATAGGGTCGCCTCCTATTACATACATGGGACTAAAAATATACCGGCAAACTGTGGGTGTACGTTGGTACACCTCTGCCTTGCCTTTTAGGGAAAACAGGCGTGTTGGATTGTGTGAAGTTGCGGGCAAAAGCCAGCTTCAATAAATACCAGCTTCATTCAACATACATACATACACTCACGCCTTTTTCCCATAGTGGTCAGCAGAACCCACATAACGCCACCTACTTCTATCGTGCCAACATTCCCAGTAGTTAAAAAAGAAAAACCAAAAATTTCACTACAGAACCACCTAAAACAAATTGACGATGCATCCCCCTAATTTAGAATTCCCCAGCTCACCCCCACAAGTCCTTCATTCCGTAGGAATTTAATTACAATTGTAAAAAACTTTCAGTTTTCCAACAATAGGGAAGTATTTTGTTAAGTAATGTCATGGGGGTTGAGTTTGGCGGGAACAGATGGGTTGTCACGTGATTGACAGAGGAATCTTACCTCCTCCGGAGTTAGGGAGGAAAATAAATTATTTCTGAAGGTATCTTACTTCCAGTAGGACATTCCTGAAATGCTTGGACATTCTGTTCCCGAAACTGAGCATTTGTTAGTTAACATTCTTAGGTATTGTTGATTGTGTAATAAACGTGGATAAACTAGAAATGTATTTTGTTTGCGATTGTTATGCTGGAAGTCTTCAGTTCGACTCCCAGGTCGAGCAAAAAGTGTTATTGAGTTTTTCTATGAAATTCTTAGTTAATGGCAATAGGCTCGCCCCCTATTACATGGGACTTAAACATATCGGTGAACTGTTGGTGTTACATTGGTCCTCTGCCTAGCTCTTCGGGGAATACAGGCGTGATAGTATGTATTTTGTTTTAGCATAAAAATAATGCTTGGCCCCAGACTAGAAATTTCTTCTGTACCGTGAGTGTGTTTACAAGTTTATAAACTAACGTATACAAACAACCTACCCAACAAATCAATTCAAAATGTTGTAGAATAAAAATTACTATTAAATTTGAAGTTAAGTTATTTATCTAACATTATTTTGTTAAAAAAAAATAACATTTTGACATTTGGCCTTTTAACACCCAGACAATGTATAGTTCATAATCCTAATCAAATTACATACATGCAAATATGGCTAAGATATAGGTAAGTAAATAAGTAAATATACTACTTACAAAGTTAAACCATTTATTTAAATTAGACCTAAAGGCACTTTTAGACGTCACATACAAGAAACAAGAAAATAATCTAGTTGTGTCTTCCAAAAGTTAATTTCGTATGAAAAAGAACGGGTAAAAACACTCTTTACTTACTCTTTTGAAATAAATATTGTAATTCTTTGTATATAGAATTATTATCTACCTATAACTTAGAGACATTCAACTTGAAAATACAAGCGTAAGTTTTCGTTAAAAAAAAACGTAAAATTCTAACGTTATTACAACACCATTTTTCTGACATAATCCTTCAAAAAAGCGAGACTTTGTAATGAGCACAACATCTTTGCCCATCAAATACCTATCCATCTTTGAATGGAAGCCAATCAATCATGATTACCCTTCGTGCCTTGACTCAACCACACTCCCCCAACCTGCTATATAATTACCCCATTCCCCCATTATACAGAATTTGCACAGATTACAAAAAAGAGAAAAAATATTTGGAGTTCCTTACAATGAGTATGGGGACCCTATTACTAAGTCGTTTGTCTGTCCGTCCATCTATCTTTTCGCACGACTGGGTCGGTAGCCAGTTGATCACAAAATACGTGTCAAAATAATCTCTTTTGCTAGTACTGTAAACTATTGTGGTTTTTGCCTGGCTTAATGATAGAGTTCCATTTGGCACCCAATGGAACCCTATCATTAAGACTACGTTCATGCGTCTGTCACAGGACTGTTTCTTTTGAAGTGGGCTAGGATACTCTTGAAATTTTCACAATGTATTACTGTAGCCGTTTAACCAACAAATAAAAAGATTTAAAGACGTGACAGCCTGCTAAAACTCGCATTAAATCGCTGGATGCAGGCTGCTTCCAACCGGTCCTTTTGGAAATCGATGGGGGAGGCCTATGTCCAGCAGTTGACGTCCTACGGCTGATATGATGAAAAAAGATAAAAAGAAACGTGTTTTTTTTAGGTTTAGATATTTTACACCGTTACGGAACCCTCACAACCGAGTCTACAGCTTACTTGTCCAGCTTTTTCATCTGGTTACGTGGTCCATTCCGCGAAATTAAGCAAACTACCCGTTGAGCGTTGAAATTAAACTTTTCCGCGTCCACAGCGGTGAAGTGATAGCTGTTTTTTAACGTGAGACCATGCTTGAAACTACTGTTTAATGTTGAGCCGTGAATTGCGAACTCTTTTGTCACTCTCTTATTTGGCTGAGGTTTCCGTAGAGACCTGTTTGATAGGTTTTGAGGGAAAAATTAAATAACTCCTTAAACTCGAACTAAATAAATAAAATATGAATGACCACTGTTGCGCTCTGTATGACATTCCAAACATTCATACCATCACACCAGTATTCCCCGAAGCGTTAGGCAGAGGTGTATCAATGGACACCCACAGTTTGCCACTATGTTTAGGTCCCATGTAATAAGGGGCGAGCCTATTGCCGTTAACCGGACACAAATCCAAACTCCGAGCTGCTACTGAGAATTTCATAGAAAAACCCAATAACACTTTTTGCTCGATCTGGGAATCGAACCCAAGACCTAGCGTAGCAGTCGCGCTTCGGACCACTAACGAGGCAGTTAAGTAAGCACTCCATCTTTTTATGACATTCGCGTTCTTTTAATAGAAGATTGTGACAAAATCTTAAATGCGACGCGCGCTACATATTCTTTACACCGCTTAATGGTAACATTGTAATCTAAAACCTTTTAAAGAGTGTAAGTACATATGTATTATCTACACTAATATTATAAAGAGGAAAGACTTTTGTTTGTTTATTTTTACCGAATAGGCTCTGAAACTACTGAACCGATCACACTCCATTGTAGACTTTGTCTAAGTCACCTCTGACCAAGACTAGAGTCAATAGCTTACCCATATCGAATAAACAAAAATGATTTAACCATTTTTTCACCAATACATAGCTATACTATATTATGCCTAAGTAACATAGGCTACATATCATCACGCCACAACTCAAGGGAGCGGAGCAGTAACCAAAGACGTAACTTAATGCGGATAAAAACCACGCGGACAAAATCGCGGACAGTTGCTAGTATAAATATAAAAATGTGCTTGTCACTGCTTCTCAAGTTTTATGAAGAACAGTACATATCTCATTCAAACTTTCAAGAACAAAAACTTGGAAATTAAGGAACAGATTTTTCATTAAACTTATGCATAAGTCTAAAGAGTCAGTTGAGAATATTTTTGAAAAAGAGTTTCAAGTGAGTCTAGACCGAGTTTTAAGCTCTCTTTTAATTTTTCAAGATTTTAGATTTCAAGTTTGCATGAGATATCGTGCGGTGTAAACGCTATTAAGTACGCATGGAATGCACAGAGACACGTTGGATTTTATAATTGTTATTTAGGAGAGATTCAATTCCTTCTAAGTTTATCTTAAACATCACTGACATCGGTGAAGGAAAACATCGTGAGGAAAGCTGGACTTTTAGTTTAGTCGTAATCAGTCTTGAGTAATGTAAGATTCACACGTTTCTAAGAAAATTCAGGCCTGAAACTTGGTTTTGTACGCGCATATGTCGATCCAATATAAATTCCATGCAAACCTGAACTTTAACTATTATGTAGAAACCTGAATTTTCTTTAGAACAATGCGAAATGCGCTCCTGCTCCGCCCGGTTGGTGGAAATGGAACATAAGCGTGGTGATCAATGCTTGTGCCTTCTCTGTATGAGAAGAGGCCTTTGCCCTGCAGTAAGACAATAAAAGACTGGTATTATTAAATAAAATCACTGTAAAGTGCAACAAATAAGCAATCAACAGTCTAAAACATAAGCAACACACGACCTAGTTACGGACAATCAAATTGACTTGAACTTCTAACACAATTGTCGTGAATTAGCAATTATAATTGTTGAGCTATAAGGCGAGTCTTGCGCTTTATCTAATTATAGGTTAGTTCCAACGGTTGGGGTTGAATCTACCCCTAAATTATTGTGAATCTTGGGCGTCTGTTTAGCATTTAAGACGGCTTAGTGAAAATTATTGTGCGGGTTTCTCCATGTAAGATTTGTGGCTGTTTAACCTACGATACTGGGGAAATTGAGGGTCCCAGTGGCTACGTTTGAATTAACTGCCGGCCTGTGGATTCTGTGAAATGTCTCTCGGTGAATTTAGGTGAAGGGAGTTTGAGGTGACTTGTCATCAAATAAATGGCACTGTTTCTGTTTCTTTTTATTGCACCTACTATGTTTTGTCTCTGCATCACCCTAAGGCCGTTTTCACATTAGGACGTTAGCAGCGCAACAGTAGCGCGGCAGAAGTACATTCCTTCACATTACAAGAACAGATCAAAGTGTAGGTCAGTATGGCGCACTTCATTTTAAAAATAGATGCTGTGGGCGACAGCTCTTCTGTTTTTTATTATGAAATTCTGACGGGGCGACAGTCGCGCGACAGCCGCGCTGCTAAAGTCGCCTAAATGTGAAAGCGGCGTAAGGTAGACTGGTAAAAAATGTCCAAGGCATTAAGTCCGCCTTTGTACGGTGTATTTTTACATTTGTGCATAAAGTTTTAATAAATAAATGAGTAAGAAATAAACGATCACATTCTAATCTCAGTCTCTCATCATCTGCTTAACCTTTTTTCCCAACTATGTTGGGGTCGGCTTCCAGTTTAACCGGATGCAGCTGAATACCAGTATTTAACCAGTAGTTGAATATCAGACCTCCACAACCCAGTAACGGGGAACACGGTACCCCTTGGTTAGACTGGTTGTCAGACTTCTTGGCTTCTGACTATCCGTAACGACTGCCAAAGATCTACGTATGACAGCCGGGACCGACAGCTTTACGTGCTTTCCGAGGCCCATTAACACTTTTTGCCCGACAGGGGAATCGAACACGGGACCCCACGCTCACCAGTCGCGCCTGCGACCACAAGACCAACGGGGCAGTCAATTTCTAATCACAGTCTCTATCTGTCAAAAAGAAAATACTCTGATTTTTCCTACACTTGTAAATTTTTGACATGGAAGTCACTGAGATGTGAATGCGAGAATTGGCTTTCAGATTGTGAGACAGCTCATCTCATGCTCAAATCGACTCTCACCGAGAGACATTTTTATAAAATACACCAGATAATGGTGGTGAATATAGGGTGACTTTAAATTCACTAACAATCTTTCAGAGGGGAAAGTACCTACCTACTCGTAAATGTGAACAATTTGTATTTTATAGAGTTGTGTTTTTTGTTTTGCTATTATACTTAAAGTAGCAGGACTAGTTGCTTTGGCTTTAATATTTAAAATGTTATAATTGTGTGTGTAATATTAATAAGTAAATCACAAGACCAACACAGAAATAGGCAAAAAAAATCTGCTGTTTCATGCGTTTTGATAATTTTTGATTCTGTGTTTTTGATGGTAAACGCTGTTTTGTTTTTCGTGTGGTGAAGAGCAGATTTTATTGCTGTTGCTTACCATAGCAATATAAACAAATATCTAACCTGAAAAGTATCGCATATTATGCAAACCACGCAATCCAGTATTCAAACCACATACCCTATATATAGCGCTATTGTCCCTTAAATAAATAAATTGAGAGCTTCAAGTTCCTCGCCCTAGGCTGGTGTTGCGTCACTATAAAGATAGGGACAGAAGATAAGCTTCAAATAAAAAACGAAAATAGAGGCACCCATACATAAACGCGGTGATCTTAAACAAATGACAGTCGCGTCTTCGTGTGGGCGCTGTTTAAACGTAGACACTTTATTTAGAGCCTGACGCAGGCAACCAGAAATGCATATTTTAGTTTTTATACAATTAGGAGTTCTTTGTGAAGGAGCTTGTACGCGAAAGTACGACCACCATACTTATTTCTGCCGCAAAGCAGCGTTGCTTTGTTCCGGTTTTAAGGGTATGGGCGTCGGTGTAATTACAGGCATATGAGACATTTCAACTTTTTATCTGGGATGGCAATGCATTTTCAAGGTTTACTCACTTAACATTGATTGGGCCGTCGGCTTGTTTGTCATCCAATGATAAAAAAATATTAAAATGTCTAGTAGTGGCTACCGGCGGCACTGAATCGGCAACAAACAGTGGCATCGTTTGCGCACCGCTCAGTGTGCTTGCGATTTTCATTCGTGTATGAAGTGGATCTTCTGCATGTGTCTATTCTATGGCCGTATGTTGAATCCTATTGTTTTACTAACAATTGGTTTAATCTCATACTAAGTGCGATCCGTGATTTCGCCCGAGGGTGTAGGGAAAGTCCTCTTTTGGGATGGAGAACTAATTGGTAAAGAGTTATCGTATGGCGGGATTTTTATATTAACTTTTGTAAAATAGATATTATGTAATTTGTTATTTGTTGTAAAACGAAGACGGGTGAATTTAGATTATATCATTTGTTTTAAAACTTTGCCTCACGCTGGGAATTTATTGTGTATCGTTTGTGTGTTTATAAACACAAAAAGTCTAATACACAAATAGCTAGACCCTATTTGTTCCATCCAGGAATCTAACCCGCGACACGCAGCGCAGTGACCAATCCCTCAGCAACAAACCGTATCGTCAACTAGGTAGTAGATACCATTAATCAATACTTACAAGAAAACACAACTTCTGGAAAACAAAAGAAAACACTTTTTAACCCTGAAAAGCTCGATTTATTTTCTAATAACTGTAATTAGATTTAACCAATTGAGTTGGCAAATAAGTGACGACATAATTTAATATTGTCATACAAAATGTATCGGGGCAATCGCGTTTTGACAGCTCATAAAAACCATGTCAATTGATTAGTAGTATCTAATACTTAAAGGAATAACACTACATCATCTCTTTAACCTTGAGAACATGATCTTCACATGAAATGTACCTATCTATAAACAACAAATTGTTGAAATCTAAGTGCGTTCCCTAATTCTGCCTGGGGTTGTTTACAACTGCGATCCAATCTTCGCCCTTGTAAGCTCTGGGGTACAAATTAAACTTACATTAGTTGAAACACGTTGCTTTCTGTTTGGTCATGTGTTTCATTTTATACTAGTTCAATGTTTTTGGAAAGGTTGAACTTGACCTACAATTGAACTTAAAAGTTTGTAGGTATACTTCACGCTTCTATGCACCAAAGGGGTAAATGTAGGGGTCACACTACTTTTTTTTTGGGTCTACATTTTGGACCATGTAATAGGGGGTCAACGCGATCAATCTCAAAAGAGTATGTAGGAGATAATATACTGTATAATTTATTGGTGCCCAAACACAGGTGCATTCCCTCTTCCCGCCCTCTCATAATGCAATGGGAAGGCAATTCGACACAGTCGGAGAGAGATCAGCCCCTGTAGCCATGTAACAAACGATAAACGCAAACGCTGAGTAGGCTTAAATAGATCTTCAACTTTATGTGCTTGGTTTTAAGTTGAAGATCTAGTGAAGATTGCATAGCGTTTTCGTTCGTTCCAGTCGCTAACGCTTAGAAATCTTTAATAGATTTTCAACTTAAGGATCTTGGGTATTAAGTTGAAAATCTATTGGTACCTACCGAGCGTTTACGATTATCGTTTGCGACTTGGCTAGGGAGGCAGGTGCTGTAACTGCAAGTATAGGGGCAATTTTGAGCACTGTAGTAAATGGGCCAATATCTGATCAGGAGCACCGCACTCGCAATGAGTGTCGATAGGATCTATGTATAAACCCCTATTTTCTGAGGTTATATTTGTAACGGCCTACTTGGGAGTTCAGTCTACTGAACGCTTTTCATATAGGCTACTACATATCACATCGATATGGCAATGATGGTAATTTCAGACTATTTAAAAAGAAAACTAACAGGGCAAAGAGCTACCTATTGAATATTACAGCAAAAAATATTCCTGTTTATATTAAAATCGCAAAAAAAAACCCTTTCTTCCGTCAAACGTATAAAATCTTTAGGCACAGTTCAGTGGGCTCCAATCCCTAGTAGTTATACCTCCAACATATTTCTGCGACCCTGGTACAATCGGTCACTTTGATCGTCCATACGAAACGGAATCATGAGATTATTGGATAATAACTTCGGAATACCTAGAGTTTTCCCTTTAGTGAAACTGATATTTTATGGCTGTCATATTAGTAGGGCCGCAGTCTAGGGAATAAGGTCGGTTTAGAACGAGGTTAGCGTTTTATTATCTACTAGCTGTTGCCCGCGACCTTGTCCGCGTTCAGTATTTTTAAGTTAATAGTGTTCATACTGTTTCTGTCTAACCCCTATGTGACATAGCGTGATGAATTGTACCTAAGATTACAGCTGAGGTAACTGCCAACACAATGCCAAAAGTTTTGTTCAAATCGGTGCCGTAGTTACAAAGTTACGCGCGTACATACATACAATCAAACAAACAAACAGACAAAAATTCTAAAAACCATTTTTTTTGTGTTCAGTATAATGCATTTAACATGTGAGAATTACTCTTTATAAAAAATGTTGAATGTCCAGAATTGGCCTCGTTACGATTTTATTATATGTATAGATGCTGGAGGCAGAGGCATGTATGATGGAGTTATAGCGACGGGAGACGTACAACTTTGTCTCTGCGGGTTTAGTTTGAGGTCTTACAGTCGCCAGATCTAAGTCATTTTTAGTGTGGTTAATATTTTTAAGAATTTATGGGGTGTACACATACGTGGAGTTACAGTTTTGATACCGGGTAAGTTCCAATGTGACTTTTTAATTCATAATTATGTATTTTTATTTTTTATTTTATCCTTAACATCAGTAGCATCGGTTAAAATACATCGTGAGGACTTATTATTTAATGTAAGTCTTAAATCACCAATCCGCTTTAAGAACGAAAACAGCCTTACTTATAAAAATAACGCTAAATATTACTTAGCTGCTTGTCAAACCACTTTCAACGGTGTCTTAGGTGAAAAATCTTACCTATAAACATTAATCAGTTGAGATGTTGTTATGTACTAGCTCAGTGACAGAAAATTTAAACAGCGGCGACCCGTTGTTTAAGTATAGTTAAGAAGTAAGATGGCGAGCCCGCCAACATTGATTGCAGCCGCAATCAGCTGTGACGATGACATGTTTGGTCTATGGATTCTATTGTAAATTTTGACAAATATGCTCAATTGTTCGTTCGATTTTGTGTTGGCAGATTAAAATAGTGTTTCATCGTTCAGTCAGTCAATTAAGAGGTAACTAAGTATGAATTAGCGTTATTTTTATAAGTAAGAGCCATAGTGTTCAATACTCGTGCCTTTTTTATACGAGTATATCTGGCTACCTTTGCCCTATAGTAAAACAACAATATGCTGGTATTATTGTTATTGTTGCAAACAAACAACATATTATTATGTTTACGGACAAAACTGACTTTCTCACGATTCCCTCACTCATACTCAAAGTCAAAAGTAAAAGCATTTATTTCAATTAGAACATTTACAGGCACTTTTGAACCGTCAAGAAGTTATACTTTAAAGTTGAAGCTAGTTGCTCGTTCCAAAACGAAGGTCTCTATGGAGAAGAACGAGCAAGAAACTCCACGGACACTCTTTTCTTTCAATTTAGTTTTACAAACTCCTGGGCTTATTAAACGGCAATCCGAGAGATCAGGCATACTACCAAAGGCTGATACATACTTTCTGAGGCACAGGGGTGTCGCACCACCATCTTCCAAACTCCGAGCTGCTACTGACTCATTCCTATTGGAAAAACTCAATAACACCTTGCTCATCAATCGAACCCAACAATATAATATAACAATAATATAGTTTGTCATCGAAACGCTAAGAAGAAGAATCGAACCCAAGAACCACGAGACCAACAGGACAATCAAATCACGCAACCAACACAACACAATGACCTAAATAGCTAATAATCCCAAAATCTAGTTTAAGAAGCTTACGGTTACAGCAACCAACGTTTAATCCTTAGAGCAACCAAGCGAACCTAATGCTTCTTACAGGTGGTCTATCCAGCGTCGGTAATGGAGGGCAGATATCAAAATAATCGTCCAATTTGAATCCCAAATTACTAAAATTTAATCTAAAAGGGAATTAATGAATAGCTTGTAAATTGGTGCGAAAGCAAAGCGTGATTATTTTAATTTGAAAACTGTTGGCTTTTGGTGAATTTTGTACGAGAATATTTATGTTTCACCTCCGAGTATAGAAATGGAGAAATAAGTTGTGAGCGCTGTTTTTTTAGGATTTCGTACGTAAACTGTGCCAACGGGAAGTATTAAGGCTCTGTCTGTTCGTCTGTCTGTCACTGGTCTTTATCTTTTAAACCGTAATAAATAAACATTTGTAATTTTCACAGAGTGTGTATTATTATAACTGGAATAATAACCAATAAAAGTTGAAAATTAAAGACCAGTTTTTAGTATTTTTCGTAAATGGTGATCCTTTGGTGAGCAACAGCCTAAGATAAATAACAATAGTTTTTTAAAGCTAAAAAGTAAGTAGGTATTGGGTTATTTATATGCTGAAACAAGCAAACTTTACTAACATGTAAAGCAATGGATTTGTTTCTGTCAAAGTCCTTTGAATTGACACAGCACGTGTGTTGCGCACTTATACTAAACTAGATATACCTCGTGGTTTCTTTTACTCGCAATAAGTTCCATCTTTGGTTACTGCTCTGCTCTTGTCTGGGTCATAGCGTCATGTAATATAGCCTAAACTGTTCCTCAAGAAACGGACCATCATACACAAACATATTTTTTCAAATTAGACTAGTAGTTCCTGATAATAGCGCGTTCAAACAAACAAACAAATTATTCGGATTTATAATATTAGTACCTATACATAGGTAGAGTAACTAGTTTTCCATCACCCTGTGTAACAATATACAGGATGTATTCAAAATCAAAATCACTCTACATAAATTGCTACATCCAATTTGCCGGGTGTAGGCGGAAGAAGCGGCTGTCATTGGACAATCGCCGGCGTCGCGTCATATTGCATTGTTCCCATTGGCGACTGTCGGGTCGACACATGCAGTGTTTGTGCTGATGTCATAACTCTGATTGGTTGATTCAAAACGACAATGCGGAAGGTGGTATGCAAGCGTACAATGACACGTTGTTACAATGGCTATACAGCCCGCATGCGGGGATTTATGTAAGCTCCATATAGCAACCAAAATCATTTCATAAATTTCATTGTAACAAGAACAATGTAACTGCGATTTTGTTAATAATATAGCATACCATCACGCCTGTATTCTCCGAAGGTTTAGGCAGAGGTGTAACCAATGTACACCTACAGATCGCTGGTATGCTTGGGTCCCATGTAATAGGGGACGAGCCTATTGCCATTAACGGGGCACAAATCCTAACTCCGAGCTGCTACTAAGAGTTTCATAGAAAATCCCAATAACGCTTTGGTCGATTTTGTTAATATTTGATTGATAAGAGTATCTGTGGATTTTATTGCATATTCTTCTCTATAGGGACTTACCTATATTTTGGGATGAGTAATTCGTTTCAGCTGTTTAACTAACTGACTGACTCCTTGACAATTTTAAAATGCCTGTAAATGGTTTAATTGAAATAGCAAGCGCTTTGACTTTGAATCATATTTTTGATGTGGTCCTATTGTTTTTATTACTACTGTTTGCTATAAATTCGAAGCTCCACGCATGAATTATGTTACAAATATAAAAAACGCATGGAAGAGCGTAGTCTCCTAATACAGGCATTATAAGCTTAAAAGGAGGTTCCAATCACTACTAATGTACGATGAAAACTTGTAGATTCCAATAAACCTTTTTTCATTTTCATTTTCATTAAGACACTATCTTTGATCACTCTCGACTTAACTACACAAAAGGTATAATTATCTGCATTACCCTTTAAAAAACTATCCTTCTCCACTACACTAAAAACAAATAGCAACTCAAAAGCCGAACTAAATTAGACTCCAAATACCTCAACCAAATCTTAATCTTGCAAACTGTCGATCATTGCAGAGCCTTAGTCCAACAAATCAGTCTAACCCTTTCGGCGGTACCATTCATCTTGGTTATAGCCCAAAATGGTGGAAGCTAATCCCTTTTAGAGCAACGAGTGTCTGTATATCATTCAATCGGTTCACGTTATTTATAGGTACCACAGTATTACTCGCATAAATTGGCGGTCAGTCAAGATTCGCAATCTGATGCCAAGTGTTGAGGTTATGGGAAGAATATTTTAAGGACCTGAAGTATTGAGTGGATGGAGTTCTGGAGTAGGATATATCTTTGTCTGTCATCATTTACTATCAGGTGTGGTGTTAGTCAAACGCTGGTCCAACCAAAATACATTTTCGGGCTTATAAGTTGAGCTACACTGCATTTTTTTCGTTAAAGCGAGAAAGCTGAGGTATAAGGTTTTTCTAAAGGTCGTAAATTCAAATTTAAACAATGATGTCTCCAAAAGATAACTAGTATGTTCATTAAAAAATTGTATAAGAAGTTTTACTCTCCAATATTTTGATATTTTAGGCCTGGGCCATCATAGAAATGCATAGTGGCTTGGTTTAGGACTCCAGATGTGAATCAAGAATTTTGGACTTTTACCTAAGATGCCTTTTAACTAGGAGGGCTTAGAAAATAATATTAGAGAATTTTTGAATTAAGTACCAAGATAGGTAAAATTAAGAGAATAGATTGGAACAACTGATTAGCACTGTTCAAATCTTTCCTACGAGTAGGGTTTAGACGCATCCTCATCTCATTCCGTCAATTTTAGCAACGCATTTTTTCTGTATTGATACGCCACTTCAACTTACTACGTGCACGAAATACCGCATTTGTTTCCTCCCGAGACTTGTCCTTAACCCAACCTTCAGCTATCATGGTCACCGTACATAACTGTCAATGTATTCACACGTCAAACCCTCCAATGACAACACGGGTCGTAATGACCGTCTAATGAACGGTCTAAAGGGGAAGTGCTCGTAATTGGAAGTAAATAACAAAAGTAAAAGCAATTATGTCAAGAGGATATCCACCTCGGAACGTTTTCATGGTCACCCGAGTGATGGCACTACACATGTATTGGGTTAACTATTCATTAGGGAGTTGGCAGCGATGTCATATTTTTCGCCAATTGTATGTATATAGGTAGTTAGGCAATAAGCGCTTCTTTATCCATTTACGTAAGGGTTAATTTTGAGTAACCGACGGCCATTGGGGTCGTGAGGCTCTCGAGTGGCGACCACGCACTGGAAAGCGCAGTGTGGGAAGGCCCCACACAAGGTGAACTGTCGACCTGGTAAAGGTCGTAGGAATTCGCTGGATGCGGGCAGTCTGGACCAGTCATTGTGGCTGTCTTTAGAGGAGGCCTATGTCCAGTAGTGGAAGTCGTTCGGCTGATATCTTCTTCTTCTTGATCGTGTGGGCCAAGGTCTTACGACCGCCACGCACCCGGCTCATGTGATGATGATAATAATGATGTTGAACAGGAAATGTACCACTTTATGTAGGTTTTTAAAGGCAAAAGCGAGACGTATAAACGGTTGTCTGAATATCATGATATAGATTTACAATAGGTTTGTGCATGATTCTAAACCTCAATCGCAAACATGCTGTGCAGATACAAAAAAAATCTGCTCTTCCATACATTTCACCGTTTTTAAAGGAAAAGCTAATTTTGTTTTTCAAAACAGACGATATATTTACCCCTGTAATCAACACTAATTTTCTCGGATTAAGGCAATAACGATACATTCTTATCACGAAGTGTTTTTAAGCACGGGTACCAACCAAGTACCAACTTACTAGACGTCAAAACAACCACCAGACAAACAGCAAGATGACAAATGAAAAAAAAAAACAGTCCAAATTTCCCGCTCATTATTTCAAAATGGCCGCGTTTCGTGGTAAGTAAGTAAAGCGTCAGAACCGTAAATTAAACAAATTAATATTAGCTAAACAAACATCCTGTCTGTCGGAACCGGATTTCAATGTCAACATTGAAAACCGCCCTTTGATCGCCCCAACTTTTCTGAACCGACAAAAGATTTGATAAAGTGCGTGGCGGCTACGCCCTTGCCCTTCTTAGTGCCCTTTTTGGTACAAGTTTTAAGATACAGCGGTTTTATATATTTTTGAAAAGTAGGTTATTATACAGTCCATTTTTTTGGATTAACCTTCATTGTTTGCACATATAGAAGCAACAAGAATATTGTAACCAAGATTTTGTACAACCAAACTGAAAGAATATAGTTAATTTGACGTTTTTACCTCGGATTGACTCGCTTTGACAGAACTAAACTTACATGCTTACATGCTATGACAGCATATAATTTTTCTGTTATAAACAAAATAATTAAATTTTAACTGGGTGAGACCTTAGATGAATAAAAATGAAAATATGAGTATTTAAAAGAGACGGCTCTTATAAATACAAAACCAAATTATTACTCCAGCTAAACTGTACGACAGTTTGTTGGCAGACACAACGTTAATCAAACAAACTCTTCATCTTTACAATCTATATACTCGTAGATACTAATATTATACAGAGGTTAAGTTTGTGAGGTTATAGGGGGTAATCTCTGGATCTACTGAAACGATTTTGTTTTTTTTTTCTACTTATAGAAAGCCATGTTATTTGTGAGTGTCATAGGCGTCACATATATATATATAACATCACGCTACGACCTACAGAAGCGGAGCAGTAACCAAAAAACGTAAGTAAACGCGGGTAAAATAAGCCAGACGCACGAAGTTGCGGGTAGTTCTCTAGTATTATAAATATAGCAGATATATTCTAGATCTTACAACTTGCACCACACCTCGGTATTCCAGAGATCTTATACGACGGACGATATTAAAAATGATAAGTATTCAGCGTGTCCTTAATACAGTCTTATTCCTTCAGATTGGGGCAGGATTTGTTAAATATCTCCCTTTTTTCAAAATGTCATCTTTTATGTAAAGATTTTAGCTGATTTTCTGGCATGGGTGGTCATTAGGCAAGAGGTATTTAGAGAGCCTTTCAATCGATAGATGGACACGTTTTGTTCTTTTAAAATTTATGAGTGTGTTAGATCTTATTGGAATTTCTTTTGGCCGTGACTAAGCTGGGTAACCCTTTACCCATATTAGTTTTATAGTGGCAGTGGGGTGGCAACACGGGATCTGGGATGCATAAGAAATAAGCTAAGTAACTGTAATAGGGTTCTAATGAGTATTATTGGGGATGGTAAAACATAGGTACCATTACGCCTGCATTCCCCGAAGGGTTAGGCAAAAGTGTACCAATTTATATCCACAGTTTGCCGGTATATTTATGTCCCATATAAAAGGGGGCGAGCCTATTGCCTTTAACCAAGCACAAATTCTAACGCCAAGGTGCTACTGAGAATTTCATAGAAAACCCCAATACTATGAACAGCGGTTTTATAATAAACTAGCTAATCCCCGCGACTTCGTCCGCGTGGATTAATAGTTCCCGTTCCCGGGGGATTTCTGGGATGAAAACTATCCTATGTCCTTTCTCGGGTCCCAGACTATATCTGTACCAAATTTCATTGAAATCGGTTCAGTGGTTTAGGCGTGAAGAAGAGACAGACAGACAGACAGACAGACAGACAGAGTTACTCTCGCATTTATAATATTAGTACGGATATCAAAGTAATTTCGCAAAACTCTCAGAAGGAAGTAAACTGAAAACAATTGAAAGCTCGTTGACAGCGTCACTCAGGTTGACGTGACGTGTGGTGGCTGGCCCCAACACATTTTATGCTCGACCTGGAAATCGAACCTAACCGCATTATTTATCATGTCAGTCTATATTAAGTCTTAAGTACAATAAACTGTTAAGGCGACGAATTGTTTAACAATAATTCTAGACCAGGCGCGCGCCCCCCGCAACCCGCACACACCCCGGTAAGTAAGCTTTTTGTTATTTTAATTAGTCAGAAATGATAACTTGAGAAAATCCTTCTACAATTTTAAAGAGTATTTATAGACTTGTCTACAGAGCAAGTTCAGAGGCTAAAATCGGCCCCGTTTGCCCATAAGATGTGAATCTCTATTTAAAAAGAGGTATGTTTGATATTTTTTTCTCTGTTACTAAAGTTACTTAAACATGTAATGAAAACTAACAAAATAAGGCTTTCATCATGAACTATTCAGAACACCAACTCACATTTTTATACGTTTCGTAATTACTGACAAAAATAGAGATCACTGATGCCAAAATTTCCAATTCGTCCTCTTAAAGAATCCCAGTTTACACCAGCACAGCAGTAGGTAATCGTCATTGTATAAACATAACTCCAGACATTATTTAATGTACCATCGCCGTTTATATCACTGGGTACTGACCACAATTCGACAATTTAATCGCTCGACTTAAAGCTTCGTTAGACAATTCGACGGTGAATTAAACGTTTGGGAGTTTAGCGATAGGATTCTGTTCCTCATTGTGGTGTGGATGTCCGTGGTTGAGGCTCCTAATGTCTGCCGCATGGTGACACTCAGCCGTGTATGGTAACGTACCATTAGGTGGCTAATTGTTGCTTTGGTATTTACCAAGAGGTTGCGGCCGTGTTAAGCTACGTTTTTGGGTACTGCTCCTCTCCTGTTTGTCGTAGAGTGATGTTGCCTATCTTCTTCTTTATCGTGTGGGCAGTAAGGTCTAACGACCCCACACACCCTAGTGTCAGAGTTTCTAAACCGCCGCAAGGGCCTCTGACATGGTGACCGATGTCAGTGATGTCCAAGATAAACTTAGAAAGTACATATGAATTAGTAAAAGTCACATTGGTACTTGCCCATGCCCGGTTGCGAACCCACAACCTTGTGCATGAGAGATATATGTTGCCTATAACTGTCGTGGTTAGACAGACTATATAATGCTAATGTATAATTTACTAGCTTGTGCTTGCGACTTTATCGGCGTCAAATTGGATATATTTTCCCACGGGAACCGAA
Organism: Caradrina clavipalpis; assembly: GCA_932526535.1. Classification (NCBI taxonomy): domain Eukaryota; kingdom Metazoa; phylum Arthropoda; class Insecta; order Lepidoptera; family Noctuidae; genus Caradrina; species Caradrina clavipalpis. Next base: position 1,173,404 of record OW052110.1, read on the forward strand.
CATTTTACTGGGATAAAAAGTACCATATATGTGTTATTTTACACTACAATCTATCTCAGCGCCAAATTTCCTCCAGATCCGTTCAGCCGTTTAAGTGTAAAAGAGTTACAAACATCGATCAATAATATTAGTAGGATATAGGATACGATAGAATATTATATTATATTAAGTAGGATTTAAGGAACACAATTACACTGTATATTTATGTAACATAGATTATTAAGGTTCAGAGAATTCCGGTACTTAGTTTAGAACGTTCAAAATTTTGTCGCAATCACATCTTAAGCAAGCATTCGGATCACGGCAGTAGCGGCACGGCAGCCGCGGCCCTGCAGCCGCAGCCGTGGTCGCGCCGCACTGCTTTGTAGGGATTTTAAGGCGCTAGCTTCCGACGCAAGCGACCGAGCAGCGCGGCCGGGCGGCGTGGCCTACGCGCGACCTTGGCAGCTCCGCTGAGCCGCTCCGGAGGCAGTACGGTCGCGCTGCCCGCTCGTACCGGGTGACAAAATGTTCGATACACGACTAGAATGCACAACCGCTCGTACTGACTCTTGTTTGTAGCAGTCGCTGCCCGGGTCGCGGACGCTGCTATCCGAAAGCTTCTGGCAGCGCCGCACAGCAGCGACAATGGGCCGCGGCAGTTAGCCGCCACTGCCATGTCGCGACTGCCGTGATCCGAATGTCACCTTTATCGACAATCAATGTCAAAAGGTATAAGTAAATTACAGGCATTTTTGACGGATTGTGACTTTAAAAAATTGTACGAATGATCAAAAAGTTTTTATGCAAGTTTGTAGCTGGCATAATCAAGATTAGGCTCATGTACTATTGTTCTGAATTTTCATTCATTTGTCATTCATATAATTTTTTGAAGATAAGGACGATACAAACTCATTTTGCTAGGTGGCTCGATTTAGGAGTCCGGGAGTGAAGTTAGTAGAATTACTCCCTAGATTTTTATAGTCATGATACTTATTCGGGTTTTATAGGAACAGTATTTTTTTCCCCCGCCTGCCCCGTTGGTCTCGTGGTCGCAAGTGCGACTGCTGTGCAAGGGGTCCCGGGTTCGATTCCCAGGTCGAGCAAAAAGTGTTATTGGGTTTTTCTATGAAATTCTCAGTAGCAGCTCGGAGTTTGGATTTGTGCCCGGTTAATGGCAATAGGCTCGCCCCCTATTACATGGGACCTAAATATACCGGCGAACTGTGGGTGTACACTGGTACACCTCTGCCGAACCCTTCGGGGAATACAGGCGTGATGGTATATTTTTTTTTTATTTTTTATTTAGTATTTTTTTCAGGTACTTACTGTAGATACGCTCTATCCTCACTGTATACTTGTTTTCAAACATTTTTGAAGAAATAGTTACAATGTAAGCAAACCAACTCAGCACGCAATGTAATAAATTTTGTTGCGTGCTGTAATGAGCACGTATTTGTAAGCAAAACAATGGATTGTGCATCGACAGATCGCTATCACAACAAGTAGTACCATAGATTGATGATACCAATCGATTTTTACATTATTTTTTTATTGCAAGGCTGAAAATGTGTGTTCTTTGTGTTCTTGTTTAAACGAATCTCCGAAACTACTGGTCTAATTCTGAAAATTATTTCGCTAATAGGAAGCTGCAATATTCCTGGGAACTATATTTTATTACCAAATAATTGGGACGCTAGATTTATACAGGTACTAGCTTCTATCTGTGACTCCGTCCGGGTGGTTTTTTTACCCGCGTTAAATTACGTCATTGGTTATAACTCCGCTCCCGTGAGATACAGCGTGATTTTATACCTAGCCTATACTGAACCTGGCTATCATAAACTAAAAGGTTTTTCCAATCCGATTGGTAGTTACAAAAATAAGCGCGTGTAAACAAATAAACAAAAAACTCTTCAGCTTAATTATTTTAGTAAAGATAATGCTTTTAATAACTATTACTAGACTGACTCGACATTTTCATTATTTAAATAGAAAGGATTCAAATAATACCTAATTTTACTAACCCTCAAAATCCAAAAAATAAGCTTTACACGATTCCTAGAAAACTAGGCAATCTAACAGATAAGATAGGTTTATTTTTTACACCCAAGATAACCTCCTCTGATCGCTGACGTAAACCAAGATCAAAAGAGTTGTGATATCCGAGATTTTTGCTTCAACTGATATAGAAAATTAGTAAGTAGGCGCCTGGTGAGCACTTGACTGGTTTTAGGTTAATCAACTGTTCTTTTTGCGTTTTAACACATGTAAAAATACTTTACTACGCCCTTACTACGTAAGCGGAAACTGCGGTGGTTTGTCGTCAGTAAGAGTCTGACAGTCCCCTCTGTCCCCTCACAGGGTGAAACACAACGTTTTCTAATAAAAAAAATCAAGCAAATCAGCCAGTCCGGTTGTGCCGAAGGTGTGCATGGAGCCCTGGTGTGGGAAAGAACACCAAGGTGGTTCTTACTCAGTAAGAGTCTGACAGATCCCTCTGACCACCTCCAGGGTGAAGGACATCCGTAAAGGTTTTTCACCAAGGCAAAAAAGGCATGGCAACCAATCGCTTAGCCACTGCGCCTACCATGTCCTCAATCACTGTTCATCATCACAATATCAGCTGAACGACGTCCACTGCTGGGCATAAAAGATCCCCTAAAGATAGCCACAATGACCAGTCCAACGCTGTCCGCATTTCGTATGTTAGTGTACTTAATATATTTGAAGCCTTGGTCTTTCAGCCCTCGTGGCAGACTGTCAAATTCATTATCTCTTTTGAGCCGCCTTTTTATCAACATAACATGACATAGGGGTTAGGCAGAGGTATACTAATATAAACATGATACGGGACGAGCCTATTGTCATTGAACACAAATCTTAACACCGAGGAGTTACTGAGAATTTCATAGCAACTAGCTCGACCCGGGATTCGAACCCAAGACCGACTTTCCTTTCTTCGACTTTTTCTCTTAAGAATATTAATAAATAAAATAAGATTGTATGAATAAACAAGCCGGAGTCCCTATCCTACTACTATTATAAAGGCGAAAGTTTGTATGTATGGATGTATGGATGTATGGATGTTTGTTACTCTTTCACGCTTAAACGGCTGAATGGATCTGGATGAAATTTGGCACAAAGATAGATTATAGTCTGGAATAACACATAGGCTACTTTTTATCCCGGGAAAATGTACGGTACCCGTAGGATAACACATCAACTGTGACGCGGACGAAGTCGCGGGCAGAAGCTAGTATTACATACATACGTACATTAGGTACGTGTCTGTAACAGGTAGTTGTATGTAGGTATCTCATTGCCAACCAGTAATAACATCCACTCATTAAATAGGTACAAAGCGTGATGATATGCAAGTAATATGGCCCTCGCACATTAAATGTGTTATTGCGGAAAATTAAAGGAAATCTGCATGTTTATTGAAGATAAACGTATGTTATCCACGTAGGTATATTTAATAGCTGTCATTTCGCATCGTAATTGGCAATGGTCTATTTTGTAAGAGTCTCCCTCGGTGAATTTAGAGTGAGTGAGCTTAGGGTGAGGTGAGTTGTGAATTCCTATTAATGGAATGGTTATCATGGGCTAGTAAAAACCAAACAAAGTCACTTTGAAACTTAAACGAATACCAGCCTCAAGTTTCGTATCATTACTGATGCTGCAAAAAAACGCTTGGAATTTCTCCTGTATATCCAGTAGTGATTACAAATACATAAACTCGCATACATAAATAACCAAACTGCTTTTTATTAAATTATAAAATTAATTAACAAAATCGCCTAAAACCTAAAATAAAATAACAACCAAGCAAACCAAAAACGAAACACTAAACAAATCTAGTTCGATCCGGTTCAAACTGGCATAAACTGGTTATAACTGCAGTAATCCAGACGCGGACTGGTCATTAAAGCGACGGATATGAGGCGTAGGTCTCATCGAGCAGTTTAATGAAATATCGGCAACTGGACGGTACGTGTGTGTCGTGTGCATTTGATGGCTAAAATTGTAGTCATTAGGAACGGTTATAAATATATTTTCGGTTTGGAGTTATGACCTTTTGTAATGGAGATTTTGGTGAGTTTTATCTACAAGAAGTTCGGTGATTAAAAACGTTTTAAATTTAGTCGCAATGTCATCTCAGTCCTGCCGGGGCTGCAGGTTGTTCGAAAGAGATACCGCGCCCCCGGAACGCAAAGGGCACATGAAGGAACATAGACGGGTTTTAGTCAGTAAAAGTCTGACACTCCCTCCCGCCCCGCCCAAGGCGGGGGAAGTTATCTAATGATTTCCCGTCTATAAAAAAAGCAGCAAGGAATGTCAAAAAATTTGGTAAATTAAAGGCATTTTTGACAGATTGAGACTGAGATTTGAGTGCAAAAATTCTCAAAAATACAAGTACTGACCCCATTTAATTTTTAAGCGATACATATATTTATTAGTCTAGATCTCTTGGGTTTTTTTTTAATATTACTTAGTATTTTGATGGCAAACAAGCCAACGGCCCACCTGATGCTAAGTTCACCGCTGCCTGTATAATATACATCTGCAACGATAGAGGCCTTGCAAATGTATGTACCCAGAATACGTATATTTCAAATAGCTATATATTTTATTTATATGCCTGTTACCATAAAATTCACGAGGTCATCATGAAAGGGAGAAGTTCTGAAAACATCATTTTTCCCCATGGGCTATTGTTCCCGTCGCAGCGGGCCGGTGTGACAAATTATCCACAATCCGCGACTATCGTACCCGGGTAATAGCAACACTATCAACTTTATTATGGCAGCCATTTTGAGTTTCGCTATGTGTTGTTTTGATATTTTAGGGTTACGTAAAACAAGTGGAACTTCAACGCAAAGGGCATTAGGAGGAACTCGTGTGGGTTTTTGTCAGGAAGAGTCTGACAATCCCTTCAGCACCGAAAAAAAAAGAAAAAAAGAAGGGTTCCGTAAAGGTCGTCGAGAAGGAAAAAAGTTTTTCGTTGTAGAATATGTATTATTTATGGAAAGTAAAAGCAATAATTTCGTAGCTAAAAACAAATTGCCTATTAGAAGTAAATTATAATTCCCTTTTTTTATTATTACATACGATACGATTTCAACGATAAGCCCCCAAGATTATGTAGTGACAGCGTAGATTAAAATCTAAAATTAACTTTTTGGTATTGCTGTACCTACACCTATCAACTATCATATAAAAAAATCTGCTTCAACAAACAATATTTATGAATTTATCGGCCACTTGCACTCATTACCGTTGAATAACTGTAATCCTTACTAATATTATAAATGCGAAAGTAACTCTGTCTGCCTGTCTGTCTCTTCTTCATGCCTAAACCACTGAACCGATTTCAATGAAATTTGGTACAGATATAGTCTGGGACCCGAGAAAGGGCATAGGATAGTTTTCATCCCGGAAATCCCCCGGGAACGGGAACTATTAATCCACGCGGACGAAGTCGCGGGCAAAAGCTAGTTATATTATACACAGACTCCTGTATAAAATCGCGTTTTTTTTGCGAACTTGGCTGACACTCTACCATGTGCCTAGATATTATAGTTTGTAGCAACTTTAAGGGCCTTCGCCTACTTCCGACTTGTAGGACCGATTATCGGACCGTTCAATAGATCCATAATTTCGTGGCACCGACTTTTTGTAGTACGAGTGCGTTGGTATGTTACAATTCATATGTTCCATTCTCTCCGATAAAAAAATCGGTCATCGGTTATCTGACGTGTGCAGACAGCCTAAAACTAATTGAAATCTAATAAGCCAGCTGTCAAGTCACGTTATAAAAGAATAATAATATGATAAAATTATTCGCAGCTTATTTTAAACTTTAATATTCAATTTTTCATTTGCATAAACTTTCATTTAATTTGACCTAGGAGAATGTTGCTATTTATTTTGTAAGTCATGTAAAAGGCACTTTGTTACCAGTTAGGCACTTGTTGTTCGCATTTAACTTGTATAATATAGGTGATTAAATAAAATTGTAGTGTCTGTTGCATGTGAAGCTTGCAATTTTTTTTAATGTTTGTTTGTCTCTTTGTTTCGTCTAATCACAGAAACGTCTGAGTCGATTTTGATGTGTTTTTTTATTGACCGATAGCTCATGTTTTAAAAAGTAACTTAGGTAACTTTTATTTCAGAAAAAGATGCCGCGTTTTATATTAAAACCCCGCAGATAACTAAAACAAAGGCGGTCTAATTCGCGGCTAGTTTTAAAATAAAATGAAGAGTAGATAGGACTAATAGCATTATTATTTTCTACAGCAACAGGCACAGTTCAGCCTAGACTTTTCCCAACTACGCTAGGGTCAGCTTCCAGTCTTATTGGATTTTGTATAATAAGACTGCCTATCTGACCTCCACAACCCAGTTACTAAGCAACACGATACCTCATGGTAAGACTGGTTGTCAGACTTCCCGGTACAGCACAGTTAAAATATACCATCACACCTGTATTCCCCGAAGGGTTAGGCAGAGGTGTACCAATGTACACCCACAGTTCGCCGGTATATTTAGGTCCCATGTAATAGGGGGCGAGCCTATTGCCATTTACCGGGCACAAATCCAAACTTTGAGCTGCTACTGAGAATTTCATAGAAAAACCCAATAACACTTTTTGCTCGTCCTGGGAATCGAACCCGGGACCCCTTGCACAGCAGTCGCACTTGCGACCACGAGACCAACGGGGCAGTTCAGCACAGTTATTGACAAAAAATACTAGTTGCACATTCAAAATTCGAGATTGAAAACAAAGGTACCCCAGAATTTCATCTGTGATTGACGATGAACGAACTAAAAACTCTCCCGTGCTCCAAACGTTCGCACAGAGTTTATAATACCAGTTCCAAACAAGAGCGCAATAAATAAACTGTACTACAATAAAATCTAACGCGTTTATTGTCAGAAAGTAATATGAGCTGTCGAGCAATGTTACAAATGAAATAACAATGTTTGAATAAAAATACTGAAAAACTATCTATTTTTATTGGACTACTGTTTTGGTTGAGTTATGTGTGTATGTCCGCTTCTCATGCGAGAGGTTGTGGGTTCGTAACCTGGCTAAAGCAAGTACAGTCTGTTGTCAACATTATCTGACCCACCCTAAAGACAACCAAAATTGGACCCTCTGCCTATGATAATAAGGTTTAATTTCAATTTATCGATGAATACAGACACGCATAAACCCACCCAACGTTGTCGGAGCCACCGGCATTATATCATTTTGTTAAGCTATTTTAATCATTATCTCGTTGACATTAAAGTTAAAAACCTTTTAAGTCACCTTACATAATTAGAACCCAATCTTGAATTTCGTGGAGTCTTAACAAGTTCTTGTGACTTGGCGGTTTGATGTTGGATTGGCGAGGAACAACATGTGGGTTTGAAAACACAGTCCACCTGTTATCAGTTTCTTTTTTAATTTGATTTCATTTCTACAAAATTGTTTGCATTATTAAAGAACGGCCAATATGATTTACGCCTAATAACTTATCTTGTAAACAGGTGGGTAAATTAAAAAAGTTTAAGTTCACATATATTTGCTTCGTGAGGTAGATAATAAATTCGTCTACTTAAGTGACAAAAGTTACACTACGCCTATTAGCATTGACTGTGCACACACATTTGTAAATCGTTTCGCATAACTCGTTAAGTATTTTTAAGCAATTTGGTGTAAAAAAGCATCATGTCGCAGCTTAATGACTACTTATACCAAACATAAAATCATATTTTTACATGAGCAGAATGTTGGAATTAGAGAGATTGGTCGTCGTCATATTATAGCAGTAAGTGTTTTTTTTATACCTATTTTATTTAATTGATTGTGATTAATGAACGCGTAGTTGGCTATTTTACTATTACATTCACTCCTCACAAGTTACATAAACGGTTCCAAAAAAGTTTTTTTTTTGTTTTAGAGAAATACGACTGTAGCTAAGACGTTATGGAGACAAAGTAAATATTCAGCGGATTCGTCCAGGGGCAAAAAACATCAAGTATAGTTCCGAATGCGATTGCCCATTAGTGTAACCGCAATAAAACACCATATTTCAGTGGAAACAGTGAGAAGGCATTTACACGCTGCTGGAATAAGGAATTATAAACCGGCACAGAAAATAGCATTGACACCTGCTGAAGAGGGGTCCGTTTTGCCCAGGAATATTTAAATTTTAATTGAGAAGAAAATGTTGTGATCTTCACTGATGAAAAAAAAAACATTTAAATCGAACAAAGATGAACGTAACAAGGAACGGTGCGCCATCACTCCGCTACTAATTAATCTAGGATATTTTTAAACACACCATGTAAGTAAATGCTCAATGGATAGATTGTTAGACCATTAAAATGTTGCCAATTACGTGGTGATGTTATTGTCATAAATAGTTTTTTTTCTATTTAAATGACATGTTTATTCACTACGTATAATAGGCAGCTATAAATCTTTAAAGCATTTCACAGATAAAATAAATTTTCTCGATAACAAACTTTCAAGAAAACATGCCTTTTTTAATGTTTATAAATGGGTAGATTTGATTATGGCATCCTCATAATATATTGTATATTAATTTGGAAATATGTGAGCATTTACTTACTTTATTTACCTAAGTGTTTTAATGAAATAATAAACATTTTAAATTTGCAATTGTTTAGTTTTATTTCTATGCGTTGTCCATTAAAGAACTGTAAAAAAGTATAATAAAATAATTAAAAAAGAAACACCTGAGCAGAAGCTATATTTAGGTTAAACTTGATTTCGAACGTAAACAACGATTAGTGACCACAAGACTAAAGAATTTCTGCGGGTTGTTCGAAAGAGATACCGCGCCCCCGGAACGCAAAGGGCACATGAAGGAACATAGACGGGTTTTAGTCAGTAAAAGTCTGACACTCCCTCCCGCCCCGCCCAGGGCGGGGGAAGTTATTTGATGATTTCCCGTCTATAAAAAAAAAAAAAAAAAAAAAGACTAAAGAATTTAAACCATATAGTATACTTTAATAAAGTTTATTCTTGCACAGCACAAGCAGCCAACCTTATCCTAGTGCAAATAGATTATTTTGTATTTTATCCCTTCATTATTATTTAATCACTCCATTAAGACATGATAATAAAAAAACTACCTATAAAATAGACAAAAATAAATTGTAAAGAGAAGTTGTTTTTGCAATTTAGTAAGGCAAGGAAAAATATGTTTGCGCGTTGTCACTGCATACCCTTAGTTAGTAGCATTTGAATACCAGTTTTACAATGAATACAAATATTTATTTTTCAACTACCCACTTAATACAAGTTATGCCAAAATATTACCATTTTAGAAACTTTATATTTGAAGATTATCCGTCTATAGTTCTTTACAATAATACAAGAAATACTTTTAGAATAAATTCTAAATTGAAAGCAAAACAATATCTTCGTCGCGGGATTTGATCTCGCAACTTGTCACTCTCAGTCTTACACACAGACCACGAGACCAGAGTTACTTGACCGAACTCATTAAAATAAGCTATTACACTTATTATATTATAACAAGTTGTTATAAGATTTAACCCAATGCTAACGTGATAAAGATCAAATTTGCGTGTGTGTATTTTTATTGTATTTATTCCTTCTCAGTTCTCGAGCACTTGACTGATAACCTCATATAAATTGAAATTAAACCTTATTCTCATAGGCAGAAGGTCCAATTTCGATTGTGTTTAGGGTGGGTCAGATAATGCTGACAACCGACTGTACAAGGTGACTTTATTTCATATTGCGTTTCTGAGCTTATCTTGGATATAAATAATATCGGTTAGGAGAAAAATTTGGACTTATCGATACTTATTATAAAGCTGAAGAGTTCGTTTGTTTGTTTCTATTTTTTTGTTTGTAAGTTCACGCTTATCTTCTGAACTGCTAGTCCGATTCTGAAATTTGTTCCGGTAATAGAAAGCTACGTTACTTCTGAATGCTCTGTAGCATCAGGAATAACGTAGCTTACTAGTAGTCTTTTTTCTCTATATGCCTGTGCGTATGGAGAAAGAATATCGAACGAAGTCGCTGGCAAAGACTGACAATGGTAGATTGTTATACATTCTTGTAGATGTTCTTTTTGTTTTTGGAGCTGGGAATAATGCGGTGGGTTTCTCCCAATCATACTTAATGTCCTACTTAATATTATAAATGTAAAAGTTTGTGAGGATGGATGGATAGATGGATGGATGGAAGTTTGTTACTCTTTCACCCTAAAGCGTCTGAACGGATCTGGATAAAATGTCACTGAGATAGATTGTAGAGTGGAATAACACATAGGATAATTTTTAGCCCGAAAAATGTTTGGTTCCCGTGGAATAATTTATCAAATTTCAGAAGCTAGTAAATAAATAAAATCCAGTTGCAATAAAAACACTAGCTGAAAAGTAATTACCGGAAAAGTTAGTACATGGCCTTAACAGCTAGGCTTCCCGTCAACCAGTAATGCATAAATTGTAGCTACATCCACGTCGTTTGAGGTTGTATTCACGGCCCACTCCCGTTGTGGGATAAGTAGGATTTATTACGGCCTGCACGTAATTAAGTATCTCCTTAATCGGGTCCGTTATTTGGCACGAGCTGTCCATTCTGTTAGCCCCCTATAGATGGTCACGTTGAGTTTACTCTGAGGTAAATTACCCCTGCTTACTGTCTCTTGAAAAATCTGACGACAACTTGATTTGTTGTTTTCATTTTGGTTCTCCAATTACATGGTAATAGCAGCCTGTTATTACATACATACCATCACGCCTGTATTCCCCGAAGGGTTAGGCAGAGATGTACCAATGTACACACACAGTTCGCCGGTATATTTAGGTCCCATGTAATAGGGGGCGAGCCTATTGCCATTAACCGGACACAAATCCTAACTCCGAGCTGCTCCTGAGAATTTCATAGAAAAAAACCCAATAACACTTTTTGCTCGACCTGGGACTCGAACCCGGGACCCCTTGCACAGCAGTCGCACTTGCGACCACGAGACCAACGGGGCAGTTTCAATAAACTGAAACTGAATGTACACGTTCTTTACAATACCAAAAATGCCTCTCAGAGAATGAATCTTTCTTACAAAACCATTGATAAAGTGTGTGTTTATTATTACTTTCTTAGTAATATAGATTACTAAGCGCTCATTGAGTTCGTAGGTAAATAAGAATCGTTCGGATCTATTCATCTGCGAAGGTAATCTCCGGTTTTTGAAAGGCTGGTCAAGTTTCTGATTAGAAAATCTGTTCGCCATTTTATGTAAGCTTTTATGATTGGTTTGTTAGTTTGTAGCAACTGTTTCTGACGTCACAGTTGCTTCACATGAAATAACTAATAATCTAGTGGTAGTTAGTTTAGTGGTTCTAAGCGCGACTGCTTCGCTAGAGGTCTTGGGTTCGATTCCCAGATCGAGCAAAAAGTGTTATTGGGTTTTTCTATGAAATTCCCAGTAGCAGCCCGGAGTTTAGAAGTAAGTGGTAAGAAACGTCCCCTGGCTCGGAAAACACGTATTCGTTGGTCGGGTTGTCATTCGTAGTCCTTTGTCAGTCGTTACGAATAGTCAGAAGCTAGGAAGTCTGACACCCAGTCTAACCTGGATTGCGGAGGTCGGATAGGCAGTCGCTCCATGTAGAACACTGGTATTCAGCTGCATTCGGTTAGACTGTAAGCCGACCCCAACATAGTTAGGAAAAGGCTAAGGAATGATGATCAGGTGTTGCATTGATACAGAATAGCAGTTTTTTTCCATTTATAATGTACAAAATAATGAGCATGCCTTGGGTAGGAACCAACTCACGAACGAAAACAGCAAGTATTCAAGTCAGAAAGCTAACAGTCATTAATAGAGTTAAAAATGTAGAAGTTTCACCGTCCCAGGTACACTGGCAAAGGCAACTACGACCGTACCCCCGTAGTTTATAGATAGTACTGTTCTACCTTAGCGGGAACAAGTGCATTCACTACGACCTACCTCTACTAATTGAAATCGCCGTGAAAAACGCCTCTCCGGCACGACATTGTGCTACTATTGGTTTGAGAGTTTCTCGATCGGGAGTCACTTGGTGATTTTGTGTGAATATTGCTCCATTTTTCAAATTAAAACCGTTTAAATCAGTATCATCTCAGTGATCAATTAATGCTATGAAAATTTTTGACAGACATACTTTTATACTACGCAACAAATAATGCGTTTTTCATCAATAGATCGAGTGATTTAAGAGAAAGGTCACTTGTCCCATTGACAGCGGTGCGGATGAGCTTTTTGATGCCCTGTGAGCTTCCTTTTTTTAAATCTTAACTGTACCATCACGCCTGTATTCCCTGAAGGGTTAGGCAGAGGTGTACCAATGTACAGGTACACCCACAGTTCGCCGGTATATTTAGGTCCCATGTAATAGGGGGCGAGCCTATTGCCATTAACCGGGCACAAATCCAAACGCCGAGCTGCTACTGAGAATTTCATAGAAAAACCCAATAACACTTTTTGCTCGACCTGGGAATCGAACCCAGGACCTCTAGCGTAGCAGTCGCGCTCAGGACCACTAGGCCAACGAGGCAGTTAACTGTACATAGTTTGTAATTTAATTACTATTTAGGAGATAGCTGTATACTTATAGAACATCACGCTTCGACCAATTCTAACCTAACCTAACCTAACACGTAACTGAATGCGGTTGCAAAAACCATGCGGGCGATGTCACGGTCAGAAACTAGAGCCATGAAATCGAGTTTATAATTAAACAGGACTTACCATTGATATACAAAAAACCCAAGATGCACATTTAACGTTTGAAAAACGTCCCCGAAAAAAGAGCGCAACATTCTAAATTGTGCGCTCATTTCAAATAGTCTCGTGTCACTCGCGTCTGGGAGCAGTCGTCAAAAATGCCGAAGTGTTCCGTGACAAATTGTAAAAATATTACGTCAAGAACGTTAAAAAAGGATGGGATATCGTATTTTCGATAAGTAAAAAAGTTTATTGATTAGTTTTTGTTGTTTTTATGACTGATTACAGCAAGCAATGTGTGATTTTGATTTATTTTTTCTAAAAACTTCATTCAACATTCAAAGTACAATACGGCCAACTTCAATGGCCGCTTGTTCAGTATTAGAACAACGCATTAAAGCGTCCTTTTTATTTTAGTCGCATTATAAAAATGACCCTGTTCTAATCTAGTGGAATCGTTTTTTTTTATTTGTGTTAATTTTTTTTTATTATTAAATTTATGTACTTTTGAACTTTATTGTATGTTAATTTTTTTAAGCCGAATAATTCAAGTGTCTTATGTTCCGAGCATTTTTTGAAGGAAGATAATGTATGTCACTTCAAAAGGCATAAAACGTCTTAGTAAAAAGTAAAATTGTCTTTTTTTTTCATTTGCTATGGACAGTTAATTTAGTTGTATTTTAATTTTAATGTTTTAATTGTCTATGACAATTCAAACCACACATTTTGAACCAAATATTTTAATAAACAATTTTAACAGTTATTATTTGTTTTTTTTATATACCCATAAACATGGTTATGCCCAAATAAAGGTATATTTATGTGTTTAAAACACAATTTAACAGACTTGTAAAATACTGACTAATAAAAAATAATTTAAAAAAGTCATGTTCGACTCCACTCAATGCCTTGTCCTACCGATCATAGTCGGTCGTCAATTTTTTTTGCTTTAAGTACACTGCGTTGTAATATCAACTTTAAACAATTAGCGTAAGGTTGAACTTGCAATAATATATGCTTGTAGCTTATAGAAAGAGACAGAAATATGTTTGAGGACACTTTCGTGCGTTACTTTTATTCGAGACTGTGCATCTTGGGTTTTTTGTATATCAATGGGACTTACCTTACCACCTTAATTAAAAAACAAAACAAAAGAAAAACCAACCACCAATAGAAATTACATCTCCACCGCAGAACATAAAACCCACCAATAGAAATTACTCCTATTCGTAACCACGACCAATAGAAATGATGTATTCAACTTTAGAACAACGGTAAGGGCCCTTCGGTTGCCCTGAACTCGAATAAAGAGGTATACGTTTTTTCTCTTCGATATAAAGGGTAGTAAATGTGCAGTCTAAATGGGCACTGCGCTGTCCTGGTGGCGAGTTGTCTCCTGCTAATTAATATATATGGTACGACGAGGAGATGTGGAGGATTGTAAGTGGGATTTATGTTAGTGGGCAATGTATTGACTGGGAATTGGGTATTAGACATTGTCCTACCCTACTTAATATTATATTAAAAATACGAATATAAATGCAAAAATTCGTGCGGATAGATGGATGGATGGATGGATGGATGGATGGATGGATGTATATTTGTTACTTAATCACGCTAAAACGGTTAAACAGACCTGGATGAAATTTGGCACTCAGATTGTAGTGTGGAATAACACAAAGGATATTTTTATCCCGAACAAATGGAATTCCCGTGGAACTATATATTAATTTTGATACGGGCGAAGCCGTGTTCAGAAGCTAGTACTAGTATAAATGTGTAATTAGTATCACTTCTTCTTAAGAATACAGTCTACAAACAAAAATAAATTCATAAAAAAAATATTAAGACGTGATGGGACTCGATACCGGACAAGATACGCATGTGACTTATACATTCATATGTACTTTCAAAGTTTATCTTAGACGGGGTAGGATTGGGACAGTCAACACCATCATTACTCACTCAGCATCCCTTTACGTAATCATCTATAAGTTAATTAGTAAGAGGGATAAATGTCACAACAATGAAACGCAGAATATTTCCGTCTGATAATCTATACGAATAAATAAAGCTGAAGTGTCTGTTTGTTATGTCAAAATAATAGCATTTTATTAAATAAATATGAACACAGTACACATACATACTATCACGCCTGTATTCTCCGAGAGGTAAGGCAGAGGTGTACCAATGTAACACCCACAGTTCGTCCGTATGTTTTAGGTTACATGGGCGAGCCTATGGGCGTGCTATTAACCGGGCACAAATCGTAACTCGGAGCTGCTACTATGAATTTCATAGAAAAGCCTAATAATACTTTCCTCGATCTGGGAATCGAACACAAGAACTCTAGCGTAGCAGTCGCGCTTTATAGGACCACTAGGAGAATGAGGCAGTTACACACAAACCCACATAAGTATAAAAATAATGATTTTATATAAGTAATAAAATCATTCTTTTTATTTTCTTGCATTTAATCTCTGAAACGACTGGATCGACTTTGACATTAAAAGGAGTAAATTTTGACCTACTTTATTTCAATAAAATTAAAACCTCGTGATCTCCAACATTCACGCGAACGAAGTAGCGGCTATAATCTAGTTAGATAACATTTGCAAATCCAAAACCATTAAATCCCTGTAGGTACATTCGAGATTATTATTGTTTATTCAAAACAGGATAAATTATCCATCAGCAAAGTCATGATGTTATGTGATCAGAATAATCGGACAAATTCACTATTTGTATTTCGTAGTCTAAGAGCTAACGCATATTATTTTATTTTTTTCATTTGTGACTAAAAGAGTAATGAATATAAATGTGGATGGATGGAGAGGAAGAGGGAGGCCAAAGAAAATATGGATGGATTGTGTGAAGAATGATATGTAAGAGAATAATGGAGTCAGTAAAAGTATGACGGTCGACAGGGCAAGAAGGTAACGTGTTGCGCCGATCTCAAATAACATGAGATAAGGGCAGGAAGATGATGATAATGTATGGCATATAAGCCGACGCCGACGGCCCAATTGATGTTAAGTGGTCACCGCTGCCGATAGACATCTGTAATACCAGAGGTCTTACAAGTGCGTTGCTATCCTAAAAAGAAAGTTGAGATGTCTCGTGTGCCTGTAATTACATCGGCACCTATACCCTTCAAACTGGAAAACAATAACGCTGCTTTGCGGCTGAAAAAGGTATGGTGGTCTTCACCGGACGAGCTCCTTCACAAAGAGCTCTACTACTACTAACTACTGTTTTATTTTTTTGTTAATTGGGTTCTGTAGGAGAATACAATTTCAAGTTATCTCTCTTTCTCGCTTACTCCTAAGGAGAAGAAGCGTTGTGCTAATTTCAGTCCGTACTTAAGTCCTTCATTTCCCATATCAATAAATATTCAATCAAAAATTCATTTGCTTACCATTTTTTTTCAATTTTACATTCTATTTTTGCTACCAACTCCCAAACCAAAATACGGTTTCGCTCAAAATTCAAAATCAAGTAATCATTTTCGCATTAATTCAGAATGACGCTTAAATCAAATTGCAATGTATAAATTGATACTGCTTTTAGTAACGTATACACAGACAAAATCCGAAATTGCGGTGAATGCTGATATTAGCCAATTGTGGTTAGATTTTGCGGGCAATGTGATTAGTGACTTATCATATAAATGGTCTTCAATTGGGATATTGTTTATTTGATATGATGATAATGGATTTGGTAGATTATGGGGTAAGCAGGAATATGGCTTGGTACTATTACTACCAACCGACCCGCATATTATTGTCCCACTGCTGGGCAAATTCTTCTTCTGATTACAGACTTACTAGATAGAAGTCCAGGGGACCTACCACCATCTCTCTAAACAGTATAATTTAAATATTACTGTGTAATTTCAGTTGTTTTATTTTACACCGGCACTGAGCCGAGCGTTGAAAGTCCAACATTGCACATATAAAATAATGTTGTTTTGAGAGTTGGTGGTAGCCCCAAGGTTTGCTCACCTTGTTTTATGAAAATACACTACTTATTTAATAGATTTGACGTTTCAACCAGAGATATCAGATATAAATCTAATTCTTATAATTAAAAACGTTAAAAATCTAGTCACAATCTCATCTCAACGACAGTGTCAAGAGTATTATTTATGCGGTTGAAACCGGGCGTGTCGCTAATGCCAAAATATGCTCTTAGTCTTTAATACATCCACAATCTGCAATATCATACCGCGTCTACTTGGCAACATCTTACTTAGCTAAGCGATTAAGTAAGAAGCAATAATCTCTCCCTGGCTACTTGCCCACAATCTTTTAACATACCACTTAAAACTTCCATGCTTAACACCAACTTAAAAATGTATGGGTGATGTATTACGTACTCTATTTACGTGTGGAACGTAGTATAAAGTTCTGTAGTAAGTCCCATTTTTAGCTAACGCTTTTGATAAAGCAACACTTTTAGCATTAGTGGCGAGAGGACGTGTGAGTGAGATGGAGTTTCTCAATAATAATGTCTCGCTCTTTCATATTTTTATGATTATACCTGTCATATCATTTGACGTTTAGCATAGTATCTATGTCTTCTTCTTCTTTTCTCGACTTAGCTTGTATATTAGCAGATTTAGTTGTTGGCAGGAACTCTTTGTGAGACGAGCAATCTGTACCATACTTTTGAAGGCTCTTTTAACACCCTTCAAGTTTTGATTTTTCAAATGAAACTCAACATCATCATCTGGCTAGCCTTTTTCCCAAATATGTTGGGGTCGGCTTCCAGTCGAACTGGATGCAGCTGAATATCAGTATTTTACATGGAGCGACTGCCTATCAGACCTCCACAACCCAGTAATGGGTAATACGATACTCTTGGTAAGACTGGTTGTCAAATGAAACTCAACAAATACCCAATTAAACATTCATTATCATATTAGTCGAAATACATCGACTGCTGGACATAAGCCTCCCCCCAAGATAGGCACAATGACCGGTCCTACGTTACATCCAGCGATTTCCCGCGACCTTTACCAGGTCGTCGGTCCACCTCATGTGGGTCCTTCCCATACCTTGAGAGCCTTACTACTCCAACGGCCGTTCGCTCTACGAGCGATTTTGAGAGCTGTGTCTTTTATTTTAGTTCTTCTGCTGATCTCTTCATTTCTGATTCGATCTCCCCACTACTCAATTAAACAGTAACAATACAAAATCCCCAGTCTTGAAAAACCTTTTCCGAATCATTTCACAATTCCATTTCATCAACTAAAACATCATCTCTCAAAAACCATTTAGCACACGGAAATATCTACCCGTGTAAAACCGGTGAGCAGACAGGCGCTATCGATAATTGACAACTTCCTTACTACCGTGACATCACTATACGAACAAAAAGTGCTCCGGTATCAATTAAAAACGGACTCCGGAGCGGTTAGTGGTGGGACACGGTATATTTTTTGTCGATGTTTTTTGCACTTTTTCGACTGCTGTAGACTAATTAATTTTATGGATTTCGTTTCGTGTTTACAGTTTTGTTGAAATGTGGAATGTTTCTGTTCGGCTTGTGTCCGGTGTTGGGTTTTTTTTTTTTTTTTTTTTTTATAGACGGGAAATCATCAAATAACTTCCCCCGCCCTGGGCGGGGCGGGAGGGAGTGTCAGACTTTTACTGACTAAAACTCTACATTTTTTAGGTTTTTATTTACAACTAGCTTTTGCCCGCGACTTCGTCCGCGTGGATTAATAGTTCCCGTTCCCGGAGGATTTCCGGGATGAAAACTATCCTATGTCCTTTCTCGGGTCCGTTTATCTGCATTTGGCATGTGCGTTTGTTCGAATAACCAGTAGCTGTTTAGTTTAAACTATTACAAAAAAATTAAAAACATTTATTTGAAACTTTCTTCCTTTCTTTGGAGTTTCTTGCCCATTCTTCTCTATATAAAAAATCTCTACATAAATGGTTTTTCTTGCTTTCCTTTCTTCCTATCAAATAAAACTGCCGTTTGAAAATGCAACTAGATTCAATTCTATTCTTTCATGACGTTCAAAGTACCTTTTAATGGTCTAATTAAAAACTTTGACTTCTGTTTAAGACAGTTTCGTAGAACTTCTTCCACCATAACTCTTTCTGCTGTGAAAGCATTGCTTACGAAAAGTGCAACCGTTGGTTTTCAAACAGCATAATTGAAAAACAAACACTTTTAAACAAAGCGGGCAGACTGCCAGCTATGTACCTTACAGAAATAAAGAAGAATATCTATCAATCAAGCATTTTATAACCCTATCAGATTCATTCGGACACTTTTACGAGTCGGGTATAATTTCTATGTCAAAGCGGATAATTTTCCCATAATTTGAACGCGTCACATAATTGACACTAATGGCGATGTTGCCAATGCTAAACACGGTATTTAATGCTGTTGTTTACCCGAGCATTCAATAGTTTATGTCACGCGAGCGGTGTTGCCAGGGTAGTTTAGAAATTAGCTGTTGTACTTGTTTGTTAAATAATTGTAAGCTGGTTTTAGTACTGTTTTTTATATGTTTGGATGGACATTGCATCATCGAAGAAAAATAAGCTCTATTATTATAGCTCGGGAATCCAATCCCACATCAAAATCGCAATCACGCAAACCTGCGGATTTGGGGTCATCAATGCCGCGGATCAGCGGGATTTATACCACTCCTGGGTACAGACCTCCTCCCATTTCTTCCACTTCTCTCTGTGTTGTGCCTCCTCTCGCCTGTTTCTGAGGAAGCTATCAATCGTCTAATCCCTCACATTATCATTGGTACTGTTGCACTCAAAAAAGTATTTTCTTATGAAAGAACAAACTAGATGCGGGATAAGTTTGGTTTCCGAGTTTTTTCTTTGGCCTATACTGTACCACTGCTGGGCAAAGGCCTCCTTCAAGTCTTTCCGGGCTCTCTCGAACCAGTGACAACGATTCTATTCCCGCGCGGAACAAATCTGTATGGTTTACAGATAGTTGTTGGTATGTATGTAAACGCACCCACGATACAGGAGAAATTCCTAGGTAACGTTTTTATAGAAGGCAATTTTGTTTATTTTTGTTATTACAAAAAAATATCATTTCCGTGAACAGTAGCTAGTTTTTATTTGTGCAAACAACAGCAAAAGTTTTGCGCTGCAATTGATCAATAACACATCAATTAATTATGATAACCACGTATTGGCACAAAAATATTAAAAAAATCTGTAAGATAAAATTTTCCTCCCCATCTTACATAAAACCCCGACAGCTCAAAATTAGTAAGCATATAATATGTAGACTGGAAATAATTCCTTCATACATTTGTGATGGCGAGTTTCTCATTATACCGTTTGTATTAGATTTCCATACAGATAGGAATTATTGTTTACTCGAGAACTTAGCGCCGGCTTTCATAATATTGTATTGCAGTGTAATTAGTGAGGGGTTTTAAAAGAGATTTGTAGCTTTGTTAAAAAGCTTATTATAGTTAAAATACTACCTGCCTCACTGCCTCGTTAGCCTGCTACGCCGCTACGATTGAGGTCTTGGGTTTGATTCCCAGGTCGACCAAAGTGTTATTGGGCTTTTTATGAAATTTCTGTAGCAGCTCGGAGTTAAGATTTTTTGTGTCCGGTTAATGGCAATAGGCTCGCCCCCTATTACATGGGACTTAAATATACCGGCGAACTGTGGTTGTACATTGTTACACCTCTGCCTAACCCTTCGGGGAATACAGGCGTGATGGTATGTTAGATGTATTTCTAAAATTGTGTGGAGTCTTTGTATGGTGTTCAGATAGTTGTTTAGGGTCTGGTTGGGGTCTGACTAATCCTAACTAATATTATAAATGCGAAAGTAGTAACTTTGTAACTTTTTCACGCTTAAATCACTGAACCAATCATCCTGCAATTGCATATACGTTGTCAGGTGTACAGAAAGGTACATAGGGTACTTTTCATCCAGAAAAAATGTACCTAAAACCAACCAACGATGCGAAAATTTGTTAGGATGAATGGATGTTTGTTACTCTTTCGCGCTTAAACGGCTAAACGGATCGGGATGTAATTTGGCACATAGATAGATTATAGTCTGGAATATCAGATATGATACTTTTCATTCTGAAAAAATCTACGATTCCTATGGGACGAAGTCGAGAAGCTTGTATGTTTACAAACACACCCACAGTCCGGGAGAAATTCCTGTGGGGCAAAGTATTTTAACACTGGCTAGGTATATATTTTTATACCGATATTATTTCTACTACTTAGGATATTTTCTCTTTATCCACTGGCAACACCAACGATTAACTCCAATAAAAAACGCAATTGTTTTCGTTTCCCATAATCCGCTACCTATTACAGTGACGTAATGTTATGGCGTCAATCAGCGTCAATTTGTGATTAGTGATGTGCTAATTTTATCGATAATACCAATTATGTGGTATCAATTAAAAAGTAATCGTATTTTTTTATAGTAAAGTATTTATTTGACGTTTTTATGATTGTCTGTTTTGTCTAATTATAACGTTAATAATTAATGACTTGTTGTCTAATTAGTTAGGTCTAAGCCGATTTAGGTCCTAATAATGAGTTATGATGTTGAATAATATATCATTAGTAATCTATTTCTGTAGTTGTTGTTCTCTAAATAAACGACAAAAACAGTTATTTTATGTTGAGAACAATGAGAGAGAATACACCTACATTTATTTTCATGAACTCTAAATACAGTTATAGTCGAGATTAAATTGAAAATTATATTATACTAGCTTCAGCCCGCGACTTTATCTGCGTCAAATTGACATTTTGTCTCGCGGGAACCGTGCATTTTTCCAGTATAAAAAGTATTATAATTTATGTGTTATTCCACACTACAGTCTATATCAATGCCAAATTCCACCCAGATCCGTTTAGCCGTTTAAGCGTGTAGAGTAACAAACATCCATCCATCCATATATCCATCTATCCTCACAAACTTTCGCATTTATAATATTAGCAGGATATTAGTAGGATAGTAGGACTAGCTTTTGCCCTCGACTTCGTCCGCTTAAATGTCGTCTATCGCGGACGCAGACAAAGCCGCGAAAAATAGTAGCCTATGTCCTGTCTTGTAATATTGATTAATAATTTTTGACATAGCCAATAATATTGACATACATGGTATAAATATTGGATACCCCATGGGTACTAGACTATGGGTTTTAGACTGCCCAGTTGGTCTTGTGGTCCCAAGCGCGACTGCTGAGCAAAGGGTCCCGGGTTCGATTCCCAGGTCGGGCAAAAAGTGTTATTGGGTTTTTTCATTAGGAATTTCTCAGTAGCAGCCCGAAGTTTGGAAGTTGGTGGTGCGACACCCCCGTAGCTCGGAAAGCATGTAAAGCCGTTGGTCCTGCGCCTGATCTCTCTCCGGTCGTGTCGGATTGCCGTCCCATCGGGCTATGAGAGTTAGGGAAGAGGGAGTGCACCTGTGTTTGCGCACACACTTGTGCACTATAATATCTCCTGCGTACGTGGCTAGTCTGCATTAAGATTAGCCGCCGTGGCCGGAATCGGTTCAGATTACGTTACCCCATGGGTATGTTACAGTGATATAATAACACTAATTGTAAGATCTTCTGTTCAAATGTGACAAACAATAAATGAATGAATTTTTATATGAATTCTTAGGGTTCAAAATTACCCCATAACAAATTTCATCAAAATCTATTCAGATTTAGTCGTGAAAGCGAAACAGACAGACAGAGTTTCGCATTTATAATATTAGTATAAAATAAAATGATATTTAATTCAATCTTTCCCTTACATATAAAATAGGTACAAAACATCGAAGTTTACACTCCAATAAAAAGAGATTTTTACAGCAAATCAGTGTGGAATCCCAAGATTGGTACCAATTTTATCGATATCGAGTTTGTAATTCCAGGATTTTATTGATACTAAGTCCTGACGTTACAATGTTGCAGAATTTATAATATCGAGTGGAACTGACTAAGGGAATTTTTATTCTGGTTAGAATGTAACAAATTAATGGATTACGTTGATACATTTCTGTGGGGCCTTTTGTAACAGTTTGCTGAGCGAAGTGGTATGTTTGGGTGAACGTGTATGTCTTTTAATGGGATTGTTTTTTCTGGAAGTTGATGACTAGTTATCGGATAATTTAAAAAGGGTTATTCATTTAGTTTTTTTTAAACTGTGTAACAGAATAATTAAAAAAATAAAAACGACCGGTCCCTTTAACCAATCTCAATGAAGACTAGCTTAAAGTGTACAAGTATGTACGCAAACACAGGTGCACTCCCTCTTATTCAAAGAGAGAAATTCCTAATGGAAAAACCCAATAACACTTTTTGCTGGACCAGGGAATCTTACTCAGAACCCCACGCTCAACAGTCGTGCTTGCTACCACGAGACCAACGGGGCAGTTACTTAATACTTATTATTCATCTATTAATACTAATATTATAAATAGGTAAAGTTGTGAGGTAGTAGGGAGTAATCTCTGGATCTACTGAACCGGTTTTGAAAACTCTTTTACCCATAGAAAGCCACGATATTTGTGAGTATCATAGGCTATATAACATCACGCTACGATACACGGGAGCAGAGCAGTGACCAAAGACGTTACTTAACACGGCTGAAATAAGCCACGTGGACGAAGCCACAGGCAAAATTTAGTCCCTAAATATAATCCTCTGATTTGGTTCACAGAACATTTAAACAGAATCGAAAATAGGCTTGTCTATTTCGGTCCCAAACCATTTTGAATGGCATTTAAATTGTATTATTTAATAGTATTTCAAAACTGGTTTTGACTTGTTTACATAAATACAGAAATACGACAAAGATTGAATAAATTATCCGTTTGTCTTTGAAGCTTACTTACCATACCTAGGTCTTAAATAAACCAATTAAGATTTTAGATAACTAGGTAAACTCCGTGGCTCTTGTAGAATTTCAATGTTGCTATGTTACAGGTAAAACTGTAGATTGGACATTATTGGCTTTGTCTGTTGAAATAAGTACCTACCTGAATAATAATTTTACTGGTATTTATTACTATTTTCGGTATCCATGGTAGGTACTCTCTTGCTACTTACACTTTCCTCGACCTGGGAATGGAATCCAAACCTCTAGCGTAGCAGTCGCGCTTAGGACCACTAGGCCATCGAAACAGTTATAAATATATAACAAATATATAAATAAAATATACCATCACGCCAGTATTCCCCGAAGGGTTAGACAGAGGTGTACCAATGTACCCCACATTTCGCCGGTATATTTAGGTCACATGTAATAGGGGGCGAGCCTATTGCCATTAACCGGGCACAAATCCAAACTCCGAGCTGCTACTGAGAATTTCATAGAAAAACCCAATAACAGTTTTTGTTCGACCTGGGAATCGAACCTAGGACCTCTAGCGTAGCAGTCGTGCTTAGGACCACTAGGCTAACGAGGCAGTCAATACAGCAACACACAGGGAAACAGTTAAGGCCTATTCAGACCTAAGCGGTATTCGCTACCGTCTACGGCAGAGAAAACCCAGTGGGTATGCGGTAATATTACTGTTCAGACCTAAGCGGTATTCGCTACCGTTCGTAACCCGCGTGGTATGTACCTCTACCCACAGCGGCAGCGAATATCGCTCAGGTCGCTCTAGCCGCGGTACTTGATACTAAATACCTGAGCGAAATCCGCGCGGTATGTACCTCTACCCACAGCGGCAGCGAATATCGCTCAGGTTTGAATAGGCCTTTATATACAGATGTAATGTTTAAAAAAAAACAAATGAAAGCGTTTTTCGAACCAGTTTTCTATTTTTAAAACGTTCACATTTATAATTCACTGTTATGCAAGAAGCCTTTTGATAAGCGTCTAATATTGTTTATAGGCCCCAAAATGTTATAATTGACATACAAATCAAATTAAAATCCACTTCGCAATATTATCGTATCGAAGACGCACGTAAGTAAGTTAACTGTATCATTCAATTACAATGATGTATCGGCAAATTAAGTTATTACAGTGATATTACACAGGGTTATACGTTCCTAAGTTTAGGGGAACTTAGATTTTAAACCACGGTAAAAAAGTTTAATTTTGAATAACCAAAAACTCAAAACATAGTAACAACCCTTCTTGGTTCTTGGTTATTCTAAATTGTACTTTTTTGTAAGCAACTTAGGGTTCAATGTGAAGTTTTGCTTCCTCGTGAAAACTGGAGATTGCCATAAAATATATAAATAAATAATCAAATTAAATCACGATACCTAGTCAATATTTAATATGTAATAATCGTTTATGTCTAATGATATTTCAGAATAAACCTCTTTCAAAGAACATATTCACCCCGTTGTGGATTTTTTATTTTATTTATTTTATAACGGGTGGGAAATCATCAAATGACTTCTTTCGCCCTGGGCAGGGGCGGGAGGGAGTGTCAGACTTATACTGACTAAAATCCATCCATGTTCCATCTTGTGCCTTATGCGTTCCGGGGACGTGGTATACCTTTCGAACAACCCGCAGCCCCGGCAGGCACCGGCGGCACTAAGTCGCAGTGAGCCAGTGCCGCGCGACTATATTATTACAGTGTGCGCCTTATCTGCATAAACTTAGCGACAAGATGGATAAACAAACTGTCCATTTTGCCGCTAGGTTTAGGTAGATTCAAAAATCGCCTACAAATAACATCGTATTGGTTTTATTAGTCTGTAAGCCTTTTGTAAAATACTTAAAATATAGTATAACAATATTAAGCTTATCGAAAACTTATAGGAGCTTTTATAGACGAAAAGTTTACGTACCTACGTTAGTAATACCCTATCAACAACAAATCTGCGATTAAAATTATTAATTCCCACAGAAAAATACCCTCATTTTCTCTCCTAACCTAACGCACCAACTACACCCCTAAACAATCGATACCAAAACCGATACTCGGCACACAGTCACATTACTATTCAATCACCTAACTGCAACACCACTCTACGGTCAACTCATTAATTAATGAGCCAACACACTGCCGACTAATTTAGTTAACTACTGTATTTGTTCAATCGTTAGGATTAAACGCTGTGGAAAGAGTATGACGGTTTTGGTTACCATACAAGATTATGTGGCAACGCATTTGCAAGGCCTTTGGTATTGCAGATATCTATAGGCAGAGGTGACCGCTTAACATCAGGTGGGCCGTAGGCTAGTTTGCCATCGAATAACATTAAAAAGAAATACCCCGTTGGTCTGCTGTTTGGTCGGTACCTGGGGTCCTAGCCTCAATTCCCCAAGTCGAGCTAAAGGTGTGTTGGAAGTTGGTGGTGTAACCCTTGCCTCGGAAAGCAGGTGTCGCCTTTGGTTCTGAGCCTGATCTCTCCCCGGTTGTATCAGATTGCCGTTTTATCGGACTATGCCGTTTTATAGAGAGTTAGGGTCCGTCTTTCGTGCACCTGTATTTACGCATACACTATGTTCTTGGCTAGTCTCCGTTGAGATTTGCCGCCGCGACCGAAATCTGTCTGGAAAATAATCTATACGAAAATTTCGTATGTTTGTTCCGAATAAGCTCCGAAACTACGGAACCAATTTAAAAAAAAATCTTACCAATGTTTAGCTACTTTATTCCTGAGTAACATAGACTATATAACATCACGCTACAACTCACGGGAGCGGAGCAGTGACTAAACACGTAACTTAATGCGGTTAAAATGAGCCACGTCCACATTTCGCGGTCGAGTCTATAACATACATTAACCTATACGCACACGTTAACGTTTCATTCTAAAGGATTAACCCTAGCAAGTGTAGTAGAAACATAAACAAGTGCGCGTCACACATGCATTAACTGGAGCCCGAGTTTGTAACCCACATCAGGCTTGTAAATATTTAATATGGCTGACAAAGTTATTTGCGTTGTTACTCGTCTAGAAAGTTTCTATAGAGCCGTTTGCAAGACAATTTGCTTGTTTTTTTTTAGGGTTCCGTACTGAAAGGGTAAAACGGGACCCTACTACTAAGACTCCGCTGTCCGTCCGTCTGTCTGTCTGTCTGTCACTAGGTTGTATCTCATGAACCGTGATAAATAGACATTTGAAATTTTCACAGATTATGTATTTCTGTTGCCGCTATAATAACAAATAAATAAAAAACAAAATAAAATAAATATTTATTCTCTCATACAACAAACGGCGAATTTTATTGTCCATTTTTACGCGATATTGATAACGGCAGGAGATACACACTCTTGAAATACTAGTAATATATTTAAGTATTCAGTTAAAAATAAATCAAATTAAAATAAATAATATTTAAGAGGAGCTCCCATAAAACAAACGTGTATATTTTTTATTGCCGTTTTTATAGATAATGTTACGGAACCCTTTATGCGCGAGTCCGAATCGCATTAAGCCTGTTTTCTGTATTTTTTCTTTTGTCGCGACAACGCTACTGATGTCTCTTTGGCGCGATAAATTGTCGGGTTCTGTGTCAGATTTTGATTTTATTCATTTTTATGGTTATTTAAGTCTTCTTTTTTGTAGTAGATCTTTTTTTTACTACTAAACATGTAAATGGACACGGGTGACACCGCAGGTTATAATTATGTAGTTCTGCTTAATATTATGTGAAAGTTTGTGAGGATGGATGGATGTTTGTTACACGACCATGCCAGAACGCCTGAACGTATCTAGATGAAATTTGGCACAGAGATAGTTTATAATCTATCATAGCACACAGACAACTTTTATCCCGGAAAAATCTACGAATCCCGGGGGACAATATGTCAACATTTGGACGCGGAGGACGTCGCGGACAGAAACTAGCATAATTAAAAATCTTTAAATATTTCAGGACACATTAATTTGAAGTTTGTTTTTGTGAAAATTTTGTACAAAAGAATAAAACAACAAACTGAAAATCTAACAAGCTTAATAACCCGTAAATAAAGCTCATGGTAAAAAAGTCACTTTAAAAAAAGATCTGCGTCAAATGAACAAGTAAAACTTGTAAAGTGTTCAGTGGTCTGTCGACTAATTAATTGAGTCGACTGACTAGCTTGCACCTGCAGTCCCGGGTTGAGTAGGGATGGGACACTGCTGGTATCGGTATTATCGATATCGATAAATTTTGTGTCGATAAGGGGAGAATTTATGATTTTTTTTGTGGAAACAATTTACTGAGTTGATTGAGCCATTGTTGTATTTGAATAGTGTTGAAATGATTGGTTTTTTATGTACCTACACGGTTGTTGTTTGATTATTTTCAAACCGAAAATATTTTTATATAAGTAATTTTATACGGAACGATTAAAAGGTAGGCAGATAAATTGGAGAAAAACTGAACAATATTACGAGTATATTTAGATTTCCTGTATTTTATTTGCGAAAGCCTACATTATACCTACATTATAATATAACCAATAATAAGAAAATGATTATAAAAGTACGTGATCAATCTATACTAATATTATAAATAAGTAAAGTTTGTCTGTTCTTTTGTTTGTAGGTTGAAGTAATCTTTGATAGTCCTGATCCGATATTTTTTTGCACCGATAATAAGCTAGACTATTGCCGAGTGCCATAGTAGTATGTTTAATGGTATATTATTGAACGAAATCGCAGTCAGAAGTTAATTAGAAATAAAATCTACCTAAAAAAAAGTGTCAAAAACATTATAGAAAAAGATTGCCGTCATAAAAATAAATGACGGTTCCCAACATATTGATAAACCGATGCATTTCATAAATATTTTAACAAAAACCAACAGAAAGACGTCATAAATAATTCATTGCCACGAAGCGCTTCAATCCAGTTCAATCCAGATTTTTAATTTTGATATTCAATTTAATTTTCGTCGCTCGAATTTTAACAACGATGTCCTTTTTGTTACTTTAGTCTTTTTCGTCACCTAATTGTTTTAACGTTTTTGAAGATTAGATCTTAGAGGACAAAGGGTAATTAAGGCTTTATTTTCAACGTAATCTGTACTTAGGTATTATTCGAGATTTTTGCAAACAAAAAAATCTATACAAATTTTTCTTCTCGTGTCCTTTTGTTACCAAAAAATTCTGTCGAAAAATTTTGATAAGAAAAATGAAACACTTGGAAAAAAGTCCAGTAATTAAACATTCGAACAGCATCGCATAAGCCGTCTCTAATGAGGAAGAACTTCATTGTCTCTGGGAAAAGAAAAGATTATTATGTTGCTCTCAGATTTCACTGGAGTTTGTATTTATAAAAGAAGAGTGTTTTTGTGAAGAGATTTCTGAATAGGAATTAAGTACGGAGATACTTGACCTGTGTGGGGTAACGGCGACAGTGCTTGGTCACTTTGTGATTTATTTATTTTAGATTCATACACAAAGGCACAAAGGCGGATTTAACGCCTTAGGCATTTTCTACCACTTAGCCAAAGGTGGTGAAGAATTGTTAAAAAGTAGAAGAGAGAGTGGTGTGAAGTGGAGTGGGGTAGAGTGGACATTGGTACACTTCTTTATAGGTAACCCTTCGGGGAAAATAGGCATGATGATGGTGGTAGAAGAGATGTAAAGTCACAAAAATATGTAAAATACACATACGTACATAATCTAACATACAAAAGGGTGTAAAAAGTTCCATGCTCTTCCCATGATTGTGATAATTTTGTTCTTAAAAGCCATATCTGGGAACCTTCTGGTTAAGGAGATATGGAAAGAAAAAGTCTCTCTTCAAAATGTGTGGAACAATGTGTATGTGGTTAAAGTCAAAGTCAAAGCATTTATTTCAATTAGACCATTTACAGGCACTTTTTGAATTGTCAAAAAGTTACCTATAACGCTGGGGTGTCCATAATTATGTACTGAATCTGCAATAAAAGTTTTCCCTACTAAGTTTCTTCCACCACATACATCTTAATCAAACCACTATCAAAGTTAACGAAGCGACAATAATCAACAAAACACAAACGAAACATCTTTGAACAAACAAAAACAAATTAAAATAAAGTTATAGCAATAAAAAGAACGATCCTATTTATTGGGCACTCACCCGGCTGGAGTTTGGGCATCAATCAATTATAGCGAATAAAATATAAGTTAAGAGTTACAAATTGTTATTAATGCTTGCAATACTTATTTTTGTTTAATCTATGGCCTTTATTGTGTTGAACACTGTAATGTTGCCATGTTAATTGGGAAAGAGAATTATAAGGGAGTAGAAAGTGGCTTAGCAACTACAGTTGTTAATAGATACATTAAAGTACATTATTCGGTTTT
This sequence comes from Caradrina clavipalpis, assembly GCA_932526535.1. NCBI lineage: Eukaryota > Metazoa > Arthropoda > Insecta > Lepidoptera > Noctuidae > Caradrina > Caradrina clavipalpis. The sequence continues at coordinate 1,203,370 of OW052110.1, forward strand.
GTTTAACAGAATTGTAGCTCAACTTAAAAGAGTTAAATAAAAATGTGTGTGAAAAAAATATGTTCATTCTTCATTAATCAGTTGTAGAAAAAGCCAATTTTATGTAATTGTTGTTTTTATAAACTACTAGCGATCCACCCACAGCACTACACATTTTGATATATATTTAATTAGGAAAATTCTACATACCAACCGAATATCTGGCTTTCATCGGTGAATTTCCAAAAAAAATTGTTCCATGCAAACTATGTTCTAAAAAATTACGAACACAGCGAAATCGGTCAAGCCGTTCATAAGTGATAAACTTTCGTACACTCTACTATTCTATTTGTATTCACAGATAATCGTATTAGTAACAAGAGAAGCAACTAATCTAAAATCAGATTTGTTGTTGTAAATTTCCTCAATGATTCAAATTACCCAGTCATCCTCGTACTATCACAAAGATGTCTACGTCACTAACAAGGCCATTTCACACAACTCATCAATAAAATTATCATTGTTGCAGGCAGAAGACGTCGGCGGTAATCAAGATAATCGCCCGGCGACATAATTACAATGCACCAGCGGTAATGAGTGACCATTGATCAGTCACGCGACGGACGAGCCATGACCACCATGTGAACACAACATGAATCGCGGCACAAAGAAAATGTTCGCCAAAACACACCGGTTTTGGGATAGACGGAAGCACAAAGTAGGACGATGACACCGCCGAGCGACTGCATAAAATAAAAACAAGCTTTTTCGTTAAAAAACACAAGCTTTTCGTGTTAAATCGCTTTTTTGTGTGTACGCAAAATACCGTAATCTTCATTTGCAACTTAATTTAATTTCCCAAACAGTGTTCTTTCAATAGTTTCAAGCAATATTAGGTAAGGCCTTCGTGTTTAAATGTAAATATTGTGTTCGTGAACGCTAAATCTCGACGTTCGGAAAAAACGGGTATTTAGTAATCGTATAGTAAAGAGAAATAATAGTCAAACACTTCCGTTCCTATAGGCAATACGTTTTTTTAAAAGTAAATCAATTATACAGTTATTTCTACGGGGCCAAACTTTCAATCTGTCTAAACAATAAAATTAGTTAGATGAATTTTACAAATCCTGTTGCGAGAGCCACGATGGTTCCCAATACCACACTGTTGGCAAGAACTACGATGTCTGCACACTTCAACACTACGGTTGGTCCAAATTCAACGTTTCTGGTCCCGACGTATATGAGCCAGGAAGAGTTTTTTGCTTTGCAAATGACAAATGGCTCCGATGCCAATACAACTTTATCGAACGATACAACAGTAAATTTAGTTCTAAAAACTTGGTACCCAAGTGGGTATTCACCCGCGCACATAATAATAGCATCAGTGGTTGTGACAGTGTTAATGATAATGGTTGTAGTGGGCAATATGTTGGTGATAATCGCGATAGTGACAGAAAAAGCGTTGAAGAACATACAAAACTGGTTCATAGCATCCTTGGCTGTGTCGGACTTCTTCCTAGGCCTGGTGATAATGCCGTTTTCTTTGGCGAACGAGCTCATGGGGTACTGGATCTTTGGGTTCTGGTGGTGCGAGATACATTCGGCGATGGATGTGTTACTGTGTACGGCGTCTATCATGAATCTGTGCCTGATCTCGCTCGACCGGTACTGGAGTATAACTCAGGTGAGTGGATTATAGAAATTTCTCGTAAATTTTTTGTATACTGTTTGTATTTTAGGACGGAATTTATAATACGATCGTATTTCATAAGGCTCCCCAGCGCTCGGCCTATTGTATATCGTTCGACCTACATGGGGAAAAAAATTGGCTGGTTATTAGAGGGAGAAACTACAGTTCCTTACAAAAGTGCAACAGCTACGGTCTAGCGGGTTGACGATCAAAATATGTATATAGAACCGATGAATACTTTTAACGTTTACGGTCTAGAATCATGTTCTAAATCCAAAAAAGTATTGATTACAATGTCCCTTCCACCCCGTTTATTAATTGCCAATTTACCCTCGTGTTAGCAACTAACTCTAAGTTACGTTTCTGTCCAAGTGACCTAACATCCGAATATAATTAAACTTAAGAAATTAAATTTGAAAAGACTAAATAAATCAATGTCTATGACTAAGTTAGGGCAGAGATTCAGGCAGTCAATTATTTAGGCTGGGCTCGTCTCCCGACCCAATTTGTCTTGCAGATTGAGTGACAATCTCAAATGAACCGAACTGAACGATTGACACAGAAAGTTGGAAGTGATATTCGAAAGTTGGACTTCCAATTACAGACGCAAAAAGTTAAATTTAGTTTTTTCAATTCCGGAAATAGTTTTGGAACTGCAAAGAGGGTAGATTTTTTATTCGTCGCCAGTCTATTAAATGGTCGTTCGGAAATTCGTGATTTGCTTGTGGAATTTTAAACATTTTCATATTTGCCGCTGCAGTTTGGAAATTCAGCAAAGGTCGCACGACAAAGTCCATGTATTTAACAAATATTTTTGAACAATATTATTAACGAAGCATAAAGCATTCTGATGATGAAAATGCTGATCAAATATTTTAAAAATTTACAACACAATCGATTGATGTCCACTTTTAGCTATGGATTTAAAGAATTTGGAAGTTATGATGGTTTTTATACGGCAGGATGATGCTGACTGTATGTAACCAGTAATTAGTTCTCTGATATCGGTGAAGGAAAACATCATTAGGAAACCGGGACTTATAAAATGATTATAAAGATAAAGAGATAAAGATAAAATTCGCATTTTTTTATTTTTTTATTATAAGTCTGATGTTGTTAATACGCCTTGAGCAAGCGTAGTGATTAATGCTTGTGCCTTTTCCGTATGAGAAGATGCCTTTGTCTTGCAATGGTACAATAATGGGCTGGTAAAAAACCGTTTTAATAGATGTAATACTGTATGTGGATGTAACTATTAGTTACAATACGATAATTCCATTTTTTCTTTTCATCACAGAAATAAATAAATAAATAGTTGTAATAAATTTGCGGTTACGGCGGCGGGCAATTTCAATAGAGACTAGCCAAGAACGCAGGAGATGTTATAGTGTACAATTGTGTGTAAAAAGACAGGTGTAGAATTCACTTGTGTGTGTACGATCCGTCGATCCTCACTCTTATAGTCAGATCTATGACTGTGGGAGTGATCATGGCCAAGACCAACGGCTTCACGTGCTTTCTGAGACACCTTATCTAATCAAAACTAAATTCTATATCCAACTTATTGTTCCAAACGTGTCTAATCATCATAAAACCCCTCTCAATATTTCCATTCCCTATCCCACCCAGACCAGACTCTCAAAAATCTATTACCAAGATTGGCTTTAGTTTACAAACACTTTTCAATTCAAATACAGCACTGGCAATTTTCAACGTACCGTGGACCAGTGTTTTTGACTTCTAGCTGGCAATACGGTGACCTGACGTGACCCGTTGTTATTGGAGCGGGAACGGCCAATATCAGGGTATCGGCAACGTTGCTTGAATTATTTGTAACTCACAAACTGAACTGTGGAAAGGTGATGTGAAGTTTCAGGTTAAGTTTTGCTTCAGTAATTTTGCCATTACATGCTTTAATAGTTTGTGTGTCGTTTTCTATTTCATATACAAGATGCGGTTTTGCATCCTCGTCAAATTACAGAAGATTTTTTAAAAATATCGCGTTAAATTACGTCTTTGGTTACTGCTTCGCTCTTTTGGCTCGTGGTGTAATGTTATATTGCCTTCCTCGATAAATGGCCTATCCTTAAAAAGGACTTTTATAATTCGGACCTGTAGTTCCAAACTCTTCAGCTTTATAATATTATTAGAATAGATAAATAAAAAAATAAAAAATACGAAATCTGGTTGATGATGAATTTTTTTATAGTATTTCAGATAACACCTCTTTTAAAGAACAGATTCGCCCCGTTGTGTATGCGATAGACAGTGCCGCGCGAATATATCACTGTGTGCGTGTGGGTTCATCGTGTGCCTGTAACCCAAAAGAAAGATGGCTAGTTAAAATTCGAGAAAAATAAAATAAAATCGGGATAACATCCTGAACTTTTAGTTAATGTAAGTTTGAAACCGCTAATCGGCCTAAGTGTATGCCTTTTATGTATAACAAGAGGTGCTTTTAATTTTAAGCATGGGAAATCAAGAGACCTGTGCCCCTTTGGTGAATTATTCAAATTTAATAAAACATCGTAGAAGCTTTTATGGATCTGTATTTCAAAGTTATATGCATAATAGTCACACTTACACATACAAAAACCCTTAGTTTGTAAATACTATATGTGTTTTAGTTTGTTAAAAGGACCTTAGGGGCCATTTTATTAAGTCTACATTGGCTGTTTATCTTTCTAGTACGAGTATATATCTACGTTACCAGTCGTAGTCACATATCAGAATTATTTTTTTATTATTTTCTTTTAGGACTATAAAAAAGAATGGTCAAGTTTGAGTTGAACTCGCACATGAGGGGTTCTGTAGTATCGTACAATATTAAGATGGACAAAAAATGATGAAAAGACAAGTTTATTGTATGGTGACACCGTTTACTTAATTTTTATTTTTTGTTGTTATAGCCGTTATAATAAATACACAGTTTGTTAAAATTTCAATCGTCTATTACGGTTTAAAGCTAACAGTCTTTTGACAGAGAAATAGACAGACACATAGACAAATTAGTAAGAGCATTAGGATTCCTCGACTGCGTCGTTAGCCTAATGGTCCTAAGCGCGACTGCTACGCTAGAGGTCTTGGGTTTAAATTCCAGGTCGAACAAAGTGTTGTTGGGTTTTTCTATGAAATTTTCAGTAGCAGCTCGGAATTAGGATTAGTGCCCGGTTAATGACAATAGGTTCGCCCCCTATTACGTGGGACGTACATTGGTATAACTCTGCCTAAATCTTAGGGGAATGCAGGCGGGATAGTATGTATGTATGCATTAGGATTCGTGCAAATCCTTTGGGTGGGTAAAACAGTCTAGAAACAGCCAGCTTTCTGACCTCATGTTTGCTAAAATCTTGGCAACAGACAATATCATACGGTCGGTCACTGCACGAGATCGACTCATCCCCGTTCCACCAAACATTCCGTCAACATAAGCCATGTTTCCGAATCCCCATGTCCACCGAAATCTGTTACCAAAATCATAAATTCAGAGTCCATTTGCAAATCAATACACGGTAGCTTGCCGGTCGCGTCTTGTCGAACAATGAATATTTCAAACTGCTTTGCCTATCGGCGAATTTCAATGGCGACAAACCAGCCAACCGGTTTGTACCGGTGTGTACCGGTTTCGTCTGGTTACCGTCGGTTGGAACCGGCTCAAACTAACTCACAGTGGCAGAACACCGGATTATTCTGTTGCGAAGCGGAATAAGGCAGTAGTTTGTGCTCATTTGAGCGTGAATTTTGTCCATGGTTAAGATTTGCTGTGGAGGAACTGGGAAGTTAGGTTTGTGTAACAATGGTTTGTTAAGTGATCTGGTTTGTGGTGTTTGGTTTGGGTTTGGTTTAGTGAGGGGTTACTGTAGCTTTTGTTATGTTGGGTTTGTGATCAAATTGGAGAAGTGGAATGGGTTTCTAATCTTTTAGTGTACATTGTAACTATCTTATTTTGTTGAGGCAGCGAATATATATCACAACGACATCAGTGATATTTTAAGAAAATCTCTCATTGCAAATTATGTATTTTGTAAAAGCTAAAAAAACCTAAACAAGAATTTTATTAACAAACTAGGAGACCGCCCCAATTATGCATAGATGCATTTTTCCGAATTTCCCGGTTGATTGTATTTATTTGAAAAAATCTTTCCAGCCGTTCACGAGTTTTGCGCTCAGCAACATATTTAGCCATTCATTTTTATTTATATAGGTACATAAATAGAAGATATATGGATAAAAACTATAAAAACAAAAATAAAAACTAGCAGTATAAAATAAAATAAATTAAAGTCCATTGCTGTTTGTCACAAAACATTACCCTGCCTCTTCTAGCTGAATGAACCGATGGTCATTGAATATGCGTCCACGCGAACAATAGTTTGCAGGACATTATACAGGCTGATGGAGAATGTATATAATATAATATTCAACGTGTAACCTACATACATACACACCATCACGCCTGCATTCCCTAAAGGGTTAGGCAGAGGTGTCCCAATGTACACCCATAGTTCGCCGGCATGTTTTTAGGTCCCATGTAATACGGGGCAAGCCTATTGCCAGTACCTAATCGGGCACAAATCCTAACTCCGAGCTGCTACTGAGAATTTTATAGAAAAATCCAATTACACCTAACCCAAGCTAAATATATACGTATATAACATCACGCTACAACCAACGGGACCGGAGCAGTAAACATGGATGTAAATGAACGCGCGAATGACACCGCGAGATATACCTAGTCTTTTCTTCTACACTAATATAATAAAAAGAAAAACAAATTGTACCACTTAAATAACATGACGCTACGACCCATGGGCAGTAAGCAAAGACGTAATATAATGCGGGTGAAACCACGGGGTGGATATAGCTAGTTCTCTACAGAAAGCATCAAAAATGTAAAAGGGAAGGGTAGACATCTGGCATATTCCAGATCCACGATGTCCATAAACCTCCGGTCTACCTCGCTAATTATATTTAATTTAAATGGCATTATCAATCCCCATTTCTGCGGTACAAAAACCCGGGTAAAATATTACACATACCCGGGTCTTAACCGGGATTACCATGAATACGTTTCAACCGGGCCGTAAATAATGAATGTACAAGCGCCCGGTTCATATTAATTATTTGTTTTATTAATTTTGTAGAGGAATTAGTTATAGCGATGTTAAACTGATATTTGTTATGTTCAAAATTTTGCCCACGTTGTCCAGTCTTGGGCATATTCAGACATCAATGATATTATCACCGGGATGATAATCTCGCAGGTGAAATAGAATTGTTCTACCAATAGAATTATTGTTTCAGTGATAAAATTGCTGAGCAAAAGCGTCTTTTTATACAGAGAAGACACGAGCATATTGATCACCACATTTGATCAAGGCGGATTGGCGATTTCAGATATATTAATTACAAGCTTCTGCCCAAGATTTAGTCCGCGTAGATATTTTCACGCGTGTTAAATATCGTCTTGGTTATTGTTCTGCTCCCGTGTGTCGTAGCGTGATGTTATATAGCCTATGAAATTCACAAATAACGTGGCTTTCTATGAGTAAAAAAGAGATTACCCCCTACAACCTCACAAACTTTACCTCTTTCTAATATTAGTATAGAATAAGTCCAGGTTTCCTCACGATTTTATTTTTTCTTCACTGATATAAGAAATACTTAGAAAAAGATCCAAGATAAACTTAGAAAGTACATATTATGAACTAAAAAAGTCATATTGGTATTTGCATGATTCAAAAGTCATATTGAAAATTGCTCAAACTCGCAACCTCATACTTTTTTTTTTTTTTTTTTTTTATAGACGGGAAATCATCAAATAACTTCCCCCGCCCTGGGCGGGGCGGGAGGGAGTGTCAGACTTTTACTGACTAAAACCCGTCTATGTTCCTTCATGTGCCCTTTGCGTTCCGGGGGCGCGGTATCTCTTTCGAACAACCCGCAGACAACCTCATACTTGAGACGCTTTAACCACTGGATACACAAACTCACCGAAACATGAATTATATATTTGGCAAATAAAATATAATTACAATTCCCCTCCTAGTATACCCATTACCCTTCAAAGCACCCTGTGTATGCACAGCGCAGCACAACTAACAACCAACGACACAGAAAATCCTCGCTCTCTAAGTAAGAAACCAGATAATCCCTTGAAAATGAAATCAACAACACACTATGTACCCTTATAACTATCTATATTTCTTCACCCTCTCTAACCCTTAGCACAGAGTAGATAGGGACAGAAGGCCTGTTTTAAACTTGCGGATTTTAATATCATTCTTCTTCTTCTTTATCGTATAGGCAGTAAGGTCTAACGACCCCATACACCCTAGTGTCAGAGTTTCTAAACCGCCTCAAGGGCCCCTGACATGTTTACCTATGTCAGTGATGTCCAAGATAAACTTAGAAAATACATATGCATAAATTCATAGGCACGGGGGCACGGGCAAGTACCAATGTACTTGCCTGTGCCCGGTTGTGAACCCACAACCTCGTGCATGAGAGGCGAGCGTCATAACCACTAGGCCATCACGACACTAAAAAAAAAACAAATCTTTTCTTCCGCCCTGGGTGAAGCAGAAGGGAGTCATCATCTGCTTAGCCTTTTACCAACTGTATTGGGGTCGGCTTCCAGTTTGTAAAAAAGATTTACCGTGGCCCTGAAACGCAAAAGGCATTAGGAGGAACATGGATAGGTTTAGTCCCTTAAGTTGTGGAATGCGCTCCCTGCTAAGATTTTCCCAAGAGACTACAGCATGGGGCCCTTCAAGAAAGGAGTTTTGAGGTTTTACAGGATCGGCAACGCACGATTGATGCCTCTGGTGTTGCAAGTGTCCATGAGCAGCGGTGACCGCTTAACATCAGGCGGGCCGTTAGCTTGTTTGCCACTTTGAGTGGTTTAAAACAAAAAATTGACACTATTCCGCTCCATTTAGGGAGAAAGAATTTATTCGATGATTTCCCATCCTTAAAAAAATGTTTTCGCTCTTTGTGTAAAGCCGACCTTTTGTACAATTTTTTTGTTCGTTCCCATAGTTTGGTATATAGTGTAAAGTATGTGTAAAGTCAATGTTTAATTCAGCAGTACTCGGTACGGTATATCATTGTGCAGGCGTCATGACACTCCCGGGGGGATTCCGAAAAAACGCGAAAATGGAGAAAATAGGAAGCTTTTGTGACTTCCTAGGGTAGGTCGGTACTTTGTCATGTGTTTTGGAGTTCCGTGGCGATGGTTTGTGAACGGTTGTTTTATTGTGTTGTTTTTTTGGGTTCAGCCGGTTCAATTTTTTTTTTAATTTATAATATTATTATAATTCTTGCTTTTGCCCGCGGCTTTGTCTGCAAAAACTTCTGAATTAAGTAAAGTTCAAAATTATCCCACGCGTACACCAAAACGGGAAAAAACTACACAATGTGCTTTTCTACACTATAATCTATCTCTGTAGCAAACATCCATATCCGTCCAGGCGTGATTGAATAAGAAACATCCATCCATTCAAACTCTCGCAATTATAATAGTAGTAAGATTTGTGTGTCCGGGGAAGCACTATCACCATGCCTATTTGCCGGAGTAATTACAGCACTTGAGTCATTTCAGATTTGTCTCTAGGATAGCAACGCATTTGCAAAGCCTCTGGTATTTCAAATGTCTATAGGCAGCGGTGACCACTTAACGTCTGATGGTATATTGGCTTGTTTTCCATTCAATGTCAAAATGAAAAGAATGACATGTATCGTTTGTCATATACAATTTTATAGATGAGATATACATAGTTACTCTAAAGTACAGTCAGCATAAAAAAATAAGAATTTGTTATTAATATTATATTATCATCGAAATTATTTTTGACACGAAGCCAGATGGCGAGTTTAATTATCATAATAATGAATCTGAAGGCCAATTCCTGTAATTAAAAACGTACAAAATCAAGTCGCAAATTCATCTGGGCGGTAATCAATGTCAAGAACTTGTTAAACATTTAGGTAAATTATAGGTATTTGTGACACATTGAGATTAGAATATGGTTGTTCGTATGTGTCTGTAATGACGAAATATCAATTTTTAACTAAATAAACGTGAATGTTTACAAGGTACTAACAAGAAAGAACCGTTTTTTTTTTAAATTTTCGTCGTTCTGTAGGTTTGTTCCGGATAATCTCCGAAATGGCTGGACCGATAACTGCCTCGTTGGCCTAGTGGTCCTGAGCGCGACTGCTACGCTAGAGGTCCTGGGTTCGATTCCCGGGTCGAGCAAAAAGTGTTATTGGGTTTTTCTATGAAATTCTCAGTAACAGCTCGGAGTTTGGATTTGTGCCCGGTTAATGGCAATAGGCTCGCCCCCTATTACATGGGACCTAAATATACCGGCGAACTGTGGGTGTACATTGGTACACCTCTGCCTAACCCTTCAGGGAATACAGGCGTGATGGTATATTTATATATGGCTGGACCGATATTGATGGAACACAATATCACATAAGTGGTGTATATGATATTGACGTAACTTTCACTAGGCTATTTTTTATTTTGTGAAAACCGACATTCACTCAAACGAAGTCGCGGGCATAAGCTCGTAATCAATACAATTTATCTTAATATGGACTTTATTCTGTATGTACGAGTATCTGTATTGCATTGTAAAGGATGTTAGGCAAAATGTTGACTAACAATTTTTTATTGATTTTCCTATTTTTCCTTTTGACTTCAATTGTTGTAAAATATAAGTTCCTTTTTAATATTAATAAGAACATAACGGCGTTCAATCTCCGACCTAATCTGCGTCTGTCGGAAAGGAATGATTATGATAATAAGTGGAGGAATCGATTTTATGCCGAATTCCTCACTGTAATCGAATGACATAAATTTCCCGAGATATCTGTCCAAATTTGAATGACATGTATCCTCTGCTTATTGAGATATTGCCAATATCGCAGTGGGCGTAACTGCCTCGTTAGCCTAGTGGTCCTAAGCGAGACTGCTACTCTAGAGGTCTTGGGTTGGATTCCGAGGTCGAGCAAAAAGTGTTATTGGGTTTTTCCATGAAATTCTCAGTAGCAGCACGGAGTTTGACTTGTCCTGGTTAATGGCAATAGGCTCGTCCCCTATTACGTGGGACCTAAACATACCGTCCTGTGGGTGTACATTGGTACACCTCTGCATAACCTTTCGGGAATAACAGGCGTGATTGTATGTATTATAATATACAGTAATAATTAGGTTTAATTCTAATGTGAAAAATTGGTTAAGTATATGTACGCAAATTAATTAACTTAATAGCTTTATTTTTGAAACAGAAAAATAAAGGTTTTAAATTGACTTAATTTGCCATTTCGTTTGTATTCAAATGTATTCAAATATGTGACACACCACACAATATTCATTTGTAGAAAGTAGAGTAACATAATAACTAGCAATTAGTATTTTATAACCCCATCAAGTCGTAAAAAAAGAAAAACATACATATATATTTTTTTTAATTAAAATGTAAACTAACCTAATTTCAAATGAGTGTACATTTATCACCTGGTCACTAGCGTGCAAAATAGCGTGACAGAATACATTAACCATCTTTCATGAAGTCGGTAAAATATTGCTATTATCAATTTGAACTTACCCCGAGATTTTTAATTTAGGTAAAAAAAAAATAAGTATTCCAAATTCATGCGTAAAGGTGCTCCCTCACCGGGAGCATTCGCGTGTAATGTAACGTTACAGATTTGAGCATTACATCAGTGAAGGAGGAGAACCGAGCATTACATATTACAATGCGCACCTTGTAATGATACAATACAACTTGATACAACTTGTAACATCAATGCGCTCCACTTCCCCCAGCCCCCCGCCCGCCCGCTCAGTAGCCTACGTGACAGTAACCGCTTCGTCTGACATTTTGCTATGAAATACTCAAAGTCGAATCAATATGCTACATTACACGCAAATGCTCGTTAGTCAGGGAGGTATATTAATGTAATGTAATGCTCAAAGTCGAATCTATATGTAACATTACACGCAAATGCTCGTTAGTCAGGGAGGTATTATTGTAATGTAATGCTCAAAGTCAAATCTATAATGTTACAATACACGTGAATGCTCCCGGTGAGGGAGCACCTTAAGACAATTTATTAATGCACCTACCCCAGGGGGTGAAGACAACCCTCTATGGAGATTTATTATGCCTACAACCTTATCTGAAATTAATCTCTGATTTCTTGTGAAATGAATTTTTTTTTGGATAAAAAGCGACCAGTTTTTTTGCTAACTTTACTTCTTGAAGGAGTTTCAGTTAAGCGGAGGAATTAAAAAATGCTGCCGAGTTGATTTTTTTGTTAAAAGAATAGCGGTTTTTGTATATTGTCCAACTATCTTTTGCCCGTGACTTCCTCCGCGTCAAATTTGATATGAGGAGAACCGTGCATTTTTCAGGAATAAAAAAATTATCGTATGTGTTATTCCACACTACAATCTATCTTAGTGCCATATGTCATTCATATCCATTTAGCGTATCTACACACGACTGATCTTTTGACTGATTTCTCCGACAAAGAAATCTGTTAAAAATCGGTCCGATAATCGATCAAAAAATCGTTCGTGTGCGGAGATGCTTAAGCATGAAAGGGTAAGGGCAGTTTCGCACTATGTCCGATCCGAATCCGATCCGAATCCGATCCGACCCCGATCCGAACCCGATCCGAACCGATCCGATCCCGATCCGAACCCGATCAGAACCCGTGAAAATATTAAAGGAAAGAAATCAGATGACGGAGATCGGATCTAGTGCGTAACTTACCATAGAAATAGTTCTATGGCTACTACGGACCATATTTTCACGGGTCCAGATCGGATTTGGATCGGACGTAGTGGCCGTAACAAACATCCATCCATCCATCTTCACACACATTCGCATTGTAACATTAGTAGAATTAGTAGGAAGTAGGATTTGTTACTTGTCTTGAAGTAACTTGATATAGTAACAAAATGACAGGCTCGTTTAGGCTGAGTGCTTTTCTTATGTTTCGTGTAGATGACACAACCCTCCCTTTCCCGAACTGTCGAAGAAGTGATAGATAATTTAACAGCGATCACTCACGTTTTGTGCCATTTTTTAATTATTTAAGATTGGGTTTAGACCGTGACTTTGTCTGTGTAAATATAGGTTATATGCGAGGTTTCATATTTTGTGCAGTACACTAATTTTTTACAAAAATAATTGCCTAGGTTACTGCTAATAATATCGGCTATCTGTCAGTGAAAGTTCCGTCACTATGAGTCCAGCTGTTTCGAGGATTAGACGTCATAAACAGACAGAGAGACAGACATATCGACGGTACAAGTACCAATTTGATCAAAATGAGTATATATTTTACGTATAGGTAACATAAGTACCTTTATTAGTATATCATTGCAGAATTTCCGCTTTATCGAATGGTATATACCTCAGATATATTCCTCTATCTAAATAACATACCATCACGCCTGTATTCTTCGAAGGTTTAGGCAGAGGTGTAGTAATGTACACCCACAGTTGACCGGTATGTTTATGTCCCATGTAATAGGGGGCCATTAAAAGGGCACAAATCCTAACTCCGAGCTGCTACTGAGAATTTCATACAAAAACCCAATAACCCTTTGCTCGACCTAGGAATCGAACTAAAGACCTCAAGCGTAGCAATCGCGCTTAGCACCACTAGGTTACCGGATTCGTTTTTCTGTCTATTCTTAATATTTCAGCCACATTAAAATGACGTAACTCTTACAACTCCGGGTTTTCGGACTTTAAAGGTCCAAAAGAACTGATAAAATTTATGTGCCTATTTAATAGCGTAAAGCCTAGCTGACCAAGCAAACCCACATAAAAGTACCTAGTTTATAGCTATGTACTGTGACAGTTAAAATGGCCATAAAACTAGTAGTTAATTATCACGTGAACGCATAAAGTTTATGACTAACATCTGTTTAGGTATTACTGTAATAGTGTCTTTAAATCTGGGTTAGTTATTGCGTTGACTGCCCCTGTTGGTCTTGTGGTCGGAAGTGAGGCTGGACTGGATTTGGGTTCGATTTCCAGGTCGGGCGAAGTGTTGTTAAAGGTTTTCTATGAGGTTTTTCTTAGCAGACTAACTGCCTCGTGGTCCTAAGCACGACTGCTACGCTAGAGGTCCTGGGTTCGATTCCCAGGTCGAGCAAAAAGTGTTATTGGGTTTTTCTATGAAATTCTTAGTAGCAGCTCGGAGTTCGGATTTGTGCCCGGTTAATGGCAATAGGCTCGCCCCCTATTACATGGGGCCAAAATATACGTGCGAACTGTGGGTGTACATTAGTGCACCTCTACCTAACCCTTCGGGGAATACAGGCGTGATGGTGTGGTATGGTTTTCTTAGCAGCTGGAATTTTCACGTTGGTGGTCAGACACTCCCGGGCTTTGGAAAGTACGTAAGGTCATTGGTAGCGCGCCCGATCTCTGCCCGGTCAAGTCGGATTACCGTACCATTGGACTATGACAGTGAGAGAAGGGAGTGCATCTATGTTTGCGCATAAACTTGTGCACTATGATAAACTCTTGCGTGTTTAGTTTGTGTGAATTGAAATTTTGTCGGATCCTCAAAGAATTGAATTGAATATTCGCAGAACAAAGCTTTTTTATAATACTTCATTTATAAACTCAGTGGGTGTAGTAGCTTCTTTCAATTCAAAGTTTGTAACGAGTGTATTGAAAATGCATCGGAAAATCTTTGTAAAACCACCATTAGACCTACTAAGGTTGCCGGGGCTACGAGTTGTTAGAAAGAGACACCTCGCCCCCGGAACGCAAACGGCACAAGAAGGAACATGGATGGGTTATAGTCAGTAAAAGTCTGACACTCCCTCCCGCCCCGCTCAGGGCGGGAGAAGTCAGTTGATTGTCATCCGAAAAAAAAACGACGGGTTGCACTCCGGGAGTGCCGGCAGAAGTGAAAACGCTAAAGACAAATTCGTAAGATTTTCGATCAGGACACGTGACCTGATCGAAAATCTTACGAATTTTTGATCAGGTCACGTGTCCTGACGCGAGTTTAACATTTTTTACCCATTCCAAAACAAGTGCACAACGCCGCTTACGAATTTTCGATCAGGGTCACGTGTCCTGACGCGAGTTTAACATTTTTTACCCATTCCAAAAAAAGTGCACAACGCCGCTAAAGAAGTTTTCACTTCAAAAAGGCCTACTAAGGTCACTTGGGTGATTGTGATGCCTTAGTAACCTAAGGAACCCTAGGTTCACATTAGCACCTGAATCACGGCCACAGTTAGCCTTTATACGGGTGTAAAAAGACTCATCAGTCATCACATAACCGTTAACTGTTCTAGGCATACTGCCCATCAAACTTAGTAACATTTAGCAAACATTATTGCTGAGAAATGAGTCTTATATTTGGTGTATTAAATCACTTTTTATGTTAGCACGCAATGCATTGTGCTTACGGGGGCATGTAATAATACAGGGATGGGGTATTTAAAGTTTGGCAATATGTAATATTTATAACTTCTTCCGTAAGAAACGTGAAATAAAGTTGTAACTTTAGTCTTTAGTATCTTCGTAAGATGAAGGTTTCAGGTATGATCCGAACCTTTATAGTACTGTTTTATTAGTGTGTAAGCCTTCAGTAAAATAAAATAAATATAATGACAGACATAGATGTAGGAAAACACACATACTATCATGCCTGTATTCGCCGAAGGGTTAGGCAGAGGTGTACCAATGTACACCCACAGTTCGCCGGTATGTTTAGGTCCCATGTAATAGGGGGCGAGCCTATTGCCATTAACCGGGCACAAATTCTAACGCCGGGAGGGGACGCCCTTAAAAGACCTACCCTGACCTTATTGGTGAGGTTCTTCAGAAAGGTCGGGTGTGCAGTACTCGTAACCGGCGTGCTTGTATGACCAGATGTATGAACGTGAACGAGGCGAAAGTAGTATGTAAGGATCGTAGCAGGTGGCGTTCTGTGGTTTCTGCCTACCCCCATTGGAAAAAGGCGTGAGTTTATGTATGTATATAGATATATTAATAAAATAAAAATAAATAAACATATTATATTACTAATCATGCCCAAACTTTCAGTAAGTACCTAATTGACGATGAAAAATGAATGTTACTTAAAGAGAAACTTTTTTTAGGGTACCCCTTGGGATTAGAAAACTTTTCAATTTAACCCTACCTACATAGCAATGAAAATGCAAAAAAAAAACTTAGACGCTTCTAGGAAAAAGGGTAATTGAATGATAGACTGATTGAAGTGAACGATGATGGATCGTTCAATGTGAGTGAACGTCGTGCCGCTGACAGAATGAATGAACGATCGAATGGAAATAGAAGAATTGTTACTTGTTGATCGTGGAATGGAAAAATTGAGAGTGTACTCGTATTTTGCAATTTATTTCTACATGTTTATTGATTCGTGTGGTTTGAGCGTGCCTCTATTGTTTGTATGGTTTGCCGCATCTTGTGAATGTAGGTCTTTGTAATAATATATTATTACATTACCAATTCAATTTTTTACCCATAGAATACCATTAATTACCCGTTGGTAGGGGACTCCTGGATTCAATTTCCAGGTCAGGCAAAGTGTTATTGGATTTTTTTTCTTTTATTTTATATTTGTGTTCAGCTACATTGTTTTTTACATACAGAAGCGATATGTATAATGTAACCAGGAAATTGATTAATTTGGAATTTCTTGCTCGTTCTTCTCCATGGAGACCTATATTTAGAACGGGAAACTAGCTTCAACTCTCTGGACAGTGAGTCATCTTGGGGTGGGTCTCTGACCGACTCCTTGACAATTCAGTATTCCCAGTAAATGGTGTAATTGAAAATAAATAGCACGGTTGGCGCAGTGACTAAGCGAGGGAAGTGGAAATTATATTTTTCTTACTCCTCCGCTAATCTTTTCTGATTAATTTCGTTGCGGGATCTAAGACAGTTGAATCGTTTCTCTGAGACT
Organism: Caradrina clavipalpis; assembly: GCA_932526535.1. NCBI lineage: Eukaryota > Metazoa > Arthropoda > Insecta > Lepidoptera > Noctuidae > Caradrina > Caradrina clavipalpis. The sequence goes on from OW052110.1 coordinate 1,220,027, forward strand.
CGTTGAGCTTCATTGTCTCGGCGCTTTTCTTGTGGTCGCCACTGTTGATTCTGGCTTACAGGAGTTTGCAGTGGTTTGGGAACAGTGTGGCGGGCTTGTCCCATAGCAAAAAGTGACTAAGCGACTCCCACACAGAATTAATATCTATATAGCCTACAGATTAACCAGGACCTACCAGGTTCCGGGTCTGGCTGTTTCTGTATGCGAAGTTATATGTTTGTAGGTAAAGCCAACAATACAGAAGGAATTCCTAATAATTCGTTTAATATTAAATTTGCTAGTGCTTCCAAGTGCGACTGCTACGCTCGAGGTCTTGGGTTCGATTCTCAGGTCGAGCAAACTGTAAGTGTAAGTGTAGTCACTTAAACAGGGTCGAAGTCTAGCAAAAAGTGTTATTGGGTTTTTATATGAAATTTAACTTTAATACGAAAAAAAGGAGGAAAGTCACCACCAAAAGTAATACAATCATCGAAAGCTATAAAGCTGAAAACACACTATCGATTCCTGCATATTATTATCTTAAGACGAGTCTACACAAGCAACTGTCACTTACAATCCCCACTCCCGAAAAAAAACAATGTACAAAAATAAAAAAACAACAATAGCTGAAATCAAAAAGTTGTATTTAAAACAAAGTCTGAACGGAATATTAATGATTGTGAAGTAAAAAAAACCTGTCAAGTGCGAGTCGGACTCGCGCACGATGGGTCCCGTACCAATGGCTATAAAAACAGCAAAAAAATCACGTTTGTTGTATGAGAGCCCCCTTAAATATTTATTTTATTTATGTTTGTTAGTATTTGTAGTTACAGCGGCAACAGGAAGCTCCATCTGTGATGAAGTTTCAACTGTCTGACTATCACGGATAATGAGATATACAGCCTGGTGACAGACGGACAGACAGCGGAGTCATAGTGTTGGGGTCCCGTTTTACACTTTGGGTACGGAACCCTAAAAAAAGCCTAATTTGTTTATACAGAATGTGGTAGGCAGGGCGGTCTGTAATTGACAGGCGTTTTCATTATTTCGCGCAAAACAATGTTTGGTTTCTAAATTGAGACCTAGTTTTAGTGTTTACGCTTACTAGTGTTGTTTAAAATTAAAAGTCACGGGTGTTTGTGATTTTGATTTCAGTATTTTGATGTTTACTATTTTGTTGTTTGTTGAAATGTTAAGAGTGGTCGTTTGCAGTTATAATATCTACTTGTAAATACGTATTATAAATATAAATAATATGTTTAGTTTAGTAGTTTTATACAAGGCACATCACAAAGTAATAAATTATATCCACGTGTAGATAATGCTTAAGACCCTATCAGTGAGGTTCTTTAGAAAGATCGGGTGTGCAGCACTCGTAACCGGCCCGCCGGCCGACCGGTATGTGTGGATCGTAGCAGGTAGTGTCGTGATGGCCCAGTGGTTAAGGCGTCCGCCTCCCATGCACGAGGTTGTGGGTTCGCAACCGGGCACGGGCAAGTACCAATGTGACTTTTCCTAATTCATATGTACTTTCTAAGTTTATCTTGGACATCACTGACATCAGTAACCATGTCAGAGGCCCTTGAGGCGGTTTAGAAACTCTGACACTAGGGTGTTTGGGGTCGTTAGACCTTACTGCCCACACGATAAGAAGAAGCAGGTAGCGTTCTGTGTTTTCTGCCTACCCTCATGGGAAAAAGGCGTGAGTTTATGTATGTATGATCCTGCTTAATCCAATAGTAAAAAAAATGATTGAAAAGCCTTTTTTTATTGCATTTATTATCCAAATACTAATTTAAATGAACATTGGCACTTAAAGCAAGAATTAATCTGCGAAAGGCAGCCGTTAAAACGTTTAATATTAAATGCAATTTTATTCCGAAATTCTTAACTAATAAAAACGAACAGAACCAAGCAAACTTTTGCATATCCACAGGCAGTATTAACAAAACGTTGCATGTTTACAAAATAATTTGTTTGTTAACCCTTCAGAACTACAATTTAATTGGTAAACAGAGAGGCGTTGTGCAAACACGTGTATTAAATGACATTTTAATTTTACTAAGTATAATAAATGTTCACTTTATACAGAACTAGCCAACTACCCGCGACATCGTCCGCGTAACTTATTTCACCAGCGTCAAGTTACGTCTTTGGTTACTGCTCCGCTCCTGTGGGTCGTAGCGTGATGTTACATAGCCTATGACACGCACAAGTAACGTGGCTTTCTATAGGTAAAAGAATTTTCAAAATCAGTTCAGTAGTTCCAGAGATTACAACCTCACAAACTCAAAAACTGTAACTATTTTGCATTATGAGTATAGATTAAAAAGCGATTTGTATTTCATAAAAAAAAAAAAAAAAATTTTTGTAGTTTTGTAAAGTTCCTAGGTAGAAGAAAAAAAATGATGTTTTTGCAATCAGAGATGTGAAAAAGTTGAATGATTAGAAGAACATTGGGGTCCTCGGTCCCCATATTTCTTGAACCCCTAGATTAAGGACCTTGGTCCTAGATCCTAGGTATAATATTATAATATAAATGAATACTTGACTGATAAGATATAAACGCAATATAATACATATTATTGTTATTAGCTTCTTTTTATTTTTATTTTAAGAATTGTTATTTAATTTTATTTATTTTTTTGATTTAACTTTATTCTTTCTAATTTTAATTACTACCATTTTGCTGTGCCCTAACAGGGTCCATAATTGTACTGTAGCTTTAAGCCTTATGTAACACCTTTTTAACACATTATGGTATGCAAATAAATATGAATATGAATATGAATATAGGTCAGGGTACTGAGATCCGCAATCTGCCATCACTTATAACCTTTATCTTTTTCATCATCATCTTTTAGCCATAGGAGGTCCACTGCTGGACATAAGCACCCCCATAGATTGAACAATACTTAATTTGAATAGGTGATAAAATTATTGTATTCTGTTTCAGGACTAATTTTATGTGAAAATCCGACTCAAAATAAGCAGTCTTATAATTATATTTTCAAGAGCAAATGGTAATAAATATTTAAGATCGTTTGGGAAAACATAATACAATAAAATACTATACATTAACAATGTAACGACAAAAAAAAAAACGACGGGTTGCACTCCGGGAGTGCCGGCAGAAGTGAAAACTTGAATATTAACGTTGTGCATTTTTGATATTTTGGAATGGTTAGGGAATAATTTTGCACGAATTGCTATAATTATCATTATAAAAGTACTATGTATATAACAGAAACCATTAAACCAAGCACGTGTACTATTTAGTCCATCCGTCCATCCGTGCATCCGTCCATCCGTGCATCCGTCCATCCGTGCATCCGTCCATCCGTCCATTCGATTCAAGAATCATTTGATTACTGTCTGGGAAGCCCCGGCAACTTACTTGTAAAGATTTACTCGTGCAAAATCGTGATTTTGCACGATTTTTCGTGCAAATTATTCGATGAGGGTCACGTGTCCTGACGCGAGAAAAACAAGTGCACAACGCCGCTTAAAATTTTCGATCAGGGTCACGTGTCCTGACGCGAGTTTAACATTTTTTACCCAACGCCGCTAAAGAAGTTTTCACTTCAAAAATTGTTTGTTTATAAGAAGTAAACTCTGAAGATACAGGTCCGATCATGAAATACCTTCACTGATAAAAAGCAACATTATTGCCGAGTGGTTATATTTTATGATACTAATACTAGATTTCCATTCAGACAAAATAGCGCAGAAGTTAGTGTGGTATAAAAATAAAATGCAAGTCAAAACACAAAAAAACACTACCAATTATTTCAGCCATGAAGAGCTAAAAGCCTGGAAAATATGAAGCTCTATTTTCTCAAAAATGTGCCCGACCGCTCGACTTATTTTTAAAATAAACAGCAAGGATGTACCAACCGTTAAAATAGCTAAAACGTTTTTAAATGTTCACATTTTGCAGACAGAATATGCATTTTAAAATAAGCTTTTCCAAACAGTTATTAGCATATCTGCTTCACGTCGTCAGCAATATTTCCTGTCGAGTTATTGAGATTTTTAATTAGGACATTTATATTAATATACCATCACGCCCGTACTCCCCGACGGGTTAGGCAGAGGTGTACCGATGTACACCCACAGTTCGCCGGTATATTTAGGTCCCATGTAATAGGGGGCGACCCTATTGCCATCAGAACATTTCTCTGTAGCAAAACATAATCATTGCTTATGTGTCATGTGTGTCGTGATGGCCCAGTGGTTAAGGCGCTCGCCTCTCATGCACGAGGTTGTGAGTTCGCAACCGGGCACGGGCAAGTACCAATATGACTGTTTCTAATTCATACCTATGTACTTTCTTAGTTTATTTGGACATCACTGACATCGGTAACCATGTCAGAGGCTGTTAAGGCAGTTTATAAACTCTGACACTAGGGTGTGTGGGGTCGTAAGACCTTACTGCCCACACGATAAGGAAGAAGATTACTAATGACTTTTTTAATTCATATGTACTTTTAAAGTTTATCTCGGACATCACTGACATCGGTGAAGGAAAACTTTGTGAAGAAACCCGGACTTATAAAGAATGTAAGTCTGAAATCATCAATCCGCCTTGAGCAAGCGTGGTGATCAATGCTCGTGCCTTCTCTGTATGAGAAGAGGCAATTACCCTGCAGTGGGACAATAATAGGCTAGTATTATTATTTTATCGTCCCAAAAATCGCTTCTCCCATCTCCCTTCCACCCAAAACCACATCCCACTTTAACAAAGATCCCATTTCAAGTTAAAATAGGGTTGCCACTTCTACCTTTACGGATGAACGCCGAAACAAAAGCTTAGTCGACACCTGTGTTGCCTACACAGCAAATGTTTCACAATTTGCCCACAATGCTGTGTACGGGCGAGGCGGCGGCTCAAATTTCGAATTTACAACGCTGTGACACCCCTACCGTTGAATTCTCGTATCGTGGTTTGATTTGAAGGTATTTATTGTGAATAGTATACACCTGAAGAGTTATATATAGGACAAAGTTTATTCCTGTCCCAGTTAATTCCAGGCTGACTGCCCTGTTGGTATCGTGGTTGCAAGCGCGACTGTTGTGCGTAGGGTCCTGGGTTTGAGTCCCAGGTCGGGCAGAAAAAGTGTTTTTAGGTTCTCCGTCATTTATAAAACTTTGATTTATTTTACATTTATATTCTTAATTCATTCCTCTGAGGGTTAGGCAGAGGTGTACCAATGTACGCCCACAGTTTGCCGGTACCTATGTTTAGGTCCCATGTAATACGAGGCGAGCCTATTGCCATTAACCGCGCACAAATCCCTACTCCGAGCCGCCACTTCGAATTTCATAGAAAAACCCAGCAACACTTTTTTCTCGACCTGGAAATCGACCCCAAAACCTTTAGCGTAGCACCGCTTAGGACCACTAGGCCAACGTAATAAAATTGTATTAATATTATGCAAAATCCATAGACTTATCCCGTTCTAAATCAATTTTACGACTTGTTACGTGAATATAGTAAGTGATATATTATTGCCATTAATATCAGGATTCATTGCATAATACGTACGATTTGAATTATATTTCTATATAGAGCACGTGCCAAGTTCCCCTGTAATAGTGACGTCACAATTGATTTAAAGTTTCTTGTTTACTTAGCCGTTGGTGTAATTATAGGTTGTACTAGTTTCTGCTCGTGACTTTGTTCGCGTCAAATCTATATATATAAAAGAAAGTCGTGTTAGTTACACTATTTATAACTCAAGTACGGCTGAACCGAATTAGCTGAAAATTGGTGGGGAGGTAGCTTGGAACGGAACCGGGAGACGGACATAGGATACTTTTTATCCCGTTGGTAGGTAGGTAGGTAGGTAGGTTAGGTATGTAGGGGTAGGGTAGGTAGGTAGGTAGGTAGGTAGGTAGAGTAAGTATTTAGGTGGGTAGGTAGGGTAAGTAAGTAGGTAAGTAGATGGGGTAGGGTAGGCTGAACTGGATTTTTGTACCGACTTTCAGAGCAGGACAACGTCTGCCGGGCCCGCTAGTTTAATATATTATCACACGGAAACCGTATATTATTCTGGGATAAAAAGTATCCTATGTGTTGTTCCACACTACAATCCATTTCAATGCCAAATATCACAAACTTTTGCATTTGTTATATTACTAGCTACTGCCCGCGATATCGTCGGCGTAAATGTCGCTTATACAGGATAAGTTTTTAACCAGTGCGTAATTTTTTTTTGGTAGTTCAGTGTCAGTAATAGATCACATTTCCGTGTTTAGTTAAAAAAAAATAAAAAAAAAATTTCATCCTTATCCGAGTTTGAAATAAGCAAAACATGGACATAATCTATTCGCCATACTATCAATGAAAACTCTTGGCTGCCGCCCGGGCGCATGGCTGGGGTGAGAGGGTGGGGAATGCGCTAGCGCCGAGTGAGAATAAAATATTATGGTTTTTAAGTAAACATGTTTCGTAAGCGATAACTTTTTTTTTAGTACTAAGACATATCAAAATAAAATATACGTGTTTAATAAAACGTGTTGAAGTTTATTATGGCAAAATTTACGCACTGGTTAAAAATTTTTCCTGTATATAAAATTCAACCATGCTTCAAAAGAAACGTGGCGCCATCTATTATAATAAGATCATTATTGTTGGTTTCCTCGGGAACAGTACGTTTTTTCGAGATGAAAGGTACCCTATGTCTGTTTCTGTACACCTGCCAACGTGTATGGAAAATTTCAGAATGATCGGTTTAGTGGTTTAGACGTGAAAAGTTAACAAACAAACTTACTTTTGGATTTATAATATTAGTGAGGATCTGTTTTGTTCTGCTAGGCGGTGGAATATAATGTTAGTTTATAATGATAGAGCTAGCTTCTGCCCGGGACTTTTTTCCTTGTCGTTTTTTTTACCCGTGTTGAGTTACATTTTAGTTACTGCTCTGTTCCCGTTGGTCTTAGCGTGAAGTTATGTGGTCTATGTAAATTAGGGCTAATGAAGCATTTTACTGGTGTAAGAATTTTTGAAAACGGCTCAGTAGTTTTTAAGTTTATTCGTTACATACATACATGCAAATGTTTCCTCTTTAGAATATTAGTATAGGAATAAGTCTGTAATAGCCTACCCGCCTCGAACAAGTGGTGATCAATCCTTCTCTGTATGAGCTATCTGTAAAGCTAGTATTTTATTATTTTAAACTTTATTTTCATCTTTACAAAGCTTCTTTTCTATTACACCTATTTTAAACAAATTTATTTCTAAAATGTAGCTGGACAGTAGTACTAGTCTCACTTAAGCTTACTGTACATGTAAACCCACAAATCAAAGCAGAAATGAGCACAAATTTCCGAGTGCAAATAGTAACACTTCTGTCGGTGACAGTACCTCTCTAGTGACATTGATTTCTGCGGCCCAGCGCACACATTCGGCAAAATTAACATGATTAATTGTACATGCAAATCTGATACTTATGTACAGACACTAAGTGTTATATTCACGTGAATGTTTTAACTGGAAATAGTAGATGGGAGTTCGTAATTGTATTAAATGTTTATGTTTTAGGAAGATTTCTATGAGTTCTCGCGGTTTGTGGCCATCGGAATGAGCACTTTAGTGTAAAATACATAAGATTCGGTTTTCCTTGGAGTGGGTTGACACCACATACTTATGGAAATTTCCAAGTTCCTTTTAAATATGTACTGTTAATTGAGATAATTATACATATAATTATATATATATGAAAATATTATGCATGTTCGGAAAAAACCTTCATCTTTTTAAAAAAGTTGGTGATAGGCATAATTTTAATACTAGAAATAGGAACAAATTAGATCAACTAAGTTTCAGATTATCAAAAGTACACACTTCTTTTATGGGGTACTGTGTAAAATTTTATAATAAAATACCGCGCGTTATTCTCGAACTAAACGAGAGAAAGTTTAAAACATGCATAAAACGCACATTATGTAGTCAAGCATATTATAAACTAGAAGATTATATAAATGATAAAAATGCTTGGCTTAATGCTGGTCCTGCTCCACAGCCACTCGGGCTTCCAAATTAATAAACATAATGAAATATTATATATATTTCTTTTTAAAGGGAATGTTGTTTCTTAGCACCTTTTTTATTGACGTTAATAACGTTTACGTTATTATTATTGTTTCTTTTTTAACATACCACAGGTCATCTGTCAAATAGGTTCAATGAAAAACTTTGTTTTATATAACTTAACATCATTTATTTCGATTTTGTAAATGTGAGTACCATGGAGCAAGTTATTATATTTTTTCTCTTAAGTTACTATGTGTTGGACATTAAGGGCAAGGCGGTTGAGAGCTTTGTCATGCTCACTTAAATGTCTCGCTGACGGTGGCGCGTGCATTGGATCGTTCAGTTCCCTCCAAGATGGTTGAGCTGAACGGTGCTGATGCACGCGTCATGTTCGTGAACGGGCGCCGTCAGTTGGGATTGGTCATCTCTTATCTGCCATGGCGTACATCTTTATTAGTATTATTTAATTGTTTAATATTCACCTTCATTGTTTTTACATATAGAAGCAACATGAATATTGTAACCAAGATTTTGTAAAACCAAATTGAAGAAAAAGAGTGTCCATGGAGTTTCTTGCTCGTTCTTCTCCATAGAGATCTACGCTTTGGAACGAGCAACTAGCTTCAACTTTAAATTGTAACTTCTTGACATTCAAAAGTGCCTGTAAATGGTCTAATTGAAATAAATGATTTGAATTTGAATTTGAATTTGTAACACACATACATAAATACTGAAAACATGTACTTTCGTATTTAATTTTATGTATTTCGAAAGGTACCGATGTTAGACGTTACCAGTTATGAAAACTTGTGACATTTGACTGTTACACTTATCTCTTGACACTCCCGACAGTCGTAGCACTCAATTCTAAAACTCGCGACACTAAACTCAGACACTCGTGACACACGACTCTAACACTCGCGACACTCAACTGTGACACTCGAGACACTCGACTCTGACACTTGTGGCAATCAACTCTGACTGACAGTCGTGGCACTCAACTCTGACACTAGCATCACTCAACTCAGACACTCAACTCTGACACTCGTGACACACAAATCTGACACTAGCGACAGACGAGTCTGGTACTCGCGACGCTAAACTCTGATACTCGCATCACTCAACTCAGATACTCGTGACAATCAACTCTGACACTCACGATACTCAACTCTGACATACGCGACACTCAACTCTGACACGCTCCACACTCAACTCTGACACCCGCGACACTTGTGACACCTAACTCTAAGTCGTAAATTTATACAAACATGGACAAACCAATGTTTCAGAGAACACGCCTCTAATCCATGTCTGCACAGGGGTCCTAAGCCGTTACTACCGACCACAGTTTGATGCGAAGCCGAAACATTTTGTTTTGATGTCGCTTGGCTTTCAGCCATCACTGGACTTGTAGCAAGCTTGAACGTAGTATAGCCATATGGTTACCAGTAATGGCTGACAGTTTGTAATATAATTATTATTTATAAGTATTGTGTTTGGTCTTGGGTTCGATTCCCAAGTCGAGCAAAAAGTGTTATTGGGTTTTTCTATGAAATTCTCAGTAGCAGCTCGGCTCAAATCCAAATTTGTGCCCGGTTGATGGCAATAGGCTCGCCCCCTATTACATGGGACCTAAAAACCATACCGGGGGTATATACATTGGTTCTCCTCTGCCTAACCCTTCAGGGAATACAGGCGTGATAGTATGTATGATGGATGGTGTTGAAAAATAAAGAATTTGTGTTCTAATTCTGAATATGTAATTCTAAATATGTAATTCTAAATATGTAAACATTTAAGGATTATAATAATATTTCTTTTTTGTGTATTTTAAAACTGTCGTGATCGCCCAGTGGTTAACTCGCCCGTCTGTCATGCATGACATTGTGGCTTCGGAACCAGACACGTACCAAAGTGACTTTTTAATTCATAATTATGTGCTTTGTAAGTTTATCTTGGACATCACAGACATCGGTGAAGGAACGGGTACGTATTTGAATATCGAAGATTAAAATACCTACTGTTAAAATATCGATGTTCATAACATCGAAAATGGAAATATCGAACGACCATAAAACCGAAAATTAAAATAACGAAAGTTTATAGTATCGAATGGTTAAATAACCTACGTCCAATATATCTAAAATCTAAATATCTACAAAAGTTACATCGAAAGATCCAAATATCGAAATACAGATTATCGAATGTCCTAAATATCGATGGGTACATATAATATTTGAACATCGAAAATTAATATACCTACGTGTAAAAATGGGTTAATTTTCAACATTTAATACATTCATTAATTCACCCTAAAAATACGTACCTACAAGTTAAAATATCGAAAAAAAATTGATATAAGTAGTATGAGTGGAAAAAGGTTGCTTCTGCAACGTCTCCGGCGCTACGGGAAGTGCAACCCCTTCGCCCTTGCGTAACAAAGAATAGGCACCCATGTTCACCTCCGCAGCTACGGCTTGCTGGTCGCCTCCGGCGACCAGCCTCAGCCGCTACTGCTCCCACGGGTGCCTATGCTTTGTTACAGCGGGCGGGGGTTGCCCTCCCTTCGCGCCTCCGGATTTTTATATACACTCTAGAGGTAACAGCCAAAAGACTACGTAAATTCGGGGTGCCCCAATTCGGTTTTGGAACAATTTCGACCTATTTTTATCCATGAAAATCAGTGCCTAGTGTACAAGCATAGGTCAATCGTGAAGGTATTATTTAGGTCTTTAAATTAAAATATTTTCTTGAAAGTCAATATGTTGTGCTACTAAAGTTAGTGACAGAAACGTATCGCTGCAAAACCGACTCCACGTAGTCTTGTCTGCCCTACCCCTAGAGTGTAATTTAGAATCGCGTAGGCGCGGAGGGGCGAGGCAGCCCGCGAGCTGAGGAGCAGGTGGTTTTAACACCCGCCGCCACAGCTGAGGTTGGGCGGCGAAGCCGGCCAACAAGCCGAAGCTGCGGTGGTGAGCGTTTAGACCATCTGCGACGTTAAGCTCGCGTGGGACTGCCGGAGCCCTGCAGCGCCGGAGCCGTGACAGAAACCATGCTGCATATTTTTTACCCGACTGCGACAGAAGGAGGGTTATGTTTTTCGAGGGTATGTTTGTATGTATGTATGTATGTATGTATGTATGTATGTATGTATGTATGTATGTATGTATGTATGTATGTATGTATGTATAATTGTTTGGCACGCTCTGCAGGCTGAACGGCTCGATGGATTTTAGCTTGAGAGGTGTCGTTAGATTCGTATTTACTGTGAGAGTGACACTGGGTATATAAAAAATAAAAAAAAAAAGGGCGGATTTTTGGCGCCAAATTCAAATGTTTGGCTCGCTCTGCAGGCTGAACGGCTCGATGGATTTTAGCTTGAGAGGTGTCGGTAGATTCGTATTTACTGTAAGAGTGATACTGGGTTTATTAATTTCTTTTTTAAAACACTAAAAAAATTAAAAATAAAAAACGGTAATTTAAAAAACTAAAAAACCCGACTGCTATTTTTTAAAAAACCCTAAAACAAGATAGTCGGGACCCATTCGGGACCATCTGCAATGTAATATAGGTATGTGCTCTCAATTCACTAATCCTCCATTTCTAGAATGGGTCCCGACTGCTACAATTTATCTTGTTTTAGGGTTTTTTAAAAAATAGCAGTCGGGTTTTTTAGTTTTTTAAATTACCGTTTTTTTTTTTTTTTTTTTTCTTATGCATAATTTTTTTTCGGTATTTCAACTAGTAGGTATTTTTACCCGACTGCGACAGAAGGAGGGTTATGTTTTTCGAGTGTATGTATGTGTGTATGTATGTATGTATGTATGTATGTATGTATGTATAATTGTTTGGCACGCTCTGCAGCCTGAACGGCTCAATGGATTTTAGCTTGAGAGGTGTCGTTAGATTCGTATTTACTGTGAGAGTGACACTGGGTATATCAAAATGAAAAAAACAAAATGGCGGATTTTTGGCGCCAAATTCAAATGTTTGGATCGCTCTGCAGCCTGAACGGTTCTATGGATTTTAGCTTGAGAGGTGTCATTAGATTCGTATTTATTGTGGAAGTGACAATGGGTAAATTAAAAATAAAAAAATTAAAAAATAAAAAACGGTAATTTAAAAAACTAAAAAACCCGACTGCTTTTCTAAGTGTTTATGAAAAAGCCCTAAAACAAGAAAGTCGTTGTACCCGATTGCACTTAAAATTGTAGCAGTCGGGACCATCTGCAATGTAATATTTTGGTTTGTGCTCTCAATTCACTAAGCCTCCATTTCTAGAATGGGTCCCGACTGCTACAATTTTAAGTGCAATCGGGTACAACAACTTTCTTGTTTTAGGGCTTTTTCATAAACACTTAGAAAAGCAGTCGGGTTTTTTAGTTTTTTAAATTACCGTTTTTTTTAACGTAGATATTATGAATTTAGATGTATGAAATGTTGATATTTTGAACTTAGGCATAATGTCATTCGATATTTTGAATCATTCGAAATTTTAATCACTCGGCATTTCAATCTTCGACGTTTTAAGCTTAGGTATAACAATTTTCGACATTTTGATATAATCGATATTAAAATTTTCGATGTTTTGAACATTGGTATTTTAAGCGTAGGTATTTTAATCTTCGATATTCAAATACGTACCCGAAGGAACACATTATGGGAAAATCTGGACTTACAACCTCATGCATTGGAGGCGGGTGTTTTAACCACTGGGCCGTCACGAGAACATGTCAATTTTAATTAAAAAATACCACTTTTCCATTAAAAATTGGTGAACGCAAATGGTTTCTGACATATCTATCCCACTAGACACATATATACACATCGTACAAATTACACATCCGTGCAAAAAAACGTACACAACACGGGCATTATTAATAGGCTCCGGCCCATATATTCCGTTTGACATGTAGTGCAATGCACTTGCGATACAAATCACTGCATTTAATTTCGTACTTTACGATGTTTTCCATTCGAAGCGGTCGCGCTGTGCGAGTTAATGTGCGTCGGGAAAGAATTATTGACCCAGTAATTAAAAAAATAAATATTTAAACACTAAGGCCACTTTCACTAAAATCACTAAAATATATTTAGTGCCTAAACATTTTTAGAACATCATTGCATCCCTGTCACATTGTTAAAAGGTGACAGAAGACAGAATGATATTTATAGGTACACAATTAGAATTAAATATGTTAAGTGATTTTGGTAAAAATGGTATTAAAAGAATTTAAGTAATAATAAGTATGAGTCTAAATTCGACTAACTAAAAAGCGTGGTAACCAATGCTTGTGACTTCTTTGTATAAGAAGAGGCTCGTGCACAATAGTAGAACAATAATAAATTAGCATTATATATTATTATTTTAATAAAAACTTCATCATAAGTAAAATGCAATAAAGTTTTTAAATTTATGACAACCTTTACACGCTTCAAATATTGTTGCTGAAATAACACTTACATAAATCAGTGAGACCTTAAGAAAAAAAAAAACTATTCTTAATTTAAAAATGAAAAGTATTTATTTGAGACACGCACAGGAAAATTTCTACACAACCTATGTAATACCAAAATGCAAATATTACTACATTGTTACTCCACAAGTAGAAAATCGAAATCATGTTCCATTATAATCTCTGAGTCTACAGAACCGATTTTGAAAATTCTTTTACCCATAAAAAGCCACGTTATTTGTGAGTGTCGTAAGCTATATAATATCACGGTACGACACACGGGAGCTTAGCAGTAACCTATAACGTTACATAGCACGGGCGAAAATATCCACGCGGGCGAAGTTGCAGGCAGAAACTATTATGTATACATGAAAAGATCGTAGCTTTGTTAAAAAGTTATCGCTCTAAAACTTAATGGACTAATAATATTAATTTAACACTTTAAAAGCTAATTTCGCACAATTGTTAGCATATAAAAACTTAGTTAAACTAAAGATACTGTGATCAGTTTTAATATTATTACGCTCATTGTAGTATCATAATAAATTCCATCTTTATTATTAAACTTTTATAATTATTTTAAGAAGTACGTAGAAGCTTTTACGAAGGAATTAAATATTTAAAGTGATTCGAAACAGATTGCCGGTCTTTTAAAACTTGGATATAAATAACTAACTACCTATTTATGCGAAGCCCTGACCAGTTAAATTTTGCGCGTGTATTATTTGTAATAAGGAAGGTCGTGATGGCCCAGTGGTTAAGGTATCCGCGTCTCATGCAAGGGGTTGTGGGTTCGCAACCGGGCACGGGCAAGTACCAATGTGACTTTTTCTAATTCATATGTACTTTCTAAGTTTATCTTGGACATCACTGACATCGGTGAAGGAAAACATCGTGAGGAAACCTAGACTTATAATTAATATAAGTCTGAAATCGCCAATCCGCCTGAAGCAAGCGTGGTGATTAATGCCGTGCCTTCTCTATATGAGAAGAGGCCTTTGCCCTGCAGTGGGACAGTTATAGTTATAGCTGGTATTATTTATTTATTTTATTTATTATTTGTAATAGACAGGTACCCATTTTATGAAACATTAGCGAACTGCCTGTGACTTCGTCCGCGTGGCTTATTTCACCAGCGTTAAGTTACGCCTTTGGGTACTACTCCGCTTTGGTGGGTCACAGCGAGATGTTATACCTATAGCCTACTAGCTTCTGCCTGCGACTTCCTCCGCGTCCAATTTTTTATATATCATCCCACGAGAACCTTAATTTTTTTCGGGATAAAAGTATCCTATGCGTTATTCTATACTGCAATCTATTGCTGTACCAAATTGCATCCAGATCCGCCCAGCCGTTTGAGCGTGAAGAAGAGACAAACATACACACTCACAAACTTTCGCCTCTATAATCTTAGTGTGATGTTACTCAGAAATAATGTAGCTATCTATTGGTGAAAACTGGTTTAAATCGATCCAGTAGTTTCGGAGCCTATACGATACAAATAAACAAACAAAAAAAAAATAGCTTTTGACTTCGTATGTGTAACTCTTTTTACACACGTTACACATACCAATTCTTTTTTAATAGTTTCTTTTGAAGCAAGAGTTAAATCTACTTAAAACTGTAAATAAAATACAATAAAAGAATCTCTCTGCTCAACTAAGCAACTGCTTAAATTTAATAGTCGTTAGCGTTATTGAATGAGTTCCAAGTCCTACAATATTAGCTAGAATGTGATTTAGAAACACAATACTAGAAGCATTTGTTACATCTCACAAAATTTTCTCATTTACAAAATCATTGTCGAAATTAAACGAAACACCTTTTTTGATAGAAGATTTTTTTTGTTTAAGTGAATTCATTCATTTTACTTGTAATTTCATATTGTGGAATCCTGTCATTTTTTAAACGGCGGGATGAAAAGATTGTGTTTATTTACATTCTTATTTCTATGGTAATCTTGGAATGGATATGAAAATGTTCCATAGCAAGTTGTTACCTTTCTAATTCATGTAAATGTTTCAGGTATTTCTCGTTAAATCACGTCATTTTTTTTTTGAAAATTGCTTTTACACATATTTTTTTAAGGATTGGAAATCATCAAATGACTTCTTCCGCTCTAGATGGAGCGACAGGGAATGTCAGACTCTTACTGACTAAACATCACCCTCAACAAAACCCATCCGTGTTCCTCCTAATGCCCTTTGCATTCCAGGGCCGCGGTAACTCTTTCCAACAAATTTCGCAACCCTGGAACTAGCCATAGCGGGCCCTGTCTACTATGCTGACATCTCTTTGAGCCTCGCGTGAAGCTCAACATGCGGTGGACCCGGGCCTGATTTTGATCGGATAGCGAGGCACCCAACAGTTGCCGTGCACAGGCCCGCGCCTACAGTGGCCGGGAATCGGCCTGCGACTCCCGGGGTTTACACGTACCTCCATGTTATCAAGCAAAAAAGCTTTGCCAACATTATTAACACTAACACTTAGAATTCTAAGTATCCTACTACTATTATAAACGCGAAAGTTTGTGAGAATGGATTGATTTTTGTGACTCTTTTTTTTTCCTAAACAGCTGAGCGGAATTAGATGAATTTTGACATACATCTGATAATGATCTAGCTTACCATCATCATCATCATATTTATATTAGCCGAACGACGTTCACAGCTGGACATAGGCATTTTTAAAACCTTTATCAGGTATCTTAATACAAAGAATAGTTTTAATACCGGTTTTGTGCTCCCATGGGATAGTATACCTAAGATTGTCATAATTCTGAAGTCTACGAAGACGACGCCACAGGCAAACGCTAGTTAAAAATAAATACACATAGAAAACATTTGCATAACAAATATCAAAACAGTTTAAACCACTTGTCACGTCCAAAATTCAAAAGCTGGCCAAATATTCTGTCCGCCAGTGCACATCAGATGTTCTGACGTCAATAAATAACGGAACACGAGTGGCCGCCAGTGTATCGTTGCTGAATTCTTTATGAGACACCTCTCGACAACAGTAGTCACTCTGAGGGAATTTGAATTTTATCCTTATTTTTTTTTGTAACAATATCAGTTGGAATCAAAGTGTTTGATTTTTTTAGACATAACATTCCATCATGCCTGTTTTCCATGAAGGGTTAGGCAGGCACTAATGGACACCATGTTCGCCGGTATGTTTAAGTCCCATGTAATAGGCGGCGCGGCGAGTCAACCGGGCACAAATCCTAACTCCGAGCTGCTACTCAGAATTTAATAGGAAAATTTAATAAAACTTTGCTCGACTTAAGAATCGAACCCTGATCTTTTTTATATAATTTATTTAGTAATCTAAATTGTGTTATATTTTAGCCTTCAAGATATTTTTTTATTTTATTTTAAACTAGCAGTGCCCCGCGGTTTCACTCGCGTTACGTTAGGTTTTTGGTTACTGATCCGTTCCGTGGCTCATAGCATAATGTTATGTAGCCTATTATCTGTTATTCTGATGTATTAGCTACGGAATGTCTCGCAGAGTTATTATTTTGAGGCCAAATTATTTTAAAACTGTGATATCTCCTAAGATATTCATTGAAATTAAATGATGTAAAGGGCAATTTCGTTCAAAATTAAACACTTGTAAAAAGTATAAAGTATAAAGTTGTTGTTGTTGTTGTATAAAGTTGTATAAAGTATTTATGTTGATAAGGATTAATACTATGTTCATAAAAACACCTTCGCAAACAATGCATTATTGTAAAACAAATTTTCTGGCCATAAAAATGGCTATAGTGAGTCAACCTTAAAAGTTAGGCATTTACTACCGCGGACTTTTTTTTAGTATATTTTAAGAGGAACAATTCTCTCGTAAATTATGTTTGCGTAACTTTAACCGTTTACGCAGCGTACGCAACGAAAGCCCTCAAAAAGAATATTATTCCCCGTTTTTGCCACATTTTTCATTGATGCTCCGCTCCAATTGGTCGTAGCGTGATGTTATATAGCCTATAGCACTCAGGAATAACGTAGCTTTCTACCAGTGAAACAATTTTTTCAAATTGGTTCATTACTTCCGGAGATTACCCCCTACATACAAACTTACAAACAAATTCTACCTCTTTATAATATTAGTATAGAAGATGTAGTTATTTTTAATCAATTTAAATTAGGCGAAGCTTTGCCAAATATTTGCAAAAAATAAATACAATAAGTTCTAAAGCTTTGCTCAATTTATCAATATTAATTGACTTTTAAAAGTAACTTTTAACTTACGAATCCATTGTTGCCCTTGAAAGACCACTATTGCTTAAAAGTCGAGGTCAAACTATAGAATATTTGTTTGTGTCATTGCACCTGATTTTAAATAACAACAATATGAAGATTAATGTGTTTTTGTCCGATTGTTTGTTTAGCTGAATTAATTCAATGGTATCTGTAGGTTTTTATTTATATTTTATGGGTTATTTTAACAAAAGTTTTTTTACTGAGAATTTGTTTAGAAACATGCAAAGTAATGTTATTGTTTATTGTCTCGAATGTGTTGTGATTCTCTGCAAAATCAAATTGATGATGCCTTTCAAAAAGTTTAGTTGCGGAGTACACAATACATACCTACATACCATCACGCTTGTATTCCCCGAAGGGAGGCAGAGTTTACTAATGTACACCCACAGTTCATCCGCATTAATCGGGCACAACTCCTACTTCGAGCTGCTATTGAGAATTTCTTAGAAAAACTTAATAACGCTTGCCTGGGAATCGAACCCAAGACCTCTAGCGTAGCAGTCGTGTTTAGGACCACTAAGCTAACGAGGCAGTTAAAAAAAGACATATATCACCAAAATGCAATCATTCCTCAGAGTCAGGTCAAAGTCAAAAACATAAAATATAAACTGCTGTTAGAAAGTATGTATCGATGGTACTTTGTATTTCTGTCTGGTGCAAAGCGCATGTGTGTCAAACACTTAAAAATAATAATAATACTAGAGACACAAGCGCAAGAGGCAAGAGACACAAGAGTTACTACATAAGAGGCAAGCACCTGCACTTTGCCATCAAAATTTTCCTAAACAAGATTAGGGTGAGCACACATCTAAGAGCGCGCGTCTTGTACGTTCAATCTCGAGACACGTAGTCTAACGGATGGAGTACACAAGACTACCGCACACAAATCTTACCCACACAGTTAAATATTGTGAATATTACTCTCCCTCTGCTTAAAACATTTTCTCAGCAATATTTCTGAAAGGATTTGGACAAATGTACCAAAAAGCTGTGTTGCTGAGTACTGTCGTGACCCTGTGAAGGTCACAGTACCGGTTGGATCGTTTAGGTACTACGAGTATATAGTATATAATATACTAGAATCATGGAACTAACTTACTTATAACTTGCTCAATAAGATGTAGTTTAAAAAAAACGAAACAGATACCATCACGCCTATATTCTCCGAAGGGTTAGGCAAAAGTGTACCAATATACACCCACAGTTCGCCGTTATGTTTAGGTCCCATGTCTTGTAATAGGGGGCGAGTCTATTGTCATTAACCGGGCATAAATCCTAACACCGAGCTGTTACCGAGAATTTCACAGAAAAACCCAATAACACTTTTGCCTTGACCTGAGAATCGAACCCAAGACCTCTGGCGTAGCAGTCGCGCTTAGGACCACAAGGCTAACGAAGCAGTTATAAAAAAAAAAATGTGTTATTCCACAGCACAATCTATCTCAGTGCTAAATTTCATCCAGATCAGCCGTTTCAGCCGTTTAAGCGTTAAAGAGTAACAAACATCCATCCACATATTCTCACAAATTTTCGCATTTATAATATTAGCAGGAAGTATAGATAACCTTACTACACAACACCATAATTCACAAGAACGATAACAATTCCCGGACCTTCTCCGTAACACTGCACAGTGGTCCGAAGTAGCACAACACGGACAAAGAAATACCGCAATGTGCCAACCAGACAAGGGTATTTGTTCCCAAGTTTAGGAATTACAATTATGTTAAGTGAATTAATTGGGAAGGAAAATGGAGGACACCGGGACGGTTGCTATTTGTCATAATTTAGTGTGAAAGACAGAAATAGCTGTAGTTTGTGAAGACTTTTGTTAAGTGAAACAGCTGAAGTGGTAATTGTAAACAAAACTTGGATTTTAGATAGTACTAGTAGATTTGAGTGGTAGTAGAGCTATTTGTGATGGAGCTCGCCCAGAGAAGTACTACCAACATACCTAGTTCTACATTTTTATTTTATTTTAATTAGTGTCTTTCTTCCTGTTTGTTCCAGCTAATCTCCAAAATGGCTGGCTCGTTTTAACGGGATTTGCACCGGCATATAGCAGATCTTATAAAAAGTAACTTAGACTACTTTTATCTTAGAAAAAGATCTGTGAATCCCGTGATATCCGACATTTTAGCGAACGAAGTCGCGGGCATAAGCTAAAGAAAACCTAGCATAATTAAATCCTATTAAACAACTTTACTTCAAAGAGTGACAGCTGTCACTTAAGAGGACTATAACCTCCTCATTTTCAACATTTATTGCTGCCTTCACCGTTTAATTCACGCACTAGACACTCAATAACTGAACTGCAGTTAACATCTGTCAAGTTATCTACTTAACGTCCAACAATTGCTTTGAAATTATCGTTAAATCCGACGTTTCATTATTAGGGATTTTGGCTACAATTCAGAAATTTTGTACCACTGTGTGTAAGTTTTATTTGTAAGATTGGGATTTTATTGTTGATTCATTGTTTTTAATAGAATGACTGTGCATTTGACTGCATAGTTAGTATTTTGTATAAGAATCCGTTTTTTTTTTATCTATACTAATATTGAGATATAATTTATTTGTATGTAACGCATAAACTCAAAAAATACTGGACACATTTCAAAATTCTTTCATAATTAGAATGCTATATATTATTATCCCTGATTCACATAGGCTATATAACATTACGCTATGACTCACGAGAGGGAAGCAGTAACCAAAGACGTAACGTAATGCAGGCAAAATAGGCCACGCGGATGAAATTTCAGGTCATTCGCTAGTTCATAAAAAAACCACTTAAAAAAAATTACAATCAAACAGGTCAATAATAATCCACCTGATAAAAAATGGCTGACACTCCACACATAATCACAGAAACTTCAGAAAAACCTACACATAAAGTTCAATGCAAAGTTCAACCCAGCAATCAGATTTCGCTAAAAGTCCTATCTGCAAGGCTCACATCAATAAATATTATTTTCCAGACCGTACCTAATAATCTTATTAACTTTTCTTGGCAGTGGTATTGGCCGCGGGGCGTGCATTCAACAAGGAGGATGAGGTTGCGACCTTTGCCTTATTTTATAATCTTTAAGACTTCACGTCTTTTCATACTGGTGGAGAAATGATATTTGCTGAGTAAAAAAATGGTGAAGTTGTGATAGTAAACTTTTTTGGATTTCAGATTTTTTGGTTTGGTAACTGTAACATATTATTATAACTTGTATTCTTTATTTTGACTTATATTTCTAAATTATAAAAAAAAATGTGTTTTTTTATAAATACATACTATTACGCCTGTATTTCCCCGAAGGGTTAGGCAGCGGTGTACCAATTAACACCCACAGTTCGCCGGTATATTTAGTTCCCATATAGGGTATTGCCATTAACCAAGCACAAATCCTAACTCCAAGCTGCTACTGAAAATTTCATAAAAAACCCACAATAACACTTTAAAATATTACTATGTCTCGTATTCTTTACTTTTACTTCCTTTTTCATATGCCTATGTATTTTTTTTTAAGTTTTTTTAAAATACATTTTCATAAAAATTGTGTTCCGACTGCAACAAGGTTGTAAGACTCAAGCTAACTATGGTATGGGATCTAGAGTGCGGAACCTCCTCACCATAAGTGCTGCTACTGAGAACTTCCTTTTTAAAAACCCAACAAAACTTTTAGCCTGACCTGGGAATCGAACCCAGGACCCCACGCTCACGGCCACGAGACCAAACGGGGCAATACTTTATCGTGTCCACACACTCTAAATCCAACTTCAACTGCACCAAAAAGAATGATTTATAACAGCAATAAAATAAAATACTAACACAGTATGACACGTTTAATAAAATAGCTAAAAAAAATCTAGACTCAAAATTGCCTATTCCATATTCATGTTAGTGTTCAAAAACAAAAATGTTTTAAACTAAAACTATTTTGAATTCAACTCACGTAAAATTACGAGTGAAAAGCTTTTTGCAACTGGTCAGGTGTGGGTTGGGTAACGTGCTTCGGGTTCTGTAAATTATAAATAGTGTTAACTGGGATAATATGGGTTATTGAGTTATGTTGGATGTTGATTTAATTTTCTGGGATTAATTCGATTAAAAATTATTTGATTCAAATACTGGTAAATTGTGCTAACAACTGCATGTTGCAAGGAATTTTCTGGTGTGGACTGAATTTTTTCTAGCATTTTATAAATGGCAAAAAAGTGCAACTGTGGTATTCTGTAAAAAATTAGGTGAAGTGTCCTAGAGATGAACATGAACATTTTACCAATACTAGTGATCCTGTAAGCTCGTCTAAGATAACCTCGAGGTGCTGTGAGTTGAGATGGTCATATTTTAACTGGCTTTTTTTTTTTTTTTTTATAGACGGGAAATCATCAAATAACTTCCCCCGCCCTGGGCGGGGCGGGAGGGAGTGTCAGACTTTTACTGACTAAAACCCGTCTATGTTCCTTTCATGTGCCCTTTGCGTTCCGGGGGCGCGGTATCTCTTTCGAACAACCCGCAGCCCCGGCAGGCATCGGCCCTCAGTGGCCCCATCCAAGTTTGCTGACATCTCTTTGAGGCGCGCGTGGAACACGAACGCGCCGTCGACACGGTCTGTCGTTAGTGAACGTACGGACGGTGAGCTACCCATTGCTCACCGTCCACAGACACGCGTCTACGGTGGCCGGGAGTCGTCTCGCGGCTCCCGACGCCCGGAGCGTCTACCGCGGCGGCCGCTGGGACGGGGGATCCTCCTTTCCCTCTCCCGTCCCGCCGCCTCCTTCTCTAGCATTACAGCTTCGCAGAAGGAGGCGACTGCTTCCCATTCCCCCTCGCTCCGGACCATGGCCTGAACCAGTGCCGGACGCGAGAGGGCGCCGCCGCCGATGGCCGCCTCGAGGACTCGGCGGTGCTCAGCCCAAGCAGGGCATACCGCCAAAGTATGCTCCACCGTGTCCTCGGGGCGATCCTCACAATGGTGACACCCGGGCGTTTCCTCCCGCCCGATAAGGTGCAGGAACCTCCCGAAACATCCGTGTCCGATTTTAACTGGCTTGGCTCATATCTTCATTATTATTTTATATGGGCTGCCTCGTTAGCCTAGTGTACGCTACAGGTGTTGAGTTCGATTCCAGGGTCGAGTAAAATGTTATTGAGTTTTCTATGAAATTCTCAGTAGCAGCTCGGAGTTATGATTTGTGCCCGGTCAATGGCAATAGGCTCGCCCCTATAAGATGGGATCTAAACATACCGGCGAAATGTAAATTGGTAAACCTCTGCCTAACCCTTCGGGGAATACAAGCGTGATGATATGTATGAATGTTTTTTTATATTGCTCTTAACCTACATTGTTTTTACATACAAAAGCAACAAGAATAATGTTACCATGTATTGTCTTGCTCGTTCTTCTCCATAGAGACGTATGTTTTGGAACGCGCCACTAGCCTCAAGTTTCTGACTAACTGATCGTGTTTTTGACAATCCAAAAATGCTTTTATATTGAAACAAATGCTTTAACTTTGACTTATCGTTTTACCATCACAACGCTAGTCTAGATTTCTATCTTACCATTTTACTAAGGAACCCTTAAAAGTGTTATAGTGCAGTTTGTAACTGTGTTTCTGAATTTTCAACGGCATCCTTACAGAAGCGCAGAAGCCTTTGGGACGCAATGAAAGGTCTCCCTTCGAAGAAATTATTCCGTTCTGTAAAATGTTATGGTTTCTATGAAAATATAGCATTTTCTCTTATTTCCTACTTTATTCTGTGATGCGAAAAATGCCTACGTTTTTTGGTATTTATAATCGACTACCTTTTAATTGCAACTTCTCCATGCAAATTTAAGGATAAAGGCAATGTCCTAAATTTTCTTACGAGAATACAAAAATGGAAAAAAATGTCTGTATATGGGCTTAATTTTAAGTACTTCCGTTCAGACATTGAAGCGTGAAAGAGTAACAAACATTCATTCATCCATCCATTCTCAAAAACTTTCGCGTGTATACTTGTAAGTAGAATAGTAGTAGGATGCTGGACATAGGCCTCCCCCATAGATTTCTTAAAGGATCGGTTGGAAGCGGCTAAATAAATACTGCATACCATTTAATAATTTCTTAAGTTTTGTTTTGGCCACACTTGTTTAAAAACTGCGTGGGGCAACTCTTTAATTATTATTTTTTTAACCTGCACTTTCTCAAATCTTATGTCCTACCAGGTATTTGGCGCGAGACCTCGAGCAAGCCCTCATTTCATATTTATTAGGGTTCCGTACCTCGAAAGGAAAAACGGAACCCTTATAGGATCACTTTGTTGTGCGTCCGTCCGTCTGTCAGTCAAGACCCTTTTTTTCTCAGGAACGCGTATAGGTAACAAGCTGAACTCAAACTCAAATTTCTAAGCCAACGCAATCAAAAGATACAGCCGTATATGCCGCAAATTCTATTCAAACCTACAGGGTACTTCCCGTGAACTCAGAAATTTGGTACGAAACAACGTCTTATAGCACAGATAAAGGAAAAATTGCGAAAACCGTAAACTTTTAGTCACATCACACAATAAAAATATTTTTAATAATTAACCCTCGGTGTGACTCGCACTTAGCCGGTTTTTTTGCATAACTATGTTTAACCATCCACAGTAACCACCTACTCTCACTTCAATCGAACTAATTGAAACAAATGATTCCACGATGACACATGTCAAAATCAATAGAATGCCTAAATAAGGTCTAGCATCTGACCATAGGCCACACAGAGAACCCTTACTGACTGATTGATGAACTATCCACATCAACTGCGAGCCTGTCCGAGTTGCGTCAACAAAAACAGTTGGGTGCCTGTGCTGTAATGAAGGTCTTCTATTGTTACCGATGTGCTAGATGAACCTGTAGGTGGAACTATATTTTGATGTCATTATCTATGGAATTTATTATCTCGATGTATGAACGTGGAAGAGGCGAAAGGAGTATGTATGTATTTACAAACTAGCTTGTCAACCACATTCTAAATAATAGGTGTCAAAATACACTTAACTACATTTTGACTGCCTCGGTAGCCTAGTGGTCCTAAGCGCGACTGCTACGCTAGAGGTCTTGGAGTCGATTCTCAGGTCGAGCACGAAATGTTATTGGGATTTTTTATGAAATTCTCAGTAACAGCTCGGAGTCAGCATGTGTGCTCGGTTAATGGCAATAGGCTCGCCCCCTATTACATGGGACCTAAACATACCGGTGAACTGTTGATGTACATTGGTACTGCTCTGCCTAAACCTTCGGGAAATACAGGTGTGATGTAATAAATGATTTGAATTTAACTTTGCTGAAACTTACATGGCTTGCGATATTTCTTTTTTAACTTAATATTAACAAATAGCTAATTACAAGCCTCCACACATATCAAAATGTCCAAGACGGCCTTGAAAATTACACATCAATAGAAAAAGTCATTATATTACAACGATTTATTTACAACAATCACACGCAGATCTTAAAACCGGACAGTAACAAAAAAAAAAGTAACCAGAAAATAAATTCCAACAATGAAAACGTTGTTCTGGCAGTGGCAAGGCCCGGCCCTTATCATCGGACGTCTGGCCCTTTGTCCGGACTAACGACTTCCCCGGACACATGTCACGCCAACGGTAATGCTAGTTTATAGTGTTTTGGAGAACATTACGATTTGTAGGTTTTACTGTGACGTGGTTTATTTGGTGAGACAATAGGTTTAGTATACTAGCTTCGACTAGCGACTTCGTCCGTGTCAAATTTGATATTTTTTTCTCACGGAACGGGTTAAAGGTATTCTATGTGATACTGCATATTACAATCTATCTCAGTGACGAATTTCATCCAGATCCGTTCAGCCGTTTAAGCGTGAAAGAGTAACAAACATCCATCCATCCGTCCATCTTCACAAACATTCGCATTTATAATACAACAAAAATATTATTATATAAATCACACTTAGGTATCACGTTTTGTAGCACAGATATATTATTGTGGTCTGGAATCTTTCAAAACTTAAGTTGCAGAATAATTTACAATTCATCATCGTCATATCAGCCGCAGGACGTCTACTACTAGACATAAGCCTCCCCCATAGATTTCCAAAAGAACCGGTTAGAATCGGCCTGCATCCAGCGTCTTCCTGCGGTCTTAAACAGGTCATCCGTCCACCTTGTGGGTGGACGTCCTACGCTGCGCTTGCCGGTGCGTGGTCTCCATTCGAGAACTTTGCGGCCCCATCGGCCGGCAAAATTTACAGTTCATGTCCACCAATATATTTCCTTGTTTTTCCTACACAGCCAGTGTCAAGGTGGACTGTATAACTTTCTTGAATAGGTTCAATTAAAACTTCAGTGTGGGCTTCTTGATGATTTATTCGGGACTTCCTTCCTCTAGTGTCGCTGACAAAATACTACAAATTTTCGGCAAAACTGCCCGATTTATATGTCATTGCACTATAGTGCAAGTAGTGGGTGGGGTAGGGCACGGTTCCCTCGCTTTAACAAATCAGAGCGCGTATTTATAATTCCGGAGTGTCCGTGCTCCCGACAGGTTTCGACTTGTCCGTACAGGTCGGAACCGCGCTCTGCACCACCTTACATCGTGCCTATTCCATTCGGTACTGGGTTACAGTAAAACAAACCTAATCTAATACATGATAGAGTCCCTAATTTCAAATCAGCTTTATTATTTTAATCAAATAGCGACGACGTCCGTAATAGCCAGAGAATCATGTTCCTCCCTTCATTCCTTCCTACTAATCCCCAAAGGACGAAAAGGAACCAACCAACTTGTACCAAAAAACAGCAGAATTGGCTTAACCTCATTTATTTAATCGTGCCCCATTACCGCGAGCATTAATGGCCATCTATTTACCCAAGTTTTTCTATGCCACTGGCAATGGCCCATAGGATAAATTCAGCTAATCACTCCACTTGGCATGCAAGGGATGTTTGGTGCCCATAGCCTATAA
The DNA here is from genome assembly GCA_932526535.1 of Caradrina clavipalpis. Classification (NCBI taxonomy): domain Eukaryota; kingdom Metazoa; phylum Arthropoda; class Insecta; order Lepidoptera; family Noctuidae; genus Caradrina; species Caradrina clavipalpis. The sequence goes on from OW052110.1 coordinate 1,246,729, forward strand.
TCCCTTGGCTTATGGCGCCCATGGGACCTGATGAGGTTAGCCTACCCTCTGTAATTTGTACAAGGAATTTGTATGAATAATTTAGATATTCAAGTTAATTCATGTTTATTTTAGTAGACAGTTAGGTACTTATGATTTGAGATTAGTTCTGTCAAAATGAGCTATCCCATAATATTTCAAAATTTTAATTTAATTCAGCAGAAACAGTTCAATGTAAATCCAAAACAAATGCTTAAATTAAAATAGGTATAAGATTAATAAACGTTACTATATCCAAAATTATTAGAATCAATCCAAGAATTTAAAATGTTTATTATTTTAAGTAATGTAGGTAAATATAATAAAAAAGCTTAGTCTGTAAGTGTCGCTATATTTAAATGTATTTTTGGGCCACCTTGTGGCAATCAATCCTGATAAAGCCTTGCTAATCTTCTTCCTTAAAAACGAACAACTAAAAAAAACTCACGTACTCAAAAACTTAACAGCGCAACTAACAGTCCAATATTCCCCAAAGTCTAATTTCTACCACCCGAACACAATGTACGTAAATCCGAATCTTAAATAAAGATTAAAAATAATTTCCCATAAGACCAGACTCTCCCAGAACACATTACAAAAGATACCTTGACACCAAAAGATTAATGCTCCAAATCATAAATCACAAAGCTGGTACACACGTCTTGCCCTTGTCGAGTAAAAATGACAACTGCCTCATTAGCAATTCTACCCAGCTACATCCCCCACTAACTGAGCCACAGTAGCACAATTATTTATACACCAATCAGAACACAAAGTATAAGATACAATGCTATTTAATATTCGTAACGGGATCTTGTTTCGTTTGGTAGCAACTTTGACCTACTGAGAGATGTTGCCAGAATTAAAAATTAATGTAACGTATGGGGTGAAGATTAGTTAGGGTGTTTTATGTAGGAAATTGTGTAGGCTTTTGGGTGTGATGCAAGATTATTTTTTTCATGCTATTTACACAGTTATGTTATTGCCTTTTTTATTGGTAAGTGTAGCCACATGGTATGTCATGATTGCCCGAGTGGTTAAATTGGCCCGCCTTTCATGCGGGTTCGATGGACAAATTTTTACCAAAATATTGTGATTTAAATCTATGGGGGAGGCTTATGACCAGCAGTGGACGTTCTGCTTATGTGATGATGATGATGATAATTGTTATTTATTTGTTTTACTTACTTATTTACATTAATGAACTCTGGATGATCCAATTAACCTAAAAAAAGTAATTACATTAAATTACAGAATTAATTATAATGGATAGGTAAACAAAATTAAAATCAAAATTAATAATAAATTCAAAATTAAAATGTACTTTGATTTTAAAATGTATTTTAATTTTGATTTGTTATCATACAAGATTTTCATTAAACTGCAACTAGGTAGGTACCTAATTACAAAGATTACAAAAACGGTGGACTTTCTTCTACTAAAAAAAAATATTAATATCTTCTGTTATATAAAACGCTGCTTCTATCAATCTTAAAATGAATCTCTTTTTAAAATAAGATTTTTAAAGAAAAGATGACAGCGATTAGACACGTAACCTTGTCCAGGTTTTCTTATATTTTGTCGGAATTTTTATTAAAAATCTAAAATGAACATTCTATATACATAGACGATACCTCGTAATCTTCCTAAGCGTGTTAAGTTACAGAAATATTGATTTTTATCTAGAAATCAATTTGATAATCATCATCATCATCATAATGTAATGTATCCTCCAGACCGATTCTGGCCACGGCGGCTAATATTAATGCAGACTAGCTAAGTACGCAGGAGTTACTATAGTGCACAAGTGTGTGCGCAAACACAGGTGCACTCCCTCTTCCCTAACTCTCATAGTCCGATGGGACGGTAACCGGTACGGCCGGAGAGAGATCAGGCGCAGGACCAACGGCTTTACGTGCTTTCCGAGACACGGGGGGGGGGGGGGTCATACCACCAGCTACCAAACTCCGGGCTGATTGTATCTTATGTGTATATTTGACATCCTACCTATTTTAATCCGTTTTGACTTTTTTTTTTTTTTTAAATCTGTAATAATGTTCATTGAATTCGTAGTTTGTCTAAATGTAATTATTGTATGCCCTACGGGCGGGACATAGCTGATCAAAATTTACAAATATTTAAGAACTGTACTATTCATACCTATGATCCACAATAAACGCTGATTGATTGATTGATTGATTGATTGATTGATTGATTGATTGATACTGATAAATTCCTAATGGAAAAACCCGATAACACTTTTTGCACGACCTGGGATTCGAACCCTTGCCACCACGAGAACAACGGGGTAAATCTATATTAATCAGCATCATCATCATATCAGCTGAACGACGTCCTCTGCTGGACATAGGCCTCTCCTAAAGATAGCCACAATGACCGGTCAAGTGGCAATGGGCAGGGCTTATAGCTCGTAGACCGGACGGCCATTGAGATCGTAAGGTTCTCGTGTGGCGACCATGCTTCCAAAGTTGATAATATATCTAATTGTATGTAATTATAAGTGCCTCGTTGGCCTAGTGGTGCTAAGCGCGACTGCTATGCTAGAGGTCTTGGATCCGATTCCCAGGTCGAACAATGTGTTATTGGGTTTTTCAATAGCAGCTCGCAGTTAGAATTTGTGCCCGGTCAATGTCAATAAGGCTCGCCCCCTGTTATATAGGACCTAAACATACCGGCGAACTGTGGGTGTAATTGGCACACTTCTGCCTAACCCCACGGGGAATACAGGCGTGTTAGTATTTGTTTGTAATTATAATCTTTTTATTTTTGTTTCAGGTAACATTAGTCTCATTATAACTGCTAAGAAGTGAGGTATGTTTTGTGTTGGTAATAATAATTCAATCTTTTGGTGAATATGTAAGAAAGTTATAATGATACACTTTCTGGCTGTCAATCGAGTTACTGATTTCTATTGTTCGTGAATAGCGTGTCAGCTCTTACTGGATTCTTAGAGTTTCGGTCACCGATTTTATTCCCTTCACAATGGCTAGTGAGTTTTTCTAGTGAGGGTTTGCCTAGCGTTTAGAATAGGTTTAAAATTACTGCTTTATTAAAAATACGAAATTTTGCAGTGGAATATTCGTGCAAAACAATTTAATTTGAATTATACAAGAGTCTGAGTACCTTAAGATAAAAAATAACATGGGACTTCCAACTTGTGAAATGTGACAGTATTATATGACATTGTCTACCCATAATATCAAAAATGTATGTTCAAGTAATTAAAAAAAATATTATTTAAATAATAAATTAAATTATGTAATAACAAAAAAAAAACTATTTATTCAATAAATTCTAATTTTATTTTATTTGATTGAGTAGAGAATGCCTAAGGCATTAGTCGTACTTTTTTGTCGCACAAACTTTAAATAAATTCTGCTTTACCAACTAACAAACTTCAAACCAAGAACTTTAACGTTTAAGTTTTAAACTTAAGATGGAATTCAGGTTCAGAGTTGACCGTTATGCTTTGCTCCCGATCTTCAAAGTTAAGATACATGAGATATTCTATGTTTTGGTATGCATAATTTTCAGGAAGTTAGTTTAGATGCCAGTGGGGTAGTTTCGGCGTTCTACGTTGTAGTATACCCACTACTTGCGCACCTTTGTCGAGTTTGTACAAACACTGCTATTTCAGTTTTCTGAGAACTAAGTTGGAGGTATTTCTAAGTCAAGTTCATGGGGTAATTTTAAGGAGGACATTATGCTTATATTTCTTTTTTTGTTTTGTATTTATGGTCAAATGGTTAAGCCACTGAGCCGCCTATAACTGCAGTTAGAAGTATGAACCATAGTTTTTTTTTTTTTTTTTTTTTTTTCCACCAACACGACTGTTTTCCCCAAATGGTGAGGCAGAGGTGTACCAATGTACACCCACAGGTCGCTGGTATGTTTACGTTCCTTGACCCTATTCCTATTAACCGGACACAAATCCTAACTCCGAGCTGCTACTAAAGATTACATAGAAAAACCCAATAACACTATGCTCGACCTGAGAATCGAACCCAAGACCTCCAGCGTAGCAGTAGCACTTAGAACCACTAGGCTAAAGAGGCAGTTTAGAGGAGGCATTAGATTGAATAGTCTGAAACATATAAATCACCAGAAAAAAAACATTTGCTGATACTTTCTTCTAAGAGAGATCGATCGGTAGATTAACTGCCACACACACTATACGCGAAACAAAAACATTATCTATAATAGCGTCTCCTTTATTTAGCAATACATGACATTTATAACCTTAATATAATGTTTTTCCTTTACTGAAATTACTTGGAAGTTTGTCGTAAGCTCTTTGGAGCCTATTCGACCCATCTGTCAAGGCGTAATAATGAAAATAATAATCTTAGACAAATGGCAGCAATGGACGCCCGAACATTTCTCAATAACAGAACTTGTTCAACCTGGATTAAGGTTGTGGTGCCAGTGATGAGCGGTAGCGGGTGTTTGAGCGGAGCGGGTAGCGGTAATGTATTTAGTAGTGATTTGACTGTTTAATGAAAAAAGTAGTCTTTATTTTTTGCAAAACTTGACAATAGTATTTAAAATATTTCTTTCGGTGATGAGAATCAGATAGAAGATATGACACTTACGTATTTTATAAAGTGTTTGAGTTGTATAACATTTATAATATAGTATTCGTTTTTGGTTTTAAGAGGGGAAGTCTGAAGATTTACTTCTCCTATTCAAAATATTGAAAAAAAAAATTTAAAAGAGTACGTATCCCATTATTCTCCATACCAACCTATCTTTTGGAATAGGCAACTAGATTTAATTTATTTTCTTGTAAATGACTATAAAAAGTATATTTTAATAGACAACCGGAAAAAAGATTTGACTTTGTCATATTATGTTCTTCTTGTAGTTAGTTCGTTCCTATGATAATATTATTATGAGATTCGGCGTTACAAACCACTTAGATTGTTACGTAAATCTAGTATTATAGATCGCTAATCTCTCAACCCTTGCCCCACAGGCTAGCCCAAGCTTAGTTTGAAAGGAGTTATTGGGACGGAAACGTTCAGACGAATAGAACAATTTATTGATATATAGTTAACTATATTAAATCGTGCCAATACTTTGTTTTACAACTAATCTTCATTCTTTTACCTCAATTTGATTTGTGGAGTCACAAAATACCTATGATTATTCTCAGACAATTTCTGACATTGTCTCAATAATAGTTTTAGCTAAGATGAAAATTTTATTGTACTCGAACTTTTGGAAGCTACCATTTTCAAAAATATCATACAACCAAATTAGGTAACTCTTTGTTTTTTTTTTTAAGTCGGTTGAAAACTTGGCTTTTCCTTTTATAAAGGAGATAGGTATATTTTTTTTTGTCCTGTTACTTTTCAATTAATACGTAATTAGGACTTCACTTAACTTACGTCGTATAAAGTATTCTTTAAGTTTATAATTGCATTGCTTAGCTTTTAGTCTGTGTTGAATACATTACTCTGTATTGGTCGGTGTTTGGCAGCACGGTTGACTGCTGCGCTACGTGTCGCGGGTTCAATTTCCGCACGCAACAAATATTTGTATGGCTGAGAGTTAGTTGTTTCGAGTCTGGCTTTTTGTGTATGCGTATTTATGTGTTTGTAAACGCCTATCATACAGGAAAAAATCCTAGTGCGGGGCAAAGGTTAAAAAAGTACTCTCTTTCTTTCTTGCTAGTTTTCTTTTTGCTTTACTTTACAACCACGTCCAATCTTTGCACTAAAACCTCTGTGACGGACAGACGTGATCATAGAACATTCTGATTTAGGTACAGAGCAAGCCAAATACTTCCACAACGCCTTCAAGATCACGTATGGTCATAAAGAGGTTGATGACCTCAACATCGTATAGCCGATAGCGTCGCCCCATCGCTCCCAAGTACCATGAAGTACCATAGAACTAAAGATATTTTATTTCAGACCTTTTTGCCTTTTTCTATCAAAGGTCCTTGAGGCCTCTTATTGGGCACTCTCGTCGAAAGATATCGGACATTTGGGTCAAAAATGGCTATTTTTTGTATTCTTTCTACCAAATATGTAAAATGGAACTTATGGAATTCGTTTTGTGGATTTCTGTATTGCCCTTTTTTGTTTTGGAGAAGGTTAGGTTCAGCTCAGACGCAGAAACAATTACATCAGTCAATGATTTTCTTTTCAATACTCAATGTCTTTGTTGCTTTTCCATATGCGATCTTAGGTGGTTAATAGTATATATAATTGAGATCATTATGGACCCTGTAAGGTATACCAGCAACATAGGGTTAAGAAAGAGGAAGCGTGACTTTCATCATATTTGGTTAAAAACTAGTTAAATGTTCGTTGTTACTTGCTTTTTTCATTTAAAAACAAGGTTTGGCTTCAGCTTAGAAACAAATTTTTTTTTATTAGCATGTTCTTTTCCTCTTCTGCCCATGGCCTCCCTCCACTCCATCTTTCACGATTCTGGGCTTCATCTTCCCAGTTTTGAAGGAATTTATCCAGCTTATCCTGCCATTTCCTTCGTCGCTCGATGCAACCCTGTCTTACTGTCTGGCACCAGATGTGTGCTACTTTGGCCCACAATTCTAGTAAAAATTATTTTCGGTGTTTTCCGCCCAAACATTAGTTTTAAAAAATTACAAAATGTTAATGTAAGTGTTAATGTGTTGTATGTGTATTGTGTGTTGTTTTTGTTAGATTTTCTGAGCAAAAAATTATAAGCTACTTAGGTACTATTCTTTGCCTATAAAATCTATGTTTTTTCACAAGACCCTCCTTAGTAACAAAATCCAGAAACATAAACTTTCTTTACTCCGTGTATAAAACAAAAGACCCGTCCAAGAAATAACAATTTTCTGAAAATCTACGAATAGACATAATATACAAATCCGGATTTATATTAAAAACAAATCCTTTGTAACTACAGACGCTTAGACTGATTCGCAGCCGAAGCTGGCCGGCCAATAAGAGAGATCTCAATAAGAGCCGCTACTCAGGCGCTTGATACAGCATTCCCTTTGCATCGAAACCGCCTTACTCTCGAAACGCTACCTTTAGGCCTTGGTATTGGTAGAAGCTGTAGCGTGGATTCATCAAAAGTTAAAAATCGGTCAACAATTTGCGAAAATATTGATGAACATACAAAATATATACAGACGAGAATAGAACCTTTTTTTAAATAGGTCAAAAATAAAACTATTTCGCAGAAATACATAATGATTCCCTTGATATATCATTTTGATCATAATCAGTTCGAACAAATAAATATTTCAAATTGGATTGACCCGTTTCACATATAAGTTACATAATTATGTATTTAATTTGAAGGTTTTATTCATATTAATAATCACTTATTGTGGTTGACGTAATAATAAACCAGAATTCTACAGGACAGTCGTATTTCCAATTCTAAATTCAACTCGGATTGAATACTTTTACATTACAAATTCACGAAATTCTAAATTCAATTAAGATTCATAACAATGTGTTCGATAATGGTCAACACAATTATTCCATACATTGGAACATATTCTCATTCAAATACGTTGCTTGACTAATTTTAACGTAACGACGTTAACGTAATAAACGTTGGTCGACTCGTCCTAAGCTTTTGGAAAGATCAATTCCCGTTAAATGAATGAAATCGCTTTAAGCTTGTGTCTTAGACCATAACTAGCTCAGACCATCTCCCTATCTCAATTTGAAGGCTTCTCCCAAAACAGTTAATACATTGCAGGTGTAAATAGATGCTGATAAAGGCCGATTAAATGCACCTGGAGAATAGGAACTAAGGCTTGTCATTATTAGGATTAGGGAATTATCCTTTTAGGACTATCATTATTATCTGACACACTATAATGTCGTGATAGTACAGTGGTAAATTAGTTCGCCTCTCAAGCCTAAGGTTGTGGGGTCGATACCGGGCAAGTATCGATATGACTTTTTCAACTCATGTGTAGGTACTTCATAAGTTAATTTTAGGTGACAAAACATCGTGAGCTTGAAGCTTTTTTTTTTATAGGCGGGAAATCATCAAATAACTTCCCCCGCTCTGGGCGGGACGGGAGGGAGTGTCAGACTTTTACTGACTAAAACCCGTCTATGTTACTTCATGTGCCCTTTGCGTTCCGGGGGCGCGGTATCTCTTTCGAACAACCCGCAGCCCCGGACCTAAGACCTCTACCGTAGCAGTCGCGTTGAGGACCACTAGGCTAACGAGGCAGTTCAAATCATTACAATTACTTACAAAACAGTAGGAATTTTGAAATGTGTAGTTTCATTTTGACAGCCCTAAACTCAACTGATAATGACTAATTTCCCACATCAATACACGATACTGGATGCTGTTGCATTAAAACCCTGCATTGCAGTACATATTCTAATTAGCCAAATATTTGAATAATTAATGTCTAACCGCACTGTACATTACATTTGATTACCTGGTTGCATTAAACAATTGTTTTGATGGATCTTAAGGTTAATATGTGATTATGATAAAACTATCAAACTGATAGACAAATTGAAGAATCTTTGCTGCCTATATATGTGATGAAAATTATGAACAAAGTTACATAACATACCATCACGCCTGTATTCTCCGAAGGGTTAAGCAGAGGTGTACCAGTATACGTGCACCCACAGTTCGCCGGTATATTTAGGTCCCATGTAATAGAGCGCGCCTATTGTCATTAACCGGGCACAAATCCTAACTCTGTGCTGCTACTGAGAATTTCATAGAAAAACCCAATAACACTTTTTACTTGACCTAAGAATCGAACCCAAGACCACTAGCGTAGCAGTCGCGCTTAGTACCACTAGGCTAACGAGGCAGTTCTACTTCTAAATACTCACCACAAATAAAAATAAAACCTCTCTATAAAGGTGACATAATAATACCATTTCTAAAAAAACATACTAGATTTTAAAAAATCTACAGATATTTCTCCTTTCTATGAAATATCTTGCAAGTTAAACTAGTAATTTTCCCTTCAGAAATCTGCAAAGGAACTCAAACGTTCCGGCAAATAGCTACTCCAGCAATTTCAGCTCTGCATTGCAGCGCTGAATCGCTTTAAATCAAAGTCTAATCAGGTATAAGACGATTTATTGAAAGCGCTGCGTTGTCGACTATGCTTGAAGGCACTTTTTGCGCTGAGATTTATCTACAAGCTTTGGCATTTTTTTTTATACGGTGACAATGTGAATGTGGTTGCGATGCGAATTAAGGATGCCATTTGCTTATTACGTTTCATTTTTTTCAAAGCATCACATAGCTCTTCCTCGCCATTTCGACCTACCATACGAAACTATCTTTTGGGAAAGGCAACAAGATTCAATATTCATGATTTTTTCATGTAATGACGTTCAAAAGTGCCTTTTGATGGCATAATTGAAATAAATGATTTGACTTTGACTTTGACCGTCTTCACTCCTGTCCTTTTTTTCTTGTCATTCTCTCACTCACAAAGTGTTGTCATACAAATGCTAGACTTGATTAATTTAATCCCATCAGCCAAGTTTAATATTATGTTATATGCCTTGGTTGTTGACTGCAACGACAAAAGAAGTGAGATCTAAATGGCTGCCAAGTCAAGGGTCAGTCCTAAATTTATTTAAAACAACATAAAATATTTATAACAACTTGACATATAATTTCTTCTTATAACTTAGGATATATTGAAGCTTTTTTTTTTTTTTATAGACGGGAAATCATCAAATAACTTCCCCCGCCCTGGGCGGGGCGGGAGGGAGTGTCAGACTTTTACTGACTAAAACCCGTCTATGTTCCTTCATGTGCCCTTTGCGTTCCGGGGGCGCGGTATCTCTTTCGAACAACCCGCAGCCCCGGCAGGATATATTGAAGCTTAAGGTCTGACTTGGCTAGTTCTCATAAACTAACGAATTATAATTAAGTACCTACTAAAATAGTAATGAAATAGCCCTATGATCAATGGCTAGTTTCTATAAGCAAGCCAAATTTTCGGAAGAATAACATAGGAACTTACAACTTTAGAACTTGCAAAGGATACAATAAACTGAGAGCATGAGATTCCGTCTCATGCTCTTAGTATATTAACCATTGGACAACCTCGACAGTTTTACTATAGATAGATAATCTCTGAGCAGATAATAAACCCGCTTATTTGATACGACAGCCAATCAATTTAATTCCAGTAACAGAATTCTTTCAATCCCCAACTTCCCCTCTATGATCAAAATCTCACTGCCACAACCCAACACTTAGTATGTGCATTAATAAATAAATCAACCATAAAACCAATTTGTTACCCGCTGCAGCGCTAAATCGCTTTAAATCAACCTTAATCAGATGTAAGGCGATTTATCGGGAGCGCTGCATCGCTTTCCATTCACGGTGGACGGGCTAATAAGTCTTGTGTGATGATGAGTTACCCGGTGTTACTACTGAGTAGTATTATGGAGGTATGGAACAAGTAGGGCATGCAAACCGGATACCCGGATAACCGAAAAAACCGGTTAACCGACTGATTTGAAAACCGGGTTTTTTATGATACCAAAACCGGTTTTTTCGGATTTTTCGGTTTTGCTTTTCAAGCAAAATCTTAAATTTATCACTGACAAACGTCGACAGGACGGCAAGACGGCGTTATTTCCAACGGCACTAACGGCCAGCAACGTTAATTTATACCGAAAAATCGAATTTGAGATCTAAAATCAAAATATATATGTCACCGGAAAATAACAAGATCCGTAAGTTTATCAATTTACTAGGAAGTTTATAAACTTTCGTAAGATTCTAAACGGGAGATAAATTGTAATATTTTACGTCCACATTTTCGTAAATTGATAAACTTACTGAACTCACTCGTAAAATAATAAGTAAGCAGTAACCAAACGCTACGCGCGATCTGATTGGTTGGCTGTCACGTGTCACTTCTCCTTCCTCCTATGGACACAAGCATTGCCACTATGAACATTGACCAATCAGAGAGCAGTGTGTTATTTTACGTATTTCAAAGATCGTATATTTAAAAGAGTTTCTGTGATTGGTCGAACCATATAAAATCTTACGAATAGAATATTCGGTCGTTTATAAATTTACCGTATGAAGTCGGAAATTGATAAATTTACGAAAATGTGGACGTAAAATATTACAATTTATCTCCCGTTTAGAATCTTACGAAAGTTTATAAACTTCCTAGTAAATTGATAAACTTACGGATCTTGTTATTTTCCGGTGACATATATAACTCAAAGGTGACTGACTGACTGACTGACAGTGATCTATCAACGCACAGCCCAAACCACTGGACGGATCGGGCTGAAATTTGGCATGCAGGTAGATGTTATGACGTAGGCATCCGCTAAGAAAGGATTTTGATCAATTCCATCCCTAAGGGGATAAAACAGGGGATGAAAGTTTGTATAAATCTTCTTAGATTTTCGACTGATTGAACTGAAATTAAAGATTGGAGCTACTATGATGAAGATGTCCGTTTAAATAGGATTTTGATAAACTCAACCCCCATGGGAATAAAATAAGGGATACCCGAGCGAAGCCGCGGGCAAAAGCTAGTGTAAAACAAAGAAATGTCATTGTCAAAGTGACAGTTTAGGGTTAGTCAACATTTCCCTAGTAATTCAAATTATTGAATTAGTTTTTAAATTTAATGGTTTTGGAAGAACTATGATATGAAATATAGCCTAAGGTTAGTCCTAATATTATAGGAAAGGTAAGCGAAAGGAACACTAAAGTATTTTTTTGTTTTAACAATTTACGTTTCGCTATTAGAAAACACTAAATGAAGTGTAAATGTTTATGACCACTGCCATATTGCATGTAGAAAAAATAAGAAAAAAACATTTGCACGATTTTTTTGCAAACAGCTATATTTTATTCTTGGATCGTCGTTTACGTCACTTAGTTTAAAACTGTGTGTAATATCCTACTACTATTATAAAGGCGAAAGTTTGTATGTATGGATGTTTGGATGTATGGATGTTTGTTACTCTTTCACGCTTAAACGGCTGAATGGATCTGGATGAAATTTGGCACAAAGATAGATTATAGTCTGGAATAACACATAGGCTACTTTTTATCCCGGGAAAATGTACGGTACCCGTAGGATAACACATCAACTGTGACGCGGACGAAGTCGCGGGCAGAAGCTAGTTATATTTTAATTGTTAAAGGTATGCCTACAATTTTAGAACTATGTAATAGTACTTTTGGGCAAACTGCACAATTGAAGTTATGATTTAAAATTGGCAGTTATTATTTAGATTTTTGATCTCGAATTCGTTTTTTTTTTTGTCTCGGATAGATCATTGTCGCGCTACTCTAATGCCACGCTCACGCCATTTTGATTAAACTTTAGCATTTTTATTTCTTTACACACGTAATTCTGATTTCTTTAATAAAAATGGAAAAAACCGAAATAACCGAAAAAACCGGTTTCACCGGTTTTGTAAAATAAAAACCCGAAAAAACCGTGTCCTTTAAATAACCCGGTTTTTGCATGCCCTTTTTTTTTTTTTTTTTTTATAGACGGGAAATCATCAAATAACTTCCCCCGCCCTGGGCGGGGCGGGAGGGAGTGTCAGACTTTTACTGACTAAAACCCGTCTATGTTCCTTCATGTGCCCTTTGCGTTCCGGGGGCGCGGTATCTCTTTCGAACAACCCGCAGCCCCGGCAGGCATCGGCCCTCAGTGGCCCCATCCAATTTGCTGACATCTCTTTGAGGCGCGCGTGGAACACGAACGCGCCGTCGACACGGTCTGTCGCTAGTGAACGTACGGACGGCGAGCTACCCATTGCTCACCGTCCACAGACCCGCGTCTACGGTGGCCGGGAGTCGTCTCGTGGCTCCCGACGCCCGGATCGTCTACCGCGGCGGCCGCTGGGACGGGGGACCCTCCTTTCTCTCTCCCGTCCCGCCGCCTCCTTCTCTAGCATTACAGCTTCGCAGAAGGAGGCGACTGCTTCCCATTCCCCCTCGCTCCGGACCATGGCCTGAACCAGTGCCGGACGCGAGAGGGCGCCGCCGCCGATGGCCGCCTCGAGGACTCGGCGGTGCTCAGCCCAAGCAGGGCACACCGCCAGAGTATGCTCCACCGTGTCCTCGGGGCGATCCTCACAATGGTGACATCCGGGCGATTCCTCCCGCCCGATGAGGTGCAGGAACCTCCCGAAACTTCCGTGTCCGGTGAGGACCTGCGTCAGGCGGAAGGTGAGGGCGCCGTGGCGCCGCTCTAGCCACTCCTCAAAGAGGGGTCTTACCGCCTCAATCGAGGCGAGCCCTGCACGAGGTTGCGACAGTCGTTCTCTCCATGTCGCCATGAGATCGAGCCGGAGTTCCGTCCGCAGGGCGGCAATTTGCCGCGGCAGCGGAGTTTCGCCCCGGCCCAGTGCCTCCGCGCGCCACTCGTGTAGGCGCGCGAGGACCAGCGCCTCCAGATCCCATGGCGGCAATCCGGCAAGGAGGCTCGCTGCCTCGCCGGAGATCGTGCGGTATCCGCGGATGACCCTTATGGCGATCACCCGCTGGGACGCGTTCAGGTAGTGGGCGGCAAGCCGCTTCAAGCCCCGCGCCCACACCGGGGCCCCGTAAAGGGCCATCGAACGCACGACCCCGGCGTAGAGCCTCCGGCAGGAGGCGTTTGGCCCCCTCAAATTGGGCAAGAGCCGCTTAAGAGCGGCCGACGCCCGTGCCAACTTGGGAGCCAAACGTCGGAAATGTAGGACCTCTAGGCTAACGAGGCAGTTAGTTAACATTCCTTTTACCTAGGAACAAGGTATGGGGATAAGGCAGAGATATCTCAGTTGGCAATCTAACTTTGTGGCCATTTACGAGGTACTAATGATTCAAGATACTATTGGCGGTAGAGTTTCGGTATTTTAACGTGGGTGAAGTTTTGAGAGTAGATAGTTTAGAAGGTTTGTGTAATTGCTAGTTTTAATGTTGGGCAATATTATAGATATTAGAAAGTCCCACCAATTCTACAAATTAAGAAAACGTTAAAAATGTTGTTGTAATTTTATGTTAGCGACTGTCAATGTCAAAAGATAGGTAAGAATAAAGGCCTATTCAGACCTAAGCGGTATTCGCTACCGTCTGCGGCAGAGAAAACCCAGTGGGTATGCGGTAATATTACTGTTCAGACCTAAGCGGTATTCGCTACCGTTCGCAACCCGCGTGGTATGTACCTCTACCCACAGCGGCAGTGAATATCGCTCAGGTTTGAATAGGCCTTTAGGTGCATTTTTGATAGTTCGGGAATGAGATTAGATTGCGATCGTTCCTAACCAGATAAAGCTTTAAATATGTCATATTAAGAGTATGCTACAAATAAATAAATGCTTATTTATTACCTTATCTTACTAATGTAAAAAAATCATTTTTCAATTGTTTGTTTGTCTTTTTGTTCCGACTAATCTATCTCCGAAATGACTGGACTGATTTTGTCGGGACTTCCATAGCTGATGTTATAAGAAGTAGCTACAGCTACTTTTATATTAGAAAAGACTTAAAAATCTGTGAAAAAAAAACTCCACTGATAACTGACTTTCGCGCAGACGAAGTCACGAGCATACCACAGCTATTAATTCTAATATAAATTCACCTGATGTGATTCAGATGTTGAATGTAGAATACCAACATTTGTAAAAATCAACTAAGGGAAACATCATAATTGCTTGCTCCTGACAGCCACGCACATTTAAACGGGCACTGCAATCTTATGGTGGGTCCACACGACACAGACTTAACACAGACTTCTATAGAATTTTGTGTGTACAACAAATCAGTACAGACAAATGTCGGTGTATCAGAAAAGTCGGAAGTCTGCGTGCATGTCTGTACGATTGAGCAAAACTCATGATTATTGAATTACTTCATTTATTAATTAAAATCGAAGTCTGAACTGATGAAAAGTCTGCACAGACATTTGGTAAAGACCTCTGAGTACAAATTTTTACTCAGACTTTATAGTCTGTGCAGATATCTGTACAGACAAAAGTCTGTATCGTGTGGAGCCACCATTACATTAATGTAAAACGAAGTAACTTTGTTTCAAGACAGAGTTGATAAACCACACACATACCATCACGCCTGTATTCCCTAAAGGGTGAGGCAGAGGTGTATCAATGTACACCCACAGTTCACCGGTATATTTTCAAGTCCCACATAATAGGGGGCGAGCCCATGGCTATTAACCGGCCACAAATCCTAACTCCGTGCTGCTACTGAGAATTTCATAGGAAAACCCAACAACATTTTTGGCTCGACTTGCGAATCGAACACAATGCCACTAGTATAGCAGTCGCGCTTAAAACCACTAGGCTAACGAGGCAGTTCTAGTTATAAATATTCGACATACATACTTGGCTCGACCTGGGAATCGAACCCAACCTCTCGCGTACGAACCTTGGTAACCTTAGTAACCTTATAGTTGTTTACGTTTGTCGCTAGATAAACCTTTGGTGTTAAATATCATGCGATAAAATTAGAAGGTACTTTGTGTCTGATGGGGTTTGTTGATCTAATTAATGAGAAGGAAAACGCGAACAGTCGTTGCTCCTGTGCCTCTTTCCCGGTCGTGTCGGATTGCCGTCCCATTGAACTTTGAGAGTGAAGAAGAGGACACTATAATACCCTCTTGCGTATATGGGTAGTCTTCATTGAGAAATTCGGGCAAGAGAATATTGTTACATTTTTGACGTGATACGTCATTCAAAATAGTATAGGGGTAATTTGATAAAACCGATGTATCATACGCAATTTATTTATAACTGCAAACCCTACTGCTGTTTTTTTTTTTTTTAACTGCTCCGTTGGTCTCGTGGTCGCAAGTGCGACTGCTGTGCAAGGGGTCCCGGGTTCGATTCCCGGGTCAAACAAAAAGTGATATTGGGTTTTTCTATGAAATTCTCAGTAGTAGCTCGGAGTTTGGATTTGTGCCCGGTTAATGGCAATAGGCTCGCCCCTATTACATGGGACCTAAATATACCGGCGAACTGTGGGTGTACATTGGCACACCTCTGCCTAACCCTTCGGGGAATACAGGCGTGATGGTATATTTATTTATATTTTATTATTTATATCGTTGGGTAGAGCAAAATCTAGATGATTGTGTTTCAAGTGTTTCAAGCTAGATGGCGCCAGAGTCACGTAATACAGTACGCAGTTTCATCGATAGACGTTTCACGTTACACCAGCGGCTGTGTACCACGACACAGCCTCACCCGTTTTTTAATATATTTTTGGAAGGCAAGCGAACTGACGGTCCACCTAATTTTAAATGGTTACCGCTATAGACATCTGCAATACCAGAGGCCTTGCAAATGCGTTGCCATCCCAGCACAAAGTTGAAACGTCTCATGTGCCTGTATTACAGCGGCACCTATGTTAAACTGAAACACAGCGCCGCTTTCCGGCAGAAATAGGTACGCTGCCCCACACTTAGTAAGTATTTCTCCTGAGCCGTTGGTGCGTTTACAAACATATACGTATAAACTCACATACACAAACAGCCAGACCCAGAACAACTATCTGTAGGACACACAAATATTTGTTCCGTGCGGGAATCGAACTTGTGACACGCAGCGCAGCAGCCAAGTGCCGCACTTCCCCGGACCAGCTCCTTCACAAAGAGCATGATGATAACATACTTTTGATACACCATTTATTATTAATTAGCGTGTCTTAACAAACCATTAAAATGTTCTTTGTTACCTACACGTGTTCAGGGATTACAGCAATATATTCAAGTACAGAACCGTCGCCATTTTCATGCAAAAGGTTGTCAAACCCTTCTCTAGAGCGCGTTGGTAGGTGTTTGCTACATACAATGCATAGAAAATTCAGCAGCTTTATTTCACAATGTTGGCGACGCCTGGCAACAAAATTGATCAATTTTTATTGTCTCACCGAGACCTGGTTTGCGATCCCTGTATGTTATGTATTTTTCTTTTATTTGGTTTGCAGACTTTCGAAGTGTTTCGTGACGTACATCTAGATACCTACCTGTTTACTTTTTGGTTGCTGAATCTGTCGTTTTTAAAATGGAAGTCTCTTTGAAATTAGAAGCATATATACCTACTATTGAAGAGTCCGTCTCTAACGATTATAACCATTTTAATTCCTAAACCTTTTGTTAGTACTTATTTTTAACCTGTATTGTCCCATTACTGGGCTAGGAAGCAACTAACTTTGCGTTTAGGTCTATAAATACTATTATGAACCGGAAAGTTTGTGAGGATATAAAGGTTTGTTTGTAACTCAACCACGCTGAAGCGGCTGAACAAAATTAGCTGTAATTTGGCACACATGTCTATAGATTCATCCAGCGGTCTTAATCTGGTCGTCAGTCTATCTTATGGGTCGTCTATGGTAGTCGTCTTACAGCGGTCTTAATCTGGTCGTCAGTCTATCTTATGGGTCGTCTATGGTAGTCGTCTTACAGCGGTCTTAATCTGGTCGTCAGTCTATCTTATGGGTGGACGTCCAATGACATGGATGCAGGCCGCTGTAGTTTCTAGTCAGCTAATGGTGGATATTAAACTTTTTGGGTGTGATTTATCTATAATATGTATGTATTTATAAATTATATAAGTATGTATATCAGTTGTCTGGTTACCATAACACAAGCTCTGCTTAGCTTGGGATCAGATAGCCGTGTGTGAGTTGTCCCAAGATATCCAAGATATCGAGTCCGCTGTGATCACTCACTAAGCAAGCACGCACCTCATTCGTTCACTGTGCTATTTTACGTACTTCGGCTAACCGGTTTAACAATCAGTGGTTCTAAACCTTTTACTCGTCGTATTAACTTTGTCTGAACTTGGGATCAGTTATGATGAAGTGTGCCAGTTGCAGCAGTGATTTCAACGATGGCGTTCAGTGTGCTTCATGCCAGAGGCACCTCGACTTTGGCTGCGCTAACATCACTGAGGCTGGATGGAGGAAGCTAGGTAACGACAGGAGAGCGGTTTGGAAATGTCCTAAATGCAGGATCTCTTCACCGACACCGACCCCATCCCCGTCTCCAGTTCCAACACCTGAACCTGCGTCTCTGGAAATGGTCCTTATGGAGATCCGTGAACTCAAGGCTCAACTAGCTAGTTTACCGACATTGTCTCAAGATATCAAAAGCATTAAGGAGGAACTCAAGGAACTCAGGAGTTCTAACGAGTTCGAAAGTAAACGGCTGGATGATTTTTCTGTCAAAATTGCGGGCTTTGAGTCTAGGGTAATTGGTCTGGAGCAGCTTCAGGAATCAGTCCGCTCTCTTCAATTAGACATTGATTTAATTAAGTCGGAGCTGTCCGCCAGTGACCAGAGATCAAGACTTAACAATGTTGAAATCAAGGGCATCCCTACAAAAAAGGGCGAAAACTTATTCTCTGTTTTGGATACCATCAGCCAGAAAGTTAATTTTACATTTCCTAAAACTCAAGTCAATTATATATCGAGAATCCCGTTGTTTAACTCCAAAGATAAGGCAATCGTGGTCAGCTTCCTGAACAGATACGTCAAAGAGGATTTCGTTGCGGCTGCGCGCTCATGTAAGTCGCTATCTACTCATGACCTTGGCTTTGATGGCCAATCTAACCGGGTCTACGTGAATGACCACCTAAACCCCGATTCCAAGAAGTTGCTCAATAAAACCCGAGCTTTAGCAAAGGAGAGGGAGTTCAAGCACGTGTGGGTGAAGCATGGGAAGATACATGTACGAAAACAGGAAGGTTCGGCTGTCCTTGTCATATCCAATGAGAAGGATTTAAACAAACTAAATTAGAGTATTGTATTGTTCGCTTATCATTGTGTATTCAGACCATTTTAAGTCATAAATCTATAATTAAGTATAACCATCATACTGTGTCACTAATCTCAGCTATCATGTATTCTCTTCAAAAAGGTTTGGCACCGCTGCCGTACTGGAAGCTTCGACACCTCGCTTTTGTATTCGCTAATGAGCCTTTTGTATCTCTTATCGCGCTGTTTTATTTTTTCGAACACTTAAACTTATGCTTATCTCGCTCGCACTCATCATTGATTCTAATTACTGCTTGTCGCCTCGCACAGCTACTTGCATTTTTGTTGTTAATCGACATTAGTTTTGTGCAGATTCATTCATATTTGTGTGCACCTACCCTACCAGCTGTTTTATTACTTGCTAACATGATAGTTCTTATTAATATTAATGTATTGTTCGCGCATTTTAACAAGGAAACTGATAATGATTTGTTTTTCTACTACATATTTGGTACTTATCTTGCTATGTACTGTGCTTCTATATCGTATTTAAATTATCAATGGCTTTAAGTAAAAATAATAAATTGAATGTCTATTATTAGAACGTCCGTGGGCTCCGTACCAAAACCGAAACTTTCTACCGTGAGCTGTACCTTTCTTCTTATGATGTTATTGTGTTGACGGAGACCTGGTTAGTGGACGGCATTTTGGACTCGGAGTTATTTGGTAATCAGTATATTGTGTGGCGTCGGGACCGGGATTACTGCCTCACGGGTCAGACTCGTGGTGGTGGTGTTTTGATTGCTGTTCGTAAATGTATAGCTGCGGTGCCGCAACCGTTACTTCACTCCTCAGCCGAGGACTTGTGGGTAACGTTGAGTGTGCGCCAGCCTAACTCTAATAACTGCGTTAAGTTAAATATCTGCACCGTTTACCTATGTAATCAAAACCGTGGTTATTCATTCTCTGAACAATTGTCAAATTTTCTACGCGGTCTAAATAACTCAGTACTAATGAATCCAACCGATTACTATTTAATTATTGGCGACTTTAATTTGAGTGGAATCCTTTGGCAATTAAATGACAACACATTAGTTCCTACCAATATTAGTAGTGGTGATGAGTACATGCTTACGGATGATATGCGTATCCTGGGGCTCGCTCAATTTAATGGAATTCTAAATGAATATGGTAAAATATTAGATCTGGTGTTGTGTAATGAAACTGTTTCAGTGTACGAATGTTCTGCGCCTTTAACACCCGTCGATAAATATCACCCAGCCCTTCGTATCGAAGTGAACTTTTTCCAGTACAGTCGCTTAACTCCTGCGCCTTACACTCAATATCTATACGATAAAGGGAACTTTGTTGAAATCAATGGAGAAATATCTGCTATAGACTGGACGAACCTATTTTGTGACATGTCGCTTATTGACGCTGTAAACTTTTTTTATACTACCTTAGCGGATCTTCAGAATAGGTTTGTTCCTGCTGTAAAAGTGTCCCAAAGCTCATTTCCAACTTGGTACTCTCCGTCACTAAAACGTTTGATTAAAGAGAAATCCAAATATCTCCGTAAATTTAAGTTGTATGGTAGGCTTTCTGACGAAGCAACTTTTAAACATTTGCGCGAAAGAGTTAAAAAATTGGAAGTGGAATGTTATGATAACTATGTAACCGCTACGGAAGCTTCTATTGAATTAAACCCTAAGCGCTTCTGGAGCTTTGTGAAGCAGCGGTCTAAATCGAATATAATGCCTAGCTACCTCAAGTATGGTGACGTGACACTTTCTTCCCCTGACTCCATTTGTAATGCGTTTTCTTCCCACTTTTTTACTACATTTCTTAACCCTTGTGATGCATCGTCCTCTAATCATTGCCCTCCCCAAACAGCTGTTAATCTCAATTTGCCCTCGGATATTCACTCAATTGAAGTTGACTCAAAAGTCATAGAAAAACTAATTATTAATATTGATCCATTCAAATCTGCTGGGCCCGACTACTTATCACCTAAATTTCTCATCGGATGTGCTAAGACAATAGCCTTGCCAGTCTCACTTCTGTTTAAAAAATCACTCTCTTCATGTACGGTTCCACAAATCTGGAAGTCGGCCTTTATTACACCAGTGCATAAAAAAGGTAGTAAGAATGAAGTAGTCAACTACAGGCCAATTTCCAAACTGTGTATACTAGCTAAGGTCTTTGAGAGGGTGGTGTATGACCAAGTTTATGCAGCGCTCAGGCAGTCGTTTAGTCCTTCACAGCATGGGTTCCTTAAAGGCCGTTCTACTGTTTCCAACCTGACCTTGCTCAATGACTTTCTAACTGAAAGAATGGATAACGGAGCACAGGTCGATGTCGTTTACACGGACTACAGCAAAGCTTTTGACAGAATTGACCATGGAATCCTTAAAACAAAGCTCCTTAACAACGGCATTAGAGGCGACTTACTCCGCTGGTTTTCTTCATATTTAGAAAACAGGTCCCAAGCTGTCGTTGTTAGTAACTACATGTCTAGCTGGGTTTCGGCTCCCAGTGGTGTACCGCAGGGTTCACTGATGGGCCCGTTACTTTTTATTATTTATGTAAGCGGCATCGACTCCTGTTTCCTCAATTCCAACTTGCTTTGCTTTGCTGATGACATGAAGATATTTTCATCAATATCATCATTTGATGACATGCATGCTCTCCAATCTGACCTGACGCGCTTGGATGATTACTGCGCGATCAATAAATTAGAATTAAACCCCACAAAATGTTCCGTAATCTCTTTTAGTAGAAAATGCGCGCCACTCCCTACTACTTACACACTCAAAGGGCAGCTATTACAGCGATGCGATGGCGTGCGTGACTTAGGTGTCTATCACGATTCCAAGCTATTATTTAACGTGCATGTGGAGCATATAGTAGCCAAAGCCTCGAAGTCACTCGGCTTTATTATGAGACTTGCGGGATGTTTTAAGAAAGCTAAAACCCTTAAAATTCTCTATTGTTCGTTTGTGCGGAGTCACCTCGAATATGCGTCACAAATTTGGAACCCTTGCTATAACAAATATATAGATCGCATCGAAAATATTCAAAAAAGGTTCATTCGTTTCCTATGTTTCCGCCTGCGTATTCAATATCGTTCTGAAAACTATTTAGATCTCTGCAAGAAATTCCACCTTCAACCACTTGTAAATCGTCGTAGGGTGGCGGACCTCACATATCTTTTAAAAGTCATAGGCAATGAGGTTGACTGTCCTGATCTTCTGCTCAAACTGAATTTCAACGTTCCTCAGAGATCAGTAAGATTTAACCCTCCTGTCTCCATCCCCTTTTCTTCATCTAACTACAGGCAAAATTCTTATTTAGTGCGAGCGAGTAAAGACCTTAACTTAATGTGTAAAGAGTTCTCGTTTGATGTGTTTAACACTAAAGGCTCAACAGCGCGTAATCAGTTAAACCTTGACTTTTTCAAAATTGAATAGTGTGTATTAGTGACTTTAACTTAACTGTAATATATATATTTTTTGTTGTGCTCTGCTGCTAGTGATCCTTAAGATCTCTATGTAATTATTGTATTGCTACCCGTGAGAACCTGTAATTGGCTTAATGTAGCATATTCAACTATCGTATCCATTTTATGTATAGCTGTTGGTTTTCCATCTGATAAATAAATAAATAAATAAATAAATAAATATTTATTTATTTATTTTAGTTAATTGAAGTCTATGCAAAATGAAGTCACAAAATCTAGTATACTGAACAATAGTCTCGTAATATTTGTAGATTCAATTATGATATTTCCTTCCAAACACTATTAAAAGCACAAACATGTAAACACAACAACAGAACGAGGTACATAATAAGTTTGACACGAACGGGGTCAGGTAGTCGCTCGCCGGCACACATAATGCACTGGGCAATAAGTCGGACTGCTGTCGACGCGCCGGCTGATGCGGACACACGGGTACTGAATATGTGCAGCTGAATATTACCTACATGTATACCATCACGCCTGTATTCCCCGAAGGGTTAGGCAGAGGTGTAAATATACACCCACAGTTTGCCGGTATGTTTAGGTCCCACGTTATAGGGAAAACAGAAATTCAGACCGTGTCGAAGTAATTAACTGTCGAAATTCAGAATGACACTCGGGGCGAGCCTATTGCCATTAACCGGTCACAATATTAACTCCGAGCTGCTACTGAGAATTTCACCAACGGATGGTGCAATTCTCAGTAGCAGCTCGGAGTTAATATTGTGTATTTTTATATATGTTACCGGCCAAACCCGATTTCAGTACAAACTAGTTTCGCCTAGGCTAAACTGGTTCTTCCTATGCGCGATAGGATTAACTAGTATAGCCTAGTCCAAACTAGTTTGTCCTAAGCCCGATAGGATAAACCAGTTAAGGCTAGCATTTTCACCCCAATATCAAACAATTCGATTTCGCTAAACAATCAAAGTCGCCTTCTCTTTTGAAACTCACCCCCTTGTAGATATAGTACCAAAATCACGAAAAAGCCCTTACCTTACACAAGTAACAAAACAAACTACCAATAACACCCCACTACCCACACGCCCCCATAAAACACCTCTAACAAGACAGGAGATTATAAATCAAATCAGTTGACCGTCCTACAAGCCCGTGTGTCTCTGAAGCACAATACATAATGCATGTAGGTAAGCTTAATCTTCGTTGCTAGATGTATGGATCCCAACCTGTGGAGCACAGATTTAGATGCAATCCCAGTTCAGATGACTTGCGTCTCAGTGCATTTGGTATTACAAAGGATAGATAGGAACTGCTTGCCGGCGGAGATTGGAAGATGTTTCGTTTGATTCGATTAAAATCCTAGTAGGTATCAAACTCGACATTGTAGTTTAGTAGTAGAGCTCTTTGTGAAGGAGCTCGTACAGAGTAGTATTACTATCATACTATATAAATATCAGCCTATTATTGTCAAGTCTCTTCTCATACGGAGCAGGCACCAGCATTGATCACCACGCTTGCTCAAGCCGGATTGGCGATTACAGACTTACATTAATTATAAGTCCAGGTTTCCTCACGGTGTTTTACTGCACTTGTGTAAATTATTAACAACCAATCAAAACGCTTCACGCATGCTTAACATAAATTTTTCGTTCAAGACACCGATGTATATATTTACTCTTTCAAGTATTCCTTCGGGGTACAAAGACGTGATATCAACGCTATATAAACCCACAACAATAATTATTATCTCAAATAATTTCAAGAAACTCATCTCAAAACACTACATCACAATATACATACCATCACGCCTGTATTCCCCGAAAGGTTAGGCAGAGGTGTACCAATATAGACCCACAGTTTGCCGGTATGTTGTAGGTCCCATGTAATAGGGGGCGAGCCGATTGCCATTAACCGGGCACAAATCCAAACTCCGAGCTGCTACTGAGAATTTCATAGAGAACCCTAATAACACTTTGCTCGATCTGAGAATCGAACCTAAGACCTCTAGCGTAGCAGTCGCGCTTAGGACCACTAGGCTAACGAGGCAAGTACATCACTTAATATCTCGGCATAATTTTGATATATTTTAATACAGTACCAAACACTAGTCATTCTGTCCAAACCGTTCTATTTAAGCTACATTGTTTGTTTGGCAAGGAAAATAAACAATTGTCTCTCAGCAATCACTCAATGTAACTGAAACTAATCAATCTGTGCTGTTAATTAAACTTTGAAATGTTTATTTATGTTTGTTTAAATGTTGTTTGTAGAAATAGATATACATTGGGGACATTTAAATAATTGTCATCGTTTTCTGTTACAACACACTTATTGTTAGCAGCTAGCGTGCCGCCCGCAAGCCGTCAGCTTATTCATTTTGTTATTGTAAAAAATATTTTAACGCACACGATTTAAAGCTCATATTTGAATGGCAAATTATTTGCTGTGACGGAGTCGTGCTGGTTTCTGAGCGATGACTTTTATTTTAATCATTAGATGAAGTTTATTCTCCTAAACATTAGATGAAGTATGGTGTCTGAGTAAGAAATAAAATTTAATATCGTGGACTTCCCACAGATAATAATAGGTATGGATCTTATATCCTTGACAATTAAAAAAATGACTGAATGGTCTAATTGAGACAAATGCTTTGACTTAACACTTTAACTACTTCTTTATTTGTTTTTACATTTTTACCCATTGTACTTCAAGAAAGGCTATGTGTTTTGAGACTGTTTTGTAATGTACTTTTAAAGAACTTGTTAAAACAAAATAATAAAGAGAATTAAACATTTTCAACTATAATTTAATAGATTTTAACATGTAACAATCTATTAGAGAACTAAGACATCATAGACAGACAAACACACAGACAGACAGTCGAAAAGTTTACAAACTCGTGTTCCGCATGTCTGTGTCAAAAAAACACGTAATCGTATAGTGATTGTTATGAAATGTTAGGTTGAAAATCAGCTTAGCAACGAATGAATGATAACAATTAAATCATTCATAAAAGCCGCGCTATTTCTGTTATTTGTGTCGACCTTACAAGGTTGTCTGGCTTCAGATATAACGGCTGTAAATTCGCGATTAAACTGGCCAAATGTGAGTCGGATTCGTATGCGACGAGTTCTGTACCACTGTATAATATTTAACACTAAGTAGTTTCTGCTTTTTCACCAGCGTAAAGCTACTTACGTCTTTGTTTTTTTTTTTTTTTTTATAGACCTGGGCCCTATTTAATAAAGCTGACAAGCTGACTTTTTTGTCAAAATTGGCAAATTGTCTTGACAAGTGCTGTTTAATAAAACCGACATGTATGACATAGGTCATGCAAGATAAATATGCCTGTGACAATTTTTCTGTTCCTTTACACTCTTGAACTTTACCGCGTTTTACAAATTATGATTTATTATTTTTGCTGCGACCTAAAATTATAATCGTAAAATACGGAATTAACTAAATACCTACTAATTAAATTAAATACTGCCAAAATATTACTGTCTATAAAGAAAACCAAATTGAAAGAAAATTCAAGCATAGTGATATGTGTGTAACGTAATGTGTTTAGTGATGGGATGTTTTTATATGATGGATTATCGATATTTTTTATAGAAAACGAAGTTTACGGCATGTATTTTGAAATATATTTTTTTACATTTAAATGTGTCCGGTACGTAAGCGACCATTTTGCAACGCGACAAAAGGGTACGTACAAAGAATTTTTTGTTTTGAATAAATATCGATTGTGTTTTGAATGTATTTTTTATATTTTGTATTAAATAAATATTTAAAAACAAATTTCAAAATAATAAAGCATTTTTAAAATATTAATAAAGAGAATGAGATTTTAACGACTTACAATCGATATTAATAAAATTGATTTGCAAAATGTCACTGCCCTAGTATTTGCCATTCTGGCATGTGTCACAGCCAACATCCTTGGACGCATAAATACGTACTCATACTGAGTTACATTTACTTATTTCAACCAAAATATTTAGGAATTATCTTTTTGGAGTACATCATTAGTATTCCTAACTAGCGAGTTTTTATTTGAGTAGTGGTTGATAGTATTTATTGAATTTGAATGACAGTTCCCTGTAAATACAAATCAAACAAAAACTTATCTAGTAAAAAGAAATGAAACAGCACAGTACAGTTATTATTATATTTATTTACTCAATTACATTTGATATAATTACTTATATGTTTCCCGGCCACTGATTTGAACCAGCCTTTGCACGTCATTCGACTCACCGAAATTTACCGAATTAAGTTTGATAACACAATTATTATTATTTGACCATAATCCATGATAAAAACAGCCCAGGCCACCTTAGCCAGTTTGATCGCCTTCTTTTTTATCCGGGCATAGTATTAGTAATAGAATTCCCGATAATCATGATAAATGTGATCCGTGTTGTGAAAATCACATGCAACAACATGACAGCTCTTCTTGAAATTGCGAATCGGTCAACAATGATCTATCTTCTTGCATAATGAATGCACATCGATACATTTTCGGAACAATAGACGTTTATGCATATTATACAAAATCACAGCGATTGTAAATTAATTTAACATTTTAAAAAGTATACACGAGAAACCACTCCAAGTATTCGAACGTCAAAAACTCATATATTTCAACTATACTATAGTCCAACAAGATGGTTCTCGACCACCATCAAAGGGGCAGTATAAACAGAGTAGCTATATGTTTGAGCACTTTGTCTTTTATAAATTAGTACTTAATTTGATTTGAAAAACAATTTTCAACTTTATTTTTAATGTTTATAAGTTAAACATTAAAAATAGAGTTGAATTTTTTTTTGCAATAAAAAATTACGCGCCCTTATTGGCACGTAAATACAGTACGTACATAGTACGGTACATTGATCTGACACGTAAATACAGAATTTCTACTCTTTTTCTTTTTTTGATAATGTACCATCGACAATACTCCGCTTATACTATATCACCGCAGAGCAAAGGCCTCCTCTTATACAGAAAAAGCAAGAAACGTGAAACATCACCACACTTGTTCAAGGACTGTTATGTAGGTATCATAGACTATTTTTTCGTATGAATACGCCCGTAGCTTGCTCTGAAGTTACCCTAATTCGTAAAATCATGTACAACAAACGAAATAAGTATGTATCGCTGAGTTTTCAAGGCGAGAAGCCGCAACTACAGCTGTCGGACTATGATGATTTTTCAGTTTGACGTAACTGAGTCAGACACTGTCAATACAATGTAGAATACCATTTCAGATAATTAAAACTATAGGGAATAAACGAGGTTACAACCAAAAACGTAATATGACTACCTCGTTGGTTTGGCCGCATTCGTCTATTAGAACAACTACGCTGCGCGCGCTGCCCTCTTTTGTCAAATCCTTTCGCCATCTGTCTTTGGAGCTTTTTATAATCCTACCAAATTTGATATAAAGTGAAATGACCATACAATGACGCCATTTTAGTGAATTTTAAATTCTGTCGTTTATTTTTTATCATTGTGATTGAAATTCATATTTTTGTTACATGTCAATTTTTTTTGTGGTTTATCGTATTATTTCTTAGTAAAAAGCTATTTGATTTATGAAGAAGTGTGTATTCCTGACTCTTTCATCATCTGCCTAACCTTTATGTTGGGGTCGGCTTTAAGAAACTAAAATCTCGTAACGGATTTAAACAAACTCCAATGAACACATCAGTACCTCAAGTAAGTATGCTATATGTATTACAGATTATTACATGTTTATTTGCAGATTTTCTTCTACACTAATTCTGTTTATATTATTTATTATCATAATCATATCAGCCGACCGACTTCCACAACCACCGGACACTTCATCCCTTTCAGGAGAAATAGAACAAACTATTTTGCTGTAGTAAAATTTTAGGTGCAACTTTCGTGATGTCATGACCTACCACCACAAGAATAATTTATATTCGTTGATAAACCTTTGTTTTTATGTTTTCAGCCTATAATCTACCTGCGGCGAAGAACCACTGGCCTTTGCGTTCGAGCTAACAGTGCGCAGGCATCATTTCAGAAATGTTCAGCTATATCTATCACATGTTGCAACGTGTTCCGCTCACTATAACTTAATTTTGTAATTTGTTTAATGTTACACTGATATTAAAGCTTGATCTGACAAAATCGATTCAATCGTTTTACTTATAAAATCGCTCGCACCTTAGAAACACAATTAGTTTCCATCTATACAGTAATATTATAAAAGAAAACACATACATATCATCACGCCTGTATTCCCCGAAGGGTTAGGCAGAGGTGTACCAATGTACACCCACAGTTCGCCGGTATGTTTAGGTCCCATGTAATAGGGAGCGAGCCTATCGCCATTAACCGGCCATAAATCCAAACTCCACAAAAGAAAAAGATTTGAGAATTCTATCAAAAAGGAGTAAAAGAGGAAGTGGGTGAAGAGTGAAAGCTTCTATGAGAAATACATAGTTTACACCGACAAAAACAATAGCGAAGTGATAATTTTCTAATAAGTATTCGTTGTCCCTATTCGACGTAATATATTTTTAACCATTTCAGCAAAAAAAAAGAAATTTAAAATTCTCAACATACGGCTTAGTTGCCGGTCAAATTCCAGTGACAATTCGCAATTTCATGTTATCACGTGATGTATTCAAATAAACGTCAATCTACTGTCAACCAGAAATATGTCACGATTTTCTATGTATTTTGGGCTTTATTAAACAGAAAATTGACAAATTGTCAGCTTTATTAAATAGGCCCCTGAAATCATCAAATAACTTCCCCCGCCCTGGGCGGGGCGGGAGGGAGTGTCAGACTTTTACTGACTAAAACCCGTCTATGTTCCTTCATGTGCCCTTTGCGTTCCGGGGGCGCGGTATCTCTTTCGAACAACCCGCAGCCCCGGCAGGCATCGGCCCTCAGTGGCCCCATCCAAGTTTGCTGACATCTCTTTGAGGCGCGCGTGGAACACGAACGCGCCGTCGACACGGTCTGTCGTTATTCAGTGAACGTACGGACGGTGAGCTACCCATTGCTCACCGTCCACAGACCCGCGCCTACGGTGGCCGGGAGTCGTCTCGCGGCTCCCGACGCCCGGAGCGTCTACCGCGGCGGCCGCTGGGACGGGGGACCCTCCTTTCTCTCTCCCGTCCCGCCGCCTCCTTTTCTAGCATTACAGCTTCGCAGAAGGAGGCGACTGCTTCCCATTCCCTCTCGCTCCGGACCATGGCCTGAACCAGTGCCGGACGCGAGAGGGCGCCGCCGCCGATGGCCGCCTCGAGGACTCGGCGGTGCTCCGCCCAAGCAGGGCACACCGCCAAAGTATGCTCCACCGTGTCCTCGGGGCGATCCTCACAATGGTGACATCCGGGTACGTCTTTGGTTACTGCTCTGCTGTCGTGGGTCGTAGCATGATGTTTTTATCGTATATTACTCAATATACTAAATATAACTACCTCGTTGGCTTAGTGGTCCTAAGCGCGACTGCTACGCTAGAGGTCTTGGGTTCGATTCCCAGGTCGAGCAAAAAGTGTTATTGGGTTTTTCTATGAACTCTCAGTAGCAGCTCGGAGTTAGGATTTGTTCCCGGTTAATGGAAATAGGCTCGCCCCCTATTAAATGGGACCTAAAAATATGCCAACAAGAAATCATTTTTTTTTCCAGTTAATTAAAAATTAATCGGGTTTTTTTTTAAACTTCGTTGGATGGCACATGAGCCAAGGGCCCACCTGATATTAAGCGGTCAGTGCTGTCAACAGACATCTGCAATACCAGAGGTCTTGCAAATGCATTGCCATCTCAGAGACAAAGTTGAAATGTGTCATTGTTCTCGTTTTCAGGAAGAAAATAAACTGATTTTTTGGAACAGTTATGTCTTGAAATTATTTTTGAACTATACAGGGTGGAAATTTATTATGCTACCTGGAGGGAAAGTACTCTAAATACTTGAGTTAGCAAATTTTACTGAAAGGAAACATTCCTTTATTTTTAAAAAGAAACAAAACTGCATTTAAATAATTTTGAAAATACGCTTGCCCCACCCGGGAATCGAACAGACTAAAATCGGATAAAATAGCATCCTGTACTTTTATGGCACTTATCGATAGGGTCAATCCCAAGGATCAAATCTCTACAAACCTGGTAAACTAAATTTAACAAAAACCATGTAATTTCAATCGGAACTTATTTTACTCGGACGAAAAAAACGAGTACAGTAACTAATTGCATGCTGAAAATGAGCTTCACTCTCTTCGATGCACACATTCATTATTTGAAGGAATTCATTTTGAATAACTTTGAGAAGGGTGTTGTGGTGAATATTGAAAATTTTACTACGCTACCAAAAGTTACTTAAAATGATTTTTTTAAAGGAATAAATTTATGCATCCAAGAAATGAAGCTCATTTCCAGCAACTACTTTACTCGTTTGTTTCGTCCGAATAAAATAAATTTACAATAAAATTGCATGTTTTTATTTTATTTTAATTTACCATGTTTGCAGGGATTTGATCCTTATGATTAACCCTATGGATTAGTGCCATAAAAGTACAGGATGCAATTTTTTCGAATTTTAGTCGGTTCGATTCCCGGGTGTGGCAAGAATATTTTCAAAATTATTTAAATGCAGATTTGTTTCTTTTTAAAAATAAAGGAATGTTTCCTTTCAGTAAAATTTGCTAACTCAAGTATTTAGAGTACTTTCCCTCCAGGTAGCATAATAAATTTCCACCCTGTATACCTATTAAAGCTCTCTTCATAGAGAGAGATAGAGAGAGAAAGAGTATCTCAAGTATTAAGTGCGATAAGACAATACGATCCAATCGGCTATTTCTAAAATGGCTTGCGAAAACATTTACATAATACTAAAAGCAATCGAACAAAAGATATATACGTACCTATATATAGAAACAGTATTGACCCTCCATTTTAAAGTTCCAATGAATATAGAAAGCACACACTGCAATATATATGCAAAATATTGCGTTTCTTACTACACAAGAATAGAGGAATACCTATTATTAGTTTGTTGTTTTCTTACTTCAATAATGGTATTGCACATCACGCCTGTATTCCCAAAAGGGTTAGGCAGAGGTGAACCAATGTACACCCACTGTTCGTCAGTAGGTTTTGGTCCCATGTAATAAGGGGCGAGCCTATTGCCATTACATACATGCATAAACTCACGCCTTTTTCCCATGGGGGTAGGCCGAAACCACGGAACGCCACCTGCTATGATCCTTACATACTCCTTACTCCTTTCGCCTATTGCCATTAACCGGGCACAAATGCTAAGTCCGAGCTGCTACTGAGAATTTCTTTGAATAACCTAGTAATAGGTTTGCTCGACCTGGGAATCGAACCGAAAAATCGAATTAAATGCATATTTTGTCTATACTAATAAATTTAAGGAAATATTTTCTTGTTTGTTTGTACTGAATAAGCTCCTGAAATACTGGACCGATTCTAACCATTTATTCTCCAATAGATAGCTACATTATTCCAAAGTAACATACGCTACATAACATCACGCTACGAACCACGGGAGCGGAGCAGTAACCAAAGACGTAACTTAACGCGAATGAAATAAGCCACGCAGACGTAGTCGCGGGCGGAAGCTAGTATAGTATGAAGCTGAAACGACGGCTTTACTAAAACCGTATTGTTTTAAATAAATACCTTTATCTCGAGAATTTTAAAGTTTTGTAGAAATTGAATTTCAAAACAGTACCTATTATTTCTGAGGATATTATTTATACAAAGGATGCAATTTCTTTTTAAACGTTTGAATTTCTCTTGTATCGTAGTTTGCGATTTACAAACATATAAACAACCACACCCATAACTACTTACTACCTGTACAGTAGGTCATACAGTATTAAGCGAGAATATGTTTTGTAATATATCTACTTGGCTTTCAACGTGGTCTATTAAAAATGCGGAAGTTTAGATGGATGACTGGCCTGTTGGTCTAGTGGTTAGCGGCCCTGACTGCTAAGCCGAAGGTCGTAGGTTCGATTCCCACCCAGGACAAACTTTGTGTGATGAGCATGATTGTTTGTTCTGTGTCTGGGTGTGATTTATCTATAATATGTATGAATTTATAAATTATATAAGTATGTATATCAGTTGTCTGGTTACCATAACACAAGCTCTGCTTAACTTGGGATCAGATAGCCCTGTGTGAGTTGTCCCAAGATATTTATTTATTTATATATGTTACTCAATGATCAATCAACCAAGAACGGCTGAACGGATCTGGGTGAAATTTGGCACAGAGGAAGATTATAGTCTAGAATGGCACAAAGGTTACTTTAGATCCCGAAAAATGTATGTTTCCCCTAGGATAATATATCAACTTTGATACGGAAAAAGTCGCGCGCAAAAGCTAGTATAGATAAACCATTATATTTTGTTATTGCCAGACACTTTCCGTAAGTCATAGGCACTCAGTTGCAGAAAGCTATCCTTAAAATCAACATTAGTTAATGAGTCATTATCGCTAATTAGTTCATTAGATTTAAAGGCGTTGCACGAAACTGTTACAGGTCCCTAAAATGGTTCTTTAACTAAAGAAGACATTAAATATTATTGCAAGTTAAAAATACATTTTGAATGAAGTGATTGAATGGTTGCGTATAGTTACTGCAGTTCTGTCATGTCAACACGAATGCATTTGCTAAAATAAAACGTAAGTGAACGTCAAAACGTCAAAGACATTTTTCAAATAAACCGACGGCAATACGTGCGAGTTGTATTTATATCTATTTTCTGTTTATTCACGAGAATTCGTAAATTATCATGTCTTTTTGTACTATTCGACAAATTGTAGACTTGTGCACATTAAGAGCCTGTCCAGATGAGGCGTTTTACGCGCGAGTCCACTCGCGCGTAGGCCCTCGTTACTTGGGGTAAAGCGCGAGAGCATCTGGACGGGATGTATGTAGCTCTAGTATCTTCCTAAAAAACGCCTTATCTGGACAGGCTCTAACCAAATTGCCTAACACTTGCTGGAATGATCCTGTAGCGAAGAACCTCAAACAAATTAATAACTGTGTGAGGCCATCAATAGCTTTATTTCATCGAGTTTCAGGTTCTAAATTGAGCATCTCGCAAATACGTAAAGCAACTTCTGTAGAAATCCTATATCTCACACGAAAATCTTCTCCGTCATGTTTTTCAAAAAAAAATATCCTATCTGGAATTACACGACGTCGGCGTCGTCGTGGAATATACTGCTCGGGATCGGATAAAGAAGAAAGACTTTGAGAGGGACATTGTAAAAACACTGAAATACCTATAGGCTAGAAATTACTATTCACAACACAATTCACAGTACACGGATCTTAATGACAAGTTTAATGGGCGCTAGACAGGACATTAAAAATTATAACCTCAAACTGTCAAATTAATGATCCTTTAGCGCTAATGACGTTTTGTGCAACGTAAAAATAAGCTAAAGTCCCGATTTGACGTTACATTAATTAAAGTTAATGGAGCATTAAAATTAGGGAGAAATGCTATTTTGTGCAACACTTTAAAGACTCATTAATATTTAAGGTCGCTTTAAAAATTTAAAGAGCGTTTCTGCAACTGACTGCCAGTCACTTTAAATTTCAAACCTGTACTCTACAATCTCACACTCAGTTGCAGAAAGCTATCCTTAAAATCAACATTAGTTAATGAGTCATTATCGCTAATTAGTTCATTAGATTTAAAGGCGTTGCACAAAACTGTTACGGGTCCTTAAAATGGTTCTTTAACTAAAGACAACATTAAATATTATTGCAAGTTAAAAATACATTTTGAATGAACTGATTGAATGGTTGCATTTAGTTACTGCAGTTCTGTCATGTCAACACGAATGCATTTGCTAAAATAAAACGTAAGTTAACGTCAAAACGTCAAAGACATTATTTAAAGAAAAAACGAAACTAAACTGCGAGTTGTATTTATATCTATTTTCTGTTTATTCACGAGAAAAAAATAATAATTATAAATATTATTCATTCCTGTCTGATGGCATTTTAATAATTATATACTGAGCTTAGACTTGCCAGCTTGCGGGTTATTTTTTGTACTATTCGACAAATTGTAGACTTGTGCACATTAACCAAATCGCCTAACACTTGTGTTAGGGTTCGCTAATTTACATTTTTATTTAATTAAATTGGAACGCAAAAAGGCTAGTTTCCAGTCCAATAACCATTTGATTATAATATTTTATACCGGCAACACTTCAGCTTGTGACTTCACATTGTCATCTGTGATTGGTGCACGACATTTAATTTAACCAATCACAGAACTCTATTTTCCCGCGGAAATTATAAAAACCTGGGAAAAAGAAAAGGAAAAAGGGCGGCTAGATGGACGGACTTGAGCGGGAGATTGAAAGGTTGGAAGGGAGAATAAATTGATGTTCATCGGTTTTCTGTATTTTATTCAATTACTGCAGTACGTCACCTAAGCCCGAAAGCTACATCCCAAAAGCCTTAATTTTATCTATTGTCGCAGTAGTCTTATACTTGCTGGAATGATCCTGTAGCGAAGAACCTCAATCAAATTAATAACTGTGTGAGGCCATCAATGGCTTTATTTCTTCGAGTTTCAGGTTCTAAATTGAGCATCTCGCAAAATAATACGTAAAGCAACTTCTTTAGAAATCCTATATCTCACACGAAAATCTTCTCCGTCAGGTTTTTCAAATAAATTTATCCTATCTGGAATATACTGCTCGGGATCGGATAAAGAAGAAAGACTTGAGAGGGACATTGTAAAAACACTGAAATATAGGCTAGAAATCACTATTCACAAAACAATTCACAGTACACGGATCATAATGACAAGTTTAATGGGCGCTAGACAGGACATTAAAAATTATAACCTCAAACTGTCAAATTAATGATCCTTTAGTGCTAATGACGTTTTGTGCAACGTAAAAATAAGCTAAAGTCCCGATTTGACGTTACATTAATTAAAGTTAATGGAGCATTAAAATTAGGAAGAAATGCTATTTTGTGCAACACTTTAAAGACTCATTAATATTTAAGGTCGCTTTAAAAATTTAAAGAGCGTTTCTGCAACTGACTGTCAATCTAAAATGTAAAAACACCAATAACACTCTGCCCAACCCGAGGATCGAACTGAATAACCCACGCTGCATCGTCACACATACGGCGCTTGCATCCACTAGATCAATGAAGCTTGCTAGTGGACGTATACTCAGGAATTCCACTCAAGGCGATACTCTTAAGTAGAATTCTTCAGTATCCGTTCAAGTAGATTGATTTTTCTTGTGTTTACATAAATAAAAGTGCAACGGGCAGGGTTGGGTCTTGTGAACTCTTGCTTACGAGGCCAATGCCCTTACAAGGTTTCTAAGACCTGTGTTAGTACCTACATTATGTATGATATTTATTCTGTAAATAGGTAGGTTAAAAATAACTCTTTGATACATTATTTTCTTATTTTTACGAAGCTGATCCATACTAATAAACATACTTATAAAATAATGTGAAAGTACTCTGTCTTTTTTTTTCAAGATTGGAAATCATCAAATGAGTTCTCCCGCCCTTAGTGTCAGACTTTTGTCTGACACTAAGTCTAAAACCCATCCATGTTCCTTCTTGTGCATTTTGCGTTCCGGGGACGCGGTATCTCTTTCGAACAACCCGCAGCACCGGCAAGCACCGGCCCTTAGTGGCCTCTCCGAATGTTTGCTGACATCTCTTTGAGTTGCGCGTGGAACACGAACGCGCCGTCAACACGGTCTGTCGTGAAGTCAACGTATGGATGGTGAGCTCACCGTCCGTACGTTAACAATGGGCAGCAATGGGCCATTGCTCAACACTGACATGAGTGAAGGAAAACATCGTGAGGAAACTTCGACTTATAATAATGAATGTGAGTTTGAACTCGCTAATCCGCCTTGAGCAAACGTGGTGATTAATGCTTGCCTTCTCTGTATGAGAAGAGGCTTTCGCCCTGCAGTGGGACAATTATAAGCTGGTCTTATGATAACTCATATTAAAAGTTAAGGTGGTTTGAAGTAACATGTATTTCTCAGGGTAGCAACACGACTAACATTTTTCAAATACAAACAATAATAAAAACTTGGTCAGACCATAGACTGGTCGTCCAAATAGACTATTTGACCTTGAGCTGACCTTTAGGGACGAAAATATCGTCTACAAATAAAATATTCAGATGCTCAAAACGAATGTCAAGACTACAGATACCTATAAATAGATGGATGTAATAAGTTTGAAAGCTAATACAATGAGTGTAAGGTGGAGAATGGAATGTGGGTTTTTATGATTATTTGGAAAAGTCTATAGATGGGGGTTGGGGGGGGGGGGGGGCTGCATGTATAGTGGTAGTTGTAGCTATGATTGATTACAAAAACAGGAACGTCTTAGAGCTTTATTGGGTATTTGACACAATTAAACAATAATCCAATACCCGATAGGTGAACGCGAATAGCTGCTTTGAAATCAATTTAATTTTAAAATCTTTGTTCAATGTTCAAGTGTTATGCACCTGCTATGTCTAAGTATGATAAGTCGGGCAGTTTACTACAAAAAAAAACCAACGCACTCCAAACTGCGAGCTGCTACTGAAAAATTTGTATTGGATAAACTCGAAAACACTTTATGCTTGACCTGGGGATCGAACCCAGGACCCCAAGCTCAGCTTGACCACAAGACCAACAGGACAGTCAACCATTTTTATACAAACGACACAAAAACCCACACCAACCAACCAACTCCCAACCACCAACTGGGCCAACTGCCTCGTTAGCCTAGTGGTCCTAAGCACGACTGCTACGCTAGAGGTCCTGGGTTCGATTTCCAGGTCTAGCAAGAAGTGTTATTGGGTTTTTCTATGAAATCTCAGTAGTAGCTAGGAATTCGGATTTGTGCCCGATTAATGGCAATAGGCTCGCCTCCTATTACATGGGACCTAAATATACCGGCGCACTGTGGGTGTACATTGGTACACCTCTGCCTAACCCTTCGGGGAATACAGGCGTTATGGTATATTTATAAAAACCCACAATATTTCATTCCAAATCCCAAAGATCGCCAAAGAGCATACACGGGCAGAACCGTCACATTATCATACAAGTAGGCACAATATACGACGAACATTTGCCAGCAATCAATCATCGTCACTAACATATGTTAGGGTTGTGCTATCTCGTTTCAAATCACAGAAATTGCCCATAGGATATTTTCCCTCGTCACAGGTTTCATATAGCAATGTTGGAAGCAGATAGATGATTTGTTATATTCCGTCTGTTATTTATAGGCCCTTTTTTGTGTGTGTTATTTTTAGAATTGTTAAGGTTTTTTTCTGTGATTTATTTAACTACTAACTTCTGATATTTTCACTTGTTTTAGGTTACGTCTTTAGTTTCTGCTACGCTCTCTTGAGTCGTGGCGTAATGTTATGTTATAAATATATATACCATCACGCCTGTATTCCCCGAAGGGTTAGGCAGAGGTGTACCAATGTACACCTACAGTTCGCCGGTATATTTAGGTCCCATGTAATAGGAGGCGAGCCTATTGCCATTAACCGGGCACAAATCCAAACTCCGAGCTGCTACTGAGAATTTAATAGAAAAACCCAATAACACTTTTTGCTCGACCTGGGAATCGAACCCGGGACCCGTTGCACAGCAGTCGCACTTGCGACCACGAGACCAAGGGGGCAGTTATACATATTCATATAGTAGAAAATTAGATGTTATTACCATTATTGCGATATTTGTTTTAATTCTGAATCATACCTGTGGATTTTTCTGGTAACAAAGATATTAATTGAAGTTCCAATTTTTTTTTACGTATACCATTTTAAATGTTGTAACTAAACTTGAAATACTAGAAATTATGATTTTTCACACCAAAAATAAAAGTCGTTACCCAGCAATTATTTTTACCTAATGTTACTTTAGTTTGATGGGCAGCATACGTGGTTAACAACTATGTGTTAGTTTTTTTTTACCTCGTATACAAACTAAAATAAATAAATAGGGTACCTATTTATTTATTTTAGTCAGATTTAGACAGTTTTCAGTTAAATAGTTTTAACTAAACCAAAATATGTTCCCGTCTGAAGCGCATTTGAAACAACTAGTTGGTTCAAAGCAAATAGGTCGGCTTGTTTGTGAAATTGGAAGTGCAGAGAAGTGGAGAAGAATGTCGGATTCTGTGGAGAAGAATTCCGGATTCTACTGAATAAAACTAGATGCAGCTGTACGTAACACATGAGGTTAACTCGAAAGAGTAAAGTAATTTTGAGTGAAACATTGTGGAGTGTTTTTTTTTAAACCTCGTTCGATGGCAAAAAGGCCGTCGGCCCACCTGATGTTAATTGGTCAGCTCTGCCTATAGACATCTGCAATACCAGAGACCTTGTAAATGCGTTGCCATCCCAGAGACAAAGTTAAAATGTTTCATGTGCCTGTAATTACGCCGGCACCTCCAAGCCGGACACATAGCAACGCTGCTTTGCGGAATAAATAGGTATGATGATAGTACTTCCCCGGACGAGCTCCTCTACGAAAGAGCTCTACTACTACTGTTAGTGTCTTTATACACTTTTTGGTTGTATTAAAAAGATATCAAAGGGGCAAGTCTAACTATTGAAAGCGATCGCAATCTAATCAAAGTCTCAATCTATCAAAAATGCCTTTAATTTACATTCCCTTATTTTATTAATTGACGCTGGGTTGTAATTTTGACTAGATTTTGTAGGTTTCAAATTGGTTGAAATACTCTTTAGAGGGACAATAATCCCGATTTGACAAGACTTTTATATTGATTGCGTCTAGATTGAAGACTTTTCCCAACTATATTGGTGTCGGCTTCCTATTAACCAGATGCAGCTGAATACCAGTGTTCTACATGGAACCACTGCCTATCTGACCTCCACAACCCAGTTACTAGGCAACATGAAACCTTTTCTTTCTTTCTCAGTTACCTAAAACAACGTCTCAAATATCTTGTTTTTTCCAATACAAGACCTACTCGAATCTAATCTGATGCTAATACGAGTGAGCGAGACAACGATATATAACGTGTCAAATCTTCAAAAGCATCAATATCGTACCCTGAATGACATTTCTAATCTCCGATATCGAGTAAATTGAGGATGTGTGTTGTTGAACTAAAATGGACACTATGTTGTGTGGGAGAAGGTGTTAATTCGAATGGATGAGTTGGGTCCTGTGTGTGGATAAGGGTGACTGTTACACCGTTTGGGTTTCAGTTAGTTGGGATTTTTGTTTTGTGAGGTATTTACGTAAATGTATTTTTTTTACTTAGAATAAATGTTTGGTAGAAACTTATTACTGTTATTTAATAAAGTATTTTTTTTGTTTAAAATTGTTTTACAAGGAGCAATTTTCACAAAATATTTTAAATATCAAAGAAACCATTTTTTTATTAAATGACACTGGGAGACGAAATAATTCAAGCTTCTGAAACACTATACTATATACTGAAAAAAATCAACTCCCTAATACCATTCTAATAACGCTAGACAACGGTGTGACCCACAGCCATCCTATGTGTAGACACATGAAATGATTGAATTACCAAATCGAATTGCTCGATTTATTGCACTCCTAACTCTGAAGATCTATTCACACTGTTCAACTAGTACAGTGTGCACGACTGCACTGTGCAATTCGCTTTAGAGTGAAATAAATTTGGAACCATACAAAAAATGTTTGGAACAAAATTTTGTTTCATGTCATTCGTAGATCTTTGACAGTTGTTAAGGATAGTCAGAAGCCAGGAAGTTTAAAAACCAGTCTAACCAACTGGGTCAGATAGGCAGTCTAACATACCACTGCATTCCCCAAAGGGTTAGGCAGAAGTGCTACAATGTACACCCTCAGTTCGCCGGTGTGTGTTTAGGTCCCATGTAATAGGGGGCGAGCCGATTAGCCGATTAACCGGGCACAAATCCTAACTCCGAGATGCTACTGAGAATTTTATAGAAAAACCCAATAACCCTTTTTTGCTCGACATGGAAATCGACCTCTAGAGAGGTTTTTTCCGATAAACGTGGGAATGAGATGACGTAATATTTATTTATTTCTAATCAAGTAAACATCTGCGTCATATAATTATGATACCACCAATTTTACATGACACGTTATTTACCAGTAAACAACGGATTGATGATAATTTATTTTATTTCATGTAGTCACATACACATAATATAACGCTTCGGTGTGACACACTCCCAACTGGACTGTACAGACACACGAATGATTGAACAACCAAATGAAATTGTGAGTAATTCCGAATGTTAAACCGAGTTTAGAGTTAGCAAACAGTTTGTTGGATAACTAAGTTTTATGCGACTGTGTCATGATAGCCCAGTGGTTAAGGCGCCCGCCTGTCATGCATGAGGTTGCGGGTTGGAAACAAGGCAAGTTCGGGCAAGTGACTCTCCCAATTAATATGCATATCTACGTTTATTTTGGACATCATTGACATCGGTGTCATATTGTGAGGAGTCCGAGTCTTATAATTAATATAAGTCTGAAATCACCGATACTCGTGCCTTCTTTGTATGAGAAGAGGCCTTTGCCTAGCAGTGGGAAAATAATGGGCTAGTATACTGTGTCATTATTTGGTATTCATTTTCTCCAGACTGACTTTTGAATTGTTCTGAATCTCAATGGAGCCTGACTAGCCAAGTATGCAGGAGATATTATAGTGCACGAGTGTGTGCGCAAACGCAGGTGCACTCCCTCTTTGTTAAAGATTTTTGTTTTTATATGTAACGAATAAACTTAAAAACGGCTTAACCGTTGTAAAAATCCTTACACCTATAGAAAACTACATTATCAGCGTATAACATAGGCTATATTTTATTTCCCAAAGAATAGCGATCGGTAAAGAAAATCCAAGCTAGTTTTGTGTATTTTTACGATTTCAGCCATTTTTAACTGACGTAGGCGTCTGAGACCTTTTTCCGACTATTTTGGGATAGTCTTCCAGTCTAACCGGATGCTGCTGAACACCAATTAACACGTAGGTATAGTAGGTTAGCTCGCTAAATTGTTACGGAATTTGTTCGGGAGAGTCACCGCGGCCTTGGACCGCAATGTGCATTTGGAGGAACACACATGGGTTTTAGCCAGTCAGAGTGAAAAGTCAAATCATTGATTTAAATTAGACCACTAAAAGGATTTTTTGAACGTCAATGATATGAATATTGCTTACTCCAAAAGATAGTGTATGGGAAACAAACTCCATACGTACTCTTTTAAAAAAATG
The DNA here is from genome assembly GCA_932526535.1 of Caradrina clavipalpis. NCBI lineage: Eukaryota > Metazoa > Arthropoda > Insecta > Lepidoptera > Noctuidae > Caradrina > Caradrina clavipalpis. The sequence goes on from OW052110.1 coordinate 1,288,276, forward strand.
TCTTACAATTAATAATACATTAATTCTTTGAAAATGTAAAATGTAATTCTCCAGGCCGATTCCGGCCACGGCGGCTAACCTTAATGCAGACTAGCCACGTACGCAGGAGATATTATAGTGCACAAGCGTGTGCGCAAACACAGGTGCACTCCCTCTTCCCTAACTCTCATAGCCCGATGGGACGGCAATCCGACACGACCGGAGAGAGATCAGGCGCAGGACCAACGGCTTAACGTGCTTTCCGAGCCACGGGGGTGTCACACCACCAACTTCCAAACTCCGGGCTGCTACTGAGAAATTCCTAATGGAAAAACCCAATAACACTTTTTGCCCGACCTGGGAATCGAACCCGGGACCCCTTGCTCAGCAGTCGCGCTTGCAACCACGAGACCAACGGGGCAGTCAAAAAAAGTCTTTGAAAATATACTAATGTCAAAACGATCTATCGAAAATAAAAGTAACTCAAAGTACTGCAATATGTACTAAGTGCAAAAAATTCTTAATGAAAGCTAAGAGTCTGACAATCCCTTCTTTCCTTCCATTTTCATCTGATGATTTCCCATCTCAATTTTGTGAAACAAACACTAAGTTTCGCATCTACAATATTAACTCCCGCCATTACACTGTATCATAGGCGATACTGTCTCATTATTATGATTTATTTCATGAACAAAATATATCTCAAACTTGTACGTGTGTCTTATTTATGTGTCGGTTTTTTATCAATTGGAAGACGAGGTAATGTTCCTATTCGATGAATGGCTAATGGTGGGTCCACACGACACAGATTTAACACAGACTTCTATAGAATTTTGTCTGTACAACAAATCAGTACAGACAAAATGTCGGTGTATCAGAAAAGTCGGAAGTCTGCGTACATGTCTGTACGATTGTCGGAGCAAAACTCATGATTATTGAATTACTTAATTTATTCATTAAAATCGAAATCTGAACTGATGAAAAGTCTGCACAGACATTTGGTAAAGACCTCTGAGTAAAAATTTTTACTCAGACTTTATAGTCTGTGCAGATGTCTGTACAGACAAAAGTCTGTGACGTGTGAACCCACCATAAAACATGGATTGGGTGTATTTTTAATTCTACTCTCCTTGTTTTTTTTTATACCACTGAAGGTCTAGCTAGCTAGCGCCCCGCCTGATGTTAAGCGGTCACCGCTGCCTAATACTTCCTAATTTCTATTCCTTTATCTTTCTCATTGGCGAATTATAGGAGTGCTTTGGTAATTTAGTTTTAGGACAAAAATTCGCTAATGTAAAGCTTTTTAATCGAAATCCATTCGAATCTCGAAACACCGGAACAGGCAAAAGGTGTAGCTATGGGCCGGTGTAATTACAAGTACATACATACATATATAAACTCACGCCTCTTTTCCATGGGAGTTTCCCAGGCAGAAACCACGGAACGCCACCTGCTATGATCCTTACATACTTCTTTCGCCTCGTGTACATTCATACATCTGGCCATACAAGCACGCCGGTTTATCATCATCATCATCATCATCATCTCAGCCATAGGACGTCCACTGCTGAACATAGGCCTCCCCTTTAGATGTCCACATAAACCGGTCACTTACAAGTAATTAAAGAATTTTACGACTGCTACGCTAGAGGTCCTGGGTTCGATTCCCAGGTCGAGCAAAAAGTGTTATTGGGTTTTTCTATGAAATTCTCAGTAGCAGCTCGGAGTTTGGATTTGTGCCCGATTAATGGCAATAGGCTCGCCCCCTATTACATGGGACCTAAATATACCGGCGAACTGTGGGTGTACATTGGTACACCTCTGCCTAACCCTTCGGGGAATACAGGCGTGATGGTGATGGTAAAGAATTTTCAAAATCAGTTCAGTAGATCCAGAGATTACCCCTTACAACCTCACAAACTTACACACTGTACCTCTTGATAATATTAGTGGGAAGTATGGAATATTTTTCAATTGTTTTACGTTGAAATAACGCCAGTTATACACTATATTTCCCCTGTAAACTAAATGTAAAGCCAGTCACCCCTACAAGCTCCGACTGCTCATAATAATACTGCTTATCTGTTCGCTAAAGGGGACGTTCATTCACACATTTTCTTTACCCTCTTCATTCTTCTTCACCCTATTGTTAAGCGGAGTTTTCTTCGAATTGCTAGCTCATTAGTGTAGACCAGGTTTTATTGTCGTCTTTAGTAATATGACTTCTAGTTTACATGCTGCCGGTATGCTTTTGAAAATGATTATGATTTATTTAAGAAAATGTGTAGTGTGAAGCTTTGGTTTGGTACTTTGGTTATTGTTATGTTTTTCGTTTGCGTAGACAGGAATAGCTTTTAAATGAATGTTTAAGTTTTATATTATGGCATTACAAAAATAATATGAGTAAAAATCAAAACCTATACAGGAAAAAATTTTAACCAGTGCGTAAATTTTGCCATAATAAACTTCAACACGTTTTATTAAACACGTATATTTTATTTTGATATGTCTTAGTACTAAAAAAAAAGTTATCGCTTACGAAACATGTATACTTAAAAACCATATTTCATTGTCACTCAGCGCTAGCGCATTCCCCACCCCCTCACCCCAGCCATGCGCCCGGGCGGTGGCCAAGAGTTGTCATTGATAGTATGGCGAATAGATTATGTCCATGTTTTGCTTATTTCAAACTCGGATAAGGATGAATTTTTTTTTATTTTTTTTTTTAACTAAATACGGAAATGTGTTCTATTACTGACACTGAACTACCAAAAAAAATTTACGCACTGGTTAAAAACTTATCCTGTATAACTAGAAAAAAAATAATAATAATTGTGTATTAAAAAGGCACATAACTTCTATTCATCATCATCATCATATTAGCCATACCACGTCCACTGCCGGACATAAGCCTCCCCCATAAACTTATATTTGCATCTTGTTAAATGTTCTGCTTAGAAGATAAACCAAAAGATATTTATAAATTACAAAAGATCTCATATTTTTGCCCGTGCCCCGTTGCAGACCTGCAGCTTCGTGCATAAGAGGTACCCTCTTAACCACTGAGCCATCACGAGATTAATCAATAAACAATATTAAGAAATCCTCAGGTGTAAGGTAAAATACATAAACCATTATTTAAAAATGCATATCTCTACATAGCATAAAACAAAGTCGCTTCCCGCCGTCTGTGCGCTTTATCATTTAAAATACAAAACGGATTTTAATGCGGTTTTTCACCAACAGATAGAATAATTCAAGAGCAAGTTTCATACGTACAGAACATCACGCTACGACTAACAAGAGCGGAGCTGCAACCAAAGGAGTAACTGAACTCAGGTTTCAACGAAACGCAAAACCTTACAACTTAAATATATATTTTGAAATGTTAATTAAAACTCAAACTTGGTGGGCAGTTTGAACTTTGGCCGGCTAGAGCGTTCCACATTTTGTTTAAAGTTGCAACTTCACCAACTATGCAGCTATGCAGCTCTTGAAGTTGTATGAGCTGGTTGCCAAGTCGTATTTAAAATATCTTTGCAGAACTCCGCTGAGAGGGAAGTTTGCTGTAAGTTTTAAAAAACTTGCGTAAACTGTTATTAAAACTGACTGTACCTTTAGTTCTGAATTCTCGTTAAATTTTAAGAGGTTACTGTGCTAGTGATTCTCTTCTATTCTCAATCTATACTTAAAATTCAGTAAAATTGTAAAGAGGAAAGTTGTGCATTTTTTTATGTAACGAATAAAATTTAAAAATACTGGACCGATTTCAAAAAATATTTTGCCGTTAGAAAGCTACGCTATCACTGAGTAACATAGGCTATACAAGCTGTTGATTTGCATCCTCGTCAAATTTTAGGAGCTTGTCATAAAAAAATAGAAGTATTCCAATATAATTACGATACCTGGCCAATATCTAATAAATACTTGTTTTTTTAGTTGCAACCATCGAATAACAGTATTCCAGAATACGCCTCTTGCAAAATTCAGAACCGCCCAGTTGCGTATGCGGTAGGCAGAGTTATCGCGCGGCTATATCAATGTGTACATAGCGCCTAAACTCTGACGAGATGGCTAGCTAGAATTTGAAAATCAGGTAAAAAAAAAATTTTTCAACACCAATTTATTTTATTATTGATTCGTGTTAAGAATCACGAGCGTAGTTAACGCTTGAATTTGACGAGGTTGCAAATCAACGCCTTGTATAACATCACGCTACGCCTTACGGGAGCGGAGCTGTAACCAAAGACGCAACTTATGGCGGGCGAAATAAGCTATGCGGACGAAATCACGGGTAGTCCGCTAGTCAAGAACACAAATATTATTTTTAGTGATGATTTTCAAATAAAAACTTGACTGCTGCGATGATCCTGCACGCACACAGTAAAATAGTCAGGTGACACTGTCTGCCGTATACGCAACAGGGTAATTCCATTCTATGAATAAAAAGGTGTACCTATTCTAAAATACTCTGACACATAAACAACCAAAAAGACCTGTATTTATACTGGCCAAATCTTAAAAAACCGACGATTTTTGATATTTGCACACCAGCCGAAAAAACGCAATAGAAATTCAGCGTGCAGTTTCTATAAAAGACTTCGCGTAATTTCGGGCTGATGTTTTTTATTGAAATATTTATCTACACACCATTTATTATTTACCCTTTAATCCCATACCTACTAGCTTAAAATAAAACTTTATTTACCAAAAATCACTACATCATATTAAACTCCAAACTTTTGATTTCAGAACATTGTAATACATTTTAATGGTAACTGAAAATCGGGATATTTCATAAAACAACAGCGATACGACACACGACTGAACGAGCTAAGCCGCCGTCTATTAGGTAGACTGGGTATAAGCGTACAGTCAAAGCTAAACATATTATTATATTCTTAGTTTTTATCCTAATAATCCTACTAGATGTAATAATCCTCCAGACCAATTCCGGCCACGGCAGCTAATCTTATTGCAGACTAACCACGTACGTAGGATATATTATAGTGCACAAGTGTGTGCGCAAACACAGGTGCACTCCCTCTTCTCTAACTCTCATAGCCCGATGGAACGGCAATCCGACACGACTGGAGAGAGATCAGGCGCAGGATCAACGGCTTTACGTGCTTTCCAAGGCACGGGAATGTCACACCACCAACTTCGAAACTCCGGGCTGCTACTGAGAAATTCCTAATGGAAAAACCCAATAACCCTTTTTGCCCGACCTGGGTATGGAACGCGGGACCCCTTGGCTTGACTGACTGGGCAGTCAATTCTACTAGGTACAATGTTATAATATGTGAAAGTTTGTGAGGATGGATGGATGGGTGTTTGTTACTCTTTCACGCTTAAACGGCTGAACGGGTCTAGCTGAAATTTGGCACTGAGATAGATTATAGTATGGAATACCACATAGGATGGTTTATGTCCCGGAAAAATCTACGGTTCTCGTGGAATAATATATTAACTTTGACGCGGACGAAGTCACGAGCTAGTCATTTCATGAATGTGAAAGTTAGTAAAGATGAGGAGTTTTGAGGTTTTTATAGGGTCGGCAGCGCACGAGTGATGCCTCTGGTGTTGCAAGTGTCCATAGGCAGCGGTGACCGCGTATCATCAGGCGGGCCGTTAGCTTGTTTGCCAACTACAGTGGTATAAAAACAAAAAAAATTACGCGTATGCATATATAACAGATTTAAATGAAAATTGGCACATAGATAGAACATTTCCTGGATTAACACATAAAACGATCCTTACATACTCATTTAACCTCATCCACGTTCTTACATCTGGTGCTTACATGAGTACTGCGCCCCTGACATTTCTGAAGAACCTCACTAGTAAGGTCAGGGTAGGTCTTTCCAAGGCGTCCCTTCCTTTTCGTTGCCACTTTGTGTTTTTTTTTTGTAGAATTTCACAATTAGATATTTTAGCCGTTGACTGTACACACTCTACTTAGCACTTAGAACTTCACGAGTACACACTCCCGAACCAAAGTTTCGATGTTGGCATTATGTATTCTGCTTTATGAATATTATTATGTTTATTTATTATGTTGGTACTATGTTGAGGATTTTATAAAACTAACTAGCCGTAGCTTGCGGTTTCATTCGCGGCAAGTTACGTGTTTGGTTGTTGCTGTCCCTTAATCTATAGGTCGTTGTGTGATGTTATATAGCCAATCCGAAGTTCCAGATTTTAGTGCGTTTAAACATAGGAATACAAACTCTTCTTTTATCATAGAGCACAAGCGTGTGCGCAAACACAGGTGCACTCCCTCTTCCCTAACTCTCATAGTCCGATGAGACGGCAATCCGACACGACCGGGGAGAAATCAGGCGCCGGACCAACGGCTTTACGTGCTTTCCGAGACACGGGGGTGTCACACCACCAACTTCCAAACTCCAAGCTGCTGCTGAGAGTTTCATAGAAAAACCCAATAACATTTTTTGCTCCACCAATTCGGTTCTCATTTTTTTTTTTTTTTTTATAGACGGGAAATCATCAAATAACTTCCCCCGCCCTGGGCGGGGCGGGAGGGAGTGTCAGACTTTTACTGACTAAAACCCGTCTATGTTCCTTCATGTGCCCTTTGCGTTCCGGGGCGCGGTATCTCTTTCGAACAACCCGCAGCCCCGGCAGGCATCGGCCCTCAGTGGCCCCATCCAATTTTGCTGACATCTCTTTGAGGCGCGCGTGGAACTCGAACGCGCCGTCGACTTCGGTTCTCTTGGGTTCCCTCTTGCGTAGTATTTTTTGTAATCAGAACAGTACTTTCAGACATTACTTCAAACCAACCAACAAATACTGTCCATCTTTATAATATTAGTATACTAGCTTTTGCCCGCGACTTCGTCCGCGTGGATTAATAGTTCCCGTTCCCGGGGGATTTCCGGGATGAAAACTATCCTATGTCCTTTCCCGGGTCCCAGACTATATCGGTACCAAATTTCATTGAAATCGGTTCAGTGGTTTAGGCGTGAAGAAGAGACAGACAGACAGACAGACGGACAGACAGAGTTACTTTCGCATTTATAATATTAGTAAGGATTAGTAAGGCATAAGCAACGACCAACTCAACATTTTTATTAAAAAAAAAAACAAACCCATTGCCATAGGTTGCTCTACATCGCAATCAAGCTACTAGCTAACCTTGTTGTCGTGCTGTGGAATAGTAACTCTATGCTGTAACTTCATAAACTAGTGGACTCTACGTTTTTCTTTTTGATTAGAAACCTTTATTGCTGTACAATTTAGTTGTTAGTGTACTGTTTACAATGTTTATTCGATTTGAAGTTAAATGTATACCAACACGCCAGTATTCCCCGAAGGGTTAGGCAGAGGTGTACCAATGTACACCCACAGTTCACCGGTATATTTAGGTCCCATATAATAGGGGGCGAGCCTATTGCCATTAACCGGGCACAAATCCAAACTCCGAGCTGCTACTGAGAATTTCATAGAAAAACCCAATAACACTTTTTGCTCGACCCGGGAATCAAACCCAAGACCTCTAACGTAGCAGTAGCGCTCAGGACCACTAGGCCAACGAGGCAGTTATTTATTCAAATGCCTTTAAAACTATTATTACAGGTAGTACCTAATGCGATAGCCAAGTCACACACACATCATTAAAATTAAAATTGGAAACACAATATCAAGATACACACAGATGCAAATTCATTCCTGTTTAAAATAATTGTAAAACATTCTTAACTTAACTGACGTCTACTTACTTATCTGTCAAATTTCAGCTTCATACGTCAATTAGATTTAGAAATTTCGTGATTGATCAGTGAGTGGTATATCGTATACATACACATTACATTTAACTAACTGAAAACCTAAAAACGAATATTAAAAAAATATTAGCTATTCCCTGCAAAATTGCACTACAACACGATCAAAATATATTCAACAGCTGGTTTATGTTTTTCATATTTTCAGAGTATATCCCTTAGTAAAAGTAATCCCCTTTTTTTAGGATGGGAAGTCATGAATTCTTCCGCTGGCGGAGCGGAAGGGAGTGTCAGACTCTTACTGACTAAACCCCATTCGTGTTCCTCCAAATGCCATTTGCATTCCAAGACCTCTATGACTGTTTCCAACAAATTCCGCAATCCTGACAAAAAATATGATAGCATAGACACAAATTCCAAAATCAACTCAAATCCAAGTCTTTGACACAGACACTCTTACTAAATCTCCTCATCTTTCTTGTTGACTGAGCCTCCGAGCTAAAAATCCCTTTAAAAACAACTCTCTTCCATAACAATCCCGAATCTATACATATAATAAAATCGTAACGAGGCCAATTCTGTACATTCAATATTTTTTATAAAGAGTAATTCTCACATGTTGAATACATTAAACTGAACCCAAAAAAATGGTTTTTAGAATTTTTGTCTGTTTGTTTGTTTATGTGTTTGTTTGTTTGTATGTACGCGCATAACTTTTTAATTCCTGCACCGATTTGAACAAAACTTTTGGCATTGTGTTGGCAGTAACCTGAGCTGTAATCTTAGGTACAATTCATCACGCTATGTCACATAGGGGTTAGACAGAAACAGTATGAACACTATTAACTTAAAAATACTAAACACGAACGAAGTCGCGGGCAACAGCTAGTACCAAATAAATAAAATATAAAGAGCTCGTCGACAGTCGTATGACATGTGGCTGATCTCCGGGATAGTGCAAAAAGCACGGATTATCCTGCCGGAGCTGCTACAAGTGTCAGGATATAGAAGTTTTGATGCCGGTGTCAATGTGTGTGTGTGGGAGGTCGGTGTGTGAATGAATTTGATGTTTATTGATAGGTTTCGGAAGATATTCGAACCTGGATAAAAATTTTATCCAGGTTTTAATCAGAACCATGTAATCAAATCAAATTATTTGCAGATAAATATGGTTACAGAAGTTCTTACATTGTAGTATAATAGTAGGTTAACATACTTAATCATAACATTTAAAAAAAAAAACATAAAATATATCATCACGTCTGTATTCCCCGAAGGGTTAGGCAGAGGTGTACCAATGTACACCCACAGTTCGCTGGTATATTTAGGTCTCATGTCAGTGGCGGATTAACAGTTTCCGAGGCCCTAAGCACAGAGCCTGTGTAGGCCCTCTATTGCTTAAATTTGGAAGGTAGAAAGTATAAAATGAAAGTTCATCAAAATATAAAGTGTAGTAGGTATAATTTAAAACTTAAAACATTTTTTTCCTTGCCTTATTCAGAGCAAACTCCGAGATTATTATATTATCGTCGAAATTTATCTGACGAAGTATGTCTGCCTCAATACACATTAATGCTAAAGAATTAAGCTTGTCTTGACGGATTTTAGTTCTTTGCGGGTTTTTTAATCTTTTTAGTTGTGAGAACTAGCGACCCGCCCCGGCTTCGCACGGGTGCAATGCTGATACTAACTACACTACAGAAAAACTAAACGTTGTATATAAAAACATAGCGGCCCGCTCCGCCGCAAACGCTACGTCCCGCAATTTTTAAATCTGTAATATCTTCGAAAATATTCATTTAAATCATATGCTGTAAAAGGCCATATAGATCTATATTAAATCAACAATGTATTTAAGGTATTAAATTGGATAAGGATTAATGCTGTATTGGTTAAAATCGCTTCGAAAATTAGTTAATAAATTAATTAAAAAGTAAATGACAAAAAAATGTTATTGTGGGATATCCATAAGAGATAGACATATTTTACCATCGCGGAGTTTTGTGTAGGCCTTTTCAATGTGTACAATACTTAGTACATTATTTTGATAAATCTCGTAGGGTTCAGCCTGCGTTTGCAATGTAAGCGGAAAAAACGAAATTATTTACCACATCACATTAGAAACATCAAAAATAACAGTATTTCTCCGCTATTTAATGGATGTTATTATACATATAAACCTTCCTCTTTAACCACTCTATCTATTAAAAAATCTAAAAAGAGAAAAATAACTTTAGCTTTGGAAGTCGGCGGCTTTGGTTCTGTTTGTTGTTTTGTATTGCCACCGACTTCCAAAGCTAAAGTTATTTTTCTCTTTTTAGATTTTGAAGGCGGTTATTTTTTGTAAAAAAGTTTTTTATTTCTCGCTTTTTAGTATCAACTTCCTGTTATCCAAACCCATGAAGGAAGTTTCATATTATGTAAATTAACGAGACGCCACTAAAAAGTTATAAGAAAGCAGAATATGCGATTTCGTTTACTTGGATGAGAAATTTTCAAATACTACTGTTTACATCTGTGTAACCATTTTGAGTGTTCGGCCGTGATGTTATGTTGTGTGATTGCGTAAACAATGCATATTTATGCGATAGCAGCAATCGCTGTTGATTTAGTATAATTTTTTGAAGAGTTCCGTTGTCTGTCTCCGGAGTCCATCATCAGATCTATATGAAATTTAAATGGGAGCATTTGGGAAGTATACCCTTTCCAACAAAAAAAAGAATCATCAAAATCGATTCACAAATGACGAAGTTATCCGCGAACAAACATAATATAATAAAAAATCGGTTAAAATTCCCTATCTCAAAAACTACTGAACCGATTTCGATGAAACTTGCAGTATTCCCTAAGTTGAACAATACCTAGTACAACAAAAAAAAAATTACTCAAATCGGACTTGCAGTTACGGAGATATGCGCGAACAAACATAAAAACATACATACATACATACATACATACACTTTTGAAATTTAGCACACTTGTTCAGACGCTGATATAGACTAACATATAACTGAAAACTGGGCAGTTCTGGAAATATTACATACATACGGGTCGAATTGATAACCTCCTTTTTTTTGAAGTCGGTAAAAAAACCGCATCAAAATACGTTGCGTAGTTTTAAAGATTAACGCCGCATCTTTAATTCTTAGTTCAGAAGTTAGTATCGCTATTTTTGGCAAAAATTAAAATTATAAAATTGTTTATCGCATAGGTAGCATCACCGTTGAGCGCAATACGTTACTGGGTCCCGGCTCAGAGCAGGTGATTTTAGTCAGTAGGTGATTTTAGTCAGTAAGAGTCTGACACTCTCTACCATTGACGTAAACGATAGACACCTCATTGCCTTATTTCTACGAAAATCTTCCGACAAAACATTGAGGTATGCGGGGAGGTATGGTAGTAATGGGAAACATAACGGAGATAAATCATAAGCTTTCTAAACAATAAAAAAATATGAATAGGTACATATGTCGGCAGATTATATTCATCTATTTGGTGCAGCAAAGGATTTACACAAAACAAAAAAAAAAAACCAAACCCGTGCGAAGCCGGGACGGGCCGCTAGTTGTATATTATAACAATGTGTTCTACTTATTACCTAGTTATTATCGATAATTTCAGTTAGTATAGTCCCATCTCTATCCGAAAGTTAATCATGGGAGCGCTTCGAGGAAATAAATTTTAATATTTTTAATCGTTCCTCAAAGCGCTCACTTTGGGAGCGCTTGGAGAAACAAAACGGGAGCGGTTAGATAGGAGCGCTTCGAGGAATACCTCGGAATCGCGGCGCGACGCGACGTGCGGGCGCGCAGGGGACAGGGCCCTGCGGGGGTGTATGAAGGGTCACTCCCGGACCGCTCGCGCCTTGTGATTTCGGACATGTGGATGAATCTCGATAAAATGTAGGTATAAAATGAAACGCCAGCAGAGGATGGAGGCCCCTGCAGACCAGGGGCCCCAAGCACGTGCTTGTTGTGCTTATACGTTAATCCGCCACTGTCTCATGTAATAGGGGCGAGCCTATTGCCGTTAATCGGGCACAAATCCAAACTCTGAGCTGCTACTGAGAATTTCATAGAAAAACCGAATAACACTTTTTGCTCGACGTGGGAAGCGAACCCAGGACCTTTAGCGTAGCAGTCGTGCTTAGGACTACTAGGCTAACGAGGCAGTTTGCCCTGCAGTGGGACAATAATAGTCTGTTATTATTATATGTATGTATTTAAAGATTGCAGAGATAAATACTTATGGTGGGTCCACACGACACAGACTTAACACAGACTTCTATAGAATTTTGTCTGTACAACAAATCAGTACAGACAAATGTCGGTGTATCAGAAAAGTCGGAAGTCTGCGTACAAGTCTGTACGATTGTCGGAGCAAAACTCATGATTATTGAATTACTAAATTTATTCATTAAAATCGAAGTCTGAACTGATGAAAAGTCTGCACAGACATTTGGTAAAGACCTCTGAGTAAAAATTTTTACTCAGACTTTATAGTCTGTGCAGATGTCTGTACAGACAAAAGTCTGTGTCGTGTGGACCCACCATTACTTGGTTCACTATCTACTATCAGTGCCTCCTGGTTTATAATTTCAAGTCTAGTCCTTTCGTTATTTTCAGTACTCTGTTCCGTTTATTAAGACATTACTGCACGAAGCACAACTCCCAAGGTGCGGGTACACCCTGCCGCTTCAATTTAATTTAATTAATCAATTACACTAACAATTCAATTAAGTTGACATCACAGTTGTACAATTATTTTATTTTTGTAATCATTTACCATATTTCATGTTGTATGGAAAAATATTAGCACGCAATTTTCAAATTACTTAAATTAAGTTGATTACTTGGTTCATGAGAATATCTCATGGGATAGACATATTGACAGTTAAGTGTTGTTCTGCAAAAACTAACCTGTAATCTCTCTATTGTTTAATTTACTTACGCCAACCAATTAGCACCTAAGTGTGCAATACTATTCAGCAATAATAAAGTCAAAGTCAAAGTCAACAGTAGTAACAGTTCAACATACATATATTCAAAACGTACACTTACTATAATAGACTTGAAATCAATTAACCTTAAACATTGAAAACCGTCATATCTTTTACAATTTTGGTAGAATTGCCAAACCCCCAGTTTTCAGTATTTCTATGCGAAAAAAATATTTCTACGTTTACAAAACTTTTTTACTAATATTACGGTTTAAGTAGGTACTTAATTATGCCATAGTTACTGGCAAAACAAACGTAATCTTTCTCCTATTAGCCGAAATGCGGGTCCAGTTAGGTTGAGGTGAGATATCAATCCTAGGACAGCTCACCTCAATTTCACTTCACCAAAGGCAATATTAAAAAAATCTTAGTAGGTACTTACTTAACTCTTTTTTTAATAAATAAAACAAAATATTGAAATACCAACTTACCCTTCATCAAACAGTAACACTCATTATCTTGGTCATATCTTCCTCTTATCTGTCTCCCCACATTCTTACACAGACAATCTCATAAAGCACTAGAAGTGACATGTTATTTGCCTCCGCGACCAGCATTATTAAAGTAGGTAAATCTTTGGTCCACAAAATATGAATGCAACAAACGTTAGAATACAATATGGCGCGTTTTGTTCACCACACTGTGACTACGTGGAGCTGTGACCTGTGACGTCAGCGCTGTAGGGTACGCTGACTTAGGTAGTTTGGAAGAGACTGCATTTTTATCTGTTTTAGTATGACGCGTACTGTTAGTGGTTGAGGTGGCGCAATAAAAGATAGTCTGGAAGGAATTGAGGGACGTTTTGCCCAATAGTGGGGCATTATATACCATAAGCTAAAAGCTATATAGAATATAAGCTATTATAAATAAATTAAAAAAAAATAACAAAAAAAAAATAGCCTAGTAAAGAAAGAAAGAAACAGTGATGACGGCAACTTTTATGTTATATAAATTCCAATTATGACTACGTTATTTATAAAATGCTTACCAAATGTATTTGACGTTTAGAAAGGTCGGGTGCGCAATACTCGTAACCAGCGTGCTTGTATGACCAGATGTATGAACGTGGATGAGGCGAAAGGAGTGCGTAAGGATCGTAGCAGGTGGCGTTCTGTGGTGTATGTATGTATATTTGATGGTAGAGCCACATTGATGAACTGCAAACTTGAAAAAGTTCATTGAATAATTTTTCCAATAAAACTTTCAATTTCATATGCCAAAGACTACAACCATTTTAAGACAGAACTTATAATTCTAACACAGTAAACAAGGACTCGACGCTAGACACTCTAGACAGCAGCACATTTTTATCACTTACCAAAGAGTACGCTCAATTTTCTTCAAAACTACGCTGACACTTCCAGTTCCACTCTACATCACATACAAAGGAACACTGCGTCTCCAAACTGAAATATGAAATTTCGCCGTTTCGACATCTCTTGAAATGGCAGCTGCGATATTTTCGGCGCGAATGTGACTCGAACTGACGGGGAATGTGGAGAAAATGGAGAAAACTGGGCTTTATTCAGACTTATAATACTCCATTCAATTGTGTGTAATATTATTGAAGGAAAGTAGTCGTAGATATTGATTTTTGAAAATATTGGGGTTATTTTGTAGTTTAGACATGATTCGTATTGTGAAGAGGAAAAGTTTGTTTGTTTTTATTATGTTATTTTGTTTGTAAGGGGTACTCTCTTGGAGTACTGGTTCGATTAGAGAAATGGTTTCATTGATAGAAAGCCACACTATTGCCGAGAGTCTGGCTATGTTTTAAGGCATATTTGATTTCTACATAGAGGTAATCGCTGGGAAAAAGCTAGTTTATAATATAATGATTTTATAGAAAACGAGAAAAATACTGATTATCACGCTTTTGAGTTTGTCATACCAAACCGTTCGAAAACATTGTGAGGAAATATGGATTTTAAGTTAATGTAAGTCTAAAATCCCCAATGGTGTTCAATGCCCGTGCCTTTTCTGTCTGAAAAGAAGCCTTTGCCTTGAAGAAGAACAATAATAGACTGGTATTATTATTAAATGGCCTCATGCACCATCAATCTAGTTATTTGGTATACAGGCAACTTGCAATTACTTTTAAACTATGTTGTTCTTTAACATCACTCTCTCGAGAAAGGTTACAAAGTTATTACACAAACAATAAAAGTGAATATTGACAGTGTACTTAGTAAGTTACAGAGATGAATATATTACCTAGCACAACCGCGCTACCGTAAATGGATTCCTTGCAAATTGTCACACAGAATTATCGAAGCTTTTGTTTAACTGCCTCCCTAGCCTAGGTGTCCTAAGCGCGACTGCTACGCTATAGGTCTTGGTCGCTAGAGGTTCGATTCCCAGGCCCAGACCTGATGCAGGTCGTCGAAAATAGTTGGGCGCAAGCCGCTTCCAACCAGTCCTTTTGTAAATTTATGGGGAAGCCTATGTCCAGGAGTGGACGTCCTACGGCTGATATGATGACGATGATATTTACATAACATACCATTACGCCTGTATTCCCCGAAAGGTGAGGCAGAGTGTACCAATGCACACCCACAGTCCGCCGGTATGTTTAGGTCCCATGTAATAAGGGGCGAGCCTATTGCCATTAACCGGGCACAAATCCAAACTCCGAGCTGCTACTGAGAATTTCATAGAAAAACCCAATAACACTTTTTGCTCGACCTGGGAATCACACCCAAGACTTCTAGCGTAGCAGTCGCGCTTAGGACCACTAGAAATGAATTCTTTCGATCTAGGCGGAGCAGAACAGAGTATCTAGTACTCTTACTTAGCTCTTCCTAACTCGTCAATATTAATAACGAAACACCACTAAAAAGTCACAAGAAAGCAGAATATGCGATTTCGTTTACTTGGATGAGAAATTTTCAAATACTACTGTATATATTTGTGTAACCCTTGAGTGTACAGGCGTGATGTTATGTTGTGTTATGGTGTAAACAATGCTTAGATATGTTATAGCAACAATCGCGGTTCATCTGCTGTTATTTATTAAAGAATTCCCCCGATTTCTACAAGATTCCATCATCAGATATTGAAATAGTGACAATGGGACCACACGGGAAGCACCAGTTTTCAAATAAAAAAGAATTATGACAATCGGTTCACCTAGTCTGTGAGGTAACAATAACAAACATAAAAAAAGTACAGTCGAGTTGATAACCTCCTCCTTTTTTTGAAGTCGGTTAAAAATGCCAGCGTAGCATCAAACGGCTATAACTCGGTGAAGCAACTAAAGTTATCAACTAAATCACTTCCACTTTGCCAAGGTCACGCGTCAAAGGTGAACCGGTTCAATCTAGACTGAAACACGACCCTATCAAACTGGCTAGATCAATTGGAGTTAGGCTTGGTTCACACGTCACAGTGTTTAACGATTTTTGTCACCGATAAAGTCGCTTAACACTGTTATTTGTACAATTGTTATCTAAATACATATAAATTATTAAAAATAATTTAATGCAATGCCTTATGTCATTAAAATTGGCAGGAATTGTGATTGGATTGGATTATAGGATGTTTGAGTGCAAATTTATTTATTTTATGTCTTAGGTTCACCGACAATGTTATAATCTTAAAAAGGACTTTAGAAGTTATGAGGGAACAGATGAACATACTCGTACATGCATACCGGTTAAAATTAGAACTCTCCTTTTTGCTTCGCCGTAGTCGGGTAAAATAGAAATAAGTTATATTTATAATTATGATGAACGTATCAATTATATAAAGGTAAACAAATACATGAGCAAAATTAAATTACGATAATTGTAAGCTTACGGAGCTGCGGAGAATTTTTAGATTGATAGTTTTAGTTCCTTTTTTTGTATTCATCATTTATTTTTTTAATCAAATTTTAAGGTTGTAAATATTTATTTAATAATAGTAAATTTAAAAATATATGTACATACACACATACCATCACGACGGTATTCCCCGAAGGGTTAGGCAGAGGTGTACCAATGTACAGCCACAGTTCGCCAGTATGTTTAGGTCCCGTGTAATAGGGGCGAGCTTATTGCCAAAATAAAAATATAAATGTATTCCATTTTATCTTTAAAAGCGTACGTGTGTGTCAAGCCTTAGCTCGGCTGAGTATAGTGCCGTGGACTGGAGTAACATTCGATTAAGGCGTTTGCGACGCCTCTTTGAGCCGTTTGAACGAGGATAGATGGTAAAAGAAACTGTTTCATGTTTCTGGTGCGGGATTTTGGGGCATTTGCTTGTCTTAAATTGTATTTTACCCTCTTCAGGATTCTGCGTTTAAAGATTCTGGTTTAAGGATTCTGCGTGGCTAAATAATTACAGCCGCATAGACCGATCTTCCGGATTAAGCCACGCTTGCCGAGGTTGGTCTGTGGATGGGTGACCATTTACCATAGCGGGTTTCCTCCGTGCCTCGGAAAAGCACGTAAAGCCGTTGGTCCCGGCTGTCGTTTGTAGATCTTTGACAGTCGTTACTGTTAGTCAGAAGCCCGAAAGTCTGACAACCAGTCTTATCAAGAGTATCGTATTACCCATTACTGGGTTGTGGATGTCTGATAGGCAGTCGCTCCATGTAAAATACTGATATTCAGCTGCATCCGGTTCGACTGGAAGCCGACCCCAACATAGTCGGGAAAAGGCTAGGCAGATGATGAGGATTCTGCGTTTAAAATTAGATAAACTTTTGCTAACGTAATTATATATTTTAGCGAGTTATGTCTTTGGACACTGCTTTACTCCCGTAGGCCGTAGCGCGATGACATATAGCTTGTACTGTTCTATAAGAATCTGCCTATCATATACAATAAGATTTTTTCTAATCTGACGGGTAATTCCAGAAATTAGCGCCTTTTCTTTCTTTTTTTTAAGGATGGAAAATCATCATATGATTTTTTCCACTCTGGGCGGAGTGGAAGGGAGTTTTTTTTTTTAATTGGGACAAGCCCGCCACACTGTTCCCAAACCACTGCAACTCCTGTAAGCCAGAATCAACAGTGGCGACCACAAGAAAAGCGCCGAGACAATGAAGCTCGACGAGTCCCAGAGAAACGATTTAACTGTCTTGGATCCCGCAACGAAATTAATCAGAAAAGATTAGCGGAGGAGTAAGAAAAATATAATTTCCACTTCCCTCCAAACAAGCAGGAGACAGAACAGAATTAGGCCAATAGGCACAAAGGGATTATTTACAACTGGGAGAAGCCCAGATTGCCAAGCACCACGGATTGCAATTATCATTAACTTTAATGGGTCCTAATGTGAACTGTTACATTTGATTCCAGTAATAGGTATGGCAAAAACGCTTGAACGCACGGAAATTAGTTCTAGTTTCTACAAGGTCCGCATAATAAACAACACCGGATGTAACCTGTACACTATCTAACATAATATTTCGCTCATTCTGCCAAAGAATACACTCCCATAAGATGTGATGAGCAGATTGTTCATATTCACAGTCAGATGTAGAACATTGACACAAAGGAGAGGCAACAAGCTTAAAAGAGAATAATTTACTCTTAAAGTTGCCATGACCTGTGAGAAATTGGGCAACACAGTGGTCCACCTCCAGCCATGTTCTGGCCAGCCGTTCGCGAACTGAAGGAAAGAACTGATGGAGGTGCCGGCCCTTGATGGAATTATCCCACCTACATTGCCATTCAGATAAAAGTTCCTCCCAGACATCAGTCTGCGGTTTAAATAATCTAGAGATCTTAGCACGGTCACGTTGAGTTAGAAAGTTTGCGTCCATGGTCTCTCGCGCGGAATAGTACATTGCAGCACGTCGCTGCACCTCGAGATCGACTGGAAGTACACCTGCAAGTACTGGTAGTGCTTCAGTACTAACGGTCCTATACGCTTTGCATAAAAATATTAAAGCTAACCGTTGGCTTTGAAGCAATTTACGTCGTACCGCCCCTATGGTGGCCCTATCGGCCCAAACAGGTGCACCGTAGCACATACAACCTAGGTAGGTAGCTGCATAAATAGTTTTAAGAGTTAAAAAAGACAGACCCCAAGTAGCTTTAGATATTCTCGTTAGGGCAAAAAAATTCTTTTTGGCTTTTTCTCCGACTGTGTTAATGTGGTCAATAAAAGAAAAGTTCTTTTCTAAGACCATACCAAGGTAGCATACGGATTGTTTTCGTTTAACGGGAACGTTATTAAATTTAATACTAGGCCATGACTTAAGATCACCTTTTAACATAAGTTGATACGTTTTTTGCGGTGCAAAGGTTAAACGGTTCCGATCGCCCCACTGTGATATTAAACGTAGGCATGTGTCAGTTAAATTCTCAAGTCCAGCCCGAGTACTCGACTGAATGAGCAGAAGGCCGTCGTCCGCGTAACCGGTTAAAGAACAGCCGCATGGTAGCGGAATCGCAAGAAAATCGTCAAAACCTAAATTCCATAAATAAGGACCGAGAACCGAACCTTGAGGACATCCCATGGTTAATGACTTCGATGCGGAATAGTGTCCAAGTTTGAGCTTCGCGGAGCCATTGAGAAAGTAAGAGGAAACAAGAGAATAGATGTTTTTATAGCAACCACGGGTTTTTATTTTAAGTAGTAGCATAGGCCACCATGCGTTATCAAAAGCCCCAGAAATATCGAGGAAGATCCCAAGTACATATTTATGTTCGGATGAGGTTACAGTTTCCCTTACAGAAAGTACCGCGTCGACGGTAGATTTACCTATTGTGAAACCGAATTGATTACTGTGAAATTTCGGCCCGTCTGGCAGCAAGCGTGGTACGATAAGGCGCTCAAGCAGTTTCCCCAAAGATGGTAGTAGGGTTATGGGTCGATACGACTTTGGATCGTCCGGGGGCTTGTCGCCACTCTTTGGAATTATTCGTATAAAGCCACGTCGCCAAATTTCAGGAAAAACGCCGTCCGCAATGCATCGGTTATACACTGTTAAAATTGCGTCACTCGCGGTTTTACACGCCTCTATAATCATTTTATTAGATATTTTATCTTCACCCGATGACTTATTGAGTGGTAGCCTCTTCACCACATTTAAGAACTCGTCAGTGGATGGTAAATCTGACGCTGGTGATTCAGGTGGCACAGCAGCCCACGCCCTGATCTGCTGGTGGTAATCGCTGTCGTTTACCGCTGAATCATCGGGTATAAGAGTATTGAGAAGTACTTCCGTTGTTTCTTCGATACCGGTAGTATGTTTATTATTTACTTTTATGTTTTCGATATATGCTAGATCGACCAATCTATTAGCCTTAAACTCGTGATACAAGGGAGACCATGGACCTTCTTTATCTAATTTTTCTACAATTTTGCGCATTAAATTGCCCTTAGATTTTTCAACTGCTGCTCTGTAGCGCGATCTGGCAACTCTAAACGTATTTGAAGCAAGAGCAAGCAGGTCTCCGGTAACCTTACGCTTTTTAAGCTTATTAAACTGCCTACGCGCTCTGCGGTAACTTTTACGCTGTTCAACTAGGTATTCACTCCACCAATCACATCTACGAATATTGGTCATAGATGCGCGACCAATGGCGATGTCAGCACAGTATATAAAAGTTTCTGACATAATCTCAGCACTTTCTTCAGCTGACAGCCCGTCGTGAGTGAAGTCTTTGGCGTGACAAGCAAAAAGCGAGCTAAAAAATTCCCAGTTCGCGCCTTTACATTTATATCTAAAACTACCCGTAACATGGGACGAACCTTGAGTAAACATAGGAACAAATTCGTACACGATCAGGCGATGATCACTACAAGATGCGTCCGGTAGGACACGCCACTTAACTAAGCGAACGTCTACACTAGAAAGTGTGACGTCAATACTAGATTCGCCCATTTGGCTGCAGAAAGTAGGTGGTGCGTCAGGGGTGTTATGAATTGAAAGGTTCACTTCGGCAATGAAATCTTCAACAGCGCGTCGCCGTTCGGAATCCGTCCACCGAACCTTGCCATACCACAGGGACGATGACGCGTTTACGTCCGCGCCAACGATAACTTTGCAGCCCGCGAGCGACCGCAAGACGTGACGGAGGTTGTGTATATGAGGACCAACAGGGTCAGAATATTGAAAGTAACAGCTCACAACGTAAACTTTATAGGAAGCCGATGAGACCTCCGCAACGGCACAGTGAGGCGTCATGAGGTTACGCAAAGAAGTTACAGTAAAGTTAGCAGAACGCGCTACGTAAATACCGGCTCGTGCTTTGCAATCCAGCTGTACTACCTTGTGACGTAAGCGCGCGTTTTGATATTGCTCTTGAACAAGAACTATGTCTAAATTGTACTCGATGATTAATCTATCTAACTCGGAAGTCGCCACCCTATCGTTGTGAAGATTTAATTGTCCTATTTTTAAACTATCCATCTTATTAGTAATTAGTGTTCAGGATTAGTTGCTCAAGTTTCAGCTTATAGGTGGAACAGTCTTCAGACCCGCAACGATGGCCAAACGGTTTTTTAAAACGCTTACACGCCACGCAAGTCGGCGTGTAATCTACATTGTCCTTATGGGGGCAATCGTTCGATTCATGTGCCTCCGAACAGTTAGCACAGGCAGGTTTTTTGTTAGTGCAGTGTTTTTTAACATGACCGAACTGTTGACAAAACAAGCACCGAACTACCTCTAGATCATCAATAAAACGGCACGTGGCCCAATCAATGAACAGTTTATCTTTAGTAGATACTAGGTGTTTACGTACCTCAGAATCCATTTCAATTCCTATCCATTTCCGACCATTATCAGTAGAACGCCTGCGAATGATTTTAGTGGATTTTAAAAACTCATCCTCTTTGATGGCTAATTCGTCTTTAATATTTTGCCGGTATAATGCGAGCATAAATGCGTTCTCTTCCATTGAAGATGGGATGTCTTTAACTAATATGCGGGGCCTACGGCCTTTAGGTTTCTCTAAACGTAAACCAGCGGATTTAATAGCATCGACAGATTCAAGTTTTTTTAATTGCGTTTCGTTAGCGACACGCAGTACAACGCCAGACTTTGCGGTTTTTTTAACGCCTACAATTTGAAAACCGTCATCACTCGGTTTAATCGCCTTCATAAGGGCTTGTTTAGTTGCGGATGACGACGAATAATCAGCTGAGCGCTCGGCGGTGGGGTACGCGACGACACACGGCAGCGGAGCGCGCGACTCCATCGGAGGAGCCACCTTAGGCAAGCGAAGTTTTAATGAATCCGCATAAGATATTTTTTTGGGTTCATTATTCGTACTCGTAGTAATGACACCGGGATTTAATTTGATTTTATCCAATTCGCGTTCCGTATTGGCTAACTTAGTTTCATTGCACGAAGATTTTAGCGCTAGCATAGAAACAATGGCCGTAACTCGCTGAGTCATGTCCATGATCGCAGATTTATTTGCAACGTTAATGCGGGACCCTTGGTCGTTGACGAGGTCGTTAATCTTTGACAAGTACGACGATGCCTCGGAAACTAAGTCACAATAGTCGGTACTATTATTATTTATTGAGATGCTTGCATTACTAATGTTTAATATTGGCGAGGACTTTTCAAAGGATTCGGATGTTTGAAACCGTTTGGATCTATCCTCGGGCGACACGTAAGTCGGAGACATGTCGCTGAACAAACGTTTAGTGTTACTATTAGCGGAGGTCGGCGCGGGCGGCGACCTGGGTGTCTTGGTATTTCTCCGAAAAATCTGCCCTCCACGATCTGGAGGATCATCATTATTAGAAATCATTTTTAAGCGACAACAAACTTATTAAAGTGAAGAAAAAACACAGTAAAAAAAAAAAAACACGACGATTATTTTTCGCGATACCCTCACACTAAAGAAAATAAATGTACTCACCGATAGCTGCCGAAATTAACTAATTACCAGTAATTATGGGATTAAACACGTATAAAAACTTACGATACCAGCACTTAGCACAATAACACACAACTAGAAACAACTCACGAGCCGGGAATCAAACACAGAACACAACAAACGTAATTATAATTAGCAGCGAAATAGATCGCAAGTGCACCGTGCGCGCGCGCGGAGGGAAGTGAACACACTCCGTTAAACAAACTCCGCAATCCTGACAGAAATATCGATAACCAACGTGACAGTCGCTTTCGATATTGACTGAAAAACAAAAGTTTATTTATGAATCCTTATGTAGTAAAGCTATAAATAAAAAATATCACGTTCGTGAAATCCAGACAGTTGTCTTTATAAACGATGTTATGCAAATATTTGTGTCGAGAATAGAATTGCCGATCCGATCAAGTTGTCAAAGCCAATTCATGTCATAACATACACGTCTATACTAATACTAGCTCTGCCCGTGACTTTGTGTGGTTTTTTTTCCATCCGCCGTAAAATAGGATCTCTCAGATCTTTGGTTACGGCTCCGCTTCCATTGCCTATTATATAAATATAAATTATAAATTCTATTATACGAGTATAAATATATTGAAGCTGAAGAGTTCTTTTTTGTTGTTTTAATATCTAAAATTACCAGTCGGATTGAAAAAATATTTTTGTATCTGATAGTCATATTCATGATGAACTGCCTCGCAAAGTATTATTGGGTTATTCTATAAAATTCTCAGTAGCAGCTCGGAGTTAGGATTTGTGCCCGGTCTGTGGCAATAGGCTCGCCCCCTATTACATGGGCCTAAACATACCATCGAACTGTGGGTGTACATTGGTTCATCTCTACCTAACCTTTCGTGAAATACAGGCGTGATGGTATGTAATCTTCAATAAAATAAAAAGTACAAATTTGAACCTTCTTCTCAAAAAAGTAAAAAATACCTCACTTAAGTATTCCATTTCCAATACCTACTCGTTCATTTTCAACCATTTTGAAATAATATCGACTGCTCAGCGTATTACGTGGACAGACAGATCTCATCCCTGTCATACGATAGTTGTATGAGACGTTTTATGAAAATGGCTTGTGTGAATAAGGATGTCTTCAAGTTGTTCATTTTTAAGGTTCCGTACGCAAATGAAGGAACCCTGTTACTAAGGCTCCGCGGTTTGTCTGTCACGAGGCCGTATCTTTGAAACTGTTAAAGGTAGATAGTAGAATTTACAGAGTTTGTATGGCTTCTACATACATACAATCATGCTTGTATTCCTCGAAGGATTCGGCAGAAGTGTACTAAAGTACACCCACAGTCCGCGGACGTTTTAGGTCCAGTGTAACAGGGGGCGCGCCTAAAGCCATTAACCAGGCAGAAATTCTAACTCCGAGCTGCTACTGAGAATTATATAGAAAACCCAATAACACTTAAAACAAATAAACAAAATAAAAAATAAAATAAAAAGTTATAAAGTTAAAAATTAAATTTATTAATATACACGATATGTCTTTTTCTGAACTTAATGTTAAATATTGTACCAACACTGGTACTGAACCACTTTGTGTTAGCGTCCGGCTCACCCTTAACCAGTTTTACTTTTTGATGGAGTACTTATTACTTGATGATAAAAGATGTTGGCTCATCCTGTGGGATTTCCCGTGAGTATCCATCTCTTTACCTGTTAATAAAAAAGTTCCTATTCTTTATTATTCCACCATCTTTAAAAGCAGTTTCAAAAACTAAAACCCGACTACAAAAAATTCACGTTCTAAAAAGTATGAAACAAGAAAACATTCTCATCTGAAAGCCGTGGTCGTATGCCACTTTGCCGTAAACTTTAGTGCTAAAGATGAATGTTCTATTACTATACACATACTGTTTTACCGGAATAGGTGGCATACGACCACGGCTTTCAGATGAGAATGTTTTCTTGTTTCATACTTTTTAGAACGTGAATTTTTTGTAGTCGGGTTTTAGTTTTTGAAACTGCTTTTTTATTTAAATTATTTTGGGGTTCAAATTTAGAAATTTAAGGGTGCCGTGTAGAATTTACTAATACAAGTTATATATATTTGAAATGTGCTAATTAAGCCCTTTAATTTGATATGCAACACGACCATATTTGGAAGAAAAAAAATATTATTTCACATCTTCATGAGCTCTAGAGGGCGCCACATACAATTTATTGTAACATAACATAGCCTATAACCAGCGGACAATTAAGACGCTTCCAATGACACCTCATTTGTCAATTTACGTTAGATGGTTTAGAAGTTATGAGGGAACAGATGAACATCCATACATACATACATACATACATACATACATACATACATACATACATACATACATACATAAATACATACATACATACATACCGGTCAACCTCATAACCCTCCTTTTTGCTTCGCCGTAGTCGGGTAATAACCCTCCTTTTTGCTTCGCCGTAGTCGGGTAAAAAGAGCAATTCTTTTACAAAAATGAACTTAATTTTAAAAATTCACTTATTTATTCAGAAGGTAGTCTTATCCGCTTTCTTTACTTGAACACTCTTAATTTTTTATGTTTATAATTCTGAAGACAATTTTTTATACGTAATTTCGTACGTACATAATGGTAAAATCATTTTCATTTCGAAATTAGTTTAGATATTTTATGGACTGGAAGTTGACTAACAATTAGTTTTCGTTCCTATATACTAGGTATCTACAAAATATATTAGAGTTTAATTACTTGTTAACTAAAATATGTCCCGATAAGTTTTGGTTTGAAGACGATCAAGTTCAAAGTTAAATCATTTATTTCAATAATTAGATCATTAAAAGGCACTTTTAACCTTTATGTTAAAGAGTTAAATCTAGTTGTCCCTGCGCTGTCAGTACAGTCCCTTAAAGACTTGAGCGTGAGGTCCTGGATTCGCATCACAGGTCGGGCAAAAAGTGTTGTTGGGTGTTTACAATGACGAATTTCTCATCAGCAGCCCGGAATTTGGAAATTGGTGGTGTAACACCCCCGCCCCACGTGTGCCGAGTTTGGAGAATATTATTATTACAGTAATTACTGTATTTTCATACACTGGTATTCAGTTGCATCCGGTTAGACTGGAAGCCGACCCCAACGCAGTTGGGAAAAAGGCTAAGCAGATGATGAATTACTGTCTTTTCATAAAGTAGGTACAATCTCAACGATAAGAGCCATTTTGCCTTGGTATCCTTTCGCCTTTCGCGTCCTCTTAACCTTATGTACCATTCCGTTTGCGACACCTTCCCTTGCACTAACTTCACCTTTGGCCCCATTTTCTATCACACCTACCAACACAGACCTAGCCCTTATTCCAACACATTTATCATCCAACAGCCCACAACCACAACAAATTAAACTAAGTTTAGTACAGTTTAGCGTTATAACTAAGACCAGTCATGATTAGGTTCCATTTGTTTGAATACTAATGAGCTAAGTCTGAATGTACCTTGTTATTTGACTTGAGACACTGGAATGCAGTTGTAGTAGTTGGGAACTAAGGTAAGTAAGTTAGCTGTGTACTTGCTTAATAGTCAAACTCTCTTTGTAGGATAATATTCTCCAGAACCATTTCGGGCGCGGCGGCTAATCGAAACTAGCCAAGCTCGGAGTACGCAGAAGATATTATAGTGCATTGGTGTGTGCGCTAACACAGTTGCACTCCCTCTTCCCTTACTCCCATAGTCCGATGGGACGGCTGACACGACCGGAGTGAGATCAGGCGCAAGACCAACAGCTTTACGTACCTTAATTCGGGCGGTTACTGAGAAATTCCAACAACAAAATCCCTACAACACTTTTGACCTGACCTGGGAATCAAACCCAAAACCCCACGCTCAACAGCTCACCCTTGCAACCACGATACCAACGAGACTCCCAACTTAAACTACACCACTACAGCATATCATTACGCCATACAAATCCAGTTTGACAAACATCAAATCTTCGCATCCCAACTATAATATAAGGCTGACTCCACACGATGTCAACGGTCGTATTAAAGTTACCCGGGATTTCTGCAAACTCCGCATGAATATATGCAGCGAATATTAGCATTGGATATTATACGTAACTACTAGTTTAGTTTCAGATTGTTAGAGATTTCTGTGTGACGTTCGAAGTTTGCTTGCAAGATCTGTGATTGGGTATTATCTGTTATGCCCGGGTTGGGTGGGGAGTTATGAAAATGTTTGATAGGTTATATGTATAACTGAGAACAGAGGTGGATGACGATTAAATAATCAATTTGTCGGCACGGTTGGCTGCTGTGCTGCGTGTCGCGGGTTTATATTATTCTGTTTGTAAACGCAAACACGATACAGGAGAATTTCTTAGCGTGGCGCAACGTGTATTTAAACAAAAAAAAAAAAAAAAACAATTAGGTAGCTATCCGTCTAAATATAACAAAAGCCTTGACCTCAAAAGCCAGTTCAGCTAATAAATAAAAATCAACATTCATTGATCGACACAAAGTTAATAAAACAGTGTAATGACATTTTGATGACAGTGAAAAAGAACGTCATTTATTTTGTTAAAGGGTAACGAGAAATAATTATGGCAACACTATGAATTACAAATAATACCAGGCTAATTGTCCCACTGCAGAGCATAGGCCTCTTTCAATACAGAGAAGGTACGACCATTGATCACCACGCTTGCTCAAGTCTGATTGGTGATTTTAGGCTTATATTAATTACTAGCTGACCCAGCAAACGTTGTTTTGCCATATTTTTTTTTTTTTAGGGATATGAAAAATAGATGTTGTCTGATTCTTAGACTCGATATGCACAAAAAATTTCATCAAAATCGGTCAAGCCGTTTCGCAACGAAAAGTCACAGTTTTTTTGGCAACGAAAACTGTGACACGAGAATTTTATACAGGGTGGGCCAGTGATTAGTAAAGATTTTTAAAAGATACAGAAAAAAAACAATAAAACGTATTTCAAAAAATATTTATTTAAGAGATAGTAAACATAAGGGAATTTACTTTTTAAAAATAATATCGTTTAAATGACCACCGTCGCGACTTCGGCATTCTTCTAAACGGGAGTGGAAATTTGCCAATACTCTTCTGCATAAAGACCGTGAGATTGCTGACATCTCTTCTTTAATCCTTTCTTTTAATTCAAGTAGTGTCTTGGGCTTATGGATGTACACACGATGCTTTAGATATCCCCATAAAAAGAAATCTGCTGGTGACAAATCAGGGCTCCTGGGTGGCCATGGGATATCGCCTCTCCGAGAAATTAGCTTTTCCGGGAACATCTCTCTAACGACCGGCAGGGACTCATTGGAGGTGTGGCAAGTGGCTCCATCTTGTTGGAACCATGTCCTCTGATTGTAACCATCAAATTCCTGTAGCTGAGGGGCCAGAAACACTCGTAACATTTTCACATACTCAGTCGAGTTGACAGTGATCGTACGGCCGTAAGAATACTCAAAGAAATAAGGACCAATGATTCCTTTAGATGCGATTGCTGCCCATACAGTCACCTTAGGCGAATGAAGGGGCCTTTGATGCTTAGCTTTGGGATTTTCGCTGCTCCAATATCTGCAGTTCTGTTTATTGACGTGTCCGTTCAGATGGAAGTGGGCTTCGTCAGAAAACAAGATGTTGTCGAAGTTACTGAAGCGCTCTAACATTGTGTCTGCATAAAGTTTGCGTAAATTAAAATCATTAGGTTTTAAGTCCTGCACCAACTGAATCTTGTATGGATGTAATTTTAAATCAGATTTCAAAATACGGCGTAAAGATGTGCGTGATATTCCTAATGCAGCTGAACGTTTGCGCGTTGATAAATCAGGATTTTGTCGAACTGAAGCCGAAACTTTCTGCACATTCTCTTCACTCCTTGAAGTCCGTGCGGCGCCGGCTTGCTTCACATTTAGTGTCGATCCCGTCTCTTCGAATTTGTTTACCCATTTCTTTATTAAAACTGCACTCGGACACTGATTTATGTCGTGTAAATCGTACTCAACGCGAAACAAGCGCCTTACAATAATGAGTGAATTATTGTTTAAATAAAATTGCTTCACGCAAAAGGCGCGCTGCGGTCCGGTTAACCGATCCATGGCGACTAAATTTCCGAGAAACGAGCTCGCCGCTTGACCCCTCTCCGCGCCCCGTGCAACTCGGTTTCGCGCGGGAAATCAAATTTAAATGTAAACTAATCAGTGGCCCACCCTGTATATTAGATGATCAGTTTTGCCCGCGACTTCGTTTGCTTGGTTACTGCTCTGCTCCTGTAGGCCTTATCGTTACGTTATGTACTATTCCTCATGAATCTATATCTAGGCTATATATATACAAAAATAATTATACTAATCCGACTGGGAGTTTCAGAGATACGCGCGTTTAAACGAACAAACAAAAAAGGTCTTCAACTTTATTGTATCTCTACATAGTATAAAACTAAGACGCTTCCTACCGTTTGTCCCTCTGTACGCTTAGATCTTTTAATCGGCGTAATAGATTTTTATGCGGTTTCTATCAATAGATAAATTGATCCAAGAGAAAGGTTTATACGTATGGACCATCACGCTACGAGCAACGGAAGCGGAGCAGTGGCCAAAGACGCGGGTGACACCAGGTGTATATACGCAGTTAATTAAGTATTTAGCAATTTATACTTCAACTTTTTTATAAAAATTTACCTCTCAAACAGATTAAGAATCTCAATTTTCTATCACACTTCTAAGAAACTAAACCGTCAAGACTATAGTGAGGTTTAGATATTTTAATATCACAATTCTTTCACAAAAATTTCAGCGAATATCGCGGCCGCGATGCTACAGTTTTACTTTAAGAAATACGGAATAAGCTATTTTAAAATAAGCTAGAAAGTAGAGAGGAATTCCCTCTAACCATTTTAAAGAATAAACAAGTAATTTTCTACTACATGTGGAAGGCTTCTTAATCTTGGTTATTTTCGTAAAATGTTCCCGTTTTTCTTGCACTAAAGGTTTAGTTTGGTTTGTAGTTAGTGGCCAACTTACTACGCTATATATCCTTGCAATTACATTATTATAATATGTATTATTGAGGGCTGATTCAAACTGCTTGTAACAGCAATGTGAGATTAAAACCGAGAGAGTGAATTGTTTTTGACTACACGAGAGAGAGCTCACTTTGACCAAAAGAGAACGAGAGAGCTCTTTTTAGCCAAGATAGAGAGTTGATTTTGACAAAGAGAGAAATAGAAAGAAGGCTCTTTTTTACCAAGACAGAGAAATTGCGAGAGAGCTGACTTTGAAAAAGAGAGAAATAGAGAGAGTTCATTATGACTAAGAGAGAGAGAGCTGACTTTGAAAAAGAGAGAAATAGAGAGTGAGCTCTTTTTGACTTAGAGGGAGGGAGAGCTTTGATCTCAAATTATTGTGAAGCGCTCAGTTAACGAGACGAGAAATTATTTTAGCCATATTTTTTTACATTATTGACATCATTTCAATCTGGAACTTTGATAGGTAGCGCCTAGTCCTTATAAGAAAAAAACATTTTTTCTAAATATAACACATCTTTAGCACCTACCTTTTTTACCTACCATAACACACATGGTGGTCTAATCAGTAATCTCTCATCTACCAGACCTCACAAGTTCTTGCTACTCGTAAATAATTATGTAATCAAATTAATTTATTATGGACCGCCCATAATGGTCTCAGCAACGAACCGACTAACTAGTTTATCTCGTTTGTTACACAAAAGTAATATTGCACATTGCGTATATTAGACAAAGTGAGTGAACGCGTGTGTTGTTTATTATTACGTTATTCTGTCATAGTAAATGCGCGTTATGACGACAAACAGATGACCATGTCTTGTAAGGCCTTTTTGTGGCTGTAAAAAAGAGGGGAAGAGGAAAACCTCAAAGTTTATGGATGATATATATACCATCACGCCTGTATTCCCCGAAGGGTTCGGCAGAGGTGTACCAATGTACACCCACAGTTCGCCGGTATATTTAGGTCCCATGTAATAGGGGGCGAGCCTATTGCCATTAACCGGGCACAAATCCAGACTCCGAGCTGCTACTGAGAATTTCATAGAAAAACCCAATAACACTTTTTGCTCGACCTGGGAATCGAACCCGGGACCCCTTGCACAGCAGTCGCACTTGCGACCACGAGACCAACGGGGCAGTTGAGGTTGAGGTTGAGGGAGATATGACTTACATAAGCTGACGCAGAAGACCGAAATAAATGGTACCTCATGATTGGAAAGGCCGACTCCGCCCAACGGGAAAAGGCGAGGTCAAAGAAGAAGAAAGAAGAGTAAAGGCAAATACAAACCGCGGCGTAATTATAATTTGAATGCTAAAATAAATAAATATTTCATAAAAACTGAAGAGAAAATAATTAGGTCCAATAGATATTTCCAATACCAGAGGCCTTGCAGATGCGTTGCTATCCCAGAGACTGATCGAAATATCTCATGTGTCTGTAATAAAACCGGCACCAATACCCTTCAAACCGGAACGCAGCAACGCTGCTTTGCGGCAGAAATAAGTATGGTGGTAGTACTTCCAGACGAGCTCCACAAACAGCTCTACTACTACCTACCCACCTAAATCAGTATTCCAAATTGTTGATAGGTACACTCATTTTTAAAACCACCTCAAAAAAAAACCGTACCAAAATTTCTCTCACCTGGTTTTACTAAATAAATTTACAATACAGCGAAGTAGCTATATACACATTAGCTCGCCACAAATTGCCGAGCTTCGGCACTAAACAAATTTAATGCCCCCGCCGGGACTCGAACACGTACCTACCCTGCAAACTGCTGCTAACAAAATGCTTAACCTTAAATTATAAAGTTGTGATTGTATTTGAAGTTTCAGTGTGCCCTAGAGTCAGGGTTGGTTATAACTGGTAACTATTCGTTTTGTATAGAAATAAGTTTAACAATAGCAGACTATTATTGTGCTACTGCTGGGTGAAGGCCTCTTCTGATACACAGAAGGCACGAGCTTACTACTGCGCTTGCTCAAGACGGATCGGCGATTTAATACTATTTTAAGTTAAGGTTACTTATAATAAAATATTTTACTTTGTTCTTCCAAACTTCAACAACATTAGGACCCACTTTCACCAAAATCAATAATATACATTTAGTATTACATATTTACAACATCATTGCATCCCTCTCACATTGTTAAAAGGTGACAGAGACAGAATGATTATTTAAGCGGTAGAAATGTTTATTGATTTTGGTGAAAGTGAGCCTAATGATCTAATCATGTGTGTATTAAACTATTGAAAATGGGACCCTATATGCTATGGTGGCTGTATGGGTTTAAACCTACAAAAGTTTTATGGTTCATTTGCGAGTCTATCTTGCAATTGACCTTCCTTCCCCATTGTAATCCATCATAATAATAAAGAAAAATACCTTTGTTTCCATATTCTGCAATAGTCCTGCGCCAGCCGGGGATTGTCCTTGGGTGCATTTGCATAGTGCAAACAGGGATAATTGCCGGTTGGTGTTCCATTTCAGTGTAAAGCCTTGTAAGGGGCCTCTGCGAGTTGGCTTCGGCTCCTCGTACGCCTTTCAAAGGTCCGGGACCCTAGGGTCCCGAGATGCGTAACGTAAGAAAAATACTAAATTAAAAATGATTTCCATATCCATAATTTAATTAATCCTTTAAATGTTTGCAAAATCTCTTTTAATCTATGTTTGAAAGATTCATCCTAATTACTTTTCAACACTTATTAGATGTGATAAAATTTCTGTGGAAATTCAAAAACAATTTTTTTCACTCCCAATTAGAATTAACTTTGCAAAAACTGTCAAAATTAGTTCAAAAGATGGATTGTGAATTAAATTATTTGAGATCGGGAAGCGAATCCGAAATTTTATTAAGCAAAGGGTTTCATTGGACAGAGGATAGAAGTGACATTTGCGAAGTAGTCGTTTATTTTTGCTGTGTAATATACCAAGGATTTTGATTTTCATGGATTTTGGTTCTAACAATGGATTATTCTAGAGATTGTATTACTGTTAGTGTATTCGTGATTATTAACCTGACTTTACCCGACTACGGCAAAACAAAAAGGAGGGTTATGAGTTGGTGGTTAATAAAATAAGTAATAATAATAGGTTTTGTATTTACAAAACTTTTATATAACAATTAAATTACAAAGTCTGTAAAATTTACAAAAAAAGAATTGAGGAAGCTCATAGGGCATCAAAAAACTCGTTCGCATCGCTGCCAATGGAGCAGTGCCCTAATGGCTGGCAGCATTGCCACGTTGTATGGCAATGCTGATGCTTTGGCGCAAGAAAAGCGCAGCCTTCTTGGTCACGAGATTGATTCATAATTGGTAAAAATATTTATGAACACTTGCACGAAAAATGGTTGTTATTGCACCGCTTTTAGGATCAATTAATAAAAATGAATCAATTAATAAATTCAGTCTCGACCGTAATGTCAAACTTACCTCACTAGTATCACAATGTACTATTAACTATTATATCTTTGAGATGTTTTTATTGAATCAGATTGACTACGTTGTCTGTTATTTAAGCTTATAATTGTCAATAAAAGCTAAGAATAAGCTTAGTTAGGTAATGACGACAATAATAATTTTAGAACTTTTAAAACAATTTAACTATCACCCAATATGGCATTGTTATCTCTAAATTATTACAACCATAAACAACTTAGAAAATTAAACTCTAAATTACTTTTAAAATTTGTTTTTGACTATCAAACCACATTGTCGCAATTAAACTGTAATTTTCGCCATTGCAACATCTAAATCGCGTCGTAATTTCAGTAGGTAACGAATTTATAATCTCAGTTAAAAAACTTTAAAGGAATAATTAAAAGTTTATAAGGAATTAATTTATTGCTAACTGGGGACGCAACTTCGAGTGTTTGTCGACTTTTGACAAAACTTTTTGGCTTAATTTCATTTTGATTTTGTTTTGTTTAGCTTGGAAAGGTGTCCGAGGCAAAGTTAACTTTTTAAATTAATAAATGCGATTTGTGAATTAAATAAATGAGAGAAAAAATCTTTTAAAAATAATCGTTTAATATTTTTTATCAAATCACAGAAGGGACACTTTCTTTCACGTATATTTTTCTTTTTTGTCAATCTTTTAAGGCTACTTAATTATTCAATTGCTTGACGGGATTAACTGAACTGTTATAATGATCATTTAATTAATAACATAACATACCATAATGCTTGTATTCCAGGGCTAGGCGGAGGTGTACCTGCAATGTACACCCACAGTTCGCCCGGTATGATTCAGTCCCATGTAATAGGGGGCGAGCCTATTGCCATTAACCGGGCTCAAATCCTAACTCTGAGCTGCTACTGCGGATTTTATAGAAAAACCCAATAACACTTTTCTCGGCCAATCGACCCCAAGTTCTTTAGCATAGCAGTCGCGCTTAGGATTATAATGCTTATAATGCTACTGTCAATTACTGTTTTTGATACTTTCCCGTACTCTGGAGGCATCTAGTCAGTGTGTTTAGCGCAGAAAATGGATACTTACCCGTTGCACTATCTCTTTCTATTGCACTGTTTTATCCCTTTCTAAGTATTACATTGGTGTTCCAAAGAAATTGGACTGTCTTGTTCGCGAAATCTGATAGGCGAGCCACCATCAGTGCCTAAGTGCAGTATTATTATAGCGGTAAGGCTTTGGCTACAGGAATAGTGTTTGCGTTTTAATAGCGTTTAGCTATATACTAATACTACTCTGTGTAAAAAGTACCGGGAATTCATAAATTACAGAATGCGCGGTAAACGTATCGACTTATTTTTTTTTTCTATAATTTGATAGCTCTGTTATGAGTTACCGCGCGAACTTTGAGCGCTATAAGTCAATCAGTGTAATTACAGCTGCCATTTTTATATTTTAATATTTAAGTGTCCTGCGATTTTACTATGAAAGTATTTGTTGAACAAAAGAGTTTGCCTTAAGTATCGCGTATCAAACGAAATTTCCTGTGCCGAATCACTAAAAATATTGCAGAAGACTTACGGTGATTCGTGTATCTCAAAAACACAGGTATATGAATGGTATAAAGTATTTATATAGAGCCGACAAGCGGTAGATGATTTTCCTCGTACCGGCCGACCCAAAACGCTGAAAATGATGAAAACATCAATCTGATCAAGAGTTTGGTACTTGGAAATCGTCGTATGACTCTGTGAGAGTTAGCTCTAGAGGTAAACGTATCTTTTAGATCCGTTCATAATATTCTGTCTGACATTTTGGGCACAAAACGCGCCGCCACACGATGAGTGCCAAAAGAGCAAAATTTTTGTCCAAAAAGAGCATCGGAAGCAGGTTGCAGGGGGCCTACCACCATGGCTTAAAACAGTATCATATTAATATTACTTTGCCTTGCGTACTGTTGAACTTTCAACGCTCGGCTCAGCGCCTAGAGTTGCAAATCAAACAACTGAAATTACAAAGTAATATTAAAATGTTACTGTTTTAAGACATGGTGGTAAGGCCCCTGAAGACATGATTTCCCGAGCTTCTACGGACCTCACCTTCATGAAACGCAAAGTATTTTGGGACGAGACATGGGTTTATGAGTACGATATGCAAACAAATCAACAGTCTCCAGAATGACGAGATTAGAGTCGATTGAATCTATAAAAAAAAAATTCGCTGAAGGAGTTGAAACCCATACCTCAATCAGCTAATAAAAAAATATGGAAGACTGGGTCAAGCGCTGGCGTAGTTGTATTGCAAGCGAAGGAGCTTACTTTGAAGGCGACAACAAAAGTTTTGGCGAATAAATAAATTTTATGGTTTTATTGAACAATTCCCGGTACTTTTTACACAGAAGGTATATAGTGAGAAAGTCCTTTATTGTATGGGGATATTCACCGACTGGTAAGAACGGAGGGTAATGTCGGACTCTCACTGACAAAAACCCCACTTCCTTATCGTACATTATGTATAAAGTAAGTTTACCGCTTTTCTTTGGTAAAACATTTTTGTTACCCTAACATTAAAAAAAATATCCATACAAATTAGACCACTATTATTTACGAACTATAACTATCTCAAAGTTGCCAGTGCCGACCATATAAGATCATACGTTGCTTTTACATTTAACTCTACAAATGGTAATCACGTGTATGAGTACAAATATTCCACCAGATTAAACAAAGTCAAAACATTTATTTCAATTAGACCATTTACAGAAACTTTAGCAATGTCAAGTTGTCAGTTAGTCATAAAGTTGAAGCTAGTTGCTCGTTCCAAAACGTAGGTCTCTATGGAGAAGAATGAGCAAGAAACTCCATGGACACTCTTTTCAATTAACTTATTTTTTTTTAATATCGTTGGATTTGCCATCCAACGATATTTAAAAAAATTAGCCTATGGTCCACTTGGTCTTAAGTGGCCACCTCTGTCTATAGACATATGCAATATCAGAGGCCTTGCTAATGCGTTGCCATCCCAGAGACAAAGTTGAAATGTCTCATGAGCCTGTAATTACAACGTACTGTAGTAAAAATATTCTTGTTGCTTCTTACAGACAAACTTTATACCAAAACTCTTTGTTTTTCTTGCCAACGTAGAGAAGAATAACCATAATTATATCAAAGAAAACTTCCTTGTTCGCGCAGCACGAACTAAAAACTTTCCACAGACTATAAAAGTGGGGAAATGTTAAAAAGTTGCAACTAACCTCTTTTGAGAAGCGCGTTAGATGCTTGTTATTTAAAAAAATAAAGAATAAGTAAACTAAAAAGTCTGGCAACACAGAATCGTCTTCTCTTTAGTTAAAATGCTTTGTAAAATCTGTTCACGTACCGAAGCCCTAGTTGTGTTGCTTGAAAATAGGAAATTGGAGCTGTACTTTTAGAGTTCCGTAGGATTTAATGAAAAGACGGTGTGTTTTTGGATTCACTTGTTGTTTTTGTCAAGTCTTTTGCGTTCGACGTTCTTGGACTACTTCAATTGTTAACTTGTAGACGGTTAAAATAACCTAACTTCAATAAATAAAACCGTATCCCAAATTCCTTTTTTTTTTAATTGGAGTCCGTAAAGTACTCGTAGGTACCCGTTACCTACACATATAATATTATTATGTATTTAGTTCGAAGGCTTCTTTACTATCAATGAGTTATAACTTATTATGCTTGATGTCTCATTTATTTAAACTATGCAACAAGACAGCACAAACGCTGACTTAATGCCATAAACATTTTCTACCAGTCAACCATAGAGGGTGAAGAGATAACACTGTCACTGCAAATTTTCGTACGAGAGTAAAAATTGAAAATTAGGGATATTAAAAAAGGTAAAGCGGTTGTGGGTTTTTCTATGAAATTCTCAGTAGCGGCTCGGAGTTAGGATTTGTGCCTGGTTAATGGCAATAGGCTCTTATTACATGTGACCTAAAAATACTGGCAAACTGTGGGTATATATTAGTACATCTCTGCCTAACCCTTCGGGGAATACAGGCGTGATGGTATAATAAAAAAAGGCTCAAAATAATTACATGAATAAACTGCCATATAATGTACACAAATATAAAAAAGTTAATATCTACATAGTTGAACACGAATTGAATACTTTTACTATTATCACTTTGATAAAAAAACAACCAATATTCAATCACCAATACTCTCAACACAAAGCAATACACAAAAAAAAAACACGCAAAAATGCACTCTAAAAACCCACGTGATTTTAAATTAAATTCAGATCAATCCCGTAGGTACCTAAGTCCAATTCAGTTCGGCCGGAACGAGTTCAAATGAACTCGTACATACGTCATCGTTTCAGGCGGAAGTTTGCCACATCAGGACATAGATCGTAATGGATTTTCATAATAAATGACTGGGTTTGGCAAGTTTGCCCGGTTCGTCTGCTTTTAGGCTATCTCTCGTGGCTACTTTCGCGGGCCTATGAGGGGAACTTGCTAAATATTTATGGTAGTAAGACACACTATATGCAAAGGGATTTCTGCGGAAGATGCTTGCGCGAATGCACAGTAGTAGTAACCAGAGTAAGAGTAAGAAATTAGTAGTAGAAATGCCTCGTTAGCCATAGTGGTCCTGAGCATGACTGCTACGCTAGAGGTCCTGGGTTCGATTCCCAGGTCGAGCAAAAAGTGTTTTTGGGTTTTTCTACGAAATTCTCAGTAGCAGCTCGGAGTTCAGATTTGTGCTCGGTTAATGGCAATAGGCTCGCCCCCTATTACATGGGACCTAAATATACCAGCGAACTGTGGGTGTACATTGTTACACCTCTGCCTAACCCTTCGAGGAATACAGGTGTGATGGTATGGAGCAGTAGTAGTAGACCTCTTTGTGAATTAGTTGGCTGTGTTCGGCTGTTAGCTGTGTTCTGGTTTGAAGGGTTCCAATGTAAGTAGTCATTTAAACTTTGTCTCTGGGATGGCAACGTAATTGCAAGGCCTCTGGTATTGCAGTTGTTTATAGTCGGTGGTGACCACTTATCATCAGGTGGGCCGTCGGCTTGTTTGCCATCATTAATAAAAAATGAAGAAAAACATATTTTTGTAATTTATTTTTATAAAAATATAAACGTCCTGCGGCTGGTATGGTGATGAAAGACAATAAAATGTTTGAATACAAAAAATATGTTTAAACATTAAGTACTGAAGTTAATTATCGTTATTTTATTATTTTATTCACCATTTACTAAATAAACTAACCAAGAGTATAATACTTAATTTACTGTATTACTACTAAATAAAAACTCAATTTAGCAAAATATTTTAAATTTTTCCTTTGATACCAATAACACAATTATATAATTACGCACAGCAAGATCCATTTCCTACAAAAACATTATTTTGTGACGGTCGTTAATAGAATAAACTAGCTCTATCTAAACGACTATCGTTGGTAGAGTTTAGGATGTAGTGTAGAGCTCAATAGTACGCGCTCTAGATAGAGACCATTGAAATACGGCCGATCTTGTGCGGGTAGCGTCAGCGAAATTGATTTGATATTAGATAAAGGTAGAGTTTGTTATTCGCTCTACTTTCTGCGTGATAAATGTTATTCTACATCGGCTTGTTATGTAAGTGGTTATTATTGCATTCTCTATTATATTATAAGTTCTTGTACATATTTGTAAACACGTGAATACTTTTGAACATAATTTGATCGTTAATTCATTTTTGTAGTTTTTATGTGAGGTACAAAATTATAGCATTCACATGTAATTCGATATAGAAATATAGCTAAAAATTGATTTTAAAAGAGTGTTTTGCCCATTCTTCTCCATACTAAAAACTTAACGAAACTACCTGTTGCAAAGAGCCACTAGATTCTTTTTTTTCCATTTGCAAACTTATAGCAATAAACCAGGCTTAAAAATAGACTGCCCCGTTAGTCGCAAATGTGACTGATTAGCGATAGGTTCAGTTCCCAGAACGGGCAAACTGTTATTGGATTTGAGGGAAGTCATATGATGATTTCCCATCGGTAAAAAAAAATGGCCTCTACTTCTCCTTTATCGTGTGGGCAGTAAGGTCTAACGACCCCACACACCCTAATGTCAGAGTTTCTAAACTACCTCAAGGGCTTCTCACATGGTTACAGATGCCAGTGATATCCAAGATAACTTAGAAAGTACATACAAATTAAAAAAGTCACATTGGTACTTGCCCGTGCCCGGTTGCGAACCCACAACCTCGTGCAAGAGAGGCAGGCGCCTTAACCACTGGGCCATCATGACACCTCACAACACACTATGTGCATTTCCTGCGAACTTGACCTTCAATTGCACACATACAACATAATGCGTAGGACGGAACGAACACTTTTACAAAACATCACTGTACCCTTTGTTTACAAAACGAATAAATAAACATCATCATCATCATCTGCCTAGCCTTTTCCCAACTATGTTGGGGTCGGCTTCCAATCGAACCGGATGCAGCTGAATATCAGTATTTTGGAGCGAATGCCTATCAGACCTCCACAACCCAGTAATGGGTAATACGATACTCTTGGTAAGACTGGTTGTCAGACTTTCGGGCTTCTGACTAACAGTAACGACTGTCAAAGATCTACAAATGACAGCCGGGACCAACGGCTTTACGTGCTTTCCGAGGTACGGAGGAAACTCGCTATAGTAAATGGTCACCCATCCACAGACCAACCTCGGCAAGCGTGGCTTAACCCGGAAGATCGGTCTATGCGGCTGTAATTATTTAGCCACGAGCTCCTAAATAAATAAACATCAATAAACCCAATATTATTTAATAAACAAACCATTGTAACCTAACCTCCTATCGGTACCAAAGTTGTGTTACATTGAGCGCTCTTGACGCGAACTACAGTAAACTTAGTACTAACTG
Source organism: Caradrina clavipalpis (assembly GCA_932526535.1). NCBI lineage: Eukaryota > Metazoa > Arthropoda > Insecta > Lepidoptera > Noctuidae > Caradrina > Caradrina clavipalpis. Next base: position 1,328,167 of record OW052110.1, read on the forward strand.
TCAACGGTAGTAGGAGTAGCGCTAGTTCATGTTGCGACTAGTTAGAGTTCCAATTAGACGTGTCCCTGATAGACTATTGTTGGAGGTGCATGTTTAGCGCGGAGTTTAGACTGAGGCTAAGGAAATATTGTTGAGTCTAAGGGAATATTGTTGACACCGCGCTTCACGCAAATATAGTCATAATCATTATTAATGATCCAACTTTAATATTATAAATGCGAAAGTTTATGAGGATGGTTGAATGTTTGTTACTCTTTCTCTTTGTTACGCTTAAATGGCTGATCGGATTAATAAGTCATTTAGCTTGATAACATTTTGTAGATAGGGAAAGGACAGTAATATCTAGGCTAAAACTTATACAGATTTAATAAAGCTTTTCTGTTTGTTTGTTTAAACACGCTAATTTCTGGAACTATTAGTTGTATTTGAAGAAATCTTTTGGCATAATATGATAGCCAGATTCATAAGGAATAACTGTAAATACAGTACTAACTGTCAACGGTAGTAGGAGTAGCGCTAGTTCATGTTGCTACTAGTTAGAGTTCCAATTAGACGTGTCCCTGATAGACTATTGTTGGAGGTGCATGTTTAGCGCGGACTTTACACTGAGGCTAATGGTGGGTCCACACGATACAGACTTTTGTCTGTACAGATATCTGCACAGACTATAAAGTCTAAGTAAAAATTTTTACTCAGAGGTCTTTACCAAATGTCTGTGCAGACTTTTCATCAGTTCAGACTTCGATTTTAATGAATAAATTAAGTAATTCAATAATCATGAGTTTTGCTCCGACAATCGTACAGACATGTAAGCAGACTTCCGACTTTTCTGATACACCGACATTTGTCTGTACTGATTTGATGTACAGACAAAATTCTATAGAAGTCTGTGTTAAGTCTGTGTCGTGTGGATCCACCATTAGGGAATATTGTTGACACCGCGGTTTGTGCAAACGTAATCCGGTTATGTTTTTTCAATGAGATTAGACTTGATTACATTTTTGTAGATAGAATCTATAAAGATTAAAAACTCTAAGATTTAAAGTTCTTCAGCTTGAAATTTCTGGAACTGCTAGTCAGATGGGAAAAAATGATTTTATTTATGATAGTCAGATTTATAAGGATTAGTATAGGTTTTATATAATCGCGCTAAGTTTAATGGGAGCGGGTCTGCAACTAAAGTCGTACTTTCACGTGGTTGAAAAAAACAATGCGGATCGTAGTATTAAATATTTGAAAGATAAACAGTAATATTTTAATAATATTTATGTATTGTACATCGAAAGTAAAATGACGTCTCTAAAAAAAATTACTCTAAAAAATTACAAAAAAGGAAACAAATTAATTACCTAAATACACAAAAGTACAAAATAATAAAAATATCACATAGCATACCAAAATAGCCTTATAATAACATAAAAACATCGTTCCAAAGCCATAAATACATTCAAAACATAAACATCGTACAAACGACGAAACTCACAATCAATACTGCTGTCCCACTCAATTAAAATACCTTGAAGATAGCCAAGTTTTCGAATAAATCCTCACAATTGGCACGGGGATAAAATTTATCACACTTGTAAGAGAATTGTAACATTTAATACAACGTAAACTAAGCTGACTAACTGCTTCGTTAGCCTAGTGGTCCTAAACACGGCTGCTACGCTAGAGGTCCTGGGTTCGATTCCCAGGTCGAACAAAAAGTGTTGTTTGGTTTTTCTAAGAAATTTCAGTAGGAACTCGGAGTTTGGATTTGTGCCCGGTTAATGGCAATAGGCTCGCCTCCTATTACATGGGACCTAAATATACCGGCGAACTGTAGGTGTACCTTGGTACACCTCTGCCTAACCCTTCGGGGAATACTGGCGTGATGGTATATTTTTTTATGGTAAAATAAATCAGTTTTGGCTGACGTTAACTTTCTGGCAATATCACCCTATCACCCAAGTTTTTGAGTTAGAAAATGTAAAAATTTGCCGGTAACTGAACAATTTTGTAGGGTAGTTAGAATTTGCGGTGTTATGTTGTTTGTGAAGAAATTATGGTTTTTGTTTTTGTGTTCCTGGGTCGTATTAGTTCGAAACTATGTGTGGGACATTAAGAAGAAAAAAATACGCAGTTATCGGGATTCCCGATAGACGTGAAAATTTAAAACTTTTAATAATTGTGGTTTTTCTTAATTAGTTTTAGTATGTGATATTTCAACTTTCTCTTTGGGCTAGTAACGCATATGCAAGGCCTCTGGTATTGTAGATATCTATTGGCAGCAGTGACCATTTAACATCAGATGGGCCGTCGGATTGTTTGACATATTTTCATAATTTGTATATTAAAATCTGGGCCATCACGACTTTATAGACGGATTGAGCGAATATTACTAGAATTTTCTTGATCAAAGATTGTTTTTCCTTCCTGTTATTAAGTTATACGAAATTAATCCGTACTGTAAACTTATTATCCTATAAGGTAAAGTCTGATAGCTCTCATCGCTTATCAGTCAAAGGTCAAAAGTGTTCTATTTTTAACTGAAAATAAATCCATATCCTTGGATTATTTTCCTTGTTTTCTTATCATTTATCTTACTACTGGGAATCTTTGACTAAGATAAATTCTTAGTCAAAGATTCCCAGTGTTGCCAAGCGTACGTTATTTGAGAATACATAGAAGGTTGTAAGGGTTTCCAACCGGTCCTTTTGGAAATCTATGGGAGAGGCCTATGTCCAGCAGTGGACGTCCTGCGACTGATATGATGATGATGATGATGATAAGAAGGTAGTCGATAAACCCCTTTCAAACAAAAAAATAATGTTGTAAATCCGTCTACACACAGCGGCGTTATGCCCGAACATACATTAAAAAAAGAAACAACCGAATTGATAACCCCTCCTTTTTGAAGTCGGTTAAAAAAAGGTTGCAACTTTGACTTTCAATATCTTCATAATGAAAACGTTCCCAGATATGGTTCTGACGAAAAAAAAAAACAAAATAATGGAAAAAACAAAAAAGAAAAAGGCTTTTTTAATAATAATAATAATATACCATCACGCCTGTATTCCCCGAAGGGTTAGGCAGAGGTGTACCAATGTACACCCACAGTTCGCCGGTATACTTAGGTCCCATGTAATAGGGGGCGAGCCTATTGCCATTAATCGGGCACAAATCCAAACTCCGAGCTGCTACTGAGAATTACATAGAAAAACCCACTAACACTTTTTGCTCGACCTGGGAATCGAACCCGGGACCCCTTGCACAGCAGTCGCACTTGCGACCACGAGACCAACGGGGCAATTACGGCTTTTTATGTATATTTTTACACCGTTTACTGTTCTATTTCTTTTAGGATGCTTAGATGACGTAAGTCTGTTGGCTTTAGCTCCCAGTCTATCCTTACTAATATTATAAATGCGAAAGTAACTCTGTCTGTCTGTCTGTCTGTCTCTTCTTCACGTCTAAACCACTGAACCGATTTCAATGAAATTTGGTACAGATATAGTCTGGGACCCGGGAAAGGACATAGGATAGTTTTCATCCCGGAAATCCCCCGGGAACGGGAACTATTCATCCACGCGGACGAAGTCACGGGCATAAGCTAGTTTGTAATAAACGTGTTTCTATTCAATTTAAGGAAGGTGAATAAAACCTCCTTTTTATTTGAAGATCTGTGAACTAAATTGTTGCGCCGACAATTCCTTCGCTACAATTTGTCTGACAATAGAATTAAACTTCAGAGGTGTTAAGTATCTTGTTCATTACGAGTACCTTTTAGTTTGTCACCGTTTTTAAGGTTCCGTAGCCTAAAGGTGTCACACGGAACCCTATTCCGAAGGCTGTGTTGTTTAGTAATAGTAAGTACATGGTAATTGGAATATGCCTGCCTGCCTGCTTTTAAGCCTCGTTGGCCTAGTGGTCCTAAGTGCGACTGCTACGCTAGATGTCTTGGGTTCGATTCCCAGGTCGAGCAAAGTCTTATTAGGGTTTTCTATGAAATTCTCAGTAGCAGCTTGAAGTTTGCATTTGTGCCTGGTTAATGGCAATAGGATCGCCCCCTATTACATCGCACCTAAACAAACCGGCGAACTGTGGGTGTACATTGGCACACCTCTGCTTAATCCTTCAGGGGCTACAGACGTAATGTTATGTGTGATTAAGCACGTACCAAAAGGTACCAATGAATCTTTTACGCCCATAATCAACCAAATGGGGTCAACCCCCAATATCGGGTAGTAACATTCAAACAATAGCCGTAAAGTCTATGCGCATAATTTAATTTATACACAATAGAGCAGGGCTTCCAAACATGGGCACCGCGGCACCCTCATTTTTTTTTTCTTTATTTTTTTAGAGGCATTTGTCACCATGGACATGAGACCCTCAACGTTACCTAAACTAACTAAATTACATTCTTAACTTACAAGAAAGAACAGGAAAAGAAAGGGTCAGAGTCATACCTAGTCATACATAGTCATATCATACCCTCTTTTTTATAGATGGGAAATCATCAAATAACTTCCCCCGCCCTGGGCGAGACGGGAGGGAGTGTCAGACTTTTACTGACTAAAACCCATCTATGTTACTTCATGTGCCCTTTGCGTTTCGGGGGCGCGGTATCTTTTTTCGAACAGCCCGCAGCCCTGGCAGGGCCGCGGCACCCTGGGGCACGATGGAAAGTACATAGGGGCGCCGCGAGCCACTCCGAAATTCAAAAAAAATCATAAAAAAAAAGTACAAGAATCTTTCAAAAACTCTACGAATAATATTACCATCTATTAAATTTATCGATTAACATTATATTAATATTCATGCAAATATAGAAGGGAAGTACGCTGAAGGCACGTTGTTTGGCTGTTTTTGTCAGTAAAAGTCTGACAGACACCCCCTCCCCCAAATTTTTAAGGGCGTAAGGGCGAAGCGGACTGGAAAAGGTTTGGAACCCCTGCAATAGATATTATAATGCGGCGAACTTGCCAGAATGCGGTCATGGGTAATATTGCCCAGTTGGCAATATTGCCCTAACTTCACGCCGTCAATAGGAGCGGTGTTGGACAGTATATTTAGCTATAAAGGATCCATTATGTAAATAGAATAGAAAGTGCTACGCAAACCTATTGTCCGACTACAGGGGACAGGCAGTAGGTGAACATGAATCTGCTGGCAAACAATATTGATTCTTAAACGTAGTATTAATCATTTGGAGGGGCCACTCAGGGCCGATGCCTGCCGGGGCTGCGGGTTGTTCGACAGAGATACCGCGCCCCCGGAACGCAAAGGGCACAAGAAGGAACATGGATGGGTTTTAGTCAGTAAAGTCTGAAGTAATTCAAGTAAATAAGAAGTAATTTGATAATTTTCCATCCAAAAAAAAAGTTGTATTATAAAAAAGTTATATCTAAAAATATTTAAAGCTTATAAATATCGCATTGTCATGCAGTGTGCGTATGTATTCGAAATTCCAGCTCAATCAAATACCGGGAAGTGGGTTTTTAACTTGTAAGGTTTGATTAAGTTGCTAGGGCCACCTTCCGGCTACTTTATCAAACCAGTCCTGTGACGTCATTATATTGCAAAACATAGATAAATTAAAGATTTTTTGGCAGATTAAGAATGAGAGTGGAATGCGATCGTTTTTACAAATACTGGAATATTCAATTTCACTGCAGTTACCGTAAATAAATTCATCAAAACGCTCCTTCAAAAATATACCCTACCTCCGTAAAAATACGGCTACTTTTACCTTCGCCACATTTATCTAACTCAGCAATAACACAGACTAACATTGACTCACATAAACAAATACTTTTTTCTAATTAACCTTCTGCAAGTATATTTACTCTGTGCCCCTCTCATCTACGATAGAGCCCTCGTAGCGGCGTAGCGCGTAGCAGCGTAGCTCCGTAGCCCCGTAGCTCCGTAGCTGCTACGAACGTAGCGCATACATAATATATCACTCAGCAGTTTTTAGTGGTCCTTAGTGAAATGAGAAAACTCCATATCTTTGTTTACTTCCAGAACAATATGTTTGCTGTTTTTCGTGTTATTTGTATGCTTTTAGCGTTGAAAATAGAGATATAAAGAGGGAAAGATATTAATAGAATATATAATTAACATTTTGTTTTTTGTGACTAGTTTCTGCTCGCGTCTTTGGCTGCGTGGGAGTCAAGTATATCATAAACCAACTATTTGGTAGTGTAGTTTTCAGTCAGTGAAAGGATATTGACATTGGACTAGTTCTTCCGGAGATTACATCTTACAAACAAATAAGCAATACTAGTATAGATTATTAAATCAACATAATATACTATCACGCCTGTATTCCCCAAAGAGTTAGGCAGAGGTGTACTAATGTACACCTACAGTACGCCGGTATGTTTTAGGTCCCATGTAGTAGGGGGAGTACTGCCATGCCATATCATTATCAAAATTTAAAAAATCTGATATGTATCCATATAAGGTCCATTCTACACTTCTTAACATATCCTTAAAAATCCTATAGCTTGCTGGCAGCACGCCGCCTGCAAGTCGTCACTTTTTAAATCATGTCATTATAAAAATAATTTTAAAAGAACGAGTTTTACTGAAAATGTATTTGTATAGTAATGTATACAAAGGTATTTTGTTTATTTTAAGCTCCAACTTTATTTTTACAACGAAAATGACCATAATTTTGCTTGTACACAATTAAATCTAAATGCCATAAAAAAGTCGAATTTCTCATCCCAAAATCGACTCAAAGCGAATACTTTTCCGTCATCGAGTCCGTAATAAGGCCTCACCAACTTATTACTTGTCACGTTTCAAACTAAAAGCAGTGTTTACATTGTACTAAAACACTTAAATACAATGTACTCGCTCTCTTAGTACTTACTACTCATGTTTGCGTTTTAAAACTTGCTCCAAATGGTTTTTGTTTTAACATTTTGTTAGTGGGTGAACTTTTTGTATCGTTGGAAAAAAAAAATTGGCGAATTATTTTGTTGGGGGTAAAATTGTATTATAACATAACATACCATCACGCCTGTATTCCCTGAAGAGTTAGGCAGAGGTGTACACCCACAGTTCGCCGGTATGTTTAGGTCCCATGTAATAGGAGCGAGCCTATTGCCATTATTCCGACACAAAATCCTAACTCAAAGCAAAAATTTCAAATTGTATCTTTTTGACTAAAGTCTGCAAGTCTTAATCTACCTAAATTAATATAATAAAGCTACAGAGTTTTTTACTAACACTAATCGCTTGAACATTGATCACCACGTTTGCTCAAGAGTGAAAGACGATTGCAAACATAGATTCTTTAAAATCCTCGTTTCCTTAAGACGTTTTCCTTCACTGATGACATAGATATCCAAGATAAGCTTAAAAAGCATTGACAAAATCACATTGGTACTTACCCAGTATCGAACTCGCAACCTCAAGCATTAGAGGCGGGCGCCTTCACCACTAGGCCATCACGACGTTAGTTGTAACAGCTTTTTTAGTTTTACTTTACCAACAATGTACAACAAAGAGAATAAATTGCTATACCCGACTACTTTAGAAGTATAATAATAAAAAAATAATGACGTGTTGTTCAACTTGAATATAAATTTTTGAACGTCAATAAAAGAGCATGAATATAAATTAGCCAATCTTGATGTGATGAATATTGACAATCGTTGTAATGGTGTTTTTTATTAAACATCAGTCAACCGTGAATTGTGTGAGTGTACTTCGGAAATGTTAATTTCACAACCAATACGCAGCTTTAATTAACATGGGACCAAGATCGACCAGAAGTGATTTACAGGAACAAAGAAAAAAAAATGGAATATGGTTACTTTTTTTGTATTTAAAATTCGCTGATGTGTACAGAATTTGTAGAAGTAATTGGGGAATAATTATCTCCTTGCTTTGAATTTGAGAATAATGTGATTTTTATATTAATATCCATTTATTTGCATATTATAATAATGTAAATAAAAGTGTTAAAATAAGCTTATTTTTTTTGTGGTTTGGTAAATTAAAACAAACAAAACATGGGGGAGGCCTATGTCCAGCAGTACCACCACGCCGGTATTCCCCGAACGATAAGACAGGTGTAGCAATGAACACCATCGATTCGGTGGAATGTTTTAAGCCCCATGCAATAGGAGGCGAGCCGGGCACAAATCCTAACTCCGAGTTGCTACTGAGAATTTCGTAAAAAAACCCAAAAACATTTTGTTCGACCTGGGAATTGAACCCAAGATCTCTAGCATAGCAGTCGCGCTTAGGACCTATAATCTAACGAGGCAGTTACCAAGATTCAATATTTACACATCTAACTTTAAACAAAGACAATTTTTTTTTACTTTTTTTCTCCCAAGCATAGACAAAACCCTTTCTGCTTTTTATTTTATTTATAGTTTAAGAGGGCACTAACGAATTGTACACACTGGGAGCGAACAACGAATTGTGTTTTTATTTTTTCATTTCACAATTAGTGTGCTACTGTGCACTGTGATGTTATTTTGGTTTTGTAAACTTTTCTAAGTCTTGCTGACTGCTGCTGTGTTATGTGGGACTAGTTTTTGCCTGCGACTTTGTCTTAGTACGCTTTTTTTATTATCCTACGAAAAAACATAAAAAGGATTAGAAAATAATCTATGTGTTAAGTTAGATCAGTATCCAAATGTCTGCCAAAAGCGTTCAACCGTTTAATCATGCAAGAGTAACAAACATCCATCCATCTATCCGCTTATCCATCTTCACAAGTTACCAAGATTACGTGCTGTTAAGCGTAGCTAACAATTAAATACTATGTGTTACTTATGTATTACAAAATCAGTTACTTATAATAATGCGACTTTACAACAATATAATAAATAATACCAGCTCATTATTGGCCCATTGCAGGGCAAAGGCCTCTTCTCATACAGAGAAGGCACGAGCATTGATCATCACGCCTTGCTCAAGGCGGATTAGCAATTTCAAACTCATATTAATTACATAATATAACCCCAGTTTCTTCACAATGTCTTTCTTCACCGATGTCAGAGATGTCCAAGATAAACTCAGAAAGTACACATATGAATTGAAAAAGTCACATTGGTACTTGCCCGGTATCGAACCTGCAACCTTATGCCCGAAAGGCGGTCGCTTTAACCACCGGTTCATCGTGACATGATAACAAAATCAAAGAAATTAGTTTGTAGTGTGGTAGTTTTAGAAATAGACAGTGAAGTTTCAAGCAACGCGGGTACGAAGCGTTACATAATTCCTCAATTTTTCCTTCTAACATTTAATTACAGCGTTAAAAGACCGACTAACTAATATAAAGCCGATCTCATTGTGTCCCCAACCGAGGCCACGTCCCAATGCTTTTTATTTCTGTCGATTGAAATTTATTTGACGCATCTCTATCTCGACAGTCGACATTAACGCCAACTTTTATCGACAACGACTTATCGACGCGCCCCGCTCTAGTGCTGACGTAATTATGTCGTTTAACTTTTTTTTTTACTCGAATTTTCTTGTTTTATTTTTTTGAAATTAGAATTAGGTGTTGGTTTTCCTTTTTCTAACGTTTTCCGTTGACTGTGTATTTTTAGAATAGATGGCAATTGGATTACCTGAGTATCTATCCAAATTATTAAAGTAGGTGCTTGGTTTTTATTTTTTATTTTCAGCTAACTATATACCCCTTGTTGTCACCCGCGTTAAGTTATGTCTTTGGTTACTGCTTCGCTCTCGATGGAGGTAGGTTTTTTTTTTTTTAAAGATGTCATCAAATTACCTCCCCTACCCTGGGCGGGGCGGGAGGGAGTGTCAGACTTTTACTGACTAAAACCCATCCATGTTCCTTCATGTGCCCTTTGCGTTTCGGGGGCGCGGTATCTCTTTCGAACAACCCGCAGCCCCGGCAGGCATCGGCCCTCTTCTATCTTTGTTTTAATTGCTTTTAGTTTTAAAGTACAATATGAAATAGCTGCCACCCCATAAAGTAACTCAAAAATAATTCTTTTTCAATTTGTTAGCGTTTAAAAATAAGCAAGTAACATTTTCTCTAAATAAAATGGCAGTATTTTACAAACCTTTCTTAATTAATTTTACTTTATGAGGAAGCGACACGTTTTGGAATTTTGATTTTTTTTCTTTACAAATTATGTAACAGGTATTATTTAGTTACACATTTACAAGAACGAGATTTTGAATCGTTTTTTTTTTATTACTTAGGTACTAGCTTTTGCCCGAAATGAATTTTCTTATGGTTTCCTATTTCTTTAAGTAAAATACAGAATACGTTACTCGCTAATAAAGCAGCTTTTCATAGGCTAGACTTTTTGAGTTTATCCATTACAATCAAGCATACTATTTATGTCTCTTTATAATATTAGTTTAGATTTTAGACTTAGTATACTTACTTAGTCACGTGAGTCCTACTTTCACTCCCTGCAAGATGCCAGGGAATTAAAATTCAACCATTTACAGTTAATATTTTAGCCTTCCAATTATTACTTAAGCGGAATCCATATTTTTATAAAAAAAAAACATTATTACATAGGGTATAGCCTAACGACCTCAAGACTCCAAAAAAAAAAACCTATTATTTTTCCCAAAGCCTAGTGACCCAGCGTATATAAAAATAATTCGCGCAATTTATTCAAAATGGCCGCCAGATAAAACTATGATGATAAGCCAATACAAAAACAGTTTATCCAGGTTCTGAGAGGGATTTCATAAGCCTGCCTTAGATAGCTCTTCAACTGGATATAATCCGAGGATTAGGAATTGCTTCTTTAGTCTTGCATTGATCTTTGTTAGTTACATCAGGGGTTCACAACCTTTTTCAAGTTTAGGCATTTGTCAATGTGGGGGGGGGGGTCTGTCAAACAATTACCGATTAAAAGCAACCAAACAACGCGCCTTCCGCGTACTTCCCTTCTATAATTGCATGAATCGTACATAGTGTCGTAATAGCCCAGTGGTTAAGGCGCCCGCCTCTCATGTACGAGGTTGTGGGTTCGCAACCGGGCACGGGCAAGTACCAATGTGACTTTATCTATTTCATATGTACTTTCTAAGTTTATCTTGGACATCACTGACATCGGTAACCATGTCAGAGGCCCTTGAGGCGGACTCTGACACTAGGGTGTGTGGGGTTGTTAGACCTTACTGCCTACACGATAAAGATGAAGACTTACAAGTTCAGATATTTGTCATGGCTCCGGGCATGGTGGCGGGGGGAGGGGGGGGGGGTTGTATCACACTTTCAACCGGGCACAAATCCAAACTCCGAGCTGCTACTGAGATATTCATAGGAAAAACCCAATAACACTTTTTATTTTTCATATTTTTTTTGTTGAATGTTTTTGTTCCCCTATGTACTTTACGACGCCTCAGGGCACTGCGGCGCCCTGGTTGGGAACCTCTGAGTTAGATGAAGTTAGATGAGTACCTAGTAGAGCAAACACAATGAATATGGAAAGATAGTGTTATCTTTTCAAACTAGGTATATAGTGGAGCTAAAAAAGTTGCAATTTTTACAACTTTGGCTTTGGAGGAATTTCGAAACATGCTTTGTCATCAATCAAATGAATTGAGCGTTTCTTACGCCCCTAAAGCTGGAAGAGTGATAATAATATAAAATGCGTTTGTGTCGTATGGAACTTTTAACCAGCTGGTATTGTGCTTGCGCTGTTGGAACCGACTGCACCAACATGGTTAATAAAAACACATGCTTAATTAAAATAGTGCCTTGTGATTTCTTAATATTCGTTAATCAAACAAAACAATATAAAAAAAAGAAATAGAAAAATGGTAAAAAAAGCTGCACCACCCGTAGCAAGCTGGTGAGATCCAAGCTGATGGTAGTTAAAGATCCAAAGTGAGGAACCTCCGCACTATGCGTGGCGCGTCCAACAAGACCACCTTCTGCATCAGAATCTTAACCAAGCAATAATATCTCTAGAAATATTTATAATTGACATAACTTCATAACTTTAACTTGCAGAGACTTGTAAAGTATCAAGGAGACGGTCAGCTAGTTGCTCGTTGCAAAAAGTACGTATATCTCTACGGAGAAGAATAAGCAAGAATCTTACACAACATATAAAATCTTTATTTACAATATTCTTGTTGCTTCGATAAGTGAAAACCATCGAGGTGAAATTAAAGATTTAATCCATTGCAGTTAAGAGGATGACCAATCCCAACTTACAGCGTTCACGAACATGACGCCACAACAAAATCCTGCTTACATATTCTAGTTTCCTCTCTAAAATCATCTGTCAGCGAACCACTACTTCCTCCCTTCCCCCCTCCACTACTTGTAAATCAACTTACGCTCCGAATCAAATAAAGGCTCTGCCCAAATAAATAAGATCCCACACGTGACTTCAAGTGATACTCAAGTAGACTTCTGTTTACTTGAGCACGATATTTTCATTCGTGTGAAGGGGCACGTCTGCAGTGAGTGCTGCCCTTTATTCTATTTTAGATTAGCTTTTGCACGCGACTTTGTCTGTGAATGTCGGTTAGTGCAGGATGAAGTCGCGGAATAAATAGTAGCTTAGCTTAGCTCCTTTTCTAATTATAGACTTTTCAAATTTTCATCAAAATCGGTTCAGGGGTTTAGGTGTGAAAGCCTAACAGACAGACAAACAGAGTTACTTTCGCTTTTGTAATATGTATTGAAGTATGGATTATTATAATATTAGGACGCATTAGTTGTAAGTTTTTTTATATCTGTCGTAAAGAAGCGATGCTTTGTTCCGGTTTGAAAGGTATGGGTGCCAGTGTAATTACATGCACTTAAGACATTTCAGCTTTGTCTCTGAAATGGCAACGCATTTGCAAGGCCTCTGGTATTGCAGATTTCTATAGAAAGTGGTGACCACTTAACATCAGGTGGGCCGCCAACATGTTAACCATCTGACAAAGAAATGGAAGAAAAAGCGTCCTTCACCAAGCAGTAAAGCACAAAACACAAATACAAAAATAAATAAAACATATAGGCATACTGCAATTCGTGCCATGCAAAACTCAACTTTAATGCTCTCACCACACGAGAGTCATAAAACTATTCACTACCAAAGGGTTTACTACCAAACCATTACTTTTTAGTAATTCGTCCATCTACTATCAATTATTACAGGGTACCTTTTATTGATGACACCTACAGCTCTGCTGACCCCTCAAGCCGTATCGTAAACTATTATGTGAAGTCTGGACGACGCGACCAATCCTCATTCCGCTCTTAAAACAGGGTGATGTTAGCTCGTAACTGACTGCTATCAACAGATCAGAACTATTAGTGTGGTGTGTGGTACAAGTAGTAAGAGATTGGCGGTTTTTATTTCTACTAGTTTTCGTTTTCTCGTACATATTTTTTTTGTTGAATTAGCATCTCGCAGTTCTGCGGGTTGTTCGAAAGAGATACCGCGCCCCCGGAACGCAAAGGGCACATGAAGGAACATAGACGGGTTTTAGTCAGTAAAAGTCTGACACTCCTTCAGGGCGGGGGAAGTTATTGGATGATTCCCCGTCTTAAAAAAAAAAGCATCTCGCAGTTAAACTAAGGACGCCATAGACTGCTTAAATGGACTCTCCAGTGGTGTCTTACAAATTAAGACCTTCAGCCAGGGATTTTAAACTTATATACTAAGGGCGCCCCTTGTGGGGTGCGGTTAGGACATCACTGGGGGAGAGCAGCAAAGGGGTTAGGCTGGATCGGTTTTTGATTACTTTCACATATGCAAACGACGTTTTAGCTTAAATACTTGTATGCCTTTATCAAGATTTGAAGCGACTACTTTATCAAATATTATGATAATTGCAGTGGTTTAATAGTGATGAACAAACAGAGCTACATTAGTGTACATGTGGAATTTGGCAAGCTTGGGATAAAGAGAGAGGATGGCATTTCTCTACATTTTTCTTAAATATATGTTTATACCTACCTATTTTTATATTGCCAACCTATTATCATACACTCTGTTAAAAAAAAAATATTACAAAATTCGACGAAATCTTTACAGTTTGTCGATAAAACCCATTGAAATATACACGTAGAACACTTCGAAAACTAAAAATTACTGAAAACAATTTTATAACACTTAAATAATTTGCTTTGTCTGAACAAAATTAATTTGATAACAAACACCACTCCTGATTTATTACAATAAAACAATTTTAAATCACGATTTACCCGCTACCTTTCCTCAATTACACCGCACCGTAACACACCGGTTTCTAAATTCGACGCGAACTTCGCAATATCGTAAAGCGACTCATCGATCGTGTGGGATCAACATAATGCTAACGTAACGTAATTTCAATAACACCCAAGCAATATTGTAAAATATACGACGGTGTAAATTCGGACATGTTGATTTAATATTAAGAGGGGATCGTGAAAACTATGCGGTACTTCAGGAGTAGGTCAGGTAGAAATAAATGTTATATTATTTGAATCATGAGTTAGGTACGTGTTATTGAATCTATTTCTAATTTTGTAGAAAAACTAGCTAAGTATACTCCGCTGTTTCAACCGCGTTCAGTTATGTGTTTGGTTACGTAGTTGTGGGACGTAGCGTGATGTTATTGCTCCTTCATAGCTCATGGTACTAATTACAAAAAGATTTTTTTCAATCCGACCAGTAGTTCCACGTATTAGTGCCTTTAAACAAACAATAAATCTCTTCAGCTTCATTATATAGTACATAGATGTTAAGGCCAATGATATGTTGGTATTTAATAATCGACTATTTACGGGTGGTGTCACTCACCCATGCTTCAGAAAGCACGTAAAGCTTTTGATCCCGCCTGTCCTTCGTACATCTTTAACAGTCGTTACGGGTAGCCAGAAGCCTGAAAGTCTGTGAACCACTCTTGACTAGGAGAATCGTGTTACTCAGTAACTGGGTTGTGGAGATCAGATAGGCAGTAAAATACTGCCGTTTAGCAGTATCTGCACAAAACATGAAACGGGGATTGCGAATAAAAAAGGGGGATTTCTATATTAGTCGAAAAAGTTCGAATTTTAGCTTTCAAAATCTCCACAACCAGAATTGAACAAGTCTAGTTCTTAGGTAATAGTCCAGAGCATAACAATAATCGCATGGCAACAAATTTTTTAGCTTAGTTACTTGCCTATTTAGACCCCGTACAGCTAATGCAATTAATAAACAGTGGTACTGGAATTCGAAGTACCTCTTAAGCCCTTTCACAAGGAACTTTCGTACTACATAACATGCCTATAAACAGTTTAATCAAACTCTAATTGAAAACCAAATTCTCATCAACTATTACTTGAATAGATACTCTTAAGCTGGAGACTGACTTGTAACATGTTGCTGTAATGTATCGAGTTTTTGTAACTGACTTGTAACGTTAGTTGTAATGTAACATTCGCGGCGAGTGTCGTGATGGTACAGCGGTTAAAGCGCCCGTCTCTCATGTAAAAGGGTTTGATACCGGGCAAGTACTAATGTGACTTTTTCAATTCATATGAACTTTCTAAGTTTGTCTTGGACATCTCTGACATGATATGACATGGTTAACTGCCTCGTTAGCCTAGTGGTCCTAAGCGCGACTGCTACGCTAGAGGTCTTGGGTTCGATTCCCAGGTCGAGCAAAGTGTTATTAGGTTTTTCTACAAAATTCTCAGTAGCAGCTCGCAGGATTTGTGCCCGGTTAATTTTGGAATTTGAGATACATTGTAGTGTAGAATAACAAATAGGATACTTTTATCCCGGAAAAATGTACGGTTCCCGTGGGATAATAATATATCAAAAACGCGGACGAAGTCGCTGGCAGAAGCTAGTATATAAATACATGTAACATGATCGCCTTAAACGTTACATTACAAGCAAATGTTACAAGTCAGTCTCAAGCTTTAAGCAACTCCATCACACAACATAAACGCATTGATTACAAATTACAACACGTACGTATTGAAAACCGCATAATACCAGTTTAAACCGAATTAATTTAGATAAAACCAGTTTGAAGCGGTTATATTGGATAGCACAAAACCTATTTGGAGCACAATGTTGAACTGTTTTTGTTGTGTTTCATTTTGGTATTACTGTTGCTATGCTGTATTTATTGCCTTTTGAGTTGAAATTATTTTAGGTGTCATATTTTGGCTATAAAGGGGGCGTGGTTTTGTTTGTTAAGGATAATAAATATTAACTAATCAAGTTATCAAGTAAATGGGAAGAGTTTGTTTGTTTGAACGCGCTAATCTCCGTAACTACTGGTCCGAGTTTGAAAAATCGGAAAATATGAAACAATTTTAGCCCTGAGTGCTACAGAGGCATTATTTTACATTAAAAAAATTTGGGGTCCGTAAAAACATTCACGTAGACAAAGTTGCGAGTAAAGCCTAGTATAATTATTATAAATAAATACTGCAAAAGTTCTGTTTCTGTTCTGTTCTGTTCTGCTGTTCTTGTTCTGAACAAATTACAAATTATTTGATGTATACTCATGTTTTTACAATAAATACATAGTCTATTCTTTTCTGGTGCTGTTCTACTTTTGAACCTTTTTTCCAAGAGATTATGTGAGAAAAGTGAAATTCTGAAGAAATGAGCAGTATACTTAGCACCTTTACCTGTAACTGTGTTATTGTTCTTACAGGCGAGGTCCTAGGTTTGATGTCAAGGCAATACAATCAATTGAAACACTTGTATACAGTTTCAAAACATTAACTGTATAGAAGCAATAAAATTCCACTCCATCGCAAATAAAAACCGCATCAACGCAAAACGCTACAAAGTAACACCACCATGCAAATGTTTCTGAGTTTACAACTTAACATACAAACATACGGGTCATAAAACGTTGATAGCGCATGACGGATGATCGCTGAGAATTCGCGAATCGTAAATTTTACGACTTTGTGGCTTAGAGTTAATTTCTCCCGTTTGTCCAGTTCCCTGTAGACTCATTCTGGATTCCGGCAATTATTTGATTGCTTTATGTTGTTTGGTTTAGCGGTTTCTTAGATTAGTACTGAAGACACACATACGGTCAATTCCTATAATAGTGTTCGATAAGGTTACTTCGAGTTCACATTAGCAGAAAAATCGATAAATTTATTTTTTGTGTTATTTTTGTTTTTGTTCTTTATTGAAAATAATAGCGCCAATAGTTTCTGTTGTTATGCTAGAGAGTATGGCTTTCGGTTACAGAACGAAGTAAAAGTAACGGTGTATATGGCGAACAATGCCGAAGGTTATAGTCGAAATCGAACACGATTGCTAAGCTAGAGGTCTTGGGTTCGATTCTCAGGTCGAGCAAAGTGTTATTGGGTTTTTCTATGAAATTCTCAGTAGCAGCTCGGAGTTAGGATATGTGCCCAGTTAATGGCAATAGGCTCGCCTCTATTACATGGGACCGAAACATACCGGCGAACTGTGGGTGTACATTCGTACACCTCTGCCTAACCCTTTGGGAAGTACAGGCATGATGGTATCTCGAGCAGAAGGCAGTTAGTTATAGTTTTAATTTTGAAAAATATCTTCGAATGCAGAAAATTCAATAGCATATTGCAAGTTTACAAAAACGTTTGCCATCTGCATTTTGCCAAAATTTATCGTTCCCTGATATTGGTAGCTTTGGTCAGCAGTTGCTGGTTTTTTGTCGAAAGTCTAAAGGAGATTAAATAAGCTTAGTTCTATCTAAACGTACCCACAATATCTCAAAAAATTAAATTGATTACGCCATTTTAAGTAATTGACCAAACGGTTGGTTGACTCTTCCCGTGACTTGAGGGCTTTTAATAAATAATAATAAATAAATATGTTAGGACAACTCACACACGGCTATCTGATCCTAAGCTAAGCAGAGCTTGTGTTATGGTAACCAGACAACTGATATACATACTTATATAATTTATAAATACATACATATTATAGATAAATCACACCCAGACACAGAACAAACAATCATGGTCATCACACAAAGTTTGTCCTGGGTGGGAATCGAACCCACGACCTCCGGCTTAGCAGTCAGGGCCTAACCACTGACCAACAGGCCCGTCAAACATTTTACATTGGCAAAAGGTTATGCATTGCCATACAATGTGACAATGCTGTCAATCTTTTAGGCATATTTCCAGTTGACGGCGATGCGCAGGAATTTTTTGATGCCATTTAGTTTTAGTTATTTTTTTAGTTGTTTTGGTTTATTAAGTTACTCACCCTCGGTAGCCTAGTGGTCCTAAGCGCGACTGCTACGCTAGAGGTCTTAGGTTCGATTCCCAGGTCGAGCAAAAAGTGTTATTGTGTTTTTCTTTTAAATTCTCAGTAGCAGCTCGGAGTTTGGATTTGTGCCCGGTTAATGGCAATAGGCTCGCCCCCTATTACATGGGACGTAAATATACCGGCGAACTGTGGGTGTATATTGGTACACCTCTGCCTAACCCTTTGGGGAATACAGGCGTGATGGTTATATATTACGTTAAAGTAATTACATACATCAAATATTATGTTTTACATTACTATCCAGGAATAGACAAATAGTTCAATATACATCTAAAACTTATGCATAAGACGTGTTTCAAATTAATCAGCCTGATATTTTTAAAAGAGACAAATTTTGATGCGTGTTAACTAAGTCCATGTCATACAACTATACGCCAAACATCCATTTGTTCGGATTAAAAGCGTACAAATTAAAATTCGTCACAATTATTCGTCACAATTTGAGATGAAAATCATGTGAAAAGATGTTACAGTGTCTTAGAATTCGTACTTTGATGTTTAGAACTAGTTTTATGAATGTTTAACAAGAAAACTAGCAATTGGCGTAGGACATAGCTGAATTTTGTAAATGAGTTACACTTCTAACTTACACAACACACACTTACTTAACTTTTTTGTATTGGTTAGTCCTTTTATCGAGGAAGGCTATAGGCTATATGACATCACGCTACAACACTCGGGAGCGGAGCAGTAACTAAAGTCGTAACTTGAAACCACGCGAACGAAATCGCGGTCAGAAACTAATAATATAATAATAGGGTTCCATTCGCAATATTTTAACACTAAATTCAGAGCGATAAAAAGAGTCACAATTTAAGTTTTTAGCGTAGTTTTAAAAATATGACTCCGCAAGCTTTTTCTACACAGACTTAACAAAAGTTATATTATTTCCAGTGCAAGTTAATTCCCTGTGGTTTACTGTTCTTACTTAGCGAGGTAGTCAGCTAACATTACCTTTTGATAACTTTCTGTGAAGTATGATTACTGTGCTGATCTTTTAAGTCACACTTTCATATACACTTTTGAAAAGTGTCTCTTATAAATAAACTAACTGCGTTCAGTTTATTCACATGCGTTATATTACGTATTTGGTTACTGCTTCGCTCCCGTGAGTGGTAGCGTAATGTTACGTAAATAGCCTTTACTATTCCTTATGAATCTGGCTATCATTTTTTTATTAATAAATATGTTTTTTTGTATGTAAAAATGTTTTTTTCCAAATCGACTGGTGAATACTAATGTTAAAAATCACATCAGTTTTTTTCTAATATATAAAATTCTCGTGACACAGTTTTCGTTGCCATACTCCTCCGAAACGGCTTGACCGATTTTGATGAAATTTTTTGTGCATATCGAGTAGGTCTGAAAATCGCCCAACACCTATTTTTCATATCCCTAAAAAAAATGGCAAAACAACGTTTGCTGGGTCAGCTAGTATTAGTATAGAATTCTGATGATAGTTATACGGTTGTAAAAAGACACCTCATATACCTAGATGTTAACTACGCAAACTGCCCATCAAACTAAGTAACGTTGAATAAAAATTATTACTGGGAAATTACTTTTATTGTTGAATTCACTTAATGGGAAAACTCGTTTTCGAAAAAAAAATAGCTGTTAATATATATATAAATATATATATATACCATCACGCCTGTATTCCCCGAAGGGTTAGGCAGAGGTGTACCAACGTACACCCACAGTTCGCCGGTATATTTAGGTCCCATGTAATAGGGGGCGAGCCTATTGCCATTAACCGGGCACAAATCCAAACTCCGAGCTGCTACTGAGAATTTCATAGAAAAACCCAATAACACTTTTTTGCTCGACCCGGGAATCGAACCCGGGACCTCAAGCGTAGCAGTCGCGCTCAGGACCACTAGGCCAACGAGGCAGTTACCAATAAAACCACCAGAATTCACTTAATAGAAAAACTCGTTTTCGAAAAAAAAATAGCTGTTATGAAGAGAATATGTAACTTTTGGCTTCGTTAAGTGCTTTTTACTCTCCATAAACTGCCCCGTTGGTCTCGTGGTCGAAAGTGCGACTGCTGTGCGAGGGGTCCCGGGTTCGATTCCCAGGTCGAGCAAAAAGTGTTATTGGGTTTTTCTATGAAATTCTCAGTAGCAACTCGGAGTTTGGATTTGTGCCCGGTTAATAGCAATAGGCTCGCCCCCTATTACATGGGACCTAAATATACAGGCGAACTGTGGGTGTGCATTGGTACACCTCTGCCTAACCCTTCGGGGAATACAGGCGTGATGGTATATTTTTTTTTATTATACTTTTATTGTTGAATTCACTTAATGGAAAAACTCGTTTTCAAAAAAAATAAAATAGCTGTTATGAAGAGAATATGTAACTTTTGGCTTCGTTAAGTGCTTTTTTCTCTCGATAAACTGTTTCAAAATAACTTGCAATAAAACTAACAGCTTTCGTTGTTGACCGACTCGCACTTGGCCGGTTTGTGCCATGACGTCACAACTTTGGTCGGTTCTTTCTTTTTTGAAAAATGTTCTTCCTTCCTAGCATCAAAGTAAAACCCAGCGAAGCGAGTTAACTGATGCAGAAGAATCGATTACTTATGTAACCTAGATTTTAAAATAACTGAATTACTGAAAAAACTTAATTTAAATTATTAATAATTTATCTACATTTACATTACATTACATTTACATTTTACATTTAATTTGACTGCCTCGTTGGCCTAGTGGTCCCAAACGCGACTGCTACGCTAGAGGTCTTGGCTCCGATTCCTCCTCTCATATTTATTCGAGTCGGTCGAGCAAAAAGTGTTATTGGGTTTGTCTATGAAATTCTCAGTAGCTCGGAGTTAAGATTTGTGCCCGCTTAATTGCAATAAAATCACCTCCTGTTACATGGAACCTAAAAATACCGGCGAACTGGGGTCTACATTAGTACACCTCTGCCTAACCCTTCAGGGAATTCAGGCGTGATTGTATGTGATATGTAATTTAAATTGTTTTTTTTTTTACTATTTCTTCAAAGTCTAGTACCTAGTAAGCTGAAACTGCTACCAACCTAACTTATTCATTATAAGCTTCTGCCCGCGCTGCTGCTTCAGAATTAAGTCAAAGTTGTAAATTATCTCACGGGAACTCAAAAGCAGGATAAAAAATCTGTAAACGCATGCCGAATTTCAGCTAATTCTGTTCAGTCATGTAAGCGTGAAAAAGTAACAAACATCCATCATTCATTCATTCATATATTTCATGATAGTAGAAAATAGGATTCCTAACTTTCACCACAACCAAAGATAAACACTATCAGGTCCTTCAACAAACACACTATCTCCCCATTATTTTTACAGCTGGCATAAACTTCTCTGCCTACCCAGTTAGCTGTGTAGGTAATATTATTAATATCACGATATGTTCACTCCGACCTCATTCGCGGAATGTCGAATTGTTTCATATGATTTATTGTGGTTGCGTACCAGTCTGTGAGCTGTCATACACACGCGGCATACGGAGTTAGGACCGGCTAGAACTGGTTCGCGGCGGTTATAAGTGGTTTGAACTGGCTCGAAGTGGTTAGAAGCAGTTTGGGGCGGTTGTGTTCGGTGCTGTGTGGATTTAAATTCGGTGGAAGTGTTTTGTTTTTAGCTAATGCTTCTGTTATCAATCTGAATTGTTATGTGGGGTGATGATTATTTTTCTAAGTAAATAAAATAAAAAAGGGAAAAAAGGGTGAGTTTATGTATGTAAGTAATTAAAATAAAATATGGGTTCGCAGTTTTCCTTTACTAGCAGGTAATTAAGTTGAAATAAAGTGTTATGGCCGTTTTTCTGTTATTTTAGAATAAGATTGTGTTGGTTGCCAGTGTTATAATAAAAAGCAGTCTTGCAAAAAACTGGTTTATTTAACGGAAATATAAAACATATTTTTAACGTAAGAAGCAGACAATTATGAAATTTTGTATTTTCTATCTTAAAATAAAAGATTTACTACATAAAGTAACGAAAACGCAGTTTTAAACATGAATTACATTCACAAATCTTATGAAAAAAAACTACCTCCAAAAAAAAACAGCAGAACAAAAATACAAAATCTCTTCCAGTCAACTCCTTACTACGCTCAAACATCCTTGTCCAATATTATTTTCTATTTTACCATAACATCGCTTGACTTACTCCCGCTGTAGGCCGGGCCAAACACATTACAAGCGGAGTCGGGTAACGGGTAATAGTTTGCGAGCGTACTTTACTGAAGAGAGGTCGCGTTTACTGTGATATGTGACCGTTATAAGAGTTAAATAGCTGTATATTGTTGAGTATTATTTGGGTATTTTTACATAGCAACACGGTTTCTTGAATATTTATTTTACAAATTTTGTTTTGTTTTGAACTGCCTCGTTAGCCTAGTGGTCCTAAGCACGACTGCTACGCAAGGGATCCTGGGTTCAGCTCCTAGGTCGAGCAAATAGTGTTATTGGGTTTTTCTATGAAATTCTCATAGTAGCAGCTCGGAGTTTGGATTTGTTCCCGAATAATTGTAATAGGCTCGCCCCCTATTACATGGGACCTAAATATACCGGCGAACTGTGGGTGTCCATTGGTACATCTCTGCCTAACCCTTCGGGAAATACAGGCGTGATAGTTAATTTTGTTTTCTTCTCTACATAGTATTAAACAAATTCGCTCCCCACATTCTGTCCCTTAGTACAGAGGTTTCTAAAAACTAAGCAACGTATTTCAATGCGGTTTTTATTAATAGTCATCAATAGATAGAGTGATTCAAGAGGAAAGTTTTAAATACGTATAGAACTTCACGTTACGACCAAAGGGAGAGCAAAGCAGTAATATAATGATTTGACGTTTGATTGAAATATTGAGAGATTGTTTTGGTTTTTGGTTTATTTCACTACCTTAGAATAGACTATATTATTTACAGGGGGGACAGTTATACAAAATGTTAGAAATTATGGCAATTTTAGTTTAAATATGTCAGAAATCCGTGTAATTTACTTATTTTTTTGCATTGATTATCATGGAGATTGCGACTAGATTTTGAACGTTTGTAATTAGTAGAATTGGCTTTCTAACACATGAATAAGGGCCCAGCAACAACCTATAGTTTACTTTACATGCAAAAGGGAATGTATGCCTATATATTTTTTTGCCAACGACAAGATTCGATTCGAGATTTGGAGAGGAAGAGGGAGGCAGGAAAAGATGGATGGATTGTGTGAAGAATGATATAAAAGAGAAAGGAGTCAGTGATAGCATGACAGTTGACAGGACGTCATGGAAGAAGAAAACGTGTTGCGCCGACCCTAAGTAACATGGGATAAGGGCAGGAAGATAAAAAGAAGAAGAAACACTATTCGACTCATCGTCAAAATATTATTAGAAGATATCTTTCTCAGATCCAAGATTTCAATGATAATCAAATATCTTGGCAAGGGACGCGGCCCAATTTAGCCGCCTCGTCAATATTGAGCACACGCTAGGGAACTATAATGCATTGAATCACAAGTGTGGGTTGCACAGAATGCATACAGAGTTTACACCCGGCTTTGGTTGCGTTTTGGTGTGAATATAATAAAAATATTGTACTGTAAAAAATCGCAGATAGTTTTTGTTTTGGTTTATTTGAAACTAGCTATTATTATTATTAATTCCTAAAACATTTTTTGAAGTGAAAACTTCTTTAGCGGCGTTGGGTAAAAAATGTTAAAATCGCGTCAGGACACGTGACCCTGATCGAAAATCTTACGAATTTATCGTACACAAATATGACAATTAGCGTTTTCACTTCTGCCGGCACTCCCGGAGTGCAACCCATCTTTTTTTTTAAATCACAACTTGTAACCTTGCCCCTCAAGATTTTAAGTGCGCGGTTTGCCCGCCTTAAGTTACGTCTTTGATTACTGCTCCGATCCCGTGGGTAGTAGCGTGATGTTATTTGAGAAGTCAAGTCAAATCATTTATTTTAATTAGATCATTTAAATGCACTTTTAAAAAATTAACATATTGATTTTTGTTGCCCATTTTAAAATGTGTGCTCTTATATGCAATATTCTTTATAATATTTTGGGACCTACTAATTATGTTTATTGGTACATCCATACATACCGACACACTTGTATTCCCCAAAGGGTTAGGTAGAGGTGTATCAATGTACACCCATAATCCGCCGGAATTTTTAGGTCCCATGCAATAGGGGGCGAGCCTATTGCCATTAACCGGGCACAACTCCTAACTCCGAGCTACTACTAAAAATGTCATAGAAAAACCCTACCTATAACATTTTGCTCGACCTGAGAATTTACCTAAGACCTCTAGCGGAGCAGTCGCGCTTAAGACCGCTAGGCTAACGAGGCAATTACGTTTGTTGGTGTTGCCATATAAAAGGGTCGTGAGCAAAAATTCAGTAAAGAAGTCGCTTAACTCCCTCTTTTCAGGAAGTGGGAAGATCTAAGAGGAATCTATATTAGGCATCAGACGGTCCACCGCCCAAAAATGATTGTGTAGTCAACAAAATATTACCTTAACTTTACCCAGTCTCGAAATAGATTGACATTTATATTGATCCAAGATCCGGCACGCGCCACACCTACGTCATCAAATCATGGCTGAAATTTTGAGAGTAGATAGAGTACTGCCTCGTTAGCCTAGTGGTCCTAAGCGCGACTGCTACGTTAGAGGTCTTGGGTTGCACCTGTCTGCACCTCATCGGGCGGGAGGAAACGCCCGGGTGTCACCATTGTGAGGATCGCCCCGAGGACACGGTGGAGCATACTTTGGCGGTGTGCCCTGCTTGGGCTGAGCACCGCCGAGTCCTCGAGGCGGCCATCGGCGGCGGCGCCCTCTCGCGTCTGGCACTGGTTCAGGCCATGGTCCGGAGCGAGGGGGAATGGGAAGCAGTCGCCTCCTTCTGCGAAGCTGTAATGCTAGAGAAGGAGGCGGCGGGACGGGAGAGAGAAAGGAGGGTCCCCCGTCCCAGCGGCCGCCGCGGTAGACGATCCGGGCGTCGGGAGCCACGAGACGACTCCCGCCACCGTAGACGCGGGTCTGTGGACGGTGAGCAATGGGTAGCTCACCGTCCGTACGTTCACTAGCGACAGACCGTGTCGACGGCGCGTCCGTGTTCCACGCGCGCCTCAAAGAGATGTCAGCAAACTTGGATGGGGCCACTGAGGGCCGATGCCTGCCGGGGCTGCGGGTTGTTCGAAAGAGATACCGCGCCCCCGGAACGCAAAGGGCACATGAAGGAACATAGACGGGTTTTAGTCAGTAAAAGTCTGACACTCCCTCCCGCCCCGCCCAGGGCGGGGGAAGTTATTTGATGATTTCCCGTCTATAAAAAACAAAAAAAAAAAAAAAGAGGTCTTGGGTTGGATTCCCAGGTCGAGCGCTGTGTTATTGGGGTTTTCCCTGAAATTATCAGTAGCAGCTCGTAGTTAGGATTTGTGCAATAGGCTTGCCTACTATTACATGGGTCTTGCAATAATGTATGTTCGTTTTTATCAATTTAACCATTTCAGTTTTAACCATTTTGTACAAAAACCAACCGCTAAACTTGATCATAAGCTCATACAAAAACAGTTTATACTCGTATAAGAAGTAGCAAGTAAACATACCTTCTTAGCTACATAATCCTGTATTCTTTCATTTTAGCCATAGTGAAATGACGTAGATCAGACGACACTAGGATCTCAGACTACAATTTATTATGCCTTTTTACCTTCAGTAGAATTCGTCCGAATCATCCTAGAATTTGCTCAAACATTTTTTAAAAGGGCCTTTCTTGAAAAGAATTTTAAATATGGCTCCGGACTTTTTCTCATCAAATATTTAGAAAAAGGGGAAATGAGAAACTGTACCTTTTGCCGATTTGTAAACACTAAGCCGTGTTAATTGTATGGGTAGGTAGGTTCGCGTTGTGTTTCTCGAAGTAGCCTTTGTATTCTTATGGCCAGGGCCGGACTTTGAATTGTTGGGGCCCTAGGCTGTACTACTTGGGGGCTCATTATTTTTTCCAGAATGATATACCTATACGCTATCTAGAGAAAACAAATTAGGGGAATAATCGTTCATGTTTTTTTTTTTTAATTGCTCCACTCTAAGAATTTCTCCTGAATCGTGGATGAATTTACAAAAACATAATCACATACACAAACAATCTGAGCCGGAACAACTATCTGTAGGCCATACAATACAAATATTTGTTCTTTGTGGAAATCAAACCCGCGACGCGCAGTTTAGCAGCCAATTGTTTAGCCACTGCGCCAGCCATGTCAAAATATCGTATTTTTAATATATTATGATAATAGTGAGCTAAGTTTGTCATTATATGCCTCAATGGCGAGACATAGCAGACCTATATACATAACTATATTGTATCATCTTACTTTACCTATGTTCTACAATAAATTAATTTGAATTTTAATGGGAGCTGGGGGCCCTATATATTCACGGGGCCCTACCATGATCCGACCCTGCTTAAGGTTACCCTTAAGCTGGTTCCGTATTAAAGTCTGTTCTATTTACAGTTCCGGAGGAAAGTAACCATTACAAAGTAATAGTACATTTTTAAATAACATCCGTTGGATACCTTTTTATTTCCGCCCGTGTTTTAAGGAGACTAAAGGATTTGAAGGTTGTTTCCGAGTCAGCTTATCTTGATTCTTAGTATTTCAATTTGAGTATTTTTTAAACAGATGTTCGTATGTTTGTCCTCTATGCGTCCGTAAACTATTGAACCGATTATGATGAAACTTTTGGTAGGTTGTTTTGCGTACGTCCGCGGAAGTACCTAGCCTAAAAAACACGGAGAACAAAGTCGCGAAATGTATGTGTGCATACATATCATCACACCTGTATTCCCCGAAGGGTTACACAAAGGTGTATTATATACCGGAATATTTTAAGTCCCAGGTAATAGGGGCGAGCCTATTGCCATTAAACAGTCACAAATCCTAACTCTGAGCGGCATCACTCGTGCGTTGCCGACCCCGTAAAAAACTCAAAACTCTTTTATTGAAGAACCCCATGCTGTAGTCTCTTGGGAAAGCAGGGAGTTTATGCTAACCTATTTTTTTATCTACATCAATCTAACAGGACCCTCTCCTTGTTGCAGGCGGTAGATTACCTGAAGAAGCGCACACCGGCGCGGGCCGCCCTCATGATAGCGGCCGTGTGGCTGATGTCAGCCCTCGTGTGCATACCGCCCCTACTGGGCTGGCGCGTGAGCAGACCGCCGGAGCAGTTCCCGCAATGCAAGGTGAGACTTATGCTAAGAGTATTGAAGATCGAATTTCTGTTGCAGCAGCCTATCTCATTGGAGACAATGCACAAGTGTGTGCGCAGATTCTCTTTTCTCACTCTTATAGTCCGGATGGCAATCCAATACGACCAGGCTGCGATCAGGAGACCAAGCGCAGTAACAATGGATTTTTGTGGTTTCCGAGGTCACACAACCGACTTTTACATTACTGGTTTATTGCTACAAAAAAAAATCCTTGTGTAAAAAGCCATTATCAAAATTTTATGAGATCATGCTTGACTATAAGAACGACTAGATTCTTCTGGCCATAGTATTGAATTCATAAGTCCTTGCAGTATACTTAGGTTCACGTGAACGAAGCCGCGGGCTCAGGTAGTTTATAGTACACACGTAGTTTTAATACACTGACGGCACCTTTAAGACATGCAATGAAAAAAGTGGCATATACTATAATCCAAATTACATAAAAATAAGGTTGTTTACAGAACCAGTTATACACCATAGTATCTATTACTGTATACGTTTCTTTCACTAACACTCAGGATTTTTTGAACTACATTTCCCAAAAAAAAAAAAAGCTTATCACACACCATCTGTTTTTACCCCCGATAACACAAATTCAACCCTACAAATACCCCATTAAAAATATAGTATAATAGGATTCCGATATTCGATCGTGTAATCTAAGTTTTAACTTGAATTTCTTTACGATGGTTTTCCTACCTTTTTTTATCGTAAAATCATCGTTTGGCTGAATATTAACGACTTTTATAGCAGTCGGGGAAGCGGTTCTTGAGAATGTTGGGCCCTAATATAAGCGATTTAGGGAAAAAGGAAAAAAAAAAGGATTTTAATGAAATAATGGATAAATACTGCCTCGTTGGCCTAGTGATCCTAAGCACGACTGCTTCGCTAGAGGTCTTCCGATTCCCAGGTCGAGCAAAAAGTGTTATTGGGTTTTTCTATGAAATTCTCAGTAGCAGCTCGAAGTTTGCATGGGCGCGGTTGATGGCAATAGGCGCGCACCCTATTATATGGGAACTAAACATACCGGCGCGGCGAACTATGAGTGTACATTGGTATACTTCTGCCTAATCTTTCGGAGAATACAGGCGTCATGGTATGTCATGTAAATTATGTAAAATTTAAAAAAAGGAGACAGAAAAAGGGGTTTAAAAGTATTGTTCGCATCGCTGTCAAAGAGGACGAGTGCCTAAAAAGCTGGCAGTATTGCCCCATTTTCTGACAAATCCGATTCTTTAGCCCAAGATAAATAGGCCAGCCCATTGGTCACGTATAATGGCATATTTTACAATTCAAATGCGTTGGGAACGTTCCACTATGTAAATAGTAAACAAGAGAAAACATCTGACCATTCCCTATAAATTGCCCCGGATTAGACAAACATGAATATTTTATTAAGACTACACATAGGTCTCTCGTGTAGATCCCGTATCTTTAACAAAAGAAAATAAACCTTATACAGTTGATTTTTAGTTCTTATTTCTGTGTTGTTTCCATATTTTTTTTTTTGTATTAGTGAATATTTCATCCCCCTAAAAGAGGTGCAATTAAATAAAAGTCAGCCTCTGGTATTTTAGAGCAATAATATCATATTATTACTACACGGTTTGCAAGAGTTTAGTTGTAAAACAAAAATAAAAAATGTTTAACATAAAACAAACACAAAGATAATCAAAAGATTTTGATTACACAAATAAATTGTTTTTCTAATAATATTAAAAAAAAACAATTAATAAGTATTCCAAAGAAATAAACGAAAATAAAAGCCTATTTGAATAAAAATATTAAAATAAAGTTGAACTCAAATCGCTAACTTCGTGGCCTCATCTCTCCAGGCACAGAATCTTCTCTATTACTGGACTTTTAATTACGTCTTTAAGAATGTACTGTTCCGACATGACTAAGCATTTTAAGTAGGTACATACTTATACGTGCGTTGTGTCGTGATGGCTCACTGAGACAAAATTACTGCCTTTCTGAGTAAGCGTGGTGATCAATACTCGTGCCTTCTCTGTATGAGAAGGGTAGTAGAGGTCTTTGTAAAGGAGCTCGCCATGGGAAGAACTACCCTCATACCTATTTCTGCCGCAAAGCAGCGTTGCTGTGTTCCGGTTTGAAGGGTATGAGGGCCGGTGTAATTACCTGCACATGAGATATTTCAACTTTGTATCTGGGATGGCAACGCATTTGCAAGGCCTCTCTTTGGTATTGCAGATGTCTATAAGCAGAGGTAACCAGTTAACATCAGGTGGGCCGTCGGCTTGTTGGCCATGCATTGATATTTAAAATGAAAACATTATAGGCTACAAATTAATAAAAGTCGGTTTTTTGCGGCCATTATTTTTTAGTAAATTAATCTTTTATAAATGGCTAGTTCGAAATGGGGCAACAAAAGAATATATAGAAGAATTTGGAGGAGATCTTTGCCCAGCAATGGGACATAGCTGATTAAATAAAAAAACAAACCTCTTACTATCCAAACCTTGACCTCATATCGTTAAATTACTAAAGAACTTATAACCCAAAGAACTATTCCGGAGAGAAATGGCGGTCACATTACCAGAATGTTCTAGAAAAAGCTAAATGCGATATAAATTACCAAGGTATTTTGTCGAGGAACTATAAATTGACTGAAGAAATAGATTCGCTAATGTTCAAAGGAAATGATTCACTATTTATCAGTGATCACAATGCACTAATGTGCGGTTTACAGAACATTGCTTATTGAGGACATAAATACGTTATTTTTGTTCTTTATTCGAATAACTTTATTTACTAGTCTTCTATACTAACGTATACTTAATATAATAGAGAGGACACTACTCTGACACTAGGGTGTGTGGGGTCGTTAGACCTTACTGCCCACACGATAAAGAAGAATAGAGAGGTAATGTTTGTGAGGTTGTAGAGGGTAGCCTTGGATCTACTAAACCGATTTTGAAAATTCTTAAACCATAGAAAGTACGTTATTTGTAAGTATTATAGGCATTGATATACAAAAAACCCAAGATGCACAGTCTCGAATAAAAGTAACGCACGAAAGTGTCCCCAAACATATTTCTGTCTCTTTCTATAAGCTACAAGCATATATTATTGCAAGTTCAACCTTACGCTAATTGTTTAAAGTTGATATTACAACGCAGTGTACTTAAAGCAAAAAAAATTGACGACCGACTATGATCGGTAGGACAAGGCATAGAGTGGAGTCGAACATGACTTTTTTAAATTATTTTTTATTAGTCAGTATTTTACAAGTCTGTTAAATTGTGTTTTAAACACATAAATATACCTTTATTTGGGCATAAACATGTTTATGGGTATATAAAAAAAACAAATAATAACTTTTAAAATTGTTTATTAAAATATTTGGTTCAAAATGTGTGGTTTGAATTGTCATAGACAATTAAAACATTAAAATTAAAATACAACTAAATTAACTGTCCATAGCAAATGAAAAAAAAAGACAATTTTACTTTTTACTAAGACGTTTTATGCCTTTTGAAGTGACATACATTATCTTCCTTCAAAAAATGCTCGGAACATAAGACACTTGAATTATTCGGCTTAAAAAAATTAACATACAATAAAGTTCAAAAGTACATAAATTTAATAATAAAAAAAAATTAACACAAATAAAAAAAAACGATTCCACTAGATTAGAACAGGGTCATTTTTATAATGCGACTAAAATAAAAAGGACGCTTTAATGCGTTGTTCTAATACTGAACAAGCGGCCATTGAAGTTGGCCGTATTGTACTTTGAATGTTGAATGAAGTTTTTAGAAAAAATAAATCAAAATCACACATTGCTTGCTGTAATCAGTCATAAAAACAACAAAAACTAATCAATAAACTTTTTTACTTATCGAAAATACGATATCCCATCCTTTTTTAACGTTCTTGACGTAATATTTTTACAATTTCTCACGGAACACTTCGGCATTTTTAACGACTGCTCCCAGACGCGAGTGACACGAGACTATTTGAAATGAGCGCACAATTTAGAATGTTGCGCTCTTTTTTCGGGGACGTTTTTCAAACGTTAAATGTGCATCTTGGGTTTTTTGTATATCAATGATTATAGGCTATATTAACTGCCCCGTTGGTCTCGCGGTCGCAAGTACGTCTGCTGTGCAAGGGGTCCCGGGTTCGATTCCCAGGTCGAGCAAAAAGTGTTATTGGGTTTTTCTATGAAATTCTCAGTAGCAGCTCGGAGTTTGGATTTGTGCCCGGTTAATGGCAATAGGCTCGCCCCCTATTACATGGGACCTAAATATACCGGCGAACTGTGGGTGTACATCGATACACCTCTGCCTAACCCTTCGGGGAATACAGGCGTGATGGTATATTATTATTATATTATTTATATTTTATAGGCTATATAACATTACGCTATGACACTCGGGAGCAGAGCAGTAACCAATGATGTTACTTAAAGCGGGTGAAATAAGCCACGTGACGAAGGCGCGGGTTCGCTAGTATACAAATATATGATTTCTTATCCGACTGTTACTTCCACAGATAAGCGCATTTAAATAAACAAACAAAACCTCTTCAGCTTAATTTAATTTAGATAGTAAGGGTCGGTTCATATCTGACGGAAAATGCGTCGAGCGTATCGTCGCTCTTAGGTAGACGCGCTAACGCATCATCGGTTAGGTGTGAAAGGTTGAATGTTTTATTATGTATTTGACTGTTTTGGCGTTACGCGACCGATAAAACGCGACGCATTTTCCGTCAGATAATATGAACCGACCCTTACTCTCTAAATGTATCTTACGCTTTTACAATATCCACTAAACCGATTATGATCAAATTTGGCACAGGCTAAGTTAGGACCCTAAAAGAAGACATAGACTACCTTTTACTCCACGACTTCATCTGCCTCCACCACAACCGAAATTCACAAACAAACTCACAAGCAAAACCTAGCACCACAATAAATTCATTCAGTTCACATTCCATTAATTCTCGATCAAAGGAGGTTCCGTTAAACCAAAACCTTAATGGCCATTTCGAGTCAAAATATTTGTCTCAGCTTGCAACAAGGCCTTGTTATCAGGCCTAATTTAATCTATGGAGGGTCGGCAAAGAATACTAATCTCTCTTTGTGGATCGTTAAGGCTATAAAAACGATTGATAAGGCTACGATTTAGAGAGTGATGAGTGTCTGTGGTGTGGCCTTTCGTTGTTAGTTGTTTATGGTAAGAATGAGTTTGGGATTTTAATGGTTATGGGTGTAGAGTGGTGGGTTGGTGTATTGATGAGTGTCAGTAAGGTCTTGCTAAATATTTAAATAAATACAAACATACATACCATTACCCCTGTATTCCCTTGTAATAAGGGTCAGGCAAGGTTGCATCAATGTACACCCACAGTTCGCCGGTATATTTAAGTACCATGTAATAGGGGGCGAGCCTATTCCCATTAACCGGGCACAAATCCTAACTCCGAGCTGCTACTGAGAATTTTATAGAAAAACCCAATAACACGTTTTGCTCGACCTGGGAGTCGAACCCAAGATCTCTAGCGTAGCCGTCGCGTTTAGGACCACTAGGCCAACGAGGAAAAGGAGGTAAGGGGGATGCCGGGTCGGAGTCCGACTCGGCTCCCAGTGTGGTGAGCGTGGGTAGCTCAGAGGGCTCCCACCGCGAGATGGTTGGGCCGCCCGGGAAGTTGTTCCGGAAGCGGCCCAGACCGGAGGATCGGGTGTCCTCCGAAGAAGAGCTGGCCTCGGCTCGGAAGATCCCCACCAGCAGACGTGGTGGGGCCCAAGAGCGAGGCCCAGGGAGGGTTACAGCCCGGAGGGGACCGGCGACGCCTGTCGCTGAAGGGCAGTCCCCCTCCCCCTCCCTAAGTGAGACTGGCGGCGACGGTGTGGTCCAGCCGGACACACCGCGCGTGGTGGAAGGTGAACCTGGCGGCTCCGAGGAGCGTAAGGCCAGGTTCATGGAGGTTGTGCGGGATGCGGTGGCGAGCGTCGCCCGCAAGAAAATGAAGGGGTCGAAGTCTCGGGCAATGGACGAGGCTTCGGCTACCATTGCGGCGGCCGCAGAGGCCGGTTTTGCGGGGGAAGTCCCGCAGCTTCGGGCGGAGGTGGCGCGCCTGTCGGCCTCCATGGAGCTCCTCATGGCGGAGAACAGGAGGCTCCAGGCGGACCTGGCTGAGCTCCGCGGGATCGGCTCCCGCCAGGCACCCAAGGCGGGGAGCCAGCACGAGCCAGTGGATGACCAGGTGCTGAACCTGGTTCAGCTGGAGCTGGCGGCCTTCCAGGCACGGTTTTCCGTCCTGGAGGGCATCGTGTTGCGTCCCCCTCTGGCGGCGAGCGGGACGACCGCGGGAGACAGGCGGGCCTCGTACGCGGCTGCCGCGTCTGTGCCGAGGCCGGCTAATCAGCCCACCAGCAGGGCTGGGCCGGCCCCCGCGAAACCGGCTCCGGCAAGGCCGGCGCCGGTGCAAAATGCGGAGCCCACGAGGAGGGGCAAGGCGGCATCCCAGCCGCCTCCACCCCCTCCGCCCCCTAGTTCCAACCCTCCGGAAGCCGAATGGCAGGTGGCCGGGGCAAAGGAGAAGGGGCGCAGGGCGGCCAGGTTGGCCAGAGCGGCCACGAGAAGGGCGGAAGAGCGGCGGCGACGCGGTGAGCGCAAAGCCGCGGATAGGCTTCGCGCTCCGAAATCCGCGGCTGTAGTGATCACGCTACAGCCGGAGGCGGTGAAAAAAGGGCGTGACCTACGCGGCGGTGCTCACCAGGGCCAAGGCGGCAATCGATCTCGGCGAGCTGGGGATCACGGCCCTCCAGCTTAGGGTTACCGCAACTGGGGCCCGAATGTTAGAGATCCCCGGCGCCACCAGCGGCCCGTCCGCAGACGCTCTGGCTGAGAAGCTGAGAGCGTCCTTAGATGCGGACGAGGCTCGAGTGTCCAGGCCCGTCAGATGCGCAGACCTGCGCATCCTGGGTCTGGACGACTCAGTCACCGTGGAGGAGGTGGTGGCCGCCGTCGCCAGGACGGGTGGATGCCTTGCCGAGGAGGTCAAGGCAGGCACCATCCGCCCGGAGCGCTCGGGCATGCAGACCATTGTGGTCAGCTGCCCAGTGACGGCGGCTAAAGCCATTGTTGGGGGGGGCCGCTTGCTGGTGGGCTGGGTTTCGGCGCAGGTTAGACTGCTCGAGCCCAGACCCCTGAGGTGTTACCGTTGCCACGTGGGGAAGCACGTGGCATGTAGGTGCGCCTCAGAGGTGGACCGCAGCGCCCTATGTTTCCGATGCGGTCAGCCCGGTCACAAGGCCGCGGCTTGTGATGCCCCGCCGCACTGCGACGCATGTGCGGGGGCTAACAAGCCGGCCGATCACCGGGCTGGGGGCAAGGCCTGCGCTATACCCGCCAGGACCGGGGGAAGGCCCCGCACCGCCGCCGCTGCCGCCGCGGCCGCCGCCGCCGCCGCCACCGTCGCCGTGGCCGCACCCGCGGCCACCGCTGACACCGCGTCCGCCGGCGCAATGGATTGCCAATAACGGCACCATTGCGCCTCCCGCAGGCGGATACCGTAGGCACGGTCTGTGGACGGTGAGCAATGGGTACCGTCCGTACGTTATTAACTAACGACAGACCGTGTCGACGGCGCGTGCATGTTCCGCGCACAGAGGTGTCAGCCATTGGAAGGGGCCACTAAGGGCCAAATGCCTGCCGGGGCTGCGGGTTGTTCGAAAGAGATACCGCGCCCCCGGAACGCAAAGGGCACATGAAGGAACATAGATGGTTTTTAGTCAGTAAAAGTCTGACACTCCCTCCCGCCCCGCCCAGGACGGGGGGGGTCATTTGATGATTTTACCATCTTTAAAAAAAAAAAAAAAAAAAAAAGGCCAACGAGGCAGTTATTAAATAATACCAGCCTATTATTGTCTCACTGCATGGCAAAGTTCTTCTCATACAGAGAAGGCACGAGCTTTGATCACTATGCTTTCAGAGAGTAGCAGCTCGGAGTTGAGATTTGTGCCCGGTTGAAATCAATAGGCTCCTTATTACATGAGACCTAAAACATACCGGCGAACTGAAGGTGTACATTGGTACACCTCTGCCTAACCCTACGGGGAATACAGGCGTGATTATATGTATGTATGTACGACACATGTAAATGATTTTTGTTGGCTAAGATATTCAAATCACACGTGCGTGATTCCTTTTAAGACACGATGAACCCCAAATGGCGCACCGGCGTCCATTCACGAACATGACGCGTGGATCAGTGTAGCGCAAACACTACCCAACATGGAATATTACTTACCCAATGGTCTAATATCATACACAGATCGCAAAACATACCTACAACAAATCTTCTTTTCTTTAAAAGATGTGCTGAATAAAATCAATCCACGTATGGAAGAAGTAGTACAGTCGGAAGAATAAGTCAAGGTAACCCAGCCACGTTAAAAAAAAATAGTAATTGTTATTGTGTAGGAATTGATTAATAATGTTTTTTTTTGTACGGATGGGATATCACCAAATGACTTCTCCCGCCCCTAGTGTCAGACTTTTACTGACTTAAACCCATCCATGTTCTTGTGCCCTTTGCGTTCCGGAGGCGCAGTGTCTCTTTCGAACAACCCGCAGCCCCGACAGGCATCGGCCCTGTGTGGTCCCTCCAAATGAATTACTTAAGGGTAGTGGTAAGATTGTAAAAATATTATGCAAGAGCATTTTTTTTAAATTGTTATTGCACTACCCATAATGAAACCTGCATGTCTGTTTGTTTCTTTATCTGCCTGACTCTCAATTCGCAGGTTTTTTTTACCAAGTTAGGAAGCACTGGCAGAAATCATCACGTAAGCAAAAAGCGTTATGAACCGTCCAGGCGCCTTCCCCTTTCTTCTTCTTCCTCTCTGAGAAGGTTCAGGAACTTCGTTCAGGACGGGTCGGACAAACCGAACCTCTTTTTTGTTTTTAATAAAAATTTAAATCAATTTTCACAACCTTATCTAAAGTAAGACTGTTGACTAAACTATTGTTGTATACAAGCAAAAAATCAAGATATAAGCTGGATATCGAATAAAATCATCATGAATGTACATTCATGTGCAAACTGAAGTTCTCTGATATTTTGTACAAATATTTTGATTGTCTAATACGTACTGCCCCGTTGCTCTCGTGGTCGCAAGTGTGACTGCTGTGCAAGGGGTCCCGGGTTCGATTCCCAGGTCGAGCAAAAAGTGTTATTAGGTTTTTCTATGAAATTCTTAGTAGCAGCTCGGAGTTTGGATTTGTGCCCGGTTAATGGCAATAGGCTCGCCCCCTATTACATGGGACCTAAATATACCGGCGAACTGTGGGTGTACATTAGTACTCCTCTGCCTAACCCTTCAGGGAATACAGGCGTGATGGTAGTGTAATACGTACAGCATCCAATTCTGTGTGTAACTGTACGAATCTGTTCGCCCAATATTCTGATTCATTCCTTTTATAGTCCTTTTGAATTAAACATATTCAAAGGCGATTTGTGTCAGAAGGCATTATTTATCAATTTGTGAGCGTACATGTACCTTAGGAATTCTTCTTTGTTCTTTTGTGTTGAAGAATTTTTTTAATGCTTTTCTTTTTCCTGTTTATTTTATTTGTAACTGAGATACTATGGTCGCCTGTCGTATGTTATTTTAGCGTGGTTAGAATTTTAAGAATTGATAGGAATATTATGAAGTTTTTTTTTTTATCTATTAGTCAGTTGACAGTTATCAGTTGACTTCCCCAGCTCTGGGCGTGGCAGGAGGGAGTGTCAGAATTTTACGGACCTGTGATAAATCCTGTGTCCTTTTCCCAGATATTTTGTATGAAAAACAATTTACTTTCTTTTTTAAAATTAAAAACCCGTTGCACCACTCTAGGAATATATCTCTTGTTACGTGACGTAACATATAAACTAAATTGCACAACCGGACACAGAATTATCAAAAGTGCCTTTTAATGGTCTAATTTAGATAAATGATTTTGACTTTGGAACAACTGTCTGTAGCCCATATATATGTTTGTTTCTTCCGGGAATCAAACCTAAGACATGTAGCATGGCTGCCAATCGCCCACCCACTACAACAACTGCCACTAAACAAACAGACTAATAGATTCCCTCATTCATTACTAAGCTAGTCTCTCCACATACCAAAACGTCCAAAACTAGTCGAATAACACCTTTTTGTGTCCAAATTTCAAATAATATTAGGTGTCGCGTGGTACAGAGATTTTTGGTCCACAAAACTTTTGTGGTACAGTCCCAGTTACAACGGTACTTAATTGAAAATTTTGTTTTAATTAAAATAGTTTTCCACTTCCTCACTGACCCTTGGATTTCAATGAATAGACAGCTGCTGGGACTGTATAAATGGGGACGTGGTTCGTATGCCAGAGTTATACAATTTGTATAGTAGTTTTGCGACAAATTATCTAACTAACAAACCAACTAAATAATTATAAACTTCCAAAGAAGTTTCGTTTGTGAGAATTTCTGGTCTGTTTTGTATTTATTAAACTTCAAGACCAATATTATTAGAGTAATATTTTTTACAACTGTAATATTTTAAACATTAGTGTTATTATCATTATCATCATCTGCTTAACCTTTCCCAACTACGTCGGGGTCGGCTTCCAGTCTAACCGGATGCAACTGAATACCAGTGTTTTACATGGAGCGACTGCCTATCCGACCTTCACAACCCATTAACTGGGCAACACGATAAATCTTGATCTACGAATGACAGCCGGGACCAACAGCTTTACGTGCTTTCCGAGATACGGGGGTGTCACACCACCAACTTCCAAACTCCGGGCTGTTACTGAGAAATTCCGAATGGAAAAACCCAGTGATGATGATTAGAGATGTTATTATGTTTAGTTAAAAAAATAATGGGCAATTAATCAAATGGAATTACTTATTTCTTTGCAAACATGGGTGCATTAATAAATTAATGTTGTCGTAAAAAGTTAGTTCTCCATGTTTTGCAGTCAAATAAGCATACAAATCATGTATCATTTTAGGTAACATTAGAATTTTATTAAAATTCAATTTTTATGAGTTACCTTCGGGTTTTTCAGAGTCTGTATATTTAAGCCCAAGTCCAGCAGTGGACGTCGTTTACTTGATAAAATGATGATGATATTTGAATAAAGTAAACTTCAATCAATCTTTGGCATCAAAAATGGATTTATGGCTCATCTCAAAGTCATTTCACCTATAAAAACAAACAGTAATATAAGAAACATATTGTTGTAGATAGTGTTTAATATTATACGACGGCACGGAACCCTTTCTATGCCAGTCGGACTGGCACTCATGATTTATAAAACCATAAACTCGTACGTACACTAGCTCTTAAATAAAATGACATATACATTAAACATCAAAACTAGCTGCGAAGGTCATTTTTCAAGTCGAAAACTACCTCGCTGGTACAGGCAGCAACAAAAGTGGATTTTCTCACTAATATTATAAAGACGAAACTTTGTGTGTTTGTCTCTTCTTCACGCTCAAACGGCTGAACGGATCTGAATGAAATTTGGCACTGAGATAGATTGTAGTGTGGAATAACATATAGGATACTTTTTATCTCAAAAATACTTACAGTTCCCGTGGAATAATATAGTCAACTATGACGCGGACGAAGTCGCGGGTACGAGCTAGTATATTTATAAATCCTTACTATTGAGCATAATATTTAAAAAATTACGGAATAAATTCATAATTGTTATTTTAAATGTTGAAAAGCATTGTGTTGTATTACGTTATCTTCTAAAATGCTAAGTAAAATTAACTGTGTGAAACGACTTTTGTTGGTGTCTGTACGTACGGAACACATTAAAGTGGCTGTGGTAGGTCGTAGCTCACATTTTTATACACATTAGTGGTTGTTAGGGCGGGTTTAGACTGGCGAGGTTAGTATTTTAAAAGGCAATTGAAATATAAATAAATATAAATATACCATCACGCCTGTATTCCCCGAAGGGTTAGGCAGAGGTGTACCAATGTACACCCACAGTTCGCCGGTATATTTAGGTCCCATGTAATAGGGGGCGAGCCTATTGCCATTAACCGGGCACAAATCCAAACCCCGAGCTGCTACTGAGAATTTCATAGAAAAACCC
The DNA here is from genome assembly GCA_932526535.1 of Caradrina clavipalpis. NCBI lineage: Eukaryota > Metazoa > Arthropoda > Insecta > Lepidoptera > Noctuidae > Caradrina > Caradrina clavipalpis. The sequence goes on from OW052110.1 coordinate 1,367,795, forward strand.
AATAACACTTTTTGCTCGACCTGGGAATCGAACCCGGGACCCCTTGCACAGCAGTCGCACTAGGCAATTGGAGTTTCTTATATATCAATTTTTTCACAGTTTTCAATACAGACAAGGGGAGAGTAGACTGGTCGTATAAAGTGTTACTTTATAATTTTCAAGAATATAACGAAAACAAAAATAAACGTTTTGTGCGGTATCTTTATTAAAATGCAATAGTAACAGACCAACAAAAGTTTATGTTCGAACACACATCCATCATACATAGACTAATTGTTTTGCTATAAGGCAATATATACATATCTTTGTGAAAAAAACGAACAGTTTATTCTGTAATAAGTATGTCAATTCTTTAGCAAAATTTTTTAATTTTCAATATCTCCTTAACCTAAAAACAGCGCAAATAAATTAATAACCCTGTACAATTTAAAACTAAAGAAATAATATATTCTATTTACAAACATATAAGACGGTAAAAAACAGGCATATATTCCAGGTACATAAGAAAAAACTACCCAAACATATGTTGCTACAGTACCTATTGATAAAAACGCAATTTCACGAAGTAACTATTTATCACTAGTTACAAACTGTTGCCCGCCATTGTGTGTGGAACACCTACATTTTCTTAATTAAATCGAATGTTTCTTACCAGTTTCTGAGGGTAGATCAATTTGACGGATTGCTAAAGAAAATAAGGGAAGTAGGAATTATGGTTTTTCTCACTCCTTCGCTATTTTTTTCTGATTAATTTCGTTGCGGGATCCAAACAGCTTCGAACCGGTCCTTTTGGAAATCTATGGGGAAGGCCTATGTCCAGCAGTGGACGCCCTACGGCTGATATTATGATAATCTTTCTTTCTTCATCTTTATCGTGTGGGCAGTAAGGTCTAACGACCCCACACTCCCTAGTGTCAGAGTTTTTAAACCGCCTCAAGGGCCTCTGGCATGGTTACCGATGTCAGTGATGTCCAAGATAAACTAAGAAAGTACATATTATGAATTAGAAAAAGTCACGTTGGTACTTGCCCGTGCCCGGTTGCGAACCCACAACCTCGTGGAAGGGAGACGGGCGCCTTAATCACTGGGCCATCACGATACTGACTCCTCCGCTAATCTTTTCTGATGAATTTCATTTTGTGATCCAAGACAAGGTGGATGGACTACCTGATTAAGACTGAAGGAAGACGCTGGATGCAGGCCGCTTCCAACCGGTCCTTTTGAAAATCTATGGGGGAGGCCTATGTCCAGCAGTGGACGTCCTGCGGCTGATATGATGATGATGATCCATGACAATAAAGATATCATGATTGCCGTCTCATTTTTGTAGCCCGTAGTGCAACTCAAACTTCACACACTTCAATAAATCTTTGTTGTTTAAACTGAACGGAACTTTTTCTAACATATTTAAATTGACATTACAATTCTTGTAAAAGAAAAATCTTCAACTATTTTCAACCTTATTTTCATTTGTATAGGCATTAATATTATGTGTATATTCTTTGATCTAGTTTATGGTTTCTCTCATTAATCCGTCTTTAGTTAAGTTACTAACAATAGTGTTTTAAGCAAAAACCTGTTTACTAACAATCAATGGATCTTAAATTAGTCCCAAATAAAATGTTTTTTTTTTAAATTATTATATTTTAGTTTAAATTTTTGTTCCCTATATTCGATGTAGGTCCGGCACACACTAGACTGCCTAATTCAAAGGCCGACCGGTGGGGCGTGCCCCAGTTAGGGGGAGTAGAGTGACCCACAGGGGAGCGCGGCGGCTCCATAAATTAACTTTATATATTTATTAAAATTTATGTTTTTGGAAACAAAATTATTTTAACGCTAAAAACTTTGGGGTAGCCTTGTTAGGGCGCGCCTAAATCAGCGTAGGGTTTCTTGTAGTTTTATCATAAACTAGCTGTTGCCCGCGACTTCGTTCGCGTTCACTGTTTCATTGGTTTCAATTTTGTTTTAGCGTAACGCTCTTATTTTTTAATAAAAATAAATAAATTTCGTTCTCTATTTTTGCGCTTAGCAACACATTTAGCCATTCATTTTTATTTATATAGATTGAAAGCATAGTGTTACCACAATAAAACTTTGGGAATCTTCTAACTGCTACTAAATCACAATAAAAATAAAATTAGCATGCACAATTAACCAGATAAGCATCTCGTGTGTACTCCGCCTAACGTTAACATTAGCAACAATACGAGACGAGCAATACATCACTGAGGGACGGGCAATGGATCATTTGGGCTACAACCCGCCTAATTTATGTATTGCTCGCAGTTTGCTACTGAGCAATATGGGGTAGTTTTTGAATGTTGTGGTTTTTGTTTTCGGAAACAGAGATTTTAAAGTGAAAGGGATGATGTTGTTGCAAATAATTATAAGTTTTTATTTTATTTTATGCGATGAGCTTGTCTGGTAAAATGTGGGTTCTCTGCTCACCCCATTAAAAAATACCAGCGTGATATTTCTAAACAATCAGTATTTAGTTGAATTTAGTGAACAAAAAACAAAAGAATCAAACACTAAAATAAAATAAAAATTGGAGCAGACAAAATATTGAAACATAATTGGGCACCATCATCTGCCTAGCCTTTTCCCAACTATGTTGGGATCGGCTTCCAGTCGAACCGGATGCAGCTGAATATCACTATTTTACATGGAGCGACTGCCTATCAGGTCTCCACAACCCAGTAATGGGTAATACGATACTCTTGGTAAGACTGGTTGTCAGACTTTCTGGCACCACCACCAATTATTCGACTTAATTAAATGTAGGTATGTTTTTCAGAGAAATTATATCTTGAAATTATTGGCTAATAGTATATACTTTCCAATTATTATCCCTAATATTATTGTATGAAAGGAGAAACACCAAAGTAAACATTACAAAAATCAACAATACAAGAATTATAAAAACAACAGCCCTCCATTTCAATCTTCGTAACATTTCAAACAACCAAACCAATTTCTATTTGATCTAACCGCAAACTGTAACAATAAATAACATTCACTAACAGATAAATAACAGTTAAAATAACAACCAAATTATCTTGTCAAAGCGTTATAATGAATCTAACGCAATTTGGACGCTGTAAAGGTGGGTTTAGACCGTCGGAGCGAAGAGTGGCCTAAATTAAAACAAGAGTTTTATGTACGGCAACTTTTTATACGACCTTTTATATATATATTTTTTACACATGGAAATAGCTTCAGTCCTCGAGGTTTTTTTCTGCTCCCGTGGGTCGTAGCGTGATGTTATATAGCTTATACTGTTCCTCATGAATCTGGCTATCATAATATACAAAAATATTTCCAATTCGACTTGAAGTTTTAGAGATTAGGTCGTTTAAACAAACAAACAAAAACTCTTTAGCTTTATTATAATAGTTTTAATAACGTTGTCTTTTCTCGATGGGGTAGGGTGGGGTGCATCTACATGCACTTAAATCCAAAGGTCCTGAGAATATCTTAATGAGAAAACTACATTACTAATAAATAATATAGAGTCAAAGAATTTGTTTGAACGCGCTAATCTCCAAGTTGCCTAATTTTGACTTTTTTTTCGCTAATAGAAAGTCAGGTTATCTCTTAAGTGCTATAGGTTATTTTACTATAAAAAACTTAGACATATATAAGAAAATTCATGCATATAAATTCATAGGCAAACGCTAGAAGTTTATCCAAACAATAATCCTTCTTAAAAAAAAAGACGCTGCATATCAATCTCTCAACTGGGAATTATATTCCAAATCCATGGTCTCATTATAGCACAAAGTTCAGAGCAGTAAATTTAGGGTTGAGTTTCGACATGTATGGGGTTTAAACAGTAATATATTAACGGTAACTTTGGATGATTCGTATGGAGCTTATAACCGGTTTATACCGGTCCAAAGAGCCCATGAGACCAGTAATACTAATTGTGGGTCTAAAAGGGTGATGTGTTCAAATATTAACAGAACTTGATTACCAACTACCTCATAATAATTACCTGGATGTATATTTAGTTATAACTAACGTATGAAAGCTATTTCGTCCGCTTGGATGCCATAAAACATAGCCTATGACATTTGGTAATATTATTTTCTATCAGTGAAAAAAATTTTGTAACCATGTCAGTACCTATTTGTAGACCCTGCCTCTTTATGATATTAGTACCTATATAAGTATAGATTATAGTATTCCCTTGTTATTTTTTAACTACCTCGTTTTTGATCTCACGGTCGCAAGTGCGTGTATTGAGCGTAAGACCCTAAGTTCGATTTCCAAGTTATAGAGTTTTGCCTTCAAGAATTTCTAAGTAGCAGCCCAGAGTTTGAAAGCTGGTGGTGTGACACCCCCTTGCCTCAAAAAACAAATAACCGTTAGTCCTGCGCTTGATCTCTCCTCGGTAATGTCGATTGCCGTCTCATCGGACTATGAGAATGAGGGAAGAGGAAGTACACCTGTGTTTACGCACATACTTATGCAATATAATATCGTTTATGTACTTAGCTGGACACCACAGTGACCGAAATTATTATTACCAATATTAATAGTTATCTACTTGTATCTTTAGTAACATTATCACTATAATGTTCTCTTAAAACTGTTGTCCCATAAACCGCCAATTCTAAACGATACACACCTTTGACCCTTTTAGCCATAATCCAATTTATTTAGCCGCTCTCCAGTGAGTCTATAGCCTAATCGTTAGCCGTATCGGTGAAAACCGTAATTATAATAAATGGGCTATTTTCCAGTCGCCACTGTGGTATTATTATTTCAATTCGCAAAGCTATAAATTTATTTTAAATGTAACATTGTTTTAGTGACCGTAATAATGTAATTATTGGACTAATAATAATGTAATAGTCACGTAATAATATACTTTGTGTAATTCAATAATGCGTCATGTGATTCGACGTATGTCATTGTTATCTACATAATTATACTATTCTATAATAAAATTAAAGACTTTTTGTTTGTTTAAATCCTCTAACATTTGAAACTCCCAGTTAGATTGGAAAAAATCTGTTTGTATATGATAGCCACATTTATAAGAAAAAGTATAGATAGGCTACATAACATCATGCTACGACACACGGGAGCGCGGCAATAACCAACCAATAACTTACCGCGGGTGAAAAAAACCACTACCACTAGTTAGTGCTCTGAATCTGGCAAAAAAATATACCATCACTCCTGTGTTCCCCGAAGGGTTAGGCAGAGGTGTACTAATGTCCACAGTTCGCCTTCGCCGGTATATTTAGGTCCCATGTAATAGGGGGTGAGTCTATTGCTATTAACCAACCGGGCACAAATTCAAACTCCGAGCTGCTACGGAGAATTTCATTGAAAAACCCAATAACACTTTTTGCTAGACCTGGGAATCGAACCCTCTAGCGTAGCGTAGCAATCAGGACCTCTAGCGTAGCAGTCGTGCTTACGACCACTAGGCTAACGAAGCAGTTCTGGCTGTTCTGGCAGTTCTTTTCTCTGGATCTGGCTCTGGATTAAAGGCTCAAAGACAGACTATATATTCTCTAGAAGCGCATAAGATTTTCATCCCCGAATAATTTACAGTTCTCATGAGATGATATGGTATCAACTTTGACGAGGACTAAATCGGGGGCGGAACCTAGAGTGTATTATAATTTGAAGTCAAAAGACAAGTTAAATATGTTCACATATTTATAGTTTAGTTACTTCACAGTTTTCAACTGCCACCAAGATGTTTTTCAAAGATATAATTTCCTTATTCAAACAAACAAAATGCAACTCTCAACACTTAAACAAACCCAGCTCACTGCCAGCACCTGCATAAGTCTTAAAAACAAAACAATACGCAGTTCTGAAACTTCATAAGACATCTTGAAAGCGGTGTTTAAGCTTAAACGAACTTTATATTAATACCAGTAGAGTAGGGATTCGAGAAACCTGACTGCACCGACTTCTGAAGATTCTGTAATGAAAGAATAACAGTACCAGCTTATACCTGGAGCCAGGATCTTGAAAGTTATGAAGCAGGTGAGAGGAACTACTTATTGTTAAGCTTCGTATTTCTTGCTTGGAATTTTGCTTAGATTTTAATGCAGTTGTGGATTATTTTGAGAAAAGTGGAAGTACTACCAGACCTATATACCATCATCACGCCTGTATTCCCCGAAGGATTAGGCAGAGGTGTACCAATGTACACCCACAGTTCGCCGGTATATTTAGGTCCCATGTAATAGGGGGCGAGCCTATTGCCATTAACCGGGCACAAATCCAAACTCCGAGCAGCTGAGAATTTTATAGAAAAACCCAATAACACTTTTTGCTCGACCTGGGAATCGAACCCGGGACCCCTTGCGCAGCAGTACCAGACCTATGTGTACAGTAAAACAGATTAGAAATATTCTTCTTATTTCTCTTGTGGGCAGTAAGGTCTTACCACCCCACACGCTCTAGTGTCAGAGTTTCTAAACCGCCTCAAGGGCCTCTGACATGGTTCCCAGTGTTAGTGATGTCCAAGATAAACTTAGAAAGTACATATAAATTAGAAAAAGTCACATTGGTACGTGCCCGGTTGCGAACCCACAACCTCGTGCATGAGAGGCGGGCGGCTTAATCACTAGGCCATCACGACAAAAACCAAAAAAAAAACCTGAGAATTTTGGCGAAAAAGCAATAAGAATATTGCAACCAGACGTTGTAATAACCAAATTAAAAGAAAAGATTATCCATGGAGTTTCTTGCTCTTTCTTCTCTATAGAGACCTAGAACGATCAACTAGCTTCAACTTTAAACTGTAACTTAAACAATTCAATTCAATTTTGAATTATGTATTAGTTTGTTATTGTATAAGATTATTTTTGTGTATTTTATCCATGGGCCCCAGTTGCCTGATAATAAAATTATTATTATTAATTCAAAAGTGCCTGTAAATGGTCTAATTGAAACAAATACTTTGACTGTGACTTGCCTTGAGATGAGCTGTACTGAGCGTCAACAGAAATACATTCTGTGAAAATTTCAATGCTCTACTTATTACAGTTCATCAGATACACCCCACCAACAGACAGACGGACAACGGAAACTTAGCAATAGTCTCCCCCGCCGCGGTAGGCGCTCCGGGCGTCGGGAGCCACGAGACGACTCCCGGCCACCGTAGACGCGGGTCTGCGGACGGTGAGCAATGGGTAGCTCACCGTCCGTACGTCACTGAATAACGACAGACCGTGTCGACGGCGCGTTCGTGTTCCACGCGCGCCTCAAAGAGATGTCAGCAAACTTGGATGGGGCCACTGAGGGCCGATGCCTGCCGGGGCTGCGGGTTGTTCGAAAGAGATACCGCGCCCCCGGAACGCAAAGGGCACATGAAGGAACATAGACGGGTTTTAGTCAGTAAAAGTCTGACACTCTCTCCCGCCCCGCCCAGGGCGGGAGAAGTTATTTGATGATTTCCCGTCTTTAAAAAAAAATAGTCTCCCGCTCCCATCCTACGGAACCCTAAAAAACGAAGACTGTTTAACCATAATTTATTACCGCTCTATTTGCACTGACCCTGTGGGGACAAATTCTCGTCAGTTATTAACTTTGCCTCAGTAAATTAATAAAGCTCATCTTTACACAGTACCTACGTACCTGCCTACCCTGTAATTGGAAAAACTTGAAAGACTCATCCACGTGTTTTTTTTTATTAAAAAAAAAGCAACATCCATCAAACTTTGTAATAACGTCTCCGTTCAATGGAGTATTATACATTAATTATTGAACTTTTCTAATGAATTTTAAATTACTTTTTCTATTAGCATTAGATAATGTCATTAGTATTGATTTTGTTAAGCTGTGTTTACACTGAAGCGTTTTAGAATCAAAGCTAGCTAACTAGCTAGCTAGTTGCTGTGTTCCGGTTTGAAGAGTATGGGTGTCGATGTAATTGCAAGGCTTCTGGTGTTGCAGAGTAAAAAGGTATTCAATGTGGTGATTGACGATTTTCTGCGGCACGAATAAACAAACTGTAAATGCTTTGACTTAGACTTTAGTTTTTTATTGTCCCATTGCAGGACATGCACAGTATTGATCACCACGCCTGCTCAAGGCGGATTGGTGATTTCAGACTTATTTTAATTGTAAGTCCAGGTTTCCTTTACCGATCTCGTTGATCTCCATAATAAATTTGAACAGAAAGTGTAAATGTCTTTCAAAATATTATTTTAGTCTAAAACACGCTGACTCGTCTTCGCTTGACCAACGCGTAGATGCGTCGTCGCGTCTGTGTGTTTCTCATAGAAATAATTAGAAAAAATTACTTCGAAGACGCCCCAAAAATATTAACTTTATAATTATATTTTTACCGACCTTTCACCAGAACCTCGGTCAAGGCCGTGTCGGGTACAAAATACTTTGGGGTCCGTAGTGAAAAACATTGGCAAGGTAATCTTTACTTAGTATAAAACAAAGTTGCTTACTCTGTATGTACGCTTAGATCTTTTAAACTTTGCAACGGATTTTAATGTAGTTTTCAGCAATAGATAGAGTGATTCAAGAGGATAGTGTGTACGTATAGAATATCACGCTGCGACCAAAGGGAGCGGAGCAGAAACCAAAGACGTAACTTTAAGCGGGTGACACCGCGAAGTATATCTACATAGTTATGTATACAATTTTGTAATGTACTAGGTAAATTAATTAACCCAAATTTTAGAATCTTTTGGGTTTTTTTGAAGTATTACTTCGACTTGTTATTTAATAGGGTAGTTTAGTACTATAACGTACATCAGTTTATCTAAAAAAAAACCCAAGGACTATTCTCATAACTTTTAGGAGCGTTTCCATTCAATCTGTGAAAAATGTCTCTAGACTCTATTATACCTTAATTTTTGACATTGATTGTCCTTCATGATCAGCATCATCATATCAGCCGCAGGAAGTCCACTGCTGGACATAGGCCTCCCCCACAGATTTCCAAAAATACCGGTTGGAAGCCTACTCAGATGATATTGCGACAAGATTTTAAACATTTTTAATTACGGGACCTCCTTCAGCTCCCGTTTTCACAACTCAATAGCAGAACCCTAAACCCTAAAATTACGACTTTACCCACAAAACTTTTTGCCCAAAAAAAGGGGCAAAAATTATTACTCTCGGCTTTGCATGGGCTATTAAAGTTAAGTTTAAGTTAGTAAAGTTAAGTCTGACCTTAACTTACATTATAAATAAGGATTAATTCTTTGTTGGAGTGAAGACTATGGGTCGCATAGTCCGCGTGCCTCATTTTATTACACATCTGTGTGAGCCATGAGATGTAGCGATTAGCGGACTATGAAAACTATTTAGTTCTTATTAAATCATAATTGTAAACTAATATAATAAAGCTGGAGAGTTGATTTGTTTGAATGCGCTAATCTCTGGAACACATACCATCACACCTGTATTCCCCGAAGAGTTAGGCAGAGGTGTACCAATGTACACCCACAGTTCGCCGGTAAGTTTAGGTCCCATGGGGGCGACCCTGTTGCCAATAACCGGGCACAGAGTCTAACTCCGAGCTACTACTGAGAATTTCATAGAAAAACCCAATAATACTTTTTACTCGACCTGAGAGTCAAATCCAACTCCTCTAGCGTAGCAGTCGCGCTTAGGATCACTAACCTAACGAGGCAATTAAGACAAAAATACATTCATACTATAATTTTTTTGTAGACATTAAGTCGCTCTCTGCCTATAACTTAAACCCCATCAGTCTTATATAAAAGAGAAGTCGCGTTCCTCACGTCCTACGTGAAATGGGTTGTTGCACCCGTTAACTAGTTCAGTTCCCGGGCGACGCACTTTGGAATTCATCCGTCATATTTAATATAGAATGCCTAGTCTAATATGGAGAATGAATTTAGTATTTCATATAAAGTTGTGCAGTTATAGGGCAATGAACTTAGTTGACTTTTAGATTATCCTGTTGGTCGTGTTGGGTTGCAAAGGCGACCACTGAGCGTGGGGTCTGGGGTTTGATTTCAAGGTCGCGCAAAGTGTCATTGGGTTTTTGAAGTTTGGAAGTCAGTGGTGTGATATCTCCGTGCCTCTCGTGCTGTCGGACTATGAGCGCAAGAAGAACACTCTTGATGCACTCTGCATCAATGTTTGCGCACACACTTGTGCACTACAATGTCTCCTGCTTATTTCGCTACTTTATAGAAATTAGCCGCGACTGTGCAATAAGGCGAAAGGAGTATGTAAGGATCGTAGCAGGTGGCGTTCTGTGGTTTCTGCCTACCCCTATAAAAAAAAGCGTGATTTTATGTATGTATAGGCATTAAACAACATAATTATTGAAAAACAAAACTAGCTCATATTAATTATCCATTTGACTATAATCGCAATTAAAAAAAAAAAAATCCTGTGACTCCTCCATTTAGTTCCCCCCCGGGGGGGGGGGGAGGTAGGGTTCCCCTTTTATCAGCAATTGAACAATTTATTCCTAATTAGAAGGCCAACAAACTGATTAAAGCTTTATCTCACGGGGTGTCGGTAACGTGATTACTAAGTACGGAGGTAATTATTACCCTAGTTTTGTTACCCGTGAATAGAATTTTTTATTACTTTTGGTGGGTATTTCTTGGAAGGTTATTTATATTAGACAAACTAGTTACTACTCACGACTTCATCCGCGTCAAAGTTGTTATAATAATATTATCTCTCGGGGACTGTACATTTTTCCGGGATAAGAAGTAGCTTATGTACTATTTAAAGCTATAACCTGTCACTGTGCCAAATTTCATCCAGATCGGTTCAGCCGTTCTGGCGTGATGGAGTAACTAATACATACTAATCCTACTACTATTATAAAGGCGAAAGTTTGTAAGTATGGATGTATGGATGTATGGATGTTTGTTACTCTTTCACGCTTAAACGGCTGAATGGATCTGGATGAAATTTGGCACAAAGATAGATTATAGTCTGGAATAACACATAGGCTACTTTTTATCCCGGGAAAATGTACGGTACCCGTAGGATAACACATCAACTGTGACGCGGACGAAGTCGCGGGCAGAAGCTAGTACGCGGCGTCAGGCGCAGGACCAACGGCTTTACGTGCTTACCGAGACACGGGGGTGACACACAACCAACTTCCAAACTCCGGGCCCCTACTGAGAAATTCCTAATGGAAAAACCCAATAACACTTTTTGCCCGACCTGGGAATCGAACCCAGGACTCCTTGCTCAGCAGTCGCGCTTGCGCCCACGAGATCAACAGGACAGTCATCACGTAGTACTTTGTCACTGTAACCTTGTGCATGAGTGACGGGCGTCTTAATCAATAAACCGTCCTGGGTACAAAATAAACTATTAAAAGTTAATTTCGAAGGATGTAACTAAAGGCAAAGTGAAATCATTTATTTTAATTGGACTACAATTAACTTGTCTAATTGAAATAAATGATTTGTCTTTGTTTAAAATGGCAATTTTGAACGTCATTTACAAGAAAAGAAAAATGAATCTAGTTGTCCCCTTCCAAAAGGTAGATTCGTATGGAGAAGAATGGGCAAGAAACTCCATTAATACTCTTTGAACAAATATGTTTTAAGTATGTTATTTAAGTACTTATATTTTTTTAATAATTATTTATTTAATTCTGGCTTCAACGCCCATAGAAAAAAAATACATATACATTAATATAAAATACTATACACATAAACAATATAATCATTTAAAAACTACTTCACACGTAAATTCGTCGTCGGTAACTGTACGAATATGAAGACTCTACCTGCGTCTGTATTTCTGAACGCATTCAACCCTAATATCTTCAAAGTTACAGAGAACAGGCTTTCTGGGTAAACTCACTCCATCGTAGACTTTGTCTATGTAACCTCTGACCAAGACTAAAGTCAACAGCTTACCCATCTCGAATAAAAAAAGACGATGTACCTAAAATAAAAGCCATTAATTAAAAGTACTACAATACGTACCAAGCGCTATAAGTTAAGAAATATCAGCCCAGAAATCTTACACCAGTCGCAGAATAGTGCAAGCCAGGGGTCCGGTGTTGGACCTCCCTAGAGATTGCTAATCTGTTGCCGACATGTGGACACGCGTCACATGGGGGCTTAGGATCGTCGCCACCTTGCATTATAAATAGCCTAACAGATAGATAGGTACCTACATGTCTATGCATAATTTAACCGGTGGTTACGATGGCCCATCGTTACGAAGACTTTTACTGTGGATTCTGTTTATGATTTCAAACCCAAAGAGATAGAAAATTTCTTAGGGTATAATAAAATCAGGTGTTCTATTATAGAATGTAACTCCAACTCGGTCGAAATATATGGTAGAGCTGTTCTTTTTTTTTTTCTGCCAAAAATGTGAATGCTGCGGGTCGACACACATTTACTCCAATCCATGATAAAAATTTCGTTATTATGTATTCCCTTCCATCTTGTTTGTAATTTAAATCCAAGATTTATGTAGGTACAGATATTATTAAAAATATGGAGACTAAAAAAAGACGTTTAACTAAAATCTTAGTTATTTAGGTTCTCAACTCAATAATTGTTATAGAGATTACTTACTCTAACAGTAGGACATCCGTTATCACGTCCTACGTCTCGATACCGGCACACTTCAGGATTTGATGGTGCCAAACTGGAATCTAATATTTATTTATTTACAAATGCACAATTATAACATCATAATAATAAAACAAAAGCGCCACTATAACCATAGTCCTAGGCCAACTCAATTTAACTACCACTAACACACAAAGAAGAAAAATCGCCGATTAATTTAGAAGTACTACCTGCATACAAATAATTGAATTGGATAAAATCCCCTTATACAATTCAGTAAATACATATAAATAAATAAGCATCGAGTAAATTGATAAATGTATCAAGAAAATTAAATTAAGTACCCATCTCTCCCAATTTCTGTTCCAACAAACCAATCGAATACAAGTGCAGATAAACACAATAGATACTTATTGAATAAATTGCCTCCAAGTTAATAAGGGTATGTTTATTTCAGGTAACATTTTCTTCCTACCCTGCTCCACTTGGGGGCCCCACCTCTATGCTTGGAGGCCTCCGACCCCTATTTGGAGGCCTCGGGCCAAATTGATCGCGAAAGGAAACTGGTAAGCAGAGAAGTTAATCGAATGGTAGTCATCAGTAAGAGTGTATTTTGTACGAAGAGTAAATACTTACTTGTATATTACGGTGAAGAAAAGGATGTTTTCCTGTTCTTATGTGTAGTGGAGCTCTGAGGAGTTTGCTAGTCATAGAGTAGCAATTATGGTTCAGAAAGGGTGCGGTATCTCCTTAGATACTGCATCGACGTTCGACGTTCAAAAATACTGTGGTGTTCAAAACTTTAGGTGCTATGGTCTGAGACCCCAGAGTTACAAGACTAACGTCATTTTAACATGTCTGTTTTGAAGTTAGATATGTACGATGCTTTAAAGTTTCAACTATTCAAGCGTTTGTGTGAAATTATATTATCAAACACTTACGAAAAGCATGCATGTATGTTGATTTTTAGCAATATCCACTGAAACAAAAAAAAAAACGCTTTCACACTTGAACGTAAGTGAGAGCTTCTGGCCACGACTTCCGCTAGCCACTCGCTAAGATACATATATTATGGTTACTGCCCCGCTCCCGAGGGTAACTTGATATTATACAGCCTATACTCTTCCTCATGAACCTGACTATGATACACAAAAATATATTTTTAATTCCGAATGGTAGCTCCAGAGATTAGTGCATTTAAACAAACTAACAAAAAAAACCTTTACAGCTTTGTTTTATTAGTAGATCAGACCTAAAAAGGTGCCCAGCGTTGAAGCAAGCAAGTACGCATAACGACATACTCCTAACCTGATCTTAAAATTGTCAAGCTAAAATCTGATCTACCGACTGAGATTTCAATCCAATAAGCTGATAATACCTACTAACTTACAACCCTTATGTCACCAATTTATTTGCTTCGATCAAATTCCCCTCATTCAAGTCTATACGGCTTACATACTTGTAGGAGCGAAGCATAAATTCATTACTCATAATAAACCAGTCTTCTTTGTTTTAACCGTCATTAGCGCTTCTTATCCCTTCATAATTAATGACAAAAGACAGACACGCGTACACGTTTCTATGGCGTAAGTAAATATAATTAACGTACGCTTTATTGTTTCCTACATATTAGATCCGTGCCACAATGCGGTAGAAATACAGAGGATTTATTTTGAACAACGTATTTGGGTACATTTTTTTTTACCCTGCCACGTGGGTCAAAATAAATGTCAATTTCATTTACTTGTTAATAAATGAAAGAGATTTTTTATGAATGTTCTGTTTGTCGTTAAAGTTGAACTTCTTTAAAAAGATTTTAGCGACGGTTTTGATACTAATGAATTTAATGAAATATCTATACTCATAATAAAATTAGTACATTCTATTATTAGTATTAACTAATAATGTTAAATAGAGGTTTGTCCGGTTTGGTGGGTTCGCCTGTATTCCTCGAAGGGTTAGACAGAGGTGTACCAATGTACACCCACAGCTTGCCGGTATGTTATGGTCCCATGTAATAGGGGGCGAGCCTACAGCCATTAACCGGGCACAAAGCCAAACTCCGAGCTGCTACTGAAAATTTCATAGAAAAACCCAATTACACTTTTGGCTCGACTTGGGAATCGAACTCAAGACCTCTAGCGTAGCAGTCGCGCTTAGAATCAGTAGGCCGCCGACGCTTATATTATAATAATAAAAAGGCCTACAAAAGGTAATACTAGTCACGTTGTTAAAACGCAAGTCAGCGAATGAGCAAGGCGTACCAAGCAATTATTAAGACTTAGACTGTCAACTTTTACAATATATTTTCAAAATTTGACAAACCTGAACTGCTATTCTGAAAGATCTAGCACTAGATAGCATGACAGCTTATTTCAAGCTCACCTTACATAAATTCACCTAGAGAGAATTACACAGAATAGACCCGCAGGTGCTAGCTACAATATAAACTTCTGTTATTTTATTATTTATTACCCCATCAGTGATAAATTGAAGTGAAATGCTGATATCCTAAGTGTATTGAGTATCACACAAGCTGAATATGTTCCAATATGCTTGTGATCACTAGACTAACGCCAACGTACATGATACCGTTGTACCCTAATAGGCTCTGTAGGCATGCGTACGTTAGGACCAATTTGTTTCTGGTCCTTTGAGCCTATAGCGGCATAATTGAGATGTTTCTAGTCACTAATGAGTATAATGGTGTAAGGTTTTTTTTTAGCTTTATCCAAATGGTACCCTTTTGCTAAGAGTCCGCTGTCTGTCTGTCTGTCCGTCAGTCAGTCATAGGGCTGTATCTTTTGAAACATAATAGGTAGACAGTTAAAGTTTTACATACTATGGTAGTTGGTGTATTAAGGATGACTCACGCTAGACCGTGTCGGGTCCGAGCCGAGTGTCGGCCGTAGCACGGTCATCTAATATCACATATATATTGTATGCACGCACTCACGCTATACCGAGCGGCAACCGAGTGACGGCCGATTCAACATTTAAGTAATATTAGATGACCGTCTTACGGCCGACACTCGGCTCGGACCCGACACGGTCTAGCGTGAGTCATCCTTTACTCGTACTATGGTGTCACTATGACAATAAATAGTAAAATTGCTTAACTTAATG
The DNA here is from genome assembly GCA_932526535.1 of Caradrina clavipalpis. Classification (NCBI taxonomy): domain Eukaryota; kingdom Metazoa; phylum Arthropoda; class Insecta; order Lepidoptera; family Noctuidae; genus Caradrina; species Caradrina clavipalpis. Next base: position 1,383,463 of record OW052110.1, read on the forward strand.
TTATTCACACAAGAAACATATTTCTGTAAGTAGTATTAAATATTGTACGATGGTGCGGAACTCTTTGCGTGCGAATAGATTTTTGAGAACAGGAGTGACATAATGGAAATTGCACCAAATCTGATCTTGTAGTTCATTACAAATGCTGGGTTTAGTGGCAATCTTTAAGCAAACGAGCGGCGATCACAATGGATTAGCTATGGTCGCAGTGAAACCACAGCCGCACTAAGCTTATAAAGAAAAAAACAAAAGAAAAGAACAGGAATTACATTAATCATGCTATGTAATAATATCTATTTTTAAAATTGTATGTTTTTCTATGTTTGTAACACCATCACACATAAACTGCTAAACATAATTGAATAAAACTGGCCATACAGTAAGCCCATGTCTTGGATTAACCTACAAGAGACTTATCCAAGAATAATTCTTCGAAATGACGTCACATTCCATCGACCGCGTGGGCGAAGACGGGAGCTGAGGCTTGTGATGAATAATAATGTTCTTAGTGAAAAAATTATATCAAAGATACTTTAAACCTGACTTGACTTAATGTCTTATGTCCTTTAGATGGGGCACAGAGCGTCCATTTTTTTAAGAACGGGTAATTATAATATACCTTCACGCCTGTATTCCCCGAAGGGTTAGGCAGAGGTGTACCTATGTACACCCACAGTTCGCCAGTATATTTAGGTCCCATGTAATAGGGGGCGAGCCTATTGCCATTAACCGGGCACAAATCCAAACTCCGAGCCGCTACTGAGAATTTCATAGAATAACTCAATAACACTTTTTGCTCGACCTGGGAATCGAACCCAAGACCTCTAGCGTAGCAGTCGCGCTTAGGACCACGAAACCAACGGGGCGGGGTAATTATCAAATCATTTATTTCGTTCTGTGTGGAACGAAAGGAGGTGTCAGCCTCTTACTGACTAAAACCTATTCATGTTCCTCCTAATGCCCTTTGCCCTCCAAGGAAGCGGTGACTCTTTCGAACAAATTCTGCAAACCCTGGCAGGCACTGGCCCTAACTCCAACGTCCACAGAGCTCGGCCATCAAGTTCTGCCTCGGGCTACGCGCGTCACCTAGGACCATGTCAGCCTGTCACCTCCAATTGTACTTAGGACCATTCTAGAACTTTCCTAAGAAGGTGGTTTAAAGTACTTTATGTCTTCTTCTTTGTCAGTATCACTCTTGACAGAGTGGTCGTGGTCATCACTTCAGGTGTTGGTGGCAAGCTTCACAACACGCCGCCACTCTTCTCTGCAGTGTGATTCTCTAAGCTTCACTTCATAATTCGAAAGCTGAATCCGCAGTGAGATTACAAAATGGTATTCTGTTAAACACGATCACGCCGGTGACGTCACCACGGCGAACGAATACTAAACCAATGACAAGTTGATTCCTTATCGAAGTGAGCGCGATCACTTTAGTGAGACTTGTTTTCGAGTTTGCATTTTAGAGAATCGCACTACTGATGGCCGCCTTCCTCGTGCATTCATATACTTTACACCTAGGTTCCCTTAAAATCTTCTTTAAGGCGCTACCCTGACCAAATAACCTTGAGCATTCGTTCCCTTTGGCGGCACACTAACGCGGCGCAAGAGATACGTAGGAAATACGTTCAGATTTTAGAGTAAAATCTATATAAAATCAAATTTTCGTGTTTTGAAAAAAATAAAACTAGCATAATGTTCTTTATTAAATTGCCTAATTATTAGTTTAAGTCGCAAATCAAAATAATGTTCACTTTACGAGGAGATGCATGTCAAAAATTATTATTTCTCATTTCTGTAGTTTCGTTATGACCCTATAATTAAGCATTATGTTACTAAAAAGTTAAAAATAAATCTACCATTTTCGAGTCAAGAATGTGTAGAAATTTAACGTATTTTTTATTAGTTGGTATTTCTATTTGATATAGAGAAGTGGGCTCCTAAAAACTGCCCTAAAAACGGCTGCCGCTGCGTTTTGCACGGCCACGCGCCTTAAACTTAAAGAATACGACCACCATCTTCACGCCTGTATTCCCCGAAGGGTTAGGCAGAGGTGTTAAAGAAAACGAACGTACCTTTATTTCCTGTCACGCTGATCTGACAATATAACAGTTTGTCGATATGTACCGTCGGATGAAGTCGGCCTTTAGGAAATTAAATCTCTTCGACGCTTCCTCGAGACTTTACATTTTAATGTGGGATTTTGTTACACCGTTTTGTAACGGGTTTTTGAATAATCAGACCATAATTTTTAACCCCCGCCCCCGACTTAAAAAGGGAGGTGTCATAAGTTTGACGTGTCCGTGTGCCTGTATGTCTGTCTATGGCACCGCAACTCTTAAACGAGTGAAACGATTTGAATGCGGGTTTTTTGTTTGAAAGCAGGTTTTCTAGCGATGGTTCTTAAATATGTTTTATGGTTAGCTGTTTCAGCCGTTTTAAGGTCAGGAGCTCTTTTGTTTTGTGATTTCTTTCGTCGGGTTTACTTTTTTTTTTCTTGTACTTTATTTATTTTAAATTTATACAAAAAAAAAGTATAAATGTGGGCCTAATGCCTAAGGCATTCTCTTCCAGTCAACCAAAAGTAGTTTTTTATTACTATCTTGTGTCCATCTTTTGTGTGGAAGCCAAATGTACCTTAAAACATAATATATTATTATCCTATGACACTCAGTCAGTGTAGCAGAATTAGTGATGTTTTTGTAATTGGACTAGTACTTTCAGAATACTAGTATTAAAAATTAAATTAAATTAAAAATTCTTTATTTTTCCTCCACAAATAAAACAGGTAATAACTCTACTCAATACAAAGATTTAAACGAAACTGAACTAAAGCTTAAGCACATAAGTATTTTTAGTCATTTAAAATATCGGCAAAAATATTTTATTTGTGGGAGACTGGCGCCTAAACTAAGCCGAAGCCTGTATTTTAGGACACCAGGTAAGTATTACCTATAATAATATTAGTAGGAATAGCAAACTGTGCCGGATGTCGTTAGGATAAGTACAGCGTTGAGATAGTTAGGTAGCTAGTCTAAATGGCTGGTAGTAATTAGGTTATAGGCTAGCTTAGTGGTAGGGCATATAATAGACCCATATAATATCCTACTGAGAGGAGATTATTGTATAAACAAGGTTACTTTCCATTCACCTGATATATTTCAGCGGGTAAAAGTATTTATGAATACGAACAAGTTTTGCTAAAGGACCAACCCAGAAATATGAGAAAAAAAACGCGAATAAAAATTTTGATCGTGTTGTAGTGCAGTATTGGAGGGAGCAGCTGTTTTTTTTCTGATTTGGTTCCGTTATAAAAGTTGTTTATATTTCTGAGTTCTTTCAGCCCCTATAAGACGACAGGTGAATGAAGAGTAACCCTGCATACTTTTTTAATTGAAAATTTTAATAAGCCAGATATTTTATTTCAAACAATATAATGTTTTAGACGACAAGTCACAAATACTATACAAACAATCAAATAGAAGAAGAACACCTTTTGATAACGCAAAAACAACAGATCTTCCACAAGAAGCCTATTTAAAAAAGAAACACAACCAGCCACCTCTCCATCTTTTAAACAACACCAAAATTACAATCACGTAACTACAAATTAAACGACGGTGTGATAGACGCCCCAATTTAATGTATTTTCGTGAAAGCTCGCGCCGAACGGTCGGTATTAAATGACGTGAGAAAAATTATCGTTCTCTCCTTCTAACGTATTGCTGCCTCGCTCTGCCGATACACTTATGCGACGGAACCCGTGTCGAGTTTTAAATTGCTCCCGTAAAAGAGAAAGGGTGATTTTAGGATCGATTTTTCATGCTATGTATGGCGATCTCATGGATTGAAATTTTAACGGTGTCATGGCAGTTAATGTTTGGTATTTTTGGAAGGAAATTTGGGAGCTTTCTGTTGTACATTATACAAGCTGTTGATTTGCATACTCGTCAAATTCAAGGAGTTAACTATGCTCGTGACTCTTAACACGAATCAATAATAAAATACATTTGTTTTAACATTTATATTTTTTGTCGTGATTTTCCAAGTCGAACTAGCCTCGCCAGAGGGTTTAGGCGCTATGCACGCATTGATATAGCCGCGCGACAACTCTGCCTACCGCATACGCAACTGGGCGATGCTGATTTTTGCAAGAGGAGTATTCTGGAATACTGTTTTTTGATAGTTGCAACTAAAAAAACAAGCATTTATTAAATATTGGCCAGGTATCGAAATTATATTTGATTACTTCTTTTTTTCTATAACAAGCTCCTAAATTTTGACGAGGATGCAAATCAACAGCTTGTATAATTATGCAGGTATATATTATGTATAAGCATATGATGTTGAATGTGAACAAAATTGTATTGTATTTGTAAATAATACAGGTCCTATCAACTTATGAAACCTGAAGGTCAATTCTCGTAAAAAAATTTTTCAAAATATAGTCGCGATCCCAAATCAGAGGCAATAATTTTGACATACGTACAAAATGTATGTAAAATAGATGCATTTTTGACAGATTAAGACTGAGATTAGAATGCCATCGATTCTTAAAGTTACTAGAATTGCTCCCCCGCTTAAACTTTCAGAGTTAAGCCTGATTTATTTAATATTATAAATGCGAAAGTAAGTTTGTTTATTTGTTACCGTTTCACGCCTAAACCACTGAACAGATCATCCTCTAATTTTGCATATACGTTGTCTGGTATACAGAAACGGTCATAGGGCACCTTACATCCCGAAAAAAAACACTGTTCCCGAGGAAAACAACAATAACGTTCTTATGATAAAAGATGGCGCCACGTGTCTTTCAAATCATGAATGGAATTTTAAATATAACCGACTTTTGACTGCCTCGTTAGCTTAGTGGTCCTAAGCGCGACTGCTACGCTAGAGGTCTTGGGTTCGACTACCAGCTTGAGCAGTGTTATTGGGCTTTTTTTAAATTCTCAATACCAACACGGAGTCAGGATTCCTACACATGGTATAATGGTATATATGTATATAACCGACATTTACTTGGACGAAGTTGCGGGCAAAAGCTAGTACAAAATATACAAATAAACGCTTATAAACGTATCCAGTGTCCAATACCACCGGGCAATTTATGATGCTAGATTTAAACACTATAATTATTAGTTCTAGAACATTTCATATCGATACTGTAACGAGATATTCAGCCTCGATTTACGATATAATGTTGATCGTACGGATTATATCGATTATCAATTTGTGAGCGGGCTATTAAAAGATTGGATTTCGGTTTTAGTTTAATCATATTTTGACACTTTGCTTTGATTACAGCAGTTTCAATAAAGAATAGACCGTGATTATAGTAAGGTTTAGGAATTATTGGTCTTTTTAAATAATAATATTCTCCCGAACTGTTGAAGGTCAAAGATCCAACTTTTTGAAGGACGAAAATATTTCTAATATTGTAACTAAGCTTTAAAAGAGGTTATAGTGACAAAAGTTGGAAAGAGTATACTTATGGTGGGTCCACACGACACAGACATTTGTCTGCACAGACTATAAAGTCTGAGTAAAAATTTTAACTTTACCAAATGTCTGTGCAGACTTTTCATAAGTTCAGACTTCGATTTTAATGAATAAATTAAGTAATTCAATAATCATGAGTTTTGCTCCGACAATCGTACAGACATGTCGCAGACTTCCGACTTTTCTGATACACCGACATTTGTCTGTACTGATTTGTTGTACAGACAAAATTCTATAGAAGTCTGTGTTAAGTCTGTGTCGTGTGGATCCACCATTAGATGGTTCGGTCATGTTGAGAGGATGAGTGAAAGGCGACTTACAAAAGGAATTATATGGCAGATGTGAGTGGCAACGCCGGGAAGGGCCGCCCTAAAAAAAGACCTACCCTGAACTTATTGGTGGGTTTTTCAGAAGTCTGGTGCGCAGTACTCGTTACCGGCGCTCTTGTATGACTTGATATATGAACGTGGATGAGGCGAAAGGAGTATGTAAGGATCGGAGCAGGTGGCGTTTTGTGGTCTCTGCCTACTCCCATAGGAAAAAAGCGTGAGGCGCAAGTGCTGGTACATAGAGACGTACCAGCAATTATTTGCGTGCGCTACATTGCGCACTGCTATAAACTGCGATTTTTCACACAGAAATTAACGGCAGTTTCCCAGCAATAATATCTGCTCCAAGCTATTTAGTTTGATGAGCAGTACTATATGATGTGTTTTTAACACCCCGCATAAAAGCTTAATTTTTAACCCTTTTAATGTTAAGCTATCACGTCAAATTAAACACCAATAGCTCCAAAAAAATCCGCAAATCAGGGTTTAATAATAAAAAGCAAACCAAGTAAAAAAAGGAAGCTGGTGCGGTGAAAAGAACAAGCTGCCCGCACCCCTATTCGGGCAGGTCGGGTAATTTAATAACGTACCCTAGTACCCCTGATAAGGACTATCGATTTGCAATATTTACCCCCAAATGGGCAGACCGGGCATAGATTAGGACTGTTAGAATTTGTAGATGCGACAGTTCGGATAGATTTTTTTTATTTTTTTATTTATTAATTTGTTTATTCAGAAATGTGTAACATATATTTTACAAACATGTTTTCTGCCAAACTGCAATACAGTTTGTCGGCAGTTGATATTTTTACTTTTGTTTTATTAGACAGTAGTATCTAGACTGCTTCAGTAGCCTAGTGCTCCTCAGCGCGTCTGCTACACTAGAGGTCCTGGGTTTGATTCCCAGGTCGAGCAAAAAGTGTTATTAGGTTTTTCTATGAAATTCTCAGTAGCAGCTCGGAGTTAGGATTTGTGCCCGATTAATGGCATTAGGCTCGCTCCCTATTACATCGCCTAAACGTACCGGTGAACTGCAGTGGCAGACTGAAAAGAAAATCACCTACGCAAAAATCTATCTATCTTAGAAAATGTCACATCCTTCCAAAAACATGTCGCATCTACAACAATAATCTTCTCGCCACGAGTCTGTTACCAAAATGCAGATTATTGGTCTCCAACCTTCGGTCCTTCACCTACTTTCATTTTATTATCAAGCGCCATAGCTGCGCAAAGGTCGTTAGTTCGAACCCGGGAGTAATGTTTTTCAATTATGCATGCAATTCTGAACTGTCATTAGACTTGATGAGGGCTCGGCGAAGTGATAATTTTAAATAGGATGCTGGTAGATTAGTTTATGGAGCCGGCACGAGTGAAGATTCGAAGTCAGAGAGGTATAAATTATTAATAACTAGCGTCCAAAATACGTTATTCGACGGGAACAGTGCGTTTTTCCGCGATAAAAAGTATTCTATGTGTTATTTCAGACTACAATCTATCTTAGTGCCAAATTTCATTCAGATTCATCCAGCCGTTTAAGCGTGAAAGAGTTACAAACATCCATCAATCCGCCCATCCATACTCACCAACTTTCTCATTTATAATATAACTAGCTTTTGCCCGCGTCTTCGTCCGCGTTAAAATACTTTATTCCACGGGAATCGTATGTTTTTCCGGGAAAAAATGTATTCTATGTGTTATTCCATACTACAATCTATGTCAGTACCTCATCCAAATCCGTTCTGCTTTTGAAACGTGAAAGAGTAACAAACATCCATCCATCCTCACAAACTTGATATAATATTAGTAGAAAGGATAAATGACACTGATCGATTGGCTGCTGCGCTGCGTGTCGCGGGTCCGATTCCCGTACGTAACAAATATTTGTAAAGCCTACAAACAGTTGTTCCCTGTCTGACTGTTTTTGTATGTGAATTTATATATTTGCAAACGCACACACGGCAATGGCGTTCATAGTGCGGGCCAACATTTAAAGGAAAAAATAAATTCCAGCCTGTTATGGTGTCATTTTTGGAGTTTTAGAGATAGCCGCGATTAAACAAACAAACAAAACTGCCTCGTTGGCCTAGTGGTTCTGAGCGCGACTGCTACGCTAGAGGTCCTGGGTTCGATTCCCGGGTCGAGCAAAAAATGTTATTGGGTTTTTCTATGAAATTCTCAGTAGCAGCTCGGAGTTTGGATTTGTGCCCGGTTAATGGCAATAGGCTCGCCCCCTATTACATGGGACCTAAATATACCGGCGAACTGTGGGTGTACATTGCTGCACCTCTGCCTAACCCTTCGGGGAATACAGGCGTGATGGTATATTTACAAAACTCTTCAGCTTTAAACTCTTTCTTATTGTATTAGTCGGATTTCTTTGTCTAGTTTTTCTCTGTTTGGGTTAAGACGATTAGGTTGGGATAGATTTTTATTTTTCAGATAAATATTGCTATCATTTGAGTTCACAAATTCTACGAAATATTTCACATTCTCAGAAGTTTAGGAATAAGAATCTCTAACTCCTAAACATAGAGTATTTTTTACAGAATTTCAAAAGTTATAAAAAGTATTAGTAATAACAGTCTATTATTGTCTCACTGCAGGGTAGGTTTTAGTCAGTAAAAGTCTGACACTCCCTCCCGTCCCGCCCAAGGCGGGGGAAGTTATTTATAAAAAAAAAAGTGTAAAGGCCTCGTCTCATACAGAGAACGCATCTTCACGCTTACTCAAGGTAGATTGGCGATTTCAGACTCATCATCATCTACCTAGCCTTTTCCCAACTGCGTTGGGGTCGGCTTCCAGTCGAACCGGATGCAGCTGAATATCAGTATTTTACATGGAGCGACTGCCTATCAGACCTCCACAACCCAGTAATGGGTAATACGATACTCTTGGTAAGACTGGTTGTCAGACTTTCAGGCTTCTGACTAACAGTAACGACTGTCAAAGATCTACAAATGACAGCCGGGACCAACGGCTTTACGTGCTTTCCGAGGCACGGAGGAAACTCGCTATGAAAATGGTCACCCATCCAAAGACCAACCTCGGCAAGCGTGGCTTAACCCGGAAGATCGGTCTATGCGGCTGTAATTATTTAGCCACGAGCTCCTCAGCTCAGATTTCAGACTCAACTTAATTAATACCAACTGCCGCAACTGCTGTTAACTAATGATCACAGCCTCGTTGGCCTAGTGATTCTAAGCGCGACTGCTACGCTAGAGGTCTTGGGTTCGATTCCCAGGTCGAGCAAAAACTGTTAATAAATACACCGGCGAATTGTGGGTGTACATTGGTACACCTCTGCCTAACCCTTCAGGGAATACAGGGCGTGATGGTATCACATATGTATGTTATGGTTGTTTTAATAATGTGACTATGTAGTCACACTCAAACTTTCATGTCCCCGTGGAAGTTACGGTACATAACAAAAGTCGGTGTTATGCAACCTTGTCCAATAGTTGTAGCACGTTATGTAGGAACATTATATTTCGTATCTTCAAATAGGTCAGTACTTCCTCTTGCGAAATCTTTGCCATTGGCTGGAGAAAAACTTGTGCGGTACAAAATGAGCGTATTTTAGATACCTAGTTTATTTTGCCGTTTTTTGAAGTGAAAATTTCTTCCCGGTTTTGAGCGAATGTTTGGTAGGGGCAAAGCTTATGGGTTCGCGTTACAACAATGCTAATAGATATCGTCGTCGACCACGTATAATCCGTGGTGACATCCGTGTTGAATTACGTCTTTGGTTACTGCTTCGCTCCCGATGATCGTTTCGTGATGTTCTATGCATATAAACTTTCCTCTTGAATCACTCTATCTATTGATGCAATCGCATTTAAATCCATCGCGGAGTTTAAAAGATCTAAGCGTACAGATGGCGGGAAGCGACTTTATTTTATACTATGTAGAGATAGCGTTTATTTCATAGGAATATACCCTTAAACATGTATACATACATAAACTCAATCCTTTTTCGCATGAGGGTAGGTAGAAACCACAGAACGCCACGTGCTATGATCCTTATATACTACTTTCGCCTCATCCACATTCATACATCTATATAAGAATATACCCTTAAAATAAGGTCCTGTTTGGCTCAGCCAACCAGAGCCTTTACACTACCTAGTGTTTATCAGTACACAAACAGGTACCCCTTTAGGTATTCCAACGATTATGTTGTTATAATGTATCAATATAAATCGGTTGTAATTGCCTCGCCTTGTGTGGCAAACTCATAAAACGTTGTATAACGAGCGACACAAAAGGCATAAAATTCGACACGCTGTTGTAAGTATTTAAACATGGTTTACTGAAGTCGTTTTGCCGGTTGGTAGTTGTTATAAATACATACATGGCTACCCAACTAGCACAAAACTGTTGCTTAAGAGCTTTGGAGCCAATCCGATTATTCCCAAAGGCGCCAAGCTCTAGCGACAGAGCGTGTACTGCAGACTTTATACAGCCGCTTTGGAGCCAAAGGGGCACAACTTTTTGCAATCTATAGTTCCATTAGAACTTCATAATAGTGGCATGAAAGCGCTACAGGAGCGGCAACTAATAATTAACTCTACACTTAAGCTCTTGTGGCGCTTATTGAATGAATGACAGGTTTGAACTGAACGAATAAAGGATCACTGATCATTCACTTTACCTCTCATTTATTAAATACCATTTGTTGTTCCTGATTCAGACATTACTGAATATAAATAAATAATAAGTGAAGTGAAGGTAAGTGTTTTTGAGCTATATTTTGTATTATATGCAAGTGGCTACAAACGCAGATCAGTTTATCGTGCATATAGTTGATATTATTGGAGTATTTTTAACGCGCCTCAATAATTACTTCAGAATATCGTAAAATATATAAATTATTATTATATAAATATATTTATATCACATACCTACACGATATTGAATTTACCTACTTGACTATATTTATGTTTAGTAAGTTGCTGGTGCTATATTTAGTTATATTTTAGTACAAATTGCGATAAAAGCTATAAATTTCTCAAGTACTGATAAATAATTGTCTTGTAAACATGTCGTCTATGAGAAGCAGCTTTAACTTGCAACTTCAACCTTAAAACTTGCTCTCTGCGCGTCATAGCGCTAAGTTTCACTTTTCTGTAGGTCCAAGTAATACCTGTACAACTAATGCAGTTCAAGTCTTTGCAATCTCTTTTATTTCGTACTTACTGCAGATATCGAACCACACTAATGGTTATTTGTTTAGAGATCCGTAGAACTCGTTGAAAACCCTAAAATACGATGATCATTTGTAGCTGCTTCTATATTTTTCGCTATTTTTCTTTTTTGATTGTTTAACACTAACTATGTGTTACCATATTTTCAGAATGCCTTTCAAACTTATAATGAACAACTAAATAAACAAGAACTATGCATCTTTCCATCTAAGTGGGAAAAACACGGAGTATTACACTGGCCGAACAAGAAAAGTAAAAAAAATATGTAAAATAGAAGATTCAACTTCACAATCAAATTGGACTAAAATAAACAAATTCATTATGTTATTTTGTATTTCTTTTAAACTGGCTTAAATATTTTTATAAAATGTGATTCCTCCATTAATAATAGCAGAATGTATCCAAATGAGTAGGCAATGTGCATTACTCTCCTTCTTCTATTGTGAAGCCTTAATGTCGCTATTAGTAAAACAGACGATCAAATTCCTACTTAAGTCTGCGCAAATGAATAAATCACTTCTGCAATGAAACTTTCAGTGGCAGAACAGTGATAAATATATCTTTAATGCAGTTCCGTTAAAAAGTTTACAATTACAGTCATTATGCAGTTCTGAAGCGTACAGCAGCGGCAATAGAAGCTTTTTAGCAGCTTTAAGCTTTAACAGATATGTTTTAACTCTCTTTTAAAGCTATAGACGGCAAATGGGTTGTAAAATGAACTCTTATAATACTTAAAGTGGCATTTGGTTCAGTGTCTGCTACCCCTAGTGATATTTACAACTATGAGCAGTTACGGAAGCAATAGTAGAACTTACAAACCCTTTCTGAACCCCTAAAACGCTACTGTACGGCTAAAAGTTGCAAAATAGGCTGCTATTTCCACTAGTGTGCTAGTTGGGTAATGTCATAATTTGTGCTAAGTCACGTGATGCCATGGAAATTTATAAAGTTTGAAAAATTAGTTTACATGGGCTATGTATTAGCTAATAATTAGATAACATATCACACCATCACGCCTGTATTCCCCGAAGGGTTAGGAAGTGGTGTAAGCGCGATTGCTACGCTAGAGGTCTTGGCTTCCATTCCGAGGCCGAGCAAAGAGTGTTATTGGATTTTTCTATGAAATTCTCAGTAGCAGCTCGGAGTTAAGATATGTGCCCGGTTTATGGCAAAAGACTCGGCCCCTATTACATGGGACCCGAATATACCGGCGAACTGTGGGTGTACATTTTTACACTTCTGCCTAACCCTTCGGGGAATACAGGCGTAATAATATGTAGTATGTAAATTACACGACGGAGAGTTAGTTGATAATAAAAACAACACTACACTAAAAAAACTAAAATAAAACTAAATTTCACAACCATTACTGTCTGTGTTTTACCTTGTATAACAGTACTTCTAACGTCGCTAGACTTGTAACACTACCCAACTGTCTAACTCAGTATACTTCCCAAAGGCCCTGTTTCACTACAAAACTAACAATAGTCGACTTAATCTGCAATGTAGCAAAGTAAGCAAGTGCTCGAAAACAATGGTTTAACCTCTGCTCCTGACGTTTTTGCTAAGACAATGGAAATCGGTGTCTCATTGTGGATATAAAGTATACCTTTGATCCGCGAACTGTAGGTTTTTGGTCCTTTGAGTCTGAAAGATTTTACTTTTGGTCTTTTAAGAATGGCTGTTGTTTAGAGGCATTTGAAAGGATTGCGTAACATGTTGATCAAAGATTCTTCGAATAGTAACATGATATTGAACTTTTGTTGATGTACCCTTCATTTATTTATTTTTAACCGTATTGTGGGTGCTTCAGAAACATATATGTCGACGCGTGGGCGAATCTTTAGTGTTCTCTGTTTGGGTTACTCGGACAAGCAAAAGACGGTATTGGTTTACAATGGTTTTACTTTAGTTACATAGCTTTACACAATATAAAAACACCACTCGTAGAGTGAACCGACAGGTTCAGTGACATCATAATAGTCCGCCATGACCAACACCGCTCTCTCAAGCCTTCTGTCACCAGACTGTGTCACCGACGCCCATCCAGGTACTCACAACTCCATTAGTAGGTACCTGAGTTCACACTAGAGGGCGTAGCCAATCCATAGATGGAATTCAACCTCTTTTCAGAAGCAGCAAATAGATTCCAATCTCCGACACGGCCATTCTGACATCTCACACGTCCTCGTGTGACGTTGAGGGACGAGCATTGTTCTATCTACTCCATTCCGTCTACTTCCTCCGACACGGCCAATCCTGACATTTCACACGTCCTCGTGTAACCTGTAGACAAGGGAACAATTTGAGGTACCACAGCTCATATAAGACCGTTCGGCCTTCCTGACCTCAAAACAATGCACCAGGCAACATATTCAAATTGATAAAAACCACAACAAAAACAATGAGACGTTCCTGTTGCACACGAGGTATTAAAAATCTCCAAAAGTTCAACAATAACAATAATCATAGCTTAGCAAAGTAAAACGTAGTGACGCTATCGCTCTAACGTCAAACAACAATAGCACTTAACCAGCGCTCTGCATCACCACTTAACCAGTGGTGAAAATCATCCAGTACTTAACCAGTACTATCCGCTATGCTTAACCAGCATAGGAAAACTTTAGCACTTAACCAGCGATAACACCACTACCGCTTAACCAGCGATAGCCAACATAACCAACTCGCTTAACCAGCGATATTAACCCACTAACGCTTAACCAGCGACAACAACATCAGTGCTCTCACTAGCACTATCACTTTACTCACTTTAATCTCAGTTATCGTTTCAACGGGAACCTCACATATGGGAATTTTCTAAAAGCATCATCAGTTAACTTAAAACATCTGTTTCCATTTCAAAATTTCACAACATAAGCCATCACCTCTAATAGCGATACTTGGCTCTAACCAATATCATCATCAACTTTACAAACACCATCAAATAAAAACTCAAGCAACAGACAACATAATCATAATCAATTTGTCAATATACACTAAAACTGAATATTTAATCAACAATACCACAGTCCAAACTGAATATTTTACCAATAATACCAAGGCCAATTTCGACAGTATGCTCTAAATTCCTTTATTTCTACCAGATATTACTTACCAATAATTATCAGTAATACCATCAATAATACCATCAACAATACCATCAACCACTGCAAACTTTGATTACTTTCTAATTATTACTCTTACTAATCAAACTCGTAATCTTATTCTCTCCTAGTCTTATTTAATTCAAACTTAATTACACAACACTACCTATATTTGATCAAATTTGAACAATATTCAACATTACACAGACCAAGCATCATTGAACCATCATTATTCACAAAGAAACCAAGTTTCTTTCAAAAACCAAACCAAACAAACTAAACTCCAGGTGTCTCATTCGTGGTCAACATCAGCAACAACCACAGCTCAGCAAACACAATTGCTACACAGTACGCACTTCCCACCGGAATGCCGAATCAATCCTTGATTCCATAATCTCTCTGACCCATCGAACTGAGAACCTGTAGTATTCAAACTAAATAAATTCCAACTCAACATCCGTTTCGTCTTTTAATAGAACTTCAATAGGTGCTTGGCCCTTCCATTGAAAAGGGTGCCCTTTTCAAAATGATCATGAACCTGTTTTCACGCGAATAATAGGAAAAACCGTTAACTTGAAGAAAAACGCATTCACGGTCTTACTGAGTAATCAAAACTATCATCATCTGCTTAGCCTTTTTCCAAATATGTTGGGGTCGGCTTCCAGTCTAACCGGATGCAGCTGAATACCAATGTTTTACATGGAGCGACTGGCTATCTGACCTCCACAACCCAGTAACTGGGCAACACGATACCTCTTGGTTAGACTGGTTGTCAGACTTCTTGGCTTCTAACTATACGTAACGACTGTCAAGGATCTACGAATGACAGCCAGGACCAACGGCTTTACGTGCTTTCCGAGGCACGGGGATGTCACACCACCAACTTCCAAACTCCGGGCTGCTACTGAGAAATTCCTAATGGAAAAACCCAATAACACTTTTTGCCCGACCTAGGAATCGAACCCGGGACCCCTCGCTCAGCAGTCGCGTTTACAACCACGAGACCAACGGACTAAATAATCAAAACTATCAAATTCGATGGTAGTCATGGTTACGCAAAATCTGTTATTTCAAATGTCACTAACTTGTACTATAGCCATTGCTATGACCACTGAAAACTTTAAATAAAATCTTTTTTTATTTTTGACATAATAACTGACATAATTACTTTGACTGACTTTTGCCTGCTAAAGGTGGGGCTCCACTATCGAACCGATTCGAATGAAAACGCGCACGACGGAAAGTAGCAAAAACGATTACCTGCATTGTAATTAATAGACCGCGCATCAAATTTTGCAAAATAAAATACACGCACATAAAGCGCACAAAATATGTACCGACAACTCCACGATGTGTACTCGTGTCCGGCAAATACTTCGATTTAATGAATCATTGGACCAGTCTTGTCGCGGCGTGAATACCAGCCAGACACGCTTGTCTACCCACAGCTTTACGATTTGAAAAATAACACTATTTTATTCGTTTGCCTAATTTACGTAATTGAAAACGGTAAATTAAATAACATCAACTCACCATCACGGCTTTTTTTTTTTTTTTTTTAAAGATGGTAAAATCATCAAATGACCCCCCCCGTCCTGGGCGGGGCGGGAGGGAGTGTCAGACTTTTACTGACTAAAAACCATCTATGTTCCTTCATGTGCCCTTTGCGTTCCGGGGGCGCGGAATCTCTTTCGAACAACCCGCAGCCCCGGCAGGCCTTGGCCCTTAGTGGCCCCTTCCTTGTGCTGACACCTCTTTGCGCGGAACATGAACGCGCCGTCGACACGGTCTGTCGTTAAATAACGTACGGACGGTGAGCTACCCATTGCTCACCGTCCACAGACCGTGCCTACGGTGTCCGCCTGCGGGAGGCGCAATGGTGCCATTATTGGCAATCCATTGCGCCGGCGGACGCGGCGTCAGCGGCGGCGGCGGGTGCGGCCACGGCAACGGTGGCGGCGGCAGCGGCGGCGGCGGCGGCGGCGGCGCGGGGCCCTCCCCCGGACCTGGCGGGTACGGCGCAGGCCTTGCCCCCAGCCCGGTGATCGGCCGGCCTGTTAGCCCCCGCACATGCATCGCAGTGCGGCGGGGCATCACAAGCCGCGGCCTTGTGACCGGGCTGACCGCAGCGGAAACACAGGGCGCTGCGGTCCACCTCCGAGGCGCACCGACATGCCACGTGCTTCCCCACGTGACAACGGTAGCACCTCAGGGGCCTGGGCTCGAGCAGGCGAACCCGCGCCGACACCCAGCCCACCAGTAAGCGGCCCCCCCCAACAATGGCTTTAGCCGCCGTCACTGGGCAGCTGACCATAATGGTCTGCATGCCCGTGCGCTCTGGGCGGATGGTGCCTGCCCTGACCTCTTCGGCACGGCATCCACCCGCCCTGGTGACGGCGGCCACCACCTCCTCCGCGGAAACGGAGTCGTCCAGACCCATGATGCGCAGATCTGCGCATCTGGCGGGCCTGGACACCCGCACCTCGTCCGCGTTTAGGGACGCTCTAAGCTTCTCAGCTAGAGCGTCCGCGGACGGGCCGCTGGTGGCGCCGGGGATCTCCAGCATTCGGGCCCCAGTTGCGGTGACCCTAAGCTGGAGGCCGGTTATCCCTAGCTCGCCAAGGTTGATGGCCGCCTTGGCCCTGGTGAGCACCTGCGCATATGTCACGCCCCGCTTTTCCGCCTCCGGCTGTAGCGTGACCACTACAGCCGCGGATTTCGGGGCGCGAAGCCTGGCCGCGGCTTTGCGCTCACCGCGTCGCCGCCGCTCCTCCGCCCGTCTGGTGGCCGCTCTGGCCGATCTGGCCGCCCTGCGCCCCTTCTCCTTAGCCCCGGCCACCTGCCATTCGGCTTCCGCGGCCGGAGGGTTGGAGCTAGGGGGCGGAGGGGGTGGAGGCGGCTGGGATGCCGCCTTGCCCCTCCTCGTGGGTGCATTTTGCGCCGGCACCGGCCTTGCCGGAGCCGGTTTCGCAGGGGTCGGCCCCGCCCTGCTGGGGGGCTGGCTACCCGGCCTCGGCGCAGACGCGGCGGCCGCATAAGAGGCCCGCCTGTCGCCCGCGGTCGTCCCGCTCGCCGCCAGTGGGGGACGCAGCACGATGCCCTCCAGGACGGAAAACCGTGCCTGGAAGGCCGCCATCTCCAGCTGAACCAGGTTCAGCACCTGGTCGTCCACTGGCTCGACTGGCTCGGCTCTCCGGCTCCCCGCCTTGGGCGCCTGGCGGGAGCCGGTCCCGCGGAGCTCAGCCAGGTCCGCCTGGAGCCTCCTGTTCTCTGCCACCAGGAGCTCCATGGAGGCCGACAGGCGCGCCACCTCCGCCCGAAGCTGCGGGACCTCCCCCGCAAAACCGGCCTCCGCAGCCGCCGCAATGGTGGCCGAAGCCTCGTCCATTGCCCGAGACTTCGACCCCTTCATTTTCTTGCGGGCGACGCTCGCCACCGCATCCCGCACAACCTCCATGAACCTGGCCTTACGCTCCTCGGAGCCGCCAGGTTCACCTTCCACCACGCGCGGTGTGTCCGGCTGGACCACACCGTCGCCGCCAGTCTCACTTAGGGAGGGGGAGGGGGACTGCCCTTCAGCGACAGACGTCGCCGGTCCCCTCCGGGCAGCAACCCTCCCTGGGCCTCGCTCCTGGGCCCCACCGCGTCTGCTGGTGGGGATCTTTCGAGCCGAGGCCAGCTCTTCCTCGGAGGACACCCGATCCTCCGGTCTGGGCCGCTTCCTGAGAAGCCCAACCAACTCCTGGTGGGAGCCCAAAGAGCTCACCGTCACCATGCTGGATGACGAGTCGGACTCCGACCCGGCATCCCCCTTCCCTCCTTCTGCAACTTTGTTTGCGCTTGTTTTATTATTTATATGTTCCATGTAGTTCCCACGAGTATAAACATTATCCAACCATCCAACCAAAAGACTAGTGGTTCGCACTAGCGACTGATGTCCCATAGGGACGCCCGTCAGCCATACATCCCGTCACGGTGCGCCGCCGCTTGGGATTTGGGGACCATCACGGCTGCCGTACTCAAAAGGTTAGGGGTATCTAGCATTATAGCTACAATTTGCTACAGCATCGTAATACAAACCATATTTCGACCTGTTGCTAAGACTTCCTACATTTGGAAAATCTCAATGCTCACCAGCATGAGCACCATATCAACGGGTCCAAATACTATTGCAACAAACATACAGAGTACGGTACTACCTTTTTACAACAAACAAACAAGCACTCTCGCTTGTCTAAGAATACTCTCTTTTTACTTCAACTCAAACCACAACAAAATGAATACGACTCACACGAGTCATGTGTGCCATCACAGACTCCAGCTCGCAGTTAAGCCCGCGACGCTCCGAAGTACCGCTGAACGTCCGAGCGCAACAAGCTCGCATCTCTCAGCGCTACCACCAACACACGACGTACGATGCACTGCACACGACGTACTATGCACTGCACACGATTCCGTCTTGTTATCGAAGCGACGTGGTCATCACCTGCTTCTGGTGTGTACTATTACTATCGTAACGGCACAGACGTGGTCCTTCGTTCTAAAACAATAACAAATGACATTAATATCTCTGCTAAGTAAATAGACGTTGCTCATTCCGACAATGCTGTAGTTGATTTGTCTTCATCGAGCCTCATAATCGAGCTATTCAGCGCACAGTTACGACATTTGTGAAAGACATTTCACTCTCTCCCTCTTGGTCAGGTTTCTTTACAGTTTTCTAAGCTAGTTCCAGGAGTTTAAAGCTGTTCCATCCCATTAAAATGTCTGTTTCACAATAACCCAATGTGGAAAAAAAAACATTCTAGGCTTGCGATAAAAATATCCAGTCTGATTTCCGGCGTTCAATTGTTTTCTTAGAATGTTCTAGAACGATTTGCTGTCCAAGCGAATCCCACTTCTGATGTCGACGCGTGGGCGAATCTTTAGTGTTCTCTGTTTGGGTTACTCGGACAAGCAAAAGACGGTATTGGTTTACAATGGTTTTACTTTAGTTACATAGCTTTACACAATATAAAAACACCACTCGTAGAGTGAACCGACAGGTTCAGTGACATCATAATAGTCCGCCATGACCAACACCGCTCTCTCAAGCCTTCTGTCACCAGACTGTGTCACCGACGCCCATCCAGGTACTCACAACTCCATTAGTAGGTACCTGAGTTCACACTAGAGGGCGTAGCCAATCCATAGATGGAATTCAACCTCTTTTCAGAAGCAGCAAATAGATTCCAATCTCCGACATATATATAAACAGAAACAATCAGACTCGGAATATTAAGGTATCTGTAAGCCATAAAAATATTTTTTCGGAATAGAGCTTATGACACTGCACAACTTACAGCCAGTCGCTCAACCATTGCGCCAACCGTGCAGCCATTAGCTCTAAAAAATAAATATTGGGTAAAGCTTTTAAAACTTAAATAGTAAGTAGTAAAGCTCTTTGTGTAGGAGCTCGTAAGGGTACATATTTCTACCGCAAAGCAGCGTCGCCGTGTTCCGGTTTGAAGGGTATGGGTACCGGTGTAATTACAGGCATAATTACAGGCATTTGAGACATTTCAGCTTTGTCTTGTGAATGGAATGAATGTAATCACTTCTAACCAATTCAATATGCTCAATGTGTTACATGGTAACATAACTATTCAGCAATAACAATATATTATACCCAAAATGTATGTTTACTAATAATATAAAATATAGTAATATAAACTTATTATTGTCCCACTGCAGGACAAAGGCCTCTTCTCATACAGAGACATTTATTGATTATAAGTACAGGTTTCCTCGCGATGTTTTCCTTCACCGGTGTCAGTGATATTCAAAATAAACTTAGAAAGCACACATGAGTTAAAAAAGTCTCATATTGGTATCTTGGCTTGCCCGGTATGAAACCAAAAACTTCATACATGACAGATGGGCGTGTTAACCATTGGGCCAATACGACGGTTACGACGCAGCTAAGATGAGACTTAAAATTAATCTGTGTTAAATCAAAATAATTACCA
Organism: Caradrina clavipalpis; assembly: GCA_932526535.1. Taxonomy (NCBI): domain Eukaryota; kingdom Metazoa; phylum Arthropoda; class Insecta; order Lepidoptera; family Noctuidae; genus Caradrina; species Caradrina clavipalpis. The sequence continues at coordinate 1,403,607 of OW052110.1, forward strand.
TTAGTCGTGACCGGCGTGCTTGTATGAACAGATGCATGAACGTGGACGAGGCGAAATAAGTATGTTACAATCGTAGCAGGTGGCGTTCTGTGGTTTCTGCCTACCTTCATATGAAAAAGGCAATGAATTTATATCTGACCATAGAATTGCTTCGAAAAATTTTAACAAAAAAAACTACATACCCAATATCCTTTTGGGAGAACTAACCCCATATAAATATCATCACACCTAAAAGGACTTTTTATAATGCACCCCCAAACTCCGGGTCGTACAACCCAGTCCAACTGGGGGTCAACCCCCACCACATTAGACCACGGACGTCGAAACATAAACAAGAAGTTTTATTTGATATTTAACTTGTGGTAACTTTGACACGAAAACAAATGAACGACAAAGAGTCGGTGACGGCCAAAGTTGGGAACACGTTGAAATGTGTAAAATTTTTCAATAAACACAGTACGCTGGCAACACAGAATGATGTTTATTTGAGATGAGTTCGCTTTTGTAGTGGATTTTAGTTTTCGTTTTGAAGTTATTGTAGAGTACGTAATGTAGGTTATGTCGAAAATTCAATCGTGGTTCTAAAGACACGTGGCGCCATCTATTGTTATAAGATTGATATTGTTGTTTTCATCAGGAACAGTACCTTTTTTCGGGATGAAAGGTACCTTATGTCTGTTTCAGTACACCTGACAATGTATATGGAAAATTTCAGGATGATCGGTTCAGTGGTTTAGGCGTGAAAAGGTAACAAATAAACTTACTTTTGCATTTATTATTAGTTAAGAGTAGGATAGGATATTGAAGAAAATGATCGAATGATAAATGATAATAATATGAAATAGGACAAGATAAGTAAGTAGCATAAAAAAAAAAACCAAAACGCCTGTATTCCCCGAAGGGTTAGGCAGAGGTGTACCAATGTACACCCACAGTTCGCCGGTATATTTAGGTCCCATGTAATAGGGGGCGAGCCTATTGCCATTAACCGGGCACAAATCTGTAAGTACGGGGTATAAAAAGCCACATCACACAGCTGGTAACTGAAAGTTGGTGCTGGTGCCTCATCATCGTCATATAAACCGCAGGACGTCCACTGCTGGACATAGGCCTCTCCCATAGATTTCCAAAAGGACCGGTTGGAAGCAGCCTGCATCCAGCGTCTTCCTTTGTCCCCGGGCCTCAGATAGCACGTAAAGTCGTTGGTCCCGTCTGTTTTTCGTAGATCTTTGACAGTCGTTACGTATAGTCAAAGGCTGGGATGTCTGACAACCAGTCTTACCTAGACATATCGTGTTGCTCAGTAGCTGGGTTGTGGAGGTCAGATAGACAGTCGCTCTATGTAAAACACTGGTATTCAGCTGCATCTGGTTAGACTCGAAACCGACCCCAACATAGTTGGGAAAGGGCTAGGCAGACAGCCAGGTAGGCAATCACAATTAATTAATTAATTAATTCTTCAAGCTATTCTAAATGAAAAAATAGCCATTATAATAATAAGTAAAGCCCCATTTGAATAAGCCCAAATCCAAATAAAGACTGTAGAAAACTTATAACGCGCGGAACTATTTACATCATTTCCGGTGAAAAACGCAAACGGAAACTGTTACCGCGGCCGTTTCCGGCGGCGACAGGAAGCTTGCGTGTCCGCGATAATGGCGGCTTCCGGTTCCCGCCGCAAATCATTAATGGACAGATTGTTCAACGACTTCTCTTTTCCCCGTAGTTAGTATTAATGTGTAATTAAGGATTTGAGGTTTTAGTTTTTCGGAGGTTCTGTTTTTGGTTTTATTTTAGAACGGTTTTATTAACCTTGCCCTGTTTGTTTATTTGTTGAGGTCAAATCTAGTTATTGAATAAGGTCATCAAAAAGTCAAATTAATATTTACGTGTCTTTAACCGCCATTAACCGGGCACAAATCCTAACTCCAAGCTGATACTGAGAATTTCATCGAAAAACCCAATAACACATTTTGCTCGACCTTGCAATCCACTCACCTGAAGAAAATGCCATTACATTCAAGAATATGCTACGAATTTAATGGCAATGGGCTCGATTCTATTACATGGGACCTAAAAACAAAAACATACCGGCGAACTGTGGGTGTACATTGATTGATACACCTCTGCCTAACCCTTCGGGGAATACAGGCGTGATGGTATGTATGTAGGAAATAGACAGTCATATTGGTACGTGCCATCAACCACTGGGCCATGGCAACATAACCTATCAAACTACAGCACTAATGCTCCATAACTTAACAATGTTAAAACAAAGAGCGCTAGGTGCTTTAGAAACATACCATCACCCCTGTATTCCTCGAAGGGTTCAACACAGGTGTACCAATGTACACCCACAGTTCACTGGTTTGATTTTAGGTTCCATGTAATAGGGGGCTAGCTTATCACCATTAACCGAGCACCAGTCCTAACTACGAGCTGCTACTGGTAATTTCATAGAAAAACCCAATAACACTTTTTGCTCGAGTTAAGAATCTACTGGCCTGGAAAAAATGACATAACATTCCAGAATATGCTACGAATTTTAACCAAGACCAGACTTAGTTATTACAAGACCAGGTCTCCCCACGATGGTATCCTGTACCGATTTCAGTGTGTACAAGATAAACTTAGAAAGCCTTCATATGAAATAGACAAAGTCACAATGGTATGTGCCATCAACCACTGGGCCATGGCAACATAATGGTGGGTCCACACGACACAGACTTAACACAGACTTCTATAGAATTTTGTCTGTACAACAAATCAGTACAGACAAATGTCGGTGTATCAGAAAAGTCGGAAGTCTGCGTACATGTCTGTACGATTGTCGGAGCAAAACTCATGATTATTGAATTACTTAATTTATTCATTCATTAAAATCGAAGTCTGAACCGATGAAAAGTCTGCACAGACATTTGGTAAAGTCCTCTGAGTAAATTTTTTTACTCAGACTTTATAGTCTGTGCAGATGTCTGTACAGACAAAAGTCTGTATCGTGTGGACACACCATAAGCTAGCAAACTACAGCACTAAATGCTCCATAACTTAACAATGTTAAAACAAAGAGCGCTGGGTGCTTCGGAAATTCCGCAGCAAAAATGTAGGAGGAGGGACAAAGGGAAGAGGGGGAGGGGCGGAGGGTTATTAAGCAGATTCAATAATTAATGCAATAAATATCGGGTGCCGTACCGATATTAAGTTGGTCGGTTAACACCTTTTAGTGGGGAAAACTGTTAAACTTAGAAGTTAAAGTTCTTATTAGAGTATTGTAAAAGGGATTGATAGTTATGAAAAAGATGATCTTATTTGTATGTATGTATTCTTTAGACCGACTTATACTACCATACTACCAACCTCTAAACTCAGGCATGTTACTTAAAAATAACTAATGGAAAAAGCTAATAACACTTCTTTTGTTTTGCCCGACTTGGGAATCAAACCTAGAAACCCACGCTCCACAGTCGCCACAGTAACAGTAGTGCTTGCCACCACGAGAAACAAAATTTATAAATAATAATGACAAATAAACTGTGTACAATTTATAAAAAACTCGTCCGCATCGCTGTTAATGAGTCATGTGCCCAAAAGACTGGCAGCATTACCACGTTGTTTGGCAATGCTAATTATTTGGTCCAAGAAAAGACCACGTGTGCCCTCTGGTCACGTGTGTAGTCGACCAGTCGTTTGGCCTGTGTACCGTCAGCAACAAAAGTAGCTTACCATTTCAGATTTTTTAATTCTTTTTATTGAGCACAATATCAAAGGAAATAGGAAATTGTTTCTTTACTTATTTCAGATACATACCCTATTTATCCATTCCATTATAGTAATTTCGTTTTGGAAACAACACATACAATCACGCCTGTATTCCCCGAAGGGTTAAGCAGAAGTGTACCAATGTACACCCACAGTTCGCCGGTATGTTTTAGGTCCTATGTAATAGGGGGCGAGCCTATTGCCATTAACCGGGCACAAATCCCAACTCCGAGCTGCTACTGAGAATTCCATAGAAAAACCCATCAACACTTTTTGCTCGACCTGGGAATCAAACCCAAGACCTCTAGCGTAGCAGTCGCGCTTAGGACCACTAAGCCAACGAGGCAGTTTTGGTAACAAATTACTCCAATAATTTATTATATTGTCGGCATGAACAAATAGACATAGGAGCTCAATAAAGTACTATTTATTATAATATAATATCATCCAATGGCTTTCAACAATAAACTTGTTTTTCTTTAGATCCCGCGATACCCACAAATTGTTCTCCATTATTTATTTCATATCATCACTTATTATTTAAGTTACAGCAATTTATCTACGCTAATATTATAAAGACGTAAGATTTGTTTGTTTGTTTGTTCGTAACGAATATGCTCCAAAACTACTGCACCGACTTTATCCATTTTTTCACCAATAGACAGCTACATTATTGCCGAGTATTATAGGCTATATAACATCACGCTACGACCAACGGGAGCGGAGCATTTACCAAAGACGTAACTTATGGAGTGCCTAGTTGGCCTAGTGGTCCTAAGCGCGATTGCTACGCTAGAGGTCTTGGATTCGATTCCCAGGTCGAGCAAAGTGTTATTGGGGTTTTCTATGAAATTCTCAGTAGCAGCTCGGTGTTAGGATTTGTGCCCGGTTAATGGCAATAGGCTCGCCCCCTATTACATGGAACCTAAAGAACATACCGGCGAACTGTGGGTGTACACTTCTGCCTAACCCTCCAAGGAATACAGGCGTGATTGTATGTATGTATGTATGTAACTTATGGCGGATAAAATAAGCCGCGGATGAACTATCACCATCACGCCTGTATTCCCCGAAGGGTTAGGCAGAGGTGTACCAATGTACACCCACAGTTCACCGATATATTTAGGTCCCATGTAATAGGGGGCGAGCCTATTGCCATTAACCGGGCACAAATCCAAACTCCGAGCTGCTACTGAGAATTTCATAGAAAAACCCAATGACACTTTTTGCTCGACCTGGGAATCGAACCCGGGACCCCTTGCACACCCCTTGCCGCGGATGAAGTCGCGCGCATAAGCTAGTTTGAAATAAAATGGCTTACGAGTTCTCATTTTATTTATTGGATCATATAATATATCATCTGTTTTGAAGTTTGGCATTGTTGTTCTGGAATTCATGCTGTCTGAAACTTCGATGAATTTCAGCTATTGTGTTTTCAGTCGGTGGAAGTGAAAACGCATCTTTTGTTTTGCCGTTCAAAGGGAAAAAAGAGTGGGACTGATGTTTTGTTCGGTCGTAAGAAGTAGGTGAGTTGTACCTTGTATACAGGCAGCCTTACTTATAAAAATAACGCTAAATAATACTTAGCTACTTATCAATTGATTAACTCTAAAATCCTTGACTAAAAATCTATTATTTTTCACATAGCAACCACTTTCAACGGTGTCTCAGGTGAAAAATCTTACCTATAAACGTTAATCAGCGTTGAGATGTTGCCTAAGTGACAGAAAAATTAAACAGCGGCGACCCGTTGTTTAAGTATAGTTCGGAAGTAAGATGGCGGGCTACAATCAGCCGTGACGATGACATTTTTGGTTTATGGATTCTATTGTAAATTTTGACAATTATGCTCAATTGTTCGTTCGATTTCGTTCTTTAGTCGAATAATTTGGTCATGCTCTATCCTGACCGTCTAGATTAAAATAGTGTTTCATCATTCAGTCAGTCACATAAGAGGTAGCTAAGTATGAATTAGCGTTATTTTTATAAGTAAGGCCCAGGGTGTTTGTCAGAACGTTGAACATAATAAAATGGTGGGTAGATGGAGTCATCTGCTACTAGATCAACCCTAATTTATTTGGCCCTGGCCCTCTGGATATTTAAATATATTTTTTTGCTTTCTTCTAGTTTGACCAGATGTATGAACGTGAACGAGGCGAAAGTAGTATGTAAGGATCGTAGCAGGTGGCGTTCTGTGGTTTCTGCCTACCCCCATGGGAAAAAGGCGTGAGTTTATGTATGTATGTATGTATGTAGTTTCACCACTTTTTTAACTTTAATGTGTATTTTTTTTATAAAAATTTTCGAACACCCTGTATATTTGAGTGTATCAATAAAATAGGCTCAAGGTTTGCCTTCACTTCTATCCTTGTGTCTTCAAAGGCTTTACTTTTTACCCTTTTGAATTTCTGTAAGAGATTTTGGTAACATTTAATGTAAGTATCAAAGCATTTTGTGCCTTAAACCCCAAAAGAAACGGTGTGTGTGTAACTGTGAGTATTACTGCGATGAACGATGGCCTGTCATATGTTAAAGCCTGTGGCGATATTCAAACATCAATTGGATTTAAAGTGACGTGCTAGAAAGAGGATGAAAATTAAAGCTTGATGCTAACTTTTTTCTACATACATAAACTCACGCCTTTTTCTCATGGGGGTAGGCAGAAACCACAGAACGCCACCTGCTACGATTCTTACATATTCCTTTCATACATCTGGTCATACAAGCGCGCTGATTAGGACAATAAGTACCTTTTTTTTCTATCTTTTTATATTATGTAATGGCGTACAAGTCGACGGCCCACCTGTTAAATAGTCACGCCTGTATTCCCTAAAGGGTTAGACAGAGGTGTACCAATGTACACCCACAGTTCGCCGAAATGTGTTAGTTCCTATGTAGTTACTGGGGGGCGAGCCTATTGTCATTAACTAGGCACAAATGAATCCTATCTCCGACCTGCTATAGGAAATTTCAAAGAAAAAACCAAAAACACTTTGCTCGACCTGGGAATCAAACCCAAAACCTCTAGCGTAGCAGTCACGTTTAGGATTACTAGGCCAACGAGGCAGTTACTTATAACGTTTTTTCGTATTTCTTATTTACTCTTGTAATAATAAAGTTCTTTACAAGTCACCTCTTAACAATTATAACAACATAGAAGTAAACAAGGTAACAATATATAGAAACCAGTTGTTAGAAGTCGTTGTGTCACGCTGTTCCACGGAACCCGTTGCTGCAGACCAAATGTAATAGAACACAATCGATCCGGCTTGTCCCTCCAAATGTTTTCAACCTCTTTCGCCTCAAAGGTTGATTCAGTATCTGGTGTAAGTTATGAGCGAAATTTATAATATAAATATTGAAATTTTTTGAACTGCCTCGTTAGCCTAGTGGTTATAAGCGTGACTGCTACGCTAGAGGTCTTGGGTTTGATTGTCAGGTCGAGCAAAAAGTGTTATTGGGTTTTTCTATGAAATTCTCAGTTGCAGCTCGGTGTTGGGATTTGTGCCCGGTTAATGGTAATAAGCTCGCCCCTTATTACATGGGACCTAAAAACATACCGGCGGACTGTGTGGACATTGGTTCACCTCTGCCTTACCCTTCGGGGAATACAGGCGTGATGGTATGTGATGTGTGTAGATATTGATTTTTGTCTAATAATAGAAGTCTAAAAATATCACCAACGTGATTGGGTACCTACATAATATGTTTTACCCTGCATATTGTCTTGAAGTGAACCTGATGATTTCATGGATTTTTAAACTTCTTTAGATTGTAAGTACTACACCTTCATTATGCTGGACATAGGCCTCCCCCATAGATTTTCACAAGGACCAGTTTAAAGAAACCTGCATCTACTACATATTAAAACTTTTTCATTAATAACGAAATTATATTCATTGACTTACTTTAAGACTTAGGCTCTAGACAGACGGACTGCAAATTTGCAGTTTGAATGCAGTTAGTACGACTGCAATAACACACTAGACACTATAATGACAGAGGGACTGCATTACAACTGCATTCAAACTGCTCAAGGCTCTGGTCAAGACTGTGCTAAGTACTGATTTTAAATTAGTTGTAAGCTCTTATAATGTAACTGTTTTGCTGTTACAAAACCAGAGGCCTTGCAAATGCGTTGTCATTCCAGAGACAAAGTTAAGTGCCTGTAATTACACCGGCACCTATACGCTTCAAACCGGAACACAGCAACGCTGCTTTGCGGCAGAAATACGTATATGCGTATATGGCGGTAGGATACTTCCTCAGACGAGCTCCTTCACACAGAGCTCTACTTATACAAATTATTTATTTTATTTAAAAGCCTTAAAAGCTACCATCACAGATCTAGTCATCATCATTTTAGCCAAACGTCACCCACTGCTGGACATAGACCTCCCCAAAAAATCGCCCCAATGACCGTTCCTAAAGATGGTTCAAGATAATAATGGTTCATCCTTTAGAAATAACGAAACCCTTTGATTACATTCCGTAATAATTTCTCTTTTACAACTTTTCGCAGAAAGTTTTCCTTGTTAACCGTTTATAAAGCAATTGAAGTTTCGCTTTCAATATCAAAGAAACTAAAAACCAATCTATTATTTCCATTATAATTGAAATAACACTCCCTACCACTTAACATTTGCACCACAAAATCATTTCTGACTATTATTTTGCCCTACAGTATTGTATTATTATATATCGTCGGCATCTGTGACCCGTTCGCTTCGAAAATTGTCGCTTAGAGTTACAATAACCTCGCGTATTTCAATTTCAATCGTTGCTCTCTCAATATAGGCAGAGAATACATTTTTTCATCAGATATTAGATAATGTTATGAAACGATTCGGTGGAACATAATCATATTATTGGAGTATTGTAGGAAAATGATCCTTAAGTACCGTAATATGTACTTGAATATTATTTCTAATCGGTTGAACTCTGTTTTGGAGGCTCTAGAAAATTCGATTTGCGATTGGAGAATAACATTCGTGTGTTACAGTAGATTAAATGTTCAAAAGTTCTAGTAATTTGATTTGGTAATCCTTGTTTTATCTTTACTTTTGAATTCATGATCTCGGATAATGCTATCTTTATTACAGTGTTCATCTTTGATCGACGTTTATTTTAATTATTGGACAACTTTATCTAAGACTGATTCATAATGATAGTCCTATTATAAAGGTTTTATTTGTTTTGTATTCTGATTCGAATATTATGTAATAAAAAATGGAATATTATGAATGTGTTTATTATTAATACATACATAAACTCACGCCTTTTTCTCATGGGGGTAGGCAGATACCACAGAATGCCACCTGCTACGATCTTTACTTACTCTTTTCGCTTCGTCCACGTTCATAAACCTGGTTATACAAGCACGCCATTCTTTCCATATGTGAAACAAATTAAAAAAATCGGTTAAGTAGTTTTTCAGTTTAACTATTACAAACAAAAAATACAAATATTTTCTCTTTTTAATATTGTTTATACATTGGTGTGTTAAGAGAACCTTCCTTCAAAATTATAAAAAAAAATATTGTAGGTATTAACGATGTTTCTGTGAAAATTTAATATTCAAGGAGCAACATATTACAAAATGCATTCAAAATAAACACTCAAACCAATAAAACCACAATTACTGACTCTTTGCAATAAACTTGCTTTAAAAAAGTACGCCTTTTAATTCGTTTAACGACTATGTTGCAATAAAAACTCGATGTTTACCGGGCGATGCGTTTTGGTTCATAATTTTTTATAACAATAGTATTTTCCACCGGATTCAGTACCGAGTAAAATAAAGTGCATTGCTTTTTCCATTAACCGGCAGATATTGTTGCAAAGGATTGATGTTTCGATGGATAGTAAATTGCGGAGCCTGGATTTTCAACGGATTAATTTTTCGTTGTTTAATATTTTGTTAATTATAAATTGGATTATCTTATTGTTTCGAGACACGTATGAAATGCTATTAATGCATACATACCATCACGCCTGTATTCCCCAAAGGGTTAGGCATAATTGTACTAATGTACATACCCAAAGTTCGCTGATATGTATACCCAATAACACTTTTTGCTCGACCTGGGAATCGAACCCAGGACCTGTAGCGTAGCAGTCGTGCTTAGGACCACTGGGCTAACGAGGCAGTACCAGGTCTTATTGTTTGTATATGTGAGTTTATACGTTTGTAAATGTACCTACAATTCAGGATAAAATCCTAGTATAGTCTAACGTTGATGTAAAAAAAAATAGGGTTATTCATATCAATGGGAGATACGAGCTTAATATAATCAGAAATATTATACGTAAAAAAGCCCAATTTCACACCAATCAAATAAAAGTCAATATCCCTTTTTAAACGTAGCAGTTAATTCGTTTTGGCTGTATAAACCTCAGGCGATTGTTATCTCACGCGAGCTGTAAATCGAGGGAAATGGGTTTCAGCAGAGCCCTTAAACAATTGATTAGCTACCTGTTACTCTCCAGAAACCGCGCGTTCACTGGAAACTAATTTGAAGAAGAAATGGTTTTCTTTATAACTGTCTTCTTTGTGTGCGAAGGTATGAGATTCTTCTTTTTTAATCAAATTTAAAAGAGTAGGTTACTATTTATAAAATACTAGCTTCTGCCCGCGACTTCGTCCGCGTCACAGTTGATGTGTTATCCTACGGGTACCGTACATTTTCCCGGGATAAAAAGTAGCCTATGTGTTATTCCAGACTATAATCTATCTTTGTGCCAAATTTCATCCAGATCCATTCAGCCGTTTAAGCGTGAAAGAGTAACAAACATCCATACATACATCCATACATACAAACTTTCGCCTTTATAATAGTAGTAGGATAAATAAATAATACTTACCACACATAATATCACGCCTGTATTCCCCGAAGGGTTAGGCAGAGGTGTACCTGCTAATACACATTGATACTGAGATTAGATTGCGATCGTTGCTAAACATTTTTAGAATTGAAAACAGTTTTTTTATAGAAATATAACTAATCTTATTATCTTTGATTTACATGGCACAAAAAAGAAAAGCAGTTTTATTTTATTTTAAACTTTTTGGCACAACCTGTCTTATTCCATAATAGCTGATCGCAGTCTTTTAAAAACGTTGCCAAAGAAAAGTTTTAAGAAAAAGAAAATTACTCTCATTATTTTGTACAAATAGTTCACATAGCTGTTTAAAAGGCTTTTTAAGCGCATCCATCAAGCGCTTCATCACATTAACATAATGAATCTGCAAAAACCTAACGTTTTGACCCAAACTCTGTTGACAGAGCGGTAAGTGTGAGCTGGTTATCGGCGCGACGGGTTCTGCAGGCAAACCATTATAGAAATAAAACACAAGAAAAATATGGCTATTTATTTCAAATTCAAAATGCTGTTTTTTTTTTCAAATTTAGAATGCTGTTTTTAGCGTGTAATTGCTTTCACCTATAATAAAACCGAAAATTACTAACATTACTCGCAATATAATTACAAGTTTAATAAAAATACTTGACAAAAAATCGAAACATATTTAAAATTAAAAAAATAGGTGGATAAATATAATCAATGCAACTTTTGCCTACGTTAAATTAAATATACCAAAAAACATAGCCTATGGCACTCCACAATTGTACAGCTTTCAGAATTAGGACTTTGAATACATATTTTCTTGCAATCAAACAAACTTTACCTCTTCATAAACCTCTCTCCCTCCCCCCCTCCCTTTCTTCTTCTTTTTCTCTTTAGATATAAACTTCTAAACTGCTACCCGTAGAGGCGAAAGTCAAAGTTAAATCATTTATTTGAACTATACCATTAAAAGGCACTTTTGAACTTAGTGTTTTTAATTTTTTATTAAGTAGGTATGTGACATAATTGAATAACTAAAAAAAATGGCAAACATAAATGCAGTGTGACTAAACGCATCCGTGTTCCTCGTAATGCCCTTTGCGTTCCAAACCCGCGGTTATTCTTTCGAACAAAATTCGCAACTCTGGCAAACGTAGTCCGAAACCGTTTTACCACGCGGCCCCCTAAAAACCCCAAACCTCATTATGTTCTTAAAATGTTCAAAATAAATGGGTATACATCCATTTAATTGGTAATGTCATTTATTTGCCCACTAGGGAGTAATGCCTTCATTTGATGGATTGTTTAGCTAGATTAGTTTTTTTTTATATTTTTAGTGGGACATTATTTTTATGGCTTAGGCCATGTTACCGTGATTCAAGGTTGTAGCTTTACGACATCATTGTCCTGAAAAAAAATTGATTTTAAAAAAGCCGACGGCTCACCTGTTTTCAAGTGGTCACCGCCTGCCTATAGACATCTGCAATACTAGAGGCCTTGCAAATGCGTTGCCAACCCAGAGACAATACTTGGAAGGGGCCAATGAGGGCCAATGCCTGCCGGGGCTGCGGGTTGTTCGAAAGAGATACCGCGCCCCCGGAACGCAAAGGGCACATGAAAGGAACATAGACGGGTTTTAGTCAGTAAAAGTCTGACACTCCCTCCCGCCCCGCCCAGGGTGGGGGAAGTTATTTGATGATTTCCGGTCTAAAAAAAAACCCACAGACAATGTTGAAATGTGTCATGTGCCTGTAATTACACCGCGGCATATCACACACATCATAACTCAAGCCAGAAAAGAGACAGAGAAACTTGAACTCTCCGTTCAAGTTACAAAGTCGAAACTAACTAAACTAAAAATACACTTTTCACCTACTTTTTTCGTGTCAGGATCTACGTTTAACCATGAATTAGTACCAGCACATACATTATTATGTACCGTCGCAAACTTTTCCCATTTACCATAGTTGTGCCAACGTTCGCAACATAGTTTAGCTAACTTCCCATCCCTCACTTTCAAAAAGTCCCAAGCATTACTCTCAACAAACAAAACTGTACTTTAACCGCTTAATTTACGGTCCCAAATTGGCTGTCGCAAAAAATGAAAGCGCCTTTCAGATACAAATTATGTTTTTACAGGACATAGAGAGATGAAAAGTTGTCGCGTTTGTGAAAAAGTACCTTTTTTCGGCGTTGCGAGATTGTGATTCTCGGCTTTAGAGTTGTACTGTCTTATCTAATGAGTGATAACAGAGATTGGAGTCCCCGCCGTTTGTTTCTCGGTTTTATTGCGACGAAAATGAATGTAGTGATAAAGAGTGATGAGATGTCGGCGAAGTGTCGGCGAAAGTCGGCGTAAGGATGTATTGTCGGTGTAAATTGGGGGTGTAAGGTGCACTAAAACTGATTGCTTTTAGGATGGGTCGTTACTTTTTTATATTGATGATTCCGTGATTTTTATTATTTGAAAAGATGTTCGCGTTTATTTCGGTGGAGTAGGTTTTGTTTTAAAGGTGGGTTGATTGATAAAATAATTGTTGAGTTATGCAAGCAATGCTTTTTAATATTATTTTTTGATACTGATGAAAAAAAATAGCCCCTATTATAGAATTTTCTACGTGCGTTTATAAACATGAAAACTCCCATACATAAATTGCTAGCCTCTAAACAACTACCTGTAGGCCATGCAAATATTTGTTCCGTGCGGGAATCGAACCCGCAACACGCAGCGCAGCAGGCAATGTCAAAATTTTACAGATGTTTACATTTTCGTCTTTATAAACGATAAAATATTATTTTAAGAGAAAGGACAGCCCTTTCCATTTCATTGATCAAAGATTTTTACCTAAATCAATGATCTTCACACGAATAAGGGACTCATTGCTTACGAACCATGCTAAAAATAACAATTTATTACAATTTACCATCATCATCATCACGCCTGTATTCACCGATGGGTTAGGCAGAGGTGTATAAATGTACACCCACAGTTCGCCGGTATGTTTTAGTTCACATGTAACAGGGGGCGAGCCTATTGCCATTAACCGGGCACAATTAAATCCTAACCCCGAGCTGCTACAAAGAATTTCATAGAAAACCCAATAACACTTTGCTCGACGTGGGAGTCGAACTTATGACCTCAAGAGTTGTAGTGGTGCTTAAGACCACTAGGCTACCGTACCGATGCAGTTAAAATAATAAAACATAATAATATACCACCACGCCTGTATTCCCCGAAGGTTTAGGCAGAGGTGCAAATTTAGGTACACCCACAGTTCGCCGGTATATTTACAGTAAAAATAACAATTTATTACAATTTTTACTTACCAAATAAAATGCTTTATTTCTCCCATAAATTACACACAAAAGAGTTTAAATTAAAAATATTAAAACGGTAAAGGAAGCTCGGTATTCTCAGGAAACGATAAATAAGCTGTCAAAACCATAATACCTCATTTTATCTCTTTCTGTGTCGAGTAAAAATTTCTTACCAACGATTTATACCGCGAAAAAAATAATAAATAGTTGGTGCACCTCTGGTCTGTTATTTTTTGCAGAAAATGTAGGATGAGAAGATTAACTGGAATCATAGCTAAAATACGTCTAAGGAACTAAGGGCCAGTTCTCACCGAGACTGAGTTGTGAGATTTTCATTGTGCAACGTATTCTGAATTTTCACAATAAAATGTGTATTTTTTCGTAAACTAGTGAACTATCCGCCACTTCGTCCACGTGCCTTATTTCACCCGCCATTAGTTACGTTTTTGGTTAATGCTCCACTCCCTTTGATCGTAGCGTGATGTTATAAATAACCTATGTTATTCAGGAATAATGTAGCTATTTATTGGTCAAAAAATGATTAAAATCGGTCCTGTATTTTCGAAGCCTATTCGTTACAAACAAACAAACAAATCTTACCTCTTTATAATATTAGTATAGATATTCTATTCTAGGAACTAAATAAGTAAGTAGGTATAAATGTAGTTGCAACGTCGGCGTCGTGTCTATGCATTAAGTATTCTTCTTTGTCTCTCTGTTCTTTTTTTTGAATATTCTTGAGGTAGTTATTTACAGTTGCTTTGAAATAAATAAAGTGTTCTTTATATAAAAATATTGCAATGTTTTTCTTTAAGGTTTAACTTGGCCTTTTGTAAGAACTTGGTCTTTTTGAAGTATTTATGCAAGTGACTTAAAAATAGACGTTTTTCTGGACCATACCTGGGAAACGTCTTACTACGGAGATACTGAAAGTCAAAGTTCCAATTTTAAATATTAATTGTTTGTGAAGTGTAACCCTTCATAAAAAGGAATTTAAAATGGCGTCCAAACAAAGAAGATCATCATAACCTTTCACTCACACAGTATAAGGTGCGAGTGAGATACCATGACAACCACCGCCATTTCCTTTCTATAACGGTACGGGTTATAAAAAATCAGTAGACAGGTACTGACAAATTTTATATAAGATATGTGGCCCAAAAATTTTATATCATTTGTCTATTGTAGGTACATAATAATATTATGTAGATAGGTAGGTGATTGTGCTCACTCTAGCAAGAATACATTCCGCCCTTAATTTATCGTTACCCAATGCTTCATTAACTTTCATGAGTTACTCATACATACTCGAAATAATACACAAAAAGTAAAAAGGTACCTTCGTTTACATATGAATTCCTCTATCCATCCAAATGATTTCAAAAGGATAGATTACTCTTATTCACATAAAACATCGCACAGTGATAAAAATCCCTCATCCGTGGACACAAAATTTTGTGAATGTTCATAAGCATTAATTTGTCTTTTGTCTATATTTTTAGCAAATTGCACACTGTGCGCTCATCGACTCGGAATTAATAAGGGCCGGTGCTGCAACGTCACAACACATTTATTTCAATGAATTTGTAGAAACCTAACTGAAAGAAAAGAGTGTTCGTAGTGTTTCTTGCTCGTTCTTCTCCATAAAGACTCTTTTTTCCACAAAATGAAGGTTTGTGAATACTGTGCAGTGTTGTATTAAACATTTTTCTTTGCATCCTTGGATAGCAAACTAGCCATTGGTGCACCTGATGTTAAGTGGTCACCTCTGTCTATAAACTTCTGCAATACCCTGCAGATGCATTGCCATCCCAGAGACAAAGTTGAAATGTCTCATGTACCTGTAATACTGTAATCACACCGGCACCCTACCCTTTAAACCGGAACACTGGTTCACTGGTAATACTTCCCCGGACGAGCTCACTTCACCAAAAGCTCTACCACTACAAATTTCTTTTACTGAATATGTTTTGTCCACAAAATTATGGTTCGTGAACACTGTGCAGTGTTGTACTAAACATTTATGATTGCGTTATTCAGCTACTTTTGAACAGTGTGCAATTAATAAATGTTTTAGTTTGAGTGCACAGTGGGCAAACTTTCTGTGTGGTGTAATTTGCATGTTTAGTGCTTGCTTACCTGACTATAAAGTTGTAATTACTGTACCTAAGTAGTAGGGTTAACAGTTTTAACGTTGTGGTGTTTTGACTTTAATGTCAGCGGCAATTTTGTATACTGTGCGTTATTATTTGGGTATTAGTGTTCTTTTTCCCTTGTTAATTGTGCCACATATAGTTAGGATATTTTTTATTGAAATGGGTTTATGTTGACGACGGTATTGGGTGGTGTAAGATCTTATATCTATAAGCTAATAAATCCGATATTAATTAGGAAAGAAATTAAGAAAGGAAAAATACATATCTTTTATTGTATAAATGAAGAATCATGGATGGATGTTTGTCACTCATCACACCAGAATGACTGAACAGATCTGGATGAAATTTTGCATAGAGATAGATTAAAGTCTGGAAAAGAATATTGGCAACTATTTTCCATTTTGATGTTTTTCCGAGCAATAATTTAGGACTTTAGCAAGACATAACTATCTTTTGGAAGAGTCAACTCCAACCTTAATTTTTTTACTTGTAAATGACCTCCAAAATTGTCCCTTCATAGTTTAATAGAAATAATTTGTCTTGTATCTCCATCTGACAAACTTTTCAATTAGTTTATCTACCCACATAATCCACTAACATTCTCCCGTGCAGCATCACAACAAAAAGATGAACGGGACAGGTCAGAAGAGTCGTCGACCTGCATGCCGGGGTAATAAAGTTTTCGTTGATTGAAAACCGTATGCTCCAGCGGTCTGTCGCTTTGTTAGGGGCCCGCATGGCGGGGGAAAAACGGTTGGAAAATAAAATTGTTTAAGCTTTGTCCAGTGGGAAAATTTTAAATATATCTTTAATATAGATTAACCAATAGGATCCTAACAATCCATAATAGTAACAATATTACTAAAATGAAGTTTGTTTGTTTAAAATATCTGGAATTACCAAACGGATTCGAAAAAATATTTTTGTATATGATAGCCAGATTCATGAGGAATAGAATAGGATATGTAACATCACGCTATGACTCATAGGAGCGAAGCAGTAACCAAAAACAACTAACAGCTAGTTTAAAATGCGTTTGAATGGACCTCCTTCTACGAACCTTTTTACTTCATGTAGGTAGTTACCTCATTCTACTTATTTCACGTAAATTCAACTTACAATCACGCCTGTATTCCCCGAAGGGTTAGGCAGAGGTGTACCAATGTACACCCACAGTTCGCCGGTATGTTTAGGTCCCATGTAATTGGGAGCGAGCCTATTGCCATTAACCGGGCACAAATTCTAACTCCGAGCTGGTACTGAGAAATTCATAGAAAAACCCAAACGCCTCAATTCACGTAAATATAGGATAATATTATTTATTAAACCCGAAACTCGCTGCTTAAATTCCTTACCCCCGTCACCTACCATAACTTTGCCCGTCCCCATCACAGTCGGACGACAGAAGCACTTAACATCTTGCTGTGAATCAGGCCCTCGTGTTGCCGCTGTGCTTGGCGCTCTGCCAGGCTCCCCTCTGATTAAAGAAGTTGTACAAACTCTTGTTGCTAAGTGACGGTACATGTAGTAGGTATTGGGACGAGATCGTGAGGTATAAGTGGAATTGGGTCTTAATTGAGTTCTGCAAAACGAGGTAGACTACAATCCTACTATAAACGCGAAAGTTTGTAAAAATGGATGGATGATTGTTTGTTAATCATTCAAGCTTAAACGGAATTAGAGAATATTTAGCACCCATATAGACATTGAACTTGATCAATGTCTGCACAAACGTAGGATAAAAAATACGAGTAAAGCTGCTTGCTTTACACGTAATTTTTATCTTGCTTATAACATTATCTAAAAGCCATCGCTAGAAAATCTGGTTTCAAATAAAAAAAACCGCTTTTAAATCGGTTCACCCGTTTAAGAGCTACGGTGCCACAGACACGTCAAACTTATAACACCCTTCTTTTTGAGATGAATGTTAAAAACAAAAAAGAACAACCCAAAAAGACTTAACAAATAAATTCACAAAAATATACATACGGAACTCGTAGCGCACGGGGCTCAATTTGTGTTTTTTCCCGCCACATTCCTGTTGCAAGCCACCCCGGCTGACTGTGTGTGTAATCCCCTGCATATACTATTAAACTGTACTGTTTATACTGAAATACTATTAAAGTTTTACTACGGATTGACAAACGTTAAAATATTTTGTAGGTTTGTAAGTTTTATATTGAAAAAAGTGTTTTCTTTTTTAACATTGTATTTGTTAACTTTTGTCTATTATTAGTTCATAATATTTGGTATACAGGCAAAAATATTCATCTTTCTATACTACACTGCCAATATTTATTTTTATTGTAATTAATATTTAAGCTTATGAAACAATTAAGAGAGTTATTTCAAATAATAATCTGCTCAGCACACTCACAACATTGTTTAAAAGTAGTAGCAAGTAAGCTGCCTGTATACCGAATAGCTTTGTTTTCACTAAAATTTGGAAGGTAATACAAAGACAGAGTTAGCTAAGTGACCTGTATATACTGTACTTGTATACAACACTAGACTACCTTTCAAAAGTCATATATGTTAAATAATATTAAACACGCCGTAAATATTTATTACTTTTAAACTGCAGTAAAAAAGAAAAAAAAATATCATTTTCATAAGATTTTCAATCACATTTTGTAATCAAGTAATTTGATGAGAACTCACTAACCACAATCAAAGATTTTAGTTGTTTTGCCCCATTTATAAATTTTCACCGAGTTTCACTTATTGATCAATCAATTAGATTCATTGCAGCCTTCTAAAGGAACTATACTGCCTAACGCACATACAAATGTGATCAATACTTTTTATCCTTACTAATGGAATTTCATCCTACACCGGTCGTCCATTAAAATCTATTCATCAAATAATAATGAGCATATTATTTTTATCAATTAAGCAAAATCCAAAATCCTTTCTACTAACAAATCTTGAAAACTCCCACCCAACATTAGACAGGCGTGAATAACCCAATCACAGTCCTACAAACAGTTACATAATAACAACCTTTAATGCCAACCGTCTGGCATTATGCCAAGCGTGGCCCTGAACTTGCCATTATAGTTGGCACAATTTATGGGAGTGTTGCGTAACCGGGAACATAGGACGAAAAACATTCTTAAAAAGTCTCTGAGAATATAGGGCTTGTGTTTGAGAGAATTGGGCGTACCTATTCTGTAAGGATCAAATGTTAATGTAGGGGAGCGGGGGGCAGGTTGTTACAATTTTTAGATAATTATCAATATGACAAAGGCTATCAAATAATGTATACATTTGATTGCTTTTATCGTTAGTATGACTATTCAGCTATCAAAATATGATTGAAAAGTTATTAAAATGTATGTATTTTTTTCACAATGGACCATTTAACCAAGAAAGGTTGATTGTAACAACTTACCCCGACTTGGGGCTAGTTGTTACATCTTTGGGGCACGATGTTACGGTAGGTAAATAAACAAAATCATCGATGATAAATCATTTTTTTTATTATTTCAAAACGTTAAAACCAAAGGAGATCACTTTAAACAGTCCTCGTATACGTAATATCTATAGCGTAATTTTTAAAGTTTTTTTTTTGTAGTAAATAACATACCTTTGGCAGGAACTTTTTTAGGATGGCAGGATCTTATATAAAAACACAGAAACAAATAGCAATTCGTAGTAAATTATTAATACTTTTTAGTTATTTCAATAACCTTTTAGCAAACTAAAATACTTTGCATTCTAAACTGTTATATGTAACAACTTACCCCAAAAAATTGTAACTACCTGCCCCATGGCACGTTTTTTTAAATAAATTGAAGTCACCATTAATGGATATCGATAGTAGAAAAAAACAATATTGCAAATTAAAGGTAGATATATTATGAACGTTAGAGGCTAAAAAATTTGAGAAAATAAAAAAATATAGACATCAGGAATCAAAGATTTCGCAAAGGATTTTTTTACTTACTTGGTTGAAATCGGGACACATCCACACAACCTAGCAGCTTGGCGCTTGATGAGTCATCGACTGTTTTTATGTAATGCACGATGTTATAAGAAAATAAATGAGTCCAATAATGTCCACCAAAGAGTTAAAAATCCCGGTAAAAAAGGCGTGTAACTTCTTACCCCTGTAACATTGTGCCCCCCGCTCCCCTATAGCTGTTATAAAGCTGGGGAAGGTACATAGAAGCAGTAAAAGATAAAGAAAAAGCAGTAGAAATTATGTTTATCTTACCCCTCCGCTAATCTTCTCTGATTAATTTTGTTGTGGGATCCGAGACAGTTGAATCGTTCCTCCGGGACTCGTCGAGCTTCATTGTCTCGGTGGTTTTCTTGTGGTCGTCACTGTTGATTCTGGCTTACAGGAGTTGCAGTGGTTTGGCAATAGGGTGGCGGGTTTGTCCCAAAAATAATAAACCAGTAGAAGATGTAGGGTTGGCAGATCTGTAGGGTGGACCGATGACATCGTCAGGTTTGTGGAAAGTCCCTTGATGTGAACTTTGGGGAAACCTATGCCCGTTAGTGAGCATCTTTTACTTGCTAATACGGGGTGTACTTTTAATTGCTAATACGGAAAAAGATATAACACATACAAAATAAGTAACATTATCAATTCGACTGTATTTTTTTTTTTTTTTTTTTATGTTTGTTACCTCGAATTTCCCGACTGGGTGAACCGATTGTCATGATTCTTTTTTTATTTGAAAGCTGGTGCTTCCCGTGTGGTCCCATTGTCACCATTTCAATATCTGATGATGGGATTTTGTAGAAATCGGGGGAACTCTTCAATAAATAACAGCAGATTAACCGCGATTGTTGCTATAGCATATTTAAGCATTGTTTACACCATCACACAATATAACATCACGCCTGTACTCAAGGGTTACACAGATGTATACAGTAGTATTTAAAAATTTCTCATCCAAGTAAACGAAATCGCATATTCTGCTTTCTTATGACTTTTTAGTGGTGTCTCGTTAATTTACATAGCACGACAGTTTCTTCATGGATTTGGATGACAAGAAGTTGATACTAAAAAGCGAGAAATAAAAAACTTTTTTACAAAAAAATTACAACCGCCTTCAAAAACTAAAAAGAGAAAAATAACTTTAGCTTTGGAAGTCGGTGGCAATACAAAACAACAAACAGAACCAAAGCCACCGACTTCCAAAGCTAAAGTTATTTTTCTCTTTTTAGTTTTTGAAGGCGGTTGTAATTTTTTTGTAAAAAAGTTTTTTTTATAGTATCATAAACGTGGGCAATGATAGAGCGGTACACGTTGCTCAATACTGGTCAGACAAAATTTTAAACGAGTTAATCGACACAAAAGGAAAAAGATAGTATCATGCAATGTAACACACGCAAATTTTATTGCTATGGGAGTGCGCAATGTAGTGTATACTGCTTCTTCTTTATTGTGTATGCTAAACGTTGTACTTTCGAGTGCATATGATAGTTTCGACGTCCGTTATTATGATTGTGACAGTTATGATATTACTAGTTATATTCACTTTCAACCAAATAAGGTCCATATTTCCTACTCATTCAAGCAAGTTATATGCCAATATTTTAAACTGAATATAAATATAATATTATGTTTAAAACGCCAACAGTACAATGGGGCGATCAAGTGCTCGTTCAGTATCTTGTTGAACCACTTCGGAGCACAGCAAAGGCTTCGCTGAAGGGGATGATAAAATAAATATGCTTTTACGAGTAATATGACGTATACTGGCACTTTGGTAGAGGATTTTAAGATTATGTAACTGTATCCAATTGCAAAGGAAAATCTTGATTGCTTGAAAGCTACAATATAAACTGGCTGTGTGCGAGACGAACCGTAAATTATTTTAATGCTACATACAACAAAAAAACACGTGTTCTTTAAGAGTACCCAATTCATTTTCAACCTTTTTTATTACTATTTGTTAACTGCCTCGTTAGCCTAGTGGTCATAAGCACGACTGCTACGCTAGAGGTCCTGGATTCGATTCCTAGGTCGAGCAAAATTTGGGTTTTTCTATGAAATTCTCGGTAGCAGCTCGGAGTTAGGATTTGTGTCGGGTTAATGGCAATAGGCTCGCCCCCTATTAAATGGGACCTAAACATACCGGCGTACTGTAGGTGTACATTAGTACTAACACCTCTGCTTAACCCTTCAGGGAATACAGGCGTGATGGTATGTAAGTATGTATGTACGTCAAACTTATAACACCACCCCTCTTTTTATGTCTGGGGTTAAAAAAATACAAGTTTTTTTTTGGTAGCCTATCAAGTTTCCCACTGCTGGGCAAAGGCCTCCGCTTTCTCCTTCCAAACCTCTCTGTCCTGAGCGATGTCCGGCCATGCTCGCCCAGCAAACAAGACCAGATCGTCACACCACCTTCGCCGACATATTATATTTTTTTCTAAATTGAGTAACGGAATATTACCAACACACTTACTCCTCCATCGCCATCAAAATTAAATCCATACAAGCTTATATTCCAGAAGATTCGGAAACATGCCACATTTGTTTTTGAAGAGGATTACTGCGGGTTCTGAGGGTACACCGAAAAACGTTCCAGCCTTAATAGAATTATGTGTAATCCGACGTAATTCCACATTGTAATTCACGTAATTATTTAATCTTAACGAAGCCTACATATTGTGATTTATAAGGATACTGTGGGTCTGAATTTAAAGTATGGTCGGGTTTGGTGGAAAATTAGAGTGTTGTTTGTGGTGTCAGGCCTCGGTTCCCACGGCTGCGTATGTTGGGAGATTTGACGATGATATAGTGTTAACCGAAGAGGGATCAATCATTTTAATATAAATGCTAGCCTGTTATTGTCTTACTGTAGGGTAAAAGCCTCTTCTCATACAGAGCACGAGCGGTGATCACCATGCTTGCTCAAGGATAGGCGATTTCAGACTTATATTAACTACATTTAAGTCTAGATTTCCTCACGATGTTTTCTTTCACCAATGTCAGTGATGTCCAAGATGAACTGAATATGAGCACGTTGGTACGCGACCTTGCCCGCTTGCAAACCCACAGCCTCGTGCATAAGAGGTGGTCGTCTTAACCACTGGGCCATCTTACCTCTAAATAATGAATATTCGCGTTACGTTTACTCTGCAGATTTGAGCTAAGCCTTCAAGTAGGTACATTTAAAGAATAAGAGTAAAGACCTAGAAAAGGTCCGTAAAAAATATATACACTTCATCTTTTTGAACTATTTACTACTAGATACTATTTACTTTATCACCAAAATTACACAACCCACCAAAACTTTCTGAGGTTAAATAAAAAACAGAAAACCAGCTCAAAATCCTTTTGAAAAGGTACTTGAGTGGGCTCAGAATATTTAGGTGTGTTACCAGGGCCGGCCCACTTGTGAAGAAACCTAATTATGAGCACAAATAGTCCTTCAGCCTGTGGAATGCTAAATGGGGTACTTTCTAGACTAGTCCTGTTTATACTGAATAGGTTTAGGCAGAAGGGGCATCTTGTTTTGGTAAATGTCTCATAGGTTGAGCCGTTTGAAGGTTAGGACCTTTAATATCTGTGTGAATATAAAAGCGAATACCACTCACTGATTAATTACGAAATTTTGGACACTACTTGACCTATGAAGATGAAGGCAGGTATTTTTTAGGTATAAAGCACCAGCCATAGAAAAAGTTTATTAAAATTTTTTCTCAAAACAAAATATTCAAAAAACTGAAAAAAAAAACAACAATATGAAATTACAATGGGTAACATTATGGGTAATTTTTGGCAGAAACTAATTTAAATACAGATGCATACAACTAACCCTGCTTGTGGGGGATGCCTACAGTTGGAGGTCAAATGAAAGCTTGATAACGTTGAAAGGCACTTGCCGTATTTATTGTTGTCTATTTAAATATAAACTGTCACTATACGACGATTAGCTACACGTTATTCGTTCTTGAGGCTTCCAGTGACCCCCCAGTTTTTCTTATGTTGCAGGTTCCCACTTTACTTCAGGGGCTCAGTTCGTGAGCGTTCAGTTCTCCGGATCTTCAAGTTGTTGTAGTCGCGCCGGCTTGGCAATGAGTGCGCGTTCGGCTCTTCAAGTTGTTCTAGTCGCGCCGGCTTGCAAGTGATGAGTGCCCTCATTGTCCCTAACATTCTCCCCCCGGCGTAGCACTGCGAGCCTCATCCCTTCGGTCCAGGACGATGAGCCTTCTTACAGGTCGCCTGTAAATTCCCCCGCGAGTCCGCACGTCCGCAATCCGTACCACCCCGTCCGGGCCCGGTGCCGCGCGCACGATTTGGCCCCGCGGCCACACGTTACGAGGCAATAAGCCGTCGGCGATAATAACGACGTCACCCGTTCGTATTTGTTCTGCTTTCTTCCTGACGTCGCCGCGCGGAGTTAGCGTTGGTAGGTATTCGTTCACCCACCTCGCCCAGAAGCGATCTGCTAATGCTTGCGCCGTCCGCCAGGCGCGCTTATCGCCTACGTCACAAGTTCCAGTGACCGGCAATCCTACTGCTGACCCCAGTAGGAAATGGTTCGGTGTTAATGCTTCGTCGTCGTCGGGGCTCACTGATACGTGAGTTAACGGTCGCGAGTTTATTGTGTACTCGGCTTCCGTCATAACTGTGTTCAAGACTTCTTCCCGCGGCGCGCGTTCCTTTAGTACGACCGCGAGAGCGCTTTTGACGCTTCTTATTAATCTTTCCCAGGCGCCTCCCTGATTTGGCGCTCCGGGCGCAATGAAACGCCATTCCATTCCTTTTGTTAACGCGAAGTCCTTTAGTTCATGTGACCACTCTTCGTATGCTTTACGTAACTCTACGTCAGCGCCGCGGAAGTTCGTGCCGTTATCGGACATTATTGTTTTAGGCCACCCGCGGCGCGAAGCCATTCTACGGATAGCCATTATCGCCGAGTCTGTACTTAACCCGGCTAACATTTCAATATGCACCGCTCTGGTGACGAGACAGGTAAATAACAATCCCCATCGTTTCTCTCGGCGCCTTCCAATTGCTACCATCATGGGCCCAAAACAATCTACTCCGCATCGTGTAAAAGGTCGTGAGTAGGCGTCGAGTCGCTCGAGCGGTAGGTCTCCTTTGACTGGCGTCTGTGCCGCAGCTCTGCTTAGTTTGCACGTCACACATTTGTTCAATATCATGCGCACTGTAGTTCGTAGCTGTAGTATCCAATAGCGTTGACGTATGTTATTTACAACGTGCTCGCGGCCGGCATGTCCGTTCGTGACATGTTCGTGCCGTATAAGTAAACGTGCAAGCGGATGTTTACCGCACAATATAGGCGGTCTTTTTCTGTGGTCGGGCACGTTCGCGGCGTTAATGCGCCCATTTAAACGTAGGATTCGATCGGTTTCATATATTGGGTCGAGCTTGATCAGCCTGCTAGATCGTTCCAGGTCCTTTCCCGATGCGAGTCGTTCTATTTCTTGTGGAAAGCTGGCGCGCTGCGCTTCACGAATAAGCGTTAGTTCGGCTTCTTCGATGTGTTTTAGTTCTAAGGTAGTAGCGCGTTTCCTACACTTGTCTATAAATAAGTGTACATACGCTGTAGCGCGCAACATTCTTTTATATGATGAAAAACGTGTCATATCGACCACGCTCTCACTGGCCATTACATGGGCCGACATCTCTGTTCCTTCGTCGTTACATTGATGCGTTTCTATTGGCCAGGCTTCCTCTGGTTCCTTGAGGAACGCGGGGCCAGTAAACCATCGGTCGTTCTGAGAGAGGCGCGTTCTGTAGCCTCTGGTTGCATCGTCTGCTACGTTGTGTGCGGTCGGCACCCAGCGCCATCGTTCAGCGGGGGTGAGTTCGGCTATCTCGCTCAGCCGATGCGCAACGTAGGGCGTGTATCTTGCTGAGTCGTTTCGTATCCAATGCAACGCGGTCTTAGAATCACTCCAGTAGGTTACTTCGGTCCATCTATGTTCTATAGATCGTAGCCTCCGTACCGCCATATTGTAAATAGGCGGCAAGCGAGTGTCCTTCGTCCGCCAAGGCAATTCAACTGCATAGCGACCATTTACGAGTCGCGCCGTATTACATAATACTTCCTTCGCGCGCTCGTCTTCCTGCACGGGTTTGCAATCCCTCGTTATTCCTAGCGCGTCGATTGCAAAATGTGCCTTAATTAGTTCATCCAGTTCGTGGTAGGTTCGCGCGCGTCGCTCCGGCGCGCTTACATGGAGCACAGTGGTGCCCTCCTCTGGACTTTCTTTGGCCACTATCGTTCGTGGCACCGTACCGTGTACTACCCATCCCAACTGAGTTAGCGACGCGGCCGGTTCGTTCTTTCCTCCGATCAGAAGCTTTCGCGATACTATTAAGTGCCAATTGTCTGCACCTATAAGTACGCGCGGTCTTGCATTTGCATAGCAGACCTCGTTCTGTGGTAATTGCTTCAAGTGTTCATAGTTCAAACAGCTTGCTGCGATCGTTTGACTGGTGATGTTGAGACGTTTGACGGTTCGCGCCTTTATGGAATGTGGGTCAGTTCGTGTTCCCCATATCTCCAAATCTACGCTCTCACTCTCGGGTTCTTCCTGCGTGGCCGTCAGGCCGTTCAGTCGCAGGGCGCGTTTCGATCCACGCGCGTTCACGACTCTAGCAGTTTCCTCGTCGATCAGAGTAATCGTAGAGCCCTCATCGAGTAGAGCGTACGTGTCAACTTTCAGTCCGTCCGGTCCTTTGATCGTGACCGGGCACACCTTTAATAATACCGCGCCTGTTGACGTCACTGTGTGAGCCGACGCGTCGACCGCTTTTTCTTTTTCAGTGCTTTCCTTAGCGGTCGTAGAGGTTCGCTCTATGGTGTGCAACAGTTTGTGATGTGGGTGGCGACACTCGTCCATTCCACATCTCTTCGCCTTACAACTGGCTCGGTGATGACGATTGTTTAGACAACGAAAGCATACACGCGCTTCCTTGGCCCATGCCCATCGTTCAGGTACGGTCATCGCTTCCAGCTTCTTGCATTCGTTCGTCGCATGTTCGAGTCCGCAGCATAAACATACTTTGTTTTCTGTAGCTGTGTATGTGGCGCCATCTCGCCTCCGCTCGTTCTGGCGGCGCGCCGGCACGTTGCTCGCTTTGGTCGCTATCGTGCCCCGTGTCGGCTCTATATTTGCGTTGTTCGTAGTAGAGTAAGCGTAGCGCACGGCGCGGTCTGCCTCTCCCATGAGGAAGCGAGACAGGGTTGCGATTTCGGGTTCACTCGCGCTTCCGAATTGATCGGCGTAGTCACACCATCTTGTTCTAATGTGTGGACTCAGTTTTTCTACTACTTGGCGGGCCAGCATAGGGTTCCGCAGGTACCCTCTCTCGTCTATGCTTGACAATACACAGACTATGTTCTGCAGTTTGATTGCGAACGCGTTCAAGTCGCTAGCTGATCCCGCGGGGCGCTGTAACTTTCTTATGTCGTCTAGCGCTTTGTCGATGATAATTTCAGGGCGACCGTAACATTGTTCTAATGTTTGTAAAATGATCGCGGGATCTGTAGCGGTATATAGAAGGGCGGCGACTGTTTCACGCGCTTCTCCCTTCAGACATATTCTCAGTCGCGCTAGATTCTCGGCCGGTGAGAATCCGTACAGACGCGTCGAGTCCCTCATCGCTGATCTGAATAGCAGCCATTCATTCGGCGCGCCGCTGAAGTAAGGCAGTTCTTGCGCTTGTCTGGGCGGCGGGCGGCGCTGGGCCATTCGCTCTATGGCTTCAGCTAGTCTGTCTATTCCCCTATCTCTTGATCGCGGCGGGGTGGGTGACCGTGCTCGTCCTGGAGTTTCTATAGTGACTCCTTTCGGCGCCTCCTGCGGCGCAAATTGGTAGAAAGAATGCTGCGACGTTTGTCTTGCTAATCCTCCTGGAGGCCCGCGCTCGGTACGCTCCCCCCGTGGTTCGCACAGGGCCGATGCGTGGACAGCCGATGACCTGTCCTGTTCTGTGGTCGTTGGAAGTAGCTCGCCTCCTCTAATCTGGGCATTCTTTAACCAATCAGTGACTCTATGTTCCACTTCAGACGCTTCGCGTGCAGTGACGCTTCCTTGGCCAGTTTCTTCATGAATCGTGGCAATGTCCAAAGCTAGCCGCTTCTTCACGAGGTCTGCTTCGATCTGCAGTTCTCTCTTTTGAATTTCGGCTAGGCGTTCCTGGGCATCGAACTCAGCTTGCTTGATTCTGGCAATAACGCTAACAGTTGATCCGTGCGATCGTTCGGTTTCCGCTCTGGATCTTCTTCCTTCCCTGCTTTGCTCAATGTTAGACGCGGTTGCAACGGCAGCGGCGGCGGTGTTCGTGGCGGCTCGTAACGTCGCCTTTGTTCTATCTGTATCCATCGTCGTTTGTGCGGGTAACGTGGGCGCGCGAGTGACCGGGTCGGGACGCGCACGTGCGTTCGGGTCGGGGCGCGCGCGCGGCTTTGTTCCGGCGGGTACGGACGCGGACGCGGAAACGGACGCGGACGTGGACGCTTGTGCAGACGGTGACGCGGGGGGGTCTTCATATATCTTCCCTGCTTTCGCGTCGATCGCTGCTTGGCTCCTGGTCTGCGTCATCTTCGACATTTGACGTCCCTAACAGCCCTAACGGCCCTATCAGTCCTGTTGGAGGGCCCGCAGGTGGCCGGGATACGCTCCGCCAGGGATGGATGCGTGCAGGATCGGACGGGTTCAGGGATCTACCCAGCAGAGGGCAGTGTGTCCTACGGGGCGCTCGGGAACCGGTGGGAATATCCGGCTCCTTCAGCAGTGCCTACAGTCCGGCCCCCGCACCACACACAACCTTACCGGCGTAGAAGTGCGACTTCGGTTCGCGCCTCGAAAAAGGCACTCTTCATGAACCGGTGGTAATGCACAAAATTACCACACCGCCTTGAACGGCGTTAACTCCGACCCCCACCTTTGACACCGTTAGGTGGCAGGGATACGGAGCCGCGGTCCACCCGCTTAGAAACAGGATAGAAATAACGTTTTATGACTCCGGACTTGCGTCTTGAGCAGCTGACTTGCGTCTTGAGCGGCTGACTTGCGTCTTGAGCGGCTGACTTGCGTCTTGAGCGGCTGACTTGCGTCTTGAGCGGCTGACTTGCGTCTTGAGCGGCTGACTTGCGTCTTGAGCGGCTGACTTGCGTCTTGAGCGGCTGACTTGCGTCTTGAGCGGCTGACTTGCTTCTTGAGCGGCTGACTTGCGTCTTGAGCGGCTGACTTGCGTCTTGAGCGGCTGACTTGCGTCTTGAGCGGCTGACTTGCGTCTTGAGCGGCTGACTTGCGTCTTGAGCGGCTGACTTGCGTCTTGAGCGGCTGACTTGCGGCTGACTTGCTTCTTGATCCGGCTCGAAGGACCAACCAACTTCTTGATCCGGCTCGAAGGACCAACCAACTGTGGGGGATGCCTACAGTTGGAGGTCAAATGAAAGCTTGATAACGTTGAAAGGCACTTGCCGTATTTATTGTTGTCTATTTAAATATAAACTGTCACTATACGACGATTAGCTACACGTTATTCGTTCTTGAGGCTTCCAGTGACCCCCCAGTTTTTCTTATGTTGCAGGTTCCCACTTTACTTCAGGGGCTCAGTTCGTGAGCGTTCAGTTCTCCGGATCTTCAAGTTGTTGTAGTCGCGCCGGCTTGGCAATGAGTGCGCGTTCGGCTCTTCAAGTTGTTCTAGTCGCGCCGGCTTGCAAGTGATGAGTGCCCTCATTGTCCCTAACACTGCTTATCCCCGAAAATGCTAGGACTAACATACAGTCGCATTTCAGCATACCAGATAAATTTAAACCTGAATTTTATGGTGGAAAATTTACCGTCTCCTAAAAGATATTCCCTTCATATTTTATACATTCTCCATTCGATTTAGAGTTCTATGTTAAGGGGATAAGTGCCGGAATCGTTTGTGTGAAATCTCGGCCTATTCAAGAGAAACTAAGGTCGCTTCAGCTGTCTACGTATCCGTCCAGAGCGGATCTGTTCGTCTGAACCGGCCAAGTCTCAATTTCGCCCTCATTTCCTATTTGAGACGTTTTTCTGACGTATTTTCGTTCTTTTCAGTCATTATATTATTTACACGTGCCGTTTATTTCATTGTGAATAGATTATTATTTTTTTGCAAACAATGGTCGAGTTTTGTGGTCGATTTTTTCGGGCGTATACAAATTTGATACAATTTATTGGGATTTTTTGATGTGAAGAATATTTTTTTTATAATTCTTTTTGGCTTTCTTTTCCTTCTTATTTGGATTTAAATAAGCATACAAATTTTGCTGATTTCATGTTTTTTAAACAGATGATGAATGTGGCTTTCCCATTTTGATATCGACGAACCCAAATCTATAAACCGTTTATAACAAAAATACAAATTTTCCTAGTTTACTTAATCTTTAATATCTTCCTGACTTTGGTGATTATTACAAGTACTTAACTTAGTATGCTGTAGTTTATGATATGATAGTATAGTTCGAAAGCTAAGACGCAAAATTTATACGAGTATAAGAGAAAATGCCAATAGCGATACATCCGCGGTTGTATGAAGGTATCCTTTACACCTAGACAATGCACTCGCGAAAGCTGCTTCTTAAAAATTAGATTTTATTTCATTTAAAATTATACTTTCTCTGTAGTGTTATAGCCCATGGCATGGAAAAACATTATCAAGTCGTTTTAATAATATTAAATACAATTAACTCTCTTAAAAGCAAAATAAAAGTACAAATGTTGAAAATACAAAAAAAAACAACTAGATTGTACAATTATACAAGGAGTGTGTAAGGATCGTAGCCGGTGGCGTTCTGTGGTTTCTGCTCACCCCCATGGAAAAACGGCGTGAGTTCATGTATGTATGTACAATTTCCAAAATATCCCGGCACATACACCCCTAAGTCTTGCCAGTAGAATCTATGTACAAAGATAATAATAATAATGTGTATATAACAGCTCTACCCCTCTTTAAGCCGATATAAAATTTCCATAGAAAAATAAAAGCAATAACACGCCCTATTATCTTTACAAAATTCAATACAAATCGATTAACAATATCCCGTCGATAAATCATGAGTTTATTGTGAAATTTCACAAAGAATCACACCTTTTATTATAAGAAAGGAGATTATTAAAGGCATTATGATAATCGTTTACATAATACGCCCCCTGTGTTCAGCAGTATTGTAGCGAAGTCGATCTATTCAATTTTGTATTGTATTGTATTGGAACACGGTTCTGTATTGTTCAGCTTTTAAATAGGTGTTGAAGGAAAGAGTATTAATAGCATGTTTGAGTTTTATTGTGTTTTCTGTTACATATTTAAATATAATTACTGAGCGTTGGTGTATACTTTTCGAATTACTTTTCTATAAGATGACGGATCGTTTTGCGAGAATTCGTGGCTATTGTTAGAGCCTAAATTCTTTTAGGGAGCGTCTTTTTAAAAACAGCTTAGATGTCAATGATATCGAGAAACATAAAGTGATAGAAATAAGGAAAAATAAATTGTTTTGTTTATTTGGCACAATTATTAGTAAATCACAATACTCAACATAATCATTCTTGTAAGTATTAAGACATCCATATTACCACCATAACGATGTATTATTTATTATTCTACTAATTTCATAAATGTAAAAATTTGTGAGGATGGATGGATGTTTGTTTTTTTTTCACGCTTACATTGCTGAGCAGATCTGGATGACATTTAACACTGAGATAGATTGTAGCGTGGAAAAATACATAGCCTACTTTTTTCCCGGAAAATGTACGACTCCCGTAGAAAAATATATCAAGACGCGGATGAAGTCGCGGGCAGGTGCTAGTATATTATATTTATTGGGAGAATAATTTCTATTTCATCTGTGTCATTATCGTCCGGCGATAACATCACTCGTGTGTTGTGACGCCTTAAATTTCCATGAACAAAAATTATTTATTCTAGAAACCCAAACGAAAGTACTAATTAGACAGGCTCTTGTAAACAAAGACGCTAATTAATTAGTCCAAATAATCCTTTTTTAATTACCGAAGTCAAAACTGAATCACTGGTATGTCTATCGACAATACATTGCGTAGGACGATAGGGAACTTCGCTCAAATCCTTAA
Source organism: Caradrina clavipalpis (assembly GCA_932526535.1). Taxonomy (NCBI): domain Eukaryota; kingdom Metazoa; phylum Arthropoda; class Insecta; order Lepidoptera; family Noctuidae; genus Caradrina; species Caradrina clavipalpis. The sequence goes on from OW052110.1 coordinate 1,435,763, forward strand.
GTGCTCCGAAAATAAATCCAACCATAATTTAACTAAAATAATACCCGTTCTAAAACAGAAATCCAAGCCATACAAATGTGGTTTTTAATTAAAAAACGAGGAAGCTATACATCAAACGCCCGGTTATGCTTACTAAAGAATATATTTGTGCTGACTGTAGGGACTTGGTAATGTAGATAGCGAGAAGCGTGCATTTTCTGTTTCTTATAGCATCAATTGATTTCTCACAATAAAGAAATTTAAATGTTGGTGGTGTGACACCCCTGTGCTTCAAAAAGCACGTAAAGCCGATGGTCCTGTGTCTGAAGTCTTTCCAGTCGTGTCTGATTGCCGTTTCATCTGACTATGAGAGTGAGGGAAAAGGGAGTGTACCAGTGTTTACACACACACTCACACACTTATGTAGCACAACATAATATATCCTGCGTAGTTGGTTAGTCTTTATTGAGGTTAGCCGCTGTCACCTTAATTCCGTCGGGGTATTTTTTTGACGTGAAACGTCTGTATAATCACATACGAGTACCAAGTCAGAAAACAATAAAGTAAAATTGACTCGCTGACATAGACGTCACACGTAAAACCAACAGCCGTGTGCCCCGACATTGCCCCATCCGATTTTTCTATTTGTTGAATACCTACTGATGAAAATATGGTGAATTTTAAATGTTTTCTACATTGTAATGGCCAGACTTGCTTATATTTTCTTCTTGACTTATTCTCGCCTAGCTTTTGCCACGCTCTAAACCCGCGTCCACTCCGCTCAGCTCCCCACTATCTACATAACCAACTCCCAAAAACCCACAAAGAGACTGGCAGATCGCTTCGTTGTTACTTTCTTGATTAAGACGCGGTAAGGAGGCTCTCGAATTTAGTTCCGTAGATATTAAAAATGATTCAAGTGTACTTAAGAGTGAAAGTTGTCTGTCATCGTGATTGTCTTGTTTTTTATTGCTTTGGCAAAGATTTTTTGATGAGGTTTAAGATTAGATGTGATAATTGTCACTAAGACCGCGGCTAAGCTGATTTCTACTAGAATTTTGTTACAGAAGTGCTTTTTCAATATTGTAATCCACAACATTTGAATGTTCTTGAAAACAATGTTGCTCAACTTTTGTTCCACAATGCAAAGCAAAATACGCAGCTGAATCAAAGATAATGTTCAATGCGTTTGTTTTACAAAATAAAATTAATTTAATTCAACTTTGTCTTTGGGATGGCAACGCATTTGTATGGCCACTGGTATTGCAGATGTATATGGGCAGCGGACACCACCTAATATAAGGTGTGCCGTTGGGTTGTTTGCCATTCAATGATATAACAAAAAAACTATAGTATACGTATTTTTACGCACATACCATCGCGCATGTATTCCCCGAATAGTTAGGAAAACTTGTACGGTATGTTTAGGTCCCATGTTATAGGGGCGAGCCTATAGCCATTAGCCGGGCACAAATCCTGACTCCGAGCTGCTACTAAGAAATTCATAGAAAAAACCAATAACACTTTGCCCGACCTGGGAATTTAACCCAAGACCTCTAGCGTAGCAGTCTAGGACCACTAGGCTAAAGAGGCAGATCTATACTATTTTTCAAAAATATGTTTTTTACGCTCTTAAAAGGCCAGCGCCATTTATAGTGGCGCCTGAAAAACAATGTTTTCATACCATTGAATTGAGCGTGAGAACCCGGTGAATTAATATTGTATGGAGAATAGGGCCTCGACATGATCGGAGCCCATTGTTAAGAAAATCACGGTTTTTGTGCCTTCTTCTTTATTATACTTTGCGTAACATGTTTTCTTGCTTCTCATTTGTTATTGATATTTTGGATCCGTGTTATAATTATAGGGTTACATACCCATCACGCCTGTATTCCCTGAAGGGTTAGGCAGAGGTGGTACCAATGCACACCCACAGTCCGCCGGTATGTTTTAGGTCCCATGAAATAGAGAGCGAGCTTATTGCTATTAACCGGGCACAAATCCTAACTCCAACCTGCTACTAAGCATTTCATAGAAAAACCCAATAACACTTTTTGCTTGAATTATACATACTTAGATACTAATAATTAAGTATCTTATTTGACTTTAAGCTTATTTAATTATCATTTTCTTAACTTTTTAAAAATAAATATAATAGCGAACCGAAAAACGTTTATCATCATATTAACCGCAGGACGTCTACTGCTGGACATAGGTCTCCCCCATAGATTTCTAATAGGATCGGTTGGAAGCGGCTTGCATCCATAAAACCATAAATATATTTTTTTCTGACAATATGAACAAATACTCGTATCGTTTAAAAATAAATTGTGTACTATTTTGCGGGTTTGTGTACTATTTATATTATCACTTTAAAAATAAATTATTAAATTAAAATAAAACAAACAATTAAGGGTGCCTCCCTTACAACAAACGTGATTTTATTGCCGTTTTTATAGATAAGTTACGGAACCCATCGTACACGAATCCGACACGCACTTGCCGGTTTTTAAATATTACACGTGCTCTCAACATACACAAGATTGAGTTCAAATTGTTGTCTACCCATAATCATGTAGCCCCTAAATCCAACACAAATAACTCAAAGGTCACCTACAAAGGTCAAGGTCACCGCGCATTATAATGCATGGATTTCGCGTTTTTAATTAAACCAGTCATCTGCGTGGACCGCCGTATTCCGGGTGTTTTATTTCCTAAAAATTATTTACGACTCTATTTCAAAATATTTTTGTATTTGGTTTTTATGTGACTATGGGTGAATACATTTGTATGGTGATATTATTTTATTGTTTATATTTCTTATTGCTATCACAAAAAAATATGTTGTTGGGAAATACCAACCTTCTAGATTGGTTTAAAATTTTAAGATAAAAAAATAAAAGAAAACTGTTTTTGAAATTTTTAAAACTGGAATATTTTTACAGAATAACACTACCCACAAATAAACCTACTACTGAACAGTGAAAGTTATAACTAGCTTTTGCCTGCGACTTCGTCTGCGTGGTTTTTTACCCGTGTTAAATTACCTCTTGAGTTAAGTAGGTACTGCTCTGCTCCTATGAATCGTAGCGTGATGTTATAATAGCATATAGGCTATTATTATACCATTATACCATTCCTCATGAATCTGGCTATCGTATACAAAATAAAATATGTTTTTTTTTTCAATCTGATTGGTGGTACCAGAGATTATATAACTACTTAATAAAAAAAAATACATTAAATTCATTCTAAAAGCGGTTTTCCTAGATACGGCGCGTATTGTAAGAAGATTCCTTTCTCAGGAGCCCTGACCACCGGTGGCTTGGCCGGTGGGCTATTATTTTTATCTACTTACTTTAATGTCTTTATTTAAAAGGTGTAGGCGTAGAACTTCGATATCGCGATGTAAGAAACGTCAGTTTTAGTTCCCATATGGTGCGATAGATGTCACTATAGATAGTGCAATCCACGAAGACGCGCCCCACTACTATTCCTTCTAACCGTTTATAGTATATGTGTGCAAGCTGCCGTCAATGTTTGAGTGTTGTCGGTACACACTAATTACCTATAAGTGCACACGTACACTACAATGAATAGACTAATCAGGAGAGAGCGTCATGGTCAAAGTGAAAGATGCTGGAAAAGTGGTGGGGCGCGTCTTCGTGAATTGCACTATCTGTACCAAACTTTGTATTTTACTCAGAGAAATCTCCATTTGGGTTCCGTAACCCAATTACTAAGGGATTGCTGCCGATATTCAAAGGCCATCTGAATATCTCAAGATGGGGTTCTTAAACCTATTCTATTGTTAAGACGAGTCACGAAGAGGTCAGTAATTGCGGAAATCACAAGTTTCTATTACCTTAAAATCGTGTTGAATGTCAGCCATTTATCCATAGGTTCTGAGAATCGATTGTTAAAGATAAATCAATTACTATCTTTATAGAAATATTATTTTCGTCATTTTATTCATTTTTTACAATACATTTTTAAATATTTATACATACACACTATCACGCCTGTATTCCCCGAAGAGTTAGACAGAGTTATACCAATGTACACCCCCAGTTTGCCGGTATATTTAGGTCCCATGTAATAATGGACGAGTCTATTACCATTAACCGGGCACAAAACCTAACACCGACCTTCTACTGACAATTTCATAAAAAAACCCAATAACACCGCTCGACCTGGGAATCAAACTCATGACCTTTACCGTAGCAGTCGCGCTTAATGGTGGGTCCACACGATACAGACTTTTGTCTGTACAGATATCTGCACAGACTATAAAGTCTGAGTAAAAATTTAGTTTTATCAAATGTCTGTGTAGACTTTTCATCAGTTCAGACTTCGATTTTAATTAATAAATTAAGTAATTCAATAATCATGAGTTTTGCTCCGACAATCGTACAGACATGTACGCAGACTTCCGACTTTTCTGGTACACCGACATTTGTCTGTACTGATTTGTTGTACAGACAAAATTCAATAGAAGTCTGTGTTAAGTCTGTATCGTGTGGACCCACCATAAGACCACTAGGGTAACAAGGCAGTTAGAAAACAAAAGAAAAACGTACACATACAGTCAGAAGACTATATTTATAGGTCTCAAGGCAGTCGTCGGAAGATATCTAAACCAGTAAAATACCCAAGAGTGATACACACCTTTCCCATTGGCTGTTTGTAATTACGCTTCCAAAGCCGTCTGGGGGCATGTAGATTTTTGTGTTTATTTTCACAAAAAAACTCAACGTAATACGCGGTCGGAATACTAATTAGATATTTTCATCTCTGAGGGGGATTGTGATTCTGTGTAAAATAACGTAATAACTAGATATGATGATTTACTTTGTGTACCTGGTGAAATAGGCTTTTCGACATGGGAGTTGTAACGTGTAAAATGTTGGTGTGTCTACCTACCCCTGTGAGGATTACGGTACGGTGTTATAATATGGAAAAATTGTTAAAATTCTGTTTGCTAGTTAAAAAAATGGTATGACATAACGTATTATCACGCCTGTATTTCCCGAAGGGTTAGGCAGAGGTGTACCAATGTACAGCCACAGTTCGCCGGTATGTTTAGGTCCCATGTAATAGGGGGCGAGCCTATTGTCATTAACCGGGCACAAATCCCAACGCCGAGCTGCTACTGGAAATTTCCTAGAAAAACCCGATACCACTTTGCTCAACCTGGGAGTCGAACCCAAGACTTTTAGCGTAGCAGTCGCACTTAGGATCAATAGGCGAGTAGGCGAAGCCTGTTTCAACATGGGAGTTATAATGTGTAAAATGTAGGTACACAATTTCTACCTACCCCTGTGAGGATTAGGGTACGGTGTTATAATACGGAAAAATTGCGAAAATTCTGTTTGCTTAATTTGTGTCTAGGTACTCTTTTTTGTGTTAAAATGGTTTGATGTCAGCGTGTAATAAAAAAATGTTTAGCCGTATGGGATTTGGTTTTTGACTCGGGCTGTAGGTAATATTGTCTTGAGTGTAATGGCAAGCTTAGCTTTCTTGTTACTTTACTAATATATTAAAGCTGAAGAGGTTTTCTGTTTGTTTGTTTAAGCGAGCTAATCTCTGGACCTACATGTCCGATTGGCAAAAAATCATGGTGTACTATAGCCAGGCTTATAAGGAATAGTATAGACTATGAAACATTACGCTACGACATACGGAAATGAAGCAGTTACCAAAGATGTAAATTGACGTGGGTAAAAAAAAATCACAATGAATCTATATTTGTACTAATGTTATCTAGGTATACCTAAATACGTTAAAATTATATATTTGTTTTAAGAAAGTTCTTCAGGAGGGAACTACTGATCCGATTGCAAAAAATATTTTATTGATAGAAACTACACTATTGCTGAGTCTCATAGGATTTTATGGTATGCTTAACATCCACACAGACAAAGTCAGAAGCAGAATCTAGTAATGATATGATCAGATCTTATTTAGACGAGTATCAGAAATGTTTCAGTCAGTTAGGTTAATAATGAAATAAAGAATCAAATATTATAAGTACGAAAGTTTGTAAAGTTGACTGGATGGATGTTATTAACTCTTTCACGCTTCAACGGCTGAATGACCCTGGATGAAATTTGGCACATAGATAGATTGTAATCTGGAATAGCACATAGGCTACTCTTTATCCCGGCAAAATGTATGGTTACCGTGAGATAATATAATAATATTAACTTTGACGCAAACGAAGTCTCGAAGATGAAGCTACAAAGTCTAAAGAAATAACGACCCAGAGTATGACGTCACTTCTCTCTGTGAACATACAAAATTAGCATCATTGTCTCTTTTAATGCCTCGTGTCTGTAAGAAGATATTCAAGGCAGCGCGCTGCAAACAAACGTAGTCTAGTTATATTTTCCTCATTAAATAATTCAACTTGATGAAATTTTGTAGATAGGATTTTTTTTTCGGATTTGAAACCATCATATAACTTCTTCCGCCCTGGGCGGGGCGAGAGAGAGTGTCAGACTTTTACTGACTATAACCCATCCATATTCCTTCTTATGCCTTTTGCGTTTCGGGGGTACCTCTTTCAAACAACCCGCAGCCCCGGCAGGCATCGGCCGCGACTGGCCCCTCCGATTCGCTGACATCTGTTTGAGGCCCGCGTGGAACACGAACGCGCTGTCGATACAGCCTGTCGTAATACAACGTACGGACGGTGAGCTATCCATTGCTTACCGTCCACAGGCCCGCTTGTAGATAGGATGAAGGCACTCATATGTATAATTGTGACTAGTATATTTTCCGACAATGGACCTGGGAGAGATCAGGCACAGAACCAACTGGTTTACAAGACACGGGGGTGTTACACCACCAACTTCCAAACTCCATGTTGCTGCTGAGAAATTAGTAATGGAGAAACGCAAAAGTCTTATTTCTGTGCCACAACTTAAAAAAATAATTGAATAACCTTTTTTTTATTATTATTGTGTGCACAAGGTCTGTGTATATTTTTTTATTTTCTTTATCAGCCTTTTTTGTCCCATTCCCTCTTCTCCTCCCATCTTTCTTATTCCGTGGCTCATCCCCAACTGTATTGACACCCTTTATCACTAAACAACAGTCTTTCTTTCTTTCTTTCTTTCTTCAAACGAAAAGTCAACAAACAAACTAACAAAACGATCAACTACCAAAATATAAACGGTTACACGAATAACATATGAAATGAAACAAATTAATGACGGCGATATTGGAAACCGATTACCGCCAGATCGTTGCCCGATTAGCTACTAATGGGTTAAATTATATTCCAACTTAGGCGCGTGTGTGACTTCACAACTAAATGTTACTGCTGTTAGGAATTAGAAGGGTTAACTTCTTGACTTAGGGAACATGTGAGGGTTAGTGTTGACAGTTTGACAGGCGAATTAGGGATGGGTATTTTGACAGCGTGTTTGGTGCTTTTGATCTAAAAATACCGGCCAGCTGCGAGTGGGACTTCTGAAGGGTTCCGTACCACATACATAGGTGCAACATCTTTATTATATGGGGTCTTATTATCAAGCCTCCAGTAGCCTGTATTTCAAGAACCGTAGCAGACAGAGAATTTAAATTTTCACAAATAATAAAAATGAAATAAAATTTGTATTTATGCAAGGGACTCTTCTTTCAATTTAAAACTTTATTTAGTTATATTATTTATTGTTAGAGCGGCAATAGCAATACACACTGTGAGATTTTCGACTTTCAACCAACTTTTCAGCACCAACCATGATTGTGGTCAATTCTACCCCAGTAAGTAGATTGTATTCTTAGCTTATTCTTCATTAGCAGATCTGAGTTAGGATTTGTGCCCGGTTAGTGACAATAGACTCCCCTATTACATGGGACCTAAACATACCGGCGAACTGTGGGTGTACATCAGTACACGTCTGCCTAACCCTTCGGGAAATACAGGCGTGATGGTAAGTGAGTGTGTAGATTATATTATTTTTGAAAAATAAACATCCATAGCCTCCTTACCTTCATAACCATTAAACTGATAAGATCTATGGAAGTATAGAAACTCATTAGTGGGCCACCCACTTAGTTATACACTTTAGCTGGGATGTAAATAAATACGACAAAAGACATACTCTTATACATTAAAAGGGCGATCATCCATCATTCCTAATTCATTCGGAACTCATCACGTGGAACGCTGTGCGGATACATCCAGAAGATCAAATTAACACAAGACTAGTTTAATAGTAATAAAGCTCTTTGTAAAGGAGCTCGTCCGGAGAAGTACTACCACAATGCATATTTCTGCCGTAAAGCAGCGTTGCTGTGTTTCGGTTTGAAAGGTATGAGTGCTGGTGTAATTACAGGCATATAACACATTTCAACTTTCTCAACGCCGATGTTTTGTGAACGCGGATGGCAACGCATGTGCAAGGCCTCTGGTATTGCTTCAAGGTATTTTAATCAGTTCAATACTACTTATTACCAAGTGCTACTAAGAAAATAAAAGAAAAATAAAATGTATGGTTGTTAATATTTGTAAATAAGTAAGCACATCAAATCTATACTGCCGTCATAACTAAGAATGCAGTAATCGCAAAATGGCGGTTCCGAGATAAACGCAAAAAACATATTTCATATGATCTGAGCAAGATGTTCGTATTTTATTGGCCATATTATATATCTAAAAAATCGGAAAAAAATCAAGCTTTTACAAGATAATTTTCCTTTATTTAATTTACTAATATATGCAATTATAATACGTATTACTGCGTTTCGGTTTAGTATCAGGTCGTTTCCGAGTCACAGGATACTAAAACTAAATGCAGCACTTGCGCGTATTACTGCATTATGTCTTAGCACAAGTTGATTACTGCATTCTTTTTTAGTAATTATTGCCATTATTATATGCTCGGAACTAAGTTGAAGTGTACTGTGTCTTCTCAACGATTTATACAGATGCATTTTACGGTTAAGGTTTTATTAGTCTCTTAGCTACGACCTAAGTTTTTACATCGTGGAATGCAAATAAAGTATTGAGTAAACTATACGGATGTTAAAAACCTACTTCATGTTCTTATAATATGCAGCATTAGGGTGAAATAAAAAAAAAACATGTTTTTGCAAATTCGTATTCGTCTTACTCCACCGAATGACGTCGCCGAACTGATTTACTAAGACAAAACGCGGCAATGGATCGCACTGCTACGACTACGGCTACGACTTCGCAAGCCTTTACTACACTTAAATACAGTAATGTGGAGTACTGCGTTTTAATTTAGCAATTTGTCTACTGGATGTAAAACAAAATGATAAAGTAGTGGATATTACTGCATTCTGTTTTAGGGTATTCTTGCAAGTACTGCATTCTTTCTTAGGAAACGCTTATTACTGCGTTTTTTCTTATCATTGAAGCAGTTTTCATGCAAGTACGGCAAAAATCATATCATAAAAACATACTTCGAGTGAATTTTTTTATGAAAATAATTTTTTTTCATGTGCATGAACCTCCTGGGATGCCATTTCTGGAAAAAAGTGAAAATTTCAAAAATGTCGATTACTGCATTCTTTGTTATCAGGGCAGTATAGGTCACTTCTTCTTCTTAGCGTTTCGATGACAAACTATACCGTTGGCATACTATATTGTTGCAGCCCACTATAGGTCACTGGGCCAACACTACATATAAAAAACGGTATAAATAAATGTTAGCCTTCTGATATTTTTTATCTTATACTACAAATAGCTATTTCAGAAAAATATTAATATTTTTTTGTTTCTCACGCAATATGGAAATACATCACGCGTACAATAATATAAGTGTGTCTGTTATACATATTGTTATTGTTATTGAGTTTTTGTTTTTTAATAAAGATGTTCCCATTAAAATACTATACCTAAGAGCTACAATTATAATAGAAGAATATTCAAGAATCTGAAGTTTTTACTGGATTTGTTGAGCTGAGATTACGCCTTATTTTCCATTAAATTAATTGCATGGAATTTCTTACACCACTGACATCAATGAACTAAAATATTGTAAGGAAACAAGGACTTTGTAACAAGAATAAGTCTAAGTTTAGCAATCTACCTTCAGCAACTTCTCCAATAATGCCCGTACCTTCCTTGCATGAGAAGATTATTCTATCTTGCAGTGGGTAAATTTATCATTAAAAAAAAAACTACTTATAATCCACAAACTCAACCCCTATCCAAAAAACAAACATAATACTACACTTACAAAACAGCATTCACTACCAGCAAAACTCACAACATTTATCGGTTTTCCCCACCCTAAACCAAAAACCGTATATTTCCACAAAACCGCTGAGCTAAACACATCAGTGACGCACATCACTGTTCCGCGTCACTGGCCCAGGTAGCAGTCACATGTTCTGATGCACATCACTAACTTCAAATAATTAACTATGTGAAATGTGTCGTTGTGGCACAGTGGTTAGGGCACTGCCTCTAATGGTGGGTCCACACGATACAGACTTAACACAGACTTCTATTGAATTTTGTCTGTACAACAAATCAGTACAGACAAATGTCGGTGTACCAGAAAAGTCGGAAGTCTGCGTACATGTCTGTACGATTGTCGGAACAAAACTCATGATTATTATTATATATCAGATTTACGAAAATCGAAGTCTGAATTGATGAAAAGTCTGCAAAGACATTTGGTAAAGACCTCTGAGTAAAAATTTTTACTCAGACTTTATATTCTGTGCAGATATCTGTACATACAAAAGTCTGTATCGTGTGGACCCACCATAATGCATGAGCTAGTGAGTTTATTACCGGGTAAGTACTGATGTGACTTTTCTATTTTAATAAATATGTGATTTCTAAGTACACCTTGGATATCATTGACTTCTTGAAAGCATCATGAGGAAAACTATTTTTCAAGTATGGGAAATCGTCAAATTACTGCCCCCGCTATGAGTCGAGCTGAAGGGAGTGTCAGACTCTTACTGACTAAAAACCATCCGCGTTCCTCGTAATGCCCTTTGCCTACCAGGGTTGATACTTTTGAACAAATTCCGCAACCCTGGCAGGTATATGTAATAATTATAACTTTAAAATCGCCAATCCATCTTAAGCAATTGTGGTGATCAATACTCGTAATTTCCTTGTATGGGTTTTTGCCTAACAGTATGACAATAATAGGCCGGTATTATTATTGTCCTAGTGGTCCTAAGCGCGACTGCTACGCTAGAGGTCTTGCATTCGATTCTCAGGTCGAGTTTAAAAGTGATATTGGGCTGTTTTATGAAATTGTCAGTAGCAGCTCGGAGTTTGGATTTGTGCCCGGTTAATAGCAATACGCTCGCCGCCTATTACATGGGACCTAAAAATATACCGGGGAACTGTGGGCGTACATTAGTACACCTCTGCCTAACCCTTCGGGGAATACAGGCGTGATTGTATGTATATAGTAATAACATCAAAAACTACTGATAGACCCTAGTTTTTCATTCTATATAACCGTATTCTCACAATTCGGTTCTAAAATACCTATCAAGCAACCTTCACGTTTTTACCAAGATAATTTCAATATTTTCTAGATCGAGGCGATCAAAATTGAAAGCCTATATAACTCTATAGCCTTTTCGTTTTATGAAGAATAAAATGGTAATACTTAGTACAGGTAAACTTTATGAAGTGTTTATAGGTAAAAGAGAGTTTATCGATAAATTTGGGTTTTATTAATAGCATAAAATATGTATAGGCGGTTTTCGATAGTTTCCTATCGATATATTTATCTATACTAATATTTATATATGTATATGTCTCGTGATCGCAAGCGCGACTGGTGAGCGCGGGATCCCGGGTTCGATTCCCAGGTCGGGCAAAAAGTGTTAAGTAATGAGTTTTTCCATTCGGAAATTCTCAGTAACAGCCCGGAGTTTGGAAGTTGGTAGTGTGACACCTCCGTGCCTCGGAAAGCACGTAAAGCTGTTGGTCCCGGCTGTCATTAGTAGATCTTTGACAGTCGTTACGGATAGTCAGAAGCCAAGAAGTCTGACAACCATTCTAACCAAGGGGTATCGTGTTGCCCAGTTACTGGGTTGTGGAGGTCAGATAGGCAGTCGCTCCATTTAAAACACTGGTATTCAGCTGCATCCGGTTAGACTGGAAAGCCGACCCCAACATAGTTGGGAAAAAGGCTAAGCAGATGATGACTAATATTTTAAAGAGGTAAGATATGTTTGTTTTGTAACGAATAGGCTCCGAAACTACTGGACCGATTTTAACCATTTTTTCACCAATAGATAGCTACATTATTCCAGAGTAACATAGGCTATATTACGTCACTTTACAATACACGGGAGCAGAGCAGTAACCAAAGACATAAGGCGGGTGAAATAAGCCACGCGGACGAAGTCGCGAGCAGTTCGGTAGTTACAAATAAATAGAGAGCGAATGGATAGGTTACGAATCTTATATATTAATAATACCAGCGTATTGTTGTCTCAATGCAAGGCAAAGCCTCTTCTCATATAGAGAAGGAACATTGATCACCACGTTTGCTCAAAGCGGATTGGCAATTTCAGACTCATAAGTCCAAGTTCCATTACGATGTTTTCCTTACCCAGTGTCCGAGATGTCCAAGATAAACTTAAAAAGAATATGACTTGAATATTCTCTTCTCCAGGACTTGCCCGGCATCAAACCCGTAACCTCATGTATGAGAGGCGGACGCCTTAACCACTAGGTCGTCATAATATTACTTAATCTATTCTATATAAAAATTTCGTTTTACTATGTTTGTCCCGAATAAACTCTGGAACGACTTAACCATATTTAATGAAATTTGGCTTACTGTGTGTTATTTGGTCTAAGTATATAATAAAAATAAAATAATATTGACCTCAATATTATTTTATTGCAAACTTGAGCCATATCAACGCGTGGCCGGCTCAGCTTGTAATATTATATCGTCTGTTTGTTTGAACGCTCTAATCTCAGTAACAACTGGTTGTTGAAATACTTCGAATTGAAATAATCTTTAACGGGTTATAGCCCGTTTATTCCGGAAGGTTATAGGCCTATACACAAAACTAGCTTCTGGTCGCGACTTCGTTTGCGTGGATATTTCACCTGTGTTAAGTAACGTCTTTGGTTACTGGTCCGCTCCCGTGGGTTGTAGCGTGATGCTATATAGCCCTGACCTTTTTTTAAAATCGATTCAGTAAATCCTTTTTTTTATCGGTTTAGTACATTCAGTATAGTATTCACATTCCTATGACCATAAGGGTTTTGGACATAATTGTGGATGGATGGAAAGGAAGAAGGAGGCCAAAGAAAAGATGGATGGATTGTTTGAAGAATGAGGAGTCAGTGATAGTGTGACGGCTGACAGGACGGCATGGAAGAAGAAAACGTGTTGCGCCGACCCCAAGTAACTTGGGATAAGGGCAGGAAGATGATGATGGTTTAGTACATTCAGTGCTACAACCTCACAAACTTTGCCTTTTTATAATATTAGTTTAGATGTCAGTGTCGGTCTTATAACAAAAAATATTTATATTCCTGAGTAATTTGACCCCGTTAAAGATGAATAGCGAATTCAAAGTCAGCCTGTATAAAAAAATAAAAAAATAGACATCACAATTTTGTGTTCCGACCCAGTCGGGTAAACATTGCAAAAGGATTTTCTCCTTTTTCTTCACGCTTTGTTTCACTTACAGATTAAAAACTTTGATATTCAATTCGATGGTTACGAAGGGTCGACTTACCCCTATACTGGGTAAAACACAAGACAAAGGGCCTCGCACAAGCGCGCGAAGCAATCGTAACGTAAAAATACATTTTGAAATTGCACAGTTTTAGTGAGTAAAGTTGTATTTTTTTTATAACTAAATTCATTATTATTATTCATTTGATTGCCTCATTAGCCTAGTAGTCCTTAACGCAACTGCTACGCTAGAGGTCTTGGGATCAATTCCCAGGTCGAACAAAGTTTTATATCTATGAACTTCTCAATAGCAGCTCGGAGTAAGGATTTGTGACCGGTTAGTAGCAATAGGCTCGCCCCCTATTACATGGGGCCTAAAACATATGTGCGGACTGTGGGTTTAAATTGGTACATCTCTGCCTAACCCTTCAGAGAACACAGGCGTAATTGTTTATGTGTGTATTAATTATTTAAACGTTATGCAATATAAGGTACAAAAGCTGAAAGGCAAAGGCTTAGGAATTTTCTACCAGTCAAACAAATGGTGGTGATATAGCCTATATTTATAGATACTTAAAATACAAATATTTACTTTGGATTTACTTATTTTTCAAACTTACCCGGTAAAAAATTTCATCAAAATCGGTTTAGTGGCTTAGTTGTGTAACCAACAGACTGATAGACAGAGTCACTTTTATAATAATATTATGGATTATTACATTGGATCAAAATGTGCACTACACTACACTACAAAACTAAAATTACAATATAGTATACATACGTTTTACGTGCAGAACTGCCCCGTTGATCTCGTGGTCGCAAGCGCGACTGCCGAACAAGGGGTTCCGGGTTCGATTCCCAGGTCGGGCAAAAAGTGTTATTGGGTTTTTCCATTAGGAATTTTTCAGTAGCAGCCCGGAGTTTAGATTTGTGCCCGGTTAATGGCAATAGGCTCGCCCCCTATTACATGGGACCTAAATATACCGGCGAACTGTGAGTGTACCTAAATTGGTGCACCTCTGCCTAACCCTTCGGGGAATACAGGCGTGATGGTATATACATACGTTTTCTTCAGTTTTATTCATTTCAAAGTCTCTATTTGCGACATTAACAAACTCAGTAATATGAGTGGTACTAATGTCGCAAATAAACCAAAACGCAATACGAAAATCGTATTTCCAATTCGAAATTCGACTCAAATCGTTAGTTTTACGTCAGCGCGCCCGCGCTAGGCCAACAGTAGAGGTAATGTATCAGAAAGTGAGTATTTGGAACACAATCCATTGCGGGTCATTGATTCTGTTGATTTATCCACGAAACACAGACGGACAGGCGGATTTTATGTAGTACTAGCTTTAGTTTATCACGCCTGTATTCCCCGAAGGGTTAGGCAGAGGTGTACCAATGTACACCCACAGTTCGCCGGTATATTTAGGTCCCATGTAATAAGGGCGAGCCTATTGCCATTAACCGGGCACAAATCCAAACTCCGAGCTGCTACTGAGAATGTCATAGAAAAACCCAATAACACTTTTTTGCTCGACCTGGGAATCGAACCCACGACCTCTAGCGTAGCAGTCGCGCTTAGGACCACTAGGCCACCGAGGCAGTTTGTGGGGTTTATTTCATCGATAAACATATCTATACTATTACTACTGCCTCGTTAGCCTAGTGGTCCTAAGCGCGACTGCTACGCTAGAGGTCTTGGTTTCAATTTCCTGGTCGAGCAAAAAGTGTGATTTTGTTTTTCTATAAAATTCTCAGTAGCAGCTCTGAGTTAGGATTTGTGCCCGGTTAAGGGCAATAGGCTCGCACCGTAGTACATGCTATGCCCAAACATACCGGCGAACTGTGGGTGTGCATTGGTACACCTCTGCCTAACACTTCGGAGAATATAGGCGTGGTGTTATTATGTCTAACCATTATAACACGCGAAATCGAGTACCTAGACACAAATTTTCAAACAGAATTTTCGCAATTTTTCCGTATTATTATAACACCGTACTAATCCTCACAGGGGTAGGCAGACACACCTAGATTTTACACGTTACAGCTCCCATGTTGAACCTCTCACCTCTGCCTAATCCTTGGGGGAATACAGGCGTGATGATGTGTTATGTTGTCAAGAGAACTGTCGTGTTATTTTCCGGCTGACAGAGTCCGAATCTCACAAGCTTCGACTACAAGATGTAGTTATTGAAAAGCTTTATTTAGTATTTTTTTGTCCTGTTGAAGATTTGAGAGTAATCATGGCGGCCATTGTTGTGTGAAAATGCGTTTACATTGGAAAAGAGAGATAGTTGGAGTGTGGCTTACGTATGTTTGGTCTTAAGAGATTGTCTGAACAGGCGGTTTTTTACCCGACTGCGACAGAAGGAGGGTTATGTTTTTCGAGGGTATGTTTGTATGTATGTATGTATGTTTGTATGTATAATTGTTTGGCACGCTCTGCAGGCTGAACGGCTCGATGGATTTTAGCTTGAGAGGTGTCGTTAGATTCGCATTTACTGAGAGAGTGACACTGGGTATATAAAAAAAAAAACAAAATGGCGGATTTTTGGCGCCAAATTCATATGTTTGGCTCGCTCTGCAGGCTGAACAGCTCGATGGATTTTACCTTGAGAGGTGTCGGTAGATTCGTATTTACTGTAAGAGTGATACTATATTAATTTCCTTTTTAAAACACTAAAAAAATAAAAAACGGTAATTTAAAAAACTAAAAAACCCGACTGCTATTTGTTTTAGGGATTTTTAAAGAATAGCAGTCGGGTTTTTTAGTTTTTTAAATTACCGTTTTTTTACGCGGAATTTTTACACCTCGTACTGAATTTTCAGCTGCCGACATTGAGCTAAACGAATGTACAAATAAATGAAAAAGAATAGAAAACATATATGAGCCTAATAATATTTAATTAAAGGGCAAAGGTCTCCTCTTACACAGAGAAGGCAAGAGCATTAATACAGTTATAGTTAAGGTTTTTTTTATTTTTTATTAATTACCACGAATAATCAAGACGGATTTGTGAGTAGACTTTCCAAGTCTTTCTTTCCTCACAATGCTTTTCCTTAACTAAAGTTAGTGATTTCCAAGATAAACTTTAAAAGTAAAAATAGATTGAAAGAAAACACATTAATAGAATTTACACTTTCATGCTTGAGAGGCGGGCGCCTTAACCAATAGGTCAGCTTGATAAATATTCAATGTCCAACCAAAAAGCCTTTGCACAAGGCATGTGTTTCATTTTACTACTGTATGCTCCAAAACCCGTTATATTCCAAAAGGCATAAATAAGTTTCTTGAAACGTACTAAATCTGGCTCCGTGCCTAAGCTTTAAAACACACGAGCCACACTCTACGGCTACAAAAAGTCGCCGACGATTTGCTAACTACAGTGTTCGAACAGTTTATTATGAACTCACCACCCACGAAAGACGCCGGTAGTTGCTGCATACCACGAGGTGCCACTTCTCGCTTCATGTGGCAGCCATCGACCACAAAATGCCGACCCTTGCCACTTGCGCAATACCTTAACTTCCTGCGTCTATTTTTTTTTGTCTTTATTTTATATGGGCCCTTGTTGTCTTAACTAAATAAATAATGAAGTATAATACTAGAAGTCAAAGTCAAACCATTTATTTGAATTGGCACTTTTGAACGATGTTTACAAAAATCTAGTAGCCTCGTCTTAGATATTTCGTATGGATAAGTAAAAATTCCCCAAAATGGAAAAAAATGGTTTACAATACTTTTGCTGGTATATACCATCACGCCTGTATTCCCCGAAGGGTTAGGCAGAGGTGTACCAATGTATACCCACAGTTCGCCGGTATATTTAGGTCACATGTAATAGGGGGCGAGCCTATTGCTTTTGCTGGTATTTTTTTTTTATATTTAATATTCTATTATATTACTAGCAATGTGCTAATAGAATAAGCAATCATCGACCATTTCTGTTGACTATAAACCAGAGACTAGCCTGTAGCGTACAGCTACGTTTGCGCGGTTTAGCGCGACACAGTTAGTCGCTAGTTACCAAGATTGCTTCGTTTGCAGAACTCTTTAGTAGCCGCTTCCAGCCACAAATAGTGGATGTCGCGTAGCCCGTTTGCAGCAACGCTAAAAGAGAACAAATTGCTTTTAGAAATTAACTCTTTGCACAGCTGAGTAATTTAGCTGCACCAGTAAATGGGTAATAAAATGTACCGCTGACCGTTTACCTTCGTAAAATCACGGTTATCGCTAACTGGGTCGGTTAACTTTGGCGTTTAAGTGAGGTTATGTGTTAGAACTATTTTTATTATATTCGCTTGGTGGTTTAGAATCTATTGTTAAGGTACAATAGCTTTCGTATCTTGTACTTTAGTAATAGTTTTTAGCAGTCTTTCTGGTTTGAAGATTTTTTCCTCCCTTCAAAGTACTGAATTTCCAAATGATGGTGATTTCTGTGGTTCCGTACTTGATGGTGCCAACAGGACCATATTATATATTAATAAGACTACGCTGTCCGTATGTCTGTCCGTCAGTAGGCTGTATATCATAAACTGTATTAGGTAGAGAGTCGACATTTTCATAGAGTTTGTATTAGGTACTATGGCTTTACTCTTACTAATAATAAAATCAAATTAAATTTAAAATTAAAGGTCTCCAAACAAGAAACCTGCTGTTAAATGTTATACGGAACACTTTGTGTGTAAATCCAACTCGTACTTGGCCGGTTTTTAAATCTCGTTTAAAGGTTTTCAATTACGCATCAATTTGTAATTAAGTTATTTCACGGGTAACTAACTATTCATAAGCCTAGATATTAGAGCCTTAATCCTATCTACAAAATTTTATCGAGATTAATTACTTATTGACCAAAATCCTAAACTGCCTCGTTAGCTTAGTGACCCTAAGCGCGACTGCTACGCTAGAGGTCTTGGGTTTTATTCCCAGATCGAACAAAAAGTGTTATTGGGTTTTTCTATGAAATTGTCAGTAGCAGCTCGGTGTCAGGATTTGTGCCCGGTTAATGGCAATAGGCTCGCCCCCTATTACATGGGACCTAAATAACATACCAGCAAACTGTGGGTGTACATTGGTACACCTCTGCGTAACTCTTCGGGAAATACAGGCGTGCTGGTATGCAACCAAAATATGATTTAAACTACTTTTGTTTTTTTTTTTTATAGATGGGATATCATCATATAACTTCCTCCACCCTGGGCGGGACGGTAGGGAGTGTCAGACTTTTAAAGACTAAAACCCATCTATGTTCCTTCATGTGCCCTTTGCGTTCCGGGGACGCGGTATCTCTTTCGAACAACCCGCAGCCCCGGCAGGCATCGGCCCTCAGTGGCCCCATCCAAATTTGCTGACATCTCTTTGAGGCGCGCGTGGAACACGAACGCGCCGTCGACACGGTCTGTCGCTAGTGAACGTACGGACGGTGAGCTACCCATTGCTCACCGTCCACAGACACGCGTCTACGGTGGCCGGGAGTCGTCTCGCGGCTCCCGACGCCCGGAGCGTCTACCGCGGCGGCCGCTGGGACGGGGGATTGTCCTCTCCCTCTCCCGTCCCACTACTTTTGCATGGAACAAGCTTTTGGAAAAAATATAATAGGTAAAGAAAATAAGTGACTTCATAATTTCAAAATTACTTGAATGTGTATAAAGTCAATCATGTAGTTCAGTGGTTTAAAAAAAGGAGGAAAAATTGAAAATCTCAGATGTAAAAATGGCCTGACATTACCAACACACCGTGAACGAGGATTATTTTGTTGCTTTTCTACACCGATGACTTTTATCCTGTAGTTACAACCCACCTTGTACCATCACGCCTGTATTCCCCGAAGGGTTAGGCAGAGGTGTACCAATGTACACCCACAGTTCACCGGTATGTTTTAGGTCTCATGAGGGCGAGCCTATTGCCATTAACCGGGCACAAATCCTAACTCCGAGCTGCTACTGAGATTTTCATAGAAGAACCCAATAACACTTTGCTCGACCTTGGAACCGAACCCAAGACCTCTAGCGTAGCAGTCGCGCTTAGAACCACTAGCTAAAAAAGCTGTTTAAATTTTTGTAGTTAGTTACAACCCAGTAATATCATAAAAAAGGCATATATTCTCAATAGAGACTTGACAATTACGCAGGAGATATTACAGCGCAAGTGTGTGCGTAAACACCGATGCACTCCCTCTTCTTTCACTCTCATAGTCCAATGGGACGACAATTCAACATGACCAGGAAGAGATCTGGCGAAGAACCAACAGCTTTCGAGGCACAGAGGTATCACGCCACCAACTTTAAATCTCCGAGCTGTTACTGAGGAATACCTAATTGGATAACCTTATAAGCCTTTACCCGACCTGGGAATTAAACCCCGAATCCCACGTTTATTAGTCACGCTTGCGACCACGTGACAAACGGGACAGTCAAGTAGTATTATATTATAGAGAAACTTATGCCTCGATGATTAACTGCCTCGTTGGCCTAGTGGTCCTGAGCGCGACTGCTACGCTAGAGGTCCTGGGTTCGATTCCTGGGTCGACCAAAAACTGTTATTGGGTTTTTCAATGAAATTCTCAGTAGCAGCTCGGAGTTTGGATTTGTGCCCGGTTAATGGCAATAGGCTCGCCCCCTATTACATGGGACCTAAATATACCGGCGAACTGTGGGTGTGCCTTGGTACACCTCTGCCTAACCCTTCGGGGAATACAGGCGTGATGGTATATTTATATATTTTTATTAATTTATGCCCCCCGACTCCGTTATTTCGTTTTCTACAGTAAAAGTAGAAAGTAGCTTAAGTTACTCCTTATAACATCATCTACCTGCCAGTGAGAGTCCCGTCAAAATCGTTCGAGACATTTTGGAGATTAGCCAGAACATACAATTTTTTTTTTCGCGAATACTATAATTATCATTAGTAAAAACTGTTATTTTGATAATTACAAACATACGCTTGAATTTTATTTATTGGCAAGATTACAAGACCTTTTCTTGTAATAATTTAAATCAAAAATCAATAGTTGGATACAACTTTAGAGGTGACTGTACTATTATTTATTTTTTTATAGACGGGAAATCATCAAATAACTTCCCCCGCCCTGGGCAGGGCGGGAGGAAGTGTCAGACTTTTACCCGTCTATGTTCCTTCATGTGCCCTTTGCGTTCCGGGGGCGCAGTATCTCTTTCGAACAACCCGCAGCCCCGGAGGTGACTGTACTTAGAAACAATTTTTAGTGATTCTCATCTAATCCAAATCCAAAGTAATCTGACACGAAAAAATCAGCAGATCAGCTTATTCTTAGTCAACAAAATAATAAAATAAACTTCAATATAAGTACGTCTAATTAACCTGACCTTTGACCTTTCAACAAACAAACATTTACTAAAGACCTAAAAGTAACTAAGTCACAAAAAATAAATAAACTAAAATAAGGGTCTTTGCTAATTTCTTGTAACGTAGTTAACTTGCTTGGTTCATGTCGGTTAATCTTTTTACTTCTCGTTAACTTGCCCTGTTTGTTTTATTTGCTTTGGACCCTTTTGGCCGAATAAGGACGGAGAGGTTAAGGGTTGAGCTGTATAAGTTGTAGCCTCCATTAGTTGCCAAACGTTGCAATTTATTAAATGTAATTATTTTAGTGGTGTTACGTTTAGAAGTTATAAAGTTCTGTTGGTGGTTTTTAACAGACTTCAGGAAAGGAAGAGGTTCTATGTTCGTTTGCGTGTTTTTTTTTTCTGTTCCCCGCCCTGGGCGGGACGGGAGGGAGTGTCAGACTTTTACTGACTAAAAAACCATCTATGTTCCTTCATGCGCCCTTTGCGTTCCGGGGGCGCGGTATCTCTTTCGAACAACCCGCAGCCCCGGCAGGCCTTGGCCCTTAGTGGCCCCTTCCATGTTTTTCTGTTCCTTGTGTTCGTAGATATTTTTATATATGCCAATATTTTTGTGCAATAATAAGTACATACATAAACTCACGCCTTTTTCCCATGGGGGTAGGCAGAAACCACGGACCGCCACCTGCTACGATACTTACACAGTCCTTTCGCCTCGTCCACATTCATATATCTGGTCATACAAGCACGCCGGTTACGAGTAGTGTGCACCTGACCTTTCTGAAGAACCTCACCGATAAGGTAGGTCAAGGTAGGTCTTTCTAGGGCGTCCCCTCCTGGAATTGCCAATATCAAAATCATATGAGTCAGTACTTTTTTTTTAAATAAAAATAAAAAATAGAAAAGTAAATATAATCTATAATATAAAAATGAATCGCAAAATGTGTTGGTAAGCGCATAACTCGAGAACGGGTGGACCGATTTCGCTAATTCTTTTTTTAAAATATTGCTTGAAGTACGAGGATGGTTCTTACGGAGAGAAATATTGTAAAAAAAAAAAAAAACCTGAAAAAGTCTAAAAACAACAATTTTCTATACTCCCATACAAAAGATTTGTGATAATACTTATAATGTCGGTAGGGGTAGGGTAGGGGTTGGGTAGGGGTAGGGTAGGGGTAGGGTAGGGGTAGGGTAGGGGTAGGGTAGGGGTAGGGTAGGGGTAGGGTAGGGGTAGGGTAGGGTAGGGTAGGGGTAGGGTAGGGTAGGGGTAGGGTAGGGTAGGGTAGGGTAGGGGTAGGGTAGGTGTAGGGTAGGTGTAGGGTAGGGGTAGGGTAGGGGTAGGGTAGGGGTAGGGTAGGGTAGGGGTAGGGTAGGGTAGGGGTAGGATACCACGCGAACGAAGTCGTGGCGGGTCAGCTAGTAATCATATATAATTAAATAGGCTCGCCCTCCATTACATGGGACCTAAACATACCGGCGAACTGTGGGTGTTCATTGGTACACCTCTGCCTAACCCTTCGGGGAGTACAGGCGTGATGGTATATATGTATGTACTATTCAAAATAGACAGAGATACCTAGCATTTGAAACTTGAGCACTAATCCAGCCATATCCAGCATAAATGCAATATTAATTTCGAAACATTATTCTGAAATTCAGAATCCTCGATCTAAATGTCTTAGCTACTTCATTACAGTTACAAAACACGGGCGCACCCTGGAAGCGGGTCTAAGTGCATTTTAGTGTTTAGGACACTGTGATGTCGCCTTGGGCTGCTTTAAGATGTTTGTGTGGTACAAGTTGTGAAGCGAGAGCGGGTTTTAGTTTTGAGGGACTTTCTGGTTTATAAACATTTTTTTTGTAAGAATTTTTTTTTGGTGCACCTCTGCCTAAGCCTTCGGGGAATACAGGGGTGATGGTATATATATATATTTTTATTACTAGTCTGGGTATTCTCACTGCGGGTCTAGGCTCTCCTTACTCTCTACTATTTAGTACTATTTTAGGTCAGTCTTTATCGAAGGAGTTTAACGCCCTGCCATTCATGTGTGAGTCGGAGCATGAGAGCACGATCAGGAGAAATTACTAGATTGCGGCAACGTTTCTTAAGAAATGTGTGTTTGTGTTGTTTCATAACAAACAAGCTTTTTTTTCTCACCCGCGTTTAAGTTACATCTTTAGTTACTGCTCCGCTTTCGTAAGTCGTAGCGTGATGTTATATAACCTATAGTATTTCTCATGAACCTGGCTATCACATAAAATAAAAAATAATGACTGGCAGTTACTGAGATTAACGCAATTAAACAAAAAAAAAATACCTTTCAGCTTTCTTCTTCTTCTTCTAGAATACATTCACGAAACACTCTACTCCCTAAAAACACTACATTCTCAAATCGCTACATCTTACACCTTGCTCCTCTAAGTGAAAATAACGTTAGTGAAACTAAGTAGCACAATTACTTGTGATTGTCTTGAACATTTTGGATGTCTGCTACTCCGGAACTTCAAGTCTACTTACAAACATAAGTTTGTCAGTTGTACTGAATTGTGAAACACGTAGGTACAGGTTTAATTATTTACTTATTTATTTATAATTGTAGGTAACTTGGTTGGGTTTATGCTGGAATTGAAAAAGATGGAGTAATTGGAGACAATTCAGGCATTTAAATATTGCTGTCATGGATGTTGGTATTGCATTATGACAATAAGAGGATGCGACCACTTGATATAATTCGTTTGATAGTAATTTGCCAAAAGAAAACATTAAAAAAATTGTCGGATTTCATTCTGATTAGGGTCTTTACTTGTATGTGATTTTCAGACAATTATATTTGCTTGTAGTGTCTTGGAAAGCATATAAAGACCTGGCTGTCATTCCTAGATCTTTGACAATCGCTACGGGTAGTCAGAAACGTGATACTCTGACAACCAGTCTTACTAAGGGGTATCGTATTACCCACTAACTGTATTATGAAGATAGACAGTCGCTCCACGTAAAAATATTGGCATTAAGCTGCATCAGATTAGACTGGACACCGACCCCAATATAGTTAGGGAGGCTAGGCAAGTGATGTTCGTCTGCAATGACGTCACAGCGAAACTTACTAGTAATTAAAAGCTCCAGTTCAGTCCAAACCATAACAACGGCAACGGTAGTATATGTGAAACTTTTAATATTAAGATCTTGTATGTACCATATACTCAGAAATAAAGAATTATTATTATTACTAATAAAAAACTTTAAAGAACAGTCACATACTCGTTTATGTAAGCAGGTAAAAGCGCGTTTCAAGGTAAAAGCTCGCAAACACTCGCATAAGAAATTGGCAGAATTGTCTAACAATTAATTTGTTATATTTCTTCACCTATGTATTCTTATCTCTCCCTACTTTGTATTTTTTTTTAATTTTCTGTTTCTTGCACCTCCTTCATTCTGTCTCTGCATCACCCTAAGGCAGACTGGTAGAAAGTGCCTAAGGCATTAAGTCCGCCTTTGTACGGTGTATTTTATACTTTAAGTGCATAAAGTTTAATAATAAAATATAATATACCATCACGCCTGTATTCCCCGAAGGGTTAGGCAGAGGTGTACCAATGTACACCCACAGTTCGCCGGTATATTTAGGTCCCATGTAATAGAGGGCGAGCCTATTACCATTAAGTTTAATAAATAAATAAATAAATAAAATAAATATAAATAAGTCCAATTTTTTCTGCACCAAAAATCAAAATACACACAAGGAAAAGCCACATTCTATGGGCAAAGTTGTATTATTATCCTTATTGGTGTCAATTTGAGAGACATTACCTGACGGCGAGTTCCTGTGAGCTGGGAGACATTTCCCGTGCGTGTCATCGTGTAAATGGTGGTGTACTGATAGCACCCGGGGTGATAGTGCGGGGCTCCGTCGTGAAAGGACCCGTGACATGAATGTGTTGATATGTTTGTTATTTGTCCAATTAAAACATTGCGTTCGTGTGTTTAGTAGTGACTAAATGGATGGTAATGTGCTGCAGTGCTTTCCAGTAGAAAGCTCTCTTGGTAGTATAAACCGGACTGTACGTCGATTCTGTAAAATTCAGACATCTTCTTATCGTGTGGGCAGTAAGGTCTAAAGACCCCAAACACCCTAGTGTCAGAGTTTCTAAACCGCCTCAAGGGCCTCTGACATGGTTACTGATGTCTGTGATGTCCAAGATAAACTTAGAAAGTACATATGAATTAGAAAAAGTCACATTGGTACTTGCCCGTGCGCGGTTGCGAACCCACAACCTCGTGCATGGGAGGCGGGCGCCTTAACCACTGGGCCATCACGACATCAATTTAGACATGAACTCGCATCTCACGTCGCTTCAATGACATCAAATATTCAATCAAATTCAAATGACATTGTTTTATTTGACACTTTGAAGTGCGAAGTGAGCGTCGAAATGGTGGTGGAATTACCGTATAGAATGCCACTACTATTCTGTAAAAATCTCTGTCCGTAAAGGTGGTATGAGCTTTTGATAAATTGTAAAGTGGTTCCCCATTTTTTAGGATGGGAATCATCAGAAAGGTCGGGTGTGCAGTACTTGTAACTGGCATGCTTTTATGACCAGCAGGTCTATTGGCTATCTTTTTCAATGCCAGTGACCAACTGGCTTCAGTTGCACACTTACGTTTGATGACAACTGAGAATTTCATAACATTGGTATTGCGTATCACATGAAGTGCTTATCATGCTACGGTGGCTTTTAACGATTCACGGTGCTCTTCGGCACAGCACTTGAACTCCTCTATTTTTTATCGACTATTATGACGCTAAGTTGAATATTGGCTATTGAGCGTTACAATACTACGTTTTTATGAACATCTTATTTTAAGCGGCTTATAAGATGCTGTTGACGTTTTACGTAAACAAACTGGCGGCAAATTCATTCTTTCGTAGTTGTTTAAACTACTTAGTAAGTTGAGTGTTTCGTGAACTAAAATAAAATAAAAGGTAAGTAACCCCACTAAATACATTGGTACCACCTTGTATTTTGAAGAAGTTTACGTTGTGAGTTTTGAATAAAAAAATATTTTAATTAAATACAATAATTGATGTTACAACTATACAAGTAACACTAACTTAAATTATTATTAAATGATTGTGGTGGTAGGTATTTAAAAGTTACACACTTACGTGAATATTTTGAATAAAGGTATGTCACTCTAGGTTGTATTAATATAGTACCTATACTTATTTAATTTTAAGATGCCTGGACAAAGAAAAGTTTCTGCAAGACAGCTGGAATTGCTTGTGGAGTTTGCGGAAAGAAATGAGGAAGTAGCTTTGGGTCGCTTTCCGGGAGGACCACAGGCCGTTAGAGTCACTCGAGAAGCGTGGAACTCCATAGCAGTCAAGCAGTTCGCAATAAACTCTCTGTCTGGCAACTGTAAAGGATTACTAGCGTCCCGCAGGCGGCATCTTTGCACTTTCCTTTTTTTTTATACAGTTTCCTTTGTTTACGCTGTTTTTCAGCAGTTACCAGCAAACTTAGACGTAACATTCTCTATTTAAAACTTTAAAAACACAAACACAATAACAATTACACTTTTAAATAAAATTAATTTACAAAACGTAGTAGTTCTACTCAATACAGGCACCGGTG
Source organism: Caradrina clavipalpis (assembly GCA_932526535.1). NCBI lineage: Eukaryota > Metazoa > Arthropoda > Insecta > Lepidoptera > Noctuidae > Caradrina > Caradrina clavipalpis. The sequence continues at coordinate 1,462,369 of OW052110.1, forward strand.
CGTATCATGAGAATTCCTAAAACACTACCCAAGAGTAGTGTTTTTCAAGTGGTTAAGTGACTATCAATTTGATGCCCACTCGATGCTTTAAAAGCTTAGACAATCGCAATCTTATAAGTATCGATACGACAACACCTGTCAAAATGTGTTACGGGTGACTATCATCGGCACCGGTTGCTAATGACGTCATTCCAGTTAGACACTAGAGATAGCCAATACGAAACTAGCTATTTGACAGTCAATCGTTGAACACTTTACCAAGTGATCATCACTATGAACTGTCAACAGAGATACGCAATAGCACCGCAGATGTATGAATGTGGATAAAGCGAAAGTAGTGCGTAAGTGATCGTAGCATGTGGCGTTCTGTGGTTTCTGCTGACCCCCATAGGAAAAAGGCATGAGTTTATGTATGTATGTATGGAATCATCAAATGCCTTTGCCCCCTATGGCGGAGCGGGTTAAAATCTTACTGGCTAAAATCCATCCGTGTTCCTCCTAATGCCCTTTCGTTTGAAATTAGAATATCAAATATGTAATGAATTTTATTTTTTCTTTCAATTTATGCATGATTTTCAAATATTATTAATAAGTTGTCTTTTAAATTGTCAGCTAGATTTGCCCACCATATTATATAACATATTTGTACGCCTCCTGGCATAACATAGCGCTCTACTCATCGAAGAAGACCTGTATTTCTTTACCTATGTTAACAAATAAATAAATTCTATTCTATTCTATTCTGTTTTAGAAAACATAGTGTTTATAGGTGTATCCGATAGTACAGAGGCAACATCGACGCTTATATGCGGGGCCATTCATAAAATACGTAAATGTAAATAGACACGGCTTGAATTTTTGGGTCAACCGCTGTTGAAAAAGTGCCAACATTTCACAATAGCTCAAAATACCGGACAGCTAAATATTTAAAAAACCGATAAAATGCGATACTCTATTTCCACATACTAGACCGTAACAAAGGATGAACCGACATCGATATACCAACCGCTTTAGTAAAAATATAAAACCGCATAAAAAAAAAATGCGATTATTTTCTATATGTTACCGGCCAAACCCGATTTCAGGATAAACTAGTTTTACCTAGGCTAAACTAGTTCGTCCTATACACGGTCGGATGAACTGGTATAGCCTAGGCCAAACTAGTTCATCCTAAGACCAAAAAAAAAAAAAAAAAAATCAGGATAAATCAGTTTAGGCTAGGTTTATTAAATTTTAATTATTTGTTCAGTTTACTTGATTCCAATTAGTGCATAAGATTATGACAGCTCGAAGTAAAGTAATAATAATCGATACTGTGATTGTTTGAATTAGGTACCATAACTGTTAGTACCATTCGTTTTAACGACAAAATATTATATTTTAATAAATAAGATTATTTTCGAATTACGGAGTATCTTATTTTACCAATAATAATTAAAATTTAATGAAATACCAATTTATTTTGCCTTTCAGGGTATTCTAAAATGTTTAGACAAGGCCATACCAGTTTATCCTGGGTGTGTGCATGCTTATATTAGGATGAACTAGTTTGGCCTAGCCTAAACTGATTTATCCTATTGGTCTTAGGATGAACTAGTTTGGCCTAGGCAAAACTAGTTTGTCCTGTAATCGGGTTTGGCCGGTAACATATACAAATAAATAAAGTTGAAGTGTCAAAATAATAGTTTTTTACTACATTTGGTATTGTTTACGCGAGAACTTGTTTTTTGTTATGTTTTGTTTTTAAAAAAAACGTTGCCCCACACTAGGATTTTTCCTGTATCGTGGAAACGTTTACAAACATATAAAATTACATACATTTTGTATTGTTGTCTATTTGTTTTGGCTAATCTCCGAAACGCCTGGACCGATTTTGATGGGACTTTCACTGGCAATTAACAGATGTTAAAAAAAGTAACGTAGGCTACTTTTTATTTTAGAAAAAGAGTTAAAGGTTCGTGCAAGAAACTATCCCTTGATTTCCTTTGAAATTGATGCGAACGAAGTCATGGGCATAAGCTAGTACATACATACACATAAACTCACGCCTTTTTCCCATGAAGGTAGGCAGAAACCACGGACCGCCACCTGCTACGTACGACCAATGCTGGGAGGGGACGCCCTAGAAAGACCTATTGACCTTATCGGTGAGGTTCTTCAGAAAGGTCAGGTGCGCAGTACTCGTAACCGGCGTGCTTGTATGACCAGATTTATGAATGTGGAGGAGGCGAAAGGAGTAAGTAAGGATCGTAGCATAAGCTAGTTATGCAGGTCTGTTTACTCCGACCCTCGCCGACAACAAAATCGGTGTAAAAGTCGGTTGAGTAAAAAGTATTCACTTCAAAAACGAAAATGCAAAATCCCAAATCTCAAACACATAGAAAGCAAATGTAATGTCCAATACTCGTCTCATCTATGCACAAAAAAAAATCTATGACCAACAAAAGCAAAGTAACAAACCCGGTTTCCACATCCAAAAACCCGGTTCCATTACAACACAATCTCAAAGCGTCGCTCAAATGTAATTCAATAAACACAGTAACTCAGATTTCAATCGACTAGGAGCGAAATTGAACACATTGCTACAAGTGTGTATTCGACAATTCTGAACCAAATAATATCCTATTTGAATGTATGTAGCTACTCCGTCTACTATTGAGAGTCGATTCGTCATTGTCTTCGTGAAATTAGAAGAGCGTTTATGTTTGAAGGAATTATACATGTGTATGGAGATATTTTGTAATGCAATGGTTCTCAAACTGTGTGGCGACGCCTTGGGGTACACCTTAGGGGGTATTTTAGAACTCTAAAAGCATGCTAAAGTTAATGTAATTTGTTGTAAGTTTATCTTGGATATCACTGACATCGATGAAGTATAATGAGGAAACCTGGGCTTCAAAATTAATTCGAATCTGAAATCGGCAATCCGCCTTGAGCAAGCGTGTTGATCAATGCTCGTACCTACTCTGTGTGAGAAGAGGCCTTTGCCTTGCAGTGGGACAATAACAGCCTAGTACGAGTATTACATTAAATAACAAATGAGTTGAGTGTTTTCTATAATTACATAAAAATTATAAAATATACAAATATTTCCTTTAAGCAAAAAAAAAATTACAACATATGAAAGAGGTCGCAGTACAAAAAAGTTTGAGAACGGCTGCTGTAATGGGTTTCGATGACGATTGTGGGTGTTCTTATAATAAGCTGTACCATCTGTGGGGTTTCCGTCGGAGGATCATTTATTATCTTCATTGTTTTGATAGACATTGCTAACTCGTGTTACGTCCAGAACGTTAGGTTTACTTCATTTCATTATCTCTCATACCGACACGTGTATCTAATGAAAGACTCTTTATAAGCCATGGCGTATTACGAGTATAAAGGCACGATTTCGACACAGTATACAGCACACAATAATTGTACCATTCAAGTTAGGGCTTTAAATCTTGAGAATTAAGATGTTTTTTTTATAATTATTATGAAAAAGGTGACTTGCGGGCGGTGCACTGGTGGTAACGGTCAGATTTTTCAAGGTGATTTTAGACATTTTGTTGCCGTGTCGAACGGGGTGCTGTTATAATAACAGAGAAAATATTCGACACCAGCAAATTTCAGGAGTTTTGATGCTTAGAATTATGACCATACAATCATACATACATACATAAATTCACGCTACTTTCTCACGAAGGTAGGCATTTTCCTTCGTCTACAAAATAATGATCATTGCTGTATAAATATAGGTTTTCAAATTATAACATCTAGTAATAAAACCACGGTTACCGCAGTGGCCGAGCGATCAAATATAACTGACCAAATATTTATATGGTAGTTAGTCTGGCTATTTGTATATGTAAGTTACTAGGCCTTTATTTTTCGAACACAAAACTTAGTTAAATAATAATAATTAAATTAAAAACTAAGCGGATGAGGTTTTTGATGCCCTATGACCTTCCTTTCTTTTTGTTTTTCTTTTTTAACTGTACATAGTTTATATGCAAGTTAATTTATTTGTAAACGCAATAATGTTTATATATTAGTATATTCCTAATGTAGGACAACGCTTCAATAATAAGCCGGCACCCAATAATAATCTATACTTCGATACTAATATAATAAAGCTGAAGCGGATTTTTGTTCGTGCGTTTGTTAAAACGCATTAATATCTAGAAATACTATTTGTACCGGAAAAAATTGTGTAAGATAGCCAAATTCATAAGGAACAGTATATGCTATTTAACATCACGCTACAACCCAGCGGAGCGGAGCAGTAACCAAAGACGTAACTTAACACGGTTGAAAAAATCACGCGAGCAAAGTTACGGGCAGAAGCTGGTATAATATTAAATGACATTTATTAATATGAGAACGACTACTTTAATTAAGCACAGAACGCGAGAACGTATCGGAAAAACGTTAATATCGATAAAAAAAAACTTGGCAGCTCGAAATTAATGCAGAAGGTTTAAGTTGCCTCGTTAGCCTAGTGGTTTTAAGCGCGACTGCTACGCTATAGGTCTTGTTTTCAATTCCCAGATCTAGCAAAGTGTTTTTGTGTTCTTCTGTGAAATTCTTAGCAGCCCGGAGCTTGGAAGATGCTGGTATGGCACCCCCTTGCTTCGCAAAGCACGTAAAGCCATTGGTCCTGCGCCTGATCTCTTCCCGGTTGTGTCGGATTGCCGTCCCATCGGACTAAAGAGGGAATAGGGAGTGCACCTGTTTTTGCGCACACACTTGTGCACTATAATATCTTCTGCGTACTTGTCTAGTCGGCACTAAGATTAGCCGAGGTGGCCGGATTAGGTCTAGAGAATACATTTTTACTTTGGGTCTTTCTATGAAATTCTCAGTAGCAGCTCTAAGTTAGGATTTGTGCCCGGTTAATGGCAATAGGCTCGCCCCCTACCTACCAACAGACCGGCGAACTGTAAATGTACATTGGTACACCTCTGTCTAACCCTTCGGGGAAAACAAGCGTGATGTTAGGCAAGGTTTAAGCTGCCACGATGTAGAAGGAAAAATACTGGCTATGATGTATGTACCCATTCGTCAATTACTTTTTTGTAAGTATCAAGGAGTTTTGAGTGATGGATTGCGTATAAAAACACATTATTGAAAAGCGAAAATAAAAAAGGAGTAGGTAAAGTTTTTGTTTGGCGTACCAAAATTATATGTATGAAGCAAAGCTGTCATCTAAGTAGGTGACATGAATAGGTATATTATAATGGATAATATAAAGTTGAAGAGATTTTTTTTTGTATTTTTTTAACGCGCGTATCTTCGAAACCACTGGTCCGATTTTGGAAATTCTTTTACTGGTAGAAAGCCACGTTAACCTTGGGTGCTATTATAGGCTATATTTAATAACAAAAAAAAAATTGAGGATCTCAATTTTTTTTCTTCAAACGCTTTAAATATAATAGTATTTAACACGACGACACGGTTCACGCAGTAGCGATCGACTGCTGCGCTACGTGTCACGAGTTCGATTCCCGCACCGAAGAAATATTTGTATGATCTACAGATAGTAGTTCTAGTAGTAGTTGTGCTGTTTGTGTGTATGTGAGTTTATGTGTTTGTACACGATACAGGTGAAATTCCTAGTGTGGGGCAACGTTTTGTTAAGAAAAACTTCACAATGGATTTTTTTTGTAGTTTTAATCATCATTTAGATATAGAACGACAAATGTCGTCTTATATCGTGTTTACAATAAGAAAAAAGACAACAGTCTGACCACCGCACTACCCACACACTTTCAGCGACGCAGCAGTGCACCAATGCCACCAATAACATACCATCACACTTGTATTCCCCGAAGGGTTAAGCAGAGGTGTACCAAATGTATACCCACAGTTCGCCGGTATGTTTAGGTCCCATGTAATAGGGGGCGAGCCTATTGCCATTAACACACAAATCCTAACTCCGAGCTGCTGCTGAGAATTTCATAGAAAAACCCAATAACACTTTTTGCTCGACCTGGGAATCGAACCCAAGACCTCTAGCATAGCAATCAAGCTTAAAACTTCTAGGCTAACGAGGCAGTTAAACACACAATAACAACGTCAGAATGCTGCACCAAAATCGCACGTCCATTAAACAGAAAATACATTCTGACCTGCATGTTTGTTTCGAATTTCTCACGTTGTCAAAATATTTGCGGGACCACAAAGCGTTCAGTAGCAAACCGAAATTGGTTTCAGAGGTAAGTTTGTAGGTACTTGGATGAATTAAATTGTGGAGTAATTAGTTTTTTGAGACTAGAGCATATAATATTATTACTTTTTTTTTTTTTTTTTTAAAGACGGGAAATCATCAAATAACTTCCCCCGCCCTGGGCGGGGCGGGAGGGAGTGTCAGACTTTTACTGACTAAACCCGTCTATGTTCCTTCATGTGCCCTTTGCGTTCCGGGGGCGCGGTATCTCTTTCGAACAACCTGCAGCCCCGGTAGATTATTACTTATTTGGTGTTATTGTTTTAAAAAAACGTTTCCACACGCTTGAAATTTCTCCTGTATCTTGGGTGCCTTTACAAATATATACGATATAAGAGAAATACCCAGCAAAGTTAAAAAAAAAATAATGAATGAGAAGGGATTTTTTTATTAACTTACTTAACCTGCCATTACCATCCCTTCCTAGAAGACTGGTTCGAGGTGGTGCATGAAAATAATATTTGAAAGGACTTGGGGTAGGCCTTTGCCCAGCAGTGGAACATTGCAGGATAGACAAAAATAAGTATAACCTGTGTTCATTCTTTCTTTCTTCTTTTTGAAGTGAAAACTTCTTTAGCGGCGTTGTGCACTTTTTTTGGAATGGGTAAAAAATGTTAAACTCGCGTCAGGACACGTGTCCTGATCAAAATCTTACGTTTTTTTTTTTTTTTATTATTATTTTTTATTTATTTTTTTTTTTATTTTTTTTTTATTTTTTTCTTTTTTTTTTTCTTTATCGTTTTCATTTCTGCCGGCACTCCCGGAGTGCAACCCATCGTTTTTTTAATAAAACGTTGCCCCACACTAGGAATTTCTTCCGTATCGGGTGTGCGTTTACAAATACATAAACTCATATTACACAAACAGCCAGTCCCGGAACAACTTACGCGTAAACGTCTCTAAGTCACTACGCCAGAGTTTTCTAGGCCTCCAACGACTCATGTCTTTCAGCATCCACTGCGTGACGACCCTGCACCATCTGGCCTTACACATTCTGCATGCATGGCCTGCCCATCTCAGACTCATTTCAGTCTTGCAGAATTATGACCTATATTGGCGATTCCAATTTTGGATCGTATCGTGGTATTGCGTGTTCGGTCACTGAGTTTAATTCCCAACACGACACGCTTCATCGCCTTTTGGCAAACCTTGAGTTTGGAGTTTTGAGACTAACAGAGATTACTTCTTACAAAAAAAAAGTCAATTTTATCTCTTTATAATATACTAGCTTCTGCTGGCGACTTCATTTGCGTCTTTGATACATTATCCCGCGGGAACTGTACATTTTTCCGGGATAAAAAGTATCTTATGTGTCGTTCTTTACTATAATTGGTGTCAATGCCAAATTTAATCCAGATCCTTTCAGCCGTTTCTGCGTGAACGAGTAACAAACATCCATCCAGCCATCCTCATAAACTTTTACATTTATATTATTAGTAGGAATCAGTTGGATATTAGTATAACTAGTAGCACTAGCTCCGCCCGCGACTCCTTCCGCGTTTTGACCGACGTTCACGTATCACCCGCGATGAGTTACATCTTTGGTTACTGCTCCGCTCTCGCGGGTTGTAGTGTGATGTTATATAGTCTATATTACTCGGAGAAAACGTAGCTATCTATTGATAAAAAAATGATTAAAATCGGTCCAGCAGTTTCGTAGCCAACTCCGCACAAACAAACATAAAAATCTTTCCTCTTCATAACATTAGCGGATACAAAAAAAAGCTTCCCAGCAAACAACAGGAATCGATAACTCAATTACTCTAGCAACCAGAAACCGTGATGATACTTTGCCACTTAGGATTAGGGTGTAATAAGCCCCTTGAACCCTGGTAGGCTTCCAGAAGGGGTGGGAACCTCCCTATGGATATTGGTTATGCAAATATGAACGGTAAGCGAGGCTGCCAGGAAATTGAGAATCGCGTATAACGCTGGTGGAGTGTTAATTTTTTGAATGATTCGTAACTTATTTCTGATGTTTGAATGGATTTGTGTTTGGAGAATAATGTGCTCTGGCTTTTGTGGTACTTAAACTTAGTTTTTTTTCTTTATATAAACGACGATATATTTGAAATAATTATGTGGAAGGAGGGACAGTCAAAGCCCAAAGTCAATTAATTCATTGCAATTAGACCATTAAAATGCAAGTTTTAACGTCATTTGCAAAAATATACAGGGTGTTTGGTGCATCGTGTGCCAAATTAATATGGTCGACTGAGGGGGTCATCTGCTATCCTTTCAGACCCCTAAACACTTCTCATGCCCTGTGTATTATTATTCATCGACTTTTTAATGTTTTACAAAAAAAATACCAAATTTTTACATTCAAGTTCATTTTTTTTTAAAAGTACACGTCGTAGACTCTCTATTTTAATTTTATTTAGATGTGCATTGTACTACAGTACTTTTAAATTCAAAATTAGTGACATTACCCATCTAGTTTTTTATTTATTTACTCGCAAAGTTTTGGACTTCAATTAAAGCTGTGCATGTTACAGCTATTTACATGGCTATAAAAAAAAAACCAAATGAGACCGGGATCTAAGGACTTCGCCAAAAATTCTCTAGTCTATCCTCTTGCTAGTGATGTGCCAAATGCCATAAAAATCTTTTTACAACTTCGTGAATTCCCTAGAATTGTGAATCGAGTCACAAAATACAAAATTCCAAATTATGGTATAAAAATTTTGTTTTGCTTAAATAACACCTGAAAAACGTATTAAATATGTTATCTCACTCTTACAAGATAAAATCTGTCTTGTATCCCTCTTTTTTGGGGGAGGGGGTACTAGAAATAATATAAAATGCATTTTTAACATTTATTTCATATTTTTTTGCATATTCTGCTTAAATTGTTGGCCTTTATTGCGAATGCAGGCCAGACATCTATTTCGTATTTCCACAGTTGTTGTACGAAGTCGCATTTCCTCCTTTGAAAAGAGTTCTGACTTTTAACCAGAAAAAAAGGAAAGGTTTAGTGTAAACGTTTGGGCAGGAGTGATTGGAATCAGGTAATTGAACCGCATTACCTGCCCGAAAACTTCAATGGCGAAAACTATTTGGAGTTCCTTCAAAATGACTTGCCCGAATTAGTGGCCGAGGTGCCCGTATGTAATGAAAATGTGCCCAAAGTATTCCAGCATGACGGCTGTCCCGCGCATTGGCGTTTGACTGTGAGGGAATATCTTGATAATGTATTCCATAATGCGTGGATTGGTGGCCCTTTTGCATGACCGGAACGTTCCCCAGGCCTAACTCCGCTAGACTTTTAACTAGTTTTTGACTAGTATACACCACGGAGGTTCCGACTAGGAATGTACTACTTCAACGCATTCAAACGGCGTTCAATAAAATTAAGGAGGAAATGCGACTTCGTACAACAACTGTGGAAATACGAAATAGATGTCTGGCCTGCATTCGCAATAAAGGCCAACAATTTAAGCAGAATATGCAAAAAAATATGAAATAAATGTTAAAAATGCATTTTTTATTATTTCTAGTACCCCCTCCCCCAAAACAGAGGGATACGAGACAGATTTTATCTTGTAAGAGTGAGATAACATATTTAATACGTTTTTCAGGTGTTATTTAAGCAAAACAAAATTTTTATACCATAATTTGGAATTTTGTATTTTGTGACTCGATTCACAATTCTAGGAAATTCACGAAGTTGTAAAAAGATTTTTATGGCATGTGGCACATCACTAGCAAGAGGATAGACTAGAGAATTTTTGACAAAGTCCTTAGATCCCGGTCTCGTTTGGTTTTTTTTTATAGCCATGTAAATAGCTGTAACATGGACAGCTTTAATTTAAGTCCAAAACTTTGCGAGTAAATAAATAAAAAACTAGATGGGTAATGTCACTAATTTTGAATTTAAAAGTACTGTAGTACAATGCACATCTAAATAAAATTAAAATAGAGAGTCTACGATGTGTACTTTTAAAAAAAAATGAACTTGAATGTAAAATTTTGGTATTTTTTTTGTAAAACATTAAAAAGTCGATGAAAAATAATACACAGGGCATGAGAAGTGTTTAGGGGTCTGAAAGGATAGCAGATGACCCCCTCAGTCGACCATTTCAATTTGGCACACGATGCACCAAACACCCTGTATATTTCAGATGCCTATAGATAGCGGTGTCCACTTAACATCGGGTGGGCCATCTGCTTGTTTGCCATCCATTGATTAAAAAATAATAATAATAACAATGTGATGTGATCACGTGTATGAATGTGCAAGAGGCGAAAGGAGTATGTAAGCATGTATGTATGTCGCGTTCTGTGATTTCTATGTAAATAATAACAAACACCGAAACTACTTGCCTATTTCAAAAGGTAGGCTAGGTTTAAATAGAGCTTGTGCTCTGTGAATAGAGCATACTTTCGCGAATATCTTCAAAGCAACCAAAGTTCAGGTTAAAAAAAAAACAACACTTCGTTCGAAAATTAAACACCGTAAAACAATTGACCAATACGCTTCTTTCTACAAAACCAAACCTAACTTTCGATTTCCTAAAAACCGAAACATCCTTCTTCAGCCATTCCAAAACTTAATCCTTATTCGTTAAAAGGCTACCAAGATCTGACATGAATAAAAAGTGGACCAGCCTCCAATATTTGAGAAGAAAGATTATTTTTCGGAGTCTGTGGGTGAAATTGATAAGGTACGCTGGTGACGTGACGAGAAGTTCGAATGGCAATAGATTAAGGGTCGTAGTCATATGGTGGGGGTTCGAGAACGGAATGTAACACCTGGGTTTTTTCTTTATTGGTTTAGCTTGTTGAATTGGGTGTTGAGGATTTTTATGTTGAAGTTGTTGTTCGATCTGTAGTGGTTTTCTGTAAAAATCTTTTTCGGTAAAGGTGGTGGGCTGTGAACCCTGGTAATGCACAATTCAGTTAACTGCCTCGTTAGCCTAGTGGTCTTAAGCGCGACTGCTATGCCAGAGGTCCTGAGTTCGGTTCCCAGGTCGAGCAAAAAGTGTCGTTGGGTTTTTCTATGAAATTCTCAGGAGCAGGTCGGAGTTTGGATTTGTGCCCGGTTAATGGCAATAGGTTCGCCCTCTATTACATAGGACCCATCAAACACTCTGCCTAACCCTTCGATGAAAACAGGCGCAATGGTATATAATTATGTAAATCATTTTTAAGAGCCATAGAATCTACATGTAGATCATAATAATAACCATTCTGCAAAATGTTGCCAGTTAACATTTCTAACACATTTACTTAACACCCCAAACTACCGATAGATGGCGTTTCTCCTGGGGTTGCCAGCATCAATTCGATCATTAATACTAACGTTAAGATCCTCATCTATGCAATTATATCCCAGTTTTACGATCTCGAAGGTTTTGTTCCATCTTATCTTAGAAATGGGAAGGATTATACTTATTTGTTGAAGTTCAAATTGAACCCGTTGGAAGTTTGGGAGACGTTTGTTTTAGGTTATTATTTGAATAACGCCCAGTTGTGCCAAAAACTTAACTCAAAATAAATTATAAAAAATAAAAATAAACTTTTTGTTGAAGTTTTGCCCTATCGTAGGTGCGTTGACAAACATAATAAACACAAACAGCCAGACCCGGAAAAACTATCTGTAGGCCATACAAAACTTTGTTCGGTGAATCGAACACGTGACATGAAGCACAACAGCCAATCGCTCAGCCACTGCGCCGCTGTGGCGTGTAAAACCATAAATAGAAATAAATTATGTATTACAGCTTTAATTTGTTCGTGATCCTTTTGGGAATCTAAGTCCAACAGTGGACGTCCTACGGCTGATACAAAAAGTAACCAAGATTGTTACTTTCACAAACTCACACAAACAAACTCAACTCATCACAAACTCTCGCATTAATAATAGTAGTACTCGTAAGATAGGATGTACAAAACAAAAGAAACCAGGTCAGGGTATAGCAATCGAAATCCATGTTAACTGAAATAAAAAATCTTGGAGTTGTAAAGACAAACTCATCGACCCCTTATTCTAAAACCACCAATCCGAATAGAGATTCCGTAAAACAATTTCACACAAAAACGTATTTAATATCTATAATCCGGATATCTAGTTAAAACCGACGGGATCAGCCCAAAAGCGGTTTAAACCAGTTCAGACGAGAAACGAACGCGATCCAGTCAAATATTTTACTACTGAACGATTGTTGTACAACTTTTTTTTTTTTTTTTTTTTTTTTTTTTTTATAGACGGGAAATCACCAAATAACTTCCCCCGCCCTGGGCGGGGCGGGAGGGAGTGTCAGACTTTTACTGACTAAAACCCGTCTATGTTCCTTCATGTGCCCTTTGCGTTCCGGGGGCGCGGTATCTCTTTCGAACAACCCGCAGCCCCGGCAGGCATCGGCCCTCAGTGGCCCCATCCAATTTTGCTGACATCTCTTTGAGGCGCGCGTGGAACACGAACGCGCCGTCGACACGGTCTGTCGCTAGTGAACGTACGGACGGTGAGCTACCCATTGCTCACCGTCCACAGACCCGCGTCTACGGTGGCCGGGAGTCGTCACGTGGCTCCCGACGCCCGGATCGTCTACCGCGGCGGCCGCTGGGACGGGGGACCCTCCTTTCCCTCTCCCGTCCCGCCGCCTCCTTCTCTAGCATTACAGCTTCGCAGAAGGAGGCGACTGCTTCCCATTCCCCCTCGCTCCGGACCATGGCCTGGACCAGTGCCGGACGCGAGAGGGCGCCGCCGCCGATGGCCGCCTCGAGGACTCGGCGGTGCTCAGCCCAAGCAGGGCACACCGCCATTGTTGTACAACTGGCGAAGTTTTCCGAACGGAACTTTTAACAGATGAAAATATAGGATTTAAAAAGCAGAAATATGATATTGTGATGTATTGCTTAAATACATTATCTTTTTATTTTTCTCGGCAAACTTTTGGTGCACATTGGTACACCTCTGCCTAACTCTTCAGGGAATACTGGGGTGATGGTATGTGTATGTGTTATTTTTGTCATTTATTCATCCAAAATACATACGAGTACTAATGTACAGGTATGTATTTTGGATTTTGGTAACTAATTATTCGAAATGTACTCGTAATTATTAAATTACGAGTACATTTCGAATAATTAGTTACCTACCAATCCTTTTGGAAATCTATGCGGGTGGCCTATATCTAGCAGTGGACGTCCTGCAGCTAATATGATGATAATTGTTACTTTAAAAATAAAAACATTTAAAAATATAAAAAATAGTGTATGTGTGTAACCGGCATCGGGAACAGGATCCAAGCTACTGGTGGTAAAGGGCAGCAACACATATTTGCATGGCCTACAGATAGTCGTTCCGCGTCTGGCTGTTTGTGTGAGTGAATTTAATGTTTGTAAACGAACCCTAGCCCCTACCTAGCGCAGAGCAGCGTTTAAAAAACCGGGTTGGGCTATGTCGGGGCACACGGCCGTGGGTTTAAGAGCGCGTATACAGAAAGTTGGCAACGTCGCAAACAGCTGTCAAATATTTCCCTGTTTTGATTAATTTGTCAATATTACTGTATGAAAATAAGAAATATGGCTAACTGATGCACTAGAATATTGATTATGAAATGCAATAATTAATATCGTAACACCGAATATTTAGTTTTAGATGTAAAAAAAGTATTTGGAAACTTTACAAATGCCTTTTTTGCACCTATGTCAGCAAGTCGCTTTTAGTGTTAAACATTGAAACCTATTTCGTTATTACTTTTCGCTTTCTGACTTGGTACCCCCGTATGTACTTTTAAAGACGGTTCATGTTAGAAAAAGCTTTTCTGTGTAAATTCCAGCTTTTAAACCTCAATTTAACTCAATTTAGATTCTATCTCAATTTAAACAAATGTATTTCAGTCGGAGAATCCACTTAACTACCTCTCCTAGAGTAGTAGTTACTAAGATTGTATCGTAACCCTATTCTTACGTAAATACGATTGGTTAACTAAAACGTAAGTGAGTTTGTACGTCACTTAATACAACCAGCCCCCCTAGCCAAGTCACAAACGATAAACGCAAACGCCGAGTAGGCTTTAATAGATCTTCAACTTTATGTGCTTGGTTTTAAGTTGAAGATCTAATGAAGATTGCATAGCGTTTTCGTTCGTTCCAGTCGCTAACGCTTAGAAATCTTTAATAGATTTTCAACTTAAGGCTCTTAGGTATTAAGTTGAAAATCTATTGGTACCTACCGAGCGTTTACGATTATCGTTTGTGACTTGGCTAGGGGGGCAGATTTTTGAAGTGAAAACTTCTTTAGCGGCGTTGTGCACTTGTTTTGGAATGGGTAAAAAATTTTAAACTCGCGTCAGGACACGTGACCTGCCGTGCGATTCGACAGTAGTGTCGACGACACTACTGTCAAATCAACTTTACGCACAACGCATAGAGTTGATTTTACCGAAGTTTCGTCAACCAGCTCGACGTCGAGCGCAGCGTTGAAATAAATTAACGTAAGGGACATTTTGGCGAAAATGAGTTATATACATCATTGGATTCAGAATTTTCTGCTCTATCGATTGGTATTATTAAAAAAATTCTATCGTTAAAAAAAAACCCTTACGTTAAAAAAATTTGGCCTGCGTAAAACGATTTATGAAAAAAAAAATGATGTAACGGACGTTTACATTTTTTTTTCTCTGAAAAATAAAGTAAGTCATAGTGTTAATAATTTACAACCTCAGTCGATTTAAATAGCATATCCCTTACTTTAATTTATGAATAGAGTTTTTTAAGAATTATTTCTAAAGGTGATGGCTAAATGACTGCCCCCGGGCCAGATACATTCTGGAATGTATATGAATCTTACATAGCCTCATAATATTTAAAAAATCATTCATGAATAATATGTAGTGTTTAATATTTTCCTAGCACTTTCGTGAACTATTAAACATAATAAAGTACCTAAAAAAAAACTTTTTCGTCACAAACATTCGCTTATAAATATACAACCTCATTTTCGTTTTTAGTTTTATTCTTTTTCGTTTTATTTTTTGTCAGTTGAAGAAAATTATATACTGTCACACACCTTTTTTTCCTTTTTAGGCAATATTATTTTACCATTATATTATTCCCAAAAAGTATCTGAATCTTACCCCCATGCCCCCATGGGAAAAAGGCGTGAGTTTATGTACGTGTGTGTATGTGTGTATCTGAATCTTTTTTACATGAAATACTAATATTTAGCCATTCAGCATTACATTGTACCTAGTACCATATTTATACATGGTACCTGGCACATGGGGCAGTGGTCTATACTTCCATTTAGCCATCTCCTTTCATTTAAATCTGTGATAGCTAAGCTGAAACCAACATTAATCATGCAAAGAACCTATTTCCATGGTGTTAAAATACCATAATTTTAGTAGATAATCTATAGTTACATCAAATTGCAACACTGTAAAAGTCCTTTACAATAGGATTACGTATAATTTTCTATTTCTCTTGCTGCTTACACTATGCTTGACGGTTTACACATAAAATATTAGTAACGTAAGGCACAACTAAACATATTTTTTTAATGTAAAGGACATGCTATATTTTAATCCGCTGGGTATTCCTAAATCTTTCGTTTAGAGCATGAAAGAAGAGGAAATTCTAAGAAACTTTGCTCTAGACACAATTAAAATTGGAGCAGACAGTAAAAAGTTATACCCAGATTTAAAAAAATAAAATCGTTTTTTGGCTCTCCTGAAAAACCGTGTTTTGTCCCTTACATAAATTGATACTTCTGGTATCGATATGTTAGAGAATCGCACGGCTGATCGAAAATCTTACGAATTTAGCGTTTTCACTTCTGCCGGCACTCCCGGAGTGCAAACCGTCGTTTTTTTTTTTGTTTAATGGAAATCTGAAATGGGGTCATTGCACTCGTCATTATGAACAACTTTTACTGTGGGGACCAATTGGGGATCGCGAAAAAAATACAGTTTTTTTTTCAAACTTTATCTTGAATGTGGACGAGGCGAAAGGAGTATGTAAGGATCGTAGCAGGTGACGCTTTGTAGTTTCTGCCTACCCCCATGGGGAAAAAGGCGAAAGTTTAGGTATTTATGTATTATCTAGAGTTACGTGTACAAAAATGCAACTATCGATGTGCCGATTTTTTTTCCGATTTAGCCTCAAGAAGCTTGAATCTATTCTTTAAGCTAGGAAGTGCTTACTTTGTGTTATAATAAATTATGAAATATACTAAAGTTAGTAAATTAAAAAAAAAAACAGCTTTAATATAATAAACCTGTAGAGGTTTATGTTGTTGTTTGGTTGTTTGTTTAAATCTCTGGAACTATCAATCGGATTCGAAAAATCTTTTTGTATGTGATTCATGAGTAGGTAATATTACACTAGGAGCGGAGCAGCAACCACAGACGAGGACGGGGGGGGTCATTTGATGATTTTACCATCTTTAAAAAAAAAAAAAAAAAAAAAAAGACGAAACATTATAGTACGAGTCAAATTTAATAGCGGCTCGGAAGTTAGCTGCGAGTGCAGGTTCGCGCGGATTTATTCCAGTTAACAATAATTTAGGCTCCATTTAATTATTTCTATAGCAGAAATACATATCTCGAAATCATTAAAAGGAAGCAAAATTAATATTAACTGGAATAAACCTGCGTTAACCTGCACTCGCAGCTAACTTCCGAGCCGCCATTAAGTTTGAATCGTACTATACGTGGGTGATAAAACTACGCGTAGTTTTATCACCCACGTTATTTTTACCACGTCAGTCATACGTAGATGTCCGACGTCGCGGCCACAAGCTTAGTAATTAAATAAAATGAAAATACAAATTAATATTTGACAATTTCTTTCACCTTTTTAGCGTGTGAGCGATTTTGTTTGCACTACTATACTATGAGTACTTATCTAAACAAGCTTATTCAAAAATGGCTTCACTAATACAAAATAATGTTTCTTTATATATGTTACATAACATTTGGCACTCCCAAAAGATTTCCAAACACATAGGTGGACTATTTTCGTGAAAGTCTACCCATTACTGGGCAAAAATACTAAATCTTCATTACTTAAGCCATTTTATACCATTACGCTGAGAACTTAAGGCATATAATTGCTTAACGACTTTAAGGGGAAAAGGGCCAAGAGGTAGGAAAAAAAAGTTTGGTAAATAACGTTATATCATAACGACGTAAGATTTATGGGGTGAGCAGAGTAGTAAGACTTTTGTTTATAGGATCGCGTGTTTTTTCTCTAATAGCCAGAGGGCAATGAGTAATTGTGATAACTTGAATTATGTAGCGTGGGGGATTTGTTGTCTGTGAAATATTTGCGTGTATGAGGCAGGCGATATAGGTACGTTGTAATATGTACCTACATGATAGGTAAAAAATACAGTTTTTTTTTCATTTCACTGTATGTAGATTTTTAGTGACATAAACATAGTGACAGTTTGACAGTTTCTTCTTAAATAATAATTTTATTATGTCATATTATTATATTTTTTCGCAAATACAAGATGCAAAACTGTACCTTGTGTAAAAGTTATTTCACTGTCGAAAAATCAGTCCTAACCAATATAATTGTATTTTTCAAGAGTTTATATAACCATTATAATATTACTACATTTTTACATAAACTTTGATGAATCACAGATTCTAATGCATACTAAGATTTTTTTTATTGCATTCCTGTACCAGCTGGTGTATTCTGGGTTATTGCGTTGTTAATAGGTAGATTGATTATTATCAAAAAAAGGTTTCCGAAAATGCAACAAAAAAAGTGAAAATAGCAAAATCTGAAATCAGAAAAAAAACCCTAAACGTTAAGAATTCGTCTAGCTCCTAAACTATAAGAAAATCACAGAACACACATATAACAGCAGTGACTTGGGATGTCCAGGATGAAAGGATTTCAAATTTTTTTTGGACATCGCCTCTTTTTCTTGTAAAATAGCAAAACATGTTCTGCTATGCTATTCTACAGGGTGTAGAATAGCATAGCTGAGCGTGTTTTGTTATTTTCATTCTTCCTATTAGCAAGAACTAAGAAAGTCAAAATGGACCCGCAAGTTCTCGAAACCGGAGTACCTTACCGTACCAGACGGTACTTTTCATTCCAAGGGTGAAGAAAAAGATACGGGGCCCCCGGAACGCAAAGGGCATAAGAAGGAACATGGATGAGTTTTAGTCAGTAAAAGTCTGACACTAGGGCGGGAGAAGTCATTGGATGATTTCCCATCGGTAACAAATAGGGTGACCATAATGTTATTCCACATTATTAATGTTATAATTATTAATATAATATAATTATTAATGTTAAGACTGTAGGGAGGTACGCCGGGAGTCGTCTAACCTCCAGGGTTTAAGAGGTGCTTGCCTCAAATTGCTAGATATAAGAGATTTAGCTGGATCTCAAAGATGGCGCGCGGTGTCGGTCTCAAAAATTGTGTCGTTAAATTGTAATCTTTGAACCGGGAGAAGGGAATGGAATTATTTTTACAGGAATACCTACGTGGTATTATTTTTACAAATAAACACCTTTTCAGAAATAATTGTTTACAAAGCCATATACCATCACGCCTGTATTCCCCGAAGGGTTAGGCAGAGGTGTATCAATGTACACCCACAGTTCACCGGTATATTTAGGTCCCATGTAATAGGGGGCGAGCCTATTGCCATTAACCGGGCACAATTCCAAACTCCCAGCTGCTACTGAGAATTGCATAGAAAAACCCAATATCACTTTTTGCTCGACCTGGGAATCGAACGCGGGACCTCTAGCGTAGCAGTCGCGCATAGGACCACTAAACCAACGAGGCAGTTCCGATCCACTGTAATTGTATTATGTTAATAATCCGAATATCATCATCATCATCAAATCAATAATCCGAAAATCCGAATATGTACCGCAAAATTTAATCAGGGTTTTCTACGATATGTAGGTACATCACTAACTTAAAGACACATTAAATTAAACGTCACAATAAAACAAACAAAAAAAAACCCATTTAACTTTCAAAATATTGCGTGCATTATAAAACCTATCATAATATCATTTGCAAATTAAATTACTCAGTTCTCAAGAAAAACTTCTTTAGCAGACACACCATACAAGAAATTCTAGTAACTACATATTAAGAACAGTTCGCATTCTAACCTCAAATATAATCTATGAAAAAGGTCTAATTTATCTGCATTTTTGACATTGACTTTGTTACTGAGATGAATTTGCAACAAATTTTTTAACGTTAATATTTAAGAGAATTGACCTTCTAACGAACAAAAACAGCATTGTAACATTATTCCCTTTTGCTGAAAACGGAACCCTAAAATCTATCCACCAAAAAGGTTCCGTAGTTGACGCTTTACCCCGCTCAACGCTATCAATTGTACCCGGATTAAGTGATATTTTCCTGGAAACGATAATAGTTTCCTTTTTAAGACCTGGCTAGTCTACCTAAAGCTATTCCAGTTAATATATAGTCTTGGACCGACTCCAGTTTCTACCAGGGAAGAGGATGGAATTAAAATATTTTTTAAACTTTTAACAGTATGTATAAGAAACTCATTTTTTACAAATATGGGAAGTAGATACTAGACTATTATTGTCTCTATGCAGGGCAAAGACCTCTTCTCATACAGAGAAGGCACGAGAATTGGGTAGTTGACACCACTAACCAATAATTATAAGTCACCACTTCTCTAAAAAAGCACTTTATTTTACCCAAGAAAACCGATTAATTTTTTAATTTATTGTAAAATCAGATTTTTATTTACTTTAAAATCAATAAAAAGTTAGTCAATTGAGTAGGCCGATAAGTGACGTCATAGCGTGTTATTGCCATACAAAATCTATTGGAGAATCGCGTTTTGACAGTTTATAAAAAGTATGTCAATTGACGGTAGTGTCAACTACCCAATTGATCACCACGCATGCTCAATCCGAATTGGCGGTTAATAACAAAGTCAAGATTACCTGACTTTATTTTCCTTCACCGATGTTAGTGACGTCCCAGATAAACTCAGGAAAGTTCATAAGTTTGAAGCAAAGAAATTCACATTGGTGACTAAAAATTGAATGTGATCTGTTAGGTTGAACTACCCTCTAAATGTGGTTCGACCTAACCTGATGGTTCGGCGTCCCTGTAGTTATAAGAGCGATCACATTCTGTTGCGCCACCTCGGACCATCCCTCGTTGTGTGCGTCTAGATCCTCTCATGACCTCTTCTTGAGTTCGATCATTCTTAGGTACCCATTGCGTGATGAATTTAAATTTGATCAGCAATAACCGTGGTTCATGCGGCTGACGTAACCCACAGCCTTTTAGCCTACTTCTATAATCCTCATCCTGTAGGGCAGTGTACCCTAACACATGTTAGTTATGTAAAACAAGTACAATAACAACAATAACACGATTGCCACAGATTCGTTTATTTCATTCACTCGAAGCTACACCACTAGCAAATACACCAATAACGTACATTATTGCCTATAAAGAGTACTTACTACTAACAAAATAAAAAAGAAAACCAAATACATAGAGGAAACGCGAGAAATAGCAATACTGGAGGTATGCCAGTTTGTGTAAAGGTGTGGCCTCACTGTTAGCGTTCGAGCGGGGTAGTGACAGCTACGAGTAGTTACTCTTACCAAGATGTTGATCTTATAATAATGTCTTCTCGGTCTTTATACTAAAGTGCCTCTGTATTGAAGCTTGCTGTCACTGCCATGCTAGGGATTAAACATTAGGATTGACAATTCACTTCAGGTTCGCATTACCTAAAGTACTTGAGGGAACGGCCGACTTGGACTAATTCGTTACATCGATCATACACATCTTTGAGCAATTATCCTTTTAAAAATAAACAAACTCTATATTTTTATAAATTTTGTATAAATTGATGCCAGTAGATTTATTATGTTTTACAATTATTCTTTTTTACCTCGTCATTTTTGCAATTGCCAAGTGATTTCAATAAACGGCTTTCTATATATTTTATATATACTAAAACGATACCTAGTTTCTTCGTACAAAACATTATAAAGCTTAGACGCAACCACAAGGTCTCTTTACTAGCTCTAAAGAAGTACCGTCAAACAAACCATAAGAGCAATTTACATAAAACGCTCGCTACCAAACGCTCCCCGCTGAATGCCCGCAGTGTGGCCACACCCCAACCCTAGTTTATTCGAGCATTACGGCACTTCTTGTGTACACGAGAAATTCTGAAAACAGAATGAAAGAAATAAAAAGTGTCAGTAGCTTATTAAGTTAAAATAAAGTAATGTGGAGCAAAAACGTGTTGTCGTACAGGTCACGACTTTATTCCCTGTGGGGTGGGTAGAGATGTCAGTATTGCAGAGTTTATTCTGTTAAAATTTTCCTTGGGGTATTTTGGTGAAGTGTGTTTGATGTGAGTTGTCAATTTCTATCATAAGGTGGAATTATTGCTACGATCCTTAATACCATTTTCGCCTCGTTCACATTCAATGCAATAAAGCGTGCTTTAATAAAGCGTGCTTTATTACAATACGTTATATAATTGTGAACTTATTGGTGAGGTTCTTCAGAAAGGTTGGGTGCGCAGTACTCGTAACCGGCGTGCTTGTATGACCACATGTATGAACGTGGACGAGGCGAGAGGGGTATGTAAGGATAGCAGCAGGTGGCGTTCTGTGGTTTCTGCTTACCCCCCATGGGGAAAAAAGCGTGAGTTTATGTATGTATGTATGTATAATATAGGCTTACGTACAGTGCAGTGGACGACTATAATAGGCTGATATGATGATGATGATGATGGTAATATAGTTAAGTCGAAAAAGAGTTCGTTAATCCTGCTTTCGTTACATTCATCAGTATACATACATAATGTATATGCTCCAAGAATCCAAAGCCACTAGATCCACGTCATTTAAACATGGCTGAAATGAGGACAGGTAGAGGAAGAGGTCGTTAAAAAGGCACGGCTGGTTTTTGTTTATAGGTATTATAAAACCCAGCCGTCACACTTAAACGTTAGTGAGTGTTATATCTTTTATATTAGGCACTTGGAAAAGGGTTCGGCATTGAAACTAGCAAGTGCGTTTACCCTTTTTTAACTACATTTACTTCTACGTGTTACTGTCCCACTACTGGGCATCATCTTCCAGGCCTTCCAGAAACAGTTTTCTCGCCTCACCTCAAACCAGCACTCATTCGTATTACTAACCTTAAATTAAAAAAGAAAAAAAAACGACGGGTTGCACCCTGGGAGTGCCGGCAGAAGTGAAAACGCTAAAGACGTACACAAATATGACAATTTGATCAGGTCACGAGTCCTGACGCGAGTTTAACATTTTTTACCCATTCCAAAACAAGTGCACAACGCCGCTTACGAATTTTCGATCAGGGTCACGTGTCCTGACGCGAGTTTAACATTTTTTACGCATTCTAAAAAAAGTGCACAACGCCACTAAAGAAGTTTTCACTTAAAAAAAACCGTTTTACACATCATCATCATCATATCAGCCGTAGGACGCCCACAGCTGGTCATAGGCCGTTTCATACGATTTTTGTAAATTATTAATATTTTTTTCCAGACCACAACTTGTAAAAAAGTAGCTTGGACTTACTACAAACATACTTTTAAAAGAATAACTATCAAAAATATACTTATAACTTTAGGTCTCTGCGTTTTCTTACTCGTTTTAAGTAATGAGTATTCAGGCTAACTAGTGTTCCTAGTGAAAGATTTTGAAAAATAAATTACTTTATAAAACAACGTCTTTTACAAACATTATATACCATCACGTCTGTATTCCCCGAAGGATTAGGCAGACGTACACCTCCGCTTAACCTTTCAAGGAATACCGGCGAACTGTGGGTGTACATTGGTACATTTTAACCAATTTCGTGTACATTCTCTACCATCATAAGCACAATGTATCTATTAGCGATTTGTCACAACTTTACGCGAACTTCTCAGTATCAATCACCTCGGATGGCGGAAAAACATCGCGCTGAGTGATTGGTAAACAGAGTCACATAAATGTTATTGAGTTAAGCCAGTTTTTTAGTGTGAAAATAGCATTATGTTGGTAATTTAGGTCTACGGCTAACTAAAGGTCTGGAAAAGACATTGTTTAGCTCGGAGTTAGACTTTGTGCCCGATTAATGGCAGTAGGCTCACCCCTTATAACATGCCTGCCGGGGCTGCGGGTTGTTCGAAAGTGATACCGCGCCCCCGGAACGCAAAGGGCACAAGAAGGAACATGGATGGGTTTTAGTCAGTAAAAGTCTGACACTTCCTCCCGTCCCGTCCAGGGCGGGGGAAGTCATTTGATGATTTCTTATCGGTAAAAAAACACCCCTATAACATGAGACCTAAATATTTCGGCGGACTGTGATTATACATTGATACACCTCTGCCCAACCATTCGAGCGATACAGGTGTGATGGTATGTACGAACGTGGAACTAAGTGGATTTCCAGCTCCACAAAAAAGAAACTGAGACCTTCTTTATATAGAGGCGTCGGAGGTAACGAGGTACATGGGGGTACACAAAGCCTATTATCGCCTATACAGCACGTAAGGCGAGGCCGGTGAATGGCTAGCACGTACGTACTCTTTACAAATCGGGCACCTGACTATGGTGTGTTTAGATGGGATAGTTTAGTGGAGATAGTTGCTCGACTGGTTTTTTTACCTGTTTTGCATAGCTTGGCAAAGGCCTTCCCAAGTACTTCCAGGTATTTATTTCTTTCGCCACCTGGAACCAGGCTAACCACCCCGGACCCTACTACTGAGATTTCTCAGCCACGTGAGGGCTAAATAACAGTGTTATTGGGTTTTTTCCATTAGGAATTTTCTGAATAGAAAAACCCAATACCAGTTTTTGCTCGGCCTGGGAATCGAACCTAGAACCCCACGTTTAGCAGTCACGCCTTCTGCCGCGAAGCCACGCCATGATGCAGTTAATAATGCCAATCTATTACTATTCTAATGCTGCACAAAATCCTTCCTGTTCACTATGCTTGCTCAAGGCTGGCTTAAAGTTCTTATTAGTCCAATTTCCTCACGATATTTTCTATCTCCCTTGTCAGTCATACCCAAAATAAACTTAGAAATTACATATAAATTAAAAAGTCCAGTTAAAAAAAAGGAAATATGGAAAAAAGGAATTTGCCCGGCATCGAACCAGCACGCTCGTGCATAAGAAGAGGGCGCCTTAATCACTGGGCCAGGACGACACGTAATTATTATGATTAACATAAAAATAAAAGTCATTTAAAACCTTTATTAGATTAAAATATAAAAAGTAATAAACATAATAAGATATTTTCGTTAAAATTAATGAAAAAGAATGATACGAAAATGTGCTGTCTTAGGGTTGTTACAGGTTGGCCGTTTTTAGGCGCGTATTATTTTATTTCATACTAGCGAACAAGAAAAAAATTCTCAAAATTGGTTTAGTAGATCCAAAGATTACCTCTTACAACCTCACAAACTTAACCTCTTTATAATACTAGTATAGAAGAGCGAAGCCGCACTTAGGAGGTTGTATGCGAGCTAACTACTAAACTTACACAAACATTAACACAATTATCCTTATTTGCATGCGATCATTTGTAATGTAACATAATTGTGTGCGCCTATTCATTATTTATTTGTTCCCGTTTCAATGGGCAGCCAAGGAACCTGATTGTTGACATAAGACGCTGGTTTGATGTGTTCACACGACCTATAATAAATCTAACTTAAAAGCGTTCGTTTAATAAATAAGTTAATATAAAATTAAATTAAAAATAGGTAATAAAAAAAGATACTAAAACTAAATGACATCAAAAAATTTAAAGACTGACGGCATTGCCACATTTGATGGCAATGCTTAGCCTCTAGTCTCGGTAAAAGTCAGAAAATAAAGGCATTTATTTCAATTAAACCAATTAGGTAGTTTTGGATTGTCAAGAAGTCGGTCAGTTAGAAAGTTGAAGCCAGTTGCCCTTTTCAAAACGTAGGTCTCTATGGAGAAGAATGTGTAAGGTTCTCTAAAATCCAACCAGGATTTTAGAGACGATTTTAGACTTGTCATTTGTATGTATATGTGATAAGAATGTATACGGAAGTAAAAAGCAATAGAAAACATTTAAAAAAATAAAGATATAAGCCATGGCAGTTGAGAGATTTCCAATTTCAACTGACAGCGCCCGTTCACGAACATGACGCGTGAATCAGCATTTTGAAGAATATCACCGTGCATTATTAACATCGAGCAAAAAATAAACCTCACCGCCCACAACCGATATTTTGACCAATTTTTTGTCGGCGAGTATAAAACATAGGAATTCTAATATACCAACGCACACGGCCGACAAAAAGTTGGTCCCACGAAACTATAGATTTATTTAATCGGTCCGATAATCGATTTTGTAAAAAGTCGTTCGTAGGATGCGAGACTTATACAAAAACAACTCCACACTCGCCAAAAATAAAGTCCATTCTGTAATGGCCCTTAAGTGCAGTATAATACTAATTATCCCAGTCGCAACTTGTCTTAATTATTTGTTAGCTACTCAGCTTGCTAACTCGACTGAATCTTGTACTAACACCGTATGAGATTACTTAGCCTAATTAATGTTTGGGGTACCTACTCGTATTTTGGTGTGGCATTAGATATTTGTTTTGTTGAATTAAGTAGGTAATCTGTTTTTTAGATTGTGTTTTTGTTTTGTGGAACAAAGATACTAGATCTTTGTGACTTTTTCTATTCATAATTATTTACTTTCTTAGTTTATCTTGACATTGGTAAAGGGAAACATCATGAGTTAATGTGGTTTTATAATTAATATAAGTCTGAAGTCGCTAATCCACTTTGAGCAAGCGTGATGATCAATGCTCGTGCCTTTTCGGTATGAGAAGAGGCTTTTGTGAAATTGTATTTTTTTGTGGAAATAAAAGCTTCTGCTTTTAATGTCTTCTGATTTTATACATTCACCTTCATTGTTTTCACATAAAGAAGCAACAAGAATATTGTTACCAAGATTTTGTAAAAACCAAATTGAAAGAAAAGAGTGTCCATGGAGTTTCTTGCTCGTTCTTCTCCATAGAGACCTACGTATTGGAACGAGCAACTAGCTTCAAATCTAAACTGTAACTTCTTGACATTCAAAAGTGCCTGTAAATGGTCTAATTGAAATAAATGCTTTGACTTTGACTTTGAATGCAAAGACACTTTATTGTGGAACTCAAAATACATATATGACATTCAAAGAAGGCTGAATTTACAGGCAAACTTTTAATGCATCGCGCATCTTTTAGAAGATAAATTCCTACGTAATACGTATATACACAGTTAGACTTTGAATATAATCACATCTTTTTTTTAATACCATTGAAGGTGGCAAAAGGCATTTTTTAACGTCATTTACAAGAAAAATAATTAATTCAATTCTATTGCCCCTTAAAATAATGGGCCAAAAATCTCCATTACGAATAATATCCAAGAGAAAAAAAAAACTAGTAACAACTACTCGACTGTCCCACTAGCCCATACTAAACGCAGCATCACTTAGGTGCTCATACAATTCAAGTAAAGTCCTGTGCGATGGTCGCGCTCTCAGAATACATACGATCATTATTGTTGGATTTGACGAATTGGAGACTTCGATTTCAAAAAAAGTGAAATACAGTATGGAAGAAAATGTCTTAAAAAGGATTTTTTCACTGAAAATAAGGTTTTGGAAGGTCAGGGTCTTGAGTGAAACACATTTTTTGTTGATTGGGTTTTCTTTTGAAGAATGTCGTCATGGCCCAGTGGCGCCAACGTCTCAAGCATAAAGTTGTAGGTTCACAACCGGGACGTGGGCAAGTACCTATGTAAAATTGTCAATTTTAAATGTACTTTCGAAGTTTGTCTTGAACTGGCTTCGCTGAAGGAAAACATCGTGAGGAAACCTAGACTTTAGTAACAGAAGTATCTGAAAATTCTAAAATTACCAATCCGCTTTGACCATGCGTGGCGATCAATGCTGGCCTTCTCTGTATGAGAAGAGGCCTTTGGCTTACAGTGGGATAATAATAAACCGGTGTAATTTGGAACTAACTTTATACATTATCCCACAGGAACCATATTTTTCCAGGGCAAAAAGTATGTATTATTCCACACTACAATCTACATATCGGCTGCGTCGTTAGCCTAGCGGTTCTAAGTGCGACAGCTTTGCTAGATATCTTGGGGTCGATTCCCAGGTCGAGCAAAGTGTTATTGGGTTTTTCTATGAAATTCTCAGTAGCAGCCCGGAGTTTGGATTTGTGCCCGGTTAATGGCAAGAGGCTTGCCTATATAGTACCTAAACATACCAGCGAACTGTGGAATGTACATTGGCACACCTCTGCTTAACCCTTCGAGGAATACAGGCGTGATGGTATGTATGTAAAACCTACATATCACAGTGCCAAATTTCATCCAGATCCGTTCCGTGATTTAGTAACAAACATCCATCTAAACTTTCGCATTTTTTAGTAGTAAGATTATTATTTCCACGTTCATAACTAAATTTGATTTAATTAAGCCTTAAAAATCAAGTTATTATTAGGCGCTATAATTTCCCTAACTTGATTAAACATTATACAATCGCTTAGGTAAAACAGTAACTAAGTAATTCCACTAGGCTGGTTCTATGCTGCTAATTGTTCTCAAAATTAGCTTAGTAGAGCTAAACTTAGCTAAACTCTACATCGCTACCAGAATACAAATTAGAATTTAACATTTAATATTACAGCTCATTAAAGCTCTACATTACGAGAGTTCTAGATCATTCTATGTAGTGGTAGAGTCGTTATAGAGTATGCTTCTTGAATTTGAATTTGTTGGGAAATGGATGAAAAGGATTTTGGTGGAAATGAGAGCAGTTTTGGTTTTTTAGTGACTCTACAACATTTATTTTTAGTAGTAGTAGAGCTCTTTGTAAAGTAATTCGTCCGGGGAAGTTATACCACCATACCTATTCTCAATACTCAATATTTGCATTGCTTTTCCATGTGTATTCTTAGGTGGTACTCGTAAATATAAATTTGTGTTATTGAGATCATTATGGACTCTGTAGGGCACAGCAACATAGGCACATGAGACATTTCCACTTTGTCTCTAGGATAGCAAGGCATTTGCAAGGCCTCTTGTATTGCATAATATGTCTATAGGTAGCGGTAACAACTTAACATCTTGTTTGCTATCTAAAAAAATAAGTTGTTTTTTTCTTTTAAAAGGCTCGTTGTTACGATCGACACGGCAGTGATCCAGCAAATAATTTGCCATTTCAATTAGGACTTTTAATTGCGTTCGTTAAAATATGTTTTAAAATGACAAGATAAAAAACGTGACGGCTTGCGGGCGGCAGTTAATGGTTAGATTTTTTGAGGTGATTCTGACAAAATGAGGCCCATTACTAGATTTTTGTTTTTTGGTACAAATAAATTATCCTATATTATAACTAGACCGTACTGACCCACTGCTGGACAAAGGCCTCTCTCCATTTCTTTCATCTACCACTATTCAGAGCTACGTTTTGCCAATTCTCAAAAAAGTTGCTGCAAATGCCTTCAATTTTATCTCTTATCATTCGAAGAGAAAAATATACGAATTTGTAGGTACCGATATTTTTCATCTAATATTAAAAGAACTTTCAAGAGAGTCACTCGCCAAAAGTTTCATCTAAACGAGGCACATATCACATTTGTAGAGTCCAGTCTCCCCAGAGGACAGCACTAGACTCTAGCGACGCCGCCGGAATACGAACGAGTACATTTTTGTGCAGCCCTGACATATTACACTCGTTTAGCCGATTATAGAGTCGCAAGGGTCCGAGAGGCGACTCTACAAATTGGATTGTTCGAGAAAAGATATGTGAAAGAATTGTATTGAAAAAGAAAAGTAATGGAAGAAAATATTAATGACTACTGTTGGAATAGTGTGGAATGGACTTTCGTGACAAATAAATCCCGAAATTTCGGGATGATCTTCTTCACACCATTGTTTTTTAACACGCTTTTATTAGGTCGACCTGTATGGTAAAATAAGATAAGATATTTTTATTTGCATAAAACATGGTGTTCATGGCATGGTGGTTGGTGTTGGTTTGGTGGTGGTGGTGTTTTAGAAGTCGTATCCATACTTCTCTGGCAATCATTATTATTGAATTCTAAGTAAATAATATGCAACCTATTATCCGATCTCTACTTCTAACATACCCCCATGGGAAAAAGGCGTGGATTTATGTATGTATGTACTAATAACATCATTTAACGGAATCAACAATTCAAACAAAAACCGAAACAGGACGATTTTTTTTCCCGATGACTCATCGTAATCATAAAAATGAGCAAAAAAAATATCCTCCATGCAAATTGCTAACCCTCACACAGCAAATACAAAATTAACCCATTAAAAACGAAACTGTACAATCAACGATATTTTCCCGATATTTCCCGTTATTTTCCCGATAATTTCAACGCAGACACAAAATTAGCGGTATTTAAATATACAATGTACAAATGTGCGTTTGCGGTATTATACAATCCCGCAATCATATTTGGCCTTATTATGTAAATAGGCCTTTTTATGAGTCAATAAGCGTACTTATTTCATTACGATGTATTTATTTGTATGGCTTTAATGGGATGAGTTGTGATGGCAAATTTTGTTATCTTTTATTATGGAGAAAATTGTTTGAAACTGATTGAGTAAATCGTCGTGACGTATTTTTCTGTATAGATATCTTAAAACAATAAAACGTTTCAGGCCTTGTAATTTCAATACCTATTAAAATATTTGTAATTTTTTTTAAGATTATCGTAAATTGATCAGTACGTACATTTTTGAAATGCTAGTTTTAACTGGGTAAAAATAAAATTACTGTGGCGTATTAAGTGGCGTCGCTATGAATTACTCCTGTATCGTGAGTGCGTTTACAAACACTGACACGTTATAATACCTGTTTTTCTCGTGCGGGTATCGCACCCACGACATGCAGTACCGCAGCCAAACACTCAGCTACTGCGCAAACCTTGCCATCAACTCAATTTGGTTTGAATATATTCCTACAATTATACAGGATAAGTTTTTAACCAGTGCGTAATTTTTTTTTGGTAGTTCAGTGTCAGTAATAGAACACATTTCCGTGTTTAGTTAAAAAAAAAATAAAAAAAAATTTCATCCTTATCCGAGTTTGAAATAAGCAAAACATGGACATAATCTATTCGCCATACTATCAATGAAAACTCTTGGCCGCCGCCCGGGCGCATGGCTGGGGTGAGGGGGTGGGGAATGCGCTAGCGCCGAGTGACAATAAAATATGGTTTTTTAGTAAACATGTTTCGTAAGCGATAACTTTTTTTTTTAGTACTAAGACATATCAAAATAAAATATACGTGTTTAATAAAACGTGTTGAAGTTTACAATGGCAAAATTTACGCACTGGTTAAAAAATTTTCCTGTATAATGCAAGATTATTGTACAAGTAGAACTTCTTTAGAACTTCTACAGCTACGTTTTTCAAAATGGCCGTCATTCCAGCTAGAACGTGCCACGTTATACGTTCTGTCACAACAATAATTTGAAACGAGTAATAACATTTTAGCCACTCAACACAATTCCTTCCTGAAAACTTATTACATTACCCGCATACAGGGTGCTATGGCATCCGGGACGTGCTAGGATGAGGATATTTTTTTTATTAAGTTTGAAGGCATTTGGGTGCTTTGTTAGCGTTTAAAAAAGGGTCTATGGCCAGAAGTAACAAAATTCATCGACCATAATTAGAATACAAAGTTTAATAAACGTCATTTAATAATTTAACTTATATAAAATGTAAATTAATATAATTAAACATGTAAATTAATTACTAATAAAATAATGTATATTAAAAGCGCACCAACCTGTACGGGAGGCGCCGCTGTTGCGCGCACTGCGCACTCTCAACCTCTTGGAGACGGACATATTTTATTGCTCTCTAAATGAATTCACAAGGATTACTTTATAAACCATCTGTTATAAGTTTTAATTTAGGATAAATATATTGTTTAGATATAGGTTAGGATAGCTACGCTATCGCATTAGGTGAATAACCTGTAATGATAGCTGTAAGTGTGAGATAAATAAATAAATAAATAAAACCTGCTCTCCCATACATATTAACCGTGGTGTTATAGTTCTGTATAGAACAGCTAATTGGTTTTAATTAATGAACGAAAAATTTCTTAGCTTTGGATCCAAAATCATCACCCATATACTAAATCCATGATAAAAGGTAGATGTTTCTTCCACCGGTTATTGTTTTTAGGGGGTTATAAAGCATACTTCATATTAATTAAAAAGAATAATACTTCCAAATCACTCATTTTTCAACTAACAAACTCAAACTCTTTCAAACAAAATACCAGAGAGGCAATCCCACCACAAACAATAACACCTCACAAAAAATACTTTTTCACAAACCCTGTATCACCGCAGTCCCACACGTCAAAAAACTAAGTCACCGATACGATCGACTTTCAACAAAATATTCCCGATCTAATAGCATGTCGGAATCATTCGGATTGGGAGAGCAAGGAGTAGATAGATACAGAAAGCCGGCTCTATATACAACATTATAATTATTATATGCAAAACCCGAAACACCTGTCTAGTATTTTAAAGTAAAGAATTTGTATACATAGTTGCAAAACCATACCATGAAAAATCACAAAGTTATAAGCTTGTTATTTTTCCTGGTTGTCCGTAAAAAACATGCTTACCGCGCGGGCGCAGCGCATCTTGCAGCGCGTGTTGCGCTCATCTATACTAATATTATAAAGCTAAAGAGTTTGTTTGTTTGAACCCGCTAATCTCAGGGAGTACTGGTTGGAATTGGAAAATTCTTTTAGTGTTGGATAGTACATTTCTTGAGGAAGGCTATAGGCTATGTAACATCACGCTACGACCAACAGGTGCTGAGCAGCGAGGGTGAAACCGCGGGGAACAGCTAGTTGATAATAATAATTTGGCAGTAGGTACCTAACCGCACGGCGATTGTATTGTTATTAACTGGTGAAAACATTTGCCATCACACTTGCTAATTTTTGGGACAAAATATAACATGGTATAAAATTATTGGAATTGATTCAGTTACAATGTCGTCAATGTCAATCGTCAATGCTTGTCGGTCAATATGATTTATTTATAGGATTTAATAATAGTAACTATGAAATAATGTTTGCACCGAGTTGCCGTGACTGGCCACACCACGGATAAACCCGCGAGGGTTTGTGTTGGTGTGTATATGTAAAACAACATGTCCGTAATTATTGTTATTGGAAATAAACTAAAAAAAAAAAAAAACTTATTCTGAGCAAACTATATTCAGGTTTCGCATATACTAATTATAATGTTGCATGGTGTAAAAAAAGGCACATCAACATAGCCGTTTACTACGCATGCTGACCATCAAACTAAGAAACTTTGAGCCAGTACTTTTTCTGGGAAACGACTTTTATTTTTGACCAGCTGGATCCTTCGGTTTCACACATGTTTAGTTACGTTTTTGGTTACTGCTCCTCTCCCAAAGTCAAAGCATTTATTTCAATTAGACCATTTACAGGCACTTTTGAATTGTCAAGAAGTTATAGTTTAATATTGAAGCTAGTTACTCGTTCCAAAACGTAGGTCTCTATGGAGAAGAACGAGCAAGAAACTCCATGGACACTCTTTTCATTCAATTTGGTTTTTACAAAAACTTGGTTACAATCTTGTTGCTTCTATATGTGAAAACAATGAAGGTGAATATAAAAAAATAACAAAATTATAATAAAAACGTCATGTTATATAGCCTATAGACGACTGGCATTTGTTTGAGATCACCGTACAGACTTCTGCGGGTTGTTCGAAAGAGATACCGCGCCCCCGGAACGCAAAGGGCACATGAAGGAACATAGACGGGTTTTAGTCAGTAAAAGTCTGACACTCCCTCCCGCCCCGCCCAGGGCGGGGGAAGTTATTTGATGATATCCCGTCTAAAAAAAAAAAACCGTACAGACTTGTCTTTTTGTGTATCCAACAGTTTCTGTATCTCCAATAGAGTTGACCTTCTCCACATACCTATAATGTGTCGTGCACGTGCTCGCATCCGAATCGATTTGCAACGATACGAAACAATCGCTATGAGAATACGAATGATTGATAACATCGATATCGTACGATGACACGTCACTTCACTACTGTTACGTGTTGTTGTTTGTAAGAGTGTTATAGCAATTTTTGGGACTATTTATTTTGTGTTGAAAAGGGTTAGAAGGAAAGTTTTATAAAAATTAGGTCTAATTTATCAAATAGTGTTTTCTATTTCAAAAATAGATGAACCGATGAACGTGCTAACTAAAATTGGTTTTTCGTAGTTTACTTTTTTTCTGTTGGAGGTTTCAAGTATTTCAAGTATTATAAATTTTCGAGTTTTTGTAATACTGGGCAATTGTTTTTATATGGGTATATTATAAGTAGATAATTAATAACGTTTTTGTTCTGATTACAAACTTTAAAAATATTTGTTGTACTTTTCTAGAATTTATAGCTAAAATAACGTTTTATGAAACTTTATTAACCATGTGTTTTTTTGTTGTTACAGGTAAGTCATAATATTGCTGCTTGAATGAAGACATTCTGCCAGTCAAGACAGTGACCAGCGTTTTTCGGTATTTACATTTTTTTATTATCGATAGTTAGCCTGAGTGTTCTATACACTCAGGCTAACACTACCTACCAGTGTTGCGAAATTTGTTCAGAAGAGTCACCGCGGCCCTAGAACGCAAGGAATATTAGGATGAATTTTAGTCAGCCAGAGTCTGACATTCCCTTTCACTCCGCCCAGGATAGAATAGTCATTTGATGACTTCCCATCCTAAAAAAAAGTATAGTTAACACATTATTAAATTATAATAGGTATAATTTAAAGGTTTTATTAACTGATAATACAGTAAAAAAAAATGTCAAATTCTTCAATATATTCTTTATAATGTTCATACCAGCCTGTTGTTATCCCACTGCAGGCCAAAGGCCTACTTTCCTACAGAGAAGGCACGAGCATTAATCACCATGCTTGCCAAGGCGGATTGGCGACTTCAGACTTATTAAATATAAGTCCAGGTTTCCTCATCTTCACTGATGCCAGTGATGTCCAAGATTAAACTTAGAAACTACTCTTCTTCTTATCGTGTGGGCAGTAAGGTCTAACGACCCCACACACCCTAGTGTCAGAGTTAAAAACAGAAGAGAGGTAGAAACTACAAATGAATTGAAAAATTCATATTTTATAATTATTTTAAGTCTAAGTTTCCTCAAAAGTTCAAGGACTCTGTCTTAGAGTTCCGTAAACATTAACAAACAATAGTACAACAAATGTTCTCATAGATGGCGCTGGAGTAACGTAATTACTTTAAAAGCTCAGCCATTTATCTGACACAGTTAAATATATTAACTTAGAGTTAACTTTGCGGAGAATAGATCTAGCCGTTTGTTTTATAAGTTTATTCTTTTGTTTAGTAACAAAGGGTTTGTTAAATTGAACTTTGTTTCCGTTTGTTCTTGTAAGTTAGGTTGTTATGTATATGTCAAATGCAGTTGTGAGTCTTGAGTATGCATATTTATCCATATAAAAATATTTTAAACGTGAAAGTAACTACCTCGTTAGCCTAGTGGTCCTAAGCGCGACTGCTACGTTAGAGGTCTTGGGTTTGATTTCTAGGTCGAGCAAAAAGTGTTTTTGGGTTTCTCTATAAAATTTTTAGTAGCAGCTCGGAGTTAGGATTTCTGCCTGGTTAATGGCAATAGGCTTGCTCCCTTTTACGTGGGACCTAAAAACATCCGCCGCGAGCTTTGGGTGTATATTGGTATACCTCTGCCACCTCTACCTCACCTCTAAGGCGTGATGTTATGTACGTTATGTGTTGCGTTTTATATATTTCTTTAGAGTTAAGCTAGTGTTTAAATTAGCAATGTACTTGTCATACACTGGTGTACAAATGACTTAAATTCTACTAGTAATATTATAAACGCGAAAGTTTGTGAGGATGGATGGTTGTTAATCTTTCACGCTTAAACGGCTGAACGGATCTGGATAAAATTTGGCACTGAGATAGATATAGTATAGAATAATACATAGGATACTTTTTATCAAATAATGTATCAAATTTGACGCGGTCGAAATCTCAGACAGAAGCTTAAAAATTACTAACATAAGTACAAAAAAAAACCCCATCAACGCATGACACTCCCCACCATCCATCACCACTAATCTCCCCGACCACTTCTCAACAGATACCCCATTCCAAACCATAGTCTCGCCCATTTTTATCCAGCTAAACGCAAAGCACCTACAATTCCACACTTACTTTTTCTCCATTCGCAGTAGATTCGTGCAATAATTCCTATTTAGCCAGACATCTGTAACGACAGCCATTCCATTGCCTCCAGGAATGCCACTTCGAAAGACACTCGAAGATAGAATAGGTCTGTTTAGTAGATTAATGTTTTGTTCTTTATTTGTGTATATTTAAGGTTGCTTTTATGTTCTAGTATGTAGTTTGGGGTCTATGTCTCAAGGGGCCGTGACTAGGGCAAAGAATTTGGGCTAGACGTGGAATAATGTTCTGCCTTTTTTTTATGTCACTGAATGGCAAATAAGCCGTCGGCCCATCTGATGTTAAGTGGTCACCGCTGCCTATAGACATCTATTATACCAGAGGACTTGCAAATGCTTTGCTATCCCAGAGACAAAGTTGAAATGTCTCATGTGGCTGTAATTACACCGGAGCCTTTTAAACCGGAATAGGTTTAGATTTGAAGCAGAAATATGTATGGTGGTAGTACTTCCCCGGATGAGCTCCTTCACAAAAACACACTACACAACAAATATATATTTGCACAAGATCTATTTACCATTTGTTTTCTTTTTTGTTATTAATTTTTCTTTTAATTGTTTGCCAATACTTTGGGCCTTGTATGCTTCCCTTGCCGTTTATTGTTTTTTAGTTTCTAGATATAAGAGAGTGTTTTGACTTCCATAGTACAAGTTGTACTTAGTTTGGAAGTCAAGTGTTTCACGAATATGCACAGCCCTTTTATAGGCAATACACATTTTGTTTATACCTTTACTACCCTTCCGTCTATAATGAACCTCATCTTATCAATAGCCCATGCCCTTGTATACAAATGCCGTCATTCTACCCCATTACCATACCGAAACAAACTCCCAAACGAACAAACCTGCCACGTAAGATTGGAGTCGAATAAAAATCCAATTTGATAAAAATAAAGGTTTATAAAAAGTGACGTACGCATTTATCAAATGCTCGCGCGAACACTGACGGCTTGCGAGAGTACCATGATGTAGCTTAATTGTTACTGGATGAGGCTAAGTTAAATAATCAGTTTTAATGATTTATTAATTTTTGAGTGTAATAAATGTTAGAAATACTGTTAATAAAACCGTAAGTTGCATGTCCAATCTTTGTGTTTTTTTTTTTTGTTTGGTAACCTAGGAATCTTCTAGTTATGGAAGATACTCCGATAATGATAGGGTCTTGGGTTAGATTCCCAGGTCGAGCAAAAAGAGTTATTAATTTTTTTTTTTTATGAAATTCTCAGATGCAGCTCGGATGTAGGATTTGTGTCCGGTTAATGGCAATAGCCTTGACCCCGAATACTTGGAATCTAAAACATACCGGCAAACTGTGGGTGTAATTTTGTATACACCTCTGCATAACCCTTCGGGGATTACAGGCGTGATGGTATATATATCTTTAATTGGGGAGTTACTAATAAAATGGAGTTTAACTCCTCTAAGTGCTTTGTCATGACTTTTGGTCGAATGCGGCACCCAATTAATTTTGAATACAAAATAAATAACACTACTATAACAAGATCACACACGATGAAAGACTTGGGTGTTGTATTCGACCAGAAGATGACATTCCACGACCACATCGCTACCGTTGCCAAAGAGTCCTTTAAAAGACTGGGCTTTGTTCTCAGAAACTCGCGCAAATTTCGAAACGAGCATGTCATACGACTTTTATACAGTACGCTTGTCAGGAGTAAATTGGAGGCGAGCTCCTGCGTCTGGAACCCATGTGAGGCTTCTTATGCCCTTCTGCTCGAAAAGATCCAAAAAGCGTTTCTAAGTTTACTTTAGGATTTTATCCATATTTGTATCCAACAAAATTTCTCCTAGGCTGTCTAGGATATAATATGTTAGAAACCAGAAGAGCATATGACCAGCTGAACATTATGCTTAAAATATGTAGGGGGACAACAGATGCTCCTGATCTCCTCAACGAGCTGGTTCGACTTTACGCTCCGTGTAACTATCTCCGCGGACGAAAGCACCGTCTGCTGGCTGTGCCGGCGAGCCGCACCGTGGCTCGGGCATCATCCCCAGTTCCTCGCATTTTATCTGCGCTCAATACTATCATGGATGCCAACCCGAACTGTGACCTATTTGCGGACGAAATTAAAATTGTAATGTGCGTTTGTCTAAGCTTTTGCGAAAGCAAGACAATCTGATTATTATAATTTTTTTTTTTTTTACTTTATTTCAATTGTTTTATATTCTTTTTTTATATGTATAGGTATATATTACATAAATTTGATATTATTTGTCAATCTGTAATGTTAGCGTAATTGGTTCATCAGACCCGTGTTAACATAAATAAATAAAAAAAAAAAAAATATATACATAAAACATAAACTATGCTAGATAGTATCTTTTCCATAAACAAGACGACAGTCCAACCAAATAAATAATTCAATTTCTACAGTTTAACAATCTCAACTACGCTCATTCCCTCTTCATTACTGCGCCCCGTTCCAAGCATCTCTATATCTCCGTGAGCACGGCAGGCCGTGGGGCGGCGGGCAAGCGATCCATCACGATCGCACAATGTAAACATGTTGCACAGGGCTGCCACGCAGGCTTATCCGATGGGTTCCGCGGATAAGTACGGAATATTAGATGTGATGTGTATGGGACATGGGTAGCGTGACAGCAAAGTCTTGTTTGTTGTTTTTTTTTTCTTTTGTAGGATAATTGCTAAATCAGAATTGAAATTCGTTCGAATAGAAAATAAAATATTTTTTTGTCAGAATCCGTTTTCATAAACATACATTTTTAATAGTATTTGTTTGATTGACGATGGTGTGATATTATGGTTTTTATGTTGACTTAGAAAATTACACTTATATCCATTAAGGTGCATACAAAGGCGCAGGACTTTTCCAGGCATAAGATTTGATGTTTTAATTCCACACCAAAGTCAAAGTTGGATTATTTCCTTCAATAAGACCACTAGAAGGCTGTCAAACGTCATTTACAAGAAAAATATACTCAATGCAGTTATAGTTTAGTTTAAAACAAAATGTTTTTCTTATAATTTACTAATTTTACAAAGGTGAAGACGATATTCCTAAAATATAAACCGAAGTACTACAAATTGAGCATTGACGACTAAATAACATCATCATCTGCCTAGCCTTTTCCCAACTATGTTGGGGTCGGCTTCCAGTCGAACCGGATGCAGCTGAACATCAGTATTTTACATAGAGCGACTGCCTATCAGACCTCCACAACCCATTAATGGGTAATACGATACTCTTGGTAAGACTAAACACACGACGAACGACGATCGAACACGACGACGACTAAATTACATTGAACAAAAAAGAAAGCTATTCAAAATCATTCTGCTACTGGCTTAAAAACAAAACCAAGCTAAAAATATTACTAAAAAGCGACTAGATACATAAAAATCCTCCAGATATCCGCAGCGCGCCACCCCTAAGTAGCAAAGGATTAGTGTGGAGGCAGCTTGGATGTGATTTCTTTATGATTATCTCAATCGTTTCGCTTCTCAAACGATTCTGAAGCCATTTGTTCTAAGCTTCGCCTTTGATTGATTCGACGTAAACATTTTTGTACGAAAAGAAACCCTTCAAACACATTTATATTTGATTTTTTTTTGATAATGAGAAAAAAAGGAAATAACAAATGTGTAGGAATGCCTTTGTTGCTATGTGAATGTATGCTATTTGTGTTACAAAAGAAATGTAAGAACAGCCTAAAAAAGAATTCTAGAAAATAGGGATTTAGTAAGAACAAAAAAAGTACTATAAATATCTTTTCTGAAATGATTTGCGATTATGAATCTTAATTCAAACAGATAGTATTTCTTGTAACTTTTTATTAAAATTAATGAGTGAACATCGTTCTAAAATACAGACCTGAAAGATTACTCGCAGTAATTAAAGCGATCCCTTTACATTATAAAAAAAATAACTTTTGCCCGGGTCTTCATGTATCTTGGTTTTCGCGGACACAGATGAAGTCGTGAATTTAAAAGTTACCTATATTCTTCCCTTTCTTGAGTATCAAGCTTACCTCGTACCAAATTTCATCAAAATCAATAGTGTGGTTTAGCCACAATAGCGCATCAAACAAACAAATATATTTTTATTCTAACATAACACACCATCACGCTTGTATTCCCCGAAGGGTTAGGCAGAGGTTTTTAGGTCCCATGTAATAGGGGCGAGCCCATTGCCATTAAACAATAATAATTAATTCTAATATATTAATTAATAATATTAGTTATTAAAGATAAAAAAATGACCAACCAATACCCAAGCAATTACCTACAACTATTACCAAACCTGGGAAATATCCCCAAAAACATGAGGACCAAAGATTCAATAGAACTCAATTTTCCCTCCAATCTTGATTACTCCCGATAGTTAGCTCAGACCCTCCTAAAGGATTAGAGGCAGCAGCTTCTATGTGATTTGTTTTAAGCCGATACGCCTTCCATTGACTGGATTAAACGACAATGAAGCTGTTTTATCTCTTCCCCATACTTTTATCTGTCTTTTCAACTTTTTTTTGGGACATTTGTACGATCCGCTTTTTGTGTTGGAAGCACTTCAATTCGGATGGATGGTAGACATCATTAATCAATGATTCCAATACGTAACTTTTTCTAAAAATAATTTATTATTTAGTCTCTGAAATTCCGATTTATTGAACAGACCGTTGAATTTGATTTTTTAGCAGCTTTGAAATCAGTAAATTGAGTCAAATGAGTCGGCAAATAAGTGACGTCACAGTACCGGAATGTCATACAAAATCTATGAGGGAAATCGCATTTTAACAGCTTATAAAAAGTATGTAAATTGATTGTAGGTATCTTCACTCGTACTGATGAGTACTTGCGTAGCAGAGTCAGCGTAGGCGTGGTGCTACGGCGTAGCAGATAGTATGACAATATTGCTACGAAGCTACGCTATCGAAACATGTAACTATCTATAGTGTGTTTGTATATTTTGTAATTATTTATTATTTTTGCTATTCGTATACGAATTTTCTTTTTGACTTTTTTTCAGTTTTGTTTTTAATTGTATAAGATTTATAATTATGATTGTATCAAGTTTAGATGTTATGAGCAATCAAAAACATAATTAAAAGCCTTTGATCATCAGCGGGACAGAGCAGGCCAATAAACAACAAAGGATAACTCGATCAAAGCCTTCCCCGGGAGCGACAGATTTATGAATCAACTTTTTTTTAAATGTCATCCATTCATCTAAATATTGTTCTCGATAGCGTCAGTTATAAATTGACATGTTAAACACGAAATAACACACACATACCATCACGCCTGTATTCCCCGAAGGGTATGGCAGAAGTGTACCTACAACACCCACAGTTGGCCGGTATGTTTAGGTTATATGTAATAGGCGGTGAGTCTGTTGCCATTACCGGGCACAAATCCTAACTTAGAGTTGCTACTGAGAATTTCTTAGAAATACCCAATAACACTTTGCTTGACCTGGAAAATACACTCCTGTTTTTGCATTCAATATGAATGATACGATTGGCACAGTGGCGGTGTGGTTGGCTGCTGTGCAGCGTGACGCGGGTTCGATTCCTGCACGAAATAAATGTTTGTATGGCCTATACATAGAGTTTCGTGTAAGAATGTCCGTGGTGTTTCTTACTCGTTCTTCTCCATAGAAGCCTGCGTTCGTTTTGGAACAAGCAACTAGCTTCAACTGTCTAACTAACTGAATGATTCCTTGATGATTTAAAAGTGCCTGTAAATGTAAACACTACTACTACTATTTACTCCTTGAAATAAATGCTTTGACTTTCACTCTGATAAATTGTTTAAGGCTGTTTGTGTATGTAAGTTTATATGTATAGGCATAGGCAGCGGTGACCGCTTAACATCAGGCGGGCCGTTAGCTTGTTGCCACCTCCAGTGGTATAAAAAAAATAAAAATAAATGTTTGTAAACGCACTCATAAGGCAGGAGAAATTCCTAGTGTTCCCATTCCCATGGATTAAAAAAAGAAGCCTGAGTCCCATGAAATTGAAGGGAGAGGCGGCGAATCTATGGTCATAATCAAACACATACCCTAAGCAGCTTCTAACAAATCCTATCAATCTCTCAC
The DNA here is from genome assembly GCA_932526535.1 of Caradrina clavipalpis. NCBI lineage: Eukaryota > Metazoa > Arthropoda > Insecta > Lepidoptera > Noctuidae > Caradrina > Caradrina clavipalpis. Next base: position 1,504,037 of record OW052110.1, read on the forward strand.
ACAATTTTCAACTCTACTTTTTAAACATTTAAGTTCATTACCAATAAATCAATGAAAATTGTTCGTTCAAATTTCTGGTCTATCTACACTAACATTAAATTGTAGTACATCTAGCTAAACATTTACTTGTTTAACAAACAATATTAAACTAATATTAGAACTAAGTTTTGTTTGTTGACGGGCGTTCACGTGAAAATGGATTATCAGTTTAGTATTAAACGGGATATACTAAATACAGTTTGGAGGGGCAATTCCTGTAACAATAAATCACTACATAAATAACGAACCGACCGCGACTTTGTCCGCGTGGCGAATTTCACCCGCCTTACGTTACATTTTTAGTAACTGCTCTGCTCCCGTGTGTCGTAGCGTGATGTTTTATTGCCTATGATACTCACAAATAACGTGGCTTTCTATGGGTAAAAGTATTTTCAAAATTGGTCCAGTAGATCCAGAGATTACCCCCTACATACAAACTTACAAACAAATGTTACCTCCTTTTAATATTTGTCGGCTCGTCGAAAGACCTTCTTTGACAAAACCTTATGTTGCATGGTTGAATAAAGAACGAATTGACAGCTGTCAACTGGACGTAGCACCAGGCACTGAGAAGGCGGCCCGCCAAAACTTAAGTTCAGATTGATTGATCGAATAATAAGTTTAGATGGTATTGATTAGTGGATGTGATTATTGGAATATCGTGTTTGTGATAACAGTGACGGTGAAGTAGCTGATTGCGCTCGCGCTCACGTGTCTGGTGGAACGTTGTTCTTCTCTTATTGTTCAATTACGACTTTCATCTTTTATCATCTCCTCGCCCGCAAACTCACGCAAGCCATAGCCTCTTCCGGTAAGATCGACGTTATGCCTTTATATTAGTACAGTTTGGAGGGGCAATTCCTGTGAACCAATAAATCTCTAAATAGTATAAAACAAAGTCGCTTCCCGCTGCCTGTCTCTCAGTACGCCGCAACGGATTTTAAATAACATATCATCACGCCTATGTTCCCCGAAGGGTTAAGCAGAGATATACCAATGTACACCCACAGTTCGCCGATATATTTAGGTCCCATGTAATAGGGGGCGAGCTTATTGCCATTAACCGGACACAAATCCTAACTCCGAGCTGCTACTGAGAATTTCATAGAAAAACCCAATGACACTTTTTGCTCACTTTTTTTGACGGATTTTATTCAGTTTATATCAATAAATAGAGTGATTCAAGCCTTATACGTATGTAATATCACGCTATAATGAACAGGAGTGGAGCAGTAGCCTTTTTTTTTTTTTAAAGACGGGAAATCATCAAATAACTTCCCCCGCCCTTAGTGTCAGACTTTTACTGACTAAAACCCGTCTATGTTCCTTTGCGTTCCGGGGGCACGCTATCTCTTTCGAACAACCCGCAGCCCCGGCAGGCATCGGCCATCAGTGGCCCCAACCAAGTTTGCTGAAATCTCTTTGAGGCGCGCGTGGAACACGAACGCACCGTCGACACGGTCTGTCGTTATTCAGTGAACGTACGGTCGGTGGGATACCCATTGCTCAACGTCCACAGACCCGCGTCTACGGTGGCCGAGAGTCGTCTCGCGGCTCCCGGCGCCCGGAGCGTCTACCGCGGCGGCCGCTGGGACGGGGGATTCTCCTCTCCCTCTCCCGTCCCGCCGCCTCCTTCTCTAGCATTACAGCTTCGCAGAAGGAGGCGACTGCTTCCCATTCCCTCTCGCTCCGGACCATGGCCTGAACCAGTGCCGGACGCGAGAGGTCGCCGCCGGGAGCAGTAGCCTAAGACAAAAATTAACGCAGGTGAAATAAGTAACGCGGAGGAAACGGTAAAAACTTGTACTTTATATAAGGTAGGATAAAATATTGACCAAATTCGCCCTTATACATTTGAATTCGTGTTACAATCCTTACTTCCTTACTAAATTATAAATGCGAAAGTAACTCTGTCTGTCTGTCTCTTCTTCACGCCTAAACCACTTAACCGATTTCAATGGAATTTGGTACAGATATAGTCTGGGATCCGAGAAAGGACATAGGATAGTTTTCATCCCGGAAATCCCCCGGGAACGGGAACTATTAAACCCCGCGGACGAAGTCGCGGGCAAAAGTAGTATTGAATATTTTTTGCCTTTTTTTATAACTAAACAATCTTACTAATTATTATTCCAATCAATAGGCTTGTTATTCGAAGGTACTATTTTTTTTTTACATTTCAATTAATTTTTGCTAAGGTAATTATATTTCTTTCTGCTAGAGTAATTTATATTTTAATGGATTTTTCAATGCTATTGTAAGTAAACTTTGTCGTAGAGGTTTTTGTCTAAATGTTAATTAGAAAGGTAAGAAAAAATCTTTAGGGCGTACAAAATCCATGTTAAAAAAAAACCAATCAGAACATGTCCAGGCACTTTTGAATTTAGAAAAGAAGTTAGAAAATTGCAGCTAGTTGCTCGTTCCAAAACGTACTATGGAGAAGAACGAGCCAGAAATACCACGGACACTTTTTTCCACACATCACTTTATGGATATACCATTATGAGATGCCAGAGTTTTAAATTAAAATGGAAATTTTTTAACGCGTTGCGTGACTGCTTCGCTATGTCTTAGGTTCGATTCCTAGGTCGAGAAAAGTGTTATTGGGTTTAAAAAATCATTATCACTCCTGTATTCCCCGAAGGGTTAGACAGAGGTGTACTAATGTACACCCACAGTTCGCCGGTATATTTAGGTCCTATGTAATAGGAGGCCTCTGCCTAATCCTCCAGGGAATACAGGCGCAATGGTATATATATAAAAATCTGAAACGTTAACCTACTTTTGTTGATAACTTTCCATCGAAGTATCAAGTTGACTTGTATACGCTACTGTTATGATTTAAACCAAAAACGCAAAAAAAAATATTGACAAACTTTTTTTTATATGAAAAAAATAAGGTCAATCATTTAAAACACCCTGTGGCTTATACAGTATGAACCAACTCCATATTGCCACATCTCAAATCACTGGCGAACCCTCATAAAAACGCGAACATTAAATAAAACCTTTTTATTACTAAAACGAAAGAGACGGCACCATTTTTCTCACTTCTCATCTTCTCTCTTTTTCACCAAAGAATTTCCATGCTTTAGAATCAATATTCCGACAACCATGGGTTTAGAGCCACCATTGTGTAAAGCTCGTAAAATATTTAATAACTTTTGTCCACAATGCAACACTGTTAACCCTGAGTTACAGCCGGTTATAACCGGTTCAGTTGGACCGGTTATTACTGGCGCGGTCCGGATGCAGATATAAATTTATTCACTTGTTTATCTGGGTGCGGTTTATTTTCTTGAGGGCAGAAATAGGCTAAGCTAAGCTGCCTCACTTATAGGAGTAATGATAATAGCCTATTATTGTCCCACTGCAGGACTAAGGTCTCTTCTTATACACAGAAGAGAAGCGTTACGTGGGTTGCGTTGCATTCATACCTAAGTTGTATATTTAAAGCTAGCTATTTCTAGCTTTTACCAGACGCAAAGAAAAAAACACGCAGTAAAAAGTAGCCTATCGTCAGTGAAGTTCTAACAGTCCGTAAGTCAAAAATGGCTACTTGACAGGAGAGTGAAAAAACTGTATGAAATTAATGTAACTTACGCTTAAGACCAATACGAAGGCGTTACTTGACAAATAATACATATTATTGGTCAGGATATCGTATTTTCATTGGTCGATACGATGCGCGCCATTAACCTTTATCCAATGACATTCAAATCTCAAAACCCTCATAAAATGACTTACGCACTGTTAGAACTTCACTGACGCTATGTCTTTTCTTAGTCCTTCAGAGTTACTTTCGCTTTTATAATATTAAGTAGGACTAGCTTCCGCCAGCGACTTCGTCCGCGAAAAAGTTAAATATTACCATCATCCATCACGCCTGTATTCCCCGAAGGGTTAGGCAGAGGTGTACCAATGTACACCCACAGTTCGCCAGTATATTTAGGTCCCATGTAATAGGGGGCGAGCCTATTGCCATTAACCGGGCACAATTCCAAACTCCGAGCTGCTACTGAGAATTACAGAGAAAAACCCAATAACACTTTTTGCTCGACCCGGGAATCGAACCCAGGACCTCTAGCGTAGCAGTCGCGCTCAGGACCACTAGGCCAATGAGTAAGTTAGGTGATGAATAAGTTAAATATTACCGTACATTTTTCCGGGATAGAAAGTAACCTAACCTACCACCCACCACCCACCCCAACCTGGCCCCAGCCTGGGGTAACCTATGTGCTATTCCAGGTTAAAATCTATTTCTGTACCAAATTTCAACCAAATCTGGTCAGCTGTTCTGGCGTGATTGAGTTACAGACATTCATCCATCCAAACTTTTGCATGTATAATAGTATAGTGAGATATTAAGTATGGATGAAGATATCTGCCTCGTTAGCCTAGTGGTCCTATGCGCGACTGCTACGCTAGAGGTCCCGGGTTCGATTCCCAGGTCGAGCAAAAAGTGTTACTGGGTTTTTCTATGAAATTCTCAGTAGCAGCTCGGAGTTTGGATTTGTGCCCGGTTAGTGGCAATAGGCTCGCCCCCTTTTACATAGGACCTAAATATACCGGCGAACTGTGGGTGTACATTGGTACACCTCTGCCTAACCCTTCTGGGAATACAGGCGTGATGGTGATGGAAGATATCTAAGATATATAAGTATTAGACTAATATAAATTGTCAGAACGAGATACAAATATTCAATATTAATATTTATGTGTCTATAATAAATCATTGATTGATTTATAGTCTGTCTAGAGGGCATCCCAATTTCCATGGTGTATTGGGAGGATAATAATATTCTATTTTATATTTTTCTGCTTATTCTGCGAAATTACATATTATATTATACTAGAGAACTACCCGTGACTTCGTTCGTGTGGATTATTTCACCAGCGTTATAGTACGTCTTTGGTTACTGCTCCGCTCCTATAGCTCGTGCCGTGATGTTATATAGCTTTTTTTTTTAAGACGGGAAATCATCAAATAACTTCCCCCGCCCTGGGCGGGGCAGGAGGGAGTGTCAGACTTTTACTGACTAAAACCCGTCTATGTTCCTTCATGTGCCCTTTGCGTTCCGGGGGCGCGGTATCTCTTTTGAACAACCCGCAGCCCATGTTATATAGCTTAAAGCCTTCCTCGATAATGATGATTTTTCCAATTCGAATTAGTAGTTCTTGAGATTAGCGCATTCAGCCAAACTAACAAACTAATTCTTTAGCTTAACATTATTAGTATAGATAATTTATGTATATTAGTATAGATATAGCGTACCAGAAATAAAAATTGGTATAATCATATATTACATAATTATTGTTCATTTTCCTGAGAGTCAATAAATAAAAACCAATAACAATAAAAATCAACTACAACTATAAGGCGTCTCAAAATAAATAAATAAAATAAATAAATATCTTGGGACAACTCACACACGGCTATCTGATCCCAAGCTAAGCAGAGCTTGTGTTATGGTAACCAGACAACTGATATACATACTTATATAATTTATAAATACATACTTATTATAGATAAATCACACCCAGACACAGAACAAACAATCATGTTCATCACACAAAGTTTGTCCTGGGTGGGAATCGAACCCACGACCTCCGGTTTAGCAGCCAGGGCCCCTAACCACTAGACCAACAGGCCCGTCAACCTCAAACTTACTTTCTAAGTTTATCTTGGACATCGGTTAAAATATAGCGAGACGAGTGGGTAAAAGCTTGTAATTAATATAAGTCTGAAATCGCCAATCCGCCTTGAGCAAGCGTAGTGATTGATTAATGCTTTTCCCTTCCTTGTATAAGAATAGGCCTTTACCCTGCAGTGGGGCAATAATAGGCTGTTACAAAGTTTAAAATATATATAATATATAGGTACCATCACACCTGTATTCCCCGAAGGGTTAGGCAGAGGTGTACCAATGTACACCCTCAGTTCGCCGGTATATTTAGGTCCCATGTAATAGGGGGCGAGCCTATTGCCATTAACCGGGCACAAATCCAAACTCCGAGCTGCTACTGAAAATTTCATAGAAAAACCCAATAACACTTTTTGCTCGACCTGGGAATCGAACCCAGGACCTCTAGCGTAGCAGTCGCGGTCAGGACCACTAGGCCAACGAGGCAGTTGAGTCAAAGTTAAAAACAAACACAAAATAGTATTTCTTATCAGTCACTTTAAAAGCCTTTTTTTATCGAGTGTAATAGCTAGCACAGCAAGGGAGCATTGCAAGGCGTTTATAGCTGTTATTCAATCTACATTGCCGGGTATTGCACAAATAGGTTTAGTGGGTGTCACTTACAGCAAGAAAGGGACACTGCGGGGTAACTGTGGTACTTAGCTACGTCACTTCAGTGGACGAGTTTCTTTGAAAATTATTTTTTTCTTTTTGTTATAAAACTAGCCTGTGATTTCGTTTGAAGTTTGTTTTTTTTTTTACCCGCGTTATGTCTTTGGTTTATGCTCTGCTCCTGTGGGTCGTGGCGTGATGGTATTTAGCCTATACTATTTTTCATGAATTTAGCTATCACATACAAAGAGCTTTTTTTCTTATCTAAAAGTTAGTTCCAGCTTTAATTTCTCGTTTAAACAACGGCAAAACACTTTTAATCTTTAAATAGTATAGAAGAATAGATAAATTTATTTATTTATTTACAATTGATGCAACAAAAGGTAAAAAAAGCAGACTAAATATCTGAGGCATTCTCTACCAGTCAACCCAAGGTGGTAAATAGGTAACATGCCAGGTGCAAATTATTTATTAACAAAAAAGAAACTTTTTTTATCGACACGTGTTGTAAGCTCTTGACTCTAGTCTAGGTCAGAGGTGACAAAGACAAAGTCGACGATAGTGTGAGCTTGACTGCCCCGTTGGTAGGGATGCCCAAAAAAGTCTGTTGTATCGATATATCGCATCGTAACCGAATCGAATGGCTTTGTATCGATACGCGATATTATCGCATACCTTTGTATCGATATATCGCATCGTAACCGTATCGCTTGAGTATATCGATTGGGTAAGTTATTTCGTAGGTAAAATATTATTAAAACACTAAATATATCGTAAAAATTAAAGAAATACATACCATTCTTTAATTTTTACAATAAATATTGTATGCTATAAAAAAAAGTAATTTATATGTATGGAAGGTTGGTTTACTCATTAAAAAAAAATACAGTTGCCACTTATCAGCACTCAAACTGCGTCAAATAATAATTTGGATAACCGCTGTGGATTTATCCTGTTACGGCTTTCTGATAGTGTGGATCCAGCTAAAAAAAAGAGACGTTCGGAAGGCACCGAAGTTGCTACCACAGACAAATAAAGTAAATAATGTGCTTGTATCGAAATGTTGATAATAATATTGGATCTTAACGGTACATTTTAAACAAAGTTATACTTTGATTTGAATATTCGATACGTTAATGCGATATTTTATTGGAATACGATATATCGAGACGCATCGTATGGCCGAAATATCGTATTAAATATCGATATATCGTATAGCGCTGTATCGATATTTCGATATATCGCATCGTATTGGGCATCCCTACCCGTTGGTCTCGTGGTCGCAAGCGCGACTGCTGAGCAAGGGGTCCCGGGTTCGATTCCCAGGTCGGGCAAAAAGTGTTATTGGGTTTTTCCATTAGGAATTTCTCAGTAGAAGCCCGGAGTTTGGAAGTTGGTGGTGTGACACCCCCGTGCCTCGAAAAGCACGTAAAGCCGTTGGTCCTGCGCCTGATCTCTCTCCGGTCGTGTTGGATTGCCGTCCCATCGGGCTATGAGAGTTAGGGAAGAGGGAGTGCATCTGTGTTTGCGCACACACTTGTGCACTATAATATCTCCTGCGTACGTGGCTAGTCTGCATTAAGGTTAGCCGCCGTGGCCGGAATTGGCCTGGAGAATTTCATTTTTTACAGTGTGAGCTTACCCAGATGAAGCGTGTTATTAGAAAATCGAAACTAAAAGAAAACATATTTTCGCACGAAAAAAATATTTGTATTTCATACTACAGTTTGTTTCGGGTCTAGTTGTTTGTGTGTGTGAGTTCACATGATAGTAAATGTACCCACGGGAGCCATATAAGATAATATCTTATTGTGGGGGCGATGATACGTTTAATTTTAACGACACGGTCGGCGCAGTCACTGAGCGATTGACTGCTATAATACGTATCGCTGTATCAATTTTTATTAGACATCTTCATCATCACATCAGCCGCAGGACGCCCCCAACTGGGCATAGGCTTCCCCTATAGATTTCCAAAAGGACCGGTTGGAAGCGGCCTGCATCCAGCGTCTTCCTGCATTCTTAATCAGGTCGTCAGTCCACCTTCTCGGTGTTTTTAAATATCGTTAGGTCGCAAACAAGCCCATTACGGCCCACCTGATGTTAAGTGGTCACTTCTGCCGATGGACATCTGCAATACCAGAGGCCTTGCAAATGCGTTGCCATCCCAGAGACAAAGTTGAAATTTCTCATGTGCCTGTAATTTCACCGGCATCCATACCCTTCAAACCGGAACACAGCAACGCTGCTCTGCGGCAAAAATAGGTATGGTGGTAGTACTTCCCCGGACGAGGTCCTTTACAAAGAGTTCTACTAGGAATTATAAGTATACGTACAGTTGAGATAGATAATTGTTCCAGATCTGGTTGTTTGTGTAAATAACTACATATATTTTTCAACGATACGGTAAAAAACCATCACGCCTGTATTCCCCGAAGGGTTAGGCAGAGCTGTACTAATGCACACCCACAGTTCACCGGTATATTTAGGTCCCATGTAATAGGGGGCGAGCCTATTGCCATTAACCGGGCACAAATCCAAACTCTGAGCTGCTACTGAGAATTTCATAGAAAATCCCAATAACACTTTTTGCTCGACCTGGGAATTGAAACCAAGACCTGTAGCGTAGCAGTCGCGTTTAGGACCACCATCAAGGCCATCGAGGCAGTTATTATTACGGTAAAAAAATATTACAAAAAAGAACTATTTAGCAAACCCCTGAAAACTAAAACGTTTTACAGTTCCCTCACTCCGTAGTATTAGAAGCCTACATTTTTTCAGCGTGGAAGTAATTTTTTTCAGTCGTACAATAATGTTGGTGCCGTAAATTAGTTTTCTGAAAGCACTTGGGACTTTTAGTGATGGATAACCGTTGCGTTCATTTTCAGCAACTTTTCTCTTCTTTTAACTGTCGGGAAATAAACGAATGGGTCTATTTTCCTGTGACGGATGCCTGACATGATGTTTTTGTATTGTTTTGTGCGATTCATGGGGTGTTTAGAGGTGAAGGTACTCTGTTGAACGGTCGTGAGTGTGAAAATCTGCGTGGGACGTGGTTTTTGTACTTGTGTGTATTCTGTTTACATACCTACATAAACTCATGCTTTTTGTCATCGGGGTTGGCAAAAACCATAGAATGAATTTTTATTTTTTTTATTTTTGTTTTTTGTTTTTTCAAAACGCAAAAACTACTTTACCGATTTTGTTTTTTTTTTCTCCTGTGGTAAGCTAAATTATCAGCGAGAAACCAATGGCTAATTTAAAAAAAAAAACGGGATCAGTAAAAAAATTACGGAGACGAAATCGCGGATAAAAGCTACTTTGAAATAAATTATTTGACCTTGATTTTGACTTACATAAAAACTACAAACTATACTCAACTTCAAACAAATACTCCCCAATTAATATAATTGCAACAAGTTCCCCTCTACCATAATCTTATAACTAGTATCTATATTTCAAACAAAAATCAAATCAACCCTTAATTCTCCCAAAATCTAGGGCACACTTCACCTGTAATACTCCCCTCTTCTACATCATTATTAGTAAGGACCCCACCATCCGAAGAATCTCTACCGCTAGAATTTCTACTGCTCGAAAATATAGTTTCTAATTTACCAACTGCCTCGTTAGCCTAGCGGTCCTAAACGCGACTGCTACGCTCCGAGATCTTGGGTTAGATTTCCAGTAGTGCCCGGTTAATGTCAATAGACTCACCCCCTATTACATAGGACCTAAACATACCGGCAAACTGTGGGCGTACATTAGTACTCCTCTGCCTAACCCATCTGGGAAAACAGGCGTTATTGTATGTATGTATGTAATTTTTCACACCAAAATCAAATCAACTTCACCTATAATCCAGGCCACACATCACCTGTAATACTCCCCTCTTCTACATCATTATTAGTAAGCACATCATTTATATGCAAGTCTCCCGTCTGCCAAGCAGGCAAGCGTGCCAATCTAGTGTAAGGTCTGAGCGCAAATACTTAATCACTAATTACCTAGCCGTCATAAATGTAATTAATTTTAGCGGTATCTTGTTGGATGGTGCAAGTTTGAGAAGGTGGGCGGTTTGGGAGAATTTGGCTTTTGATTCTGATATGGTGTAAGAGGTTATTTGAATCGAACACGATACGACAGTCGAAAAGATAAATTGGCCAAGTGATATTTCGGTGATGTTGCACATCTAAGCTTATTAGGTGTATAAATTAATATTAATTGTATGGTTTGTACTCTTAACTATTTAACAGAATAATGTTGGAAGCATTAAATTATTTATTTTAATCAAACAGATTATTTTAGAAAAAGAAGAGAGTTGACATAATTAAAATTATTAACTTCGAAATTATAAAGTTGATTTATACAAGATGAAAGAAAGTTAGTGACCGAACTTTTACAATTAATTTAGAAGCCGATTTTCTTTTATAACCGACAAAAAATTTTAGCTTTTTAGGGTCTAGAATCATATCCTAAATCTATGATTTAAAAAAATGTGTTGCAATGTTCGTTTCACCGTGTATAAACACTTGCATATTCTGAATCATAATCACAAATAAAATGTGATTATTACCTTCTAAATATATAAAAACAATAAAACAACTGAAACCACCACTTATAACCATCCAAAATATACCCAACAACCCCTAATGAACACGTCTTCCGCTACCGCTCATCCCTTGCACTACGCCGCGCTACTAGAGGCTCTACGCAAAAACGCCGCCCCGCTCATCCCTGATATTAACGTCGGGATGAAGGATGGCACTACACAGGAGGGAGGCACACGCCGAATAAATATACAATGTTACGTGGCTAGGGTGTTAATTAGGCTGTAGAGCGCGTTGTAGCAACAAGTACTGTTTAGATGCAAAGTGTGTTCATTTGGTTTTGATTAAATACAATTTGATGGATCAGACGTCGAAGCAGTTGGGCTTGATAACATAGATATTAAATAAGTATTATTATAAGTAAGACACGTTAAAAAAAATCTTTTACATTGGCGGCACGAACACAAGCTTATACCATAGTAAAAAGATAGAACAAATTTTGATAACATAGTTAAAAACTTATTCAGGATACTCCATGTTTCATTACTCGATGAGCCTCGTTTACTACACAAAGAAGATGACAGTTATAAAATCATATAATAAATAGTGGCCTCTCATTGGTTGAACGCGTTGACAAGATGTCATATAACGGTTAAATGTCAAGATGCAACAGTTAATTTAATTTAATACTAAAAAAATAAAGAACCTTATCTAGCGCTAATAAAGCAAATAAGTTTGTAACTCTAAAGTAAAGTATGTATCTTTCAAAAGTTATTTTGGCAAATAATTAAGGTGCAATATTTTTGTGTACCTAAATGTCCATCCAATCGCGCATAAATCGTCTTTAGCTTGTCTTATACATACTCCTTGGCATCCACCTTCTAATTTACACACCGTCATCATTTAGAATATCTGTGGTTGTAATGTAAAATTATTTTCTCTATTCCCTCTGCATAATTACGGTAGGATTGTAAATGTTGTTAATTTTAGCGCCAAGTCAAAGATATATTTATATAAAGTAATGTTACAATCTACTGCGGAATGAGGTAGACTTTATATAATTGTGTGGCGTGTGGAGGTTACTATATTAATACTCAGAGGCTGGAATAGGTAACTGCCTTAAACGTTGTTGTTTGGTCTTGTTGAATTTAAGGGAATGTACCGATAGTATCGTTTTTTAAAGTTCGTTCGTTTCTTCTCTTCAAAAGTAGTCCAGTTATAATTGTGTTAGGTGATTTAATTAGAGTTGTTGAAATTTTGTAAATAAAAGTACTGTTTCACATGAATATGAAATTTGAAAAAAAAACGATTCCCAGGTCGAGCAAAAAGTGTTATTGGGTTTTTTCCATGAAATTCTCAGTAGCAGCTCGGAGTTTGTATTTGTGCCCGGTTAATGGCAATAGGCTCGCCCCCTATTACGTGGGACCTAATCACCTAAATATACCGGTGAACTGTGGGTGTACATTGATACACCTCTGCCTAACCCTTCGGGGAATACAGGCGTGATGGTATATATTTTTTTTTGAAAAAAAATCCGACATAAACCAAAGTCGATATTTGAAAAGTCGATCAGTTGTTGTCGATGTGGAAGTTGCTTACATCCATAAATCAACCAGAGAAGAGTTGATAATCTTAAAAAGGCTGAACAGGTCTTTTTAATCATAGCTAAGAACACTTTTCACTTTTCAAACAAATATAAACTAAATCCAAATCGATTCAGTTATTTGGGTGTTACGATGCTACAGACGGACACACCCATACACATATTTTAATTAAATTATTAACCCCACATTATTTTTATTATTTGTAGCTATAGCAGCCTGCTGTTTAGATATAGACAGACGGACAGACGGAGCCTCATTTGGACCCTTGGTAAACTAAACCCAAAAAAGTCTCACAAAAAAATGAAACTCATTCTATCTCACAGTAATTTTACGCGTCTCAACAAGTCTCAACATAATAATATTATTTAAACATTTTAAACAGAATCAAGGCTTAATTTAAAGCGGACTACATATCAATCACATGTACCGTCCCCAAGCGGGGCCAAGATTAATGAAGTGTCCAATGAATGACACTGGAGCCAGACGCAACATCTAAATATTATAGCACACAAGATATTATAAAGTCAGAGTTTTAATTACAGCCTGTGTGAATGAGCCACGCTTTATTGAAATTTTGGAGTGTTTCACAGTAATTTTGGTGGAAAAGTTTATGATGTAGCAATATTATAGTGGGAACATAAACTTAGCCTTTTTCTCATGGGGGTACGCAGATACCACCTGCTACGATTCCTACATACTCCTTTCCATATAGTGTGAAGATGAGGATTAGTCTTAAAGACTAGCTAAACACGCTGGTGATTATTACACAGGTGTGTACGCAAACACAGGTGCACTGCCTCTTCCTTTGCCCTCATAATCCAAAAGAGCAGCAATCTGATATTATATAACCGGGGAGAAATCAGGCGGAGGCCTAACGGTTTTACGTGCTTTCCCAAGCATGAAAGTAACCAACCTGGGAATCGGGCCAAAAACTTCATGTTCGGCAGTCGTAACATGACCACGGAACCAACTTATTTCATCAACGATTTCTTCCACGCAAACAAAGCCACAAGAAAAGCTAGTCTGCTAATAAATAAATATCCCATTTCTTCTTTTTCGCTATTCTTATGACCTTCGTAATACTTACATGCAGCAATTAAGCCTACTCTTGCACTTGAATAATTAAAATTCCTTAAAAACACTGAAATATAAAATGTCCTTTTCATATTAAAATCTCCGTTCCGCAATGGTTGTAGGAACCAGTTCTCCTTGAGATCTGCATATAAATATGTTCTTGTATATAATAAGAGAATTATGTTTGAGAATATAATGTTGCCAAGCTTTGTGCTTCAAATGCATTCGTGACACTTTGTATTCATAGCTTGACTTAGTGTGGCGATAGGGGTTTTACTATATTAAATAGGGATGGGAAATATATTTCTTTATCGATAAATACATTTTTATTATCGATAAATGTTTTTGAATATTTGTGAGTTGGTTTTTGTGTTTTCATCTTTGAATCTTATTTGTAACTAGCTTTTGCCCGCGACTTCGTCCGCGTGGATTAATAGTTCCTGTTCCCGGGGGATTTCCGGGATGAAAACTATCCTATGTCCTTTCTCGGGTCCCAGACTATATCTGTACCAAATTTCATTGAAATCGGTTCAGTGGTTTAGGCGTGAAGAAGAGACAGACAGACAGACAGAGTTACTTTCGCATTTATAATATTAGTAAGAAATAAGGATTAGTAAGGATATAGTTTTTTCTTCATGGTATTTTATTAACAAAACTTTTACAATTCTTTAAATCGGTCACGGAAATTGGTCGGTCGGTCGGTAATCGGTCGGTGTTTCATCGGTCGGTCGGTTTAATCGGTCGGTTTCGGTCGGGTGTGCAGTACTCGTAACCGGAGTGCTTGTATGACCAGATGTATGAACGTCAACGAGGCGAAAGTAGTATGTAAGGATCGTAGCAGGTGGCGTTCTGTGGTTTCTGCCTACCCCCATGGGAAAAAGACGTGAGTTTATGTATGTATGTAAATCCACTCCAGAGGGCAATTATTTTTTTGATCGACCACTTGTTGTCCCATCCTACTACTATTAAAAACTTTACAGTTTGTGAGAATGGATGGATGAATGTTTGTTACCTACTCTTTCACGTTTAACATTTAAACAGAATTGACTACAATTTTGCATACATCTACATCATGATTTAGTTAAACACAGCTTAACAAAGGACAATTTAAAGTAAAGTTAAAAAAAAAATGTTTGTACATTACGCCCTAAATTACAGGTTTTATCCCGTTTTTGTATCACCATGGGAAAATTTGAGAATTGATATACCATCACGCCTGTATTCCCCGAAGGGTTAGGCAGAGGTGTACTAATGTACACCCACAGTTCGCCGGTATATTTTAGGTCCCATGTAATTGGGGGCGAGCCTATTGCCATTAACCGGGCACAAATCCAAACTCCGAGCTGCTACTGAGAATTTCATAGAAAAACCCAATAACACTTTTTGCTCGACCTAGTAATCGAACCCAGGACCTCTAGCGTAGCAGTCGTGCTTACAACCACTGGGCTAACGAGGCAGAGAATTGAAGGTAACTTTAAAAGTTTAATTTAATTCGCAGACGAAGTCACGAACAGAACCTAGTAAAGTTTAATTAATAGACAATAGAGCAAAGTTAAAATAATCACGATCCACCATCGACAGGCGATAAACGCGAAACAGCGTACCTACTCCCAATTCCTAAAACCGTGTCAAATTAAAATCTACGTGAACTCCGTGATTCATGGCAGAAATCAAATTTTGGAGTTTCAATGACGTCACGAGTATTCAAAGTGATTTTGTATGGTAAACATTGATATACAACAATGATGGTAAATGACAATTGTGAAAGTACTCAAAGTAACTTCAGCAGTATGATTCTCTAAGCTTCACTTCGTAATTCGAAAGCTAAATCCGCAGTGAGATTACAAAATGGTATTCTGTTAAACACGATCACGCCGGTGACGTCACCACGGCGAACGAATACTAAACCAATGACAAGTTGGTTCGTTATCGAAGTGAGCGCGATCACTTTAGTGAGACTCGTTTTCGAGTTTGCATTTTAGAGAATCGCACTACGGTACTCGATTCGAGTGTTTGGGCGTTACCGAGAAAGAGCTTTTGTCAAAAATTTCGAATATATCTCGACATTATCTGGGTTAGAAGTTTAAATAATTATTAGTTGTTTAGGTTTTGTAGTACTTTGTTATATCTAAATATAGATGGAGGTATAATTATAAACGGTTATTAAGAAAATTGAGGTAAATATCTAAAATGAATGGAGTTTATCTTCGGTTTCAAAATTAGATTTTAATTAATATTACAGTATGTAATAACTTAGGAATAGGCTGTGAATAACATAGTTAAAGTTTGCAAAGCGTTTCAGTAATAGGTGTAATTGAAACCGAAATATGTGAGAAATATGGCTGATACAATCATTATAAAATAATAATTATGGTTACGTTTATTATGCATCGTGGTGGCCTAATGGTTAAGGTTCGCAACCGTCCATGGGCAAGTAGCGATGTGACGATTGACTGATGACTTTTTCTACTAGACCACTGACATCGGTGAAGAAACACTTTGCTTAAAATATATGTAAATATACCATCACGCCTGTATTCCCCGAAGAGGTAGGCAGAGGTGTACCAATGTATACCCACAGTTCGCCGGTATATTTAGGTCCCATGTAATAGGGGGCGAGCTTATTGTCATTACCCGGGCACAAATCCAAACTCCGAGCTGCTACTGAGAATTTCACAGAAAAACCCAATAACACTTTTCGCTCGACCTGGGATTCGAACCCAGGACCTGGCGCTTGTGTCTGGAACCAGGACTTAATAATATTTACAGTGAAATCACATCTTAGATCTGCTAATTATTGCTATAGCGTTGGCGGTGTACCAGGACCAGTGTAAAACAAGAATCGCATTTAAAAAGTGTTGTTCACTAAAAATATTGATTAAAAAATAACATATTATTATAATATCGACACGACGTCCCATCACTAGTCTTGTTTTCGCCCCAGCCGTGACACTGGATCAAAATGTATATAATATTCGATGAGTTACATTATTATTTATATAATATTCATTGTCACATCCCCACATGCCAACACCTATACATTTTTATAAGAGGTGATTTATTTAGATGAGATTATTATGTATATACTATAAGACAAAGCTATGGAAAAATATAGACAAACACTCAGAAATATAATAAAAAATGAATTTTCTATCAGGTGCCGTGACCGAGAAAGCCAATGGAAAAACCCCATAACACTTTTTGCCCGACCTGGGAATCGAACCAAGGACCAATGGAGCAGTTCATTTTTTATCTAACATAGCGAACTGCCCGCGACTTCGTCCACGTCGCTTTCGCGAGAATAAATGGTTTTTCTTTCTTTCTTTCTTTCTTCTTTCCACGTGGCCCATTTCACCCGCCATAAGTTACGTCTTTGGTTAACGCTCAGCTCCCATGGTTCGTAACGTGATGTAAAATAGCCTATGTTACTTAGGAATAATATAGCTATCTAGTGGTGAAAAAATAGTTAAAATCGGTTCAGTAGTTTCGGAGCCTTTTCGTTACAAACAAACAAACAAATCTTACCTCTTTATAATCTGTACTAATATCTGTACTAATATTATAAATGCGAAAGTAACTCTGTCTGTCTGTCTGTCTGTCTGTCTCTTCTTCACGCCTAAACCACTGAACCGATTTCAATGAAATTTGGTACAGATATAGTCTGGGACCCGAGAAAGGACATAGAATAGTTTTCATCCCGAAAATCCTCCGGGAACGGGAACTATTAATCCACGCGGACGAAGTCGCGGGCAAAAGCTAGTATTAAATATAATAAACGTTTAAAATAACAGTTTTACGGAAGCTGGACCTTAGACAATGTAACAGAGCTTATCTCATAAACTCTAAGTTTAGTACTACAGTTAACATTGTAAGGGAGGTAGTTAGTGCTGTATTGTCATGTTAAGTAAGTCATTACTATAAGTGGGTAGTTGGTTCCGAGCCGGGAGTGGTAAATTACTTATGTTCAAATTATATGGTGTACACTTGTATATGTTATTATGGCTGTGTAATGCGTAGTTTAATTGTGGTCTGCTTTTTAGTAGCTTTGTCAAAGTCAAAGTCAAAGCATTTATTCCAATTAAACCATTTACAAGCAATTTTGTATTGTAAAGGAGACGGTTAGTTAGTAAGAAACTATATGGAATATTATTTTCCAAGACATATTCACAAACTTTGAATAACAGTTGTCTATACTAATATTATAATTGGGTAGATGACACCACTAATCAATTGACGTACTTTTTATGAGCTGTCAAAACGCAATTCCTCATAGATTTTGTATGACAATACTCAACTATGACGTCACTTTTTTGTCGACTCAATTCAGTAATTATTTATTGATTTCAAAGCAACTAAAAATTGATGATAATAGTTATTCAAAAATTTATCGGGTTTTCAGGGCTAAAATAAAGTGTTTTTTTAGTGAAGTTGTGTCTTGGAATTATTTGTTAGTGGTGTCATCTACCCAATTATAAAGAAGAAGGAAGAGTTTTTATTTTTCTTTTTTTGAACTGAATAAGCTCCGAAAGCATAGAACCGAATTTAACCATTTTTTCACCAATAGATAGCTACATTATTCCTGAGTAACATAGGCTATGTAACATCACGCTACGACCCACGGAAGTGGAGCAGTAGCTAAACACGTAACTACGCGGCGAAAGTGCGCGCAAAAGTTGGTCAATTAATATTTATTTTAAAATATTTACCTACACACACCATCACGCCTGTATTCCAAGAAGGGTTAGGTAGAGGTGTACCAATGACACCCACAGTTTGCCGGTATGTTTAAATTATTTCTTTTTACAAATATTTTTTTAAATGTACTTTTATAAGTTTACCAATAAATCAATAAACGGTAAAGAGTATAACGGATAGTTACAGACATAAGTAGGTACCTACTGATTAATGACACCGACCCCCAAGTCGATGGGGGTAGCCCGGATCAGCTCATTTCCCCCTGTCAGTCAACGGGGATGAAATCCATGGAGGAGCAAATTAACGGTCCAAGGCTTCGATCGATTAAATCTTATCTTGCGATCATCGATTAGAGTTAAAACGATTATTATTAAGCCTTTGTAATGTTGTTGTGATTATAAACTGACTGTCTGCTACGCTAGAGGTCTTGGGTTCGATTACCAGGTCAAGCAAAGTGTTATTGGAGTTTTTCTATGCAATTATCAATAGCAGCTCGGAGTTAGGATTTGTGCCCGGTGGATGGCAATAGGCTCACCCTCTATTACATAGGACCTAGCTGCTACTGAGAATAACACTTTGCTCGACTTGGGAATCGAACCAAAGACCTCTGCCGTAGCAGTCGCGCTTATTACCACTAGGCTAACGAGACAATTCTGTAGCACTTTTTTTATTTTTTAAACATGTAATTATTTTGATTTCACTTTTATCTGATACTAACTACAAGCAACCGACAACATTCAGCAAAAGTAAATATCAATTACAAATTAAACTACTCGAACACTTCCCAGCCCTTTTATTCGATTTAAATATCGTTTTAACAGCACTCGGTTCAAATAACCGATTTTAATTCAGTTCCCGATCTCCGTTCGTAAAGTGCATTTAATATAATTTGATTACCAGCTTAACTGCGGACATTATTTTAAATTGAATTTTGAAGTTTTCAACTTTGCAGTCACTTTTAATCATTATTATTTTAAGCGTTTTAATTACGGCTTTCTGAAGGAGTTTGTGAATGTGCTCTGTTCAAGGTCAGCCGAGTTATTGTTTATGATTTTGATATTATTTTCTTGTTTTGTTTTTAGTTTGGGATTAATATTGGGTGTATAGTTTTGAGTGAGTGTTTACTGGTGTTAATTATTATTAGTTTGATTACTGAATAGAGAATGTTTATGTTAAATGTGTTTTGGTACGTAAGTAGGTGCCTAAATCTATACAAATAATTATAAAGAGATTGCCATGCTACATCTTCATCGCCGATGGTTGAATGGTAGAGAATGCCATGACAAGAAGTCGGCCTTTGTACCTACTTTCTTTTTTTGCAAAGACTTTTAAATAATTTAATTACTTATTAATACCCGCGTATTATTGTCCCACTGTAGGGAAAAGACGTTTTTTTTTTCATAAAAATAGGGCAAGAGCATTAATCACCACGCTTGCTCAGGTCGGATTGGCAATTAAAGACTAACTCCAGGTTTTCTAACGATGTTTTCCTTTACCGATGTCAGTGATGTCCAAGAACTTAAAAAACACGTATAAATTGAAAAAGTCACATTAGTACTTGCCCGCTATCAAACCCACAACCTAACGCATGAGAGGCAGGTACTATAACCACCGGGCCACCACCAAATAACAAAACAACAAAAAACACAAATACAAAAAAAAAATATACAAAAAGAAAATCCAAAAAGCCAATTACACTCAAACGTTTTAATTAAACAAAACCAATTAAAATAAATAGCACTTAAAGGTACCAATCTAAGCTACAAGTGTCACTGTGGCGCCACAACCGGAAATGCGACTGGTGGCAGAAACCACCGGCTGCCATTACCGCGCGCCGCCTTTGACCTCACTTCCGGTGTTCAACGCCTGAATCGTAAGCGGTTCCGGTGGCCATAATTTAAGGTTTTCAAGACTTTTTATGAATAAGATTTGGTGTTTTTGAATGATTTATGGAGTTTTACTGTAGTACGTTAGGAGAAGAAAAAGAATAATATTTATGACCAAGCTCTCAAACGCAAGTCATTTTTTTTTTAAATGTTGTAAATTTGTAAAACCAAATTGAAGGAAAAGAGTGTCCACGGAGTTTCTTGCTCGTTCTTCTACATAGAGTCCTACGGTTTGGAACGAGCAACTAGCTTCAACTTTAAACTGTAACTTCTTGACAATTCAAAAGTGCCTGTAAATGGTCAAATTGACCAATGCTTGAATGTCTGACAACCAGTCTTACCAAGAGTATCGTATTACCCATTACTGGGTTGTGGAGGTCTGATAGGCAGTCGCTCCATGTAAAATAGTGATATTCAGCTGCATCCGGTTTGACTGGAAGCCGACCCCAACATAGTTGGGAAAAGGCTAGGCAGATGATGATATGACCAATGCTTGAATGCTTTGACTTTGAGTTTAAGTACCCTTTAAGACTTATACAAGCCGCAAGGTGAATGACCTGGTTAAGACCACAGGAAGATGCTAGATGCAGGCCGCTAGGCTTCCAACCGGTGCTTTTGGAAATCTATAAGAGAGGTAAGCCTCCTCTATAGAAGCTGGACACTTATGTCCAGCAGTGATCGTGATAATAATAATGATGAAGAGTTATGGTATCTCTCAAAGTCGAATAATTTATTTCAAATTGGCCATAAAAAGTCATTTTCGAACATCATATACAAAGTAAAAAAAAAAAGAAAAAGTACTAATTACTTATTTGGATTTACAGTGCAGCATTACGTTCCGTTCCTACGGAACCAGCGGCATCGAAGCTAAAGCCGCTGCTAAAAGCTACTAAGAGAATATTATAATATCATATCATAATAAAAACATCCCTTTGATAACAAATATAATTATACATACACAAAATCAACCAACTCACTTCTATACAATTTTATCCTACCTACTTTATAATTAAAAACCATAACACGAAAAAAAAACAACGTTCAATATTTAAAATACGAACCCAAGATCCGCCATCTTGAAAGAATCCAATGTTACCAATCGAAAATTATCAATTCTTTATTCAAAAAAAGAAATATATCGAAGTGTAAATTTCAATGTAAACCGAACTGCGGACGAAAAAAGTTTTTTTTTAATCTTCGTTTAAGAATATTGTAGGCAAAGGAACCTTTTGTAAACGTACCTTAGAATAGATTTTGATTTGTACTTTTTAACGAACAATATTGGCAGGTGAGATTTTTTTTTCTCTTTTCTTGTTAATTTTTTCTTTTGGAACGTTTAAATTTGTACGGTTCTATTTTTGAAAGATTGATTTTCTCTGTTGCCAGTGTCTTGACTGTAAATTATTAAGGATTCTCAATAAACCTGTTTTGTTTAAAGACTACGGAATTAGCTTTTAGAGAAGGTTTCTTATACCTGGATTAAAGTTAAAACTCTTTGGTTTACATGTTTTAAACAAATGTAAAAAACAGCAGATTTTTTTCGTGTTGGTCTTTTAGTACAAATAGTTTGATCAGGAGCCTCGCACTCGTACTGGGCGTAACATTCTAATTATCAATCACTACCTTTTGCCCGCGACTTCGTCTGTGTAGAAAAGTTACTACGGCCTTTTTTAATAAACTTTCACCCCCTCTTTCAAACCCTTGAAGCCTTTTTTCCTGACATAAGAAAGCCTATGTATCTCTCCAAAGTCTAATTTATCTCTGTATTAAATTTCATTAAAACCGATTCAACAGTTTAGGAGTGAAAGCGTAACAGACAAACAAACAGACAGGCAGAGTTTATTTCGCATTTATAATCATTACCATCGCCATCACGCCTGTATTCCCCGAAGTGCAGAGGTGTACCAATGTACACCCACAATTCGCCGGTATATTTAGGTCCCATGTCGGCGGTCCCATGGGAGCGAGCCTATTGCCATTAATCGGGCACAAATCCAAACTCCTGAAGAATTTCATAGAAAAACCCAATAACACTTTTTGCTCGACCTGGGAATCGAACCCAGGAACTCTAGCGTAGCAGTCGTTAGGACCACTAGGCTAACGAGGCAGTTAATAATCATTAACATCATCATATCAGCCGCAAGACGTCCAAGATGGCATAATAATGGCATTTATAATATTAGTACAGATTATTAATAGTAGAAACATCAACTATTAATAATAAACTTTTGCATGAGGGTGTGTGTGTGTGTACGTGTCCTAGTAGCCACATGCATAATTGTGGTAACTAGTTTAGAGCCCCGGCGTTGCTTGCGCATACATTTTGGTGAAATTAGTTAGTTTAACTAATTTTGCGAAGTTTAGCCAAACAACTTGGGTTTAGGTTGAATTTAGATTTAGATTTTTAATGTCTACGTGAAAGTACATACATATCATCACGCCTGTATTTTCCGAAGGGTTAGGCAGAGGTGTACCAATGTACATTCACAGTTTTCCGGACAGTTTGCCTTTATGTTTAGGTTCCATATAGGGGGCGAGCCTATTGCCATTAACCGGGCAAAAATCCTAACTCCGAGCTGCTACTGAGAATTTCATACAACCCAATAACACTTTGCTTGACCTGGAGAACGAACCCTTGACCTCTAGCATAGCAGTTGCGCTTAGGACCACTAGGCTAACGAGGTAGCAACAAGGTATTTTTTCATACTTCATAGAAAATAATATCGTACTCATATTATAAAGAGATCAATTTTGTTTTGTTTAAGATAATTTCCGGTAGTAGGTACTGGGTATAAATAAATAAAAATTAAAACTATGATAGAATGCTACATTATTACCGACTAGCTGTTACCCGCGACTTCGTTCGCGTTCAGTATTTTTAAGTTAATAGTGTTCATACTGTTTCTGTCTAACCCCTTTGTGACATAGCGTGATAAATCGTACCTAAGATTACAGCTCAGGTTACTGCCAACACAAGTTTTGTTCAAATCGGTGCAGGAGTTAAAAAGTTATGCGCGTACATACAAACAAACAAACAGACAAAAATTCTAAAAACCATTTTTTTTGGTTCAGTATAATGTATTTAACATGTGAGAATTACTCTGTATAAAAAATATTGAATGTACAGAATTGGCCATCGTTACGATTTTATTATAATTATGTAATAATATAGATTGCTAGAGATTATTATTGCCGATTGCTAGAGGTTATATTTTATGGAATACTTGACTTCCTCGAAAACGAAGAATAAGCAAAATCTAAATATATATAATTCAAAGGTGACTGACTGACTGAGATAGTGATCTATCAACGCACAGCCCAAACCACTGGACGGATCGGGCTGAAATTTGGCATGCAGGTACATGTTATGACGTAGGCATCCGCTAAGAAAGGATTTTGATCAATTCTAACCCCAAGGGGATAAAATAGGGGATGAAAGTTTGTATGAAACTTTGTCAATTTTAAACCGATCGGGCTGAAACTTTGCATGCTTAAAGCTACTATGACGTAGGCATCCTCTAAGAAAGGATTTTGATAAATTCCACCCCTAAGGGGATAAAATAGGGGATGAAAGTTTGTATGAAACTTTGTCAATTTTAAACTGATCGGGCTGAGACTTTGCATGCATAAAGCTACTATGACGTAGCCATCCTCTAACAAAGGATTTTGATAAATTCCACCCCTAAGGGGATAAAATAGGGGATGAAAGTTTGTATGAAACTTTGTCAATTTTAAACCGATCGGGCTGAGACTTTGCCTGCATAAAGCTACTATGACGTAGGCATCCTCTAACAAAGGATTTTGATAAATTCCACCCCTAAGGGGATTAAATAGGGGATGAAAGTTTGTATGAAACTTTGTCAATTTTAAACTGATCGGGCTGAGACTTTGCATGCATAAAGCTACTATGACGTAGCCATCCTCTAACAAAGGATTTTGATTAATTCCACCCCTAAGGGGATAAAATAGGGGATGAAAGTTTGTATAAATCTTCTTAGATTTTCGACTGATTGAACTGAAATTAAAGATTGGAGCTACTATGATGAAGACGTCCGATTAAATAAGATTTTGATAAATTCAAACCCCGTGGGGATAAAATAAGGGATTAAAAAAATATATAAAATAATGACAGATTAGTTAAGAATATTGAACATATACAATTGCCCATTCCAAAAGTTATTTATTTATAAATTACCTTTCAACTATTATTACAGAATTATCCAAATGCGACATTATGCTATTTATTTACTAACAATATTAACTTAACCTAATAAGGAACTTACTATAACATATCTATCTAACCAAGATTGTAAACTATAACATACTACCTAACCAAAATTATAGATAGTTTCGTATGCACAAGAATGACGAAGAAACTCCAGACATACTCTTTTAAAAACTCTAATCTCTGAAACTCTTTCCACTAAGCTTAGAACTCTGCTTACCCCTAAAACACCCTACATCTGTCTCGCAGTACTGTCGGCCAAGTGGCTGGCTCATTAGGAGTCTAGCGCGAACCATGCTTGTGGTACTCCAGCGTTTGTTATCTCTCAAGCCGCTGGGACTATCTACCTGCGTTAAACGACCAACAATACAGATGAAAGGCACCAAGATTTTAGTGTTTTACTAAATTCTGGATTTTGTTTTATTATAGAGACTGGTAGTGACAGCAAGTTCTATACAAAAGTGGTTTAGTCATGTTTTTGTTAATATTATCTATGGCTAGCTTTTGCCTACGTCATAGTAAGTTTATGCATGCAAAGTCTCAGCCCGATCGGATTAAAATTTACAAAGTTTCATACAAACTTTCATCCACTATTTTACCCCCTTGGGGGTAGAATTGATCAAAATCCTTTCTTAGCGGATGCCTACGTCATAACATCTACCTGCATGCCAAATTACAGCCCGATCCGTCCAGTGGTTTGGACTGTGCGTTGATAGATTACTATGTCAGTCAGTCAGTCACCTTTGAGTTATATATATTTAGATATTGTTGTAAATGAGAAAGATAGTTTGTTAGATTGAATTCGCTATTGGCAGAAACTATGGTCTGTTGAAAAATAAATATCAGATAGCCCGTTTACTGTGAAAGGTTTTACTAAAGCCTATGTATCTTAACGCTATGAGCCACGGGGAAGGAGTACACAGTAACCAAAAAAAAACAAAAAGGAACTTAACTGATAACTGAAACTGCGGAGTATAGCAAGTATAATCTATTTTAGAAGATATATTATAGGACTCACGATAACTTTCAAATTTTTGGCAAAGTACGATGTAAAAATATGCGTATAATAGAACCCTATTATAAATATATACCATCACACCTGTATTCCCCGAAGGGCTAGGCAGAGGCGCACCAATGTATACCCACAGTTCGCCGGTATATTTAGGTCCTGTGTAATACGGGGCGAGCCTATTGCCATTAACCGGGCACAAATCCAAACTCCGAGCTGCTACTGTAAATTTCATAGAAAAATCCAATAACACTTTTTGCTCGACCTGGGAATCGGATCCAGGACCTCTAGCGTAGCAGTCGTGCTCAGGACTACTAGGCCAACGAGGCAGTTATTATTATTGTAAATGAGAAAGTTAGTTTCTTTATTTGTTTGTGACACTTTCACTCAACTTTAAGCTGTCATTTTGAAACTAGTTGTAATGTTAAAAAGGGCAAAGGGTACCTTACATTTAGAAAACAGTACTGTTCCTTTGAGATAGAAAAGTAACTTCTTAATTAATGTAACTATACAAGTTATTGCAATACATTGTTTTTTAAAAGAGTATGTATGGAGTTTCATGCCCGTTCTTCTCCATACAAAACTACCTTTTGGAATGGGCAACTAGATTCAATATTAATGTTTTCTTTTATGTAATGACGTTCAAAAGTGCCGTTTATTGGCCTAATTGAAATAAATGACTTTGACTTTGAAAGCGACGGAAGCCACGGTCTAAAGCTAGAGTAAGTAATAAAACTCTGTAATAGACCTTTCTCATACAGAGTTACAGTACAGGGATAGTAGTAGGCTGGTAATTTTTAATTGTATTTATTGTGACCGTAATACGTTTAAAATTTTTGGCAAAATACGATGTAAAATATACTCTATCATCCGCTACTTTACATAATATTTGCAACGCAGAGCATATAACTTATAAAGCTACCTCATCATCTGCCTAGCCTTTTCCCAACTATGTTGGGGTCGGCTTCCAGTCGAACCGGATGCAGCTGAATATCAGTATTTTACATGGAGCGACTGCCTATCAGACCTCCACAACCCAGTAATGGGTAATACGATACTCTTTGGTAAGACTGGTTGTCAGACTTTCGGCCTTCTGATTAACAGTAACGACTGTTAAAGATCTGCAAATGACAGCCGGGACCAACGGCTTTACGTGCTTTCCGAGGCACGGAGGAAACTCGCTATGTTAAATGGTCACCCATCCACAGACCAACCTCGGCAAGCGTGGCCTAACCCGGGAGATCGGTCTATGCGGCTGTAATGATTTAGCCACGAGCTCCTCAAAAAAAAAAAAAATATAAAGCAAACAATCTATAAAGCTACCTATTCCGCTCTAATTAATCAAAACAAATACCAATTCCTTCCTTTCTATATACCACGCTTACAAGCCACACAGCACACACACACACACACACACCTCACAAGGCCGATCTCTTCAAACAACGACACCTGAAATACAGATTATAAATCATATTATAACAAAAGGATATCTCTAGGACGCGTCGTTATGAGGGGGGGTAAGGGGGGGGGGGGGGGGTGGAGGGGGGGTGTTTGACTTCAGTCGAGATAACATGGCAGGTGTTGCTAAACTTGGTGACAAATTACAGCAGGGAAGCTGCGAGTAGGTAGACTTATGTTTTATGTGATGTTCATGGAGATTTTAATGGCGTGGGAATCGGATTGGGATGGAAAGAATAATTTTAATTGTTTGATAAGGTGAAAGCCTTTATTTCAATTGCACCATTTAATTTTTAAGACACTTTTGGATTGTCAAGAAGTCAGACACAAAGTTGAAGCTGAAGTTGCTCGTTCCAAAACGTAGGTCTCTTTGGATCCAGTGTTGCGGAATTTGTTCGAAAGAGTCACCGTGGCCCTGGAATGCAAAGGGCATTAGGAGGAACCGGATGGGTTTTAGTAAGTAAGCATCATATAAGCACAATGTTTCACTTGCTATCATAAATACTGAATTTTCACAACTAAAATAAATATCGTTACCCAGAAATAATTTTTGGTTACATAGTTTGATGGGTAGTACCTATACGACTTCTATGTGATGTGTATTTTTACTCACTATATCGTTACGTAAGTAAATTTACATTATTATAGAGGTCATCATCATCTTCCTGCCTTTATCCCATGTTTCTTGGGATCAGCGCAACACGTTTTCTTCTTCCATGCCGTCCTGTCAACTATCATGCTATCTGACTCCCTTCTCTTTCATATCATTCTTCACACAGTCCATCCATCTTTTCTTTACCCTTCCTCTTCTTCCCCATCCATCCACATTTATATTCATAATTCCTTCTTCTTAATATGCCCATATCAAGACAAACGGTTTCCTCTTAATTTTACTATATTATTATAGAGTGACTGTACCGTAAATAAAAAAATATATTTATTAAAACAACACACGAAACACACCTTCAAATACCTTAACATTTGCAACGCAAACTGTTACTGCAAACAGCATTAGAATTCCCAATATTGATCTACAAATTAAATGTTAACTTTCACTTGAATTTCCAAGTGGTTTCAAATAATCTAATGAACCTCTAAATGTCGAATGTTTGTGCTAAGTTTATATTAAATATAATACTTTTGGAATGCAATTAGCGTACTCGTAATTTTGCATGTTTATTTTCAAGTTAATTTCAATAAGCCTTGAAGTTTACGTGTGGTGTTAGTCATGGGATATAGCGGAAATGACAGCTGGTACACAAAGTGACCTCTGAACTGTATACCGTGCAAGGTGACTTACAAAACAGTAAGCTACTTTGATTTTTTTCCGAAATTCAAAAAAATTACTCAATTTTAAATGTAAAATAAAATACATAAGTTATTGTAGGTAAACAGTTATTCGATTTCCAGATTGTATAGTTGTTGTGCTGATTTATAACAAAGCGATTATAAAACTTACATTACATAATAACAATGTTTTTCCATAGTGAACAACTTAGGTTATGGAACGGCGCAACCAGCTTCAACTTGCTACCTAACTGACTGACTTCTTGAGAATTGAAGTATCTGTAAATGGTTTAATTGAAAAATGCTGACTTTTAAAATGGCAGTTTGCCACTTTAACCTGTCCGAAAATAAGAATTACATATTCATTATCATCATCATATCAGGTATCAGCCACAGAACGTCCACTGCCGGACATAGGCCTCCCTCATAGATTTCCATAAGGATCGGCCAGAAGCTGCCTCCATCTAGCGTTTTCAACGTTCATCTGTCCGCCTTATGGGTGCAACCACACAAATGATGAGGAATAACAATAATATATTCATTTTAAATCGCTACCGCTCATCTCTCCCACCACCGTACAAATCGCGCATCAACCAAGCGTAACGAATACTCCGCGACGTTTGTTAATGACCGAAGTTTTTAGCAAACGCAGCGGCACCAACTTTGTATGAGGGTTAACTGTACCCCCTCGTCACTCGCGCGCTAAGCGAGGCGGGTGTGTAAGGGTTATTTATCTAACGGTGTGAAGGTGGGGAAATTTTGCAGTGGCTTTTTTAGGGTTAAGATTTTTTGGCAACATGTAGGCGCTACGTGGTTGTAGGATGTTACATCTGTCTATGGACCTTTGCAGTGCCAGAGAAATTGCCTAGAGAGTAAACAAAAAATATAATCTTCTTGTACCTAAAATCACATAGTAAGCTCAATCAATTTTTTATAAGCTATTTTTTATTAAGCAATTTTTATTAAGCTACCCCCTTACACTGGAATGGTCCCAGGAACTTCCACTCCCTTAAACTAGAACTACCAGAGGTAGAAATATGTACCTATACGTACTGTATGAGACTGTTCAGTGCACAAGTGTGTGTACAAACATAGATTTACCTATTCCCTCACTCTCGAAATCCGACGGGACTGCAATCCTAGCCACGTACGCAGGAGATATTATAGTGCACAAGTGTGTGCGCAAACACAGGTGCACTCCCTCTTCCCTAACCCGATGAGACGGAAATCCAACACGACCGGAGAGGGATCAGGCGCAGGAACAACGGCTTTACATGCTTTCCGAGACACGGGGGTGGCACACCACCAACTTCCAAAATCCGGGCTGCTACTGAGAAATTCCTAATGAAAATCCTTAACAACATTCGTCCGACCTGGAAATAATCCCACGAAATAATCCGGCGCAGCTCTATTAAGAGGAAAAAATAGAACGGCCCTAAAAATATACCTAGGTTCACGCGGAAGGAGAATTTCCCTTTCCCGACTTCTGTTATACCAATAAGCCTGAACACATTATAGTAAAAACAAACTGTCACTCTTACGATCTCGGGAACGTTGCGTACAATATTAACAAACACAAATCAGAATTATTACATCCCGGATACTATGCGAGCGTCCATGTAGTATGAATAAGGCAAGCTTTCGGTACAGTATAAAGTATTTGTGAGTCGATGGTACGATTTGTTGAAATTTTATTGGCCCGTATTGAGCCATTTCATCTTCATAATTATCATTGTCAAATTTATTTTTCTGCGTACCATAATATATTTGTATAAAATATATTATTACATAAAGCTTAAAGCTATTGTCTATCTTCTTAAATGGCAGCGTAGAGGTTGCTTTGGTTTTGCGGTGCAAAGCATAAGTACATAAATCATTTTGAGTCTGATAAATACTAAATATAATTTTGAGTAAATGTGAATTTATACTCCATTCTTGTTATAATAAGCTGGAAAAAACTAAAAAATACATACATACATAGCATTTATATTTTATTTTAAATTGGAAGTACGATTGTACTTAACATCGGCGTGTTTCTTAACAACTTATCCGATACCATAAACACTTTTACAGCTTGTCTCATTTAAACTCCAAAGACAGTTCCACACTTTTGTCACATAAAAATTTTCATTTCGTGATAGTTAAACAAGTTTATTTTCCATTTCTCCGCCAAAAAGGAGAGGGGGGAGGGGGGGGGGGGGTTGGAAGAAGTAAAAATAAACTAACAATATTACACACAACTTTTATATTAAAACATTGTGAGATATTACTTAATTCGTCTGTGAAGAACGAGAAATGACGTCACAGCCCGCTTCACAGAGTTTTACGATTTTAAAGTAATTTTATGAGCCGTTTTGGTGTTTTTAGAGGTAGTTCCAGTGTGGCGAAAATGGTGGGAATACCCTATAATATCCTTAACACTTGGGGAAGCCTACGTTCAGCAGAGCACGGCTAGAGGCTGATATGATGATGATGATGATAACCCCTTGCACTTTGCCTGATCTATAACTCAAATCCAGTAGGCCTTAAACCATCTCTTAAAACAGTACCATTTTAATATTACTTGGTAATTTAAGTTATTTGATTTGCAACTCTCAGCTCTGAGCAGTGTTGAAAATCCATTTGTTTTGATAGATGGTGGTAGATTCCCAGGACATCACGTTTAACAGCTGTTCCATACTACCTCTTTTGAATAAATGTCTTACAATATTTGTATACAGGATCATACAGGATTACACGAATGTACCTTACATAAAAACGACTATATTAAAATACTAGCTTTTGACCACGACTTCTTACGCGTGATCTTTTTAGCCTGCATAAAATATGTCTTTGGTTACCCTATTGTGTACCCTATATCGTGGCGTGATATTATATAGCCTATAGCTATAATGTTCCTCGTGAATTTGGTTATAAAATAATACAATACAATATTGTTTCTGTTTCAAATCCGGTTGGCAATTCCGGAGAGTAGGCGAGTAGGAGAGTAGGCGCGGGTCTGTGGACGGTGAGCAATGAGTAGCTCACCGTCCGTACGTTCAGTAAACAACGACAGACCGTGTCGACGGCGCGTTCGTGTTCCACGCGCGCCTCAAAGAGATGTCAGCAAAATTGGATGGGGCCACTGAGGGCCGATGCCTGCCGGGGCTGCGGGTTGTTCGAAAGAGATACCGCACCCCCGGAACGCAAAGGGCACATGAAGGAACATAGACGGGTTTTAGTCAGTAAAAGTCTGACACTCCCTCCCGCCCCGCCCAGGGCGGGGGAAGTTATTTGATGATTACCCGTCTTAAAAAAAAAAGCGCGTTTAAACAAACGCACAATAAAAATAAAACTCGTATATCGTATAGCTTTATGTAAAAAACATTACAAAGACAGAAATAATTAAACTCACACATATACTTTACAACTGATTTATTACATCAAACTTCCCAGATTCGCCCTAATTCCCAGCCGAATAGAAGTAGAAAGAAAACTCGAAACACGTGCACTAATCAAACTTCTCCTCTAACTCAATTTACTGCTGAAATACTCAGCGCCCGATCCGCTTGCATCGCTTGCAGCGAACGCTTGCCTTTCTCGAACGATATACTGTATGGTGTAAGAGTCAGGAGTCGCTAAATCTACGTTTTTTTGGAGTGGCTGTAATGAGGATTGTTAGAGGTATGTGTTGTTTAGAAGGTATGCGTAATTGCTAATTTCAAAGCTGGGCCTGGGTAAGCTAGCCGGCCCACCTGATGTTAAGTGGTCACCACTGCCTATAGACATCTGTAATACCAGAGGCCTTGCAAATGCGTTGCCATCCCAGAGACAAAGTTGAAATGTTTCTAATTTCGCCGTCACCCAAACCCTGCTGTGTTCCGGTTTGTAACCGGAACACAGCACCAAAATTCAGTGTGGCGGTAGTACCAAACGAGCTCCTTCACAAAGAGCTCTACTACTACTGTAAAGATTAAATATTATATAAATGAATTAATTGACCTTCTGGTATAAAAGATATTTAACTAGAATTAAGTAAAATTAAAATGTTCAAAGTTATGTCTCAGTGATCACTGTCAAAAATGTAGGTAAATTAAAAGCATTATTGACAGATTTAGACTGAGATTATATCCTAGAATAGGCCTTTTTTCAGGTATTAAGGGGGCACCCCTGAAACCTGAGAAAGGGCCCAGCATTAAATATGGGTAGTACACATACCTTAACTAGGTACATATTTTTACCAGAAAAATGACGACGTGGATCTAGCGACTGTGGGATCCTCGACCACTTCTCAAACGATATACTGTAGAGAAATCTAGAAATTTTAGTTTTATATCAAGTTTATTACATTTTCCTTCGGGTCAGCTAAAGTTTTATGAAATGCAGCCATAAAGATTTTGATTTTCTGTGGTTTTCTAGGACGTTTATTAACTTACTTTAAGAGATGTACGTGTATAGTTATGAATACTGCCGGGTTCTTGTGGTTCTAAGCGCGATTGATACGCTAGATGGGTTCGATTTCCAGGTCGAGCAAAATTTTATAGGGTTTTTTTTAATGAAATTCTCAGTAGCAGCTCAGAGTTAGGATTTGAGCACGGCTAATGGCAATAGGCTCGTCCCTATTACATTGGACCTAAACATACCAGCGAACTGTAGGTGTACATGGTACACCTCTGCCTAACCCTTCTGGGAATACGGACGTGGCGGTATATATGTATGTATGTCACACAAATCTAATCCTTCCGTCAACAGAAAAGGGTGTCCCAGCGACTTAGGTACTAATATAATGTAGCCAACATAAATAACTGCCTCAACCGCCAGCGCCCTCTGGCGACATAACTCAAAAGCAGTGACATTGAACCTTTTTGGTAAATTTATTAACTTGTCACATGTTTGCCAAACCAGATGTTTAGACCGACGTTATTGTTTCTTTTTTAATTTCCCAGCAAATAGTCTTCTAACCCTTTTCTCTGTATGTGGGGGGATTGTTAATCAAATGGGTAGTATTCTGTATGTTATATAAGTATTAGTGCGCTTGCGTTTGTGAAAAGGAGTTGGCAGAAGTGTAGTCTTTCCTTATTTTGTCTGTTATTCTAGGTCAAAGTCAAAGAAAGAAAAGAAAGAAAAGAAAGAAAAGAAAGAAAAGAAAGAAAAGAAAGAAAAGAAAGAAAAGAAAGAAAAGAAAGAAAAGAAAGAAAAGAAAGAAAAGAAAGAAAAGAAAGAAAAGAAAGAAAAGAAAGAAAAGAAAGAAAAGAAAGAAAAGAAAGAAAAGAAAGAAAAGAAAGAAAGAAAAACCTTTTATTCGACGCGAAAGCGACGCACAACACAAAAATAAAAAATAAACAATAACAATAATGTATTATGCGCCAACTACCAAAACTTTTTATATTGAAATTAACAAATTACAGGTGTTTTTGAATTGTCAAGAAGTCGGTCAGTTAGTGAGAAAGTTGAAGCTAGTTTCTCGTTCTAAAACATAGGCAGGGTATGTTAATTTTTAATACGTAAGTTTTGGAGCATTGTAAATGTTAAGATTTTCAAGAGATGCATCTAAAGGTAACATTCCGATCACGGCAATCGCGACCTGGCAATGGCGGCTAACTGCCGCGGCCCATTGTCGCTGCTGTGCGGCGCTGCCAGAAGCTTTCGGATAGCAGCGTCCGCGACCCGGGCAGCGACTGCCACGCGCAGTAGCCAAACAAGAGTCAGTGCGAGCGGTTGTGCATTCTAGTCGTGTATCGAACATTAACTAGCGGGCAGCGCGACCGTACTGCCTCCGGAGCGGCTCAGCGGCGCTGCCAAGGTCGCGCGTAGGCCACGCCCCCCGGCCGCGCTGCTCGGTCGCTTGCGTCGGAAAGTAGCGCTTAGAAATCCCTACAAAGCAGTCCGGCGCGACCACGGCTGCGGCTGCAGGGCCGCGGCTGCCGTGCCGCTACTGCCGTGATCGGAATGTTACCTTAACGGTCTGCCGAATATGAGGGTAAAGATAAAGAGTAACCGCAACGTAATTGCTATTCATTTTTAAATTAGAAATACCTGTTTCGCACATAATATTTAATAAGTCAGAAGATTATATTCATATCAATGAGATATAATACTACAGTAAAATTTAGTCAATAGTTGCTTTGAGACCAATAAACAATAGTTTATCAATTGAGTTGAGAAATAAGTGACGTCACAGTTTGCTATTGTTATAAAAAATCTATGGGGGAATCGCGTTTTGTCGGGTCATAAAAAGTATGACAATTGATTGAGGGTGTCTAGTACTCAATTGTACTTGTCATATGAAAAGCTAATAAAATTAAACAAAAATTCTTTTTGCGAGTCGTATTTCCAATTCAAAAATCGTCCCAAATCGCGAACTTACTCGTGCTCCTATACAAGGCCTTTTTAAGGTTCCGTACCCAAAAGGGTAAAACAGGACTCTATTACCAAGACTTTGCTGTCTGTCAGTCTATATTTCTGTATATATCTGTTTATATTTAGGGGGGCTCCCATACAACAAACATGATTTTTTGCCGTTTATATAAATAATGGTACGGAACCATTCGAGCGTTTTTTTTTAAGTTGGGAAATCATCGTTGGGACTTCTTCCGCTCTGGGAGGAACTTTTTTTTATACCACTGAAGGTGGCAAACAAGCTAACGGCCCGCCTGATGTTAAGCGGTCACCGCTGCCTATGGACACTTGCAACACCAGAGGCATCACTCGTGTGTTGCAGACCTCGTAAAAACCTCGAAACTGCTTTCTTGAAGAACCCCATGCTGAAGGGAGTGTCAGACTCTTACTGACTAAAACCCATCCGTGTTCCTCCTGAAACCCTTTTCAGGGCCGCAGTGACTCTTTCGATCATACTAAACCTACAGACAATTTAAATAATGTACTGCGACAAAAACTAATTCACTTGACGACGAACTTCAACCAAACTGTCGTTTCTTACAAAGATTTCAACAAAATTAAGCGAACACTCTCAAGGTCATTTCAGTTATTCAAAAGCTCCAAACTTCATGAAAACACTTTAAAATGGGAATCGAAATAACTAAAAGATTAGTTCGAAGCGTCTGTTGTTCCAAGTGGGGATGTAGTCATAATTATTATTTGCTTTTGTAATTGAAATATTTTAGTAAGAATAAATAGCCTTGAACTATTATTAGGGCTTTTCAATTTAAATAGTTGATAATCAAACGGTGAGTATGTTGTGATGCATATAGAGGGTTTTGTTTTCTTCTATACTAATGCCGACGTCTGCCGATGTCTGTGGTTGACGGGCCTGTTGGTTTAGTGGTTAGCGGCCCTGACTGCTACGCCGGAGGTCGTGGGTTCGATTCCCACCCAGGACAAACTTTGTGTGATGAGCATGATTGTTTGTTCTGTGTCTGGGTGTGATTTTATCTATAATATGTATGTATTTATAAATTATATAAATATGTATATCAGTTGTCTGGTTACCATAACACAAGCTCTGCTTAGCTTGGGATCAGATAGCCGTGTGTGAGTTGTCCCAAGATATTTATTATTATTTTATTTTTATTATTTATTAATTCTACACTACCGAACCGCTCACGACTTCATCTGCGTGGCTTTTTTCACTCGCTTTACGTTGCGTCTTTGGTTAATGCTCTGCTACCTTGGGCCGTAGTGTGATGTTTATATAACCTATGTTACCCAGGAATAATGAAGTTGAATGTTCTATTGTAAATAATCTATTAGTAAAATGGTTAAAATTGGTCCGGTAGTTTCTGAGACTATTCGTTATTAACAAACAAAAAATCTCATCTCTTTAAAATGTTAGTATAGTATAGTATTAACAGTTGTGTAAGCCCACTAGTTAAGGATCCCGCCTATCATGCACGAGGCTGTGAGTTCACAACTGGGCACGGGCAAGTACCAATGTGACTTTTTCTGTTTCATATGTACTCTTTTAGTTTATCTTGGACATCGGTGAAGGATAACATCGCGAGAGAACCAGGACTTATAATTTTTATAAGTCTGAAATTACTAATCCGCCTTAAGCAAGCTTAGTACTTAAAATAAATCGTATTTAATTTACTTACTAAAATAACATAACATATATACCATCACGCCTGTATTCCTTGAAGGGTGCTGTAACCAATGTTCACCCACAGTTCGCCGGTATATTTTAAGTCCCATGTAATACCCACTAAAATACTTAAAAAAGGGGTTAAACATTGAACAGTGGTACAAAACCATTTTCTCCACACATGCTCAACATCACCAACTATTATACTAACGATTACTATTACTACGGAACTTCTTACAAAAAGCAGTTCTCCAGTTACCCAGCAACACAGTCGTGAAATCGTATTTAGATTAAATGCTCTGCCCAAATCCTTGTTCGCTTGTTTTCCCTGGGGACAGCAGAAGAGCCAGTCTTTAGTCTTTACAGATGAATTTTGGTGCTCATCTACTAAAATAATACCAAATAGTTACCTGTTACAAAACCCATAGGATTAGGGGCTTGTTTTTAATCAGGAAACGGAAATGCGAAACGGGGAATTGAATATCTGAAGAGTTGCCAGAGGGATGGTATTTTTTTGGACCAAAGAATCAGCATTGCCATACAACGTGGCAATGTTGCTAGCCTTTTGAACTTTTAGTTATAAGTTTGAAAGCACTAATCCACCTTGAGCAAGCGTGGTGATCAATGCTTGTGGCTTCTCTGTAGGAGAAAAGGTATTTGCTCTGCAGTGGGACAATAAAATTAGGTATTTTTTTATTTACCTTTTATTGACCCTAGTCTAGGTTAGAGGTGACAAAGATAAATTCGACGATGGAGTGAGCTTACCGAGAAGCAGTCTGTTCACTTTAACTTTAAAGAGAATAGGGTTGAATGCATTCGGAAATACAGACGCTGGTAGAGAGTTCCACTCCTTTGCAGTACGCATTGTAAAAGACGTTTGGAAACGCTTAGTGCTTCGTGGAATGGCAACAAGGTAAAGATGGTAATTTGCAGCGCGTCTAGATGTTCAATGGTAGAAAGGGGCCAATGGGATGAGGTCGTGGAGTACTTGGGCTCACTCACTGAAGTACAGTAATATTTTATTTTAGTAATGCAACTCATACTACTCGACTGTTACACTAGAGGCCTTGGGTTCGATTCCCAGGTCTAGCAAAAGGTTTGTTTATGAAATTCTCAGTAGCAGCTCGGCGATAGAATTTATGTCCGGTTAAGGGCAATAGGCTCGCCCTCTATTACATGGGTCCTTAACAGACCGGCGAACTGTGGGTGTACATGGTACACCTTCGTCTAATCCTTCGGGAAATACGGGCGTTATGGTATAATATGTTAATGCAACTCAAATAAAGAGCTTTTGCACATCTTTCATTTGAAGAGCCTTTATGCCAAATTTACACCCACACATCCACACAACACACACACACATTCACAGCCCACATAAATAACCGCATCGCCATACAATAAGACAGTTCCTTTGACTAGATGAACCGTCCTTTGAGTCTGGCTGCAGCAGTATTCAGTTCGCTAGTTAAGCTGAACACAAATACTTGAGTGTGTCGGCTTAAATACCAGATATGTGTAGCTTGGGAGGCGGCGCAAGTGTTAAAAAGGAAGCGGGTTTGTAATCCTAATGATAATACTTCGTATTTTCCTCCAGACTGATTTTGGTCACGGTGGCCAGCCTCAAGGACTAGCTAAGTACGCAGGAGATGTTAAAGTGCTCGAGTGTGTGTGTGCAGTCCTTCTTCCCTTACTCATAAAGTCATCCGATATGACCGAGATGAACCAACTTTGAAACTTCGGGCTGTTATTAAGAAACTCCTAATTAAAAATCCAAAATAACACTTTTTGTCGGACCTAGAAATCGAACTCAGGTCCTCACACTGGTGATCACAAGACCTATCGGGCAGTCAATCCTACTATTATTACAAACGTAAAACTATGTGAGGAAAAAAAAAGAAATGTTTATTAGTCTTTCACGCTTAAAAAATTAGACGCTCCAACGATTAAACTTTTAAACGACTAAATACAAAAAAAGAAACAATCCAATCAAAAATGCAACACTAACACACGATTTTTTTTTATTTATTTAATTTACGAATACAAATTCTATTCTATTCCCATAAAGCACACATTTGATCCTCATACGATCCCAAACCTGCCAAATTCATAAAACTTTTCCATCACTAAAGTTTCAGTAAAAGCTTATAACTTATTCCATACGGAGTGTACGCTTAGCGCTATGCGGCACATACTGAGATACTTTAGGAATTGCAATAGCCTGCATGTTATAGAAAATGGCTCAAAACTTCGCGTTATGAAGTTCACTTAAGGCTGAATATTAACTGTTTATCATTCTTGGCAAGTTAACTATTTTAGTTTATCGATTTCTGATACAGCTGGAATTTGTTTCAGCAACTTAGGGATGAAGTTAGGGGTGGTGAAGCATTAATGAGGTTTTGAGTTCGTTTTCGTGGCATTTTCAATTCATATGCAATTTCTAAGTTTTTCTTCAATACCAGTGACATCGGTGAAGGAAAACACTGTGAGAAAACCTGAATTTATAATTGGTAAAATGGAAAACTGCGCGCATGCTTTACATGCACTGTAAGTGTGTGTGGCACTTTGAATGACTTTTATTTTTAATGCATTATCTTGAAATTTGTATATTTTTATGGAGTTGATGTAACTATACAACTTATTGTAATACATTTTTTTTTTATTTATAGATTCAATATAAGAAACATACGAAACTACTTTTTGGAATGGGCAACTAGATTCAATTTAAAAAAAAAGTGCCTTATAATGGTCTCATTGAAAGAAATTGGTTTGACATTTTCTGTATTGAATAACCTTTTTTTTTAGGTAGGTATTTTAGATATTTTAACCTATCCAAACTATGCTTGCGCACAGCACAGACCAACAGACGATATTTTATTAATTGTACGTCTAAATTAATTCTGCAAACTTGCCTCCACGCAATCTATCATCGACCAACACAGACCAACTATCCCTAACTAAGCTAATATATGCATATCTATGTGTACAATCAAACTGTTTGTCCGTAAGTCATCTTGAACTACTCAATCAGTGGATATAAGGCACCCTCCAATCGAACATCAACCTTAACATAACGGGATAAAGTTAAGATTTGAATGGCAGTGTCAAATGGTCTGGGTAAGTGCTAACAAGGCTCAGAATTCGATAGTATTGAGACGTTTAGATTTGCAATGGATACGCTTGCAATAGTGCCTAGACTGTGAAGGATTGTGTGTTGTATGGAAATTATTCTACAATTGGGTTTAGTCCTGCACTAAATGAAGCAATCTGTGACAAAATTTAACTAATTTTCACCCACGTTAAGTTGCGTTTTTGATTACTGCTCTGCTCCTGTGTTGTAGCGTGATGTTATATAGCCCTTAGTATTTCACATGAACCTGGCTATCATTTGCAAAAAGAATTTTTCGAATCCGACTAGTAGTTTTAGAGATTCGTTCGTTTAAACAAACAAAAACGCTTTATTATATTCGTATAGATATACCCGAACTGTGTACGTCTATTTAAATGATTTTTTATCGATACCAAATGGTCTCAAACCCAACACTTTTTTGTAAGTAGGAACAATAAAAATCTAATAGTATGCCGACTTAATAAAAAGTAGCTAATTTATTTTTAATCAGCATTTTGATAGTGAACACGTCAGAAGAATGCATTTTACTCGGCTGCGTAGCAAACGTAGCTGCCTGATTGCTACGCCGTAGCATAGCTACGTTGGACGCTACGCGGTCGTAGCGGTTTACAAATCAACTACCAAATAAATACTATGTAAGTAGGTATTAAATGATTTTCAGTGACTAAGGGATTTTTTTTATATAACGAATGAATGATTCGACTTGAAAAGTGTCATTAAAAGGAAAATAATAAAAAAATCCTTGGAAAAAAAATCCTAGTATGATTAGTATAAATAATAAAAAAAGTCAAAACAGAAACGTTTTTCTACATTACTAAACCTTTCTCCGAGATAGTACAGTCACAAGCATAAACCGAATCATGTAACAATTACAAAAAAAAAATTCAACTCAAAGGTGACTGACTGACTGACTAACTGACATAGTGATCTATCAACGCACAGCCCAAACCACTGGACGGATCGGGCTGAAATTTGGCATGCAGGTAGATGTTATGACGTAGGCATCCGCTAAGAAAGGATTTTAATCAATTCTACCCCCAAGGGAATAAAATAGGGGATGAAGGTTTGTATGAAACTATGTAAATTTTAAACCGATTGGGCTGAGACTTTGCATGCATAAAGCTACTATGACGTAGGCATCCCCTAAGAAGGATTTTGATAAATTCTATCCGTAAGGGGGATGAAAGATAATACTTCTTAACGCGAGCGAAGCCGCGGGCAAGAGCTAGTATAAAATAAAACTTCAAAAATCACAACGGTAATTTCGTACGTACAGTAATACATACAAATCTACTTAAGTACACGGCCCATATCCTAACCTACATCAGTGCTATATACCACACAACTGTACCTACATACACCTGTATGCACTAAATACCTAGTTTGCGGTCAGTTTGACCCCATACACCTGGTTTGCGGTATGTCACGGGCGAGTGAACTCACCGAGCGCTCCGTCTCTTTCTAATCTGAGGAAATGAGAGAGATGCGGTTCTTTTGTGTCTGATTTGGATTTTAGAATGTGTTTTCGTGTGTTTATATAGGGGGTGTAATCAGATACATCACATAGTTGTTATCTACATATTGCCATATCAAGCTATGTAACTGAACAAAAATTGTTGCTGGGAAATGGCTTTTATTTTTGGTGTGAAAAAACCTAGTTTGGTTTGCGTAATAGAACGCCAAAGCATTGTGCTAACGGGTGCATATAATATACAATAACGCAGGGGTTAAGGGGGTATAAAAAATTTCATCATCATCATCTCAGCCATAGGACGTCCACTGCTGAACATAGGCCTCCCCTTTAGATCTCCACATATACCGGTTGGAAGCGACCTGCATATAAAAAAAATAATAGCATAAAAACTATGTTTTCGTAAAATGGTGTAAAAAGAAGTTGAATGTAAGCCAAATTTTTTTTTTTTTAAACTTGCCCCACTCTAGGAATTTCTCCTACATCGTGGCTGCGTTTACAAACATATAAACAACCAGACCCGGAATAACTATCAGATCTGTAAGCCATACAAATATTTGCTCCATGCGGGAATCGAACCCGCGACACGCAGCGCAGTAGCCACTGTGCCAACCGTATCATCAAATATCACTAACAACAAAAAAGAATATCTAAATGACAAAAAGAACAAAAATATCATGTCGTATATTCAACCCCTAAAAAAAAACACGTTGTCAATTCATCGTACTTAGTTACAAACTAGTACCTAAATCTATTTTAAAATATTCACTATTCCGATTTTCACTGAAACAACCTTATTACTTACTTCTAAATCACTTAAATCTCACTCCAGAAATAAAGAAGCGTT
The DNA here is from genome assembly GCA_932526535.1 of Caradrina clavipalpis. Taxonomy (NCBI): domain Eukaryota; kingdom Metazoa; phylum Arthropoda; class Insecta; order Lepidoptera; family Noctuidae; genus Caradrina; species Caradrina clavipalpis. The sequence continues at coordinate 1,545,625 of OW052110.1, forward strand.
AAAACACTTAAAAATATCCCATCCTTTTAACTAAACGATTTTTAACTACCGAACAAACTATTACAGAGCAATTTGAAAAAAAATCAACCCCTCTTAAAGTGGTCGAGGGGGTGAAAACTACCCCTCCCCTCTTAAATTCAACCCCTAAAATCCGGCTCGGTCCTTTAAAAGATTTGCTGGAAATATAAACTCTTTGGTACCTAATCGAAATATTAAGATTTAATCATTTCAAACGGTTTCCTTTCCAAGCTGTTTCGAGTTATTGAATAAAAAAATAAATAGGGGTAGTAATAAAATAAGCTTTGAATATTAAATGGTTGAGAATCATATAATTCAATTAAACAGATCAAATTTTTTTTTGTTGTTTTTTTTATACTAATACTAATACTTAATTCTCAGTAGCAGCTTAGAATTTGTGCCCGATTAATGGCAATAGGCTCGCCCCCTATTACATGGGACCTAAATATTCCGGCGAACTGTGGGTGTACATTGGTACACCTCTGCCTAACCCTTCGGGGAATGCAGGCGTGATGGTATAATACTAATAATATTGTAAAGCTGAAGAGTTTGTTTGGTTAGTTGAAGGCGCTAATCTCAGGAACTACTGGTTAATTGAATTTTTTTTATTGTATTGGTTAATTTATTTTATCGAGGAAAGCTATATAATATCACGCTGCGACATTGGGGAGCAGAGCAGTAAGGAATGACGTAGCTTAACGCGGGTGAAGAGACCATGTGGACGAAGTCGAGGGCAAAAGCCAGCCTGTGGAATAAAATGGATATCTTTAAAGTTTTTTTTTTATACCAAATCTGTCAATGTCAATTTTAAAATCCATTTGTAAGTTAAGACTTGGTCTATACTTAATGTAGTAATGCTGCCAGCCTTTTGAGGACTTGCCCCATATTTTTTATAAGACTTCCTATCCACGTCGTGAAAATGAATTCTCATTAAATTTCACTCTTGTACTTATGTAAAATGTAAAAATAAGAATTGGGTAGATGACACCACTAATCAATTGACGTACTTTTTATGAGCTGTCAAAACGCGATTCCCCCATAGATTTTCTATGACAATACTCAACTATGACGTCACTTTTTTGTCATCTCAATTCACTAACTATTTATTGATTTCAAACAACTAAAAATCGATTTTTATAGTTATTTAAAAAATCATCGGGTTTTTAGTGCTAAAATTAAATGTTTTTTTGTGAAGTTGTTTCTTGAAATTATTGGTTAGTGGTGTCATCTACCCAATTATTTGAATTATAGTTGAATTTCATCCATTCACAAGTACACAAAAATAAAAATTCGATATTACACATTACCAGCACATTTTCGGTAGGAAAATTAAATTACAACCCAAAACTTATATAAAATATTCAGCACAATATACATAAACGTTTTCACAGCCAATTATTCATTGCCGCTTTAGTGTGCAAAGCTTAACGCGTCATTTAACATTTGCAGCGATGGATTCTGAACTAATTTATTACATCGAAATGCGAAAATGTTGTTGTTTTTCATACCACATTAGCGAAATTTATTTTTGTTAAATATGTGCTTCGTTTGCGAATAATTTACGACTAGCGGGGTAGGCAGAGCTTGTGGGGTTGTGGAATTAATTGAGGCAGGAATTTAATGATTTTAGTGTTTATTTTGGTGTATTGCCCCACTGGTCTTGTGGTCGTAAGCGTGGCTACTGAGCCGCAAAGACAAAAACAAAGGCCTGGCAAAGGCCTCTTCTCACACTAAGAAGGCACTGCCATTGATCACCACGCTTGCTCAAGGCGGATTAGCGATGGCAAAGAAAACATCTTGAGAAAACCTGGATTTTAAATATAAATATCTTGGGACAACTCACACACGGCTATCTGATCCCAAGCTAAGCAGAGCTTGTGTTATGGTAACCAGACAACTGATATACATACTTATCTAATTTATAAAAACATACATATTATAGATAAATCACACCCAGACACAGAACAAACAATCATGCTCATCACACAAAGTTTGTCCTGGGTGGGAATCGAACCCACGACCTCCGGCTTAGCAGTCAGGGCCGCTAACCACTAGACCAACAGGCCCGTCAAACTTTGGATTACTTCCTACTATCCTGCTAATATGTAATGTTTAATACTAATATATGTTATATTAGTGGGATAGTGAAAGTAATATAAGGTGAAATGCAAAAGTTTGTGAGGATGGATGGATTGATGAATGTATGTTACTCTTTCTCGCTTAAACGTCTGAACAGACTGGACAATTTTTTTCACATAGCTATATTATAGTCTGCAATGACAGAGAGAGCTTTGTCATGCTCACTTAAATGTCTCGCTGACGGTGGCGCGTGCATTGGATCGTTCAGTTCCCTCCAAGATGGTTGAGCTGAACGGTGCTGATGCACGCGTCATGTTCGTGAAAGGGCGCTGTCAGTTGGGATTGGTCATCTCTTGTCTGCCATGGCCTACATCTTTATTAGTATTATTTAATTGTTTAATATTCACCTTCATTGTTTTCACATATAGAAGCAACATGAATATTGTAACCAAGATTTTGTAAAACCAAATTGAAGAAAAGGAGTGTCCATGGAGTTTCTTGCTCGTTCTTCTCCATAGAGATCTACGCTTTGGAACGAGCAACTAGCTTCAACTTTAAACTGTAACTTCTTGACATTCAAAAGTGCCTGTAAATGGTCTAATTGAAATAAATGCTTTGAATTTGAATTTGAATTGACGTGACCAAAGTTGCAGGCAGAAACTCATTTAAATCTGACAAGCTATGTAAATTGTAAGAAATAAACAAGAACTACAACAAACTACATAATTATCTAACATGTCGCAGTAACACGACGGCGACGTGTAACTGTAAATTCATGTAAAGGGAATACAAGGCGGTTATATAAACGGCATAACAATACTATAGGAGACAGAGTCGAGTTTTTCAGGCGTCGTCGACGTAACCCGGCGGTCTTATTGCATTCCACGAACGCCGACCCAGTGGCGTGGGTGTGGCTCCTAGACTAGCGGGTTGGGAGGTTCATGAGAAGCGGGTTTTGGGAGTTTATTTTTAGTGTATTTTCGTGGATTTTGAAGATTGGGTAGATTTTTATGTGCGGCATGGTTGGCGCAATGGTTGAGTGATTGGTTGCTGTGCTGCGTATCGTGGGTTCAATTTCACAAGCACAGATACACTCTCTCTTACTTACGCTCATAGTCCGATGGGACATCAATCTGACACGACCCGGGAGGGATCAGAAGCAGGACCAATGACTTCTCATTCAACAAATAATAGCTACAATGCATACTTTCACTATCATCCATACTAATTGTTACAAATGCTATAATAGTAACTCTGTCTGTCTCTCTGTTACCTACGCTTTCATGACTAAACTACTGAACCGATTTTGATGAAATTTGGCATGCAGTAAGTTTGACCCGGAAGAACGGACATAGGCTACTTTTTATTCAGCAACTTCGCCTGCGCATGCAATAACCAACATTTACGCGTACTACTTCGCTGCCAAAACCAGTCATTTATTTATTTATTTGATTCACCAACAATTTCTTTATACTAATATTTGAGCTTTAAAATAACATTTCTCTTTAAAAAATATTAAAGAGTGTAACAACGTGTGTCATTACCAAGAGTATCGTATTACCCATTACTGGGTTGTGGAGGTCTGATAGGCAGTCGCTCCATGTAAAATACTGATATTCAGCTGCATCCGGTTCGACTAGAAGCCGACCCCAACATAGTTGGGAAAATGCTAGGCAGATGATGAACAACGTGTGTCATTCAATTAGTTAAAGTAATGCCTACTATAAATTGTTGTTACAATGTTAAATAAGTTGAAAACAAATCCGCAGTTCTCATGGCCCCACCGCCCTCTCGCACATACACATCGTACGTATGTACTCTGTGGGAGGCTGACAGTTTTAATTTACGCCGCGTTCTCTATTATATGTTGTTCACTAATTGTTGCGTTACATCGCCAAACAAACTGATAAGAAACTAATTAATATTACTGTACAACTAATTATTAAAAGTTATATTTTCTTTTAAACAAATCAGAATTTTTCTTTTTTATGTTTATGTGTGGTTATGGCGCCTGCCTCTCATGCACGAGGTTGTGGGCTCGCAACCGGGCACAGGCAAGTACCAATGTGACTTTTTCTAATTCATAAGTACTTACTTTCTAAGTTTATCTTGAACATCACTGACATCGGTAACCATGTCATAGGCCCTTGAGGCGGTTTAGAAACTCTGACACCAGGGTGTGTGGGGTCGTTAGACATTACTGCCCACATGATAAAGAAGTAAAGCTTATTATAGTGCGGTTCGAACATAGTAAATAATTTGCTTTTCAGATGAGGACTTAAAAGTGGCTACGTTAAAGTATTTTTTATAATGACAAAATAAAAAATGTGACGTGTGTGACTGCCTCGTTAGCCTAGTGGTTCTAAGCACGACTACTACGCTAGGAGTCCTGGGTTCAATTCCCAGATCAAGCAAAAAGTGTTATTGGGTTTTTCTATGAAATTCTCAGTAGCAGCTCTGAGTTTGGATTTGTGTCCGGTTAATGGCAATAGTCTCGCCCCCGATTACATGGGACCTAAATATACCGGCAAACTGTGGGTGGACATTGGTACACCTCTGCTTAACCCTTAGGGGAATATAGACGTGACGGCGATGGTGTTTTTTTTTTAAAAAAAAGAATCCCATAAACCATTTATAGATGCTTTTGAATTATCAGGAAGCCAAACAGTCAAAAAGTTGGTCTATGCAATTCACAAATATCTTATAATCAAAATAGTGCGTTATACGAAATGAAATGCGGATAAATTTATTTTCCTGGTATATTGTATTATAGTCCAAGATACCACATATACGAGACCGACGTCATTTACGTCACGTAAAATACAAAACATATATTTTTCTTTTGCAAAGTCAAAGTCAAATCATTTATTTCAAGTAGTCTATTTAAAGGCACTTTGAACGTCAAAATAATTAAAACTAATGAATCTATACTAGAAAGGTTTAGGTAGTTAACTAAATGTAAACAAAACAAACCACGTGACTCATGGATGCTAAACCTTTCACTTCAATTTTTAAAATCGTATTATTTAAAGTCGTATAATAATAGGCTCTAGTCTATATCAGAATTTGAGGAACTATCTGCCACGTTAATAATAAAACGTTCAGTGGTATTATCAATCATTTTATCTAATTTAAACATTTTCTGTTCTTGTTTTATTACATGACCCTCGCAATTTTCAAAGGCGCCTGGTCAATCGACTAAACGTAATACCTGCAATTTTAGTTGCCATACTACATCACGGGCGTACTCTTCAATTTAGCGACGTTATCTAATTCATCGTATCTTCTAAAAGGTTTTGGGAACCTGTCTTTTTAGGCTCTTTACAATAGACAGATTACAAAATATTATACTATTTTATAAAACTAACAAAAAAGTGGTGTCCAAACAATGACATCTATGAAGAGTAGTTTACGAATAAATGATAAAGTTTAACATACATTAATAAAAGAGAAAAGTATCGCATAAATCGAAATTAGAATTGATTTTGTTGTAACGTATTTTTAAACAAGGAAGTGTCAACTATAAAAAACCTTTTCTACGATTTGTTTACCTTTAGTTAACTACCTAAACCTCTCTAGTATAGTTGCCATAACTAGACGCTTTGAGGATCGAAAGTTTAAAGCATTTCATGATATTGACGGCCTATAGTTTACAGTAATATTTTGTAAACCATATAAAAACCAACCGTTTTACTTGAACGTAAGGTACCTTTTACACCCTAATATCTAAGACAATCTTTAATAATATTATGAAGAGGTTAGATTTGTTTGTTTGTTTGTAACTAATAGGCTCCAAACCAAATAGCTAATAGGCTGGCTCAAAACTACTGGACCGATTTTCTCAATTTTTTCACTAATAGATAACTCATTATTCCCGAGTAACATAGGCTATGTAACACTACGCTACGGCCTACGAGAGCGGAGCAGTAACCAAAGACATAACTTATGGCGGGTGAAATAAGTCGCGTTCAGTTTGCTAGTATACAATAAAATAATAAAAATGACCTAGCATTAATGCATGGTACACATATCTTCTGAACGATATACTGCTCTTTTTAGCCTCAAAATTTCAGCCATTTTGAAAATGGCGTAGATCCGCCTACACTGGGATCTCGTTCTAACACACGTTCCACGATAAACAAAAGAAAATATCTTCTCACACCTTTAAAGCCTACACAAGCAAGATGTATGTATATGAAAAATAACATGGAATTTCTTCGCGTGGAATTATACAGTGTGGTTGTAACCAGAGGGATACGTCGCGATAATTTAAAGGCAAAGGCGCAGGCGTGCCTTGTTTAATTGCTCGAACGTGACTCGCGCGGAACGAAGGGCCGCCTTAATCTCACCTTAGACGGATGTTACACCGTAAGGGAGAAGTTTTCTTGATACTTTGTGAGTATTTTTGTTATGTAAAGGAATCGCACTAAGATAAATATTAATTGTCACGCGAACGAAGTCATGGGCGGAAGATAGTTGTTTTAATAATATTTGTTCGGTATATTAGATATATGATACCTGTGATGATGATAAATAAATAAACAATTAATATTACACCGTAAGGGAACCATAAAGCAACCATATAGTAACCATGTCAGAGGCCCTTGAGGCGGTTTAGAAACTCTGACACTAGGGTGTGTGGGGTCGATAGACCTTACTGCCCACACGATAAGAAGAAGACCGTAAGGGAGAAGTTTTCTTGATACTTTGTGAGAATTTTTGTGTTAAGGACTTGTTTTAATAATCTTTATTCGGTATGATCAAGAAATGGGTGTGCGATGAGGGATATAGATATCGGACCTTTTATACGTAATTCGATTTACACAAACATTAAAGGAAATATGCAAAATTGTATTCTCCTTTGGTTTAAACTTTGTCCCGCCATCGCCATTATAATTTCTCCTACGAATATACAAACTTACATTACAGACCCGGAACAACTAACTTGTAAATCATACAAATATTTTCTCCGTGCAGGAATCCAACTCGAGACACGCAGCACAACAGCCAATCACTAAGCTATTGTGCCAAATATATCAATTAAATTCAAATTGCATAATTTGTGCAAATTTCTCCTAAAAATAACTCAGCAAAGAAACAATCGCTCCTGTTTTTGGACAGGCTTGAAACCGCTGGCCTGTGATAGCTTTAACAGATAGGTACGTGTGAGATAACTCAGAGGCAAATCCAGCGTTGTTTAATTGCCAAGACGTGACTCTCGCGGAACTAAGGGCGGTTTTAATCTCACCTCGGAATGAGTCACACCGAAGTCATGGAGATTGTTAGAAATGATTGTTATAATTATTTTTCGAAAGAACTTGTAGAATTTTAAAAAGCTAAGTTGAAGATGGTGAAATAAATTTTGGTCCTTTGTCACTTAGTGCGTGATTATGGATATAAATTAATGGTAAAATTGTGTCTTTAGTGGTGTTTGGTAACATTGAGTTAACTTTAAAATGTTTGCTTTTGGTGTAGGTATTTCATTATAATATTTTTATAAGAAATATTTTTGTTGTTTGTTATTGCGAATAAGGAAATACCCGTCTCCCTTTCACAAGATTGTGGGTTCGCAACCGAGCACGTTCAAGTAACAATGAGACTTTATATTTTCTGCGTTTGCCCAGCAATGGGACTATAATAGGCTGGTATTTATATCATGAATAAAATAGTATTTTATACGACAAACGAAATGCGACGGCATGCGAATTGATTCGAAAGACCAAATGCTGAAATCAGCTTTCTTTTTTATAAATATATTTCATTGAGTTAGCATCGCCAGCATTCTGGACCCATGACGTCATTTTGCCGTAGTTCATTCATTCTTTTTCGTTCATTCTCCGTTTGTTATTTATTGCTCAATATGTGTATTGTTCTTTTGTTTGGCAGCATGAGCTTTTTTACTAGATGAATAGGTTCCCCGAATTATAATGACGCGTGGTTTGGTAAAAATTGCCGTTTAAGTTTAGATAGTTATTTGTAATACTTTGCAGCTTCTTTAAAAGGTAGCTAATATGTGGTGTTTTGTTTCAAATCGATGGTTATGTTACTTTTTTATTCACATACGACAGTTTTTATTTTTATTTTTTTCGGGTGGGTTATCATCAAATGACTTCTCTTGCCCTTAGTGTTAGTCTTTTACTGACTAACACCCATCCATGTTCCTTCTTGTGCCTTTTGCGTTCCGGGGGCGTGGTATCTCTTTCCAATAACCCGCAGCCCCGGCAGGCATCGGCCCTAAAAGGCCCCTTCGATCACATACGACAGTGGCCGTTTGAATGTCCTCTAAGGTGAAGATGTAGGTCCATACATATGACCTTCTTTCTACCCAAAGTATCTACTTTGGGTAGTAAATAGGCCATCGTCTTTCCAGGAGCACCGTACTCGTACTGGAAATTTGATCTATAATCCCGCATCTTAAAATATTATGTTTGCAGCGGCGTACTTGGGTACACTTTCTATTGAACGCTTACCATGTAGGCTACCGCAGATCACGTCCGAACAGGAGGTGTTTTGGGGCTCATCGAATTTGGGTGGTGGTGGGTGGCGTTCCTCCCACAACTTACATCTCAACGTCGGCGGACGGTCCTAAATTTATTCAGATGCTAGATTCTGCTCGTGACTTCGTCTGTGTAGCCTTTAGATAAGTTTTAGAAACGAGAAAAATATCAATGTTTTAAGCTACATCAATATCAAAATATGTGCTAAATTGTACCTAGCTAATTACATTCAGCCGTTTACCTGTGAACTTGTAACAAACATCCATCCATCCTCACAGACTTCCACGTTTATATTTCTATTTAATAGGACTAGCGAACTGCCTGTGGATTCCTCCGCGTGGCTTGTTTCACCCGCATTAAGTTACGTCTTTGGTTACTGTTCCGATCCTGTGTGTCGTGGCGTGATATTATATAGCCTATGTTACTCTGAGATAATCTGGCTATCTATTCGTATAAACTAGTTTACATCGGTCCAGTAGTTTTGGATGTTATTCGTTACACACAGACCAACAAACAAAACCCGCACCCGTACCCGTACCGTACTCGTTCCTATCGGCCTATGCCCCCTAGTGTGTACTCCGTATTATTCATTGTCAATAAAATGAAATCCTTACTAATATTATAAATGCGAAAGTAACTCTGTCTGTCTGTCTCTTCTTCACGCCTAAACCACTGAACCGATTTCAATGAAATTTGGTACAGACATAGTCTGGGGCCCGAGAAAGGACATAGGATAGTTTTCATCCCGGAAATCCCCCGGGAACGGGAACTATTAATCCACGCGGACGAAGTCGCGGGCAAAAGCTAGTGTTCTATAAATCTTAAAATGTTCTATAATCTTATTGCAAAATATTATCTCGCAGCAAAGTCTAAAGTCATCTTGTAAAGATGAAATCTTATGCGCGCGATTTCAATTGAATATCACATTAGCATCGTGCGATAAGTCTCTGGGGAGTAAATCAGATTTAAAACCAATTAACTTTATATTAAAAGAACAATATTACTGCAATTTTTGTTGTTGTTTTGTCTTAAAAATCTTTGACGGCTAAAACGTATTATGTGGCTAGGGAAGCCTCCTAAATGCTTATCACACTTTGATCAAGTCATAGATAGCACAAAATAAATAGTCACATACCCCGCATAATTATAACCTCTTTTAATTCATGAACCAGAAACAAATCAGCGACTCACAATAATCAGTTCTTTTTTCATTTAAAGAAACATTTCTGCACTAGTATATTTTTCCTATATCGTGCCTGCATTTACAAAACATATAAACTCACATACACAAACAACCAGCACCGAAACAACTAACTACAGCTGATTATAAAAAAATCGTGCACGACCTACACACAGCTCAATAGCAAAGTAAAAAGTCCCTGTGCCATCCGTGCTTTTCTAGAATAAATGTCTCAAAAGACCACTCACCCCAAGAATATCATTAAAAGTTATAGAATATCATTTCCAAACATAAAAAAACACGATACAATTCATATTTTCACCAAACAAACAATAAATAACCAGGTGTCTGATATTTCATTCGGAAAATAAAGATATATTATCATTATCATAGAAAATGACAAAAAAAAAACACAAAAAAGAGTGCGTATTTGAGTGACAGTTCCGCCATTTTGTGCCGCTTCGGCCATTTTGACATCAAAATGTGATAGCAAGGGTCCCCTGTCAGGTTGATGTATCGTCTATAGATATAACGACGTATCTAAAAGGTAAGTTCTATAAAATATCGCTCGACATTATTTCATTTTTGAGGTAGCAAAATATGTTTGTGTTTTTTACTGTCGATATGGGGTAGAGAGTACTTTGCTAGTGCCTAATAAAGTAATCAATTGATAACTTAAATGTGATTTAGATGCTTCATTATCGGCATTATTAATTAGTTAAAAAATCATTAATACGAAAATGGAAACATCTTTTTATAAATCAAATTAAATTAAATGGTAATGACCAATGACTGAGTGCCTCGTTAGCCTAGTGTTCCAAAGCGCGACTGCTACGCTGGAGGTCTTGGGTTCGGTTCCCAGGTCGAGCAAAGAGTGTTATTACTTTGGACCACTAGACTAACTCAGGCAGCTCGGAGTTGTGCCCGATTATTGGAAATAGGCTCTCCCCCTGAGACATGACATAAGACCTAAACCTACCGGCGAACTGTGGGTGTAAGTACATTGGTACACCTCTGCCTAACCTTTTGGGGAATAGAAGCGTGGTGGTATGTGTGATAATCACCGATCATAATACTCAAACAGATCCCGCCCGCAACTTCATCCACGTAAAAGTGAAGTCTACCATAAAATCTACCTTGTCAACTTGACATAGTGACATCAGAAAAATATTTTTCGTAATTGGGTCAGTAATTACAGAGATAACCTCTCACAAACAAACAACTTTCACCTACTTATAGATGTTATCAGTGCCTACATTACCTTATCACTTAAAAATATACTACTGTTGAATCCTTAATGATTAAACAGCCTGGAAAATTTCAAAGAAACGTACCAAACAAGACGAAAATTCTTCGTCAAAAAGTAAAATAAAGCTAATTAGTATTCGGAACGCAACATTTGTTTGTTTATTCGTTATTGAATCAGAATTCAACAAAGCAACAGATGACGACAAACTTCGAAACTTGTGCAAAAATATGAGAGACATTGTCTTTTGTTTACCCAACTGTGCGGACGAAATATGAGAGTTATGTTGCTCTGTGTTGAAGGAGACTCGACTTTATATCCACTCTTCTTATTACAACGCTTGACATACATTACTTTAATATTGAATTTGGTGGATAAGTTATTTCAGACAGAGTTGCCAATACTGCATTAAATTATTTTTTTCGTGACTATGCTCATAGGCACCCTCTATCTGGGAAAAATGGAGGGTGATGTTGGAGTACTTACCAAGTAAAACCCTACAGTTCCGTCTACTATCATAAGTCGGAAGCGAGTTATAGTTTCAACTTGACGCATGATCATCGACTGATCAGATGAAAGAGATACCGTGCCCCCGGAACGCAAAGGGCACAAGAAGGAACTTGGATAGGTTTTTGTCAGTAAATGTCTGACACTCCCTCCTGCCTCGCCCCGGGCGCGAGCGGGAGCAATGATTTGATAATTTCCCATTCGAAAAAAAAAACAAAAAAAGGACCAAATTAATAAAATGACTTCGAAGACTTAAGTATTAAGTCTAAATATTCAGACATTAACATTATCATACATCCTCACAACAATTCTCCAGAAAAGAAAACCATATGAATTCGAATCCCTACATCATTTTTTCGTACAATTCAGTACCTACAAAAGATAAGTAAGTAGGCACTTACAAGGAAACAACAACAGAATGGAAAACATTATTCGTAACCATGTAAACAATACCCACTCAATTTAACATCAATATCAATAAAACAGCCACGGAACTCGACAGAAAACACTTCAAATAAAATACACATCAGCTACCAAATTGCGAAAAAAAATCAGTCCACGGTATTCGCGAACAACGCATAAAAAGGTCACGTATCCATATTAAATTATCGGTTTCGGAGAAATAAAACATATTACAAATCAATTGAAATATGTTTAATATGCGGGGCACGGATGGCCCAGTTAGTATGATAAGAGGGAGAGTCTCTCCGGAATCTGGGAATGGCATATAGTCATGGTGAGAAAAAAATTGGTCCTTCGGTACGAGCGTCTGTTTTCGTAAGTATCTGTAATTTTGAGTTAAGTACATTTATACTGCATGGTATTTCATACAAACTTTCAAGTACAAAACCTTTAAATAATTAAACGGATTTGAATGAAACTTTATACGTATACACAAGATACGTAAGTCTAAAGTGTCAGTTGAGTGCATTTTTGAAAAAGTTGAATGGTAGCAGTTCTATAGAAAAAGAGAAAGCCACTTCCACTAAAAGTTTAAAATAGGTTTACTTTTGAGTTAAATACTTTGAAAAATCGTAGCTGAACTTCTTCTTATCTTTACTTAGTATTAGCTTTTTTCCGCAATTCCCTAAGCGTGAAGTCAAGTATACTATAAAACAAAACCCATAACACGCAGCAATAGTATAGCTTTGTGAATCAGGGAAAGATTTTATGTAATCTATCAGTACTTCCAAATAATTGGAACTTACAAACAAACAAAAAATACAAAAAGCCAACAAACTTTTACCTCTTTATATTTAAATATTAGTACATTAGATTACCAACCATCTTTTCATGTAGCAAAATAACAAAAACTGCCGGTCTGTTCTAGAAAAATATCTCTCCGGGACATTGACGGCACGGTTGGCGCAGTGACTGAGCTATTGGCTGCTGCACTGTGTGTCGCGGGTTAGATTCCCGCACGGAACAAATGTTTATATGGCCTACAGCTATTTGTTCGGGATCTAGCTGTTTTTCCATGTGAGTTCATATGTTTAAAAACACACCCACGATACAGGAAAAAAATTTAGGGCGGGGCAAAGATCTTTAAAAAAAAAAAACTCATCTCATCTCATCAATTTAAGTGAAGTGAACTTAACTTAACTTAAATTCTCTAAAAGATTTTACGGAATACCAGTAGAAACTTTTTTTCACCAGGTAGGCATTTGCATTTTCTTTTACAGTCAATTCAAGAGTTTGCCACGCCATAAGTTATGTCGCATAAATAAAAATATTGTCTATAACCCACCTCGTTGGCGTTGCGTGACTGATTCCTATCTAAGAGCTGTGCGATAAGGCTTTCAAGTTTTGTTGTATATTTCCTACGATTTCTGTGACATTGGCGGTATTTTTGTTGGTTTATTTTTGTGGATATTGTTCGTGATAGTAGTATAGTTGAAGAAACTCTTGTAATATTTTTCTCTAAGATTACTTTATATAAAAAATAAAATATACCATCAAGAATGTATTCCCCGAAGGGTTACGTAGAGGTGTACCAATGTACACCCACAGTTCGCCGGTATATTTAGGTCCCACGTAATAGGGGGCGAGCCTATTGCCTTTTAACCGGGCACAAATCCAAACTCCGAGCTGCTACTGAGAATTTCATAGAAAAACTCAATAACACTTTTTGCTCGACCTGGAAATCGAACCCAGGACCTCTAGCGTAGCAGAAAATAATAAGATCACTTTTTCGCGCAAATATTCGAAAATTACCCAATTTAAATCAATTCGCATTGGTCCTGAGATCCGCAACGTCATACAAAGAGGCGGCCATCTTAGCTACTGGGCCATCACAATAAACAAAAGAATAGGTACCCTAAAAAAACAGTAAGATAAACAACACAGAGTCGGTTTATTACTTACCTCTGCTATAAAAAAGTAGAATTTCCACCCAAGATACGTCGGTAATAAGCCTATCATTTTGGCTAAAATGATACTTCACGAAAATTAAAAGTTAACGATAAAATGTACAAGGTAAATCGTAAATTATAAAATTAATAAACTTCGCCGTAAAACTTGGAGTAAAGATGGAAGATTAAGAATTTTACTATCACGAGAACTGGTGCCTCTGAATTCATGAAAAAGATTTACCTGTGATGATCTTTCTCTAGGGTTTAAAAGCCTGTGAACAAGACAGGTGGTATTTATGTACCTAAAACATCTTATAACTGTACCTATAGTCAAAGTAAATAAAATTCTGATTATGACAAAAAGAAGCTATTTATTTGGCTTTAGTAACGTCTATCATCTAGTCATAATGTAACATCTTTGATATCAAAATTACTTAATGTTTAAACTCAAAAATCATTGTGTAAAAATTCTAAACTCGAAGTGACGTTAATGGTCCTAGAGGGTTATGTCCACTAGCTCCAATAAGATTCTAAATAAGTTTTAAATGGTAATATGAGAAAAAATGGCAAACAAATCAGTTAATTATATAATTCGTCACCGGGTCGAATTAGTAATTTAGACGAAATCGGATAAATGTATATTCTAATCCTAAAATATATTGATGCAGGAGAATCCACCTACCTCTTAAACATTTAACATAAAGACTAAAAAGACCTTGGCTTAACCCCACAATGTTCACGAAAGTACAATACCCACACGCCTTCCCAAATGCCAGGTGGTATTTATAAATTAATAACCCTACATTGCGCGGGTACAAGAAATGGCACATATATTATAATTTCTATAACAAACAACTCCCCATGTGATTGTAGGTAATAACTTCAGACTCAAATTCAGCGTGTTCGCTTTACGGTTGATATTAATTAGTTTAATGTTGCCGGGAATACGGCTTACGGAATTTGGAAAATTATGAACGTGGAAGTTTAAATCCGTCATAATAATATTACTGGCCTATTATTGTCCCACTGCAGGGTAAAGGCTTCTTCTTGTACAGAGAAGGCACAAGCATTATATTGCAAACGTATTAAGTATTAGTTCTGCCCGCAACTTCGCTCGCAAGTTTTTTTTTTCACCAACGTTAATTTACATTTTTGGGTACTGTGCCGCTCCCGTGGGTCATAGCGTGATGATTTATAGCTCATGAATCTGCCTATCATAGAAATTTTTTTTTTCAATCAGACTAGTAATTCCAGAGATAAACTCACTAAAACAGATAGCAAAAAATCTCTTCAGATTTATAAATATTATTATAAATAAGTCCAAATTTCCCCACGATATTTTCCTTCACCAATATCAGTAATGTCCAAGATAAACTCTAAAAGAACATGTAATTTCACCTTTATTGTCTTTTCCACCGTTATTTACCCGTCACAAAGAATAAAACGTATTTAAATTATAAACCGAGCTTATTCCAACTCAAATATAGACATTGACTCAAAGGACCACAGACAGACCTAGGTATTAAGTATAATAGCTAGATCTGCGTAATGTTAGACCTTAACATTTACATATTTAATATTCGTATTCTGAAATAGTACAATACTGTAATGGTCTGCCTGTCATGGCGCTGGAAGGTTAAATTAGGAAAATGTGGCGAAATGTTTTTGGGTTTACACCTTGGTCGTAGTTGGGCCAGTTAAGTCCATGTTTTTTTAGTTAGTGCTTGAAGTCAGAGTCAAAGCATTTATTTCAATAAGAGACCATTAAAAGGCACTTTTGAATGTCATTACATTTAAAAATAATTAATAATTATTTAATCTAGTTGAAATTGTGTAGTTGGGGACATTCGTCATTTTTAAAAGTTGAAAGATATGGTCTTCAAATCATGTTAAGAATTCATGTTATTAGTCTATACTAATATTATAAAGCTGAGAGTTTTTTTGTTTGTTCACTCTAATCTCGGGAACAACAGGTTTGATAAAAAATATATTTCTGAGTTATATAGCCGGAAGCCGACCCCAACACAGTTGGGAAAAGGCTAGGCAGATGATGATAGCCTTTTCATCGGAGCTGGTCATAAGGTGTATAACATCATACGGCACAGCATCAGCACGGCAGTAAGCAAAGAGGTGAAAATGTGTGGTTTTGTTAGTTTATCAACAAAGTAAATATTTTCATTGAAATAACACAAAACTTGCAATCTTCATAAAAAAAACAAAAACACGACTATTTTCAAAACAATTTCTCCCAGTTTAAGAGATTTAAAAAAAACATTTTGCGTACATGTTTCAACTAATCCAGTACGAGTAATATTTACCATCAAAAACCACACCAGAATAGCTGACACGTGTTCCGCACATTACCAAGCCAATATAAAAAAGGTTTTCTCAAATACCTACGGGTCCCTAATACCGCACAATATAGGCAACACGTATTAACCCTAAGTAGAAGTTTATTAAATTCTTTTCTGACATTTTTACTGATAAATATTCTCAAAGAGTTTTTTTCTGTTTTTACACACGTTTTAATATGGTGGTGAATAGTAGATAATATGTGTTGATTTTAGCCTGTCGTTTTGTTTATTTACTCGTTTATGCTCGCGACTTTGTTTGTTTTTTTTTCGTGGAATCCTCGTTATTTTACTAAAATAAAAGTTGTAAGTTATTCCTTTTAATATCAATTACCTGTCAGTGAAAGTCCATCAAAATCAATCAAGCAGTTTCTGAAATGAGTCGGAACAACAACATACAGGAATATCTCTTATAGCGTGAGTGCGTTTACAAACATATAAACTCACATACACAAACAGCCAGACCCGAAACAACTATCTATAGGTCATACATCCGCATCGCTGTCAATGGGACTTTGCATTAATTCTGAAATCGACGCAATCGAAGCTGCAAGCAGAAGCTAGCACTTACATAAACGGCAGATCTCATTGACATTACCACCCATTCATTGAACAACTCCCATTCAATTCAACCAATGAGAAAAATATCAGAAAAAATCTCACGGAACATAATCTTAAAACGAACGAACATTACACAAAAACGTGCAAATGAAAGAAAATTCTTTAATTTTTTTTCCCTTTATTTTTAAGACGCTACAATAGAATAGAATTTTTGTAAAAATTGTCGGGTTTTGTTGTACGTAACAGCTTTTTTAAAATGGAAATAAAACCGAAGTAGGCTGTTCTGTTTTACATAGTTTTTTGCTAAGAAATAGGCTGATGGTAGACTCTATTTATACTAATATTATGAAGACGAAGAGTTTGCTTGTTTGAGCGAGCTCATCTCCGGAACTACTGGTCCGACTTTTATGCACGAGGTTGGCAACCAAACACGGTCATACGCCAATGTGACTTTTTGCATATCATTTGTTCTTAATAACTTTATTTTGGACTTCACTGACATCGGTGAAGGTACTCGTAAACATTGTGTGGGAACCTTGTCTTATCATTAAAATTAGTCTGAAATCATCAATCCGCCTTGAGCAAGTGTGGTGATCAAGCCTTGTTGGCCTCGTGCCTTCTCTGTATTAAAAGAGGCCTTTGCTTTGCATTCATAAGCAGGAAATATTAATATTTTTATAAATACATTAAAAAGACAAGGCACTTATCTGCCCACCACTTCGCTAGCGTAAATGTCTTTCAGATTTTCGCGGGCACAGACGAAGATGTCGAACAAAACTGGCTTATGTTTTCTCTTGGGGTTCAAACTTACATTTCATCAAAATCTGTTCAGTATTATATAGTAGTGAAAGCGTAACAGACAGACAGAGTTATTTTTACATTATTTTATAATATTAGTATGGAAAAGTGTTATGTGGCTTTTCTCTGAAATTCTCAGTAGCAGCTCGGAGTTAGGATTTGTGCCCGGTTAATGGCAATAGGCTCGCCCCCTATTACATGGGACCTAAATATACCGGCGAACTGTGGGTGCCTGTGCCTGTGTGGGACTCTGCGTAACCCTTCGGGGAATACAGGCGTGATGGTGATGGTAGTATGGATAATAGTATCAGGCATCGCTCTATCGGGTGACTATCATAGTTTTTTTTTTTGGAAGAACTTTAGTAGTTAGGTTTAGGTATCCTCGCGTAAATATTACGTAATATTCAAAGTTCGCTGACTATTGTCGTCTTATCCCGAAAAGTTTCAGGAGTCAATTGAAAAAAAGGTCAGTCTTAAATTATGTACCTATGTAGAGGAGGAGGTAGCCTTATTCCTCCAGGCATACGTATACCTATCTTTACAAATATTATAAAGAGGTAAGATTTTTTTTAGTGTTGTTTGTAACGAATTTGCTCCGAAATTACTGAACCGAATTTAACCGTTTTTGTCAATAGATAGCTACATTATCACTGAGTTACTGCCCCGTTGGTCTCGTAGTCGAAAGTGCGACTGCTGTGCAAGGGGTCCCGGGTTCGATTCCCAGGTCGAGCAAAAAGCGTTATTGGATTTTTCTATGAAATTCTCAGTAGCAGCTCGGAGTTTGGGTTTGTGCCCGGTTAATGGCAATAGACTCGCCCCCTATTACATGGGACCCTAATATACCGGCGAACTGTGGGTGTGCATTGGTACACCTCTGCCTAACCCTTCGGGGAATACAGGCGTGATGGTATTATCACTGAGTAACATAAGCTATATAACATCACGCTACGATCCACGGGAGAGCAGCATTAACCAAAGACGTAACTTATGGCGGATGAAATAAGCCACGAGGACGAAGTTGCTGGCAGTTCGCTAGTATATATATTTTTATTTCGTTGAATGACAAACAAGCCGACAGTCCACTTGATGTTAAGTGGTCACATTTGTCTATAGACATCTGCAATACCAGAAGCCTTGCAAATGCGTTGCCATCCCTGAAACAAAGTTGAAACGCCTTATGTCCCTGCGTAAAATTACAGGGACATACTACGTTTAAAATTACGTTTAATACTACTACGTTTAAAATTATCACGGAGTACACTTGCATACTATCATAAAGGTTACAACTTACTATAGCTAGCGAAATGAGGGTGAGATGCATTACAACTCTGCTAATCCTTTTTTGACAAAGACATTTTTGTATGGAGGAGCAGTTTTTTTTAATCTCCTTTCCTTCTTGTGTATTCTACAATAACACAGTCAGTGACCTCCAAGATAAACTTAGAAAGTCTATATGAATTAGAAAAAGACACATTGATACTTGCCCGTGCCCGGTTGCGAACCCACAACCTCGTGCATGAGAGGCGGCGACTTAACCACTCGGCCATCACGACAGATCAGTAACCATGGTAGAGGCGCTTGAGGCGGTTTAGAGACTCTGACACTAGGGTGTGTGGGGTCGTTAGAGCTTACTGCCCACACCATGAAGAAGAAGAAAGACAATAACTAATTTATTTTTCTTCTTTTAAACATAGTGTCTACATCTCTTATTGTATAAATTTTTAGGCAGGAAGAGACTTCCTAAAAAAATCCTTTTTATTTTTCTCATTACGCCATTTTTTTTGTTCAGGTCCAAATCTTTAATGTTAATTTTAAAAATAACCATACAATTACGTAAACACTACCATAGCTGTATTCCACCATCTTAAAAAACAAGACCTTCAAATTTAACCCTAAAATAAACGCAGCCCCATAGTCACGTCGAAAATCACTGAAAGACATTTCATTAACCCTTCCTTGATGAAATTAAGTAAAGGGTCCCGTATAACCCTTACTTTGCGACGTTGACATCGATGCTAAAAGTTATGAAGGAATTTTTCATAAATACTTTTCGTTCTTTTTTATAGAGTCGCAAGAATTTTCGTTGTCAATGGTGATTAAGAAAAAAAGATTTGATGGCATGCGATTCTAGTTAAATATGTTTGATATCTAATCCCATTCATATCATCAAAGTGAAAGTCTACAATAATAGTTTTAAGAAGTTTGAATGTTTGTTGATCTGTCACGTCTTAATAGCTGAGCACATTGGGATGAAATTCAGAAAAAGAGTAGAGCATGACCTAGATAATACAATTTTTAATATACGGGTTATCATCAAATAACTTCCCCCGCCCTGGGCGGGGCGGGAGGGAGTGTCAGACTTTTACTGACTAAAACCCGTCTATGTTCCTTCATGTGCCCTTTGCGTTCCGGGGGCGCGGTATCTCTTTCGAACAACCCGCAGCAGATTAATATAATACGTACTTTGTATAGCTTTGTAACCCTTACAAGGAGGCTTCCGGTAGGCTTTAAAAATTCGCAAATAGATTTATTTGTATTTACCGACGACATCATCATCATCATCTCAGCCATAGGACGTCCACTGCTGAACATAGGCCTCCCCTTTAGATCTCCACATATACCGGTTGGAACCGACCTGCATCCAGCGTCTTCCGGCAACTTTTATTAGGTCGTCTGTCCATCTTGTTGGTGGACATCCTACGCTGCGCTTGCTAGTCCGTGGTCTCCACTCTAGCACTTTTCGACCCCATCGGCCATCTGCTCTGCGAGCAATATGGCCTGCCCATTGCCACTTCAGTTTGCTAATCCGGTTTACCGACATGACAAGACATATTTTTTATTTATTTGATAAATATTGTGTGTTTTTTGATAAAGATTGTGTTCCGGCTAATCTGCGAAACGGCGGACCTATTTTAACGAGACTTTCAATGGCTGATAACTGAAATAAGTAGTAACTTATGTTGCTTAGGTGATTATCATACTGCGCCGCGCCCCGTTGCGTAGCGAGGGGTAGCAGATTTTCAACATCGCGCATCTGCTGCAATGTGATAATAGCTTTAGGCTACTTTTATTTCTTTAACTGCCTCGTTGGCCTAGTGGTCCTGAGTGCGACTGCTACGCTAAAGGTCCTGGGTTCGATTCCCAGGTCGAGCAAAAAGTATTATTGGGTTTTTCTATGAAATTTTCAGTAGCAGCTCGGAGTTTAGTTTTGTTTCCGGTTAATGGCAATAGGGTCGCCCCCTATTACATGGGACCTAAATATACCGGCGAACTGTGGGTGTATACCTCTGCTTAACCCTTTGGGGAATACAGGCGTGATGGTATATATATTTTTTTTATATATTTCTTTAAAGAATTGGGGTACCGCACATGTACAATAAAACACTTTTCTAACCAACTGAAGAAGGGCTGAAGTAGCTAGCTCTTAATATCGCAGCTTAAAACAGAAATTAATCCACAAGAAACCCTCGAAATGCCCATCATCCGCATCACCACTGCAGCGATTAATAAAACACTTAAACTTTAACATAATAAATGTTCTCCAAGTTATTCAAACTTGACTTCCAAAAATACAGTGACAGCCTGAAAAACGACGGCCAATGAAAACTTTCTAAAGACGATTCATAATACCAAGCGATTGTATTCGATTTCATAAAGTCACATTTATAATATTTATCTGATTATTTCGCGCATACTGGAAGCAATTATTTTGGAGTTCCGTAGTGAAATTGTATAAGCGTATCATTGTATAATAATATTGTATAATAGTTTTGTGTGACTTTGTAACTTTTGTAGGTGGTTATTTTAGCATACCATATACCATCACACCTGTAATCTCCGAAGGGTTAGGCAGAGGTATACCAATGTACACCCACAGTTTGCCGGTATGTTTAGGTCTCATGTAATAGGGGGCCAGCCTATTGCCATTAACCGGGTACAAATTTTATCTCCGAAGAACTACTGAGATATTCTTAGGAAAAACCCAATAACACTTTTTGCTGGACCTGGGAATCGCACTCAAGACCTCTAGCGTAGCAATCGCGCTTAGGACCACTAGGCTACTGAGTTAGCCTAGTGGTCCTAAGCGTCTGTCCCTCTGTACGCTTACATCTTTTAAACTTCACAACGGATTTTAATACTGTTTTCAATAATAGATAGAGTGACTCAAGAGGCCTTCCTCTTGAATCACTTTATGTACTTTAATGTTTCATACGTAAAATCCTTTTTTTGCGTATAAAACATTACGCTACGACTAACGGGAGCGGAGCAGTAAGCGAAGACGTAATTGAACACGGTTGACGCAGCGGGGTATATAGCTCACAAAATATAATTATTTTTATTTATGACAGGTCCTTTACAAATCAACTAAATCCTTTGCACTCAAATCTCAGTCACAATAAAAGAAAATGAACCTACAAAAATTTAATTCCTTTTTCCTTATACGGAACCCTTGTGTGTGAATGTCGTATTCACACTGTACCAGATTTTTTAATATAAATTTTGATTTCTTTTAAATTTTTCTGTATATATTGTGAAATGTAACATCCGTACATCGATTCTGTAAAATTCAGACATGAACTCGCATCTCACGTCGCTATTCACCCTCACTTCGCTTAAGCTTCAAAATAACATTGATTTATTTGACAATTTGAAGTGCGAAGTGAGCGTCGAAGTGACGGTGAACTTACCATATAGAATGCCACTTCTTACGTGGTCTCATACTTTATCTGTCAAAATCTCCCCGTCAATTTAGTTCAACTCGCTGACACGCCCGCAAGAGTGGCGCTAGTGTAAATTCGAATTGTCAACCGAGTTTTTAGAATGCCAATCAAGGAAGTCACAGCGGATTCAGATTCGAAGTTTAGAACGAGGTCTTACAGAATCACACAGCAGCTGTTTAATTTGACAAGGTATTTTTAAAATGAAGGAGGAAGATAGGTATCTCAGAAGGTAGGCAGGAATCATAATATACGACATCCCCCATGGTGGAGGAATTCATTAAAAATTCCTCATGTAAAATAAACCACACAATGCTTTATTGTCTATACTTATAATGTTATAAAGAGGTTTTTTTTTTGTTTGTATGTTTGTACCGAATAAACTCCGAAACTACTGGCCCTATTGTAACTATTTTTTCATCAATAGATAGCTACATAATTCCTTAATAACATGGGTCATATGACCCATGTTATTAAGGAATTATGTACATAGTACATAAATAAATAAATAAAGTAGACTTTTTTTATTAAATGTACATAACGGCGGGCTGTTGGTGTACATTGGTACACCTCTACCTAACCTTTAGGGGAATACAGGCGTGAGTGTTTGCTTAAGTATAGTTTCTGGTAGTACAAGACCGATTACAAAAAATCTTTCACTGATAGAAACCTACATTATTGCCGGGATTCATAGACTATGTGTTATGGTATACCGCACTTGATTTTCACGCAGACGAAGTCGCCGATAAGTGCTATTACCTAAGTGATGTGTTTCAAGCAGTTTTACCAAAAACTATTGATAGCCTTTTATGGCTAGTTTAGTTCTCAAGCAGTTCCCATTAATTATAACCCACGATTTCAGAATACGATATTTCATTCAATTCCAACTTACCTCACTTCGATTTAATAAAAGTGGCAACCCAACTCACACTTTTGATACAACAAAAAACACAACAGAAAAACACAGAAAGTACATTTTAACCCCCACCGTAATATTTCGGCGGTATTTTTTCCACACAACCCGATAGGCCACGATTCCTATTATAAAGATTAGCATTTTCATTAACCCTCTCTCGAATGCAAAACGCCTTTGTAGGTGCTTGGGGTACTTTTAACCCATGGAAGCAAGAGTAAATGGAGTGTTCATTTGCGAATTACTTCGATGCACTGATTTTGTGTGCTTTGCGGCTGAAAACCACTTCGCGATTGGATTAATTTGATTATTTACATGGCATTTTTTTTAAATATAAACACATGTAATATGGGGCGATGCTATTGCCATTAACAGGGCACAAATCAAAACTCCGTGCTACTGCTGAGAATTTCGTAGAATGGCCCAATAACAACTTTTTGCTCGACCTGGGAATCGATCCCAAAACTTCTAGCGTAGCAGTCGTGCTTGGAATCACTAGACTAACGAGGCAGTTACTGGTTGTTTTTTTTTAGATTCAATGTTTTACTTTGAACAAGGCATAATACTAAGTAGGCTCCTGCGTATTTACTTGTCATAAAACGACGTAAAGTAGACAGCCTAGTCCTGAGAGAACCATAAAATAAATATTTACCATTTTTTTTCTAGTAGTCAAATTATTCACAACGATAGTTTAAGTTTTGCTCCTATTTAAGTGACTTCAAAAAAAAGAGACACTTTCTGTACTTCTATTTAGAATAAAAGCTATAGATTTTTTGTATATTATTGGATGGCAAACAAGCCGATAGCCTACCTGATGTTAAGTGGTCACCACTACCTATACACATCTGCAGTACCAAAGACCCTGCAAATGCGTTACCATCCCAGAGCCAAAATTCAAATGTCTCATGTGCTTGTTTATTACACTTGCACCCATACCCTTCAAACCGGAACATAGCAACGTTGCTTTGCGGCAGAAATAGGTATATTTGCAGTACTTCCCCAGACAAGCTCCACAAAGAACTCTACTACTTCTAAAATTAAGGCAGCCTAACCAAATATAAATAAACCACTCGAACATTCATCGCTTATCTGACAACATGCATAAGATTTCCAAAGATAGCAGTGTCAATTGCTCTCAAAACCACTATATTTTTAAGTACTCTGTTACGAGTTCCCAACTCCCCAATCAACGTCCCCGAGAGATATTTGACCCCATTCTACCAAACATTATCACTCCATTGATTACTTTTCCGTGTTCTAACCTTTCTGAAGAGGGTAGCGTTGGGAACAATGGCAGAGGTATGTACTTATTGTGATCAAACTCGAACCAATGGCGGCTTTCAATGGTTGTAATAAACGCTCGGATTCTGGGTTTTTTGCATTTGTAAAGATGTAGTAATTAATTATTTGAATAGGTATTATCTATGTGCTTGATTAATTGGTCGTATATCAGTGAGTTTTGGTGTTGAATAGGTATGTCTAGATCTTCTTTTATTTTGATAATTCATATTTTTATGACTGAATTTCGACCGCAGTGGCCTCCGTGGAGCCTGAAAAAAGTGTATTCTCAAATACATGTGCACTTTCTCTGTCTTTACTCTTAGTGCGATGAGACGATATTTAAATAATTTCTTTCTTCATTCTACTTTTGTTTCAAAGATACAGTGGGTAAAATATATTAAGATTTCATGATATTATTATTATTTTTGTTCTTTAGCCACTCCATAGACGTTTTCCTTATTATTAACCGGAGCCAAAAACACCATTTGCATAATATTTCTGTTCCTGTATTCTCAAAATCAGTATTATTATCATTATTCGTATCATAGCTTTAAACCTTTTGTAACATCTTTCATACACATTCATCATTTGCTCGTCGGTCGGCTTCCAGTCTAACCGGATGCAGCTGAATACCAGTGTTTTACATGGAGCGACTGCCTCTCTGACCTCCACAACCCAGTAACTGGGCAACACGATACCACTTGGTTAGACTGGTTGTCAGACTTCTTGGCTTCTGACTATCCATAGCGACTGTCAATGATCTACGTATTACAGCCGGGACCAACAGCTTTACGTGCTTTCCGAGGCACGGGGGTATCACACCACCAACTTCCAAACTCCGGGCTGCTACTGAGACATTCCTAATGGAAAAACCCAATACCACTTTTAGCCCGACCTGGGAATCGAACCCGGGACCCCACGCTCAGCAGTCGCGCTTGCGACAACGAGACCAACGGGGCATCTTTCATACACATTATAGTATGCAAATATGAATTTGTTAAGCAAGATCAATATCTATATGTGTGTCTTTCAGCTAATTCTGTTCACCCGTATAATCATGAAAGAGTAACAAACATTCATCCAATCATAAACACTTTCCCGTTTACAAAACAGTCGAATAATAGTGTTGGCCGACATTACCACATATAAAACTAACTGCCAATCGCTGTGACATAATCTATAATATGCAAGGCCCACACCTTACCTTCGCTCGTACCAAAATAAACACTATAAATTCCTCGGGCTGGCTTCTGACACCCCCAGTCCATATCCCAGTGGCAGCCGCATAATTTTTATATTTTATGAGCCACTACACGCGTGTTAAGGTGTAAACACATGGTTCTATTTATTTTTTGAATATCGCCTTAAGATGTTGGAACGCATGCCATGTTCTTGAATAGGTGTTTTTTTCTTAAGGATGGGATATCATTAAACTTCTTCTTCCGTTCTGAGCTGAGGGGAAGGGAGTGTCAGACTCTTACTGACTAAAAAAGCCACAGTGTTCCTCTTAATGCCCTTTTGCGTTCCAGGGCCGCGGTAACTCTTTCCAATAAATGGATGAATAAGCGGTATCGATTCAGACTGATCATCTTTTAACTGTCATAGTTTATTTAATTGCTTTCTTTTTTTGTGTATATACCTACATTGTTTTAACACGCTACACGCTACACGTTTTGCGTAATTATAAATTGAATAGAGTCAGAAAAATTTTTACTCATTCTTCTCCATAGAGACTTACGTTTACGTTACGTATATTACTTACGACCTACGTTTTAGAACAAGCATCTAGTTTCAACTTTCTGACCGACTTCTTGACAATTCAAAAGCGCTTGCAAAAGATTAAATTGAAATAATTGATTTGGCTTTGACATAGTTTGCTGTTTTGTGTTTGAATAGTTCAGAACTTTACTACTTGTCAGCTAAGTTTGTTAATATGGTAATAATCTTAGGCTAACTTAAGATAGCTATCTGCCTAAGCCACTAGTCTCAGCTTTTGGACTACTGATAAACCGGTGTCAATAGGTGTCAGATTTATGTAGATATCAAAAGCTTCTATTGCTTAAACAAAAGGGTCTCGTGCAGATCTGTCATATTTATCCATAGACTAAACAAACACATAAACCCTTTGTTCCTATTGGCCTAATTCTGATCTGTCTCCTGCTTGTTAGGAGGGAAGTGGAAATTATGTTTTCCTTACTCCTCCGCTTATCTTTCCTGATTTAAATTCGTTGCGGGATCCAAGACAGTTGAATCGTTTCTCCGGGAGTCGTCGAGCATTATTGTCTTAGCGATTTTCTTGTGGTTGCCACTGTTCATTCTGGCTTACAAGAGTTGCATTGGTTTGAGAATAGCGTGTCGGGCTTGTCCCATTAAAAAACAAATAAGCAAAAAAAAAAGCTTTTCAGCTTCATTATTTTAGCAAGCATAGATATGCACGAGAAACTGTCATGCTTGACATTAATGCCAGAAATGCAAGTCACACGACGTTTAAGTAATACAGCACTCATTCAAGATTGTTGACTGTACTGTCTGTAATTTTTACACAAAAAAATATAAATAGAAAAATGATTTTAATTAATAGTAGACTCGTGTGCCTACACCTTAACGTCTGAGGACATAATATTATTATATTTTTTCCCCGTTTATATCCATTTGTAGTGTGGATATAGTATTTCATGTGTTTTTATGTTTGGATTCGATTTCTTCGTACTTATATTTATTTTATCGTGTCGGAAGAGGGAGAAATGTATTAAGGGATTAGCTTGCTGTCAGTCAATATTACCTACTCTAAGGCCCGCTTACGTCGGCAAGGGTTATGTTTTATCTTCAAGTTAGTGTTTTGTTTTGTTATTATCATCATCGTTATCATATCAGCCGCAGGACGTTTACTGCTGCACATAGGCCTATTCCTTAGATTTCCAAAAGGACCAGTTAGAAGGGGCCTGAATCTTAATCTTGTTATTATGACATTTAGTAATTTTACCCAGTGTTAGTAACTAACTCTAAGTTAAATTTTTGGTGCAAATGGACCCAAGAGTTTATAGTATTTACATTGAAAATAAAAATAGGTTGTATTGGTTAATTGGATATCAGAATAGAATAGTTCTATAGTTGCACATACATTAGGTACAAGTTACAAGTGTTAGGTTTAAACTGATCCTTATACATACTTATCATCACGCCTGTTTTCCACGAAGAGTAAGGGAGAGCCATAAATAACACACACAAAATCTAACTCTGAGCTGCTAATGAAAATTTTATAGAAAAACCCTTTTTTACTTTTACCCTCTCTAGGATTTTCCTCAAGTATCAAGAGTGCGTTTACAAACATATAAACTTGTATGCACAAACAGCTAGACCCGAAAAAACTATCTGTAGCCCATACAAATATTTGTTCTGTGCGGGAATCAAACCCGCGACACGCAGCGCAGCAGCCAATCGCTCAGGCACCGCACCAACCGTATCATCATTATATTTAATGTGTGTTTAATAACTTTTTAGACAACAAACTAAAGAAAGCAATACAAAGGAATTGACACCTAAACACCCTCACAATACAGTTCAAAACTACTCGCAAGTTAGTTACCAAATTCTCAACTGTACACTTTGACTTCTGCTCACCCAATTTCAAAGTAAACTAATAGTATTCCAGATATTTAGCTACACTTGAGCATTTAGCGAACATTGGAGCATTGAGTATCAGTCAATATTGAGCTCTTGACTTGATCAAATATTTGCTAGGAGTACATAGCTACGTCGGTACAAGTTTACGTTGACTTTCAAGGTGATTCGTGAGGAACTGTGTTTAAGGTTTATATTTGTATTTTGTTTGCATTTTGTATTATGGGAAGCTGGGTTAGGATGTGGTTTTCTGTTTTTAATGTGGACTTTATAGTCGGTTACTCAAAATACTCTTATTTTCCATAGTGAGGTTTTGGATTACACAATTTATCATTTCCAAATTTTTTGTCGCCCTTTAACAGACTTACCAAAAGTTAAATAAAAAATGCGTCGTTGGCCTAGTGGTCCTAAGCGCGACTGGTACGCTAGAGGTCTTGGTTTCAATTCGACCGGGACGATCAAAAAGTGTTGTTGGGTTTTCTATGAAATTCTCAGTAGCAGCTCGGAGTTTGGAATTGTGCCCGGTTAATGGCAATAGGCTCGCCTCCTATTACATGGGACCTAAATATACCGGTGGATTTGGATGTACATTGGTACTCCTCTGCCTAACCCTTTGATGAATACAGGTGTGATGGTATTTGTTTCTTAAATATTTTTCCGTCATTTTTCGTATCTACACAAATTTTTACTAATGCTAATATCCCTCCATATCTATGTACTTCCTCTTTGATCAACTATCACAATAATTCAAATTACTAAGTGACCATTTAAGTATTCATCAAACTGTTATGTACTAGAGGTATCAGCAGAGATACTGCCATTAATAATTCAAGTTTAAATGGATATCTATTGAATCAGTTATGGTAAGTCTCCGTTGCATCATAGAGCTTTGTGGTCTATGGAATTGTCTATGGAGGTTTTAGTACTAGTGAGGCTCGTTGTTTGGAAGCTTATCCGGATACGCAAGAATCTAATAACTACGTATTTTTATTTAAAATTAAAATATTTTTATTTTTATGCAAATTAGGTTTGCTGTGTTTCAAAAAATCAAAGTCGAATCATTTATTTTAGTTTGACCTTTAATTGGAACTTTTTAATGTTGTTTACAAGGAAAAATATTGGATCTAGTTGCCTCTTCCAAGAGGTAGAATTGTTACACTAAATTTGCTCTTTTAAAAAGCAATTCTACAAATATTACAAATGCGAAAGTTTGTGAGGACGGATGGATGCGTTCTTTTTTTTTTTTTTTTTATAGACGGGAAATCATCAAATAACTTCCCCCGCCCTGGGCGGGGCGGGAGGGAGTGTCAGACTTTTACTGACTAAAACCGGGTCTATGTTCCTTCATGTGCCCTTTGCGTTCCGGGGGCGCGGTATCATATATCGCGGTACATCTCTTTGAGGCGCGCGTGGAACACGAACGCGCCGTCGACACGGTCTGTCGCTAGTGAACGTACGGACGGTGAGCTACCCATTGCTCACCGTCCACAGACACGCGTCTACGGTGGCCGGGAGTCGTCTCGCGGCTCCCGTCGCCCGGAGCGTCTACCGCGGCGGCCGCTGGGACGGGGGATTGTTCTCTCCCTCTCCCGTCCCGCCGCCTCCTTCTCTAGCATTACAGCTTCGCAGAAGGAGGCGACTGCTTCCCATTCCCTCTCGCTCCGGACCATGGCCTGAACCAGTGCCGAACGCGAGAGGGCGCCGCCGCCGATGGCCGTCTCGAGGACTCGGCGGTGCTCAGCCCAAGCAGGGCACACCGCCAAAGTATGCTCCACCGTGTCCTCGGGGCGATCCTCACAATGGCGACACCCGGGCGTTTCCTCCCGCCCGATGAGGTGCAGGAACCTCCCGAACTTTCCATGTCCGGTGAGGACCTGCGTCAGGCGGTAGGTGAGGGCGCCGTGGCGCCGCTCAAGCCACTCCTCAAAGAGGGGACTTACCGCCTCAATCAAGGCGTGCCCTGCACGAGGTTGCGACAGTCGTTCTCTCCATGTCACGGATGGATGCGTAACGAATGCGTTTCGTATACGATTCATCCGATAACTATTGGACCACATTTACCTAGAATCTTCTTAAAAAATCTTAAAACGTTACTCTTGTTTGTTTATAATAATGAAATTATTCTTTATACTTAGCCTTTGTAATGTATTATTCATACGCTATTGTATTAGGTACCTAATCCTGTGATGATAGTTGTATGTGTTTATAAATAAAACTAGCTTTTGCCCGCGACTTCGCTCGCGTTAAGTAGTATTAACTTTCATCCCCTATTTTATCCCCTTAGGGGTGGTATTTACCAAAATCCTTTCTTAGCGGATGCCTACGTCATAACATCTACCTGCATGCCAAATTTCAGTCCGATCCGTCCAGTGGTTTGGGCTGTGCGTTGATAGATCACTATCTCAGTCAGTCAGTCACCTTTGAGTTATATATATTTAGATAAATAAATAAAAATTCTTCCTAAAAATGACCTACATATTCGAAGGCTTCCGAAATGAACAACAGAATGGCTACTCGACACCACACATTGCCGTACGTTTGTAAGTGATGTGCCGGCACCCAATAAATATGGGCTATAAATTGCCCAGAGTCGAGGGGTGCTTGGAGATATACCGTGCAGACGTGATCCTCACAGCAGGCTGGTGTTTTTGGAGACAGGTTTGAAGCTCTTTGGTGTTAGAAGATTGTTTGCTGAGATGGGAATGAAGTGATTGATTTGACTAAACACTGTATTTTTTTATGATAACATAATTTTTACATAACCTTAACTGCTTCGTTATACAGTCTTAAGCGCGTCTGCTACGCTAAAGGTCTTGAGTTCGATTCCTAGGTAAGGCAAAGTGGTTTTGGGTTTTTCTATAAAATTCTCAGTAGCAGCTCGGAGTTTGGATTTGTGCCCGATTAAAGGCACACACCACCTTAACCTAAATGAACCACATCCACTGATGGTGTGTGTGTGTTTTTTTTTATGCAACTTTAAAAATAAAGAAGAAATTACTCATACTACACTTTTTTTTAAATATATAGAAACCTATACAAATAGATCTCCGCCCGAAACAAGATGGTAGGACCCAAGCTAACGGCGGCGGTTACTTTACTGGGCTACAGGTTGTTCCAAGTCTGGTTGTTTGTGTATGTATATGAATTTTTAACAGGCTTAAAAAAATTGGAGGTTTCTCACTTCGACTTATACGCTTGTGTAATATTTGTAAGCGCATCCACGGTACAGAACAATCTACTAGTGTGAAAAAAACGTTGCAAGTTTTGAAAACTATGTATTATGCTGTTTTCAATTCATACTTCTTTTAGTTTCGTTTTCTCTATGTTACAATAATTGTCTCGTATAAATATTAACATCTCAATTTTCTTGTTTCAGGTAAGCTTCAATACTAGAAAGCGCTTCAGAAATTAAAACTATTGAAGAGACGTAAGTGCAGTGTCATTATTTAACTTAAAGCTGTTACAAGTTTGGGTTTACCGGGGAAAGGAGCACTGCGGAGGTTGAACAAAAAACCGGTATTTTTACATTAAACTAACGACCGGTGTGGCTAGACATAGCCTTACTTACATGAAATCATATCAGACGAACGACGTCCACTGCTGGACTTAGGCCTCCCCTTACTTTTTTTTATTACTCTTGTCAATCCGATATCGATATAAAACTGTAACTTAACCCGTTCGAAATAACTGCAAATAAACTTCCATAACACTTGAATAAAACCCAAAAAAATATAATAAACGAAAAAGTTTCAACCGATACATCAATACACACACCCTCACACATACATACATTCACACCCCTTTTAATAAAACAACCTATAAAAGTGCGATCAATCAAATCGAACCGTATCAACGCCAAATAGTTCGCCAAGCGGGCCAAGTTTCGCCAAGCTTGGCAGTCACACACCAACTTGGCAGACATATTGTCGATGTCAATAGTGATGTTCTTGGCCGGCGTCCGCCCTTAGCCAAGTTTCGATCAACTTTAATTGGCGACAAAGTTTGGAACAAATAAATATTGTTGTAGTCTAATAAAGTTTGGGATTTTAATTAAATCTTTGAGTTTTGGTCTTGTTTGTATTTGTGCTTGTTAAAGTTGTAAGGAGTGAGTACAATTGCGTCATTCGTAAAGGATGGCTGTTGTTATGTACTGTCCAATTCTTTACAACTCTCGGTCTAAGTCAAAGTCAAAGCCAAATCATTTATTCCAATCACACCATTATAAGGCACTTTCGGACGTCAATTAACTAAAACTATTGAATCTAGTTGCCCATTCCAAAAGGTAGTTTCGTATGGAGAAGAACGGGCAAGAAACTCCATACCTACATACTCTTTTTAAACTTGACACTTGTCTTGACATAGATATCCTCATTTTTTCGTAGAGACACGAATGACGAATGAGCACACACCTTTATTGTTACACTGGTTGCACTTTTAAAATTTAATTAAGCTGTCATGATTTTTGTTTAAAAAACTATTTTTAACAAAAAAATAACGAATGGCTGAAAGAAATTATCATTAAAAAGAAAAGTCGAATTCGTTCTGTATATAGTTAAAAAATAACACTCTTATTTCTGTCTTTTTTATATTATCAACTAAATGATGTCGTTCTTTCGTAGCTGTCTGTATAAGAAGAAACACAAAAAAAGTCAGAGGGTCAGCATCTCTTTAAAAGTCACTTTCAAGTAATGGTAAAATGAGAACCATGTAGAAAGCAGAGTTAAAGAAAGACTTCGAAAGACCACCTCATGTATTAAACAACAGGCAAGCAAGCCACAAAGATTATAATCAAAACAGCGCACGCATCATAAACTCAAGTCAGAACAAGAGAGTGAATAAATCACATACCATCACGCCTGTATTCGCCGAAGGGTTAGCAGAGGTGTACCAATGTAGATCGACAGCTCGCCGGTATGTTTTAGGTCCCATGTTATAGGAAGCAAGCCTATAACCATTAACCGGGCACAAATCCTAAGTCCGAGCTGCTACTGAGAATTTCATAGAGAAGCTCAATACCACTTTTGCTCAACCTAGGGAATCGAACCCAAGACCTCCAGCGTAGCAGTCGCGCTTAGGACCACTCCGCTACCGAGGCAATTAGAATGAATAAATAACAATCAATAACAGTCTCTCTTGACGTTCAAAACGTAACATTACGCACCCTCCCCCCCCCCCCTATTTCACCCCCATAATCGGGCAAACAGTATCGCAACACAACACCGCTGTTATTAGTCGATTACTCAAAACATATGGTACATTATAATTAAAATGTGGTTTCCAACCAAATAGCAGAATTATGACGTCACTAATATTAGAGGTTATTAGGTCGTGGTGTGGAGTTCCACTTTGTTACACTACCGTGGGTGTGAATTGTGGGTGTTGTGTGTGTGTTAGTTCAAGGTTTTGTGTGTTATTGACTGACAGATAGACTAACTGTGTTATATTTGTGTGCTATCTAAAGAGACTTTCTATATATCTCTTGACAAAATCAACTGGTTACTAATTTAATTATATAAATAATTGGTTTTGATTATTCATTATTTTTCTCTTCGACATTAATTCTACATTTGAGTATGACTCACAAATTGATTCCTTGTCTTTGAAATGTTAGAAGTGAATTAATTTACCTTTCATTTCTAATTTGTAGCACTGTGTATATATTGTAGTACTTGGAGTGACTTTTTTTTTTTTAATTAGTATATTCTCATGGAATTAATATAACTGTACCGGTTATTGAAAGTTTTTTTTAAGAGTATGTATGGAGTTTCTTGCCCATTCTTCTTCATACGAAACTACCTTTTAGAATGGGCAACTAGATTTAGTATTCTTTTTTTCATGTAGTTGACGATCTGCCTTTTAATGGTGTAATTGAAATAAATGATTTGACTTTGAGAACTACCGGTCTATTTTACCGAAATCTCTCTCGATGAATTCAGGTGACTTGGGCGTGAGGTGAGTTGTTACCCATTTGATGTTAAGGTGAATGCTCCGACCAGCCCGCGAAATTTAAATTTTCTAACGTTTTTTGCAATTTGCAAGTCAGTATTAGATAGTAGTAAGCAGTCAGATAAAATGACAAGATTTCATGAAATGTTGACATTTTACATGAAGCTTGACTTATGGAGTCATTTTACTGATTTTAATGGTTATAATTTTGAAAATTCATACTTTTTACGCCCGCGAATCATACTTTAATCAACATTAAACCTAATACTGACTTGCAAATTGCAAAAAACGTAAGAAAATTTAAATTTCGCGGGCTGGTCGGAGCATTCACCTTAAGGATTGACAGCTCATTTCACAAGAATTCATCGAGGGAAGTTTTTAAAGAATAGAACGCGAATAGAATGCTTTTTTTTTTCAGTGCGTTTTATTTAACCGCGCGCGCGTTTTTTTTTACCATTAAAAATACTAAAGTAATGTTAGTAGTTTAGTAATGTTGTGTTAACATAGCTACTAAAAAACAGACTTTCATTTTTAAAAGTCAATTTGGTCAACTTTGTTAACACACGAAACGAAGACGAAATAAATCTAATATATAAAATTCTCGTGTCACAGTTTTCGTTGCCATACTCCTCCGAAACGGCTTGACCGATTTTGATAAAATTTTTTGTGCATATCGAGTAGGTTTGAGAATCGGCCAACATCTATTTTTCATATCCCTAAAAAAAAATAAAAAAAAATATGCCAAAACAACGTTTGCTGGGTCAGCTAGTTAATTATAATAATTACATTAACTTTGATTAAACTACTTTAATTAATAATTATATTTTTTGTAGACAAGATCTTCCATTTCCCTGTAAATTTATAACCATAAAACATTTCGATAAATAAATACCTACCCACACATCTGTCATTTTACCCCATTAAACCGCTAACTATATTTCTATTCTAAATATAGCGCATCGCTGAGCGTCGCACGCTCGCTTAGCTTTCTATGTCGCTCGGGCCTGGAGCCAGTCCATGTGGAAATTTTCTCGCTTTTAAATGAGCTCGCTGTAAGGGGTGAGCAGAGTTCGAGGTTGGAGGCGTGTTGAATTGCGTAGATGGTTGTTTTTTTGCAGATATAGCCATTATTTAACTGCCTCGTTAACCTAGTGATCAAAAACGCGAATACTACGCTAGATGTCTTGGTTTCGTTTCCCAGGTCGCGCAATGTGTTATTGTTATTTTCCAAAAAATACTCAGGAGCAGCTCCAAGGTAAGATTTGTGCCCGGTAAATGGCAATAGGCTCGACGCCTATTATATGGGACCTAAGACATACCGGTGAACTGTGGGTGTACATTGGTACACCTCTGCCTAACCCTTCAGGGAATACAGGCGTGAAGGTATGTATGTTTTTCTTGGTTTGAAGGGTATGGGTGCTGGTGTAATCACAGGCACATGACATATTTCAACTTTGTCCTTGGGATGGCAACGCATTTGAAAGGCATCTAGAATTGCAAATGTCTATAGGCAGTAGTGACCACTTAACATCAGTTGGGCCGTAGGCTTGTTTGTCATCCCAAGATACTAAAAAAAATCTCAATACGTAACTATATTTGGGAATAGGCAAACTTGATTCAATACTTATTTTATATGACGTTCAAAAGTGCATTTTAAAAGTTTGTTTAAAATAAATTATTTGACTTCGACTTTGACCTTAGATTTTGTAATTTCCAACAAACCAGATCCCGCAACATAAAAATAACATCCCCCAACAAAACTCCAAAACAGTAATAAACCTGAAATTAATTCCACACTTCGCGGATCGCTTATCAAACTTTTACGTACAAGTGTAAATCGTCCCTAAGGTGTTATAAATACGCGTTTTATTCATGAGCCTATCTCATCGAAATTAATGCGCTCATATCAGTCACGTTAAAGTTGAAACACACTTTGTCGCATTTAGGGGCGAATGACGTAACGTACGGGAGTTATAAATTGCCTTAAACGGGCCGTGAGCCGTGTTTTCGGAGGATAAAAATAGATATATAGCTTTGTGTGTTGTCTGTATGTGTGTGAGATATGTAAAGGATTAAGGAGTATGGGGTTTCATGCTTAGTGATTGTGTGTGTAGGGTTCGATTCCCGAGATAATCATTTTTTTTTGTGTAACCTAAAGGTCTGGTCTGGTCTCCTAAAGAGTAGGTCGGGGTCTGGTAGTTTTTGTATGTCGTAATTCTACTTCCTACTAATATTATACATGCAAAAGTTTGTGGGGATGGATGGATGGATGGAAAGATGGATGTTTGCTACTCTTTTACGGCTAAACGGATCTGGATGAAATTTGGCACTGAAATAGATTGTAGTGTGGGACATACATTCTTATCCAGGAAAAATAGTGAGTTTAAATGTTTGTAAAGACACACGTAAACTTTTTTTTAAAATATTGAGTACGGAATCATATTTTAATTCTTTCTTTACGCCTGAAATTACAAACGGAGGGCAAAGATGGATGTTGACACACACATTCAACGCCGTGTTTTCATTAAATAGGCACATTTACGTGTTATTCTTACTCAGAGACTTAATTCGATAAGTTTTATGATTATAATATTGTGTGAATATTGATATAATGTATGTTACCGTCGTAGCATTTTTTTTACAACCCTACAATAAGATGTAGAGTTGCAATGAGTTAAAAAAATAGCTAAAGTCCCACTGCAGGGCAAAGGCTTCTTCTTACATAGAGAAGGCACGAACATTGTAGGTCATGGTAGGTCTCTAATTGTAGGTGCAGGTTTTCTTACCGATGTCAGTGATATCCAAGATAAACTTACAATAAAAACCGAAAAATACTTTCCGTAATTTCAAAATCTTTTGCTAGAAAAATGTCAAATCATTTCATTTGCCACAATTCAGTTTTAAAATTCCTCAGACAATATTACTTTAAGAAAATCTTTCTGAAAATTGCATCCTACATCTTGGAATTCTGCCATGTCTCTAGATAAGCAGACGGTTCAACGATTCTGTTTTCTTTCTTTCGTTATTAATGTAAATGCAGGTAGACCTGTAGCTTTTTTTTTGGAATACATACATACATACCATCACGCCTGTATTCCCTGAAAGGTTAGGCAGAAGTGTACCCAATACCCATGTTCACCCACAGTTCGCCGGTATGTTTAGGTCCCATGCAATAGGAGATATGAGAGGATAGCCTATTGCCATTAATCGGGCACAAATCCTAACTCCGAGCTGCTACTGAGAATTTCATAGAAAAACCCAATGACACTTTTTGCTCGACCTGGGAATTGAACCCAAGACCTCTAGTGTAGCAGTCGCGCTTAGGAATAATAGTAATAATATTCTTTTTTCCAAGCCCACGGGGTGAATCCCAATGGAAACTACCCAAGTACACTGGTGATGCAGTAAGGCATCCGCACTGCACCGATGACGCTGCAGTGCAGCACTTAAAAGAGTGTCCATGGAGTTTCTTGCTCGTTCTTCTCCACAGAGACCTTCGTTTTGGAACGAGCAACTAGCTTCAACTTTAAACTGTAACTTCTTGACAATTCAAAAGTGCCTGTAAATGGTCTAATTGAAATAAATGCCAGATCCCTTTACGAGTTAAATAGTATGTTGCAGAACCATGTGATGACATGGTTGGCGCAGTGGCTTAGCAATTGGCTGCTGTGCTTGCGTGTCGCTAGTTCAATTCCCGTAGGTACGGAACAAATATTTGTATACCCTACAGATGCCTAGTTGTTCCAGATCTAGCTGATTCTGTATCACACACATACCATCACGCCTGTATTCCCCGATGGGTTAGGCAGAGGTGTACCAATGACACCCACAGTTCGCCGGTATGTTTTTAGGTCCCATGTAATAGGGGGCGAGCCTATTGCCATTAACCGGGCACAAATCCAAACTCCGAGCTGCTATTGAGAAATTCATAGAAAAACCCAATAACACTTTTTGCTCGACCTGGGAATCGAACCCAAGACCTCTAGCGTAGCAGTCGCGCACAGGACCACTAGGCCAACGAGGCAGTTACTCTGGCTCTGGTGAGGCTGATTCTGTATGTTAGTTCAAAGTCAAGTCATTTATTTCAATTAGACCACTAAAAGGCACTTTTGAACGTTTTATATGTTTTTAAACGCACCAACGATACAGAAGAAATTCCTAGTGTACGGCAATGTTTTGAAAATTGAATAAGAAATCTTTACAGTTCAAATAGTCCGCTACTCGTATCAACCAGAAAAAAAAATTCTTTGTCTTCGGAGCCAATCAGCATTCAGATTGAATTTAACCAAAATAAAAAGGCAAACCAAACGAAACTCATTCTAGATTCCAAAGAAACGTTTTCTCCACTGTTTTTTGCTCCACCCAAGTATTTTTAACAGAAAGCAGTCATTCAATTAGTCCCGGTCACGCTTAATGAATATTTTATAAGAAAAATCGATGATGGCGTAAAAAAAACAATCAAATTTAGTTGTTACAAATTGAAATCAGTGATATTTTGTCCATGAATTATTCAGGAGGGTTCAATAATCCTGGGTTTTCTCGAAAATTTTGCGATAACACGTTTTTTTCCTCAATTTGAAATTTTGTAGATGGTGGTGGATGTCGTTTGGTATTAGGGGGATCGCCTATTATATGTCCGTGTGTATCTGATGAGGTTGTGGAAAAGTCACGTATGGAGCGGCAATGTTGTACGTATTGAAGACAGACACCGTTTACAGGGTGATTTACATTATTTTTACCTTCTGCGTTTTTCTTTTGAATGGTTCTTTATATTCGTCTTTTGCACGTCTTTTGCTTATTTAACTGTCCTATTTATTACAATTTTATATATATCTAGTTTTTTCTATCCTAGGGGAACCATTTTTCCGGGATAAAAAGTAGCCTATGTGCTATTCTAGATTATAATCTATCCCTGTGCTAAATTTCATCCAGATTTGTACAACCGTTCTGGCGTGATTGAGTAACAAACATCTATCCATCCAAACTTTCGCATTTATTACAATGAGATGAGATAGGATAAAATGAGCTATTATGAAAGAAAAACTTAAAAATCTGTAATATAATAAAGCTGAAGAGCTTTTTTGTTTGTTTGTTTAAACGCGGTAATCCCTAAAACTATCAGTTGCCTTATAAAAATATCTTCCTGTTAATGATAGCCAGATTTATGACGAATAATATAGGCTATACACCATCACGCTATACTTCCCACTGTAGCGGAGCAGTAATCAAAGACGCAACTTAACGCGGGTGAAACACTAAGCAGGCTGAAGCTATTCATCTATAATCATTACCTGAACACCCTTAAAACTTCCTAAATCCTTTAACCCTTACACTTTTCTGTATTACCTTCCATCTTAGCAGCTGTCTTGCAAAGTCCTCGGGAGGCACTACCATCTGAGCTCAGCATATTTTTCAGCCAACTTAACAGAATACATAATTGTGTGAGTACAAAACGTTCATTTAATAAAGTTTGCAGGCACCTGTGTCCTTTACCTGCCGTTTGGCGTAAGGATGGGAAAAAGCGAGTTTTTTTTTCTCGGAGTTTTTAGTATAATGAACCCGTAGTACTTGATTAACTTTATAATACCAGGCTGTTATTGTGCTAGTGCAGGGCAAAAGCCGCATCTTTGACAGAGAACGCACAAGCTTTTACCTACGGCTTTACGTGCTTTCCGAAACACGGGGGTATCACAACACCAACTTCCAAACTCCGGGCTGCTACTGAGAAATTCCTAATAAAAAAACCCAATAACACTCTTTGCCCGACTTGAAAATTGAACCCAGGACCATCACTTTCGCCTGCGATCACGAGGCCACCAGGGCACTCCCGCGGAAGATGCTCCGGGACCGGGATCCGGGAGCCGCGAGACGACTCCCGGCCACCGCAGACATAATGGGCGTAGACGACAGACCGTGTCGAGTTCGCGTTCTTGTTCCACGCGCGCCTCAAAGATGTCAGCAAATTAATCGGAGGGGCCACTCAGGGCCGATGCCTGCCAGGGCTGCGGGGTGTTCGAAAGAAACACCTTGCTCCCAGAACGCAAAGGGCACAAGAATGAACATGGGTGGGTTTTAGTCAGTAAAAGTCTTATACTCCCTCCCAAAAGATTTCCTATCCGAAAAAAAACAAAACCGGGGGCACTTAAAACTAAAGATGTATAAATAAACTCATTTGCATTCCAGAAGGGGAGACTTAAATCAATCAGATAAAACATAACTGGCAACAATAGAAGTACGATTACTGTCGCGACTAACTTCATTTGCATCCGACTCAAATTACGTTCAATTGTTTAGAATAATTTATAATTGTTGTGTTTTCGTTTCTCTAACTTGTGTAATTCGATTTTGTGTGGAGAATTTTGGCTTGATTTATCCTTCGTTGAAAATGGGTATTTGCAGACTGAGTTTTAATTCATTGACTATCTTTTAAGGAATATGAACTACTGTTTTTGCCCGCGATTTTGTGTGACTAGACTTTAAAAGTCTTTTAGCCAGTATAAAAATCGTATGTGTTAAGTTAGATGATGTATGCCAAATTTCGGCTAATTCCTTCTAGCCATTTATACGTGAAATAGTAACAAACATCCATTCATCCATCCTTAGATACTCACGTTTATAATTTTAAATACGAGTTGTAATAAGTAGTAGTAGGATATAGAAGGACTTTTACTGCAGACCTAACACTGAAATACACAAAAATGATGCTCCACACTTTTATTTACAAAAATATTGTGATACAAATGTGATAAAACTACAGCATTTTTGCTTTCAACAGCAAAACCTCGTAAATTACTAAATCACACATAAACTGCTGAACGGATTTGGATTAACTTTTGCAAATAATTAGACCATTTAAGACATAGGATTGCAGTATTGTGTTTCGAACACGATCTGTTAATTAAACACCAAATAAGCTGCGCTGCATAGCACACTAACAGCTCATAATACCGAATTATTATCTAATGATGCAATAGATGGTAGCATTGTTGATAAGAAAGTAATTAATTAGCTCCGCAATCAATGCATGCGGGTGACATATTATAATTATATAATATGATAGCATCTAATAGATGACAGGCATCAGGTATAGGAATCTAATTAACCGGCAAGTTCATCAGATATTATGTTTTGGAATGTTCATGTCAATCTAACTAATATTGTGATATTAATTTTAGGCTAGAGGTCTTGGGTACGATTTCCAGGTCGAGCTAAAAGAGTTACTGGGTTTTTCTATGAAATTCTCAGTAGCAGCTCGGAGGTAGAATTTGTGCCCGGTTAATAGCAATAGGCTCGCCCCCAATAGAGTGCATGTAATAACATGGGACCTAAAACATATCGGTGAACTGGTGGCTGTACATTGGTACACCTCTGCCTAATACTTCGGGAATACAGGCGTGATGGTATGTGTGTGTTAATTTTAGTATGTTTGTTACACTATCACACTTCAACAACTTTACGGATTAAGATGAAATTTTGCACACAGATAGATTATAAACTTGATTCATATTTGGGATACATTTTATCCGGATACTTATAATAGTTTCCCAGGATTTTAGAAAAAGCTAAGCAGTATTATAGGCGTACAAACTGAGTAACAGATTAATGTTGAGCTGTGTCCAACATATCCCACTATCCCACATAAACCATAACACAAGCGCGATAAAAGTCTATTTAAATAAATATCAGCAAAAACCAACTCGACTTGTTCCAAAAAAAATTCAAAGCACACCACTAAACGAACTACTAAGTTAAAACAAACATTCAGATAAGCTAAACTAAACCTTATCTTTATCTCTATTAGGGTGCTCTCATCCGCAATATAATTTGTCGTATGACAAACTTTTTTGAGGAAAATTTGTTCGCTTTAGAAGCAGAGGCTGTTTATGCTAATTTAGAGATACGGTACATAGAATGTATGTATGTATGTTTATAGATGTTTATCTCGGGAACTGTAGAGGTTTTAATAGATTTTTCCTGTCTGGTCTTTTACTCAGATTTGGGATTTCAGTAATTTTATTGAGGTTAGCTTTATTTTCGAGGTAGAAATAAGGAATTTAAATAAAGATTTTTATTTACTATTTAAGAAGGTAGATACGTGCAATGTTGTGGTCAAATAATGGAAAAGATAAAATAGGAAGGTTAGAAATCTGTGCTTTTGGAAGAATATGTTGTATTTATTATTGTCCCACTGCAGGGAAATGCCCCTTCACTTAAAGCGAAGCCACAAGCATTGATCACCACGCTTGCTTACTACGTCCATTTCTAAAATAAACTTTAGATAGTAGGTACTAGCAAACTGCCCGCGGATTCGTCCGCGTTGCTTATTTCACCCGCCATAAGTTAGGTACGTCTTTGGTTGATGCTCGTAGGTCGTAAAGCGTTATGTTATACAGCCTATGTTATTCGGGAATAATGTAGTGAGAGAATAATGTAATTAATATCTATTGATGAAAAAAATGGTTTAATTCGGTCCGGTATTTTTGGACTCCATTCGTTACAAACAAATCTTACCTCTTTATAATATTAGTATAGATGTAGATTTGTGCATATGAATTAA
This sequence comes from Caradrina clavipalpis, assembly GCA_932526535.1. Lineage (NCBI taxonomy): Eukaryota > Metazoa > Arthropoda > Insecta > Lepidoptera > Noctuidae > Caradrina > Caradrina clavipalpis. Next base: position 1,588,249 of record OW052110.1, read on the forward strand.
ACACTTCTACATATAATCATAATAAGAACTACTTAATATATTAGGGTTTTAAATTGTAGGTAACCCTGTATTACAAATATACCAAACTACAAAAAAAAATAGGTAATCTGCCTTCACAAAAAAAAACTAGTTTTACATAATTATTACAAAAGCTGCTCGTTCAATAACGAAATACCCCTAAAAATTGCACCCTGAAAAGTAAATGATGCGAAAACAAACTTGGTACACACGTCGGGTGCATGGTATACGGAACCCGGCCATTCGTTTACGTGGCACCCCTGACTTTAACAAATTTTGTGAAAAGATGAGCCGCTGATACATTCTGTGTACAAGCGTCCGAGGAAAGAATTTTTGGAGGCCGTAGGTTCGTTAGATGAATATTTTTCAATATTCCGTAGAATATTAAATTTCTGGAATTTTCAAACGATATTTTTTGACACGGCTGGTGTTTGTGTAAAAGTTTTTTGTCGCTAATTTACAGTTTAAAGTGAAAGAGACAGCATAAGATTAGAAAATTATGTTCTGTGATTTTTATACGAAATAAATGCTTTGATTTGATGGAAGAAGTAGTAGTAGAGCTCTTTGTGAAGGAGCTTGTTCGAGGAAGTTACTACCACCATACCGGTTTGAAGGATGTGGGTGCTGCTGATGTAGGTAATTACTGGCACATGAAACATTTCAACTTTGTCTCTAGGACGACTACCATTTGCAAGGCCTCTGGTATTGCAGATGCCTATAGGCAGCGGTGACCACTTAACATCAGGTGGGCCGTCGCCATGCTTGCCATAAAAAAAATATATGCACAAAAAACTTTGTCGATAAAAAAAACCTAGACTAAAAAAACCCACCAGCAGCGGATCCCATTTTACTTTTACTTCAATATTTTAATCTAATATCCATTACATCTCGAATCCCAACCTAACGTAAATCGAGGCCTATTTGAAATCAATTTCGTTCCCATTTTTTAGGCCGAGTGTACACCTGTCAGACAAAACCTTGTATAAAAGGCTGAGTTGAATCTGATTCGTTTGTAATAGAGGTCAGGTGGTCTACATATGTTCCCTGGCTGAAAGCCAGACACAAAATTGCATGCTTAGAAGCAGATTTTTCAATAACCAGGTAACTTTTATCTGAAGAGCAAATATAACTAGATTTAGTTGGGTGTATGTTTTATCTAATTCACACTGCCTCTGAGAGGACGACTTTTTTTTTTTTTTTTTGTTTTTTGTTTTCCTCTATTTATTTTTCGCCTGCTTTCAAATTATCTATCTCTTGTTCTGTACAACGTAAATTGCCCCCGCTTACTTGATTCGCGCGTGACTTGGATATGCAGAAGATGCATCGTACACCGCCTACATCCCCGAAAATGGGAGGACCAGGACAATCGCAATCTGTTCCTGACATAGCATCGGCCTCTACTTGCAAGGAGCCTAATGATAATGTTACATTCAGGGGCAAGCGGCCACGCATCGACGACTCACCCAACAACCCCGCTATCCACAACTCATGTGCATGTCGTGAATTGAAGAGCGAAATACTAGAAATGTTGACTTCCTGGAAGGCCGACTTCGATCTTAAGTTGTCGGCATGGAAAACTGAGCAGGACAAAATGCTATCCGCCTTGGTTAAGGATGTCTCTGAAATTAAAAACCAATGTGCGACAATCCGAAAAACCACAACAGAGCTTGAGGCTAAAACTAGCATAGCTACCCCCCAAGTGGAAACGAGTGGGCAAGATGCGATTAAGCATGGGCAACAAAAATATCCCCGCTCGTACACTGGAGTTACTCAACGTCGTGCTGCTACACCAAAAGTAAGCGGAAAGGTCACCGATTCTTTGAAGGTCGCGTCTAAAGGGACGGAGGATGTTGATCGGGAAAATCCCGGGACATGTCTGCGGGATGGTTCGAAACCCCGTGTCGTCGTGCCGATGGCTGCCGCTGTTGTTGACATCTCAATGGGCGACACAGAAAAAGACGGTTGGACGGAAGTCCGACACAGACGTTCCCAACGTTCACTCAGCAATGTGTTGCGTGGAACAGCGGCGCCTGGTACCACCAATCTAGAAGCCTCTGAAAGATGGAGATACCTGCACCTTTTCTACGTTAAGCAGGGCACATCTGATAGTCAGGTACGTGATCACCTAATTACCATCTGCGGAACAGATGTTTGCACGATAGAAGTCCTCAAATCCCGTGGCAAATACGCATCCTTCAAGCTAGGTGTGCCCTCAAAATTGGCTGATCAAGTTGTGGCTCCTGAAAATTGGGCAGAGGATATTTGCGTCAAACCATGGCGCCGTAATTTTCGAGCCCGAAGCGATGAGACCCAATAAGGCTTATAGCGTACTTGCCGCTCCCGCCTCTCGTGATTGTACTGATCGCAACGTCTATCTACGCTTACTGTACCAGAATGTACGTGGGCTCAAAACCAAGCTACCAATATGGAGGTCAAGCTTATTACTGTCGGAGCATGATTTAATAGCCGTGACCGAGACAAACCTGGACAACTCAGTGGAGGACTCAGAAATATCGGCTGGAGATTGGCGTACTCTTCGACGAGACAGAGTGACCACGGGTGGTGGTGTGCTGCTTGCTGCGCGGCCTGGGGTCACCGTGAATAGACTACATGATCTTGAGACGGCCTGCGGCGAGGATTTGTGGGCTAAGATCACAATTTATGGCCTGAATATATATGTGTGTGTTGTTTACGTCAAACCTAGTGCAACTGACGATGATTACCTGGCGTGGTTTTGCAAGGTCGAGGACATTATTCACAGTTTGAAGGGAACTATTATTATTTTAGGCGACCTTAATCTAAAAAGTGCGTCAGTAAATGTTAATAATTACTACTGTTATTTTCTAAGTTTTTGTAGTCTGGCAGAGATGAATGAGGTGATGAATATGCGTGGCAGTAAGTTAGATGTAGTGTTGGTGCGGGAGGGCGCTGCTATAAACTGTGAGTATGTCGAGGGTACGGAACTGGTTCCGATTGATCTGTATCACCCTCCGTTAGATATTGCTGTTACCATCCCAAGGCATAAGGTGCATGAAAAACTTGACCCGAGCAATATTGACCGTAGTAAGGACTGGAACTTTTGTAAAGGTGACTACACATTATTGTTCGATCTTGTTCGCTTTGCTCCATGGCAAGACATTTCTCACTGCAGTGACGCGTCCACCGCTGCTTGTAAGTTTTATAACCTAATGTACGATATATTTGACTCGTCTATTCCAAAGAAAACTAGATGGACCTCAGGTAATAGGCGATACCCAGTCTGGTTTACTAGAGATATCGTAAGCGACACTCGACGTAAATCAAAACTCCATAATCAATGGAAACAATCCCGATGTGATGCTATATATGCTCGGTTTAGCGCACTGCGGTCGGAATTAAAGGTAAGAACCGAGGAAGCATACAGACTACATTGTTCTAACGTGGAAAACAGCCTGGGCAAGAATCCAAAACTGTTCTGGCAGCACATTTCAAGCCTGCGATCTAAGGGTGGGTTTGAGCCAGATGTTGTGCTTGATGGCAAGGTCTATTCAGGTGTCAAAGCTGCTGAGGCATTTGCTGATTATTTTTCCAGCGTATTTCTGCCGGACACACCAGAATTGGACCCGAATTCAAACACGGTGAATAGTGAGGGAGGTAATTTTCCCCTACCTGTTTTAGTCCCTGCGGACGTGATTGGGGGTATTTCCAAACTCAAACCCTGTAGTTCGGTTGGCCCAGATAACATCCCTGCATATATCGTTAAGGGGTGTAAAAGCATATTAGCAGCCCCTTTATGTCATGTTTTTAATCTAGCCCTTCAGTCAGGCGTCTATCCGGAACTGTGGAAGACTTCACGTGTCACTCCCATCCCTAAAACCTCAGACAAGACATCTGTCGAGGAACACAGACCCATCGCTATTTTATCAACCATTGCAAAGGTCTTTGAACATATACTTTACACTGTTATTTGTAAACAAACCAATGTGTATCTTTCTGATGCTCAACATGGTTTTCGACCTGGTCGCTCCGTGAACTCAAACCTACTGATTCATGTTGACTTCATATCCAGTGGCCTGGAATCCGGTAGGCAGGTCGACACTCTGTATTTTGATTTCCGGAAGGCGTTCGACAAAGTGGATAACGATGTGCTTTTGGCAAAGTTAGGGGCTGCGGGCTTTTCATCCGGCCTTCTTAACTTCTTCGCCGACTACCTACGGAATCGGAAACAGTTCGTCCGGCATGGCTGCTTTGAGTCGAAGTCTTATTACACTCGCTCGGGCGTGAGTCAGGGATCCGTATTAGGGCCGCCTCTGTTTCTGATCATGATCAATGACCTAATTTGTAAGATTCGATTCGCTAAATGTCTACTCTATGCCGACGATCTGAAACTAGCTGCGCAGATCAGAACAGAGGTGGATTGCGAACTCCTACAAAAAGATATCGACACCGTCTATGAGTGGAGCATTGCGAACAAGTTGTTGTTCAATATTAGTAAATGCAGCGTTATGACTTATGGTCGAGGGTTGAAACCAATAAAATATGATTATAACTTGGGGGGTACAGTGATCACTCGTGTCACCAGCGTCAAGGACTTAGGCGTGACTTTCGACCGCAGTCTAACATTTAGAGACCACGTATCTGCCCTTGCAAAGGAATCCTTCAGGCGTCTGGGATTTGTCTTGAGGAATGCTCGTGACTTTCGCAATCCCAGTATTATTAAACTCCTGTACACGGCTTTGGTTCGGAGTAAACTCGAGTCCAGCTCCTGTGTCTGGCATCCACATACTGCGTCTCAGACACTGATGCTTGAAAAAGTTCAGAAAACCTTCCTGAGGTTTTTGTATCAAAGGCTGTACCATTGCTTTCCTTTCATGTACCCAACGAATTATCTTTTAGGGGTACTGGGCTTCAATTCGTTGGAGGTAAGAAGGGGCTTTGATCAGCTCATGATTGCCTGTAAAACCCTTAGCGGTCGTATTGACTGCCCTGAGCTCCATGGACTTTTCTGCCGCCTATTTGTGCCCGATAAATACCTTGGGCACCGTCAAAGTCGCCGTCATAATCTGTTCGCACCACCGCTATCTAGATCTGTTGCTAGAGCCGAATCCCCAGTATGTCGAACCCTAAGGATGCTAAACGCCCTCCTGACTGCCGACCCTGAATGTGATGTGTTTGCTGATGAATGGAAGAAAATAATGCGTGCTTGTCTGGTGTTCTGTGAGAGACAATATGCGAGGGTGTCCACTGTTAGATACTAGTTTATGTTAGTTTGTGATGTGTTCAATTTATCCATTTACTCAAATAATTATTAATAATTTTATCCACAAATTGTTTATATCTTCTCTTTCTTAATTTCATTTGGTATTATTTAATTTTGGTAGTGTATGTCATTTAAATGCTTATTTAATTTTAATATTTTTAATTCTATGTTAATTAATGTAATTGGACCTGTGCCGTTTTAATTAACTATAAAATAAATAAATAAATAAATAAATAAATAAATCTAATGTACAGTCAGCAAAAGAGATAAGTAACCAGGGTTGCCTAATAAATTCATTTTTTTTTTTCAAAAACCGATATAAGTTTTTTTAATGAATTTTATTTTTATTAATAGAAAATAAACAGTTTACCAATTAAATTAAATTTCATTTAAAAACTACCATCGGTTTGAAAGAAAACTTCAACTATATTAGACGGTCCCGGTTAGGTACTTATCCCTTTTGTTGACCGTACCTGTCATTCTTTTTTTATTTATGACAAGTTAATGCCCGCGGTTTTGTAGTCCTGTCAAAATCGGTCTAGCCGTTTCGGGGATTAGTTAGAAAAAACAGACTGACATACAAGCAGGTTTTTTTTTTTTTTGTTTTACTAATTACTAAGGCCTACGTACAGCAACATCAGTGGACGGCTATAGGCTAATATGATAATGATGAAGTACCATGTAAACTTATTCATTTTTTTAATTAAAAGCTATTATTTTGACACTTCCATTTCAATTATTTGTATAGGTAGATAGGTTTATTTATTTGCATAAAACATGGTAGGTATACAAAGATGTTACGTTAAATATGAGACCAATACAATGATAAACAGATTACATAAGGATAGATCAGAGAATTAGGAATTATTAATCTATATCTCCTGCACGACTGCTACGCTAGAGGTCCTGGGTTCGATTCCCAGGTCGAGCAAAAAGGGTTTTTGGGTTTTTCTATGAAATTCTCAGTAGCAGCTCGGATGTGTGCCTGGTTAATGGCAATAGGCTCGCCCTCTATTACATGGGACTTAAACATATCGGCGAACTGTGGGTTGTGTGTACACCTCTGCTTAACCCTTCGGGGAATACAGGCGTGGTAGTATATTTATTTTTGTTGCTACTGCTACTGAAAATTTCATAGAAATACCCAATAACACTTTTTGCTCGACCCGGGAATCGAACCCAGGACCTCTAGCGTAGCAGTCGCGCTCAGGACCACTAGGCCAACGAGGCAATTCCGCGTCATGAAAATGAAAAAATAAAAAAAGCCCATTTTTAATAATAACCACACGAAATGACACTGCATATCCCCATTTCCATTTATTTTGGGTACACTTTTCATATTTTTAGGTTACTTACTTTTCTCTCATAAACCCATTCGACAGTTAAGCATTTTATCTTGAACATAAGCTTAGGAATGACTCGCAGATGTATTAGCTGGCTCTCTTCCATACATAAAAATAAAATATTTCATATTCATTTTGTTTATCTGGATACACTCGCTGCTATGATGATATGAGGACGAATGGAAGGAAGAATATGGGATATTTGGAACGAATCTCATGCTTTTTCGTGTAGACGGAATTGGTACAAGGTCTTTTCGGTATACCTACTTGATTTTGGAGGTCAAACTCCTATAGTATTCCATCAAATTCATTTCGAAACGCAATCCATGATACGAGTACAACACAAAATGAAAATTCGCTTTAGAATGACGAAACTCTTTTGTTTTCGAATTATACACCTAAATTATACTGATCCAATATAATCTTAATATATATAAATCTCGTGTCACAATGTTTGTCCTCAATGGACTCCTAAATCACTTAACCGATTATAATAAAATTCGCACACCATGTGCAGTTCGATCCAACTTGAGAGATAGGATAGTTGAGAGGGTAGGGTAGGGGTAGGGTAGGGGTATTGTAGGGGTAGGGTAGGGGTAGGGTAGGGTAGGGGTAGGATACCACGCGAACGAAGTCGTGGCGGGTCAGCTAGTAATATAATAAGAATCATTTTATTATCAAGCAACTGAGGCCCATAGATACAATACACAAAAATAGTCTTACGAGTATACAATGATAAACTAATACATAACAAAAAACTTAATTAAACTACCGGCGAACTATCCGCGACATCGTCCTTGTGACTTATTTCACCCGTGTTAGTTAGTCTTTGGTTACTGCTCCGCTCCCGTGCATTATAGCGTGATGTTATGTAGCCTATGTTACTCAGTGATAAAGTAGCTTTCTAACGGTAAAAGAATTTTTGAAATCGGTCCAGAAGATTTTAGGTTTATTCGTTACATCCAAAAATACAACTATTTCCTCTTTATAATATTAGTATAGAAGTATAGATATAGATCACTAAACACATAATGTAGGTAATCGGCGTCGTGTTTCGCTGCCTAAAATGCCTAGCAAAGATACATGGGATCTACCTTGTGTCTCAAGAAGCTCGGAGAAGCCGTTGGCTTGGCCTGTCATTCGCAGATCTTTGACAGTCGTTACAGATGGGTATCAGACGCCAGAAAATCTGACAACCAATCTCACTAATGGGTATTGTGTTCCCCAGTAACTGGATTGTGGAGTTCAGATCATCCGCTTACACAGGAAATCGAACCCAACACAGTTAGGAGAAGGTTAGCTAATGATGATATTCATGACATCAGAACAAGCAAATCTGCGCAATATTACGTGCATAAAAAAAATTAGATGGGCAAAAGACAGGGGTACCGTATTGCTATGAGGCACATCACTAGTTTTCAGTGATCACATAAAAAATACATAAAGAATAATACTTGGCAAATAAAAACTAGGTACCTACCTAATACATTTTCATCCAAAGCAGAATATAAAATAAAGTACGTGACGTTTAGACTTCAACGTATTGTCTTTAGTTATTGTTCTGTATACCTTTCAAATCCGACATCCCCTCGACCATCCACAATCAATTCTCTACCTTAGCTTTCACAAAATAAAGTACATAATGATTGTTTGACAAACAATGGATGGTCGATCGAATTTTTATGTTTTCATACATTTTCATTTGTTTTTGTTTTCTATTAATTTTGTATACAGATCTGTTGTCGATGTTTAAGCGGTATAAACGGTTTCCGGATCAAACTGTTGTTTTAGTATGTCCTGGAAGTTAGGTAAACATACAAACTTGGAATAATAATAGAAATATTGGTAGCTTTATCCTGGTTCGTATTATTATCCTTGTCCCATATATAAATAGACATATATATTGTTTCATATTTAGGAAAAGTGGGGTTAGTGCTGTTATTATTATAGTTATTAGTAAATGTACACACCGTGCGCCGTAAGATGTCCCCTGTCGTGATGTTGGCACTACTACCTCGTCAGTGCAAGACAGATTGACAAGGCAGTAGTGCCAACATCACGGGCAGGGAACATCTTACGGTGAACGGTGTGTAGTAGCACTTTAAGTCGATGTCCAACTAGTCTGTTCTGTAAAGATCTTCCTAGGTGAATTTAGAAAGGTGACGTGAGTTTGATTCATCAATTTATCATGCTAGAGGCTGACCGCACTCCCGAAGCTCACTTCACCTTGGTACTAAAAATCATCACATCATATCAACCTATAGCCGTCAACTGCTGTATGTAGGCATCCCCCTAAAAGCGCCGATCATCCCGGTCTAGGTGGAGCAGACACGTGTTAGAGGGGAAACCACGTTTAGGCAAACGTAGCGTAAAACACCCTGCTGCACGGTGGAGTGGCGGTTTAAAGAAGGCGGCGAGCAGCGCATAATAAAACAAATATACAATAGACAAAAATAACAATATACAAACCATAAATTAAAATCAAAATACGTAAAGTTAAGTCTCTGTCATGTCAGGTATAGATACTTGCATGGTAAAAGTGTGGTTTTAGCCTTTATAAGTCCAGCACTGCCCAGACTGGTTCATGAGTAAGGCAGCCATTTCCTAGTCCTCCCGAAAAAAACCCTAAGAGACAATTTACCTAACGTCTTCCAAACAAAACTCCAGATTCCTTACACCAATTGAAATAAGGAAATAGCTCCTTAAAATAATTCACTAAACGAAAATAAAAATTCAGTTGAACCAACCATAGATCATGGCTGGGTTGCCAGATAACACGACACCCTTGGGTACGATAACCACACGAGCCCAACCACCACACGTTGCTATATAAGTGAATATTTTAATACTAATGTACCGATTTGAGGTATATTTGGGGAATGTACGATTTTCTTCCCCTATTTTCTTGAATGGAAGGGAATTGGACAAGTGGGTTTGTAAGTCAAGGTTGGTGTTCTCCGGAGACTTGATATGGATATTTTTAGTGGCAGTTGAAATACTTTCAATATTTGGAAAATTGGTTGATGTGGTAGACTTTTACTGTTAAGATAACATAACACACATACCATCACGCCTGTATTCCCCGAAGGGTTAGGGGTTGATGGTGTACCAATGTACATCCGAAGTTAGCCGGTATGTTTAGGTCCCATGTAATAGGGGGCGAGCCTATTGCCATTAACCGGGCACAAATCCTAACTCTGAGCAGCTACTGAATATTTCGTAGAAAATCAAAATAACGTTTTGCTTGATCTGGGAATCGAATCCAAGACCTCTAGCGTAGCAGTCGCGCTTAGGACCACTAGGCTAACGAGGCAGATAATATTCATCTTATTAATTTTATTGGGAAAACCACAAGGTGGACGGACGCCTGATTAAGACCGCAGGAAGACGCTGGATGCAGGCCGCTTCCAACCGGTCCTTTTGTAAATCTGTGGGGGAGACCTATGTCCAGCTGTGGACGTCCTGCGGCTGATATGATGATGGTGATTGGGAAAACAAACAGGATTTGTGCCCGGTTAATGGCAATAGGCTCGCACACACATGGCATAAAAAAAATATATAAAAATAATCCCACACCAGCCAAAACACACACACACACATTCAAACAGCTGTTATCTAACCGTCCAGTGCTCAGCATCGCCCAGATGAGTATGACAACAGAATAGCTGAGATACGCTGACATTGCTGCCTCTGACGTCTCCGCGGAAGTTTAACGAATAAAGTTCTGGCCATGTTAAGGAATTAGTTTCTTCCGCTGGCATAGACTTTGTGGCCCAATGTGGGAGCGGTAGCGGGTTGATTCGGATATAATACATTACATTACATTACAATACAAGATGCAATTGATTTTGGGCATCATCATCGTGAACCTACAACAGTCTACTGCTGGTCAAAGGTTACTCCAATCGCACATGACTTAGCTCGATTCTCGGAAACTCTTATCGAATTGCGACCAGCTCCCCTACAAAGATCGTCGCTCCACCGAGGTTGTCATAAAAGACGTAAATAATCAAATAAAATTACTACACTTGGTCGAATGAGTGAATCCTTGTTTTTTACTTGTTTACGTTTAACAGTATTTCAGAATACACTTTGTTTATAGAACAGAATCGCCTTGTTTCGTATGCGGTATGCAGTGTCGCTCGAATATAAAATATAATTGTATGTTTACATGTTCATCGCCACGTCTGCCTAAATCCAGCAGCAAGATGATTTCAAAACTTGCCAAAATAACAATTTTTTTTATTATTGATCTATGTTGAAAACCATGACAACGAGATCTTTGAATTTGACGAGGAAGCAAAAATTTCACCTTGTATACTTGTGTGCTCTGTATAATATCAATAAGCACATAGAGATTTAATATTTATTACATTTAAAAAAAAAACATACAACATATTTAACTCGCCATCGCCTTAACCCGCTATAAGCTTATGCCTCACACCCCGGTCCGTCCGCACCCGTATTGTCCCACCGCTGTGTACCGGGCCAAGTTATGAGTGGAGACTTTTGTGTCATTCCCTGGATTAACTTTCTGCCGACATACACACCCAAAGGGCGGTATTGTTCATATTTTTCTTTTTGTTGTAAGTAAATAGAAAAATAAATAATAATTTTCTGCGCGATTTGGGGGACAATGGAATGATAGGGCTTTTGTGTTTATGTACGGTACTTGTTATTTATATTTGTCTGTAATTGTGTTACTGAAAGGGAAGGGAAGAAGCTGGTTTTCATACAGAATGGGCACATTGGTCATCACGCTTTTTATTTACTTTAAGTGGTTTTAGTTTTCTCATGAAGTTTGTTGATGTAAAATGGTGGTCTTTCGATACGCAACCCTAAAAAAATCAGGTGTTTCATATATTTTGTCAGTTTATATGAACACAATTCTACGACACCTCTAAAGGCCAATTCAAGTAATTAAAAACGTTTTAATTCTAGTCACAAGCTCGAAACAGCGATTTCAAATACTTGTCAAAAATTTGAAAAATAACGAGTATGGTCTTAATAATATGAAAATTACCTCTGATTTTTCATGACTTCTAGATTAATCTCAAAATAAAAGATTTTCACAATGGATCCCTTTCAAGTTTGTTGAGTATTAACTAAATCTAACCTTGCGTTATTCACTTCCAAAAACACTTCAAACAAAAGCGAAATCTTTACTATTTAGCTAGGTACGCTAGCAGATAGCATTAAAAAAAGCAATCAAACTTTCTACCCTTCTACACTAGCGCCATCTACGTTCACGAGCAGCAAGCCAGCGCACTCGACCGTAAAAGCGAGCGGTGACGTCATTAAGCCGAGCAGAGCCAAGTGAAGCTGTTATAACATATTTACCGCTGGGACCTTGGCTTAAAAACGTGCGATTTAATTTTTTATATGACACGCTTGCTTGGTAACGCTTATCCTTATGTGTTGAAAGATTTTCTTTCATTTCTGTGATTTTTTGGGAAAATAGGTCATCTTGTCATAGTAACAGAGCTCTTTGTGAAGGAGCTCGTTCGGGACAGTACTAGCTATAAGACTATTCTTGCAACTTGGTATTTTGGTATTATTTGGTCTTCAGCCCCGCAACGATGGTCAAACGGTTCAACATAGGTACTTGCTTGGTATCGAACACGCAATCTGCCACCCGTTGCGTTATATCTGATGCATTAGTAGTAGTAGAGCTACCACTATACCTATTGCTACCGCAAAGCAGCGTTGCTGTGTTCCGGTTTGAAGGGTATGGGTGCCGGTGTAATTACAGGGACGTGGAACATTTGAAGTTTGTCTCTGGAATGGCATCGCATTGCAAGGCCTATGGTATTGCAGATGTCTATAGGCAGCGGTGACCACCTAACATCATAGAGCCGTCACCGTCGGTTTGCTTGTCATCTAAAGAAATAATAAATCTAATCTTTGATATTTTGTTAATTTTATTTAAAAACTATGTTTATAAATGGAAACTTGTAATTGGCCATTATCTATTTATATCTTTTTCATCATCTTCAGCTGTATTTTTTCTAAAATTATTTCAATAAACAACGTAAACACTCATATAAATTCGTCAAATTCTTCTTTATGAAATTATTTGGAAATTCTCAATAGCTACTGATTGTATTTAATCTGAGTCCCGAAGTCTAAATTTGTTACCTAGCTCAGTAAAAATGTCTCGTAAATATTTTAGTTTCAGGTAGGGAGCTAGCCAATTGCTAACCGGGCACAAATCTAGGCTCCGAGCGTCTACAGACAAATTCAGAATGAAAAAACTTAATAACACAACTTTTAGCGATTGCGTTAGCGATCATAATACCAACTAGGTTCACTTTCAACGTTGTGATGGCATCACAATTATATCTGTGGATGGCATAGTATTTAATACTTATATTTCTTTAGATTCACTTAAGCAAAGCCGCGGCACAGCCGCATCATTGGTCGGCCCACCTTATGTTAAGCTGTCACCGCTGCCTACAGACATCTGCAATACCAGAGGCCTTGCAAATGCGTTGCTATCCCAGAGATAAAGTTGAAATATCGTAATTACACCGGCCGCCTTGCGGCTTAAATAGCTGTGGTGGTAGTACTTCCCCGGACGAGCTCCATCACAAAGAGCTCTAAGATTTTACCATGGATAGATAACATGAATTTAGACCTTTCGGATTAATATTTATCTTAGGTTATTAAAAACTGCCTCGTTAACCTATTGGTCCTAAACGCGACTGCTACGCTAAAGGTTTTGGGTTCGATTCCCAGGTCGAGCAAAGAGTGTAATTGGGTTGTTCTTTAAAATTCTCAGTAGCACCTACTACTAACACCTCTGCCTAACCCTTCGGACAATACAGGCGTGATGGCAAACAGTTGTTTCGTGTCTATTATTTCTGTCTCTTTTTTAATATTTTCCCACGACGTCGTGTAAAAGGGTTTAGTTGCTTGTTATCTGTGCAGCTGTCAATTAAAGAGAGTTACGTTCGCTTGCACTATTTGTGACGCTGACGTTACGCCGCCATTTTGAACTTACACTGTTCTATTTTTGTATATAAATAAAAGTTTTATAAATAAATGGTGATAAAGTACTTGTGTCTTTTGCTCAAGTTTGGTATGGTGGTGGAAGGGATGTCGTGGTGCAAAGTTCTACCAAGGATTCAAATCATCATTTAAGACCCCCTCAGACCCTCAGGGCTAAAATATTTAGTCGGTTATAAAAAAAACCGACAATATCTTTTTTATTCGTGATGGGTTAATTCTAGTCTAGGTCAGAGGTGGCAAAGACAAAGTCAACGATGGAGTGGGTTTACACGTTAATTCGTCATCATCATCACATCAGCCGAATGACGTCCACAGCTGGTCATAGGCCTCTCCCAAAGATAGCCTAAATGGCCGGTCCTGCGCCGCCAGCATCCAGTGATAAAAGCCATACAAAAGTGCAATACCTATATGGTGAAAATGTATGGAACACCAGATTTTTTTAAACCTACTAAATACGTTGGCACCGGCGACCTGGCAGCATATATACAAAACGATTGACACCACATAGATCCTTTAAGAAACTTCACGTTTTTATTAGCCTTTTAAAAAACAAAGAAAAAATCTTCTCTCTTCAAAATCCGCACAGACAGTCCTTAAAAATTTACTCACGTAAGTATTTACTACCACCTCTCAGAGTAAACACGAGAAAGAAACCAGAACAGTTAATAAATGACTCTCTAACATGTGTGCCTACCCCCTTTTTGTCACCAAAAAGAGCGTTAAGCTCCCCTTTAACGAGTCTATGCTTTTAAAGCCGGTGAAAAAAGATATATAAAAAAAAATACTTCAGTAATGTGTTCGTACATTTCTGGTGAAAATTTCAGGTAGACTGAAATGAGTTATGCTTTTTCTGTTATTTTTTGTTTTCCCGCCTAAAAACATGGCCGGAGCTAAGAAAGTGGACTGTAATTAGGAGCGTGTAAAGAAAATGGCGCCTAATGGGGTGGTTTGGTATATTATTAAGACGCATTTTTAATTTTAGGCGCGACAGATGCTGTAGTTTTGTTGGTAGATAACCTACAAGATTTATTTAATACTAGCTGTTGCCTGCGACTTCGTTCGCGCTCACTATTTCATCGGTTTGAGTTGTGATTTCGTAATAAATAAATTTTCTCAAAATAAAAGTCTAAGTTTCTCCTTTTTCCTATCTAGGAGTAAAAGTCCTGTCAAAAACGGTCAAGCCGTTTCAGAGATTAGCCAGATCAAACAGACAAACAGACAAAAAAATTAAAATTGATTTTTGATGTAAGTACCGTATATACTTTCATCTGCATTTAGTGAAAAGCTATTAATTTGAAATTACGAAAAAACACTTCAATTTTATTTATTTGTATAAATTATTTTTTGCTAGCGAATTCATCCGCGTGAATTTTATTTTGGATCCCTATAAATGTAGCCTATAGAACTCAGGGATAACATAGCTTCCTATTGGCGAAAGAATTTTCAGAATCAGACCAGTAATTCCGGAGATTAGCGCGTTTAACCAACAAACTCAAAAGTTCACATAAAAATCTCAGGCTTTCTTATAAAAATAAGTTTGTCCTGATCTTTCCTTTTTGTTGATAAAACTCTTGCTACTCTCAAGTTCTTGATAAATAATATATGTCTCATCATCCAACGTCATCATTGTGCTATGTAATTTTTTGCAAGACAACTAATTTTGGCCCCGGGGAATGTTATCATAAAAAAACTTGTAAAAAGGTGTTACTTTTTTACATCCCTAATCAAGTCACTTTCATCTCGGCTTAAAGTAAAAAAAGAGCTTTGCGCCACTAGACAAATATTTTTATAGAAGGTTCACGTCATGTTAATATTATTATTTCTTTACAAACAAAAAAGGGATGAAGATGACGATCTTATGTAATTGTATTTTTTGTATGGACCAGATGTATGAACGTGGACGAGGCGAAAGTAGTATGTAAGGATCGTAGCAGGGAAAAAGGCGTGAGTTTATGTATGTATGTATGTATTTTTTTCTTTTTCTGAAGTCACAATGTTTTGCTTTAAATTCAAGGACTAACATGTACAGTTAATAAAAAAAAGGAAGGTCATAGGGCATCAAAAAACTCATCCGCATCGCTGTCAATGAGACAAGTGCCCTGAAGGCAGGCCGCATTGCCACGTTGTTTGGCAATGCTGATTCTTTGGCCCAAGAAAGGGCCAGCCATCAGCCAAAGGGTCACGTGAAGAACCGTTGCCTTTTCGTTGACTTTGTTATTAACTGTACATAGTTTGTAATTTTATTATTATTATTAAAGTTAGTTTTATGTTAGAAAAATAAGAACTTTTAATAAGAAATAAATTTATATAGGACTCATATTGTAAGACATTAGTCATTGTTGTGCATATTTAACTTTGTAAGCATAACAGAAATCTTAACATCAAGCTTAAATTGTTTCGTGAATTAGCTGACGCCTGAGTATGCATAACATTCTCAAAGTCAAAAGTAAGCAGTTTTAAAGATTCATTACCACTTGAGAATATTTGAGTCCATTTTAGTATTAATGCCTCGTTGAACTGTCGTGTGAACTGCCTCGTTAGCCTAGTTGTCCCAAGCGCGACTGCTACGCCAGAGGTCTTTGATTCAATTCCCAGGTCGAGCAAAAGTGTTATTGGGTTTTTCTATGAAATTCTCAAAAGCAGTTCGGAGTTAAGATTTGTGGCCGGTTAATGGCAATAGGCTCGCCTCCTATTACATGGGACCTAAAACATACCGGCGAACTGTGGGTGTACATTGATACACCCTTACCTAACCCTTTGGGGAATACAGGCGTGATGATATGTATTTTTTTTACTGAACAGCACTACTGTATTTTCCTGTCTAGTGATAGTTTCTTATCCTTCTTGCGTCCTTAAATCCCCAATCTTTTGTGCAAGTAATAAAGTTCAACCGAGTGGAAAGGTACTTTATGATGTGTGAGTGAATCCTTGCAGCTTCTCCTGGGGTTAAATATGGTGCAGTCTTTTAGGTTCATAATGCAATAGATTAGGGTAAGTCTGAAGTCAAGTCAAGTAAGTTGAGCAAGCGTGGTGGTCAATGCTTGTGACTTCTCTGTGTAAGATTCTTTTAATGTTATTGTTGAAATTATTGTGATTTTACTTCATATTTTTTGTTATCTTTAACTAGACTAGCAATCTTTGATTACTGCTGCGCTCCCGTCTGTTGTAGCGTAATGTGTGCTAGTTGTCAGTAGGTATGCCATATGCCAGTCTCATTAAAGATGGTCTCCCTAGACTTATGGGGCATCCTAAGGAACTCGTATAAGCCTATAGATTATCCAAATCGGACCAATAATTTCTGAGATCAGCTCGTTCAAACAAACAAATAAATTCTTTAGCTTTTGTAATATTATTAAAAAAAAAAGCATATTGTGCCTGCATATAAGTTATGTATTTACACAGTTTTAAAGCTTACTTTACATTCATCATCTGCCTAGCCTTTTCCCAACTATGTTGGGGTCGGCTTCCAGTCAAACCGGATGCAGCTGAATATCAGTATTTTACATGGAGCGACTGCCTATCAGACCTCCACAACCCAGTAATGGGTAATACGATATTCTTGGTAAGACTGGTTGTCAGACTTTCTGGCTTCTGACTAACAGTAACGACTGTCAAAGATCTACAAATGACAGCCGGGACCAACGGCTTAACGTGCTTTCCGAGGCACGGAGGAAACTCGCTATGGTAAATGGTCACCCATCCATAGACCAACCTCGGCAAGCGTGGCTTAACCCGGAAGATCGATCTATGCGGCTGTAATTATTTAGCCACGAGCTCCTCTAACATATTTATAAAGCTTACTTTACATTAATCTTTATAAATATGTTGGTGTACTTTTCATAATTAAATCAGTATGATGGTAAAGACCTCTTCCTGGTGAGGTCTTGGGTTCGTTTCCCAGGTCGAGCAAAGTGTTATTGGGTTTTTCTATGAAATTCTCAGTAGCAGCTCGGAGTTAGGATTTGTGCCCGGTTACTGGCAATACCTACTACATGGAACATTGTATTGTAGGTGTACATTGGTACACCTCAGCCTAACCCTTCACAGAATACAGGCGTGATAGTTTATTATAGTCAATAAAGCAGTAAACTATGACTTTCAACAGAAAATCCACCCGCAGCCTCTTCTAACCCAGAGTAATCTTATATCTTATCGATAAGACATATAACCGGAGTCAAGTATTAGGGAACATGTATTATTTATTACCTACGTAGTAACTGATGGCCGCTCGACCTGTCTCGTCTAATACATTATTAAAATCTCTCTCTGCTGTTACTGGCTATTGTTATAGAATTCAACTGTTATTGGTATGGATGAGAGATGGATGATTATTGGGTTTATACCTACTTTAAGGATTGATTTTTTAACTGTCCCGTTGGTCTCAGTTGTAAACGTGACTGTTGAGCGGGATGTCGGGGGTTTGATTCGCAGGTCGGGCAAAAAGTGTTATTGGGCTTTTCTATTATGAATTTTAGAGTAGAAGCCCGGAGCTTTTGAAGTTGGTGGTATAATACCCCCGTACTTCAGAAAGCAATAGTTATTATTACTGTCTACTACAAAAGTATAGTGCCGCGTACTATTTGCAGTCTATTAACGTGATATTATTACGTAAAAGTGTCAAATTTAAATAATTATTTAAATAATTATTTAAATAATAATAACAATTTATTAATTTTAGTAATCGACGTTTGTCGCTGACTGTACTTACTATTTATAACATACCATCATGCCTGTATTCCTCAAAGAGTTAGGCAGAGGTGTAACCAATGTAGACCCATAATTTGTCGGTATGTTTTAAGCCCCATATCATTTGGGGGCGAACCGCTACTATTTATAGCGCTAATCTAAGTTATCTTTTAAAATGCGCATATTTTTGTAGAAATAAATATTTTATGTTCTAAATCACAAAGAAATGCTTCCAAAATGACGTGAAAAACACTCTGACTCATACAATCCTAATTCTTTTCTCTCTCAAACAATTCTAGACACTATCACAAAGCCACTTACAATCTAGACAGCTTAAGACCTAGATCCGCAGAACGTCTAGGTCCAAAATAAAGTCTACCTAATGAAACTGGCTTCAAATTATGTGGTCGCTTAAGCCCTTTTATTTATTACTTAGGACCTAGGCACTTTAGGATTACTATGGATGAGATAAAGCGTCAATTTTCGGCGAATAACTAACGTGAAAAGGTCGAGAAGATTATTTCTTGTGTCTATTTTGAATTGGTAGCGTCGTGTGGTTATGAACAGACCATTTCTTACCATTTCTCTACATAGCATAAAACAAAGACTGTTCACGCCGTCTGTACGCTTAGATCTTTTTAACTACGCAACGCTTTTATCAAAGAAGTTTAGGTTATAGGTCATATAATACAACGCTATGACTCACGGAGGCGGGCAATAGGTTATATTATTAACCGACTTCGCTAGTCGAAAAATTTGAGATCTGTAAGAAAATTAATTTCGTCCGATCTGAAATATCCGTTTGACACTTAATGCGTTTTAGTTTTTTGACACATTATGCTTTATCTGTATTGTTTTAGTGTAATTAGTAAAGTAAAGAAAGAAAAAAAGCGACGCACAACACAAAAATAAAATACCACCAAAGTATCACCACCAATGGGTGATACTAATTGTGTTTAATTAAACTAATTATCAAGAATTAAACCAATATGGACAGACTATAGGACAATCGTATTTCTAATTTCAAAATCGCCTCAGTTCCGGAACTGAGGTACAGAAAATAGGCAGGTGGTACTGAAGGTAACAGGAGAGCGGTCTCTTGTTACCTTAGAACTTTCAGAGTCTTGTAATATCTGAGACGACTAGAATCGTCTCACCACCATTTCTCCTAACCCCATATTATAATCCCTAGTATTTTCTCCTAATCTCCTACAAGTATCAGGCCCCCAATTCCTAAGTCCAGCCATGATTATTTATTAGATCTGGAAGCAATTACCTAACTCGGGATTACAAAGGAACTTGCTCGAACTTTTATAGGGTAAGTTTTGGTAACTTTGTCAACGTAAGGCCATTTGTACGGTCAACAAAAGAGATAAGTAACCAGACTGGCTAATATAGTTGAAGTTTTCTCTCGAACCAGTGGTAGTTTTTAAATGAAATTAACAAAACTTTTTATTGTCTATTAATAAAAACAAAATTCATTAAAAAGCTTCTATCGGTTTTTGAAAAACTTTGAATTTATTAAGCGACTCTGGTTACTTATATCTTTTGCTGACTGTACACGCCCCGGAATTATTGACTGGACGAATAGAGACTAGTTTTTTCTTTGCTTATTTATTATTCTCTTGACCGAATTTCGATTACAGCCAAAGTCAAAGTCAAAGTTAAAGTCAGAGTATTAATTTCAATTAGACCATTTACAGGCACTTTTGAATTGTCAAAAGTTACAGTTTAAAGTTGAAGCTAGTTGCTCGTTCCAAAACGTAGGTCTCTATGGAGAAGAACGAGCAAGAAACTCCATGGACACTCTTTTCTTTCAATAAGGTTTCTATAATTATTTTTAAATTCTCAAGCGATTTATGCGATGCTGTTAATACAAAATATATGTTGAAAAAAAATAAATATACCATCACGCCTGTATTCCCCGAAAAGGTTAGGCAGAGGTGTACCAATGGACACCCACAGTTCGCCGGTATATTTAGGTCCCATGTAATAGGGGGCGAGCCTATTGCCATTAACCGGGCACAAATCCAAACTCCGAGCTGCTACTGCGAATTTCATAGAAAAACCCAATAACACGTAGGTTAACAATTAGGTTTTTATAATTATTTTTAAATTCTCAAGCGATTTATGCGAATCAATAGAAAATATATGTTGATAATTAGAAACTTGTAATTGACCATCTTCTACATAATGCATTACTTACTCTAATATACTAGTTGTAAGTTTTCCTAAAATTAATAAAACAAACTGATTACGTTATCAGTAACACGCAATTTTGTTAAATTCTTCTATGAAAACGTCGGTATCAATGGAGAAGAACGAGCAGGAAACTCCATGGACACTCTTTTCTTTCATAATTATATAATACTTTTTATCCCGGTAAAACGTACAGTTCCCATAGGTTAAACATCAAATAGGACGCGGACAAACTCGCGGTCGGAAGCTACTAAGCTATAAAGTTAAGAATAAATCAACAAAACACTTCACCTCTAAAATGAACTCACATAACTTCAACTTAAAGCACTTTATACAAAGTTGCAATAAACACACATTTTCTTCTATTAAATATACTTTTGCACCTTCCGAGGAAGCTAAACCACATTATTTTTACAAGCGAACGAATAATAATGGTTTCCTTGCAATCAACATTCTTCTCTCTGTTTGTCTGTCTGTTACAATTAAGTATAAAACTGGATGCCTTCAGTAACGGTGTGGTTTTGTTGCGATGAAGAATTCCTGGTGTTCGTTTTATAGCTGGAATTAATGGTAGATAAGACGGCTTGGATTTTGTTTATGTTTTTGCTGTAAGTCGTTTCTTAGGAGAGAGTTTTGTTTGGTGTTATGTAATTTGACGGCAGTTGGCGCAGTGGTTAAGCGATTGGCGGATGTGCTGCGTGTCGCAGGTTCTATTTCAGCACGGAACAAAGATTTGTATGGTGTACAGATAGTCGATTCGGGTTGGCTGTATGTGTAGGTATGAGAGTAAATTCCTAAAGTAGGGCATCATTTTCTTTAAAATAAGAATTAATAGACCTCCCCTTAAGAGAGCCACAATAAGTGGTCCTGCGCTGCCTGCATCCAGGCATCGGTCCACCTAATACGGGGCCTTCTCACACCCAACCATACCAGTTTTTACAAAAATAGCTGGGAGCGCAAAACTTGTAACCGGCGTACTTATAAGACCAGCCCCCCTAGCCAAGTCACAAACGATAAACGCAAACGCTGAGTAGGCTTTAATAGATCTTCAACTTTATGTGCTTGGGTTTAAGTTGAAGATCTAATGAAGATTGCATAGCGTTTTCGTTCGTTCCAGTCGCTAACGCTTAGAAATCTTTAATAAATTTTCAACTTAAGGCTCTTGGGTATTAAGTTGAAAATCTATTGGTACCTACCGAGCGTTTACGATTATCGTTTGTAACTTGGCTAGGGGGGCAGATGTATGAACGTGAACGAAAAGGAGTATGTAAGGATCGTAGCAGTTGCCGTTCTGTGGTTTCTGCATACCCCCACGGGAAAAAGGCGTTAATTTACGTATGTATGGATGTAAAAATCAAACAACAACACCAACCATATTCTTCTCATCACAAACTCGACTCAAGAGCATAAAATACACACATACACATAAAGGAAAACATAAACATAATACGCACACACTTATAATATATTTTAACGGTACCCAAAACCCATTTTGAAAGGAAATATCTATGCGTTGAAAAATTGGGGTAACCTCGTATGGAAAAATGCGTTAACGTAGTATAATAACGGCCGGCCCAAGGGGGCTGTTACTATAAATAAGTACTTGGGAATATGTGTTGATGGAGAGCATAAGCTGTAATGTAAGGATTAGTCGACTTCGAGATGGGCATGAGGTTGAAGGTTCGAAGACAGAAAAGTACCAACGTGACGTTTTATTTATTTATTTATTTTATGGTAGGTACTTCAACGACGTACTCACTAAAACATACATATAACAAAAATAATAAGCAGTTTTAAGCATAGTGAGTTCATCACTTACAGAAGTACACAACACTTTTAGAATAATATACGGACAAGTAAGATGCAAATTAAATTAAAAATTATAAAGAAAATTAATCAAAAATAAATAAAATTAAAGATAATAAATTAAATCAGATTACAAAATATAAATTACGTTAAAAAAATTGAAATATTTTCTTTTTCATAATATGTGCTTTCTAAGATTATCTTGGATATCACTAACATCAGTGATAGAAAATATCATGAGTAAACCATTACATTAAATTAACTAAAAACCAAAAAATGAAACTGGAATTCTGAAAAGAGGTATTTGAAGTCATCATTATAAACAACTTTTACAGAAGAACGAACCATACGTATTTATACTCATTTATTTGTAACATATTTATTTATTTATTTTTACTTTAATTAAAACGCTTACAAGTGAACCAATAATTAAAGGCATACAATATAACATACTTAAAAATATAAAAAAAGAAAATGTGAAAACACGAATAAAAATTTAAAACAAAACAATATTATTTATTTATTTTATTTTACAGAAGGCTTACAGACTAATAAACCAGTGATATACAGAATTTGGTATAAACAAATAGCTAATTACAAGCCTCCACACATAGATAAGGAAAACTTCGATAAAAAAGTACAATATGAGGTCATCTCTTTCACAAATTCTTCTCACAGTACTTCTGACATACCAATAAAATATCCTTTCATTCATCCGCAAATAGATCGTTTGTTGGATAAGCATCCAAGAGATCATTAATTAGGATCATTAGCATATGTTGTTACCTACCGGTATTAGGCAAATAAATAATTTGATTTGCTTTGAAGCATAAAATCATGAAAAATAACAGCTGATACATTTTTGTTCCAAAATGTATGCTTTAAGCAAATGTTTTTGTTTGTTCACTTGTTTTCGGGTTTTCAGCACTTTGTATATTTTTAATCCCTGAGGGCAAAATATATTTTAAAACTTAAGTGTAAGATAATCTGTTTTTAATCTAAGCATAAAGTTAAAGCTAGAAACACAATCTGAATCTTAACTGCAACGTAATCTTTCCTTTATAGTATTAATCCTAGCACTTTGTTCTGTAAAGTATGTGCATACAACAATGTGCTAATATTACGAAGCTTAGCTGAAAATAGTGCAGCTTTAGGTGTAACGACACCTTTAATGTTTAGCGAGGAAGTTCAGATTGGGTTTAGTTCTAGCTAAACAAATTAATACATGTAAAAGGTTTTTACATTCTTCTTGTAAAGAATTTTAAATATTTAACGCTGACTAATCCAACTTCAAAAAAGGGATAGTTTATGAAATCGGTTGTATTTTTTTTTCTCTAAAATTGGAAAAAAATATAGAATGTTTTTTTTTATGAATAGAATTATTTTCCATAAAAGAAATATTTTTATTTTTATTTAAAAGACTTATATTGATCCCATAGATTTGTTACCAAAATCGGTTTAGAAGCTTGTGTGTTGTAGCGTGATGTTATATAGCCTATACTATGAATCCGGTAAATCGGAAAACTAAGTATTCCAATCTCACTGTCAGTTTCAGAGATTTGCGTGCGTGTACAAACACACAAACAGACAGAAAAAATCAATTCAGCTTAATTACAAATATAGATAAATACTTCGTAATAAAATGTCCGAAAACACTTTTTACAACATAAACGTAACAAGTAGAAACACGTTTGTGTTGTAGCCAGTAAAAAGTCCATCATAATAAAAGGGGCTGCAGCGCCGCGATAGGTTCTAAACCAATCGAGAATGGACGCTTTGAACGGAGCGTTTAAACAAACCCTAGAGTGACGGGGTGCGCGCTGTCATGAGAGGAGCGGAAGCGGGTAAAAAATTTCGAGAAGACATTGTTCTCCCGATCGAATATTGGTCATGGCAGCCAATCATTATAGTAATGTTGAGACGCGGTCGTTCTCAATAGGCAATGAAGCTGCGGGAAGCATGAGATTCTGGGTTTTTCCATTAGGAAATGATTAGAGAAGTTAGGCAATTGGTCGTGTGATACCCTCGTGTCTCGGAAAGCACGTAAAGCTCTTGGTCCTGCACGTGACTGCTATCCCATGAGATAAAATATCTCTTGCGTGTTTGACTAATCTCCAATAAACATTCGCATGCCTAATTTTAAGATACATTGTACAGGGGAAAAATATGTCCTGAACATATTTTTAATTATTATTGTATGTCATATTTTCTTATCCAAAAATGATTTATTATCATGAATGATTGATCATGATCATGAATGATCATCAATGATTTGTCATCATTAGCAACACACAGTGTAATTACAGGCACATGAGACATTTAATTTTTTACTTGGTTGGTTGGTCTCTGGGATGTCAACACATTTGTAAGGCCCCTGGTATGGCAAGATATCTATAGGTAGTGGTGACCACTTAGCATTAGGTAGCCCGTAGGCTTGTTTGCCATCCAATGACATAAAAAAACACACACCCTGGTTTAAGACTTTCCGCTTTCCCGCTCCCGCTCTCGCTCCCGCTCCGCTCATCCCCCGACACAGCCAATACCGACGATGCAAAAATGCTGTTTGCTAAATATGAATTCCCATTATGGTTGCTTTTAGTGGCGATGGCAATAGCGCCGCTTGTTTAAGTTCTACCGCCTTTTGGAATTTAATAGCAATGATTAACATAACAAGGATTTAGTATGGTCTATAGTAAAGTTTAAGGAGCTAGAGGAGGGAGAAGGATTTAGGTAGGTATTTGAAGTGTTGAAAGGATGGTTTGTAGTATAATGTTATTTAAGATCAACGCTTTTTATAACAATACAGTTCCGACATAAAAAAAATATTTGTTATGTTGTTATGCAAGTTAGGACTTTAAATTTTATGTGTTACAATATGTTTCTACATACATACCATTATGCTTGTATTCCCCGAAGGGTTTTGCAGAAGTGTACCAATGTACACCCACAATTCGCCGGTATGTTTAAGTTCCCATGTAGGTAATAGAGGGCGAGCCTATTGTCATTAACTGGTATCAAATCCTAGCTCCGAGCTGCTACTGAGAATTTTATAGAAAAACCCAATAAAACATTTTGCTCGACCTGGGGGAATCGAACTGTTCTTGTAATGACAAAATAAAAAAGGGTGACGACTCGCGAGGGGCGTGTAAACACTCCCTCTTACTCTTATAGTCTGACGGGAAGGCAAGCTGTCACGGAGCTGTCACATGACCAATTTCCAAAATTCAATCTGCTATATTATTATATTGAAAAATTTCTAATGAATTAAAACCCAATATCACTTTGCCCGAACCAAGACTCAAACCCAGTACCCCACACTCAGCAGTCTCACAACTACGAGACCAACGGAGCAATATAAGTATAAAGCCACTTAAAGTCGTAAAATAAGGGTAAGTGATACAAATGTGTTATGTATCGCTCGTAAACGACGGGTACGCGAGCTTATATCATAACCTACTCCGAAGGATTATGTGACTTTGAGTAATGGAATAGAACCCTTATTTGCTTAATGCAAAACTTTTGTCTTCTAGATGGTTTAGTGAATAAGTCACTTCTAGACGAGTGTGCAACTTTGTTGATTATATCTATACAAATATATAAAGCGTCTGTTTTTATTATCACGGAACGGTTTACAGGAAACATACAAAAACAACAGTTTTTATTTTTTTTGTCCGTCTGTCTGTTTTTTCCGGCTAATCTTTGGAATGTCAGAACCGATTTTGAGAGGACTTTCACTGGCAGATATTTTATTATTTAATTTCATCGTTAACCATGTCTGAGGCCCTTGAGTCGGTTTAGAAACTCTGACACTAAGGTGTGTGGGGTTGTAAGACTATTTTAGATTATTTTAGTTTAAAATAATTAAAAAGTAAAGCCCCGTGTTACCAACATTCACGCAATCAAAAGCAAAATCGTGCAAAGAAGTCCTCTTAAATGCTTAGATAAATATTTAACTTGATAATAATTATAGGTGTAAGTGGTGGGTGGTGGTTGGGTAAGGCATTGGTTATAGTTGTAGGCTCATGGGACCAATAACACAGCAGACTGTGGGTGTACATTATTACACCTCTGCCTAACCCTTCGGGAAATACAGGCGTGATGATATATATGTGATAATAGTTAATGGCGACAACTTATAAAAAAGGAACCCAGTTAATAAACCAAGCAAGAATTCCGCAACACATAAAATCGTTAATCAAGAAAATCTTATAATGCACCCCACTCCCGAGAAACTGTAATAAAAGTACCTTCAATCATCCTATTAGCATAACAAGGAACTCTGCTTACCCCCCAACATAAATCGCGCCACAGCATCCATTCAAACCGCCGCCACATTCAAAGAGAAAAAATTAAATTACCTTTTTGCGTGAAAAAAAATTGCTCTCTCTCTCTCTGAAAGGCTTCGAAATTATTTAATTACAGTGAAAAGTGTGACCTTTCATAATTAATATAATTAATGTGATTTTTGTAATGCGCCTAACAAGTATAATTAGGTGGCTACTAAACGACTATTTTTGTTTTTGAGTTTTGTAAAAACTGTGTTTAGGTTTTTTTGGCGAATTCCGGGAGTTTATAAGGCAATGTTAGTATGGTTTTGTATAAGCTGTACAAAATTTATACAAGTGTTTTTTTTTAATCTTTAAAACAAGAAAGGGATGGGCCAAAATCATTGATCATCATCTTCCAGCCCTTATCCCATGTTACTTGGGGTCGGGGTAACACGTTCTCTTCTTTCGCATCGTCCTGTCAACTGTCATGATATCACTGACTTCCGTCTCTTTCATTTTCACACACACACAATCCATCCATCTTTTCTTTGGCCTTTTTGTTACACTCCTATGGAACGGCCAAAAATAATAATTGATGAAATTTACTTGAACTAAAAGTTCTATACAAGTGACGTATGTAAACTAGAGACTTACATACATAATTCTATTCCCTGGTATGTTTGGACGCCTAGACCACCTGTCAATTTGTTGCGTAAGCGCAAGCTCTTTTGTCTTTGGGGACGCGTCGAAATGTTGCCACTTATTTGACAAATGTTTTGTGTCTGTAGTTTTAATGTCTATGTAAATTAATTTTGTTTTTGATATTTTATTGTACTGTTTTTATTGTATTGTGTTTTATTGTATTGTGATGTCGCTTCTAAAATATGTTATTTTTTATCTATCAACGTTAATATGTTCTTTTTAGTTTTTTTATTTTTTATATGTAGTTGTGTAGTTCTTTGAGAGTGCTTGCCGATCGGCGTCTTTCTGTGTCCACAGTTTTTTACTAAAAATATTGTTGTTCGGTCTCGGAACTGTGGGTGGTGTCGTACTTTATAGTTCCGAGACAGCAACACGCCGGCTGACGCTGAAAACCAGCGCTGTGGTTCCGTGTTTCGTGCACGGGCCATGGCTTTATGCTGAGCGTCAGCCTTTTCGCGCGGTAGTGGCGTTTATAGATTATTATTATTGTTATTTTTTATTTGTTTTTAACTTTTTGTGTTGTGCGTCGCTTTCGCAAGAATAAATGATTTTTCTTTCTTTCTTTTCTTTCTTTCTTTCTTTCTTACTTAATAAAACTGAAAGTTTTAAGTTTTTCACATCATTCCGGTTTTTTTTTTAACTCTGGATAATTAATACCTGGAAACGTTCTGGTTACGGTTTTTTGAAGATAAAGGTAATTGATATACTCGAAAACTCTCTAAACGATTTTAAAAAGCTATATTATCAACGAGTCCGAGGGTCACTTAATTTTACAAAAAAATCGAGATCCGTAAGTAAAACGCGAGCGAAGTTGCGAACAAAAGCTATTAATTGATAATATTATTTATATTTATTAGGTCAAGCTGCACTTTCTGCGGTCACGCACTGGTTGAGTGATCACCATTTTTCATAAATTGATATCAAGCTTTTGTGACTTTTAACAGCGCCTTATAGCCCGTGAAACACGCGTAGATGGATTTTTTATTATATTGTAAATACCAGCTTTATTTATTTCAGTGGGCGATAATCATTGTGCTTGTTATATTCAATGTATTTTGTTAAATTTCCTACTTCTCTCTTCTTTATCGTGTGGGCAGTAAGGTCTAACCACCCCACACACCCTAGTGTCAGAGTTTCTGAACCGCCTCAAGGGCCTCTGACATGGTTACCGATGTCAGTGATGAACAAGATAAACTTAAGATTTCCTACTACTATTTACATACACATAGTACATTATCATCTGCACACGTGAGGACCTAATGACTGCGTCAGAGAATGGTGTTGTCTTAGCTGAATTCTGGGCCTTGGAAAAGTTTTAAGAATAAATTATTTAGTATTTATAGTTGCCATCAATATGCTAGGAAGAAGTTCATAATATACGTATACATAGGCTAGTAAATGTACGGTTCTCGTGGGATAATATATTAACTAGATTGTTTATGTCATTGGATTGCAAATAAGCCTACGGCCCACCTCAGGTTAAGTCACCTTTGTCTATAGACATCTTCAATACAAAAGGCCTTGCAAATGTGTTGCCATCCCGGAGACAAAGTTGAAATATCTCATGTCCCTGTAATTCTAAACCGGAACACAGCAACGCTGCTTTGCGGCTTAAACAGGTATGGTGGTAATACTTCCCCGGACGAGCTCCTTCACAAAGAGCTCTACTTATTGAGGTTTTATGGTCATGTCATACTTGACGAAAGCCGGTCAAATCTCCAAGGCCACAAACCCTTCAAAACAGCGCCTCTTACCGTTTATTTCAGAATTAACCAAACGCTACAAAGAGCCAAGGAAATTAACATAATCTAAATAATTATAATTTTAATAAGACATTAGCACCCGGTTGTTTGAAAGCTTTATTAAAATAAGGCTAGTAATTATTTTTTGAATGGTCTAAAGAAGGCTGAGAGGCATTAAGATGTTTTGTGTTGCCAAAACATTTATTTGAATTGGTTGGATTAAGAGAAAACATGATACTGATGCTGCGATAAACGTGGACACCTACTGTGCCTAGGATTATTAGATGTAAAAAAAAATGAAATGTAATTCTCCAGGCCGATTCCGGCCACGGCGGCTAACCTCAATGCAGACTAGCCACGTACGCAGGAGATATTATAGTGCACAAGTGTGTGCGCAAACACTGGTGCACTCCCTCTTCCCTAACTCTCATAGCCCGATGGGACGGCAATCCGACACGACCGGAGAGAGATCAGGCGCAGGACCAACGGCTTTACGTGCTTTCCGAGGCACGGGGGTGTCACACCACCAACTTCCAAACTCCGGGCTGCTACTGAGAAATTCCTAATGGAAAAACCCAATAAAACTTTTTGCCCGACCTGGGAATCGAACCCGGGACCCCTTGCTCAGCAGTCGCGCTTGCAACCACGAGACCAACGGGGCAGTCAGAATTATGCGATAAAAAAGACAAGAAGAAGAAGAAAATCATCTTATTTCTTACTCCTCCGCTAATCTTTTCTGATGAATTTCGTTTCGGGATCCAAGACAGTGGAATCGTTTCTCCGGGACTCGTCGAGCTTCATTGCCGCCGCGCTTTTCTGGCGGTCTCCACTGTTGATTCTGGCTTTCAGGAGTCGCAGTGGTTGGGAATAGTGGTGAGATTGTCCCATAAAGAAAAAGAAGAAGAGGAAGGGAAAATATAGGTACTTATAAGATAGTTCTGTCATTCGTGGAAATGTCAAAAGTGACTTTGATAAAGTAATTAGTATGCTTTCTAGATACGTAGGTACGGTAAATAATAAAAGTGGATTACCACTGTTACTTTAAAATAATTGAGCTTAGTTCAAAATTACGCGAACATAGTCGTGGGCATAAAATCTTATTTTTGTTTATGTATCCTGTCCTACTTTTGAGCAAAAGTCTCTCTACACTCTTTCCCTTCTTCTTGTTTCTCTGCCTTATCCCTCCTCTCTCCATAAACTAGTTATCTATACTAATATTATAAAGAGGTAAGATTTTTTTGGTGTGTTTGTTTTGTGCCGAATAGGATCCGAAACTACTGGACTGATTTTAACCATTTTATCCAATACATAGCTACATTATTCCTGAATAACATAGGCTATATATCATCACGCTACGACCCACAAGATCAGAGCAGTACCTAATCAAAAATTTAACTAAACGCGGGTAAAAAAATAACCAAGCAAACGAAATCTCGAGCTAATTTTACACAAATAAATAATATACACAAGTACAAAATAATCCCCTTCAGCTTTCGCTTTCAAAACCCAAATCTAAAACTAAATCGATCCAAAATATAGCTATACTAGAAAGGTTTAGGTAGTTAACTAAAGGTAAACAAATCGTAGAAAAGGTTTTTTATAGTTGACACTTCCTTGTTTCAAAATACGTTACAACAAAATCAATTCTAATTTCTATTTATACGACACTTTTCTCTTTTATTAATGTATGTTAAACTTTATCATTTATTCGTAAACTACTCTTCATAATAGATGTCATTGTTTGGACACCACTTTTTTGTTAGTTTTATAAAATAGTATAATATTTTGTAATCTGTCTATTGTAAAGAGCCTAAAAAGACAGGTTCCCAAAACCTTTTAGAAGATACGATGAATTAGATAACGTCGCTAAATTGAAGAGTACGCCCGTAATGTAGTATGGCGACTAAAATTGCAGGTATTACGTTTAGTCGATTAACCAGGCGCCTTTGAAAATTGTGAGGGTCATGTAATAAAACAAGAACAGAAAATGTTTAAATTAGATAAAATGATTGATAATACCACTGATTGTTTTATTATTAACGTGGCAGATAGTTCCTCAAATTCTGATATAGACTAGAGCCTATTATTATACGACTTTAAATAATACAATTTTAAAATTTGAAGTGAAAGGTTTAGCATCCATGAGTCACGTGGTTTGTTTTGTTTACATTTAGTTAACTACCTAAACCTTTCTAGTATAGTTTTGAACCAAAGTGGTCGAACATAAAGCAATAACGTATATAACTTCAGATTTATGAGTTTTGTTGTACGCTCTGTGGGGTTCCGCTGGAAAATAATAAAGCGGTACATTGTTTAGTTTGCGAGTTCCTAACTTGAATTCTATTATGATTATTATCGGTATTTTGGTATGTGTATTTGTTGGTATAATTATGTTGTTGTAGCTGTATGTGTTTGATTGGTTGATGAGACGGTTGGCGCAGTGGCTGAGCGATTGGGTGGTGCGTTGTGTGTGGCGGGTTTGGTTCCCGCACGAAACAGATATTTGGCCTACAGATTGTAGTTTAAGGTCTGGCTGTTTACGTATGTGAGTTTATAATATTTGTATTTTTGTATACTTATGCATCCACGATTCAGGAGCGAATTCCCGCGGCCTTTACCAGATTGCTAGTCTACCTCGCGGACGGCCTTCCCAAATTGCGATAGTGCGATTCTCTAATAAAAGTCTTACGTCACTCCTACACTTACAGACAGACAACGCGACACATTTCAACTTTTACGGCAAGAAACACCTAAAACTGGCACCAACAATTCTTTCTTTCTTTCATTCTTATCGCGAATGATTCATAACGTTATTTTTATTGTTTCAGGTACGGGTGATAAAATGTAACAACGTTAGTAGTTAAATTATTGTATTGTAAGTATTATGTACATAACCGATATTATTTTGCTCAAGTGCCGGAATGTTATATTTATGTTATATTGAGACGGTTTTGGTAAGTACCTTTGAATCTACAAGCTGTTGATTTGCATTCTCGTCAAATTCAAGGAGTTAACTATGCTCGTGATTCTTAACACGAATCAATAATAAAATAAATTTGTTTTAAAATTTATATTTTTTGACGTGATATTCCAATTTGAACTAGCCATCTCGCCAGAGGGTTTAGGCGCTATGCACGCATTGATATAGCCGCGCGACAACTCTGCCTACCGCATACGCAACTGGGCGATGCTGATTTTTGCAAGAGAAGTATCCTGGAATACTGGTTTTTGATAGTTGCAACTAAAAAAACAAGCATTTATTAAATTTGGGCAGGTATCGTAATTATATTTGATTACTTCTTTTTTTTCTATGACAAGCTCCTAAAATTTGACGAGGATGCAAATCAACAGCTTGTATAGATAATGTCACGGTGGCCTATTCAGCCACAAGCGTGTCTGTGTAACGTGAGGTCCTGTGTTCGATTCCTAGGTTAAACAAAGTCGGGAGCGCGGATCATACGTCAAGCGAATACCGGGCTCCCGACTTATGGTAACAGGAGGAACCGTAAGGTTTTAGTCGGTAAGTGTCCGACATATCTCTCTGTTCACCCCAAACAGAGAGCATCCATGAGGATTTTCCTACGAATCTATATATATAAAAGAAAGTCGTGTTTGTTACAACACTTATAACTCGAGAACGGCTGGACCGATTGCCATGGTTTTTGATTTGTTGGATTTCTTTCCGTCCCGACTAACAGAATACATCTTAAAAACAATGAAACGAAAAAAAAAGTCGGAAATGTCGGTAGGGGTTGGGTAGGGGTAGGGTAGGAGTTGGGTAGGGGTAGGGTAGGGGTAGGGTAGGGGTAGGGTAGGGGTAGGGTAGGGGTAGGGTAGGGGTAGGGTAAGGGTAGGGTGGGGGTAGGGTAGGGGACGGTAGGGGTAGGGTAGGGGACGGTAGGGGTAGGGTAGGGGTAGGGTAGGGTAGGGGTAGGATACCACGCGAACGAAGTCGTGGCGGGTCAGCTAGTATAATAATAAAAAAGGTTAAGCAAAATACTTTACTGTAAAAATTACTCAGTAACAGCTCGGAGTTTGGCCATACCAGCCCATTACTGTCCCTCTGCAGGATAAAAGCCTCATACAAAGAAGGCACGAGCATGGATCACCATGCTTGCTGAAGGTGGACTGGTAATTCCATACTTATTTCTACATAGTTTATAACCAAGTCGCTTCTCGGAGTCTGTCCCTCTGAGCACTTTGATCTTTGAAACTACGCAACGGCTTTTAATGCTGCTATCGTCAATAGATAGAGTGATTCAAGATAAAGATTTGTACTTACGTACAGAACAGGATTACACGCTACGATCAACGGAAGACAAGCAGTATCGTGGGGTATTTAGCAAGTCAATTATAAGTTCAGCTTTCCTCACGATATTTTTCTTCAGTAGAACACTAGCATAATATCAAATCTACCTACATACAATAAGCTTATGTATATAGGTAAAGAATGTACACATAGGTACTACCAAATTAATAAAATAACCCGAGGTACTAGGAAAGGTACACATAAAACTGATATAAAATCTTAGGTACATCCCAACAACAGCGGTAAACCAGTTTCTCTAAATACCAGGGCGACATTTAGCTTCCAATGTTCCAGAACAAGATGGCCGCCACCGAACATTCCCGAACACAGGAATTTTCTTACTTCATTTCAGCTGTGGGGAATTACAGAAAATTTGGTTTTTGTTATAGCTAGATTAATTTTGTTTAGAGAAAATTCTTGTCGTGTTCAGTTATAAAACTCAGCTGTGTTTGGGATTTGTGACATTAGGTAGTGGGAAAGGAACTGCCCCGTTGGTCTTGTAGTGCGTGAGGTCCCGGGTTCGATTCCCAGGTCGGGCAAAAGGTGTTATGTGTTATTGGGGTTTTCCATTAGGAACTTCTCAGTAACAGCCCGGAGTTTGGAAGTTGGTGGTGTGACACCCCGTGACTCGGAAAGCACGTAAGGCCATTGGCCTGCGCCTGATTTCTCTCCGGTCGTAGCGGATTGCCGTCCCATCGGGCTAGGAGAGCTAGGGAAGAGAGAGTGCATCTCTGTTTGCGAACAGACCTGTGCACTAAAATATCAATAAATAGCCTAACCAGAAAGAGAAGTGAGTGAGTTGAATTTCCAAATTGACAGCTCGTTTCACCAAAATTCACCGATGCAGAGTTTCACAGAACAGCATTGCAGAACTCTTGTACAAATAAAAATTCAATTTTATACGAATGGAAATTTGTGAATTCACATTCAGTTGGCACTACACTTTAAAACCCTATTCAGTAAACCCAAAAAACACTTCATGTTTTGACACGAAAAAGTCACACAGTGGTACAAAAATAAAAATGCGTGGAAAAAATGTGTTCGTAACTTGGTACAACGGTGCACATGGCCGCAATTGTTAAATTTAATTCGCCCGATGCGCGGTAGGATGGAGTTTATTTTGACATTTTCGTCTAGAATTTTGCACAGTGATACGGGACATATTAATTTGAGCATAATTCTACGTTATGTCTATTGAATTTCATACATGTTAATGTCGTCGTGTATGAATTTATAATCACGCTTTCATGCTTTAAAGTGAACTTAATACGGTTAGTGAGGTCAGTAGGAAATGAATGGAAGCTAAATTATTTTGTAAAACCTATTACTTTTTGTAATTGAAGCATAATAAAACTGTATGAATGCCGAAATAAATAAATAAATAAATAAATATCTTGGGACAACTCACACACGGCTATCTGATCCCAAGCTAAGCAGAGCTTGTGTTATGGTAACCAGACAACTGATATACATACTTATATAATTTATAAATACATACCTACATATTATAGATAAATCACACCCAGACACAGAACCAACAATCATGCTCATCACACAAAGTTTGTCCTGGGTGGGAATCGAACCCACGACCTCCGGCTTAGCAGTCAGGGCCGCTAACCACTAGACCAACAGGCCCGCCAAAAATAAGCAAAGCCAGGTGGCCTCGAGACTTCTAAGGCCCAGAACTCTAAGAACAAAAATAAATAAGAAATATAGTAAAAAGGATTTACTTAAACCATCAAATCGAAAAGAAGAAGATCTACCCGCGATTTCATCCGCGTCAAAGTTTATTATATTATCCCACGAGAAACCTAGATGTTTTCAGAATAAAAAATAGGCCTATATGCTATTTCGGGCTATAATCTATCTCGGTGCCAAATTTCATCCAGATCCGTTCAGCAGTTCTGACATGACAGAGTAACAAAAATCCATCTGCCTAAACTTTCGCATTTTTAATAGTACATAATAGTAAGATTGTCGTTACAGTTTAATATTTTATCTTTAATACTAAAAGGTACGCCACAGGCATAACTAGTATGCTGCAACACACGAATTAATAAAGTGCTGGATATATTATAATTTGTGGTAATACCGAAGCGTGGGTTATCGAAAACAATGACTCCATTACAATAATGAGTTAAATAATTATTACACCTCTTACATTAATTGATTCACTCAGTTTCAGTCCACATCATATCATTTAACACGATTAATTAACGTATTCCATTAATTCAGTTATTCAATTTTGATACAAGTACAGATATGAATGAACATAAAAAAAGGAAATAGTGTTTTTCAAAACAATACAAAAACACATTCGATAGAGAGTTTGATAGCTTCAATATTTTAAATACAGACACCGTATACCGCACAGTGGTGAAAATCCACCAATTTCTATGCAAAATTTCAGTTTCACCAATCTATTCGATCACTCGAAAAAAGGTGGGTATCGGTGATATTGATAGCTTGGCAATAGCACCCAGTGTTGGCTTTGACCAGTCTTTTGTCCACAGCGGTATTTTTTTATTTCCTGTTGCATTTTTTTAAAACCATTATCCCGAGAATGTGATGGCTTTCGTTTAAAAAGGAAGAAAAAATTGAGGATTTATTTTTAGTGTTTAAATGTCACTATGTTGACAGACAATTGCTACGAAAATATAAACAAAAAATAGTGTATGTTTTCTGTGTAATCAAGCCTATATTTTATTATAGTTTCAATCAATCCATACAATTAATGACAATCATTTTCAAAATACAAACAATTTATCGCAATCAGTTTCAGCAAAATACTTTAAAAATTACCTCCGCATTTAAATTTCGGTACTCAAAACATGTCACGCAAGAACGTACAATGCGCAAATAATAAAAAAATATGCAATTCACGTTTCAATTATTCTGTACATGTCGATTCGTATTTACAATTTAAAATATCACCAGTTTTCGGTCTCGCGCCTGAAACCTCGGGCAGGGATTAAAAACATGCCGATGATTAAGTTTGGTTACGTTCATCTGAAATTTCGAATGTTAAAAAAGGTATTATAGTATTGTCATAATTGGAACGATTAACGAATTATTTTTGTTGAAACTTTTGTCCAGGATTTTTACGTTTTGTAGCACTGTGGGGTCATGGGTACTTAAACTGCTAATGACGTGAAAATAAGACATTACGTTTGATCTTTTGTTTTAACTACACAAGGCGATCATTGCTACTGATCAAATAAAACTGACCGCAACACCGGAGGGGCAATTCGCCGCAAGGTTGCCTGCTTCTCGGTCTTCTATAGTACTTCGGTAAGTGTGCCCAAGAATTCCACGACATTATCTCACTGGCCCCCTTCCATCATCGGAAATCTAGACGTACTGCAAATTAACATCCCTACCTTGTTGCTACCATCACGCCTGTATTCCCCGAAGGGTTAGGCAGAGGTGTGCCAATGTACACCCACAGTTTGCCGGGATATTTAGGTCCCATGTAATAGAGGGCGAACCTATTGCCATTAACCGGGTACAAATCCAAACTCCGAGCTGCTACTGAGAATTTCATAGAAAAACCCAATAACACTTTTTGCTCGACCTGGGGTCGAACCCAGGACCTCTAGCATAGCAGTCGTGCTTAGGACCACTAGGCTAACGAGCCAATTCAAACTAAGCGTTTCCAAACATCTTTGTAATGTGACTGTCTATATTTTCGAACGCACATAACCCTAATCTCTTCAAAGTTAGAGTCAGCAGGCTTCTTCTGGGTAAGCTCACTCCATCGTTGACTTTGTCTCCGTCACCTCTGACCTTGACTAGAGTCAAGAGCAAACACATCTCCGATTTAAAATTAAAACTCATCATCATCTTCCTGCCCGTATCCCAAGTTACTTGGGGTCGGCGCAACACGTTTTCTTCTTCCATGCCGTCCTGTCATATCATTCTTCACACAATCCATCCATCTTTTCTTTGGCCTCAATCTTCCTTTCCTTTCTATCAATTTAAAATTAAAACTATTAACTGTTAAGAACGATTACAATCCAATAACCTCCAATCTGTCAAAAACCCTAATTTATCTATTTATCTATTGTCTCGTATAAGACGTCTTTAAACGTTTTTCTTACTAGTAGAATTGGCCTTCAGAGCTCAATAAAAGTTATTTTTAAACATCATTTTCCCCTGGTTTTTCCCCGTCACTTGAGCCCCTTTTCACAGACCCAACATTCTACTCAACTCTTCAAAACACTTTCCACATACTCGTAAATCAGACTGAATATTTAAAAATAAACTGCTTATTAAATTTTCAAAACAAATACGGAATAAAAAGCGGATGTAATCGTATAATAATTATGATCAGCTAATTAACTGACTTACGTAGTGGAAAAAAATATCTCACAGAATTTTATCATGAATTAAAATAAGCTTTGCAGTTTTTTTTTCCAGATATGCTGCTTTTGTGTATGATATTAAAAATGCAAGGGTTTGTGTATTGAAATAATACGAGTTTTAACGTAAATTTTATTCTTAATAATACTTAGAAAATATCTATATTAACATGCTAAAGCTAAAGAGTATGTTTTAATGCGCTAATCTCGGGAACTTATGCTCCGATTCTGAAAATTCGTAAGCTGATAGGAAGCTACGTTATCCCTTTTAAGCTAGGCAATATCTTGTCAAAAAAATAGGAATCCGTAAGAAGTCACGAGCAATAGTAAGTGTTGAATATGTCTTAGATTTTTTTGTAATTGGTCAACTTTTGTTCGTCGTGGAAATAGCTGAATGATTGGCTAAGACACTCATTTATATAATTTGGACATTTGCAAGATTCGATTTATTCCAACACGAAATTCCAACACAAAAGGATTTGATTGTTCTGCACAGATTTGATCCGTATATAAACGGATAGAACACATCGTGACGATATCATTTACCATGAATTACGTATGAATAAAGATCCCCCAAAAACTCCCCATTGAATTCAGAAATGTACCGTGAATCATTAAAAATGAAATCAGCCGGTCGATGATTTTGATTGCGAAGCTTGTATACAACAGCTATTTTTTTTTATAACTGGCGAAAGTTTTCAGCGTTCGGGTGTTTAAAATCATATCCATAATCATATATTGTATACTGAATCTTTGCGGTACGGTCAGCAACAAAAGTCGATTAACACTGTTAATTTTGCAAACCATTGAAATAGATACGAAATAACACAATATACTATATTTTTTTAGTATTTCAGGTCAGAGTTTATCTTATCTTTATTTTACATCCACCATCCGTGTGTCTCCTTTGATAGTGTGCTCAATAATTAGGATTAGAAAATCTGAAATGTTAATCGACTTTTGTTGCTGACTGTACCAGTTTTCATTACGATGGGAGGAGACTAATGGTTTTAAACACAGCCTTATTAAAATCCCATCCAACTCTATATAACATTTCCATAGAATTTCCACCCTGCCTTGATTCTTACTTGCATTTTTATTGAGAGCTTTAATCAAAACAACACTTTTATCATACATGTATTACCAACGTACTCTTTTTTTATCACAACCAACTAAACTATAAACAAGCTTAATAATATTCTTATCATCAGAGTAAATAAAATTATTGTCTTTATCAAACGCTAAGCCGTATACATTCTTAAGATCTAGAATTTTCTTTAGGCCTTCATATTTACCGTCAATGAACACGCCTACATTAGTTACAATATAAGTATCACCTTCATTATCTTCTACTATTTGTCTAACAGTTATAAGTTCATTAACCACTTGCGACTCCATTTTATCATTATTATATTTATATAAACCTGTTTTATTAGCAAAATAAATGAGATTGGCACTATTCACATAAAAGTGATCAATTTCGAATTTGGCAAACTCCTTCACTGGTGCGAATTTTCCGTCGTACTCTATGTGGAGTTTTTGGTCGGGATAGCTGATGTAGAATAGGTTCTTTTTGAAGAATAAGGACCAGATATTCTTTCCTTTTTCTTTGTAGAAGTCAGCTAGTTTGGTGAGCATGTTGTATTTGTAGATTCCGTCGCTTCCTCCGAAGAAAATGTCGTCGTTGACTTGATCTATGGCAACTGAACATCCTCCTCTTATACCAGCGATAGTCTGATACTCTCTGTTATCCATATTTAAGTACGCCAACTGAAAATCGAGGTCGGAATACGTTTCGGGGAGGGAGTAACTAAAGAATAAGATGTTTGAACTTCTGTGGACGTTCAAGTTGTATGGTCTTCCGATGTTGGCCCAGACAACATCCCTGTCGTACCAGTTGCCGCCGATTTGGAGACGGTTGCACGCTATCTCTGGTAACCCCCGGACGTATGCTGCGACTGATAGTAGAATGTATAGTTTTACTGTCATTGAGGGCTTCCTGAAATTAAATACAAATCTATAATGGAGAGAATATAGAGAGGAATGATTTTTTTATTTGTTTTTGCCGAATACGCTCCTACGAAACTACGGGACCGATAGATAGCTAAATTATTAGGGAGTAACATAGCCTCTAATTTATTTTAAAAAAAGTTTCTTAAGAAAATTGCATCCCACATTAACCACATTGTGGGTTATTCAATAATCAAACCTACACTATTCTAATTTTCTTTAGGAACTCTCAAATAGCAGAATTTGGCCTATCAATACTAATATTTAAAAGATGAAAGATGTTTTGTTTGTTTAAGTATACCGAATTAGCTCCGAATCTACTGAACTGGTATGGGCATGTGAAGAAGAGGGTTGAAACTTATGTGACCAAAAGAGTTATAAATATAAATGTGGATGGACGGAGAGGAAGAGTGAAGTCAAAGAAAAGATAAATAGATTGTGTGAAGAACAATATGAAAGAGAAGTGAGTGATAGCATGACGATGACGGTACCAGGACGGCATGGAAGAAGAAGACGTATTTCGCGGACCCCAAGTAACATGGGATAAGGACAGGAAGATGATTCAACTAGAACACAACAGTATTGTAGTTTATAGATACACCAATTAACAGTACCATCACGCCTGTATTCCCCGAAGGGTTAGGCAGAAGAGTGCCAACGTACACCCACAGTTCACCGGTATGTTTAAATCGCATGTAATAGGGTACGAGCCTATAGCCATTAACCGGGCACAAATCCTAACTCCGAGCTGCTACTGAGAATTCCAAAGAAAAACCCAACTACACTTTGCTCGACCTGGGAATCGAACCCAAGACCTAGCGTAGCAGTCGTGCGACTAGTAGGTACCTATCCTAGTCCTGTAATAAAGTTTCCATTATAATGCATTCATAAAATAATTCCTCATCATCATGTCTTAATCAAAGTATTAATTCTTTAAGACTAAACAATTTCGCGAAGAAAGTAAGGATGCGACTTCTAGAAAGAAAGGAATTGAAGGAAAAGTTCCAGGATTCCTCAATCGCATAATTGAATGTTGGGCCCGAAATTATCGTTATTTCTCGACACTTAAGAGAATTTCAATATCATCAGTCAGTTCATTAGTTTAGTCAATCTCCGAAAACTTTAAAAAGTCAGTATATTTTTGATACAAAAGTCTATTCCTAACATCTAATGTATTAGCAAATTATAATAAATACAAATAGCTTCCGTCCGCTATTTCGTCCGTGACAAAGTTAATATACTATCCTACGGGAACCGTACAGTTTTACAGGATAAAAAGTATTCCAGATTGTAATCTACAATTGTGCAAAATTTCATACAGATCCATTTAGCCGTTCTGGCATAATTGAGTAACAAAACATCCATCTAAACATTCGCACTAGTTAAGATAATTTATTGATAGCGCGCTATATTTTGTTCATTAAGTAATTAAATCCGATATCATTTAGTATATTACGAGTATTAAAGGGCAGTAATATGTTAGTTTGTGGTTAGTTTAATTTCCCATGAATTAATTTAATTTCAAAATTATATTAATATGTGGTTCAAAAAGCTGTAGTAAAAAATACGAGTTTTTGAATTAACGCACTACAATAATTTCAGCAGTATAGAATAAACCATTGAACCGATTTTGATGAAATTTGGTACGGGATAAGTTTAAAACCTAAGAAAGGACATAGGCTACTTCTTATTCCGCGACTATGTCTGCAAGATTTTGAATAACCGTGCGACTACAAACTATAGAGCGAGCGCACGGAAGGGCGCTCTCGGTAATATTTCCAAAATAATAAATAACAAAATCAACTTACATAAAACTAGAAATATTAATATCCATAACGAATCCAAATTAAGTTAACGTAACTGCCAACAATATTGTTCTGCCACACATGTTTCTCAAACGAATACATTTGCACAATGACTCCTATATTGTTATTAATAAAATGTTATGAGCCTAAGCTTGTTTTGTTTCGCAATCCATTGTTGGGATCAATAATAACCAGTTGATGAAAACCATAACAAAATTCTCCATTGAAAAATAACATTTCATAATGATAATATTTTTGAAAAACC
Source organism: Caradrina clavipalpis (assembly GCA_932526535.1). Taxonomy (NCBI): domain Eukaryota; kingdom Metazoa; phylum Arthropoda; class Insecta; order Lepidoptera; family Noctuidae; genus Caradrina; species Caradrina clavipalpis. The sequence goes on from OW052110.1 coordinate 1,630,013, forward strand.
CTACTAAATAAACTGGATAGATTTTTTCGAAAATATTATCGTTCTGTGTTGTGAAGTAGGCGTGAGATGTGCGTGTTTTGTGTAGTATATATAGAAGTCAACTACAGTAGGTTTACCTGGTAGATAAGTAGTTTTTTTATGCCACTGAAGGTGGCAAACAAGTTAACGGCCCGCCTGATGTTAAGCGGTCACCACTGCCTATGGACACTTGCAACACCAGAGGCATCAATCATGCGTTGCCACCCCGTAAAAACCTCAAAACTCCTTTCTAGTTAACCGCTAAGTGTACCTGTGTATATTGGGCGAGCGGTAAGGATTTCGAACCAACATATCATTATCATCATCTGCTTAGCCTTTTCCCAACTATGTTGGGGAACACCAGTGTTTTTTACATGGAGAAACTGCCTATCTGACACCCACAACCCAGTAACTGGGCAACACGATACCTCTCAAACTAACATATCTTAATTACTCTTATAACTGCCTTGTTAGCCTATAGTGGTCCTAAGCATGACTGCTACGCTAGGGGTCTTGGGTTCGATTCCCAGGTCGAGCAAAGTGTTATTGGGTGTTTCTATTAAATTCTCAGTAGCAGCTCGGAGTTTGGATTTGTGCCCGGTTAATGGCAATAGGCTCGCCCCCTATCTCCTTCTTATCGTGTGGGCAGTAAGGTCTAACGACCCCACACATCCTAGCCCCCCCCCCCTCCCCTCCCCCCCCCCCCTATTACATGGGACGTAAACGTACCGGCGAACTGTGGGTGTACATCGGTACACCTCTGCCTAACCCTTCGGGGAATACAGGCGTGATGGTATGTTCTATGTTGTTCTTATAAATGCGACAGCTTGGATGGATGTTTCTTACCCAATTACGCCAGAACGGCTGAACGGATCTGGATGACATTTTGTGCAGAGATGGATTATGGTTTGGAATAGCACGAGAGCTACTTTTTATCGCAGATAAATGTACGGTTCTCGTAGGATATAGTAAGATAATATACCAACTGTGATTCGGATAAAGTCACGGGCAGAAATTCTATTTTTTATCGTCCTGTATTATCCCACTGCTAGTTATAGGTCTCCTCTAAAAAAAAAACCTTGCCCCACACAAGACATTTCTCCTGTATCGTGGGTGCGTTTACAGACATATAAACTCACATACACAAACAGCCAGACCCGGAACAACTATCTGTTTGCCATGTAAATATTTGTTCCATGCGGGAATCGAGTCTGGGACACCCATCGTGGCAGCTAGATAATTGCTTAGCCACTGCGCCAACTATTCCGTCAAACTTATCCCTATGCCTTGCCTTCTCTGGCTAATCACAACTAATATTATAAATGGGAAAGTAAGTTTGTTCGTTTGTTACCTTTTAACGCCTAAACTACTATCCCGATCATCCTATATATAAGTATAATTGTGATAGTAGTTGTGTAGTGTATAGTTGTGATTATATAAGTATGTATATCAGTTGTCTGGTTACCATAACACAAGCTCTGCTTAGCTTGGGATCAGATAGCCGTGTGTGAGTTGTCCCAAGATATTTATTTATTCATTTATTTATCCTGAAATTTTGCATATACGTTGTCAGGTATACAGAAACTGACATACAGTACCTTTCATTCCGAAAACAGGTACTGTTCCTGAGTAAAACAACAATAACGATCTGGATAATTGAGAGCGCCACGTGACTTTCGAAGCATAATTGAATTTTAAATATAACTGACAATTACGCGGACGTAGTCGCGGGCAAAAGCTAGTGTCCCATAGACTTAGAAATTACGAACGTAGTCTTATGTATCAAATAAATGATTTATCTATCTATCTAAGTTGTATGTAGTGTGTTGTGTGTTGTGTGTTGTTGTTGTTGTTGTGTGTGTTGTGTGTTATGTAGTTCTATGTAAGTTTTATAGTGGCCTTAGTAGTGGCCTTACTAGAGGCCTTAGACCTTAAACCACAAAATACGCACGTATTTTGTGGTTTAAATAACAACACATACAAACACGCCTGTATTCCCCGAAGGGTTAGGCAGAGGTGTACCGATATACACCCACAGTTCGCCGGTATGTTTAGGTCCCATGTAATAGGGGGGTAACCTATTGCCACTAACCGGATACAAATCGTAACTCCGAGCTGCTACTGAGAATTTCATAGAAAAACCCAATGACGCTTTTTGCTCGACCTGGGAATCGAACCCAAGACCTCTAGCGTAGCAGTCGCGCTTTGGACCACTAGGCTAACGAGGCAGTTATTTATTCTTAAATTCATGTTGCGCTAAATATTCTATAATTAATGTAAATGTGCTTTACTAGATTAAACATTAATTCATTTACAATAAATATAATCTTATAAAAATAAAAAATAAAATATTATCATTTTATATTTTTCAATATTAGGTTTCAATTTTTTTTTCCTTTTAATCAATCGATCAAAACCGCTCTTAATAAATGGAACTTAATGAAACACACTGAATATAAAATAATTTCTTTATTCTTTAATTAATGTTATGACATTTTTTTTATACTTAACTTAAATATGCTTTAATAAGATCACAATTATACCCTAATTTATTTACAATACACACATACATACAATCACACCAGTATTCCCCGAAGGGTTAGACAGAGGTGTACCAATGTACACCCACAGTTCGCCGGCATGTTTTAGGTCCCATGCAATAGGGGACGAGCCTATTGCCATCAACCGGGCACAAATCCTAACTCCGAGTTGCTACTGAGAATTTCATAGAAAAACTTAATAACAGTTTGCTCGACCTGGGTATCGAACCCAAGACCTCTAGCGTAGCAGCCTCGCTAAGGACCACTAGACTAACGAGGCAGTTAATTTTTATACCAATCAATCCTATTTCATGAAGGTTATAGGTTGTACCTATAACATCACGCTACGACATACGAAAGCGCAGCAGTAGCCTAAAACGGAATTTAACGCCATTGAAATTAAGGGCATTGCTAGTTAAATAATTATTATTACTTTTAACATTTTAACATCATAATGTGTCAGGTAGCAATTTTTGTACATTTAATTTTTTAAACAAGCCGACGGCCCACCTGATGTTAAGTGTTCACCGCTAACTATAGACATATGCAATACCAGAAGCCTTGCCAATGCCATCCCAGAGACAAAGCTAAAATGTCTCATGTGCGTTACACCCATGCCCATCAAACCGGAAAACAGCAAAGCCGCTTTGCGGCAGAAATAGGTATGGTGGTAGTACTTCCACGCGAGCTCCTTCACAAAGAGCTCTACTACTATAAATAAATAAATAATTTCAGTATTAAACCGCAGCCATAAATAAATTAACGACCTTTCATTAATTTTAGTAATTTATCTTTCTTTTTTATCTCAATTTCTTCCTTGTTCTCAGAACTCTTAATGGCATTCAAACAAGGCACACTGTACAAACTTGGATTCAACCGATATATCTTGTCTGTATCAGAATATATAATATTATCTTTCTCATCGAAAGTCATACCAAAAGCGTGTTCAATTTCAGCAACCTTCTTAACTTTATTATAAGGTTTATCTTCCAGATAAATTCCGTCACTGGCACAGAAAAATACATCGCCATAATTATCTTCAACTATTTGTCGGATAACAATATCATCATTTAAGACTACAGCCTCATGAATCGGTACTTGTACTTTGTACAACGCGGTTTTGTTCGAGAAATAAACATCGATATGCTTGGAGACGAAAAAGTGGTCGACTTCTATATTCGTCGCTTCAGCTACTTGAACGAATTGATCGTCTTTATAGACGAACAGTTTCTGTGTGGGGTACTCTATGTAGTAGAAGTTTCTTCTGACGAATAACGCCCAGATCGACTTTCCTTCTTCGGCGAAGAATTCGGCTTCTTTTGTTAGGAAGTTGTATTTGTATATGCCGTCGTGGCCGCCGAAGTATATGTCGTCGTTCCCTGCGTCGTAAGCCACGGCATATCCTCCCGGTACTCCCTTGATTTCTCTGCAAGTCCTCTTCTCCAAATGGCACGCCCTGATTCCGAAGTCCAGTTGAGAACCATTCTGGTATGTGTGACTGAAGAACAGGATACCTGAGAATCTGGAAAAAAGAATATAAATTAGGCAGCCATTTAAGTGCCTTATTACATGTTTGTTGCTCAATCAAGCCAGAACTTAACAGAACGCCATGACTTGAGAGTGAAGAGAGTGTCAGTCTCTTACTGACTAACCCGATGGAACGAAAATCCGACACCACCAGAGAGAGATCAGGCGCCGGACCAACGTCTTTTCGTGACACAGGGATGGAACACCACCAACTTCCAAACTCCGGGCTGCTACTGAGAAATTCTTAATGGGAAAACCCAATAACACTTTTTGCTCGACCTGGGAATCAAACCCAAGACCCTCACTCACAGTCGCGCTTGCGACCACGAGATCAACGGGGCAGGTAACACAGATTACTAGTATCCAGTGCTAAAGTAAAAAGGACCACATACAAAGTCAAAAGGACCACTTACTTATGCATCACCAAGTTGTAGGGCCTCCCAAGTTTCTCGAAGAGGAGCTCTCTGTCATAGTAAACGTCATGGAAGATCACGCCATCGCACATGATCAGATCTTGATTATCATCCATCTTTCCTTGCGCTTCGAGGAAGGTAAATCCACCAACTATCAGAGCTAACACCACTAAAATATTCATGGCTTGAAGGCTGAAATTATAGAACAATAAATATTACATTTGTTAAATTATACCAGCTTGTTATCCCACTGTAAGGCAAAAGCCTCTTCTCATACAGAGAAGGCGCGAGTCTTGAGAGTTTTTTGTTTGTTTGAACACTCAAATCTCAGGAACTCTACTAGTCCAATTTGCGTTATAAAGTCCGTTTTTTAAATTATAGGCTATATTTTTTTTAATTTGATTACAGATTAAATCCAAGTTTCCTTTTTGACTTCGATACACAACATAATTTTGCTGATTAACAAAGAATATTTGTTTTGCATATTAACGGTATGGTTAGATAGTTCTTTTCACCATTCAGTATCACCGAAGCGAAGCACTGCACGGCTTAGTATGTTTTACCAGTAAAAACAGGAAAAAAATGGAATCGGTGGATATATTTAACTCAATATCCGAAAACCACCGAGTAAGTTAAATTCTTAATTAACCCGGCGATATAACATCACTCTACGACTTACAAGAACGAAGCACACGACAATGTAACTGAACGCATACGTGTGAGCCACGGGGTAATATAAAATGTTGTAATATACCTATTAATCTCTACAGTAAAATAACAAACTCGACAACTGGAAACATCACACATATTTCACATAACAATCCCATCAATAATGCATTACCTATCAAAACTACAATCCTCGTAGATAATAAAACTTTCAAATAGAATACAAAACTCCAAACTGATTTTGAAAATGAATTATTGGTCTTATTGTTCGCGCGTCCGCATCTGCACAAGATATGTTGCAAAACGAAAGCAACTGAACAATATTTGCTGTTAATCATAAGCCGTATTATTGTTTACACCTCATTGTAAACATAACAGAGTGTCATAATTTTGTTCATAATTGTTGCTTTTATTTCGAATCTGTGTAATATGCATCATAGAACCAGTATTATTGGTCCTTCGAGACGCAGTGTGTCATTGTTTGTATTGAAGTGTGTAATGATATTATAATGTACATACATACCATCACGCCTATATTCCCCGAAGGGTTAGGCAGAGGTGTACCAATGCACAATTGCATACCCACAGTTCGCTGGTATGTTTAGGTCCCATGTAATAGGGGGCGAGCCTATTGCCATTAACCGGGCACAAATCCTAACTCTGTGCTGCTACTAAGAATTTCATAGACAACGCTAATAACACTGTGCTCGACCTGGCAATCGAACCCGAGACCTTTAGCGTAGCAGTCGCGCTTAGGGCCACTAGGCCAACGAGGCAGTCAAGTGGTTTGTACCGTTATGTTATATAACCTATGCTGTTCCTTATGAATTTGGCTATCATATTCAGAAATATTTTTTCTAATCCGACTGGCAGATCCGTAGATTAGCGCGTTTAAACATACAAAAAAAAACTACAGCTTATTATATTAGTATATTACATTTGTCAACCGCAACAAAAGAAAAAAAAACCTTTATTCTTATCAGTATGGCAAGTTTCCAGTTACCCTCAATGTTTTAAATATTCCATTCCTATAAACAGTCCTCCGATTCTCGCAAGGAAATTAAGATAACTCGATCTTTACGCATATAATATATTTTTATTATGTACTTACATGGACACCAGTTACCAACAACGGCTCGTAGTTGATATATTGTACTACCGATAGTATCTGCGACCGTTATTTCAAATGTTTTGTGTTCCATTCTGTGAAATGTGAAACGAGTAATAATAATGGTCTTTTAGTACAAAAGTGCGCGTTGGAAAGAGATGGAAGCTTGTTCTATCTGGATTTTCTTGAAGGATGCCTTTTGTATTTTATTTTTGACATAAAATGGCCAACAGACAGAGTGCTGCTAATTTATATCTATTTATCCTTTTTTAGCGATTTACAAGTCGTACCGATAAGTAAAGGTAGTCTATTCCATACAAACCTTAAGCGAATCTATCAACATTCTTCTTTTATTCTAACTAACATTACAAATGCGAAAGTAAGTTTGTTAGTTACCCTTTCATGCCTAAACCACTGAAGCGATCATCCTGTTACATATACTTTGTCAGGTGTACAGAAACGGACATAGAGTACCTTACATCCCAAAAAAGACTGTTCCCGAGGAAAACAAGAATTACATTGTAGTCGGATTGCCGTCCCATCGAGTTATGAGATTTAGGGAAGAGGGAGTGCACCTGTGTTTGCGCACCCACTTGTGCACTATAATATCTCTTGCGTACGTGACTTGTCTGCATAAAGATTAGCCGCCATGGCCGGAATCGGTCTGGAGAATTACTTTTTTTTTACAATAACATTCTTATGATATTAGATGGCGCCACGTGTCTTTCGAATAAACCTTCAAACTTTGCGGGCGAAGTAGCAGGCGAGAGCTAGTACCAGTATATTTCTACAATTCTACACGCTAAACACCAAATACCTCTTATATTAAACATTCACTAAAACGAATTGCCAGTGTCTAGCCACACGGAACGAAAACTCACCGCTTTTAAGCGTACCGAAAAACCACCTAGTGTGTTCACACAGGTGAATTTGCTTATATTAAAATATTTGCTTCAGTGGCCATCTAATTTGGTAAATACGAATTTATTTCACGAGTTTAATCTAGCGCATTAGTCCGGATTCGCAAACGTGGTATCCAGTGGATTTAATCCCTTTGATTATCACTTGTGTTCATGTATTTTTATGTTGTGATGGCTCAGTGGTTAAGGCATACATCTTTCATGCATGAGATTAAAGAGAAACTAGGTTTTGCTCGCGAATTTGTCTCAGTAGACTTGAGTCATCATCATTTCAGCCGTAGGACGTACACTGCTGGACATTGGCCTCTTCCATAGCTTTCCAAAAGGACCTTTTAGGAGGCCTTTTGTTTTTGATGCGGCAAAATGCAATGCCGTCCAGTGTTGCGGAATTTATTCGAAAGAGTCACCGCGACCCTGAAACCCAATGAGCATTAGGAGGAACACGGATGGGTTTTAGTCAGTAAGAGTATGATACTTTCTTCCACTTCTCCCAGATCGGAAGAAGTCATTGGATGATTTCCTATCCTTTAATTTATGTAAAATTTTAGCTAAATCCGTTCAGCCGTTTAAGAGTGGTAGAGTAGAGAGAGTGAGAGTGGGTGAGTGGAAAGTGGGTGAGTGGAGAGTGGGTGAGTGGAGAGTGGGTGAGTGGAAAGTGGGTGAGTGGAGAGTGGGTGAGTGGAGAGTGGGTGAATGGAGAGTGGGTGAGTGGAGAGTGGTATAGATTAATTAATTTTATTTTTGTGTTGTGCATCGCTTTCGCGGGAATAAATGGTTTTTCTTTCTTTCTTTCAGTAACAAATCCCTCCTCACAAACTTTCGCGTTTCTTACAAGCTTTTATCTACTGTCACTTGTCCCGGTGTCTGTCGTTAATCAAATCTTACAAGGAGCCACTTCCCGATGTCCAATTGAGTTGAAATTTTGCGTAAATGTGCAATTTGCATGACAATGCAATATAATGATGTTACAGAGCTGGTCTGATGATGGAGCTGGAAGGTGGCCATAGGAACTTAATCAAACCTTACAAGTTAAAGACCTACTTTCCAAATGTTCGATTGTGCTGAAATTTTGAAAACATATATTATGCACATTTGCACAATGGCTGAGTAATTGAGTATACAATATAAAAGTTTTTTATTAATATATTAGTAGTATTGTGGGTAAACATACCGGCGAATTGTGGGTGTACTTTGGTACCCCTCTGCCTAACCGGGGAATACAAGCGTGATGGTGTGTGTGTGTGTGTAATATTGTGGGTTGACTCCTTTTAGGAGAACTAAGCTCACAAAGCTGAAGACAGACAGCAATGCTAACAGCAGAAATACCCACAGGCCATTCCCAAAATGCTTATGCACACAACCCTCGGGGATCGTAGATAAACATAAGACATATAAATAAGATAAGCATGGAATACTAAAATTGACTATAATATGGACCTGAATCTTGATGTTATGTGAGTATTTGCGCATTATAATGAGATAGGCCGCTTAATATTGATACTTAAATAGCAAGAGAAAGACTTTGAATAAATTACATGAATGTCATAATTATGCTCAACTTGGAGCAATCTCTAGAAACAGTATTATTTTAATATTACTTTGTAAATTTTACTGTTGGATTTTCAAGTGTAGGCGGTGAGCTGAGGGTTGAAAACCCAACAGTGCGCAAGTTATAGTTATATTATAATTATATTATAATTATTTCTATATTATGGCATGGTGATAGGTCCCCTGTATCGTAAAACATGACACTTGCCTCGTGTAGCCCATACGTAGCTATAGATTTCTTTTAAAAAATCTACAAGCACTGGTTCATAAGAGCGACTAGACTGCTATAAAAATAGCTTTAAAAGCTAAACGAAAATCGTAAAACACATTTTTATTTGAATTTGGAAATCAAAAGCTTGTATTTAAAAGTATTATCATTATCATTTAAAAATATCAGCCAGTGCCATAAACGTACTGGAAGCATACAACGTTTGCGAAGCATGCAACAAAATACAAAAACAAAATAAAGAATATTATTTTTCTTACATAGGTACATTCATAAACGCGCGTCACCGCTTGTCATCTGTTCTTATTTCAAACTTTTTAGCAAACTTCACCAATTTTGAAAAAGTTGTAACTCAATTCTTAAGGAAGATGGATGCGTTCTTTTCCTCTCCATACAAAATATTTAATATGTCTAAAATGTCAGTAGCTCCTGGATGGAAACTTTTCTTTTATTAAATCTCTGTATTTATTATTTGAGTTAAGTTATTATTTTTCTTTTGTCCTTGTTGGTTTGATGCCATTCGTATTTGGTATATTAAATGCCAGGTGTTTACTTAATTTTGGTCCTTCCAGTAATAAAATTATTTTTATTTTTATTTTTTTACGTATTAATTTATATTATTTTTATTATTTGTGCTCCATCCAAGCTGGTAAGAAGGCCCAAGATAATCCATGACGACAAATATTATTTTAATTTATCCGTGATTAAGGATTTAATAGCATTGCATCTTTCATATTATTCATACCTCATATAATAACCAAAATAAAAAACTAGTATTCACTTGCATTCTGTTAAACTAAAAACCGACCTCAACATAGTTGGATAAAGATTAGGCAGATTATGAGTTACTACCCTCTGCCCGCGTCGCATATGTCATGCCACGAAAACCGTACCTTTTCCGGGAAAAAAAATATCATAATTATGTGATAATTATTCCATACTTTTTTTTTTCAAGATGGGAAATCATCAAATGTCTTACCCCGCCCTTGTGTCAGACTTTTACGGACTAAAACTCATCCATGTTCCTTCTTCTGTCCTTTGCGTTCCGGGGGCGCTGTATCTCTTTTGAACAACCCGCAGCCCCGGCAGGTTATTCCACAGTATAATCTATATCATGGCAGTGCCAAATTATATCCAAATTCATTCAGCCGTTTAAACGTGAAAGAGTAACAAAATATATATATAAATGTTAGTATATCTGTGTGCACATGGTTTGTGTCAATAAACTTTTTCTTTCTTTCTTTCTTTCAAAAATCCATCCATCCTCACAAACTTTCACATTTATAATATTAGTAGGATTTCAATTCATTTGTATGGATAAGCAACGAAAGCGTCTTTTTAAACAAAAAACTTATTCATCAGAGACTTCTTTGTGTGCAATGAAATGGTCTAACCATTTTAACTTTGAACAAAAGATACTTGTTTTAAAGTTTAGAAAATGTTTCTAAGTTGGAAGTATGTCTGTTTGTAAGAATAAGACATTACTTTTTGTTCCGTGAAATGGCGGGAGGCAACATGTAACTTTTAATAAGATAATAAAGCTCTTTGTTAAGAAATGAGATGAAATGTCTGTGACAGGAATAAACGTGCTCTAACGTGCTCTAAGCAGAGCCTAGTTCCTTTTCTTTAACAGGAACACGGATAGGTTTTGTCAGTAAGAGTCTGACACTCCCTGCCGCTCTGCCTAGAATGGAAGAAGTCAGTTGATGTTCACCCATCCTTAAAAAAAATGGTTTGGCGACTTTAGGAATGGCTTTTCTAATTTAAAGAAGTGAATGTTATAGGCTCATTCCCTATTAAATGGGACCTAAAAATACCGACGACCTGTGGGTGTACATTGGTACACCTCTGCCTAACCCTTCGGGGAATAAAGGCGTGATTGTATGTATGTAAACATAACCGTTAAGTTCTTTAAACTGAAAAAGTAAACCAGAAACCATTAACGATGGACTAAGGACACATTCACACTCCTGCAAACCGTTTAAGGGCTTATCGACGCTCTTAGCAATAAAAAATAGATACCATAACATCTAAAGATAACAGTATAAGGGTATGTGTTCACATGTTTCGACCCATTTACCGCCATTTACCCTTTGTTTCATGTGATCATTACGAGCCCATTATAGTCTTCCAGTGCTTTACCTTTAGAACATCTTTTGATTATGTTACAGCAAATATTTTATGAGCTTTTTGTTTACTATTAATATAACTGACAAAGTTATGTGTCTGGAACCATCACGCCTGTATTCCCCGAAGGGTTAGGCAGAGGTGTACCAATGTACAACCACAGTTCGCCGGTATATTTAGGTCCCATGTAATAGGGGGCGAGCCTATTGCCATTAACCGGGCACAAATCCAAACTCCGAGCTGCTACTGAGAATTTCATAGAAAAACCCAATAACACTTTTTGCTCGACCTGGGAATCGAACCCAGGACCTCTAGCGTAGTCGTGCTTAGGACCACATGTGTCTGGAAGTATTTTTTATTAATATACAAACACTAGTTTGTGCCCGGGAGTTCGATTGTCTATTTTTTTTTAAGATTTCCTCATCTTTTTGCTAATATCCTTTAGCACTCAGGGTTAACGCAGCTACGTATTAGCGAAAGAATTTTCAGAATCGGCCTAGTAGTTTTGGAGATTAGTGTGTTCAATCAAACAAACATATTTAACAGCTTCGTCAGTAATTAAATAAAAATCTGCTGTTTCATATAATTTAACCGTGTAGCGTAGGTGTTGTATTTTTGTATCGCATTTCTTGAACGACCGCCATATTTTATTAAATTCCTTACGTAATATCTGATAGTTATGCTACTAATAAAATAAAGCTGAAGATTTTTTGTTTGTTTAAACGCACTAAGCTCTAAAACTATCAGTCGGATTGGAAAAATCTTCTTTAGTGTGATAGCTACATTCATAAGGAATAGTATAGTCTGTATAACATCACGCTACGACCCACGGGAGCGGAGCAGTACCGAAAGACGAAACTAACCACGAAAAAAACCACGCTGAATCACACGTTTAAATAAAATTCTTGATCCTTTTTCTCGGAAACAATTACTTTATTTTTTGTAAGCTTGACTTAATTTAATATTGAGGCACATACTACATTTATTATCATATAGCTGAGATATTTAATAAAGCCACTTTTTTACACACATGTTGGATAATAACTTACCTTATATATTTGGCTAAAACAAACACCCCAGTTTTATTAAAAGTGTGTGTGAGGGTGTGTGTATTACATTTATATTCTCGGAAATAGAACTACTATAGAAGCTTAACAAATACAAACATACAATATTTTGTTAACAAACAATATTATTGTTCCAGTTTTAGACCCTCTCTACACTCGGTTTTAAATAGGTTTAATCTCTTACTTTAATAAATAAAAAGTGCGTTTAAAGGCTATGTGATATAAGCTAAATAAATCTAACTGCATTTTTTCTTTGTTCGGCCAGAATGAACTAAGCCACAGTCTCTCAATACAATCATTCAAGACTGCCTCGTTAGCCATGCGGTGCTATGCGCGACTGCTAAACTAGAGGTTTTGGGTTCGATTCCCAAGTGGAGCAAAATGTTATTGGGGTTTTCTATGAAATTGTCGGTAACAGTTTGAAGTTAAGATTTGTACCCGATTAATGGCAATTGGCCTGCCCCCTATTACATGGGACCTAAACATACCGACGAACTAGTAATCCTAACTCCGAGCTGCTACTGAGAATTTCATAGAAAAACCCAATAACACTTTTGCTAGACCTGGAAATCGAACCCAAGATGCCTCTAGCCTCTAGCTTCTAGTCTTTAATATACCATACAAAGAAATAAAAATTCCATCCCAAAAATAAACCCTCCATCATTGAACTGTCCATTTCACCAAATTGCCACAATTGAGACCACTCCACAATTCCAAGACTTCACTTAAAGCACTTTGCATCACACACAACATAATAACACAACTACCTACACATCACTTCACGAAAATGGCGTAACTATATCACTTTTCAAAAGACAGGCATTCACTCTAGCCAGTACCTTTAAAATAGGCATGTAATAAGGGTCACGCGGGCCCCTCTGTCACAATCAAAGGGCCACTTGGGGTCTAAAAGGGTACATATGGGAAAAAAAGCAACACTTGAGTAAAACGGTATGGAAATTTTCTCATAATGTTCTGCGCCCGCTTTTTGTGGAATCCTGGGTGTGAATGTCAGTGTGTTACAATGCTTTAATGGAAGGGACAACGTTTACAGACTATTTCTTTGGGTGTAATGGGTATCTAGATAAGTGGTCTTTTAGCTGACGGTCCTTTAAAGTTCTGTTTGGTTTGTGCTTGGAATTTATTGGTCTTTATTTAGTGGACTAGATTTTGCTTGTGATTTCGTTCGCGTGATTTTTTTAAAGGTTACCTAATTTGTACTAAACTGTAGTACTACTGTGTAAGTGCTAAAGTGTATAACACTCAGGTATAGTAGCTTCCTATTAGTGAATTAATTTTCAGAATCAAACCAGTAGTTACGGAGATTGGCGCATTTAAACCGGTATACAAACTCTTAAGCTTTATAATATTGGCTTTAAAACTGGACCAACTATGGTCTACTTACAGGAGTTCGATTTTTAAATCATGACTGTTTACAAAACAGACACAATAATTGAACATTTAATAATGAATTAACTTAAAACTTAAACTTTTGACATAATTTTACACTTTTCAGAAGTAAAACATTGCGCCTGACTCTTATTATTACTATAAACCATATACGCAAACAATGACCTCAAACGACCACCAACACTTACAACACAAATAACAAAATCAAAAAATACAAATACAAAATCTTACATAACTACACAAGTAAAAAGACCAAGTTTATATGAAACCGCAAAACCCCACACGAAGAAATAGAACAAAACACTGTATACGAGTATTGAAACAGAACTCTTGCCAATAAGATACCGATCCAATCAACTAGACGTAACTGAAAACCATAAAATACCAATAGGAAATATTTCCAAGAAAGTATTCTAAAACATACATACATACGTTCGTACTCAACCGATAACGCATCTAGAATAATGAATAGGACATCTTTGAAAAAAAAAATATAATTCGAAAATTGTTCCACTTTCGACTGCCCCGTTAGCCTAGTGGTCCTAAGCGCGACTGCTACGCTAGAGGTCTCGCGTTCGGTTCCCATGTCGAGCAGTGATATTGGGGTTTCCTATGAAATTCTCAGTAGCAGCTCGGAGTTAGGATTTGTGCCCGGTTAATGGCAATAGGCTCGCCCCCTTTACATGGAATTTAAACATACCGGCGAACTGTGGGTGTACATTGGTACACCTCTGCCTAACCCTTCGGGGGAAATAGGCGTGATGATATAAGTATGTGTGTGTGTGTGTTCCACTTTCAAATTTCGACTTACATTTCAGGGCTGTCACAAAAAGTTGGGAATGAATAGAAAATATGGAATCATTTGTTAAAGTTAGTGTATAGAATGGCGTAACCCTATATGAAAACATAGGGGAAAATGTTATGGACGGTTGTGTTTTTGTTACAGTTTAGTTGTGATTAATTAATTTGACAACTGGGTTGGTGTAGTTGTTTAGCGATTGGCTAGTACGCTGTGTGTCGCGGGTTTGTTACCCACACGGATCAAATATTTGTATGACCTACAGATTGTTCTAGGTCTGTTGTTTGTATGGGAGTTTATTTTTATTTTTTATATGCTCCATGATATCAGAGAAATTTACAATGACGATGACTCTCTGCCTAGCTCTCATTTCTTAATTTATTGCACTTGCTTTATTTATAAAACTAATGTACCTGTACAACTTATTGTAAAAAGTTTTCTTAAGTGTAGGTATGTAGGGAGTTTCTTGCCCATTATTTCAATTAGACCAATAAAAATAGAAGACCGCTTTAGAACATCATATACAAGAAAGAAAGTAGTAATAATATTGAATCTAGTCGCTCATTTCAAAAGGTAGTTTCATATGGAGAAGAATGAGAAAGAAACTCCATACATACCCTTTTAAAAATGTATGTAATGCTTACTCACTGATGCGATGCTCAAATCTGAACGGTTACATTACGGCGAATGCGCCCGGTGAGGAACGCTGTAATAGATTTGATCTAGTAGAAATTCCATATTTACATAAAATGCCCAGCATGATGTTTTTTTATTGCGTGTGTGTTTGTTTAATTTATAATAATTTAATCTCTGGAAGTAACAGTAGAATTGGAAAAAAACTTTGGGGAATGGGGAATTGTATAGCATATATAACATTATGCTATGACACACGAGAGCGGATCAGTAGCCAAAGGTTTAACGTAACGCGGGTGAAAAACTCGCGATCAAACTCCCGGGCAGAAACTATGATAAATGCCAAAGTTTGCGAGAATGGATGGACAGATGGATGGATGGATGTTTCTTACTCTTTCACGCTTAAACAGCTGAACGGATCTAGATGAAATTTGGCACTAAAATAGATTTTAGTGTGGAATAACACATAGAAAACTTTTTATATCAAATATATGACGCAATCGTAGTCAGAGACGTAAGCTAGTGAACTCGTAAATACATACCAGGGCTCGATGCCGTCCTTACTACACCGACCTGTATTCCCTGCGGAGAGCTAGACCTAGAGTTTACGAGCCAACCTAGACTGTTTGCGAAGGTCTAGATAAATTATTAGAATCATATTATAAGGGCACTGCTGAGTGATCGGAATACGTAATGTGTTATGTGTTTTCTCATATTTTCCACCCTGTTGTGTCATATATGATTATACTAGCTTCTGCCCGCGACTTCGTCCGCGTCACAGTTGATGTGTTATCCTACGGGTACCGTACATTTTCCCGGGATAAAAAGTAGCCTATGTGTTATTCCAGACTATAATCTATCTTTGTGCCAAATTTCATCCAGATCCATTCTGCCGTTTAAGCGTGAAAGAGTAACAAACATCCATACATCCATACATCCATACTTACAAACTTTCGCCTTTATAATAGTAGTAGGATATAATAGTAGTTGGATTTTAGGTTTTAGCCCACGTCAGATAATCGGTGACCGATTTTTTGTTGGTGAGAATGCAACATATGAATTCTTACCAACGAACACGTCCTTCAGAACTTCGTTTGTGAGGATGGATGGATGGATGGATGTTTGTTACTTTTTCACGCTTACGTGGCTGAACGGATCTAGATGAAATTTGACACTGATATGTAAAAAGGAAAAGAAGAATCAGTTGTTTCGTACAAACATGGTAGTGCATATTTATAGGGAACACCTGATTTTTTTAGACAACGGATTTTTTGGTCCCATAACTAAAGTTGTTCATGTTCATAGTGTACCCTTTTTTTTTTTTTTTTTATAGACGGGAAATCATCAAATAACTTCCCCCGCCCTGGGCGGGGCGGGAGGGAGTGTCAGACTTTTACTGACTAAAACCCGTCTATGTTCCTTCATGTGCCCTTTGCGTTCCGGGGGCGCGGTATCTCTTTCGAACAACCCGCAGCCCCGGCAGGCATCGGCCCTCAGTGGCCCCATCCAATTTGCTGACATCTGTTTGAGGCGCGCGTGGAACACGAACGCGCCGTCGACACGGTCTGTCGCTAGTGAACGTACGGACGGTGAGCTACCCATTGCTCACCGTCCACAGACCCGCGTCTACGGTGGCCGGGAGTCGTCTCGTGGCTCCCGACGCCCGGATCGTCTACCGCGGCGGTCGCTGGGACGGGTGTACCCTGATTTTACGGTCACACCCAGAAATTACTATTTATTTATTTCCAATCTTGCAAATATCATTACATGATTTCTTTTTACCTAATCTAAGAATGTTATCACAATATATTTCGTACTAAATTTTCAAACAGATCTTAAGCTATGCATTTCTCGTAAACTCCAACCGAGAGCGCTAACCACTAAAAGTCACCCAGTATTACCCGACTAGTACTGAAATTATGATAACATAGAAAAGTATTCTCGTAAAACCATACTACCTCTTACAAAGTACCGTCCTCCTAACATTGCCTCACAGAATTCTAGTTACATCAACCCACGTGACCTATATTTTCGTAGCCAAGACAACAAAGTACGGAGTTGAAGTAACCTTTTATTAATACTCCGCATCACTATGCTTTCAGCCTAATCTATGGCGTATTAGTAAAAAAGGATTCCCGAGTACAGCGTGTACCGAATATACACACATTTGTATAATAAATTGACCTAGGGTGGGGAATGTTGGTAAATAAATGTCGATAGTTTTTTTTCTAAAATGGAAATATCTTTTTTTTTTTCAAAGCCAAAAAATGCTGTGGATTTTTTAATTTCTTCTGCATTTACATGTATTATTAAAAAAATAAGTTTTTTTTTACTCTTATGAGTCCCATTTTGTCCCTGGTCAGTCAATTTGGTCGAGCATTATAACTGAATAGTTAAATATAAAACCTTGCAATTAACATCAAGAATTAACTAAAAAAAGATTAGTAGTTAGTCAACAAAATACTTACTTTTTACTATTATTACTTACTATTTCATATCAATTACTATTTCACGTTATATTGTTTTCAAAATAAACCAACACAATAAAAACAGTAACACAACTTATTTAAATTCTATAAACAGCAAACTATTCAAAAAAGACTTTTCTCATATTATTATAAAAACATTTACCACACGAACATAATCAAAAACTCGTCAGCACTTGTAAGATTATTTTCCATTGATCGTTCTGTACACGATATTATTTCGTTTTATTACTGTTGTATCATAAAGTTTTCCAATATAACATATTGGTGACTTTTACTCTACCTATAGGTACTACAGTCAGGACTTGTAGTGCCGGTCGTAACACTCCGGTTTTTAGTACTACAGGTCTTAAAGTATATGCTATGACATCTAAGGTATGAGTAAAGCAAGAAGTAGGTATAGATTACTTGACGATAGATTACGTCATAATATAATACACTATACTAGAACAACTATACTAACTAGTAACTAGTGTATTTGTCTATTAGTATACTATGCTATGCTTTCGAGCAAAAAAGTGTTATTGGGTTTTTCTATGAAATTCTCAGTAGCAGCTCGGAGTTTGGATTTGTGCCCGATTAATGGCAATAGGCTCGCTCCCTATTACATGGGACCTAAATATAACCGGCGAACTGTGGGTGTACATTGGTACACCTCTGCCTAACCCTTCGGGGAATACAGGCGTGATGGTGTTTATTTTATTTTTACAAAACACTATCTCTATCCTACTTCCTACTAATATTATAAATGCGAAAGTTTGTGAGGATGGATCGATGGATGGATATTTGTTACCCTTTCACGCTTAAACGGCTGAACGAATCTGGAAGAAATTTGGCTCTATGATTGATTGTAGTGTGGAATAACACATAGGCTTTTTTTTTTATAGACGGGAAATCATCAAATAACTTCCCCCGCCCTGGGCGGCGCGGGAGGGAGTGTCAGACTTTTACTGACTAAAACCCGTCTATGTTCCTTCATGTGCCCTTTGCGTTCCGGGGGCGCGGTATCTCTTTCGAACAACCCGCAGAATAACACATAGGCTACTTTTAATCTTTGAAAATGCACGGTTTCTGTGGAATAATACATTAACTTTGACGTGAACGAAGTCGCGGGCAGAAGCTAGTATAATATAATACAAAAGCGCATTCTCAAGAACTCATTCTTCAAGAACAGTTTGTTTTTTGTTTAACGCGCTTATATCATGAAATAAATTATATGAATATTATATCTATTTGAAGGAATCCTTTTGTCTTATTGTATAAGCCACACTAAGACCCACGGCAGCGGAGCAGTAACTAAAGACGTAACCATGACCAGCGCATTATATAATTACCAATAACACAGTCAGTCGATAAATCGGTGAGTCACAAAAAAAATATATCGATAATATTTTCCACAAAACCAGTCGATAAGTGGGTGCGTACCAAAAATTTTTTATCGATAAAAATTTTCGTTCGGAACATCGACACTTTTCCCACCCCTACTCAAAGTACCGCGTACTAAAAATGTTACAGTTTGGCAGAGAGACGTATGAGCATAATTTTTACATGTACGCCGTCCTGATAATATCGCTCGTACATTGTGACTGGCACGAGTAGAATGAAATAAAGAAAGAAAGAAAGAATGAAAGTAACTAATTTTCTTTTTTATAGCCCGGGCTATTTTACTTAGCACTCTTTAGAGGTTGGCCACAAAAGGTTATTTTTTGTTTTATGGCTTGGAAATTAGTAATGTTTTTTGATGTATTCAATGGTGTGTGGTGACCTTGGTTGATGCCACCTTTGCCTGGGCCTAGAATGTTGCTTTCTCTTGGTTACGCCAATTTTATTTGCTTATCAATCATTTGGTGCTTGTACACGACATGTCCTAGCTAGTTCTATTTGAATTCAGCTGCATTATCTCATTATCTATGGAACAGCTGCTCTATTCTCTAAAAAAGTGCTTTTGTGTTGTTGAGGTGTACTGTTTTCCATCCAATGCTAAGGATGACAGCTCCCAGGGTTGCAGAAGTAGTTTAAAAGAGTCACCGCGTCCCTGAAACGCAAAGGGCGTTAGGAGGCACACGGATGGGTTTTAGTTAGTAAGAGTCTGACACTCCCTTCCGCTCCATCCAGAACGGTCGTCGGCGGACAGCTCACCTCACGTTCACTTCACCTAAACTCGCCAAGAAAAGTTTAACAAAAAAAAGTATTTATTTATCTCTACGTTATCCTTACTAATATTATAAATGCGAAAGTAACTCTGTCTGTCTGTCGCTTCTTCACGCCTAAACCACTGAACCGATTTCAATGAAATTTGGTACAGATATAGTCTGGGACCCGAGAAAGGACATAGGATAGTTTTCATCCCGGAAATCCCCCGGGAGCGGGAACTATTAAACCACGCGGACGAAGTCGCGGCGAAAAGCTAGTAAATTATAAAATAAGCCTTGAGCAAGAGTAATCAATGCTCGTGACTTCTCTGTATGAGAAGAGGCCTTTTTTTGCGTATTTTTATGTATGCATGTTTACAATAAGGGATAAATTTACATAAAAGTTAAACACATCATCCCCTCTAGCCAAGTCGCAAACGATAATCGTAAACGCTCGGTAGGTACCAATAGATTTTAAACTTTATAACCCAGAGCCTTAAGTTAAAAATCTATTAAAGATTTCTAAGCGTTAGCCACTGGAACGAACGAAAACGCTATGCAATCTTCATTAGATCTTCAACTTAAAACCAAGCACATAAAGTTGAAGATCTAATGAAGAAGCCTACTCAGCGTTTGCGTTTAACGTTTGTTACATGGCTAATCAGGCCTCCCCGTGGTTTCTAATCCCCGTCGAATTGTAAACCGCAATGGAAAACATACTCCTTGCGACATCGACACTGCTATTTCTGCCTCACAGAGTACATAAGGACCATTCAGGGCTTTTAGACTAAAAGCGGGACCTACATAAAGATATTTAGGTATATATATTTATGTACAATTGTTGTGTGTATTGTTGGGAAGTTAAATTGGAGTTTAATGTTTTGGAAATGTAGTGTGTTGTTCAGAAAGGTTGAGTGTGCGGGACTTGTAACCGCTGTGCTTGTATGACTGGGTGTATGAATGTGGATGAGGCGAAAGGAGTATGTAGGGATTGTAGCAGTGTTCTGTGGTTTCTGCCTATCCCTATGGGGAAAAAGGCGTGAGTTTATGTATGTATGTTTTTGGCACATGTAGTATAAATATATGACCACGTTTGAACTCTTTCCATCTAGTGCTATGGTCATATTCGTGAAGGGCACCGTCAGTCAGGTCACCTCTTAGCTGTCTCGGCTTTTTTTGTCAACCTGTATTGTCCACATCTGGGCAAAAGTCTCCCCCATAGCCTTCCACTCATGCCTATGAGTTGCCTTCTCCGGTCAATCTTCCATAAACGGCCCTAAGCCATCACGCCAACGTTTCCTAGGCCTCACATGGCATTACTTTTGTTATCATTTTTATATTATTTCGTTCTAGATGTCTTTTAAAATTTACGTCTATGAAAAGTCTCCTTAAAACGAAACACAGTCACGCAGCTTAACTGCAATAAGCACCATCCTCTGATTACTCATAAACAGACTAACCACAAGGCTGCCCAACAGAAACCATGCTACCATTAAACCGGGAAGTGACCCCCCCCACCACCACTACCCCCCCCTTTTACCCATAAGGGTATAAATATACCCAGGGGTACCAACACGTAAATAATTAGTATGGGACACGTTTCCGTTAATGCTGTTCTAGTCATGAACATAAAGAGACGAGGTATTGTTTCTCGTGCATAGAATACATTATAAGCGCCATATATTTATTTTATGGGACACAAGAAAAATAAAATTCGCTGTGTACTAAGTACTGGGAGAAGATTGGTTGTAAACCAAGCTTTATTGTATATTTTTTAAGTTTATAAATAAAAATAAGAATATCAGGCAACTATTGTCTCACTGCAGGGCAAAGGCCTCTTCTCATACAGAGAAGGCACGAGCATTAATCACCCTTGCTGAAGGTGGATTGGCGATATGAGACTTATATTTATTAAGTCTAGGTTTTCTCGCAAGTAGAATTAGTAGGTATTAATATTCTAAATGACAAATGTTTTGCCAAATATATAACTGACTCATCTAATCTTATATTTTAAATGCGAAAATTTTGATGCATGTTTGTTACTCAGTCTAGTCTAGAATAGCACACAGGTTACTTTTTATTCCGGGAAAATGTACAATTTCCTTGGTTTAATACATAATAAATAACTGCCCCGTTGGTCTCGTGGTCGCAAGTGCGACTGCCGTGCAAGGGGTCCCGGGTTCGATTCCCAGGTCGAGCAAAAAGTGTTATTGGGTTTTTCTATGAAATTCTCAGTAGCAGCTCGGAGTTTGGATTTGTGCCCGGTTAATGGCAATAGGCTCGCCCCCTATTACATGGGACCTAAATATACCGGTGAACTGTGGGTATACATTGGTACACCTCTGCCTAGCCCTTCGGGGAATACAGGCGTGATGGTTTTTTTTTTTTTTTAATACATAATATTTGACACGGACGAAGACGCGGGTATTTATTTAATTAAAAAACGGTTACACACCAATTACAATAATAAACCTAGAATCAAATACTAATATTATTATAAAATCTACTACACATTTAATAAATAACAGTACCTAATAACATTCTTCCGACCAACTTTGGGACAGTAGCCAGTATCGTTGTAGATCAGCCAAGTACGCAGGAGATATTATAGCCAAACACACCACACACTGTGCTCCTGTGTTTGTGCACTGACTTGTGTACAAACACAGGAGCACTGTGTACGGTGTGTGCACTCCCCCCTCTTCTCCTCCTAATTCGATGAAACGGCAAATCGAATTGATTCATAACACTGAATGCTGATTACAAGAAAATTGCGTCCATAAACATATTAAATGCCTTTCTCTGGCCTTACAAAGTTGAAATTTGACATAGTTTCACAAAGTTTCAGACGTAACACACATGGAAAAGTTTTATTTTGGGAAAAGTTGCGAGCAACGAAAGCTATGGTGAAAAAGTTTACTATGGAAGTTAGTTACCTACTGCGGTTAACACTGGTAACCCGAAAAACTTAACAGGAAAGAAACTTGAACTCTTTGTAAACAAATCTCATCTCATTGACGGGCCTGTTGGTCTAGTGGTTAGTGGCCCTGACTGCTAAGCCGGAGGTCGTGGGTTCGATTCCCACCCAGGACAAACTTTGTGTGATGAGCATGATTGTTTGTTCTGTGTCTGGGTGTGATTTATCTATAATATGTACGTATTTATAAATTACATAAGTATGTATATCAGTTGTCTGGTTACCATAACACAAGCTCTGCTCAGCTTGGGATCAGATAGCCGTGTGTGAGTTGTCCCAAGATATTTATTTATTTATATTTATAAAAAAAAATCTGCAGTTTTTATTTAATTTTCCGAAATTGGCTTTCTCTCTCCTTTTTATAAAATACTAACTGCCCGCAACTTCGTCCGTGTGGCATTTTTCACCCAGTTTAAGTTACGTCTTTGGTTACTGCTCCGCTCCCGTGGATCGTAGCGCGATGTTATATAACCTCATGAATGTAGCTATTTATCATACTAAAATATTTTTTGCAATCCGACTTACAGATCCAAAAATACACTTACAATTTAAACATACACACAAACAAACGATACATTCTTCAGAATTATTATGTAAGTATAGATTAGTAATATAAATAATAATAATGATAAAAATTGGCAACACTGAAGTCAACATCACCTGAAAAAAATTGTTCTCATATTTTTCCTATTTTTCGTATTTAAAATTATTCCGACAACCCACATCCATAACATTCGACAATTAAAACCTTAAATTATATCAATAAAAGCCGCACAAATACCAAAAATGCGCAAAAGAAGAAAATCAAATCAAGACTTGGAATGACGGCTGTCAAGGCCGTCACGAAATCAAAATTACGAAATAATAGAAACCAGGAATGTTGACAAGAGCCAAAAAACGAGAAATTAACGCACGACTACCACCTCCGGACTCGTCGCCCAGCTCCGCCTCGCCGCCGTCGGAAACCAGCCCCACAGTGAGTGCAGTGACACCGACCGCGGCAGTTGCGTCGAGCTCCAGCGACGAGTACTTCTCTCCGCCGACGACGCCACCACCTGTTCGTCGACGGGGAGGACGCCGGCCGCCGGGGGGTTTGGGACTCCGAGGCCCACTGGCCTCTGATAGGGTCCCCGCTACCGGTGGAAGTGTGCAGCGCATGAGATGGACACAGTCTATTAATGAAAGTGTCATGCGCTCATACTTTGGGGCTACAGAGGGGGGAAGTAACCTGACTGCGTACCGTGGTCGGATGCTCTCTCTGTTTCAGGTGCTTGAGCCAGCTGTCAACGTTACGGCACAACGACTATCGGATCAGGTGCGTGTCATCTTGCGTAACCATATGTTGGATGATACTGTGCTTGATCGCATTCGAACTGAGATGCAAAGGAGCCATGTCATTACTCCTCCATCGCAGACTGTGGATGTGGCACAGCCACAATCCATCCCAACATCCAGTCATGTTGATGAGGAAAGTGATGACATGGTTACTCATGTAAGTACCCAGTGCAGTGAGGAATTGAGGAGTGCTTTGGAGGGTGCAATTCGGGAGTATCGACTAATGCCGCTCGAGCTCAGACCACGCTTACCTCGTTTGCCCATGCATAACAAAAATAAGGCGTTGGTGTGTGCTCTGGATTCACAGTTATCGAGTTATTTTGATAGCTGTGAAGACCTTGCTGATGCGCACTCGATTCTGTACTGTGCAGCTGTTGCGGCGTGTCGTGTAGCTCACGTCAGATTTCCTAATAATGACAGAGCTGCGCGACCAGCTGTACCAGTGTGGCAGTGCAGGATTGAGCGGCGTATTAGTGAGGCCAGAGTGCTCATTGGCAAATTAACCTGCTTCAGGGAGGGCAATACTCGCCCAAGAGTGATGCGCTTTGTGAGACGGGCATTCTCGGGGACTGAGATCAGTCCTCGAGACTATATGTCCCAGGCCACAGAGCGCATCGACTTCCTGAAGCAGAAGGTGTATGCATGGGCAAGTCGTATTCGTAGGTATAAGCGGCGAGTGGAACGATACACCCAGAATCGTACATTCCAAAGTAATGAAAGGTGGGTCTATAGGGATTGGGAGCGACCGGACCAAGGTGTGTCTGATACGCGCCTGCCAGATGATGACGCCATGTGTTCGTTCTGGCGTAGCATCTGGTCGGTGCCTGTCAGCCACACTGAGGGTGATTGGACTCGGGATATCGAGCGAGCATACGACCCAATTCCAGAAATGGGGGCAATAATTACCATCAGCCCCCAAGATGTAGCTCGTGCGGTCCGTCCATTACCTAATTGGAAATCTCCTGGACCGGACGGGTTGCATAATTTCTGGATAAAATGGTTCAGAAGATCGCATGTTTGCTTGGCGTCCCGATTTCAGTCAGCCTTGGAATCTGGATCGCTGCCCCAGTTTCTAACGACAGGAATAACCCACCTGCTCCACAAATCAGGTAGTACTGCGGAACCCAAAAATTATAGACCGATCACATGCCTGCCGACGGTCTATAAGGTTCTTACATCCATTTTGAGAGCCAAAATTAACAATCATATTGAGATTAATTCTATCATGTCCCCCTCTCAGAATGGATGTAGGATTGGATCCCGTGGTACTAAGGAGCTGCTCCTCATTGACATGGCTATTAGCCAACAGGTTCGCCGATCCCGGAAGGATCTGTCGACATGTTGGATAGATTACAAGAAGGCCTATGACTCGGTACCACATACATGGCTCATGAGGGTGCTGGAGTTGTATAAAATTGATGCAACTCTACGCGCCTTCCTGATGTCGTGTATGGGGCAATGGAGCACGGTCCTTCGCTATCCAGGATGTCGAAATATCCAAAGGAATAGCGAACCGATAAGGATTGAGCGCGGTATATTCCAGGGTGATAGTTTGAGTCCGCTTTGGTTCTGCTTAGCCTTGAATCCCCTAAGCACACTGCTGGAGGATTCAGGTCTAGGCTATCGGTTGAAGAGAGGAGGTCAGGTAATATCTCACCTTCTTTACATGGATGACCTGAAACTCTTTGCCCCCAACAATTTGCAACTGATGAAGCTACTGAAGGTAACTGAAACTTTCAGTAGCGCCATCAGGATGGAATTTGGTGTGGACAAATGTGCGGTCATGCATGTCAAGCGAGGGGAGATTATGGAGTCCGAGGGAGTTCAACTCTCGGAATCCATAAACCTTAGATCCCTTTCTTCAACGGAGACCTATAAGTATTTGGGTATGTCGGAGGCGTTGGGCATCAATACTGTTGACGTGAAGCAATCGTTGAAGGAGCGCTTCTTTGGCCGCCTGAAAAAAGTATTTAATAGTCTTTTGTCAGGCGGAAATAAGGTGCGCGCCTTCAACGGGTGGGTCATGCCGGTATTGATGTACTCTTTCGGCATACTTAAATGGACTCAAACGGAACTCGAAGCCCTGGATAGGAGAGTCCGTACATTGTTAACGGCATATCGGATGCATCACCCGC
This sequence comes from Caradrina clavipalpis, assembly GCA_932526535.1. Classification (NCBI taxonomy): domain Eukaryota; kingdom Metazoa; phylum Arthropoda; class Insecta; order Lepidoptera; family Noctuidae; genus Caradrina; species Caradrina clavipalpis. Next base: position 1,656,080 of record OW052110.1, read on the forward strand.
GGTCATCGGTGATGAGACTGTATATTCCGCGGAAGTGTGGAGGTCGTGGCTTTTTAAATGCTAAGTCTCTCCACAACCGTGAGATATGCAGTCTCAGGGAATATTTCCTTGAAGCCGACGTGGGGATGCACCGAGATGTTGTGGCAGTGGATAAGGGCCTCACCCCGCTCTCCTTGGCTAAAGAGAACTGGCGCAAACCAGTAGTGCTGGAGACTAAAGATCGCGAGGAGGTATGGCAGAGTAAGGAGCTTCACGGACGCTTTTTCCGGGCCTTACATGGGCCCGATGTAGATTTCTTAGCGTCCGTATCCTGGCTTCGCTTCGGTGACCTATTTGGGGAAACCGAGGGTTTTGTCTGTGCAATTATGGACGAAGTTATCATGACGAATAACTACCGGAGATTTATTGTGAAGGATGGCACGGTTGACATTTGTCGGGGATGCCACCGGCCGGGGGAATCAATCCGCCACATTATCTCTGGGTGTTCTCGTCTAGCTAACGAAGAGTACTTGCATAGGCACAACCTTGTAGCCAGGATCATCCATCAGCAACTTGCTCTGAAATACCGCCTTGTAGAATCGGAAGTACCGTACTATAAGTATGTGCCCGACCCAGTTCTCGAAAATAGCCATGTCACATTGTACTGGGACCGATCCATCATCACTGACAGGACTATTGTAGCCAATAAGCCTGATATAGTGGTGGTGGATCGCTTAGAGAAGCGCGCAATGATTGTTGACATAACAGTCCCACATGACGTGAACCTCGTGAAGGCCGAGAATGATAAGAAGATCAAGTATCTTGACTTGGCTCGCGAGGTTGTCGACATGTGGGATGTGGACTCAGCGATCATTGTGCCGATTGTCGTTTCAGCCAATGGCTTAATTACCAAGAGCCTCGACCAACATCTTAGGAGGCTCTCGTTGGGCGGCTGGATCAAGGGCTTGATTCAGAAAGCGGTTCTCCTAGACACGGCGCGTATAGTTAGGAGATTCCTTTCTCAGGAGCCCTGACCACCGGTGGCTTGGACCCTGTTCCCGACGCCGGTGGGCTACTATATTTTATATTTTTAAATGTTTTTATATTTTTTACTAATATTTAAAAATGTAATTTATATGTTTGATTAATTTAATAAATGGAATAATAATGATAAAATAAATAACCACCGGTGGCTTGGACCCTGCTCCCGACGCCGGTGGGCTACTATTTTTTATATTTTTAAATGTTTTTATTTTTTTATACTAATATTTAAAAATGTATTTAATATGTATATGTAACTTATAAATAAAAATAAATAAATACAGATAAATAAATTACTTGTATTGAAAAATTACCAACACGTGCTCAGTAAACCATACCCTAAGCCCGTCCCTGTACGACGAGCTCATAATGACACAATTACATCCCAATATTAGCTTGTTTTAAACAGTTATAAGCACTGTCCTTTATAATCTGCCCCCCCCCCCCTAATCCCCTAAACCCTTCCTTCCCCCCACTTCCCTATGGTATCGCGAAAGCCGCGTAACGAAACGGCTTTTCAATTAGGGTCCACAAAACGGATGGTAAAGGATAATATTTAAATAATAAATAACCCAACCGGATCACAAACCGGTGTTTATACAGAAAATTGGTTTTTGAAAAACCCCTTATTTTGAAATTACAGCGGCTGAATATGGCTTACGTCGACTCGCGTCAAGTTTACTTTATAATTTTGTAATAATTTATAAACTGCCTTGTTAGCTTTGGTTCTAAGCGCGACTGCTAAGCTAGAGGTCTTGGGTTCGATTCCCAGGTCAAGCAAATGCAAGAAAGAAAGCCGTTGGCCCCGGCTGTCATTCGTAGATTTTTGACGGTAATTACGGATTGTCATAAGCCAGAAAGTCTGCCAACCAGTCAACCAAGAGGTATCGTATTGCCCAGTTACTGGGTTGTGAAGGCCAGATAAGCAGTCGCTCCATGTAAAACACTGGTATTCAGCTGCGTCCGGTTAGCCGACCCCGACATTATTAGAAAAAACCTAAGGAGATGATGATGATGATACTTGAACTCACTGAAAGGCAATAAAACGTTTTCAGCATATATTACTACTAAACCGCATTACAGCATTTTTCCCTGATCTGCTGCAATAAAAAAAAAACAATCCACGTCCCATTAGTCAATTGGACCGCTTTCTGCAAATATGATCCAACCCACAGAAACCTCATTTCGAGATAATTGACTTTAAAGTTTATTCCGGTTTTTCTCTGGCTTTGTAATGCTAAATGCTGTATTTTTAATTTTATGATATTCTAGGTGTACTAAAGTAATTTACATGCATGTATTTGGTAAACAAAATTTTATACTTTAATAGGTATTCAAGAAAACATGTGCGTGAATCATTATTACAAAATAAATTTTGTATGAAATTAGCTGAATAAGGTGCGGAATTAAAACTGCAAAAATGTTCCAAAGTATGACAAAAAAACCACTAGTTTCAGTAGTTCGGTAGTTAGTCCGGTAGACCGAACTACTGCAACTTTCAGTTGCGATAGTTTAGTTATGACAAAGAACCGAACTACTGAAACTTAAATATGCCTCTAGTTTCAGTAGTTCGGTTATTAGTCCGGTTGACCGAACTACTGCAACTATCAGTTGCGATAGTTCGGTTATGACAAAGAACCGAACTACTGAAACTTAAATATGTACCCCTTTAGTTCAGCAAATAAACTAGGCATACAGTAGAAACTCGATTATCCGAACTAATTGGGACTGGGACGAGTTCCAGTCCCAATTAGGGTGCTATTCTGCTGCCCATTATATTAAAAACACCCTTAGTTCGGATAATCGAGGTTCTACTGTATGCTGATAACTGATAGTTGCAGTAGTTCGGTCAACCGGACTAACAACCGAACTACTGAAACTAGAGGCATATTTAAGTTTCAGTAAGTTACATTTTCTATAATTAGGTAGATATTCATGTGGTCTGATTCATTATTTATGTAGTCAGATGTTATTAAGAATAGACTTAAAATGATTCCAGGTTACTGGAACATTTAAGCAAAATGATTTTCGTAATATTTCCCATACTGTATAAAAAGCATAAATGTTCTAGGTAATTTGAATCATTATAGCAAAAAAAAATAACACTTATCAGGGCAATCAAGAAAATGCAAAAATTTTTCTAATAGCTTGAAACACTCATGCATTATAAAGAATGATGTTTGCCAAATCAGTTGTGGGTTGGATCATACGGATTTTCGTCAATTATTAACATAGAGTTCTGTGTCTTTGATATGTCAAAATATACCTTATTTGGAGTCCATACGTCACAAAATATCGAAAATGTCGAGTTTGTGGGTTGGATCATTTCTGCAGAAAGCGGTCCAATTTACAATTTCGTTAAACACAAAAAAGCAAGTACCACCTAAATCTGCTGTAGTACAGTACCTGGACTAAAATAGTTCACTAGTTCACAAGCCATGACGTCAGACGTAAACGGGGTGAAAAAGGGGGTGGTCGCAGTATCAATTTCCGGGACAGTACTTTCAGTGGGCACGCTTAATGCCCATCAGGCTAGGACCCAAGTTGGGCGCTAGATGGCTTTAATAAATACTGTTCTGAAAGAGCTTCTGGCAATTTTATGGGTAAACTAGCTTTTCCCGCGGCTTCGTCCGCGTGGATAATTAGTTCCCGTTCCCGGGGGATTTCCGGGATAAAAACTATCCTATGTCCTTTCTCGGGTCCCAGACTATATCTGTACCAAATTTCATTGAAATTGGTTCAGTGGTTTAGGCGTGAAGAAGAGACAGACAGACAGACAGACAGACAGAGTTACTTTCGCATTTATAATATTAGTACGGATATTAAGCAAGTTGTGAGGGTTAGAAATAGCAACCGGTGATGTTTTTAAATGGTGAGTAATAAGTTAAAAGTAGGTTTAGGAAACGAAAGAAATATGGCATTTAAAAAAAAACCTAAATCCTGCCAGTCTATTGTAGTCTCACTCTAAGGCAAATGTCTCTTCATATACTGAAAAGGTTCGAGCATTGATCATCACTCTTGCTCAAGGCTTATATTATAATTTATTTCCGCTTACTATGTCCCAATTAAAATGAAATAATACTGACCACAATTTATTATACTACATAAATGAAACTTTACATAACATACACATAAATCCTGTATTCCCCAAAGGATTAGGCAGAGGTGTACCAATGTATATTTACAGCTCGACGATATGTTTAGGTCCCATGTTATAGGGGGCAAGCCTATTGCCATTAATCGGGCACAAATCTTAAATCCGAGCTGCTATTGAGAATTACATAGAAAAACTAAATAACACTTTGCTCGACCTGGGAATCGAACCCAAAAACTCTAGCGCAGCAGTCGCGCATAGGGCCACTACGCTATAAATAAAATAAAATAAAACTGACCACATTTAAACCACATTAATTCAACTTTAAACAACATTAAATAAGATTTAATTAAAACTAATTTATCATACCTCATTTAATTTGCGTAAAATTTTCCATTTCTGTGTTTTATTAATGTGACCAATAATTTGTGTTGCAGTTAATTAAACTTTCAATTATTTCAATAAATTATAATTGCTGTGGAATTATTTAAGGTTATGTGTTTTTAAAACTAGCTTTTTCAGCGTCTTTGTATTCGTGTATAACTTACAGATAGTTGTTCCGGGTCTGGCTGTTTGTGTGAGTGAATTTAAAATATGTATGTAAACGCACTCACGATACAGGCGAAATTCCCAATGTGGGGCAACGTATTTTTATTTAAAGAGAAATTAATAAAAAAATGGTTTTGGTTTGTCAATGATTCGGTCAGTTAGTCAGATAGTTGAGGCTACTAGTAGTTGCCCGTCCCAAAACGTATGGAGAAGAACGAACAAGAAACTCCACGGACACCATCCATCACGCCTGTATTCCCCGAAGGGTTAGGCAGAGGTGTACCAATGTACACCCACAGTTCGCTGGTATATTTAGGTCCCATGTAATAGGGGGCGAGCCTATTGCCATTAACCGGGCACAAATCCAAACTCCGAGCTGCTACTGAGAATTTCATAGAAAAACCCACTAACACTTTTTGCTCTACCTGGGAATCGAAACTAAACTCCACGGACACTCTTCACAATTTAGTTTTGACCAAACAAAGAAAACAATATTCTTCTTGCTTCTAAAACAAACATAATACAGAAAAAACAAACTTTACCTCTATATAATATTACTATAGATAGGATTCCCTCTCTTCCTTTCAAGGGGCCAATCTTGATGATAAGTGTGTACTCCAGAACGAATCTCCCGATTTGCTTCAAACGTACACGGAAAACGGAATCCGAAATCAGCTGTTTATACCATACATTTTTATGCGCATTTATTTTGAGAACGTAGGTACCCTATATATGTATATCAACACTGTATGATTTAGATGGGTTAGCAAAATACTTGTATTACAAAGAGGTGAGATTGTTTGTTTGTTTGTAAGAGACGATCTCTGGAAACACTAGTCTTTTTTAGACCACGCCAGACTATTGCTAAGTGTCATAGGCAATGTTCTATAATAATTAGACTTCCACACGGACGAATTTGTCGTAGTATTTTATATATATTACAGGTCTGAAGTAAAAAAATTGTTTGTCCTTGTATTTATCTGTTTGCTCCGGCTAATCTCTAAAACGGCAGATCCTTGACGCGATTTTCAATGGCAGATGGCTTATGATAGCAATAACTTACTACTTTGATTTTACAACAAACCTATAAAAAAAAACGACGGTTTGCACTCCGGGAGTGCCGGCTGAAGTGAAAACTTGAATATTAACGTTGTGCATTTTTGATATTTTGGAATGGTTAGGGAATAATTTTGCACGAATTGCTATAATTATCATTATAAAAGTACTATGTATATAACAGAAACCATTAAACCAAGCACGTGTACTATTTAGTCCATCCGTCCATCCGTGCATCCGTCCATCGGTCCATTCCTCCATCCGTCCATCCCGTCCATCCGTCCATCCATTCATCCATGATTTTCCACGATTTTGCACGATTTTGCGTGCGAATCGTACAAATTTGCACGAAAAATCGTGCTAAACGATTTTTCGTGCAAATTTTTCGATCAGGGTCACGTGTCCTGACGCGAGAAAAACAAGTGCACAACGCTGCTTAAAAATATATAAGTACACATGAAATAAGAACTTCCTCCTTTTTAAGGTCTGTTAAAAAGAACATTTACATTACACGGGATCTAAAACATACCGGCGAACTGTAGGTGTACGTTGGTACGCCTCTGCTTAACCCTTCGGGGAATACAGGCGTGACTGTATGTTCAAAAATAATTAGTGTACCGTGCAAAAATAATGAAACCCATGAAACTGTGAACAAATTCCGATTTAATCATTAGTTTCACTAACAAAAGTCGTCTGGGTCCGTGATAACCGACATTCAGACAAAGTCGCAAGCATGACCTAGTCTAATATATAATTCCACAAGACGGCACAAAATTCATAACTTTCCTTTTAGCTCCGAAATCGGGTAGAAATTAATTATCGTTACGTTACAATTTGCAAAGACTATTACCAAAGCTATGGTTGCCTCTAAGCCTCTCAGTTCACAGAATTTATTATTTTCTATAACTTGGATATTGGGCCAAATTGGTCCTGCTTCGTTTGAAGGTCACTGTTGCGAAATGCCGACGAATTTATTTTCTGTACTACAGTCACTTTGCTGAGTTTTCAATTTTCATTATTTGTAAGTGATTTCGTCACGGTTAAGGTTCTATTGTGTTTTTGAGGGATCAATTAAGATTTTGAAGGTTTTTGGGAAGCGTTGTTGGGGGATGTTGTAGAAATATGGATTTTAGCTAAGTTTTGGCAGTGGCATTGCTCGCGTGTTGGTGTAGGAAAGTACTACCGGGATATAAAGTATCATACCATGTTTCTATATTCCCCGAAGGGTTAGGCAGAGGTGTACCAAGCACCCACAGTTCGTTGGTATGTTCAGGTTCAATGTAATAGGGCCTATTGCCATTAACCGGGCACAAATCTCAACTCTGAGCTGCTACTGAGAATTTCATAGAAAAACCTAGTAAAACTTATTACTCGACCTGGAAATTGAACCCATAGGGCCTCTAGCGTAGCAATCGCGCTTAGGACCACTAAGCTAACGAGGCAGTTAGAACAAAAATCCTTTAGACAAAATTTCGTACAAGGAAAGCCGATCTCGACGGAAACTAGTCATTAACGCAAGAGAGTGTACAAACACAAGTTTATTTTTATATCATTGGATGGCAAACAAGCCGACTGCCGACCTAATGTTAAATGGTTACCGCTACCTATATAGACATCTGCAATACCAGAGACCTTGCAAACGCGTTGCCATCCCAGTGACCAAGTTGAAATGTCTCATGTGGTTGTAACTACACCGGCATCCATACCCTTCTAACTGGAACACAGCAACGCTGCTTTGCAGCAGGATTATGTATGGTGGTCGTACTTCCCCGGACTAGCTATTTTGTCTGTGCACTCTCTTTTCCTTCATTCATATTCAAGACCAATAAATTAACTTACAAATACTCCATTAAACATCATCAAAAAACAATTACATTCCCTTTAGAGCGGCACTCAATCAATTACAGTCCATCATTGTAATTGGAACCCAAAACAGGACGGACAAACGGACAGACTGTACGCAGACATTGTTTTATTAAATATTAATTACCAATCAATTTTCGATTACGGACGCAAATTAAACGAACAATTTGATCATTTTTGGGACACATTTCTGTTAATTATTTTGTTGTTTGATGTTTTTAAGTCTATAGTTTATTGGTTTGGGACTTGTTTGCTGTTTATGTAATAATTGTGGTGTCCCGTGGGGTTCTGAGTTTAATTCCCATGTCAGTCAAAGTGTTACCAGGGTTTTCCGTTAGGAGTTTTTTAGTAGCAGCTCGGAATTTTGAAGTTGATAGTGTAATTCTTCCGTATCTTGGAAAGCCCGTTAAGCTGTTGGTCCTGAGCCTGATCTCTTTCCGGTTATGTCGTTAACATGACCATAGGACTACGAGTGTAAGGGAAGAGGGCGTGTACCTGTGTTTGCGCACACATTTGTGCATAATAACATCTCCTGCGTACTTGACTAGTCTTCATTGGCCGCCGCGACCAAAATTGGGTCCAGAGACCGAACCGTTAATTTTTTCGGGACGAAAGTTGGCCTATGTACTGTTCCCGATTACAATGTATCTCTGTGCCGAATTTCGTTCAGCTCCGTTAGCTGTTCTAGCGTGGTTGAGAGACAAACGTCCATCCAAACGTTCGCATTTGATAATAGTAGTAAGGTAATGGTTTTTTTTACATAGTACACGGTGTTACATTAAACAAGAGACCTACAAAGAAAAACATTGGCCCACTTTTTGAATGTCTCCTGTATCGTGGGTGCGTTTACAAACATAAAAACTCACATACACAAACAGCCAGACCCGGAACAACTATCTGTAAGCCATACAAACATTTGTTCCTTGCGGGAATTGATCCTGCGACACGCAGCGCAGCATCCCTCAGCCACTGCGCCAACCGTGTCTTTATCCCGTACCCCTTCTTAAACCAACATAATATACATGAGGCAATGTCTCAATCATTAGAACTCTGATTACACAATAGCAATGAGGCTATTATTTAAATGTTTGTAATCATAACAGATAAACACAACTGTAATGAACACATATCATTACAGTTTGTAATGAGTCGTGTATCGCTGTCTTGTATGGATGTATGTATGTTTGTATTCTTCAGACAGATCTTAATGCAGACTAGCCAAGTACCCAGGAGATATTATAGAGCACAAGGCAAGTGTGTGCGCAAACACAGGTGCACTCCCTCTTCCCTAACTTTCATAGTCCGATGGAACGTTTATCCGACACAACCGGGGAGAGATCAGGCGCAAGACCAACGGCTTTACGTGCTTTTCGAGGCACGGGGGTGTCACACCACCAACTTCCAAACTCCGGGCTGCTACTGAGAAATTCTCTCTTCCCTCACTTTCGTAGTCCGATGGGACGGCAATCCGACACGACCGGGGAGAGATCAGTCATCAATATACACCACTGTAGTATCTGACTACTCACACAAGTTTTGCCACTTCAAAATGACCAGGTTTTAAATCAAAAAGAAAAAAAAACTCCCTCGAACTGCCTCGTTAGCCTAGTGGTCCTAAGCACGACTGCTACGCTAGAGGTCCTGGGTTCGATTACAAGGTCGAGCAAAAAGTGTTATTGGGTTTTTCTATGAAATTCTCAGTAGCAGCTCGGAGTTTGGATTTGTGCCCGGTTAATGGCAATAGGCTCGCCCCCTATTACATGGGACCTAAATATACCGGCGAACTGTGGGTGTGCATTGTTACACCTCTGCCTAACCCTTCGAGGAATACAGGCGTGATGGTATGTATGTATGTATGTAAAAAAAACCCGCGACTTCGGCCGCGTGGCTTATTTCACCCGCGTTGAGTAACGTCTTTAGCTACTACTCCGCTCCCTTGAGTCGTAGCGTGATGTTGTATAGCCTATGTTACTCAGGAATAATGTAGCTATCTAGTCATGAAAAAATAATTAAGATCAGTCTAGTAATTTAGGAGCTTATTCTGTACAAACAATCAAATAAAAAATCTTTCCTCTTTATAATTTTGAACAGATTAAACGAGGAGTTTTTCCCTCTTACCTCGAGAGCCAATTATCACCACGTTGATGCGTAAAATACAATGTTTACATTTAATATGTTCGTTAACACTCCGCAAGCTGATTACTGTATCATTTTGTATGGGAGGAAGGAGATTTACCGAGCGAATGGATGGAAAATACAAAAACATTTTCATGAAACATAGCTTAATTATTGCAGCCTTATTCTACAGGGTGTTTGGCGCATGGACCGACACATTTTTTTTAGGGATTTGGGAGGTCATTAGCTAGGTTCTACAAAAAAACAAAAATTAAACGTTAAAAAAAAAGTTATTTCTAACTAGCTTTTGCCCGCGACTTCGTCCGCGTGGATTAATAGTTCCCGTTCCCGGGGGATTTCCGGGATGAAAACTATCCTATGTCCTTTCTCGGGTCCCAGACTATATCTGTACCAAATTTCATTGAAATCGGTTCAGTGGTTTAGGCGTGAAGAAGAGACAGACAGACAGACAGACTGAGTTACTTTCGCATTTATAATATTAGTAACAATTAAAGGAAACATTTTGGCCATTTTTCCTTTTTCTTTAAAAAAATCATATGTAACCAACCGTGACATTTGGGACAAATGGTGTATGGGCAGAACCAAGCTAATGACCTCCCATCCCTGAAAAAATTGTGTCGGTCCATGCGCCAAATACCCTATATGTATAGTAGACACTATTACTATTTGCATTATCTATACTAGTTAACATAATCTGCCGCATTTCGCCCAGGAGTGCGAAAGAAAAGGCTAACAAAAGAAACTATTAAAGTAAAACTGAAAAGTTTTTTTGTTTGTTTAAACGCAGTAATCTCTGAAACTACAAGCCAGATTGGAAATCGTTTAGTATTTCCAAATTCATAAGGAATAGTAAAGACTATATAGCATCACGCTACGACCCTCAGACGCGGAGCAGTAACCCAAGACGTAACTAAACATCATCATCTCCTTAGCCTTTTCCCAACTATGTTGGGGTCGGCTTCCAGTCTAACCGGATGCAGCTGAATACCAGTGTTTTACATGGAGCGACTGCCTATCTGACCGCCACAACCCAGTAACTGGGCAACACGATACCTCTTGGTTAGACTGGTTGTCAGACTTCTTGGCTTCTGACTATCCGTAACGGCTGTCAAAGATCTACAAATGACAGCTGGAACCAACGGCTTTACGTGCTTTCCGAGGCACGGGGGTGTCACACCACCAACTTCCAAACTCCGGGCTGTTACTAAGAAATTCCTAATGGAAAAACCCAATAACACTTTTTGCCCGACCTGGGAATCAAACCCGGGACCCCACGCTCCTCAGTCGCGCTTGCGACTACGAGACCAACGGGGCAGTCACCAAGACGTAACTAAACGCTGCTGAAAAAAACCACTCATAAGAAATGCAATATAAAAATGGCGAGACAGTTACGACTAAAGTATTCTTATTACTCAAAAGACTTTCAGTTTAAAATTAAACGCCGCTTCTGTGCAAGGGGGTAAGCAGGCTAGTTAATCAGTCTACCCGAGAGGCTGGGCTACAAGATAACTGCATTACTTTGATGTGGATCCGCTCATTGATTCCACGAATTATGTCGCTCGGTCGTCGTGTAGGGTTAGCAGAAAAAGTTTTTGAAAAAAATAATAATTGGATGATTAGATTTATTTTTAATTCTGTTGTGAGTAAGAATTTTATCATATATTGTTATGAATATATTTATAATTATTATTTTATTTAATAATTTATCGTTAATATCTTTTAGCATATTTTAGATGACGGCGATACGGAAGAGTTTTTTCATGACATTTTGCCATTTTGTTTTAGTTTCTTTTTTTAGTATTATTTAATTGTTATGGGTCTGATTCTTATTTATTCGGTTAAAATATTGTACATATTACTTAAATTAAATAACAAAGCACCTTATGTCCATATTAATTTATTTTTAAAATGTTAAGTTTGCCAGATTACTTTTTTTTACAAGATGTATGTATTTTAAAAAACCAGTACACTTCAATTTCTATCCGTGTTAGATAATTTTGTTTCAATCGTACAACACTCTATTTGGAGGAGTTCCTCGCTATACTCCCTAAGGAATTAGTCCGCTGCTCACCAATAAAACTCCGATAATGATCGTTAACTATCAGCACTCGAACAATATTCAGTTATTAGTTATTAGTCATGTCTTTCTGTTCTTGGCGTACCGATGGCAAATATAAAAAAATACTAAATACTATATTTTTTAATTTCTTTATTTGACCCAAAAGCACCATCTGCTGACGTAGATATAAGATATAAGATGGTCCAGTGGTTAACGCACCCGCTTCTAATACATGAGGCGGCATGTTCAAGACTAAACAGGTACCAATGTGGCTTTTTAAATTAAAATGTACTTTCTGAGTTTATTTTAAACACCATTCACATCGGTGAAGGTAAAAACGTGAGGATACCTGGACTTGTAAATAAGTCTGAAATCGCCAACCCGCTTTGGACATGCGTGGTGATCTACGCTCCCGCCGATGTCTCCATATGACAAGAGGCATTTGCCTTCATTGGGCCAACAATAGGCTAGTATTATCAATACTGATATAATGAAGCTAATGAGTTTGATGTTACTTTATTTAAACACGCTAATCTCTGGAACTACCAGTCGGATTGGTTATTTTTGTACATATTACAGCCAGATTAATCAAATCAAATCAAATCATTTATTTCAATTAGACCATTTACAGGCACTTTTGAATTGTCAAGAAGAATTAGGACTGCGGGTTGTTCGAAAGAGATACCGCGCCCCCGGAACGCAAAGGGCACATGAAAGAACTAGACGGGTTTTAGTCAGTAAAACTCTGACACTCCCTCCCGCCCCGCCCAGGGTGGGGGAAGTAATTTGATGATTTCCCGTCTTAAAAAAAAAAAAAAGATTCATGAGGAATAATATGGACTATATAACATCACGCTACGACCCACTGGACCAGAGCAGTAACTAAAAACGTAACTTAACGCCAGAAAAAGAAACACACGGACGTAGTCGCCGGCAATATCAAGTAATTATTACATTATTACTGATTCTATAGTTATTTAGTTGTTTCCAAAAACGGTCAGACTACAATTGAGACCTAATTTTAGTTATATCCAAAGTTTTATAAGGGACAGATATATTCTAATAGAACTAGTTAGACTGAAAACTGAGTCTAGGTTTAACATACTTTGTACAATAATAATGATGAAAGTTTCTTGTGTAATGAAGTTAGAGTATATGTGAGCGACACGTACGGGGATGTGATGTCCCTAGTAAAATGTATTGTGTGAAAAAGACGCCATTTTGAATGAGAAAGTTTTTGAGGATGGATGGATGTTTGTGAGTCTTTTATATTTTAACGGCTTTAGCACACATCATGCAATGTAACTGATGTGAATCTAGCTTAGCATTAGGATATTTTTTATCTCGCTTATGCGTTATTCGGATAATAATATATTTACTTTCATGAGGGCGAAGTAGCGGGTGAAATCTATTTAAGTTTTATTACTAGGTAATACCCTTAAAAAAAAGGCAATGGCGTACCAGTGTACACCACAATTTGCCGATATGTTTAGGTCCCATAAAATAGGGGGTAAGCCCATTGCCATTAACCGGGCACAAATCCTAACTCCGAGCTGCTACTGAGAATTTCATAGAAAATCCCAATAACACTTATTGCTCGACCTGGGAATCGAACCCAGGACCTCTAGCGTAGCAGTCGCGCTTAGGACCACTAGGCCACCGAGGCAGTAGTTTCTGTACCTGTATTATGCAAATAAATAATTTTGATTTTAGTCATTTTTTTATCTCTTTATTACAGTTATCTTTTATAAACATATACCCACACACACAAATACTATCTTAAACCACAATTTCAATAGTTACACATAATATAAAATAAGCAAGCAGTAATCTAGTCGATTTAAATTGGAAGGCGTCTATTCGCCACAGACTAGCCATTTTAATTAATGTTAGTTCAACAAATAGACTAAGCGCCACGCAGATTGAAAACCAATTTAATTATGTAACAAACTACATCAGCTCTCCGGATTAAAAAAACAAACTACGATTAGAAAAAAAACTGGCCAAGTACGAGTCGGACTCGCGCACGACGGGTTCCGTACCATTATAAACGGCAAAAAAATCATGTTTGTTGTAGGTATGAGAGTCTCTCTTAAATATTTGTTTTATTTTAATTTAATAATTTATTTTTAAAGTGAATATATATTATTAAATATTCTGTGAATATATCAAGCGCTCTTGCCGTTACCAATATCGAGCAAAAACGAGGAAAAAAAATCACGTTTGTTGTTTGTTTGTTTAATATTTATTTTATTCTGTTTGTTATTATAGCGGCAACAGCAAAACATCATCTGTGTAAACAACTGTCTAACTATCACGGTTCTTGAGATACAGCCAGGTGACAGACGGACGGACAGACAGACGGACGGACAGCGCAGTCTTAGTAAGGGTTCCGTTTTACCCTTTGGGTACGGAACCCTAAAAACCGCGATTAGAGAAAAAAACCGTTAGATACCGCTTGCTCCTATCCGATTAATTAACCATTCTGTTACAAAGCAAATAGAAAAAAATAGAAAATAAAACAGTAAATAGTAGTAGTAGAGCTCTTTGTGAAGGAGCTCGTCCGGGGAAGTACTACCACCATACCTAATTCTGCCGCAAAGCAGTGTTGCTGTGTTGCAGTTTGAAGGGTATGGGTGCCGGTGTAATTACGGGCACATGAGACATTTCAAGTTTTGTTTTGGATGGCAACGCGTTTGCAAGGCCTCTGGTATTGCAGATGTCTATAGGTAGTGGTGAGCAATTAACATGGTGGGCTATCGGATTGTTGGCAATTCTTCATCATCTTCCTGCCCTTATCCAATGTTACTTGGGGCCGGCGCAACACGTTTTCTTCTTCCATTCTGTCCTGCCAACCGTCATGCTATCACTGACTCCTTTCTCTTTCACATCATTCTTCATACAATCCATCCATCTTTTCTTTGGCCTCCCTCTTCCTCTTCCATTATTAAAATTGTAATTAATAATTAAATTCCTTTGTTTAGATTATTTTCCATCCAATAACGTAAAAAAACTGCCTCGTTAGCCTAGTGGTCCCAAGCGCGACTGCTACGCTAGAGGTCTTGGGTTCGATTCTCAGGTCGAGCAAAGTGTTATTGGGTTTTTCTACGAAATTCTCAGTAGCAGCTCGGCGTTAGGATTTGTACCCGGTTAATGGCAATAGGCTCACCCCCTATTACATGGGACCTAAAAATATACCGTGCGAACTGTGGGTGTACATTGGACATTGGTACACTTCTGCCGATCCCTTCGGGGAATACAGGCGTGATTGTATGTATGATGTAAAAAAAACAACTGATTGTTTTGCTATCCCTACCACTTAGAGAAAAAGATCCCCTGTTTTTATTCAACAGAGAAAAAGCTCGCTTTTGCGCTGCATTAGTGCGATTGTCTTTAATAAAGTATATTTCTGCTAACCCTCCTCGGTGTGGAGTTTTATTTTTATTTATGGCACACCAGGTTCGATTCGCGGCCTTATCACATTATTTTGGTTTCAATTGCCTTTTATTGAGCGGTTTTTAGTATCGTTATTTTTTCGGGTTTTGAGGTGAAATTGCGGTTAGTCTCTATGGGCCTATTGGAACGACATTTTGGACGATTTCCACCAAGTGGGCGGCGCCGGGGCACATTTTACATTGTGCTAAAGAAATTAAGACTTCTACATAATAGTTAAGGTTCATATTTGCATGAAATTTACGCTGCTTGGAATGGCATCAGACTACTAGATTCAATTTCATTTTTCATATAATTGCCGTTCAAAAGTGCCTTTTAATGGTCTAATTGAAATAAATGATTTGATTTTGACTTGACTTTGACTTTGACCAGATCGTATAAATTCCCAGCCCCAGCCTTCACAAGTGACAATACACAACCAAGCTAAAGTTGGTTAACAGTTTGACCATGTACTAAACCACTGAATTTTTTTTAAGCTCATACAATTCGTATTCAGCAGGAAAATCAATTCAATAACTATAAAAGCGAATATGCTAACAATTCTTTTATACTACTATCGTTATAAATGCTTAATGTTGCGTTAAAATTGTTCTACTTACCCCGCTTCAGTGCGATATTGACTATAGGAGGTTTTAAGGATCTCATGGCTGAATAGGATCCTCGCAATTGAGGAGTGGAAGACACGACATGCTACCATAGGTTCCGTACTTGAACTCAGAACAATTTAATTTTTTAACCGATTTCAAAAAGGAAGAGGTTTTTAGAGGCTTTTGGTTTTTGGCTTTTTTTTATAGGCGGGATATCATCAAATAACTTCCCCCGCCCTGGGCGGGGCGGGAGGGAGTGTCAGACTTTTACTGACTAAAACCCGTCTATGTTCCTTCATGTGCCCTTTGCGTTCCGGGGGCGCGGTATTTCTTTCGAACAACCCGCAGTTGGTTTTTGGCTGGAACATTTTTACACATTATTGTTTTATTTCCCCTTTTTAATTAGATACTAACATAGCTTTTAATGGTTTGTACTAACACAATGTGGGCCATATAGTCTGTGAATAAAAGATTTTTATTTATTTATTTTTATTTAATTCGAGTGTACGTTTTTTTTGTATGTTTGTTACGCGGTCATTCCGTCAACTATGAACAGATTTTGATGTTTTTTTTTGGTAGGTCATATGATACTTCAGAAGTGGTCCCATATAAATTTTATTTAGTTTATACATCAAGATATCAGAAGAAATATGTCATCCAAGTAAACAAAATTACATATTATTATTTAGCTTTCTTGTAACTCTTAAGTGATGTCTTGTTAATTTACGTAGCATTACAGTTCCTTCATGGATTTGGATGACAGGAAGTTGAAGAAAAAAAAGGGTTGCAGAATTTGTTCGAAACAGTCAGAGGCTCTGGAACTCGGAGAAACACTGATGGGTTTTAGTCAGTAAGAGTCTGACACTCTTTTTTGCTCTACCCAGAAGAAACAATTTGATGATTTGCCATGCTTCATAAAAAAAATCTTTTTAAACCGACTCGAAAACAATGGAGAATTGTTCACACCTAGCGCAAATTTGTTAAAACTTTCCCTAATCAGTATTTATTTACCCCCTAAATCATTCAAACACCCCATAGAAAGTTGTTTACAACCTATTTACAGACCCATCCACACGACATTCCATTGCACTTTAGCTAAACTTAAACAATACATCCCCCAAGCTTTATAAGCAACATTTACAGGGTCAAGTGGCGGTGAAAATAGGGGGGAAATTAGGGGTGAAAAGAGGGAAAACTTGTACGTAACAATAAACAGTTTTCATCGCGATAATTTGAAGTATAAATTATAGCTTAAGGAAATAATAAAAGTTTGTTTAATTTTCTTTGCTCGCCGCTTCCTTTTAAAAAGTTAACATTTATATTTTCCCGCGGTTTTCTCCTGCTGTGACGCCATATTGTTTGTGAGAATGGTCGGGACACACGGATGATAACAAGTTGTATAAGAAGTTACTGGGTTTTTGCTGATTTTGGAGCAGAAATGTATAGTTTTTCTCTTGTGAGTCTGATATCTTTGAGCTGTGGGCAAAGTTCTGTGGTCTGTTTTTCTTTTTTACTTTTCGGTTGGGAGAATAAATTATTCATGTTTATCACGTTGTTTGTATGTTTCTAAATGCACCCACGATACAGAAAAAAAAATCCGAGTGGCTAGGTTAAGTAGCTTTAGGTTTAGGTTAAAAAAGTTCAATTCCAACAAAAGTTATCGGTCAGATGAAAAATCTGCCCTTTCTTTTAATTATATTTCTTTAAATCATTAAAGGTAGGTGTCATTGATTTTGGATTTCTTTCTGCTATCAAGTTTATGTAAAAAAATACAGTTTTCTATGTTAATATTATAAAGCTGAAGAGTTTCTTTGTCCGGTTGAACACGCTAATCTCAGAGACTCCTTGTTCGAATTGAGATAATATTTTTGTATTGGTTAGTCCTTTTATCGAAGAAGGTTATAGGCTATATAACATCACGCTACGACCCTCGGGAGCGGAGCAGTAAATAAAGACGTTACTTAACAAGGGTGATGAAAAGCACGCGAACGAAGCCGCCGACAAAAGCTAGTCTTTCATAAAAAAGTTCATCTACTTACTCGCTTACACTAACACCCAACCCCAAAATCTCTTACCGAAATGTAATCACAAAATCAAAGTTGGAAAACAGACCGTTTTACTAAAAGCATTGAGTTTATATTGCATTGCTCGCCAGACACTTACCAGCTAACTACTCTTCCGGTCCAAAACGACCTATTGTCTTTTGGCCGTATAATGAAATCGTTACAGACCTAAGTAATTTCCTATTTAGGAGAAAAAATACATAAAAACTTATGTACCTAAATGTAGTTCTGAATCGAGGATCCGTGAAAGTACCAAGTGAATGGAGATTGAGAGAAGAACGATAAGAGCGCGTATACAGAAAGTTGGCAACGTCGCAAACAGCTGTCAAATATTTCCCTGTTTTGATTAATTTGTCAATATTACTGTATGAAAATAAGAAATATGGCTAACTAATGAACTAGAATATTAATAATGAATTGCAATTAAAACACTGAATTTGATGTTGTAACCGTTTTAGGTGTAAAAAAAGCATTTGTAAAGTTTCCAAATACTTTTTTACATCTAAAACTGAATATTCGGTGTTACGATTTTAATTATTGCATTTCATAATTAATATTCTAGTTCATTAGTTAGCCATATTTCTTATTTTCATACAGTAATATTAACAAATTAATCTAAATATTTGACAGCTATTTGCGACGTTGCCCAGTTTCTGTATACACGCTCTTAAGGAATTGAGTCAACTGAGAAAAAAAAAACAAAGAAAATACCCAGTAGTGAGAGTCGGACAGACACACAGACATATTATGATTCTTTACCAGCGTACGATATTTAACTGCCCCGTCGGTCTCGTGGTCGCAAGTGCGACTGCTGTGCAAGGGGTCCCGGGTTCGATTCCCAGGTCGAGCAAAAAGTTTTATTGGGTTTTTCTATGAAATTCTCAGTAGCAGCTCGGAGTTTGGATTTGTGCCCGGTTAATGGCAATAGGCTCGCCCTCTATTACATGGGACCTATATATACCGGCGAACTGTGGGTGTACATTGGTACACCTCTGCCTAACCCTTCGGGGAATACAGGCGTGATGATGGTATGGATATTAAAAACTACATTAATACGCCTTTAATATCAAACTTTATTTAATTTTTATTACTTGTTATTATAGCGGCAACAGAAATACACACTCAGTGAAAATTTCAATTCCGTACCTATTACGGTTCATGAGATACAGCCCGATGAAAGTCAGACGGATAGCAGAGGCTTAGTTCATTATAGTGCACAAGTGTGTGCCCAAACACAGGTGCACTTCTTCTTACCTAACTCTCATAATCCGATGGGACGGTTATCCGTCACAACCGGGGAGAGATCAGGCGCAGGACCAACGGCTTTATTTGCTTTCCGAGCCACGGGTATATCACACCATCGACTTACAAACTCTGGGGTTTTACTGACAAAATTCTTATGGAAAACCCAATGTCCCTTTGCCCGACCTAGGAATCGAACCTAGCAGTTGCTCTTGTCAAAAAGTCAAAGTCAAATCATTTATTCCAATTAGACCATTATAAGGCACTTTCGGACGTCAATTAACTTAAACTATTGAATCTAGTTGCTCATTCCAAAAGGTAGTTTCGTATGTAGAAGAACGGGCAAGAAACTCCATACATACTCTTTTTAAAC
Organism: Caradrina clavipalpis; assembly: GCA_932526535.1. Classification (NCBI taxonomy): domain Eukaryota; kingdom Metazoa; phylum Arthropoda; class Insecta; order Lepidoptera; family Noctuidae; genus Caradrina; species Caradrina clavipalpis. Next base: position 1,675,575 of record OW052110.1, read on the forward strand.
TTGCGACCACAAGACCAACGGGACAATCAAAAACAATTACTACATCTACCTACTACATTATTACCATTCTCGCCGATCGTATCCAATCACGGCAAGGCGTCTACATTTCATATAAAGAACATTTGTACCAATACCCCTGATAGCTATTGTGAACACACAATAGGCTAAGATTAAATTTCTCTGAAAAGAATCTAAGGACGGAACTCCACTGCCGCTTAGGCTGTGCACGAAGAGGTTATCTGCGAGAATTCATTTATTTGCCATCCATTTGGATGTTACGACGATTATGCCTATTTTAAACATGGTAAAGCTTATTTTAACGTGCGTAGCTTAGCCTTGCAATGGAGCCGCGTCTTTACTTAAGACGTAAGCGAGAATGTTTTATATTTTAAAATAAAAAAAATGCCAGGCTATTATAGGCTCTATACAGAGCAAAGGTCTTATACAGAGAAGGCATGGGCAAAAATATTGATGGATTGACGATTTCAGGCTTATGTTTTGAAATGTCTAAGAAAATAGGTACATAAGAAAAGGACAATGCCCGGAATGGCCCTTTGCAACAAAATGTATTGGAATACACGATAATTAACTGTCTATTTTATTATATTAAATGCAAATACTTTTGTAACATGGACTAGCTATATGCAAAAATGAACAATAAAAAATATTTTACGCGACTAATAACATTAATCGCCGCCATCTTCACAAAACGTCATGTCGTGTTGATAAAGAATAGGGATGGCCAATTGATTGTAATCGATCGACTGAATTTTTAATTTCCTAAAAGTATAATTTAAATCGATTTGAAATCGATTCGAATCGTAAGCCTTGTATCGACTTACAAAAAAATCGTGGTCTAAAAGATCGATTTTATTTTTCAAGTGTACATTTATAATTATATATTTACTGCCTCGTTGGCCTAGTGGTCCTGAGCGCGACTGCTACGCTAGAGGTCCCGGGTTCGATTCCCCGGGTCGAGCAAAAAGTTATTGGGGTTTTTACACACATATACATACATTTATAATGTAAATATTATCCAATTTTTGAAAAACAAGAAAGATAATAAATGATCTCTTATCAGTAAAATCAGATTTTTTTCGATAAAAAAAAAAATTGATCTATTTGACCTGAAAAATTAATTCTTCGATTAATTGATCTCAGATGGTCATCCCTAGTCACTTGTCACTGTCAGTTTACTGATGAACTGATGATTACAATAGCGTCGCTTGCTGTTTGTAATTTTATTGTTTGTATCGGTGTGTTTTGGTGACTTTTGGGACTATTATTGCATATTACGACTTGGCTATTTTAATGGACTCTGATTGCTTTAAAAAACGACTTACTTGGCTGTGATTTTCGGAACTGTGTACCGCTCAAACGATAACCTGGCACTCTTAAACGGACTTACGCATACGCAATGGAAAGTGGATTTTGTGTATATTGTGGCTCTGCTGGTGGTTCCATGTTGTTGGAAGATGACCAGATTCGTCACTGTGTACAACAATGGACTGCACCTCTTTTGGTAATTATATTTCTACTTTGTCTGCATACGAGTATTTTGGGTTCCTTCGTGTTTATTATTCTGTTTGCGTTCTTCTCGGCTGGTTAACAGTCACACGTTTGCGCTGTTCAAGCATGCGCCGTTTCTATTTTTACTATTTTTTCTCATTCCTAAACGAATTTTAAGAATACAGGTAATAGATTCTATGCATTTAAACATTGAACTTACATACACTTATGCTTTAGAAAAAAACTGCATAGGTACCTACCCAATTATCTAGGGAGGTGCTTAAAATAGCTAAATACATTATGATATTGCTTTTCAGTTTCTTAAAAATCACTAAGCTATGAAAAACTATACCTAATATTCGTTGTTATGGTTCGATTATAACCTCAAAATCTGATTCTTTTTTTGGAATATATCTATTCTGCAGCTAGTCCGCTATAAAAATAAGATCATTATAGTTGTTTACTAATGATCGGCAACACAAAATATAATTTTCCGATGCTCTTGGTTCCAGGGCGAACAATGTATGGGCGCAGAGCAATCTCCTTTACATTGGTACTTGCCCATACTCGGTTGGTAAACTACAACCAATCACTTTTAGCCGTATTTATGAAGAATAGAACATGCAATTACGCCTGTATTCCCCGAAGGGTTCGGCTGAGGTGCACCAATTTAGGTACACCTACAGTTCGCCGGTATATTAAGGTCCCATGTAATAGGGGGCGAGCCTATTGCCATTAACCGGGCACAAATCCAAACACCGAGCTGCTACTGAGAAATTCATTGAAAAACCCAATAACACTTTTTGCTCGATCTGAGAATCGAACCCAAGACCTCTAGCGTAGTAGTCGCGCCTAGAACCACTAGGCTAACGAGGCAGTTGCATGGGACCGAAATATACCGGCGAAATGTGGGTGTACAGTGGTACACCTCTGTATAACCCTTCGGGATAACATGCGTGATGGTTACACTCGGCCGAAGTCGCGATCAGAAGCTAGTCAGATTAATATTTGGAAGAAAGCCGGTAGACAATAAGTTACTTTCTTTCCTATAATCGTTTCCCTAAAGAGTTCCAAACTGATCGGTTTCGCTTCACTTGCATCCAACGACTTTCCGCGATCTTCATAAACTTCCACAATACCTTGTAATAAGGCGGATCTAAACTATGGATTTATCGTTTAAACCTTTTCATGGCTTCTACATAGTTTCTTTTATTTAAGGAAAACGAAGGCCAATTGTACCTATCAATATAATGAATCTTTACAATACGAGTATAATGTCTAAAAAATACATTTCAATTAATTAAAATAAATAAAACTAATCTCAATAATAAATTATTATAACTGTTAATATTTAATTTAGAACCTATATTTACTTTATATAAATTAATAAGAATTATTTATAAGTTTAGTTGTTGAATTTTAATTTTAAATTAATACTATGTTGCCGTGCCCTACCAGAGTCCGTAACTGTACTTTAGCTGTAAGCTTTATGTAACATCTTTTATACATATTTTGGTATGCAAATAAATGAACATGAATACTTAATGAAAATCATTTAAAATCTATACGCAATCCTATCTCAGCAACTACTTATGTAGGTAAATTAGATTTATTGCAACAAAAACTTCTTTAACCTCTTCGAGCGATTTTCAATTGGGGAAGAACTTTTAGTTTCGCGTCACACTGCAGTACTTGCCTGTCCAAACAACAGATTCCCGGGGCCCCTCACAACTATTTTCAAAAGACCCCTTCTTACCTTAACATTCTTCGTCCCCAGGTGTCAGACGACATCGGCTACGTGGTCTACTCGGCGCTAGGCAGCTTCTACATACCGTCCTGTATCATGGTGTTCGTTTACATCAGGATATACTACGCAGCGAAGGCGAGAGCGAGAAGAGGAATCCGGAAGAATCCGAGGCCTAGGGCTGTGAGTATATTGGAGATAATCTTTACTTGTCTCATCTAAATATATATATAACTCAAAGGTGACTGACTGACTGACTGACATAGTGATCTATCAACGCCCAGCCCAAACCATTTTCTAGGCTTTTTTAGCTGGTAGTATCGTCATGACTTTATATTTTCCCACTGCTTCTCTTTATATTTTTGTTTATGTATTATGTATATATGTACTTATAAGTATATATTTATATGTATATGTGTATGTATATAGTCATGTATTATTATATTGAATTTCAGTTTTTTTTTTTTTATATTTTTTTATCTTAATATTGATTAATTTTAAAGTAATTTTTCTTATTTGCACCTACCACAATTTGTCTCTGCATCACCCTAAGGTTGACTGGTAGAGAATGCCATTGGCATTAAGTCCGCCGCTGTACATTTTGTGCATAAAGTGTTAAATAAATAAATAAATAAATAAATAAATAAACCACTGGACGGATCGGGCTGAAATTTGGCATGCAGGTAAATGTTATGACGTGGGTATCCGCTAAGAAAGGATTTTGATAAATTCTACCCCTAAGAAGATAAAATAGGGGATGAAAGATAATACTTCTTAACGCGAGCGAAGCCGTGGGCAAAAGCTAGTTTTACCATATTAGGAGACCCTCGACAATCGATGTCTCCTAACATCGATTGCTCGGTTTTCCGTGTCTGGCGTACCGTCGCCCGTGCCTCGTCTCCTACACCGCGCGTTCGGTCCGCGCTAAAGGGCGTTTACACATTATGCCGCAGCTGCTGCTGTACAGACGCCGCTGCTCCACCACTGCACTAGTCCCACTTAGATTTGTATGGAGCTATGTACACAACGCCGCGGTGGCGGCGGCGAGCCTATATAGTATCAAAGCTGCGACATAATGTGTCAATGCCCTAACGCTCTCTTGGACGTCATAAGATCAAGAGTATTCGCGGACAAATGGAAGTCCATCTTGGGATCCTTGGAGTATTTTGAGATAAGCGTGCGAAACTCATGTAATTAAAGGTCTTAAAGTAATGTCAATGTAATGTAGTAATGTAAGTAATGTCAAGTAGTGGCAATGGTCGTTTTCTATTAGAGTAAAATAAGAAATTATTATATAATTAAGAAATTAAAACAACATACAAATTATATTTTAAAATATTAATTTAAAAATAAAAAATAAAAATTAAATAGTAGCCCACCGGTAACGAAATTGGCTCCAAGCTTAAGTCAGGACTCCTGAGAGAGACACCTCCAAATAATACGTGTTTAGGAGTACCGCTTTTATTATTATTCTATGCAACTTTATGTAACTCGAGACTCTAGGCCCCTTTGCAAGGCGTACGAGGGTCCGAAACCAACTTGCAATGGTCCCTAATGAGACACCAACCGACAATTATCTGACGGGCCTGTTGGTCTAGTGGTTAGTGGCCCTGACTGCTAAGCCGGAGGTCGTGGGTTCGATTCCCACAAACCAGAACAAACTTTGTGTGATGAGCATGATTGTTTGTTCTGTGTCTGAATGTGATTTATCTATAATATGTATGTATTTATAAATTATATAAGTATGTATATCAGTTGTCTGGTTACCATAACACAAGCTCTGCTTAGCTTGGGATCAGATAGCCGTGTGTGAGTTGTCCCAAGATATTTATTTATTTAATTATCTCCTTATGCACTATTTATTAACATTATAATCTTCTTTTGCAGAACGAGCAGCAAACGAGCTTCAGTAACCCGGCAAAGGGCACGCGACCGATGCCCTCCACTCATCCAATGCCCCCGGGGCACCTTAGCAATAATAACGGGTAAATATACACCTTTTATATATTCTCTCATAAGCATATGCGGGCAGCGCAGGACTGGTCATTGAGGCAACCTTTGGGGAAGGCCTACGTAGTACGTATGTCGTACGTGGACGTCTGTCAGCTGATATGGTAATGATAATGAAAAAGGATCAAGTCAACAAGTAAAATATTCTTTCATAAGCATATGCGAGCAGCGCAGGACTGGTCATTGTGACTATCTTGAAGAGAGGCTTACGTAAGTCCAGTAGTGGACTGAAGGCTGATATGATAATGATGATGGATTGAGTCGACAAGTCGCTGTGACCAGCGGTAGGCTAGCGGTAATAAAGGTCCTAACATTATGAACGGAGATCACTACGTCCTTTAAACATGGCTGAAATTTTAAGGGAGATAGGGGTCTCGAAATGGCGAGGCAGGGTCGGCGGCAGACCACGAAGAAGATCGAGGGACGACTTGGTAGGCTTCCTTGAGAATCGGCAAGACGTAGCGCAGAGTCGCGATATCTATCGCGACTCCATTCCTTCCATCTGGAAGGAATGGAGTGAGGCCTTTGTACAGCAGTGGAACAGTACAGGCTAATTATAATATGGAAATATTATGTTGTTAAGAAAGTGTGCGTAATTTCTAGCTTCATTGCTGGGCTCTTATTCAGGTATATAAAGTACCTTAAGTTTGTATAGTTGACAGGGTATTATGATGTTTTTTTAATCTTACTCCTCCGCTGGTCTTTTGTTAAATTCGTTGCGGGATCTAAAACAGTTGAATCGTTTCTCCGGGACTCGTCGAGGTTCATTTCCTCGGCGCTTTTCTGGTCGTCGCCAATGTTGATCCTGGCTTTTAGAAGATGCAGGGGATTGAAAACAGTGGGGCAGGCTTGGCCTAAGAAAAAAAGGATAATGCTAAAAACCATCCATCTGCCTAGCCTTTTCCCAACTATGTTGGGGTCGGCTTCCAGTCGAACCGGATGCAGCTGAATATCAGTATTTTACATGGAGCGACTGCCTATCAGACCTCCACAACCCAGTAATGGGTAATACGATACTCTTGGTAAGACTGGTTGTCAGACTTTCGGGCTTCTGACTAACAGTAACGACTGTCAAAGATCAAGATATAGAGGAATATTGCTAAAAACCAACATACATTATTGTCAGATATTTTCCGTGAAACTTTAGCCAGCATTTGCGATTATTTTTTTGTTCTAGACCACACTTTGGAATCTTCTGGTTACGGAGGGATTACAGGTCAAAATTATAACTTTTTTTTACGTTTTTTTGAGCAACCAGGTTTTAAATGCTATATCTAAACTTCAAATATCCCCCTCCTCATGTACAGTCGCATGCACCCGTGTGTTATGTGCGATACATTGTGATTTGTGACCAAAAAGGAACGTTTCCAATTCCCAGCAACAATTTTTTCTCAATGTTACTTTCTTTGGGCTGTATGCGTAATTAATGGTCGTGTGATGTCTTTTTATACCCTGTATGCTTCAAGACGTGGAAACTTATTAATATTTCACAAGTGAATGAAACCATCCTGAGGAAAGCCAGTCATAATATGAGTCCGTAATCGCCCATCCGCCTTGAGCAAGTGTGGTGATTAATGCTCGTGCCTTCTCTGTATGAGAAGAGCCCTTTGCTCTACAGTGCAACAATAATAGGCTGATATAATTTTACACTAGCTCACGCCTTTTCCCCCGGGGGTAGGCAGAAGACACTCCAAGAACGCCGTTTTTTCGGAATTGCATTTCGCAGTTCAACCCAGATGGTTATGTACTGCTTAAACAGAATTTTCTGTGGTTGCCTTAGAAATTAAGGGCTACCACAAAACGCCACCTGCTATGATACTTACTAAGGCCAATCACACACTGCCACGCGCTACGCTCCGAGGAGCATGGTGATCTAGCGCTAAACTGAATTCGTTTTCTGCGTGTTGCACTACGCGTGTTTTTTTTACTTGCAAATAACGTAAAAACAGAGAGAATCAGACTTTTACTGACTAAAACCCATCCATGTTCCTACTTGTGTCCTTTGCGTTCCGGGGGCGCGGTATCTCTTTCAAACAACCCGCAGCCCCGGCAGGATGCGGTGCAGTGTGCGAATCGCCTCCCCCCCCCCCCCCCCCAACTTCTCGCCTCTCATAATTTATTTAATCTAAATTAACAATTAATAAAACAATAATTCTTTTCCAGCGAAAGCCAAATATCAACGATAGAGACGCCACAAGTGCAGATCCCGACGGTGACGTGCGAGCTCGCGTCTGACATATCGACGAGTGAAGCGGGCGACACGCTGCCGCCGCCGCCTGACGAACGGAAGGATACGCTAAAAGTAGCCTACCAGGTAACGTAGTTTTCAATATGGATTTTTTTGGATCTATATATGGTATAAGCCATGATGATGTCATGATGGCCCAGTGGTTAAGGCACCCCCGCCTCTCATGCACGAGGTTGTGGGTTCACCACCGGGCCCGGGCAAGTACCAATGTGACTTTTTCTAATTCATATGCACTTTCTGAGTTTATCATGGACACCACTGACGTCGGTGAAGGAAAACATCGTGAGGAAACCTGGACTTATAATTAATATAAGCCTGGAATTGCCAGTCCGCCTTGCTTGCGCTTTTCTTAAGTTTTGTTTTTACTATTTATGTTAGCTATTAAATCTATCTATCATTAACCTACATATCAACACCTTTACTTTAACTTGACCTTTGTCCTTAAATCTTCATCAATAACTTACAATTTGACTCAAGAACAGGTAAAGTCAACTCTGCTTTATCACTTAGAAGCCACCTAATCTAACTGTAAGCTGTGGCTTTAAGTTAACCGTATCTAAGTTAACTACAAGTAACAGTGTTACTTCTCCGATTGATTCGGAGTTTGGTTGACTCTCGGTCAGTTTGCGCCCAGTGATCTGTTGTACGCAGTTGTTTGTGGATTAACTTGAATTTAGGTGAACAATATTGCATTAGTTTAAGTTAGTACAAATGTTTGGGAAATATTCCTGATGTAAAGATAAATATGATGTATTTGGAATCGCTAAGTGAATGCCCAAACTATTATCGTGAATTTATTAATTGATTTGAGACCGACAAACATTGGAGATCTTTTTACGAATTTTCAAATACCTACAGACTATTAGTTCTGCAGATTAGAGCGCTCAAATAAAAAACAAACTCTCCAGTGTTATATCATTAGAATAGAAAACCAACTGTTGTATACAAATTGCAGTTCTGACCAGGTTAAAAAGTATAAAAAATTCCATTCTGTATGTAGGTAGAACAACGTTCAAGAATTTTCCAGAATCGCCAGAATCCCATTAGTTTTAGTTATGGAAACTTTATTACTGACCTAATCTTGTAACTAAATTAAATCATATCACCGACCCATATCATTATGATATAATCTAAACAAAAACTAACCAACGTTTCCTTCCCCAGGTTGTCACATCAGCACAAGTACAAAAAAACCCACTGGCTTCTTGTCCACTGAGAAGCTCGACTCTCTCAGTGAACGGAGAGCTTCAACTACAACAGACAAGGGGCAGAGCCCCCAGCGTCGCAATAGACGCCGACATGGTCTCAGAACTAGAGCCATCATCATCAGACTCCGGCGTCGTCAGCCGCTGCGGAGGCGTCAAGCCCCTAAAACTACGCATCTTCAAAAAAACAGATAGAAGACAAGAAAAGTCACAACCAAGCAAATCAGAATTAGAACCGGCGCTACCAAAGCCACACAAACCAAGAGACCCAGAGAGAGAAAAGAAGAGATTAGCGAGAAAGAAAGAGAAGAGAGCTACTTTAATTCTAGGGTTGATAATGGGGAGTTTTATCGCTTGCTGGCTGCCTTTCTTCTTCTTGTATATATTGAAAGCTGCTTGCAGAAACTGTGTGATACCCTCAAGCGCGTTCGCGATAGCCTTTTGGCTTGGTTACATGAATTCTGTTCTGAATCCAGTGATCTACACAATCTTCAACAAGGATTTTAGAAGAGCGTTCAGGAGGATATTGTTTAAGTGATGTTTAGCCTACGTGTGCTGTTACCGATGCGTAGCCAACAGGATCCTGATGGCTCAGCGGAGGGCAGCACCGAATCTTTACAATGTACGTTGAATGGACTCTTAATAGTTTTAATAAAGATTGGAACGGTTCAGTGATATTCCGGGTTTGGGCTTTGACTGATATTATTCATCAGCACAGTTAAAATAATTATAGCTTTTTTCAGCAACATTTAACCAACTAATTATTTTTAATTGCTTGTTAAAATTATAATTAATTGTTAATAATTAGTTGGTTAAAATAATTAATTTTATTATGCTATAGTTAAGTATGAATGCATTTGAATAATATCAGTCAAGGAACGAAAATTCTGACAAGCAGTCAATAGAACAGTGGTGAAACAAAAATTACGCTTACAGATATAATAAAATAGATTATTTATCCTATCATAATGTCTTAGGTCAGCTTGTTCATATTTTTAAGCTTTTTATATAGAACCTATGGTCATTTCATGTGCAACTATTAAATAAATAAGTCCCTCATATTCTAAAAAATATCAAAACTAATTGGAAAAAAAATATACAATTAATTTTGTACAATAATTATTTTTTTAATGTTCAAAACCAAGTAGTGCCAACATTGAGCAAATAACTATCAATAGATTAAGTACATAAGAAACATCATGAAATGACTGTACACTTATGTTGCAATATAAAAAGGAATTGTAAATTATAAAATACATTATTACGTATTTAATTCATTTCGTAGGAATTTTTTAATATTCGTAGCAAAATCATAGATTAATAATATATAAAATATGAAGAAACTGCAAAAACACTAATGGATTTGAAAAGTTATACATACTTATGATATAATTATTCCTTTAATAGTACAATAAAGGAATTACATAGCTTTAATGTCATCAGATTTTGTAAAACATTAATTAGCATTAGCTGTGTTAGTACCTGTGCCCACTGAGGTGTAAGAATATCATTATTGAACGTAGATTTACATTAAAAAACTAAAGCAGATTATATTTTTTGGGAAAATAGAAAAGGTTTGGTACTTAAGATTTTCTGCACATTAGACGCAATTAAAAACTCTCAAACTCTTAATTTTGTGATTAAAGCAACTACTTAGATTTATTAATCTGTTGATTGCTAGTACAAGTGTTCAACTACATGTTACAGAAAGCATTATTTAAAGAAAATAATTAAATGACACTGTTACTTTTGATCAATGACACCAAAAAGCGTAATAAAATATATTTAAGAAAATCTACCATATTATGCTTCATGTCATTGCTAAAAACATAATAGAATAATTACAAATATGATTACAGAATTAGTATGTTACACCACAGTGGGTAGAGGTCTTAGAAATTCTAAACTTGCTAGAAAAATCACTAATAAAAATAGATTTTAATTGATATTTAAATACACTATAATATATATGACGGCGTAAGCGATGGCTGAGCGATAGCGCCGTTGGCATTAGGGTTCGGTGGTACCGGGTTCATGACGAAATGTTAAAATAATAGTTTCGGTTTTGGTACACAAAAATCACTGTTTATTATTTAACACAAATTTACATTAAATAACAATTAATAACAATTAATAATCTCCACAAAATGGGCAAACCGACAGTTTCGTTATGAAGGAGTGACTTGGTTGGAGTTCCGATCAGAAGTGATCTCGGCACAATCCCCACTCTCCAAAACGACTCTGTCCACGTGCCGCCATTAAAACAACATCTGACGTCACGGCGTTTACCCCTACTACAATAATCAAATCAGCAACTTGGTGTTTAAAAGTTATCGCTTTCTCCGACACGGCCAGCCTGACAAGTTACACGTCCTCGTGAGTACCTGTAACCAAACGGTCAAATTTGGAGCAACAGTACAGGCTCGGTCAACCTGACCACATCATTAAGGAAACGCATAACTCGAAAATAACAGTTGTCAAACAAAAGGTTCCTCTAAGTCTCGATCATATTTACTCAGCAACTAAATCAACTTCGATCACATACAACGCTCATGGCCCAGCTGCCGCAGCAGCTAGTGACACTTATGCCACCCATATCGTCATCACCTCATGTGATACGACCACACACACCACATAGAGTCTGCGACTCCCAGGTCAGTACAAGACCAAAACAACAATAGTCTCCATTGAGACCCAGGTCCCCGCCGTACCACCAGCTGCCCATCGCCCCCTGAACAGCTCACAAGTGAGCTGCAGTTACGACTACAGACTAGTGCGTACGGTGCGACCAAATAGCCATGGTATGTGTCTACTACTCGGTGGAGGTACTTTCATCACCGTCATCTACGTTTAACTCATTAGGAACATTACTTAGAGGCATCTTTCGTATACGATCGTGAGCGTACTTGTAGGTTCTATTACCATTCAAAGATTTTAAAAGATAACGATCACCGTCAAGTACTTCTACAACTTTAAACGGTCCCTTATATTTGGGGTCTAATTTAGTCTGATTCCGTTCTTCATTTTGAATTAAAACCAAATCACCAACATCAAATTTTACCAACTTAGCTTTACCTTTATCAAATCTAGATTTTTCATATTTTGCACTTTTGTCAATATTTATGACCGCTTGCTCTCTCGTCTCGTCAAGGTTAATCTCCGTTTCGGTATCGTCTAACGTTAAAAGATTTAGGGGTCTAGCTACGCGGCCTATCAAAAGTTCGAGAGGGCTTGCTTTTATGACACGGTGGACAGAACAATTTAATGCAAGTTGGACGTCTTCTAGTGCGTCTTGCCAAGATCGATCGGATGTCTCTACGGAAGTCAACATGCCTTTGAGTGTACTCATAATCCTTTCGACTTGCCCGTTAGCGCGGCTTGATCCCGTCGCAATCAAGTGCAAATTTATACCGTGGGACTCGCAAAAATCTTTAAAATCTTTGCTGGCGAAGCATCGACCTTGGTCAGCAATAACGCGAGTGGGTGCTCCAAACAACGACACACTAGACTTTAGAGCTTTAATTGCGCTAGCTGAATCGATTCGAAGAGTGTGATACAAAAGAACAAATTTAGTAAAAGCATCAATTAAAACTATGACGTACTCTTTAGAATCATTTTTACCACTAAGCTTGCCGGTTATATCAACGTGAACTGTATGCCACGGGACACTAATTTTGGGGATCGGATGAAGTTCGGCCTGTATACGCCCGGAATGAGATTTAGACACTTTGCAGGTTATACATCCATCGGTAAACTTACGAACATACTTAGCCATATGTTCGAACCAGTAGTGTTCGTATACCCTTTCAAGTGTCTTTTCCCAACCTAGATGCATAAGTGACTCGTGCACATGGTTAATAACCGACCATCTGAAAGCACGTGGGACTATAGGGAGGCAGCGAGTACGATTGTTACGTTGTACTTTGCGATGCAATACACCCGAACGCAATTCGTAAGTCTTTGCAACGTCCGGTGGAAACTGACTTTCTTTAAGTTTGGTGACCAACGATTGAATCTCTTGATCACGCAATTGTTCGGCTAATAACCAATTTTGTGATAAAGTAGCGATATCAACACGTTTCTGCTCGATTTTTTGCATACCTTTTTGCTCAGAAGTACTACTCAATGGATTACGGGAAAGAAAATCGACATGTGCCATACGACGACCTTCGCGATAAAAGATTTGAAAGTCAAATGCTTGAAGGAAAGCCCACCAACGATGAACACGTGGTGTAATATCAATTTTGTTTCTCGAAGCCTTCAATGAATTACAATCGGTAATAACTTCAAAATATCGTCCTTGTAAATAATGACGAAAGTGTTTAATTGCGTTTACTACGGCCAGAGTCTCCAGCTCATATGAGTGGTATTTTGACTCGGCTTTTGAGGTGCGTTTACTAAAATACTCGACAACCAAAAGTTCATTATTTACTTTTTGAAAAAGAATAGCGCCATACCCATCAGCACTTGCATCAGTATGCAATTCAATTGGGTGCTCAGGGTTAAAAATAATTAAGACAGGCTTAGTAGTTAAAATTGAAATAACTTGTTGTCTTATCTGCTCGTGTTCTAATTTCCAAATGAATTTCTTACTAGTCGTCAATAAAAACAGAGGGGACATAATTTGAGAGAAACCTTTAACAAACTTACGAAAGTATGAAGCAAGGCCAATGAATTGTCTAAGCTGATGAATATTGTCAGGGGGAGGTAGTTTAGTTAGGGCTTCAATCTTTCTGGGATTCGGCCTCAGCTCGCCAGCTGTGATATCATAGCCTAAAAACTCTACATGACGTTTCAAAAATGAACACTTCGAAATATTAAGAGAAAACCCGGCTTTAGTCAGAGCTTCTAAAACTTCGCGCAGCCTATTGATACCTTCCTCCTCAGATACTGACGGTATGAGGATGTCATCAATGTATAAGACCACGTAAGAGAAAGCCAAGTCACCAAGGGCATTTGACACCGATCTTTGGAAAACACTCGGTGCGTTTCGAAGACCAAACGGCATAGCCAAGTATTCAAACTGCCCATCAGGCGTAATGAAGGCAGTACGTTCGATACTATCGGGATCCCGAATTGGGATTTGGTGAAAGCCACTTGCGCAGTCTAGACAGGAGTAAAAATTCGCGCCTGATAACCTAGCCACTTGATCTGCTATAAGAGGCAATGGAAACCGGTCAGGGATAGTATTAGAATTTAGTTCCCGATAATCTACTACCATACGATCAGAACCGTCACGTTTCTTAACCAAAAGAATAGGACTTGCAAAAGGGGACTGACTAGGCCGAATGATATTAGCGTCTAATAATTCCTTAACCTTAGATCGCACTACTTGCCTTTCGTCTGGGCTGAGTCGGTAAGGTCGACGATAAACAGTACGGTTCGGGTCTTGAAGCCTAATTTTCAGTTCACCAGAAGTAACACGTGTACGGGGTAACCCGTTAATAAAAGCATGGGAATATTCACTCAACAACGATATCAAAGGTACACTATTTTGCATATCGGTATCGACATCATTAAAACAAACTAACCGATTATTTTCATAACTACAAACCGCTACACTTTTTTGTTTAGAAATAATTAAGGAAGAGCTGGTCATGTTAATTGTAAATCCTAATTTTAAAATTTCGCGTCCGATCATTACATTATATTTCAAATAATTATCGGGTAGGACATGAAATAAAATCGGTAAACAATGACTATTAATAAAAACGTCGCAAAGAATTTGTTCGGTACAATCTACATTAGCACAACCAATACCTTTTATACGAACTATCGAATAGACATGTTGACCTTTGAAGTAACGGCTAATAGATTGTTTGACAAGAGAGCATTCGGCACCGGAATCAAAATAAAAATAGTACGACTCACCGGATTGTTCCAATTGCCCGCAAACGCCTGCTATTTCGCAGCTATCGACGCGTCGCTCCGCCGTTGCGTTGGCAGCGCTGCCCGCCGACGATGACGCGCCACCCGCAGTGCCGCGGCAGTTCGTAGAGATGTGTCCGGCTTCTCCACAACGGAAACACGTTACTCTCTTGCTGGAACCCGATGAAGTCGCCGCCGGTGTAGTTTTCTGGACGTTAGCTCCAGCAGGCTGCGTAAACTTCGAACGACAGTTCACTGCTTTGTGTCCCGGTTTTCCGCACTTGTGGCACGTGAACATAGTGGAAGTTTGTGGCTTAAAACGCTTAGCATCAGTGGCGCCATCACCGGTACTGCGATCGAACTTCCGCTTCAGACTTGCACTCGCCTTAATCTCCTGCAGTAACTTGTTGCGTGACGTTATTTCGCTAGTAAACGCCAAGCGATTAAGCCGAGAGTCGAACTGCGAGACATGAGCCAGCACATACGACGTGGCTATTTCTTCATGGCTTCGATTCTTCCATCGAGCCAACAGGGTAGTCATTAGGCGGCTGGCGTACGCTGCGAGACATTCGCCCTCCTTCGGCCGGCCGTTGTGGATGTTAACAAGCGATGCAGCAAGAGTTTCAGTGGATGCATAACGCGCAAGGAATAAGTCGCGGAAATGCTGCCACGTCATGCCTGCATGCGAAATTTGCGACAGCCACGATGACGCATTACCTTTCAGGGCTTTGCTTAGAGCTATAATAAGCGATGCACCCTCCAGTGGACGTTCGTCGAGGCAAATATCGATAGTATCGCACCAAGCACGTGGATCGGTATCTGGTAGCTCCGGATTAATTTCTGGCAGCGTGATCTGAGGTGCCACTGCTGGTGTCCTGATGGCTTCGATCAGCTGCATCATGTTCTTCTGCTGCATCTCGAACATAGCACGCCAGTGGGAATCGAGTCCAGATCCCACTTCTGATGACGGCGTAAGCGATGGCTGAGCGATAGCGCCGTTGGCATTAGGGTTCGGTGGTACCGGGTTCATGACGAAATGTTAAAATAATAGTTTCGGTTTTGGTACACAAAAATCACTGTTTATTATTTAACACAAATTTACATTAAATAACAATTAATAACAATTAATAATCTCCACAAAATGGGCAAACCGACAGTTTCGTTATGAAGGAGTGACTTGGTTGGAGTTCCGATCAGAAGTGATCTCGGCACAATCCCCACTCTCCAAAACGACTCTGTCCACGTGCCGCCATTAAAACAACATCTGACGTCACGGCGTTTACCCCTACTACAATAATCAAATCAGCAACTTGGTGTTTAAAAGTTATCGCTTTCTCCGACATATATTTCTTTAACAATCCCTTGAAGACTTACCCATACGCTTATATACGTACAAAATAGTGAAGTATTATTGTAGTTTTCATGTAAAATTATTTGCTATATTGATTATCCTAAGATTCACCAATCTAAATAAAACAAAAATAAAATTTTATGTATTGTTGTTTTTAAAATGTTTACATTTTAAAAGAAATCTTTCATAAATGTTATTGCTAAAATAAAATACAGTCCTTTTTTTCTAAAGAATTAACAAATGAGACATAGATTAGGAAAAAAAACAATTTTTATTTACAAAAGATTACACCAAATTTATGAAAGATTTCTCATAAAAATAATAAAATAAATATTTATGAAACTAAATCATGTAATTTAAACAGTTAAAATACAACATCTATAAAATAATTATAATAAATTACAACAAAACTAAAGCAATCATTGTAAAGATGCGGTGTATTAAATTGTACTGATTAAATTGTGAAAGTAATTAAAATTAAATATATTTTTAATTAGTACCGATATTTAACATAAAATTTATACACCAAATAAAAAATATATATTCCAAAGTTATACATTAATCTACTAAGTTATACATCCAGAGCTAACTAAAAAAAATATAATTATTTAAAGAAACAGAACATAATTAATGATTAGGTAAAAATAAGTTTTTAATTTCTTTCACAATGTGAACAGTATTTTGTAGGTTAAATATATTTTAAATAAAATAAAAAATGACTGTGCCTCTGTGCCTATCGACAAGCACTACACAACAATAAAATGCACTTTATTGAAAAATAATGTAAATACAATACAATTAGTTTAATTTCCTTTTCGTCTAAGGATTTGATTCAACCAAGATTTTGGTAGAATTTGATAATCATAATTTTAAATGTTTTTTAAACAGCGCTGGTCGCTTTTAGTACCTATATTTTAATTAAGTTTTCTGTGTAAATATTGTACTTATATTTAGCTTAAGTTATATGTTAGATAATTATAATTAAATATAATATACCAAAAAGAACACCAAATACTTCCTGTAAATTTTTCTAATCTTATGAATAGTAAAACATTTTATCCAGTAAAATTTTAACCTTGTATAAATATTGGTTCCACGTAGCATATAAGGGTTGTTTATATTTTAATAAAATATAGGGTTAATTCTGTATTATTTTTACGTTTTTAGTCCAAATCCAAATCCTTAAGATTTGTTTTTCCAATAAAACTTGTAGGAAATTTTTAACACTTTTTTCCGTGTTTTCAAACATTTTGTTAAAAAGTTTATCAACTATACCTACGACTGATGATAGTTTTTAATAAAAATAAATCTTTTTCCAACCTACCTAAATACAATTGTAAATAATATTTCTTCGATAATTATTGCAAAAAATCTTGTATAATAATTATAATGAACAACAACGACAACTTAATTCTAAATTGGTGTAAACTAGATTTTTGGATCTTAGAATTAATAATTATTAATACTTAATAATTAAGTATTATAACTATTTTTAAGTAAAAATAATAACATTGCAACACCATTGCCGATATAGTTATAAAATTAGATTTTTAGATAAAATAATTATTAGATATTAATTATGTACTGAATTCAAAAGCAATAGTGAATGTAGATTTTTTTCGTATATAATTTTTCACTATTTTAAAATATTTCATATAGTCTTCCAAAGTGTGTGTGATTATCAAATAATAGTAGTTACCTTAATTGTTTGTAAAAAAAAATATCAAGAATATTTTTTTTTCATAGTTTTTTTTTTGTTTTATGTATGAAGAATGTGATGATTTTGTGGAGAAAAATATTTTTGATGCGGAGTAACAATTTTTAAAGAATCTAGAACCCCACAATGTAGCACAGAGCCCTTGCTGATTGTGCAGGTTCTATTTTTAAAAGTCGCGTAAATCGACTTTGAAAAATTATTCACACACCACTTTGTTAAAAGTCTTGTGTGAATAAAATAAAATGCAATAATTTAATTTTAATGAGTGAATTAAAAATGTGAAAATATTATTTAAGTGTGTAAAAGTTTTAAAAATACATACAGGTTTTTGTACAGTCTTAAAAATCTTGTAAAAAAAATACAATTTAACGCCATTATTTCTTATTTAGTGAAAAAATATTTAGAATGTTTTTAAAAATTAAATAACTTATAGGTGGCTATCCTGTGTATCTAGTAACTTGTTCAATAAAAAATGTTCTAAATTAATAAAAAACTATTTATACTTATAGTATAATAATCTATATAGTATTTGTTAAATATTTTAATTTTTAATAAGTATATAAAAAATTCGGAGCGCGTTACGTTTATATAGTTCTTTATATAAAAAATATAATTATAATTATTAAAATCGTCTAAGACTATACGATTAACTATTAATTCTTATCGACTCAAAATGTAAATGAAAAAATATACGAAGTACCAATATACAAATTTTAATCTTTACTTATTTGTTTTATTACAAACCTTACCTAAGAAACTAATCACCAAGAGGGAGTATAAATACTACAGCTCCATATATTACATCTCTTAACATTTTTTAAAGTCATGATACCTATTTATTTATTTAGTATCTCTAAGAAAACATGCAGGTATATAAATCATGATAATACAAAAGGTCGTAGGTGTACTCCTACACTTAAAGAAGACCAAAGCATGCACGATAGAGTTAACAACTAACTAACAACGTAAACATAAAATTATGTAGGTATAGGTACTGTTCAAAGAAAAAAAAATGGGGTTACAAAAATCTTGTAATGCTACTATATCTTGCAATTCATTGAATAGTAAAATAACACTTTAAACAAGGTGTAGTTTTGCATCCTTGTCAAATTCAAGAAGGTAAGTAATCCTGCTAGAGTTTCCCAAAAAAAAGGGTTTTTTGTACCTAGGTGAGTTTCGAATTCAATATAGTCATCTTGCCGCTGGATTAAGACAAGCGAGGCGATGAACCCGCATTTATACAGTGATTATTCTATTCTTTGGAAGAGGTGTATTCTGAAATACTACCAAACATAAACAACTAAAAATACAAGCATTTATTTATTATTCAAAAAATATATTTTATAAGTCGTAATTCTATTAGATTATTTATGTCTTATGACAACTCCTCCGTTAGTCTCGTGTTCGCAAGCGCGACTGATGGTCTTAGATTCGATTTCCAGATCGGGCACAAAGTGTTATTAGGTTTTTCCACTCCATTTAAAACACTGGTATTGAGCTACATCCGGTTAGACTGGTAACCGGCCCTAACATATAGTTGGGAAAAAGGCTAAGCAGATAATGATATCTTTTATGACAACCTTCTAGTTTAACGATAATACAAAACTGCATGGCAATTGGCCCACCGTGACCGAAATCGGACCGAGAATATTATTAGCAACTACATACAATACAATATTAGTCTAAAGGGTGATATAACTTGTATTAAAAGTCTTGCCTTACCGTTAACCATAATAACTTGATCATGTTTATATAAATACATAGTTATCGCAAAAAAAAGACAATAGAAATTGTTTAAAGTCTAAGAGTAACCTAGAAAAGACATTATAAAAGAAAATTTTCATAATACACAGATCATGTTTAGACTAATTTGTATCTAGTTATCGTAAAATCTAGACAATGGGAATTGTTTGAGTTTCTATTGTAATAATCTAGCAAGACAATATAGGAACATACCTAATGATAAAAAGACAATTTACGAAAACAAGCTTGCATGTAGTTCCCATAATTTATTTATTTAAACTTTATGCAACAAAAGTATAAAGGCGGACTTAATGCCTTAGGCATTCTCTACCAGTCAACCAAAAGTGATGAAGAGGTAACATGGTAGGTGCAAATTATAGTACGAGGAAAAAAACAACAAAAATGAAATAATAAAAGACCCAAAACAATTATATTTATAAATACAAAGACAAACATATAACCTCGTACCACACAAACAGCCAGACCCGGAACAACTATCTGTAGGCCATACTAATAGGTATTTGTTTCGTGTGAGAATCGAACCCGATACACGCAGCGCAGCAACAAATCATTCACCCACTGCGCTAACCAAATCACTTGAATTGTTGAACATAATATGAAGGCTCGCCCCCTATTACAAGGGACCTAAAGCATACCTGCGAACTGTGGATGTACATAGATACACCTCTGCCTAACCCTTTTTGAAATAAAGGCGTGATGGTTGTATGTAATATGCATAATAAAACCATTTACGACCTTCTTCTTTCTTTATCGTACAGGCAGTAAGGTCTAACCACCCCACACACCCTAGTGTCAGAGTTTCTAAACCGCCTCAAGGGCCTCTGACATGGTTACTGATGTCAGTGATGTCCAAGATAAACTAAGAACACACTAAACTGTGTATATGAGTCTATGGCCAAGTTCCTAAGAGGCACGGACAGTCTCAATCAGCGCTGGCCCGCCGGGACGAGATACGTTATATAAGACATGCTATTAACTATTATAATACATAATGTAGTTCCCTAGGAGTCTCACATATCGAAACAAACGGAGCCAACTTGATTGTTGAGTTAGGCGCACTTAGAGAAGTCTAGGGGGACACACTGGTGGAATGTTTAGGCAGCAAATGGTAGATGACTGCCTCACTTGACCGTCTCGTTAGCCTAGTGGTCCTAAGCGCGACTGCTACGCTGGAGATCTTGGGTTCGATTCCCAGGTCTAGCAAAGTGTTGTTAGGTTTTTCTATGAAATTCTCAGTAGCAGCTCGGAGTTAGGATTTGTGTCCGGTTAATGGCAATAGGCTCGCCCTTTATTATATGGGACCTAAAAATACCGCTGTGGGTGTACATTGGTACACCTCTGCCTAACCCTTCGGGGAATACAGGTGTGATGGTATATGTGGTAGAACTACAACTATCATATGCTGGAAGAGGTTCCTTTAGAAGTAAGCGTTACTCTTGCAGGCATTTTAACTCATCTCTGTCGAATTCGGAGAAAAACTCGAAAATAATTACTAAATTACAAAGTACCTCATCATCATCTGCTTAGCCTTTTCCCAACTATGTTGGGGTCGGCTTCCAGTCGAACCGGATGCAGCTAAATATCAGTATTTTACATGGAGCGACTGCCTATCAGACCTCCACAACCCAGTAATGGGTAATACGATACTCTTGGTAAGACTGGTTGTCAGACTTTTGGGCTTCTGACTAAAAGTAACGACTGTCAAAGATCTACAAATGACAGCCGGGACCAACGGCTTTACGTGCTTTCCGAGGCACGGAGGAAACTCGCTATAGTAAATGGTCACCCATCCACAGACCAACCTCGGCAAGCGTGGCCTAACCCGGAAGATCGGTCTATGCGGCTGTAATTATTTAGCCACGAGCTCAAAAAACAATTACAAAGAACCTAAGTACAATATTTAATAAAAAATGGAGGAAGCTCAGAGAGCATCAAAAAAGCTCATCGGCATTGCTGTCATTTGTTTAAATACCCAAAACGCTGGCAGCATTGCCAGGTTGTAAAGCAATGCTAATTCTTTGACCCAAGAAAAGGCCAACACAGCCACGTGAAGAGTCGACCAGTCACTTGGAAACGTCCCGACAAAAGTCACATCTAACACACAATTTTGTCACATATACATGACAACTAAATATTTTCCTAAAACCACCACCCAACAATTTCGCTAGCCATCCTCTCTGCCCGTGTGTCCACGCAGGGGAAGTCGGAACGCGCCACTGGGGAAATGCCCTGTTAACTTACACACAACATAATTGAAAATACGATTTCAAATTTATGTACTGCCCAAGTAGGACTAATGAAGTTTTCTCAACTTCCAACTTGTCGGCGCTACTTCGTGTGTGTGTGTGACTTATGAGTACTAAGGGAACTTTGGGTACTTCGTGTAGGTTCTGAAGGAGTTTGTAATGTATATACCCATATATATTATTAGCTTTCGCCCGCGATTTTGTTCGCGTTGCTTATTTCACTGGCCATAAGTTACGTCTTTGGTTGCTGCTCTGCTCCCGTGTGTAGCGTGATGTTATATAGGAATAATGTAGCTATATCTTGGTGAAAAAAAGGTTAAAATCGGTCTAGTAGTTTCTTGCTTACATGGGGCCTAACAACATACCGGCGAACTGTGGGTGTACATTGTTACACATCTGCCTAACCCTTCGGGGAATACAGGTGTGGTGGTGGTGGTGTGGTGTGTGGTGGTTGTTGCTTTTTGGTAAGTAAGTATGTATGTATGTATGTATGTATGTATGTATGTATATATTTAAGTTAAGGTTAAATAAACACTTCCTGAGCCAATCAACTTACCTCCCTAAATTAACAGCAAAATACACATCTAACTTATACTTATGCAATTACCGCCAACACGTCTGGTTAAATATCGCGCTAAACTAAGTTGTACTGACGCTAACTTAACTGTAACTTGAGTTAGATTGAGAATTATAACAAGTATCGTTAATCCTAGTTACCAGTTCCTGTTTGCTAAGATCATATTCTAACTACAGTTAAAGTATGGTTAAAGTTGCGCTTAGCTGTGCTAAGTGCTGCATAAATATTATTGGGGTTCGTGTTCTAGAAGATATTGCTTGAGTCTAGATTCTAAGGGGGATTTGAGTTATATTAGATTTGAGAGGAAAGGAGAGGTAAGGAGAGGGAACGGGAAGAAATTGACCAATCACTGGTGCAGGACTGACATATGAGGTGAAGATTATTTTTTTACATTGCCTCACAATATAAATTTCTCTTGTATCGTGGGTGCGTTTACAAACAAAAAAAGTCACATGTGTATTTCTCCAGACTGAATCCGGCCACGGCGGCTTATCTTAATGCAAACTAGCCAAGTCCGCAGAAGATATTATAGTGCACAAATGTGTGCGCAAACACAGGTGCACTTCCTCTCCAAAGTGACATACACAAGACCCGGAACAACTATCTGTAGTTCATATAAATATTAGTTCCGTGCGGGAATCGAATCCTCGACACACTACGCAGTAGCCAATCGTTTAACCACTGCGCCAACCATCTCGTATCTGCCAGAGTGCGACTTATAGATTCCTTCTCTCTATCACCAACTTCTTAACTCCAGACTGTAACTAAGAAATTCTCAATTAAACGTCAATTACACATAAAAAAAAAATGTCGGTACAATTGGTATGTTTTTGCATTGGCTGAGCGATTTGTTGCTGATACGATTCCATACGGAACTAATATTTATCAGACAAAAATACTTACCCGACATGGGTATCGAAACCAGGACTCAGACCTCAGAAGTTGCCGTTACGAGCACTAGACCAAGGAGCAGTTAAAAGATGCGAAAAGCTACACCATAAAAATAGCACAGAAAAAAAAAATTGTAAGTATAAAAGTTACCAGAAAAAAATATCACACCGTTATTTTAACCTCAATTTGTGTACAAGTTAAAAGCTATTATTTAATAAGGCAACACCAACTTCGTGCAAACAAACAATTCAAAACAAACTTTGTAAACAAAAACAATCGCG
Source organism: Caradrina clavipalpis (assembly GCA_932526535.1). Lineage (NCBI taxonomy): Eukaryota > Metazoa > Arthropoda > Insecta > Lepidoptera > Noctuidae > Caradrina > Caradrina clavipalpis. The sequence goes on from OW052110.1 coordinate 1,698,986, forward strand.
GGAACATTTAAAACAAATATTTATACAGGGTGATTCAGTTATCGAAGATGGCGGTTTTGAAGCAGTTGATTTTCTAACCGTACATTGTAAAAAAGAAACATACTGTATGTAAGGTTACTGAGAAATTATCTGCTTAATCTTTTTATTTATGTTGTCTGTGTGTATGTCACTGAATTTCTCTTAAACGGCTGTAACGATTTTGGTGAAATTTTTGTTTGAATTTTTGTGGATCCCTTGATGGTTTAGATTTACAATTGGATCCAGTAGGTGGCGCTGCAAGCCAATGTTCGTGAAGGATAAACTCTGGGCTAGTGGAACTATAATAGGAAACGTCAAAACTGTATGTCTTAGATATGTCTGAGATGAGGTTCCAACCTGCACACATAATATAGTTTTTATATAAATTGAACTTGCACTAATATTTGCACACCATGATAATATGGTAAATATGTGAGCACATTTTGTTAATTTATAACACCTCACATGCATTATATTTTTCTTTTCTTTTATGATTGTATGCATCCAAAAATGTCTGTATCTGTATTCGCAAATTCCTGGTTTTCCCCAAAAACAACCTGTATACAGTACTGCAAAATCTGTAGTTTCTTAAAGCGCGCTCCAAAGTTTGAGAAATTCACTTAAGATAAGTTTAGAGACATCCGCGTCGCCTTTAATAACTTATGAAGACCTGAGGGAGGTGTTGAATTTTATAATTTATTGTTTAAGGCAGTAGGTACATTTTTGGAGGATGACAGCACGATTTTGGGGTTTATCTGACATTTATCTACGTGGGATGCTTCTTGTTTGTCCACCAATGAATCAACTTAGGGGACTAAATATTTATGAGTTATATAAATGGCCATTGGGCTCTGAAGTAGGTGTGGTGACACCTATTTCTGCCGCAAAGGAGCGTTGCTGTGTTCCAGTTTGAAGGGTATGAGAGCCAGTGTTTTTTTTTTTTGTACCACTGTAGTTGGCAAACAAGCTAACGGCCCGCCTAATGTTAAGCGGTCACCGCTGCCTATGGACACTTGCAACACCAGAGGCATCACTCGTGCGCTGCCGACCCCGTAAAAACCTCAAAACTCCTTTCTTGAAGAACCCCATGCTGTAGTCTCTTGGGAAAACCTTAGCAGGGAGCGCATTCCACAACTTAAGCGTACGAGGGAGGAAGTTCCTCTGAAACCGTACCGTACGGGACCACTTAGGCTCCAAGGTGTGCCGATGGCGAGAGGTGCGGTGGTAAAAAGTAGCCGTTGGCATAATTATAAATTATAGGCGCATAAGACACTGCAACTTTGTCTCTGGGATGGCAACGCATTTTCAAAGCCTCTGGTGTTGCAGATGTCTTTATGCAGCGGTCACCACTTAATATCAGGTGGGCCGTGGGCTTGTTTACCGTCCAATGATATTTTTAAAAATCCGGTAAGAAGGAAAGACTTTTTTTATTTTTCATTGCAGTTTAGGATGATTAACTGCCCCGTTGGTCTCGTGGTCGTAAGCGCGACTGACGAGCGTGGGGTCCCGGGTTCGATTCCCAGGTCGGGCAAAAAGTATTATTGGGTTTTTCCATTAGGAATTCCTCAGTAGCAGCCCGGAGTTTGGAAGTTGGTGGTGTAATACCCCCGTGCCTCGGAAAACACGTAAAGCCGTTGGTCCTAATTGTCATTCGTAGATATTTGACAGTCGTTACGGATAGTCAGAAGCCTAGAAGTCTGACAACCAGTCTAACCAAGAGGTATCGTGTTGCCCAGTTACTGGGTTGTGGTGGTCAGATAGGCAGTTGCTCCATGTAAAACACTGGTATTCAGCTGCATCCAGTTAGACTGGAAGCCGACCCCAACGTAGTTGGGAAAAGGCTAAGCAGATGATGATGATGATCGCAGTTTAAGATGATTGAAATCTATAACGTCCCCGGGAAATTAGTGAGTCATCAGAATAAATTCAAATACAAAATTATTTATTTTGGGATAACTACATCCAAAAGTTAGTATTTATAAAAAAAAAACCAGAAACTATTCTAGGACAAAACCTATCATAAACAGCTACCTAATTTGTATACCTGTTTTTTCTCTCCCGTCAAGATAACCAATAGGGAGATACCTCTATAAATAAGCACCAGACGAACGAAATCATTAAATACAGGTGCACGTACATCTTCAGCTAAAGTTTTCAGGATGCTGTATAAAATCAAGAGACCAACGGACAAACAAGAATCATAAGAGCCTTAAAATTCGATCGCAATAAAAACTCAAACTAATAAACTAACATAGAGGCTAGGTATACCTCTATGTGAACGATATGAATTCCATACTCGAATCTGTCACTGTCAAACGCAACACATTGTCTATGCTTCTGTCGTTCAACGACCCTGAAGTATACATCTATGTTCTATAATCGGTGCAATGCCAAAATCAGCAAAACAAGGTTATACAAAATACAAACAAAAATGCTTGTGACGCCAATGGGTTCGCGTGAACTAGTAGTAGGTCCACAGCTGATGGCCACATGTGTTTCTGCGTGTGTGCACCGCGCATCTGCTGCTATCCCTCCATACTGCTTCCTTGCCTATCCTGTCTGCCACTGTGTGTCAAAGGTAATCTATACTCATATTATATAGATGTAAAGTTAGTGAGGATGTAGGGGGTAATCTCTAGATCTACCGAACCGATTTCAAAAATTCTTTTACTCATAAAAAGTCACGTTATTTGTAAGAGCGGTGCGGCGCCGCAACGTTGTTATGTCGCAGCGGCGGCGCCCCAGCAGCCTCTGTTGTTGGCCCTTCCTTGTGACGCATAAACCACTGAGCGGTGCCGCTCCGACGTCGCAACGCATTCACCCCTCCCCGCCTCGTGTCGGTGGTTGCAAATCCGGTGCGTCGCCGCAGCGCATCGTGTGACATGCCACAGATATTTCTATGTAACACGACGCAGCGACACCGCTCCGGCGCCGCACCGCCGCCGCACCGCCGCCGCACCGCCGCCGCACCGCCGCCGCACCGCCGCCGCACCGCCGCCGCACCGCCGCCGCACCGCCGCCGCAACGCATCGTGTCACACACACGATGCGTTGCGGCGACACCATCACTACGAACGAGTGTCATCGTGTGACACTCTCCAGGCTATGTAACAACGCGCTACGACAGACGAGAGCGGAGCAGTAACCAAAGACCACAGAGAGAAAGTAACATAAGGCGGGTGAAATATGCCACGCGGAAGAAGTCGCGGGCAGTGTGCTAGTAATAATTCTCCAAACCAAATGTCGGTCGAATGGAGGCTAATCTTAATGGAGACTAGTCTAATAAACAGGAGGTATCATAGTCCAGAACCGCGTGTGCGCAAACATAGGTATCCTCGCTCTTCCCTGCTATCCACCACAACCTCGGAGAGATCAAGCGCAGGACCAGCAGTTTTACATGCTTTTCGAACCGAGATTCAGGTACGATACTGGAGAAATTCTTTGTGTTGGGTAACGTTTTTTTCTTAAAGAGAAAGGGAATGTTCTCTTTTTCCTACAAAACGGTTTTTATCGTTCTTCTTCTATCGCAGAAGATGAGAGATAGAGAAGTGTGTGTTATAAACTGCTCATTTTTTGTCATTTCCAGGCATGAAGTGCTGCACGTGTTACATAGTGCACATTGACAGCGAAGTGGAGAATGAAATTAACGAAGAACGAGTCTCACCAGTTTGATAATAAATATATGTTCATATTGGTCTGTTTTATTGTAAAATAGCTTCTGCCCGCGACTTCGTCTGTGTGGTTTTTGAAGTAAAATTTCTTATAGATTAGTCACGAAAGCGTGAAGGATGGAAGGAGTGGAAGGAGGCCTTTTTTTATGGGAGCACTGCAACTCCTGTAAGCCAGAATCAACAGTGGCGAGCACAAGAAAAGCGCCGAGACAATGAAGCTCGACGACTCCCGGAGAAACGATTCAACTGTCTTGGATCCCGCAACGAAATTAATCAGAAAAGATTAGCGGAGGAGTAGGAAAATCAAAATGACAACAACCAACCAGAATGACAATCAGTTACCAAGAGGTATCGTGTTGCCCAGTAACTGGGTTGTGGAGGTCAGATAGGCAGTCTCTCCAGGTAAAGCACTGGTATTCAACTGCATCTGGTTAGACTGAAACCCTAGGGTCGGCTTCTAGTCTAATCAGATGGTTTTAAAAGTAGTTAAAGTTGCCTTTCCGTAGCCACTAATGGAGTCTAAGTGTGAGACGGCAATAAAATGCTCCATTCTAACTTCCTCCTATATTAGTGCCCCGTTTGGTCTCGTGGTGGCAAGCATGACTATTGAGCGTCCCTGGGTTCGATTACCAGGTCGGGCAAAAAGTGTCAATGGGTTTTCCATTAGTAACAGCCCGGAGTTCTGAAATTGGTGGTGTGACACGCCCGTGACTCGGAAAGCACGTAAAGTTGTTGGTCCTGCGCTTGATCGTCTGGAGAATACATTACATAGTAGTGCAACTTCTCAGGAATGCAAACAGACTTCTTTTAAAAAATATTTACAGCCAATCTATGCCCTTCTATTTGTCTATATCTTATTCTGACATTACAAAGTACTCTATGACTCTGACATAACTTTTGACACTGAACATTAAAAATTAAAGAAATAAAACAGTAAAAACATTGAAATTTCACGTGTATTTCTTGATTATTTTTGCTTTTTAAATCTTCTATTTCTGGGACATTTGAATACCCATTCTTTTTCAAGCTATATCATTTCGCCAAACAACAATACAACCTGGTATACACCATTCGATTTTGGAGTTAAATAAAGGACAGAATACTAGATACTAAACACTCCGTTTAATTATATTTATGAATACTCTTTGAATACAGAATCGTGCTTAATTTATGCCTAAAACGAATAGAAAAACTAAGCTCAGTTTTCAAAAACATAGGCTAAGCATAAAACCAAAATAGAGAGATCAAGAGAGGAATAAAACTACTGTTTACATGAATGTATTAATGCTTATAAGCTCCTTCACTTCTTGCATACCTTGTTGCTACCCTTGTCAAAACCGGGCATTATTTAATGACGAAGAAAAGTATAGTGGAAGCATTCATGAGATTGGAGAAAGCAATACCAAGCACAAAAATTGGACGAATTTTAAAGACAGAGAAGAATTAAGCTCGGAAACATTAAAATATTGAATTATCGTAAAGATGACAAGTTTCTAAACATATGTGTTGTATTCCATTTCTTTACCTTCCGTTATTGTTTCTGTTTGTAGTGCTATTCTATCCTTTCATATGTCCATTGTTTACTGGATGTTGTGCGAAGAATGAAGAGGTACAAGTTGTGCAAGTAATTGAAGATTGTAAATGTGAATCCATAAAATGTAAATGTCCGCCACCGAAATGTAAAAAGCCAGAGATTTGTAACCATCCAACGCAATGTCACCCTATACTAGAATGTAACTCTTGCCTGCAATTGGACTTTCCACCGGGTTGTAACCAACTAATGCAATCTAAGCCTCTACCGAAAATAAAGTCTGCACTGAAAAAACAGTCTTTACCGAAATGTTGCTCGCCTGAGCGTTGTAACCAACTAACGCAATATATCCCTCCGGCGCTTTGTAACCATCCAACGCAATGTGATCCTTACTCGCAATGTTGCGTTCCGCCGGGATGTAACCACCCAACGCGTAAACCCCAACCGTATTGTAACCCTCCACCGCAGAGTCGCATTATACCACTATGGACAAGACTACTGCGAAATAAACGTCAAATGCAATCGCAGGAACCACAGCAATGTGACACTCCATATCCATCCCTCATCCCGCCACAGAAACCATTTCACCCATTAGAGCCATGTATCAATATGCGTCAACTGTAATTGTGTATGTTTTGTTAAATGTAATATGTCACTATTAAAGATTTTGCATTTTTGTTCCTGTGTTTCTTTTTAACCGACTTCAAAAAAGGGGGAGGTTCGCAATTCGTCGGTTTTTTTTTTGTTTTTAATAATGTATGATTGCAAAAATTTTGTCATCAAAGTTGAAATAGACCAGATTGAAATTGGGATTAGTACTGCCAAAATGAACCGAACCGAAGTCCACGATACCCGAGGAATTCCTCGCGTGGGGCAACGTTTTATATCTAAATACAGTGTAGATTTTTAAAATAGGATAGGTTGGAGTAAAAAATTGTATTTTTCGTATTTTTTCATTTTTTCCTCTGACAGTATTGTAATTGCCCTTAATGCCGCGTCGCAAAAATCCAGCTGTACATAAAAATGAATTGACGTTTGTTAGCCTTACAAAAACTCGAGAACGGCTAAACCGATATACTCCAGTCAAATTAGACATTGAGGTTTACATTAATTCCCATAGAGCTGAAAATTGGTATGAATGTTCACAATTCATTCATAATAGTATTCTGAGTAGGGCATGCAAAAACCGGGTTGTTTAAAGGACACGGTTTTTTCGGGTTTTTATTTTACAAAACCGGTGAAACCGGTTATTTCGGTTTTTTCGGTTTTTTCCCATTTTTATTAAAGAAATGAGAAATTCGTGTGTAAATAAATAAAAATGCTAAAGTTTAATCAAAATTGCGTCAGCGTGGCATAGAATAGCGCGACAATGATCAATCAGAGACAAAAAAAAATCGAATTCGAGATCAAAAATTTAAACAAAGGTGTTGCCAATTTTAAATAATAACTTCAATTGTGCAGTTTGCCCAAAAGTACTATTACATAGTTCTAAAATTGTAGGCATATCTTTAACAAGTAAAATATAATATTGCACACAGTTTTAAACTAAGTGACGTAAACGACGATCCAAGAATAAAATATAGTTGTTTGAAATAAAATCGTGCAAATATTTTTTTCTTATTTATTCTACATGCAATATGGCAGTGGTCATAAACATTTAGACTTCCTTTAGTGTTTTATAATAGAGAAACGTAACTTGTTACTAAAAAAAATCTTTAGTATTCCTTTCGCTTACCTTTCCTATAATATTAGGACTAACCTTAAGCTATATTTCATATCAAAGTTCATCCAAAACCATTAAATTTAAAAACTAATTCAATAATTTGAATTACTAGGGAAATATTGACTAACCGTAAACTGTCACTTTGACAATGACATTTCTTTGTTTTACATTTTTGATCTCAAATTCGATTTTTCGGTATAAATTAACGTTGCCGGCCGTTATTGCCGTTGGAACTAACGCCGTCTTGCCGTCCTGTCGACGTTTGTCAGTCATAAATTTAAGATTTTGTTTGAAAAACAAAACCGAAAAATCCGAAAAGACCGGTTTCGTTATCATAAAAAACCCGGTTTTCAAATCAGTCGGTTATCCGGTTTTTTCGGTTATCCGGGTATCCGGTTTGCATGCCCTAATTCTGAGCAATCATACCAATTTTCAGCGCTATGGAAATTAATGTAAGCTGACACCTATTTTAAGGACTAATATGCCTGCCTCCTGCCTACTTTTGGTTTTTTAAATATTTGTAGAAGTCCAAAGAAGGTTTAAAAGCTAAGAAAATATAATCATGCTACGACACATGGTGTGGAGCAGTAAACAAAGACGTAACTAAACGCAGGTGCAATAAGCAACGCGAACGACGCCGGGGGCGGGTGTCTAGTTCAAAATAAAAGTTATTTTTGATCAAAATCTGTTCTAATTGGCGGCCATTTTATGTAATTTGACATTTCAAGGCGACATGTTCTTTTTTTTTGTATAAATAGCTCATCCATAGACAAGACTCCTTACATTTCTACTGAACAATGCTTCTAGCTGTCAGTTGTCTATGCTCTTAACTCAAAACTTTCAAAAGTGATGTCAAAAAATTATCAAAACACTGAAAATTCTCAGCGGGAATAAACTGTATAATTAATGACTACTAACTCAAATTTTAACTTTTGCTGGCTACCTGTCCTGTGTTTTTGTCCCTGGATGCTTTGCATACCATTCTGCTGTCCAAGTTGCCTCTTCCTCCTACCAGGCTGGTACTTACTCTGGTACTTCAATGACAGTGCAAGCAAAGATAATAAAAACAGCTAAAAATAACTAAAATAAACACGGCAAAACAAATACAAAAAAAATTACAGATGCTTACTAACTAACATTGCAGAAGTGATTGAATAAGTATACTATAGGTACTTTTCGAATTTGCAAGAAATATATAAATGTGTTTTATAATTTTTCCGCTGATTATAAGCCCTTTCGTATCCTGTGTTCCATGCTTTGACTTTTGTATGAGTTACGCTATGGCGAAGGCCGCCTGCCCAGAAACAAATGGAGAGGAGTCGTAATATGATGAATATTTTCTAGTTTACAGCGAATTTTTTTCATATAATGTTCAAATATTCCAGTGTTGCTATGAGTTGACTTTTATTAAGTGTAACATGTAACATTAAAGAGTTAAAAGTTTTGTTCACGTGTTTTCTTCATCATCTCATTTACGCCATCACGCCTGTTTTCCCCCAAGGGTTGGGCAGAGGTGTATCGATGTACACACACCCACAGTTCGCCAATATGTTTAGGTCCTATGTAATAGAGGGTGAGCCTATAACCATTAACTGGGCACAAGTCCTAACTCCGAGCTGTTACTGAGAATTTCATAGAAAAACTCAATGACACTTTTTGCTCGACCTGGGAATCGAACCCAAGGCCTCTAGCGTACTAGTCGTGCTAAGGACCACTAGGCTAACGAGGCAGTTTACGTAATGTTCCTTTATTTATATCATTTATTTATTTATTTATAAAACATTTTGATTACATTTTTAAATATTAATATAGAAAAACAAAAACATAAAAAAAAAATGGTAGCCCACCGGCGGGCGTCGGAAACAGGGTCCAAGCCACCGGTGGTCAGGGCTCCTGAGAAAGGAATCTCCTAACAATACGCGCCGTATCTAGGAGTACCGCTTTCTGAATCAAGCCCTTGATCCAACTGCCCAACGAGAGTTTCCTTAGGTGTTGGTCGACGCTCTTGGCTATTATGCTATTACCCGTCACGACTATCGGCAGAATGATTTGCTGTATTCACATCCCACATGTCGACAACCTCGCGAGCCAGCTCAAGATACTTAATTTGTTTATCTTTCTCAGCTTTCACGAGGTTCTCGTCATGCGGAACAGTAATATCAACGATCAATGCGCGACGCTCTAATCGATCTACCACCACTATGTCAGGCTTATTGGCAACAATAGTCCTGTCAGTGATGATAGATCGATCCCAATACAACGTGATATGGCCATTTTCAAGAACTGGGTCGGGCACATATCTATAGTGTGGTACTTACGATTCCACAAGACTGTATTTCAGAGCAAGTTGCTGGTGGATAATCCTGGCTACAAGGTTGTGTCTATGTAAGTAGTCTCCGTTAGCCAGACGAGAACACCCAGATATAATGTGACGGATTGATTCCCCGGGACGGTGGTATGCCCGACAAATGTTAACCGTACCGTTCTTCACAATATATCTTCGGTAATTGTTTGTCTTCATAACTTCGTCCATCATAGCACAGACAAAACCTTCGGTTTCCCCAAAGAGGTCACCAAAACGCAACCAAAATACGGACGTCTACATCCAGCCCATGTAGGGCCCGGTAGTAGCGCCCGTGAAGCTCCTTGCTTTTCCATACCTCCCTGCGATCATTAGTATCTATCATTACATCAGCTTCCAGGAAGTACTCCCTGAAACTGCATATCTCACGGTTGTGCAGGGCCTTAGTATTTAAGAAGCCTCGATATATATATTCCTTTATTATTATATCATTTGATGGCAAACAATCCAACGGCCTACTTACTGCAACCAACATGCTGCTACGTCCGTGTATAATTATAGATTAATAAGGTTTTTGTTATGTATTCGTTTATTTTTGTATAAGATTATTTTGTGTATTTTATCTATGGCCCTCAGTTGCTTGACAAATGATTATGATTATGAATGACAGCATGATATAATGACAGTGCAAGCAAAAACAAAAACAGCAAAAAAATAACTAAAATAAACACGGCAAAATAAATATAGAAAAATTACAAGTGCTTACTAACTAACATTGCAGAAGTGAATTAAATTAAGTATACTTGTGGAATTTGCTTTGTTTTGAATTATGGACCTTAAAAGAAACACATAAATGTGTTTTATAATTGTACCGCTGATTATAAGCCCTTTCGTTTCGTGTATTCCATGCTTTGACTGTTGCATGAATTGCGTTTTGCCAGACAATACTTGCAAACCCTGCCAACCCTGCCAACCCTGTAGCCCGTGCAATAGGTAGGGTACCCCGGTAGGGTAAAGGAGCGGCGTAACGTGATGAATATTCTCTAGTTTACAGCGACGCTTTTTTATTAAATAAATAATACCAGCCTATAAACTGTCCCACTGCAGGGCAAAGGTCTCTTCTCATACAGAGAAGGCACGAGCATTAATCACCACGCTTGCTCAAGGCGGATATTAAAAAGTTCAAATATTCCAGTGTTGTGTAGATGTTTATTAAGTGTAAAATGTAACATTAAAGAGTTAAAAGTGTTTATCCACGTGTTTTCTTCATCATCTCATTCACGCCATCACGCCTGTATTCTGTAGTATTACTGGTTGAGCTTAGCAACACACATGTTGGATACCATTGATGGAGTTAGTTTAAAACATAGCTTTTAATGATTTGTCCTAACATAATGTGGGCCATGTAGTCTGTGAATAATGATTTGTCCTAACATAATGTGGGCCATGTAGTCTGTGAATAATGATTTGTCCTAACATAATGTGGGCCATGTAGTCTGTGAATAATGATTTGTCCTAACATAATGTGGGCCATGTAGTCTGTGAATAAAAGATTTTTTATTCCCCGAAGGGTTAGGTAGATGTGTACCAATGTACACCCACAGTTCGCCGGTATGTTTAGATCCCATGTCATAGGGGGCGAGCCTATTGAAATTAATCGGGCACAAGTCCAAACTTCGAGCTGCTACTGAAAATTTCATAGAAAAACCCCAAACCCACTTTTTGTTCGACCTGGGAATCATATCAAATAGCGTCGCGCTTAGGACCTACTAGGCTAACGAAACAGTTTACGTAATATTACTTTTTTATCTGATGTTTAGTGGTCACACATCTTTTATTATTACTCCTCCGCTAATCTTTTCTGATTAATTTCGTTGCGGGATCCAAGACAGATGAATCGTTTCTCCGGGGCTCGTCGAGCTTCATTGTCTTGGCCCCCTTCTAGCGGGCGCCACTGTTGATTTTGGCTTACAAAAGTTGCAGTGGTTTGGGAACAGTGTGGCAAGCTTTTGCCATAAAAAAAAGTCATACATCTGCAATACCAGAGCTCTAGCAATTGCGTTGCAATCCCAGAGACTAAGGGTCGGTTCATATCTGACGGAAAATGCGTCGAGCGTATCGTCACTCTTAGGTAGAAGCGCTAACGCATCATCGGTTAGGTGTGAAAGGTTGAATTTTTTATTATTTATTTGACTGTTTTGGCGTTACGCGACCGATAAGACGCGACGCATTTTCCGTCAGATATGTACCGACCCTTAGTTGAAATGTCTCTTATGCCTGTAGATAATACCTGCCATTAGTGACCCGTCTCAAAAATCCACCCTGTAGGTATATTATATGTATAATAATATACACTAGACTTTAAGTAATTTTGTTATACTAACACTCATGTCTGAAATAAAGAATTTGAATTTGAATATCTGTGCCAAATTTCATCCAGATCCGATTAGACTGAAAGCCGACCCCAACAAAGTTGGAAAAAGACTAGGCAGATATACAGTATTTCAAACTAAAACACAGCATATCCAAGTATTATATCGTCAGCTGAAATTCAATTTGCACTTGTAAACAGCAGCGAAGGTTGGCAGCCATCCCGTCGACACTTGTCCAAAGTTGAACCAAACACTACTAGATACTGCGAATTCTGCTGAACTTGTCAAGAGATGAGATAAGGATGAAGATATTATCATATACTAGCTTCTCTTGGCTACTTTGTCTGTATCGATGTCCAAACTAATATTGTAAATGTGAAGGGAAGTTTATTTGTTACTTATTCACGTATAAAGCACTGAACCGATAATTCTGATATTTTGCATATACGTGATACGATGAGCATGGGGTCCTGGGTTCGATTCCCAGATCGAGCAAAAGTGTTATTGGGTTTTTCCAAGTATTTGTGCCCGGTTAATGACAATAGGTTCGCCCGTTCGGACTTAAAACATACCGGAGAACTGTGGGTGTATTAGGTATTGGTACACCTCTGCCCAACCCTTCTGGGAATACAGGCGTTATAGTATGTTACATACCACATGTATGTTACCATGTGTGTTAGTTATATTATGTTATGTATAATAATAGTCTGTTCAATCGGTTAGAACTCCATAAACTACAAGGACTGCACTCTCGTTAAACTCGATCGTTATCGTTGACGTACCGATAACGCACACGTTGCGTTTGTCTTTGTGGGGTACTACAGTTAATGTCTTCTTATTCGATCCTATTCTACCACCACGTCTGTATGTCTATAGGCAGCGGTGACCACGTTACATCAGATGGCTTGTCAGCCATAGAACGATGTAGAAAAAATAACTTCTTTACACTTTACGAAAGTTTGGCCAAACAAGAAACCCAATTGTTTATATTTACATACTAACACTTGAATTCCAAAAAGGCATTCGACTGAATGTTTTTAATAACAGGGATAGCCAACTATATAGAAGATCGCGATCGACCGGTCGATCGTATTGTTATTAAAAAATAATACGCTTTAGTATATTTTTTTCATTTTATAAGTTAAAATTTTATGTAAGTAGGTACCTAGGTAGGTAGGTAGGTTTGACGGGCCTGTTGGTCTAGTGGTTAGCGACCCTGACTGCTAAGCCGGAGGTCGTGGGTTCGATTCCCACCCAGGACAAACTTTGTGTGATGAGCATGATTGTTTGTTCTGATAGCCGTGTGTGAGTTGTCCCAAGATATTTATTTATTTATTTATTTTACCTACTTATATAAGTTAATTATGAGTTTATGAAGAATTACTCAAAGTCAAAAGTCAAAGTCAAATCAGTTATTTCAATTAGACCATTAAAAGGCACTTTTGAACGTCATTACATTTAAAAATCATTAATATTGAATCTAGTTGCCCATTCCAAATGGTAGTTTCGTATGGAGAAGGACGGATACTGATTATGTAATTGGTAGATCATACAGAGTCTAGTCAATAAACAGTAGATCTGGGGTCTAATCAAGTTGGCCTTCCCTGGAATAAAACAATTTCAGTCAGGTTGTCGCGGTGTACAACCTTCGCAGTACCCATTACTACTCATTATTAGCACAAATAAGGAATATGAACGATATCCATCTACCTTAACGTGAGTACCAGTACAGCGCGCGCAAGACAGCCGAGCGACTAGTACACAAGTTACACATTTCTTACATTCGTTTGTTTAGAACAATAGTTATCTGCTTTGTGTAGACACATTACTTTCATTTTCTGGTATATAACCTTCTTGGAGAATAGCTTTCAAGCTTTCAACTCCAAACGGCTCAAACATATAGATGTTAGAGCTATTTGGGGTTGAAACATAGGGCCATGGGGTCCGTTTTCGGGACATCGCCAAGCGACTGGTCGACTCTTTACGTTACCAAAGGGCTGGCCTTTTCTTGGGCCAAAGAATCAGCATTGCCATACAACGTGGTAAATTGCTTCCACCTTTTTGGGTAGTTGTCCCACTGATAGCGATGCGGATGAGTTTTTTGATGCCTTATAAGCTTTTTTTTATAAATTGTACATAGTTTGTTTATTATTGAATTTTGACTTATAAGTTTAATGTTTGAAAAAGTAACTAAAAAGCATATTATTCAATTTAAGTAGGTACATACATAAGATCGTGGTTGCAGGCGCGACTACTAAACGTGGGGCGCTGGGTTCGATTCCCAGGACATCTACCACCATCAGTGAAAGAAGGAAAGCAAGCAGTTTGCGCACACATTCGCGCACTATAAATCCTCAATACTTAGAGTACAACATTCGACGATCAAACACCGTATCTTCAAGTTTGAAATAGAACTTTAATAAGTTACAAGATACATCGTGTTCGACGGAGCCGACAGAGCGACACACGGAAATTACAAACTATCGTACAAAAGTTTAAAATGACAACAAGTTTGTATCTGTATTGTCAAGTTGAACTGTCCTTGTGTTCTGGTTTCCCTGGAAGATTGCCAGTGTCTTCGTTGTGAAGAAAAAATTGTTATTAGTACTGTTTTCGGTTCTATGGTTGTAAATGTGGTTCTAAAACATAATAGATGTGATGTTTTCCATTTTTTAAATGTACTTTCTAAGTTTGACTGTCTCATTAGACAGTAGTTCTACGCGCGACTGTGTCTTGGATGCAAAGTGTTATTGGGTTTTTCTATGAAATTCTCAAAAGCAGCTCAGAGCTAGGAGGCCTGGTTAATGGCAATAGGCTCGCTCGCCCCCTATTACATGGGACCTAAATATACCGGCAACTGTGGGTGATTGGTACACCTCTGCCTAACCCTTCCGGGATTACAGGCGTGATGGTATATATATAATAATAGCCTACCCTGTTTAACTAGAATAAGTATAAAACGTATAATAGCTATCTTTTTCTGCCGACCGAAAAAAAGGAAGCCTCTTTGTCACACTAAGTCCATACCTAATCTATTGGTAAGTAGTTTTATCTATTTTTTACGTAAAACTTTGTCTCCCGGCTTTAGAGAGCTGATAAATCGAAATCTGTGTGTTTTTATCACAAAAAAACAAGTTTTTACATCCCTTAGATAAAAGGGATATTAGATTTGAACTTAAGTTGAGACTTACTGGCTGTTTTGAATGAGATATTGCTACCTACATAATGTACGTGACAAGTTTAGCTGGAACTTTTCCCGATACTTTAAAACGATCCATAACTGACATAATGTGACATTAATAATTACAGGCCCATAACTTTCAACAAGAGGTCCTGGGTTCGATTCCCAGGACGAGCAAAGTGTTATTGGGTTTTTCAATTAAATTCTCAGTAGCAGCTCGGAGTTTGGATTTGTGCCCGGGTAATGGCAAATAGGCTCGGCCCTATTACACGGGACCTAAATATACCGGCGAACTGTGGGTGTACATTGGTACACCTCTGCCTAACCCTTCAGGGAATACAGGCGTGATGGTTAATATGTGTAGAAATGTCATTTCCCAGCAATTATTTTTGCTCCATGTTATTTAGTTTGTTGGACAGTATACGTAGTTTACGACTATGTGATATATCTATTTACAACTCGTATTTACGCTCGTACCTGTACCTAAGTATTTTGTCATTGACCTACTACAAAGATGTACGTGTAAATATCTAAGACTAGATTCAGCCCGTGACTTCGGCCGCGTAGAAGACAAGTGTACTCATCATCTGCTTAACCTTTCCCAACTATGTTGGGGTCGGCTTCCAGTCTAACCGGATGCAGCTGAATACCAATGTTTTACATGGAGCGACTGCCTATCTGACCTCCACAACCCAGTAACTGGGCAAAACGATACCCCTTGGTTAGACTGGTTGAGTGTCGTAGCTTGAAGGTTTATTTACAGCCTACATACTATTCTTCATTAATCGGACTATCATTTACAAAAAGATTTTTCCAATCTGACTGCTAGTTTTTTCGCTTTATTACATTAGTATTTACTTATAGAAATATAGATTATCAGTGGCATTTATCATGTAATCGGACCAGAGATTACCTCTTACAAACTAGAAAAAATCCTGAAAACAAACAAACTTTACTTCTTTGTAATATAAGTGTAGATAAAAACTTGTGCGAAGTTCCCAGTTCACTACTAAATATGTTAAACTTTCGTGTTCTGATAGTGTAACTTTGTTCTACACAATGTCTCTTACATTGTGGCTTTTTGTGGCAGAAATATTCAGCAGGAATCATGTACCTTATTCTTCTTCTTGTGCCTTAATTTAGTAGTGGAAAAACCAACACTTTTTGATTGACCTGGGAATCTAACCCAGGACGGACAGTCGTGGTTGTGACCACGGGGTATTATAGTTAAAAGTGTTATTGGGTTTTTCTATTAGGAATTTCTGAGTAACCCCAATTTCTAAGTAACCCGTAGTTTGGGATTTGGTGGTGTGACACCCCCGTGTCTCAGAAAGCATGAAAAGCAGTTGGTCCTGCGCCTGATAGAGATCAGGTGCAGGACCAACGGCTTTACATGCTTTCCAACCTGCTTTACAACCGGGGAGAGCCCCGGTTGTGTCGGATTGCCGTGTCGACGGACTGTGAGAATTAGAGAAGAGGGAGTGCACCTGTGTTTGCGGAGACACTTGAGCACTATAATATCTCCTGCGTACTTGGCTAGTTTGCATTAAAATTAGTCGCCATGACCGGAATCAGTCTGTAGAATACATACATTTTAGCAGTAGTAGAGCTCTTTGTAAAGTAGCTTGATTTTAGCAGTATAGCTCTTTGTGAAGTAGCTTGTCCGGAAAGCAAAGTATTTTATACTGCATACAGGGATAATTGTCGGTTGATGTTTAGAATATTGTAACCAAGTTTTTGTAAAAACCAAATTGAAGGAAAAGAGTGTCCATGGAGTTTCTTGCTCGTTTTTCTCCATAAAGACCTACGTTTTGGAACAGCAACTAGCTTCAATTTTAAACTGTAACTTCTTGACAATTCAAAAGTGCCTGTTAATGGTCTAATTGAAATAAATGCTTTGACTTTGACTTTGTTTCATTTCATCTCAAAGCTGTCTAAGCGGCCTCTGCGAGTTGGCTTCGGGTCCTCGTACGCCTTCCCAAGATCCAGGGCCCTAAAGTCCCGAGATACGTACAAAACTCTTAAGACAACAAACTATAAACCACTGGCATCATGTCAGCACTTTCCGAGATTATCAGACACAGGTTTACAGGCGCTATCCGAGGAAATTTTTATTTTTCAAGTACCTCATAAAAATTGTGGTGTGTCTCGTAAAACACGAGTGAATCGTAAAGTTTCACAACAGCCGTTAATATGGTTTAAATTTTTCATAGCAAATTGATACTATGTGATGGATGAGATGGGTAATCACTGTAGATGTTTCGTCAACAATTTTGTGATTTTCATTCATTTTTAAGTAGCTGGTTTTGTTTTACAAGTGCGACGCGACATATATTTTTTTTATTATTTAAAGATGGGAAATCATCAAATGGCTTACCCCGCCCTTAGTGTCAGACTTTTACTGACTAAAACCCATCTATGTTTCTTCATGTGCTCTTTGCGTTCCGGGGGCGCGGTATCTCTTTCAAACAACCCGCAGCCCCGGCAGGACGCGATATAGTTGAGAAAAGGCTAAGCAGATGAAGAGGTGCTATTTTCCAGCTCAAATAACACCAAATTTTACACACAAGTCCGTATATAAACGATTTATAGGTATGCATTATCTATAAGACCGACCACACAAATTGAAACTACACACTACATTGTTCTGGCAAAGCTCTTATCGGGTGATCCTAAGCACTTTATTTGAGCGTAAAATTTTAGTTCTACCATCAAAATGGTAGAGAGAGCTAATGGTACTCTTGAGAACTGAGCGAATCTTAGCTATTATGACATTGATTGTTCGTTATAATAGCATCTTATCTAGGTACGAGTTTATTTCTCCTGTTTGAAACTATCTTTAGGCGATCCGCACACTGCACCGCATCACGGAACGTAGCGACTCTACTCTTCATCTGCTTAGCCTTTTCCCAACTATGTCAAGGTCGGCTTTCAGTCTAACCGGCTTTAGCTGAATACCAGTGTTTTACATGGATCGACTGCCTGTCTGACCTCCACAACCCAGTTACTGGGCAACACGATACTTCTTTTTAACCCCCGACGCAAAAAGAGGGGTGTTATAAGTTTGACGTGTCTGTCTGTCTGTCTGTCTGTCTGTCTGTCTGTCTGTCTGTGGCATCATAGCTCCCGAACGGATGAAGCGATTTCAATTTAGTTTTTTTTTGTATGAAAGGTGACTTACGTACGAGTGTTCTTAGACATGTTTGATGAAAATCGGTTGAGCCGTTTAAAAGTTATGGGGGTGAACGTGGGGAAGAAAAACTAAAAATGATTTGTCATGTGGGTTATTAAATTATTAGGAACCTATGTATTTACAGCTTAACAAAATCGACATTATAATAAGTATGTACCTATAAAAAGTATAAAATAAAAATTAAATTAAAAATTTAAAAAACCCCCGACACAAAATCCTAAGTTCCCTTTAAAAAGTAAAAAAATAAAATACGTCGCGTTGGGGGACCGCTTGGGACGGTCGTACCCTAAATGTAACATCGGTCCCCCAACGCGACGTATTTTATTTTTTTACTTTTTAAAGGGAACTTAGGATTTTGTGTCGGGGGTTTTTTAAATTTTTAATTTAATTTTTATTTAGACTGGTTGTCAGACTTCATGGCTTCGGACTATCCGTAACGACTGTTAAAGATCTGCGAACGACAGCCGGGACCAACGGCTTTACGTGCTTTCCGAGGCACGGGGGTGCCACACCAGCAACTTCCAAACTCCGGGCTGCTACTGAGAAATTCCTAATGGAAACACCTAACAATACTTTTTGCCCGACCTGGGAATCGAACCCGGGACCCCTTGCTCAGCAGTCGCGCTTGCGACCACGAGACCAACGGGGCAGTCAAGATTATATAGTAGGTTAGTAAAAACATTTAGGTACCAATCAACCTCGTTGCAATCAGCAAAGTGCTAGTCTAGTAGGTCTGATTG
The DNA here is from genome assembly GCA_932526535.1 of Caradrina clavipalpis. Classification (NCBI taxonomy): domain Eukaryota; kingdom Metazoa; phylum Arthropoda; class Insecta; order Lepidoptera; family Noctuidae; genus Caradrina; species Caradrina clavipalpis. The sequence goes on from OW052110.1 coordinate 1,717,716, forward strand.
GTCCGCACTTCCGCAGGACACGGTACAATAGGTATTTTTACCCACAAACCCCTCCAATATTGTTCCAAAAAATTTTAAATTGCCTTATTTCTGTAACCTATTTTAACTTTGGTAACAGTTAATAAAAACGTGCGGTCTAAACTAGGTAGGTACGTAAAAGACGTGATCTCCGCGGTACCTGGGTCACGTACCGTGCAAATAACACACGCGCGCAGCTTTATTTTATTATATTTTGGCGCGAAACCGCTGCCATTACGGCGCGCGGCGGGCATGCATCATATTGTGATATTTTTAAAGAAAAGAGAAAATATTGTGGGGTATTTTTTATTTTGAGGTGCTTTTTTCGTAATTAATGTGTTTTGGGGATCGTAGAAGCTATCATTTTCGTAAATTGGTATTATACACCTAATATTATTAGATATTTTTTATAAGAAATGCAGAGGTAAGGTAGTAAATTTTATTTGTATGCTTGTTAGATACGTTAGGATTTTAATTAATTTAATAAACTACAATCAAGTAAAATTTTGGACTGGTTCGAGGTGGCGCAAGTTAAGATAAGATATTATAAGGGATATGGGGGAAGCCTTTGCCCATTAGTGGGATATAGATTTAAAAAAATCTATATTAGTAATGAATACATAATAATAAAACTGTTAACTAAAAGCTGTCTGACTTCTGTCGTAGTGGCTCCTTAGTAAGAAACAAATGGACGTAAAATATCTAAAATAGCAGCAGTAGGCATAATTATTATTATCCTCACTAACGTTTTTTTAATTAAGTAAAATTGAAAATATGTCATCTATAATAGTGACTAAATAAAATAGGTAGTTTGAGACCTTGCGTTAGCAAACCGTAAATATTATAACTGTAGTCTACCACATTGGCCCAGTGCGGCTTGAAGGATTTCAGAAGTCTTTGAATTATTATTTACAGTTCTAGATAATGCTCAGAGTATACTTATTTAATAAAAATAAAGATAAAACAATATCTGCCCCTTATCCAAACTAGTTCTGTGAACAAAACGCAAACCTACGCAATGTACGTTTTGTTATCCAACTATAACGTCAACTTGCCGTATTTGTTAATCTGTGTCTGGCTGAATTCATAATCTATCTGTGGTTGTCAACTAAGTGGACGGGAACTGTCAAACAGTAGTGATTTTCGTTTTTGCATTTATCACGTAAACATAAAAAATATTAAAAATGCCTGCCGGATCGTCAACCGTGGATGGGCTTCGTGAAAAGGCCTTTCAAGACTACAGAAAGAAGTTGATGGAACACAAAGAAGTAGAATCGAGGCTCAAAGAAAGTATGTATTTGTGTTGCTTGTCATCCATTTCTGCCGAATCATGACCCTAACTATTGTTTCAAAATGCAATATTTTGTTTCCTATTGATAATGTTAGCTATTTATTATCTTATTTAATCAATTTATAGAGTTGGAGTAACGTTTAATTAATAAATAACAGTACTCCGGTACAGATAGGTTACTTCTTTTATCTCAAACGATTTTAGGTCACATTGTTTGATAAATAGCTAATTACAGCTGATATTTTCGGGTAATCTGCTAAGAATACGTTATACTTGAGATGTCATCATTGGACATGCTCCTATCACGTTTTGTGCATAATCTTGGTAGTTAGTACATTCTGTACTAACTTAGGAAAGTGTGTGAAACCGCTGGAAATCTTGTGTTTGAGCACACATTTGTGCACTTATGAAGTCTCCTGCATACTCTGCTAGTTTACATTAAGATTTGCCCCCACAATCGAAATTTGTTTTAAAAAATATTATATTCAGTAACTATATTTTTTTTTAAACTTTTATTCCAGTGCGAGACAAACTGAAGGATGTAACGAAACAGTACGACAAGAGTGAGAATGATCTCAAAGCTCTGCAGAGTGTCGGTCAGATCGTTGGTGAAGTGTTAAAACAACTTACTGAAGAGAAATGTTAGTATATTGATATCACCACTATATTATATTCAAATAATGATGTATGTAGTATGTATCCTACTAGCAATGCCCTACATTTTGACCCGCATAATGCTATGTCTTTGGTTACTGCTCCGCTACCGTAGGTTATAGAGTGATGTTATTATAGTCTTTACTATTCTTCATGTAAATGTCTATCTTATACAAAAAACTCTTTTTCAACCCCACCAGAGATTTTTGCATCTAAACAAACAAACAAAAATGCAAAATTAATTAATTTATGCAAAAATCTTTGCATAAATTAACAATGTTGGTATGCTGTTAGCAAAAAATTTTAAAAGAAAAGTACACACAGTCTACACTTTATTTTTACTAAAAACCATAATTACCAAGATAATAACATACATCTCTCAAACTTCCAGTTATCGTCAAAGCCACAAATGGTCCCCGCTACGTAGTCGGCTGCCGTCGCCAACTGGACAAACAGAAGCTGAAGGGAGGCACCAGGGTAGCCCTCGACATGACCACACTGACCATCATGAGGCATTTGCCTAGAGAGGTAACTTCATTTTAAATACCTATTGTTTTAGTAGTAGTAGATTTCTTAGTGAAGGAGCTTGGAGCTTGGGGAGTTTGGATTTGTGCCCGGTTAATGGCAATAGGCTCGCCCCCTATTACATGGGCCCTAAATATACCGGCGAACTGTGGGTGTACATTGGTACACCTCTGCCTAACCCTTCGGGGAAGACAGGCGTGATGGTATTATATCTTATCTTGTCTGGGGAAGTACTACCTAATTCCGCCACAAAGAAGAGTCGATTTGTTTCAGTTTGATGGGTAAGAGCGCCAGTTCTGTAACTAGGGCTGTGCCAGAGGTGCCTAGGCACAGGGCGCAGACCCTGGAGGGGCACAGAAATTACCAGACCAAGACCAAAAAAAAAATTCAGTGATAGAAGCTCGCACCTGACGCTTAAAACTTAAGGCTAATTACGGCACTGATGAGTTCCAGTGTACAGTCCGTGCCACGAAAGATGAGACTTGGCGAGTGTCAGCATGTGGAGCTTGCGCAGATACTAAGTGTACGAAATAGTTATCCATAATTTGTATATCTATTCAAAGATTTTTCGATGACATTGGAATTAAAACAAAATACAAAAATTCTTCACAATATTTATTACAAAATAATAAAGTTGGAGGTCAAATCTCATCTTTCGTGGTACGGTTTGTAACTACAGGCACATGAGACATTTCAACTTAAGATAATAAATAAGTTAATAAAACTTGCAATTCCTTTCCAAGGCCTCTGGTATTGCAGAGATCTATAGGAGGTGGTGACCACCTAACATCAGGTGGGCCGTCGGCTTGTTTGCCATTAAATCATTATGATTATTCTTTTGTTCTGCAACATGTATGAAAACTTTCTGGCAACAGAGGTCAAAGTTACAAGTTTACTGTTTTTTATGGATACAACTTCTAATTGTTCTAACCAATCTTTGAATACGACCCTGCAACAGTGCAGGGTCGTATTCACAATGTGTTTGATAGCATTCTGCTGTGACAGATGATTATGGCTGTACTATAAATGATAAGTTACGTCAATTTATTCCAGGTTGATCCCCTAGTATACAACATGAGTCATGAAGATCCCGGTGATGTCACATACTCCGCCATCGGAGGTCTGCAAGAACAGATCAGGCAACTCAGAGAGGTGAGTTGGAAATATTAATACTTTTGAAAACTTTATAAATAATGATCATACAAACGAGTCTAATTTTAGTCCAAATAATTATAACTGACTCAAAAGCCCTTGAGTCAGATATTATATGTAATGTAATGTAACGTACGATTAACAAAAGAGATAAGTAACTAGGGTGTCAGATACAGTTGAAAATTCCGTCCATTCTGATGGATGTCTGCGAATTTAATTTAATTTTAATTAATGAACTGTTTGTTTTCTAATCATTAAATCAAATTTTAATAAAACCATCCATTAGTGACTAAAAAATCTTCTATTATATGTGACGGAATGGTTACTTATCTCTTTTGTTGATTGTACATATTTAAAGGGCCGACGCGGCGACCAAAGAGGTTTAGTTTACGCTCGAGTAAGACAGCTAATTAGATGCTCGACTAATTTACCTGTTTAGATTGATGTCAGAATAGCACTACAAGTATACCAATTTAATTACCTAAATAACCCCACAGATTACAATATCTAAATACAAAACCTTAGACCTAACCTGAAAAAGTTACCAATTTTGTATTAAGAACTTACTCTCAACCGTATAGAGTTCAAAATACAATAACTTCTTCTTGTTAGCGTTTCGATGACAAACTATATTATAATAAATAAATAAATATACTATTATTATAAATACAACAACCCGATCAACAGTTACATGTCAATAATCATATGCCTTCATCATCCAGGTGATCGAGCTCCCTCTAATGAACCCGGAGTTGTTCGTGCGCGTGGGCATCACCCCGCCCAAGGGCTGTCTGCTGTACGGCCCCCCCGGCACAGGGAAGACTCTGCTAGCCAGGGCTGTGGCCTCACAGCTTGATGCTAACTTCTTGAAGGTTTGTTATATTATACATTTTTTTTTAAGCAAGGGCATGATCTTGTCGCTCGTCTAGGTCAGAGGTGACACGATTTGACGGTTGCGAAGCTTGGAACGCAAAGAGCATTAGGTATAACACGGATGGGTTTTAGTCAGTAAGAGTCTGACACTCCCTTCCGCTCCACACAGGGCGCAAGAAATCATATAATCACTTTCATGAAAAAGACAAAGTCGGCAATGGACTCACATCTCTGTCATGTCGATCTCAATGGAGACTGCCACCTACACAGGAGATTATTTAAATGTATTGTTTGAACCTGGGCAAGTTTAGAACAATGACGGTTGACCTCTTTCAACCTTATTACTGAGGGCGTAAGGGTGAAAATCGTTTCACAGCAATTGTCCGTAAATGTACGCATTAAGTTAGTCTTGGACATCACTGACTGAAAAGAAAGGAACAACATCTGAACTCTAATTTGACTTGAAAATGAAATCTGGACTTATAAACAATATAATTCTGAAATCGGCAATCTGCCTTGAGCAATAGGTTATCAATGTTCGTGACTTCTCTGCACGAGAAAAGGCCTTTGCTCTGCATTGGCTAGGCTGATGTTATTTTACCAAAAAATACTCTTAATCTGCAATACAGGATAAGTTTTTAACCAGTGCGTAAATTTTTTTTGGTAGTTCAGTGTCAGTAATAGAACACATTTCCGTGTTTAGTTAAAAAAAAAAAAAATTTTCATCCTTATCCGAGTTTGAAATAAGCAAAACATGGACATAATCTATTCGCCATACTATCAATGACAACTCTTGGCCGCCGCCCGGGCGCATGGCTGGGGTGAGGGGGTGGGGAATGCGCTAGCGCCGAGTGACAATGAAATATGGTTTTTAAGTAAACATGTTTCGTAAGCGATAACTTTTTTTTTTAGTACTAAGACATATCAAAATAAAATATACGTGTTTAATAAAACGTGTTGAAGTTTATTATGGCAAAATTTACGCACTGGTTAAAAATTTTTCCTGTATACCCTTACAACTTCTATATTCATCACAATGATTCTAAATCCCACCATCATGTAATCTCCTCAGGTGGTATCATCAGCCATCGTAGACAAGTACATAGGCGAGTCGGCGCGTCTCATCAGGGAGATGTTCAACTACGCGCGCGACCACCAGCCCTGCATTATATTCATGGACGAGATCGATGCTATCGGTACGTATTTATTTACTAATAATTAAAATGGTAAATCAATTACGTTAATTAACATAGGTATTTTGTTAATTAACGTAATTGATTTACCAACAATAATTTAAAAACTAAAATATAATAGAGGACACTCTAGCATTATTCCCTCATAATTCTACTCCATTCGTCGACAAACAGATCACATTCAGGACTGGTGGTCAGGATAGCATTAAGCATTCTCAAAGTACGACACACTGCGGATACAGCTCATGCAGCATGTAGAACCACTTTACTGTTCACGAACGACAAATTGGTGCTATATAACGCAAATCGTTTTTTTTTTAAAGTTGGACCAGTATTTTTTGAGATGAGTGTGTTAAAACAAACAAAAAACTCTTCAGCTTTATAATATCCAGTACATAATTAAATAAAAACAAAAAATATTATGTTATGTGCGTCACTTTCACATGAATAAGCAAACTTTCTTGCCGTCTTTCTAAATCCACTACAGATCAAATTAATATCAAATATTTTTCATAATATACATAGAAATTAATTTTGTTTCAATTTCACAGGGATCCCAATGCTTTTACCCTATAATATTCTTTTTACACACACCAGGGCTTTTTCCAAGTTCCCGTTCGCCAAAGAAAACGAACCAAAAAAATCCCTCCACAAACAAAATATATCACTAAAAACCTCATTCCCATTTTCCAGGTGGCCGCCGTTTCTCAGAAGGCACAAGCGCTGACCGAGAGATCCAGCGTACACTCATGGAACTGCTGAACCAGATGGATGGCTTCGACTCCTTGGGACAGGTGAAGATGATCATGGCCACCAACAGGCCGGACACCCTGGACCCGGCTCTACTGAGGCCTGGAAGACTGGACAGGAAGATTGAGATTCCTCTGCCTAATGAGCAGGCTAGGTAAGAGAATACAATTCCATCCCTCACAACATCTCTTTGTGCCTATTGGCCTAATTCTGTTCTGTCTTCTGCTGTAATCTTTTCTGATTCATTACGTTACGGGATCCACGACAGTTGAATCGTTTCTCCGAGACTCGTCGAGCTTTATTGCCTCGGCGCTTTTCTGGCGATCTTCACTGTTGTTCCTGACTTCCAGGAGTTGTAGTGGTTGAGAATAGTGTTGCGGGCTTGACCCATCAAAAAGAAATAGAAATCGACCCAACGATTGTTGTCGTGTTTTAGTATTGTTAGGTATGTAGGTAGTGGGGAAATACGTCAAACTCGCTCGCTAGTAAATTGCACACTGATTTATTCCCGAACATGCCCCGGCGCGGGGAGGCGGGACGCAGCCCGCTCGCCTACCTATGCTCGGTACACATACATAACAAGTATACAGACTGTTTTTTTATTTACTGCGCATCTTTTGATAGGCGTAAGTAGGTACTCATAAATACGATCAAATTTTATGTGACCAAATCCGAAACATTCAAACAAACTAAAATCAGGTGCTCCATACATCTTTGATGGCGTTGAGGTGCAATTTTGTAGGGAAACGCTGTTTTCTTTTTAATTATTTCTGTGTTAGTCCATAGTAAAAAAACTGTTTTTTTTTCCTTCCAGGCTTGAAATCCTGAAGATCCACGCGGCCCCCATCGCTAAGCACGGCGAGATGGACTACGAGGCTGTCGTCAAACTGTCTGACACGTTCAACGGTGCTGATCTCAGAAACGTCTGTACTGAGGCCGGACTGTTCGCTATTAGGGCGGAGAGAGAGTATATTATTCAGGTGAGATGGTGTTTATGAAGCGAGTAAAAACTGTAAAAAGATACTTAACGAAGTCGAAAAGTTACTTGTTCTTTAAGATACGCATTTTTTTTTTGTTCGGCACCATATCTGAGAACCTTCTGATTATGAAGATTTATTGCCTTCAATATCTTTCTTTTTTATCTTTTATTACTTTGACCTTTCAAAGTACCAATTTTATTTTAAATGTTGCAATTCAACTTTAAATACTCCGATTTCTCCTGCTCTGTTGCACCCGTAAGCACTTTGTTTTGTGAACGTTACCTTCTACGCTGCAGAAGCTGTTTCTTTTATAAACCGATCCGGAAAAAAATATAGTTTTATCGTGCATATTAAAGAATCTTCATAAAAAAATATAGTTATCGTGCATATTAAAGAATCTTCATAAAAAAATATAGTTATCGCGTGCATATTAAAGAATCTTCATAAAAAAATATAGTTATCGTGCATATTAAAGAATCTTCATAAAAAAATATAGTTATCGTGCATATTAAAGAATCTTCATAAAAAATTAAGGTCGCTTTGTCCTGGTTAAACGAAATATGAGTAATCGATACGAGAAAAAGAATAATCTAGCTAAAATCGATTCGCCGCCTGAATACCGGGGTGGTTGAAGGAAAAAATACAGTCACGGGGTCTACCGATGTCATATTAGCAACGGTGACACGAACTCATAAGATTTGTTCCGACCAAAAACCACCTAAAAAAAAATTTTTGGTTCGAATTCCACAGGGTCATCTAAAAAATCAAAAATAAATATTTCTGTTTGCAGGAAGACTTAATGAAGGCTGTACGTAAAGTGGCAGATAATAAGAAGTTGGAGAGCAAGCTGGACTACAAGCCTGTCTAATTATATACTTTATATTATATGTATTATGTGTCTCCATTCATTTACTTGCTAATAAATAGTTTTATCTTTTATTTGTTTATTTATTATGTCAGTCATGAGTGAATATTCTGCCGAATATGAAAAGTGTACAAAATTAAAAATAACATTTTATTTTTACAAAACAAACATTTCCTAATAATATAGACATCATTATTATACACAAATATACACGTCACAAAACTATTCCTTAGTTCTAAAAGTAGTGTTACAAAACTTATTTTTTGTGTAAGTACTAGAAAAAATCGGCTGATCCATTTATGTTCGCATAATTTGAAAATTAAATAGTCGTTTTTTTTGGGATAGTAAAAGTTGTTTATATTGATGAGAACAAAGACCCTCTTTTTTGGGTTTCTAGTTAAACAAAAAATAAGCATGCATATCTGTTTGGCAAGGCGGTAACAGTTTTTATCTTTTGTGATACAATCAATTTGGATATATTTTGCTCATCAGCGATTTCTCCAACAAAACTCACCTCAAAATGAAAATGACAAATTATGAAGCGCGCAAAAGCTGTTGTGATCGGTTGTCCATAATTCAGTCAATCTATCGCATTACTGAAGTAATGCGATTGGTTGACTGGTACGGTCAACAAAAGAGATAAGAAACCGCAGGGTTGTCACATGAAAACTCAAGGTTTTAACTATACCTATAGTTGAATTAATGAGCTGTTTTTTTTCTAATCACATCTTTCAGCGTCTAAAAAATACTTCTATCATATGTTACTTATCGCTTTTGGCGACTGTACCTCCGCTTGACAACTTGAAATTATTCTCAATAAAATGCAAGTATACTGTTAGATTAGAAGCAATCACAAACTGTACCTAACGGTCATTGAAAATCTTAAATAGCTTACTTTGATATGTATCACATAACAACGTTGATGCTTGATTACTTATTATGACTAGAGGGCCTAGCACAAGCGCGCCGAGATAACGTAATGACAATTGGGTCGATTTTAATATTTTAAAAACCCGCACATACTGAAGGCTTCATCTATGGTTCATAGGATTTGTCATCTTACGAGGGGAGATCAAAAAGTAATGAGAATCGGTTACTTCAGGTCCGCATAAAAACGCAAAAAAAGTTTTTTTTGCTTGCTTATGTACTCACTACTTCAGCCTAAAAAAATCATATACATATATCACGATTTCCGGGAGTTATATTCATTTGAATACGAACTGTCGAAGAGATAACACCAACTTGGAGAAAAACGAAATTAGAGCAGTCATCAAGTACCTCTGTTTGAAAAAAAATTCTACAATAGACATACACAGTGACTTAGTGGGAAAATTGGGGGACTCTGCTCCTCCATATTCTACAGTTGCACGCTGGACCAAGGAATTTAAACTGGGCAGAGCATCCACTGAAGATGAACATCGCGAAGGACGCCCATCCACGTCCCTCACTGAAGACAACGTGAAAAAAGTCGAAGATGTTGTGTTGCCAGATCGAAGAGTGAGCATCAGGCATGTAGCTGAGGTCACAGGGATCTCATATGGCAGCATTCAAAAAATCCTTGCGAACGAGTTGCATATGAAAAAGGTCTCCGCGCGTTGGGTACCCAGGATGTTAACCGACGAGCAAGAGCAGCGGTTCACAAAGCCGCAGTTGCGATGGCTGCCATTCAAGAAACGGGATTCGAACTGCCCGAACACCCTCCCTATTCGCTAGATCTGGCTCCTAGTGACTTCTACCTCTTTCCTCGGCTCAAGGAACACCTCCGAGGTAAAAAAAATTGAAGACGATAGCGAAGTGATGGTCACTTTTGAGGCGTTTTGGGAGGGTCAAGAAAAATATTTTTTTCAAAGGGAATCCTGGGTTTAGAAAAAAGATGGAATAAATGTATTGATTTGTAAGGAGACTATGTAGAAGAATAAATTATTATTTTAACTTTAATTACCGCGTTTTATCTTCATTCTCATTACTTTTTGATTCGCCCTCGTAAAATATATTATTAATTCTTCTGTACATGTATGTCACGAAATTCCCGCAAACGACTGGACCGATTTTCATGATTTTTTTTTGTGTTCAATTGTGACACTGGATGGTTTAAATTCATAGTTTCACCCGGTAGATGGCGCTGCACACCAACGTTCAGACAGGACGTCTGTCGGGTCCGCTAATTGTATAAAATTTAACTAGAATTTCAGAGGTCAGTCTTATTTCAATTCGAAAATCCACTCAAAGCGTCAATTTTTACGTCAGCGCGCTCATGCTAAGCCTACAGAATCTCAGTATTCTAATTTCACTCAAGTCTCACATGAGTGACAGTCACTTAATAAAATCAGGCAATGTACCATTCTTCCGTGCCTTTGCAACATTTTCAAAATAACAAGAAAAGTCAACATAACCCTTAATCTTACGATCCCTATCAAACGGCCTGCCCACCGGATAAATATCCGAAGTCGATTCCATAGATCGATTAGTATCGATATTCGAATCGTTCGTCTCAATCTCATTAGTACCCGACGAGTAAATCTCCGAATCGATTTCGTTTAGTAGAGTATTCGATTTCGATTGGACAATCGGATTGAATCGGACGGAGGCATTTTTGGTGACGCTGTGATTCGGTGCGTTTTCATCTTCATTTGTAGGTAGGAAGTTGAAGTTTCTTATTAGTAAAGACATATGGGTGTTTGGTTTTGGTGTTAGATTATTTTTGACGCAGTATGAGACGAATTCTTGTTCGATTTCTTCTAAAACGGATTGGCTGACCATTCTGAAATCGGATTGTTTTCTAAAGTTCTCTACTATGATTTGAGCTAACTGTTTGTTGGTTTGTTCGTAGCTCCCCTTCGCTTCTTGTATGCGTTTGTATACACCAGCACTGACTAGGACTAGGAATCTGAAATAAAAATAAAAAGTCATGAAATTATTGTAAAGTATGTCACACAAAATTTTGTGATTCTAAGTTATTGTTAAATATACAAGTTTTTTTCACGTTTTGTTATCTTATTTTTCAAATGTTACTATTATTTATATATAGTTTTAACATTTGCACAAACGAAAGGTTCAATTAGTGTAACAAACAAATTAAAGACGTTAAAAATCTAGTTGGTATCTCATCTCTGCGAAAAAAATAGCTAGGATGTAAAATATTATAGGCTTATTTTGCAAATTGAGACTAAGATTAGAAAACGAACGTAAAGTTAGAGAAATTGCATCCCTGATATATTGTATCAAATAAAGTCATAATTTATAATAGTTATAGGAAAAAAATATTATAACCGTTTTGAACAAATATGGCCGGTTGATGACAAGATATTGTTTCTATGTTTTATATGGTACAGTTGACAATCAACTGTACCATATAAAACATAGAAACAACAGCCGGACAAAGTTTTGCTATTGCGCATGAGCGAAAAAAGGGGGCGTGGACCTGCTTGTGACGCCATGATTGTGTAATATGTTTTCCGGTTTTATAAATACCATATCATGATCTCACAGTTTAGTAAACAAAAACGACTGTTTATTATAAGATACCAAGGTATTCTGTTATCATATAGCACAGAGGGTCAAAGGCGAAATGATAACGTAGATAGTTTGCAAAAGCAAATAATTTAAATAAATGCGTCAAAATTAATACATTATCCCACGGGAACCATATATTTCCGGGATACAAAGAAATCTATTTCGCTATTCCAGATTATAATCTCTAGGTGCAAAATTTCATGCCGATCCGTTCAACTGTTTTGACGTGATAGAGTAATAAACATTCATCTATCCTCAAGAACATTCACATTTATAATATAATATACCATCACGCCTGTATTCCCCGAAGGGTTAGGCAGAGGTGTACCAATGTACACCCACAGTTCGCCGGTATATTTAGGTCCCATGTAATAGGGAGCGAGCCTATTGCCATTAACCGGGCACAATCTCCGAGCTGCTACTGAGAATTTCATAGAAAAACAAAATAACACGTTTTGCTCGACCTGGGAATCGAACCCGGGACCTCTAGCGTAGCAGTCGCGCATAGGACCACTAGACCAACGAGGCAGTTACACATACCTGGTATACATCACATTTATAATAGTGAGTAAGATTTACTAACTTCTGTATGTGACTTCGTCCCCGTGGAAATCAATTACTAGCATTAAATATATCCTAATGCACTTAACATTAGTGTAACTTTCTATCAGTAAAAAAAAAATTTGAGATCAGATAAGTACTTTTAGAGATTACCTCTTACAAACAAAAACTTATAACACCCCTCTTTTTTAGTTGGGGGTTGAAAACAAACAAAACTTTACTTTACTCTATACAAGCTGTTGATTTGCTTCCTCGTCGGAGCTTGTCATAGAAAAAAAGAAGTAATCAAATATAATTACGATACCTGGCCAATATTTAAAAGGCTTGTTTTTTTAGTTGCAACTATCAAAAACCAGTATTCCAGAATACTCCTCTTGCAAAAATCAGCATCGCCCAGTTGCGTATGCGGTAGGCAGAGTTGTCGCGCGGCTATATCAATGCGTGCATAGCGCCTAAACCCTCTGGCGAGATGGCTAGTTCGAATAATTGGAAAATCACATCAAAAAATATAAATTTTAAAACAAATTTATTTTATTATTGATTCGTGTTAAGAATCACGAGCATAGTTAACTTCTTGAATTTGACGAAAATGCAAATCAACAGCTTGTATGTCTTTATAATATTAGTATTACAGAAGAACTTTAACTTCCAACTGGTCCTTTTGGAAATCATGGGGCAGGCCTATGTCCAGCAGTGGACGTCCTGCGGCTGATATGATGGTGATGATTAGGATTACCTGCAAGACTCATCCAGGATGATAGGTCCATGTATCTCGGGAGCAGCAATGACAGGCTCCGTGACGGCGGCGCTGATGGTGGGGAAGGCTTTATACAGACCCTTCACCAAGTAGTTGCCGAGACACCGCGTGCCCGTCTGGTTGCCCAGGTATTGAGCTGTGGGGCATTGGAACAAGGTTTCTTAAGTTTTGAGCAATGTGATTATCTTTTCAAGTTATTTTTAGAGAAATACATAGGACCCTTTAGCATGTAAAGTAAGTAGTAAGTTTTCAGATCTGGCCCCTAAGATGCTATGGCCGATGCGATGAATTGCGGTCAGGCGGAAGGTGAGCCCTACAGCCTGGGGTGGGCACAAGACTATTCTGGGGTGGGCACGGGCCACCCCCTATATACGCCTATGATTGGTCCCGGTCAACATTCCATTTATCATCCCGGTGTCATTCGTGGATCTTTGACACTTATTACGAGTAGTCAGAAGCCTGAAACCTAGTCCTACCAAGGGATAGTATTGTAACTGTAACTTGCTTGTGGAGTTTACCTCTGCAGACAGCAAACTGGTTACAGACACCCGGAACACCAGGGGAGCTGCAGTTGCTTTAAGGGCCATTTAAAATGGTGTACACTCTTTTCTTTTCTTTGTCCTAGACTTTTGGGCTTCTGATTCCCTATAAAGACTGTCAAAGATCTACAAATGAAAACTGGGACCAGTGGCTTTATGTGTTGTGTGAAGACCATTAATACCCACCGTTCCTCAGCTTATTAACATCAAGTCCTAACTGCTGGAGCCTCAGCAGCTCATCCTCATTGTTCAAGCTATGGTCTACAGTCAGCTGCACCACCCTCAACACGGCATTGTCATCAGTTCTGCAGAGCAAAGCCCTGGTGTCTCCGACATGAGCCACAAATAACTTGTTTGCGTGGACTAACGCTATGACCACTGCTGCCCCACCGGATAAGTGGACATCAATCTCTTTTAATCGAGTTAGAATGTTGTAGTTTTGAGAGACCTGGAAAACAGAAAAACTTTATTTAATTTTAAACTTTTGTTATTCAGGAAGTTTACAGCCTATTTAACAGTCTATATATACAAAAGTGACATATACAAACAACCAAGATCTACCTGTACATACAAATATTTATTCTGTGTAGGAGTTTAATCCAACACACACAGCCAAGCACTCGTGCAACTCACTCCCCTGCACGAATCGGGCCATTTTGAACATAATGATATAGATAAAATCATCTGGATTATGGCCCATGTACCCATGGCCATAATGCCCATGGCTTGTGCACAATGGTCCATGTCAAAAGAAAAATTAATTAAATAACCTGAATTATGCATAGAGGCGAAATCGATTCTTATTTGTATCAAGCAGTAAAAGCAGAAACCAAACCTAAAAGATAGATAGTAGAAAATCACCTGTGTTTCATTCAGGGTCTGCAGCTGGTATTGCAGACTCGTTCTCTCAGCTATCATGCCATCGTAGTTCTCCGTGTATGCCTTCTCTACTGATATGAATGCATTCCTGAAAGATAATCAGTCTTGACAAAGAAATTTATCTGTGTTGGTGGTACAGCCAGAAAGAAAAGATAGAATACTTTTTTATTAAAACACTAGCTTTTGCCCGCGACTTCGTCAACGTGGATTAATAGTTCCCGTTCCCGGGGGATTTCCAGGATGAAAACTATCCTATGTCCTTTCTCGGGTCACAGACTATATCTGTACCAAATTTCATTGAAATCGGTTCAGTGGTTTAGGCGTGAAGAAGAGACAGACAGACAGACAGAGTTACTTTCGCATTTATAATATTAGTACCGATAACATGTCTATTACTCATTAAAAAAATATATTTTTTTTTAATTAGGTAGTGAAAAAGTAATACTAGTATGAGGAAGATGATGTTGTTAATGATTAGACAAGTGTATCAGGATGCGGGCTAATATAGAAGTTTGTATAAAAAAATATGTTGTGCTGGCCCTAAAAAAGGGGGATATAGACAGAAAGACATAAGATTGATCTATGAGGGAAAAATAGCTAATATCCTAAGAACCTTTTCCATCAATTCTCAACACAAAGGTGGTTAGTCCTGTTCCAAACATTTATTCTTACCTTAGCCTTTCTCTAATCTCCTCATCAGTATTAGCAGATGGTGGAGGGAACAGTATCTCGGCGGCCATCCTTTGCATGATAAACCTAGCTGCATCCAGTCCATTGTGTGGTTCAAATACTCCATACAGGGAACTGAAGAAATAATAGGAAATAAGCTTATTATTGCCTTTTGACAGCTTTTGGATATGATGAAAACAAACTTTTCAATCTTAACTTGAAAAACCTTGACATAAATTAGTTTTGTAAATATGTACTCTGTCTAGGGACTATCAGGTAATATCAATACATTACATATCTGTTATCTTGTAGACATATGGAGAAACCCAAAAATAGAAACATGCATGTTGTCTGTGCATAGATGATTCATTACGCAATAAAACATTTTAAGCTTCATAAGGCGACCCTCTGGCCGTTACACTACTTCTTTATTCTACTTCTAAGATATAAACACTGGTCTACTTACAAACTATCCTCGGTCTGGCAATAAAAACATAAGTAATCGTCAGTAGTGTTAGTATTTCCACCTCCTAAACGGGAAAAATAAGATGCTACACAAGAGTTCTTGCATTTTGGCAAATCGTCTGTCCACGGCCGTGCTATCATATTGAAAAAGTAGCACAAAAATCTAGGATACCCTACTTAAATGCGAAGAAAAGGAAATGCTAAAATAATTTGGGCTTATTTATTTTCGTGTCTAGATTGACACTACAAAATAAATGACACTGACAGCAACAAATGATATTTGACACTTGACAGTAATGTGTTCCGTAACCTTAATCACATTAAATTATTCTGCAAAGTATTTTGGAAGCAATGGTCAGATAAACTATATATTTTGTAAAATCCTTTACATTTACTGAAACAGATAGTTATTACGAATATTCTAGGCTCGCTGATTCTTTGAACCATTAATTCGTTATATGAATACTATTACAACGTCTACTTTAAATACATTACTGTAGTTTTCGAACAGGCGTCTGACTAGCCTAAATTACGTTTTGTTATTGCTACAGACGTACATGAATGGACAATTTATTTTTAAGAATGAATTGATAAAAACACCTTATTTCAGTTTTATGAATTACATTACTCATCGATCTCTTTCAGCATGATAACACAAACACGTCATTTTTAAATTAACAAGATAAATAAACTTAGTATAATTGGGTCTAACACGCAGAGTCGCAGAGATTTGATTTTCAGATTACCTATGGGATGGGAGGGGAGGTATTACCTCCCATAATTGGTAAATAAATGGTTGCCATCACATTAGAGTACACAACAATCTTTGTTGCTACCCACACTACTGGCAATAGAGATATTCTCAATGACCGGTAACCACAATTTCCTTTCCCACATTTAATTTAGGTAATCATGTAGGTACCTATTATTTTAAATAATAGCTAAAATAGCGCCAGCAGCTTGTTATACGGTTTATCCTTAATTCCATGCTACCTAACGTTACCGTTGAACTTTACAAGCTCTATTTTAATATACTAGGTAATGCATTTTCCGTCGCATATGGCCTAACTCCGCCTCGTCCTTTCGATGTAGGTCTTTGTATGGGCATAACAAGTGTTGTAGGTACACTTGTATGTACTAGGTACTTCAAAATAATCGTGAAATAATGCTTGTAAACTTCTTTACAAGTTGGTTGTATTACATGCAGTTTTACCTAGTGTTATGTAGGTACTCAGATTAGGTAAAACACGTGTCACTAAAGCAATATTTTTTTAACTACCACTGCATAATCTTCCTAAACTACCTATGGAATTAGGTAGTTGCTTTACCAATGAAGGTCATATTGACATACACAATTTGCAAATAATAGCCCACACGATTTAATTGTACCTATGCTGTATAATTTAGAGTAGTAGGTAATCTTCAGTTGAAGCGTTTTGATAGTTATTTATAATAGTAGTACCTATGTAGGTATATTTAGTGAATTATTATTATAGAATTAACAGTTTGGGGTATTATTTTGGTTTTGTGCAAATTATAATTTCTTTTTAATTACTATGCTAAGCTCATAGGATCATGTTGAAGTTTAAGTAAATAATATAAATATTATTTATTATAATTATTGGCAATAGGCTTGCCCCTATTACATATGGGACCTAAACTTACCGGCGAACTGCGGGTGTACATTGGAACACCTCTGCCTAACCCTTCGGGGAATAAGGGCGTGATGGTATGTATGATGTAAACAATTGTATACAGGCTGCATTCTGGCATTCTTCAGCCATAATAATTAGTTTAATTGAATTTTTGGTAGCTATTTTTCAGGTCCCATAGGCATATGGCATGTCACATATCAATGATGTCTTCCTTGAGAGCTGGCAACAAAGAACCAATGTTCTGCAAAGTATTATATCCAGCAGCAGTTGTCTACGAGGATTGTTTTTAAGAAAATAGTCAAATAAAAGTCCATTTTCTTCGATCAAAGTTTTAATGTTTCTCTCCACATACCAAACTCTAATCATTTACAAATTTTTGCAATTTTTATAATTTTATTTATAATGTTAGCTCAATAACCTATATAGAGCTACCTGTGACTAATCTTTTGTTTTAATAACTATTTTTTCAAGAAAGCAATTCTTTACTCCGGACATGAATCAACAACTTTAGAAAATATTTTTTAAATATTCTAAGGTGTACATAACACCTTCTTACTATACATATTATATACTCTATGATTTCCTGGTGCACTGTCAAAAATAATGTATAATAATATTTTTTTTACAATGTAGTAAATGTTACCTATATCGCCAAAAATGTCCCAACAATAGGTTCATTAACACTTAACTAAAGTCCTATCTTCGAGAATCGACAAGTTTCATATCCCATTATGCTGTATGTTACAATATAAAACTAAAATAATGTATTAGTGCATGGCATAAGAGTTAAGCAGTTTTAAATTGGGATGGTCGAGGTTTCCAAAGCCACATGTAATAAGAAAATATAAAAAAAAAATAGTGTTCCTGTACCAACATAACACATTCACAATTTACACATACAAATGAATGTAAAAATCGATAAATTCAAAGTACATTTATTAGGAACACAGTGTAAAATAAAATGAGAACTATTTGAGACGCCTCTGTGGTTTTGGAAACCATATGTCACTGGGTGAGCAAATTAAAAACTACACCATTGTGCCGACTGGAAGTTTAAGCGGTTTTCTTTTCTGCAGCTTTGGTTTCTGATTCTGGTTTCTTCTCCTTTTCCTTTTCTTTCTCCTTCTCCTTCTCATTCGTGATGATCTCCTTCGCCTCCTGCTTGGAAGCGTCGTCGAAGTTGCCGACTAGGTTAGGGACCTCATCGTCCTCGTCGAGTGGCTTCGGCGCGGCGACGCTTGACGCCAACCTCTTCAACTGGTTCAAACCCTCAGGCCCGAGCTGACTGAGGATGCCGGGGAGCATCTCCGCGATCTGCTTGTTCTCTCCATGACCAGTGATAGCGAAAGTGTTGGCCGCGAGGGATGCCTGCGCTTTCGGATTGTTGAAGTGTATTACTGTGCCGTCATCTTTTATCATATTCACCTCCTCGATGCCAGGGATAGTATTCACTGACAACTTTTTGAGAGACGATTGCAATTTCTTGTCGTCTGTGGCTGCAGTAACGTGAACAACCTTTTTCTTGCGTCTCGGTGTGCCCTTACCGCCGATGCGCACCTGTGACTGCAACTTCTTTAGCTTTTCAGTGTTCATTATGTTGTTTTAAAACACGTCGCCCGTTTATCGAAACCCGGTGCACTTTTTGGTGTAAGTATTTATTCAATATGAACCGTGATCACACAAGTTTTCCATGTAACTTGATCGTACGCACGTGTTTTGAACACCGGTTAGTTACAAAGGGAAAATGGTGGATTTGAGACAAGTTATTTCTGATTCTCCTACTTCTTGTAGTTGGCAGCACTGTCTAGTTTGCATTCCGTTTCACTTGATTTAATTATTTAAAACTGAAAATTATAAGTTTATAGTAAGCAAATAACATTTTTCGTCATGTAATGCTTACAGGTTTAGATAAAATCATGAAAAAAATAGTATGGTAAATAATAAATGAATTTTGTAAACAAAATAATATATTATTTAATTTGCCAACATTTAATACTAGTGACATCTATGAAAATTTAAGTAGACTCAGTGGTTTTACTATAAAGTACTAGATGGTGCTAAAAACTTCTAAGAGATACAACTAGATGGCGATACCAGTATCAAATGATTGGGTCACGATTGGGTTTAGTAAGATTCCGATAATTATGTACAGGATAGTAAGTAGTCAGTAACTTTATTAATGTTAGGACAGACTTCTGGAAAATAATAATTTACGAAAACCACATCTAATGTCAGGTTTTCATAATGTTATGTTTATTTTTTTTCAAGCCTTTCAGTTATTTTTTTCGTAGTTTCCGAAGTTCTAAATAAAAAAAACGTATAATGGTCGGATAATAAGCAAATATTTAACTTAGTTTTTGTCTCATTTGATTCATTACGGATCTATTCATATAATCACCCTAGTCGGAGACAGTGCTATTCCTACTTTATAAATCAAACAGTACTGCATCATTTCTATGAGATTTGATAAAAATCATTTTGAACCTATCAGTCCCGTACCTACCCGACTGCCCCATTGGTCTCGTGGTCGCAAGCGCGACTGACGAGCGTGGGGTCCCGGGTTCGATTCCCAGGTCGGCCAAAAAGTGTTATTGGGTATTTCCATTAGGAATTCCTCAGTAACAGCCCGGAGTTTAGAAGTTGGTGGTGTGACACCCCCATGTCTGGAAAAGCACGTAAAACCGTTGGTCCCGGTTGTCATTCGAAGATCTTTGACAGTCGTTACGGATAGTCAGAAGCCTAGAAGTCTGACAACCAGTCTAACCAAGAGGTATCGTGTTGCCCAGTTACTGGGTTGTGGAGGTCAGATAGGCAGTCGCTCCATGTAAAACACTAGTATTCAGCTGCATCCGGTTAGACTGTAAGCCGACCCCAACATAGTTGTAGTCTGTAATTTAGCCTTCTTTCCTTACTCCGTGAATTTAGCCAATTTTGTTATAGTACAGAACATAAACTCTATGGATCGGGTACGAAACCCAAAAACGGGATAGATTGCGAAAATCTGCTCCATCACGGCTTCGTGGCTTCGTAAAAAAGCTGATCTGACTGATCAAGATCATCTTTAGTTAGGTAAGTTATTTCTATAATAAAAGAAACAAACAATAAAAAATATATTCAGCAGTTCCTAGTAATCATCATTGATCATGACGCGTTTAAGATTAACTGCTCTCAAAAATGTCTAACACAATCGTATTTATGGACAAACATCCGATTCACAGAGAGCTCTCAGCAACGAAAATAAACGCCACTCATCAGCATAACGCATGTTATTGGGCCGATAAATATTTATCTGCATTTACTAAATGGACTCCAAAATGGTGGACTATAAAGCTGTCATCGGGCAATCTGTTCGCGCCATATTTTCGAATTATGTGGGGTTGCCAGTTTTTTTGTAGAATTTCCAAAAAATGGTACAATCATAGACAGACGCACAAATACACATGTAGATTTTAAAGAAGTTAGCTATACCTACTTGCCTGGAAATCATCATCATCATTATGCCAACCGCAGGACGTCCACAGCTGGACATAGGTCTCCCCCATAGATTTCCAATAGTACGGTTGGAAGCGGCCTGCACCCATAAATAAAAAAATGCCTGGAAATACTTTCAAATTATCTGTTAAAAAGGATTGGTAATTGCATCAATGGCAATTTGGGAACCTGGACATGTTTGAAAAATATTCCCGGTGGGTACCGCCATACTTACTGTTTCGCACACCTAACTATACCTACGCACTAGCTGTGCACAAAAGCTCTTTAAGAGAAGCTCAGAGAAGGATTAGTAGACCCTATGTAAAATTATTATGAAATCTACATCTGACACTAGTGACAGACGTGGAATAGGACCTTGTATTAATTCCGTCTTAAAATCCTGGCAACCCAGCTGTCAGGCAACTGGCAATCCGTCCGCGCCATCACTTCAACAATACCTCAGATAATAAGAACGCGTCTATGTTAAATTACTTTTCGCTAATGTATCCGAACGCTCGCTCGTTCGCGCACTTATCAGCCGCGATGACAGATGAATAGGAGAGGCGAGCAGAAAAGTATTACGTAGTAATATTTATTTTGAATTTTAGTTGATTACTTTGAAATGTAGAGTAGGTAGGTACTGCCATAGTAAAAAAAAAATGTGTTGCATTTCTTTGTCTATTTTTTGTTTTTAATTGCAAAATGTGTATGGGACCGTAGTATGGGACAAACAAACATTACCTAATTAAGTATATTTTTTACACTTACATACTAAACATAATGTTAAATATTAAGGTAAACTACTTAATTTAAGTGCTCGAGTTTAATTTTCAGAAGAATTTACTATTTAGTAAGGTGAGTAATTAGGTACTTACCTCATTTTATTTTCATTTTAACAATAAAAACGTATAAAAAACTAATAAATACTAAAACTATAAAATAAAATCAACAAATAAGTTTTAATAAATTAATTCATGAGCATTTAACAAGTCTACTATCCTAAAACTTTTCTGCTCGTTAGTACAGGACTAACTTAAACTAATGCACTTAATTTTAGTTTCGTTACCCGTTTATAGCTTTTTTATAATCATATTTTAGTGCTGTTATGACGATTTGCTGATATGAGTAAAGCTATAGTTTAGGAGCTAGGGCATCTAAACATTTAAATCAACGTTTTTTTAATCGCTACACAGTCAAAGTGCCCAAATTCTGGGCTACAACGATATGCAATAATATTTAACATAGGTAGTTTGCTGTCGAAACGCTAAGAAAGAAAAGATTTTTTTTAAAGCCTGTTTGCCTACTTTTTATAACGACTTGAGTTTTTGAATACCACTTTTAATATTACCATTCAGTAGTCTAAACCACTGACCTATACCATTTTCCGTGTCAAATGTTGGAGACCAATAAAACCGTTTATAAATAATAATGTTTTTAATAAGTGACGTTTTGGAATATTTGGTTATCAGTGACTACTACCCAATTATTTAATAGGTATGTAATTCAATTTATTCGTGCTAATTTAAAATGAGGTGCCTGAAATAAGGTCTAGCTCCTGTACTACAAGAAGGTAACCTATTTAGATTTATTTTGAGTAATAATTTGATATAGTGTGGCAATGACGTGTCATAAACACCCTGTAAGTGAAAGAGCATTGTGTAAATCATGTCTGTATGTTTGTTACTATTATATCGGAAACATTCCAATTTGTGATTCATTGTGGCAGCTAGTTTATATGAGAAATACTTTTGATTCTTATGGCTACCTATTAGAATTGTATTGTTTTATGATTTTGAAGTTTTAGGTACCCCTCTCTGTGTTACCTTATTGTAAAATGCTGTTTGGGGCAAAAATAAAAAATCTTGGAGCTATCCTAAAATATCATCAATATCAATATCATCATTATCAATATCATGAAAGTAATTTTACAAGACATTTATTGAGGCAATTTTTTCTACAATATTTGTACTAGAATATTAGATCAATTCTAGAACATTTTGACTGGAGCAATTATAGAATATTATCACCGTGTATTTTTTTTTGCACAGGAGCAATTTTCCAACATCATAATGCACTGGAGTAATTCCAGTAATAAAGTAATGTAATGTAATGTAATGTAATGTGTGTGTCTGTAATATGTTCCAGTGTGTAGGTAATTCCATTACATTTTGCGTAATTCTACAATATTTTCACTGTAACAATTCTACTTCAAATATACAATCAACCTACATAAAACAACAGAATACCGTTATAAATCCGCGTCCTCCGCGAGGACATCCGCTCATTCCTCTTAACATCCTAACCAGGCGCGACAATACACACATTCTACACATTTTGTCTCCATCCCGTTACTTTTTACGCGCGTCAACACAACATGGTATAAAAAACTTTTTTCCCCAAACTGTTCAAAAATAGGGCAACACAAAAATTCAAGCGTGTTCCTTAACAATCGTCAGTTCTTTTTTTGAATTTTTACTTTTTTTTTTCTACACTTTCGACGCGTTCCCCTATCCATCAGAGACAATTCGGCCGAATTCTGTCGTTACAACAATTATTGTTTCGCGTTATCATTCTGTCAAGTTTAACGTTTTCGGGGTAACAGAAATAGTTTACTTAATGAGCGACTTTTTCATACTAATTTAAGCTAAGAAAGATATTTGAGATTTAACGATAAGGATGGACATTTTCAAGTTTTTTTTTTGTTTTATTTATGGAAGAGATAGATGAAAAAAAAAGTTGGTACTAGCCTAATTTGTGCACGGCCTTAGAAATTATTTTCAGGAAATTGGGTTTAGAAGTGCACTGAGAACCTTCTTGTCCGTTAGTAAATAACATGCAATGACTGATGTAAGATCTTTCTGCGCATTTATTATCTAGGTACCTACCAAAAATAAACGATAAAATATACCAACAAGACTATTTCAAGATGGTTAGACAAAATCTAACACTCCATCAGACATAACTCGTGTTAGAATCTAAACTGAGATTATAATATCACATTGCAAGCTTAGCAGTGTTTCTAAAAACACATGTTAACAATTTTTAAGATAAGTTGCGTTCATTAGTTATCTAAACAGGTCGGATTATAAGGATTATCCTTTGAACGCGACCACCCGTGCGAAAACAGCTGTCAATTTAGCGGCCATTTTGAAGTTTTTGTTTTTAATGAGGCAAAGGTAACATAAATTAGTGGGCCTAGTTTTTATACTAAAATTTATTGGATCTTATTTAGCGTTAAATTTGCGAGGGCTGTAGAAATTATGGGCGTAAAAACTATTTGATCTATGGCCAAAAGAACAAAAAAAGAGCAAAGCCGATGTTAAACTTGTAAACATGTTAGTAGATAACTTCCAGCAAAGTTTAACTTCAAAATGTAGATGTTCAAGTGCTATGTGTGGATTCTGTTCCCTACTTATGCACCCATTTGCTAGATGTCAAAATTCTTTGATTGAAGACAGACAGACAGACATGATAAGTTTTGTCTCTGAATTATAGCATAAATACGATAAATACCTTCTTTCTCTACTTCGTGATAAATACCTATTTATGCTATGATTTAGAGACAAAACTTAAGGTAGATACCAACAGTTCTCGCTTCAGTACTTATTCATACTAAACCGCTTTAATTCCCATAAGTACAATAGTCCTTCCTGACACACAGAAAACGACATCTTATTAGACATCAAGATAAACTAACAGCCCCGAATACTTTGCCCAATCGTCAATTAGCACAATCCTTCTAAAACTCGACCATACAACCATAAACTCACGTCCTTTTTTCCCATAGGTATAGGCAGAAACCACAGAACCCCACCTGCTTCCATCCTTACACACTCCTTTCTCCTCGTCCACGTTTATACATCTGGTCATACAAGCACGCCGGCTACGAGTACTGCACACCCTAGAATGATCAACCTTACTGGTGAGGTACTTCAGCAACTTCGATTAACACCTATTTAAAACCAAGATTAACTTCCCAATCACTTAACAAACCCATTTAACTAAACTGCTTCCTTGCGTCAAACTTGTTCCAAACTTATAACAAATAGGGATTGTTAACGAAGGGACACGTTTTTGCATCATAACTCATAGTTTTATGTTTAAAGGACAAATTGGTTCCGGGAATGTGGGTGTTCGGAGATTTCGAAGATTGGTTAGAAAAAATGGAGGATTAGTCATAGTTTATCAGCTGCTCATTTGGTGTAATTTCAAGCTTAATATTGGATGAGGACGGATATTAAGGAAATAAGATTAGATAGATAGAATACTAGAGTAAAAATTGCGCTCCTTTCGATCTCAGCGGTACTTTGCTTCGTATATCCGATTGGATTTAGTTCTGCAATAACGGATATAAAAAAAAATGTTCCTAATTAATTCTCTTGTATTGTGGTTGTGTTTACAAACATATAAACACACATACACAAACAGCCAGACTCAACAACTATGTGTTATACAAATATTTGTTTTGTGCGGAATCGAACCCTCAATTCGCAACGCAGCAGCCAATCGCTTATTATGTAACACACACCAAAAACAAAATAAAATAGAAGCCATTAGCATTCTTATCAAATTAGTAATTTTCTGCCAGACATTTTTGAATGACAGCGCCTTATGAAAAACGTAAATATGTACCCTACAAAACGAAACAAATTCAATTTACCAAACCACCATTTTGCAACTGTTGTATCGAAAACAAAATCCGCGAATTATTTTCGCACACAAAATAAAAAGGGTCCAAAAAATACATTTAGGTAAACCAAAAACAAAACAACGGGACCAAATGAAATAAAATGGCCAATGCCGGAACAAATTCAATCGTACAATCTAACGAACGGAGGCCGGGGGCCGATTTGTGAAAACAATACAAAAACCTTTTTGTTTTGCAACCAGGATATTTTGGACTGAAAACTGGGAGCTTTGGAGGTTCTGACAATCTTATCGATTAATTGAGATGGCTTTTGTGAGTAGCTGTGAAAAGGTTATTGGTAATTGCAGACTTATATTAATTGTAAGTCCGTGAATGCTTTTACGAATCCTGCTACCCTGGCCATAGGCAGAGGTTGAATACCGCGGTGGTTTTAGCCACTACGAATGTCAAGGGGGATTTATAAAACGCACTAAAAAAAAACCCTTTACCGCATGTCCAAGATAAACTTAGAAAGTTCATAATGAATTGAAAAAACACTGCTACAATTTTAAGTGCAATCGGGTACAACGATTTTCTTGTTTTAGGGCTTTTTCATAAATACTTAGAAAAGCAGTCGGGTTTTTTAGTTTTTTACATACTCCTTCACTCCTTCTGGCGCAGTCGGGTAAATAGTGAAAATGGTACATGCTCGGTATCGGACTTGCAACCACATATATGTAGGTACATTTATGAGGCAGGCGCTGGATCATTGGGCTATCACGAAACTTGACATCTGGCATCAAGACACAAAGATTATTTACTTATTAACCAAAATAGGTATGTATGACTAGGTTTTTGTATAGGTAGAGGGTTCAAATTCAAATCCTTTATTGCAAACTAAGTGTTCGTACAAAATTTTGAAGATGTTGACAATTATTAGGTAAGTTTTTAGAACTTAGTTGTCTGAGAAACCTTTGTAATTTAATAAAATATATATTAAACAAAATTCAGTTCAGTCGGAGGCACTCTTAAACAATTCCACTATCTAGCCATCCCTAAACCAAGTGTCTATCAAAAATGGTCGCTTTCAAAAATTTGTTTCTTTTGCTGGCAAAAATCTTTTGTCGTTCGTCCGAAATCGATCCACCGGGAGCAATATTCGTTCAAGAACCGTTCAAAATATCGAGTGGGGTTTCGTTTCTGAACGGATTTAAGCGCCGAATATAGGATCGTGTGTTTGTTTGTGTTTTATATTGTTGACTAGTGTCGCCCGCGGCTTCGCCCACACTTAAGAACAATAAGATATGTTAATCGAGAAAAAATGGAGGATGTCGTTTTCTTCATAATTATTTGTAGTTTCGTAAGAAATGGATTTAGTAATATGAGTAGGTTGTGAAGGTTTCGTGGTGTTATTCTGTAATAAATCTCACTTAGTGAGTTTGAGATGAACTGTTATCCCACCAAATGTATTGGATAGTTCTTCTGAAGCTCACTTATTAGGGAGATTTTTCCAAAATAGTGTGTCTGTTTAAACAGATCTCATCTCGATTGCACCAAAAGCCTACTTCAGGAATGTTATTATATCAAAGATAAATAAAATATATGTCATTCGAATTTGACTCTTACGACTTTAAACTAGACTGTAGGCAAGAAAACTTCTTGATGACAGTAAAAACAATCCCTCGAGAATTTTTCTAGTAGGTACTCAGTATAGTTTTATTTGTACTACTAGATACAAATAAAACAGTAGTGCTTACAGCCTGTAAGTAAAACAATCCGTTTTTTAAAGAAATATTACAATACCAGCTTATTAATTGTCCCACTACAGGGTAAAGGCCTCTTCTCATACAGAGAAGGCACGAGCTTTAATCACCACTATTTGATATAGAAATCGCAGAAATTATTAACTTATTTAGTTATGGTACACTGTTTTGGCGTCTTTAATAATAGGTGTTAATGTTACTCATATGTATTAAATATGATATAGTAATAATATAGTTGTTTTCCAAAAGACACAAGACATTTTAGTTTTTAAAGTAAACAATTTTTACGCCAAACATTTTTATTGTGGACTATCGTATTTTTATTAGTTTCCTCTCTAGCCCATTTTCTTTTTACTGCCAGCCGACATATTGAATAGAATTGGCGCGAAAGTGTGCGCCATATTGGTCTTGCTTGATAGCCGCTCAAATGGATTATTTTGACTGTTTTGTTGCGATATTGTGATAATATTTTGTTGTTTTGGAATTGAAGATTAGATACGGTAGCTGTATTATTTGGTTTGATCGACTTTAACTACGTTATGTTATCTCTACATAGTAGGTATAAAACAAAGTCGCTTCCCGTCGTAGTACGCTTAGATCTTTTAAACTTTGCAACAGATTTTTTTGTGGTTGTTCATCAATGGATGCTATCCATTGATAAAAAATACAATAAAATCCGTTTTAAATCTTCATCTTTCTTTAATTATTTAGAAAGGTTTATACTTAGAAAACATCATGCTACGATTAACGAGAGCGTAGCAGTAACCAAAGACGTAACTGAACACGGGGACACCTAGGGGTAGGGGATTTTCTTATTTACCAATATCAATTTTCTTATTACATTAGACCCTAAGGGTTTCGTCCCGGTTTTACTACGTCTCAAAAGACACTATTGATCAGATATAAGAATAATAAAAAAAGATCCCCAACGAATTGAACCTCCTCCTTTTTTGAAGTCGGTTAAAAAAATGGATCAGAATTTGCATGAAATGATCTTCTCAATAAATGAATTGTTTTGTGCGTTGTCTTGCTGACTAACTACTTTTACTGTAGCTTATTTATTACTTCACAAACTTTCTCATTGAAAAGTAAGAATGACAACAAAAGAGCATCGACCATCAAGTTGCAAGCAGCACAAACCATTGAGGACGAATCTATCGCTTTAGGATTTATTATGTCGCTAGAAAATTGCTTTCAACACATAAACCCTGATTGCTAGTGTCGAGTTACTAGTTTATGTTCAAGCGGTGTTGGGTTCCACCCAATTACCGTTGTTCTTCATTTTGAGGTTATGGCCGACCAATTTTTAAGGACATTTTGCCTTTTTGACTTTGGCGGGAAAAGGATTTGGCAATCTGTGGTTACTGACTTCCAATATTTATCTGTTTATAATGGTAGTTTTTGGAAGTAACTTTTTGTGATTGCTTCGTTGATCAGGGAAGCAAATTCTACCAACTTTTGGAAACGTATGACACTACATATTTGACAAAATATGTAGTGTCATACTTTTTGACATTTATTGTCACCGAGATGATGTTGAACGTTTTCCATTAGTCGAATTGGTCTTCAGGTGTTTGCAAAAGCCTTGGGTTTCATTCCCAGGTAAGGCAAACTGTTTGGTTTTTTCCACTAGAAATTTCTCAATACGAATCCGGATTCCGCATTTGTGCCCAGTTGCATGGCATTAGCCTATTACATGGGGCTTAAACGTAAACCATTACGACATAATCTAAATGTGTTGTACCGAATATTTTGAAACTGTTCATTAGTTGGATTTAGTTCTGTTAGAAAAAAAAAACAATCCAATTTTTTTGAGTTCAATGTAATTTCTGATTAATAGCTATTCTAAGTAAGCATATAATATTTTGGATACACAATGAACTTTTATTGCTGGATAGTAATGTAACACATTTGGCATATCAATTGAATTAGTAACGATGATGATAACATACATACATACATACATAAACTCACGCCTTTTTCCCATGGGGGTAGGCAGAAACCACAGAACGTCACCTTGCTACGATCCTTACATACTACTTTCGCCTCGATGATGATGTAATTATTGAGACACTTTCGGTTACCCCATTTTAGCAAGACTAAGATCAATTATAATTAAATCAGTCGCAATTATCTCTCAGCTCACAGCATCCCTACCTACAATCTCTCTACAAATGGCCCCCGTCGCCGCTTATACTAACAGCTCGGTAATGGGGGACAAATAACACCCCCTCGCCTCCTTCCAGGGTCGTCACCCGCCCCCAAGCTCTTGCGGAGATAAGTGCCACCCCTGGGCATAGAGTACAGACGGGGATAGAAGTCTATAGTCTTTTGGAATGGGGGTAGAAAAAGAAATTGTATAAAGAGGTTCATTCAGACTATGAAGTGTTCATAATTAAGTTGAGAATCAGTACTTTTAATGTATCATTCTGGCTGGAGTGTTGGTGGTGACTATCTACAGTCGGTTAGTTTGACAGATGGGGGTGTGTGTGTTTCGTTGTCAGTATTAAAGATGACACGGTTGGCGCTGTGACTGAGCGATTAACTGCTGCGTTGCGTGTCGCGGATTAGTTCTACTAATATTATAAATGCGAAAGTAACTCTGTCTGTCTGTCTGTCTGTCTCTTCTTCACGCCTAAACCACTGAACCGATTTCAATGAATTTCAATGAAATTGGGTATAGATATATAGTCTGGGACCCGAGAAAGGACATAGGATAGTTTTCATCCCGGAAATCCCCCGGGAACGGGAACCATTAATCCACGCGGACGAAGTCGCAGGAAAAAGCTAGTGAGTTTATATGTTTGTAAATATACCCATGATAGAGAAGAAATTCCTAGTATGGGGCAAAGTTTTCTCGATAGGTAATAAAGACGAATTGTCTAAGCTTGAGATGGGTTTGCTCTTTTCTTTTGTCTAGGTCAAAGGTGACAGAGACAAAGTCGACGATGGAGTGAGCTTAACCAGAAGAAGCCTGTTCACTCCAACTTTGAAGAGATTAAGTCAAATGTCATGCATGGTGTACAAAACGGAACACAGCAACGCTGCTAGGCGGTAGAGATAAAAAAATATATACCATCGCGCCTGAATTCCCCGAAGGGTTAGGCAGAGGTGTACCAGTGTACACCCACAGTTCGCCGGTATATTTATGTCCCATGTAATAGGGGGCGAACCTATTGCCATTAACCGGGCACAAATCCTAACTCCGAGCTCCTACTGAGAATTCACAGAAAAATCCAAGAACACCTTGCTCGACCTGGAAATCGGACCCAAGACCTCTCTCGTAGCAGTCGCGCTTAGGACCACTAGGCTAACGAGGCAGTTAAATAATAAAGACATGATTTACATCAGACTTACTTGCTTGACTGTACATAAGTGGGAGGTATTTGCTAAAGGAGTGATACTTGCCGGAAATGGGATTGTAAGACGATGGATTGAGTGCTCTATCCCCCTCTAACACGTGGGCCGTCTCTTTCTGACGCCAATATGGATTGGACGCAGTGTTCCTTGATACTTCCCTTATGTGGAACGTTTAGGATTACTTTGGTCTTTTTATCTTTTTGGTTTTTTCTTGGATAGAAAAGAATTGTATGTTTTGTTACTACTGCAAAAAGGGAGGTATGTGTCGTGCTATAAATAGGTACTGTATTCCAATCAAAAACATTGCCACCTTTGCGAGTTCTAACATTGTCGAGTAAAAAAGGATGGGTGTACTAACGGCTAATTAGCTCTTCTTACTAGATACTATAAACGCGAAAGTTAGTTAGGATGGATGAATGGATTTTTGTTAGGTACTCTTTTACGGATAATTAGCACCAAATAGATATATGTAGGTATAGGGCGTTTTTTATCTAATTTTAAGGTTGTAAATATTTATTAAAAAAGATTATAAAGAAATAGATATTGATCTAGCTAAAGCATACGATAATTTTTATCCATTTTTGTGTTTCTGTGGGATAATTTAACACTTTGGCTACGCAGGCAAAGTCGCGGGCAAAAGCTGGTTATAAATAAAACAGCTGTTATTTACTTTAGGTGCCTGCCTATACCCAACATTTCCATCTCAAAACTACTCCTGAATTTTGATGGACATTGAAATCTAAGGTTAGTTTAATATTTAGTTTAAATCTAGATATCTAGTTATTTAGTTTAAAGTACCAGTAAGTAGGATTGGAATAATCTGTCTTTTTGCATGACATGGTGATAGCCAGGTTCATGAGGGATAGTATAGATTATACACCATCACGCTACGACCTACGGTAGCGGAGCAGTAATCAAATACGCAACTAAACGCGTGTACAGTACACATAGTACCTACGTTTATAACGAGCTATTCTACCTAGCCTTTTTTTTTTATAGACGGGAAATCATCAAATAACTTCCCCCGCCCTGGGCGGGGCGGGAGGGAGTGTCAGACTTTTACTGACTAAAACCCGTCTATGTTCCTTCATGTGCCCTTTGCGTTCCGGGGGCGCGGTATCTCTTTCGAACAACCCGCAGCCCCGGCATTCTACCTAGCCTGTGATCTAAAACAGGACACAGTTATCACAGGCAATTAAAACCCAGACCCATCAGAGTAACCAATTAGTAAAGATTGTAACCAATTAATTAAGTAACCACCAGAACGCCATTCACACCCATTTCTTTAACAAAATATCTCTCCTACCTCCCAGATTTCACGTTAACTGTAGAAGGGAGGGGGGGGGCTTACTGTCAATGTGTGGGTGAGACGTGCAATACAGTTAAACGTGTCATTACCAACGTCTGATATACAGGGTGGTTCATACTTATTAGAATAGTTTTAATGTTCTTTTTATGCATTTGAATGGCAAACAAGCCCACGGCCCACCTGATTTTAAGTGGCCACTGCTACCTATCTGCAATACCAGAGGCCTTCGAAATGCGATGCCATACTAGAGACAAAATACAATTTAAAGTGGCAATGCAGAGGAGGGGACGTCGAAAAAAGACCTAGCCTGACCTTATTGTTGAGGTTCTTCAGAAAGGTCGGGTGAACAGTACTCGT
Source organism: Caradrina clavipalpis (assembly GCA_932526535.1). Taxonomy (NCBI): domain Eukaryota; kingdom Metazoa; phylum Arthropoda; class Insecta; order Lepidoptera; family Noctuidae; genus Caradrina; species Caradrina clavipalpis. The sequence goes on from OW052110.1 coordinate 1,749,942, forward strand.
AACCGGCGTGCTTGTATGACCAGCCTCTCTAGCCATGTCACAAACGATAATCGTAAACGCTCGGTAGGTACCAATAGATTTTCAACTTAATACCCAAGAGCCTTAAGTTGAAAATCTATTAAAGATTTCTAAGCGTTAGCGACTGGAACGAACGAAAACGCTACGAAATCTTCATTAGATCTTCAACTTAAAACCAAGCACATAAAGTTGAAGATCTATTAAAGCCTACTCAGCGTTTGCGTTTATCGTATGTGACTTGGCTAGGGGGGCTGATGTATAAACGTGTACGAGGCGAAAGGAGTATGCAAGGATCGCAGCTGGTAGCGTTCAATTCTGTTCGGTTTCAGACTAACCCTATGGGAAAAAGCCGTGACTTTGTGTATGTATGTAGAATTTAAGGCAATGACTAGCGCAATAGCTGATGATTGCTGACAATTGCTGACGAGATTTTCATCGTTTTAATTACGTCAATTGGCCTACTGATCTGTGCAATTAATCAACGTTAGTTTTTCATATACAAGCTGTTGATTTGCATTCTCGTCAAATTCAAGGAGTTAACTATGCTCGTGATTCTTAAACGAATCAATAATGGAATAAATTTGTTTTAAAATTTATATTTTTTGACGTAATTTTCCAATTCGAACTAGCCATCTCGCCAAAGGGTTCAGGCGCTATGCACGCATTAATATAGCCGCGCGACAACTCTGCCTACCGCATACGCAACTGGGCGATGCTGATTTTTGCAAGAGGAGTATACTGGAATACTGTTTTTTGATAGTTGCACCTAAAAATTACACTTAAAAATATTGGCCAGGTATCGTAATTATATTTGATTACTTCTTTTTTTCTATGACAAGCTCCTAAAATTTTACGAGGATGCAAATCAACAGCTTGTAGATCTTTGCCCTACTTACAAAATAAAATAATATTTTCCTAACCCATCTCCACCACACCCTGTACTCTCATATCTGCATAGCACAAATAGCTCCAACATGTGCGCAATATTCTCGTCCCCAAGCCGACCAATCGGCAGGCTGCGTTCTATGTGTGGGTGTATTGTGTACACTTTGGGTGGCACCCATTTAAGGGGGTGCTCTTTACACCCAATTAAAGTTTAATGCGACGATTGTTATGTAATTGGGGGAAGGGGGGAGGTTTCGTATCTTCATGGTTTAAGGGGTAGGTTTTTTTGTGTTAGATTTTCCATTAATTTTCTCTCGTATCCGAGGTATATGGGAATTACTTTATTAGTAAATACCTGCCCCGTTGGTCTCGTGGTCGCAAGCGCGACTTCTGAGCGGAGGACCCGGGTTCGATTCCCAAGTCGGGTAAAAAGTGTTATTGGGTTTTTCCATTAGGAATTTCTCAGTAACCCGGAGTTTGGAAGTTGGTGGTGTGATACCCCCGTGTCTCAAGAAGCACGTAAAGCCGTTGGTCCTGCGCCTGATCTCTCTCCGGTCGTGTTGGATTGCCGTCCCATCGGGCAATGAGAGTTAGGGAAGAGGGAGTGCACCTGTGTTTACGCTCACACCTGTGCACTACAATATCTTCTGCGTACTTGGCTAGTCTGCACAGAGATTAGCCGCACGATATTGTATGAAACTTTCCAAAGGTCTTCTGTTAAAACGCAATGTTGTGTAGTTTCAAGTCAATCCATATTACTATCCGAGTTTTGAGAACACAAACATACAGATGCTGATTTTTTATATATTACGATGAGTATTCGCCTACACGGTGTTGCCCAGTAGTCGGGTTGTGGGGTCTATGATGCAACACCAAACAAAAAACTCGAATAACATAACTCCGTATTTTATTACCCGATTACTTGTTTTACTGTTGCATCCAAAGCACAGATAGTTCATAATCCTTAGCACCAGTAGGATAACTGCTCATCTCAATCACACTTTACCTAAATTCTCCCAAGGTTCACAGAATACACGAATACGAAATGGAAGAAGAAAACGTGTGAAATGTGTAGTACCTACCCAAAGTAACACTGGTGTAAGTAATATGAGCATGAAGATGATGATGATGATGATGAATAAGTTCTCATTGTTCATTTGAACAATGAACAACGAGTGAGTGAGGGCTATCCACTGACTCTATAGCTATCGGAAAAATTCTGGAAAATTCTCAATCCGGCAAAGCGTTCTACTCTTTAGTACAATGAACATGTTGCAAAACTGTTTCTACTCGACATAAACTTGTTATAAACCTGATGAAAACAGACACACATTTCATCAAAATTCACGTCTTTTCATCAAAAAATTCAAGAATTCATCTCCGCAATACAACATTATCGTAACAGGGGTGATTTTTAAGATTATACACTTAAAATTACGAGACGGATCCCTAAAATTCTTCGCTAGATTTAGCAAATTGCAGTATGCAAATAACCTCCTCTTAAAGGTGCCATCCGCTTGTGGAAAATCAATAGAGCGTGTGTGAGAGAGACGAAGATACATTTATCATTGTGCTAGAAAGAGATAAGCAACCAGCCTCTTTCCTCTAGCTTTGGTACTGTGAAAATTTGATACTACAGACAGGTTTTCACGATTTTCTACTTTATTTCTAGATTCACACAGTTGAATTTCGATTGTCAGTTCTCTTGGCATATTATTTTAAGACCATATATTTTAGTCAAACGATCTTGAAGTTTGTAACAAAAGATATAGAGTCAATTTTCCTTTGAGAGGGTTTAAGAGTAATTTTCCCTCAGTAATTGCTAGTGATTTCATAATAGTGATAAATGGCGTTGTAGAAAACATTTGCTAATTATTTTTATTGGTTGTTAGCCAAAGTGGAGTGATATTATGATGTGTTGGGCAATAAAGTTTATCTAGTTATAACACTGGCTTATTCTGCTTTACTTGAATAATCTTTACTGTGTGGAGATTGAATTGCTGTGGAGTTTTATTAATTTGCTTTAGTTAGTTATACTCAATCATTTACGTACATACATACCATCACACCTGTATTCCTCGAAGGCTTAGGCAGGGGGAATCCTATTGCCATTAATCGGGCAAAACTCCTAACTCCGAGCTGCTACTAAGAATTTTATAGAAAAACTCAATAATACTTTTTGCTCGAACTGGGATTCGTACCCAAGACCTCTAGCGTAGCAGTCGTGCTTAGGACCACTAGGCTGACGAGGCAGTTCATTATATACTAGCATTGCTATAATACCGTATAGATGGTGGTAGTCAGTGCACCACTCTTGTAATTTCAAACCATTAAAATTCCAGGTTTCCAGGTCTTCTCACGGTGTTTTTCGCCAGGTTTCTCCACGGTTTCAAGAACAAAGGTGATGAAATGAATTGTACAAAGTAAAGTGCAAGCTTTAGTAAGGGTTCCATTAGGAATAGACTACACGTTACAATGATACTTCTTAAGGCTATAACGTGGTCCTGAAATGGTCTTGCGTTTACCGAAAGACCAAAAGTAGAAATACCACGCGGTCGGGGTGTTATGGTTTTTTTTTTTCTATGCATACGAACGCTTGTGACGGGCTTCCGAAGACAGCTGAACGGTGGAAAATCATTTAATTTTTTATTGAGTCTTTTATTTTTATAGAACTAACTAGTTTTCTTTGTTTTATTTTAGGTCCACATTACAGGTGTCATTGTGTTTGCCCCCATCATTAGTAATTATGTCAATGCTGGATTCAAACTGGCAACTTATGAGTCATGGCATGTCCGTGAATGGGCGCTGTCAGTTGGGATGGTCATCTCTTAACTGCCATCGTTTACTTCTTTAATCTTATTACTTCTATGGATTCTATTTTATTTACTTTCATGGTTTTCACATAATAAAGCAACTAGAATATTGTAACCAAGATTTTGTAAAAATCAATTTGAAAATAGTGTCCATTGAGTTTCTTGCTCATTCTTCTCCATAGAGACCTACGTTTTGGAACAACTAGCTTCAATTTTCTTTAGAGGTAACTTCTTGACAATTTAAAAGCGCCTGTAAATGGTCTAATTGAAATAAATGCTTTGATTTTGAGCCACGAGGCTATTATACTATTCATGATAATAGTATGATATAAACAAAAATGAATAGCCCCAATGAATGATAGTGTAATTGGAGGGCGTGATCTTGTAAGTTAATTTGCTCCATGATTTCAACCCCCGTGGTGTTCCCTATGGGGTCGTTAATATAATCTGTGACGGTACGGTGTTTATGGGGATGAGTTCAGTGGAAAAAAGAGAAACTGTCTTGTTGGTCTAGCTATGGGTAGAATGGGAGAGGTGCTAGGTTTGATTCTAAGGTTAGGCAAATTGCTATTGGAGTTTTTGACTATGAAATTGGCACTGAGCACCCCCAGTGCACGCCTGTCGATGTTCGGCAAAATGTAAATACTCTTGCCTATCCGTTAAAGGAATACAAGCGTTATAGTTGCTATTATTAGGTTTATAACATCAAGACGCGATTGCATAATCTATACTACGAGTAATATTATAAATAAAGAGGTAAAATTTGTGACGTTGTAGGCGGTAATCTCTGGATCTACTGAACCGATTTTGTAATTTTTTTCACCTATAGAAAGCCACGTTATTTGTTAGTGTTATAGGATATACACATCACGTTACGACACACGGGAGCGGAGCAGTAACCAAATACGTAACGTAAAGCGGGGGAAATAATCTTTAATTAATTGATAAAAACAGGTGTAGACGCTTAAGAAATTGGAAATTACATGTTTTTGCTGTTTTTGGAATATTTTTATGTTCTAGGGTTCTAGACCATAGCTGGGAATTATTTGGTTACTGATATATATAACACAGGCCTGCAAAATGAGGGTCATAACTTCCTCTCGGGAATTTGATAGCTGATTCTAGGGTATTTTGGTGCGCTGATTACGAATATGTACTTAGTTTTTCTCCATCACCTCAAGATTTTTCAAAAAAGGTACAGATAGAAAATAGGAAAAAAAAACACAAGTTGTCACATAAAAAAATATATATTTAAAAAAGTACATTACTTTTAACTTAAAAAACTACTAATACATAAAAACAACTTATTACTAGTCTAAATTACATATAAATTTTATGTGTGGAACCTGGTCCTTTTTTTCAGGAAGCTTCGATTGTGCGATTTCCGCTTAAAATTCTGGTTTGGATCGCCGCGCTTCAATAACCAACGATAGTCCGCCATCATGCTAGTATTCCATCTTCCTTGATACCGGGCTTCAAGCTCTTTAAAATCTTGGTGAAATCTTTCGCCTTGTTCTTCGCTAAAGGCTCCTAGATTTTCTGGGAAGTAATCAATGTGCGAATTTAAGAAATGAAGTTTGATGCTCATATTACAACCCATTACACCAAAATTTGTAATCATTTTGGCCACTATTTCTTTAATCTTCTTCTTTCTTATTCCCCAAAAAGGTTTTCACCACCTTCTTGAATGACTGCCATGTTTGCAACTTGATATCATTAAGTTTTTCATCAAACTTTTCCTCCGACATTAATTTTCTTATATTGTATCCGAAAATAACTTTTGTAATTATTTTTCACAAAGTCTGTAAAGCTGTTTCATTGTTTTATAACCATAAATTTCCCACAAATATAACAAAAACAATTCGAAGAATTTAAACAACTTCGCGATGACATTTTGAAGTTTATGTTGCAAGATGCGCACTTCAACTGTTAATTTTTCTAAATCAGTGTGGGTACTTATATAAAAAACCCTTTGGTTTATCTTTATTACACCCTTTTCTAAATATTCATTAAACTATTAGGTAATAATACCTAATCATTATGTATTAATAAGCTTATTACTAAATTAAGCCAAAATGAACCGTTTTCGACATGGTTAATGCGAATTACCTATACACATTATGTAGTAATTAATAAATTACTAGTTTCGATTAATTTTTATGTTCCCTTACACTAATTAAATGCAATAAAAATTAAGCTGAAGTAATTTAATGACGTTTTATAAATTTTAAAATGTAGGCGCTCCGACATTTTTCAGCAAAATCTTAAATATTCAATATCAAAAAATCCTGACGTGATGGATTTTTTTTATTATTTTTCTCGTAATCAGCACATCTGAAACTATAGAAAACGTTACTCAGATTTCAAAGGGGAAAACCATTGCAGGCCTGTGTAATTATTTGGTCAAGATCAAAATTCCAACAGGAGATTTTTTTTCAAAATGTGTAACTAGCGTTTTGCGCATCAACAGTCAATTTTAACACCAACAATAAAACTCATATCCCAGCAATAATTTTTACTCAAACAATGCTACTTAGTTTGATGGGCAGTATGCGTAGTTGACAGAGCTATGTAATGTATTTTTATACACACCATATAATATTTGAGAAAATCCTATTGTGCCATACAATATTTTAATGTGCTCCTAAGCGTGATTGCTACGCTAGAGGTCTTGGGTTCGCTTCCCAAGTCAAACAAAAAGTGGTATTGGATTTTTCTATGTAATTCTCAGTAGCAGCTCGGAGTTTGAACTTGTGCCTCGTTAATGGCAATAGGCTCGCCCCCTATTACATGAGACCTAAACATCTGCGAGCTGTGGGTGTACATTGGTACACCTCTGCCTAACCCTTCGTGGAATAGAGGCGATGTTATGTTAATATTTAAATGTTGTCCTTTAAAAACGTCAGTGGAAACAGCATAATGTATACAGCAAAAAGGCGTTTAAAAAACTCAAATCAAATAGTAATACCCTTTCAATCAGAAGGAGCAACAAATTCTGCGGTCGTTAAATCTGCGGGCACGCACCGAACATGGGCACGACTGACATTTTGAATGACATACGACAGAATATTGGGAAAGGAACCGCTTTTACTTGTTTTTTATATTGAAATCAGCTTAATTGTCAATAGGAAAAGCAACTAAACATTTGGCCCTGTCTTACCATCTTTTGGTCCTAGGATAATCATAATATTTTATTTTTGGTCCTAGAGTCCATCTATCTCGTATGTTGTCCTTAATTGGTTTTGTCCAAATTTTCCAAGTACATACAATCACGTCTGTAATCCCCGAAGGGTTAGGCAGAGGTGTATCAATGTGCACCCACTGTTCGCCGGTATATTATTAGCCGGTGTATTATTAGTATTTAGGTTCCATGTTATAGGCGACGAGCCTTTAACTGGGCACAAATCTGAACTCCGAGCTGCTACTGAGAATAACATAAATAAATCCAATAACACAAAAAGTATAGATTGTCAAATAAGTATTGTGTAAGTAAAGTATTTTAACCCTAGAAAGATAATCATATAGCAACTAGCGTAAAAGATATTCATACGTCTTTCAGACGTACCTTAAGTTAATTACGGTTTTTTAGTAAGCCTACGGAAGTATTATCATGCTTTGTTGGTTGAAATAATTGTTTGTATTGTATTTAAGAAAATAAAACGATAAAATAGCAATAATATAGTTTAATTGACAAATTACAAACAAAAATCGTAAACTTGTTGTTGTGTTCTCCACACACGGGTTTTTCGCACTTTACGCTTGATAATTTTGACATCCTACGGAGTTTAGATGGACAGTATGAACAATATGTCTTTTTTTTTACAGGCGGCCCTTCTTGCTAGGTCTGGCCACTGTTTATAATACCTGAAAATAATAATAAATAAGTGTAAATAACAATAAACAATCAGTTCAAATGATTGCACTAAAGATAATCATACGTCTCGCGGACGTACGACATATGTATATCTTTTAATTGAACATACTTACCGTGGTGCCAATGCTGCCTACCGCGAGCTCTGGCCGCCGGCTGAGTTGACTCGAGCAGCTAGCGCGCTGCGATTAATAATTAAAAAACTACAACGAAATTTAATTTCACTATACGTCTCGCGGACGTAGATTATCTTTCTAGGGTTAAAGTATTGTCTATGGGGCAAGCAACTAAGAATTTGGACCTGTGTTACCATCTTTTGGTCCTCGGATAATAATATTTTATTTTTAGTCTTAGAGTGGTCCTAACTTACTTTTGGCCCTACTATAATCATATTTAAATTTTGGTCCTAGAGTAGTCGTAACTTACTTTTGGTCCTAGGATAAATGATAATATTTTAGCTTTGGTCCTAGGGTCCATCTACCTCTTATTCTTAGTTGGTTTTGTCCAAAATTTTCTAAGTAATTGTAATGATTTTGGCTATTTAACGGTGATACATTCTTAATCTTTTCTAAGTATAAGTTTTGAATGTATATTGAATTGTAGTGTGTTGGCTCGTTTTTCCAGAACTAAGCTCAGTTATTTAATAACTCGTATTCGAATTGATTACAAAAATAAATCTAACCTTAATTCCTTAGGACCAATGTTTATGTCGAATAGTTTTTAATAAAGTTATGTTCAATCATCGGCTAGTAAAGTTATTCATGCGTAAACATGTAAGCCTCGATAAACATATTATTTAAATTACAAGGTCATATTGATTTATGTTACAACAGGTCAAATTAACTTGACATAAAATTATGTTAAACGCTAAATTGGCAATTTTAATGGCTTCACTTGATTATCTATAGTGTTTCAATTAATTTTTGTTGGTATGTCCGTTGATATTTTGAAAAATCTAAAAACTCCCTTGGTATAAGATGGCCTTTATTTTTAACTTGACTTATGCGAAGAAAAAAGTAATGTTTTTTTTTTTAACCTAAGCCAAATATGACAATTATTCATGGAATATAAAATATACCAACTAATTAGTAGGTTGTCATACCTGGCTGTTCTTACTTCTTTATCGTGTGGGCAGTAAGGTCTAACGACCCCACACGCCCTAGTGTCAGAGATTCTGAACCGCCTCAAGAGCCTCTGACATGGTTACCGATGTCATTGATGTCCAAGATAAACTTAGAAAGTACATACATATAGAAAAATTCACATTGGCTGGTTGGTACTTAACTATATATTTTCTTCTGAGTTGTGAGCTGTCATGTTTGCTGTCATTCTTTAAGTCAATAAATTAGTTGAACTCTAACCGGTGTTTTCCCATTATATTACATGTTATCACACACTATAATATTGTTTATATTGATGATATTTGTCAAGCTGCCCCTGTGGTCTCGTGGTCGCAAGCGCGACCGCTGAGCAAGGGGTCCCGGGTTCGATTCCCAGGTCAGGCAAAAACTGCTATTGGGTTTTTCCACTAGGAATCTCTCAGTAGCAGCCCGGAGTTTGGAAGTTGGTGATGTGACACCCCCGTGCCTCGGAAAGCACGTAAAGCCGTTGGTCCTGCGCCTGATCTCTCTCCGGTGTCGGATTGCCGTCCCATCGGGCTATGAGAGTTACGGAAGAGGGAGTGCACCTGGGTTTGCGCACACACTTGTGCACTATAATATCTCCTGCGTACGTGTTTAGTCTGCATTAAGATTAGCCGCCGTGACCGGAATCGGTCTGGAGAATTACATTTTACATTTGTCAAGCAAACTCACAGCAGAAACTTAGTATGTCCATAATATATTCAAAGTAATTTAAAATGTCAAATCTAAAGTCATCAATACTAAAAGATTATGTTATTGGAAATCAATGACCAAGATTGACGGTATTATGAATGATTATAAGTAATTATCATATCATTAACACAGCGATTCTGATTGAATTAATAATGGTGAAGCGTGAGTTGTATTTAGAACTACTGGTCCTTGTGTACGAAAATAATCGTTAATAATTTTATGTCAATTTATTTGCATTTTTTTATTTATTGCTATTTATATTATTCTATTGTATTTCAGATGACATTGTAAAAATATTTTATTAGCAGGCATCGAAGGCCATTAGCGGCGGTAGTCTTAAATAATTTAAATGTTGAGAGTAACAATTACGTACACAAGTACAATATTACACGCCTGCCGCTATTGCTCGCGAACACGTACATAAGAAGTTGGCAGATTCGTCTTATAATTAATTTGTTATATTTCGCCACCTATGTATTCTTATCTCTCCCTACTTTGTATATTTTGTTTATATGTATGTATTTATTATCTAATATATATTTTAATTCTTGGAAATTTTCTGTTTCTTGCACCTACTTTGTTCCGTCTCTGCATCACCCTAAGGTAGACTGGTAGAAAATGCCTAAGGCATTAAGTCCGCCTTTGTACGGTGTATTTTATACATTTTGTGCATAAAGTTTTAATAAATAAATAAATATTATGTTATTGCAATAAATAATCATCGTGTTTTTTATAATATTTTTTATTATATGTAAGCTGGGAAAGCAAGTAACACTGCTCTTACTGTAAGAGTTTTTTATTCAGTCTTTAGTTATTTATTAGTTAGGAAAATCACAACACACCACACACACACACACCGGGGAACATACCGATGAACTGTTGTAAATTGGTACACCTCTGCCTAACCCTGCGGGGAATACAGGCGTGATGGTATATTTATTATGTTGTTTGGAAAAATCGCCAGCCTAAACTCAGCAAAAACTTACTAAGTTTAGATAAGAGCCTAAGTAAGAGAAAATAACATTCTAAAATTACGTCATCATCATCTGCTTAGCCTTTTCCCAACTATGTCGGGGCGAGCTTGCAGTCCAACCGGATGCTGCTGTATACCAGTGTTTTTCATGGAGCGCTTGCTTATCTGTCCACCACAACCCAGTAACTGGGCAACACGATACTTCTTGGTAAGACTGGTTGTTAACATAGATTACCTAGGTATAAACTCCAAAGAAAATTCAGAAGACATTTTTTGGATTTTAAATTCCTATACGGAACCCAAACCCCATAAACCCAATGTTATTTACAAACTTAATTATGTAATTGGCTGCTAAAAGTATTTCTCATGAACATTAGCAAGTCCGATCTCAAGAGTTGCTCATTAAATATGCAGACAACATTAATTCTCCATACAATGTTTATTATATTTTTCATTTATAGTCAATACAAGATAAAATTTTAATACAAACGTACATAAATAGTCTAATAAACTAAGTCAAACGTCACAAAATAACCCGCCTCTAATCGTTCCCGGCGCAAAGGTGCCCATAACACTCGCCGCATTACCTCGCTGAATAGCGATGGCCAACCTTTGCACCAAGAACGACCCCGAGCGGGAGTCTCCGGTTGCCTCCCCGAGCTTGCGGCCCAATTCCGCCACAAAACCCTTCGCTGCCCTACTCCAACTACCCAGGGTCTCCACTGCTACCGGCACAAAATAGTAAGGCCGCTCCAAGGAAGCGTACTTGAGCCTTTTTGCAGAGCAGGCGTCCTCAGCTGCGGCAGAGGCAGTGTGCAAGGTGCGACTCAGGTGACTGGCAGCGACAGTGCTGACGCAAGTTGCGTCCCAGATCAGGCACTTCCCATTCTTCCATGGCACCAGAGTCAACCCATCCGGCCTCTTACCATCACACCTGCTAAGACCTGCAGGCTCAAGCACGCAGGGGACGTTTGCCGATATAAGGGCTCTGCGGAGTATGTCGTTCAGGGCATGGTGACGCGGGAACCTCCCTGTGCAGCGGCGACAACTCAATGCGTGATGGCCATCGGCCTCCACCATGGAACCGCAGGTGCATATGTGGGGTTCGCACACCTTACAGCCCAGGCGGAGAGCCACCGCCACACGCAAAGAGTCATCGTCCAATAGAGTGCCCAGGTGAGGGGAAGGAATCGCCTGTAACCACGCCCCGGACTCAGGTTGCGATACCGCTCGCAGTCTAGCCCTATCGGCTCCTGACGCACCCTCTAACAACTGCTCTTGGAGCAACCCTACTCCTATGTCATCCCACGCCCGCTGAACATGTGTTGCTTCGGGGATTGCTGCACCCCTCAACTCGGGTGCACCAGGTTGCACCGGGTCAACCAGGCTGACACAGCATCCGACACAAAGGGCATGCTTACCCCGTCACCATTGGTATTGAGTAATACAGTGACTAGGTTAACAACCCCATGCGCAGACGCCAAGAAAGCCGGCAAACCCACATCCCGTGCGCAACGCACCCCTAGACCACCACATCGGATGGGCAGAGCCGCCTGTGTCCAATGGGGCCCATCTAGGGAAACATTGAGAACCGACTCCACCACCGATTTCAAGGCGTTGTCAAATGAGGAAATTTCCTCTGGACAAAGCCAAGTAGGGGTGGTCCGCAACAGATATGTAATCTTCGGAAGAGCGAAGCACATGCGCAGCAGGACAATCGCAACGTGCGCGGAAAGATCTTTAAGACGCTCGTGAGCAGAAAGAAGGAGCTGCTTTCGAGAAATAATGGCCTCAGGAACTGCACAAAGAAAAATAGGGGATCCTAAAAGATTGAAATCGGAGGATGAAATTTCTCTGAGGCCAGGAAGAATAGATTCGAAACGCGAAAAGTGTGTACGAGCCTCGGCACTAACGGGGAAGAATTCGCACTTCGCGGGATTCACCTCCAAACCCAGGTCTCTGAGGCGAGGGACTAGAGATTCCAAGTCCTGTAAAACATCTTCTGGTCTGCCCCCGATAGTGCCATCATCAAGGTACCACACGTTTAGGCTGGAATTCAGCTCAACAATCGCTTTATGAATAGCCAAACTGAAAACGAGTGGCCCGAGCGGGTCCCCTTGCTGGGCTCCCACATTCTCCATTGATTTGAAAATTAAATAGTGTGTGATGGTTATCTTCCCACGCAGTTTAATGTCATTTGGTGATTAATAGCGTGTATTGGTGATTAGTAACATAACCATGGATAGTGGTTACGTAAAAAGTTTTTACATAAGTTGTTTCTCAGATTAGTTTTGCGGTACTAAGATCATAGGTCTCGTGGATAAAAATTTTTCACTGTTGGTGTTTGAAAGATTAGAGAGTAACTCGAGTCTTTTAATTTACTGGTTGGTGAATGTGTGTGAAAAATATAGTATGTGCATGCAATAATTAATATAATACTGGAACATAAATTTCTTGCTATATCTAGCGGTTTCCAATGTACAAAAATAGTTTACCGGTATGTTTTAAGGTCCGATGTAATAGGGGGCGAGCCTATTACTACTAATCGGGCACAAATCCTAACTCCGTGTTACTACTGAGAATTAAATAGAAAAACCCAATATCACTTTGCTTGACCTGGGATTCGAACTCAAGACCTCTAGCGTAGCAGTCGCGCTTAGGACTACTAAGCTAACGAGGCAGTTCACCCACCACCACCGCGTGGTTTTCTTTGGTTACTCCTTCGCTCCTGAGTGCCGTAGCGTGTTGTTATAGCCTACAATCTTTCTCGATAAACTAGCTATGTATTTAGCGCAAAAGGATTTTTTCAAATCGGAGTAGCAATTCCTGAGGTTGGCGCGTTAAACTAACAAACAAACTCTGCTTTACTTACTTTCCGATGCACAAGCAAAAAACTAGCTACTGAATTACGTAATAACACTTTGTCCGACCTGTAGTGCGATTCTCTAAACTGCAAACTCGAAAACGAGTCTCACCCAAGTGACCGCGCTCACTTCGATAACGAGCCCACTTGACCTTGGTTTAGTATTCGTTCGCCGTGGTGATGTCACCGGCGTGATCGTGTTTAACAGAATACCATTTTGTAATCTCACTGCGGATTCAGCTTTCGAATTTTGAAGTTAAGCTTAGAGAATCGCACTGCTGGTAATCGAAACTCTCTTTATACTGTCAGGCGTTTTCCTACAGCACCCGCTCCTGTTATGTCCTCGTGTGTTTCCACAAGTCCTGTGCACTCGGCTATCTTCACATTTGACTCGCAAAGCTCAGCTCGCGTCAGGCGATACGTATCGCTACAGTATTTGGTTAAGAGTTCGGTTTACAACTTCCTAAGAGACCTGGTACAATGGATGGAGCTGTGGCATTTGTTTTTACTGTCCCACTCATATCTCCTTCTACCTTCCACATCCTTCTGTGTTGCCCTCCCTCTTGTCAGATCTTGAGGAAGATATCCAAGGCTTCCTGCCGTCTTCTCCTCAATCTGATAGAACTATGGCATAATTATGTTTATTCAAGAACGGTCTAGAAATATGGGGTGAGGTGAACTGCACGAGGGCTGGCCCGACGTGGCGCGGGAAAAGACTAGGGGAATACAGCGAAATATGATGTGAGGTGGGCTCTGGTCTATTAATATTTATCATCAGATAAAAAGAAAAACAAAACAAGTTTTCCGTACATTTTGACCGTGTCGTGTAGCTATTGCATTTGTTAACGGCACAGCAGATTAATTTATACAAACCGGCGAAAAATGTTATATAATACTAGGTGGTGTATTAATCATTATTATTTACTATATTCATGATAAAAGTCTTACGTTACGATGTCCTTTACACTGCTAATAAGATGCGGCAAAAACCTATTTGAGTCTTAAACAAAATCTCTCAACAGAAAACAAAATCGCAAACAACAGTTACTTTCCCATGAGCACACTCCTTAATTCCCCGATTATACTTGTCCATATGAAGTAGGGACATAGCCTATTTGAAAACAATCGACCTGGACGCCTCGGTGGCGACTTGATTGACGGCGAGTCCGCGCCTCGGCCGGTGTAAACGCAAATAAACCATTGCGACTCGACTAAAGCGAAAAAAAAGTGTATACATAATAAAATTTTAAGATTTGATTCGCGATTTTGTTTGTGCACCGAAATTGGGGTTTGCGGTTCGGTACCCGGGTCGTGTGTTTGTGATTAACGTAAGGAATTGGTTTTTTGAGTTTCTTTCTTTCTTGTTGTTATGCAAATTGTAAATTGGACTCGATTTTTGGTCTTGCAACTTGGTCTTTTGTGGCGTATTGTAAGTTTGGTCAAGGCTTTTGTCTATTTCATATTTACTTTCTAAGTTTATCTTGGACATCACTGACATTGGTGTAGGAAAACAACGTGAAGAAATCTGAACTTATAATTATCATAAGTCTGAAATCCCCGATCCGCCTTGAGCAACCGTGCCTTTTCTAAATTAGAAGTGGTATTTATCCTGTACTAGGAAAAAAATAGGCTGGTACTTCTTATTTACAATATATTTATAATTTCAGATTTATTTATGATTAACTAAATCCTTGGATAGGTTGTGCTGCTCTTCAACATGTTTGAAGACTATATTGTATCCTTGTACATGATTTATCCTTGGTGACAATTGGACCGCATTTCCCCACCACCTTTTTGCCATGCTTAAACTAATTTTGGTGTGCGACCCTACTATTTCAGTTCATCATCATCTTTATCATCAGCATATCAGCCTGTAGCTGTTCACTGCAAGACACGTCACTTCATATTACTTAGTAATTATACACCACCCTATAAAACAAATAATCATATCACCGCTATTATAACTCCCATAATTCTAACAGAAGCCTACCACTTTATTATTTCACCCCCTAACTGTAACACCGCCCCATCGCTTGTAACGGTTAACCGGAACAACCCCCCAGGGGGATGTTATGGGGTTTAGCGATACCCTATAACAAGGGTGCAGTCCCCATGGGCTTAGACAGTCATTTGTTTTGCTCCAAGATTTCGATTAAGTAATAAATTGAGTGTCAGCTATTGAGACTCGATTTTATAGGGTATCTATATTTTTATGGTGATATTGATAATTTTCTTGTATGATTGTATGGGGATGTCTATTGAGTTTGGGAGTTCTTGGTGTGATTGTAGCTTCAACAGTATCTATTTATGCATATCATACAATCATTTTTTTTCTGCTCCGTTGGGATTGTGTTACGTTAGCGCGACTTAAAAGCTTGGTTTTGGGTTCAATTTCCAAAGTGATATTGGGTATTTCATTAGGATTTTCTCAGTACCAGCAGTAAGTTTGCCAGTTGGTGATGTGACGCCCAAGGGCCCCGGAAAGCATGTAATAACCTTTGGTTCTGCACCTTTTCTTTCTCCGGTCGTGTCGCTGTCCCATTAGACTATGAGAGTAAAGGAAGAGGAAGTGCACCTTTTTTAAGGATACGAAATGATCTAATGACTTCTTCTGCTCTGGGCGGAGCGGATGATAGTGTAAGACACTTACCGACTAAAATCCAATCGTGGTCCTTCTAACGCCCTTTGCGTTCCGCAACCCCGGCAGAGAGGGAGTGCACTTATGTTCATGCACAACTTTCTGACTAACTCTTTGACAGTTCAAAAAGTCCTGCAAAAAGTTTCATTGAAATAATTGCTTTTGCTTTTACTTCAGCTTTGACACACCGTCATATGTCTTGCCACAAAGCGACAACTCTATTATTTATATATGCACCTATATAAATAGGTGTACATAAAGCAGCCATCATTGTGTTAACATCAGAAGCTCACACATCACACCGCATCACATACAATTCACACCGTCCGTTTTTTCTTTGATCCCGGCGAAAATTCCTGACAATGTGTGAATCTCTTCATTAGCCCTCAGGTTTTTTGCCCCAAAATGCCCCAGACGGCTTGACCAGAGTTTTATTATGTTGTCAACTTGATGTAACGGTGTTTTTTCCTTGAATTTAATTAAATTGCTGAAGGTGGAAGTGAAAGGGTAAATTATTGGCGAGGATCGAAGGTTTATTTGGTTTTGGGATTTAATCTGGGAAACAGTTACAAATCCTATGTCTCTTCCCTCACATTCATTGTCTGATGGGACGGCAATCTAACACAAACGTGAAGAGATCAGACGGATTAGGTGCTTTCCGAGGCTTCGCGGTATCACACCTCCAACTGCCAAGATGCTGTTGACGTTATAATTATTAAGAGTCTTCAATTAAGTCTAAACGTTCTTCAATGTCTCTGGTGCATGAGGTTGTGGATTCGCAACCTGGCACAAGCAAGTACCAATGTGAGTTGTTATATTTCATATTTACTTTCTTAGTTTATCTTGGATATCGCTAAAATCGCTGAAGGAAACCTGGACTTATAAGTCTGAAACCGCCAAACCGCCGTGAACAATGGTGGTGATCATTGCTCGTGCCTTCTTTGTATGAAGAAGGTTTTGCCCTGCAATGGGATTATAATAGGCTGGTATATTATTAATATTTTAGATTTGTCTCAAGGGTTTATGGTCATGTAGTCACCTTTAAGTTGCTTTAGAGACGTCGAAAGCCGGCTGCTTGTTTATAGGCATTTCATTACCAAACATAATGACCGAAAAACCAGTGCTTCTAACTCACACTAATCTCACCTAAAGACCACAGCAAGAACACCTACTATTTCTTAAAAACCCAACAACAACAGATTTAACAAATGATATCATAAATTAAACATTAAAACCGGACAATTTGAGAATCACCTTTGTCAAATAAAAAACCATTGTCGGTCGGTCGATATAAATCGGTGGGGCT
Source organism: Caradrina clavipalpis (assembly GCA_932526535.1). NCBI lineage: Eukaryota > Metazoa > Arthropoda > Insecta > Lepidoptera > Noctuidae > Caradrina > Caradrina clavipalpis. The sequence continues at coordinate 1,767,144 of OW052110.1, forward strand.
ATAAGAAGTTTGTAAGGTATTCGCTGGTATAATGGTACAAATGTTCTGTAGCCATTACGCGGGTTTCACGGGTTTTTCATGGTGCCTCATGCATGGGGAACGCGCGGTGTTTGTCTTTTATGTTGGGGTGCGGTGTAGGTGAGAGCGGGTAGCGGGGATGATAGAACAGGGTGGCGATTGTAGTATCTTATGGGATCGATCGCAATCTAATTTCAGTCTGAATTTGCCAAAAATTTGACTTTACATACCATCACGCCGTTATTCCCCGAAGGGTTAGGCACAAGTGTATCAATGTACACCGTATGTTTAGGTTCCATGTAATAGGGAGCGAGCCTATTGAAATGGAATTGTAATCCCGACTCCGTGCTGCTATAAATAAAATAAACATAATTAGAATTTATCAGCATTTTTTGACATTGACTGTCGCTCTATGCGAATCTACATTTTTGAATGGGCGATTAGATTCAATTTATTTTTCTTTTAAATAATGTTCATAAGTGTCGTGTGTGTTAAATGGTTAAGTTGAAATAAATAAATGTTTTGACTTTCCTCAGGTGAGATTGGCACTAGATTTTTAACGTTTTTTATTAGTAGAATGGGGCTTCAGTTTTTAATATGGAGTTAGATCAGTCTGTAAGCCTGGTAAAGAAACTAAACTGCCTACTGCTGATTATTTAAGTAGGCTTAGAAGTTTAAGAAATAGGATGGCAAGTTCCTCCTTGTCTTCTTTTGAAAAGGTAAGACCCTCCAACCGGCCAGGTGACTACGATGGGCTACCGCCCGATGGTTATTATCGGGTTTCTGTATAAATGTTAATGTCGCGAAGAATTTTAATATTGCGATGTAGGATTCGTCATTATGTAGTTCGCATGTGACACGATAGATATATAGGAATCTAACAAATAGGACATAGTCTGAATGGAAGCTTCTTTGATTATGGCTATTACATAAACATTTCCATTCTGTTGAGATTTAAATACCTGTGTGGATTTAGGTTCAATGGGGTTTAGGTGAGGTGTCATCTTACCTACTGCACTATAGCTTGGTAATTATTAGACATTTAAGCCCATGTCAGCACATCACCAACCGCTCATCTCCTACACCAAGCTTGTCGATATGTATTTATTTATGAGTGTCGCGATTCGATGTCGCTTCGGACGCGTTTTTGTCGCCTGCGCATAATGATGGCCAGTTTAGCCCGCGACGAGATTTGTTCGACGATCGGGGGACGTGGAAGAATGTGCTGTGTCGCATCTTAGGGAAGTTGGGTAGGCAGAGTAGTAGGTGACGATATAGTCAAAATAATGATTTAAAAAAAATATACATACCTTACCAAACATATATGTATACTCGTACCACCACGCCTGTATTCCCCGAAAGGTTAGAGAGAGGTGTACCAATTGTAAGGGGCGAACCTAGCCATTAACCAGCACAAACCCTGACTCCGAGCTGCTATTGAGAATTTCAAAGAAAAACCCATTAAAAAAAAACTTATGACATAAACCTTTGTTGCTACCATAATGTAATTTCATATAGTGGGTCATCTCATTTGACACGGTACCGGTACAAAATGCCGACAGACTACAAACCACAAAAGTCTATTCGGATCCCGCTGGAGGAAATATGCCTTTTCCCATATAAAGAACGCACGAGAAAATATGATCACCACGCTTTTGTTTTTTGGTGCTCTGTAGAAATCCTCTTGGTAGGAGGGGCCGGTCACTTACCAGCTAAAACCACCGGGATGTTCCACCTCTGCCCATGGCCAGGGGTGCGAAATTCGCATAAGCAGTCATTGCTTTCCTGCCTGGCATCACCACGCTTGCTTAACGCGGATTGGCGGTTTCATAATTAACACCAACTATAAGCACTATAAGGTGCTATAAGTCCCGGTTTTCTTACGATGTTATTCCTTCACTGATGTCAGTGATGTACAAGATAAACTTAACCACTTCACCAAAATTCACCGAAGAGATTTTTACAGAATAGGCTTGCAGATAAATACTAGCCCATTGTCGTTTCCAAATTGAGATAAATCATTCTTCGAATTAGCACAAGGACCCACGCATTACACTTTAGTTAACCTTTATCTAACTAAACTAATGACTCGAAATCCTTTAAAATATTGCTCAGAAAAAAAACATCTTCACAATTTCAAAAATACTAACTACTTATCGAATATTTCATCGAAACATCAAATACATAAATCTGAGGCCACTAAACGGGCGTAATATAAAACACAATTAATTAGTGGTCCAATAATACTAGTTCTCACTCGAGGATGGTTTAACAAACTGCTGAGCCGCTTATATGGTCGCATGCTGGGTGGGGTCCAAGTTAGAGGCGGTAGCGGATGAATTGATGGAGATTTTATTTAAGAGTTTAAATAAAATAAAATACAAGGTGTAATTAAATTTACAAAACACCCGAAACCAGGTCATTGTACTTATCATGAAATAACTTTTACTGTGGGACTAACTCTGATAGGATAAGAAAAAACAACTTACCTATTGATACATTTTGTTGATCATATCAGCTGATTTCTTTTTTCATAATTTCAGGGTTACTATAGTAAAACTCGTTCATGATGACGAGGTCAAATACTTCTGTTTCAGATTTTCTGTAGATTTAATACAACATTATTTGGTTGACAAGCTTCCAACTTCTTTTAACTAATGTTTAGAGTATGCTGAGTAGTTGAGAAGTTCTTTTACATCACGAAAAGAGTGTTTGTGGAGTATCTTAAGAGAAGAACATACCTACGTTTGGAACATAATATGGCTTATTTAATTTTAATTAAATATTCAATGCTAATTAAAATCGTAGTAAACTTGGATAAAAAACAAATAACTACTATTACATTTTTCACAATTTTAAATTGGGCTTATTTGGCCTATTAGATATTTTCTATCTGTGGTATTTCCTCTTTTGTTGCATATGCAGTGTACAATAATAACAAACTAAATAATCAATAATTCCCACAGCTTCATCTCAAAACTTGCGCCCAAAATAGTCAAGTCTAATAAATCGCGTCCGCCGACGTACCGGGGTATCTGTTCACATTAATCGAGTTTATACGTGCCGGAACAAATAGTGCGCTCTCTAACAAGCGCTCTTCACTGCGACTACATGAGGCACTGGTAACACAACGCGCGGCAAGACGCGACACGCGGTAAGACGCGCGACTAAACGTCACGGATGACGCGCGGCTAAACGTCTGGGTGAATCCCTTGAGAGAGTTGATACACGAACAATGTGTTGCATTCTTGCTGGTTTATTTACGCGTACCTAGTGTTTTTGTATGTTTGTAATTTAGTTTTTGAGATTAACTTGTATATCTTATAATAAGTAAATATAATTGTTTTTGAGGAATAAATATAATCTGTAAAAACAGAATATCAAAATAATTATTTATTAAACTTACTTCATGCGTTTTTTGTTATTGGTTATTAATAGAACAGAAAATAAAGTAAGAAAAAGAAAGCTGACACAATCCATATGGAAAACAAAAAGAATTAAAAGGCTATAGATAAAAATACAGAAAAAAGAAAATTACTGTGTACCCCACACTATTACAAATGCGTACAATATCCACTTAAATTCACCATTTTAAAACATTTACTTGACATAAAAATGTAAAATGTGCGCGTAATGCTATATTTCCAATTCACGCATCATTGAAACCGCACATCCACGCGGCTACAACCGCGTCACACTCAGTGTGTCGCACGCCTAAATCGTTTGTATGGTGATTAAAATATTTATGTTTGTGAAGTGTTGTGGCTAGTTTAAAGGATTCGGGATAGTTTGTACTAGGGTTCCGTTCACACGCGAGAGTTTGTCTAGGCATTTTTAAAGGACATCATTCAACAACCGGATATTTTTGGGTTAAATAGGAAAGTACTTCAAAAAAAATATCATATTTCGCTAGAATGCGTTACTCTATATATAATTTTTTCAAATTCCATATGTTTATATGTTCGAGAAAACATTTTTTCATACAAAATAAATATTATTTTATAGAAGGAAAACTGCTTAAACGTTTCTTTTGCTAGTGATGATTTGAAAATGTTTATGGTGGGAAATAATATTCTTGAAAGTATTGAAATGTCTCGTTATTCCACTGAGTGAGGTTGTGGGTTCTATTGAGCCAGTACCAATATGACTTACTTTACGTTGGATATCACTGACATTGATGAAGGAAAACATCATAAGAAAACCTGAACTTTATGAGTCTAAAATCGCCAAACTGTCTTAAGCAAGCGTGGTGATCAATACCCGTGCCTTCTCTGTATGAGAAGAGGCCTTTCCCCATCCGTGGTACAGTACGGGCTAATTATAATAAATTATTTAATAGAATAACTTACATTAATAAAGATCGCGCCATGTTTGAATGCGATCCTAGTAGCAGTATTTAATATCTCTTAAATTATAATCTTAAATATTATTTCTTAACTCTTTTTTTGTTAAGCTAGCAGAAGTGCTAGCTTAACAAAAAAAAGAGTTAATAAATAATTTAACACACAATGAAGAGCATTAACTCAGCCCACCTTCCACAGAACGCAGCGTGAAAATATCTCCTTAAAAACATAAAATTAAACGATCACACACTAATTACCATAAAAACCCTCTTTTATCTCAATCTCTACGGAATCCGAATGACATCATCAAGCTAAGATCCTATCGTGCTAATAAAACACCTGCGGGACCCCAAAATGGGGCCCAACACCTTCTTCTATTAAAATTACCAATATAATAGGTGATTAATCTTTGAGCCAACAAAAACCTTTGGATTTACGGCTGCTGTCAAAATAAATATAAGTTGACTGCGGATAACAAGATGTGGTCCTTTTTTTCACCCCAAATTTAGTTGTTTAACAAAACATTACAAAAAGAAGAGTGAACTAAAGGTTTTTTTTATTAATTGGGTATCGGGCGATGGCGTTGTTTTTCGGCCCGATGTGTATATTATTAGGGCGATATATGTACGTGCACATTAACGCGCGTTTTGGATTTGTTAGGGTTAGGTTAGGCGGGCAGTGGGAAGAGAGTGAGTGAGTGAATGATATGGAATCATTCCCATCTAGACCTACTGCTGTGCGTTTTAGTTGTTGATGCTGTGAAAGGTCTTAAGTTCTATGAAATTAACGATAGAAAAATATTTAAATTGAACAAATTAATGACGACTCGGCTGGCGCAGTGGCTGAGCGATTAGCTGCTGCGTTGCTTGTCGCGGGTTTGATTCTCGCACGGAACAGATATTTGTATGATCTACAGATAGTTGATCTGGGTCTGGCTGTGTGTACGTGAGTTTATATGTTTCTAAACGCACCTATGGAACAGGAGAGATATCGAGAAAGGGAACGTTTTTTTTTTAAAGAGAGAATCTACAGTTAAAATATATTATTATCGTTTTTGTGCTACGTTCCTTTGAATGATATTCGATATATGTTTTTTTTTTACATTAAATTAATATTAAGCGTTGTTCCAAACACCACTAATAAAAAGAGCATGATGGCTACGAAATTTTTAATGAACGGTTGACCGAACCATTGCTTTCCATTCATTCATTCACTCGTTAGTATATTCAGTTCTCTGTGCGTTATTCCTCATATGATCTTATCGCTGCGTTCCGGGAAGGACATGTGTCGACCAATAAACTAATTGGTCGCGCTATGCTCAGGCACAGAGATAGTGGATTTATTTTATTTTTATCTTGCTATAGTTATGTTCTGTGGTGGTGCTTGGTTAGGTAGAATTATTGGGAAAGAAGAGTCGGATTTTTTTTTTTGAGTCTGTAAACTTTTTGCAATATTTAATGATATTATTTTATATTTTTAAAAATCAAATTGAAAGGAAGTGAAAAAAGAAATGGAAGAAGAATGAAAGTGAATAATTAAACGCTGCACATTGTCCTTTTTAATAAAGTTTTCCAACACTTTAACTGCTTTGCCAGCGCATGTATTATGTTGAACGCTCCGTCAAATGTACATTTGACAGAAAATGCGTCTGTTATGTGTGTAAGATTGGATATTTTATTATCTAATTCGCCTTTCTTACTCATCTGCTAATCTTTTCTGATTAATTTCGTTGCGGGATCCAAGACAGTTGAATCGTTTCTCCGGGACTCGTCGAGCTTCATTGCTTCGGCGATTTTCCGGCGTTCTCCGGTATTGATTTTGGCTTTCAGGAGTTGCAGCGGTTTGGGAATAGTGTGGTGGGTTGTCTTATTAACTGTTCTGGCGTTACGCGACAGACAATACGCAGCGTATTTTTCGTCAACCCCTACAGTCATTTCATCAGCCAAATTTGGAACAATCCAGAACTCACTTAACCTTTCAAAACCTCCTATAACTAAAGAAATTTCAAAGCTACAACCAGACAGACAAACATAGTCCCTATACATATATCTTTAAAGATTTATTTTATTCGATAACATTGGTTGTTTGTAACGCAAAGCGGAACGATACGACTATTGGTATTCCACAGATTTCATCTCTTAAAAGTCTTAATTAATTTCCATTTGAACGCTCGTATTTTTAAACGGCAATTACACGTGCTTTAGTTATAACGTTAGTTAAAAAGTAACGTGTCTTCTCTGTTAATTTGAATAGCTTTGGTTAAAAACTATGCTACGTGTCTATTTAATTAATTGGCTTAGTACTAATTAGGGTTATTTAAAATTCTTTTGCGGTTTCAAAATTGTATTGGTTGAAGGTTTTGGTTGATTTATTTGTAGTTTAAATGTTAATGATGATTTATGTGTTTGGTTTCTTTGAATAGTGTTTGGCGTATTTGGAGGTTGGTGAATTGGTTTTTGTTTTTGTTAAATCTTGATTAGACTGCTTATTTATGTTTAACTAACGAAGTGTCCGCAACTTCGCCCGAGTTGCTTAATTCTTAATTTCTTCTTGTTAAGTTACATCTTTGGTTACTGCTCCGCTCCTATGAGTCGTAGTGTGATATTATTTAGCGTATGTTACTCAGGAATAATGTAGCTATCTATCGGTAAATAAAATGGTCAAGATCAGTCCAGTAGTTTCAGAGCATATTCGATACAAACAATCAAACAAAAAAATCATTCCTCTATACGCTCACACATAACATACCATCACGCCTGTATTTGCCGAAGGGTCAGGCAGAAGTGTACCAATGTACACCCACAGACCGCCGGTAAATTCAGCTCCCATGTAATAGGGGGCGAAACTATTGCCACTAACCGGGCACAAATCCTAACTCCAAGCTGCTACTGTGAGTCTCATACAAAAACCCAATAACACTTTGCTCGACTTTTGAATCGAACCGAAGACCTCTAGCGTAGCAGTCGCACTTAGGGCCATTAGGCTAAAAAAGCATCAATAAATCCCAAAACCGTCCATAAAAAGAGTGTTTCGCAAAAGACATGTATTTTTATTCCAAATAAGGACTTTTGAATGTAGTCATTATCGTTTAATCGAGCACATTTTATGTCAAGCATAATAAACTTGGGCAGATCTTTGAGATTATAAATTTATTACAATTAATATTCTTAGTGATGGTCTCATTAATGGCTTTTATTTTTAAGCGCCGTTTTAGCGCTGCGTGGTTTAATTAAATAAAAATTGGTAAGATTTTTTTGTTTTTGCCAAGGGTTTTGGTTTCAACGAAAGTTTGTGCTCTTTTTATGTAATTAGTGGTCCCTAGAAGAAGAGTTATTGGGCATTTTTATTAAGAATCTTTCAGTAGCAGCCCGGAGTTTGGTAGTTGGTGGTGTGACACCCCGTCCTCGGAAAGCACGAAAAGCCCGTTGGTCCCAGTTGTCAATTTGAGAGATTTTACGGGTAGTCAAAACCCGAAATTCTAACATTCACTCTTACCAAGGGGTTTATATCGTAACTGGGATGTGGAAAGCATGTTGGCAGTCGCTCCATGGAAAATATTTGTACATTTTGACCGACTAAGCTGTCTGAAAAACAGTTTCTTTTTAAACTGGTTCAGATATACTTGTGTCTTTATTACATTTTACATACATACATACCATCACGCCTGTATTCCCCGAAGATTTAGGCAGAGGAGTATCAATGTACGGTCAACAAAAGAGATAAGTAACCAGACCGTCTAACATAGTTGAAGTTTTCTTTCAAACCGGTGGTCGTTTTTAGATGAAATTTAATTTAATTAATAATACTGTTTATTTTCTATTAATAAAAATAAAATTCATGATAAAACCTCTATCGGTTTTTTTAAAACTTTGAACCTAATAGGCGACCCTGGTTACTTATCTCTTTTGCTGACTGTACATCCACAGTTCGCCGGTATTTTGGGATCCCATGTCAACAGGCGGCGAGCCTATTCCCATTAACCGGGCACAAACCTGACAACTCCGAACTGCTACTAAAAATTTGATAGAAAAACTCAAAAAAGTTTTTTGCTCGACCAGGGAATCTAACCCAAGACCTCTAGCATAGCAGTCGCGCAGTCGCGCTTGAGACCATTAGGCTACCGAGGCAGCCCGCCTTATCTGTATTCAATGTAACCTGCATTTTTGTCAAATAGTTAAACTAATTATAATTCAGTTGCACCTAGTTAGACTGGAAGCTGACCCCAACATAGTTGTGTAAAGAAGATGTACCACTACGCATCTGACCCAGTTGTCATTCCCTCATTAAGAAAAGTACCGCAATAAAAAACAAAATGGCTGCCATAAATAATAATAATGTACCATATAAACGTGACACAGGCACCTTAAATTCGGCAATTAAGTTAAAATCATGTGTTTTTAAGTTAACTTAGTTAAAGATTAATATTTTAGATAAGTAGTTTGATTAATTTTAAGTTTTATCTTAAGATTGCTTAGAAAGTGTATTTTTTAATCTATACAAATAAACAAAAAATTAAGTGTTTGTTTGTAATGTTTAAATAACAGCTTTTTACTTAATAATTATGAATATTTACACGGTACTTACACGAAAAAGTCTTCAATATAAAAATGTTTGCTTGTCTGTTTGTCTGTCTGTTTGCTACGGCTAATCTCCAGAACAGCTGGACCGATTTTGACCGGACTTTTACTGGCAGATAGTTGATGTTATGAGAAGAAACTTAATATCTTATCACACTTGCGAGTAGCGAGCGTATTTTGTATGAAGACGATCACGATATTTGTACAGAAAACACGCTCGTAATTCGCAAGTGTGATAAGGCCCTTAGGTTATTTTTATTTTACCATTACGCCTGTATTCCCCGAAGGGTTAGGCAGAGGTGTACCGATGTACACCCACAATTCGCCGGTATATTTAGGACCCATGTAATAGGGCGAGCCTATTGCCATTAACCGGGCACAAATCCAAACTGCGAGCTGCTACTGAGAATTTCATAGAAGAACCCAATAACACTTTTTGCTCGATCTGGGAATCGAACTCGGGACCTCTTGCACAGCAGTCGCACTTCCGACCACGAGTCCAACGGGGCAGTATTTTTATTTTAGAAACAGAATTAGGGCGACGGCGAACGAAGTCGCGGTAATAAGCTAGTATAAATTATATTTTTAGATTAAGTGGATTAGATGAGTTTGTGATTGCTAATCTGTTAGATAGCGCCACTTTCGCATTATGATTGGTGGAAATAGAGCGATTTTATTTTGTTTTGGAGTTTAATTTTTGTGGCTAGTAACCACTTTCTATTTTAATCTCAGTTTATATTTTTCTTCTATATGTCATAGACTCACCCCATATTACTCATGGGACTTAAACATACCAGCAAACTGTGAATACAGGAGTGTTAGAATGTTGTGATTTGTTAAATTTAAGTAAATAAGTTTCTTAATAATTTGCCATATTTTTTTTTTAAGTATCTTGATATTTCTTTAGGAGTGTCCGTGGAGTTTTTACGTAGGTCTTTACAGAGAAGAACGAGCAAGAAACTCCACGTTTTGGAACAAGCAACTTCAACACTCTGACCAACTCCTTGACAATTGCCATTTTGTCGGCACGGTTGGCGCAGTGGCTGAGCCATTGGCTGCTGCGCTGCGTATCGCGGGTACGGTTCCCGCACGGAAAAAATATTTGTATGATCTACAGATAGCTGTTCCGGGTCTGTCTGTTTATGTATGTGAGTGTTTGTGTTCATAAAAGCACCCAGATACAGGAGAAATTCTTAGTGTAGAGCAGTTTTATTTTTTTAAATATTTTTTATAAAATAAAAATAAATTAATTCAAAACTGCTGTAAACTGTTTAATTAAAATAAATGCTTCGACTTTTGACTTTAGCCTTTATTACCTTTAGGGAAAAAGTATAACAAAAATTATCTCTTTTTCTCCGAAATGGAATGATTGAGATTTTGCACAGATTGACTGAGTATGGTTGGCTAAGACACTGATGTATTATACTGTCATTATTTAGGCAGTGGCCATATTTTATGCCTAATCAACGAAGGCGATGCGAATGAGGTAGGTTTGCATAATCAGTGTCATTAAGGTGCCTTTTCGTTGTATTGCATGATGACTGGCTAATATTGGAGCTAAGTTCTGCCAAAACCAACCAACCCACAATCTATACAAATAAATGATGTTTCTGTGTCTATTTGTAATGACAAAATAACAGCTGTTTACTATATGCATGTAAATCATATAAAAAAAACCGTTTTGTCTTTCTGTCTATTTGTTCCAGCTTATCTACGAAACGATTAAATCAATTTTGACGAGACTTTTACTGACAGATACCTAGCTAATATGATTGTACTAAAATGACTTTTGAGTTAAAATCATTTTGAATAATTCAGCATTAAATATTATCCAAGATCAATACATTTACATTGCTTTAAATGGTTTGACTTTGACTCTGAACGTAGTTATTCATATTATTAATATTTATATTCGTTTATTTGCCATTTAAGTCAAAGTACACTTTTTAAGTCACAAGTCAAGTCCTTCGTTGTAACACACGCACCATTCAAAAACAAAGACGCATCTCTAGCCAGGGGGTAAGCAGGTACGCTCAACAAACAGAGACCTTTCAATTAAGACCTCAATCACGCTGTAGAGTGGCAGGCTAATTAGCTGAGGTAAATGTTCTGTCTCCCTGTCAGAAGTTTTGAAGTCATTATTATGTAGCTGATTAGCTTATTTACGTGTGGTATGAGGTTACTAATTTGTGGTGGTATTAATAGCCTTTCATCACCTCTTTTACGAAGATGCGTTTAAAATATTTGGCAGATATTTTTGACGTGAAAACTTCTTTAGCGGCGTTGGGTAAAAAATGATAAACTCGCGTCAGGACACGTGACCCTGATCGAAAAAATTCGTAAGCGGCGTTGTGCACTTGTTTTGCCCGCGTCAGGACACGTGACCCTGATCGAGGATCGTGGAAAATCGTGGAAAATAGTGGAAAATCGTGCAAAATCGTGGATGGATTGATGGACGGATGGACGGATGGACTAAATAGTACACGTGCTTGGTTTAATGGTTTCTGTTGAAGTGAAAACTTCTTTAGCGGCGTTGTGCACTTTTTTTGGAATGGATAAAAAATGTTAAACTTGCATCAGGACGCGTGACCCTGATCGAAAAGTCGTAAGCGGCGTTGTGCACTTGTTTTGGAATGGGTAAAAAATGTTAAACTCGCGTCAGGACACGTGACCGGATCGAAAATCTTACGAATTTATCTATTCGCTGACGCGAATTGTCATATTTGTGTACGTCTTTAGCGTTTTCACTTCTGCCGGCACTCCCGGGGTGCAAACCGTCCAATTTTTCCGTGCAATTTTTTTATGACTGTGGATTTTATTGTAGACTAGGTTCTGTCCGCGACTTCTTCTGCGTCAAAGTTAAAATATTATCCCACGGAAACCGTACATTTTTCCAGAATAAAAAGTAACCTATGTGCGATTCCACACTACAATCTATCAATCAATCTCTTTATTGTGGATCATAGGTAGGTACATAATACGGGTCTTAAAATAACTAGATTGTGATCAGCTATGTCCCGCCCATATGGCATACAATAGTTAGTTTATTTCAATAATTGTCTATCTCAGTGCCTTTAGATCCATTCAGCCGTTTAAGCGTAATTATAGTGAGGGATAATAAACACAAATGTTGGTTTATCTCATGCGGACGCTGCCACAGACAAATAACAACTGAAATTAATACTTACTTGGTGATATTAACTTCTGATTCTCCTTGTATCGTACTGTTTTTATCAGAATAATTATGTTAAATAGTAATGCTAATTTTGTGTTTCGGTATCTCGTTTGTAATGGATAGCAATATAAACATGTCTTAAAGTTTAAAAATAGAATTATTTAATTAGAGAGTAGACAAAATAATTGCATACTTATGCGGTAACATGTGCGTAACACAATATTTGTTGGCTAAGTTGTAATGTTACTAAAACTTATTTAGTGCCTCTTTATGTATTCTGTTTGCTTTTAGGTTTCTTTCAGTTTAATTTCTTTTGCTCATTTTTAAATATCCAGTTTTTAGCTCAATATTGTTTATAGTTAGTAAAACAAGGGAAGTGCGAGACAACCCCAACACAAGTGTTGTTAACTACTTACTGGGGCTGCCTCGATATTATATGTAATGCAATATTCGAGACAATAAAAACATTTTTATTTATTTATTTTTATTTAAGCGTGAAATATCCATCATCACCAAACAAACATCCATCCATCCTTCCTCACAAACTTTCGCATTTATAATATTAGTAGGAAGTAGGATTACTGATCGTTTGGCTACCGACAGCAGCCACTCTCGGCCCAGTGTGCGGAGGCACTCACTACCCTTATAATGATGCCAGGTAGCCACAAATATGTTTTTATTCAACAGAAAATATTCCAAATATTGCTACCTCCTAGAATTGTTATTAAATAATAAATCATTAACGTCAAAATGTGTTTCGTTTGAGTATCGGCAGAGTTGTCGAGTCACTGTGCCACCTACCTATATCAGGAACGTAATTCGTGTAATATTATTTTGGTATTGTGTTCCGTATCCTTGAATTATGTGTTTAGAAGTAATCTTGAAAATTTCTCCAGTCTGTTAAGCAGTTAGGCGTTTCCTTAATGAAACCATTGGTATACAGAACAATACCGAATTAAATAAAAACCATAGAAAATAGTGCTCCAAGTATCATCAAACCACAGCCGGGCAGGTTATAGGAACCAAATAATATCAATAGGCTACTAGCTAAATGACGATAAACGCTCAAAATCTAGTCGCAATCTCAATTACTAAGCAACAATCAATGTCAAAATCTTGTCAAAAATGTACTCAATACTCAATCAATATCTAGTCTATATATGTAGGTTGTAGGCAAATCAGAGGCATTTTTGACAAATTGAGACTGGAAATTTAAACGCGTTGTTAAACTTATAGGAATTGCCCCTCTAATCATTATAGTATTAGTAAAAGCAGGTACAATTGTTTGTTTGTGAGAGGTGTACCTAATTTCGGAAAGTTGAGACTACAGACATGGGGTTCTTCAAGAAATGAGTATTCAGGTTTTTACGCGGTCGGCAACGCACGAGTGAAGCCTCTGGTGTTGCAAGTGTCCATAGGCAGCTGCAGTAACCACTTAACATCAGGCGGGCCGTTAGATTGTTTGCCACATTTAGTGGTATAAAAAAAAGTTACAAAAAATATTTCATTTATTAACATTAACACAATTAAAAGCTATACTATTGCCGAGTACCATAGGCTATGTGCTACTACACACATTCATCTGTGCTGTGTTTACTTGACTTCCACGTGGAAGAAGTCACTGGCAGAACCTAGTACTTAATACGAAACCTCATTTATGTTTGGCCTAACTTTAACTTTACTTGACTCGTGGGCCTCTAAAAGGCCAGCGCTGGGCATCCATTTAAAAACAAACAGTGATGATTATCCGTCATTACCGGCCGAGGTGTGTCGTTAATCATCGCGTCGTTAGATGACGGTTACCTGATCATTATCTGTGGGGTGACTGCACCGGTTTTGGGAGTAAGAGATTTTTTGTGTGGTTATTGTTGGTGCGTTTAAATTGGTAGCAAATCGTATATAAAAATACAAAGTATATAGAACAAATACTAAACAGATACCTGCGGCTAATATAATAATTTATTGATTAAATGTAATTTCTGGCATTGAGGAAGGAAAAACATCGCAATGAAACTTTGACTTTATACCTAATTGATGTAAGGTGGAAATCGCCAATTCGTCTTGAGCAAGCGTTGTGATAAATGCTCTTGCTTTCCTTGAGATGATGCCTTTGCCCTACAATACAATAAATAGGCTGGTACCTATTGGAATTAAAAATATTAAATGCGTGAAACAGAAAGAATTTACGACTAAAAGTGAGGTAAGAATGATTACACCTATTGTTCTTGGGTTTTCTAAATAACCATTTATTTAATCTGTACCTACTACTATTTTATTATTATTAGCCCATGTGATGCTATTATCAAGCAATCTTTAGTTTAAATCAAACAATATAACAAACTAAGTATATTATTAACTGCCCCGTTAGTCTCGTGGTCGCAAGTGCAACTGCTGAGCAAGGGGTCCCGGGTTCGATTCCAAGGTCGAGCTAAGTGTTATTGGGTTTTTCTATGAAATTCTCAGTAGCTGCTCGGAGTTTGGATTTGAGCCCGGTTAATGGCAATAGGCTCGCCTCCTATTAGGGACCTAAATATACCGGCGCACACTGGTCCCGATTTTGAATATAGTGGACTTAGGACCCAAGGTCAATATTTCGCGCTGAAAAAATTCATGCGGTCAGATAAATTAACGCTCATCAACGTTTGTTCTAGCAGTTTTTAAGGAATGGTATACTTTAGCGAAAAAAAAATAATGAAAAAAAAAATGTATGGAGCAAAACTGAAATATTGATTTTTCTCGAAATGTTCAAAAGTGTTAGCAATGAAACCTTTTATATGTTATTGCTTAGCATTTATTGGATCATTCCACATATATTTTTTTCGCATAAACTTGCAGCCTTGGCCGAAATAAGCGTCGGAACTTTCAATGTTTTTACTCCAGATTTTTGTGACAATTAAAGGTTTTTACTAATTTATAGTCACATAATATATGTTTTCAATATCATAAGTATTAAATATTAATTATTTCTTGACTTTGAATGATTTAAAAAAATAGATAAATTAAAAAAATAAACCCTATTTTACTTCTTAGTGGTTAGCACTGCTACTCAAAGTGCAGTTCGTGGCCGAATAACGCATTGCCTGCTAATTTTCCCCTCCCAATACCTAATATTGCTAGCTCTTTAATTTTCTACTATTGCTCTCTTTCATTCCCTATTGTTCTTCCTCGTTACGAACTTTACCACTTGCGCACTTATGAATCAAATAAAAAGACGGAGCTCCTGATGGAGCGTGTTATTAGAAATCCAACATACCTGGAAAGTTTACCGTGAAGAAAACTACTTACTCGATCATGGCTGATTTTAGTACTTACCTAGACATTTACGTGATTCTACGAAAAGAGGACCTCAAGGACTATAAACGACTGCATTAAACAATTTTGGACTGCATTTTGCTTGAAATTTTGCAAGACGATTCTGAAAAAATATTAAATTTTGCAAGATCTCTCACTGTGAACTTAAATCGTCGATGGACCAAAGCACACAGGGTGTAAAAAAACATTCATGAAAGGCATATGAGCTGGTTAGAAACAAGAGTTAAGTGGCCTGAATGTGAATCTGTGAATCACTCCCAAATTTTTGAAGAGACCGAAAATTTGGATCGTCATTCCACAGAAGAAGAAGCAGCTGTTCTACCCTTTGCATCTACTTCGAAGGCGACTATTGACATGGGCACTTCTACAGACATCGTATCAAGAAAGCCATTTCAAGACTTGGGAAACAAGCAGAAGAAAAGGCGATCGGGTATATTACTCGACTATCCGGAAGAGGAATTGACTTTTGCTTTTATCACAATGCTTAAGTCTAATGGGAAAGAACTTCTTGCTCGCATCGTTGATCATCTTATGAAGAAACCTAAAAAGGTTGAAGATGTCGAATCATTTTTATTTATGAACAAAAAGAAGGAGACTGTGCTGGCAGATCAAGTTTTGGTCCTTACTACTTCATTGGATCTGTCAAAGTGGAAATATCTCTCCTTAAGGTCTGCATTGTCACAATAGTTATGGCTTCCGTTTTACCACAAGTTGTTAGAGGCTAAGAAAAGGTATTATCCAGATCCCAGAGATATTACAATTTCAGAAGATGGAGCGAAGGTGAAACTACAAGTACTTTTAGATGTCCCAACTCGAAGGATTCTGCAAGTCGTTGGTGATAATTTAAATATTTCCAGTGGAAACTTGAAGCTGACCAGCAAATGGGGAGCGGGAAGCAAGAAATATGGCTAGTAGATGCAAAGGGTAGAACAGCTGCTTCTTCTTCTGTGAAATGACGATCCAAATTTTCGGTCTCTTCAAAAATTTGGGAGTGATTCACATTCAGGCCACTTAACTCGTGTTTCTAACCAGCTCATATGCCTTTCATGAATGTTTTTTGCACCCTGTGTGCTTTGGTCCATCGACGATTTAAGTTCACAGTGAGAGATCTTGCAAAACTGAATATTTTTTCAGAATATTCTTGCAAAATGCGGTCCAAAATTGTTTAATGCAGTCGTTTGTAGTCCTTGAGGTCCCCTTTTCGTAGTCTATAAATTAGTAAAAACCTTTAATTGTCACAAAAATCTGGAGTAAAAACATTGAAAGTTCCGATGCTTATTTCGGCCAAGGCTGCAAGTTTATGCGAAAAAAATATATGTGGAATAATCCAATAAATGCTAAGCAATAACATATAAAAGGTTTCATTGCTAACACTTTTGAACATTTCGAGAAAAATCAATATTTCAGTTTTGCTCCATACATTTTTTTTTTCATTATTTTTTTTTCGCTAAAGTATACCATTCCTTAAAAACTGCTAGAACAAACGTTGATGAGCGTTAATTTATCTGACCGCATGAATTTTTTCAGCGCGAAATATTGACCTTGGGTCCTAAGTCCACTATATTCAAAATCGGGACCAATGTGCGGCGAACTGTGGGTGTACATTGGTAAACCTCTGCCTAACCCTTCGGGGAATACAGGCGTGATGGTATATTTTTTATTTTAAGTATATTATTCTTTACTTGCCCAGTAACTGGTGCATCTACCCGATCGCTGAGTTATTTCGTATATTTCCAATACACATGAGTCATTGAGTGTATAAATAATTTATTTTAATTCGAACTCTATCTGTTTTAATATCATTAGTTATCTTATATTAGTATAATAATGTTTCTTATACTGTTATAATAAAACATCACGCTTTTTATCCCTGAGCTGAGCGATAGGCTACTAAGCTGGGTGTCGATTTCTTAAAAAAAATAATACCATTCGTTTTAAAATCCAAAAAGTCGATTGGGTCAAAAAGCCAAGTCAATTCCAAACTTCACTTGGTTCGAACTCACAACTTTGTTCTTGGTAAATGAATTTCTTCTTTGAGCCATCGCGCATCGTTCAAAGGTGTCCCCATATACAGTTGATGTTATCACCACATTTATTTTAAACTAGCCTCTGCTAAACTCAAAACTTCGTCCGCGTCTTTGATATATTATCCCACGGGAACCGAACATTTTTCCGGGATAAAAAGTATCCTATGTGTTATTCCACACTGCAATCTATCTCAGTGCCAAATTTCATCCAGATCCGTTCAGCCGTTTGAGCGTGAAGAAGAGACAAACTCACATACTGTCGCCTTTATAATATTAATGTGAAGAGTAAGTTTGATTATGCTTTGGCTGGAGGCCTATGCTCTGGCTGGAGGCCTTAATTGAGAGGCATCCACTGAGTTGACCGGTTAAGCAGTAAACAGCCTCTTGGCCTGCGAGATGACCTACCGAAAAAAATAATAAAGCAAGTTTGAAGTATCTTGCCTATTCTTCTCTATACGAAACTAAGTACCTTAAAAGAAGCACCTTGAATCAATTCCTTTTTCTAGTAAAAGACGATAAAAATTGCCCTTTAATAGTGTAATTGAAATAAATAGTTTGACTTTGACATCGTATTTTTTATTACTTTTTATTATGATATGGAAGCAATTATGTCGCACGCAAAATAGAAAATAGAAATTGTTCTAGGAGGCCATATAAACATATCACTCTGCGGTGATAATATAGTTAGTGTGTGTAGTTCCTTCATTATATAGCTATAGTTTTTATTAAAACGTATTGTGATAGTTCCGTGGTTAAGGTGTCGTGTGTCGGAATGTTGTGGGTTGCATTCCAGATGTGTAATAATGTTGTTTTTGTTGCATGTGTACTTGCATGAAAGGGCTTTGTGGGGCACTGTCTTAGAATAAGAATGTTGTCGAGTTAAAGTGTCTATCAAATGAAATCATTATTATTTGGTTGTCAAATATGGCGTTTATTTGTTCCGATTTGGACAATACTCATTGTCCTCTCTTTCCACGGGTGTGGAGGGGTCTGTCAGACTCTTACTGACTAAAACCCTTGTGTTCCCTTCCCATACTGACCCAGGCGCCCTTACAGCTATCTGCGGTCTGGGAGAAAGATCGTGATTTCCATCTCCCTTTCCGCAGCCTCCTTCTGCGAGATTACCGTTTCATAGAAGACCAACGCTTCATAAAATATAGTCCTTCCTTAATTGTATGAAGTAGCCTTTTCAAACTATTTTCGTTTCGGCTTCTGGTGAATACCAGTGTTTTACATGGAGCGCCTGGCTAGCTGACAACCCAGTTGTTGTGTAACTTGAAATAGGGGTCAGTATTGAAGCTAACAAGCTAACATCAACGCTTCAGTAATTCTAAAATGACAGTAATTGAGTTTAAAATATCAGTCCAACAGATTATTTACTTAAACTCTACGTAACAAAAGGTACAAAGGCTGACTTGATAGTTTGATAGATACCTTAGGCATTCTCTACCAGTCAACCAAAGGTGATGAAGAGACAACAAGACAGGTGCAAATTGCTGTACGAGCCTAAAAGGATGAAATTAGAAATCTTCTCAACTTTGTATCACGAAGCGAGCCTACCACCGCTAACTACATACACACCAATTCAACCTCTACCCACCCCAATTACAACAAGCGTGTAGACACCACTATGACCCCACAATCACCTGTCAAACTCCATCGATCACCCGAACATTCACCTTTACAAAAAAAAAACACACGAGGCGCGTCCATTTAAAAACTCAATCGTTCAGAAACGCGTTAAATAAACACTTGAACGCGTGACTTTTAATATCTCTAATACATTTAAAAATATCAAATTATAATATTAAGCTCATCTCAGACGCGTATTCATTATTTTCTGTACAATGGCACCCCGTTGAGATTCGTTCGAGACGAGGGTGTCAGGATGGCTACCTTTACTGACATCCCGATTATGTTGTTTGTATAAAGATTAAATTGATGATAAATCTGTGTTGGTCTGTGTGTTTTTCTGTGCTGTTGTTAAGGTTGTTTGTTGTTAAGTAGGCAGTGAGGTAATGGTCTATAAATGTCTTCATTTTAATTGTGGAGTTTCTATGTGCAAGTTAGGTTGATTGGTGATGTGGAATTTTGCGCGAATCGATAATAATTGCTATTGAATTACTGTCTTTAAGTAACTAATTGCATTATATTTATGCATTTTAAGTTCATAGGAAGGAACAACGTGAGGAAATCTGGACTTTATAATTAATATAAGTCTGAAATCGCCAATCCGTCTTGAGCAAGCGTGGTGATCAATCCTCGTACCTTCTCTGTATAATAAGAGGCCTTTGTCTTCTTCATCATCATATTAGCCACAGGACGTCCACTGCTGGACATAGGCCTCCTCCATAGATTGTCAAAAGGCCCGGTTGGAAGCTGCATTCAGCCATTGTCTTGCAGTGGGTCAAAATAGGCTGGCATTATTTTTATAAGTTTATAGGCGTTATGGTGGGTCCACACGACACAGACTTAACACAGACTTCTATAGAATTTTGTCTGTACAACAAATCAGTATAGACAAATGTCGGTGTATCAGAAAAGTCGGAAGTCTGCGTACATGTCTGTACGATTGTCGGAGCAAAACTCATGATTATTGACTTACTTAATTTATTCATTAAAATCGAAGTCTGAACTGATGAAAAGTCTGCACAGACATTTGGTAAAGTAAAATTTTTTACTCTGACTTTATAGTCTGTGCAGACAAAAGTCTGTGTCGTGTGGACCCACCATTAGACGCTTAGTTAACTTTCTGCAAGTTCATTTCTTTTAGCAACGTGTGTCTCCGTTTAAAATACATAAATGTTAAATAAAAACAAGCAAACCGGAGTGTAAACCTAGTAAACCCATTTATAACGCAGTAATGTAATCCTACGTGTGTATTGCATATTTAAGTCTTTCGCGAGATAATCTCCATTTTACATATCTCAGACCATTTTGTGCTTAAAACCAACATACCTTTACATCTCATATCAACTTTAACACCTGTGATATAGAGGTTATTTTTGCGTGTTTTTTGTAGTTAAATAAGTTTGTAAATGTCTTTTATTTAAAAGGATTCTGTGAGGCATTTTCCATGTGTGTTTATGGTGTAATGGTGTAATTATGAATGTTCTAAGATAGCTCTCTTTATGTGTGGGTGTAAATATTGCTTATTAGGCGTTAGCTGTCAGGATATTGTAACTCTTTCTTTTTAATAGGGTTCAGGAAATTATGCAAGGTGCAAAGATTTAACGTACGATTTTAGTGAAGAATTGAGACTATTCTTTATGTGCAGTGTACTAGTTAAAATTACACAATAGTTAAAGGCTATGAATGGTAGCTAAATAATAAAAATCACAACGTGAACAACAATTTATTGTAATGGAAGTTCTTTACTCAAAGTAATTATCTTTCGATTTGAATCTAAGTTTACATTTCAATATCTTTTACTATTATTTATAATAGCTCATTTTTAATCGCGACAAAACTCACCAAAAGTTTGAAAGAAATAATTCTAAAAGTACTGGATCAATTTCAATAATCTTTCACTGATGTACTTGAGAAGGTGCAGAAATAATTATAACTACGCCAAGATAGATGGCCTTATTTTAATTAAACCATTAAAATATACATACAAGCTGTTGATTTGCATCCTCGTCAAATTTTAGGAGCTTGTCATAGAAAAAAAGAATATACCTGGCCAATATTTAATAAATGCTTGTTTTTTTAGTTGCAACTATCAAAAATCAGTATTCCAGAATACTCCTCTTGCAAAAATTAGCATCCCCCAGTTGCGTATGCGGTAGGTAGATTTGTCGCGCGGCTATATCAATGCGTGCATAGCGCCTAAACCCTTTGGCGAGATGGCTAGTTCGAATTGGAGAATCACGTCAAAATCTATGAATTTTAAAACAAATTTATTTTATTATTGATTCGTGCTAAGAATCACGAGCATAGTTAACTCCTTGAATTTGACGAGAATGCATTTGCATTCTCGTCAAATTCAAGGAGAGGAGACAAAATTTTTTTTTGCATGAACTTCGGTTATACATTCTTTTGATTTCAAAAGAATGTATAACCGAAGTTCATGCAAAAAAAAATTTTGTCTATTTCCCTTCCAAAAGGTACTCCGGTGGAGAACTCTATACTTAGCTATCTACTATTTTAACAACTAAATGAAATTAAACCATTCTCCCAAAAACCCATCACCTCTTCAGGTCAAACCAAGATGACTCTAAACCGATTCCTATATCCTATCCATTAGTTACCGAGCAGTAATACCCAATACCAAGTTTGACAGTTAAAAAATGCTACCGTAGGGCCTCGAAGAGCTTTGTAACAACATCATTAGAGCACCTGACTCTCTATAAAAGAGCAAATAGCCGGTAAGCTTATGCCTTATTATGGTGGGGTGGCCATGGGTTGTATGGTGGTGGGATATTTTTGGGGAAGATTGAGATGTTGAATATTTTTTGGTGGTCAAAATTTTGAAGTATTTTTGGTGGATACAGAGAGTAATATAAGGTTAAATAAAATAGCATCTGTGTGTTTCAAGTGGGAATCAAATTAGTCTAACGTGACGAGTCATGATGTATTAATATGTAAGGAACATCTGGACTGACACTCCCTCCCGTCTCGCCCAGGGCGGGGGAAGTTATTTGATGATTTCCCGTCTTTAAAAAAAAAGGAACATCTGGAAACTATCGTAGCCATTTATTTTCCGCATGAATGTTGGTTATTAACGGTAATCCGTAAGGAGGTAACAGCAGAGTTACTTTCACATTTATTAAATTAGTCTACAATATGCACCTCTTCATACAAAATACACTACTTCCACGAAAGGCTTCCGATGTACGACTATACACACGAAAGCACTGACGTGAAAGCCTAGAGTGTATTGGGTGAACATTTTTGCTTTTTTACTGTCATATACTTTACAGTTTTCAAGTCAGTAATTAATAGAAAATAACATTCAATACAGCTGGCAAAATTTTAGGTAAAGTAAAAATTTAACCAAGTAGGCATATATAATTAATTGACAAAGAAAAATACTACTTTTATCATCATAGATACGGTGCCATTTTCTGCATTTTTACATCTAAAAAGTCCCGTGAAAACTCAAAGCATGGTCACTGGAACATAACTGCTTAAATAAACATCGTTAACAGTGATAGATATGGGTAGTTATGAAAATAAACCAAAAGATGCTAACTTAACGAGCTTGAGTACCACTGCTGGTTTGTTAACGACGCTTATGATGTGTTACGAGTACATTGATGGGTTTGTATGGAGGTGAGATGTTTTAGGTTCTTGTAGTTTTTAGGTTAGTGAAATGGATAGCTGTTGGTGAATTTTATCTATTTTTTTTTTGGTTCCTAAAAGTATAATGAAATATGTCAACATATCAGTTTATAGCCGTCCACTTGCCTGCTTCCCAAATAGCATCAGCCATTCCGATCTTGGGCAGCCCGTATTCATCCACCATAAAATATATTGTGATTATTTAATGTTGTAGAAATAAAGGTTTAAAAAAGCTATTTACTACCTACCCATGTTTATGTTTACCTATTTACTTAGTCGCTTTAAAAAAAAATAGGGACCATGGCAAATGTGTCATATCAATTTTAAAAATCGAATTGCTAATACGAGATAAAAATGTCATCAATTCCAAATTTAAAAGCGCAACGCCATTCTTTATTTCTTTCTTCGCACAATTCAAATTTTGACACAAAATTCAGCCAGCATTTATTGTATTTTTTTCTTTCATTACAAACTTGACAGAAAATCCAGCCAGCAATGTACTCATACCCTCGAGATACCCACTACACATTCTGCTAAGCGTCTCTTTAATACAAGTCCGGGAAGATACCCTGCTGTGACGTAGCTAAAGTTATCCCTTTCACATCAATTGAAAATATATTATATTTGTCCTTTTTCCTCGCAGTCAAACAGTTTAGTAACGTGATTGCTTCTCGGCTTATGAATATTTAGATTTGTCTTCCGATTAATCTTGTTTGATAGCGATAAGTTGTGGTACACCTCTTTGAGAAGGAACTAAGCTCTATAAGGCGCTTTAAGGATAGGAGTGGAACTCTCTAGCCTTTTTTATTTTTAAGGATGGGTGATCATCGAATTATTTCTTCTGCTCAGGGCGGAGTAGAAGGGAGTGTCAGACTTACTGACTAAAACCCATCCGTGTTCCTCCTAATGCCTTTTGCGTTCCAGGGCCGCGGTAACTCTTTCGAACCCTAATGTCCTTTGCGTGCTAGAGCCGCGGTAACTCTTTCGAACAAATCTCGCAACCCTGGCAGGCACTGGCCTTAGTGGGCCCCGTCTACTATGCTGACATCTTTATGAGGCGAGGGTGTAAAGAAGAAAACTACATTAAGATATATAAAAAAAACTTTATGTAAACAGAAACCTTTATCATTGTTTGACAATACTAGTGAGCACGTACATTTAAATGATTAAAAGGTCACACAGATATAGTAAACCCTGACTCCTACACTAGGAGATCCTGTGACTTAGGAGTCAGTGTTCTGCTGTCACTGAGATACCAAAAACCTTTTACAAAATAGTGTGTTGTATAGTATACAAAAAATTGGCAAAATAAATGTCAAAATTACAAATACATTTATTCAAATTTACAAGATATAAAATTAATTTAATTTTGCTTATATGTAAATTATATTTCTAAGATTTACGTGCCTGAACTAGGTAAATCCTGAGTCTCAGACGAGAAGAGCTAAAGTAGTAATTGGTTTGAAAGTACAATAAAATAAAAACTTACAAACTACAATTTCTGCAGTTTAAACAAAAGTTCGTTCAGAAATCATCATTAGCTAAAGTCTACTAACAATAAACTAGATGTGGGTATATTTAATTTTACTTCTCCGAAATCTAACGTCAAAAAAATTAAAATTCGAATTTCGAGCATCACGCGTGTTTTGTTTTCCAATTGTCATATTAGTATAATATTGAAAGTCATTTAGACAGCTAGTCTTCATACTTTTTACGGTAATCTAATAATGTTATATGTGTAATTTTCGGTAATTAATATTAGTTACTAGTTCGTCTGTGCAAATGTCGGTTACAATCAAATTCAATAATGATTCGAAGGACACGTGGTTCCATCTATTATCATAAGAACGTTATTGTTGTTTTCCTCGAGAACAGTACTTTTTCGGCATGAACTTACCCGTATGTCAGTTTCTTTACACCTGACAACGTATATGCAAAATTTCAGGATGATCAGTTCTGTGGTTCAGGTGTGAAAAGGTAACAAATACTTTCGCGTTTATAGTATTAGTTATTGCTAATGATGTTTGATGAATTATTGCCCTCGCGTTGTTGTCAAGTCTTAGTATAAAAGTGATGTGTATGTGCCTATTGGGGTGTGTTGTGTAGTGTGAACTCTGGTGGTCACTTCTTGGGTATGGCTGCGTCACAGGATAAAAAGGTAAGTCATATTTTCATTCTTTGATGGTATATTATTTAATTACTATTTATCCCCGCGGTTTTCGTTACAGCTTTGATTACTATTCGGCTCCAGTGGGTACTAGTGTGATATTCGTCGATAAACGGGCTTTAAAACGCAAAAGGTTTTTTTTTTAATGTAACCAGCAGTTCCGTATATTCGCAATTAAAATGTTGTATCTGCTTCGTTAGCCTAGTTGTCTTAAGCGTGACTGCTAAGCTAGAGGTCTTGGGTTCCATTCCCACGTCGAGCAAAAAGTGTTATTGGGATTTTCTATGAAATTTACAGTAGCAGCTCGGAGTTAGGATTTGTGGCCGGTTAATGGCAATAGGCTCGCCCCCTATTACATGGGACTTTAAACATACCGGTGAACTGTGAGTGTATATAGGTACACTTCTGCCTAACCCTTCGGGGAATACAACCGTGGTAGTATGTTACCTAAAAAATAAATCCCCTATCTACATTTTCCTAACCCTACATATGTTATGATCACTCCACGTCCGTTGCGTGTGAAGTACAAAACGTATGAATTAATTACACGCAAGCCTTTTCTCCGTACGTTTGCTTATATCTCTATATGCCTGTGTGTCCCGATGTATGTTTGTATGTATGTATGTTTGTATGTCTGTGTCCGCGATGGTGATAACTGATGGGCCGATAGCGATGCTGTTCAACTTGAAGCGTGTAAGAGATTGGATAATAAAACGATCATGTTTAAATCTTTTTCTCTTGAATTAAAATTCTTTTGAGTTGACTTTGATTTGGTTGAGACTGTTGGCGGAGTGGCTGAGTGTGTACTGCGTGTTATGGATTCGATTCTCGCACGGAGCAAGTATGGCCTACAGATAGTTGTTCCGGGTCTGGTTGTTTGTGTATGTGAGCTTATATTATGTTTATAAAGGTAAAGGAACCTACGAAAGAGGAGAAAAGATAAAAAATAAATAAAAAGTTTAGTTGTTGGAACTGCGATTTGTGAACGCTTTGTTGCTATTATGAGATGAGATGCAACAAAAGTGTGTAAACAGAGGTGCACTTCCTCTTCTCTCACTCTCATAGTCCGATACCGGGAAGAAGTCAGGCGTAGAACTAATTGCTTTAAGTGCTTTCGAGGTATAGTCGTACCATACCTACAACTTCTAAGCGCTGCTACTAAGTAATTTCTAACACTGCTAGACCTGAGATGATAACTGGACAGCGACATTTAAAATAACAAGAAAGTAGCAGCTTGAAGTTTATACATTATTAAATTAAACTTTCTATAAAGGAAAATCATCATCTTCCTGCCCTTATCCCATGTTACTTGGGGTCGGCGCAACATGTTTCTATAAAGGAAAATGCGACTTTGGATATTTGATTATTAATATAGGTCCCAAATCGCCAATCCACCTTGAGCAGGCGTGGTGATTAATGCTCGTGGCTTCTCTGTATAGGTAGAGGCTTTTACTCTGCAGTAGGATATATCCCACTGCATGGCAGACTTAGCCTAGCCTAGCCAGCCTACAGTTAGCCTAGGATAATAATAATATTAGCCTATAGGCCTACGCTTGCTAGTTAGTTACCCAGAGAGGCTGAAATACAAGATATCAGCATAACTTTGAAATGTTTGATAGACAAAAAGCACGCGAACGAAGTCGCAAGTAGAACCTAGTTTAGAATAAAACCCGGATGTCACACACACGTATCTTATCCCACAAAATTTAATTGTAACTCAATTGGTACTCAAGTTAACACGAAACATCAGATTAACATTAAAATCCTACCACTTGCCTTATCAGATACACCATTCAAATTACTCGAATACAAATTACATTCACTCAAAGCTGAATGGAACCTTAATGCAAGTCATTCGTTGTTCGTTCTTGACAAATTAATTCGTTCATTCGTTCGAAGCTTGCATGTTAATTAGGATGTTTTAAATAATGAGATGTGAGTAAATTAAGTGTTTTGAATGTGAGTGTGTGTTTTTAAATGGTTGAAGTATCAATTGGTGTTGTTATTGGCTAATTTTGAGGTTTTTAATTTGTTGTGTGTTGAGGAATTTTAATTAAGTTCTTTTTAAGTAAGACTCTTTTCATGCCATCAATGACGACTTCTTCTTTTCGAATTAATGATTTTCTGACTAAACGTCCTGTTTTTGGTACTTCGTGTAGGATGCATCATAGACATTTTGAGACACAGCTTTAGGATTCCCCAAAATAATAAAAAAAAAACAATAAATGATAAAAAAAAAACCCTTTGGGCACTTTCTCATTTAAAGTTAAAAACAAAAATAAGTATGTCATTCAGCCAATAACCAGGGTTTGTAGCTAAGTTTGTAGGTGCAAGTTTGTAGGCAAGCTGTGTATATTTACTGTAATTCTTGAAAGCCAGAATCAACAGAGGTGACCGTCAGAAAAGCGCCGAGGCAATGAAGCTGGATGAATCCTTGAGAAACGTTTCAACTGTCTTGAATCCTGTAGCGAACTTAATCAAAAAATAGTAGGTACAAATTAAGAAAAAAATAACTTTAAAATACTCAGTGCGAGTCAAATCAGATTATTTAACTATTTGTTGTTACTGCTACGCCTAAACTACTGAATCGAATTTCATGAAATTTTGTTAATTTGAGCTTTGTCTACATCCACGATAACCAGCATTTTTACGGACAAAGTGGCGGGCAGAAGCATGTATTTATTTATTTTTTTCTTATACCCGACTTGATTCTAGTAGGAATCTAAATAAAACAGCACATACCAAAATATACAGACTCCAGAGTGCTAATAAAAAGTTTCTTGTAGACAAACCCAATAAGACTATTCGACATGTTTAATTTCATGAAGAGATCCTCATGAATAACTAACTGCCTCTTTAGCCTAGTGGTCCTAAGCACGACTGCTACGCTAGAGGTCCTGGGTTCGATTCCCAGGTCGAGCAAAAAGTGTTATTGGGTTTTTCTATGAAATTCTCAGTAGCAGCTCGGAGTTTGGATTTGTGCCCGGTTAATGGCAATAGGCTCGCCCCCTATTACATGGGACCTAAATATATCAGCGAAATGTGGGTGTACATTGGTACACCTCTGCCTAACCCTTCGGGAAATACAGGCGTGATTTTATGGTTAGATCCTCATGAATACCCTCCGTCTGGGAAGAAAGGATATGTCAAACACTTACCGACTAAAACCTCCATGGTTACCATGGCTACCATGAGTTGGGGAGCCGTCATCATCATCTGCTTAGCCTTTTCCCAACTGTGTTGTGGTCGGCTTCCAGTCTAACCGGATGCAGCTAAATACCAGTGTTTTACATGGAGCGACTGCCTATCGGACCTCCACAACCCAGTAACTGGGCAACACGATACCTCTTGGCTAGACTGGTTGTCAGACTTCTTGGCTTCTGACTATCCGTAACGACTGTCAAAGAACTACGAATGGCAGCCGGGACCATACACTTGACATAGTACCCGCGTCCCCGACTGACTAGAAATCGAACTTAGGACCGCAAAGACACGTCGGCGCCGGGCGTCGCTGCAAAATTAAGTAATATAACTTTTTTTAATATCCAACTAGCTAAGTCGACCATAACAATAGCTGATAAGAAAAAGAAATCTAATCAGATAAATCAAACTGATAAGTTTCAGTTAAAAGAGATATGTATACTTATTGAAAAAAATATACTAGTCCCTTATTTACTTGGAATATAAAATAACCTATATTACTGGCTGATGTGTGATGATCCTCCAGACCGATTCCAGCCACGGCGGCTAATCTTAATGCAGACTAGCCACGTACGCAGGAGATATTATAGTGCACAAGTGTGTGCGCAAACACAGGTGCACTCCCTCTTCTCTAACTCTCATAGCCCGATGGGACGGCAATCCGACACGACCGGAGAGAGATCAGGCGCAGGACCAACGGCTTTACGTGCTTTCCGAAGCACGGGGGTGTCACACCACCAACTTCCAAACTCCGGGCTGCTACTGAGAAATTCCTAACACTAACACTTTTTGCCCGACCTGGGAATCGAACCCGGGACCCCTCGCTCAGCAGTCGCGCTTGCGGCCACGAGAACGGGGCAGTTACTGGCTGATAACGAAGCTTTCTATAGGTGAAATAATTTTTAAAATCTGTTTAGTCGTTTTGGAGATTATCTGTAACAAACAAAAATACAAATATTTTCTCTTGTTAAACTTAGTTTAGTTAGTCAAGAAAGGCTTAACTTAAAAATAGGCCTACATTTA
This sequence comes from Caradrina clavipalpis, assembly GCA_932526535.1. Lineage (NCBI taxonomy): Eukaryota > Metazoa > Arthropoda > Insecta > Lepidoptera > Noctuidae > Caradrina > Caradrina clavipalpis. The sequence continues at coordinate 1,796,270 of OW052110.1, forward strand.
AAACCAGTAGTACCATCGAGCGAGATGACAACATTCACCAATTTTCCAATCATAGCAAAGAAAGAGACAGACAGACCCGTTACCCACACGAGCGAGCGAGATGGCACGACAGAGACAATAGTGCTCAAGCGTGCTGTGCCCTCATTGGTCGACTGCTCCGTTCCAATTATTTGTAAATGCGCGAGAGTACTTGTAACTTAATTCTTTTTATTTTGAACTTGAAATTAAGGAGTTTGTACTTTATTTTTTGTGTGGTAGGGTCGGTTTTTCGTTGTGTTTGCTATAATGTATGGAGTTGTGAGTTTGTGTATGGATTATCGGATTATCACTTGGTGAGTTAAGTTGTGACTTTAAGTTATGCTGTGAATGGCAATTAGGGGGGACTATTTTGGAAAAGCTTGTATTAATAAATTACTGACAACTTAAAACGTTTCAGGGTGACAATTTAAGACAGAAGCTCATAAAATTCAAATGTCCAATTTCCGAAAATGAAACCGTTCAAAATCTTTTAACAGTATAATCTCAACGACAATCAATTTCGAAAACTTCCCAAAAATGTAGGTAAAGAGGAAGAATTTTTGACAGATTCATACTGAGATTTGAATGCCAACATTTTCATACATTTAAACTCACGCATTTTTCCCATGGGGGTAGGCAGAAACCACAGAACGCCATCTGCTACGATCCTTACATACTACGAGTACTCCTTTCGCCTGGTCCACGTTATACATTTGGTCATACAAGCCGGTTTTTGTTTTAGAAAAATACGGATTGCCCCCTTTATTACTTTTTAAGGTTTGGAAATCATCAAATAACTTCTTCCGGTCTGGGCGGAGCGGACGGCAGTGTCAGACTCTTACTGACTAATACCTTTCCCTGTTCCTCCTAAGGCCCTTTGCGTTCTTTGGCCGCGGTGACTCGTTTGAACAAATTCCGCAACGGATTGGCCCTAGGATGATAATATATGTAAAAAACCTGTAGATTATTTACTGGTCTCACTTATCTCCTCAATATGTCAGCAAAGACTGCCTCTTTGAACTCAAGCGCGTCTGCTGAGCGTGGGGTCCTGAGTTCGATTTCACAGCCTGTTGGCTTATGATTGGGTTGAATATAATAGGTAGTTTTGAGTCTATTACTTACCAAGACATCTTTCAACATCCTTTCTATACAGCATTTTAACCCTTTTTTTTTTTTTTTTTAAAGATGGTAAAATCATCAAATGACCCCCCCCGTCCTGGGCGGGGCGGGAGGGAGTGTCAGACTTTTACTGACTAAAAACCATCTATGTTCCTTCATGTGCCCTTTGCGTTCCGGGGGCGCGGAATCTCTTTCGAACAACCCGCAGAGCATTTTAACCCTACAGTGGTCGCGCCTTAAAAAGTCACGTGTGTGGTCGCGCGGACTACATAATTATGTGGCAATTTGTTTTGTCGTTTTTTAAAATGAAATTTAATTGTTTTATTATTTTCTTATTAAAATATGACAAATTAACTCTTCTAAAACGAAATTAAAACGAAAAACAAACATAAATCTTCATCGATCTTGTTTAAGTCAGCTATGAAAAAAGAGTGCGCAAAAAGTCATGTCAGTTTAAACAACCGTGGACTACATACATATGTAGTCCGCGCGACCACTCCAGGGTTAATAGCTTCCAATATTTGCTTCAAAATACTAAAACTAATCGATTAGTAAGGTTAGCGCCGATTACCGATCACAGATGGCGTTGCTTGTTACTTTAAGAAAGATTTTCGAAGAATTCATCTTCGTTCTGCTTAAACAAGATATGCCAAATCTCTAAATAATTAAATTAGTTACGTCAAACTTTATTATATATGCCGTATGTGCCATATTACTATCCAGAAATATGCTGAGAACATATTTAGAAATAATCAGCCTTAAATATCTAAAAATCAATACTATTACATTGAAAAATAGTAGATATTTTAATTTTTTATTGAAGCAGAACTATAGTAGTTGTACCCATTAGTTGAGGTTACACAATTTTGTGTTTAAACGTGCTAATCTCTGGAACTGTAAGTCAGAGTGGAAAAAAATATGTTGGTATATGGTAGCCAGATTTATAAGGAATAGCAAAGACTATAAAACGCTATACCACGCTATGATACACGTGAGCATAGCAGTATCCAAAGACGTTACTTAAAACGGGTCAAAAAACACGCGAACAGAAACTAGTTATGAATTTACCATCACGCCTGTATTCCCCGAAGAGTTAGGAAAGGTGTACCAATGTACACCCACAGTTCGCCGGTATATTTAGGTCCCATGCACCTAATAGATGGCGAGCCTATTGCCATTAACCGGGCACAAATCCTAACTCCGAGCTGATACTGAGAATTTCATAGAAAAACCCAATAACACTTTTTGCTCGATCTGGGAATCGAACCCGGGACCTTTTGCACAGCAGTCGCACTTGCGACCACGAGACCAACGAGGCAGTATTTATTTATTTTACACTGTCAACTCAACCGAGACTTAAACCTGAACCTAGTATTTAACCACCCGTTATTAACTATAAACGGTTAATCATATAAAAATGATACTTTAAACCAACATAACGGTTCGTGAAAGGTTAAGAGCGCGTTGATGTCTTTATAATGAGCGTAAACTTGGCCCGCGATTATAATGTGTAATTCTATGAAATTATATGATTTCAATAATTTATTGTTTCATAATTTTCCAATTTAGTAGTCTATAACCTGTCTTTAATCGTTTTTAGGGTTGCGTGTGAAAACCAGCCTTATCAAGAGGTATGGTGTTGCCCAGTATATGGGTTGTGGAGGTCAGATAGGCAGTCGCTCCATGTAAAACACTGTTATTCAGCTGCATCTGGTTAGACTGGGAGCCGACTCCAACATAGTTGGGAAAAGGTTAAGCAGATTGAGGGCCCCGTGTTAAAATGGTGCCGAAAAGACCGCTAAGACTCCGCTGTCTGTCTGTTACAAGGCTATATCTTTAGAACCTTAAAAGATAAACATTTGGAAATCACAGAGTATGAAATACTATTCCGGCCATAACATCAAAACAAAAAAAATATATAAAAATTTAACAGATTTTTTTTGGTGTTTCTTACTCGACTTTAATAGGGTGGTACAGAACCCACCGTGTAAGCATCAGACTCGTACTTAACAGTTATTTTAAAACATCTGCCCTCGTTAAACCTTTTTTTGATCCTTGGTAAGTAGGTAAACTATTTAGTTTAGATATCATAACATACCATCACGCCTATATTCCCTGAAAGGTTAAGAAGAGGTGTAATCAATATTCACCCACAATTCCGTACCCCGAAAGTATTCCCCGAAGGTTTAGGCAGAGATGTACCAATGTACATCAGTTCGCCGGTATGTTTAGGTCCCATGTAATAGGGGGTGAGCCTATTGCCATTAATCGGGAACAAATCCATGCATTCAGTAAAAAGCTATTATTTTGATATTACAAACAGAAACTTCATATTTATTTATTTACGAGTATAATAGCGAACTGCCCGCGACTTCGACGTTTCGACACGTTACGTCTTTGGTTACTGCTCCGCTCCCGTGAGTTGCAGCGTGATGTTATATAGCCTATGTTACTCAGGAATAATGTAGCTATCTATTGGTGAAAAAATGGTTTAAATCGGTCCAGTAGTTTCGGAGCCTATTCGATACAAACAAATATTTCCTCTTTATAATATTAGTATAGAAGACAGTTAGTATATTGACTGCCCCGTTGGTCTCGTGGTCGCAAGCGCGACTGCTGAGCAAGGGGTCCCGGGTTCGATTCCCAGGTCAGGCAAAAAGTGTTATTGGGTTTTTCCATTAGGAATTTCTCAGTAGCAGCCCGGAGTTTGGAAGTTGGTGATGTAACACCCCCGTGCCTCGGAAAGCACGTAAAGCCGTTGGTCCTGCGCCTGATCTCTCTCCGGTCGTGTCGGATTGCCGTCCCATCGGGCTATGAAAGTTAGGGAAGAGGGAGTGCACCTGTGTTTGCGCACACACTTGTGCACTATAACATCTGCTGCGTACGTGGCTAGTCTGCAATAAGGTTAGCCGCCGTGGCCGGAATCGGCTTGGAGAATTACACATAGAAGATAGATAAAGCGCAGAAATCTTGATATTTTGACATGTCTCACCCGTATGAAGCAAGGGCGAGTACCTAGTATGATTTATAACATCAAGTACCTGTCATATCTCGTGGGAAAATGGTGGGAATTTCCTAACAATGTAACATTTTTCCCAGTGCTAGCCAAAGTGTGATGGTAATATTTAGCACTGAATGCAATGTGTCGCCTTGTTAGGTAGTTTATCAATCATTTAAAAGTTGTGTTTCGAGTAGGTAATATGGTTTTTTGTTAGGTATGGGCGTTCGGTATAGTTTAATATACTGTAATGGTAAGCAATAACCCTATGTATTATCTTGTAGTACTTTCTTCCTTTATTTCTTTCTTTAGAAAACTATAAACGTTAGCCCTCTCTAGATGTTTTTTCTGTATCGTATATGCGTTTACAAAAATATAAACTCATATTCACAAACAGCCAGACCTTGAACAACTACCTGCAGGACATACAAATATTTTAATCGAATCTGCGGCACGCTGCATAGCACTGGTACTTAAACATGTGCAGGTGGCAATATTAAAGGCATTTATCACTTACATACCATCACGCCTGTATTCCCCAAGGGTTGGGCAGAGATGTACAAATATACACCCACAGTTTGCCGGTATTTTTAGGTCCCATGTAATATCCCTTTTACAAGCGCCAATTGCCAATTACCATTAATCGGGCACGAACCCTAACTCCGACTTGTTACTGAGATTTTCGTCGAAAAACTCAACACTTGCTTTGCTCAGCACTTTGCTCGACCATGGAATCGAACCCAAGACCTCTAGCGTAGCATTCGCGCTTAGGAACACTAGGACAATCCTATCTAATTGCAATAACTTTGACTTTGACATGATTTGACATTTTCTGTCCTGTAATTCCCTCTTAAACATTTCCTCATTTATCCAACGCACCATCTCCGGTCAGAACAAAAAGTGTTAGCAAGAGTAATAACAAAAAGCTTCAAACACGATCATCATAACTTCACCTAGCTTGTTTAAACTTAAAGGTTTATATCTCGAATCTAAACTAATGAAAGCTTAATTAAAATGGGTGCGTGTTTATGGCCGAGGAAAGTGGCAAGTGTGAGTGGTATTATTTAACGATGCGGGTATAAATTACGGCGGGAGAATGAGTGCCACGCCCCGCGCCCAGCCGCCGCCGGCGGTTTGGGTGGGGACATGTCGATAGATGAAACGTATCGATAAATTGACCTAGCTTAAGTGCATTATAACACTGGCGATTTTCGAGCTAATTCAAAGCGACGCGATAGCGCAGCGGGCTCGCCGCCGAAGACATTTTATACGGTCGCTTTCAACAGCCCGCTCCGCACTTCAAGCGACAAAAAAGTTACGCACGTACCGCGTTTACGCTCTGTGTTGAAAATCGCCAGTGTGATGAGACCCTTAGTTTAGTTAGAAATATGAAATGGTAATGAATTACATATTAAAAACTAATATTATTTCTAAAATATAATAAAAATTCTTTAGGTTCCCGCTTCTCAATTTGTTGTCTTTCTTTTAAAGTCATTTTATACATCTACAGGCTATCTATTTAATTGTAATATCTTTTCGTGGTCCATTAAATGTGGTGAAGACTTGCAGAACAAGTAGAAAAATGATCAGCAATATTTAAATATTTATTTAGTAAGCCTGTCTGAAATAGAATAATAATTTATCGATACCAATATTTCCACGGCACATCACATCACTATTGCTCTCAGTAACAAGGCAGCATCGAACGATGCATTCTGGTGATTAACCATTATTATATAAAGTAAATTCAATAATGGCCCGGTGCTAACTCGATGTTTACTGATGGCCAGCAATCTTTACAAAACAATTTTCAACCTTATTGGCTTTGAAACTAGGTTCAAAGTTACGCAGCAAGATCTCATCGAATTTTGACTTCGACAAAATTAATTTTGCAGTCAAAAAAGTATTTAACCTGTACAGGGTTAAGAGAGTTTTTGTTTGTTATCTGCAAGTGGAGATGTGTGACCGTTATGGGGTAATACCGTCCAGTGTTGCCAGTATATCTCAAATTACCCACATAAAGGGTAATTGTGCAAAATTTTAGGGGTTGTCTTGAAGAGTGTTCGTGAGTTAATGGCTGTAAGTGCAGGCATTTTGAAGTTAAGTTTGGTATATAAGCGTGTGTGTTTACTTATGTGCATATTTTCACGCCATTTTCTTTTTTGTGTAAGCAGAGATTGTAAGTACTTTGTTGATGTTGGTTTTAGAGCAAAATTAGTTTTTTATATTTTTTACTTTTTACCCTTTACCTAGACAATGTTATGTACAGCTTAAAGTAAAGTGTTGACGTCTAGGTTAAATATTAGTACCTGTATTTAGTTTAATCTGCTTTGTAATTTTTTTTAATAAAATCGAGAATTTTGTAGCTAATTAACTTTACTTTATTAATTGATGAAATACAATACAATAAATTGTTGATACTGGTGATTTTTTGTTATTGCTTTGTATTTATCGTAAAATAATATAGCTTTTCTGACATTGAAATAAATAAATGGTACTTCAAAGGCAGTTCCAGGTCTAGTTGTTTGAGTATGTGAGTTTATAACATGTATGTAAAGGCACCCACAATAAACTTAGGACATTTATTTCTAGTGTGGGGAAACAATTTTTTATAGAAAGTTAGAAATATATTTTACTAATGTTACAATGAATAGAATATCGCTATGATCAATACCCTCAAGACAATGTTCAAACCATAATTCTACATTGTACTTGACCTGAACTTCAAATAAAAAAATAAAATAAAAATATACCTTTACGCCTGTATTCCCCGAAGGGTTAGGCAGAGGTGTACCAATGTACACCCACAGTTCGCCGGTATATTTAGGTCCCATGTAATAGGGGGCGAGCCTATTGCCATTAACCGGGCACAAATCCAAACTCCGAGCTGCTACTGAGAATTTCATAGAAACACTCAATACACTACACTCAATATACTATACTCAATTTCTAAAATAAAACAAATCAAAAATGAACCCATAACGTTTCTTAATCCACACGATCCCTGTCATGGCCTAACCACCATAAACTGTCCGTTAACAGAATTCATTAAACAACTGATAATTATAAATAAAGCAAACGAAACAGCTATTAATATCACAGCCAACCTCGGGACAAAATATATAATTTAAAATATTAATATTAACTAATTATACGTTTAAAAGAAATATTTTATGCATAATGATATGATATAAATCTCGTTTCGGTTTAGGGATGGGATTGGGTCGATTGTTTGGTGTCGATAACTTTAACGTATAAAAATATTTTTATTTTATTAAGTTTGGAACTGCTAATCCGCCTTGAGCTGGCGTGGTGATCAGTGGTCGTGCTTTCTCTGTATGAGAAGACGTCTTTGCCTTGCAGTGGGACAATATTATTATTCTTTTAATATTTATTCTTTTTAAAAACATTTTCATCTTACCTGAAAAAGAAACGAAGAATTTCAGAGGTGTTGATAACTCTATGTAGTTTAAATTAAAATTAATGTACCTAAATGTAATTACACAACTCAGTACTATCGTAGATTTCATGATTTTTTACATCGAACATTTACGATGTAGTCTAACAATAAATCCTAGAGGAACTAAGAGCATTATTTTTTGTCAATTAGTAGGTATAATATGTCTTTCCTTAGATTTCACAAAATATTTTTTTACACCTACTTCCATAATTATTAAACCCTATACACACCACTAATCAATCATAATCTACTTCAGCAATGCCCAGAACACAATCCCTGAACACAATCGCATATCACACGACCCCAACATCAGCACCAATTCATAACCCATTCTATCGACGTTCGCATTCAATAAAACACACCCATGAACGCAATCAATGCACATAATAAACAGCTGAACGTCCACGGGCGTAACTTTAAAACAAATAGTTCTCAGAAACGAAAACTTTCATAACTTTACCAAATTGACACCTTGTTGAGACGAAGCAATTCTCGGCGATTTGCGCTCTTCGTAAGTGGCCTATTATAAAATAACCAACTTACTTCTACCAACAAACCACTCAAAACTAACCCTTAAGTTTGTTCTCATAAGGTCGGAAAAGCATGTAAAGTTAAATTGGTAGAATCGTTCTCAGAATATCGGGCCAGAACACATCTCATCGACAACTCGTTTTGTGTTTTTTTCCCATCACGGAATATCAATGAAATTTGTTCGAGCCCCAATTATGTGGGCATGCCTTTATTTTCGTATTGGAAAGGGTTCCGTAATGATTTTTTAGTTAACGCGTTTATTATTGGTCGTTTATATCGTATTGGTGATTAATCAACGTTTTTTTGGGGTGGCGTAGTGATTAAATGGTGTGGTAAGGTGCAAATGTGGTTCTTAGAATTATTGGGATTTTTTGTTGAAATTGATACTTTATTATTAAGTTTGGAGTTTATCATCTTATTGGGGAGTGAGATGAATGTTTAAGCGGAACCTTTTGTTGTATGTTTCATTATATTTACTGTTTTAAACAAAAATATAATGACGATAATCTCATTTAATTATATTTCGGAAAAAAAAAATCTAACGACATTTTTTTATAAAAAGTTTGTAATGCGATTCTAAATTCAAAATTCGCATCACCTTCTAAATTCAAACACCAGCACAGTCAGCACGCACATTTACTACAAAGAAAGAAAAAAGCTTCCATTTTTAAACGCGCTGTTACGTCACAAGGGGCTGCGCGCGCACGTTTTTTGCTCGTGTATAATATGTTTAAATATTTGTTAATGCTCTGGAGCGGTAATAGCCTGTGAGTTATATGTGGACACGCCCCGTATCGATAGCAGCACAACACTAGTCGATAAAAATTTAATTCAAATCTATACTTGATATTTAGAGCTGTGAGTTTGTTTGTTTGGTTGGTTGAAAAATACAATAATAATTTAAGCTAATCTCAGGATTCGAATTGGACAATTCTTTTTGTATTGGTTAGATTTTTTTAACGAGATTATAGATATACTAGCGATCTACCCACGAATTTGTCCGCGTGGCTTATTTCAGCCGTCTTTGGTAACTGCTCCGCTTCCGTGGGTCGTAGCGTGAAGGAATAATGTTGCTATTTAATCTAAAAAATGGTTAAAATCAATCCAGTAGTTTCGGAGCCTATTTGTTAAAAACAAACAAACGAAAAATCTTACCTCTATGTAATATTAGTATAGATAATATCACGCTACAACACTCGGGAGCGAAGCAGTAACTAAAGACACAACTCAACACGGGTGATTGGCTAGTACAATTTTTTTGTCACAGTAAATTGACCTTTAATTGTATACAAAAACTAAGTGAATGTTTGTGATTTGGTGCAGTTGCATACGTAATGAATGTATTATTAGATCGAGCAGGAACTACTGCATATAGGTGCATTATAATAATATTTAGTTCGAATACATTATGCATAATAATTTGAAGGTTACATTATACTATCTGACGGGCCTGTTGGTCTAGTGATTAGTGGCCCTGACTGCTAAGCCGGAGGTCGTGGGTTCGATTCCCACCCAGGACAAACTTTGTGTGATGAGCATGATTGTTTGTTCTGTGTCTGGGTGTGATTTATCTATAATATGTATGTATTTATAAATTATATAAGTATGTATATCAGTTGTCTGGTTACCATAACACAAGCTCTGCTTAGCTTGGGATCAGATAGCCGTGTGTGAGTTGTCCCAAGATATTTATTTATTTATTAATTGATAAATATATATATACTTGTTTATGTTTGACAGTATTTCAGAATACACCACTTTTAAAGAACAGAATCGCCCCGTTGCGTATGATGTAGGCAGTGTCGTGCGATTATATTACTGTGTGCGTGCGGGTTCATCGACCCGCCTACCTAAACTCAGCGGTAAGACGGCTAGATCGAATTTGAAAATCACCTAACAAAAAAAAATGAACTAATTATTTTATTATTCATTCGTGTTGTGAATCACTAGCATAGTTTTCTCCTTGAATTTAACGAGAATGCTAAACTATATAGCGACTGCCTATCTGTCCTCCACAACCAAGTTACTGGGTAACAACTAACACGAAACCACTTGGTAACACTGGTTGTCAGACTTCTTGGCTTCTGACTACCCGTAACAACTGTCAAAGATCTACGAATGACAGCCGGGACCAACAGCTTTACGTGCTTTCTGAGTCGCGGGGGTGTCACACCACCAAGTTCCAAACTCCAGGCTGCTACTGAGAAATTTCTAATGGAAAAACAAAATAACACTCTTTGCCCGACTTGGGTATCGAACCCAAGGCTTCATGATTGTTAGTCGCGCTTGTGAACACGAGACCAACGGGGCAGTTAGCTGTAACAGACAGGCAGACCAATATTATAAATTTGTTTATTTTCGTATGAGTAAAAGTCAAAGTCAAAGCATTTATTTCAATTACACCATTTCGAGGCACTTTTGAATTGTCAAGAAGTTACAGTTAAAAGTTGAAGCTAGTTGCTCGTTCCAAAACGAAGGTCTCTATAGAGAAGAATGAGCAAGAAACTCTAAAGACACTCTTTTCTTTCTATTTGGTTTTATACAAAAACATGGTTACAAAATTTTTTGTTAGTATTTTGGCATTACACACAAACACTTCAATTTTATTTATTTGTTTTGATTTAAGGTCTTCAGAGCTCTTTCTTTCGCTGTCGCTACATTACCGGCGCAGGCGCAGCACGATGTTCAGCAATACACAGCGCTAATTACCGTCTGTAGCCGTTTGCTTTTGTTTTTCTTAGTTAAATTCCAGCCTAGTTGCCTTGCTTTGCTGTTTGAAAGATCGTTTTATGTTATAGCTAGCTTCTGGCCGTGACTTCGAATGCATGGAAGTCAAGTATGCTATAAAACTCGGTAATGGTGTAGGTTTCTATCTGTAAAAGAATTTTTGTAATCGGATCAGAACTATAAGTTATCTCTTACAAATAAATAACCAATTTTCATCATCATCATATCAGCGGCAGGACATCCACTGCTGGACTTAGGCCTACCCTATAGATTTCCAAAAGGTCCGGATGAAAGCGGCCTGCATCCAGCGTCTTCCTGCAATCTAATAACCAATTTTACCTCTTTATAAACATACATACCATCACGCCTGTATTCCCAGAAGATTTGGTTAGGAAGTGTACCAAATACACCCACAGTTCACCGGTATGTTTACCTCTATAATACTGGTATAATTAATAAGTCTGTAATCGCCAATCCGCTTTGAGCGAGCGTGGTGATCAATGCTCGTGCCTTCTCTGTATGAGAAGAGGTCTTTGCCCTGCAATGGAACAGTTATAAGCTGGCAGTTATTATTATCAATATTTTTTATTTTATGTTTCTTATAGTTTGTTCTTTTTGGAAAACAAATTATTTAAACCGAATAATTGCTTGTAACCCAAAAGATTTCATTACAACATCTAAAAAAACCCAAATACTATATTTTTTGCTCCCGTCTCACGCCCAGCCAAGGCTAGTTTTTAAAATCGGCGCATACGCAGCCTACCCGATACAAATCATCGGCATTCCGAGAAGGCACATAATTGGCCTGATATTGGCCCAAATAATAGGCTTTAATGCCCAAATTTGAGGCCCATAAAATAATGATCTAATGAAGTTACCCTCGGGCGTGCAACATGAGTTATTTTCGGGTTGTTAACAAATTTGGGCCTCGAAGAGGGGTCAGCAGACTTCTTAGGAGTTGTTTGAAAGTAATAAGTTTTAAGTGGTCGATATTTTCCTTTGATTTTGACTGCCCTGTTGGTCTCGTGGTTGCAAGCAGTATTTATCCTGGATTCCATTCCCAGGTCGAGCGAAAAGTAATATTGTTTTTTTTTTCATTAGGAATTTCTCAGTAGCGGCCCGGACATTGGAAGTTGGTGGTGTGACACCCCCGTGCCTTGGAAAGCACGTAAAGCCGTTGGTCCTGCGCCTGATTTCTCCCCGGTCGTGTTGAGTTGTCGTCTCGTTAGGCTTGAGGGAGTGCACCTGTATTTGCGCAAACACTTGTGCACTATCATACTATAATATCTCCTACGTACTGGTTTAAATAAATTTCTAGAAGATAAGCTTTTACAATAAAGTTTATTAAAAGATCAAAGTCAAAGCATTTATTTCAATTTACTATTCACAGACACTTTTGAATTGTCAAGAATCCTGATAAAAAGAAAGATCCTCCTACTTATTGTACACGAAGTTCATGTGGATGGATGAATGTTTCTTACTATTATGATTATTGTAAACTAAACAATTCTCCCAAGTCCTCACAATATAAATAAACCTGATTCTCAACAACAAAAGCTCAATAATTTACTTGAGCGCGCAAATTAAACCAACACAAAACAGAGTTATGGTCGTTCGCCATATTTATTGATATTATTGACAGCGGCCGCGCATATTTATCCTATATCTTTAATTTTAACGTCAGTTAACCGACTTGAAAGACAGCCTGGTATTGTGTGTTTGTGTACTGTTTTGTTGGGTACTGGTGGCAACACAAGTGTTAAAAGTAATTATGGTGTGTGTGTGGTGTAGGTGTGAGTATTCATCTTCTTCTTAGCGTATCGATGGCAAATAATAGAATATTTTTTAACTGCCCCGTTGGTCTCGTGGTCGCAAGTGCGACTGGTACGCTAGAGGTCCTGGGTTCGATTCCCAGGTCGAGCAAAAGTTGGTATTGGGTTTTTCTATGAAATTCTCAGTAGCAGCTCGGAGTTTGGATTTGTGCCCGGTTAATGGCAATAGGCTTGCCCCCTATTACATGGGACCTAAAAATATACCGGCGAACTGTGGGTGTATATTGGTACACCTCTGCCTAACCCTTCGGGGAATGGCGTGATGATGGATGGTATTTTTTAAATACTACGTTTGACCCAAAATTCGGCCACGGCAACACCACCCGCCGACGCAGTCATTAGGTCCTCACGTGTGCAGGTGACAAGTGTGAGTATTAAATTAACAGAAGTAATTTTCAGTATTGATTTTTTGATTAGTATAATTTTAAAGTTATCTATTACCTAGAAGACGCTTATCTATTACCTAGTAATAGATAAGCGTCAAATCATCATCATATCAGCCGCAGGACGTCCTTATAGATTTCCAAAAGTCTGCTTCAAATAGTGACCGCATTTTTGATAAGTTGAGTCATCATTCCAGTTGAATTAAAACGCTATTTACACGATGCATTTAGTTGCATGTAGAATAGCAACAATACAAGTTGCACAGCTTATACAAAGTTTAGACGATGCAAGTAATTTGTTGCTTCAATTTTATTGCATCTCACAGGCAAGGAATATGCATCGTGTAAGTAAGGCTTGAGAAAAAAAAATGGTTTATTGTCACAGCAAAAAATAAAAAAAACAACAAAAAAAAAAAAGCGTGTAAAAATACAACTGCAATGAGCTTAAGACAGATATAAGTTGGCAGCTGCAAGTTGTAACTGTGACAAGCTGACTGCCACTCATTATAATGCTCTACTTTGACCACTCTGAGAGTATTTGGTGGTCTTCTTAAAAAACAAGATGAAAGTCTTGAAAAGCAATTGCCACACTAGCACAAAAAAGGCTGATACGGCAGTCATTTGTTTTCTTATATAGTCAAGTGTCGCTGTGGCTTTTGGAAAAATCCTTTTCCTAGGAAAAAAATGCTTACATATCTTTCCAAAATTCATAAAATATATAAATATATCATCACGTCTGTATTCCCCGAAGGGTTAGGCAGAGGTGTACCAATGTACAGCCACAGTTCGCCGGTATATTTAGGTCCCATGTAATAGGGGGCGAGCCTATTGCCATTAACGGGGCACAAATCCAAACTCCGAGCTGCTACTGAGAATTCCATAGAAAAACCCAATAAAATTTTTTGTTCGACCTGGGAATCGAACCCAGGATCTCTAGCGTAGTACAGCGTAGTTCCAAAATTCATTTAAGTAGATGAAACAGACAACGAGAGTGAGAGAGAGAGAGGCAGTAATTCCAAATCTTCACCCATTCAAAACTTCAATTCATTAAATTCTGATTCAACGACATTACAAAGGCTAAATGATTTTGAACTAAGTATTGAATGCAAACAAAAGCATACACATCGACACAGCTGTGGGTGTGTGCAGGTGTGGGTGTGTATGTGTGTGTGGTGTTGAGCTCAAATTGGCTCCCACTTCGCCTCTGAGCATGAGTTGAGGAACTAATAGGCGGGGCTATGCTCAGGGCTGGCAGGAGCAAGTTAATTTTGTCTTAATTCTTATTTTATTTAACATTTAAATGGCCTCGTTGGCTTAGTGGTCCTAAACGCGACTGCTACGCTGGAGATCTTGGGTTAGATGCCCATAAGTGTTATTTCTCTATAAAATTCTCAGTAGCAGCTCGGACTTAGGATTTGTGCCCGGTTTATGGCAATAAACTCGCCCCCTATAACATGGGACTTAAATAATGTATACCGGCGAACTGTGGGTGTATATTGGTACACCTCTGCCTTTGGGGAATACAGGCGTGATGGTATTTAAATGACGTGTGGTGAAAATCATTGTGAAATATATTTTAATGGGTTTGTGTTTTGTTATTCATACAAAAGGAGTCTAGTAACTTTTGTCAATAAGTTAGGTCCGGTCCTCAAAAAGCTCTTCGCTTTTTGAGAAGAGTTTCCCGACAAAAAAAAAGAAACATCCAATATGATACATAATTCGACATCATGTACGAGATTTAAAAATCATTAACTAATTATTATTATCGTAGCTAATCATGTATTTTATAAATTAATGATATAATAAACTAGTTAACTGTCAATGTTTTAAGTAATGGTTATCTTTTTAGCGCGTGCGCTTTGATAAAATCTTGTTCTAACTATGATGGAACTGCTACTAGCTTGATCTAGCGTAAAGGATAAAATAATCATTCATATTTTCTTAGTACTACTGTCTAATGACAGCCCCGTTGAATTTATTTCATTTACAATTTGGTTAGAAGGAGCTTTTCCCCGACCCGGAAATCAAACCCAGTACCACTCTCGTCAGTCGCGCTTTCAACCAACCAACGGGGCAGTTACCATATACTAAAATGGAGACTATGTTTAAAAAAAATACAACCATGGGGACTACCGATAGAAGTGAAAACTTAACGTTACATTAGCATATTGGTGACGCAAACCCATAACTTTAGCCTCTGCCAAAATCCGCTAAAGAACACACATACCATCACGCCCGTATTCCCGGAAGGATTAGACAGAGGTGTACCAATATACATCCACAGCTCGCCAGTATGTTAGACAGCTAAAGAAGTTTTAATTAAAAAAAAAAAAAAAACTATGTTCGTCTTGTATCTGTGCCAGCCCTGAGCACAAAGCCGCGGGGCCATCAATATAACAATTTAACAGGGACGTTTCAACAGCAATAAATTAAATGAGTTAACAGCCTGCAAATACTCGCGGTTGCCCGCAACCAGCAACCAACAACCAGCCATACAACGTTTAAACATATAAACATAATTACGGTTATAATTTAGAGATAAAAAACGTTTAATTACCGTCTCTTGTAGTATAGCTTCTTGTGAAGGAGCTCTTCTTAGAAGGTTCATTTCTTTATGTAAGTAAATAGTTTGTTTGTATACATACTTATCATCACGCCTGTATTTCCCGAGCGGTTAGGCAGAGGTGTACCAATGTAAACCCATCGCCGATATGTTTTTAAATCCCATATAATAGGGAGCGAGCCTATTGTAGCCGCAGGACGTCCACTGCTGGACATAGGCCTCCCTCATAGATTTCTAAAAGGATCGGTTGAAAGCGGCCTGCATCCAGCTTCTTCCCGTGGTCTTAATCAGGCCGTCCGTTGTTATTGCCATTAACCGGAAACAAATCCTAACTCCGAGCTGTTACTGAGGTATTTCATAGAAAAACACAATAACACTTTGCTGGCCTGGTAATCGAACCCAAGACCTCTCGATTATTCCGATCTATTATACCTTATTTCTTGCCAGACAGCAAAAAAGTTAGTCATATTGTACAAAAACTCTTTAATTTAAATCAATGTTAGCTATTTTACTAATCAATGTATGACAATCCTGAGAAAATTATCAGTTTCTAACCCAAAACTGTTCCAATACTTGACTAATGTCCACACGAGAGAGGTTTGTGTTTGTCTTAAACATCGGTCATCGCTTCCTGTCTGTCCGTCTGTTTGTCACACCGTGTTTTCATCACAAATATTGAGTTTCCGTGCTGATTTAGTGGAGCGAAAGAAAAATACGCCTTTTTGGGAAGGTTTTTTCGAAAATGGAGCTTTTTCTTGTATGTTGTTAAAGACTCATTTCGTAAAACAAGTATAATTTTTACTCTAGATTAAAATTCTTTTTAGTTTTACTATATTTATTTCGGTATATGTGGAGATCGAAAGGAGAGGCCTATGTTCAGCAGTGGACGTCCTATGGCTGAGATGATGATGATGATGATGATATTTGTTTCTAATTTAGGTTAAAAATTAAATTAAACTTGACAAGACTTAATGTTATAGATATTGAGATGTTATTGATATAGAGACCTACATTTTTAACGTATTTTCGAGTTTTACTAGCTTTCAACACACGCATTTTTAAGCCCATTAATTAATATGAAAATCTGTGTTGCTAGGCAACTAAGCTTTTCTCAGTTGTAAACGTCCCTTTGTCTAGCTCTACCTCTGTTCTGTCTCCTGCTTGATATGAAGGGATCTAGAAATTATGTTTTTCCTAGTCATTACCTGGTCTTTTGTGATTAATTTCGTTGCGGGATCCAAGACAGTTGAATGGTTTATGGTTTCTCTGGGACTTGTCTAGCTTCATTGTGTCGGAGCTTTTCTGGTGGTCACCACTGTTGGTACTAGCTTGATAGGGAAAAATCACTGGGTTGTCTTATTAAACAAAAAATGGGACTATAGATAGGTACCGTTATTTTTATTTTGCTTCCTTTTTCAACTAAAACCTTAGAAGGTAGTAAATTTATCAACGTGATTGATTAGTCCTCTTCGTATTGCTATAAGCTCTCTGCTTACCCCACATGACACAGCACACTAACAGCACCGGTTAATATATTGACACACAAACTCACACACATCCGTTTCCGTCCCCTATTGACATTACACTTTGGCCACCTACCTGATTAGGTACAGTCAACGAAAGAGTCTAGTGTTCAGTTAAGATACATACCATCGAATGCTTTCGACACTAATTTTAAAATAGGAATTCTATTTACAAAATAGCCGCTTTTTTATCAACTTCTCGAGTCTTTGAGATGTCCTATTGCTGTATGATATATTTTTACAACTAATATTTAAATTAAATATTTAGGTTCTAAAACCGAGTAAATACATTAAAAGCAAAACAATCTGAGCAGGCATCAAACTTTTTCTAATAGAATTATTGAAATGAAATAAAATAAAATGAAATAAAAGTTATTTGAAATGAAAGTTATTTATTTTCCAGAATATAGGTATTAGCATGGTAGAATAGTTTTTGTCTCACTATATTTGGTAACACTGCCCGATATTGAATCCAGAATATGTCCAGTAGTATACAAGATTGATGAGGTAGATCATTACACTTGCAGGTAATAATAAGCAAATAGTCTGTATAAGTATAAGAAACATGTAGATTTAAAGGGAACGAATTCAAATATTTGGTCTTTATACGCTAACACCTAGTAGTAAGTAGCTAACTACCTGTACACCTATCTCTTTTGCGTACTGTACTATCCTAAGTGTTGTTGCACCGTCCTACATTCCGATATTAAGATAAACATATTAATAAATGGTAGTTTTCTTCCATTAGATAGGAAAATATTGAATGTGTCATCCAAAAGGTGAAGGGGTGGGTTTTATTTTTGAGCTCAAAACGATTTGAAACTGCTGTCTAAGGTTGAGATAATTATTTTAATGTAGACAGGGAAATTAAAATTTTGTAAATTGCAGCATTTATTTAAAAAATAAAATAGGTTGTATAAATATACCATCACGCCTGTATTCCCCGAAGGGTTAGGCAGAGGTGTACCAATGTACACCCACAGTTCACATATTTACGTCCCATGCAATAGGGGGCGAGCCTATTGCCATTAACCGGGCACAAATCCAAACTCCGAGCTGCTACTGAGAATTTCATAGAAAAACCCAATAACACTTTTTGCTCGACCTGGGTATCGAACCCGGGACCCCTTGCACAACAGTCGCACTTGCGACCACGAGACCAACGGGGCAGTTTTAAGCGGCTATTTTATTTATTTACGTTTTAAGCTGTACGTTGATCAATATTTTCATGCGGCATTTATAATACTCGGGTTGTAAAAAGGCATATTGCAAAGTCGTTACTTACGTAAACTAACCATGAAACTGAGTAACATTGAGCAAAAATTATTGCTGAGAAACAAATTTTATTTCTTACATAATATACTACTAGCTTTTGCCCGCGACTTCGTCCGCGTGGATTAATAGTGCCCGTTCCCGGGGGATTTTCGGGATGAAAACTATCCTATGTCCTTTCTCGGGTCCCAGACTATATCTGTACCAAATTTCATTGAAATCGGTTCAGTGGTTTAGGCGTGAAGAGACAGACAGACAGAGTTACTTTCGCATTTATAATATTAGTAAGGATTTATGGTAGTGCTCAATGTAGCACGTCATGTTCTGTATCTTTATTTCACAACATTCTCAATAAAAATATTAATTCATTTCTATAAGTGAAAACTTGTCCATAATCTTTTTGAAGGCTTTATCAATTTTTGAAGTGAAAACTTCTTTAGCGGCGTTGTACACTTTTTTTGTAATGGGCAAAAAAATTTAAACTCACTTCAGGACACGTGACCTGTAGTGCGATTCTCTAAAATGCAAACTCGAAAACGAGTCTCACTAAAGTGATCGCGCTCACTTCGATAACGAACCAACTTGTCATTGGTTTAGTATTCGTTCGCCGTGGTGACGTCACCGGCGTGATCGTGATTAACAGAATACCATTTTGTTATCTCACTGCGGATTCAGCCTTCGAATAACGAAGTGAGGCTTAGAGAATCACACTGCTGATCGAAAATCTTACGAATTTATCGATATTATTTTTTGTTTTACGATAGCGCAATAAATAAATATACCTATATTGTATTATACCACATAAATGATAGTACTTTTATACTGATAATTAAAGCAATTCGTGCAAAATTATTCCCTAACCATTCCAGAATATAAAAAATGCACAACGTTAATATTCAAGTTTTTACTTCTGCCGGCACTCCCGGAGTGCAACCCGTCGTTTTTTATTTTTGTATTTAGATGTAGGGTTTCCTAATAGTCAAGTTCTGCATTATTCCTGAAGTTACATTACTCATAAAAAAAAAATTGATACTGCCATTGTGAATTCTTCTCTAAGCCCCAATAATTTATAGAAAAGTTATTAACTATTAGCGGCAATACAACTTAGCTTCCAAATATAATAGCGTGAAGTTCAGTTAGCTGGACAGCGACAGCGGTGCAGCGCGTAAACACAATACTTTATATTGAT
Source organism: Caradrina clavipalpis (assembly GCA_932526535.1). NCBI lineage: Eukaryota > Metazoa > Arthropoda > Insecta > Lepidoptera > Noctuidae > Caradrina > Caradrina clavipalpis. Next base: position 1,815,885 of record OW052110.1, read on the forward strand.
TGTGTAGATAATCGGGTAACAGGTGGTGTTGTTCCAACTAGGCAGAGTTTTGTTTGGGACAATAGAAATAGTTACTTGTTCAGTTCTTTAAAGTTAGAGTGAACAGGCTTCTTCTGGGTGAGCTCACTCCATCGTCGAATTTGACTTTGTTACCTCTGGTCTACACTAGACTCAAGAGCAAACCCATCTGTTGTTATGTGCAATTCTTCTGAATTATATTCGACATAATCCAGTGGTCAAAACAATAATTTCAGTAGTAATAGAGCTCTTTGTGAAGGAGCTCGTCCCGAGAAGTACTACCACCATAACTTCTGCCGTAAAGCAGCGTTGCTGTGTTGCGGTTTAAAGGGTATGGGTGCCGGTGTAATTACAGGCACATGAGATATTTCAACTTTGTCTCTGGGATGGCAACGTATTTCGATGGCCTCTGGTATTGCAGATGTCTATAGGCAGCGATCACCAGCTAACATCAGGTGGACCGTCGGCTTCCAAAGACATAAAAAAGAATGTTTATGGTTTAAAAGTTTAAATTTTTCTTAACTCCTTGTACTACGTTCTAGTTTAGTAGCAATCGCTTTATGTCATTATTGGATCTGCAGTCGGAAGAGTACGCAATTGCCGCTTAGTGCTCGTTTCTGAAATGCCCTCGTTGATGGGCTATCATGTCCCTTACTAGGCGGGGCTCACGGCCTAAATTGCCAGTACTATTCTACCTGGAAAAAATATATCCATACTAGTTCATATTATAGAGAGGTTATGTTTCTAAGAGATAATCTCTGGAAGTCCTTGGCTGATTACAAAAATATTTCACTGATAGAAAGCTAAACTATTGCTAAGTCTCACAGATCATGTTTAATTGCCCACTTGACTGATAGTAAAATATTATTTGTTATAACACCTAATATCTTACAGCTATACTTTTTAGGAAGTCTACAAGATATGATGAACCTTCCAATTTTTATTTTTGTCTTTATGTTTAGCCCATAAATTAAGCCAAATCTCCCCAACTAAAATTATGCCCTATCCCCCAACTAAAAAGTCCGAGCTAGTCCGAACCCTTACCGCGGGGGCGTGCCAACATTATATATTGCTTTTAATTAGCTATCAGACGCCACCATTTTGTTAGGCGCCTAACCGATCGTAACTCAATGATCACTGAGTTTAATTATTAACTGAGTATTTGAAATAGTGCTTGTTTGTTCGTAAATGATGTGTGGAAAGTGATTTCTGGTGAAAGCGGGGAATTAAAAGATAAAGTTAATTGGTAAAGGTCTCGTTAGCCTAGTGGTCCTACGCGCGACTGCTACGCTTGTGGTCTTAGGTTTGATTTTCAGGTCGAGCAAAAAGTGTTAGTGGGTTTTTCTGTGAAATTCTCAGTAGCAGCTCGGAGTTGGGATTTGTGCCCGGTTAATGACAGCAGGCTCGTCCCCTTTTACATGGGCCCTAAACATACGAGCGAACTGTAAGTGTACATTGGTGTACCTCTGCCTAACCTTCGGGGTATATCGGCGTGATGGTATGATGATGATCATGCTTTGGTTTCAATATCTTTGTACTTTAAGTAGGTGTCGTGGTCGCAAGTGCGTCTGTTGAGTGTGGGATTCTGAGTTCGAAGTGTTATTTGGAATTTCTTAGCAGCTGCTCAGAACTTGGGAGTTCGTCGTCACAAAAAGCCGTTGGTCCTGCGCCTGAACTCACCCTGATTGCGTTGATTGCCGTCTCTCGGACTATATTGTGTTTGGCAGGGAGAATATTACTCTATCTTGTTAATATAGCACCTACGATGTTCTACGCCTAAACTGAGCTTCATTGATTGATTCACGATTGTGTATAGGAGTCAACATCATGAATGTAATAAAAAATGTTCGCATTGTAATCTCAATCTGTCAAAAATATAAACAACTGGCCAAGTTTTTTAAAATGAAACTGCGACTAGATGTTGAACGTTAAAATGTTCAATAAAAGCTTTTGTTTCCGATATTTCGTTCCAAAATGTAATAAGCATCATAATAGCTTGGAACCGAAATGGTCCCGTACGGTACGGTTTCAGAGGAACTTCCTGCCTCGTACGCTTAGGTTGTGGAATGCGCTACCTGCTACGGTTTTCCCAAGAGACTACAGCATGGGGTTCTTCAAGAAAGGAGTTTTGAGGTTTTTACGGGGTCGGCAGCGCACAAGTGATGCCTCTGGTGTTGCAAGTGTCCATAGGCAGCGGTAACCGCTTAACATCAGGCGGGCCGTTAGCTTGTTTGCCACCTACAGTGGTATAAAAAAAAAAAAACATCGTCATCATCTCAGCCATAGGACGTCCACTGCTGAATATAGGCCTCCCCTTTAGATCTCCACATATACAGGTTGGAAGCGACCTGCATCCAGCGTCTTCCGGCGACCTTTATTAATTATAAGCGTATTCTTGAGAAATTATTTAAATGCAATTGTGACCAACTCAAAATGCACTGCCATTTTTTTATTAATATCGTGCCAAGTTCGTGTTAAAGTCAGCAGTGTCCATATCCTGCTCAATATTTAATATTTAAATAATAAATGATAAATGTTGAGCGCTACACAAAAAATGGACGAGTGCAGTGGCAGTGTTAATCATTGCAAATTAAAAAAGTTTGTCTCACTTTGTCCTTAAGGGCTTGGCCCAAGTTATAAGATGACAGAGGCGACGAAAATGTTCTGTTTTAAGTGGATTAAATTAAAAGCCTTGAAAATGTTTTTTTTTCGAATTCAATTAAAGGTATAGGACAATAGTGACATTGAACATCCAAAATTTTGCTATGTTTGTATCTTTTTATATGCGTGTATTTCTGTGGTATCTAATTCTGTCTTTATTTCCATCTCGGAAGAAAGTAAAATCTGACATATCCGATTGAACTGATACTACATTTAACGTTTTTTATCTTTTTGTAAAAATGCATATTGTAATAGTAAGACATAACTATGTATAATAAATATAGAATTGCAAGCAGCGCTTTTTGAAATTTCGGAAACACCCGTTTTAGTTACAAATACATAAGGCAGTAAAAATCCTTCTCAAAGAATGGCAATGCATCGAATTATTGTTTTACTTCATTATGCTATCGAGCTATTTGCCAACCGCTAAAAACGTAAAAAATTACAATAATTTTCTGCAGCAGTATCTAGCATAAGCGCCGTCTCATGCAGTGCATTGACCATCACGCTTGCTCAAGGGGTATCGGTGATTTCAGACTTCTATTTAGTACAAGTCTAGGTTTCCTCTCGGGTTTTATGAAATCGCTCCCAGTTTATAACTTAGATCAAACAATTCGTTCCAGCGATTAATTCGGTGAGAAGTGTAATCGATTTTTCGTTCAACTGCCTCCGATACAAATAATGAAAACGACGTCTGATGATAACTGTTCCAATAAGTGAATAACATGTTCCAATTAATTAATCAACTTTTTTTTAACGTGGAAATTGTAAATTAATTACTAACTGCTCCATAAAGAAAGATTAAAGTGGTCTTTGTAATTTTATGACCTAGCAAAGTGTGTAAACGACTATAATGTTGGTCTTGAGTTGGGTTCGATCTCTGAGTTAGGCAAAATGTGTTGGCTATTAGGACATTCAGACATACCATCACGCCTATATTTCCCAAAGGGTTAGGCAGAGGTGAACCAGTCTACATCCACAGTCCGCCGATATATTTTAGGTCCCATGTAATAGGCGGCGAGCCTATTGCCATTAACCGGGCACAAATCCTAACTCCGAGCTACTGAGAAATTCATACAAAAACCCAATAACACTTTGCTCGACCTGGGAATCGAAACTAAGACCTCTAGCGCTGCAGTCGAGCTTAGGATTACTAGGCTAACAAGACAGTTACTACCACCTTATATTGTATTTCGTATCTTTCCATTAAATATTGCCTGGTATTAAGTATTTTTAAATTAAGATTCAAAAATTTTTAACTTTTTAGTGGTGAGAAATAAACTTTTCTTTTTAACATATTTCTCTGTCTATTCTCAAAATTTTAGACCTAGTAAAATGACATGGTGACTGCTGGCTATCACGGGCTATCAACCCATTATCACTCAACACACACACACACACAAAATCTGACGTCAGGACACAAAACAACCGCATCCCAGCAAGTTCAGTGGCCAATAAATAAATATTATATAATCATCGGTCAACGGCGAAGTTCGCTAGCGCACGTCTTTGTTCAACGCTCTCAGTTTTAATTACCAAATCCTAGCAAATAGTGCATCACTATACCTAAAAGTTATAACAGTTTAAAGCTGAACTCCAGCTCTATTCAACAGTGCCAGTGGTTTTAATATCTAATTGTGATTGCCCAAGATCTAACAGTTTTTAAGTTGGTGCAAAACATAAACTTTGAACAGCAGACCGGTACGGGTGAGTCACCGAACACCGCATTACGCTTCGTACTATCTCCGTCGCGCTCACTCACACGGGGTCGCGTAATACCTCTGCACCGCTCTGCACGCTTATCACGCGCAAGCTTCGTGCCCGCTCAGTGCGCTCGCTAACTGAGTCTTCGTAGAAAACACAAACATTGCGCTATGAATACTTTGTGTGAAGCTTGTAAGCAAGATATAACGACTGATAGACTAATTAAATGTTCTGCCTGCGAAGCTAACTATCATAAAATATGTGTCAACGCAACTTTTATCGACACTAATAGGCTAAGTGATAACTGGCTGTGTCCTACCTGCCGAGCTAAAACACCGCGCGCTGATAACAGCAACACTCCCGTGCGTCCGTCTACGTGCACCGAACTAGATGTCTCGAACGTTAATACACAATCACGCGCCTGCAAGCGGATGGCCATAGGTTCACCTACGAGGGATATTGCTGAGAACTCGGTGACATTCGCTGATCTCGTCTCTGAGATACGGCTTATGCGTTCGGACATGGATGAAGTTAAAGTGTCACTGAAATCGTTACTCGACGGTGTCAATCATTGCAATGCCCGCCTTGACAGCTGCGACGAGAGAATTAAGTACCTCGAACAAAGCAATTCGCAAGTGGATATTTTGCACGAAACAATTTGCAATCTAAAGGAGCAATTAAACAATCAAATGCAGTCAGCCATGCGTAATGAAATAGAGATTTTAGGCATTGAAGAATCTACCTCCGAGAACATTAACCACACCGTATTGCTAACCGCGACCAAACTTGGTGTTCAGCTGACGATGGACGACATCGACTGGACAGCACGAGTAGGCTTAAAGAAAACCCCCATCACCGACTCAAACACTAAGTTTCCCAGGCCAGTCATCGTAAGACTACTCAAAAGGTCAAAAAGGGATGAGCTCATTAAGGCATCGAAAACCAGGCGCAATCTCTCTTCTAAGGACATTGATATTCAGGGTCCTATTCGCAAGATCTTTGTCAACGAGCATCTCACAAAGGAAAACCGCGTCCTGTTTCGCGAAGCTCGTGCCCGTGCGCTGAACACCGGTCACAAATACTGCTGGACCAACAACGGACGCATACTTGTCCGCAAATTCGAGGGGCAGCCAGCCATCAACATCAAGAGTATTAAGGAACTCGATCTTTTTCTTGGAACGCATACTAAAGAGAATCTCGAATCAGATACGCCTAATCAAAATATTACTTTTAATAATGTTTGATGTCACTTGTTGCTATTTCGGAAAACTGCAAAATGATTGGTATCCAATCGTGCTTAATTTTTTCAATTGTATAAGTAACACAATTAAAACACCGAATGTCGCCCTGATCCTAAGTTATGCACCACGTTCTTATTATAATACAAACAATTCAAACCTGTCTTTCTTAAATTTATTGTTTGCTACTTTTGCCTGTAATTGTACATGTCTTATTTTTTGTCTAATAACAGTTATTACACTCACCACACCCATACACAATGTCACACAGTATAAACCACCTTTGTCACAAAACAACCACATCAAATCTCAATTATACACATACCTACACACCGATACACCTCAAAACTATTTCAAATCACCAATATTATCGTCTGTAACAAATTACCTGCACTTCTCGCGTACCCAAATACTATTTAATAAAAATGCGGCTTTAATTACTCTCACGTTAGTTCTTAATCTGAAATTAAATTTTGACAATGGATAAAACTGATCTGTTAGATGAAATAGATGAGACCATGAGCATATCATGCCGCACTGTAGACCAACTAGAGCAATGCGGGAATTTACTCCTCGAGCATGGTCTTAGGGTACTGACTTTAAATATTAGGAGCCTGCACAAAAACTTCCTCAGCTTACAGGCATCGTTGGGCCGCCTTGACTTCCAGCCTGACGTTATTGTTTTAACGGAATGTTGGTTAAATGAAAACTCCGTTATCTACCAGTTACCCGGCTACAAAAGCTACCATACGACAAAAATAATTAACAAAAGTGGCGGAGTCACTGTCTACATTAAGGAGGCCTGGACCGTGACAGTCTCCGAACCAATCATTGACGACGCCAATTGTTTGCAGATTAAGCTACATAATAAAATAACACTCCTCGGCATATACCGCTCACCATCATTTACTAACATCGAGCGTTTTTTAAATTGTTTGGATGATTCCTTAGACAAACTTAAGAGCGAATCCTGTGTTGTTGTTACGGGTGATATCAACATTGACTTATTAAGTGACTCAACAAATGCTGACCACACCACATATCAGTGTTTAATGGCAGAACACGGGTTATTGCCAGCGATCACTCATCCAACTCGTGGGAAAGCTTGTCTGGACCATGGTTTCATTAAACTTAAAGGCACTTCTGCCCAGGGAATTGTCTGTAGGGCCTCGGTTACGGATCACGACCTTGTGCTGCTCGGCATCAACTTCGATAAACTTGATACCAAAACCAAAAACAGACTCAAACTCAAAACCGACTACTCCAAGGTAATAGAAGAAGTAAGCCTGCTTGATTGGGTGGATGTTACCTCCACTACAAACATTGATGATGCAGTACTTCTCTTTAACAAGACCCTGCTAGATATTATAAATAAACACACAACACAAATTAAGGTCAGCCGTTCAAAATATAACTTAAAACCCTGGATCACACCTGGCCTCATTAGATGCATGCGTCACCGAGACTTTCTTCACGCTCTAACAAAACAACAGCCCTGCAATAATACACAAAAAACGGTTTACTTAAGGTACAGAAACCACTGCAACGAAATCTTGCGCATGCGCAAGGCTGATCATGAGAGGCAGGAGTTGGAAAGAAATAGCAAACAACCTAAAAAGCTTTGGCGGACTATCAAAGAAATATGTCAAGTTCCAAAACGAACCAACGACAACACAGAACTGCTAAGGTACAAAGAAAACAGCAATACCTCTATCAACAAGTGTAACGAGTACTTCGTCTCGGTTGGTCAGAACCTAGCAACCAATATTTTGGATGGGCGGATGGCACAAGGAGACAAAGATAGTCTCAGAGTTGGAATTGGAAGGTCGCCTAAAGACTCATTGTTCCTTCATCCTACTGACAATCAAGAAATTAGTAACATTATAGACAACCTCAAGGACGACAGTGCTCCAGGCCTTGATGACATTCGCCCTCTGCTTCTAAAACACATTAAAAGATTCATTTTGGAACCATTAAAATTCATTTGTAACCTAAGTATGGAAACTGGAACGGTTCCCAGATGCTGGAAAACGGCTGTCATCACACCTATCTACAAAAGTGGAACCAAGAATTCTCCGGATAACTACAGGCCAATATCACTGCTTTGTGTACCATCAAAAATCTTAGAGAAACTGGTAAACGACCGCCTTGTAAGTTTTCTAGAGAAAAACACTTTATTATCGGATAGGCAGTTTGGCTTTCGGCGGGGTAAGTCTACTGAGCAAGCTGTGGGTCTATTGACTGGCATTATTGCCGCAAACGTAGACAAGGGTCTTCGTTCTGCTGGTGTCTTCCTCGACCTAGCCAAGGCCTTCGATACCGTCTCAATCTGCACATTACTGAAAAAACTTGAATCATTTGGTGTCAGAGGCCTGTCTTTACATTGGTTCATCAGTTACCTGTCGGATAGACATCAGCTTGTTAAGATTGGAGATCATGTAAGCAGGAGTCTTCCGGTAGTCTTCGGTGTACCACAGGGGAGTATATTGGGACCTACCCTCTTCACAATGTACATTGATGACATACTGAGGATCGAAATCGCTCAAACTGACGTCATTTGCTATGCTGATGACACAGCGGTTATTTTCCACGGTCCCACATGGGAGGAGGTTATGATTGCGGCGGAGAAGGGTATGAGTATAATAACAAAATGGCTTGAACTAAATCTGTTGACTCTTAACATTAAAAAAACAAACTTCATGACCTTTTACGCCGCTCAATCTAGTAGACCATGCGTGGACTCACTAAAAATACACACCTTCCACTGCAATGTGCTAACTGCAGCATCAGTCTCTGCCTCTAACTGCACCTGCGGTGTCATCAATAGAGTAGAGACCACTAAATATCTGGGCGTCATTATTGATCAGAAACTGTCCTTCAAAGAACATATCCGCACACTGGCAAAAAAAACTCGCAAATTTATTTACGTTGCGAAGCTCTTGAGAGCCAGTGCCCCTAAGGACATACGTATCCAGGTTTTTCTCTCCTTATGCCAATCTGCCTTGCAATATTGTGCTGCTATCTGGGGCAGTGCCTCGAAGACGTGCATGTTGGGTCTGGAGCGGGCCCAGCGGGCTGTCCTCAAAGTGCTACTGGGGAAGAACAGGCGCTTCTCCACCGATATTTTGTACAAGGAAGCGGGAGTTCTACGCGTCCGCCAACTGTTCGTCCTGGGGTCAATTTTGAACCTCTTAAAAGCTAACCCCACTCGTTCTAACACCAGTAAAAAGGGTAGGAAAACAGTTGAAAGGATTCCACTCCCAAGAACAAAAACCCTCTTTGCTGCCCGGTTTTCCCCGTCCTTACCTATCCAAATATTCAATGCTATTAGCAAAATCACCTTAATCCCGAGTAATTATCATGAGGCCAAAGCAAGTCTCAAAGCATGGCTGCAGGGCCAAAATTACGAAGAAACGGAAAGGCTACTCTGTAGTACCAGTTAGTACCACTCACACACGCTCGACATACACTCCTTCACACACTCACACCTCAACTCACCATAACTGTTTTTGTCTGACTTTTGGTTATTTTTTGTTTATTATTTCATTAATGTATGTTTAAAGTATGTTTCTTTATTATCAGCTGATATATTTTAGTTGCACTTTGCCTGTAACGCTAAAACCTGCGCTAGCAGAACAAGACAAATGGTTGAATACTACACATTTTTTGGGTCACCAAGATACAGGCTGTGCCTAGTTTGGGACCCGCTGCCACACCTGCTGAATTGTCCCGTGTATGCTCATTTAGCAATGTGTATCATTAGTTTGTATAATATGAACTTTGTGGAAGGCAAATAAAGAATTTATTTATTTATTTATATTTATTTAATTAATTTTTCGCACCGTCTGTCTGTCTGTGTGTCTGTCCGCGTCGGCGCGTGCGTGACATACGGCGCCTCATCGCGATTGGACGGCACTTATTATTATATTATTAGCGTATAACCGTCACTTTTTAAACTACCGCGCCCGATGTCTATAAAAGGCGACCGCAGCTAGTGCTCGCCCCTTACTTCGTCTCCAGCAGCCGTCGTGATAACATCGTTTTGCAAGTATTTTGTATTGTCGGTATTTATAATTTTAATTATATTTCTTGTGTAAAATTTCTATTTGTTGTAAATTGATTATAATTAAAAGTGTTTTGTTATCTGTCTATTTTTTTTAAATAAAACTGCTATCAACCGCTATTATCAGAAGTGGGATAGGCTCCATTGTCTATCTTATTCTCTGTGTCAAGCGAAAAACTTGTTGAATCATGTCCGAACGAGCTACCACTCGTAATAGAGGTAGAACTAGGCGTGATCAAAATAGTGATGCTTCCGAACTCCAAGATACCCTTGGAGCTATTCTGGCGCGCCTGACCGCGCTAGAAAATACCAGCCTACCCGCAACTGGCACCGTGTCGGCGATAACGACTCCAGAAGTACGTGCCATTGTGGCGCCTGGACAAATCGTCGCGCCTTCGCCGCAGCTGCCACAACCAGCGGTGCCCGAATCGAACACCAGCATCGTTGGTGAATCGCTTGCAAGCACTACAACATCGCTGGATGCCACAGATCGCCTCATTGGAGCATTGAGTGCGTTAACTAAGGTCAGATCAAACCATTATTATATTTCAAACTTTGATCCCAGTGTACATGATATCGATTCTTGGTGTGAAGAAGTTGAAAGGGCCCGTGATATCAATAGATGGGATGACAACGAGTGTTTATCCCGGATTGCTAACTGCCTGAAGGGAGACGCTCGTAGTTGGTTAAACGATTGGGTCACAAACGACCGCACCTGGTCTAACTTTAAGATCGAATTCAAACCACTTTGCTCACGAAGAATCGATATTGCAAATATTTTGTTTGACGTAATGAGTACCAGTTCCGATAAATATTCTACATACGCGGAATATGCTAGGCGTTCCATCTTGAGATTAAATATTGTTAGAGGGTTAAGCGATGAGTTAACGGTCGCAATTGTCATACGAGGTGTAACCGACGCACAAGTACGCGCCGCCGCGACTAACGCTCATTTAACGACTAAAGATCTTGTTGAATTCTTTTCTATCTACACCAAACCAAATTCCAAGTCATTTGTCACCTCTGCGAAATCAAAACAAAGTAAACAGTTTGATCAAAACTCTCGAAAACGCCAGCATAACAATCATGGTCGCGAAATAAAGTGCTTTTCTTGCGGTAATGTGGGTCATTCGCAGCGCGTGTGTCCTAAACACTCGAAAACGGTTAAAACCGAAGAATTGGCAGAAATACATAATAACAAATCGAATTTGACGTGTTCATTCTGTAAGAAGCCAGGCCATGACGTCACTGTCTGTTTTGCTAAACAAAGATCCGAAACGCGCAATAAAAATAACGTAAATTTTTGTTCCGAGTTGAAAGGCGCTTCTACAGACAGTGATGTCACAACAGCCGTTATACAGGGTATACCTACAGACGTATTGATAGACAGCGGATCGCGCGTTTCGCTTATTTCTGAAGCGGTACTTAAATATTTTAAGTGTACTCGACTACCCACATACCAAGTATTAAGAGGCATAGGCGATCAAAATATTGAGTGTAATAGCCACGTAACATTAGTGATTGAATTTAGCGACATCTCATTAGAGGTTGATCTTTTTGTTGTTCCTTTAAAGTGCTTAAACGTACCAGTACTAATAGGTACAGATGTTTTGAACCGCGAAGGAGTAACGTACATTCGTGCAAACAACGAACAACGTTTAACGCGTATTCATAGTTCTGTTGGTCAAAATGTATTGCTCATCAACTCAAGTGAAGATTTTTCAGTTAACACGCCACTTGTAGGCAAAGATCGTGATAAATTAATGTCAGTGGTTAATCAGTTTAAGGATTTTTTTATAATTGGGACAGCTTTAACTACAGTCACAACGGGTAACATGCGTATTGAGCTGACGAGTGATACACCGATCTGTTATAGGCCGTACAGACTTTCGTTTGACGAAAAATTGAAAGTACGTGACATAATAAAAGACTTGTTAGACAAAAATATAATCCGCGAGTCCAATTCTCCATACGCGAGCCCGATTATTCTTGTTAAGAAAAAAGACGGCAAAGATCGCATGTGCGTTGACTACCGTGCGTTGAACTCGGTTACCGTCAAAGATCGCTATCCATTACCTTTGATAGAAGATCATATTGATCGCCTTGGTAGAAGCAAATATTTTACTTGTTTAGACATGGCGACAGGCTTCCACCAGATATTGTTGGATAGCGACTCTGTGGCGAAGACCGCCTTTGTTACCCCAGAGGGTCATTACGAATACTTAAAAATGCCGTTTGGTCTTGCGAACGCGCCGGTCGTATATCAACGGATAATTACGAATACGCTTAAAGCTCTGACTGAGTCTGGTAAAGCTCTCATATTCATAGATGACGTTTTATTATTGGCATCTTCTATCGATGAAGCCATCGAGAACGTACGCGAGGCATTACAAACACTCACTTCCGCGGGGTTTTCTATTAATTTAAAGAAAAGTACATTTGTGGCTACAGAGGTTGAGTACCTTGGACGAACTATATCAGAAGGTCAGGTTAGACCGAGCGAACATAAAATAAAAGTTTTAGTCGAGTCCCCTGTGCCCGCAAATGTAAAACAAGTTCGGCAGTTACTCGGTTTGGCAGGGTATTTCCGTCGTTATATACCCGGTTACGCGTCTAAGACAGCGCCCATTGCTAGTTTAACACGAGCTAACGTTAAATTTCACTGGGGCGAAGAACAAGAAAATTCGCGTAAATACCTAATCCATTGCCTTACAAGTGAACCAGTGCTTGCTATTTTCGATCCTTTTTTACCAACTGAGTTGCATACGGACGCGAGTTCTATCGGTTACGGCGCAGTCCTAATTCAGGTACACGAGGGCGGTAAACGACGAGTAGTGGCATATTTTAGTAAAACCACACAAGGTGCCGAGCCGCGATATCATTCTTATGAGCTCGAGACGCTCGCAATTATTAAGGCTTTACAACACTTTCGCCACTATTTGTTGGGTATCTCGTTTAAAATTGTGACGGACTGTAATGCGCTTAAACTGACAGAACGTAAGAAAGATCTGTTACCACGTGTCGCGCGTTGGTGGATATACATGCAGGATTTCAACTTTACGATCGAATATAGAAAGGGCGTTATGATGCAGCACGCTGATTATTTAAGTCGAAATCCTGTTGATGTACTCCAAATAACTAGGCCGAAAAACTGGGCACAGATTGCTCAATCTGCGGATGAGGAAACTCGTACGCTGATTGACAAAATTAACAATAATGAGTTAGACTCTTCCCGTTATATTGTTCGCAATGATTTGTTGTATTATAAATACACCCCCACGGGTCAAGAGCCAAAGCTACTATGCTTCATTCCCAAAGGACATAGACTGAGTCTCCTAAGAGTTTTTCACGATCAGCACGAACACATATGTGCAGATAAGACTATTGACCTGATTTTGCGTCATTTTTGGTTCCCAGGGCTTTACGCCTTTGTAAAAAAATATATAGGTCATTGTTTGATTTGCCTTTCATCCAAGAAAGTTCCTAGGGCTCCTCATTACCCGATTTCATCTTGGCATAAGCCAGATACCCCATTTAATACTGTTCACATCGACGTATTAGGTCCACTACCTATGTCAAATGATAAAAAGTACATACTACTCATTGTAGATGCCTTTTCTAAATTTTGTTTGTTTTATGCAATAAAAAGACAAGATTCCAACGAATTAAAACAAATGTTTGGAAATGCCGTGTCCCTATTCGGTACTCCTAAACTTATTGTGTGCGATAGGGGACGAATGTTTGAGAGCGCGAGTTTTCAGAGCTGGGTTTCTGAAATGGGCTGCGAAATTCACTTTGTAACCCCTCAGATGCATAATGAAAACGGTCAGGTTGAACGATATTGTCGTACTTTGCTCAATATGTTACGCATAGAAGCATCTAAACCAGAGAGTAAATGGTCCGATTCTTTGTGGAGAATGCAGCTTGTCATTAACTGCACTAAAAACAAAACCACTCAGGTATCACCTTTACAATTGCTTATTGGTGTTGAAGCAGTCACGCCAGTCATACGATCTCTTGTCCGCGATGTCGCTATTAACGACGTGCGACCAAATCGCGAAGGATTAAGAGAACTACAAAGGCAGCGCGCTAGCGAACTGCTTGACCAGAATAGACGTAAACAAGATGAGTACGTAAATCGGAATAGAAAAGTCAAACGTACTTTTAACCTAAGTGATTATGTTTTTGTAACAAAATCTTCTCAAGTTACAGGCAAGCTGGACTCGGGGATGCGAGGGCCATATCGTGTGGTGAAAATCCTTCCCCACGACAGATACGAGCTAGAGCTACTAACTGGTTCGTATGGCAAAGTCACTCAGGCTGCCGCCGAGCACATGGTTGCTTGGCGAGGTGAGTGGACCCCCGAGTCGTGTGCCACATTTTTTGATAGTAAGTGAATTTTTGATTTACTTTTCTATCTAATTGTATGATCGTGTGTTGTAACAAATATGTTTGATTACATAGACTGAAACAGTCTTGTTTACATTCACAGTGATTATTAAGGGCATGGAGCGTGGCTCTGCCGAGACATGCAAACTTGGCGCCTCTGTCTGTTATTAAGGGCATGGAGCGTGGCTCTGCCAAGACATGCAAACTTGGCGCCTCTGTCTGTTATTAAGGGCATGGAGCGTGGCTCTGCCAAGACATGCAAACTTGGCGCCTCTGTCTATTATTAAGGGCATGGAGCGTGGCTCTGCCAAGACATGCAAACTTGGCGCCTCTGTCTGTTGTTAAAGGCATGGAGCGTGGCTCTGCCATGACATGCTATCTGGATGCCTCTGGCTAGATGTGTTGTATTTTAAATACAACAGACATTTTAGATTAAGTAATAAGGATGTTACTAATATGTTTCCTTTTCCTATTTTAAGCTGAAGAGGATAGTCTTGCAGCTCCATCTGCCAATGATACAAGCACTGAAGACCTTTCAAGTCGTGGAGAAGCAGACGCACAGCAGGGTCCGCTTACTGATGCAGTCATTGAAGACATGAGCTCTTCGCGCCGCCCGAGTCCACTTGCTGAAGATCAAGACTGCAGCGAACAAGGACCATCATCTGAACAGTGTGGCTGAGGACAACCACACGTCAGGAGAGGCCGTATTAGCGTATAACCGTCACTTTTTAAACTACCGCGCCCGATGTCTATAAAAGGCGACCGCAGCTAGTGCTCGCCCCTTACTTCGTCTCCAGCAGCCGTCGTGATAACATCGTTTTGCAAGTATTTTGTATTGTCGGTATTTATAATTTTAATTATATTTCTTGTGTAAAATTTCTATTTGTTGTAAATTGATTATAATTAAAAGTGTTTTGTTATCTGTCTATTTTTTTTAAATAAAACTGCTATCAACCGCTATTAATATTTATTATACTAATAAGGAGATAGCGTTTTGTTTGTGAAAGGATTTCTTAATGGCATTCCATTAAATTATTATGGCCCAGCGGTTAAGGTGTTCGCCTCTTATGCACGAGGTTGTAGGTTTGAAACTGGGGCACCAACTTTTTTATCAAGGAGTAGGTATCGTGTTACCCACTTACTGCTTGGAATTTGGAAGTTGGTGGTGTGACACCCCCGTGCCTTGAAAAGCACGTAAAGCCGTTGTTCCCAGTTGTCAATCTTAGATCTTTAGCAGGTGTTACGGGTAGTCAGAAGCCAAGAAGTCTTACCAAAGGATATCGTGTTCCCCAGTAACTAGATTGTGGAAGTCAGATGGGCAGTGTTATTCAGTTGCATCCTGTTAGACGGGAACCCGACCAAAACAAACCTGGGAAAAGGCTAATGATGAAAACTAACCTCCTATCTACATTATCATCAAAGATCCTAAACATACATACATACATATATAAACTCACGCCTTTTTCCCATGGGGGTAGGCAGAAACCACAGAACGCCACCTGCTACGATCCTTACATACTACTTTCGCCTCGTTCACGTTCATACATCTGGTCATAGATCCTAAACATTTTTGTGCAAAGTATTTAACCATCAGAGACTCAATAGACAAAACCATTGATTTAAGATTTCAGTTATACCTATATTGTAAAATCTATACCGCCATACAACGTGGTAATTCTGCCAGCCTTTTGGGCACTTGTGCGATTGACAGCGATACGGATGAGGTTGTTTGATGCCCTATGAGCTTATCATCTTTCTATAATATGTATGTATTTATAAATTATATAAGTATGTATATCAGTTGTCTGGTTACCATAACACAAGCTCTGCTTAGCTTGGGATCAGATTGCCGTGTGTGAGTTGTCCCAAGATATTTATTTATTTATCATTTTTATAAATTGTACATACTTTGTCATTTAATTAAAGTTTATAAGATTTCTATTTGAATAACACTTGCAAAAATGATTACTCTCTATCAAACCACAGCACAAACAAAAAAAACTACACGCAAATCACAAAGCCAAAACTCCCACACACCAAAAGAAAATGAACAACAGCTCAGAACCACTCTTTTTAGCTCGAACCATCAAAGAAACAAACATGATTTTTTACGAGCAACTCCAGGCTACATAAACTATTGTGATTTAAAAGTAAAATGGTGAGCAGGGAGACGGACAGTCGCCGACATTGACACACGACCTGGTTGGAGTATCCAGGGTCTGCAGAATAAAAGAATTGTTTCGAAGCTGGACGCCGACGGATGCCGCGCATAGCTTGCACACCAATTAAGATCCCGTAAGATTGTCGTCTTGTGTTTTTAGTGGGTTGTAGGGTGAGTATGGTTTGTGGGGTGGTTGGGATTTTTTGTGGCGTGTTTTTTGAGGTTGATTGGTTGTGATGTGGGATGAAATACTAGGGTTTTCTATAAAAGATAATTGAACTTAATGATTTATGGTTTTATTTTATTTCATTAGCTGGTTTTGTTATCTGAAGGCCAATAATTGTACAAGTTTATAAAAAAGGTCAAATCTAGTCATAGTCTTATCTCAGCGGCACAGATAATAGAATGTATTATTATTTTATTACACAAACTGTCACTTTGTACTTTTATAAGTACTATTACTTTTCGTGATAGATTTTACTTATCGAAATCATGTCCTATCTCTTCAAAGATTGATTAATTTATCGTTATGTTCACGCCACCCACCACTTACTAGAGCTATCAAAAAGAAAGACACCGCCTTATACATTCCGACACCCTAGTTGCCATTAAAAAGCTCTTATTTTCTTTAGTCCTAAATTACCAATAGTCTGAGTCACCTTCATATTTTTACATAAATTCTTTAAAATAAAAGTTCCCAAAACGAAACCCTACTAACAACTCAAAGAAACAAGGACAATCCCTCAACTCCCTTAACCACAGTCACCCTACACAACCGAACACTTTTTCAACGTTTTTATTTGTCCCAATCAGTTTTTTAACACCTCCCAGCGGCGCGGGCGCAGCGAGGAGATCTCGTGATTATTACTACACACAATTTAATGAGTTTGTTTCTGATTTCACTAATCGAGATTACGGTGATTCATAACTAACAGGCTTACATGCTAATCACCGTGTCGCTTGTGATCTAAGGAGGTGGGCAGGTGTGTAGGTGCATGATTTTGGGTGGATTTAAAATAATAAAATAAATATGGAGTAAATTGTCTGTTGCTCTTCTAAGGAAATTGTATCTTGGCATTTTGATATTTTAAAGTCAAAGACAAATCATTTATTTCAATTAGACCATTATTAGAAGGCACTTTTGAACGCCAATTACAGAAAAAAAAAATATTGAATCTAGTTAATAGATTTATAATACAGGATAAGTTTTTAACCAGTGCGTAAATTTTTTTTGGTAGTTCAGTGTCAGTAATAGAACACATTTCCGTGTTTAGTTAAAAAAAAAAATTAAAAAAAAATTCATCCTTATCCGAGTTTGAAATAAGCAAAACATCCAGGACATAATCTATTCGCCATACTATCAATGAAAACTCGCGGCCGCCGCCGCCGCCGGGGCGCATGGCTGGGGTGAGGGGGTGGGGAATGCGCTAGCGCCGAGTGACAATGAAATATGGTTTTTAAGTAAACATGTTTCGTAAGCGATAACTTTTATTTTTAGTACTAAGACATATCAAAATAAAATATACGTGTTTAATAAAACGTGTTGAAGTTTATTATGGCAAAATTTACGCACTGGTTAAAAATTTTTCCTGTATGTTAGTAAATATGGAGTATTTGGTCCGTTGTTTTTGTTAGAAAATTGCATCTTAGCATTTTGATATTTATAAGTAGCTGATGACACGGTTGGTGCAGTGGCTGAGCGAATGGCAGCTGTAATGTTTGCGGGTTCGATTACCACACGGAACAAATTTTTTTACTGCTTGTAGGTAGTTTTCCGGGTCTGGCTGTTTACGTATGAAACAAAATGGCATCATATAAATTATTCATAAACATTCAAAGGCCAATTTTTATACTTAACATCATCCAAAATCTAATTGCAGAAATTGCACCTCAACAATAATAATTATCCGTAGAGGTGCAATTTCTGCAAACAGATTTTTAAACATCTCATCATCATCATCATCATCATATCTCATTACATATAATAATGTTGTAAAGTAAGGCAAGGGAGTACAAAGCCAATTCTCATCACAAAATTTATCAAAAATGTAGATAAAATATACGCATTTTTGATAAATTGAGGCTTTTTTTTACCGATGGGAAATCATCAAATGACTTCCCCCGCCCTGGGCAGGGCAGGATCGAGTGTCAGACTTTTACTGACTAAAACAGATTGAGGCTGAGGTATTTAAGATATATAATAGTCCCCCTGAACAAAACGATTTCACAAGAAAAGTTATTAATCAATCAGTAAGTAATTACCCTAAACATTGATCTGGTTAGCGATCATATAGGTGTGTTAATGAATTCCTAGTAGGTCGGATTTATGGTCGTGTGGAAGAAGATGGTGGATTGTAACCAATATATTAATGTTGACTACTTATTTAGAGCAGGGATTTACACCGAAGTGAATTCGAGTCATGATTTCTTATAATTTTTTTTTTTTGAGTAATGGTCAGTGAACTGATGAACTAGAGGGTCAATAATTTTCGTATTTTCAAGAATGTTCACATTGTGATCTCAAGCTTTTAAAATACATTAGTTACCTACAATTTTGACATTGTTTTTACGAGATAAGACAGCTACTAGATTATATTTTTTTTAGTTACGGAAATTGCACTTCAAATCAAAATTATTGTAGCAATATTTTTATATCTTATTTGGTAATTAATACCAAATATATACGGTGTAGTAATGAATTTACTCCTTAACTAAAAGCTTATTTAAGTAGTATTTTCAAATAGTCTTAATTCATTTGTAATTTTTTATTTTTTTATTTTCATAGTTTATTACGAATATATTATTGATAAGTAGAGCGAGAATAAAAAATGTACCTAATTTAAAACGCGTACTACGAGGGCTGGTTCGAGGTGGCTCGGGAAAAGAGCAAATGGAAGGAATTGGGGGAGGCCTTTGTTACGAATTTCCGGCGAATATAACATCGGCGAGCGCTCGCCATTGCCCACTAGCCGTTCTTTGATACGCTTCGGTGTAATTGCAGCTCCCATAACAAGGCTCCTGGCATCAGACGAGTTAACAAGGTGATAGTAAAGCAATTATGTAGGGTAGTAAACAATTCCCAGTAACCGGGGTGTTCACCACATAAAAACTATAAACGTTTGGACTGTAAAACGATCGCTGAAATTCGATGAAGCATACGTTTTGTTTTATTGGTGTGTTGGTAGTTTTGTTAAATGTGTGCGTGTATTTTTTTTTCTTATTTTAAAAACACTAACATAGATTTTAAGAAAATTGTTACTAACTCTTATATAGATTCTGACCGAAGTTAATTAATTGTATTGAATTTTAACTACCTGTATATCCTGTGGTGTCATCCGTGTTCAGTAATATCTTCGGTTACTGTTCCGCTCCTGTAGGTCATAGCTTGATGTTCTGCGTATAAATCTTTTGTCTTGAATCAATCTCATGAAAACAGCATTAAAATACGTTAAACTTTTGGGCAAAGTGGGCCTTACCGATATTTTGAATCGTAGTAATATGATCTATCAAAATGATTAAGCATACTTACTGGAATTTAATTAAAATTACTGATAAGTAATGGCTTCCTACACTGCAGGAGATAGAGGTTTTCCCTGCTATTCAATTATAGGCTGTAATTTAATGGTGATAAAATTCACTTCCGCAATATAATAAACGGACCTAATACTTTATGACTAACCAGAGTAATAATGAGAATTATGATTAGAGAAAGCACGGTTGGTGTAGTGGTTGAGATGTTGGATGCTGTGCTGCGTGTCGTGGGTTCGATTCCAGCACGGAATAAATTTTAGTTTGGCCTATAGATAATTGGGTTTCTCTCTTTATCTAGTATTAAACAAAAATAAATATAATGATAGCTTATTTTTTAGATTGGCGATTTCAGACTTACATTAATTACA
Organism: Caradrina clavipalpis; assembly: GCA_932526535.1. Taxonomy (NCBI): domain Eukaryota; kingdom Metazoa; phylum Arthropoda; class Insecta; order Lepidoptera; family Noctuidae; genus Caradrina; species Caradrina clavipalpis. The sequence goes on from OW052110.1 coordinate 1,836,018, forward strand.
AGCCCAGTTATTAGTTATTTAAAAACACATACCATCACGCTTTTATTCTTCGAAGCGTTAGGCAGTTGTGTACCAATGTATACTCACAGTCTGCCGGAATGTTTTGTTCGCCCATATAATAGGGGGCGACCCTATTGCAATCAACCGGACATAAATCCTAACCACGAGCTGCTACTGAGAATTTCATAGAAAACCCAATAACACTTTGCTCGACCTCGGAATCGAAGCCAAGACCTCTAGTGTACTGTGTAGTCGTCGCTTAGGAATTCATAACATTTTAACTAAAATACAAATACAGTTAGTATAGACATCATTTAGTTTTCCACCCGGGGGCAAATAACAGGCTTAATCCAGCCCTTAAAGAGAAAATTAGGTACCTACCTTCTAAAATTGAGAAAATAATTTTCCTTTCAATTTGAATCCTTATCTACAGCCGAGAGCAGTACTAATTATCAGTTATAGGTAATTATAGGAACAAGGCAAAATTAATTAGTTTTTCGTTAAGCAATTATCGACTGATTCATTAATTACTGCACCTTGCTATTCTGATTGCTTTGAATTAGGAATTAATTTACTTTTTTCTTAAGTTGGTTAGTTTCTAATTTTTCATTTGATTTTTCTTGTTGTGGTTCGTTGGTTCAATGGTCGTCAATTGCTGGGCGTGGGGCCTGGGTTTGGACCCTATTCAGGGATAAGTGTTATTGGGTTTTAGAATTTAGAAGAAGCTGTACAGAATCACATTTTTTTTAAATATAATCCCTCTCTTGGAATTTTTCCTGTATCGTGTGTGCGTTTTAAAACCTATAACCTCACATACACAAACAGCTAGACACGGAACTACTATCAGTAGGTCATGCAAATATTTGTTTATTGCGGGAATTGAACCCGCGACAAGCAGCGCAGCAGTCAATGGCTCAGCCGCTGCGCCAAACGTGTCGACAATTTATGCCCAATTGTTGGCAAATAGGCAAGGAGTTTAGAAGGGAATGGAAGGAGATGACAGCCCCGTGCCCCTGCAAGCACGTAAATCCATTGGTCCCGGCTGTCATTCGTAGATCTATTAGTTATATCAGATGGTGTTGACAATATGCTCGCCCTTTATTACTTACAAGAGACAAAAATATAACGGCATGCTATAAGTACTATGCCGAACCCTTCACCAGTTTCCTCACACCACCAGCTTTATCGCATCAACACACGGTCTTCTTTCTTCTTCTTCTTTTTGGCCAGTAAGGTCTAACAACCCCACACACCCTAGTGTCAAAGTTTCTAAACCGCCTCAAGATCCTCTGATATGGTGACCGATGTCAGTGAAGTCCAAGATAAACTTAGAAAATACATATGAATTAAAATTCCGTGGTTTCTGCCTATCTCCAAGGGAAAAAGGCGTGATTTTATGTATGTATGTATGTATGTATATGAATAAGAAAAAGTCGTATTGGTACTTGCCCGTGCCCGGTTGCGAACCCACAACCTTGTGCACGAAGGCGGGCGCCTTAACCACTGGGTCATCACGACATACCAAACAGCTTTAGCGCACCACCAACTTCCTCATACAGCTCTAGCATCACGTTTACCATACCACTCCTCCACCAAACCACTTTTTTCATAACCACTCTCCATCTCAAATTGCTCTATAATGAGGGAAGATCTCACCAAGGTACACTTGCGGGAAAGGACTACATGAAAAGGTCTATAATACCATCACGCCTGTTTTCCCCGAAGGGTTAGGCAGAGGTGTACCAACGTACACCCACAGTACGCCGGTATATTTAGGTCCCATGTAATAGGGGGGCGAGCCTATTGCCATTAACCGGGCACAAATCCAGACTCCGAGCTGCTACTGAGAATTTCATAGAAAAACTCAATAAAACTTTTTGCTCTACCTAGGCATTGAACCCAAGACTTCTAACGTAGCAGTCGCGCTTAGCACCACTAGGTCAACAAGGCAGTTCTTCATTTAGAATTGCTCTATAATGAGGGAAGATCTCACCGAGGTACCAGGAGAGAAGAATACATGAGAAGGTGCGAGTAATTATAACATGCAGCCACAAACTGACTTGTTATTTGTTCGTACTGGCAAACAACAATAAACAACGTTGTAATGTTGTGTGTTTCCGGTGGAAAATGTCTATCTAACTAGCCGGTAAATATCTGTGAAACACACGGGGGAAAAATTTGGCGAGCAGATGGGTTATTCTGTAAAAAATTCGTTGATTAATTTTTGGTGGAGTGAGCTTGTAATTCGACCTGCCGGTTTATTTTGTAATAACCTTCCTAAGTGAATCAAGGTGAAATGAGTTTAGACTGAGCTATAAATCTCTACCATTCTTTTTCTTCTTCTTTATCGTGTGGGCAGTAGGTCTAACGACCCCACACACCCTAGTGTCAGAGTTTGTAAACCGCCTCAAGGGCCTCTGGCATGGTTACCGATGACATTACCATTAGGAAGATTGACAGATCTCCGAGTTGATCTAAAAACACACAAGATTTTTTCAGAATGGTAGTGCTGATTTTCTTGTTTTTGGCTATGACTGTACTTAAACTGAAATTAATATAGGTGGTGAAATTATTTATTTTTGGAGCCGTTCGTAATATAAGGCAATTACCATAGAAACAGTTAAAATATAAGTTAATTTTGTAGTCAGATTAAAATTAAAATTTAGGCACGTTAATTAAATTTATATAAATTAACAATCTGTCCAATCTGTTGCCCCATCCGCCTGTTCGTATGTCCCATCAGTGCTACGGAACGTTCTCGTTCATTTCATTACCGATCGTGAGCAGATATCGTTACTGCGTGCCGAGTTCACTGGTACAGTATACGCAGGAAATTCAGACTAATTGCTACGAGTCATTGGTGTGAAAGTCATGGATTTCAATTAGGGAATTTTAACGCCTTTGTATTTTGGATGTTTGGGAGGGAATTTTTGTTTTTTTTTTGTTTTTGGTGGGTTCTTAGAGGGTTTTTTATATTACCTCGTTAATATATTAGCGCTATATTTTTTGAAACAATGTTTATGGTTGTATAGTTTTTAATTCAATGAGATAATAAGTGTTTGATTTATGTTGAATAATAAATAAGGATCATTAATACAGTGCTTTTCAATTTTTTTTTCTTGAACTCGTGTACGTATGTTGTTTGTTGTAATACAATCACTTTTTTGTCAAATTCCTATTCAGCTGCTACTAATAATCCCTGGTAGCAACTTTAGGCTATTGGCAAATTAAAAATAATTGAGAAAAATAAAATTACGAAAACCTTTCCGATCAATAATATAATTACTTACACCTACATAATAATATCATCCAAAATAATTCTTAACTTCATCTAAAAACCTCACATATACTACGTACAAAACCCACTCGACTCTAAAACATAAATAAATAATTACATGATTATGTTGAATGAACCTTAATCACCTGCTAATCACAGCTTTCGGAGTACCATGCAGGCTAATAACATAATGACGAGGGAGGGAGAGCGCGCCATATGACGGACAGGGATGGCTATACGTCGCGCCGGTCGCCTCGAATTAACAGAGATGCGTGCACGCAGATTTTAGAAAGTATCTTGTTATGGTTTTTGATGTTTGAATAGGTTTTTAATGTGGTGTTGAAGATTTTGTTGCTAGGTTATGATAGTGAGTTCGTTCGCGTGAATGTTGGTTGTCGCGGGGTTTTTTTTTTGCGCGGAACCCTGATTTTTCTAAAATAAAAATAGCCAAAATTACTGGTTTTGTTGAATTCGGAAATGAATGAAGACATTTATTATGATAGCAATCATATAATTAGGTTACCTACTGTTATATGGGTTCGATTCCCAGGTCGGGCAAAGGCAATTAAAAAAATTAAGTTAGTAACTTCATGTTACATCGTCTGCTAGTAAAAGTCCCTTTAAAATAGGTCCAGCCGTTTCAGAGATTAACTGGGTCAAATAGACTGACAGATTGAGTTTTTGGTGTACCCAAGTACCTTCACAATACCGTGTAAACATTCATAATAGATGTCTGTTACACTATCACGTTAAACTACGGAACCAATTTTAATGAAATTTGGTACGGAGTAACTTTAAACTCCAAGAAAAGAAAGGACATTCCGCGATTTCCTCTGTGTCCGCGATAACCGAAATTTACGCGGACGAAATCATGGGCAAAAGCTAGTAGTACTGATAAATGATCACGATCTCTAGACACAAAGGGTTAAGCTGTCGTGTACCAATGTACACCCACAGTTCGCCGGAATGTTTAGGTTCCATATAATAGGAGGCGAGCCTATTGCCACAAACCGGGCACAAATCCTAACTCCGAGCTGCTACTGAGAATCCATCCAGTCCAATTCTTAAAGAAATCTGTGAATAATAAAAATAACACCTTTAAACATTACTTTTAAGAAGCTGTAGAAATTAGTATTCAATAAGAAGATATTATAGCTATAAATATTTTATTACTATGACGCCATCAAAAATATTTCCGCTTAACACCTTATTCGGAACAGCTGACTGGTATCTGCACACAATAATCGGCTTTATACCGAAAGCAGTAGGGGCTAGAATTGTGTGAAAGTTTTTGGGAATGATGACACATTTTTTGGTGTAATACCATTTGTCTAAATGATATCATTACTGGTTTTGTTGAATTCGGAAATAAAAGAAGCAATATTATTATTGATAGCAGTCATATAATTAGGTTACTGTAATATTTTTTCGTTCTCGCTTCATTTCCCAGGTCGGGCAAAAAGTTTTATTGGGTTTTTCGAATAAAAAAGGCAGGAGTTTAGCCTTTTAGGCTGTTACTGAGAAATTCGTAATTTCTTAGTAGCAGCCTGGAGTTTGGAAGTTGGTGTAGTGACACCCTCGTGATTCGGAAAGCACGTAAAGCTCTCCCAGGTTGTCAGATGGCCGTCCCATCAGACTGTGAGAGAGGGAAGAGAGAATGTGTTTGTGCACACACTTGTGCACTATAAAATCTTCTGTGTACTTTGGTAGTATCCATTGAGATTATCCCCCGTGACCGAAATCGTTATAGATAATATTATTTCTTCATTTTGCTAAATTCTAACACATGGATCAAATCACATACATCATGGATTCATGTAGAAATATTTGGATCAAATAAATGGCACAGCTCGCAGTTTAACTCAGAGGTATCTACATTTCTTCTTAGTCCCTTTTTATTTCAATCATTGGATGACAAACAAGCCGACTGCCCACCTGATGCTAAGTAGTTACCGCTGCCTATAGACTACAGCAAAACCGGAGGCCTTGCAGACACGTTGCCATCCCAGAGACTAAGTTGAAACATCTCATGTGCCTGTAACACCTATACATATAGACCCTTCAAACCCGAACACACCAACGCTGCTTTGCGGCATAAATAGGTATGGTGGTAGTACTTCCCCGGACGAGCTCCTGCACAAAGAGCTCTACTACTACTCCGTGCTTCCTGTTTCGGCGAAAATTATTTGGAAAAAAACAAACGATACAGCTCACAGCTTAACTCGGGGGCATCTCCTTTTCCTCTGAGGACCTTACACATAACCAGGGTATGAGTGTCTGAACACATATACCTATATCATCACGCCTGTATACCCCGAAGGGTAATGTACACCCACGATTCGCCGGTATGTTTAGGTCCCATGTAATAGAGGGTGAGCCTATTGCCATTAACCGGGCACAAATCCAAACTGCTACTGAGAATTTCATAGAAAATCCCAATAACACTTTTTGCTCGACCTGGGAGATATGCTTGTTAAAAACACCCACGATACAGGAGAAATTCCTAGTGTAGCACAACGTTTAAACAAAATCAAGTCAGGCATCCCGGATGACGTCTATCGACTTACCTCATGACATAATGCAGGTTAAGTGGAAAAGTCGTGATTGCGTTAGTCCAGCTAATGAAGTAATGACCACTTTCCATTGCACGAGACGGAACTGGCAGGGGGCCAAAGGCTGTGATGATGGAGCAGGCTAACAGGATCGTATAGATGTGATTATTGATTGGGTAACGCGCGTGTAAGTAGCTTGCGGAATTGCAACGGGTGTGTAATTAATTATAGGACCTGTCGGTTTATAAATTGTGATGTTCTAATAGTTATTGCATTAGATATATAAAAATCATAAACATTAACCATCGTACTCAACAACTAACACCTTCTATATAGAAGGTGTTAGTTGTTGAGCACGATGGTTTAAGGATTGGCTGCTGTGATGCATGTTTCGGATTCGATGCTTGCGCGCAACTAGTTTTTATACATATATATAGCTTATATGTATTAGATTCGGGTATGCTTGTTTGTAAACCGCAGAACCTGCAGAACCAACTGCTTTGACTGCTTTCTGAGGAACAAAGGTGTCAGAAAAACCTTATAAAACTTTGCCTTACCTGAGTACCACGCCCAAGACTCCACGTTCCATATATTTTATCTGCGTAGATCCCCTAAAATTGTAAAAAAAAAAGTTGAAACTGACAAACATTTTTGTCGCTAGGGTGTAGAACCATGGACTAAATTCACAGTAAAAATGTTCTTCCACCAATTATATTAAATGTTTAAGCCTCTTTCCATACTGTTCTGCCCACCCCACATTATCAAGCTTGAAGCTAATGCTCAGTGATATCAGTGGCATCACAATCAGGCCACGTACTATGACTTAACGACCATACATTAAGAGACAAACATACGTTGGGAGAATGCCTAATTGTTGAGGGTAGTGAAATAGGGCTGCTGTGATCAAGACTTTACTATATCTTCAGAAAAAACTCCTATAGGTTGTATAAAAATCCATTTAACGAAACCGAAAGTTATGTTCTATTTACCATTGCGATTTTTTGATATAATACTATGGTTCGGATCATTCTACTTACGAAGATATTGAAAAGGTTTCAATATGTTTTGACGTTTTTCTGGAAGCAAGTTTTAAATTTCTCTAAACTTTAAATACCTACCCCTACTACTTATAACTTCTGTACTAAACTATATTTTTCCGGTTTTTTTTTATATAATAAGAATACTAAACATTTCATCTAAACTTTAAAGGCCGGGTCACACCGGATGCGTGGCGTGACGTGATGCGTGACGTGACGTGCATACGCGCGTGCGAGCACTGTCACACCGGCCAAGACCGGTGCAGCACACGTCACGCACGCACGCATCACGTCACGCAGAACTGCTGCACGCAGACGTACTAACGCAAGATCATCCAATAATGCAATAAACATTCGAGAAAAATTTGTTACATACTTTAACAATTGAAATTTTCTAATTTTTGTACTAATTTGAACTTACCATCTATTTCCAGCGTATTCCCAATTCTCTCCCATAATAATAATTTGTAACTTTTTTTTGTACTCTTTGTGTTTGGTGTTGTAGAGACATATTTGCGGACGATTTATATTAGTTTTTCCTTTAAAATTGTCTCCATTGCGAAAAAAAACACTCGTAAACTGCTTTCTGTTTGTAAATAAATACAACTTTGCGTGCGTGCGTACGTGCAGCAATGACCGATGCGTATGCGTGCGTGCCCGGTGTGGCATCTAACAGGGAGCGCCATATAATACAACGTCATCACTGCACGCGCGTGTGCGACGTTGCCGTTCCGCTACTCACGCGTACGGACTCGGTTTGTGACAAGATGCGGCTCTGCGTGCGTGAGTCACGCGCGTGCACACGTCACGCATCTGGTCTGACACCTTTCTTACAGTTTCATACATTACAACTGGTGCGTGCACGCCACGCATCACGCCACGCATTTGGTGTGCTTTGGCCTTTAATACACAATCTTAGACCTAAACGAGGACAGTGATTGAGCTGTACAGGGTGATCAATATTGGTCGGACAAAATTTAATGAGTCGACACGAAAAGAAGGAGAAGAATGCCCCACGATCCAAATACCTACTGTTGGATGCACTCGTCATTATTATTATTTATTTCATATTTTATTTTGCACTGGCCCATGCCTAGCGTCCTTCTGGTTGCGGAGATATTAAAAATCAAAAGTGCTAACATTATTTACGTTTTTATTTTTGTAAATATAAAATATATTTTAATTGTTTCTTAACTTTAAATACCTACACCTGGATTGTTGCATGTACCCGTAAATACAATGTTTTTAGGAACAGTAATTTTTCACCCGAAAAATAAGTCGTTTCCTAGCGACAAGTCCTTATAATGTAGGTGAGAATGTATGTCTATTTTGATCTTTAGATTTTCAGTTTTTCTTCACTGGCAACCCTAAAAGGAGACAGCCAATGAGTGACAAATGAATGTTTGTTCAATAATGTAGTTCGGGCGCGTATCTGATGCAACAGTTTACTATACCCAACTATACTTAGGCGGACCGCTAACAGAATATCATAGGAATCGCTGGCGCTATTCCTATTAATAGCAATAGGATACGCTCGTACTATCACTGGATACGTAATTAGACAATTACTATCGATTTGTGCGAATTGATTACGTAATAATTATTAATAAGTACTAAGAAGTATCAAGAATATAAGGCGTGCTTATTTTTAACCGACTTTAAAACGAAAGGAGGAGATTCTCAATTCGACTGTATATTTTTTTTTGTATGTTTGTCACGCGATTATACTGTCCATTATGTATTGATTTTAATGATTCTTCTTTAATTGGTAGGTCATATTTCAGAGGTGATTCCATAGAAATTGATTAGGTAGCTTAGTTTATAAAACATTTAATGCTCTAAGATAAAACAAGATAACTGCAAAAATATGTCATTCAAGTAAACGAAATATTCTGCTTTCTTGTGATTCTTAAGTGGTGTCTTGTTAGTTTACGTAGTATTACAGTTTCTTCATGAATTTAGATGACAGGAAGAAGATACTAAAAAGCGAAAACGATCTTACGTTACCATGAAGCATAATATGCGAATTGATTTTGTACGGTTCGCGTTAGACCTTGACTTTCTAAAGGAAAAACCCAATAAGATTGCCTAACGTGGGACAGACCAAGAGTCGCGCTTGCGAACAAGAGGCCAAAGAGACAGTCAACAGGGGGATAATTCTACTAACTTTTACATCAAAGTCAAATTCTATTGAACATTGACAGGCACTTTTGCACATGATTTAAAAGAAAAGGAATTGAGTCTATATTGTTGCCCTTTCTAAAAAGTAGTTTCGGAAAAGATTGGGACAGAAACCACATACTTCTCTAAAAAACAACAATTTTAATAATAATTTGTTAACGATTAATAAGAATGTGAAGACGAGAAACGATCGCATTTGAATCCCAGCCATAATCTATCAAAACAGACAGTTTTGATAGATTATGGCTAAGCCCTCCCAGAATATTTTTCAACATTGATTGTCACTAAGATGAGATTGCGACTAGATTTTGAACCTTTTGAATTGACTTGCATTTCTGACTGCATACACATATGACAAGCGGCAAATATCGACTCATCTACTGCACTTCCCCTTACAATGTTGCAATCCCGTACTTAAACAGTACCATCACGCCTGCATAGGCGTGATGGTACTGTTTAAGTACGGGATTGCAACATCATCATCATCTCCATCATCTCTGTCTACGCCAAAGGAAGCATTTCCTTTGGCGTAGACAGAGATGATGCAGTAATAGCTTCATTAGCTACGCGAGCTACATTCGTTATTGGGTATTATAAAATAGCATTTTTCTTTGAGGGGATATTGTTTTAGGGTCGTGTGAATAAAAAACTGGTGGTATATTCTATAACAATGTCCGTCAGTGAATTTAGTTATAGTAAGTTGTCATTATGACAGGTCATCTCAAACGCACTTTACTTAAAAATTCACCGAAGGATATTCTTACAGAATGAAACTACAGTTTTGCCTATTATATAACGCTTTCCTGAATATGAAATGAAAAATGAATATATGTAAACAATTTGTAAGCATTTCTTAAGTTATTCAATAGTGTTAGGTTTTAAACATTAATTTTCTGTTTAAAATTGAAAAATTTTACGGAGATTTTAAGTTGTGGTCGATACTCATTTTTTTTAAAGCTTTTATTTAATTACCTTTGTATGACTTATCAGAAACCTTAAGATTTAAAACTCTAAGGCCCACTTGCACCAAAAACCTAACTCAGTGTTAAGTTGAGTGGGCCCAATATTTTAAACTAGATAACAATTACAAGCCGGATTAATACGTAGGCTGAATATAATTATTATGTAAATATTTTTATTGACACCTTGCTTGAAAATAGAACTGTGATTCGAAATATTTGAACTAAACCACAAACCGAATGTGCACCAGACCCCCAATAAACGAAAACAAAGACAAAAAAAAGAAAACAGATAAAAAAAATAAAACTGTCAGCTGTCAAAACTCCCGCCAACCGTGCGTTTAGTTACTGCATCACTTGCATTCTCCACGAAATTAATTCTAAGCGCATAACACGAATTAGTTATGTTTAAATGCGTCTTGTTGCTTCGCCACGCATAGTTATACGCACTTGACCACACCGCGTGTTCCTGTACTTTTGAATTGAATGCAACGTTGTTTATTGAATGTATACGGGTTGAATATCATATTTTGTAAAGGTATGGAGTTGATTTGAGTTTTTTTGTTTTATTTTTTCTGGGAGAGAAGAATGGTAGAAAGATTTGTTTCAAGTAATAGATAGTGACTTAAGAAAGCGTCTTGGGTTTAATAAATAATTAGGTAAGTACTAAAATTAATTTAATTTAATTGCAATGAGAACTTATTTTAGTTTTTCTTATTTAGGTCAAAAAGCCAGATTTTTTTAATACCATTTAAATATTGGATCTTCTGTTACGTTACCATAAGGTCCAATTAGGACCAGTTAGTAAACGAAAAGGTATCCAACTTGAATCAGAACTTATACGAATTAAATAATGTGAAACAGATTTTCACAGAACAGCCGATGACTGCTGGGCAAAGGTTTCCCTCTATTCCTTCCATCTGTTGCAACTAAGCGCTTATAAGTCTTGCCAATTCTTAAGGAAGCCGACTAATTCATCACGCCATCTCCTTCGTGGTCTGCCGCGTCCCCGTCCCGCCATTTCGATCTCCAAGCTAAAATTAGCGAGGAAGATCTTCACAGAGTAGCATAACTTCAAATAGTATCGAAGATCACAGAACGAACTTCATCGGTGATGAGGAACTAAAAAATAATATAGGTTTAGGTAAGTCTGAAAGCAACCGTGTTGATCAATCCTCGTGTCGTGTTTTGTACGAGAAGAGTTTTTTACGAGAGAGCTTTTTATTAAATAAAGAAAATAACAAATTATTTAATTGCTACCGCCCCACAAATTCCCTGTCCACAATATTATTTTCATGCAAACATTATTTTTGCGATCACAAGTTGTCTCTGCGAATATTATGATCGTTATAACTTTTCATCAATATGCAACACAGGTGATTATAACATTATAACTTTAGACAAAACATTAAACATTACCTTTGCATCGTTTGAATCTTGAAGAGTTTGGTATAGGTGGTCTTCTATCAATCCATAGGATATTTTAAATAATGTCTTTTATCGTTAAATTCTTTTTTGTAGTTAGATACCTGTGTATTTGCATGCCCTATGGCAGAATACGATTAATAGACACTATTGTATGTATAAGACCCTTTCTTTTGTACCCATATTTGCAAATGAACAAATGATTATGATTATTATAATTCCTACTGCCTCGTTGGCCTAGTCTGTGGCCTAGTGGTCATAAGGGCGATTGCTACGCTAGAGGTCTTGGGTTCGGTTCCCAGGTCGAGCAAAGTGTTGGTTTTTCCATGAAATTCTCAGTAGCAGCTCGGAGTTTGGAATTTTGCCCTGTTAATGGCAATAGGCTCGCCCCCTATTACATGGGGCCTAAAAACATACCGGCGAACTGTGGGTGTACATTGGTATACCTCTGCCTAACCCTTCGGGGAATAAAGGCGTGATGGTGTGTATGTATGTAATTCCATTCTGTGAGGGACTTTGTCTGAGGAAGTACTATCATCATACCTATTTCAGGGTGGCTGAGTTTTCGTTCAAAGGGTACGTGTATTGGCGTAATTGGTTACTCATTATTAACTTATAATTAAAAGACACAGCTTCTAAAAACATGATTTTATGTTAGCCTTAAAAACATCGATTTTCATTTTACAGTAAAATGACATATGCTTTGTCATTAATATATAGTTAATCAAATGAATTGTTAAATAAGTCACAATTAGCATTTTCAGTACAAAATCTATGGGGGAATTGCGTTTTGACAGCGAATAAGAAGTATGTCAATTGTTTGGTAGTGTCTCCTACCCGGTCGGGTATTGGGTAGTTGCAACCACCAATGAAATAGCATAATTTTAATTTTATGAGGTGTTGAGAATGCCGAACCAAATATTTCGATCTCCTTAAATGTATAGGGACCCCTTAATATTTCTACGATTAAGTCAATCTATATCTTATATATTTATTTATTTACTTATATGATGTCCTATTTATATCTAACCCATCATTCACAATGCATCTGCTATACTTTTGCAAGTGACCAAAAGCGCTAGCATTCAGACGAAGTCACGTGAAACTCAAATAAGATAAAATATATACTCTAAGATTTTAAAATAAATAGTCTTGAATGCTATTTTTTTTGTGTCCTTAAACTTACTCAATAGTTCTTACAAAGGACTTACAGTATCTCGTCCTGTTAAAACATAGATTGAGTTACAACTCTGTACAACTCCATTGAGACGAAAATATTCCACATAGCTCGTCCGTTAGTTAATATGGATGTCGTTTCTCTATAAAATATGACGCCAGTGTTGCGCCATTTGATCTATTCGCCATCATTACGTCATTGACGGCGCAGGCGCATCGTTTGACACTTGTGTTGCTTACAAGATACCTAATTCCTTTTCAACCGACTTTAAAAAAAGGAGTAGGTCCTCAATTCTTAGCGATATTTTTTATATGTATGTACTCGAAGACGTCTGGACCGATTTAAAATAATTCTTTTTTTGGTAGGGAATACCTATAAAGGGAAAAATTTGGTGAAGATCGGATGCGAATTTTCGGAGTGATGAACAAAATTGCACCTCGAGAGTGCAGCAAATTTCTCAGTTTTTGATTTCTACCAGTATTACCGTTCCGTCATGGATTAATTGGGATGCTAGGAAGTTGTTATTCATCCTCATCGCTTAGCCTTTTTCCAACTATGTTGGGGTCGGCTTCCAGTCTAACCGGATGCAGCTGAATACCAGTGTTTTACATGGAGCGATTGCCTATCTGACCTCCACAACCCAGTAACTGGGCAACACGATACCTCTTGGTTAGACTGGTTGTCAGGCTTCTTGGCTTCTGACTATCAGTAACGACTGTCATAGATTTAAAATTGACAGCAGGAACTTGATACTAAAAAACATTTACACAAAAAAGACAACCGATTTCAAAAACTAAAAAATAAAAATATTTTAGCTTTGGAAGTCGGTGGCAATTGATCTATTCTTCATCATTACGTCATTGTCATCCATTGACACTTGCGTTGCCTACAAGATACCTGATTCCTTTTAATACTATAGTTAACGCTCAGATCATGCGTAGGAGTCTATTCTTTGCCAAATGTAGCAAGGTTTAAATGAAAATATGTAGCGTTTCGAATGGTTTTGTTTTGACACCGTTTTGTAACGGTTAGTGAGATTAATTGGGTTCTGTAGTAACTGCAATAGTTCTGTTGGCAGCGTGTTCTATGGTGACGAAATTTTTGTTGTATTAACACACACGGTTTGACGGGTTTGGTGCCGGCGTAATTACAGGCACATGATGAGACATTTTTTAACTTTGTTTCTGGGATCGTAAAGCATTTGCAAGACCTCTGGTATTGCAGATATCTTTAGGCAGAGTTGCCTACTTATCATCAGGTAGGCCGATGTCGGGTCAATTGTTTGCCATGCAATGATATAAAAAAAAAAAAAAAATATCTAGGAAGAAAATAAGAAGATCATTTCAAAAGATCAATCTGGGATTGGAATTCATTATATTACATTTTGAATGTTTTTCTTATAGCTTTTGCCTGGAGTTACCCCCTGTCCCTAAAAGTGTGAATAAAATATCTGTTGAGGAATACCTACCGTACTTTAAAGTTCTTAGGTTTTATATCATATTTTACACGCCCTCTGCACGTATGCATAATAACAGGTGAAATTGTCTCTTCAGCCACTTTGAGACCTAAACCAAAGACACGCATCACTTCATTCGTAGCAAGTTCCACCATAGACAAACACGTAGAAACGTCATAAATCTGTCACCTTGACGTTGGTCATCCTAATTTAAATATCCCCGTACCCCTCACAACATTTTATCGCCTCCCAGAAATTTAAAGCCTGACCACCTAATGACGCATTCTTTTACACGGCCATATTTCACTCTAACACCAATTTCGAGGTAAATTAGTCAATTTAACGTCACGGGAGCCACAATTTTTAACTGCACTGTCGTTACACGTATCACATAGACTCGTGTCTGGGAAATCAGAATTCCTGTCGAGTATTATAGTAATAATTTAATGGGTGCGTCAGACGTGTTTGCTTCCTGCGACTAGGGTGGGGTGTAATGCATTGTGATGCAGTCCGGCGCTTGACGTTTTTTAATCTATGACGTGTGACGTTTTTGAATATCGAAGGTGGTCATTAGAATGGCTAAAGAGAAATGTTGGTGTTTACACAATGGACAATGTTGGTGATTGGTTTTTGTTTTTTGGTTAATGAGAAAATTCGTTGGTAATACCTGAAAGAGTAGAGGATGCAATCTTTTGTTTCTATCTCTTGTTGTGCGTAGTTAGGTACAAGTGTATTTGTTTCTTGCAATTTTTATACTAATTCACCCAATTTTAAAAATCGCTCTAGTCATACTTAGTATTGATACATAGCACTATTTTTGGAGCTCGGGTGGGTAAGAATTAGTGCCGAAAACTAAAAGACAATTTAATTATCATTAAAATGGGGTTATCGTAAATTACCTAACTAAGAAATATCTTGGCGAGGAGACTAACAAAGCCCAAAGGCCTTTGATCTAAAGTAACATAATCATATCTTATCATAGTTCTTTCTTGCCAATTGTTTTTCTACATTCTCTGTTCATTTCACCAATTCCTGCAGCGATCAATTTTAATCGATTCCAATCATCAAATCATCGGTTGATATCTAAAAACTTTTTATACAATTTCATAGGCGATCAATATCTTTCTTCCTAGTATCTATTACCTACCTTTTCTATAACTATCTAAACCGAAATTCGCAAAAACAACATAACCTATGATTATCACAAACTATCCCTCATTTCAAATCGATCACTCAACAAAATGACAGATGCGTTCCTTTTTCAAACTTTTTGCAACCAAACGTGTTTCGAAAATCGAATCCAAACATGTTTAAACGGCCAATTATAATGGCAATTTGCTTGCATCGCTCCCGACAGCGTTAGAACGCCCATTTTAATTCTTTAAAATAACAGTTTTTGTCCATAGTTTGCTTATGATGACGGTGGATCACTTTACAAACCTTTTTTGTTGGCCTTTGTAGTAAAAACTTTTTTGTTTGTGTACAGATTTATAAAAAATGTTTAGTTCGTAAATTGGTTATGGTATTGAGGTAATTAAGAAAAATAAATGTCAACTGTCAAAACTCACGCCATTTGCGGCAAATGGTTTATTTTTTTATTACAAAAATAGTCCGTCTCACATACCAGTAGCATACCAGGTTTGCATATAGGTAGATGAGAAGTCAGAATCAGAAACAAAATCAGGCCTTCAGCTTAACTACATTCGAACTATAAAATTGATTCAAGCTAATCTTTTTATTCATATAGGTACTTTTTTTTTTTTTTTTTTTTTTTTTTTTTTATAGACGGGAAATCATCAAATAACTTCCCCCGCCCTGGGCGGGGCGGGAGGGAGTGTCAGACTTTTACTGACTAAAACCCGTCTATGTTCCTTCATGTGCCCTTTGCGTTCCGGGGGCGCGGTATCTCTTTCGAACAACCCGCAGATTCATATAGGTACTAGCTTTACCCGTGGTTTCACCTGCGTTACGTATTTGGTGACTGCTTCGCTTTTGTCAGTTATAGTGTGATTTTACATACCTAGCCTATGTTATAATTACCTTGATAAACAGACAATATAACACAAAAATATTTTTTCTTGTCAGGCCAGTACTTTCTGAGATTAGCGCTTTTAAACATACCAACTTTTCAGTTTTATAATATTACTTACCCTCTAGTACCTCGGTACTTATTTACTATTAATATAAAATCGTAAAATAATAATATCTTACTATCAGACGCGACCTTTATTGCAGTCTGGATACGTAATGCCACACAAGGACATAAGGTTCGGGTCACATTTGCGACTTTTAATCGTATGTAACTGCTAGTGTAAGTTTCAATGCTAGTAACACACCTATACTATCTTACAGGTTTGAATCCTATTAGAACTAGATGAAAAATGATGGTTATATTCGAAAAGGATACGAAGAGTGAAAGGACCAGAAGTTTGGAGCAGCAACACAAATGTGTGCATGTGTATTTGGCTAAATAGAATTTAATAATAAATTATTAACAATGAAATAATAAGCTGACGATAATAATTTGAATAAAGTAACGACACAAAAAACCACTTTTGAAAAGAAATGACTTAAATTGAAAAATTATTAAATGATTAGCTTCAAATAATCAATTTTATTTGAATAACAAAAAAACATATAAATATATAAATAAATATATCCTTTCTTATTCTTCCAAAAGTGAAAAAAATCAAAATCGTTATACTTATACCAAAAATTGTCGCACAGACAATCGCAAACGCGAAACAAACCTACCTATTCAATATGTATCTCAAAAAAATCTACGCAATCAGAAAACCAACGACACTACCAACCGAAAATCAACTTTAACACGTAATTTATAAGGTTCCTTTTTCCATACATACGTGTGGTATATTAGGATTCATACCAGCGATATAATAAAGATCGGTCGATAAGATACAATTGTCATAGTTTAAATTACTCAATTATAATCAGGTCGTGTAGGACGATAAATATGTTTGCAGACTCTAGGAGCTACGCAATCTATTCAGGGTTGGTGTTTGTTGATTCCTATGTTGTTTAGGTTTTAACTGCCTCATTGGCCTAGTGGTCCTGTGCGCGACTGCTACGCTAGAGGTCTTGGGTTCGATTCCCAGGTCGAGCAAAAACTGTTCTTGGGTTTTTCTATGAATTTCTCAGTAGCAGCTCGGAGTTTGGATTTGTGCCCGGTTAATGGCAATAGGCTCGCCTCCTATTACATGGGACCTAAAAACATACCGGCGAACTGTGTTAGTCATTGATAAACCTCTGCCTAACCCTTCGGGGAATACAGGCGTAGGTATGTATGTTGTCTAGGTTTTAGACACTGGGTTAAAGTAACGAGCAATGGATGGTGGTGTTGGGTTTTTCCATTAGGAAGCATTCGGAGCTTGGAAGTTTGTGGTTTTACTCTTGTGTTTTGGAAAGCATGTTTTGAGGAGCTCGTGGCTAAATAATTACAGCCGCATAGACCAATCTTCCGGGTTAAGCCACGCTTGCCGAGGTTGGTCTGTGGATGGGTGACCATTTACCATAGCGAGTTTCCTCCGTGCCTCGGAAAGCACGTAAAAGCCGTTGGTCCCGGCTGTCATTTGTAGATCTTTGACAGTCGTTACTGTTAGTCAGAAGCCAGAAAGTCTGACAACCAGTCTTACCAAGAGTATCGTATTACCCATTACTGGGTTGTGGAGGTCTGATAGGCAGTCGCTCCATGTAAAATACTGATATTCAGCTGCATCCGGTTCGACTGGAAGCCGACCCCAACATAGTTGGGAAAAGGCTAGGCAGATGATGATGTTTTGGAAAGCATGTAAAGACGTTGGTTCCAAGCCTGATCTGTGCCTGGTTGTGTCTATGAGAGAAAGGGAAGAGTGAGTGCACCTCTATTTGAGCACACATTTGTGCACTACTATATCTACTGAGTCTGTCAGGAAAATATTACTATATATGTAGTTATAGTAAAATGGAGTTAGATTGACTTTATATTAAATTAATTTAATGTTATTGGATTTAAGTTACAAAATTAATAATTATGTTCAATCTTAGTATTTGAAATCAGAAAACAGATACTATACTATACACAATCACGATAGCCAGCAAATATTTCGCAACACAAATTATTATCAATCAATCAGTCAGTCAGCTATATTGCCCAAAGCAAACACATTTGCTATTCCGAGAACAATATTATACCTCTTAAATTTCACGCTTCTCAATTTTACGATTTCACGTGAAAATTATTTGTCAAACATCCTCTATTGTAATGGCATAGAGTTTTTTTTGCGTCAGAAATATTAATTTTATATTAACATAAGCGTGAAAAGGGATTGACAGAACGATAGTATCGTTTTCCACATCATAAGACTCATTATTGTATTGGCAAACTTATGATTTGCATCCAATAAATCAAAATTGTAGGTTATGTGTACCAAAATAAAGTTCAAAATCGTCTGGCAATAGTGTAAAGGGAGAAAGAATGTGGCTAAGCTATCAATAAACTAACAAAAAGTCAGAAAGGGAAGGAACGTTTGATTTTTTTTTCTAAACAACTGCCGTTTTCTAAGAAGGTGTAAAGTGGGACTATGGTTATTTATTTTTATTGTATTGTTAATAAGCATGCTAAGGGGAACTCTACGTAAACTATTAAACGGTTATATCGAACTAAATAGAATATAATGACCGTGAATAATGTACAATGGCTGTCGGCAATCAAAGCGCATTGTTAAATCCTGACTTGACGTCTTTATCCATAGACAACAATAATTCTACAAGCTCCTAAACTGTCAAACTTGTCAAAAGGTCTCAGATGCGTTGCAATAAAGTTCAAAATGATTTGCGAACTAATTTTCCATAGTAACAGTTTTATTGACAGATAGATTTCGAATTTGGAAATAATTGTGTCATGGCGCCTTCTAAGAATACAGAGTGACAATTTGTTGCAAATAAATTCGATTTTACTGTCGACATTTAAGATCTTCATGTTTCACAATGAAGTGTAGGTTTCTATTGACTATTGAGCATAGATATTTAATTTCTTTTGAGTATCGATTGGTTATTGATGTACTGATGTCTATGGTCTTTTGACACTTGTATTGCGAAAGAGGGCTGTCAATAGAATGGCGGTAAGGTACTCATAAAATTATTAAGATGGACTTTCGCACGGTTTTTTGTAGCTATTGAATTTCGGCTTTATGTCGAAATATTACCAAATTTGGTCTTTATGTTCGGAATGTAATATATTTAATCAAAGTGATTGGTAATATACGAAGATGATTAAAAGATGTTTAAAATGAATACCACTAGGTAATTGAGAAATTCCTTCATATGAAAAATATTAGGTAGGTAGGCACTAATTGAAAATTGAAAGACATAGAACTTATGATTTCCTTTGCATGTGATACCTACATACTTGCCAAATCCTACTGAAAATGTGTCAAATGATAACAAGAAATCTGCCACTTAGAACAGCTCTTCCAACTCACGTAGCTAATAAAATAAAATAAACTTATTTATTTAAAAAAATATTCTTTGGAAATATCTTAAAGTTAACGAATCTCTAAATAATTATCTAAATTATACTATCTTTACTTAATATTATAAAGAGGATTAGCTTGTTTGTTTGTAACACATAGGCTCTAAAACTACTAGACCGATTTTAATATTTTTTTCGTCTATAGATAGCTACATTATTCCTAAATAACATAGGTTATTTAACATCACGCTACGACACACGGGAGTGGAGCAGTAACTAAAGACACAAGGCGGGTGAAATAAGTGATAACACTCATAAACTCAATAATAACAAAATTAATTCTACCCAGCTTTCAAATATAACTGCCATTATCCACATTAAACAAAGTTCACCCAATCGGAGGGTAGATCACATCGCCGCCGTTCCTAATTCAATTTGAACCAATAAATAAAGAGCTGCGCAGAATTAATTGCGCACGCGTTTATAAATTGCTTTTAGTACTGTGGGGGAGTTTAATGGAAATTAAATGGGAATTGTTTAATCTTTACTTTTGTATGACTTTGATTTTATTGTGTGTATGGGAACGGAGAACCATTATTATTTTAATGTGTGTTGATTATATTAAAATTTAATTGTGTAATAAGAGGTAGGTATATCATATTTGATTGTTTATATGAATCTTTTCAAGTTACAGATAGGCAAGTATGCATGTTCTAGATATTTGCAATTTTTTTGGTCCTTTGATCCAGTTGTACGGTAATTATTAAATTAAATAATAATTAAGTTATTGACATTAGAGAAATGACGACATTATACAGTTTTAAACACACTTAACTATGAAACTGTAAACTGTCAATCAATCTATAAGTAGTCATAATTATATTGATTGGTATATAGTTTGGTTGAAATAAGTTATTGCAGTTCATTTTACATACTATGCAATATGCGCAATCGATTTTTTATTTTTATTATTTCAAAAGAAGACATGTTCAATTATATTGTACATGAGCATTCCTTAAACATTAAAACTAAAACCAGCTTCCCCTATTATACAGAGAGCTCTTAACAATTTCATCTTCCCTCTCCCCACAAATTCTCTTGCCGTCATAATAGTGTACTATAGATACAATCTCACGCTACAATGGTGTTCGTCTGACGTGCAGGCGTTACGGAGTTGCCCCCCGCTGGGCAAAACTATTGTGGGCACAGGGACGGATTAGAGGCAAAAGGACCAATTAGAATATTGTACAGAGAATAATTTTAGTGGTAGGATTAGGATGAATTCTTGAGTACGATAGTTGCATGATTTGTAAAACTAGACTTTTATTGTCTTACTAAAAGACTATCAAATTATTATGATAACAGATGACTAGAGGGACTGATTTGGGGTAGCGCCATAAGAGAGAGTCTGGAAAGGACTTAGGGGAGGCCTTTGCAGCAGTGGTTCAGTGTAGAGAAAGAAACAAAATTTTAATAGTCAGATATCGAGGCTTAAGGTTACTGAACCCAAAACAAAGTACTTGCTTTAAAAACCCTATATTAACAATTTCTGCATTCCACACCCCAAATGCATCCCTGTACACCACTTCACCCAAAACCCAAAAACACCAATACACCAGGATTCTGCTAATTATTAGGAGAATAATGGCCCAACCAATTTATGGTCCTCAACAAAGATATATGGTCATTTAATGGCCTGTCGCGGCCACAAACGGTCTTTTGTCTTGTTCTATGGTCAAATACTGGTCCTTTTGACCATGCAGACTGTTTGGGGTTCATAATTGGCCATGTAAAATTTTATGAATTAGTTCTTTGTATGGTGATCATTATTTTATTGTTTTGTGGCCTCTTAGTTATTCTGGTTCTGTTCTTAACATTGTGGTAGGATTATTATTTTATGACATTTGTGAGACAGAAATAGAACAATGATTGGTTTGTTTGTTGAGTTTCAAAGGTTCATTGCTTATTTGAGTAATATTTTGATGCCTCAGTGTAACGTCAACGATGTTCTTCTTAGCTTATTAGTCATAGCTTTTACGTTTCGTTTTTTGCATATGCAGTTGTCAATGCCTTACCTTAACACTCATCGGTCTATTCTATAAATATCTTTATTGATTTTAGGACAAATGAGCTTGATCAGTCATTCTACCCTGATCTTAGGAATTGACAGCTCACCTTAAGCTCATCATCATCAGCCTATCGCAGTCCACTGCTGGACATAGGCGCCTCTCGAGCCTTAAGCTCACCGCATCTAAATTCACCGAAAATAATTTTACAGAATAGTTTTTGGTGGTCCTTTTGTACCCAAAGACCACAAAACTCAAAACAATAACTTATTTATTTATGTTATAAATGACTTACCTACATACATTTTTCTTTAAACATCAAATTCCGTATTTTCTTCTAAACATCTGTATTCTTACAAAACACATCGCAAAAATACACACAACTCCCTCCAATAAAATCCCTAACAAATGTATTAAAAAAATCTTGTATGTACTATCCTACTCAACTCCTACGCAACTACGTTTAAAACAAACCGGAGGAACAATATTGTATGATTCCTTGTCGAGAATACACGAGTATTGAAACAATTGACGATCGAAGACCATGTTCGATTATTTTGTTTAGGTAGACTTTTAATATTATTTTGCCATGCGTGTAAACGTAGATTTTCATATAGAACGTCAATTTATTCAAGAGTTTCTGAGCCAAATTCAAAGCATTTATTTCAATTAAATCATTTATAAGTACAATCGGTCCTTTTGGAAATCTGTGGGGGAGGCCTGTGTCCAGCAGTGAACGCCTTATAGCTGATAAGATGATGAGTTATAAGTAAATTTGAATTGTCAAGGAGTCGTCAATTGATCTAGAAGTTGAAGCTAGTTGCTCATTCCAAAACGTAGGTAGGCCTCAATGGAGAAGAACGAGAAAAAAAACTTAAGAGAAACTCTTTTCAATCAAGCTTTTTTAAAATCTTGGTGACATTATTCTTATTGCTACCGCAGAACCTACTTCTCTGTCGAATATGGCTAGGTAGCATTAACTTGATGGAGTTAGGCCCACCTTTTGATTCATGTAAATAGATATGGTCCTAAGGGACGCATGCTGCATGAAGCAAAGAGTTTTATCTTGTATGTGTGGGTGTCAAAGCAACAAAAGGTTTGTTTGAGCTGCGTACACTTTAAATTGATCATATCGTTTGCTACCCCTGCTGTAATCTGCTTTACTGATCTGAGGATTGTCTATGGCTGAAAAAATGTGTACCTACATATAAGTTATTAATTGATTTAAAGGTCGATTTGCCAGGAGTTTATTGATTAAACAATTATAACGATAATAATGATAAAAACTTGCAATATACATATGAAACGAAGAATAAGTTTAACAAAAATGTATGCCACTGTTGAAAATCAAACGATGAATGGCTGTTGAAATCTCTTTGTTTTTAAGTTTATTTTACGGATAAATAAACGCGAATGAATACCTTTAAAAAAACCTAAAACACGTCATCATTACCATCGACTTCCACTGTTGCACATAGGCCCCCCCTGAATATAGCCACAAAGACCAAGTAACCCTATTTTAGAATGATGTTTAAGAATTAAGAACACACATTACATAACAGTCTCTCAAATCTAGTTACATAAATGGGTATTTACTTAAACTTACCTTACACCCAGATATACAATATGCTCAAACATCTAGCTAAACTCCCATTTTAAATCTCCCAGAGAAACAGGCAACAAAACAAAGATGTATCCCTAGATTTTATATCCCGACAAACATGTTAATCGCGACAAAAAAGTCGTACGCATGTACAGGCCTATTGTCAAGATGGTTGCGTCCCTAAATAATAGAGACATCAGACAGAACAAGACGGCTATAACTTATTCAAATTAGTCGTAATACGATACCTGGGTCTGTCGTGTACGTGCGCCCAATATCTGGGATCTTTGTGGCTTTTTGAGTGGAGATGTGGTAAGGTATTGTGGGTAGTGGCAGCTATAGATGTGTTGATAGCTATAGCATCTTTCAGTAACTTTACTACAATTACTCAATTTTGGAAAATACCACGACTTGTTACCGTCGTTACATATGTATTTGCAAGCAAATTAAAAGCATTCAAAAATGGACTTGCTTATCTGATTTTGTAAGCATAGAAGAAATTGCTGAAGAGGAGGATCTACAAAATTAAAAAGAATCTGGCCGTATGTGTAAAAATCTACCTCGGTGACCACTCACTCACTCACCAATCACTTTACCTAAATTGGCCTAGGGTGGTTCTTACAGAATAGCACTGCTGATTGTGAGTTTTGCCACAGACTGTTTCTACTACCTACTATATTTTCGACGCCCCAATGTTGAGGGGTGCAAATTCAGTGCACGATACTCGTAAAAATCTGTGACTCCTATGACAAAGAGATGTTTGAAAGACTCATGACAATGCATTCTCATCGCCATTCATCGTTTCAAATTGCATGTGTGTACATACATACAAGCGCTTACTGTCTCAAGCAACTTTTCTTTTACCATCGCATAGCTACGCATCTCTCCAACTACCCCACAACCCCAACCCCACTCATTCTCGCACCAAACACGGCGCTTAGTGTCATCTGATTTATATAAAGTTATTTTGTAAAGAATTATATTACGGACGTGCCTGTAATGCCGGCTAATGAGTTATGTCTGTGTAAGACTTGTAAACATGAGCTCGCATGATCGCTCGTGTGTTTACTGAGATATTTTCACGCTCACTATGATTTGTAGGTAAGTTATAGCGTAACTTTATATGTTGATGCGCGTTTGTTTTAGAATTATTTTGTGTCTGTCTAGTCGAAGATCCCAGATTCAACAGATATGTGTCAATTTACCAAAGTTATTTTATTTTCTAGGTATGGCTTCTCTTATATCTATCTAGGATGTTGTCGGCTGCTTTATCGGACTTTTTTGTAGTGCTTTACAAATTAGGGCCTCCAGGCTTAAGGCTTAAAACTTATAAACTATGCGACTACACACTAAGGACATACGGGGTACGGACCTCGGTTTGGGGTGTCGCTAGAAAAAATTGAAAGTTGCAAGAGAAGAAAGCAAACGTATGTGATGGAAAAATTTAGATTAACAGTATTATCAAGATTCAAAGAGTTAAAGAATTCGTTCCAGAAAAAGAAATATCTGCCACCATAATAATTTCAGCTGTTAAAGCAGCGCCACAAAGTTTCTGTAGAAAGGGTTTAGGTGCCACTGTTATAATATAAGGCACATGACACATTACGACTTTATCTATGAAATAGTAATGCAGAAAAGTCTCTTGTGAAGGTGATAATTACTTCAATCACTTTCAAAAAATCTTCAATTTTATTTTACTATCTATAACAACCACTAAACAAACAAAAACTGACATTTATCTCCCAATCAATCAAGCCCCAAAAACGGCACATTGAAAATTAGAAGGCTTATAAAAATTCCACCTGTCAAAGATGACCAAACCGTCACATAACAAACTTTATATTACCATTTAAACTTTTAAACAGACTCCCGAAAGATATGTGACATCAGAATACGGCATTACAATATATTAAATTATACGAATAGGTGACTTCCCGCCGCTTGATGGCCAAGTGTCCATTGTATGGTAGCTCGGTGGCTACCTTATGTCACATAGCAGGCATATGAAGAAGGACAAAAGGTCATTAAAGCTTTTCGCAATCAAATTGTGCTGGAATGAGCAGACTAGTGCAATTTGACTGTGTATTAGGTACTATGCATAGACAAACCTAATATTCAATTTCATTGATTATCTAAACTTATAAATAATTGTTCGTTTGTTTGTAAGGAGTAATCTCTGGAAGTGCTGGTACGATTAAGAAACATCATGTCACTGTTGGAAAGCTATTGTATATAATTATGCTGTCATAGGCTATGTTTTATGGCACTCTTGTCTACTACACGTAGGTCGCGAGTAGAAGCTTGTCTTTTATATTATTTCACACCTCTTCCTATAGACTCGCTCTGTGTCACCCTTTTTGGTATGTTTGTAATACACACCTTAGTCATCTCGCTTATGTTTTTAGATGTGTTTGGCATATGTGAATTAGAAAGATCAAACAAAATCAGTAGTTTAAAATAATATCGATGAATAGAAATGAAATTCAAGAATATCGTGAATACAAAAATGAATCATTTTGGAGCCAGTGTTATACGCAATAAGGTTGTAAATAGAGTTGACCTTCTGTTCCCTATCTTCACATGACCACCACGGTTATGAAGATATCCTAACTTTTGAATAAAATTAAATTGAAATTGCTGTTTACTTTATAGGATTTATGGTCAATTTTGGATTTTTGCTGTGTTTTGTTATGTAAAACCGTTCGCTCACTGAATGGTGGCGTGTATTGAAAAGAAATAGGTTTATTATAGTTTCTGGTTCCGTTCTTAGTGTAGGAAGTGCGGCTGTTAAGTTTGGGAGTTCGATTCTTACGCAAATGGGGCAAATGATATACTTGACGGGGCTTTTATTCAAGAATTTTAGTCTTGGCTTTTGCTTGCGACTTCGTTCAGAATGCAGATGAAGTCGCAGTTTAAAACGTTCTCTATGTTCTTTCTTGGGGTTCAAGTTTAGTATGTTTGAATTTCATCAAAATTGGTTCAGTAGTTTTGTTGTAAAAGCGTAACAAAGAAACTCACTTTCGAAGTTATTATTTTAGTATGAATGGATTTACTTTTAAATGTCGTGGACACTTTTTTGTTTCAAAGTCAAAGCATTCAGATGATTTACAGACACTTTAGTTAGAAAGTTGAAGATAGTTGCCCGTTCTAAAACGTGCGTAAGGTCTTGTTTACAATCGGTTATTTTTATCGTTTCTTAATTCTAAATTAAGGTAGATGAACTAAAGTACAACTTTAAATGATTGAATTTGAGAGTCGAAAATAGATTCTTAATTACCTGAAAGCTTATAAACCAAATTAAAATATGTAGTTATTCTGTAGGATTTCAAAGGCTTCTCCTCTACAAAAGTCCATACAACTATTTCAGCAGACAGTTTGACGGCAAAATGAAACATCAATGTTGCGTAAAGTTCAACAAAAAATTAGAATAACATAGTGTTTGACCGGACAGCTGACATCTCATACAAAGATCTCTAAAATGGTCAAGTAATACTCGTATGGTCTAAGAGCTCGGAGTCACTATACCCACGTCATTTTAAAATGGCTGAAGTTAATGGAATGAATAGAGATATATATTCGTAACTACATATGCATTTCCTAGGCCTATTGTATATGCAGTGTCTGACAAAAATAAATAATGTTTTTAATAGTATCCTGTAAAACATAGGTATATTGAAACCAGCCGTCTCACCTGAACGCAAGTAAGTAAGATTACTTTTTGTACCCGACTAGCTTTTGATAACTACTTCGCCCGCGTGTTTTACTCACTGATCCTTAATTTTGAAATAATAAAACATAGCCTATAACATTCAGGCATATCGTAGCATCCTATTAGCGAAATTCATTTCAGAAACGGACCAGTAGTTCCTGAGATTAACATGTTCAAAGAAAATAATGTTTTTCAGCTTTATAATAGGTACAAAAATATAGATATGTGAGGAAGAAATCAGCCTTTGACGGGCCTGTTGGTCTAGTGGTTAGCGGCCCTGACTGCTAAGCCGGAGGTTGTGGGTTCGATTCCCACCCAGGACAAACTTTGTGTGATGAGCATGATTGTTTGTTCTGTGTCTGGGTGTGATTTATCTATAATATGTATGTATTTATAAAATTATATAAGTATGTATATCAGTTGTCTGGTTACCATAACACAAGCTCTGCTTAGCTTGGGATCAGATAGCCGTGTGTGAGTTGTCCCAAGATATTTATTATTTTAGCTATTAATCTACCAACTACACACACCATCTCCACTACAATTCCCCATCCATCCTCAAAATTTCAGCCATTTTCAAATGACGTACGTCTGTCGGCTGTAGGCTCTCGGACCAAATAGACTTAACAAAACAAGATGTCCCCCTGTCCACGTGTCCGTGACAATTTATGATATTCCGACACCTTTCTCAAAGTTTTTTCCCTTCCCCATCTGTTTTGCCGCCATTGTATGAAGACGAAACTAATGGTTTTTGTATAGACTTCTAATTTTGCGTTAAATTTTAACAATGTTCAGTGTGAATGTTATAACGTGTGTTGTACGGTTGGTTATAAATGATATTGAGTGAGTTGACATTCGATTTGTTACGGCAAATTGATTTTAATGGTGTTCTCAAGGCGAAGAATTAAGAGAATAAAATATTGTTGGTAAGGTGAAAATTAGGAGTACCTAGTGTGGTGGTTAGTGGTACTGATGTTTAGTTATCACGTAATGTGTCACTATTGCTAGGTAGGGAGGTACTTCTGCTAGGTCTTTACCTTTTTTTAAATAAATCCTAATTCTAAATTATCTAAACATTGATACTTTTTGGATAAGTTCTTTCAGGGTTCGTACCCAGAGGATGCCATTGGGAACTTATTACTAAGGCTTGACTGTCTGTCCATCTGTTTGTTACGAAGTTAGAACTGTAAAAATTATGAAAATAAAATAAAGTTCGAAATGAAAGCTGGTTACCTACGGTGTCTATTTGTCACAAAAAATAGTGTATAGTGCATTGTAATTTGCATTGTAGAGAATACCTAAGCCATTAAGTCCGCCTGTATACTTTTTTGTATAAAGATTAAATGAATAAATAATTACAATGTATTCCTTACCACAGCCGGGTATATATTCCGATTTATATCATTAACTAGCTTCTGCACACGACTTCGTCCGCGTGAATAAAACATACTTAGCATAATACCATGCCCTTTGGCCACTGTGTAATTTTCTATAACTAAAAAATTATTTGAAATTGGACCAGATACAAAACAACTTGGAAAGTCAGCAATTCACAGTTGCGTGTTACAACTCACAACTACTAACAGACTAACAAAAAAATCTCGTAACTGACTTTAAAAGGGAGCAAAAAAAAGCCACTTCAAAAGTGACCATGGATAATGAAAAGCCCACAATATCACAATGGGTAGCTAATTGAAATCGACACTGTGCCACAATAGGAATACTGATGTTAAGTTTGAACGAGGGTGCAGCAAAAAATTTGGACATCTGGCGGGTATTGTGAATGACAGTCAACTGTGGAGTGCATCATTTAATTGTTGTTTATTATGTGATTTCAATTGTAGCATACCTATTTCTAAAACGCTGGATGCAGGCCGCTTCTAATCGGTCTTTTTGGAAATCTATGGGGGAGGTCTATGTGCAGCAGTGGACGTCTTAATGATGATGATACCTATTTCTGCTGCAAAGCATCGTTGCTACGTTCTAGTTTATGACACTCGAAAATAGTGTAGCTTTATTTCAGTGAAAACATTTTCATAATCGGACCAGCACCTGTAGCCATGTAACAAACGATAAACGCAAACGCTGAGTAGGCTTTAATAGTTCTTCAACTTTATTTGCTTGGGTTTAAGTTGAAGATCTAATGAAGATTGCATAGCGTATTCGTTCGTTCCAGTCGCTAACGCTTAGAAATCTTTAATAGATTTTTAACTTAAGGCTCTGGGATATAAAGTTTAAAATCTATTGGTACCTACCGAGCGTTTACGATTATCGTTTGCGACTTGGCTAGAGGGGCTGTACTTCTAGAGATTACCTCTTAGAAAGTTAATAATAAAAAGTGTACAAACTTTACCTCTTTGTAACATTAGCTTAGCTTTTGCCCTCAGTTACGTCCATGCACATAATAAGATTTCACCCTCATTCGTTGAACATGTAACACAATCTAACAACAATTTGCAGTCAATTGAGCATCCACTGGTGTTCACACCCCTTAGATAACAAGAGAAGGCTCACACTATGGATATAATTGTAATATTATTCTGGTGTTGTGCTAAATACTTCGTACGTTACGTACAACGTTATAAAATTAATTTCATTAAAAAAAACTGTAGTTTAGTCGTGAAAGTCTCTGTCTTTATGTTACGATAAAGACAGAGTAACTTTCCCAATTATAAGTATTAAGTTTAAGTAAAGAAGCATGTATTTAAAGACCATCAAATTGTACTAATTTGGAAAACTAAATAATTATTGAACCAAATATAGTTTTTGGTTTTCGATACCTATAAATAAACTCCAATTAAAACACATTACGTAAAGGATCGACACCCCAAAAATCAATTATTTCCACGCCCAAATCGAAAGCACCCTATGTGGGTCTTACATTATAAACCCGACATACACCCTGTTGACTTTCAACAACACTAGCTTATTTCACGGCTTTCAACTATTCTCCGGCTGCCGCTAAAGATTTTTTTCTAAACTTTTCGCTGCGATTGCTTTTTTTAGGATTCCGTATCCAAAGGTTGCTAAAATAAAACCCTATTACTAAGATTCCGCTGTCTGTCGTAATCATAAGGTAGTCTTATGGACCGTAATCTTATTTCCACTATAACTATCAACCGTAATCTTTCAGGGAGGCCTATGTCCAGCAGTGGGCATCGTTAGGCTGATATGGTGATGAACAATAAATAATCGAGTCTAATATTATACAGAGAAAGAAATGGTACAAGCAAAGGCTTGTAATGGATAAACTAAAAACGATTTAAACGATTCTTTAATTTTATTATAAAAATGCTATACATACTATCACGCCTGTCCCTGAAGGGTTAGGCAGAGGTGTACTAATGTACACCTACAGTTCGCCGGTATGTTTAGGTCCCATTTAATATGGGGCGAGCTTATTGCCTAATTCCGAGCTGCTACTGAGAATTTCATAGAAAAATCCAATAACGCTTTGCTCGACCTGGGAATCAAACCAATGACCTCCAGCGTAACAGTCGCGCTTAGAACCACTAGGCCACCGAGGCTGTAAGCGATGGAATCATGGAAAGCTATATCAGCTATTATTAGCGTAACATAGGCTATAGGTTTCTATTCTATGGTTTTCTACCCGTTCGAAGCTGGAGCTACGAAAGATGCTAAAAGATCCTCACCATACAAGAAACCATTTTTTTTTTACGTAGTTCTAAATATTATACATTGATACAGAACTCTTAGTCTACAAATCCGACTCACAGTCCGCCGGTTTTTTGTACGAACTTAAACCAATTTGCTCTAGTGGATTAAGAGGGCTTGAAATTCGAGTCACAAGTGGATTTCTAAAAGGACACGATTATAGGAAACATTTAATGAGTTACAAGAATTTCGCGGTTGACTTTTGAAGGATTTGAAAAGGACGTCATGCGTTTTTGTATTACTTTCTAGTTTTACGGGCATTTTGGTAAGTAAGTAATTAGTTGGTTATTTATTAGGACTTAAGATTATGTCTTTGTTATATTAAGGGAATTATAATTAAAGGAGGCATTGTACACTTTATTACAAACAACTTTAACTACAGATTAGTTAATAGTTACAGTTTAGATCGTGAAAAAATAATGGGTCTAACCTTTAAATCATAAAAAAGACCCATTTTCAAGTTTATGGGAAACTAGCTTTCGCCCGCGACTATATCCACGTGAATATCAGTTATAAGTCATCAATATTAGAATAAAAAGTAAGCTAAGCCGTTTCATGGAGCCAACTTCAATGTTATGTTACACAAAAAAAATCGTTTCAGTGGTCTAGACATGAAAGCGCAACAAACCGACAGATATAATTACTTTTGCAATACTAATATATTGTCTACTTTAAATCAAACTGAGCTTGTACAGGCATAAAATAATGCAATGTAATTTAGCCTTTTTTTTTAAGACGGGAAATCATCAAATAACTTCCCCCGCCCTGGGCGGGGCAGGAGGGAGTGTCAGACTTTTACTGACTAAAACCCGTCTATGTTCCTTCATGTGCCCTTTGCGTTCCGGGGGCGCGATATCTCTTTCGAATAACCCGCAGCGTGTAATTTAGCCTGTGATGGTAAATGTAAGTGGATAAATAAATAAATATTATAACCACATATGTAGGAAGCTAGTACCTAATTATATGCAACTAACCAAGTCCTAACCGGAAAATCTCCAAACAAAAGAGAAGCGCGATGTACCCCAGACAAGAAAGTCCACGTCCGCAGATGAGCTTGGAAGACATAACAACAGCCATGTCACACGTCGATCGCATATACTCGCATGTACTCAGACGTACTCAGCGTACTACCGCTCATTTGCTGCTATCACACATCTGGATGTACTCGGAAACTGTTTAGATAAGCACCGTTGCATGTGGTTTTCCATTTTTGTCGACAGAGTTGACTTGGGGAATTCCGTGTCGGAAATTTGGGCGAGCTTTTGGTAAAGTTTCGATCATGATGGTGTGATAGACGGTAATTTGTAATTATAATAAAACTAGAATGAATAATAGAGTGAAATTTTCAATTAATATAGGGTTGTTTTTTCCTTTTTCTAATAACTCAGAAGTTTGACAGTTTGCGTATCGAAAATATCTCAAACAGTCATATTAATTCTTCTTGTAGAAGTTGTTTCGGTATTAAAAAATCAGCTATGAGCTGATTTTTTAATACATTTATTTATTAATATATTTTTTACTGATTTTGTTTCTTAAACGGCGTAATATTGTTATGCTGAGTGCTACATTCAGCTATTATTTCAAAACCATGAAAAAAACCATACTTGCTAATTCTAAAATGTTTTTTTTTACCTCTTGATATGACTCGCCGTGTCGACACACCACAACATGCAGTGGGTAAGCGCACCGAGGATTGTGTGGCGTGTGACAACTTTTGCCGGAATTCTGTCGATTCCGCGACGCACTTGGTTTACATGGATTTATGTAAATTATGTTAAATGATTTTCAATTGAAGGTATTAAACATTTATCTGTTCCTGTCATCATTAGTAGGAACTTATGTAAGAAGAAATCGTGAAACATCTAGTTACATAGATCTTAGGTGTCGCTTGCACCAACACAAGACCGGCTTGACTAGCCTGATTTAACGTGCTTTCCGCGAGTGCTTTTTTTCGTAGCGGTGTCACACCACCAACCTCCAAACTTTGGGCTGCTACTTTCGCTAAGAAGAAGACTGTGAAAATATGAAAAAACGTAATAAATAACACTTTACTCCACCTGGGAATAGTAACCAGGACGTCACACTCAGAAGGCATACTTGCGACCACAAAACCAACGGGACAATCTGAGCGTTACTTTAAATTTAACAACTATGTAACACATTAATGCTTGAAAGTTTAATGATGAAACTTTGAGAGGCAATGTAGAGACTGTTCTAAATGAACTACCAAAATATTCCTAAAAATTAACGTCATTCCATAGGTTTCTGTTTTAAACTTTCGAAATAAGAATTATATTCTGACAGACAATCGACTCTTTTAATTATTAAACAAAATTCATCAAATAAAAATTATTTAACACCGCAAAAAAGACGCTGGATGCAGGCCGCTTCCAACCGGTCCTTTTGGAAATCTAGGATGAGGCCTACGTCCAGCAGTGGACGTCCTACGGCTGATATGATGATGATGATTACCCAAAAATAGTTAGAGATTGAAAAAAAAACTGAATTTGTTCAAATCAAATCAAATCAAATCAAATCAAATCATTTATTTCAATTAGACCATTTACAGGCACTTTTGAATTGTCAAGAAGTTACAGTTTAAAATTGAAGCTAGTTGCTCGTTCCAAAACGTAGGTCTCTATGGAGAAGAACGAGCAAGAAACTCCATGGACACTCTTTTCCTTCCATTTGGTTTTTACAAAGTCTTGGTTACAATATTCTTGTTGCTTCTATATGTGAAAACAATGAAGGTGAATATAAAAAAATAACAAAATTATAATAACGATGTAAGACATGGCAGTTAAGAGATGACCAATCCCAACTGACAGCACCCGTTCACGAATATGACGCGTGCATCAGCACCGTTTAGCTCAACCATCTTGAAGGGAACCAAACGATCCAACCCACGCGCCACCGTCAGCAAGACATTAAAGTGAGCATGACAAAGCTCTCAACTGCCATGCTCAGTGTCCAACACATAGTAACTTAACAAGTAAATGGCTCCATGGTAGTCACATTTACAAAATTGAAATATATGATGTAAAATTATACAAAACTAAGGTCATCAGCGAACCTTTTCAAAAAATAAACTGTAGTAAGTAGAAGAAAAAAGTCAGTAAAAATTATAATAACGGTATACGTTATTAAGGTCAATAAAAAAGGTGCTAATAACATCGTTATGTTTAGAAAAAAAAAGTATATTAATTTGTGTGCCCGAGTGGCTGTGGAGCAGGACTAGCATTAAGCCAAGCATTTTTATCATTTATATAATCTTCTAATTTGTAATATGCTTGACTACATAGTGTGCGTTTTATACATGTTTTAAACTTTCTCTCATTTAGTTCGAGAATATTGAGCGGTATTTTATTATAACATTTTACACAGTACCCCATAAAAGAAGTGTGTACTTTTGACAATCGAAAACTCGGTTGCTCTAATTTATTCCTATTTCTAGTATTAAAATTATGTCTATCACCAACTTTTCTAAAATGATGAAGATTTTTCCGAACATGCATAATGTTTTCATATATATATTGACAAGGTACCGTCATGATATTAATTTTTTTAAACAATTGCCTTAGAGATTCGCGTCTGCCAAGATTATAGATGGCTCTGACAGCCCTCTTTTGCAAAATAAAAATAGATTCTATGTCTGCAGCCCGTCCCCATAGCACAATACCGTAAGACATGATACTATGAAAGTAGCTAAAATAGACCAGTCTCGCGGTATCCACGTCTGTCAATTGACGGATTTTCCTGACAGCGTAAGCGGCTGAACTCAACCGCCCTGCAAGAGATGTTAAGTGAGGACCCCACTGCAGCTTTGAGTCAAGCGAAACCCCCAAGAAAACTGTCTTATCGACGAATTCTAGTACTTCCTTATTCAATATAACGTTACATGCACTACTTCTAACGTTCGGTAAAGCAAATCTTATGCATTTAGTTTTCTTCTCATTTAACACTAAGTTATTTATCGTAAACCAATTATGAACCTTAAGCATAGCGTTATTTACTTCGTCAAGGTGCTGTGCCCGTCTATTTACATTAAAAATCAGTGAAGTATCATCAGCAAATAACACCATTTTAGGTTGGTTTTTCAGTAAATGAGGTAAATCATTTATGTAGACTAAAAAGAGAAACGGACCCAATATTGAACCTTGCGGAACTCCCATCTTTACTTTCAAGCCTGATGAATTTACACCGTTTATTTGAACTTGCTGTAGTCTATCATTTAAATACGATTTCAGTGAGCTAAGCGCTAGTTGACCGAGGCCGTAATGCTCAAGCTTCTGGAGGAGGGTCTCATGATTTACGCAATCAAATGCTTTTGAGAGGTCGCAAAAAATGCCAATGGCATCCTGTGAGTCCTCCCATGCATTAAAGATGTGTTTAATTAAAGTGACACCGGCGTCAGTAGTGCAACGCCCTCTGGTGAAACCAAACTGCTGGTCGTGTAAGATGTTATTACAGTTAAAATGATTAAGCATTTGATTGAGCATCACTTTTTCAAACACCTTGCTGAACACCGGCAAAACCGAAACGGGTCTATAGTTATTAGTGTCTTTACTATCCCCGGATTTAGAAAGTGGTATAACTTTGCTGTGTTTCATTAAAGTCGGAAAAACCCCTTGGTCTACACATAAGTTAAATATTAAAGCTAAATAGGGTGCAACTGTCTCAATAATAGACTTACACACATTAGTAGACATGCCCCACATATCTTCTGTAACCTTGATCTTAAGTTGTTTGAAAGCCTTTATGACATCCACAGGGTTAATATGTCTAAATTTAAATTCCTTAGGACAGGCTGAAACATTCGCTCTTAATAAATCTATAGCAAGTGAGGGCGAGGAATCTAAAGTTTCTGTGGTTTTAATTGGGATATTGGTAAAGAAAGTTGCAAATTCCTGAGCCACATCGATATTATTGCTTATGAGACCTCGGGAAGTCTCCAGAGTGTAATCATTATTTTGTCTTTTATTTCTATTTGTTTCGTTGTTGATAATTTTCCAGACCATTTTTATTTTATTGTCTGCTGATTTTACCTTGTTGCTAATGTATAAGGCTTTAGCTGCCTTACATGTATTTTTAAAAATTTTAGAGTAAGTAGCAACATGCTTATTAAAAGTTACCGTATTTATATAAGGCTTAAGACCATACAGCTCAAAGAGTCTTTCCCTACTTTTTCTGATACCTTTAGTCGCCCAGTCACTGAATAAAAATTTAGGGCAAATTGTTTTAGATTTTTTCTTAAAAATATTATTGAATTCCGTTTGCACAACTGAAAAAAAATCTTCATACAAAGTATCACCATTATTCATATTAAAGCTCTGAACACATAATTGACTCATTAAAGTGCTATTGAATTTATTTAGATTACCAGATGTTATTGGTCTTGACTGTATCTGCACTTTTTGTGATGGTGTGCTGTATTCAAAAGTAACGGTTTGTCCACTGTGATCAGAAGGAAGGTAATTTACAATGGCTTTATCTAAGTAGTCGCAACAACAAAAAACATTATCAATACATGTAGCAGTAGTTAAAGTCACTCTTGTTGGTTCTAGAAACACATTTGATAAGTTGAATGATTTAAAGAGATCTAAGAATCTACTGCTATTCGAATTATTTTCTAAAATATTAATATTAAAGTCGCCACAAATGATTACTGATTTATTACCAGTTGCAAGTTTTGCTAAAACATCTTCCATAATCGACTCAAACAAAGAGTAATTTTGATAATTTGGGGGTCTGTAAGCGCACACTATGACATGCTTATCTAGCTCAACACAGGACAGCTCAATAATGTGTTCAACCGATAGTTCAACTATGTCTTTACGTGGCTTTGATTTAATACTGTTTTTAATTAAGATTAGGGAACCGCCACGCAGCATGGATTTGCGGTTGAAACAACTGCCCACACTATAATTATCATAATTAATTAACATTTCGTACTCTTTTAACCAATGTTCAGTAAAACAAATAATGTCGAACATGGTTTTTTCTAAAAACAATTCAATTTCTAATTGCTTTGAAGAAAAGCCTTGAATATTTTGATGATATAATGCTAAGGAATGTTGTTTAGCCCCTTTTTTAGAATTTGTTAAGTAATTGCAAGAAGGTACCTTTTTATTGTTGATAAGTTTAACTATATTGTTACTGGTACCTTCTGTTGTCTTAATGACTAGTTTAAAAGATTATTTGTTGGTACCACCCTAACATTAGTATTATTACTAAATATTGTGGTGCTAATTGTGGAAGACTTCGACATACTAATTATGTCTGAGTTTATATTAAAAGCTAATAGCCAAGCTATCTGACGTCTAAATCTAATGGGCAGATACCCTGTATCCCTAGTCGATTTCAATTTTTCAACAAAACTGTTGATGTCTAAAAACATGAGCTTGTCACTATAGTGACTTACAAGAAAGTGCAGGTGATTATTTAACATATGAATGTTATTATTTTGCCTGTTTGAAAGGTGTTCAAAGTAGGGAAAAGCACACAATATTATTTTATGACAATTAATTTTCAGAATTTCTGTGACTCTGTCAGTAATGTCATCTTTTGTAACATTTATGCTATTACCAACTAATACTGTAATAATAGAATTTGCATTATAATTTTGTTTTGTTATTGTGGACATTATTTTATTGTAGGAAGTCCCAGGTATACAATAATTAAGAGCAGAATGCCTCAGGTTGTTGTTTAGTAGTTTACCCAGCCCCCTTCCTAAACTGTCTGAAAATATAATGGGACAACTATCTTTATTATCAGATAACAAACTACTGTCAGTTTGCAGATCAAGAGATGAACTACATTCAGTAACAGGTACTTCACTTGACCTAGGGACGCACTCCATGACACTCTCAGACTGGGATGTGTATTCCGTTACCTCAGGCTGGGGAGCCTCAACATGAGAATCCTTCTGGGAGGTACATTGAGTGGTACTGTGAGGCAGTGGATCCACTCTGTCTGCGCTAGGATTACACATTTCCACTAGTACATTTGTTGCCAGTATGTGCTCTTTTATTTGTTGTTGAGAGCTTTCATACTTTTTGGAAAGTGAATATAGTGACCCTTCAAGCACCTCAATCTCTGACTGTAGGCGTTGAGTGTCAACCTCATAAATGTTTATGCTGTCCTCTAATTTTATTTGAAAGTTATTTAATTTATTTACTAGAAAAACACGTTCTTTCCTTAGTTTAATATTATTGGAATAGTGTTTTTGTTGTTTTCTAAATTTTTTACATTTATTAATGATCTTATTAAACTTTGCATATTTTTTTAATTTATTATGACTCACTGTATAACTACTATTATTAAATTTTACAAGGGAATCTTCAGTGAGGTCTATTGTTACTAAGGAATTTGGGTTGCACTTACTATTCAACAGTTCATTGTATAAGTGATTAGTTTCCCTAGCCTGAGAACATTCTTTTTCTTTCTGTAACTTAGAAATTTTTAAATTAGCGTGAATTAGTTCTTCCTTTAAGTCCCTAACCTTGCACAAAGCCTCCTCATATAGATTGCTACAGTTGTTGAATCCATCAGTGACCACCCGCAGTTTGTCCCGTTCATCAACAGCATCCAGGAGTTGCTGATGAAGGTCCACTAGCTCCCGCTTCAGGCTTGTATTTTTATTGATAATACCCTTAACTTCCTCTTCACATTCGTCTCTTTCTTGTAGTAATTGTTGGCATTGGATGTTGGATGCCTTAAGTTCTTCAAGGGCTGTTCTTAATTTTACCTCCATAACCTGAGCCGTGGCCTTACGGGTCATCACTGACATGGTTTCAGGAATAGTTACTGAAATTAGAATTGAAGAAACAGTGAGAACTAATTAAAAAGACTAAAGTAGGTAAGGTGTGTGAAATGAAAGGTGGAGTGGGAATGTTAGTGTCTAGTGGTTATCAGAGAAGAAAGAGGTAGGCTGCTGATTAGAATTAAATTACTATGATTAAATTAAATGCAAAGTAAAAAAAAAAAAATGACTTTTTACTTTTTCTTTTGTGGGTAGCAGAATTATATCAATGTTTAACTATATATTCTACTGTAAATACGATATTAATTGAAAGAAATTTACTCGGTTGTTGATATATTCTGAAATACTAATATCTTAACGTTATTTAGATACTAATTTTCGTCTTCAGTATGAAAACAAAATGATACAAGACTTAGTACAGTCAGTCTAGCAATTCTACCAAAATAAATTATGCTTGGACTTAATGAGAGCGCGTTACAAATTATAAGTGACAATAATTGTGTGCTAATATATGGCTACGATAGAATAAAAGTGAACAATACTCCCCGTTAAAATCCGCAGGTTGACATCAGCTGTTTGAAATAGGTTACCGGTAACGGTGGATAACCAAACGCTGAGTTTTATTGTGTTTATCGACGGGAAAACAATAATCCCGGATTATTATGCACTTAAGTTGCTTATTTGTATAAAATTACACCTTAAAACTACTTAAAAAATAATTAAAACTAATTTTAAAATACGGATTAAAATTTTTTGTTAATTTCAGCATCGCCATGTAACCAGCGCCTCCCAGGTCATAAGTCAGCTCATTGATGTAGCAGGAACACGTTACACTATCGCACACAACATTATGTGGCACATCAAGTGCTATTATGTTGAACATAAAGCGCTATTAGCGACAGAGTAGCACTGGGAACTTTGTGTTGTAGGGACACCAAGTTGTATGGAGATGCAGGAACGTTTGTTACCTACTGAATGTATGGCTGGCAGTTGCTGGTTTGTTACGGGTTTGTGTATGTGAGTTTATTTGGTTTGGAAATGTAGTAACGGTGCAGGAGAGTTTCAGGATGAGTGGCAACGTCTTAGAAAAAAAACAGAACAGTTGTAGTAATGTATTCTTAAGACCGATCCCGGCCACGGCAGCCAAGTTCGCAGGAACACAGATAGTGATAGGATAGTGCACAAATCTGTGCGCAAATGCAGGTGCACTCCGTCTCCGTATCCGTCACGTGCAAAACCTAGATGTATCCTACTTCCTACTAATATTATAATTGCGAAAGTTTGCGAGGATGGATAGATGGATGGATAAAACGGCTGAACGGATCTTAACCCTGCAGTGGTCGCGCCTTAAAAAGTCACGTGAGTGGTCACGTGGACTGCATATGTAGCAATTTGTTTTGTCGTTTTTTTAAATGAAATTCAATTGTTTTATTATTTTCTTATTAAAATATGACAAATTAACTCTTCCAAAATTAAATTAAAACGAAAAACAAACATAAATCTTCAACGATCTTGTTTAAATCAGCTATGAAAAAAAAGTGCGCAAAAAGTCATGCCAGTTTAAACAACAGTGGGCTACATATGTAGTCCGCGCGACCACTCCAGGGTTAATGAAAGAGTAACAAACATCCATCTATTATGTGTGATTATTACACATAGGCTACTTTTTATCCTGGAAAAATGCATGGTTCCCGTGGGATAATAGGTATATCAAATTTGGCCTTAAATTTTAATTTTCACCAAAATCCCACCAAAAACCATGGCCACATCACCACGTACGACCTATGACGGTTTTTTTAGGAAATCGGAACACAAAATGGTCGTTCCCCAAACGGGTTGAGAGACAATTGTCGTTGTTTTACGGTTTTTACAGTAATATGTAGTTTATTGTTGATTTTATTTTGATAAGGCGCCATGACACATTGTGTTCGAAGAAATTCGCGGGGTCAGCTGAGTTGGTCCTGCAATTAGCGTGTGTTTGTGGGAATGAGGGCGAAATAACCGCGGTAGCTGAGATTATCAAAATCGTACTTAATTAATTTTCTTCTTCTTCTTTATCGTGTGGGCAGTAAGGTCTAACGACCCCACACCCTAGTGTCAGAGTTTCTAAGCCTTGTTAATTGTCGAAAAGACCCAATGATTAAGGCGCCCGTCTCCCATGTTTGCAGGTTCAATACCGGGCAAGTACCAATCTTTTTCCTAGCGTATCGATGGCAAATATCAATATTAAATAACAGAGGTCGAGGAGTTATTCCGCTGGGCTTTCATGCTTTCCACGACCAATATGTCTTTTTCAATTCAATATGTACTTTTTAAGTTTACTTTGGACATCTTTGACATCGGTGAAGGAAAATATCGTGAGGTAACCTGGACTTATAATGAATATAACTCTGAAATGGCTATTTCGTCTTGAGCAAGCGTGGTGATCAATGCTCGTGCCTTCTCTGTATGACATGCAAACTTTGACCTGCAGAGAGACATGATCAGCAGGTCAGGTCTTAAGGTTCTAACCTCCATAACACAACAACACTATAATTATCATACAAATTCAATAAACCTGACTATATTTTTCATAGTTACCCAATGGTCTCCTGCCTCGTTAGCCTAGTGGTCCTTTGCACGACTGCCGCGCTAGAAGTCCTGGGTTCGATTCCCACGTCGAACAAAAAGTGTTATTGGGTTTTTCTATAAAATTCTCAGTAGCAGCTCGTAGTTTGGATTTGTGCCCGGTTAATGGCAATAGGCTCGCCCTTGGCTCGGCCCCTATTACATGGGACCTAAAATATACCGGCGAACTGTGGGTATACATTGGTACACATCTGCCTAA
The DNA here is from genome assembly GCA_932526535.1 of Caradrina clavipalpis. Taxonomy (NCBI): domain Eukaryota; kingdom Metazoa; phylum Arthropoda; class Insecta; order Lepidoptera; family Noctuidae; genus Caradrina; species Caradrina clavipalpis. The sequence goes on from OW052110.1 coordinate 1,877,194, forward strand.
CCCTTCGGGGAAAAGAGGCGTGATGTTATGTATGTATATTTTCCATAGTCGGTCAATGGTTATAATATTCAATTTTCAATCACGAACCACAACAAACATTAAAGTTTCGCGTTAACCCATAAACGATATCTAATGTCTTTTTAATAACACGTTTATGTTTAAATACAAACCATTAACATAACTCACATACTACATAACATAAATTTTAAATAAAATCTCATAAATTATAGAAAAACCTCGAATCTATTCAAATTGATGGTCGAAACTATAGTTACAAGACAATTACTTATTTTGGAAACATTTTTATGAATAATAAAACATAACACTTATTGAATAATAAGTTGAGCTTGTGTTATTGAAGGAAATGTTTTGAATAATTGTCAGGATTTATGAATAAATTTGACGTTCGTTCCCAAGTAACAAAAGCTTCTATAACCAAGACGTTTTGTCACCAATCAGTGTTATAGTAGGCCTGTAATGGTAACCATTATGACTGCCTGTACTATAAAGGTTTTTAACAAAGCGTTTTGATTCTATGAGATAAAGAGCATTTAAGTTCTATAATTAAGCTCTTAGAACGCTTACAGGACCATGCAAAAGAATCGTTAAAGTTTTGCACTATAATAGATATGAATAACGCGATTATGGTACTATTTAGTACTATTGAAGACCTTACCGACCCTTTCATGTATCTATTTTGCACTAATAATGCGTCAAAATTACTTTTATCGTACTAGTTTTGTAGTAGTATCAAAAACATAATTACAGGATTAATCTGCACTATGAAAGCACCTTGCACAACTATTATGTAACCTTTTAGCTTTTTAAAAGCTCCCTCAGTATTGCTATGGGGCTAGTTCTGTAAAAGTCATGAAAACTCTTCTATAGTATTAAATAACACATAACCATTCTAAATAGCACTATAAGTGAGTCTGTGTTACTCATACGACACTAAAGCGTGACATAAAAGGATTAAAATGAATAATTAATGGACTAATTACATCTATACTAGCTTTTCAGAATCAATTATATGACTAGTATTTCATAAATGGTGACACACTGCCGACTGTTTAGAAATCTGGTTAAAAATTTAAGCTAATAAAGGTTTAATAATGGAGTTAAAATCTCTGCGTCGGTCGGTATAAAGTGAGTGGTAGTTATAAAAAAAAGGTGAAAAATCGATATACACAAGCACTATCATCGATACAACAAGCAAATGTAAATACTGGTCAAGCGGGTCCAGAAAATATAGCACATGGTTCTGTACAAAATATTTGTTTTGTACCACAACAGGGCTGTAGCAATAATGTTTCTTTTTCTCAAGTCAGGAATAAGGATGAAGAATATGAGAGGGAGAGCACCTCTGTTCAAAGTTCCCCAACATCGGAATGCTCAGATGAGGAGAGCAATAAAGATGAACAATTATGCAGTGACATAAGAATTTTGTCCCATTTTGTTACACACTTTATGACAAGGAAAACTAGTTCCGTGTTTAAAAAAAAAGACTTAATGTTTCTTATTTGTTTATTAATTATAAACATGATCTATGGCAAGATGTGTTTTAATGTATGTATATTCTAAACCTAGAAAAAATAGGGGCACTTACGGTCGACATCACAATAAGTAATATTTAAAAAAAAAACATAACAATTATAGAAAAAAAAAACACTTCGGCGGGCATAATCTCGCCTTCTTGAGAATAACTATCAATAAAAAGATGCATACGCTAATGTCACAAGTTTTTTTCACATCTTTTTGTTTAACAACATAATTATCATATCTTTTTATAAATAAAAAATTAAACATTAAAATCTGTCTCAGGAAACAATCCACGTCCATTATATATGCCATCGTTAATTTTAGTATGTCACGACGCTGGTAAAGCACTGAAACAAACGCAATTGTACATTTACTTTCAACATTATGACAAAAAAAGGTTTATTTTATATTTGGACAACGAACCCTAATTCGTTTTCGGTAAAAATATGGCTGCTGTTTTCGGCCATGATAGCACATTAGCAGCACGGCTGAAGCTAATGTATACTATAGCAGCCATATTCGGGACCGGTCCTTATTTTATTAATTTTAATTTAATTAAAACACGTAAATTATAATGGCGCATTGTCAAATTTGAAATCAGCATAATAATTTTATCGATACAATAATTTTCGCAAGAGCAAGTTATGGGAGAATAAGACCATATCGGTCCATGCATGTTTTATAGTATGTTATGTTAAGCAACAATGGCAAACGACTTAAAGCATAACTTACCGATATATTTTGTTTTCTTGAAGAACACTCACGACTCACGATCACAACACAAACAAAATGGTCACCAGTGTGATAAAAAAGATCACTGAAATCGTTTACGGTGCAAAATAGCACTATAAACATGTTTTGGTGGGTATTTCAGTACTAAAGAGCGTTTCTCGACACTTTTATATTTCAACTAAAGAGCTGACTTATCACCGTGAGAGCCTTTATATAATGTCTATACAATAAATCAGTGATAATACTAGGGCCTAATTGGGGTTTTGTAAATGTTTACAACACCATTATAGTACTAATCATGAACACTAATTAGCACGTTCTAAAACGTTCTCAGGACCTTTATAGTACCAAATTTTGTTTCTTGGGTTAAAACAATGACCAAAACTATGGCGTGAACAGTGAAATCTAATCTATTTTCGTGTATGCCTCGGTAGCCTAGTGGTCCTAAGCGCGACTGCTACGCTAGAGGTCTTGGGTTCGATTCCCCGGTCGAGCAAAAAGTGTTATTGAGATTTTCTATGAACTTCTCAGTAGCAGCTCGGAGTTTTGTGCCCAGTTAACGGCAATAGGCTCGCCCCCTGTTACATGGGACCTAAACATACTGGCAGACTGTGTACAATGGTACACCTCTGTTTAACCCTTCGGGGAATACAGGCGTGATGGTATATGTGCAACTTAGAGTAAACAGTTTAATCATCCATTTACATAACTGTTGTAAAAAGTAGATAGAACAACACGAAGCCGCAGATCACATGTTCTTCACAACTTTGCAACAATTTTTTGGTACCTACTGGACCATAATTTCCGAGTATATGATGTATAGACGTTAAACATGCTGTGGTCTCCTATAAGTGAAGGAGTACACCTATATAATACTGGATGGCCGTCATCCCATTGGACTATGGGAGTGAGAGAAGACCTGCACCTACTATAGCGCACACCCTTGTGCACTATAATATGTTTGCTAGTAACCATTGATATTAGCCACTGGAACCAAAATTCGGTGGAGAGAATGGTTAAATATACCCATTTTTTTTCTTTTTACACGTTCAGTCATCAAGAAGACCATTTCTACTAAAAACGTTAAAAATCTAAACGTAATCTAATTTGAATTTTGTCACGCCCAGTTAAATGTTTTGACAGAGTAAGATTTTCTACGATTACTCCATAAACTTAGTTGAATTACCCTCCTGATTTCCCTAAAGTTTTATTAATCAGCTCAATATAATTATAGTACATCTATACCCACTAGTTGTTCTGCCCACCCTGTTCGTAACAAGTAGGAAGCCATTAGTACAATAAAAACAGCTTTCTTAAGAATTGGTAATCGGTCTACCATTTAGAATGACAATATAATTATTTGAATTGGTTATTCCGTCCGCGGCGCGGTGTGAGTGCTTCTAGTAAAATTGGGTTTGGATTTTATGTTTATTTGTGTTTGTTTAAAAGGTTTTATTTAAACTAAAGATGGGGGATTTAGGGTTGGAGACACGTTGGCTGAGAGATTAACTGCTGCGCTGACTTTAGCAGGCTAGATTTCTGCACGGAAGATATACGGTACTAAATCCACATATACATCTACTACATATATCTCTATGGCCTACTGGTAGTTGTTCCAGGTTTGATTATTAATGTATGTGAATTATATGTTTGTTAATGCAACCACGAAAATAAAAAAAAAGTTTTTCACTTTTTTTTTCGTTTTGGCAAGAGGCAATTTTATAGGTAAATGTAAGTTAAACATTATAGCAAGTAGGTTATAAAAAAACCAAAATTTTGTTTTTGGAAAAAAATTAACTAACTGCCTATTTGAAGCTTATCAAGAACACCTAGAGAGTTAAACTTAAAAGAGAAATAAAGATAAAATATACTGAAACCAAGGTGGCCTATTTCAGAAACATAATTAAAAAAAACTTATTCTCTGTCCAAAGCTTACACCAATTAAAACAAAAACTTTCAAAATTAGAACTAACTTATTCACCGTATTACCAACGATTCCATATTGAAATAAAAAGTTCCAAACTAGCATAGAGAACACCGCTACTAGTTTTGAGAATCAAGAAATATTCAAATGAACAAAATGTCCGAATTGTTTTGTTTCTAAGAAGGAAAGTTAGAAATTTAATTGCGTATCACAGTGTCTGTTATCCTTTGAATTGGATGGTATAGGTTTGTGTTACAGTGGAAGCGAGGCGATAGAGTAAAACAGTTTTTGGTTAGTAGGTAATCAAATCTTTGCCTAATTTAATTACAAACAATAATATTGACTGCCTCGTTAGCCTAGTGGTGCTAAGCGCGACTGCTACACTAAAGAGTTATTGATTTTTTCTATAAAATTCTCAGTAGCAGCTCGGAGTTAGGATTTTTACTCGGTTAAGTTGTCCATAGACTCGCTCCCTATTACACGGGACCTAAACATACTGGCGAACTGTGGGTTTCATACATTGGTACATTTGCCTAACCCTTCGGGGAATACAGGCATGATGGTGTGTGAATGTGTGTTTCACTACACAGCTGCAAGTTTCCATTCCAAATCCTAGTTAGCTATAGCAAGCTACCAAATATTTATATCTCCGCTACCACTACTATCCAACTACATTCTTTATTATGCTACCCGTGCCACCTGATTGGCCGACACTAAACTGACGCGCGTGTATCGAATGCTACGCTATGACTTAACGGTCGCTTAGCCCCGGTACACACGCGCGTCACTCGACTTCCTAGTATTAGGAGTTAGGAGAAGTTAGTGACGCAAGTGTACTGTTGGCTTTAGTGTTTTTAGTGGAAAGTGTTACGATTGCATTCTTTGGTTGTGTGTGGCGATTTGGGCTAGTAATAATATGTCTATTAATGTCTCGCTGCAGTATAAAAGCCTCTTCTCGTATAGAGAAGGCAAGAGTATTAATTAATCACCATGCTTGCTCAAGGTGGATTGCCGATTTCAGATGATATGCTAAAATTAAAAACAAAAAAATAGAGCAGACTTTTAAAGTCAGTTGTGATAGGTAATTAGTTATATGGATAATGAAAAATAATAAAAGTTATACCTAACGCTTTCAATGACAAATTCAAGGAATGTCATTCTTCTTTCATCCTAAAGTGAATTCAAGCTGGAGTAAACAGTTTGTTCATTCTTTAAATAAAATATGATTATTATAATATTAGTTATCAATCTAATATAATTCTGCTGTTGAAAATTGACCCTAAAAACAAATTAACAAAATATCCCGACTATTCCTAATTCACTCAACCATTGTAACCCAACCCTAACATACCACAGAGGTCAACCAATAACGATTTTTATTGAGCTGTCAAAATTTATTGACAGGACCAACACCATTGGTCGTGGGGGCAATTCAGAGAACTATAAGAGTACCCATTGTGGTCAAAACGCGTCAACCAATAAGATAATGCTTAACATCCTGCAACATACACTTTTAAGATTCTAAATCGTTTAATTAAAGTACTAGTGGTACTAGTTACTTCATGTATGTGTGCTACATACTTTATGTAAGTAATTGCGCTAGTGTGAGTGGGTGTAGCCAATTGAATTGCGTAAATGTTTTTATGTGCTAATGATGTGGGTATGTATGTGTGAGTGAATTTATGGTTATATTATGGGGTGTGTGTGTGTGCATAAAATTGTGCATGTAGAGGTAGTAGGTTTTGCCCGCGACTTCGTTCGTGTGGGCAGCCATTTTTATTTTAAAGGTACAATTTTTTTTTTCAAAAACACATCAACAAATGTTTATATTTATTTTTTATCAAGTGCCTAAATACTAGGTTTCATGGTTTTACCTTCAAAGTTATTTATTTCAATAAGACGAGACCATTAAAATGCACTTTTGATTGTCATATTGAACCTATTTCTATAATAATGACAGACTCCCATACAAACTTTCATCCCCTATTTCAACCCCTTCAAACTCTGTTTTCACGACAAAACGTAGCCTAAGTCCTTCTCCAAGGTCTAATCTATCTCTGTACCAAATTTCATCAAAATCGGTTAAGCCGTTTAGGCGTGATAGCGCAACATATAAACAGACAGAGTTATTTTCGCATTTATAATATTAAGTATGGATATACATATGTTTGTATTTTATTGTACGTGGATAGAAAATTGTTTTATATGTTCAATTTACTTGCTAATGTTGGTACATATGCCTATTAATAAGTACATATTGTAAGTACATAGTATTATTGTCTCTGGTGAAGTTACTTTTATGGAATTATAATAAATTCACTTTTAGTTGTGAATTTTAAGTATTTTGAATATTTTTGCCGTGAACATAATGCCAATAAATGGATTTTAAATGACTCTAACGCTATTTTTACGACCACACGTTTTTATTTTGACATAATGTGCCAAATGAGAGTTACGTTTTATGTTTTTCATATAACTAGGGAACGGCCCGCGACTTTGTCCGCGTGACTTATTTCACGTTATGTCTTTAGTTACTACTTCGCTCCCGTGTTTTGTAGCGTGGTGTTATATCGCCTATGTTACTCAGGATTAATGTAGCTATCTATTGGTGAATCGTTTCAATGGGTCCAGTACTTTCGGAGCCTATTCGTTACAAACAAACAAAAAAATATTTCCTTTTATAATGTTATAGTACCTATAGATAACAGGTGGAAAGCACGATAACTTTTACCACGGTACATGTACATGGCTTTAGAAGTCTAGACTAGGTCGTGTCGGATTGCCGTCCCATCGGACTATGAGAGTTAGGGAAGAGGGAGCGCACCTGTGTTGCACACTTGCACTATAATACCTCCTGCGTAATTGGCTAATCGACATTATTAAGAATACTTTTTACATACCATCTTTTCTTTTCAATTGAATCTGATACTTATGAGACATTTCAATTTTGCCTCTGGAATGGCAACGCATTTGCAAGGGCTCTAGTATTGCAGATGTCTATAGGCAGCGGTGACCACTTAACATCAGGTGGGCCGTCGGCTATCCAATGACATAAAAAATAAAATCATATCTTAAAAGTCACATTTAAAACTCTACTATCACACATCAATAAGAAATTTTTATCGTCATAATTAATAACCGAAATTCGTTAATTCGTATCATATATGAAATTAATTCAAACGCTACTGGGAAACGATATACTTAATAATAAAATATATACGCTTTACTTGTTTTATAGGCGTGTATGAAGACATTAACTTTGTTGAGAAGAAAACTACAGAAGTTCCACTTTGAAAAAAAAAACGTATGGCGTTCCGATACTCGTTCCAAGTCTGTTTATATCCGCCGCGGGAGACGCTCCGGGCGTCGGGAGCCGCGAGACGACTCCCGGCCACCGCAGACGCCTGCCGGGACTGCGGGTTGTTCGAAAGAGATACCACGCCCCCGGAACGCAAAGGGCACATGAAGGGACATAGATGGGTTTTAGTCAGTAAAAGTCTGACACTCCCTCCCGTCCCGCCCAGGGCGGGGGAAGTTATTTGATGATTTCCCATCAATAAAAAAAAAGTCTGTTTATATGTGTACATTACGCCTGTATTCCCCGAAGGGTTACACAGAGGTGTACAGATGTACACCAATAGTTCGCCAGTAAGTTTCTAGGTCCCGTGTAATAGGTGAACCTATTGCCATTAACCGAGCATAAATTCTAACTCCGAGCTGCTACTGAGAAATTCACAGAATTCAATAACACTTTGCTCGACCTAAGAATTGAATTGAATTGACTGCTACGCTTGGTCTAGCGTAGCAGTCGCGCTTAGGACCACTAGACTAACGAACCAGTGTTGATGTGGTTATGTTTGTAAATTCATCCATGATACAGGAGTAATAATGATAATATGGTTTTGCGATTATTTAAAAAGTCTTTGACAAAATGATATAATGCCATTGTAAACTAGTATCTACCTATGAGTTGATTTTGAAATGGAGCACGACTATCTTATAGAACTTTGGTTTATTTTTTACATATAAGTCTAAACCTGTATGTATGCACCCATTGATAGGAACAAAGTCTTCAGACTAAATAATTAATACCTACTTGATAAATGCATTGGCGTATCTAGAGTTAGTTTTCAGGGGGGGGCCTGGCCCCTAAGATGCCATGGCCGATGCGATGCAATGCGGTCAGGCGGAAGGTGAGCCCTACAGCCTGGGGTGGGCACAAGGTCATTCTGGGGTGTGCAAGTGGATAAATTTTTTATTTAAAAATCGATCTGCTTTACGTTACGTTTAATCCATGCGTCGGCGCGGCGCGGCGTCGCGTTGTGTAGTATTTTTTTGTGATATTTTTGCTTTTCTTGTCTCTGATATAAAATTTAAAGAATTAATTTCAATTAGACCATTTACAGGCACTTTTGATTTGACCAGGAGAGACACAAAACTGAAGCTAGATGCTCGTTCCAAAACTTAGGTTTCTATGGAGAAGAACGAGCAAGAAACTCTATCGATACTTTCTTTTTAATGCTCGGTAGTAACACTGGTACCTTACTGAGCTAACCTTCTGATATATTAAATATGATTAGACAGAGTCACGGTTCACAGTAGTCCACTAAAAGGCCCCATACTGTGCCCCCGTAATATATAGTCCAGTAAAAATTCCTTACTTAAGTTATAAAAATTGTAATTTTGTTGTTTTTCGGTTATGAATAATCAATGAGTAGACGGCTTATTAGTGGGTATTTTTACGCTTTTAGTTGCGTGGTGTAAGCAGAGATCTTACTGATAGAACCACCAATAAACAAAAGTTGTAGACATAAAAATAATTTTACTACTTAGAGTACATTTCCATCTTATAGGAAATCTGATAAAGAAACCATTTTTTATTTTGATAATTTACTATTGTAATAATTAATTAATATAATGTTTTTTTTTTAATAACGTGTTTATTGTATTGTCGTTTCACTACTCAAATTTTAAATACTTTATAATAATAAAATTCGATTAGTAAAAAAATACCCGGGCAGGGTCGCGGGAAATAGTAAGTGCTCGTATAAAAGTAAAAATAAAACGGATAGTTTATTTTTCGGCTAGATGTGGCCATTGCAGATTCTACATACACATAACCCATCTATTAAAGTCAAAGCTAAAGCATTTATTGCAATTTAGACCATTAAGAGGCACTTTTGAACTGTCTAGAAGTCGACCAGTTAGAGAGTTGAAGCTAGTAGTTGCTTGTTTTAAAACATAGGTAGGTCACTATGGAGAAAAGAACGAGCAAGAATCTCCACGGACACTCTTTTCAATTAGGTTTTTCACAAAATCCTGGTTACAATATTCTTGTAGCTTCTGTATGCGAAAACAATCTATCTCAACAAGTTTTATATATTTTTATCAAAAACATTACGAATTCGTAAGAAAAATCACGCAAACGAAGTCGCGGTAAAAACTAGTCTTTAAATAAAAAAGTCCCATCTCTAATGTAAACTAAAAACTGTAAAATCTCAATAATAATCTCCCACTTCGTCATTCCCACAACACAAAACTGATTCAAGAATAATATATGACGCTAATTATAATAAAGTATTAATTAATTTATCTAATAAAGCAATAAACGCGACTCTTAATAATTAACATTAAAACTTATGAGTGGACGAACAGACAGACAAACCGTATACAGCTGTAAATCTTTTAGAATTCCTACATAGTAATGAATTTGATAGATTCTCTGGTTTACAACATTCGTGGGATATTTCTTGTTTTTTTAGACATACCATCACGCCTGTAGTACGCGAAGGGTTAGGCAGAAGTGTAGCTGTACACCCAGAGTACGCCGGTATGTTTAGGTCCCATTCCCATGTGATTGGGGGCGAGCCTATTGCCATTAACCGGGCACAAATCCAAACTCGCTACCTAATAACACTTTTTGCTCGACCTGGAAATCGAACAAAAGACCTCTAGCGTAGCAGTCGCGCTTAGGACCACTAGGCTAACGAGGCAGGGTTTCATTTAATACTAGTAACTGCTAGCCCGCGGTGTCACTCGTGTTCAGTCACGTCTTTGTTTACTGCTCCGCCCCCGTTGGTAGTACCGTGATGTTCAATACGTATAAGCCTTCCTCTTGAACCATTCAATCTATTGATGAAAAACGAATTAAAATCCGAATGGAGAAGAAGAATGAATTAAATCCTAACTGCTTTTTTGCCCAATAGCCTTCATGCTAAGTCCGAAATGAGGTAAGTAGGTGGATAAAAAATCATTTTTGACCAACAAAATAAAATGTGAATAATTTTTGAATATTATGTCCATTTTTATTAAATATGTTATGGCTTTATTGTGATTGTTAATTTAGGTAATTTAAATATTGGCTTATAAATAAATAATTATATTTTTATAGATTTTTATAAAAACATAAATGTGAGCCTTAATTTGTTATTTACATTATGATAATACTTTGATAATATTGAGTAATGATTTATTATCCAGTTTATATTATTTGAATTAATTATTTATTTTATTTGAATAAATTCGCGTAAAACCAGTAACTCTCAATCAAAAGGAAGTTATTTTTAAAATGTGATAATAATTATAAATTACGCTTACTATGACAATTTAATTGTGTAAAACTAGATAGAGCGTTATGAACGAACACCTGTCCATTTCGTCAATATTTTGTCTTAATTTTTAAGAGAGGTTTCATTCAACCTTCTCAAACTATAAACTTGGAAATAACTGACTCGTTAGCCTAGTGGTTCTAAGCGCGACTGCTACGCTAGAGGTCTTGGGTTCAATTTCCAGGTCGGGCAAAACGTGTTATTGGGTTTTTCTATGAGGTTCTCAGTAGCAGCTCGGAGTTAGGATTTGTGCCCGATTAATGATAACAGGCTCGTCTTAAATTACATGGGAACTGTGGGTGTAGATTGGTACTCCTCTGCCTAACGCTTCGGAGAATACATGCGAGAATACGTACAATCTTGAAAATGAATGAACCGTTTTTACTTAAACTTGACACGTATGTACTTGTCTCGTAACCGGCGTGCTTGTATGACCAGATGTATGAACGTGAACGAGGCGAAAGTAGTATGTCAGGATCGTAGCAGGTGGCGTTCTGTGGTTTCTGCCTACCCCCATGGGAAAAAGGCGTGAGTTTATGTATGTATGTATGTGTTGACACGTATGTCATGTATAAGAAATACTCTCTAACAAAAATGTTATAAACTGACTCGACTTATATACCTACAACTACATGTATATCTTGGGTTAAAAAAGATTTTGGAATTGAATTTTTGTATTATATAGGTTGAAAGTTTGTAGGTAATACAATAAAAACCAATAAATAAGATGTGAAAATTGTTTGTTTGTTTGTACGAAGAAAACGCTAGAAGTTCTGATTTGATTACAAAAAAATATCACTGTCTGAAAGCTAATTAGTGCACCATTGCCAAGTTAAATAAACCATGTCACGTTATACGCGTATGTCGTATTGACATGAACGAAGTCACAGACAGAAATTAGTCTTGTATAAATTCAAAGATTAACATCAAAGATATACCTAATCGGTGACAATAATAATATCAACGATAACAAAGTTGCTAAAAAAACAACAGCCATTTTTTCCCCAAATCCCCACAGCCCACATATAGCTGTGTCTACTAAATAACTCTGTAACATCACTATTATCATACATCTCCTCTAAACGGCTATAAAATCCTATAATACACATTAATAAGCTATAAAGCGACATTTATTACTAAATAGCCGTTGAGGTGACATTAGACCATGTCACCTGGTCTGGGGTCATTGTGTAGAAGAGATTTGGAAAAGGTTCACTTGATGCAAATGCTGGTGCAATGCTGCTAGTCAATTTTTTTACGAGCGGTGTACCTCTCCTTTCTGTCCAAAAGTTATAGTTCTTTTCAAGATTTTCGTTTTTCCTTTCTTATTCTTGCTGTCTTTTAATACATTGCATATCTTTCTAGAGGGGTCATGTCCAGTCCCGCCTTCTACACTCTCATACTCAGATAGAATGGCAGTTCTTCAGAACAAGATAGAGATCAAGCGCTGGACCAACAGCGTTACGTGCTTTCCGAGGTACGGGGTTGTCACACCACCAACATCTAAACTCCGAGGTGCTACTGTGTTTATTTTTGGTGGAAAAAAACCCAAAAGCACTTTGCCAACCTGGGATAGCAACGAAACTAGCTAAAGAACTGAAAGTGCCCGTTTTTAGAAAGATAACGATATTTGGGACGTTTGGTTTCCAATTGTTCATTGGCTCATCCTTTGAAGGAACTTAAACATTCCCCGCGCACCTTTCTGGAGACGGTGTGGCTCTTGAGTGTAGGCCGTTAAGGGTCAATACCAGCCGGGGTGCGAAAAAATTCTATGAGCGACCGGCTTGCCCAAAAGGTAGTGAGCGGAACACCGCGCCGTGGGGATTTAGTCGGTAGGAGTCCGACATACCCCTCCGCATTACCTAAAGCGGAGGCAGTCTATGAGGATTTCCCCACGAAACAGAAATCAATAATAGACATACACTTTACACACACTCACCACACTCACTCACTCACACACTCACTCACTCACAACACTTCACACACTCACACACTACTCACTCACTCACTCACTCACTCACTCACTCACTTACTCACTCACTCACTTACACACTCACTCTCTCTCTTCTTCACTTCACTTAAAATTTTTGGATATACTTTATAGGTTAAGTGGTACTTCTGCATACATTTACTCTGCGGCCAAATCTTATTCGTTAAGCCGTGATGTATGTGTGTTGTATAAAAACTCTCGTGAGAATTAGAGTGACCATAAATAGTGAAGTTTAAGTCAAGTTAAAGTTAAGAATTATTGTCGGTCAGGCAGGTTGGCCGATCAGAGAATGTTTTAGACAGCTTCATTATAATAATGTCTTCTAGTTTTGCAAGAATTGGTGACTTGGCTTTCCTCTAATCGCTATTTACTAAGATTAATATTTGTTCGGATTTTTTTGGAAAAATGAGTGTGTGAATTAATGGGCTAACTGAGCTTAGTTTTGCCAAAACGTCTCAACGTCATCTAATAATATTTTAATAATTACGTTAAACTAATTCAATATGCTTAGAAATGATTTTTAATATGTTTTTGATTTATAATTACGGAGTTTTTTTACCCATTTCTCTGCATGCGAAACTATTTTTTGGAAGGCGTAACTAGGTTTAATAATAATTTTGTCTTGTCAATGACGTTCAAAGTTTTTAATGGACTTATAAATGCGAACGCTGGCACAGAGTCACTCCTTCAACACTTGAACTAATGTCAGTCACCGTCATATCACCCACATCTTATAACATCACATCACATCACATCACATCACATCACACCACATCACACCACACCACACCACACCACACCACACCACACCACACCACACCACACCACACCACACCACACCACACCACACCACACCACACCACACCACACCACACCACACCACACCACACCACACCACACCACACCACACCACACCACACCACACCACACCACACCACACTACACCACTTCCACACTCACATCCCACACCTTTCCCATCTCACATGCCAACACATAATTATAGCATAACATAAATATACCAAATGTAAGTAACTAAGAAGGAGTGGCGTCTTCTAACACAAGCATTATCTGCTTAAAAGGAGGCGCCATTACAAATAAAATGTGTACTATTTATGGTTATGAAATAAAATTATTATTATTATAAAAAAATATTATTATTATAAATGATTTGACTTGGATCCAAAAACAATGTTATTATGTCCTTCGTAAAATCCAATACATCTTGACGTTTTGATTAATCTAGGTATAATAATTGAGGTTAATTTTGGCCTCACGTACCCAATAATAATAATCCACAGAGGCAGAGCTAGAGTTTCCCTTCCAAAACAACACTCATATAGCAACATAAAAACAAAGTAAAATATAAAACCTAGATACAAAGATGGTCGTATAAACACTAATATTGTAAGTAATACTCATCAGTTCCGAGATGTTGTTTATTATAATGTAGTAAAAGGCACACGACTTCAATGCCATACTCAAAGTATCAGGTGTCGCTCTGTGGCCAACGTGTGCGAAGGAATGGAGGAGGTAAACTTAACCATTGTTAAAAAACAAACACTACATACCATCACGCCTGTATTCCCCGAAGGTATAAGCAGAGGTGTATCAATGTACGCCCACAGTCGCCGGTATGTTTAATTGTTTAGGTCCCATGTAATAGGGGGTGAGCCTATTGCCATTTACTACAGTTGCGGGATTTGTTCGAAATAGCCACTGTGACCCTGGATCGCAAAGAGCATTGGGAGGAATACGAATGGGTTATATAGTCAGTAAGAGTCTGATACTCCCTTTCGCTCAGAGTTGACAGAAGCTCAGAGTTTGAAGTAATTTGAAGAATTTCCATCATTTAATAAAAAAAGGGTCTGAAATAACGATGCTATTGTTAAGACCCTGTCTGAAAACCGCTGTCTGAGACAGGGCTGTACCTTTTGAACCGCAATAATTAGATACTTGACGTTTTCTCAGTTTATGTATTACTAAGGGCGCTATAACGATAAATAATAAAAATAAAATAAATTTGAATATGACGTGTTTTTTTTGGTGTTAAGTATTTATTGTACGGCGGCGTACGAAATACTTTGTGTGACTGATCGCTGTGCGAAGCTTCTTCAAACATCCTAGTTCACATAACATTGTGTACAATAGCAGAACTATTTTGCTGCCCACACATTATAAAACATTACCATCTCCAATCGATAACCAACCTTGATCACACATAAATAAAGTTTACTTTATATATAACCTAATGTAGCTTAAAAGGCTTCATGTAAACCTGCTTGTTTATACTTTTAGAAGATTTTTACGGCATTTTGAACGAAAATGAGACAAAATTGAATAAGACGTATTTAAAAGAGTTGTTTTGTGTCCTATAAGGTTTATCACTTAGGATCATTTGTGCTAAAAACTTAATTCAGAGTTAGTTGCTAACACGAGGTAAAATTACAAAATTTCTGTTGTACATACGAATTGATTGGTGATCGTTTTTTGTTTGTTTTTATTAACACACTGACCTTTTCACGCGAAATCGTCTCCGTGGAAGTCGAAAGACACCCTTAATACGGCCGTGCCGAAAATCCCTTCTTAGCTTCTTCTCCTAACCTGGCAAATAGCTATATTAGTCAAGCAGTTTTTGAGATTTCGCGTTTAGTCATCCGCATTTATACACATATACAAGCAACTTACTCCGCGTGGTTTATTCCCTAGTTACGACTTTGGTAACTGCTATGATCTCGTGGCTCTAAGCATGATGTTATATAGCATACTATTCCTCATGAATCTGGCTGTCATATACAAAAATATTATCTTTAATACGACCGGTATTTCCACAGATTATCGCTTAAGCAATAAATAAACTCTTCTAATTTGTTATATTAGTATAGATTTACTTTTTTATTTGGAGTTTGGATTTGCGAACGGTTAATAGCAATAGGCTCGCCCCCTATTACATGGGACCTAAAAACATGCTGGCGAACTGTGGGTGTACATTGGTACATCTCTGCCTAACCCTTCGGGGAATACAGGCGTGATGGTATGTATAAATGTATATGACTTTTTTTAAATAATAATTTATCCAAATTGACGTAACTAAAGATTTACTTTAACATAATCAGGTTAATAACTCACGCACAACAAGTAAGTACTTAAGTAAGAGCCTTCAATGAAACAATTACAGCTCAATAAAATATCCTTAAACCGCAAGATTAACGCGGGGTCGCGTTATAAGTACAATAAATCTGGTACATATTGAATGTGCGTCGTAAGTCTTCACAATTATCATGTAAAACAAACTGTGACTTGTGAGCCGGATTAACATGTACCTACAGGCAGTTTGTGGAACGAATAGAGTGGATAACACTTCATTTTAAAAGGTAGGATAGCTTTTTTTCTGATGGGATATCATCAAATGCATTCTCCAGCCCTGGGCGGGGCGGTAGGGAGTTTCAGACTTTTCCTGACTAAAACTCATCCATGTTCCTTCTCGTGCCCTTTGCGTTTCGGGGGCGCGGTATCTCTTTCGAACAACATGCAGCCATGGCAACGTTAGGGTGCCCAGTTCTAATATTCTCGGTTCCTATATAAAAACGGATAGTTTATCTTATCAGCCGTAATTCTATTGAATGCTCGACTGGTCGTTTGTGAAAATTCTAGTTCTACTTCTTGATCGTGTGCATTCAAAATTGTTGCGACAATTTTCAATGTTGAACCAAAATTATGGATATAAAATCGAATAATAGTCGTTTCCCATTTAAAAAATCCTCAAAGTTACTTAATTTGATGTGCAGAATACACCGCGTATCTGGCACAGCTGAATTCCAGAAATTGTCCGTATTCAATAGTACGTTCACCTCCTGAAAAATAAGCAGTGAATAAAAATCCAACCTTTAATTTACAAAACCCAGTAACAAACTAACTTGCAGTTAAAACCCAAACACAACATTGTCTTCACTTAACAACAGAGTATTTATAACTTAATTTGCTTAACTTAAGCCCCTCCACACGTTGTTGTAAGTAATTCCGTACAGCGCTTAAGATAAAGCCATCTCCACACTACGGCGTACCACGAGACGTTTATATTAAGTTGGAATAAGTTATCTCACTTATCATAATCTAACAAAAGATCACAATAGACTGTTACAGCATCATCAATATATTACTGTGTTGGTGCATGCCGAACGGTCTTGATACTTGAAATAACCGAGAAGCGGCGACTTGAACACAAACTATTTACCTATGGCTTTCTGAACTTATTTTTGCTAAAATCTACTAAAAATATATACCATCACGCCTGCATTCCTAGAAGGGTTAGGCAGAGGTGTACCAATGTACACCCACAGTTCGCCGGTCTATCTAAAAAGTGATGGAAATGTCAAGCCGATACAAAAAAACCTTATTTTTATTATGATTTATGTGACTAAATTCCATGTCAAGTGATATAATTGGTTAATCAGATATTTGTTTAACCAATCAATTACTAAAGCTGCCTTTAAATTGAAAAGCAGCAAAGAGTTTACAATTAGTTGCACAGAATTAATTAAAAAAAAATGTCAATACTTTACAATTATTTTTTTTCAATAACTCTCTAAGTGCACGTTTTGCCTTTAAATATATCGAAAGTCTACTTTTCATCAAGTTTACTTTAGTATACTTTTCACACAAACCAAACAACTCAAAAACTCCTCGATCCATTAGCAAAGTACCAAGACCTCTCGTCCCACCTCGCCATCCTCAACCCGCGAGGTGTGAGTGGCGTGAATTACCGTCACAGCGGGGGCCGGATCCCCTCGACCCTGGGAGGGGTTCCGAGAACCGATGCTGATGGCAGATTGTTGAGCTTTCTGATGATGCTGCCTTGATCTATGTACCGAGGATTCTATTGGGAAGTGTGATGTGCGGTGAAGGGATGTTAAAATATTAGTCGAGTATATTATGCTAATATTATAAAAATAAAGATTTTTTTGTTTGTTTGTACCGAATAGGTAAGCTCTGAAACTACTGGACCGATTTCAAAAATTCTTGTGCTGTTAAACAGCTACTTTATCACCGAGTAGCAAAGGCTATAACATCACGCTACGACCAACGGGAGCGGAGCAGTAAAAAAAGACTTAACTTAATATTATAAAGAGGTAAAAAATTTTTGTTTATTTGTTTGTAACGAATAGGCTCCCTATTTACTGGACCGATTTTCACAATGTTTTCACCAATAGGCATTATTCTTGAGTTACTTAGGCAATAATATAACATCACGCTACAACCAACGGGAGCGGAGAATTAACCAGAGACGTAATTTATCGCGGGTGGAGTAAGCCACGCGGACAAAGTCACGAGCTGTTAGTATATTAGAAAGAGGAAAGATTTTTGTTTCTTTTTGTACCATATACCACATACCATAATATACATAGCGGCGAACTGTGGGTGTACATTGGTACGCCTCTGCTAAACCATTTCGGGGAATATAGGCGTGATGGGAAATAATGATGATGTACCATTTCGTTTTATCTTAATTTTAGATCCATTGCATATTTCCTTTGATATTAAGCTCAATGATAAGGATTTAAATATCTGAACCAAATTGCCTAGGTAGCCTAGTTACTGCCTCAGGCTACTGGCAATAGGCTCGCCCCCTATTACATGGGATCTAAACATACCAGCGAATTGAGTGTGAACACTGGTATACCTCTGCTTAACCCTTCGAGGAATACAGGCGTGATGGCATGAATTATACCAAAGGCAGGTATCATGCATTCTTCATCTGACTCCATCGAAGATTAACACACCAGAGACAATCAACATTATTTCCATCAAAAATAATAGAGGCACATAACAATAACTCAGCCGGGAATGAACCCCGATACGATCAATCGTTTATCTATAAGCATTTAACATAAACATGTTTTAAATAAAAAGGTAACTTAACGCCTTTCCAGCCATTTATAATATAAATAACATTATTATGAATAATAAATAACGAAATAAATAAATTTATGAAAATGTGTATGATGTGAGACTGTACTTTTTTTTATTGTGAGTTCTTTTACTGCCTCGCTAGCCTAGAGGTCTTGGGTTCGATTCACAGGTCGAGCAAAGTGTTATTGGGTTTTTCTATGAATTTCTCAGTAGCAGCTCGGAGTTAGGATTTGTGCCCGGTTAATGACTATAGGCTCGCTCCCTATTTTTTTTTTTTTTTGTTTTTTTTGTTTTTGACTGTTCTCCACTCCCTACCTTGAGCAGGGGCGTTGTGAATCATATTTGTGTTACTTGTCATAATTGTGTGTAATTTTTTAATTTGTTTGTTGGTTATTACATTTGTTTTATTTGTACTTTGTTTAAATATTTGTGCTTTTAATCCTTTGATTTTTCTGTCATTTACCTGTTTATTATTATTTTGCTTATGTGTTGTTAGTAGTTTATTTTGTTTCTTTTTTGCCTTTTGTTATTAATTGTTGCATTTGTTTTGTTTGTACTTTGTCCGAAATTGAATATGTGTTTTTTTTGTTTACATGGGACCTAAACATATCGGCGAACTGTGGGTGCACATTGGTACTGCCTAACCCTTCGGGGAATACAGGCGTATTTTTGGGGAATACAGGTCTAATTATATTTTGGTTAATAAGTAATAAAATTCGATATTTAAATAAGGTAAAAGCACTAATATAATATTATTTTCTTAGTGGAATATAAAAATATATACAACCGAATTAAGACGCTATAACAAATTCGGTTAAAACAAAATTTCACGCCCAAACAAATGACGGTATTCAAATTAATACCCATACCAACACTATAGAACAATACAAATAAATAAAAACACGAGACCACGGCATGTGACGGTACCCTAACTCACATAATTCACGGGTCCCGTATGTACATGAGAGGATAACTCAATCTAACACGTGGTTTGTAGCAGGTGAAATAAAGAATGTGTCATTGTGTGTGTGTGTGTGAAAGGGATTAGTATTTTGATTTTTTTTACTCGTACTAATATTTGAAAGAAATAAAGTTTGTTTGTTTGTTGGTTTGTTTCTCTGGAAGTACTGGTGGGATTATAGAAATTCTTTTACTGATGGGAAGCTAGATTATTGGTGTGTGGCTTAGGATGTGTTTTTGGTGACTTCTATGAGGGCGAAGTCACGGGCCAAAGCTTCTTGTAAAGAAGAAGAAGATTAAAGGACAGAAAAATATAGAGATGAGTGCTTTCATTTAGTAGAAGGAAGAATAAATATTATTCGCATTTCAGAAATAAACTTTCTGAATTATCGATAGTAAAAAACCAAAAAAGAATGTTACTATACTTTAATTAAGTACTATTCATTACCAATTTTCTTTGAAGTGCCTGACAGGGTCCATGACTTTTTCATTTAAAAATGTTTATTTGTCTGCCTCGTTCGCCTAGTGGTCCTGAGCGCGACTGCTACGCTTAAGGTCTTGGTTTTCCCAGGTCCAGCAAAGTGTTATTGGGTTTTCTATGAAAGTCTCAGCAGCAGCTCGGAATTAGGATTTGTGCCTGGTTAATGGCAATAGGCTCGCCCCCTATTACATGAGACCTAAACATGGGTGGGTGGGTGTACATTGGTACACCTCTAGCTGACCCTTCGGAGAATACAGGCGTGATGGTAAGTATTTACCTCCTAAGCATGAGTACATTGTGGAACGCAATCAATGACTGAGTATTTACGAGTTTATTTCTCCTCAGGTCAATAGTGTCAAAAGACAAGTCCCCACCATCACCAAAACCACCAAATCACCCACGAACCCCAAAAACCCACGTACACAATGAAAAATCGCGTTAAACATTTCAATTCCGAAACTAAAAGGTTCATACCACATATAAAAGTCTTGCGTTCATTGTAAAAGTATCAGGTTACTGATAAACGACGCGGGCGCTGCGTAAAATGTTCCGAACGGTCCTCGATTAAGATCGGGAGCCTTCGGGCGAGATCGGGGATTGTCGGGGAGGTTCGGTTTCTGATAAAACTGAAGATTCTGTTTGTTTAATTGGATTTGTATTGGCGGGTAATTGTTTTGTTTTCAGAAGGGCAATTATAGGTGCAAAGTTTTTGAAACGATCGCAATTTAATCTCAGATTCTATTTATCAAAATTGCATCTAATTTAGTTAAATTTTTGACATTGATTGTCACTGAGATGAGATTGTGACTGGATTTTTAACGTTTTTAACTATAATTAAAGACTAGAATTTTAAATTAATAGATTCTGAAATTGAATCACGGAAACATAGATGGCACGGTTGGCGCAGTGGCTAAGAAATTGGCTGATGCGCTGCGTATCGCGGGTTCGCTTCCCGCACAGAAGAAATTTGTTCATGACTTACAAATAGTTGTTCCGGATCTGGCTGTTTATATAATTATGTGAGTTTATATGTTTGTAAACGCATCCACGATACCTACGGGAGAAATTCCTAGAGTTGGGCAATGTTTTTTGTAAAAGAAAATTTTATAATCATTTAATTCTTCGGCTTAATTCTGAAGTCTACACAGACAAAGTCACGGGCATAAACTAGTATTTCTATAATATAGTTTCTCATGCCCTCGTACACACCATAAGTGAGAAACCATCACTTCACCATAAGCTACCGTGATTTCAAATCAAATCATGGCGCCTTTCAATCGTACCGCCCACTGTTTTCGATAAAGCAACGCACAAACGAACTAACATTATTGACGGAGCCTACACGTCGAAGTGACGTACCATTACTTTTGGATAAGTGTTGGGTAAGGAGCTATGGATATAATACACGGTTGTGTATTTTGTAAAACAACGTAGAGTTTTTGAAAGGCGAATGGGGTAGACACGCCTCATTCTGGTCTATAAAAACTTGATTTGTTTAAACTTATTTTCTATTTAAAAATTAACTAATTCTAACTGGGGATTTCTCATGTATCGTCAGTGTGTTTAGAAACATATAAAATCGCTTACGAAACAATTATCTGTAGGTTATACAATATTTGTTCCGTGCAGATATCGAACCCTTGACACGCAATGCAGCAGCCAATCGCTTAGACACTGCACCAACCATGTCTGCAAAACTGCAATGTCACCTCAAGCTCATTTCATTTAAGGTGAATGCTCCGACCAGCCCGCGTAGTTTAAATTTTCTTACGTTTTTTGCAATTTGCAAGTCAGTATTAGGTTTAATGTCAAGATTTCATGAAATCTTGACATTTTATTATATATTAATATTAATATTGTCATTTTACTGATTTTAATGGTTATAATTTTGTAAATACATACTTCTTACGCCCGCGAATCATACTTTAATCAACATTAAACCTAATACTGATTTGCAAATTGCAAAAAACGTAAGAAAATTTAAATTTCGCGGGCTGGTCGGAGCATTCACCATTAGCAGAGATTTTTATAAAACATCTTGTTTTGTATTGCTTATAGTAGTGATTGTATTTTTATTCTCTGTGTTTTCAATAACACGTGTGACTCGCCTAGGCAATGGAAAATGACTTTCACTAGAGAAAACTAATATGGTCCCATGAAAATAAAAAAAAAAACAATTCCTGAAGCTAGTTTTACATCGACATTTTTGATTAGTCTATCTAAAACTACTACACATAAGGCATCCCCACACCCGAGCAAAATTATCGTCAATGCAATAAATATTTATCCTTAAAAAAATCGATTTCGCCTACAAAACTATCGCCCCGATGATAATACCGCTTGTCTGTGAGGACACCTTTAAAAGCAAAGCTGCTCAAAAATTCCAAACATCACAGCAATTGACACTTAAAAAATCCAAAATCGCCCATTACGATAGACTTTCTACATTGAAACCTTATCCCATAAAAAAAAAAAACCTCCCAATTTTATAGTAAACACTAATGGTAACAATAAAATACTCTAACATGTTTATCCGTATGTCTCTTCCACGTACAGAACCATTCGTTCTCATCAGTTGTCGGTTTGTTACACCTCTGCTTACCATCGGACGATCAGGTTACATAGCGTAATGATAATGACTCTATCCTATCTAACAGATAGGGTTACAAGTAAATATTAGTAAATGTTTGTATTGGGAATAATAATGGGCATATAAATTGTGCTCTGTCGGTTGTTATTTTTATGTTTTTTTTCGTTTTTGAAAGTAATTGTTGGACTCGTCTTTGGGTCTGTTGGTTTGTTTGTCTTTGATAGCTTGAGAATTTCTATCTCGAACTGCCTCGTTAGCCTAGCGGTCCTAAGTGCGACTGCTACGCTAGAGGTCTTGGGTTCCTAGGTTGGGCAAAGTTTTATTGGGTTTTTCTATGAAATTCTCAGTAGCAGCTCGGAGTTATGACTTGTGCGCGGTTAATGGCTATAGGCTCGCCCCCTATTACATGAGACCTAAACATACCGTCAAACTGTGGGTGTATTTTGATACACTTCTGCCTAAACCTTCGAGGAATACATGCGTGATTGGTGTGTAGAACTTCTAGTATTTTTTTAATATTTTCGCAGTTATGTAAAAGTCTTATGCAATAGGGGCAACTTTTTTATTGGTTCACCATTCCCTACCACTGCAATTCTTGAAAGCCAGCATCAACAGTGGCGACCACCAGAGAAGCGCCGAGACAATGAGGCTCCACGAGTCCCGGAGAAATGATACAACTGTCTTGGATCCTAATAGAAAGAGGCAATTCAAGACAGTGGTATTTAGAAGTAGTAGTATTAGACCTCTTTGTGAAGAAGCTCATCCGGAGAAGTACTACCATCACACCTATTTCTGCCGCAAAGCAACGTTGCTATGTTCTGGTTTGAAGGGTAGGTGCCGGTGTAATTACAGGCACATGACACATTTCAACTTTGTCTCTGCGATGGCAGCGCATTTGCAAGGCCTCTGGTATTGTTGACTGCCCCGTTAGTCTCGTGGTTGCAAGCGCGACTGCTGAGCAAAGGGTCCCGGGTTCGATTCCCAGGTCGGGCAAAAAGTGTCATTGGGTTTTTCCATTAGGAATTTCTCAGTACCAGCCCGGAGTTTGGAAGTTGGTGGTGTGACACCCCCGTGCCTCGGAAAGCACGTAAAGTCGTTGGTCCTGCGCCTAATCTCTCTCCGGTCGTGTCGGATTGCCGTCCCATCGGGCTATGAGAGTTAGGAAAGAGGGAGTGCACCTGTGTTTGCGCACACACTTGTGCACTATAATATCTCCTGCGTACGTGGCTAGTCTGCATTAAGATTAGCCGCCGTGGCCGGAATCGGTCTGGAGGATTACATTTTTTTTACATTGTAGATGTCCATAGGTATTGGTGACCACTTAAAATCAGGTGGGCCGTGGGCTTCTTTGAGGCAGAAATAGGTATGGTGGTAGTACTACCCCGGACGAGCACCTTCACTAAGACTACTACTACATTTGGTCTTGTTACCTAATAACAGTAAAAAAAATATGTACCAAAAGTTCAATAACCCAGAAGAAATGTAAAAAACCCTAAATATCATTTTAGTAAACAGTTACTGGTGCAATAACTCTTGCTGCACAGATATGTTTAGCAGGTAATATAGTTCCCGAGGTGCGCGCCACCAGACGGACAGACAGACAAATTTATAAGCAGGCGTTAACGAGATGTATAGAACTGTGCTCCTCGAGGGTAATGGGGTAAGTGGGATTTTTGGTGTTGTGTTATTTTTTGTATGACTGTTTTGTCTGTGTGTGTTTGTTATCAATTTTTTTTAGTTCAGTGCTTTATTAATTTTATTTTAATGTACCTAAAACATAACTGATTTGCAAGACTCATAGATTTTTATTATTTGCCAAGAATAAAAAATATGATAACAATCGAATTGTGAACCTTCTCCTTTTAATTAAAATTTGTTAATCACACATTTGTTCACCTATTAAATCTAATAACAAATTACTTAATATAAAAATAACCAAAAAATATGTTTATAAAACTTTTCATAAACAAAAACCACTTAAAGGATTATATACCTACGGCTTTTCAACCAGAGTATTTTTCAATGAAAAAATACAATAAAAAAATCTACAAATAATTTTAGCATTCTTTTACTCACACAAAACAAAACCACAATTGCCGCAGCAAATCGCACAAATTCTCAAATTCATACAATTCCATACAAATACGCAAATTTCACGCACGCCCTTACACAACAAGCGCCACTAAAATAAAACGCTTCGAACAAACAAATAAACAAATATAATAATGTGCAGGTGTGAATGAGCTTCGGCTGCCGTGGAAACGAGACAAAACATACACCTTTCAACACGTGCGTCGGAGACAGGTATACTTTACCGAAGATGTACGAAGATGCACGAAGTTATTGAGTCGGTTGTTAATTCGATTTGTTTATTGAGATTAGGTTATGTTTAAGGTTAGTGGTTATCATGATTGTGGGAATAAAGAAGCTGAGGGTCCATTCTGTAAAAAATGTATGATTTAGGTAAGCCGTCAATAGTTAATAGTTTTTTTTTTTTTTTTTTTTTTTATAGACGGGAAATCATCAAATAACTTCCCCCGCCCTGGGCGGGGCGGGAGGGAGTGTCAGACTTTTACTGACTAAAACCCGTCTATGTTCCTTCATGTGCCCTTTGCGTTCCGGGGGCGCGGTATCTCTTTCGAACAACCCGCAGCCCCGGCAGGCATCGGCCCTCAGTGGCCCCATCCAATTTGCTGACATCTCTTTGAGGCGCGCGTGGAACACGAACGCGCCGTCGACACGGTCTGTCGCTAGTGAACGTACGGACGGCGAGCTACCCATTGCTCACCGTCCACAGACCCGCGTCTACGGTGGCCGGGAGTCGTCTCGTGGCTCCCGACGCCCGGATCGTCTACCGCGGCGGCCGCTGGGACGGGGGACCCTCCTTTCTCTCTCCCGTCCCGCCGCCTCCTTCTCTAGCATTACAGCTTCGCAGAAGAAGGCGACTGCTTCCCATTCCCCCTCGCTCCGGACCATGGCCTGAACCAGTGCCGGACGCGAGAGGGCGCCGCCGCCGATGGCCGCCTCGAGGACTCGGCGGTGCTCAGCCCAAGCAGGGCACACCGCCAGAGTATGCTCCACCGTGTCCTCGGGGCGATCCTCACAATGGTGACATCCGGGCGTTTCCTCCCGCCCGATGAGGTGCAGGAACCTCCCGAAACTTCCGTGTCCGGTGAGGACCTGCGTCAGGCGGTAGGTGAGGGCGCCGTGGCGCCGCTCTAGCCACTCCTCAAAGAGGGGTCTTACCGCCTCAATCGAGGCGAGCCCTGCACGAGGTTGCGACAGTCGTTCTCTCCATGTCGCCATGAGATCGAGCCGGAGTTCCGTCCGCAGGGCGGCAATTTGCCGCGGCAGCGGAGTTTCGCCCCGGCCCAGTGCCTCCGCGCGCCACTCGTGTAGGCGCGCGAGGACCAGCGCCTCCAGATCCCATGGCGGCTCGCTGGCTCGCTCGCTGCCTCGCCGGAGATCGTGCGGTATCCGCGGATGACCCTTATGGCGATCACCCGCTGGGACGCGTTCAGGTAATGGGCGGCAAGCCGCCTCAAGCCCCGCGCCCACACCGGGGCCCCGTAAAGGGCCATCGAACGCACGACCCCCGCGTAGAGCCTCCGGCAGGAGGCGTTTGGCCCCCTCAAATTGGGCAAGAGCCGCTTGAGAGCGGCCGACGCCCGTGCCAACTTGGGAGCCAAACGTCGGAAGTGCTCCACGAAGTTCCATCGGCTGTCGAGGACAAGTCCCAGGTACTTCATCGTCGACCCGACGCCGACGGAAACCCCTCCTACCGTGATTTGGGATCCCGACGGTGGCGCGTTCCGAGGCCCATGAAAACACAGGACCTCGGACTTGTGCAAGGCCACCTCGAGACCCAATTGCCGGATCCTCTCAACGACTGTCGCAACCCCGCGTGTCATAAGGTCGGCCGCCGCCTCGTGCGACCTCCCCTGCGCCAGGACCAGTGTGTCGTCCGCGTAGCACACTACGCTGGCGCCCTCGGGGAGGTCAGCACGTAGCACCCAGTCGTAGCCGATGTTCCACAGGAGCGGCCCCAGCACCGATCCCTGCGGAACACCGCACGACATCTCTCGCCGGTTCCATTCACCATTTCGACCAGGGTAGATCACGGCTCTATCACACAGATAGGCCCCGACCACCCGACGGAGGTAGTTCGGCACCCGGTGGTACCGGAGTGCCTCCCTAATGCAGGACCAGGGCAGGGAGTTAAACGCGTTGGCGATGTCCAACGACACCGCCAACACAACCCCGCCCCGGGATACAGCATCCCCCGTCGAGAGAGCTCTGACGCGCATGATGGCATCCACCGTAGAGCGCCCCCTGCGGAAGCCGAACTGGCAGTCCGCAAGGTCCGGCCCCATCCCAGACAGGTGCCCGACGAGGCGGCCCGCAATCACTCTTTCAAAGAGCTTGCCCACCTCGTCGAGCAGCACGATGGGCCGGTATGCGGACGGTGAGTCCGCAGGGCGCCCAGGCTTCCGAATGAGGACCAGCTTCCCCGTCTTCCAACGAAGTGGGAACTGGCCCCTCTCCAAACATGCGCTTA
This sequence comes from Caradrina clavipalpis, assembly GCA_932526535.1. Classification (NCBI taxonomy): domain Eukaryota; kingdom Metazoa; phylum Arthropoda; class Insecta; order Lepidoptera; family Noctuidae; genus Caradrina; species Caradrina clavipalpis. The sequence goes on from OW052110.1 coordinate 1,904,483, forward strand.
GGAGCCCCTCCAATCGGGGCCCTAGAGCCTCTGAGGCCAGGACCCAAGCTTTCCCAGGCAAGCCGTCGGGTCCCGGGGCGGTATTTTTGCCTTTCAGCTTAGGCACCGCCACCCTCAGGTCTACCCCAGTCACCTCTGGTGTGTCGTCGTCGGTGTGGTCCGCTTCCGGCATCGCAGGCGGCGGAGCCATGGGCGGGGGAGGATGTTCTCCCCGCGAGGGGAACAGAGCGCTCACCACGTCCTCAACGAGCTCCGGCCGGAGACTCTGCGTCAGCGGGGGGGCCCAGGTGCGGATCTTGTCCCGCACCGTCTTGTAAGGGCGCCCCCACGGATCCGCGTTCAGAGTCCCCAGCAACTCCTCGCGGGCCTGAGCTTTGGCCCGCGAAATGGCCTCGTTGAGGGCGGTCTTCGCCTCTCTGTACCCCTCGTACAGCTCCGCCTCAATGGCCGCCGCATTCGGTGGCCGAATGCGGAGCCTGCGATGATGGGCGTACGGGTGTCGCGCAGCGACGCATGCCTCCCGCAGCGCCGAAATCTCTTGCGACCACCAGTACACCTGCCGGCGGGCGCCGCCCTGCGGGACTCGGGGCATTGCCACGTCACAAATCTCGGACATGGCCCCCTGGAACCACTCCACCTCACTGTCTATGTCGGCAGGCCTGTCCGGTGATGACACCCAGGCCTGCACGATCGAGGCTTCCAGGAGGAGCTCCCGGTCCAACTGCTTCAGCGCCCAACGCGGACCACTCGGGGCCTGCACGACCGGCGCGCTGGAGTCCGGGGCGGAGACGTCAAACCGGATGTACCGGTGATCGGAGTAGGTCTCCACCCCCTCCACAACGCGCCAGTCAAGAACCCGCGGCGACAGAGCGGGGCTGGCGAACGAGATGTCCACCACCGATTCGCCCCGCATCCGCACGCACGTGGGTACAGAACCCCGATTCAGGATGACTAGACCCTTCTCCAGGGTCCAGTCCTCCAGCATCCTCCCCCGCACATCCGTGCAGCGAGAACCCCAAGCCAAGTTTTTGGCATTGAAGTCCCCGAGCACTAGCACGGGGAGGGAATGGCTTCCGACGACAAATATATAGTTAATAGTTAAGGCACTCGAAATAGTGTTTGAAGCCTATGATTGCCAGTGTTATTACAGGCACATGAGACATTTTAACTTTGTCTCTAGGATGACAACGCATTTGCAAGGCCTCTGGTATTGCAGATGTCTATAGGTAGCGGTAACCACTTAACATCAGGTGGGCCGTCGCCGTCGGTATGTTTGCCATCCAGTGGCATACAAAAAAAATTTTTGTTATAATCATATCAAAATGCCTAAGCTAAAATATAAATATACCATCACGCCTGTATTCCCCGAAGGGATAGGCAGAGGTGTACCAATGTACACCCACAGTTCGCCGGTATATTTAGGTCCCATGTAATAGGGGGAGAGCCTATTGCCAAGCTAAAATATTTGACTACAAAAAGAGGAAATATAACTTTCTCTTACCACACTAAACCTTACATCACCACATAATAATATCCGAAGCCAAAATATAATAATACATGAATACACAAACACACACAAACACCCCTTATTCTGTACACATCGTTTATGATTTAATTATTAAACAAAATTACCTCTCTTAAAGGCTTTTACGACTATTTTGATCTCGTAAATGTTTGTAACCTTTTCTTGAACATTTTTTACGACAAACCATAGGACATACAGGCGACGTGAAATAACATAAAATACATAAAATTGGTTTAGTGATTTTTGGAACTGCCTCGTTGGCCTAGTGGTCCTAAGCGCGACTGCTACGCTAGAAGTCTTGGGTTTAATTCCCAGGTCGAGCAAAAAGTGTGATTGAGTTTTTCTATGAATTTCTCAGTAGCAGCTCGGAGTTTGGATTTGTGCCCGATTAATGGCAATAGTCTCGCCCCCTATTACATGGGACCTAAAAACGTACCGGGTAAACTGTGGATGTCATTGGTACACCTCTGTCTAACCCTTCGGAGAACATAGGCGTGATGGTATGGTATATATGTGGTCACGGATCCGATGCCTGCGTGGAAAGTCAAGTACACCATAAAACACTAGTGCCATGGGGTCCGAGCGCTCATCTAGTTTTTCGGGACATCGCCAAGCGACTGGTCGACTCTTCACTCTTTAATTAAATTAAGAGTAACGTACATTGTAAGCATTACATGCCCTTAAGACAAGTAGTTAGGAGTATTTCTGTTTTATTATTATAGGCCAAGATATAATTAAGCAATTATTGTTTTATGTTCTCCAGTGGGTAAACCTGGTTAAGGATTAAAGATTATAACTTCATAAGGCTACTGGTATATTGCCGCTGTAGTTGGGTCTTTGACACTATCATCTTCCTGCCCTTATCCCATGTTACTTGGAGTCGGCGCAATATGTTTTCTTCTTCCATGCCGTCCTGTCAACCGTCATGCTATCACTGACTCCTCTCTTTTTCATATCCTTCTTCACACAATACATCCTTCTTTTTTGGCCTTCCTCTCCATCCATCCCCATTTATATTCATAACTCTTTTGATCACATGCCTCTCATCCCTCCTCTTCACATGCCCATATCAAGACAAACGATTCCCTTTCAACTTTTCTGTCATTGGCGCTCAAACTTCCTCTAACATACTCATTGCCGCTTCCGACCAGTCCTTTTGGAAATCTATAGGGGAGACAGTGAACGTCTTGCGGCTGACATGATGATGATGAACCAAAAATTTTAAGGACTTAGTGGCTGAACAATTGGTTGCTGCGCTGTGTGCAGCGGGTTCGATTCTCCGCAAAAAAAATATTGCTGCAGATAGTTGTTCCGGGTCTGGCTGATTTTATATTCCCACATAAATTTGATAAGGCCAAAGCATATAATACTGTGACGACACATTTTTGCCAACTCAATTGATAACATATTTATTAATTTCAAAAAAACTTAAAATTTTATTTTTAGTACCTAGCTGTTTTTATGCATTCTGTTATTTTTTTAAAGACGTTGCCCCCACTATAAATTTCTCCAGTATCGTAGGTGCATTTACAAATATATAAACACACATACACAACCACCAAAATCTCATATAAAATTTTACCAAAGAATCCACAAAAACCACACAAACATCTGTTCAATAATTCCCAGTTCACTGTAACAGTTCCAGCACACGATATTTGCAACTAATTATTTTATTGCAAATGCGAGAACAAAATACGACGATGTGCAACTGCCTTATAGCGTCCGTTACCATGAGATGTGTTATAGGGGACACTATTATAAGATTATTAGCATTCGCTGGTCTGTACCAGACTTTATTAGCTTTTTATTGCCATCTCTTGAAGTGACAATCAGATTGAAACTGACCTTTATCAAAGGGGCGTAACTTGAGAAAGGATTTATGCAAATATATGTTTTGTACTTCGGTAATTAGGTTGAAAATTGAATGATGTGAATGTGAGATGGGTGAAAATAGTTTCGAGTGAAGGTCTGAGGGCAAAAGTGTCGTTTAAACACTTTGTTTAAAAGATCTTAATTTTAGTTTGTTAGTATCCACATAAAAATGTGTTTTATTTTATTGATATCCTTTTGAGATTGTCAATTTGTTACAACACCTACACGTTGGTGTTTTCGGAGCTAAATTAGGTCCCAAAAATGACAAGGGTCTGCCCCTAAAGAGTTCTAAATTCAAATTATTTTTTAATATACCTGCAGTTTATGAGGCAATGATTAAGTAGAGTAAATACTTTTTTTTGCTTAGGTACTGGCTGGTAAGATGTATATTTTTTATTCTTTTTTCTTGCGATGGCGCGAAGATTATAGTTTTTATTTATTTTAGAGCATCTCTTTTTCGTTATCTGTGGACGTGAAAATATGTGGCAGCTGCCTTATTAGCTGTACCTTAATAATAATGGCTGATATTAGAGACTGGTGTTTTGTGGAAGTGTACAAAATGAAGATTGGTTGAAAAAGGAAAGTTATTTATATAAAAATCGCGGGATGTCAGTGAAAAGATTAAACAATCCAGCAAAACCACACAAAGAAAGGTATAATATTTAACTTAATTCAGTTTAATCAAAAATCTGGCGATAATCAAAAGATTTTTTTTTTGCACATAGCGGATTGGCGATTAGATACTATAGTAAATAAACTTAGAAAGTACATAATGGAATAGAAAAGGTCACCGAGGTACTTGCCCGGTTGCGAACCCAGTTTCGTGCATGAGAGACGCCTTAACCACTGGTCCATTACGACAATAAACAATATTCCTAAATGACTCATTCACACTAAACCGAAAACTTGAATGCCGATTAATATTTTAAACGCAAGCAAACAAAAAAAAACAAAAACCAAATAAATGTACCTTTCGCGAAAATTACATCATTAAATACCATATAGTGTTGCCGTTTTAAAAAACATTTCTCGCATAAAAACAAAACGACTCTATGGTCCTTCATTCGAAATTTAATAAAAACGTGTTCGCAAAGGTTTTAAATAACGAACAATCATTTAATCTCGAAGTGAACCAGAGACAAAACGGTGGTGCATTATAATGCAAAAATTAATTTTCTTTAAGATAAAAATATGGTTAAGCTACTGAATGTTTGTTTGTTGCTGGTTCTGTACAATATTTTTACAGTTTATTTAAAATTAGCTGTGCCCGCGACACTTACTTTAATCATATTTGAATGAAAACAACTTGCGTTGGGTAAATCTTATCAAACTCATCTGCCTGCCTAGCCTTTTCTCAACTATGTTGGGGTCGGCTTCCAGTCGAACCGGATGCAGCTGAATATCAGTATTTTACATGGAGCGACTGCCTATCAGACCTCCACAACCCAGTAATGGGTAATACGATACTCTTGGTAAGACTGGTTGTCAGACTTTCGGGCTTCTGACTAACAGTAACGACTGTCAAAGATCTACAAATGACAGCCGGGACCAACGGCTTTACGTGCTTTCCGAGGCGCGGAGGAAACCCGCTATAGTAAATGGTCACCCATCCACAGACCAATCTCGGCAAGCGTGGCTTAACCCGGAAGATCGGTCTATGCGGCTGTAATTATTTAGCCACGAGCTCCTTACAATATAATAAGCTCCTTATAATCTTATCAAACTACTATAAAAGATATTTGGATAAATGGATATTTGTTACTCAATCACGCCAGAACGGTTGAACGTATCTGTATGAAACTTGGCACAGTGATAGATTTTTAGTCTGGAATAGGCTTTTTATTCCAACAAAATGTATGGTTTTCGTGGAATAATACAATTAACAAATAACTAAACTTTGACACGAAAGAAAACGCCAGCTAGAAGCTGCGAAGCTAATACAAACCTTGCCTGAAAATTTTCGAAGTTTGTTTTTTTAAATGTCATTGGATGGCAAACAGACCGAAGGCTCACCTGATGTGGTGACCACTACCTATAGACATCTGCAACACCAGAAGCCTTACAAATGCGTTGCCATCCAAGAAACAAAGTTGAAATGTCTCATGTGCACAGCAACGCTTCTTTGCAGTAGAAATAGCCATAGTGGCTCCTTCACAAAGAGCTCTACTACTACTGAAATACGCGCTACTAAAGTATGCGAACAAAATGACCTTCACCACTTCATAAAATTATAAGTAACTGGCCGTGAAACCGCCTAAAACCTTCTCAAAAGTCGTCCTCATACAGATCTCTAAGCCAGCTCACAGACGCAAGGGTCTGCAGTTAAAGTCAGTCGCAGCATGTTTACGAGAAGCGCGATATTTATTTATTTCGACATGGTCCTATGTGTGAGTTGTTTGTTGTATCGGGACGTGTTGCGGACCAATTTGGTGGACGTGCCGGTGATACTGTGGCGCTTTGGGCTGCGTTTGGGTTAGAGATTTGCGGGTGTAAGGACCAGGGGTGTGGGTAAGGTTAGCCAATTACTGCGATAGTCTGAGCTAGTTAGTAAAATCTTGACCTAGGTCGAAAAAAAAATATTTTTTTTTTTTTATTTTGGCAATGAACTCGCCTCCTATTACATGGGATCTTTAGGGGAATACAGGGGTGTGATGGTGTGTATTTTTGTATACTTTAGTTTAATCATGTTTTTGTTTAGATCGAATCGGATAAAAATTATGATTATGCATCTAATGCGAGAGGTCGCGGGTTCAATACCGGGCAAGCACCAATGTGACTTTGTCAATTCATATTTATGTACTTTTTTTACAATTAATATAAATCTAAAATCGCCAATCCACCTTGAGCAAGCGTGGTGATCAATGTTTGTACTCAAGAGGCTTTTGCCCTGTAGTGAGACAGTAATAAGCTGGTATTATCATAGAGCATGTATAATCGATAATGTGCTACGGTTACCTATAATTGAGTGTACTCGTACATTATAATAGAGTAATATAAGTTTAACACATACCAACGCGCCTGTAATCCCACTGAACGGTTAGGCAGAGGTGTACCATTGTACACCCACAATTCACCGGTATGTTTAGGTCCCACGCAATAGGGAGCGAGCCTATTGCCATTAACCAGGCACAAATCTTAACTCCGAGCTGCTACTGCGAATTTTATAAAAAAACACAATAACAAGTTTTTGTTCGACGTGGGAATCAAACCCAAGAACTTTAGCTTAACAGTCGTAATAAGGTTAAATTTTGTATAAAATAATTTTATTGTACCTTTCGCTGGTACTCCTCAAATAAATAAATAATTCTTGGTCCTTCCATCCGCAGTACACCTCGATCGTTTCGCAAAAGTTTTATTTTTAATCGCCGATCAGATTTCGTCCGCTCGTTCTGTGCGTGTATTTTATTTATATTACATTAAAATTGCTTCCAATAAATATATATTTCCATTCAAATAATAATATTGATTGCGGAACCCCAAAAAAATAAATTGTGATGTGTTTTTAAAGGGCTGTTGGTTCCGTATTTGTTTATAAAGTTAACTGTATTGCGTAATGGATTCTTGTTTGTTTTTGATGATGGGAAATAAAATATAATAAAGCTATATGTCACAAAGCTTGAAGCCAGTATTTTTACATTATAAGGACCGGACCTGATTAAGACCGCAGGAAGACGCTGGATGCAGGCCGCTTCCAACCGGTCCTTTTGGAAATCTATGGGGGAGGCCTATGTCCAGCAGTGGACGTCCTGCGGCTGATATGATGATGATGATAAGGACCGGACTCTACCAAAGCGGTGAGGAGAGGAGATGTCTCGTAAACTACCAATAGGATAATGTGTTGTATTAAAAGTAAACAGTGAGGTGTGAAAATCCACACCGCAAAGCAGCGTTGCTGTGTTGCGATTTGAAGGGTATGGGTGCCAATGTAGTTGCAGGCACATGGCACATTTCAACTTTGTCTCTGGGATGGCAACGCATTTGCAACGCCCCTGGTATTGCAGATGTCTTGAGATAGCGGGGACCACCTAACATTAGGTGAGCCGTGGGTTTGTTTACCGTCGAATGACATTAAAAAAGATGAAAACGCCAGCAAAAGTTAGTATTAGAAAAAAGTAACTTGAAGAAGTCTAGGACACACTTATAACTCATTACCATTTCAGCCTAATGACATTCTACGCTGAACATAGGCCTCTCCTAAAGATCGACGCAATGATCGCAGCGGTTTACAGCGACCTACACCAGGTCGTAAATCCACCTCGTAGGACTTGTACCTTAGCTTAATAAATACATAACGCTAAAGGTACCTACTGAAATCATCATATTCAACATCAACTGCCTCGTTAGCCTAGTAGTCCTCAGCGCGTGTGCTACGCTAGAGGTCTTGGGTTTTCAACTAGCAATAATCGCACTTCGAAATAACCTCATTGGTTATGAATTACGATACCGCAAACAGAGGCCGATGCCTGCCGGGGCTGCGGGTTGTTCGAAAGAGATACCGCGCCCCCGGAACGCAAAGGGCACATGAAGGAACATAGATGGGTTTTAGTCAGTAAAAGTCTGACACTCCCTCCAGTCCTGCCCAGGGCCGGGGAAGTTATTTGATGATTTCCCATCAATAGAAAAAAAAAAACGTCTTGGGTTCGATTCCCAAGTCGAGCAAAAGGTGTTATTGGGTTTACCTATGAAATTCTCAGTAGCAGCTCGGAGTTAGGATTTATGCCCGGGTAGTGGTAACACCCTCGCCCCCTATTACATGGGACCTAAACATACCGGCGAACTGTGGGTGTACATTGGTACATCTCTGCCTAACCCTTCAAAAAATACATACGTGCTGGTATGTTATGTTAACTCATTATTACATCTCTGTCAAATTTCTAGAAATCGATAGAAACAGCATGATGTTTCAATTGTTTAATGAATGATGTTTCCATTTAAATAAACAAATAAAATCAAAGAAATAAAAACATTTGTAAACAAACAAATAATATCAAATACAATATCATATGAAAAGACGAGACAGCGAGACTGCATGAATAAATTGTAGATATTCCATGAATTTTGATGAAACCCACCCCTATTTCTATTCATCCCTTATTTTATTTGCAGTCTGGGTGGTTGAGGGGTGAAATTGTAAGAACGGAATAAACTTGTATTGATGTAGAATAGAAATCTCGATTCATTGGCTCAAATGGTCGGTCGTATACGCCTCTCATACTAATAATAATTAAAAATGGGCTGATAATCTATAAAACATAAAATATAACACACCATCACGCCTATATACTCCAAAGGGTTAGGCAGAAGGTACCAATGTACACAATTCGCCGGTATGTTTAGGTCCCATGTAATAGGGGGCAAGCCTATTGCCATTAGCCGTGCACAAATCGTAACCCTGAGCTGCTACTGAGACTTTCATAGAGCCTAATAACACTGCTGGACCCGGGAATAGAACCCAAGACCTCTAGCGTAGCAGTCGCGCTTAGGACCACTAGGTTAACGAGGCAGTTAATCTGTAATCTGTGTGTGGCTGATATCTATACTATCTATACTAATATAATAAAGCTGTTTTTTTTTATCATTGTTTGTTTGTTTATACACGCTTATCTTTAGAAAAACAAGACGGATTAGAAAATATATTTTTGTATAAAGATAGCCAGATTTATAAGGAATTCTGGCTATTAAATAGTCTATATGCTACAACCCACGAGGGCAAAGCAATAACCATAGCTGTAGCCACGAGCAGAAACTAGTATTAAATAAAACTATAATTCTAGTTTTAAAATCCACAGTTCCAAACTAAATTCTCCTCAATAACACCTAATTACATAAAAGGACAAAATAAAAATGGATACCCATTTTGTACTACAGCAACCAGACCCGTACTATCCCATATAAAGACTCAAATTATCAGGACAAATGCTTTCAAGTGCTTTAACAATAAAAATACTCAAAGGTGCTCGTTACGACCATTTAAAACGCTCTCAAAATAATTAAATTTGTGTCCGGCCATCTTGTAAGCAATTAATGTTACTTACACTGCCTGTGGATTAAATGGGAATGTTAAAAGGTTCTATATGAACTAATGTCGATAGGGTAGCCATTTTTTTCTTTAGTTCTGGCTTGGTTTTTGCGGTTATCCATTTTTTTTCTAGCAATTTGTACTAACATAATTTTGTAATGCTTTTAAGTTAAGCGTTTTTCACAGCCACTTTTTGTTGGTTTCGACGTGACACTATAGTTTTTTAGCATAACTCCAGTACTTCTCAGTGTACCTAACCCTACCTTTTTCAGTTTGACCCTACCTTTTTTGATGTAATCCTCCCTTTAAGAAAAGGCTAGATTTTTTCAGCATAACTCTATCTTTTGTTCAGTGTTACTCTATCTGTTTTCAGAGTAACCCTAACTTTTTTTATCGTCACGTTATCATTTTTCAGCATAACCCTAACACTTTTCAGGGTAATCCTAGCGGTGTAACAACTAATCCCCTAGCCTTCTTTTAGCATCATTTAAAATTTCGGTTGACAGTTCAATCTTGCATCATTCGTTTGTAGAAAGCTTACCTACTGTCAAAGAGCTAGCTATTCTATATTCAAACCGTATGAAAAAGCAAAATCATTCAATGGATGGATATTAAAAAACAAATCATTTATCGAACAGATCGATCCTTTTCATATGCCCTTAGTTAAATCTATACTAATATTATAAAGATTTTTTTGTGTGTTTGTTTGTGACGAATAGGCTCCGAAACTACTGAACAGATTTTAACCATTTCTTCACCAATAGATAGCTACATTATTTCTGAGTAACATAGGCTATATAACATCACACTACGACCCACGGGAGCGGAGCAGTAAGCAAGAGAATAACTTAAGCCGGGTAAAATAAGCAACACGGACGAACTCGCGAGCAGTTCGCTTGTATGGAAATATACCAACACGAGAAACGGGCAAGATATTAATATATTTATTATCTTCCGTAGCCTAGGGCCAGCAATATACCCACCTAGTTAAAACCAAGTGATATTTCTTCCCGAACACCAGAAATTAACGTGAAATAAAATATCAAGAAACACCTTACTACACTAATAAAAATCGAACTCCCAATAGGGCTATAATTATAAAAATTAACATTTTATTGGTCAATTATAATAAATGATTTAGAAAACCTTCGGGCTAACTTGGTCGTTAAAACAGTCATGATTAAATGGTTTTAAACCAAAATAATCGCCTTTAAAAATAAATATTTGAGTCTTTTTATTTTCGCCACTGTCTCGTTACTGCGCAGAGCCGAACTCAAAGACGGGGCTTTGAGTTTATGTCTATCTCTTTCTATCTTAGGCATTCTTACTTTAAGTGGTGGTGTGGTCTCTGTCGCACGTCTCGGCAATTTGCCGACATGTTGTTATGCTGCAATCAATTGCCATGCGCAAACAGACGTCTATGATATATCCAATTAAGTTGAACTCGAGGGTAAGGGTGTAGCTGCGCTTTTTGTATTCTGTTTTATTGGGTGAGTGTGTGTGATGTGTTCGGGTTTATTGTTTAATGATAACAGAGGTAGCGATTTGTAATTTTTAATTGAGGTGCTGCTTTATCTTTTTTTGTTTTTTTTACTTGGGTAGGTTTTTTTGTTCTCACTACTGAGATGATTCCAGTTTCTTCTTGTGTTTAGTAATTAGCTTAGACCATTGTAGGCACTATGTTTGCTTTTTGATCCGTATAAACAGATCGCCTCGTATAGGTTTTTAATGGGGTGATAAAAAATCCGGTCGGAGTTTGGTACAAAAAACTATTGCGCATATTAGGCTATCCTATTTTAGGTTAATCAGACTATAGTCATAGTCAGAAAATAACTGCCGTGAACCCATATTTATTCAAAATTTCACAGCAAAGTTATTAATTACTATCTTATAGCATTACATTCACATTTACCCCAAAATACATTATCAAAATACAACAAGTCAAATCGTATATATTTAAAAAAATACAAAATGTGCCTATCCACCTTTATGCAACAGGCACGTCCGTCAGGTAAACTTAAAGAAATTTACTGAGTATTAAATCTTTGAACAAACAAGTTGTTCTTGCTTACCCACACTCGCTTACATACACACACTCGCGTAGACTGTATAGTGTATTTATGTTAAATACACACACATTGATATTGAGCTTAAGGTACAGTTTCGACGTTGGGTTTTATATTTTTGAAGGGAACTAAAGTGTTGTGAACTTTAATGACTTAAGGGACAATGATAACGTAGTATAATATGGAAGGTCTAAGACCGTACGTTGAAAATGTAACGTAAATTCGTCAAATTTTAAAATTGGAATGACCGTTTTTCAAATGTATTAAACGTTTCGTTTGAAGAATTGATTTATATCAATTGGTGATACTAATTATACTTAGCAATTCGAATTGAATAATTTTCCTTGACGTCGATCGAGCTAGACTATCTAGTTGGATTATTGGAGGTGTGCGATAGTCAGGGTTTTGTTATGAGAGACCTTGCGTAGTTTTTTGATCAGCTACTTCCATTTTCTAATGCTTAACTTGTTTCTTTATGTTTTAATTGATCAACCTGCCATTTTGCGAATACTATAATATTTTAAACTATATTATCACGAAAAAATTTAAACTTGTTTATTGTAAACCGCGACAAAATCATTTTATTTACAAAATCAGACTCAAATTCAAATCCACTAACTTTCTTTAAATTATATAAATAAACACCTATAATCTTCTCCCAACTTCCCCTTAACACACACACACGCGCACGCTACAAGCTCGTATCTCGAGACATATTAGCAAGGGGTGGTTCTCACCCCATTTAGATCAACTAGCCGACACAATTGGTTAATGGGGCGAATGATTTTACAACCCCTTTACATGTGTTAGTGATTATTGAGCGTAAACGAGTTAAGATTGAGTGGGCGCAGTGAGTTCTATTGAGTCTTGTGAGTTGATGGGTCTTTGGGATACATTGTCTTATTGAGCATGGGGTTCTGGGTTCGATTCCCAGGTCGGGCAAAAAGTGTTATTGGGGTTTTCTATTAAGGATTTCTAAGTATCAGCCTGGAGTTTGGAAGTTAGTTAATTCAAGAGTTACAAAGAAGGCACGAACATTGATAACCACGCTTGCTCAAGGTGGATTGGTGATTCTTCTCCAGATTTTTCCACTGTAGAACGACGAATATTTCCGTGCCACTATCGATATTTAACACTGCATACAAAAACATATTCGAGACATTGGACATTGTAGGTTGGCTCATTTTGGCATAACTAAGCTCGCACAATACGTTTTCAAATCAACACAGTATTTCTAATAAACAGTAGAAAACCGTTTTGTGAAAAATAACCTATTTAACATAATTCATTCTTAGATACTTTATAATTAATACCCAAAACATAAAAATAATCCACTTATAATCCCACCCGATTAGTCCCTAAACCACCTTATTAAACTCCAATCAAAAACCTTAAAGGTGCAAGAAAACATGCGCAAACGCATCCCCTAACCAAATCGACCAATTTAACGTGCGTTTAACCTCAACATCTGTCAGTGAAGACAATGCTGCAGGAAATAATGGCTGTTAACTAATAAATTAACTTATAATGAAAGTTTTGGATGATACTCTAGGTAATGATATTCGTATTTATATAATTGGTTTAGCTCTAAACTGTTGTGTGTGTCCATTGTTCTGTGGTAGCGGGGCACGGAAGGAGATATCGTATCGTAAGAACTAGAAATATCGGGTGAAAAGGACACCTATCCTTAAACTAAAACTACGAATTCTCTATTCTGGACTGAGTATCAGACAACAAGATTTTTTTATAGGAAAACCATAAGTAAAGTGATATTTGAGGTTTTTAATAGTATTCCGCTAAGTGAAAATTCGCTCTCATTCTTTCTGTATCGTCCTCTATCGTTTTAGGTCAACAAATATCTTTATTGCAATTAAGGACGGCAACATGGCAATTTTCCAAACTTGATTTACCAATTTTTTTTTATGGGTTCTCTAGAAGTGAGCTCAATTGAAGATACTTTTGCCTTAAACTTTTACTCACCCAACTTTACGGACTTTAACTTGTTTATTTTGCACAGCGTTTCACGCCATCTTCTTTGTGATCCTCCTCAGAACTATCGGCGTTCTTTTCTCGCTAACTGCTGCTTCTCGAAGAAGTTTTACAATTCTCCAATCTTAGCTATACTTTAAGCATAGCTGTAATAAAATAGTAGGTTCTTATCATAATTTCTTCCACCATCACCACCACCTGTCTTACCAAGAAGTATCGTGTTGCCCAGTAACTGAGTTGTGGAAGTCAGTAGGCAGTTGCTCCATATACCACATCGGTATTTAGCTGCATCCAGAAAGACTAGAACCTACTTATATTATGTAGTTGGGAAAAGGCTAATCAAATATATTCCTAAGGCTAAACAGAAATATTTCTATCATAATTTCTCGTATACCAATGGGCACTAAACCCTGGCGCTATCCCATTTAGAGGGCAGCACTCGCTGATGGGTTAAGTGGGTGTTTAAATCCCCATTTTTGGGGTAATTTCCCATGAATACGCCCCTTACCTGTCGGGACCCGCTTACCGACCATTAGTCATATATTTTGTAGTTAACTATTAGAAAATTATTGAGTTAAGTGGGTAGGCGGAAAAAATAAAGCGAAGTATTTTAGTTGGGGTCAAAAAAATTGTTTAGTATAATATTGTTTAGAATCTATTTTGTTAATTAACTTACATGTGAGTAGAGCTCTTTGTGAAAGAGCTCGTCCGGGAAAGTGCTACCACCATACCTATTCCTGCCGCAAAACAGCGTTCCTAAGCTGTGTTCTGGTTTGAAAGGTATGGGAAATGATCAAATTTTAATGACTTCTTCTATTCTAGATGGATCGAAAGGAAGTGTCAAACTCTTTCTCCGTGTAAGTATTGATTCTCACATCATCATCTATTTATACTTTTCTCAACTATGTCGAGGTCGGCTTCCAATCTAACCGGATGCAGCTAAATACAAGTGTTTCACAAAGAGCGACTGCCTATCTGACCACCATAGAGCAACTGGGTTGTGAAAAAGTATAGTGTTGCTCAGTAACTCAGTAACACTGTACTTCTTGGAAAGCCTGGTTATCAGAATTCCCGGCGTCTGACTATCCGAAACGACTGTCAAAGATCTACCAATGACAGCCGAGACCAACGGCTTATCATGCTTTCCGCTGCACGGTGGCATCACAGCACCAACTTTCAACCTCCAGGCTGCTACTGAGAAATTCCAAATGGAAAAAACCCAATAACACTTTTTGCCCGACCTAGGAATCCAACTCAGGACCCACCGCTCACCAGTCGCGCTTGCAACCACGAGGCCAACGGGGCAGTTAGATTCTCACATAATAAAACAAATATAATAAGCAAAACAAACTAACAAAGAAAAGAAAAAACAATAGCGCATCAACATCTCGCAACTGCCAATTTAATTTTCAAATAAAGAACCATAGAACTACCAATAATAGTCTGTGAGAGTATTGCCACAGCACAATAACAGTGTTGCCAGTTATAATAACGTGCCATAATGTTGCTACATGCGTTCACGATCGCCAATCACACTTAATGACGCTTATTTAAAGTTTATTGGTTTATCAAATGGAGTGTGGTAATATATGATAACTTTATACGTTGAAGGCTGAGTAATTACGTTATATGTGATATTTTAGTAGCTCGTTACTGCTTATTGGTCAATAGGTAATCATCTTGGTTGGTCATTACAATAGGCCGTATGCCTGTATGGCACAGACGTAATGTCCAATTAGAGGCACAGCCTCTGAAATCTTTTCATTATTTAATAGGCAGTTGAAAACTTATGGCAGCCAAATCTCATTAGATATTTAACATTACATAATATTATGTTTGTTTGTTTAAACACACTAATCTCAGAAACTACTGGTTCGATTTGGAAAAATCCTTTTGCTTCATAATTATGAACCGTTTGTTGAGAAAGGTCATAGGCTATATAACATCAAGCTACGACTTACGGGAGCAGAGCAGTATCCAAAAACGTAAGGCCTTAAGGCGAGAATAGTCGTGGAGTTACCTCTAGGAAAATATATTTTGTGGTGAGCTAACTTTCAATAGAAGTTAGGTATATAGAGAAAGATAGCAATACCAGTAACTTAACCAATTTTAAAGAAAAGTACTAATTTGTTTGTATATAATCATTGTAATTAGATATTCCCAAATCTGGGACTTAAGACTTTTTTCTGTAAATGGTGGCAAGTGTGGACTGTTTCTAAGTACATTTGATTCCAATAGAATGTTCCCATTTCTCTAACGGCTGCGTATTCCAAGCATTTTGTATCTCGACCTCTGATTGGTTACTACAAAATGACGTCACACATTGATCGACGGCTCATCTAGATAACCTAATCAAATTATTAGAACAACTACGAAACTAAATTGCTTTTGCAGTTTTTCATCCAAAAATGGACTCTATTTCTTAAGAAATGTTGAGAAAATGTGAGTTTCGTAGCTTGCAAAGTTAAGTTTGTCTATCGGTTGGTTAGTATCGCTTAATCTTTGAACGTTGACAGCGGTTTAAGTGTTAAGGCGAACAGTTAATTTAGTTTTAGGAGTATCTGTTTTTGTTAATCTGTTGGTTATTGTTAACTTTGACAGGTTAACAACAAATCTGACGGTTTATTTGGTTTAAAGATGATCTATCTGAGATCTTTGCCTTGTTAGAATAGATGGAACAGGTATAATTTTTATGCTAAATTGGTATTTGGATGTATTTTCTTTTGAATGTGTGATTAAAAATAAATAACGATCAATGTTTCCGTCATCATTTATTTTTTAATGAACAATAAAACCTATTCTCACTTACAAATACTTTAAATGCAAAAGTAGCTCTGTCTGTCTGTCTGTTACGCTTTTACGAATAGACCACTAAACAAATTTTTAATGAAATTTGGTACGAGGTAAGTTTTGGATACTTTTTACTCCCCATCCCCAACGTCTTCTGCGCCTGCGATAACCGAAATTTACTCGAATCAAGTCGCGGGCAATAGCTAGTTGCCTAGAAATCACAGAACTAAATAGATTAAGTAAAATATGTGGGAAATAAAGACGGTCTGATGTCTATGGCAATTAAGTATGGTCCAAAAAATCTCAAGATCTTATATAGCCCTTAAAACATGTTCCACATTGATGTTCAATGACCATAATTAATTAAAGCGCGGTCACTCTTGACACATGTCAAACATGTCGCCGGCCATCGACAAAATAATGACAGTAGCTGTCAAAATCATTTTGGACTTTAACTCCAGTGTTGTAAGAGTAAAAAATATTTTCGGCTTGGTAGTTTTAAGTTGGTACATTTTTCTGTGATGTGCGCCGAAACATAATGATTTTAATGTTATTAATTAGTGTTTTAGTGTGTTTTGATTGCTCAATGTTATGTGATTGAAGGGTACACATTAGTTACTTGATTGTTGCTTTATGTTGTGTTGAAGAATTTCTATTGTTTGGTTTTACAGTGCGTCAGACACTGTTAGTCATTATTTCTCACAAACAAACCATGACAAACTGTTTTACGGGTTACTGCTGTAAAAGGTTTACGGTACCTAGCTAAAAACTTTGAAAAATTTGATGAAACTAAATAATAATTTCAATAAGGACAATTATTAGCTTCGTTAGCCTTGGTTCTAAGCGCGACTGCTACACGGAAAAAGTGTTATTGGGTTTTTCTATAAAATTCAGTAGCAGGTTGGAATTAGGATTTGTGCCCGGCTAATAGCAATAGACTCTCCCCCTATTACATAGGACCTAAACATACCGACAAACTGTGGGCGTAAATTGGTACACCTCTGCCTAACCCTTCGCGGAATATAGGCGTAATGATTTGTTATAAAAAATCTAGAAAGTACACTCACCAACAAAAGTGAAGAAGACATTACTACACACCTACACTACTGATTAAACGAAAAAAAATATCAAGTCGTTACCTACCAACAATGGCTAACCTTTTTTGCTGTCCACAGAGTTTGCCCAGCAGTGGGGAGACGCTGATGGTAATGATAGCGAGGTGCCGCGCTAGCCCACAGTAATAGTGCTCGGCATTGTTGGACGTTAATATTAATATAAGTCACAGGTCATCAGCACTGTCTGGGGTACACCGTTAGCGTGTGGTGCGAGTGATGAGCGCAGCGATTCGAAATTATTAAAAAAAAAATGTATTTATATTTGCCATCGAGATGCTAAGAAGAAGCGGTTTATTCATTGTGAATGGAAGATGATCTTGTTTGGAGTATTGTGAGATAAGCGTGTTAATGTAATTAGCGAATACATGTTTTGTATTAAAGTAAATAAATAAGTAAATACAAATTATTTGCTTATCACGTCAGTCGTGAATTTCAGATTTTCTCGTGGAAACTTCAACATCCTATTTTACCTTTTCAAAGGTTAATAACCGTGAAAAAACAATAATAGACAGACCAGCTATCTACATAATTGTAGGTACTAAGTTTGGCTAACATTATGAAGAAGTAAATGTTTGTGAGAAACACTCTCTGGAGGTGCAGTACCGATAAAAAGAAACTCATAGAAAGCTTCTCTAATATGGTCGAATGACATATGATATGTTTTAGCATTCTTGACTTCCACGCGGACGAAGTCAAGGACAGAAGCTAGTATCTAATAATTGTGTTTATTCCTGCTGTACAATGACGTCAATGAAAAGTGACTAATGAACAAAAATTGATGTTCTTATAATATGGTTTTACATTTTATTAGTTTTTTTTTTAATATATAACCTATTACATGTGACCTAAAAAATATACCGGCGAACTATGGGTGTACTTAGTACACCTCTGCCTAACCCTTCGGGCCCTTCCCCTTACAGGCGTGATGGTATATAATATATATGGTACATTTTATTATTTTGAGGTACAAAACCCTAATAAATTCTTATCCATTATTCTCCTAACTTGTACCCCACCCTAGATACAAAGATAACTCCATACAACTTGACGTGGAGATCTCATCATTTGTAACAATACTGACAGATAACTTAATAAACCAGCCGGCGCTGTGACTTACTAATTAATAGCTCAGCTCATCGTGTTTGTTTAGCGCCTTGCTCATTAAATAAACGTATTTCAGAAGGTACGTGTAACGTCCGGTTACTGAGACGAACTACGGATCGTTTTGGCTACCAATCGTAGCTAGTAACGTTCGGTTGTGTCCGGCATGGGTTCAGGCCATGGTCCGGAGCGAGGGGGAATGGGAAGCAGTCGCCTCCTTCTGCGAAGCTGTAATGCTAGAGAAGGAGGCGGCGGGACGGGAGAGGGAAAGGAGGATCCCCCGTCCCAGTGGCCGCCGCGGTAGACGCTCCGGGCGTCGGGAGCCGCGAGACGACTCCCGGCCACCGTAGACGCGTGTCTGTGGACGGTGAGCAATGGGTAGCTCACCGTCCGTACGTTCACTAGCGACAGACCGTGTTGACGGCGCGTTCGTGTTCCACGCGCGCCTCAAAGAGATGTCAGCAAACTTGGATGGGGCCACTGAGGGCCGATGCCTGCCGGGGCTGCGGGTTGTTCGAAAGAGATACCGCGCACCCGGAACGCAAAGGGCACATGAAGGAACATAGATAGGTTTTAGTCAGTAAAAGTCTGACACTCCCTTCCGTCCCACCCAGGGTGGGGGAAGTTATATGATGATTCCCCATATTTAAAAAAAGTCCTTTCCCGGACCAGCTGCTTCTCAGAGAGCTCTACCACAATATATCAACTTCACAGAGGTATACCCACTAACCTCATTGCAGCTGTCTTTAGGGATGGCCTATGTCTAGCAGTGGACGTCACTTGGCTGAAATGATGATGACTAATTTCAATCGTAAATTATATCATATTTTTTCTAAATACATGGAACCAGCATTGGTTTCCCTATTACATGGGACCTAAATATATCGGCGAACTGTGGGTGTACATTGGTACACCTCTGCCTAACCCTTCCGGGAATACAGGCGTGATGGTTTTTCTAAATCTTAAAAGATTTTGTTTTAGTCACATTGATGATGTATGTATAGTTCTTCTATTTACTCACATACT
This sequence comes from Caradrina clavipalpis, assembly GCA_932526535.1. Classification (NCBI taxonomy): domain Eukaryota; kingdom Metazoa; phylum Arthropoda; class Insecta; order Lepidoptera; family Noctuidae; genus Caradrina; species Caradrina clavipalpis. The sequence continues at coordinate 1,923,989 of OW052110.1, forward strand.
TACTAACCTAGGTTAGGTACTTACCTAACCTGACCAAATATGAATTTCAAGAAATCGTAGTTAACTGGATCGTTATCTACGCCTTTGTAATATTTTTATCAAAACTTAGACTCAATAGTTTTATCAAATTAGTTTAGCTAACTAAGTATATTCCTACTTCTCTAAATAACGTACCCATTTAATCTGTTTATTTAAAAAATTCTAAAACCGGTAACTTACATTTGACGGTAAACCGAAAGGATTTAAGTTCTTGTTAAGTTAAACCCTTAAAACGATTAACTGGACTTAGAGATTACTTACTTGTGACTTTAAAAAATATTACAATGAACCCGTTTTAATCAGTACTTATTCATTAATTTTATACAACAAAAAATTAACCATAAGACAACTTGCAAAGCCCGCCTTTTTGAAAATCCTATTAAAATAAAAAGTTTTTAATCGCCTTTCAGCTTCTTTGTCGTTTAATCTTTTTTAGCACACAAGTTACCGAAAATAAAAAAATACCGTTATCCGTTTCTTCTCTATTTAACCTAATTTCTTAGTCAAAAGTCGGGTAGTCTTACAACCAGTCTTACCAAGAGGTATTATAATGCTTTCCGGTTCCTGGATTGTGGAGGTCAGATAGGCAGTGGCTCCATGTAAAACACTGGTATTCAGCTGCATCCGGTTAGACTGGAAGCCGAGCCCAGCATAGTTGGGGAAAGGCTAGGCAGAGAGATAATTATTTGTAAATCTACCTAAAGATGACATTTTCTATCAAACACAACACTTGTACAATACATTTTCTTTTAACAACTTAACTGAGTAGATATTTATCGCATTGTATTTATTAGAAGAAATAGATTTTTGTAATCTTAAGTACCTTAGGTACTGTCGGGTCCCATCTGTAATAGTATTTGTAGAGTTCTTTGTGAAGGAGCTCGTGCAAGAGAATACTACTACCATAAGCAGCGCTGCTGTGTTCCGGTATGAAGGGTAAGGGTGCCGGCGTAATTGCAGGCACATGAAACATTTCAGCATTGTCTCTGTGATGGCAACGGCTCGGGTATTGCAGCTGACTATAGGCAGCGGTGATTATTTAACATCAGCCCCCCTGGTCAAGTCGCAAACGATAATCGTAAATGCTCGGTAGGTACCAATAGACTTTCAACTTTATACCCCAGAGCCTTAAGTTGAAAATCTATCAAAGATTTCTAAACATTAGCGACTGGAAAGAACTAAAACGCTATGCAATCTTCACTAGATCTTCAACTTAAAACAAAGCACATAAAGTTGAAGATCTATTAAAGCCTACTCAGCGTTTGCGTTTATCTTTTGTTACATAGCTACAGGGGCTGGTAGACTGTCGCGTTGGCTTATAATACGCAAAAATAAGTTTATGAGGGTAAATGGCATTCTGCTAAGTGGCAAAGGTAGGTAGGTACAGGCTACCTACTAGCGATCTCTCCGCCGCTCGTACCCCTTTTTCAAGAGTGAGAGGGGTAGATGAACGCTCGCCGGTTATTTTGTCACTCAATATCCTAAAAAAATACCTGACGCATACAAATGCCTTCTTACAGTAAAAAATAAACCAATTACCTTAAGGGACTAATCCTTTCTCAGCAAACAATTTTAGATTTTTTACTCAAAAGGTTTTAACTCCTTACTGTACTCTTTATATACTTAACTAGGTAGTTAACTAATCACAGTTAAAGAAAAAAATTGTCCAGTTAACTCCAGATTAACAAAAGTTAATCTAATCATTTAAAATCTGCCGCCAAAAGGGGCGGCGCACACAGAACAACAATTCTAAAGTCCTCAAAAAACTTATCTTAAGTTTGTTTGTGAAATCTTTTAATATCCTTATAATGTGCCACCCGCATCGCTTCGTGGAAAATTGGCTTACATCATCCGGGATTCGAACCCACTTACCTGCTAAGTAATCCTTTTAACTGTTTGACTTTTCGCGCGTCAGTGGTCACCGCACTTTAGTGTGAAATAAGAAAATAAATTGCTTTATTTTTTTAGTTGATTCCACCATAATCTATCTTTTATGCGTGTGAGAACCAAGTTAAGCAAAGATGGGAGAGATAAGTTAACCGCAAAATATCATTTTATTACACCTTGCCTTTGGTTAAATACTTGGGAACGTGTGGGTCGCCTTACATTGTGAGTCACATGAATGTTAACCATTTAAACCTTTTTTAATAATCAAAAAAACATTATTTTACCTTTTAGCATATTATAGGTACTCAAACTAGACTACAATTGGGTAGTGGATACCATAATTTGAAGACATAACTTCCCTTAAATAACACTATACTTTAGCCCTGAAAATCCGATTATGTTTCAATTAATATCATCATCATCAACTTCCTGCCCTTATCTCATGTTACTTGGGGTCGGCGCAACACGTTTACTTCTTCCATGCAATCCTGTCAGCCATCATACTATCACTGGGTCCCTTCTCTTTCATATCATTCTTCACACAATCCATCCATCTTTTCTTTGGCCTCCCTCTTCCTTTCCATCCATCCACAATTATGTCAATTAATATTAAATATAGACTGTATATTCAATTTAATTTTATCGAATTTTTTGAATTATAAAAACTCGATAAAATTAGATTAAATGTACGGTGAAACGCGTTTTGACAGCTCTTAAAATGTATGGTTCAATAGATTTAGTTCAGTATGGGTCTAGAGTAATTTTTTTGGAAGATCCACCAGAAAATTCGGAAATTTGCCCCCTAGCTGGGCGCTAGCTAATAATAAATTGTTTCAATATAAGGTTTTTTTATATCATTGGATGGCAAACAAGCCCATGCTGACGGGGCTGACGGACCTGATGTTAAGTAGTCACCGCAACCTATAGACACCTGCAATACCAAACGCCTAGCAAATGCGTTGCCATCCCAGAGATAAAGTTGAAATGTCTCATGTGCCTGTAAACATACCGGCACCCATACCCTTCAAACCGGAACACAGAAACGCTGCTTTGTGGCAGAAATATCTAAGAAAGAAAAAAGTTTATTGACTCAAACCATGTGCACACAGATGTAGTAATAAAAAGGTAATTCAATCTAAAACAAAAAAGAAAACAACATAACTGTGTGCCTCACGGCTGCGGCAAACAGACCCAGTTCAGCATAAATGCCAGACCACCAGGCCTGACGCTGGTTTTCAGCTGGACCTTTATCTATGGTGGTAGTACTTCCCCGGAGCTCCTTTACTAAGAGCTCTACTTCTACTGTCCATTTTACAACACCCAAGACTCAGTAGCCTGTTCTTGGCCGGTATCTAACCACACAGTACTAAATGCCACTTTTATTTTCACTAAACATACATTTGAATTTCGATTACAATCAGTACCAACGTAATAAAACCTCATGAGTACCATGTAGGTAACTTGCATGAGGTTGCTTTATCTTCCTTGAAGAAGACCTCACAACTTTTCCTCAACAAACCATCGACAAACTCCTCACGATCGATTTCGCCATAAAATCCAATCTGATAACTCTTAACATAAAATGTCATACCACAAACAAAAGTTCAAGAAGATAATAAAAAAGATTTACCGAAAATTTCCGACATATCGATAGTTGATTAGGGAGTCGTGTCACGTCCCTACTCTGCATTCATCGCGCGGCGCTAGTGTTGTCATCATATCGATGCGTGACGTCATAGCGTTATGTGTGGTCGTTTGCCAATTTCTTAATGTTGCTAGTTTCGTCTTTAGATATTGAAATTAGCATTCTCAGTAGCAGCTCGGAGTTAGGATTTGTGCCCGGTTAATTAATGGCAATAGGCTCGACCCCTATTACATGGGACCTAAACATACCGGCGAACTGTGGGTGTCGTCGGTACACCTCTGCCTAACCCTTCGGGGAATACAGGCGTGATGGTATGTATTTATGTATATTTAAATGAGAAGGATTTTCCCAAACGTTAACTTTGATTGTAGAGTTACTTACTGAGTGAAATATGGTTGACGTAAATTTTTAGTTAGCCTATTGCAGTAAACTAGATAAATAAGTAGTTAGGAAGGAGGTGATTTGAATTCTTTAAGCTTTTGACTTGTTATTTACCTAGAATTAACACAGCACGGTTGGCGCAGTGGCTGAGTGATCGGCTGCTGCGGTACGTGTCGCCGGTTCGATTACCGTAGAGCAAATATTTGTGTGGCGTTCAGCTAATTATTTTGGCTGTAAGTGTATGTAAGTTTATGTTTGTAAATGCACCCAAGAACAATGACTGAAATGATCCAGGAAAAATACTTGAAGCGATGCAAAGGTTTATAAAAAAAAACGATGCCACGGTGGGCTACTATTTTTTGTATTTTTTAATGTTTTAATTATTATAAAAATATTTAAAAAAAATATTTAATTAAGTAATATCTATTGTTATCGAATAAACGAGTATAATAATAATAATAATAAACTGGCAACACTAGTCAACGTTACGACGTACAATTTTTTCTGATTTTTCTATCTTCAATTTTAATATTTAAAATAAATTTTTCCATCATTATTCCATCTGCAGGCCTCATATAATATCTGGATATAAACAAATTTGATTAAAAACTACAGCAATATCTTTATTACAATGAAAAAACGAAGAAAATCTGACGAGAATGACGGCTGTCAAGGCCGTCATTAGACAAAATATACAATACAACTAATTGATAATAAAATGTACCGAAAAGAATGTTGACACGCGCCAGAGCGAAAATCACAAAACCACCATCTCCGGACTCGTCGCCTAGCTCCGCCTCGCCGCCGTCGGAAACCAGCCCCAATGTGAGTGCTGTGACACCGATCGCGGCAGTTGCGTTGAGCTCCAGCGACGAGTATTTCTCTCCGCCGACGACGCCACCACCTGTTCGTCGACGGGGAGGACGCCGGCCACCGACGGGCTTGGGACCCCGAGGCCCACTGGCTTCTGATAGGATCCCCGCTACCGGTGGAAGTGTGCAGCGCATGAAATGGACACAACTTGTAAATGAAAACGTCATGCGCGCATACTTTGGGGCTACAGAGGGGGGAAGTAACCTGACTGCGTACCGTGGTCGGATGCTCTCTCTGTTTCAGGTGCTTGAACCAGCTGTCAACGTGTCGGCACAGCGACTATCGGATCAGGTACGGGCTATACAACGTAATCATATGTTGGATAATACTGTACTTGATCGACTTAGGCTCGAATCACGAAGTAGTCATGTTACACCTGCTTTGTCACAGCACACGGCCGCGGTGCAACCGCAAAGTTTACCCTGTGCTTCACCGCGACCTGAACGCGTTGATGAAGAAGATGATGGCGTGGCTATTTCCGTGAGTTCCCGATGTAATGAACAGTTGAGGAGTGCTTTGGAGGGTGCGTTCCGGGAATATCGCTCCACACCGCCTGAACTTAGACCACGACTACCTCGTTTGCCCATGCACAATAAAAATAAGGCGCTGGTGTGTGCTCTAGATTCGCAGCTGTCAAACTGTTTTGACGGCAGCAAAGACCTTGTCGATACCCACTCAATCTTGTACTGCGCGGCTGTAGCGGCATGTCGTGTAGCTCACGTCAAATTTCCCAGTGACGGAGCTGCACGACCAAAACCACCCGTACCAGCATGGCAGTCCAGGATTGAGCTTCGTATCGATGGGGCTAGAGCACTCATCGGCAAGCTAATCTGCTTCAGGGAGGGCAATACTCGCCCTAGAGTGATGCGTTTTGTGAGGCGGGCATTCTCGGGGATTGATATTAATCCTCGAGATTATTTGTCCCGCGTCACAGAACGTATTGACTTCCTGAAGCAGAAGATAAGTGCATGGGCAAACCGTATTCGTCGGTACAAGCGGCGAGTGGAGCGATACACCTTGAATCGCACATTCCAGAGCGATGAGAGGTGGGTTTACAGGGCTTGGGAGCGGCCAGACCAAGGTGTGACTGATGCGCGCCTGCCGGATGATGATGCCATGAGTTCGTTTTGGCGCAGCATCTGGTCGGTACCTGTCAGTCACGCTGAGGGCGATTGGACCCGGGACGTTGAACGAATGTGTGATCCAATACCACAGATGGGGGCAATTACAATCAGCCCCCAGGACGTAGCTCGTGCAGTTCGTCCGTTGCCTAACTGGAAATCTCCAGGGCCAGACGGACTGCACAACTTTTGGATCAAGTGGTTCCAAAGATCACACGCTCGCTTGGCATCCCAGTTCCAGTCAGCCTTAGAGTCTGGATCGTTACCCCAGTTCTTAACAACTGGTATAACCCATCTGCTCCATAAATCGGGTAGTACTACGGAACCCAAAAATTATAGACCGATCACATGTCTACCGACGGTCTATAAAGTTCTTACATCTATTTTGAGAGCTAAAATCAATGATCATATTGATAACAATGCTATCATGTCTGTCTCTCAGAATGGATGTAGGAATGGGTCCCGTGGTACTAAGGAGCTACTCCTCATTGATATGGCCATTAACCAGCAGGTTCGCCGTTCTCGAAAGGATCTGTCTATATGTTGGATAGACTATAAAAAGGCGTACGACTCGGTGCCACATACATGGCTCATGAGGGTGCTGGAATTGTATAAAGTAGATACAACTCTGCGCACCTTCTTGATGTCGTGTATGGGGCAATGGAGGACGGTCTTACGCTATCCAGGATGTCGGCAAATCCGAGAGAACAGTGAACCAATAAAGATCGAGCGTGGTATATTTCAGGGCGATAGTCTGAGTCCACTGTGGTTTTGTTTAGCCTTGAACCCTCTAAGTACACTGCTGGAGGGTTCGGGGCTGGGTTATCGGTTGAGAAGAGGTGGTCAGGTCATATCTCACCTCCTTTACATGGATGATCTGAAACTCTTTGCCCCCAGCAATTTGCGACTGATGGAGCTACTGAAGGTAACAAAAACTTTCAGTAGTGCCATCAGGATGGAATTTGGTGTGGACAAATGTGCAGTCATGCATGTGAAGCGAGGAGAGATTATGGAATCTGTGGGAACCCAACTCTCGGATTCCATAAACCTTAGATCCCTTTCCTCAACTGAAAGCTACAAATATTTGGGTATGTCGGAAGCGTTGGGCATCAATGCTACTGACATGAAGCAATCGTTGAAGGAGCGCTTCTTTGGCCGCCTGAATAAAGTTTTAAACAGTCTTTTATCAGGCGGAAATAAGGTGCGCGCCTTCAACGGTTGGGTCATGCCGGTTTTGATGTACTCTTTCGGCATACTCAAATGGACTCAGACAGAGCTTGACGCCCTGGATAGGAGGGTTCGCTCACTGTTGACCGCAAATCGGATGCATCACCCAAGGTCGTCAGTAATGAGACTGTATATCCCGCGGAAGTGTGGTGGTCGAGGCTTCTTAAATGCTAAGACCCTGCACAACCGTGAGATATGCAGTCTCAGGGAATACTTTCTAGAAGCTGACGTGGGGATGCACCGAGATGTGGTCTCAGTGGACAAGGGCCTCACCCCGCTCTCTTTAGCGAACGAGAACTGGCGCAAACCTATAGTATTAGATACTAAAGATCGCATGGAGGTATGGAAGAGCAAGGAGCTTCACGGGCGCTACTACCGGGCCCTACATGGGCCGGATGTAGACTTCAAGGCGTCCGTATCCTGGCTGCGCGTTGGTGACCTCTTTGGGGAAACCGAAGGTTTTGTCTGTGCTATTATGGACGAAGTTATGATGACGAACAATTACCGGAGATATATTGTGAAGGACGGTACGGTTGACATTTGTCGGGCATGCCATCGTCCCGGGGAATCAATCCGTCACATTATATCTGGGTGTTCTCGTCTGGCTAACGGAGACTACTTACATAGACACAACCTTGTAGCCAGGATTATTCACCAGCAACTTGCTCTGAAATACAGCCTTGTGGAATCGGAAGTACCATACTATAGATATGTGCCCGACCCAGTTCTTGAAAATGGTCATATCACGTTATATTGGGACCGATCTATCATCACTGACAGGACTATTGTTGCCAATAAGCCTGACATAGTGGTGGTAGATCGATTAGAGCGTCGCGCAGTGATCGTTGATATTACTGTCCCGCATGACGAGAACCTCGTGAAAGCTGAGAAAGATAAACAAATTAAGTATCTTGATCTGGCTCGCGAGGTTGTCGACATGTGGGATGTGAATACGGCAATCATTGTGCCGATAGTCGTGACGGCCAATGGCATAATAGCCAAGAGCCTCGACCAACACCTAAGGAGGCTCTCGTTGGGCGGTTGGATCAAGGGCTTGATTCAGAAAGCGGTTCTCCTAGACACGGCGCGTATCGTTAGGAGATTCCTTTCTCAGGAGCCCTGACCACCGGTGGCTTGGACCCTGTTCCCGACGCCGGTGGGCTACTATTTTTTATATTTTTAAATGTTTTTATTTTTTATACTAATATTTAAAAATGTAACTTATATGTATGATAAATAAATAAATGAAAATAATAATAATATTTGTACAGACGCAGGAGAGACATAAATCACTATTTTTATTCCTTCTTGTCTTTTCATTTTGAAATTGTGGAATTCTAAATTAGAAAAGTTTAACTTATTTAGTGGTTTAAAACAACAACAACATACAATCACGCCTGTATTCCCCGAAGGATTAAGCAGTTGTACCAATGTACACCTACAGTTCGCCGATATATTTAGGTCCCATGTAATAGGGGGCGAGCATATTGCCATTAACCGGGCACAAATCCTAACCCCGAGCTGTTACTGAGAATTTTAAAGAAAAACCCATAACACTGCTCGACCTGGGATTCGAACCCAAGACCTCTGGCGTAGCAGTCGCGCTTAGGACCACTAGGCTAACGAGGCAATTATTATAGTTAGTGAACACATTACCTGTTCTCAGCCACTTACATTTACAGAAACTCGTGAAGTATGTTATTAAGTCAGTCATCATCCATTCTAGACTGTTCCTAAATAGGTCTGTCGAGGTCAGCCTGCAGTCTTAACTAGACATCTAATTTATTTGTAAATGCTACTTACAATATTTGAAACTATTGGTTAAGAATGCTACATGCATAGTTCTTTGCATAAATAACTTTTAAATACATACATACACACATAAACTCACGCCTTTTCCCCATGGGGGTAGGCAGAAACCACAGGACGCCATGTGCTACGATCCTTACATACTCCTTTCACCTCGTCCACGTCCTAACATTTGGTCGTACAAGCACGCCGGTTACGAGTACTGCGCACCTGATCTTTCTGAAGAACCTCACCAATAAGGTCAAGGTAGGTCCTTCTAGAGCGCCCCCTCTCGGCGTTGCTACTCACATCTGCCATCTTTATTTTTTAAAATTTGGAATAAGAACTACAGATCCAAAGAATATACCTAATTAAGTTAAAACATTACTTACATGAATTTAATAGACGGAGATGCCCAAACTAGGTGGATACCTCTATCTTGGGGATCTTTGGAGAAGAAGTGTAACTTAGAGGAAGTAGGTATTAGGAGTGTCTTAGGCCCCGTTCCCACTACGCCGGACCGGCAGATTTGCCGCGCCGGTAAATCTGCCGGAAGGGCTAGTGGCTGTACAATTTATATGAAGCTGTTCACATTATCCCGGGTCCGACATTTTTGCCGAGCCCGGCATTTTTACCGAGCGTTTTGTCACTAGGAATTGCCGGTAAAACGACCGGGTCCGGAGTAATGTGAACGAGTTTTAAAATAGGGTGTACCCAATGTTTTCTTTTATTTTGCCTTCTATTATGATACCACCACAACACAACAATTTCGTCGTCCATTGTGCGCGCAGGTCCAAATTCAACTGTGAATTTCTTCCGGTATCCGGTGTAATGTGAACACTCTGTCCGGCATCCGGTTTTCGGCAGATCTGCCGGTCCGGCGTAGTGGGAACGGGGCCTTACTCGTTCTTCTTTATAACGTTTTAGAACAAGCAACTAGCTTCAACTTCATTCATCATTCATCATTGCCAAATCAAAGCTATACGAATGTAGATAGGTAGGTAGTTACATTCTTCATTCATTTATCTACAATTTATCAATAAAAAAAAATGTTCTACTTCTATATTAAAAACGAATAAAACACTTCATCACTAGAGGCCCTAGAATCATGACCTGCATCCATGGTCTAAGTTTACGTCACGCCACTCCGCCCAGAGCGTAAGAAGTCATCTGATGATTACCCTTCCTTAAAAGAAAGTTCTCTATGGATAAGAACGAGCAAGAAATTCCACGGACACTCCTTTCAATTTGGTCACAACAGTTAGGTATCTTGCTAAACATCAAAACCAGCCAAGTGCGAGTCGGAGTACGTAAGAGTTCCGTACTAGTTTCAGTAAAAACGGCAAAAAACTCACGTTGTATGGGATGAGCCCCCCTTAAATATTTATTTTATTTTAATTTAATTACTTATTTTCATAGTGAATATATAACTTTATGCTCTGTGAACATTTCAGTTCATTTATTCCCGTTTTACCCTTTGGGTACGGAACCCTAAAAAGGAAAGAAAAAAACAAAGAAAACCACCAGCTAAATGAGTAAAAACATATATTTTATATATCACTCGTTGATTTTAAATTACTACACTTTCGTATTGAGTTAGAACGAAACATTACTGGGGTACAGTCGCGAAGAGAAGTTACTCGATATACACACAAATACACTTAAACTGTATTCTTTTAAATCTAAACACACATAATATGTACAGTTTTACTATGTTTTTTTATTTAAATAAAGAGAATGTACAACTAGCCTAAAAGATTGTTAATATATAGTTTACTATTTACAAACTGTTTTAACCAGAAGAAGGAACATTTTTATTTTATTTTAGGGACATTTAATTTACAATACTAGAGGTTGTGCGCAAATGTTTAACCTTATAATTGGGACTAAATTTCGTTGGAGGGCAAATAAGCCGACGGCCCATCTGATGGTAAGTGGTCACCGCTGCCTATAGACATCTGCAATACCAGAGGCCTTGCAAATGCGTTGCCATCCCAGAGACAAGGTTGCAATGTCTCATGTGCCTATAATTTCGCCGGGTTGCGATTGTTAAGGCGAAACAATTGATAAATGAATGAACACTACTCGTACACACATACTTTTACAAACTTTAGAGAACTTTGTAAGAAAACCAAAATATAAGTTTTTAGCGAAAACTTTCCAATGTTTTTCAAGTTAGCGTAAAAACACAATTAAATAAGTATTATTCTGTAAGTATTGAGAATTTAAACAAGTAATTCTTTTACCAACAATAAAAGTTGACCTTTTTGTTTCCCAAAGAAAAGGATAAAAATAAGTTTAACTTTAAAGATAAACTTTTATTCTGAATAGTCTTTAAAAAAGTGATGACCACGAAAAACTGTTTTGTTCAACAAATTATTTGCGGCAGTAGCCACGTCATGTGCGCCCAACCTTACACATAATAGTTCCTTATTTAAGTACAAAGTAAGAAATAAATAGTTTTTATTTACAATTTTCTGTAGTACCTTTAAATTTTTCTTACAATACATAAATAAATCGGTCAATTTTCTCGTCTCACCATCTGTCAACATGACGTGAATGATTGAGAACGAATGAATGGAAGTGCTTGAAGCGATCTCATTCACTGGTATTTAAGTTTGAAAAGGAAGTTTTAACGGTACTGTTGAAAGCAGGCGGTGCCGGGGGCGCGCACGAGTTTGCTTTTAATGTTTCTGAAGCCCATTGGGTAGTCAATGTAGGCTGTTAACCACAGATGCATGCTTCAAGTAATTTAAATACCACACCACAGAGTATGCAAGACTTTCGGAAACTAGGGCACGCTATCTGTCTAATTTATCTGTTTTTCAATCGTCAGGTGTTTTCATTGGCTGTTGTTTCAGTCAACCAATTACAACAGTAGTCACGATATTTGACAGCTTAAAGAAAGGTAAAAAAATAATGCTTTTGGATATCTGATATTATTTTAGAATCATGGAACGATGACTTTTTATATTATTATTGAATTCAATAAGGGTATAAAAATCTTAAATCACTTTTCTCCTCGACTTTCCGTTTAAGAGACATTTGTGAAGAAAACAAGAGCCTTTTATTACAAGAGTCATTTCATTTATGAACAAAACAATAACTTCGTGAAGTGTTTCTTGAAAATCGATAGTAATTATTTAAAATGTGAAATAAAAATTTGTATTCTCTTTTTGTAATTTGACGTTGAGCTGTCAAAGTTGTCAAACTAACGTCAATTTGGTCGCGTTCAATTTGAGTTTATTCTAAGTACTCTTATTTTGAACTACTAATTGTCTACATGTAAAACTATTGTAGAAAAAACATCGCTATTTTAAGAATATAAATTATGCAATCTTTATGTCTTCGCAAATGGTGATAAAGTTCAGGTAACCATACTTTAAAAACAACAAAAAAAAACATGTCTGCCTTTGTTCAGTAGTTTCCATTTTCTATTAAATTATTTAAAATCCAATTATTACTGACAGGTTCCATTTTCAAGAAATACATATAAATGGTTTTTAATACAAAAAATAGTCATTCCAAATTTAAATATTGACAGCATAAATATTGTAGGTATGTTTTTTTACTGAATAACAATAATCGGTTACCGATATCTATTATGCATGTTTAGGTACTTAGTATTTTAGTGTAGATAAATAATCTAAACTGACGACAAAACATTTAAATTATTTTTTTGGAAATCATATTAGAAATTACACATTTTTTTAACATCTCAGCTCAAAACACTGGGTTTGACATCCTGACATCACATTAACTGACGTCAGATCATTAAAGGACCAACGTCAAGTTGTAGAAGTATTATAATACTGCACGAAGTTGTTAGATATTTTTTATTCACATAACATATTACTCTAAAGGAACTGGCTTAATAAAACTACTATATTTGAGCGAATTGTTTACTTTATAGTATGTAATATGTTTTTACTTCCATATGTGTATTGCTACTCAACATTGAGCTATAAGTACAAAGGACCAATTTCAACAAAGCAGTCGAAAGTTCTGAATAACATAAATAATAAACATTTAAAATTTTAACTTATTATAAGTACATCAATCTGACAAGTAGTTATTTTGACTAAGTTATTGATTAAACATTAAGATTTTCTCGTTGAAATCGGTCCGTTTATGTCATAAACTATGAGCATCACTCAAAATTTTGATGTCAAAGTCAATTTAAAATTCGAATAGCCTTATCTCAACATCCAATGACTTCAATAAACCTTATAATGTCACATAATCAGCGAGTTAAAAGCAATCAATGGAAATGTAATTAAAAACGGACTTTTACGAAAGAATACATCGTAAAATATCGACATGCCCGCTAATCGCAAACACTTAATGAATAAAATCGATAATTAAAATCGACTAAGAGTTAATTGAGCTGAAAATGGAATCTAGATTTCAAATTACGAATGGCGTGGAGCCAAACGCTTTGGTTCTTTGCCTGTGTTTTATTTTTGTTTTCTTTTTTAACGCGCATTTGAACGGAATAGTGTGGTAGTTAGCGCATTCCGATGTTCGATTTTTATTTTTATTCGGCTAAAGAATTCGGTTAATCTTTTTTATTGAGAATATTTGAAAGTCGGATCTTTGATAGACTTGATTAGGAAGTATTCAATAGTATATCTAAAGTTAGCGTCACAACCAACGACATTTTAAGTTTCTTTCCATTTTTCACAATCAATTTTCACACGACAAAGTCACGCAATTAAAAATATATTACCTCCTCATGTTTTTCAAAACTACATTTTGTAACAACATGGCATAACCACACGGGTAGTACGGGTACCGAACAAAAACAAAATAGTTTGTTTTTAAAATCGATTCACTCGGTAAATCGATTCGGCGAGAACTCGATACTCGTAATCGTAAATCACATGAACAAAAGACGGAAAGGAAAATACAAATTAGCCTTATAATCGCTCGTTTAAACCCGGGTTTAAAGACCACAGCCTAGTGAAAGAACATAGTAAACAATAAATGCAATGAGAACTGAAATTGCAGTACCATTATTTTGACCATTTGAGTCCAGAAAGTTAGGAAAATTAACCTTAGACCAAATATTAGATTTCTTTAAACAAAGGATAAACCATAGTTTTCTAAGCCATGCATTTCTTCAGTATCCAAGTTTAATTAAGCAAAATCTTAGTTGCTAATCGATTAATTGACCGTAAAGATTTTAGCATTCAGCTATAATCCGCCATAAAATGGCCGCTCGGTCGATTAGAGTGAATTCATTTTTATATTCAGAATCACGGCAAAGATTCAAGACATCCTTTCCATAATAAAAACTGGTCTTCCTAATTGATAATGGCCATAAAAATCAGGCTCAAAGTTTATAAAAAGAATGTGACACATTAAAACAATGGTTGGGACACGTCGTTAGTCAAACTAAACAGTTGGGCAACGTGTCAAAGGAATCATCAACAACAAAAAGATCCCTATCGTTAAATTCCTAACGCGTAGACAAATAGTCGTGAAGAACAATCGTCAACTTCTCCAAAACAATTTGGTTACGTCGCAAGCAATTACGAAATGCGATTCGAGAACGCGATAGTTTTCGAACGCATCTCTTAATAATAGGGCCCTGAACGCACCCATAATCGCCTTCATCTCTATATTACACCTATCTCTGTCTAACACCCACAACTCGTGTATTGTTATCCTTCTCCTCCGTTGACAGCGTACGTTGAGAAACCACAGACCCTGGCTATCAACGTTTCAAATCTAAAATGTCTAATTATACCCACATCACTGGATGAACATCAAAAAAGAGCCATTTTTAATTAATTTAAACCCCAAAAACTATTATAATACAGCCAATTTTGTTATCTAATAAGCCGTGACGCTAACAAGACCCGGGAAGCCATTTTGAAACCGTTTTATAAAGTCGATTTAATGATATGGCTGGTTTAATGGCTTTAGAATTGATATAAATTATTGCAAACACCAACTAACGCCTACTTTTTGAAGATTGATCATGTTGACTGTTGATAAATGAGGTTTAGTAATCAAATAAATTTTAATTAAAACTTGCGAATTTGATTGCGGCACGTTAAGCGCCTAAATTAATTATTGAAATCAAGATAATTGATGACAAATTCTTGGTCTTGGTATGTAAAACATTGCTTATTCTAACCACGATGAAATGTAATCATAAATCAAGTCATTATAAACAATCGAAATTTAAATGTAACGTTCTTTACATTTGATTTTCCAACACTAAAGTCATTGTCAGTTAAAATAAGGCTACAAAGACACCACCTCATCCTCGCCAGTGCTAAAATCTCTTAAAATCATAAATAAATAAAACTATACTCTAAACATCTAGATTACATTAATATTTACACAATTTTATCACTTAGTCCACTGTCTTACGTTTCATTTTCACTTTCACTGAGTTCGTCCATGTCCATATCGATGAGTTCCTCATCATCATCTTCGTAGGAGTTGTTAAGTTGGCTGCCATCGTCGGGCTTCATGTTTGAGGAACCTGACTTGCCTCCAGTCTTTGCTTCTTCTTCTTGCTGCATTCGTTTGTGTTTCGTTCTTCTGTTTTGGAACCAAACTTTTACCTGTTGACAAAAATGATTTTTGGGTTAATGTTTTTGTTTGGGTAAATAAATTTTACAATCGCTTAGTCGAGGGGATATGTACAATTGTACAAACATTGTTTCATATGATATTGGTTTGGATGCCAAGTAAAAATTGCTTTATCCTACTACTATTATAAAGGCGAAAGTTTGTAAGTATGGATGTATGGATGTTTGTTACTCTTTCACGCTTAAACGGCTGAATGGATCTGGATGAAATTTGGCACAAAGATAGATTATAGTCTGGAATAACACATAGGCTACTTTTTATCCCGGAAAAATGTACGGTACTCGTAGGATAACACATCAACTGTGACGCGGACGAAGTCGCGGGCAGAAGCTAGTATTAAAATAAAATAATTTAGGTAACGTTTTTAGGTTTATTCAAAAATAAAACTAACGAATTTAATTGATCTTTATTGTAATAATTTTTGTAACTATATAAATGTAAGCAACAACAAAACAAAATAGAAAACACAAATCATAACATAATTTCATGGTCCACGCACAGCAATAAAGGATTAAAGGAACTAGCCAATAAAAAACTATTCAATGCGACCCCTCCAATCATATATCACAAGCTATTGAAAGAAAAATCCGTTGTCGAATTTTTCTGCTCACCAACAACAGCTTTCCCGCCCAAAAAACGTCGGCAGCCATTTTGTAAGACAATTTGTCACGTGGTTAATGGCTTGCGAAATGTATTCACGTTCTACCCAGCCAGTACGCTTTTGAGATATTGTAACTAATGCATGGAGTCTGTATATCTGTTATTTCTGCCAAAAATGGATTTAAGGTTGTATATTACGCTTAATTTAGGTTAGGAATTGGTTAATATTTTGAATTGTCTACAATTTAGTTTATTATCCTAAGTTAGTCATGCAATAAAGGGTAATTGCTGATAATAATTTTACGTAAGCTATTGTTCTGGAAGAAATACAAGAGCCTTATGCCAATTTAAGGGTATTGCTTTTATGAAACTATTTATTTGTAAATCGTGGAAAGCTCAGCTGAAACTATTAGATCAATCAATTGAATTGAACGACTTTTGGTTCAAACATTAAACTGTTTGTACTTAGTTGCATGTAGGTATACGCATGCAAAGTAAGGTAGTAATACTGTAGTAACTTTATCATTTAGGTATTATCCATTTCTAAAATGTTTTCCAAACAGCATACACAGTGTAAGGGACATCGTGACGTTAAGCCCTAGGCATTAATCCGCCTTTGTAGTTTTTTATGTGCATAAAGTTTAAATAAATAAATAAGATGGACCATGGATTCAAGATATGTTTCTAGAATTCTCAGGGTTAAAACTTTTCTTCGGCTATTAAAAAGAAAAATTTGCTGTTGCATACATTTTGACCACCTAGGTGTTTCATATTTGTATGGAACTGGCTCTGTTTTTTTTTTAGTTAGGTGGAGTTCCGGAAGGATGAACTGAATCCATGGCTTTAGTTTTGTTACGTTGTCAAACCCACTACAATTTCCTTCCTTTAAAAAAAATCCACAAAATCAAAACATTTATTTCAATTAACAGGTTTACAGAAACTTTTAAATAGTCAAAGAGTCGATCAGTTAATCAAAAAGCAGAAGCTAGTTGCTCATTCCAAAACGTAGGCAGCTCTATGAAAAAGAACGACCAAGAAACTCCACGAAAACTTTTTTCAATCAAGTTTGCACAAATAAAAATACAACACAAGATTACCTAAAATTAGGTAGGAACATTATACGATTATATTTTATAGCCGAAAGCAATAAGTTATCAGGATTTCTATTAAAAATTGAATGCGACGGTAAAAACAGTCAATCGCTATGTTACTTACAACGGATTGGCGTGAAATTGACGCAATCTTACGGTTTATAGCTCCTTACAATTCTGCTCATGATATAAATCACATTTTAGTTTATTACTGATAAAAATTTACAAGGGAATAAGCCATTAAGTTTGAGTTTTGAACGATTTTCTATCAAACATTTTCAGATTTTTTTATTGTTTCCTATAATTGGGCTGTACTTGGTTGAAATGGGACTCGTATCTGCTTTTTAAGTTATTATTTGTAGGTATAGGGAAATGAAGAAATTTTCTTTTTATGTGATTTTTAACCGACTTTTAAAAAAGGTGGAGGTTATCAATTCGGTTGTATTTTTTTCTATGTTAAACCTTAGAACTTTGAAAGGATATACTTTCAGATTGTTTTATAATATATATTAAAAAAAAACCATCACGCCTGTATTCCCCGAAGGGTTAGGCAGAGGTGTACCAATGTACACCCACAGTTCGCCAGTGTATTTAGGATTTTTTATCTTCATAAATTAAGGGTGGACTGGCTTTGTGATCAGGATAAGATTAATTGAATCGCCAATCCGTCTTGATCAATGCTCGGTTCTCTCTGTATGAGAAGAAGCCTTTGCCCTGTAGAGAGACAATAATAGCTGGTATTATAATATAACCATTACCAATTTAATCTTAAAGAAATCGACCTCCATTTTGTTACTTCATCGTTCACGAAGTCCTTTCTTAAGGTTCATTATCATTACATGAACACAAGAAACATGAACCTGGTACAAGTCCTAATGCATTGACACTAAACTAAAAAAAAACTGGAATAAGCTGGTTCAGAATGCCCAAATTTTTCAAAGTCAAAATGAGACTTAAACCAATTATTTTAATTAGACTATTATAAGCAACTTTGGAACGTCATACTTAATACAAGAAAAAAAAAGAATTTAAACATTAACAATCAACAGATCTATACACTATCACGCCTGTACTCCCCGAAGGGTTAGGCAGAGGTGTACCAATGTACACCCACAGCTCGCCGGTAAGTTTAGGTCCTATGTAATAGGGGGCGAGCCTATTGCCATTAACCGGACTTAAATCCTAACTACGAACTGCTACTGAGAATTCAACAGATCAACAACAACAACAGATTCATCAAAACAAACAACAACAACCAACAATCAACAGATTTTCAACCAAAACCAAAACCGTGAGAGAAAAATGACAAACGCTAAAAGTTCACGGCGTAATGTCGCCTCCCCCGCAATTATAAGGCCCCATACAGCGACAGACACGCTACATTACCTACCATATATCGACATCAAATATCAATCAAGTTAGTTCCGATACTACCCCTTTGTTAGGATTAATGGTCCGTGGAAGAGGGGAGCTTGTATACTATGTATTGTGATGTTGATTATCTCAGTACTAGCTACATGTTATATACCCCGCAGAGTCTGACGTCTTTGGTTACTGCTCCGCTCCCGTTGGTTGTAGCGGGAGTTATACGTATGAACATGCCTCTTATAACACTAGTTTTAGAAAGAAGAAGGAAGAAAAAAGAAAGAAAAAGAAGGCAGAAGCTAGTTCTATATAATACTATTTTTGCCCTTCTTAAACAAAACCAGTTTTTCTGCCATAGACAAAAGTCTATGGCAGAAAAACTGGTTTTGTTCCTCATCACCTCCTTTCAAAAGAGCTTAAATATCAAAAGTCAGTCTTAAGTATCAAAGTTGGCAAGCCATTATTGTTTTCCACAACCGATAGTCTATCTACAGACAATCTTGTTTTAAGTTTATGCACAGCCTTAAAAGCTATCCGAACACAGGACACCAAAAACACATTTTTTTGTCGCATAGTCTGACGTATTGGTACATAATTATTATAAGCCTGAAAAAAAATGAGTATATTGCCAAGGGTTCAAATTAAAGACTTATCTAGAAATATTTCATGAAAATAAAGCTGTATCATGGTAAAAAAAGGCAAAGGAGCGCATAAAAACTATTTTTCGTCGCGTAGATCTCAGAATTTTGAGCGTAAACTGTATATTTTTATGTAATAATATTATAGGGGTTTTCATAAACTAAAGGCATATCTACATATAAATTATTCCATTGACTATTTACATATAGCTCAGACCAACAAAAAAAGAAAGACGGCGCGCCGCGAACATCAAAAGTGAAGCCACTTTATATCTATGTGTGTATCGAAGGGTTGCCATTTGTTAAATTTTTTCCCTATAATTTGGGGATATTTTTGTGGATAGCACTAGGATAATAATTTACGAGTAAGATATTGTTGAGTATGGTATTGTACCACAATAGTTGCGAAGGCTTCTACTCCAAAAAAAAAACGTATATTTTCAATCAACTTTATTAAATTCAAAAAGCCATCGAAAACCACGCTGGTTTTCGATGGCAACCATTCTGGATCATTCCGACTATTTCTTATAGCTACTATCCATTTATTTTTTATTTCATTATTAATTGGAAACCTAAAATATTAAATACATAAAAAGAAAAAAACTAGTAGTAAGAAATCATAATTATTTATATTAACCGAATGGGGAAATTTAAATCGTATTATGGCAACCCTCACACTTTATGTCACTGCTTTCGTTCGTTGAGGTTTTGTGTTCCGAGTAACCTAAAATTCACAGTTTATTAATAGAGAAACGATGTTATTTCATGTACTTACAAGTGAAAAGTGATTCCGTGAGACTTTTTATGTAATTTGCTGTTGTTTTTGCAACTTTTCACTACACAGGAAGGCATAATTCTATGTTTTAAATCTAAGTTTACTTGACGGCGACTCGTGACATACTAAGAGTGATGAGCATGGTTTTAGTGTAGGTGTGTGCGTGAGCGTGTATGTTTACTTGCAGGAGCACGGTTTTATGGCTTCACTTTTGATGATCGCGGCGCGCCGTCTTTCTTTTTTTGTTGGTCTGAGACATATAGATTAAAATGTTGAGGTTCTGAACCTCAAAATTTCTTGATTTTAGTGGTTATTCGATGCAGCTTACATCGCTATTTTGAACCTTATTTGTAGCCGCGATGCGTTGTTGTCTTATTTGCTTACCATAGGGCCTTAAGTGTTTCACATATGACTCCAAATTACCGGTTACCGTGTACAGATGTTCTGACGTATGTCATATTTGCAACAAGATAGCCGTGTCTTTAGTAAAAGCCACATAGTTTAAGATCTTTATTAGTCTTTCTGGAGAAGTTTCCAGTATAAAGCTTTATGCTTTCAGTTGGTTGTGTTGTGTACGCTGCGTGCAAACATGTTGTTTAGCACTATTAGTTTGTTAAAATATAATAAAACTAGCTTATACCTACAACTTCGAATGCGTGATTGTTGTAATACCCTAATTGTTTTTCTGAAATAAAAGTAACCTAAGTTGCTACTCATAATATCAGTGATCTATTGGAGATAAGCCATTCAATTTTCATCAATAGATAGAGTGATTCAAGAGGAAGGTTTATACGTACAGAACATCATGCTAGCTGCCTCGTTGGCCTAGTGGACTACTACTAAGCTAGAGGTCCTGGGTTCGATTCCCCAGGTCGAGCAAAAAATAGTTATTGGGTTTTTCTATGAAATTCTCAGTAGCAGCTCAGAGTTTGGATTTGTGCCCAGTTACTGGCAATATGCTCGCCCCCTATTACATGGGACCTAAATACACCGGCGAACTATGGATTTACATTTGTACACCTCTGCCAACCCTTCGGGAAATACAGGAGAGATGGTAACATCACGCTACAACCAACAGGAGCAGAGCAAAGACGCGAGTGACACCGCAGGGCATACAGCTAGTTTCCACATACTACGCAAACCGCCAGGGTATACTTACAAGCCATCTTAGCTCCTCTTACGCTTCAAATTTTATGTGTATTTTAACGACTCCGCACCGTACGTACAATAGCTTTTTAAACCTGTGTTTAGTAGTTGTAAATCAAAGTTTACTTAATAACAGAATGGATATTATTATATCTTTTGTGCGAATGTCGGAGTTACATGAAGATTTTACAGCGGACACGTATTAAACGCGATAATTATAGTAGTAGGGGAAAGGTGTACGAGATGATCCGTTGAGGGAAGATGATCCTTTTAGATTGCAACTAAACCAGTAGCGTCATCTAGTTGTTTTTATTGGTAAAATGTAGTTCCCGATATTCCCCCGCCTTAGTCAAACGTAATGGCGTCGTGAGTGACAATCAAATTTTTTGAGGAAGA
Source organism: Caradrina clavipalpis (assembly GCA_932526535.1). NCBI lineage: Eukaryota > Metazoa > Arthropoda > Insecta > Lepidoptera > Noctuidae > Caradrina > Caradrina clavipalpis. The sequence goes on from OW052110.1 coordinate 1,945,570, forward strand.
AAACAAATATTGCGTGACTTTGATCTAAGGTAAGGTTGATTTTAAGTTTATGTCTAATGTGTTCTAGGTGCTTAATTGTAGAGGCTGTTGTATTAGTTAGCTTTGGATATTGCTCTATTTTGTTTTTTTTAACAGCATGGTAACGGTTGAAACTACATGGGTTATGTTATCTAACATTGAATAAAAAAGTTTATGTTGGGGCAAGATGATTATGTTAACGGTGTACAAGATGATCCCCACGGATAATCTTGTACACCGGTAGCATAATCATACCTACTATTACGGGAATATTTTTTTTACATTTGTAGGTATGTTATTAGGTTTTAGTTTATGTATTTATTCAAATAAATATGACTTAATTAATATGTCCTGAGGAAGAATATTGCGTCAGAGTCGTCTGAAGAAGAAGAAGACGCAGAATGCCTTTTTTGTACGGAAACATTACCCAAGGACGATAGGGGCGAGGGATGGATTAATTAAATATTTTGATTTCATTTAATTAAAGATATAGTAAACTCTGATTATAGTTTTATTTAGGTAATTCTACCAGAACCTATGATAATCCCGACATGGGAGGGGCAACATGATCCTGGGATCGTCTTGCCCCTACCGCAAGGATCATCTTGGACACCGGGGTGTACAAGATGATTCTTTGACAACGTTTTAAAAATGTGATAAAAAGTAATAAAACATATCAAAAAATTAAAATTTTGAGAATGACAACAATAAGACACATAAATTTACTATGGATATACGTTTTTACCTTCGCGCTAAGTAGAATATCATATAAACTACAAGCATTCTCCCTTATGTGAATCATCTCGTACACCTTTCCCCTAACTGAGGTATAGAGGATGGTGTTGTGTGTTTAAGTGCGCAAAACGTTGCCCAATTTGTGTTAAGTCTTGTGGAACTTACTCTTAAAGTTTTTTTGTAAAGAAACACATTGCCTCTTACTAGGAATTTATCCTGTATACATACATACATTCGTACACATCACGCCTTTATTCCCCGAAGGGTTAGTCAGAGGTGAACCTGTATTGTTTTCCTTATTAAACCTTTGCACAAACGATGGCCCATCTCACATCGTGCCCTGCGTGCCCTAACAGCTGCACGCAGGAAGATTTAATGACTGCCACCGACAACGCAGTGAAAGTGGCCAAATTCTGGGCCGGAACAATATAATACCTCTTTTATAGTTTGTCATCGAAACGCTAAGAAGAAGATTAAACCTTTAGTGAGACATTCGCATGTAAATAAAAGTGTCATTAAGTTACGTCTTTGATTACTGCTCCGCTCCCGTGTTTTCTAGCGCGATGTTATATAGCCTATGACACTCACAAATGACGTGGCTTTCTATGGATAAAAGAATTTTCAAAATCTGTTCAGTAAATCCAGAGATTACCCCCCTACATACTCACAAACTTTGCCTCTATATAATAACAACATACCATCATACCATCACGCCTGTATTCCCGAAAGGGTAGGCAGAGGTGTAACCAATGTACACCCACAGTTATATTATTATAATAATCTCTATATCATATTAGTATCGAAATATTTCCTAGCAAGACATTTTATCATCATACATTTTATTACAAATTACATAACTCAAAAACCCTATCAGGATCCTCCGTTTCAACCCTTGTGCCGTCGCGGCGGTCCCATAGGCCGATTTGCCGGTTACGGGTTATTCGCCGCTCGCATCCATCATACGGTCTTTTGTACCCCTGGGGATGTGCGGGACTGTGTAATTTTGTATCATTTTGAAACTTATAGGGTTAAAGATTTTTTTTCTGTATTTATTCTAAGAGAGGTACTTTTAATTGTGATTTTAGTTTGACACTTTAGTTTTCATACCCAAAGGATGTCAACGGGACGCTATTACTAAGCCTCCGCTGTCTGTTTGTCTGTCTGTCTGTCAGCAGCTCATGAATCGTAATAGACAGAGAGTTAAATATTTCTCAGACTGTGTATTAATAAAAAATAAATAAAGTTAAAAAATTAATAAACCCTATTAACAAAACTAAGGATTCACAAGAAATATCGCGCTAAAAAAGTCGTAGGCAAAAACTAGTACATAAATAAAATAATAATAAAACTTTACGCAAAAGCGATTTAATTGTTATTCACCTTCATTCTCCTACATCTTCTTAATATTTAAGTAGAAAATTCAGATCTAACCTAACTTAAAAAAAAAGGAATTCTAATTCCACCTATCCTCATACACGTTACCTTCCCACATAGCATTAATTCTAAAACACACTCATTTCCCATTTCGCCTCACAAACAAGCCTATTAAACCTCAAAAAATTCGCAACGAGACGGCCCATCAAACAATTATCACATTCTGATGCAAATTTAATGTACTACTCACTCCGCGTTACAACAACGATAAACTTTAATTCGTTTTACACGACGCATCTGCTCATACGCACCAACTACCGTAAAATGAACCCTCATAAAACTCCATAATACCAACAAAAGAGCTCTAACAACACTGGTCGTTAAATAAAAGTCATAAGTCTCCGCAAACAATCGTTTTAATAGGAAAAGGGTCCGTACAATGATACCCGTACTAAATAAATAGGGGTGTCATTCAACATGGCCCGAAATGCGATTAAGTGCTTATGTACCCGATTATAGCGTTCCCCTACGGATTAGCGAGCGAGACCCAGTTATTCAAACCCCAGCGCGTTAGAAAGAGATAGGAACGAGTAGGGGAGATACGCAATTAAGAATGCCGCGCGAATTTGGAGGAAAATTTAAACGGATCGCCGTATTACTTTATTGTAGCTCCATTAGCGAGGGAGAGGGACGGATATAGTTTAGAAAGGGACGTTAAAGTGACAAATTGGGGTTGTTAGATATTTGGTGTAGGGTTGGCGAGCTTTAATTGGATGTTAATAAAGTGATTCAGTTAGAAATAAGTGAGTTGTGTTTTTTTGGTGGCAACGCATTTTGTGATGGCGACCCTTGGAACTTTTGGGACGTGAAAGAAAATAAAAAGAGACAAAACATTTTAATTACTCTTTTTGCACCTTACCTACTAAATTAAACCTTAATTTTATACATAGTACATATCTACTACCTACTAATTAAAATATTAGCTAGATTACAATTTTCTGTACCGAATTGCAAAACCATAAAATAAAATAATGCAATTTTCCCGCCCAAACCCAAAAATGACAGCTGTCAATTGACTAACTCTAACAAAAATCATGGCGTCCTCTGTGCAAAAGAGACAACATCACTCAAATTGCCAGTTATTAATTGTATGTGAACTGGTTTTTCGTCAATACCGCTGATTGATGTTCGAATTTCTTTATTACATGGCCGCCATTTTGGTGTTTTGTGCTAAGTAATCGTAGCGAATTAGCGATCTTGTATCTTTACTTGTAAATTGAGAGTATTTATTTGATTTTATAACGAATTTTCTTAATATTATCTACATTTTTGAAACTATAAAGATTATTTAATTATTTTTATCGATAGTTCGATGATTCAGGTTAGTTTGTTAATCATGTAAATAATAATACAAGCCTCTTCTCTTACAAAAAGGACACGAATATTGATCACCACGATTGCTCATGGTGGATTGACGATTTCAGTCTTATATGTTTAGCCCAGTTGGTTAATAATATCATAAAAAAAATTGAGCTTTTCACCTCCTGAAAAATAACAGTAAAAGAAATAATAGACACTATAATAAAAATGGTTTCTAACAAGAACGTTTATTAACACTGTTTAAAAGGCGAGAAGTTCTTGTCAAAGGTTTTTTCCGTTTCGAACCAAAGCTATCCTACAGTGCTAAAGAAACCCTCATTTACCCGGTACCTATTTTAACGTAGTTTCCTACAACATAATGCTTTTTTATTGCATATAAGTATAGATAAAATAATGCTAATATCTACAAAGTTACTACCTAATCTTCAAGTCAAGCTTACATAACATCACTCATAACGTCATGTCGCATCAGTAGTACAATAAGCAATAACGAGTTCAAATCATCATAAAACCTCCACAGACACTTCCAAAGACAACTCCTATTAAAACCTTACCAAAGACAAAAGCTCATCACCAAAGCGTTCATCAGCAAATAGGCCAGTCATGAAAAACAAACATGAAGTTAGAATTAACCCATCAATTCACCTTTACAAACAAAGAGGCTTAACGCGAATTTCCTTTGCCTAAGTGATGGCATTGCACGATAAAACGCAACAGTCGATAATCGAGTGCCGGCCGGATGTGGAAAAGCGCCCGCTTACGTCGCTTCCGCTCGCCATTAGTGGAGCACAGAATTGTTTTCTGTAATCGTTGAATTTGTTTTGTGGGAATCGGCGGGAATTAAGTTTTAATTCGAGCGTTGTATAAGAAAGATAGATTTTTGAGGTTTCGTTTTGACAAATGACTAAACTGTATCTTTGGTGTACTCTTGTATCGTGGATTTCTAGGGCTTAATCCATACTATAATCTATCCTTAATATTATAAAGCTGAAGAGTTTGTTTGTTTGTTTGAACGCGTAATCTGAAGAATAACTGGTTCGAATTGAAAAAAAAAATTTGTGTTCGGTAGTTCATTTGTCGAGGAAGTCTATAGGATATATATCATCACGCTACGACCCACGGGAGCGAAGCAGCAGAGCAGAAGCTAGTTCTTTATATAATAATTTATTATAGATAAATTATTATATAAAGTAACGTGCTAATCTCCGGTTCTGCTATTCCGATTCTGACAATTCTTTCGTTAATAAGAAGCTACATTACCTCTGAGTGCCATAGGCTATATTTTATTCCAAAAATATTTAGGGATGCGTAAGAAAATTAACGCGGGCAAAAGCCTCGAGTTAAAAATCGCGTAATTAAGTACTTTTAATATTTTAGCTATAAAACCGTTATTCTTTTTCGCCATTTTTACGGTAATGCAACTATTAGCGGTATCATTCCATTAATAAACAATCAATATCAATTTCTTTTAGATTTTTCTAACAAAAACCGATTGTTATAAATAAAATTAAGTAGGTATCTAAATCATTTCCGTTGTAAAATTCTATAGCGCTATTATGCAAATTCCAACAAAAATAATTTACAACTACCATTAAATTAATTTAATAAACACGACACAAAGTTCAATGACCTCAGTCAAAACCAAAGACAATACAGAAGTCAGTAATAATGTAAAATCCCGCTGCAATTACACTACCGGCCACCGGACATACGAAACTTCGGCAGTACCGGAACGTTCGGCAATAAAACCGTACACGGTTCGAACGCGTGTCGATTTCCGACATTAAAAGTCGTAAGTGGAAAACGGGACGGGACATACCGTTTTAATGGCAGATGATTTATCGTTTATATTTTGTTTATTAAGGTATATGATTGTACTTGATGGGGAAGGTTTGTGTGTGTTATGTTCTGTAGACTATGTATAAAGAGATACGTACTTAGGTAGGTATTTTCCTGACTTTAATCTGATTACTTACCTATGAAGTTTTTCTTAGACACAGACATTTTTATAAAAGGGTCACATTTTTCTTTATTTGCAAATGGTATTCAAGAATAAATGTTCGATATTTGAAATATTTTGTTTCATCAACATTTCCAGAACGCGGTCTCAAAATACTTTAATCAATTTATCATTCTATTTCTGGAAAATAGAATAAAATCACCTCAAACAATTTCAGTCTAAATTACACCAATTTAGATTTCTACATTAGCCTATACATTAGTATTTTATCCCTTCACCTTGAAACCTCTTTCCATAAACAAAACAACCATAGACAACCAAAAACACAAAGAAACATAATGTCAGATCAGTTGAAGCATCCCCTTGTTCGCGCCCCCACAGGGGACCGCGTTAACTCCGCCGTAGGACTCCGTCATAGGGCTACGCCCCCCCGACATCACGCATGCGCAGTACTACAATAAATATTTGCCACCTTTTTTATTTGCTCAATTGAGAGGTAATCGAAATAGGTTTTGAGATTCGAACGTTGTTTTTGCTTTGCGAATAGATAGCGAGTTTTTATATTGATTCGGGGTTGAGTAAACAGTAGGTGAAAGAATAGAATGGAATATAACGCATTTTAGTAAATTGATTTTTAGGATTTTGTACGCAAAGGTTGCCAAACGGGACTGTGTAATAAGAATTCATTGTCTGTCTGTCAGTCCGTTTAAGTATCTAAATCTTTTTTCTTCTAATTTTAAGTATCTTTTAAGTATTTTAAGTGTTTGACACTTAACAGGTTGTGTAGATACGGCCTAATCAACGAAAACAATATTATAGACTATGTTTTTTGAGTTTAAACACAGGCTCAAAAACACAGACTATAATTTTTTGTTTGTCATTTAATGATAAGTTGTTTAATGTTACTGGAAACCTAGGCTGAAAATATGCTAAAATAGTTAATAAGTTCGATCCACGTTATGTTTAAAATAAATATACTTAAAATTATTATAATTTATACTATCAATGAGGCTGTATCGTTAGTAATAAAAAAAAATATAAGATAAGTAATCTTAAATCCAGCTTGTTATATTTAAACTGCTTGTAAATAAATAAGACCATTATTGAAATAAGAATAAGTAAGTATCATAAAGACACAGTTTCGTTCGATTTAACACCTCAAAATTACTAATTTTAAATAATTTTAAGTAGGTACGGATATTTTGCAACGAAAGTGTGAAATTAAGAACACACCTGTACTTAATATTACGTAAAACCATAAATATATGCAGCTGTTTTTGTAACAGCACGATATTTTAAAACAAATCGACAAAAAATGACAAAATATTATGATAATAGTTCGTCAACAATAATAAATAACTGAGACTCGTGCCAGCAATCAAGAACAAAATTTAAAATAATAGGTACATTTGTAAATAAGAAATAAAATAAAAACATCGATAAAAATCCACACGCATAATGGAGAACACACATTCAAATTTCAAAAATCGAACACGTTAAGAACGCACAGCCGCCATATTACGTGAGAAATGACTAATTAAAAAAAAATATAAACCAATATAACGGCAAAGGTATAAAACAAAACTGCCAAGGAGCATTTCCTTCAAAAATTACGTTTTCACGAGTTCCAATAATCGAATTAAGTATGGTAAACATTTTATCTTAATGGTCGACTATATACGAACATACGAACAGGCCAGCTGCGTGTAATTTAGTTAATAATATAAAATTACTTGTATCGAGTAAAACCTGTCCAGGCTGTACGTCATCGCGGTTTGCTTGAAAAAAACATATTGGTTATAAACCTCGATGGTTGTCTGTTTACACTTCTTTGTGTTGCCACTATTGAAGTTCATTGATTGCTACTAAAAATCTTTTGTGTCAAAAATCAGATAAAAATATTTTGACTAATTTTATTGGAAAATAATACACTTAACACTTTGTCTGGTCTAGAGATTGTAAAAATTCTAAAGAACATATTTTTTTATCACCTATTTATTTTATTTCCTTTCTTTTTCGCGTCTGTGAAACAGTTTTTTTTTTTAATGAAAAAAAGAATAGCTGTGCCTTACTCAAACATAACAACTAGAGAGGTACTTACTAAAATATTTTCTACCTACCTTGTTCAAACACTACATTATGCCGTTTTTATTGATAAATGCAGAAAAAAAAGTAATTACAGTGTTCAAGTTCTGTACTCGATATTAATCGACGTACAATGGCTATAATAATCGACACTGAACATACACAAAAGAATTACGACTTCAATGGATACTTGGTCAATATGGATTGGCTAATTCAAATACGACTTTAATTTAATAACTTTAAGGTCTAGAAACTATAATTTCATAATCTCGTTTCTGTCGCTGTACCATTAAAATAAAAAAAATATTAAAATGTTAGGGGCAAAATGAATGTCAAATATTTTCAAAAATTGAATAAATCTTGATTCTGTTTTCTTTCTTATTGGTCTCGTAAAACGCCAGTTCTTTTCGAAATTATTCAGGGACGGATAACTCGAAATTATTGTAAAGTAGATAAATTATTTTGTTCACTTATAAACTGGTTCTAACCTAAAAACTAGGAAAATCGACTCATTATAACGAAATTCCTTGATAATTATAATAAGATCGGAAGCCGCTTTGTCTATGGTCTCATAACTTTCACCACAAACCATAACTAACGGTCTCTATCGAACATAAACAAGCAGCTGCTGTTAATTAAACCACACCTAATTACAAATAATTTTCATTTAACATGTAAATTCTTCTTCAATTGAACTCAATATTTAAATATAACCGTTAAAAAGCATGGTGCTCATCATCTAAGTACCATAAATTAGATCGGCTTTCAAGCCTCATTACTCTATAATTCTCTATGGTAATGTGTAGTTGTGACGGGAGATAATGATTGCTACTTTGATGTTGATGGAAAGACTTTTTTTTAGGATTCCGTAAGTTTGAAATGTACTAATGAGGATTATTTTTGTTGAAACGCAATGTAGCTATGGCTGTTATTTATACTTTGAGGTGTTGTAGAATGTAGGTATAACCTTTTGCATCTATAAAGACACTGTGAATAGTTGTAAGACAAGCAAGTCTAAATACGTAATAATAATTCAACAATAACTGTTCCTATTTAGGTTTTACAAATCTGACACAATATTCCGACAGGGCAAAATTCTAGATCAACATTTAAAATTAAACAAAACTAGGACGTTTCTACTAAAAAAGAAGCAGTACTTGACCAATTGAGATTTTATTACGATTGAACATTTACCAACGAAAAAAAGGTACTACTAAAAGAATCAATAAAACATAATATTGCACCTAGCCCTAATGCAATAAAATTCAACGTACAGAACCACTGCATCCATCTATGAATCGCTCCACATTTTTTGTTTCATCACCAGTGTTGCATGATGCGATTAGCCGCGGCGCTAATTTCCTACTGGCTGCCTTAATCAACTGTGTAGCCATGTTCATGGTTTTTTTTTCTACCAAATTGGTAGTTTCCAACATTTATCGAGTTAGAACGAACTACGTTTTAATAATAATTACCTAGTTGTTTGTTGTGTAATATTTGTGTTGTCTTCACAATAAGACTTTAATCATTTTATAGGGGAGCGCTATTACATAAATTTATGCTCGATTATTACTGATTAAACGATTCGAACGATCGTTGTGTGACCTTTTATTCAATAATTTGGTAATAACGGTCTAACTACATGATAACTTGTAATTTTTCATTGTTCATCAAGTGATTTTATTAATAGCCCCAATTTGAAATCAACAATAATTAATACCGAATAATTACACTTACACTTTTTCCCAGATGAGATAATCACAGATATAGGTACGTGTAATTGTGCATTTTCGCTAATAATATTAAAGTCCCATATACTTACTAAACTAAAGACGGCGAGTTGTTAAGGTTAAAAAGATAAAAGACTGCCTTCACAATACAAGTTTAAGCAAAGAGTTTAAAAAAGACAGGGGAAAAAACTAGACTTAAGTAGTCGATGCGCTGTACATAATGAAGCTACAATGTTACCAATTCAATAGTCGTCTTAACCAAATCAGCCCATACTAAGGATGGACTTGCAACAACTAGTATGGCTACTTGTAAAGAAAAATATTTGCCCAAGCCGATCCCAACATAGTTGGGAAAGAGGCTAAGCAGATGATGATGATCATCAAAAAAATCGTTACTAATATTATAAATGCGAAAGTAACTCTGTCTGTCTGTCTGTCTCTTCTTCACGCCTAAACCACTGAACCGATTTCAATGAAATTTGGTACAGATATAGTCTGGGACCCGAGAAAGGACATAGGATAGTTTTCATCCCGGAAATCCAACGGGAACTATTAATCCACGCGGACAAAGTCGCGGGCAAAAGCTAGTTGCTGTAATAAAAAACTTCGAATAGAGTCTTGTGACTTCAAATCTGAAATCTTTAGTCTCCTTTACCAATCATGAGAAACATCCTCACTTAATTATCGTGAACTAGCGGTTTCCTTCGACGTCAACAGCGTTAATCCCGGCTGCTATGAACACAGACAAAATAGCAACAACAAGTAATCTTTGTCAAAGTCAAAGTATTTATTTCAATAATATACAGGCACTTTTTATGAATTGATCCTTTCATAAAAAGGATGAATTCCTACTCGTAACCGGCGTGCTTGTATGACCAGATGTACGAATGTAGACGAGGCGAAAGGAGTATGTAAGGATCGTAGCAGGTGGCGTTCTGTGGTTTCTGCCTACCCCATGGGAAAAAGGCGTGAGTTTATGTATGATCCTTTCATAGTTTCAAGATTACTCCGTGCTAAATTTCATCAAAATCAGTTCACTGGTTTAGCCAAGCATAACAGATAGACAGAGTTAATTTTGCAATCATAAAATTAATTATGGATAATAGACACGACTTCAGAACAATCAATTTTCTTGCTCTACCGACACTCAAAACAGCTGAAAACTGGAAATAAATCGTAACAATTACAGCTAACACAGTACTGACTTAATGAGTTTGAAAAAACACAGCAAATGTGTTTAGAAACTAGGCTGAGCTATTAGTATTAGTAACTGACCACACCCGGGCGGTTGGTAACTCTGCGGATGGATAGCAAAACAATCAATTAACAACGCTTATCTTTTCATTAAAAAGTTAATTTACAAAAGCATAAAGAATAGTAGCAAAACAGACAGCTAACGGGTGGTCAGGGCTCCTGAGAAGGAAATGTCCTAACAATTCGCCCCATGTCCTCCTGGGCACAGGGCGTATTGTACAGCGGTGCTCCTGTACCGCTCTCTGAATCAAGCCCTTGATCCAATTGCCCAATAAAAGTCGAAAAGTCAGTCAGTTCGTCAACTCTCAGCGTAACTCATCATCATCTTCCTGCCCTTATCCCATGTCACTTGGGATCAGCGCAACACTTTTTCTTCATTCACGACGACGAAAAATGATAATAAGTTCAAGGCAACATAGAGCCAAACTTTTACATGAAGAAAAACAACTTAACATGGTAGAAACAAGTGCAGAAACAATTAGAAAATCAATAGATAATGGTCCTGACACAAACTGGACAAAAACCAGAAAACATAAAGTAATCCAGATCATTAACCAGCTAGATAAACAAATTAACCATAAAACAAAATACGAGATAAAGAAATCAACTCCAACAATACAAAAACGCCTACTTATCTATCAGCTACTGCAGTTGTCGACGGTACCTGCGCGCACGCACGCCAACGCCTAATGATCCGATAATTAAAGCGGTTTTTTCGCTCAGTTTCGAACAATTAGACGCAACGCTTGATACTCTTATCGCGATTTCATTGTTACGATAATGTCGGTAATTATTTCACTTAATTCTCTATGACTTTGATTGTGTACTTCTTATTGTTGGGGGTATAAAGGTCAAATTGGGGTGTGTTATCACTTACACAGATTCTGTCTTCATTAACCATTATCAGTGTCAAGGACGATACGACTGGTGATTTTGATTTGACTCTTATTTCATTAAGTTATGAAGAAAAAACACATCATCATAGGTCACATCCTCATGGGTAGTCCAATCTGGGGGGCTGAGGTTATATCGATCTCCTAGCGACTAAAACCGGACGGAGTGTCGCAGTAATTTCTTTCAATATTACACGAATGGTTTGAAGTCAGGACCTTGTTGCAATCGCTTGACTTGGTATAACTATCTATTATATCCAAGACTAGGATGAATTTGTATTTGCCCAGATGATCTACTGATTCACCATCACCATCATTATCCTCCTTCCATATACCTATCCCTAATTTAGGGCTCCCGCCGCGGCATATCTTCCTCACACAGATATAATTATTAATTTAACATCAATTTATTATTATCAAATAATGCCAGATTTTACTTTTAGACTTTCAGTACCCCTGGCGAACTGCAGTAAGTATGTTATTCTGCAAAATATCTCGGTAAATATAGGTGATGTGAGCTTGACGTTTACTGACAATTCCTAACATCAGCCGATAGATTCTGTAAAAATCTTCATCGTTTTAGGTTAAGTGAACGTTACCTGAATTCACCAAGATTTTTTACAGAATACACCGGTTGGCTGCAAAGTTCTTGAATGGAGACCACGCACAGGCAAGCGCAGCACAGGACGTCCACCCACAAAGTGGACGGAGGACCTGATAAAGACCGCAGGAAGACACTGGATGCAGGCCGCTTGCAACCGGTCTTTTTAGAAATCTATGGGGGAGGCCCATGTCCAGCAGTGGACATCTTGCGGCTGATATGATGATAATGATGATGATGACACCGGTTGATTATCAAAATACCAATTCATAAATCTATCACTCTATAGAATGTGGCTAACATGGGTTTAATTGGAATGTAGATCAACTAGCGTAGTGAAGCGCATCTAATGTCGAAACAACACGGTCAAATAACTTACCGCATGATTAACTTAACAAATGTATGATCTAATGTGCATTTTTGCTGGATTTAAACATATTTGGTATGTCTAAGACCGTTTTGTTAGCTAGTTGTTAACTGTTTTGTGCATGTTGTGGTCTCCTATAAGTAAAGGAGTACACCTACGCAATACCTTTTGTATGATTTGTGTATATCTTTTGTTGGAGATCCTAAATAAATGAATAAGACATTACGGTACGGTGATAAAAATGCTCGCTATTTTGACAAAACAGTATTCTCGACACATGCCTATTTCAGGGGCTGAACTACTAGTTATATATTATTAGTGTTGCCAGCTCCTAGCTAGTTACATTTCTACTAAGATATTAAATTGTGAACTACTTAAGTTAGTTTGAGCTTGCCATAGCTGAGTTACGAGCTTCATCAAATACATTTTCAACCAAACATCAGATCGTGTATTGTCAAAAATACTCGTAAAATATAGGTATAACATAAAACTTAAACTTTCTTTTAATCGCGTGTTAATTAATTATAAAAGTCACAACAGGTGACGCAAAAACCGCACCGTAAACTATTTTATTAATTGTGTTGCTAGAGCAAAATAATGATATCAATTTAGTAGTTTTTTAAGAAAAGTGAAGAATATATTATGCCGTTCGTTGGTCAAATAAATCGACAACTAATTAATCCCTTTATGAGCTTCCTATTTTTTTACAAATTGAACAAAGTTTGTAATTTAATTATTATAATAATTATTGAATATTATAAATATTGTGTTACGAATGACTGAATTAAACGCTTTGTGAATTTAAAACATAACTTTTTTTATATATATTTTGTTTTTAAAAAAGAAAAGTTGCCCCACCGTAGGAATTTCTCCTGTAACGTGGGTGCGTTTACAAACATATACACTCATATACACAAACAGCCAGACCCGGAACAAATATCTGTAGGTCATACAAATATTTGTTCCGTGCGGGAATCGAACCCGCGGCACGCAGCGCAGCAGTCGATCGCTCGGCCACTGCGCCAACCGTGTCGTCAAACTTTTATTCTTATGTACAAAAGTTACGCTGTCTTAGGTACTTTACAAATGAGTAAATAAGTACAACACATAAATTAAATATCAGACTGATATTTAAAACTTATCATCTATTTAATCTGAACTGTTTACATTACCCTTTTAGAAGACTATAATTATAATATTTCAATATCGTTAGCTCTGGTAATTAATCATGGAAGTAATTGTTATGTAGTGAGTATGTGTTATAGGAACTTCTTCATAATGTTAAGTAAATAGACGGGACCTATGTTACTATCCCCTGAAGCGATGTCCATATTAATAATTAAGTTGGAAATATGATAGATTACAGTCTTAACTGCCACAAAGTTGCAAGCCACATCTGTAATATACCATCACGCGTGTATCCCCTGAATGGTTAGGCAGAGGTGTACCAACGTACCCCCGCAGTTCGCCGATATGTTTTTTAGGTCCCATGTAATAGGGGCGAGCCTTTTGCCACTAAACGGGCCCAAATCCTAATTCTAAGCTGCTACTCAGAGTTTTATAGAAAGACCCAATAACATTTTGCTCGACCTGGGAATCGAACCCAAGATCGCTAGCGTAGCAGTCGCGCTTAGGACCAATAGGCTAACGAGACTGTTAGTTAGTTGCTAGCCACATCTGTCTGGCAGTATATTGATAATAATATTACCAGTATTGTATTGTTGTATTGTCCCCCTACAAGGCAAAGGCCTCTTCTCATACGAGAAGTCATGAGCATTGATCACCACGCTTGCTAAGGCGAATTGGCGATTTTAGACTTACTAATTACTAGCTTTTTTAGTCACCCGCGTTAAGTTACGTCTTTGGTTACTGCTCCGCTCCTGTGTGTCGTAGCGTGATAGTATATAGCCTATGTTACTCAGGAATAATGCAGCTATCTATTGGTGAAAAAATGGTTAAAATCAGTCCAGTAGTTTTGGAGTATCTTCGGTACAAACAAACAAAAAAAATCTTTCCTCTTTATAATATTTAATTTACGTAAGATAGTTATCTAATTCTCGCAAATTATTTTATAGCGTTATTTTTAATATATAGAGCAAAGATGTCAAATTATATTGACAATAATCTATGTGGCTGCGACTTTTGACCTCAAAGATATTAATTATAATAAATTAAACAATGATCGAGATGTTTTTAACAAATAAGCTCGTTAATTACAACATTATTTTGTTGTTACAATATACAATATCATGACTTGTAATTATGTCGTATTATTTCACTAAATTACCAAGTAATAACTGCCTCGTTAGCCTAGCGACTGCAACGCTAGAGGTCTTGGCTTCGATTTCCTAGGCGAGTAAAAAGTGTTATTGGGATTTTCTATGAAATTCTCAGTAGTAGCTCGCTCGGGGTTAAGATGTGTACCACGTTAATGGCAATAGGCTGGCCCGCTATTACATTGGACCTACACATACCGGTGAACTATGGGTGTACATTGGTACACCTCTGCCTAACCCTTCGGGGAATGCAGGCGTGGTATGTATGTATTTAGGGATAATAATATTAAGACGATAAGTACTAAAAACGATAGTCTTTATACTATCAAATGATAGTCTTTATACTATCAAAATCGCGATGCTGCGCGCACCTTTTAATAGATCTACTCAAAACATAACTTTATTTGCTTCACGAAAAGATACACATTTCGTTGTAACAATTTCATTTCATTGCGACAATATAATTATGAGAAGGTGAAACGTATTCTGAATTCAAACAATGAAATGTGTATCTTTTCGTGTTATAAATAAAGTTGTATTTGAATTAAACCCTAAAACACCAAAGGCCGCTTTCACATTTAGGCGACTTTAGCAGCGCGGCTGTCGCGCGACTGTCGCCCGTCAGAATTTCATAATAAAAAAACAGAAGAGCTGTCGCCCACAGCATCTATTTTTAAAATGAAGTGCGCCATACTGACCTAAACTTTGATCTGTTCTTGTAATGTGAAGGAATGTACTTCTGCAGCGCTACTGTCGCGCTGCTAACGTCCTAATGTGCAAGCGGCCAAAGACCAAAACCCGAAAGACTCGCCACTAGGCATCAAACTAACCTGTGTCTCTGTGAGGCTCAGCGCTTGCGCAAGCTGTTTCCTCTCCGCCCCCACCACGTAGTGGTTCTTCTCAAACGCGTGCTCTAGTTTTAGGAGCTGGGACGGTGAGAAGGCGGTTCTGATTCTCTTCGGCTTGCGGAACGGCTGGAGGAGGAACCCTGGGATGTCTGGACCTGGGAACAAAGGTATGTTGTTAGCTTAAAGAAAATATAATCCTACTAATATTATAAACGCGAAAGTTTGTAAGTATGGATGTATGGATGTTTGTTACTCTTTCACGTAAAAACTACCGAATGGATTATAATGAAATTTCACACTAAGATAGATTGTAGTGTGGAATAACACATAGGATACTTTTTATCTCGGAAAAATCCCGTGGGATAATTTATATCCAACTAAACCCGAACGAAGTCGCGGGTAAAAGCTAGTTATATATAATACTAGTTTCTGCTCGCGACTTCGTACGCGTAAAATTTCATTGTTCCCACGGGAACCGTACATTTTTCCGGGATAAAAAGTATCCTATGTGTTATTCCAGACTACAATCTATCTCAGTGCCAAATATCATCCAGATCCGTTCAGCCGTTTAAGAGTGAAAGAGTAACAAACATCCATGCATCCATCTATCCATTCCAACAAACTTTCGCATTTATAATATTAGTAGGATACTGCTGACCGAATTTAGACCACGGAGGAAAATTTCAATGGAGACTAGCCAAGTCATCATGTTGGGGTTGGCTTCCAATCTAACCGGATGCAGCTGAATACCAGTGTTTTACATTGAGCGACTGCCTATGTGACCTATACAACCCAGTTACTGGGCAACATGATACTTCTCGGTAAGGCTATTAGACTTCTTAGCTTCTGACTATCCGTAACGACTGACCAAGTACCCAGGAGATATTATAGAGCACAAATGTGTGCGCAAATACAGGTGTAATCCCTTACACTCTTAGTCTGATACAACGGCAATCCGACACGACTGAGAGAGGTCAGACGCAGGACCAACAGCATTACGTGGTTTCCAAGGCCTGGGACAACTTCCAAACTAAATTCACACGGATGAAATAGCGGGCAAAAGCTAGTTTTATTATAATTACAGAGAGATAGAGACAAATTTGTGGTTTGAAAAATATGTTTGACTTTCCGGCCATACAATTAAGGCGGTAACGTCAATATATTATAATTAAATGGTGTTGACAGGCAAGTAATTTACTCTTCTAGTATTATCGATACCAGAAGTATCAATTAATGTAAGGGACAAAACACGGTTTTTCAGGAGAGCCAAAAAACGATTTTATTTTTTTAAATCTGGGTATAACTTTTTACTGTCTGCTCCAATTTTAATTGTGTCTAGAGCAAAGTTTCTTAGAATTTCCTCTTCTTTCATGCTCTAAACGAAAGATTTAGGAATACCCAGTGGATTAAAATATAGCATGTCCTTTACATTAAAAAAATATGTTTAGTTGTGCCTTACGTTACTAATATTTTATGTGTAAACCGTCAAGCATAGTGTAAGCAGCAAGAGAAATAGAAAATTATACGTAATCCTATTGTAAAGGACTTTTACAGTGTTGCAATTTGATGTAACTATAGATTATCTACTAAAATTATGGTATTTTAACACCATGGAAATAGGTTCTTTGCATGATTAATGTTAGTTTCAGCTTAGCTATCACAGATTTAAATGAAAGGAGATGGCTAAATGGAAGTATAGACCACTGCCCCATGTGCCAGGTACCATGTATAAATATGGTACTAGGTACAATGTAATGCTGAATGGCTAAATATTAGTATTTCATGTAAAAAAGATTCAGATACTTTTTGGGAATAATATAATGGTAAAATAATATTGCCTAAAAAGGAAAAAAAGGTGTGTGACGGTATATAATTTTCTTCAACTGACAAAAAATAAAACGAAAAAGAATAAAACTAAAAACGAAAATGAGGTTGTATATTTATAAGCGAATGTTTGTGATGAAAAAGTTTTTTTTTTAGATACTTTATTATGTTTAATAAATAGTTCACGAAAGTGCTAGGAAAATATTAAACACTACATAACTCATGAATGATTTTTTAAATATTATGAGGCTATGTAAGATTCATATACATTCCAGAATGTATCTGGCCCGGAGGCAGTCATTTAGCCATCACCTTTAGAAATAATTCTTAAAAAACTCTAATTATTAATTAAAGTAAGGGACATGGTATTTAAATCGACTGAGGTTGTAAATTATTAACACTATGACTTACTTTATTTTTCAGAGAAAAAAAATGTAAACGTCCGTTACATCATTTTTTTTTTCATAAATCGTTTTACGCAGGCCAAATTTTTTTAACGTAAGGGATTTTTTTTTAACGATAGAATTTTTTTAATAATACCAATCGATAGAGCAGAAAATTCTGAATCCAATGATATATATAACTCATTTTCGCCAAAATGTCCCTTACGTTAATTGATACTTCTGGTATCGTTATAATAACTCGGAAAAGGAATAGTTACAGTTATTTCGATATTTTTATTGCGATATTTTTAGGGTTCCGTAGCTAGAAGGCAAAACGGGACCTTATTACTAAGATTCTATTGTCTGTCTGTCGGTCACAGGGCTGAATCTTCTGAACTGTAAGAGGTAGACACTTGCAACTTTAATATAGTGTATATTACTACTGCGTCGCTATAATAAACACAAAATAAAGTTAAATTAAAGGTTCCTAAAACAAGAAACGTGTTTTTATTTGTATGTAGCGTTAAATATTGTACTGTAGTCCGGAACCCTTCTAGTTGCCGGTTTTTATTTACGCGGTAAACTACGGAACTAAAATGATAAAATGTATTAAATTTGACAGCTCAATGACATTTGACTACGCAAGCAGCGCCGCCAAGAAGTACCAAGATATATTGGTCGGAGTAATCGATTCTAAATAATCGTAAATATTCCTACTTTGACAACTACGATTGATACAACATAACTTATATGGGCACGGAGACATGACAAGAACAGTAATAAAATTGTCATTATACACACTTATTGAATGTTAAATATAAAATTCTTTACGTTTATAAATAATTCATAAGTTTATAGAACGTACAATGACTGTAGTTAAGTGTTTTAGAAAATTATTTAGTATTTATACCTTTTTTGAAGATTGCGTTGGTCACACTTTTAACCATAAACGATGACACTTAGGCCCTGTTTCACCACCTTTGATTTGACAGTAATCAACCAATCATCATTTAAAAATGGAACAGAATTAATATGAAATGATAATGACAATTTATTTAATCAGAACTTATAGCTATGCTTATAGTTAGATGGTGAAATAGGCCCTTACTAAAATCCTGACATTACACAAAATAGGATTTGAAAAAAGAACGAAGTCTAAAGTTCCGCGCGCACTATCCTTGTAGTGGCGTACCGACTATTAAAATTAAATTAAACAAAGATTACCACTAAACGACCGCTGCCCCAGGAGGATAATCCATCATCCACTTATGTTATTTCTACGTACTAAGAAATACGAAGTAATGAAACACCACAAATTATACAGTCAAGTGTTTCTGCTTTATAAATGCTATTTAGTTTTGTGTTGAAATTTGACGTTTGTTAGATTTACACAATAGTATTTTAGCGTTTGTAAAATAGCTATTATTAAACGTTTTGCGGGATCGTAATCAGCAGGATGTTAATGTAATTCGCATATTTACACGTTAATATATGTAGACGTACCGAGAATGGATTCACTTCAACAATTCACATTGTGGTGACAAATAGGTGCTTGATTGAGTTGTTTATTATGCGAATGAGTCACGAGAAGTATTGGTTGGTTCTTTTTATGCAAATCGGCGACTTGAGAACTTATTAATAATATAATTAAAACCTGTTAGTCCGCGCATTAGATCAAATTAACACAAAAGCTCGCTTTATGTTCCATGACTTAAGTATCATGCTCTGAATATTTCTCTGGGTTTCCCACTCCCATAATGGTTCCATTCAAAGCCCCACTACCGGTTTTGAAACTTCTGTGCACAAAAGCAATTATATAATTATAATTAAAACCTGACACGCCCACTCCAAACAATTACTTGTAGATTACTGAACCAATTTAGGCCTCATATCAAAATAACAGCCATGTTAAAGGCCTCATCCAACTTGGAACTTTAATAGGCCATTAGTTATGAGGAATAATATTACCCGTGGGTGGCTGCGTACGCGTTCCGCACGCAGTGGCCTTGTGGCGACGTCCTGACATTTGCTAATGACATTATAATTGCACACATAACCATTTTACCCGGACCTATCTTCGCCCATTCACGATTCCACACACACAATTCCACAATATGCCTTTTTATAATGGTCATGCGTTTATAATGTAATATTTAAGGTACGATATCAATTACATGCAACGTCATTGTTGGTCGAGACATTAAAATTGAGATGTTATCGTTTATTTTTATTTATTATTGGCCGGTGAGTTTTAATGAGGAGATTACTTTGTGAGCGAGATAAAACTGTCATAATCCAAGGTATTTCCACTTACATTGTCGCGGTTACAATACTATTAATGTCAATGATAAATATGTTACCTTCAATGAATGTCTGTTATTAAAGTTGAAATAACTGTAAGTGTATGAAAAAGCCTTTAATTTGTGAAATTTTGACAACTCTCTTGCGTATGATGTCTCTCCATGATAATCAAGGCTGTGACAGAATGAATTACTACATTTACTCACTACATATTTTTTGCTCGTTTTTAATTAGCTGTCAGTCTTTTAACTAACAAGTTGTTTAATAATTCTTCAAGTAATATCGAAATACAAATAGAAACAAAGGATGGGAAGCTGAAAAAGAAAATTCAATATAAAAAATGAAACTTGCAAAGGGGTAGGGCTGCCAGTTGTTCGAGGTTTCCCGGTTTTGTCCCAGTTTGGAGAAAGTTCGGAGGTCGTCCGAAAGGGGTTTTTAAAATGTGAGATAATTTTCGTGTCCCGATTGATTGAAAGATACTACTGGGGTCAAGTACTATAAAAATAAATAGTAAAGAAGGGAAACTTAAACTATCGATCCAAAAAGAAGAGGGAGTACCTAAACAAATCTTAATTAGAAATTAATTCGTATTCGAAAACCACATTTATACTAAGTAACTTCGGCGCTACGAAATATACGACGACGGCTGACGACCAAATGCCACGGCGCCGTCGAAAAGCGAAAAGGTCAATTTCACCTAAATGTCCGGGGTTCGAAGTTTTTATCCAGCGTCGGCAATTTAGGTAATAGCAACCCTAGCTCTACGGTTTTCTGTTACAAATAGAATTAAATTGCGCAACAAGAATATGGGCAAATAAATGGGAAAAAAGAAAACGAATCAATGTTAGAAGACGAGAATATCTCTACATAGTATAAAACAAAGTCGCTTCCCGCCGTCTGTTCTTCTATACACTTAGATCTTTTAAACTACGCCACGGATTTCAATGCGGTTTTCATCAATAGATACAGTGGTTCAAGAGAAAGGTTCAGACGTATAGAACATAACGCCACAACCAACGAAAGCGGAGCAGTAACTAAAGACGTAACTGACGGCGGCTGACACCGCGAGGTATATAGTTTTTTTTTTAAGATAGGAAATCATCTATTTACATCTTCCGCTCTGGGTGAAGTGGAATGGAGTGTCAGACTCTTACTGACTAAAACCCATACGTGTTTCTCCTAATGCCCTTTGCGTTCCAGGGCCACGGTGACTCTTTCGAACTAATTCCGCAACCCTATATAGCTAGTTTCACAATAACCTACATTAGGCCCTAACCTTTACGCTTCGTCTGACAGAGTTATTACATAATGTATCGTCTAATTGATAATATAATTCGTGGAGTCAACCAATCATTGTTAATTGACGGCTAGGTGTGTAATTCCCTATACAATTGACAAGTGCCAATTAGTTTTTGTAAATGTTTCTTTTTTTTCTTAATGTTAGTTGGTTAGTCGATGGTACTGCCTACTATATCAAAATGTGAATAAGTGGTTTTAAGTTGAGGCACAAAGTAGTGACATAAGATAAGGTTTTTTTTAAAGAAATTTCCGATACTTTGATCTGTTTTTTTTTTATCTTAACTACATAGTAAGACACGGTTACGCCCAAGTTAAGTTAAGCCTGTGATTGATGCTCCACTGCCGTGTGTCGTAGTGTAGTTTTAAATTATAAGCCTTGTAAGCTTCGTTGATAAACGCAACAAAATAATACAAATAATATATTTTATTTGATCAGAAGGTAGTTCTAATATGACCGCGTTAAAACAAACAAACAAACTATTCAACTTTATAATATTAATACTGTAGATTACTGCTGTATTACCTTTTAACTCTTCCTGTGACAACTTTACAATGACTACCTCTGATAGCAGAATAACATTATGCATTTTAAATTGATAACTATTTAAACAACGCCATAAGAAAATGTTAATAACGATACATTAAGCATCTGTTCCCAACTAAGTAGCCTTCCGATAATAAAGACATCACTACGCCATAGCCCTTAACATAATTACGTAAACTTAGACAGTGCTAAAGTCATTAAGCCCATATAAGCATAAATACCAACAATAAACTGCTTATATAAACTATATAATTGCCAAATAACGACATTTTAATTACCTGCTACGTTTATGTCAACGCAAATGTAGGTTTTGCGTGATAACGCACAGGTTTTGCAAAAGTGCCTCAATTTATTTCTATAATGTGTTTTCACACTAGTCTTTATGTTTGAAGTGCTAGTGACTTATTAGTCGCTATTAGCAGCAATCTGATAAAGTGCCCTATATAACGTTGGCAAAGGAATTGTATTCAACATGCAACGATAACTAATGCTGGCTGTTGCTGCTGTCAGTTGTAACGGTTTTAAGTTGAATTAGGAACGCGGTTTTTTTTATTCTTATAGTTATTCTTTTTGTGGCATCGTAAGGAGAGTACGTTTTGGAAAGGCCTACACTGACCTTATTTGTAAGGTTCTTCAGAAAGGTCGGGTGTGCAGTATGATGACTATGACTAGACGTATGACTATGACTAGATGTATGACTGGATGAAGTGAGAGGAGTAGGTATGTGAGGATCGTAGCAGGTGGCGTTCTGTGGTTTCTGCCTACTCCCACAGGAAAAGGCGCGGGTTTATGTATGTGTGTATATTTTTTTTCTATGATGTTAAGAAAAATACCTACTCACCGAATGGAAAAATAATTAAAGATTGACACTATTACTAAGTGATTGAAATCACAAACATCGTTATCTACCAGATAACCCGTGGGGGTGTCACAAAACACATAAACTTTTTGTTTTACGACCACAAGACCAGATAATTACATTGACGTTCATAAACCTAAAAGCTATTAAAGATAAATTTATTACTTAAAACAATATCACTGTGAAAGATAAACTGATTCTCCCAAAAATAATATTATAACTAAAATAGTAATTAAAGCCGCCGTTGTAAGGTCACTGCGCGCTGAACTCTTTTAATGAATGATTTTTTTGATAGCGCAACACAATTAAACAGAAATTATGAATTGAAAATGCGCGTCATCAATTAAAATAAGCTCCGAGATAGAGTTTATTATACTATTTATATTAACAGGCGATGGGCACACATTGTAAACGATTTTAGATACTACTGTACAATATTTTATATGGGCAACACTTTTTTATTAAACGATTCACGATTCCAATGTAGCAATGGCCGAAAAAAGTAAAAAAAAACTTTAAAAAATTATGGCCCAAAACAAATAAAACGAGCTCCTAATAAGATTCCCATTATCTCCAACGAGCTCCAACAATAACTCAAGTTAATTAATCATAGTTTTCGTTGCTCTCCAAAGCCGTCGACATTGTAAATCATTTGTCTAACTACCGATCGCATCACTAACAAAATGGCTGCCCACTCAAAGTAACCAACATAACAATCATTATAAATCGTTGCTTTTTAACGTCAGTTAATCGTGGCAGTCGCCCGACAACAAAGTAAGCTCAAATTACAGCCAATTATAAGCTATTCAATCCTTTTAGTGAAAATATGGTTGAAAAAAAAAACACGTGGTTTAACAATATGTGGTAATTAAGAAAAAAGCGCGCGTAACGAAAGATGTGACGGGCAGTGCTACCAACATGCTTAACGAGGCAGATAGTGATGTGCAAGTATCGATAAGTAGGACGATTGATAATGACATGCAAATAAGCATCTAATTAGCGTTGCGATTGAAACGAACCGTATGCATGACGCGCTCACACGACCAGTAGTTCAAACAAGTATTTTTTTATTAATAATGATTATTAAACAGGCACAAATATTTATGCGATTATCTGCGTCAGTTAATACGTCTATTAATCTTGCTATTGGCATAGAAAGTTTGACTATATTAAGCGCATTTGTTGCCTAATCTTAACTTTCTACCTCAGTATTATTGTGAAGAAAGAAAGATAGTTTAGCTAATGTGATACAAAGTAATATCGCTTATATTTATTGAAATAACGAGACTAAATTAAACGAAATAAAATTATAAAAAATAAACTAATCGACTAAAGAGCAACACTATAAAATAATCAAATTTCGAACAACAATGGCGTCAGTTGATAATCAGGAGCCAGGCCCGGCTCACATAAAACCTTCTTTGTCAAAACGCTTATTAGTTTTGTATGAAAAAATATTTTTATTTTTATTATTTCCCCCCTTTTTTGTGACCATTTTGACGGGCTGTGCGCGTTAAGCCAGTTTAATTAAAATCGAGTTCTTTACAATGTCGCCGGGTTCATAAAATAACATTGGGTCGCAGATAAAAATGGGGATGACAAAGCATCTAATCCATATAGTTTATTATGAATATTTACTGTACGGAAAGAGGGACAAATTATGATGGCGGCCCTTTTGTTGACTTAAATAATGGTGTGAAATTGAGAAGGGTAGTTGTAGATTACTTGAGAACGGTAGGGGCTACTGTTTTTATTGTAAGTAATCTATTTAATTGAGTATATAAGTGAATAGGTACAAATTATCTTTAGACTTGCGTAAATTTTATGATGGCCGGGCCATACAAAGTAAAATTATCATATCATTGCCAACCTGTATTAGTCATTCCAACAAACAAGTACAAACATTACTTAGGATCTTAAGCTCCCGAATACAATACCCAATATTAGCCCACGGCTCATCGTGCAAGAAAATATCAACGGACTTAATTCGAACCCTTGTTAAAAACGAAAAACTTTTAAAAAGAGAACGATCATGTTCTTAAAAAACAAAAACTTATAAACTGCCACTGTCAAAGAGTAAAATTTTAATAAAATACTTTTTTAAAACGACAAACTTTCAAAAATAGAACAATCGCGTTCTCTTTACAAAAAAAAACAGCCAGCATCAAAATATTGAAGAAACAAAATCTTCCACACAAATCCGGGACACATAACAAACGAGACAAGAAACTATAAATTCATGTCGTTATCATCATAATTATGTTATCACCATTTTAATTGCAGCTAATGGGCCGATAGTTACAATGTACTCGGGTTATAGGCTATCTGGAGTACAGTAATGAAACAGACCACGATCGGGTCAAACTGCCATGATATTGTTTCAAAATAGTTTTATTACAGTGTGTATTTGTAGTGTCTAGTTGGAGTCTTAATTAATAAAAAAATATACCATCACGCCTGTATTCCCCGAAGGGTTAGGCAGAGGTGTACCAATGTACACCCACAGTTCGCCATTTAGGTCCCATGTAATAGGGGGCAAGCCTATTGCCATTAACCGGTCACAAATACAAACTCCGAGCTGCTACTGAGAATTTCATAGAAATACCCAATTACACTTTTTGCTCCACCTGGGAATCAAACCCAGGTCCTGTAGCGTAGCGTCTTAATTAATAACTAACTTAATACGTACAAGGCGTACGAGGAGCAGAATCCAACTCTCAAAGGCCCCTTAGACTGCTTTTAATAGTAATGAAAAACCAACCGACAATAAATCCCTGTTTGCAAGTGTACCCAAGGACAATCCCCGGCTGGCGCAGGACTATTGCTGGATATAGAAACAAAGAATAAGGCTATGGGTTAGCGTAGTTGACACCACTAACCAATAAATTCAAAACACAACTTCTCAAAAAAATACTCTTTATTTTAGCCCTGAAATCCGAGTAATTTTCAATTTATTGTAAAATTAGATTTATACTTGCTTCGATCTTAATAAATCGTTAGTCCATTGACTAGGCAGATTTGTGACGTCACAGTTCGTTATTACCGTACAGAATCTCCGGGAGTGTCGCGTTATGGCAGTGCATAAAAAATATTACTGCCTCGTTAGCCCGGTAGTTCTAAGCGCGACTGCTACGCTAGAGGTCTTGGGTACAATTCCTAGGTCGAACAAAGTGTTATTAAGGTTTTCTATGAAATTCTCAGTAGTAGATTAGAGTTAGGATTTGTGCCCGGTTAATGGTACACCGCTGCCGAACCCTTCGGGGAATACAGGCGTGATGGTAAAAAGTATGTCAATTGATGGTGGTGCCAACTACCCAATAGGACGAAACACCAAATACTGGAATCATTGAGTACAAAGTACCCATAGGGTACAGATCATCTACAATAAATACTATAGTATAAAATTATGGATGTTTAGGGTCAAAGATCAAGATGTGTTCAATAATAAATAATTTCTCTAATAGATTCCTAGGAACCGGTATGTACGTGTGATGTATGGCAGAACCTTTAATGATTCAAGTATCATCTGTGAATTTACTTATCTACATAAATATGGCGGTTTGACATGTAAAGCTGTCAAGCGGCCATTTTTATTCTTTTGTTAAAAGTTTTGTCTCGAAAATCAATCTTAAATGCTGGGAGAGAATGGTGGGTGCCCAATTCTGATCTAAATGTATTTTATAATAGCAAGCCGTCCCAGTTACTTTCCAAAATAAATCTTTAATAGTATAATCCTTGTTTTGACAAAGAAAATCAGCCAAATCTGTCTAGCAGTTTTCAACAGCACAGTGATGATCTTTCAAACATGTAGCAATTGATTTTTATATTTACATACTTAGCCTGACAATAAAAATATTAAAAAAATTAGCCTCCGCCTGAGACTTCGGCCT
Source organism: Caradrina clavipalpis (assembly GCA_932526535.1). Classification (NCBI taxonomy): domain Eukaryota; kingdom Metazoa; phylum Arthropoda; class Insecta; order Lepidoptera; family Noctuidae; genus Caradrina; species Caradrina clavipalpis. The sequence goes on from OW052110.1 coordinate 1,972,191, forward strand.
AGTCAAAATTTATCTTTTTTACTTATATCTCAGTTCCAAATTTCATCCAGATCCATTTAGCTGCTTTTGCGTGAAAGAGTAACAAACATCCATCCACCCTCACAAACTTTCAAATTTACAATATTAAATAGGATGTAACAAAAAAATATATTTTAATAATCCCAAAAATATATCTATTGGCGCCCCGTCTGGGACTAATAGAGACATAGCTTTGGTCCCACACAGGGCGCCAATAAATTTATTTTAGGGATTGTTTGTCAAAAAAAAAGGTTTTCCCTATTTACGAAAGAACCCTAAAAATTAACTATACAAGAAGCAACAACAACTAATTACGAACGATACGTTGTAATTAAAACATAAAATTTTAATTGACTTCATTAGATAGAAGTAATAAAACATATTAATTGTGTATATCTGCTACGGATTATATACTTGCCTATGTATTTACATATATTATTTATGATTTATGTTTGAAACATGGGTAAGATGGAGATGATATAGTTTCTTTATGAAATTACTTGTACGCGGAATTATAGCGATTATAAAAATGATTAATGTAGAAATTAGTGGTTATCTACCTATATTTTTTTATTAAACTAGTGTTAATTTGAACTTTACGGCCCGATTTTCGTTAAATGCGGAGAGGAGAATAGATGTCTCATAAACAACCAATAGGATACTATATTGCGTTGACACTAAGCGGTGAAATGTGAACATAACGCAAGCTGATTGGTTACACGAGACATTTCCTCTCTCTCTTCCTCTCGCTTTGATGAAAACCAGGCCTTAGACCCGTTTATCACGAGACTAAGGGGCACTGAATTACACTTAGTTCACCTCTACTTCTAAGTTAATTTGGGTCCTACACTAATCACTTCTAAAAAACACGTTTATGATGCTGAAGGGACAAATATAAAAAAAAAAATATCAAATACAACAAAATTTTTTAATACAGTACTTCGCTATAACAATAAAGGTTTGAAAACCTTAACGAAACAATTTAATAATTCAACTTAAAAACCAATACACAAAGAGACAAACAGAAAAGCCGATGATAAAACTAAACTAACGGACGAAATAACGGCATTATTCATAATTAACCAAGTTAGCTCAACGGTAAAACTTAAACAAGTAAAGAAGCTTAAAAGGATAATCTGACTTCAACAAGACAATAGGAATAAACAAACTATTAAAACCTCTTTGAACGGCAAACAATTGCGGACAAAAAAATATAAAAGCTCTATGGTCGCCTACAATGGTTCATACCACAAAATTACCCGTTGCTTTTTTTAAACGACGTCAATCAAAAGTAAATTTAGAAATCTGTAAAAGTTTTTTTTATCCATCAGAAAAATAATAGGTGTATTAAATAATGACATTTAGTTGTCTTGATTTGACTCAATCTTATTATTTATCTGTCAAATCTGACAGAAGAAGATCACGATTGTGATTGTAGCTTGAAATTGACAGATTGGCATATTTTTTGTGGGAATCCAAAATGGTTTCCCGCGACATTCCTCTGCCATTAGTAACAGTAACAAAGAAAACTCAAAACCGCAAAAAGTAATTGGAAATAATTCTTAAATGCCAGACTTTAATCATCTAACACCAACAAAAAAAAGACGTAAAAAAACCTCACGAAATGCCAACGAACAAAAACATACAGCTTTATTTTCGCGCCAAACGGATTAATCTGTAACTTTCTTTTTACAAGCAAAGACAACGATCTCAACGTACTCAGATAACGGGCTTTTTATCATAATGGTTTCGTGTTCGGATAAGCTACTACTTTTTTTGAACATTTTAATTCTGTCAACGACGTATCTTTTACACGCGACGACCCGGGCAAATCGATAATCTTTTTAGTAAAAAAAAATCTTTGTTGAAAAAAAGTCATCGTGTCATTCCTGCTTACGTATTTAATGAACAGGAGAAAAAATGGCTTCTGATGGTACAAATATCTCATGATATTTTCGTTAACAAGCGGCTATAACTTGATGATTTATTGATCACGAAAGCGCATCAGTAATGATAGGTTGCTACCCCATCGCATACATCCACAGTCACTGAAACCTGCAATTGAGCTTTACAACCGTCCATACATTCGAAAACAAACGCACAAGAAACATAGCTCCGTATATTATCGACTATAATGTACACTATGATTAAACACACAATAATATCGATATTTATATTAACGAATAAACACATCACTAGTTGGATAAGCAGGAAATGAAAATCAGTTGAATAATCGAAACTGTGTGAAATACGTTTGAGACTTACGCAACCTCTATAAGTGTAAGTAAATGGACTTCCCTTAATAACTAAGAACCTAATAGGCGTTTTATAATATTTCTTAATAAATGACCGGAATTATTCAGCCATTTTGATATTTTAAAACTGGAACCGGCATATGAAAAGGCTCTAATTAGAGAAATATAATGAGCTAATGAGTTTAGGATTATAAAAAGTTTTTTCATTTTCGGCAAAAAAAAAAAACGTTTTGAAAAAATGGCACCGGTACATGTTTAGCCGGACAAAGATTAACGGTACAACTATAAAAATTGATGTAGATTAGGTATAATATTAAGAAATCTAAACATCTTAATTCTTAACATCTGGTTTTTAATTGTCAATTTGCCGCCGGAAATTCGAATCAGCTACAAATTCATCAATAAAAATCGTATTAACGAATAATTTGTATCATAAAACTAATTTGACTGTAGAAAACGCAATTAACAAATGATAGGATGAATTTTATGTAGTCAGTGCTTGCTCAGTAGGAGAAAAGACTAAAAAGTTTAACAAAAGTATTTGACTTCATGGTAGTAAAATTTGGGATTCGGTAAAAGAATTTGAACGAACACACTCAAAAGGTCAAAAATGGCTTTGAAGTAAAAATACTCAATTTGGCAGCAAAAACATTTATCCAGATATTTGTCTACCTACATGGAGAATGTCATAAACTGAAACCTGAAAAACTACAAGAACTGAGTGTCATCGATTTGGAAAACGAAATCAGACTTTTTATTGAATTTGCCAAAAAAAATGAATGCGGTATAGTCCGATGAAATTATGGTCCTAAAGGTTATTTTTGGGATCTTTGGTGTTATCATTACTTATCTCATAAAAATGTGAATATGTTTGAATAATTTTCTGTTGTTTTTTTTGCACTCATGAAAACGAACCGGTATTTTTGTAAAGAGACTACAAAAGCTTAAATCATTAGCAATCTGTTACAGCTGATTGTCTTAATACCTGTACATACCTACTTGATTAGAAATTGTGGTCCTTTCAAACCGTGAAGGAGTTAATTTTCCAAATGTCACTTAAGAATTGCAAGGGCTAATTCGTCAATATTCATTCTATTAATTGTCAGAACTCTACGTAGCGACAGCAATGCGGCACATTTTGCAGAGACCAACTACACTAGCTAGCTGGATTGGCATCTAGGAATACATTTTTGGTCCTTTGATCCTACCTAACAGAATCAGACAATCAATTAAGGAGCTAGGTAATAAGTAGAACTTACCTCCAGGAAACCTGTGGGGGAATATCCTGCCGTGCCTGTTGATGAGCCAAGGGTACAGCGTGTAGGACTCCCGGGGGACAGGCGGCGCGGGATGAGGGGGCGGGTGCGGCGGCAGTGGCCCTCCAAAACCCTGCTGCTGATGCGCCAAGGCCGCGGCAAGAGCAGCTCCTTGGAAATGCGCCAGAAACTGGTGGTGATGACTCTGAGCGTCCAAATACGGCAGCCTCTTCAACTCAGGAGAAGGGAACACTGCAGGCAACGCACTAGGCCTCAACAAAGGTCTGGGCGAGGGACTTCTCGGAGACGCAACCGGCGAGGGGGAGCCAGGACTCGCCAGCGGCGGCGACGCATGCTTCGGCCGCTCCGAGCCACCCACTATACTGTCTATACTAAATCCTATCTTCGGTTTCGATGGCACCGCCACCACAGGGGTCGGTGCGAGAGGCATCATGCTTTTGCACACAACGGGTCCGTCACAAAAAAAATAATACACCAAATCAGAAGCACATGTCACACAGAACACAATCCATCGTGACGCGAGCGCGCGATACGAACGCCAAGGCGGCGCGCGGCCGAATGAGCCCTCCGCGCTCACGAGACGCCCGTCGACACGGAAAAAAAATAACGAACATGGACTCCTCACCTCTTATTGGACGGTATTTACCGAGGGGTGGCGACTGATCTGCGAGCTGCACTCTTTATTTGAATGTCTGCTGTGCGATTGGCCAGCAGGCGTGTAGAGGTGTTATTTGAATTTGTAACGCTTTCCCAGTGGGCGGTTTGAGTTAAGAGCTTGTGATTTAGCCGGCCGTATGGCGTATTACACCAGATTTGTGGCGCGAAACGCGTCGAGTGGTGCTTTCGAATTTAGCTGGTTATGATTCAATTAAGGCGTCGATTGGGTGGGTAATCGCGGTCGACTTGCTCGTTTTGGGCTAGTCGGCTCGCGCTGCGCTCGCCCGCTCTGCTCACCTCCGCTCGGTGTAATACTTTTTAATTAAGTCCGATGCTTTATTAGCTTAATGTCGCGAGATAAACGTGCATTTTTCAACGATTCCCGCCAATAATTGATTCTTACAAAATGGCGGACTTTTATAGTCGCGTTCGGTTTAATTATTTTTATCGATAATAAAATAATTTGTTGCAGCAGGCGTACGATTGTTTTCTTATGTAGGTAGTTGAATAAAATTTTAATGAAACCCGATAAAGATTGAATTTCACGGATATTTTCCACCATTACAAACTAAACAGTGTTTGGTAAATAGTTGATTTTTTAATTAAAATTGTTATGCTTTATAGTCTGTGGTGCGTTGTGATTGATTTTTGTTTATAAAATACAGATTGATTACTTCATGATATTGTACATTTGTACCTATTCATTATGAAACATTGAAGTATCGAGATACAATTATTTTGATAAAGACTTTTTAGCCAGATTTTCTTAAAATTAATTCGATAAACCACCTATTCGTTTAGTTAAATCCAGGTAAGTGCATAGGATAAATAAATAATTATTAACAGGACGGTAATTATGTTTGATTTTTAAATAACTGTTTCAAGTTATTCAGACAAAAAAATATATTTTGAATTTGCTTCAAAAAAATTCAATTCATATTATAATAAACAATTTGGTAGGTAATGTTTTCTACGGTGATATAGGAAATTTACCTACCTATTAAACTATAATGTATAGGTAATAAGGTTTATGCGTATCTAAGGACCAAAATGAGTTACTTCGATTATATTTTTATATTGTGTACTCAAAGAAAAATATAGCCTCCAATGTTTTTTTGTAATTGAATAGGCGTCGATAAATTCCTTGTCATTTGAGGGAAGTTTGAGGCGCGGGATCGCGTTTCCATACAAATAAGAGAGGAACTAGTGACCTGAGCGGTAGGCGCCATGATTGTTTAGGATGTTTGCAATAATAGGTACCATGCTGAAGGCTAAGCAGTCTAGTTCTGAGACCTAGTTATAAGAGAGTATGTGCAGACGGTCAGACTTACACTGCAAACTAGCTAAAAAATAGCAGTTTGAAATCAGTTGTTCCGTTGACATGTAAATAAATGAAAACTAACACAACGAACGCATTCAACCATATTCTCTTTAAAGTTAGAGTGAACAGGCTTCTTCTGGGTAAGATCACTCCATCGTAGACTTTGTCTATGTGACCTCTGACCTAGACTAGACTCAAAAGCTTACCCATCTCGAATATGTTTTTTTTTAACTTTCGATGGTTATGCAGTCCGCTTGCAAAACATATTGGTCCTAATCTCCGAATTCTTGAACCCTATTGCTCTAACGCGAGACAGAATATCTACAAAGGTCATCTAACCTTTGACCTGGTTGCAACACCCAGCACCTTACAATCACCGATCCCTCGGTGTGTACTTTCAGTAATTGAGGACTTCCTGGCTTTAGATTTCTTTCTTTACAAATACTTAATAGGTAAGTAGGTAAGTACTACTTACACATTTGTGGTTAAAGTTTATTTGAAACTAAGTACCTACATTAAATAATACAAATAATAATTTCATATTATTGCGATGAAAGTTCGGCTCTATATCACTGAAATTAATATTGGTTACTGTAACGACTTTATACATCCGTATTATTTATTTTATAAAATATATTTTTCTGAAGTCGTTTTCATGAAATGGTTAAAAAAATTCTTCATACACAGCGAGATGGTAAGACTTAAACTGACCGTGCTTAGGAAATCAGAGTGAGGATAATTGAGTCAAGTGATAATTGATGAATTAATTAATAATTGTATTAGTAACAGATAGAGAAATAAAATCATACTTAAATACGATCGAACATTTTATGAGTAGTCGCGTGTAACTAACTAACAGCGCTATTTAACCATTTTAATTTCCTGAAATAAAAATTGTATTAATTGGTCCTTTAGTACACAATTACTAACCTAAATTCCTGACACAGATTTAACATACACCTAAGAATAAATAAATCCTCCTGCATCTGTAGGTAGCTAACAACTAAATTAGTTTTTCACTCAATAGATGACTAAGGCCCGCTAACACGAGGCAAGGTTAGTTGCTGCTAACACAGGCCTATTATGTAATAAGATGTTTGTAATTTAAACCTGTTTCAGCCATAGGTAGTTTTTTTTTTTGTAAACACTTATTACAGTTTACAGGTTCATTAGACTACAGATACAATATTGTATGTATCTTATTTGTGGAAGGTTAGTGCCTAAACTAAATTCATTTTCAAAACCGATTCAGGAACAATTGTTTTTAAATAAAATAAAAAATATTTACTTAATAATATACCAACTGAACACGTCTTGTTTACAATATTAAGTCATTCATTCTGGTGATTTATAATTTAATTGTAAATAGGATTACCTATAACATAAGATGATTATCTACGTAGACCTATCAGTACCTGTAGGTACCTACTGATTGCTTAGCCGCGAAAGCCACTTAACAGGCCCACTAAACTGAACGCAATGGAAATCAACATAGACATAGCTTAAAATTTGAAAAAGGAAGGGTAACTTTTTATTCTGCATCTTCGTCTGCGTCCTCGATACCTATCCAACAATCACGAACGAAGTCGCGGGCAAGACCTATGGAACTCTAAACTGTTGAAAGATCCACCATGCACTCCACTTACCTCCTTTAAAACTACAGGCGTGATGATATCATAAAATAGTTGATCGCTACAACAAATATTCCCATAGCCCCAAACAAATAATAGCGTAGTTAGAGCCCATTACGCGCCGCCATCTTGAATTCAGTTGAGATACAATCAAATCTTCTATAACACTGTAACACCTTTGGAATGAACACAACTGGTATTCAGTTATTCAAATGTGGTCACGATTCTGGCCGCTCCTTTGGAACGAGGCGTGATAATAGACTGATTCAATAGTCTTAGGCTTTTAGTAATTGTATTGTACGAGTACCTGGGTAATTTTATATTTGTTTGGTATGGGAACTTGTACCTAATTTGATAGTACTTTGGTTGTTGGTAAAAGTTGACCTTGTATTTTGTTGTCGTTATTTTTAGTCCATCACCATCACGTCTGTATTCCCAGAAGGGTTAGGCAGAGGTGTACCAATGTACACCCGCAGTTCGCCGGTATATTTAGGTCCCATGTAATGTTATTTTTAGTCGTATTAGAATAGATACCTTTTGTTACTTAGGACATTTTTCTAGGCCTAGTAAGAGACCAAACGACCATTTAGTTGTGTTGTGTGTCATATCTAAAGTGTGGTTAATCTAAAACAAAAAATATGATTTAGTCTTATCATAGTAAAAATACCTATATAAAATTATTACATTTCAACATTGAATAAATTATGTTGGAAATATGTGATTTTACATTGAATAAAGTATGTAGCTATTGAATTGTTTATTTATTAGAACCAAACAGCTAACATAAAAAACAAGAGAGAGGAGAAGCAAGAAAAAGCAAAAATGGAGTTAAGAGTACATACCATAACTATTTGAATTGATCTACAACATCTAACTGGAATAACGCACACCCCCGAACACCCAATTAGAAAATAAAGTTGCAATTATAATACGAGCACTGAAATTTTACTGTTTTTATATTTACAATCATAATAGGTACGATCACTGAAATTTTACTGTTTTTATATTTAAATAGGCTTGTTTATTTATACAATTTGTTGTCCTAATTTTAAGCGATAGTACAGGCATACATGCAGTATTTTATATTTATCGATAGAGATTATATTTACAACTGTGTTCAAAATAGCCTTATTGCCTTGACTTAAGTTTAACTTTCGTTTGATTCCACTGTTCAACGGCGAGGTGACTATATAATTTACATAGTTTTCATTATTTTAGGTTTAAAAAGTTGCATATTTTAAAAATAGCTGAAATCAATTTAGTAGACGATTTTGAGCAACACTGAGCAACACAACTACTTTTAAGTTTTTTTTTTACCGATGGTATTTGATAAAATTACTTCTTCCGTTCCGTGGGCGCGGTATCTCTTTCGAACAACCCGCAGCCCCCGCAAGCATCGGCTCTTAGTGGCCCCTCCGAATGTTTGCTGACATCTCTTCTCTTTAAGGCGCGCGTGGAACACGAACGCGCTGTCGACACGGTCTGTCGTTAAGTTAACGTACGGACGCGGACGGTAAGCTACCCATTGCTCACAGTCCACAGACCCGCGTCTGCGGTGGCCGGGAGTCGTCTCGCGGCTCCCGACGCACGGAGCATCTCCCGCGGCGGCTGCTGGGACGAGAGACTCTTCTCTGCCTCTCCCGTCCCGCCACCTCCTTCTCAAGCATTACAGCTTCGCAGAAGAAGGTGACTGATTCCTATTCCCTCTCGCTCCGGACCATAGCTTGCACTAGTGCTAGACGCGAGAGTTTGCCGCCGCCGATGACCGCCACGAGCCCCCTATTACTTAGGACCTAAACACACCAGCGAACCGTGTTAAAGGTTTGGCAGAGATGTACCAATGTGGTGTAGGTACCTTATACAGGCGTGATGGTAAGAATGTTAAAAATAAATCAACTTACCTAACAAATGAAAAAATCTAAAATTGTATTTTTAATAACCATACTGATTTCAATTTGATTAATTTTGTGACCCTCCAAGCAAAAGGCGCCAGGAAACAAGAACCTTAAACTTATAATTGTTCTGCTTGCCTCCTAAGTGACCTACAGCGGTGTAATGGACGCTAAGCAGCGAAGCTCGGTTAAAAGCGTACGCGCATAAATGCAGTGTAGTGTTGCGCTTCAGTGGTTGCCGATTGTCGATGCAGTAGGGATGGGGTGATGTGGATATCGATAATTTGCGAAATTCATTATAAAGTTTGCGATTTTCGGTATTGTACTGCAAGGCATATTGTTATGTGTTATTTGGGTATTTCTAAAAAATAAACACAGTAACAGCAAGAACATACCATCATACCAGCACGCCTGTATTCCCCGAAGGGTTAGGCAGAGGTATACCATTGTACACTCACAATTCGCCGGTATGTTTAGGTCCCTTGTAATAGGGCCCGAGCCTATTGCCATTAACCGGGCACAATCCCAACTCCGACCTGATACTGAGAGTTTCACAGAAGAACATTTGACGGCAATAGGTGCCCAGTTACATGATAGGTACTTAAACATAACCGACGAAATGTACCCGGTTTCGTTTGGCACCTTTTGGGTGCCACGAATGGATTGGTGGGAACACTTAGTGTACTACTGACGGTAACTTGTACTTGGCCAGTATTTTGACCAGTCTCGGTTTTATAAATAACTTGCAAAGTTTTAGTCACATGATTTGCTAAGCTTTAGCATTAGGCAAATATTACGGCAACCCAAAACGCCTAAACTAAGTAAGCAGGAACTGATTAGTGTAATATTAAAACGAGATTACTAAAAGCAACTAGAAAAGATCAGTTATTATTTATTAGCACCAGTAGGATATTAAACAGATTATATCTAGGAACAACCAGTCTATGAATATAGCCATAGATTTAAAATTGCATTGATTAAGGTTTTAGTTTAGCCTTATCTTGTCTCTGGTAATCATGTTTTAGTAACTAGTCAATTAATTATGACTTTCCTGTAACTACCTAGTAAGTAATGCGCCTATATATTATCATTATGTGAATACCAGCTTTACCCCGCGACTTCGTCCGCGTGTAAGTTAATATATTATCCCTCAGTAACCGTACATTTTCCGGGATAAAAAATAGCCTATAAGTTATTCCAGATTATAATCTATTTTCGTGCCAATTCAAATCCAGATCCGTTCAACCGTTTAAGCGTGGACAAGTAACAAACATCTATCCATCAATCTTCACAAACTTTCACATTTATAATATTAGTAGGATAGTATGATTACTTGTAAGTATGAGTAGGTAAGTATAAGCACAGATAGGGTATTTTTTTCAAGAGGGGAAATCGTCGCATTTCTTCTTCCGCCCTAGGCAAAGCGGAATAGAGCGTCATACTCTTAGTAACTGAAACTCATCTGTGTTCCTCCTAAAGCCCTTTGCGCACCAGAGCCGCGGGGACTCTTACAAACAAATTCCTCAGCAGGCACATACAGGGTGAAAGGTAAACCGAGCAGAAGCTTGTTACCTACCATGGATTCAGTAATTAGATAATAATTCATGAACCATCAGCGTTAAAAATATTCGCTGTTATTTTATTTTTATGAGTTGTTCCATACAAAATTGAAAAAAATAAGCTTAATAACTACAAGGTCAAAATGTATGGGACAGCTGTTTTTTTTTAGTTAGCGATGTGTAGTAACCTTTATGCCCTCGGGGTTTAGAACTTATGTAAGTACTAAATTTATGGTAAAAGTATCATGGCAAGGTGAAAACTTGCTAGGTAAATTATTACAAATGCTTTGCATCTTTGGTCGTTCACAAAAGAAACTAAATACTTACTCAATTCTTTATTCGATTTCATATTATGTATTACATAAATGGTATATCAAAGTAAAAGATCAATATGTCGGGCACAGCAAAATAAGGAGAGAGGATGAGAGCTAATTAGCGACTCATTACTTATAAAGTAAATATAATAACTGCTACAGCACTATTAAGAAAACTTTAGGTAGGCATGTATGCCTGTATCATTACATTAAAACTTATAATTTAATCCAGCGAAAAATCACCCTTTTTTTTTTTTTTTTTTTATAGACGGGAAATCATCAAATAACTTCCCCCGCCCTGGGCGGGGCGGGAGGGAGTGTCAGACTTTTACTGACTAAAACCCGTCTATGTTCCTTCATGTGCCCTTTGCGTTCCGGGGGCGCGGTATCTCTTTCGAACAACCCGCAGAAAAATCACCCTTACCTAAATCATTTTGATTACCACAGAACAAATTATAAGCACACTAAATAATAATTAAACATTTATCATCTTCCTTTTATTTCTTGTAACCTTAACAAGCCAATCACAAGAGCCACAACAATTATAATAACATTAACCATAATCACAATTATAACAAAAAAAAACTATTAATCTTACGGAAGTTGAATCTATCGAGTTTTTTATCGATGTAACGGTCGCATCACTAATAGCATCAATCATAAAAACGTGGTTGGTAAACAATGGGTGCGGGTGGGCGCGCTGCGACGCGGGAGGCCGACACTTTAGCGACACTTGGGGACTGTATGCGATGCTGTATCGATACTTGCACGTCACTATTTAATTAATTGGTTTCCGGTACCGAAATAGTGACCGGTACCCTTTCTTACCCCGTCGGGAAATAGTCATAATGGGAATTATGTTCGTTTTTTTCAAGTTCTGTAGACAAACCCTCTTATGGTAAAACCACCAAAAAATATAGGTATAAGTAGGTACCTAGGTACTTTACTAGCTTCTGCACGCGACTTCGTCCGCATCAAAGTTGATATTATTATCCCACGGAAACGTATCCTATGTGTTATTCCACACTACAATCTATCTCTGCGCTAAATCTCATCCAGATCCATTCAGCCGTTTAAGCGTGAAAGAGTAACAAGCATTCCTCCATCCTCACAAACTTTCGCATTAATAATGTATAGTTTAGTAGGATAGGATGGTATGATTAGTAGGATCTATACATATAATAAAATCGTAACGAGGCCAGTACTGTACATTCAATATTTTTTATAAAGAGTAATTCTCACATGTTAAATACATTATACTGAACCCAAAAAAATGGTATTTAAAATTTTTGTCTGCTTGTTTGTTTGTATGTACGCGCATAACTTTTTAATTCCTGCACCGATTTGAACAAAACTTTTGGTATTGTGTTGACAGTAACCTGAGCTGTAATCTTAGGTACAATTCATCACGCTATGTCACATAGGGGTTAGACAGAAACAGTATGAACACTATTAACTTAAAAATACTGAACGCGAACGAAGTCGCGGGCAACAGCTAGTTATGAATAAATTTATTAATAGGAAAGATATACTAAGAAGTAGGATTATGCTCACACAAAACTATGGTCGTCTACCCATAATTTGAAAACTGCTAAACTATCTATAGAAAGGAATACAAGAGTCAATCTACAATCAAACCCAGTAAAGTCTAATTTAAATTGACCTTGTTTGAACCCAGTAATCAAAGTCGAAAATGCACCAACTCCCTCCAGGAGCTATAATTCCTTTCGTCTGCAGCACCTCGATAATTTAATCTAGATAGTGTAAAATCCACAATTTTATCTAAATAGCTGTGAATAAAAGGGCGCAGACAACATTAACCTTTTGAAGGGCCAGTGTTGTTGTACCAGTGTAATTAGATAATATCTAACACGCTATCCGGACAGATAGACGGACTACTTTGTAGGCTAGGAGCTAGGCGAGCCATGACGAGAGGTAGTCAGGAAAATTAGGTTTTTAGGGTTCCGTATCCACAGGATAAACGGGACCCTTTTATTGAGACTTCGCTGTTCGTTCATCTGTCTGTCTGCTCGTCTGTCAGTAGTCTGTATCTCATATATATATATATATATTTATATACTATCACGCCTGTATTCCCAAAAGGGTTTTTTTTTTTTTTTTATAGACGGGAAATCATCAAATTACTTCCCCCGCCCTGGGCGGGGCGGGAGGGAGTGTCAGACTTTTACTGACTAAAACCCGTCTATGTTCCTTCATGTGCCCTTTGCGTTCCGGGGGCGCGGTATCTCTTTCGAACAACCCGCAGGTTCCCAAAAGGGTTAGGCAGAGGTGTACCAATGTACACCCACAGTTCGCCGGTATATTTAGGTCCCATGTAATAGGGGGCGAGCCTATTGTCATTAACCAGGCACAAATCCAAACTCCGGGCTGCTACTGAGAAATTCCTATTGGAAAAACCCAATAACACTTTTTTGCCCGACCTGGGAATCGAACCCGGGACCCCTTGCTCAGAAGTCGCGCTTGCGACCACGAGACCAACGGGGCAGTGTATCTCATAAACCGTGATAGTTAGACAGCTGAAATTTTCACAGATGATGCATTTTGGTTGCCGCTATACTTAACAACAAATACTAAAAGCAAAATAATTTAAATGTTGAGGGGCTCCAATACAACAAACGTGTTTTTTTTTCAAGCGCGAGACCGACTCGCACTTTGCCGTTGTTTTTTAAATAAATTAGGTGTAACTATTACTTTCTTGTCTATTAGGCTTGTCCATTACATACATACATAAACTCACGCCATTTTCTCATGGGGATAGGCAGAAACCACAGAACGCCAGCTGCTGCGATCCTTACAAGTATGTAATGAACGAGTCGAAAGGAGCAGTTTTCATCTGGTCATACAAGCACGCCGGTTACGATTACTGCACATCCGACCTTTCTGAAGAACCTCACCAATATCGTTCAATAATTATTAAAAAAAAAGATGTAGTTTTTAATTTCTTCGGAAAAAAAATATTTTATTTAGGTATCTAAAATTTTCAGAATCATCTTCAGTTTGATAATACACCTATACAATTTTAATTCTCATTAATGAATGTAGAGTTCAAGTTGCAAGTTCCTATATATTTTTACCCCTTACCCCAATATTATTAGAGGTGTCCCAATTTACACCCACAGTTCGCCGGTATTTATGTTTAGGTCCCATGTAATAGGCGAGCCTATTGCCATTAACCGGGCACAAATCCTAACTCCGAGCAGCTACTGAGTGTTTCAAAGAAAAACCCAATGACACTTTTTGCTCCACCTAGGAATTAAACCCAAGACCTCTAGCTTAGAATTCACGCGTAGGACCACTAGGCTTTAAGCTATAAGTTTACGTAAATTAACATACCACAGTAAAGAAAATAAAACTGTAACCGAAATTACTTTCTTACTCTTAAACAAATCTCAATCAGTTAGCCTAGGCAAGAATAAAAAACGACTCCGATAAAACCAATAGCCAATTTGAAAACAGAACTTACTAGGGTCATAGATTACAAACTAACATTCCAGTGTTACCAGCTAAACAGTTTACGTAAAATGCGCAATTAATTGTGGGAAGGGAGGCAACTACCTACAACTAAGTGTTTAAAAATTTATATTTTACTGCAAAACGAATGCCAAAATACAATCACAACGGTTAACAAATTGTTCGACAGTTTGTTTTTTCTCAAGAACTTATGTTTGTTAATTTTGAATAATGATTATTTTTAAGACGAGACAGAATAATGAGTTTGCATGCTTGGCTGTGTAACTTAGGGCCTTTGCGTAAGTCAAGTTAAATAATGTAGGAGTGACGTTTTGCTAATTGTGACGTTAAACTAACTTCAGTTGAGCGCGTAGTCTGTAGGTAAGTCATTGGAAATTGGATTTTTACGTGTGCAGAATAAAGTCCAGTTTCATATAAATACGGTTATTCTTATTTTTAACTCTACAAGTGTTATAAAATATGGGAACGTATGTGAGGATAGATGGATGTTTGTAACTCCTTAACGCATAAAAAATTGAATGGAATTAGCTGAATTTTAGCACACATATGTGTGGATATAGATTTTTGCATTTTTATCTCGTTTTTGTACCCGTGAGTTAAAATAAAACTTTGGCTTAATTAATTCTGAAGTTTATAAAGACTGAAGTCGCGGGCGTATCTAAGCTTGTTAAAAATATATATGCTTTACATGTAAAAGCCACAGAAATAGAGTGGAAATGTGTTTGCAAGGTATAAAACTTTAACCCGTGTTTTTAATTCCTAATACGATTCTATTTAAAAGTTTTTAAACACGCTCGGAAAGGTTGATAGATTAATTAATCCAGGAAGGAATTTAGGATTTGACAAAAAGTCAATATAAAAATAAGAAAATAAAGCTTTTTATTTCGTCAGACTATAAGTAGGTACCGAGCTATACCCAACCGAAGTTATTCCTAAATAAAAAGCAAAAACATCTAATTACTTAACAAATTTTATTAAAAAGAAGGCCTAAAATTATCTAGTGACTAATTGAAAAATCGAACAACAACAAAAAAATCTTATAACACAATATAAATAGTGCTGCACCCACAATCATCGACATCGACATTTAAACATCGAACGCACGAACAGCATCGGCCATTTTGTAAAACATGCCATTTACGATCGAGCGGTGCGCTCAACAAATGCGTTCAAGATTAATTTAATAATTCGTAATTGCTGTTTTTACTTCCGTTCTCAATATAATGAGAAAATGTTTTGATTTTATTTTATTGCTGTTTAACGGACTGTAAGGTTTCGTGTAATAGTGTTTTATGTAGCGCCCGGTGTGGTCGCTTGTGTACGTAATATTTGTGCTAGGCACATAATTGTGTTAGCTGGGTGTTTGTATGCATGTAGGTTAGTACTGAGTAGGTACTTAGTAGGTAGGTACTTAGACGCAATAATTAGTTTTTTTTTTTAAACCTAGTTCAAATAGTAACTTTTTGATCTGGCTTGGCACTTGGCAAACACATAGGTAGATACCTATAATGTTTTATGCGGGAATAGAACGCGAGTCACGCAGCTCAGCATTCACTCAACCACTGCACCAATCGTGCCATATAAGAATGCGGAATTCAGAGCTGACAACAATCATTTTATTGAAAATCTTACCGATCTTACCTTTGTCTAAAATGGACTTTATGTACTGTTGTTTCAAATACTGACTATTGACCTAAAGAAACAGAAGTACTTTCTTATCCATCATCTCTTTTCTTCTGTTTTCTTCTTATCATTAGCTTCTGCACGCTATTTCATCAGCGTAGAAGTCAACAGTACCTTAAAATATGACCTATGGCACTCGGCAATAGTGTAGCTCTCTATGAGTGAAATCATTTTTGTAATTAGACCAGTATTTCCAGAGATCACCTCTTACAAACAAACCAAAAATAGACAAAACTTTACCTCTTTATAATTTTAGTACTCGTATAGATAATAAAAATAAATAAAAATAAATAATACCTATGTATTTTAATATCAAAGTCAAACCCGTCTGTACAATAATCATAATAAAACAATTTTACTTCAAGACACGTCTACAATATACTACAGTACCTAACATGTTACTTATACAATAAATAACTTAAGTATCTAATTTAAATGTAAAATAAGTACATAACAAGAAGGATTCACTCAGTATTGGCGCCAAATGTCACTTGGCGACGTGCCAAAATTTGACATAACATAAATAAAATTGCCAGTGCCAATAAATGGACACAATAAATACATTTTTATTTTTTTTATATAAAATGCTTGTCATATTTTTACAAATCATTATGGATACCTTTACATAGGTAAAGAAATATGTATCTTTTCGTGTAGTAAATAAAGTTATATTTTGAGTCGCTCTATTGAAAGGTGCGCGCTGCGTCGCCTCGCGTCGCGTCTCGGTGTGAACTGACGCTAATCTCTGGAACTCCTAGTCGGATTGGAATAATTGTATTGTATAATGTAACATTATGGTACAACACACGAAAACAGAGCAGTAATCAAAGGCGTAACTTAACGCGTGTGCAACAAAACACGCTAACAAAGTCGCAAGCAGAAGTTACTGTACCTGAAACAGTAGTGTAGTGCAGTTGTTCTCCTAATTTTGTTCATCACCTGTATATAAGCAGTAAAGGTAGATGCACATCTTAAACTCAAATTCTTTTAATTAAAAGCCTTCAGAATGTACTCGAAATCTCTTCTACCAACTATCAATGTCGAAAAATGTAAGTGAATTAGAGGCATTTTTGACTGATTGAGACTAAGGTTGAATATTTTATTATCTGTTGACCATCGATGAGCAAGGCATCTTTCGTCTTTTTATCATTATTGTGATAGTGTTGATCTTGGGAGACTAATTAACTAGATTATGTTTTAATTACAAGGAACACACATGGGATAACATGTACAAATCGCTGTGTAGATAGCGTAGGCCCGACGCCGGCCGTAGACACGGCGTAGACACCGCGTAGTCCCGATGGCGTAGGCAAGTGTAGACATGCAGGAGATATAGGTAGTAGCCAATGACGCAGTGTGTGTGAAAACACAGGTGCACTCCCTCTTCCCTCACTCTCATATTCCGATAATACAGCAACGCGACACCACCGGGGAGAGATCAAGCGCAAGCCCAAGGTTTTACGTGCTTTCTGAAGCACGGAGGCGTGACAACAACAGTTTCCAAATAGCTGCAGCGAAATTCCTAAAGTAAAAAATCCAATCACTTAACCTCACCTGGAAATCGATCCCAGGACCCCACGCTTAGCAATTGCTCTTGCAACCACGAGACCAACGGGGCAGTCAGCAAAACTACCTTAGGTACCTTATAATTATACCATTCTTCATTTAATTTATAATTGCCTATTTAATACTTCTGTAAGTATTGATTATGTAGACAGGCACGTATTATATTATTTCAATTACCCTGTCTCAAAAAGCAGGTGGAGACATTACTCTGTTCATTATAATAAGTACTAGACATTAAGTCCTTCGTGCATCCGAACTCTTTACCTACATGACAGATGTCAAAATGGCGCCGCAAATTGGCGGGAATCGATTTTCATTATGTTACTTTTTTTTATTCGAGGAATTATCAAATTAGAAAGACATTAACGGTTATTTGATGATATAGTGACCGTAAATTGGCAATAATTTGAGTTCTTGTTATGGTGAAATGTAATAAAATGCGAATAAAAGTATTTTTTACGCTTGATTATTATTCATGGTGTCCTGTGGTCGGAATATTAATGTTGCTTTTAAATACAAGCTTTGTCCCGTGGTCACGCCATTATCTTTACAATTTTCTGCGCACTATATCAACGCAATCATTCTGTCAATCAAATCCTGGATCACAAACATAATAAGATCGAGACGCGCTTCTTAATAAAATTGCAAAACAATTCAAATTCATATTAATTGCGATCGATATATTCTTCTAACTATAAAAAATGCCAAGTGTGTATTAACTATAACTTCCCTAGAACCAATTACCTACTTAGATACCTTACAATCAACACGATCAAATAGAATAATAAAATACCAATAAAAATAGTTAAATATCAGTCATGATTGTGATCATTTAATAATAATCTTGGCATGTTCTAAAGTGTCGATTTCATTTTTTTATAGCTTTCGAACTTCGAACACGTTCAGAAACGCAAACCAAACAATAACACGAAAACACTCATTAAAAAACTCCCGTACCTCTAGGCTGTGTATAAATAACGCATTCAAAATTCCCAGTTCTCTGTTCGTTAATTACTCCAGCCAGTTCGAAACAGTCAATTATTATTTGAAATATAAACATAGAAACGCCACGGTACCAGTTCTAACTACTTATTCTTAATTACTTTTAACTAAGACGTAACTCACTCGTTGAAAGTAGGTATTTAGTGGACTTATCTTTAACTAGAGACGTTGATGTATTGCTGGGTGGAACGGAGCGTATTTGTTTTTTTTTTAAACGCCCGCCCGCCGGCCATGAGCAAGGTTTTGGCGCAGGGGAAGTTTTACCGTAATGTTGGGAAAATTTGAATAATTACGCGACAGGTAATTTATGAACTTAAGAAGTAAGTAATAAAAATGTTGGCATTGCGTTACAAAAAATGGTTGGCTATGGCTTTATTATTTCAAATCGCTGGGGTAATTATTACTGGGTGCAGTGTTTTTTTTTTAAGAATGGGAAATCGGCAAATCATTTCTTTCGCTCTGGGCGGAACGAAAGGGAGTGCTAGACTCTTGCTGCCTAAAACCCATCCGTGTTTCTCCTAATGCCCTTTGCTTTTCAAGACCGCGGTAACTCTTTCGAACTAATTACTCATCCCTTACCTAAAACTTAATACCTAATAAACATACTCAGACATAATTAATAAAATATTCAATTGTGTTGGTGTTCTTTATTTAGATCCCTCACCTACAAACGCACTGAAAATGAATATCTTATGTATACAATACAAATAAATAAAATAAAAGTACATGTACCGTGCAAAAAAAAATTGACCCCGTGATAACAGACATTCACGCGAAAGTCGTGGACATAAGCTAGTAAAATTATAAAATACGTGCTAACGATGCGGAAAACGTAAATAAATAATAAAACCTTGTTTAATTGACAGTAATTACTCCGTGGAAAGCGCAATAAAACACAACAAATATTTTACGATTTTTATTGTAATACGAAAACACATTTTTTGTTTTTATTCGTTAATTTGGGGGAGCTTAAGCTTTTTGTGGCTGGCAACCCGAGCGTGGCCGTTCGAGCGAACCATGTAATTAGTTGGTTATAAAAACTTTAGGTAATTAATTGTGTTGCTTTGTGCTGTTAGTGTGCGTTAAATTGATATTTATTGTTGACATTTCGTGCCGTGAGCGGCGCTCGTATTTAATTGTTGTTAATTCCTACACTCGATGTAAAATGGCGGTCGCTCTCTGTCGGTCTACTGTAAGTTTATTCGCAATTAAAAATTCTACAAGAGATACTGAATTCCTATCACAGATTGTGCAAATAATAACGATTTTGTGAACGAACCTAGGTAGGTAATTATATTTTTTTGTAATGAGAAAAGATTTAGCAATTACAGAAATGAAAATTAATGAGTTAGTATGAACGTGTTTTATTTATTTCCGTTGTTAATTCTTTTGTTTACGAGCCGTTGCCTTAAGTAAGTTGTTATCTTGTCAATTAGTTAAGTTTAGCGCAATTAAATCAACTTCGGAAAAGTTTATTCTGTGAGTTACGTAAAAACAAAATTGAACTATTTTTACTTATATGAACGTGATTACCTATTAGGTACCTACAGCTTTTGCCTCAGTCTTTGTTGGAGTAAATTTGAATACGGAACCGTAATTTAAAAAAAAAAATACTGCCCTTAGCACTGAATAATAACGCATACCCTTCATATTGGCTAAAGAATTTTCAGAATAGGAAATTTCGGAGATTACCGCATACAAACAAACAATATTTTCAGCTTTATAACATTACAAATAATCACGCCTGTATTCCCCGAAGAGTTAGGCAGAAGTGTACCAATGGAAATCCACAGTTCGCCGGTATGTTTAGGTCCCATGTAATAGGGGGCAAGCCTATTGCCATTAACCGGGCACACATCCTAACTCCGAGCTGTTACTGAGAAATTCATAGAAAAATCCAATAAAGCTCTAGCGTGGCAGTCGCGCTTAGGACCACTAGGCTAACGAGGCCTTATTAGCTTAATAATAATTATGAAGTAGATAGTATAGATGGCAATTATAGATGTTTTAATTGGTTAGCCTATCTAATAGGTATGTAGATGGCAGAGAGTATAATATTAATTAATTCCACCTTTATTCTAAACATTCTAGGTAGCTAATGTAGATAAGATTAACACATTTGTTTAGTAGGCATACCTAATAAAATAAGTCGGGTCTCTCTTTATCGTTTGTTCTGGGAAAAAAAAACATCGATAAAAATGCCAACACTTGCTCGTCCCCGCCCTACCAATAAACGCGCGGGAAAACAGCCCGCCATCTTTTAAATCGTACCTCACTGACCTAAAATATAAAATTATGGTTAGGAAAGCATTTAATTACCCGTAAACGCGATCCAAACCAAGTTTAGACGTTGTTATTAAGCTAAATATGTTTGAATTGCTAATTAATAGACACGAAACGACCTCTACGCACGCAATTTGTGCGCCCACTAAATTAATGGTGGCCACAGGACACAATATGGCCGTGATTAGCTATTGTTTCCATTTTTTAAATATGGTGGGGGTTAATAATGTTTCATAATCTGCTCTAATCGTTATTATGGAACACTTATTGTTTTAATAGTTTGGGCACAAGGATGATGTACTTGTACTATTGTTCCCTAACTCATTAATTTTATACCTACCTTAATAGATACACAATTGGCGAGGACATACTGTGTTGGTAAACTACACCATAATTAGGTACATATTTTATTTCTTTGAACTAGCAGCCATTCGCCGCTATTTAAGGAAAAGAAGTCTTTGTCTAGATTTATCAAAGTCTAGCATCTTTGAGTCATGCAATCAAGGACGTTATCAGGTAAAAAATGCATGGTTGTGCGACAGTTAAGTTTATAGCAGGTGAAGACTGATATTCACGTACTAACCTGCCTACCTAGTTCCCAAACTTCCTATCCTTAGTCCTTAGACAGAACAATTCACCACACCACACTGCTCGACAAGAATTTAACATAATTATGACATATTCGGGGACTAGGCAGGCTGTAAGCAGACTACGTCATGAAATTTGAGAATTTAGATCAACTTTCAATGTTCGAGTTCTTATGAAAACTATTTTTTGCAGCTATTTAAGCTTGAGGAGGTTCGTCATTATGAAATCAACCGATAGCCGTCCAATGCTGAACGTAGGCCTCCCTAAAGAACGCCAACCATCCCTTCATTTAAATTTCAATGATAAACTTTAAAAATTGTCTTCAAAACATCGACGGAACCGAGGCTGGTTGCACGGCGCGGCGTTGTGCAAGTTTTCGAAAACTTGAAAAGAAAGACAAGGCCAAAAATAAGTCTTGAAGAAACACCCCTCCTTCTGGCGATCACTGATGCGTGAACTGTGAGACATTCTGATTGAGGCTTTCTAGGCTTCCTAGGTAGCTACCTAAGAAGCCTATAAAAGCTTTGTGGTTAGTAGCAGCTGCTACTAACCACAACCATGTCATAAACATATTGGTTGGCACTTGGCAGAAACATTATGAAGAAAGGGTTGCTATGGCTATAATCTCGACCGGCACCTTTGTTACAAGCCATCAGACAGTATCCTTATAGCAATGCTGGCAACATTGCAGTGAAGATTCGTTTTACACGGACTTGCAATTTTTGGCGATAACCACTAAGTAGGCACTTATCGGAAAATATTTGCGAATGCGCATCAGATAAATTTCATGTTCAAACCATGCTAACAACATACTATTGCAACGTGAAACAAGCACCTACCTACATATTATCTAATCTATAACATTGACTTCCTAATAAATACAGCAAATATTAATTTTGCGACTTTAGGTGGGTATCTACTTTTCACTTTTACTTGGCAAGGGACTGTACTTTGTATTAGTATGTAAATTACTTCCTATTGCAAATAAGAATTTTAATAAATTAAAGACATTTGTTTAAATAAAAGAATTTGACTATGTTTTTATTTTAAGAAATAAATACTGCCTTTATACTGAATAAACGTTTTACTTGTCCTTGTAAACACAAAAATGTTGTCTTCGTGAACACAATCATAATGTCACCTCAACTCTAACGTCACATCAGTTAATGCCATTGTCAATGTCAATTTGTCGAGTCAATGTCCAACGATAACAAACGGTTTACGGATTATACGATTTATAAATTAAATTGTAATGTTCGCGTGAAAATAATGTGCTTAACCAATAAACCTGTAAATATTTGACAGTAAGCATAAATGATTCGGAGAATTAATTTAATGGGTTATAGATTAAGCGCTTCGAAATGTCTCGGTCTCTGTTTGATATTAACTTTTGTAATGGGCTGTTATTTAGCAGCTTTACCCGTTCGATACGGTAAGTATTATGCGAATACTTGAACTAGACTATATATAGCTTATATTAAAAGTGATTTTTATCTAAATAATGTAATAATTCCCACAGAAAAAGTGGCCTTACCTAACCCAGTGCGACAACGAATAACATCGAAAGAAGTGCAGAAAAAACGTCTAGCAATACTTGTGCCTTTCCGGGATCGATTCGAGGAGCTTCTAGAATTCGTGCCCCACATGTACAGCTTCTTAAACCGACAGAAAATACCGTTTCACATATTCATAGTGCAGCAGAAGGACAATAATCGTTTCAACAGGGCTTCGCTTATAAATGTTGGGTTTATTTACTCGCAGGACGACTATGATTACATAGCGATGCATGACGTGGACTTGTTGCCTTTGAATGACAATTTGAAGTATGATTATCCCACTGCTGGGCCTGTACACATATCATCCCCACAAACCCATCCTAAATACCACTATGAAACTTTTATTGGTGGTATTTTATTAATAAAGAGAGAGCACTATGAGTTAGTGAATGGTATGTCTAATAACTACTGGGGCTGGGGACTGGAAGATGACGAGTTTTATGTAAGGTTAAAAGATGCTAATTTGACTGTGATGAGACCAAGCAATATAACTACTGGAGTAGATAATACTTTTAGGTGAGTACCTATTTTATTATCTACGCACATTAGGTACCTACTGTATTTGTTATCTTAATACCTATGTTATGTGAATTTTAATTTCATATCAAAGGTACATAGTGTCTTTACCTGCTAAACTCGATATTTTCCATGCAGAATTAGGATTCAAAGTTACAGGCAAATGTAGATCCTACTTATTACAGATTAAAACTGCTAAATATGTAAAAAATTGAGAATTTCAATATAATTTCTTTAAGATGTGTATGAAACGCCAACAGATTTATATTTATTTACTTAAGTTTCTTGCATAGATCAGTTTAAACTAATCCTTAAAAACCTGGAGAGGGTTAAAAGCAGGGCAGAACATAGTATAATGAAGTAATTTTAAACCGAATGGATCATAATACCTCATTACAACTATCAAATTCCAGACATATCCACGACAAGACTTACCGTAAACGTGACATGCGTAAATGCTACAATCAGCGCGAGGTAACCCGCCGCCGCGACCGCCACACAGGCGTACACGACGTGCAATACAACCTGCTCAACACGCACACAGTGGCAGTGGACGGGTTGAAAGTCACCGTGTTGAATGTGGAACTCATTTGTGATAAGAACCGTACTCCTTGGTGTCAGTGTCCGGAACCAGTGAAGGCACCTGTTAAGAAGGCTCCGGTAGTTGGGAAGCCAGGTGCTAGGTGAATTTTTTACCAGTGTAATATAGCAATTTGAAATTGCAATTTAGTGTGAGACTATTCAAGAGATGACTATATTTTTTATTGTACTGCTCCGCTCCCGTGAGTCGTAGCGTAATGTTATATAGCCTCCTATGGTAATTGGGGTTAATTCTAATGTTGATGTAATAGTGAAAGAATTTTTGGAAATTGGTCCTGTACTTTTTGATTTTATTTATTACATACATACACATCTTTCATCTTTATAATATTCTAGTATGGATGTGGTTGTGTTTCTGGATTCTGATAATAATAGATGTTTATTCGCGACAAATATAATATCAGCCCAGTGGTTAATGCGTCTCTAATACCTGGGTCAATAATAGGCTGGTATAATTGATTTATTTTTTATTTAGTTTCTTAGTTATAAAACTAATAATGCTAAACAATGCATTATTCATTTGCATAAAAATCAAGGAATGCCAGTGTGTGTATGTGTGACATTCATTAAAATAATTTTGTTTGCAGAATATTATGTAAATTGTTTACTTAAAATGACCATTATGAAATATATGAACACAGTACTATTGAGTAGTATGCATTCTTTTATATAAAAATCAAGGAATCACTGTATGATTGTGACTTTCATATTGGAATGAATTGTTTATAGAATATTAATTCAATAAATACTTTGTTATAGTTTTAAGATTTAACAATGAACCTATTATACTCTGTTCCTAGTCCTTTCATAGCCATTATACTTTAATTATGATTAAATTTAATTGTTAATACAAAATTTATTCCAATTGCGTGTATCAATTATATTTTTATCTTTTTACTGTTCATTTAAGAAACTACAGTCTCGAAGTGTACACTTAAGGAATTTACTGGGGCTATTCTGGGCACCTGAAACGTGTAACGTAGTGCAGGGCTTCCCAACCTGGGCGCCGTGGAAAGTCCATAGGGGCGCCGCGAGGAGCCCCTCTGAAGTCAAAACTTCAACAAATTCAACAAAAAATGTAATATATTATATTATGTACTTATAAAAAAATACGAACAATTTTCTATTAAAATTATTGATAAACATTACATTAAAATTCTTATTATAGGAGGAAAGTACAAGGTAAGTGCCCCGCGGACTCAAAAAGGTTGGGAACCCCTGACGTAGTGTATTGGTCTACAAGTGCAATTTTGCATCCTCATCAAATTTCAGGTTGTTTTAGAAAGCATTTATAATTAATTTAAATAACGACACCTGGTCAATAATTACTTTTTTTGTTGTTTAATATGTTTGACAGTATTTTAGAATACATCTCTTTCAAAGAACAGAATCCCTGTTGCGTATGCGGGAGGCAGTGTCGCGCGACTATATCACAGTGTGCCTGCGGGTTAATCGCCTCGAAAAATGGCTAGTTTAAATTAAAAAAATACCTACAAAAAATACAAAACACCTATTTATTTTATTATCGAGTCGTGTTGAGAATCACTAGCATAACTACCTACTACTTTACGAAGATGTAAATCAGCACCTTCTAATAAATAATGTAAGTGAACAAACGGGAACTTTTAATGTAAGTTTGTAAATAAAACGAAAATGTAAATAAATAAAGTATATTTTTATTCTGATGTAAGTAAGCGTTGTTTGTACATACATTTGTAACGGTTTTTTCAAAGCGGTTCTTATCAGATTAAGTAATGTTTTTTTGAAAATGTACAGTTGAAAAGGCGGCAGCTTTAATCTGTTGATTTAAACTGATTACAGAATGTACCTAACTGAAAAGTTGGTAACTATAACTTTGTAAGAGATAGAAAAACCAAAATCGATATTTTATCATTAATTTTCACTTGTAAGTAGTACTGTATCTAATCTTATCATTCACTGAAAAAAAATGCACAAATTAAGAACCTCCTCTTTTTTGAAGTCAATTAGGAAAGATAGCAGTTTTTTTTAAGAATTGTTTATAAAATATTTAATCAAATAGGTAATCAAACTAACTCAAAGTGGCCGCCTTAAAATCAACAGCAAACTTATTAAGGCTCAGATTCCACCAAAGCGAAGAGAAGCGAAGATGTCTTGTACAGCCAATCAGCTTGAATTATTTTCACATCTCACCTCTCAGCGTTAGTGGAAACTGGACCTTACAAACACTATGAAGTAACATTTTCTACTGTACTACAGCGAACGTTGATGGTACACCATTTTCATCCTTATGCTGTTGGCAATAAGGTTGAAAAGTGGTGGACCACTAACGTTCGCTTAAGCACATTATTGTATATTATAGCATATTTGAGTAAACATTGTTGTGTGTTAATATGTGAACAGTTCTATTTTTATAAGATGATATTATTAGAAACTTGGGCCCACTTTCACTAAACATATTTAGCGCTAAACGTGTTTAAATTATCATTCTGTCTCTGTCACCTTCTAACAATGTGACAGGGATGCAATGATGTTCTAAATACGTTTGGGCACTAAATGTATTTAGTGAGTGGGTAAGTGGGTCTTAAAGTTGACCACACTGAATGATGTTGCAGCAATGGTTTCTGTAACTTATGGGTTCGGTAACACTTTGAAATTAAAATATTTTTTTTAGTAAATAAAAGTAAAATGAATTACTTTCAGTATTTTTTTATTTTTGAGTTAAACTTGCCACGCTTTTCCCAACCTGAACTTTTTCGTTTTATATAGGTACCTTTTTATTAAATTTTAGATCGTAACTGCAACTGCATTTGATGTGGTCAACCAGAATGCAAATCAAAGATATTGTTCATATTATAGACTTTTACAGTAAAACTGATTTACAAATAACACAATAACTAAATTAATAAAATTTATTAAAAAAAACATAAATATTTTAATCATAATGACTTCACAAACTTTTAGTGATACGTTTCGATGTTAAATATATTAAGAATACATTTTTCGTGTGCAATTTTATAACCGTTTTCACTAACACTAAAGGTCGTATCCCATTATTATCGTAACTGCAGATAAATGAGCGTTTAAACATGGGCTTTAAGATCGTAGTCTGTAGGTACACTTTTCAGTGACTAGACTGCGGCGTTAGCTCTGAAGATGGTATACCATGTTTATCGCAACTGCAGAAAAATGATCATTCAAATATGGACTTTAAGATCATAGACTGTAGGTACACTTCAGTTCACTTCACTTTTTAGGTTGCAAGTTCGCTTACCGCGTGCTGTTTTGCTATTTTATGCTGTCACTACAAACCGTTCCTTCAGAGTACGAATTTAAGCTCATTTTTGAATGCTAAGTTTTTTGCTGTCAGGTAAATGAGCTACAACCTTCAGCGACGCCACAGGATTTTCAACGCTAAGCTCAGAGCCGTGAGTTGAAAATCCAGGTGTCGCCTAGTGTTAGAGAAAACAGAATATTTTTCGTTTTATATTTTTCATAAGTGATTCTGTCTACAAAACGCTTCAAATTCCAAAAAATAGGCATGAAGCAAAGTAACTTTCATTATGAGGGTTTTTTTTTACTTTAACTCTCTTTTTAGTGTACAGGGTGCAGCGTATGTTTTAGTGCTCTTTTAACCACATCCTGTACATACGAAGTTCTTTTTTTATTGCAACATTTAAACCACTAAGTGATAATAATTTACTGCAGCTAAAAACATTTACTAACAAAGCAGTGCTAAGCCGTAACATCATAACATACAGTTTTTAATGTAACTAGATTATAAATAACTTTGATCTAAAGAATAAATATGTCAGTTTGACATATTACTTACTATTAGTAGTAAGATACAAGAACTGTCAAACCGCCATTTTTATTCCAAATTTAAAAACTAAGTGACGTTTGAAAAAACAGTAAAGCAGACTTGGATTATTTTTAAGTGATTTGTATTTTTTTTATATGTAATATTTGATGTGTATGGTGTAATATTACTAACTCACGAACCTTAAACTATACGATAAAAAGGAACATAGGAATTAATTTGTGACTGGCCTAGCCAGATGTGACAAAATGACAGATGACATGTGACAGAATGTCTATAAATTTTACTGAAAAGCAGGTATAGTCGACCATAGATTTATTTTACGACTCTTAAGCTGAATGTCAGTCGTACACCTCAAATAACAAGGTCTATTTTTGTTTGCAAACTACATGACAGATACTGTTGTCATCATGATTTCAACTTTATGCAAACCACACACATAACAATATACTTGCACAAAAGACTTGCAAAGTCATGTTTAACCGTGTGTGGGAAGAACAGTGCAAGTATCTGAGCTATCCGTAGGCACAACGGAGTGTCGTCGACTTGTGCAAGTTTAAACTTGCCGCAAGTATATCGTAACGTATGTGGCTAGCTTTAGAGTTGTTTTTAAAAGTGGTAAAGAGTAATTCCATAGCCTACTATACCTTCTTATGTGAACTTTCATGTCAGCATTTATGATTGGTTGGATTTTTTTGTCATGTGACACTGGCTAGGAAACTAAGAAATAAAATAACTAATCAGATCCTTAAAATTAAGTACATATTTCGTAATTGTATAATTATAAAGTATTTAGTAAAAAAAAATGGATTTAAATAATATCATTAACAATAGTAACTATTACAATATATTTTTAAAATACAAACAAAATGGAAACAGGAATAATGATTAGAATAAGTATAATAATATTTATAATCAGATTTGTGAAGAAAGCAATAAATTATACCTTTTTGTAATAAACATTTTATTTTTGAAAAACCTAACAGAGATATTTATTTGAAAAACCTATCAAAATTTAAAGAAAGACCTACAAAGCTCCATGCTTTAAAAGCAAGGAAAAGTACGGTTAAATGTTTAATTTACAATCCTTATGCGATATTAATAAGACTTATATTCCCTCATAACACAAACGCATGTCGCAACAGTCAACCAAATCTGGGAACTTACCACCATCACAGTGTCATTTTAATATTACTGTGTAATACCAGTTGTTGGATTTTCAACTCTCGGCGCTAAGCAGAGCGTTGAAAATCCAACAGTGCGTAAAGCAAAATAATATTTAAATTATATTGTTTTAAGAGATGGTGGTAAGCCCCTATACATACTCAAGTTACAGCACTGTCATTGGCTGTTTTCAAGTTACTGTGACAAGGTTTCATCCCACTAAATGCTTAAGGATTGTATTTACATGCATCCAGAATAAAAAAACAGCAACGTTTTCATGAGGTAGCCCTATTGGCAATAGCCTTAAAGCGCGCCTCTTTAAACACCAGTGTTGCCAGACGTGCCGATTTAGGCGGGTTGTCCCGAATTTTAACTTGAAATTGAATGTCCCGCTGCTTTTTGTGGAATTTCGAAGGCAGAAATTCAGTTTATTCGTGTGCTGAGTTTTGTAACTTTAAAGAAAGAACGAAGAAATGATTTAATCAGCTAATATTTATAAAGAACGTTAGTTTAATATTTCTATTATGTTCCGCTTTCCAGATAGTTTTACTTCAAGGACTTCAAAATCCCGAAAAAAAAACTGGCAACGCCGTTGTCCACTGATTACAAAATCACAATCACTCGCGCAATTATCATGAAAAGATTGCTAGCATTAAAAAATCCACTCATACAAAATGCTATACAGCTGTTACATATCACGAACGCGAGTCCTAACATTGCAATATAAACCTTATTATAATGGCATATAAGTGACATTTGACTCGCGCTCGTGAATTGCAAAGACTATACTTAAAATAAAGGGAGTACACAATAAGCCTAAAAAACATGCTAAGGCTAAGATTCATTGATATATAATAGGTATAGGAATAACGAAAGTGCAACTGTGCTTAAAAGCCATTTAATCATTTAAAAAAAGTTCCTAGGTAACCTCTTTGGTAATATGTGAGCTTGATTTGCTATTTTCTACTTTAGAATGTATTTAATAGAGTTCTAAATAGCAGAGTTGCATAGTCGTTGTAAGGTTATACAGTAAATTGAACCTAATCAGGCAGGCATAAGGCTGATATTCACTAAGTAAGTATCGAAGCGCGAGTACGGTCAGGCGCAAAGCTAGGCTGGCTCTGAACCGCGGCGACGGCTGTTTGAAACTTTTTGGAATACCTGTTTATCATGGGATTTGAAACCTTTTTGCTGTCACGTAAAATTTAGTTTTTATTTTTAATAAGTTCCAGATATATTTCAGTTCCACATCTCTTGCAGTAAATTAATCTTACTTTTATTCAGTGGGTACAGTCAATAAAAGAGTAACCACTCACCAAATACAATCGGCGTTTTTTTTTTTTGAAACAGATGAAAGTTTCCGATAGTTTGATTAAATACAAAATTATACTTAGTTCAATTACTAAATAAAATTTGATTCGAAGACGGTTCTTAAGAATACTTATTTCATTATCTGACAACCCAACCAGGGTTGTCAGATAATGAAAGAAGTATTCTCAAACCTAACCTTACCTCATTTATTGATCATACATTCAAACTTCATGTCAAAAATTCTCTATGCTATATCAGCAAATCAGTATAACGTACTTACTGGCAATATAAAGCTGAAGTTTTTACTACATCTCTCTCCACTCGGAACCAATACCAAGTAAATAATTTAAAGATACATAAGGGAACATATCATGCAGGTTTTCCAAAAAACTTCAAACAAGCAGAGTTTAGTGTCCACTAGTTGATATTACAACACTTTACTTTTCAATATCAAACAAAATAACTTAAAACCCCGGTATACGTATTTTATAGGAACAGAAAAATACTTAGTTTTGCATCTTCATGCAAATATTGAGCACGTATAATAAAAATACGTCAATTTGTATATTTATACGTTATTTTGTATATGTTATCCTCCAAAAATATTTTACTTTGCCACAACTTCTATCACATTCCATTGCATTTTAATAATATTAAAAAAAAATATTGATGCAAATTGATTTTATATTGACTGACAACTTTGAATATACTCGGGAGCAAAGAAAATAGGCCACGAGGCAAAATTAAATAGCAATTTCTTCGATGATTTTGTATTTAATGTATTTAAAGTATGTTTATGTAAGTATATGCACATGTGCAACATATATTTACAAGCATACTGTAAATAAATTGAATCAATAGTCTACGAGAAAGTTGCTTATCAATGTTGCCAAGTGGCCTAATTTTGTTGCACGTTAGTGTATATTTAAAAATAAGGTATTTTTTTACAGCAACCCCAAGAAGCCATTCCAAATTCAAAAAGTCAAACTAGTGGACACAATAGGCACTAAGTAGACAAAAATGTAAACTAAAACTAATATAGGGTGTGCGCGCTCCGCCCTCCCCCGCTACGCTTGCTACGTAGTTGCTACGGAGTTGCTACGAACTCGCTACGTCCCCGCTACGGTCGCGTTACGTAGTCGTCTCGTCGGCGCGCGCGCAACACGTCAGCTACAACGGGCAGCCGCCTCCCTACGCACACAACACCCATGTTAGGAGAAAAATAAAAAGGGGTATTAAAAATTGTGATCCTAGAAATAAAAAGATTTGACCAGAAGCCGAGTGTTACCAACATAAAAAATTCAAAAGAAGTCATCATTTTATAAAGGATATTTTGTTTTATTAAGGTCATCAAATGAAGAGATTTGAGCAAGAGAGTGTTACCAACATAAAAAATTCAAACGAAATAATAATTTTAAGGATTTTTTTTTCGGGTCATCTTCTCATTTCTAGTTCCACAGGGACAAGACAAGGTACAAAAAACATACAGAATATAATCTATGAACAAAGGGGGGCAAGTACTTAGGGACAATTATAAATCTATGAAGAAGCAACATCAATAGGACATGCTAAAAATATCTCTTATATGGAAATAAAAACGCCGTACAGTAAAAAATATTGTAATAATTTTCATCTTTAATACTTTTCTTTCTTTCTTCCATAACTTAATTAATTACTTAGTGTGCTCATTATGGATTGCCAAATTACCGCCCAAACGGGTTGATACATCTGAATGACCGCCAATTTAGACCAGCTCGGTGAATACTGGCTTCCCTCGAGCTGATTTAATAAATATAAAGCTCTCTGTTGACTCCATTCAAAGCAATACAGCGTTGAACATAAGATTCTAATAATAAAAAGAGATTCCATGCTAAGCAAAGAAGTACCTAGTAAACTTTTAAGTAAAACACCATGTATTATATTGGCAAATGTAACTTGTAATATTGTTTGTATGAAATACAAGGTTAAATTAAATTAGTTGGTGAAACTTCACATATGTTTTGGGAACCAGTTAATGTATATTTTTAATTAGACGAACACACATTGGCGCAGTAGCTGTGCGATAGGCTGCTACCGTGCATGTCGATGGTTCGATTCCAGCATTGATTTAATATTTTACCGTGGTTTAGTTGTTTGTGCAAGTAAGTTTATATGTTTGTAAATTCAACTTTGATATACGAAAAACATGAAGTGCATCCAAATCCTGTTTTTTTTAAGGAAAAGTATCGAATAAATAAACCAAACTCATAACTCCTGCTAATAATAGCTAATAGCTAAATATGGGGTGATGAGCCGCTGAAATTGTAGCTACTTAGAATTATGATGTGTGAAAAAACGTTGTTTTCATAGGGTTTTTCGTCATTACAAATTCATACCTAACATATCGGTAAAGTTTCGCCATTTAATTTAACCCAATATTATTTCCAATTCCTCCAAAAAAATCAAAAGTATATTTTAACACTATCCTCCAATAACATTCTATGTTTAAACTATTAAAACTATTTAATACTTTAACATTTAATAATAATAAATTCAAGAGACATTAAATCGAATTAACAATACCATTTATATGCATGCTTATTCATCTATATCATAAAATTATTTCATGCAATTAAACAAGAAATAGGAACGTTAATAAATTGGCACTAATTAGGTAATACTGCTATTAAACATCTATATACCTACCTACTATGTTCAGTATATAACATAATAAATATACTACTATTTATGGAGAAGCAATTAAAACTAAAATAAGTGACATTATGGGCTGTATCTTGGTAACTAGATAGATTTATCCATTTTGACAGGGTTAATTTAATGGGAAATTCCTTATAGAATAACCCAATTACACTGCCCAACCTGGATATCGAACCCAGGACCCCAAAGCTCTAGCTAGTCGCGCTTGTGACCACGAGACCAACGGGGCAGTTGACTACACCAAGGAATAAAATAATTTGAACACAAGAGTATTCAAATTATTTTATATACTTACTTGTAATAATAAATATTGTTTCAATTTCTTTACAAAACATTTTAATATTAGATTTGGTTTAGGAAAGCGGTAATAAAGTTAATTGCACGAATCAGGGTCAGTACAAACAAAGCAACAATATGTTCGAACAGTCAACTAAAGTAATAAAACCAGCCTATTATTGTTCTACTACAGGGCAAAGGCCTCTTCTCATACAGAGAAGATATGAGCATTGATCACCACGCTTGCTCAAGAAGGATTAGCGATTTCAGACTTATATTAATATAGTTTCCTCACAATGTTTTTTGTTACCAATGTCATTGATGTCCAAGATAAAATTGGAAATTCTTTATGAATTGAAAAGTTACATTGGTTTTTGTTAATATTAATTCAACTAAAAATCGTCATAAATAGAGTTGAAAATTGTATGCGTGATATAATTCTGAATGGTATTTATTATCTTGTACGCAGTAACGGAATGTTGAACTCTATTATACTCTTTGTTGAATTTTTGTTGATTTTCAATTTATCAATGAACGCTGGTCGAAGATATTGCTGCTATGCTAGGCTGATCATTAAAGGGCAATGTTGAAGCCACATTACTTATTAGAAGAACCATTTTCATTTAGAAAAATAAATAAATATACAAATATTTAAGCCTCAATCTTAATTACTTTGTGCTCGACATTATTTAGCTTTATGCAAAAATGTGCTTTATTAATACTGGTTAAGGTTTATGTTAGTTAGAGTTCATTTATCATTTACAAACTGAAAAGATATAAGTTTTAAAATTGCCTAATTTTAAATTCCATCAAGTTTATAGGAAATATTATAATTGTTTTTATTTATCTAATATTATTCGATTTTACGAACATACATGCATATTGTATAATTTACTTATGTTAATAACTCTCTCTTTAAAAGTATACATTCTATAATATACAGGATTTTTTTTTTAACCAGTGCGTAAATTTTGCCATAATAAACTTCAACACGTTTTATTAAACACGTATATTTTATTTTGATATGTCTTAGTACTAAAAAAAAAGTTATCGCTTACGAAACATGTATACTTAAAAACCATATTTTATTGTCACTCGGCGCTAGCGCATTCCCCACCCCCTCACCCCAGCCATGCGCCCGGGCGGCGGCCAAGAGTTGTCATTGATAGTATGGTGAATAGATTATGTCCATGTTTTGCTTATTTCAAACTCGGATAAGGATGAATTTTTTTTTTTACTTTTTTTTTAACTAAACACGGAAATGTGTTCTATTACTGACACTGAACTACTTACCAAAAAAAATTTACGCACTGGTTAAAAACTTATCCTGTATAATAAATGTATAGAAACATGATTACAGTCCGAAAGGCGTAAGCTGAGTTCTGCATTTGTGTGAGTGATTACCAAAAGTAGTTTGGTCTGGTTAAAACCGGTTTCAACCAATCACAGACGTGTCGCACACAAGTCGACGTAACACCTACACTATCTGTATGGGCACTCACACTAATGCACAGCTCAGCTTAAGCCTCGCTGAGTGTACCTATAGAAACAACACTTACAGCCACTCTCAAAGTCCATTAACAAATGTGTCTAAACAATCGGACAATGTACTGTGAGTGCGGCACTTATATATAATTACTAGCAATATTCTAAATTCAAACGTCTTATATTTAAAGTATAATATTATAAAAAAGAGTATTTGATTACAAATACATCATGTTATTTTTAAATGGTGATTATATTGATGTAAAGAACATATATATGAAATAGCCTATCAAGAAATGTTATCAATTATTTTTAATCTAAGGGGAAAATCGTTAGGGGCAGTGAAATTACAACCTTATTTTGTTTACGATAAACCAGAAAATCAGCTAAAGGGGCTTCTTATAATTTCAGGGATTGATTTGACAGCTTAATGTGTCTTACATGAAAATAGTGCGCTTTATGTTTAAGTACAGAAAGCACATTTTATTTGGTTGGAGCATGAAACTGTCAATTTAGTATCTTTATAAAATACACTTTTGGCGATGCGCGCAAGGTCCCGCGCTACGCTCCGTGGTGCGTAGCGACGGAGCTCTAGCGATCTGCAACACTGCGCGTAAACGCGTTTTCTGTGTGTTGCACTACGCGTGTTTTATATACAAACACAGATACTTGCAAACAACGCAAGAACGCGCATTCCCGCGCTACGCATCGTGATGCGGGGCAGTGTCCAATCGCCTTAATTCATAAACTATGATCGTAACCAGATAAAATGTACAAATCAACTGTTTTCTATCTTTTGTCGGAATTTCTGGGTTGGTTTTATAGTAATAGTTGTTCCTAAATATCCAGGTTTATAGTAAATAAATACTAAGGTTGTACATACCTAATTATATTTGCTAGTAATGTATCCATTTTGCCAGAGTTAGCTGCCAGTTTGCACACCCCTTCGATTCTAAGCGTTCGATAACTAACCGATTCGATTATAATTATTTAAATAAATGGTAAAATAATGTATCGAATCGAACAGCAAATGAGTTACTGGGGCTTTGAATCAAGGGGCATTTGCGACTAAATATAAGTTAAACATGAAATGAACTGGGTTAAATGTTAAAAGCTCAATGTATATTTATATATCATAAAGTCAGTCAGAAATTGATGAAACCAGCTTAAATGCAAATTGACAAATAAATTCATAGTTTGGAAGACATTCTCTAGAAAAAACTGTTCGATCAAAGACATTAATTAGCTTCTTTTTTCAAGCTTTTTTAAACTTACCTTTTTTATTTATTTTTTATGTTTTATGAATAGTTATAGAAACTTACAATTCCATGGAAATTGACTGTGTCAGGCATTTAATGAAATTCCATTATTTTTTCTGAGGATTCAACTTTACTAAATATGATCAATTTGATTGACTTGAGATGGGATTCCACTGTAAAATAAAATTGTAAGTGTAAAACTTATACAGTACCACCTCTGAAGTATGACCTACCAAACAAAAAAAGAATCATCAAAATCAAATCATAATCGGCGGAATGATTAGTAACTTAGTAACGAACTTAACAAAAAAAAATTGAGAATCTCCTCCTATTTTTAAGTCGGTAAAAAAAAAATGCCGAATTCAAGTGTCAAGAGTCCAGCTGTAAAACAACTCAATTAATCATAGACAAGAACGTAAAAATAAAGTCTAATTGAGAACCGCCTCCTTTTTTTGAAGTCGGTTAAAAAGACAAATAGTTGACGTTGGAAAATAAAAATCACAAGTACAAAAAAATATGCCTTCTCATATACAGTACTAGCGGAATCTCATCTCAAAATCATCTTGCATCCAAAACCTTTAAACTATAGCCTCGGTATCACTAATAACATGTATCCCATGCTTAGTGAGAATCAACCTAACAATATCATTACAACTCCTAGTCTTATAATTCTTCCCCGAACTATCCTTAATCTTAATACTCTTCACCTTATCACACAATTTACTGACTTCCGACTTACTCTTCTTCATTTCCTCCGGCTTCAACTTCCTAATAGTCGAAGAGCAACGTTTTTTCGAAGGCCCGACTTCGACTTTATCCACGTTGCCCTCACTTACCCGTCTTTTGTAGAGATCGAAGTCGGAATCTTTGCTTAAGTAGCTATCGAGAGAACTATATGTCGTGTCTAGATTTACCTTGTCGATTTTGTGCTCAGTAGCATCGCTGACGATTTTGACGGCTTTCCCTGGTACGTAAGACGCGGGGACTTTGTCTAGATAAGCCATTTTAGGCTTTAAAGGCTCACAGAAGCTAACAGAGTCAGTATGACAGTTGGGCATAAGGAAGTTGGTCTTCCTTGGACGTTTGACGGTTATGGTCTCGTCTATTATAGAAGGTTTGTCTCTGATGGATATCAGGATGTTCTTGAAGCTGGTTTCTTCTGGCGAGGCCATGATCACGTCTTGTGGTGACCGCTTGTCGTAGCTAGCGATCAGATCTTTAAGGACGTTATACTCACTGTTCCGGGCAGCGTGAAAGAGGTGTTTGGTGTTAGTAGTTGTAATTTTATGAGAAAAATGAGATTTAAGATTAAGTGTTAAGGTTGAAAATGACTTAAATTAATGTTTATGTGTATGGTCCTTTTACGTGGCGGAGATGAAGGCGGAGATGAAGGTTGATCTTAAGTTGCTCTAAATACTAGTTATTTAGGGCTATTTGGGACCAACCAGTGGAAAAAGAAAAGGGTGGCCTTTCTCCACTGCGGGAAAACCCAGGTTAATAAAAAAATGAATATACGAAAATTCATTAAATCTATGTGTACCTAACAATTTTAGAAATTGTGATTCAGCCTCAAATGGTTATGTAACAAACAATATAAGAAAATGTATACTTTGCTTTTCTTTTTGTAAAAAGAAATACGGGTATAACCATGATTAATTGTTTATTTATTTCTCAATACAGGACCTATAAAATATTTACATTTCCTAACTTAAATAAATGGCTTTAAAATCACTTTTCATGTAATTATAATAAATTATCTAAAACTAAAAATTATAAAACAACAAGTAACTTAAACAAAAATCGACATAAGTAACATATAAACTAAGTCGTATATCGAAAGATACAAAAACTATAAAATCTTAAAAACAAAATTAGTTAGAAATATAAAAAAACTATACTATGAAATAAGATTCTAACCCAAAAATCAGACAAAACGTGACACTAAACTTGTGTTTGAGTGTTTTTAACCTAAAACATGACGAACCCATAGGGGTTCCGTTTTTTGCCATTTGGCTACGGAACCCTAAAAAAGATGAAATGCTCAATTGTTTATTTTTTGACTGTCAAAAATTTCTGAACTGCTAGGCAATAATTGCTCGTCCATTTTTGACCACCACCAATAAACATAGCTCGGATTACAGAGCTATCATCCTCCAGGCACTAAAACCTCGACCATTCTTCAGGCAATAAAATTGCTCAACTATTTTTTCAGTAAATAGGTAATTTATACTCACGTGCCGCTATGTGGGGCTCCGTAAAGACTGTGTTGTCTTACGTACGCTAGTACAGCGTCATCTGTGAGGTACTTAGCGCTCTCGCCGCGACGGACGAGCCGCCTGATTTGAGTGGAACTTACTTCGTTGGCTATATAGTTTGTTACTAGGATTACGTTGTGCTGGAAAAGGGATATATTACATATTATATTCATTTTATGTAATTTACAACACACTCCCAGAAGGGGTAGTAAGAGAGCAGAAGGGTAATTTTTCGTATTTTTTAAAACACTCGCATTTTAATCTGTCGTAATTTCCCAGTTAGGTGCAGTAAAAGTCAAACTTTGTTAGAGCGCCTTCACACTAGCGTTTGTCCAGCGTAGGCGTTCGATGAACGTATGCGCAGTGCAGACGCCGCGCCTACGCGGCGCAGGCGTCGCGTTGTCACTCATTTAAATGGTAAAAGTGCAGAGACAATAACATGAAAAACTTCGGTTAACAAAACCTTTTAGTAAAAAAATAGTTGCTCGATTTTTTATATAAAAACCGGCTATTTTATAATATAATTGGTTAGTTTTATATTACTAAGTTGCTTCTTCCGGAAAAGCCAATGTATAACAATATGGTATACATACCCTATGTTTGTATAACATATCCGATTCGTATATGAACCGTCCAGGGTCGCAACCAGCGCGAGTCACCACCACTAGCCCGTGACGACCCACGATAGTCTCCAACTGCGAAATAAACAACATAATGTTAACCCAAATGAAACTTTATATTTGCCATTCAAATTGGGGCTTTAAATCGTGTGCGTTATAATACTTTTTAGGATGACAATATACGAAGATGACGAATCGCGGGCGGCGAGCTGTCAGGTAATGATTGCATTTTTTGAGGCGATTTTGGATGTACAGAATCGGAGCGGTGCTATTATGATGAGCGATGATCATTATTTAACTGGTGAACTTGGCTGGCAAACAGGACGACGGCCTACCTAATTTTAAGTGGTCATCGCTGCCTATAGACATTTGCAATACTAGAGGCCTTGCAAATGCGATGCCATCCCAGTGTCTCATGTGCCTGTAATTACACCAGCACCCATACCCTTGAAACCGTAACACAGCAACGCTGCTTCGCGAGAAATAGGTATGGTGATAGTACTTCCCCGGACGAGCTCCTTTACAAAGAGCTCTACTACTACTAAAAAAGAACTCTACTACTTTTGGGTGCAATTCTATCAAGGGAGCAATTCTAAAAATATTTGAATGTGATCGCTTCAAGTCACTGTCTCAATGTGACAAAATAACTTTAATTTATTTACTTTTTTATATTAATTGTCGCTGACATAAGATTGTGACTAGGTTTTGTATTTTCTGCTTCCAAAATAATTATTTTCTCCTTTTTCTGTTTTCTTTGCAACAGTACATTATGAAACTCACATCCTCATCAGACCACAAGCCAGGAGTAGCGAAGGACTCCAGGAGATCAGCTCCACACAGCAACTTGACGGTCACGCCTCCTTGGCCCGTGGACTCAACGTTGCCGTTCAGCTTCTCCATCAGGTTATCCGGCTCATCCAAACTGTTCAGGTTGATTATGTCATCCGGTAACCAAGATGGCGGGTCCAGGTTGTTCTGTCCGGTTAGGTAGTTGTTTATGGTATCCTGTTGGTAAAAATGAATATTCATAGTTAGGGACTAAATACACTTACGACTGCCTCGGTAGCCTAGTTAGTGGTTAGTACCACTGGGACCTCTAGCGTAGCAGTCGGTAGCCTAGTTAGTACTAGGCTACCGACTGCTACGCTAGAGGTCCCAGGTTCGATTCTCAGGTCAAGCAATGTTATTGGGTTTTTCTATGAAATTCTCAGTAGCAGCTCGGAGTTTGGATTTGTGCCCAGTTAATGGCAATAGGCTCGCCCCCTATTACATGGGACCTAAAAACATACCGGCAAACTGTGGGTGTACTTTGGTACACCTCTGCCTAACCCTTTGGGGAATACAGGCGTGGTGGTATGTGATGGTATGTGCAAATACACTTAGGGTCAATTCACACCGAAACGCGGCGCTGCGTGCACCGTTTAATAGAGCGAATCAAAATATAACTTTATTTATTACATGAAAAGATACACATTTCAAAACATAAGACTTTTTACGTTTTAAGGTTCAAAATTCAATAATCTAGTTTTTATACTTTAGTCTTTGCACTGCATAGAAATTAATTTATATCTTGATTGATGAATATTGAATAAATAATTGTAATCTTATCTATTGTAACAATACTGACGAGATGTGTGATGACTTTTCAGTTTTTTTTTACAATTCATCACAGTATTTAGGATTTAGTAGCCAGTCACGTTTTATAAAACCATGACAGAGTAATTAGTCATTCTTGAATCATTATGAGGTCGTCGATCTATTAAGATACGTACACAAACGTATAACGTACGCGACATCCGGCAGTGCCACATACAAACATACATAGACTCACGCCCTTTTCTCATGAGGGTAAGCACAAACCACAGAACGCCACCTGCTATGATCTTAACATATTCCTTTCGCCTCGTCCACAGTCATGCAAGCACACCGGTTACGAGTACTGCACACCTGACCTTTCTGAGGAACCTCATCAATAAGGTCAGGGTAGGCCTTTCTACTGGCAGAAACTGGATGCGGAGAGCCGAAGATCGAGCTCAGTGGCGCGCCTTGGGAGAGGCCTATGTCCAGCTGTGGATTGCGATAGGCTATTGATGATGATGAGGCTTTTCTACGGATTCCCCTCACGGCGTTGCCACTCACATCTGACATGTAAATCCTTTTTGTTAGTCGCCTTTTACTCAGTGCTACAGTGTTAAAATAAGATTCAAAATCACTTACAAACATTCCTTGCTGTGCTATTGAAAAATGAACTTTATGGACTTAGCCCTACAAGGTTAATAATACAAGGAAGTAGTACCTGATGATGCTGCAGTGTGAGCTTGGTTCTCGTCCACCCGGACTGCTGTGTCTCCCACTCCGATATCTTCACCCATGCTGACGACCTCAGTGCCAACTTTAACATAGCTATCCTGAAATTGCACAGATCTTAAATGTATTTTTACAAGCTTTGTGTGGGTGAAATTTTACAACTTAATTTTGAAGCAGATGTCTTCAACCGATTGAGCTGAAATTTTGTATACACGTTTAGTTTGGATGACAATGCAAAATAAGCTGTGTGACGTCATTCTAAATCCAACATGGCGGAGCACCCAAGAAGGCGGACTGGTTATTTTTAATGCACTACTAAAATACGGGTATCAAATGAAAGGGCTTGCTGAGAATAATTCGAAATAAAAGCTTGTTTTTTTTAAACTTATGATTGATTTCTACCTCATTGACATTGATCAAGGAAAACTGGACTGACAAGTTATGAGATTTATTGTCATTCAAGAGGTAGAAAAGTTGAGGGGTAAAAGTTTTGGCAAGGGTTTTTTCAATATTGACCAAAAGTGGGTAACTGTTACAGGGCTAAAGCAACCCACACTTACCCGGTACCAACCATTCAACCCTAATCTTTTCAAAGTTAGAGTGAACAGGCTTCTTCTGGGTAAGCTCACTCCATCATGGACTTTGTCTATGTCACCTCTGATCTAGACTAGAATCAAGAGTTTACCCATCACAAATAAAGTAAAGAAGACCTAATTATTAATTCTTCAATTGAAAATACAAAGTTTGTATTGGCATTTTCCATCAGTAGAAATAAGAATATAAATATTTATATTAGTGTTCCGTCCTACATTTATTTATAAAACATAATACAATACAAATATGTGTTTATCAGCACCTTGAACTGTCTACAGTGATAATTATTATTGTCCCACTATCTGTGTCAACGAAAGATATTGTGGGTCTCTGGCAAGGACTTCAACATGATGTAACACGCACGTACATCACGCCTGTATTCTCCGAAGGGGTAGGCAGAGGTGTACCAATGTACACCCACAGTCTTCCGGTATGTTTTAGGTCCCATGTAATAGGGGGCGAGCCTATTGCCATTAACCAGGCACAGATCCTAAATCCGAGCTGCTGTTGAGAATTTCATAGAAAAACCCAATAACACCACTTGACCTGGGAATCAATCCCAGGACCACTACCACTAGTGTAGCGGTAACATGCAAAAAAATATTCAATAATTTCCTTTAACCTACCTAGACTCAATGAATAGAAATAGTAATGGCGTTTTTCTCGGTCTGACAGTCCAATGTGTGAATACAGAAAGCCTAAACTAAAATTTATATTGCCCAAAAAATTGTTTGCAATTTGATTGAGCTGATGTTTCAGGAATGTAGGTTGCTTCTAACCGGTCCTACTATTAGTGTTAAAAAAGATTGAATTGAATTGAATTCAAAAATTGGAGAATCTGCCTACCCTTGTTTTAAATGTGTACTAAGTAAGACCTGAGAATTTTAATTTCAATTTGAAGCATGTTATCAATATAATTAACATCCAGTTGGTCATGAAGAATTACATCATAGGAATTTCTATAAGACAAAATAATATAGCTATGAGGAAATGAACAAACCTACTATTTACAACATTGAAATGTACTTTTAAATCTGGTTTTATATCATAATTTGTTACAATTGCATTTTTAAATAAAATAGGCACATAGGTACACTTCTAGCTAGTATTGTGCATGATATTATAGTATTAATATTTAATATCAGTGTAATATATAAAAAAACCCGACTGCTATTCTTTAAAAATCCCTAAAACAAGATAAATTGTAGCAGTCGGGACCCATTCTAGAAATGGAGGATTAGTGAATTGAGAGCACATACCTATATTACATTGCAGATGGTCCCGAATGGGTCCCGACTGCTACAATTTATCTTGTTTTAGGGATTTTTAAAGAATAGCAGTCGGGTTTTTTAGTTTTTCAAATTACCGTTTTTTATTTTTTATTTTTTTTAGTGTTTTAAAAAAGAAATTAATATACCCAGTATCACTCTTACAGTAAATACGAATCTACCGACACCTCTCAAGCTAAATTCCATCGAGCCGTTCAGTCTGCAGAGCGAGCCAAACATTTGAATTCGGCGCCAAAAATCCGCCATTTTGTTTTTTTTTTTTTAATATACCCAGTGTCACTCTCACAGTAAATACGAATCTAACGACACCTCTCAAGCTAAAATCCATCGAGCCGTTCAGCCTGCAGAGCGTGCCAAACAATTATACATACATACATACATACATACATACATACATACATACATACATACATACATACATACATACAAACATACCCTTGAAAAACATAACCCTCCTTCTGTCGCAGTCGGGTAAAAATAGAATATTGTTTTAAGTATTTTACCTGTGGTGGGCTGGCACCAAGTCTTTCTTCCCATACGCATCATGCACAGGACACACCAAACCTCCTACCACATTCCCTAAGTTCAGGGTGTGGATAAAATCTTTGGCAATTTCTAGAAAATTAATAACATTCATATAAAATTCTGGAAACCTTGAGTACACGTAATAAGTCACATTTCATAATATTTCCATATCTAAAGGTATCAAACAAAGCCTACTGTTCGATCAAGTAACATCTATTCTAAATGTTAAAGGTCAAAAGTTCAAGTTCATTGCAATAAAATTATTGAAAAAATGCAAAATAATTGCGCATTCAAGTTCGATTTCAACTTACCGAACATGCGAAGATGCATGTATGTTGGAGGGCTGAAACTGCCACAAGCCATAATAACAATCCTCCCGTAAGACATTTTTTTGGCTTTTTTACAACACAGTTTTTTATCTTAATGGGTTTTATGAATGATTCTATTTCGTAATTTTATCACATCACAACAAATCCGCTGCGTTCCGCTGTCTTACTTTCATTGATTCAACTTCATAAAGCAACAAAATTGAAAATTCTGTTATTTTTACGACGCAGTATTAATTTGAATGTCATTCTTTCTTGATCGTGTAATGTCAATACTAATATTGCCATTCTACGCAGAATTAACAATGACATATTACGAAACACCTGACATTTTTATGAAAACTTTTGTTTTATAAATGCCAATACATCTAAGTACTACATTATTGTATTATTGTAGTAAGTATTTTAATATTCATTATTGTATTTCACTCAAGAAGCTGTTAAGATTTTTCATACTTAAGTCACATAAGTGACGGACGTCACATTTACATGAAGTTGTTTTCCGTGTAACGGAACAGATATAATGCGAATGAATTAAAAATACATGCACTGAAAGTAAAAAATCCTGCAATTTTAAGACATCGTGAAATACCGCATATCATTAATTTGACATTTTATCTTTTATTCGGTTGGGCACCCGATTGTGATCACAGTAAACTCAAGCGTATGCCTATGCAATTGAGTTTAGGTTTATAAATATGAAAAGAAATGTGTGAAAGGGACGCCGCATTTCACTACACAAACAAGAGTTGATTGACAGTTCTTAGTTTAGTTGACACTTTAGCTTG
The DNA here is from genome assembly GCA_932526535.1 of Caradrina clavipalpis. Taxonomy (NCBI): domain Eukaryota; kingdom Metazoa; phylum Arthropoda; class Insecta; order Lepidoptera; family Noctuidae; genus Caradrina; species Caradrina clavipalpis. The sequence goes on from OW052110.1 coordinate 2,017,096, forward strand.
ACGGTTGCTACATAACCTCACTGATAATCAGCTGGGTAAACATTGAAAGTGGTAATTTTCCAAGAAAATGAGATTAACATTGCGTTTACTTTCTTCTGTTGTTCAAAAAACTCCATTTTACATCACCACGCCGATATTTTATGTCAATGCGGGTAAGCGGAAGACTTGTCATAATATTTGTACAAGTGTGGTACATAATTAGTAGAATCTATGATTTACAACATTTCCTAGACAGCTTCAAGGATTTAAAACAAGAAATGAAAGTTAGCCGATACTCTAAAGTTTGAACTTCGACATTTATTTACTTAGATATCTTTCTCACCAATGTGCTACTTTGTTTTGTTTTTATAATAAATTATTTTTTTAGGTTTATCTAGAATATTAGAATTAATCTTGAATTCGATGTTACAGCTCCTCACTTGGGTCACCTCTACACAGCAGTAGTAGCGGATGCTATACAGCGCTTTGAGAAACTGACCAATCCTGACTGCCATGTAATATTTAGTACAGGTTTGTTATATTTTAAGTTACCTAGCGACCATACTGTGATAGTGGCCCTAAAAACCTAAAAGGCCAGAGAGGGTGGAAAGATACCTTTCACCATGATTATAACTTTACCTTTTACTAATGTAGCTAGTAGAATGTTTCATACAAATATAAACATTATTTTTCAAGTAATAAGGTTCATATTCCTATTAAAACTGTTCTGTCTGTCTGTACTATCAGCAAGACTAAAGCTCCAAACTGATTCTAAAGAAATTTGGAACTTATTTAGTTTGATCCCCCATAAAGAGCATAGGCTGCGGACGCAGTCGCAGGCAAAAGATAGTAATATAATAATAATGTGATTCTTACTATTATGAAGCTATGGCAGCAATGAAACAATTCAATGTTTATGAGAATGTCGTAATAAAATTCTCATTAGAATTCCATAACAAAAATATTATTATCAGAGAACATTGGAACATAAATAAATCTGCTCAGTTTGTTCTAAACTCAGGGTTAGTTCACACCGAGACACGACGCTACGCACCCGTTACGGCCGTTAATAGAGCTACTCAAAATATTACTTTATTTACTACACATAAGATACACATTTCATTGTTTGAATTCAGAATATGTTGCACCTTCCCACAGTGAAATGTGTATCTTTTTGTAGAGTAAATAAAGTTATATTTTGAGTACTTCTTTAAAAAGGTGCGCATCTTGGTTATCTGTTTGCACTACACTTGTTATGTTAATTAGCAAGAGTTTAGTTTAGATAAGAAGTTCACAAAGTTGTTGTTTAGTCTCACAACTAAACAATATCTTTGTTTACTAGCTAAGATCAAACAAAACTAACGTTTGCCTTTGACTTTGTTTGCAGGAATTTTCTTGCAGATTGCAATTTTTTTAATATAGCATTCATAAATAAATTAGCTTAATTTTTTCAATTTTGTAACTAGTCAATGCTTGAGAGTTGCAGAGATAGTTGCTATGATACACTCTCAATCTCTTGTTTTTTTTTTGACACTGTGCGTGTCTCTTCGTGTGGTCTGCTCCAGCCTTTTCAGACTGCTGCAAGCTTCCGGGAGTGATGCTGAGGACTGGAGAATCCATTCCTGTTGAACTGCCACTCTCACACGTTTCTCCATCTACTTGCATCCTCTGCATTTGTTTTAAATATTACTTTTATGGCAATGTAATTAAGCAGCCTCTGTGAGGGTGTGCCTGTGTGTGTTAACTGCCTCGTTAGCCTAGTGGTCCTAAGCACGACTGCTACGCTAGAGGTCCTGGGTTCGATTCCCATGTCGGGCAAAAAGTATTATTGGGTTTTTCTATGAAATTCTCAGTAGCAGCTCGGAGTTTGGATTTGTGCCCTGTTAATGGCAATATGCTCGCCCCCTATTACATGGGACCTAAATATACCGGCGAACTGATACATTGGTACACCTCTGCCTAACCCTTCGGGGAATACAGGCATGATGGATGCTGGTAATTAAGCAGTGGTTAGACCGATCACCACTCACTAAATACTCACCTCCCAGGTACAGACGAGCATGGCACTAAGATCCAGCAAGCAGCTGCTAAAGCCAAGCTGTCCCTGCCGGAGTACTGCACAAGCATATCAGATGAATACAAACAGCTGTTCAAGGAGTTCAACGTGGACTACACAGACTTTATACGTACCACTGAGGAGAGGCATAAGACAGCTGTCAGGCACTTTTGGGTAAGACCGTTGACCTTTATTATGTGTTGTTTGTTGAATTAATATCAACGTTAAGGTAGGGGAACTGAGTTGGTTTTTGAATGGGGATATAAAGATCATAAAGTAATTTTACGTGACTTGTAACTCCACCATTTATTTTAGAATTGGAATAATAATAGCAGTTATTGTGTTATATTCTTTAAATGACTGCATTTTGGTGTTCTCTTTTTGTGAATGGCAGAGAAGCTGTTGCTTAATATTCATCATTATGAAATAAAAGAGCTTATTATATGCTTGTATTGAAATAACGATAGTGTTGTAATACTCGTATTATTTGTCTATTAGTTAGAATGTTGTATCTTTATTGCAGTCCATAATGTAAAACTTATGGCCTGCAATAAAGATTTGAGAGTTGTATTGAAGATTCTTCCTTTTAGAAGTTTTATGTTTCTTGGATTAGGTGGTAAATGAATAATTCCTTATCTGGCCCCCCTTGTGAACCTTGGGTTATATGGTCCTTTTTATGGCAAGCAGTTTGTCTGGTCTATGTTAAGACCTTGTTAGATTACAAAACCCATATTGATCAATCATCGTCTGCCTAGCCTTTTCCCAACTATGTTGAGGTCGGCTTCCAGTCGAACCGGATGCAGCTGAATATCAGTATTTTACATGGAGCGACTGCCTATCAGACCTCCACAACCCAGTAATGGGTGATACGATACTCTTGGTAAGACTGGTTATCAGACTTTCTGGCTTCTGACTAACAGTAACAACTGTTAAATAATTTAACTAGGATTTTGTAAAAACTTCACTGAAGAGTGTCCATGAAGTTTCTTGCTTGTTCTGCTCCATAGAGCATATGTTTGGAGCAAGCAAGTAGCTTTTAACTATCTGACTTACTGACCACCTCCTTGACAATTAAAATTTGTCTGTAAATGGTTTAATTGAAATATATGTTTTCGTATAGTCTGTTGTCAACATTATCTGACCCACCCTAAACACAACCAAAATTGGACCCTCTGCCTATGATAATAAGGTTTAATTTCAATTTATCGATGAATACAGACACGCATAAACCCACCCAACGTTGTCGGAGCCACCGGCATTATATCATTTTGTTAAGCTATTTTAATCATTATCTCGTTGACATTAAAGTTAAAAACCTTTTAAGTCACCTTACATAATTAGAACCCAATCTTGAATTTCGTGGAGTCTTAACAAGTTCTTGTGGCTTGGCGGTTTGATGTTGGATTGGCGAGGAACAACATGTGGGTTCGAAAACACAGTCCACCTGTTATAAGTTTCTTTTTTAATTTGATTTCATTTCTACAAAATTGTTTGCATTATTAAAGAACGGCCAATATGATTTACGCCTAATAACTTATCTTGTAAACAGGTGGGTAAATTAAAAAAGTTTAAGTTCACATATATTTGCTACGTGAGGTAGATAATAAATTCGTCTACTTAAGTGACAAAAGTTACACTACGCCTATTAGCATTGACTGTGCACACACATTTGTAAATCGTTTCGCATAACTCGTTAAGTATTTTTAAGCAATTTGGTGTAAAAAAGCATCATGTCGCAGCTTAATGACTATACCAAACATAAAATCATATTTTTATATGAGCAGAATGTTGGAATTAGAGAGATTGGTCGTCGTCTTAATATAGCAGTAAGTGTTTTTTTTTATACCTATTTTATTTAATTGATTGTGATTAATGAACGCGTAGTTGGCTATTTTACTATTACATTCACTCCTTACAAGTTACATAAACGGTTCCAAAAAAGTTTTTTTTTTTGTTTTAGAGAAATACGACTGTAGCTAAGACGTTATGGAGACAAAGTAAATATTCAGCGGATTCGTCCAGGGGCAAAAAACATCAAGTATAGTCCCGAATGCGATTGCCCATTAGTGTAACCGCAATAAAACACCATATTTCAGTGGAAACAGTGAGAAGGCATTTACACGCTGCTGGAATAAGGAATTATAAACCGGCACAGAAAATAGCATTGACACCTGCTGAAGAGGGGTCCGTTTTGCCCAGGAATATTTAAATTTTAATTGAGAAGAAAATGTTGTGATCTTCACTGATGAAAAAAAAAAACATTTAAATCGAACAAAGATGAACGTAACAAGGAACGGTGCGCCATCACTCCGCTACTAATTAATCTAGGATATTTTTAAACACACCATGTAAGTAAATGCTCAATGGATAGATTGTTAAACCATTAAAATGTTGCCAATTACGTGGTGATGTTATTGTCATAAATAGTTTTTTTTCTATTTAAATGACATGTTTATTCACTACGTATAATAGGCAGCTATAAATCTTTAAAGCATTTCACAGATAAAATAAATTTTCTCGATAACAAACTTTCAAGAAAACATGCCTTTTTTAATGTTTATAAATGGGTAGATTTGATTATGGCATCCTCATAATATATTGTATATTAATTTGGAAATATGTGAGCATTTACTTACTTTATTTACCTAAGTGTTTTAATGAAATAATAAACATTTTAAATTTGCAATAGTTTAGTTTTATTTCTATGCGTTGTCCATTAAAGAACTGTAAAAAAAGTAAAATAAAATAATTAAAAAAGAAACACCTGAGCAGAAGCTATATTTAGGTTAAACTTGATTTCGAACGTAAACAACGATTAGTGACCACAAGACTAAAGAATTTAAACCATATATATACTTTAATAAAGTTTATTCTTGCACAGCACAAGCAGCCAACCTTATCCTAGTGCAAATAGATTATTTTGTATTTTATCCCTTCATTATTATTTAATCACTCCATTAAGACATGATAATAAAAAAACTACCTATAAAATAGACAAAAATAAATTGTAAAGAGAAGTTGTGTTTGCAATTTAGTAAGGCAAGGAAAAATATGTTTGCGCGTTGTCACTGCATACCCTTAGTTAGTAGCATTTGAATACCAGTTTTACAATGAATACAAATATTTATTTTTCAACTACCCACTTAATACAAGTTATGCCAAAATATTACCATTTTAGAAACTTTATATTTGAAGATTATCCGTCTATAGTTCTTTACAATAATACAAGAAATACTTTTAGAATAAATTCTAAATTGAAAGCAAAACAATATCTTCGTCGCGGGATTTGATCTCGCAACTTGTCACTCTCAGTCTTACACACAGACCACGAGACCAGAGTTACTTGACCGAACTCATTAAAATAAGCTATTACACTTATTATATTATAACAAGTTGTTATAAGATTTAACCCAATGCTAACGTGATAAAGATCAAATTTGCGTGTGTGTATTTTTATTGTATTTATTCCTTCTCAGTTCTCGAGCACTTGACTGATAACCTCATATAAATTGAAATTAAACCTTATTATCATAGGCAGAAGGTCCAATTTCGATTGTGTTTAGGGTGGGTCAGATAATGCTGACAACCGACTGTACCTACCTGTAAATACCTGTACCTACCTGACTGCCCCGTTGGTCTCGTGGTCGCAAGCGCGACTGCTGAGCAAGGGGTCCCGGGTTCGATTCCCAGGTCGGGCAAAAAGTGTTATTGGGTTTTTCCATTAGGAATTTCTCAGTAGCAGCCCGGAGTTTGGAAGATGGTGGTGTGACACCCCCGTGCCACGGAAAGCACGTAAAGCCGTTGGTTCTGCGCCTGATCTCTCTCCGGTCGTGTCGGATTGCCGTCCCATCGGGCTCTGAGAGTTAGGTAAGAGGTAGTGCAGCTGTGTTAGCGCACACACCTGTGCACTATAATATCTCCTGCGTACATGGCTAGTCTGCATTAAGATTAGCCAAAAATTATCTGACTCTGACTGTGAAATAATGATTGTGTTCTGTTTACAGAACAAGTTAGTGGAAGAAGACGTTGTGTACAAGTCTAAGTACAGCGGCTGGTACAGTGTGAACGACGAGGCCTTCGTGCCGGACACACACGTGAAGGAAGAACTCAGGGACGGGGAGAATGTAAGATTACCATATTTGTTTACTACTGGTTTATGTTCCTGTTTATGTTGAATGTCTACGGATGTTTCTTGCGCGGATCCCTAAATCTTTTTCTAAAATGTAAGTAGGTCCAGTTACTTCTTATAATATCAGCTATCAGCCAGTAAAAGTGCCGACAAGATTGGTTTGGCTGTTTTTGAGATTTTCTGGGACATACAGACAGACAGACAATATACTGTATAATTTCGGTATTACTAAAAGACGCTTAAATTTTATTGATATATTCAACCAAGCGAACGAAATCGCGGGCAAAAGCTAGTTTCCAATCATATTTCTTATCTGTACCCCATCTCAACAGATCATGATGTGCTTAAACTTTGTTTCCTATTTCAGGTGAAAGTGTCAGTAGAATCCGGTCACAAGGTGGAATGGACGGAAGAGACAAACTACATGTTCAGACTGAGCGCCTTCAAACCACATCTCAAGCAGTGGCTACAGAATGGTATGAATCACTACTACCATCATCACCATTTTGGTGGTGTTTCGGTTACGGCTTCTTCTTCTTAGCCTGTCGATGGCAAATAATAAAATATAAATAATTATATAAGATATTTCCTAAATACTATGTTTGACCCAAAATTTGGCCACGGCAACACCATCCGCCGACGCAGTCATTAGGTCCTCACGTGTGCAGGTGACAGGGCATGCGGCACAAGATAAAAGGTGGGCCATGGTCTGCGGAGAGACCCCGCACAGGCACTGAAGGTCAGTGCCATCTGCGAAACTAGCAAAAAACGCAGGAGACATTAAAAGGGACTTGTGTGTGTGCAAACACAGGTGCACTCCCTCTTCCTTCACTCTCATACTCGGACCAACAGAGACAAGAAGGTGTCACAAATCACAGCACTAACTTCCAGGCGGCTTTTGGGAAATTCCGCATATAAAAGCCCAATAACACTTAGCCCGATCTGGAGACCGAACCCAGGATTCCACATTCAGGAGTAGGGTTGCCATGACCTAAATTGCCGACACCGGGCAAAAACTTAAAAAACCCGGACATTTGGGTGAAATTTAGTTCTTTTCCCGGACATCCCAAGATATTATTTTATTTATCGTTTATCTTTCAATTTATCGGGATTCGCCTAACACTAAAAGTGTCCGGGTTTCACCCCGATATTTTTTGACAACCCCTCCCGGACGACCCCCGGACGCCCTCTAAACTAGGACAAATCCGGGGAACCCCGACGGATGGCAGCCCTATTCAGGAGTCGTATTTGCGTCTACGAAATCAAATTCGCAGTCAAACTTTTATATTTTTGATGCCATACCCTAGAAAAAGCCTTCCAAAGAGTCATCCATACTACTACTATTAAATAAAATGATCTTTTAACAATGTTTCCTGTTTTCAGACGGCGTGATAACTCCGTCCAAGTTCCAGACACAGCTGCAGGAGATGGTGCAGGATGACGCGTACCTGCCCGACATATCGGTCAGCCGGCCTTCCAGTAGGGTGCACTGGGCGATACGCGTATGTTACTGTAATACTACTTACATAATAAGATGGTGTATGACCGGATGTATGAACGTGGACGAGGCGAAAGGAGTATGTAAGGATCGTTGCAGGTGGCGGTCTGTGGTTTCTGCCTACCTCCCATTGGAAAAAGGCGTGAGTTTATATATTATGTACGTATAATAAGATACTATAAAAAAAAGTGTACATAAAAGCTTAATGTAAAATTTATCTCATTTTTTTTCGTGATGATTAATCGAGTATACTACACAATACTCGATTAATTAATAATTTTAAGACGCAACTTCCCTTAAAAAGACTATGTCAGTCCCTGAAACCCAAATAATTTTCAAGTATTTGTAAATACGATTAGTTGCTTTGAAATCTATAAATAGTTAGTCAGGTCGGAACACAGCAAGGCTGCTTTGCGGCAGAAATAGGTATGGTGGTAGTACTTCCCCGGACGAGCTCCTTCTCTAAGAGCTTTACTACTACTCTCTTCTTAAAGACCTACTCTCATATACTACAGGTGCCAAACGACGAAGAACAAAGTATCTACGTGTGGCTGGATGCTCTCATCAACTACCTGACCGTGGTGGGCTACCCGAATGAGGAGCGCATGAAGAGCCTCCGAGGGTGGCCGGCAGACGTGCAGGTCGTAGGCAAGGATATACTCAAGTGAGGACTACTGACGCTTTTATTGTCCTGATTGTATGTATTCTCCAGATCGATTCCGGCCACGGCGGCTAATCTTAAGGTAGACTAGCCACGTGCATATGTTACGTAAGTTTTTGGTGTTTTCAGAGATTACCTGTTGCTTACAAAACAAAATATATACTATAAAAAAAATATATATACCATCACGCCTGTATTCCCCGAAGGGTTAGGCAGAGGTGTACCAATGTACCACCCACAGTTCGCCGGTATATTTAGGTCCCATGTAATAGGGGGCAAGCCTATTGCCATTAACCGGGCACAAATAATCCAAACTCCGAGCTGTTACTGAGAATTTCAAAGAAAAACCCAATAACACTTTTTTGCTCGACCCGGGAATCGAACCCAGGACCTCTAGCGTAGCAGTCGCGCTCAGGACTATATACACTATAACTACTATATAGGTACTATAACTCTTTATAATATTAATTTTAGTTTAGATAAACCATTTAACACAGCTTCGACACAGCAAATAATTTGCCATTCTTGTTACGGCTTTAAATAGTGTGCGTCTAAATTGTTTTTATAACGACAAGATAAAAAAAGGTGACGACTCGCGGGCAGCACGCTGACAGCTAACGTCGAACAACGGTCGAGCCGTTGACGTGGCGGAACAATGCTGTTATAAGTGATGTTTGTTATAATAATAACAATGAGTAATATCCATTACAGGCACTGTTTAATTGTCAGCGTAACCTATTCTCAAGTATCAAGTTTGTTGTTTTACTCTTGCTTAATAATTTGCACCTGTCATATTGGACGTTGGCAAGAAGGCTGCTAGGCTTAAATGGGATTGGGCGGGTCACGTCAGCCGCATGCATCATGACCGCTGGGCGAAAGTCACACGATAGTTGCCGGAAGACGGACGGCGCCGCCGAGGCCGGTCTAGAAAGTGGTGGCGAGACGATTTGGACTCGTACCACGAGGGCTGGTTCGAGGTGGCTCAGGGAAAGAGCAAATGGAAAGAATTGGGGGAGGCCTTTGCCGAGAAGTGGGACAGTATGGGCTAAACAAAAAAAAAATATTAATATAATCTCTTCACCACCTTTAGTTGACTGGTAGATAATATCCAAGGCATTAAGTCCACCTTTGTACTTTTTGTAACCTAAAGTTTAAATAAATAAATTATTCTTCAAACTCCTCAGATTCCACGGTATATACTGGCCAGCGTTCCTAATGGCAATAAAATGGCACCCGCCACGCCGCCTCGTGTGCCACTCGCACTGGACGGTGGACGGCAGCAAGATGTCCAAGTCTTTAGGCAACGTGGTGTGCCCGCGAGCCAGCGCAGTTGGCAACGAGGCTCTGAGGTATCTGCTGCTCAGGGAAGCTACCATGGCGAGTGATGCTAGTGAGTATGATTTGCTAAGTAATAGCACAGATTACAATACAGATACCCAATCCCATACAAAGAAATGTGACCTTCCTAAAACTGGCAATTCGACTGGCAATATTTTTTTCTCCATTTTCTCAATAGATGGCAGTACCGGCGACTCACTAATTGCCAGAAACAGTAGTTTTACAACGCCATCTAGGAGTCAACCTAAATAATAGATGGAATCGAAACTAAGTGGCAATGATACTCTAGAGGGCGTTACTTTTCTATAGATTCTCTGTTCTCTTCATTGCACCCACAGAACAATCGTGAGTTCAAGGACAACAGTTTTATTTGTGTGCGTGAGCTATTAACTTTTCTCGCGTTTTTTACAATTCGAAGGCATAGTATAAAGAGGGGAAGTAGGCTATCTCCGGCCCAATCCGCGATATAATTGCCTACTGTCTCAGGGTTGTCACTTTTAGCTAAATTTTAATTTAGTATTTATAAATTGGTGCAAGGGTCAGGAAGTTGTATTTTTTACTTATTGGCTGGGTTTGTGAGGTCGGTTTTGCCTAAATGGTGATGAACCTTTCACGAAAAAGGACCATAGGTATTTATTTTAATTTTTAATTAATACAAACATATCTATTGAATCACACATTATAATGACTAAACGTAAACAAAGTAATAGCGGCAAATCAATTGACAGATCAAAAGCTAATGCATTCTAGTGGGAAAGTCTGTAGGTCTACCTACTTCCTCTGTCTGATAATTATAAAACTAATACAACAAAAACTAAGTAAGTAGGTATCTATCTCATCATCATGTAAAAACTATATGCTAAAATAAGTGACTTGTTTACCTTTCCTGTTCAATAGGTAATCTGAACAGAGATAATTCTGGAATCGATGAATTATTAAGACAACCAAACACACAGCAATACGTTCTCCTGCGATTATCAAACATTTTTCATTCATTAAGCGGTACCGAAAAGCCGTGACGCGCGAATCTCATGCGGTGTTAGCCCCGGCTGGCGCACTGAGAAACAGGTCGAAATTTTGTTAAGTGTGCGTGCGGCGACGCATAAATACTATAACGCACACAAACAAGCCGCGCGCGGTGCGTTTGTATGAAGATAACTTACTTCCCCTCTTTATACTTTGTCGAAGGAGTGACCTTCAGTTTGAATTTTGATCACAATATGATTTGCGCAACGATTTGCGGCTTTAACAGTTATCATAAATACCTACGAAAGTTTGTGAGAATGGATGGATGTTTCTTACTCTTTTACGCTAAAAATACTGAACGGATTTGGATGTTTGGTACACGACTAGTTTACAACCTGGATTTTTTACGATAGTTTTTATTCCGATTTTACGTTCCCGTGTGATAATTTTCGAGTTGTAGTGGGAAAGGGTGAAACCGCTGGAATAAGATATATCACCTACATAATATTGATAGTGGGTTCCCTACTTGAAATCGAATGACGCGAGATCGAATAACATTTGCTCGAAAAATGTTTACTCGATAGTAGGTACCTACCCTTATTGTAAAACTTGAGTAAAACGCCATCTATTGCAAATAGTTCTAAACTAAATGGGTAACAGATAGCTGCATCTAACGACTTTATCATTCTATGGGTTCGAATCACGTTCGAATGGAAGTTAAAGTTTTCCGTTTTTTTTTTGTCGAAATTGCATGATTTATGAATGTAAATAGATAAATCAGCCTTGAGCAATGAAGTTTTAATATTTACTAATCTTACTTCAGCCAAAATCTGCTGTTTAACGCAATTTAGTGGTTGTAAATTTTGTTAGAGTAACCTATACTGCCATCTATGTTTTTTTTTCAAGACTAATTATAATTCGTTCCCGTTGAGACCCCGTGGTAATAGCTTTTGCCCGCGTGAGTGTCGGTTATCGTGGATGTAGATTTATTTTATTTTTATTTTATTGTATTTGGAACAACTAACAATTACATAATAAAAGTATACAAACAGTGAGACTTAAAAATAATAATTATGTAATCCACTGCGTTATTCACAGGATACTTTTTACCAAGGACGAATTCGTCCATGGTTTTACTGACGTTATACATTTTTACGCTAGAAAATAAAGTTTAAGGAATTAAAGAAATATTTATGTAAAGTTGTAAATGCTTATTGAAATGTAAGTTTTACAATTGGTGTAACAATAACAAAAGTATTAAAGAAATTGTTTACAGAATTACAGTAGCTAGGTATATGAAAAAAATATTAATATTATTATTAGATGAATTCGCGGGTTAGAAAATAGCCTAAAGACCAGTCCACACTGAGATGCGACGCGACGCCGCGCGCACCTTTTAATAGAGCGACTCAAGATATAACTCTACTACACGAATAGACACACATTTCATTGTGACAATTAAGAATACGTTGCACCTTCTCACAATGGAATGTGTATCTTTTCGTGTAGTAAATAAAGTTGCATTTTGAGTAGCCCTATTTAAAGGTGCGAGCAGCGTCGCATGGCGTCGTGTCTCGGTGTGAACTGACCCTATATCTTTTTTCGGGGTTCAAGCTTAATCTGAATCAAATTTCATCAAAATCGGCTAAGTGGTTTAGTCGTGAAAGCGTTACAGATAGAGGGACTTTTATACTCATAATATATTATTAAGTATAGATAAGATGGGCTATTTAAAATAACTATGCAGGATATACAGGAAAAAATTTTAACCAGTGCGTAAATTTTGCCATAATAAACTTCAACACGTTTTATTAAACACGTATATTTTATTTTGATATGTCTTAGTACTAAAAAAAAAAGTTATCGCTTACGAAACATGTTTACTTAAAAACCATATTTCATTGTCACTCGGCGCTAGCGCATTCCCCACCCCCTCACGCCAGCCATGCGCCCGGGCGGCGGCGGCGGCCGCGAGTTTTCATTGATAGTATGGCGAATAGATTATGTCCTGGATGTTTTGCTTATTTCAAACTCGGATAAGGATGAAATTTTTTTAATTTTTTTTTTTTAACTAAACACGGAAATGTGTTCTATTACTGACACTGAACTACCAAAAAAATTTACGCACTGGTTAAAAACTTATCCTGTATGTTTTAATCAAGGTTGCAAAGCCACAATAGTAACATCCATCCATTATCATATAGGATGACAATGATATAGCTTTATATAATGTTTTATTTATTTGTGTGATCTACCAACAATTGTTTACATCATGATGAATTTAAAGCTAATTTACTCAAACATGCCCACCATATTCCAGACTACAGTGAGACCAAGCTAATAAACATAGCCAACTCTGAGCTGGCGGACACGCTGGGCAACCTGGCGTCCCGCTGCTGCGGGCACGCGCTCAACCCGCGGCACGAGTTCCCCACGCTGCACGCTGCGGAGCTCGCCGCCGTCACCACCGACCAGCACGCCACCATGCTCATGGACTATGTGGAGGCTCTGCCTGGTTAGTGGGTTGGTTTTACCGGTCTATGTTAGAGAGGAGTTTCTGCATAAGCCGAACGATCAGGTCACATAAGACTTTACTACTAGGATTTTTCTTAATGCGGCTTAATATCTGCATTTGGAAAAACCCAATTGTAATGTTAAATTTAATATATCCAAATACAGGTACCAGTATAAAATATACTTTGCTAAGTTACTAACCTGGTTAAAACCGCAGGAAGACGCTGGATACAGGCCGCTTCCAATGGTCCTATTGGAAACCTATGGAAGAGACCTATGTCCAGCAGTGGACGATCTGTAGGACAGATGATATGATGATGATGATGATGAAGTTATACTAACCATTGGGCTACAGTTATCAATATGAAAAAACAAATAATAATGCCCATTTTTTAAATTTGTTTTTGTTTATTAATAAAAAGTCATCTAGATTCCTAATTAAAAATGCTTAGGACTTAAGAAATCCATCGAATCCTTCAGAATAAATATTTTAACTCTTTAATATTCTCCACAGAACTATGCCACACGCACTACAAAAACTACCATTTCTACAAAGCAGTAGACGCCGTCATCAAAGTGTTGCACGTCGCAAACCTTTTCTTCGAGTCTGCCAAACCTTGGGAGTTGCGGAAGAAACCAGAAAGTCAGAAAGAACTTGACGTCATTCTACACATTACCATGGAAACGTTAAGAATATGTGGAATAATCCTCCAACCAATAATACCAGAAATGACAAACAAATTGCTTGATAAACTACAAATTGGTAAGGATTGTAGGACCTGGCAACACTGTGAGACGCCATCTTGGAGGCTCAAAGGCGCCATCTATGAAACTAAGAACATTCAAAGTGGTAAATTCGTTCTGTTCCAAAGAATCTATGAGAAAAAGGTCGCACGTACTAACCAGAGGAACGACGTACAGGCCGAACAGAAAACCGTGCAAGAAAAGAAGAAAAAAGCTCAAAAGAAAAAAGTTACTGCGTAGTTCCAAATTTGAAGTTTTGTAAATAGAATTTGGATAGAAAGAAACGGGTTTTAGATTTGAAATTAGAAATATTGTAAATATCATTTTAGTGAGTGATTGATCGTTGTCATTTTTTTTTAGTGTTTAATTAACGATATTTTCTATATGTCGTAACAAAATCATTATATTCATCTTTACAACATTCGAATGTGAGTTTTGAATGGTTAATAATACTAACATAATAATTATCTCTAGGGGAGGCCTATGTCCAGCAGTGGACGTCATTCGGCTGATAAGATCATGATGGTAAATACAAACATATCCAAATATTAAAAGGCGCGCAGTTTTTTAAAGAGCTTGATAATATTTAAAGACATTAACATAGGTAAGAATTTATACTTTTGTGTGAGTTTCTGTTGAGTGCAATAATGTATGACAATTAATTGTAACTATTGTCATTGGTGCGTTATATTTTTACGAAGATTTTTCCGACAGCATGCTTCAAACTAAAGTAGTCTAGTCATAATAAAAGAATTGGTCAATAGTTAAGCTTAATGAAGTTTTGAATATAGGATAAGGATAAAATAAAATATAAAATTACGGTATCGTTTCGAAATTAAGTTATTTTTGAAGCGCGCTGTCGGCATTCAGCATTTTATGGAACAATAATTAATTTAAATTCATTAATTAATGCCTTTTTCACATGTAATTACTTTTACTTTGATTAAAACCTATTTTATTAAAATCCAAAAATAATCTGAAAGTCAGTGTTCTCATTGGATATTTTTTATTTAATTGACATTTATTTGCATTGTATAAAAGTGTAATATATAAATTAAAGAAAAGACTGTTTATATCTTCTAGTGTAATAGTTCGCTTCCTTATCTTATTTATATTTAAGATTTTGATCTTGACTTGTTTTAAGTAGAGTAGTGAGGTGCATTTTGTATAATTCCGATTTTAATTAAATGTTCTTGTCCAACTGTTATTTATTTTATCTTTAATAAATTGTTGAATTTATATTATGAGTTTTTACTATTTAATAAACCAGACATTCTGTTAATTTTAAAAACTGTCAGTAAAATATTATGACGGTAGTAGATTGACAGTTAAGAATTCGTCTAACGAATAGTACCAGGCTTACATAAAAATGAGAGGGTAGCAGTGTAACAGTATATCGGGCTGCTGGTGTCCGCAAAATAAAGAGGGTAGTCGTAACAATTCTGGGAACATTGACTTCCTCCATATTCCCTCTTTGTGTTTATGACAGCCTAGTACTTTTTGTTAGGTTTAGCGTTAGTGCTGAGGGTAACTCGTTTTTTTCGTAATCCTTTAAGATCATGACAGCCTAGTACTTTTTGTTAGGTTAGCGTCAGCGCTGGGGGAAACTACTTTCCTTTGTACTTCTTGGAGTTTATGAGAGCCTGGTACTACTTTTTGTTAGTTTGGCGTTAACGCTGAGGGCAACTAGTTTCCTTCGTATTCCTTTAAGTTTATGAGAGCCTAGTACTTTTTGTTAGGATTAGCGTTAACGCTGAGGGTAAACTCGTTTACTTCGTAGTCCTTTGCGTTTATGAGAGCCTAGTACTTTTTGTTAGGATGGCGTTAGTGCTGAGGGTAACTCGGTTTCTTCGTAATCCTCCTAAGTTTATGACAGCCTAGTATTTTTTGTTAGGTTGGCGTTACGTTGAAGGCAACTCGTTTCCTTCGTAGTCCTTTGAATTTATGAGAGCCTAGTACTTTTTGTTAGGTTGGCATTAACGCTGAGGACTACTCGTTTACTGCGTAGTCCTTTGAGTATATGAGAGCTTAGTACTTTTTGTTAGGA
The DNA here is from genome assembly GCA_932526535.1 of Caradrina clavipalpis. Classification (NCBI taxonomy): domain Eukaryota; kingdom Metazoa; phylum Arthropoda; class Insecta; order Lepidoptera; family Noctuidae; genus Caradrina; species Caradrina clavipalpis. The sequence goes on from OW052110.1 coordinate 2,033,028, forward strand.
TGGCATGGCGTTAACGCCTAGGGGGAACTCGTTTCAAGGGGTTTAAAAAGAGATTATTTTTTCAAGTTTCACAGTCTGTTTTAAACGTAGTGGTTATACTGGTCTGTTTGTGAGCATCGTAGCTAACGAACGGAGCGATCTTAATGCGTTAGTACTTTAAAAAAAAGTAGCAATATCGTGAACACCGCCTTTCAAATAATAAGGTTGTGAAAAAATAAAAACAAACATTCTATATCGGAGTCAATTTATTTACGAATATGCTTATTAAATAATAATATTTGCATCAAAATACTGCAATAACGACTAACAGTATGAAGGAAAGCTAACCATAACACTATTAAGCTAAATACAGCAACGCGTTACGGTTGCATTGCAACCGCACGCGCAACACGATGCAGTAGCATGATACGTTGTACCTCGGATTGTTTCGGGCAACGGAGATTACCGAAGCTTGAGTTACAAGTTACAAAATACTTTTTTTGCATGATTCGTTCGGTTATCTTCGTAAACCCGAACGCTTCCGAAGTATTTACGTATCGCGCTACTACACTTCAATACACTTAGTCGAAAATGCATCAAATGAGTATGATACAGGTATGATACTAATAATTAATTAATAATAATTATATAAATTCTTACAAAAATTCGGTGACACATACATTTTTGCTTAAATGCTTATTTAAAACTGTTATCTGTGAACGTCGTTGTAACGAGAAACGTTATTTTAATTATTTATTTAGAAGTCATCACATTACGACGCTATATTGATACTAATATAATAACTATTTTTCATAAGAATATATTGGCATTAATTTCACTGTCTTTTATACAAACTTGTTTACGCTAGCACAAAATGCGGCGACTGTTCGACGTACATTGCTGCTTTTATATGAAAAATTTCATTCTATTACAAATATCAAGTAAAAAATCTGTCAATGTACGCCAAAAACTCGCATTAGTAATAAAGTCATTATAGTTTTAAAACAATGTTCACAGACAACACTGATAGCTCAATGACTTTGCCCTAAAAGTAACTTCGAATACTAAAGAAATCTGTACAATTGAGCTCCCAAGTTGAGCATCGTTGAGTCCACCGCTCAGCAAACCGAGAGTCTTGCTCAACTTTACGTACATTCCGATATTGACTCTACAACGTACACAGTTTTAAAATAAACTGTTCTTAGTACTTATTAATTAATAACTTAAATAAAAATGCATTATGGATGGTAACACTAGAACTTATTTATCTGTGGTCTGACAAGCTAAGAAGAAAATATACAACACTAGAAAGAGATGGGAAATAGAGTGGCTGATGTAACTGAGTAGGACAGCCGAAGATGGTAGGGCCATAAACTATGTCTCATCTTTCCTTGTTTGTTTCTCTATGGTATACATTAATAGCAAGTCGACATTACACAGATAAGACTAATACACAAGAAACGAAATTTGCTGGCTGTAACCTTAGTTGATGAGCTTAACTTTTAAATCGCTGATAAAAATCATTAAATACAGGTAATATATGATCTTGCGAACATTTTATCATATTTACAAACGATTGATGTATTAAGGCTCAATTTACAACGCCGCGAAATGGAAGCGACTTTTTGCAATAAAAGTGTACATAGCATAATGAACTTTATGCGAATTGTATAATGTACAACATTACATAAGCAAAAAAACAGACCCGCGACTTCCGTGGAATCCTCGCGTATTCTCGAGAATTCGCCTAGCTACTGGCGGTACGGTATGTGTTTCCATTCAATTCCGCGGCGATATAAATTGAGCCTAAAGCTCATTGTACACATAGCAATCTAACATTTCATTCGTTCAATATAAAAATAAGGTCATAAAGTCAATATCTGAATAATTGCTTATATCGAATAGGAGCGTGAAGCATTGAACGACTTCACTCGTTCCATTCATTTAAAGTTTAGTAGAGGGGGCTGACTGTAAGTCCAAAGTTTTCGGGACGGAAGATTATATATTTATTAAACATTTTTATGTGACCTCAAAATGGGGGAAAAGTAAGAGATAAAATATAGCTCATTTTCTACATTTTAACCCTTTGAATTATTTCTTGTGTCTAACCAAAATGGCAATTAAAATTCCAACATTTATTAGGAGATACAGTCAACCATACCAACTCCAGTCTCCTTTTACTAAAGTGAATGAATGAACGAGTGAAACCATTCATTTTGTGCGAAAAAAACGAAAAATCGTAGCGAGATGACTTGTCTTACACGATTACCCTTGCATGCCTAATCTCGGCGCTACACTTCGGCTATTTCCGTGAACATTCGTGTGTCTTCGAAGATGGTAAATACAAGATGGCGCCGAATGTTCAAGGAGCGAAGTATAGAGCCTGAATGAAGATTAAAAACGGGAGGCGGATAATGAAAGCGTGTGGCAGAGGCGGTCAGTTTTATAAAAATATTAAATCCTCCTTTCATAAGGAGTTGTTGAAAATTGCAGTTTTTTTTTTCTTCTTATTTGGATGAGAGGAACTATCATCCGGTAACAAACCTGCAACGTGTTTGCCTTAAAATGTTTAAATTCTTACATCGATTGCTTTCTAATTTTCCTCCTAATTGTTCTTATTGCTTAAAAGGCCCAATTTATCTAAAGGACCATGACCCGAAGGACCAAACTTTGCAACAGGTCCCGAGTAAAACAAAAACACGCACTTTTTTATGACAGAACCGTCATATTTGCCCCTACGGCTAACCTAATTTCATATGGATACCATGATCTCATATTAAGTATCGCAAGCATATTATTATAACTACTAATGTTAGTAATAGCTTCTTAAAACTAATTCTTTTGTTAAGGCTCAAACAAGCCAAGTTTGGAACATTTATCAAACCCGTAATAATTTGTCAAAAAATCCTTGTTTTTTAAGAATATTCGTCATGTAAGACATATTCTAATATTTCTACCCTTTCAACTAAGCTAATTAGAATTGCTTCACAGAGACTTGTGTAGCCGTCCGTCCGTTCCCTCCCACACGCAATCAGCCCCCAAAACCACAATAGGCATCGAAATATTTCAATAACAATAAAAAGTTACACATCAAAATGCATCAATAGGTACTTACTTACTAATACAAACATTGGAAGTGAATTGGCAATGTACAATAAGACGAAAAAGTTTTCCAATATTTTTGTGCGACATTTTTATATATTCACAAATCGTTAGAAAGGGACACGAAATGTCCCAGGCTTCTTTTCACAAATGAAAGTTCATATTTTTTTCTCTTTCCCTCAATTACTTACATCTCGTTTTTTTTTAATTTAGCACTAACACGACAGACGAAAACAACTAAATACATAGATTCCATAGATTTTTTCCTATTCGTTTCTTTATTATTGCTCGATTATACATACACTATCTAGCTTGTAAGTGACTTTAAGAGGCGGAAAACTGTCTTGTTTATATGTGCTATAAACAAGTTTAGTAGGTGTACATTGCAGTATGTTATTGCTAACATCAATTGGGTAGATGACACCACTAATCAACTGACGTACTTTTTATGAGCTGTCAAGCGCGACTAACCCATAGATTATAAAATACTAAACTATGACGTCACTTTCTTGTCATCTCAATTCACTATTTAATCGTTTCAAAGCAACTAAAAATCGAATATAAAATTCGAATATTGAAAAATTCATCGGATTTTTAGGGCAAAAATAAAATATTTTTTTAGTGAATTTATTTCTTGGAATTATTGGTTAGTGGTGTAATCTACCCAATTGTATATGGCTATAAGTTATCTATCCAAGTCAACAGTCTGTTTTGAATTTGAGATCGCCATAAAGTAATACGATCTTTTCTACACTTGTGTTTAACAATATCGTCTATATAGTAACTTGCAACACACGGGCATAATATCTGATTACTTAACACTCATAGTATATTGCATTACAGGGTTAATGCTTAGCTAAACATCGACATTTTTACGAAAGAAAATTATTTTTTTATCACCGGTTGAGTATAAAAGGATAGGTAGTATAGTAAGTGTCAGGTGTAGCTAAGAATTATCCCTCCCATACCGTGGCTCTCTCAACGGTAATAAAGCCATCTTTAGGAAATATTTAAGTATTATCATCAGCCATGTATAGAAAATAAACCTTTAAAAAAATCATTTAAGTATAATAATTATGTAAACGTACGTACGTATCATAAAAATGTATATAATAAGTCGTAAAATGTATATACTTTGACTACTTGGTAAAACAATGGGACATCCCTTCTAAAACGTTAGATTGGCATCGATATTTATTTATGTTGGTGACATATGGACAGACATCATAGGCAGAAAGTTTTACAATAACCAGAACAGTTCAAATCGATTAATCGATACAAAATAATCATTTTCCCACCACTATTTACCTATCGATACTTCACCAACATAAAAAACAACCCTATAAAATATATATTTATACAAAAAAAAAAAAACAAAGTTTCGGCTGAATAATATCAATAATGACAGATTACTCACAATAATAATACGATGAATAAATAATAATAATAAATATGTGATAATAATTATGATAACGTTATAATAATAATAATGTTTGTTCGTATAATACTCCGAGGTTACTATTGAGCTAAATGCATTATGGTTACAGATTAATATCAGTCATTCATACATGCAAGAAAATATCGAAATATGTTGCTGCACTAACACGATTGGCAATTATTTGTGGTGTTGCGTCAAATATTCCGTCAACTTCAATGTTTGATTGTGATCACAAAAATATCTAAACAATCAGACCCACTGTCACCAAAATCAATAAATACATTTAATGGCTAAACGTATTGAGAACATCATTGCATCCCTGTCACATTGTTAGAATGTGACAGTGACAGAATGATAATTTAAACATATTTAGCGCAGAATAAAAAAAACAGAAGCCGCTCGGAGATTTAATTTGAGCCTGGTTAATGCAATAGGCTCGCCCCCTATTACAAGGGAACTAAAAACATACCGGCGAAGTGTGGGTGTACATACATAGGTACACCTCTGCCTAACCCTTCGGGGAATATAGGCGTAATGGTATGCATGTGTATGTTAGCGCGAAAAATGTTTACTGATTTTTGGTGTATGTGGGCCTTAATAGTCGACAATTATAAGTGTAGCCTTAAGGCCTATTCAAACCTGAGCGATATTCGCTGCCGCTGTGGGTAGAGGTACATACCGCGCGGGTTACGAACGGTAGCGAATACCGCTTAGGTCTGAACAGTAATATTACCGCATACCCACTGGGTTTTCTCTGCCGCAGGCGGTAGCGAATACCGCTTAGGTCTGAATAGGCCTTTAGCGTTATCGTTCGTAATTGCAAATGTCAGCTGACGTCAAATGATATTAGGGATGTAAACTCCATCAATCAATTGACATGCTTTTTGTCTGACAAAACGCGATTCCGTATAGATTTTGTACGGCAATAGTAAACTGTGACACCACTAATTTGTGAACTCCAATAACTATTTATTGATATTCAAAGTAACAAATATTTTTATTTACAGTTAATTAAAAATAATTCAGTTTTCAGGAAAAAATAAAGTATCTTGGAGTTATTGGCCAATGTTGGTAACGACATCTCGTTAAACAAAAGGCAAACACTTACAATTACCAACACAAAAAATAAAGTTGAACTAAAAACTAAATTGTTCATGTTTTTTTGCAACAGTTCACACTGAGTTCTTTACGTATCGTCAACATTAAAATATTCACAGCTCTTACAAATGTTGTTGTAATACCTATTTCCATTTTAATGATTTTAAAATATAAATTCATTTATTTCTTTAGTAAATAAAGTTTAAAAACTACGAAGAGCTAAATCTTGATACTTATGTATTTTCATAAGAGACTTAGCAGAATTAGAAATTGATTTAAGTTATGCATCTGAAATTATTCTGGGACATAAACATAAAAATAAAAATACTTACAACATTTTAGATAGTTAGTAGATTAAACCGTGTTATAAGTGTTGCCAGTTGAAATTTTGATTACATTTGAATTATGATTAGATTAAATTAATAAACTTAAAAAAAGAAGAGACTTTTTAGTGACTTTCAAAAGAAAGTGACATTAAAGAGTAAGCCTTTGAAATAACAAAAATGAATATAGGTAAAAACAAAAACAACATTTGCAAGGTATATTTCATTCAAAATCCCTAACCGACAAGTACAAGGAGAAATGCATCATATCCTAGGTGAACATGTTCCAATTTCATATGACAATAACTTTACGCTCTAACCACGATGATTTTCAATCTTAAGACTTGAAGTCCAGTTAGGTAGGTAGCTACAGTTTGAATTTGGCGTAAATTGTATAGAAATTAATTTTATTGAGTATTTTGCTTCATCATCATGACGGCTGACAGGATGGTATGGAAGAAGAAAACGTGTTGCGCCGACCCCAAGTAACATGGGATAAGGGCAGGAAGATGATGATTTTATTTCATCATCATTTATTTTGATTGGCTGTTGTCCTTTTAACAATTTTATTTATTCAATAGGAAAAATATTTTGCCGACTTAATTTTAATTGGGTATTAGAAACCATAATAACCAATAATTCCAAGAAATAACTTCTCTAAAAGAAACACTTCATTTTGGCTCTGAAAACCCGAAAAATTTTTAATCAACTGTAAAATTCGATTTTTTATTGCTTTGAAATTAATAAATAGTTAGTCAATTGAGTCGGCACAAAATTGACCATAAAGTCATCTTTTTTCCATACGAAATCTAAGGGGAAATCGCGTTTTGACGGGTCATAAAAAATACGTCAATTGATTATAATCTTATACCCAATTTGAGAAAAAAAATTGCAGATGCTATTAGTTCTAATTATTGCTGCATCAATTTATCAAAATGATACTTCTACAAAACAAGTAATCACAACATAGTAATAATACCAACGTATTTCATCACTGATCAAACTTTTCTATAAAAGACGCATGACAGTGGGCACAGCCAAGTTCATTCTTTTCTGTACAATTTACGCCTTAACATGTCAAACATTTTACACCACCCAAGGCTTATGAAATTTTACGATGTTTTATTTTATGAATAACAAAAAACCACAGATAATATACAAATGTCTTTGAAATCAATAGTGGACGCTATTTTTAAATACGTGACGAAGATCCGGGGACGAAACGATGTCATTGGCTATTATTTCAAGTGGTTAATTTTTTAACGTGTCTCTTCTTTGTCACTAGCTTATGTTGCCATTGCTTAGTTTTAAGAGCATGAAATATTGCTACAAAACTCCATTAATACAATACTATACTTTTGTTTTAAATACAATTTTACTTTTAGCGTCTCAAACTGCTTCAAGACTCCAAACTTTCCGTTTTTTCAGCAACCGGCAACGTTTTTAATGCTTTCTTGTGAACAAGACTTACCGCTAGGTCTTTTCGGCAATACAATTATATTTCAGCTTACTTGAAGGTGCTAACATTGACATAGAAGGTCAAATTCTATGTGTCGTCGGCAGTGTACAGCCAAGTCCGGGCTAGTACTAGGATGTGATCGTTTATGTTAGGTCACGGGCGGTCAGCTGAGTGCCGGGGGCGCGAGTGGCGCGGTAGGCGCGGGGGGCGCGGGCGCGGGGGGCGCAGGGGGCGCGGGCGACGAGGGGAGGAGTAAGTGCTCGGGGACGGGCACGGCACGTAGACGGGCTGATACTTTCTTTTGTGGACATAGTACCTGCGGGGTAGAAAGGATATTTGATAGTTTTCGCTTTCATTATTTTCAACAGTCACTACCTAGTTAGTACTACTACATAGTTTGTTTCGATCACGTCCGATCATATATCTACAGCACTATATCACGGTTACATTAAAATCGATAAAAAAAGTTCACTTTTAAGTGACATGCTACATAAAATGAGCAAGGGAGATATGAGGTTGAAATTACACGTGGACACTTCATCATCATCTGCTTAGCCTTTTCCCAACTGTGTTGGGGTCGGCTTCCAGTCTTACCGGATGCAGCTGAATACCAGTGTTTTACATGGAGCGACTGCCTATCTGACTATCTGACACTTAACGAACATAATGGGAAATATCACTAGAATTTTACTAGATAGGTCTAATCTTATTTTTCCAAAACGTTATTTAATCTACATACCCGTCTGGCGAATAAGAAGCATCCTTTCTCTTCCTCGGGCGTGGTGGTCGCTGGTACTAACTGCAGGTCCACTGTTGCACACTCCTTACTGTCTTCACCTATTAACAATTATATTTTTTTTACACATTTATACTCTCTCGGGTCGAGCAGTGTTATGTGGCTTTTCTATGAAATTCTCAGTAGTAGCTCGGAGTTAGGATTTGTACCCGGTTAAGGGCAATAGGCTCGCCTCCTATTACTTAGGATCTCAACATACCGGTGAACTGTGGGTGTACATTGGTACACCTCTGCCCAACATGACTCTGCCCGCAACGCATTCGCAAGGCCTCTAGTATTGAAATGTGTATAGGCAGCGGTGCTTAACATCAGGTGAGCCGTCGGCTTGTTTGTCATCCAAAGATACTTTATTATTTTTGTCGGGATTTCTGTTTATTTTGTGTGTGTGTTTGTTGGCTGTTGCGCTGTGTATCGCGGGTTTGATTCCCACACGTAACAAATATTTGAATGGCCTAGCCCTAGAGATACATGTTCCAGTTCCGGCTGTTTGTGTATGTGAGTTTATGTTTGTAAACGCACCCACGATACAGAAGAAATTTATAGTGTGGTCTTTATTTTTTTCATAACGATGCCCCCGTTATGAAAAAAATAAAGACTATTTTCCTATACCTCTGGCGAACACGTTGAGCTCGGCGAAGCAGCCGGTCTCGATCATCTCGCTCTGCCAGGGGATGCTGACGGAGCCCGTGTTGAACTTGCCGTAGAACGTGTCGTCGCCCGCGTCCAGGTTCACGCCCTTCACCGTGCTGAACTGCTCTATGTCCAGCACGTCCTTCGCGTACACAGCGTGCGGCTGGAAACAGTCGTGAAAAAGAAAATTGATGGCTTTTTTAAGTTCGGAGGTTTTTGGTTTCAAATAAAGTAATTTGAAAATAAATTATTAACATTTATCTGGAAACGCGCTCTAATTATTCTAAAGGTGCGGTTACACGACGCACGCGACATTTTTTTATAAAATGTTCACAATTTGTATACTTTAATTAAAATTTAGGAAATGATATAAAAATGTTATGTTAGTGTTACTTGTCAAGGGAAGATGTCAAACATCTGTAAAATTTTGACATATGTCAATTTTGACACCTGTCAAATATTCATTTTCTATTGTTACCTCGCTATTTATAATTTGTGTCGCACTTTTATTCACAGGAAAGGAAATATAGTAAATATGAACAAGTCGACTAACATCGGGCACGAAGGGCGCGTCCACCATGCCGGCCTCTAGCCGCGCCCAGTTGAGATGTGCGAAGAAGCGGTGCGCCTTCACCGCGCATGCGCCGCGCCGCCCCGACGAGCAGCCCAGGCGAGTCGCAGCCGTCTTGCATAGCAGGGAGCCGCACAGTGCTCGCGCGCATTCCGAGAACTTCGATGAGTATTTCTCTTGCTCGTGCTGTGGGGAACCACAAGAGAAAACTTATTTTTCTAACATAAAAAACATAATAAATATAATTCTGAAATTAAAATCGCCAATCCCCGTTGAGCAAGCATAGTGATCAATGCTCGTGCCTTCTCTGTACGAGAAGTGACCTTTGCCCTGCAGAAAAACAATAATCCTATCCTACTAATATTCTAAACGCAATAGTTTGTGTGGATGGATGTTTGTTACTCTTGTAATGCGCTCCCTGCTAAAGTTTTCCCAAGAGACTACAGCATAAAGTTCTTCTAGAAAGGAGTTTTGAGGTTTTTACGGGGTCGGCAATGCACAAGTGATGCCTCTGGTGTTGCAAATGTCCATAGGCGGCGGTGACCGCTTAGAACCGGTTTTGATTGATTGAAAAGGATTTGGATCAAATTTCACACATAGGAAGATAATAGTCTGGAATAACGAATAGGCTACTGTTTATCCCAAAAAAATGCACAGTTCCCATAGGATCTTTACGCGGGGAAACTAGAATAATATATAATTTATGAAGAATCTTTATTACATAGCGTCTGACCTTGACCCTCCTATCGACCTCCTCCCGCTTGACCTTCTCCTTGCGCGCTCTGAAGGGCGCGCGACCTTCGATCATCTCGTACACGAGGCAGCCGAACGAGAACCAGTCCGGACTGAATGTATACCGCTCGTTGTCTATTACCTGAAATTAGAGAAAAATAATTTTAAATATACGCGGAAAGAATTAAAAGTACATACTTCTGTATTTCAAGCACGTTAAGGTCCAATATTGCTTGTATCGAATATACAAACCGATAGTAACATAACTGTGAAAAAAGGGCCAAGTTTGATAAAAAAATGTTTCAGGATAGTCGGTGTTTCAGAGAGGCCACTAAGGGCCGATGTCTGCCGGGGCTGCGAGTTGTTCAAAAGGATACCGCGCCCCTTAGCGCAAAGGGCACAAGAAGGAACATGGATGGTTTAAGTCAGTAAAAGACTGACACTCCCTCTCGGTTACCTCTGGCGCCATGTACCCCACAGTGCCGACGCGGCCTCGCACGCTGCCTCCCTCGGGCACGTCCACCGCCAGCCCCAGGTCCGAGATACGCACGTGACCCGCGTCGTCTAGCAGGATGTTCTCCGGCTTGCAGTCTCTGAGGAAGGGATACGTTATTTTTTAACGTAACTGCAACAAATCATAGACTCTCGGCTTGATTGCTAAATTATTTTATTTATTTATTTATTAAAACTTTATGCACAAATGTAAAAATACACTGTACAAAGGCGGCCTTAATGCCTTAGGCATTTTCTACCAGTCTACCTTAGGGTGATGCAGAGACAAAACATAGGAGGTGCAAGAAAAAGGAACAGAAACAGCAAAAAAATTAGAAAAATGTAGTAAAATGTAGAATAGCGAATTTTTCTATTATTATTGCCGTATCATTTCATAACTTGATACCATAATAATAACGAGGAAAAACACATAACAAAACCAAAAGTTGCAAAGTCTTCATATTTTGCGAATATTTCTTCTGCATTATCTTCTGGTTAAGACGATATTGAAGTTACAACTTTTTGACACAAATTTTTACTAAGAACCACTTTTAAACGTAACTTTATAATACAAGGTATTTAACCTAATAATATTTAAAGTTTAATTTTCATTTACCGACTAGACCCCTGCACTATTGTATGCACCATTAAGAATAATGTTTAGCGTGCGTTACATTGCGAGCTAACACAAACGGCGATTTTTCACACAAAAAAGTTCTTTCCCGCCAAAAATTACTTAATTTGGTGGTCGCAATGCGTAGTTAATGACTATAAGATGTGCCTTGTGTTTGAGTACAGGATAAGTTACATAGGCACCCATAAGCATATATGTGTAAATTGTGATTCTTAGGAGAATAAATGATCTCAAGCCTCATCCACGGTAAAGACTACATACAGTCCTACCTATAAACAATGCCCATCTTGTGCAGATGCTCCAGTCCGCACGCGACCTGCGCCGCGTAGAACCTTGCGCGCTCCAGCCCGAGCCCCGTGTCCGCGCCGCACATGTTGTAGATGTGGAACTTCAGGTCGCCACCTGGAAACGTGAGGACAGGTCTGATGAATAACGGAATCTTAAAATAATTGTTGCTCCGCAGAAGTTATTTTCCGATCATGCGCCAAGAGAATACTGGGCTCCCGACTCATGGTAGCAGCTGGAGGAACCGTGGGGTTATAGTTTATAAGAGTCTGATATAACCCCCGTACTTCCCAAAGTGAGGGCATCCGTAAAGACCATCATCAACATCATATCAGCTGTTGGACGTCCACTGCTCGACCTGTTGAAAGCGGCCTTCATCCAGCGTTTTCCTGCGGTCTTATTCAGGTCGTCAGTCCACCTTGTGGGTGGAAGTCCTACGTCTGCGCTTGCCGGAAGAACCACCAATCAAGATATCACCACGAAAAAAACAAATACTGTCCGTCTTCTCCTTAGCGTTTCTACATAAATAAACAATACAATACTATCTTCTTCTTTATCGTGTGGACAGTAAGGCCTAACGATCCCACACAGCCTAGAGTTTCTAAACCGCCTCAAGGGCCTCTGACATGGTTACCGATGGTTACAATACTAACCGTTCATAATAGTGAGGACCAAGCAGAGCGCGTCCTTGGTCTCGTACGCGTACGCGAGGTTCACCACGAACCGCGAGTTGATCCGCTGCAGTATCTGCTTCTCTATCAGCACCATCGCCTCGCCCTTGCGCTTCTTTATGCGTTTCTTTTCTAATTTCTTGCAGGCGTACATTTTGCCCGTTGCTCGGACCTGTAATGGGTGAAAGTCCTTAATTACTAAATGTAACAAAATTGAAGGGGTAAGTGGACAAAGGTGTTAACTAACAAAAAATTCAAATTGAGATATAAGGTTTTTTTAAGTCTTAAAATCAAGGTAGTTATACATTTTAAATGTTTTAACATAATCTGAAGTATCAATACTTTTTAAAATATCATTACTTATTAGATTATATAACAGAAATAAATTATTTTTAATATATTTATAAAAATACAGAGAAAACACGAACATAACACCTTTGTATAATTTCATGTAAATCATATTTAGATAGTTAACACCTTTGCTAGGTTTTGTATTTTTGAATATGAATTAAAATTAGATATTCTGAGCCCACCAGTCGATTTATCGTCACTTAAAACCTATGTTTAAGCAAGAAACTCCATTTTTTCAGTTTTGTCAGATAACACCTTTGTCCTTAGCCCTTCAATTGTAAACCATACGTAACAGCGCGCCGCCCGCGAGCTGTCATCTATTTATATTGTCAATGTAAAAATTATTTTAACGCGCACGATTTAAAGCCCTAACTTGAATGGCAACTTATTTACTGTGTCGGAGCCGTGCTGTTATAATGAGCGATGAACGTATATCAACAATATGTTAATGGATGGTAACAATAGGGTTCTAGACACCACCAATCAATTGATATACTTTTTATGAACTGTCGAAACGCGATTCCCCATAGCTTTAGTAAGGCAAATATAAACTGTGAAGTTACATTTTAGACAACCTAATTGATTAACTTCTTATTGATTTCAAAGAAACTATAAATCTAATTTTACTGTTAATTGGAAATTAATAAGGTTTTTAGGGCTAAAATGAAGTGTTTTTTTTTTAAGTACATAAGTAGTTGTGTTCTTGGAATTAATAGTTGATTGCGTCAAATATCTAATTGTGGTTTTGGAACGGAATAAATAAACAAAATAATTGCAGCTACATCTAGGTATCGCTCGACATGCGAACTACAGCGAAAAATTGACGTTGTTGCCTAAATCGCGCTATCAAAGTTCGCCGCGCTTAAATACAAAATCCCGATACCAACCGTTAGGCAGTAGCCCACCAGACACAACACCAAAAATCCTCCCGCAAACATGTCCAAAAAACCAACTAAATCCTTCATACAATTTCCAAAACTAAATTAGATAAAATAACTCCAATTGAAGTTTAAATAAAACGCAAGAGGACCTATTCCTGAAATTGATGAGTTTCCGGTGTTGGCTGCGACCCAAGCAGGCGAAGTGTTGTGTAAACAAGTAGGTACCTACTCAGCCATAGTGGCTACTCTGCCAACGACCTCAAGTCATCACTCTTATGTCGAGACATTTTACTAACTTGACTGATCGGTATGACAAAAAAATGTTTGTTGAAACTAGTGCTAGATATACGAAACTAGTCTTCTTTTGTGTGGAAGACAGAGATGGGAAGCTATGCTAGAGGTCCAGTTTTGTCTCTTGTAGACAACTTGCCCTGTTTTTTGGTATCGAAGAGACCAAATCAAATCAAAGGAGACTGGCGGGTTTCTTAGGAGCGTTCGGCCTGGTCACCTACACGGATAAGTTCAATGCTTCCTGATAGCATTATTAATTAGAAAACCATGTATGGTTGCCACTTTTTCTAAAAACTTGTCTGAAAGTAGATATAAGACTTTAACTTTTGATATTGACAGAAAGTTATGTTAAGGACGAAAATCAATATTGCAGAGTTTAATGTTAATTCACTAATAAAACATGAATAATAAGTATTATACTGTATTTTATTATTGTATAGGTTCGAAGCTTAAGTCTCAGGTTCAACATGGTTCACGCAGGAATTGTGTTTGTAACCTGATTACGTTGTGCAATTAGCACAACGTAATCTTTCCATTATCGTCACAATCCAAAATCGCTAAGAATATCAAAGTCCGATGGTAATTCGCCAGGTCAGCGTTTATGCAAGATATACAGTCCAAAATACAAAGCCAAGGTCAAATATAATAATCAATAACACAGAGAGAAAACGACAAAACACCGGCGCAAGATTACAAAACAACAACAAACGTCAGATATTGACATAAAATATTGATCTACAGGTGACAAGTGACAGTTTGTTGCCAACCTAAAAACTATTTTCTATTTTTTAGTATGGCAATGTAAATAATCGATTACAGATATTAAGTGAATAACAAAACCTGTAAATATAATAATTACAAAACCTGTGAATTACATTATAAATCCCTAAAAGAATACCTCATTACCCAGGCCAAGACCTACTTTGGGATATATGTGATAAAGGAACCAATCTCATTTTCAATCGCAATCATAATTTGAAAATTCGCAACAATCGATTTTTTTTAATTGTACTCGCTATATTACAACTTATTTTTCTCCTCTTAGACAAGTTATCTGAAAATAGTATTGAAACAAATAGTTAAACGTAAAAATCTACTTTTTTTTCGTATAAGTTTCATTTCTGTAGGAGTTCAGGCCTATAACCGCCAGTCTCCTTTATGGATTTGAAATGTGTTTTTATAGTTGGTATAGCGTAAATCACACACACATACCATATCACGCCTGTATTCCCCGAAGGGTTAGGCAGAGGTGTACCAATGTACACCCACAGTTCGCCGGAATGTTTAGGTGCCATGTGATAGGTGGTGAGCCTATTGCCTTGGAAATATGTAAAAAAACTTGCTAGAAAGTTAGCTAAACAGGTTAAAAGCATGAAAGCTTAAATCAATGTCACGTCTTGCTTATAAAATATGCATCATCGTTGATCCCATTAACATCTCATGGACACCAAATTTTTTCTTTAGCTGACAGAGGCCTCTATAGGACCTATACACAACTTTTCAAAATATCGCATAACCAGTATCCCCACATACCTGACACGCGCAGACTTCTCCAAACCCTCCTTTCCCAAGCACCCGGTACATCCTGAAGGTGTGCTGGGTCACCGGCTGCGCCTCCAGCCACTTCCACTGCAAGTACCGGTGGAAGTACATCGAGCGCTCGAACTCCGCGAACGGAGCGCCCGCTAGGAAACTCTTGACGCATCGCACGCATTCTATGAATATGTCTCTAGAGCCGCCTGGAAAAAAGGAGACAAGGAATTAAGAATAAGTTAATAGGTCAAGAATTACAAAAATAAAACAATAGGTATTGGTGTGAAATAGAAGGACCAGACATCGCTCAGTTGAAAAAATTTAAAAAACCCCCAACACAAAAACCTAAGTTCCCTTTAAAAAGTAAAAAAATAACAAAAAAAATACGTCACGTTGGGGGACCGCTCGGGACGATCGTATCCTAAATGCAACATTGGTCCCCCAACGTGACGTATTTTTTTTGTTATTTTTTTACTTTTTAAAGGGAACTTAGGTTTTTGTGTTGGGGGTTTTTTAAATTTTTAATTTAATTTTTTATTTTATACTTTTTATAGGTACCTTTTTATAGGTAGGTAGGTTATTATAATGTCAATTTTGTTAAGTTTGAGACCCCACTCGAGTATATTTACAGACATTCGGTTTTTCTTCCCTACTTTCACCCCCACAACTTTTAAACGGCTCAACCGATTTTCATCAAACATGTCTAAGAACACTCGTACATTATGTCACCTTTAATACAAAAAAAACTAAATTGAAATCGCTTCATCCGTTCGGCAGCTATGATGCCACAGACAGACAGACCGACAGACAGACAGACAGACAGACAGACAGACAGACAGACAGACAGACAGACACGTCAAACTTATAACACCCCTCTTTTTGCGTCGGGGGTTAAAAACGAGATTTCCCCACGAAAGAGACATCGACTAGACTTCTTGTTTGTAAATATTTTATAGTGTTCCGCTGTTGTCGGTAAATAACCTGGTCGTTTTATACGCGACAAGCTTTTGCCCGCGACTTCGTCTGCGTGGATTTTCGTACTGATTCTTATTAGTTTTGACAGTCAAATATAGCGTTATTTTCAGAAACGGATCAGTAGTTTCGTACATTAGCACGTACAATCAGCAAACTCTTCAGCTTTGTAATATTAGTATAGATGTTCGGTATAGATTGAAAAACGTGCCAACCACTAGAGATTTAATCAAAAACACAAACTTCATCGATTACCTATCACCTGTTATCATGTTCACGTGCACCTACATCATCAGATAAGTTCATATTACTGCTCACCTTTCTCCTTTCCCGTCGTAAACATATAACTCTTTTTACGACAGAGTTTTCACGACTTTTGGGTGTTCTATCCCCTTTTCGTAATTCCTGAGATAACTCCCCGCCTCCATTGTAAACTAACGGGTGGAAGGAATATGATTGTACACCCCCCCGTAACATTTTTCGTCGGGGATTAAAAAGAAATCAGCTGTTCCCGCGAAACATTTTGTCGCAGTGGGATTTAAAATCATGTTCTTAATCCGTGGTAAAAGTGATGTACCTTCCACTTGGTAAAGGTTGATACTTCAATTAGACCTACTAGAACTATCGAAAATTCTACGAGGAGTTTCCTTGCCAGAGTATATTAAACCGACGCATTAAAAACAATTAGGATGCGTTGGTCCTTCTTTACGAGATCTTACATCTTGGTGACAAATGCTGGTCCTTAGTTTATTCAGCATCTATCGTCCGTAGTTGTAACACTGGCTTCATACAAATCTATACAGGAAAAGTTTTTAACCAGTGCGTAAATTTTTTTTGGTAGTTCAGTGTCAGTAACAGAACACATTTCCGTGTTTAGTTAAAAAAAAAAATTAAAAAAAATTCATCCTTATCCGAGTTTGAAATAAGCAAAACATGGACATAATCTATTCGCCATACTATCAATGAAAACTCGCGGCCGCCGCCCGGGCGCATGGCTGGGGTGAGGGGGTGGGGAATGCGCTAGCGCCGAGTAACAATAAAATATGGTGTTTATAATGTTTTGTAAGCGATAACTTTTTTTTTTTAGTACTAAGACATATCAAAATAAAATATACGTGTCTAATAAAATGTGTTGAAGTTTATTATGGCAAAATTTACGCACTGGTTAAAAATTTTTCCTGTATATACTAATATTATAAATTGGTAAGTAAAGTTTGCTTGTTTTTTGGCTGTAAGAAGCTCTAGAAGTACTGATCCGATTAGGTACAAGAATTCATTCTTTCACTGATAAAAAGTTACACTATTACCGAGTGCCATAAACTATGTTCTATGGTATATTTGACTTCACGCAAACGTAGCCGCGTACAGCATCTAAGTGAACTCACCATCTATCGTAGAACTGGCTTCATCAATGACCTGTCGGCTGACGACGTCCGTCACCGCCTCGCAGTCATCAGTCTTCAGATACCTGCCGAACACATCGGCCGCGAGCATCGCCCGCGTCTCGTCCACCTCCACCTCGTACCTGTCAGTCTGCAAGCAAAACTATGGACCTTCGAACATTGGTGTTATCTGACTCGTACAAAATGGTTGGTGGGGGAGAGGAGACAGTTGATTGAGGGTGTGACGGCCTCTGAAAGAGGTGTCTAATTTGCTTGTGTTTTTGTGTCTCTAATAGTGAACCTATTGAATTTGATTGTCTAAGTGTTGGGATTATGATCAAAGCATTCAGAATTGGGTAGTTGACATCCGATTGACATACTTTTTATGAACTGTCAAAACGCGATTCTTCCATAGATTTTGTATGGCAATAGCACGCTGTGACATCACTTATCGGCCTACTCAATTGACTCTTTATTGATTTCAAAATAAGTAACTACTAATTTCACAATAAATTGTAAATTATTGATTAGTGGTGTCAACTACCCAATTCGTATAGCCATACATACATATTTGCTTAACAATATTATCGGTTACCTAATTAGAACCCAACTTTGAACCACTAGTGTCACCAACTACGAGGATACTAGACCCCATGACACAGGGTATCCTAGTGTGGGGTCTGGGGTGACTCCATTGTGCTCAAATTTGTTTTATCCAATCTTTCTGCTCTTATATTTGTTTTGTGCTTACTATGAATGTAAACTTGTTCATAATTATAATTTATTATCTGTTAAAACATAGGTACGCACGCAACAATATAGTACAGCTTTTTAATAGTGCCTCTTAGCGTTAGCTTAAATAATAGGACTCCATGTTACGCCAGAAAGCGTACAAATCTCGCAAGTACAGAAAGCCTACAATATTTTAAGGAAAAGAAAAACCTTTTGATGATAAACATAACGGAATTCTAAATAGGGGGAACAATACTGCTTACTTATATGTTTTTTATCGCTTCGTTTCATATTTTCGATATACGGCGGGTAGGTATTCAGGATTGTATTGTAGCCACATCTGAATATTCCAAATCGATTGGATACCGCAAAACGAAAAGCTATCAAAGGTTATTTTTAGGTCACTATTCGAATAAATATGTTTGTTTGATACAGTTGTTTTCTTGCCAAATTTGTTTTGATGTTGTGTGGAGGTCAGCAGTCGGGGTTAAAATATGGCTTGTTTTAAGAGAGGACAAGTTAGAATAATGCATTGACTGTAAAAGAAGGAGTTAGCATGTTGCATTTTTGAAATGGTTAGTAATTTCAGAATCTCTTGAATAGAAGTAAATTTAAGGTTTATTCTCGTGGAGGTCGGTATAAAACCGAATACCGACGAAAAAAACACATATTTTTATTGTTTTATCGGTCATAGTTATTGACACTCTGTGAAAATATCAAGTGGTCTACCTATTACGGTTCAAAAGATACAGCCCTTTGATAAAGGGACAAACAAACGGACGGAAGGATGAGCGAGAGCAAAAGGGTTCCGTTTAGACCCTTTGGTTACAGAACCCTAAAAAAGCCACATGCTAAACCACATAGTTATATCATATACAAAGTGTAACGTTAAATGCGCAAAACTTGAAAATACCTTGATCGGAATAACGAGCAGAATCAATTGAAACACTTTTTAATATAGATCACATTTATCAAAAAAATATTCATTAAAAATGTTGCCCTGTCGCAAACCTGCCCAAATAGATAAATAAACAAAAATGGTTATTGTTCAATTTAATTTGTCTCATTAGTAGGATAATAATAGCTCTATTTCAATGCAGATACAATTGTTTTACTAACTACAACAGCACATAAAACCTTTCCTTTTTTTAATGATTATTTTGCTCTCAGAATGAGGTTAATTGAATTAAAAATCATTTGGGGTGTCTGAGGACTTGCGCATTTAACGTTATACGTTGTAGACCTAAGATTCTTAAAGGACCATCTACATCTAAAATGGAAATGAAAAGATCATTAATTCGCAGAATACTTACCGCATCTAGAAAGTTGTTGTACTTGTGATACTGAGGCCTGTTCCGCTCGCAGAACTGTCGGAACAGCAGCTTGCCGATCGGCTGCTGGTCTACCACGTAGTCGTAACCTACATCTGGAACAAGGAAACAGGTCTGGTCAGTTTATGTTGAAACACCTTTCATCTTCATCATCATATAGGCCAAATGACGTCCACTGCTGGACATACGCCTCCCCTAGAGATAGCCACAGTGACTGGTCCTGTGCTACCTACATCAAACGATCTTTACCAGGTCATCGGTCACCATATCTATACTAATATTATAAAGAGGTAAGATTTGTTGTATGTTGGACGAGTAGGCTCCAAAGCTACAGGACCGATTTTAAACATTTTTTCACCAATAGATAGCTACATTATTCCTGAGTAACATAGGCTATATAACATCATGCTACAACTCACGGGAGCGAAGCAGTAACCAAAGACGTAACTTATGACATGTGAAATTACCACGTGGATAACATATGCAGAAAAAGGTAAAGAAGTGTTCACTCCTGCTGGGCCTATAGCCAGCATGGCGAGATAGATTGTTCACGCCACGCTCGCCAGACCTTAAGCGGTGACCGTTGCATATGGAAATCTGCAGTACTAAAGGTATTGCAGATGCGTAGCCAGCTCAGAGAAAAAGTCCTACAAACCGACCACAACGCTGTTACGCTGCTTGGCGTCAGAAACAGTAGTGGTAGATAATGCTTCCTCAAAACTGTCCCTTAACTAAAGAAGCTCAGTTCAACTAGTGAAAGTTCTTCAATTACTACAGGGTAGGTTGACAAAGCCATCACAGGTGACGACACAATCACAACACAATGGTTTCGAATTACTACGTTCATAGGTAAGTTCTACCATGTTCTACACGTTACAGGTCAATGGTTAAGCATTGAATATAGTATACTAGCTTTGTCTGCAACTTCGTCCGCATAAATGTCGGTTATCGAAGACGCAAACGCGGTTTAAAAAGAAGCCTATGTCCTAATTAACGCCCGACGCACAAAGAGGGGTTTTATAAGTTTGTACAGATCCCGGGTTATCTCTTTGTTAAATTTCATTATGATTGATTTAGTGGTTTTGCGCTAATAAGGTAACACACATACAGACAGAGTTATTTTCGTATGTTTGTGTTATTAGCGTGGATCTTGTAGCTTGTGTTTCAGTAAATTGCGAAACCAGTGTACGATACGTACTATATTAATATTAAGTATAGTAATTATCATCTGTGCCCTTGTTAAATAATCTCATAATCAGCCCAAATTAAGTTAAAATCATTTTAATTATCAATTTCTTGTTGAATTAAATCTAGATCTCGTCCTCACAGTAAAGTTACGCAATAATTCATTTGAAAATTAATAGACAAGACAGATTAGCCTAGAAGATTTATGTACAAGCTTTGCCTGAGGCTAAACCTGTCTGGAGTGAGTCCTGGACAAACTTTTTACCAAATCCGTTCAACCATTACATCGTGTTACAAACTTCTGATCATATTTACATGAAAACTTTCGCATTAGTTCGTTAAGCTTAGGGCTGTAACAACCCTTTTCTTATGGAACAGTAATTTCAATTACCTTTCTGATGAATGAATCAATTGTTTAGATAATCTTGTGGGGGAACCGTTATGTTAGGATAGTTCGTGGGTTTTAAAGTGACTTACGATTTTTTTTGCAAATTGAAGGTTTCTTTTACATTGTTCATTATATAGTTTACTAGCTTCTGCCCGCGACTTCGTCCGCGTCACAGTTGATGTGTTATCCTACGGGTACCGTACATTTTCCCGGGATAAAAAGTAGCCTATGTGTTATTCCAGACTATAATCTATCTTTGTGCCAAATTTCATCCAGATCCATTCAGCCGTTTAAGCGTGAAAGAGTAACAAACATCCATACATCCATACATACAAACTTTCGCCTTTATAATAGTAGTAGGATAGCTGTTCCCCGCGGTTTCACCCTCGCTGCTCAGCACCTGTTGGTCGTAGCGTGATGTTACATAGCCTATAGCCTTCCTCAAGAAATGGACTATCCAACACTAAAAGAATTTTCCAATTCCAACCAGTAGTCCCTGAGATTAGCGCGTTCAAACAAACAAACTCTTTAGCTTTATAATATTAGTATAGATTGAAATTCTTAATACTGTGGTATCTTCATGTTTGGAATTCATATATTTGATATTTCATACCTTAACAAGATTTAGGGTACCTATATAAGAATATTTATATGCTTAAACATTATGTTCTTTTTTAATTTATTACATTCCATAACTAAATTTATTTTTATAATTCTCCGTAAAAAAAGCAGAAAAAATGAAATTAGTGTTCGTTAAAATAAATTTGTTTACATACTGAATATACACAGTTAATTAATAAATTATAATGATTACATAGTTATGTATTCATTTTAACATCACTTAAATCAACAATATACTTTTTGTAATTATATTTAGGTACTGTAGTCGTCATACTTTATTGACTGCCCCGTTGGTCTCGTGGTCGCAAGTGCGACTGCTGTGCAAGGGGTCCCGGGTTCGATTCCCAGGTCGAGTAAAAAGTGTTATTGGGTTTTTCTGTGAATTTCTCAGTAGCAGCTCGAAGTTTGGATTTGTGCCCGGTTAATGGCAATAGGCTCGCCCCCTATTACATGGGACCTAAAAAACACACCGGCCAACTGTGGGTGTTCAGTTCATTGATACACCTCTGCCCTATCCTTCGGGGAATACAGGCGTGATGATATGTCTAGTGTCTAATAACGTCGGTATTTCCTCAAATAGCAGAGATTCGATCAACTGGAACATTGCTATAATTATATTGGCTCTTATTAATATGAATGTTTGCGTTGTGGATTAGGAAAGGCTAGGTCAAGTGCTCTTGAGAGAAGGCTGTATATCAGCTTGAAGATATTAAAAGGAAGTAGTTTCTGCTGAATGGCTATTGTTGATGCTAACAACGATAACAATTCGCCATTAAGAATCTTCCTTGCTTCATTCAATCTTGTTAACTGCCTCGTTAGCCTAGTGGTCCTAAGCGCGACTGCTACGCTAGAGGTCTTGGGTTCTATTCCCAGGTCGAGCAGTGTTATTGGGTTTATTTATGAAATTCTCAGTATCAGCTCGGAGTTAGGATTTGTGCCCGGTTAATGGCAATTGGTTCGCCGCTTATTACATGGGACCTAAACATACCGGCAATCTGTGTACATTGGTAGACCTCTGCCTAACTCTTCGGGAATAGGTACAGGCGTAATGGTATATTTATATAATTTATTAGCTTCCTGGGAGACACAACATAATTCGATATATCTTCAATTATTTTATCTACGAATTCTTGTTTCCAAGTCTTCTAAATATTAAGCCAAAAGGACTACGTACCCGGTTTCAAGTTTGTGTTACAAACAATAATGGTCCTTCGAGCCGACCACTTCAATTTGTTTATCAAGTATTTTACTATACCAAACCAACATTTTTATTCAATGCACATTTAAGGAAGACATCGATGCGGTTAACTGTTCATCGTTAGTTTTGGTACAAACATTTCCACAACAAGGAAAAAATGGAAAAAAGACATGTATACACATACAACAAAAAAATTATGGGAGGGACTGTCAGCGCTCGGTATCAGCGAAACTATCTGGAAGTTGTAAAAAGAAATAACGAAACATACATAATGCAGTAAGTTGGCAAACATACAACTATGGGGGATATGGGGAAGGGTAACACTAACAACTAAAGTAATATCTTGCTGAACGCGCTCTATGGAGACGGCCGTGTTTTCAGGGTTTTATGAGGATTTCTGTGGGGGCAAAGAAATTGGAATACATTCCGAAGATTGTTATTCTCTTTTCCGACTAGAGGTTTTTGCTTCGCAACTGATAATCCTTTGCTTTCGAGGTCAGGGATAAAAGCTTTTCCTTGAGAAAATCACAGTGGCAGCCCGAGGCTAGAATTATAGGGCGACTACTAAAGTTGCCACAACAAAAAAATTGTTACCACTGTAGTATTTTTTTTTATTAGAAACGGACATGACCAATTCTCTAAAAATATCGATTGTTCTATAGGCATAATAGACATAAACATACACTCATCACGAGCTCTGCCTATCCCTTTGAAGTTGAGGAAATTACGTTTGTAAGCATTATTTCTTGTAACAAAAAGTAATCTCGAGAAACCGCCCACAGAAAGAGCAGACATTGTTTTACGACCAACGTATAACTTACGGTCCTGTCTCCAGCAGAAAAGCGAAATAATAAACAATAGTTAGGGGTGCCAGCGGTTACGCAGTTCCTACAGAGCTCATCCATTGTATGATTATCTTTCTTAATCCCGTACAATATTAGAAGAAATCCGTAAAGATATTGCAGAGACATTTTCACACCTTTATTTTTGTTGTTTCATTCGCATCGTACTTAATTTATTATATCTGAGCTAGTATATTCCACTTACTGGTCCTTATATACCAGGTGAAAAATAAATTTTTATCGAAGGTAACCTGAGATCCCAAATACCCAAATAGGTATTTGTTAATTAATTACCATCATGAATAAGATGACAAGTAATTCATCACATCTGTCAACGTTTATTTATCTGAGAGAAAAAGTAAGCACAAAAGGACCAATCAAAACAATAATCGCCACATCATGAAAAAAGAAAATGGTCGCTTGATTGAACAATACACACCACATGACAAGCATCTGTACACTTCTCCTAATATTCCCAGATGAGAATGCTGAGTACATTTCCATTTACAGCCCGATAAACAGACGAGATTGCTTTCGGCGATCGTATCCTGAGAATATTGCCAAGTAATTGTTTCTTTAGTAAATATTGAATGAACAAACACAGCTTCATTACGATTTTGTTATAGACTCGTATGAGAATTGGCACGAAAGGACCAAAGTACACACGTCTTTCTTTTCTTTGTTTAGTGCCAGTTGTAAGTGTAACTATGTAGGTCGGTGTAGTCTTTCCAACTCAAACAGAAATCATTAATTTCTAATAAACTTTTTACAGGTACTTTTAATTGTCGAAGAATTGGTCAGTAAGAAAGTTGGTATTGTTCTTTCGAAAACAAATCCTATAGAGAAGAACGAGCAAGGAATTAAATTAATAATTCAGTGTTGGTCCTTTGTCATCTATCACCACAGAAATGCTTCCTCAAACACCCACATAACGGAGTTTCATACAACCCACACCTAGATGTCGCTAGCATACCGTGGGGCAAACTTTACGAGTAAGGGGAGGCTATATAAAAGACATTCAATTAAAACTACATACATATGTAATTTTAACTCGGCAACTCCATCAATTTAATGAAATTGTCTTTTCACTCGGTTTTTCCGCTGGGCAAGCGAGGACTAAGCATATAAACTGCTCATAAATAAGTTGGGTCTTTAATTCAGTGTGTCATGAGAGTACGTGGAAAGTAGTTAGCGCACTAGTACAACACGTACATATGTAGGTATACCGGAGTTAATTTTTCACCTAATCTGTATACTTAAATGGATGATTATTACAAGATTAGTTAGCAGAAAATTTGCATACATAGGTTCTAAGATTCGTTACCAAGTTGTAATTTGCACGAGTCTTTATTAGTTGATTTCCTCTAATAAATGGTTGGTTAGTTGGTTGGCAATCCTCGTTCATCCAATCCACGCCTTGCCACGCTGGTCTTAAATCACCTTAAGAATGGATGTCTTCTTATCTATTTTGCTTTTCTAGCCGAACAATGCACAACTTATCTTCAGAATATAAGCGACAGACTAAAGACCACATCATCATCATCACATCAGCCGCAGGACGTCCACTGCTGGACATAGGCCTCCTCTCATAGATTTCCAGAAGGACCGGTTGGAAGCGGCCTGCACAAGACCACATAATCAAAACGTAAAGCGCCACGCATTACCGCACGAGTGATGCTTCTGGTGTTGCAAAAGTCAAAGTCAAATCATTTACTAAGGCACTTTTGAACGTCAAATAATTATAAATATTGAATCTAGTCGCCCATTCCAAAAGGTAGTTTCGTATGGAGAAGAACGGGCAAGAAATTCCATACATAGGTACTCTTTTAAAAAGAATATTACATTATGCAAAAAGTGTTATTGGGTTTTTCTATGAAATTCTCAGTAGCAGCTCGGAGTTTGGATTTGTGCCCGATTAATGGCAATAGGCTCGTCCCCTATTACATGGGACCTAAATATACCGGCGAACTGTGGGTGTACATTGGTACACCTCTGCCTAACCCTTCGGGGAATACAGGCGTGATGGTGTATTTATATATATTTTATATAATTTACATTATGCAAATATTCATAGGCAGTGGTAACCGCTTAACATCAGGCGGGCTGTTAGCGTGTTTGACACCTTTAGTGGTATAGAAAAGAAATGAGCAAAGGTCAACTGACTCAAACGTAACCCTTTAGATATATAAGCTATACGTGACACCGAAGGGGGTCGTTGTTCTATACCAGGGGTGGCCAACCAGTCGATCGCGGCTATTAGCCGAGTCGATCCCAAATGCAACGCTTACACTAAAAGTAGTTATGCACTGAAAATATACTTACATTTTGTTGTTTCCCCTTTAAATTAAATAAAAAATACTACTCTTAAGTATAATGTTTAATTATGTTTTTTTTTGTACCACAGAACGTGGTAAACAGGCTAACGGAGTGCCTGATGTTAAGCGGTTACCGCTGCCTATGGACACTTGCAACACCAGAGGCATCACTCGTGCGTTGCCGACCCCGTAAAAACGTCATAACTTCTTTCTTGAAGAACCCCGTGCTGTGTAGTCTCTTGGAAAAACGATTATATTCATGTCATACCATCACGCATGTATTCCCCACAGGGTTAGACAGAGGTGTACCAATTTACACCAACAGTCGCCGGTATGTTTTTAGGCCTCTTGTAATAGGCGGCGAGCCTATTGCCATTAACCGGGCACAAATCCTAACTCCGAGCTGCTCGACCTGGGAATCGAACCCAAGATCTCTAGCGTAGCAGTCGTGCTTAGGACCACTAGGCTAACGAGACACTACTCTAAGGTATATTGTTTGATTCTTTAATTAAAATCATCATCATCATCATCATCATCTAGTCGGTAAACAGTATACAGGATAAGTTTTTAACCAGTGCGTAAATTTTTTTTGGTAGTTCAGTGTCAGTAATAGAACACATTTCCGGGTTAAATTTAAAAAAAAAAAATTAAAAATTTCATCCTTATCCGAGTTTGAAATAAGCAAAACATGGACATAATCTATTCGCCATACTGTCAATGAAAACTCTTGGCCTTCGCCCGGGCGCATGGCTGGGGTGAGGGGGTGGGGAATGCGCTAGCGCCGAGTGACAATACAATATGGTTTTTAAGTAAACATGTTTCGTAAGCGATAACTTTTTTTTAGTACTAAGACATATCAAAACAAAATATACGTGTTTAATAAAACGTGTTGAAGTTTATCATGGCAAAATTTACGCACTGGTTAAAAATTTTTCCTGTATACCTTGGGTATAATCAAGTTGGCCAGCCCTGACCAGGGCTGGCCAACTTGTGTAGACCTACACTATTAATTAATTACTTATAATTGATATCAATTGCAAAGAGACCGCTCGCCCCTCACCAATTACACACAAAGAGCTATTTACAATTCAAATGTATTTATTGACTAACCTAGTTCCTCCACACGCGATTGGGTCGTGTGAGGCAACGATGCAAGGCGACAGTGGGGCTTGTCATCGGATTGATAATGACTGGTATTTAGTAGTCTATTTGCATATATTTCTGCCTTGAGCAAGCGTAGTGATCAATATTCGAGCCTTCTCTGTATGAGAAGAGGCCTTTGCCCTGCAGTAGGACGGTAATAGGGAACGTCATGCGTAGCAGTTCTCGCGGCCCATTCATCAAGGCGAAAGTTGACATACACACGCGGAGTTTTTAGTGGATGCAAGCCCCACATAACCACGTCGTCGTCTCCCCGGATGGCGTGCCATGCGATAGGCATTTTCTTCGCTCACAAAAATAAAAGTACGGTAATAGGCTGGTATTGTTATGTCCGAAGCTATCATGCCGTGATCATAATATTAGCTAGGCAACAAATAAGTAAAAAGACCTTACAAAAGCCGAATTACATAATTGTTCACATCAGTGCGATCATTTTTTTGTTCCTGACGACAAGAGAAATGAAATAACTCGTTTAATAGTTAAAAGAAAGAATGACAATTAGAAAACCAAATGAAAATTTGATCAGTCTATCTGGTACACGAAAATAAAATAGAAGGATAACTTAATGAAGAAGAAAAAAACTATTATTGTGTGCCCCACAGCTGCAGTCTTTTCGCCTCGTCTACATTAATTCATTTAGTTAAACAAGCACGCCGGTTACTAGTACAGCGCACCTGACCTTTCTGAAGAACCTCACCAATAAGGTCTAAAAAGGTAATAGACAAACATTGCCTGTTACCAAAAATTTGGTAAATGTTTTCATATCTCCTTTCTTCGCAACAGTCTCAGTCGTTCCGTATATTTCAATTGCTTTTATTGTTTCAGTATGAAAGCTTTCATTGTAATTTCTCGTCTAAGGATATTTTATTGAAGCGAGTAAGTATCAATATCGACAATTTTAGTGTCAATTGGATGAAATGGACACTAAAATTGAAGATAATGGCTAATGGCGCGGCAGTCGCGGATTTTTGGCAAATGTAACCGCATGCCATTGTTTGTGGCGCAATTTCTTATTTTAATTAATTTTCTTATAGTTCATTCTTTTATTCACACTTTTATACAGTCTAAAGAAATGAAAAAAAAAACTCTCAATACGACACGGTTGGCACAGTGGCTGAGCGATTGACTGTTTTACTGCATGTTGCGGGTTCTATTTCCGCACGATACAAATAATTGTATAAACTACAGGTTTTGCGTGTGGTTGTTAGTGTTTGTGAGTTTCTATGTTAGTAAACGCACACGCAATACAGGAGAAATTCTAATGTAGGGCAACGATTTGTTACAAGAAGATTTTCTCAATATTTTCTCCCACAAATACTCCGAATCCCATATTATAACAACGCTCAATGTTATTACAATCAAAAGTACTAACAAGCTTCAACACTCATTTCCCGGGACCTCATTTCATTTGTAACACGAAGTCTGCGAAACCCGATATTTTCTGGCTCTCAATCTTTATTTCTCGTACCTTAGGACCTACATACCAAGGTTCACAGGATCGTGTTCCACGCGCGCCTCAAAGAGATGTCAGCAAATATTCGGAGGGGCCACTAAGGGCCGATGCCTGCCGGGGCTGCGGGTTGTTCGAAAGAGATACCGCGCCCCCGGAACGCAAAGGGCACAGGAAGGAACATGGATGGGTTTTGGTCAGTAAAAGTCTGACACACGTCCTTGAATGTGGCACCGTACAAGTGTTTTTCCATCGAGACTTGGGGGGGAAACGAACTTGCCTCGTAAACGCCATGCTGCCATATTTTATTTGTACAGCGTAGAGTGACTAGGTAGACTAGCTTTTATTAAGGACTGTTTTGTTGTTAAAAACTAACGTACGATTTAATTACTGACTTCCGGAAAGTCAACCCTTATTTTTAGGGGGCCAAGTTGGACCCAAATAGTAATACTCTGCTGTCAGTATATCTATCCGTTTGTTACAAGACTAGATGTTTTGAAATCGGTAGGCAATTTAAATTTCCAGTGTGATTACTATGGTAAATATAACAATAATAATAAAAGTTAAATTCAATAAAAAAATCAAGAAACATGCTTTTATTTTC
The DNA here is from genome assembly GCA_932526535.1 of Caradrina clavipalpis. Lineage (NCBI taxonomy): Eukaryota > Metazoa > Arthropoda > Insecta > Lepidoptera > Noctuidae > Caradrina > Caradrina clavipalpis. The sequence goes on from OW052110.1 coordinate 2,062,475, forward strand.
TCGATCTCAATATTTTATGGTGGTACGGAACCTTTAGTGTGTTAGTCCGCATTTGGCCAGTTTTTGAAGGTATCTTTATGACTTGAGTCTCCAACTACTAGCAAGCTATGTTAAAAACGTAGCGAATCATACTCATGCCTAATTTCCGCAACTGATGACACAATTGTACCTAAGTATACAATTTGTAAATGACTACAATCTTAGCAGTGCCGTCTGCGTAGCCTGAAACGTTATTCTGTAAAAATCTCGCTCTGTTTTAGATGAAGTGAGCATGAGCTGAGCTATCAATTTCTAGCACCAGATGGAATGACAACAAATACCAATTTCACTTTTCACTACAGAGAGAGATTTTTACAGAATACACCTGCTAAGTATATCAATCCTACCTACGTGTTAACTTGGGGTACGTGGACATAACATACGTGGGTAACTTCTTGACAATTCAAAAGTGGCTGTAAATGGTCTAATTGAAATAAATGCTTTGACTTTAAATCTATCGATAGTTAAAAACTACAAGACCTACATGACCCTAATAATAATTTACAACATGTTATAATATTTGTCAAACATTTAACTGGCCATTAAACGCTTAAGCACCGGGTTAACGTTAAAGTGAGCATAAAATGAGGGAAATTTTACGCTTCAACAAATAAAACATTATTGAATCTTATTCTCGTACAAATAGATGAACGTGTGTGGAATGGTCCTTTGATTCGGGATTACAATTTAAAGAGACCTCCGTCTGCTTTGACTGCTTTGAGTAACCCATGGTACTGAATATGTTTTCAAAATGAGATTTTACACAGCTCCTGGTATGTCGAGAGATCAAAGTCGTTAAATCTAGCAGAAAATCCGTAGTAATTGGAGTTCAGGATAGAAGTTGACACGTTTTTTATGTCGTTCTATTGTCGGGCAGATGGATCGGAGTGCATCGGGCACTCCGATCCATCTGCCCGACTATAACTATAACCCGGTCATACTGCAGTGTCATCATGAATGGATTTTTTATTGTTCTACTCGTGCGTGCTGGTAAGCAAATATCATTGTATAGTTATGGTATTCAATGGTTACCATCGAACACTAAAATGCCTTTTAGAAATAAGATTTTAAAAACAATAATCACAGCGACTGTATACTACATGAATTACAAAAAACATTTTTTTTTATCAAATTTTTTTTATTTCTATTATTATGAGTTGTTTTTCATTGATCATTCTAAACTTTGCACATGCAAACAACCCTTCTCTGACGAATAACAGAAACCAAAACCAAGGAGACCTAAAACCTTAATATTGGTCTCCTTCTACAGAATAAATTAACATGAACCAATAGCACCACTTGAAGCATTCCAAAATCAAATTACCAGACAGACAAGAAAGTTTTAAGTGTCAAACTAAACCTATTCCCGATACCCTCTTCGGAAATCAGTATCAAAGGGATTGGAAAGTCCCAATACCCGATGGGATTCCGAATGGCCCCGAACACTACCGAACATTTCTATATAACCCTGAATCGTAACATTGAAGGTAGGGATCGCAATAAAAATAAAGGCATGAGAGAAAAGCGGATTTATTCCAATCGCAAGCTTACTAGTAAAATAGGAAAATATTTATCGCAGTGTCGACGGAAAAACATTGCGGAATTCTGAGAGTATGCATAAGTTGTAGAGCGGATGCAATAAAAAAAATATATATAATGCAAAGACATTATAATTTTCCCTATTCTACGCCGTCCCACTGCCGAGCAAAAAGCCTTCCCTAAGTCTTTTCAGGAACGTATTACTGGTAAATAAAAATTAAGTTTGAAGGGGACCATTTTAACAATCGTTTTCTCACACAGAAGATAATTTATCAACTATGTTGAGATATCTAGAGCATTTATATGGTCATCTTTTCAAACTACAAGCAAAATTACAATAGATATGGTGAAACTCCGTGTATAATGGTACTATTAATTAATACAAGCCAACTTCTTGCTAAACATGTACAACTTTGAAAACATTGTCTTAACTTGATAACTTTGTTACAACGAATACTGTTTCGATGTTTCTGTGAATATACTGCTCTAAGGCTTGTCTTGTTCATACTCTAAGTAGTAACATGTCTTGAGATGGTTGATATCAGCGCCATCTATCACCCGCGACAACAAACATGGGTAACAATGTGTATACATACAGTCTCGTTTAATGCTATAGTTGACAACAGGGGCACGGCGTACGTTACGATTTTGTTTTATAACTACGTATACTCGATTTGTTATAGGACAAGGTTTTTTCAGCAGCTTCGTTCGTGTGAATTCTTCTCTTCTACAAAAAATCTTACGAATCCCTTATTTCTTATGATAAAATATAGCTTATAACATTTAGGGGTAACGACAGTTCATATAAGCGAAAGGATTAGTAATGTAACACAAAATATGGCACATTAAATTAGTTTCACATGATTATAATAATTATTCAGAGATTGTATGTTGGCCCTTTATGACTATTTCTGCCAAAGGCGAATAGAAACACTAAGCAAGTAAAAAAAATCTTTAGTGTGTGAAAAGCTGTTACATTAAACTATAAAAATAACTCCAATAACGTTCCACATGATTGAAGACATAATAAGTACCTTATACCTTCAAAGATACCATTTATTTTCAGTAAAACATAGCGTGTGTGAAAACAATAAAAACTTTTCCATAGCTGGCCATAACTGATGCTAATAAAAAAGAATACGAAAAGAGAAAAAGAATTGCTTCTTTTTTCAAAAATCACCTTCGCGATTTGTCTTTGGTAAACCAGGTCAAAACTCCTTTGGAAGCCATAAACCTAGAGCGAGCATCAGATAATAAAGAGGGCATCACAACTATCAGTTAACTGCCTCAGCAATTAAGTAAGCGGGTTAATGTGAAACTAAACGTGGAATAACATGATATGGAATCTTCACGCATTGAATTCTCTGGAGGTTTCGAAGATGTGTATCACATCCGCACTTTGCTGATGGTTTTTGGTCCTAAGGGAGAAATCTGTCTTCATTTGTATCGAGGTCAATTTCCACAGAGAATATTATGTGATCAATTTCTTTTTTTACTGTCGTTAATGTTGATACAATAACCCACTACCATGGATGGCTACACATTGACCATTGACTAAGTAAAAAGAAACGATTGTTTCATACAAAAGTGCAACCTGTAGGTCCACTGTCAAAATGTAAGGAAGTGCTGTTTGTTTTTTTAATAACTTTTGAAACGTTAATCCTGGGGTGTCTAGAACCATTTATTAAAGACATAGTAAGACTTAGTTACAATGTACCTACCACCGTGTATATCAAAAATATTTAACACCAGCAATTAAAGAAAGAACACACGCAAAAGACACAATTTTCGTTATGCGGACCAAAGGACCAGAAACCGAAGTGAGAACCCTAGACACACAATAAGTAGCAGGAAAGCAGACAGACGTCGCAAATCAATTTATCTACATCACATAGTTATTCAAGGCGCGACCCGCTGGGGCAGCAAGCCACGAGATATGAGCGATAATCTAATGAGTTACCTAATTTGGTGAAATGCTCGCTACGGTATGGAGCGAGAGGGAGATAGTGAGTTTGATGGAGCTGGGAATATCTTAAGCGAAGATGGTTTTGTTGAGAGATAACGAGAATATGTAGGGAAGGCGAAGAGCTGAGGGTTGGTATCTGTAGAACTGCTCAAAGGTTAATATTATAGAGATACTAGCTTTTGCCCGCGACTGCGTCCGCGTGGATTAACAGTTCCCGTTCCCGGGGGATTTCCGGGATGAAAACTATCCTCTGTCCTTTCTCGGGTCCCAGACTATATCTGTACCAAATTTCATTGAAATCGGTTCAGTGGTTTAGGCGTGAAGAAGAGACAGACAGACAGACAGAGTTACTTTCGCATTTATAATATTAGTAAGGATGTAGTAAGTTCATATGGTCCTATGGTTAAAGGCAGCGCTTGCCTCTAATGCACAAAGTTGCAGATATGAATCCGGGCACGGGCAAGTATCTATGTAACTTTTTAATTTTATTTGCAGAAACCGTGACTCAATTTAATGTAAGTCTAAAATCGTCAAGTATGATGATCAACACTCATACCTTCTCTGTATGAGAAGAGGCCATTGCCCTGAAGTGAAACACTAATAAGCTAGTATTTTTATTAGCTTGTTGTAGCATACTTGATGTCGTGATTTCACAAGTGGAAAAAATGTACACAAAATAGAATATTTAACACATTAGTTACCGTGATTAGCGTCGACGATATAAACGACACGTTAATTCCGACAGCGTAATATACTAAAACTAAATCATTTCATAGTAAACGAGCCATTGAAAGACATAGCCAAAATAATCACATTCAGCACGTTATAGCTCTAATAATAACAGGTGGTCCGTTCTATTTTTTACTGTTCCATAATTCTTGGCAGATGACTAATATTCTTTAGATATAGAAGCAGTTTTGGAAAAGGGAAAGGCAAATATTTCTTCATGAAATTTATGTAGTTTCTGCTATTTAGATGACTGTGAATAATATGATTGGCATAAGCCAGTAAACAGTCGATCTATTCTGTAAAAATTGTCTGTCGTTGGGGCTGGTATCCCACCGATCCGACTAGAAATATAATAGATTATTATTCAAGTTATTCTTGTAGTTTTGGGTATCAATAGACAACTGGTCTATTTTTTAAAAATCTCCCTCGTTTGAGGTGAGCTGTCATCCGATGATCCGACTGATACTATAGGTTGGCAGTCCACCTCAAGCTTACTTCACCTAAATCACCGAGTGAGAATTAACAGAATATACCAACTATTAATTGCCACCAATTATTCACGAACAGCTCTATAACAGAAACTACATAATTTTACGAGCACTGTTGGACAATAAACATAAAGTTTATTGAAGCAACTTATTTAATAGCAGTGATTGGATACAACTGAGATAAATAAACAAACAGTTCTACCTTCAAACATGCCTTGAATAATAACGAGGTCCTTTTTACTCCAGAACACGAGTTATCTTCAATACGGAGAAAGGACCTAATCTGAGCTTCGTAAATTTTCCACATTTTGGTTGAATAAATTCTGAGATTGTGCTCAACTTTCCTTTAGTGATGATTTAAATAAAATAGCGAGATGTCTATGCCTAGTTACTTTGTTCTGAATTCTAGAAGAACCCGATTTCCAAGACCTAGACAAGAATAAAGAAAATATAGTTTTAATCACTCAATTAATTAAAAGGATTAAAACTATATTGAAGTGAAGAAACCTGAAAACTTATCTAAACTAATATTATAAAGATTCCTTTCACTTATGGAAAGGTACATTATCAGCATTCATTCATTATCTGAATCAGAGAGTAACAAAGGTAACACTATAATACGAGTACTTATATTTTATTTTCTAACAATTAGGAATCTGTAAGAAAATTCACGCGAACGAAGGCAAAGCCAAGCCAGTGCGAGCAGTGGAAGCGTTTTCTAGGATGCATAGAAAATGATCTAACAGAAGCGGCACTTTATAATCGCCCAGTCAAATACGGAATTTATACTTCTACGCGGAAAAATACTAACATTTGCCTGCTTTGTTTAGTCTGGACATTTAACTGTACCATCAGAATCCCATGCCTGTATACTCTCGCTGATATCTTCACCTTTACACCACAAGACAGTTCAATACGTACCTAAACTTTTATTGACATGGCGTCTTTAGAAAGTACTGCAACAATATTACGTATAATATTACGAATAGTGATGTTTTTGGCGTAACAGGGCGCATAACTAGTATCCGAGATCAGAATGAATTGTTTGCTATAAAGATGGGAGTATAGAGGAAAGGACGGAACGGACGGACGGACGGTACTCGTAACCGGCGTGCTTGTATGACCAGATGTATGATTCTTGGTTTCTGCCTACCCCCATGGGAAAAAGGCGTGAGTTTATGTATGTATGTATGTATGTATGTATAGAGGAAAGGGAGTTCGAATAAAAATTATTATCATCGGAATAAGAAAAGTATGGGAGATTTATCGATTAAGGAATTGTACCATAGAAATAGCAATATAATAGAAAGCTCGGCAGAATATTCGGAACGTGGTCCTTATATCCGCATCGAGTGCATTTTAGGAGAGGTCAGTGGGAGGTCAATCCTCGACGATAAAGATGAATGAATATGAATAAAGCAACCTAAAGACCAGACGATGTAGGAACATTTAAAGAGATTTTCATAAACAATGAGTTCAAATATATGTTGATTTACGATACTTATTCCGAACAATACATTATTCTACGACTCAAATACAAGATTTCAAATGTAAATTCGCGACCGTCTGTCCGGCTGAGTGTGGACGGTAGTAAAATGGTAGTCAAACATTTTGAAAGTCGTAACAATACGTGATTACCCAATTACGTTACATTTCAAAACATCCGATGTTTGATGGACTTCTGAACTATTTCTGTTGTTACTCACATCATCGACAATTGCTAAATTCAACTGTGAGAGGGATGTGAGAAGTTCTTGAGAATTTGGACTGGCAAGCTCTGCTATTGGAATGCTAAGTATAGTCAAGTCTGTGTATTGATATTTGACGGTAATCATAGCAGTGGTTGTAGTAATATTGGGAGGCGAGGCAAAAATGACAGCAATCGAGTATATATAAGAAATATGTTTCTATCTTTTACAATCACATAGCTTACAGACTTAAAATAAACAAATAACGAAATACAGTGTCGATATAGTGTGTAGACTTTTTGACTTATTTGGGGCTTATTTAAGGGCGTTAAGTTGAAAAGTGGTTCACCGCCATTATCCGCGATTGTACATATGACGGTTGATATTTTCTACACTAGCAATTTGAAATTAGAAAAGCGCCTGTGTAGCTTTTTTTTTTAAAGCATAACTTAATATCATAACTCCAACTTTACCTATTCATTCAAACATATTTATCTTAATGACGCCATCTTCTTGTACCTGTTTATATCTTACTTTAGTACTTAGCTGTTAGGAAACAGTTCCTACATTCAAATATCACGAACAATTTGAAGTCCTAATATCACAAAGGAATTACTAATACTTATACCATCCCTGACACGGAAAATATTTACCACATCGATTCTAAATGTCAGTATGCTACACCGTGACGAATCAACAATGTTGGAAGGAGTAAAGTACTTGCCACATTCCAGTCAAAGGTCTGAGGCTCTAAGGTAATCGTTGACGCTCTAGGTCTTAAGAAGTACTTCAACGTAAGAGTTCTTGAAACAAGGGCAACAGACAAAGAGGTAGCGAAATGTCATGTTAGTGTTGTAACGTAGAGCTTGCATACCACGAAGGGTTCAGTAGAGGCGTATTCTCATATTTCGCTAGTAATGTTTGAGATGCTACCTTTGCTCTTTTGTGGTTGCAATTGCCACTGCTGAGCATGGTGTCTTGGGTTTGATTTCCAGGTTGGGCAAAGTGTGTTTATGTTATACATTAGAAATTTCTTAGTAATATCCCAATGTGTGGAAGTTGGTGGTTTGACACCCTCGTGGCGGGAAAGCATGATAAGCCACTGGACACTGGTCCTGCGCCTGTTTGTTCCCAGATTGTTAGGTTGCCTTCCTATCATACTATAAGAGGGAAGAAAGTAGGAGAACACCTGTGTTTGCGCACACACTTATGCCTATTACATCTTTGACCGCTGTGACTGAATTTTGTTTGGCAGAATATTACCCAACACCAGTAACCAAGACAAACCTACACTTTAAGCTACAACTAAGAAATCTCAGACGAAAAAAACCTAATACCACTTTACCCGATATCGTAACACTAGACCTCACTAACAGCTGTAGCTCGCTTGGTCTAGAACTCTAGACAAACCAGGCGAGTTAGTGTTACAACATTAATTAGTATACTAAACGAGAGCCGGCTAAATAAACATGGCAAGCACGTCGTCTTCATTAGTATTGAATTACGGAAGGCGGCGTGTTCAACTATTGACCATTTCGATTAATCAATCTTGCGTGCCGACTGGCTGGCAGGCTTTCTTAAGTGTAAGACGGTTCTGGTACGCGGTCATGTATTGCACTATTTAACTCTTAAGCTTTTGTTCTTCTATACTAATGTTATAAATAGGTAAGATTTTTCGTTTTTTGTTTGTTTGTAACAAATAGGCTCCAAAACAACTGGACAGATTTGAAAAAGAAAAAAAAAGATTTCACCAATATCATCATCTTCTTGCCCTTATCCCATGTTACTTGGGGTCGGCGCAACATGTTTTCTTCTTCCATGCCAACCATCAACCGTCATGCTAGCACTGACTCCCTTCTCTTTCATATCATTTTTCACACAATCCATCCATCTTTTTTTTAGCCTCCTTCTTCCTCTCCATCCATTCACATTTATATTCATAACTCTTTTGGTCACATGCGTCTCATCGCTCCTCTTCACATGTCCATAACAACACAAACGGTTCCCTTAGGTTCGGTTCCTTTGATTTCACCAATATATAGCTAATTAGCTACATTATTCCTGAGTAACATAGTCTACATAACATTACGCTAAGACCGACGGGAGCGGAGCATTAACCAAAGACGTAACTTATGGCGGGTGAAATAAGCAACGCGGAGAAAGTCGCGGGCATTTCGCTAATAAAGTATATTTTTGTAAATGCTTAGTTCATTTTACAGACATCAAATATTTATAAATAAGAACGTTATACTCAGCTTTAGGGAAAAGGATCATTTATAATTTACTGGCTATTTGACTCGCGTTAAGTTACACCTTTGTTTACTGCTCCGCTCCCATGGGTCGTAGCGTGATGGTGTGTAGCCTTCCTCGATTAACGAGCTATAGAACGCAATATTTTTTTCATATCGGACTGATTGTTTCTGAAATTAGCGCGTTCCAACACACCCTTCACCTTTATAATATTAGCAGGCGTATTAAATCTAGAAACCAATTAGTCTAATCTAATCAAAGCTGACTGTACTCCTGAAGTCAAAAATAATGTATACGAGAGATTTTAATTTGGTCCTTTTTCCCACATCAACACAGTCAGTTCTAAAAAAATCCGATTTTGTCAGCCTGTAAGCATTCCCAATTCAGAAAACAAAAGGCAAACGTTTTTTGGTCCCGTAACCTCGGCTATTACCGACCACTACCCTATCGGTAGGCATAAGTTTTAACTACATATTACTTTTACTGTCCTATCTCGCAACCCGAGCCAGTCCTTCCCATTGCTCGGCGTATCTACTTGGGCACTTAGATCCGAATTTATTGACCATTTAGACTCAGATATTTTCCGCTTCAAGTAAAAGTAGGTTTAGTTCAATTTACTGGTTCATTTGTCGTCTTAACTGTCGTTTAATTGGCGGTCAAGGTTGATTGATTGCTGCGGTTAAATGTTTGATGGGTGGACAGTAATACAGCCTCGATTTGTAAGTTCCAGCCGCCTTATATTTTGAATATCAGCGCTCGTAGAGACGGGATGTCAGAAAAAAAGAGATTAGTCTATCTTTAAAATACTAGGTGTAGAAAGACACAATACATAGCTGTTAACTAACTCATGCTTATCAAACTAATTAGACCAAAAATGATTGCTGGACGAAATTTAACAGCAAAAGATATCTACCCAAAGTAAAAACTTCTAATGCGAAAAATCACTCTCCATGGTAGTGCAAAAAGTAACGCACGTAGAACGTTGTGCTTTCGGTCGTGGGAGTATTTGAAATTATGATAAAACATTTAAACTTGTTTTCCAAAAAAAATCTGACGAAAACGTTGGAACTATCTTCAATATCTTCATAACCTAAAGGTTCCTGGGTAAGGCCCACACCAAAACTTTTTAGCTAATTTTAGCAATGATGGGAAGAATAAGTTACTTTCGGCTTTCATTAAGAGTCATTTTAGACCCATTAAAGATGGATGTAAAGATAACAAAAAAAACAAGATGAATCGTTCCAACATAGATATTTACCAACTCAATGGAAGTTCAAAGTTCAATATGAATCTAACGCGAACTCGATATAATCTTCCAAGAAATTTCCTTTACCAGAAACATTTGCAAGGGTTTAATTCGGAAACCTCCGAGGCTTTTCCAAGTCTTGAAAGCTTAAGCCGTGTTGGATTAAGAGTAATCTACTAAGCATTAATTAAATTTACGTAATGCGTACTGCTACATGTATGAGGATACCCACGTTAAAATACAAAACTCTTTTGTACATACATACATACCATCACGCGTATATTCTCCGAAGGGTTAGGCAGACGTGTACCAATGTACACCCACAGTTCGCCGGTATGTTTTTAGGGCCCATGTAATAGGTACGATAGGGGGCGCCAGCCTATTGCCATTAACCAGGTACAAATCCAAACTCCGAGCTGCTACTGAGAATTTTATAGAAAAACCCAATACCTCTTTTGTAATGTAAAATATTCGGATGGAAGGACCTCGAATATAAAGACCATGAGTCAACAAACGCCTCATGATAAATACTTAACGCTTTATTTGATTACTGCAATTGAACTCTCGAGACCTCGCTGTTACTGAGAATTTTTTTATGATCCGCTGGCCTACTGGCCGAATGAATGATATGATATGTTACAGACTTATTTTCGTTTTGTTTTTTTTTTGGCGTGGAACGTCTTTATAATCAATCACATACGGTAAGAAGGCAGAATAGCGGACTGTAACGAAGTAGGTTTGAATCTTTAACATTCAAAGCGACTTGCTGACATAGACGTTTATGTTCAACCAACGGCCGTGTGTCACAGCCATACCCGATTTTTTTATGTATTCTTAAATTTGACATTTCAGAAAATACCATTCATTTTTTTATAAAAATTTATAAAATTTCGTCTGCAGAAGGTAAGGTTGGTAAGACCTAAGCTGACGATGATAAGGACTACAGTAAGGAACCTCCTCACAATGCGTGTCCAAGACGACCACCTGCTTCATGTAACTCAAACTCTTAACTTAACTGTTGAAGATGGTCAAAACTCTTCAAATGATTGTTACAAAGCTTTTTGTGAGCCAAATTCTTATACATTCATTATGTTGAGTAGAACGTGTTTACGTTTTTTCACACTTGACACGAACCGGATCATTACTTGAATTCCTAAATAACTTTTACGTCATTAGAAACAACCTGTATGATCCTCGTATCATAAAACAACGCTTACTTAATTATTTAAGTCATTTTGTTTTTCAAATTCCACGCGAGTGTAATCGTCTGCTAAAGTTAGTTTTGAATGAAAGTAGGACGTGTCTTTAGTATTACAAATGTCTTTATGTATCATATTGTTTTAGTGTTTGTGTGAAGTATCAAGAATTGGAGAGAATTTGAGAAAAGGAATTTCGATCACAGTGATCCTATAGTGAATCTTGTATTTTGATAACTCTAATAATGTCTTTAAACTTTAATACTGTCTATTCTCTAAGCCCCTTTGCCATACATCTAATCTTTTCCTTGATGATTGTAGCACACTCATCAGAAATTGCTTATTATTCAAATATGTCTCTCTCATTCTTACTTGTAATGTTTACCCCTTAAGCTGGAATATGCATGTTTAATCTAAACTAATATTACAAAGACAAAAATATTAGAATTTTTGTAATGGATAAACTCCAAAACTCCTTCCCCATTTTAAAAATTCTTTCACCTATGTTAAGCCACATTATCAGCGAGTAACATAGATTAAATTTTATTTAAAAAAAATTAAGGATTCTTAACAAAATTCACGCAAACAAAACCTAACCAAAAAATATATACAAGCACACAATATACCCACATTGTTTATGCCCGATAACTTATTCCACCCCAAGGTTTCCCGTCAGTCTTGAGCCGTAGCGTGGACTGAATCAGGTCATGGCTTATGTGTAACAACGTGATGGACAGCATCCATTGTTTATTAATGAAGTCTTGACGGTGAAAAAAAAAAAAAAAACGGTGGTAACGGTGGTAAATATACCGGCGAACTGTGGGTGTACATTGGTACACCTCTGCCTAACCCTTCGGGGAATACAGGCGTGATGGTATATATATATATATATATATATATATATATATATTGACGGTGAACCGTGCAAGGGTTTAGACTGCATGTTGTTTAGAAATCAATAGTATCCATCCACCATGAGTTTAGACTAGGTATAATAATAGCAGCTTTTTATATATACGCCACGCCTGTATTCCCCGGAGGGTTAGGCAGAGGTGTACCAATGTACAGCCACAGTTCGCCGGTATATTATTTAAGTCCCATGTAATAGGGGGCGAGCCTATTGCCATTAACCGGGCACAAATCCAAACTCCGAGCTGCTACTGAGAATTTCATAGAAAAACCCAATAACACTTTTTGCTCGACCTGGGAATCGAACCCGGGACCCCTTGCACAGCAGTCGCACTTGCGACCATGAGACCAACGGGGCAGTATTTAATGATCCACTGCAAAGCAAAGGCCTCTTTTTTTACAGAGAAGCCACGAGGCACGCTTGCTTAGGGCGGATTGGCGATTTCAGGCGTATATTAATTATAAATCCTCTTTTCCTCACAATGTTTTCCTTCACCGATGTCAGAGATATTCAGGATAAACTTAGATAAGAAATTTACTTTTAACTAAACTGTTTTCTAAAAGTTTACGCTAGACTTGGATAAAATAATTATTTGTATATGATAGCCAGATTATGAGGAATAGTATATAACATCACGCTTCCACAGACGGGAGTAGGGCAGCCATCAAAAACGTAACTTAAAACAGGTAAAAAAAAACCACAAGGATGAAGTCGAGGGCAAAATTACGCTTAAAATTCAACAAAATATACGTACAAACTCAGAGTTTTGCATGCAACATTTGTCCAATTTAATGAAGTCTGTAATTTCTGTTACACGATGAGAAGTTACGTTATAATTACAGGGGTATTGTCTTGGGGTTACGAGGGGTATCACAGATACGGGGATAACAAAATATCAACGTGTTTTTGAAGGAATGTGTTTTGGATGGAACGATTGGCGCAGTAGCTGAGCGATTTGCTGTTACGTTGCGTGTTGCGGGTTCGATTGGTGACGGTGTAAATTTTTGTATGGCCTACTAAAAATCTTCAAACTGTTGAACAGATTTTCTTTAAGATCTCAGAACACTCGATCAAAGTCACCTATGAAATATTTTCTTACTTAAAAAAAAAAACTAAATCAAGCACCGAACAGCCGTTTAGAAGCTACAATGCCCCAGACAGACACGTTAAACTTTTTGCCAGGAATTGCTGAATTGCTCATTTAAAGAGTGAAATTGTAATCTAGATTCTAGACATCGAAAACTACATTTGTTACGCGGAACACAAACACAAAAGTGTGACAATAAGGTATGCAAATAGCAGTGAAAGTACTTAAAGAGCTCGTGAGCATCAACGTGTGTATGCCACAGCTAAGTGCCTTTAGAAGTTGGGAAGCGCAGCTTGTAACATGCCCTTTTTGAAGAAGAGTAATTGGACGTGACTATGAAATAAGACGTTTCATCCTCCATTTCTTTTGTAATATTTCGTCTTAACTGCCTCGTTGGTCTCGTAGTTCGAACGATTGTAGTAAGATCGTAGTTTATGCGATTTCCTAGTCGAGCAGTGCTTTTGGGTTTTTCCATAAGGAATGTCTCAGTAGCAGCTCAGAGTTTGAAAGTTGGTGGTGTGACACTCCCGTGTCTCGGAAAACACGTAAAGTCAGGCGCCTGATTTCTCCCCGGTTGTGTCGGATTGCCGTCCCATTGGACTATAAGAGTGAGAGAAGAGGGAGTGCACCTGTGTTAGCGCACACACTTGCACACTATAATATCTCCTGCGTAATTGGCTAGTCTCTGCCGCTGATGGCTGCCATGACCAAAATCGGTCTGGAGAATATTATTAGTAATTTTACTTCTTTGTATTTCACTAGCTTATAGGAAGACTTGTTGGAAACAGTTCTTTATTTTCTTCAATCCTGAATTCCTGATGTTCTTCCGCAAGTTTTCAAGTAAATGCCTGGTCTCCAGCAAAAACCTGCTCATATTTCTATCCCCCCGTGAATGTGACTATTAAGATAAGTGTTGCTGTCGTTTTTTCATCTAATTAAAGTCGTTACAGGTAACGAGACACTTCAACATTCTCTGGAATACGTTGAATGTTTCTCGGCCATTTTTTAAGTCTTAGGGCCAGCTCATACTTGATGTGACCAGAAGCGATGTGGTGCTTTATTGGATAGCAAACAAGCCAAAGGTCCACCAGATGTTAAGTGGTCACCTTTGCAATACAAGAGACCTTGCAAATGCGTTGCCATCCCAGAGACAAAGTTGAAATGTCTCATGTGCCTGTGATTACAGACACCGGCACCTGCACGCTACTTTGTGGCAGAAATAGGTATGATGGTAGAACTTCCCCGGACGAGCTCTACTACTACCACGTTTTCTACAGAACACGGTGTACCCTACCCGCGAAAGCAATTCGAGGGTCGTATCTTTGCATAACGCTTCGCACCTAAGCGAACTTCAATAAGCATAGCACCACATCATGAACAAATAAATTTGACATTGTATCGCAATTTTAAAAATTGTCGGTGTGAGCTGACCCTTACCAGTTTAGTTGCTTCAACGTAAAGAAGGGACCATTTTTGTTTTCAATGGCAAGGCTCTGAAGTGTTCTCATTTAAATTACTAAGACACAATAGAAACGTTGAACTCTAAGGAAATCTTAACAAAGTCGCAATGATGAAGATTGAGCGATCTTTAAGGACTTAAGGCGACAAAAGATCGGCTAGCAGTAATCCCATACATTTTTTCAACAGCATTTACTGTGTGGGTATTGTTTCAAGGAAAGAAGATGATCACAGTAAGTACTGACTGGCTAACCATTGCATTAGCTATTTTTGTATTTCGTGCAGGTAAGAGAGTAGAAATGATTACTACATGAACTACTCTATTTTCCTTTTCTCTTTCTCTATCTAGATTATTTCTATATCCGTTCTCTTACTCCTATTTCTCTCTCCACGCCCTATATTCCTCCCCGTTCTCTCTTCATCTCTTCATTTAGTCTTGCTCTTTCTTTGCACTCTCTTTTTCTCCTATCCCATCTGTCTCACTCTACTATATTCCTTTTATACCCGGTACAATGTAGGTAGTCAAAAACAAAACCCTTATTTCGTACATTATTTCAGATACGACCCCTTGTAGAAATAACAGCGGTGCGTAAATATAACCCTGGTCATAAACTTATGTAATATTCATTTATGTTATATGTATACTGGGAATATTTCGTTATTTATTTTCTACTTTCACTGTTACTACCCAACTTTATAAATATATTTAAGGTACCGTAGTAACTTACTCCTTTTTATACGAATCTGTAATTATTTCAGTCTAGGGCAAAGACCCCTACTGAAAGGATCTAGCGTGTATCGACTTGTTCATATTTAGGTAAGTAGCGTTTTTTGATCAAGTTTTAGGCTGAGATTCAGAGATGAGATTTAGCTTAATTTTACGCTTGCACAAGTTCCTTTATGTTTCGATTCTGACTGTTAGCCTTATAGTATAGATATACCATGTGCTGCTTAGAATGAAATTGTTAAAAGTAAGAGTTTCGTAGCTACTTAACAACGGTAGATACTTTTTATATAATCGATTAACATTGCCTATTCTGTCGTGGTGATTATGACAATGACGGATTGCAAAGACTTGTTGACTTCACTTATGTTAGTATGTTTAGTTCTAATCTCAGAAGCTAAATTTGAACCTTTTCAGTAATATAAGTAGGTACTCGATCGAATGGCGAGCACCAAGGATTTTATCCCGAAGTAAATACGTTTTTTGTTTTCGTTTTTTTTACAGCGTCCATAATCCACGGAATTTAGATCCGCTTTATTCCCAGGTAAAGCGTTCCTGTGTATTTTTTGTACGAAAATAACTGTTTTAAGGTTAAATTCCGCCTGATAAATGATATTAGCTAAACCCCTTTACAAAGGCCCTTATAATGATAAAGTTTGTGTACAATCCACTTCGTGGATATTAGGTAGAATATTACGTAAAATTGCTTTACATTAAGGTAGTATCACACATTACAGGGGCGCTTTAGACAAACGATACACGTGTTCAGACTTACATAATCATGTTTCACGTTTATGGCACATCATAGAACTGAAATATTAATAATTTCATATCCTCACAAATCTTTTACCGAAACGTGTTTTGGGATAGAAGGACCACACAGCGGTGTTTGGTCCTTTTGTCCCAAATCATCTTTTGTGCAACAACTATCGGGGTGACAATTCATTGTATGACGAATAAGGAATGAAGAGCTTTGTATACTGGTGTTTTTATTACAATTAAAGTACAACCGGCGAACTGTGGGTGTAGATTGGTACACCTCTGTCTAACCCTTCGGGGAATACAAGCGTGATTGTATGTATGTATTAAAGTACAACAGACGGAGAAAGTTCCGATTGACCGTCGACCTTTGGCAATGAGGGGGCATAACAAGGATAACAACATTAGTATTGGTGTGAACATGACAGACTTAGTGACGGCGGAGCTCAACGACCCAAATCTAGAAAACTGTTACTTGACAAACACAAACATGGAGTACTAGCGGCATTAGAGAATACCAAACGATCATCTTTCTTTGTACAAGAGACATAAAAAGACACTTAACCCGAGCCGTAAAATACTCCCAACTACAAATTCCTCACACACTGATCCTTCTGTAAAATCCTATTTCATGTCCGACATAATCCTGAAGGAAAAAACTGTTCACAAAGAAGGGTGGCCCCATTTCATTGCCTTCTTCGGACTATTTATAACAGAATTGTGTACTAAAACTGAATGTTTACAGTCAAAGACTGTTACCACGTTTGACGGTCGCGGCCGATTGCGACAAAAAATATTTGTAGGGCTGCTAGTTTAACTATTAAACTAAGTTGTAGGCGTGAGGGCAGTCATAAAGTTCATTTTTCATTGTGTTGTTGTTATACCTTGCGTGTCATTAACGATTTGAATTCATTGTTTTGTAAAACAAGTTATTTTTATTTCCGGATAAATTTTCCATTTCTGTTATTATATTTTCCAACCTCTCGTTTATTATATTTTATTTAACTCGAAATGGTTTCCTCTCAAATTGATAAGCAAGAACGCAAAATTAGACGTTTCTAGGTCGCCATCATCACTTCAAGCAAAATATACAAACGAAAATTAAATCCACAAAATTATTCAACAACCTCGAGAAATCCAATATAATTCTAATTTCCCGTCGGAGATAATTTATAATGTAACAAATTATTTCGGTTGCGACAGCCCTACGCCGCCCTGAAGCACCCATCGCGATGTAATAAGTAGGGACATCCTCCCACTACAGTAACTGTGCCCATAAGAATTTAAATTTAATGCTAAACGCTTTTTGAATATCCCAAACTTGATTGTGCGTAATAATTTTATGCATATTTTAAGCAAAACCTACTTTAGATAGAGTGAAAGAAGTATGTAAATTGTTTTATCCCGCAACGATTGCACTGATTACGGTCCGTCACGAAATTTCATTTCATTTTATTAAAGGAATGTTTAATTGAATTGCGTTCAAATATATAAACGCCTTTGAGAACAACAAATGGTGCAGAGCTTTGTGTATTCATTTCAATCTTCTTTTGAAGATAAAAACGTCAATAGAATACATTCTTTTAAAATACTTATTTTCACAAAACTAATTTATTTTAGGTCTCAAGATATTGCCCTGAGAAACCCGTTACATTGTAGCTCATTTTCTATAGACTACAAAATATAGATCTTAGGTTTAAAATTCTACAATGCTTAATATTAATTGTGACAACGCGCCTAGAGCTTTAGGACCAGATTTCTTTAAGTAGACCAACGATAATCCAAGGTGATGTCTATCAAACGCTAACGAGGGGTCACCCTATCACCATGTGTGCCGAACCAAACATCACAACAGTCGTACTAGTTATTTTTTACACAACAACCCCGATACGATTCGCGACAAGTAAACAACGGGTATCCGCTCCTGACACTCGATATAGACTACGTGTGTACATAGTGTGTCTATAAATGTTTCACACTGTCGTGAGTGCTATTACGAGTACAAATCACATGCACAAACATGAGGGGAAATACTTTCCACGTTTCTGGGTTCAACATCGCTACGTGTATTAACATACGTAACGAAAGGTCACGCCTAAAATATTCCAATGGTAGGAGACTTTTGAAGCTCATATTTCATAGCAAATGTATTTTTGAAAAACCCTTAATCATGGTAATTATCTGTTGAAGAAGAAGTCTTAGATATAAGACACACGGTCGTGATTCTGATGTAATCACCACGCTTGGAACGGACTTCGTAATGTTTTGTGATAAACCTGAGTATGTTGTTATTTATAGACATAAAGATGTTGTACATCTCATTAAAGTATATAATATCTTCATCCGAGGATACCTTACTTTATGAGATGGTGATTTTTTTAAGAATAATCTGAATAAACAAACCCCAAAAACATTCTTTGTTCTATCTGAAAATTGGACATACGCTAGCGACTAATAGACTGTTCCGGTAGCGGAAATAAGAATTTTCGTCCATTCGCGGTAATTGAGCTCTTAACCCTGAAAACGGACACTTGTGCGTTGCCATTAAGATCGTCATATAGATAGCTTATACATGCGTAATACGTTAATATCAGCGTGACAGACATTTATTACGACATTCCCTCTTCAAGTGACAAGAGGAAGAAAATTAGTGTCAGACATTAGTTACAATTTGTGTGGCAATTTGTGTACAAAGGTCTTGATGAAGACAGTTGCGCGTTTTACAGTTCTGCGTACTGGGACGTAATGAGGGTATTTGATTAATGTTTCTGTTGGTGAATGTTCTGAACTGGAAATTGTGGCGTTAATTCTGGTCACGATTCAGGAGGCCGTCGTTAACGCGTGTCTGTTAAATCGGTACCGCCTCTCCTGAAACACTGTGGCTTTACAAGTCTCATTTAATATGGAGAGCGGAAACGAGGAACTGTATCGAATAAGACCGCTTGCCAATTTACACAATTCGTTTACGAACCGAAGTGTTTTTTTTTTTATAGATTATTTCTCCTGTATTGGGGGTGCTTTTACAGGCATATAAGCTCACATAGGCAAACAATCAGACCCGGAACAATTATCTATCCGTAGGGGAATCAAAATTGCGACACGTAGCGCAGCAACCAATCGCTCAACCACTGCTCCTACCGTGCCCTCAAATGTTCAAACGTTTTGCTGCCCGCTTCCGCTGCTATCGAAGTAACAACCTTTCTCATGGTCCTTGCGTGCTCGAACTGATGTTGAAACAACGCTTATTAAGCCATTAAGGTACCTATTTCTAAATCGATCGATGTGAGTCTACGGAACCAACGTTTAAAATAATGCATGGCTATTGATTAGGAATACGGAAGTAGCTAGAATAGCTTGCACTATTCTTAGGGGAGAATATAACAGTCTTAGACGGGACAAAATCAATAAAAAGTTCTGTCCATAAATCCTGTCTTTATTACCTTCGGAGAGAAAGGACCAAATAACAATCGCAAGTATAATAAGAAAATGTAATAAATGTATGTCTGGTTCGCCGAATCAGTGTCCTATTCATATTTATGGTCGATTACAATTTTGATTATTTCCGATGATGTAGAAAGGAGCTTCATTACGAACCATAATTTTTGCCGATTAGCAATACCATGTGGTTTCATCCACGTTAACTTACGTCCTTGAATACTGCTTTGCCCCCGTGGGTCTATAATCTTCCGCGATAAACGCGCTATATAATGCAAAAAGCTTTTCCTAATCGGACCAGTAGTAGGTTAGCGTTTTCAAACAAAGATACAAACAAAAGGACTCTTCTGTTTTATAATATTAGTCTATAGGTGTCAGTCTCTTTCTTAGTCTGCTTTTTGTCTACTTATCCATATTACTTCTTTTACAATTCTATATTCAATAATATTTTTGAAGCAAGTTCAAATTTCACGATATAGACCTTTTGTCTGTACCAAAAAGGTCAACTTGTGACCTTCTATGGCGTCCCCTCGCGGCATTTCCGACATCCGAGCAATAAATTCCTTGCATGAATCGCCATTAATCATTCATTCTACATAGACTAAATCGTCATCATCATTCATCCTGTCTGCATGATTAAATTATAATCTAAACTTTTGCTGTAGATCACGCCACGCTTTTGCTGTAGATGACCACGGCCATTCAAAGTCAAAGTCAAAGCATTTATCTCATAGTATAAAACAAAGTCGCTTGCCGCCGTCTGTACGCTTAGTTCTTTTAAACTACGCAACTTTAAATTTGTATCAATAGATAGTGATTTAAGAACTGTGGTGTTATATTTGTATACACCTTCCTTATACGTATGGTATAAGATCACGGTACGACCATCGGGAGCGGCGCAGCAACTAAAGATGCGGGTGACACCGCGAGCTGGCTTGTTTCAATTAAACCATTTACAGGCACTTTTGAATTGTCAAGCAGTCGGTTAGTTAGTTAGTAAGGAAGTTGTGGCTAGTTGCTCGTTCCAAAACGTAGTTAGGTCTCTATGGAGATCAACGAGCAGGAAACTCCACAGACACTAGAACTTATCTAAGTATCTAAAGTAATATTATACAAAAACTAAAAAATATTAGAATGTTAGGGACAATTTGGAAGATAATTCGATAGACCTGATAAATTAATGGACATTATGCAGCTAACAGTGAATTATTACACGCCATATATAGCAGAACACGCCGAGACAAATCAATTGTATCACACACATTATTTACCGTGTTCTAACAAATAAATATTTTTCATTTGATTTTTCGCGCTCCCTCAACGGAAACAAGATAAATGTAACAGTTCAGATTCCAGCTCATAATCGAATCTTGGGTTCTTACATTACTGGTGAATGCTCTTTAGTCAGTCAGCAGGGCTGTATTGTAACGTAATGCTCGAAATCGAATCTTAGGTTATTACATTAGAGGTGAATGCTCCCGGCAAGGGAGGACTTTTTGGCAGTACTGATACAATTGTATTATAAAATATTTCATTGGTAGAATGTAACAGAATTGGTAAGTACTAAGGATAATTATGCTTTATCTATACTAATATTATAAAGCTGAAGACTTCGTTTGTTTGTTTGAACTTGTTAATCTAAGGAATCACTGGTCCGATTTGAAAAAATCTGCTTGCGTTTGTCGAGGAAGGTTATAGGTTACAACATTCCGCTACGACCTACGGGAGCGGAGCAGTAACCAAAGGCGTAACTTATCGGGTGAAACAGCGAGGTTCCTAATGTTAATCTTACTACTATCATAAATGCGAAAGTTTGGATGGATGAATGTCTGTTACTCAATAACGCCAAAACTGCTGAACGGATCGGGATGAAATTCGGAGATAGATTACAGTCTGGAATAGCACGTAGGCGTTTTTAACCTAAATAATAAACGATTTCCATGGGATAATGCATCGACTTTGATGCAGACGAAGTCGCGGGTTTAACCTACCCATTTTATACGTATAAACACGGCCACCCTTTCACGCATGCGATGAAAGTATTCACAAAGAAGCGTTTTAATTGCTTTATTTTTATTTCTTTTTTAAACAACCGTGCTCCTACCTACGTCAAAGGCATTCTTGTATAAATGTTCTATGTGTAGTACAGTTGAGACTGCGTAGAATAACTTGAAATGTTATGTCTTCAAACTCTTCAATATAGCTTACTTTCATTCATTGTTACTTTATTTTGTTGATTGGAATTAAGTTCAATGGGTTTAGTTTTGTTTTCATTACTTTGGAGTGCGTAATTGACTTTTCCATTGGTGTCATGGTCACTAGTGTGATTATCGAGTGTGGGTGTGTGTGGTTCGATTTCCCTGTCGGGCAAAGTGATATTAGCTTTTCCCTTTAGGAACTTCTCAGTAACAGCCCGTAGTTTGGAAGTTGCTGGTGTGATACTCCCGTGGCTCGGAAAGCACATTAAGCCGTTGGTCTTGCGCCTGATCTCTCCCCGGTTGTGTCGGATTGCCGTCCCATCGGACTATTAGAGTTAGGAAAGCGGGAGTGCGCACACACTTGTGCATTATAATATTTTCGGCGTACCTGGCTAGTTTGCATAAGGATAAGCCGCCGTGACCGGAATCGGTGTGGAGAATACATTATATTGTTTTTTTTAATAAGGAGTTTCTCAGTAGTATCCTGGAGTGTGGAAGTTGTAACACCTCCGGAAAAAAACGTAAATCGTAAATAAATATTGTTGCAACTTCAATAAACATATCTGAAATTGTAAACATACCTTACTTTAAATTAATTAATGTAAAACCAGTACTTAATTAATTCACGTTCAATTGGTCACAATGAGTGCACCGGGCACTGATGTACCCAGATAAACAATGGGGTCAATATGGCGCATTTAAACGATATAAAGTTACATTTTTGTTGTAAACAATATGATAATAATACATACCATCACGCCTGTTTTCCCCGAAGGATTAGGCAGACGTGTACTGACGTACACCCACAGTTGGGCGGTATGTTTAAGTCCCATGGAATAGGGGGTGAGCCTATCGCCATTAACTGGGCACAAATCCAAACTCAGAGTAGCAGCTGAGAATTTCATAGAAAAACCCAATAACACTTTATGCTTTTTTCAATACGACTCATTAATTTCAGCTTTTCAATATAATCTAGTCGGCCAGGCGCTTGGGATGGAGAGAAGACATGTGGCGGTCTACTAGGCGTATCCCAATGACATTCCAGACGTGATTCAAAGACTAGAGTGAATGATTTATACCCTAATTTGGAAGGGTTACAAGTTTAACTTAATCTCTATCTGTAATTATTTTCTAAATTGAATTTCTCAATTTTCAGCCCAAGTACCTACTGATTTGTAATAGACAGATTAGGTATCGCCTATTGAAAATCAGTATTTGATTCGAACTTTATAAAATTGGTGCCAAATTCTACTAGCTCTATAAGAAATATAAATACTAGGAATACCCCGCAGTTTCATCCGGGTGAAGTTACGTCTTTGATCACTGCTCAGCTCCCCTACATCGTAGCGGAATATTATGACCTATACCCATAATGCTCCTTGACAAACAGGCTATATTTTAAATGTAACAGTTCACAGTAGGACCCATTAAGTTAATGATAATTGCAATCCGTGGTGCTTGGCAATCTGGGCTTCTCCCAGTTGTAAATAATCCCTTTGTGCCTATTGGCCTAATTCTGTTCTGTCTCCTGCTTGTTTGGAGGGAAGTGGAAATTATGTTTTTCTTACTCCTCCGCTAAGCTTTTCTGATTAATTTCGTTGCGGGATCCAAGACAGTTGAATCGTTTCTCTGGGACTCGCCGAGCTTCATTGTCTCGGCGCTTTTCTTGTGGTCGCCACTGTTGATTCTGGCTTACAGGAGTTGCAGTGGTTTGGGAACAGTGTGGCGGGCTTGTTCCAAAAAAAAAAAGGCTATATTTTAAATCGGACTAGTAGTTGCCGACTTAACGCGTTTAAACAACAAACTCTTCAGCTATTTAATATGAAGTACAGTAGAGTCCGTTTATAATGACATCGAAAGGAATTGACAAACACGTCATAATAAGCAGACGTCATACAAAGCGTTATGTGAAATGAAAAATCTTTTTTATGTAAATATGTATGTACTTCAGTTTTTTAATACAGAAACATAGTACTTGCATATGTATACGTACATATTAAATCAAAATCAAAATTGCACGTAATCAGCAGATTATTATAATAACACATACAAGTGTATTTTTGTTTTTGTGTTTTTTTGTCTGCTTTTTTTTTTCATTTTATTGTAAAAACAGTCTCTAATACTATTGTGTATATCATGCCGGTCATTATAACCAGACATAATTTATTAAAAATGGGTCATAATAAGCGGCATGTCACTGTAAGGGAAGTCATTATATCCGACTTTTTTATAAAGAATTTTATATGAAAACCAAACTTCGTAGTGCAATTACGTTATAATAACCGGTTGGTCAATATAGGCGGAGTCATAATAAACGGATTCTACTGTATATACATCGTTTCTGCATATCCCTTTTATGTCCTCGTGTCCCTTACTCAATATTCAGCCCACCAATTCCAAAATAATATTGAAGGCTCGAATTTCATTAGATAGTTGGAACTCCTTGGAAACTGGCAATATCCCACAATCAACATTTCATTCTGGAAAAGTTTTGCGTCAAACTTTCACAAGCAATTCAGTTATTACAATAACGTAACTTGTGAATCCCTGAAATCTGAAGAACGAGGCTTTCAAACATAGACAGAAATAGGGTTGCCAGGTGCTCGGATACATTAGTTATAGGAACACTGTTTTTAGTCACCCCTCCGCCTTCCCCGAGGCGGAGGCAGTGCACGAGAATTTCCACAAGACAAAAGAAAAACATTCTGGGGTCAATGCGACCGGTGGCTGACGGGGCTAGTCTTGTGGTGGTGGCGGGCCAATACCTGCCGGGATGCGGAAGAAAGCTCAGAGCGTTACCCGTTCCCCGGCCAATGGTAGTTGGAGGAACACCGTAGGGTTTTAGTGATCCGACACACCGCTCCGCCTTCCCTGACGCGGAGGCAGTCTATAAGAATTTCCACAAGAAAAAAAAACAGAGGATTTTTGGATGAGTGTCCAGCCAAATTAGTCGGTGTCCGGGTTTAAAAAGGCTTTAAATTTAATGCGTTAGAAATTAATTACATGATACAAGTACCAAAAAAATTAAATACAACAATGTTATCATTTCAAAATTCAGACACAAAATCCCGGCTTTTTTACCCAAAACTCCGGCTTACCTGCCTTAAATTCGGCTTTCCGAATTTAGCATCTGGCAACCCTAGACAGAAAGGAGGCAGACAAACTAATAATAAACTGTAACTATACTCAATATCATGTCGATCCTCAAGTCCGTCTACTTCGGCATTGAACGTGAGCCACATAGCAATTAGAGTCGATTTTCCTTTAACACTGACTGAGAAAATATATGTTCCGTTCAAGTATTGAACTTAAGAAACTGGTGGGTGACCTTGTTGGTAGTTTTGTAGGAAATTGGCTGAACAACATGGGTTGAGAATATGGAAATTGGCTTTTCGAACAAGGTTTTTGGGTCTGAAAGTTTTTGGCCAATGTTTTCAGGGTTATCATTGGATTAGCTTAAGCCCACGAGTTCATCATCGAGACTATCAGTTACCAGAGGGGTTTAAATTTTTGGAGCGTATTTTGCGCGAATTTGTCTAAAATAAAAAGAGCCTATGTCTCCTTATAAGATCAGCTGTATGTCAGTAAAACTCCCATCATAAATGGTCCTGGCGTTTAGGAAAACAGCAGGAACAAAACGATAGATGAGATAGACCGAAAAGAAAAAAAATATATACATTTAGTAATAAGCTGTTATTTTGACATTACAAACAAAAACTTAAATTTTATTTATTTGTTTAGATTGACAGAAGAACAGGGAAGACAGGGTTGACAACATGGAAATTAGCTTCCCGAACAAGGTGCTGAAAGTTTTTACCCAATGGTTTTCAATATAATTAAGCGGTGGAAAATTAAAACTGAACACACACACAAATTAATACATAGTACAGATCTAATTGTTCTAAGAACACTAAAATCTCGCTATAACTAGCTTTTACTTGCGACTTCATCCGCGTAAAACTTACGGTAACTTTTTTTTTTTTTTTCAATAAAATATAGCCTATCTTACTCGCTGAAAATATCCATTGGTAAAAGAATTGTCAAAAGTTAAGTAGCTTTTAGTTAATCCATTACAAACAAAAATACAAGTGTTCTCTCTTATATAACATTAGTTTACATAGAAACTAACACAAACGGTAACATTTTTGGGGTCAAGCAAGAATGACAAACAGTCCGGAGTTTACCTCACAATCGTTAAAACAGAAAACAAACTTACACAGCCTGTCTTTATCACTCTGTATGTGTGCGAGGGAGAGAGAGTATGAAGCGAGCAAATGAAAAATACTTTGGACCCCGCCTCTCAGGAATGTGGGGGGGGGGGGGGTAATAGAAATGTAATTCAGAAGAATTCTTTGAAATACACGTGTTTTGTGTTATTGCTTATTGAAGTTTTATTGTTAGACATTGCTTGAGATTCCTGAAGGGAAAAGAAATGTAGGGCTGTACGTGGCTGTACCTATACTGTGGTACGATTTTCTCCTATTACGGTAGCCGAAGGTGACGGTGAGGGCGGCAGTCGTGAAGGCCCTGTGTTTAATATACAGCACCCATCTCATGTACGAGGCTTTTTTGTCCTTTGGAGAAACTCATCACACTATTCCCAATGATTCCCTTATATGCTTTTCTAAGTTTATCTTGGACATCACTGTCATCAGTAAAAGAAAACATCTGGACTCTGGATTCGCCAATCTCGTTTGAGCAAGACTGGTGCTCGATACTTCTGTCTTCTCTGTATAAGAAGAGGCGTTTGCCCTGTAGTGGGACATTATAAGACTGCTATTGTTATGTACGTTTGCCCAGCACGGCCCCTCAGAATTTGCATTTATGGTGTACACCATTGCAATGTACTCGCCTCTAGCAGTATATGTACCGATTTCTTTTTCAATGTACCTCTATACTTTTGAAGAAATATGCAAAAAAAGGTGGCCGTGCCAGCCAAACGCTTTCAGCACGGCCCCCCATGTAACTTGAATAATACATACCGTATTAACAAATGTCTATAACTCAAGAAATGTACTCTATTAATACGTTATATGTGCCGCAACAGTTATTGTGAATTCATAATAACAAATAATATATAGATGTGGATAAGGGGCCGTGCTGGAAAAAATCATTTTAAGAAATATCTAAAAAAGACAAAACATACTTAGCCAAAAACTATTAAAAAATAATTGAAGTTTAGCAAGTAACATATGTACCGCATTGATTTCTCATACAACTTGTTATATTGTGAAAAATAAATCAATTTTAGTTCATTCAGCACGGCCCTCTATAGTTGCCTATATCTTTTTAAATAAGCCGTGTATGTTTACAAAATTCGACTTCCTGAATAATATATAGGAGTACATTCCTTTCAACTAAATTGCAATTCTGCTGTATCAATACTTTAGAAGATAAATTCAATCTAAAATATACATACATTAAAACTGATGGGGTGACCATGATTCTACATGAAAATAGGATAAAAAATACTGCTTAAATTGAGTAAATCTTTATTAAAATAAACAAATCAACAATATGGTAAACTATATAAACGATAACTAGGTACTTATACATAATAGCGTAGCGGTAGCGTCAGTGAACTAACAGCGATCGCACACGACAAAATTAACTGATAATATATTATTATACTTAATGATTATTTTTTAAGATGTAATGAATAAACACATAATTATTTAAATAAATTACCCAATAGCGGACAAATTTTAAACTTTGAGAAACATTGAATATTTTGTTTTTTTTAGCATTTCTCATTCTGAATAACATTTATTTAAACATATTATAAGTTGTGTTTTTTCTAGGGGAAGGTTATAAGCACGCTTTATATATTTTTTATTTCTACCACGCGAGCCGAACCGTAAGTTAAAGCTAGTCCACTTAGAAATTCGTTTATTTAATATATTATCCCACTAGATAGGCTTTGAGGAAAAGAAAACGATTAATTACTTGACGCCAAGAATCAGTTATTTTTATTTTTAATGTTTTTGATGGGTACCTATACCTACCCTGTGTCATTCTCACAATTAAGACGAATATGACGACATCTCTCAAGTTGAAATTAATAAAGCCGTTTAGACTACAAAGCGTGCCAAAGAAATGAAGGTTGCTACATATCTACATTCATTCACTCGAAAAACCTTACCGTCCTTCTGGTACAGTCGGGTAAAAAGAATGTTTATTTCAATGTAGTCACATAATTTAATTAATATAAGTACATAAATATAGAACATTTATGTACCTACCTACCAAATATATGAAATCATGGTCACCCCATCAGTTTTAATGTATGTATATTTTAGATTGAATTTATCTTCTAAAGTATTGATACAGCAGAATTGCAATTTAGTTGAAAGGAATGTACTCCTATATATTATTCAGGAAGTCGAATTTTGTAAACATACACGGCTTATTTAAAAAGATATAGGCAACTATAGAGGGCCGTGCTGAATGAACTAAAATAGATTTATTTTTCACAATATAACAAGTTGTATGAGAAATCAATGCGGTACATATGTTACTTGCTAAACTTCAATTATTTTTTAATAGTTTTTGGCTAAGTATGTTTTGTCTTTTTTAGATATTTCTTAAAATGATTTTTTCCAGCACGGCCCCTTATCCACATCTATATATTATTTGTTATTATGAATTCACAATAACTGTTGCGGCACATATAACGTATTAATAGAGTACATTTCTTGAGTTATAGACATTTGTTAATACGGTATGTATTATTCAAGTTACATGGGGGGCCGTGCTGAAAGCGTTTGGCTGGCACGGCCACCTTTTTTTGCATATTTCTTCAAAAGTATAGAGGTACATTGAAAAAGAAATCGGTACATATACTGCTAGAGGCGAGTACATTGCAATGGTGTACACCATAAATGCAAATTCTGAGGGGCCGTGCTGGGCAAACGTACATCTATTGTTTAGGTAGGACCGCAATCCATTCTTTTATACGAATATTATAATTGCGAAAGTAACTCCGTCCGTCTCCCTGATTTGGTACGGGGTAACTCTGAACATCAAGTTTTTTATTTTTTAATTCAAGATGGGTAAGCTCTTGAGTTTAGTCTTTGTCAGAGGTGAAAGGATATAGGCTTTTTATTCAGCGACGCCTGCTTTCGCGATAACTGACATTTACGAAGACGAAATCGCGGGCAAAAGCTAGCACCTACTTATTTTCACTAAAGCAAATAGATTTTCTTATAAAACTTTACAGACGGGAGACACTACAGTACAATTGGCAATTCAGCATCACCCTTTATCGCCATTTACTGGGCACAATTCCAATTTTAAGATTGAATTGGATCTTTATCCAAAAAAGTTTGCTGGCCAGTTCTACCCAAGCTTTTCATTAGTGCTATCCTCTGGAACTCACAATCGGAATGGACAAAATATTTTTGTATATGATAAATTAGTAAACATTTTTTTGTATATGATAGCTAGTTTTTTTTTTATACCACTGAACGTGGCAGACTGCTAACGGCCCGCCTGATGTTAAGCGGTTACCGCTGCCTATGGACACAATTCATCATACTCATCATCGAGATTCGTCAGGCCATCACACTACGCCCAACGGGAGCGGAGCAGTAACCAAAGACGAAACTGAACATGAGTAAAAAAAACTACGCAGTCGAAGTCGCGGGCAGAAGCTAGTAGTATAATAAAGCTGAAGAGGATTATTTTTCGATTCTTTGTTGAAACACGCTAATCTTTGGAACTGGCAGTCGGATTAGAAAAAATATTCTTTTATAAGATTGGCCAGATTCATAAGGAATAAGGCTATATAACATCACGCTACGAGTTAAGGGAGCGAAGCCGTAATAAAAGACGTTGCTGAACGCGGACGAATTAGCGGGCAGAACTTAGTAACATAAAGCTAAAGAGCTTATTTAGTTTGTTAAAACGCACTAACCTTTGAAACTGATAATCGGATTAGAAAATAGCCAGATTCACGAGTAATAGTATTGGCTATATAACATCACGCTACGCCCCACACAGGACGCTCCGCAGTAACCAAAGACGTAACAGAAAACGGGAGAAAAAAATTACACGGACAAAATGGCAGCCAGAATCTACTGTCCTATTAAAAGCTAAGTTTTTTGCTACAAGTCTTTGCTCTAGTTCCTAGTTTCCAGATCATTGCGTCGTCTGTTCAGCCCAACAAAGCCTGTCTACGTTTTGCCTGATCAATGCGTAGGATACTAAACTAATTTTCTATATCGCTTCATGTTGTCAATACCCTAAGGAGGTCATAGATTTTTCCATGTCAGGAAATATGTCTGTTGAATTGAATTTATATTATAATGATGGTTGTATATCAGCTAAGTGAGTAAATATTTACTCACAAATCATTTATTTTAATAAATATGTTTACAAACATTTTTTTTGGTTTAGCTGTTCGTTCTGCCCAAGCGATTTTGCCGAAACTTTTACTGGCTAGAAAGCTGATGTTGTTTTTAAAAGACTAAGGGTAACGAAAAAGCCACCGATAGGCGATAACGGCGATAACCGACATCCACGCAGGCAAAATCACGAGCATACTAGTCATAAATTATCATCATCATCATCATCTTCCTGCCCTTATCCCATTCTACTTAGGGTCGGCGCAACATGTTTTCTCATACTAATTATAAATGCGAGACTATTATTTTAAGCACCAAAAGTGTGTGTGTGTGTGCTAGAGATGTTATGCCCTCGGCAACTGTTTCTCAATTGTAGAAGACGATTGTCGACGCCTTTCACAATTATCTTATGAAAACAGGAGACAGCGTATCTCATTATTACTGAAAACGATCACAACGGTTCATTTTAATAGCTCTTTAAACTTTAAACATCTGATGCTCGATTTTATGTGGTCTATAACTTCTACTTGAGCATATGTGATCTAGTTTCATGCGTTCAGGTCGTAAAAGTTCCTAGAATCTATAAAGTGCTGTTCACACATGGGTAACATGGGTAAATATCCAAGCTTGGCCATCAGTTTTACGGTATTAAAGACCACGTAAAGGTAGTTTCAAATCCACGAAGCGAGGTGCGAATTAGATAGGAGAGAATTGAAACCACGCTGATTCTTTCACACTGAAAGATGTACCGCGCCGGCTCGCGGGTTATATGTTTATCCATATTGCAAAATAATAAATACACTAATTATGCAGTTACATAGTTCAATGATGACTTTATTGGTGGGTTCTTCAGAAAGGTCAAGTGCGCAGTTCTTATAACCGCTGTGCTTGTATGACCATACGAACGTGGAGGAGGCGACCGGGTATGTAAGGAGCAGGTGGCGTTCTGTGGTTTCTGCCTTGGTAAAGGGGTGAGTTTAAGTATGTAGGTATGTGTGTGAAGTTCAATGTTATACGAACAAATATTTCAGTTCTCTCCTTGCGCCTCCACGCGCATCCAGACCTCTCATACAAGTGATTTCAAAGATTGACCAGATATATTATGTTCATAGAAATATTTGTTGATACTGTTACGTCGTACGTACGAGATCTTTCTAGAAAGCACGTGATTACAGTGTGTTTGGCTAAAGGCTTCGAGAAGCATTCCACTATTATTATTAGTTGGAAGTTAGTTGTCATTGTAATTTCGACCGTACGCCGAGGGCATAAGGTACCTATTTCTTTATTCGGTACAAGTAGACATTGCCGGAATGTTCGTGAACATTCGTGTGTTGTATAAAAGCACAAGCGCCGACAAACGAGAGTCAGTCTGATTCAGGCGATACAACGAAGCGAATCGAAGCGAACTAGAAGTGCGATATTTAAGCGAATAGTGACCAGTACTGTATTTGTGATTAAGTTTAAGTGTTTTTGTGTTTAATAAAGTTATTTAATTGTCTGAGTGGTAGTAATTAATTTATCCCATACCCGGCTCGTAACAATTTGGTGTCAGAAGTGAGGGATAAATTATGCCAATTCTATCAAAGGACGACACGGACGGGATCCGTACCAGGAGTCAGCGACAGCAGGACATGGACCAAAGGCGGTTTGGAGATTCTCCAACACAGA
This sequence comes from Caradrina clavipalpis, assembly GCA_932526535.1. Taxonomy (NCBI): domain Eukaryota; kingdom Metazoa; phylum Arthropoda; class Insecta; order Lepidoptera; family Noctuidae; genus Caradrina; species Caradrina clavipalpis. The sequence continues at coordinate 2,094,200 of OW052110.1, forward strand.
GACCGGGTGGTGTCCAGCCTACGTTAGTGCCAGTCGCTGGCCCATCCGCAGTTCCTACAGCATCAAGTGCGCCAGACTTGTCAGCTTTAATGGCGCTGCTACAGGAGCAGTCTCGCCGTCAAGAGGAACAGGCTCGTCGGTTGGAAGAGCAGTTGCAGCGAGACAAAGAGGAGCAGGCTCGCCGTCAAGAGGAGCAGGCTCGCCGTCAAGAGGAGCAGGCTCGCCGGTTGGAAGAGCAGTTGCAGCGAGACAAAGAGGAGCAGGTCCGCCACCAAGAGGAGCAGGTCCGCCGCCAAGACGAGCAGATGCTCCTCATAAAGGATCTTCATGCAACTTTTGGCAAAGACCTAAAGGTGATGAAGGATCAGGTACAGCAGCACGAGAATCGCCTCTCAGAAGCCGAAGTTCAGATCGCTGGGGTGAAGAAGGCTTTGGGGGAACTGAAGACTGGAGACGTCACTGTAGCTTCAGTAGTTGCTGCACCTTCAGCGCGGGGCTTTAAGGTGCCTCCATTCGATGGCACATCTTCGTGGTCGGCTTATAAGATTCAATTTGAGGCCGTTATGAAGGCGAATGGATGGACAGAACCGCAAGCTATGACCGCGCTCACCTTGGGGCTCCGAGACCAGGCCCTAAACATTCTTGAGGCGCTCGGCAAGAATGTTACCTACGAGCAGCTGCTGGAGGCGTTAGAGTCCAGATACGGCGACGCGCACCTGGAGCACGTATTTCGTGCTAAGTTGAAGGATCGTGTTCAACGTAGTGCCGAGAACCTACAGCAGTGGGCCCTCGAAGTTGAAAAGCTGGTTCGGAAAGCATACCAGTCTGCCCCTGCACTTATCGATGGGAATCTGGTACAAGCGTTCGTTGATGGAATACGCGACCTAGAAGTTAGAGCCGCTGTGAGACTTGGGCATCACGAGACGCTGAAAGACGCCTTGGCCCATGCCTTAGAAGTAGAGGCAGTGAGGCAGGACCACCGAACGCACCGCGTCAGGGAGGTTGTAGCATCACCTGTACGCGACCGGCCGCAAGGGTACAGTCCTAGGTGCTACACGTGCGGAGAACGGGGTCATCTTCGGTCAAGCTGTCCTAAGCGCAGCAGCCCGAGAGAAGATCAGCAGGGAAGGGCGGCTGAAGTGACTGCCCAGCCACAGCAGGGAAACGAGTAAATGCCAGGACTGGGGGGCGGGTGCTGGCTGGTATTGAAAGAGCCCCGAGAATCTTGATCTCGCAAGCACATGATGGGAACAGCCTGACCATCAAAGGCGAAGTCAACGGAACACCATGCAAACTGACGTTGGATACTGGAGCTTCTCACACGGTCGTCAATTCTCACCTAGCAAGTCGGTTTCTTGGGGACTACGTCGATAACCACGACCGTATACGATTACTAACAGCTACCGGTCAGCACATAATCGTCCGAGGCAAGAAGGAGGTGGAGTTAAAATTGGGTGATAGAACTTACCAGCACAATGTCATCGTGGCCGATATAGTGGACGATTGCATCTTGGGTTTGGACTTCATGCGGAAACATCGTTGCGAGATCGACGTTGATCAAGGAGTATTGAAATGTGGTTCAGATGAAGTCTTCATGGAAGGTGCACCATCAGGAAAAGTGTACTGCTTGAAAGAGTTTGACTTCATAAATGAACATCGCAGTAGGAGAACTCACGGTAACGCAGACGCCTTGTCAAGAAGACCTTGTCCTGAAGACTGTAAGCACTGTGCCAGGCAAGAGACTAAGGAAGTAGTGCCCGTGAGGATGCTTAGAACAGATCTCAGCAATGAATGGAAGGAAACCCTACAGCAGGCTCAGCAAAATGACTCGGACATCAAACCGATCCTCGAGTGGGTCAAAGCTGGTGCTCGTAAACCTAAGTGGAGTGATGTGGCTGCGATGAGTTCCATCACGAAGAGTTATTGGGCGCAATGGAACAGCTTGGTGATCCAGGATGGAGTCTTGTGCCGTAAATGGGAAAACGCTCGAGGGGACAGTTGTCATCTACAAATGGTTGTCCCTATAGCTAAGGTACCGGATGTTCTACGGCTCTCCCATGATGGATGTTCAGGAGGACATATGGGGGTAAAAAGGACTCTACTAAAAATTCGAGAACGCTTTTACTGGATCCACTGTCGAGATGATGTGGAGGACTGGTGTCGCAAACGTACCAGTTGTGCGGCCGTGAAAGGACCCCACATACGCAGCCGAGGTGCATTAAAGGTGTACGATATTCGACAATCCGGCCAACAGATGTCTGAGAAGATGAAGACCCGTTATGACCGCAAGGTAAACAGTAGGGGTTTCGACAAGGGTTCACTGGTGTGGTTACATAACCCAGTGCGGAGCAAGGGGAAGTCCCCGAAATTGCAAGCAAAATGGGATGGACCATACCGAGTCGTGACTAGGATCAACAATGTCACCTACCGAATACAGAAGGGTATACGAGGTGCGCCTAAGATTGTCCATGTAGACCGATTGGCCCGATACTACGGGGCTAACGATGCTCGGGACGAGCATGTCTAAGGAGGGGGCAGTGTTACGTCGTACGTACGAGATCTTTCTAGAAAGCACGTGATTACAGTGTGTTTGGCTAAAGGCTTCGAGAAGCATTCCACTATTATTATTAGTTGGAAGTTAGTTGTCATTGTAATTTCGACCGTACGCCGAGGGCATAAGGTACCTATTTCTTTATTCGGTACAAGTAGACATTGCCGGAATGTTCGTGAACATTCGTGTGTTGTATAAAAGCACAAGCGCCGACAAACGAGAGTCAGTCTGATTCAGGCGATACAACGAAGCGAATCGAAGCGAACTAGAAGTGCGATATTTAAGCGAATAGTGACCAGTACTGTATTTGTGATTAAGTTTAAGTGTTTTTGTGTTTAATAAAGTTATTTAATTGTCTGAGTGGTAGTAATTAATTTATCCCATACCCGGCTCGTAACAATACTATAATAAACTAGGTATACAGGAAAAATTTTTAACCAATGCGTAAATTTTGCCATAATAAACTTCAACACGTTTTATTAAACACGTATAGTTTATTTTGATATGTCTTAGTACTAAAAAAAAAAGTTATCGCTTACGAAACATGTATACTTAAAAACCATATTTTATTGTCACTCGGCGCTAGCGCATTCCCCAGCCCCTCACCCCAGCCATGCGCCCGGGCGGCGGCCAAGAGTTGTCATTGATAGTATGGCGAATAGATTATGTCCATGTTTTGCTTATTTCAAACTCGGATAAGGATGAATTTTTTTTTAATTATTTTTTTTAACTAAACACGGAAATGTGTTCTATTACTGACACTGAACTACCAAAAAAAATTTACGCACTGGTTAAATACTTATCCTGTATAGCTGCGTAAATTGATAGTTTATTTCTTACACATAATGTAATATTCGCCCGTCCAATCCACCACCTTTCGAATACAAAAAAAAAGACGAAAAATGCCTGCTAGCAACAAAATATTCGCCCAAAATTGGTAGGCGAAGCATAAAGATCGATTAATGTACGACTTTTCTGATCTACATAATTTATGATAACGAATACTGGACCTCCTTTTGACAATGAATAATATCCATTGATCTCCCAATGGCGTAACGCGTCAAAGGACTGAATGAGGGCTCGGCTTGCCAGATTGCTAAACGGGAGAGCCTCCAGCCTCCCTTTTCGGGTTCCGTTCAACAATATCGAATGAATATTTTCATCATCTTTAGTAGGTATGGTTTTTTGATGATGGTTGGTGCTTTGGATTTTTGGTTGTCGGAGAGAGGTTGGGGTTTTGGGCTTAATCGAATGCCTAGTTTTGTGACACCTTATATAAATTGTAGGCATTCCAAGACTAAAACCAAAATGTAAACTGTCATAATAATTGAATTATGTACTTAATTGGCGAATTGTGTTTATGTGTTACAATTTCACAGCCAAAACACTAAACCAATTTTGATAAAATTTGGTAGCGACTAAGTTGACCCTCAAAAAAGGACATAGGTCACTTTCCAATCAGCAACTTCGTCAGCGTCCATGACAACCGACATTTACGCGGACGAAATGACGGACAAAAGCTAAATTAAATGAATACCTATTGCACATCTTAATTACAATAATTAATTTGCCCACCTATTAAGGTAGGACATGATGTTAAGTTATATACGTATGTAGGTAAGTATGTATCATTATCCCCATAGGTACTCAATAAAATAAATAATATGAATTTGAATTCTATCCACTAATTTATATAATTTAGATTTATACATCATAAATACTAAGGACAAGGCCAACACAATTGAAGGCCAAAAACATAACTTGCTCATAAGATTGAATAGACCCCCCCCCCCCCTTCCTACATCCCCCAAAGTTGAAAATTAACGAACAGTACAATCGATAAAACGGAAATTACAGTACAATGGTGAAATGAAATACGGTAGGTACCGAATCCCGACCAAACTTGATTACATTTTAATTGCCACCAACTGGAATTGATACTTCGTCATCATTTCGTGAACGAAGTTAAATCTCAAATGTAGATACAGTCGAAGTTTTAAGCGGTCGTCAAACCATGATTGGTACTGAAATGTGAACTGCTTCGTTAGGCTAGTGGTCCTTAGCGACTGCTACGATAGAGGTCTCGGGTTCGATTCTCAGGTCGAGCAAATTGTTATTGGGTTTTTCCTGTGAAATTCTTAGTAGCAGCTTGGAGTTAGGATTTGTGCCCGGTTAATAGCAACAGGCTCGCCGCCTATTACATGAGACCTAAAACCGTACCGGCGAATTACTGAGGGGGTACATTTGTATACCTCTGCCTAACCCTTCGGGGAATACAGGCGTGACGGCATGTTATGTGGACTTTATTGGAGTCGAATAAGTCGTCTCGTATTTCCGGATAGTAGATGATGCAAAGGATGACGATGAAGATGTTTGAGTTTGTTTGGATTAGGGAATGCAGAACCGGTGCTGTTTTAAAGAACCGGGATTTTCGGTACCTTGTGGCTTAAGAACCGGGATTTCCCGGTACTATCGATACTTTTGATACTTTAATAAGTCTTTGTAAGAGAGTTGAAAGTGTTGAAACGGAGAAAGTGAAAAAAAGACGAAATGACAGGGCAAAGTAAAAACATTTTAATCAAATCAAATAAAACATTTTATTTCTTGTTTGATAGACACTAAATCAGTCTTATCTAAATATATATAATTCAAAGGTGACTGACTGACTGACATAGTGATCTATCAACGCACAGCCCAAACCACTGGACTGATCGGGCGAAAATTTGGCATGCAGGTCATCTACCTGCATGCCAAATTTTCGACGTAGGCAGCCGCTAAGTAAGGATTTTGATCAATTCTACCCCCAAGGGGATAAAATAGGGGATGAAAGTTTGTATGAAACTTTGTCAATTTTAAACCGATCGGGCTGAGACTTTGCATGCATAAAGCTACTATGACGTAGGCATCCCCTAAGAAAGGATTAAAAAAATATATATCCCTAAGGGGATAACATAGGGGATGAAAGTTTGTATAAATCTTCTTAGATTTTCGACTAATTGAACTGAAATTAAATATTGGATTGTCGGGCAAAAGCTAGTTTAGTATAATTTTACTGGTAATTATGCCAGCAATTTTTTTTACATTAAATGATTTTTATACCTAATCCTACATAATATATAACAGAAACATTTATTAAACATCTTCACTTTACCAAACAAATTAGCATGACTCTTATTGCAATTCTGCATATCCAAAGGAGACTGGCGGGTTTCTTAGGAGCGTTCGGCCTGGTCACCTACACGGATAAGTTCAATGCTTCCTGATAGCATTATTAATTAGAAAACCATGTATGGTTGCCACTTTTTCTAAAAAGTTCTCAGAAAGTAGATATAAGACTTTAACTTTTGACATTGACATAAGGTTATGTTAAGGACGAAAATCAATATTGCAGAGTTTAATGTTAATTCACTAATAAAACATGAATAATAAGTATTATACTGTATTTTATTATTGTATAGGTTCGCCACTGCCTTATTACCTATAGACAGTATTTCTTGATCACCCGATCCCGTCAATACATGTCTCCTCAATCTTTGAGTAGCCATGGTGCAATTAGCACAACGTAGGTAATCTTTCCATTATCGTCACAATCCAAAATCGCTAAGAATATCAAATGGTAATTCGCCAGGTCAACGTTTATGCAAGATATACAGTCCAAAATACAAAGCCAAGGTCAAATATAATAATCAATAACACAGAGAGAAAACGACAAAACACCGGCGCAAAATTCAACAACGAACGTCAGATATTGACATAAAATATTGATCTAGTAGGGATGCCGAATACGATGCGATATATCGAAATATCGATACAGCGCTATACGATATATCGATATTTAATACGATATTTCGGCCATACGATGCGCCTCGATATATCGTATTCCAATAAAATATCGCATTAACGTATCGAATATTCAAATCAAAGTATAACTTTGTTTAAAATGTACCGTGAAGATCCAATATTATTATCAACATTTCGATACAAACACATTATTTACTTTAACTAATTCCGACCTCTGGTAATAAGATATTGACCAAATCAACTGGCTTTTGTTTAGACTTGTTAATTGTAGGTAGATTTACATAACTTTGTGTGTTTGTATGAGTACTACCGCCGCACTACGTTATTTGTCTGTGGTAGCAACTTCGGTGCCTTCCGAACGTCTCTTTTCTTTAGCTGGATCCACACTATCAGAAAGTCGTAACAGGATAAATCCACAGCGGTTATCCAAATTATTAGTTTTACGCAGTTTGAGTGCTGATAAGTGGCAACTGTATTTTTTATAATGAATAAACCAACCTTCCATACATATAAATTCCTTTTTTTTTATAACATACAATATTTATTGTAAAAATTAAAGAATGGTATGTATTTCTTTAATTTTTACGATATATTTAATGTTTTAATAATATTTTACCTACTAAATAACCTACCCAATCGATATACTCGGTGATACGGTTACGATGCGATATGTCGATACAACAGACTTTTTTTGGGCATCCCTAATCTACAGGTGACAAGTGACAGTTTGTTGCCAACCTAAAAACTATTTTCTATTTTTTAGTATGGCAATGTAAATAATCGATTAAGTGAATCGATATTAAGTGAATAATTAATTACAAAACCTGTGAATTATATTATAAATCCCTAAAAGAATACCTATATATACCCAGGCCAAGACCTACTTTGGGATATAATTATTGTGATAAAGGAACCAATCTCATTTTCAATCGCAATCATAATTTGAAAAATCGCAACAATCGATTTTTCAAATTGTACTCGCTATATTACAACTTATTTTTCTCCTCTTAGAGAACTTATCTGAAAATAGTATTGAAGAAAATAGTTAAACGTAAAAATCTACTTTTTTTTCGTATAAGTTTCATTTCTGTAGGAGTTCAGGCCTAAAACCGCCAGTCTCCTTTATTATATTTAAAACTTCCGTCATATCTACAAAAAAAGAACTATGAAGTTTTAGCGTAGCATTAATCAGTCTCAATAATTCTAAATAATATATTTATTAATAAACTTCAATCGACAAATTCTTTAAATCAACTTGACTCTAATTTTACATTTAAGAAATACTAAAATATAAAATAATAATATAAAGTAACATTGATTGGAAGGGGCCATAGTTCTTTCATAGTGTCAGGAAACTATTCCATTTAACCCACCCAACCAAACCCATAGCCCCATTCTTTGTTTCCATGAGCGAAGAAAATCCCTAACGCATGTCACGCCGTCCGGGGAGACGACGTGGTTATGTGGGGCTTGCACCCACTAAAAACTCCGCCTGTGCACCTACTTTCGCCTTGATGGATGGGCCGCGAGAACTGCTACGCATGACGTTCGCGACCCATCCAGCGTGGCCCACATCTGGGCTCCTTCTCCTTTGCCCGCCTCCGGGCTCTCTCCTCCTTCAGCGATGTCTGGGTGCACTGAGACATCACCACTAGATACGAGATACGATACGAGATAGACTGCCTCCCTGATGCGCTCCGCCGCTTTTTTCTGTGAGATAACGTCCTCACAGAAAAACGCAGCCGTGTCCCATACTCTCTTACTGCCGACCATAGCCCTGACAACGACCGGCAGCGATAGGTGTCCTCCAATTTCTGCCACTAGAATGCGGCACTGCGCCTCCCAGGCAGGACACTGCTCAAGAGTGTGCAGAGCAGTGGCCTGGCTGCAACCGCACTGGTGACACATGGGATTTGCCTCCCGTCTTGCCACTTTGTGCAAGTATTTGCCAAAACAGCCGTGCGCCGACAATACTTGCACTAAACGGAAGGACATCGTCCCGTGTCGCCTCCGTACCCACTCCTCTAGGATTGGCTGGATAGCCCCAACAGTCCAGTGACCGGCGCTGGGGGTCTCCAGCCTCTCAGCCCATTGCCTCATGATGGCAGAATGCGCTTCTTTGCGCCACCTCCTCACCACTTTAGGCGGCGGACCTCTGCCGCTCTCTGCCCGAACTTCCACGCTTCGTTGTAAACTTCATACGCCAGCCGGGAATTGTCCTTGGGTGCATTTGCATAGTGCAAACAGGGATAATTGTCGGCTGGTGTTCCATTTAACTGTAAAGCCATATAAGGGGCCTCTGCGAGTTGGCTTCGGCTCCTCGTACGCCTTTCAAAGGTCCGGGACACTAGAGTCCCAAGATAGTTTACAGAATAAAATAATAATCTTTTCCCGAAAGTACCGAAAGAACCGGGATTTGGTTTTGGAAATTCCGGTTCCTAAAACGACGTAAATTTCCGGGATTTCCCGGTACTTTCGGTTCCGGGATTTCCCGGGACTATTCACTAGTTTGGATGCGCTAATCTCAGGAACTACTGGTCCGAATCTGGAAATTGTTCCGCTAATAGGAAGCTACGTTATCCCTGAGTGCTAAAGGCTATTTTATTATTAAAATATTAGGGATCCAAAAGATTCACACATTTAACACTACGCGCTTGCACTGTGGTTACCAGAAGGTACATGTTTTACCTAGGTAGTCTACTTTAAGCTAAGCTAGACCGATCCGTAGCAGGTATTAGCAGAAACAATATTGAAATACCGACACAAATTAAGGACCTCATCTCTAAACAAAGATTAGCAAAATCTGGATTAAAGTCACGCTCCGCTCTGATAGAATTCAGCTCAAAAATTGAACAAACACCGGTCTCATCTTAATTCTTGAATGAATATAAAAGCTGTGTTCAATCAATACTTTTTATAATCTTTATTGAGGATTATATTATTAGCTGGGGTTTTTATGTCTATTGCTACGCCAACCCCATCATACCTAATTTATACTACATCAAACACATACTTTGGTCTTAAATTAATAAAGTACGTCAACACACAGAATCTTATTGAAACATCTGATTTTGGTTCTGCTAACATTGTTTAAATGAAATCGATCTCAATATATTTAATTAATATTCCTTTTGGTTACATCTTGGTTACACACGATCCATCTTCAATGACGTTGCAAGTGCAATCAAGGCTTAAAAAAAACGGTAATTTAAAAAACTAAAAAACCCGACTGCTATTCTTTAAAAATCCCTAAAACAAGATAAATTGTAGCAGTCGGGACCCATTCTAGAAATGGAGGATTAGTGAATTGAGAGCACATACCTATATTACATTGCAGATGGTCCCGAATGGGTCCCGACTGCTACAATTTATCTTGTTTTAAAAAGAAATTAATATACCCAGTATCACTCTTACAGTAAATACGAATCTACCGACACCTCTCAAGCTAAAATCCATCGAGCCGTTCAGCCTGCAGAGCGAGCCAAACATTTGAATTTGGCGCCAAAAATCCGCCATTTTGTTTTTTTTTTATATACCCCGTGTCACTCTCACATTAAATACGAATCTAACGACACCTCTCAAGCTAAAATCCATCGAGCCGTTCAGCCTGCAGAGCGTGCCAAACAATTATACATACAAACATACATACATACATACATACAAACATACCCTCGAAAAACATAACCCTCCTTCTGTCGCAGTCGGGTAAAAAAAGACCAGCCTATTATCGACCCACAACAGAGAAAAGGCCGTTTTTCATACAGAGAAGACACGAGCATTGATAACCACGCTTGCTCGAGGCAGATTAGTGATTACGTGCTTAATTGATTGTAAAAACCAAATTGAAAGAAAAGAGTGTCCATGGAGTTTCTTGCTCGTTCTTCTCCATAGAGACCTACGTATTGGAACGAGCACCTAGCTTCAATTCTAAACTGTAACTTTTTGACATTCAAATGTCAAAAAGTTACAGTTTAGAATTGAAATGTAAATGGTCTAATTGAAATAAATGCCTTGACTTTGACTTTTGCATCATTAAAGGTCCAGATTTCCTCACGATGTTTTCCTTCACCGACGTCAGTGACATCCAATAAGTACCTAAATTGATAAAGTCACATTGTTACTTGCCCGGATTTAAACCCACAACTTGAAGATCGTTGTTTCATACAAACGTAGGTATATATCGAGACACTCCCATACCCATTAAAACTAATTCGAAGTTAGTAACAACATTCTGCATTGACGTAACTACTTCCTACCTACGATGCGTTGTTGAACGTGTACCTATGACTATGTTAATCATTAAATATAGATTTGTGGTTGCCAGCTATATATAAAATACTTTTTCCCGTAGGTAACCAAATTGCAAGTCGATAGGAAAAGCCCATATGCATGCATTATAAAGATTTTTGTATTTCCTCATTGTTTTACCGTTAAAACATTTGTTCTTGCTCTGGTTAGATAGACAGCTTTGATCGGTGATGGCCAATGGGACTATTTCATCACTAGCGGTTTCACCTGCGTTTAGTTACATCTTGGGTTACTGCTCCGCTTTCGGGGGTCGTAGCGAGATGTTATATAGCCAACACAATTTCTAATGATTCTGGCTACCATAAACAAAAATATTTTTTTCCTATCCCACTGGTAGTTTTAGAGATTAGCGCGTTGAAACAAACAAACTACTCATCATCTTTATTAATATTATATCATTATATGTATAGTTTTTTTTATAATAGCATCTGTACTCCCAATGTCTTAAATTACTTACTTTCAACATATGCATTGCTTTTCAAGGTAGATTATACCAGGTACCTACAAACTGTTGTGAACATCTATACAACATGGCTTTTAACTCGTTATACATTTTTCAGGAGGTGAAAGTACTCATGAATATAAATAACTTTTCTTAGGGGCTTCTCTGAAATCCGAAAAAAAAGCATCATTCTACAAAAATGTACTACAACGCGAACAAAATGTACATAACGTTGAATTTTCCAAGCAAATAAAGATATATTCTATTTTATATTAAAATCAACGATATCGTCAAAATGTAAATAATATTTGTTTACGGCTATTGTTAAAATTCACCCAAGGTCAATAAATAAAGCCCAGGTTCCTCGAATAAAAATCGATCCAGTATCGGAAACCAATCAATCTTCAGAATCGAATCAAACATTTCTTGCGAATAATTTTCTCGTCAGACTAACAACGTTTTTAGCCAGTGAGGCAATAAATGACAGTAGGCTCTATAAAACTGGATTGTTTGCCTGACTACCATAACAGATATTTATGATCTTGTTGACTTACAAACGGAACAAAAGAAAAACATGGAACGTGCTAACTAGCTCATCATAAGCAAGGAAAACTGGTGAAGCAAATTCTGATTTGGGAAAATTTTGTAGATTTGCATCTACTAAAATTTCCGCTGGCACCCCAACTGGGTGTCAAACCTCAGGTTCATCGAAAACACTCTTTTTCTACATCGTAAAAAAGAGTGTTTTCGTAGTGTTTAGATGTGTTTCTTGTAAAAATGGAACTTGATAAAGCTTTTCTTTTCTCTTCAATACTGGCAACAGTAAGAACTGTTGCAGGTAAAACAATCAGTACAAACACTCGAGAAAGAAAGATCCAATCTACCCTGTCGCCTTGCTGTCTTCCCCTAGCGACGCCCTAAGCCGAGGGCCTAAGCCACGGTCTTCATTTAAGACACTACAAGAAATTTCTGTTAATCTGCCGACAATATCCTAGGTTAACAATTTGACATGCAAAATACAACAATACAAAAAAACAACTTCAGAAAAATATGGAAACAATGCTGGGTTTCCGTCTTGGAAAGATTGTTCAATGGGCGACTCGACCTGCTTTTATTAAAAATCTCCGGTATTGTAAGCCGGATCAAATTGTCAACCAGATTTGTCAAAAGGGGGAGGCAATTTTGTTAGAAACGTTTGCATTCTAATCTCAGTCTCAATCTGTCAAAATACACTCATTTTACATTTTCGACAAGTTTCTGACATTGATTGCCGAGACGAAATTTTGTCTAGATTTATTAACGTTTTTAATTACGAGAATTGGCCTAACGATCTCAGCTGCCGTAATTGGTCTAAAATAACAATAACCACTATCTTTGCAAAAATATTCTCTACTTATTCTTTAGACTTATAATATCTTGTGATTACGTAACATCATACATTGGTGAAGAGAGAAACCACAGAACACCACCTGCTACGATCCTTACATACTCCTTACTCCTCGTGCACTTTCATTGAACCCATCTTTACGTAACAAGTTTAATTCAAATCAATTCATTAATTTGCAAGACCAGTTACTCTAAACTTTGTATGGGTTACTTTCTGTACGGTCTAAACTCTAAACACTCTCAATGAGACATAGAAGCTCCATGTCTCCCAACTTCACGATGCTAATCCTCGATAATCACCCTCCCGTCACAAAACAGTTAGTCAAATGAAAAGCACCCTAATTGCATAAGACAAGGGGTTCCCCATACACTCAGCTCTCGAGTTAGGAGTTAGGAAGACATAGAAATGTTTAAGCCGCTTATCAGCCCACGCAACTGGTGCCAATTGAATAGGGTCGCCACAATAGTTCATTGGGATTTGAATTCAGGGATGTCAGGCCTTTTGATTCGGTTCAGCGCTTCGGGGTAAGCGGGAGTTTTATCAACGTCAACCAGGGATTGGTGGATGTGTCGTTTGCGACTAAGAGTGTCTCTAGTGGCTGGTTATGGAAGGATATAGTGAAAACTTTTACCATCGATTAAGAAAATTAAAATGTAGAATCATTGACCTCCCAGCGTTAACATTTTTTGTCGGTTATTAGGTAGCTGTTCCTGGATACATTTTGACTGTGTAGTTGTTGTAGTTTTGTATGGAACACCTGATTTTTTTTTTATAACCGACCAAAAATTGCATCATGCGTCGCCTAGAATTATGTACTGAACCTATGGTATGTACATGTTTCCACCCGTTATATCAAACAACTATGATGATTTAATTTTAACGGGTTTTTGAAGGCATTTAAAAATTAGAACATATCCAACGGCGCCATTTTAAAATTCGACGTTTTCCCGCTACATCAGCTGCACTTGACAGCGGTTAGCTAAGTCGCAATTACTTGCTTATGTGAGCACTGAGGGTCTAAATACACTTATTCAGCTCCATTCAGCTTTTGTCCATAGAAAACACTATTCTAGTATGAAGACGCATACGCATGCCTTTAGCTTTCCGCGTCTGAACGGATGTGTTACAAAACTGGCGTTTTCAATAGACAAAAGTTGAATGAAAATGAATAAGTGTACAGTAGAACCTCGATTATCCGAACTCTCAATAAACCGAAACACTGACTTAACTTACTTATCCGAACACTCAATTATCCGAAGAATTTGTTGATGAAAACGCGTTGCAGCTGTTCGTCAATTAAAAATTTACTATTTTATAAGAAAAGCATTTGACTTTTTTAGGTGTTTTATATTTCAACGTTAAAATGTATGTAAAATTTTAATAGACTGTACGCTTTAAGGTGAAAATGTGTTGTTTTTGATTTGATGTTCACCCAAAAAACCCACATTTTGATTATCCGAACTAGTCTCGGTTCCAATAAGTTCGGCTTCGGATAATCGAGGTTCTACTGTATTAAGTCCCTAAGCCTGGTTCACACGAGCGCAACAATATTTACTTTATCTTAACACGCAATATTACACAAAGGTAAGACTTACCTATTTTTGTTTTTATATCTAAACATTGTGATATGTGTGGAAACTGGAGGATTTTCCGCCACTTCTTGCTCTTGCCCTTATTGCTATCGGAACCTCCTGAAACAAACAGAAAATGTACTAAGTATTGTTAACGCCTTGTTTTTCTTACACTGAAAACCTTGAGTTTTATGTGTTGTTTATTTTTAGTAACATAACAGTTGTAAAAGGAAGCATAGAAATCAGGAGACTGGTAGACAATTCCCTAGGCATTAAGCCCGCCTTTGTACAGTGTATGAATTACATTATGTGCATAACGTTTTTTATAAATAAATAGGTATACCTAAATAAATAAAGCAAAAACAAATAGGCCGCCATGGGAACTGATGACAGAAGTGAAGACCTCTGAAGAATAACCTCTGCATGTCGGTGACGCCATCACGTTAGCATGCCAGTGATGCGATGATATTAGCATGTCGGTGACGCGTATCGTACGTAAAGTACGCGTTGATACGAGGAGTTGTGGATTTCAGCCTGTTATATTATAATACTTATTCTACTACATGTCGGTGTCGCGAACCAGTAAGCTTTGACCTTATCAAAAATCGCCCAATGAGGATAAAGAAGTTTTTAATGCAAAAATACCATAAGGGTCTGTCCCCACGACCGATAATCGGCCCGATTTTTAACAGATTTCTTCGTCGGCGAGAAGAAACGACCGATAATCGGGGCGATTCGCGATCGTGTGGGAAGACGCTAAACATTCATAGAATTTCCTACTAGTCAAAATTCAAATTCAGAATACCGATTCAAAATACATTTTCATTCCGGTTGTAACTGGTAAAATTTGGCGCCTCAATAAAATTCGCGATAAAACTCTGTAACGTTAGCCAGATGATTTTATAACATTGGCACTTATCATCGATAAGAGTATGACTTCATAGATCCTCCAAAATTTATGATATTGCAAAGATAAGGAGTGATTTCTAGGTATAAAGAGAAGTTGGAATAAAAAATATGAAAATTACTGTTTTTTATGTATATATGATACAAGGTTAAAATCTGCAGTTCCATACACTTTGATCATGTAGGTGTAGATGTTGCACTTTTGTATGAAATAGCTGTTTATTTTTGAATAACCACCAATTTTTTTTACTCCATGTAGTCATAATCTGAATTAATGGTAAATACAACTGAAAACCAATGTTTTACATTGAGCGACTGCCTATCCAACCTACACAACCCAGTTACTAGGTACAAGAAACCCTTTGGTAAGATAAGTTATCACACTTTCTGACTTCTGACTAGTGACTTTCCATAACGACTTCAAAGATCTCCGAATGACAGCCGGCACTAACGGCTTTACGTGCTTTCCGAAGTACGGGGGTGTTACACCACACAATTCAAATTTCTTCTATCTTCCTAGATAGATAAATAGATAACTGCCTCGTTGGCCTCGTGGTCGTGAGCGCGACTGCTACGATAGAGATCCTGGGTTCGATTCCCGGGTCGAGCAAAAAGTGTTATTGGATTTTTCGATGAAATTCTCAGTAGCAGCTCGGAGTTTGGATTTGGCTCGCCCCCTATTACATGAGACCTAAATATACCGAGGAACTGTGGGTGTACATTGGTACACCTCTGCCCCTTCGGGGAATACAGGCGTGATGGTATTTTTTTTATTTATTATATTATATTTTTAGATAAATAGAATAATTATGCTTTATTGTAAACCAATCCAAAATTAAAATAAACAAGTTGCAGCAAAACCAGCAACAGGATAAAAATATTACCAATAAACGATACTTTCAATTCAATTAACACCAGTACGATTGAAAATATGATTAAAAACCACTCTGAAATACTCACACACAACACTTTCTCTAGATATACCAGTTTTATCTGATAGATAACTATCGCAATGTGTACAAAAAGGTGTTTTAATTAATCTTAGATCATTATCTTTGTCGGGAGCGGTTCGTTGCAGCACTAATGACTTTTTTCTAATAATAAAAAGAACATATAATTCATGTCACGCATCGCAATACTTAGTGATGTGATGTGACATCAAGATTATTAGGTTATGCAATACTAATAAAAGTGGAGTACTAGGTCTAGTACTAGCAACCGGTATATCGAGTAAAATAATTACTTTATTACAACTCTTTGTTATGTTGGGTAACACACAAGATTATATCTTTATTCCCCGAAGGGTTACGCAGAGGTGTACCAATGTACACCCACAGTTCTCCGGTATGTTTTTTAGGTTTCATGTAATAGGGGGCGAACCTATTGATCCTAATCCTAACTCCGAGCTGCTACTGAGAGAATTTCATAGAAAAACCCAATTAGCACCATGTTGGTTAAGTTTTTATTATTTCCGCTTACCAATAACCCGTTGTCTTTATAGAATATTAGTTTAACACCTGTTATCACAAGTTTTCGCGACCTCGCGTGCGATATTCGCATAATAGGGGTAAGGCGTTCCCTCACCAGAAGCGAATGCGCGCGTTGCGTTGCATTTGATAGTAACGTAACAGTTCAAGAGTTCATACTCGTATTTTTAACAACAATCTCTTTCTAATATCTGTCTCAATCTGTCAATATCTAACCTATCAACATTTTTGACGTTTCGGTCGCTAAAAAGCGATTGCAACATGATATTAAAAGTTTTTAATTACGAGAATTACATCTCAGATTCTAGCATTATATTGAGTAAAGAAAATGAGGCGATTGGTCATCAATCAGGCAGTATTGTAACGTAATGCTCCAAATCGAAACTTGGATTGTGAGATTAGAGGCGAATGTAAGTGGAGTAACATTAGGTGACATTAGGTACAGTACAGCACTTGTAACGTTATGCTGAAAATCGAATTACCTTAAAGGCGAATGTCTTTAGATCCTACATAAGCACCAGTTCCGACAGGAGATCCATTGATCAGTAACAAATACCTTATATTTTCAACGCGTTCGCTATAACTAATAGATAATTAATTACAAAATGTGTTAAGTATTTACAACGTTAACTTTCCTACAATGTTTTCATACATCAGAAATACGCAACATTACATACGCAAATGAATATTTAATTAAAATCTTTGGATTGAAATATTTATAGCACTAAGGTAAATATTAGTACATAGTTGCGCGGTATATTAGTATTTTTGCCTCAAGATTTTGATAGGATTAACAATAACTTAACTAAAGAAAAAATAATTACATCGTAAGTTTTCGATTTCTTGCCAACAATAATAATGTAATCATACTAGCTGTACCCCGCGGTTTCACTCGCTTTAAGTGACATCTTCGGTTACTGCTCCGCTCCCGTGTGTCGTAACGTGATGTTATAATAGCCTACCGCGAAGTTTCTTGCTCGTTCTTCTCCATAGATACCTACGTTTTGAAACGATTAGCTTTAACTTTCTGTCTAAATTCTTGTCCACTCATACAGTACGGCCGACGTATCTTGGCGAGTCTGAAGTTAGGCGATTAGCTGCGCAGTAGACGATTTTGTTCCTAAAAGATCCATTGCGCAGACAAACGGCTAACTTCAGACTCGCCAAGATACGTCGGCCGTACTGTAAGTGCCTGTAAATTGATATAATTGAAGTAAATGCTTTGACTTTGACTACTAGCTTTGGCCCGCGACTTCGTCCGCATAAACGTCGGTTACCGCGGAAGAAACATTAATTTATTTTTGTCTTTTCCAAGGGTTCAAACTAATCCTATACCAATTTTCCTTTGAAAATTGGTTCAGTAGTTTAGTCATCATCATGAAAGTGTAACAGACAGGCAGAGCTACTTTCGCATTTATAATATTAGTATTGATAATCCTCTATAAACAGGCTATATAAAGCAAAGGTTTTTCCCAAGTCGGACCAGTAGTTCTTAAGAGCAGAGCATTCAAACAAACACCTCTTCACCTTTATAATGTTAGACCTAGAATTACAGATAAACACAACACCGTGGTCGCCCACCTAACTAATTACAATTTAACGACCAATAAATTAAATTAACACAAGTATGCAACCACGTTATTTAGGTGGTTGCGAGTCCACGACCAGCGGGTTTACGACCAAACTCGCGGTCAATGCGCACTCTTCAAACAAGCTAATTTACTGGCAAATTGAAATATATACGCTGTTTAAAATAAACATTTCTGTTTCGTATGAGCGTATCTTCATTTAGTGGGTTTCGGGGATTACTCACGATGTTCAATTAACGATATTTCTGCCAGGCGTGTGATCTCGGAGAGATTAGACAGAATTATGGTGCTCTCGTAATAGTTACGTTTCGTGTTATTGCATTTCGATATTTTTAATCTCAACGTACAGTCAGATTGAGTTGGAGAATACTGGAGCACTTTTCGTTGATTGATTTTGAACTGAAATACAATAGAAATACAATTGATAATTGCTTACAAGTAATAAATGCCGCGCAGAATGATATCAACTTAATTTTCAATTCTATTTGTAAGTTTAGTTGAGAGAGTAGCGCTAATCTCAGAAATTACTGGACCAATTTGAACAATCTTCGTAACGTGATATTTAACAGGCTGTAATACTATTCCTCATGAATGTGGCTATCATAAACAAAAAGACTTTCCAATCCGACTGGTACTTTCAGAAATATGCGTATGCGTTTTTTTACAATCAAATAAACAAAAATCTCTTTAGCTTTATTATATTAGTACCCATAGATTAGATTGGTATAGACGGGTGTTCATACTTCACCAAAAGAGCTCCTTCACAAAGAGCTCTCCAAGTATTAGTGGGTATTAACAGGCCAACATAGCCAACTGGCGAGCAAATAAAATTTAATGCTGAACCCCTAGTGCCCAGCTGACGGTATAACTTCGTGAGTTACTCAGCGAGTGGCGATAGGCGCGCCCCCTAGTGGCCCCACTCTATCGGACACAGGTCCAGTATCGGATTACAATTATTGAGAATTTCCCCAAAGTCAACGGGTCAAATCGATAACCTCATGATTAGTAGCCGGATTTTTAACTTGCTGTCAAACTTTTGTCACAGCTGTGGCAGGGTTGAATGCTAAGGCGCCCACGACCGATATTTTTATCGGTGCGTTGCTGTATTGAAATTCATGTTTCAATCTCAATGACTACAAAAATCTGTCAAAAAGTCGGTTGTGGTTGTGGGCCTAGAGGCTGATCATAAGAATATGAGGTACAATCACATATACGTGTATTACTAATAATAAGGGTGAAAAGTGGTTCAAACGCAATTGTCCGCGATTGTACATGGAGTTGCAATAATTGTCACTTGAACCGAACTTTGCAAAAGTAATGTAAGCCACCGATTCCCTGTTTCAACACCCTCAACCTACCTAGATAATCGTATAGCAACAAATACAGGCAGCATTATTAAAAAAACTAGCTTCTGCCCGCGACTTCGTCCGCGTCACAGTTGATGTGTTATCCTACGGGTACCGTACATTTTCCCGGGATAAAAAGTAGCCTATGTGTTATTCCAGACTATAATCTATCTTTGTGCCAAATTTCATCCAGATCCATTCAGCCGTTTAAGCGTGAAAGAGTAACAAACATCCATACATCCATACATCCATACATACAAACTTTCGCCTTTATAATAGTAGTAGGATAACTGAATAATAAATAACAAAATTCTCGAAAATGGCCTGTCAACAAATGACGTCAAGAGACTGAATAAATTGGTGAAAAAACATCAAATATTAATACACTTTGGCTAAATATTCAAATAACCATATTTCATCTACATGCCTACTTTGCATTTTTATCAGAATAGTACGTGACCAATACTGGTTTGGAAGTTAACATTTTAACACTGTTGATATAAGAGCCAATGACCTGGTAATCGATAGGGACTTCGATGAAAACAATTTATTTATTTACCTAGCTTTGCGTAAATGTCGGTTATAATTAAAATTCAATCATGATTCGAAAGAGAGGTGGCGCAATCTATTATCATAAGAATGTTATTGCTGTTTTCCTCGGGAACAGTATTATTTGACTGTTTCTGTACACCTGGCAACGTATATATGCAAAATTTCAGGATTATCGGTTTTGTGGTTTAGGCGTGAAAAGGTAACAAACAAACTAACTTTCGCATTTATAATATTAGTTAGGATTAGGATTTATGTTTGGACATGTTTTTGACGAGACGGTTGCTGCGGTGGCTGAGCGATTTGTTGTTACGCTGCGTGTCGCGGTACAAAAGTAAAAGAAATATACGTACAAATGTAAATAATACTTATTTTGAAGAAAAAAAATATCTTTAAGCATACCTACGATAGACGACTGTATAGTAGTGAAGACTGTGTGTGTGGAGATTTGCACTCATCGTATGTAAAAGAAGACTAGAAACTTTAAACACATCAAACTATTGACTTATATTAGTAAACAATATAAGATTTCACCTACGTATACTGTATACAACATTTAACTGTAATAAACTAATAAAGCAAGCCTTCAAAACAACCCAATCTTTTAAGTTATTTTAGGATAAAAAAATACAGATGTTAAAAATAGCTGAAATTGATTCAGTAGCCGATTCTAAAGAAATTACTTTCGGGATATAACTTTAATATGTTACGCAATGTAAACTTACAAACTACAAATAAAATACCAATATTACATCAGTAACAACTAACAACGTCAAATTTCAAAGTAAATAACAGAAAAAGTGAAACTCCAACGCCAAAAGAGAACACAAATAAACAATATGTTACAGAGCGCAACGAGATTCATCTCAAATGTGGTTTCAGTTCCGACCGCGGCTTCAAATGGATTGCGGCTGAAACTGAAACGGTCAGCTTTCAGCCACTACGTTACTAGCCAAATTAAATGCACTTCTAATATGAGTAACCACACATCCGTACTAATATTTGAATGCGAATGTGTCAGTCTGTGTGTTACTAAACTGCTGAACCGATATTAGTGAAAGTATGGAGAATGATTGTAGCTGGAATTCTGGGGAAATATAATACTATCAAGTATATTATATATATATCAAGTGTATTATAGTTAACGGTTATGTAATGTTTCTTTATCCGTAGAATAAAATAAGATACAAAAAAATAATAAAAAATGAAATTCCAATGAAATAAAAATGTTTTTTTTTTTTATGAAGTTCTGATGTTGTTACTTATGTAATATCTGCTACGCTGGTATTGGGTTCGGTTCCCACGTTCAGCAAAGTGTTACTGGGTTTTTCTATGAAACTCTCAGTAGCAGCTCGGGCTTAGGATTTGTGCCCGGTTAATGGCAATAGGGTTGCCCCCTATTACATGGGACCTAATCATACCGGCGAACTGTGGGTGTTCATTAGTACACCTCTGCTTAATCCTTCGGGGAATATAAGCGTGACGGTTTGTTATGTGTTGTGTTGTGTTGTGTTGTGATGTGATGTGATGTGATGTGATGTAAAAAATATGTGGGTAAAATGGCTGTTTATGGTAGCGTGCAATGTTACGCATGCATGCATGCAGTACCGGGATAACGAATAAACAAAAATATATTTAGTTTTCATAAAAAAAGTGAAAAAAAAAATGTGGAGATTGGAATAAGCTGCCCACGGGAACAGAACAGTAACCAAAGATTAACTTAAAGCGGATGACAAAAAAAACGACCGGTTGCACTCCGGGAGTGCCGGCAGAAGTAAAAACGCTAAAGACGTACACAAATATGACAATTCGCTGACGCGAATTGTCATATTTGTATATTTGGATAAATTCGTAAGATTTTCGATCAGGTCACGTGTCCTGACGCGAGTTTAAATTTTTTTACCCATTCCAAAAAAGTGCACAACGCCGCTAAAGAAGTTTTCACTTCAAAAATGACGCGAACAAAGACTTGGTCAAAGCACTCGTGTTAAATAAAATCTATACGAATCCATTACATTCCATATCTCAACAACAATAACAAAACATGTTTGCGACCGCGGCCAAGCGTCGAGTTCTTTCGAACGTCATCATTTAAAAATGAATTCAATCAAAAGTGGGTCTCATGCGCCGGCCGTTTCACCACTTAAGGGTATTACATCGCTCAAGTCCTAAAAACACCTTATGTTTAAAGAAATTTGTTGAGGAATCCTTCCGTACGTTTTCCATATAAAAAATATATGTTATACTTAAAGTCATCCTTAACAGATCGCATTGATTAGAATTGTAATAATCTTGCCCAAATTTCGGAAAAAAAATGTTTAAACAGGTCATTTTTCAATCTAAATTGCAAATTGTTGGTAAAACAGCTGAATAGTTCGGCATGAATTTTATACCTAAAGACTTGTAATGACATATCAAACAATTCGCATTGTTTACTTTTTCTTGTTTCTGTTAAGAATTTGTAATAATAACTAAAAACTCGAAATTTCATCAATTCCCCCCACGAGGCACCCCCGCTATGCCTGAGACGCCAAACTTCAGTGCCTTGATGGCTGTTGTCAAGGGTGGACTACACGCGTGTTATTTTTTCCAAAATAAAAACCAAAACTTCATTTTTTTAATAATTTATGAATGAAGCAATATAGTAAATAGTACAAATATAAATATTTACCAAAATAAGAATTGAAATTAAGTTCGTAAATAAATAAAAAGACATTTGTAATTTCGTTTACTTTTTGAATCTATCATAGAGTAAGCCTGACTACTATGCCTACCTATGTATAAAAACAAATGCTTGTCCGAGCTCTCCAAGATTATTGGTAAATACCTACTCTTTGAGTAGATACATTATTTCTTTGGTGTTTATTTTTTTTTATTGTTCTTAGCCTTAAAAATTTCGTTTGACGGAGAACATAGATTTAGGTGTTTTTTTTTTTTAAATTTGCTGACCAAACTTTCAGAATGTATCATGATTGTATGAGCACAACTATTTCCGTGACTGAGATCCGATAAGCACTTACTTAGTCATCATCAGACCTTTAGAATGTACCACATAATAATAAGAATACACGAAGCGTATTGTTAGGAGTTTCCTTTCTCAAGAGCCCTGACCACCGGTGGCTTGAACCCTGTTCCCGACGCCGCCGGTGGGCTACTATTTTTTTATATTTTTAATTTTTTTTTTTTATTACTTATAGTAATATTTAAAAATGTAACGAAAATGTATAATGAATAAATAAACGGAAGAATAATAATAAAATCTTTATTTCAGACCATGTCTATAATAATTACAAAAAGTTTATTTTGTGCACGAATAAATGTTTTCAGGATATATGAGTCCTGTTTAACCGCAATGACCTGTGGGATGCTGTTAGTGCTACCCCGGACACTGCTTAACAAAGAAGCGAGCCGCTTGCGCATGATGGCATGAAAACCGTCTGCCCCGGCTTCCGCAAACATACTAGAGGCACTACAAAAACGAGTACATACATAGTAGCAGCCGTGCTTAGTAATATAGATATTGAAAGCTAGGTCATCCTAACTATTTTCGTTTCCGAGAACCGATAAGCACTTACCTGACCATCATCAGACCTTTAGAAATATCACATGAACACTCCGTACTCAATTAGATAAATGTTGAAAGTTAGGTCAGCAGGCAAAGTGAATATTTTTTTCACGGTTACCTTTACATCGTTCGGGAGCCGAAACACAGGAACTCCAGTAAAGTAATAATTACTATTGGCGTTATTAGTTTTTTTAACACGTCTCAAAGAATTTGAAGTGACTTTTTTTTGTCATTCGAGATGTTAGTGCGTTTCTGCCTGATCGATGAATGGATTTTTCAAAGAATGAATGAATGGATTTTTCATTCGCATGTGCAGTCGATAAGGTTTACACACAAATATGCATGTACTGCAAGGAAGCGTCACTTCGAGTTCTCATTATTTCACAAATGAAACCATCATCATCACGCCTGTATTCCCCGAAGGGCTAGGCAGAGGTGTACCATTGTACATCCACAGTTCGCCGGTATATTTAGGTCCCATGTAAAAGGGGCGAGCCTATTGCCATTTATCAGGCACAAATCCAAACTCCGGGCTGCTACTGAGAATTTCGTAGAAAATCCCAATAACACCTTTTGCTCAACCTAAGAATCGAACCCAGGACCTCTAGAGTAGCAGTCGTGCTTAGGACCACTAGGCTAATGAGGCAGTTTAAATTAAATTTTCATGTTATTTATTGAAAATAATATAGCCAATAGTTTCTGTTACTATGACAGAGTTTATGGCTTTTGGTTCCAGAACGATGTAAAAGTAAGAGTGTATAATAAAATAATATAAATTACGATGTACCAAATAATAAATAATAGAAGACCAAAATGTATCTGTAATATATATGTAATCTCTCAGAGAGCGAATAAAATAGGCAAAAACAATGACAACTCTGCGACACATCTGTGTTCTTACTTAATGTTAAGTTCCGTTTATCGTAGCATACTGGATACCGGTAGAGGGCGCTAATTTTAAAAAATAATAGTACAGATGTCAAATCCTCAAGGACATCGGGCGATGTAATAACCTTAATCAAATCATATTTTATAATGACGTTTAAATAATGAACACTTGTTTCATCATCAGCGCACGAGTGTGGGATCTGGGAGTTTTGTCTTAGGGCTGGCAGTGTTTTGTTATAGAATTTATTTTATTGCTGTAAGATTTTATTTCAATCATTGGATGGTATGTAAACAAGTCAACGGTACACCTGATGTTAAGTGGTCACCGCTGCCTATAGACATCTGCAACACTAGAGACTTTGCAGATTCGTTGCTATCCTAGATACAAAGCTGAAATATCTCATGTGTCTGTAATTATACCTTCAATGCTGCTTTGCGGTTGACATAGGTATGGACGTACTTCCCCGGACTACTTACTACTAAGATCTTAAGGACCTGTTAATAATACCTTTTCAACATTACTCAGAACTGGCAGTTAACGGTTGGATGAAGAGGTGTATTTAAAACGATCTAAAATTTAGAACTGCTGTTTTTTTTTGTACCAATATGAAGCTTTTATCAATGACTGTTATACGGGGTCCGTAAGAAAATTAACGCGGAAGAAGCCGCGGGCTGAAGCCAATAACACAATAAAAACAAATCTTAACTCGGAACCTTTCTATTCAATGCGGCGGGCTGTTTTCGCTAACTCAAGAGCCTTAATTTGAAACCATTGTCATTCAGAGGACCCCCCGTCCTTGAGAGTTGTACAACAATTGATAAATGGGTCAAATCTCGCCTCCAGTAGCTGTTTATAATAAACCTCGTTAGTGAAAGCATAAACAACACTCAATTGATCAAATACTTTGAGATTGTTGACTGGGATGTTTTAAGTTTGAGAATATTTCTCAAATGAAGAGTAACTAGAAAAGAGCGTGAAAAACGAAGACAAAAGTAGGAAAGGTTAAGGGGTAGGGAAATGGTGTTTGGTAGTAGTAAAGCTCTTTATGAAGAAGCTCGTCCGGGGAAATTCTACCACCAAACTTATCTCTGCCGCAAAACAGCGTTGCTATATTTCGGTTTGACGGGTATGGGTCCCGCGGTGTAGTCACAGGCACATGCATGAGACATTCCAACTTTGTCTCTGGGGATGGAAACGCATTTGCAAGGCCCCTGGTATTGCAGATGTTTATAGGCAGTGGTGACTACTTAACATACCAGGAGTACCATCAGCTTATTTACCATCCATTAAAACTTAAAAAAGGATTGCAGAAAAGGGCGTGTCCAACTGTTGCTTAAAACGTGCAACACAGCAAAATAGAATTTTATTTTCGAAATATGCTAAAATACTAGTTTTTTGGTACGACCGTGAATTTAATCAAATTCATCAGTTACCAATTTGGAATGGCACGATCAGAATTTATAATTCAAATTTAGAATGCATTTCAAAATTTGATTAATAGAAATAAAATGACAGCATTTTGCGTTTTAAAGGACGTTACGCAACATGTTTGCGAACCGTTGCAAGCACTTGCATAAAACCAAAGATTCAGAATAACGGTAACCGTTGCAAATATAGTTATGTGATCAAAGAAGTAACTAAATTCTTAAAATAATGTTAGCAGTCTGTTGTCCCACTGCAGGGCAAATGCTTTTTTCATACAGAGAAGGCACGAGCATTGATCACCTCGCTTGCTCAAGGCGGATTGGCAATTTTAGACTTATATGTCCAGCTTTTCTCACGATGTTTTCCTTCACCAATGTCAGTGATATTCAAGACAAATAATTTAAAAAAATCATTTAGGAGAGAAGTAACTGGAATATTATGTCATTACTGCCTAGAAATTATAGATGAACTAGCTTTTGCCCGCGGCTTCGCTCGCGTTAAGAAGTATTATCTTTCATCCCCTATTTTATCCCCTTGGAGGTAGAATTGATCAAAATCCTTTCTTAGCGGATGCCTACGTCATAACATCTACCTGCATGCCAAATTTCAGCCCGATCCGTCCAGTGGTTTGGGCTGTGCGTTGGTAGATCACTATGTCAGTCAGTCAGTCACCTTTGAGTTATATATATTTAAAAGATATTTACAATGGCCAAAATTAGGTCAGTATCATAAAGAAACTTCTATCATAGAATATACGCGTGCTTATTCTGATATAAATATGCCACATTTGTACGTTTCACTTTATTATCAAATCAGCATGAATAAACCATAACTTTGGCTATATTTCTCCCTTTCTTTTACACACAGTATCGAAAAAATAACTTGCTGGGGAAGATACATATTTGGCACATATGTATAAGAGCAATACCGGGTAATAAAAATAAATGCGAAATATGTTTAACTACCATCTGCACGCGACTTTGCCCTCGTGGATATTTTCAACCGCCTTAAGTGACGTCTTTTAATATTGCTCCGCTTCCGTGTGTCGTAGCGTAATTTTAAATAGCCTATGTTATTTTCTGATAATTTAGCTATCTATTGGTGGAAAGATGGTTAAAATCGGTCCAGTAGTTTCGGAGCTTATTCGGTGCAAACGAACAACAAAAAATTATCTTTACATTAGCCATAATACAGTAGTCTTCTTGTTTTTTTTAATAAATATTTTATTAATTACAAAAAACAAGATGGTTTATTTGTCCCGTAATCGGTCCAGTCGTCCAGACAGACAGCCAGACAAATAAAAATTTAAAAAATTGATTTTTGTTTATGTAATTACCATTATAAATATACTTTTCATACATTTAGACAAAAACTGTTAATACAAAACTACCAACACTTATTTGTATAGATATGTACGTGTTTCTCAAGGACTTTGAAGACATTGTGACAAGCTTTTATCGACCCGCGGGTGCGTCCGCCCCTTAACTATTTTTTTTACAAAAAGACCTAAAACTTGAGAGAGGCTACGCACCCTTCAGCCTAAAGAGGTTACATAAAAGTATTTTATTGTATTAGCATCGGAATTGTCGAGGCCCGCTAACTTTTTGTCTGGAAAATGGATCGCTTTTTCTTAATAAATATACGGGTACCAAGTCAGAATAGCGGACAGTAACGAAGCACAAATGTTTTTATTTTTCAAACATAAAACATACTCAAATAATAATAATTAAATTACAACCATGTACAGTTAATAAAAAAAAGAAGGAAGGTCATAGGGCATCAAAAAACTCATCCGCATCGCTGTCAATGGGACAAGTGCCGAAAAGGCTGGCAGCATTGCCATGTTGTATGGCAATGCTGATTCTTTGGCCCAAGAAAAGGCCAGCCCTCTGGTCATGTGAATAATCAACCAGTCGATTAGCGATATCTAATCTAAAGACTAGATGACTCCCCCCGTAACTGCCCCGTTGGTCTCGTGGTCGCAAGTGCGACTGCTGTGCGGCTGTGTGTGTGTACAAGGGGTCCCGGGTTCGATTCCAAGGTCGAGCAAAAAGTATTATTGAGTTTTTCTATAAAATTCTCAGTAGCAGCTCGGAGTTTGGATTTGTGCCCGGTTAATGGCAATAGGCTCGCCCCCTATTACATGGGACCTAAATATACCGGTGAACTGTGGGTGTACATTGGTACACCTCTGCTTAACCCTTCGGGGAATACAGGCGTGATGGTATATTTTTTTTATATTAGACTAGATGAGCGCTTGAAGTACTCTTTGATTACTGCTTCGCTCTCTTTGGTCGTAGCGTGATGTTCTACACGTATAAGTCATCTCGTGAATCGATCTATCTATTTATGAAAACCGCATTAAAATCCGTTGCATAATTTAAAAGATTTAAGCGTACAGAGGGACAGAGACGGCGGGAAGCGACTTTGTTTTTACTACGTAGAGAAGTACTATTGATGTTATAATAGTGCATCGTATCCATCTTTACTAATATTAGAAAGCTGAAGAGTTTGTTTGTGTGCGCTAGTCTCAGGAAGTACTGGTTCGAATTGCAAACATATTTTTGTGTTTGATAGTCCATTTATCGAGGAAGGCTATAAGCTATATAACATAACGCCACGAGCCAAAGGAGCGGAGCAGTAACCAAAGACGTAACTTAACGCGGGTGAAATACGCTACGCGGAGGACGTCGCCCATAGTTCGCTAGTACCAAATTATATACAAAACATATTAGTAAGATGGATGCAAAGATTGCTGTTGAACCTCAAAGACATGTTTACTAATTTATTCCTTTCTGCATAACAATCTTGACAGCTCAACATCACCACACCCACATACACAACTAAATACATATTTTTTTCAGTATACATTTTTATTTATTCCAAATAGGTACACACTTAGAAAACCTTCACTGTCAATCAAGAACACTAGATACCCCTAAGATGGGGAGACAGCACTACACATGGTCAGCTTAACTAAATAAAGACCGGCCAAGTTCGAGTCGGACTCGCGAACGAAGGGTTCCGTACCATTATCTATAAAAACGGCAAAAATAACACGTTTGTTGTATGGGAATCCCCTTAAATATTGGTTTTATTTTAAATCCATTATTTATTTTTAAAGTGAATCATCATCTGCTTAACCTTTTCCCAAGTATGTTGGGGTCGGCTTCCAGTCTAACCGGATGCAGCTGGATACCAGTGTTTTACATGGAGCGACTGCCTATCTGACCTCCACAATCCAGTTATTAGGCAACACGGTACCCCTTGTTTGGTTATTTTTAAAGTGAATATATAACTAAATATTCTGTGAATATTTCAAGTGTCTACTACCTGTTGCCGTTATCAATATCGACCAAAAACGGGCATAAATCATGTTTTTTGTATGGGAGCCCCCCTAAATATTTTATTCTGTATTTTAGTATATGTTGTTATAGCGGCAATAGAAATACATCATTTGTGAAAATTCAACTGTCTAACTATCACGGTTCATGAGATACAGCCTGGTGACAGACGGACAGCGAAGTCTTAGTAATAGGGTGCCGTTTTGCTGCGGGTTGTTCGAAAGAGATACCGCGCCCCCGGAACACAAAGGGCACAAGAAGGAACATGGATGGGTTTTAGTCAGTAAGTCTGACACTCCCTCCCGCCCCGCCCAGTGCGGGGAAGTCATTGGATGAGTTCCCATCTTAAAAAAAAAGGGTCCCGTTTTACCCTTGTGGGTACGGAACCCTAAAAAGACCTCAATTAAGGCAAGTTATCAGGGGTATAGCAATAAATCAGTCGACAGAACTCGAGCATGAGTAATGCGACACTGATACATTCATTTTAATGACAATTAAGTAATGATAACGTAGTACACACATTCGATTAATTTAAATAGGTCACTGACTGATCAATAGAGAACGTTTCGAGAATTAATTTTGGCTGAGAATAAGCGGCGAATGAAAATATGAAGACGATATTATGAATGGAAGGAATTGGGATAGAGGCAAGGGGGTAATTAATTATATTGGGCTGTTCATTTGGCCTAACTGCCCCGTTGGTCTCGTGGTCGCAAGTGCGACTGCTGTGCAAGGGGTCCCGAGTTCGATTCCCAGGTCGAGCAAAAAGTGTTATTGGGTTTTTCTATGAAATTCTCAGTAGCAGCTCGGAGTTTGGATTTGTGCCCGGTTAATGGCAATAGGCTCGCCCCCTATTACATGGGACCTAAATATACCGGCGAACTGTGGGTGTACATTGGTACACCTCTGCCTAAACCCTTCGGGGAATACAGGCGTGATGGTATATATTTCATTTGGCCTGTCGTGTTAACGCAATGGTTAAGAAGGCCGACTCTACTGCATGACGATGTTGATTGGCAAAAAAGTTGAGGCAAGTACTAATGTGATTTTTTCTATTTCATAGATAGGTACTTTCTAAGTTTTTCTTGGATACCACCGGCTTCAGTGAAAAATATTGTGATGAAACTTGCGTATCACAAACCAGCATCGAGCAAACATGGTGATTAAGGGAGTAACTACACTTATTTTCCTCAATTCAGCTCTCGTCTATAGAAAACGCCAGTTTTGTACCGCATCCGTTCAGACGCCGAAAGCTGAACGCATGCGTGAGAAGGACCTTTGTCCGGCAATGGGATAATAATAGGCTGGTTTTATTTTTGATATAATCATAAACGACTGTCTGCCTCGTTGGTCTAGTGGTCCTAAGCGCGACTGCTACGCTAGAGGTCCTGGGTTCGATTCCCAGGTCGAGCAAAAAAAAATGTTATTGGGTTTTTCTATGAAATTCACAGTAGCAGCTCGGAGTTTGGATTTGTGCCCGGTTAATGGCAATAGGCTCGCCCCCTATTACATGGGACCTAAATATACCGGCGAACTGTGGGTGTGCATTGGTACACCTCTGCCTAAACCTTCGGGGAATACAGGCGCGATGGTATATTTATATTTATATATATTTTATCATAAACGACAGAGTTCTAATAAAAGATTATAGAGATCTACATGACTTGGGCATCGCAACGACTTGTACTGTACAACTGACAAAAACAGTATTGGAATGTATGCTACACTATCTCTCAGTACATGAGCATTGACCCAAATAAAAAAGTTTTTAATCAATTTATTCGAACGATGATAAGACGACACTTACTTTTGACGGACTAATATCAAGATGGCGTTAGGATTTGTGCCCGGTTAATGGCAATAGGCTCAACGCCTATTACATGGGACCTAAACCATACCGGCGAACTGTTGATGTACATTAGTACACCTCTGCCTAACCCTTCGGGGAACCGTGTCGACGCCGACACGGCGCGTTCGTGTTCCACGCGCGCCTCAAAACGATGTCAGCAAACTTGGAAGGGGCCACTGAGGGCCGATGCCTGCCGGGGCTGCGGGTTGTTCGAAAGAGATATCGCGCCCCCGGAACGCAAAGGGCACATGAAGGAACATAGACGGGTTTTAGCCAGTAAAAGTCTGACACATCCCTTCCCGCCCAGGGTGGGGGAAGTTATTTGATGATTTCCCATCTATAAAAAAAAACCCTTCGGGTAATACAGGCGTGACGTTATGTATGTAATATCAAAATGGAGTTTCTATAACTATAACCATAATAAAATCTGCAGTATGCTCTCTAAGTAAGGGCTCGGGCACATTACCGCATAGGGCGCGGTCGGCTATCAATCAGCAAATGGGTAACTTGGCTATGTCGCACTCAGTAACGGCTTGCTAAGTGGTTTTGCTTGTGTGCCATAGTCCTTAAACATAATTCATCGTTCACTGAAGAAAGTACGCTTCGTATATTTTTCAATTAAGAGGAGGAAATTACTTTGTTACTTTGAGTGACCTGAGGCGGGTGGCGTCTGGTGTTTTAATTGTATCTCATTATGTTGACAGTTATGTAAGAAAAACAGCTTTTTCGGTCTCGTTATTTGGTTCGTTGATTACTTTTGCTATTAAAAAATCGTTATTTGGTAAATAAGTTTGGCGATAATTTAGGGACGCTGTTAGAATGTTCTCGTTTAGAATATTTCTACGCTATTTAAGTACGTTCTCGTGAAAAGGTATCGATGGCAAATATAGTAAATATATATTTTTATAATTTAATTGTTTGGCCCAGTATTCAGCCATGACAACACCATCCGTTGACGCAATCATTAGGTCTTCACGCGTGCTGGTGATAGGGCACAGGCACTGAAGGTTGGTGCTGTTGGTACACGGGTGTAGCCAGGGGGGTTTTGACAGTCAATATATATTCAAAATATTACTTTAATATTAAGTTGTAGGTACTTCAAGAAGATTTAGTCTCTTTAATTTTCACATGAATATTAATATCAATTTCTGCACTTTTTTTTCTTTTTAATACTAAAACTTGGCAACATCAGTGTCAGTATTATATTAGGTATCTATGCACCAGTGTTGTAGTCCATATTAAAACATTTTAACATTCTAACACCAATTGGGTTAGCAACCAATTGAAATCGTAAACATTTGACATTTGAAGCTCATAAAACCTCAGACGAATTTAATTACTTTAACAACTACACGATCTGTGTGACCTACTTCTGAATGTTAATTGACATTAACTTTAATAAACGCAATCATTAAAAGCGCTTTTGGATTGCCAACATCATGATTTGAAAATCTGAATGTGAAAAAGGTAGTAAGCTATTTACTTGACTGATATCAAGAATTAGTAGACACTTCTGAGATATCTATTTTACTAACTCACTTTCTCCCTTCTCTTCTTATTTCTTTCTTTTTACTTTTTTTTGTTTTTCTTTTTTTAAATATCGTAACGCTGAAGAGTTTGTTTGTTATGTTTGTACGCACTAATCTCCGAAATTAATGGTTAGATTTTGAAAATTCTTTCCATAATGGGAAAGCTACGTTAGACGGGTTTCGAGCATTGTGCTATATGTATTAAATTTAAAAAAAAATAGAATTTGTAATAAAATTCAGCGGACTAAGTCGGGGCAAAAGCTAGTATAAATTTAAATGCGAAAGTAAAATGTTTGGTCAGACTAGTCAACGACCTCGGGTCAACGGAATTAAAAATAGAAATAATTAAGTAATACGTATAATCTATTCAAAGAATCAATCGTTTGTCCTTATACAGATAACAAAGGTCATCAGTTTTTCTGGTTCATTGGATTAAAAGTCGTGGTATCCACAATGTTCCCTAGAAAACATTAAAAAAATCCAGAACATTAATAGATGCAGACGAGTTTTTTGATGTCCTAGGTATTACACATTTTATTTGCTATAAGCTGCCTTATTTCCTTTTGTAAATTGTACATTCTTTGTAATTTTATCATTATTATAGGTTTTGTGTTTAGGTAAATTATTATGGTAAGTATGGTATGGACTGGTAGTACATAGTTTTTAGTAATGAATTACTTATAAAACCTCTCAATAGACTACGCACCCCAGTAGGCCGTTGCAAACATAACCTAGCAAAATGGGGGATTAATGCGAGTGCGGTGCTTCTGACCAGACGAGGGCCCACTTGTTACAGTGCCCGAAGTGCACCCTTTTTTAAGGATGGGAAATCATCAAATGACTTCTTCCGCCCCGTGTGGAGCGGAAGGGAGCGTCAGACTCTTACTGACTAAAACCCATCCATGTTCCTCTTAAAGCCCTTTGCGTTGCAGGGCCGCGGTGACTCTTTCAAACAAATTCCACAACCCTGGCAGGCACAGCCCTGTCTAAATGAAAATGTCGCTACACCTACACTTAACGTGACCACCTATTGGACCCAAAATTATAGGATTATCTAAAATCATCGACTCAAAAAGAGGAAGAAGATGAATTAATTAGTAAAAAATAAACTCACTCAAACATGGTCATGAGCTTTTTTTTTAATATTTATCAAAGTGACATTGACCTTGTGATAAGCCATGTTGATATTAAAATTTATTTGCCTAAAAAACTGGACAGATTTAAAATAAATAGCCATGAAGCGTTGATAATCTGCCGTCAAAAGTGGATTAACTGGCCGAATAGACGGACATCGCATTCACATGTAATCCTGTATGATCCTGTGTGACAAATATTGTAAAATATTTATTTTAAAACCAGAAGTATTGAGCTTGCCTTTTGGAAGGAGCAACTAGGTTTAATTATTTTTTCATGTAGGTTATAACATTGAAAAGTTCCTTTTAATGTTTTATTTGAAATAAATGATGAGACTTTATAAAAATTACTAACATCTGCCGACTTCATCCGAATGATTTTTTTAATTCGAGTTAAATTACGCCTTTGCTTACTGCTCCGCTATCGTGAGTCATACCGTGATGTTACATAGCCTACTATTCCTCATAAATCTGGCTACCATATACAAAAAGAGTTTTTTACTCCGACTGACAGTTCCCGGGATAAGACGCGTATATAAAAAAAAGCCTCATCAGCTTTCATCATCATATCAGCCGTCGTATCGGACGTCCACTGCTGGACATAGACCTCCCCCATTGATTTCCAAAAGCACCAGTTAGATTCAGCCTGCATTCCGCGTTTTACTGCGGTGTCAATCAGCTCGTCTGCCCTACGCTTCGCTTTCTTTCAGTAGTACATTCCAACCCTGTTTTTCCGACAAATCAAAATCGTGCGACGCCCCTCAGAGCATGAGAACATAAACGTGTCAGTACCCTTATTAAGTAGCCAGTCCACTAAATACAGTGACACTAATGCTATAATTAGAAGAGCGAAACAAATCACGATACGGAGACAGAGTAACCAAATCGTATGAGCATTTACTTTAGACACGCTTTTAAATGTCGCGAACAAAACATCTAATTATCCATACAGCCGGCTTATTCTGTAAGAAATCTCCCTCAGTGAATTAAGGTGAAGTGAGCTAAAACTGGGCTGTCACGATACGATGCTTACTGCTGGTCCTGCTCCACAGACACTCGGGCTCACAAATTAATATGCATATTTTACAAAAAGGAATTATGTTTTTCTTAAGCACCTTTTTTATTGACTTTAATAACGTCTACCGTTATTATAATTCTTATTTCTTTTTTCTTACATACTACAGTTGATTCGTTGAATAGGTTCACTGATAACCTTAGCTTTGTATAATTGAACATAATTTATTTCAATATTGTAAATGTGAGTACCATGGAGCCTTAATTTATTTGTTAAGTTACTAAGTATGCGTTGGACACTAAGCATGGCAGTGGAGAGCTTTGTCATGCTCACTTTAAAGTCTCGCTGATGGTGGCGCGTGCATTGGATCGTTCGGTTCCCTTCAAGATGGTCGAGCTAAATGGTGCTGATGCACGCGTCATGCTCGTGAACGGGTGCTGTCAGTTGGGATTGGTCATCTCTTAACTGCCATGGCTTACATCTTTATTATTATATTTTATTGTTTTATATTCACCTTCATTGTTTTCACATATAGAAGCAACCACAATTTTTCTAACCAAGTTTTTGTAAAAACCAAATTGAAAGAAAAGAGTGTCCATGGAGTTTCTTGCTCGTTCTTCTCCATAGAGACCTACGTTTTGGAACGAGCAACTAGCTTCAACTTTAACTGTAACTTCTTGACAATTCAAAAGTGCCTGTACATGGTCTAATTGAAATAAATGATTTGAATTTGAATTTGAATTTGATGCGATGCTAGGGATTGACAGGTCGCCACACGCTCACTTCACGGAAGGAGGGTTTTACAGAATAACACCGCTGGTATTTCGTATTCTAATGAACTAACAAACTGTCGCGACTTCATCCGCGTGGCGTATTTCACCCGCCAAAAGTTGCGGCTTTGGTTAATGCTCCGCTCCCGTGTGTCGTAGCGTGATGTTATAGCCTGTCACTCAAGAATAATGTAGCTATCTATTAGTGAAAAAATGGCTAAAATCGGTCCAGCCGTTTCGGAGCCTATGCGTTACAAACAAACAATAAAATCTTACCTCTTTATTATATTAGCATAGATAATCTTTACTTAACATATTGAAATCGTGTTTTTCGGTTGGTTTACCACATTGAACATTAACACATTTTGTATCAGGTAGCTATTTGCATAGTCTACTAAGTTATGACTGCTATTTTGTGTGCGTAAATGAGCCGACATTTACAAGGATTTTTTATATTATTGGATGGCAAACAAGCCGACGACGCGGCGAAGGCCCATCTGATGTTAAGTGGTCACTGCCTGTAAAAATCTGTGATCTGCAATACCAGAGGCCTTGCAAATACGTTGCCATCCCAGAGACAAAGTTTAAATGTCTCATGTGCCACATCCATCGGTGAAGGAAAACATAGTGAGGAAACCTGGACTCAACTAAGTATCGCTGCTCGTGCCTTCTCTTTAAAAGAAGAGGCTTTTACCCAGCAATGGAACAATAGGCTGGTACTATTAATAATCTCAATACTATTATCACGCAGCGCACATACAATCAATTTTTTTTTATCCGCAAAATGTCAAACAGAACTGAAGCATGACCGCCGCGTTCTGACCACCACCTCTGGGGAAATTAGGTTACAATATACGATGTTATTTACAATACATGTGTGGGCAATGTTGACACTGTGCCTTCAAGTTGACGTTAAACTTCGCCGGTGAAGTGATCGATTGCTTTCTTGATGGCAGAAGAATGATGAGCGAGAAATCTTACATATATTATTAAGCTGAAGAGTTTGTTTGTTTGGATGCGTTAATCTCGGGAATTACTAGTCCGATTTGAAGTAATATTTTTGTGTCTTGTAGCCCATTTATCGAGCAAGATTATAGTTTGTATAACATCACGCTCTGACACACGGGGGCTGTGCAGTAACCAAAGACGTAACTTAGCGAGTGGAACCGTAGGATAGGTATCATCATCATCATCATCATATCAGCCGCAGGACGTCCACTGCTGGACATAGGCCTCCCCCATAGATTTCCAAAAAGACCGATTGATGGAAAAGGATAGGTATAGCTAGTGCAAAATAAAACATGGATTTTCGAAATACATAGAGACGCCAATTTACATAATATATCTAAACCTTTTTTCTTCTTTTCTATAATTTAAATAACCGTATCTGAAGCAGAAAAACCGATAACGAGAAAAATATCAAAGGCGACCGCTTTTAAGCGCATGCAAAGGTCAAACGAGAAAAGTCCAAAATAACTGGGAACTACAGATTCGGTTCTGCGATATTTAGGCATGTTTTTACTGAGAAAAATATTTTTATTTCTCTCCGGCCTCTTGTAACAGAAAACAGACTGTCGATTGAGATGTCTTCTGAAACGTAAAGATGTTTGTTTGTGCTAGAAATTATAGAGAAACTAGCTTCTGCCCGCGACTTCATCTGCGTCAAATGTAATTGATTATCTCACGGGAACCGTACATTTTTCCGGGATAAAAAGTATCCTATGTGTTATTCCAGACTACAATCTATCGCAGTACCAAATTTCATCCAGATCCGTTCAGCCGTTTAAGAGTGAAAGAGTAACAAACATCTATCCATCCATCCATTCATCCATCTATCAAACTTTCGCATTTATAATATTAGTAGGATAAGAAAACCTTCTCGTCTTAAAACCATTCATCATTACGAAGTCAAGCGAAATTTATTTCGTACTACCGAACTATCTGCGACTTGCTCCGCGTAGCTTATATTTCACCCGCATTAAGTTACGTCTTTGGTTACTGCTCCGCTCCCGTGGGTCGTACCGTGATGTTATATGGCCTATGTTGCTCAGTGATAATGTAGCTTTCTAGTGGCAAAAGATTTTTTGAAATCGGTCCAGTAGTTTTAGTTTATTTGTTACATACAAAAATACAAATCTATCCTCTTTATAATATGTGTAGTAGATGTAGATAGGAGGCAAAATTTGTCATGTCATTGATCGGAGGAGACTCAACCCTTTTGGGTAGGGCACTGGGCAGTAAGACCAGTCAAGTGCACATAATTAATATGGGTTACCTAACGTGTAAAAAATTTGATAAAATATTTTTATAATATTAGACAACTGAGCCGGCAAATTTAAGTGCGCTACTGTGAATTTGCGATGTACTCGCAAAATTGAAGAGAAAATAATTAATACTGGCTGATGAAGAAATGATGGGGCAACAATAGGGAGGACCTTTGACAAGCAGTGGGAGAATACAGGTTCAAACAAAAAGGAATACCAATAAAGAGATATTTCTTTCTTTTTGCACAATGATTTTCTTCTGTATCGTGGGTGCCAAATATATAAACTCACATACACAAACAGCCAGACCCGGAACAACTATCTGTTAGTTGTATTTCTGTTCTTCTACGGGAGCTTGGGGTTATACATACCATCACGCCTGTATTCCCCGAAGGGTTAGGCAGAGGTGTACCAATGTACACCCACAGTTCGCCGGTATGTTTTTGAGGTCCCATGTAATAGGTGGCGAGCCTATTGCCATTAACCGGGCACAAATCCAAACTCCGAGCTGCTACTGAGAATTTCATAGAAAAACCCCATAACACTTTTTGCTCGACCTGGGAATCGAACCCAAGACCTCTAGGGTAGCAGTCGCACTTAGGACCACTAGGCCAACGAGGCAGTCATATCCAACCAAATTGCCAAGCAGAACCACGTGGAAGCAGCTTGTATACAGAGGTGACTGAACTATATAAAAACAGATTAACAAAAGGTAAAAAACGGTAGAACTAAATAAAAACCATTCATTATTCATTAACTCAGTCTTTATGCAAAATAAAAGCTCCCATTTAATCGCTAATATCTCTTTTAATCTTAGTTTTACGAGGGTAGTCATAAAAATGTAATTTAGTACGTCCATATTTCGTTCATGGAGCTCGAACAGGTTGGGTAAGAGGGTAAGAGCTAGTTCTTAATGAAATTCTAGGAAAACTCAGGGCCCTTGGGAAATTACAGCCACTGATGTTAGTACCGAGTCTTTAGTGCTACCTACGGCACGTGTAGGGTTTTGTTGATAACGTAAAATAGGGTTTATATGGACGCTACAATCGGAAAACATATTAAACAGTTTATTTTTCTTTTTCATGAGCACAATATCTATGACAGGTGCCCAGTCGAAATGGACCACGGCAGTGCCAAGTAGGTACTCCATATAACTCGCTTTCTAGCAGCTTCCCTTTTGAAATTGGAACAACATAGTCTATTCTACCGCCATTAAAAAATGGTACAATTAGACAATCAATAGTGCCTTACTACTATTTTCAAAACATATAGTCCCACTGTAGGTATTTTAAATACCCCATCAACTAAACTATAGTATAAGAACGCCTATAATTTTAATTACACAAACAATTAAGCATTTTTTTCCTTCAGCTTCCTCCGTTTACAACAATTGCCCCTTCAATACAACTAGTATTGAAGTTCACGGTACTACAAGTATGGTAGCTAAAATAGCTACCATACTGGTAAATAGCTAAATTGGTACATAGGTACAATTTTACATTGGTACACTGGTAAATAGGTAAATAGCTTTAGGCTAGCTCTATAAAAAAAAACCATTCTATTGTCTTCTATCGTCCTTTGTAACTTGGGGGTCCGCTGTGAACAGTCAAATTATCATTACTACTCAGCATTGTTCTAATTTGTCTACTTTCACTTTTTTACACATTTGACCTGCTACTTAACATCAAGTCTTTCAGATTTTTTAAAGACTATTTTAGCTCTATTCGCCTGAAACACAGGATTACCTAGTTTAGGCACGTAAGACTTAGAAACATAATTTACATTTAAGCAAAAAAGTATTAATTTTATATCGTATTATGCGTTTTATTAGCTCTTTTACCTTAATCATTTCAACAAATCAATTATCTTTTCCAAAAATAACTG
Organism: Caradrina clavipalpis; assembly: GCA_932526535.1. Classification (NCBI taxonomy): domain Eukaryota; kingdom Metazoa; phylum Arthropoda; class Insecta; order Lepidoptera; family Noctuidae; genus Caradrina; species Caradrina clavipalpis. The sequence goes on from OW052110.1 coordinate 2,133,804, forward strand.
TGAGGCTGAGTCAATTCTCAACTGTAGTGTTATTGTTGCGAGAGGCGTCGACTCTAAGCCTGAGTATTTACTAAAGCCTTTAAGACCTTTAATGCTTACGGTCGCGAGGTCTCGCCTGGAAGCCTCTAAGGATTGATTCCTTCTTATCCTTGACAAAACAATGTTTGAAACAATCATTATGTTGTTTGAGTTTGTGGGAATAAAGACAGAAGGACGAAAGATCATGATCTATATACACATACATAGAATCACGCCTGTATTCCCCTAAGGGTTAGGCAGAGGTTTACCAATGTACACCTACAGTTCGCCGGCATGTTTAGGTCCCATGTAGTAGGGGGGCGAGCCTATTGCCATTAACTCCGAACTGCTACTGAGAACTTCATAGAAAAATCCAATAACACTTTTTGCTCGACCTGGGAATCGAACCCGAGACCTCCAGCGTATCAGTCACGCTTAGGTCACTAGGCCAACGAGGCAGTCGAGGGAGTTGATCTAGTACGTAGGTACATAATGTACTAACTAGAATCTCTACCCTATCCTTACATAGTATAAAACAAAGTCGCTTCCCGCCGTCTGTACGCTTAGATCTTTTAAACTAAGCAACGGATTTTAATGCGGTTTTCATCAATAGATAAAGTGATTTAAGAGGAAGGTTTATACGTATTAAACATCACGCTGCTACCGACAGGAGCGGAACAGTAACCAAAAACGTAACTGAACGTGGGCGACACCGCGGCGCAATAGCTAGATATAAAACTATTAGTTCATTGAACTATAGCCAAGTTTAGATTAAAAGAATAATATTATAACTATTTTTATTTAATTCTCTAACTCCAATTATAACATTACAAATGAATAATAATCTGGTATTTATAACGTCAGCGGAAAACCGAAGTATAATCTAGTCAGACCAGACTGCACACTAATCGGTTATTATCAAACTCGTCCTGTTGTAGCGTTTGTCGAGTCACGGTCAGTTATTTAACAATGTTATTCTGTTTTTGATATCCTGGGATCTTCCTTCGGTAATAAGTAATTGTTCTCTCATATAAAAAAAATCTAGCAGCACAATAACAACATTATGATATAGGCATCCTCCTAAGGTATATGACTGCCTCATCAGCCTAGTGCTCTAAAGCGCAACTGCTACGCTACAGGTCTTGGGTTTAATTCCCAGGTCAAGCAAAGTGTTATTTGATTTTTCTATGAAATTCTCAGTTGCAGTTAGGATTTATGTCTAGTTAATGACAATAGGCTACTCCTATTACATGGGACCTAAACCTACCGGCGAATCGAGGATGTGCATTGGTACATCTCTGCCTAACTCTTCAGAGAATACAGGCGTAATGGTATGTTATATTTGTGTAAAAAAAACACTGGAAAAAATAGGTAAGGTGTTTATTGAAACCCTACAAATGTGGCTTAGAAATCCTCATCAGGAGCTCAATTACCGGTCTTAATCCTAGTTTTAATGAGAAAGAGTTCAACAGGGCTCGTCTCCTATAACATGGGACCTAACCGTCATCAGAAAATTAACTACAGAAACTTGACACCTTTGGGCAACCCTATGGGAAATGGGAATACTCTCAGTATAGTAAGTATATGTCTTGTTATGTTTGGCAACACTAGCTGAGTAGAACTCTTTTGAACTTAACTTCACTTAGGTTTTGGAAGAATGTTTTTCTGACGACGCCAAGCGGAAAATTTAAATGTAGTGCCCTGGCTGGCTATTTGTATAATTTTGGGGATTTATCTCGCAAGTGACTTAATTATAAATTATTGATATTCCTTTATCACCTTTATGTAACTAAACATTCTGACCGCGACTTCGACCGCGTGTTATTTGTACCCGCATTATGTAACGTCTTTGGTTACTTCAACGCTTCTGTGGGGTCGTAGCGTGTTGTTTTTATCCTATTTTGGGCCTATACTATTTCACAAGTATCTAGCTAATAATATTCAAAAAATATAACTCCATTCCGACTAGAGGAAGAAATCGTGTTGCGCCGACCCCAAGTAACATGAGATAAAGGCAGGAAGATGATGAACCTGGCTATCTATCATCCATTTATTTATAAAAACGAATGACTAAATGTGTTATTTAGCGCAAAACTCGGTAACGGCTCGACCGATTTGGGCGATCCTTTTTTTGGGAGAGAAAATTCCCAAGCCAATAAAAAAAAAGTAAAAAAAAAGCGTCTAATATCCACCATGCGTTTAACCGCAAACGAAGAACCAAATGATATCATACTGGCTTCTACGTGCAATAAAAGCAAAAAAAAAATACGAACTTTACCTACAAGTTAGCATATTATGATGCTACACAAATTTCCACCGTAACTATGTGACCTTGAGGACGACATTCGGTTATCCGGTAAAACCAGTTACCAACTCGATCATAATTCACTTAAGTACTACATAAACAATTACTACGACCTTCTGAAACTGTTACTAGATGCACTTCGAGTAATGAAAGCTCTACGGGAAATGTTCATTCCATCTTGCATAATTATGATGGGCCATACATTGTCTAAAGGTAAAGATAAATGTTTGACAGTAGATGAATATGACATTTAATAGTTGTTACTTGTCGAAATCCAGTTCAGACTTCCACTCATACCTATTACCAAATCAAATATTTCTACTAATGAACCTACTGAAATAAATAAAATGGCTTTTTCTTGCAAACTAATTTCTGCATGGAATTGTAATTATGAAGGAGATGGCGGGACGAACTCGACAGATTCCTTCAAAACTGGAGAAACGAGGCGCTTAAAAGAGAAGGATGGAAGGAGTAACTGTCCCGTTGGTCTCGTGGTCGCAAGCGCGACTGCTGAGCAAGGGGTCCCGGGTTCGATTCCCAGGTCGAGCAAAAAGTGTTATTGGGTTTTTCTATGAAATTCTCAGTAGCAGCTCGGAGTTTGGATTTGTGTTTGGTAAATGGCAATAGGCTCGCGCCCTGTTACATGGGACCTAAATATACCGGCGAACTGTGGGTGTACATTGGTACACCCCTGCCTAACCCTTCGGGGAATACAGGCGTGATGGTATGGAAGGAGTGGAGAGAGGCCTTGGCCCAGGAGTAGGACAGAATAGGCTAACAAAAAAAAAACGTAATTAAATATTATAAAGGGTGGAATTTTATAATGCTACCTGGAGGGAAAGTACTCTAAATACTTAAGTTAAGAAATTTTACTCAAAGAAAATAATCCTTTATTTTTAAAAAGAAACAAAACTGCATTTAAATAATTTTGAAAATACGCTTGTCACACCCGGGAATCGAACCGACTAAAATCCAAAAAAATAGCATTCTGTACTTTTATGGCACTAATCCAGCCTTTCCCAAAGTGGGCGATAACGCCCCCTTGTGGGCGCTGCAGGCTTAAAGGGGGGCGTTGTGTAGAGGCTTGGGGGGCGATTTGTAATTTCATCTAGCTAGGAGGACTCTTAGACACCGACGAGCTCTCGACTCTCGATTACAACTTGTGAACATTAACTAATAAGATGAAATGTACTAAAGTACAAAATAATTTCAATACTCCATACTTTAAAAGAAAAATAACAATAATTTATTAATAGTTTAATACAGAGTGTGGAAAGTAAATAGGGGCGCCAAGTCTTTAAAAATTTCAACGAAGAACATTCCAATAACAACAATGCATGTCATTATAGAAGGGAAGTACGCGGAGGGCGTTTTTAGCCAGCCCCCCCCCCCCCCCCCCACCATGAAAACTAAACGAGTAGGGAAAAGGGGGGCGCTAAAAAATTATTTATTCTCAAAGTGGGCAGTAGACAAAATAAGTTTGGGAACCTCTGCACTAATCGATAGGGTCAATCATAAGGATCAAATCTCTGCAAACATGGTAAGTAAACTAAATTAAACAAAAACCATGAAATTTCAATCTTAACTTATTTTATTCGCACGAAAAAAACGAGTAAATTAACTAAATAGTTGCTGTATGTAATACTAGCGAATTAGCGAACTATCCGCGACTTCGTCCGTGTGGCTTATATCACCCGCGTTAAGTTACGTCTTTGGTTACTGCTCTGATCCCGTAGGTCGTAGCGTAATGTTATAATATAGCCTATGTTAATCAGGTTACATAACATACACATCTTTCCTCCTATAATATTATTAAAGTATACATTGATATGCTAATATTCTTAACTCGTTCTACATCATCATAAATCTCATAAAAATCCATTGATATTAAAATGAATATAATGGATCTACTAGTAAGTCATAAATAGAAGTCTTGCGCTACGAAAACTATAACCGGGAGTATAGAAATAATAAAAAACCCTCTTTGAACATAAAACCCATCAGTTCTTAATTTGTAATACTTTGTACATATTTTGTAGTAGTTTTAATGTCTGGTACATAGTATACACGTGTAATTCTGTTTAGAACATATTGTGCCAACATATTACCTGCCGGGGCTACGGGTTCTTCCAAAGAGATACCGCTCCCCCGGAACGCAAAGGGCACAAGAAGGAACATGAATGGGTTTTAGTCAGTAAAAGTCTGACACTCCCTCCAGTCATTTAATGATTTACCATCCGAAAAAAAAAACACATTATAAAAATTACGTTGTTTAAGAGTATTCTTCTCTATTTGTAACTACATTTTGGAAAGGGCGTCTAGATTTTTTTGCTCATTTAAGAGTGCCTTTGAATGGTCTAATTGAAACAAATGACTTGACGTTTGACTTTAATGGCTAAACTAAACATTTCTTACGACGAAAAATGGAATATAAGGTTGTATGTACTTGGTAGAATATTAACTGGTTGAAAAGCTGGGGATGAGAGCATCACATTTTCGCGAATCATAATTTCTTGCCCAAAGCCACCAAAAAGTTATATCCAACACACGAACCCGCTAATTCTCCCAAAAGATTTTAATCAACCACATCAAACATAATATGAATAAGGATGAACTTTGGCACAGAAACAGAAACGCTGATCAAACATCAACTAAATACTCCAAACAAAGGGATGGAATAGTGATACAGTACAACCTAGATTATTCGAACCCTCAATTATCCGAACGCTGACTTAGTTTATCCAAACACTCAATTATCCGAACATTGGCGAGAATTTGTTGCTGAAAACGTGTTGCAGCTGTTGGTTAATAAAAAAAGCCTATTTTTTAAGAAAAGTATTTTACGTTTTTATGTGTTTTATATTTTAACGGTAATATGTTTGTCAAATTTTAATAGACTGTACAGTTTTTACTTTAAAAGGCGCTCTTTTTGTTTGATCTTGTCTCAAAAAACCCTTATTTTGATTATCCGAACTAGTGTCGGTCCCAAATACTTCGGATAATCGCGGTTCTACTGTAATAGTAAGTTCTTGTTTGTTTGCACAAGATTCACGGCTTACTGCTTGACTGCTCTTTGTAAGTCTGTTAGTTTAGGAGCTAAGGATAATATAAACAGGGAAAGCAGTTTGTTCTCTACTAAGAACTACCCTTTGAACAAAGCCCCTTTGTTCTTCAAGGCTTAGAAGTATTGGAGGGTATTGATCGATGATGGTAGACTAGCAAGGATTACGACTGATCCTTCTAAAGCACATTCATTATTAGAGTATCCTGTCAAGAAGAAAAGCAACTCTCGCAGCGTTTCTTGCAACTGAGTTCTAATTTAGATGATAAGATAGATACATAAATTCACGCCTTTTTCCCATGAGGGTAGGCAGAAACCACAGAAACCTACCTGCTACGATGTTTACTGATTTCGCCTCGTCCACAATGATACTGGTCATACAAGCACGCCCCGGTTACAAGTACTGCGCATCCGACCTTTCTGAAGAACCTCACCAATATCAATATGATAAGATATTTATTGTAAATAAGCATACGGCCTCAGCTTTGCACGGGTGCATATTTCCGAATTTTAAGGAAGCTTTTCCAAAAACTTTCATATAAGCCTTGCCCAGGAAATCACGAACACAACAAAATTTGGCCCAGCCGTTCTAAGTTTTGCGCTTAGCAACACATTTAGCCATTCATTTTTATTTATTTAATATAGATTGTAAATGTGACTTTTTACCCCATAAACGATTAACATCTTAGTATTACTTAAAGTAATTCCTCTTTCTATTTTGATTACAGTCCAGATTATGGTGAAATTTTACTCAAAGATATTTTGTTACAAGCACAAAGCCATCTTTCCCCCTTATTAAAAACTTTGCGAGGGCTGAATCGCGGTCCAATCTAGCAGTTAATGAATCACAAAATGTGTAGGATGTCGGAGATTAAAAAAACATAATCTTCAAGTGTAAGCCTACAATGCAAAGCTCTCAAGTACCTACCAGTACCGCCCTCCTACATAGTTACAATCAATTACGTCAATGGCAACCGCCACGTATTAGAGAATATCAAATTATTTGCATGTTCCACCAGATAGCGGGCGGATACGGGCTATCAACCGACACATTGCCGGAAACCTAATACTTCGTGATTATCCGCTGTGTTCGCAAGTAATTAAGCGTACTATGTAATTAAAATCACGCTGTACAAGTTACCTACAGGTACCAGACAGGGCTTGAGGTTGACGATGTTTGCTAAAGACATTACGGGTGACGTAGGTACAGTGTCGAAAATGTTTGGAGAAGTTGGAGAATTTGATTATAATATGTAGAGCTATGCTTGAGAAGGATTACGTCCTGCAGTAGAGATATTTTGAAAAAAGATTATGATAAAGCAAAGAAAAAAGAAAGACAAAGAAGAAATTATTATTGACACCGACCATGTGCATACAAAAATAATAATCATCAATAAAAATATACAATTAACATATTATAAAAAAAAATATGTACTCCACAGCTGTAATTTGATGATGATGATTATCAAACAGAAAATGTAATTGGTGTTCGACTGGTCATCCGAGGAGCTAAAGAATGAATAACTTCATGTCTTTCTCTCTCTCTTCACCTCACATAAATTCACCAAGAGATTGTAACCAAATATACGGGCCACGAAGAAGATGGCGGTAGGAACTGGTTGGGTTTCTACAAAACTGGATGAAGGATGAGGCATAAAAGCGTGAAGGATGGAAGAAATGGAGGGAGGCTTTTGCCCAGGAGTGGGATAGAAAAGGCTACCAAAAAAAAAACGAGCAACTATCACGAACTTACTGTATGACTTCTTGACAATTCAAAAGTGCCTGACAATTCAAAATGGTCTAATTGAAAAAATGCTTTGACTTTGACCATATAGCGGCTGATCCACCATGAGACCGTCACGATGTGTTTGAGTTTAAAATCATCCTTTCTCTTTTACTCATATTAGCGGATAATGGATGTCAAGGTCAAGTTTGTGTTGTGATAATATTTGTGTTCAGTTTATTACCTCGTTTTAACGCTATTTGGATATGAGAGTCAATATTGCAAGGGGCTTATTACGTATTATGTGTGCCGATGACCTAAAGAGCATAATCCTTAGGAATCAACATTTTGACAAGTTTTAACTTTGATGTATTTGCATGCCTTGCGGTCTCACACACGTTCAGTTGTGTATTTGGTTACTGCTCTGTTCCCATTGTTCGTAGCGTGATGTTCGTATGTTAGTATATGTAAACCTTCCTCTTCAATCACTCTACCTCTTGATGAAAACACGCATTAAAACCCATTGCGTCGTTTAAAAGATCTTAGCGTACAGAGGGCCAGACAGCGGGAAGTGACTCTGTTTTATAAAACAAAGTGATACCATGTAAAGATACAATTCAAAAAGCTCACAATCAAAGATCGATAAAGTAAGAAATAAAATAAATTGGAAAGCAATCTTGCTAGTTCCGGTTGTCCCTCTATTTCGCCAGCCCAGACAGCAGGAAATCTAAAGTAAGGAAAATATTGGACTATTCATACTTTAAATAGATTGAGGGAAACATCCGGAGCGACTACGCTACGGAATTGAATCGCATTTTCATCATTGCAGTAATAAAGTTACAAGCCTGTGAAATATGACAGGTTTGTTAGATTTCCATAGTGCATCGGCGCTTTTCTGGCGGTCGCCACTGTTGATTCTGGCTTACAGGAGTTGCAGTGGTTTGGGGACAGGGTAACGGGGTTTGTTACATAAAAAAAAATATGTGTACAACAAGGAAAATCTTCTAAAAGGATTTAGCAACTGACCCCTAATTCTTTTTTTAACCGATTTCAAAATCGGAGGTTATTAATTCGGATGTTAATATTTTTTTACTTATGTATCTTCGGGCATAACTCCCGCCATTTATAGACGGATTTGCAAAATTATTCTTATGAAAGAGGTTTATTTCGAATGCCCCATAGAGATTGTATCAAAATTGGAAAAGCAGCTTAGTTTTTATAATCAAAATAACTAAAAAAATACATCATACAAGTAAAGCACATTGCGTATTTTTCTTTCTTCTTTTCTTTGCCCTGCAGTGGGACAAATAGGCTGGTATTATTTATTTATTTACTAGCTTTTGCCCGCGACTTCGTCCGCGTGGATTAATAGTTCCCGTTCCCGGGAGATTTCCAGGATGAAAACTATCATATGTCCCTTCATCCTTTCATTGAAATCGGTTCAGTGGTTTAGGCGTGAAGAAGAGACAGACAGCCAGACAGAGTTACTTTCGCATTTATAATTATTAGTAAGGAAGTAAGGATTAGTTAGGATGACTTCTTTAAATCAGAGACGTTAGAAAAGTACAACTAAACCTTGAATATGTAGTTGCGAACCCCTCACACAAGACCATACCGTAGAAAAGGGGGAGTAACCAATTACTACCGAAATACATCGCCAATCCATTCACCGAACGCTCAATCTGCATTATCGTAACATCGAAGCCCCGGGGGGTCACTACACCGTGTCTGTACAACAGATTCACGGCCACTCCTACGCAACAGCCCACTCTAAAATTCGTATCTAGTGCATAGATTTCAAGGGTATCGTATTATTTACTAACTTTGGTTTGGCTAATGAGATGGACAACTTTTTATTTTATTGCAGTTGCAATAAAAGCTGTTTTTGCTGGATGGTAAGTTTAGTCTCTTGGTAATGCTAAGTGTGCTGGGATCTCCAACGCACGTAGACTTGAAAATATTTATCAGTCTAAAACTTGTTGTCTTGGATACCGACTTTATGAAAAACATGCAGTTTTTAACCTTTTATTTAGTTTCACCTGACCCGAGGTTTGTTCGTCTGTAATCAAATCTTGCAAGTTAAATTTGACCCACTTCCCGGCGTTCGATTAAGCTGAAATTTTGTACACATGTGCACTCTGCATGACAATACAATATACTGATGTCAGAGAGTTGGTATGATGATGGAGCCGGAAGGTGGCCATAGAAACTTAATCAAATCTTACAAGTAAAATTAGACCTACTTCCCAGTGTTCTATTGGTTGGAATTTTGAATACATTTGCACATTGCAAGACAATGCAACATAAAAGCTTGTTAAAAAAATTTTTGATCGAACTTGTTATCTTTTGACTTTGCGACAATTTTCCGACAAATTGCCTATTGTTATAATATATTAGATAGCAAACGTGTAGATCCACCCCTAACCTTTACCGACATTTCAATGTTCAACGAGTCTGTTGTTCAAAGTTAGAAGGGTCTATGGCACCCCTTCCAAATTGTTTGCTCTTGCACAATAGATACGATTACAAGGGTAAGGTATGCTCGGGAGTCAATAAACGTATTCTGGGTTTAATTACATATGAATACTGCACCGTATCATCGTCTAGCCTCATTGTCTTAGGACTCTCTCAATTTGTAGGTCGTCTCTCGATCGGATATAGGCCTGTGACGGGGGCGCGCAAATACCATATAAACCTCCGATTACCCCAGATACAGGTACCATAAGTTAAATACTACTTGCGCTTTTTTTGCTTTTTTCTTGGGCAAGTCGTCCACACTATTCCCAACCACTGCATCTTCTGAAAGCCAGAATCAACAGTGGAGAACGCCAGAAAAGCGCCGCGGCAATGAAGCTCGACGAGTCCCGGAGAAACGATTCAACTGTCTCGAAATTTATCAGAAAAAACCAGCGGAGGAGTAAGGAGAAAGATAATTTCCACTATCCTCGAAACAACCAAGAGACACTTACTTAAAATGTGCTGTACTCATTGCATATTTATGCTATAGGTAAATGTATTTCAAACCTAGTGCTACAGGATATTTCCTGAATAAAAATATAGTACACCTACAGACACAATGCAGGTAAAATAAACATGTTATATTTAATATCTTGCTAATTGCTAATAATGTAGACTGTTTAAAAACAGGATGATTGTTTAATTAAACATTTTAGACGCCTCAAGGATAGGTTAGGTAGCAGCTAATTATAGGTTCATTGATACCGCTTCAATGTTACGGATTTTATGTATGAGAACCTGCTTTACCTGAGTATGTAGCCGTTTTCTGAATATGAAGGCCCTTTTTTTTTTAAAGATGATTATATATAATATATGTTAAACTAGCATGTACGTATGATGTAAAGTTTATATTTTTTATGTGGGTACAATCAGGCAATTAATATTTTTGCTAAAAAACATTGTAATTGTTTAATTATTACACACATAATAAAATTAACAGTCAGTGAACACCATGTTCGCTGTTACGTGTTGAAGTTTTTGTTTATAATACATTTTATCTTTGCCTGCATTACTCTAAATTTCTAGCCATTTATTTACAGAATACTTACTGTAAGAGCTTTGTGGCACGTGTATAGAAGCAAATTAACAATGAAACTCTCATTTACCTGAATTCTGTTTCTGTCTATAGAAAACACCAGTTTTGTAATGCATATATTCAGATGCGGAAAGCTGAACAGATGCATTTGCATCTCCATACTAAACTGATGTTTTAAAAGTTAAATTGACCTAAAATGTATGCAATTAAGTATATCCATAATGTTTAAAGCACCAATAAAACTTATCGCAAAATCATTCAAATTACATGCATATTAAATATGTTTAATAAAAGTATTGTCCTGTTTTATGTACGTACTACGTTTTATACATTTCCTTCCTCATTAGAATTGAGTTACATTCCTTAATTTGTGGTAGTCATAACCAACCTTGTTTTTTTCCCTTTTATTGTTTTATTTTAACTGTAATGTCAATTGAATGTTTACAGAAATAGTATTTGCGGTGGAAGGGACTACATAACGTAAATTTCTACTAAAGACTTAGTAGACCCCAGAATTAACATATTTCATACATAATTTCGTTTATCTTGGACATCACCTGACATTCGTAACCATGTCAGAGGCCCTTGAGACGGTTTAGAAACTCTAACACTAGGGTGTCTGCGGTCGTTAGACATTACAGCCCACATGATAAAGAAGAAGTAATTAAAAAATAAATCAACTGTTCTTTACATTTTTTTTATCAAAAATGTAACAAAACCACATGCGTGAAACAGTAAAGTACAACAAATGTATAAATATAAATGCTTAATTTATGTTTTTATACACATCTGCTAATAGTAAGGTACAGGTTTGTAAGACTGGTTTTGTGCATATTTAAAGTCAAGATAACAACTAATTTAATGATGATTTCCATAACGTTTTACGTTTCTTATACAAGTAAGCAGTTTGCTAAACATTGATTTAGAAAAGTGGATATGTTTTTATTGAAATACTTAATTTAGAAAACACAAAAGATAGTCCTTGCGTATTCTTTTAGTTGAACAAATCAGTATAAACATGTTCTACCAATCGTTAAACCGAGTGAAACTAATTACAGAGTACAATTTCCTCAATTACAGCAATTGTAATGCAATCATTAAACAATAAATAATAATGGAGTGTAAATAGAAACGGAGTGCAAATGTTTTGAATGTACGAATCCTTCGTTACTAAGTTTCACATGAACAATTCTCATACACCAGACTGATTTCCATTATAATTTCAAATGATCTATATTCATACTGTACCTGATACATTTGCATTTTTATAATTGACTTTATTGTTTCAAAGATAAGGTGTAAATTTGAATAAGAGACTTTTTTTAATTAGGAGAAATTATGAGAAGTTTTTATCAGTGAACAAGCTGTTTTGCTTGATTGCATGCTTAATGGGTTAAGTACATAGAAATAATTAAATGTTATCATTTGTTTTTATACATAACTGTTTTTAAGACTCAATGGTCATGCAGCAACTATGCCTTGTAAAGTCATAAAAAGTAGTTAAATTGTGGATGTTATAAAAACTATGATTTGTAATAAAAAATACAACTTTAGTTATGTAATGAATAAACAAGTTTAAGTATGTAAGTACCTACTGTTTTAAAGTTTTAAACAAATCTGAGATTTAAAGGGCTTTAAAGTTAAAAAACTAGATGAATTTTAAGTTTATGATCAAAATATCTCAAAAATTCTGAAAAATTATCCTTTTAAAGTCTTGTACTAACTTGTGTACCTGAGATTCTGAAAACAAGTGGCAAAAAATTAAGAATCAGGTACCTACCCTCTCTGGCTTTCAAATAAACAGTGTTCGCGACGATATTCTCTAATTCCATCAGTTCCAGTGTGGCTGATTTTATCGTAGACCCTCCACGAAGCAAGAACCCGCCGCTGCGGCTCCTCAGCCGCGTGCCAGACGCGCACGACACAGCCCATCAATGTGTCCCGTGCTCAACAACACAACTATGCAACCCGCTAACTTATACACATAACACTACACCAGACACAGATCAACGTAACCCAACCCGTACAACAGCCTCAAACGCTGCCGTCGGCAATAAACACGCAACAGTTCACGACTACGATTCACGATACCCAGGGGTGTGGTGGAAAGGACGATAGCATGACAGTCTTTGAGCGGCAAACGGCGGCGCGAACGCTCGTGTGCGTCGGCGGCGGTGTAAAACGGTTAGTTTCTTTCAATAAATGCGTAAAAGGAGCACACGCCCGAATTACGAGAGTTATTGATGACGGACAGCAATACGCTACGAAAATTACCACTTTTACAGTGTTTCTACTTTCCAGTTGCCATACCGTCGTTTGAAAAAGCTACCATTGCGACATGTTTTTTTAGTTGAAAGTAATAATTTTAATGGAAGACCCAGACTAAATGAATTTGGTTTATTATGTTCAGTCGGTATATCTCTTAATTACTTTCTTTGTTTGTAAACGGTGTCATTGAGTTCTGAACTCCTATCCTATTTAAAGTGCAAGTCCTATACATATTTTTATTCTTCTGCTTCTTTTTCCAGGAAGATACAACCAAACATTTGAACATTCGGAACTCAGTCTAATAAAATATGAAAACAACACACATTTAATTTTGGAGATTTTATAAATTACTTAAATGGCAGACAACTGGCTAGTTTCCTAAGACAAATAAATCACTAATGTCTTTGGTTCAACTAATTTTTTTTATGCTAAGTTGGCAAATAACATAATGTGTAATTATTTAGCTTAGCTAGCAAATTATGAAGAACGTAATACAAAATATTAACAAAGCATCCATGCCTGGATCCAATCAATGGTAGAGTTAGCAATCTGAAACCTCCAGTTTCCTGTTTCCAGGTTTTGAGATTGAGATAAATACATTATTCAGTTCGGGGGTAACTTATGTAATCTGAAGCAACAATATCTACTGATCATCCTCGATCGATTGTTGTCTGGTTTTTTATGCATAATCACCTCAATTTTATAGTTTGTTCAAACATTTAAGGGTTTTTTTTAGTTATACTCGCGAAGATTAGTTGTTGAAAAAGCTTTTACGCAAATAAAAGCTTTTTCAACAACTAATCTTCTCACAACTAATCTCTAATGTCAAAAGAAGTGTTTTATATAAAAACAACACAAAGTTCAAGACATTTTTAACCTTAACTTCCGCTTGCCATTAGCAGGTACCTATTCTTATCTTATGCTTATCGCTTAAGATAAAAATTTGCTACTAGTTTGGTAGGATTTATTTTGTTATAGTAATAATATGTACGTCAATTTAAGCATGCATTACTATCTCAAAAATAATTATCCTATTTAAAATCTGCAGTGATTATCATTTTAAAGCAGTGCACAACACTGTTGTTATTATATAACTCCTAAAACTCAGGACAGGAAATTCTTGATCTTCCATAAATCACTAATGGGATTTTATCTTTATAGCAACACTGATTTTTTTGATAATAATTTATTTGACATTGACATTGACATAAATGAAAATTGAAAATGAATGAATCAGATTTTGACATTTGGTGGCGGGAGTACCGCATGTGATTCGTTTTGTTATTTATGTAATATGTTTTTAGCCAATAATTGACTTATTCTTTTAATACTCAACTTGTTCTTCTAAAATGCAGGCCGCTGATCCCTGTGTGGAGTGTGGTGGCACTGCATTAAAATTGATAGATGGATTTTATTACTGTATCGAATGTAACACTCAAAACACGAATGTGCGCGAAACTGTGGTGGAAGAAAGGGCTTTGGGAGATGGCACTTTTGCCTTAGCAACAAGGAGGAAGATTGTTAAAGTTCTAGACAATAAGATACAAAGTAAGTTCATTTTGTTTTAAAAGTCGTTGCACTCGCACACTAGGAGTTTCTCCTTCTTTCTCCATATAATCAGACCCCTTAGTAACTGCCTGTAAACCTAACATACACAAATATTTGCTGGACATAGCGCAGCAGCAGCCAGTTATTCAACCTATTGTGTGGTCAAGTTTATGTACCTATCTCTGCCTAAAGCCTAATAACCTTTGTAACTCATTAATTTCTCTACATTTTATTTTAAAGGAAATTCATTCATTTATTGCATAATAATTAAATTTCAAAGCTACCATTGGTTAATATGCCTTCTTTAGTCTAACAAACCTATTTACTGTCTCCTAGTTGGAAATTCCAATACAAACTATGGAAAACATACAACATTTAATTTCCTCATGTAAATATTATTATTTCAGTGAGCGGAGAATGGTACAAATGGCATGCATATAACTTTATAATATTGGGTCTGGCTGATGAGCTGGTCGCAGCTGGGGCCAAGCCCTCGTTTAAATTGAAACTCCTATGGATCTGGACGAGATACATCAAGAAATATCAGAATAAAGATGCGTTAGGGTAAGTCAATGTTTTATTATTGCTTTGAGTCTTAAAACTTACTGTGTCGCATGGTACTGCATTTGTGCAAAAGTGTGTAAATAAATGCATGCCATGCATTTTATGATGGGAGAGATGGGTATGAGATGGGTTTCAATATTAATTGTATGCAGGTATGCATTAATGGAAGAGGACCCATAGAAAACATTATTTTACATTAGTAATTTTTTCTAGAAAAATAAACCTAAAGCCTGACAAATATTTTGCAATTGAAACTGTTTCTACTTATCATTTTGTTGTATTATAAAGTAAGCAATTTTTTTTATCTTCTATTTTTCTGTAAAACACGCAATGTGTCTTGCTAGTCTTGTAAAGAGAATTAAGGCAATATTTAATTTTTACAGTTTGGAAAAAACAGCTGTTGAAGGGAATGATGAAAATGTAACATTACCAACGTTTATGTTTGAAGAAGAACATAGTAGCAGTCAGCCAGTTCCTGACAAAGAAGATAATGAACTAGAAAATGAAGAAACAATAAAAAAAATGAATAACAAAAATAACATAATGCCCGGTTCCCGCAGAGACATAAAATTCCTTTCTAAAGGAGTTATTATAGCCATGTTGTATTTAGCACTCAATCTGGACGACAGTGATTTACAACTATATCATGTATTGAGATTCATCAAAGAGAAACGCTTGAATTTTTCTAACATTCAAAGATTTTTGCCCGAGGATATCAAAGTTAAAAGCATACAAGACGAGTGGGTGAAGTTTCTACACAGTAAGGTATGTAATATGCATAGAACCCGAGGGCTAGCAATGTCTCTGCTAAGAATACTTGATTTAGGCACACCAAAAGTTCCCGATATGAGGAAAATCATTGACGACTTTCTTTTAGAACTCTGTCTCCCGAATGATATAAAACCTTTGATACACTCTTTAATGTTTTTCCATCGTTGTGACTTCCTTGATATGACTAGCAAATCCAAAGAAAACCTCGTACAAATGCCTGACTATGAAGGAGTTGGCATGTCCTATGTTCTCGTTGCTTTAAAGATGTGCTTTGGGCTAGACGGGCATTATGAAGAAAAGCTATCAGACACAGTTGATAAAATTAATGATGAGAGAAATCTGCCTAAGTCACATAAGATGGGAAAATACTCAGAACCAAGTACAAGGCTATTTTCTTTTAGAGAATGGTGTAGTTATTTGCAATTTAGAAAAATAACACTTTGTAAGTCTTCTCTACACATGGCAGAACGCTATAGTCTGGACATTGATGACCATGTTTATTTAGAACACATGAGCAACAGGCCACAGAACAATAAAGACTTGCAAGATGAAACAGCAATTAATTTGATTAACAAAATACCTGAAGAAGATGATGCAAGAGTTATTTCTAAACATTTGTTTTCACCAACATTGACCCCTATGACTGATTACACAGAGGTCGTAATGGAACATACACAGGACCGAGAAATGATTGATTTACTAAGTGAAGATTTCACACAATATTCCCTTAATTATGCCTGTGAATATTTAGAGCTGGTAGATACAAATTCAGTTAACATAATCAAAGGTGTCAGTGAAGAAAGAAAAATAGTCGGCAATGTTATTCTAGGCACAATAGTCACAAAAAAGAGTAAATCAGAAATGATTTATGTTAAAAATTGTGAGAATAGAAACTGGATGACGACAAACCCACCGAAGATGGAACATGTTACTTGTAAAGATGAACAAAACGTAAGTAAAGATAAAGAAAGCGATCACGGTTATGATTCAGAACATCCAGTCAATGAAAAAGAAGTTTGTACTGAAATTGAAAATATAAATAATGTTGATGATAGTATGAAAGAAATTGATGAGTCGGAAAATCCAGTAATCGAAAAAGAAGTTTCTAGAAGAATTGAAAATATCGATGACAATGATGAAAGTATGACAGAAGTTAGTGAGTCGGAAAATCCAGCAAATGGAAAAGAAGTTTCTAGCAGAATTGAAAATATCGATGACAATGATGAAAGTATGACTGAAGTGAGCGAGTCGGAAAACGGCGCAAACGAAAAAGAAGTTTTTAGAGAATCAGAAAATAGAGATGTCACTGATCAGAGCGCAAAAGAAGATAATAGAGAAATTAATAATTCTGAAAATATACAAAAGGAAAAAGATGATTCAGTAGTAACTGAAAATATAACAGACGTTATTAATCAGGGCACGGAAGACGATAAACGAGGATTTATTATAACAGAAGAGGATACTGATAAGAATATTTTCGATGACTCATTTGAAGAACTAGATATTAAAGATGAAATAGAGCTAAACAATGTTGAAGATTTATATGGTAACAACGAAGATGAACCATTACAGCTCAATAATTCTCTCTACGATGATCGCGCCAGTATTAGTGACGCTTCTGATGATAGTGTGTTACCTTTTAATCCAGAAACGTTTAACAGAGAGCAAACGATTAAAGAATTAATTCTATGCGCTTGCAGAAAATATAAAATCGCAATTCCCCGTGAATATAAACCGCCTAGGGAACCTAGAAAAAGGAAAGCCGACACGTTTGGCACTGAAGAAACACCGAGAGAACCCAATAAAAAAGCTAAAATAAAACGTGGGGAGTCCAAAAAGAAAGTAGAAGAACTAATAAGTGGTTACTACAGTCTTAAAGAATCTGATTTCCTTAGCAAAATGCAGGAGGCAGCTAGTTTGGCTATTCGAAACACTCAGTTAGATAGTGTGTTGAATATTACTCCAAATGAAACAGCAAATTTGAATGAGGAACAAGCCAGCGACGCGTTAACTAGAAGAAGTTCCGTTATTATTGGAAATGTAGAAAATCAAACTAATGTTCCAGAGAATCTATCAATTACTAACCCACAGATTAGTGTACTAGAAACTACAGACAAGGAACAAAATCCAGATAAAACAGAAAATATTGAAGAATTCGACGAGAATTATGAATCAAAACTTTTTGAAGGTGAAGAAGAGATGAAATTAGTCGATTTAGTACCAAAAGGAGATCCCAAATTTGACGAAGAGAAATATGACGTTAATCAATTGTACATCAAAATGCAAATTCCAGAACCCAATGACGATTACATTTGCGATTTACAGGATAACCCTAAACTAGAAGAGATATTAAACCAAAAAATCGAAGAATGTAAAAATATTACAGAATTTGAGAACGTCAAACCTATAGCAACCAAAAATATAGTTAAAACAATACACGAAAGTGATTCAGAAGACGATATACCATTAAACGTTATACAAGAAGAAAAGAAGATGATAGAAGAAAGAATAACTTGGGAAGATAATTTTGAACCTTTAATAAATCCAGACAAAGTTACAGAATTCAAATATTGGTTTCGACATTACGATACGGATTTTATGACGCGATCCATAGATTGGCAGAAAAAGTTCGATGAAGAGTTGAAAGAGAATACACCAAGCAGTTTCTATTTTGTCATCAGGGAGTGTGCCTCCATTTTGAATTGTTCTACTTTCACCCTATACAAACACATGATGAATTTAGAAAAGTATATCATTGCTAAGGCTAAGTACACAGATTAGTAAAGATCTCATTTAAATAATCTATACTAATATTATAATAAATAGGTAAAGTCTGTGAGGTTGTAGGGGGTAATCTCTGGATCTACTGAACCGATTTTGAAAATTTTTTTTCCCATAGAATTCCATATTTGTGAGTGTAATAGGCTATATAACATCGCGCTACGACCAACGAGAGCGGAGCAGTAACCAAAGACGTAGCTTACGGCGGGTGAAACAATCCACGCGGATGAAATCTCGAGCAGTTCGCTCGTATATTATAGAAGTAAAGTTTGTTTGTTAGTAAAGAAGTACTGGTTCAATTACAAAAAATCTTTCTGTTGGCGAGAGCCATAGGATTTGTTTTAGGTTTCTAGGAGGCAAAGTTGCGGTCAGATGCTAGTTATTTTTTTCAGAATCGGATCAGTACTTCCGGATATTGACGCATTATTGACGCACGCGTCCATCGCACTCGAAAATGAACTCTATGTTAAAAACAATACATATTATTTTTTAACACTACTTTAACTTAAGTGAAACCCAAAAAATTTATATTTTAGTGTCATTTATATTTGATAAGAACAACCTGTGATCTGAAAATATGTACGTAATTAATGTTAAGTTTGAATTATTATTAAGAATAAAATCTACGCACATAATTGTTTTTTAACACCCTTTTTTTATTTATTCACCATTCCAAATGTCTGTAGTATTTTTCTCGCTGAAAAAGGTAGTCGAAATAAATTATCGATGTTGTCTTTTGACAAAAAAACTTATAGAGTTCCAAACAATACGTATTTTTTATTTTGATATGATATAAACTAATATTATAAAGAGCAAAGATTTTTTTGTTTGTTTTCATGTTTGTAACGAATAGGCTCCAAAACTACTGGACCGATTTTAACCTTTTCTTCACTAATAGACTACATTATTCCTGAGTAACATAGGCTATATAACATTACGCTACGACCCACGGAAGTACCCAAAGGACCGTAACTTGTGGCGGGCGAAATAAGCCACGCGGGCAGTTCGTAGGCTATATAACATCACGCTACGACACTTGGGAGGGGAGCAGTAAATAAAGACTTAAGACAGAAGCTAGTTTAGTACTAAAAATAAAGTTTGTGCATGAGACTAACTAACTTTGAAACTTATTAATTTATGGGCACTCGCCGCCGCCGGCGACCGACTGTGGCGCGGTTGGTAAGTATTAATTGTGCACTGGGTCCCCCAACGTGGGTTACTGACTGACCGCTACTTTCATCAGCAAAAAAGGATTTAACAAATAATTTAAATGTATCTAATCACTGGCTGGTTACAAAACCAACCATAAATACTGTTGTTAAACTGTAGTAAAAAATATAATTTCAAATATCAGCTTGACCTCTAGTATATATAGTAGTAGTCTATGAGCTTGACAGTTTGTCAAGAGGTGCAATCTTTTAATTTACGAGTATTCATAAATCGTATAAAATGATAAGAAACAAGTGTGGTGCATTGTTACGCTCTGCTATATTGCCCTCGAACGTCGTAAAGAGGGATTTCGCTCAAGTGGGCCATATTATTTCTACCCCGCCTAGGGTGAAGTGTTCTCTTGGTGTAAGTTCAACTTATGGTCATGGCACGATACATCACCACTGCTTAGACACGCAGGGCCGCCTTTAATCTATTGGAGGCCCTGGGCACATAATATCACGGGGCCCCTGTGTGATTTACGTATTTTGAAAGTTGACATATGAAATGTGCTGCATCAATAGGGTTCTGTGAAGCGCGGAGGGATGGGGAACCCATCCTTCCCGCCGAAAATGTTCTTTTTTTCATGATTTTTTAAGGTTTAGAGTCAAGTCGTCTGGTCTAGTGGTGGGAGTCATCCTCCAGCCAATTCCCCTGACAGAGGGGCTGGGTTTAAAAAAATAAACCACGAAGGGGATGGCAGAGTGCGTTCTGACTGTTACCTTACTGGCTATATTATGTGGTAGTGGTCGAGCTCGCAAGCTTGACTGCAGAGCCTGAAGTTCTGGATTCACTTCCAGTCGAGGAAATCGTTTTTGGCTTTTCAGTAACAGTGTGGAGTTTGAATTTGTGCCTTAATGGGCCATGACATAGGGGGCAAGCCTGTTATTTCTTCTGTATTTTATGTGTCGATGATTCATTGATCTTGTTTTCTTTAACATTTTTCAGGAGAAGATTCTGCACATGATATTTATGTGTACGGTATGGTTAGGCCCGGTTGGTTATTTCCATACTCAAATAAAGTGTTGGCGGCGGAAATACACGGGCAAATAACTGCTGCGGTATACTGTGGACCGTATTTAATAGTTGAAAATGTTGGAATGCTATTAATAAAGATGTTTTAAATATAGTTTCGTTTAACTTATTGTAGTGTGTTGATCAAAAATTAAAGGTAAAATCAATCAAACATTCATGTACACAAACTTCGTAGCTTCGTAACTTCGTATTAAGATTCAATATTATTATACAAAGGATTTTTTTTGCGGTCGAGCGCATCGCCTTTTGAAAGATTATTTGAAACGTTTTGTTATCAAATGTAGCTTGTCTATAATTATGCTTTTGTCCCCCTGTCAGTCAATATATAAAAATGACAGTTGTCATTCATTTTCATATTGTCAATGCCAAATGTCAAATCAACGTTTTGTTTGCCGCTTTGTGTCATTTTCGTGTAGTGTTTTCTGGTGATTATTTATTGCCGCCTCACTTGTTATTTCTGTTTTACGAAAACACGATTGATACAAAATGAAAGAACCTAAACCTACGCAGTCCCCAATAGAGGATTTAGCAGAATTACGAAGTTATTTTGTGTCACACAATCTTGTTCGCGAATACATTGCACACACTTCCAAGGTACATTCGGTGGGATGGTCCTGTGATGGTAAACGCCTGGCATCAGGCTCGTTTGACAAAAGCGTGGCCATATTTACGCTAGAGAGAAATAGACTAGTAAGTATAAATAGTTTATTCATATTTAGAGACTGTTGTAAAAGTTAGGTTATGTTGACATAAAACCTTTTTGGTTTTTAGGTGCAAGACTTTGTCTTTAGAGGCCATACTGGCTCTGTTGATCAGCTGTGCTGGCATGCTTCTCATCCTGACTTGCTGAGCACGGCTAGCGGAGACAAATCTGTTAGAATATGGGACACAAGGTAAATTGTTTGTTATGACTTTTGAGCCAGTTACTCACTGGTAGCCTAGCTTAAGGCCTGGTCGTGGGTAGTGTTTACCGTCTTAGATAAAAATACTACCCATTAAACTGTAAGAGTGAATCAAAATCCTTTACTATTACAAGTTAAACTATTATTTTCTCAGCTAATAAATACATTAAAATAACAAAAACATTCTAGGACACACAAGTGTGCGGCCACCATAGCAACTAAAGGAGAGAACATCAACATTGCCTGGTCTCCGAATGGCAGCACTATAGCTGTGGGCAATAAAGAGGACCTCGTCTCTTTTATAGACACCAAGACTTATAAAGTGGTATGTAATTATGTACGATTATGAGTACTATATTTCTGACTATCACCAAGCAGTTGAGACCCTCAACAGGAACCATAAAATTTTATAAAAAATAAATATACCATCACGCCTGTATTCTCCGAAGGGTTAGGCAGAGATGTACCAATGTACACCCACAATTCGCCAGTATATTTAGGTCCCATATTATGGGGGGCATAAAATTTTCTGGAGTAAAAAGTAGCTTATGTGTCTATATCTCCGCTAAATTTCATCCAGATTTTTCAGCTGTTCTGGTGTGATTGAGTAACAAACATCCAAACATCTTCACAAACATTTTTAATATTTGTAGGATTGTGTGAAACCTCTGACACTCAACACTCCTAGCTCTTTTCTTACGTTGGTGCGGAAGTGGCTCAAAGCAAAACCCGTGCCCTGGCCAATGGTAGTTGGAGAAACACCGTGAGGCTTTAGTTGGTCCCACCGTGAGGCTTTAGTCTTTAGTCTTTAGCTTTAGGCTTTAGTCCGACACACCCAAGGCAGAGGCATGAGCCATGAGGATATTTCCATGACAAAAAATATACATAAAAAGCTCTATTCTTACCTTCTATTTGCTTTCTCCAGGTAGTAGAAGAACAATTCAACTTTGAAGTGAACGAGATCTCTTGGAACAACACTTCTGATTTGTTCTTCTTGACCAATGGACTTGGCTGCGTGCACATATTGTCGTAAGTTTTCTTATATTTCTATGGTTTCTGGAGGAAAGTATCCTGTAAATCAAATGAACCCGTAACTTTGACCCCATGAATTTTATAGGGATCTTACGGATTCCAAATGGTTTCTGATTTAAAAATATAACCTATAGCACTCAACAAAGCTTTCTATTAACAAAAAAAACAGACTTTCAATATGTTGTTTAAAGGAGTGTTTCGTCGATTTTAAATGCTAGATATAATGGATATCTGGTAGGTATGGATTATGTCTTAACTTTTTTTAACATACGCTGAAGGCCTTCCAGGCTCACTTTTCTTGCACCACCACAAACCAGCTCTGTAATTACCAAGTTGAAATTCCTCCCTGTGTCTCCCAGATACCCATCGCTGGAGCTCCAGACAGTACTGAAGGCCCACCCGGGCACGTGTATCTGCATAGAGCACGACCCCACAGGCCGGTACTTCGCCACGGGCTCCGCAGACGCCCTCGTGTCGCTGTGGGACGTCAACGAGCTTGCCTGTCTTAGAGTATTCTCGAGGTTAGACAAATTGTATTTTTTTTAACCCTTTGAACAACATAGTCGTGTATAGCCAACAAATGCAGTTTTCTTGTCGTCTATAGACGACTGTGGCGTATTGGGCACGTTTTCATTTGTCGGCTATACACGGCTTTCAAAAGGTTAAACATCGTTGATTGGATGGCCCTCCAGCTGTTAAGTGGTCACTTCTGCCTATAGATATCTGCAGTACGCTGGTACTGCTGTCCTTGCAAATGCGTTGTAATTCCAGAGACGAAGTTGAAATGTCTCACGTGCCTGTAATTTTACCAGCACCCAAACCTTTTAAACCGCAACACAGCAACAGCAAGTGGTAAAGCAGATTGGTGCAATGTTGTGATGTTCATACAACGCGATATGTGCTGCAAAGATTGGTTCAAGACTACAATGCTTATCTCAAATCACTGTACTAAATTATTTTTGCATCTCTACCATAATGCCAGCATTGGAGGGTAAACGCCTCTTCTCATACAGAGAAGGCTTGAGCATTGATCACCACACCTGCTGAAGGCGAAGACAAATCAATTTCAGATATATACATATATTAATTATAAGCCCAGGTTTCCTCACGATGTTTTTCTATACTGATGTCAGGCATGTCCAAGATAAACTTAGAAAATATAGTTTTTGAACTCACAGACAAGACAGGCCATCTTAACTACTAGGCAGGCTATGACAATACATTTACATCTCGTTAAGTCGATAAAACATTAAATTGATACATGGTGTATTTACTTTATACAAGTGGTTTATCGCTAAGATGATTACAATGTCAGTGTACCAAACTATCTCCATTTGTTACAGACTAGAGTGGCCGGTGCGCACGCTGTCGTTCAGTTTCGACGGCCGCCTCCTCGCGTCTGCCAGCGAAGACCACATCATTGACATAGGAGATACCGAGACTGGTAAGTCAAGTTTAAAAATAACGATCTTTAGCTAAAAGTATTTTTGTAAGTCCTGATGCATGACTGCTGTTTTTCATAGTCCATTAAACTATGCATTATTGTAGTTTCTAGGGCTTTGCATCCGAAGGGTGCCAAAGAACTTATTACTGAGTCTGTGCTCCCTGTCTGTCTGCCAGCAGTCTATATCTTATGAACCGTAATAGGTAGAGAGTTGAAATTTTCAGTGTGTATTAACCTTTTGGACGCCAGGGCGTAAACACATCGGCGCCACTGCTACGCCAAGCCACAAATCCAGCCATTAGTAGTTTTTGATTATTGTTTTTCTAGTGAAATGTAAGTAATGAATATAACTTTGTGCTATTTTACAATATTTAATTAATATAGTTTTAAATAATAGGAAAAAGAAACACAGAAAACTTTATTTTGTACTTAAACACGTTGTTTTCTTGTCGGCTGTAGAGGACGGTAGCGTGTTTGGCGCGTTTTCGTTTGTCGGCTATATCCGACCTTGGCGTTCAAAAGGTTAATTACTATGGCCCCTACAGCAACAAATAAATGCAGTTAAAAATATTATACGGTGGTAAAGAACCCACGTAGTTGACCGTTTTAAAGTTTTTCACCCATTACAAATTTTCCGTTACCAGGGGAGAAAGTAGCAGAGATCCCGGTGCAAGCGTCAACATTCACAGTAGCATGGCACCCGTCGCGCTACCTGGTGGCGTTCGCGTGCGAGGACAAGGAGCCTCCCGAGAGGAAGAGGGACGCCGGGAACCTCAAGCTGTGGGGCCTGCCCAACTCCAGCTAGACCTGGGAACTCCTGGGGCTCAAGTGGCTTAAGAGGAGGTTAGGTTTGTTCTGCCAAATCGAAGATAGGTCTTTGACATGGTGTGAAGGTGCAGTCCGCGAGGCGTAAGGCTAGCCGCACACACGCAATAATATTGACAATAAAGTACGTATTGTCAATAATATTGTGTATGTGCGGCCTGTATTGCGGTATTGTTCTATATATCTTGAAATTCTGACAATATTGGATTGTCAATATTATTGTGTGTGTGCGGCTAGCCTAAGCTGAGCTTTGCATTTGTGTGAGTGATTACCAGAAGTAGAGTTTGGTCCGTGGGTTTGGTATATTACATCCAAAATTAAAGCATGTATTAATATAAGATTTCTACTAAAATTTAAAATTGGTTAATTTCTCAATCTTCAGATAACTGATAGCATACATACATAAACTCACGCCTTTTTCCCATGGGGGTAGGCAGAAACCACGGAACGCTAACTGCTACGGTCCTTACATAACTCATAGCAGAGGTATTAATATGGCGGTTTGATAGTTTTGTATAAAAAATATGTTCAAACTGACACATTTATTATTTAGTTAAAAGTTATTTGATTATTGAAATTTCAGCCCAACCAACAGGTACTTTTAAATTGTCAATGACTCGGTCAGTTAGTCAAAAAGTTGAAGCTAGTTGCTTGTTCTAAAACTTAGATAGGTGTTTATGGAGAAGAACGAGCAAGAAACTCTTTGGACAATCTTGTCATGTTTAACTGTACTAATATGTATCAAGTGCATGGAAAAATAGTTATTATGTGAGTCAAAAAAACAATAGCAATTAAATAATTGAATAGATAACCAAATCTTCAAGAGAAAGAAATATTTATACGCCCTAAAATTGTGGAAATGGGTTAGATCGTTTTTTGGTAAACATTGTGTTGAGTGAAATGATTTTAAGTATAAGATATTAATTATAAGTTAACTAAGTGTGAAAAAGGTATAGATTTAGTTTAAATAAAAAAATAATTGTAACATACATTTATGTATGTCATATTTTTCATATGAGGCGTCTGTATGAACGAACATTAAATGTAAATAAATCGACTGTGTTAAGAATGAAATAAAATGACACTTTCTAATACACATAGATTGGTTTTATTAAGTATTCTTCGAATAAGTACATTGTCACAGTTTCCTGTCGATAGAGATAAAATAGTTATAACGAACTAACATTTATTTATTTATTCGAGTCAAAATTGATAGTGAAAATATTTTTTTTTTTGTAGGATTATTACTTTAACATTAATAATAATATTATTTTTTTTCTGAGTAAATGGGACATACTAGATAATATTAAACAGTTTCACATGCACTACAGTTTCAAATATTAAAAGTTGTGGTTAAACATTTCATTATAAGAATATAATGTCAAGATTAGCACAATTTATTTATTTATTATAACACAGATTACATTACAATTTTCAACTTGAATTTGCACGCTACTTTATCTCAATAAACAATTTGACTAAATTTCTACACGCGTAAATCCGCATTGCACATTTTCTACGCCACAGACTACATAAAAAATGGAGTGCTACAACACACATATTTTTTTTACTATCAAAATATACAAATATTTGGAGCCAATCGGAAAAGGTACAACAAACAGTAAACACCTATAGGATACGTTTACACGAGATGCACTGCTTTAAATATAGTTATACAAAATAGAACTTTATTTACTACACAAATAGTACACATTTCAGTGAAATAATTACCGCTACGCCCACTAAGCCCGTGCTTATGGCTCACGGGCACTTGCCGTGAGCCATAAGCCATTAGAAAAAGTCACATTGATACTTACCAATGTGACTTTTTCTAATTCAAATGTACATACTTTCTAAGTTTTTCTTGGACATCTCTGACATCTGTAACCATGTCAGAGGCCCTTGAAAAAAATAATTGATAAAAATACATACGTAAGTATGTTAAATTTTTCATATTAGGCGTCTGTATGAACGAACATTAAACGTAAATAAATCGACTGTTAAGAATTCAATATAATTACACTTTATAATACATTATAGGTTGGTTTTATTAAGGATTATTCAAATAGGTACATTGTCACAGTTTCCTGTCTATAATAATAAAATAGTTATGATGAACTAACATTTACTTATTTATTCGAGTCAAAATTGATGATGAAATATTTTATTGTATGGTTTTTTACTCTATCATTGATAATAATATATTTTTTTTATTTCTGATTAAATGGGACATACTAGATAATATTAAACAGTTTCACATGCACTACAGTTTCAAATATTAAAAGTTGTGGTTAAATATTTTATTATTTAATGTCAAGATCAGCACAATTTATTTATTTTAACACAGATTATACAATTTTCAACTAGATTTGCACGCTACTTTATCGTAATAAACTATTCTACTAAACTCCTACACCCGTAAATCCGAATTGTACTTATGCTACGTCACAGACTACATCACAAATGGAGTGCTACAACACACATAATTTTCTTATCTATCGAATCGAAATATACAAATAGAGCGAATCCATTGAAAAGGTACAACAAACATTAAACACCCATAGGATAAGTTTACACGAGATGCACTGTTTATAGCTATACGATATAGAACTTTATTTACTACACAAATAGTATACATTTTAGTGAAATAATTCGAATACTTACGCCATGCGACGCCCACTAAATCCACGCTTATCTTGGACATCTCTGACATCTGTAACCATGTCAGAGGTCCCTGAGGCGGTTTAGAAACAGACTCTAGGGTGTTTGGGGTCGCTAGACCTTAAGCACACACGATAAAGAAGAATATCTCACAAAGTCAGACTTTTCGCGGCGCCATGATGATTGAACTAGCCTCTTCAAGCATCGACGCGCCTCATCTCATTGTCAGCTGTCCCATACATTCATAAATATACAAAGTAAAAACACGATACTACTGACTACTTTATCATTGTCAAATATTTGATACTTTAAAATCCTGCTGCAGCAAAAAAATATACTAAAGTCAACTAACCTAAACCTGAATATTTTCAGCTTAAAGTTAGTTGAGTTGCTTTGCGGTATCTCATGGTATTCCACGTGTTACCGCAAAAATCTACAAAGAAAAAACCGTATCAGCTCATAATGTCAACCGGACGCAAAATGTCCACTTCTCATAATGTCAACTTCTTAGAATGTCAAATTAGCATGTCAATTTCTCAAAATGTCGATTTCTCATAATGACAAATTCGCGTACGGTCAACTTCTCTCAATGTCAACTTCTTAAAATAACAAATTCGCTTAATGACTACTCCACGTAGTTTTGTACTTTATGAATATCGCATAATATTTTTAAAAGATCATAATATTTTCTTTGTTCATTATTTATTACATTTATCATTTAAATTATATTTATTTCAGTTTGCTTTTTGAACAAAGATATGATCTTTTAAAAATATTATGCGATATTCATAAAGTACAAAACCACATGGAGTAGTCATTAAGCGAATTTGTTATTTTAAGAAGTTGACATTGTGAGAAGTTAACCTTATGCGAATTTTTCATTATAAGAAATCGTCATTTTGAGAAATTGACATTAGGTACGCGAAGTTGACTTATAAGAAGTGGACATTTTGCGTCCGTTTGTTATTTTGAGAAGTTGACATTATGAGCTAATACAGAAAAAACTACATCACCAGGCCTCTACTTGAAACCGTCCGCTATCTTCCATTTTCTTCAGCATACTCTTGGCGTCTTCCAAACTGTGCCCCCCGGCTTTACTTAACACATCTTCTATGAAAGCATCGCGGACGTTGTCAGGCATATTCTTAGCGTTGCCCGATATGTAAATGTAAGCTTCTTTGGTTATTAATTGCCAGAAAATCTCTCTGTGCTCTGCTATTTTGTGTTGAACGTAGCTGTTGGGGAATAATAAAAAGTATATGAAATGATACATCATCTCGACCAATACGGGCGTCAGGCTGCCGTGATGTGAAGAGTAAAACAGATATGTTCATAGTACTATTTCTTTCATTCGTGTGGCTGTAACAAGAAGGCGCGTGGCGCAACAGTCAGCTGACAAACGCTTGCCGTTTCTAAAGTGTAGTGTCGTATGGAGAATAGTGGGTAAGAATCTTCATACTTTTGTACTTCTTTAAGAATGTATTCAGTATTTGTTTTAATAGAAATCAAAAACTATCATCATCATTAAAATTTAAATTCAAATCAATGCTGGTTATAGGCCTCTTCGCACACTGCGCCTACCGATGGTCACCACTCTTGCTTACCACCACCGCCCATTTCATGTGCCCTGCCCCATTACCATTCGATTTCGATAATTTTGAGAGGTATGTCGGTTACCTTACTTGTCCTGCCTACTAAACCTGTCATACTGGAGAAATGTGTTAGTTGACAATTCTTCATACTCACATTTTATGGTCTTGATCTCTAGAGAAAGCGCAGTACAAACTGAGCTTATCCTCTGCCACCATCCTCTCGAGTTCCTTCCGGCAGTGGAAGTCCCTCTCCCGGTAGCGGCAGCCGAAGATCAGGTGGAGGACCTCTCTGTTGGCAGTACACTGGGCCTCTCGCTCTTGAAGGAGGCTGCGGAAGGGGGCTATGCCTGTACCTGGCCCTATGAGGATGTGGGGTGTTGTCTGAAATATAACATTGAAATACATTTTTTTTTTGTGTTAATATAAATATAATCTTTATTTACAGTCTTAAAATAAAATAAAAAAAAAACAAGCCAGCCTTTGGGTCACGAGAAGCGTCAACCAAACGTTTTGACAGATCTTTAAAAAGGGTATGGGCACATGGACCCCACGGCCCGAGGGTTTCCGCCCCAAACGGCTAGAAAATATAGTTGCCAATGAATACAATACTTTTTTAAACGACTTCAAAAAGAAGTCAAATAAATTATAATTGGCAGAAATATCGCGTAACAAACGCGATATTTTCGCCAATTATGATGATTTTGTTTGATATTTCAGAGGTCCCATATAAATTTTATCGAAATCGGTAAGGTAGTTTGGTTTCTACATAAAAATAACTGAAAAAATATATCATCCAAGTTAACAAAATGGCATTTCTGCTTTCTTGTGACTTTTAAGCGGTGCCTTGTAACCGTACCGTACCGTACTTTCATGGATTTGGATGACAGACACTAGATACTAAAAAGCGAAAAATAAAAAACAAAAAGACAACCGCCTTCAAAAACTAAAAAGTGAAAAATTATTTTAGTGTTGGAAGTCGGTGGCAATACAAAACAACAAATATAAACAAACCCTTCCAAAACTAAATTTATTGCGTGCCCACCCCAGAATGGTCTTGCGCCTACCCCAGGCTGTAGGGCTCACCTTCCGCCTGTTGCCCACAGTTGCTAGTAATGTAGTTAAACACGATACTAGGATAAGCAATCCTATTTATCCTTTAACAATGTATATTTGCTCAGCAACTGCCTAGCCATTTTCTAACCGTGTTGGGGTCGGCTTGCTGTCTTAATGGACGCAATTGAATACCAGTATTTTACATGGAGCGACTGTCTACCTAACCTCCACAACCCAAATTAATTTATAATGGTTATTTTGTCTTGCCGTATCCATCATCAATCTTTTTTTTCCGGTGTGAAAAATCCCAGTCCGTCGCACTCTTACTCAGTGCCGTAACTAGGGCCGTGCTAGCGGTGCCCAGGCACAGGGCGCAGACCCTGGAGAGGCGCAGAAATGACCAGACCAGGACCAGTTTTTTTTTAAGGGTGTCGCCATAGAAGCTCACACTGGGCGCACAAAAGGCTAATTACGGTGCCGCTCTTACTGACTAAAAAATACTCTGGTGTTCGATCCCTTCACGCCGGCGATCCCGTGAACGCACGCGCCTTCCGCGATCGCCGGCCGCCCGGGCACCCTAAAGCCAAGAGAGGGAGGGAGGTGATTGACTTCCCTCGCTACGTCAAAGAGAGGCGCACGTGAAACAATAAGCGTCACCACCTCGGGTCCGGCTGAACTGGGTCCACCGACGACCTTTCTCCAATCCTTGCCAAAAAAAATATAAACATACTCACAACATCTTTAGGGAACACGAGCGTACCGAATTGAATCCAGCCGAACACTCGATCTCCGATACTCAAATTCTTCAGCCAGTTGGATGCCAGCCCCAGCCTGGGCTTCTTCAGCTTGGTGCGGTAGTGTACCACTGCCACCAGAAGCTCGATGTCCTGGCCTTCCGAGGGTAAGGAGCTACCGGCTATGGAGAAGGAGCGAGGCTTGATGGTGGAGAACAGCTCAAATGATACTTCTAGAGTCAACTTTGATGCTGATTTGTGGAAGTCGTGGAGGACCTGGAAATAAATAAGTAGTTTAAAAGGCTAGTTTTTTGTAGAAGTCAAAGCTAGATTTGTAATTGGTTGACGTCTTCTACCTATAAACTACCTATACCTGCTAAATTTCAGCTTCATAGGTCAAATGGTTTTCGAGATTTCGTGTTTAATCAATGTGTGAACAATAATTTTGCTTTTATAATTTTGTTGAATAGTTTTTCATGTAGGGCACAAGGGGGGGGGGGGGGGGGGGTAATCACCATCTTAGTACTAATTGTCTCATGTGCTTGTAATACACCGGCATTCATACTCTTCAATCCGGAACACAGCAGCGTTGCTTTGCGGCAGAAATAGGTGGTATACATATAGTACTTCCCCGGACCAGCTCCTTCTCAAAGAGCTACTACTATTCTCCTATTAAAATATCTTACCTCAAGCACAGTCCTCTTAGGCCTCCTACAATAATTAAGCCAATCCTCCTGTCCTTCAGGGGAGCTGAGCTCAATACACTTCTCTTTCTCTAACTTATCCTCGGACACCTGCGCGAGAAGAGCGAAGACGTATTGCGTCGGGCAGCCGCGGAGGTCCCAGTATTGCTCGGCGATCTCGTACATCGTGTGACGGCCTTTTAGGAATTCGGGGACTGGCATGTCTGTTATATAAAAACAAAGGAAAACGGCTGACTTTAATTGCCGATTTAGAGAGTATTTTATGCGAGTGTGGAACGTAAGATAGAATCATGCTTGTATTATATAACTACGTATAAGGTGCTATAAAAATATCTGCCACGGCTTTAATGGGAGGTAGTATTGTGTTTAAAGATTACAATAGTGAAGAAATTTCTAGCCCCAGAATGGTTAATGGCAACTGGCGGTGGCGAGCGGGCGGTCGGCCGGCGCGTGCGGCGATCGCGGTAGTGAGGGTGGGGGCGCAGCGGCATTGTTTGATAAGAATGGCAACAGTGTATGAACGGCGCCGGCGTTTTGCGAACGATTGAAGGATGGTTTTATGCGAATAAATCAATTCAAATTTATACGCAGTTTTTTGTATGAAAAAAAAAGACAAATTATCAATAATTTATCTTTACTATTGTAATCTATAAACACAATACTACCTCCCATTGCAGCCGTGGCAGATATTTTTATAGCACCTTATACATATATACAGAAAGCAGAGTTCATAGAAATCACTATTCCTAGACAGCACGTTTCGCCGAAAACATTGTTCGTAGATATCTCGGTCACCACACTCATTTTATGCATCCATCAAGCAAAAAAACACAAATAAAAGGTAAAATATGGATGATTGTCTGAATGTTTTTTTTTAACTACAATTAAATCGTAAAATACTAGAATATATTACATTATGATGTCTAATTAGTAACTTTCTCATAAGTACATGTTGTTTTCAAAGAGTTTATTGACACTTAGCACTCCATTGACTCTCTTATCAATGGTCATTTATGAGCTCACAACACCACTGCGCAATGACTGAGCTATGGGCCGCTGCGCTGTGTGTCGCGGGTTCAAAACCATAATAGCGAATAGTATGTCATAATCAAAAAGAGGATGTGCAGCGATGTGTACTTTTGGTTGAATGTGTCAGAGAGAAATTATAGTTAACTTTTTGACCGCCACGGACGGCTATAGCCGACAAACGAAATCGTGTCAAACACGCCACCGACGTCTACCGCTTATTTTATTATGGAATGCATGTAATTGTACAATATAATGTAATACGTTTTTTTAAAAGAGTATGTATGGAGTTTCTTGCCCGTTCTTCTCCATACGAAACTACCTTTTGGAATGGGCAACTAGATTCATTAGTTTTAATTTTTTTTTGACGTTCAAAAGTGCCTTTTAATGGTCTATTTGAAATAAATGATTTGACTTTGACTTTACCAGCCGTCAAGAAAACGAAATTTTTAAGTACTTATTTTCTACTTAAAAATGTCATAAATTAAGTTTTTTGTGTTTCTCTTTCCTATTATTTAAAACTACATTAATGAAATATTGTAAAATAGCACAAAGATATATTCATTTCTTACATTTCACTAGAAAAAAAACAATAATCAAAAATTGCTAATCGAAATGCTGAATTTGTAGCTTGGCGTAGCAGTGGCGCCGATGTGTTTACGCCCTGGCGTTCAAAAGGTTAAAACACTTAAAATTAATGAATTAGATGTAGGTATTTTTCTAAACTTATTATCTAAACCCACCTCAAGAGTAGCCAAGATGGTATATAGTCTGTTAATGATTAACTAGTATCAATGTAATATTAAGCACTAAGATAATTTATTGTAGTTTAGATTAAGGATTACACCTTAATCTGAACTGGCGTGAACATGTCTTCAAAATTTCCTTTATTTAAGTTAAATAAAGGCAAAAAAAGACAAAATCGTAAATAAAACAACTTTTATACAAAAACAATCATGTATTTATTCATTCCTCTTCCTGCCACCCATCCTCATTGCTCAAGAACCGTCTCTTAGCGGCCGTGTTCATGTAGGGGCGTAGCGCCCACTCAGTGTCCGCCGCGTCTAGTGTGTCTAATGTTCCCAACTTTATCTCATACAGCTTCATTTGGAAGCGGGGACCAATTTCTGATAGTTCTATTTCTTTGCCGGCCTGTAAGAAGAAAATGATTATTCGATTGCATTTCAGTAGGTGAGCGTATCACCACGTCAGAGGCCCTTGAGGCGGTTTCACCCTGCAGTGGTCGCGTCTTAAAAAGTCACGTGAGTGGTCGCGCGGCTACATATGTACTCCAATTTGTTTTGTCGTTTTTTAAATGAAATTCATTTGTATTATTTTTTTCTTATTAAAATATGACAAATTAACTCTTCCTAAATAAAATTAAAACAAAAAACAAAAATAAATGTTCAATGGTCTTGTTTAAATCAACTATGAAAAATAAAGTACGTAAAAAGAAATGTCAGTTTAAAAAACCATGGATTACATTATGTAGTCCGCGCGACCACTGCAGGGTTAAAAACTCTGACACTAGGGTGTGTGGGGTCGTTAGACCTTACTGCCTACACGATAAAGAAAGAAGTAGGTAAGCTAAAGAGATAAGCATTAGGGCTTTCCAATGCGGATTTAAAAGTACCAAATTCCACCAAAATCGGTTTGGTTTATCTATGAAAGTGTAACAGGCAGAAAAGACAGTTTTAACTATATTATTAGTATGTGAAAGTAGTGTAATATGCCACAATCGATTTCCATAAAGGCTGACTAGCCATCGAAAATCTGAAATAAAATTCGAAAGCACATTAATTTTATATTATTACTTAGCTATGCAATGTGCCATAAAGTATGTTTTCTTTCTTTTTTTTTAAACCCCAAACTCTCGCGGGATTACGCTGAAGCATTCACTAAAGTTTCATCACTATTGGTTGAATGGTTTGGCAACATATAGAAGACATACTTATATAAGTACCTTATTTCAATATCCATTACCTTTCTATAAGTATGTTGTCTGAAGCAGATGTAGTCATCATTGTTAGCGAAGGTGATCACTCTCTTGGAGTCCGGTTTGGGCACCGGGAATAGATACTTTAGAATACTCATCGTTCTTAGACCTGCAGACAAGAGTTCAAGATACATGAGATGTCAATTGGGCATTAATTTATGTAGGGGTAGGCCTCACAGTATAAAACAGATTTTTTCTACTCAAGGCTATTATGGTCATGAAATGTGCAAGTGAGACTGTATATTTAGTACAAGGAGAAATTTTCTTTTTTCTTCTTTATTTTTTTTTACATCTGTATTTTACAGGAAGGTCGTAATCTCCTAACCGGCGTACTTGTAAGACTAGACGTATGAATGTGGACGAGGCGAAAGGCAACATGTCAGGCGTTCCTGATTGTGTGTGTCGGTATATTGTGTGTGTGTGTGTGTATTATTATAATGTTATTTATTTATTATTTAATTACCAAACCCAATATGGATTAAGTTACATAATGCTGTAATTTATCTGAAATAAATAATTTGAATTGAATTGAATTGAATTGAAAGGAGTATATAAGGATAGTAGCAGATGGTATTCTGTGGTTTCTGCCTACCCCCATGAGAAAAAGGCGTGAGTTTATGTATGTATTTATGAGTGTATTCAACCCTAAAACCCTAAACTCCTCACAGTTGGATTGAACAGGCTTTTTCTGGGTAAGCTCACTCTATCGCCGACTTTGTATTTGTTTGTTTGTGTCTCACATTGTCGAAAAAACAAACATTGATGATGATGATAATAAAGAAGACAGCTTACCAAGTTCAGTCTTAAAGTTATGGAACACCAGATGTGGGAACTGTTCACTCATGGGTCCGATATCTGGGATATCATGACGCATCACTACGCCTGACAGTGTGAACGATGCTGTCGGTCCGTATGGTAAGTGGCAGATTACCTGAGGCAAAAACAAATGTGATATCTTATTCTGTGCAGTAAATTACAAATTCTCCCAACTGAATTTCCATTGCGGTAGCAAAGATACCCTTGTCAAGTAGGCAGGCGATATTTTAGCGTAAAGTAATCTGACACAACTCAGGAGAGATCAGGTGCAGGATATAGAGCTTTATGAGCTATCCGAGGGTACAGTGTTGCCACACCACCAACTTACAAACTCCGAACTGCTACAAATTCCTAATGTAAAAAGTCAATAGCACATGGCCTTGAAATTAAACCCAGGACATCACGCTTTCATCAGTTGCCCTTGTGGCTACCAAACCAAACAGCAAACATACTGTGCAAATAAATTTCATAGTATCAGTAAACAGTACTATTAACTTGCAATGAATAACAATTATACTTGGGTGGGACACTCAGTTAGGTAATTAAAATATTGGTGAACAGTAACTCACCAAACTGTCGGGCACACCTCTGTGCTCATGTACCACAATGAAGTCGGTGACTTCATTAGCGCGACACGCGTGTATCAGCTGAGACATCTCGTAGCCACCGCGGTTCATGCGCTGGCTGTTTGGGAATATTAACCTGAAAAAGATCAAAATGACAATAAAATCTTGCAACAAATTTATCTCACTTTACAACATAGCAACAGCCCAGCAAACATTGCATCAAGAAATCCAACTGTTAACTGCTAGCCTATGAGTAACCTCTTTTATTTTATCATTAAAAATACTAGGTTCTGCACATGACTGTGTCCGCATCAAATTTGATATATTATCCCAAGGGACATTTTCCTGAATAAAAAGTACCCTATGTGTTATTATACACTACAATCTATCTCAGTAAATATACCGGCGAACTGTGGGTGTACATTGGTACACCTCTGCCTAACCCTTCGGGGAATACAGGTGTGATGGTATATATCTATCTCAGTGGCAAATTTCATCCAGATCTGTTCAGCCGTTTAAGCTTGAAAGAGTCACAAATGTCTATCTATCCATCCTGTTTAGTTGGAAGTAGGAATAGTAAGAATTTGTAGAATACTTTATCACACTATATTTAAAAACCAAATTTGAATAGCAAATTACCGAGACTTGTAATAAAAAGAGAAAACCTGTCAAAATAAAATGAAAATAAATATAAAAGGTACTCACCTAAGTTCCTTAACAAACATCTTAAGTCTGGCACTAGGCTCTCTTGACGTGGTGATCATAATCTTGGGATCCTCAACTCCTGCATATCTGTACTCATCGTCCTGTGAGCTTTGTGTGTTGGCCCCCCCACTGAAACTGCCGATAACCGCTGCTCTTTCTGGACCTACAATATTATTTTCAGTTTAAGAATGCTGAATTAGAGTATCCTCTAATAATTGTTCCTGTCTTGTAAATGTGTTAAAAATATAAACTTATATACGCAAACAACCTATTCATAAATGACATGACATGATTGAGTTTTGTGGATGTTCTTCACAATACAAAAAAAAAAGAGAAGAAAGCATGTTGAAACGCCATGGAGTGAGCAAAATCTTAGGTTATAATAGCATTTGGTAAACAAATAACAATTCTATGTGAATTTTAGTTTTTCTTTTGTAATAAATAGACTTTTAGACTTACCTTTATCTTCATAGTCAATTCTTTTCTGTAAAGCAAGGGCCTCCTTTCTCAAATCTCCGTGGATCGGAATGTTTTCTTCCAAACACCGTTTCAGTTGATCTTTTTTCGCTTGAATATTCTTTTGTTTGTCTTCCACAGACTTTCTGTACAAGTATTCGCGGCGCAAGCGCGCCTGTCGTCGCAACATTGTGAATATTTATTGTATTTTAACTTATTTACGGTTAATTATTATGGTTTTATGATAAAAACATCGCTCACGCTAATGCTACTTGATGTAAAAGTGACATTAGCATGACATGATTAACTTGACAGCTCCGCACGTGGTTGTTTTGAGTTCGCGTTTAGTTGCTAATTTCAATAGGTTTATTTAAAAAAAAATACTGAATTACTATTATTAATAAATTATCTATAATATAAAAATGAATCGCAAAATGTGTTGGTAAGCGCATAACTCGAGAACGGGTGGACCGATTTCGCTAATTCTTTTTTTAAAATATTCCTTGAAGTACGAGGATGGTTCTTACGGGGAGAAATATGGTAAAAAAAAAAAAACCTGAAAAAGTCTAAAAACAACAATTTTCTATACTCCCATACAAAAGATTTGTGATAATACTTATAATGTCGGTAGGGGTAGGGTAGGGGTTGGGTAGGGGTAGGGGTAGGGTAGGGGTAGGGTAGGGGTAGGGTAGGGTTAGTGGTAGGGGTAGGGTAGGGGTAGGGTAGGGGTAGGGTAGCGGTAGGGTAGGGGTAGGGTAGGGGTAGGGTAGGGGTAGGGGTAGGGTAGGGGTAGGGGTAGGGTAGGGGTAGGGTAGGGGTAGGGTAGGGGTAGGGTAGGGGTAGGGTAGGGGTAGGGTAGGGGTAGGGTAGGGGTAGGGGTAGGGTGGGGTAGGGTAGGTGTAGGGTAGGGGTAGGGGTAGGGTAGGGTAGGGTAGGGGTAGGGGTAAGATACCACGCGAACGAAGTCGTGGCGGGTCAGCTAGTTATTAATAAAAATCTAATATTGTAAGCTATATATATAGTTGTTGCACTTAAAAATCAATAGTTTCCAATCATTGGTTAGAATATAAATAACCTCCTTTTTTTTTGAAGTCGGTTAAAAATAGATAAAGGTTTGATGATTTTTTTAAACTTATCTTATACTTTTATAGAAGTATCGAAACGTGGCAAAATGTTCCGTTTAGAAAGTGCTCAGTAAATACCTTTTTCGTTTAGAAATAAGTTAAACCCACAAACGTTAGTGGGCCAAATTATGTAAGATAGCTCTAAGTAAAAAAAAACTCACCATCATGATATTTCTCCACTACTAACTTGTAATGTGGTTTTATGTCAATATTGTGCTCCTTGAAAATATTAAATAAATCTTCAACTTCTTCCTTAGTATTGCGAGGACGAATATTGAATATATCTCCAGGCTTGTAACTTAATTTAGCATTCTCCGCGGTACTCAGTGTTATTAATCTCACATCCTAAAAAATATTTTTGTATTATAACAATCATCAAGTTTTTGTTTTAAAGTTAGAAATTGAGTCCTGATTATAACATAAAATATTAAAATGTAACAGGTACAGAAAAAAAGAAAAACCAATATTAGATTTCTTTATAGATTTCAATGACCAAATTCATACCAACATATGTATAATACCTGGTAATGATCTCCATGAGTAGTACGTTCATTACTCGCTACTTCAAAAAGGGTAGCATCGACAGAACTATTCTCCAACCCTTCACCAAAGTATATATCTTTGGTCAAACCAGTGTAAGTCACGCTTTCCTCACATTTGTCTAGAGATACTTTCCATCTCGGAATAAAAGTAGTTTTGATATTATCCGTTTGTATTTCAGGGAAATATTCTTTTAATATTGAAAGGTAGTCTTTGAGCCATGGACCCATTACCGCATCATGGCCTAAGTCATGCTGGTAGTCACATAGTCCTAGAACAAGCAGAGATAAAAAGTTCATGGTTTAAAATTAGTCATGTGAAAAGGCTGTTTTGTCAAAATTGTTTTTTAAATAAACTAGAAGTCACTAACAGAGTTATGGTACTCAGTGCCGTAACTAGGGCTGTGCCAGCGGTGCCCAGGCACAGGGCGCTGACCCTGGAGGAGGCCAGAATAGAACCGAACGGGACGTGAAAAAAAAAACTGGGGTGCAGTTATTGAAGCCGGGTGCATAAAAGGCTAATTACGGCACTGATTGTACGCACTTATGGAATATAGGTGAACATAGTCACGGTGAGATTTATGCAATCAAATCATAGTAACCACTTATCAGATAAGAAATTTCTAATACCAATTTTATACATTAAGATTTATTTTAATTTAATGAAAATTAACAGGAAATCCTTACCTATATCTAGCAAAGGTATTGCCCCCAACTGCATCAGTCGCTTATTAAGCTTTTTCGCGGCAAAATTAAACTTGAAATATGATGAATCACCGAGACCTAGCACTCCATACTTTAACTTCGCTAGAGAGTTGGGGGGCAGGTTTTTGCGCAGTAGAAACTTCCAGAACCTCCTCATGTTATCCGGCTCTTCGCCCTGGCCGGACGTAGAACACACGAAAATAGCAAATTCTTCTTTTATTAGCTGCGTAATAGGATATTCGTCCATTGCCTGAACTGGCCCTCGAAATCCCAAAACCTTTGTCGTTCGCCATATTCGTTCGGCTGCTTCTTGAGCCGTGTAGGTTTGGCTGCCGTAAAGCACGACAAGTCTGGGCGCTTCACTCATTTTAAGATTCTATTTAAATAATTGATAAAATTTAATAATCAAAACATAGACAACAGCTGTTTATTGACATTATTAACGATTAAGTAACTTCTAATCACAATCCCATGACATTTGACAGTTCATGTCAGAATACGTTACAGATATAATTTTATAGACTTGTTCGCTTTTAGGTAATTTAGAAAACTTTGAAATTGATAACCGTTTATAAAATGTCTTTATTATTTACTTTAAAATGACCTTACTATCTATTTATTGATAAACTATTCTAATTCAAGATGATTACAATTTTAATGTAGGTACTTATTTCAATGTTTCAAAAAGTGACTTTGAATAGTATAATATTAAACTGAAAAATAAAAAAGTAGAAAACTTTCAATAGAATATCGCATTAACTATAATAAGACAGTATTTTACTTACTTTTTATCAAACCATAGGCCAGATAATGTTTTAATATTAGATTTTTGCGAGATGAAATCTGAAAAATCGAAAACCTTTCACAGCTAGGATGACATTCTGCTTTTATAAATCAACCCCTTTGCATCCCCCGTTCAATACTATACGGCCCTCTCTATTGCACCTATCGAAAGTGACCTTCTATCTCTTTCATAATTGGCGCACGGCAGTCTCGCGGCCCCAGTTGGCGGGCTTAGTCGCTCCAGCAGAAAAACGCGGGAAATCGTTACAGTGAAGTGACTCTTTAGTTGCAAATTATATTTTAGTGAATTAAATTTAATATTTTAATACACCAAAATGTGAGTATTAATTTTATAAGCATTTGACTTTATTAATTTGGCAAATGACCCGGTTTTTATAGTAGTAAAAAATATTTCACCTTCGACATTTCCTTTTCCATACCTGTGTTTTTCTAATTTAAAAAGATTCACGAGTAGAATTTTATTAACAGTAGAGATTAATTTGGGGGCAAATAATTTATTCATAAAAGCATTTTTTTAAAAGAGGACCAATCTTAAATTTCTGCGTTACGAATGCGAACAGAAAACTTAAGTGCGAAGCTTTTTTGGTCAAATTATAAGTTAAATCTCACAGACTAAAATCTCATTCGACATTACAAAAATAACACACACTATGAAGTTTAATTTTTATCAATATTTTGTTAATTACAAGGCAAGCTTATTATTATTTTTCTTTATTAAATTTTCGAATTGGCATTTAACCTACCTATTAGTATTTAAAAAAAAACCAAAATCTTTTTTTAAATCACGGGCGATTATTCTGTAAGGTCTGGACATTGTAACTTAGGATGCGTGGAGCTTTCAAATAATCTTCAGTCTTGAAAATGTTACCTATTATGCTTTAAACTTTTACCAAACTAATAAATACGTAGGTACGAATTTTATAGGTAACCTACCTAATATAATCTTCTCCTTGAACTTACTATAATACTCGTACTTAGAAAGTATCTAATAGGAGCAGATAAAAATTGCATCAGCGCGATCGTGAATGGTTACAACTACAATCAATTTACGTTACTATTAATAGATAAGTACTTAAGCTCTGAAAAGCTTTGCCTATTCTTTACACAGCCATTTTTTTTATCGATTGCTCAACCTAACCCCTATATATAAGAGTAATAAAAGTACCAAAACAATTAGCTAATAACTTCAATAATATTTGAACAAAAATTGAGCAAACCTAAAGTTCCTTTTTCAAATAATTGAAAAATATTTTTCCCGCGCTTAAAAGCGTTCTTGCGTCAGACGAACACGTGGCGTCATCGATCTGCCTCCCTCTACACCCCTACTCGCCCCCTCCCGCTAGGGGTAGAGTCTAACCCCAAAATGTCTTTTACCTTTGACCCCTAGCTGGCCCCGGACAATCGGTGCACAGAAGATTGTATGTGGAAACTATTTTAGGTCAGAACAGATAATTAATTTAATTTAGTGATAATATAAAGTTATACAAACTTATGTGTACCTTTATGGTAATATTCTATTTATCAATCTTTTTATATAAAGACCCCAACCCACCCACTTTAATTTAATTTTGGACACTTTAAATCATTAGGCTGCGTAGTTTAACCGTTATCTGACCATCACCATCACGCCTGTATTCCCCGAGGGGTTAGGCAGAGGTGTACCAATGTGTAAACCTTCAGTTCCCCAGGTACAGTTATCTGAATAAAAAATATATAGGTATTTATTATATTCTACGAAAGTATAAACGTGGAGTTCTTTTTCTTAGCATTTTCCTTATAAGTTTTTTAGTACTTTAATAAATATCTGTAGAACTACCATCTCATAATCATTTATACATATTATATAGAAATTATTAAAAATAAAGTGCCTGTCTGCAGTGTTCAGTTTAGCTTTAAACAAAACACTGTTTGTCTTTTTGTTCCGGCAAATCTACGAAACGGCTGGACCGATTTTAACGGGACTGCTGGCAGAGAGTTTTATTTTATTTAGAAAATAATTAAGGTTTCGCGCAGAAATAATAACCCGATAGCCGATATTGACGAGAACGAAGTTGTGAGAATAAGCTAGTGCATCTATATTCTAGTAAATTGTTAAATCATTCATTCATCATTCATTTATACGGCAATTAAATAATAAGCGCTTTCCGGGGTCATTAGGGTAGGCTTTCTCCACAAAGTCAAAATAAATGTAATTGCAATTTTTTTAAGCTTACCAAATATTTCTATAAATAAGTGCCTCTCCTTCCTCATATTTTAGGAGTATGTCTAAATTGCGGCTGAATTTCATAATACATAGTTGAAGATCTCATAGCCACGATATCTACGTCATTCTAGCACTACTGAAATTTTAAGGATAGAAAGGTACTCGTACCTATGGCGTGAAGAAGTGGTGAAGTGTGATTGCCGGTTTTGATATATACGCCATGACGCTTCCAACAATACGTCCACTGTTAATATATGACGAATAATTTCGGAGAAATGCGTACACAGATGAACATACAAACATAGCCTGCTAAAATAACAATACTTTTGACATTACCGCAGTCGTGTTAAAACAGCCCAGCATTATTGACATATTCCAATGGCATGGCTTTCTTCCATGGCTGACAATTTACAAATAGACCTATCTGTCTATTTGTAAATTTTCAGCCAAGTTTAAATGACGTAAGTCTGACGATTCCGGGCTCTCGAACCATAAGCTCTTTCACCGAGCTTTCGACACGGTTACTCTACTCAATATTGTATTTTCAATTCAACGTGTCCAACGTTTCAAGTTTTTTACTACTTATGTTTTACTGAAAGCCAATCTTTGCTGAAAGTGAAAGATAACTGCTGATTGCGTCATCTGACCGTTATTGTAAATCACTGAAGCGTTCACTATTCAAACGTGTTTTCTTTTTTTTATTTCATTTGTAAAAAAAGTATGTAAGTCAATAGATCATAGACTAGTCGGAATTTTTCGAATTTCGAATTATTAGAAATTTTGAATTAGTGTTCTTTTGGGTATTCATGAGTTTATGGTTTATTTATTCACATTTAAAAACCCGTACATAGGCTGTCAACTGTGAAATAAAAAGGTTAAGCGGTCATTGGTCTTTGGTTACATTAGATATTATCATAATTAAGGTCTCGATTCATTATCTATACTAATATTATAGAGGTAAAGATTGTTTTTTTTTGTGAATAGTTGTAGTTTTTCAGTTGAAAGCTACAGTATTGCTGAGCTGAGTGCCATAGGCTGTATTTTATGCAAAAGGCATTGAGTTTGAGTCCAACGCACGGTTCTAAAAGCTAGCTGCCTAAAAGACAACTGTCCTATCAAAATAAAGTCGCATAAAAACGAATCAACATTATATTCTCTTCAAAAGAGTCTTTGTGTCCTAAAATTTTGTCGTGATTATTGAGAGCTTGAAGTTCAGAGTCTAGCTTGAGCTATTTTAAATTGTTAAAATAGGTTTCGCAATAGTTTTTCTCAGACATCTGCAAAGCGTTTTTGGTGCGAAAGATCTTACTGAGGTTGATGACCTGTTTACTTGGTGCAAGCAATAAAAATAAATGGCAACTTCGTCCAATTTTATATTTATTTCTGTTTTTTTTTATTTTAAAAAAAAAACAGAAACGCGCGACTGCGACTGCTGCGACTGCTGTGCAAGGGGTCCCGGGTTCGATTCCCAGGTCGAGCAAAAAGTGTTATTGGGTTTTTCTATGAAATTTTCAGTAGCAGCTCGGAGTTTGGATTTGTGCCCGGTTAATGGCATTAGGCTCGCCCCCTATTACATGGGACCTAAATATACCGGCGAACTGTGGGTGTACATTGGTACACCTCTGCCTAACCTTTCGGGGAATACAGGCGTGATGGTATATTTTTTTTTTTTTTTTTTTTTTTTTTTAAACAGAAAAAAAAACCCGCGACATGCAGCACAGTACATTTTCATGAGAGACAATCTAGAAATTTTTCCCAGACAATAATAGGATCAAGGTACCTCTCTAAGATTAACGCTAACTATTACCAATATCCGCTTGGTATTGCGTTTGCGTGATTTAATATTTAAATCACAATGATTATTGTATTGTGATTAGATAATAATATTATGATGATTTTTATTTATGATGTCTTGGAGACGCCACGCCTCACAATAAGGTTTGAATCCTCTAACCACTGTCATATTGGATCTTACAGTTTCGGGCTGAACAATATTTTGACCTGAAAAAAATAACCGATAAAATCTAAACTAAAAATTGTACTACCTATTCTTGTCGAACTTGTAGTTTACTTAGAGGAGCAACAAGTAAATAATTGTTCCTTAGTTTGTTAT
The DNA here is from genome assembly GCA_932526535.1 of Caradrina clavipalpis. Classification (NCBI taxonomy): domain Eukaryota; kingdom Metazoa; phylum Arthropoda; class Insecta; order Lepidoptera; family Noctuidae; genus Caradrina; species Caradrina clavipalpis. The sequence continues at coordinate 2,178,640 of OW052110.1, forward strand.
TTATAAATAATTATATAGCCTCTGTTGGAGATCCTTATAAATAAGAGAAAAATATAAGCACAAATACACAACTTATAAATATTACACACAACAATATACTTAGAGAGTCCAAAAGTAAAGGGCACAGAAAGAACTCATAAAGGTACTTTTTACCAAAACCACGAACACACGAAGAGTTCCATAAGATTCTCCGAACAAACCGATTTTTTGACAGATTTCTTTGTCGGGTAAAAGACATCTGTCAAAAATCGGTAGTAGGCGAGAGATATCGCGCCCTCGGAATGCAAAGGGCACATTAAGGAACATAGACGGGTTTTAGTCAGTAAAAGTCTGACACTAAGAGGCGGGGGAAGTTATTTGATGATTACCCATCTTAAAAAAAAAAGAAGGCGGAGAGTCTTATGAAAGTCCTACAATAACAAAATCTATTACTCGCTCCATTAACAACACAATATAATAAAATCTACAACAGACAGGCGTTTCCTGGTTCTAAAATACGTTGCAGCAATCTAAGTTGACAACATTTGTTGACACAGTTGTTGTTGTCATCATCTCACAATTGATCTCGACTGATACAGTCTCAAACGCTTATGAAATAAGAATGGATATTTCATTATTAATCAATTTCAATTGCTGTGTGTGCAATTCATTTAGATTCTTGCCTTGCCCGTTGTGAAGGACGTTGGAGAGAATGAACTAGTCTAGTTTAGAGTATTCCGTTCTTTGAGGTCGTAGGTAAAAGTATTCGTCAATTTTGGTATTAGAAGTACTTATACTTACTACTTATTATTCTGTACTTATACTAATACCTAATACTAATCTAATACCTAATACTAACCTAATACCTAATATTTATAATGGCTGACCAAACGACGTCATGCTGTGGCTCTAAAAAAATATTGAGTCGAGATAAAAACTATCCTATATTTTTAAATTTAACCAAATTACACAGTAAAACTGACTCGACTTCGACTTGACTGCCTCGTTGGTCTAGTGGTCCTGAGCACGACTGCTACGCTAGAGGTCCTGGGTTCGATTCCCAGGTCGAGCAAAAAGTGTTATTGGGTTTTTCTACGAAATTCTCAGTAGCAGCTGCAGCACGGAGTCTGGATTTGTGCCCGGTTAATGGCAATAAGCTCGCCCCCTATTACATGGGACCTAAATATACCGGCGAACTGTGGGTGTACATTGGTACACCTCTGCCTAACCCTTCGGGGAATACAGGCGTGATGGTATATTTATATATTTTTTTTATTTACACAGTAAGCCAAATTTCATAAAAATTGGTCCAGAGTTTATCCCAAACAAACATGACCCTATCAATTAGTGCCATAAAAGAACGGGATGCTATTTTTTCGGATTTTAGTCTGTTCGATTTCCGGGTGTGGCAAGCGTATTTTCAAAATAACTTAAATGCAGTTTTGTTTCTTTTTAAAAATAATAGAATGTTTCCTTTGAGTAAAATTTGCTAACTTAAGTATTTAGAGTACTTTCCCTCAGGTTGCATTATAAAATTCTACCCTGTATATAAAGTGGTAAAGTTTCGACACACAGTAAATTTTAAATGCTGATTGAACAGTGCCTAATTACGAAAAAAGTTCGGATGTAGACTTATATTAACCCAAACTTTTGGGTAATTGTGTAGGTTCAGCAGCTACTTAGTTTTTTTTTCCTTAATTAACGAATATTTACTTTAGTATCCTCAATTAGACATAGCATTAATATTTTAATCATTCGTTTTTTTTTATTAAAAGTAAAAACTGTACGTAATTTCGAATTTAATTTTCCCTAACGGAATGTTTTCGGTCATTATTTTTTTTTGATGCCCAATGTTTCATCAATAGATAGAGTTATTTAAGAGGACGGTTATACACGGTTTACAAACGTGTATGATTGGTAGAAATTAATATACTTTTTAAAAAGTACGAAAATACTTGATTTGTATATTACTTACTATACATATCCATAGACAAACATTGACACAGAGCATAATATTTAAAAATAGGTTAAAGAAAAGTAGAAAAATATTGTCAATTAAAAATTACCATTGACGATCCGTTACCGGTAACACGTACGGGGCGTTAACTATAAAACAGTCACGAGATCTAACAATGTCAATCCAGATTCATTGACTAAAGCATTGACACTTGACAGAGAGTGGCGATGTCAAGGTCTTTGGGTTGTAAAACAAGTGCTAGTCGATCTAACAAAGGAAAGGTTCCGTATACGGTATCATCATCATCTGCCTAGCCTTTTCCCAACTATGTTGGGGTCGGCTTCCAGTCGAACCGGATGCAGCTGAATATCAGTATTTTACATGGAGCGACTGCCTATCAGACCTCCACAACCCAGTAATGGGTAATACGATACTCTTGGTAAGACTGGTTGTCAGACTTTCTGGCTTCTGACTAACAGTAACGACTGTCTAAGATCTACAAATGACAGCCGGGACCAACGGCTTCCGCATACCAACCACCTTCGGTATACCACCGTATAATATGTAACACTTCTTGGTACTTTATATCTAGCCTAGTTATCCTAAGAGCGACTGCTATTCGAGGTCTTGGGTTCGATTTCCAGTCGAGCAAAGTGTTATCGGGTTTTCTATGAAATTCTCGGTAGCAGCTCGGAGTTAGGATTTGGGCCCGGTTAATGGCAATAGGCTCGCCCTCTATTACATGGGACCTAAAACATACCGGTGGTCTGTGTGTTATATTGGTACACCTCTGCCTTATCCTTAGGGGAATACAGGCGTGATGGTATGTTATTTTTTTTATAGGTAAAAAATATTTTGTATTTACCTAACATGTTTTGATTTTCTGATTATGTTATAACTACGTACACTTACGTACGTTACGGGTACGTTATTAATATTTAAGCTATATTGGTCCTACTGGCGACCCAGTGACCTGAAAATGCACCCTATCGATTGGAGTGGCCAGCCAAACTGGCTGCGATAATGTGTTTTAAAAGGAACTCCGTACGAAATTATAGGCCACTAGCTATGTCTGCGACTTCGTCTAGGATTGATTGCAGAGTTAAGCCAAAGTTAAGTCATAAAAAGTCATGTATTCATTTGTTTAACACAGTTGCAATCATGACAATGTTATACCAGAGGGCGCACAAATGTCAAGTTCAAATAATTAAATTTAATAAAAAAAAGACTTTTTGGCAAATAAGAATAATGGAAATCATCCTAACGCTGGTTGTAGGGCGCTTTCAGCCGGTCGTTTTGGAAATCTATGGGGGAGGCCTAGATGTCCAGCATGTCCAGCAGTGGTTTTCCTGCGGCTGATAATGATGACGATAATCCTACACACATGTACCACAAAATTCAGCTAATTTCGTTCAGCCGTTTAAGCGTGAAAGTGTAACAAACATCCCTACTTATTCCTCACTAGCTTTTGCCCGCAACTGCGTCCGCGTGGATTAATAGTTCCCGTTCCCGGGGGATTTCCGGGATGAAAACTATCCTATGTCCTTTCTCGGGTCCCAGACTATATCTGTACCAAATTTCATTGAAATCGGTTCAGTGGTTTAGGCGTGAAGAAGAGACAGACAGACAGACAGAGTTACTTTCGCATTTATAATAAGGAAAGTAAGGATAAACTTGTGTACTTAGTTTATTAGGATACAAGCTTCTGCCCGCGATTTCATCTGCGTCATATAATATGATCCCACCCAAGGGAATCGTAAAATTTTCCGACATAAAACGTACCCTATGTGTTATTACACACTACAGTCTATATCAGTGCCAAATTTCATACAGATCAGTTCAAACATCCATCCATTTTCACAAACTATCGTATTTATAATATTAGTAGGATTAGTCGGTAGGATAAAATAGAATCAGTTTTACATACTATATATCCTTCCTTGAACCTGCAATTAGTCGTTGATCCCAGTTTCATAAGGAAAGTATAAAATTATAACTGATAGAAAAAGAAGGTCAATTAACGGCTTTATCAGGCTTACAAGGCCGCCCCGTCAATTTATCGGTAATTAAAATAAAATAACATGCAAATTATACGAACAGCTAAACAAACGGATTGTACCTAGATGTAAAAATGCTATTCTCCAGACCGATACCGGCCACGACGGCTAATCTTAATGCCAAGTACGCAGGAGATATTATAGTGCACAAGTGTGTGCGCAAACACAGGTGCACTCTTTCTTCCCTAACTCTCATAGCTCGATGGGGCGGGAATCCGACACGACAGAAGAGAGATCAGGCGCAGGACCAACGGCTTTACGTGCTTTCCGAGGCACGGGGGGTGTTACACCACCAATTTCCAAACTCCGGGTTGCTACTGTGAAATTCGCAATGGAAAAACCCAATAACACTTTTTGCCCGACCTGGGAATCGAACCCGGGACCCCTCGCTCAGCAGTCGCGCTTGCGTCCACGAGACCAACGGGGCAGTCTACAAACGGATTACAAAGTATAGAAAAGGTATGACAAATACCTTTTGTTACCTATTTATAGTTAAAACGTGGATAATAGAACAACATCGAACTGTTTAGGTCATTAAGTATACCTGCTAATGAATATTTATGTTTTTGCTAGCAAAATGTCAGTTATCGCGAACGCAGACAAACTCGGGGAATAAACACTAGCCTATGTCCTTTCTTAAGGTCTAAACTTACCCCGCACCACCGTTTTAGGAATCGGGCATTAGTCGTGAAAGCTTTCCCATTTATCTCTACGAGTACAGTCACGAGCATCAACATGTATACACTTAGCGACATTCTAAAGCAGTTTCTGCCCAAAGGATCGATTAAAATATAGTGGTGTTACGAATATCATATTCTGGATCCTATGTTACTATGAAATCGATCTTATCCCAACGTTAGAATTGTTCATTCAAGAGAAAATTGCTTTTCATTTTTGCCAAGTGTATACATGTTTCTGCTCGTGACTGTACATGTTATAAAACAAAGTCGCTTCTCCGTCTGTCCCTTTGTACGCTTAGATCTTTTAATGCGGCTTTCGTCATTAGATAGAGTGATTCCAAAGGAAGGTTTATACATATAGAACATTACGCTACGACCAACGGGACCGTAGCAGTAATCAAAGACGTAACGGAAAGCGGGTGACAACGCAGCGTAGCAGCTAGTAATATGAATAAATAATGTGGAAATATGGATTTCTTACCTAGCTTGTGCCCGCTTGAATGTCGGTTTATCTATAGTGTGTTTTTTAATCTCGTAGACCAAATTGACAGTTTCATACGTCAAATATAAAAATAATGTGCTTTCGGCTCACAGACATAAAGCACACTATTTTCAAGTTTGACGTAAGAAGCCGTCAAATCAGTCTCTGAGATTAAAAAATACACTATACAGTATTTAATTTTACGCGACGGAACGAAAAGCCGACTCTACTCACCTTTACAACGTAAATCGTTTAAACCCGTGATTCATTGAACAATTACACCCGTATTAAACAAGTCATTTTGACATAAAAGTCATTTTTGCTAAACGTTTTTTCATTTATGAATCAAAACATAAACAAAAACATTAACAAAAACACAACAAACACATTAACAATGTTTAGATTTATCTTTTGTGTAAGGGGCGGTTTTCTTCTTATAATAAATAATTTTAGCAAACATCAAATCAATCTGCCAAACTGCAAAATAATTTTTCGGCAGTAGATTCTAATAAAGTACTTTACTAAACTCGGCCTTTTCATTACATTAGGCCCACTATAAAAAAAAAAAAAAAACATTTTCCGCACCGCAACCGCATTCCAACATCTTTCAGCTTCACCTTTTCCGATAATCGTGGTACTATATAAGGGTCGTTTGGCAATCGTACGTACCGGCTTATGACGTCAATGCCCCTATCTTATGTACTTAGTATAAAGTATATGTTTAGTATGTGTGTGGAGTTAGGCGCCGCCTTAAAGAGCTGTGACACGACACGATTTAGGGACCGACAAAAGATTAATATGAAATCATTTCTTTTATAGATGTTTTTTCTATATAAAAATACAGATTTCTATGTTCTACCGTCTCATGCTTATTTATTGAAGTAAAATGTATAATTGAAACAACAGTAGGTATCATAATTGCGTATATTATTGTTTAAATTATGAAAAAATAAAAATATAGTTCACGCCAAAAGTAAAAAAAAATAAAAACTTTTTTAAATTACACCATGAAAAGGCGCTTTTGAGCGTCAATTTCATGAGAAAAAAATAATAATATTGACTCTAGTTGCCCATCCTAAAAGGTATAGTTTCGTATGGAGAAGAATGGGCAAGAAAGTCCAACATGTGAACTCCTTTCAACTTAAGGAAGAAAGAATTATTTAAAAAAAAAACATTGGTTTAAAAAAAATAAGTAGGCTTATTATTTTACATATTATGTAAAAAAATATACTTAATTCTATTTTTTTTTATTCTTTATAACGGGTGATTATATCACCCGCACAAATACAATATCAAATTGTGAGAAATTTTAATCACAAAACTTCAGGCAAACCAATAGACTTTGGTCTGGCGAGTCTGGCAATCAATAGGAATGACTAAAGTGTGTTTTTTAATCTCGTAGACTGATTTGACGGCTTCTTACGTCAAACTTGAAAATAGTGTGCTTTATGTTCATGGGCCGAAAGCACATTATTTTTATATTTGACGTATGAAACTGTCAATTTAGTCTACGAGATTAAAAAACACACTATAGAAAAGGAAATACATATATTACTTAAGCCCACACCTAGACCACCATGTCCAATTGCCCATGATATTTGCAAGAAGATTGCCTCATAAAGCCACGGGGATTCTTTATTGGAGACCGAAATAACGATATCGATTTTCGCTCACTCTCTCATCGTTCATTTTCTTATCCCAATTTATTTGTTGTTGACACCCTCTACCTACGCATTATCTCCTTAATTAAGTACCTACTTACTCGCTTTTCCATTGGCTGTTATTTCAGTTGGCACTTCTTTCTTGATAATAGGGAGAAACTTTCCAAATGTAATGAAATGAAGTTTAGTAGGAAGCTGTTGATAATTTCTTGGAATAGACGAGAATGAAATAAGAGAATAATTCTGTACAACTAAATCTAGTTTACTGTAATAAATACTATCTCATATTATTTGGTCCTAAGGTACGAAATCAGCTAAAGAATCTTTGAATTTATTTTAAAACTAATTTATGCTCTTGTCTCCTTGCGCGTGAAGTACCTATAGCTAGCCGATGGCACTCAACAATAGTGTAGTATTCTAAAAGGTTATTTGTAATCGGACCAGTAGTTCCAGAGATTATCTCTTACAAACAAACAAACAAACTCCAACTTTCCAACTTTATAACAATAAATGTAGACATACAACTAGGTCTTTCGGTACCTAGGTATCTAATTTCAAACACACTAAACATTTCATTTTTTTCCAGTACATGAAATCATCATCTTCCTGCCCTTATCCCAAGTTTCTTGGGTCGGCGCAACACGTTTTCTTCTTCCATGCCGTCCTGTTAGCCGTCATACTGTCACTGACTCATTTCCAGCACATGGAAGCCAGTCCAAAAACCAAAAACTATAGTCCGTTAACGGTTGAATGCTACGAAACAGATTAGTTAATAAGCGGGAACTACTAACGTAACTGAATTAGGCAGGAAGCCTCGCCGGTGCACTTATGAATTGAATCCGCGGTTTCCGAGTCAAATCTTTTGTGCCTCTTACATATTTGGTTGGTTATGTTAGTCTAGTATTTTCTCGAATGATTTTAAATTGGATTTGTTTTATCTTGGCAATAGGCTCGCCCTCTATTACGTGGGCCTCCAAACATACCGGCGAACTGTGGGTATACATCAAAACACTTCTGCCTAACCCTTCGAAGAATACAGGCGTGAAGTTATGTGTGTCTATGAGTGATTTTAAATTCAAATCTGATTCCTTAGCTGAGAATCTGGTATTTCAAATTAACAGTTTCTTGGACTTCGGACCTTAGGACCAAGTAATATAAGATCGTATTAATTAGACTGTAAACTGGTTTTAGTTTGACAAAATTTCTCCCATTTTTCGAAGTTATTATAGTGTTTTCATTTTGGATATTTGAATAATTTTATGTAAATTAATTAAATTAATTAACGGTAAACAGACATAAAACTAACTTAAATAATAATAATTAAATTACAAACTATGTATCTTACAGTTAATAATAAAGGAAAGGCATACAAAAACTCATCCGCCTCACTGTCAATGGGACAAGTGCCCAAAAGGCTGGCAGCATTGCCACGTTGTATGGCAATGCTAATTCTTTGGCCCAAGAAAACGCCAATAATTTTAAATGTATTTTGCATAAGTTTTATATTTGATACCTACTGTACAAATTAAACTAATATTGCTGGATAGCACATTTGGGAAAGCTACATTCAATTAGATTGTCGTAATTAATTTGATTATTGAGTGATTGTGGTTTGGCTTATTTTGGTACAAATAAGTTTAACCGAAATTCTGAATTAGTAAGCATGATTGACCGCTACAGTTGACAATACGGAACAAATCAATCATTTCAAAATCATCGTTGAATGCTCCTCATTTTGTCAAAGTCAAATCATTTATTACAATTGAACCGTTAAAAGGGACTTTTGAACGTTCATTTACAAGAAAATCTAATTGTTTCTAGTTGTTCCTTTTTTAAAAAATGGATTCATATGGAGAAGAATTGGCAAGAAGACTCCATTACCTACTTTCTCATTTAAGATAAATATTTGTAAAGTTTGTAAACGCATCCAGAATCCAGGAGAAAGTCATAAAAAATAAACAAACACTATTACAATATTATATTTATTACGCACAAAATTATAAAACCACTAACCTAACTACGAGGCTAGGCACAATATATTTATATATTACAAATTAAGAAATAACAGCAAAATAATGTCTGCGTTTAAAATGTAAATTTTTAATACAAAATTCTCCCCTAAGTTGGCACGACGCGACGGCTTGCTAAATTGTTAATATGTGCGTCCCCATTATGTCCACTGCTTTCAGCTGGGGGTTCCAGCCCTTCTGATATATCTAGGCCAAGGATGCCAGCTTTGGCAGATGTGTCATTGTTAACGACACGAAAAACATAGGGGGTTGTGACTGGTTATATTCGAACAGAATTTTATTTTATATTCTGCCTACCTACAAGTTTTTTTTACAAAGTACCAACGTGACAGGCTCGACCCCTATAACATGGGACTTAAAACATACCGGCGAACTGTGAGTGTACATTGGTACACCTCTGCCTAACCCTTCGGGGATTACAGGCGTGATCGTATGTGAGTATGTGTACCAACGCGACTTTTACAATTCATATGTAAGTGCTTACTTTTGTCTTGGACATCACTGACATTGGTAAAAGGAAACATCGTGAGAAAATTGGGTGACAATTCTTGATACTTTTAGATACGTTTTCATTCAAATCTTAGTTTCAATCTGTAAAAAATGCCTCTAATTTGCCCACATTTTGCCATCGATTGTCGTCGAGATATAATTGTCACTGAAATTTTGACGTTTTTTATCAAGAAAATGGTCCTTCCGGTATAAGTCTGAAATCGCTAATCCCCCTGAGCAAGCGTGGTGATCAATCCTCGTGCCGTTTCTGTTTGAGAAGAGGCCTTCGCCGTGCAGTGGGATAGTAATAGACTGGTTTTGGCACTTTTATTATGTTCAGCCGGCTTATTTTGTAAGAAATCTCCCTCAGTGAAGTGAGCTAAAACTGGGCTGTCACTATACGATGCTAGGGATTGACAGGTGGCCACACGTTCACTTCACGGAAGGAGGGTTTTACAGAATAACACCGCTGCAAATAGACAAACAGATAACTACTTAAACAACTACGAAACGCTTTATGATTTACAATATTGCCTTAATCACCAAGTTAATTAATTTTTAATTTCTGATCTGGTTTTAAGATTGAACCTAAATAATTAGTAATTAAATGCTTGCAAGGTTGTTAAAATTAATAAGCTGTTACGTTTCGGCAATAACCTCGTTCACTGAAATCGATACTTCGTTAGCCTGTGATTCATTATGCTGTTCATCCTGTTGTTAACTAGGTATTTAGGCCGATTAGGTAACCTACACTGCTTTATTAATGAACTAGCTTCTGCCCGCGGCACCGTCTGCGTAGACGTCAAGCATACAGTACCGTAATTAGCCTTTTATGCGCCCTGTGCGAGCTTGTATAATTGCGCCTTAGAAAAAAAAATCTGGTCCTGATCTGGTCATTTCTGGGCCCCTCCAGGGTCTGCGCCCTGTGTCTGGGCACCGCTGGCACCGCCCTAGTTACTGAGCCCGCACTGAGCATACCATAAAACTTATCCAATTAATGAATATTTCAATGTAGCTTTCTATCAGTGAAATATTGTTGGTAAACAGATCAGTATTTAAACAAACAATATTACTTAATAACAATATTATGTAGTTTAGATTTTTCGAATAGCTATTAGTGTAAAAGTGCAATCTTTTACTATCAACGTTTACATTTAAATGGAATTTATTTTTTGGTCCTTTTGTCCGCTTTTCAGCTCCCAAAGGGTAAAAAGTAACGGGACCCTTCGACCTGAAAATTATCGTATCTACAAATAGCAAAAATTATCGACACGTGCTTAATTGGATAATTGGATTAAGCATGTGTCATTAACTCTCTTGCTATTATAAAATACGCGTATAAACAATCCGAAACATGGAAAAACATGTAGGTAACATAGTAATACAAAAAATACATAAAACATGTAGGTAACATAGGAACAAATATCTGTAGGCCTTACAAATATTTGTTCCGTGCGGGAATCGAAGCCGTGACTCATAGCACAGCAGCTATTCGTATAGCCGGTGCAAGGTGCAGTCAAAGACTCAAGATTGATTTAATTTAATGAAACAAAAAAACAAGCTATTTTTCTAATAAATACCTAATGCCAACGAGTCTAAACAATTAACATTTCACATTTGTCCTTGAACTTTTTATTCTTTATTCGTAGCGAATCTAATAAGGCAGACGAAATAAATGACCTACTTACACACAAGCGAATTGGAATCTTAATTACTTACCCTGCGGTTCAGTTAATGATTTAATGATCTTGATGAACGAACACAAATCATTACAGGTATTTTCCCTGCTGCTGTAGCAGTGCTGTGCTATGTGTGTGTGGGACTGCCTCGTTGGTTTCGTGGTCGCAAGCACAACTGCTGAGCGAGGCGCCCTTGGTTCGAAACCCAGGTCGGGCAAAACGTGTTATTAGGGTTTTCCATTAGGAATTTCTCAGTAGCAACCCGGAGTTTAGAAGTTGTTGGTGTGACACCCCCGTGCCTCGGAAAGCACGTAAAGCTGTTGATCTCTCTCCGGTCGTGTCGGATTGCCGTCCGATCGGACTATGAGACTTAGGGTAGACGGAGTGCATCTGTAAGTGTGCACTAAAATATCTCCTGCGTACGTGGTTATTCTGCATTAAGATTAGCCGCCGTGGTCGGAATCGGTCTGGAATTACACTATTGGCGATAGAAACTATTGCCAAGTATAATTTATTTTTTGATGGGGTTGTCCTCACGAATACCCTCCGTCTGGGGATTACGTAGGTAGGGTAATGTCAAACTCTTACCGACTAAAACCTCACGGTTCCTATTACTGCTACTAAGAGTTGGGAATCCCGGTATTCGCATGACGCATGAATATCGACGCAAATTCGTAAGAAAAACTAATTATGAGAAAGGTATGCTTGATCAATATAAGTCCATCGTATAGAAAAAAGAGTAGCAAATGTAAGGAAGTGAAATATCTGGGGTTTTGTTTGCAAACAGAGTAAATACTTTATAACATAGGTACCTACTGTTATATCGCACCTACCTCGATAAATATGTTGCTGCCCCAATTGTCTGGTCACTGGAAATGATGAGAGCATTCACTCTGTCGATATCACTTCGAAAGCAATACAATATTGATTGTTAATAATTATTGCATTACATAAATTGATGCAAAATGAAACAGTAAGCAATAATTCTTCCGCATTGCTGACAAATGGTTATACGCCTTAGAGAATGGTGGTATTGCCACTTTGTATGGCAATAATTAAAAGAATTTCAAATTAAAAGGCTTTAGAAACTGCAAGACAGATATCGTTAATCGCCTTTAGGGAATCAGTGAATCTACATCCCCCACGTACTTGGCTAGCCTCCATTAAGAATAGCTGCTGTAACTGAAAATCGTTCGGGAAAATTAATATTACCTAACTATACTCCGAATTTTCACCCGCAATCAGTTACGTCATTGGTTACTGCACCGCTCCCGTGAATCGTAGCGTGATTTTATATAGCCTATGTTATTTCTCATGAATCTGGCTATCGTATTTGTTGATTTGCATCCTCTTCAAATTTTAGGAGCTTGTCATAAAAATATAGAAGTAATCAAATATAATTACGATACCTGGCCAATATTTAATAAACGCTTGTTTTTTTAGTTGCAACTATTAAAAATCAGTTTTCCAGAATACTCCTCTTGCAAAATTCAGAATCGCCCAGTTGCGTATGCGGTAGGCAGAGTTGTCGCGCGGCTATATCAATGTGTACATAGCGCCTAAACCCTTTGGCGAGATGGCTAGCCCGAATTTGAAAATCACGTCAAAAAAAAAAATGTTCAAAACCAATTTATTTTATTATTGATTCGTGTTAAGAATCACGAGCATAGTTAACTCCTTGAATTTTACGAGAATGCAAATCAACAGCTTGTATAAACATATTTTTCTAATCCGACTAGCAGTTTCAAAGATAAGCGTGTTGAAACAAACGAACAAAAAACTCCACATCACATCAAATCCCTGCATGTACTAAGATTCAGGTCGCTTCCAACCCGGTCCTTTTGGAACTCTATGGGGGAGACCTATGTCCAGCAGTGGAAGGCCCGCGGCTGATATGATGATTAGGATTCAAGTTAAATCATCCACTATTAACTCCTATAAGTACAATCAGGAACTCCAAACTGGCACTTATCTGCAATGACCTTATGACCTGCGTTATCGAAGTGAACTAAGTACTAACGTTAATAATTATGCCATATCTCTGTCGCAGTAAACATCTGATTTGTTTCTTCATCTGTGGTCTCATTGTTTGAATCTTGACCTGCCTACACGACGTACTTATTTTTAGATGCGCTAATAATCGTTGGGTGGTAGATTTGTGATCAAGTGGTTGTAAATCCACGTGACTTATAAATTTGATAATTATATTATGATGTACAATTTAATCTTTAAAATGGGGGCGGGACTCCACAAAGCCGTAATGGCTTAGTAAAGCGTAATTGGGAAAAGTGCCCATGAGGCTATCATCTTTGCGACTTTGTATGGCAATGTTGTTTCTTCGACCCAAGAATAGGCCAATCTTCTGGTCTCGTAAAGAGTCGACCAGCTTGGCGATTTCCTAAAAAACAATGTGAACACTTAGACTTACTTGAACCTTTAGTTGACTGGTAGAGAATGCCTAACGCATTATTTATTTAAACTATATGCACAAAAAAAGTACAAAGGTGGACCCATCCCATTGTACTTTTTTTGGTGCATATAGTTTAAATAAATATATTATTATCACTAGCCCGTACTGTCCCACAGCTGGGCAAAGGCTTCACTTCATTTCTTCCATCCAACGCGGTTTTACACTACGTCTTGCCAATTCTCCCTAAATCCGACCAAGTCGTCCCGCCATCTCATTCGTCGTCATAAATAATACAAAAAGACCATTTTCAGAGAAAGGTCACATACTACTGCGTGGGTTTGGGTTATGAATAAACTTCAACCCTTAGGTGAACGCTTTCGGAGTGTTTAAAAGCTTCCGCAGTTCCATTTGACCCAAATCTGTTCCAGCGCTGATGGAGTTTGGCAGTTACAATTAATGAGGCTTCATATTTTTTAGTTTTCCTTAAGTTTTGTGCTACTATTTTCCGAGAATTATTGTTAGGGGTAATTATACTACACATATTAGGGGTAAGGGAGGCGGCTTAGAAACTCTGACACTAGCGTGTGTTAGATCGTTCGACCTTACTGCCCACATCATAAAGAAGAAGTTATGTTTAGGTCCCATGTAATAGGGGATAAGCCTATATTATTGCCATTAACCGGGCACAAATCCTAACTTCGAACTACTACTGAGAATTTTATGGAAAACCCCAAAAACACTTTTTGCTCGACCTAAGAATCAAACCCAAGACCTCTAGCGTAGCAGTCGCGCTTAACACCATTAGGCTAACGAGGCAGTGAATCAAAATTTGGTCAGGAGAATGTTACTCCCCACTCAAACTCAAATGTCAATCGTGTCTTTGGTTTCGATATTGATTCCTATCAATACAACCATCTCTATTTCTAGATATCGATTCAAACGTTGTCACACACAAAACACAACACAAACCTTCGCATTCATAAATAACTTCAATAAAATATAAACATTTGTTATCGTAAAGGTCATTGGGTCAAAAACCCGTTTCTTTCTTATCCTAGCCTGTCCTGTTATGATTTCTATCAACTAATGCAAATCAAATGTGACGTAAGTCGTGTTATTATTTCTGACCGGTTGTTTACGGATTTTAAATAAAAATATTCTGCCGAAATATTCACGTGACATAAAGATTCATAGTTGAGAATATTCTATTAGTTATATGTCTTCTTTTTTTTCTTACACTACCTATTCAAATACATATAACATGCATAGAATTGCATAGAAAAATCCAGTAACACTCTACCTGGAAATCCAACCCAACACCTCTAGCGTAGCAGTTGCACTTAGAACTACTAGGCTAACGAGGCAGTCAGTGCTTCCTTTCCTTGTTTTATTAATAACTTTTTTTTTTCTCCGTCTAAAAATAAAACGAAACAGATTTTTACTTATCCGTTACTGAGCGAGTTGGTCAAAGGCTTGCGAAAAAACTGTAACACCAAGGTGGCCCAAACATGTGTCCTTGTGGGACCCCAACGTTTCTTTCACAAGCTCCCTTTGAACGTAATCGCTCCTTTGACCGCGCACAAAAGACGTCTGGGAACATGGTACAATCGTACAATGGTATTCTCATGGACTGCTCTGATTCGTATTTAACTCTTTTGAATGGACTGTGTTGTGTACCTACCTACCGGATTTTATTTAATAAGGAAATAAAAACTGTTTACTGTAACCTTATTTACTAAAATGTCTAGAGCTTAAAAGGCGTCTTTGCTAGACGTTGTTTTTTTATAAAAAATTTAGATAATATGTTAGATATATTTATCAAAATTTCTGGTTCGCTTGTTTCGAAGTTTCAAAACCCTAAAACGTATATAAAAAAACGTATTTAAGTGTGTGCTAAATTTCAAGTATGTCATGTGTCTTTTCACACCCATTTTCTTAAATCATCAAATGTCTTTTTCCACCCTGGGCGGAGCGGAAGGAAGTGTCAGACTCTTCCTGACTAAAACCCATCCGTGTCCCTCTAAATGCCCTTTGCGTTCTAGAGCCGCGGTGACTACCTATTTCAAACAAATTCCGCAATCCTGATTTCACATCCCTTAGAGATTAAGTCAGCGTATATTTTTTATCCTATGTGCTTCTAACCGGTCATATTGGAAATCTATGGACCTATGTCCAGCAGTGGACGGCCAGCGGCTAATGATGATGATTTGTGTTTACGTTCGAAAATTTAGAACATTCGCTTAATTCTAAAGTTTACTCAGACAAAATGGCAGAACCTAGTCATTCATAAACCTAGTGGCTCGCTACAAAACGCACCAATTTAGCATCCTGACCACTTGATACTACACACTGGATTCACAAATTGTCTTAATAGAGTTACTTTTCAGAGCAACTGCAATGAGAGTGCGGAAGACACAGTTTAACATAATATCGTGTGGCTAGCCAGTCGGTCTCCTTGACGGTAGAGCAGATTTAGACGAACCTTGACTTTTGTTAATGAAGATTTTAATTTCCATTTTAATGAAGAGATTTGTGTTGCCAATACTGGATAGTCAGATGTCAGGAAGTCTGTCAATCAGTCTAACCTAGAGGTATCGTGTTGCCCAGTAACTGGGCTGTGGAGGTCAGAAAGGCAGTCGCTTCATGTAAAACACAGGTATTCTGCTGCATCCGGTTAGTCTGGAAGCCGATCCCAAAATAGTTGGGAAAAGGCTAAGCAGATGATGAATGTTGCCGAAACTGGTTGAACCAAATAAAAAAGTCAATCGACATGAAAAGAAAAAATGCAAAATCTCCATGAAAGTTTAAATCTCTCTCGCCGTCTGAATGAAAGCTTGCAACTTGGAATTGCTAAAAATAGCGCCACTAAGGACCAAATAGTTACTACATGTTTGTAGATCTAGGTTTAGCTAATTAGCATAAAGGTTCAGGATAATCAGGATCTAATGTTTTAGTAAACACAAGTTAATTAATACCATTCTAGATCCCGCTTGTACCCAACATAATCCCTAGGCAATGTTTATCGAGGATACGAGCGGGTGTCAGAATTAAGGACCTTGTTACCCTCTAATTAACGCTTTGGCTGTTAGGTAAGCTTTGTTCTGACACTTCCATTATTCACGCATGCGCACCTATGTCCAAGAGTAAATTAAATAATAATAATAATACCAGCTATTACTATTCCACTGCTGGGCAAAGGCCTCCCCCAATTCCTTCCATTTGCTATTATTGTGGTGTCCAATTTATCCTGACATATAATGAAGGCTATTCCTGCAAAAGTATCTATACATACTACTTATAATAAAATCATAACGAGGCCAATTATGTACATTCAATATTTTTTTATAAAGAGTAATTCTCACATGTTAAATACATTATACTGAACCCAAAAAAAAAGGTTTTTAGAATTTTTGTCTGTTTGTTTGTTTGTATGTACGCGCATAACTTTTTAACTCCTGCACCGATTTGCCAAAACTTTTGGCATTGTGTTGGCAGTAACCTGAGCTGTAATCTTAGGTACAATTCATCACGCTATGTCACAAGGGGGTTAGACAGAAACAGTATGAACACTATTAACTTAAAAATACTGAGCGCGAACGAAGTCGCGGGCAACAGCTAGTTTAATATAAAATTCAGTACAATCAAAAGTAAGAGAAATATTTCGTCGTGTACCAAAATACACTGGACACCCAGTACAGGCCAGCAGTTCAGTGACACAGGACGCTTGCACTGATTGGATAATAATACTTCTTAATAGGATTTGTTACGTCTTCAATGGTATCAAAAATACTCTGTTGCCTCGTTACCGTCTGTCATTGGGTTGTCTATTATACTAAAACACAATAACATAACATACCATCACGCCTGTATTCCCCGAAGGGTTAGACAGAGACACCAATGTACACCCACAGAATAAATAAATACAAATTGTTCATAAAAGTCATTCATAATAGCACATAGTTTTAAATTTTGCGGTGCTTGTCATTTTCCGAATTTAATGATTCTACCCTCATAGAACTTGATAATGTTGATATTAATAACATCGATTACTTACAGCAATAATAGCTTACTAGGAAAGTTTCAATTGGAAATAATTTCATGAGAGTACAACTTTTCAATATCATTACAATTACTTCAAAATGTTATAGCAATTAAGGTGAATTGGTTCGTATTGATCTAAAACACATTCTACAAAACCCACTTAATAAATCGATTTCCTTCTTTCCAGGTCACCAAAAAGTAAAGAAGAATGCGAAAGCGAAGCCCTCAAATCGGATGTGGAAGGGGATCCAGAAGCGAAGGATGCCGGCGAGGGTGCTCTGGAAGCCAAGATGTCACTGATGAACGGCATCACGGTCATCGTGGGGTCCATCATCGGCAGCGGCATCTTCGTGTCGCCTACCGGGGTCCTGAAGTACACAGGATCTGTGAACGCTAGTCTGTTAGTGTGGGTGGCTTCCGGAGTTTTCAGTATGGTGAGTCATTTTGATAGTATTCTGTATATAAAATTTAAGTTAATACATACATACCATCATACATCATTCCCGAAGGGTTAGCAGAGGTGTACCAATGTACACCCACAGTTCGCCGGTATATTTAGGTCCCATGTAATAGGGGGCGAGCCTATTGCCATTAACCGGGCACAAATCGAAACTCCGAGCTGCTACTGAGAATTTCATAGAAATACCCAATAACACTTTCGTTTCTTTTTTGTAAATATTTATACGAAAAATCAAATTTCCAAAAAAAAATGTCTCTCTTTGTTTCGGCTAGTCTCCTTAACAGCTGATTTTCACGAGACTTTCACTGGTAATAAATTAATTTAGACTACTTTTCATTTTAGAAAAAGAATTAGTATCCCGCGCAAATTTCAGAAATCGCAGATATAAGCTAGTTGTCTTAATGTAAAGCTAATTGCCCTACTGCTGATGGTGAATAGTGGTTCCTGCCAGCGCCGGTACACTAAGCGGTTTGCTATATAACATTTCAGCATTTCAATTATGAAATATCTTTCAAGAGACGGAAACGGCAAACGGACGGAAATTAGCTGTGCTGTAAAGAGGGTGTAACGTTCCTCATACCCCATTGAAAAGCGAAGATCCTCATCGGACCAAACGGATGTTTGTTTCTGACACACCAATCCAAAGTTATGAGATAGTAATTAAAACTCTGTATTCAGCAATCATTATCGGTCTTCCCGCCTGAACAATCCCAAGAGGCAAATAAATACAATCATCTAACATTAAACCTCCTATTTAAAATATAATTACTTTTTCTACAGATAATTTTCCATCTACACAGCATCTGATAGAGGATACCCAGAGGACTAATTAAGTTCTACTTATTTTAAAACCAGTATAACAAGGCAATCTGCGAGATTGGTCTTTAATAGGTAGATCCTTATTACCAAGAGATATTGGTCCAAAGCTCTGAGGGACTTATTAAAAAATGCTGTTTCATAAATATAATATTATCTTTAAGCTTTCAGTATAAATTAGGTTCTATCTTCGAATCCCTTAACTTATGAATTCTGAGTTTCATCTGCTTTGAATGGTTGGTCCTTCCGGAGCCATTTTGGTTTCTTCATTAGTCCCTTAGGACCAATGAGACTTGACAATTATTAATTCGTTTGTTTTTAATAATTAGTACTCAGAACAATTATATTTATTTACTACAATTTTTTGAGGAAATGTAGATAAATCTTATAAATATCATAATAGTCTTCTTTCTTCTTCTTCTTCTTCAGTAAAAAGCGGATAATTCATAGTGCATCAAAAAATGCGTCTGCATTGCTGACAATGGGATAATGGGACTTCTATGTTGCATAGCAATTCTTTGGCCCAAAAATAGGTCAGCATTCTAGTCACGTCGAGAAATCGCTTGGCGATGTCTAAAAACCGCCTGAGCATTCGGACCCTAGGACCCCAGTGTTTGTTTAGATGTAGTTTATTTTCATCTACGTAAGTAAATAATGAGTAGGTACAAAATTATATCTTTAAAGGTGTATCTGTAATACTGTCTATTTGGGTTTCCTTATTTACTAACTTGCTTATACCCGCGACTTCGTCCGCGTCAAACTTGATATATTACCCCATGAGAACCGTACAATTTTCCGGAATAAAAAGTAACCTATGTGTATTCCATACTACAATCTATCTCAGTGCCAAATTTCATCCAGATCCGTTCAGCCGTTTAAGCGTGAAAGTGTAACAAACATCCATCCATCCTCACAAACTTTCGCATTTATAATCATAGGCGTATATATGAGGGGGGCCGGGTGGCCCGTGCCCACCCCAGAATGGTCTTGTGCCCACCCCAGGATGTAGGGCTCACCTTCCGCCTGACCGCATTGCATCGCATCGGCCATGGCATCTTAGGGGCCAGGCCCCCCCTGAAAACTAACTCTAGATACGCCAATGTCTATAATATTAGTAGGATAGTAGAATTCCACTCCTTTACTTATTAGCCTTACTGTGTTGCCATATCTCCAATCTTTTCCATCCAATTATTTACATGATTGCGTTATGCAAATGACATACTATCAACATTCTTTCTTATCAGTGCATCACAACATAATACATAGTTAAATTCGTCTGTTGCTATCACCACGTGTAGCATATAAATTGAATCACGTCAATATTATAAAGAGGAAATATTTGTTTGTTTGTTATGAATAGGCTCCGAAACTACTGGACCGATTTAAACCATTTTTTCACCATTAGATAGCTAGATTATTCCAGAGTAACATAGGCTATATAACATCGCGCTATGACATACGGGAGCGTAGCAGTAACCAAAGACGTACTTAACGCGGGTGAAACAAGCGACGCGGGCGAAGTCGCGGGCTGCTCGCTAGTATATTTATTAAATAAACAAAACACTATCTATCACATTCCCGACAGAACATTACATTAGTGATAGCAAGTCCAGGGGTAGTGAACTTTATAATATTCTCATTCATTTTGTTGGACATTTCAGGTTTTAGCAGAATTGTTTTGGTCAAAATTGTATTGTGAATCGGGAGAGCTTTTATTTGATCACTTACTGTGATTGAGAAATGTACTTGTGGATGCACATCATCAACACGATGGCATTAAATTGGAGTGTCTATTTGTCCCGGCTAATATCTGAAACGGCTCATCTATAATTTAAAACAAATAAATTACATTGAAGTGTCTGTTTGTTCCGGCTAATGTCCGAAACGAACCAATTTTGAAAGGATTTTCACTGGCAGATAAATTATGTTTTAAGAAGTATTTAACGCTAAGATAAATGTATGGTAGCTGATGTACTTAGATCTTCACTACTTTTGACTACTTTTCCCTTTGTGTTCAATTTGAATGCTTTTGTGCATGAGGTAGCTTCATGTGCTAGCGTCTGTACATCAAACAATAAATGTCTCAAATCGTAATAAGTGCTATAAATATCTAGTTGCTCTCCATAAGTTGGCGATCCCCGAATTAATATGGATTGGACAATAACGAAACCCACGTAATAATTACAACTATCATGTGATTGTCTGTCAATACCTACCTACCTATGTCACGCGATTCGTCATAATATCTGGTTTTCAAACAAAAAATATTGTTGCTATGAAGCAAAACGAGGATTTGAAGTTTCTTTTTTTATACTACTGGATGTGGCAAACAAGCTAACGGCCCATCTGATGGTAAGCGGTCACCACTGCCTATGAACACTTACAACACCAGAGGCATCACTCGTGGGTTGAGGACCACGTAAAAACCTCAAAACTCCTTTCTTGAAGAACCCCATGCTGTGTGTCTCTTGGGAAAACCTTAGCAGGGAGCGCATTCCGCAACTTAACCCCTGTAGTGCCCAGCACACGGCTCCCGAGTCGAACGATGATTCGTTCGACTCGGGAGCCGGGTGCTGGGCACGGGAAAGGGTTAAGCGTACGAGGGAGGAAGTTCCTCTGAAACCAAAATATACAAGTAATTTCGAAGAGAGTTTGGAAATAAACGTTTTTCTTATGGAACCTGTGTTCATGGTAAACTGTATTATAAAATATAAACATCCCGTATTACTCGAAGGATTAGGCAGAGGTGTACCAATGTACACAGTTCGGTGGTATGTTTAGGTCCCATGTAATAGGGGGCGGGAGATTAAAAAATATGACGTTTATATTTGACACATGAAGGTAAAAAGTTCCATTTGGATAATGTTGTTTTCAATGCTCGTAAAACAATGTACTTATTAATGTTTTCAAATGTGTAGAGTGCTTATCTTGTAAACCACTAAAACAATTATGTGGTTTGATGGTAGAATATCATCATTTAATCAACTACATTTTCCCACCATTTGTGGAACTATTTTTTATTGTCCATAATATTATTATTTATGAGTTTTGTAAACAAGGTAGAAGGGACATGGTGACGGTCTACCATGGATTCATGAGTATAAACACCCAAGGGGTAACATTTTCTATAAGTGGTTAACTGCCTCGATGGCCTACTGGTCCTAAGCGCGACTGCTACGCTAGAGGTCTTGAGTTCGATTCCCAGGTCGAGCAAAAAGTGTTATTGGGTTTTTCTATGAAATTCTCAGTAGCAGCTCGGAGTTTGAATTTGTGACCGGTTAATGTCAATAGGCTCGCCCCCTATTACATGGGACCTAAATATACCGGCGAACTGTGGGTGTGCATTAGTACACCTCTGCTTAGCCCTTCGGGGAATACAGGCGTGATGGTATATATAAGTGGTTAAAAAAAATCTGCTGACCCGTACAAAAGTTCAACACCTACACGGTCAAAAAGTACAGAACATCAGATTTTTTTAATAACCGTATTACATTAGTTTATCTTACAATAAATACATATAGAAAAGACCAATAATACAAAAGGAAAATAAAAGTCAGTAATGGTTAGAAAACATCGATCAATCACGCTCACTGTTGGATTAAACGAACTTTTATAAAACCAATCTAAAGAAAATTGGTCTAGCACACATAGTGTTATTTATTTATGATCTTTCTTTGAAATAGGAATACCAAGGTACGTTCCAACATATACTTTAAGTTCAAGAACCTAAGGTACAAAATACACTTACCTATAGCTGGGATAAATAAAGTGCATGTTTGCTTGACCTTTCAATCTTTACTTTTATAGCTCATGATGAGTGAGACATAAAGTTCTAAAAGGAAGATAAAGGACCAGTATACCTAAATCACAGTTTACGTAACTGTGGCACGGACGATTTGATTAAATAATGATATTATTATTATGTATAACTTTTTTAAGTAAGCAAATAGTGTTATTGGGGTTTTCTATAAAATTCTCAGTAGCAGCTCGGAGCTAGGATTTGAACCCGGTTAATGACAATACGCTTGCCTCCTATTACATGGAACCTAAAAACGTACCGGCAAACTGTGGGTGTACATTGGTCCAACTCTGCTTAACCCTTCGCGGAATACCGGCGTGATGGTATGCATGATTAATGGATTTAAGCAGAACAAGCAAATATATGTAAAAAATACCAATCTACCTATACAGGACCTATGCATCATCTATGCAAAGCATTATATCCTACTGCCCCGTTGGTCTCGTGGTCGCAAGCGCGACTGCTGAGCAAGGGGTCCCGGGTTCGATTCCCAGGTCGGGCAAAAAGTGTTATTGGGTTTTTCAGTAGCAGCCCGGAGTTTGGAAGTTGGTGGTGTGACACCCCCGTGCCTTGGAAAGCACGTAAAGCCGTTGGTCCTGCGCCTGATCTCTCTCCGGTCGTGTCGGATTGCCGGCTATGAGAGTAAGGGAAGAGAGACTGCACAGGCTGTGTTTGCGCACACACTTGTGCACTATAACATCTCCTGCGTACGTGGCTAGTCTGCATTAACATTGGTCGCCGTGGCCGGAATCGGTCTGGAGAATTACATAACCATAAATCCAAACTTGAGAAGGCTTTTCTTGTCCTCAGATAGGCGCATACTGCTATGCAGAACTGGGCACCATGATCCGGCTGAGCGGTGCTGACTACGCCTACATCATGGAGACGTTCGGTCCTTTCGCCGCTTTCGTCAGGCTCTGGATAGAGTGCATGATCGTCAGACCTTGTTCACAGGTAAGCATACACAGAATAATCTACTTAGATACACATCTATCCGTCTATAATACTAATAATAAAACTGAAGAGTTTGTTTGTTTTTAGTGTTCCGTACCCGAAGGGTAAGACTAAGACTCTGCTGTCTGTCCGTCTGTCACCAGGTTGTATCTCATGAACCGTGATAGTGAGACAGTTGAAATTTTCACAGATGATGTATTTCTGTTGCCGAAATACTAATAAACAGAATAAAATAAATATTTAAGGAGGCTCCCATACAACCAACGTAATTTTTTTGCCGTTTATACAGATAATGGTACGGAACTCTTCGTGTGCGACTGTCTAGCACTAGGCTGGTTTTTTGGCTGCTCTGACTTTGAAATTTTTTGCACTATTAGGAAGCTATTATATTTTATTTTCATAATAATAATTTAAGGAATTCGTAGGAAAATTCATGCACACCAAGTCCCAGGAAAAAGCTAATAATGCATAATTAATTTATTTATGTATATTTTGTCATGATTTGGTGTGAATTTTTAGGTGCTCTCATTTCGACTTCGGAAACAGAAAATACATATTTTTATTTTTATTTCAAACGACACGAAGTCCAATGAATTCGCTTTATGTAGTCGGTGTGTGTAGCTACAATATCCAAATTTCATATGAAAGGAAAAACCGAAACAAATTCTGGTCCTTACATACGAATAGATTTTAAAGAAAAAATGGCATAGTTATGAATGGCAAACAATTTAAAACAAATATACTTAAGGTAGGTTATATTACTAGTATTGTTTTTAGGTATAACAAACAAAATATAAATTGTAACTAATTATTTTAACTAAAAACTAATTACCTTTCAAAAGTAAATGACTAGTAATTATAAGACAACGCAAGCCGTTACAAGCAGATTATTTCAGGAAGGAAGGTCATGTTTTTTTAAACACATTGTTACACTAGGTAGGAAATACATATAATATGCCTTTACAATATAAGATCAATAACAAGATGAAAACTGGCCAAGTTCGAGTCTAATCGTACACCAAAGGTTCCGTACAATATTTAACACTACATGGATACAACACATTTCTTGTTGTTGTAGTGGCAATGTAAATACACACTCTGTAAAAATTTCAACACTACCTATTATCATGCATGAGATACAGACAGACGGATAGATAGGGGAGGCTTAGTAACAGGGTTCCGTTGGCACCCGCAAGTACTGAACCCTAAAAAGTTATTTTAATGCAAATATTAACTTGGCATTTAATAATTCTTTCGGTCTATTGTACTGTTTAGAATGTTCAAGAATGAGTTCTGATTGAATCCCTTTCAGCAATATACTAAAGTTCTGGTAGTAAATTCTAGATATATTTCTAACCTTGATGTCAGTGTAACCTCGATAGGTATCATAACACAATATAACTTTTACCTTTCATAAACTGTTTTATGTTATAGTTCCTTATATCTTTTTATAGTTTATCCATTGCTTCAAAGATAGCATCAGAACCAGCCGTTGTATTGATTCGAAATTTGAATATTCGTATGACGCAATAACTAAAGCTCAGTATGTCATCAGCCGCGGGGGTGTAATGACGTATTCTTATTGCGTAAGAGCAACAAGAATGGAATATAAATTACAGTCTACTGTCAGTGGCTGTCAGTAATCCGATTAAGGATGCCGCTACTTTCAGCATTTTTCATGAATGTGGTGGATAAAATTACTTTGTTGGGTAGTTAAATTACTTTGTTTTAAATATGTTTTAATAAAGTAGATAGAGAACTTTGTAACCTAGGTTCATAAATAATGCATTCATAGCCTCTCCCATTAAAATATTGAAAGAAAACATAAATGTAGGTCGTTAGGCATCACATCATTACATACCATCAGTATAATTAAAACTCTGTTATTAAATATTGCCGTAGCAAGTAAATTAAAATAACCCTAGAGTGATAATGAAAGTATCAGTCCACACAGCATAACTACCCTTACAGTAAGCACACATATCATACGGCCGACCCTCAATAATAAAGTCTTTTTTATTTATCTATTCAAACAACATTGTGCAAGGAACTAGCATTGCCTTACTTGTCTTGTGAGGATATAACACGATATTGCTACAGAGATTTATTTTCCGCTTACATTTTCTCTTATTGGCGCCCGACATGGGACTCATTTATCTGTATGTTTTTTTTTCATTGGATTTCTGTTCATTTGATACTGGATTAGACTTTATTTGTCGATAAGTTCATTGAACTGATACCAGCATGTTATCATCATTTTCTTACTTGCTTTGTAAGGGAACAACACATTATTTTCATAGCTACGGGGATTTGTTTTACTACCTAACTGATATTCTCCCATATTGGCGCCCAGCGTGGGACTTATTTAAATGTTATTTCCATTGGATTTCTGTTATTGTAGCGCTAGATTGAACTTTATGTGTTCGTAAAGTTGTCTGAACAGATCATTGTATAGAGCTGATGCTAGTATATTTGATGTAGCTTACTGCTTCGTTTTATTGGCGCCCAGCATGGGGCCAAATGGGCGAAATATTTTATTACGTTTTATTTGGGGTGTTGCGCCGAACAGTATTGAATTTAATAATAATGTAGACTTTTATTGTAAGTTACTAAACTTAATCCCAACTTATTCAATTTACTAGAATTTTAAAGAAAGTTTCGCTACGCTAGACTTAGGGTACATTGAAATATCGTCTAGCAACCAGTCTCAAGGGAACTCAGTCCCCTCTTAGATGTGCGTGCTACACAATTCATAGAATACACTCGTAATAGAGGCTCTTCAAGGTGATTCATACCCTTCGTTGGCAAAAGCCACGACGCCGACATAGCCGTGTGGAGTTATTCGCCCGTGGAGAAATAGTCTCGGAATTTCCCATTATTCCGACGTGATAACTGACGTCCATCTTTGTTTCCAGGCTATAGTGGCGCTAACGTTCAGTGTGTACGTGTTGAAGCCCATATTCCCGGAGTGCGACCCTCCTGAAAACGCGACCAGACTGCTAGCTGCATGTTGTATACGTGAGTATGTTTTGATTGTCAGAAGTTGACTGACAGATCAGATTTGATCAATAACACGAGACTGGTTAGGGTCCTGCTAGAGGCATTTTTGCTAGGTAGGCATGGTTACACAGAAATATGTTTAGAGGGTCTTAGATTAAACTAGAGGTGTACTTTAAGGGAGTGTGCTACCATCACGCCTGTATTCCCCGAAGGGTTAGGCAGAGGTGTACCAATGTACACCCACAGTTCGCCGGTATGTTTAGGTCCCATGTAATAGGGGGCGAGCTTATTGCCATTAACCGGGCACAAATCCAAACTCCGAGCTGCTACTGAGAATTTTATAGAAAAACCCAATAACACTTTGCTTGACCTGGGAATCGAACCCAGGACCTCTAGCGTAGCAGTCGCGCTCAGGACCACTAGGCCAACGAGGCAGCTCGAGCTTCGAGGGAGTGTGGTATTTGTTCAAATAAACAACTTTTACTATGGGATCAACTTTGAAATTTCCCACTCGTCGCATTATGCGAGTATGTATGGAGCAGCTGTGTTTTTATAGTACCTTCATTTTTACAATCAAATTACACTTATCTAAAGTAATTAGTATGTCCTTCATTTAACCTAACCCCCTGTATGACACAATTTTGGCTAACCTATGATGTACCGACGTCCAACCGGGCACAGAAATTCTCAAACTTCTAAGGTTAATGAAATTACTTCAAACGAATTCCTGGAACACCAAGGACCGCAGCTGTTGGTCCTTGCTCCACTTTGTACGGCAGTAATCAACTTTGAGGGACGTGTCTCGAATCACTAATATAGTGGATCCTTCATTTACAAGCGAAGTAATTTCCATGAGTTTTATGTTGTATTAAAAAGTTTTTCTCTTTTATATACTTAGATCACTTTTCTTAGTGTCCTTTTCTTAGTATTCCTCCCATTACATGGGACCTAAACATACCGGCGAACTGTATATGTATACATTGGTATACATATACAGTTATATGTATGTGCATGTATGTTTCTTAGCAGAATGAATCCTCAAAAGCGATAATGTTAGTGTATTTTCCTGCTTCATTAGAGACCAGCTTTTGAGAGGTCTATAAGTATTTCTACGTATAACTCTCGATTGCTACAGTTACACTTAAAAGAGGCTTTCCCTCAGATAACAATATATTTCAGTACGAGGAAGTACGCAAGCTATTTTAATAAGTTCCGAGACGGGGAGTCGACTTAATAACTTCCGAATTCCTCTCCTTTCCAATACGAGCTTGGTATACTCAATACCGTTCGCGTTTCGGTTTAAAAATATATTATTTACGGAAATATTTTGTTGTTATTTACAAGGCTGTAGACAAGTTTAAAGATTAAGTATTTAAATATTTAAGTTTCTACTTCGACTTTCGGTCGACTTTTCAATGGTTAGAAAACTCTTATATACACATATAGATGCATACCATCACGCCTATATTCCCCGGAGGGTTAGGCAGAGGTGTACCGAAGTAGGTACACCCAAAGACCTTCTCTCAAAACTCTTAATAGCGAAATAAATATGGCGGTTTGACTATGATACGATAAATATGGTAATTTGGAAAATATGTCAAACTGATTATTCATTAAAGAAATAAAAGAGATCTAACCCAATGGTTCGTGTTCCACGCGCGCCTCAAGGAAATGTCAGCAAACATTCGAAGGGGCCACTTGGACCGATGCCTGCTGGGGCAGCGGGTTGTTCGAATGAGATACCGCGCCCCCGGAACGCAAAGGGCACAAGAAGGAACATGGATGGGTTTTAGTCAGTAAAAATCTGACACTTCCTCCCGCGTTTAAATAAAAGTCAGCCCTAAATCAATGTAGAAAAGTTCTGTTATAAGAAAGGCTAATTTTCTTGTCCATTTTTTCTTAAATTCTGAAACTACAACAACGTGTTCTCCCCCAGTGCTGCTAACGTTCGTGAACTGCTGGTCGGTGCGCGCCGCCACGAGGGTCCAGGACTGGTTCACATACGCCAAGCTGCTGGCGCTCTTTATCATCATCGCCGCCGGCATCTACCAGCTTTGCAGAGGTATGTGTGTGTTTATTCATTGAAAGGGTATCAGCAAAAGGTTTAAAGGTGGATTTAGGCATACTCTGCTCCGACCAAAGGTGGCGAGGAGTTATAATGGGGTGGCTGGTGATTCCTTTTTCTCTTGGCACCTCGAGTGAAGTATTTTGTGGTCAGATAGCTAATTAGTTGGACTTCTTATCTGCGTGAATGAAGATTCTGAAATGCTATTATGTAAATGTCTCTGTAAGTTTAAAGAGAGCTGTCCCTAGCATCAAGTGGGATGACAAAAAGGTAGTTTGTTGAAGGTGTTTAACACTTAATTGTAATTCTATGTGTTGGGCAAATGTAGAAGATTGAATAGATTGTTGGGGTTATTCAAAAAGTTCTGAATCGCAATCCGTAAACGGTAGGTTTTTATTATTTCGATATATATTTTTCTCTAAATATCTACTTACATCTATACCTATTTACAATAAAATTATTGCAAAGTTCAAGACGAAGTAAGTAAACGGTTTCTCAATTACCTGCTGATTAAACACACTGATCAACCTTGGTTATTTTAAAACATTTGTTTAAACACTTATTACTTTAAACACTTAAACCAATATTAGATAGGTTAGGTAGCTATATTACGATATAGCATATCGTCAGTGAAGTTCTAACAGTGCGTAAGTCATTTTATGAGGGTTTTGAGATTTGAATGTCATTGGATAAAGGTTAATGGCGCGCATCGTATCGACCAATGAAAATACGATATCCTGACCAATAATATTTATTATTTGTCAAGTAACGCCTTCGTATTGGTCTTAAGCGTAAGTTACATTAATTTCATACAGTTTTTTCACTCTCCTGTCAAGTAGCCATTTTTGACTTACGGACTGTTAGAACTTCACTGACGATATGCATAATTTAATCGATGAATGCCTGAATATTATGAAAGTTGTAGGACTAAAGGACCAATTGTATCTAAGGACCAAACTCTTATATTGTTAGTAATTGACGCAACAGATAAAGTTTTTTTAAGAAAAATATTTCAATCTATGTGCATAAAACAAAGGCGGGTTATTTACACCATTAATAACTCAAGAACGGCTAGGCCAATTTTGATTATCTATGATTTGTTGGATTTGTCTCTGCCCCGAATAGCAGATAGAAAAATTAACGAGAAAAAAAAATACAATATTATTTATTAATTCTAAGGCGGTACAAAATTCGCGGGGTCAGCTAATCGAATTAATAAAGCAAAATAGAATATTACTCGTTATCAAAACAGATCAAACCAGTTTCATTAACAGTAGACTAGAATTTGATTGCGTTTATTATGATTACTCAATCGCGTTCACGACACGATAGTTTTAAACTTGACCGTGATCTACTTAGGTTTTATGCAAATATGGCGCTTAGAAATGGGAACAGCTGTTACATCATTATGCTTTATTGTGTTTTTGTTTAAATTTTAGAAATGGATAAAGTCCAATGTGACCTTTCTGAATCATTTTTACTTTCTAAATTTATCTTAGAACTATTCAAGTATTATCGTCAATGGTGTCCTAACATGGTATGAATGTGGGCGAAAGGAGTGTATAAAGATCGTTCTGTGGTTTCTTCCTACCCCCATGGAAAAAAGGCGTGAGTTTATGTATCTATGTATGTGTCCTAACATGTACACTTTTAGCTCGAAATCAAAGCTTCTAAGTCAAAGTTGGATAATAATATGAGGACGGCAAATGAAAAAACAGCATATCCACGTCTGCCAAAGAAGAGAATTTCGAATTGCAATCTCTGAGGCCAAAATCGGGTAGATAGCATCATCTTCATTCAATAAAAAACTTTCTGTTGGTCCTTTGGATTGACTGTCTGGTCCTATCCTCTATTTTATTTAATAGCCGACTGCAATTACTCCGAAAATACTTCCTAAGTCAAAGAGGAGTTTTCTTGTCTAGTTCGTAAAGATGAGGAAAAGAAAGTTGGATAGGAAGAAATACATTTTGCCGTATGATCCTTAGACGGCAATATGTTTTTAACTCCACATTCAATACTCAATACTTTATTGCTTTCCATTTGTACATATAGGTCTTATAAAAAATTCTAAAGAGACAAAGTAATAAAATGATTCAATGTTCAAAAATGGCTGACTGCTGTTTGCGCGCAATCCCCAAGTGGTCCGCGAATATTCGCTCCCCTTTAAATCAAGCGTGGACTTTTTAGTTTTATCATCGGGTCCCATGTGCTAGGGGGCGAACGCGCGACTTCTCTTTCAAAACAAATGAATCACACATTTTTTGTGTGGCATAGCTTGTAGAGAATGAAATCCAGTGTCGAGACTGGAATTAAAAGATTATAAAATAAACGCACTTCTCAACGCGATGAAAGTTTCGGTAATGGATGTTGGAGTGTTTCACGGGATTTTAGCTAAGCCTACCTTTTTCTTTTTTGAAGACGGAAAATCATCAAATAACTTCCCCCGCTCTGGGCGGGGCGGGAGGGAGTATCAGACTTTTACTGACTAAAACTCGTCTATGTTCCTTTCATGTGCCCTTTGCGTTCCGGGGGCGCGGTATCTCTTTCGAACAATACCTCAGAATCATTAAAAATATTATATACATTTTTATTAGAAAAGAATCTAGATTAAGCTCATTCAGCTTTATGTTATTTTGATAAGCTTAATTAGTTTGTACTAAATTTTTAGCTAGCTTAAAATTAGTTTTCTTAACAGCTGTATACTAAATGCATAAAAATGTTTACACTAAGAACTTTGAGTTTGGAAAAAGAATTAGGCATCCGCGCAAAAAAAGACCATGAATTTCTTAACAAAATCCAATTCAATAATCAGTTTTACTGGTAAGTGCCTTTTACGTCCGCAAAAGCATTACAAAGTGGCAAGCAAAAGCTATTATAGAGTGAGTCATATAATTTATTAAAATCATAGCTTGTCGCTGCTACCTGCCTTTAGATTCACTTTTAATACCATCACGCCTGTATTCCCCTTAGGGTTAGGCAGAGGTGTACTAATGTACACCCACAGTTCGCCGGTATATTTTGGTCCCATGTAATAGGGGGCGAGCCTATTGTCATTAACCGCGCACAAATTCAAACTCCGAGCTGCTACTGAGAAATTCATAGAAAAACCCAATAACACTCTTTGCTCGACCTGGGAATCGAAACCAGGACCCCTCGGTCAGCAGTCGCGCTTGCGGCCACGAGACCAACGGGGCATTTAATATTATCGACATTTTCCCTATCCAGGGAAATACGGCTCACATTCACTAGAAATAAACCCGGATACGCCTACTCTTACAATTTTAAGAATCTATAAGGACAACCTGTCATTTATTGTGCAAACCAAAATATTATAGCAAAAAAAAATTTAATATTCAACGAATTGATTACCTATACTGTTATATCTAGTTTTCTATTCTGATGTTTGAATAAATAATATTTATTTGGCTTTGAATTTGAATGAGTTAATTGTTGTGACAGGACAATATTTGAACAAAAATGTAGATAGGGTTACCTTGAAATGCGGACTCAAGGACCATTTTTGGTTAGGTCAATCGAGGTGAGGTCAAATATTGGCTCAGATGGTATAGATACCTAATTGGTAGCCTAAAGAAAACGACCTAACCGAATTGGCTGCTGCGCTGCGCTGCGTATCGCGTGTTCGATTCTTGTAGGGAACAAATATGTGTAAGGCCTGCAAGTAGTTTTTCCGGGGCTGGTTGTTCGTGAATGTGAGTTTATGTAATTGGAAACGCACCCACTATGCAGGAGAAACTTCAAGTGTGGGGCAATAATCGTCATCATTATCATAATATCAGCCATATTACGTCCACTGCTAGACAAAGGCCTCCTCCATAGATTTCCAAAAGGACCAGTTGGAAAGATTAACAAAAAATTGTAGGTATTCATTTTTAGAAAAATAATAAACAACCAAAAATGTTGGTTTTCAATTTCGATTCAAAATATCCTCAGAAAAACAGCAAAAAGGAACTCAATCTTGGAACACCACAACAATAGTCCAGGACAAAAGCATGCAGCCCTTACTACAAAAATGTCAATCGCAAAAACCTGTTCGCAATGAGTTCAAGGAGACATAGATAAAAGAGCCATCGACAACGGAGAGCAATCTTCACGTAAATTGAACACAACACTCTACCGAGATTGAACGGAGAAGTAGACTGAGATTGAATGGAGATCAGGTTCAAATGTTGATCGAAATATGACAGGGAGATAATTGATCTTATACAACGTGTAACGTTAAATGTGCAAAACTTGAAAATAGTTTGATCGGAATAACGAGCAAAATCAATTGGACCACTTTTTAGTATACTTAGGTCACATTTTTCAAAAAAGTAATCATTAAAAATGTTGCCCTGTCTATTTATTAATAGGTCAAGCCATCACATGCGCCAACCTGCCCAAATAGATCAAAAAACAGAAATGGTTGTTGTCCAATTAAATTTTTTCTCATTAGTAGGATAATAATAGCTCTATTTTAATGCAGATACGATTTTTTTACAAGCTAAAACAGCACATAAAACCTTTCTTTTTTTTATGATTATTTTTTTCTAAGAATTAGGTTAACTCACGGAGTAAGGAAAGAAGGGTTAACTGAATTAAAAATAATTTGGGGTGTCTAGGTCTGCACATTTAACGTTACACGTTGTATAGGTAATGTCGTAAAGGCATGGGCAAGGTAGGTCTGCTTTACAGACTTCGATGTGTGTGCCCTAGAACTCCACGACCTCATCCCACCAGCCCCCTTCCACCATCGGACATCTAGACGCACCGTAAGCTAGGTACCACCCCCACCTTCGTGCCATTCCATGGATTGGCACTAACTACGTTTTTAATCATCTTCTATAATGCGCGCTGCAAAGGAGTGGAACTCTCTACCTGCGTCTGTATTTCCGAACACATTCAACCCTAATCTCTTCAAAGTTATAGTGAACAGGCTTCTTCTAGATAAGCTCACTCCATCGTAGACTTTGTCTGTCACCTCAGACCAAGACTAGAAACTCGAATAAAAATTAAAATAAAGTTGTGATGGGATTTTTTTAAGTATTGTAGGTACTTTCTAAGTTTATTTTAGACATCACTGACGCCGATGAAGGAAAACATCGTGAGGTCACCTGGATTTGTAATTAAAATAAGTCTGCTCGAGCCTTATCTGTATAAAAAGAGGTCTTTGCCTTGCAACAGTGGGACAACACAGCCTATAAATAAATAAAATAAAATAAATTCATTTTCCTCTATAAGGGATTGCCCCAACGGTTGATTGACATGATCCAAGGGCTGCCTTTACCTTGGCCAGAGGCGAAGCATTGAGTGGCAATGCCGCCAGTCTTTTGGGCATATTTCCAGTTGACGGGCGATGCGGAGAAATTTTTGATGCGATTTAGTTATACTGTCTAAATAGTTTCGATCTTATTTAATTAGTGTTGTGTATTTATTAAGTATATTTAATGTATATCTATACTAATATTAAAAATGCGAAAGTAGTTCTGTCTGTCTATCTATCTGTCTGTCTGTTATGATTTCACGACGAAACCACTGCACCGATTTTGATGCAATTTAGTACGGAGTAAGTTTGAACCACAAGTGCCTCAAGTGACGACCTAGGCGTTTTACCGAAACTTACGGTCTATTTGTACTTACTTTCAAAATTAAATCATAAAGCGTCATTTCTAATTAAACAATGAACTTGGATTGAATACTCTTAAATTGGAGTGTTATGTCAGCGCGAGCTAGGCCCACGGGCGATAGCACACGACTGCCTGAAAGTGACCTTCACTCAAGGCTTTGCTCCGCTTGTTTTCGCATTATTAGCAAAAGGCCCGTTATATTTACCTACATACTACATTAATAAATTTAAAAAATGTAGTATTTTATTTTACTACACTCTAGGCGTTATAAAAAAATATGTCCTTGACAAATAACGGGTTCTAATACTAAAAGTTTCTGAGCTAAGCCAAACCGTCGGAGTTGCCAAAACTATAAGGGTTCCTTTACATCAGAACTCTAAAAATCGTCGTTAGGCCCTAAGGACCAGTAGCTATGGCAACACAGAGGTCACCCGTCTACAAACACCAGACATGCACTTTGCACAAATAAGATCAATTTCACACTTCCTCCGAGTGAGTAGGCGTCCACACAAAGAGCGAATTAAATGATTGCTGCAATCCGGACTGGAGTTCGTGTGAAACGACATTACAATAGAATGCTGGACTAATCTTAAGCAGGGCAGGATTCACAAAGAGGTGACCTTTTTTTAAGTGACTGAGATGTTTTTTTTCTGTTAGATCCATTGCTTCCTCTACGTAATTAATTGCATTATTGATTGAACTTTACTCTCCAGTAATGATAACTTATGTTTAGAACAGATTTAAAAATAATCGCCACTGAATATCCAAAATTATTTCAATTACCTCGTAAACTAGGAAAACGAGGGAAACCTTTGACGTAGTTTTGATTTCTTTTGGGGAAACAACACCCATTTATTCTTAGGTGAAAATAACTTGTCAATAAAGTTATCTCATTTATTAATTATACTTAGTTTTCTGATTACTTTGTCTTGTTCCAGGTCAAGTGCAACACTTTACGTTTGAAGGAACCACAGACGATGTCACCTCCATTGCGCTTTCCTTCTACTCCGGACTCTTCGCCTACAACGGATGGTAAGTCATACAAGCTTTTAATTAAACTTAGCTTAACTAATCAAAGTAAACTATTTGTCATTTAGTATCACAATACTGCAGTTTTTTCAACAATATAACTTAATATTGTTTATTGTCATAACCATGCCATTTTTTGCATGGTATTGTTGTTAGCGTATAATTATTGGCCTAGTAGTCCTAAGCGTGACTGCTACGTTAGAGGTCTTACGTTCGATTCCCAGGTCGAGCAAATGTTATTAGGTTTTTCTATGAAATTCTCAGTAGCAGCTCGGAGTTAGGATTGAACTGTGATGATGGCTGAATAGTATGATGATGATTTTTGTTATGGCAGCCGACTAGTCAAGTTCGTAGAGCATATTATGGTGCACAAGCAAGTCCACTATGTCTATAATGTACCTACAACCAGTGTAGTGTAGTGTACTAGTAGCAACTCGGAGTTAAGATTCGTGCCCGGTTAATGGCAATAGGCTCGCCACCTATTACATGGGACCTAAATAGGGTAGTTTAGCCGGTTTGCCGGCCACCTCTGGTTTTCGGCCAGTACGTTGTTATATTAATATAATAAGGACACTTTAACCTACCCATTTAAAAAAACAACGCCTACTTAATGTATTGGTATAAACCCTACAACTTTTGAATTTTGTAGAATTTTAATGATCCAACTGTGTCGTCTGTGACCCTCCGAAAGTCTTACAGTGCACGCGTGTGTCGAAATTAGTGAAAAAAATAGTGCGCGCATAATTTTTGCAAGCTAAGTTACAAAGTTGTTTATCGGTTTTATAAATATAATTATTGTTCTGTGCACGGGAGATAAGTTTAATTAGTGTTATTTTAATTAAAATGGAAGAAAGATAATGTTATTTACGTTTAAATTTGATGGCCGGTAAATTAGATAATGATTTGGGGGACTATTTACTTCTCGGCCGGCCGGCCGAAAACTAGAAGAAGACCGTTTATATTTAATTGATTCTTTTGATTATTAAATAAGGAATTCTTTAAAAAGAAATGCTTTATACACAAAGTAGAACCGCTTCTCATTTGTGTAGTCAGATGTCGGCCGCATGTTTTGAGCTAATTATATGGTAATAACACTTAATAGTTATTGAATATTTGACGGCCGAAAATTAGAATTTTAATATTTACCTTTCGGCCTAAGCTAATCGATAGGGTCGAAAACTAATAATTTACTAACTGATTCTCGGCCAATAAAAGCTAATGATAATAAATCAACTAACTGAATCGAAATCATCACTCACACGAACAATACAGACGTAAAGGGACTTCCCCAAAATTTTTCTTATTAGCTAGTTAGAAAATTAAGCAAGTTGATCAACGGCCGGAAACTAATTATTTTAAATTTGTTTTTCGGCCGTGTTTGAAGGGATGGTCGAAAATCAGTTTAAAAAATCGTATTTTCGGCCAGTCAAAAAGCAGATTTTTTCCATAATCTCAATTATTTTTGCTATGCCATATTATCCTTTTTCCTTTTTGACCAATGTTCCTACTATTATGTTTAAAATATTTCTATATGCTTAATATTTTAATTAAAATCGTTGATTCATACGTATTTTTTGCTTT
This sequence comes from Caradrina clavipalpis, assembly GCA_932526535.1. Taxonomy (NCBI): domain Eukaryota; kingdom Metazoa; phylum Arthropoda; class Insecta; order Lepidoptera; family Noctuidae; genus Caradrina; species Caradrina clavipalpis. The sequence continues at coordinate 2,215,432 of OW052110.1, forward strand.
TAATCCATTATAGAACCTACTAGTTAGCAAATATAGATCATTTTTCAAATAGCAGATTAGTGGCCGAGAACTAGCAAAATAATGGCCGGAAACTGAAACAGGTGGCCGAAAACCGGTGAAATCGCTATTTTCAGACATTTTAATTTTCAGTAATTTTAATTTAACGCTGACGAGTAAAAGGTCTACAAATATCAAAACTACATTATATTTCGAGTTCAAAAATATTTAAGAAACTAGTCTGCGACTTTAATGTCATGGAGAAAAATCGTCACAAAGTCACACGTTCGCTTAAGTGGCCGAAAACCGGCTAAGTTACCCTATACCGAAGGCCTGTGGGTGTACATTAGAACGCCTCTGCCTAACCCTTCGTATAATACAGGCGTGATGGAGCTATTGTCATTTAGCCGCTTTTTGTTGTAGTAAACTGAGTATAGAAATTGTAACTCTAATACCAGAATCTACTCTCTTTCCACCAGGAACTACCTGAACTTCATAATCGAGGAGCTGAAGGACCCCGTACGGAACCTGCCGCGCGCCATCGCCATCTCGTGCACACTGGTCACCGTGGTGTACACCTTCACCAACGTCGCCTTCTACACCACGCTGTCGCCCACCGAGGTATGGGGATTACAGCTTTATTGTTATGTTGTGAAGGTCTATTCTGTAAAAATCTCCTTAGCGTCTCCCCACACGACAGGCGATTATCGGGCCGAATTTGACAGATTTCTTCGTCACAGTCGATGAGAAGAAACTGTCAAAAATCGGCCCGATAATCGGTCCAATTATCGGTCGTGTGCGGAGACGCTTAATTGCCAGTTTCATACTTCAAATATACAAATTGTGTGCTTTCGGTATATAAACATAAAGCAGACTAATTTTAAGTTGGATACATCAAGCCGTCAAATCAGTGAAAACTGTCGAAAAGAAAAAAATATTGGGTTAGTGCAGGGCTTCCCAACCTGGGCGCCGTGGAAAGTACATAGGGGCGCCGCGAGGCGCTCCTCTGAAGTCTGAACTTCAAATTCAACAAAACAAAAATATATAAAAAACTACGAACTATTTTCTATAAAAAATATTGATTAACATTATATTAAAATCCTTCTATTATAGAAGAGAAGTACGCAAAAGGCGCGTTGTTAGATGGTTTTTTGTCAGTAAGAATCTGACACCTAAGAGCGCCTTGACAAATTTCTAAACTTGTAAGTGCGCCGCGGACTGGAAAAGGTTGGAAACTCCTGGGTTAGTGGTTTAGCGATTGGATACTGCGCGGTTTTATATTGTCGGTCTGATTTTTGTCCATCTACAATACATTAGTGAGTTTTTTAACCTTAATTTCTTTAGTTCTGACCACTGACTTACTGTCTTCTACACTTCACACTAGTCTAATAAGGGCCCCGTCCATAATTAATATTTAAATAGATAATGGCAAACAGACCATTTTAGTCCACTTAGCGCTTACGACACAGGAAAAAACAGATTTTTAACCTTTTTGACCACGATACCTACCTACTGGTATTACCGTTCATTAATTCGTGGAAGGACTACATAATAAAAAAAAATATGCCATTGAATGGTAAACAAGCCCACTACCCACCTGATGTTAAATAATCACTGCTACCAATAGACATCAGCCCCCCTAGCCAAGTCACAAACGATAATCGTCAACGCTCGGTAGGTACCAATAAATTTTCAACTTAATACCCAAGAGCCTTAAGTTGAAAATCTATTAAAGATTTCTAAGCGTTAGCGACTGGAACGAACGAAAACGCTATGCAATCTTCATTAGATCTTCAACTTAAAACCAAGCTTATAAAGTTGAAGATCTATTAAAGCCTATTCAGCGTTTGCGTTTATAGTTTGTGACTTGGCTAGGGGGGCTGTAGTGCGATTCTCTAAAATGCTAACTCGAAAACGAGTCTCGCTCAAGTGACCGCTATCACTTCGGTAACGAACCCACTTGACCTTGGTTGTGTATTCGCTCGCCATGGTGATCGTGGTTGATAGCATTTTCTAATCTCACTGCGGATTCAGCTTTCGAATTACGAAGTAAGGCTTAGAGAATCGCATTGCTGCAATAACAGAGGCCTTGCAAATGCGTTGCCATCCCAGAGACAAAGTTGAAATGTGTCATGGGCCTGTAATTACATAAAATTTTTTTTTGGCCCACCTGTCTTTGTAAATCTCGCCTCAGTTCACGCTTGTCAAAATAAGGAAACGTTCATTTCGTCAATGTCGTATGTATATTCGAAGGTTACTGAAGTAAACAATTATTATAATTACTTCATTTTACTTTACACCGAATTAATAGGCGCCATGTGATGTGACCGTGACTGTGAGTTACTTAAACGCGATCCACTTTTCACCCTTATTCTCTCAGTGATAAGGTTGAAAGTACTCCACCGTTATTGTGCTCGGTCATTCGTCGTCTCAATAATACTGGTACCACGGCAGTGCACAGCCAAGTTGAAAATGTCTCATACAAACTTTCTAGTTCAAAATCTTTAAAAAATAATGGACTAATCCAAATTACAACTTGACACTAATACGATAGGTACCTATATTGCAAGTTAGTATGAGACACCGCGCAGCTGGGCGCTCTTAAACCAAAAAATAAACGCAAATAGTCTTATTACAATTGTTTGACAATAATTTCCCTAAATATAGATCTACCACTTATCTTTTTTACCGATGGTAAATTATGAAAGAAAGAAAGAAAAACTATTTATTCCCGGGAAAGAGACGCACAACACAAAAATAAAATTATCAAATGACTTCCCCCGCCCTAGTGTCAGACTTTTACTGACTAAAACCCATCTATGTTCCTCTTGTGCCCTTTGCGTTCCGGGGGCGCGGTATCTCTTTCGAACAGCTCGCAGCCCCGGCAGGATATATAGGATCTACCATGAAATAAACAATTTTGTAACGTTTTAACTCCAGGTGCTCGGTTCAGCGGCAGTAGCAGTAACGTTTGCAGAGCGTCTGTTCGGCTGGTTCGCTCTCTCCATCCCGCTGTTCGTCGCAGCTTCCACTTTCGGAGCTGTGAACGGAGTACTGCTTACTTCTTCAAGGTAAAGCTTAAATTATTATATTATGTCGCGATGGTCCAGTGGTTAAGGCGCCCGCCTCTCTTGCACGGGGTTGTGGGTTCCGGGCATGAGCAAGTACCTTTGTGTTTTTTCTAATTCATATGTACTTTCTAAGTTTATCTTGGACATCACTGACATCGGTAAACATGTCAGAGGCCCTTGAGGCGGTTTATAAACTCTGACACTAGGGTGAGTGGGGTCGTAAGACCTTACTGCCTACACGATAAAGAAAAGGAAGAAGATTATTTTGAATAGTTTTTTTCTTTAATACTGTGTCGTCCATTATAAAGTAACAGAGAAATAACTTATTTAAAAGTTTTGAAATACATAGTCCCTAGAGAACATTTTTTCTTTGTAATCCATTACTTTATAGCAACTATTAAAAGGTCTATTAAGTACAATGAGCTCAATAAGTCTAACCGCTCTTTTCAACTTGTGTTTTGATTACCTGAAAAAAGGTTAATTGAGCCAATTTTTCTTCCAGATTGTTCTACGCTGGCGCTGCTCAGGGCCAGATGCCTGAGATGCTGACGATGGTTAGCTCCCGCGCCACTCCTGCGGCCGCTGTGCTTGCCGTCGCTCTACTGAGTCTGGTCTACCTCACCGTGTCTGATATCTACGCGCTCATCAACTATGTCGGTTTCGCTACTTGGGTGAGTGTTATTTGTCAGAAACAGCGCGCTATCGTAAAATATTTCATAATGGAAGGAAATACGTCTACCTTAAAATATTTTGAGGATGAGGATGAGGAATGATGAATCGGATGAGGAATTTATATTAACTTCACTCCACGCGTTCGCTCTTTCATTCAAGTTTCAGACAAGATGTCATACTTGTTACCCCTACATACCTATCTGCCACATTGACTTTTCAAAAAGAAGAGTCAAGTCAGGTGTGAACCCAACATTATAGATATTTTAGATTTCATTTAGGAAACTAAAGGGATATCGATTCTAAACATTGTCTTTTTTTTACAGTTGAGTATCGGTGCAGCAGTCCTGTGCTTACCTGTTCTGAGGTACACACAACCCAACCTTGAGCGACCCATCAAAGTCAATCTGTTCTTCCCTAGTAAGTAGCAGAAGTTTTCACCACGTATACGTATGACATTTTAATTCAAGCAGAACCCAGCTAAAGGATTATTTTACGCTTGAAATTATTTAAGGGTTTAAATTCTCATTTGCCATAAAGTTATCTATACTTTTGACAACATTTTAACATTGATTGTCGCTGAGATTATGAACGTTTCTAATAACGGGAATTGACCTTCAGAACGATTAACTATATCAAAACTTTTATTCCAGTTATCTACATAATCTGCACGATCCTGGTAGTAGCGTTCCCTGCATTCGCGTCTCCCGCGGAAACCGGAGTGGGATGCCTCATGATCCTCACGGCTGTGCCAGTCTACCTGCTGCTGCTGCACCCCAGGACTAGGATTAGGTGGCTCAGCTCCATTACCAGTAAGTTTTATTAAAACTATAATACATAGTTGAAGTTTCTTATATACCAAAAGTAATCTGTAAGACAACACGGTACAGGCCTAAGTCAACATTCAAAATCAAATCATTTACTTCAATTATACCGTTGAAAGGCACTTCTGAACTTCAATTATATGACTGAATGAAAAAAAATCTGAATCTAGTTAATCCTAATTACAAAAACTCATTATCTATGAGCCTTTTCACAATGTTGCTATTTTTTTTCAGATTTCGCTACCCTTCTTGTGCAAAAATTAACGTTGTCAGCGCGTCCCAAAATGAAGGTGAGTTCAAAGAAAACTATATACTCATAATAATCAGATTGAGTCCTCATTGAACTACTTACCTAATTCATAGAATATTAGAACTCAATTTAAATAATATTATTTTCCAGTGAACGCGCTTCTCGACCACTTCACCCGACAACATATCCGACCACATCGGTAAGGCCGCATTACACCTGCCTGTTTTACTGCGAGAGAATAGGACAAAAGATTTATACTAAGTCAAAAGTAGTGTGTTAGTAGAAAGAGATAGGTATAGAAAAAGTACAGAAATATAAAAAGGTCGTGATTTAAAGCAGAGCTGTATTGAACTTTGCTGGGTCCACTGCCAGGCTTCCGATAACAAAAAAACATTTAGATATTTTCTGGCAAAACAGGCATGTGCAGCCATATTATTCACCGTATAAGATATAGACATAGGCCGCTCAAACAACATTAAAAAATTAATCGGAAAATGTAAGTTTAGTACCTATTTATCATTCTTACTTTGACGTACATTCCATTTTTGTAAGAATCACATAATAGTTGTATAAACATAGCGTATGCTTAGCCGAGAGAATTGAAGCAAGCAAGTCTGAAGCATCAAAAGACATACCTACGTAATTACATATTAATAAAATATTTAGACGTAAACTTTATGGACAACTTCCGAACAATGCATAATAACAAAACAACTATTTATTATTTTCCAATGACGAACTTGGCTGTGCACACTGCAGTGCACCCAGTCACTAGAAATAAGTTTTTTTTAAGTTAAAAATTGCTGTTTGAATTTAATTTAATAGATAATCTGTAATAATAGATTTGCGATGAATCAAAATGTTGGCTTCTAAGTTTAATTTACGATGGAAATATTATAAAAGCTTGTACAAAAATACAAAGTACCTACATCGGTTACCGGTCTATTTTGAAAAATATTCCTCGGTGATTTAGATGAAGTTAGCTTGAGTTTGTCATCTCACTTGATATCAAATCTTAACAGCTGTGCGATTCTCTAAAATGCAAGCTCGAAACCGAGTCTCACTTCGATAACGAACCAACTTGTCATTGGCTTGTATTCGTTCGCCGTGGTAACGTCACCACGGCGAACGAATATAAACCAATGACAAGTTCACTCGATCACTTTAGTGAGACTCGTTTTCGAGTTTGCATTTTAGAGAATCGTACTCAGTTCTCTGCACCTATATTCACTGAGGGAGATTTTAACGGAAAAGCTATTGCTGGTAAAAACTAGGTACCTACCTCTTCAGGATGCGTTCACACTAGCGCGAATTTTACGACGCGAAACGACGACGCGCGAGTCACTCCCTCAGAAACTAGTTAACTCTCTTATTATAACGTCCATTTCTTATTGATATAAAGTATACGCGCACGCTCAGCGCCCGAATAACATACTCATTGTGATTGCGCTGCCTGTGATTAATCATTAGGATTACAATATGACGCAAGTCATAAAGTATAATTTCCAAAGTCTCTGAGGAGAGAACGGTCAACACACGACTCGCATCAAAATAAATAGGGCTCGTGTGAATGCGCCCTTAGGCCTCGAATGTGTCAGGAAATATTCAACATTTGTACCAAAAGCATGTCCTTTCCTGGGACCACAAAATAACTATCATTTTAAGTGTACCAACTTAAAATGGACAATACATAATAAACATAGATGTCTATCTATATAACGATGTTAGATGTAGCTTTTATAAGCGTTTAACTGTTAGAAAAACGTGTAACTATGTATTCGTATAAACGTTATAAGCTTTATTAAAGTTTAGTTTTTGTATAACGTTGCGCACTTTTACGATGTAACGAAAATTAAAATTATGTAGGATCCTAACTACATTAGGATAAAAAATCATTTAGGGTTTTATTTTTGATGTTCCTTTTTCTATGGTAGATTTTTTATTTTTGTTGCTTGCAATCTCGAATATTTTTTCGTATGTAATGTAGCTTTTAGAATTTTTTACTTACGGTTTTGTAATAATTTATAGTTTTTCTGATACAATCACTATTTTTAACATGATTTACGAATGTACCGACTTGATTTGAAAACTTTTATTTGAAACATTTTTTTTGGTCCGTCAAAAACGAACTTACCATACGAAAAAAACAAGGTGTCTCGTAGTTTTTTTGCCAAGATTGAGGGATACCTAGGAGTAAGATACCCTTGATACGGGTAGGAACATTACAACAATATAGTCGGTGTATTTCTAATAATTCTAATAAATTTTTTATAGCAATATTTTTTTTTTATAAAATTGTTTGATTTGTCAGTATGGCTGTGCTAAACTAAGATCAAAGTGTTGCCATTCCCAAAGAAACATTTTATTATTAATTTTATTCGATTTTCGTAGACTTAGTTTAGTTTTTAATGTTTGGATGTTGTAATCAAATAAATCATTAATGTTTTGAAATAGTCAAGGTAAATAAATGCATAAAATTATTAGATATTAATGTTGTGAATGTAGATAATTGTAGGTACCATTTTTTAATTAATAGTATGTTTATCATTTTATTCAAAAAACACACTACTCAAACCAGCTTTTTGAAAGCTTTGAATACTTTAATGCATAATAAATTACGTAGATATATTTTCTTATAATTTATTTTTTTAATATACGTCTGTATGATGTGGATTGTTGGCATATTATAATGTAGTCGTGAATTTTATAGAAATTATGGATAGTAAGGTTTTTTTGGTTACTTTTTACAATGTAAATATAAAATTTCGAAACATACTCAAAACATTCCATTGCGAGTTGCAACTGCCAGTTACGAGAGGTAGTTATGTTAGAATATATGTATTTATATGTACCGTTAATAAAGGGTTATTTTAGCCCTATAATGAAAAATTGACTTAATACGGAAAAACGTTTGAATTTAATATAGAAATAGTAATTATATCTAAATTAAACAAAAATGTCTCGAATAAGCAAGAGCTAAAATAACCCTTATTTACCAGGTATTATAGTTGGCTCTACCATGTAATGGCTCACGGTGCACTGTGGTTTAATCGCAGTTCAACATACTAACTAACTCCTTCATTAGGTAATAGCAGTAAGGGTAGGTCTTCTTCTTTATCGTGTGGGCAGTAAGGTCTAACGACCCCACACACCCTAGTGTCAGAGTTTTTAAACCGCCTCAAGGGCCCCTGACATGGTTACCGATGTCAGTGATGATGATGATGTGATGGTAAGCCTAGGCAAATGACATGAATGCTTTTAGATTAAGTCACTTTGAGCCATTGTATGTAGAGTCTCTAGATATTGGACTAGCTTGTATGAAAATTGTAAAGTTTTGTAAACATTTAACTGTCTAAATAGCGGGTCTCAGCATCTGGATGGCTCCGATTAAACAACTCAGTATAGAAAAGGACATACTGAAATATGTCACTTTATTTATTTAACACGCCTTTTAGTTAGTGGTATTTCATATCCCAGGCTATTTATTACACTACGTATTGGGTATTAGATACCACTAGCCAATAATTCCAGGACATAACTTCTCTACAGAAACATGTAGCGACATCTATCGCACAGCTTGCGAACTACGACGGCAAAACTGACGTTGCCTAGATCGCGCTATCAAAGTTCTCCGCGACATTAGCATACATACAAAAATCCCGACATCAACTGTCGGGCAGTAGCCCACCAGACATAACACCCGTCTGGTCGGAGGATCCTCCCTTTTCAATGGGGGATGAGAAACTCTACACCCTGTTTCTCATACCTCCAAAAACACTTTGTTACCCCTGAAAACCCGACTAATTTTCAATTGACTGTATAATTCGATTTTAAGTTGCTTTAATATCAATAAATAGTCAATTGAGTCGGCACAAAAGTGACGTTACCATTCAAAATCTATGGGGGAATCGCGTTTTGATAGGTCAAAAGTTACGTCAATTGATTAGTGGTGTCCTAATACCCAATTATGAAAATCGCAACATTACTACTTTTATAGAAGCCTTGCTTCCTTGTAAATAACATACGCGATGAGTAGGTAATTTCTACTTTCACTCCATACTTCATGAAACACAAGAATAATGTCGTGATGGGATTCTCAAAAAAGTATAAATACATACCATTTGTTTGCAATAGCAACATTTTTTTTTAATGCCGGTTTTAGTTAGTCTTGTTTCTGCCCGCGTGCTTCTTTGCGTCTTTAGTTACTGCTCTGCTTCCGTAAGTCATAGCGTTATTTAATATAGCCTAAACTATTCCTCCTGAATCTGTCTATCATATTTTTTTCAACCCCACTGGTAGTTCTAGAGATTAGCGCGTTAAAACAAACAAACAAACTCTTCAGCTTTATTATAATTAGTAGGTATAGATTTATTGATAAGACGCGCTCGAATTATAAACGTACAGAAATATTGATGCAATTTCAATGCATTTATTTTGCTCATTTCTTTTGTAATAATTATAATTATGTTTAGGTTTTAATTAAACATTTTCGTCGTAGATTAATCATGTATTTGTATATCAATGTTACATGTTGTGTCGATGTTTCTGTTAAGCGCAATGTCTTAAGGAGACGATATGACAATAATAAATTATTGAAGAAATTGTTGCGTATTATTTTCTGACTTCATTTTTTTTTGTTTGAGACCATTTTTTTTTTCTTAGTATGAAGAATCATCTTTCTTCTCCCGCTTTAGGCGGAGCGGAAGGGAGTGTCAGATTGTTACTGATTAAATCCCATATCCCATCCGTGTTCCTCCTAATGCCCTTTGCGTTCCAGAGCTGCGGTGAGTAAGTATTTCGAACATATTTCGCCACCTGCCAGGCACTGCATGGGCGGCATGGACATTGAAAAAATGAGATAATGTTTATCGAAGATACGTTCGCAGAAACCTCAAGTTGAACTTTCAGATATATACGTACAATAGTACTGTGTGAGTTGAACGCTGCAGCCTGTTCCAGTATTAACCACAGAGTACTATTGTATATAATAAAATAATAACTGAAAGTAAAAACTGAAACTAAACGGTTTATGGTTAAAAACCTGACACTCTTGACAGACACTTGTGTAAGGATTGTGGTGTATTCTTGTGTTATTCTTCAAAAGCTTCAATCAAATATAACTAATTTTAAATGGTGAAATTCGGCAAAAACAAGTTAAAAGCACAAAAGAATGTTGCTGAACCTAAGAAAAATGCAGCAACAAGTGCAGGAGTATCGAAGAAAAAAAAGAAATCGAAAATAATCACTGTAAAGAGGGTTACGTTTGGAAAAGAAGTTCTTCTAAAACATGTGGTGATTATGAAAAATAATGAGCTTGTTACATACATAACAGTTTGCAAATTACGTGGTGAATCAGGAAAACAACCAAAAAAGACAAAATAGGACAAAGCTAATCATACAGCATCATCAGCTAATCACTTAAAAAAAACTAAAACCCGATTACAAAAAAATCAGGTTCTAAAAAGTATGGAACAAGAAAACATCGACCACGGCTTTTAGATGAGAATGTTTTCTTGTTTCATACTTTTTAGAACCTGATTTTTTTGTAGTCGGGTTTTAGTTTTTTAAACTTCTTTTTTATTTAAATTATTTTGGGGTTCAAATTTAGACATTTCTATACTTACATATGGAATATTACTGGAACTGCAACATATACACAATGTATGGAATAATCTATTAGGACTTCCAAACTAAAATATTGGTTAGTTAGCTAGGTTTATGATGCGTTCTAAAGGGTGCTATGTACAATTTACTAATACAATATATATATTTGAAATGTGCTAATTAAGCCCTTTAATTTGATATGCAACACGACCATAATTGGAAGAAAAAAATAATTATTTCACATCTTCATAAGCCCTAGAGAGCGCCACATACAATTTATTGCAACATAACATAGCCTATAACCAGCGGACAAGTTAGACGCTTCCAATGACACCTCATTTGTCAATTTACGTTAGATGGTTTAGAAGTTATGAGGGAACAGATGAACATCCATACATACATACATATATACCGGTCAACCTCATAACCCTCCTTTTTGCTTCGCCGTAGTCGGGTTGTAAAAACTGAAACTAAACGTACTTGGCAGAAAGGAAATGACAGTTTTGACATGACATTGATGTTGACGTTGACACTGACAGTCACACTCATAATCAAAGAGTCAGACAAACAAAATAGACACTTTGCATGTGGAATATTGTGGATTGAGGTGTATTTTTCAATTGAGTGAATTTATAATGGTGAAATTCGGTAAAAACAAGTTCAAAGCTTTGAACAGAGTGGCCAAAAGGCAGAAAACTGTAGCAGAAAGTCCAGGAGTATCGAATAAAATTTTAAAGAAGAAAATAAACGCCGAAAAGAAGGTTACGTTTCAGAAAGAAGTTCTACTAAAAGAAGCAGTGGTGAGCGGCAATAATGCGCTCATCAAGAACATAACAGCTAGCAAACTCCGAAATGAATCACAAACCAAATCAAAGAAGGCAAAACAGGACAAAACTACAGATAGGCCAATAGTACCAAAAAACAGATCTGTTGAAAAAAAGAAAAAACGACAAAAAACACAAATCAACGACACCAAGTTAATGCTAAGATTGATGAAGAAGAAGTAGAATAAGGCGTAGGTTTGAGTTAATAAATAATTTTAAATCAAACATAGGTAGGTGTTTTCTTTCTATTTACCATTATACCTTTCCAACCTCACTATAAACTCAGCCATGTAACATATTGGAGATCTAGGGCTGCCATTCGTCTGGGTTTCCCCGGAGTTGCCCTAGTTTGGAAGACGTCTGGGGAGCGACCGCGTGGGGTTTAAATTGTAGTCCGGGTTTTCAATCAGATCCCGTTCCCATAATTTATGTAATAGCTATGGGTCAGGTATTTCACTGCACGCGCTGCTTACTTGTGTCACAAGAACGATTAAACACACTATTTCATGCAATAAAAGAGGCTTAAAATTAAAGTTTTCTTCTTCTTCTTAGCGTTTCGATGACAAACTATAATAGAGGTATTATATTGTTCCGGCCCAGAATTTTTCTTTGATAGAAGTTTTCTTCTATCAAGTATGGAGTAAAATATATTTTAATCAAGATGTAAGTGAATGAAAAAAGTCTTGAAATGTCCGGGGTGAAAGCTCCAAAATCCAGGGAACTTCGCTTCCGGTCCTGGGGGGCAGGTTTTGATGACAGCCCTATGGAGATCTCTTTCCCATTTACTCCTTGGCTTGGGCCTGCTCTAATGTATGAGACTTGTAGGATCAATTATTGCGCCGTCCAATACTTCCAAAGGGGCATTGGTATATTATCATTTTTGATGTGCATGGGGTGTATTTACTCTAGCAGTAATCCTGTGCACCTTTCTTATTTTGTTACTGTGATTCAATTTGAACTTTGTAACTAAGTGCAGGTAAGTAATTGTTTTTATCTGAATCATTTGAACAACCTACACAATATTTACAAGATAGTTCTGCCAATTCTACCAACCCCAGACTATATTTCTCCCATAGGTCAAACTAAGCCTTATTAGCTTAGCACCACTAGTCTTGGGTTCAAATCCCAGGTTGGGCAAAAGTTATGGGGTTTTTCTATGAAATTCTCAGAAGCAGCTTGGAGTTATTTGTGCCCGGTTTATAGCAATAGGGTGGCCCCTTTTACATGGGACCTAAAACATACCAGTGGACTGTGAATGTACATTGGTATGCCTCTGCAAAACTCTTCAGGTAATACAGGCGACAGTATGTTTTGTTGTTAATCACAGTAATGGTATGATTTTAGATATTTAACACTAATTAATTTGAAATGTATACATAAGTTTTGGATGAACATTGAACTGTTATTACTTGGATATTATTGTATCACCATCAATTGTCATATTGAATTAGTGTGACGTCAAATTGATTACAAAGGAGAGGTTGTGGAAGAATAACAAAATAAAACACTGCACAGAATTTTACTGATTATTTTTATTTGAATAGTCACAATTATATGGAAAGCGCATCAGACAAAAGAGTGAAGTTGGGGTGTAGTTACATGTTAGTCATACAAAATCGAGCTTTTATCATGATATAAAATATGAAATTGTTATCTTACTACTTAGCTAGACGAGCGTAACTTTTTAAATAGTGAGTCGCGTAATTTCTGCTACATTCGGTTTCATATAAAACTCCTGTTTCGTTCACACTGCGACGCAAAATGAGTTGTCAGTTTCAAGAAAGTAAATTATGCGGCTCAAAAAACGCGAGACTCAATTTACAAAATTAGGTTCGTGTGGCCTCACCCTAAATGTTACCACCCCACTCTTTTACATGAAGTGCGACATCAAAAGGAATCCAGTTTTTTAAACTTTTAGTTCTTACATTTAGCTATAATGGTGACTAACGTTTTCTAATAGAAAAAAGCAAGCCTACACTATTCTTTTTTAAATCCAAGTTTACTACAATATTAATTATCGTTAAAAAATTTCGAGATACCTTGAAGTCTTGATTACAATGTTTTTAGTATAATGTGCTAGAAATTTATAAGTTAACCCTATTTTATAGTTGTGCACTAGCGGTAAGCGAAAGCATAAAGTCAGTACACAATAGGATGTTACAGAGCTTTTGATTCCAAAAGATCGGAACTTTCGATTGATGTTACATACACCTTTGACTTCGAAAAAGATCGTATTGAAGATCGGAGCATAGCAAATGACAGAGGTTGGAATATGTGCTTGCAAGATTCGGCCTTATTGCATATTTCTTACATAATATTAACTCAAATATTTGATTGGATACTGAATTATAGTTTCTATTATTACATTACATTTGCTTTTAATTTAACACATTTGATTTCTACTCCCGATTCCGGTTTTGGACTCACCAACTCTGTGACATCCGTAGTACACACTATAAATATAAGAATGTATAAAATATCGCCAGATATTATTGCAACTTGAGTTTTACAAAACAATTTGTTGGTGAAGACTTTTCGAAGTCTGCAATAATATAGAATATAGCAATCACATTGCGAGTGTATTTACTAGTCAGCTTTTTATGCACATTTTAATGTGAATATTGTTGCCCAGTAAATACATTGCTTATTATATTTGAATCAGTCCTAAAGAAGATACATACAAACTATTTTACATGCTAAAGTTGACAGTTTTACTCTTTTATTTGATTATGTACTTAATTTACATAGCTTTTAAGTAAATATTCGTGGTATAATTATTATTTTGCTCCGTACATACTTGAATATAGGTTCACATTCACACAAAACAAAACTTTCAGACATTCTATAAATAAATAAATTTTATTGAAAAGGCTTAATGGCTAAAAATAGAATGATTCATTTAAAAACATTCTACTACAAATAGAAAGAAGAGAAAAGAAAATGTAAAAAAATGCGTTTATAATATCCTGACAGATATAATTAGGCATGGATTTAAAATTAAAAAAGTAGCTACTTTATATTCGCTTAAACATTTTTAAGCTAAATTCAGACTATAATATAGAGATGTCTATTCTAAATATGAAAATCTCATACACTTTCGTGTAATACCACACACCTATTACATAAACTAAGAAAGTGCAGTCTAAGCACAAATGCCTACTGATGCGACCACAACTATAGCTTTTTTCTGGGGCAAGCCAGCCACACTATTCCTAACCACTGGAACTCCTAAAAGCGAGAATCAACAGTGTAAGACTGCCAGAAACGCGCCGAAGCAATGAAGCTTGAGGAGTCCCGGAGAAACGACACTACTGTCTTGGATCCCGCAACGAAATTAATCAGAAAAGACTAGCGGAGGAGTCAGAAGAATATTTTCCACTTCCCTCCAAACAAGCAGGAGACAGAACAGAACTAGGCCAATAGGCCCAAAGGGATGTTTACAACTGGGAGAAGCCCAAACAACTATAGCTTCTAAGCTGTGGTCGCATCAGTATGCATTCAGTCTAAAAACTATGACATTGAACAAATTCCATTTAAATCAGTTCTGGCCCATTGCTGGGCAAGAAGGCTCATTTTGATAGTTTAAAAAAAAACTAAGATTTGATTGATAATTTGAAGGAATTGTTGAATTGGTAGTAAACATCTAACCAACTAGAATTATTGACAGAGTAGTAGATAAAATAGTAAATGGATTTAAAGTAGGGACCCAAAATGGAACATAAAACAAATTGCAAATTGAGTGTTGCACAACATTGTTTTACCAACATGTTTATTTGAAGCTAGCAAACGAAACATTGTAGCGGTGTTGCTAGAAACATGTTAGAACATAGCAAACAAAATGTTGCCAAAAAAACAACGTTTGGCGACAAAACTTATCCATTTACACGGGGCTCTTTGAAGCATGTATAGTCAACGAAGCTATTTGGTATACAGGCAGCTTACTTGTGATTACTTTTAAACAACATTGTGAGTGCTAAACAGTCAATTCTTTAAAATAAGTCTCTTAAGCGTGTTATAGACTTAAAAAGTAATTAGGCATACAATCAATAATTTAATAAGAAGTTGACACTGAATCTTAGAGTATAACAAAGGCAGTGACCATTAATGTACTTTTTATTTATTTAAAATGACAAATATTGTACACCTCATGTGTATGTTACAGCGATTCTGCTAAGCCGGAGGTCGTGGGTTCGATTCCCACCCAGGACAAACTATGTGTGATGAGCATGATTGTTTGTTCTGTGTCTGGGTGTGATTTATCTATAATATGTATGTATTTATAAATTATATAAGTATTTATATCAGTTGTCTGGTTACCATAACACAAGCTCTGCTTAGCTTGGGATCAGATAGCCGTGTGTGAGTTGTCCCAAGATATTTATTTATTTTATTTTATTTATTCCTAAAGAATAAATTTGTAAGATCTGACATTTCACCTGTAGCTAGCAATAAATGAATTTGTATTGTATTTATTGTATTGGTATAATAGCAGTGCAGCAGCTTGCATACCAAATAGTTTTGTTGACTGTGCTCATATGACGTACGACCATAAAATAAAAGAGAATATAGCAAGCGAGTTAGTACCGTCCGCGTCCGCGGGCCCGGCCGCGTCCCCGGCCGCGTGTGGGCGAGCCGCGCGGTTTGTCGTCCATCACGGCGGACACGGCGGGCACGCTCAGCGGACTCTTAGGCTTCTCGACCTCTTGCGGCTTAACCGGCTCTTCCTGTGGTTTGGCGGGCTCTTCTACGGGGGCCGGTTGTTCAGCTTCTGTGTTAGCTGTGGAATATTGGCAGATATTTAGCTGTTTGGAGCAAGAAACAGAGCTAGATTTTAAAATAAAGTTGGTGCATAATAAAGCGGCAATAGCAGCCATTGTTGTTCCCTAATCATAAATCATACCATAACATACCACCACGCCTGTATTTCCCGAAAGGTTAGGCGGAGGCGTACCAATGTACACCCATAGTTCGCCGGTATGTTAAGGTCTCATGTAATAGGGGCGAGCCTATTGCCATTTACCGGGCACATATCCTAACTCCGAGCTGCTACTGAGAATGTCATAGAAAAACCCAATAACGCTTTTTGCTCAACCTGGGACTCGAATACAAGATTCCCGCAGCGTTATAGGGTGTTTCTATATATTCGTAAAAATCCTAACGTAAAATGTATAACATTGACAATTCATGAAAAATTTGACGGAAAATATTACACAAATGTTTTTAAAATTAATATTACAACAATACTTGAGTTTAAGTGTTTTTTTTTATGAACTCTATCATAAATGTATTGTAAGCTTACCAGGGGTGGCTTCATCTTCCAGTATCTCATCGACGGTCTGCTCCCAGTTGTCCACATCATCGGAGGGAGCTGTCTCCGGCTCACCATCATCCTTGTTCAGGATAGCATCCTCGCTAATGTCTACTACATCATCTAACATAAAGAAATCATGTATCAGAAACAAAGCTCCACCTCCAGATAGTTATTGGTAGTTGTTCTTGAAATTGCTCAGATTACTTGTAAACAATTTTAAGAGAATTAATGCTGCCATAATCACAATAATTTTTAGGGTATAGGGTTGTTACTTAATTATAACCAGGATGAAATGTCACTGATAAAATTAGCTGCACCTGTCATTGGTATTGTAAATGACAACTAACAGATTTTTTCATCAGCAACTGGTGTCGATAACATAAGGGCGATGTTTTTAACTGTGGAGAGTAGATGGTAAACTGTTTTTTTTTTTAATAACTTTGACCCACTCTAAACATTTCTCCTATATTGCCAGGCCTCCGTCACTCTATGTACTTGCGCGCTATAATTGCCTACCGCCCGGCCGAGCGGTCTCGGGCCGTTTGCGAACCAAATTCAGTGCGGTTTTTGCAAACGAAGCGCACGCACGTAATTACATTTGAATAGTTCCATTCGTTACCTACGATGCCGTCTGGTGCCTTATGTGCTGTAGATGGGTAAAAATATTTTATAAACATTTACGATACAATTTTAAACTGCCACATATAAGTCAGAACATATTCACAGTTCTCAATAACATAGACACAAAAAGTTATGTTAATTTAATTTTATCGAGGAGGCGGCCCTACGATTGTTGTGGGATCGCGCGGTGCGAAGCGATCACAACTGTACGCTTGAGCATTTAGGCACATTTTAGTTTGCAGTGGTTGCTGACGCGAGTTGACGCGACGGAGTAGGCTATTATAGCAGTAGGTATTGGAAATTTTCTACTGAGTGAAGTATCTGTACTTATCTAATCTGTGATATTGCTGGGGTTTACAAACATAAACAAATAGCCAGACCCAGAGCACCTATCTACAGGCCATACAAATATTTTTTTCCATGCATGAATTGTAAAATATAATTCTCCAGACCGATTCCGGTCACGGCGGCTAATCTTAATGCAGACTAGCCACGTACGCAGGAGATATTATAGTGTACAAGTGTGTGCGCAAACACAGGTGCACTCCCTCTTCCCTAACTCTCATAGCCCGATGGGACGGCAATCCGACACGACTGGAGAGAGATCAGGCGCAGGACCAACGGCTTTACGTGCTTTCCGAGGCACGGGGTGTTACACCACTAACTTCCAAACTCCGGGCTGCTACTGAGAAATTCCTAATGGAAAAACTCAACAGCACTTTTTGCCCGACCTGGGAATCGAACCCGGGACCCCTTGCTCAGCAGTCGCGCTTGCGACCTCGAGACCAACGGGGCAGTCAAACCAGTGCATGAATTACCAACACCACCAACAGTGTCATTAAACGATGATAAATCAACCAGACAAATTTCATCAGCTCACCCTTAGCCTCATCGTCATTATCATGACCGTTCTGTTCCTCTCCCTCGTCAGGCTTGCGACGCTTAGCATCACTCTCACTCGTGTCCTCTGCGTTCAGAGGCCTCTTGCTGCTTTCGGGGCCCTGTTGACAATATACCAATAAGAATTTTTATGGAGCTAGAATTAGTATCGACACTACACAATAATCTCACATACACACAGACAAATAAATTATAAGAAGGAGAATTCAAGAGGAAGTGAAAATGGTAGATAGGGGATAGCTTTCGTTCATGCTATATCTGTTACTAAGGTGGTTGTCACTACAGCAATACTGAAGAACATCCAAGTCGTCTGCAAACTGATTATTGACAGAAATTGGGAATAGTCCGATTAGTCACCGCGCTTTGTCCCTTATGGAGGCAGATCAACGAGGGGACAGTTCGAATTTTATCCACTTCTATAGGAGTGCATCAAATGATTTATATCAATCAGATTAAAGATACCAAGTCACATTAAATTGGTTTGAAATACGGATACCGGTAAAAGACGAAAGAAATTCTTCGAAAAGTAATCTTCAGAAAATTGATGAGAAATATAACATTTCGTAACAGAGGAGTCTGGTTTGAACTAAAACGATTTTTTTAAACTGGTAACTATCTCTTTGAGTGTCTATCTAAGTGGATGGTTGTGAATCTCAAATGATGCTGGATTGATTTAATGCATACCATCACGTACCAATGTCATCATTATCTGCCTAGCCTTTTCCCAACTATGTTGGGGTCGGCTTCCAGTCGAACCGGATGCAGCTGAATATCAGTATTTTACATGGAGCGACTGCCTATCAGACCTCCACAACCCAGTAATGGGTAATACGATACTCTTGGTAAGACTGGTTGTCAGACTTTCGGGCTTCTGACTAACAGTAACGACATTCAAAGATCTACAAATGACAGCCGGGACCAACGGCTTACGTGCTTTCCGAGGCACGGAGGAAACTCGCTATGGTAAATGGTCACTCATCCACAGACCAACCTCGGCAAGCGTGGCTTAACCCGGAAGATCGGTCTATGCGGCTGTAATTATTTAGCCACGAGCACACGTACCAATGTACACCCACAGTTTGCCGGTATGTTTAGGTCCCTTGTAATAGAGGGCGAGCTTATTGCCATTAGTTGGGCACAAATCCTAATTACGAGCTGCTACTGAGAATTTGACAAAAAAACCCAATAATTTGAATTTGAATTACAAATTGGAAGTTTTTAATAAAGAATGTATATCGGAGAAGACTCAAGTCTTGTATTTTTTTGGCAGGAAACAAAATATAACAAAACATAAAAGGCTGAAACTTGGAAAGACAGTTTTCATGCGATAATTGAAAAATTCACATCAAGACTAAGTAAAACGGATAGGACTGGTGGCGTGCTTCCAACATCGAAAGAGTAATTTAACTAAGCAATGACAACATAAACTCAAAATATCTCTTCAAAAACATACTATACATTTCTTGTCATGCAAAATGAGACATAGCGTGCCTAGTATACTTTGGTTGACAGCGGTAGTAGGAAGGAGTAAATAAATGGCCGAATGCTCAAACACATACTTATGCAAGTCTAAGTAGAAAATACTCTTTGCAACTCTTTACGACTGGCGAACGGACCGGCAAAGGATTTATAACTTATCAATTGAATTGAAAAGTTATCCAATCGAAATAAGGTATATATTTCAATGCTCAGTGAATGCCCTCGGAGCATCGCAGCGCGCAACTTTTAATAGAGCTACTCAAAATATAACTTTATTTACTACACGAAAAGATACAGATTTCATTGTGAGAAGGTGCAACATATTCCGACTTCAAACAATGACTCGTGTATCTTTTCGCGTAGTAAATAAAGTTATATTTCGAGCAGCTCTTTTAAAAGGCGCGCGCAGTTTCGCGTCTCGGTGTAAACTGACCCTTAGGTGTCATTTGAGTATTCGGGGATAAATCTACTGATTTTATTATGTTTTTCATTTGGGTAGAGTTCCGTCGCTTGCGACCGATGCGACAGACGCGACAATACTTGTTTCGTACTGTCACTACATCGACATCGACTGTGACATCGGTAACCATGTCAGAGGCCCTTGAGGCGGTTTATAAACTCTGACACTAGGGTGTGTGGGGTCTGTAGACCTTACTGCCCACACAATAAAGAAGACTGTCACTACGCAAAGAGGCTCTGAAGGAAATCCATAAATTTCTACAGTGTATGTCGTGTCGTGTCGGTCGCATCGGTCGCGAGCTACTGGAGTCTTACGTGACGTTTGTAAGCAGAACGGCTGAACCAAAATAAACCGCGCTCTCTAATAGGTTTCTTTGTTACCGACTCCTCTGTTATCGGGTACGGGTGAGGCTAAAAATAGATATTTTGAGTGTTAGTTAGTTAGTTAGTTATAGATAAATAAATGTATTACTTTGTCTGGCTTTCACAATTAGTTCTATTTTGAAAAAATGAGCTATAAAAATACGGGGTGTAAGGGACATCTATACTTAATCCAGTACGGGGCGAGCCACATACGCGTTTATTTTTTGACGCGAATGCGCCTTGCCCGCACTGAATGGGTTAAACTTCGCCAGTGCACTCAGAACACTATTCTGACTTCAGAACAAGTGGAATTTCTTGCAGCAAAATTTTGAAATATTTCCCTTATTTCGGCAGTTCAAGTTTGAAAAAATGTCCTATTGCTTTATTAGTCGTCCCTAATAGCAATAAGGATATTTGTTGACCTAAAAAAAGGGCAAAATATATTTTTACCAGCCGCTGAGGACGATACAGATAGATAAGGATAGATGTCCCTTACACCCGATAGTGGTTACTACCTAAGTTGTGACTGACATTCACAACTGAATCAATATCTACAGTGTTAGTCTATTTGTTTGTGGCTGTTAGTCAAATTACCTCATTGATCAGTTTAAAATTGGGCTCACCTCTGTCACATAACATAGCACTTAGAACGAGCGCGCACAGCGATGCAACTTAGTACTTTTTCGTTGCGATTTTTTATAGCATTTTTGCATAAGTTCATATATCTGCGATTAAATTATGGTACGGAACCAAATCGCAGTGCGCGCTCGCTCTTATAATTAGCAATATGTGGACACACGTCTGTACGTCTTTTCCTATAGGAAACAGCATATTTTTATGTTATACTAGTGTGTATTACGAAAAAACTTAAAAATTACTCGACCAATTAAAAAAATATTTTACCGTTAGAAAGCTACATCAACACTGAGTAAACTATATAACATCGCGCTACGACCCACGGGAGCGGAGCAGCAGTGCGATTCTCTAAGCCTCACTTCGTAATTAGAAAGCTGAATCCGCAGTGAGATTACAAAATGGTATTCTGTTAAACACGATCATGCCTGTGACGTCACCACGGCAAGCGAATACTCAACCAAGTTCAAGTGGGTTCGTTATCCAAGTCAGCGCGGTCACTTGATTGAGACTCGTTTTCGAGTTTGCATTTTAGAGAATCGCACTACAGTAACCAAACTAACTTAACGCGGGTGAAATAAGCTACGCGGATGAAGATAGTTCGCCAGTTGAAAGATAAAATACATAATAATAATAAAATATTTATTTGCGTAAACATGGTATAAAATGACAGCCAATAACATACCAGCTGAGTGCCGCTCTTCTCAGCCAGCAGACGGGTGAAGAGCTGGTGATGTCTCCAGGTGCGGAGATGCACCTGCGCCGTCTCCTCGCTGTCCAGCAGCTTGCGGCACAGGCTGCACTGCACGCAGCGGAACTCGGACAGGAACGAACTGCCTACGCCGCGTTCGGTGCTGTGGGAGGCAAAAATGATGTTAATATGTTACTAAATGGGAAGGTCTAAGAGAAGCTCTTGTCTTTAGAATAGACGACAGCAAGAATATTTAAAAACATTATTAAAACGCCAGGGAACCCTTCACAGTTTTCTTGGTTGTTGCATACAAAATGGCGCTTAAAATTGATAGTACTGTTTTTAAATATACGCGTCCATAACAGCTGTGAGTAACGTAAGTCATGTTCTCATTCTATGTTTTTAACCGACTTCAATAAAAAGGAGATTCTCAATTCGTCGGGATATTTTTTTGCTGAAACAGCTATAATCATTCTTGTCGTAATGAATCCCGAAAATAAAGTAACAAAACAAAGACTTAACAACAATCAACAAAAGCAATCTGTATTATTTGATTTACTGTTAAATCAGTTAAACCTATGGCAATTATTTATTTGGAGTTTTGAACAAATGTCCAACTACGGAAAACAAGTTTTATTAAGTGAATCTGATTGCTTAACTAACCTGTAAGCCGGGAACATGTCCTGAGTGGTTCCCTGCAGATCATCGCCCTCCTTATAATCCAAGATGGTGTTCTCCTGATCAATGGTGTTCTTCTTCTCCTCACCGTCTGGCTTAGCGACAGCATCACCATCTTTCTTTGCTCCTTCCTCCTAGTAAATAGAATCGTGTTAAAAAAATAATTTAAGTTGATTTGCATTCTCGTCAAATTCAAGGAGTTAACTATGCTCGTGATTCTTAACACGAATCACTAATAAAATAAATTGTTTTTTTTTTTTTTGACCTGATTTTAAATTCGAGCTAGCCATCGCGCCAGAGGGCTTAGGCGCTATGTATACATTGATATAGCCGCGCGACAACTCTGCCTACCGCAAACGCAACTAAGCGATTCTGAATTTTGCAAAAGGGGTATTCTGAAATACTGTTATTTAATAGTTGCAAATAAAAAAAGAAGTATTTATTAGATATTGGCCAGGTATCGTAATTATATTTGATGACTTCTATTTTTTTATGACAAGCTCATAAAATTTGAAGAGGATGCAAATCAACAGCTTGTAGATTGTATCTAATTCATTAGTGCATGCAGTTTATTTACTCAACAAAGACAGAATACTGTAGCTTTGAAAGCAAGTATTTATAGTTTTATTTTTTAAGCAGTAAGGGCGAATTCCGTCATTTAAGAATTACTACTAAAGTGTCCAGAGTGTTTTCGGTGAACCGTTACATCGGCAAAGGATTCATTCGGACTACCAACCGTCGATAAATAATATTTTCGGCGAAACGTTTATCGGCCAATCATTTTTTCGTTCAACTAACCGTCGGAGTAGGTTTTCCGATAACACATCGGAAAACCGTCCTTTCGGTGAGCGGTATTTCGGAATACCATACGTAGCTCGTCCAGACTACAGAATATAATAAAAGTTCTTTGCATGTGTAAATCTTTCAGATAAAATAGGGACTCTGTTGATTCGATTATTTGATAATGATAAATCATCTTTTTATATTGTTATTGGATAATCAAGTGGATATATGAAATGCCCCAAGAAGTCCCAAGCACTCTTTCAATATTAACGTGTTAAGTGCTGAAATATTAGCGAACTTTACGCAAATGCTGATTAAATGCCCACTAACCCAGTGCGGCAAAGGCACCCCCGCGCGTTCAAAAATATTTCGTGTGGTGCTAAAAACGCACGGGTGCGTTTGAAGAAAGTTTACCCAGTGCGGCTGGACGCATGGGTGCGGCGATTACTACTTTGTCCAAGTGCGGCACGACGCTTATGTGAGTTTGACATTTTCGAGTTTTATGACAGTCATAAAACAATTACGAAACAATAGAACGCACAGGTGCGGCGTGCCGCACTCGATGAAAGTTTAGTAAATTGTATGGACGCACATACGCGCCGGCAGCACCTGGTGAAAGTCAGAAAAACGCGCATGCGCGTCGTCAGCACTGAATGTGTTAAACCAGTCCCTAAAATCGTTGTAGATGCATTGCCATGCTAATTTTCGCGTTTTTCTTTACACCCATAAAAACCGGCGACGTTGTCGATATTTTATAACAAACCTGAGTATCAGCATCTCCATCCTTCATTTCCACATCATCACCATCCTTATCGTTGTCTTGCTTGTCATCGTTGCGGCGACGACGCTGCCGGTCCTCGCGCAAGTACAGCTGCTCCATGTTGAGGGTTGAAATCACCATCACTGGGGAGATATGGCATAGATAGAGGCCAGTAGCCTATGCTGCTGCCTATGTTATCCCATAAAGGACAAGAGCCCACCAATAATAAAATAAAATGTAACATAGTGCCAGAATTTAAAATTCCCATGTTACTTCTGTTTATTATTTTTTTTTTGAGGTAGGGAACCCTAAAAATAAAATATTATCTCTGTATTTTCTGAACACTAAAGGCCTATTCAGACCTAAGCGGTATTCGCTACCGCCTGCGGCAGAGAATACCCAGTGGGTACGCGGTAATATTACTGTTCAGACCTAAGCGGTATTCGCTACCGTTCGTAACCCGCGCGGTATGTACCTCTACCCACAGCGGCAGCGAATATCGCTCAGGTCGCTCTAGCCGCGGTACTTGATACTAAATACCTGAGCGAAACCCGCGCGGTGTGTACCTCTACCCACAGCGGCAGCGAATATCGCTCAGGTTTGAATAGGCCTTAACTGCTAGATTAGGGGCTCGCCCTCGTCCGACTTGTTGTAAGACGAATTATCGAACGGCTTAATAGTCTTAATTTCATAGCCGACTTTTTGCGAGACAACTGTGTTGGTAATATTAAAATTAATATGAACTCTCCGGCAAAAAAATAGGACACTGATACTCTGACGTGGACGGGATGCCATAAGCAACTCAGTTGAACACCCCATATTTTAATCTAACAAGGTTTTGAACGTCAAACACGTACAAAAATGAAAATGAAATTTTAAATCTCATCTGTCATTCAGGCATCTAGGACCACTCACCCTCAGGCTTCGGCTTAGTAATAATCTCCTGCTTATCCTGCATATTCCTCAGATGCTCCGCAGTCAGCCGGTGCTCATCCAACTCGATCCTGGTGGGCATCTCCTTGTGGCAGGACGTGCAGGTGGGGTGCAGGTACTTCTTGAGCTTGCGGTGGCCGACCGTGGTGCGGTGGATGGCGCCGTCCGCCGCGTACATGTCGCACATGGCGCAGTAGAAGTCGCGCGCGGGCTGCTGACCGGCCTTGCGGGTGCGCTTCATTTCGCGGATCTGGTGGAAATTAAATGAAAAGGGGTATTTTGAGTGGAGGAAGGTGAATGTGTGGGAGAGATCGCGTGTGGTGCGTACGCTCCTAGAATTTCGTGTCCATCACAGAACATAACATAAATGTGAATGTGTATTGGTGGTGGCTAAAAACAGCATAATATTTTTTTTTTTAACTGCCCCGTTGGTCTCGTGGTCCGCTGTGCAAGGGGAACCGGGTTCGATTCCCAGGTCGAGCAAAAAGTGTTATTGGGTTTTTCTATAAAATTCTCAGTAGCAGCTCGGAGTTTGGATTTGTGCCCGGTTAATGGCAATAGGCTCGCCCCCTATTACATGGGACCTAAATATACCGGCGAACTGTGGGTGTACATTGGTACACCTCTGCCTAACCTTTCGGGGAATACAGGCGTGATGGTATATTTTATTTTTTTATTAATTTTATCTAAGTTTTAGACTTGATTGCACTTTTGGTAACTGCCCGGTACCATAAAACGCCTAAACTAAAAAGTTTAACTATGCCAGCCTCATATGATCAAACATATTGAAGTACAAATAAAAGAATGCAGGCTGTAACTACAACCAGCATGCTACCAATACACCTTACTACCTCCCGATTCACATGTATTATTAACATTCTTCTACAACCATTCTCTTATTTCTTACATTCATACATACATACATTACGAAAAAATTAAATTATACTAGAAAGGTTTAGGTAGTTAACTAAATGTAAACAAAACAAACCACGTGACTCATGGATGCTAAACCTTTCACTTCAAATTTTAAAATTGTATTATTTAAAGTCGTATAATAATAGGTTCTAGTCTGAATCAGAATTTGAGGAACTATCTGCCACGTTAATAATAAAACGTTCAGTGGTATTATCAATCATTTTATCTAATTTAAACATTTTCTGTTCTTGTTTTATTACATGACCCTCGCAACTTTCAAAGGCGCCTGGTTAATCGACTAAACGTAATACCTGCAATTTTAGTTGCCATACTACATCATGGGCGTACTCTTCAATTTAGCGACCTTATCTAATTCATCGTATCTTCTAAAAGGTTTTGGGAACCTGTCTTTTTAGGCTCTTTACAATAGACAGATTACAAAATATTATACTATTTTATAAAACTAACAAAAAAGTGGTGTCCAAACAATGACATCTATGAAGAGTAGTTTACGAATAAATGATAAAGTTTAACATACATTAATAAAAAACGGTAATTAAAAAAACTAAAAAACCCGACTGCTTTTCTAAGTATTTATGAAAAAGCCCTAAAACAAGAAAACCGCTGTACCCGATTGCACTTAAAATTGTAGCAGTCGGGACCCATTCTGGACCATCTGCAATGTAACACAGGTATGTGCTCTCAATACACTAAGCCTCCAGTTCAAGAATGGGTCCCGACGGTCCCGGGGGAAAAGGGTTCTAACTTGGCAATACGTCTTTGTGTGAGAAATGGATTGACGTTCATTATCGCTGCAGTACATAACAACTGTCTATGTGATGGTATTGTACCATTGAGCTGAGAAAGATACGCATCTCATTGTTTGAATTCAGAATTGTCACAATGAAATGTGTATCATTTCATGTAGTAAATAAAGTTATATTTTGAGTAGCTCTATTAAAAGGTACGGCGAAAGTAGTGGAAGGATTGTAGCAGGTGGAGTTCTGTAGTTTCTGCCCACCCCCATGGGAAAAAGGCGTAAGTTTATGTATGTATGTGTTCGGTACTACTCGGCCGGGACGACGGAAGGGTATGAAGGGTATGAAGCGGACGAGGGAGGAGGGGCGGCCGCCGAGACGAACGGCGCCGACGCACCGATGGGAGCATTCGCAAGAACGACCGTTCGATATACACAAGTACTGTACGCGTCGCGACCTACCTATTGTTTAAATTAATACTATATTATTATACCGGGCTACACCTACAGTCCTAGTCTATTATTTCCAGAGTTTCCTTTTACACTTAGATAGGGCTTTGGAACCTACAGTATGTTATTAAAAGGTGCGCGCAGCGTCGCGTGTCGGTGTGAACTGATCCTAAGTTGCAAAGTTAATATACAACACTATTCACCTTAAACTCCTGCCTCATAGTATCAGCAGTAAGAGCATAGCTTTCTGCAGTCTTTGTCATCATAATAGCATGGGCACGTCCGCTCAGATGGTTCTCAAACGACCTCCCATCCCACATGCTCTTATTACAGATATGACACTTCAGCAACTGAGGGTTGATGTCATCGTATCTGGTCTTCGGAGCTTCCTTCTTCGCTGGGGCCTCGTCACCTTTCTCCTTGTCTCCAGTCTCGGTAGACTCAGCATCGTTCTTCTCTTCCAGATCACTGCGAGACGCTTTGCTGCTAAATAAAACCAGGTTAATAGAAATGAGGTTTTAATAGTTATGGGACATATGAAGATAGTCTATGCTATTTGGATTGGGTTTACATTTTTGTCTATTACAAGACTAGCAATGCATTAACAAAGGAGGCTTTATAAGTTTTTCTGTTGTAAAATGTATGTTGGTTTGATACAATTTTGTGAGATAATTGCCTGATAAATAATTTGAATGCAGACGCAAACACTTACAGGTTTCCAAGCACTTGAATTAATTTTTCTATCTATTAAAATAAATAAAATGTAAGTGTATGTAATTATTGTTAAAACAACAGCTTATTTACTAAATGTATGTAAATGTTAACAAGGTACCAAAACACATTTTTTTGTCTGTCTGTCTGTCTGTCGGTTTGTTTTGGTGTATCTCTGAAACAGATGAACCAATTTTGATAGGACTTTCGCTGGTAATAATATAAATGATAAAAACTTCTAATTCCTACTGTAAAAAACTGAAAAGTTCGTTTAAACATTTATTTGTCAATTCATCTCATTACACACTTACCAAAAGCACAAATTCTAAATGTTTATGGTCCATTACAATCCAAGGAAGCAAGCGGTAAACGTTAGGTTTAAATGGGTGCATAAACCAGTGACGGGTGATGCACCCTTGGGTATGAAGCTCCAAGTGCCAGGTCCCGTGACGGACCAACTATCGGTATAGACAGATAACTAAAATATACCTGCCTATGGTGAAGACAATTTTCATTGAAACGTAAAAACAAACATTCGAGATTTGTAACTGAAATGTATTCACACCTCAAAAGAGGCAGAAACTAACGTAATGCCAATTCGGCTAAAGTTTAGAGGCCGGTGAACGTAAGGTGTTAACAGAAACTTATTCACAGTGAGGCTCAACCTCAGCAGAGGCACAAGAAATGCGGTGTCACCACCGGAAGGAAACATTCAGGGTTCCTTACCTCTCCTTAACAGGTTTAGCCTTTGAATCGGCCTCCTTTTTCGGGGAACTCTTGTTTTGTTGCCTCTGCCCATCATTGGGCCTATACGGTTTACGATTGTTGTTGACACGCTCACCGGAGCGATTGTAAGTTCCCGTACGCCGGAAATTACCTTGATTGCCCATCTAAAGGGAATTGATCAGAACATGTTTGTTAGTACGAAAACTGCAGGGCTCAACAAGCCACGAAGAAGTGCTGAAATTTGAAATACTTCAGGTTTGTCATTAAAAATGTGATTATGAACATTATTTGAACTTTAACTGAAGATTCTGGGATCCAATATAAAGGGGCTTCCAGTAGATTTTAATACTCTTTTCATGCATGAAAATGACAGACATTACTTCAAAACTTTAACATTATTACAGGAAATGACATACATATTTGCATAGAATAACCATCAAACATTATTTTTATTGATATAGTATTTAAAATACCAGACATTTATAAATTTGGATTAACAGGTCATCAAACTGTCCAATTGCATTTAAATTCACTTTTTACTGTTATTTCGCTCTCCTTTCCAACAAAGTGTAATACTTACTCGGCTGGGTCCATAACCTCGGTCATACCGACCCATGCTGGGCCCACCAAAGTCCCGTCTAATGGGCATGTCGAGGAGAGAAGGGACAGGATTCTGGCGCGGCTGCAGCAAGTTGATGATGTTACTTGCTAGAGCCAGCGTAGCTTCAGTGGAGCCCCCAGCAAGGGGCAGCAGGTTAGGAAGTCCCCCGCCTGGCCCGCCTCCCTGCCACGGCGAGACTCCGCTACGGCCGAAGTTCTTTCCGCGATCATTGCGTTGAAAGTCCATACGACGCCCACTGTTATTTTGAGGTCTTCGGTTCGCCATCTTAGATTCTAGGACAAAGTAAAGCGAGTTAGACGTCGCCGCACCCGAACAAAGAATATTATTTAATGCACTCGAATCTTAGTGACACACCCACTGATGCGTGGTATTTAAATCACAAACTGAAGCAGTGGTAGAAAGTTGCCGGCCGGCAGAAAATAGCACAAGGTGATCGTGCATATTATTGATTTTGCAGACTATATTAATCTTTATAACTTAGCTAATGTAAGTATATTTTTAAACAAAACGAATATGTTTTTGTGGTACTTTATTTCGTTCTATGACGTAGAAAGTTTTATAATATTACAAAAGAACATGCAAAATACCAATCTAAAACGATGCTTACGTAGCCCGTTTCGAGAAATGACTACGTTACAAATATTCATTTGGAATATGAAATAAATGATAATACTTACAAATCCAACTCGACACTTGAACAGCACTTATTATTTCAATTGAAGGAGTAAATTACAGAGGAAATATTCTAACACAAAACGACGACTGACGAAATGACGACTTTACAAGCATAACACGTCAAATGTAATAAAAATGGCCGCCTTGTACGCTTGGCTTGCTCTCTTTCTTGTTTATTGATCGTACCATCCATAGACAATCATAGACAGTAAACTGTATGAAGAAGCCAAAAAGTTAGGCTCACTCATTAATTACAATTATACCAAGAATATAATAAATTTTTTATTCAGTAGTCTAGTCTTTGGCCATCGTATCGAGCACGAGACTCGAGACATGAACTAAAAAAATTGACGTTCTAAAAAGTATGAAACAAGAAAACATTCTCATCTGAAAGCCGTGATCGTATGCCACTTTGCCCTAAACTTTAGTGCTAAAGATTAATGTGCTATAAGGTACTATACACATACTGTTTCACGGATTAAGTGGCATACGACCACGGCTATCTGCTGTGCGATTCTCTAACAACGAACGAGTCTCACTTCGATAACGAACCAACTTGTGATTGGCTTAGTATTCGTTCGCTGTGGTGACGTCACCACGGCGAACGAATACTAAGCCAATCACAAGTTGGTTCGTTATCGAAGTGAGACTCGTTTTCGAGCTTGCATGTTAGAGAATCGCACAGCAGATGAGAATGTAGGGCGCTACTTACAATTTTTTTGCAACATAACATAGCATAACTTGTCCGCTGGTTATACCTACCAGCGGACAATTTAGACGCTTCCAATGACTCCTCATTTGTCAATTTACGTTAGATGGTTTAGAAGTTATGAGGGAAGAGATGAACATCCATACATACATACATACATACCTACATACATACCTACATACATACCTACATACATACCTACATACATACCTACATACATACAAACATACCTGTCAACCTCATAACCCTTTTTGCTTCGCCGTAGTCGGGTAAAAAGAAGGAAATGGAATAACTATAAATGCGTAGAGAAAGTTATTTTATTGTTTCCCTTTGACTGATGAAAGAAATAGTAGTTGTTATTGAAATATGTTACTAGGATTTCTATTGATATCGCAGAAGGAATTTATTCAAATTACAAAAATGTATGTTTAAAATACAAAATTTTGCCAACCTTAAACGCAGTAATGTAAATGACAGACTATAATAAATACCTAATATGTCAGGCTGACATGTGCTTACTGACATTGACATCTGTTTTTTTAACTCTGTTTGAAAACACTTGTTTAAAATGATCTTTATTTCTTTAAAAGTAAGGATTATTTTCGTACGACTGATGTACTGTCTGACAGCATTAAAGATTCATTTTTCAATTCAATTTTTTAGTGTGGAGAATTCGAGAATTCTAGGTCGTGATAGTTGTTGGAAAAAAAACAACAAATAAATTCCAAACCCACGTTATATTGGATGATATTAGTGCTAAAAGCGTATACATTCCTGTTGTGTAACTAATCTTATTCAGGTGTTAAGATATATTCGAAATGGAAGACGTGGAGACAGAAAATGATCAAATACGTACTAAGGTAAACATTATTTTTCTAGAAAAAATATAGAATTTATATAACTTTGAATTGAACTGTGTAGCGCAGATGATACAGAAAATAAAGTAATCAATTATCTTTATTTTGTTTGGTATAAAACCTAAGAAAATTGCTGAATAATCAACAAGTAAAGATTATGCTTTATTTTCTCAAAACTGTTTTTAAGATTCAATTTACTTATGAATGAAATTCCTTATATTTATTGGACGTAGTTACGCGAAAACGATCCAACCCTCAAAGTGTTGATACGCAAAAAGGATCCAACTCTCAAAGTGTCCACTTTGAGAGTTGGATCCTTTTTGCGTATCAACACTTTGAGGGTTGGATCGTTTTTGCGTAACTACGTCCTATTTATAAACTTGCTTTAATATGGACATGCCTAAAAACATGACTGTCTGAAAAAGGTATTATCATAAATGCAAATATTTTTTTCAGTAGCTATCCATGGTGTTGTTGTATTAGGAATATTTCATTGTAATTTATTTATTAAAGTATGGGCGACTTAAAAAAAAAACTACTAAGTAAAAAGCAAATCATAGTCAACAGAAAACCAGTAACATGTCTTTGCAATAAGACTTGTATGTAGGTAGTAAAATGATTGTTATTTAGTTTACTGTTAAAAATAACCAATTAGAGGGCAATGCTTTACATAATAAAACAGTTGCCGGCAAGTAACTTGGCAAGGGTTGGGGTAAGTTTACCCTTGTACTATTTAGCCCAAAAACCCATAAAACTAATTCTGCACATCTACTGACTCTTGCCAAGTTACATGCCGGCGACTGTAAGATGTATCTATACTTTAAAAAATGTGCATTAAAAGTGCCACTGATTTTGCAATAAATGTGTCTATCTATAAGGCCCAACAATTGTAACAAAAAAAAAAAGAAAATATGATTAACTTGAACCATCAACTCAAAAAAGAGAAGACTAGGTACTTCTGGTGCGGTCTTTTAAGAGGAAATGGAACTCTCTCCATATGGTGATGGTGTCCACCGGGGTGGTTTTAGTGAGGTAAGAATCCCACACTCCCCGGTCTTATCCCCAAAGATCAGGCGCCTTTTGAAGGACTTCCCACGAAAAAAAAAAAAGGTACTTATGCCTTTGCTAATAAGACTGGTTGAAATAATGAAGATTGCCCCAAAGCTGATCCTGCAGTTCATTACAGCTGCTGGATTTGGTGGCGATCTCTAATCAAACACGCGGCAATCACAATTGATCAGCTGTGGTCGCAGCAATCACAATTGATCAGCTGGATATTAATAAACTTTCGATTGACTGACTAAATTAATTTAGGACTGCAATAAAACCTTATTAAATTAAATTAACCACATGGCCAAAAATAAAACCAATTTTAAAATATGTAGAAAATAAACATGTTTTGATGACTGTTTGATAAACTTTGATCCTAAACAATATCTCATTGCAGTGGCCCTAATAACCAATATTTAAAAGAATAGCTTATGGCCATGTGTCCTCAGGAACAGGAGAAAAAGTATCCATACGTTACTAGGGAATAATGTAGGTTTTTGTCACTGAAAGATTTTTTATAATTGGATCAGTTTTCCATTAGGTACTGCAATGGCACAGTAGTCCATAGTATTTAACCCTTTGAACGCCAACGACGCTTAAAAGCGACAAACGTAATCGGCCGCTAGAACGCCAACGACGAGTTTAGGCGACAAATAGATGTGCTACTTTATAATTAATATTATAGAAAATAGGTGAAATGAGTATGTTTTTAAAATTTTGTCATGTTCTCCGTAAGTCACTTAAATAAAATTGGACTAAAGTTAAGCTTGATCTTTTAGTATTCATCACTAGCATTTTGTAAGTATTTAATAGTGAATAAATGGCTCGGCGTAGAGAGCATACTTGTTATGAGCTGCGCTTGGCGTTCAAAGGGTTAAGTAGTTTTTTAACAAAATGAGAACACATATATATACCATCATCACGCCTGTATTCCCCGAAGGGTTAGGCAGAGGTGTACCAATGTACACCCACAGTTCGCCGGTATATTTAGGTCCCATGTAATAGGGGGCGAGCCTATTGCCATTAATCGGGCACAAATCCAAACTCCGAGCTGCTACTGAGAATTTCATAGAAAAACCCAATAACACTTTTTGCTCGACCTGGGAATCGAACCCGGGACCCCTTGCACAGCAGTCGCACTTGCGACCACGAGACCAACGGGGCAGTGAGAAAATGAGAACACATTAAAAGTTTTATCCAGGTTAGGTCATACAAGCAGGGTTATGAGCAGCAGCAGCAGGGTTGGGGTTATGGGTTGTTAAGCAACATTCATTTATGAGATTTAATTTTATGTTAATCCTTATATATATTTAAATGGCTGCGCAGCCGCTCCTAGGTTTCATTGCTAAATGGGGGGTGTACCTAGATTTCCTGGTTAGATTTGTCACCTCCTGTTTCAAGGGGTTTAGATAATAAAGTAAAACATGGGTACCTACTACAAGCCCTAACCTATGCAATTATCACAGTATTTTGGATACTGTGTAGTAAGTAGTAATAAAGTCATTTCCAACTTCCAGAGTCGGAGTCCGTCCCCAGGGATCAAGTCCACAGCTGTGGTGAAATACACAGCGTTTCAGAGCCCTGTGGGGTACGCCCGGCTACAATGTAACACGGACCTCAACATGCCCCCCTCTAACTGGGGGGCTGCTATAGACTCGTATGGGCTGAAGCAGATACTCACCAGGGGCACTGGATTATCAAGGTAAACAAAAAAGTATTGCTACAGGTGGTATCTTGGCAACTGGAGCAGATCCGTCACAGAATGGATTTTGAAGAATATCACATCTTTATATAGCACAAGTGTATAAAGACCATCATCTGCCCCGTTGGTCTTGTGGTCGCAAACACGACTGATAATCATGGGGTCCTGGGTTTGATTCCCAGGTCGGGCAAAAAGTGCCATTTGGTTTTTCCATTAGGAATTTCTCAGTAGCAGCCCGGAGTTTAAGTTGGTGGTGTGACACTCCCGTGCCTCGAAAAGCACGTAAAGCCGTTGGTCCCAGCTGTCATTCGTAGATCTTTGACAGTCGTTGCAGATAGACAGAAGCCAGGAAGTCTGACAACTAGTCTTACCCAATCGTGTTGCCCTGTAACTGGGTTGTGGAGGTCAGATAGGCAGTCAGATGTTCAGTTGCATCTGGTTAGACTGAAAGCCGACCCCAATATGGTTAGGAAAAGGCTAAGCAAGCTGGTGATGTTTTCATGCAATGCAATCGTTAGATAATGGTTCTGATTCTCTTGTTCACAAACATAACTAAATTTAAGTTATGTTGATCTTTCTCTTTCCATTTCATTAAGAAAAGGACAGAAGATAACATTTTAGTTAAGTTCTGTCAAATTTAGACACACCAATCACCATAGATAATTTAGACGCGATTAAAAACGTGGCGACTAGAAACACGCCAATTTTCTTCAGGCGCTGTCTAATTTGACAGGACTAAATGAATATGTATCTTCTGTCCTTTTCTTTAAGAAATTGAAAGAGAAAGATGCATTTAACTTAAATTTAGTTAAGTTTGTGAACAATAGAATCAGCACCAATGTCAGTCTCGTCGCGAACTCGCAAGATGAGCTTAAAAAGTTCATATAAATAAAATAGAAAAAGTCACATTAGACACAGAACCCACAACCTCGTGTCTGAGAGGCGGGTGCCTTAACCACTGCGCTATTACTGCGCCAGTGCGCCTATATCAAAGTATTTTGCCCTTACAGCTTCAGGATGGCACACATGTTCCCAGACTGCGTCGGTGAGGTTGACGTCATTTCCGGCGCCGAGTGTATAAAGAAACTGCTCAAGTTACCCTACCAGCCTAATGGAACTGTAAGTTAAATAAATAAATACATACACTCACACCTTTTTCCCATAGGGGTAGGCAGAAACCAAAGAACATCACCTGCTTCGATCCAAAGTCATCGTTAATTTCAATTAGGCCATTAAAAGGCATTTTTGAAGGTCATGTACAAGAAAAATAATAATATTGAATTTATTTGCAAATTCCAAAAGGTAGTTTCGTATGGAGGGGAACGGACAAGAAACTCCATACTTAATCATACATACTTCTTTTGCCTCGTTCATACGTCTGTTCAGACAAGCGCGCCGGGTACGAGTACTGCGCACCCGACATTTCTGAAGAACTTCACCAATAAGGTCAATGTAGGTCTTTCTAGGGCGTCCCCTTTCTGGGTCCGGAAGAATGCTGGGTGCGGAAGATTGCTCAGAGCGACATCCGCGTCCCGGCAAATGGTCGTGGTATACCATCACGCCTGTATTCCCCGAAGGGTTAGGCAGAGGTGTACCAATGTACACCCACAGTTCGCCGGTATATTTAGGTCACATGTAATAGGGGGCGAGCCTATTGCCATTAACCGGGCACAAATCCAAACTCCGAGCTGCTACTGAGAATTTCATAGAAAAACCCACTAACACTTTTTGCTCGACCTGGGAATCGAACCCGGGACCCCTTGCACAGCAGTCGTCACTTGCGACCACAAGACCAACGGGGCAGTTGGTCGTGGTATCCACGACAAAAAAAAGGGCGTCCCCTCCTTGTCTTGCCACTCACTTTTGCCAAAAAAGCCCAAATAAGCTTGCCTTTTTAAGTCAAAATAACTGTCGAAAAGTAGGTATACTAAACCTCTGTCTGCCCCTTCAGGAATATTAGTCGTAATGTTATATTACTTGTACATTTGTTTCTAGGTGAGCATGATGGTCCACCGCGTGGAGAACACCCTTCTTCTGGATGACTTCGATGTGTATGACTACCTCATGAAGTCGGAGTGGTCCTGGTTGAAAGACTTCTTCTATGAGAACATATTGAAGACTATGTCGGAACAGGTTAGACTCATACGGCCATTTACAAAAACTAATGATGATAATGAATTATTTGACTAATTAATAATTAATTAACTTCATTAATTATTTGTAAAGTGCCTAAACGCTAATGTGTCATTAAAGTCACATAAAACAGCTTATGTAGGCAATTTGAATGCTTCCTTAAGCTTAACAAAATTGCAAATCAGCTCTTTAATATATATTTTTTTCAGTCCTTTAACAAAATGAGATTTGAATGTACCTTCAACGGTATTTTGTTCAACATCTTAAATTTGAATTAGCAATAAGGACTCATTAAGTAATAATACAGGGACCCCATCTTGGGAAAATTTCACAAACATTTACACCAGCACGTTTTTATATCCCCATTTTTTCCCAATATGGGGACATTGGGAAAACTTTACCTAAAAAAGTGATGGTACCAATGTTTCAAGTAATTTGTTCCCAAGATGGGTTCCCTGTATTGTCCATGGGGGTCAACAGCCCCTAACATCCATACCGCACATACCAGGAGCGCACGACCCTGATGCTGGCGCCGGCCCCCAGCTCAGCGCTCCAGCTGACACACAAGTTCCTGTCGCACAGCGTGGCGGAGGGCCCGCCGCCGCCGCAGTCGCTCCCCGACATGGCCACCATGTGTCTCACTGATAAACGTAATGTATTTAGCTTTTGTATTGTGTTTATACTCACAATCCCCTTCATTTTGACAATGTCTGTTATTGTGCAGACGACTTTTGAACTAACTTCTGGAAGCCGACCCCAACATAGTTGGGAAAAGGTTAAGCAGATGATGATTTTTGAACTAACTTCTGTCCGCGACTTCGTCTGCATATACTTTAGAAGTAAGCCAACGTTCTTAACCACCTCATGGGATCACAAAAAAAAATGTCCTATGTGTTATGTGCTAGCGAAATAATTATAAATGTGCCAAATTCTAGCTAAATCCGTTTAGCCGTTTAAGCTCGAAAGAGTAACATCCATCCATCTATCCTCACAAACTTTGCGTCCAAATGAAGGGGATTATGATTGCGAGTGATTTATGCTATTGCTCATTTGCGAACACACGTATAGTTACATATGTAACTATAGTCTTTGAGTATTCAACTTTCTCACAGGTCCATTCCTCCCCGAACCCGAAACTCGTGCCGAAGAACCGCCAAACGAGCACCTCTACAACCGCAACGTCCTCTGGACCTTCGAGGACATCCACATGCTTATCGGCAGCGACCTTCCGATCTTCGGCGATAAAGACCGCCCCTGCGTCAGCCTCCGCCTCCGAGACGCAAGAGAACCCATCAATGTCCTCACAGGGATAGACTACTGGCTTGACAACCTCATGTGCAACGTCCCTGAAGTCCTAATGTGCTACCATTTAGACGGCATCGTCCAGAAATATGAACCGATGAAGACTGAGGATCTACCAAACATGGAGAATTCTAAATTCTCGCCGAAAGTCATCAGAAATGTTGCTCAGAATATCTTGTCTTTTCTAAAGTCTAATGCCACCAAAGCTGGTCACACCTACTGGTTGTTTAAAGGTCCGCATGATGACGTGGTCAAGTTGTACGATCTGACGTCGCTTTGCCCTGATAGTTTGGACAACCCGTTCACTACCCCTGTGGCAATGCTTCTGTACCGAGTGGCCAGGAATATGCGGATGACGAACAGGTCGAGACATGTCCGGCAGTTGTTGGAACACGTCATAGAGCTGTTGAAGGTGGAGCGGTACCCGCAAATTATTGCGTCGTCGCATTATATGTTGGCTGATTTGTATGTGCCGGCTACTACGAATCCTGCTAACCCTGATTTTAAAGGTGAGTTATTTTTGAAAGAAGTCTTGAATTCTCTTCTCTCTCTCCTCCTATTCTCCCTCTTTGTTTTTATAAGCTTTCGCTCTAAACTTCGTCCGTATAGAAGTTTTTATATACCATCACGCCTGTATTCCCCCGAAGGGTTAGGCAGAGGTGTACCAAACCAATGTACACCCACATTTCGCCGGTATATTTAGGTCCCATGTAATAGGGGGCGAGCCTATTGCCATTAACCGGGCACAAATCCAAACTCCGAGCTGCTACTAAGAATTTCATAGAAAAACCCAATAACACTTTTTGCTCGACCCGGGAATCGAACCCAAGACCTCTAGCGTAGCAGTCGCGCTGAGGACCACTAGGCCAACGAGGCAGTTAGAAGTTTTTAGTCATCGTCAAATCTGTCCTTAAACGAAGTCTCCTACTTATATGAAGCTTCTTGCCCATTCTTCTATAAGGACATCCATCGTTCATTCTTCTATATATGTGGGTTTTGGAAGGGTCAACAAGATGCAATTATTTTTTTTATATGGCGCTGAAGAGTTTTTCAACTCCATTCACAAGAAAAAATAATTCTCTCTTATTCTTCTTGTGAATGGAGTTGAAAAACTCTTCAGCGCCATATAAAAAAAATATGTAATCAAATCAAATCAAAAATCAAATTATTTATTCTATTTTTTTTATTGTTTTTTTTTTATTCTATTGTTATTTATTTTATTTTATTTTTATCTTAATTGAATCATTGCTTCATTTAGGAACTTAGGCATCACAGACCGGCAGATCATAAATCGGGTTTTCACCGAAAAATACCGCTTATTGTCTGAACTATAGGAACTTTTTTTAGCCACATTATGTTACGGTCTATACCTGACATTCTTTCTTCGACAAAAACGAGAAACGCTTTGCTACTTTTTGTTTTTTTATTTTTATTTATTCTTTCCATTTTTGCAATTTCCTTCCATAATCTAGAAGAAAATTCCGACTCAGACTGCGAGGATTCGGACTTCGTGAACACGGACTACCCTCCGGAGCCGGCGGACATTTGTCCGGACAGCGCTGTGGACGTGACGCAGCGGACGGACAGATCGGACAGCGAGGTGGACGTGACGGAGCGGACGGACAGGTCGGACAGATCGGACAGTGAGGCGGAGACGTCGCTCGCGTTACAGATCAGGGGGCTGGCGTTGAGGGATATTGGGGATAGAGTGCGGAATACTATTGGGGTGAGTTATTTTATTTATCTCTTTCATATCGCATCTCTCGGATATCGTAGCAATAAATTCCCGCCTCTTGAATAATAATACACAAACACACGTGCCATCACACCTGCATTCCCCGAAGAGTTAGGCATAGATGTACCAAATGTACACCCATGTTTAGTTTCCATGTAATAGGGGGCGAGCCTATTGCCATGAACCGGGCACTAATCTTAACTCCGAGCTACTACTGAGAATTTCATAGAAAAACCCAATAACACTGCTCAATCTGGAAATCGAACGAATCTATTACGTGGGAGCTCTAAAAATATTGGCGAACTGTGGGTGTACATTGGTACACCTGAGCCTAACCCTTCGGGGAATACATGCGTGATGGTATGATGCTATGTCCGTTAAGCTGTTTAAGCGTGAAAAGTAACAAACATCTATTCATCGGACCATTCATCCATCCCCACATTTCGCTATTACTTAGATACCTGCCCATTTTTGACGTTCATATGCGTTTTTAAGTTGAGCTTTAAGCATACGTATACTTATAAATATACAACGGAATCCTTGCCCATCCAGGAGCGCAAGGAATCCTCAGCGGGTGGCAGCGGACTGGGCTCGTCCCCTCCCGAGCGATGCGGGCGCGCGCTCTCACACGCGCTTAAAGGGCTTCTAGCGCTGCACAACGTTACCATACTCAAGTGCAAGGTATTTATACTCAAATAGAGTGTTTACAACCAGTGCCGTAACTAGGGCAGTGCCAACGGTGCCCAAGCACAGGGCGCAGATCCTGGAGGGGGGCGCAAAAATGACCAGATCAGGACCAGATCTTTTTTAAGGGCGCCCTCATAGAAGCTCGCACAGAGCGAATAAAAGGCTAATTACGGTGCTGTATACAATAATTAAAATACTAATAACATTACTTCTTGTAGCACATTTAAATCTAGAAATCATGAAATGGGGCCTAAATTATTATTAACCTGCGCAAACATGCTCTCGCAGCTAACTTTCGAGCTGCCATTAAGTTGGAATCGTACTATACCACGAAACTTGATATAACATAATACCTATACTCAAGTTCCATTTCAATTTTTTTAAGTGTTTAATTCTTCTCATATTTTATATAACAATATAAAATTACAAACAGGAAGAAGAACGCGAACGACTAAAACAGCAAATAATAATAGAAGAACAACACCCAAAGATGGCGAACCCATACGAGCCAATCAAGATGAGCTACGAACCAATCGCGAAACCCAAAGCCAACGGCAAAGAGCACTCGTCCCGAAGCAGACGAAGGAAACGGGAACGAAAAACGAGCGATAAAACCGCCAACTGCTTAATCGAATCGAAATCGAATATCGATCAGAACGCCATACAAGTGCTCAAGGAAAAGAAACTTTATTCCACATGGCATGAGCCTAATCGAGACGACAATTTCGCTTGGAAACTACATCTCAAAACCCTTTTATATGAAAAAATTTGCCTAGCATACGCCACATTAGCAGAATACAGCTATTCGAACGAACAATACGGGTTTTCTCTCAAATATATCGATATGGCAAGTAAATGTCAAAAGTTATTATCGAATATGATCATTAAAAGTAAGGTGGTTGATGCTGGGGCCTTGATAGGTCGTGTTGGGGATAACTATTTTCAAATGAGCAAGAATTGGCATCGATTAGAGCAGTTTAAGAAGCAATTTGAGACGGACCATGATATTGATAGTAAGATCCGGTTGGAGTTGGAGAATGATATGGCTGAGGAAGTCGATCAGGTCGTTGCTGATGAGTTTGAACTTGGTGAGTTGGTTTTTACAAAATATCAAGTCATTTTGTCAGGCAACCATTACAGGCACTTAATTGTCAATGTCACTGCCCCGTTGGTCTCGTGGTCGCAAGCGCGACTTGTGAGCGTGGGGTCCCGGGTTCGATTCCCAGGTCGGGCAAAAAGTGTTAATGGGTTTTTCCATTCGGAATTTCTCAGTAGCAGCCCGGAGTTTGGAAGTTGGTGGTGTAACACCCCCGTGCCTCGGAAAGCACGTAAAGCCGTTGGTCCTGCGCCTGATCTCTCTCCGGTCGTGTCGGATTGCCGTCCCATCGGGCTATGAGAGTTAGGGAAGAGGGAGTGCACCCGTGTTTGCGCACACACTTGTGCACTATAATATCTCCTGCGTACGTGGCTACTCTGCATTAAGGTTAGCCGCCGTGACCGGAATCGGCCTGGAGAATTACACTTACAAAAGTGACAGTAAAGTAATCGCACGTCTGTTGTAACAGTTTAACATTGACATCTTCTTTATTTGCTATGCAATAAAGTGCGTTTTTTTTAATTTCAAGTGTCCCTCAGTCGCAGCGCTGTATTTTTTAATTGTTATAGGCATATTCCACACAATTCAAAGTTAATGGCGATGGCGGCTTGGAAGTAAGCTGCGAGTGCAGGTTAATGCAGTCAATAATACTTTAGGCTCCATTTAATTATTTCTAGAATATGTTTATGCTATAGAAGTAATTAAATTGAGCCTAAATTTTGATTTACTCCAATAAACCTGTGCGAACCAGCAATTGCAGGTAACTTTCGAGCCGCCATTATGTTTGTATTGTGTTATACACCGCTGCCTAACCCTTCGGGGAATACAGGCGTGATAGTATGTATGTATTTA
The DNA here is from genome assembly GCA_932526535.1 of Caradrina clavipalpis. NCBI lineage: Eukaryota > Metazoa > Arthropoda > Insecta > Lepidoptera > Noctuidae > Caradrina > Caradrina clavipalpis. Next base: position 2,257,261 of record OW052110.1, read on the forward strand.
TGTAGTTATTAATACGTGGTCTCTCACTATCGGCCTCATCTCAAAGCTCAAAGTCGCTCAGCGAGCTATGGAGGGGGCTATGCTCGGTGTTTCTCTACGTGATCGAATCCGAAATGAGGAGATCCGTAGACGAACTAAAGTCACCGACATAGCCCACCGGATTAGCAAGCTGAAGTGGCAATGGGCAGGCCATATTGCTCGCAGAGCAGATGGCCGATGGGGTCGAAAAGTGCTAGAGTGGAGACCACGGACTAGCAAGCGCAGCGTAGGACGTTCACCAACAAGATGGACAGACGACCTAATAAAGGTCGCCGGAAGACGCTGGATGCAGGTCGCTTCCGACCGGTATATGTGGAGATCTAAAGGGGAGGCCTATGTTCAGCAGTGGACGTCCTATGGCTGAGATGATGATGATGATGATGATGATTAATACGTGTGTGCGACAGACATCTCGCTGCCGGCGCACGAGGTGGCGGCCATGCTGGCGTCGTGTTCTGCGTACCGTCGCGCGGCGGCCGCTCCCGCCTCGCGCCGCGCCGAGCTGCTGCGCCGCCTCGCCTCCGTCGGGAACGAGCTCGCCGTCCGACACATGAACGACGCTCAACGTACGTACACATCTATTCAGACCTACTTGATTTATGTACCGTCTTTTTATAGGTAGGCATCCTAACTTTACTCTACCTTTAAGTTAGTTATTGTATTTTTAACTTTATTCCGACTATGTTAATCCATTCAGTGCGGGCAACGCGCCTTTTTTTTTACCGCTAGGAAATCATCAAATGACTTCCCCCGCCCTGCGCAGGGCGGGAGGAAGTGTCAGACATTTACTGACTAAAGCCCACCCATGTTCCTTCTTGTCCCCTTTGCGTTCCGGGGGCGCGGTATCTCTTTCGAACAACCCGCAGCCCCGGCAGGCATCGGCCCTTAGTGGCCCCTCCGAATATTTGCTGACATCTCTTTGAGGCGCGCGTGGCAACGCGCATGCATACGTCAGAAAACCGCGCATGCGCGTTGCCCGCACGAAATAGATTAAAATTCTTATTTCTAAATTGTCAACTTAGACTTTGTTTTGAAGACTGCTTTTGTATTAAAAAAAATATAATATCATGCGGAATTATATCTTGCATACAATTTTCAACTCTATGTGTGAAGCGTTCGAGTTCATTATCCATTAACTGTTCGTCATTTACCTGCTATTTTTCGCTCTTATGTGTGTATGTTATCTAAGGCATATAAGAGCCAAAACGAACACCCATATACATCTTAACCGCAACCCAGCTCAGCTAATTTATTCATTTTTGAATTAATGGAGTATTGCCTGTACTCCAAAAGCCATGGAGAAAAATAAATGTATAAACACAATGAAAATAAACTTAAAACTGCACCAATTTTGACCTTACAAACAATCTTCTTCATCAAAACCGGTATTTCCCTGCAGAAATCTACATGAAATACTTAGAAGAGCCTGATGAGAAGGACCCGAAGGCTAAGCTCCTTCTGAAGCAGTTCACGGTGACCTCGCGCAAGTCCCTCGAGTGTTTGGACGAGGCCACGGAGATCTTCAAGGAAGTCAATGATATACCGAACTTGGCTCTCTTGTACTGTAATAAGGGAAGGTATTTGAGGTTCAAGGCGCACTGCGATCAGGGAGGATTCAGGTAAGAATTTATACTCCATACTAATATTATACATTAGCAAACTACCGTGGCTACGCCCAGTGGCTTATTTTACTCTCGTTAAGTAGTCTTTGGTGTCTGTGTACTGCTCCTCTCCCGTGTGTCGTAGCGTGATGTTATATAGCCGATGTTACTTAGCCCTTTTAACAGATTCGTGGCCACTGCCGCGCCAGAGGCGTCATATAAAAATGATTCAGTGAGGCCATTAAGGCCAATGACGCACCTAGCGCGGCATTGAACAAATGTTTTGGTCCGTGATAATAATGAATCAAAATATCTGTGGCGATGAATCGGTTAACGCCCAGCACCCACCAGTAACGGGTGCTGGGCGTTAAAAGGGTTAATGTATACATCGCTTGCTAACGTCGAAAGAATTTTTGAACTTGATCTAAGTACTAGTTTTTTAAGTTTATTCGATACATAGGTACAAAAATCCAAAAATACAAATGTTTCTTTATAATAATTAGCGTGTGTCTGGAATAGCAAAGGGGATACTTTTTATCCAGGAAGAATGTATCCCATGGGATAATATATCAAATTTGACGCGGACGTAGTCACGGGTAGAAGCTAGTACTACAATAATACAAGGTTGTCGTCCCATTGTAGAGCAAAGGCCTCTTCTTATACGTAGAAGGCACAAGCATTGATCACCACGCTTGCTCAAAAGGGATGGCCGATTTCAGACTGAAATTAATTGAAAGTCCAGGTTTCCTCTCGATCGTCTTCTTTATCGTGAAGAGTAAGGTCCAAGGACCCCACACACCCTAGTGTCAGAGTTTCTAAGCCGCCTCAAGGGCCCCTGACATGGTTACCGATGTCAGTGATGTCCAAGATAAACTTAGAAAGTATGTACATATGAATTAGAAAAAGTCACATTGGTACATGCCCGTGTTCGGTTGCGAACCCACAACCTCGTACATGAGAGGCGGGTGCCTTAACCATCACGATCCACTCGATGTTTTCCTTCAACGATGTCGGTGATGTCCAAGATAAACTTGAAACTTGAATTTGAATAAGTCATATTGGTACTTCCCGCGCCCGGTCATATTACGGTTCAAAAGAAACAGTCCCGTGACAGAAGGACAGACAGGCAGACAGACGGATGAGCGAGAACAGGGTTCCGTTTAGACCCTTTGGATACGGAACACATAATTGAGTTCTTGACGTCATAAACAAATAATTCCAACACAACTTCTCTAAAAAACACTTTATGTGAGCTTTGTAAACCCGATTAGGTTTCATGTAACTGTGAAAATAGATTGCTTTCCATAAATATTTTGTAAATTGAATAGGCGGAAAAAATTACGTCACATCTATAGTATTGTCACACAAAATTTAAGGGAAAATTTTGACAGCACATAAAAAGTACGTCAATTGATTAATGGTGGTAAACCGTTCTATTTTCATTCTTTTAACGGATGGGAAATCATCAAATGACTTCTTACGACGGAATGGAAGGGAGTGTCAGACTCTTAGGCACGAAACGTTAATTTGTCCGCGAACAATAGTGCAAAGGGAATCCTATACTACCAGCGCACATAGAGGGCACAAAGACCGCGCCGGGCACTGGCGGCGCGGCATATCTGTGAGGTATATTCGCGGTGAGGGCGCGGGCATCGACAGTCAGACGCGGGCTTTACTGCTTCGCGGTTAAGAAGATTGCACCGCCGCGTCGTCTGCCAAGCGCCTTACTATCTAAGACCGTCATCCGTGTTCCTCCTAAAGCTCTTTGCGTTTCAATGCCCTGGTGACTCTTTCGAATAAATTCCGCAACCCTGGTCTATTTACTTGCAGCACTGAAAAGCGTCGCCTATACAACGAGGCTGAGGAGCTGTACCTGTCCGCCCTGTCGCTGCTGGGCCCGCGCGAGGCGTGCGGCGCCGCGTCCGTGTGGGAGCTGGTGGCGTGGGAGCTGTCCTGCCACCTGTACACCCGCGCCGTGCTGCTGCAGGACGCGCCCGACGTGTACAACGTGAGTATTGTCACGTCGCCTGTACAGCGTGAGTGTTGTCACGTCGCCTGTACAACGAGGCCGAGGAGCTGTACCTGTCTGCCCTGTCGGTGTGGGAGCTGGTGGCGTGGGAGCTGTCCTGCCACCTGTACACCCGCGCCGTGCTGCTGCAGGACGCGCCCGACGTGTACAACGTGAGTATTGTCACGTCGCCTGTACAGCGTGAGTGTTGTCACGTCGCCTGTACAACGAGGCCGAGGAGCTGTACCTGTCTGCCCTGTCGGTGTGGGAGCTGGTGGCGTGGGAGCTGTCCTGCCACCTGTACACCCGCGCCGTGCTGCTGCAGGACGCGCCCGACGTGTACAACGTGAGTATTGTCACGTCGCCTGTACAGCGTGAGTGTTGTCACGTCGCCTGTACAACGAGGCCGAGGAGCTGTACCTGTCTGCCCTGTCGGTGTGGGAGCTGGTGGCGTGGGAGCTGTCCTGCCACCTGTACACCCGCGCCGTGCTGCTGCAGGACGCGCCCGACGTGTACAACGTGAGTATTGTCACGTCGCCTGTACAGCGTGAGTGTTGTCACGTCGCCTGTACAACGAGGCCGAGGAGCTGTACCTGTCTGCCCTGTCGGTGTGGGAGCTGGTGGCGTGGGAGCTGTCCTGCCACCTGTACACCCGCGCCGTGCTGCTGCAGGACGCGCCCGACGTGTACAACGTGAGTATTGTCACGTCGCCTGTACAGCGTGAGTGTTGTCACGTCGCCTGTACAACGAGGCCGAGGAGCTGTACCTGTCTGCCCTGTCGGTGTGGGAGCTGGTGGCGTGGGAGCTGTCCTGCCACCTGTACACCCGCGCCGTGCTGCTGCAGGACGCGCCCGACGTGTACAACGTGAGTATTGTCACGTCGCCTGTACAGCGTGAGTGTTGTCACGTCGCCTGTACAACGAGGCCGAGGAGCTGTACCTGTCTGCCCTGTCGGTGTGGGAGCTGGTGGCGTGGGAGCTGTCCTGCCACCTGTACACCCGCGCCGTGCTGCTGCAGGACGCGCCCGACGTGTACAACGTGAGTATTGTCACGTCGCCTGTACAGCGTGAGTGTTGTCACGTCGCCTGTACAACGAGGCCGAGGAGCTGTACCTGTCTGCCCTGTCGGTGTGGGAGCTGGTGGCGTGGGAGCTGTCCTGCCACCTGTACACCCGCGCCGTGCTGCTGCAGGACGCGCCCGACGTGTACAACGTGAGTATTGTCACGTCGCCTGTACAGCGTGAGTGTTGTCACGTCGCCTGTACAACGAGGCCGAGGAGCTGTACCTGTCTGCCCTGTCGGTGTGGGAGCTGGTGGCGTGGGAGCTGTCCTGCCACCTGTACACCCGCGCCGTGCTGCTGCAGGACGCGCCCGACGTGTACAACGTGAGTATTGTCACGTCGCCTGTACAGCGTGAGTGTTGTCACGTCGCCTGTACAACGAGGCCGAGGAGCTGTACCTGTCTGCCCTGTCGGTGTGGGAGCTGGTGGCGTGGGAGCTGTCCTGCCACCTGTACACCCGCGCCGTGCTGCTGCAGGACGCGCCCGACGTGTACAACGTGAGTATTGTCACGTCGCCTGTACAGCGTGAGTGTTGTCACGTCGCCTGTACAACGAGGCCGAGGAGCTGTACCTGTCTGCCCTGTCGGTGTGGGAGCTGGTGGCGTGGGAGCTGTCCTGCCACCTGTACACCCGCGCCGTGCTGCTGCAGGACGCGCCCGACGTGTACAACGTGAGTATTGTCACGTCGCCTGTACAGCGTGAGTGTTGTCACGTCGCCTGTACAACGAGGCCGAGGAGCTGTACCTGTCTGCCCTGTCGGTGTGGGAGCTGGTGGCGTGGGAGCTGTCCTGCCACCTGTACACCCGCGCCGTGCTGCTGCAGGACGCGCCCGACGTGTACAACGTGAGTATTGTCACGTCGCCTGTACAACGAGGCCGAGGAGCTGTACCTGTCTGCCCTGTCGGTGTGGGAGCTGGTGGCGTGGGAGCTGTCCTGCCACCTGTACACCCGCGCCGTGCTGCTGCAGGACGCGCCCGACGTGTACAACGTGAGTATTGTCACGTCGCCTGTACAGCGTGAGTGTTGTCACGTCGCCTGTACAACGAGGCCGAGGAGCTGTACCTGTCTGCCCTGTCGGTGTGGGAGCTGGTGGCGTGGGAGCTGTCCTGCCACCTGTACACCCGCGCCGTGCTGCTGCAGGACGCGCCCGACGTGTACAACGTGAGTATTGTCACGTCGCCTGTACAGCGTGAGTGTTGTCACGTCGCCTGTACAACGAGGCCGAGGAGCTGTACCTGTCTGCCCTGTCGGTGTGGGAGCTGGTGGCGTGGGAGCTGTCCTGCCACCTGTACACCCGCGCCGTGCTGCTGCAGGACGCGCCCGACGTGTACAACGTGAGTATTGTCACGTCGCCTGTACAGCGTGAGTGTTGTCACGTCGCCTGTACAACGAGGCCGAGGAGCTGTACCTGTCTGCCCTGTCGGTGTGGGAGCTGGTGGCGTGGGAGCTGTCCTGCCACCTGTACACCCGCGCCGTGCTGCTGCAGGACGCGCCCGACGTGTACAACGTGAGTATTGTCACGTCGCCTGTACAGCGTGAGTGTTGTCACGTCGCCTGTACAACGAGGCCGAGGAGCTGTACCTGTCTGCCCTGTCGGTGTGGGAGCTGGTGGCGTGGGAGCTGTCCTGCCACCTGTACACCCGCGCCGTGCTGCTGCAGGACGCGCCCGACGTGTACAACGTGAGTATTGTCACGTCGCCTGTACAGCGTGAGTGTTGTCACGTCGCCTGTACAACGAGGCCGAGGAGCTGTACCTGTCTGCCCTGTCGGTGTGGGAGCTGGTGGCGTGGGAGCTGTCCTGCCACCTGTACACCCGCGCCGTGCTGCTGCAGGACGCGCCCGACGTGTACAACGTGAGTATTGTCACGTCGCCTGTACAGCGTGAGTGTTGTCACGTCGCCTGTACAACGAGGCCGAGGAGCTGTACCTGTCTGCCCTGTCGGTGTGGGAGCTGGTGGCGTGGGAGCTGTCCTGCCACCTGTACACCCGCGCCGTGCTGCTGCAGGACGCGCCCGACGTGTACAACGTGAGTATTGTCACGTCGCCTGTACAGCGTGAGTGTTGTCACGTCGCCTGTACAACGAGGCCGAGGAGCTGTACCTGTCTGCCCTGTCGGTGTGGGAGCTGGTGGCGTGGGAGCTGTCCTGCCACCTGTACACCCGCGCCGTGCTGCTGCAGGACGCGCCCGACGTGTACAACGTGAGTATTGTCACGTCGCCTGTACAGCGTGAGTGTTGTCACGTCGCCTGTACAACGAGGCCGAGGAGCTGTACCTGTCTGCCCTGTCGGTGTGGGAGCTGGTGGCGTGGGAGCTGTCCTGCCACCTGTACACCCGCGCCGTGCTGCTGCAGGACGCGCCCGACGTGTACAACGTGAGTATTGTCACGTCGCCTGTACAGCGTGAGTGTTGTCACGTCGCCTGTACAACGAGGCCGAGGAGCTGTACCTGTCTGCCCTGTCGGTGTGGGAGCTGGTGGCGTGGGAGCTGTCCTGCCACCTGTACACCCGCGCCGTGCTGCTGCAGGACGCGCCCGACGTGTACAACGTGAGTATTGTCACGTCGCCTGTACAGCGTGAGTGTTGTCACGTCGCCTGTACAACGAGGCCGAGGAGCTGTACCTGTCTGCCCTGTCGGTGTGGGAGCTGGTGGCGTGGGAGCTGTCCTGCCACCTGTACACCCGCGCCGTGCTGCTGCAGGACGCGCCCGACGTGTACAACGTGAGTATTGTCACGTCGCCTGTACAGCGTGAGTGTTGTCACGTCGCCTGTACAACGTGAGTGTTGTAAAGATACTTACCAAAGCTGAAAGTTTATCGACTAATACTAAATATTTACCTTAATAATGGTTTGCAACATTAATAAAATATGTTAGAAGGCTTTTTTGCAACAAAAGATTCGATTTCCTTAACGCCAAGTGTACATTACTGTGTAGATAAAATGCTACACGATCATGTGAACTAAGCCTAACTCTTTACTTGCAGGAGGTGACAGAGGTCGCCGAGGCGTTGAAACACGCCCTCAAGTACTGCCTGCTGAGTCCCGGGCCGAGGCAGTACCTCTACCAGTTCCGGGCAGCTATGATATACCACAGACTTGGCTCGCTGTATCATTCGCAGTACCGGTGAGTAACCACACACACACACACATATCTATAACGTATGTTTATTTTTTCTTTATTTTTCATTTGGTGTTTTTTATCCATAGGGATACGTCAATCCAATTGTACCTTAAACAATATAAATGATTAAAAAACCAAAAAAGTTATTTTCAAATACCGTACATATAAATCAATAATTTTCTCAGAATAACACAAGAAGAGGGACCAAAACGCCGAACCCTACTAAACGCGACTCGAAGCAACTACGAGCAGGCTTCCAACATGTTCGCCCTGTTAGAGGACGCCGGCATGTTCCTCACTGTGCAGCTGGAACATGTCGCCGTGTTGGAGACGCAGTGTGCAGGTGACGGGATCAATCTATACTATACTATAATATTACAAAGCTGACAAGTTTGTTTGAATGTGCTAATCTCTAGAAATACTGGTACGATTTTGAAAATTGATTCGCTTATAGAAAGCTACGTTTACTCCTGAGTGTTATATATAAGCTATATTTTATTTAAAAAGAAATAGGGATCCGTTTGAAGTCATGGGAACGAAATGGCGGGTATGGCTAGTGCAATAAAATTATTATTTACAATGAGGCAGAGGTGTACCAATGTACACCCACAGTCCACCAGTATGTTTATAATAATAATAATAATAATATTTGTCCCGCGTCACAGAACGTATTGACTTCCTGAAGCAGAAGATAAGTGCATGGGCAAACCGTATTCGTCGGTACAAGCGGCGAGTGGAGCGATACACCCTGAATCGCACATTCCAGAGCGATGAGAGGTGGGTTTACAGGGCTTGGGAGCGGCCAGATCAAGGTGTGACTGATGCGCGCCTGCCGGATGATGATGCCATGAGTTCGTTTTGGCGCAGCATCTGGTCGGTACCTGTCAGTCACGCTGAGGGCGATTGGACCCGGGACGTTGAACGAATGTGTGATCCAATACCACAGATGGGGGCAATTACAATCAGCCCCCAGGACGTAGCTCGTGCAGTTCGTCCGTTGCCTAACTGGAAATCTCCAGGGCCGGACGGACTGCACAACTTTTGGATCAAGTGGTTCCAAAGATCACACGCTCGCTTGGCATCCCAGTTCCAGTCAGCCTTAGAGTCTGGATCGTTGCCCCAGTTCTTAACAACTGGTATAACCCACCTGCTCCATAAATCGGGTAGTACTACGGAACCCAAAAATTATAGACCGATCACATGTCTACCGACGGTCTATAAAGTTCTTACATCTATTTTGAGAGCTAAAATCAATGATCATATTGATAACAATGCTATCATGTCTGTCTCTCAGAATGGATGTAGGAATGGGTCCCGTGGTACTAAGGAGCTACTCCTCATTGATATGGCCATTAACCAGCAGGTTCGCCGTTCTCGAAAGGATCTGTCTATATGTTGGATAGACTATAAAAAGGCGTATGACTCGGTGCCACATACATGGCTCATGAGGGTGCTGGAATTGTATAAAGTAGATACAACTCTGCGCACCTTCTTGATGTCGTGTATGGGGCAATGGAGGACGGTCTTACGCTATCCAGGATGTCGGCAAATCCGAGAGAACAGTGAACCAATAAAGATCGAGCGTGGTATATTTCAGGGCGATAGTCTGAGTCCACTGTGGTTTTGTTTAGCCTTGAACCCTCTAAGTACACTGCTGGAGGGTTCGGGGCTGGGTTATCGGTTGAGAAGAGGTGGTCAGGTCATATCTCACCTCCTTTACATGGATGATCTGAAACTCTTTGCCCCCAGCAATTTGCGACTGATGGAGCTACTGAAGGTAACAAAAACTTTCAGTAGTGCCATCAGGATGGAATTTGGTGTGGACAAATGTGCAGTCATGCATGTAAAGCGAGGAGAGATTATGGAATCTGTGGGAACCCAACTCTCAGATTCCATAAACCTTAGATCCCTTTCCTCAACTGAAACCTACAAATATTTGGGTATGTCGGAAGCGTTAGGCATCAATGCTACTGACATGAAGCAATCGTTGAAGGAGCGCTTCTTTGGCCGCCTAAATAAAGTTTTAAATAGTCTTTTATCAGGCGGTAACAAGGTGCGCGCCTTCAACGGTTGGGTCATGCCGGTTTTGATGTACTCTTTCGGCATACTCAAATGGACTCAGACAGAACTTGACGCCCTGGATAGGAGGGTTCGCTCACTATTGACCGCAAATCGGATGCATCACCCAAGGTCGTCAGTAATGAGACTGTATATCCCGCGGAAGTGTGGTGGTCGAGGCTTCTTAAATGCTAAGACCATGCACAACCGAGAGATATACAGTCTCAGGGAGTACTTCCTGGAAGCCGATGTGGGGATGCACGGAGATGTGGTCTCAGTGGACAAGGGCCTCACCCCGCTCTCTTTAGCGAACGAGAACTGGCGCAAACCTATGGTATTAGATACTAATGATCGCACGGAAGTATGGAAGAGCAAGGAGCTTCACGGGCGCTACTACCGGGCCCTACATGGGCCGGATGTTGACTTCAAGGCGTCCGTATCCTGGCTGCGCGTTGGTGACCTCTTTGGGGAAACTGAAGGTTTTGTCTGTGCTATTATGGACGAAGTTATGATGACGAACAATTACCGGAGATATATTGTGAAGGACGGTACGGTTGACATATGTCGGGCATGCCATCGTCCCGGGGAATCAATCCGTCACATTATATCTGGGTGCTCTCGTCTGGCTAACGGAGACTACTTGCATAGACACAACCTTGTAGCCAGGATTATCCACCAGCAACTTGCTCTGAAATACAGTCTTGTGGAATCGGAAGTACCATACTATAGATATGTGCCCGACCCAGTTCTTGAAAATGGGCATATCACGTTGTATTGGGACCGGTCTATCATCACTGACAGGACTATTGTAGCCAATAAGCCTGACATAGTGGTGGTAGATCGATTAGAGCGTCGCGCAATGATCGTTGATATTACTGTTCCGCATGACGAGAACCTCGTGAAAGCTGAGAAAGATAAACAAATTAAGTATCTTGATCTGGCTCGCGAGGTTGTCGACATGTGGGATGTGAATACAGCAATCATTGTGCCGATAGTTGTGACGGCCAATGGCTTAATAGCCAAGAGCCTCGACCAACACCTGAGGAGGCTCTCGTTGGGCAGTTGGATCAAGGGCTTGATTCAGAAAGCGGTACTCCTAGACACGGCGCGTATTGTTAGGAGATTCCTTTCTCAGGAGCCCTGACCGCCGGTGGCTTGGACCCTGTTCCCGACGCCGGTGGGCTACTATTTTTTATATTTTTAAATGTTTTTTTTTTTAATATTAATATTTAAAAATGTAAATAATATGTAATACAAAATAAATAAATGATAATAATAATAATAATAGGATTTTGGCAACACCGTCGACAAGTCCTGTCTCAAAAAATTTAATTTCATATTTTCCATATTTTATTTACTGTTCTTTTATTCCATTATTACCAGCACATACTTTTGAAGAATTTGATCTAAAAAAACCTCAAGAAAATACAATTTACCACCAGATAACAATAAAATGAAGAAAAGAAAAAAATTTACAGCTGATGTCTAGAATGACGGCTGTCAAGGCCGTCATGAAAGGAAAAATCAAGATGAAATAACTTACAAACTTACTTGGACTTAATGTTGACGCGTGCCAGAGCGCGTAATAATGCACCCCTACCACCTCCGGACTCGTCGCCCAGCTCCGCCTCGCCGCCGCCGGAAATCAGCCCCAACGTGAGTGCTGTGACACCGGCCGCGGCAGTTGCGTCGAGCTCCAGCGACGAGTACTTCTCTCCGCCGACGACGCCACCACCTGTTCGCCGACGGGGAGGACGCCGGCCACCGACGGGCTTGGGACCCCGAGGCCCACTGGCTTCTGATAGGGTCCCCGCTACCGGTGGAAGTGTGCAGCGCATGAGATGGACATCATCTATTAACGAAAATGTCATGCGCGCATACTTTGGGGCTACAGAGGGGGGAAGTAACCTGACTGCGTACCGTGGTCGGATGCTCTCTCTGTTTCAGGTGCTTGAGCCAGCTGTCAACGTTACGGCACAACGACTTTCGGATCAGGTGCGTGTCATCTTGCGTAACCATATGTTGGATGATACTGTGCTTGATCGCATTCGAACTGAGATGCAAAGGAGCCATGTCATTACTCCTCCATCGCAGACTGTGGATGTGGCACAGCCACAGTCCATCCCAACATCCAGTCGTGTGGATGAGGAAAGTGATGACATGGTTACTCATGTAAGTACCCAGTGCAGTGAGGAATTGAGGAGTGCTTTGGAGGGTGCTATTCGGGAGTATCGACTCATGCCGCTCGAGCTCAGACCGCGCTTACCGCGTTTGCCTATGCATAACAAAAATAAGGCGCTGGTGTGTGCTCTGGATTCGCAGTTATCGAATTATTTTGATAGCTGTGAAGACCTTGCTGATGCGCACTCGATTCTGTACTGTGCGGCTGTTGCGGCGTGTCGTGTAGCTCACGTCAAATTTCCTAATAATGACAGAGCTACGCGACCAGCTGTGCCGGTGTGGCAGTGCAGAATTGAGCGGCGTATTAGTGAGGCCAGAGTGCTCATCGGCAAATTAATCTGCTTTAGGGAGGGCAATACTCGCCCAAGAGTGATGCGCTTTGTGAGACGGGCATTCTCGGGGACTGATATTAGTCCTCGAGACTATATGTCCCAGGTCACAGAGCGCATCGACTTCCTGAAGCAGAAGGTGTATGCATGGGCAAGCCGTATTCGCAGGTACAAGCGGCGAGTGGAACGATACACCCAGAATCGCACATTCCAAAGTAATGAAAGGTGGGTTTATAGAGATTGGGAGCGACCGGACCAAGGTGTGCCTAATACGCGCCTGCCAGATGATGACGCCATGTGTTCGTTCTGGCGTAACATCTGGTCGGTGCCTGTCAGCCACACTGAGGGTGATTGGACTCGGGACATCGAGCGAGCGTGTGACCCAATTCCAGAAATGGGGGCAATTACCATCAGCCCCCAAGATGTAGCTCGTGCGGTCCGTCCATTACCTAATTGGAAATCTCCTGGACCGGACGGGCTGCATAATTTCTGGATAAAATGGTTCAGAAGATCGCACGTTTGCTTGGCGTCCCGATTCCAGTTAGCCGTGGAATCTGGTTCGCTGCCCCAGTTTCTAACGATAGGACTAACCCACCTGCTCCACAAATCAGGTAGTACTGCGGAACCCAAGAATTATAGACCGATCACATGTCTGCCGACGGTTTATAAGGTTCTTACATCCATTTTGAGAGCTAAAATTAACAAACACATAGACATTAATTCTATCATGTCTCCCTCTCAGAATGGATGTAGGATTGGGTCCCGTGGTACTAAGGAGCTGCTCCTCATTGACATGGCTATTAGCCAACAGGTTCGCCGATCCCGGAAGGATCTGTCGACATGTTGGATAGATTACAAGAAGGCCTATGACTCGGTGCCACATACATGGCTCATGAGGGTGCTGGAGTTGTATAAAATTGACGCAACTCTACGCGCCTTCCTGATGTCGTGTATGGGGCAATGGAGCACGGTCCTTCGCTATCCAGGATGTCGAAATATCCAGAGGAACAGCGAACCGATAAGGATTGAGCGTGGTATATTCCAGGGTGATAGTTTGAGTCCGCTTTGGTTCTGCTTAGCCTTGAATCCCCTAAGCACACTGCTGGAGGATTCAGGTCTAGGCTATCGGTTGAAGAGAGGAGGTCAGGTAATATCTCACCTTCTTTACATGGATGACCTGAAACTCTTTGCCCCCAACAATTTGCAACTGATGGAGCTACTGAAGGTAACAGAAACTTTCAGTAGCGCCATCAGGATGGAATTTGGTGTGGACAAATGTGCGGTCATGCATGTCAAGCGAGGGGAGATTGTGGAGTCCGAGGGAGTTCAACTCTCGGAATCCATAAACCTTAGATCCCTTTCTTCAACGGAGACCTATAAGTATTTGGGTATGTCGGAGGCGTTAGGCATCAATACTGTTGACGTGAAGCAATCGTTGAAGGAGCGCTTCTTTGGCCGCCTGAAAAAAGTATTTAATAGTCTTTTATCAGGCGGAAATAAGGTGCGCGCCTTCAACGGGTGGGTCATGCCGGTATTGATGTACTCTTTCGGCATACTTAAATGGACTCAAACGGAACTCGACGCCCTGGATAGAAGGGTCCGTACATTGTTAACGGCAAATCGGATGCATCACCCGCGGTCATCGGTGATGAGACTGTATATTCCGCGGAAGTGTGGAGGTCGTGGCTTTTTAAATGCTAAGACTCTCCACAACCGCGAGATATGCAGTCTCAGGGAATTTTTCCTTGAAGCCGACGTGGGGATGCACCGAGATGTGGTGGCGGTGGATAAGGGCCTCACCCCGCTCTCCTTGGCTAAAGAGAACTGGCGCAAACCAATAGTACTTGAGACCAAAGATCGCGAGGAGGTATGGCAGAGTAAGGAGCTTCACGGGCGCTTTTTCCGGGCCTTGCATGGGCCCGATGTAGACTTCTTAGCGTCCGTATCCTGGCTTCGCTTCGGTGACCTATTTGGGGAAACCGAGGGTTTTGTCTGTGCAATTATGGACGAAGTTATCATGACGAACAACTACCGGAGGTTTATTGTGAAGGATGGCACGGTTGACATTTGTCGGGCATGCCACCGGCCGGGGGAATCAATCCGCCACATTATCTCTGGGTGTTCTCGTCTAGCTAACGAAGAGTACTTGCATAGGCACAACCTTGTAGCCAGGATCATCCATCAGCAACTTGCTCTGAAATACCGCCTTGTAGAATCGGAAGTACCGTACTATAAGTATGTGCCCGACCCAGTTCTCGAACATAGCCATGTCACATTGTACTGGGACCGATCCATCATCACTGACAGGACTATTGTAGCCAATAAGCCTGATATAGTGGTGGTGGATCGCTTAGAGAAGCGCGCAATGATTGTTGACATAACAGTCCCACATGACGTGAACCTCGTGAAGGCCGAGAATGATAAGAAGATCAAGTATCTTGACTTGGCTCGCGAGGTTGTCGACATGTGGGCTGTGGACTCAGCGATCATTGTGCCGATAGTCGTCTCAGCCAATGGCTTAATTGCCAAGAGCCTCGACCAACATCTTAGGAGGCTCTCGTTGGGCGGCTGGATCAAGGGCTTGATTCAGAAAGCGGTTCTCCTAGACACGGCGCGTATCGTTAGGAGATTCCTTTCTCAGGAGCCCTGACCACCGGTGGCTTGGACCCTGTTCCCGACGCCGGTGGGCTACTATTTTTTATATTTTTAAATGTTTTTATTTTTTTATACTAATATTTAAAAATGTAACTTATATGTATATACAATGAATAAATGAGAATAATAATAAAACCATTTATTTCAGGCAACAAAGGCCCATAACATAAAT
The DNA here is from genome assembly GCA_932526535.1 of Caradrina clavipalpis. Classification (NCBI taxonomy): domain Eukaryota; kingdom Metazoa; phylum Arthropoda; class Insecta; order Lepidoptera; family Noctuidae; genus Caradrina; species Caradrina clavipalpis. The sequence continues at coordinate 2,272,482 of OW052110.1, forward strand.
ACCTTACAGACTAACATACATAATTATAAAAAACAAAGACAAACATATAAACTATTTAATACGAAGTGACGGCGTCGTATCGCGCTGCGTGGTGTCGCGTAACCTCCCGCGGAATCTCCGAAACACGACACCCTTCGGCCAAAACTCTTCCTTAAGAAAGGTCTCGAGTGATTGAGTCGGAACTCGCACCACAAACGAATTGAAATTCGTGTTGTGACGCGACTCCAACTTCTCGACCCTTAAGGTCCAGCTGGTCTTCACTCGAACATACTCCACGATCCCCTCAACCTTATATGCCCCATGTAATAGGAGGCGAGCCTATTGCCATTAACCGGGCATAAATCCCAACTCTGAGCTGCTACTGAAAATTCAGTAGAAAAACGCAATAACACTGCTCGACCTGGGATTCGAATCCAAAACCTCTAGCGCAGCAGTCCCGCTTAGGACCGCTAGGCTGACAAGGCAGTCGGTTTTTACACAAAATGAGGCGCGAATCGTTTTTGAATGGTGCTAAGTGTAGACATCCTTATGGTCATTACCATACCAGCTTATAACAACTCAAAAATCTTCTCTTAACAGTATCCCCGAACCTCAAGCTAAAGTCCCTCCAGTCAGCTATACAACTCCTGCGCCAATGCCACTCCATCATGAAACTTCTATCAGAGAAGGATCCAGAAGAGAAAGACGTCGTCAAACCAGAAGATTCCGACGAGAAGAACATGAAGAACGAACACAGTCTTCTCTCCCTATACGAGAACAGATTACACTTCATATTAAAAAGTATAATTCAGTACTGTAGATCGAAATCTAATAAGGATTATGAAAAAATAGCTGATTTACATAAGAAATTGTACTGTGCTAGTCTTAAGATTAAGAAGAATGCAGATATAAGGTTGTATGCGGCCAGTATATGTGATGTTTTGATTAGTATGAATGATATTTGTAAGGAATTTGAATAGTAGGTTTTTTTGGTAGATTTTGATATTTTTCTGTGTATAGTTAGTTGATAAAGTTGATGTTCTTTTTCAGAATTGGGTAGTGTTCACCACCGTCAATTGAAATACTTTTTATTAACTGTCAAAACGCGATCCTCCCATAGATTTTATATGGCAATAGCACGCTGTGACGTCACTACGTGGCCTACTCAATTGACTAACTATTTATTGATCTTAAAGTAAGTAAAATTAATCGGATTTTAATAATTGTCTACAAAGAAGTCATATTCAGCAAGATTTGAACATAAATCTGTTCTGCCATTATAATCAACTTTTGATGCTGGCTGTACACAATTTTGTGTAAAAATTCAAACAGGACCCCTGTAAGCCAAATGATGTATGTATTTAATTTATTGTTCTACTAGAATTAAGGCCCACACTCACTACAAATCATTAAACATATTTAGATTTTTAAATGTGTTTCAATTATCATTCTGTCACTGTCACCTTCAAACAATGTGACGAAATAGAATGATAATTTGAACACATTTAGCGCTAAATATGTTTATTGATTTTGGTAAAAGTGGGTCTTAGTAACTAGAAACTTGTAAATAGCTCTTCTAATATCGTAGTTTTATGTTCAATGCCTGTTTAAAATATTAAAACTTAGTTGCCATGAATAAACATTTTGTAAACATTCAAGTCGTAATAATATAAGGAAATCTCACAATCACGGCCTTTACTCAATATAACAGTAACGGTTTTGACACAATAACTAATTTGCCATTCAATTTACGTCTTTAAAATCATATGCTTTAATTTCTTTTTCATAAGGGCAAGATACTTAAATAAAAAAATATAAAAATGTAGTAAACCTAATAAACTGCTGTGCGGCTGAACCGATTTTGATAAGACATATCTAAGAACCATCGCTAGGACACCTGCTTTCTAATAAAAAAAAACCGCATCCAAATCGGTTCACCCGTTTAAGAGCTACGGTGCCACAGACAGACACACAGACATGTCAAACTTATAGCACCCCTTTTGGTTGTCTTTTGACTTTTACCAGGCCTCCGTCACTCGTTCAAGGTTACTCTCTTAAGTGCCTACGGCTCACCTGCGCCCGGGCGCAACGAATCCAGTCGGCTGTCACGCGCTCGCTTGAGTGTACTATACCTACCGCAACAAAATAAACGATACTTGCGCCTTCAATAATGTCAAAACCTCGCAATGCAATTTGTAGTACACAGAAAATATATATTTCAGTACATACAATAATACTTTATAGTCATCTATTCTTTTGTGTAATCATTTCTCAGCATAGATAGCCCTAGCGCTGTGTTGTATGACGCGTGTTATTGCTATCTCTCTCTCTCACGCACGAACGTGTTGTAGGTAATTATAACGTTAAGTGTTGGGTTTTTTCTATGGAGTGAAGTATCTGTACTTATTTAATCTGTGCTTTTACTGTTATAATGAGTGATGACCATTAGCATATAAAAACTAATTGCAATGAATACTCTAATTAGCTTTTGACTAATTAACTTTTGACAGCTTTGTATGTTCTATATTTAAAAATACGTAAACAGGCAGAAGAGAGAGCTTTTAAACAAACTAATGGAATTGGCGAGCGAGAGGTCGTGAGTTCGAACCCTACCCGTAGAATTTGTGACGTGTACAGTCAGCAACAAAAGTAGATTGACATTTCTTTAAAATCCGTATTATTGAGCACAATATCAAAGGAAATACGTAATGGATTTAAAATTAAGATAAAATGATGTTAATGTCTATTTAAATGATATGTAAAAGCAACATTATTATTAATTACCGGGATTGCCTCAATTTTGTGTTGTAAAATAAGTGCTTGAGAAAGAATAAAAACTTGTATTTTTTTTAATTTAAGCATTGTTAATTGACTTTTGTTGCTAATCGTACCTACATGTAACACGAGTTTGTTTATTTTGGAGGGGGGGAGGGGATTGACGTGAATCCGACCGTGTGTAAAAAGGGGTGAGTTGGTATAAAACTTTGAAAAGGATTTGTATTAACAATTATTAAAATGCTGCCTAAGCGTCAGTTCACGTTCAGACGCGATGTTTTTTTCGGATGGTAAATCATCAAAAATGACTTTAGAGGGAGTGTCAGTCTTTTACTGACTAAAACCCATCCATGTTCCTTCTTGTGCCCTTTGCGTTCCGGGCGCAGTATCTCTTTCGAACAACCCGCAGTCCCAGCAGGTATCGGCTCTGAGTGGCCCCTCCGATTGGTTTGCTTCTAATAGAGCAACTCAAAATTGTCACAATGAAATGTGTATCTTTTCGTGTAGTAAATAAAGTTATATTTTGTAGTACCTATAAGATATAGTTTGTGTTTTGCGGGTAGTTCTTGTTTTTTAACCACAACGCGAACTAAATCACGGGCAACAGTCACTAAATGGAGCCTAAATTATTATTGACTTGACTATATCTACGTGAACCTTCTGTTCTGTCTCCTGCTTGTTTGGAGGGAAGTGGTTTTTTTTTGGAAGCTTTTCTCACTCCGCTAATCTTTTCTGATTAATTTCGTTGCGAGATCCAAAACAGTTGAATCGTTTCTCCGGGACTCGTCGATCTTCAGTGTCTCGGCGCTTTTCTGGCGGTCGCCACTATTGATTCTGGCTTACAGGAGTTGCACTGGTTTGGGAATAGTGTGGCGAGCATATCCCATCTGCGTGAACTCTCGCAACTAACTTCAGACCCGTCATTAAGTTTGAATCGTATACCTTTCATAGTTTTGTCCCAATTCACCCCTCATGCTTTTTCACCCCATTTTACTCTACAGTCAAACGGGGTGAATAGGGACGAAATTATAAAAAGGATTTTGACTTTATCCCGGTCACTCACATGCATGAATGTTTGCACGGATGTGAAGGGCCGTCAGACATTCATTCGCTGACTACGCGAAGGATCAAGGTTCGCGCGCTTTGATGTCCGACCCATTCAGTACGGGCAACGCACATGGGCGTCAGAAAAAACGCGCATGCGCGTCGCCCGCACTGAATGGATTAAAAAACTGACACAGTTTGGAAAACCACGAATGTAGCGAAAACTTTGCTTATCATTCGGAAATGTCGTGCTACAACTGGTTTGCGTATTCATGCGAATGTGAGTGACCAGCATTAACCTTCTAAACGCCACAGTCGTGCATAGCCGACAAATGCGGTTTAATGAAAAATGAAATTTTCTTGTCGTCTATAGACGAATATGGCGTGTTGGACACGTTTTAATTTGTCGGCTATACACGACTGTGGCGTTCAAATGGTTGAAAGAATATAGTTCAGTGCCAACAAGGACATTAAATGGCAAATTATAATTCAGATAAAACAGAGTTCTCTTTGGCAACAAACTATATTATATCAAAGTTAAAATCCGTTAAAAATTTCGTCCTGATACACCCCTTTGTCCCTACTCGCCCCGTTTGACTGCAGTGAATTAAATCCAAGTAATCCAACCAAGTAAAATGGTCTCGAATGAATTCGAATGCAAGACTGATGTGTATAGTGATTGTGTAATTTTTATTGTAAAATACAGTATTTTAAATATTATTTGTTGTTTTATTTTATTACTAGCTTCTGTCTGCGGCTTTGCTCGCGTAAAATGTAACAAGAGTTAAAGGTAGTAAAAAGTATTATTATCCCAAAGGAACACATTACCGGGATAAAAGGTAGGTATCCTATGTGTCATCATCATCTGCTTAACCTTTTCCCAACTATGTTGGGGTCGGCTTCCAGTCTTACCGGATGCAGCTGAATACCAGTGTTTTACATGGAGCGACTGCCTATCTGACCTCCACTACTCCGTAATGGGTAATACGATACTCTTGGTAAGACTGGTTATCAGACTTTCTGGCTTCTGACTAACAGTAACGACTGTCAAAGATCTACAAATGACAGCCGGGACCAACGGCTTTACGTGCTTTCCGAGGCACGGAGGAAACTCGCTATGGTATGGACACAATGGTCACCCATCCACAGACCACCCTCGGCAAGCGTGGCTTAACCCGGAAGATCGGTCTATGCGGCTGTAATTATTTAGCCACGAGCTCAAAAAGGTAGGTATCCTATGTGTAAATCAAGGAAATACTAAGACAAACGGTTCCCTTTCAACTTTTCTGTCACTGGCGCTATTTTCAGTCTTACCCACGGGTCTTGCCTTATCTATTCTAGTCACACCACACATCCTGGTCCTAAGCGCGATTGCTACGCTAGAGGTCTTGGGTTCGATTCCCAGGTCGAGCAAAAAGTGTTATTGGGTTTTTCTATGAAATTCTCAGTAGCAGGTCGGAGTTTGGATTTGACGTTAATGGCAATAGGCTCGCCCCCTATTACATGGGAACTAAAAACATACCGGCGAACTGTGGGTGTCATTGGTACACCTCTGCCTAACCCTTCGGGGAATACAGGCGTGATGTTATGTATGTGTATGTACCACACATCCATTTCAAGATTCTTAAAAAAATAATGCTTTCTATCGTCATTTTAGTGACTATTCACTATCAAAGTTTATCTGAATTGGCAATCAAGTATATTCTAAAGAAATAAGGAATTAATAAAGAAATAAAACACACAAAATAACACATAGTATAAAACAATATATTCGTAACAAAATATGATTAGACGTTAAAAATAATTATGTACAATATAAATATTTAACTATTATCACAAATAGTTGCGTCCGCCGCGGTCTCGCTTTTACTAATTTGTACTTAAAAGTGTTTTTAACTTATCTTATGGTACCACCTAACATTATAGGGGTTATAGCCACCTTTGAAGGCACATTTGACCCCCAAACGTATAAAAAGGAACATAAAAAATATAACTTAAGGGGCAAACTACTTCAAAATTCTCATAAAAATTTGGTCCAATTACAGTAGAAACACGATTATCCGAACCTTCAATTATCCGAACGTCGGCGCGAACTTGTTACTCGCTGCGAGTAGGGTTCCCAGATTGAAAAGTCGAAATTCCGGAGAAAATTCCGGACATTGGATAAAATTTCCGGATTTCCAAAAAAAAAATTCTGTCACTATCATATCTTTCTTCCCATACACTGACCTCTATAAATATACGCGTATATCATCAAGTAGTCAGTGCCGCCACAAATCAAATAAAAAGAAAATAACCAAAAGTGGAGGAAAGATGGCACCGCCAGATGGCGGTGCCATCTTTCCTCCACTTTTGGTTCCACAAGAGATCTTGATGATATTTAAAACTAACCTATCTGAAAACTGCTCATTGTGAAGGAAACGCCTCTCCTCTGTTGCGCGTTAGGGATGTGAGATTTATGGAACTGTGGTTTTTACTTAAATTGTAGAAATTCCTGACGGCTTAGGATTCCTCCCGCATTCCGGACAAAGCACTAAATTTCCGGACATGTCCGGAAAATTCCTGACATATGGCAACCCTAGCTGCGAGACTTACTTTTTTTGGTCTTTTCTATTTCAAATTTTAATAAACTGCTTTTTTTTGTGAATGGTGTCGTTTTTGTTCCCACCAAACCCAGATTTCGATTATCCGAACTTTTGATTATCCGAACTAGTCTAGGTCCTAATTAATTCGGATAATCGAGGTTTTACTGTATATTTTTTTTGTTGCTATTTGGAGGTTAAAAGTACGTATAAAAATATGAATCATATACAAAAATATGGCTTCACTGGAATAAATAGAAGTTATTTTGATCTCCAATTAGCAATTACAATATTATGAAAAGTAGATATACTTTATTTAGAATATAGGGACTCAATAAACAATATGTACAGTCGAACAAAATATTGAATGGTTACCTTAATTTTCACAACACACGTGCACTTACATCCTAATCTATTTCCCTTCAATTACTTAGTACAGCCAGCAACAAAAGTAGACTAACATTTCAGGTTTTTAAATCCTTTTTATTCACCACAATGTCAAAGCAATTCCGAAATCGATCTAAAATTATGATAAAATGAAATCATAGGTATTACCTATGTATTGCATTGAGTTGTGTGATTTCGTGTCTATTTAGATGACATGTTAAAAGTATCATTGTTAATCGACTTTTGTTGCTGAACGTACCTACAATTTTTCGTGTTATTTAGCCTACAAAATATAAACTCTATTCTTAATGAAATAGAGTACATTTTGTATTGGAGAAATAACACTACGTCAAAATGCAGAGGTCTACCTGGCTTGAATACTTGTTTATTTTCTCGACTGTACGAAAATAATATTCCAATTTTTGATCGATGTCGAATATCATTCTCGATTTGTTTTAAATCGATTCTAGATTGTAGGCTGAAATCGATACTTGCACTCGATTGTTCGTGGTCGAATTAAAATTTTCAAAATCCTCATTATATTACCATATTCGTTTAATCCCTAATTTATTCAGTAGTTATAGGGTCATATCGACCCCCTGGCACCAACGGCTTGCCCCAGTAATACTAACATCTAGCGATTATTCATATAAACATCAACACACGTTATAAATTCGGTTTAATCTATCACTTTATGCCTTCTGTGGCTTGGACGGCCTGTGAACAAAAATAATAAATATTAGGGAAGGTAGGTCAAAGTCAAAGTTAAATCATGGTTAAATCATTCATTTTAAAAGGGTTTTTTTATTTTATTTTATATTAAACATGTAATAAATAGTTTAGTAAAACTATTTTTCGAATAACTATGAAATTGTAATAGATATAAGCCATCGAAGATTGGTTTCTATATTATCTCTTTCTAGCAAAACGATATTATTAACACGAAGTTTATATGGCCGCAGTGTTATGTCCATGTCGGATGTCTCTGTCTAATAGTTGCGTAATTTTAATTTGTAAGCCATACAAATATTTGCTTCGTGCGGGAATTGAACCCGCAACACGCAGCGCAGCAGTCTATCGCTCAGCCACTGCACTTATGTGACGATAGTGCCGTCAATTATATTGTTTATGTATAGTATATTTTTTATTATTGTATCCTCGTAAGGCCCAACGACCTAATTTAATGACAAAAATAAGTAGGTGTTCCGGCCCAAGACAGTTTTTAAAATCATTAAATTACGGCCCAGCGACCTAAAATTATGACATGACATAATTTTAGGTCTAGTCATTTTTTTTCACAATAATATTGTACATGTAACTTTGGCCCAGTAACCTAATAAAATGACATATAATTTCAAGATATTTTTGCATGAAATAGTTAACTTTAGATACCTATAGGAAATACCCCTTAAAAAAATTAAGCCAAAAGCATTTAAACACTTTTTTACTAGATCAAAGTTCTGGGCCGCAACTACTTGCACTTATTTTTAGTACATTGGGTCGTAATTTATAGCGACCTAAATTTAGGTTGGGCCTTACGAGGGTATTGCAATATATATTTTCTACCTTGGGACTTGATATCTGATGTAAATAAATAAAAAAAAACAGTAAGGAGGTACACATACCTGCCAGACAGGATATCCTGGATCTCCTGGAAGCTCTTGCCCTTGGTCTCAGGCACCAAGAACAGCGTGAAGAAGAAGGCGGCCACGCAGCAAGCTCCGAAGATGAAGAACGTGCCTCCCATACCGAGGGCATTGGCGATCGCGCTGAAATATCTGTGGGGAAAACGAGAATACAGATTAGAGTAAAAATAGACCTTCCGACATTGTATTAAGCTACATTTTTCTGACTCAAAAAGAGGGGTGTTATAAGTTTGACGTGCCTGTGTGTCTGTCTATGGCACCGTAGCTCTTAAACGGGTGAACCAATTTCAATGCGTTCACCGGCGAACTGTGGGTATACAATGACACCTCCTGCCTAACCCTTCGGGGAATACAGGTGTGATGGTACGTATGTAAGTAACAACTACAATTTTTTTATTAGCTTAGCGCGGCTGCGGTATCACTGCGACCATAGTTGATCTTTGTAATCGCCGCTTTTGTTGTTAGCAATCGCCACCAAACCCATGGAACAATCTCTATTAGTACATCCGGGCCTAAAATTTGTTTGCCCTGATGATTGTGAACAACAACAACTTTTTTTTATTATGGGACAAGCCCGCCACACTTTTCCCTTACCACTGCAACTTCTGTAAGCCAGAATCAACAGTGGCGACCACAAGAAATGCGCCGAGACATTGAAGCTCGGCGAGTCCCAGAGAAACGATTCAACTGTCTTGGATCCCGAAACAAAATTAATCAGAAAAGATTAGCGGAGGAGTAAGAAAAATATAAATAAAATAATAAAAAAAATTCCACAGTTCACATTAGGATCCATTAAGTTAATGATAATTGCAATCCGTGGTGCTTGGCAATCTGGGCTTCTCCCAGTTGTAAATAATCCCTTTGTGCCCATTGGCCTAATTCTGTTCTGTCTCCTGCTTGAACAACAACTACTAACCTGGTAATCAAAAACGAGAGCGTCCAGCAGAAAGCCGTGGCAATGGGCGAGGCAATAGCCTTGACTTCGATAGGGAACAGCTCCGACATGACAGCCCAGGGTAGAGGCCCCAGACCCCAGCAGTAGGTCACGATGAAGAGCACCAGAGATAGGATGGGGAGGAAACCGATCTTGTCCACCACTGGGTTCCCGTTGTCGGCTAGGATGAAGAACATGCCTAGTAGAGCCTGGAAACAGAAATATGATTGAAGTAACGCAACGAATTTGTATCAAACTAGCTTTTGCCCGCGGCTTCGCTCGCGTTAAGAAGTATTATCTTTCATCCTCTATTTTATCCCCTTGGGGGTAGAATTGATCAAAATCCTTTCTTAGCGGATGCCTACGTCATAACATCTACCTGCATGTTAAATTTCAGCCTGATCCGTCCAGTGGTTTGGGCTGTGCGTTGATAGATCACTATGTCAGTCAGTCAGTCACCTTTGAGTTATATATATTTAGATGTAATCTCGTGATTACATTTTCTTTGCACAGGTAATCTGTTAACAGCATTGTGAGCCACAATATTTATTTTATTTATTTATTCAAACTTTATGCACATAATGTAAAAAAGACACTACAAAGGCGGACTTAATACTTTGGGCATTTTCTACCAGTCTACCTTAAAACTACCAATTTCTTCTAAAAGTCCGTAAATACTAAGTACCAAGTCGTATGTATTTCCTTGCTGTTGTATGTGCTAGCATTTTTGGTTCCATTTTTATATAGGTATAAATAAGGGTTCCGTTTTTTTCCATAAAAACATGAAATAACCTAAAACGACTGCCAAACGAATCCAAAGTCTGGCAGAAGCCGTTTACTGGCTTCAAGAACTTGCCCTAATTCAGTAAGCCAGTAAATTGACAACTATAGAGTAAACTTACAAGTCCAATAGCAGTTCCGCACGAGGAGATGAGAAGCAGGATCCTGCGACCGAGGCGGTCTACCACCAGCGGAGTGATGAACGATGCTATCACCTGAAACCATCACAAAGATAATTTTAATGGAATCACAAATATAACGTCGTAGGTATAAATGTAACTGCTTCGTTAGCCTCGTGGTCCTAAACGCTGCTACGCTAGAGGTCTCGGGTCCGATTCTCAGGTCGAGCAAAGTGTTATTGGGTTTTTCTATCAAATTCCAATATCTGTGTTTGGCTATTTTTTGTGGGTGCACATTGGTACACGTCACCTAACCCATACAGGCGTGGTGGTATGTATCTATGAAACTCTCAGTAGCAGCTCGCAGTTAGGATTTGTGCCCGGCTAATATCAATAGGCTCGCCCCCTGTTACATGGGATTCAAACATACCGACGAACTATGGGTACACCGCACCGCACTGTGGGTATTGGTATACTCACAGAAATAAGAAAGAAGGCATACTTCTGGCAAACCCTTCGGAGAATACAGGCATGATGATTGATGGTAGGTATAATGTAAAACTCCAGCCACACCATTTCAAAATAATGGTTTTCCAGTTTTAGAGCGTATGGAACATCCAGTTCCGTTTGTAATTTTTGCCTATAGTTAACATAAGCTACAATTAAGTAGTTGTGATGGCTGCTCATCTTGGCTTTCACTCTACAGCTAAAGCAATCGTCTTGGCCGAGATCAGTCGCATGATGCCGGATCACATCATCACCATACTAACCACATAGATATGCCACGGAACTGCTAGAAAAGATATCTAAGAAGTAAAACGCGGCCCATACCTGAACAACACCAATAATGATGGTAGCAATAGCAGAGTCCAGGCTGGAGTTTGCAGCCTCGAAGATGTTGGTCATGTAGAAGAGCACGGCGTTGATACCGCTGAACTGCTGGAAGAACACCAGAGCACAGGAGATGTAGAACGCCTTGAAGTTGCTGCCGCGGAACACGTCTGCGATCTGAAAAGGATATAAGAGATATTTGAATTAGTCAACTATAATCGGGTAGATTACACAACTGCCTCGGTAGCCTAGCGGTCTTAAGCGCGACTGCTACGCTAGAGGTCTTGGTTTCGATTCCCGGGGCGAGCGAAAAAGTGTTATTGGGTTTTTTCTATGAAATTCTCAGCAGCAGCTCGGAGTTGGGTTATGTGCCCGATTAATGGCAATAGGCTCGCCCCCCTATTACGTGGGATCTAAAAACATACCGGCGAACTGTGGGTGTACATGGTACACCTCTGCCTAACCCTTCGGGGAATCTGCGGGTTGTTCGAAAGAGATACCGCGCCCCCGGAACGCAAAGGGCACACGAAGGAACATAGATGGTTTTGAGTCAGTAAAAGTCTGACACTCCCTCCCGCCCCGCCCAGGACGGGAGGGGTCATTTGATGATTTTACCATCTCTAAAAAAAAAAAAAAAAAAAAAACCCTTCGGGGAATACAGGCGTGATGGTATATATTTATTTCGTATTTCCAGGGCAGGGTAGATTTTTGAGACGGGTCACTAAGGGCAGTATGCTAATCGTTATAGTTACAGAAAAACGTACTTAGGAGAGACCATCTGTAACTTATTAAGATATTCGGAGCTGCATTTACAGATTTTGAAAAAAAAATACAGTCAGCGAAAAAAAAATGCTTATACTATACGATTTTTTTATACCAATCGATCCTATTTCATGTAGGGATCAAAATACTATGGAACCATTTAAGGTATGAGTACTAGAAATTACAGAAATCGCCCAAAATCTTTTCCCAGATATTTTATTCATAATTGCGAAGTATTAGTAATGTCTACATACACATCCTAAATTCCTATTACATAGGAACTAAAAATATAACTGTGGGTGTACATTGGTACACCTCTACCTAACCCTTGGGGAGTATTTCCCGAACCATCATATATACCATCACGTCTGTATAGGCGTGATTTATTTTTTTAATTAACATAGAAGACCTACAGCTAACAAAAACAGGCTGGTAGCAATAAACTAAACTAATTATGATATGTATAATGTTGTTTACATACACAGCAATAATTTTAACTTATCTAAAAATGCAGGCATAGCTTACCGTAGCAGTCTTCTCCATGGACGCGCTGACATCGGCCGCCATCTTGTCCAGTTCAGCCTGTACACCCTCGTGCGAGCGGCCGCGGATCTTGGCTAGGCAGCTCGTCGCTGACTCTCGGTCACCTGGACAACAGACAATCATAATCATGATTGGAAGGTAAGACTTGTTAAAAATAGGTTCTATAAGTTCCTAATCGAAGTATGTTTTCCGATGAGGTATTGATAGGACATTTGGGCTAAGTTTGAAATATTCAGTTACAGACAGTAGAGCAAAATGATTGACACTTAAGACTCTTTCACGCTTAAGCGGCTGAAAAGATCTGGATGATATTTGCCACTAAGATAGATTGTGGTGTGAAATAACACATAGGATACTTTTTATCCCGAAAAAATATACGGTTCCCGTGGGAAACAAAATATAAAGCTAGTCGCGGAGGAAGTCGAGAGCTGAAGCAAATCTAGGCTAGTGTTGATAACAATATTTACCTTTAGTCAAATAGTAGAAAGGCGACTCGGGCATGAAGAAGAATCCCACGACGAAGGCTCCGGTGAAGATGATACCCACGTACGCTATCACCATGTAGGACACGTACGGACCAATGCCGTAGATCAGCAGGTAACCCAACGTGATGAAAGCCTGGAGGAACGAACCAAGGGCGCCGCGAGAATCATCCTGGAAAAGAAAGGGCAAGGGTGTAATCTTATTATATGTGGCTGTTTTTGCGAGAGGGACATACTCATACATACTCATGCGAGAGGGGAATACTCTACTCTACTCCACATATTCCCACCTTCATTCCCGTCCTAAAGGCAAATTCGAATAAAGAAGAATGGGCTAGAAACTTCATATTTTTAAAGTGAATATAGCTAAATGTGTCCCTACGCGCAAAACTCAAGAACGGCTGGACCGATTTGGCTGATTATTTTTGTGTTGAGTTCGCAATTTCCCGGACAAGGTTTATATGAAAGATATTTTTCGGGAAATCCACTGGAAAAGTAGGAAATTTGCATTTCGCTAGTATGAAAAATATTAAAAAAAAAATCTAACGATATAAAAACGTGAATCTTACCGTAGCAATTTCAGCACAGTACATAGGCGAGATCGTGAACAGCATTCCGACAGCAAGACCCCAGAAGATTCTGCCACCGTAGATCATGCCTACGTTCTTGGTGGCCGCGATCAGGATCCAACCGATGAACAGCGGGATGGAGGTACTGAGGAGACCCCATTTGCGACCGATCTTTGATGCAGCGAACCCACCGAGGAATGGACCTGGGGAAATGGAAACTCTTGTTAATATGACGATACGGTTGGCGCAGTGGCTAAGCGATTGGCTGCCCATCATAATCCATACTTAATATTATTAATGCGAAAGTAACTTTGTCTGTTTCCTACGCTTTCACTCCTAAACTGCTGAACCTATTTTCATGAAATTTGATAGACGTTGGAGTAGAACATAAGCTACTTTTGTCGCGAGAAAAGGTCTTGAAGGGGTTCAAATAAGGGATGAAAGTTTGTATGGGAGTCCATCATTATTGAAGATAAAACATGAGATGTTGTATTTCGGCACTTGATAAAAATTAATAATGGACGTTTGTCGAAGCGTATTTGAAAAATTCTTAATTTAAAAATAAAAAAGGCAACGTATCTTTTTCACGCGGACGAAGTCGCGGTGAGTTCGGCAGTAAAGCATAAAGTAATATAAATAATTACCGAAGATAGCACCGACAGTAAGCAGGGATCCGATCCATGCCTCCTGGTCCGTGGTTACTGGTACACCGATGGGGTTGTCCGTGGTGTTCTGAAGCTTCAGGTTGACGGGGGACGTCCATCCCATGGAGTAACCCGTCGAAGCGATCGCGATGTTTGCTGTGGAAGAAGAAAAAACATTGTAAGCGATAATATTTTGGAAGGTTTGGGGAAGTGCCCGAAGGCATCCCATTTTAAAATATATAACCTGTTTTTTTATATCCCATAACTCAAGAGGTCTATAAGTAAAAATAATACAAAAAGCCTAGAATATGTGGTTCAAAAATGCATAATTTCGAAGTATCATCAATCATAATTAATTAAGGTCAAAAATTTAGACCCTCATGACAAATCTTTAGTTTTGCGAATTGCAAAACTTTGGAATTGTGAGTGTAGTAAAGTACGTAGTGCATAGAGCAGAATGTCATCTGTTAATCATACGTTATTTTAAGTTAAGAAAATGCAACGTTGTCACATTACACAAAAAGGGTGCTTTGATCAGGCGCAGTACAAACAGCTTTACGCTTTCTGAGACAAGGTGACGAACTTGCGTCACACCACCAACTTCTAAACTCCGAGATGCTACTGAGAAATTCGTAATGCAAAAACTCAATAACAACTTTTGCCCGACCTGGGAATCAAATCCTGGTAACTGTTGTTCCTATTCGTCAAACTAATCCCATTGTCGTAATTCCGCCCCATTTACCTATACTCTTATATTAACATTATTATTTTCGCGTCGATTGACTCGTTTTTTTGATCGACCAGTATTGTATGACTCCCTTTTATTCTGATAAACATTCGCAAAAGTAAGGGTAGTCTCTTCCAATATTAATAAACCCCCAAAAAGAAATCCTCCATCGTAACACTGTCAATTTCAGCAATTGGGCCACTGGCCCACTGTGTACAGAAGCCACGTTGTCACAACCACGTCAAAACTTCCACGTCGATATTTGTATGCCATTGTAAATATTTAAGACAGATGTCGTAAAGATATGCCATAATATAAGACTTTATCTCCATTATAAATACTACATGGAGTAAGATAAATCTTTATTTAAATATAAACATAAGTGTTGCCACAATAAAGTAAGTATTATCTTACTGTTGCCATCAGATTCGTTGGGCGGCTGCGTTTATTTTGAGATTAGAAAAACTAATTTAGAGCTGATGTTTGATGAACGGTTTCCTGATTGACGCAATTCATATAAAAGTATTGTATTTGGTAAGCTGTTTGACATTTGGCTAAATAAACTGTAGGTTTTATTTCTTTTACTGTAGGTTTAGTGCGAAACTGATGCAATGCATTATAATGTACTAGCTTCCACCCGAGATAAAAAGTAAAGAATTTCAAACATCCATCCATCCTCATAAATTTTCGCATTTAGAAATTAGTAGGATTTGTATTAGGAGGAATTTCCCGACGGAATTTCGGCTACGGCGACGTGCTTTCCGAGGCACGGGAGAGTCACACCACCAGCTTCCAAACTTCAGGCTATTACTGAGAATTTCCCAATGGAAAAACAACTAAAAAAAAATACTTTGCTTGATCTGGGGACCCCGCATTAGTTAATCTGTGACCCCGTGCACAGAGACCAACAGGGTACTCATGCATACCTTTCGTTCGATGTAGCAGCATGTATCTCTTACCTACCTATCCCAGCAATGAGTAAGCCACTTAACTTAAATGATTCCTACATACATACATATACGTTACGTAAAACCAGTAAAATTTATGAGTTTATTCTATGTTATTTATGAGTAAAAGTAACCTCGTATGTACTTTGTAAACATGTCGTTGCATTTTATGGAGCCAAGCCCTCTCATTTGTGTGTGTAGGTACTAATAGTTCTTACTTAAGTCACTTGTGTACTTAGTTAGTACTTAGAAAGTAGCTTTAGGGTAGCATGTGGCTACTTAGTTGCAATCTTTTGGCCTTCTTGCCTTGCATTGGATAGATTCTTTTCTTTGTATGTACTTCCTCTTCTCTTTGAATCGATTTAAGAAAATCAATTTTATTTTTATTACTTTATCGTAGTGGTCCTTAGCTCGACTGCTACGCTAGAGGCCGTTGGGTGGATTCCCAGGACGAGCCGAGTGTTATTGGGTTTTTCTATGAAATTCTCATGAGCAGCACGGAGTTAGGTTTTGTGCCCGGTTAATGGCAATAGGTTTGATAAGGTTTGAGCTCTATTACATGGGACTTAAACATACTGTTACATTACCATGAATGCGGGTTACTTTAGCTCTTTAAGGAAACTATGGCCCAAGAAGGAAAATAGTTTGAACTTTCCATCTCTTGAAAAATTAATATACAAGCTGTTGATTTGCATCCTCGTCTTTTAGGAGCTTGTCATAAAAAAATAGAAGTAATCAAATATTATTACGATATCAGGCCAATATCTAATAAATACTTGTTTTTTTAGTTGCAACTATCAAATAACAGTATTCCAGAAAACTCCTCTTGCAAAAGTCAGAATCGCCCAGTTGCGTATGCGGTAGGCAGAGTTGTCACGCGGCTATATCAATTTGTGCATAGCGCTTAAACCCTCTGGCGGGATGGCTAGTTCGAAATTGACAATCACGTCAAAAAAAACTTAACTAATTTTTTTTTTTATTGATTCGTGTTAAGAATCACGAGCATAGTTAACTCCTTGAATTTGACGAGGTTGCAAATCAACGTCCTGTACATAGTTGAAACTTAAAAGAAATGTGGATGGATAGAGAGGACGAGGGAGACCATAGAAAAGATTTGATGGATTGTGTGAACAATGATATAAATAAAAGAGAAGGGAGTCAGTGATAGCATGACGGTTGAAAGGACGGCATGGAAGAAGAAAACGTGTTGCACCGACCCCAAGTAACATAGGATAAGGGCAGTAAGATGAGGGTTGTTGTACATTCGTCACATAGTAAATACGCCACGAAACAAAGTATGTGTTTAATCGCCACAGTTCTCAATATACAGGAATTTTTTTTAACCAGTGCGTAAATTTTGCCATAATAAACTTCAACACGTTTTATTAAACACGTATATTTTATTTTGATATGTCTTAGTACTAAAAAAAAAAGTTATCGCTTACGAAACATGTATACTTAAAAACCATATTTTATTGTCACTCAGCGCTAGCGCATTCCCCACCCCCTCACCCCAGCCATGCGCCCGGGCGGCGGCCAAGAGTTGTCATTGATAGTATGGCGAATAGATTATGTCCATGTTTTGCTTATTTCAAACTCGGATAAGGATGAAATCTTTTTTTTTTTTTTTAACTAAACACGGAAATGTGTTCTATTACTGACACTGAACTACCAAAAAAAATTTACGCACTGGTTAAAAACTTATCCTGTATTAATTTTGTTTATTGTAAATACGTCACATCGTGGACTAACCAAGCGTATTCAATGTCCTGTTCCTTTATACAGGATGTTTGGCAGAACGTTGAACATACAAAAATGGTGGATAGGTGGGATCATCTGCTACTTACTACAGCCCTAATTTATTTGGCTCTGGCCCACTGGACATTTAAACAAAAAATTGCTTTCTTCTCGTTTCATCACTTTCTTAACTTTAAAGTGTAATTTTGTTTTTAAGAACATATAAAGAGATTATAATATCAATATAAATAAATAAGGATTTGTATCAATGTGTCAAATTGTGACGAATGTACGAGTACAACAACCCAAAGATGATGATGATCGATAGATATTTTTACACAGAACGGGAGATATCTCATGGAAATAACATAACAATCAATACACAAGGTTAGATAAATGTATTAAAGCCTCTGTTATTTTAATTATAACCCTTATAGCTGTTCATTGTCGGTTTATCTTTAGCGGTCAGTTTGATAGTTACTACAATAGTATTCTGTTATCTTTGATACTACGATCTAACGTCGTGTTTTCATTAAATAGGCATACGGATTGTGAGTTATTTTGGCTATTGTAATGGTTATAATCGCACTAAGAAGGCTGGTTGGGGTGGCGGAAGAATATTTGAATATTTGGAAGAACTTCGGGGTCGCCTCTGCCTAGCAGAGGAATGTTAAAAAATATTGGGAAAAAAATGGTTTCATCTTGTTCGTTCCTGCCACGTCAAATTCTTTAAACAAATTATAATATCGCACTAGTTATTGTCCCACTGTAGGCGAAAACCCTGTCCTCATATTAAGAAGGCACGAGCATTGATCACCACGCTTGCTCAAGGGATAGCGATTGCAGGCTATTTCTTTTATTACCATACAAAGAGAAGCTGAGCAGCAATTTGCAAAAAAAAATAGAAGAAAAGAATTACTCTATCTGTTAAGCTAGATCAATATCCATACGTGTGTTAAATTTCAGCTAACTCCTGAGTAACATCATCTATCAATCACCACCAACTTTTGCGTTTATAACAGTAGTAGGATCGTCAAAATCTACCGTCTGGGACCCTGGAACGCAAAGGGCATTAGGAGGAACACGGATGGGTTTTGGTCAGTAAGAGTCTGACACCCCTATCCGCTCTGTCCAGGGCGAAAGAAGTCATTTGTGTATTTACTATGCTAAAAAAAGCCTTATTACAACAAAATAATTATATATTTTTATGTCAGCCCTAAAACGTCCATTTCTTTTTTTCAAAATCAATTTACTACTACATGGACATGACTTATGTACATTATACATAAATACACTCAGCGGCACAGAATGTGGCCCAAGCGCGTTATGTAGTTTATTATCAAAATTAAAAGCGAAACAGGGTTTTTTTTTGTTCTAAAACCTAAATGTTTATTCGCATATTAAATGCGAATGATTATAAATAAAAAAAAAATGAGTTAACTTAAAAAAAAAGCAAAATTTCAAAAAAGACGTAAAAACGTAACTTTTAAAACAATGTTTTTGAATGAAAATTACAAAATAAAGCTATGGTACTTAAAATTAATAGTGGGTACTTCTACCTCTGGCGCTGATGATCGCCTACATGCCACCAGGCATGCTGTGGATTATGTTTTTAATGACCAAATGGGGTATTTCTTCCAAGGCGGCCACCTGATCGGTTTTCAACTGACTGATGAGTACTGGAGGGTTGGAACGGGATCGGATGTGTCTTTAAAGCATGTCCAAGTTATGTTCTCTGGGATTCATGTCTGCGCTTCGTGCCAGCCACTCCAATTTTGTAATTCTCGCCTCCGATAGTTAATCATCCACGCAACGTGCTGTGTGAGATCGGCATTATCTTGCATTAAGACGAAATCTTCGCTACCGATGAATCCCACGAATGGTATAACATGTTCTTGAAGGATATCTTCAATGTATTGCAGTGCCGTTAGACGACCTGCAACTGCTGCCAACTCTGTGCGTGCGTCTGAACAGATCCCTCCCTAAATCATAACTGATTAACCATGAAAACTGACGATTTCCCTGGTAGTGATTTGCAGAAACCTCTCTCTATGGCTTCTCTATTCACGTTCGCGGACATCTGGAGCTCTTAAGGCCACTTTGCATTCGTCAGTCTACAGAACTTTACTGCATTGCTCGTGAGTCCAACTTGCATGTTCGCGAGCGAACCAAAGTCGAGCTACGCGACGGTGCCTGGGCAGCTCTGGACCTCGAATTGGTCTTCGAGCACGCAGATCCCGTTCCTCCATTCTTCTTCTTATTGTTCGGTCACTTACGTTGATCCCACTTGCCGTTTGTGGCCGCTGCCGTATTTGAAACGCAGTAACAAAGCGATTTCTCAAAATTGTGAGAGCGATAAATCGGACATCTCGCGCTGATGTCTACAATATTACCACTTTCTGGTCTCCTTGTGTAAAGGCTAGTCTGGTCGTACCTTATCAAGGCCTACCTGAGAGTTGTACGCGATACATTTAAAGTTTCGGCAATCTCTCATTGCGTTCGCCCCTTGCTCCGAAGAAACCCAGCCTGAGCAACTTGAGCTGAAGTAAGAGGCACTGTGCTCCAATTCTGGATGCATAAATAACTACAGCATAATTAAAAAATAAAACAATAAAGATTAAATGCACAACCATTTGAATATCGAGTTTTAACTCACTCATGTTTTGTGCGTTCCGGTAACGGACTAATGTTAAGGGTCACAAAAATTAAACAAATTAACTTTTTTATGTGCTTACTTTCTTAAATTAACAGAAACAAATGTCCTAACAAACTGCCATTCGAAATTCTCATATGCGATATCAAAATCGCCTATTATCGGGTTCTTTATGTTTGGGCCACATTCCGTGCCGCTGAGTGTAGTATATATTTATATTGAGTGTAAATAAGTAATGTTTCCCTAATTCCACATGGATCCCGAACTGGTTATTTAATTTATCTATCGTTTACCTTATTTAAATGAATATTAAATATCAAACAGTGTATTTGAGCAAAGATTATTTTTTGAGAGGAAAAATTAAATTGTCTCATTATTTGTATATCTTTGTCGACTCATCTATAATATTCCATCACGCCTGTATTCCCCGAAGGGTTAAGCAGAGATGTACCAATGTACACTCACAGTTCGTCGGTATGTTTAGGTCCCATGTAATAGGGGGCGAGCCTATTGCCATTAACCGGGCACAAATCCTAACTCCGAGCTACTACTGAGAATTTCGATAGAAAACCCAATTTTATTTTGAATTTTTTTCATAAGATATCAAACAAGCCCAAAAATGTTGCTACGTGTAAAAAAACTTTACGTAATTCGCCATAATACTGTGAAGGCCACGTTACACTAAGTAACTTGTAACATATCTAACTTGTAAGATATCTAGACTTACTAAACAATAAAGCTGAAAAGTTTGTTTGTTTGTTTGAATGCGTTAATCTTAGAAACTACTGGTCCGATTTGAAAAAAGATTTTTGTATTATGCAGGCCGTTTATCACGGAATGCCACAAGATGTATAGCATCACGCCACGACATACGAGAGTAGAGCAGTGATAAAAGATGCAGTAACATAACGCAGGCGAAACCTCGCGCGTCGTGGTATTGCTAGTTTAGAATATTATTATCTGCAGATGACATAAGATTTACAATGCCTAAAGATATCATAAGATAGCGATACTGTCTTATTGTATCTATAATCTGACATATTGTATGGACACAAATCTAGACGTAACATGATTCATCCGAAAGACTATAACTGTCAAAATGAATTGAAAAATAGATAATGTAATCATTTATTATCTGTGTCAAATTATCTGTTGTAGTTACCTACTACGTGTGTAGAATTTTTGGGTGATCTAAAGGAGACTGGCGGTTATAGGCCTGAACTCCTACAGAAATGAAACTTATACGAAAAAAAAGTACATTTTTACGTTTAACTATTTTCTTCAATACTATTTTCAGATAACTTGTCTAAGAGGAGAAAAATAAGTTGTAATATAGCGAGTACAATTTGAAAAATCGATAGTTGCGATTTTTCAAATTATGATAGCGATTGAAAATGAGATTGGTTCCTTTATCACATATATCCCAAAGTAGGTCTTGGCCTGGGTAATGAGGTATTCTTTTAGGGATTTATAATGTAATTCACAGGTTTTGTAATTAATTATTCACTTAATATCTGTAATCGATTATTTACATTGCCATACTAAAAAATAGAAAATAGTTTTTAGGTTGGCAACAAACTGTCACTTGTCAGCTGTAGATCAATATTTTATGTCAATATCTGACGTTCGTTGTTGTTGTAATCTTGCGCCGGTGTTTTGTCGTTTTCTCTCTGTGTTATTGATTATTATATTTGACCTTGGCTTTGTATTTTGGACTGTATACCTTGCATAAACGTTGACCTGGCGAATAACCATCGGACTTTACTTATTATTCATGTTTTATTAGTGAATTAACATTAAACTCTGCAATATTGATTTTCGTCCTTAACATAACCTTATGTCAATGTCAAAAGTTAAAGTCTTATATCTACTTTCAGACAAGTTTTTAGAAAAAGTGGCAACCATACATGGTTTTCTAATTAATAATGCTATCAGGAAGCATTGAACTTATCCGTGTAGGTGACCAGGCCGAACGCTCCTAAGAAACCCGCCAGTCTCCTTTGTATGTGTCTAAGTTAGCGTAGATTTTGCAATTTCTACTATAAATTAAATTTACTAAAAAAACCCATTAAGGGTTTAAAAAAAAAGAAGAATAACGCCAGTCTTTTAACATTTAGTTAGGCTTGTATTCGTGGCAAGTTTTGATATTCTTTTTTTCTACGTAATGAAATGCGTAAAAACTAGGTATCGCAAGAAAAGAATATTTGAAGGGACATATGCAAGGCCTTTGCCCAGCAGTGGGACTTTATAGGCTAGATAAAAAACAAAACGAAATGTTCCCTTTTTTATTCCCATAGTGGTTAAACCAAAATCATTTCCTAGTGCTCGCCTCCATTTGAAGAAAGCTGTGTGTGTATTTCACGTTCCTAGTTTCTCCCATGCAGTGAAATGTACATCGGTCAGTCCATCAGATTCTACTTCTCTACATAGTATAAAACAAAGACGCTTCCCGTCGTCTGTTTCTCTGTACGCTTAGATGATTTGATCTTTTAAACTTCACAACGGATTTTAAAAGGGTTTTCATCAACAGATAGAGTGAACTGCCTCGATGGCCTAGTGGTTCTAAGCGCGACTGCTACGCTAGAGGTCTTGGGTTCGATATTCTTAGTAGCTGCTCGGAGTTTTGATTTGTGCCCGGTTAATGGCAATAGGCTCGCCACCTATTACATAGGACCTAAATATACCGGCGAACTGTGGGTGTGCATTAGTACACCTCTGCCTAGCCTTTCGGGGAATACAGGCGTGATGGTATATTTTTTTGTTTATTTTTTATTTTTTATAGATAGAGTGATTCAAGAGGAAGGTTTATACGTATAGAACATCACGCTACGACCAACGGGAGCGGAGCAGTAACCAAAGACGAAACTGAACGCGGGTGACAGCGACATAATTATAGCTAGTATATAATAGAATAGATATATTTTATAAACTCGAACAGTGAATACATAACAACGGTGACATTATTATAGTTAAATAAATCAAATAATAGGTTTGTTTAGAAAAGCTGTCACGGTATGCTAGGAACTATTATTCTTACACGTGGCTATATATCTATACTAATATTACAAAAAGGCTGAGTTTGTGAGTTTGTAAGGTTGTTGGGGGTAATCTCTGGATCTACAGAACCGATTTCAAAAAAATGTTTACCCATAGAAAGCCACGTTAGTTTTATACAAGGTGTTGATTTGCATCCTCGTCAAATTTTAGGAGCTTGTCACAAAAAAAAAGAAGTAATCAAATATAATATCGATACCTGGTCAATATCTAATAAATACTTATTATTTTAGTTGCAACTATCAAACAACACTATTCCAGAATACTCCTCTTGCAAAAATCAGAATCGCCCAGTTGCGTATGCGGTAGGCAGTGTTGTCGCGCGGCTATATCAATGTGTGCATGGCGCCTAAACCCTCTGGCGAGATGGCTAGTTCGAATTTGAAAATCACGTCAAAAAATATAAATTTCAAAACCAATCTATTTTATTATTGATTCGTGTTATTAATCACGAGCATAGTTAATTAACTCCTTGAATTTGACGAGGTTGCAAATCAACGCCTTGTATAACATCACGCTATGACACATGGGAACGAAGCAATAACCAATGA
Organism: Caradrina clavipalpis; assembly: GCA_932526535.1. Lineage (NCBI taxonomy): Eukaryota > Metazoa > Arthropoda > Insecta > Lepidoptera > Noctuidae > Caradrina > Caradrina clavipalpis. The sequence continues at coordinate 2,296,228 of OW052110.1, forward strand.
CGTAACTTAACGCAGGCGAAATAAGTCATCGGACGAAGTTACAGGCAAAAGTTAGTTCTTTATATACTTTACTAAGTTTATAAGAAAGAGATTGTCCTAAGTGGTCAATGCGCTATAAATTCGAACATAATAGAAAATGGTCATTGAACGACAATCGTGCCTGGAGCGAAAGTATCCAACGATCATTTCATATTAATTTTACTTTGTTGACACTCCCAGACTCCTAAATCGAGCCACCTAGCATAATGATTATCTTCAAAAAATTATATGAATGACAAATGAATGAAAAATCAAATTCAGCCTACATGAGCCTAATGTTGATTATGCCAGCTACAAACTTGCATAAAAACTTTTTGATCATTCATACAATTTTTTAAAGTTATGCACGTTACTAAATTATTATGCTAGGTGGCTCGATTTAGGAGTCCGGGAGTGTAACCGTACAATATGTCGGGCTCATCTTTTCAAAGAACTAAAATTCAAGTTGACTTATGTTGTTTGGTAGGATAGGTGTAGTATAATAATTTGGCTGAAAGAAAACCAAAGACCCTACCACCGTCTCCTAAAAAACATCACACACGATCCTATTCCCCGAAGGGTAAAGCAGAGAAATACAGATCACCGGTATGTTTAGGTCCCATGTAATAGAGGGCGAGCCTATTGCTATTAACCGGACACAAATCCTAACTCCGAGCTGCTACTGAGAATTACTTACAAAACCCCAATAACACTTTACTCGACCTGGGAATCAAACACAAGACCTCTAGCGTAACAGTCGCGCTTAGGACCACTAGGCTGGCGAGGCAGTCAACTCTCTTAAAACAGTCCTATTTTAATATTACTTTATAATTTTAATTGCTGAATTTTCAACTCTCGGCGCTAAACCGAACGTTGAAAATGTATCAGTGCGCAAGGATAAATTATATCTATCAAAATAATACTGTTGTAGGCCCCCCTGGTGTACCTAAGTACTACAATAATCCAAAAAAACTTACTAAGCAATGTGTCACTAACACAAACAAGCATGCATTACCAAAGGTGACGTTGAACAATAATATGAACACGCGTCTTCACAGTTCACTTCCCGTGTTTCTAAATTTAAACTAGTTTAAATATAGAAGTGTTGTCGAATCGAATTACGAATACGATGACATTTATATTGTGATTAAAAAACTATGCCTGTAAATAAATTAAAGAGGAAAGATTTTTTGTTTGTTTATTAGTAACGAATAGGCTCCCCAACCTACAGAACCGATTTTAACAATTTTTTCACCAATACATAGCTACATTATTCCTGAGTAACATAGGCTATAAAACATCACGCTACGACCCACGGGAGCGGAGCAGTATCCATAAACATAAAATAACGCGGACGAATTCGCGGGCAGTTCGGTAGTACAGGAATAAAACGAGATACTAAAATGTTTTTTATCTCTTTTTTATTAGGAAGTAAACAATCAAATGTTTGTCCTTCTGCCAAAGTTTTAAAGTTCTTCTTTTTAACATCTTTGGATGGCAAGCAAGCCGACGACGCGCGACGGCCCACCCGATGTTAAGTGGTCACCTCTGCCTATAGACATCTGCAATACCAGAGGCCTTGCAAATGCGTTGCCATTCCAGAGACAAAGTTGAAATGTCTAATGCGTTGCCATTTCAGAGACAAAGTTGAAATATCTCATGTGCCTGTAATTTTTTGATGATGAATTAAACTGAATGATGACATGTCTTGGCTGAATTTAGTTTCTTTGAAGACAATCTATTGTATTTTAGTTCTCTAATTCGAAAAGTGACGATTCACAGGAAGGATCTTGCCATGTAAAAAATGTTAATACTAGAGACACCATGCTGGAATTTGTTTTCCGGATAATCTTCAAAACATTTTTTGTTGCTGGTTTGTTTTTTAAATATTACTATAAATAAATAACTTTTTTCGTTCTATTTTATGTTATCTTTTAATGAAAGAATAAAAATTAACGTTAGAAATTAAAAAAAAAACAATAATAAATACTGTTCTTATTTGGAATGGGCAACTAAGATTCAATATTATTAATTTTTATTTTGTAATTGACGTGCAAAAGTGCCCTTTAATGGTGGCTAATTAAAATAAATGATTTGACTTTGACTCTCAGAAAACCATTTTTTAAGAGTCAAATTGGAGTCCGATTTTAGTCTAACACAACATTATTGTAGCTAAAAAAAAGTATTCTCCACTAACCTATTATCGCATCCAACAACTAAATACCTACCTACAAAATACTTACCTAGCAAATTATTTCAAGAAGTACCTACCACTATACCTACTGACATAATACTAAAGTCACAGCTCAACATAAAACTTGACAATAGTGCAATTAGACAGCTGTAGCGCGCATATAAATTGGATCTTTATAGACATGTTTAAAATCGCGGCTGTCATGCTATTACTAATGCAACCTTGACAATGGAAAATAGCGGAAATATTTATATTAATTCATAACAATAGGGCACTTAAATCGTTTTTTGGTTAAGATGTAACTGTTAATGTTTGTTTAACTGTCTTGTTTGGCTAGTGGTTTTAACCGCGACTGCTAGGATAGAGGTCTTGGGTTCGATTTCCAGGTAGAGCAAAGTGTTATTGGGTTTTTCTGTTAAATTTTCAGTAACAGTTCGGAGTAACTGCCTCGTGAGCCTAGTGGTCCTAAGCGCGACTGCTACGGTAGAGGTCCTGGGTTCGATTCCTAGGTCGAGCAAAAAGTGTTATTGGGTTTTTTTAAATTCTCAGTAGCAGTTTTGAGTTAGGATTTATGTGACTGGTTAATGGCAATAGGCTCGCTCCCTATTATATGGGACCTAAACATACCGAACTGTGGGTTCACAATTTTACATTAGTACACCTCAGCCTTACCCGCCAGGGAATAAAGGCGTGATGGTATATTATGTAATGTATTTTAAAACCGCATTAATGTTTATTATTTACAACATTGCAAATGTGAAATGTGTGTACGTTGTAAAGTTACAAGCGCAGATAAAATGCTTATCTCATCAAAATATTTTAATGTTCAAGTACCTACTACATGTTCAATCTTTGCTATCCAGTAGATAGGGAAATATCAGTAACATGTAGGTAGGTACACCTATTATCTATTAAAGATTTAGCTCGATACGTTATGGAGAAAAAGTCACGTGTGAATTGGAATTATTTTATCTTTTATCGTGTTGCATATCACCCCCATTGACTATTAGTGATATTATGATCGTATTTATCGAAATTATCATAGATTCTGGTATTGTAAGTACGTGTTCTTAGCTAGAAAAGAAGGGAAACAAATAGATTTATCTAAATTATTATAATTTGTGTGGTTCCGTACCTATCATTTTTTTTTTGTGGGGACCGCTTATGGATTCCCACAAAAAATATCGCCTCGTTAGTCTTGTGGTCCTAAGCGCTACGAGGTCTTGGATTCAATTACCAGTTCCAGTGAAAAGTGTTATTGGGTTTTTCGGTGAAACTTTCAGTTAGTAAGGATTTGGCCCGGTTAATGGCAATAAGCTCGCCCCCTTTTATATGAGACCTAAACATACCGGCGAACTGTGGGTGTACAATGGTACACCTCTGCCTAACCCTTCAGGGAATACAGGCGTGATGGTATGTGCAAGTTCTTATGGATGCCCTCCTTCCAATGAGCACAGAGAGTTATGTGGGACTTTTACTTACTAAAAAGCATTTTTTAAATGTTTTTTTTTTCGATTACTGCGTTATTAACAGCCTAGTACATCCCTGGTGAGTCACTAACCAGAAGATGACCATAATATCAGAATTAGACGAGGTAGTTTGTGACAGACTGACAATCATATTTTTTTAATAACTAATTTCCTTGTCCAACTGTAACGTACAGCGGTTTTTTTATACTTAAGTAGGAACATACATACATATATTATTTAAATTGTGATCGTAGTTATTTTTAGCATTAACCTGCCACCATTGCGATGTTAGACTATGTTGTATTCGTATTAAAAACGAGTACATTCCGATGCACTTTAGGAAAAAAAACTTAACTATCTATTTATTTTCTGTAATTTAAATTAAAAAAGGTAGCTAAAAGAAAAATATAGTTTTGAGCTAATACCTAGTAGTAGCAATAATAATAGCAGCCTATTATTGCCCACTGCAGGGCAAAGGCCTCTTCTCATACAGAGAAGGCACGAGCATTAAGCACCACGCATGCTCAAGGCGGATTGGTGATTTCAAACGTCTATTCATTGCGGCGAACTGTAGGTGTCATGGTACACCTCTACCTAACCCTTTGGGGAAAACAGGCGTGATGTTATGTATATATTATTTGTAAGTCCAGGTTTCTTTGCGATGGTCTGTGGACGGTGAGCAATGGGTAGCTCACCGTCCGTACGTTCACTAAATAACGACAGACCGTGTCGACGGCATGTTCGTGTTTCACGCGCGCCTCAAAGAGATGTCAGCAAACTTAAATTGGATGGGGCCACTGAGGGCCGATGCCTGCCGGGGCTGCGGGTTGTTCGAAAGAGATACCGCGCCCCCGGAACGCAAAGGGCACATGAAGGAACATAGACGGGTTTTAGTCAGTAAAAGTCTGACACTCCCTCCCGCCCCGCCCAGGGCGGGGGAAGTTATTTGATGATTTCCCGTCTTTTTTTTTTTAAAAAAAAGGTTTCTTTGCGATGTTTTCCTTTACCATTGCAGGTAGTAAAAATAAATTTCGTTTTATTTATTATTAAGATTAAGACTACCCAATCCTCCATTTTTATCCTAACCACACAACCGGTCACATTCCAGTGACCATGATGCAACCATTTTTTGATATAAATATAAAAACTGATGAGGAAAAATCTATAAAAAAATATCACACAGTGCAGTTTGTTTACTTTTCAAATATTTTCCACAGATAAGTTTAACTTAAGATAGTATTAACACAATAAATACGTAGGTATTCGGGGTCACTTTGAATCAAAACATCGTCATTTTTGCAGTTGTCACGTTTTTTGGATAAGAAAGACTTACTTACTAATGTAAAAAAACCAACTACCAACTATGTTTTGTCTCTGCATCACCCTAAGGTAGACTGGTAGAAAATGCCCAAGGCATTAAGTCCGCCTTTGTACGGTGTACTTTAACATTTGTGCATAAAGTTTTAATAAATAAATAAATAAAAAAGTAATTGAGAAGTTTACTTTGAAAAATAAGACGTTGATTTAAGGAGGTGCCTCCATAATTAATTGTCTAATTAAGTTGGGGGAGCATTGTTCCCAGCAGTGGGACAATACAGGTTGATTAAGTTGGAGCAGACCTTGCCTGGCAGTGGGAAGAAAAAAGGAGAAATTAAAAAAAAAAAAAAGTAGTTACTGTTCCTTGTTCATGAATGATAGTAGGTATGCAGTCTATCTTTAACCTTTCGTAGAATGTCATTGTTTTTATAAACTCTTAATTAATGGTTACTCTACTAGCCTACTACAATAAATCTACGCCAAACATTCTATAAATAATAATAATTTTAATTAACCTCCGACTGACTGCCCCGTTGGTCTCGTGGTCGCAAGTGCGACTGCTGTGCAAGGGGTCCCGGGTTCGATTCCCAGGTCGAGCATAAGTGTTATTGGGTTTTTCTATGAAATTCTCAGTAGCAGCTCGGAGTTTGGATTTAAGCCCGGTTAATGGCAATAGGCTCGCCCCCTATTACATAGCACCTAAATATACCGGCGAACTGTGGGTGTACATTGGTACACCTCTGCCTAACCCTTCGGGGAATAGAGGCGTGATGGTATATTTTTTTTTATTTTTTTTTTTATTAGGTTAGTTGTACGATTAGCTATGATGCTTATTGGACAAGCAAGCAAGCTACAGGTTTTCACTATCTTTTTTATTAATTCAAATGTCAATCAGAAATTATATTTAGCGTTGGTTTGATGTAATTGTTTTATTTTTTCTGTAAGACAACATTTGTTCAACAATTAATCTTTCAAAAATAAAATTATTATATAAAAAAATATAATAATATATTATTTATTTAAGTTTAAGATTTACGCACCTTAAATAAAATAACAATCTTATAATGATAGGAAACAAATAAACTGTTAAAGGATTTCATTTATAACTTAGGGCTTAGATAAACGTCTTTCGTACTCTGCGAATATTTTTATGATTATGTAACCATTAAATAATTTTATTAGTGCCCAATAAAAATATTAAGAGCATGACTTTGCAGAGTAAATATTTAAAAAAGTAAGCTACATATATTTTATCCTAAGTTTTACTTTTTTGTGGTGAACTTAGTATCGCTTGGTTTCCAAACTTGCAACATAACTAAAACTATTTAGCATCTAGAAGCTTTTTTCTTTTTAAAGATTTAGAAGTTATGAAATAATAGTACTTTTAGTTTTTACAGTATATACAAGAAGTGTATACAATATGATTTTTCAGGATGCAGTGCCTATTTTCCAGTTGTCAAATATGAAATACCTTGAAAATAATTTTAAGAGCTTGTCGCTTTTGTTAAAAAAAAATCGCTATTAAGGGTAATATTTAATTTTGATTTATATGAAAAAATGCCCATTTTAATCCAAGTCTATTCAATCAATGCACAGTTTTGACGAAATTCTCAATTTGTTTACCAAACCAAACGCATTTTGGTAGCCGTTTCTTTCCCACTTCTGGCCAAAGGCCTCCCTCCACTCCTTTTAGCCTCTCTTTTTAGCGTTTTATTTTATTATACATTTATTAATTTCTCTAAAGATTATTTTTTTCAATATAATCATAAATCTTGACCTTTTTACTATATTTATAGAGCGGATAACCTTTTTTATTGCAAACTGTCCGCGGTCTAAGATAAGCTTTGTCGCCCTGTCTTATCAAAGCTAAGTGGAGGTCAAAATTATATAACGATATAAATAAGGAATTTTACTTAACTAATGACGTTTTAGATTCATACTTGTTTGCCTGGCAGGGCAAAGAAGTACTTAAAAATAGTGACCTTTTTAAATTAATTAGATTTAAGTACAAACTCATTTCATTAATGAAATAATGAATGAATGTTTTTGTCGTTTATTATTAGAATAGTTATACCTAATAGTAATAATAAACGCGATAAACTTGGCCACCTACTGGGCCTAAAAAAATTAATATTACCGTTGACTCGAATAGAAGAAGAAGCTAATCCTCGCAATTTTCACCTATGTTTATTTACGTCTTTGGTTACTACTCCACTCCCGTAGATCGTAGCGTAATGTTGTATAGCTTATATTGCTTCCTAATAATTTACCTATCTATTGGCGAAAAAATGGTTAAAATAGATCCAGTGGTTACGAAGCTATTTCGGTACAAACAGACAAAAAAAAACTTTCCTCTCTAAAATATTGAGTTTATAAGTTTAGAGCTTTTTAAACGGTTTAGAGCTTTCTTTGACGTATTTAAAAACAGAACGTTTGATAAAAACCCCGTTATCAACTAACGTCATGGCTAGGCTGAACATAAACAACAACAACATTAAATACTACTTTATTCATAAAACTCTGTGCAGATTAGAGGGGCAACTAACAATAAATATCATAGTACCTAATGTAGGTACCTACTTATAATTTTTATCGCAAATATTTTATCTAGATTAGAGAGGGAAGTGGTATTCTTTAATCCCGTGCAATCAACTACGCGTATGTTCTTTCATTTTATTTGATTTCACTTCTAAAGTAGCATACATACCATCTCGCCTTTATCCCCTGAAGGGTAAGGCAGAGGTGTGTCAAAGTCAAAGCATTTATTTCAATTAGACCATTTACAGGCACTTTTGAATTGTCAAGAAGTTACAGTTTAAAATTGAAGCTAGTTGCTCGTTCCAAAACGTAGGTCTCTATGGAGAAGAATGTGTGCCAATGTACCTACACCTACAGTCTGCCGGTATGTTTTGGTCCCACGTAATACGAGGCGAGCCTATTGCCATTAGCCCGGGACCAAATCCTGACTACGAGCTGCTACTGAGAATTTCATAGAAAACCCCAATAACGCTTTGTTCGACCTGGGAAACGAGCCCAAGATCCTAAGCCACTAGTTGCATCTTAGAAAAAACACACCATCCTTACATTTGTGCGATATATTATTATTTTAAGTAAACATCTTAAAGACCTTCAGATTGCAATAACAATAAAAATAAAATTAATAAATTTTAATTTACGCATAAATTGTCAATGAATCTCGTGTCACTGGAAGTGTCATAAATGCGTTGTATTGTACGTAGTATTAGTTTTATTAGTACATCACTGTATCGCAAATTCCTCAAAGTAATATTTACTTAGAGTAAAAAATTCGCTATCACTTAAATGGGGTTATCTGTGAGCAAGTTTAAAAAATAACAATAGTTTACTTTTGCAGTTGGATTGGAACGAGTTCTGACTGGATCAGTAATCATTTTTATATAAAAAAAAATTCTGGAATAATAATATAACGCAACGATTTTCCGATTTTCTTACTTCCTGACCGGAATCGGAATTGATATAATCTATTTTAATAAAGCTGTAAAGATTTTTTGCGTGTTTGTTTAAACGCAGCCATCACTAGAACTGCCAGTCGGATTTTAAAAAATCTATAGTAGATATATGAGGAATAATATAGGCTGTATAACATTACGTTACGACACACGGGAGCGGAGCTACTGCTCCGCTCCCGTGTAGCTCAAGACGTAACTTAACGCGGGTAATAAAAAAACTACGCAGGCAAAGACACGGATTGAAGTTAGTCCTATGAGAAACTCGGATGGTTACTAAAAATTAACTGTAAAAAGTCACTTTTAAACGTCAAATATTACAAGAAAAAAATACCGAATCTAGTTGCCCTTTCCAAAAAATAGTTTCGAATGGAGAAAAATCGGCAAATGAATTCCTTGCTTACTTTTCTACAACACGTTGATATATTTACGACTTTATGTAACACCTTAGTTACACAATAAACTTTGAGTTAATAGATAACCGAACAATAGAATTGTGTTTGAAGACAAACACAAATATTTAGTAATGCGTACAAGTGATAGATCGTTCTTTACGTTAATTGATTGCAATGCTTTGCATATAAACTAGACTTATCTAGTAATGTTTCAGGGACTTAAACAATTAGTTCATGGTTAAGCATAGACAAAATAATTCACGCCTAGAAACTGTCATTGCATTTGCTAGAAAAATAATTAGTTATTCATTTTGTAGAATTTACACACACCTATATTTCCCGAAGGGTTAGCCAGAGGTGTACCAATGTACACCCACAATTCAACGGTACCTATGTTTTGGCCCCATGTAATAAAATAGAAACCCATAGTCTCATCTGAAGAATTTAATAAGAATTTAATTATAAATACGAAAGTTTGTATAGATGTTTGTTACTCAATTATACCAGAACGGCTGAACGGATCTGGATGAAAATTATCACAGAGATAGATTATAGTCTGGAAAAGCACATAGGCTTTATTTCGAAAAAATGTTCCCGTGGGAACTTTGACGCGGATGAAGTCGCGGGCAGAAGCTAGTCATTAATATACAGGTCTGAAATCGCCAATCCATCTTGAGCAAACGTGATGACTCCTCTGTATGAGAAGAGGCCTTTGCCCTGTGGTGGGACAATAATACGCTGGTGTTATTATTGTATAACTATTAATAGCGTCATAAGTTTCAGCTGAATAAACCTCATTTGCAATCACTAATCTGTTATGAATGTATGGTGATAGTGACAACTAGTAGTTAGGTATTATCCAACTATTCACCAAGACTTAAATATTATATGACGTTTGTTTTGAACATTTACTAAATGTTGTATCTATGTAAATATGCATTTCCTCATTTAAAATAATGTTAGAACCTCTTTACTTGCATTTACTAGTTGTATAGTCTATGGTGAAGATGTCAGAGCGATGTTTAAAAAAAAAACTATATCTTTTTATACTATGCAGTCGTCACGACAACAAATTAATGATGCCTAAGTGCAAAGATCATCAAAATTATGCAACACCTATACTATTAATGAATTAAATTAATATCTAATTAAACAACATAGTTAAATGAACGTGGATTACAAAAAAATCGTCCATTCAACCCATTCAGAGACGATGCCAAAAATTATGCAACCGCCATTTGCAATGAAAAAATCGCGGGAAAATATTAACCAATCCGGTTTCAGGACAATTGTTTGTTTTTCCTCTAGAGGCACACTGACATTTATTGTTATTCGATGACCCACGCACACGTTTCATACATATTTTATAAGCCAATGTCCGTCGTACATTTTTCTTTACCTTCCCGCTTAATTTCCTAGTTTATATCACTCGATGCATTCACCCATTTTTTTTAAACACATTTTTTTTACGGCAATTTTGTTTTAAATTATTTTGTAGTTACAATTAAAAATTATGAGAAATGGTCGTATAAAATTTATTAGCATTTTCTACACTTACACAATCGTGATAATCTTTATTGCGATAAAATACATTTGTACCACGAAGTATGTAGTTTTACTTATGGTCGGTTTAGATCGAAAAAAACTTGTGTAGGCATTATGTCATTAAAGTGTGATTATTTCACTATTCGTTCCGCCAGTAATGTCGCACAAAACAATTGTTTCAACTCTACAATCTTCACGCCGTATTAACTAGTTAGGTACAATTTTTATAATCACACTTGACACTTCAACTTTAGTTCAAAGATGTTCACTGTAATTTATTTCAATCTCATTTTTATTTAAAAATCGAACGTTTATTGTTGCACTATCCGTCTATAGACACAATTCCAAATTTTAAAAAAACCCGCGCATTTTTTGACACTTATTTTTTTAACGCAATGTCACTTTATATTTTTCGAACAGACACTGTAATTAAAAAAAATAAAAGAAAAAAGTTCGACATACCGATGCCGGCGATGACATATTGCCGCCACAGTTGTCCTGCCTCCATTCTGTACGCTTGCTGGTTGACTGGCGCACCGGTCTGACCAACCGGGTCGTAAGCGTAACTTCTATCTTCCATCGACGTCACACGACGTCACCCGATGTGTTACGTTGCTGCGTTTACGTCGAGCTGGGCTCGATGGTGGATGTTTGGCAAACACCCGGTGTTCCGCCGCCAAGACTGTGGATGAAGACCTCGTGTTAATATAGTGTGATAATTTGGGATTTTTCCCATTCATGTGCAACCCCATGATGACGAGTCATCAGCAATCTTCCGGAAACTTGGCTAAGAATAATCTTAGTAGAGGCAGGGTGGCCAACCGGGTAAGGAGGGGAAGAGTCAATCCTCATGGCTCGTGAAGCAGTCACGCTATAGAAGTAATTAATGCATGTAGACGAGTGCTTAGCGGCTAAGGACTGAAAGATAGATCAGGAAGGTGGCAGCAGCTAGGAGAGTGCTTTCTCCTGTCTGATTCTGCTAATATACTGCAATCCCTACATCATACATTTGCCAAGCGTGGTCATAACAGCTATTTCCCTATTCAATAATTGTCTAGTAGGAAGCCCATGTTGAGGTGAACACTACCCTTTGATTGAAATATTTCAAATTTGAAAAGAATTGGTTTCAAATTTTTATCCTTAAAGATTTTAGGCCCTGTTTACCATAGAGCAGTAGGTTTACTGGCTCAATAAAGATAGTCGTGAGCCTAAGAGATCTCATGGAAGCTTTTTCGTACAAAAATCGATTCCATAAATCGTCTATATTAAAGCTACAAGATAAAATTAAGTAAATAAACAGATACGCCTAAAATAACATACCTAACTGTCAATGACAAAAAATGGGCCACCCGTCACAGATAAGAAACACATCGAATAGACAAAATAACGACATCACTATCATATTCTTTTTTTGAAATGTTTAGATAGGATAAGGGCCTGTTTCACTACAGCTATCGAATAAATTATGATTAAACAATTTCAGTTCCATTTTGAAATATAAGAGAAATAATTCTCGCAATTCCTTTCAAATGTTCGAATTCTAATCGCAATCTAATCTCAATGACAACTTATGTCAAAAACTTGTCAAAATGTAGGTAAATTTAAGGTTTTTTTTAGGTAGTCAACTTTGAAGGCGAAATTAATGGCACTGTAATCAAGATTTCCACTACCTATAACCCGCGACTTCGTCCGTTTGAAAATCAAGGGTTAAAGGGTACCATAAAATAGCCTACTCAAACCAAAACTAGGCAAGCTGGGGCCCAGACCTCTGTCCGGCCCTGGGCATTTGCCCAAAATGCCCAGTAGAAGAGGGGCCTGAATATAATTCTATATCCACCCCTTTAGAGAACAATCAAATAACATCTGTTAAAGTATCGATTTTCCATCGTCACTACAATAAATATATTTATTTTATTACACGCGTTTATTTCCACAGATTGTTCTAAACGGTGCAACATAATATCTACATCCATGTTATCGTTACATATTATGTTTAGTCTCGATAAATTATTCCGCGGATATCTCATGTATTTATTATGATAACTTGCAGATAAATTACAGATACAGTGAAATATCGCTTCGATATTATGTTGGTACTTAGTGTAGGTACTTTGTGTTGTTGTATGAAGTGTTAGGTATGTATGTACCTATGTGTTTGAATGTCGAAATATTCCCGTCTCTATTTGCAGTGGCTTTGAAAAGGAAATGTCACAGTTTCTTATGTCCAAAGAACAGATATACTAAAGCCTCTAAAGTTTAAAACAAAAAAGAATGGGCATTGTTCATTTTTTTTTATAAGTTGTAATTAAAAACCCGTTTCGAGGAATAGCGTCACTGAGCATTATGGACTAATTAATAATGAAAAATATTCATATTTTACTGATATTTTTGATAAAATACGATTGACCTTCATTGCCCTTCAAATTAGGTCAGCGCTGGTCAGTTTTGTATCGTTGCCTCAGAAAATAAAAAAAAGTAAGTGGCAAGTATTGTCAACCAGTTGTCAAGTGTCAAATTATAACGCAAATGTCAAAAGTTTTTGTAACATAATAACAGTTTAAAGTTTTTCAAAAATAATATTATTCCTGCGACTTTCCTAATAATCTTGTTCCATTATTCCGACACTCGACAATTTTTATAGTGTAAGAGTTATGGAATACAGGAAGTGCTTTGTTCCAACTTGCAGTAATAATAGCAATAATAGTCCAAACAAAATTTTTGTCCGTATAAGGGAAGATTTACGAGAAAAGTGGTTTATCATCGCTCATTGTGGTTTAGGAAACCGAACAATAGTCACCTCGTCGATTGTTAACACCTTAAAAAAGCACTCTCTGTTTAAAATTAACAGTTACGGTTTGAAATTTTCAATTTTAGATTTGTTTATGTATGAGTTATGTTATGACGCCTATTGACGTTTGACAGACGTTGTGTTGACAGATTTAAACTTTTAATTATGTAAATAGTTGGGCAAAGACACAATCTTTTGAGCCAATGATGACGTCATCTATTTTAAAAAATATATATATTTGAATATTTTTTTAAAAAATAACCATTGAGCCAATCATCAAAATATTCAAATTAGTTTCTCAAAATGGTCTAAATTTTTAATAAATAAAATAAAATGTAGTGGTTAAAATTTTTAAACTATCCCCATTGACGGAAATAAACTCTTCAATATTTTTAAAAAACCGGTCAAGTGCAAATCGATCGGCCACATGAAGGGGCCCGTACCACTGTACAATGTTTGTACAGCATTTGTTTTTTTTTTTGGCGTTACAGCAGCTGTAGTAATACACACTCTGTGAAAATAACAAGAGTCTACCTATTACAGTTCAAAAGATATAGCTCTTTGAAATATGAAAGGACACAGGCGGAGAGACAGACAGACAGCAGAGTCCTAGTAATAGGGTACTATTTGGCAACCTTTGTATAAAACACCCTAAAATCAAGTCCACTCAATGCGAGTAAATTTCACTCGTCCGTTAAAAGTTAAACAAGTTTGTAAGCAGTCCATTATATTAGGTCGTTGCAATTGCAACTCAATAGTTAAATAAGCAACAGAACTAAGCCTATGCAACTCAAATTAAGAACACAATCAAAGACAATCAGTATTCCGTCCACAGAAAGCTGCGTGCACGCATAACGGAAGCAAGCACGAAGACGAGATGAATAATGGCGCCGAACTAACTTCCGCTTGCCGTTTTCCTGTATGACAATATTTTGACAAACTGCACGTCTTGTTGGGGCTAGTTTTCCTCTGAATCTTTGGTTCAAAGAATTGATTATCCTTAAGGCAAAAGGTTGTTTAAAATATCGGTGAATCGTTTCCCTCTTGTACTTTAGGATTTACCAACAGGTAAGTTGGTCATCTTATGACCTAAATAAAATAAATAAATATAACCTAAGAAGCAAAACCACAGGAAAAAGTCTGACCAATTAGCAAGTTTTTCTAGCCATTTCTGTGGTAAATAGGATAATTGCGTAGATGACACCAGTCTATTGACGTACTTTTTATGAGCTGTCAAAACGCGAATCCTCCATAGATTTTGTACGACAATACTTAACTATGACGTCACTTTTCTAACATCTCAATTCACTAACTATTTATTGATTTCAAAGTATTTTTTTTTGTTAAAGGTGTGTCTTAGAATTATTGTTTAATGGTGTCTACTACCCAATTGTAACACGAATAAGTACCTACACTATGTAAAAATGAGTTTATTTGTTTGTTAAGCTTTCACGGCTAAACTACTGTGTCTACTGTAGCGATTTTGATGAAATTTGGCACGATACAGAGTAAGCTTGAACCTCAAGGAAAAACATAGTCTAGGTACTTTGTCGCGACGCGATAACCGCGATTGACACGGACGGAGTCGCGGGTAAAAACTAGCAGCTAGATAAATTGAAAAACAATCGATAGTTTTTTAGTCTCTTTTTTGGAATAGACAATTAGACGGATAGTTTTGAAAAGAAAAGCGTTTCGTGTTTACTTACTACGGAACCCCAAATAATTAGTTTTATATTTAGGACGCATTTGTGTTACAGGTAGACTATTTAATTGTTTACAGTGCATATGAGAATGCATTCTGAAAAAACAACTCACGTATAATTTAATGGTGGTAATTTATATTAATTTGACGTAAAATAATAACTCGTGGCCGGAAGAGACAGGTAATAATAAATAATTATCTCTGCTTGCAATCTTAACACTGATTCGTGGAAATGAAAACCTGAATAACACTATTTTGCACCTTAAACAAAAGCTTATACGATACAAAGTCGAATAATTATGTTTAGTGGCAATCTAATCTTAGCGATAATCAATGCAAAAAAAATGCAGGAAAATCAGAGACATTTTTGACAGACTAAGAGTGCAATTAGATTTCAATCGTTCGTAAAAATGAGTAGAATACCACTACTGTTTAAAAAATAACTTAATATTAGCAAAAAAGTAAATTAATTGATAAAGTTGTAACAGTTCCTGATGATAACAAAACCTTAACTCGTTTATATGATTGATTGCTATGACAAAATTGGTAGGCGTTACATTGGTCAAATATTTTATGTTTTTACAATGATTTGCATAGTCTGTCATGCGCAATCCGATGATCCTGACCGTAATTAAATCTATTTTTGGCAATAATTAGTTTATTTATCTGAGTGATTCTAATTATTCATGCTCGAAACAGCTAAATGACGTAGGTAAGCATCAGATGCCAAGTAAGCGTGAATTACGTACTTAGAAATTATAATAATTAAAACATTAATAATCATTCTTCATTACAAATTCATAAGAGACAAGCGTTGAGAAAATATTTGTTGCCTGACAACAATTTGTCAATTTGACGACACCATTCGCGCGGCGGGTAAGCGATTGACTAGGCTGCTATGCTGCGTTGCGGGAGTTCGATTACTAAACGGGACAAATATTTATATGACCTACAGATAGTCGTTACGGTTCTGGCTGTTTGTGTATGTGAGTTTTATGTGTTTGTAAATGCATCCATGTTACAGGAGAAGTATCTAGAGTGGGGCAATATTTAAAAACAAAAATCGAAGGAAACTATTTACTGTTTTTTTTTCTTTGGATAAGGATAATACGTGTATTGGTATTATTATAACGCCTTAATTTGGAATAAGTTCTGCACACCTATTGCAGTATGTATTTTTAATTATGGTATATAGTTTCACGCGTTTTTCGTGGTATGCGTAATTACTAAAATAATTCACGTTAACAAAATAAGGGTTTCAAAATAGTAAGTATCTATGGAGTTATTAAGTTGGAGTTGTTATGGGGTTATTGAGTACCTAATCTTATCCTTTAATTAAAAAAGGCAACTAGATTTATTCATTTTGTTATTGTTTATCGATCAATAGTGGCTCTAAAAGTTACATTAAAATATATAATTTGACTTTTACTTTGATTGTGGTCATAGGCGCCTGACAAAATAATAAAGTTGAATCGTAATTTGAAATTATTATTCTACATCTTTATTTCATCAGGCACTTACTACCTAGACCTCGACCTCTGACTGCCTTGTTAGCCTAATGGTTCTAATCGCAACTGCTACGCTACGGGTGTTGTGTTCGATTCCCAGGTCGAGCAAAGTGTCCTCCACGGAAAAAACATTTATATGACCTACAGATCTGTTCTAAGAAAGTAGTGTGTAAGTGGGGTTTTTCTACGAATTTCTCAGTAGCAGCTTGGAGTTAGGATTTGTGCCCGGTTAATGGCAATAGGCTCGCCCCCTATTTCATGGCCCTAAACGTGCGCGCGAACTGTGGGTGTACATTGATACACTTCTGCCTAACCCTTCGGGGAATACAGGCGTGAGGTGATGGTGCTACTAATGCATTGCAATTACAAGTGGGGAGTACATTATAAATTATCATAGGACATCGTGGAGTGTCTCTAGCGTTTCATAAAGTTATGCATTTATCAATTCAAGGGCACTTCAGACAAGTGTTTGCGTTCTATTGTGCGTAGCATTGTGAAATCTGGGTAACCTAGGTAGCTAGATTTTTACCTAGGTTATCTAGACTTTGAATGCTAAGAGATGTATTAAGCGGTATGGCCATGTATGTGTATGATATAAGCCAATAAGAACCAAATTCTCCATACAAACCTATCTACGTTTTGGAACGAGCAACTATAAATTTCTGACTAACTGACAGATTCCTTGACAATTAAAAAGTGTCTGTAAATGGTTTAATTGAAATAAATGCTTTGATTTTGACTTTGAATAAGATCGTCTGATTTTTATAATGCAGCTTGATTAAGCTCTGCCCCCCTAGCCAAGTCACAAACGATAAACGCCAACGCTGAGTAGGCCTTAATAGATCTTCAACTTTATGTGCTTGGTTTTAAGTTGAAGATCTAATGAAGATTGCATAGCGTTTTCGTTCGTTCCAGTCGCTAACGCTTAGAAATCTTTAATAGATTTTCAACTTAAGGCTCTTGGGTATTAAGTTGAAAATCTATTGGTACCTACCGAGCGTTTACGATTATCGTTTGTGACTTGGCTAGGGGGGTTAGATAAAGATTCAATGGAGCTAAGTTTTTTTAAACACGCGCAATAAGCATTTACATTTGATAACATCACCTATCTTACCCGTCCCGCTTCACGAATGAGTCTGGTAAAAACACACATAGCTTCATAGCCTGACTTCACAATTTATAAACTTTGCACATTTTTGTAAGAAAGGCAGTCTTAGTGCTCTTCCAATTTAAACGTTTGGACTGCTGCAGCCCTGAAGCCGTGTGGAAATGGACTCCACATGGACGGTTGTCTTTTTTTATAAAGTTGACAAGTCAAGAGAATCCGGTGAAACTCGTACCACGCATGAACGACGGTAAAACGACAAATGTCTGATGTCAACCGTATGAAAAAACACAAATGACTGCTTAAGTTACGATGGAACGCTTAAATAAGACCAGTCCTTAGTACCTACCTAACCAACAAATTTTATTTTTAACCTCAAATTGTTTACTGCCTCGTTAGCCTAGTGGCCTTAGCGCGACTGCTACGCTAGAGGTCTTGGGTTCGATTCCCTAGGTTGAGCAAAAAGTGATATTGGGTAATGAAATTCATGAATGTTAATGGCAATAGGCTCGCTCCCTATAACATGGGACATAAAATATATCATTTGCGAATTGTGGGTGCACACCTTTGCTTCTGCCTACCTTCGAGGAGTACAGGCGTGATGGTATGTGATGTAAAACCCTTCAAAAACCTAAGACGTTATTCAAAATCGTCAATGCCACGTCAGCAGTATTTTACTTATTGATAAAATAAAGAATTCAACGTGAATCCTGACCTTGATTAATTAATTAATTAAGTAGTTGGTGTTTTCGCACCAATTTAATTAATAAGCTTCATGCGTTATCTATTAATATTTGCTGGATTACGTAAAACCCAGTGATTACACCTCTTGATAACGGTTATCGGAAAGGTCATTCATGAAAACAGGTAGGTACGTAAACTTACTGACGACGAACCTAGGTCTATATCTTCTTTATTATTTCTTTGAAAAAAAAAAACTTTAGTCTAGTAATTTCTCCTGGTTCGTGCGTGCGTTTACAAGTATAATTTTTGCTTAAGATATCAATGGCAAATGGGGTGCAACCGTGCAAGACATCACAATGTTATTTTCCTTTGTTTTATTGATTTGTTTTGCTCGCCCCCTATTACATGAGACCTAAATATACGTGCGAACTGTGGGTGTACATTGGTACACCTCTGCCTAACCCTTCGGGGAATACAGGCGTGATGGTATATTATTGATTAGTCTTTTTTTTGTGCATTATGGTCTGTGTCAATAAGAGGAGCTCGTGGCTAAAATAATTACAGCCGCATAGACCGATCTTCCGGGTTAAGCCACGCTTGCCGAGGTTGGTCTGTGGACCATTTACTATAGCGAGTTTCCTCCGTGCCTTGGAAAGCACGTAAAGCCGTTGGTCCCGGCTGTCATTTGTAGATCTTTGACAGTCGTTACTGTTAGTCAGAAGCCCGAAAGTCTGACAACCAGTCTTACCAAGAGTATCGTATTACCCATTACTGGGTTGTGGAGGTCTGATAGGCAGTCGCTCCATGTAAAAATACTGATATTCAGCTGCATCCGGTTCGACTGGAAGCCGACCCCAACATAGTTGGGAAAAGGTTAGGCAGATGATGATGGTCTGTGTCAATAAACATTTTTTTCTTTCTTTCAAACTTTAACCTTCAATATCTAGAACAAAAAAAAATTGCAATGATGAATGTAACATGTAACCTTTGGCTACGCAAAGCGTCTTTTTACACCCTTATGTAAGTATAATAAAGTCACATACCAAAAAAACCAAGCACGGAACCTTTTTAAGTCCACTAAGACGTGATAAAATTGATTATTATGTCAACTTCTTGCGCATGATCAGACCAGGTGCGTTATCATTATCAGTTAAGTACAAGTGAGTATTTAATTTACTGAAGCTTAGGTTAGGTGATGGATAGGTATTCTATATAAAACCAAACCTAGTGACAACGAGTCGCAAGTAGTTCCCTGCCATTATTGTAAGGAAGGGAGTCCCTCGATTAAGGAAATATTATATCGGACTTCTACCCAGTGCCGTAACAAGGGCGGTGCCAGCGGTACCCAGGCACAGGGCTCAGACCTTGGAGGGGCGCAGAAATGACCATACCAGGACCAGATTTTTTTTAAGGGCGCAGTTATTCGATCTCGCCAGAGCGCATAAAAGGCTAATTAATTACGGTGCTGCAAAGCAAAGTCATCTACCGACTTCTTCTACCCATCTGCTTCTACCAACTAAAATCCCCCAATCAAAAGTGAACTCTAGTCTTGCGAGCAGTGGCGTAGCGTGCCTTGGAGGGGCCCTGTATCAAAATTAGTTAGGGGGCCCAAATGAAGGGTAAAGGTATCGGTTATTGCGAGATTCTCCCGTGTTTGTGGATAACATTTTGCAAATTTTAGCTTACACACGTTAGGGGCCCCTGTAATCCGGGGGCCCCGTGTCGATACGGGTCCGTGGGTTACGCTCCCAGTCGTCGAGGCACCTGTGGTCGACGCACCCGATTCGATTAATTTCATATCATTTTTTTATTGTGCTTTTTCACTTAGTACAGTAAACGAAAAAAGTGTTACATCGTAATAATAAAGTATTTTTCCTTGCTAAACAAAAGTTATCTATCAAATAGCAGAGAGTATTATATAGATTGTCACTTAACATTATCCTTACACATCTTTAGTGAAAAGTGATGATTTGCTTGTACATTATATACTATTTTTTTTTAAATATTTATTTAAGGTTTTACAGTAGATTATTACTACGCTAAAAAAATCGATAAATTTCACATACAGTTATTTTGAAAGCTTGATTATTTTGTTATTGAAGCTGACTGTTATATTTAGGTTAAATTATTCTCATTTGTTTGGTTGCACAGTTTGATTATGTTTAATTATTATTGTTACAAAGATGAAAATAATATTTCACTATGTATAAAACTTAGTTACTCTGCAGACTCTCTTAAGACGGATTATTTAAAATCATTATCTTATTGTATTACATGTGAGACTAATTATTTTATTAAGTTACATGATTCTCTTGATTATAGGTAGGTTATGAAAACTGTGATAGGTATATTAATGGTAAACAATTTTTTTTACTAGTGTTCTTATTGAGTTATATATAAATAAATAATGAAAAATTACTGAGTCTTAAATTTGTCAAAACATACTACCAATATAAAAGCATTTGTGTGTTATAAATATAATTATGATTTTTATGTTATACATATACAACTTACAAACAATATACATTAAATATTTTTGTAAAACAGTTTTGTGCCTGACATTACATTTGATCAAAAATTGACTTGAATTAAATAAATCGAATCGGGTGCGTCGACCACAGGTGCCTCGACGACTGGGAGCGTAACCCACGGACCCGTCGATACGGCGGTAGCTACGCCCCTGCTTGCAAGTTATACTCTGTATTGAATCTTGCCTACCAAGGAGGGATGGGGTTATGTGGCTACTCTACTCATCCGTGAAGGTTTTCTTTGGTATCCCGGTAGAGTAACTTTGTCCGGGCATTATATGGGTATTATCTGTGCCCAGGGTACAGTATTGTTTGCATTTGAATTTATGTATGTCTGGCGCCTTATTAAATAATAATTAAGTTGTTTCTATAGAAATAGCGATTAATCTTGATTAGGGATTATTACATCATTATCGGCATTATATAACTATCGGCGGATTAAATTTTCGCGACTTTTAGTGATAAATAAATGCTCTTGATTTAGCTAATTTATTAATTACTACCTGCGACTTCGACCGCATGTCTTCTTGCACCTGCCCTAAGTTACGTCATTGGTTACATTCAAAAATATATCAATCTTTCCTCTTTATAATATTAGTGTAGATTAGAAAAAGGAACAAAACCTATGTGTGAAATAAACCGGAAGTTCCCGAGAATAATGTTTTTTATCTTCTTTATTTATCTTGAGATATTATAATAATGAGAGTCTTGCAATCCTGAGTTTAAATAAGTCTGAAGTCAACTCGAGTTCAAATATACATATAACGTATGGACTCGACTAATCTCAAGTTGACTTGTCTCTAGTCAAAATATACTTCTGTAGGAGTAGCCCGAAAATATTCGCTTCGAGTCGATTTACGAATTGTAAATGCGACTGTCGAAAAGCTTTTGAGTTTAATTTTATTACAACAAGCACAATTAGTATCACTCATTAATATAAATAACGGGGAGGGGGGCAACAGAAACTAAATTAATAAGTAACACAAAAACGACCCTATCTTCTTAAACATTAGGTACCGATTAAAAAAAAAACTGTTAGAAAATGCATGCAGTTTGCTAGTCTTAAACACCATTATGTAAATGATGACATAAGACTGTAAATAGCACTCGTAACACGGGAACGAGTACATAAACTAATGTTATAATGGTTTCCTAGTCTTCTCGCAAGTTGTTTGAGCTAAGTACCTACTGCATATTTGTTTATTAATTACAAAACATAATGAAGCTATTTATGTGTACTTCATTTGTACTATGTTGTGGGTAGAGTGTGAAATCCTACTAATATTATAAATGCGAAAGTGTATGTGTTTGTCTCTTCTTCACGCTCAAATGGCTGAACGGATCTGAATGAAATTTGGCACTGAGATAGATAATAGTGCGGAATAACACATAGGCCCCATACACACATAGGGCATAACTGGCCCGTTGGTCTCGTATTTGCAAGTGCGACTACTGTGCAAGGGGTCCCGGGTTCGATTCCCAGGTCGAGCAAAAAGTGTTATTGGGTTTTTCTATGAAATTCTCAATAGCAGCTCGGAGTTTGGATTTGTGCCCGGTTAATGGCAATAGGCTCGCCCCCTATTACATCGGACCTAAATGTACCGGCGAACTGTGGGTGTACATTGGTACACCTCTGCCTAACCCTTCGGGGAATACAGGCGTGATGGTATTATAACACTTAAGCTACTTTTTATCCCGAAAAAATGTACGGTTCATAATCGTCTCATATGTCAACTTTGAACGAAGAACGAAGTCGCGGGCAGAAGCTAGTTGTATACATTTTTTTGTAGCTATCCAAGATTATCCACCCGCCTATTATTGTCCCACTGCAGGGCAAAGGCATCTTTGGTACTTGCCCGGTATCGAACACCAAGCTCAAGCCTATGAGGCGTCACTCCTTCCCGCCCCGCCCAGGGCGGGGGAAGTTATTTGATGATTTCCCGCCTATAAAAAAAAAAAAAAGCCTGTGAGGCGTGTGCCTTAACCACTAGGCCATCAGATATTACATCCCCTGCATCAATCTCCTTCGCAACGTCAACCAACAGAAACCATCCATAATTTTTCTGTAGATAGAAACCTGGCAGTGGCAAAAACTAATCCTTACTAATATTATAAATGCGAAAGTAACTCTGTCTGTCTGTCTCTTCTTCACGCCTAAACCACTGAACTGATTTTAAATGAAATTTGGTACAGATATACTCTGGGACCCGAGAAAGGACATAGGATAGTTTTCATCCCGGAAATCCCCCGGGAACGGGAACTATTAATCCACGCGGACGAAGTCACGGGCAAAAGCTAGTGTCTAAATAAAAAGCAATCTTAAATTTTACTCTAATTACAACATTTGTAATTACGATAAGATCATTTCCATTTTCCAATGAAATCGATGTTTGATTAATATCTCAATATAATCCGTTAAACAAAAAGTCATGTTCCTATCTAGGAAAAGAGATATCAGGTAAGGATAAACCTGAAAATCAATCTATACTTAAATAATATAGAAGCTGAAGAGTTTGTTTAATTGTTTAAATAAATAGCTAGCTTTGCGTAGCATAGCGTAGCGAAGCATAGCTTAGCGTAGTGTAGCGTAACTAGCTTCAACTTTAATAATAAATAATAATAATAAATATCTTGGGACAACTCACACACGGCTATCTGATCCCAAGCTAAGCAGAGCTTCTGTTATGGTAACCAGACAACTGATATACATACTTATATAATTGATAAATACATACATATTATAGATAAATCACACCCAAACACAGAACAAACAATCATGCTCATCGCACAAAATTTGTCCTGGGTGGGAATCGAACCCACGACCTCCGGCTTAGCAGTCAGGGCCGCTAACCACTAGACCAACAGGCCCGCTTTCTGTATAACTTCTTTACAATTCAAAAGGGCCTGGTAAGTGGTCTAATTCAAATAGGGTAACTTAGCCGGTTTTCGGCCACTTAAGCGAACGTGTGACTTTGTGACGATTTTTCTCCATGACATTAACGTCGCAGACTAGTTTCTTAAATATTTTTGAACTCGAAATATAATGTAGTTTTGATATTAGTAGACCTTTTACTCGTCAGCGTTAAATTAAAATTACTAAAAATTAAAATGACTGAAAATAGCGATTTCACCGGTTTTCGGCCACCTGTTTCAGTTTCCGGCCATTATTTTGCTAGTTCTCGGCCACTAATCTGCTATTTGAAAAATGATCTATATTTGCTAACTAGTAGGCTCTATAATGGATTAAAGCAAAAAATACGTATGAATCAACGATTTTAATTAAAATATTTAACATATAGAAACATTTTAAACATAATAGTAGGAACATTGGTCAAAAAGAAAAAAGGATAATATGGCATAGCAAAAATAATTGAGATTATGGAAAAATATCAGCTTTTTGACTGGCCGAAAATACGATTTTTTAAACTGATTTTCGACCATCCCTTCAAACAGGGCCGAAAAACAAATTTAAATTAATTAGTATCCGGCCGCTGATCAACTTGCTTAATTTTCTAACTAGCTAATAAGATAAATTTTGGGGAAGTCCCTTTATGTCTGTATTGTTCGTGTGAGTGATGATTTCAATTCAGTTAGTTGATTTATTATCGTTAGCTTCTATTGGCCGAGAATCAGTTAGTAAATTATTAGTTTTCAACCCTATCGATTAGCTTAGGCCGAAAGGTAAATATTAAAATTCTAATTTTCGGCCGTCAAATATTCAATAACTATTAAGTATTATTACCACATAATTAGCTCAAAACATGCGGCCGACATCTGACTACACAAATGAGAAGCGGTTCTACTTTGTGTATAAAGCATTTCTTTTTAAAGAATTCCTTATTTAATAATCAAAAGAATCAATTAAATATAAACGGTCTTCTTCTAGTTTTCGGCCGGCCGGCCGAGAAGTAAATAGTCCCCCAAATGATTATCTAGTTTACCGGCCATCAAATTTAAATGTAAATAACATTATCTTTCTTCCATTTTAATTAAAATAACACTAATTAAACTTATCTCCCGTGCACAGAACAATAATTATATTTATAAAACCGATAAACAACTTTGTAACTTAGCTTGCAAAAATTATGCGCGCACTATTTTTTTCACTAATTTTGACACACGCGTGCACTGTAAGACTTTCGCAGGGTCACAGACGACACAGTTGGATCATTAAAATTCTACAAAATTCAAAAGTTGTAGGGTTTATACCAATACATTAAGTAGGCGTTGTTTTTTTTAATGGGTAGGTTAAAGTGTCCTTATTATATTAATATAACAACGTACTGGCCGAAAACCAGAGGTGGTCGGCAAACCGGCTAAACTACCCTACATGCTTTGACTTTAAACGAGCTCACATCAGAAAGTGCTAGTCCAATTTGAAATTTTTTTTTTGTAATTTACATACATACATAAACTCACGCCTTTTTCCCATGGGAGTAGGCAGAAACCACGGACCGCCACCTGCATTTGCTTTTGTATTTTCATCATCTTCCTGCCCTTATTCCAAGTTACTTGGGGTCGGCGCAACATGTTTTCTTCTTCCATGCCGTCCTGTCAGCCGTCATACTATCACTGACTCCCTTCTCTTTCATATCATTCTTCACACAATCCATCCATCTTTTCTTTGGCCTCCCTCTTCCTTTCCATCCATCCACAATTATGTCCAAAACCCTTTTGGTCACATGTGTGTCAAGCCCGTTTATTAAGAAAGGTCTATACACAATATTTTGATTACCTACTAACATTACATAAAAAAACGCGTCGTTTTGATTACTTATGTATTTCCGATACTTGGTCCCCTCATCATGTTTGAAGAACTGAAACACCACATATCACACAAGATATACACATTTTCCACTGTCGTAAAATACTTTTACCGTATTTTTACGTCAACTCTTCATTAAAAGCGTTTCTGGTTATAATATTATAAATACGAAAGTATCTGTCTGTCTGTCTGTTACGCTTACACCACGAAACCACTAAATCGATTTTAATGAAATTGGGTACGATGAAACTTTAAATTCTAAGAAAGATAAGGTAAACTAGTTTTTATTTCGCGACTTCGTCTGCGTCCGCGATAACCAACTTTTACGCGGACGAAGTCGCGGGCCAAAACTAGTTTATCTAATACTCTATGGTCTATTATCTATATCTGTGGTCGAAAACCACAGAGTATATTATTCAAGAAAGATTTGACACTAATGACATTGAAACACACTGACTGGCATACTAACACGTAAGCAATGTCATATAACGAGCAAAAAATAAAAAGATTTAATCTTTGTTGCGTAAATAGGTATCTACCTTTGTTTATCAAAACTATGTACCTAAAGATATTATTAATGATACTAACCTAATCCTTACTCATTAGCAGAATTTGTGCCCGGTTCATGGTAAGATCGACCCTATTATTTATTCGTTAAGGTTTGATTTACACCATTTGATATCTTTAAGTTGCCGGTTCAACGCCGGGTCAGCACAAGTGTGACTTTTTTTATTCATATGTATTATTTAATTTTTATCTTGGGCATCTCTGACGCCGATTAAGGAAAACATTGTGAGGAAACCTGGACATAGAATTTCTATATGTTTGAAATCATCAACCCACTTTGAGAAAGCCTGGTGTTCAATGCTTTTTTTTATAGATGGGAAATCATCAAATAACTTCCCCCGCCCTGGGCGGGACGGGAGGCAGTGTCAGACTTTTACTGACTAAAACCCATTTATGTTCCTTTATGTGCCCTTTGCGTTCCGGGGCGCGGTATCTCTTTCGAACAACCCGCAGCCCCGGCAGGCATCGGCTCTTAGTGGCCCCTTCCAATGGTGTTCAATGCTCGTGCTTTCTCTGTATGAGAAGAGGCCTTTGCTCTGCAGTGGGACAATATAAGCTGGTATTTTTTTTTAGATGCACACCTAATCACGTATCTCTTTATGCAACTAGATTAAAATCAAGATTATTACCAAATCTGTCTGTTTATTTTTACACCAATACGTAGACTTTCTTTATCACAATCTAGATGAAGTCATAAGTAGGTATCTTTTATTTTGATAAATTTCTTATTTTTCCTCATCATCCATCTATAAACGTGATGGCCACATGACGATAAACTAATCCGTCTTGTGCATATCGATGCACAAAATCTGTGTTGATAAGAGATAGCGAAAAATAACACGACTTATAGTACACACATTATGCTGAGTCTATTGCCAAATTCCGGGTTCATCATCATCATCATCATATCAGCCGTAGGACGTCCACTGCTGGACAAAAGCCTCCTAAGGAATTCCTGGAGATTGAACCCCGGACTTCACGCTTAACAGTCGTACTTGCGACCACTAAACCAATGAGAAAGTAAAACCAGCCAACTGTTGTCCCACTTCAGGGCCTTTTCTCATACAGAGAAGGCACGAGCATTGATCACCACGCGGAATCTAATTGAAGGCGGATTGGTGTTTTAATTTTCAGACTTATGGTTTGCTCACGATGATTGATTCCCGAAGTCGGTGATAAAGTTAGAAAGTGCGGAAAAAGTCTCAATGGTTCCTGCAAGACATCGAACCCGCAACCTCATGCATAAGACGTGTCTTAACCACTGCACCATCACGACGATAATAGGACATAAAGTAATAAAAAAAAAATAGGAACTTCAGACATTTCCCATAAGAGCACAAAATATAATTAATTTCATATGACTGCAACACACTCTTGCGTCTTTAAAATAAGAAATATGGGTATAAAATTATTACTAGTTACTATAAACAAACAGGAATGCTGTCTTATTACCATAGAATAAAGAAAAAAACTATTTAAATAATTACCTATCTACCTAATGCGTGCGATTTCGTCCGTGTGTAAAACAAGTAATAGGTACCATAAAATATAGCATATGACACTCAATAATGTAGATTTTTATCAATAAAATATTTTTGTAATCTATCCAGCAGTTCCAGAGATCAGCCCCACATACAAACAAAAAACAAAATAATTTTATAAATAAAATATTTACGTCATTTATTTATGTATCCCTCTTACTCACACCTTAACATCTATCTCTTTCACACGTCATGCTTTCATCAACATTCCATTCCTAAAGGAATATTGAGTTTACCTGTCTTTAAAAAGAGCCAATCAACGATGGTTAAAATAACACGTCACTACATCATAGATAAAAAACACGATAAAAATCCTCTTTTGACTGGATTTTTGTTTATTACCTAGGTTAGTGATCTGATTTCAGATAAACTACCGTACTAATCTATCTACCAATAAAATGTTCATGATTTTTATTAGCAGATAAAATACGCAAAAATTACTTTTATCAAATCGTTGTTTTTTTCCTTGGGATGTTAGATAGATACAATATTTAACTACTTACCTATCAATAATTACTGATTTATTTGGTGATATCAATTAAATATTGATATTGTTATCTACATCAGTAATTATATCTAGAGTTTAGCAAACTTTAGATATAATTACTGATGAAACACATTCGCGTCAAACTGTTTTTTTTTTTTTTTTTTTTAATTATATTGCAGAGTTAAAGTATGGGGTCAGTGCCGTAGGGCTAAATTCCGCTAAGCTAAGCTACGAAACTTACGATTCCCTAAGAAAGCTACGCTGCGTTTCAAAGCCTACGCCTGACGCTACGAAAGTTACGCTGCGCTACGTAAGCTACGTTGCGCTACGGAAGCTACGCTGCGCTAGGGAGGCTAAATTGCGCTACGGAAGCTACGTCACGCTACGGAACGTATACTTTGCTTCGTATTTTAATACAGACCTCTCATTGAATATAGATATGCCTACGCCGTAGCAGCCGTAGCCACTGAGTGGCCCAAAATGTTGAATTATTTGTTGTGTATTTCATCGAGTTTAACTTATTCCCAAAATATTATGTTTTGTATAAAGAGCGCTGTTGACGGCTGTTAGCACAAATAATAAGTATTATAATCTAAGCCATTGTAAAAAAAAAACAGATAGCATCTAGTTTCAAATTATCCAACTGATTTAATTTCCCGTATAAATACTGTATATCGCGATCTTTATACCTTCCTATAGATATACCTATACCTACTGCCTATCGTTGAAAGTTACATAAAATTTTGATTACTTAAATGTACTCTGTGATATCAGTAACTTCCACGTCATCAATGAAATTGTAATCACTCGTTTTACGCTAAAATATTACGTATTTTCTTCTGCCCGAGACTTGGCTAAATTGGATACCTATATTTCGACTTCGTCCGCGTCAAATTTGATATATTATCCCACGGGAACCGTACATATTTCCGGGATGAAAAGTATCCTATGTGTTATTTCACACTATAATCTATTTCAGTGCCAAATTGCATCCAGGACCGTTCAACCGTTTAAGCGTAAAATAGAGTAAAATGTAACAAACTTTTTATATTAATACAATCGAACTATCCGCGACTTTACGTTACGTCTTTGGTTACTGCTTCCCTCCCGTGAATCGTAGCATGATGTTATATAGCCTATGTTACTTAGTGATAATGTAGCTTTCTATTGGCGAAAAATGGTTAAAATAGACCAGTAGTTTTTAAGTTTATTCGTTACATATACAAAAATCAAAAAATCCAAATCTTTCTTCTTTACAATATTAGTGTAGATTAGTAGGATGGTGATTATGTACATTATGTTGCATAATCCAAGACATAATTTCTCTAAAGAAACATTTTATTATAGCCCTGAAACCCAATTATTTTCAATTTAATGTAAAATTCGATTTTTAGTAGCTTTGAAACCCATAACTAGTTAATCAATTAAATATTTGAAATCTCTACAACTTCTTCGAAAACTTAATGAACTGTTGATGTTGGTTGGTTCTTTTTTACCAGAACAATACTGTAAAAGCGGGAAGAGACGATACCTATACATAGTTGCAGTTACAACAAAAGCTTTTGTTCTAGTTAATGAGTCATTTCAAATGTAGTTAAGTATTATACTAGCTATTACGCATTATTAGTATCATCGGATTCTAATTATGCGTAAATAGTCAATGACTGAATATATTATTTGCAATTTACAATAAGTTTTTAGCCCTAAGCTTATGACTTATTAGTAGATTTTTATATAACTTAATTAGGTTCAATTGAACATTGAAAGAAATTACAACCATCAAAACACATAAAATACACTGAAAAAGAAATTCACTAATAGCTTGCAGTTAGGATTTCTGCCCGGTAAATTGCAATAGGCTCGTGGGACATAAGACCTAAACAAACCGGCAAACTGTGGACCGTGTATTTTGGTACACCTCTGCCTAACCCTTCGGGGAATACAGTGGTGATGGTACGGTTTCTAGCCCCGAAGCTTATGAATTATTAGTAGTTTGTTTATTTAATCTTATATTATTTAAGTAATTAGTTCCAGTTAAACATTGAAAAAAATGAAAATATTTGTCTACTATCAAAGCAGGGGGGCCCATAATACTTAGGTGCCCAAGGGCCCCGCAATGGACTAAAGACGGCCCTGGCCTTAGCATTGAGTCTAGTCTGTTTACGTTGAAATAACGATCTCGGATCAAAAGCTGCTATTAACAGCGTTTCATCGACTATTTTCGTCTCTTCAGTGATGTCAAAACAAAAATAGCCTTGCTCAATTCTGTATCTACCTAATACCAAGAATTTTGCAAATAATGTCTTTTATTTACATAGCAATAGGAACAACTGCTTTTATTCATTTGTCTCTGTTTTAATGGAAATCTCGCCTTTATATAAATTATTGTCTGACCAAGTGTTCCTGACAATAGTATTTACAATATAGCTATTCTGTCTTTCAATCTTACTTTACTGTTGTAAATACGAAAGTGTGTATGGATGTATGTTTGTTACTTAATCACGCCAGTGTGGCTAAACTAATCTAGGTGATATTTGGCATAGAGATAGGTTATTATCTAGAATAGCATATAGGCTATTTTTTAATCCCGTTTTTGTGCTCTCGTGGAATTATTTAAAACTTTTGCTTAACTGAAATCTACACAGATGAACTCACGCTTGTAACTGCAATATTTTAGTAGTAACCAAAGAAATCAAACCTTTAATAACCACACAATATACGAAAAAGAAACAACAAAAAAACTGCATTAGAAAAATGCCTAAACAATTAAAAATAAGTACTCACTTTTAAATAAAAATCCTGATGACACAATAGTTAATTAACTACAGAAAACAGTCTGACACGTTATTTTTTAATGGTTTGACAGCTGGTAACCGCGACGACGCTTGCGACCAAATGATACCACAATCTGGCTATCAGGACCGGACAGAACCCAACGGCGATAGATAAACAGTAAAACGTACGAGTATTTTGATGCAACACACACTCATGCTCGTTATTACGTAAATATTGTGATTTTAGGTGAAGCTTTCACTGTTTTTTAATAAAATAAATGCAATCAATAGGCTCGCCCCCTACTATTACATGGGACTTGAAACATGAACTGAAACATGAACTGTGGGTGTACATTGGTACACTTCTGCCCAACCTTACGGGGAATACAGGCGTGATGGTATACATAGGCTCGCCCCCTATTACATGGAACCTAAAACTAAAACATGCAACTGTGGGTGTATATTGGTACACTTCTGCCGTACCCTACGGGCAATACAAGCGTGATGGTATGTATGTAAAATAATACCGGTTTATTATTGTTCCACTGCAGGGCAAAGGCTTCTTCTCAAACAGAGAAGGCACGAGCTTTGATCACTATATGGTCAAAACGGATTGGCGATTTCAGACTTATATTATAAATTATAAGTCCAGGTTTCCATACAATGTTTTCCTTCACCGATGTCAGTGATCAGTCACAAAGTCACATTATGAAATAGAAAAAGTCACATTGGTACTTGCCCGTGCCCGGTTGCGAACCCACAGCCTCGCCTTTTGACCGACATGCGACCCACTCTGTATAATATTTATTTTGGTAGGAAAACTTACATAGACTAAAATAAAGACGCTACCCGCCGTCTGTCCCTCTTGACGCTTAGATCTTTTAAACTACGCAACGGATTTTAATGCGGTTTTCATCAATAGATAGAGTGATTCAAAAGGAAGGTTTATACGTATACAACATCACGCTACAACCAACGGGAGCGGAGCAGTATTTAAAGACGTAACTAAACGCGGGTGACACCGAGGATACATTATGTCGCTAGTTTATTTCAGTAATCTATACTAATATTATAAAGCTGAAGAGTTTGTTTGTTTGAACGCGCTAATCTCAGGAACCAGCGGTCCGATTTGAAAAAAATCTTTTTTTGTTGGATAGCCCATTTATCGAGGAAGGTTATAGGCTATATAACATCACGCTACGACTTACGGGAGCGAAGCAGTATTCAAAAACGTAACTTAAGGCGGATGAATAAAGCCACGCGAACGAAGTCGCGGGCAGAAGCTAGTAACGTATAAAACTGAATCTATATACGTGTAAATTATCAGTTTCAGGAAATTCTAAAATCTATTCCTTGTATTATTGGATGCAAAACGGTAACCCGACGATTTAAACAAAGGGAATGTATAGCGTCCTGTCAACTTGTCTCTAACAGCCATCGTTCAAATATTGGAGCCGCTCCAAGTTTGCTCGAGGGAGAATCTCCTGATTTATTGTAAACAAACATTATTTCCTATTTCAATGATGGTTATGCGTCAATATGATCATAGGCTTCTCAGTTCTAAAGCTTTCAGTAATCCGCGATGCATTTGTGGCCATGAATGTATATATGTATTCTTCAGACCGATTTCGGCCATGGCGGCTAATCTTAATGTAGACTAGCGAAGTGCGCAGGAGATATTATAGTGTTCAAGTGTGTGGCAAACACAGGTGTATTCCCTCTTCTCTAACTCTTGGGACGGCAATCCGGCACGACCAGGGAGAGATCAAGCGCAGGACCAACGGCTTTACGTGCTTTCCGAGTCACGGAGGTGTCATACCACTAACTTCCAAACTCCGGGGTATTTTTGAGAAAGTTATAGTGGAAAAACCCAATAACACTTTTTGCCCGACCTGGGAATCGAACCCAGTACCCCACGCTCCACAGTCGTACTTGCCACCGCGAGACTAACGGGGCCTGTCATTCAGTTATATATTGTAGATTCCTTTAACGTTGCATAGGAAATGAAAACTAGCCAAGAACATGAGAGACAACAAGAGAGTGATTAAACACAGATACACTCTATCTTCCTTAAATATCCTAGTCCGGCGGAACGGCAGTCCGACAGGAGAAAACAGGCGCAATAGAAAAGGCTTTACTTGCTTTCTAAGACACGGGATGCAACAGTAACAACCTCCAAACTCCGGGCTGTTGCTGAGAAATACCAAATGGAAAAACACTATAACAGTTTACCTAATCTGGGAATCGAACCCAAAATTTTACGAGGCTTGCCACCAGCTGTGCGATTCTCTAAAATGCAAGCTCGAAAACGAGTCCCACTTCGATAACGAACCAACTTGTCATTGGCTTAGTATTCGTTCGCCGTGGTGACGTCACCGCGGCGAACGAATATACAAGATCAAGTCCAAAATCACAACGTTAAAAATGAAAAGTCACACAAAAAATTATTTATCAAAAAAAAACCTTACACCACTTTTTTTTTTAATTTCCTATTATATGTCTAACTATAAAATAGATATATAAGTGCCTACTTACTGGGTATAGGGAGGAGTGTACCGGCCTCTGAAACACACCAAGCACTACTAGACCTAAATTCAATCATATACAGCTAAATATTGATATCAAGGGTATAATACTGAGTGTGAGTCAGGATAACGTCGAGAGGTTCCGTAGAACATTCATCGATTAATTTGTTTAACAATCTGGGTAAACTTTTATTTCATAGATAAGTCAGATGCTCGATTCAGCCACTATCTCCTTCTGAGCTCAATTTTGTCAGAAGATATGTCAAAATATGGGAAAAAGGCTAAGCAGATGATATGTTACTAACGCAACAATTAGAAAATTACTGAATTATGGTAGGTACTTGATCAAAAGTCAGTTGATTAAGTACAAAGTAAGTTACATCTAAACTAAGTATTATAAATATTTCCGGGAATCAAAAAGAAACAAATTTTGGCCGTTTCAGCACCCTATCTTATTATTGTTATTATGGTTATTACCTTGCTATCATTTGGCAAATGAGCCCTACCTATACCGATCAAATAATAAAGAAATAAATCACTAGTTATGATGATATAATAAAATATGTAAAATCTCTTGGGGGAGGCCTTTCTCCAAGAGTGACCTGGGGAAAGGCCTGCTCCAATAACTTCCATTAACAAAAAAAAAAAATCGTCCACCAAAAATTACTATGTATATTCTATTTCTGCCTACCCTCTGCTCTTCACCATGCATATCTAACAATTTATAAACCAATCTTTTTCAAGGACCTTACAAAGAAATTCCAACCACAGAACCCTAATTATAGAGTGCATTTTATCAAGCAAGAAGTCAACAGCTTACCGCTTGAGCAAATGATAAATGTCGCCGGGTTTCTTCAGAATTGAGGCGGCACGTGAATGCAGAAGCACTTTGGATTATTCCTAATGACCTTGGGTGATGCATACTGAACATCATATCAATCCGTGATCGAGTTACTTGGAATGATTCTTTTGAACTTCAAATTATCATCATCATCATCATCATCATCATATTCCTGCCTTATTCTATGTTACTTGGGGTCGGCGCAACACGTTTTCTTCTTCCATTCCGTCCTGTCAACCGTCTTTGGTCTTTTTATTTTCTTCTTTTGGTCTTCGAATAAGTGGATAAACGTTCTGTTACTACCTTTATGGGCAATATTTTTCTAACGATTTGTGTAATTGGTAGTGCACAAGTATGTTAGAAAGCACTAGTGCACTTCCTCTTCCCTCACTCTCAAAGTCACATCAATTAGGCATCAATCAGGGACAGCAATTAGGCACGATCGAAGAGAAAGAGGCGCAAGGACATTAGCTAGTAAGAAATTCATTGGCAAAACCCAATAACACTTTTTATCTGGCCTGGAAATCGAATGCCATGCTAACAATCGTTAGTTCAGTATGTATTAGAGCTGTGGATTAAGTTGGCAGGACTCCAAGATTACCGATTATCTGTCTTACCCAAACAAGGACTGTCTGTGGGTCTGTAATTGATATAAACACTAGTCCATGTCTCTGTTCTCTGTTATTGGTAAATGTTTGATGTGCCTAAATAATAAATAAATATAAACAAGGAAAAATCGTAATGATGGAATCAAAAACCTGTATCACATAAAGACTTGCTTTAGCAACCTTTAATCATGATGGCAAAAATCTAAAAATGACCTGGCTTGTATTCTATAAAAAATCTCCCTTCATCAAGTGAGCGTGAGATGAGCTGTTTTGAAGTAACCATCAGAAGAACTATGATTCTCACCCAATGCTAGATTGTCAATTCCCTTAATTGCTGATGCGAGAAGATCACAGCGCTGCACTGCTCAAGCTGGGCACTCCGACAGCGTACGCTACGCCTTGTCTTCGGGGCTGCCTTGACAAAGATGGCACCTAAGCATCGTCTCCTGGCCTATGCGACATAGGTACTTTCTGAGGCATCCGTGTCCAGAAAGCACCTGCCTCAACCAAAAGGTGACGACTCTCCAGCCACTGCTTCAACACGGGACCTTACCATCACTTTAGCGGCGTGCCCGATTAATTCAAGCTGATGAGCATGGTCCACCTAAAACACTGATATTCAGCTGCATCCAGTTAAACTAGAAGCTGATCCCAACATAGTTGGGAAAAGGCTGGGCAGATATGAAGCTCACTTTACCTAAATTCATCAAGGAAGATTTTAACAAAATATCACTGCTGGTTGCAACTGTGAATCATAAAAAAATCATTAACCCTTCTTTGCAGCCAGTAAACAAACATACCGTTGCTACCTGTTATTTATCTAATTTATCACATCTCCTTCCGAATTTAGTTATTTGTAAAGCAAAGAAAACTTTTGTTATTTTAGTATCTACTTCAAATATTTACGTACATATTAATACTGTTTATTATATTTTTTGAGGTTTTACGATGGAGTTATTTTATTTTATTCTGTTCATTGAACTTAGTGCTGTATGTCATTGATGTAAATTAATCTTACCTATATAAATATTATCTTTGAGTTTTTATGTATGCATTGTTTATAATAAGTTTAATTATCAATTCTTTTTTAGGCGCTTATACCAAAGGTGTAAGATAGAGAGAAAATAAATAAATAGTCCAACTATACTAAAAATATTCTAGGAAACTATTCTCGTGTAAGGAGACGTAGGTCAATCGGTGACCGACTTTTATGTCGGAGGGAATGGAACATATGAATTCTAATATAATCAACGCACACGTCCCACAAAAACTCGGCTCCACGAAACTATGGATCCATCGAGCGGTCCGATAACCGGTCCAAACCCATGTTTGCAAATAAATATATGATTTATGATTTTATGATTTATGTTAAGAACACACGTCCGACTTGTTGCAGGACCGGTTATCGGACCGCTCGATGGATCCATAGTTTCGTGGAGCTACCAGGTTAATATTTATAGGTCACGTACTTTTAGGTCATTGCCCTATGTCATTGTGTTGTGTTTGTTACCTACCTTACATTTGGCAAGGCATTTGATTAAACCCAAGACCCAATATTTAAACCCTGCTTCAAGGAAAATCATACTTTTAACACAGATACCAGGCTCTAAAGACAAAATACGATTATATGCGAAATTGAGTAAATAAGGAAAGTGATTAAAGTGCCTAAAGTGCTATGAATAGTTGGCGTACCTCAAGGTACTATTCTCAGCCCTTTTGTATTTGCAAGTCGATAGTCTTATTTAATTAAAAATTAACTACTTCACAGGTTACAGAGGTCGTCAAGAGGAAAAGGAAGATCAGAAATGGTTATTGGATTATTTTTGTGATGATATAGTTAGAAAAAAAAATGAATATAGAGCCATAACTTGAAACAGCCGATCTATTCTGTAAAAAACTTTTTCGGAAAATTTTGGTGAGGTGAGCTTGAAGCGAGTTCTCGTCGCATGTAATGTTAGGGATGGACAGTTCAATTCAAGCTCAATTCACCTAAATTCAAAGAAGGATATTTTACAGAATAGCACTGTAAATGTATAGAACCAAATAAAAATTGTGAAAGTGTAAAGGAAGTATTAGGTCTTTATTAGCTCTCGTGTCAAGTACAAACACCAAGAAACCACGTGTCGACTAATGGTGGGTCCACACGATACAGACTTGTCTGTCCAGATATCTGCACAGACTATAAAGTCTGAGTAAAAATTTGTACTCAGAGGTCTTTACCAAATGTCTGTGCAGACTTTTCATCAGTTCAGACTTCGATTTTCGTAAGTAATTCAATAATCATGAGTTTTGCTCCGACAATCGTACAGAAATGTACGCAGACTTCCGACTTTTCTGGTACACCGACATTTGTCTGTACTGATTTGTTGTACAGACAAAATTCAATAGAAGTCTGTGTTAAGTCTGTATCGTGTGGACCCACCATAAGTAAATTGA
The DNA here is from genome assembly GCA_932526535.1 of Caradrina clavipalpis. Classification (NCBI taxonomy): domain Eukaryota; kingdom Metazoa; phylum Arthropoda; class Insecta; order Lepidoptera; family Noctuidae; genus Caradrina; species Caradrina clavipalpis. Next base: position 2,333,510 of record OW052110.1, read on the forward strand.
TACATATGCTTGTAGAATCAAAATTCAATTTTCCTCAGGCACATTTATGACGTCATAAGTAGCAAGTATTGTAATTCGGTGTCATATCACATAAAAATGTGTCACTTGTTCAGGGTCCTGGAAAATTACAATTATGAAAGTGTCGATGATAAATCTAATGATTATGCGGTAGTGGAGTGCTTCATATCTCAAGTGGTTGATAATTCCACAAGGAATTTTCATTAGCTATGTCAGTTATAGGAATTAGTTATGTTTCATGTTTTTGCTTTTTAGCGCCTAGAGTTAACTGTCAGGATTCTGGTCTTTGATTTGGTTAATTGATACATATCATCACGCCTGTATTCCCCGAAGGGTTAGACAGAGGTGTACCAGTGTACAACCACAGTTCGCCGGTATGTTTAGGTCCCATGTAATAGGGGAGCCTTTTGCCATTAACCGGGCACAAATCCTAATTCCGAGATCTTATGCCAGGAGAATTTTATCCTTTAGGTTGATCTTAGGTCTGCCAAAAAAGCTTTGGAGGGGCCACTAAGGGCCGATGCCTGCCGGGGCTGCGGGTTGTTTGAAAGAGATACTGAGCTCCCGGAACGCACAGGGTCCAAGAGGATGTAGTGAACGTGGATGGGTTTTAGTCAGTAAAAGTCTAACACTCCCTCCCGCCCCGCCCAGGGCGGGGTAAGGCATTAGATGATTTCCCATCGGTAAAAAAAGTGCTTTGGGAACATAATTATTTGTGTGATTATGTATACAAATGATAGCAACATTTTTTTAAAGATTACTCTTTAAAAAAAACGAATGGATTACTCTTTAAAAAAAATGTTTATGGTGTTTCATGCCTGTTCTTCTTCATAGGAAGCTTTATTATGGAAGGGATGACGTTCAAGTTCAGTTTATACAAACCTCATTGAAATAAACTATGTGATTTTGACTTTGCATTCTGTTTACATAGCCACATTGTTGATTCAGATATTTCAGATCTAAGTCCAGTAATCTAGTACCTTCACACAGGTCAATATCGTATTCCTAGATAATATTTTACCGTTTATTTCTTATCTAGTTTACTAGTAAGTAGTAGATAATTATAATAGCGTTGTGGCTTTTGACCCCGTGGCTTAGGGCTCGTTGAACTAATCGTAATCAACAGTCGATAAAGATAAGGAAGATATCCCTCATTTGTTGGAGAAATCCTTGTTTTTCTTGGAAGAACAACATTTTTCTACTTTTTTACTACGGTCCAAAAAACCTTTCATTGGTTTAACTTAAGGGCTCTGAATGCAGGGCCATATCAAAGGGCAGATATTCGAACTAATATAATACAGCTGAAGAATTTTTTTGTTTGTTTGTTTAAACGATGTAATGTTAACTACCAGTAGGCTCATTTCTAGTATATAGCGGGTAGAATACTCTCTAGTTGAACTACGATGAGTCGATGGTGTACCAAAGAAATAAGTATCTATAGTGTGTTTTTTAATCTCAGAGACTGATTTGACGGCTTCTTACGCGCAACTTGAAAATAGTGTGCTTTATGTGTATGAGCCGTAAGCACATTATTTTTACATTTGACGTATGAAACTGTCAATTTGGTCTACGAGATTAAAAAACACACTATAGAATAAAATACTGTTTCTGTATGTTTTTTCAAGTATCACACCATAAATATCATCTTCATAATTTATGTCTGTCATAATGTCTTTCGACGTAACGCTTTCAATATTGACTTCTTAACCTTTCTACAGTTTAATGCAACTATTTATCTAATCTCTCTCTTATCTTATCATTGACCCCATCCCCTGTGTCGTAAGCAGGTCACTACGGTGAAGTGCATCGGGGACTATCAAACGCTCATGCACTAATACCGTGGGGATCAGTCGAGGTAGGTCAATATACAAGGGGTAAACCATGACTGATTATAACAAGATTGATTTATCACTTAACTGACCTGTGATCATCTTTGACGTGTTATCATTGTCATTTTTAACCGACTTCAAAAAAGGAGCAGGCTATAATTTCAACCGTATTCTGTTTTTTCTATTTGCTTTCTCCATTGTTCTTTTTAAGGATGGGATATCATCCATTGCCTTCTTCCACTCTGGGCGGAGTGGAAGGGAGAGTCAGACTCTTACTGACTAAAGCCCATCCGTGTTTCTCCTAATACCCTCCCCCCAGTGACTCTTTCGTGTACCATGGGTGCATTTTTAAAAATAGACCCGGTACAATTACTTGTATGCTACACGTACTAATATTTTTTCTGTGCGAGAATAAAATCCTTTTTATGCAGCTTAGCACCCACAGGCACGAAGTCTCTACAAGCTGGTCACATGAAGGTCAGGTAGATATGCGTGACTTATTATAGTTAGTTATTATAGTTAGTTATTATAGTAGGTATGTACCGTTGATGATGCTGTATCTTATTTTTCCAACCCACATAAGACTGGTTCACCAGCTCTTAATTAGGAGGCAAACAGGTTCGAATGCAGTATTTGTTACTATTTCCAATAAATAGGTTGCAATTCAAATGTTACATACTTCAGAAAAAATACTGGCACCAACACTTAGAAAAATGAACGTCACAAAAAAAAACAAAACTGTCAAACTGCTTCCATTTTTGCACGAAGTGTCACCCACAATCGGTGAGCATTTTTTTTTATAGCACGCGTCTAAGAACGATAACTTTCAGCAAAAATGCACATAAGCTACCATAACATAAAATTGTTTCGTGTCAACATACCTAAACATTAATAAGATGGCTTGTCACACAAAATTTATTGATAACACCAAATTAAAGACAGATGTGGCAGTAGAAGATATGCACCTATTTGGGACGAGGGTGGAGTTAAAATTTGATGAGCTGAAGTATGAAGTGATCAATAAGATTGACAAGGAGCTCAATGACTCGCAGAACGCGAGAGACTATATTGCCCAGAAATATGATGAGCTTTGTAGTAAAATCCAGTATTTGACGGAGCTCGATGCTACTGTCACAGGGTTCAGGAGTGACGTCAAGGCCATTGAGAAGCAAATCACCGAGCTTTCGGGCAGGGTCGATGACATTGAGAAGAGGACCATTAGTAAAGAATGCCCGTCGATGACTTCTTCGATCTTTTGAATTTTTTTGAGTAATAAAGTTTTGATCGTAGGATGTTTTGGTTTATTTTTTTTATACGAAAACTCACGCCTTTTTCCCATGGGGGCTGACAGAAACCAAAGAAGGTCACCTGCTACGGTCCCTACATAGTCCTTTCGCCCCGTCCACACATTCATACATCTGGTCATACAAACACTTCGGTTACGAGTACTACGCAATATTATTTAAATATTTTATATAGTGAAATTACTATGTAAGACTGACCTTGGTGGCCTTTGATTGGCAAAACTTCTTCCAAAGCTTCACCACAAACTACCTGAACTTAATTTACATGAAGTACCTACTTTTTCGTGTTCATTAATACGTACGTACTCCTAATGTTCTTATCACGAATATTTTTCTAAATTGCTTCCTGAGGCAAAGGAGGCCACACTTAATGTATTTAAACTAGTCAACCAAAGGCGGCGAAGAGCCATGCCATTATATTATGCCAGGTGCAAATTATTGAATGAGAGTAAATAAATTCAAATGTATTCAAGTAGAAAATAATTGAAATACTCCATATTTTATGTGCAATATTACCGGGCCGTTCAAAAATATTGCAACTTCATACAAAAATTATTACCCCTTAACATAATATGCAGGATCACCTATAATAAATAAAAAACAAAAATAACAGCTTATTATTTATTACTCTAAATTATACTTAATTTAACATTTAGTTATAACATTAACAACGATCACTGTATAAAAATACCTAAAACAGAAAATATTGTATACATTAATTTGGCACATGACGTCTTATTCTTAAGTACCTAAGATTATTTTTTAGAACAAGTTGGCTGAAAACTACCCCCCTTGCTCTTCTTTCAGCTTTAGCATAATTATTAATAATATAAGGCACTGATTTTTCTAGAAGCACAATAATTTCCATTACCTAATTTTGCGTCAAGCAAAGGCAAAAACCGAACCCAAATGCTCTAAATTAATTTTAAACTATGTCTAATTTGTTCATAATATTCATCACATTAATAACTATAATTATTTCAGCAACGTTTCTAAAAATAATTATAATATTTTCGCTTTTTCACAAATAATTATTCTTCTTTTTTTCACTTTTAATTATTTTTAAACTTCGTACTAAACTGCACTACGAAGCAGATTGATGATAGAAATTTTATTTTCTTAAATTATGTTTTTTTTATTATTCAGCAACTTACTGACCAAAATGCCATTATTATTATTTTTATATGAATGTAGGTATAACAATATGATCGTTTCTTGTTTTATGCGAAACAGTCTCTCGACATTATATGAGTATTATATCACAATACATTGAAACTCGAGCACTCATACAATCTCATTTCACTAGTAAAATATTTCTTATCTCCTTATTAAATATTTAACTAAAGCAGATGTTTTAACACTTTTTGTTATATAAAATATTTTATGATTTTTTTGGCACTGATATTAGACGGAATTTATTTCTAATATTTTTTTATATAAATATAGCTAAGTTACGTATTACTTAACAAAAAGTATTAAAAGCAAGAAAGTCTAAAGAATCTACAAACTATTAGGCCAGCTAAGAGTCTAAAATAATTATTTGGCTAAAAATTATATGTACTTAATTAAATTGAAATATAAATTATCTTCTTTCACATAAATTCATCAATTTCATATAATCATTTTATTTACAGTGAAAACATAAATGAAATATAATAGAAATTGTTCAAAATTAAATAATAATAAGTGATTCGTTATAAATATATATTTTTTATACAAAAGGTTGAGCTACAAAATATTAATTATTATCAAAATATATTTATTATGTTTACAAAAAAAACAGTTGATTATACTGATCCAAATTATATATAATCCATAAAGTAATGTCAAATAAAGATATGTAGTTATTTTAGAATTTTAATTTAAATTATTATGTCATTTAAAAATAACTAATTTCAAAGAATGGCGGGTTATATATAACAACATTTACTTCGTTTCAATTCCAAAGTATCCATAAGGATTTCCTACTGCACATTACTTATATCATATACCTTATTTCATTCACATTTTTATCACAACATTTATTAGAGGGCTTACCACAATTATTCCATCAAAGCTCTAAATAGTTTCAACGTCTTTTTTTACACCCATATTGAGCTCAAATTCTTCCTACATTTACTTGTTTATTATTTATTTCTTCCCAGCCAGAATAGCTTGAATTTGCGAAACAGTCTTACCCTTAGTCTCCGGAATCAGGAAGAATACGAAAATCGTGCCAATGATCATGAATGCGGCGAAGAACCAGAAGCAGCTGTAGATGCCTAAAGCATCCTTCATGATGGGGAAACAAAGGGTGACCACGAACACCAACATCCAGTTCACGATGACAGTGACGCCGGTAGCTGCACCACGGAATTCCACAGGGAACAGTTCAGCCATCATCATCCACGGTATAGGACCGAAGCCCATGGAGAAGGAAATGATGAACAGGATCAAGCAGACCAACGGAATCCAGCCAACGGACGCAACGTTATAGTGGTCCTTCTGCAACTTGAAGTAGATGCCGAGAATGATAAGGCAGAGTCCCATGATGGCCGTGCTTTGGAGGAGGAGAATTCTACGACCAGCTTTATCCACGAAGACTGAAGAGAGGTACGTAGCAATGGTCTGTACAACACCGACGATGATGGTCGCGATGACAGGAGGGATGTCGGAGCCTGCTGATTGGAAGATGTTGTTGGTGTAGAAGATGACGGCGTTGATGCCGCTGAACTGCTGGAAGAACATGAGGCCCAGGCCGCAGATGAGGGCCATGCGGGAGGCGCGGTTGGTCACCATGCTCATCATGCCGGCGCGCTGGCGGGCTGCGTCGTCCACCTGCAAGTGTTTTTATAGTTAGTACCTAATTAGGTGTAAATAAATTAGCTTAGAAGGATATTAGGGTACTCTTGGGAAGGTATATTGTATTCTCTTTTGTACTACTTTTTTGGTACTAAGAATTTTAATAAATTGACTGTTGGAAGTGCTCCCACGAGGTGCAATAATATAATCGCAGGATGCGGGCATCACTGGATCGGTTATTGTGGCTATTTCTAAGGGAGGCCTATGTCCAGCAGTGGACGTCATTCAGATGATATGATGACGATGACTACTTTAGAGACGTTGTAAAATTTATCAGCAAAGGGGACTATATAACAGTAGCTGTGCCTTACATCTTTCTGCATGTCCTCAAGTTCTGAAGTAAGATCCGCGTCAGGTCCTCGCAGCCAGCGCAGAGACTTCTCAGCATCACGTCTGCGGTTCTTGCCTAGCAGGTACTGAGGAGTTTCGGGCATCCACCTGGAATTTACAACAACTCAATGAGTTTACATTGTAAGATATATAGTTACGTAAATAGGACCGTTATAGTATTTAATCGTAATCTGACAACAATTTTACTTTCGTAATTTCTTGTACTGTCTGTACCAAAAGTCGATTAAAAATGTTACTTTTACATATCATTAAAAAATCACATCACAGGGTTCATTTTATCTTTATTTTAAATACATTTCGTATTTAAAATATTATTTATCTTAGTATTTATCTTTTGATATTTAGCGCAAAAATAAGGATTTAAAAATTTAAAATGTTAATCTACTTTTGTTGCTGACTGTACGTGTTAGTAAATAATCGATCGAATGTTTGAGTTCTGTACCCAAAACGTGCCAATGGGACCCCATTCCTAAGCTTCGCTGTTCGTCTGTCTGTCACAGGGCTGAATCTTTTGAACCGTAAAAGGTAAACACTTTCAGATTGTGTATTATTAACGCTACTATTACAACAAGTAATTTATGCTAATATTATAAAGAGGTTTTTTTTTGTTTGTACCCAAAAGCTCCCAAGTACTGGACCGATTTTTAAACATTTTCATTTTAATCATTTTCCTGATTAGCATAGACTATATAACATTACGCTATGACTCACGGAAGCGGAACAGTAACTAAAAGCATATCGAGAGTAAAATAACTACCACAGGTGAAGTCGCGGGCGGGAGCTAGTACAAAATAAAATGACTATACAATAAACATGTTTTTTACGTATTGATAAGCGACTCGCATTTGGCCAGTTTTTGTTTGTTATAACCAGCTATTTCAACACATACCTATCTGATTAACTATTTTGTTTACGTACCCAAGTTATTTTTTACCACTTCATATTGATAATGATAAACCAAAATAAAATAGCGAACTTTAGCCACGCATTGATGATCTATACTAATATTATAAATTCTAAAGTAAGTTTGTTTGTTACCGCTTTACGCCAAAACCACTGAACCGATCGTTCTGAAATTTTGCATATTGGTTGTCAGGTGTACAGAAACGGACATAGGGTACCCTTCATCCCGAACAAAAGTACTGTAGTGCGATTCTCTAAAATGCAAACTCGAAAACGAGTCTCACTAAAGTGATCGCGCTCACTTCGATAACGAACCAACTTGTAATTGGTTTAGTATTCGTTCGCCGTGGTGACGTCACCAGCGTGATCTAACAGAATACCATTTTGTAATCTCACTGCGGATTTAGCTTTCGAATTACGAAGTGAGGCTTAGAGAATCGCACTGCTGTTCCCGAGGAAAACTACAATAACGTTCTTATGATAATAGATGGCGCCACATGTCTTTCGATGCATGATCGAATTTTAAATATACCTAACCGTTTTTTACGCGGACGAAGTCACGGGTAAAAGCTAGTATTATATAAAACAATGGGAAGGAAAACGTCACATTGGAGTTATATTTAGTAAAACAACAAAGCAAGTGAACTCTGCAACTGTATTATCATAATTATATGAACTTTGCAACTATATTATCATAATTATAGTAAATATTCCATAATTAATCGTTGATTTAAATAACGTTTTACATTGTTTTAACTTGGATTTGAATTGAAAAGTACTTTCTATTTGCCTTTTAGTTTTCCTAAAACCATCTAAAAACAAATATATAATTTACTAAGGAACTGCCCGCGACTTCGACCGCGTAGCTTATTTCACCCGCTATAAGTTATGTTTTTGGTTATTACTCCGCTCCCGTGTGTCGTAGCGTGATGTTATATAGCCTATGTTACTCAGGAATAATGTAGCTATCTATTGGTGAAAAACTGGTTAAAATCGGTCTAGTAGTTTCGGAGCCTATTCCTTCCAAACAAACAAACAAAAATCTTTCAAATTATATATTATTATAGATAGATTCATGTCTTGTTTTGTCGTAATGGCCCAGTGTTTAAGGCACCCGCCTCTCATACACGAAGGTGTGGGTTCGCAACAGAGCACGATCAAATGCTAATGCTAATGTGACTTTTTCTACTTCATATGTACTTTCTAAGTTTATCTTGGACATCTCTGACATCGGTAAAGAATAACACGGTAAATTCAAAATATTTGCCGAACCGCCTTGAGTAACGGTGGTGATCAATGCTCGTGCCTTCTCTGTGTGAGAAGAGGCCTTTGCCCAGCAGTGGGACAATAAAAGGCTGGTATTGAGGACCAACGGCTTTACGTGCTTTCCGAGACACGGGGGTGTCACACCACCAACTTCCAAACTCCGGGCTGCTACTGAGAAATTCCTAATGGAAAAACCCAATAACACTTTTTGCCCGACCTGGGAATCGAACCCGGGACCCCTTGCTCAGCAGTCGCGCCTGCGACCACGAGACCAACGGGGCCCTGAATCTTAGCGACGAGTTGAACTGACTCCAAAGAATTATTCGTTAATCCGGCTACTAAGAATTGCATCTATTCTATTATTATAGAGCTGAAGAATTCATTAATTTGTTTAAACGAACAAATCTTATTAATTACTGATCCGATTTGAAAAAAATCTTTTGCTTTGTATAGACCGTTTATCTAGGAAGATTGAAGGCTATGTAACATCCCGGTAAGTCGCAGGAGCGGAGCTGTATCCAAAGACGTCTTAATGCGAGTGAAACCGCGGGGTAGCCTAGTTAAAAGATACACGATAACATGTTTACCGACCCGGTTTAGACCCCAAAGCCCAATTCAACAGTTCAAGGATCGAGCAATAACTGGGGGTCTTCAGCCAACATTCTCCAGTGTCAGAGAGAGATGCAGCTATGCAATACCGGAGGGGCCACTAAGGGCCGATGCCTGCCGGGGCTGTGGGTTGTTCGAAAGAGATACCGTGCCCCAGGAACGCAAAGGGCACAAGAAGGAACATAGATGGGTATTAGTCAGTAAAAGTCTGACACTTCCTTCCGCCCCGCCCAGGGCGGGGGAAGTCATTTGATGATTTACCATCGGTAAAAAAAAGCTATGCATGACAAATATCACCATTCCTTTCCTATCAAAATCCTCTGCAAATTTACAAAGACCACTCACCAGAAAACAGCAACGAGTAGAACGGGGAACACAGCAGAAATGATGGAGAGGGTCCTCCAATGCGTCCACCCGCCCACCACAAACGTGAACAGGATCCCCACAGTCAGGAACAGCTGGAAGAAGGCGCCTAAAGACCCTCGGATGGAGGTCTCTGCAATCTCGCCGATGTACATGGGAGCTGCGACACAGGCTCCACCTGGAAACATGGGGAATCTTTGAGAGAAGAGAAGGTGAGAAGGTGTAACGTATTCTGAATTGTGACATTGGAATGTGTATCTTATTGTGAAGTTTTTAAAGTTACATTTTGAGTCGTTCTATTGAATCTTTCTCTTAGCTCATCATCATCATCATCATTTCAGTCTACCGACGTTCACTTCTGGTCATAGGCCTCTCCTAAAGACCGCCACAATGATCGGTCCTGCGCTGCCTGCATTCAGCGGTTATTATAGCCTTTATTATAGTTGGAGTTGCAGAAGTCAAGGGACTATCGGCTTTTCGAAGTGGGCATGGTGTTTATCTCAATTTCGACCTTCGCTGTCAGTATCTGGACAATGCTTTAGGCTCAATTCATATCGCCGAGGAGAGGAAGACTCGATACGCGCAAATCCTTTGGAATCTGTGAGAATTCCTCGGAAGACGAGCGATCGCACTTTTGCGTTTGTAATAACCATCACGCCAGTATTCCCCGAAGGGTTAGGCCGAAGTGTACCAATGTACACCAACAGTTCGCCGGTATATTTAGGTCCCATGTAATAGGGGGCGAGCCTATTGCCAATAATCGGGCACAAATCCAAACTCCGAGCTGCTACTGAGAACAGCTCACAGCAGCACAGCTTGCAGCAGCGCGCTGCTTGTTGCTGCTGTGTTTATAATAACTCACCAGTAGCTAATCCAGCGAAGAATCTCGCAGCGATGAGCATGCCGGCGCCGTTGGCAAAGATGGTGAGCAGCCAGTTGAGCATGAACGGTATGGACAGGATGAGCACGGTGGGTCTTCTGCCGATCTTGTTGGCGAGCATGCCCACGGGCAGGGCGCTGACCGCCGCGCCTATGGCGAGGATTGAAGATACTAAGGAACCTGGAAAGAAAATTGAAATGTAAATTTTTGCCAAAATTTGCTAAAGATTTTTTTAACTGTTGGTATTTTTAAGGCATATGTTCTGTTTTATTCTATGTAATATTGTAAAGCTAATAAGTTTATTTTATTTGTTCGTTTAAACGCGTCAATATCTGGAATTACCAGTCACATTGGGAAAAATATGTGTATCTTTGTATTTGATAGCCAGATTGCTGAGGAATACTAGCAGAAATACTTGCTGAGGTATACAACTTGCCTAAACATATTGGCGAACTGAGGTGTACCAATGTACACCCACATTGGTACACCTCTACCTAACCCTGCGGGGAATACAGGCGTGATGGTATGTTACAACATCACGCTACTATTCAGAGCGGATTAACCAAAGACGTTACCCAAGCTCTAGCATGATTGTAACTACAATGTTTGCGAAATTTGCGTTAACATAATACATTATCTATTTTTACCACAAATCCGAATGACGTACTATCGTAAACACACATACTGACATACCCACCTTATATCTGTGGACATACCCGACCGATCACATCGTGCGCCGCGGCCACAGTTACGTAAGCTGGGGGCCTGCCAGATAGCGGCAGTTGAGTGCCCTCTATCACAGGATGCGCTGATGTATTGTACTCTTTATTTAAAAGGGTTAGTAACCTATTCGTCTTGTTTTGTTCCACGAGTACTTTCTGTGTGACGTTATGACCTTGGTACTTGGTGGGCACAAGATTATTGAAGCTGTTTCTTTTTATTATTTTTGGTAGTTTAAGTAGAATTGGAATATTGCATGTTTGGTTAGGAAGTAACCTATTTTCTGCAGAATTTAAGCTCTCAGGTTTCTGGCCCGGGCTCACATCTCCCGGCTAAGTTTCAACACAACACAGTATCCTATTTGTAGTTTAGGAGACATCTCCTCTCCTCTCCGCTTTAGTGGAATCCGGGCCTATAATTTGTGAAGGCACGGTTGTCACAGTGGCTGTGCTACGCTGCGTGTCGCGGGGTTGACTCCCGCACGGGACAAATATTTGTTTGGCCTAAAAATAGTTGACCCGGGTCTGGCTGTTTGTGTATTTGAGTTTATATGTTTGTAAAAAAGCACCCACAATACAGGAGAAATTCCTCTAGTGTGGGGCAAAGATTAAAAAAAACTTTTAACATGCAATACGAAATACACTTCGACGAAGAGATCAGGTACAATTTTTTCCTCTCCTTGGTAAGAGCACTGCTAGCTAGGGCACTTATAACTCCGAATTAGTTACTAATACGGGGCCAGTTGTATAGCATAGGTATTTAAAGTTTATCCTCAAAAAATAATAACAAAGAGATGACCTCTTTATTATTACTTTTTAGTACGGGGTGGAAAATATTCGTGGATGTCCACCGCTCTGGGGAGGGCGAGTATTTGGTGCAAGTGGTCCTTATTGGTTATTATAATGTCAAAAGGACATTGACCTAACTCTGGCCATACATAATATATCATCATAATGTCATGTCGACAATTATACCAACTTTTAGGAACATTCACAATCTAATCTCAGTATCAATCTGTAAACACCCCTCTATTTTATGACGTTGATTGTCTCTAAGCTGAGATTTAATGATTTTAGTTATGAGTATTGGCCTTCTGAAGGTCAATTTTACTAATAGGTTGATTGCCCTCCTGATCTAAATAAAAGTAGTTATGTAAAACACTTCATGACATTTTATTTGCGCGGTGACGTCTATTCTAGCCGGTCTAGTTCATCCCACGTGTATTAAGTATTGCGAAACACATTTTCAGAGCATTATCTCACTAGCCGCGACTTCGTCCGTGTGGCAGTTAAATATACCATAAATGATATCCTACTAGTTGTTGCCTTCGCCCCCGCATCGCATTTATAACATTAGTTTGAATAGTTTTTTTTTTTTTTTATAGACAGGAAATCATCAAATAACTTCCCCCGCCCTGGGCGGGGCGGGAGGGAGTGTCAGAGTTTTACTGACTAACCCGTCTATGTTCCTTCATGTGCCCTTTGCGTTCCGGGGGCGCGGTATCTCTTTCGAACAACCCGCAGAATTAGTTTGAATAGTATGGATGACATTTTGAAAAAGTGTAGCTTTCTATTAAAACGGTTCTTAAATTGGTGAGGTTCTTCAGAAAGGTCGGGTGTGCAGTACTCGTAACCGGCGTGCTTGTATGACCAGATGTATGAACTTGAACGAGGCGAAAGTAGTATGTAAGGATCGTAGCAGGTGGCGTTCTGTGGTTTCTGCCTACCCCCATGGGGAAAAGGCGTGAGTTTATGTATGTATGTATGTCTATTAAAACGTGCAAAAGTATGGAAGTACCAGCCGGATTGCAAAAATCTTTTTATAGGTCATAGCCAGATTCATGTGGAATAATATAGGCTATAACATTACGCTACGACACACGGGAGCGGAGCACTAACTAAAGACGTAACATACCGCAGATGAGAAAAAACATGCTAACGAAGTCTTAGGTATATAGAAGCTACAGTAACGAGATAAGATGGGTAACAAGATTAGTTCCTAACTTGTGTTTGTTTAAAACAGTGTTGTTAAATCTGTGAGTAGCGCGCCTAAGTGGGGTCGCGCAATGTTACTCTGGGGGTCGCCGGCAAAAGGAAAAGAAAGGATCTACATTACAATAGAAAGATAATTTGAAGAAAATCAAGAATGGGCTTGTGAAGGATAGATGAACTTTTTGTCTGTCCATGGCCCAAGGGGATCGCCAGAATTTTTCAACCTGTTTGGTTCCACGTATAATAAAAAGAAACCCTGAAGTTATAATTAATATAAATCAGAAATCGCCAATCTGCTTCGAGCAACACCACCCTTGCTTCAAAGCTTCTCTATATGAGAAGAGGCCGGACAATAACAGGCTAGTATTATTAGGAGGGGTCGCGTATTCAAAAAGATTGAAACACACTGGTTTTAAAAACTCTGTTTATTTTTTTTCCGGGGGCGTGTCTTGCTATTTGGTCTCGTGACTCCTACGTCACTGAACCGTTTGCCAAGAAAAATGTTTTGATCGTAAATATGTACCGTTTTGTGTGAATTGAAGATGTTTATCACCAAACAGCGGAAACTATTAAACAAATGCAGCTATGATAATATTGTTTGACGACGATCCACGCCGGAAGTGGCCCCGGAAGTGGCCTAGTCACTCGGATCATCGATTTCAGCAAAACGCGCTAATCTCTGGAACTGCCAGTCGGATTAGAAAAAATCTTTTGTATTTGATAGCCACTTTTATGAGTACCTAATAGCATTTTGGCTATATAACATCACGCTAAGACACACGGGTGCGGAGCAGTCACCAAAGATAAGATAACCAAAGACTCGGGTCGTATCGGGTCGGAACCACATAAACAAAATCGCGGGCAGAAGCTAATTTTAATTCGTCTATAGCGGCTACTGATTTTTTTCAACAATACACTATTAGACAAAATACGAGACTCACGCCCTTAAAAAATTCAAGAATTAGTTGTAAAATAAATACGTTTCAAAAACCAGCCCACATGTTTACAATCATAAACTTCTTGCAATTCTTAATGGGAGGTGTGTGCATTATGTTTGAACACTAAAATAGATCGCAGATGGCATGCCAAACGCCCACCGCGGCTCCATCGTCACGCATCGTAAATATAACGTGTTTTAGCAAATATTTTCGCAACATTTTACTAGATAGAACGGGATTGCGTGAACATCGGGGCCGGCCGTTTACATAATCTTTGCAGACGGGAGATGCCTAGTGGGTATAGACTGTTTATTGTTCAAGATAAACATAGAAATTCCAAAGAATTAAAAGCTTTTGTTTCTAAGTTGTGAACTAAAAATCACATTCACCGAAAGGTTAGGCAGAGATGTACCAATGTACAACCACTGTCCGCCGGTATGTTTTGGTGCCCCGGGACAAATCCTAACTTCAAGCTGCTACTGAGAATTTCATAGAAATACCCGATTTAATTTTTGCTCGAACTCAAGGCGTAGCAGTCGCGCTACGACCGTTATTCGTTTCCACACTTATAAACTAATATCCACAAACAGCCAGACTCGGAACAACTACCTGTACGGCATGTAAATATATGTTCCGTGCGGGAATCGATACCGCGTCACGCAGCGCAACAGCCTATCGTTTATCCACTGCGCCAACCGTGTCTTTCAAAACTGAATGTGTGTTTTTACCAACAAACCACGTCAAGAAATATCAATAAATAAGTAATGCTAATTAAACTTACGACATTTGAGGAAAACATCATCATCATCATCTGCCTAGCCTTTTCCCAACTATGTTGGGGTCGGCTTCCAGTCGAACCGGATGCAGCTGAATATCAGTATTTTACATGGAGCGACTGCCTATCAGACCTCCACAACCCAGTAATGGGTAATACGATACTCTTGGTAAGACTGGTTGTCAGACTTTCGGGCTTCTGCTAACAGTAACGACTGTCAAAAATCTACAAATGACAGCCGGGACCAACGGCTTTACGTGCTTTCCGAGGCACGAAGGAAACTCGCTATAGTAAATGGTCACCCATCCACAGACCAACCTCGGCAAGCGTGGCTTAACCCGGAAGATCGGTCTATGCGGCTATAATTATTTAGCAACGAGCTAAATAATAATAATAATATTAATTTGAGGAAAACATATAAATTTAACATTATTGAATACGTAAAGCTGAAACCTAAACCAAGCTAAAACTTATGTTTTATTTTCCTGTTGTTAAAATTACCACAACCGGCAAAGTAAGGAAACTTATAGATTTGTTAAAGGACAATATACTCTAAAACGTGATAGCCAGAAACACTTGTAAAATAAAATATTACATGATACTTTATTACTCCATTTAATGGACATAACTTTTAAAATGCTCAACTCGAACACATTTTGACCATATCTCTGCCAAATTGATTCAACCTACAAATCTCTCATAATTAAATTAATGATGTCAAACCAAGTAACTCAATATACCTCCGTACATCCAAAAGCTATATTTAGAAGAAGAATTACTATTACTTCGAAAATTTAGCAAAAATTTCGTGTTTTTGCAAAACTTAGTCCAATTATGCCGTAGCTGCGTAGAAATTGTACCTATTTTTCCAATAAACAAATGACGATGCTAACTTCTAGAGAACTACATACATGACGAGTCTTGATGACGACAAAACCACAGAAGGCGTGAACTAACGTCATAAAATATATGTATAACCGACTAAGTGCGAGTTACATTACACGAAGAGTTCCGTATCACCGCAATATTTAATAACACATACTCACATGCAATAAAACATGTTTCTTGTATATGTTACGGCTAATACCCGAAGTGCGGCTACACCTAGTTTTAGCCGGTTAGAACTAGGTGTAGCCACTTACTCTTGGTTAAACCTAGTACGAGCCGATTGTTTTCGGGTAAAACTAGGTTTAGCCTTCATCATGCCGGCTACAACTAGGTCCAGCCATTCCCTGTTGGATAAAACTAGATGCAAACAAGTTGAAAAAAGTTATTAGTTTATGTTACTTTATAAAAGTGTGATTTATAATTATAATAACATTCTTTAAATTATAATATGCAACTACTTATTGTCTGTTGTTAAAAAAAATGTTCCTGATTGTGCAACTCAAAATGTCACTCAAGTTTAAGTTGTTCTAATAAATAGTTTATGTTACTTTATAAAAGTGTGATTTATAATTATAATAACATTCTTTAAATTATAATATGCAACTACTTATTGTCTGTTGTTAAAAAAATGTTCCTGATTGATCCTATTATATTAAAAATTGTACCCCTAATAATTTGTGTTAATTATTACAATGTGATTTATAAGAATAAAAAAAACTCTCTACGTTTCTTTTTATTGGATGTTTTTTTAATATCTAAAAAAGCTCTGCCGATAGCATGCCAGTTACATCTATGTCACGGTAATATTATAATACAGTACTCCAACTTCATACAAACGGACGAAACGCGAGCTATACCTACGCGCCTCGATCCTGGGGTGCACGCGCGGTGCAGACAGATTAAAATACTGGAGACGGGCAGCCCGTAACGCATGTTTACGTACCGCGCGGCTGTAGGCATTTATTTCTGTCATGCGGCCGAGTTACACTACTGTATTATTATATTACCGTGTCTATGTACAGCCAATCCCTGTTAGATAAAACTAAGACACGCGCTGCTGCTGCAGACGCTGTGAGTCACACTCGCTAGTAGACCTGCAGTAGATCAGCAGCACCTGGCGCTCACAACCTGCAGAGGCGCGTGGCTCGCTATGCCCTCCACCCCGCGCCGCTGCTGCAGATGCTGTGAGTCATGAGTGTGACGCGGGGCGGAAGGCTTAGCGGGACACGCATCTAAGTTTTATCCAACAGGGATTGTCTGGACCTAGTTCTAGCCGGAATGATATCGGATAGACCTAGTTTTATCCAACAGGGAATGGCTGGACCTAGTTGTAGCCGGCATGATGAAGGCTAGACCTAGTTTTACCCGAAAACAATCGGCTCGTACTAGGTTTAACCAAGAGTAAGTGGCTACACCTAGTTCTAACCGGCTAAAACTAGGTGTAGCCGCACTTCTGGTATTAGCCGTAACATATATTTAATTGCTGTGTCTTATGTGTCTAATTTGCTGTTACTAGATTATCTTTTTTTGCTGTAAGCTTTTCATATTAATTAAATAAGTAATCAATTTGTAACATTATTTTCTTTTTAACCGACTTCAAAAAAAGGAGTAGGTTCTCGACTCAATTAATTCGTGGGGATCTTTTTTATGTTTGTTCTCATGTTCCCCGATTAATCGAAGACACCTGGACCGATTCATAAAAAATCTTTTTATTATTTGTTTTGATTGCGGCCATAGTTGATACACACTGAAAATTTCAAGCGTCTATCTTACGATTTCAAAGATACAGCCCTGGCACAAACAGACGGACAGCTGAGCCTTAGTAACAGGGCCCCATTAGCGTCCTTTGGCCACTGGACACTAAAATGAAGGCAAAAGCGAAGACAAAACAACCACAGTTGCGTGGAACATGAATCCAGGTGGAAATTCCGGTGATGTTGTAATTACAAAGATCCAATTTACACACAAACAGGAAGATGCGTTCGGGCCATTCCCGTTCAATGAAACACTACGCATTAAAATATACATTTTGTAAGATTCTAAGTAAGTCATCATCATCTGCTTAGCCTTTTCCCCAACTATGTTAGGGTCGGCTTCCAGTCTAACCGGATGCAGCTGAATACCAGTGTTTTATATGGAGCGACAACCACAAGTGAAGAAAGACCACACACTAAAATATACATTTTGTAAGATTTTAAATAAGTTAGCCTTGTTAGCCTAGTCGTCCTAAGCGCGACGGCTACACTAGAGGTCTTGAGTTCGATTCCCAACTCGAGCAAACTGTTAAATGATTTTTCTATGAAACCCTCAGTAGCAGCTCGGACTTAGGATTTCTGCCCGGTTAATGGCAATAGGCTCGCCCCCTATTACATATGGGACCTAAACATACCGGTGAACTGTGGGTGTACCTTGGTACATCTCTGCCTAACCCTTCGGGGAATGCAGGCGTGATGGTATGTTGTTGTTCTAAGTATAGGTATATTTATATGTTTGTACGTGCGTCAGTATTACGTCGGGACTTTATTTTGGTTTGTTTATTGTTTTTGCAAGTCATTTATCCTTTTAATAGTCATGTATTTTATGCAAATATTATGAAGAGGTAGAGCTTGTTTGTTTGTTTTGTGGTGGCAATCTCTGAAAGTACTGGCCCGATTACAATGAATCTTTTGCTGATAGGAAGCTTGCACTATTAGCGAATTTCATTGGTCATGTTTTATGGTATTTGGAACGACTTTTTACTACGTTTTTACGAAAACCAGTTTTAAATGTTCCAATTAAAGTTTATTATTGTATGCAACCATTAGCACAATAATTTGTGTGGGTTACATTGCAATAAACAATGACTTTTTCACAGAAAAAGGAAGTTATTTCCCAGCAATCATTTTTGCATTTATTTTTTCATATTTGCTATTATGATGTATCTTTTTCCAACACATATAATATGTGTTAGGAATTTCTCAGTAGCAGCTCGGAGCTTTTCAGTTGGTGATATGGCAGCCCCATGCATCAGAAAGCACGGAAAGTCGTTGGTCCCGGCTGTGATTCGTAGATCTTTGACAGTCGTTACGGATAATCAGAAGCTAGGAAATCTGTCAGCTAGTCTAACTAAGAGGTATCGTGTTGCCCAGTTACTGGGTTGCGGAGTTCAGATAGGCAGACCTCCACAACTCAGTGTCTGGGTAGCACGATACCTCTTGGTTAGACTGGTTATCAGACTTCTTCTTCTTCAGCGTATCGATGTGTTTAAATGTTCAAATCTACTTACTTTCTTTGGTATCCAGCAGAAAGTCAGCGGGTTGTCCGAGCGAGTTGATGTACCCGCTGTAGTTGCCTGCTGTGGTGTTCAGAGCTGTGGCGTTCAAAGAGGTGCCGTTGACCACCGTCACGTTCTTGAACGGTTCCAGTTGGGGCAGCGCTGGTGACGTCCAAGCGAGGATAGTGCCGCCTGCCACCGCGCCGATGGCCGCTGTGGGAAGAATTATGGGTTATTACAAGGCATATGTCGTGAATAACGGTCCAATGTTTAAATTCAAATTCATTTATTGCGAATATAGGTAACAAATATAGATGTTATATGTTTCGAGCAGCTATATTCAGCCTTTCAGCATGCAATATTTTTGATTAAGGACCCGTCTCTCATGCCCGAGGCTGTACTTTCGAATCCGGTTACCTATGTGTCAAACATTGGGAATCACATCACATCACATCACATCACATCTCATTGGATTAAGTCTAAAATCACCAATCCGCCTTGAGCAATCGTGGTGATCAATGCTCTTGCCTTCTCTGTGTGAGAAGAGGCATTTGCCCAGCAGTGCAACAACAATAGGCCAGCCTGAAATGACAGAGATCTGGCAACTCTGGGATATCAGTTCATTAGTTGATGATAATGAGTAGGGATTTTCCAACAGCTTAAGGTGTTAGATACTAATTAATTAGCCAGGTGTTATTACAAATGAGTATTGGCACTGCTTACCCCAGAATAAACCATTATGCCTGCTCTACTTGAAACAATTAAATTAATTTATACATCCCATTATAGAAAACGACCTAGGTATGATTCATCCAATAAATATAAATAATGATATCAGAATTCATTCATGATCTTAATGCAGTCGAAATGGCCAATGAGGTCGCGCTTCGGGTTACAAAGACCCCATTATTATTTGGAACACGGATAAATATGGAACTAAATCGCAAAATGTATTGGATTTTCACATTAAATTGACATTTGGCGTAGTAAGTGGCGCCACCGTAGCATGCCAAGATATTGTGGTCGTCGTAAAAATAGAGTGGCTGTTGGACTGTTGTAGCCAATATTGGTACGCAAAGAGGTGTCAATGTTATATTTATTTTTATTTATGACGGTTGTAACGATGCGTGATTGGCATTGTTTTACATGATGCGGGGCAATGTTAGATAAGCATTAGTTAGTTACTCATCTTTTATTTAGAGTTAGCGAATCGCGCCGGCTTTAAATGGGTGCAAATTTTCGACATTCGTGGTGGATTTTTTAAACAAATCTTTTCCTCAACAAATTCAAAAACCTCGACAAATCTTGTCTTGATAATTACGAACATAAATAAAACACAAAAAGCATAAATGTGTTGCTTATGCCATACATTTTTAATTATATTGGATAGACTTTTGACTTTTGATAATCTTTATATACAGAAATATCAGCGTTTGTAACCGCGAGACTCGGAAAGAATTCGATAACGAGTCGAGATGATCGAACAATGAGTTCATTTTTTGTGTGTATTGTATTTTTTTTATTTTATAACTGGATGACCTGGTGAACTTCGTATCACCTAGGTACATATATTTGTGTAAAATGTGGTGGAAAAACAGAACAATGAGACAGGACCTCTCTATATTTCATTCTCTCCGAAAAAAAATCGGCCACCAGCTTAAAGAATTATTTTTTTGCCTTTTCTTTTTTTACAGTTATTTGCATAATGTCGCTATACGTCTGGCAAGTCTGGCAACACTGAGCAGAGGTCATGCTTGCATTTAATGTGAACAGCACAGACTGAATGCATAAATCATTCGTTTGTAAATTAAAACAATAGCTGTTATTTACTAAACCCATTACGATGTTAATTTTAGTAACGTATAACTTCTGATTTTCACATGGCAACACTTTGGGAACCTAGGTACCATCAAAGAGACCATTAGCCAAGGCACTGCTGGCCTTTCTTGTGGAGCTAGGGTGGATGGAATGATCTACTTTCCAGCCATATGTAAAATACACACTGCCTTGTTAGCCTAGTGGTGCTAAGCACAACTGCTACGCTAGAGGGCTTGGGTTCGATTCCCAGGTCGAGCAAAAAGTGTTAATGGATTTTTGTATGAAATTCTTAGTATCAGCTCAGAGTTAAGATTTGTGCCCGGTTAATGGCAATAGGCTCGCCCCCTATTACATGGGACCGCGGCTGGCGGACTGTGGGTATACTTTGGTACAGATCAGCTTAACCCTTCGGGTAATACAGGCGTGATGATGGTGATGGAATATGAACTTTATTCTGAACGAAATAGATTTTGTATTACTCAAGTAATCTGAATATTTGGACAAATACGCCATATGCAGTGTCACCAAGGTACGTCAGTTATAAGTTACCTGCAACAGCAGCAATATACTGGTTAGTTTTCCTGGTCTGTCCACCTTTCTCCTGGACATCCAGCATATGCATCGTTGGCTTATCCATCTTCGATCAGTTATGTTGTCCTGGTACTCGCATTCTGGAACAAGGAAAAGAAACATGTCAATTATGAGGATTCTGTACCCCAACCAAGAGTTCCTTACACTGGACCTTATTACTAAGCTTATGCCATATCGTACAATTTTATTTAATTTACAAGGGTAAAACCAATTATAGCTTAAAATAACTCGGCCTTATTATAGTTATTCCTAATAACATCACCGATTTGCCGAAATCGGTCTAGCCGTTTTAGAGATTATCCGGAACTAAAAGACAAACAGAGATAACTTAAACAAAAAATCGTCTTTGGAAACCGTATATATTCATGATAATCATCATCATCACATCAGCCGCAGAACGTCCACTGCTGGACATAAGCCTCCTCCATAGATTTCCAAAAAGAAATATTAGGTACCTACTGAATAATAATATGCATATCGTAAAAAGCTGTTATTTTGACACACAGCAAACACTTCAATTTTATTTACCTATTTGTACAAATTCAACAATATTTACGACAATAATATTTTGTTACCGCTATCCAGGTTAAAATTAGCAATACAGGTTTGAGATGAATATCAGAAACTTGTTCCATTGGTATTTAATTAAGATTATCACAGATATTAACAAGTACCAAGTCCTTGGTACGACCGCTGTGGGCTGTGCTAATAATCTGCTTAATTGTGCTAATTTGCACAGCAAATAACTCTTTACTAGTACCGCTATACTGCCCTACTAATTGTACTTGCAGTAATCGTCATTTTTGAGAATTTCACTTTTTTGCAAAAATGGCATCCTAAGGATATGTTCTATACGTAAAAAATATATTTAAAAGTTTTTTCTTATATTAAACGTGTTTTTTAACTAACATGAAACGCAGTACTTGCACCTAAATGTTACTTTTACTAAAAAGATCTCGAAACCGCCATTTTGCAAGTACTGCGTTTGCAATAAGCAGGGCAGTATAATTCTGTTACATCGTATTTGTTGCTTTGAAAAAATCTTCCTTAGTGAGTTTAGGTGAAGCGAGCGTGAGATGAGCTCTAAAGTCAAAGTCAAATTAGGAATCGAACCCAAGACCTTTAGCGTAGCAGTCCCGCTTAGGAACACTAGGCTAACGAGATAGTCAAGAGAATGTTATTACTATTTTATATTTATTAAAATACGAAAACGTTGCTGCCCGCAATTATACTTTGTTGTTCCTTTTATTTATAGTTAATTTGTCGTAAGTTATTAATAATTTAATATTACTTAGTAACTTGATAATTTTATGCACCTTAAATGTTTCCATGATTAATTTATAATTAATTATGCAACGATCATATTTTTTAAATATCATGTACTGTAAAGGTGAAGAGATTTATTCAATTTACAGTGATTGAAACACGTATATTTACACGTATTTATGACTTAGCCGTAGTATCTTATAAAATAGTGATTATCTCATAAAGTAGACTAATAATATTGTATTCAGCCAGAGCCTCTACAGTACAGTTTACAATCTATAATTTTTTTTTATCTTATTCTATAATACACGAAATTTATTTAATTGTCTAAATCATTCATATTTACAGCCTTAAAATAAAAAATAAAATAAAAACTTAATAAAAAGAAACTAAAAACATAAGGCATCAAAAAATTCCTCCGCATCGCCGTCTACCGGAAAAGTGCCCAAAAGACTGGCGCGGCATTACCACGTTGGATGGCAATGCTTTTCCTAATATTTGTATCAATTTACAAATGCAAATCTCAAATTCACAAACAACAACGGTATTACAACTATAGTTCTAACAAATCATTTATTCCAATCGCTGTAATACCTTCTGGTACATTCGAAGGACACTGTAAACAGATGCAGTGCCTAACAGGGGTCAAATCAAGTGCATTGCTAGCACATTTACGCGCTAACGAAGTTCAATGGAGCAAACGAGCTGATCTCCAGTCATGGTCCCGATTGACATGTACATAAAACTGTATTGTGCACTTATTTCCGTGCTGTTGGCATTCATAGGGTTGACTGAAACTGTGAAAATAGTAATCTGGGTGTTTATTTTATGCCTATTGCAATCTGACTGCCTCGTTGCCTAGTGGTCCTAAAAACAACTGCTACGCTAAAAAACTCAATAACACTTTTTGAAAAAGTGTTATTGAATTTTTCTATGAAATTCTCAGTAGCAGCTCGGAGTTTGGATTTGTGCCCGGTTAATGGCAATAGGCTCGCCCCCTATTACATGGGACCTAAATATACCAGCGAACTGTGGGTGTACATTAGTACACCTCTGCCTAACCCTTCGGGGAATACAGGCGTGATGGTAAAAACTATGAATACAAAATGGCTTTCTGTAAAAAAACGCCCGAATATTCTTTACAAAAAGAGTATTGGGTATAGAAGAAACTATTTTGCAAGTCAATCGTTTCAATTTCGAAGTCCAGCAACCCTACTTCAGAATAATAGACGCATGAGAAAGAATGACTCTTTGTATTCCAAGGATTTTTATTAGTTAATAGTCTGACATTAGTGAAGGAATACATTGTGAGGAAACCTGGACTTATAATGAATACAAAAAAAGACAATATGTTCAGGTGGGGATTCAGTGATGGTAGCGACTTGAGCTGTCTGTGCGGTACAGCACATACGATGGCCCATCTTACATCGTGTCCTGCATGCCCTAACAGCTGCACGCAGGAAGATTTAATGGCTGCCACCGACAACGCAGTCAAAGTGGCCAAATCCTGGGCCGCATCAATATAATTTATAATAATAGTATATTTATTTATTTATTTATTATAATATAGTTTGTCATCGAAACGCTAAGAAGAAGAAGAATGAATATAAGCCTGAAATCGCCATTAAGCCTTGAGCAAGTGGGTGATCAATCCTCGTGCCTTCTCTGTTTGAGAAGAGGCCTTGCCTTGCAGTGGGACCAGAATAGGCTGGTATTATTATTACCAGCCGTTACGTATCTCGGGACCCTAAGGTCACGGACCTTTAAAAGGCGTACGAGGAGCCGACTAACAAAGTGCCCTTAGAAGGCTATAAGATGAAAAATGCCTGACGACTGAGAAATTCCTAATGGATATACCCAATAACACTTTTTGTCCGACCTGGGAATCGGGCCCAGGACCCCACAGCAGTCGTGCTTGCCACTACAAAACCAACGGGGCAGTTTTTAAAATACTCTAACCAGGAACACACACAAGATGAACACAGCCCATAGACAAACAGTGTTTCTATTAGAAACACTGTTTGTCCCACGGTGCGTGAGTACAGAGACGTTAGAAACTTTCTAACGTCTCTGTACTCACGCACCGTGGGGCTCAGCTAACAGATAACGCAAATATTTGTGGCGCAAGATCAACGAACTCGTGACCCTGGATTAGAGGAGTAAATCCGGCATTGTCTTGCCTATTTCTGCCGCAAAGCAGCGTTGCTGTGTTCCGGTTTGAAGGGTATGGGTGTCGGTGTAATTACAAGCACTTGAGACATTTTAACTTTGTCTCTGGGATGGCAATGCATTTGCTAGGCGTCTGGTATTGCAGATTGTCTATGGGCAGCGGTAACCACTTAAGTTGGGCTGTAGGCTTTTGCCTAGACTGCTTGCCATCCATGCCACCATGACAAAGTTGAAATGTCTCATGTGCCTGTAATTACACCGGCACCCATACCCTTCAAACCGGAACAGCAGTAACGCTGCTTTGCAGCAGAAATAAGCATGGTGGTAGTACTTCCCCGGACGAGCTCCTACACAACGATCTCTATTACTTCAATCCCTAAATATTTTGTTGTGAGAAGCAGACCGAGGGACCCGCCTCCATTTCATGAAAGTGGGACAAAATACAACGTAAGAAGATTATTTAATCTGGTCCCATTTTATAGAAGGAAGCTGTCGTTTATTCTGTTAAGATAAGTAGCTGCCTCGTTATTGTACCAAGTTTTGGTTGGACCAAGATCATTTTTCGGTGCTTGAACTGTCTTAGAACTGAGTCATAGTTTATTTCTATTCTATCCACTGAAAAGGACGTTATTTATAGGAATACTGAATAATATAGGTATCCTAGGTATTTCTGCGACTCTACTACATAGTATAAAAGAAAGGCGCTTCCATCTGTCCCTCTGTACGCTTATAACTGTTAAACTCCGCAACGGATTTTAATGCAATTTTCATCAATAGATAGGGGGATTCAAAAGGAAAAAAACATCACGCTGCAATCAACACGTGAGCGAAGCAGTAACCAAAGACGTTATGCAGCTGACACCGCGCTATACTAATTTTACAAAGAAGTAATGTTTGTGATGTTGTAGGGGGTAATCTCTGGATCTACAGAACTGATTTTCGTTTCTTCCCTTTACAAAGCCACGTTAACTGTGAGTGTCATAGACTATATTGTTATATAGCCTATGACACTCACAATTAACATGGCTTAATGTAATGTTTCACATTACGACACACACACGGGAGCGGAGCAGTGACCAAAGACTAGAAATAAGCTACGCCAAGTCTCCTCACGATGTTTTCCTTTAGCGATTCAATCTAGATACTCGTTACTATAAAATTGCGCACCGCCCTTTACAGGAAAATAATATTAGCATACTTGGAGAATGTTATCAGAATAATATTTGCAAGGAATAGTTTACGATGAGCAGGGGACTCTTCAACTAATAGTGGAAAAGATAAAATGCTGAAGTGCTCCTTGTAAAATACTACGACAGACGATACAGTCAACAACTAAATAGGTATTAGGTACTGATTCATAAGTTTTTAAAAAAAATAAACAAATATTCAGTTTTCATTTGTTTTCTTTTCACTTAAGAGCTTCCCAATCTGGGTGCCGCAAGGACATAGCTGCGCCGCTAGGCGCTCCTCTAAACTTCGAAAAATTCAACAAAAAAATAAAGAACATAATTATCTTAAAAAAATCAACGAACAATATTCTAGCTATTAGATGTAGTAGGGAAGTACACGGAAGGCGTGTTGTTAGGTTGTTTTAGTCAGTAAGAGTCAGAATCATCTCGGAGTTTGGATTGGCAATGGGCTCGCCCTCTATTACATGGGACCTAAACATGCGAACTGTCGGTATACATTGGTACATCTCTGCCTAACCCTTCAGGGAATACAGGCATGATGGTATGTATGTGTATCGTCATTCGCCGGTGAAAAGAACCACGCGAACGAAGCCGGGGACAGAAACTAGTTGTGTAAATATACGGCACGCACGTCTGCGGGTAAATTCCGTAATTTTAATTCAATCGAATATTTGCAATAACTAGGCTGAGTCATTATACAAATATCATTTATTACCATAATCGTAAAAATATTACTAAACTACTGTTTATTCGTACTATTATCGAACACGTGCCTATAAAAAAATATTGGTGTTATTCCAAGAAGGTTAGTTAATGCGCAATCGGTGCCGAATCTGTGCGTTATCACTTATCAGGCAATTCTTCAAAGTGAAGTGTCATCGTATCGAACGACGGAAGCCTGCCTGAAGTGGTTCAACCTTGGATACATTAAGCTGGGTATAGACTAATTGAAATACCTGTAAATCCTTTGCAAAATTAACAGGTTGCAACGACATCTATCGCTCAATATGCGAACTACACAGACGTTTCCTACATCTGTCAAAATTCTCGTTAGCATAATTGGGTAGTGTCCACCACCATCAATTGACATACTTTTTATGAACTGTCAAAACGCGATTCTCCCATAGATTTTGTATGGCAGTAGCACGCTATGACGTCACTACGTGGCCTACTCAATTGACTAACTATTTATTGATTTTAAAGTAAGCAAAAATCTAATTTTACAATGATGGAATTGAAAAATAATTGGTTTTCATGGGTAAAATAAAGTGCTTTTTTTGAGAAGTTGTGAATTGAAATTATTGGTTAGTGTTGTCAACTACCTAAATAGCCCACCCGGGGAAGTGCCCTAATAGGCGTAGCAAAGGCCCTTTCTGGTGAGGTCTTTTAAGAGGAACCCAACCCTCCTAATGTGAGAAAGGTCACCACTGGGGTCGTTTCAATGAGGTAAGAATCTCACACTCCCTAGTCTTATTCCCGAAGACTGGACACTTCAGAAAGTTTCCGCCCAAAAAAAAAAAAAGTATTAAAAGTATTTGCGACATGCGGTGTTATTCTGTAAAACCCTCCTTCCGTGAAGTGAGCGTGTGGCGACCTGTCAATCCCTAGCACCGTATAGTGACAGCCCAGTTTTAGCTCACTTCACCTTAATTCACTGAGGGAGATTTCTTACAGAATAAGCCGTCTGAATCGACTAGCAGCAATCTCTTCTATGTCGTCATTCCGTCAATGGCGTTAACTGGGTAATGTCAGGAGTGGGCAGCTTCCTCTTAAGCGTTCATAACTTGTGAGATCAGAAACAGTTACGTTACTAAGTCTGGCATCTAAATTTACTGTTCAGAAAGTCCAGCGCAGAGTGCAGAGTAAACGTAAACGGTAATTCGAAAGATTTTTAATTAAAAATTGTATAATAATTAAACTTATTTCGAAATCAAAAATCGTCTTAAATCTTACAGGTTATTGTCTAGTTAAAGATTCTAATAAGATCAGTCTACACTACACGCAATTGTGTATAACGAAGACTTTCAAAGTCAAATCATTTAATATAAGGCACTGTTGAACATCATAATTAAATACAAAGACATAGGAATTGAATTGAGTTGCCCCTTCCAAGAGGAAGTTTCGTATGGAGAAGAAGTTTCGTATGGATAAGAAGTTTCGTATGGAGAAGAAGTTTCGTATGGAGAAGAAGTTTCGTATGGAGAAGAATAGTCGAGAAACTCTATACAGAAATGTATTACAATAATTTGCATCAAGGATTACTTTTCCATGCAACTATGTAATTATAATCCCATAGACGTACAGCAGTGAATCATCACTATCATCATTATATCAGCCGCAGGACATCCACTGCTGGACATAGGTCTCCCCCACAGATTCCCAAAAGAACCGGTAGTGAATACGACGGTAATATTATAAAGCAGGTACACAGCAGGTACATACCTTTTAGGGCCTTATCACACTAGCGGTTCGCGAGCGTATTTTGTATGAAGGCGATCACGCAGCGAATTCGCCGCGTCAGATATTTGTATAGAAAACACGCTCGCAATTCGCAAGTGTGATAAGGCCCTTACAGGTACAGGTTCCTGAAAAACCTGTGCTTATGTACTCTCGAATATTCTCAAAACAGTTTGTTTATCATAAGTATCAAGATCGTAAATCTCGACCTTCTAATGAAATAGACCACTCGTATTAACAGATAGAGGTAGGCGCCTATCGGAATGGCAATATTTAAAGAGTGATAGGCAGAAGAAATTGTGGCTATTGAGCAATGATTACAGGACCTGACTCAAAGCAGGATGATGATGGCAGGATCCAAAACGTCTGGCGAACCAAGCCTGCCTGTTATGACAACAGGAACATCGAAAACCAAATTTTTATCATGGATTTTAGTATATTCAAAGTCAAAAAAGTCAAAGTCAAAGCATTTATTTCAATTAGACCATTCACAGGCACTTTTGAATTGTCAAGAAGTTACAGTTTAAAATTGAAGCTAGTTGCTCGTTCCAAAACGTAGGTCTCTATGGAGAAGAACGAGCAAGAAACTCCATGGACACTCTTTTCCTTCAATTTGGTTTTTACAAAGTCTTGGTTACAATATTCTTGTTGCTTCTATATGTGAAAACAATTGAATTCTAATTCAAGATCCCCAAACGTTTATAGTAGACGGCGAGACGACTCCCGGCCACCGTAGGCGCGGGTCTGTGGACGGTGAGCAATGGGTAGCTCACCGTCCGTACGTTCACTAAACAACGACAGACCGTGTCGACGGCGCGTTCGTGTTCCACGCGCGCCTCAAAGAGATGTCAGCAAAATTGGATGGGGCCACTGAGGGCCGATGCCTGCCAGGGCTGCGGAATTTGTTCGAAAGATTTACCGCGACACGGGAACGCAAAGGGTATTAGGAGGTACACAGATAGGTTTTAGTCAGTAAGTGTCTGACACTCCCTTCTGCACCGCCCAGGGCGGAAGAAGTCATGTGGTGGTTTCCCATGCTTAATAAAAATGTTACCTAAACTTTGAAATTTTCTCTCAAAAAAGTAGTTGCCCCATACAAAACCCTAGAGCGTGTAGAATAATGTTCGTAATCCGTTGTCACGAAGTTGCGGGTTAACATCGCTTCTACTTCGTATCTATACAGGTGCTTGTGCCATGTAATTAGGGTTGCCGCCCTTTGTCAAGCAAATTGAGCATATTTAATTTTTAAGTTAATAAAAAAGTACAACACCTAAAAATAAAGTTTTAATGGTTCATGCTCTACCGATATAATCCGTTTAATTACACGCAAAAATCACCAATTTTTGTTAAACAATAAAATAAAACCTTTAAAATTCAAAACAAATTAAATCAAGTAGCAAGTACTACTATACGTTTACCCGCAATAACGTACAGACGCCAGCACATCAAGCTACCCGAAACTGACAAATTTTCGCAACCAACTTTGAACCATAATGCCACAGCGATAAAGTTGAAAATCTATTAAAGACATTTGACAGATTGTAGTAGCTTGATGTGCTGGCGTACGCACAAAATATTATTATTAAATACGACTGGCAACCCTAAATATAACGTAAATAAGTTTATCGTCACCTACACGTGACGATAACACTGATTTATTATTATTATCTTAGTAAATTTTTATGTCGTACTATCATAGTCAAAATGTGTAATCAAAATTGATTTTTGTTGCTAATAACATACCTAAATATCGCATGATTATTTTTACACACTGTGTGTGTGTGTAATCTTTAAGATAAATAGTTTTTAGCTATAAGTAAATATTGTCTATGATTTACTTATTGGGAACGTTTAGAATGTGACATAAAATATCTATGTCACGTTTTAAGGTACTCACAAAAAAATAGTTTGGTGCGTAGATAAGAAATATTAAATCAATATTCAGGACGGCATGCGGCATGGAAGAAATAAGCGTGGTGCGCTGACCCCAAGTAACATGGGATAAGGGCGATGCAGGAAAATGATGATTATGTAGTAAGAAATATCACAGACGGCGGAAGGGGCATTGTAACAAAATCTATAACCATGGATTTAGTACGAGTTTTAAGATCTCCCAGCAATTAAATTTTTCGTCGTTCGGTGCTACATACAAAAGTACAACACCTTCACGGACTTCACGGTTGAAATGTATGAAACAGCATTTTTTTTTACATAATATGCGTCCCCGTTATTGTGTGTATAAAATCTTATTTTTTAGGCATAGGTAGACGACAGACCTGAAGGAGTTCATTACGCATGTGAATATGAGTTACAATGTAGCTGCTTGCATACTAATCTCTTTTATCGACTGTACATTTGCCGCAAACGGAATATAATCCCTACTATTATAAAGGCGAAAGTTTGTAATCCTACTACTATTATAAAGGCGAAAGTTTGTAAGTATGGATGTATGGATGTTTGTTACTCTTTCACGCTTAAACGGCTGAATGGATCTGGATGAAATTTGGCACAAAGATAGATTATAGTCTGGAATAACACATAGGCTACTTTTTATCCCGGGAAAATGTACGGTACCCGAAGGATAACACATCAACTGTGACGCGGACGAAGTCGCGGGCAGAAGCTAGTATGATATTAAATTAATTACTGACGATATTACTCGTTTACCCTCAATAAACCGCAGACTAACATATAATCCGTTCAAGGATAAAGATTTATTTGATATTCTAGCTGCATTATTTGTTCAGGACTAAAATATTTGAACTTAACGTTACGACGCGTAGGTGTTGCCAAAATGAAATATGTTTTTGTTTTAGTACAATGTAAATGATAGTTGCAATAAAGATAGATTAACACTCAGGTGCCTATACCTACTTAGATATTCGTAATTTTATTGCAGACTAACAGCATCTAAGGAATTCAGTTGCTGTCTGCTTTATTATTACAGGGTTGATGTTAAAAAAAAAAAACAACTATTAGCGCAGAAATCGGTGAACATACGTAAAAAAACTACAAACAGATACAGAACCTTATTTATTTTTTAGGTCGTTAAAAATAGAAAATATTCTATTTAACAAAAACATTTATCGACATCGAATTAAAAAATATGACAAATAAAAATTAAAAAAAAAGAAATACATAAACCGAAAAAAACACATTTTGTAACGAATATAAAAACTTCCTAAACCTACTAAATAGTTTGTAGGCTGGCAACACTGCCGGGCCCCGGGGTCGTTCGTGGGCTGACAGTCATGTAAATGTTAATTGAATATGTAATTATGTACATACTTAATGCGTATTATTGCTAAACTGGTTTCGCTGACCTAATATTTGCGTAAATAATAATTTTCTGCTTATAACTTGAAAATGAAAATATCTTGTCTATGATTGATATTTGGCAAAACCGCATGACCATTATTGACCATTGATCGCCATGTTAGCATAAAACGAATTGGCGATTTTAGATTTATATTACTAGGTAACCAGGATTTGCGTCTTTGCTTATTACTCCGCTACAGAAACGCACAATACACATACAATCACACCTGTGTACCAATGTACACCCACAGTTCGCCGGTATGTTTTAGGTCCCATGTAATAGGAGGCGAGCCTATTGCCATCAACCGGGCACAAACATAAGCTATATTCTCATTAATAGGGCAATCAAATGCCGAAAGATTTTCTCCAATCTGACTAGTAGTTTCAGAGATCAGCGCGTTTCAACAAACAAACTGTTTTTTATTATATTTGTAATGCGGGCACCACGATACGTGTTTAAAAATCAATAGAAAATCAAATTTACGTTACCTATCGTGTGTTTTTTAATCTCGTAGACTAAATTGACAGTTTCATACGTCAAATATAAAAATAATGTGCTTTCGGACCATGAACATAAAGCACACTATTTTCAAGTTTGACGTAAGAAGCTGTCAAATCAGTCTACGAGATTAAAAAACACACTTTAATGGTTTTCAATGCCCTAAATCCAACTATGCTTTATTATCTCAAGGGTGCTACCTACTGGCTTAAGATAATCCAACGCTCAGCTACCGTGCTCAATGGACGTGCTTATCCATTGTAATCCATTTCAAAAGCGTGATAATGTTTTATAGGTACCGTCAATCAGTTTAGAGTGGGCAATAAATGATAAAGTAGGTAAGCGTTATTGTTATATAAGAATTTACGAAAAAATACTTATTTCGTAAAGTTTTAAAGTCGAAAGTCGATTGTATTATTTTTCTTCATCTTTAGTTTTATTATTTACTTTCACCCATCCCGGTGTCTGTGATCAATCAAATCTTACAAGTTAAATTTGAGCCATTTCCCGATGTTCGATTGAGATGAAATTTTGCGTAAATATGTAATTTGTATGACAATGCAATATAATGATGTCACAGACCTAGTCAGGGGCCTAACACCATCTCTTAAAAAAGTACCATTTTAATATTACTTTGTAACTTCAGTTGTAGGATTTTCAAACTTCGGCGGTAAGCTGAGAGTTGAAATAAGGTTTTCTGATTTTTTTTTGGACGTCGCCTTCTCCCTATCATATCTCGATGAAACGCAAGCGAACTGCCCGCGAATTCGTCCGAGTGGCTTATTTCACTAAGATTAGGTATTTAGTTACTGCTCCGCTCCCGTGCGTCTCAGCGTAATGTTATATAGCCTATGTTACTCAGGAATAACGTAGCTATCTATTAGCGAAAAAATAGTAAAATCCGTCCAGTAGTTTCGGAGGCCTATTCGTTACAAACAAACAAAAAATCTTTCCTCTTTGTAATATTAAGTATAGATAAACACGTTACTCTTTGCGTTACGTAGTCGGGTAACTAGTATCAAAATCTATTTGTGTATATAGTTTGTGATAAAAATGTTCATTAACTTATCGGCTGAACAAAGTGCAATGGGTACGATTGTGTTGTATGCCTACCCACACCAACTTGATAGTTATTATCTTACTAGCTTTTGCCCGCGACTTCCACCGCTTCAATGTCGGTAAAATTAAAAGTTGGTGCAAACCTTTTAAGCAGAATTAGAATCCGAAATGCCGCTACTTGATGAAAAAAACAGATTAAAATATACTCAATATATTTTTACGACAGTATCACGTTAATTAATCTACGATAACTGTATCACTTATACGTTAACAGTCACTAAGAGAGATACTAATCACGGTGACAACATGACACCCCTATTTTTAACCGACTTTGTATGTTTGCTATCTAACTATACTAATATTATAAAGAGACATTTTTTTTTTGTTTGTTTGTACCGAATAAACTTCGAAACTACTAGACCGATTTTAACCATTTTTACCATCCGAATGTACCGAACCCAAGACCTCTAGCGTAGCAGTCGCGTTTAGCACCACTAGGTTAACTGGCAGTTCTATCTATTATTTATAGACAACGATATATAATAGGCCTACATATAGGGCTGCCATCACCTTAATTGCCATTGCCGGAAAGGAAAGCTTCAAAAGTTAAAAAAAAAGTAGTAAGTATAGCTAATAGCCAAAAGCCTCGACCAACACCTAAGGAGGCGCTGGGCGGTTGGATCAAGTCTCCTAGACACGGCGCGTATCGTTAGGAGATTCTTTTCTCAGGATCCCTGACCACCGGTGGCTTGGACCCTGTTCCCGCGGCCAGTGGGCTATTTTTTATATTTTTAAAAAATGTTTTTATTTTTTACATTAATAGTTTAAAATGTAATTTATATGTTTAAAGTAATAAGTAGTATAATTTTATCCAGGTCCGTTCAGCCATTGAAGCTTGAAAGAGTTACAAACGTCCTTCATCCATGGGCGTATATATTGGGCGTGCCCACCCGAGGCTGTAGGGCTCACCTTCCGCCTGACCGCATTGCATCGCATCGGCCATGGCATCTTAGGGGCCAGGCCCCCCTGAAAACTAACTCTAGATACGCCAATGCCTTCATCGATCCATCCATCCACATATCTATCTTCACAATATATATTTGGGATAGCAGTATGCGTATGATCAACAGGTTAACGCTTCCGCTCGCAAGTAGGTCATCCAAGCCAATTAATGTATTCAGATCCCTTGACAATCGATCATGGACGGTTCGCTTGTATTTGTCACTAGCTTCTACTACTCGTTATATCTTTGCTGCTCTACCCCCATGTGTTGTAGCGTGATGTTTATAGCCTAGTGTATGTCTAATCTATCTTTCTTCCATTTTTTTAAACGTTACCTAACACAATTTCTCCTGTATCGTGGGTGCGTTTACAAACATATAAACTCACATACACAAACAGCCTCGAAAGAACTATCTGTAGGTAGGCCATACAAATATTTGTTCCGTGCGGGAATCCAACCCGCGACAAACAGCACAGAAGCCAATCTGTCAGCCACTGCGCCAACCGTGTTTTCAAATCACAAATCTCAGTCATAAGTAATTTAAATAAACCAATCATTTAATAATCTTCATTCCTGCATATTTATCGATTTATTAATATCTCCTTATTTATTATTTATATTTGCCATCGATACGTTAAGAAGAATGTCTTGGAGTTACAATATATGTGATACCGTTTTATAAAAAAGACAGAAAGTAGGTACGCACAGTCGTTAAAATTATTTAAAAAAAAGAAAATAATGGAGAGACATGAACATACCACCACGGCTGTATTCCCCGAAAGGTTAGGCAGAGGTGTACCAATGTACACCCACAGATCGCCAGCATGTTTAGGTCCCATGTAATAGGAGGCGACTAGGCGAGCCTATTGCCATTAACCGGGCACACAATCTAACTCCGAGCTGCTACTGAGAGTTTCATAGAAAAACCCATGTATGATTATGATGAGTTAATCACAAAATCATTTTCATGAGTATTGAAAGCTTCTGAATATGTGGGTTTTTAATTAATATAATAATAATACATGTTATAGTGGAAACAGGGATAATTGTCGGCTGGTGTTCCATTTCATTGTAAAGCCATGTAAGGGGCCTCTGCGAGTTGGCTTCGGCTCCTCGTACGCCTTTCAAAGGTCCGGGACCCTATGGTCTCGAGATAGTTAACATACATGTTACTTCAAAAGTGTTTTTAATTGCTAAAGCATTCATCGCTCCATTTCTGCCTACCCTCATGGGAAAAAAGCGAGAGTTTATGTAGGTATGCATGTTATTTAAAGATCTTCAATTAAAATATTACCATTTCACTCGCCAGTGTTTTGTTTCGATATTAATGATAGGCGTATCAATAATATGGTTAGGTATTGGTAACAATTATTCTACATAAGTAATTACAAAGTTGATATCATCTTTGTCACACTCGATTGTAACATAATTTTCGCCATTGACATTACATAACTAAAGTACCTACGTGTTTAAAAAAAAAGATTATTTTTCGTTCAAATTATGTATAGAACCTCGATTATCAGAATTAAGTGGGACCGGAACTAGTTCGGATAATCAAAATGTGCGTTTTTTAAGACATAATCAAACAAAAACAACCCATAAAAACAGCACAGCGGTGTTATTCTGTAAAACCCTCCTTCCGTGGAGTGAGCGTGTGGCGACCTGTCAACCCCTAGCATCGTTTAGTAACAGCCCAGTTTTAGCTCACTTCACCTTAATTCACTGAGGGAGATTTCTTACAGAATAAGCCTGAAGTTTATTAAAATTTGACACACATATTAGCTTTGAAATATAAAACACCTAAAGAAAGTAAGTTTCGCAGCCGTTTGAGAAGAAGCGACCAACAAATTCGCTCCAACGTTCGGATAAACTAAGTCAGCGTTCGGATGATTGAGGATTCGGATAATAGAGGTTCTGCTGTAATTTTATTTTGTTTTAAAGGAGAGTCTACTATGGGCATAGGGTTAATTGTTGGTAGCCGAAGCAAAATTTTCGGGGTCTCTGAATGCGCGGTCATAGTAATCTCTAGGGGAGGCCTATGTCCAGCAGTGGACGTCATTCAGCTGATATGATGATGAAGCTATTCCTTATCTTTATGAACCTAATTAAAATTGTAGGCGTTTTCGTTGATGGTGCTGATCTAATATTATGTACTTGCAGGTATGGATTTCAAAGCAGAGCCAAATTGTGGTGTACAAATTAATTTCGACCTTATTTCAATTGACCTACCCCCATATAACAAAGTTTTCAACCTCATGCTAACCATACCATTTATATATTTCATGGTTTATAACAGTCTTCACAATTTTCTATTGATTTTAGAGACATTTAACATTTTATTTAATGCTCCTCTGTAAAAGCAGGTACCTACCAAGCTATGCTGATTTGAATATGGAAAGCAGACAATTTGACAGCTAAGCAAAATCTAAAACACATTGGTTTAAAAAAAAAAATACCGTCTAATACCTATTAGCTATTTAAGCATTTTTTTAACAAATGCGGAGATTCCGTAATGTTTTTATGTTTTTGCCAATTTTTCGCAGTTATTGGCAATGAGAACTATAGATACTTGCCTACACAGAAAAATAACAAAAAAACATAAATCACGAGTTGGCTGGAAAAATATTTTTAACCGCACTGCGTAGGTTTTAGAGATCTCCCAAGATTTTAGTTAAAAACTTTTACACTGTTACTTAAAAAAAAGTTCTTACTATCAGAAACACGTGGTTGAACCAATTTGACAATATTGAAGGTAGATCAAAATAAAACTCAATAAATTTTCCCTCCAAAATCGTTCCTTTTTGTAAATTAATAAAAAAATAAATAAAGATGTCTATGTTAAGTGATGCCTGTTCCAATTACAGATAAATATTTGAATTAAAAAATATTACCTACCTTCTAAAGAAAAAATATTTTTTAAAGTCGAATAACGACTGCTTGTTTTTTTTAAATCAACATCTTTCCTTTAGTTATTTTTTAATTAAAATTCCAAATTTAAAATATAAATACCCACTCAAATATAGAAGGAAGATAGCTGGTGGTCAGTGGGCCATCTTAGGTACCTACATATCTAATAATAAAAAAAAAGATTACTTATAAATAGAAATACTCACCAAATCATAAACAATATGTCAAAATAATTAAAAATAACAAGAAAACACAAAATAAATCACTAAACACGAGCGTAACCAGACAAAGCGCTTTTTTTTTTAAATTATGTAACGATGTTGGC
Source organism: Caradrina clavipalpis (assembly GCA_932526535.1). NCBI lineage: Eukaryota > Metazoa > Arthropoda > Insecta > Lepidoptera > Noctuidae > Caradrina > Caradrina clavipalpis. The sequence continues at coordinate 2,371,041 of OW052110.1, forward strand.
GCGGGACACTGTCGGACAGCCAAGCGGGCGCTTCGTCCGCCCGATTTTGGAGCACTGGCCGAATTAAAAAAAGTACCGACGTTGTTTGTGCGTTGACATGCGTAATGTTAAGTATCTATGGTACTACGCAACCTTCATTTGTTAAAGAAAAAGTTCACTTATTAATTGTCTTAACTTTGTAGGTAACTAATTTAATTATTATTTATAAGTTTTATGTTTAGATTATTATTTTTAAATTCATTTTCGTTCTACCAAATGAACTGTTCTTATTTTTTTAATATTCTACCCTTTTGAATGAAACTTTAAATTAAGATTGGCGGGAATTGATTTTGACATTAGCATTTATAGGCAGCTTTTTCCCGCTTTACGTGTTTGTGACGTCAACGGAGGCGTTGGGGTCAGGCAGAGAGGGAATGTTGTAATAAGGAAATTCCAGGTAGAAATAAGTCTTTATAACGCTATTTGTATTTTACGTACCTGACGCAACATTTCTTTCTGGAATGATTATTTTTCTATGTAACGTTATGACTAGTTATGAGTTGACATAATGTAGGGTCTTAGGTCTTAGGTTAAGTACATACCTAAGACGCTACTTAGTATCACCAGTATCACTTACAAATTAAAAAATATTACTTGCAATATTAAATATATTAATATTTAATATTAATCATTAAATATTGCTTGTCATAAATTCCTATGACGAGTGTTGCCTAGGGTCGTTTCGCCGGTTTCGCGACCACCTTCAGTAGGCGACCATTTGACGGACTAAGTTTCTTTAAATCAAGAAAATAGCATTTGTAGAGGTAACATACATAAAAAATAAATCTAACGTGCTTTATAAATGATTATGAAATAAGAATTTGCAAAGTTTGAAACAAATGGGTTAACCCAAAGCCGAAAAAATATTGCTCAGTGCGCGTCTTGATTCCGTGGTGGTGGAAGTGCCGCAAGTTTGAAAAAAAAATAACTCGGCGCGCGGCGCTCAAAGGTAAGTTTTAATACTTATTTCATGTTATACACACCAGTTTCATACTTAAATTGTACAATCGATAAGTATGGGTTATAATTTAGTTGTATTTTGCTTTTTTTAAACTTATTATTAAGATAAAATCAAGTGGTCGGTAACCGAAATGCTTATTTATGAAAAACGTTAGATAGCGACCACATGGTCGCAAACCGACGAGATCAGCATTATTTTGTTTTGATTAATATGATCCTAATGCTTCATAAAGGACTGTTACAATTTTGTATGCAGTATTGTAAAAGGTTTTCCTTGTAGTTCTTTGGTAAGCGACCACCAGTTTCTTTGTAAGAAGTTTGTTTAATTTACCTACAAACTTTGGCGCTAAACAGCTAAACAGCTGGTCGTAAACCAAAGTAAGCGAAATAAAGACGTTGGTTTCCGGCCAACATAATTTAGTATGAGAGAAATAACGGCCGCTTAAAACTAAATATTACTATTTTTCAGTTTAAAACAAAATTTAGTCATAAAAAGCAAACTAATTATATATATTTTTTTTTAGATGGAGCTCCCAAATAATTTGGAGTCAACTATCATAATTTGAATAAGAAAAGCGGAATATGGTTCCTAAAATATAAATTTATTTATTTTTTAATATTGATTGATGTTGATTATTTTTAAATGTTATGCTACTATATATTAAGGATATCGTTAGACCAATGATTGTTGATTCTATTACAACTAGTGACTAAGTCTCTACAAAATGTAAGATTGTTATTTTTTAATTTATAAGAAAACATTACACCAAATTGTTACCATTTTTATTTTTATGAAAAGGCAAAAAATTAAAATATATTTAAAGCGATTATAATTGTTTTATTGGCATATTTTTCATATTAAAATAGCGGTCGCAAACCAGCTCACTGGTGGTCATAAACTGATAAAAATGGTCGTAAACCGACGTTTTCGCTATATTTTCACATTTTCAGCATTTTATAAATATTTTTGTATGAATGTATGTTATTTTATGTCTTTGTATCCAAACTACATTATATTTGGGACAAATTTACATTAACATATACTATTTTGCGTGTAAACAACATTTTTTTTTCCTCATCTGAAGTGGGCAACCCAGCTAACTGGTCGCTAACCGGCGAAATCACCCTACTCTGTTATTTTTAGATTTATTGTGTATTTTAACTTTTGAATTTTCTGAATAAAGTTTTTTTTTTAGGAACAATAAGGTAAATAATTTTAAAAACATATGGACACTATGAAGTCTCCTGGTGTCCATATATTTTTAAAATTTGTAGCACAAATTACTAAGGCTTCTGTGTCTCATTTCAATAAAATAAAAAAATAAAAAAGAATATTGTTTTTTAATAGCTATTTTCAATGATGACTAATCACAATGATATTATATTCGAGGGAGCGGTGAATGCTTATGCGAATGCCGCACCCCCGGCCATAGGCAGAGATGGAACACCGCGGTGGTTTCAGCCGGTAAGTGTCCGGCATGCCCCTCCGCCCGTTACCACGATGTCGTGATGGCCCAGTGGTTAAGGCGCCCGCCTCTCATGCACGAGGTTGTGGGTTCGCAACCGGGCACGGGCAAGTACCAATGTGACATTTTCTAATTCATATGCACTTTCTAAGTTTATCTTGGACACCACTGACATCGGTAACCATGTCAGAGACCCTTGAGGCGGTTTAGAAAATCTGACACTAGGGTGTGTGGGGTCGTTAGACCTTACTGCCCACATGATAAAGAAGAACCCCACGACGGAGGAAGTCTATAAGGATTTCCAAGTTACAATGACAGGTTAACGAAGAAATTATCACCAGTAGGTAATCACCAAGCTGGGCAAATAGGGTGTTGATTAACGTTTCACAACACTTGCACAAAACTTCAAACAGTCGTTAAATACACATAAACACACACCATCACGCCTGTATTCTCCGAAGGGTTAAGCAGAGGTGTACACCCACAGTTTTCCTTTATGTTTAGGTCCCATGTAATAGGGGCGAGCCTATTGCCATCAACCGGCCACAAATCCTAACTCCGAGCTGCTTCTGAGGTTCATAGAAAAACCCAATAATATTTTTTGCTCGACCTGGGAACCGAACCCAAGACCTCTAGGGTAGCCATGCTCGTTGAGGGTAGCAGTCGCGCTTAGGACCACTAGGCTAACGAGACAGTTAAAAAGAAACACTTATAGTACGATTCAAACTTAATGGCGGCTCGGAAGTTAGCTGCGAGTGCTGGTTCGCGCCGGTTTATTCAAGTCAATAATAATTTAGGCTCCATTTAATTACTTCTATAGCATAAATACATATCTAGAAATCATTAAATGAACCTTAAATTATTATTAACTCGAATAAACCTGCTCGAACCAGCACTCGCAGCTAACTTCCGAGCCGCCATTAAGTTTGAATCGTACTATACTTATCTTTAATTGCTCCGTTGGTCTCGTGGTCGCAAGTGCGACTGCTGTGCAAGGGGCGATTCCCGGGTCGAGCAAAAAGTGTTATTGGGTTTTTCTATTAAAATTCTCAGTAGCGGCTCGGAGTTTGGATTTGTGCCCGGTTAATGGCAATAGGCTCGCTCCCTATTACATGGAACCTAAATATACCGGCGAACTGTGGGTATACATTGGTACACCTCTGCCTAACCCTTCGGGGAATACAGGCGTGATGGTATATTTTATTATTTGTTTTTCCCTATATCCAGTTATGTATTTAGGTCACACAAGATAAGCAACAGTCTATTTAAAATGCGTAGTAAGTACCTACTCGGTCAAATCATACGGGTATTGTTCAATGCCATGATATAACTGATTTTATTGTTAAACTAGCGAAATGCCCTTATTTCGACCACCATAAAAGAAAGAAAGAAAGAAAAACCATTTATTCCCGCGAAAGCGACGCACAACACAAAAATAAAATTAAAAAATAACAAAAACAATAATTTATATGCGCTTTATGTGTTTTTTTGTTTTTATAAGTTATATCTTTGGCTAATGCTCCGCTCCCGTGGGTCGTAGCGTGATGTTATAGAGCCTATGTTACTCAAGAATAATGTAGCTATCTATTGGTGAAAAAATGGTAAAAATCGGTCCAGTAGTTTCGGGGCCTCATCATCATCATCATCTTCCTGCCCTTATCCCATGTTACTTGGGGTCGGCGCAACACGTTTTCTTCTTCCATACCATCCTGTCAGCCGTCATGCTATCATTCACTCCTATTGCCTATTTGTTACAAACAAACAAACAAATTTTACCTCTTTATAATATTAGTGTACCTTTTGCCTAACCCCGTTCATTTTGCTACGGGTCCCTATTTTTTTTTTCAAATAACATAATTATAGCTTTGGCTTCTCGCTGATAAAGTGGCTTTATATTCATGAAAGGTTTAAAGTCGGTTAAGTAGTTTTTTAGTTTACCCATTTCAAACAAAAATATACCATCGGAGCCTCGAATAGCGTCCAGGATAAAAATATAATAGATTTTTTATTCTGGAAAAATGTACACTTACGCAATTCGAATTCGCGGGTAAAAGCTAGTAATAAATGTGTTTAATAACTCTTTACTAATGCTTGTCGTGGCCGATTGTTGTTGCGGAACGCCTACAAAATAATATATAGCAATATGTTGTAAGACTACATATTAAGAGGACGAATTGGAAATTTTGGCATCGGTGATCTCTATTTTTGTCAGTAATTACGAAACGTATAAAAATGTGAGTTGGTGTTCTGAATAGTTCATGATGAAAGCCTTATTTTATTAGTTTTCATTACATGATTAAGTAACTTTAGTATCAGAGAAAAAAATATCAAACATACCTCTTTTTAAATAGAGAATCACATCTTATGGGCAAACGGGACCGATTTTAGCCTCTCAACTTGCTCTGTAGACAAGTCTATAAATACTCTTTAAAATTGTAGAAGGATTTTCTCAAGTTATCATTTCCGACTAAATAAAATAACAAAAAGCTTACTTACCGGGGTGTGTGCGGGTTGGGGGGGCGCGCGCCTGGTCTAGAATTATTGTTAAACAATTCGTCGCCTTAAAATGCTATGATAAGTAATGGTGCCGATTCTGTTGTCACAAAATTCACTAAACTAAACCAAAAATCACTAAAATTTAGTTTAATCCTGTCAAACGAGGTTTCCTATTCTGAAATTGTTACTAAATTATAGTGTGACAGCACTGAAGTTATTTTAGTTACTCAATTTAGTGAAAATATTGTGTAATATCGTGATGGCCCAACGGTTAACCCAACCTTTTCAGTCCGCGGCGCACTTACATGCTTAGTTTGCCAGACTTGCTAACTAAAAATCATGGGCCATGCCCACCCCAGAATGGTCTTGTACCTACCCCAGGCTGTAGGGCTCACCTTCCGCCTGACCGCATTGCATCGCTTCGGCCATGGCATCTTAGGGGCCAGGCCCCCCTGAAAACTAACTCTAGATACGCCAATGCGCCCAGGTTGGGAAGAAGTTAAGGCGACGCTGATCAAACGCATAAATTGAAAGACAGAAATCCTCATGACCCCTGTACTGATGCATACACAATGTGTCACATAATACGTTACCAACAAGTAAAAACACTGCTTCATCATACCAAAAATAAAAGTAGTTCGCTGTATAGGAAGAGGCTTTTACCCTTCTGTGGAAAAATAATAGGCTAGTTTAATTTTAGATATAAAAAAGTTTAATATTTATCGAATAATTGAATGCTTACTTACTAAGTTTATGTTATTTTATCAGTACAATAATTATGTTGAACAAAAAACAAAATTATTTAAACTTAAAACTAAAATCATAGGCGTATATAGGAGGGGGGGGCAGAATGGTCTTGTGTCTACCCCAGGCTGTAGGGCTCACCTTCCGCCTGACCGCATTGCATAGCATCGGCCATGGCATCTTAGGGGCCAGGCCCCCCCCCCCCTAAAAACGAACTCTAGATACGCCAATGACTAAACTTAAGGCACTATACTATTAAAAAAAACAACTAACTAGTAAAAAATTTTGGGTTGTCAATTTCTCAAAGGATTTGAAGTTGTAATCAGTAATAGAAGCTACTAATATTATGTAATCCAACAGTAATGACTTAAATCTACGAAAAGTTCAAGGAAATGTTTTTTTAACGGTCTATTGGTTATAGTTGATGTTGAGAACACTAGAGAAAACTAAAATAATAACTAAAAAAAAATAGTTACACAGACAAAGTCGTAGACAGGTAGAGACAACAGTTTAGGTGAAAAAATATATATTTTACTTAGATATTTTATTATCAAAGTCCAGTAAGCACAACTAGTGTCAGTGTGTAGGGAGTACGTCGGAATCCAGTAAGCGCAACTAGTGTCAGTATGTAGGGAGTTCGTCGGAATCCAGTAAGCGCAACTAGTGTCAGTATGTAGGGAGTTCGTCGGAATCCAGTAAGCGCAGCTAGTGTCAGTATGTAGGGAGTTCGTCGGAATCCAGTAAGCGCAACTAGTGTCAATGTGTAGGGAGTTCATCGGAATCCAGTAAGCGCAACTAGTGTCAATGTGTAGGGAGTTCGTCGGAATCCAGTAAGCGCAACTAGTGTCAATGTGTAGGGAGTTCGTCGGAATCCAGTAAGCACAGCTAGTGTCAGTGTGTAGGGAGTTTGTCGGAATCCAGTAAGCACAGCTAGTGTTAGTGTGTAGGGAGTTCGTCAGAATCCAGTAAGCGCAACTAGGGTCAGTGTGTAGGGAGTTCGTCGGAATCCAGTAAGCGCAACTAGTGTCAATGTGTAGGGAGTTCGTCGGAATCCAGTAAGCACAGCTAGTGTCAGTGTGTAGGGAGTTTGTCGGAATCCAGTAAGCACAGCTAGTGTCAGTGTGTAGGGAGTTCGTCGGAATCCAGTAGGCACAACTAGTGTCAATGTGTAGGGAGTTTGTCGGAATCCAGTAAGCGCAACTAGGGTCAGTGTGTAGGGAGTTCGTCGGAATCCAGTAAGCACAGCTAGTGTCAATGAGTAGGGAGTACGTCGGAATCCAGTAAGCGCAACTAGTGTCAATGTGTAGGGACGATGTCGGAATCCAGTAAGCGCAACTAGGGTCAACATATAAAGCTTCCTTTGGGAATCCAGTAAGCAGAGTTAGTCAGCGTATTAAAAATCGGTCAAAGTCCAGTAATTACAGCAAGGGTCAGTGTAAAATTAATTTAAGTCGGTCAAAACAGAAACGGTTAACATTTGGTACGGCGGTTGAAGTCTTAGGCGCGAAACACACGGCGGGGCGGGCCGAGCCGGTCAATTTGACCGCGAACGATAGTGCAAAGGGAATCCTATACTACCAACGCACATAGAGGGCACAAAGACCGTGCCGGGCACTGGCGGCGCGGCATATCTGTGAGGTATATTCGCGGTGAGGGCGCGGGTATCGGCGGTCAGACGCGGTCTTTATTGCTTCGCGGTCAAAAAGACTGCCCGACCCCGTCGTCTGCATAGCGCTTTATTCCACATAGTTAGGGATAGTGTACCTCCAATATCATATTACATGCGCGTGCGTAGGGCAATATGATTTATAATGTCATTCATTTCCCTCAAATGTATGCGGTTAAAAGAGTTCGTTTTGTGGTTTCGGAGGCATTCTTCTGCTTTAGACTTTTCTCTTATGTGTTCTGACAATTTTATATGATCTAAAACTTCATCCCAATCGTTCACCATAATGTTGCAGTAACCACAGTGGTAAGCTTCCAACGATATCTGAAAACAAATGCAGTTGTATTTATGAAAGTCAATTTTCAATTTTATGTCCCACTGATATTGAAAATATTCCCATATTTTCAATATCCTCTTTACTATGAAGGAGTCCTTAAATGGTTAGAATGTATTAAAATATTGCAGTTGCAGTGAAGGCCTCATAGGTACATTCATGATCAAGGACTAGGTAGCAAGCTTAGGGGCTTAGCTTTGGGGTAGGTAGCTTCGGGGGGGGGCGGCATGCCTACAGCCTTGAGAAAATAGTTTTGGCACATAAATCACTAAACCTTATATAATTTGGTAACCTACCTCTCGAATGAATTCGTTTTCCAAAGAAGTTATAATAAGGCATTTTTCGATTGTTTGTGTGTGATTATCAGCCATTACTATATGCTCAACCACATTTTCCTCAATCAAATCAATATGGCAGCCATGACAGATGATTGTATCGCTCTTTTTAGCAATGAGTAAAAATCCAAATGCGTTGATCCAATACTTCTCATTAATAATCACGATCAATTCTTTACAAGCATCAACAAATTCAAATGATTTAGTAAAATCACCAAGTGGTTCTTTTACTTTTTTTGGTGATGGTGTTTTTGGCGATTCTTTCGTGTTTTCTGTGTGTATTCTACTAGCAACGTGTTTTTGTAGGTCAGCGAGTACACAGGGCAGGCGTCTACTGCACGGATGGCAGTAGTAACTGCTGTCCGCTCGGTTGTGAGTAAATCCGTGCTTCTTTGCATAGTCTGCCATCGACACCGTCTTCTTCGTACGTTTGTCCTTATTAATCTGCAACGGTTTGGTGAACAAAGTGGTTCCGTCAATGCCGTTCGACTTTATACCCGAGCTAAGAGTCTCTGGCGATTTCTTACAAGCAGTCTTCTTATGTTCTTCGATATGTTTATCGATAGCAGAAGTATTAAAGTCAATGTCTTTGGAACACTTCTTGCAAAACGCAACTTCGTTTATGAAATCAATATTGACATGGTTGTTCTGGTATTTTTCTAAGGATTCATGTAGCTTTGTGTTTTCGTCTTGATTTGAGACGTTGTTGTTTTCTGCCAATCTTTCCTTGTGGGCTTTCAGTAAGTTCTGATGGTGTTTGCTACGAATGTGAGCTTCTGGAGAATCTGGTATTACCCATTCGCATAGAATGCACCATTTCTCTCCATCGGCGCCTGTTATGTAGTTTTGCGCGCCCAAATTCTTACAGTAAATCTTGTCGAGCTTTTCTGCATTTTCTTTCTTAACTGGCCTTTCTTTTACTTTTTCTTTGTCAACAGATTTTGTGGCTTCCTTTTTTGCCTCTTTTTTGACATCTTTAGTAGCAACATTTTTATCTGTAGTGCCATCTTTGCCTGCTTCTTTATTAATGTCTCCATTAACACTACCATTATCAACATTTTTATCATCTTTCACATTGTGAGTTGCTTTCTTAGTATCAGCAGTATTGCTACCTTGTTTTGTATTTTTTGTTTCATTCATTTGAATGGTGTTATCATACAATTTATAAGCTTCTTTGTGCTCAACTGTTTCGAAATGACTTGTTGGATCGTTTTCGATGACCATGTTGCATGTAAGACATTGCTTGGATCTAGCATCAATCTGTAAATAAACATAGAGTTAGACTGGTTATAGTAGGACAACCCTTCATCAGAAGTCCCATGTTTTGTTTTAACGCATTGTTCCACATTAGGAATTTCTCCTGCAATGTGGGTGCATTTGCAAACATATATTTTGTGATATAAAGATTATTATATAAACTCACATACACAAACAGCCAGACCCGGAACATCTATCTGTAAGCCATACAAATATATGTATGGCTTACAGATAGATCCGTGCGGGAGTCGAACCCGTGACATGCCGGGCAGAAGCCAATCAGTCAGCTACTGCGCCAAGCGTGAATAGAGTAATAGGGGTCTTTAATCACTATCGGGGTGCAAATATAGACTTAGCCCGACCCCATCAGAATCGAATCTAAGACCACGCAGTTTTCCTGAGATCACTAGACCAAAAAAGCAGTCATAGTAATTTAGCACTTAGTAGTAGTAGAGCTCTTTGTGAAGGAGCTGGTCCAGGGAAGTACCTACTGCCACCATATCTATTTCTGCCGCAAAGCAGCATTGCTGTGGTCCAGTTTGAAGGGTATGAGTGTCAATGTAATTATAGGCTAATAAGAAATTTAAACTTGGTCTCTGGGATGGCAATGCATTTGCAAGGCCTCTGGTGTTGTAAATGTCTATAGGCAGTGGTGACCACTTAACATCAGGTGGACTGTTGGCGTATTTGTAGTATGGCGCGAATCTAGCATCGCTTGTGGGCGCCACCTTGGATTTCTAAACCTACTTGATTTACGCAAAAATTGCGGTCTCACAATTGGACATCGGCCTATTTTATCATCAAATGAAAAAATAAGAAGCATATCGAGCCATTACCACCGACTTAGCGTAAGCTGCATTTTTACCTAAACTGCGTTTTTCGGCGCAAACGATATTTTAAACTATAACGGACCATGCCTCGTCGACCTTCCCGCCAAAATAGTCAGATATAAGTTATAGCAAATGCTAATTCACATTAATTATATTTTATTTAAAAAAAAACCCTTCTCCTGTAAAATTTGGTTTTTGTCGGTTACGCTAAAGCTCGATATTATTCATACATCTTACCGTTCTACAAACAGTTTTATTAACATCGTCAAAAATCACTTCACTTTTGATCACATTGAGAATATGGTTCCTTATCTTCTTATGGGAACTGCTATCATCAAACTCAGCGTTACATAGGACACAAGTGTCTTCAACGCAGCTGTTCCAAGCATCATCACTAATGATGTACTGGTTGAAAGCTATCATGTCATTCCCCACGCGTTTGACGCATGGAGTGATATTGTGTTTTTTGGTGATATGAGCTTGTTCGTCTATGTGTAATTCGACCTTCGCCGCGGTAGGGAAGGTCAGGCTGCATACCTCGCAGAAGTATACTCCTTGAGCCTGTAAAGGAAACAAATGAAAATCAGTAGCTTCCACCCGCTTATTTGACCTGCGTTAAGGTACGTCTTTGGTTACTGCTGTACCTACTACCGCGTGTCGTACCGTGATGTTTTATAGCCTATGTTACTCAGGAATAATGTAGATATCTATTAGAGATTATCTATTAGAATTTTTGAGCTTATGCGGTACAATACAATCAGACAAAAAGATTTCCTGTTATGTCTGTTATCGCGGACGTGCAGAGGAAATACTTTAATCATAATTCAAAAGACACGTGGCGCCATCTATTATCGCATCAAAGTTATTGTTGTTGTTCTAAAGCTGTACTCTTATTCGGGATGTAAGGTACCCTATGTTGGTTTATGTACTCTTAACAAAGTACATATATGCAAACTTTCAGGATCCTGGACACAGTGGTTTAGGCATGAAAAAATAACAAACAAACAAACCTACTTTCGCATTTGTAAAAGTACCTAGTTAGGATGTTATTCAGGAATGACGTAGCTATATATCGGTGGTAAATCGTTACAATTGGTCCAGTAGTTTCGGAGCTTATTCGATACAAACAAACGAACGAAAAACTTTCGTCTTAGTATATATTAGTATTGAAGTATGGATTAAATACCTTTCTTATGAAGTCTTCTTTATATTTCTCAAAATAACCACAGGCCTTTAACTTCTCCTTATGCTTTATGTCCACAATATGCGCAAGCGCCTCTTCCTCGTTCGTAAATAGCTCCGCGCAAATCAGACAGTAGTGTTCCACGTGACCTGATAGAACGCCGTTTTTTGAATAAACGGACGCCATATTGGATTTCTGGAATAAAAAATAAAGGCTGTTAAATAAACTACTTCCGACTACGTCTGAGTTACACATTAGTCCTGAGTCATACATTTTCCGGGATAAAAATGATCATATTTGTACTTTCATACAACAATCGCCCTTTCATCCAGACCCGTTCAGCCGGGAAAGAGTAACAAACATCCATACATCTTCACAAAGTTACGCATTTAAGTATAAAACATAACATACCATCACGTCATCTTTATCGTGTGGGCAGTAAGGTCTAACCCCACACACCATTTTTTTTTTTTTTTATAGACGGGAAATCATCAAATAACTTCCCCCACCCTGGGCGGGGCGGGAGGGAGTGTCAGACTTTTACTGACTAAAACCCGTCTATGTTCCTTCATGTGCCCATTGCTCACCGTCCACAGACCCGCGCCTACGGTGGCCGGGAGTCGTCTCGCGGCTCCCGACGCCCGGAGCGTCTACCGCGGCGGCCGCTGGGACGGAGGACCCTCCTTTCCCTCTCCCGTCCCGCCGCCTCCTTCTCTAGCATTACAGCTTCGCAGAAGGAGGCGACTGCTTCCCATTCCCTCTCGCTCCGGACCATGGCCTGAACCAGTGCCGGACGCGAGAGGGCGCCGCCGCCGATGGCCGCCTCGAGGACTCGGCGGTGCTCCGCCCAAGCAGGGCACACCGCCAAAGTATGCTAGAGTTTCTAAACCGCCTCAAGAGCCTCTGACATGGTTACCGATCACTTCTATATTCCTAGGGGGAAAGGAGAGGTGTACCAAATAATGTATGATTAGGTCCCACGTAATCGGGGCCTATTGCCATTCACCAGGTATAAATCCTAACTCCAAGCTACTGAGAATTTCATAGAAAAACCCAATAACACTTTTTGCTCGACCTAGAAATCGAACCCAAGACCTCTAGCGTAGCAGTCGCGCTTAGGACCACTAGGCTAACTAAGAGGCATGATGGTATGTTATGTAGGACAAGTAGTTTTCGAGATTTCGTGGTTAAAGTATGTGAACGACCTTTAGGTTAAATACCACCCAAAGTAATACACAAACATACACAGTATACAGGATATGACATCCTATTTAGATAACAAAGTAGCTATGTTATCATCATCATCATCATCATCATATCAGCCGCAGGACGTCCACTGCTGGACATAGGCCTCCCCCATAGATTTCCAATGTTATATTTAAAACAAAAACCGGACAAGTGCGAGTCGGACTTGCCCACCGAGGGTTCCGTACAAATCTGTAGGTACATACATAGAAATACTTCAGGAATCAAGTCTCGCAGTTTTTTCGGAGAATTTTTTTTTCATTAATCGTCGTAAATCGAAAACTATTCATTATATTTTTAGTTTTGAGATAAAGTAAATTTTCACACTGTCAGGTTTTTATTTTTTTTACGAGAAAAAGCAGCCATTTTGATATTTTTTTAAAGTAATGTGACACTTGCGCCATCAAGACATATGACGTATCATTTATCAAAATCGGTTCAGCCGTTCTGTTGTTACGAGCGGACATACAAACACACATACAGGTCAAACACATAACTCCCTTTTTGGGGTTCACCACAGTCGGGTAATAAGTAAGTAGGTACCTACTTAAAAATAATATACCTACTTAGTATTTTGAAGAGTGTTATAGTTGTACGTAGAATAGATGACGTCAGGTTTGATAAGGCAACTGCCAAGTACTAGGTACCTACTTATAGATAAGAAACAGGCAATAGAAAGTAAATCATTGTTTAACTTTTGATAACAATTAAAAGTAATAGGCGACTAACAAAAGGTATTTATGTGGCAGATGTGAGTGGCAACGCCGGGAGGGGACGCCCTAGAAAGACCTACCCTGACCTTATTGGTGAGGTTCTTCAGGAAGGTCAGGTGCGCAGTACTCGTAACCGGTGTGCTTGTAAGACCAGATGTATGAACGTGGATGAGGCGAAAGTAGTATGTAAGGATCGTAGCAGGTGGCGTTCTGTGGTTTCTGCCTACCCCCTTGGGAAAAAGGTGTGAGTTTATGTATGTATGTATATTCAAAGTCATATCATACATTTTTTAGACCATTTAACTGCATTTTTGAACACCCTACCTAACTTATCCTACTTTCTACTATTATTATAAATGCGAAACTTTGTGATGATGGACAGATGGATGTTTGTAAAAACATGATGGATGGATAAAATATCCATCCATCTATTCTACAATGATTATACGTTCAGGGGCAAAATGTCCAATTCTCAAAATGTCCAACGGTGTCAAAATGTCCAATTACCCAAAATTTCCAATGGTCAAAATGTCCAAATACCCAAAATGTCCAACGGTCAAAATGTCTAACTCCCAAAATGTCCAATCTTTGAAATTGTAGCAAAGTTCAATCACTCATCAAAATTTTAATACTTATGACAAATAAAAAATACAAAATACTGAAGGAATCAAAATATGTTTTATTTATAAATAACAAATTAAGACCAGAGAAGACTACAACATACCCGAAATCCAGGGTTGATAAAAATCATGATTTTTATAAAAAAATCAAATAAATCAGATTAATTTGATTTAAATCGGATTTATTTGATTTTAATCAGATTTTTTTGATTTTTTTATATATCGGATCGTTTTCAGTATGAATGACAGTTATTTATTTAAAAAACGACATATTTTTTGTTAAATAACATATTAGTTCTTTTATTAAGCCATTCTTTTATAAAAAAAACGAAGTAGCATATTTATTTGCCTATTTAACAAAAATATTTAATTAAATTTATAAAAAATGACATTAACGAAAATAAACAGACATAATTATATTCTTCTAAAGGTAATTAAAAAACACCATTTCCATTTTGTAACATTTAACAAAAAATAAAAATGACGATTCGAATAAAAAGAGAGATTTCAGGCGCGAGTTTAAATTTCGGGGAACCCCCGAACCGTATAATGATACCTATAGGCATATTAGCGATGCACACGTATGTGTGCGCCGTAGTTCCTTAAGGGACGACCCTTTTTGGCTGTTTTGGTTGCAATAAAAAAGTACTGATTTAAATCAACGATTTTTTTAAAATAATCACTTGATTTTAATCGCGATTTAAATCACTGATTAAAATCAAATGATTTAAATCATATCATCCCTGCCGAAATCACTATTTAATACTGTATTCTCTTTCTTTTTATTTAAATACTAAAAATAGTGAAAAAACCATCACGCCTGTATTCCCCGAAGGGTTAGGCAGAGGTGTAACAATGTACACCCGCAGTTCGCCGGTATATTTAGGTCCCATGTAATAGGGGGCGAGCCTATTGCCATTAACCGGGCACAAATCCAAACTCCGAGCTGCTACTGAGAATTTCATAGAAAAACCCAATAACACTTTTTGCTCGACCTGGGAATCGAACCCGGGACCCCTTGCACAGCAGTCGCACTTGCGACCACGAGACCAACGGGGCAGTAAATAAAAAAAAAATACAAATAAAAATAGTGATATGTTAAAATTTGATAAGGGTTAAATTTCCCTAAATTAAATATTTTATTACTTTTTTATCATGCAGTGCTTTTTATTACAAAATTGTCACTTAAATAATGACGGAAATCAATTCAGAAGCAGATTCTTCTATTACAGCTTGTAGATTCTATCTTATTATCTTATTTTATGCTTTATCTATGATATGTATGTATTTATAAATTATATAAGTATGTATATCAGTTGTATGGTTACCATAACACAAGCTCTGCTTAGCTTGGGATCAGATAGCCGTGTGTGAGTTGTCCCAAGATATTTATTTATTTATTATTCTATATTTATATTGTTTTAAACTTTGTATGGTGAATGGGTAGCATTGTAACAAAATGAATGGAAACTTACAATCTTAGTAACTGATACTTGATACCTACAGGATCTAAGATCGTGCAAGTATTTAAAACACTAAGTACTTGTTACTATTTCCGGTGCCCATACGAAAAAGGTTCTTACTTACCTACATGTAGGTACTATAGGCTTACTTATTTTAAAGACGTTTATTATCTAAGTATACTAATATTGTAGAGGTAAATTTTGTGAGGTTGTAGGGGGTAATCTAGGGATCTACTGAACCGATTTAAAAAATTCTTCTACCCAATAGAAAGCCACGTTATTTGTGAGTGTCAAAGGCTATATAACATCACGCTACGACCAACGTGAGGGGAGCAGTTACCAAAGAGGGATTGCAGTAGTGCAACAAATGTGTTTGAGCACACACTAATTGTGCACTATAACATCTCCTGCGTACTTGGCTAGTAGTCTTTGGTCTGCATTAAGATTAGCCGCCATGGCCGGAATCGGTCTGGAGAATTACATTTTATATTGTATACATGCTCACGTAGCGGAGAACTTTGCTAACGCGATTTAGGAAACGTCACAGTTGTAGTTCAAACGTGGTGCGATAATCAAAGATAAGCCTACCACGGCTTTGTATTTAAAGGAAAGATAAATTACAAAAAATCTCAGTACGTAATAAAACCTCAATCGCAATTGATCGAGTTGAATTGGACTGCAATCTCTAATCTGATTGAAAACCGGTGACTAATTATAAAACACTTAGGAAAATGCACGATTATTTCTATACCTTGAAATTAAAGTTAAAATTTTTAGAAAACAATTTGTTGGTACTTACATTTTCCCACTTGAAAATATGAATTGCTGCGTATCACTGAAGAAAGTAACAGCGTTATTGGTGCACGTAGACTTGCAGAGAACCAAGTGTCCGGCGTTGCACTCCCGTTGCAAGCTGCACCAGAATGAAGTTGACTGAACAAGCTACCAAGCCTTTTCTTTCTAGAAATCAGTTAATTAAAATAAGACGTGGTAAGTTCCCGCCCATAAACTCGAGCATTCCATGAAGAAGAAAAAAACGTCGAGTGGTTGACCATAGATTGTAGTATATCTATGGATGCATGGAAGTAGTATGTACTGAATCTATACGTAGGTCGAAAAATTCAACCTTATTAATGATGTAGAATGATAAATGGTGATCAAGAAGCTTATTAAGCTCTAAGATGGATCTGTCAAGGTAGGCTAGCTACCGCATTATTTATAACATCAATAAAGATCTCCAATTTATTAATGGAATGGATTTTAATTTATGAAAGTTGTCATTTCCGCGTGTAGTCTTTTTAATTCCATTAGATATTTATATTTAATTTCGCTAAGACATACTTTGAGGAAACATAGTTAGTTTACAGTGGTTTTTTTTTCAGTGTTTTACACGAGCCAAGTCGCGGATGGAGGAAGCTAGTGGAAAAATAAACAAGCAAGTCATAATAGTAGATAGTGGTCTTTCTGGGTCATCATCATCTGCTTAGCCTTTTCCCAACTATGTAGGGGTTGGCTTGTAGTGTTTCTGGGTGTTGTAATCATATTGTGCTATTTCGATGTTTCGTGGCCAAACATTTGAATGCCATGTCCATGAGGCACAAACTCTAGAGCAATGCGTATCAAATGAAATAAAAAAGGGTCTCACCCTACCATAGACAAATAAAGAATTAATGAACGTACAAAAAAAAAACGATGTCTATACTATCATTGCTGTCAAATG
Source organism: Caradrina clavipalpis (assembly GCA_932526535.1). Taxonomy (NCBI): domain Eukaryota; kingdom Metazoa; phylum Arthropoda; class Insecta; order Lepidoptera; family Noctuidae; genus Caradrina; species Caradrina clavipalpis. Next base: position 2,388,112 of record OW052110.1, read on the forward strand.
TCAATTGCCAATATAATGTCATTGTCAATGTCATTCTCAACATTGACATTTGAAAACACATGTGGTAAATAGGTACACAAAGTGTGTACTTAATGCATTGTTATTTTACCATAAAATCCTAAATGTGAATTAAAAACTGCAAAATGAATTCAAAGAAAATAGCTAAGAATCCTTCTTTAGCTTACACAAGCCACCCGGACTATCGGAAACCGCCAAAAATTGCAAACCCGGTTCGTAACCTATGAAGTTGTTTTTTTCTTGATTTTACGCTGTTTTATTACGAGAAAAGTATATATTGACCATTGGAAATAACTTATGCTTAATTTTTAGCACTTACAATGTCTTGGAGCGCCTCACATAGATTCTTTTAACTACATGTTGCAAGATGGTTTGCAAGCTGCAATCGCGGATATCGTCCCCGCTGAATTTGAGCTGCCAAGCGGAGAAAGGGTTAAAATAACTATCGATGAGGCCGGGTTTGCCAAGCCCAGTGTACCTATGGAGGCAGTTGGTGTTAAGAATCAGACGGTACTACCGACGGAGTGTAGACAAAGGGCTGCGACTTATAAAGGTGACTTCAAGGTGCGGTTGACGATGACTATTGATGAGAAGTCTATTACTGTGGACAGGTCTCTAGGAGCTCTACCTATTATGGTGAAGGTATGGCTTTTTTTTACATTTTATACTATTAAGCTGAGTTTGTTTTTTTTTTGTAGTTTAAACTTATTAAGTCTGGAAATACTGGCTTAATTCTGAAAATAATTTAGTTAATAGAAATTTATGTTTTTCTTAAATCCAACCTCTTGGAAATATTATCAAAAAACTAAAAATCTATAATAAAAATCATATGGATGGAGTCATATACCTACCTAATTCAAATGAATTCTTGATGATTTGTAAGAAAACTGTGTAATGTAATAAGCATATAGATTCAACTAATTAGTGACAACCAAAATCATCATCATAACTTTACCCACAAAGATTCCCACAGTTGGACATAAGTGTTCGCTCAAACAGTAACAATGCAAGTAAACAATATTTTTAATCGCTCATTTGTTTTCTTCTTTCAGTCAAAAATGTGCCATTTAGCAGATTTATCTCCAGAAGAACTAGTACAACATAATGAACATTCTGATGAGTGGGGGGGATATTTTATTGTAAAGGTAATACCTCTTTTTTTTTAATTCGAGCTGGGTAAGCTCTTGACTCTTCTTCTTAGCGTATCAATGGTCACAACAAAGGCGGACTTAATGCCTTAAGCATTTTCTACCAGTCTACCTTAGGGTGATGCAGAGACAAAACATAGTAGGTGCAAGATCATAGAAGGAACAGTAACTTTCAAAGATAAATATAAAAAAAAAATATACATAAATACATACACACAAACAAAATATACAAAGTAGAGAGAGATAAAAATATATGGTGAAGAAATAAATAACAAATTAATTGTAGCACGAGTCTGTCAATTCCTTAACCCTTTCAGTGCCCAGCACCCAGCTCCCGAGTCGAACGAATTATAATTGGACTCGGGACCCGGGTGCTGGGCACTGAAAGGTTTAAGTAAGTGTGCGCGAGCATTAACCTTAAATGTGAACCGACTGGTGGTCATCCTGATGTTCTGAGGAATTCTGACAACCAGTCTTACCAAGTGGTATCTTGTTGACCAGTTACTGGGTTTTGGACGTCACATAGGCAGTTGCTCAAAGTATAACACTGGTATTCAGCTGCATCCGGTTAGACTGGAAGCTGACCCCGACATAGTTGCGAAAAGGATAAGCAGATAGATTGGTCAGCATACTTGTATGGCCCACAAAATTATGGTTGTTCCGGGTATGGCTGGCTGTGTATGTGAATTTGTAAATGCACCTACAATGCAGGAGAAATTCCTAGTGTACGCCAACTATTTATTTTTTAAAGAAATGAAAGAAAGAAAGAAAAGAAAAAGAAATATAGAGGGTATATGACCTATTATAGTCAAAACTATTATAGTTTTTATTATTCGTTAAAACTTAATGTGTGTAAAATATGTATTTTTTCAGGGTCATGAGCGTTTAGCCCGTATGCTGCTGGTGACCAGACGTAACTACCCTGTTGCCATCAAGCGTTCCGGATGGAGGATGAGGGGAAACCTGTTCTCTGACTTCGGAGTCATGGTCCGCTGTGTCACTTCGGACCAGACAAGCACTGTGAGTTAATTTATTTTTAACTTTTTTTAAATTATTTTCATTTAGAAATATTTTCTCTGTTTCGAGAAAAAAATCTCAACAGGGATATGCATGAATTTTTTTATTCGCTTTTGTTAACAAAACATGAAAATACCATAGTAGAGATAACAAAAATGAAATTAAAATTGGCCCAAAAATACGGCCGATATAAGCATTTAAAATTATTGATTATGAACCGATTAGACAGAGAGATCGGGATTAGACCGGGAGGGGACGCCCTAGAAAGACCTACCTTGACCTTATTGGTGAGGTTCTTCGGAAAGGTCAGGTGCGCAGTACTCGTAACCAGCGTGCTTGTATGACCAAATGTATGAATGTGGACGAGGCAAAAGGAGTGTGTAAGGATCGTAGCAGGTGGCGGTCCGTGGTTTCTGCCTACCCCCATGGGAAAAAGGCGTGAGTTTATGTGTATGTATGTAGACAGAGAGATCCGATATCACCAATGGCGAAATTGGTTACGACGCCAAATAAACTCCGTGTTAAATTTTGTTTTGCTAAAAAGAGATAAAAACAAATCTTCGATGGCTTATATCTTTTAGACTACTTTAGTTATTCGAAAAATTGTTTACACATATAAACATTATTACAGAACAACGTCCTCCACTTCTTGAACAACGGTACATGCAAGCTGATGTTCTCGTACCGCAAGATGATGTACTATGCTCCCCTCCTGCTCATCATGAAGTGTCTGGTGGACTGGCCCGACCACTACATATACAGGCTGCTGCTACACGGGAAGAAGAACGACCTGTACTATGTCAAGTAAGTCTGAGTCTGATAGTACCATCCATCATACTATCACGCCTGTATTCCCCGAAGGGTTAAGCAGAGGTGTACCAATGTACCACTCATAGTTCACCGGTATATTTAGGTTCCATGTAATAGGAGGCAAACCTATTGCCATTAACCGGGTACAAATCCGAGCTAGCTGCTACTGAAAATTTCATAGAAAATCCCAATAAAACTCTTTGCTCGACCTGGGAATCGAACCTAGGACCGCTAGCGTAGCAGTCGATCTGATACTTACACTCATATTTATATAAAATTAGCTTCTGCCCGCGACTTCTTCTTCTTCTTCTTCTTCTTTTTTCAGGATAAAAAATATCCTATGTGTTATTCCACATTACAATCTATCTCAGTGCCAAATTTCGTCCAGATCCGTTCAGCCGTTTAAGCGTAAAGAAGAGACAAACATACAGCGTGAAGACGAGACAAACATACATACTCACAAACTTTCGCCTTTATAATATTAGTGTGATGTCAACCTATATTGTAATCTGTGTATAACTGCTTCGTTAGCCTAATAGTACTAAGCGCGACTGCTACAGGTTAGATTCCCAGGTCGAGCAAAGTGTTATTAGGTTTTTCTATGAAATTCTCAGTAGCAGCTCGGAGTTTGTGAAGGAAAGGAATTTGTGCCCGGTTAATGGCAATAGGCTCGCACCTTATTACATGTGATCTAAATATACCGGCGAATTGTGGGTGTACCAATACACCTTTGCCTAACCCTTCGGGGAATACAGGCATGATCATATGTTTATGTTTAAATATTCATTGCATTCATGCGATGGCGGTCGACTAATCTCTGTCATGATACGATACAGAATCAATGACGTCATTTTTTGGCCCCCTTTTAACCTTGAAGTGGCACTGAGAAGCGTCTCTGTATCACTGACAGACGATTGCGCGTTTCCTGCGTCCGCGCAGTCTTTGATCTTCAAGTGTATCGCTTTGTTTCTGCCTAACCCTTCGAGGAATACAGGCGTAGTAGTTAGATAAAGATAAAGATATTTTTATTTTGCAAACGTGGGTAACATTAAATGGTGACAAAAAAAAAAACATATTGACAAGTTCAGCCATATTTTACCACGTAGGCATGCAAAAGATATAAAACATCAGCTTATAACTAGAGAGTAAAATTAAAATTTAAAAAAAAAACTTTCTCAGTAAGGTATTCACTTAAGTTATAATAAGCTTTCACCACTAAAAAATTACGAAGTCTTTTTTTTTATAATTTGAGTGGAAGCTCTTTCCAACTCTTAGGCAAGTGATTATAAATAACTGGAGCCATGCAGTAGACACTTTTGCGCATTAGTATGTATGATCTTTTTCATCATCCCCACAGTTGCATCCAAAACATGCTCCGAGAACTACACGAGGAAGGCCTTCACTCGTCCCACGACTGCCGCTCGTACCTGGGCCGAATGTTTCGTCCCAAGCTGTACGAGCTGCCGCCCTGGGCGACCGACCTGGACGCTGCCGACTTCCTCCTCGACCGCTGCGTGATGATACACCTGAAGGGGCATAAGGATAAGTTCAATGCGCTCGTGTTTATGGCGCAGAAGCTGTATGATTTGGTGCAGAATAAGTGTAAGGTTAGTGTGTAGTTTAGTGATATATTTAATAGCTATACACATTGATATACAAAAAACCCAAGATGCACAGTCTCGAATAAAAGTAACGCACGAAAGTGTCCCCAAACATATTTCTGTCTCTTTCTATAAGCTACAAGCATATATTATTGCAAGTTCAACCTTACGCTAATTGTTTAAAGTTGATATTACAACGCAGTGTACTTAAAGCAAAAAAAATTGACGACCGACTATGATCGGTAGGACAAGGCATTGAGTGGAGTCGAACATGACTTTTTTAAATTATTTTTTATTAGTCAGTATTTTACAAGTCTGTTAAATTGTGTTTTAAACACATAAATATACTTTTATTTGGGCATAAACATGTTTATGGGTATATAAAAAAAACAAATAATAACTGTTAAAATTGTTTATTAAAATATTTGGTTCAAAATGTGTGGTTTGAATTGTCATAGACAATTAAAACATTAAAATTAAAATACAACTAAATTAACTGTCCATAGCAAATGAAAAAAAAAGACAATTTTACTTTTTACTAAGACGTTTTATGCCTTTTGAAGTGACATACATTATCTTCCTTCAAAAAATGCTCGGAACATAAGACACTTGAATTATTCGGCTTAAAAAAATTAACATACAATAAAGTTCAAAAGTACATAAATTTAATAATAAAAAAAAATTAACACAAATAAAAAAAAAACGATTCCACTAGATTAGAACAGGGTAATTTTTATAATGCGACTAAAATAAAAAGGACGCTTTAATGCGTTGTTCTAATACTGAACAAGCGGCCATTGAAGTTGGCCGTATTGTACTTTGAATGTTGAATGAAGATTTTAGAAAAAATAAATCAAAATCACACATTGCTTGCTGTAATCAGTCATAAAAACAACAAAAACTAATCAATAAACTTTTTTACTTATCGAAAATACGATATCCCATCCTTTTTTAACGTTCTTGACGTAATATTTTTACAATTTCTCACGGAACACTTCGGCATTTTTAACGACTGCTCCCAGACGCGAGTGACACGAGACTATTTGAAATGAGCGCACAATTTAGAATGTTGCGCTCTTTTTTCGGGGACGTTTTTCAAACGTTAAATGTGCATCTTGGGTTTTTTGTATATCAATGGCTATACAGGATATATTTCTTTCAAAGTCAAAGTCAAAGCATTTATTTCAATTAGACCATTTACAGGCACTTTTGAATGTCAAGAAGTTACAGTTTAAAGTTGAAGCTAGTTGCTCGTTCCAAAGCGTAGATCTCTATGGAGAAGAACAAGCAAGAAACTTCATGGACACTCTTTTTCTTCAATTTGGTTTTACAAAATCTTGGTTACAATATTCAATTTTTTTTAAGATCATCAAATGACTTCACCCGACCTTAGTGTCAGACTTTTACTGACTAAAACCCTTCCATGTTCCTTCATGTGCCCTTTGCGTTCCGGGGGCGCGGTATCTCTTTCGAACAACCCGCAGCCCCGGCAGGCATCGGCCCTCAGTGGCCCCATCCAAGTTTGCTGACATCTCTTTGAGGCGCGCGTGGAACACGATAGCGCCGGCGATACGGTAGCTATACAAGGTAGATTTTTGAGATGGGTCACTAAGGGCAGGTACCTTAACCGTTATAGCTACAAGAAAACGTTTTTAGGAGACCATCCTTTTGAGATATTCTGAACTGCATTCACAGATTTTGGAAAACAAAAATTAGCGAAAATTCCTATTTTATGTACGGATCAATAAACTATGGGACCAATTGAGGTATGACTACTAGAAATTACAGAAATCGCTAAAAACGGTTCCCATACATTTTGTACAGAGAATCGATCTTAGTGCCTACAAAAAAAAAGTGAAAACGGCGGTAATTTTTCTTTAGTTCTGGTGTTGTAATTAAAAAAAAAACAAATTGAAAATCATTTTAACATGTTTTTTTTAAACAGACATAAATAGGTAATTGCTCAAAATGACCGCCGACAGAGGGGCAGGTGGCGGGCAAAGGTTTCTACTGAGAATCAGTTTTTCGTCTAATAACTTCGAAATTATACGCAAAGCTGATTAAATTGGATACGTAACTCGGAACGCCACCTGCTACGATCCTTATACAAGCACGCCGGTTACGTGGTTTCTGCCTACCCCCATGGGAAAAAGGCGTGAGTATATGTATGTTTATGTAGGTAACTCGATATTCCTTTCCTGGTTTCCAGGTGGAAGGTGCAGATGCTGTGATGGTGCAAGAGCTGCTGGTGGGTGGGCACTTGTACCTCCAGATCCTGAAGGAGAGGCTGCAGCAGCTCGTCTCCATAGTCAGGATACAGGTCCTGAGGAAGGCGAAGACTACGAAGAAACTGGTTATTGGACAGGTCAGTTCTCAAGTCTACACTGTCCCACAGTCCCACTGCTGAACAAACATACGTTTGTGACTTGTTAAGTACGCGGGTAAGAGGATGGGGTGTATAGCAGACCTCCGTCACTCGTTCAAGGTTACTCTCTTAAGTGCCTACGGCTCACCTGCGCCCGGGCGCAACGAATCCAGTCGGCTGTCACGCGCTCGCTTGAGTGTACTATACCTACCGCAACAAAATAAACGATACTCGCGCCTTCAATAATGTCTAAACCTCGCAATGCAATTTGTAGTGTACAGAAAATACATATTTCAGTACATACAATAATACTACACAATAATACTTTATAGTCACCTATTCTTTTGTGTAATCATTTCTCAGCATAGATAGCCCTAGCGCTGTGTTGTATGACGCGCGTTATTGCTATCTCTCTCTCTCTCACGCACGAACGTGTTGTATTGTAGGTAATTATAGCGTTAAGTGTTGGGTTTTCTCTATGGAGTGAAGTATCTGTACTTATTTAATCTGTGTGTATAGTACGATTCAAACTTAATAAATAGAGTTGAGAATGGCATATATCGTTATCTTGCATGGCAATTTTCTACTTTATTTATATTGTGTTTTTTCGGGAGATATATTGATATTTCAAATAAATATAAATAATAATATTAGCTTATTATTGTCCTACTGCAAGGCAACGCCGTCTTCTTATTATAGAGAAGGCACGACCATTGATCACCATGCTTGCTTAAAGCAGATTGGCAATTTCGGGTTATAAGTCCAGGTTTCGCAGGTAACCCTTCGGGGAATATAGGCGTGATGGTATACAAGCTGTTGATTTGCATCCTCGTCAAATTTAGGAGCTTGTCATAGAAAAAAAGAAGTAATCAAATATAATTACGATACCTGGCCAATATTTAATAAATGCTTGTTTTTTTAGTTGCAACTATCAAAAAACAGTATTCCAGAATACTCCTCATGCAAAAATCAGCATCGCCCAGTTGCGTTTGCGGTAGGCAGAGTTGTCGCGCGGCTATATCAATGCGTGCATAGCGCCTAAACCCTCTGGCGCGATGGCTAGTTCGACTTGGAAAATCACGTCAAAAAATACAAATTTTAAAACAAATTTATTTTATTATGGATTCGTGTTAAGAATCACGAGCATAGTTAACTCCTTGAATTTGACGAGAATGCAAATCAACAGCTTGTATATGTTTTAATAAACACGTAATATTCCCACCAGCACGAGCTGCAGCAAATCCTGCGCAGTTCAGGCAACTTGGAGCAGAAGATGGAGACATTCCTGGCGACGGGCAACGCGCCGTCCAACAACGTGAACCTGGCGCAGTACAAGGGACTCACCATCGTCGCTGAGAACATTAATCGGATGCGGTACATGTCGCATTTCAAGTGAGTACTGTACTAACTTACTAGCTTTTGCCCGCAGCTTCGTTCGCATCAAAGTTATAAATAGTAGTGTTGTGTGTAACACAACACACAGGGACACAGGGTCTATACAGGGTGGAATTTTCTAATGCTACCTGGAGGGAAAGTATCTAAATACTTAAGTTAGCAAATTTTAATCAAAGGAAACATTATTTTATTTTTAAAAAGAAACATAACTGCATGTAATTATTTTTGAAAATACGCTTGCCACACCCCGGAATCGAACCGACTATAATCCGAAAAAATTGCATCCTGTACTTTTATGGCACCAATCGATAGGGTCAATTATTATAAGGATCAAATCTTTGCTAACATGGTAAATTAAGATAAACAAAAATCTTGAAATTATAAGCTAAAGGATGTGTTTAGTGTTGTGTGTAAGGATCGTAGCAGGTGGCGGTCCGTGGTTTCTGCCTACCCCCATGGGAAAAAGGCGTGAGTTTATGTATGTATGTATGTATAAGCTAAAGTTATTTATAACGAAGAAAAAACGAATAAATTTTTAGTAGCGTAAATACATTGTGCATGATAGATCAATATGGCGCTTTAGAGCATGTAATTTAAATAAATATTTTCGAAGATATTATAGATTTAAAATACAGGGACATAGCGGTTGCGTGCAAAGTCAAAGTCAAAGTCAAATCATTTATTCCAATTAGACCATTATAAGGCACTTTCGGACGTCAATTAACTAAAACTATTGAATCTAGTTGCCCATTCCAAAAGGTAGTTTCGTATGGAGAAGAACGGGCAAGAAACTCCATACATACTCTTTTAAAAAAACGTATTACATCATGTTGTACATTTACATTAATTCCATAAAAAATATACTAGTGTCAAAACGATCTATCAACAATAAAAGTCACTCATGGTACTACAATATGTACTAAGTGCTACGAATTAAGAAATGGAGGCTAAACCAATTGTAATATTTAACACCAATATTATGATCGTATATGATCACTTCTAACATTTCAAAAGACAACGAATCAGTGTGTGAGCCATAGTAATCACCAAATGTAGCATTAATGTCTAAGAGAAGAATAGCAATAATAATCAAAACAAACAACTTTTACTTTAACCGTTAATTAAATTAGCAACCAGTTGATTTTGTCAAGACTAAATTGTTTAGCGGAGCAGGACCAGCATGTTTCCAAGCAGCATTATCTTGAATGTAATCCTTTGTAATATGCTTGATTACAAAGTGTACTCTTAATATATCTTTTAAATTTTGATTCAATTAGTTTTAATATATCGCAAGGTATTTTATTATAACATTTAACACAGTACCCCATGAAAGATGTGTGCACTTTCGATAATCTAAAAGATGGTTGCGCTATTTTGTCCTTATTTCTAGTATTAAAATTGTGTCTATCACTTATTTTATCAAAAAGATGTAGATTTTTTCTTACATACATTATATTTTCATATATGAATTGACAAGGCACTGTCATAATATTAATCTTTTTAAATAGTTCCCTAAGAGATTCGCAGCGACGGAGATTATAAATGGCTCTGACAGCTCTCTTTTGTAAAATAAAAATGGATTCAATGTCAGCAGCCCGACCCCACAGTAAAATGCCATACGACATAATGCTATGAAAGTAGCTAAAATAGACTAGACGCGCCGTTTGTGCGGCGGTACCGGCCGAGGGGGCGGGGCGCCGGCGGCGTTTCTGTAGTATATTTAGTATTATCAGCATTATGCCGGAGCGGGTCACTAGAGATATTATAAATGCGAAAGTTTGTGTGGATGGATGGATAAATGGATGGATGTTTGTTACTCTATCACGCTAAAACGGGATTTACAGCAAACATTGGGTCACTTCTGCCTAACCTTGGGGAGTACAACCGTGATGTTATGTGTCAGGTCGATCCACCGCGGCTCGTTCTTCATGGAGATGCGCACGACGGAGGCCCGGCAGCTGCTGCCGGACGCGTGGGGCTTCGTGTGTCCGGTGCACACGCCCGACGGAGCTCCCTGCGGCCTGCTCAACCATCTCACCATGACCGCGCAGGTGCGGGGCTGCAGCTCTATATACCTTTATTAATACACGAAAAGATACACATGTCATTGTTTTAATTCAGAATACGCTGCTCACAATGAAATTGGGTAGTTGACACCACCATCAATTTAAATTTAAGTTTATCTTGTACATTACTGACATCAGTAACATGTCTGAGGCCCTTGAGGTGGTTTAGAAACTCTGACACTAGGGTGTTTGGGGTCGTTAGACCTTACTGCCCACACGATAAGAAGAAGACCACCATCAATTGTCATACTTTTTATAAACTGTCAAAACGCGATTCTCCCATAGATTTTGTATGGCAATAACACGCTGTGACGTCACTTATCGGCTTACTCAACTATTTATTGATTTTAAAGTAAGTAAAAGTATAATTTTACAATAAATAGAAAATTAATCGGTTTTCATGGGTTTTTAGAGAAGTTGTGACTTGAAATTATTGATTAGTGGTGTCAACTACCCAATTATCACAATGAAACATGTATCTTTTCGTGTAGTAAATAAAGTAATATTTTGAATAGCTCTATTAAAATGTGCGCACAGCATTGTTTCTCGGTGTGAACGGACCCTAAATCATATAGCTATACCATACAAATACTCTAAAGCTAAACAGCTTCTCAATTTGAAAAAATCCTTTGGATTATCCAGAAAGGCTATATCACGCTACGACTAATGCCGCGATTACACTTGGTCATTCTCATTAGCCCGTATTCGGGTGTTAGTGTGTTAATATATTTATTGCACTGGTCTTTTGACCAATTTCTTATGCTTTTTGTATGATATTGATTTAGAGTAAATAAAGCCTAACCAAAGAACATTTATAGACGGATTTGTAAAAAGTACAGAATTTTTCCTTTTATTTTGTAGGTCACCCAACACGCCGACCCGAAGCAAATTGAAGCGTTACCACTAGTCTTAGAAAGATGCGGTGAGTTGGTAATTTTTTAGGTTTCATTACCCCTACACTGGGAATACATAATATATACATGACCCAGCTATTTGATCTTCACGCTCCTATAAAGAAAAAGACCTTCCATAAGCGGCCCACACCCTGGATCACTGACAATATGCGTTTAATGTTCAAGCTGCGGGATGAAGCCAGGGTCCGATATCAGAGTACAAAGGCACCGCATCATAAGCAGTACTGTCTGGATCTTAAGCATGAGGCTGCTGCCGCATTAGTGAGGGAAAAGACTGCATATTTTACTAAAAACATCAACACTCAAAGTAAGAATCCCAAACTACTGTGGCGCAATCTGAAGTCAGATGTACTTCCAGACCACAGGGACAGGCTCCTGCCCAATCATTTTGACAACCCAGACAGTATCAATGCGGCCTTTTTGAATGTTCCAGGGAATTGTAATGATAACGTTCCAGAAATGGTCTATTTCAATTCCCACAAGCACAGCCCAGCCGAGTTCTCGCTGAGTGCAACTACCCAGGAGACAATTCTGAAGATAATCAGGAGTCTAGAATCCAACGCTCAGGGTGTTGACGGTATCAGTTTGGACATGTTGACTCTCACATTGCCTAATACCCTGCAAGCCATCACTGATATTGTCAACAGGTCAATCGAGTCGCGCACGTTCCCTGGCCTTTGGAGGCGTGCGATTGTTCGCCCTATACCAAAGGTCAGTGATCCAGTCAATCCGAAAGATCTCAGGCCAATTAGTATTCTGTCCTGCCTGTCAAAGATCCTGGAGCGGGTCGTGTACCGACAGGTAATTGAATACCTGGAGGAAAATAACATTCTCCCTGACCTTCAGTCGGGTTTCCGTAAAGGTAGAGGCACTGCGACGGCTTTGATTGATGTTGTGGGCAATATCCTGGAGGCACGTGATAGGGGGGAGGGGTCGATCCTGGTCCTACTGGATTTTTCACGAGCTTTCGATGCTATTAATACCAATCTACTGCTGTCTAAGCTAGTCTACTATGGTTTTGACCGTGACGCTGTGGATTGGTTTAACAGTTACTTAACCGGTAGGTCCCAGTATGTGCAGGTCCACAGGGAGGATGGTTCAACCGTGTCATCCTCTCCACTCCCAGTGTCCAGGGGAGTCCCGCAGGGATCAATTTTGGGACCTTTGCTCTACATCCTCTACAGTGCTGATGTCATTGGATCCTTTGTTAACTGCAGATATCACATGTATGCTGATGATATCCAGTTGTATATGTCCTTCAAAGGAGATGACACGGCCTCTGCGGTGCGGAGGGTGAATGAGGACCTGCATCGAGTTGTGACCTGGTCAGAAAATAACTCTTTGGTTCTGAACCCACTGAAGTCTAAATTCATGGTGCTGGGTACAAGGAAACAAGTTGCTGCAATTTTGTCTGCCACACCAGAAATTGTGATCAAAGGGGAGAAGATTGTACAAGTAGAGCAGGCATGTAGTCTAGGCGTAATCCTAGATCCAGAGCTGCGTTTCGAGGCTCACATAAAACACGTACTAAGAAGTTGTTTTTACAGGCTGAAGGTGCTATATGGCATACGTAATTTCCTAAGCATACCACTCAGAAAACAACTGGTAGACAGTCTGATCCTATCTAAGCTAAATTACTGTGACACTGTCTATGGGCCTTGCTTGCTTGCTAGGACGGATAGGTTAATTCAGCGAATTCAGAATGCCTGCATCCGTTTCTGCGTTCATGTCCCTCGTAGGAATCATGTGACGCCATACATAAACCAGCTCAAGGTACTAAAAATGACTGCCAGGCGAAAGTTTCACCTAGCGACTTTAATGTTTGGCACTGTAACGACCCGTAAGCCGCACTATTTATATGAAAAACTCACTTGGCGAGAAAGTCATTACAAGTATGGGCTTCGTACTATTGTAGGCCCCCTTAGGACTCCGCGACACAGAACCACAGCTTTCAGAGGCAGCTTCAGGTTTGCTGCCACACACTGCTGGAACGATCTTCCACCACCAATACGAGGCCTAAAATCAATACAGTCCTTTAAATATCAATATAAGAAGTTACTTTTGCATGCACAACTATCTCTACAATAATTCTTTAAAAACTCTCATTCTTGTGTTGTTTACCTCATGGGTTATGGCCTCCCGTCCATGGTTTAGATCTTCACAGTGCTGTGGCATGCTTTCCTTCTGTCATGCGGCATGTTCTTCTGCTGGGTTGGCTGGCAGGCTCGTCTCTGTCCCTGTTCTGTTTTATAAACCTGTACAATTGATAATACATTTTTTATTTTTATTTTTGTCTTATAAGTACTTTATTATCATTTCAATATTATATATAATTCATTATTATTTCAAGTGTAAAAATGATCATATTCATGTAAAGACAATTATTATTTTCTTACCTCATTTCCTGGAAGGCTGTGCACACATTACACTGGTCTGGTCGGGTCACCACCCACCCAGCCCCGAGGCTTGTCGTTTTATTCGAGTTTTCGAGTTCATCTTATTTCCACTCACACATAAACAATGTACCTACCAGAGTTTTTATTATGGCACAATATTGCCCATTACATCATAATTTTGTAATACCTGACGCCATTTTGCTGTCTGTTTTTAAAATTACATAATTCTAATCCCTGGTATGTTTGGACGCCTAGACCACCTGTCAATTTGTTGCGTAAGCGCAAGCTCTTTTGTCTTTGGGGACGCGTCGAAATGTTGCCACTTATTTGACAAATGTTTTGTGTCTGTAGTTTTAATGTATATGTAAATTAATTTTGTTTTTGATATTTTATTGTACTGTTTTTATTGTATTGTGTTTTATTGTATTGTGATGTCGCTTCTAAAATATGTTATTTTTTTTTTTTTTTTTTTTTTTTATCTATTAACGTTAATATGTTCTTTTTAGTTTTTTTATTTTTTATATGTAGTAGTTGTGTAGTTCTTTGAGAGTGCTTGCCGATCGGCGTCTTTCTGTGTCCACAGTTTTTTACTAAAATATTGTTGTTCGGTCTCGGAACTGTGGGTGGTGTCGTACTTTATAGTTCCGAGACAGCAACACGCCGGCTGACGCTGAAAACCAGCGCTGTGGTTCCGTGTTTCGTGCACGGACCATGGCTTTATGCTGAGCGTTAGCCTTTTCGCGCGGTAGTGGCGTTTATAGATTATTATTATTGTTATTTTTTATTTGTTTTTAACTTTTTGTGTTGTGCGTCGCTTTCGCAAGAATAAATGATTTTTCTTTCTTTCTTTCTTTCTTTCTTTCTTTCTTTCTATATAAACTCACATACACAAACAGCCAGACCCGGAATAACTATCTGTAGGTTATACAAATGTTCCATACGGGAATGGACCCCGCGACACACAGCACAGCAGCCAATCGCACAATTACTGCGTCAACCGTGACGTGTTAGTCAGTTCTGTTCTGACATCTATTACCCCCGGGGACTACCTACCCTGAAAACAGTATTATTTTAATATTACTTCGGCTTGCGCACTGTTGGATGTTCAACGCTGGACTTAGCGCTGGGAGTTAAAAATCCATCAATTGAAAATACTAAGTAATATAAACTTGCCCCCTTTTACATGAGAGTTAAATATACTGACGAACTGTAGGTACATTGGTACACATCTGCCTAACCTTTTGGGGAATACAGGCGTGATGGTATGTTATTCAAATGATACTGTTTCAAGAGATGTCCCCAGATCCTCTAAATCATTATTAGGATCCTTTTAATCTATTTTCCCTCCCCCCAGGAATGGAAGCCATAAGCTCTGTAGCCCAGACGCCGCTGTCTCGCGACGTGTACAAGTACCCAGTGTTCGTGGACGGGCGCCTGGTAGGCTACTTCGCAGAGGACACGGTGGACAAGTCTGCTGCCTATCTCCGGACCCTGAAGATCAAGGGCGAGGAGGTGCCTATCACCACGGAGATTGTCGTCGTGCCCAAAAAACAAGTAGGTTTTTTGAAGAAACGATGGTTGCAATCTTTGCTTAAGGTGTACACACCTTACAATTTTTCGTACTAGGGATGTTGCGAATATTCGCATCCACATTTGCAATTTTGGACATCTGCATCCGCAATAATCAAGTCGGATGTTTATGCTGATACTCAAGCAGCACTGGTGGCGCCAAAAATGTAATTCGACATTTTCCCACCCTTAAAAAAAGAAAACTGGGGCAGGCGACTCTATTATCTAAAATCCGCATCCGCAGATGTTAAAAAATCTGCATCCGCTACATCCTTGGTACTAAGTACCTTTAGCAATTAGCAGAAACATATCTAACCAGTTTCGCGTACATCAAAAACATAACTCCTTGACAGATATGCTCTCAATACGCGGGCGTATTCCTGATGACGAGCGAGGCGCGCATGATGCGTCCGGTCATCAACCTGTCCACCGGCCAGCTGGAGCTGGTCGGCACCATGGAGCAGCTCTACCTCGACATAGCCGTCACGCACAACGAGATCATCAAAGGTAAAGTATACTATATAGCCTGCCACTTCGTTTGCGTCAAATATAAATAAATAAATAAATAAATATCTTGGGACAACTCACACACGGCTATCTGATCCCAAGCTAAGCAGAGCTTGTGTTATGGTAACCAGACAACTGATATACATACTTATATAATTTTATAAATACATACATATTATAGATAAATCACACCCAGACACAGAACAAACAATCATGCTCATCACAAAAAGTTTGTCCTGGGTGGGAATCGAACCCACGACCTCCGGCTTAGCAGTCAGGGCCACTAACCACTAGACCAACAGGCCCGTCAAATCCTACATTAATATTATAAAGAGGAAATATTTTTTTGTTTGTTTGTATCGAATAGGCTCCGAAACTGCTGGCTCGATTTAAACCATTTTTTCACCAATAAATAACTACATTATTTTTGAGTAACATAGGCTATAAACATCATGACACACGGGAGGGTCACACGGCCAACTTCTAAGCCGGGACGCTACTGAGAAATATCTAATGGAAAAACCCAATGATACTCTGTGACCTACCTGGGAATCGAACCCAAGAACCCGCTTCTACTAAATGTCTATTCTTCTGTATATTATGTATGTGTTATTTCAGGTAAAACAACTCACATGGAGTTGTCGCAAACTGCGTTTATGAGCAACTTGGCTCAGCTAGTGCCGATGCCTGATTGTAATCAGTCGCCACGGTGAGTTCACTGTTTGACCAATATACTCCAAATCTTCTCTTTCTCTTCTTATTTTGACTAGAAGACAAGAAAGGACTTTTAATCCCCTTACTTTGACTTGACTAAAACATATTCATATTAGTTTATTTGCGTACCATAATGTGTACATAAAACCTTTAACAGTCATCTTCGTTCCAACACCAGTCACTTTTAAAATGTTGGCAGTCAATTTCAATCTCCCCCCACTCATTTTCTATCTCTCTCCCTCATTTACAATCTCCCCACTCATTATCAATCTCTCCTCACTCACCTAAATCTCTCCTCACTCACTTCAATATCTCACCACTCATTTCCAATATCTCCTCACTCATTTTCAATCTCTCCCCACTCATTTTCAATCTCTCCCCACTCATTTTCAATCTCTCCCCACTCATTTTCAATCTCAAACTAAACCATTTTATTCTAGTAATATGTACCAGTGTCAGATGGGTAAACAAACGATGGGCACGCCGATTCACACGTGGCTGACCAATGCGGAGACCAAGTTATACCGGTTGCAGACACCGGCGACCCCGCTGTTCAGAGCTACGCATTACGATAATATTGGGCTCGATGACTACCCGTGTGGGACCAATGCTATTGTTGCTGTTATATCTTATACTGTGAGTATAATAATTATTCTTACTAATCATCATCTGCTTAGTCTTTTCCCAACTGTGTTGGGGTCGGCTTCCAGTCTAACCGGATGCAGCTGAATACCAGTGTTTTACATGGAGCGACTGCCTATCTGAACTCCACATTTCCACAACCTAGCAACTGGGCAACACGATACCTCTTGGTTAGACTAGTTAGATTTCTTGGCTTCTGACTATCCGTAACGACTGTCATAGATCTACGAATGACAGCTGGGACCAACGGCTTTACGTGCTTTCCGAGGCACGGGGGTATCACACCACCAACTTCCAAACTCCGGGCTGCTACTGAGAAATTCCTAATGGAAAAACCCAATAACACTTTTTGCCCGACCTGAGAATCGAACCCGGAACCCCTTGCTCAACAATCGCACATTGCGACCACGAGACCAACGGGGCAGTTACTTCTTACAAATATAATATTATAAATGCGAAAGTTTGTGAGGACGGATGGATGGATGTTTGTTACTCTTTCACGCTTAAACGGCTCAAAGTATCTGGATAAAATATGGCAATGAGACAGATTATACTGTGGAATAACACATAATATTTAGGAGATGCGGACGCCTTAACCATTCGACCATCACGAACAGTTGACTAATGCAATAAATGGGATATAATAAGTCAGAAAAATAATTCTGTCACGCCAATAAATAATAAAACTATGTCTTTGATCGAAACCAATTTGCAACAGCAGAAATCACACAAATATTTTACATAAATGAACATAAATGAGTAAATATTATGATTCTTGTACAAACGAGTTGCAAACAAAGAGTTAATAACATCTAGTTTTATTTTTCTACATTAAATTACATGGCTTTTTTTTGTTTTTTATCGTTGGTAAGTCAGTAAATGACTTCCCCCGCCCTAGGCAGGGCGGGAGGGAGTGTCTATCAGACTTTTACTGACTAAAACCCATCCATGTTCCTTCTTGTGCCCTTTGCGTTCCGGGGGCGCGGTATCTTTTTCGAACAACCCGCATGGCTAAGCCTAAGTCAAGATTCTTTGATGGCTTGTCACACTCACATTGTATTTTTTAAATAAAAAATGTCACGTTCGCCATACCTGGACTAGAGTTAAAAGATTACCCATCTCGAATAAAAAAGAATACCACCACTTGTTTCAGGGCTACGACATGGAAGACGCGATGATAATCAACAAGTCCGCGTACGAGCGCGGGTTCGGTGCCGGCTCCGTGTACAAGGCGGACTTCATAGAGTTGGCACACCCCACCTCCTACTTCTGCCTAGATCCCTCCAAACCGGACTTGGCGAAACATATCGATGAGGACGGGTTGCCTGCTGTCGGGGCTAGGGTTAGGCCGGAAGACCCCTTCTATTGGTAAGAAACATAATACATAAAATAAATATTATTTAATAATATCCCCCACTGCGGGGAAAGCGACTGCTACGCTAGAAGTCTTGGGTTTGATTCCCAAATCGAGGCCGAGCAAAAAGTGTTATTGGGTTTTTCTATGAAATTCTTAGTAGCAGCATAGAGTTAGGATTACTCGCCCCCTATTACATGGGACCTAAACATACGGGAAATACAGGCGTGATGTTATGGTATGGTAATTACATTGTTTATGTGTAGTATTTTATGTTATATAGTATTTTCTATGGGCGTAGATGGCTGATTTAATAAATAAAGTAACACTTGTCTTGCTAATAGTATCAATGTACCCGCAGTTACTACGACGGTGAGAAGAGCACGTTCATAGTGAGCAAGTACCACGGCAAGGAGGAAGTATTCGTGGACAGCGTCAGACTGTGCGGGGACTTCAGCTCAAGACCGCTCAAGAAGGCCTGCATCATGCTGCGGTTACAGGTAAATACACTAGTATAATACTGCCATCGTAAGAAAAAAGGAAATAATTACACAAAACGAAGTAACTGATTTTCGACTGTAAGTATGTCATTATCTTAAGGTCGGAAATCGAATACTTAATTTTGTGTAATTACGTCCTTTTTTCTTACGATGACAGAATAATATAGTGAGGTTCTTCTGAAAGGTCGGGTGCGCAGTACTCGTAACCGGCGTGCCTGTATGATCAGATGTATGAACGTTGATGAGACGAAAGTAGTAAGGATCGTAGCAGGTGGCATTCTATGGTTTCTGCCTACCCCCATGGGAAAAAATCCTGAGTTTATGTATGTATGTGGGTATGTAATAATATGGCAAATTAATTCTAGTCTTCGTTGCGATACGGTAAATAATTTGCCAGAAGCTAGAGCTTTAAATCGTGTGCGTTAAGGTTATTTTTTAAAATGGCAACAAGGTGCGGGCGGCGTATTAATAATAATAATAATATAATAATATATCATTTATTTCAGGTTACATAGACCCATATAAAACTTACAAAAATTACACTTATAAACTAAAACTATTTCACACGAAGAGACGGCGTCGTGTTGCGCTGCGAGGTGTCACGTAGCCTTCCGCGAAAACGCCGGAACATGACACCCTTCGGCCAAAACTGTTCCTTGAGGAAAGTCTCCACATGATTAGTCGGGGCCCGCACCACAAACGACTTAAAATTGGTGTTATGGCGCGACTCCAACTCCACGACCCTCAGAGTCCAGTTGGTCTTGACTCGCACGTACTCCACAATCTCCTCAACCTTTGTGGTGTAGTGTAATCTGGACACATACAGCAGCGTCGTAGGTATTGCTGGACGCAGCAGCATATTGGGTCCGACCAGCGCGGTCCCGCACTGGTTCCGACTAGGAGGCTTCTTCTTCTTCTTCCTCTCCACCTTTACGAAGCCATCCTCGTCACACGTGGCTGCAGCTAGGCCCTGCTGCCTCGAACTCCTTTTAGCAGGATTTTTGACAGCTAAGACGATTCTGGCCGTTGCCGTGTGATGAAGTTATGCTGTTGTAATTAATTAACCTTGACTTATTCAGATACAACTGCCTCATTACTAGCGGTGCTAAGCACGACTGCTACGCTAGAGGTCCTGGGTTCGATTCCCAGGTTGAGCAAAAAGTGTTATTGGGTTTTTCTATGTGATTCTCAGTAGTAGCTCGGAGTTTGTATTTGTGCCCGGTTAATGGCAATAGGTTCGCCCCCTATTACATGGGACCTAAATATACCGGCGAACTGTGGGTGTACCTTGGTACACCTATGCCTCGCCCTTCTGGGGAATACAAGCGTGATAGTATATATTATTCAGATATAAATAAAGCGGCACTTATGTTCCAGCGAAACCCAACAGTGGGCGACAAATTCGCGTCCCGCGCCGGTCAGAAAGGCATCTGCTCACAAAAGTGGACGACTGAGGATCTGCCCTTCACGGAGTCAGGGCTGGTGCCTGACGTGCTGTTCAACCCTCATGGGTTCCCCTCCAGGATGACCATCGCTATGATGATAGAGTGTATGGCGGGGAAGGCTGCCAGTATACATGGGCATGTAAGTGTCATCAATCATACATCATCGGCATCATCATATCAGTCGAATTACGACCACTGCAGTGCATACGCCATCCCTAAAGATGGGGCTGCGGGTTGTTCGAAAGAGATACTGCGCCCCCGGAACGCAAAGGGCACATGAAGGAACATAGATGGGTTTTAGTCAGTAAAAGTCTGACACTCCGTCCCGCCCCGCCCAGGACGGGGGAAGAATAAACACAAATAGTTGTTGTTCAACTTAATTTTTTATTCGGGGTTCAATTCCCCGGACGGAACAAATATTAAATATTTGTATGACCTACAGATAGTTGTTCCGGGTCTGGCTGTTTGTGTATGTGACTTTATATGTTTGTAAACGCACCCACGATACTGGAGACATTCCTAGTATGAAGGCAACGCTTAAAAATAAATAAATAAATTAAGTGTTTTATTTTATTCTATCTCTTCCAAAGGTCCACGACGCAACGCCATTCCGTTTCAACGAGAAAGACACGGCTATAAACTACTTCGGTCGTCTGCTAGAAGCGTCCGGGTACAACTACTACGGCACGGAGCGCATGTACAGCGGGGTGGACGGCAGAGAGATGGATGCCGACATATTCTACGGAGTTATTCATTATCAGAGGCTCAGGCATATGGTGTCTGATAAGTGGCAGGTCAGTGTTGATAAAAAAATTAAGAGATTAATCCGCCATTTTGTATTTAGAAATTGATTATCTATGGTTTTTGGAAGGATGGCGGGAATCTAGTAGTGCTTGTGGGCGCCATCTTGGATCTAGAAATACCTTTTTTTTAACGATTTCTTTCTCACTGACTCTGAGTTCAAAAAGGAGTACGTTCTCATGGGGACTTTGACAATTCTTTTTTTAAAAGGTTTTATTTAACTTGCAATGTATGTCCCATATAAAGTTTTTAATGCTGTCTTGTTAATCTACGTAGTGTCCCTTCATGGATATGGATTTGGATAACAGGAAATTGATACTAAAAAGCGAAAAATAAAAATCTTTTTCCAAAAAAATATTTTTAGCTTTTGGATTTTGAAGATTTTTTACACCATGAAAACGATACTGACTGCTGAATTTCATAATTTTCATCATTAATATCTTGAATGAACCTTATTTTTATACCATTTAATAATCATAAAATGCAATAAATTAAATTAATTTGCACCTGCCATGATATCTCTTCACCTCCTTTGGTTGACTGGTAGAGAATGCCTAAGGCATTAAGTCCGCCTGTGTACTTTTTTTTGTCCATAAAGTTTAAATAAATAAAAGTAACCGTATCGTAATTCTATGAGTAGTATATTATTGGGCATTCTATACCACTATCGGCAAGTTGCTCGGCGAGTACGCCTCGCTGCCGATAGTGGTATAGAATGCCCAATAATTGATAATCGACTCGCCTCTCCACTCGACCGATAAACTCGACCGAGACAGTACATTTTGCCGCGTACTTGATGAGCAACGATGATCATCCATCAACTCTCCGTTTACTTACTCTCTAGTGTATAACTGTATACAACCAATGATCATGCGAGTTTGCTATCGCTCTGAAGGGTGGTACAGAATGCTTAATAATGAACAATCCACTCGATCAATGACCAGTAACGCAAAAGAGGTTGTGGTAAGTTTATAAATGTTAACGTACTATATACATTCACTCATTTTTAATCGGTTCATTTCCAACAGTAATCATGAAATTTGTAAAACAACCGCAATCGCTGCATGTTGATACAGTCTGCGATGATATTTGTAAGACTAGTTTTCGTCATGGGGAATTATTACCTAACACAGTACGATGTATCATTTGTGGTCCATCCAATTGTGGAAAAACCAATTTATTAATTGGTCTTCTTATACACGAAAATGGATTAAGATTTGAAAATGTTTATGTTTATTCAAAAACTCTGCACCAACCCAAGTACATTTTCTTAGAAAGAGTTTTGCAACGGGTTCCCGGTATTTCCCTGCAGAAATATCAGGGAAATGAGGAAGTACTAAGCGTTCAGGACGCAAAACCCAACTCCGTGATTATTTTTGATGATGTTGCTTGTGAAAATCAAAATAACATGCGTGATTATTTTGCAATGGGAAGACACAAATGCATAGATTGTTTTTATCTGAACCAAACATATAGTAAAATCCCCAAGCAGTTAGTAAGAGATAATGCGAACTTAATCATACTTTTTAAACAAGATGAAATTAATTTACGACATATTTATGAAGAACATGTCAACACTGATATGACATGGATTGAATTTCGTGAAATGTGTTCGAAAATATGGAGTGAACCTTTCAATTATGTGGTGATTAATAAGGATTGCTCCAAAAATAAAGGATGTTATAGAAATAAATTTGACACTTTTGTTGTCTTTGATTAAAAATACTTATATTTAAGAGTGTTACCCTCGCGATATTATTATTCTTCAGACAACGCTTAATCAATCACGAACTTTTTGTTATTATGGAAAAATCACTGAAAAGACAAATTGTTGAGGCTGCAGATGCTGTTAAGAAGAAGGTGCGAAAGATGAGAGATGTTGAGGTTAACAATCAGCAAGTACTGGAATCAGTTTTCAAGCCGGTAACAGAACCACTCAATCAAATTGCTAATGTCAGTAAGCAGGCTTCTCTTCTGCATAATATAGAAAATGAAGAAACCGAAGTTCCGTTTATCGATAAAACTTTGCAAAAAGAACCCACAATTAGTAAAGGAACCAATGATAATAACGTCAATGAAGACGAATATGAATCTGATATCGAAAGTGACTCTTCGTACAAATCATTAGTTGAAAACAACCAAGGCATTGATACGTCATCCTGGTCAGTGTCCTCAGAAGCTCTGACCGATATTCCGTTTGGTGTCAGAGTAGAGGGCGGAAAATTGATGTTAGGTTCTGCTCGTATAACGATCAGTGATGAGTTTATCATCGTAGCTGGACGCAGATACCGAAATACGCCTGGTTTAAAACAGTTGCTGTTGAAAAAGAACGTCGATTTAAGCTTGGTTACAGAGAGTGATATGAAACATTATAAGTCGATGCTACTTGACACAAACGCACATCGACGAGACCATGAGCCTGGTAAACCAATCAAAAGTAATAAAGGACAAAAATATTTGCAAATTATTAAGCCTCTATTCCAACTACGAAGTACAATTCAGGACCACCAATCGAAAGGAAAAGGACTACCCTTTACAAAAATGTGGAAGAAAAACGTTGATTTTGTTTATTGGGACGATCCAAATGAACTGGTAGATAGGTTAAAATTACTAATTGCATCTCGAGATGCTGGTAACACAGGATTAGATAATGAAATTATATCTATCATTGAAGAGTTGCGTGAAAGTAAAGTTATAAATAAATAAATATTTAAAAATGTGTTTATTTTATTATCAGCCTCTCAATACAATACACCTTAAATATGAACGTAGACAAATTCGGACACTACATTCACAAAAGAATGCGTTTATCAGAGTTATTTGAGTTTAATGAGAACGCATTGCTAAAATTAGAAAACGGAGATTTTGATTTAAAAACATCAAGACTAAGAGGAGTTCGATCTCCAGTAGAAGCAGACGAAGCTGTGAACAAGGATTATGTAGATCGATTGAATGCTAACATGTTCAAAGAATTAAATAACATGACCGTGAACAAGGATTATGTAGATCGATTGAATGCTAATATGTTAAAAGAATTTAATAACATGATTGGTTCATTGCGCTCTCAAATCATAAAAGATACAAAGGGTACAGTTCAGGCTACTTTAAAAGCAAAGATTCCTGAGATTTCAACTCATTTGGAAGATAAGTTTTATACCAAAGCAGAGGTAGATAAATTACTACAAAAAACTCAGTAATGGCAAAACAGCAAATTGTTAATGAAATACACAAAGCAGCACGAAGAAATTTCGTTAGACGTGCTGTCATTCTAAAGGGGATCGATGACTTGTGGCAAGCTGATCTGATGGACATGCAAAATCTAAGAAAATATAATAAAGGTCATAATTACATTTTAGTGGTGATTGACTGCTTCTCAAAGTACGCTTGGGCAGAGCCCTTAAAATCAAAAAATAAACTTGATGTTACTCATGCATTTAAACGAATACTGATTAACAGCAATCGCAAACCGGTGAATTTACAAACTGATATGGGAACAGAATTTTATAACAAATCATTTCAAACGCTTATGAAGACGTACAATGTTAACCATTACTCAACGTTTTCTAGCAAAAAAGCTTCGATCGTAGAGCGACTGATTAAAACTCTTAAAAATAAATTATATAAATATTTTAGTCTGAATGGAAACTATATGTGGTTAGGTATACCGTTAGAGGTTACGTTAAAGATATATAACAACACAAAACATCGTACCATTAAATTTAAACCAATTGAAGTAAATAAATCTTGCGAATCTGTTATAAAAGAAAATATTAAAAAAGCGTTAAATCATGTAACCGTCCGTAGAAAACCTAAGTTCAAAGTAGGTGACTTTGTTCGTATCAGTAAATACAAACACCATTTTGAAAAAGGTTATACACCTAATTGGTCAACTGAAATATTTACTATAAAAAAAATTAATCATACCATACCAGTAACATATCATATACAAGATCAGCGAAAGCAAGCCATAATGGGAACCTTTTACGAGCAAGAACTTCAGAAATCTTACTATCCTGGTATTTATTTGATAGAAAGGGTTTTAAAAAGAAAAGGATCAAAAATGTTTGTGAAATGGTTGGGTCTAAACAACGATGAAAATAGTTGGATCGAAAAAACTGCAATAGTGGATTAAAATAATTATATAACGATTACTTTTGCATTATTTCTCTCATTACACTTTAGACAATGCAAGGAGGTGAACTTGTTAATACCCTAATTAATAATCTACCGTTCGAACTTCATTTACCCGGCTACAATTATTGCGGTCCCGGAACTAAACTGCAGAAACGTTTATTACGAGGTGACCGAGGTGTAAATAAGCTAGACGAAGCTTGTATGCATCACGACATTGCATATGCAAACCATACAGACTTACCCAATCGTCACAAAGCTGATTTGCAACTACTAAATATGGCTAAACAAAGACTTAAATCGAGCGATGCTGGGAAAGGTGAAAAACTTAGTTCCTGGTTAGTGAGCAAAGTTATGAAAGCCAAACTGAAATCTGGTTCCGGTATTAAAACGTTTAAAAGTTTCGTGTCAAAAATAAAAGCAAAAATAAAGAATCTGAATCCAAAGGACAGTAAAACTTTAATTAACGCTGCTTACTCAGCAGCAAAAAAAATAATTCCATGCATTCAGAAAATTCGAGTGCCGCGAGTGATACCCTTACCAAAGACTGGAGGTATTCTACCTTTAATCCCAATTTTTGCGGGTTTATCAGCTTTAGGAACTTTAGCTGGTGGTGCGGCTGGTATTGCAAAAACTGTTAACGATTACAAAGCAGGTCAGCAAAATTTGCGAGAAACACAACGACATAATAAGGCTATGGAGTCTTTAAAGTTAGGCCAGGGTTTATACATTAAGTCACATAAAAATGGTAATGGTTTATTCATTAAGTCTTCAAAAAACTGAAAAATAAGCTACCTAATCGTCCTCTCACTAATATAGACATCCAAAGGTATGCACGTAACATCCCTCACTTTCGAGGAGTATACATGAAGGATCAGTTACCAAGGACGCCAAAACGGGTTGAATGTGGTGTCGTTAACTTGGACGACTCTAAGAACGAAGGTACGCATTGGGTAGCTTATGTAAAAGTATGCAATTATTGTGAATATTTTGATAGCTTTGGAGATTTGAAACCTCCAATGGAATTAATGCGATATTTTAAGAATTGTAATGTTTTTTATAATTATACAAGATATCAAAAATTCAACACTGTAAATTGTGGACACTTATGTTTAGAATATCTGTGGAATTTTTGGAAATAAAACGTATAAAACTTATGCTTTTCTTTTATTTGAATCATTTGCAAGATGTCACTCACATTATCGATAACTGGAAACTCGTCAACTTTATCTACTTACTATCCTAACACGTTGCAACTATATGAACAGTATGAGTGTGCCTTATTGCATTTCGCAACATTTAATTCTATTCCAAACATTGACAAAACGAATAATAAGTTCTATTATGGATCTAACGAAGTTATTGAAATACCTGACGGCACCTATGAATTGCAAGATATTAATGATTATTTAAAATCTGAAATGAAAGATGCATCAATCAAACTACAGTGCAATAACAATACTTTAAAAGCTGCTGTATATTGTACAAAAGATATAAATTTTAATAAAGAAGGCACTTTTAGGAATTTGTTAGGGTTTAATAAGCAGGTCTTAAAAGCAAATAAATGGCATGTATCGCAGTTTCCAGTCAACATTTTACCTACAACAGTGATCAGGATCGAATGTGATATTGTAAGCGGCTCGTACACAAACGGAGAACCCAGTCACATTATCCACGAATTTGCACTCAACGTGCCTCCCGGATATAGGATTATAGAAATCCCGAAAAACGCGATATACTTTCCAATAAACCAAAACAACATTAGCTGTATACATATCAGGCTGTTAGATATAAATAACCGCTTGATCAATTTGCGCGGTGAAGAAGTGCAGCTGTATTTGCATCTCAGAAGAAAAAAATGATTGACTACAATAAATATATGCATCAACAAATCAAAAATATCAGTTCCGCTCAAGCTTCCAACCAAATAACAGCTCGCCCTAAGAAAATTAAATTAACTAAAGAAAACAAGGCATTTCTCAAAGCGATCGGTTTGCTAAAATGAATATCTTAGACGTTTTATCTGCTCCGACTTATGACAACACTGTTGAAGGAATCGAATTTCATTCTTACAAGCCCTACGTAACTAGTTTCAATAGAAACGATGAAATCCGCATACCTATTAACCAACAGGACTTGTATATACTTCCGTCAGCTAGTACCTTGTATTTGGAAGGAACTGTTGTCGTACCTAAGTAAAAAGGATATGAAAGAGAAAGCCACTAGTGTTAATTTTACGAATAATGCTCTACTCTACTTATTCCAAGATATAAGATATGAGCTGAATGGAGTGGAAATTGATAGAATAAAAAATGCTGGCATAACTACCACCATGAAATCGTTAATATCAATGAGTGAAAGTGAATCAAAGATAGCCAATGCATGGGGCTGGAATATCGATGGAATAAAAAATATTAATGGGGGTAGTTTTTCTGCTTCTATACCACTCTGTAACATCATCGGTTTTGCAGAAGATTTCAAGAAAGTCGTGATAAATAGTAGGCACGAACTGATATTGCTACGAAGTAACACTAATCTGAATGCTGTGAAACTTAACACCGGGGAATTTGTAGACGACGTTCAGATAAATAAAATCATCTGGCGTGTACCGCATGTTAAAGTGTCCGACAAAGAAAAAATAAGTTTGCTAAAACTGTTAGAAAAAGATCGACCACTCCAGATGATATTCAGAAATTGGGATCTGTACGAATATCCAGCTTTACCTAAAACTACAAAACATACCTGGTCTATCAAAACTTCCTCACAAATTGAGAAACCAAGATACATAATTATGGGTCTACAAACAAATAGAAAAAACAATTCAAGTTCTGATATGTCCCAGTTCGATCACTGTCATGTTCGTGACGTTAGAGTATACCTAAACTCAACTTACTTCCCGTATGAAAACCTAAATGTCAGCTTCGCGAATAACAGAATCGCTTTATTATACGAGCAATACATCAGATTTCAACAGTCTTATTACGGACGTCGCTCGGAACCCTTATTAAGTGAGAAACAATTCAAAGATTTGGCACCGCTATTTGTCATAGATTGCTCTAGACAAGCTGATAATGTAAAGACAGGTCCTATTGTGGATGTAAGAGTGGAAATTGAGAGTGATTCGGATATACCAGATCAAACTTCTGCATACTGCCTTATATTGAACGACTGCATAATTGAGTACAAGCCGTTGAGTAATACTGTGAGAAAAATATCATGAATCCGAATACTATCATATTAGATGTTCAAGGGTTTAAAGACCTGAACAATAATTTTATAATAAAAGAATTAGCTTTTGCAAGTCGTGATTATACGCAAACATTTTTAATAAAACCGCCATACTTGTTTAAATACTTAACAAGTGACGAAAAGAGACAAGTTAAATGGTTGGAAAGAAATAGAGGTATTTATTGGAATGAAGGATATATTGACTATAGAGAATTTCGGCGTATAATCGTTCCATATCTAGAAAATAAGGAAATCATTGTACATGGTTTGGAGAAGGTGAATTGGATAAAGGAACTGTGTGTGAATTGTAAAGTATCAGACCTTGGTACAGAACAATGTCTTAGTTTCTCTGTTTTGCATAAAAAATACTGTGAAGGAAGATCTAATTTTAATTGTAATAAACATGTAAAGCATTGTGCTCTTAAAAATGTGCTTTGTTTAAGGAAATATTTAGAATGGGTATAAATGTATGTGCTCATATGTGTAATGTATTTAGATTATTGGTTTTAAGGTTTTTAAATAAAAATCAAAATAATGTAAATTTGCTTTTATTTTGTTAAACACCCCCACGCTACTCCACAAATAACACAACCTAATACAAAATTAAATAAAAACAGCATAATGAAAATACAAATATTAACTACTTTACAAAAACGGTTAATAAAAGTCAGTACCTATTAAAGATTTTGATATTTTCTTAACTAAAGACTCAGTTTCGTCCATAACACTGTCGATGGGATCTTGAACAATATATTGAGCGTTTATAATAACGTTTTCACTGTCACTATCACTGTCTATGGTTTGAGGATTGTTGTTACACAGATCTACCACTGAAATTTTTATTAACTTAATCCCTTTTCGCTGTAGTCGACTCATAACGAAGGATTTTGTAGGTTTCTGCTTTATCGATTTTTCCCTGCACCTTTGTTTTGGTTTTTTATCTTTCGTGACTTGTTTGCTTTGCTCGGGTTCACTGCGAAACATCTCGGAGAATCCCTCGTAAGGATCCTGAGCATACTGGCTGAATAAAATCTCGGTGTCAGAATTCTGGAACAAAATATAAACACAATTTATACCACTATTCCGCTAGTATAGCGCTCGAAAGCGTTTTAATTGGGTTTTCAATCGAGAAAGTCTAAATTTAGTGTAGATTAGTGACAATAGGCTCTGGAAAAAATGCAACACAACACAGCTGCGAACACAATCTCTAGATATGAAACAATCATAAAAAAACGAATTAAAAATATTTTACTCACCGACATGATGACTTTTGATGGAAGTTAAAAAAATATTATACAGGTGTTCGCGCCGAATAATATTTCGTAAATGATGACAAAATAACTAAATAATTACATGTCATACTAATATTGTAAACTAAGCGTTTGTGTCTCTAGGCTAAGGCCAATGAACTGCAACGTAGGTAACACTTATACAATGACAAATAACGCCTTGTAAGCATGTTACTTAATCGTAAAACGTTAGTTATTCGAATATCAACCTTATGATGCATGGTATTTTAGGTGCATAGTGAGATAACTGCAATCAGTGTTAACTTTGTTTACCGATTTAAAAAAAGTGTAATGATATTTTTTAAATAAACAGGACTTCAGAAATGAAACAAGTCAATAATTATAATAATTCACATTTTATTTCATTTTTGTATAACATTAACATTTATTATTTTCTAAAACTAAACTATGAGTAGGTAACACTTAACTTAAAATTATGATCAAAGTAATTCATTCTTAAAAATAAATGCATGACCCCAGGCTCGGGTTGATATTTGATCCACAGATATCGATCGTTTGTCATCATTTCTAGATAAAGCAACTTTGTTGACAGTCCGAGTAAATATTTCGTGCTTTATTGATTTAAACATATTATTTTTTCTCCGGATTACTCCTCCATTAAATAAAATGGTTTCATAGTCTGATAACTTTAAATCCCTGACCACGCATGATTTTACTCCTTTTGCTTTTTTAATGATACTATTAGGGGTTCTTATAGAGTAAAGTTTCGATCTCAAACCAACAAAATCAGTAATATATTTTCCTCCCATTTCATCTTTAAAGAGACCGGGAACCTTTTTATTTTTTAGCGGTATCTGTAAATCATTTGTGATTTCATAGTTACTGCTGTCAAAATACTGTAAAAAATTATATTTCAAATCATGGTAAAAATCGTTGGTGTATATTTTATAGACAAAGGAATCGGTATCTGTATAACATAGCTGCACTCGATCTTTATAAAAAGGCTTTACAATATTGTAATGAAAGTAATACATGTGTGCTTTTGAAAGTTCTAATACAGTGAAACCTATGTATATAGGTTTATCTAAAATAATTTGATCAGGTTTCATTTGTATTGCAACTAAATTTTCTGACAAAATAGATGCACTGTGGAAATAGGGGTTGGCTATAAGTTTCTCAGCGGATATAAATTTCTTAGTTCGATTGGACTGATCGCACCATTGATTAACTAAATGTACGGTTACTCTATTTTCAGTATTTTCTAATGTTTTTCCAAAAACACTGTTATTTAATAACTTAAAAA
Organism: Caradrina clavipalpis; assembly: GCA_932526535.1. NCBI lineage: Eukaryota > Metazoa > Arthropoda > Insecta > Lepidoptera > Noctuidae > Caradrina > Caradrina clavipalpis. The sequence continues at coordinate 2,419,286 of OW052110.1, forward strand.
AGTCTTGTTCGAAGGAACTTTTTGCTTTCTGTCTTAATTGAGTATTTAACTCTATGTACTGTTTTAAATATGGACTCTGTCTAAAAGTAATTGCTCTATGAATTTTACGTAATATTAAACCATGTTCTAAACATTTTTTTAAATGAACGTAGTGAATCACGTAGTTGTACTTATTATACAAATTTGCTATTAATTTCTTTGTTTTACCTCCCGGGGGTACACATTTTTCGGGACAAAATGGTAAGTCATTATGGTCATTATGTAAATGCTCGGGATACAATAGATCGACTTCTAATATGAAGCCCCAGTTTGCGTTATCCTCTATAGTGGTAACATTAAAATTTGCTAATTCGTTATCACTTAAAAATCTGAAACTAGAGTATGGTAAATACTGACACATGCTAAAACCGTAAAGATTATTACAATCTAAATATACTATGAAACTCTCAGGATGTGATGGATTATATTCAGGCATGTATTTGTGATTGGCTCTAGCATGCCGATGGGAACACATGCACAAACCGCCGCGTATACCGCTTTGTATCATTCTGATGATAGCTAAGTCCGACACGAGTTCTAACTGAACGCCCGTTTTTAGCAACATTGCATCGAAAGATAAACTAGGTGCAGTAATGTAAAACGCTGGGTCAAGACTGTAATATTGTTTACAGGTTTTCCGAAAATTTTGAAATATGTCTGTTAACAAAAGCACATCCGTTTTTAAGTATAGATCCGTATACTCGCCGAGGTTATTAATATTGAATTCAGCCCAAACAGCCTGTGCGTGATTATAATCCTCATCTGTAATGTCTTCGTTAGTCAAAGAATTATAAAAATTACCCTTAGACGGCAATGATTTTTGTTCGTAACATTTCCAATTGGTCATGTAATCATAAGGATATATACCTTTTCTTGTCAATAAATTAAACTGTCTGTCTTTAGAAAAATGAAATCGAAGATTAACAAAATCTTCCACCTGCAATGTTTTAGCGAGCTTGTCTAAACTTGTCCCTAAAAAGTTGAATGAATCTAAAAATCTTATACAAATAAACTCGTTATCAGCAATAGGAATAAATTTGGTAAATGCGACGTATTTTTCTTTAGTCTTAGGGATTATTTTAATTGGGCCTGGAATTTCGCCTAACTTTTTTATAAATAAATGACAATCGTACCCGGATAAATTGTGAAAAAATATTGGTATAAATTTTGGTACTTTATGTTGCAAATTACAGTGTCGATGTGCTGCACCTCGATACAGGCCTGTAATATGACAATGATCTCTTACTTTATCGGTCAAGAGTAAATTGTCGCAAATATGACACCTAACGGCACGTTTGAACTCTAGAGAATTGTCATCAGTGAATATCATAGGCTCGCTTTGGGATATAATTTGATGTATTTGTTTTACATCCTCAGTAAGAAAATTTATAAATTTTGAAACACAATCATTGCCGCGGTAACTTCTATAGCCTTCATCGCTATCATTTTTATTTGATGACACGACATTGTAAGCGAACGCAGCCGGCACGTGGCGTTTCGAGTATGACGTATTAGCGGTGTTGAAATCATCGCCGGAAATGGGTTCAAGTAACGTTTCGAAATCGGCGTATATGACGAATGGAATATTTTGTTTCCTATCATAATTTTTAAATTTTAAAAATGAACCTTGTTCTGGTAAAACTGTGACGATCCCCCCACACAAGTGGGATTCAATTTGACTAAGCGTTGGAAAAAACAATAAACAAGTTTCACAGAAATATAGTTTACCATGATGTTTGGTCATCTGATTTCTAACTAAACGAGATAAATCTTTGATAAGACAGTAATGAGAATTATTATTATTTTCTATAAACAGTAGATGGATACTTTTATTAGACTTATTATTCAACGTTGTATAAAGCGGTCCAATAATTGTCTTCTCATTTTTTAAACCATACACATATATATTAACAGAAGGATTATTTTTCTCAAAGATAGCTATGTCCGAAAATGTGATTGGAAATGTCAAATTATTAACATTCAAAACATCCTGAAAGCGGGGATAAGACGAAATCCTATCGGGATGTCTATTTGTGGGGTACAATGCCGCGACAACACACCACAAAAAGCAATACTCATCATTGTTCCGAATATTCAAACAAGCTCTTTTACTTTTTATGAATTTCGGCAAAGTTAAAAATTTAGATCCGCTGAGTGGTTGATATTTATTAATATTTAATTCTAAATGTGAATTGCATAAAAAAGTCCAACCACTATCCCTTTCCTCAAATTCTTCAATTTTTTTTAGTAGTAAATCAATAGTTAGTTTATAAATAGAATCAAAATCGTAATTAAAATGTGTAATAATGTTGTTTGTACGGAATGATTTTAATTCTTGTTGATCATTTTTATACATAAGAAACGAAGCAAACAGTTCAAAATTTATTTTGACAGAGGTGTGTTTCTCTATTGAATTGTCTATTAAATGTTTGACTTGTGTACTAATACTTTTGAGAAACACCTCAGGAAAACTATGTATTTGTTCACCTGTCGCTATGATTTTGTAACTTTTGATTCGTTCTTTAAAAGAAGAATTAATAATTGCAATATTATCATACATAGGGGTAGAACTATTGTTTTTATGTACATTGCTACGTAAATGACCAGACCATCGACGATTGTCTACAAATACTTTACAATCAGAGCAGTGAGGCATTATGTTATTATTTGAAATCAAAGAACACTTAAAATTATTATTTCAATAAATTTAGATTAGATAATACTTACAACTAATATTCACCGTCTTAGGTATAAGACAAAATATTTTATATAATTAGTACAACTTGGTCAGGACAATTTTAAGCTGATTTCAAGATCCTTGTGTAATTCTTCACAGGCAAGTCGGTAATTATGTTTAGGCAGGTTGTATCTGAAAAAATAAAAAAAAGATGCATTAGGTAAATAATCTGATAAGGTAAGATAATGGTATATTCTGGAAAGAAAAATATATTTCATAATTACCTGCAAAATATGGAACTATGTATACATAAGAGTACGTGTATCTGCGTGGCCCAAATATGTAGGTATACTTCAGGTAATTTAATAATTCTTCACAGGCAAGTAATTAATATTATGTTTAGGCAGAATGTATCTGAAACTAAAAAAATGGTTATTGAAAAATAGACATAATTATTATAATGTTCTAAATAGTTATCGTATTATTGTTGTGTTATATTTGATAATTACCTGCACAGTATGAAATGATTTATACATAAGATTATGTATTTGCGTGATCCAAATATGTATGTATATTTCAGCACCCCGATATGCGATATGTGAACACAGTTGCTCCAGGAGATGAAATTGTTGTTGTTTCTGGTGTGTGATCAAATAAATATTTATTTATAATAATTAACTTGATTGTACTGTAACAGTTTAGAAAGGTGCTCGCAGGTGCTCGCTCCGAGAGACTTTTGAGGTAATAAATAATATTTTAGGGTTTTTTTTGTTTTTTTTTTTGTCTACAAAGCAGAAAAATATTTCATCATAAAAGTTGTTATTGCCTAATTGTTACACGTGTGCTAAACATAATTATTTATTTCGCAATCACAATAATCAGCTATTTTGGTTAGGGTTGGTAACAACTTGGTAGGCATTCAAATATACAAATTTCACACAATGCACTAAATCGATTAAAATATATCATAGTATGTCGATAGACGACATGACGATGACGATATCATATAACGTTCATGGTTTCCTCATGGCCGTTACCGTAGTTACAGGAATTATATTATCTATTTATTTTAGGAAATCTAGAGAAGTACGCGGTAGACGGCAGTAAGTTCATTTTTTCTACACGAAACCTAAATGTAGATGATGAAATAATTACCTTGGAAACATTTATTTACTTCTTTAAAATAATAAAATCCATCTGGTTTGTGGCGATTCCGTTCACGCTATCGTTTGGTCAGCCCTAGCTTATTTCGCTGCATCGACATTCGATACAGTATAAAATATTCCTTCGTCTTCATTTTACTAACGCGCATAATACGACTATAGAAAAAGTTACTTTAACAAAGCAATACCGGATTGATTGTAGTGGATTTAACATTCCTAACTTATAATCCGATTTTAACTTATAAGCCACTAGTTTTTCTGTTCGGTACAAAGTTTTCGCAGTCTGCAAGTGCAACGAAGTGCTCTTGTATAATCGGTCTACAAACACTCCGTGTCGCCTACAATATCAGTGACGGCATTGTCGATAGTCATCCGCTGCAGTCATCACCAGCCAAGTCATCAAACCGAGTGGAACTTCTGATCGGAAAAAATGTAAGTCTGATAAAATAGTCTGTTCGTTTTCATGGATCACACTTGTGATTAGCCTGTCATTTATAACTACATATATTTGTTTGTGAGCGCGTTACTTCACAGATCACCCGATCTGTACATAGTATGACGAGCTCAGTCTCAGTGCTATCCCATTTAAATATTAGAGAACCAGTGTTTGCCCGAACACTTGTGTCCTATAGTATGCCCAGCGCAATGGACATTACTCCATTGGATTAATTAATAATAATTGTGTGACTACATTTCCTCTATCTTTATTTCAGGTCAGACTCTGAGTGTGATTACTCGCAAGCATCGATCACTGGACACAAAGTGAAGGCCTGTCGCAAACCGTCCGCAGACAGCAATGGGAAACGCAAGATGCAGTCACAAACAACAACCGTAGCTCGCAGCAGGTGAATAATATTTTGAATTTATTATCTCCTAGTTCTGATTAAATTAAAACAGTAAAGTAGTACGTTTCCACTAATTGAATTATAATAGTATAAGTATTCGATTCGCTGATTAGTCACTTGTAATATTTTCTACAGAAATATCCGTGGTGTCGTTCATAAAATATTATGAGATTGTGTGCGCTGCTTACACACCGTTGTAATATTTTTTACGTATTTTTTTTTTGTTTGCCCCTGCATCTCTCGTTCTAAACATTAACTAATAACAGTTTTCGTTATGATTTCAGTAAAAAAACCAACACTGGCGTGGACATATTCGGCATCAGTAAAAACCGCGACATCCCACACAAAGAACATTCATCGGATCACCTAACTTCATTCTTTGTGAACCGCGTAGCCAGCGGCTGTGAGCGCCGAGCAACGACCACCGACGGAGAGTACTACATCGACTGCAAGGTGTACAAGGCTGACGACGCTCGCCTCACCGACTCCGCCGAGCTGTGGAAGAAAGCGCTCGTCCGAATCAAGTTCCAGACCGACGCGGACTCTCCTCAGTGGCGAAAACTACAAGAGCTCGTGCGTGCGGCTGATATTTTGTTTCCAGACAAACCAACATTTTATGATAATTAAACCAAGTAACTAAGTTACAGTTGTTTATTATTTACAGTAACAACCCGTTAACGCTTTAGTCGCAAGCTTTGGTTTGTTACAATCATCAGCCACCATCACTCTCGCTCGACATTCTGTTAACAGCGAATACAAACTCGAGTGATCGGTCGAGTGCAGTAAGTAAACGGAGAGTCAAGTTGATAGTTCATCGTTCTCCGAAACGCCGCATACTGGTCAGACGTATGGAATATAGTGGTAAGGAGTAAGTTACTAGTCAATGGTCGAGTAAAGCTCATCCAGCACGCGACACAATGAAATGTCTCGTTCGAGTGTATCGGTCGAGTTGAGTGGCGAGTCGAGTATCGATTTGGTCGAGTTAATCGTTCCAAATCAAGTTCTCAGTACAATGTACTGTCTCGGTCGAGTGGAGAGGCGAGTAGATTATCAATTATTGGGCATTCTATACCACTATCGGCAGCGAGGCGCACTCGCCGAGCAACTTGCCGATAGTGGTATAGAATGCCCAATAATATACTACTTCTATGCATTAACATTCGAAATCATACTTATGACCTGATATTCGCCCCCCCAGGTGCGTACAACCGGCGCAGTGGACGCACTAACGCGTCAGCCGGTGAAGGGTCGTCGTCGCGGCGGCGGCGTGCGGCTCGGGGAGATGGAGCGTGACGCGCTCGCCTCGCACGGAGCCGCCTTCCTGCTGCACGACCGACTGTTCCACTGCTCCGACAAGACTGAGGTAACTGCCCCTAAGTGTGGGAACCTGGGCTCGACTCCCAGGTTGGGCAAAAAGTGTTTTTAGGTTTTTTCAAGAGGTATTTCTTAGTGATAACCCGGAGTTTGGAAGTTAGTGGTGTGACACCCTGTGGCTCAGAAAGCACATAAAGCCGAAAGCAATAAAAAACAAAGAAACATTCTAGATTCTAAAAAAAATTGACTTGTCAGAGTGTATATTCCAAAATAGAAGATTGTATGAAAATCAATTTCTTCTTGGTGAAGTCAATGAAAATCAATATGTAAGTATTTCAGGATATCTTCAGAAAATGCAACTTGGTATGAAAAATCTTGGTCTGATAGGTAGTCGCTCCATGTAAAATACTGATATTCAGCTGCATCCGGTTCGACTGGAAGCCGACCCCAACATAGTTGGGAAAAGGCTAGGTAGATGATGATGGTATGAAAAATCCCAAAATCCACTAGCAAAGTACTAATGTTTTGTATTTCTTCTCCCTTCCAGGCAATCCTCTGTTCAAAATGCGGAACTCTCCTGGGCCCAATAGTCGGCAAGAGCGAGACTAGCAAGGAGACATGCCGGCTGTGTGGGGACGGTAACCTGGTGTCCATCGCCATCCCCTATATCTTCAAGTTCTTCGTGACACAGCTCGCGTGCGTGAATATCAACGTGAAGATCAACTGTAGCGAACATCTTGCTATTACTGGATAAGATTAGGTTTAAGAGAAAGTCATGTTGCAATAAATAGATGGAAATCGATTGCTTTTTTCTTTCAATGTTCTATGTTGACTGCCACGCCATGAAAGCAAACACGTGCCCTCAGCGTCAAGCTACGAATTGATCCTTTAATACCTACCAAATGATATAGGTGTGTTATGAGTTTTATTACCCGACTACGGCGAAGCAAAAAGGAGGGTTATGAGGTTGACCGGTATGTATGTATATATGGATGTTCATCTGTTCCCTCATAACTTCTAAACTATCTAACGTAAATTGACAAATGAGGTGTCATTGGAAGCGTCTAATTCGTCCGCTGGTTATAGGCTACGTTATGTTACAAAAAAAAATGTATGTGGCGCCATACGGTGGCATACGACCACGGCTTTCAGATGAGAATGTTTTCTTGTTTCATACTTTTTGAACGTGAGTTTTTTGTAGTCGGGTTTTAGTTTTTAAAACTTCTTTTTTTACGTATTAAAGTCTATGATGGGATTGTGGCCGTGGCGTGGTAGGCACATTTTGGTTTGCCATTTATACGTGACTGTGGCGGACAAAAGGTTAAGGATGGAAAGTCATCAAATTACTTTTTCCGCACTGGGCGGAGGCGGAGTGTCACTCTTACCGACTAAAACCCATCCGTGTTCCCCCTAATGCTCTTTGCGTTCTGGGGCCGCGGTGACGCATTCGAACAAATTCCGCAACCCGGCGGGCCCAGTCTTCTGTGCTGACATCTCTTTGAGGCGCGTGTGGAACACAATGCGCCGCAGGGCCTAAGTAGATAATAGATCTTTTGTGTGAGACGCACCGTCTGTATGAGTCGGTTTGAACCAAACCAAAGCATTTTTTTTTTTTGGGATTGTTGTTACATTTTAATCAGTTTTTTAAATAAAAAAGCTGCTCCGCAAAATGTGTGCCATGATACAAGAAATATTAAAAACGAGCAGTTTGGTCATCGTAGACTAGATGGTCTATCGTCTGCGTTAGCCCTGTCTGGTAGGCGGCGGGACGGGAGAGGGAAAGGAGGGTCCCCCGTCCCAGCGGCCGCCGCGGTAGACGATCCGGGCGTCGGGAGCCACGTGACGACTCCCGGCCACCGTAGACGCGGGTCTGTGGACGGTGAGCAATGGGTAGCTCACCGTCCGTACGTTCACTAGCGACAGACCGTGTCGACGGCGCGTTCGTGTTCCACGCGCGCCTCAAAGAGATGTCAGCAAAATTGGATGGGGCCACTGAGGGCCGATGCCTGCCGGGGCTGCGGGTTGTTCGAAAGAGATACCGCGCCCCCGGAACGCAAAGGGCACATGAAGGAACATAGACGGGTTTTAGTCAGTAAAAGTCTGACACTAACTCCCGCCCCGCCCAGGGCGGGGGAAGTTATTTGATGAATTCCCGTCTATAAAAAAAAAAAAAAAAAAAAAAAAAGCCCTGTCTGGTGATTCAATGTTAGTGTTTTTTTTAACTCAAATACAACTTCAACAAAATTTAATCTCCTGTCTCTTACCTGGGATAATTTACATATTATATGTAATTTGTTGGGTTCAAGGAACAACAAATAAAAAACTTTATTCCTTAAAAATAATGTATTAATTGCAAAAGAGGTCACATCAATAGATTTATCTGAAAAATATGTAATCGCTATGATCATAGAGGTATACCGATGAAGAAGCTCATAAACTCGGGTTTTTCTCAAGTAGGTATACTACCTAGAAATACCTATTTAGTCTAGACTAAAACGCTGGTCATTCCACGTTCGGAAAGGTATTTTCTTCATGTATTTAGGCATTTATAAAACTATACTTCTATGGCTATGACTTATATAAAAGAACTGTCACTTTGACGTTTGAACTGTCACTTTGACATTAGAACTGTCACTTTGACAGCTAATCTTCATCCATAGCTTCCTCTTCTTCCTTCTTCTTCTTCTTCTTTTTCTTCTTCTTGGCACTGGACTCTGTGTTTAATGTTTGTGTTAGTTCATCTAAGGCTTCTTTCATGACTTCTATGTTCTTCTTGGGAATGTCACCGGTTTCATAGAACTTCAAACGGTCTTCTACTTGCTGGCGTAGCTTTTCGCCGTACACTGTCGATTGTATTTCTGCAAGAGCGAACATTTAAGTTTAAGATTTATTTATTTATTTTATTAAAACTAAATGCATAATAATATAATGTAAAAAGACACTGTATGGAGCCGGACTTAATTCCCTGGGCATTTTCTACCAGTCTACCTTAGAGTGATGCAGAGACAAAACAAACCAGCGGAGTTAAAGCTAAAGAGTTAGAGCTGAGTTATGTTCAGGTATTGCAAATTAAACCTTATGCCAATGACATACCGAGTCACAAAATGAGCTATAGCAAAATTATACTTAACAAGATGCACAAGGCAGTACTTCATTTTTCATGTCATTACATTTATTCCTAAAAAAATGAAGACCTCTGAAAACTTATTTAGTTATACATTTTTCATTTGTAAAGTAAGAAAAATAAATGTTGCAGTAAATTTAGTACATGATATGCATTCTAGCATTCTTGTGTGGATATAACTGCATTACTCTAGCACTACTATTATTACCACAAGTGCATGTTACACTTGCGGTAGATCAAAGTGTGCTAAGTATCAATATAAATCAGGGCCGGACTTTGAATTAGTGGGGCCCTGGGCGCGTTAGGCCAGAGCCCCACTATGTAGGGAGTGGTAGGCCCCCTACTGAAGTAATGAATCAAACCAATTGCTATTTTGATAAAAAACTATTTGCTGTTTGTAGAATATGGTTATGGTCATTATGATATGAGTGAGCTAAGTTTGTCATTACAGTCGAGATTGAATTGCAACCAGAGCTGAGGGCGACAGCGTAACAGAGCTGAGAGAGCAGTGACAAAAAAATACAATTACAATCTATTTATTTACTTTTATCATAGTTTATCCAGTTTCATTTTTGTAGTTTGATATCCACAATAAACTTAGCAAAGCACATATGAATTGAAGAAGCCATATTATGGTTTTGCGGTATCGAAACCCACAATCTCACGCAGGAGAGGCCAGTGCTTCAACAACTGGAGCCATCACTCTCATATAAGAAGCCGTAAGTCAATGCCTTAAAAATAACACTAGCTTAGTATTCCTTACCAGAGAAGCAATCGATCCTGGAAGCTATGGAGCACTTGTTGGCGAGGTAGCGACTGATGCGCCCCTTGTTCTTGAGCCCCGCGCGCCCGATGAACGTCGAGTGGTACAGCAGCCCGTACTTAGGCGTGTTGGAGCGGGTCTTTAGCGCACGGAACAACGCTTTTTCGGCACCTGAACAAGAAGATATGGGTTTTAATACTAATAATATACCATCATGCCTGTATCACCCGAACGGTTAGGCAGAGGTGCAGCAATGTACACCCACAACAATTTAAATAGGTACTGTGCTCATCAAAAAAGAAAAATTGTCTTAACATAGGATAAAAATATTTGGATTTGTTTTTTTTTTTTGGTAACTTTTAATTTAATTTAATTTGATAATTCCCTGTCAAAAGAAAGACATATTTAATACACGATTCTGAATATTATTTCTTATGCTATATATAAGAAGGGGAGTTGAAGTGCTATCTCACAATTTGGTAGTAGACACCTTTAAATAATAATTCTATGGTAAATCTTCTCTAAAAAAATATCATATTTTAAACCTTAAAACTCAATTAATTCTCAAATAACTAAAATGCCGGTAGCAGTGGAGACCCTGGGTAGCTGGAGTAGGGCAGCGAAGGGTTTTGTGGCGGAATTGGGCCGCAAGCTCGGGGAGGCAACCGGTGACTCCCGCTCGGGGTCGTTCTTGGTGCAAAGGTTGGCCATCGCTGTTCAGCGTGGCAATGCGGCGAGTGTTATGGGCACCTTTGCGCCGGGAACGATTAGGGGCGGGTTATTTTGTGACATTTGACGGTTAATTTATTAGACTGTTCATGTACTTTTGTATACTAATTTTATCATAGTCTAAGTAATTGGTACCTAAATAACTAAAATTATATTTATTTGAAATTATTAAATAGTCAATTGAGTTGACTGAATCTATAGGTCCTTTCTGACAGCTTATAAAAAATTTGTTAATTTATTGGCAACACCTATAATTTGTACTACACACTTGGTTTCTTTAATGGCTGAGTTTTAGATTGAGAGAAAATTTAGTTTGAGAGAAAACTCACCCAATATCTGCAATGTAGACGCAGGGTACTTAGCCAGACTGGTCAGCGAACCGGCCTTGGATATAAGACGCGCCCCGACTTGGTCTCCAACCAATGTGGTCAGGTTTGGCGCTACCGATTCCATCTTTGTGTGAAGGTACTCTGCTATCTGCCTCCTGAAGATGGAAATTTGAATTAAGATTTAAGAAAAAAAACAGATTTTCCTATTATTAAGAAATTTAAATTGAGTAACAAACCCAGGAAAGATTTTTTTACTTATATTATAAAGAAGAAATATTGTTTTATTTAATTGAAGAGGCAATCTTTTGAAGTATGGTCCAATTACAAAAATTCTTTCAGTGATAGACTGCACTAAGGCGGAGTGCCATCATCATCATCATATCAGCCACAGCACATCCACTGCTTGAAATATGCCTCCTCCATAGATTTCCAAAAGGACCGGTTGGAAACAGCCTGCATCCAGCGTTTTCCTGCAGTCTTTATCAGGAGTCTTCATAGGCTTAACATATACTTGACTTCCATGCAAACGAAATCTACAAATGAATCTAGTGTGACACAAAAAAATCTTACCTATAATTACTGAGCGCCACTACTCTTCCTGCAAACATCTGTATATTGATCAAATCCACAGGGGAGATATCCATTCCCATAGACATTTTGGACGCGTCAATAATAGCCTGTGCCTTCTCCGAGTCACCCAGAATCTCAGTGAGAGGCTCTACAGACTCTTCGCTTAACGTCTTCCGTTCCTTGATATATTCCGCACACCTGGTGTAGAGCTGGTTCTCTGGTACTATGTTGATCAGCTCTGGGAAGTGGTAGGAGTACCATTCTCTGTAGGAAGAATGTTGTTAAGTCAAATGGTAATGTCGTAAAACTTGTTGGGTTTATTAATTAAAATATTAAATGACTTGTCTAATAAAAGTGTAAGTTGGACTTGCACTTTAAGGGTACTTGACTGTACCATGGTGGAATATTTAACACTACATTTAAAAAAAAAAAAAATTTAAAAAACCCCCCACACAAAATCCTAAGTTCCCTTTAAAAAGTAAAAAAATAAAATACGTCGCGTTGGGGGACCGATGTTGCATTTAGGGTACGACCGTCCCAAGCGGTCCCCCAACGCGACGTATTTTATTTTTTTACTTTTTAAAGGGAACTTAGGATTTTGTGTCGGGGGTTTTTTAAATTTTTAATTTAATTTTTATTTTATACTTTTTATAGGTACATACTTATTATAATGTCGATTTTGTTAAGCTGTAAATACATAGGTTCCTAAAAATTTAATAACCCACATGACAAATCATTTTTAGTTTTTCTTCCCCACTTTCACACCCATAACTTTTAAACGGCTCAACCGATTTTCATCAAACATGTCTAAGAACACTCGCACATAAGTCACCTTTCATACAAAAAAAACTAAATTGAAATCGCTTCATCCGTTCGGGAGCTATGATGCCACAGACAGACAGACACGTCAAACTTATAACACCCCTCTTTTTGCGTCGGGGGTTAAAAATAGTATTACTTTTATGGGACCCTTAAATTTTTACTTTATTTTGATTAAACATTTTTTTTGTTAGCAAGCAAAATAGCAAGTAACATACATACTTACATAGCAAGTATAGGTAATATAAACCTTGTAATTTTTTTTTTAATTCTACCTTTTGCAATATATACCGCCATGTGACGGGCAAGAAAGCCTTAAACCCATTACGACCCTTTGTAGAAAAGAACCCTAACAATGTTAATATATTCACCTGATCCGCATAGAAAACGTATTAATATCCTTGTCCAATTGATCAAGCAACGCAATAGACTGAATGATCATGTTGTCAACTCGGTGCACGTTGAACTTGACTCGGGCACGGGAGTATGAGTGGCCAAGACCGAGTTGGGCCACGCTGCAAGCCTTCAGGGTCAGACCCTTGATGAGGGCGTGGAAGTGGTGGCGAATACCTGCAGAAATAAAAATTTTAAACATTAGACTCCTAGGTTGAGCTCATCAAACTGTTATTGAGTGATTACATTACAAATATATTGACTGCTGTGTAAGCCTAGCGGTCCTAAACGCAACTGCTGCGGAGGTCTTGGGTTCGATTCCCAGGTTGACCAGTGTTATTGGGTTCTCCTATATGAAATTCTCGGTTGCAGCTAGGAGTTAGGATTTAAAGGTGCCCGGTTAATGGCATAGGCCCAGGGTAGGGTATTACATTGGGTACCTACACCTCTGCCTTACCAGGTGTGATGGTATGTTATGTAATGAATGTTTGTAGCAGATAATTTCATACACAATACACTTATTGTTTAGGTACATGTGTGGATATGACTGCATTCACTTTAGCACTACTATTATTACCACAGGTGGAGTTAAAACACCTGCAATAGATCAAAGTGTGCTAATTTCCAAGAAATCTAGACAAGAAAAATCTTTTGTATTACAGTATAACAGACCTCTTTAACTGTCTCGTTAGCCTAGTGGTCTAAGTGTGACTGCTATGCTGGAGGTCTGGAGTTCGATTCCCAGGTCAAGCAAAAAATGTTATTGCTGCCTATCCCCCAAGGGGAAAAAGACGTAAGGTTATGTTTATATGTAATATAAATGATATTATGAACGTGCTTACCTCTCACAATCTCCGGAACAGCCCCAGTATGTGAGCAGGGAATCTCCAACGCCTCGCTGATGGCTGCCCCCAACTTGGGGTCCAACACCCCCAGGGTGCATTTCCCACGCTTCTTGCGCTTCGGAAGCGCCCCCTCCAAGAAAAGGTTCAAGTCTTCAGATAATATACCTGTTTGATACACAAGAGACAATTTTAATTTAGATGATCCGTCCGTTTTGGCTGTATTTAGGGATGGCCTATGTCCAGCAGTGGACGTCGTTCGGTTGATATGATAATGATGACAATATGAGATGATCGATGCATCCTAAGTTGTTGAAAAACAAAATATTTGTGGTTGTTTGTAAATATACAAGTTTATTCTGTCATCAAAATCACAAAGTAGACGCCGAAATAATACGAACACGCGGCCACTAACCTTCTGATACCGCATTTATATTCTCCAAAGCGACCACCGCCGATTTGAATGGCTGGAACCCGCTTAGCGTCACGACGGAGTTGAATCGCTGCAAGTCAGTCACAGACTCTTCGACTTGAGGCAAGAACGCCGCAAGCTCTTCAAACTCGGTCACTTTGAACAGCGCGAAACCCGCGCTGTGTTCGTACAAAACATACAACTTACTCTGAAATAACACAAAACTTTATCACCAACTGCCTTTACACGCTGTAATTGAACTAAATAAGGATATTACGCACCATTTTCGCTTCCTATTAACTTATTTTCATTTTTTGGGAAGAAACAAACACGTGAGACACGTTTTATTTGCGACCCATGAAAAGTTTCAAGTTTTTGAGGTTAGGTTACATTCGTGTTACAAGTAAAGAAAACAATTTTTGTTGTTACTCTAAATTATTTTGAAAAATAGAGCTTTTGTTTGGTTTTGAGTAAATATTATTTAATTATATGTGCTATTTTGTAAAAGTTCAATATGGTAGACAATAATTATTATGATTGTAACTAGAAAATATATTTTATTTGTATTTCACGCTATGCAAGCCTTAGGCATAAGTTAAGTAGAACGGAACGTTAGTTTGAAATAGTATAATCTGAACGAGAAAAGAATAGAAACGAAAATACTGTTTTTTTTTTAACATAACATTACCTAATTTAATGTAACGTTCATCTATCACTAATAGGATTTGATTTAATCGTTTAAAACATGTTTTTTTTTACAATTTACTAATAATTTATAATAGTCGATCACGATTTATTTTTAACCGACTTCAAAAAAGGAGGAGGTTCTCAATTCGTCTATAAGTATAATATTTTTTTTTTTTTTTTTTTTTTATGTATGTTCACCGATATTTTCGTCAATTATAGACGGATTTCAAAATTATTTTTTTTGTTGGATAGAGTTCACTTCTGAGGTGGTCCCATTTTCACCAGTCCAGGATCTGATGATGGAATCCAGGAGAAATCGAGGGCAACCACCGAAAATTGTATGCTCGTATGGTGTTTTTGTTACGTAATCATGTCTTACTCAGGTATATGCTTCAGGGTGTCAACATCTGATGCTGCTGTCCTGATGATGATGCTACAGTACTCCTTAACGGTAGTAGTTTTTGAGATACGGACATTTTATTATATTATGTTTGTTCGCGGATAACTTCGTCGTTTATGAACCGATTTTGATTATTCTTTTTTTGTTGGAAAGGGTAAACTTCCCAAATGGTTCCATTTAAATTTCATAAAGATCTGATGATGGATTACGGAGACAGACAACGGAACTCTTCAAAAAATTACAGCAAATCAACCGCGATTGCTGCTATCGCATAAATATGCATTGTTTACGCAATTACATAACATAACATCGCGCCTGTACACTCGAAAGAGTTACACAGATGTATACTTACAGTAATATTTGAAAATTTCTCATCTAAGTAAACGAAATCGCGTATTCTGCTTTCTTATGACTTTCTTTAGCGGTGTCATGTTAATTTACATGACATGACAGTTCCTTCATGGATTTGGATAAAACAATTGATACTAAAAAGCGAGAAATAAAAAACTTTTTTACAAAAAAAGACAACCGCCTTCAAAAACTAAAAAGAGAAAAATAACTTTAGCTTTGGAAGTCGGCGGCAATACAAAACAACAAACAGAACCAAAGCCGCCGACTTCCAAAGCTAAAGTTATTTTTCTCTTTTTAGTTTTTGAAGGCGGTTGTCTTTTTTTTAAATGACAACACTACGTGGCTTCAACGGAAAAAATTGACATTTCGATTTGAATTCATTCAATCCAAAATGCGTAATGCCTAGAGGGTTTGTTGTTATTTCTAAAATATTGCAAAAACTGCTTAAAATATGATTTGAAACGTCACGGTAGTGTATAGCGTGGTGTAAAAATAACCAATTTTGTGTGAAGTGCATTTATGTGAAAACAAAGTGCTAAAATGGCTACAATAGCAATGCAAAGAGACCTTGTTGTCACTTTCAAGAAAGAGACGATTTTGAACTTGGGAATACTGAGTAAGCTCCAGCAAATGCCTACCGAGCTCAGCAGGCAGATATTCAAGGATAATGCATTAGAAAAACCAACACAGAACTTCTTCAATCATCTATCTTATTATTTGGTGTCAATAATCGATGCGCAGTGTTCCAGTGCATTGCCTTGGCCACTATATGATACGAAAACAGAGAGAGCGTATAGGAACGAGCTGTCGAACTTCATCAGCGACTACAGCAACAAAGGTTTGTTGGCACCAGTCATGTCTTCATACTTGGTGAACCCTGGTTGCTACAAAGTGACCATGTTGATATTTCAACTGTCTCAACTCGCCGTCCAAAGAGTATTGATGTCGAAAATGGTCAAGGATACTCAGAAAAAGCTGTATAATACCATGACAGAAGAATACAAGATGAAAACTGAAGATTTTGTAGACAATATTGAAAAGAAAACAGTGACAATTTCCAGCAAGTTTTCAAATTATTTGTGCAAAAGAGCTGCAATGGAAAAGATTGCGGAGTTGTTCCGCAAAAAAATAACTGAAATGGAGAGTAAAATGACTGAACTAAACACACAGGAGTATTTAGATGGAATAGTTGATGGCTTTCTAAAAACGCATGAAGTAGACAAAACAACAAAAGAAGAAATTTTAAAAATAAAAGATGTTCATAAGTCTTCCTTAATTTTTGATGATTGGTTAATGGAAACAGATAACAAAATCACGCAACTAGAAAACGAATGGGATGCAAAAATTAAACCATTCGTTCAAATTTGTAAAGAAACTCGGGATTGCACCGAAATGCTTATTGCCAGACAAACTGGCGAAGTCGAAAGGAGTTCGTACACATTAGAGTATAATCCAAAGACAGACTATATTTGTACGAAAGAACTACAAAGCCAAGTTAACAGCGAACAGAAATACATTCTCAAAAATATCATAAAAGATGATGTATTGAGTTTTCCAAACTTAATTAGAGCATTTCTTATTTCAATATGCTTTATATTGAAGAATGCTGAAATAGGTGATGAAATATACAAGTTCAATGAGTATTTGGATAACGGGAGACGGACGTATACCGAGATTGTGTCCGCAATGAGAATACTATTGGACCGGGTGATGAATGCCGAAGCCAGACTTCAGGTGGGTTCTATTATATATTTTTTTAACATACCCTAACTTTAGAAATCCTTTTTGTATCATATGTAAGTCGCCTGACTTGGGGGAGGACTCTGTCTATTCTCATTATAAAAAAAATCATCAACATCATAATCATATCAGCCGCAGGACATCCACTGCTGGACATAGACCTCCCCAATAGATTTCGAAAAAGACTGGAAGCGGCCAGCATTCAGCGTCAATCAAAAAATACGTTTATAATAATTAATTATCTGTCTCGCTGACGGTGGCGCGTGCATTGGATCGTTCAGTTCCCTCCAAGATGGTTGAGCTGAACGGTGCTGAGGCACGCGTCATGTTCGTGAACGGGCGCTGTCAGTTGGGATTGGTCATCTCTTATCTGCCATGGCCTACATCTTTATTAGTATTATTTAATTGTTTAATATTCACCTTCATTGTTTTTCACATATAGAAGCAACATGAATATTGTAACCAAGATTTTGTAAAACCAAATTGAAGAAAAGGAGTGTCCATGGAGTTTCTTGCTCGTTCTTCTCCATAGAGATCTACGCTTTGGAACGAGCAACTAGCTTCAACTTTAAACTGTAACTTCTTGACATTCAAAAGTGCCTGTAAATGGTCTAATTGAAATAAATGCTTTGAATTTGAATTTTGAATTTAAAATTTTATGTTATTTTCAGCCAGCACAAACATCATACAGCAGATCAATATCTCTGAAGGAATTCTCAGAAATACCACCATTACCTGACCTTTCAGACTTGAAGATGGGAAAAGACTTGCAGTCTCAAGTTATATTTGACACATTCACACCCCTCAATTTGTCCAAACATCAATTCAACTTACGCAGAAGAGCAAACGCTTTTGCCAAACCGCAAACACGGTCATTACTCAACGCTCCGTTCTACCAAGGACCAAGAGATGACTTCCTAAAGAGCCTTATATCATGCCGCATCAGTTCCTATGACCGTCTCAATGCTACACAGAACTTGAACATGTCAATACTGTCTCAAACAAACTATAAAAACAATGAAACCATCGCTGAATGTTCCTCAGGCTTCACTAAACAACAAATTTTGAGGTTATTATCTACGAAGAAGTCAAGTAGCTCCAAGAAGTTTAAATACAAAACTGAGAGACCGGACATACATGTTAAGAAGGGTGGGTTGTTTAACGAATCAGTGGCTTCCACGGATAGTAACGGTTTGTTCCGAAGTCATTCTTCACCGAGTCTCTTCGAAAACAAAGAAAAAAGATCGAAAATCCCAATTCCTAGGAAACTGTCTATAATGCAAGAAGACTATCCACTTCTGGAAGTCTCTGGCATCACTGCGTTAGATAAAGAAAACAGTTATGGAACTCCAGACGGTGTAATGAGACTAGATAATAACCGTAAAATATTTGATGCTACTAGTCTGCCCATTATTTCTATAACTCCTGAACCGGAGAAAGTTGCAACGATTACCGAGGAAGACTCGAATAAAGCGCATTTTGATGATCTCAATGTGCGGAAATTGCAAGAGAATATTCTAGAAGATATAAAGACTGAAACACCTAAAACTAACTCTAATTTGATAAGAAAAACAAGTTCTTTAGAGAAAATTATTAATAGGTTTAAGAAAGTGAGAGCTAGTGTCCTGCCTTGCGACAAAAGTTGCGAAGATGGCAATGAATTCAAAACTATTGCAGAAGAAAAAGAAAATCTTAACACAGTCAATGTAGATGTGTTCACAGCAAATAGAGTCTTATTACCCGATCTTTTGAGTCCCAGTTGCAGTGCGCTACCGAAGAAGTCATCGGACTATTTGGATCCGATCTGCTTTGAAGACGAACCTCCTTCCAGAAAACCGCGGGAAAGTCTCGGGACGGCGTTAGGGGTAGACCACACGTTTTTAGACCAGTTTGACTTGATAGACTAATAAGTTTTATGAAGGAGTATTTAATAAAATACTTATTTAAAGTCCAGTATTTACGGAAAACAACTCAGTCTAATTATGTGTAGGTTCAGAACTACTGTGTATGTAATTAAATTCAATGTCTATAAGAAATAGTCCATATTTTAAGCTCTCTACTACTTATGAACCATATCTGCCTGATTTAATTAAGCACAGTGTTTTTTATCGATACCTATATCGTCAGTTTATCGATAACAAAGCGACACACGTAGTTTAACCTTTTGAAAGCCACAGTCGTGTATAGCCGACAAATGAAAACGTGCCCAACACGCCACAATTGTCTATAAACGACAAGAAAAATTAAACAGTAATCTTTAAAATAACTCCAAAAGTCGATATAATTTCAAAATGTCAAGATTTAATGAAATAGTCATTCTTTCGGGTAACCTACCTGGCCCTATGGAGTTTTATTGCTGACTTAAATGGTTATTATTCTGAAAATACATAATTCTTACGCCCGCGAATCATACTTTAATTAACATATAACCTAATACAGACTTGCAAATTGCAAAAAAACGTAAGAAAATTTGAATTTCGCGGGCTACTGTGGAGGTTCCACCTTAAATTGCATTTGTCGGCTATACACGACCGTGGCGTTCAAAAAGTTAAATAAATAATTAGTAACTTCTATGAAAAAGTTCCGTTTCAAAGACTAGAATTGCTTGCATGTAGGTATGAGATGAATGTTATTTTCTAGGTACCCTAGATGGGGTCTAGATGAATATATTTATTTTTGTATTGTATAATCTAGTGACTATACAACACATTGGCTTATGTAAGGTAGATCTTTTAACACCTGTTAATTAATTTATGAATCCATAAAAACACAGAAAAATTACCTATTTTTTTGAGTCTGGAGTTTTACATTTGCATGGTAAAAATATAGGTACCCAATTTATTTGCCAATTGATTCGAGATTGAATTTGGCTAAGTTCTAGGTCAAACCAGTATAAATTGTCATTGACATGCAAATGCTTGGTGAAATAGTGCGTGTTGCTGATTAAACAGTATATTTACAGCTACTCTCATTGTGTAATTCTTTTGCACTCGTATGCTAGAAGTGCTCCTGTTTTCATGATGAGAGTAGCTGCGTAGTCTCTTGCGAGTAGTGTGCTGATGCACGCAGCAACGCAAATAAAAATACACACGCCAACGCACTGAAACATACGCGTCCCAACGATTCGAGTGATGTACGACCTGCTACGAGTAGCTAAGTCAAAAACAAAACATGCAACTGTTACTGGAATGCGAACTAAGCCCGAGTCGCAATGCGAGTAACTCGTATGATACGACCACACAATGCGAGTTGCTGGCCGACAGCTTAGGTCGACTCGCACACTAGCTCGCACTGTGTAAACCAGGCATAAATAGAAGAACAGATTTGAAGTATTTTTCATTAATTTATCAGTCGTGGTGACCTAGCTTTATAGTACATCAATTTATTACATATAAACTCACGCCGGTTTCCCAGAAACCACGGAACGCCACCTGCTACGATCCTTACACACTCCTTTCGCCTCGTCCACATTCATACATCTGGTCATACAAGCACGCCAGTTACGAGTACACAGATTAATAACCTTTTTTTAATATCTGCCATTATTCGCCATTATGTAATAGTCAAAAGATGTAACTGATTACTTTTAATTACAAGCTTTACAATCATAAAGTATGATATATTAGTTAATTTAGATAGTTTGTTAGCGTTTAACTGTTATCCATTGTGTAACTAACTAGATTTTACTAATAAAATGAATATTAATTGATATCTGTGTTATTATTTATTCAAAAAGAATATGAGACCTGACTTTTTTGAAAATTACCTTTTAGGCACCAGTCCTCGACAAATTAAATACAAAATTATATCTATATACTAATTTAACTTTTGAATAAATCCCAAATGTAGACTAATTAGCATTTGAAATGTAATATTTGTGGTAAGAAAATAAAAATGTATTCTATTGCATTGGAAAGTTTAAAAAAAAAGAAATCTCGTAATAAAAAAATCTTTAATAACTAAACATTAGCATTTAAAAATACATTGTATACTTCGTTGCACTTTTATTTATAATACGTAATTATTAAAACACTACCCGCTTTGTTACAGATAGGCAATAATTAATCTTATATGGGTCCTGTAGTCCTTTTAAGGTGTTGAAAGACCCCTAACAAGCAAACAATTAAATATTATTATAAGAAAACATTTCAAAGTGACTACTTTTAAAGAGGAAATCAAGAATTCGCAGACAATAAGCATTTTCTTCTTCAACAGGTTTTTAAGAACAATAAGTTCAAATAAACCGATAATAATCAATTTGCATGTAATTTCAGCAAACACAATAAGACATTTAACTAAATCCTAGGATCGTCCTCTCCCAATTTGACCATTTTTTCAGAAATCTCCCAAACTTTCTTCGCTCTGCTCATATCACTGACAGAACTAGACAAGGTGCTTTCTCTGCAATCGGAGAAGTACTTCCCTGATATTTTCTCCAAATTCTCGTCAACCGCCAACATTACTGAAGTCTGACAACCTTGTCTAGGGTTCTTGAAGAAGCATTTGGCTATTGGGAAGAGCATCCAGTTCAATGGCGGAGGCACAGAACTCCAAATTCCAGTGTCAATCAATCCAGGATGCAAGCAATTGACGGTAACTCCTGTGCCTTCCAAACGTCTAGCCAATTCTCTTGTGAAAAGTATATTAGCTTCCTTAGAAGCGTAGTAAAGATACCCGGGTAAGGTGTCAACCGGGTTTGGCTTTTCGATGTTGAACGTTGCAAGACGGTATAAGGACGAAGCAACTACCACCACTCTTGATGGGGCACTTTTCTTTAGTAGATCGATCAGAAGATGGGTCAGCAGGAACGGTCCGTAGTGGTTGGTTTCCATGGTCATCTCCAGGTCGTCGACAGTCTTCCTCTTTTTGAAGGTGTCTGCGTAGCCAGCGTTGTGGACCAAAACGTCTAATCTGGTCTCAGTCTTATTGATGTCTTCGGCGAATTCTCTGATGGAGGCAAAGGAGCTGAGGTCCAACTTCTTGACAATGACTTTCGTGTTCTTTGTCGTGTCGATAATTTCGGCTGGAAAATTAATTGGTAGATGTTATTATTCAAACTTCTTAATACGCCATGTAATTGAGTTAGGTAATGCGTCGTGAATGTGGCATTTGTAAAATTGAATGTTGCGGGGATTTGAATGCCATGCATTTAGTTCTTACACACAATTACGTAATTTTCAACTTTAACTTTATTGGTTTTTAGTTTATTATCAATAATTAATTTTCTGCTCTATCTGCTAGGCTGTAAAAAGTGCGTAGGTACCTACCTAATAAAAAGAAATGTATGAAACAGCCTTTAGGCAAATCATCTTATGTGGCTCGGCATATCTTTCGAAGTCTCTCCTATATTGGCTCACGAGAATATCAATTAGGTACATATTTATTATTTTACTTAAAAACACATTATTAAAACCTCTTACTCATATTTTTAACTTAAGTCTGGAGAGTGGTATTTTCCCTGACCGCTGGAAGGTTGCTTGCGTCCGACCAATTCATAAAAGCGGTCCTAAAGAATTACCAGAGAACTATCGCCCTATCTCACTCTTGTGCATTCTTTCAAAACTTCTCGAAAAAGTTGTTAATAAGCGACTTACAAATTTCCTAGAAACTAATCAGCTAATTTCAGAAAAACAATTTGGTTTTAGAAGAGGCAAGTCAACTGAGGACGCCGCTATACTACTGACCAACTCCGTAGCCTCTTGCGTTGAAAAGGGTGAACACGTAATGGCAATATTTTTGGACCTAGCCAAGGCGTTTGACACAATTTCCATAGATCTTCTCCTGTCTAAGTTAGAGGGAATAGGAATACGAGGAAATGCGCTTCATTGGTTCCAAAGCTATTTATCAAATCGCCGGCAATTAGTAAAAGTAGGTGACTACTCCAGTGATCTACTACCAATCAACTTCGGTATTCCTCAGGGAAGTACTCTCGGTCCGACTCTCTTTGCTTTCTACATGAATGACATACTTAACGCACCACTCCACAATGCCGAAATTATTTCCTATGCAGATGACACGGCAATTTTGTTTCATGCCAGAACATGGGAACAGGTTTATCATCTAGCAGAAACCGGGCTGCTGACTATTTCCGAAACTCTTAGTAGGAATCTACTTACCCTCAACCTAAAAAAAACAAAGCTCATTACTTTCTTCAAAACCTCAGCTTCTAGTCCTCCACATCACCTGACACTCAAGTTCCACACGTGCTGCAACAATCACCTTCCACCACCCACAAACTGCACATGTATACCAATAGACCGCATTTCCTCCCTCAAATATCTAGGTATTACATTAGACGAAAATTTATCGTTTAAACCTCACATTCACTTGCTTGCGGGCCGGGTCAGAAAACTAATTTATATTATGAAAAAGCTACGAGACTGCACACCGATTCAAATTCTCCGAACAATATACCTAGGTCTCTGTCAATCAGTACTCCAGTATGGAATCTCCGTATGGGGTGGAGCTGGGAAAAGTACCTTTATTGAAATTGAAAGAGCTCAAAGAGCTGTTATCAAAGTAATGCTTAAAAAACCTTTTAGGTTCCCGACAGATCTGCTATTCGAAGAGTTTCCCATCCTCCGAGTACGTCAGTTATTTATTCTCAGTGCCACACTGCATATACACAAATCCATAAAAAATAGACCTGACTACCATAATCTACTCTCAAAACGTATTCTACACGTTCCTCTTCCTAATGCTAACAGTCTTCTGGCCAGACGATGCCCCTTTTACTTACACACACATATCTATAATAAAATTTGCAAGTACCGTGATATCAAAGATCTTACCTCCCATTCATGCAAAAGAACCACAAAAAGTTGGCTTCTCTCCCTTTCGTACAGTGAAACAGAGGATTTGCTAAATTAAAAAAAAAAAAAACTATATGATCACAATCTCACCATCACATTCATACACCACTTTATCATTACACTCACATCTCATCTTACCATTTCACACTTCATCTCACCATCACACCCACACACCTCACTACACGTATTCACGACACTAACACACAGACACACCTTGACATTTACTTTATAACTACTTTTATTTTGTTTTGTTTCTTTTATTCTATTAATTTTTATATTGTTTTGTTTTATTACTCTAAATTTTACTTCCACTTATTAAAAGTTGGAAATTTGATTACAGTCCAACCTCAAATTCTAATGTCCTATTTAAAACTTATGTAAGCGCAACTCAGGCCCCCAAGATACAGGCGCTGCCTAGTTTGGGGACCGCCGTACAATTTATAATACATTTTTAAATTTAATTTGTTACATAGCGATAATAATATTAAGTACTTTCATGTTTATTCTGTGTTGTAACAATGGACCAATAAAATTATTCTTATTCTTATTCTTATTCTTATTTCTTCACCTTTTTTAGTCTACCCCAGATTTTCCATTACAGGCGTAATGGAAAATCCAACTGGGTATCTGTCAGATTCTTACTAACTTGAAACCACCTCGGTGTTCCCTTCCCACACTTATGCCAGGAATCCTGGAAGCAAACGCTCCCTTCGCGATCCCTGACTGGACACAAGATACACCCTTCGGTAAAAAAAAAAATACAAAATCACCTTTAACTTTCTCCGCAACCTCCAGATTCCTGCAAGCCATGATAACTCTCGCGCCTCTCTTAGCCAACTCCCTCGCAGTCTCCTTCCCAATGCCACCGGTACAGCCGGTCACAATCACCGTCTTCCCGTCCATCCTCGTAGGTCTAAGGTAATGCCCGCAGGTGTACTTGGCGAACAGTCTGATCGCGAAGAGGACTCCGAAAAGTCCGAGGATCGCGAAGACTGTGACGATGATGAGGACCGGGAAGACCCAGTAGAGGTAGCTTGCTTTCCAAGCTTCGGCGACGATCATGTCTGGAAGGAGAGGGGAGGAAGATCAGTATATAAAATTTATTTTCATTTTTTCCCCCACACTAGGAATTTCTCTTGTATCGTGGTTGCGTTTACAAACATATAAACTCACATACACAAACAGCCAGACCCGGAACAACTATATTATGTAGGGTCATACAAATATTTGTTCCGTGCGGGAATGGAATCCGCGGCACGCAGCGCAGCAGTCGATCGCTCGGCTACTGCGCCAACCGTGTCGTCAATAACAACACACGAGCATACAGGCTGACTCTTATGGCATGGATGTTCAAGTTTTTGGAAAGTTTGGTGTAATTTATATAAATTAAAACATAGGGCGCGAATTGAAAACCTCCCCCTTTTTAAATTTTTGTTTTTAAATGTGGTTATTGAGTCTTTTGAAACCCTGAAGGCAAATTTAATTTGTCCTATTCATACGTACTATAAAAGTCACTTCCCGCCATCTCTGTACACTTAGATTTTTTAAACTAAACAACGGATGATTCAAGAGAAAGGTTTACATGTATAGAAAATCACGCTACTACTAACGGGAGCGGAGCAGTAACCAAAGACGTAACTTTACGAGTGGCACTGCGGGGTACACAGCTAGTTATATTTAAAAACCAAAAACAGACTATTTATAGGGCCGGATTAACACCCTCCTTCTTTTTTAAGTGAATCATCGTACTATTTTTATTTTTAACCATTTCTGGGTGTTGAATGTCTCGATTAACCCTGATTGGCGACTTAATTTATTACTTAATTAATATACCTACCTTTCTTAAATTATCCGACCTATTTTGGCAAAAACGTACCTATTTGGGTTAAGGCGATCAGTCGCACGACTTAAATTAATTTCGCAACACCCTATTGTTTGTTAGACTTACAGGTAACTTAGTAAGTAAATCGTCACGAAGGTCGACAGTTCGGTAACGTATTGTCTTGCAAAACTGTACTGCAATCAATTAGTGGGTCAATGTGGCGTCTAGAATCATGGTCAAGAACTCAGACATAGGTACAATCATCACGCCTGTATTCCTTGAAGGGTTTGGCAGAGGTGTACCAACGTAGCACCCATAGTGTGTCGTTACACCTTACTGCCCATACGATAAAGAAGAACACGATTATTACCACAATGCAAAAAAACCCTAGTGTAAAAAATCACCTAAAAATACTTACAAAGCAAACACACTCTTTTCAATCCAACCGCTTCCGAACTTTTATATTGTCAAGAACAATAACACTACTTAACTGTCACGCACGATATTACCTAATATTTAACACCGCAATTATTTACTACGAAACGACAAGAGACGTCGTCTATGTCACTGTACCCATAACACACTGATTAAACTTTAAACTTACATTACCTACAAATCATCCATAATAATAACTGCCTCGTTAGCCTAGTGGTGGACAAAAAGTGTTATTGGGTTTTTCTATGAAATTCTCATTAGCAGCTCGGAGTTAGGATTTGTGCCCGGTTAATGGCAATAGGCTCGCCTTCTATTACATGGGACCTAAACATACCGGTGAACTGTGGATGTACATTGGTACATATCTGCCTAACCCTTCGGGGAATATAGGCGTAATGCTATGCGTAAGCTTACATAATAATGACGATTTTTTTAAAACCCACATCACATGTCATGGTGTGTAATGGTTTACTAATGTTTGCCATAATTTAAACTGCCATAATTTTATATATCATAATTTTATTTGCCATAATTACATTAGAAATAACGCTTCAGTTGCCATAATCGTGAATTGACATAAAATCATTTTCACTAATTTCATTGGTCATAATCTATCAAGTGTCATAATAATTTGAATCCATAAATTTATTTGCCATATTTTTCATTTTCAATAATGTCGTTTTCCATAACATTTATTTACCATAATATTAATTTCCCGTTACTAGCAAAACAATGGTTCTCTATTGTGTCACCTACCTACCGCAGCATGCAAGCAAGCATGCAACAAGCAAGCATGCAGCATGCAAGCAAGCGTGCAGCATGTAAGCAAGCATGCAGTATACAAGCAAGCATGCAGCATGCAAGCAAGCATGCAGTATACAAGCAAGCATGCAGCATGCAAGCAAGCATGCAGTATACAAGCAAGCATGCAGCATGCAAGCAAGCATGCAAGCAAGCATGCAACATGCAGCAGGCATGGTTTCTGTCACGGCTCCGGCGTTGCGGGGCTCCGGCGGTCCCATGCGAGCTTATCGTCGCAGATGGTTTCACGCTCACCACCGCGGCTTCAGCTTGCTGGCCGGCCTCGCCGGCCAGCTTCAGCCGCGGCGGCGAGTGTTAAAACCACCTGCTCCTCAGCTCGCGGGCCGCCTCGCCCCTCCGCGCCTACGCGATTTTAAATTACACTCTAGGGGTAGGGCAGACAAGACTACGTGGAGTCGGTTTTGCAGCGATTCGTTTCTGTCACTTAAACCTAATTTTTAGCAAAAGTTTTAGGACTACAAAATTTATTATAAATAAAAATTCGGAATAATACACATTGTTTAACTAATATAAAGTTTTCTAAATTATATTAAATGTTATTTATGTCAAGTAGGTATCGATTATGTAATGTGTTACTTATGGAAACTGATTTTATGGCAAATAAAAGTTATGGCTAATAAGTTGATATGACAAGCGTCATTAGTATAAATGATATTAGTGCAAATAAATATTATGAGTGGGGACGATTATGGAAAACAATATTAGTACAAATTATTTTATGGAAAACAAGATAATACCGTGTGTAATACTATTTAGTGAGAAAGATAGAGGGGTATGAGTTCTAAATTTATACAAATAAACAAAATGTAATTTAAAATTAAAGTTTCTGGTGGTAATATATTATACTTATGTCAATTTACAGTATTTTTTTTTATTAAAATCATAATTGTGAAAGCCTACACGGTAATTAAACAACAAAAAAAAGTTTATTTGTTCCGGCTTGCCTCCAAAACGACTGGACCGATTTTAACGGGACTATCACTGGCAGCTAGCTAATATTATAAGGAGTAGCTTAAGATAATATTGTTCTAGAAAAAGAATTACGATTCCGCGCAAAAAAATAAATACCAAAACCGATTTAATGGAAATTTTTTATAGTTGAAATTCTTGGGTAACACCTTAAGTTGGATTCCTAGCACCAATAATAAATTATTCTTTAAAGTGTGGGCAGTAAGGTCTAACGACACACCCTAATGTCAGAGTTCCTAAACCGCCTCGAGGGCCTTGACATGGTAAAGAAGAAGAACAATAAAGGTAAAACAATGCTCTTTACATAGATAATGCATCGCTACGTCAGTCTGCTAATTACATAATTAAGTAATTAATCAATTTGTCTGTGATAGGCTCAGTTAATTGGTTATTAAGTATGCGCGATTAGGGATTAACCCCAGGTTTAACAAACGATAAATTAATGGTACTATGTTATTTTTAAAATTTCTTTTGTTGCTGACAATAATTGTTTTACTACATTTATTCTGTACCCAATATTACATTGTACGTGAACAAATAAATATACTATTATTAAGTATATTCAATTGTCAAGTGAGCGGGAGTTGTTGTGATTATAAATCTCTACATAGTATAAAACCAAGTCGCTTCTCACCGTCTGTCCCTCTGTACGCTTAAATCTTGTAAACTATACAACGGATTTTATTGCAGTTTCATCAATAAATAGAGTGATTCAAGAGGAAGGTTTATACGTATAGAACATCACGCTACGACAAACGGGAGCGGAGCAGTAACCCTGAGACGTTACATAATTATATAGATGGGCAATCCACCCGGTGTTTTGGGTGTTTTGGGATAAACACCCGATTTCCACCCAAATTTCGGGTGTTTTGTTTATTTTTGTACATAAATGACATTTAGATTATAATTGTTATTCTTTTAGTGAATTATACGTAATTATTAAAATAGATAGGTAATACACATTAATGCCGCGCAGAGAAAGTATATATTTCCAGATATTTGGAAGATATCAAGTCTCAAACTTATGTTTCTTATATTTTATTTCACCTAGTTACGTATAATTCACTAAAAAAAATAACAATTATAAACTAAATGTCATTTATGTACAAAAATAAACAAAACACCCGAAATTTGGGTGGAAATCGGGTGTTTATCCCAAAACACCCAAAACACCGGGTGGATTGCCCATCTATAGTTACATAACGACGTTAAAAATACCGGTGGGGTGTATAGGCTAGTAAATAAGAAATAAGCATTATTTATTTACATGCAACTCTCTCATGTAAATCAATATTTTCATGACGTATTAATATTAAGTTTCAATATTTTTAAAATATTGTTGAAACAGGACCGGTCATTGTAGCTATCTTTAGCGAAGGCATATGTCCAGTAGTGGACTTTGTTGGGCTGATATAATTATGATGATGATGATGATGAATGATTAAATACGTTTCCATTAGGAGGCATTGCTAATTCTATTCAATTTCTTATTCCGTAATTTTCAATTATTTAAATAAGAGTTCCCTGTAGGCTAAAGGCCTCCTCAATTGTTACTGTGATTAGTTATACGAGTATTTATAATACAATCAACAAACAGTAACTAACACTCGCTTGACAATATACATTGTCAAATTATTTTTTCTTTCAAGAAGCTTGGGGCTATTCTTATGTATGTGCGTGGAAGTCAGGGGTCATAGGTGCACTTCCGCCTATAAAACTTTTTATCAATAAGAAAAGGTGGCTTGCGTCATCTATAGAATACCACTTCATTAGTAAAAAAGAGACCTTTTGAACTTCTTGTGGTTGCTTGATTGATGACTCAGCTTGTTCGAAGCGTCATATAACATTTTTTTATTTACCGTCGAGAAGAAAATATATTTGGCAAATTATAACAAAAAGGAATGGATGCTGCTCTAAGTGCTCCAAATCCTTTAAAGACGCTACAATTTAAGTGACAGAGATAGCAACCTATCCTCCTAATCCTATACTACATTATAAATGCGAAAAAGTGTGAGGATGGATGGATATTGATACCGGCAAAACGGTCTGGATGTTTGGCACTTGGCACTGAGGTAGATTGTAGTGTAAAATAACACATTTAATACTTTTAATAAAAATATACCATCACGCCTGTATTCCCCGAAGGGTTAGGCAGAGGTGTACCAATGTACACCCACAGTTCGCCGGTATATTTAGGTCCCATGTAATAGGGGGCGAGCCTATTGCCATTAACCGGGCACAAATCCAAACTCCGAGTTGCTACTGAGAATTTCATAGACAAACCCAATAACACTTTTTGCTCGACTTGGGAATCGAACCCGGGACTCCTTGCACAGCAGTCCCACTTGCGACCACGAGACCAACGGGGCAGTTAATACAATAATAATACTTATAATCCCGGAAAAATTGTACGGTTCCCGTTCGATATCCAATTTGATGCAACTCCAAAAAAAATAGTTGTATTAGTGGATAATTTAAAGCAAGTAATTGAGGTCATCGACCCACCTGTACAAGGTCAATGGCTATTGAATACAATTTACGTGCGTAGCATTCTGAGTAATGTCGCAATTTTGATAGCGTAGCATTACATTGTTATTTGATATTCCTGTCAGGAGTGAACAATACTGACGCAACCGGCGGCAACTTGGCTTGCAAACATACATACATACATACATAAATTCTTCATCCTTTATCCTTTATCCTATGGGGATAGGCAGAAACCACAGAAAGGAGAATTTAGGTAAGGATCGGAGCAGGGGGCTACGATCCTTACCTAAATTCTCCTTTTGTCTCGTACACGTTCAAACATCCAGTTGGCTGTTTTATTATGATCATCATCTTTTATCATCATATCAGCCGAATGACGTCCACTGCTGGACATAGGCCTCCCCTAAAGATACAAACAATGACTGGGCCTGCGCTGCCTGTATTTAGCGATACTACCTAATACAGTAAAGCTGAAGAGATTGTTTGTTTAAACACAGTGGGATTAGAAAAAATATGAAGTACTAGCTTCTGCCCGCGACTTCGTCCGCGTCACAGTTGATGTGTTATCCTACGGGTACCGTACATTTTCCCGGGATAAAAAGTAGCCTATGTGTTATTCCAGACTATAATCTATCTTTGTGCCAAATTTCATCCAGATCCATTCAGCCGTTTAAGCGTGAAAGAGTAACAAACATCCATACATCCATACATCCATACATACAAACTTTCGCCTTTATAATAGTAGTAGGATAGGATATGACAGCTAGTTTCATGAGTATTTTAGGATTTGTAACATCGCACTACGACGCAAGAGAGCGGAGCAGTAACCAAAGACGTAACTTAATGCGGATTAATAAACCACACGGAAAAAATCACGGGCAGAATTTATTTAAATATATTGTTGACTTTTACAGCCTTAATATATTCTTATGGTTTTTATATGTAACTGTACCTACAGCATGAATTTTAATTCGTTATACATCTTTCAGTGGGTGAAAGAAAGTTCATGAATATGAACGACTTTAGGTAAATCATTGGATGGCAAACAGGCCGACGACCCATCTGATGTTAAGTGATCACCACTGCCTATAGAGTTATAGACATCTGCCCCCCTAGCCAAGTCGCAAACGATAATCGTAAACGCTCGGTATTTACCAATAGATTTTCAACTTTATGCCCCAGAGCCTTAAGTTGAAAATCGATTAAATATTTCTAAGCGTTAGCGACTGGAAAGAACGAAAACGCTACGTAATCTTCATTAGATTTTCAACTTAAAACCAAGCACATAAAGTTGAAGATCTATTAAAGCCTACTCAGCGTTTGCGTTTATCGTTTGTTACATGGCTACAGGCCCTGCAATACCAGAGGCAAAAGCGGCAAGTGCGTTGCCATCCCAGAGACAATTAAAATTGAAATGTCTCATGTGCCTGTGATTAGACCAAGCGCGGATCCACCATTGTAGGCACGATGGGCATGCCCACAACCCCAATAGACTTGTGACGTCACGCGTTCACGGTCTATTGAGATTTCCGTAAACGGTATTTAATTTACCTACTAGTTTTTGCCCACGGCTTTGCCCACGTGGGTACACTGTACAAAATCTTGGTCAGAGCGTCATTTATTTTCACATCTCCCTATGTAGAAATACATTATATCGATCATGAGCGAGTTTGTTCTCCGACTCACATTTTCCGATTTTCGGGTGGCTGTGACCCCAACCTTTTTTGAAGGCTGGATCCGCGCCTGGATTAGACCGTCAGTCCGTCACCCATATACCCTTCAAACCGGAACACAGCAACGCTACTTTGCGGCAGAAATAGATATGGTAGTAGTACCCCGGTCGAGCCTCTTTCCAAAAAGCTGTACTACTAAAAACAACATACAATCACGCCTGTATTCCCCGAAGGGTTAGGCAGAGGTGCACCAATGTATGTATACCCACAGTTCGCCAGTATGTTTTAGGTCCCATGTAATAGGGGGCGAGCCTATTGCCATTAACCGGGCACACATCCTAACTCCGAGCTGCTACTGAGAATTCTATAGAAAAACCCAATAACACTTACTAATAAGCAACCAACAATGCAGTTACCAATAGCACTACTAAAAAGAAAATAATATTTATTTAATAGAACGGCTGATGATTCAAATCGACAGCTCACCTGTCACCTCAAACTCACTTCACCTACATTCACCAACTGGCAAGAAGTACCTACATAGCGATTGACGAACAAAACAAATGCTAAGTTTCTAAAAGTTTGAAGAGTCTTGGATAATCGTTTTGTTGCGTAGGCCTCCGAAACTAAGTTGTTTCTTTAGTTAACAGCTTTCCCTTTCACTACAAATGTGTACACAAAGCATTGACAACAAGATACTGTCGAATCCCATCTATACAAATAAACACAATATTGAAGTGTCTGTTTGTCAAAATAACAACTTTGTGCTAAAAGCGTATTAATGTTTAACATACCAAGGGACTTTATTTTTGTCTTTTTATATATGGGAAATCATCAAATAACTTCCCCCTGGGCGGGACGGTTGGGAGTATCAGACTTTTACTGACTAAAACCCATCTATGTTCCTTCATGTGCCCTTTGCGTTCCAAGGGCGCGGTATCTCTTTCGAACAACCCGCAGCCCCGGATACCTAGGGACAAATACATACATTCCAAAGAGTCAGATAGATTGAACGCAAAGGGCATTAAGAGGAAGAGGTTTTAGTCAGTAAGAGTCTGACACTCCCTTCCGCTCTACCCAGTGTGGAAGAAGTCATTTGATGATTTCCCACCCATAAGAAAGGGACTTATACAAAAAAAAAACATTTATGTTTGTAAGTTTGTTCCGGTTAATCTCGGAAACGGATTTAACATGGCTTTTACTAGCACATAGCTGATGTCAAAATACGTGTGAATCTTTACACGGTACTAATACAAAAAAAAACTTAATTTTTTCAATGTATGTATGTTTGTTTCGGTTCATCTCCTTAACGGCTGGACCGGCTTTGACGGATGCAGATAGCTAATGTTATAAGAAGTAACTAAGGCTACTTTTATTTTAGAAAAACATAAAGAGTTCCGCACAAAACAAAATAAAACTTCGCCGAAAACCGACGTTAACGCGAGCAAAGTCGTTGGCATAAGTTAGTATCCGAATTAAAAAACTTCTTAACAGAAAACTTAGGTACAAACGTCCTGCACTGATTCCTACCTTTAATATCTTAACGACCAACTATTACATAAAGATAATTAATGAGTTAAAATATTAATTATTTGCAATTAAATTAACTGTAACTAAATTATAATTACCGGGGAAAGTACGCCTTAGAATTCTGCAAAATCAGTGGCGCATACAACCTTTCACATTTCAGAGACATGAGGGAAAGATTAAAAATAATATAGAAAACTAGCGAACTTAATCCGCATGGCTTATTTCACCGGCGTTCAGTTAAGTCTTTGGTTACTGCTCCGCTCCCGCCGGTCCTAGCGTAATGATATATAGCCTATGTTACTCAATAATAATGTAGCTATCTATTGGTGAAAAAATGGTTAAGATCGGTCAAGTAGTTTCGGAGCTTATACGGTACAAACAAACGAAAAATCTTTCTTGTTTATAATATATTATTAGTATAGAAGTTGTATAGAAGACTGTAATTAGGTCCTGCAGCTGAAGTAGGTAATAACGATAATATAATATCAGGCTATTATTATGTTTGTTCCAATGCACTTTTCATATAGAGAAAGCACTATATAGCATTGATCAGTACATTTGCTAAAGGCGGATTCGCAATTTCATATACCAATGTACACCCACAGTTCGCCGGTATATTTAAGTCCCATGTAATTGGGGGCGAGCCTATTGCCATTAACCGAGCACAAATCCAAACTCCGAGCTGCTACTGAGAATTTCATAGAAAAACCCAATAACACTTTTTGCTCGACCTGGGAATCGAACCCAGGACCTCTAGCGTAGCAGTCGCGCTTAGGACCACTAGACCAACGAGGCAGTAGAGGCTATTATTATGTTTGCCTCAATCCACTTTTCATATAGATAGAGAAAGCCCTAGAATTGATCACCACGCTTACTGAAAGCGGATTTGCAATTTCAGTTTTATATTAATTAAGACTTTTCTTTACGACGATTTCTTTTACCGATCGCAATGTTAATGAGATCCAAGATAAACTTAGAAAGTACATGTGCATTGTAATAGTCACATTGGTGCTTGTCCGGTATCGAACTTGAAACCTTATGTATGAGCCTCTAACTACTTGGCTATTACGACTACGTTTAGACTATTTTCGACGACTAAAAGACGTGTAATTAATTAATAATACTATTTTGAAAATATATTACATTGTGCCACCTAAAGTACCTAAACGTTTTTAGGACACTCATTGATTTCTAATTTTTGACTAATTACAAACTGATTTCACAGATTTTTAAAAAAAGGTACAGTCAATCAACATGTTTTTGACGTTCAATTTTTGCAGTTATGTATAAAGATTTAAAGTCTGTTTTACATCAACTCAGATGAGGTTATAGGCCTAGAAAAGTAACAAACCACAAAGTTTCTCAATGAAAGAAAGTTGTTAATAGTTGGTTACACATTGTAATACAATAGATATAGAAGTAATCAATACCGTTGTACGTTAACCCCTTACAGTCAATTCACACCGGAACGGCACTCTTACTTACGTAGATAAACACACATATCATCACGCCTGTATTCCCCGAAGGGTTAGGCAGAGCTGTATCAATGTACACCCACAGTCCGCCGGTATGGTAGTGATTAGGAGGCGTGCCTATTGTTATTAACCGGGCTCAAATCCTAACTCAGAGCTGCTACTGAGAATTCCATAGAAAAGCTCAGTAACACTTTTTGCTCGACCTGGGAATCGAACCCAAAACTGCAGCAGCAGTCGCGCTTAGGACCACTAGGCCAACGAGGCAGTATTTACGTAGATAAAGTTTAAAATTATTTTACATTAAAAGTGCGCGCCGTGCCGCTGTGGTTCTGGTGTGAACAAACCCTAAGAGGCAAAATCGGCTGTTTAGCGAGAAATCTGGCGTTCAATTCCCAGGTTATTTGGAACAGGACTCAACTATAGTTATTCTAATAAAAGTATGTGTTTATACAGGGTGATTGTAAATTGCTCGTATTCCTCTTGGGGGGAATGACTAATTTAGAATGATTTAACCCCTATCACTTGGGGGTCGAAAATCCTCCATTTTCGAGAAAATCCACTTTGTTTTTATTTTTAGAAAAATCTGGATTTTGATAATTAAAAATTAATAAAAAAAAACTTATCACAATCAAACAACTTATGTACAATCAGCAAAAGAGATACGTAACTATGGTCACCTAATGAAATCAAAGTTTTACAGAAACCGATATAAGTTTTGGAATGAATTTTATTTTAATTAATAGAAAATAAACAGTTTATTAATTAAATTAAATTTCATTTAAAAACGACCACTGGTATGAAATATTTTTTTAACTATATTAGACGGTCCGGTTACTTAACTCTTTTGTTAACCGTACATTAATGATTTCGAAAAAAAACTCACCTTTTTCTTTGATTAATTAATTCTTTCAGTATTCCCGTAACCACTACACTGTGGGACACGTTGGACACGCGTGTGTATCGGCCGGATGTCGAGTTAGGACTGCCAGCCTTTGGCTTTCGACTTTCGTTAGAGAACGGTTGCTTAGGCTTGTGTCACAGCGCAAGAGAGTTTTGAAATTTTGTTAGCGTTGGTATCGGTTGGCGGTGAATAAAATTAAAGTTTGGGGGACACTGTATAAAGAGCTGTGTTAATTAAATTTAATAGAGTAACTTATTAGAAGTACTTATTATTTATCGAAATAAAATCAGGAGATTTTATTAAAATACTGAATGAGGGAACTAAAAGGGATTTTTTTACAAAAAAGATGTAAAAAATATGAATAACAAGAACTCTACAAAATTATGTTATTTCGTGATTTCAATGTTGGTCTCATAGTAGAAGGTCTTCAATTTACATACAAACATACATACATAAACTAACGCCTTTTTCCCATGGGGGTAGGCAGAAACCACAATTAGTGAGTAGTAAACTCTCTTATACTAATAATAATGAACGCTCATTTGACCTAAAATCATACAAACAGGTCGCCAAAAAATTTTACATACTAAATATGGTAATGTTATAAAACAATGTCCCTAGGTAAACCGCCGCTATAAAACGCTGTCAGTGTGACAATTCCTTGTAACTTTGAAACTTCGCAGCTACAATCATGTATCCAATACAACGAGCAAATCCAATAGGTGTGTTCGCTAATTGGTGGTGATAGGCAGAAATAAGTTATTGTAAAGACAGTACTTCTAGAAATAATCTTTTACCAACAAAAAACGAATATTTAGAAGTGTTTATTTATTCCATTTTTTAATACCTATGGGATTAATTGACATAGTTTGTAAGAAAATTGTTACTAACACGATGAGTTCTTGAAATAAAACGGTTTTTAAAAAATTTATTGTTAACTGGCTTAAACAGACAAAGCAGACAAAGCTGACTCGAAATTGATGCAGGCTTTCATGCGGGTTTTAGTCAGACAGTGTTAAATGTCTCACTACATGGTGCTGTATAAATATAGATAGTTGTGTATATTTCATGTTACTAACATAGGCTAAGTACTTTGTTACTAATCGATATGGAAGTCGTCTGAAATAAATGCTATTATTATTATTTTTAAACCCGTGAGATCGTCCCCATTAATGCCGTTTATAGCGGACGCAGGCGAAGTCACGGAATAAAATGTAGCCTATGCCACCTGTAGCCTTTCCTCAAGGTTCTAACTTACCACATACCAAATTTCATCAAAATAGATTCAGTGGTTTAGTCGTAAAAGCGTAACAAACAGACAGACAGACAGACAGATCATCATACAGATCCATTCATATTTTTTGTTAGCACTGACCCTTAGAATATTGCTATCCGCATTAACTCTGACCAGAACCGGCGTCAACAGCTTCTTGTAATGTCATTATTATGTCATTTTGAACGCATGATCATCGCCCAGAACTCAGAAGGCAAGTAGGGACAACTATCCTACTTGCCTTTCTTACATTAGGTTTAGATGAAGAATTTTGAAGAATACCTTCCCGGATCACGGTTGACGACACGGTTGGCGTAGTGGCTGAGCAATTGGCTGCTGTGCCTGCATGACGTGGGTTCGATTCCCGCACGAAACAAATATATGAATGGCTAACAGATAGTCGTTCCGGGTCTGGGTGTTGGTGTTTGTTTATTTATATGTTTGTAAACGCGCCCACGATTCAGGAGAAATTCCTACTGTTGCAGAATTTAGAAAAATCACTTCCCGGAATAAGAGGGGCGTAAAGATGAATGGATGACATTATAATTGCCTTCAATTGGCTTTAATAATACCAGCATATTATTGCCCTACTGCAGAGCAAAGCCCTCTTCTCATACAGAGAAGGCACGAGCATTGATCACCACACTTGCTCAAAGAGGATTGGCGATTTCAGACTTAAATTGATTATAAGTCCAGGGTTTCTTACAACGTTTTTCCTTTAGCGATGTAAGTGATGTCAAAGATAAAATAGAAAGTACTTATAAATAAAAAAAAAAGACACGGGAATCGAACCTAAGACTTTAAGCTCGGCAGCTGCGTTTGTGATTACGACACCCACGGAGCAGTTATTCGGTTGATAACAAACGGATAAGTTAAGATTTTTATCACGGCAAACTATTTTTACTTGGGAACACCTTTCTGCCCGGAGAAGGCGGAGGGCTATTTTGAAGAGTCAATACCCAAGTAGCAAAATAGTCCTATAGTTATCGAGTTATAGGACTAAACGTCTAATACGTATCTAATAGACGCTTTGACTAAGATAACTGATCTCACAACAGCATCTCATAAGATGATTTGCGCTACAAGTACTTTTGATCCTATTTCTTAGTTTTATAGACGTTTATATTATAACTAGATACGATTCTTACTAGATCTTGCAGTTATATAAGCGCATAGTATAAAACTAATTAGCAAGTATTGCATTTTGATTCTATAAACGCATTTGATAAGATTGTTTATACTTGTTAACGTCTTATTTCATTCTTCTATAAGACATACACGTCTATTATATTGTCTTGAAGGTTCGCAACTCAATATTTGTTAGCTTAAGAATAGTCGGTAAATACACTCCGTTGCACAAATTGTACAACGTTGAGCATAAACACACCAACATGGACAGTCATGAAGGAAAGTTGTTGTACCTATTTATCTATACTATAAAATTATAAAGAGGTAAAAATAAATTGTTTGTTCTTAAGTTTATGACATATAGGCTCCGAAACTACTGGCCCGATTTTTGCCATTTTTCAACCAATAGATAGCTACGTTATTCCTGAGTAACATAGGCTATATAACATCACGATATGACCCACGGGAGCGGAGCATTAACCGAAGACGTTACTTATGGCGGGTTAAATAAGTCACGCGGACGAAGTCGCGGGCAGTCGCTATATGGATATTATGGATAGAATATATTTATGGATAGAAAGTGTAACTAGATAGTCAACAATTATGGGTAGACCATTTTATATGTATTTTAGTCTTATGTGCCTGTACTGTCTCATTAGTAAATGGTTTCTCCTGGGTAAGTTTACCTACTCCATCGTCAACTTTGTCTTTGGCACCTCGGACCAAGACTAGAGTCAAGAGCTTACCCGTCTCGAATAATAAACCATCGCCATCACCATCACGCCTGTATTCCCCGAAGGGTTAGGCAGGGGTGTACCAATGTACACCCACAGTTCGCCGGTATATTTAGGTCCCATGTAATAGGGGGCGAGCCTATTGCCATTAACCGGGCACAAATTCAAACTCCGAGCTGCTACTGAGAATTTCATAGTAAAACCCAATATCACTTTTTGCTCGACCTGGGAATCGAACCCGGGACCCCTTGCACAGCAGTCACAGTTGCGACCACGAGACCAACGGGGCAGTTTGCGACCACGAGACCAACGGGGCAGTTATATCGAATAATAAAAAAAATATATATCCTACTTCCTATCCTACTAACATTATAAATGCGAAAGTTTGTGAGGATGGATAGATATATGGATGTTTGTTTGTTACTCTTTCACGCTTAAACGGCTGAACGGATCTGGATGAAATTTGGCACTGAGTTAGATTGTATTGTGGAATCAAATATAGGATACTTTTTATCCCGGAAAAATGTATGGTTCCCGTGGAATTATATATCAAATTAGACGCGAATGAAATCGCGGGCAGAACCTAGTATCTCGTAGTTTTGCCTGACCGCAAAACTAGGTAAAGTGACGTTAAGGTATGTCAACAGTACCTTTCGAACCAACTCTTCGCGTCACGAACGACAAAAAGAAATAGTGAGCATAAAAACTTTTCTACGCAACAGTACAAAAACGAAACTTGTCATCTCACCGTCGCAAGCGCACTGTGAAAACGCAAATAGTTTGTAGAAAGTGACGTTTTGGATCCAAGATGGCTGCCTTGTACTATGTAGCAGGCACTTCATGTTGCCTGGGGCAATATTTAACTTGTGTTTGTGTGGTATTGTTGATTTTTTTACTTCCTACTAGGTATATACTGCGGTTTCTCCTGCACATAAAAACATATTTGTCGTTATCATCATTATCATCTTCCTGCCCTTATCCCATGTTACTTGGGGTCGGCGCAACACGTTTTCTTCTCCTGTCAACCGTCATGATATCACTGACTCCCTTCTCTTTCATATCATTCTTCACACAGTCCATCCATCTTTCTTTGGCCTCCCTCTTCGTTTTCATCCATCCATATTTATATTCATAACACTTTTGGTCACATGCGTCTCGTCCCTCCTCGTCGCATACCCATACCAACACAAAAAATAATAAGTATAGGTATCATTTATTGTTTTTTAAGTGTTATTTGGTTGTCCTACGAAATTCTCAGTAGCAACAGGAGTTAGTATTTAGTAGCCCCCTATTACCTACATGGGACCTAAATATACTTGCAAACTGTGGGTGTACATTGGGGCACCACTGCCTATCCCTGCGGGGAATACAGGCGTGATGTTATGTTATAATTTTTTATCGTTTCTTCAAACATTTTTTAATTACTTAACCATGAATACCTCTAACACTTAGCACGAGCGGTACACTTATTGTCACTTCATTCACAAACGATAGAAAGCTGAATTTCTATAGAAAATGTACTGTTACAATACCGCTATGACCAGCCTACGTTGACACTCGTAACTGCATCTTTCTTCACAATTGTTTTGGCACGTTGAGAGGAGAGGGGTCAGGGTAGAGTGGTCGTGTACTGCACATAATATAGTAAATGCGCTGCACTTTATGTGATGGACGTGTCGCAAAATGGGGCTTTCTAATGGGGCAAGAGAAATTCTTCATGATTGATTTAACGATATGAGTTTAAATAAAAGGCTCTGTGTATGACTGAACGCGGATGAATGGATGATGCTATTATTGTTTCTAGTTCAAGATTATATTAAACTGTCTCGTTAGCCTAGTGGTCCTAAGCGCGACTGCTATGCTAGAGGTCTTGGGTTCGATTCCCAAATCGAGCAAAGTGTTATTGGGTGTTTCTATGAAATTCTCTGTAACTGCCCCGTTGGTCTCGTGGTCGCAAGTGCGACTGCTGTGCAAGGGGTCCCGGGTTCGATTCCCAGGTCGAGCAAAAAGTGCTATTGGGTTTTTCTATGAAATTCTCAGTATCAGCTCGGAGTTTGGATTTGTGCCCGGTTAATGGCAATAGGCTCGCTCCCTATTACATGGGACCTAAATATACTGGCGAACTGTGGGTGTACCTTGGTGCACCTCTGCCTAACCCTTCGGGGAATACAGGCGTGATGGTATTCTCTGTAGCAGCTCGGACTTAGGATTTGTGCCCGTTTAATGGCAATAGGCGGGTGTATTAACCCCTTTACCCTTCAAACCGGAACACAGCAACGCTATTTTGCGGCAGATATAGGTATGATGGTAGGACTTTTCCGGACGAGCTCCTTCACAAGGAGTTTTCCTACTACTCATAATATTTCAAAGTACATCAAGTAATAAAAGTCGTTCATATTCATGAATACTTTTGCCCAATTAAAAGTAATGTTGTAAAGTCACCTACATTCATACACTTATACTGGAGAGTATTGTGAGGCTGTAAACAACGACTAAGTACTTACGTTCGACTGGTTTTAAGTTACGTCTTTGGTTACTTACTCCTCCGCTCCCGTGTGTTGTAGCTTGATGCTCATGAATCTGGCTATCAAACATGAAACAATGTTTCCAATCCGGCTGTTACTTATAAAAAAAACCGCGTTTGACCTAACTAGCCAACCAGCCTTTATGTATGCTCCTTTGTAGCGCTCCAGAGATCAAAATCATGGGCCAATTTTAATTATCTTTATGTCAATCGTTTTGTGTTAATCATGCTCATATAATAGCAATGTTACTAAATGTAAAATAACTTCCCCTACAAAATTTCCTAGCATCCTAAGGACTTCCTTATGATGCTAGGGAACTTTGGTCACTTTGATCACCAATGGCAATGATATACTTATATCATTGGTTATCAAAATGACCAAAGATAATTATGCCAAACAAATCCAAACCATACCCCACTAAACAGATCCCATTATCACAAAACCTATTTACCATTACAAAAGCAACTGGCCACAAAATATACCTCATAAAAAACCCCAAAAAATGTGTGACAACCTTCAACATTATAACAAACACGAAATTTATACTGTCAATCAATACTACTGAATAATATAAATAAAGTATATAAATAAAATAGTTAATTGGTTGTAATATTTAATGCTACAAGATGACTAATGTGGACTCTCCCATCCCACTGTCGGATATTGAGTCTGTGCTGGCTTGGGTCGACACTTTCAAACTATCGAGAGTCACGAAAAAGATTAACCGCGACTTTTCTGATGCTGGTATGATTATTGCTTTATTTATTTAACGCATTCATGTTGTTAAAAGATGTTATATATTCTTTATTATAATTTTGTTATTTTTTATATTCACCTTCATTGTTTTCACATATAGAAGCAACAAGAATATTGTAACCAAGTTTTTGTAAAAACCAAATTGAATGAAAAGAGGGTCCATGGAGTTTCTTGTTCGTTCTTCTCCATAGAGACCTACGTTTTGGAACGAGCAACTAGCTTCAATATTAAACTGTAACTTCTTGACAATTCAAAAGTGCCTGTAAATGGTCTAATTGAAATAAATGCTTTGAGTTTGAGTTTGAGTAGTTTATGTTTCAAACACGAACTCTGCTAGGTACAGTAACATATTTTTATCATTTATTTAAGTAAGTATTTAAAGTTTATGCAGCAAAAAGTACAAAGGCGGACTTAATGCCTTAGGCATTCTCTACCAGTCAACCAAAGGTGGTGAAGAGATAACGCGCCAGGTGCAAATAAATAAAGACAAACAAAAAATTGCATGCGGTATAACATTTTATAAAAGTTTATCTTGGACATCTCTGACATCGGTGAAGGAAAATATCCTGAAGAAACCTGGACTAAAAATTAATTTAAGGTTGAAATCGCTATCAGTCCACTTTGAGCAAGCATGCTGAAATCAATGGATCAATCGATCGATCGTGGTCAATGCTCGTGCCTTCTGTGTATGTGAAGAGGCCTTTGCTCTGCAGTGGGGCTGTAACAGGCCGGTATTTTTGTTATTAAATAAAATTATAAGAATAAATATATGTTATGTCATGTTAAGATCCAAACCACAAACTCTCAATTATTTAATTAATCAAGTTAAATTAATAAGCCAAATGTGTAATATTATTATATTTATTATCCAACAATAACAGTTTTATATACATCTAAAACTTAAACTTGGAATAGATTTAAAATTAATTCATCATCATCATCATCATCATATCAGCCGCAGGACGTCCACTGCTGGACATAGGCCTCCCCCATAGATTTCCAAAAAGACCGGTTGGAAGCGGCCTGCATCCAGCGTCTTCCTGCGGTCTTAATCAGGTCGTCCGTCCACCTTGTGGGTGGACGTCCTACGCTGCGCTTGCCGGTGCGTGGAGAACTTTGCGGCCCCATCTGCCATCAGCTCTGCGTGCCATGTGCCCTACCCACTGCCACTTCAACTTACTGATTCTCTGGGCTATGTCGGTAATTTTGGTTCGTCTGCGGATCTCCTCATTTCTGATTCGATCACGCAGAGAGACTAAAATTAATTAGCGATAATGATTTAAAATCATTACAATTATCTCGGGAAAAGGATAAATTTTTCTTTCTCCGGCAGTTCTCTTAGCAGAGATGCTAAGCATCCACTACCCGAAGCTGGTGGAGATGCACAACTACCCGCCGCGGAACAGCCACTCGCTGAAGCTGAACAACTGGATGACGCTCAACAGAAAGGTGCTGAAGAAGATCAAGCTCAGCCTGTGCTGCAACACGATGGAGCAGCTCGCCAACTGTACCCCGGGAGTCATTGAGAGAGTGCTGATCATGGGTGAGTTGGTCCACTGATTCATGTTTGATTAACTAGTGTTGTGCGTGTTCTGCATACGGGGAAGTTTTCCTAGGAAACGTGACTTCGATGAAATAAATGTATTTAATCCAGGTTCCACAATACTTGGTTATTACTTACTACGTACTATGTATGCGTCGAGGCAGGGCAGTGTAACGTAAGCGACTGGCGAGCCGATCGCCCGCGATCCTATATTGCGTCAAGAATGCAACTCAGCAAATCACGGTTACTAAGCCGCCACACTAGGTTTTGCTCGCGTTCTTTTTCTTCTTAGCGTTTCGTTGACCAACTATATTATAAAGGTATTAAATTGTTGCGGCACAGAATTTGGCTATTTTGACTGCGTTAAAGTTGATATAGCCTTTGTGCTATTCCAGGCTGCAATCTCTAATGTGCCAAATTTCATCCAGATCCGTTCAGCCGTTCTGGTGTGTTGAAGTAACAAACATCCAGACATCTTCACAAACATTCACATCTATACTAATATTATAAAGATAAAGAGTTTGTTTGTTTGAACGCGCTAATCTCAGGGACTTCTGGTTGGAATTGGAAAATTCTTTTAGTGTTGGATAGTCCATTTCTTGAGGAAGGCTATAGGCTATGTAACATCACGCTACGACCAACAGGTGCTGAGCAGCGAGGGTGAAACCGCGGGAAACAGCTAGTTAATAATATTTGTAGGAAGGATTAGTAGGACTAGCTCTATATTGCCCGCGATGTCAACCGCGTTCAGTTACGTCTTTGGTTACTGCTCCGCGTCTGTTGGTCGTAGCTTGATGTTCTATACGCAAGAACCTTCCTCTTGAATCACTCTATCCATATATTGATG
Source organism: Caradrina clavipalpis (assembly GCA_932526535.1). Taxonomy (NCBI): domain Eukaryota; kingdom Metazoa; phylum Arthropoda; class Insecta; order Lepidoptera; family Noctuidae; genus Caradrina; species Caradrina clavipalpis. The sequence goes on from OW052110.1 coordinate 2,464,215, forward strand.
AAAACTACATCAAATTCCGTCACAAGTATAAAAAATCTCTGCGGGTTGTTCGAAAGAGATACCGCGCCCCCGGAACGCAAAGGGCACATGAAGGAACATAGACGGGTTTTAGTCAGTAAAAGTCTGACACTCCCTCCCGCCCCGCCCAGGGCGGGGGAAGTTATTTGATGATTTCCCGTCTATAAAAAAAAAAAAAAAAAAAAAAAGTTTAAAAAATCTGAGCGTATAGAAGGAAAGACAACGGGAAGTAACTTGGTTTCATACTATGTAGAGATTAATAGATAAGTTGGAAAACGAATCTAATAACATACTGCAAACTGCTAGGAAATAGTTCTTATCATCCAAAGACAGATTATTGTGTGGTCTAGTCTACCGCATAGTTGAAATACTTCGCGTGTCGAGGTGGTCATTAATAGGATGGCGTACAGAGGAACGCAAAGCGGAAAGCGATCTTATTTTATACTTTGTAAAGATTATAAATGCGAAAGTTACTCTCTCTGTCTGTAACGCTTTCACGACTAAACTACTGAACCGATTGTGATGAAATTTGGTACGGGATAAGTTTGAACCTCAATAGAGGACATAGGCTCCTTTTTATTTTGCGACTTGCTCTAGCCGTAGGCCGCTTTCACATTTAGGCGACTTTAGCAGCGCAGCAGCCGCGCGATTGTCGCCCCGTCAGAATTTCATAATAAAAAACAGAAGAGCTGTCGCCCACAGCATCTATTTTTAAAATGAAGTGCGCCATACTGACCTAAACTTTGATCTGTTCTTGTAATGTGAAAGAATGTACTTCTGCCGCGCTACTGTCGCACTGCTAACGTCCTAATGTGAAAACGGCCTACGTCCGCGGACGAAGACGCAGGAAAAAGCTAGTTACTTATACGTGTGGATGGTACATTGCATTCACGTGTAATTCTGTATACGTATATATTGTAAATCAAATTGAAGAAAAAGAGTGTCCGTGGAGTTTCTTGCTTGTTCTTCTCCATAGAGACCTACGTTTTGGAACGAGCTTCAACTTTAAACTGTAACTTATTGACAATTCGAAAGTGCCTGTAAATAATCTACTTAATTGAAATATAAATGCTTTGATATTGAATGGTTTTTCTTGAATTCTATTTACTTACCTTTTTTTTCTGTGTGCCACATAGGCTGTGACCAATAAACTTTCTTTATATCTTAACAAAATATAAAGGTTTAATTTCTTCATTCCAGTTCGAGACAAAATCCGTCGCGACGAAGAACTGAACAAGTCCACGAAAGACTTCGAACAGAACATGTCCAGCGGCGGTAGCTACTACGAGGCCTGCGGTGATGATGGTACTTGCCTGTTCATTAATAACATCCTTGTTCAGATAATCACGGCCATTTTTAGAGTTTATTTATTAAAGTAAAAAAGCGGATTAGGCTCGCTTTCACCAAAATCACCAAATACATTTAGTGCCTAGTCGTTTTTAGAACATCATTGCATCCCTGTCACATTGTTAGAGAAGGTGACAGAGACAGAATGATAATTTGAACACATTTACCCATAGGCGTATATAGGGGGGGGGGGGGGGGGGGGCGGGTGGGCCGGGCCCACCCCAGAATGGTCTTGTGCCCACCCCAGGCTGTAGGGCTGTATTTGATGATTTCCCGTCTACAAAAAAAAAAGGCTGTAGGGCTCACCTTCCGCCTGACCGCATTGCATCGCATCGGCCATGGCATCTTAGAGGCCAGGCCCCCCCTGAAAACTATCTCTAGATACGCCAATGCATTTACCGATAAATATGTTGTGTTATGTATTAATATTTTGGTGAAAGTGGGCCTTCATGCCTTAAGCATTCTCTACCAGTCAACCAAAGGTGGTGAAGAGATGACAGGTGCAAATTATTGTACAAGAGGTTAAGTAATCAATTAAGTTCCCATAGTCAACATGGATGTTACGCTACGCTAGTGGTCTTGGGTACATGTTGATGATGATGAATAATGTTACAGACCACGTGTTAATGGTGCCACTCAAAATAAGGGTGAACGGCGTGCTGGAGAACATGCAGCAGAAGGTGATCAACTACGACACCTACTGCGCGCTCAAAGTTGAACTCAAAGACGCCAAGGAAGCTGCTGATGTGCTCAAACAAAAAGTGAGTACAAACCATACAGCTGTAGTACCCAAAGTTGACTGGAGCTCTTTGTGAAGGAGCTCGTCCGGGGAAGTTCTACCACGCCCGGTCGACTTTGCTTCGAAAAATCCAACCGCTAACTACACCATACCAATGTTTTCCGCAAAGCAGCGTTGCTGTGTTCAACTTTAAAGGGTTCGGGTGCTGGTGTAATTACAGGCACAGGAAACATTTCAACTTTATCTCTATCTTTTTCAAATGAGTGTGAGAGTTGCTAAAGAATGTTTATTGTTAAAAATTAAAGGGGGCCTTTAATTTTATCTTAGTTTCGTTATACACTCTGTGAAAATTTCAAGCGTCTTCCTACTACGGTTCAAAAGATATAGCCTTGTGAGACACCCAAACAGCGGTATCATAGTAATAGCAACCAGTTTTTCACGTTTTAGGTACGGAACTTTGTTGACTAAACTTGTTTTTATTACCATTCAGGTTGATCATCTGGACAATCTATTGAAACTAAAGGATGAAAGAATATACGAGTTGCAAAAACAGCTAGACAGAAAACAGATGTGGCGAAAAGAGGTTGAAGTACTGACGAGTAACCATTCATTAAATTCGATCACAGGCTCGAACACTATGAAACAAGAATGCATTCTATTGCCTGTCAAAACGAACTCCCTTAAAATTGTATCATCTAAAAATAAGTTGGAGGAATCGAAAATTCCAGTTCTCGCCAAAGATTCGTTCAAAACTATCTCCATACCTAGTCTAACCGAAGTCGCTGTGACAGAACTAAATGATAAAGACACGGTCGACAGAATAAAATCAGATGTCTTTAAAGAAATCGAGCTGGTTGATTTGGAAGACAAAATAGATTGTTATCCAGAAAACTTCGAAGATTTCAAAGACAGTGTAACTAGGCAAGAAAATTTAATAACCATCCAAGAAACGATACAAACGGACATGAGTAATATATCTTGTAAAGAAATTGTACATATGCAAGATGGAGTAACTAGTATGGTTAATTAGTGTAATCCTTTTGTACCCAACCATTGGGAATGTGTTTTCGTGTTAATAAAATAAAAATATTTTATAAAATCCAAGAAAATAATGTATGTGCCACTTAGTAAAATAAAATCCTAAATTAAGTGCCGTACTAATTTATATGTAAAAAAATAGTTTCTAGTAATCGTGTTTGTCATATTTTAAATGTTTTTGGATATTCTAAATTGTACTAGTCATATTTAAATAATTTATTAAAGTAGATATAAAATACTTCTGTAATATTTAAATGTTTTTATTAGGTTTTAGTTTGTTTGTTACTAATGATTTAAAAATAAAAAGTTTACACAAAATGGATTTTTCAGTAGAAGTTCCTATTTGGCGTTTGCTTGGAATATATCCAATAAGCTGGGATGAGTTGTCAGTATCGTCTTAATTTCTTCATATCTAACGTTCTTGAAATTCAAATTGATACTTTTCTTTTCCCTGAAAATAAAAGTTCACATTATTCATATTTATTTATTAAAACTTTATGCTCAAATGTAAAATACACCGTACAAAGGCTGAGTTAATGCCTTAGGCATTTTCTACCAGTCTACCTTAGGATGATGCAGAGACAAAACATAGTAGGTGCAAGAACATAGAAGCAACAGTAAATTTCAAAGATAAAATATAAAAAAAAAAACAAATACATACACACATACAAACAAAATATACAAAGTAGAGAGAGATAAAAATACATGGTGAAGAAATGAATAACAAATTAATTGTAGCACGAGTCGGCCAACTCCTTAAGTAAGTTAGTTCATATTATATTTGTAGTATTAAAGCTCTTTGTGAAGGAACTCATCCGGGGGAGTACTACCACCGTACCTATTTTTGCCAAAGCGGCGTTGCTGTGTTCCGGTTTGAAGGGTATGGGTGACGGTGTGTCAGGTACATGACACATTTCGACTTTGTCTCTGGGATGGCAACGCATTTGCAAGGCCTCTGGTATTGCAGATGTCTTAGGCAACAATGACAATTTAACATCAAGGGGGCTCAGGCTTGTTAGCCATCCAATGATTTTAAACTATATTCAAAGGAAAAGTAGAAAGGTACACTTAGTACCTCAGGCATTCTCTAACGGAAAACCAAAGGTGGTGAAGAGATAGAATGACAGGTGCAAAATGTTGTGTGCTTGAAAGAAATAAAGAAAGAAAATCCATTTATTCATTGCGAAAGCGACGCACAACACACAAAAAACAGTAATGTATATGCGCCACTACCCCGCGAAAAGGCTGATGCTCACCATAAAACCGTGGCCCCTGCACGAGACACGGAACCACAGCGCTGGTTTTTTGCTGGTTTTGGTTGGTTTGCGTAAAACAACAAAATTATAGGAGTTTAATGTCAAGTTTGTTCAGTAGTAAGTACATGTATGTACATTGTACAGTATACTTCCTTATAGGCCTGGTTTAGGTGGATGGATGTTTATAACTCAATCACTCACGCCAGAATGGCTGAAAGGATCTGAATCAAATCTGGCACAGAAATAGCTTATAGCCTGGAGCAGGGCATAGGTTAATCTTTATCTCGGAAAAATATATGGTTCCCGTGGGATACTACCTATATATCTACTTTGACGTGAAAGAGTTTGCGAGCATAAGATTGAGTGCTAACAACCATCACCATATCAGCCGCAGGATGTCCACTGCTGGAAATAGGCCTCCCCCATTGATTGATTTTTTGATTGATTGTTTTTTTTTTTATTGATTTCATTGATTGATTTTGATTGTTTTTTTTTATTGATTTCATTGATTGATTTTGATTGTCTTTTTTTGTTTTTTTTTTTTATTGGTTGGTAGCGACCTGCGTCTAGTGCTATCAATAATTGACAAAATGGACTTACTCTTTCTCGGTCTCTTTTTTATCCTGACCGACTAGTTTGAACCTGTTGAAATCTATTCTATCGTCGTAGAAACATTCGCGGTGTATAGCGTCCATAGCTAGCTTCACAGGCATCAGATTTGCGACTAAACATGATAAAGCAGAGTTAGTAATGGAACTATGAATAAGTGTCGGCTGACGCTGCGATCATAATAGGAAATAGACATTTTTTTTTATTCAAAAAATTAATCCTCATTCATGCAATAAACAGTTTAGCAAAGCTAATTTTCGAAAGACTATATAAAATTAAAAAACATAGATATAATCCATCGATGATTACTTTCTATATATTTCTAGCAAAACGAAAATTAACACGGTGTTTACGAGTATATGGCCGTAGTAGGAACAAAACAACGGCTTTAGGTGCTTTCCGAAGCAAGGGGGTGTCACATCGGGATCGGGCAAAAAGTGTTATTGGGTTTTTCCATTAGGAATTTCTCAGTAGCAGCCCGGAGTTTGGAAGTTGGTGGTGTGACACCCCGTGCCTCGAAAAGCACGTAAAGCCGTTGGTCCTGCGCCTGATCTCTCTCCAGTCGGACTGCCGTCCCATCGGACTATGAGAGTTAGGAAAGAGGGAGTGCACCTGTGTTTGCTACAAATTGAGCACTTGAATGGTGACGATTCTCTTATTACCAAACTAACCTAAATTTAAGTTATGTGCATCTTTGTCTTTCCATTTCATTAAGAAAAGGACAGAAGATAAAATTTTAGCTAAGTTCTGTCAAATTTAGACACTCCATCATTGATGTATTAAAAGGAAGGCTCCTTTTAAAACATCAATGCACTCCATAGATAATTTAGACGCGATTAAAAACATGGCGACTAGAAACACGCCAATTTTCTTCAGGCGCTGTCTAATTTGACAGGACTAAACAAATATGTATCTTCTGTCCTTTTCTTTAAAAATCGAAAGAGAAAGATGCATTTAACTTAAATTTAGTTAAGTTTGTGAACAAGAGAATCAGCACCAATATCTCCTGCGTACTTGGCTAGTCTGCATTACCATCGGTTTGGAGAATCACTCACTCAGTTACGGCACTGCCTACTTACCATCAAACATGAACGCGCTGGAGGCTTCAGAGGCGGCTTTCTCGCAGGTACACGGAGGCAGGTTGAGGTCTGAAGTCTGTACCGCCACACCCGTGTTGTTCCAGTCGTCTACTGGGGCTTCTTCTTCGGCCTCGTGGTCTATGTCTTTCTGTTCCCCATGTCTCTTGTGTTCTATGCGTTGTTTTAGTATTTCCAGTTGCTCTGTTATCAATAATCATTTATTATGTAACGTTGGTAGTGAGTCTTGCTGCCTTCATATTATAAATACGAAAGTTTGTGAGGAAGGATGGATGGATGGATGGATGGATGGATCTCTATCGAACAACCCGCAGCCCCGGCAGGCATCGGCCCTTAGTGGCCCCTTCCAAGTTTGCTGACATCTCTTTGAGGCGCGCGTGGAACACGAACGCGCCGTCTACACGGTCTGTCGTTAGTAAACGTACGGATGGTGGTACCCATTGCTCACCGTCCACAGACCCGCGTCTACGGTGGCCGGGAGTCGTCTCGTGAGTAAATCATACCTGGCGAGCAAGTTTCATACTCCTCGAAACTCTGTTCGAAGTGCGTGAAGGGATTGGCTCTCATGTAGGGCGGCAGGGACCTCATGAAGGAGTCCACCTGCAGCCGCTGGCACCGGTCCATTGGACAAATCTGTACAGACCAGGGTTTTATTAACGTTACTGTCCAGTGTCGTGATGGCCCAGTTGTTAAGGCGCCCGCCTCTCATGCTCTCACAATACCCTGCATCTACATTTTTGAAATTTGTAAATTTGTACGAACATATCCGGAATTTTACACTAAGAGAGAAGAAATACAAACTAAAATTACACTACGACACAAACACAGACTAAACATACCTACATCACGACTAAAAATGCACTCCTCTAGTACCTACGTCATGTCAATAAAATTATATAATAAATTACCTGAGGGAATTAGGAACATAACTAGATATAATACTTTTATAAATAAATTAAAACTGTTCCTAATAGAAAAAAGATATTATAATATAAATGAATACACCAGCACTGTCATCGGTAACGATGTCAGAGGCCCTTGAGGCGGTTTAAAAACTCTGACACTGGGGTGTGTGGACAAGCCCGCCACACTGTTCCCAAACCACTGCAACTTCTGTAAGCCAGAATCAACAGTGGCGACCACAAGAAAAGCGCCGAGGCAATGAAGCTCGACGAGTCCCAGAGAAACGATTCAACTGTCTTGGATCCCGCATCGAAATTAATCAGAAAAGATTAGCGGAGGAGTAAGAAAAATATAATTTCCACTTCCCTCCAAACAAGCAGGAGACAGAACAGAATTAGGCCAATAGGCACAAAGGGATTATTTACAACCGGGAGAAGCCCAGATTGTCAAGCACCACGGATTGCAATTATCATTAACTTAATGGGTCCTAATGTGAACTGTTACATTTGATTCCAGTAATAGGTATGGCAAAAACGCTTGAACGCACGGAAATTAGTTCTAGTGGGGTGTGTGGAGTCGTTAGACCTTACTGCCCACATAATAAAGAAGAAGATGGTGGCGTCACTGTTCAGAAATACTTATAAGTAACAAGCTCTATACCCCACGGTTCAATCACGTCGTGTAACTGCTCCACCCCTTTTGATCGTAGCGTAAAGGCAGATTTAGACAGGGTCAGTGCACAAGTCAGTTACCGGCGCCAGTGCCCGCGCCTAGACTGACTTATAAATATTCATGTGCGAATTTACAAGTCAGCGCTGATGTCCCGCTATTGTACTGACTTGAAATCAATTTATATCGGGTTTTTTTCGGGTCAGCGCTGACTTGTCTCGATTTCGGCGCCAGTCACTGACCCTGTCTAAATCTGCCTTAATTTTCTATACGTATAAAACTTCGTCTTGAATCTATTGATGAAAACCGCATTAAAATAATTTGTGTAGTTTATAAGACCTGAGCGTGCAGAGCAGACGGCAGAGAGACGGCGGGGAGCGAGTTTGTTTTATACTATGTCTTGTATTCACTGCTGGTTGGCGGTTGTATGATAGTCAGAGACATGATAGATTAACAATTATTATTTAATTTCAGATAAAAACAATCCATTTTTTATATATATACCATCACGCCTGTATTCCCCGAAGGTTTAGGCAGAGGTGTACCAATGTACACCCACAGTTCGCCGGTATATTTAGGTCCCATGTAATAGGGGGTGAGCCTATTGCCATTAACCGGGCACAAATCCAAACTCCGAGCTGCTACTGAGAATGTCATAGAAAAACCCACTAACACTTTTTGCTCGACCTGGGAATCGAACCCGGGACCCCTTGCACAGCAGTCGCACTTGCGACCACGAGACCAACGAGGCAGGTTATTATTTAATTTCAGATAAATACAATCCTTTTTTTGTTAGTAAATAAATAAACAACTTACAAACTAGCAACAATATTACGACCAGCCGTGCGATTCTCTAACATATTTCAACGTTGCGCTCGACGTTGAGCTCGTCGACGACGCTACTGTCAAATCAACTTTACGCACAACGCATAGAGTTGATTTGACAGTAGCGTCGTCGACGAGCTCAACGTCGAGCACAACGTTGAAATAATATGTTAGAGAATCGCACGGCAGATTCTTGTGGCGCCTGCAGAAAAAGTATCAACAAATTGTCAATGTGTTGACTGAATTGATTGCTTAATGTTTATCAAGGTATCAGGTGCCGTAGATTGAGATAGAGGACGTAGGAATCTCTATTACATGCTCGCTATTACATGGGACCTAAACATACCGACGAACTGTGGGTGTACTTTGGTACACCTCTGACTAACCCTCTGGGGAATACAGGCTTGATGGTATGTATGTATGTCTAAGACATAACTCCTATAAATAATCATTTTATTTAAGCCAGCATATCCTTTAAAAAGGTTCTATTTGTCCCCCTGTTAGCAACGAGGGGACAGTTCGAACGTTATTCGCTCCTATCTGTCGTAATGGGAACAGTAGTACGATTCTCTAAAATGCAAACTCGAAAACGAGTCTCACTAAAGTGATCGAGTGAACTTGTCATTGGTTTATATTCGTTCGCCGTGGTGACGTCACCACGGCGAACGAATACTAAGCCAATGACAAGTTGGTTCGTTATCGAAGTGAGACTCGTTTTCGAGCTTGCATTTTAGAGAATCGCACAGCAGAACAGCCGGCTTATTCTGTAAGAAATCTCCCTCAGTGATTTAAGGTGAAGTGAGCTAAAACTGGGCGGTCACTATACGATGCTAGGGATAGACAGGTCGTCACACGCTCACTTCACGGAAGGAGGGTTTTACAGAATAACGCCGCTGATTAAATTTTATTTACTCTTATCTGCCCCCCTATTAGTGATACCCCTATCACTAATAGGGGGACAGTGAATGAAATTTGATCTGTTCCTATTAGGGGACAAAGCGGAGTGACAGATTGGCATAATTCAATAGGAGACGGTCAGTACAAGAAGTCTTAAGTTTCTCACCTTCTCGTAGTGAATCTTGTCGTCATTTTCATGCGGCCCGTGCTTCATATACATACTGTCGTTATGTATACTCCTGCGCAGAAAAAGGGAAACGTTTACAGATAGTGCAATACACGAAGACGCGCCCCACCACTTTTCCAGCATCTTTCATTTTGACCATGACGCTCTCTCCTGATTAGTCTATTCATTGTAGTGTGCGTGTGCACTCATAAGTAATTAGTGTGTACCGACAACACTCAAACATTGACGGAAGCTTGCACACATATACTATAAACGGTTAGAAGGAATAGTAGTGGGGCGCGTCTTCGTGGATTGCACTATCTATAGTCTTAAAGTCGAAGCTAGTTGCTCGACCTAAAACGTAGGACTGTCAATGATGATGATGTTTGGAAGAACACGGAACGTTCAGCCTCTCGATACCTAAGTGGCTTCTTACACCCATTATATCTTTTGTAGATATATACCATCACGCCTGTATTCCCCAAAGGGTTAGGCAGAGGTGTACCAATGTACACCCACAGTTCGCCGGTATATTTAGGTCCCATGTAATAGGGGGCGAGCCTATTGCCTATATCTTTTGTATTTTATTCTAAAAACTACTTTAGTCAACCGAAGACATATTGGCAGCCTTAGGTGTACATTTTAGGTCTACCCAAGACTTAGAAATCACGGTCACCAGCAGCAAGGTCTCCAAATAAATATGCGGAAAAATCTTAATACGTAGACTTTGATACCCAAAAAGGCAATCTACATGGGTAGGTATCACTACTTCTGGCAGACTAGAGGCGGCTGTCGTCCGACCAGAAAGGCCCGAGTGAGCGTCGCAGCGTTCCTCGCGCGCCACTCGGGAGTGGGTGTAGCTATAATGGGAATGGCTGCACGGGGAGGAGGGATCCGCTGAGGTACAGCAGGTCGAGGCCTGTCGGGGGAGCGGTGAATGCTTATGCGAATCCCGCACCCCCGGCCATAGGCAGAGGTGGAATACCGCGGAGGTTTCAGCCGGTAAAAGTCACACCCACGACGGACGAAGTCCATGAGGATTTCCATCGCGCATAAAAAAAGGCATATACTACTACTGGGCCCAAAAATTGTAAGATTACCATCGACTCCAAAGGTGAAGAAGATGGGTGGGTACATACCCAAGAAGTGATTGGTCTTCTATTTGGCAATCAGAGGGGGAATACTTCTCATTCATAGATGGTTGTCTGTAATTAGAGAAAAAGACAAAATGATATAAGGGGTGTAAGAGACATTCAGAACGATTCAGTACAAGACTCTCATTCAGATTCAGTGGAAAAACTAAGAGTCGGTTTAAAAAATCAGCTTAATACAAAAATGCAACCAACATCGCCCTCCATACAAAAGTAGTCTATTTAAATTCTGGTCAAAAAGTAATTCAGTAATTGAGTAATAAATATGTATAGGATAACGGCACTTATATCTCAGTATTCGACTAAACGCCGACAGACTGAACACCGACAATACTTTATTTCAGCGGGACTTTTCGCCGACAGGATACTTCGCCGACAGGACACTTCGCCTACAGGGCTCCGGGGAGGTCACCAGGGTATAAATGGACATGTGGCACCCCGACTCGGACAGGCTAGGTAAGTAGGGAATGGCGGGGTCCAGAGAGCGAGCGAAGCGAATGAACAGACGCCCCGGTCATTTTTTAAAGTGAACTCTTGAGCCCCCAAGAGGCGGGGCTTCCCGTCTACTACCGTCGTCTCTAGGACAATCTCTGGCTCCCAAACAAGCGAGGCACCCCGTAGCCCTGACGGCGAAGAGTCCTGCCGGCGAAGAGTCCTGCCGGCGAAATGTCCTGTCGGCGAAAAGTCCCGTCGAAATAAAGTCTTGTCGGTGTTCGGCCTTTCGGCGTAGTGTCTTACGGCGTTTAGTTGTACACTCCTAATATCTAGGCTTTTGGTTCACTCAACCAGAGTTGAGAAAGTTTGAAAGAGTCACCGGAACCCTTAAACGGAAAGGGCATTAGGAGGATCACGGATGGGTTTTAGTCAGTAAGAATTTGACGCTCCTATCCACTCCGCTCTGAGCGGAAGAAGTCATTTGATGAATACCAATCCATAAAAAATATGGTTCATTCAAAATACCAAGAGATATCAGTGCCCTTATCCTTTCTGAGAAAATTGAAAGGCAGACTTCCCCCTAGGGACTGTCCTTCTAGGGACTTTTCTCCCCGCCATTTTTACTGTCTTCATTTATTGTTTGACCAAATGAGGACTATACAGGGTGGAAATTTATTATGCTACCTGGAGGGAAAGTGCCATAAAAGTACAGGATGCTATTTTATGCGATTTTAGTCTGTTCGATTCCCGGGTGTGGCAAGCGTATTTTCAAAATTATTTAAATGCAGTTGTGTTTCTTTTTAAAAATAAAGGAATGTTTCCTTTCAGTAAAATTTGCTAACTCAAGTATTTAGAGTACTTTCCCTCCAGGTAGCATAATAAATTTCCACCCTGTATAGACTACTTCTGTATGGAGCGCAGTGTCAGCGCACTACTCTTATGCTTACTTTGTCTGTTCGAATTCCTCTTCTTCGTCTAGTCCAAGTTCAGCGAATACAGATATCTACGATAAACAATAAGAGATTAATTTCCTTTATTGTTACAGTGGGTTGTGTGGTTGTGTGTTGTGGTGTGGATGGATGGAAAGGAAGAGAGAGTTAGTTAGGGAGAAGTCATGTGATGATTTCCTATACTTAAAAAAAAAAACAGTAATTTAAAAAACTAAAAAACCCGCCTGCTTTTCTGAGTATTTATGAAAAATCCCTAAAACAAGAAAGTCGTTATACCCGATTGCACTTAAAATTGTAGCAGTCAGGACCCATTCGGAATCATCTGCAATGTAATATAGGTATGTGCTCTCAATTCACTAAGCCTCCATTTCTAGAATGGGTCCGACTGCTACAATTTTAAGTGCAATCGGGTATAACGACTTTCTATTGTTTTAGGGATTTTTCATAAATACTCAGAAAAGCAGGCGGGTTTTTTAGTTTTTTAAATTACTGTTTTTTTAATTTTTATATACCTAGTATCACTTTCACAGTAAATACGAATCTTACGACACCTCTCAAGCTAAAATCCATCGAGCCGTTCAGGCTGCAGAGCGTGCCAAACAATTATACATACAAACATACATACTCTCGAAAAACATAACCCTCCTTCTGTCGCAGTCGGGTAAAAAGACTACTTACCCGTCTTTTTCCGATATCAAGTACAACTTCTTTGTGAGCCGGATGACCGGTGTGCCGCTCGCGCTGTGAACATCGTCTTTGTATTAAAACACTAGTAAGCCGCCTAAACTCACGGGTGCGCTAAGTACATACATACGATACATACATACATACCATCACGCATGTATTCCCCGAAGGGTTAGGCAGAGGTGTAACAATGCACACCCACAGTTTGCCGGTATGTTTATAGGTCCCCTTAAAAGGGGGCGAGCCTAACTCCTAACTCCGAGCTGCTACTAAGAGTTTCATAGAAAAACCCAATAACACTTTGCTCGACCTGGGAATCGAACCCAAGACCTCTAGCGTAGCAGTCGCTCTTAGGACCGCTAGGGTAACGAGGCAGACCGAGTTGGTGGAAATAGTACATAATGGTAAATTGAAAACGTTTTACTGACCATCTTAGTGGTGGACGTGATCTCCATGGAATCCCTAGCGCCTAGGAGTGCAGTCTTAGCCCCCGGAGACGGCCCATTTGGTGCCGATGTGCTGAAAGAAAATCGAGAAGTTTAAGTTGAAAGATTCATAATAAATTCCTCGTCTAATAGGTATGTAAATAAATACAAATAAAGCCCAAGACGCTACATTAAAAAATACTTTCTTTTTTATACAGCAGTAGTTTTTCTACTAATAAACTTAAAAACAATAGGAATTGAGTTGAAAATTGTGTACTTTATTACGTGTGCAAGATACAAAATACATCTTGTATACAGTTTTGTACTTTATTGTTGAGACGTTTTAGTTCCTTATCAATTAAACTATTGAAAAGATAATTTTGGAAGGTAGATATTCACTATACTTAATTATTTTATCTCCTAAAATAATTTTAATATTGATGTATTAGGTATATTATTGAAATTATAGAAGAAAAAGGCAGCACTGATTCTGAATACATCAATTAAGATAACAGCAAATTAATTGGACAGACTTACATTAGTTTGAGAATTGATCCCATCCCGCGTACATCAACACTAGGCACTCGACTTTTTTCAAGTCCAATTGACTGAAAAGAGACATAAGGATTAGGTACATGTAGCGACATCTATCGCACAGCTTGCGAACTACGACGGTAAAACTGACGTTGCCTAGATCGCGCTATCAAAGTTCTCCGCGACATTAGCATACATACAAAAATCCCGACATCAACTGTCGGGCAGTAGCTCACCAGACATAACACCCGTCTGGTCGGAGGATCCTCCCTTTTCAATGGGGGATGAGAAACTTTACACCCTGTTTCTCATACCTCCAAATACACATACATACCATCACGCCTGTATTCCCCGTAAAGTTAGGCAGAGGTGTACCAATGTACGCCCACAGTACGCCGGTATATTTAGGTCCCATGTAATAGAGGGCGAGCCTATTGCCATAAACCGGGCACAACTCCTAACTCCGAGCTGCAGCTAGCTCTAGCTAGCTCTAGCTACTGAGAATTTCATAGAAAACCCAAAAACACTTTGCTTGACCTTTTTTTTTTGTACGCGTTGGAAATCCTCACGGACTTCCTCCATCATGGAGAGTGACGGAGGGGCATGCCGGACTCTTACCGGCTAAAACCACCGCGGTGTTCCACCTCTGACCATGGCCAGGGATGCGGGATTCGCATAAGCATTCACCGCTTCCCCGACAGGTCTCGACCCGCTGTACCTTAGCGGATCCCTCCTCCCCGTGCAGCCATTCCAATAATGGCCGCACCCACTCTTGAGTGGCGCGCGAGGAACACTGCGCCCACCGCTCACTCGGGCCTTACTGGTCGAACGAAAGAAGCCCCGAAGTCCGCCGCCCGCAAAAAAAAACCAGAGTACGATAAATGTATATAAGTAACTAACTGCCTAGTCTTTTCCTGGAAATCATGTCATTTCCATAGGAAGTCATTCCCTGGAATCTGGCTATCAAGTAAAAATATTCTTTCCAATCCGACTAGAAGTTCCAGAGATCAAAACGTTTAAACAAACAACCAAAAAATCTTTATTTACCGCTTTAGAAGGACGTTTCAGTATTTCTTCATTAAATTCAGTGTGGTCAGGAGCGAGCGCGTGGGTACATTCCCATTTGACGGGCACTGGCAAATGATACCTATCCTTGATTGTGTCCAGATGCACGCACTTCGACGTAAGGAACATGTCTCTGAAAGCTGAACAAAGCATTTTTAGAGATGCGTACACAAAGAGTAAACCGTGATAGTTAGTTGTAGGGAATTTAATCCTCTGTAATATTTATAAAAAAAAACATAGAGCATAAAACCCAAAGGACAGGAAATGTTTGCAAAACATCATACATACAATCACGCCTATATTCCCCGAAGGGTTAGGCAGAGGTGTACCAATGTACACCCACAGTTCGCCGGTATGTTTTAGGTCCCATGTAATAGGGGTCGAGCCTATTGCCATAACCGGGCACAAATCCAAACTCCGAGCTGCTACTGAGAATTTCATAGAAAAACCCAATAACACTTTTTGCTCGACCTGGGAATCGAACCCAAGACCTCTAGCGTAGCAGTCGCGCTTAGAACCACTAGACCAACGAGGCAGTCAATATGTTTGCAAAACATGTGTAAGCGATCGTTTTTTTTTTTACCTTTGACCTTGGAATATCTGTAGTCGGTCCGCCACTACAGATATTCCAAGGTAAAATCTCTCATTTTATCTCTCATTCCAAGGTAAAATCCCTAATAACCCTGGACTATAAAAGAGACCAATGGAATTGCTATCAACTTACCGTATTTTTGCCATAGTAACGGTGCGGTCTTCTCAGCCTTAATTTGCTTGAGGACCTCCCGCCGCCGCTTGGGCTCGAAGTCAGCCATGTCTCCATACATTATGAATGGACGATTGTCAGTATCCAAATCGTCCCACCAGAATTTTTCTTCAGCTACACATTTGGGAAATAAAGGTGGTTAAGATCCGGAGATCAATCAATAAAGAGCGGGTATCATAAGTTTGACGTGTCTGTTTGTGGCACCGTAGCTCGTAAACGAGTGAACCGATTTGGATGCGGTTTTTTTTATTAGAAAGCAGGTTTCCTAGCGATGGTCCTTGGATATGTTTTATCAAAATCGGTTCAGCCGTTTTAAGGTTATCGGCTCTTTTTACACCCCGTAAGTTTTATGGAACTTAAGGATCCCACATACGTGTAGCATATCCCTCTCGGACTGGATACTCGAACTCCGGATCTATTTGTTCTATGTCACAGGGGTTTTCGTCGGGGTTGTCAAATATTGGCGCCTTGGTCGTCAGCAACTTGGGCAGGTCTATGAGGTACTGGTTCGTCTCGGGATCGCCTCCAGCGTAGTTGTAAATGAAAGCCATGAACTGGGGAAAAGAAATTTCATTGTTTTGTTAGTTGCAACACACGCCGGGCATGCGCGTTCGAAGGGACTGTCAAGTTGGTCTCGTAGGTAGCGTGACTTCTGAGCGAGAGGTCCTGTGTGTGGTGTGTTCGATTCCCAGGTCGGGCAAAAAGTGTTATAGGATTTTTCCATCAGGAATTTCTCAGTAGCAGCCCGGAGTTTGGAAGTTGGTAGTGTGACACCCCCGTGTCTCGGAAAACACGTAAAGCCGTTGGTCCTGCGCCTGATCTCTCTCCGGTTGTGTCGGATTGCCGTCCCATCGGTCTATGAGAGTAAGGGAACAGGAAGTGCACCTATGTTTGCGCACACACTTGTGCACTATAATAATCTTCTGCGTACTTGGCTACTCTGCATTAAGATTAGCCACCGTGGCCGGAATCGGTCTGGAGAATACAAAAACAAAATTGTTTATATAGCGTAGTCTTAGTTTAGTATGTATTAGCAGTATTAGTATCAGTGATATCTAAGAAAAATTTAGAAAGAATCCGTACATGGTTAAGATATTGCTCAGCAGGGTTTTGACTTCACTTGATAAACCAAGGTGTCTCTTTACTGACTGACCTTGAATCGTCATGATTACACTTTAAGATAAGCCATAGGTATATAAATACTTATCTGTCATGTCTTATCTCGCAATTCGAGATCCCCACGAGTATTAGATAAGTACGTAATTAATTAGAACAGGAACATAATATTCTAAAAACCGATTTCTGTCACGGCTGCTAATCTTATTGAAGGGTTATCAAGGACGCGGGAGATATTATATTGCACAAATGTGTGCGCAAATACGGACACTCCCTCTTCCCTAAAGGTCTCCGCCTACGACCGATTATCGGGCCGATTTTTGACAGTTTCTTTTCGCCGACGAAAAAATCTTTAAAAAATCGGCCCGATAATCGGTCAAAAAATCGGTCGGGACCAACTGCTTTATGAGCTTTTACGATGAGTGTCACACCCTCAAATTCCAAACCCAGGGCTGCTACTAATAGAAAAGTCGTGTTCTCGAAGTCTAATTATCGGGGACGAGTTGTGTAGGTCCAATTGTCGGGATCGAGTTGTTTGGGTCCAGTTGTTGGGGTCGAGTTGTCACGGAGCCAAGTTGCCCGTAGTAGGTTTTGGTAGAATCACTCAATTCAGGAGTAATCAATGATGATGATAGAGAATATAGTCGTAAAAGCAAATAATTATGTATGATAAACTTGTACTTAACCTCACTAACGACTTTTTGCATTTTTTCGCGCCATTCGTGATCTACCCTGGCCGCTGTCTTGTACCCTCTGGACAAATGAAGTATCAGCTCTTGCCCTTGAGTCAAAATGTCTTGTAATACGTTGATATAGTTCGTGTAATCTGTTGAGAACACCATGATAAAGTAACTTAAATTCTGCTACTATTGTAAACGCTTAAGTTCGTAAAGATGAGTGAATATTTGTTGTTCTAGGACTTAAAAAAATACATAATGGATTTTACAGTAATTTGTGAGCTTTAATGTCATAAAAACACATACCTAGGTTTTAATTTATAGGAATAGTTTAATTTGGCCCAAATCTGTACATAGTACAAAAACGTCCCTTGCCGCCGTCTGTACGCTTAGATCTTATAAACTACGCAACGGATTTTAATACGGTCCTCATCAGTATATAGGCTGATTTAAGAGGAAGGTTTATACGTATAGAACATCACGCTACGAGCAACGGGAGCGGCGCAGTAACCAAAAATGTAATTTTACGCGGGTGACACCGCGGGGTTTACAGCTAATTTATTGTACCTAAGTGTAATTCCACGAAGGCGTAGACGCGGGCGGGAATTACTATTATAGTTATGTGCCAATACACAAATTTGGACGATCTCAGACGAATAATTCAAATCAATAATTCAAAGAATCATTCCAAGAGACAATCATTGCCAAAAGCCGGTAAGTAGGGTTCAACGGCGCAGCCAAAGATTATGATGTCAGAACTTAATATGCAAAAATGACAATAAATTAAAACTGTGAATTGATTTTCTTTCTCATTTTCCTTATCATGATATAGTAGAGCCGGCATGACACGTAGAATTTGCCACAAGCTTGGAGCTAGGACGCGCGGCGTGGTGAAAATAGTGCGCGAGATTTTACTTCGTTTTACGCATGTTAAATTGTAAAATAAACCCTCTGTGAAGATGCTTGCTTGCTTTGTTGGCTGTGTTGCCAGAAAAATAATCTTTTAACGCGGCGTCTGTTAGGGATGGATATTCCGATTTTTTTGTTAGGAGTTAAATCGATTTTGATATCGATATTACAATTTTATTTAATCTAAAAGTAATACAATAAGCTCACAAGATTGCCCAGAACTTTCATTGTTTTTTTTTATCTTAATGATTTTTTAAAGATGACAGGTAATTGAGGGTAGGTATTTACCTACCCTCAATTAAATTTAAACTATTTAGTTTAAACACTAAAACTAAAAATGCTGTAGGTACCTTGGATTATTTTTAGTTTTTCTATTCTACTTCTTCTTCTTTCTGTACACATGACATACATTAAAGCTGCTAAGTTTTTACATTGCAATTGGGTTTGTAACGCATGTATTTTTTCTTGCCTTTCTCTATGTGCTTCTCGAAGCATATAAGACGTGCGAGTTTGTTCATTCCTATAATAATATAAAGAAGAAAATAAATATTTAACCAGAACCCCAACTGATAAAACATTGCAAAAAACAATTATTTATTTTAATAAAGCTCACAATAAAATGAACTCAAATCTTTGCTTCATATATTCCTTTTCTCTTGCTAATATCTTCTCATATTCCTCACGCAGTTCTACTTCCTTTTTCTTTAAAATATCCTCAAGCTCTGTAGAAAGTGAGGGCCTCTGAAATTCCTTAATCTAGGCAAAATTAAAAATAAAATCTCTTTTTTAGTATTTCGTAATCGCCTTAAGTTAAAAAAAAAACATCTATTTAATTAATCGTTCTATAAGTTACAATATAACTAGTTTATTACCAGATTGTCGTTTACCCATACTTATATTTTAAACGTAAAGGTAAACTGTACTTAAGGTAGGTAATACCAAAATATCAATGTAACCGTTTTATAAAAGTAGGATTCCTATTTTAATTAGGTGCCAATGCTTACTTGTTCTTCCGGCGGTTCACAAATGCATTTCATTAGATTATTATCGATTTGCGATTCATTTCCTGCGCCCAAAACAGCAGCAGATACTTTTGGAGTATCTTCTTGTTCGCCTTCTAAGCCTTTGCTTTCACTTGAACCACTATCCTGAATCCTAGACGTCATCTGCCAAATGTGTTGACTATTAGAAGCAGTACATTACCTACCCATATAATAATATAAGAGAATTTACAGACAATTGTTTTTATTAAAGGTAGGCGGAGGTAACAGTGGCGAAAGCGGCGCGCGTCTCAAGCCAGGAGTATTTTCTTATTATGTGAAAAGCGATAGAAAATAGTGACGGATGTTAGCTCCTTGAATACACGATTTGGCCAAATTGAGAACGTAAACAGATTTTATTAAAAATGTGGTTCAATTTTCTATAGTAATTCTATTCGATTAAAAGTGTGCTGGTGTAATCAAACATTTCTACTCAACATTGACAAGAAGTAAAATAAATTATGGCAACACACAGTTCCGCTGTCGTGAAGTTCGTAACATGTGATGTTTCGTGAAGTGTTAATTTTTTACGAAAAACCTTTTTTAATTACCCGTAGTGCATCTTGAAAGTGTTAAAAACATACGTTTGTGCTTGACGTGCAGTGTTTATTGTGTAAGTTTAAAAGTGTTTGAATATCAACAATAATTACATGGATAAAGCCGTCACCTGAGGTTGTAAAGGTTAGTGCTTTTTTCATCTGTTGTTTGTCTTAAAATAGATTTCTGTGCGGGTCGCAATGATATTTCAGTTTTGTTTGTGTAACGCCTTCATGTGACTTTTCAGTTCTTTCATAAGACCTTGAACTAGAAATCTATCAGAGTGCCGTGATCAAGGTTAGGTTAGCGCGGGCGATTCATCTCGCATAATCATTGTTTATTTCTCCACTTCTGGTTACAAACATGTATTATTTCATCAAAAAAGCTATAAAAATCCATAAGTATGGTATAATGTACGTTAAAATGTAAATACAAATGCAAAAATCTGGTTCCGTGAACCTAACCTAAAAACGCGTTATTATTTAGTGCAGTTTTTTTTGCAAGTTCAGCGATACGATGGATTAACCGTTACTTGGCCGGTGCGCGTGTTATTACGGGTATTGGAAGTAAGTGAAGCTGTTAAATTCGCTGTAGAGCACAAATTGATGCGGTCACGTGAAATTATTTAGGTTTCACACATGGTTTGACAGTTAGTCGAGATTATTTTGGTGCTTATCGGTGACGACAGTCGGTATGGAGAGGTTTTGGCGTCAGAGTTAAGATAAATCTTAATACACTGTAACTGCAATGATTATCATTGCACTGATTACTTATGTAAAGATGTAAACATTTGTGTGAATGCTGAATTTTGTATTTGTTTATTAGCAGAGCTTTATGGTACAAAATTAAAGATTTAAAATAGATAACATTGAAATGCTTAAAATAGTCACATTTGACCTTAGGGTCTAGTGATATTGAGGAGGTGACATAGTAGAAATAAAACGACTTTAAAATTCAGTAATGAAATTGTTGATAAGGAAATTCATGCTTTACCTAACCTTTAAAAACAGTAGAAATACGTATTATATCATAATAAACTTATAACCTTAAAAATGTTTTTTACCAACCGATCATTAACTTAAATTAGAAAAAAATAAAAATGGTTCCAAAGCGACTTTCTGGCCAAAACTAATAGCCATTTTCAATAAAACTAGGAAATAAATAAGTGGACCTGCAATATTGTTTTTGGTTCAGATTATAAACAAAAAACAACCTTCACACTAGCTATAAAAAGAAAAAAAATAAAGTCCTACCTAATATGTGAAGGCTAATAATTCTACTAATTAAAAATACTCAAAATCTAGTCGCAATCTCATCTCAGTGACAATCAATCTCAAAACATGTAGGTCGGTAAATTGAAGGCATTTTGACAGATTGTTTCTGAGATTAGATTGTGATTGTCCTTAAAAGTTAGCAAATTGATTGTTAGAAGTATTGTTCATTTATAATTTTATGTAGGTTAGAAGCACATGTTAACAGAGAATTGTTACTTAGGACCCGATTAAGTAAAATAATTGTAATGCACATTTTCTGTTTTAATTATTCAGGGTCAGCACAAACTGAATAAGAGTATGTCTAAACAGTTAATTGATATTGAACTGAAAATGATCACTGATAAAGTTGAAATTGGTGTGCGAGATTTTCCATGAAATTATGGAATTTTTCAATTATGTTTGGAGGCAATTCTGACTAACTTTTGGGAACAATAATTATTGTTTGTCTGTCTCAATTGTCTTGTATTGTCTCTAATTTACAATTTAGATTGTTGCTGAGTTGAGATTGTGACTGCATTTTGATTGTTTTTAATTAATAGAGTTGGCCTTCTGATCTCAGTTTAAATCTGTCAATAATACCTCTAATTTACCTACATATATTGCAATTGATTGATGCTGAGATGAAATTGTGACTAGATATTGATTGTTTTTAATTAGTATAGGCCTTCTAATGTTTTTGGTGTGATTTTTATAGTAACTTAAAAAAACAAGGGTAAATGCCTCTAATTTTCCAACATATTTTGCAATTGACACTGAGATAAGATTGAGACTAGATGTTGATTGTTTTTTATTAGTATATAATTGGCCTTCTTTTGTGCCTTATGTTTTATAGGTGTGAGTGTGTCATGTAACTTAAAACAAGGGTAATCTCTAATTATTGTTCTTATCTATTTAAAAGCATAATATCTTTCCAGCTCTTTAGTATACCAGTCATGCATGGAACTAAAAATCTCTGCAAAATAGACCCTGCCACAAATTTCCTGATGTTTATTTTTTAACCAAAATATTAAAATACAGTATGTACCCTTGTTTAAGCATGTCTTAACTTCAAGCAACACTTAAGCAAGATGTCTTGGTTTTCCTAATTCAAAATTACCATTATAAAGAGGGCAATTAGTGCTTACAGTTTATTTGTTTGTGTGTGTGTGTGAGGTAATCTCTGTAAGTTGTAATCTAATTCCAAATAATCTTTTACTGATATAAAACAAACCTTTGAGAGTGCCATATTATATCATATTTTTATACTGTACACTCCAACTCCATGTGGCCAAAACCACTAGCAGAAGCTAGTTTCGAAAATATTTTTTTTTTAAATAAAAATCTTCTGCCTGTGACCTGTGACCCTGTGTTCTCTACAACATAATCATAAAAACAATGCCATATGCCATATCATCATATCAAATGGCACTCGGCAATAGTGTTGTTTTCTATCAGGAAGAGTTTTTTTATTGTATGAGAACTTCCAAATATTACCTCTTATAACCAAACTAACAAACCATATTTTACCTCTTAATAATTTTAGTTTAGGTAGCCACTTTAGTGGGCATATCATCACACTTGAATTTCCCAAAGAGTTAGGCAGAGGTGTACCAATGTACACCCACAGTTCGCCGGTACGTTTAGGTCCCATGTTATAGGGGGCGAGACTTTAGTAGGATTTTTATTAACAATAGGCTTATTGGCAATAGGCTCGCCCCCTATTACATTGGACCTAAATATGCCGGCGAACTGTGGGTGTACATTGGTACACCGCTGCCTAACCCTTCGGGGAATACAGGCGTGATGGTTTTTTGATGGGTCTTATTAACAACTAGTTGCATTAGACTTGGAATAAATTCTTTATTTGTTTATTATACAACTTATGTCCAGATAGGGCACAGCTAATGAATAAAATACTTTTATTTAGAGATAGCATACATTTTCTCCTTGTATGTGTCAATAGAAACATTAATTATTATAAATAAACAAATTAGTATACATAGGTACTAACTTCTTCAAAATCATAAACAAACGGTTCATTGTTAACTAAAAAAAGTTCATCAACCTTACCGCATGAGAAGCGTTTTTTCATAACATTTCCAGTAGTTTCCGATATGATCTGAATTTTGCACAAAAACAAAGGAACACCACAACGGCTAATTTATTCTAATGATTCATCAAAAGGACAGTAACTTGAGACGTTTGAATGTGGAATGCAAATAAAGATATATTTGCATATAATTTACATTTTTTTTTAGCTAAACTGCTTACTTGAACATTTCCTAATACTCTAATTGTTTATGTAGATTTATTATAAATGCTATGCCTACTAACTCACTTTATTAGGAAAAAATGCCTATTGTTTCAATTATTAAGCTTTTTTTGTGTCTGTTGCCATGACTTGTGATAAAAACGTAACAATTAATATTTTAAACTGTATCTTTCTGACTTGGTAACTCCCTTAGATAGTAAACCTTTTATAATGTACAAGAAATAAATTATGGAGTGAAATTCAAAGATTTTCCATAGCTTCCATCAGGGATGATATGATTTAAATCATTTGATTTAAATCAGTGATTTAAATCGCGATTAAAATCAAGTGTTTTTTTTTTTATTAAATCGGTGATTTAAATCAGTACTTTTTTACTGCAACCAAAACAGCCAAAAAGTGTTAAGGGACTTCCCTTACGGAACTACGGCGCACACATACATGTGCGTGTATCGTTAATATGCCTACCTATACCAGTATACAGTTCGGGGGTACCCCGAAATTTAAACTCTCGCCTGAAACCTCTCTTTTTATTCGAATCGTCATTTTTTATTTTATTTTTTGTTAAATGTTAGAAAATGGAAGTGGTTTTTTTAATTACCTTTAGAAGAATATTTGTTTGTTGACTTTCGGTTGTCATTTTTTATAAGTATAATTCAATATTTTTGTTAAATAGGCAAATAAATAGGATGCTATTTCGTTTTTTTAATAAAAAAATGACTTAATGAAAGAACTAATATGCTGATTTAACAAAAAATGATTTTTAAGAAAATAAATAACTGTCTTTCATACTGAAAACGACCCGATAATTCAAAAAATCAAAAATATCTGATTTAAATCATATAAATCCGATTTAAATCAAATTAATCTGATTTATTTGATTTTTTTATAAAAATCATGATTTTTATCAACCCTGGCTTCCATCCATACTTACAATATTTAACTTTTATATTATAAATCTGAAATTACATAATTCTGTTTGTCTGTTTATTACCGCGTCACCGCAAAACTACTGAACTAATTGTGATGCAATTTGACCAAAAATTAGCTTGGGATTTGGACAAGGGTATAGGCTACTTTTTGATGCGCGAAATTGGCGTGCATTCGCAATGACGACATTCCAAGCACACAGTAAATACAACTAAAATAACAAAAAAAAAATAAGATTACAAAAAAGAATTTGGCTTACAAAATAGTTTAGAAATAATGCAAAAACTTTGAAGGCCTACTTAATAGAAACTCATAGTTTGTTATTGATCTATATTTGCTTGTTTTTTGCCTAAACACTTATCAGTGATATCACTTTTTTCAGACTTGTTTTTAGAGATATTTTTTATGTTTTTAGTATTGGGTGGGAGTTGTTTATTTTGGGGTCATAATTATGCTTGTGATGTATAATCTCATGCAAAATAAATACATGATTCATTGCTTTAGTAGGGTTTTAAGGTATACATAAAGGTGCAGTTACTATAGTTTTGATAAATATAAATTTGAAAATTTCAATGAAGCTATAGTAAGATTAAGCCCCTTAATTTAAAAAAAATACTGTTTCTACATTACAAATGACTCAGAAACAGCTTCCAACAAGATATAGTTTTTTACTAATATTTATTTAAACTTATTATATCACTATAAAAAGTAGTGATTGTTTAAATATGTGATACACTGAAGATCCAAGAGTCTTGTCAAGTTATTTCACTACTTAGGTACTTTAGGTAAAACACAATAAACATTTATTATCCTACTAATATTATAAAAATCCGAAAGTTTTTTAGGATGGATTTTTGTTACTCTTTCGCACCTAAACAGTTGAATGGATCTGGATGAAATTTGGTACTGAGATAGATTGTACTGTGGAATAACACATAGCCTCACATAGGATACTTTTTACCCCAGAAATGTATGATTCCCTATGGGATAATATATCAAATTTGACGCGGCCGAAGTCGCGGGCATAAGCTAGTTTATTTAAAATATATATCATACCTTGTATCCTATTATAGCACAATATGTGTTAGTAAAAGGGTGATCCGTTTTTTTTTTGTATTTCATTTGATTTTACTATTTTTTTGTGTTTTTGTTGGTATTCAGTGACAGTTTGAGTTTATTGACAGTTTGACATTTTAGTCAGCTGAGTTCTGTCAAATGTCAATTGTTTGCAGCCAGCAAGGCAGTCTATTGCATACTTATTTTGAAATAAAGATGTTTTATTGCACAACTTGACCTAATAGTTATGATTCATTCTGTTATTATAGTTCTTTTGGTTCAATCAAAAACGTCTTAACAGACCTACTGTTATTGTGTACTTGATTAGTAATTTTTGTTATTCTTCCATTGATATAAGGGTCAGGGCACATTAGCATCAGAAACATGTAGATATTATGAGTGGAAGGCCAATTTTAGTAACTAAATAGAGGCATTTTTGACAGACTGGGACTGAGATTAGAATGCAAATATTCCTTAAAGATTTTCTTTCCAGGCATTTGCCATATTTGCTAGGAGTTAGGATTTGTGCCTGGTTTATGGCAATTGGCTCGCCAACTATTACAATGGACCTAAACATACCGGCGAACTGTGGGTGTACATTGGTACACCTCTGCCTAACCGTTCGGGGAATACGGGCGTGATGGTGGTAATTGCCATAATATTTTTAGTTCTTCGCCTCTTAGTTTTAATTAAACACCCCCCATGACCCCTGTACTGTTGCTTGCACCCGTAAGCATAATATTTTTCGTTGCGTTACATTGCATACTACCATAAACAGTGATATACTGATAACACAAAAAAAAAAATAGATACTCGATACCCAGCAATAATTGTTGCCGAATTTTACTTAGTATGATGAGCAGTATGCAGTATAGGCAGTTAATGGCCATGTGTGTGTGTGTGTGCGTTGTGGCGCATATAGATTATTGTTATTTTTTATTTTTGTGTTGTGCGTCGCTTTCGCAAGAATAAATGGTTTTTCTTTCTTTCTTTCTTTCTTTTCAATACTCAATACTCAATATATTTATTGCTTCCACAAGTACACTTAGATGGTAGGTTTTACAAAGATATTGATCATTGTGGACCCTGTCGGGCACTGCAAATGGTAGGAGAGAGGAAGAGGGCTTTTATTTGTCTAAATATATATTTCTAAATGTATCTATAATGAATTGCAATTATTTATTTAAGCATGTACATACCTTATTTAATTTAATTTAGCATTTATCATCAAAGTATTCGTTGATATTATAATAGCATTTGATTAATAGAAATTGTTTTAATTTATTTATGAATATATTATTTTTTTGTTGTTCTTTAATTATATCGGGTAATTTATTGTAAATTTTTATTGACATAGCTAGAGTACTTATTGAGAGCATTTTTAGTTTAGAGCCTTTCTTCATGTTATGTGTCTTTTAGATCTAGGTCTAATTAGATTGCGTAACACGTGTTTTCTTGCAAATAGGGTTACAAGGCAAAGCCGGGTATAGTTAGGCTTTTTGGATGCATGTCCGGCAACTGCCTCGTTGACGTTGGTCTCGTGGTCGCAAACCCGACTGATGAGCATGGGGTCCTGGGTTCGATTCCCAGATCGAGCGAATTGTGTTATTGGGTTTTTCCATTAGGAATTTCTCAGTAGCTCGGGGTTAGGATCTGTGCTCGGTTAATGGCAATAGGCTCGCCCCCTATTACATGGAACTTAAAACATACCGGCGAACTGTGGGTGTACATTTGTACACTTCTGCCTAACTCTTCGGGGAATACAGGCGTGATGGTATGTCCGGCCAAATTCCGGCTTAACTGGCTGGAGGTTTCAGATTTAAGAATCTGGTAACCCTACTTGCAAGTTTTTTAAAAGACAGGAATTTTATTCATTAAAAGTAATAAAAAGAGACAAATGGAACATTATGTATGTTGTATAGGTACCTTAACTACACTTGAATCAATAAACTATATTGTTGCTCTATCATTGATCCTCAGTAAAAAAAAGTATTGTACTAAAGAGGTAAGGTATTATTTGACTCACGATAAGTACATAAGCTAAGTACTGTTTTATGTACGAAAAATATTTTGCCACGAAATGGCGGTCGAATGTCTCACACCCGAATTCTTGTAAATTATGACCTGAATTAACGTAATATTTTTTATCGGACAACAGAATAAATTCTAGTGTTTTGTTGATAAATAATTATTATCTGTGTTACTTATCTTCAAGGGAAAACAATGATTCAGATACCTACCTCCAATTATAATAATTATGTGCGTTTATGTGATTATGTTCACATAAACAAATATTACTGATATTGTGTTAGTAGCCGGAATTATATCAAAGTAGCTTTTGCCCGCGACTTCGTCCGCGTGGATTAATAGTTCCCGTTCCCGGGGGATATCCGGGATGAAAACTATCCTCCCAGGGGTCCCAGACTATATCTGTACCAAATTTCATTGAAATCGGTTCAGTGGTTTAGGCGTGAAGAAGAGACAGACAGACAGACAGACAGAGAGACAATTACTTTCGCATTTATAATATTAGTAAAGAAGTACGGATTAGTACGGACTAGCAAACTACCGGGGCGGCGACTTCATCCGCGTGGCTCATTTCACCCGACATAGTTTACGTCTTGGGTTAATGCTCCGCTCCGGAAGGCCGCAGCGTGATGTTACATAGCCTAAGTTATTCAGGAACAATGTAACTACCTATTAGTGAAAAAATGGTTAAAATCGGTCCAGGAGTTTCGAAGCCTTTTCGTTACAAACAAACAAATAAATCTTACCTTAGGCGCTCCGCTCACGACCGATGTTTTTACAGCGGCCGTATGTGTTGTTATTTAGAATTAATATTATGTTCAATTCTCGCCGACAAAAAATATATCAAAATGGGCGGAAAGACTTACATACAGTTTTGTATTGAAAAGCATGAGACTATGCCCGTTCCGTCACCGACCGACACCGTCGCGTGTCATGCACGGAGCGTCAACTATTGTGGAGATCAACATTGGTTAATACGTTCTAAAGGGCATCTAATCAACTCAGATACGGATTGTACAGCTTTATGTGTCCAACTTGTTATATTATAGCCTATGTTTGTAGCTATATATTGATAAAAATGTTTATAATCGGTCCAGTAGATTCATTAAAAACAAACAAAAAACCTCGCCCCTTTATTTTAGCATAGAATAGACTATACCAGGGATGGCGAACCAATGGCACGCGTGCCAGTAGTGGCACGCGACAAAATAATTCGGGCACGCCAATATATGACAACTGTATATGTATTTGATCGAAAACAATTTACAACAGCAGAAATCACACTAACCTTTTATTAAAATAAACATAAAATAGTAAATATTACGATTCTTGTACAAACTAGTTGCAAACAAAGAGTGTTAACAGCTTCTAGTTGTATTTTTCTCCATTCAATGACTAAGCCAAGATTCTTTGATGGCACGTCATAGTCACATTATTATTTTTCTATAAAAAATGGCACTATCACCGATA
This sequence comes from Caradrina clavipalpis, assembly GCA_932526535.1. Lineage (NCBI taxonomy): Eukaryota > Metazoa > Arthropoda > Insecta > Lepidoptera > Noctuidae > Caradrina > Caradrina clavipalpis. The sequence goes on from OW052110.1 coordinate 2,493,071, forward strand.
AAGGTTCGCCATCCCTGGACTATACTATAACCAGAGAAGTAAAACCAATTTCGAGAATAATCTTCTATTCCGCTCGTGTACTTCATGAAGACCCAGTTCGTCACTATGTTTGAACTTGCGACAATCACGCTTAAAACTGAATTTTAATGGCCGGAAAACGGAATTAATTCTTGCCGTTTTTTCCCAGGCTCCATGCAGGAAGTGCCCGACATCGACTGCTTGGCTTATCTATTTTATTTCTATGTCTGTGGTTTACATTTAGACAATAACAGACAATAACCTCGCTCGCTGTCATTTAAGAATTTAAAGATATTTTACGCTTTTACAGTTACTTAGCGCCACAGAGTACATTGGTGCGTCTGCGCAACTTCAAGGCAAAATGTACTTTACTCCTACTTATCTTTATTTAGTTACTAATACTATGCGATGTCACCCGCTTTCAGTTACGTCTTCGGTTACTGCGCCGCTCCCGTTGGTTGTAGCGTGATGTTCTATAAGTACAAACCTTCTTCTTGAATCATTGTGTCTATTGATGAAAACCGCATTAAAATCCGTTGGGTAGTTTAAAAGATCTAAGCATACAGAAGCACAGACGGTGGGAAGCGACTTTGTTTTATACTATGTAGAAAAGACTAAGGTGATTGGCACACTGCCCCGCATCACGGAGCGTAGCGCGGGAGTGCGTGTTTTTACGTTGCTTGCAAGTATCTGTGTTTGTATAGAAAACACGCGAACCTACTCCAACACATAGAAAACGCGTTTACGCGCAGTGTTGTAAATACCAGAGCTCCATCGCCGCGCACCACGCAGCGTAGTGCGGGGCAGTGTGCAAAACGCCTTAGTACCATCATGCGCCTGTCCTATCGTTATGGTTATCGTGATCTAGTGCATCTTTAGCGATTCTACAAAACACACTCGCCCATACCCGACGTAAAATGTCTCCCCACTACAAAAAATACTAAACCTGACTCCATCTTCCACAGACATGGAGTCGCATATACTAAATACGTATCACCAGGCGCGCTTCCGTCCCATCGGCCACAAGATCCTTCGTATGAAGAGTGACTCCTTGTCTTCCGAAAGCAGTTGCAACCAGAACAGCCCTGAATACCCTCAGATCAGTGTGCCTCAGCCGAGGCATTCTGTGGACAGCAACAATGGCGATTGGTGCCAGAATCAGACTGTGAGTTACACTTCTTTTCTGTTTTTGAAGAGTTTATGCTTGCAGTACATTTTTAAATCAATGTCAAAGTACTTCATTTAACTCAAGCATATACTTTGGTTCATTAATTTCAGATGAATATAACACAATCAAGTCAAGACACTAGTTCGGACGACGAAAGTTCAGGTCTAGAAGAAAGTATGGAAGACTTGGAAGGTAATGGAGAGCAAGAGAATGCAGAAGATAGCAGTGAGGAACTGGAAGAAGCTATAGTAGTACACGAAGTTAATGTCGATGATGATGACGATGAATCTATCGAAGTCGATGATGACAATGACGTTGTGCATTTAAATTCACAACACAACATACAAATAACTGGTTCCAACAGTATAGAAGACAATTCCTTAGTAGAGGGCCATGATTATGATGTCATTACTGTTTACACTGTCAACCCTGATCTAGATTTAATCGAAGCTTCTTCGGATGACGATATAGAGACAGTTGAGTATGCAATCAGTGAAAAAGACATTGAGACAGAGTGCGTAAATGATGATAATAGTAGCTACAGAGAAGTCAATTATCAAGAACGAAATACAGTAAGTCAGGATGGTCTAGATATTAATTTAGACACTCCAGTAGTTTCAAATGTCGATGAATATTTCATTAAGAATAATAACAACGAACACATATTAGATACCGATGGCCCAGTCGTAAAAGACGTAGATGAATATTTTATAAAGGACAAAGGTAAAGAAACGAAACCAGTGCCAAATATCGACGATTTTTTCATAAAGCACAAGTTACCTGAAGAAGAAAGCACACAGTTTCATATACCAGCTCCTGCACCTAATGTAGAAGACTTTCTTGTTACTGATATTAAAAAAGATGTTGAAGAAAATACTGAAACTGAAAATGAATCCAACAATGACCAGGAAAATAATGCGGATGTGTCAATAAACGAGTCTGATTTAGAAGTTCTGCCTAACATAGAAGAGCTAAAGCGGTATCTTCTAGAAGATATGACATACACTAAATTCAGACACATACAAAAGTCGTGTTCGGTTCCACAGTCGCCCATGCAAAACATTTGCATGGATATCGATGACGTAAAAACATGCATGAGCTTTGAAGACTTGAACTTAGATCTCTCTGACCTTGCTTTTGACAACGATAAAGATAAATCAGAGAATGCTAATAAAAGTGATGACGTGCCACGAACACTGACAGACGAAGACGTAAACAGCTTTCTAATAACCAACAAAGCAGAACCTAAGGCTGAACCCGAAGAAGATGATTTGAGCCATCAAGATATGGAAATTGAACGGCCACTGGAAGCCACCATCGAAACTGCACCACCAGTAGTAGAAATGCCTCTATTAAAGCGAACATCTACTCCAATACCAACTGTCTTAGATTTCTGCATAGAGAAAACAGCTATAAAGAAGGAAAATACGGCAGATTCAAAGGGTGAATTGGAAGACTTTGTAGACGTAGAGTCTTGCAACGATACCGTCATACCGGTTCTCGAAGCGAACAACTTGAACTCTTTATTGGAACAGTTTGAAGCTACAGAAAAGCTAAACACTAAGAAAAAGGTGATACCTGTAGTCAAAATTGAAGATCCAAAGATAAAGAGTTTCAATAAGAACGCTTTGACAAATGGTATGAGGCTTCAAGATGCGGGCGTGCAGCTAAACAAGAATAAAATGCGGCAAATACTGGTAAGTATCTTAATGTCCTGTTTGCTTCTCAGGTCAGGTTAAAGGACACATTCAATCGCAATACGTTTTACAGATGCCGACGCCAATTAACACTACCGTCAGGCGGTCACAAAGTCCCGTCCACTCGGACCATGACTACTGTTCGTCGAAAAAGCGGCACAGTCTGCCCAACCTCAAGGGAGGGCAGAGCCTTCTCAAACCAGAAGTATTGTCTAGCAATAGCAGGATACTAAACTCAAGACATAGGTCGTGTAAAAGCAAAAAAGTAGTGTACCATCTCAGTAGTGACGAGGAAACTGACAGTAATGCTAAAAACAAAAAAGTGACTAAACCAGACGATATAGACGCTAAAAAGAAGACTAGTGTAAAGCCGAGTGTCAAACCGCCAGTACAGTCGAACTGTCGTAAAAAACTTTCCCCACCCCACAGTGCGCCCGATAGTTTTAAAGATAAATCTAACAGTTCTGTGATGATCAAAAGTGCTTCTAAAGCGAGTGATAATTGTAGTCAAAATTCTAATGGTAGCATTAAGTTAACTATTAAAAATAAATCTGAAGTTATACTAAACTGTGATCACATAGACTCTCAGAAAGATAAAAATATAGACAAGTGTAAAAATAGTGTTAGTGATAAAACGAACAATGTAGTAAAACAGGAAAAAAATATTTCGGAATTAGATAGGAGCAAAGGTAAAGCTGTAAATAATGTAGAGACTGTTACTGTAAAGGAAGAACCCCGTCCGAAAAATGAAAACTTTTATACAGCATTGTTTAGTAATAAGCAAGACGTTCAGATACCTCAGGCGTTGCAACCCAAAACGGAGAAGAGGCCGTTTGACGATGAACTGAATAAGTGTATGCTTGAGGCTGCTATTAAAAAAGAGGCTGAACAACCTCTGAAGAAAAAGAAACTAAATCTACAAGAATATAAATTGAGAAGAGGCGTCTGTTCGAATAACAGTTCTGCGACGGTGAGTCCAGAGGCAATATTCCCAGACATGCCTAGTCCTTTACTCGACAAAGTGGTCAAATGTCCAATAACACAGACCCCTCCTCACGGCTTATTAAACACAACTGATAAAGTGAACAATGAACAGACATTCTTCGACCCAATCAAAGAGGCTTCTAGGAAAATTCTTATGAACACTAAGAAACAAAAGGCTGAGGCTATGAGGAAAAGAGATGAAGATATAGTCATGAGTAAGATACCCAAAGTAGAGAATTTGCAATTGCAACCGTTAATAAGCGACGCCGAGATGATGAAAATTGTAGGAATGAGTCAACCAGAAGCTTTGCCGGTACCTAAGGAAAAACCTCAATTATCAGCTGATTATGAAGAAATTATACTTGTCAGTATAGGAACAAATACTGAAGACAACATGTTCAGTCATGTTGAAGAGCCCGTTGAAAAAGTAATGAAAGCTACATCTCCGACAACCGAATCCAAATCCATGATTAATTTCAAAATAAAAAAATCTGATCACGTACTTAAACAGAACGTATTCGATAATGTTAAAAGGGACAAAAGGAGTCCAGTTGACGAGAAAAAGCATTCAGACATCAAAATAGACAAAGAACGATACAAAGATATAACGGCGACATTGAAGAGTGTGGGGAAACAAGTTGAGACTAAAATAATGAGCAACTCCTTATTCTCTAGTATCCAAGATGTAGTCATGAAGAAAGCTCCCGAAGAGGCTGGTGGGAAACATGACGACAGACACTCGAAACCCAAATCTCCACAAGAGAAACGCGATTTCAGATTTGTAAAGACCACGATAGTAAGAGAATACGATCCTAAAGCGGAACACGGGGAAGACAAAGTCATCCTACACTTAGGCAAGCACAGAAGTAAACCAGGATTCTCTAACATGGTCATACAAACTGATCCGGTAGCCGAATTCGCGGAACTGCCAGTCTTAGCCACAATGCCGAAAGAAAGAGCCAGCCCAGTGAGCAGAAAGAGAAACGACAGTGACATGTCTTTATCAAGCGATGAAAGCCCATCACGTAACAACGAAGAACGTCAACTTAAACAGACGAAACCAGATGATAGAGTATCTAAGCCGAAAGAAGTGAGAACGGAACGGACTGAAACTAAAGAGAAGCGTTCTAGATCGAAGGATCGGTACGATTCTAAGTACAGACGTCGATCAAGGTCGATGTCGCGTGGTCGCAGAAGACGGTCGCGTAGTCGTAGTCGCAGTCGCTCTAGGTCCCGTGGTCGCTACAGGAGGTACAGACGATCAGACTCACCTTATAAGAGGAAACGCAGGTCGCGATCTCCGTACCACAAAAGACGTTCACCCTCAGTTAGACGCGATCGTTCTAACCGCTCAAGATCTCGCTCAAGGCCGACAGAGACTCGTTCAAAGAGTCCTGTTGCCAAGAAAACGAAGCCAAGTCCTCATATGAATGGCAATGATAGGAAGATTGTGAAGTCAATGACCCCGCCGTTGAGGAAACCGACGGTTTCTGAAAGCTCGGATTCGTCGACTAGGTAAGCATTTTGCTTTAGCGATGTTTTACAGGGAGGGATTTTGAGATAGGGTTATAAGATTTTTAGAAAGGTCTGTTTTAGAGACTTAATTGATGTTACGAATTGAAAGTCTAGTGCGAGTTTTTATACATATTCGACCGCGTGAAGGTAAGCTTCAATATGTACGAAAACAGGAATAGCGCCGTCTTGTGACAACAATAGAGAAATCAATTATTCCGCGCAAATTAACAGAAGTAAAAGTTTACGGTGGATTCTCATTTCTGCTGCAAAGCTGCTGTGCTGGGTTAAATACAGGCACACGAAACATTTTAACTTTGTTTCTGGGGTGAAAACGCATTTGCGTGACCCCTGTATTGCAGATGTGTATAGGCAGCGGTGACCACTTGACATCAGGTGGGCCGTCTGTTTGTTTGCCATCCAATGATATACAAATAGGAAAAAATCTCGCACTAGGCATTCAGAGGCCCTAGCACCCTAGCTCAAGTAAACACTATGTAAATTAGGACGATTTTAAAATTGACAATACTCGTTTCGCACATCATATTTATTTATTGAGTTTGTAGACTCATATCAATTAACATATTTCCCTCTTTAAAATTGCCTCCCTGTAATATTTTTGGTGTGTAGTTTTATTTGTACCGTATGATATTGTAGGTAAAAGTTGATAAATTGAAAGTATGAAAAGAAAATAAAAAATGTGTCGTTTGTCCTATTTCTTAGGACTCATGCAAAGCATTGTATTTTCGTGACAATTAACACCACATGTGGTGATTCTGATTACCGACAGTAGGTCTGTAAAGCGATGTTAATAATTATAATAATTATTTATTTAATTATGGATAAATGCCGAGTTAACATTCCGTTTTTAGCATGGTTTTTAGACATTTTTTTATGTCTATTTTGTGTTTAGTGCTGCCAAAATAAGCCAACCCACAATCTCTCAATATTCAAATAAATGTGGAACTACTGAAACATCCCAAACTAAAATATATTTTAAATGAAACGGCGTAAAATATCCAAAATTATTACAATTACTTCGAATAATGGAAGGAGTTTGAATGTGGGTTAGGTCTTTTTGGCAAAACTAAACTTAATTGTAGAGTTGCCATATTGATTTTCATGAAACACCTATAAGATCACCTATAAAGTGTTGACAAAATATCTTGTTGGTCATGATTAATCTCTGAACTAATCTATATAATATTCATTTGTCAAAAAAAAACTATTTCAAAATAAGACAAAAATTATCCAATATTTAGCATCCAAGCTACCACAAGTCTAGCAAGCAGAATTTGCAAAAGAGGACCGTTAAAGCAGATTAATTCCAATGTTTTGGTATTACAGTTCATATTATGTTAACAGGTTTTCAGTTTTCCTTGTATTAGCACTGTTGTAGTAGCTAAATATAAAATGGTATTTCAAGTAGATAGGCCCGAGTATTACCTAATGTAAATTCTATATGAAGACTTAGACTATTATAGTAGTAGAGCTCTTTGTGAAGTACTACCACCATACGTATTTCTGCCGCAAAGCAGTGTTGCTGTGTACCGGTTTGATGGGTATGGGTGCCGGCGTAATTGCAGGCACTTGAGACAAATCATCTTTGTCTCTGTGGTGGTAACGCATTTGCAAGGCTTCTGATATTGCAGATGTCTTTAGGCAGCGGTGACCACTTAACATCAGGTGGGCCGCGTCGGCTTGCATCCAAATACATAAAAATAAAACTTTATTTTTTTCCCTGAAATCTGATTAATTTTAAATTATCTGTAGAATTAGAGACATAGTTGTATTGAAAAAAAAAGATAGATGGTTAATTTTTTTGACAAATAAATAATGGATTTGATCTGCTACGCTAGAGGTCTTGGGGTCGATTCCCAGGTTGAGCAAAGTGTTATGGGATGTTCTATGAAATTGTCAGTAGTAGTTCGGAGTTAGGATTCGTGCCCGGTTAATGGCAATAGGTTCGCTCCCTTTTACATGGGATCTAAACATACCGGCGAATTGTGGGTGTACATTGGTACACCTCTGCCTCATCCTTTGGGAAATACAGGCGTGATGGGTGATAAAATAAATAAATATTCACCAAAATCCCGTACAAAACAAAGCTACTTAAACATGGAAGCTTATAAACTGCGTAGAAAGTATTCTCTATTGCGACAGGGTTACGCAAGAGGGGTAGGGGTAGCGGACACCCCGTGACCGAACACGTGACACAAATGTACACTCGACAAAACTGTTTGGTATACAGGCAAAATTATTCATCTTTTTACTACACTGCCAATGCCAATATACATTTTTATTGTATGCATAATTACTTTTTAAGCTTATGACACAGTAAGGGCCACTTTGACCAAAATCACTAAACATATTTAGCGTTAAATGTGTTTAAATAATCATTCTGTCACTGTCACTTTATAATAATGTGACAGCCTGTCAGGCTGCATTCCTGTCACTGACAGGTATGCAATGATGTTCTAAATACGTTTAGGCACTAAATGTATAATTAGTGATTTTGGTGAAAGTGGCCCTTAGGAGAGTTATTTTAAAAGAATTGACTACTCAACACACTCACAATCTTGTTTAAAAGTAACCGTAAGTAAGCTGCCTGTATACCAAATAGCTTTGTTGGCTGTACATGGAAAAGGTTATTTGAAATGGCTTCGTTGAGCAATAAATTAATTAATGGCGAAACAATAACATCGAACCCCTGTTTATGAACTTTTGGAAAAGAGGGATATTTTTTTTTGTGAAACGCTTTCGTAATTTCTCTTTCATAAGCTCTGGATAAGTTCTTGTTAAATTAGCTGGCGGATTTCTTTTTGAAAATTATTTTACCCTTTTTGGATTTATTTGATCGTTGGTGACACTGGGATATACTTATTTATTTTTTCAAAGACTAACGTTCTGTTGGTCCTATCGGATGGGATCTGCGTAAATTTCGGAATTATGCCAAAGTCCTAAATGAATGGGATAAAAGTAGCCTATGTACAGTCAAGAGCAAAAACATGTATACACTTGGCAAAATTTAAAAGCGATTTTCTAGTGAATGCACGATTGCAACGTATAGATAAGAGCGATTTCATACTAGGATGGGATCCAGAATATCGATACCAGAAGTATCAATTAATGTAAGGGACAAAACACGGTTTTTCAGGAGAGCCAAAAAACGATTTTATTTTTTTAAATCTGGGTATAACTTTTTACTGTCTGCTCCAATTTTAATTGTGTCTAGAGCAAAGTTTCTTAGAATTTCCTCTTCTTTCATGCTCTAAACGAAAGATTTAGGAATACCCAGCGGATTAAAATATAGCATGTCCTTTACATTAAAAAAATATGTTTAGTTGTGCCTTACGTTACTAATATTTTATGTGTAAACCGTCAAGCATAGTGTAAGCAGCAAGAGAAATAGAAAATTATACGTAATCCTATTGTAAAGGACTTTTACAGTGTTGCAATTTGATGTAACTATAGATTATCTACTAAAATTATGGTATTTTAACACCATGGAAATAGGTTCTTTGCATGATTAATGTTAGTTTCAGCTTAGCTATCACAGATTTAAATGAAAGGAGATGGCTAAATGGAAGTATAGACCACTGCCCCATGTGCCAGGTACCATGTATAAATATGGTACTAGGTACAATGTAATGCTGAATGGCTAAATATTAGTATTTCATGTAAAAAAGATTCAGATACTTTTTGGGAATAATATAATGGTAAAATAATATTGCCTAAAAAGGAAAAAAAGGTGTGTGACAGTATATAATTTTCTTCAACAGACAAAAAATAAAACGAAAAAGAATAAAACTAAAAACGAAAATGAGGTTGTATATTTATAAGCGAATGTTTGTGATGAAAAAGTTTTTTTTTTAGATACTTTATTATGTTTAATAAATAGTTCACGAAAGTGCTAGAAAAATATTAAACACTACATAATTCATGAATGATTTTTTAAATATTATGAGGCTATGTAAGATTCATATACATTCCAGAATGTATCTGGCCCGGAGGCAGTCATTTAGCCATCACCTTTAGAAATAATTCTTAAAAAACTCTAATCATGAATTAAAGTAAGGGACATGGTATTTAAATCGACTGAGGTTGTAAATTATTAACACTATGACTTACTTTATTTTTCAGAGAAAAAAAAATGTAAACGTCCGTTACAACATTTTTTTTTCATAAATCGTTTTACGCAGGCCAATTTTTTTTAACGTAAGGGATTTTTTTTTAACGATAGAATTTTTTTAATAATACCAATCGATAGAGCAGAAAATTCTGAATCCAATGATGTATATAACTCATTTTCGCCAAAATGTCCCTTACGTTAATTGATACTTCTGGTATCGATATATGATATTCGTAACACCATTAAATTTTAATCAATCCTTTGGAAAGAAATTGCTTTAGAATGATGCTAAGTGTATACATGTTGATGCTCGTGACTGTACTATTCCAAACTATGATCTATCTCTGTGCCAAATTTCATCTATATCCGTTCAGCCGTTTTGGAGTGAGTGACAAACTTCCATCCAAACTCCATCCATTGATGAATTGAATGATGATGAAAATGCGATTGAGAGTGTAAAATCTTACTGCTAAATAATTTCTAATCAGTTGAATGCTCTGTAAGTATCATGGTAGCTGTTATCATTGGTTGACTAAATTGACAACAATCGATGGCATTGGACTAGACTGGTGAGCCAATCAAGACATCAAATCAAACAGACTGACTGTTAATTGACTATGCATCTTTCAGCGATGCAATATACTCATGGATATGTATGGCTGTTTGTGTATGTGAGTTTATTTATATGTAAGTAAATATTCCCACGATATAGGCGAGATAAATGCGCGGGAGGAACGTTTCAAGAATTAAAAAAAACAACATGAACAACCAATTATAAAAACAATTATTTGTTTATATTAACGGGGGACAAACTCTGAAAGTTGAAAAAAAAAGCAGTTTCCAACATTTTAGTACTTAGTGCATTTTTTTAGGGAACTGTTGATTTTATTATTCACAAATTTTAACATTATATAGGTATGCGAATGTAATGTCTGTTACGCTTTTGCGATTAAACCACCGAATTTGATGAAATCTGGTACGGGATAAGTTTGAAACCCAAGAAAAGACATACTTACTTAAATCGCGGGAAAAAGCTATATTTTCATATTTCAGTCTGATACAAAAAATTGTTCGTATATTATCAGTATATCATTTGTACTTTAACCATCTAAAATAATATGTGTGTGTGATTTTCAGTCGGATCAGTAAATTGACATCTTTTAGAATCTATTTGCTTCTGTGCATCTTAAGGTCACCATTTAATCTCCACCTGACTGTTCCAGCTCATCATCTTCTTCTTCCTCGTCATCGTCTGGATCCAGTTCATCATCCACCTGCTCCAGGAAGTCGCGGGAGTCCTGCAGTCCGTACAAACGAGATGAGCTGTATAATCAGAAGGGGTATAGGAGTTATAGTTCAGAAGATAGGTAAGTCAGTTTTATTCTTAAATTGAAGAAGATATTGTCTTATATAGATTCAATATTATAAATTTGAATTTTTAAAGTGCCTTTTAATGGTATAAATGAAATAAATGATTTGACTTTGACTTTGAAAAAGTCCAATGTTATATTTTGGCCAATCAGCCCGGTTTGTCTCGGGGTCGCAAGCGCTACTGTTTAGCCTAGGGTTCGATTCTAGGACAGGCAGTGTTCGAAAATCGGTAAGAAACTTAATAACACCAACCTATTACTGTCCCACTGCAGGGCAAAGGCCTCTTCTTATACAGAGAAGGCACGAGCATTGATCATCACGCTTGCTCTAGGCGGATTTGTGATTTCAGCCTTTTATTAATTACACACAAGTTCCGTGCCTCGGAAAGCACGTAAAGCCGTTGGTCCCGGCTGTCATTTGTAGATCTTTGACAGTCGTTACGGATAGCCAGAAGCCAAGAAGTCTGACAACCAGTCTAACCAAGGGGTATCGTGTTGCCCAGTTACTGGGTTGTGGAGGTCAGATAGGCAATCGCTCCATGTAAAACACTGGTATTCAGCTGCATCCGGTTAGACTGGAGAGCCGACCCCAACATAGTTGGGAAAAGGTTAAGCAGATGAAGTCCAGGTTTCCTCACAATGTTTTCCTTAACCAAATTCAACAATGATGTCCAAGAAAAACTTAGAAAGTGTACATGAATTGAAAAGTCTTTTTAGTACATTTTTTGGATGCAGCCGGAACTTTTGTACCAAATCCTATAACTTTAGAAACATTTGAAAAACTGGATGCATTTCTAAAATATTTTTCTTTTGTAATGTTTTTATCGGTTAGTTTTGAATGCATGTTATGCGACTGTATCATTGTTATTGAACTAGGTCAATTTAAATTGCAACGATTGGCGCGCGTTGATATAACAACTATACGTACCTATTGTAGCTATTCTGCTACTCTTAATAATGTAAAATACCGTTAAAAAGATATATGTAGTCTTACATCCCGACCTCAACTATCCTAAAGTATACAGGTCAAAGTCAAATCTTTTATTGCAATCAGATTATTAAAACCACATTTGAACTTCAAAATTAGGATTTTCTCCTGCATCGTGGGTATATTACCACCATTTTTTGTGAACGCATAAACAATCCAGGAGAAGTTCCTAGTATGGAGCAACGTGTTTTAAAAAAATGAATGGTGAATTATCCCATAATCATCATCATTTCAGCTGTACGACGTCCTCTGGTGGATATAAGCCTATTATCACAGTTTGGATTTGTGCCCGGTTAATGGCAATAGGCTCGCCCCCTATTACATGGGCCCTAAATATACCGGACAACTGTGGGTGTACATTGATACACCTCTGCCTAATCCTTCGGGGAATACAGGCGTGATGGTGTGTGGTATCATCACAGTCTCTCAATCCAGTAGTGTAAACACTATTTCTTCTTACAGGGAAAGCAATACGCCGGTGGAAGAGCGTCGGATAGTGTTCGTGGGGCGTCTGGAGAAAGACGTCACCAAGCTCACGTTGAAGAACCAGTTCTCCAAGTTTGGACACGTGTTGGAGGTGCGGCTTCATAGCAAGGAGGATGGGTAAGAACTGCCAAGATTGTATAGATAAGTTAAATGATGGCAGTGGTAAAGGCACTCGATTGACTGCGCGCCGAAATTGGCCGTTGCAATCAGAATTTGGCGAAATTGGGCATCAAAGACCCGTCTGGCACCTAGTGGGATTGAGGAGCTCCTGATCAGACAATGTCTTATATGCTGGAGTGTCCCAATTGTCCGTTCACCTGCACCCTTGACGAATGACGATACTGGATTTTTATTAAGAATTTCTTAGAAGCAGTCCGGAGTTTGGAAGTTGACAGTGTGACATCCCGGTGATTAGGTGCGCACTCACTGTCACTGATGGTCAGTCCTGCACCTGATCCCTACCCGGTCTTGTCGGGTTGCCGGTCTATCGGACTATGAGAGTGAGGGAAGAGGGAGTGCACCTGTATTTGCTCATACAGTTGTACTCAATAACATTTTGGATATACTAATCTGAGATTGGCAGTCGCCACCTAAACTCTGTCGTGAGAATATGAAGAAATCTTGGTTTCTTCCACAACCAGCAATATTTTAACTGCATAACCGACCTGACATGTAATGATAATCTCCGCACAGTTCTCGCTACGGGTTCGTGACGTACCAGCGCGCCCGCGACGCGTGGTCGGCGGTGGAGGCGTCCAGCACCTTCCCGCAGTACGACGTCGGGTTTGGAGGGAGACGCGCCTTCTGCAGGCAGAGCTACGCTGATCTCGGTGAGTTGTCCTTCTTTTCAGAAAACCGATGCCCCACACTAGGAGTTTCTCCTGTATAGTGGGTGCATTTACAAACATGTAAACTTACATATACAATCAGCCAGACCCGGAACATCTATCTGTAGGCTATACTAATATTTGCACACACTTGTGCACTATAATATCTCTTGCGCACTTGGCTAGTCTTCAATAAGATTCGCCGTTACCGAAATTCGGTAGGACTTGTTAATTCTGTACATGCAAGACAGTGTAAGCATCGAAAAAAAAATTCTGAAATATAGCCAATAAGTCCCAGGCCAAGCCATCAAGAAAGCCATTGAGAGATCTGCCTCATGTTGCCTCATCTGTGTCATATTGTGTTCTAATGTCAAAAATGCTGATTGGTGCAAATGTGCAATGCTCGCTTGTCATGTGTAAACAGAGAGTCATATATTATATGACTCTTACAGATAATTAAGTCGAAAACCTTTCATAAGTAATATTAACGTCTAAACTAATTATTTAATTTTCTCCTTTCAGACGGTCTCGAAGCGAAGTACACGGAAAGCGCCTTCCACGGCCAAGCGGCGCCACCGCCAATCCGAAGAAACGACGATATGTCCTTCGAGCAAATGCTTCTAGAAATGAAGAAGAAACTTAGCCAACGCAAACGCCCTGACGATCCCAAGGCTTGACAGTTACTAACACTTGGCCGGGCAATCATCATGGCACTGACATTCGCTGTCAAAGTGACAGTTGGCTTTATGTAGTGGCAAAGGCATGAATCAGATTCAGCCTAAGTGATTCAAGTGACAGTGGCGTAGTTTGATAAGACTGTGAGTGAAATTGTGTTGAATTTACTAGACGCTGGCTTCTGATTCGTTTGTCGGTAAGCATTATATTTAGTATTTGAACACTTACCTCTCGGTAGTACTGTCAGTCATAGCAGATAAGCGATTTAGTATGACTAAAATGATTTAAAAATGTATACAAGATGATATTACGTACTGATTGACATTTGTATTGTCCCGGCTTCGTGTACCTTGTCAGTTTAATTAAATTGTGTCGGGTCGAGATATCATTGAATAAAAATAAGAGTGAGATTATATGAATTAGGATTTACAACCGATATATTCATGAAATTCTTATTCAATTACGGCGAATCATGTTCTAAATGGTTAGCCAAAGTTTCAACATCTTTGGTCTCTGCGGGGGTGTGCAATGACAGCTCCTGTCAAGGATGACAGCTGTCAAAGTGACAGTTACCTAGATGTGCAATTAAAAAGACAGTGTTGTGTTGAGAACAAAATTTGCTCATGGGTTGTGACATCTTTATTATGATTTTTATTTCGAATGTTTCATATTTTTATCGATTCCATAATAATTTAAAGTCGCAAGATGTCACAACTTCTTCATTACCGTTTTGTTGTGGTTAATTAGTTTTTAATTTAGTTGAATTACCTCATGGATGTAAATATTTGGTTATTTTTTTTTTGCTCTGTACATAATATCTTCAGTTCGGCGCTGCCTTTTGTTTTGAAAACAGGTTTTTTTACAATGGTAAGAATGTACGATAAGATGGAGTAGACGATTTCCCAAAACGCGAACCTTCAAATGGAGCTACTCCATAATATGTATCTCTTCGTTGAATAAATTGGCAGACCTTTAATATTTCCATAGCGCTCTTTTTAATTTTCATTTATTCTACCCTTATTATAATTTGAAATCGGCGAAACACGTCATTTGATTCGAAATTTAAATAAGCTTGGTCCAATCGAGTCACAATGTTCAATGCTGTCATAAACAGTGTATAAAGATGAAATGCCTTTAATGTGCCCGCTGGTAAATAAAATGCTGGGACCATTTGGAGAAATAATCTCTTGCCTAAATATTACGTAAAATTCGCTTAAAAATGATTATTTTCAAGTTCCGTCAAGCGTTGACGTTTGTCGAAGAATCAATACATAAAAAAAAAATGATAATTATCTAGAATTTATGCAGCATTCAATGCTGCTAAAGCTTCGCAAACATCGGATAAATTGTGTATAACGACCGTCGATCATTACACTCCGACAAGGCGACGGCCCTATCAGAATCGCTTAAAAAACTCAACCGCCCGCAAGGCGTCACCTTTTATATCTTGTCATTGAAAAATGAAATTTAACGTGCAAGATTTAAAGCACTAACTTGAATGGCAAATTATTTGCTGTATTGATCCGTGCTGTTATAGAGTTTTTGGTATAAAGACTGCGTTGTCTAAACTCTCGTTAAACAACGTCTCAGTGTGATGTCGCACTAAACAAAAATTATTTGTAATATATTCTATACATGATTTTTATGATAATGTATGTTACTGTTACCTACTTCACGCTATAATCTTATGTATTACCTAAAACCGAAGGTTGTAATTTCTATGTATATTCTTACACCCAATTTATTTTTTATTAAGTACACTAAACAAATATAAAGACAGCTAAATATACTAAGGATTTGACAAAATGGCGCCGATTAGGCCAACCATCAACAAACAAAGTAAGAAAGAGATGATAGTCAGTTAAGTGTCAAGTTGTTTGCAAAATGCTGCAGCGTGCTTTTAGGCGGGAAAATAATCTGACAGCTGTAATTTTCTGTCTGCCATCTCTGTCATACTTTATCTGCAAAAAAAAGATAGCAAGAAGTGTAAGATTGGTTTTTCGAATCGGGCCGATGTTTGATTTAGAAATGGGTAACATTCTGCGCATGGATAGTTTTTGGAACACTTATTAGTAGACAGACCTTTGATATTCATTAAATTCCTGTAGCGGGACCAATATTTATACCAAAATAATTTTGTCATATGATATTCATGCTCTCAGAAAGACCTTTCAAAGATATTTCAATCAATAAGCCAAACAGAAATTAAAGAAAAAAAAATCGTTCTAAAAGTATCCATGTGCGAAACACTTGATATTGAAAACTGAACCTTATTTCCTACGCAACAACATTTAATGCAGTTATTATAAGAAAATTAAGTTCCACGGAGATTGTAAGTGCCAAAATTAGAAAGAAAACACTGTTCCTATTTTAAATAAAAAATTCAAATCACCCTTAGCCAATAGTTTTACACATTACTTGCTTAAAATATTAAAAAGGTTTTATTTTACCACATTTGATTAAACTTGACACATAATTCCGTTCAAATACTGTTCTATTTTTGAATGTATTTACGGAATAGTGTCCATTCAGTGGTGGTGAGACAGGCCCTTAATTCAAAATGGACTGGACTTTTATAGTAAGCCTATTCCTATAAAATTCGCGGTAGAAAATTCTGGCGAACGAAACACCAAAATATAAGTAGTAGCTAAACTTTATTAAAAAAACAGATGACGTAAACCAAAAAAGAAAACAAATAAAAAATGGCTGGACCACAAAATAGGATAGATAGAACATTATGTTCATAAAATATCATGTTTTCGAATTACTTTTCAGAAGTAATTACAGGATTTTTCATACAGTTTAATCGCAAGAAATGCCTATAACGTATTCTGGATGGCGTTTTAGAAATAAGATACCATGAAAAAATCTACGTTTGCACGACTGAGTTAGCCCGAATTTTATAGGAAATGCTTTGTAACTCTTACTTCTTATGTTATTGTACAGTTAATTTATAATTAATTCAGTTAATCTAACTTTAGTCCCTTTTCGCGTACATTTGTTTAGACCAATTCTACTGTAAGTATACAAACTCTAAGCAACGTAGATGGCGCCACTGTAGATTTTACTTTTAAGTCTCATTTAGTTTCAATTTTATTATAGAATAGTACTGAAACACAATAGATATTGCCAAAGGAATTGTAATAAATAATTGACACAAAACTAATATAATTCTGTTTTTTATTTCACTAAAACACACAAAAAAAGGTTTTGTAAATGGCAACATTTCATTAGTTCGCTTAGAGTTGCCAGTGTAGAAAAACAGCAATTAGATTGATTTTCAAATCTAGTCAATGTTACTAGATGATATTTTTTGTTTTATCTTTGTGGTGATAATTTATTTAAACGTAAAGTTAAGCGTATTTTAATGGTTTTAAGTTTAAAGATTTTATTGCGTAGTTTCTAACGGCTAGAGACGTGAGAGGTTATAAAAATGGCGACTAAAACTTAAAAAAAAAATTGCAGATTAATCATTTACTTGTTTTGTTATTAAAATTGGCCTCCAATTAATACTAAGTTGTGTTTTTTGTAACTAAATGTGTTTTAAGTTCCACTAGTATTGTAATTTATTTCCGAATTTTGTTCCACCGACAGTGTAAAAGCGACTTTATTGTCTAGGCCATAAGGCTTCTTGTCTATAGTTAACCATACACTGGGCAATTTATTTACAGACATTATTTTTTTTTGTAATCATTTCATTCCTACTTATGTGTATTGACATTATTGTAAATACTTATAGATATTGCGATATTGTAAACTGTATGTAACAACTTACTATAATCCATAATTTGGTTTAACTTCAAGTCAATAATAAATGACTTTTTTTGCATAAAAACATCTGACGGTAAATTGACAAGTGTATGGACCATCTGACAGGTCATTCCCGCCAAATTTTGACAGCTGTCTAAACAGCTTGCACAGATAACAAATATTTTCTTTTTTTTTTACGTAAGCGTAAGATCTAAAGAATGATAAGTAACATGAATGAAAAGACTATGTAGTACATAATTTTGTACGTATTTTTAAATTTAATCAGCTTAACAAGTCATTACGAACATAGAATCAATACTCTTTAAAAATAAGATCATGGCTTTGTAGCATTTAGGAATTGTTAAGATTACGTTAATAGAAAATATGAAATTTTTGTTTTACATTATGTCGTAGTGTCCATCTTAATTTCGTTTTGTGACTAATTTTTGAAAACGAGTTTTGTATAAGAATTTTATACACTTCGGTTTTATAAATCTTAATTGTTAGCTCTTAAGATTTAAAAGTATGTGAAAAATGATAAATTGACCTTGGATTCATTGATATAATCTGTGGCGCTGTTTGTCAAAAAATAAACTAATTTAAAATGTTACAGAATGAAATGAAAAAGGAGAAAAAACGCACACTAGCGCCATAGAAAATCATGACTTGTTACGGAACTAATAGTTCCTAATTTTCTTTAAAATGACTTGAAAAAGATTATGGAAATTGAGTAAATAGAATGACACTATACCCGTAATTGAAAACATTAAAAAACCGTTATACAAGGTTCTTTATTCAAATTCAAAGGTAGCTTGATAAAATAATGTTTTTGAATACGGGTATACATAATTCGCTTGGCTTGAACTTAAATGCTTGTGAATAGAGTTGAAATTCGTACAGATTCAAACACTACGGGGTTGTAGTACATATTAAAAGTCCAACATAGTGTTGATAGTACATAGTGAGAATGTTTTATACATAAAGCTGTTGATAAATAAAAGTATTTTGGACATAATTTACGTATTTTTATTAATTTTTCCATTAAATCTACTACCGCCCGGTAGATGGCGTTGGGTTAAGGTATATTTACCACGCGCATCTGCGCAAGCAAACATTAGTTTTAGGCAGAGATTAATATATACTAACGTATTATACGAAGGGTTGGTGCTACCACCCGATAGATGGCGTTGTTCATGAGTTTTAGGTACGAAGGTTTGGTGCTATCACCCGATAGATGGCGTTGTCAGAAAGAAGAAGCTATAGGCGTAAAAATGAAATTCGAACGTAAACAGAATACATTAGCTTACAGCAAACTTACGTAGATGGCGCTAAAACAAAATTATTACTTGTAGTACGAGACGATCTTAGTTGTTAGATAGAATAAGAATTGTAATAATGGGATTTCTTGGTAAAAAAAAAACAGTTCTATGTTGCGTTATAATTTTTTTTATTGCTTAAGTACTGAAACTACTTAAGGTAGGAAATAGTAGCTTCTGCCCGTGACTTCGCCCGCGTCTGAGATGTTATCCAAACGGGAACCTTACATTTTCCTAGCTTAAAAAGCTTATGTGTCATTTCAGACTATAATTTATATCTTTTACATTTTTTCCAGAACCGCTGTTCTGGCGGTATAAAGCAACAAACATCAATGCAAACTTTTGCATTTATGATAATATAAGATTACATTAGAAGTAAGTACAATACCAAATTACGATTCTTTACCTTCATATTAACACAGCACAAGAAAACTCCTAAATATTTCCCCCCTTTGAATCGTCATTTACTCTTATACAAACTAAAACCATCCACATCTACCTTACGCCACCCCAAATGTACCTACAAGGGCAATTATAAGGGCAAATTAGTCATTAGGGCGGCATCACACTGACGGGGACGCGCCGGAATTGCTCGCGGGCACCACACTAATTTAGACAGTGTAGCTGTTGCCTTAAGGCCCGGGCTATTAAGCCATTGTAGTTGTTGCCTTAGGCGCGGGCTATTTATACCGAAGGAGTTTACTTCGGCTGAAGTGAATAGGTACTTAGGGAGAAGTTGACGGTGGAAAAATACGGTTTTTGGTTTTTGAGAGCGGGTTGTTATCGGTTAAGGTGGGTGCGTTTTTTTTCTTTGGTGAATATTTAAGGTTGTAAAGAAAATCTAGATGAGGTTAAAGGTGATGCAGTCGGTTTGTAGACAGTGTCAATAAATTGGGTATTTGAAACCATTTTGTAATCATTAAAAAAAAACTTAATTTTAGCCTTGTAACCCGATATATATATTTTCAATTAACATTAAAATTATATAATTGTTAATCAAGTGACACGGCAAAAATGTGACGTCATAGTTTTCTTTTGCCGTATAAAATCTATCTACAGTGTCCGTAAAGAACAGTGGGCTCACACATCTTGTTTAATTAAATTAGACGTTTTCATGATAAATCTAAAAGAAACGGGACACATTCGCATCAGAATCTTTGGGTCAGGACTTTAGAAAGATTTGATCCGCGTCTACCTATAAGTACCAAACAACGAACCCCCATAGGCTATGTTGTTAAGTACGACAGTACTCGGCAATTGCATGGTTTTTTATTAGTAAAAGAATTTTTGTAATCGGACCATTACTTTCAGAGATTTCCTCTTGAAAACAACAAAGGAAAGTTAGTATTAAAGCGCTGTTCTTCTCTCTTACTAATTTCAAATATTGTCCACTATTGTTTTGACCTCATTGACACCACTTGTATATTTTACACTATGGTGCAGCGCAGACGGCACACTTTTTGCGGCGTACAAAAAGTCTGCATGGCGCGCATAGGTTTGCATAGGTTCTATTTTTACAGACTAAAAAGTGCGTCACGGATAGTCTGTCGTCTGCGCTGCACCTATGGATTACCAAAAAAAAAGTAAAAAAAAAACTGTCAAACTTTAGGTTAGGTTAGGTTAGGTTACATCTTTATAGTATTAGTATACTGTATAATTATGTAGATATACCAAGCTACGCTTAATGGCACATAGACTTAATATTTTATCTATGTTTTCTCTGTAAGTGAATTTGTAATTCTTACATAGGTAGAGCCAGCAAAGAGTACGCACTTTAGAAACTTTTATTTTTAGAAAAATCAACTTTGACATTATTTACGTATTTCTTATTTTAATATAAACTTTGGTCATTTAGGAACATTTAAAAAAATCTAGGTAACAGACAACAATTACAGAAAAAAAATAAAAAATAAAAAATCACAACACGTCTCGTGCGCACTCTTAGGGTATTGTGTAGCAAAGAGTACGCGTTAAGAACCTCACATACAAGCTAAGAGTGCGCACGAGTGGTGAAATTATTTTATATAAAAAAATGAGACATTATTATGATTTTAGCCTTTGCAATGGTCGCAAGTAAAGACTAATTTTTAGTTGTTGTCGTTTTCTTATTAGTAATTTTCTTATTCTTTACTTCTTTCTGCTTTTCTTCCTCTAGAAGCTGATTTTTATACGGAGAGCTGGTTAAAACTTCCGACTTCTTGCGTTTTAAGTTTTGTATTTTCCCATGTTGACACTTTAACTGTTCTGTAAAATAAACAACCAAAAAAAACACTTCAACATCAGCAATAAGTTAACTCCCTTCATACAAGCTAAGAGTACGCATGCGTACTCTTTGGGTGCGTACTCTTACCAAATACGAAGATTCGATCTAAGTCAATAAAACCTTTAAAAGTAAATCAAATTGACAACATAAACTCTAAATAAAAGTGAAATTTGGAACATATATTTCGAGTAAAATAACATTCATTTGGTGTTAGTTAATAGCAAACCTTATAAAATGTGTCCAAATTGCTTTAAAAATAAGATCAAAGGCAGTGAAAACAGATTATTTGTTATAAAATTGTAAATACATACCGCAGTGAAAAAAGCCGTTGTCCAATGTTTCAATTCGATGCACACTACTGCCAGATCAGGCAGTGTTGCCGATATAACAAAAATAAAATGTAATTTAAAACACTGCGTACTCTTTGGTACTGCGCACTCTTTGCTGGCTTTACTATACATACATACATACATACATAAACTCACGCCTTTTTCCTAAGGGGGTAGGCAGAAACCACAGAACGCCACTGTAATTCTTTTGAGAAAATAAATACCTTTCACAGTATATACCTAGATTAGGTATCTATAATCGCGGTGAAAAGGTTTCTCGTTATATTACCTACGCTGATACCGATTCTTGAGAATTATATAAAGAAGTCGTTTTTTGAAGTGAATAGTTACATAATCATCATCCATAGCCCAACTTCACCCACTGCTAACACCCTTTCTTTGTTTGTGCCAATCTCCTTATCCAGAATCTACCTACGGAATTTGTTCGAAAGAGTCACCGCGGCCCTGGAACACAAAGGGCAGTAGGAGGAACACGGATGGGCTTCTGTCAGAAAGAGTTAGACACTGCCTTTCGTTTCGTCTAGAGCGGAAGAAGTTATTTGATGATTCCCCATCTTTAAGAAGAAAAAACGAATCCGCTATGGCAAAAGTGTTGTCTGCTCATGTCGCTGTTGGAAGGCCGACATTTCTTCCAATCCTTCGTAGTCACAGCCTTATTCCTCTTCTTACTGTGCTTTTTTAGCATTTACACTACGTCTTGACAATTGAAAAGTGCCTGTAAATGGTCTAATTGGAATAAATGCTTTAACTTTGACTAGCTGATGCCCGCGACTTGGGTCGCGTAAATATCGATTACCTACGGGGCAAAACCCGGAATTCCCGCAATCCTAATCCTTTTTATAATATAAAAATAGGTAGTTTGCTCCCTAAAACATCAGCTATAATTAAGCCAGTGAAAGTTCTGTCAAAAAAAGAATAAAAACAAGTTTTTGCTCTATAACATTGATATTTACAGACACTTTAATTTTATTAAAATATTTTTCATCTTCACTGGCCGATTCTTATCTTTGTTTAAGATAAACTCCGAAACTACTAAACCAATTTTCATCAAATTTGGCTTACTGTGTGTAAATTGGCCAAACTTAAAAGATAGGACAGCGTTTATTTCGATTATTTACCTTAATAGGTAATACTATTTTTTTTATATCAGCTTTGAGCCACAACTCGTGGTCAGCTAGCTACCTACTCGTATATTCAAGTTTATTACCACCCAACTTCAGCCGCCTAATGTTTTTTTTTCATTAATTAAAAAAAACACGTTGCACTTTCACTACACATTTCTCCTTTGCCGTGAATGTTTTTATAAACATATAAACTCACATACTCAAACAGCCAGACCCGGAACAACTATCTCTAGGCTATACAAATATCTGTTCCGTGCGGGAATCGAACCCGCAACACACAGCGCTGCAGTCAATCGCTCAGCCGCTGCCAAAAATGAAATAATTTAATTTCTGTCAACAAAATTAAAAATTTTCAAAGATAACTATCCCGTAATTACCATTCAAACGACAAACACCACTCCATGACAATGAAACAATCTTTCCAACACGAGAATCCCATTCCCATACCATTTAAACTTAAATAGTTTTATATAAATTACCAAAAACGGTCTGAAACAAGTCGTGGACCGTCGCATTAACCATTTGCCATTATAAACCAGAGTCCACCAAATTTAACAAAAACACGGTAACAGTTTCAGCCATTTAAAAGCTAAGTGTGGGCCCTTAATTGTGTTAGACTCAACACGGGACGACCACTTTTACGATCGATGATTTCACCTTAAATAATACAAAGTTATTGTGCAGTTTGCACAGCCCCTAACTCCACGAACTAAGATCGAAAATACAATGAATAATGGAGGTATATATCTTGGTGTGTTAGTAGGAAAAGGATGGGTATAAGGCGCACGGTTGGTTGATATAAGGGGTGGTCCTCGTGAAGAGTAACGCCCCAAATTCTAAGGGTAGTTTTGTCAGTACCCGCGGTACAGTCAACCGCGGAGGCGCGCTAGCCCGGTCACTCTCGGACATGTTTTCATAAAACAAAATTTGTTAACTCGATTTTTAGACAGTGGAATTTTTGAAGGGACTTTTTTGTGTTGTGTTAGAGAAACGAGTTGTGGTTTAGAGTAGTGTGCTTGTGTTCAATTGAGGAGGGAAATTGCTGATAATTTTGGACAGGTTTGAAGATTTCTTTTGACGTATATATAAATCTTTTTGGGGACTTTAAAATATACTTATTCAAGGAAGTTAATCTGCAGGACTTTACTTATGAAGTCTTGTATGTTCGGGTTAATTTCCGAGACTTTTAATTAAATTTTGGATAGGCTTTCTACACCATTTTTAGGCTCAAGTTAATTTTCAAAACTATTCTCTTGAAATATTATATGTTCGGGTTAATTTCAAAGTCTATTAAACATTTATTTTGCAAAGGTTTTTTTTACACGATTTTAAGAATGGTTGTGTTAATTATTTCGATTTGGAGTTAGGATTTGTGCCCGGATAATGGCAATAGGCTCGCCCCCTATTACATGGGACCTAAAATATATTATACCGGCGAACTGTAGGTGTACATTGGCACATCTCTGCCTAACCCTTCGGGGAATACCGGCGTGTTGGTATGTATGTATTAATTATTTCTGCGGATTGTGAAGAGACCAATATATTACATATACCTGAATTATCAATTTTCGTAACAAATGAGTTTGAGTTTGGAAGTAATTTGGAACGATTAGCGCGTTTAAATCTTTTGCACGCACTTGTTGAAGTAATGAATTGTTGTTATGTACTCTTAGTTAATTTGTACGTTCATGTTGAACTAGCTAAAATATTAGTAGCGTTTTTTGGATAGTAGATAGGTTTCCTAGGTTATATTGCAAATATCTATAGTTACTAATATTATAAAGAGATTAGTTGACCCGGCAAACGTTATTTTGCTATAAAAAATATTTTAGAGGTAATTTTTTTTGCGGTATTAACATTAGTTTCCGACCTATTCTCAAACCTACCGAATATACTTACACAAAAAATTTCAAAAAATTTGGTCAAGCGGTTTCGGCGGAGTTTGGTTACAAACACAGACACGAGAATTTTGTAAGAGGATAAATTTTGTTTTTTTATGATGAGGGGTAATCTCTGGAAGTATTAGTCCGATTATTATTTTTTTTTACTGATTGTAACACTTTTGCCGAGTGCCATAATAGGCTATTTCATGGTATGGAGTTTTGCGCTTAAGCGGGAAGAAGCCAGATCTTCATATTATAATAAGATAATATTCGGAATGTGTGGAGAGTATTTTATTAGACAGGAAAAATATCTATACCTATATTTATGTACAAACATCTATAAAATTTTTGGGGGTCCGTGCTACATACACATCTATAGTTTTCTAAGTATGTATAAGCAGATATTTACCAACGACGGAAATAATCTTATTAACTAGCAGTTTTGGAATGGGCAACTATATTCACAAATAAATGATTTCTTTCTTTCTTTCTTTCTTTCAAATTCAATAGGTATTAATTTTTTTATTTTTTTCTCATGCAATTGATGATCAAAAGTGTCTTTTAATGGTTTAATTAAAATCAATAATTTGTCTTTGACTTTGACAGTATTTAATAATCTGGCTCCTTAATTTATTATTATTTTAATATTTGTTATTCAATATCGCATAAAAGGCTGAACGGAATTAGCTGCAATTTTGCACACATACCTATAGATATTGATCTTTATTCCGATTTTGTATTCCCCCGGAATAATTACGTATTCCTCTTTGGCCTAATTCTGAAGTCTGCACAGACGGCGTCGCGGGTAAAAGCTAGTATTTAATTAAATTGTAAGACAAGAAAAATAGATAGTTGCCGTAGCTCTTTCGTAGCGTAGCGTAGCCGCGTAGCAGATGGCTACGCGGTTTAGATGCTGTTATCAAACATCTTGATAAGAATTGTATTCTTTTGTTTGTAGACAGTTTGATGAGTTTATGTAGTCATGTATTTTAGGTAAATATTTTTATTCAATGAATGAGGAAGATTATTTGGCAAACATTTTTTTAAGCTATTGTATTTTTTTTCCTAGTCACTTGAGTTTAGACTCTTTGTAATAATAGGTTTAAGAATTATTTTTGATAAATACTGGTCCCAAATAACCCTAAATAGAGAGCAATGCATGTTTCTTTTTTTTCTCTTCTTTATGTTGAAGTAATTTAATTTTTGTAATAGTTTTTTTACTTTTATGATACATCTTTTATACTAATTTTGGAGAATAAATATGTGGATGTTTAATGTATCCGACGGATATGATACGATAACTTATTTTATAAATAAACAATTATTTAAACACATAAAAGTAAAATTTTAGACCTCATATTATGATTGTAAAATAATTTTCTAATTAGGGTGTTCGAGGTTGTGCGTTATTCCCGTCACATGTTTTATAATATCATGTAAGTTTTCCGAAAAACATTAATAAGAATAACCCTCCAGTAATTGCCCCGTTAGCCTAGTGGTTCTAAGCGCGACTGCTATGCTAAAGGTCTTGGTTTCGCTTCCTAGGTCGAGCAAAAAGTGTTAATGGGTTTTTCTATGAAATTTTTAGTAGCAGCTCGTAGTTAGGATTCCTGTCCGGTTAATGGCAATAGGCTCGCCCCCTATTACGTGGGACCTAAAACATATCGGCGGGCTTTTGGTGGACATTGGTACGCTTCTACCTAACTCTTCGGGGAATACAGGCGTGATGGTATGTTATGTAACTCTCCAGTGTCCTCAAATGAGGAAATTCCCCACGAAAATACACGTCAGACCATTAAATTAGCACACAACACAACTTTCAGTTAATTTTTCTACGTACTATCTACAACAATTAGCTACACCCAATTTTTTCCCTGAAAAAAAAAAAACTAATTAAATAACCGATTTGTCAGGCAATAAAAAACGAAGTACATACTTTAAATATTAATTACTAAAGTGTTAATTAGAAAGTGGTGTATTAAACGGCTGACAAGTGTCATGGACGACCGCAAATGACAGTAATATTATGTCATTAGGGAATTGCGTTTAGTTTGCAATAAATTATCTTTATTTATGGTTTTCTATTGTTGTGAAGCAAGGCCGTGTTGTGCTGCGGGTTGTTCGAAAGAGATACCGCGCCCCCGGAACGCAAAGGGCACATGAAGGAACATAGACGGGTTTTAGTCAGTAAAAGTCTGACACTCCCTCCCGCCCCGCCCAGGGCGGGGAAGTTATTTGATGATTTCCCGTCTATAAAAAAAAGGCCGTTTTGGGTTTTCTACGTAATAGATATAACCTGCCCAAACAGGGTTCATAACTGTTCTTTTAGCTTTAAGCCTTATATAACACCTTTATACACATTATGGTATGCAAATAAATAATATGAATATGAACCTGGGAAGTAACTTGACTATTTTTTTTTGGATTAGAAATTATCATGTGACTTCTCCCGCCCTGGGCGGTAATCAAAGTCAAATCATTTATTTTAATTAGACAATTAAAAGGCACTTTTGAACGTCAAAATAATTAAAACTAATGAATCTAGTTGCCCATTCCAAAAGGTAGTTTCGTATGGAGAAGAACGGGCAAGAAACTCCATACATACTCTTTTAAAAAACGTATTACATTATGTTGTACAATTACATGCATTCCATAAAAAAGGTAGGGAGTGTCAGACTTTTACTGACTAAAACCCATCCATGTTGCTTCTTGTGCCCTTTGCGTTCCGGGGGCGCGGTATTTTTTTCGAACAACCGGTAGCTCCGGCAGGCAAGTAACTTGACTAATATAGTCTTTAACTAGCGTCTACCCTCGACTTTGCTCGGTGAGTGTCCGTGGAGTTTCTTGCTCGTTCTTCTCCATAGAGACTTACCTCCGTTTTGGAACAAGCAGCTTCAGCTTTCTGTCTGACTAACCGACTCTTTGACTATTAAAAATTGCCTATAGATGGTCTGATTGAAATATGTAGTCTTTGACTTTGACTTCGTCCGGTTGAAAGTCAATTATACTTTATCTAGCGCGCCCCCCGCGAGCCTTCAACTTTTATATCTGGTCGTTGTAAAAGTATTTTAATGTACACGATTAAAAGCTTGGATTTGAATGGTAAATTATTCTCTTTGACAGAACTGTGGTGTTGCTCTCGTCAATAGTGTAGATCAGTAAAATATTTTTTTTTGTAATCGGATTAGTATTTTCATTGATTACTATTTAACCGACTTCTTTAAAATCGGTTTACACTCTAAGTCACGGGTGCACAAACACACAAAAAAAAAAATATGTACCGTCGATTTTTTTTTTTTGTTTGAAAACAAACAACGTTCCATCGAGTTACGAGAGTTAGGGAAGAGGAAATGCACCTGTGTTTGCGCACACACTTGTGCAGTATCTCCTGCGTAAGTAGCTAGTCTGCATTAAGATTAGCCGCCGTGGCCGTAATCGGTCTGGAGAATTACAATTTACATTTATATTTGTTCAGTCATTGCGCGAGTCATTATCATGGCCTACTCGCTAACTCAAAGATATTACCAGAAAAAAGCCATTTGTAATCGATTCCTTTCCTCATCAATATAAATACAATTATAATTAAGTTGTGCCCACAGGTAATTGCACCTAAGTGTTCACCTATTAAAGTTACTGACACACTACTTTTAATTTATAAATGTGTTTTTAACAGCCGACCGCTAAAGTCGTAAAAAACATTACAAAGTATAATTTTTATAACCCTTTAACTAAGACGCGATGTGGACATCACCTGGATGTCTGTCACACCGGAGCGTAACATTTCTGACATTATAATTATTTTTTGAAAGAAAGAAAAAAAGTTTATTAACACAAACCATGTGCACACAGATACTAACGAAAAGGCTATTCAATAGAAAATAAAAAAGAAAACTACATAACTGTGTGCTTCACTGTTTTTACTTTCTAAGTTTATCTTTAACATCATTGATAAAGGTACAGGAAAACATCGTGAGGAAATCTGGACTTACAATGAATATAAGTCTGCAATTGCTAATCTACAACTCTACCTCTGAATAATAGACGCATGAGAAAGAATTACTCTTTGTATTTCAACGATTTTTATTAGTTAACCATCTGACATCGGTGAAGGACAACATAGTGAGGAAACCTGGACTTATAATTAATATAAGTCTGAAATCGCCAATCCGCTTTGAGCAATCGTGGTGATCAATGCTCGTGCCTATTCTGTATGGGAAGAGGCCTGTGCCCTGTAGGTAGTGGGACAATAATAAGCTGGTAACATTAAAAAAAAAGTTATTAACCGTTACTAAAAATTAAAAATAGAATCCAGTCGCTAACTTCCGTCGCATGTATAACAAACTAAACCTTCCAAATTCAAAACGCCAAAATGACATTAGAGAATTAGAAAACAAAATTCTAATCTAACCGTCGCATCGCCACGGTGTGTAAGCCGTTCGAATTAACACCGTCCCGCGATTAGCATGCAAAGGGTTAGGTTTACTACACACTAAACTTTACAAAAGATGTTATCTGCAAATGACCATCTGCTTGCAATCTTGTTACCTATGTTTTGGAGAATGTTGTTGAAATATAAGTTTAAATGTGGCGTGGAAGGTTTTATGAGATACACTGCAGATGCGAGAAGTAATAAATTGTGAATAAAAATGGAGTCTTTAATAAAACTATACACGCTTAGTTTTACATCGTTCTGGAACTGAAAGCCGTAAGCTCTATCAGAGTAACATAAACTATTGACACTATTTTTGTTGAAAATATCAACAAAAACAAAAACAAACACGAAAATTTAATTTGTGAAATAGCGAGAACTCGAAGTAACGCTACCTTTCAGTCAATTCATATTTGTGTGTAAACCTTATCGACTACGAATGCGCACGGTAGACTTTGAAAAATCTATTCATCGATCAGACAGAAGCGCTACTAACATTTAACTCGAATTACCAAAAAAAGTGATAAATTTGTCACTTCTTAAAGACGTCTTAAAAAAAAATAACATTGCCAATAGTAACTATTACTCGACTAGAGTTCCTGTGTTTCCAGAACGATGTAAAAGTGTATAAGGTGCAGATTTGCATAGTTGTCAAATTCAATGTAGTAACTATGCTAGTGATTCTCAACACGAATCAATAATAAAAGAAAAAGGTTCTCTTTCAGAATGCGATTTTAGAATTCAAACTAGCTATCTTGTCGCTAGGTTTAGTCAGGCGGGGCGATGAACCCGCACGCACTCAGTGATATAGTCGCGCGAAACTACCGACCGCATAAACAACGTAGCAATTCTGTTCATTGAAACAGAAAATGTTCTGAAATACTGTTAAACATAAACACAAAAAAAGTATTTATTAATTACAAATGTTGTAATTTTATTTGATAATTCAAAGTCGAGTCGCAATCTCATCTGAGCGACAATCAGTGTTACTTTTTTTTGACAGATTGAGACTAACACCCACTTTCACCACAAATCACTAAACATTTAGCACTAAATGTATTTAAATTATCATTCTGTCTCTATCACCTTCTTACAATGTGACAGGGATTTCTTTTTCGGATGGGAAATCATCAAATGGCTTCTCTCGCTCTAGGTGGAGCGGGAGGGAGTGTCAGACTTTTACTGACTAAAACCCATGCATGTTCCTTCTTGTGCTTTCTCGGGGCACGATATCTCTTTCGAGCAACCCGCAGCCCGGCTGGCATCAGCCCTTAGTGGCCCCTCTGAGTTGTGACAGGGATACAATGATGTTCTGAATACGTTTAGGCACTAAATATATTTATTGATTTGTGGTGTATGTGTGTCTGAGTTTAGATTTCGATCGTTCCCAAAATTTTGTGGAATTGCCTCCTTGACACAAAAGGTGTATCAAGGTGCATTTGAATAAAAGAAAAAACCATCTCACACTAAACAAAAAACACACCACTTGTGTAATTCTTTAAAAACATAATTCCCAAACCACAAAACATATTATGACAACAAACTAAATATTTAACGTAAACTTTTAATTAAAAAGTTAAAAGGTACGAGCGTTGTAAAAGGTAATCGATAAAAAGTATCGTTTTCATATCGATTACGCGTCGCTGAATCGAGTACACCCGGCGTTGTTTGTGATTTTATCTTTAGTATCTTGTTACTGGCAACACAATGTGGTTGGTGATTGTAAAACAATCATTTTTAGGATAAAATTTGCAAGAATTATTTAAACCAGTATGGTTTTTAAGAATTGTTCTTAATTCTTCTAAAAATAATGAATCCACAATTTAATTTAATTGTAGTTAAGTATAGCTCTTTGTGAAGGAGCTCGTCTGGTGATGTACTACCACCATACATATTTCTGCTGCAAAGTAGCGTCTATGTTCTGGTTTGAAGCGTATGGGTGCCGGTGTAGTTACAAGTACATGAGACATTTTAATGTTGTCTCTGGGATGGCAACGCATTTGAAAGGCTATTCTCGGGCGGCGACCACTTAAATGATATATAAAAAAAACACTTCTATTCTCCAGACCGTTTTCGGTCACGGCGGCTAATCTTAATGGCGGCTAGCCAAGTACGCAAGAGATATTATAGTGCACAAGTGTGTGCGCAAACACAGGACTCTCTCTTCACTAACTCTCATAGTCCGATGCAATGGCAATCCGACACAACCGGGGAGAGATCAAGCGCAGGACTAACGGGTTCACGGGGGTGTCACACCACCAACTTCTAATAGATAAACCCAATGACACTTTGCCCGACCTGCGAATCGAACCCAGGACCCCACGCTTGCAACCAAAAGGCCAACGGATCAGTGAGGACCAAAAACCCACTCCCATATAACTTAATTAAACAGGTACACAGTCATACAATCCTGACCGAAATGCCCTGAAAAACCTTAAATGTCAATTAGTATAACATATTAGTTGGAAACATGTGATCTGATTGATAGGCGCGCGTCATGCGTGCCACTTTGTACTAATTACCTAATTATATCGCCATTTTGTTTGTTCCACGATTACGTAAGTACCTTGGTAGGGCGTAGCTTAGTGATTATTACAATTTTTTTATTTATTTATCGCTTGAAATATTTTTAATGAAAAATTAAATAAAAAGATACATAATATTTGTGAAATGCTATAAAATAAATAAATATTTTGGGACAGCTCACACACGGCTATCTGATCCCAAGCTAAGCAGAGCTTGTGTTATGGTAATCAGACAACTGATATACATACTTATATAATTTATAAAAATCAACCAAAAATAATAAATAATAATACCAACCTATTATTGTCCCACTGCAGGGCAAAGATAGAAATATTATAAAGACGAAAGTTTGTGTGTTTGTCTCTTCTTCACGCTCAAACGGCTGAACGGATCTCGATGACATTTGGCACTGAGACAGATTGTAGTGTGGAATAACACATAGGATACCTTTTTTATCCTGAAAAAACGTGCGGTGCCCGTGTGATAATATCTCAACTTTGAAGCGGGCGAAGACGCGGACAGATGTTAGTTATGTTAAAAAAATTAAAACATATAAAAGCTAACTAATATGAATAAATAAACAATTCGTCGCTAATATGATCAGGCGAGTCATAAAGAGGTGTATTTATGGCCGAAACCCGTGACCTAGTGACGCGAACGGTTTAAAATTACCTCTTTACACGATAACTATGGCACTTATAAATAACTAGCTTTTGCCCGCGACATCATCCGCGTAAATGGCGGTTATACAAGGTGTTGATTTGTATCTTTGCCAAATTTTAGGAGCTTGTCATAAAAAATAGAAGTAATCAAATATAATTACGATACCTGGCCAATATTTAATAAATGCTTGTTTTTTTAGTTGCAACTATCAAATAACAGTATTCCAGAATACTCCTCTCGCAAAATTCAGAATCGCCCAGTTGCGTATGCGGTAGGCAGAGTTACCAGAAACCCTCTGGCGAGATGGCTAACTCGAATTTGAAAATCACGTCAAATAAAAAGATTTCAAAAACAATTTATTTTATTATTAATTCGTGTTAAGAATCACGAGCATAATTAACTCCTTGAATTTGACCAGGATGCAAATCAACGCCTTGTATTTAAAATTCAATCATAATTCTAAAGACACGTGGCGCCATCTATTATCATAAGAACGTTAGTGTCGTTTTCCTCGGGAATAGTTCATTTTTTCCAATGGTACCTTATGGCCGTTTCTGTTACCATGGCAACCGCGGCATCAGTACTTAGCGTTGATAATATCCTCTTAAATGCAGGTGTAGTGAATGGGCTATAGTCTGGTTAGACAAACAACGTAAAATTTTTGAAGTGTCTATCTATTATGGTTTTAAAAGATACAGTCTTACGACGGGCAGACAGCCGTCAAAGTCAAAGCATTTATTTCAATTAGACCATTTACAGGCAATTTTAACCAGTCAAGGAGTTAGAAAAAAGCTAGTGGAAGCTATTTGCTCGTTCCAAAACGTAGGTCTCTATGGAGAGGGACAGTAGTAATAGGTTCCTGTTGGCACCTTCAAAACGAACTTATTTCTTATTTCTTTACTTGGACTGCCCCGTTGGTCTCGTGGTCGCAAGTGCGACTGCTGAGCAAGGGGTCCCGGGTTCGATTCCCAGATCGAGCAAAAAGTGTTATTGGGTTTTTCCATTAGCAATTTCTCAGTAGCAGCCCGGAGTTTGGAAGTTGGTGGTGTGACACCCCCGTGTCTCGGAAAGCACGTAAAGCCGTTGGTCCTGGGCCTGATCTCTCTCCGGTCGTGTCGGATTGCCGTCCCATCGGGCTATGAGAGTTAGGGAAGAAGGAGTGTACCTGTGTTTGCGCACACACTTGTGCACTATAATATCTCCTGCGTATGTGGCTAGTCTGCATTAAGGTTTGCCGCCGTGGCCGGAATCGGCCTAGAGAATTACATTTACATTTCGGCCGCCAATTATGAGTATTTTACTCATCACCACTGTCATCTGACCTCCACAGCCCTAATAACGAGAGGGTTCCGCCCACAATTACACAAGCCCTCGATGTGCTTATCAGATATCTCGGACGCGTGCCAACAATTATAACTACCCCTTTGTACATACTTAATTAGTTGAAAAATGTCGCTACTTTGTATTAGTTGGACTTCATTTATTTACTTACTTCTGGCCGTGAATTCGTCTGCAGAGACTTTGGAATTAAGTCAAGGTCTTAAATTATCCCACGAGGACACAAAATGGGATATTAATTAGCACACGTGTTTGATAGATCAATAAATTAATTAGAATCTTATGTGTGCCAAATTTCAGTTTATTCTGATATGGTTTTCATGATACTGGCACAATAGGTATCCTGTGACAAAAATAAATAAATAAAGATTAGTGTTTAACATTATTTTAAAAAGAAAACAAATCCGTTGACCCGTGATGATCGTGGTTAAGGATCTAGTGTGAGCAACCTCCTCACAAGAAGTGCGGTGTCCAAGAAGACCAGGTTTTGCATCTCACTTTTGATCCAGTTATTAAACGACAGTTTCTCTAAGTGTTGATCAAAACTTTCCAAAATGAAGATGATTATAATCATCCTGAAACGCCATGTTTTCAGCTGCAATCATTGCTAAATTCAAAATTTTTCAAAATTCATTGTAAAAAAAATATACCTACTCAAATTTTTTTTGTAAAAAAAATATACTCAAATGCATCTCATTGCAGTCGAGTAAAACCTCGGCGATGAATTTAGCAATGATTGCAGCTGAAAACATGGCGTTTCAGCGGCAGTTTGAGAGCATTTATCATTAAATTGGCGTATTGTACACAGATGCGGCTTGCCAGCATCCGATACTACCCTTTTATATGCAACCTCATTTGATTTTTCGATGCCAAATCGTTTTTGCAATTGGTTAAAAGGACATTTTGAAATTGGTGTTAAAATTTTGATGAAAATCTCCACTTAGTATAAAATAAAGCCGCGTCCCGCCGTCTGTACGGTTAAATCTTTTAAAACTCTGTAACAGATTTTATTGCGGTTTTCTTCAATACATACAGTGATTCAAGAGGAAGGTTTATACGTATAAAAGATCACGCTACGACTAACGAGATTGGAGCAGTAACCAAACACATAGTTGAACGGAGGTGATCCTTTAAATAATATGACAGATCTTTGAGCACAAATTCGAAGCCTAAATATAATAAAAAAAATTAGTAGTCCTTAACTGCACCGCCAATTTTGTTCCATTCATCAAACAAGTTTACTAGTTTTGGAGTTGTCATCTCACAAATTAAACACACAAAAACAATGAAACAACTTATAATAGTTATAATACATTCAAAAAGAATAAAAAAGGATCTATTTAAACTAATATCATCCCCAAAAACGTCTTAAGCCTGATCCCATAACGCGATTACGGTAAAAATTCTTTTTCATCCAAAATCCTTATAATTCATTATTTATTCAAACAATGGGGGTGAATTCTACCCTCGTTATATTAGCCTATACCCGGGGGAAGCGACTAAATAAAGCTTAGAACAATAAGGCACTTAAATGTCCTGAATTATAAATCATGTTAAACGTCTTAGGAGACCAAGTTTTGGAACATCTGCCAAGTTTCATTGGTTTATATTTTAGTGGTGTATAGTTTGGTTTTGGTGCGTCTTGCCAAGGGGTATCGTGTTAACGAGAGCTGTGTGGGTCAGATAGGCAGTCATTCTATGAAAAATACTGGTATTCTGTTGCATCCGATGCGACAAAAGAGTACAAAGATGGACTGCCTTAGGCATTCTCTACTAGTCAACTAGATAACATGACAGGTGCTAATTATTGTACGAGAGTTTAACAATGTGATTTATAAGGCAAAGGCTTAATTTTTTCTGTTTTTCTGCGTTTCTGAATGTCCAAAGTAAACACGAACTTACAGATTCTCACATAAAGTTGAAAGTGGTCAAGGACCACTGTCTTTCGTTGCACATCTTTCAAATTAATCTGAAAGATGTAATATTTATGATTGCATGAGAAATTCTTTGTATTTTAGTACCTACTTTCTGAGATTAACCCGAACATACGTAAAGCAAGGGGAACTTTAACATTGTTTATTTAAAATAATAACTACTGGCTTGTCCGATTGCAAGTTCTGTTGCCTCTTCTCGAGCAGATAAGGTAAAAGCATTGAAAACAACGTTTTCTTAATGGGGAATACCGATTTCAGACGTATATCAATCATAAGGTTTCGTCACAATGTTTTCCTTTACCGATGTCAATGATGTCCAACATAAACATCAAAAGTAAAATGCGAAAAGTAAAAAAAAAAAACAGCCATTTTAAAAAACTCTTCAAAGTCAAGTTAAATCATTAATGTTATTGTAGTTCAATAAAGACAATTAAAAGGCACTTTTTGACTTCAATTACATGTGAAAAAATGAATAATAATGAATCTAGATCCCTATTCCAAAAGATACATACTTTCGTATGAAGAAAGAATTGGTCAACATTATCCTTTTCAATAATTTTAACTAGCTCTCAATTCCACTTACCAGGTCACCATAAGATGAAGCAGTAACCACCACCATGGACTCTCCCGTATCCTCACAAGACGACCGAGACATCGAAGTGAACGTGGTCTCCGGGGCAAGCAGCCCAGACATCACCTCTTCTCCTTCTAGAAAGGACCAGAAGAGTCCGTTTTACGAGTTGAAGAAGGACAAAGAAGAGAAGGCGACGGGCAGTGCGCCGTACACGAGTTTCTCTATCAGTTCGATTTTGAACCGTGCGGAGCCGAGAAGAGAGTCCAATGTCCTGGAAGCAGCGTTGGCTGCGAATCATTTTGGGAGCGCTAATGATGCTATGTTGTCTAGGTGAGTGAATTGAATCTTTGTAGCTTCGTACTTTAGTACTATAATTGCATGGCAAACAAGCCGGCGGTCTACCTGATGTTAAGTGGTCACTGCTGCCTATAGACATCTGCAATACCAGAGGCCTTGCAAATGCGTTACCACCCCAGAGACAAAGTTGGAGTGTCTCATGTGTCTGTAATTGCACCGGCACCCATACCCTTCAAACTGGAACACAGTACGCAGCTTTGCGGCAAAAATAGGTATGGTGGTAGTTCTTCTCCGGATGAGCTCCTTCACAAAGAGCTCTACTACTACAAACTAAACCTAAAACCCAGGTCCAGGTTAAAACTAGCGTTAGTCACAAGTGGTCTGGCTTTTTGTTAAACTGGGCCTGTTTTACGCTGCTCTGGGGTAAACTTTAATGTTTTTCCTTGTTCGTTTTTTTTTCTGTCTGTCAAAAAAACATTTTTTCTATATATCTTTCCTTCTAAGTCATATTTCCTGCTTTAAATAGTTCAAAAGGTACATTATCAACGTTCAAAACTTTAATTATCTAAAGTCCAAACAAACGAGTGAGACCACAACATCTTTCCCTCTCATTCCAACGATACAACATCGTTCACTTCTGCCCTAACACAACCACTAACAATATAGGAGTGTTTAAACTCGGTAATCTATTCAAGGCGAGTAACTGGCCACTTGTCTGGCCGGTATAATGCTGGGATCGATCGGCGGTCGACCGACGCGGTTGTGGCAGACTTAATCTCAGATAGAATGTGGGTTTGCACGGGAGAGTTACTCGACTGGAATGTCTGCTGGCTTGAGGTAGTGGAATTTAATGGAGTGTACGTTTGTTTGTGTGCTTTTCTTGAAGTAAAAATAGTTTTCAATATAAGCTTTTTAAGTAACATTTAATATGTGATCTCTGGAACTACCAGTCAGATAGCCACATTAATGAGGTAAACGCTATATAACATCATGCTTCGACACAGGGGAGCGGAGCAGTAACCAAAGACATACATACCTCGCGTACCTCCTAACGCGGGTGAAATAGTGGGGTATAGCTAGTAATATTATAAGTCACTTAAGCAAGCGTGGTGACCAATACTCGTGTCATTTTTGCATGAGAAGAGGCCTTTGACCTGTAGTGGGACAATCATAGACTCTAAAAATATATATTTACATCAAGTAATAAATT
The DNA here is from genome assembly GCA_932526535.1 of Caradrina clavipalpis. Lineage (NCBI taxonomy): Eukaryota > Metazoa > Arthropoda > Insecta > Lepidoptera > Noctuidae > Caradrina > Caradrina clavipalpis. The sequence continues at coordinate 2,530,585 of OW052110.1, forward strand.
GAATCTGCCTCGTTGGTCTCGTGGTCGCAAGCGCGACTGCTGTGCAAGGGGTCCCGGGTTCGATTCCCAGGTCGAGCAAAAAGTGTTATTGGGTTTTTCTATGAAATTCTCAGTAGCAGCTCGGAGTTTGGATTTGTGCCCGGTTAATGGCAAAAGGCTCGCCCCCTATTACATAGGACCTAAATATACCGGCGAACTGTGGGTGTACATTGGTACACCTCTGCCTAACCCTTCGGGGAATACAGGCGTGATGGTATATATAATAAATTGAACTGTCTATTTTTAATCAAGTTATTTAATAAGTCCGTAGTTTAATCACCTGTTTTGCAGAAGGCGTGTGATATTAATAGCGTTACTGTTACAATGTAAACGTATTAAGGCTGGTCAGTTTTGTAGCCAATATTACTTTATTATAATGCGTTTTTTTCTAATTACGTTTACTTTATTGGGTCATAAACGTTATATTTTTATTACCCAACCTAGTGCTAAAAATTATCATATTTTAACGCGAGCATTCTTTTATTATTATATTTTAATTGAAGACTGCATTCATTGTTGAACTATAATACGGTTCAACAAAGGTTGTCAAATAACATCCAATGACAAAAATCGAAAGAAAGTCTTTTTTTTTTAGTGTTCTGACTTCTAATACAACACACAACTACATAATAAAGGTAAAAAAGTTTGAAAGTGGGTCGACAATTTGTTTATTAATCACTGAACATACTTACATAAAAAAAATACAAACAGTTTTACATAGAACCTCCTTCTTTTTTTGATGTCAGTTAAAAAACTACCAACCATAACTCAACTCACCACTTTCACTCGACTAGCTCTGCTCACCAGTAACTAGCCCATCTAAACGCAGCACAGTCCACAGAAGATCGGTTTAAACCTAGTTGGCATAAGTACCTACGGGAAGTTTACCGTAATATCCTAGGCTATTAGCTCTCGGGCAGGGCTAACGAGTTTCAAATCGCTTGTAAACTTTGAATCAAAGCTTATTGCGATACATTTTAAGTAAATTGAAGCTTTCATAAAGGATACTATAGTATTTATACTAGTACTAACTTTTACCCGCGAATTCGTCCGCGTTAATAGGCATTTTCATTTTAAATGGCGCAGGTTATAAACAGGCTTTACAAATTGATTACTGATTTAATACTATACTTGGCATTATTGTAAAAAAAATATATAATTTTTGTGATTTATTTAAAAATGCCTTGCAGAAATGTGTTCTAAAGTCGGGGACTAAAAAGTAGCCTATATTCTTTCTTGGGGTTCAAACTTACCCCATAGCAACTTTCATCAAAATCGGTTCAGCGGTTTAGTTGTGAAAGTGTAACAGACAGGCAGACATAATTAATTACTTTTTGAAGTGAAAACTTCTTTAGCGGCGTTGTACACTATTTTTGTAATGGATAAAAAATGATAATTTCGCGCCAGGACACGTGACCTGATCGAAAATTCGTAAGATTCTCGATCAGGTCACGTGTCCTGACGCGAATTGTCATGTTTGTGTACGATAGCGCAATAAATAAATATTGTATTCTACCACATAAATGATAGTACTTTTATACTGATAATTAAAGCAATTCGTGCAAAATTATTCCCTAACCATTCCAAAATATAAAAAATGCATAACGTTAATATTCAAATTTTCACTTCTGCCGGCACTCCCGGAGTGCAACCCGTCGTTTTTTTAGTTTATTAGTGTGGGTTACAAATCTGTAATGTTTTTTTTTCTTTGTTCGTTTAACTGGTTTAATCTCTGGAACTGCCAGCTGGAACATAAAAAGACATTTGATATATGATAGCCAGATTTATGAGGAATTAGTATAGGCTCTATAATATCATGATACGACCAACGAGAGTAGTAATCAAAGACGTAACTTATCGCAAGAGAAACCGCGGGGTACACCTAGCTGATTATTTTGAACTGATAAATAAAATATTTCAACTAATGATCGTAGTTATTTCGAGCATAAATTTCGATAAAAGAAAGATTGATAGAATGGATTGGTACCCATTTTGAAATTAGGTTACCTAAATAAAGTTAAACAATAGAAAAATGTTACTAAGTAATAACAATTTATGCTCGAAGTATTTATAAAGAGTATTGAACGAAATAAAAAAGCTTTTCTGTTCTGTAATAAAATAACAGAGATGGGATATAATTGTTTGTTCGTTCGTAAAAGGTAGGTAATCTCTGGAAGGTCCGATTACAAGAATTCTTTCACTGATAAAAAGCTACGCTATTGCCAAGAGTCATAGGATATGTTTTTATGTTATACCTGACTTCTAATCAGACGAAGTCGCGGGCAAAAGCTACTTCTATAGGTACTTCCTACATTTTCTTATATGTCAGATAAAAATGATAAAACTTAGATTTTTTTATACTGTACGGTAGGCAGAGGTGTATCAATGTACACCCACAATTCGCCGGTATGTATAGGTCCCATGTAATAGGCGGCGAGCCTATTGCCATTAACCGGGCACATATCCTAATTCCGAGCTGTTACTGAGGATTTCATAGAAAAACCCACTTTGCTCGACCTGAGAATCAAACCCAAGATCTCTAGTGAGGTCTTTTTTTTTTTTTTTTTTATAGACGGGAAATCATCAAATAACTTCCCCCGCCCTGGGCGGGGCGGGAGGGAGTGTCAGACTTTTACTGACTAAAACCCGTCTATGTTCCTTCATGTGCCCTTTGCGTTCCGGGGGCGCGGTATCTCTTTCGAACAACCCGCAGCCCCGGCAGGCATCGGCCCTCAGTGGCCCCATCCAAGTTTGCTGACATCTCTTTGAGGCGCGCGTGGAACACGAACGCGCCGTCGACACGGTCTGTCGTTATTCAGTGAACGTACGGACGGCGAGCTACCCATTGCTCACCGTCCACAGACCCGCGCCTACGGTGGCCGGGAGTCGTCTCGCGGCTCCCGACGCCCGGAGCGTCTACCGCGGCGGCCGCTGGGACGGGGGACCCTCCTTTCCCTCTCCCGTCCCGCCGCCTCCTTCTCTAGCATTACAGCTTCGCAGAAGGAGGCGACTGCTTCCCATTCCCTCTCGCTCCGGACCATGGATTGAACCAGTGCCGGACGCGAGAGGGCGCCGCCGCCGATGGCCGCCTCGAGGACTCGGCGGTGCTCCGCCCAAGCAGGGCACACCGCCAAAGTATGCTCCACCGTGTCCTCGGGGCGATCCTCACAATGGTGACACCCGGGCGTTTCCTCCCGCCCGATGAGGTGCTGGAACCTCCCGAAACAACCATGTCCGGTGAGGACCTGCGTCAGGCGGTAGGTGAGGGCGCCGTAGCGCCGCTCAAGCCACTCCTCAAAGAGGGGACTTACCGCCTCAATCAAGGCGTGCCCTGCACGAGGTTGCGACAGTCTCTCTCCATGTCGCCATGAGATCGAGCCGGAGGTCCGTCCGCTGGGCGGCAATTTGCCGCGGCAGCGGAGTTTCTCCCCGGCCCAGTGCCTCCGCGCGCCACTCATGTAGGCGCGCGAGAACCAGCGCCTCCAGATCCCATGGCGGCAATCCGGCAAGGAGGCTCGCTGCCTCGCCGGAGATCGTGCGGTATCCGCGGATGACCCTTATGGCGATCACCCGCTGGGACGCGTTCAGGTAGTGGGCGGCAAGCCGCCTCAAGTCCCGCGCCCACACCGGGGCCCCGTAAAGGGCCATCGAACGCACGACCCCCGAGTAGAGCCTCCGGCAGGAGGCGTTTGGCCCCCTCAAATTGGGCAAGAGCCGCTTAAACGCGGCCGAAGCCCGTGCCAACTTGGGAGCCAAACGTCGGAAATGCTCCACAAAGTTCCACCGGCTATCGAGGACAAGTCCCAGGTACTTCATCGTCGACCCGACGCCGACGGGAACCCCTCCTACCGTGATTAGGGATCCCGAAGGTGGCGCGTTCCGAGGCCCATGAAAACACAGGACCTCGGACTTGTGCAAGGCCACCTCGAGACCCAATTGCCGGATCCTCTCAACGACTGTCGCAACCCCGCTAGTGAGGTCTTGGGTTTGATTCTTAGGTCTTGGATCTTAGGACCTTTAGACTAACGAGACAGTTAAATTGAACTGTTCTTTTTTATCTTCTTTACAGTGTAAATGTTGACTCATGAAATCAACAACTTAAACAAAAAATATATACTAAACTAGGAGTCTACTTACCTAGACAAAACCCCACGCAATCACAACTAAACACAAAAAGAACACAAACCCAAAGCAAAACATTACCTCCTCACGCACGTCATTACCCGGCTTCTAAACATCCAAACTGGCGTAAAACTGAATCCTTACATCCACTATAATGCGGCCCGACATCCCCATGTAATCAGCTGTCTTACAGAACATCCCTTTTTATCTCCAACACCCCTTAAACCCTTCAAATAGGGTAAGAGTGTAACAAATTACGAATTGGATGGACTTCACTGACAGGGTTAACAAGATGGCCGACAAGTTTTGGCGCGCTTTTTTTGAAGCTTTGATTTAGGTTAATTAGGTTAACGTGATTATTTTTGTTGGGTATTTGATATTGGATTGAATGGAAGTCTAGAAGGCTTTTGTTCTGAAGTGGGACAGAAAAGGAGAATAAAAAAAAGATTGATGATTTGTAGTGTTTTGTGTCTTTTGTTCTCTCATGGGTGAAAGATAATTAAAAGCAGCATGATTTTATTTTTTGAAAGGTTTCATTAAGTGTAGCTTAAAACTGAAGGCCAGTTCAAAAAGATCAAAATATAGTTACAATCTCATCTTAGCGACATTGATCAATGTCAAGAAATTAAAGTATATATATAGCATGTAGAACATTTTTAGCAGATTGAGAGTGAGATTAGATTACGATCGTCTCTAATTGTAGAATTTCTCCCCTTGATCTGCTTATACAGGCCATCATCGATGTTTGTGAAATGAGGTCATGAGTTGTCTATGATTTCTGTGGAAATAACAGTAATTAACCTGTGATAAATAATGTTCATTTTGTAAAGAGAATTGCTTATTGAATAAATATTTGCATGCTAATAATGAGCTGCATTTCAAGCAAGTAAATGTTACTTTAACAAAAATAAATAAATGCTGAATGAAGAAACAAGTTCAAATGCAAACTCATAACCTGTCATAATGCGCTTAGAAAAAAAAAAAGATTGATGACATAAGCACAGTATCACAAACAAAAGCAAAAACCTTCACGGTGTCTGCACCCCAAAATAAAAAAGTAATCTCGCCATTTACAAGGAAACACCATAAAAACCCAACATCTGTAAGACTAAACATTTATTCGCGCCTTTTCCTTCCCCATCTTAATTTACAGTGGCGGGACATTTTGTATCAGTGTAAACGATCTGTCATTGTGGCAGCCATCTTGAAAAACTTTTTTTTCATGCCTAATCTGTGTTCATCCTTGTTTTGACAGCGTTCTAATTAAGTAAAAAATACGTTGTGAATTTACAGATTACAAAGAATTAGGGTGAATAATTTCTGTTTTAAAAGCATTTTGTTGCTAATTAAGTAAATGGTTTTGATGTTAATTGGTGTTTTTAACGTGAAGGACATGTTGAATATTCATATGTCCTAGTTTTTTTATTAAGTGATAGAGATTTTTTAGTTTTTCCTGGTTTTTTATTTTTATGTTAGCTTTTTTATTTGAATGTTTAAGTAGGCGGTTGTAACCTGTTGTGGCTTTGGATAGAATCGATGTAAAGAAAACTGGTGTAAGCGATTTTCAACCTATTCTTTTTTACCCGACGGGATAGATTTGAATGTAACCCTATAATCTTACTACTTTTATAAATGCGAAAGTTTGGATGGATGGATGTTTGTTACTCTATCACGTCAGAACTGCTGAACGGATCAGGATGAAATTTTACTCAGAGATAGATTATAATCTGGAATTATATTGTTCCCGAGGGATAATATATCCACTTTGACGCGGACAAAGTCGCGGGCAGACGCTAGTCCATAATATTTTTCGTAAAATGTCTATGTCTTATCAGAATATAGCCTTTTGACCGCCACGTCAAAAAGCAAAAACGTGCTCTCAGCGCCAAGCTACGGATTCATCCTTTAATACCTACAAAATAGTAGTGAGTTCGGAATTATATCGATGTTAAAGTCTGTCATGGAATCGTGACCATGGTGTGCTAGGTACATTTTGCTTTGTCATCTATACATGACCGGGTCGAGCAAAAAGTGTTATTGGGTTTTTCTATGAAATTTATTAATTAATTTTTAATAAATTTTTTTTTTATTAATTTATTTTTCTCAGTAGCAGCTCGGAGTTTGGATTTGTGCCCGGTTAATGGCAATAGGCTCGCCCCCTATTACATGGGACCTAAATATACCGGCGAACTGTGGGTGTGCCTTGGTACACCTCTGCCTAACCCTTCGGGGAATACAGGCGTGATGGTATATATCTATACATGACCGTGCCGTTCAAAAGGATAGATTGTAAATATTTTCTTCTTATATAAAATACCGTCAATCCTCAACTTCCTTAACTCCCCTCCGCCATATTGGGCAGAGATCGTCAAGTTGCCAAAAACCCGAACAAAATTCAGACTTTGGGACCAAATTCGTCCCCTCGTAAACCGGGACTGCGTTGATCCCGTATTATGTGTCGTTGGAGTTATTTACGAGGTTCCCGGGATCCCGCGGGACTCCCAGGTTTAACCTATATCTATTGATTTTTATATTTATATTCACACTGCTCGCTCTGAGGTGAGATAACGTCGTTATGGTTGATGAAATTTGAAAGTATTGGCTATTTTGTGGGTTGAGAAATTTTTGTATCGAAATTTTTCATCTATAGTAATATAATACCTCGTTGTAACTGCCTCGTTAGCTGAGTGGTCCTTAGCGCGACTGCTACGATAGAGGTCTTGGGTACAATTACCAGATCGAGCAAAAAGAGTAATTGGGTTTTTCTATTAAGCTCTCAGTAGCAACTCGAAGTTAGGATTTGTGCCCGGTTAATGGCAATAGGCTCGCCCCCTTTTATATGGGATCTAAACATACCGGCGAACTGTGGGTGTACATTGGTACACCTCTGCCTAACCCTGTGGGGAATACAGGCGTGATGGTGTGACGAGTAATATAATACTATAAAGTTAAAGAGTGTGTTTGGTTGTGTGAACACGCTATTTTACGTAACTACTGGTCCGTTCATAAAAAATATTCGCTTAAAGGAAGCTATGTTATCCTTAAATGTTAGGGCTGTATTTTATTACTAAAATTATAGGAATCCCCATCTGAAAATTGATTTTGACAAAGTCGCGGGCAAAAGCTAGTCGTATATTTAAACGTCACACTGAAAGACAGTTTTTGTGTTAAATTTTCATACATTTGGCGGACTATCGATCGCGTCGGCTGGTTTTCCAACAAATAAAATAAAAACAAAAATGTTTCAGTTGAAGTTCGATACCACAAAAAATAGTTTCATTTGTTTTCTTTGTTTTCGGAAAAATAAGCTGATTTGATTCATTTCTAGGCATAACAGAACACATTACCAGAAAACAGCTTTTTTACCTTGCCAACTCATTGGTCAAAATCAAAGTTAAAGTATTTATTTCAACTAGACCATGTAAAGGCAATTTTGAATTGTCAAATTCAGTTAGTCTGAAAATTGAATCTAGTTGAAAAAAGTAACAGAAGGTATTTAATTAGTAAAATCACACCCTACTTGAAATACCATACAACAAACACATACCATCACAGAGGCAGAGGTGTACAAATGTACACCCACAATTCGCTAGTATATTTTCGGTCCCATGAACAGGGGGTGAGCCTATTGCCGTTAACAGGGTACAAATTGTAACTTTCAGCTGCTAGTGAGAATTTCATGGAAATACCCAATAACATTTTTCGCTCGACTTGGGAATCACCTCAAGCGTAGTGCCACTAGGCTAACGAGGCAGTACCACTTCTACGAAAACACACCCTTATTGACTAACCATACAAACATTTAATTAAACCATACTCATTCCTTCCTAAACTCTCAATCGCAAACCTAAATACATCCAATCTTCTTTTAAATGACGGTTAGTACAGGGCCCCTCTTTTGGCGCAGTTAATAGCGTAAAGCAGACATCTTGAATGCGTCCCCGCGTCTATCCGGCCACTTCGACGGGAGCGTTAAATGTAAATAATTTAATGCGATGGTGTATGGTTTAAGGGATGAGCGGTAGCGGGTTTTGAAAAACAGCGATAAACAAAAAAAAAACCTATTTTCCAAAAATGTCAACCGCCTTCTAATCTTCTTCCAAGTTTTGAGTATCTACTTCCTATCATCCAAATCATGAATAATCTGTAACACTACGTAGATTAACAAGATAAGCCACTCAAAAGACACAAAATACACTATTTAGGTGTCGTATTTTTATATACACATTTGTCATGAACAGAGTGGATAACACTGTCTTTATAATGATTTTTATAATAATTTTTAACTTTCTAACATGTAACATTAAAAGCTTATTATTTAGACTTGTGCTGCCTTTAATGTGGAACTTTCTAATAATCCTTCTACACAAATTAACGTTAATATCTAGAGAGCGATTTCACGTAATAGCACTTTCACTGCCTATTAAATTAGACAGAGATAACAATATGTTTCTTCTTGTCCATCTATTTAAATAGGCGAAAGTCAAGTTTGTGTTTGTAATTTAAAAAAAAATGTGTTTGGACCTATAATTATGAATGTTTACATGGTTAAAAACAATTAACTATTATAAAATGTTTAACCTGTTTATCTGTTTGTTTTTTTCACCTATTTTCTTAACCCGCTGGACCGATTTTGACGAGACTTTCATTATTTTAGAAAAAGGAATACATTTCCCAGCAAAAATATTAAAATCCCACAATTAACCGATGTCAGTCGCAGGCAAAAGATACTCCAGCAATAAAACATTAACGTCTCGCTTCATCCCATAACTTGTACCACACAATCATCTCAGTCTATATACAATCTTAGGTTAAGGGGTGCCGTGCTTACCTACTTATTGGTTAAGACGATTTCATATAAGGGTGCTTTGATTCTTACAAAGGAATGCGGCTTATGTACCGAGGGTATACGGAACTCGGTTTTATACTTCAACGATTTCTTTTGGAATTATTTAGGGTTGGAATTTTGTTTGATGTGAATATTTTGATTGGGAAGTGTAGTTTTTTTGAGAGTACAAGAGGAAGTCTCAAAGTCAAAGTCAAATCAAATTCGTATTATCATTGTGAATGATTTGTTTAATTTTCTATGATAGTGTGTAGTAACTACTTAGCTTCAAGTTTCTGACTGATCGACTTCTTGACAATTCAAAAAGATTTATGTGAAAAATAATAATTTGATTTGAGTAAGATATGATAACTATTACGGGGTGAATATCTCTTCTTATCGAGAAAATGAAGGAAAGTATAATTGCTTGTGTAACAGATTACTTATATGGGTACAAGACAGAGATATAAGTTAGCAACTGCATGTCATAACTATGAGAAGGAAATTACCACTTAGCATAATGCTGTATTATGGGGACCACAGCATAGCTCTGGTTTTCAGTTCAGTCAGATGATCGAGGAATGAAATAGGATACGATGAACCAAATCTTGGAAAAGTATTTTGAAAATTGATTTTCATTTTGTCATTTCATTTGAGACTAGAAAAAGAAATGGTGTTTTACGAATTTTCTTTTGTAGTAGGGTTTTCAGTTTGGCCGAGTTTTTCCTTACATGAAAGTAAGGTGTCACTAAACCAGTTGTTTTAGCAGTTATAGTTCTATAGAGTAGTCCCATATCGATACAATTTCCCAGCCAAATAGACGTTACAACCATGTTACAACCTACATAAAAGCTAGACTTGCTAGATCCATCTCCGTCCACAACATTAGTGATACAACACAAAGCCTATTGTCCCGAAGCAGCGTGAGAGTGGCCTCGCTTACACCGCACACTATCGTCTTCAACCTGAAATTGAAAAGAACACAATGCTCTTAAAAGCATACCCTACCCAACAAAGGCATCCCGTCTCCTGAACGGACAACAGATACAACTAAACACTTTAAACCATAAAAAGATAGCACAAACGCTATTATTAGTAACAAGTGAAAAGTGTCGGTCGACGTGCGACTCCAAAAAGAGTAAGTTTACGCGGCGCATCGATTTTTATACCCCCAGCGGGAGGCGGGGTTAGTGAGTGGGCCAATCACGGCGCGGTGTGCCGACCAATCAGATGGCGGCGTGGTGCTCCGTTTCAGCGCGTTCGTTTTATCGTGTAATGGAATTTGCGCGGAGTACGCCGCTTGGATTACTGCGGAGCCGAATCCGTAATGTGGGGCGACGGGATTGTTTTTTCTTTAGATTTCCTTTCTTATGTTCTTCTTCTTCTTCTTATTGATTTTTTTTGTTTATTTTCAGGTTATTGGTTTTATTAGAGATTGCGTTTAGGCTTACTTTGTTTTAAGAGACTTTGGTTAAAGATTTTTGGGCACGTTTGTTGAAATAGAATGATTTTTACTTGGATTAGAATGGACTTTCGATGTTTGTCGCTTCATTAGCAGATCTGTATTTTAATGGTCAATTGTCTGTTCGCCATAACAGATATGTAGTTATCTATCAGACGAATGTAAAGAACAAAGTAACTGAATTACCTTTAACTTAATCATAAATGTCGTAATGGCTTAGTGCTTCAGACGTAAGCCTCTATTCCATGAGGTTGCGGTTTCGATAGTAAGTTTATCTTGAACATCACGAGACCTCAGTGAAGAAAAAGAAAGTGAGGAAAGCTGGACATATAATAAAGATAAGTCTGAAATAGCCAAACCGCTTTGCATGGTGATCAATCCTCATGCCTTTTCTCCCTGAGAAGAGGCCTAACAGTACGACAATAATAGGCTAGCATACACATATTTATTTAAATATCCTCAAAACTCAAGGTGCGACGACCAAGTGCGTCCATTACGTCCCATTGTGTACACTCATCAGTCTAGTCCCATTCAAGCCACAAGTGACATCACAGATATCCTTCAACAATGGCTACCTCTAAAATAAGCGCTGTAAGAGCCATTTTTTCATTTTCCCATTATACTACACTCGACGCTTCCTACAATAAAATATAGTCGATAAAAGACTCGCAACCGTTATTGTTATTCGAAATATCGATAAAAAATAAACTTGCAGGGAAATAGGGAAATATGGGATCGATTTTAGTGGTGGGGGATAGGGATTGCAATAATCGTTTTATCGAAATAAGTTAGGAGACGTCTTGAGTATTTTATGAATAGTGGGAAATGTGTTGGCATAATTTATCATTATTACTGTCCATCTACATCTACACTAATATTATAAAAAAGGAAAGATTTGTATTTTTATATGTAACGAATAAACTTAAAAACTACTGGACCGATTTACAAAAATAATTGCCTTTAAAAAACTATATTATCACTGAGTAACATAGGCTATATAACATCACGCTACAACCAACGGGAGCGGAGCAGTAACCAAAAACGTAACTTAACGGGGGTGAAATAAGCCACGGGGGCAACGTCGCCAATAGTTCGCCAGTAGTTAATATTATAAATTGTATGTGTGTTTGTTTGCTTTTACGGCTAAACTACAGAACCGATTTTAATGAAATTTTTGACAGACTAAGCTTGGATCATAAGAAAGGACATAGGCAATTTTTTACCGACATAAGTTCCCATGAAGATAACCATTATTCACGCGGGACAAATTCACGGACAAAAGCTAGATTTTTTTTTAAATCTAAAAAAAGTTGAAAAGAATATAAATTCACTTTACTATACAGTCAAATTTCAGGCCCAATAACGCACCCCTAGAGTACTTTATTGGCATCAATAAATACCGTCTGAAAATCACAATGTTCCGTTGAGAAAATTAATCTAATTATCGGGCTCATTATTCGTAGGTGTCTGCTACGAGCTACGAACGCCTACGCTCGCCTACGCCGTAGCGTGTTTCGTAGAAGCGTAGCCCATGATTGTTCGAATTTGCTACGTTCATTAGTGATGCGTTTGCTTATTGAATAATTGTTTATTCATGAATACAATTTGTTTGAATTAGTTATTTTTCTATTATTTTGAGAGATTTTTACTGTAATGGTGTGTGGACTGATGCTATATCTACTTTATTAATGTATTGATTTTAAGATGAATTTAATTAATTCATGCCCTAGGTCAATAGGATAAGCAGATATAACAACATTTTTATATGATGTTTCTTTTCCTTTTTCTTAAAATAATAATACTAATTTTGTAAATTAAATTCATAAAGATAAACATCTCATCACCTCAAAAAAAAGCATTACTAAATCTTAACTTTAATCATCATAGTAATTACCACTAAATCTATCGACACAGTCCCATCACTACGCAACTATACAGTCCCCAGAGCGTAGTGCTGCAATCCTCTTTGGCAACAATCGATATTTATACGCGGCTCCCAATCGGTCGGTAAGCGAGAAAGCTTGTTCCTAACAATGGGGACTACTCTAAAATCTAACATTTTGCCGCCGATCTCTCTCACTGATTTATAGCCTCTCTCTTCTTTATATTGGTTAGTTTCCTTAGTTTGTTTTTTACCCTAGTATTTTTAAAAATATCTTCTCTTGTATTGAAACTTTTTGGAATAGTTTATAGCTAGTTTTTTTTACCGATGGGAAATCATGAAAAGACTTCTCCGGCCCTGGGCGGGGCGGAGGGGGTGTCAGACTTTTACTGACTAAAACCCACCCATGTTTCTCCATGTGCCCTTTGCGTTCCGGGGGCACGGTATCTCTTTCGAACAACCCGCAGCCCCGGGTTACCAAGAGGTAATGTGTTGCCCAGTAACTGGGTTGTGGAGGTCAGATAGGCGGTCGCTCCATGTAAAACACTGGTATTCAGCCGCATCCAGTTAGACTGGAAGCCGACCCCAACATATCTGGAAAAAAGCTAGGCAGATAGACAGAGACAAAGGATAAAAATAGAGGACAAAAAGAAAGCAATAATACGGGTCATTGCGTACTTAAGACTAACAAAATGTGTGACAAGACATTTTTAAGGCGTTCTCAGTAAAGCTTATGACAGTTTAATGGGATTTTAACAGCCGTAGTGTGACAGGATTATGTGCTGTAAGATATCATATTTCAGTTAAGATTAACCTGACAAACAGTGTTCAGTCATATACACTAATATGAACTTAGTTGGACAATAAAGAAACACAAGAATTTAAGGCTTTGATAGCCTGGTGGTTCTGCTACGCTAGAGGTCTTGAGTTTGATTCCCAGGTCGAGCAAAGTGTTATTAGGTTTTACTATGAAATTCTCAGTAGCAACTCGGAGTTAGGATTTGTGTCCGGTTAATGGCAATAGGCTCGCCCCCTATTACATGGGACCTAAACATACCGGCGGACGGTGGGTGGGAATTGGTACACCTCTGACTTATCCTTCGGGGAATACAGGCGTGATGGTATATTTATATATTTTAAGTCTTATACCCGATGATTCAGCGGTAAACGACAGCGATTACCACCAGCAGATCAGGGCGTGGGCTGCTGTGCCACCTGAATCACCAGCGTCAGATTTACCATTTCTTACCGAGTTCTTAAATGTGGTGAAGAGGCTACCACTCAATAAGTCATCGGGTGAAGATAAAATATCTAATAAAATGATTATAGAGGCGTGTAAAACCGCGAGTGACGCAATTTTAACAGTGTATAACCGATGCATTGCGGACGGCGTTTTTCCTGAAATTTGGCGACGTGGCTTTATACGAATAATTCCAAAGAGTGGCGACAAGCCCCCGGACGATCCAAAGTCATATCGACCCATAACCCTACTACCATCTTTGGGGAAACTGCTTGAGCGCCTTATCGTACCACGCTTGCTGCCAGACGAGCCGAAATTTCACAGCAATCAATTCGGTTTTACAATAGGTAAATCTACCGTCGACGCGGTACTTTCTGTAAGGGAAACTGTAACCTCATCCGAACATAAATATGTACTTGGGATCTTCCTCGATATTTCTGGGGCTTTTGATAACGCATGGTGGCCTATGCTACTACTTAAAATAAAAACCCGTGGTTGCTATAAAAACATCTATTCTCTTGTTTCCTCTTACTTTCTCAATGGCTCCGCGAAGCTCAAACTTGGACACTATTCCGCATCGAAGTCATTAACCATGGGATGTCCTCAAGGTTCGGTTCTCGGTCCTTATTTATGGAATTTAGGTTTTGACGATTTTCTTGCGATTCCGCTACCATGCGGCTGTTCTTTAACCGGTTACGCGGACGACGGCCTTCTGCTCATTCAGTCGAGTACTCGGGCTGGACTTGAGAATTTAGCTGATACATGCCTACGTTTAATATCACAGTGAGGCGATCGGAACCGTTTAACCTTTGCACCGCAAAAAACGTATCAACTTATGTTAAAAGGTGATCTTAAATCATGGCCTAGTATTAAATTTAATAACGTTCCCGTTAAACGAAAACAATCCGTATGCTACCTTGGTATGGTCTTAGAAAAGAACTTTTCTTTTATTGACCACATTAACACAGTCGGAGAAAAAGCTAAAAAGAATTTTTATGCCCTAACGAGAATATCTAAAGCTACTTGGGGTCTGTCTTTCTTAACTCTGAAAACTATTTATGCAGCTACCTACCTAGGTTGTATGTGCTACGGTGCACCTGTTTGGGCCGATAGGGCCACCATAGGGGCGGTACGACGTAATTTGCTTCAAAGCCAACGGTTAGCTTTAATATTTTTATGCAAAGCGTATAGGACCGTTAGTACTGAAGCACTACCAGTACTTGCTGGTGTACTTCCAGTCGATCTCGAGGTGCAGCGACGTGCTGCAATGTACTATTCCGCGCGAGAGACCATGGACGCAAACTTTCTAACTCAACGTGACCGTGCTAAGATCTCTAGATTATTTAAACCGCAGAGTGATGTCTGGGAGGAACTTTTATCTGAATGGCAATGTAGGTGGGATAATTCCATCAAGGGCCGGCACCTCCATCAGTTCTTTCCTTCAGTTCGCGAACGGCTGGCCAGAACATGGCTGGAGGTGGACCACTGTGTTGCCCAATTTCTCACAGGTCATGGCAACTTTAAGAGTAAATTATTCTCTTTTAAGCTTGTTGCCTCTCCTTTGTGTCAATGTTCTACATCTGACTGTGAATATGAACAATCTGCTCATCACATCTTATGGGAGTGTATTCTTTGGCAGAATGAGCGAAATATTATGTTAGATAGTGTACAGGTTACATCCGGTGTTGTTTACTATGCGGACCTTGTAGAAACTAGAACTAATTTCCGTGCGTTCAAGCGTTTTTGCCATACCTATTACTGGAATCAAATGTAACAGTTCACATTAGGACCCATTAAAGTTAATGATAATTGCAATCCGTGGTGCTTGGCAATCTGGGCTTCTCCCAGTTGTAAATAATCCCTTTGTGCCTATTGGCCTAATTCTGTTCTGTCTCCTGCTTGTTTGGAGGGAAGTGGAAATTATATTTTTCTTACTCCTCCGCTAATCTTTTCTGATTAATTTCGTTGCGGGATCCAAGACAGTTAAATCGTTTCTCTGGGACTCGTCGAGCTTCATTGTCTCGGCGCTTTTCTTGTGGTCGCCACTGTTGATTCTGGCTTACAGGAGTTGCAGTGGTTTGGGAACAGTGTGGCGGGCTTGTCCCAAAAAAAAAAAAAAATATTTTAAGTCCAAGCTGCTTCTGAGAATTTCATAGAAAAACTCAATAGCACTGCTCGACCTGGGAATCGAACCTCTAGCAAAGCAGTCACGCTTAAGACCACTAGGCTAACGAGGCAGTAAAAATATACTATAAGATACTATATGAATTTATGGAGTCACATTTATTTATTTATTAAAACTTTATGCACATAAATGTAAAAATACACCGTACAAAGGCGGACTTAATGCCTTAGCACATTGGTACGTGCTCAGATCGACGATCAATAACCCTTAAGCATAAGAGGCTCGGCAGGTGCTTTAACCGCTGAGCCATCACGTCACATCGTCTTAGCTAATATGGTGTAATTGTTACAGATTGGGTCTGATCTCTCAGTGGAGCGCGCTAGCAGGGCGGTACGGCGGCCTGGTGCCTGCTCCGTGGTACTGGCAGCGACCGCAGGACAGGACCACGCCTCCCAGAGGTTCGTATGTCAATGACTAATTATTATTTTCATATTTTGTGATGGTCTTGGGTTCGATTTCCAGGTCGAGCAAAAAGTGTTATTGGGTTTTTCTATGAAATTCTCAGGAACAGCTCGGAGTTTGGATGTGTGCTCGGTTAATGGCATTAGGCTCGCCCCCTATTACTTGGGACCTAACATACCGGCGAACTGTGAGTGTACATTGGTATACCTCTGCCTTACCCTTCGGGGTATGCAGGCGTGATTGTATGTATGTATTTTGTGATGTTACCGAAAAAGAAGATTAGACAAAGGAACATCTCCAAATTCCTTTGTATTTTCTTTCTTCTCTATCTTTCATCATTATTCTACATCATCATCATTATCATCTTTCATCTCTTTACCAGTCTTTTAAGTCTTTTGTTTGTTTTATTCGAGTCTTCCGACTTACGACTATTCTGTAGCATTTTAGTTAACCTTTACATGGCAAGAAAAATAAGTATCAACTTTTGTTATAAATGAAGCTTTTAAACTTTTAAATTAATTTACATTACATTTAATCCGCGCTTTTACGCTAAGACCTTTGAAGGGTAAATAATACACGCATT
Organism: Caradrina clavipalpis; assembly: GCA_932526535.1. NCBI lineage: Eukaryota > Metazoa > Arthropoda > Insecta > Lepidoptera > Noctuidae > Caradrina > Caradrina clavipalpis. The sequence goes on from OW052110.1 coordinate 2,547,325, forward strand.
TTACTATTATTCCATAGAATAATACCGCCCTTCTGACACAAATAGACAAACATAAGCACCTAATAACTAGAACAAATTTTAATATACATAAATTATTGTAATCCAACCCGGGGAATCCATTCCCATTTTCCCGCCTCATTTCTAAACAACACAGCCATTACTGTCTATTACTCGGCTACAGATAATAAATGATGTCAGCAAGCTACCGTCACAGATTAGCGCACTAGTGGGGCGTCCGGGCCTAATCGATTCTATGCGATGTATTGAGTTACCGATGTGATTTCGGTGTCAGGTTGAAGGGATTAGTGATGCGTTTTGACAAACTGTTAGTCGAGTACAGTAAGTGAGGTCGGGTTATTTGAAAATCGTAGTTTGAGTTTTGAATTTGAGTTTGGAATGGTACGTTTTTAATTGTTAGAAATGTTTTTAGTGTATTTCTGACAGCTTTTTTTTGGAACAGTTAAACATTTAAATAGTTATAAATAACGTCTGCTTAAAGATACTTATTTAACAAAACAGAAAGTTGAAAGTCGTCCAACCATTACTAAAATTTATTTGGCTATCTTAGGAATCTTCTACATACATACCATCACGCCTGTATTCCCCGAAGGGTGAGGCAGAGGTGTACCAATGTAACACCCACACTTCACCCGTATGTTTAGGTCCCATATAATAGGAGGTGACCCTATTACCAATAACTGCAATAATCCTAACTCCAAACTGCTACTAAGAATTTCCTTAAAAAAACCCAATAACTCTTTTTGCTCGACCTAGCAATCGGATCCAAGACCTCTAGCGTAGCAGTCGCGCTAACCTTCTCGCTAGGAACTTTCTAAGTCCAAAAGTAAATAAGTAGTAAGTTTATTTCTTCCTTCTTCTTCCTTTCTTTCTTCTTCTTCTTCCTTCCTTCTTCTTCTTCCTTCCTTATTCTTCTTTCTTCCTTCTTCTTCTTCCTTCTTCTTCTTCCTTCTTCTTCAAGATGCAGCTTTGCATTCTACAACTAAGTAGAAAGCAAAGCTGCATCTTGTATATATTTGCTTCACCACGAACTCTGGGCTTAACAGACAGTTTACCAAACACCATTGTCTCGAGGTATTTTGTCTTAATTGACGGTATAGTAAGCATATCGCAAGATGCTCGGAAATGTCGGTCGAGATGTGCTCCGTATTGCTACCTGATATGCTTGTATCAAATTGGTTTAGCTCAAAGTCCATTGGCCGAGGAATTACCTTTATTGGACTACGAAATTTTGAATTTATTATCAAAGAATCTAAAGGTACTCTCTTTTTATACTTTTGAAGGAGGTTTCTCTAACATTAATACAATGACATAATTAGAAAAAAAAACTTTCTGCTCTTTGACTGAATCACATCCTTTTGTGATTTCTTAATTTCTAATTTTGTTCCTTTAAGCTCGTACGGTAATTTGCACCTATCATGTTATCTCTGCACCGCGTTTGTTAGACTGGTAGAAAATACCCTATGAATTAAATCTGCCTTTGTACCTTTTAGTGTATAAAGTTTAATCAAATAAAATCTCAACCTCATTTTTACACTCTGTATAGAATTTACAGTCAAACTTATAACATTGTTCCACGGAACGTGACGTCATATAACAACTGTCAACACAACTGACATCAACATAAACCCGCTAGTCTAGGCGGGCCCCTAAACAAGCAATCACCGTAACATGCTCTGCCCCCACTCGACGCGGCTTTAATTTTCCCAAACCCATCTCAGTGACGAAACAAAAGCGCCACCATTTCACGCGGTCCAAACCGACCGAACAATGCTTTTCTGCCATCACAGCGCAATTACCAACGAAACAACAAACGTCTAGCTATCTCACTCGCACTCGCAACGTTCCCTATACGAATCAGTTCGCGCCAAATGCGGTGTCGTCGCTGTGTTAGTGATGTCGCGCGCTCGTTTTAATTTTCGAATGCGGTTTATACGGAACGCTGTTTTGTTTGATTGCTCGGTTTTTGAGTGGTGTTTTTTTTAAAATTTTTATGATTATTGACGGAGGCACAGGTGTGGGGTGCCAAACTTCAAAAGAGGTTGTAAATGAACATCGCATGACTGCAATTTACTTAATTTGGACTGGCAGTTCCTTTGCATATTTTTTAATACATGCTAAAGCTTTTGCTTCAGTTAATTAATTATTAAAATTTAACAAAAATACTAACCAACAAAAACCCTTCAGATATAAAGTTTGATATCCAGTTTTGTCTTGTATATGACGCCGTTTTACACAAACGAACTTAATTCTATGCAAATACCCGAGTTCACTGTAACAGTTCCTTCGCTAAGTATTGAATAATATCTCGGTCTGCAAACTCGTAAACTGCTTAACTCGTAAGCGGTTGTGTAAACAGCAAGCGAGCACTAACACAGGATTACTCGCATGGCTTCTAAAATCAATGCAAATCAGACATCACTACTAACCAGTGAGAAAGATCTTTACTTAATTCATAGTACTGGGGAATAAGAGCTCAAGTTACAGCGGCAATGTAATGTTATGCGACCAATAAACAAGAGCTTTCGAATCAAGCCTCGGGGACAGACTTGCGAATTTCGTTATACTGGTTTAGAAAGCATTGTTTAAACTTAGAATGTGAGCTAGTATCTGAAACTGAATTCTATTTGTAGAAGGGTAAGGTATAAATTGCAATTAAAGTAGGTATACAATTTCTAATCTAAATAAAGTGATTCATACAAGTGTTTAGAAGAATAAAGCTACGTTCCATTTTTAAATTAAAATTTTCTTTTTTGCTTAATTATGCTACTAATATTTCCTTTCATACCGTATTTTTCTAAATGGTTTTGTCTATGATACAAAAAGGTTGTAACGTCAATTTTCATCATCAGTCCTTAAGCCAGCTCTGGTGATTACTGCTTATCCCCCGTAAGTATTCGTAATTTAGGGACTTCTTTAGGTCGATCCACTAAGTTCTAAGTAGGCTGTTATAGGGAATGCCGATAAAAGTAAAAACTTATTGACACATTTGCATGTCGGTGACGTGACCCAGAAGTCCCCCCCCCCCCTTCCAAAAAAATGCTCAAACGCAACTAGATGAGAGCTTTCACTTCAAAAGCTAGTTACATTATTTTCTCCCAAAAATATTCCCGCCTAATGAATAGCCTAAAGTAATGGTTCATTAAAGCCAATTAGCTAGTTGCCTAGTGTTTCACCTGCGAACTAGTTAACTAGTACAAACTGTTTATTACGCAGGTTAGTAGTCGCACATTAATCCTCTATGGTAGCGAATTAGCGATGTAAATGTAACAATAGTCTATGGTTTTGCTTTCTGGTTGATTGCGAACCTCTGTGGTTGAGATAACATTGTTTATGGTTTATCTATACTAATTTATTAAATCTGAAGGGCTTTTTTTGTTTGATTATTTAAACGTAGTAATCTAAGACTGCCAGTCGAATTAGACAAAATATCTTTGTATATTTCAGCCAGATTCATGAGATATAGTAAAGGCTATATAACATCATGCTATGACACACGGGAACAGAGCAGTAACGGAAGACGTAAATAAACGTGGGTGAAAAAAACTACGCTAATGAAGTCGCGGGCAGAAGCTAGTTTCTAATAATATATAACTGGCTGTTTATCACCGCCCACATTCCAAATTCAAATTTCTATTCTTTTTTAAGGTCAAATTACGAAAAAGATTTTTTCTCCGTGAACTTTACCTCTTTTAAAAAAATACTAAGTACCTACCTCTGAAATATTTATAACTTTGTCTTCCTTTTAACCTAATTAAATAAGTTATTTCTAACGTAAACGAATACATTTATTGCTTAGCCAACACCCTGTAAAGTCAATAGAGCTTAAAACAAATCAGTGCGGATTAACGAGTAAGGATTCTTTGTGGCTAGAATCGAGTACTCCACTGCGTATAAATAGAGTAGGGACATATCCAATTACTGTTAGTCGATTTAATCCTAATACAAATCGAACAACGCCTTTGATTGGGCAATTTGACGGGTTTTGTTTTTGAAAAAGGAATTACTTAGGTAGTATTCATTTGTTTTTTTTTGTTATGGTCAGGATTATATTTTTGAAGGAGGTTGTTTTGAATGAGTTTTGATTCTAGCTTATTAAACCTTTTTGATCAAAATGTGGGTTAGGTTAGGAGGCCATGCTGGTCAGGATAACACCACTTTAACCTTACTAACAGCCTAACCCTTGTTACAGAAGACTCAACAACCAACGAAGAAGGTTCAGCCGGAGGTTCCCCTCGCATCCGGAGTCCGACACGAGCCCCCACCCCTCCATCCCCCTCCCGATCGTCCCCACGCTCCCCCCGCCTGCATCCAGCACTCTACCCCCAACAACCAGACGTCCAGGACTCAGACCCTGATGTCGACGAGAGCGACGACTTCGATAAAGACGAGAAGAGAGACCCCAACGCGAACCTCGGCAAGAGAAAGAAGAAGACCAGAACAGTCTTCTCAAGATCCCAGGTCTTCCAGCTAGAACAGACCTTCGACATGAAGCGGTACTTAAGCAGTTCAGAACGCGCCGGCTTGGCTGCGTCCCTGCATTTAACGGAAACCCAGGTGAAGATCTGGTTTCAGAACAGAAGGAATAAGTGGAAGAGGCAGTTGGCAGCGGAGTTAGAGGCTGCTAACATGGCTCATGCTGCCCAGCGATTGGTCCGCGTGCCGATTCTTTACCACGAATCGCGGCCGACGTCGATGCCCCACACGCCAATGCCGTTGCATCCTCAGTTCAACGATGGCGTTGGGGGGGTGTACTTCCCTTCGCAGGCTCCTCAGCAGTTGCAGCCGCTGCCGTCGTCTCCTGTGACGTCACGGGCGCCGCTGTCCAGCCTCGTGTAGTGTTCGCTCGAGCCCGCACGCTCGGAGGACGGACATTACTGAATGATGTCAGTGCGGGGACTAGTCATTATTGTGAGTGTAATTGCCAAATCGTTCAAAAGTAACTTATGTGTAAGTTGGTTTAAGTGTTGGGTCGTGTTTAGATGGGTTTTGGAAAGGACAGTTTTTCGGATGGTGTTGTGGGTGTGGTGTAAAGGTATAGCGTAAGCAAAGTAACCAGCAGAGTAAGGCAGGTCTTGAAATAAAGAGCGGTATATCGAACTAAATTATGGCATAGCAAGTCAGTTGGATACAGCCTTTCGCAAAATGGCCACCGGGCCAGACAGCCTGAAGAATTCAGTGTCTCATTTGGAACACTGTAACCAAGATGTGTTGCTGGGTAGTGATAACGGACAACTGATATCTTGAATGGTGGTACAGTGATAACAAGAGAGGCATCCCATAGCTCTGCCTCTGCCAAACGACAAATAAAAAATTAACTATTCCATTTTGGAATTCGCTTTAAAATCTACCCATCCAAATCCAGCCAGACAGTCAGGTAACTTGTTGAATTAAAGCTAGTGACCACGCTAAAAGGTTTTATTACCAGCAGCCATGATTTCTAATCTTATCTGAACACGCCCCAACCATTTTATTTACGTGCTAGATAAATTGCGACGGCGTAGTACTACGGTCTATGCGCTCAACAAAGGAGGTTTTACAAACTTGTAAAGATGGACAATTTATCTTTTGTTTTTGACAAAAGACGCTTCAATGAAATTGTGTGTGTAGTCTGTAGTACTAAGGGTTTACCGTCAACTTTGAATTATGTTCAAGTATTGCACTTTTGGCGCGCTTTTATTGAACTTTTGTAAGGCGAACGCGAGCGTCCAAAATGGCCGGCGCAAAGAGTTCGCGGTAAACCTAAGTCGTTGATAAAAATAGTATAAATAGTAAAATGATTCGACTAAATGTTACGTACAAAGATCAATGTCATTCCGTGTTGTATATTAATGTAAATAAGAATGTTTTAAATATCCTCCATGTATTTATTTATTATGCGATAAGTTTTGTAAATAGTAGCTATTGAAAGAACTGAGTATTCGTTTTTTAAATATAAGCGTTCTATTAGTACTTTTATTTTTTATTCCTGTATTTTTTATTGTCTTTGTCTAGTCGCCGTTTAAGAATAAAAAATCGTTCTTATTTTAAAATTGACAGTTGATACGTTTTATGTCGAGAAGTTTCTGGAATGCTTTAGTAGCATAACTTAGTTTTTAAAAGCTAACATTGTTTGAATTACTATTTTTCATTAGGGCTGTAACTTTGTAAAGTGCTTCAACTTCGCTAGCTAAATGCTTCCACGTTTTTAATTGCTTCTTGTGAATTGGCATATCAAAAAGAACGCAAAAAACTGCGAACTTTAACATAATAGAATAAAAAAAAAACAAAATTGAAAAGAAAACGAACAAAATGCTCAGAATACTGTAAATATTTATAAGATAAAACATACACTGTGTTACTGTTTTTAAGTATTTTTAAAACCTCAGTAATTTTAAAATATTTATTCAGATACGAATCGATTGATTTCTATTCGATTATTACGTTTTTTAATTATAAACTATGTTGCCATTTTGCTTCAATGTAATTCTGTAATATTGCTAGCCTAAATAAATAAATAATGAAACCAATGCTTAATTCTAAAATATTAATGTTATTTACTGATAGTAGTTGAATGATCTTCGTAATTGTAATATGATTATGCTGGGATAAGGCGAGAAAATAAAACGAGTATGCAATAATTATGTGTCCTTTATTTTTCCTACTAAATTCTATGAAATATTGCTACTACAATCTGTCAAATGTCTTTAATAGATTTTCAACTTTATCGCTGTAGCAGATGGTTCAAAGTTGATTGCGAAAATTTGACAGTTTCGAGTAGCTTGATGTGCTGACGTCTGTACCTAAATGTCAAAGTCAAAGTAAACGTCAAATCATTTATTTCAATTAACCAATATTTATTTAAACGGTTGGTTTACACTGGTGACCCTGGCTGGCTTTTGTTTTGGCCAGTGAGCACTGCTATCCACTGTGGCAATGCCACCAGTCTTTTGGGCACTTTTTCGGTTGAAAGCGATGCGGAGGAATTATAATTCCATGCTTGCTCTTTAAAAAAAATTGTTTAACAATAGTTTGGTGTGCATTAATTCAATTGAATGTGAATGGTAGTTATGTAGATAGTGACACTAATCTAATAAAGCTAGTCAAATATGAACGAGCGGGAGCTTTCAAAAAATATATTTTATTGATTACACAAGTGCTCAGCATGAGCGTTATGACAAAGAGAACCCTTAAATCTAAGTTACATGGGCTTATATACTAATGGAGGGTTTACATGTGTGTATCGGTGGCTGGACCTCCCAATGGGACAATAACAGGAAGCTCTCTTCATGTGTCGATTTACGTTACTGATTGTTTGGCAATCATTTCTAGGATATTTATTACTAGCATTAAATAATACCTGGAATTGCTAATTGGTGTGACATGATCAGTTTATCAAAACAGTTCTTCGTAAAGGTGGGCTATGCATAACTCCTCCCTCCATAAGAACAAAATCACCATTCGAAGTTACATCACAAGATTGATGATTTTGTCTAAACTTATGTAATAATTTATTTCTAAAGCGATACATTATCACTAAAATTAGTACCAAAAGTATAATAATGTAAATTACAATAGTTCCTATGCTAACACTGTGCACATTCACAAAATGACTTTCACCATTTCTCACTTCACTATTGTCCTTTAACGCGTGTGATAGAAACTGTAGATTTTCCAAATCAATCTCATCTAGACTGATAGTTTTGCGTAGCGCAATGTCCCTCGGTGTTATAATGTTGGGTAGATGTATTGATGGAGAGCTGCGGAAGACAACTTCTCCTGTTTGAAGACTGCGTTTTCGTAATGTGTAGGTTTCAAGTTTAACCTCACAGGCATTGTTAAGTGTTAGAATGTATGTGCCCATGATGTCGTGCTGGCTCCTGTCATTGCCACAGTTTTCGATCAGGAATGTAGGGTGACCTGTGAATATAATCCAAGACTCTTGATGTATGGATTTTATTTTAACATCCGACGAATTGACGGGAAGAGGCTGGCACGATGTTATCCTCGTAGAAAACGTCATCAAGTCTTTGATGCAATTATTTTCTTCGTCCGGGGACACGTTGCTCTCGTAACAAAGGAACTTTCCTTCGTCTATTTCTCTGCAAGGCTGTGAGAGCGATACTATTTTCTGCCCTTTCGCAAGGATATGGGAATGTTTTGGAGTAATAAGGTAAGATATATCAAGGCGGGGGTTATACATTGGAAAAGGATGTAGAGTGTAATAATTGTAGATATCTAATTGGACTGTTGGTACCGACATAATAAAAGTAATCTGTTTGCCTTTTACATAAGCTTTGATGTCAATACAATGTTCAATATTAACTAAGTTTTCATTGGTAATAGGGAAAACTAACTTATCAGTTTTTTCTATATCTTGGAGAATATTAATAAGTTCTGTGATATTTAATATAGACTGATGTAATACATTAACTCTACTAAATGCTATTGCTGTTTCCACTTCATCTAATCGAATTAATAATATTTGGAAGTTATGAGTTAACATGTTATAAGTATTTAAGACAAGGTTCCTACTTCTTTGGAATTGGGTTTGATTTAAAATTTCTTCTATTTCCTCAATAGTTTTCTCAATTATTATAAAATTATTTCTAGTTGAATTAGTGAAATTAACGAATGTGTCAACTATTTCAGAAACTAAAGTCACTTTGTTCATGATTGCATCTTGTTGTAATTGCATACTGTTTATCCATTTATCATATCTAAGTGCATCATCGTTGTCTAAGTTTCCAGTAATAGCTTTAATTATTGATCCAATAGGATTGATAAGTCCCCTTTTTATTCTAATGCTTGGAATTAACTGATTATATCGTTCTATGGTTATGTTCATTATATATTGGGTTTGCAACTCTGCATCAACAAGACTTCCATCTAAAACGTATATACCTAATTTTTCCTTCATATAGCTAGAAATATCGTTATATTTTTCTATGTTATATTCTAAATTTCTATAAATTAAATTTAAGTCTAGTATCTTAACTATATGCCAATTATAGAGGCTTAGCGACGCTTGTCCTTCTTTAACGGGAAGGATTCCCGGATTGTCTTCAATCCTTTGAAGTTGAAGGCCCAGGCTGAGGGCTGCTTGCATCGTTACCACCAGGACGAACCTGTGAAGGACGCTTAATGTCTTTAACGGGTATTTTTTTAGTTTTACGGGTTTTGATTTGGACAGCTACCGTATTCCTCTTAACTTTATCTACAACTGTCGCTTTCTGGTATCGTGGTTTGTCTTTGCTACGTCTAGTATTTACTCCTTTCATAAAAATTTGATTTCCTTTTTTAATGTCAAATTGTTTTTCACCGCCACGTTTTTCCTTAACTTTTTCTTTAGACTCTATACTTTTATTAGTTAAATAGCTATATAAATATTTAGTACGCTTAACATGGTCCCTTACCAACTGTTGGGTGTAACTCTTATTGAAATCTACTGCAAAGGTACTTGAAGCGTCAGTGTGTCCAAAGACTACTTCAAATGGTGTTAAACCAGTAGCTGAGTGTATAGACTGATTGTATGACATTATAGCATATGTCATAACAGATGCGGCGTCTGTTATCTTTTTTTCATACTTCGCAAGTCGGTAAATTTCTATAATGGTAGAATGGAATCTCTCTACTAATCCCATAGAGTTAGGGTTATGAGGCGTACCTATGTGTAAGTCTATCTTGTAAAATGTTAACATTTCCTTTAATAAGTTATTATTAAATTCTGAACCTGGGTCTGCACTAATTTTTGATGGCACACCATGGGTGGCGAAATATTTAATAAGTGCTCTTATAACTTCGGGTGTAGATCTATTAGGTATTTCAAATGCTTGGCCTAGCTTACTAAATGCGTCTATAATTGTAAGAAAATAAGTTCCTTCTATTGAGAATATATCTATAAATATCTCTTGAAAAGGTTTTGTTTGAGTTTGAGTTAACTGTAGTTCGGGTTTTATTGGCTTTCTATCATACTTCATTTGCTTACAAAGTTCGCATGAGTTGATGATACAGGCTACGGTATGTTCTAAATTATTCCAATAGTAAGTCCTTTTTAAATGAGCTACGGTTTCTCTGATGCCACGATGGCATGTTTTTCCGGCATGATATTTTAGGACTATTTCCCGTTGTTCGTTTTCGTCTTCAACGTAAACGACTCTTTCAGTGCATTCGTATATATTTATTGCGTCCTTTTTAAATAGGGTTGTAATTATTTTTGAAAATTCTTTACGATGACGTTCGTCTTCGAAGTAGATGTAATATTTTATTTTAGGACGGATATATTCTTTTAAGAATTCTTTAATTAGTTCCTGATTATCTATTGGCATGTGTACTTCAAACACCTTTTGTTTATCTCTAGAAATGTTTTTAACGCTGTACTCATTTTTATGCCAAGTGTATACGAGAATCTGGTTTGGTTTCGTATCTATGGCTTCCTTTAGTATTGGGATATCGGATGAGTCTGTATTGTTTTCTGAATGGATGGTTACTATCGAAGAGTCTTCTCTTTCAGAGGCTGTGATTGTTTCACTTCCTATTGACGGTATTGAATAAGGTGACTTAGGTCGTTTTTTAGAGTTGCTAGATGAAGTAGTAATATTGTCTTCTTCATCTGATGAGATAACAATGGTCTTTGAGTCATCGGTGTTTACTATCATTGAGACATCGTCTAAGGCATTTATTTTAATTCTTGACAATGCATCTGCGTTACTATTTTGTTTACCGGGTTTGTATTTAATTTCGTAATCGTATTCGGAGAGTCTAAGTCTCCATCTCGTGAGTCTACTTCCTGGTTCATTAATAGAATTTAACCATACCAATGGTCTATGATCGCTCAGTATTATGAATTTTTTACCGTATAAATAAGGTCTGAAATGTTTGCATGCCCAAACAACTGCTAATAGTTCCTTTTCTATAGCGCTGTAACGTGTTTCGGCTTCGTTAAGAGTTCTACTCGCGAAAGCTATCGGTTTGTCGCTACCAATTGAACCTTGGGATAAGACTGCTCCTATTGCAAAGTTAGATGCATCTGTTGTTAAAAGAAAGGGTTTTTCAAAATCTGGAAATTGTAATAATGGTGCATTGGTAAGTAATTCCTTGCACTTTTCGAATGCGTTTACAAACTCTTGAGTTATAGTGACTTTGTTTTTCTTTTTAAGGCAGTTTGTCATAGGTTGCGTTATTTTAGAAAAATCTTTGATAAATTTACGGTAATATCCTACTAAGCCTAGGAAACTCTTGATTTCTGTTGGTGTTTTAGGCAAAGGGAATTTTAGCACGGCTTTGATTTTATCGTCATTTGGTTTAAGACCATCTTTAGTTATTGTGTGTCCTAAATATAGCACTTCTTTTTTTAGAAATTCGCATTTGTCAAGGGTTACTTTGAGATTCGTTTCTCTAAGTCTATCGAATATTTTTTTAAGCTTATCTATGTGTTCTTGAAGGCTGGTTGAATAAACAATGATATCATCTAAGTAAACAAGACAGTGTATGCCTTGAAGTCCACGGAGTACATTGTCCATTGCTCGTTGGAAAGTAGCTGGGGCTGTCTTCAAGCCAAAGGGCATACGGGTAAACTCGTAATGTCCTGACTGTGTTGTAAATGCAGTTTTCGGTTGGTCTTCTTTTTCTACTTCTAATTGATGGTAACCACTAGCTAGGTCTATAGTAGTAAAATACGATGCTTTTCCTAGCCTATCAAACAAGTCCGTGATGTTTGGTAGTGGGTATTTATCGTCTATTGTTATCTCGTTGAGACGCCTATAGTCTATGACCATCCGGAACTTTTGTTCACCTGAGGCGTCCATTTTCTTAGGGACTAAGTGTACAGGGGCACTCCAAGGTGAGTGTGATTCTGTAATTACTCTATTTTCTAATAGCTTATCTATTTGTTTCTGTATTTCCACATTTTGGCTAAAAGGGTGTCTATACGGGCGTATGTAAATGGGGTCTTCGTTTTTCGTATGAATCTTATGTTTAACTTGGTTGGTAAAAGATAAAGGTATGTGTTCACAATGAAAGATGTCCTTATACTCGGTACATAGATTAGTTATAAGTGATTTTTCTTCTTTGTTTAGGTGATCAAGTCGTAATTTGTTTAGGTTTTCATTTAATAGTTTTTCCAAATCTGAGTTTTGGTTCAAATTATAAGTTAGGCAATTATCTGTTAACTCCTGTTTTATATCATGAACTTTAAATGGCTTCGTAAATGTTATAGTCATTTCATTCTCAGTAGTGTTCTGAATAACAGTTTGAGCTAAAGAGTCTATGCAGTTAACTAAGGCGTCAGGCATACGAACTCCTGGGCAGAATTCTATGTGATCTAAAATGGCATTTCCATTGTCTAACATTGTTGGCACTTTGACACGTGTTTCTGATCTAGGGGCTATCACTATCTGATAAGATGGGTTGTATAAAATGGGAATTTCGGTAGTATTTGTTTTTAAGACCTGATTTTTCATGTCTATGGTAGCTTCTAGCTCTTTTAAAAGATCTGATCCAATTAAACCGTTATAGGCTTTATCTACGTTATATATGTAAAACTTATGATTAATGTCTGTGTTAAAAGTATCTGTTAAAGGTATGTATGCGACTTCACTATGCTTGCTACGTCCATGTGTACTAATTACTTCAAATGGTTCCTCGCTTTTACAATATTTAAAATATTGGTCGGCTAATTCAGCGTTAATGAAAGATCGTGTACTACCTGTGTCTATCAAGAAAATTGCTTCCATTTCCGGTAAATAAATGTGTGGTAACCTAAGACCACTATAATTTAAGTTAATTACTTCTGTTTCTGGTCTGTTTGATCTGTCGTAGAGGCTTCTATCTGAAAATTTTCTGGTTCCTTAACAGTTTGTACGCAATTGTTTTGGTCATTCTCATCTATTAACACTACAAGGTTCTCGTCATCTAACAATAATATCTGCTCACAGTTAGAGTCAGGGTCAAGTTCGATTGACTCATCGATCATATTATTATGAACTGTTCGCATTGATATGTCGGTATTCTGTCTAGGCTGTTGATTGAGTATTCCAAATCGGAATTGTTGATTTGGATTGGCTTTGAAGAAACCTGATTGTTTATAATTATTAAATGTTCGCGGAATTTGCTGCGGTTGATGAGTTATTGCTTTTGGATTTGTTTGATTATTGGTGATATTTGGTTTAGGTCCTGGAGATTGATTTACCTTTTGATTATTAGGATTTGAAATAAAATTGGGTCTAAAACCGTAGATTTGTCTGAAACCTTGATTGTTGTTTGCTGGAACACCGAATTTATATTGAACTGGAGTCGTAAAGTTTGGTCTAGTATTATTTGTTGGAACACTGTTAATATTGGCAGTTGTTTTAATTTTATTGTGGGTTTTGTATCTGGTTTGGAAGTTTACTTCCTCAATTACGACACTTAATGCTGATTCTAGTGTTAAACATTTGTTTAATCTCACGAACTTAATCATATCCTCTGGTAGGTTGTACAAGAAGACGTTTAGAGCTGTATTATTATATATAATATATTTTGCTGCTTTAATTCCTTCGTCAGTGAGGAGGTTTACTTTAGAAATGAGTGAGCTCCTAACATTCTGGATTCTATGGCAGAAATCAATATAAGATTCTCCCTGTTTTATTTTGAGGTTTTCTAATTCAATATTAAGGCAAGCTTCGGATCTCGGGTCTCCAAAGTGTTGAACGAGAAGTTCTTTAAGGTCTTCCCAAGTGGTGATATTTTCACGTTCACTTATTAAAACGGCAGCTTTACCTATTAATCTGCTTGTAATACAGTGAAATAAATAAGTCTGTTGTGCTTGGTTGTTCTCTCCTCTAAAACTTCTAATTACATACTCGCATTTTGATATAAAAAGGTTGAGTAACTTATCGTCCCCATCAAATCTTGGGATGATGCTTTGAATTTCCTTCGGAATAAGTTGAATATTCATTTTACAATTTTATTAAATTATAAGGCAAAAAAATTACGTATTAGGCGATTTTTGTCCAAATTACGCTTTAATTTACGCTTAAATGACTTATGTTTGAGTCATTAACACAAAAGTAGTAAAATGGCAATGTTAGTCCAAGTTACTTGAAATATAAAATAAAAATAGTAGATTGGCGATGTGTGTCCAAACTACTAAAACTAATATTAAATCTAGATTCGGCGATTTTAGTCCAAAAATAGATATATTAACGTTAAATGGCGATGTCTAGTCCAATTAAACGTTACTTAGGATTAAGACAAGGAAAGGAACAGTGCGAAAAAGGGTTTACTCACAGATTGCTCGCTTCCATGCCGATTCTCTTGCTGCTGCTGCTGCTGCACTTGCGACGCTCGATTGACGAATTTGTTGATTAGGTTCTTTGCAGACTAGAAATCTATGCGTCTAGGATACGTTACGACCGATTTGTGTGTCTATTTAACGATCACTATTTGCGATTTTACTAATCCGACCCGGCTGCGCCAGTCAAATATGAACGAGCGGGAGCTTTCAAAAAATATATTTTATTGATTACACAAGTGCTCAGCATGAGCGTTATGACAAAGAGAACCCTTAAATCTAAGTTACATGGGCTTATATACTAATGGAGGGTTTACATGTGTGTATCGGTGGCTGGACCTCCCAATGGGACAATAACAGGAAGCTCTCTTCATGTGTCGATTTACGTTACTGATTGTTTGGCAATCATTTCTAGGATATTTATTACTAGCATTAAATAATACCTGGAATTGCTAATTGGTGTGACATGATCAGTTTATCAAAACAGTTCTTCGTAAAGGTGGGCTATGCATAACTAGCTATACCACTAATCTAATCTATTTCCATCAGTGTGTTTACATCTTCACTGCACTCTTTGTTACATTCGTAGAAAAAAAAAAGAAATTGGTTCTTAAAAACACTATAATAAAGAAATCTATAGGAATGATAATGGAATATATCTACAATAAGAAATTTATCTATCCCTTTGTAAATCTATGGAGAAGGCCTATGTCCAGCAGTGGACGTTCTGCGGCTGATATGATGATGATGATGATGATTCATAGTATTTCGCAAACCATTGTATAAGATAAGGTCAAAATAGCAATCAAAACATCACAAAAAACCACTACCAAATATCACAAATAAGGAAACATAAAAACAATACACCAATCCAAAAAAAAATGCAGTTAAAATAATTAAATTACACTCGGATGAGAGTCGCGTGCCATGTTATCTGGCAATCAGAAAACCTAAAAGTAGGGTAGTTAAACGCTGGCACGCGGCGTTGCCACTAACACGTCGCCGCGCGCCGTTCCGCCGTATCCGGCCACGTCCGGTGTGGGAGCCGCGCGTCCGGTCCGGATACGCAGCCTGGTTTACATGGTGGTAATATTTTTTTAACGGTGGCAACATCCGGCCGGGGAAAGTGTGAAGGATGGTAATTTTTGTGGTGTCACTTTAATGGTGAGTTTTCAGTTGGTGTAAGATTTAAACTAGGAATTTAAAGGAGTTAATGTGTCTGCTGTTTAAGTTGGTAAGTTTTAGTAACTTTGATTTAACGTCAATTAATTAAAAATATTACAGACACTTTTCAATTGCTAAAAAATCGGTCAGAAAGTTGATGCTACAGTACAGAATGCTACAGCAGTAGCTCGTTAAAAAAAAAAAACGTCGGTAGGTCTGCATTGGTCTGCATGGACAATAAATAATGACTAACAAAAAACTCCACGGACAGAGTGTCCGTGGAGTTTCTTTTTCATTATTTATTGTCCATTTTCTGTTTCATTCAAGTTTTTACATATCTATTGAGATTGGCTGCTGTGACTGGAATTCGGTCTGAAGAATACCTATTATTTAAGAAGGACCTAGGCTTGTAGTTTTAAGTTCAGACTCTGACTTTTGCCAGGTAAGATAAGAAGATTATGGGTCGTTTGATTTTATGAATAGGTAAAAAACGGTTAATGCACAGGTTCGATTCTCTGAGCAAGCCAAAATAAAAACATGTCGGCAATTATACTTACAACTAAAAAACGCACTAAATAAAATATACAGTTATTCAGTTATGCAGTGCAGTTATTTTATTATCAGATTGTGATAAAACTTTAAATTAATCACTTGGCTCATTAATCCTACTACTATTATAAAGGCGAAAGTTTGTATGTATGGATGGATGTTTGTTACTCTTTCACGCTTAAACGGCTGAATGGATCTGGATGAAATTTGGCACAAAGATAGATTATAGTCTGGAATAACACATAGGCTACTTTTTATCCCGGGAAAATGTACGGTACCCGTAGGATAACACATCAACTGTGACGCGGACGAAGTCGCGGGCAGAAGCTAGTTACAAAATAAACTTATCAACTTATTCACGAACAAATTAATAAAACAAATACGAATTAAGTAATTCCCACTTCCGATAATTTTCACATTAATAATGTCATAATATTTAATCAATCATCGATGCTAATTAATATTCGTGATCGTTATTAACTGACCATCCACGGATATATCAATTTAATTAAGCGATTCGCGATATTAATTCGATTATTACCAGTCGTAAAAAAGTTACAAAACAGTCTGTTATACCGCGTAAACGACGCCATGTCACGAACGCCCGCCATTATCATAAAGCAATTTGGATTTTATCGTTAAGTAATAGAGATTACATTGGTTTATCACGACAATCCTCTAATTACCGTTATGCATCCCCGGAAACGGCACGCCATACTGTCATTTTGTGTTAAAATGGACCTTATAATTGCCGCGCTATGATATCATTTCCAAAAATTGGCGGTAAAATTTTAATTGTACCGTATAAATGTTTTTGGGGTGAAGGAAAGTGAACTCTGCGGTGATATTTTGACAGTTTATTTTCGTATTTTGGTTGGGGGTTGAACGCCATCTATGGGATTATTAGATCAACTTAGTGCGTCGAGGAATCTCAATTTAATTAAAAATGGTGGGTTTTATCGTGCGATCGCGCGTGCTTGCAAGTGTTGGCACGCTCCGATTGTCGTACGGCGCGCGTCGGGGATTCTCCATGTTGTTTTTATCAACTGTCACTTAATTATCGAAATTGAATTTGGAACGTGCGCCCGCCATGTTCGAGTTTTTATTAAGTGCAGCTGTTTCTTTGATTTTCATTTG
Organism: Caradrina clavipalpis; assembly: GCA_932526535.1. NCBI lineage: Eukaryota > Metazoa > Arthropoda > Insecta > Lepidoptera > Noctuidae > Caradrina > Caradrina clavipalpis. Next base: position 2,564,444 of record OW052110.1, read on the forward strand.
CTAATGAGAATTCTTTTGACGAGGACGATTGAATGGATCATAAATTTTATATTTTGACAGTTTGCTTTTTAAAACTTCTATGTGTAAGTATTTAAGGAGTTTATAATTCCAATATTTAGTAAAAAGTCAAACTATTTAATAACGTGATGGATAGGGATTTCAATGCTCATAATGTTAGGTAGGTTACCTACCTATTTCGTTCTAGGTAGTTCCATTAACCACAATAGATAAAACATTTTTGCTATAGTAGGTCTAACAATAACAAATAAAATATCCTTTATGACCCTCCAAGTATCATATTGTTTACATTAACCTTTTAATTGCTTAAAAGCGTCCAAAAAACTCTACAGTATCAATTAATAACATGTTAAGAGGTAATTTACGTGAACTGTCAGTTATTGTAACAGATAACACGACACGAAGACCGTAATGGCCGACTCGATGTCACACAACCATTGTTTAAATGATGGCGGAAAAATACGGAACTAAAAATAATGTATGGAACATTTCACTTTAATTGACATTTCACGAAGATACTAGCGCCACTGATGATCGCATTGTAATTTGGTCGCGTTTTACGTGTTTGTATTTAAAACTTGTAATTATTCAAATTTGGAACGGCAGATGCGTTTGAAAACGATAATCGATTTTGTATACACAGCTAAGTTAATTAGGCGTTTTAGAAATGGCCTTTAACGAATTTTGGACCTAATCTTTTACCTGGTAAAGATCTTTTTGTTTTACAGTAATATTTATTTACGTGTGAGATTCTCAAAAGAAAAAGTTTTTTTTGAAACAAGGAAATAAAATGTAATACTTTTGTTTTGACCCAATACAAATCTCTTCAATGATTTCTGATAATTTGATCCGAAGTTAATTTTTAACCCAAAACAGCAGTTCACGGTCTATTTAGTTAAAACACACTATCTAACAGTTATTCGAGTTAATAACGCGTGAAAAGCAATGATACTTTAACAAATTGATAAAAAAGACATTCATATTGGGAGTGTGTCAAAATAGTTTAGATTAATTGAAGGGGGAATTTGACGGTTGACCACCTAAACAAAAATAGAGAAAAAAAAGTCTCTTAAGATCCGGCGACCGGTATTGTCATAAACATTTGTATACATAGGTACTCTGGGCCTTACTTATAAAAATAACGCTAATTCATACTCAGCTACCTCTTATGTGACTGACTGAACGATGAAACACTATTTTAATCTGCCAACACTTAGACGGTCAGCATAGAGCATGACCAAATTATTCGACTAAAGAACGAAATCGAACGAACAATTGAGCATAATTGTCAAAATTTACAATAGAATCCATAGACCGAAAATGTCATCGTCACAGCTGATTGTAGCCCGCCATCTTACTTCCGAACTATACTTAAACAACGGGTCGCCACTTTTTAAATTTTCTGTCACTTAGGCAGCATCTCAACGCTGATTAACGTTTATAGGTAAGATTTTTCACCTGAGACACCGTTGAAAGTGGTTGCTGATTTTTAGTCAAGAATTTGAGAGTTAATCAATTGATAAGTAGCTAAGTATTATTTAGCGTTAATTTTATAAGTAAGGCTGTCTATGTATACAAATGTTTATGTCAATTTTAAGACAATTACATTAAGACCTTGCACAAATTATTTGATGTATACTCATATTTTTGCAATAAATAATATTTTATTTTATTCTATTGTAAAAAAACATTGAAAAGATTTTTTAAATTAGAATTGTTTTAAAAAGATAACTTAACATGATTATTTTTTATTGTTTTTATTATTATTATATTTTACGCTAGACCTCTTTTAACAACAAAATATAATAAATAAAGTACCTCTAGTCATAGATAACTTAAAAAAACAACTTCAAAAGCGAGTTCTCAATTTAAAAAACTCAATAAAACCTCTTTCCCTAATAACTTAATACATTTCTAATCGATGGGCGTATCTTTCAACTTCACCTAGTAATTATTGTACATAATACTTGGTATATAAGTTTATAGTACACTAAATAAATAGGCATTCGTCTGTGTAACGAGCGAATGTCGTGCATCCGCTGTGTTCGCTATCGCCTCACTTTTCGCTAACCTTAAGGGGTAGATGATCTGCGGGTTGTTCGAAAGAGATACCGCGCCCCCGGAAAGCAAAGGGCACATGAAGGAACATAGACGGGTTTTAGTCAGTAAAAGTCTGACACTCCCTCCCGCCACGCCCAGGGCGGGGGAAGTTATTTGATGATTTCCGGTCTATAAAAAAATAAAAAGGGGTAGATGATTTGAAACAAAGAGCGAATTGATATCTACTACATTTATATATTTTAAATAAACTATGTACGTAGCTTGAGCCCGCAACTTTTTTCATGTGGCTATTTTTGCGGCGTTAAGTTACGCCTTTGGTTACTGCTCCACTCCCATGTGCCGTAGCGTGATGTTATATAGCCTATGTTGCTCAGAAATAAATTAGCTACCGATTGGTGAAAAAATGGTTAAAATCGGTGCATTCGTTTCAGAGCCTATTTGGTACAAACAAACAAACAAACAAAGAATATTTCCTCTTTAGAACATTAAGTATAGATTCCAGTCTCAACATTGAATATTAAAATAAAATAAAAAAACCTTTTCAAATAACTTCAAACTATGATTAAATTATAACAGAAACAGATAAGGTTCCCCTTAAGGTGAGCGCGGTAATTTTCACCCACTTCCAATAACACGGAGTGGTTCTATGTGGCTCTCCGACGATCGAGCCATTACTGGCTGTTTAGTGTGACTGTACACGAGCAAACAAGACAAGGATGATGCAAGAATTTAGGAGGTCGGATGATGCCATAATAAAAGTAATATACGATATCTTTGCAAGTCTATATTAATTACTAGCTTTTGCCTGCGACTTCTTTTGTGTGGTTATAATCACACGTGTTAAGTTACGTGTTTAGATACTGCTCGGCTCCAGGGTCAGTGTAACATGTTACATAGCAATACAATGTTACATAGCCTATGCCCTATAGCCTTCCTTGATAAAAGGACTACCTAATACAAAAATATTTTTTTCAATTCGAACCATTGTTCCTTGAGATAAACGCGTGCAACCAAACAAACAAACTCTTTAGCTTTGTAATGTGGCTATAGATTAGTCACTTCAGTATAAAAAATATATATCATCACGCCTGTATTCCCCGAAGGGTTAGACAGAGGTGTACCAATGTACACCCACAGTCACGTTAGTCAGAAGAAAAATAACATCGTAACGTTTTCCGACGGCCCAGAGGCCTTGCAAATGCGTTGCCGTTCCAGAGACAAAGTCGAAATTTCTCATTCGCTTGGAACTACTCATACTCTTCAAACCGGAACACAGTAACGCTGCTTTGAGGCAGGAATGGGTACGATGGTGTAGGTAGTACTTCCCCGACGAGCTCTTTCAAAAAGAGCTCTACTGCTGTACCATTAAATTGATAATCGCATTTTTACAACAAAATATAGCATTAAATTCTTGTCTTGCATCGAGCAGGTGAGACGGGGCACTAACGCACATCAAATAGCGGTCGACATAACAATTGTTTATTGAGACTATCGAAATTTAATGTGCCCTCTTCATCCATGCCCGGCCCTTATTGACTGCTAAATACTTTATTGTTTGAGAATATACTGATGAATACATCCTTTTGCTTTTCGTTCTGTCCAAAATTCGTGAAATTGAATTGAATTTTTCGTGAATTGTTGAATTCGTGATTCGTGAATCGTGTTGCCCAGTAACTGGGTTGTGGAGGTCAGGCAGGCAGTCGCTCCATGTAAAACACCGGTATTCAGCTGCAGCCGGTTAGACTGGAAGCCGGCCCCAATATAGTTGGGAAAAGGCTAGGGAGATAGAACTATTGTAAGTATATCTATTACTATCTAACACTTACTATCTTAAACTATAAAGAAGCTTCATAAGAAGACTAATTAAAAACTAAACTAACCGAAATAATTACACCAACATCGTTTTTCTAACCTCGTCAACCCTAAAACACGGGCCTGCGCTTGCGCACGCTTCGCCCCCAAAAATTCATTATCGCGCATCGTTGAATTAGATCTAACCGCGAGATAGTGACGTTAATAACGGTCTTCTGTGTGTTTGTTTGTAGGCAGCGGGTTAAATTGCGCACGAGTTGATAATTTGTGATAAGTGGAGATATGGTGTAGTTGGATGGTGCAGCTGTTAATAGGTGAGTTAAGTCAATAGACCATTATTCCGCATCATTATCTTGACATAGATAATCTTATTAAATACATTTTGTGTGCAAGGACTATCATAGTAATCTAGTCTCTCAGAGTCGGTTATCGCTTCTGTACGCTAAGCTGTACGTTGGTTCTGTAAAATTCAGACATGAACTCGCATGTCACGTCGCTATTCACTTCGCTTAAGGTTAAAAATGACATTGATTTATTTGACACTTTGAAGTGCGAAGTGAGCGTCGAAGTGACTGTGGAATTACCGTATAGAATGCCACTTCTTACGTGATCTCATACTTTATCTGTTAAAATTTCCCCGTCAATTTAGTTCAACTCGCTGACACGCTCGCAAGAGTGGCGCTAGTGTAAATTAGATTTATCAACCGAGTTTTTAGAATGCCAATCAAGAAAGTCACAGCGGATTCCGATTCGAAGTTTAGAACGAGGTCTTACAGAATCACACAGCTGTTCTGTCTCCTGCTTGTTTGGAGGGAAGTGGAATTCATGATTTCTCTTACTCCTCCGCTATTTTTTTCTGATTAATTTCATTGCGGGATCCAAGACAGTTGAATAGTCTCCGGGACTCGTCAAGCTTCATTGCCTCGGCGTTTTTCTCGCTGTCTCCACTGTTGATTCTGGCTTTCAATAGCTGTAGTATCTGAGAATAGTGTGGCGGGCTAGTCCCAAAAAAAAACAAATAACTGGATGCACTTGAATACCTTTTACATGGAGCGACTGCGTATCTGACCTCCACAACCTAGTTACTGGGCAACTCACACGCAACATACTGTAGTAGGCAGACCTCGAAGTCTGTTATAAATAGTTCAATACTACCAATAAAAAGAGTTACGAACATAGATGTGGATGGACGGAAAGGAAGAGGGAGGCCAAAGGAAGTTGGATGGATAGTGTGTACGATGATATGAAAGAGAAGGGAGTCAGTGATAGCATTACGGTTGACAGAACGGCTTGGAAGAAGAAAACGTGTTGTGCCGACCCCAAATAACATGGGATAAGGGCAGGAAGATGATGATGACTACCAATCGCATCAATACATACAAAGAAATATATTCTTTGTATTAACAACCAGCAGGAACTGCATACGCTATTCAAATGCTTATATACCGTGACAAAATCAAGAAATGACACAAAAAAATATACATCATTTCGCAATTTTATCAGAAGCGCCGCAGCCCATCGTATTTGGCTCAAGGGTGAACTCTTGCGCATTCGAAATAAGACGGCTTCCCCGAAAAACATATGGCCAGTAACCCTATCCAACGATATTTTGGACGAATTTAATTAAACATCCCGATAAAACGTACAAAGTAAAATTAAAAAACATAATTTTAAATAATTTATGGCGGATCATCACGACATGTCTCCCGAAAAACTGGCCAAGTGCGAGTCGAACTCGGATATAATGAGTTCCGTACTACCGTAAAATATTTAAAATGACATGCAACATGTTTCATGTATAAGGAACCTTTACTTTTCTTTATTTTATATCATTGGATCGCATACAATCCGAGGGCCCGTCATGTTAAGTGGTCACCGCTAGCTATAGACATCTGCAATATCAGAGGCCTTGCAAATACGTTGCCATCCAGAGACAAAGTCTCATATGCCTGTAATTTCACCGACACTCATAACCTTCAAACCGGAATACAACAACGCTGCTTTGCGGCAGAAATAGGTATGGTGGTAATACCTCCCTTCCTTCTTACTTTTCACAAAGAGCTCTACTACTACTCAATATTTCTATTACTTGTTGTTACAACAGGCATGTGATAAACACTCAGACAACTCTCCATCTAAAACGGTTCTTGAGTTATAGGGCCGCTGACGGACGGACAGTGGTCGCTTATTAAGGTCCTCTTTACACTCTTACGGAACCCCAAAAACGCATTATTTTTGTTTATAATTTATAATTAATTAAAGTTTGCATTTAAAGTGAGTGAAGTTTATACCGATATTTAAGTTAAATACGTTCAGTACTGACATTAATTTGATGCAATAAAGTAATTAATTAATGAGTTACGGAGCTTTTGTAAACGATGCCAACCGTGTGTGCTAATTATTCCCTTAAAAATGCAATTTTCTGATGTACTTACAGGGTAAATTCAAGTATGTGTTCTTTTATAAATATAGGTACTAGCTTTTGCCCGCTACGTCGTCGGCGTATATTTAGCGGATGCAGAGCAAATCACACTAATATTATAAGTGAGGGTGTGTGTGTGTGTATGTTTGTGTCTTCTTCACGCTCAAACGGCTGGACGAATTTGGATGAAATTTGGCACTGAGATAGACTGTAGTGTGGAATAACACATAGGATATTTTTTATCCCGAAAAAACGTAAGGTTCCCGTGGAATAATATATCAACTATGACGCGGAGGAAGTCGCGGGTAAAACCTAGTACTTCAATATAAAATTCAATCAACTGTCTATTTCGTCAACCTTTCTCTTAGTGAGAATAGGTGAAGTGAGATTTAGGTGAGTTGTCATCTCACCTAGTAGTCTTTAAAATTATTTGTAAGCGGTAATCTCTGATACAGGTCCGATTACGAAAATTATTTCAGTGATAGAAAGCACACTATTGTATGGTACTTATATATTTTTCCCATGGGGGTAGGCAGAAACCACAGAAAGTCACCTGCTACGTTCCTTACATACTCCTTTCGCCTCATTCACTTTAATACATCTAGCCATACAAGCACGTCGGTTACGAGTACGACACGGACGAAGTCGCAGGCAAAAGCTAGTAAGACCACAGTAAGACACAAACAATAATTCCTACCCATGATTTACCTAACCAACCAATCATCAATTAAAGTTAAACTACTACTTTATTAATAAAACAATTAATATTCGTTACACGATGTTAGCCGATGTTTCTTGGTGTTTTGGCTCCATCCGCATATATTAGCATGTTGTTACGTTCCGGACAGCCGGACAGCCGGACGGGCGGACAGATACCCGTGTAATTAGACTATAAATTGTGTGGTTAGGTGGTCTTGTTTCTTGGTCGACTACTGAATTCAGGGATATTTTTTAGGGTGCCAACTGGATCCTTACTAGATCTCCGCTGTCCGTCGGTCTGTCTGTCAGCGGGCTATATCTTATAAACCTTAAGAGATAAGAGTTGCAAATTTTCAAGAAGTGAGTACCTAATTGAGTATTTCTATTGACGCTTTATCAAAAAATAATAAAAATTAAAGGGGGTATTAAGGGGGCTTTAATTTTTAAGTCAAAAACGGGATAAAATGTATTTTTTATGTGAGCCTAGCTCAATAGCTACAGGGTCCACAATGATCAATATCTTTGTAAAACCTACCATCTAAGTGTACTTGTGGAAGCAATAAATATATTGAGTATTGAATACATACATGTGTGCCTTTCAGCGAATATTGTTCAGTCGTTTAAGCGTAAATAAGCAACAAACATCCATCCAACCATTCATCCAGCTTTCGTGGTTATAATTATGGGTTATTCACCAACTGGACACAAGCGACCGGACACACGTGTGTCCAGTTGGTGAAACTCAAAGTTAGTATCACTTATTATTTCGTCATCTCGACACGCCAAGATTTTCATTCGTGTCCACTTAGTGAAACTTAAATTATATCACTTTTATGTTTTCGCCAACTGGACACAACTATTTTTTTTTGCAAAAAAGGGTACAGTCAGGTTCATAATCACCTCAATTTCATGAAAAAGCTGCCATACTTTTTTACTTGAAAAACCTTATTAGCTTCTACGAGTATTTAAGACAATTTTTGAAATAAAACAAATTTAAGTAATATCATGACGATTTATTAATGTGAAAAATACTATACTTAACTAATGTTATTTTTTGATTACCTGAAGGTGCTTTTTAACATCAGCGTGACAATATTCAATATAATCTTCGAGTATCACAGAAAAATCATATAAGGTCATACATAAACACAGCAAAATATATTTTTATATTTTTCAAGGCTAAACGCAATGACGTTTTTAACCTTTAAAGATACACTAAACTCTTATACAAAGTTGCAAAGCTTGCTTTCTTATTAAATGTAGTTACAGTAAAATTTGTACGAGTACGGAGTCGAAACGTTCATCCTTGATTTTTGGCATACAATAATAAAATAAAATATCAAAATATCATCAGTAGCTACTTACTGATGATATTTTGATATTTTATGCCTACTTATGACATAACAATACTAAAATGGGTAATTTACAAACAATAATCATTCTACATAACTTTGGAACAACAATATTTGACTCTTTGGAAATAGAGTATTTTAGTAATAATTAAGGTAATTGTGTCACAATCATTTTACTAAGACTAAGATAATAATTACAGAGATCAATAAAATCAACAGTAAAACATAGAAAATTACTCGTAGTATAAGCCAGTATAAATATATTTTTTACTTAATTTTTTCGATACAGTGACCGATGCTAATTTCTCCTGATTCAAAATCTTTAACAGTGGCTGCGATCATAGTATTCATTCTGATAGTTTCAATTTTTTTTCTTGATATAGGTCCATCCATCACAACCCGGCGCCAAAAATCATCCATGTCTCTTTTGATCGCTACCAGAAACTGTACTATATTTGGTTTCCGTTTCAAATTTGTGGCTATTCCGGCATTCCATGCCTCTATAGAATTAGTAGTGCGATGATGTTCTTTATAGCCGTTGTATGTGTTTGCATAATCGGAATTTTCATCGAGCCACGTTCTAATAAAATAATCGTTAAATTTTGTGACATCTTCAGTGTTTAAGCATTCAGCCATGATATATAACCAGGCATCAGATTGTGTGTCAGTCGGTAAAAGTGGCAATGTACAACATCTCTTCACGTGATCTTTCCACGAAATTCAAATTGTGAATAATTTTAAAATTACATACTTAATTACCCATTCTCAGTAGTGGGACGTTCAGTGGCCGATGATGTTTGACACAAAACATTAATGTGCTTGACTGTACTTTATCTTGAATTCGGGTAAAATGCGAACTTGTGTCCAGTTGGCGAAAACATAAAAGTGATATAATTTAAGTTTCACTAAGTGGACACGAATAAAAGTCTTGGCGTGTCCAGATGACGAAATAATAAGTGATACTAACTTTGAGTTTCACCAACTGGACACACGTGTGTCCGGTCTCTTGTGTCCAGTTGGTGAATAACCCATAATTGGGTATAATCTTTTGAAAGCCAACGCAATCTATTTCATACTAATTAACAGGAACAAAATATTTTTATTTTAACTGTACATAGTTTGTAATTTAATTATTATTTAGTTTTAACTTTGATGGTCCAATTGAAATAAATATATCTGTTTAGTAAATCCACGGAACAAAATTAAAACTAAACCACAGAAATAATTTAGTTCGGAAATACTAAAATAACTAAAACAATTAGGTAAGGGTGCGTTTCCACTAATGCTTAATTTATGTTAAAACGCGGCGCGGCAGAAATCCAATTACGCACTTATCGCGATGTATGATAACGACAGTATGCTGATCATCCACACTGGTAAGCAAGCAGCTTGTATTTGGATGAGTAATTGGATGTCACTGCCTTATTAGCCTAGTGGTCTTAAGCGCGACTGCCGTGGTAGAGGTCTTGAGTCTGATTCCCAGGTCGAGCAAAAAGTACTATTGAGTTTTTCTATGAAATTCTCAGTAGCAGCTCGGAGTTAGGATTTGTGCCCGGTTAATGGCAATAGGTTCGTCCCCTATTACAAGGGACCTAAATACACCGGCGAATATACCGGCGAACTGTGGGTGTACATTGATACACCTCTGCCTAACTCTTGGTGGAATACAGGAGTAATGGTATGGTGTTATTGGATGTTTAGTATTTTTGGGAGTCAAAGTTCTGTCTCCTGCTTGTTTGGAGGGAAGTAAAAAATATTTTATTCTTACTCTGTTGTATTCTGAGTAATTTTGTTGCGGGATCCAAGACAGTTGAATCGTTTTTCTATCGGGCATAGTCGAAGTTCCGTCGGCAATTTTCTGACTAGGTACTTTTGATTCTGGCTTTGAGTAGTTATATGTAAGTAGTTGGGATTAATATGGCTTTTTTGTCCCAAAAAACAGTCTATTTTGTGTTATTGATAGTTGCAAGTTTTTTTTTGTGATTCGCGCTAAAGAGACAAACCGTAGGGCCAATTGCATTGTTTTACTGTATTTGGGGTCAAGAGACAAAAAGACTTTCGCCTTTTATTTTAATTTCCCTAATAAACCTGTTTAAACCGATTTTAAATGAGTAACATAAGGATAAAAAAATTACACAAATATCATTCGATATTTAAATTTCCCAGCCAGTCACGTAACGCTAAAACTCTCACACATTTGAATACATCATCCATAAAAGCTGGCTCCTTATCTCAAAGTTTCTGAAGCTCGCTAATACGGAAATATAAAAAGTTATCGCACAGATCGATGTTTCAAACTCCGTGGTGTCAAGCTGGTGACAATAAGCGGCCATCTTAAAAACATACGATTCCAATTTCAAAATGCAGCGTTCGATGTATGGTTCAGAGTAAGTACTGACGTATATTTTGCCGACTTTCAAAGTTTGTGAAGAGATTCTTATAGGAACGAATAGGTGTGTTAGTTGTGTTATTTATTGTTCGTTTTTTTTCTAAATATGTTGGATTTAATCCATAATCGATTATTATTGAGTCGTATTTTAATCGACAATTTTTCCTATTACAGAAGATCGATAAAGAAACATTTTCGAAATCCATCAAATAATCGTCAAAATGTCTTTGAAACTGAAACACAAGAATGATAGCAGGGCGACAGAAAGAGATCAAATTAACTAATCAGTCAACAGTCATAAACATTAATGGTAACAAAATCTAACCAATTTAATATCTGTAATTAGCTCAATCAAAAACAAATTGGCATCTCACCAAACAATTGTAACAAATTCAAACTTAACCACAATAAATTAATGGCAAATGGCGGAAAAGCTTTTATGACCGAAATTATCTACGGCACTTTGTTTAAAATTTATTTAAATTAATTGTTGGTTTGATAGACAGATACTTGATTAATTACTTATTTACAGTAATATGATAATTTATTTTGTTCGCATCATTAATTTAAACATTTTCAATTGCGAATCTTCATTATAGGCGATCGTTTAAAAATAAAACTGGATAATGGTGCAGTAAATTGGTATAAAGCTTAAATTAATTAATCATTACTCAATGTATGGTATTATATTCACGACTTTTTACAGGTAAGTTATAACATTACAAAATATTCGTTATAACTAAATTATTCACGAACAGTAATTTCTTGGTGCCATACCCAAGAGGGAGTGTCCAATGACACCTCGCTGTTTTGAAATAAGAATGCCGCGTTCGCAATTCGAAACTACGAATTACATGTTTAAAAAACGTAGGGAGCCGTATTTTTCTTTTTTGCTTATATTTAATACCGCAATAATAATACATTTGTTCAAAGAAATCTCATTCTAAAATGGACCTTAATAAAATACAGTAAAGCGTTATTTGTTTTTGGGAGATGGCAAAAATAAGTTTGTCGAATTACACAAAGCCGTTTATTTTTCCTTTTGTTGAGTATTAACGCGTCGATTTGGGCGTTAAGTTCCTTTTTTGAAAAATGAATAGGTAAATAGTGTTGGGTCGTGTTACAAAGCTTCTAAATCATAGATATTTAGCCGATTATAGACTTAGTAATACTATTCTAATGGCTGTTACAATAAGGTTGATTTTGGAAGTCGGCTTTGACATTTAGGAATAAATTGTTACTCAAAAGGTCTTTTATGGAGTCATTGATTGAAATTAGAAACGAATCACTTTATATTTTAAAACGTATTAGAGATTGTTTTTTGTCCGGCGCTTTAGGTTTTTTTTTACAAATCATGAGAAGAATAGGTAGCGTGACAATTTCTGAGACTGAAATGGGAGCCAATCACACTTAAAAAGGTTACGTTTATATTTTTTTTAAGTTTTGTATTTGTTATTTTCATCGGATCGAACTGTTTTGAAGGTGTATTTATGATGATATGCACTTAAATGTGTTAATTATTATTGATAACATACCATCACGCCTATATTCCCCGAAGGGCTAGGCAGAGGTATACTAATATACACCCACAGTTCGCCGGTATGCTTTGTTTTAGGACTTTTTCAATTTATATGTACCTACTTTCTAAGTTTATCGTGGACATCACTGACATCGGTGAAGGAAAACATAGTGAGGTAACATGGACTTATAATAATTATAAGTCTGAAATCGATAATCGACATGGTCATTAATGCTCATGCCTTCTCTGTATAAGAAAAGGCTTTTGCCCTACAGTGGGACAATATTAGGCTACTATTATTATTATAATGACAATTCAAAGTTCACGACACAATACTCGATATAATATCTTCAAAAGAATATCTACGGAAAAGGAAATACAACATTATTCAAATATTTTTTGATAAAAGAATGCAATTATTACCATCTCAATAGTGATGTCCTGTATATCCGTTACGACCGATAGTCGATTAATAGACACGTATAATTAGTCGCCTAGCATTGGGGACATTAGAAGTGACATGTCAACTGTCAGGGGTGACAGTGTCACCTTTATTTTAATTGTTACGTCATCAATGACAGCTGCTGGTTCCTTTTTTAAATTATTTTATTGAAATTATAGATAGGAATAAGTTTTATTGGTTTTTTATAGTTTTAGGTAGGTACATAAGTTTTGTTGATTTTAGACTTATCTTTGGTATGAATGATATTTTTGGCTAGAAAGCTAATACGTTGTCACTGAGTATTTCAGGTGCTATTTTGTATAAAGAAAAACGTAAATTAAATTAGACGTTCATTTAATTAGAGATTCGTAACAAAATTCACGCGGAGGAAGTCACGGGCAAAAGCTAGTCTCGACATAGTATAAAACAAAGTCCCTTCCAGTCGTCTGTAGGTACGCTAAGGTATTTTAAGTAACAGATTTTAATGCAGTTTTCATCAATAGATAGAGTGATTCAAGAGGAAGGTTTATACGTATAGAACATCACGCTACGACCAACGAGAGCGGAGCAGTAACTAAACGTGAGTGTCACCGCAGGGTATTTAGCTAGTCTATACTAAACTTAGGTAAATTTTTTTGTTTGTTTGTAACGAATAGGTTCCGAAACAACTGGATTAATTTTAATATTTTTTTCACCAATAGATAGCTACATTATTCCTGAGTAACAAAGGCTGAATAACATCACGCTACGATTCACGGGAGCGGAGCAGTAGCCAAAAACATAACGTTAGGTGAGTGAAACAAGCCACGCGAACAAAGTTGCGGGGAACAGCTAGTCTTATATAAAAAATGATCCTGCCAATGACTTCAATTAAAGAAAAATGTTAATTTAACTAACATTCCACTAACATTAATATAAGTTTTATCTTCAGTTAATGGATGGCCGATTTTTAACAATTAATGCTCGAGGACCGTGGACATCGGACATTAATTCTGTCGCCCCTCTGAGTTGGACATCTATGTGTGGGCTGACTAACGATAGTAGGGACTTGGGTCGAATTTTGTGGGATGTTGAATGAAGAAAAAAACCAATTAATATAAAAAAATAATTGTAAAAAATGTAATGTTTTTTCTTTTTGGAATAATGGTTATTAGATAACTTTATGTCACACAAAAAAACTGGTATTTATTTTCATCATCAAAGGCCTGGTAGGGACGTAGGCGCTCCTATAGATTTAAAAAAAATATTATTTATTTAGGCTAAGACATAATAAAAAATATTTACGCTAGTAGGCATAACAATAGTTATAAGTTATAATTTTTAGGTAGTGTAAGCTGTACCCATAATTACGTGTGGTTTATTATAAGAATATTAGTATTCGTAGTATAAAACAAACTCTATACGCTTAGGTCTTTTAAACTACGCAACGGATTTTAATGTGGTTACCATGAATAAATAGAGTAATTCAAGAGGAAGGTTTATACGTATAGAGAACATCACGCTACGACTAACGGCAGCAGAGCAGTAACAAAAGACGAAAACGGGTTATTTAGTCTTCACATGCCTAAATAAGCATCGGAAAAAAAAATGAAATAATAACTTAAGTCCTAAGTCTACAAAGCAGAATGATATAATTTATCAGTTAAAACTAAATGAATAAAGCAGTTGCCAGTGGTCAAAACACTCCGTATCTAATTGTAATTTTATTTAAATGGCAACACCGGCCCGCGGGGGCGCGTGGCCCACATTAGGGGATGATATTTCAAACGGTGGAGATACACATCTCTGGGTACCCCTCTAAGTGTATGCGTGATGATATTTTAATAAAAGTGGGTTTTAGTTTTTGGTGAGCCGTTTTTTAGGTACTGTTTGACGTTTGTCAATGTTCAATTGACTAATGCAAGTGTATCAATTAGTAGTTGAATTAAATATGTAATCGATGGTGAAGGAAAACCTATGCTTACGTTTGCCCACGTGTATTTATTATTACGGATATATATATTTTTTTGTATTAAATGACACTCATAATACCCACGGATGAATTAATGACGTCATCTTAAGTAACGAATTTTTTTTTATTGGATCAGTAATTCCGAAGATTAAACAGAAATCAGTTTTTTAATAGGCATCACAAGTAGTTTATTATTATGTAGATAGGTTTGAAATCGACAATCCTTGCCTTGAGCAAGCGTGGTGATCAATGTTCGTGCCTTCTTTGTAGAGAAAAGAACTTTGCCCTGGAGTGGGAGAATAACAGGCTGGTATACTATTATAATTCTCATTTATTCATTGCTACGTACACCTTAAATACATTTTTAAATATTAATATAAAATTGAAACATAAAAAAATAAACGTAAGTAATAATATTTAGTAAGTACTACTATCATCGACTAAAAATAATTACTATCAACTACTACTATTTTAGTGTGTTTTTACATACTTCGCTCTCTAACAAACGAAAAAACAAAAGAAAGAAAAAAGTATACCTACATAAGAAACTGCCAGTGAGTTATCAATATTTAAAACCTCTTTCGAAAACAATCTTCTTAATTTTCGTTTTTTTTAAACATACCTCGGTACTAGGTAATAAATAAAATATCCCATGTAATAGGCTCGCCCCCTATTACATTGGACGTAAATATACAGGCGAACTGTGGGTGTACATTGGTACACCTCTGCCTAACCCTTCGGGGAATACAGGCGTGCTGGTACCTAGGTAGGTACTAGGTAGGTGCTCAAAAAATATCTGAAAATATACTTTCTAGCTGATCGGAGCCAGCCCCAATTCGGAGGTAGCTACGAACATTAATCCGTAGTCAAAGCCGCCGTTAATAACGTTACTTTGACTACGTTATACGCTGTTTTTTGTTACCCATACGTCGGGCGGAGTAGTGGGGCACTTTTTAATTCTTTTGACGCTGGTTAGGGGGGCGCGTATGTGTTGTGGGGGCTTTACACTACCCTGAGATATTAGGAATCATTGAGCTAGTCATAAATTTGCAAAATGGATAGATTGGGCGGTATTAATTAATCAAAGTCAAAGCCAAAGCATTTATTTCAATTAGACCATTTACAGGCACTTTTGAATGTCAAGAAGTTACAGTTTAGAATTGAAGCTAGCTGCTCGTTCCAATACGTAGGTCTCTATGGAGAAGAACGAGCAAGAAACTCCATGGACACTCTTTTCTTCCAATTTGGTTTTCACAAAATCTTGGTTACAATATTCTTGTTGCTTCTATATATGGGTATATGTGAAAACAATGAAAGTGAATGTATAAAAAGTTACAAAATTATAATAATGTAATTGTCTTGGTATGGGTACGTGAAGAGGAGGGATAAAACGCATGTGACCAAAAGAGTTATAACACACATACCATCACGCCTGTATTCCCCGAAGGGTTAGGCAGAGGTGTACCAATGTACACTCACAGTTCGCCGGTATATTTAGGTCCCATGTAATAGGGGGCGAGCGTATTGCCATTAACCGGGGACAAATCCAAACTCCGAGCTGCTACTCGGAATATTAATATTTTCTTCTTTAATTAAAGTGTAAAGTAAGTTCTAAGTAACCAGTTACACTCTCGTTACTAGTTAATGAACTTTTTCGTGAAAAGTAATAACATTATTATAAATCTGAAGAGTTTGTTTCATTTTTAACCCCCGACGCAAAAAGAGGGGTGTTATAAGTTTGACGTGTCTGTCTGTCTGTCGGTCTGTCTGTCTGTCTGTCTGTGGCATCATAGCCGCCGAACGGATAAAGCGATTTAAATTTAGTTTTTTTTTGTATTAAAGGTGACCTATGTGCGAGTGTTCTTAGACATATTTGATGAAAATCGGTTGAGCCGTTTAAAAGTTGTGGGGGTGAAAGTAGGGAAGAAAAACCGAATGTCTGTAAATATACTCGATTGGGGTCTCAAACTTAACAAAATCGACATTATAATAAGTAGGTACCTATAAAAAGTATAAAATAAAAAAATAAAAAAAAAAATAAAAAAACCCCCAACACAAAAACCTAAGTTCCCTTTAAAAAGTAAAAAAATAACAAAAAAATACGTCACGTTGGGGGACCGATGTTGCATTTAGGATACGATCGTCCCGAGCGGTCCCCCAACGTGACGTATTTTTTTGTTATTTTTTTACTTTTTAAAGGGAACTTAGGTTTTTTGTCCAGAGCCTTAAGTTGAAAATCTATTAAAGATTTCTAAGCGTTAGCGACTGGAAAGAAGGAAAACGCTATGCAATCTCCACTAGATCTTCAACTTAAATCCAAGCACATAAAGTTGAAGATCTATTAAAGCCTACTCAGCGTTTGCGTTTATCGTTTGTTACATGGCTACAGGGGCTGGTCCTATTCTGAAAATTCGTACGATAACAGGAAGCTATGCTGTCACAGAGTCCTATAAGCTATAATTATTTACTAAATTTAATTTTTTAATCAATATTTTATTTTTTATTTTTTTAAAAGTGTTTTTGGGTTTTCCTATGAAATTCTCAGTAGCAGCTCGGAGTTTGGATTTGTGCCCGGGTAATGGCAATAGGCTCGCCCCCTATTACATGGGACCTAAATATACCGGCAAACTGTGGGTGTGCATAAGTACACCTCTGCCTAACCCTTCGGGGAATACAGGCGTGATGGTGGTAAATTTTACGGGTCTAAGTTGTGGGCATTGATGACCGGGCCGACATGCACAGAAACGGACCTCTTTTTTTCAATTCTTTTTTTCATCGCCAGACGGCGACGGCCCACCTGATGTTAAGCGGCCACCTCTGCCTCTAGACATCTGCAATACCAGAGGCCTTGCTACGTTGCCATCCCAGACATAAAGTTGAAATTTTTGTGTCATGTGCCTGTAATTACACCGGCACCCAAACCCTTCAAACCGGAATGCAGCAACGCTGCTTTGCGGCAGAAATAGGTACGGTGGTAGTACTTCCCCGGACGAGCTCCTTCACGAAGAGCTCTACTACTATAAATTTTACCAATAACCTGTTTGATATCGTAATTGTTATCATTTTGACTTTGATGAAACAAAATTCAATCCTGACTAATGGGAAAGTGCCTTTATTTACTAAATATGAACTAGGGATGTGAAAAATGTATCGATGAAATCATCAATTTCTTTTCGTGCATTTCTGATACGGTAATTAGTTGATACTGGGATAAAGTTAAATACTTAATAGTACATTGACAATCAGACTCTTTATTAAAGGACAGTCATTAAAAAAAAAAATTGCAGTTTTTTTTTTTTTGCAAATCTTGTTCGATAGTAACTATATCCTATTGTATTGTAACTGAATATTTAATGTTTAGTAATAGTTTAACAAGGTTTTTGAAATGTATTAGTTTATAACATTAAGGTTTGCTATTGGGATTTTCTGTAAAAATCTCAGTAGCAGCTCGGAGTTAGCATTTGTGTGCGTTTAATGGCAATAGAATCGCTATCTATTACATGGGACCTAAACATACCGGAGAACTGTGGATATACATTGGTGCACCTCCGCCTCGAATACAGTTGCGATGGTGTATGTTATGTTATGTTGTGTATTTTATCTACGTGCCTCAGTTGCCTGATAACAAAATGACTATAATTATGATAATACCCTACAAAAAACCATCGACACACATCCACCCGCAAACCCCATCACTATAAGCCGAGGTATTTCCACATCAAGCCAGCACGAGCCGTCGTATATCATTTTTATCATTTTTATTCAATCCTTTGCCGAAACCGTACTTTTAGGCGAACTCTTTTAATTCATTTTACAATGATAACTGCGGACTGGATGCCTTTTTTTGTTCAACATATATTACTTTGGCGTGAGTCTATGGCTTCGGAGCGGTTTTACTCGTGTTATGGTCGTTGTATTTGGTATATTTTGTTTGGTGTTTTGGTGACGGGGCCATTGGTCTGGTGGTCACTACCACGACTGTCGGTTAGGAAGTGTTATTTGGTTTTTCCATTAGAAGTTTCTTAGTAGCAGCCCGGAGTTTGGAAGTTGGTGGTGTGAAAACCATGTGTCTCGAAAAGCATGTAAAGCAGTGTTGTGCCTAATCTGTCTCCGGTTGTGTTGGATTGCCGTCCCACTGAACTTTGAGAGTTAGAGAAGGGGAGTGCATCTGTGTTTACGCATACACTCGTACACTATAGTATCTCCTGCATACTTCACTAGTCTCAATTGAGATTGGCCGCAGTTACCGAAATCGGTCTGAAGAATATTATTTTTATTTGGTACAACAATATGACTTTTTCAATTCATCTATACTTTCTTGGTCATCTTTGACATCGGTGAAGGAAAACATTGTTAGAAAACCTGGAGTTACAAGTAAGAATCGCGAGAAAACCAGCAATGGCATTCTATACGGTAATTCAACCGTCACTTCGACGCTCACTTCGCATTTCAAAGTGTCAAATAAAACAATGTCATTTGAATTTGATTGAAAATTTAATGTGATTGAATAGCGACGTGAGATTCGAGTTCATGTCTGAATTTTACAGAATCGACGTACCTATTGGACTTACAATCAATAGAAGTCTAAAATCACCAATATTCCCTCGTAGCTTCTTTTTAAGCCCCGGCCCTGCAGTAGTATTTTTCATTTCACTTACAACGCAAATAATTTCAACCCTACAGCATCAAACGCGCCAACCTAACCGCGTCTCCACGTCCAACGTAAATATCAGTTATGCAGTCATTAGCCTGCTCCTGTATTTATGGCGCGCTGACGCCCACACAGCGTCCATACGCGTTAGGTTTTAGACAGAAATGTTTTTTGATTAGCCGATTTTCTGCCTTGTCGTCGAGATTATAAAGGTATGTTTGGATTGTGATTTATTAGGTGAGTATAGTACCAGTGTTGCGGAATTTGGTCAAAAGAGTTTTAGTGGTCCTGGAACGCAAAGAGCGGTAGGAGGAACACGATGGTTTTGGTCAGTAAGAGTGTGATACTCCCTACCGCTTCGCTTAGAGCGAAAGAAGTCATTTGATGATTTCCCATCCGTAAAAGAAGCTTATACTAACCACTCGTACCCTTTTTTTTTTTTTTTTTTTAGAGATGGGAAATCATCAAATGACCCCCCCCCGTCCTGGGCGGGGCGGGAGGGAGTGTCAGACTTTTACTGACTAAAAACCATCTATGTTCCTTCGTGTGCCCTTTGCGTTCCGGGGGCGCGGTATCTCTTTCGAACAACCCGCAGCCCCGGCAGACCACTCGTACCCTGCGGTGACACCCGTGTTCAGTTACGTTTTTCGCTACTGCTCCGCTTCCTTTGGTGGTAGCGTCCCCCCGTAAGCCCCCCCTTTGGAAACACTCTTTCAGGCAGTCTACAAAGACCCTAGTTATTGGAATCAAATGTAACACACATCACATGTAAGGACCCATTTATTTAAAAACTTATACCCGCGTTAAGTGACATCTTTGGCTTGGTTACTGCTATGCTCCCGTGGGTAGTAGCGTGATGTCATATAGCCTACTTTGCCGCATCTGATACATCTGGCTATCATATACAAATAGAAGTTTTAAATGCCGATTGGTAGTTCAACAAACAAAATTTTCTTCAGCTTGGAACGGATTGTAACCCATTTGGTATTTGATACCAGCTCAATATCCAAAATCATCACAGTGAGAATATTTAACGTGAATGGGATCCTTTTGGCAGAAATATAAATAAATAAAATAAAATTCATTTTTTAATTCAGACTATTTTTGCATGTCCATTTGAGGTTAGTATTATTGAACTTAAAAACTATACCAGTCAAAATATATATAAACCATCACGCCTGTATTCCCCGAAGGGTTAGGCAGAGGTGTACCAATGTACACCAGTCAGTCATGTCAGTCAATATATTTGAAATTCAAAAATATCAATATCAATGACAAAGTAAAAAAGTCATAAATATGCCTCCAATCGATTCTTAATCCGATTAATTAACCGATACAGGAGAAATTTCTTGTTGTTCATTGCATAGAGTGCTTCCATAAACACAATTCTTTTTTTGCCCAACACACAAAGCATAGACATTTTAAGATACCTCCTTTCTAAAAAAATCCAAAGACCCCATACCATCGACAACAGACAAATAATAAAAATAATATTAATACCACTAGAAAACAATAGTGCCCATTGCAAGTAGCTACTAGCTTCAGACGCCATGTAAAAAAACCGTCTGTAGCTATACTACAATAGCTCCCGACTTCGGCCGACAAAGGATCTGATCAGAATAAAGATAACATCATATTTTTCGTACCAGGGGTTTTTTGTGGGGGTTAGGTTGGGAGATGTAGCGGTTTTGTATTGTTTTTGTATGAAAAATTGAAAGTGGGTAAAATTTTGAGTAGATAGGAGGGATGACATCTCATTTCCCTTTAATTCACTGACAAATCCTAATAATGACATGGCGTGAAATAGCTAAAATTACTGTATTTTATATTTTTAACGAAAGCAAACTTATGAACGAATGTGGGTTCCCAACCGGATACAGACAATTAAGTGCCAATGTGACTGGTTTTCATTTTATACAGTTTCTTAATTTATCTTGGACACAACTAATGTCTGCGATAGAAAATATAGTGAGGAAATGCCTATAATTGTCTCACTGCAATGCCCTTTGCCGTGTAGAATTTTACATTATTTATCATATTAATGCAAAGTTGCATTTCCAGTTTAGTACAAAATAATGTTTAAAATATTTGCATTTAATTATTTAAAATAAAACGAAGGCTTAAATGAAACCTCACAATTTTATCCTCCTCGATCTACGAACCGCTACCGCTTATCACTTCCCCCAATAACCGGGGGAGCGTTAAGGGTGCTTCACACGAGTTATTAGCCCTTTTGTGGAGTGCTCTTATATTTCACGCACCGCTGCCGGCGGTCCGTGTGGCGACGCTTTATGCTGCATGTCCAGGAGATAAATGAACGGTATTGATTGCTAATGAGAGCTGATTCAGTGCAGTTGCCATTTTTGTTGCGGTTTTTCACTCTGAGTGTATTTTGGGATGAAATAGTCTGTGTGTATGGAATAATCTGGTAGATATTGTAGTAGTACAGGTCTTTGTGAAGGAGCTCGTCCGGGAAAGTACTGCTACCATACTTATTTCTACCGCAAAGCAGTGTGCTGTGTTCCGGTTTGAAGGGGCGCTGCTGGTGTTATTGCAGGCACTTGAGACATTTGAACTTTGTCTCTGGGATGCCAATGCATTTACGAATCCACTGGCATGCAGAGGTAGGTCTCTGGTATTATACAAGCATTAGGCAGCTGTGACCACTTAACATCAGGTGGGCCATCGGCGTCGGCTTATTTCCCATTCAATGATATATAAAAAAAGATATAGTATTTATTTACGTATAGAAACAATATTGCTCCAATTCAACAATTTCTGCGAGGCTGTTTTAGCTGGATAGCATAATATATTAGTCCTCTTATAACTTTCAAGACTTATAGTATAAAGAGGTAAAGTTTCTTTGTTTTTGTTTTTGGTAGCAAGGGGTAATATTTATGAAGTTACTGGACTGATTATTTTATTTTTTACTGATGGAAAGCTTCACTATTGCCGAGGGTCATAGGATATGTTTTATTGTAAACTTGACTTCCTACAGAGAGCTATAACTTCGTCATCGAACTTGCTTTAAACATAACAATATTAGCTACCTAAAAATACTTTTATCAGTAAAATAATCGCACAAACCAGAACCGTCCAGCATATTAAACTTAAACGATTTAAAAAATCAACGTTTCCGCATGATCTCTCAAAAAGTACCGAAAATGAAACACAAAGGCAACAAAATAAAACAACCGTATCATATTTTAAAATAAAGAAAACAGTTACTGGCCATAAAAGTCTATTGTAAACTAAAAACGGATTAAATGCGGCTAATTTAACAAAACTAGAATCAATGGCGCGTAAAATTGCAAATGTTTGTCTATGGCCGCAAGATGGCCGCTTGACAGTTGGTAGAAGCGCGCCAAAACCCTTTGGGATCTGTCAAACGTAAGCAGATGGCGGTAATTTGCAATAATAACGATTGGTTGACGATTTTATTGTTGTTTATTGTAGTGCGATAATTGTTTGGACAAGATAACTGTGCATTGATGACAATTATTGGATTTACTGTACCTTGTTGTGCATTTAAATGTTTCGTTTGCTCCCAAGAGGAGTTTATAAGGCCATTGGTGACAGCTGTCAGAATTGAATTTTATTTACCTTTTATACCTATATATACATAACTTTTGCCCGCGATTTTATCCGTGTAAATCTCGGTTATCGCGGAGGCAGACGAAGTCGCTGAATAAAATGTAGCCTGTGTTCTTTTTTGAGGTTCTATCTTACCCTGTACCAAATTAAACTACCAGTTAAATTACTTTTAAATAGCCGTGAGCATAAACCATTTTAGTCCATGTTTTAACCCACACATTAAAACACTGACCTACGTAGAAATACATCTGAATCAAAATCCAATATTTAAAAATCCTTGTAATAATTGCGAGCAGACGTTAAAAAAAGAATTAATTAAAAAAACTCGGCTATCAATTACATTGTTAAAAACACAGCACACAACCTAGTTATGATAACGTTGTAAATAACGTTACAATAACGATGTGAGTTTGCTTTGAAGTCATTAATTATGGTTGCCTAAGGCTCAAGTTACGTATTACGCTTGATTTTCGAACTATGTGGGTGGGTTAAGGTGCTTATACAATGTGTGCCTCGGGTTGAGTTTAATTATTGAAAAAAAAGGCAGATAGGAAAAAAAAGGGAATAGGAAAGATTTGGCGGCGGACTTTGCCTAGAAGTGAACCTATTAGAAAAGAGGAAATAATAGTACTTTTCACGAGAGAACTTAGATTGGAATTTATGTTAAGTGGTTATGGCACACATTAGGTAAATCATGGAAACTTTCAAGTCTAAAAATCTAAGATATTACTGAACTTTTTAGTAAGTAGGTAAACCCGTATATCACGTTTATTAATTCACAAAATTTTCGATTTGGTATTTAAAAATGTATCTTTCCTCCTCCAGAGTAAACCATTTATTTACTTTTTATTTTTTTGTCTCTTTGCTTACAGTTTGTTAGTAAAAAGGCAAAGGTAGGCTGCAATTAAGTATTGTAACCGATAGTAAAAAAAGAATGATTAAAAAAATGTTTAAATCTGCCTCAATTAGACTTTTATCGAGGCGACTCAAATGTAACATTACCTTAACATTATTTATACATTACAAAATTATAATTATAATATGCTTATATTGAACGTTCATTATTTTACAGACACTTGAACCTCGTTGTCTTGGAATATGACAAGCATTTGTACCTAAAATATTTACCTAAACCCCTTTAATTGGATCTTAAAACTACTTATATCATCTGTTTTTTTTTTAATGCTAATCATTGATATTTATTTCATTTGGACCATCCAAGTTAAAACTAAATAATAATTAAATTACAAACTATGTACAGTTAAAATACAGTAAATATTAGTTACATCATCTGGTTGGTAAATAAAAGATATTAGGTATTTATTTTTCAAACATAAAACTTATAAGCGAGCTGTGGGAGAAGATACATTGGCTTACCTCTGCCTAACTCTTTGGGGAATACAGACGTGATGGTTTGTATGTATGTGTAAAACTTATAATAAAAAAAATTACGCACTATGTCCAAAAAATAAAAAAAGGGAGCTCATAGGGCATCAAATAACTCATCCTCATCGCTGTCAATGGCACGAGTGCCCAAAAGGCTGGCAGCATTGCCACGTTGTATGGCAATGCTGATTCTTTGGCCCAAGTAAAGGCCAGCTTTCTGGTCACGTAAAGTGCCAAGCAGTCATTTGGCGATGTCCCGAAAACCTAGATGACGGCCTCGGGCCCCATGGCTCTAATTGATTGGTTGATTGCAATATTGTAATACCAATAACGAACTTCGAAATAAAAACTTGTCTTACAAATAATAATACCAGCTTATTATTGTCTCACTGGAAGGCAAAGACGTCTTTTTACATAGATGGTAGGCGCATTGATCACTACGCTTGGTCAAGGCGGATTGGCGATTTCAGACTTATATTAATTACAAGTCCAGGTTTCCTCACGATGTTTTCCTTTAACATCGACCGTGATGTTCAAGATTAACTTAGAAAGCACAAAGACACATTGGTAATTGCTTACTGCTTCAGAAAGCAGCTAAGCAGCAGATGTGATTGGCAATGTCGGGAGGGGATGCCCTAGAAAGACCTACCCTGACCTTGTTAGTGAGGTTCCTCAGACAGGTCGGGTGCGCAGTACTCGTCACCGGCGTGCTTGTATGACCAGATGTATGAACGTGGATGATGCGAAAGTAGTATGTAATCTACACCCATGGGAAAAATTAGCGTGAGTTTATGTGTGTGTGTTTATGTATGGTACTTGCTCAATATTGAACCCATAACCTCATACATGAGAAGTTGGCGTTCTAACCACAGAGCCATCACGACGCCTCTCTATCCACAGGAATCTACTCCGCGAAATACCAACAAAATCCCAGATTTAAATCAACATTTAGATAACTCAATAATCACTAATAAACCAACAAACAAATTGGTACCCCACAGTATTACCATCACACCCCTAAACGAGGCAATAGGGGTAGAACGGGGTAAACAAGGGGCGGGGGGTACAGCTACATGATTTAGCTATTACACCCCCTGGCTGGTGGCGATTTTTAATTCCATGTTAATGGGCCCACATGTGATTATGTCTGTCGCGGTATTCGTTATGTCTGCTTTATAATGAAAAACTGGCTTTTGGTTTTAAAGACTGGCTTAATTTACATCTAGCTATATTCTCGCGATGTCATCCGCGTTCAGTTATGTCTTTGGTTACTGGCTTACTGCCCCGCTCCCGTGTAGTGTAGCGTGATGTTCTCTTCCTCTTGGATCACTCTATCTATTAAGGAAACTAGATTCACTTTTATTTTTCTCTGTAAATTATGTTCAATAGTGTTTTTTAATTGCCTTTTTTAGAAAAACAGTGTTTTGCACTCTCTAGTTATTGGTGTGTTACATGTGTATTTAATTTATTCCTAAATAAAATATATACCATAAAACCCGAACAATAAAATGCCTAAACTACAAAACCGATTTTTATCAATTTTTTTATGGAAACTATCTGAAAGTATATTCTTTCAAATAAAAAAATATTTTGCAGATCGGTTAATAAAAGATAGAATTCTGAGGAGACAAACACAAAAAAACCAAAACAAATTAAAATCCTTCAAAGTCGGTCAAAAAACACAACTGCTAAGCTCATAAAACCACAAAAAACACTTTGATAAAACTATTATATCATCACAAAATGCGAGCAAAACCACATGAGACTAGAAGCATTAATAAAAAAATTGTCCAAACAACTGTTAGAGAAATAGGACCAATTTCATGGAATACCCATCTTCTGGTACATTTGCTCCCCCGACGAGAGAACTCGCTAGGGAGGGGGGAATTCCCATAGGTGGGGTACTTTAATGATCATAAACAGTTACTAAATGATCGAATGGTTGGCCCTTTTGTTGTTAAGTGCGTTGTGTTGTGGCTGTGTGTTTAGTTTTGTTATAATGAACTAATCCACATTAAAATTTATTTAGTTTTTTGAAGTTATTGTGGTGGTATTTTTAGGGTACCGTACCCAAAGGGTGCCATATGTATTACTAAGACTTTGCTGTTTGTATGTTTGTCCATCTGTTACTTTACTCGGCTGTATCTTTTGAACCGTAATAGAATTACATAAGAATTTTTACAGTGTGTATACTGTGGATTTAGCTAAGGCTGTTATAACGACAATAAATAAAAATATAAAGAAAGTAAAAAACGAAAGAGAGTTGTACAAGTAACGTATTTCTTTTACGGGCGTTTTTTAATTAATATTGTATGATGATACTGAACCCCTCGTGTGCTAGTCCGACTGGCACTTTTCCGGTTTTTCAATTTCAATAAATCGGTTTAACATTGTCTAATAAACAATGGAACTGACCCTATTTCTTAAAAGAAAAACAAAACCCCATAAATTAATACTTACTCGAATTAAAATAAAATTTAAAAGTAGAACATTGCTTTGATACAAATACCTATAACAAAACACGGTAGCATTACCATCCATGTGTGTGTGTGTCACACATACACCCAACCCCCTAACACACACACACCCCACAGATAATTGTCCATAGCTTTTAGCCAACACAATGTATTTAATAAATCCCACATGGGTAATTACGTTTCATATAAACGATGTCCACTTTACCTTGAACCCTGCCCATCCACTTTCAGAAGCTTTTAACTGTGGTATTATATCACTTGTTCTGTAAGACCTCTGTTTGTCAACTTTATGTGGTACAACAGAGGTCATTTTTAACTGGTCCAGTGTAATCAGAGATCTGAATGTGAAGGAATTGTTTTATTGGCAGGGTCTACGTAAAATGGTTTTACTGGGTAGTTAAGTCCACTACTTCATCACAAGAAGATCTAAGTACTAAAGGAAGTACTAATATACCTAAATTAAATGACCAACAAAAGTGAAATTATCATAGAAAAGTCTGTTCTAACTTGACCTCTAAAACCATACTAACTGATTCAATAGAGAGATCATCAAAACCTGGCTATGCTCCAGTCACCAACCAGTATAGTTAGACCTCTAGTATAGTTCATTAAGAAGGCAAATAAAGACCAATTATTACTGGATGTGAATGGGCAGGGCAGGCCAAGTGTGGTTGGTCATCATTACTAAAAGTGCGTGCACAAAGTAAGTGGAAAAGTAAACCGTTTTGTAGCCACCGGCGAGAATTTGTGCGAGGGGTTAGCGGGTTGGTGGCGAAAATCGACAAGGCGAAAGGCAAAAGTAGCGAAAGTCCCTATTTTTTTTACTGACTTTAAAAGAAGGAGGAGGTTCTTAATCGACTGTATATTGTGTATATTTTTAACTTTTTTGTTCGTTTCTAATTTTGCATTTTAGCGTTTCCGTGGCAGTCTATAGTAATGAAGAAGTATCTGTTTGTAGCGTCAATATAACTTTTTTTTTTTACAAAATAAATATGAACGCTTAGCGTATCTAAATATTCATATAAGGAATCAAACAATTTAAAAAAAAATCTAGTTATCTACTCATTTTAAATAAAATCCCTTCCTTTTTATTTAAACATCTTTACCCTCTTGCAATTTCTCCAGGATTGAGACTTTAATAACAAAAACATAAACCCACCTACACAAACAACCAACAAAAACCAAAAAGAAGAAATTACCACCAAATCCAACCATTTTCGCCAACATCAACCAACCTGTCGCTACCGACAACACAACCCACTAACCCCCCTTGCCGGGGGCATCACTACAGTACAATTACGTCTCATTGTGGCTAACGGGGACCTTCTTCTGTTGTCTATTGGCTGATAATGGACTCCCACGCACTTGACACATTGAGGGTGGGCTTACTTAGAGGCTGTGGTTTTGCTTGGTCGTTTAATTATTTTTTTGCGGTTTAAATATAACTCTAAAATTTTAAGTTTGAACGGTTGGGGCAGTGGCCGAGCGTTCGACCGCTGCGCTGCGTGTCGCGGATTCGATTCCCGCACGGAACAAATATTTGTATGACCTAAAGATAGTTGTTCCGGGTCTAGCTGTTTGTGTACGTGAATTTATATGCTAGTAAACGCATCCACGATACAGGAGAAATTCCAAGAGTGGGGTAAAGACTCATTAAAAAAAAAAGTCACCACTTCGCCTTGGGCAAGCGTGGTGATCAATCCTCGTGGCTTCTCTGTATGAGAAGAGGTATTTCTCCAGCTGTGGGATAGTAACAGACTGCTATTATTTTATCTTTTATTTAATTATTGAATATATCTTTTCGGACATGGGTCCTACTTATTATTATAAACGTGAGATACATGGATAGATGTGTATGTTAGATATTGATCTAGCACTTGGGACATTTTTTATCGTGTTCCCGTGGCGTCATTGAGGGCTTTAGTTTAATTCTAAAGTATACGCAAACAAAGCCACGGGCAGAAGCTAGTATTTACTAATAGGGCATAAAATTAAACTCTACACATATTATTAAACACAACAAAATACTAGTGTGTCTAAACTTATCTCTTTACAGTAAAAAGAAGCAAGCATAGACAACACACCTCATTATTTTCGGCCTCATTACAGAGCAGACCACATTAATGTTATTGTTTAGTCTGTGGAGGGTCGGGTTTCGCGCCATTTGGCCAACCGGTCGTGTAATAGCTCCGAGAAGGAACGACGCACAGTGGGTGAAGTTTTATTTTTATTTTGTATGAAGGGTAGAATTGATTGATGATGATGAATTAGATCATGTTTAAATGTTTGACGGCGGAAAGTGCCGCTTAAAAACAACTAAAATTTTAGCGAAATGCACTTTTGTGTTTAAATAAAAAACCTAATGAGTGGGTAAGATGCAATATTTTAACTAAAATAGAATTAAAAGTTGGTAATAGTATCTAGTATTAAAAAAATAGGGCATTATTAGTGTTTACCAATGTAAGATAGCTATATAAAAAATTCTTCGGAGTTTCTTTTCCTTTTGGTATGGTTAACGGTCTTGCTAATGTTTCAAGCCGTTCTTTATAAAAGTAGAAAAAAAAATCAGACGTTTAAAACATAAGTCCACAACCCAATGTGCGCCGCTCCCACTCAATTCCCTTCAGTCCGTACTGTCTATTTGAATTTAGAATAAGCCTGTTCGAAATTCGAATTGAGATGTTTGTTTATGGATCAACGGTTAGACTTGATTTGAAGTGGAGTGGGGTGACCCTATCGAGGTTGTAAATGGGAGAAATCTGCTAAGTGGCCAGTTACTACCTCTTCGATAATTATTGGGTAAAACTTAAGATTTTGTGTATTTCCCAAAGGGTTAGGCAGAGGTGTACCAATGTACTCCCACAGTCCGCCGGTATGTAATAGGGGGCGAGCCTCTGTCGTTAACCGGGCACAAATCCTAACTCCGAGCTGCTAATGAGAACTAAAAAAAACCCCCAATAACACATTTTTTTCGACCTGGGAATCGAACCCAAGACCTATAGCATAGCAGTCGCGCTTAAGACCACTAGGCTAACTAGGCAGTTTTAAAATAGATTATAGAACATGTTATTTAAATCGTTCTATTAAAAACCCAGTAAGGGTGTTAACCTCTAATATTAGTAATTTATGTTGTGTATCGTAATTATAAAAAAGAATATTTACTTATAAAAAAAAAAAACAACCAAATAAAAAGTTAAAAAACGGAAACAAAACAAATAAATAAAATCACTGACATAATAGCTGGCAACACCGAATCACCGTTTAATTAGTGTTGCCACCCTCACAGTTATACTTATTACTTTGTGATGTAGTGATGCGCTCTGATGTATGCTTGGGGTGTCAGGCAGAGGGGTTCTGTAGTAAGTAATATGTTTGGTGTTTATTTGATTACTTTATTAAAGATAATGGAGAAAATCTCGTGACGAAAGCAATTGTGGTGCATTTTTTATTTGATTAGAGTCATACAACCTAGCAGTTAAGACAACTTTTTAATTTAAACCATAAATTAGAATACCATTAATTAAGTAAAAAAATGTTTTTTTTTTTTTCAATTATTGAAAATAATTATTTTCAGATGTTGGTTTAAGTTTTTTTCCCCATAGAAAATAAATGTAATCTAAATGATAAAAAAAGGCGTTCATTTATACCAATATTTTAATAGCATTAGAATGTTTTTTTTTTATATAATTAATGCTGTTTATAATTATTTAGAAATACAATTTTGACCTGAACTTAATTTCTGTATTCGTTTTGTATTCTTCAAATAGGTAAATGAATAACAATAACGCCATTTCCTTTTCAAAATTATGTCATAATAGGTATAGGATAAGAACCCATTACGTTTCGTCATTTGTTTACTACGTAACCCTAAATTGGGTCCATTAAAGAGATATCCCAATTCCCAGTGGTGAATGACAAAACATCATAAAATCGCTTCATGGATGGCTTTTGGCTCGAGTTACCCTTAAGAATGATTAGTTTTATGGGTTCTTCTTGACTCGGACTTTTTTTTTATAGGGAAATCATCAAATAACTTCCCCCGCTCTGAGCGGGGCGGGAGGGAGTGTCAGACTTTTACTGACTAAATCCCGTCTATGTTCCTTCATGTGCCCTTTGCGTTCCGGGGGCGCGGTATCTCTTTCGAACAACCCGCAGCTCCGATGTCCCGCAACTGCTCACCTGAGTGTTTATTTTAAAAGTCATGTTTGTGAGAAATCTCTCTTGACTCTGAAAAAAAAAGGTATTGAATACTATGTCATCATAATTATATTTCATGTTTTTTTTCATATTTGATGATTTTTTAGGATTGGCTGGTGGGTAAAGCAATTTTTTCTGAGTTATAATAAACCTTTGCTAAAATGACGTACTAGCTTTTGTCCTCATGAATATTCTCGCAAATCTATATTTTTTTGATATTATAATTAGCCTATAAGCACTGAGAGATAACGTAGCTCCCTATTAGCGAAAGACTTTTCACACTCGGACCAGTAATTCCGGAGATAAAAGAGTTCAAACAAACATACAACCTTTTAGCTTTTTAGTATTAGTGCAGATACTTACGCGTTACTCCACCTAGAAAAAGAACTCTATAAATAACTTTAACTTCAACACAAATGACTAACAATCTTTGTCCTCAACAAAATTGTCCCGAACCGGTATCGAACCCCCGTCCTCTTCCCTCACGGACCATCTGTCGCCACAATGGGCACTTACAAAACGCATTCACTATTTTATCAAATCTATCACAAACACACATCACACTAAAACGCACCTTATCTTAAGGGAATAAAGTCGGTATTCAAGTGGTTTACTTTTTAGGGTCCCCCATTTCATATGGATTAACTATAATGAATCGTAAATTCGATCTTTGACACCTTTTTCATTTTGGTTTCAAATGATTTTTGTAGGGAACCCTCTTTTTTATTTAGAAATGGGTAAATAAAGATGGCTTCTGTTACATGCGATTTCATTATGAATAGATTATTGAGTATTTAGTTAAAGATTAGAGCTCTTTTGTAAGGGTAAATAAAATACCATACCATCACGCTTGTATTCCTCGAAGGGTTAGGCAGAGGTGTACCAATGTACACTCACAGTCTGCCGGTATGTTTAGGTCCCATGTAATAGGGGGCGAATGTATTTCTATTCCCCGGGCACAAATCCTAACTCCAAGTTGCTACTGAGAATTTTAGGGAAAGTCCCAATAACCCTGCTCGATCTGGGATTCTAATCTAAGGTAACGAGGCAGTCCGAGGAAATTTTTAATGTTACGACAAAACTTGAAATACTTCTTTAAATATTACTACATGTTTTGCGTTAATTAATTAATGGATTAAAGTCTAATCTTACAAGAGCTGATGATGATCAATGATGAGAAGGCTTCAAGAATCAATTCTTCAATAGGCGTCAAAAAACGAGTACCTACATACACAGCCCAAATACAAATGTGCGTTCTATAGACACCAGTATAAGGTTGAAATTCCTTTGTAATATGGGACAGAGTATGTGTAAATTAAAATGTTATTCAATGGCTTTTTTGGGGAAGCTAAAGTAATGATTTTTAGGGTTCCGTTTACAATATTGTGCTTTTACACAAAAAATGATTTAGAGTTGTATTTGGACATAGTACCTACGAGGTGCTGCTAAACAACGTTTGGCCAGGACAACGCCTGTTAGATCCACTAGTAAATAAATAAATATCTTGGGACAACTCACACACGGCTATCTGATCCCAAGCTAAGCAGAGCTTGTGTTATGGTAACCAGACAACTGATATACATACTTATATAATTTATAAATACATACATATTATAGATAAATCACACCCAGACACAACAAACAATCATGCTCATCACACAAAGTTTGTCCTGGGTGGGAATCGAACCCACAACCTCCGGCTTAGAAGTCAAGGCCACTAATAACCAGACCAACAGACCCGTCAATAAAAAAAAAGTAAATAATAGTAATATCACACTATTATTATGCAACTGCTAGGCAAAGACCTCTTCTCATACAGAGAAGGCACTAGCGCGCTAATCACTACAGCTTTACTGAGTTATTTATGAACATAACTGCCAAACAGTTTTTTGATGCCCTATGACCTTACTTTTTATATTAACTGTACATAGTTTGTAATTTAATTATTATTTAGTTTTAACTTTGTAGTTGAATTATTATTAATAAAGAATCATCTTAAAATAACTGCCAAATATAACATTAAATTACCTACAGAACCCTACTCTTAATATTCTATTACTACAAACTACAAAGTTAACCCTACAATCGCCGCTGTTGTGACATTTCGGTAACACATCGTAATCCAGTGTCAACAGAGGGTTATTTGTGATGTAGCGTCAAATAGGAACACAATTACTTTGCCAATCTGTTTTTATAGTTATTTAGTTTGTGACATTTGTTAGTTTTGATATTGATAGTAGATTTTGAGAGGGTTAACTTTTTATGGTTCTCTCTATGTCTATAATTTTGTCAAATTATCTAAAATATACTGATATTATAAAAGTGAAGAGTTTCTTTGTTTGAACACGCTAATCTCAGAAACCACATACACATACATACATAAACTCACGCCTTTTTCCCATGGGGTAGGAAGAAACCACGACATACACCCCCACAACACACCCGATCCCCAGATCCTGACACACTCCTTTCGCCTCGTCCACATTCATACATCTGGCCATACAAGCACGCCGGTTACGAGTACTGCGCACCTGCAGAAACCACCGGTTCGATGAAAAAAAAACAATTTTGCGTAATGTAGCACGAAGAAGCTAAATAACATCACGCTACATACCATGGGAGCGGAGCAGTAACTAACCACGTAACATGATGCAGGTGAATTGCTAGTTTCTAAGGAAATGCTTACCTTTGATTATGTAATTCTTATCAAAATCTATTGAATGGTCCGAAAATCGGTCCTACAAGAAGTCGGACGTTTGCGGACGCCCTGAAATTATTTCTACCCTTGATTTCATGTACATTAATTATTCCACGGGAACACAAAGGCAGATACCAATTACCCATAAATTAAGCTGTATGTGTGCCAAAGGAGATGGCTAAATGGAAGTATAGACCACTGCCCCATGTGCCAGGTACCATGTATAAATATGGTACCTAGCACAATGTAATGCTGAATGGCTAAATATTAGTATTTCATGTAAAAAAGTTTCAGATACTTTTTGGGAATAATATAATGGTAAAATAATATTGCTAAAAAGGAAAAAAAGGTGTGTTTGACAGTACATAATTTTCTTCAACTGACACTTTCGAAAAATAATAAAACTAAAAACGAAAATGAGGTTGTATATTTATAAGCGAATGTTTGTGATGAAAAGTTTTTCTTTTTTTTTTAGATACTTTATTATGTTTAATAGTTCACGAAAGTGCTAGGAAAATATTAAACACTACATAATTCATGAATGATTTTTTAAATATTAGGAGGTTATGTAAGATTCATATACATTCCAGAATGTATCTGGCCCGAGGGCAGTCATTTAGCCATCACCTTTCAGCTTATTCCGTTCACCCGTTGAAACGTGAAAGACTAACAAACATCCATCTGCCCTCACAAACATTCACGTTATAATAGAACCTAGTAGGATTTTTGAAAAGCAAATATTCATACACAATTTTCACTACATCAGTGCTAGTGTTGTAGCGCGGACAACACGATGTGAAGCGATGTCAGCGCACTGGACTAGCCCTCGGGGACACAGCAAGCGTCGAGTGGTGACGTCACAACTCGAAATATAAAACGTTTAATTACGTAAGGCGATTCGCACACTGCACTGTATGTATGTATTCTCCAATCGCGGTGGCAGCTAATCTTAATGCAGACTAGCCAAGTAAGCATGAGATATTATAGTGCACAAGTGTGTGCGCAAACACTGGTGCAGTCCCTCTTCCCTTACTCTCATAGTCCGATGGGACGGCAAATTGACACAACCGGGGAGACATCAGGCGCAGGACCAACAGCTTTACGTGCTTTCTAAAGCACGGGGGTGTCACACCACCAATTTCAAAACTGCGGGCTGTTACTGAGAAATTTCTAATGGAAAAACCCAATAACACCATTTACCCGACCTGGAGATTAAACCCAGGACCGTACGCAACCCTGCCGGGGCTGCGGGTTGTTCGAAAGAGATACCGCGTCCCCGGAACGCAAAGGGCACATGAAAGAACATAGACGGGTTTTAGTCAGTAAAAGTCTACACTACCTCCCACCCCGCCCAGGGCTGGGGAAGTTATTTGATGAATTCCTGTCTATAAAAAAAAGGACCGTACGCAACAGTCGTGCTTACCACTACAAGACCAACGGAACAGTATTAAGTATAGATAAATTAAAAACTCCAATATTATCGTGTCTAGGTGTCGAACATGGCCGCGGGGCAATACACAGTATCGTCAAATTCAGCGCGACATGACGCGATGTCGCGTCGCACGAGCGAGCCCGCGGCGACACTGCCTAGTGACAACTGAACGCTTATGAAAAGTTTATGAAATTTAATCTATTAGGTGTATAAAAGACACTTCTTTTTCTAAGCGTTTCGATGACAAACTATAATATGGGTATTATATTGTTGGGGCCCAGAATTTGGCTTGACTTTGAGTGTGCTGTCGGTGGCAGCCTTCCTGCGTGCAGATGTTAGGGCACGCAGGGCACGATGTGAGACAGGCCGTCGTTTAAGACACTTAAAGTAGAAGAGAGTTACATGTTCTTTCCATCTTTGCAATTATATTTGTTATCAGACCTTAACTGGGAGCATTTTGGTTACGGAGACATTGAAAGTCAAAGTTTCAACTTTTTATTTTTTTGCCGGTGCGCTGCCCGTAAACCTTTACCTTTTATACCTTGTTACTACTCACAATATTTTAACGCACACGATTTAAGGACCTTTATTTGAATGGCAAATTATTTACCATGTCAAAGCCATGCTGTTGCTGTTATGCAGTTATAATGAGATAGCTATGCAACTCTCTACGCCTACATAATGACGTCACACGTTGCTACGCCATTACTACGCTACTGCCTACGCCAGGGTAACAACAAGAAGAAATAACACGTCGGTACGCTATTGCTACGCTCATTGCCTACGCCTAGATTAAGATGTCTCACGTTACTACTTAATTGCTACGCTTGAAGCTACGCAAATATTAAGACGTCGCGTTTTGCTACGAGTCGTCGCTTCTTGCTACGCCATAGCTATTTAATGTCTAAATTAACTTGTCGCTTCTTGCAACCCCACAGCTACGCTTTCAAGCTACGCCTAGCTTAAGACGTTACTTCTTGCTACGCCCGATGACGTCCCACTTTGACGTTCTACGCCTAGATGAAAGCATCGCATTTTTTACGCTACGCTTTAAAAACGGAAAAATTATTTACCACAAAACAGAACCTAACTTACTATACTCAAAACGCAGATTAAAATTATTCCAAAAGAAATAAAATAAATGTTCCTTTCAGTATTTTACGCCATACTCTGTGGCACAGCTTTCAAGCGTCGAATAAGTACACTGTGTCGGGCCGCTGTTGATTTCCCAGCGGTTCGTGACGCCTGCTCCAATCACGACGCAGCAGATGACAGCCAAGGTTGAGAGAACATGGTTGACATAAAAAAAAAAGAAAATTCAAAAATAGAACTAGATCTTAAGTAGGCTTGAAGTCCTGTGACGTCATATTCAAAGTCAAATAATTTGTTTCAATGACACTAATCACGGTGTGGGAGAATTCTTATAAGTGCAATATAGGTTTAATCTTCTAAAATTCATAATATTCCTGCCCTTATTCCATGTTACTTGGGGTCGGTGCAACACATTTTCTACTTCTTTGCCGTCCTGTCAACCGTCATGCTATCACTGACTCCCTTCTCTTTCATATCATTCTTCACTCAATCCATTCATCTTTTTTTTGGCCTTCCTCTTCGTCTACATCCATCCACTTTATATTTATAACTCTGAAAATTCTTAGAAGGTATTATGAGAATATAACATAAAACAGATATAAAAAAAATCTTTTTGTGCCAACCCTATGCCCAC
Source organism: Caradrina clavipalpis (assembly GCA_932526535.1). Taxonomy (NCBI): domain Eukaryota; kingdom Metazoa; phylum Arthropoda; class Insecta; order Lepidoptera; family Noctuidae; genus Caradrina; species Caradrina clavipalpis. Next base: position 2,601,270 of record OW052110.1, read on the forward strand.
CTAATGCTCTCTGCGTCCTAATCAGCGCAGCGCACCTCAAACGCGCGTCTTTCAACGGTCGCGTGTTTCCAATTCCGAATTTTAAACTTCTGTAACGTTCTTGTTCCAATATTGAATTTTCGAATGCACTTGTTCCAAATACTGTTGCTATTCGAATTTGATTTGAATTCTCAACGTTTCTTATGTGTTTAGAAGTCAAAGAAGCGATAATGCAGTATTTATTTGATATTATTTATGGGTACTGAAGGGTAATCATAATTAATATTGTTTCTGGCTTCTTCTTTTTCATGGAAACATACCGTTTGTAACGAATTAGCTTACCTACACTTTCTGACCGACTCCTTAACAATTGAAAAGTACCTGTAAATGGTTTATTTGAAATTAATTATTTTGAATCTAGTAATAAGCTGTAGGAATGCAATGCTGAATTTTTTGGTCCAATTTCAGATTCTAGACAGCTAATGATTATTTCCATAATTACTTTCCATTCATAGGTCTTTTACTATGGTAACACTGCCGATTGTCCAACCTGGGTCTGAACTTCAAGACCCCGTGCTCAGTAGCAGCACCTACGACCGCGCTCGACCGAAGGAACTAACCTCCGAACAGTTATTTTCTATTATAATAAGATAATAATTTAGTGTCAGAGTGTATTAAAACCGCGTTATATTGGACGTGGAGTGTCGTTGTTTCGCATTTCACGCCATTTTGTGAGCGTTCAGTACTCTGTTGATTACTTCTGTACTCGGCCAGAACGTGGTAAATGACAAAAAAGGAAACTAAAATTAGAAAAAATTTTGGTCTTTAGGTTGCGTAGAGGATCATTTTTTAATTCATAAAAATATAATTATAATTGGCCCTTACTACCCCACTGCTGGCCATAGACCTACACCTCCATTCCTTCTATCTGTCGCGACTTTGCGCTAAGTCTTGTCAATTCTCAAGAAAACCGACCGAAACGTCCTGCCATCTCCATTGTGGTATACCGCGAATACTAATTTGGAGTAATACAGAATTTCAGAAAACCTTGTTTATTCTCAGTAAAACCTCTAAACAAGTTTTCTAAACAGTTCCTTTAAACTACTGAGAATTATAGGTTTTGGAGATTCTGTACTTTCTTTAAAGGTATTAAACTGCATTAAAACATGACTGCATTTAATACCTACAGTTAATTTTATGTCAGTTAAACAGACTTGCATGAATCTATGGTCCCCTTTATAACACTATGAAAATTACAACAAGGATTTTTATAAAATAGGAACACGGAATTAATCGGCGAAGCTAGGTTTATTTCATGATTAATTTACAGTAGAAAACGAAGTGTGTTTGAAATGGGAAGTGAAAACGGTATTTTGTAATAAACGGAACTAACAGAAACATAAAATAAACAAAAACAAAACACAAAAAAAACTTTGAAAAATATACCAACTAAAAAATTCTAAAGTAATTTGAAAATAATATTACGGGACAATTTTCAGAACAAAAAAAAAAGAAAAAAAATTATCGAAAAAAAACCCAAATAGACAATTCTAAATTAATTTGACAAAAAATATGGCCGATACTGCGCACCACCGCGCACCACACAGCGGTACTATATCACGGGGCGAACCGATGACATTTTCGCTCGATGATTTTTCCGTTCCACCACATTCGCGAATGACTGCGTTCTCATTTAAGCAATGGCATTTGACGGGTGTGCCTTTGTCAATGGCCGTTGGAAAAAAAAGTATAGACGTTCCATTTTAGATTGGAGTTAGCGCGCCACTGTTTATATTTTTTTTAAATAAAATATTCTTTTTTTGAATGTTTTGCGCGCGCTTTTTGTGTTTGGTTTTAATGTTCTGTTTTCTAATTTTAAATAGAATGCGTTGTGTTATCAAGTTTATTTCTATATAATATTGTAAAGAAGAAAAAGAAAGAAAGAAAGAAAGAAAGACAGAAAGAAATAAAGAAAGAAAGAACGAAAGAAAGAAAGAAAGAAAGAAAAAAGTTTATTGACACAAACCATGTGTTTGAACGCGCCAATCTCTGGAATTACTGGTCCGTTTCTGATAATTCTTTCGCTAATAGTAAGCTACCTACGTTATCCCCGAGTGCTATAGGAATTATAATTTATTGACCAAAAATTTTGGGATCAGTAAGAAAAGTCGCGGGAAAATCTTTGTACAAGAAGACAAAAATATGTGCAGAAAGATACGACGGACAACTACACTGAGCCATATCAATTCATGAAACCATTTTAATTTTCAAAGAAAAAAAGGTATTTTTTACAAACTGTGAACCAAATACTTTATATTATTGTAAGTAATTTACTTAATAAAATTAGCCTCGTCATTATTAAATTCAACAATATAAAGTACACTAAAAATATTTCACATCACACATAATTTTTGACGAAAAACGGTCGGCCATTGTTATTTTTCAAGGCTTTCCACCTAAATCCTCTTAGTAATACCAGATCATGTCACCATTAATATTATTAACGCACTCCGACACTGGAATAACAACAAAACTTTGTTAATCTAAATAAATAACACAAAAAATATCAAATAACACATAACTTCATTCATATTTATTGAAATAAACCACTCCACAGAATGTTAACAATTTTTCGCGAGGTGTCAACTTGGCTGAAAGATTCTGACCTGGGCAAACTTCAGATTACCGACAAAAAACTAATATTACAGAGCCTAACTTACTTAAAATAAGGTCTATTTTTGCTTGTGTTTTCTTTTTCGAACCGTAAACGAAAATTGTGTAAGCATTCTTATTTCAAAATTCTATTTGCTGTCAATTCACTCACTGAAATTGAATTTTCTGCTTTATGCGTTTGGAATTTAGGTTGATATTAACTTGTACAGCTTTTGATGAATAGTAAAACGTACTGGTTTCATATGATAATCCCATTTTTCATATTAAAAGTTATTTCTTCTACAATGTACTCCCAAGAGTATCGGTATTGGAGATTATTCACCGACTTAATAAAAGGGAGTGTTGTGTTTAAGGGTGTTTAAAAAATTGTTTAGACTTCAGATGTTAACATATTTGTGTGAGGGAAAGAAATATAAATGTTTTGATATTGGTATTTTTAATGAAAGAACTAACCTACATTTTTATTCGTTATAACTAATTCAAGATGTCGAATGTGTTACATTACTATCCAGTCTTCTTCATCTTGTGGGCAGTAAGGTCTTACGACCCCACACACCCTAGTGTCAGAGTTTCTAAACCGCCACAAGGGCCTCTGACATGGTTACCGATGTCAGTGATATCCAAGGTAAACTTAGAAAGTACATATGAATTAGAAAAAGTCACATTGGTACTTGCCCGTGCCCGGTTGCGAACCCACAACCACGTGCATGAGAGGCGGGCGCCTTAACCACTAGGCCATCACGACACACACGACACTATCCAGTTAAAACAGGTAAATGTGCATACCAAACCTGTACTTTAAATAGTTTTAAAATTACTTAAATGAGAGAAATTTTGTAGCTATTGTGAAAAATGGTTGCTTTCGTTTTGGCATAATTAACCCAATTATCTACATCATTGTTATTTTCTAATGTCAAGATGGACCAGTTGTTAAGGAGCTCACCTTTCTTTACTGAGGTTGCAGGTTCGAAACCGGACAGTACCAGACTTTTTCAATTCATATTTATTTATTTAAACTTTATGCAACAAAAAGTACAAAGGCGGACTTAATGCCTTAGGCATTTTCTACCACTTAACCAAAGGTGGTGAAGAGATAACACGGTAGGTGCAAATTATAAGTACCTACCTAAAAGAACAAAATTTGATACTTTCAAAAACAAATTATTATTATTATTAAATTATGTACTTTCTAACTTTATCTTAGACATCGCTGACATTGGTGAAGTAAAACATCGTGTGGAAACCTGGATTAATAATTAGTATAAGTCTGAATACGCCATTTCGGTTTAAGCTAGCGTGGTGATCAATGCTCGTGCCTTCTCTGTATGAGAAGAGGCCTTTGTCCTGCAGTGGGTCAATACCTAATAAGCTGATATAATTTTTTGAATAAAGAATAGTACACCCGCAACTTTGTCATTCATAAAATAATCAATTCAGATTAAACCTTACATCATACGATCGCCATCCAAAACGGTACGATAACAAAATTAATCATCGCACACAAAATCGTCCGAATCAAGAAACCATTAAATAACCAATCCGCATTTTACCCAGAAACCATAGACATTTACCATCAACTAAATCCTCTTTCAACCTTAACCCCCGCCAAAAAGGTCGCAAATACTTTTTTTAATCTGGCAATACCGCCGTGTACAGTATTTAATCATCTACAAAGGACGTATTCGTACATGCGAGTCGTATTCAAAACTGACAAAAGAAAAAAAGCAATCTGCCAAGATTGGCAGTCGAGGGCTACACAAAAAGGGGATCTTTTGGGCTATATTGTTAGTGGAGATTGAAAAGCGTTTTGTCGTCAACATGTTATTCGGTAATTTAGTGTTGCCCGATTGAAATAACGAGGGGTGTAATTGGAAAGGAGGTTTTAAGGCCCATATGTGGCTGATTGATTGCTTTTAGCTGCCGGAAAGTACGATTAGAGATTAAGTTTTGTTGTTTGATGTTGGTGTTGATGATGTTGAAGTGGATGGATGTTGCTTTCATGGGTAAGTGGTGGACTGTTTATTGGATTGAGTGTTACAGATGGAGTGAGTGGGTCAGCTGGTTATCTCTTTACGAACTTTTAAAGTAAAGTCTGGATCAGTATCCCGATTGTAGAGCTAGTGATCGCTTGTTTAGTGTTACTCTGGAAAAATTGAAAAGGTGACCGGTTTTCAAGCGCGCGTATGTATTTGTGATTGGTTGTTAAATATAAAGACAATCAATAGTAGTTAAAGCGTGTTTTACAATTTATTACATGATTTTTAGATTGAGGAAGTAATTGTAGTGTTTTTATGAATTTTGAACAGATCTTTTTGATAGAACCTCCACTTCATTACGATCTCAAATCCATTGCAAACAACATTCAGCAAATGAAAAAATTCAAATAACGAACGTTACTCATCTACCAATACGTTCATTGAATTCGAACTTTGAAAAGCAAAAAATTACCAGCCGAAAAAAAAGAAACATTCAAAATTCATAAATCGAACGAGGAATGGTGGAAATGAAGTTCGGTTCAAACGAAGCTTGCTCGCCGTCCGGTGCACACGTCAGAAACGCAACGTTCTTTGGCCATCCAATTTGTCTGATTGACGTCCGGCGTCGGCTTACAAAGCTCAAAGACTGCAACGACGGTAGTACTGCAAATAGAGCGTGAAAATTCAAATTGTAACGGCTGTTTCTGTGACTGTTAAGGAGGTTTTACATACGTGACGGTTTCTGACAAGGGTGTGGATTTTTGGGAGGTGTTTTGAGTGGAAACTGTCCTCCTTAGTCTTGCGGCTGTATAACCTTGGTACATAAAGGCAGATGGTGACCGGCATAGCCCTCAGTTACCACCACGACGGAAGAAGTCCATGAGGATTTATACTGCGCAAAAAATCCTATATTGCCTTGGATATCCAGGCCAATCTCCCTATCTCATAAAGGACGTTGCAAAATATTAATAAAATACAATATAAACATTTATGCATAATAGTTATAGGTTTCATTTTAGTATTAATAAAGGGCCTCGAGGCCTAAGCTCGATCCTTATACTATCAAAATGTCAAATCATACTTTAATTTTATATCTTACTAAGCAAATTGTTTTTTAAAAATTCACCCGTGCATCTCATTTTCTTCATTATTAATTTACATTCGAGCAAAACCGGGTCGGATCCTTAGTTATGAAATAAACAACATTGTCGCTCAAATTTCGAAAAAAAAAAAAACAATTTTCATCCATATTTCATATTTATTATTTAATCCATTACTTAGATCAAATGTTTTCTTTTTCATAACTCAATACGTGATAGATTTTCGGTGTATGTGAAGAGGGCGAGTAAAGGTAGCGCTCCACTGAAAGCGATATCAAGCTAGCAAATGTATGTAAGCCTGGCTTTATATTGTTTCTTTGTTTTACATAAAGGATTGAGTACTTACTGGTAAAAGAGTGTTTGAGAGGGCAAGAATTTAACTGTTGGATAACTAAAGGAATTATAGTTACCTTTTACAGATTGATAGCTTTTGTGTAGAAAATATGTGAAACTGACAAATTTATTTATTTTTTTAGTTAATAATTATCTTTTTTTTATTCGACCTGTACTGTCCCACTTCTGGGTAAAGATTTCCCAAATCCTTCCACTCATTTCTATTTCTTGCCTTTTCTGAACAATCTCTCATACACGTTTCTTAGTCATCACGCCAACGTTTCCTAGGTCTCCTCGTCGACGTTGCCCGTCTTCCAGCACCCACTGCGTGATGACTCTGGCCCACCTGTCAGGCAGAACGCCACGTGCTACGATCCTTACATACTCCTTTCGCTTTAAACCATCGAATTTTTCGTATAAAAGCATCTCTTTCGCTCCGCCAACAGTGTAACCCGCACCTTACACACCTTCACACCACACCTACCTACATCTGAAGCACAGCTACGTCACCGCACACAGTGTGCACGTCACCTAACGTTATCGCGTAACTGATGGCATTCCCATGTATCTCTTTGTGCCGTTTCTATTCGCCGCCCGATCCATCTAAGTCTGCGAAAGTTAAGTAATATATATCTGTTCACGTTGATCCGTGTTTTGTGTGAAATATTTGTGAAATCCTAGGTACTGTGAATAACTGATGTGTGTGCTTGTGTGTTTGTGTTTTGGTTTGTGTGTATGTGACGTTGCAGCATGGGTAGAGACTTGATGAATAAAGGCAAAGAATTTGTACATACATATTACCACGCCTGTATGTATTCCCCGAAGGGTTAGACAGAGGTGTACGAATGTACACCCACAGGCCGCCGGCAGTGCCGTAACTAAGGTAGTGCCTGAGGGTCTCCAGACCAGGAGCGGTTTTTTTTTTCAGAGGCGCAGTTGTAGCAGCTCGCACTGGGCGCATAAAAGGCTTATTACGAGTATGTTACTGTTTTAGGTCCCACGTAATAAAGGGCGACCCCATTTCCACTAACCGGGCTCCAACCCTAACTACGAGCCGCTACTAAGCATTTCATAGGAAAACCAAATAAGACTTTTTGCTCGACCTAGGAATCGAACCCAAGACCTCTAGCGTAGCAGTCGTCTAGTTTTAAACTTGACAGATTTCAAATCAATCTAAACCTACAGATATCAAATGAATAGCATGAATACAGAATAAATAAGGTAGGTACATGACGTAGTAAGATTATAAATTAAGAGCTCCTTAAAATTAACATTAATCAATCATAACTTCAAACCAACGACCACCATTAAATTAAATACACCCTTTATTAAGTAAAACCAGATAAAACGTCAAAATACACGACCTCCCTCTTCAAAAAGCAAGTATCTACTAAGCTTATCCCTTTGATTACACCTAAACAAGAGAACACCAATCCAATTTCTTAATTCAAATTTACGAATGATTCCATTGAGGGGACGAAATTTAAACTTGGAATCAACGAAGTTGAACGAATAGATTAGCTGGTGGTGCAGATTGGTCGTTCCTTTTAGATACCTATTTTAAAATCGGAACAGAAATTGAGGAATCTTAAAATTATATCATGAGAAAATTGCAATAAAAAATTATGCAGTCAGAACTCGGCATTCTGGAACTTATAATATTAATTGAATTAGGTCTTATGCGGTAAAATTATTTATGTGCGTTTGTAAATACTATAGGCCATGTTCAGCAATGGACGTCATTCGTCGTTCGAATGATGACGAAGATGGATATAGTTTTTTTGATTTGAGATGTGTAAGTTCTTATATACTTTTAGAAAAAAAAGATTTGAAATACCAATGGTTCTATGGCCCCTCTAAAAACAACAAAGAACGGCTAAAGAAAAGAAGAGTTTGAAATCTCCTGTAAACGGCACAGTAATTTTCCAATTCCACACTCCCATTTTCTCAGTGAAAGTAGGCATAATAACCGAACATATCCAGTCTGCGCAATTTAAAATTCAAATTCTTCAGAACACCAATAGAACACGAACGATATTCATCTCGTGGGGTCCTCGGTTGTTGCCTTGAACGTTCGGGTGTTTCCGCCACCACTCGGACATTGGGGGCGTATTAATCGTAATTAACCAACTCCGGCTGATTAGCGAGGTTCCTTATTACTTAAAATTTACTTGAATTTACTTTCTTGCGACGCTCTTAGCTGGGATAGAGATGGGGATGAGATTAATGTGGATAAGATTTGGATTATTTTTGGTAACGTTGCTTGAATTAGTTTGATAGGGTTAAGGAATTTGTTCGGAAGAGTCACCGCGGCACTGGAACGTAAAGGGCATTAGGAGGAACACGGATTGCTTTAGTCAGTAAGAGCCTGACACTCCCTTCTGCTGCGCCCAGAGTGGAAGAAAAATTTTGATGATTACCCATTTTTAATAAAACCTTACAATAATGCGCCAATATTAGCGCAGTGGCTGAGCTGCTGTGTTGCGAGTTCAGTCACTTCGTGATGGAATAAGCATTTGTGGTTCTGGGTCTGATACCTAAATTGTATTGTGAGTTTAAACAAGACAAATTCGACAGGAGGGCGGAAAAAAAATGGAAATGAATGGAACCCTATTAGCTTTCCATTGACACGATTGAGATTGAGTCGGTGAGTAATCTACCTTGAAAAAAAAAGTTGATCAAAAAATGGGTGAAAGAAATTGTAGCGTCCTTTAATTTGCGGCCCTGCTCCTAAGAAGAAAACGATAGTAGAATATATTATATAATACCGGTAAAATAAAACTTTCATGCCTCATCGGACAAAATATTTTAAAATCTGTACATAGGATAAAACAAAGTTGCTTCCCGCCGTCTGTCACTCTACACTTAGATCTTTTAAACTGCACAACGGAATTTAATGCGGTTTTCATAAATAGGTAGAGTAATTCAAGATAAAGGTTTATAAGTATAGAACATCATGCTACGACGAACGAGAGCCGAGCAGTAACCAAGGATGTAACCGAACGCGAGTGACACATGTATTTCATAAGTAATATCTATATTAATACCAAAAAGCCACATTGAAAATTTTAATCATCCATATAAGCAGATTTTCTCATCAATTCTCACACAACATAATCTAACCACGCCTTTCAACCACTAATCCGAAAAAATACAATCACGCACAAAATACACTATAGCATTAATAAAATAATCCGGGTGTTATCCTCCTTATCCCCGTCGCGGGGGGTGGTGGCGGGGGGCGGGGGGATGATTCCAAGTATGATTCAACATTTAAATGTTAAGCAGCGCCCGAATTTGCTGCGGTGCGGCGACGTCTTATAAGAGTACATGAGAACACAGAAATGGTGATGGCTTAGGAAAATTATATTTTATATTATTATTTTTGTGTGAGTGGAGGTGGTATGGTATTTTAGGTGTTCATTTTAGGTAATGGAAGGATATTGTTTGGTTGATTTGGTTTGGTAGATGGTATTAGTGTGGAGTTAACTGTTTCTAGTGTTTTTGGAAGTTCCTTAGCTTGCGGTAGGAGTTCTTTGGCAGAAATCGTCACGTAAGAAAAAAGCGTTACGCCCCCGTTTTGCGAGAACTTCGTTTCGAAAGGAGGTCAACAGAACGCACATTTTTTTTTACTTGTATGCAATGTGTTACAGATTAGTGTAATATTTTTTTTCGAATTAGTGTCGTATTTTCAAGTAGGTGAGATTCATTTGTCAAAGAGCTAGTGTAATTTAATAAAAGTAAAGTATTCATAATTTTGTTGGACTGTATACAGATTTTTTGTAAATAAAAAATACATTTTCCAATTATTATCGGATCGGACGTGGCTGCTGCATAGGTCAATAAATAAGAAATATTTGCAATTAAAATATATAAATTTTTTATCCAACATTTCTGTACACAACTGTACCGCATATTGTAAGTTAGCTACACCTTTGAGATATTCTTCTAAAGAGCATGAATAAACTCTTATAGTCGCACTAATGCAATTTGATACTTGAATCTTAATTGATAGTTTTGTATTATAATTAGACCGAAAGTCACACTGTTAAAAAGACTTTTTCACAAATTGCGTCGTTTTTAAAACAATGTGAGAAGATGAAAATATTACCTATGTGTGATGAAAAGTATCAAGTTGTTTTTTGTCTTTGATCAAGAACTGACAATAGTAAAAAAGCTAATAAGTAAAAAATAAGTATGTTACTTGCTTTGGGTTACATCAATTAGATTTATATTATCCAGGAAAAGCGACTGATGCTTTAGTATTCAATATTACACAGAGTTTCATGGCTTCATGGTTTCCTTTGTAATTTTTTTTTAAATTTTTGTTTGAAAAAAAAAACCGCAATTTATAAATAAGTATCAAAGTCAAAGCATTTATTTCAATTAGACCATTTACAGGCACTTTTGAATGTCAAGAAGTTACAGTTTAGAAGTGAAGCTAGTTGCTCGTTCCAATACGTAGGTCTCTATGGAGAAGAACGAGCAAGAAACTCCATGGACACTCTTTTCTTTCAATTTGGTTTTTACAAAATCTTGGTTACAATATTCTTGTTGCTTCTATATGTGAAAACAATGAAGGTGAATGTATAAAAAGTTACAAAATTATAATAAAGATGAAAGCCATGGCAGTTAAGAGGTGACCAATCCCAACTGACAGCACCCGTTCACGAGCATGACGCGTGCATCAGCACCATTTAGCTCAACCATCTTGAAGGGAACCGAACGATCCAATGCACGCGCCACCATCAGCGAGACATTAAAGCGAGCATGTCAACGCTCTCCACCGCCATGCTCAGTGTCCAACACGTACTTAGTAACTTGACCAATATAATATGGCTCCATGGTACTCAACTACTCACATTTACAAAATTGAAATAAATTATGTTCAATTATACAAAGCTAAGGTTTTCAGTGAACCTATGCAATAAATCAACTGTACTATGTAGGGAAAAATAAATAATAATTATAATAACGGTAGACGTTATTAAAGTAAAAAAAAAGGTGCTAAAAACATCGTTCCCTTTCGAAAAATAAGCATATTAATTTGTAAGCTCGAGTGGCTGTGGAGAAGGACCAGCATTAAGCCAAGCATTTTTATCATTTATATAGTCTTCTAATTTATAATATGCTTGACTACATAGTGTGCGTTTTATGCATGTTTTAACTAAATGTATGTATAACTAAATCGTTTTATGATTTGTGTCTTTTATAAACGTTTTACCATCATTTGGATAATTTTTGACCGCACGGTTAGCGCAGTGGCTAAGCTATTAGCTGCTATGCAGCGAGCTGCAAGAGCGATCCAAGTAATTGTATGATCGTATCGTATATTCCAAAAACCTTAGGTGTAAAAAATAATAAACACATCACCCCATAAATACATTGCACCCGTGCGAACCAGGTCGAAAGTTTATTACAAAAGTATCAAAACCTTTCATCCCGCATTAACCAAGTATCTCAGACGAAGGCGACTCTCCGAAATAAATAAAGTTGCAGAGAGACTCAGTAATTACTTACACGCAACTTATACACTTGTGTGCTTAATTATACCCATCTGTTTGCGGGTTATCATTTATTATGGACGTGACTGTACTGAGAGATATGTTAAATGCATTTTGATTGGGATAAGTTGATAAATTAATAATGATTAGGTATTTTGTGTTTTATTTGTAATAGACTGAGGTTTCAAAATCGTTTAAAAGGTAAAAAAATGATAATTGAGGAGATTCTGTGTTAGCTTGTTTTGGCTTTACTAATTGATTTGGCGGTGTGTATACTTTGTTCCACAGTACTTTATACTACACAAGCTCTAGACGTGAAGACTTGTACTTGGCTGTCAGATAATCATGCTGTTATTTATCACCATTGAATTTAGCTGTAAGGCTTCCAAAGTCCTTAAATAAATAAATAATCTGGAATGCAGTGTTGACTATTTCTATTACGTTTATTATCAGACATACATACAGATCTAGCATATACATGCTAGATCTGTATGTATGTTAATTAATCAACATGAGTAAGTATACACTTACTCATGTTGATTAATTCTATGTGATTTTAAATGCAAATATTGTAAAACATTTATTTTGTAAGAGTATGTATGGAGTTTCTTGCCCGTTCTTCTCCATACGAAACTACCCTTTGGAATGGGCAACTAGATTACATTTTTTGGTTCTCTTGTATAATTATTAATTAAAATAAAATATGACCTAACTTTCACTACGACGTACATACATACATACACTCACACCTTTTTATGGGGGTAGGCAGACACCACAGAACGCCTGCTACGATGCTTGGTCATACAAGCACAACGGTTACGAGCATGACTTTTGCAGCAATCTTGAACCATTCCTCTTATCTCAAGTACTTACGCCCTATCAGATACGCCCCTCAAACAAATCCAAAAGACCCAGTCTTAAGTCCAAATGAGGCCACAACACATAGTCTTAAGTCCAAACTTCGCCTCCCGATGGCGCCGCTGATCAGAACGGCCTCATCTCAAGGCGAGGCGTCATTACGTCGCTTTGTTTTAAACTTTGAGCGAGAATTGCTTCCTTCTCATGTGTCAGGCTGCGCTGTAGAATTGTGCTTGTAGTTTGTGGAGGTATTGCAGACTAGGTTTTGCCTGTGACTTTGTTCGCGTTTTTTATATTAATTTCCCGTGGGATCTGTAATTTTTTGAGGGATAAAAAGTATCATATGTGTGTGTGTTGACACACTACTATCTATCTCAGTGCCAAATTTCACACAGATCTTTTCGGTAGTTTAGTTGGGAAAGAGTTACAAACATCCGTTCATCCATTCGTCTATCCTCACAAACTTTCGCATTAATAATATTGGCAACGCATTTGCAAGGCCTCTGGTATTGCAGATGTCGATAGGCAGCGGTGACCATTTAACATCAGGTGGGCCGTCGGCTTGTTTTCCATCCGTTACCTATGACGGGCATTGTATCTTAGTGTTATGAAATGTTCAGTACCTAGGTATTTGAAGTTTAAATACATGCCAAATGCATCAGCCTCGCTTCCAAAAACGGCACTTAAACTTAACAAGAGAAATGTGAATATGACCATCTCTTACTACCCTTTATACATAGAAGTAAAATTATGTAACACCAGCCTATGATTTTCCCATTGCAGGGTTAGGCTTCTTTCCATATAGAAAAGGCACAAACATGAATCACCACGCTTGCTCAAGGTGGATTGGCGATTTTAGACTTATTAATTACAAGTTCAGGTTTCCTTACGACATTTTTCTTCACTAAGGTCAGTGATGTCCAAGATTAATTTAAAAAGTAGAAGTAAATACCAATTAATTAAAAAAGTGACTCGGGTACTTCGGTGTCGAACTCACAACTTCGTGTACGAGAGGCGGGCGCCTTAACCAGTGGGTTATGACGACGTTATAATTATAATTGGCCCCTACGGAAATACAGGCATAATTTTATGACATTTAGTTTTAAAGGTTTACGAATATAATATAAAATTTTACCACATTTAACAATCCCGCCAAAATGTTATATCGTTAAAAACTCCCACGTTCCACATTCAAAAAAATTCAAATTCGAATTCGGAATTCATCCGAGAACGGAGTTTGAAACCGTTGATCGGGCAGGAAACGGAAAGGGCGGGAAATAATTAGCCGTCGCCGGCGCCCGCCGCGGGCTAAGGAAACGTTCCATACAGCCGGGCTGTAACTCTACGAACGAACGAGTTGTGAATTTTAGGATTCACACTTTTTTTCCTTTGCCTTTTTATTTGTACGTTAAATTTTTTAATGAGACCTGTTTAGTGAAGTTGTTTTTTTCTGTCTAAGAGGAAAAATATTTTTTAAAGCTTTGATTGATTCCATTTTCAAAACTACGATAATAATTTAATATTGATTCTTGTGAGTATGGGCATGGGCTCAAGTCAAATATAGTGAATTCTTATCTCACTTTTACCATTTATTTTTATAATTTACTATTTATAGGTATTCTCGGAAATAAAGCAATCATTCATTCATTCAAATTGAATTCCAAGAAATATTTATTTAGGTTTAATTTGACATCATGTTACTGTTTCTTCTCTGATAAAATAAACTGCTTTTATCTTAAATCCTGTGAGCATAAGATTTGACATTTGTACTTACTCTCAGAATATTTTTAAAGATATTTTTTGTGTAATGTTAAAGTTCATTGAAATTAAAAAAAAAACTCGCTTTTCCTCGCGACTTCGTCAGCGTGAATTTCCTTACGGATTCCTAATTAAGAAAAATATAAAATACAGCCTATGTTACTCCCTGATAATGTAGCTATCAATTAGTAAAAGATTTTTTTAGATCGGTTAAGTAATTTTCCGAGTCAAACAAACAAAATAAAGAATCTCTTTATAAATAGTAATTTTATTATTATTACATAATTGACCTACACACAAAATTTATAAATAATAATTAAATTACAAAAAATGGTCAATTTATTGAGAAAAAAAAGGTAAGCTTATAGGGCATCAAAAAACTCATCCGCATCGCTGACAATGTGGTAAGTGCCCAAAAGGATTTTTATAATAAACTAGCGACCCGCCCCGGCTTCGCACGGTTGCAATACTGATTCGAAATACATATAAACCCTCCTCTTCAATCACGCCATCTATTAAAAAACACCGCATCAAAATCCGTTGCGTAGTTTTAAAGATTTATGCATACATAGGGATATAGGGACAGAGAAAGCGATTTTGTTTATACTATGTAGTGACTAATTATTAGCGAACTGCCCGCGACTTGGTCGGCGCAGCTTATTTCACGCCTTCGGTCCTCGTGTGTCGTAGGTAATTTAATATACATAGCCTATGTAACTCAAGAACATTGGTGAAAAATGGTTAAAATCGATCCAGTAGTTTCGGAGCCTATTCGGTACAAACAAACAAAAAATCTTTCCTTTTTATAATATCAGTAGGTATAAATAAATCTAGAAAAAAAAATACCCATTGGCTAGCCAGTCTTAAAAACAAAACAACCATTATTTATTTATAACAAAACAACCGTCTACCAATAAACCATCTTCATTATTTGCGAAACAAAAGCAAAAATAATAATTTTAAAAGCTTTAAAACAATTGTAAGCAACAATTACCCTTCGGACCAGGGTTCGCTTCCATCTTCTTTGTTTCATCCCCTATTGAACGAACGGGGGCGGAAAATAGCCGGATAGAAACTTTGCTATCAACTCAGAAACATTTTATAAGTTAACCCCCGCGAAATTGTATTATGTAAGTTGGAAAGTAGCCATTTTGGTTTTTCTTTTTCCTTTTTTTTTTGAAATAGGAACTCGCTCATTGAGTATTGTTGTGGAGTTGCGGTTCCTTTTTTGAATTTCGAATACTCAGTTCGTTTGTAAATGGAATTCGGTCTATTTGTCTGATCGGAATTAACTATGCTGTTTTATTTTGATGAGTGAGGCAATTTCTGGTTATCTTTTTTATGGTGGATGTTAATTTTATTGGTTACCTACTCTATTACTTTATTAATTCTGATGACTGTTATGTCATTTATTTGGTTTTATGGGCCTGCCCCCGCGACCGGTAATCGGTCCAATTTTTGACAGATTTCTTCGTCGGCGAGAAGAAACTTTAAAAAATCGACCCAATAATCGATCCGATTCTCGGTCGTGTGGGAAGACGCTTAGACATAATTATTCAAAAAACCTATATTGCCATTCATGGGGGAATAATTTTACGCAATACATAGGCAATATAATAGACAACTGTTGGAAATATTAATTCATTAATTAAAGAACCAGTGCAAGGCCAGTTAAGATCTCTATCGATAACAAAACAAAGTAAAAAAAAGAAAAAATACCTTCCTACTATAAATTCCTATCACAAAGCTTTATTGTCATAAAGTACATACATTCTTATGATAATAATAGCAGCCTATTATTATCACATTGCAAAGCCAAGGCTTCCCTTTTATGCAGGATGCTGAAGGCGGATTAGCAAATCCAGACTTATATTAAATTATAGGTCCAGGTTCCCTTACGAGTAACGATGTGTAGTACCTAGTAGAGCTCTTTGTGAAGGAGCTCGTCCGGGAAAGTATTTATATACCTATATTTTTTTAACTGCCTCGTTAGCCTAGTGGTCCTAAGCGCGACTGCTTGTGCTGAAAGGTCTTGGGTCTGATTCCCAGGTCGAGCAAAGTGTTATTGGGTTTTTTTCTATCAAAAGTACACTCACAGTTCGCCATTATGTTTTAGGTCCCATGTAATAGGGGCGAGCCTATTGCCATTAACCGGGCTTAAATCCTAACTCCGAGCCGCAGTGCTACTGAGAATTTCATAAAAAAACCAATAATACTTTTTGCTCGACCTGGGATTCGAACCCAACACTTCTAGCGTAGCAGTCGCGCTAAGGACCACTAGGTTAACGAGGCAGTTCACATACTTATAATGATAAAATCAAAGCGAAAACTCACACCTAAAAAAAAAACAACCAAAGTTTTTATACCTAAACAGAACGCCCCTCCCCTTTAATTATAACCACAGCGTTACAAACATAGAAAATCGAATAGAATCCAGTAATCGACGTCGTGTCACCGCGCGCACATTCACGTCACTTCCCATTTCGCGAGTGGCAACACTGAGATATAGCCCGGTTAGGGGCGACGCGCACGGGTGCGGTAATGGGTTCTGCATGCAGATATTCAAAATGATGGAGGTTTGAATTTATTCGTATCACTCTGCGTTTATTAATTCATTGGCTGGCCATTGCGAAGTGAGAGGTATTTATTGAACGTTGATTCTAATTTCAAACTAAATCTGTCAAATATGCTTCTAATTTACCTACATTTTTGATTGTTTTAGACTGCGATTAGATCTTAAATCTTGCACTGGCTTCCAGCTGTGCTGTTTATTTCTAGATTCCAAGAAATTAAGACGTTTTCCTAGAAATAATTGGGTTTCATAATATATCAAGAAACAACTTATTTTTCTATTTTCTTTAAATGGTATCGTTAAACAAAACAATATTTACCAAAAAAAGAAATTAAATCTGTAGTACTATTCTGTTATAATCTCCTTCAGTGAATTTAAGTGAAGTGAGCTTGAAGTGAGCTGTCAATCCATAACAATTCACCTCTAACTCACCTACCCTAAAATCATCGAGAGGGATTTACACAGAATAGTACTCAGTTCTATATCATTTCACCTCTTATTCAAAGCACTAAGTACTTACATATTTTATACTAAAAACAAATGTAGGTAACATAATTATAATACAAAAGTACCCGTATCGTTTAACACCTGCACCCACTGAATCCTAAACGAAAAAGGGGACCTGTCGGAAAATGGCGCGTTATTATCTCAGCTAATAAAAATTCAGCGCGCGAAAATCCCCGCGCCGCGATTGGTCGACCGTCCCTCGGGCACCCCCGCCATTGGTCGGCTATGCTGATTCCATTTTCAAATTAACTTTCTCTGACACCGTCGTTTTCCAGTTAGGTTAGGTGTGAATTTATTTATTTCATTTCGTTTTTATTATCTGTTGTTTTTGTGGAGATGTGACGTTCTTTTTTTAAATTAGAAATAGAGGTGTGCTTGTTGTTTTAATGCATAGTTAGTCGAGTAAATTCTTATTTAGTTTTTGTAATAGAGTAATTTTCTTTAATCGATTTGAAGTCCGGATCCGGGTTGGTCCGCTTTTGTACATTTTGTTGTTTAAAGTTTAAATAAATAAGAACCTAAGTCGAAAAATTTACTATAGGCAATTATTTAATTAGAAATTATTAGCCCCCTGTTACATATTAAAAAAGAATATTATTGATTGCTTAATCCAAAACATAATTATGTGCATGCATAAAAAAACAATTTACAATATTTTTATTAAAAGTACAGTCAGCTCCACATTATGCGTTCGCCAGAGACAAATCCAGGCGTACACTCAGCCAAAATACATCGTTATAATAAAACTAGTTTACGAGGACGATTCCAGGCTGCGCTTAACTTTTACACGTTCATATTTGGTTACCTTAAAAAACTTATTTCAAAAAATTGCCATTGGCCTAAATTGATAATAATATTATAGGTAATTATCTAATATTTAACTGCTTTAAGGTGCTTCGCAGACGAAGTAACAATAGTTGACGCCACTATGAAATTTTAAAAAGGTTTTAATAACGGTTGCGAGTTGCAGTTACTGCGCAGATGTAGCTGTTACTGCAACTTGCAACCGATTTAATGTTTATAGCTAAACTTGGTGTTCAGCATAAACTGTTGCTATAGCCAGGATTGTCAGTTATCAAAAAAAAAGGAAAATAATCTTTTAATAAAAACTATTTATTATGGCTAATAATAATTAGAATTTCATTAAATAAATACATGCATAAACTCACGCCTTTTACCAATTCATTTTATTACATAATTCTAAAACGTAATCAATTTTTTATCATTTTTTTATTGAAGTTGCCTTTATTATTTAATTTTGTCTACAATTAATTTTAGTTACCTAATTAGCATACCGCAATTCTGTCTAAGATCAATCAAATGCAATGCAAATAATAAACTAAAAATAAACCTACCTAAGTAGTTGTCCAAAACTGTACGCACACTCGCACAAAATAACACTGCGTTACTCGAAAGCCGTCCACATTACCGACTAAATTGGAATACCGCGTAATACAAGCCCTATTGGAAGGGTTACCATGTAGGCTGTGTCGCGGGACAAGTCCTGTTATTAGAATTAATGTCATTTTGCAGTTGGGAGAGGTGGTGTGATGAGTAATTTGGTAGTGTAGCGACATCTATCGCGCTGCATGTGAACTAGAACTGACGTATTTTATCCGGTATCAAAGTTCTCCGCGACATAAAATTTTTATTATAATATTCATATTCATTTATTTGCAGACCATAATTTCAATAAAGGTGTTACTGTAGGCTTAAAGCTAAGGCACAATTATTGACCCTGTAAGGGCACAGCAACATAAGTAACAAGGATATCTATACTATCTTTCCGATGATGGGTAAAGGCTTGCCCCTAGTCCCTCCAGGTATTCTTTTCGTGTACCACCTCGAACCAGCCCTCTCGGTGCGCTGCCAGGTCATCTCGCCACTTGCTGGGCCATTCTCGACTACCTCGGCGGCGCCGAACATTTGCAAACATTGCGTGCGAGACTCATGCCTAGCGGTCACTGTGCACGCGAATTATAAACTAGATTCAATAGTTTTAATTAATTGACCTCTAAAAGTGCCCTTTAATGGTCTAATTGTTTTTAAACGATTTTCTTTAAAAAAAAGAAAACATTTAAAAAAATAGGAAATTCCCCTCAACAATATATCCACCCTATTAACAAGGGCTTGGTAAGATAGCGCCGGTGGAGGGTAATTCACAGCTGAAGGGGGGGGGGGGGACCAAGTTAAACCTCTTTACTGCGAACGGAATTTAGTCGCTGATGACTATTTATTGATATTGGCCGGAGAAGTGATACTTGAGAGGTTTCAGCGCTTCTGGGGATCTTGTAGTAATTGGGGAATTCTCATGATTTGGGTAAATAGTCATTGTGTCAGGTTATTTGAGCTTAGTACTGTGAAAAGAAGCTATCTAGCAATAACAGTTCAATGAAGCAGGCAAAACTTATCCTTACAATAATTGAGATTTAAAATAAATCAGTGTATGGATGGTATGGAAGAAGAAAACATGTTGCGCCGACCCCAAGTAACATGGGATAAGGGCAGGAAGATGATGATGAAAATAAATCAGTGTCAACTAACAAAAAACAAGAACAGCATACTAACGGGTCCGTACCATCGTACAATATTAAAACACTACACAAAAGAAGTTTGTTGTTCCTACTTTCATTTTTAACTTTTTTTAGTAAGAAAGATATAACAATTCTGTGACAGTGTATTACGGTTTATAAGATACAGCCCACGGACAGTAAAGCTGAGTAATAGAATCATTACAATTACTTAAAAAAAAGGGATACAGTTTACGTCACTTCGATCGTTTGTTTTGGCAGAACTACACCCAAATTAATAAAACACAGTTATTATGACGATGAATTAAATGAAAAAAAAAACCTATTTCTCTATAAGAGAGAAGACCAAGGCATCAAGGAAATAAAAAATACAACTAATTATTTTTGAAAAACGCATCAATGATTCAAGTTAAAAAATCGCAGGGCCTATACAAAATTATCGATGTGCACAATAATGCGCCGGCCCTCAAGTCTGAAAGTGAATGGGGCGCTTTATTGTGGAGCGGTGTATGGGACGCCACGCGGCACACTTACATGTATTAAAAATGTATGAGATCAATGAAAAAAAGGGAATCTTTGACTGGGAATTGTATAAAATTGCGCAAATTAATGTAAGTGGGGTTTCAAAATATTAATGAAATGTTATTATTTTATTTAACCTATATTGTCCATGCTGGGCAAAAGTCACTCCTATAGCCTTCATCTTTTCCCTCTGTATTGATCTATTTCCCATAAACGTCTGTCAGTCATTACGCTAGTGTTTCTTAGGCCTCCCTTTCTGGTCTACTCCAGAGCTTTACACCTCCATCGGCTTTATATAAAATGTTTTTAACCGGTCAAGTTTCGCAAAAATTAAAACAGTTGAACAACAATAGCGATGTGTTTTAAAATACCGGCCAGGGCTTGACCCTTGTTCTTTCTTCTTCTTTATTTTCTTTATCGTGTGGGCAGTAAGGTGTAACGACCCCACACACCCTAGTGTCAGAGTTTCTAAACCGCCTCAAGGGCCTCTGACATGGTTACCAATGTCAGTGATGTCTAAGGTAAACTTGGAAAGTACATATGAATTAGAAAAAGTCACATTGGTACTTGCCTGTGCCCGGTTGCGAACCCAAACAACCTCGTGCATGAGAGACGGGCCCCTTAACCACGGAGCCACCACGACATTCAACCCTTGTTAAATTAAAAATAAAAATTACTTATTATTAAGGTACTTACTTAAGAAATTGATTTTTGATTTGCAAGGTCTTGAGGTTGTTGCAGTATAACTTTACTTATCAGAAGATAATATTTTTTGTAGCTGGCTAAGTCTACAAAAATACATGACCAACATTAAAAAAAAATACAAAATCAAAAATCACCTATTATCGTCCTGCACTCTAAAGCCGTTTCACACGGAACGAAACATATTCGCGCGTTTTATTTAATTAAACCCGTAATGGGCGGCGCGTGTCTGCCCTTAGACGATAGTACTACAAACTGCATAGGGCCGGTAAATTATGTTTTTTTCGGTCTTTTAATTGTGATACCCTTGTTAAAAGGGGTTTTTAGTAATTGTTGTAAAAGAGTATTGATTACGAGTGGGTGGGGGCGAAATGGGTTGTTTTTTTTTATAACTATGGTTTTGGGTTGAGTTTATGCTCTTGATGTGTGGTTCCCAGTAATTCTCAGCATAGTTGGGTTATAATTTGTATGGATTAAAATGGAGAAGTACCCAAATATACAATTTTTTTATTGGCAATTTCTATACAGGGAGATATATAAATAATACGGAAAGCAAGATATATTTTTTAACGAGTTTGTACAATTTATAACTTTCAATCGTCTACTCAGTTGGTTCACTTAGCTGCAATTTTACTGTTGAGAATAATAAAGCAACTAATCTACTACACAAAAATCTCAAACCCCCGAAAAAAATGAACCAATAGACAAAAAAATGGCAATTTCTTAAAAAACATTTCAAAGACAAATATCTTGAAACTAGTTAAGGAACAGTGGAAGAGCGTGTCAGACTCTTACTGACCAAAACCCATACGTGTTCCTTCTAATGCCCTTTGCATATCTGGGCCGCAGTGACTCTTTGGAACACTTTCCGTACCCCTGGTCCACTCAAGCATACGCATACCATATCTTGTCAAAAAAATATTGATCCTACTGTCACGCAAGACAATCTGTAAAGTATCTTCACTTAGCAGAAGTTGGTGACAAACGACAAACATGGGTGTAGAGTTACACAATGATGGCGGGACAGTGATTGTTGCAACGCCGATTTAGAGATTATATTGTAAATAGTGAAGAGATGGTAGTAGGGTAGGTGGGGGTTGTTTTTTGCCTGTGAAGTAATTAAAAAAACAATATTACTAAAATTGGCCTAGGTGTTTTATTCGAAATCAAGAAACTAGCTATCTGTCCAAACCTTTACCTACCTATTATTTTATATGACACAATAATATTAACACTATTGTATTTAAACTTTATGCAATAAAAGGTGCAAAGACTGACCTAATGTATGACCTAATGACCTAATGCAATCTTTACCAGTCAAAAGTGATGTTTATTAAGAGATAATTTTAGTTTCAATTTTAGTAATGTAAAAGGGTGAAATAAGTTTAAAGAAACTTTTTTCTTAATAAAAACATTACTTGTCACTTACTTGAAAACAATAATTATTACTTAATTTAAACTAATATTAGGTTCGACAATTACCAGGATTTTTTTCCTTAAAAACACTTACAAATAAGTCAAAAATCAACAACTCAAAAACTGGTGTACCTACCCTACTTGCGCCTGAACAGTTTGTCATTCAAGCAGGGGGCAGTAACAACACTTGGTGTTCAATCCACCGTACGCAATGTTTATAGAGATTAGCTGGTGACAAAGAAGTGGCTGTTAGCGCAAATTAGATGGTTGAGCCACTGTATTTAGTTGTGGCACTGCCATTATGAACTATATTCACCATCTAAGAATACATATGAAAAAGCAATAAAGATATTGAGTATTAAACTACTGAGGTTTACACAGCATCTATGGTCACATTTTCATTGATAAGATAATGTAGGCGGTAAGGACGGTAAGGACTGTATGTTGAAGAGAAAATAAGAAATAAAAACAATTGATTAGATTAAAATCTTTTTTACAATAAGTGTCTTTGGTTTTGTGTTGCCACCGACTTCCAAAACTAAAATAACTTTAGTTTTGGAAGGCGGTTTGCAGCAGAACTTAGTATGACTTTCGTTTGAAAAAAAAATGAATTGTTTAGTTTTCTAATTTGAAAAAAGAAAACAAAGAAAATGACGTGGAAATGTCAGTATCTATTACAAAAAAAAAAATTGGCTAATGACCCCGATAATAAACTTATAATCCTGAAACATATGGAACACAATTTAGTGAAAATTTTAGTGTTTCGTAGATACTTCAAAATGACAAACTAGGCTCTTATTAAATCACTTTTTTTCAAAAAAAAAAAAACATAATGTGAGTCATAAACAGAAATCAAATAAAATCAAATAAATATTATTTACCAGACCAATTTGATCTTTAGAAAAAATAATTTTAATTATTTCAACCAACATAAAGAGTAGGCGATGGTCCACTAACCTCCATACACCACTCTAAGCACCAACTTGCCATTATCAAGTAACATAATACGCTTTTTTCTGCTAAGTCGGTGACAATCCATGGTGTTTAACGGATTACCCCATAGCTTTCTATGGACACATACTTGAAGGGATTAGCGGAATTGCGCTAGTGTGGGGTGGGTAGCTGTGTCTGCTTTGGAATTTTACTTAAGTTTAAAGCCATTTAGATGATGATGATAAACGTAATTCTGTGAGATGTGAGTGGCGTTCTTAAACCATCACGCCTGTGTTCCCCGAAGGGTTAGGCAGAGGTGTACCAATGTACACCCACAGTTCGCCGGTATATTTAGGTCCCATGTAATAGGGGGCGAGCCTATTGCCATTAATCAGGCACAAATCCAAACTCCGAGCTGCTACTGAGAATTTCATAGAAAAACCCAATGACAGTTTTTGCTCGACCTGGGAATCGAACCCAGGACTTCTAGCGTAGCAGTCGTGCTTAGGACCACTAGGCCAACGAGGCGTTCTTTAAATTAATTAAAATAATTAAAACTATTTTTATGAAACTGGGTTGTTGAATAATTACTAAAAGCATCGTTCCTTTGTCATCATTCTAAGTGTTTTAAACCTCTGCCAGGGTTGCGGAATTATTTCAAATAAGTCATCGCGGCACTGGAACGCAAATAGCATAAAAAGGAACACGGATGGGTTTTTGTCAGTAAGAGTCTGACACTAGCAAAAGTAATTTTATGAATGTCCATCTTAAAAAAAAATGAAGATTTTTCCAAAAGTTATATTTGTTCCTATTTTAAAATCTATAAACGTTTTTTTTGGTAACTATGTAAATTCCGATAGTAATTTAAAATACTTCCACCGTCTTACAGCAAAAAAGCCTTTTCAAAACCACTATTCATCAAAACCCGTGAACATACAACGCAATTTGTGCCACTCTCAAACTATCTCTCCTCTGAAATCTCAAAAACACTTTTACTATTAAAGTAAATAATCCTGCTAATCTGTCGTGCGATCTGTCACGATTGTCACCGACTTAACACCGGCAAAGTAAACATTAGTATTGAGTTACACTAACAAATAACAATGGTCTCCTTGGCACCCGTGTGCTACCGTCCTATCGGAGAAAATCATCAGGAATTCGGTAGTTGACACCACTAACTAAAAATTCCAAGACACAGCTTCTCTAAAAAAACATAAAATTTAGTTCTGCAAACTAATTAATTTTACAATTTTGTAGAATTCGATTTTTACTTGCTTCGAAATCAATAAATAGTTAGTCTATTGAGTAGATCGATAAGTGACGTCATAGCTCGATATTGCCATACAAAATGTATGGGAGAATCGCATACATCGCATTTCTTGGGAATAATATTATTGATAATAATATTATTAACTGTTGATAGAAGTTGGTTATTTTTAAACCATCACGCCTGTATTCCCCAAAGGGTTAGGCAGAGGTGTACAAATGTACACCCACAGTTCGCCGGTATATTTAGGTCCCATGTAATAGGGGGCGAGCCTATTGCCATTAACCGGGCACAAATCCAAACTCCGAGCTGCTACTGAGAATTTCATAGAAAAACCCAATAACAATTTTTGCTCGACCTGGGAATCGAACCCAAGACCTCTAGCGTAGCAGTCGCGCTTAGGACCACTAGGCTACCGAGGCAGTCGAGACGAGAGGTTATTTTTAAATAAATAAATAATTATAAAACTAATCTAATCATCTCTTTATTTTACTTTATTCTCGAAAGATTTCGTTTCATTTTTCCGTCATTCAAAAAAATAAACAACAGAGGGGTTGTAAAGTAGATTCAAAAACTTCAAGGGACTCTCAACTTTCTAAAACAATACAAACAACCGGCATTTTACTGGACTTTTTTTGGAAATTAAATATTTCCTTACGATCCCCGGTCATCCTCTAAACTAACCCTAAGCAAAATATGAGGAATACGAACGAATGGCAGTCCTATATAACTAGATAGATGCACTACAACATTTAAAATCACTCAATTTTCAAATCAAAAATACAAAATATAAAACTACCGTCGGCAAACTCAAAGCCCCACAGTAAGTAGCTAAGTACGTACTTACACTAAGATATCTCAATAAATTCACAAGTACATAACAAAAGACGTTAATTCCTTTGAACTGTGGTCACCTACATTGTGCGTGGTCGTAATAATACACAATACATATTGTAATGTGTTACTTGAATGATGTGCGTCCGTCTGTCCAGATAATCTTAAGATGGAGGGGATTAGCTTATTGATATATTTTTTAGAAGGCCCTTTCAGATGAGAGCTGCGATTTGTAGCGGAGTTGAAAAAATATGAGTTGCTGAAAGTTGTAGAACAAGAGTTTTTTTTTATGATGTTAGTAACATAGTCTTGCAAGGTCATTAGGGTTTTACAATTAACTTTATTTATAAACTTTAAACCCCTCTGTGTCACCAGCGTTCAGTTACGCTTTTGATTAGGTACTGCTCCGTTCAAGTTGGTCGTAGCGTGATGTTCTATACGTATAAATCTTCCTCTTAAATCACACTCTCTATTCATAAAACCGCATTAAAATCCGTTGCGAACTTTTAAAGATTTAAGCGTATAGAGAGATGGACGGCACGGCGCCCAGAAAGTGACTTTATATAATTTATAGAGATTAGTACCTAGTTAGAACTGGCTGAAAAATGTTTTTAAAATCAAATACATAAATCGAATTGCATAAAAAATGTTAATTCAATCTGTTTTTTTCTAAACCATTATTGCTATAATGATTGTGAATCTGTTAATTTATTATTTCGTTATTAAACTTAACTATAACTTAATTATTATTATTTAACTAATTTTGTGTTCGAAAAATAAACCTGGAGTTATTAACAAATAAATGAATAGGTACTATGAAACTAATTGACAATCAAACTCCAAAACCGCAGCGCTTGAGATCCATCTGAAACGCCTTAACACAAATATTTCGCCGAATTACGCAACCCGGCTATTGTGTGCATTGCCCATTGTTGGTTATTTACGTTAATGCCCGGTCGAGTGTGAACTTAATGCGATACTGCTACTTAGCATTGTAAGGAGTGCTTGAGATTAGCTTTTAAGTAACCGACGATAAAAGAATTTGGAGAATGCATTTTATTGATTTTGGTTGACTGCGTAACTGGGTATAAGGAGTGTCTGTATGAGAGGTTAAGCTACGCTACAGCCACGCCACAGCCACGGTCTTGGGTTTAATTAGAGCAGTATGAGGACTCACTTTATTTTAACACGTACACACATACCATCAGGCCTGTATTCCCCGAAGGGTTAGGCAGAGGTGTACTAATATATACCCACAGTTTGCCGGTATGTTTAGGTCCCATATAATAGGGAGCGAGCCTATTGCCATTAACCGGACACAAATCCTAACTCTGAACCTCTACTGAGAATTTTATAGAAAAACCCAATAACTCTTTGCTCGACCTGGGAATCGAACCTGAGACCTCTAGTAACAGTCGCACTTAGGAGCACTAGGCTAACGAGGCAATCCACAACAATATATTATTACACCATAAATATAACAATACAACCTGGTTGATAAGTTTAAGTTTATCCAACAATTTTATTGGATTTATCTATGAATTAGTTACACATTTGCCTAATCTTTCGGAAAATACAGGCGTGATAGTTTTGTGTATTTGTGCATTGTTATATTTATAATCTTCACAGTACCTACTCCCCTCCCCTATTTTCCTAGAATCAATTATATACTTGTAAAAGCAGGGAATAACGAAATTAAAAAGAAAATGGAATATGATCAAAGCGTACATCTTCGTGTGGTATCAACCAATAATGTGTTATTACAAAATTGGATTCGTCTGTTATGTTAAGACTAGTAGAGACGTGTGGATTTGGGTGGAATTAGATAATCTTTTTTGGATGGAGATAAAATGTTAGTTGGGATATCTGGTGGTCATTGAGGTTTGTTAGAGACAAAGTCAAGGGCAAGGTCGATTTCTAGAATAGGCAAAATGTTATTGGTTTTTACCATTAGAAATTTCTCTATAGCAGCCCGGAGTTTAGAAGTTGGTGATGTGACATCTCAATGCCTCGGAAAGTATGTAAAGCCGTTGGTCCTGCGCCTGATCTAGCAGAATTAGCCCGGGTCAACGGCGCGTTATGTTCCACGCGCGCTTCAAAGAGGTGTCAGCACAGAAGAAGGCGCCCACTAGGGCTAGTACCTGCTAGGGTTGCAGAATTTATTCGGAAGAGTTACCGGGGCACTGGAACGCAAAGGGCATTGAAGGATCACGGATGGGTTTTAGTCTATAAGAGTCTGACACTCCCTTCCACTCCGCCCAGGGCTTAAGAAGCAGTTTAATGATTTGCCATCCTTAAAAAAATGCCATATCAAATGAGAGATGTCTAATCATAACTAGCAGCGAACCAAATACCTTTTGGAATGGGCAACTAGATTCAATAGTTTTTAATTATTTGACGTTCAAAAGTGCCTTTTAATGGTCTAATTGAAATAAATGATTTGACTTTGACTTTGAATTGACGGCGCCAGTTCACGAACATGACACGTGGATCAGCACCATTTAGCTCAATTATTGTACGGAACCAAATGATCCAAAAAACCAAAGCCCTTACTCCACACTAGCATTGTTCTGTGTGTTTGCACTCTCCCCTACACAGCTAATTCCGTGGAAAATATCTGCACAAACAAAAAGACGGTGGTATTATACTTAGTGTAATATAATAAGGAGTGCTACTCGCCGAATTTCTTATGGTTCAAGTTTAGAGGGATCGAGGGCGCGGCGAGAGTATATCATTCTATCATGCGCGATGGATGGACGTGAAGCATGGATGGAGACGACTTTTTATTTTACTTGATACGTTAAGAAGAAAATAGCGGAACTTTGTGACAGATTTATTATCTTTGTCGGCGAGAAGAAATCGGTCCGATTATGGGTAAAAAAGTCGGTCGTGTGCTAATTTTTGGACTATATCCTATACAACAAGTCTCCAGTTCAGAATGGGTCCCGTCCCGACCACGTCCCGACTGCTACAATTTTAAGTGCAATCGGGTACAACGACTTTCTTGTTTTAGGGCTTTTTCATGAATACTCAGAAAAGAAGTCAGGTTTTTTACTTTTTTAAATTACCGTTTTTTATTTTTATCTATACCTATTTTTCAATTATCGATAAAATGCAAATTATCGAGCAAAGTGTTATTGGGTTTTTCAATGAAATTCTCAGATACCTCTGCCTAAGTTTTCGGGGCATACAGGCGTGTTGGTATGATGATGGAATGCCTGGACCATCATTCCTTCCTTCATTCTCTCTTTATTTTTGTACCAGGTTCCCTTTCCACACTTACCTATCTCCATTATCATATAAATATGTATGTTCACGCACGGCGTCGCATCATCCATACATTTTTGACGCAATCCTACAAATATAATAAAAAGATCTCCCCTTGTATGATATATGCCTATAGATATCTATATGTGTATGTACTTATGTAGGCATGTAGGTACCTTTTATTCATGAGGTATGCGCGAAGTGTTTTGTTACCAAGCGTGAAGTATATAAATCATCTATATATATACCTACACTCGATGTATGGGCGAAGTTTTCGAGATAAGATTATAAAGAGCAAAGATTTGTATTTTTGTTTGTGAAGGATAAACTCAAAAACTACTGCACCGTTTTTATGAATTCTTTTAACTATGGAAAGCCATTATTGGCGAGCAAAATGGGATATCTATAATATATAGTTTTTATAAAAAAAAAGAAAACTATAAGTAGGTATAAAATACATCTCTTTAGATGATCGACTATCTCATATTTAAATAATATCTATCTACTTACAGTACTCATAGTCAAGAAATATTTTTAATTTTCGAACACAAAACTTACTTAAATAATAATAATTAAATTACAAACTATGAACAGTGAATACTTTTAGGAAAGGGAAGGTCATAGGGCATCAAAAAACTCATCCGCATCGTTGTCAATGGGACAAGTGGCCAAAAGGCTGGCAGCATTACCACGTTGTATGGCAATGCTGATTCTTTAGCCCAAGAAAAGGCCAGCCCTCTGGTCAAGTGAAGGTACTTATAGATTTTACTTTGATATTGATGCAATTATTTTAATGAAAAAAAAGACAATAAAAACGTTGAAGCGGCAATACTTTCATTTTCCTCTATCTCTCAAAAAATTGTCTATTGTACAAAAACATAAGCAACAAAAAAAAATACCTAAAAAAAACTAAATATTATTTGAACAATGCAAACAAAAGATTATACACGACAGGCCCTCAATCCAATTTGAACACATATTACATACGGTATTTAGTTTACTTACAATAAAAATAAAAAAATTGCAACAATAGGTTAAAAAAAACTATTCCAAAACACTCGCTGCGGGTGGCAAACATTATATTCGAAGTTACCACCACACAAAAATCAACCTAACATTCCTCAAGTTAACATTCAAAATTAGTTGTGTTGCTTAAGTTAACCCCTAAATGCTTGCTGATTCGTGGCGGCTACCTATTTATTCGGTACGTAAGTACTGTATTGTACTTTAGTGTTTTAAAATCTGTTAAAATTTGTTATGGTGTGTAAGAGGATGTGTGAGGTACATTTGGGATTGAGGAGTACAAAAAGTACAAATAAAAGTTAGTTTTATAAGGTTTGTAAAACTTCATAGTCTATAAATCTGTTTAACGGGCGGATAAATGCAACTTTTTATTAATCTTAATTCGTAGGTATCTGTCTAAGCAGGCTATGGAGAAGAATTATTCTGCTTCTGCTCATCTTATATTAGTGCTCCGTTTGAAACTTAAAAATTAAATATTCTTACGAACTATTTCCTTAAGGCAAAATCGTACTCGTAGCGCCATCTATTATCGATATGCTAAAACTATTGTAAACAGAGCCATCTATTGAAGTTTTGATGTACTATTTACTCCGCTCAACCGTTACAAAATTAAAATAGTTCGTAGATTGTCTGCTTGATGTCGCCAAATAAAATAAATCTTTATCAACAAAAAAACAAGTTTATTCATTCAACAAACAAAAATGACTCTTATATACATAAACCATTAAGTACATTTTATAAAAAAATAAGTGTATTTTACAAATAATTATTGTAAACTCAACGATGCCTAAGCAAAGGTTATCTCGATTCGTGATTTTAGTTTATTCCTTCTACAAAAGCACTCTGTTGCTTTGCGCACTGTTGGATTTTCAACGCTCGGCTCAGCGCCGAGAGTCAAAAATCCAACAACAACTGAAATGACAGAGTAATATTAAAATGGTTTGCAGCGACCTGCATCACCAGCGTCTTCCTACGGTCTTAATCAGGTCGTCCGTCCACCTTGTGGGTGGTGTTTTTGGAAATCTATGGGGATGCCTAAGTCCAACAGTGGACGTCCTGCGGCTGGTAATGATGATGATGATGATGACTAAAATGGTACTGTTCTAAGAGATGATGTTAGCTACTCCCAGGTCACAAATTTACAATTCAACTCTAGGATAGTTATTCTTTTTCTCGTTCTTGGTGATTTGTATATTCAGGTTGCTAGGGCTCCAGTTGTCTTCCACCTCTCTGCTCTCAATGATATGTTTGTACACCAGAGCTGATAGTCGGGCTGTTCTCGTTTTGGATTCGGACTCGAAATCCACTTCGTATAGGCCGAAACGTTCACTGTAAAGAAAGAAGATTATAAAAGACGGCATGGCTGGTGCAGTAGCTGAGCTATTGGCTGCTGAACTGCGTGATAAGGGTTCGATTCTTGCAAGTTAAAATATTGTCTGGCTATTTGTGTATGTGAGTTTATGTGTTTGTAAACGCACTCCAATGCAAGAGAAATTCCTAATGTAGCCAGATTTATAAAAAAAAAGTGGAATCCGTTTACCATATATGTAAAAAACTTAAAATGGTGTTCCGTTTACTGTGTATTACGTGGTATTACTAAGAAATATAGAAGATTGAATAAATACTTTTCTTGATAAAAACGCAAACGAAGTTGCAGGCATAAGCTAGGTAGTTTCTGGCTTTCAGGAGTTACAGTAGTTGAAAAAGGGTGGCGGGCTTATCCCATTAAAAAAAAAGGTAGTTTGTTACTATTAACTCTTTTTACTCCACCAACCTGGTTCCAGCGCTCCACTCCACATTATCCATGAGACTCCACGCGGTATACCCCTTGACCTGCGTCCCATCTTCCATGGCCAGTAGCAAGGCACCCAGGTATCCCCTCAGGTTCTCAACCCTCATCTGGTCTTGAAGACCAAGGTCAGAAGACCAGCCGTGTTCCGTGATAATGATAGGGAGGTAGTTGTAGTTGAGGTTGAGGTAGATACAGGCTTTGTAGAGGCCGTAGGGGGCGCTCTGGAAATAATAATCATCATCATCATATCAGCTGCAGGACATCCACTGCTGGACATAGACGACCCCATAGATTGCCAAAAGGGCTGGTTAAAAAGCCAGCCTATTATTAACTGCAGAGCAAAGGACTTCTTTTACAGACTTCTCTAAACAGAGAAGACACGAGTATTGATTGCCACGCTTGATTTTCAGACTTATATTAATTGTAAATTCAGGTTTATCAGACTCACTGAATTTTGGGTTCATCTTTTCGGGGATTTCTCAGTTGCAACCTGGAGTTTGAAAGATGTTTCTGTGAGACTCACGTAGCTTGTGAAATAGGTGAAACTATTGATCCTAGGCCTCTTGACTATTGACTCTATGGTCCTGACGGATTGCCCTCTCATCGGACGATGAGAGTGACAAAACAGGAAGTGCACCTGTTTTTGCATACACATTTGTGCTATATAATTTCTTCTGCGTACTTGGCTAGTCTCCATTGAGATTGACTGCCGAGACCAATCGAGACCAAAGATTATGTAGGCTTACCTTCAACCATGGTGACTTAGCAGGTTTCCACTCAGGTCCTTGCGTGAACTCCGCGTTGCGATCATCTTCTTGCGAGGGCACTTCGTATTTCCCGTTACCAGGCTGCACCAGGAAGGTAGTATAGTGGTTCAATCCTAGGAAATCTGCAGATCCTGTAAAAATATTTAGTTTGTAGGTATACTAAAAAGAGAGCCTTGAGGTATGAAGCGTTCGTCTGGCGCATCTTGGACAGACAAAATATAAGCTAACTAGCTTCTGCCCGCGACTTCGTCCGCGTCACAGTTGATGTGTTATCCTACGGGTACCGTACATTTTCCCGGGATAAAAAGTAGCCTATGTGTTATTCCAGACTATAATCTATCTTTGTGCCAAATTTTATCCAGATCCATTCAGCCGTTTAAGCGTGAAAGAGTAACAAACATCCATACATCCATACATCCATACTTACAAACTTTCGCCTTTATAATAGTAGTAGGATTTACTCGTATATCATACTAGTAACTAGCTATATACCCGCGGTGCCACCCGCGTTCCGTTACGTCTTTAGTTACTGCTCCGCTCCTGTAGATCATAGCGGGATTTTCTATACGTATAAAAACCGCATTAAAATCGGTTGCGTATCTAAGCGTACATACAGCGAGAGCAACTTTGTAAAGATAGAGATATTTACACCTTTATTGAAGCAAGTATTATCTATATCCTTTATTTTTAACCCCCGACGCAAAAAGAGGGGTGTTATAAGTTTGACGTGTCTGTCTGTCTGTCTGTCTGTCTGTCGGTCTGTCTGTCTGTCGGTCTGTCTGTCTGTCTGTCTGTCTGTCTGTGGCATCATAGCTGCCGAACGGATGAAGCGATTTCAATTTAGTTTTTTTTGTATTAAAGGTGACCTATGTGCGAGTGTTCTTAGACATGTTTGATGAAAATCGGTTGAGCCGTTTAAAAGTTGTGGGGGTGAAAGTAGGGAAGAAAAACCGAAAGTCTGTAAATATACTCGAGTGGGGTCTCAAACTTAACAAAATCGACATTATAATAAGTAGGTACCTATAAAAAGTATAAAATAAAAAATTAAATTAAAAATTTAAAAAACCCCCAACACAAAAACCTAAGTTCCCTTTAAAAAGTAAAAAAATAACAAAAAAATACGTCACGTTGGGGGACCGATGTTGCATTTAGGATACGATCGTCCCGAGCGGTCCCCCAACGTCACGTATTTTTTTGTTATTTTTTTACTTTTTAAAGGGAACTTAGGTTTTTGTGTTGGGGGTTTTTTAAATTTTTAATTTATTTTTTTATATTAATCCGTTGTGTTGTTTAAAAGATCTAAGCGTACAGACGGCAGGAAGCGACTCTGTTTTAAGTAGAGACTAGCCTGTGCCCTCGGCTTCTCAAAGTCAAGTATACCATAAAACATATCCTATGGCATACGAAAATAGTGTAGCTTTCTAGCAGTAATAGTTTCTTTTGTCATCGGACCAGAACTTCCAGATATTACCTCGTACAAACCAAAATACCCATGTAAATTTTTAATAATCAGGGATTTGGATTCCTAGGTCAATTAGAAAGTTGACAATAAATATCCTAAATTACCTTTAAGAAGATTTACTTGTCCAGCAGAGAGTGTGGGAAGCCTGGAGGTCTCTAAGCCTTGTTCCTTACTCTTCTTATCCACTATACTCTTGACCAGGGGTGGGAAGTCACCCGCTTCAGACCATATTGGGTGCAGGTAGAGCCCAAACTGGAAAATATAATAAAATATATTGGCTTTATATTCGCCACATAGATTAATCAGACTCAAAATTTCTCCTGTTTTTCGTAGTGATTGTAATAATTTTGGATTTAGATATCCAATTTGGCAAATTGTCATAAGACAATTACTATTGCCCTTTAAAAGTCTGCCCGACAGTTGAGAGGATATCCAGACAAATGATTCTTAATCTATTCTAAGCATTCGTTTTGAATGTACATTAAACTCCTGGATCTAGCAAAATTTTGGTAAGATAAAATCTCTTAAGAGTTTTGAGTTACGTATTACTTTTTTATTTGTTTGACGGAAAACTCTTTAGCCATAGGCAGAGGTATCAGTGCTCAATTCTTATCCTCTGTTTTTTTTTAAAAGAGTTTCTTACTCTTCATTCTCCATACGAAACTACTTTTTGAATGGGCTACTAGATTCATTTATTTTTTCTTGTAATTGACGTTCAAAATTGCTTTTTAATGGTAATTGTAATAATTGATTTGACTTTGACTTTAAATAAATCACCATAAGGCCACTTCAGCTGCATTCATCGTGAGAGATTTATACGAAACAGCATTGCTGTCCCATCGCACGTGATTCACTCACTCACCTCAAATGCTCTTGCCCTTTCAGTAGCTTCTACATTTTCTGTAGAGTTTGTTAAAGGATCATACCAATTTACCGCCACAGCGATGCCAACGTTGCCTGAAATACAACGATAATTATTAGAATAATTTATTAATTAAACCACACATAACAATTATTTTTTCGAACTATTATTAATTATTTACAGCCTAAAATAAGATTAAAAAAAAACTTTAATAAGGAATAGTAAAATAATAAACTAAATCTACAAAACTAAGGCATCAAAACTTTCCTCCGCATCGCCGACAACCAGAAAAGTGCCCAAAAGACTGGCGGCATTGCCACGTTGGAAGGCAATGCTTAACCTCTGGCCAAGGTACAAGCCAGCCTTTGGGTCACGAGAAGTGTCAACCAACCGTTTGGAAAGGTATTTAAAAAGGCTATGGGCACACGAACCCCACGGGCCGAGGGATTGAATAATTGAACATTTAGATTTCAGTACGAGGAAATTTTTTACTGATTTTTCGCCTAAAAATCTAATCGTTAGGTGCTAGCAGACCGCCCGCAAGCCGTCACCTTTTTAATGTTAAAGTAAGTTTTTCAATGTTCACGATTTAAAACCCTAACTTAAATGGCAAATTATTCGCTATGTCGGAGACGTTGTGCTATATTAACTAGGTAAGTTCCTCACCTTCATATTTCTTCTTAAACTCCGCTTGATACAACCTATAAGCCTTCGCATGGGCCAGCAAAACATTCTTCACACACTCATAACTGCCTCCATCTTTGATATTCAGTCCAGGAGCCATGAAATTATTCCCATACCCATCCATACAAATAGTGTTCGGTTGGTTCATAGTAATCCAAAATTTGACTTTGTCTGCGTATCTTTTGAAGACAACCCTCGCATAGTCTTCGAACCAGATGACTGATAGGGGATTGGTCCAACCTCCGAGGTCTTGCAACTCTTGGGGGAGGTCGAAGTGGTAGAGGGTTATCATGGGTTGGATTTCGTAGTTGAGGAGTTCATCTATTAGGTTGTCGTAGTATTGGAAGCCTGCTTCGTTGATCTCGTTGGCGAGACCTGTAAATGGTAGAAAGGTGTTTCATTATTTTGGGCGTCTTTTCTCCTTACTTTTTATTTTACTGTGCTTAACAGGGTCCATAATTGTTTCTGTTTATTAACACCTACCACTTGTATATTCACATTATGAATTGCAAAAAAGATTTAAGGTTTTGATGGAAATAGTAACTTGCTCTGGTCTTAAAAAGATTTTCGAAAAGATTTTCTAAAGTACTTACTGTGTGGATTCAAAAGTATGTATACCAATGATATTTATTTTTGCTAAACAAGCCCACTTCACTATTCTTGTCTACTCATCGACTGCCTAGCCATTTCCCAACTATGTTGCGATCGGCTTCCAGTCTAACCATATGCAGTTGATTGTTGAATATCAATGTTTTACATGGAGCGACTGCGTACCTGACTCCCAAACCCAGTTACTGGAAAACACAATACCTCTTGGTAAGACTATACCTATATACTGCAATGTCTAAAATCCAGAATCAACAGGGTCAGATTTCGTCGAATTTCATTACGATCGGTTTAGTGGTTTTGCCGCTATAAAGTGACAGATAGACAGACAGTACTTTTACGTTAATAATAATCACACTGTGGGTAAGTTAACTGATTAGGAATTTACACTGATAAAATTGGTAATCTTTAAATTCAGTTTTACTCCCATTATCAGCAATTCGCCAAACGCTGTGACTTATGAAATTACTGATTTGTTGAGGGACATTTTATCAATATTATCGTAAAATTCGTAATTTCATTGTACGATGTTCATTTTTATAGCACAATCATTATATGTGGGTTATCAACTGATAACTTGAAACCGTTGGGCCAAGGACGGAAATGAGTCTGGAATCGAAATTGATAATAGCCTTGTTTACGATTTCATTTTACAAGTTTCCGGATTTCGTTTGCAAAATAAAACTTTTTTTTTTTTAATATGTTTTCTAACCTATTGTCACGCCTGTGAATCCTGAAGGGGTTATCAGAGGATTAAACAATAGCACACCTACATAAATACGGACAAGCCACGGGCATATATCTAGGCTTCGGCAAGCTATTGATTTGTCTGGTGTGTGAATCCAGGCCCTCATGCTTAGTAGTTATAAATAAGAATGTTTGTGTGATTGGAGGAGTGTTTGTTACTCTTTCATACATAA
This sequence comes from Caradrina clavipalpis, assembly GCA_932526535.1. Taxonomy (NCBI): domain Eukaryota; kingdom Metazoa; phylum Arthropoda; class Insecta; order Lepidoptera; family Noctuidae; genus Caradrina; species Caradrina clavipalpis. The sequence goes on from OW052110.1 coordinate 2,638,118, forward strand.
ACGGCTGAACGAAATAAGCTAAAATTTGGTCTACGTGCCATTACATGACTTATTCCGCTCTAGGCGAAGCCGAAGAGTGTGTCAGACTCTAAATGACTAAACTCTACTTTCAAAGTTATAGGGCCTTTCAAATTATAGGTTTGAGGATTTTTTTAAAGGGTCTCCGCACTCTTTAAAAAAATCCTCAACACTGACTAGCTTAACACATAGGATAATCCCGTTTTTGGTTCTCATGGGATACTTTAGGACTCTGGCTTAATCTTGAAGCACACGCAGACAAAATCACAGGAACAAGTTCGTCAAATAAAAAGCAAAGGTACCTGTAGGCATTACCCTGGGCCAGGATATGGAGAACCTGTAGAAGTCCACCCCCAGCTCCCGCAGCATTTGGACATCCCTCCGCCAGTTGTGGTAGGAGTCACCGGCCACGTCGCCGTTCCTACCATCAGCCACTATCTCTGGCTTCTCATGGACGAACCTGTCCCAGATGCTCTCGCCTTTGCCTGGGAAAGAAAGAAATTTATATCTAGTATCCATAATTATAATAAAGCTGAGTTTTTTTGTGGGTTTGTTTCATCATCATTATAACAGCCGCAGAACGTCTACTACTGTACATACGCCTCCCCCAACAATTTTTAATAAGACTGGTTGGAAGCGGGTTGTATCCTGTACATCGAATCTGTAAAATTCAGACATGAACTCGCATCTCAAGTCGCTATTCAATGACATCAAATTCAATCAAATTCAAATGACATTGATTTATTTGACACTTTGAAGTACGAAGTGAGCGTCGAAGTGACGGTGGAATTACCGTATAGAATGCCACTGCAGGTATTGTATTATAGGTTTGTTTAATTTCCGGAAATACCGGACAGGAAATCTTCATTGTTTACATATATACGAGTAATTATTATAGCCGGATTCGTGAATAACAGTTTAGAATATAACCTCACGCTAAGACACACGGGTGCAGAGCAGTAATCAAAGGCGTAACTTAATGGCAGTGAAGTCATACTTTTTTTTAGCTATCAAATATTGGCTACCAATAAAAGTTAGATGTACTTAGGATAATCTAAAACACGGCTGCGCTATTTCGTCTTTATTTCCTAATCAGATTGATGGGACCACGTAATTTAAAGATTATACTTATCTATACTAATATTATAAAGCTGAAGAGTTTGTTTGTTTGTTTGTTCGCGCTAATCTCAGGAACTACCGGTCCGATTTGAAAAAATCTTTTTTTGTTGGAAAACCCATTTATCGAGGAAGGTTATAGGCTATATAACATCACGCTACGACTTACGGGAGCGAAGCAGTATTCAAAAACGTAACTTAAGGCGGATGAATAAAGACACGCGAACGAAGTCGCAGGCAGAAGCTAGTTTATTATACAGAAACGAAATACGTAACACTTGATTATCAAAGGATTAAAAAATTAAGTGCTTTACCATGTAAATTATTATCTTATAACAAGTCAAAAGGAGGCGCTACTATCTACATATCGTGAATTTAAAAAGAAAGGATAAGATAGTTTGAAAATAGGTAAGTTTAAAATTTAAAAACCCCCGATACTCATCAATTACAAAATAGATTAGAACAAAAATATAGTGATGATGAAATACCAGCCTGTAATAGGCTGGTATTTCATCCCACTGCAGAGCAGAGGCCTCTTCTCATACAGAGAAGGCACGAGAATTGATCACCACGCTGCAAGGCGGATTGGTGATTTCAGACTGATATCGATTATAAGTGCAGAGGTTTCCTAACATCGCGATCGTCAGGATGACAATGGTGTCAAAGATAAACTGCAAAAGTACATATGAATTCAAAAGATCTAGGATTCGATTCCCAAGAGGACCAAAAAGTGTTATTAGATTTTTCTGTGAATTTCTCAGAAGCAGCTTTGAGTTCGGGTTTGTGTCCGGTTAATGGCAATAGGCTCGCCCCTATTACATTACATGGGACCTAAAACATGCCCGCCAACTGTGGGTGTACATTTGGTACACCTCTGCCTAACCCTACGGAGAAAACAGGCGTGATTAAATCAAAAAAGGCACATTAGTACTGGCCCGGTATTGAACTCTCACCCAACCAGCAGAAAAAGTCTAAGTCTCTCTCTTAGACCTTAATTATAAAGGAGGTTTCCTTACCATCGGCATCCCAGCCCCCTTCAACCTGGTACGCAGCAGTGGCAGCTCCAAACAAGAAGTTCTGTGGGAACTTCCGGACCCTGCTGTCCGACCAGCCATCGGAACCGATGACAATGAGGAGACTGAAAGACAAATAATGATTAATGAAGGCCTATTGGCGTTTTATTATCATTATTAAATTGACCATTGTTACTAAATCAAACCGCAGGTTCATGACAAACCGCATAACAGACCAGCAGTGGTATTCTATACGGTAATTCCACCGTCACTTCGACGCTCACTTCGCACTTCAAAGTGTCAAATAAAACAATGTCATTTGAATTTGATTGAATATTTGATGTCATTGAATAGCGACGTGAGATGCGAGTTCATGTCTGAATTTTACAGAATCGACGTACAGGTGGACGAGTTATTAGTAAAATTTACGGACGACGTTATAAATTTTGGTTGGCTCTGAGCCTCTGAGGCTTACTTTAAAAGAATCATTAATACCCGACAGCAAAGGGCGAAGCTATCACTGGCTCATACAATATGTATTATTTTGTATTGATAAAATATGATTTGAGTAAATACATAGTTGCCATTGTTGTGTTGTTTAGCCTGTTGCTGGACTTAAACCCAAGAAGAATAACGTGGTGTGGTATTTTTGCTAAACTGGTCCTTTTTGGCGCAGCTGTGGGGCACACAATATTTTTTGGAATTTAGTTTTTTGGGACAAGCCCGCCACACTGTTCCCAAACCACTGCAACTTCTGTAAGCCAGAATCAACAGTGGCGACCACAAGAAAAGCTCCGAGGCAATGAAGCTCGACGAGTCCCAGAGAAGCGATTCAACTGTCTTGGATCCCGCAACGAAATAAGAACGAATTAAGTTCTTTAACCTGGTTTTCTGTAGGAGTTAACTGGTGAAAATGGTCACGTAAGGAAAAAGCGTTAGGCTTTGTTCCTGACGGGGGGTCCCCGATTTATTTTGGGTGCACATCGTGTTTGGAGAAATAAACATATTTTACTTCTTCATTTTCTTTGTACGAAATTCTCAGTAGCAGCTCGGAGTTTGGATTTGTGCCCGGTTAATGGCAATAGGCTCGCTCCCTATTACATGGGACCTAAATATACCGGCGAACTGTGGATGTCCATTGGCACACCTCTGCCTAACCCTTCGGGGAATACAGGCGTGATAGTATGTATGTCATTTTCTTTGTTTAAGTATAATAAATACATTTATTTTTAAAGGGTTCTAGCTCGCGCCCGCGTCATTCTTCCATCTTGAAGTCAAAGATTCCTTTAATTCGGAACTGTTGCAAACTCCGCTAGCTGACATCCTTTCTAAGAACTACCTGTCTGTCAAGTTTCAGCTTCATAGGTCCAGTAGTTCACGAGATTTTGTGTTTAGTTGTGATGTGAATGAATGACCTGGATCACCTTGATCGCTTTTATGTATTTGCATTTACATTGCATCATCAGTTAGAATAACTTGTATACTCAACAATGTAAACAATGCAATGTATATTGTAGTAATCAAATAAATGGTAATGCCACCGTAAGTATGATAAGCAATAAAGGTGTAGACACCATAAAGCAATAATTCCAAGAACAACTTCTCTCTTTTGTTTGTTCTGTTTGTTTGAACGCGCTAATCTCCGGAACTGCAAGAAAGATTCTGAAAATTCTTTATCAAATAAGAAGCTACGTTATCATTGTCCGCCATAGAATATATTTAATTGCTAAAAACATTACACCACAATTAATCTAAAATGCATATACCCGCCCTACCTAAACTTGTAAATAAAGTCAATTTATTAATTTAATTTTGGTAATAACTTTAAAGTACCTACCAAGGTTACCTAATCGTTGTTTTCCGAAAAACTATTTCTAACCCGTCTTCAATTAAGATTTTACTATTAATCTTAATAATATCCCATTTCAGTAATAAGTTTACGTGTTTAAGGAAATTGGTCCTTCGCTCCGCAGAAAATTATCTACCGGTTGTTAACATGTAACTCACACAGTTTCCTCAATTCAATAATTTATGGTTAAAACAGTATATTGTTGTTTATAAAATCTTATATTCCTTTAACTAGGTACTAAGATTTTTTGAAAACCAAATATTGCACTTCAAACTAAACAGATAGGTATAATAATATTATAGCCTTATTTTAGAAGCGGTCCTAACTTCCGAAGCACGACATTGACCTTGAATTCACAATCACTCTAATTCAACATGCCAAATGCCAAACATAATACGATCCAGCAATCACAATTAAATGTTAATCCAAAACTCATACTTAGAATAGATTAAAAATAATCAGCGATTAAAATTCAATAAGTATGATTATTACTAACTTTTGACATGGAATAAGTTGGTTTTAACAAAACTAAACCTATTTAAGTACCTATGTGAGTTTCTGTCCGAATACTACGGTGTCACATGTTTCCGGGAAAACTGTTCTCCCAACACTACACTGGTGGGACGGGAGAGGGAAAGGAGGGTCCCCCGTCCCAGCGGCCGCCGCGGCAGACGATCCGGGCGTCGGGAGCCACGTGACGACTCCCGGCCACCGTAGACGCGGGTCTGTGGACGGTGAGCAATGGGTAGCTCACCGTCCGTACGTTCACTAGCGACAGACCGTGTCGACGGCGCGTTCGTGTTCCACGCGCGCCTCAAAGAGATGTCAGCAAAATTGGATGGGGCCACTGAGGGCCGATGCCTGCCGGGGCTGCGGGTTGTTCGAAAGAGATACCGCGCCCCCGGAACGCAAAGGGCACATGAAGGAACATAGACGGGTTTTAGTCAGTAAAAGTCTGACACTCCCTCCCGCCCCGCCCAGGGCGGGGGAAGTTATTTGATGATTTCCCGTCTATAAAAAAAAAAAAAAAAAAACACTACACTGGTGTTTAATATCACCACCACTTCACTTTCTTTTGACGTCAAACGTCTTTAAAATCACATACTCATAATTTACATGTCAGAAAAGCCGAAAAGTAACAAAACAGGTTTCAATATATAACACTAAAAGCGTCTCAACTCGACTGACATAGACGTTTCACGTTATACAGACAGCCTTGTGCCCCCCGACATTGCCCCACCAAACTTCGAGTCCGATTCCTAAAACTTACCGACCGTAATTTTGTAACCACAGTAACAAACAAATGCTTTCGTATTTTCGCTGTTATTGGAGTTTATTTTTCAGCATGCGCAGGTTTATATCCATAATTTTTGTACACATTTCTTACATTCAAAATTGACACTAGAATTTTCATAAACGACCAGTCAAGCATTCAAAAGAATTACGACTGGTAACATAAACTATCCGTTACGCATATAGGAACCGAGTATTACACATCCGTGTGCCCCAACACAGCCCCACCAGATTTCTTTGTAGGAAGATCCCACTTAACTTCGTCACAATACAAAACACATTGACAGAAAATGATGAAATTCTTACTTCAATAAACACAGTACCACGACACGCATTGTGTTAAGTAGACTGAACAGTTCTTTACATAACCAAACGTTATATTATTATCATAGGATTAGATATCATTAATGTTTATCTGGCTACGTTTTTTTAATGACTAGGTATATGATAGTATGGTTTTATTTGTTGAAATTGCTGTGTCATCGTCGTGTGTGGAAAATGTCTAGTCATTATTAAAAAAAAACAAGTCAAACAAAATTGTATTAAGGAATAATGTTATGCAAATAAATTAATAAAATATAATTAATTCATTGAAGACAAAAAAATTATTACGGTAATTCTGATAGTAAAAATAATTTACAGAATATTATGTTTATAAAACAAGCGTATTATGATAAGAATTATCAAAGGGTCAGTAATCCGGAAACAATATGTATATTGAAGAATATTTCCTTGTCGGTCAACGCCATCTATGCAAGTTATTGTAATACTTATTTCGTGGTGTTGATTAAGCCTAACGCCATCTATGCTCGATGTAAGGAAACTGTGGATTTTCGATCATTCACCACCACAATTTACCATCTCACCATTTTTCATATTTGTTTAGCAGTCTTTAAATGTATTGGTTTTTACATAAAAAGACTACACCGCAAGAAATAAATTATGAACACTGTTTCGTCTTTTGTGACGTTCAGGATAATAAACATAATAATAAAAAAAAAAACATTTAAACACAGCCAAACCTTAGCGCTTTTAATATAACAATAAACCACTGTAACAATCTTCAGTGTCCCTCATCTATAGTCATGGTCATAGATTCTGGTTCGTATTCATAGTCCACGTAGCGGTTCTTCACGATGTTCTTATAAACAAACGCTGACTTCCTAGGAGTGCGCGTGCGCGCGGGGTCTTCGAAGTCCACGTGATACAGGCCGAAACGCTCTCTGCGGAAAAGCAAAAGAAAAAACGGAATATTTTTTGAGACAAGCACATACTATTGCCATCCACTGCAATTCCTGAAAGCCTGAATCTACTGGCGACCACTAGTAAAGTGCTGAAGCAATAAAACTCGACGCGTCCGGAATAAAAGATTAAATCGTCTAAAGTGTGGTACGAGGGCAAGCTGTACCAATCTTCACGCTTTGGCATGTGGTCAAAATTGTCAAACCTTCGGTCTTACATGGTGATATTGCTATACATTTTGATAAGCCGTTGTTGTTTATGTTTCAGTTATGTAAAGATGTAATTTGAAGTGTACATGAGATATTTCAGTTTTTGTCGCTGGGATGTACCTGCAATACCTCTAGTATTATAGATAAGCATCCATAGTGCCAGATGGTCATTACACCAGACGAGCTTCCAGCAACTTTATGACTCAAAAAATATTAAAACAGAAGTTGTACTCACTGATAACCCTGCATCCACTCGAAGTTGTCCATCAGACTCCAAGCCATGTAACCCTTGAGATTCACTCCATCCTCCAAGCAGTTGAGGAGACTCTCCATCGAAGCTTTGTAGTATGTGATCCTGTCTTCATCTGTTAGACTGTCGTCTGGATCTGAGGACCAGCCGTTTTCAGTGATGTAGAACACTGGGTTGTTGTATTTCTCCCTCAAGTGGTTTAAGGAGTTGTAGATGCTGTTTGGAGCCAACTGGAAGAAGATAGAAATAAATTATAATAGATATAGTGTTTAGAACTTTCTGGCCCATTGATCTAAAGTGCGACTGCCGTCCCAGGCTGGGCAGTGTTATTGGTTTTTTATCCATCGCTAAATTTACAATACTGACCCGGAGATCAGAAAATTGGTGGTGTAATATCCCCGTACCTCAGAAAACACCTAAAACTGATGGCTTCATGCCTATTCTTTCCGCGGTAGTGTCGGATTGCCATTCCAACGAATTATTAGGGTAAGGGAAAAGTTATTGCACCAGCATTTAAACACGTACTATATCTCCTGCGTACATGAATAGTGCCCATTAAGATTAAGGGGTTTCGTGACTGAAATTCGGTCTTGAGAAAATAACTGCTTAAAAGAGAAAATATAATTTACCACAAGCCAATAAGACACAGAAGTCAGCCAATCATCAGGAACAAAGTGCCCAACATCCATATCATCCAGGAGAGAGGGCACAGGGAACACTTCCTTGTGGTCTGTCGCCGACACCAGTCGCGCTGTGTAGTGGTTCACTCCGAAGAAATCAGAAGACCCTCTGACTAAGGCCTTTTCTTCTTCAGTGAACTCGGGCAGGCGGGAGCGGGAGTAGCCTTGCTGTGCGCTCTTTTCAGCCACTCTTTCGGAAAATTCCTTTGGGTAACCTCCTTCGGTTGAGAAGATTGGATGAGCATAAATGCCCCACTGCAAATACGGAAATAAAATGATTTTAGTATTGTAAATGCGAAAGTGAGAATAATTGTTACGCTTTTATGGTTAAACTACTTAACCGATTTTGATGAAATTTGGTACAGGCTAACCTCAAACTATAAGAAAAGACTCCTACTACTTTTTGATTCGTGAGTTCATCTGTATCCGTGGTAACCAACATGCACTAGTTGCGGGCAAAAGCTAGTTGAATATAAAAAGAAAATTATTGTTATACCTCTCCTTGTCTCTTGAGCTCAGCAGCCAATTCGTCTTCCACGGAATCAGTGGCTGCACCGAACCAATTCACACTGATCGTGATGCCGCATTGCCCTTGCTGCGTCGGCCTGAACTCTTTGTCATACAAGTGGAAAGCCTTAGCATGCGCTATCACCAAGTTCTTGGCACACAAATAAGTTCCCAATGCCGTGGAGTTCAGGATGGGAGCCTTAAGGTCACCACCATAACCTTGGTAACAGATTTCTCTGGGCTCGTTGAAAGTGATGAACAGTTTAACCCGGTCCCCGAAGTTCTCAAACACAACTCTTGCGTAATCCTCAAACCATTCAGTGAACAAAGGGTTAGCGAATCCTCCGAGATCCTGTAGCTTTTGAGGCAGATCCCAATGGTATAGAGTAGCCATTGGAGTGATGTTGTACTTCAGCATTTCATCAATGTAGTTGTTGTAAAAAGCGATGCCAGCTGGGTTGACTTCGTTAGCAATGCCTGTAGGCAGGATCCGAGGCCAGGAGATTGAGAACCGGTAGGCGTCCAGGCCTAACTCCCTCATCATCTCCACATCGCGCTTGTAGTTCCTATAGGAGTCGGCAGCGACGTCACCATTGGTTGCGTCTCTGATGACGGTGGGGTTGGTGTGGGTCATGTGATCCCAAATGTTTTCTCCCTTGCCTGGAAAATATACAGCATTCAAATTTAAACTAAACCAAAGTAACATTACCTATGTAAAGGCGTGGGTCTGTCGACGGTGAGCAATGGGTAGCCTACTACGAACGATAGACCGTCCTGAAGGCGCGTTCGTGTTCCTCGCGCGCCTCAACAATATGACAGCAAACAATCGGGCCACCCAGGGCAGATGCCTGCGGATTGTTCGAAAAAGATACCGCGCCCCCGTAACCCAAAAGGCACAAGAAGACTTCTCCCGCCCCGCACAGGGCGGGAGAAGTCATTTGATGTTTTCCCATCCCAAAAAACAGCACTTTGTATAACGGTAGATATTGGTATGATGTCATTCTCCGGACACAAAACCTAGTCACTTGTATGACTCACCATCTTCATTCCATGCTCCTTCAATCTGGTAGGATGCAGTGGCTGCCCCAAAGAGGAAGTCATCAGGAAACCTTCGCTGTTGCCTCACCGTCGAGCCAAGACAGGCTACTACTACTAAACTGGAAAAAAAAAAATAAGTAAACTTAATGACAATTTCACAACATAAACAAGAAATTCTTTGGTAAGTATATAATATTTGTAAAATATGGGATATAAAATTTTCTTTAATTTTAAGAAGTTTAAATTAGAAGATTATTTAATTTTAACCATATTCGTTATTCTAATATAAAATTGGATAATATTTCATTTAATGTGACATGTAAATATCTTATGATTTACTGAACACTGAGAAATACGAGTATCATATTTTTCTAATTTGAAGCAGATAAGTAAAAGAGACTAAGAGCAAAGTTTATCAAAATCATTTCACTTGCAACCAATAGATTCCTTTATTTTACGTCGATAATCTGCGAGCTCAAAGATCGTAAAAGACAATGGGCACAATGCCCGTTACTGCCTTTGAGCCGAGAATTATTCACAACACGAAAATTTGGAATTCCAGTTTTGAAAAATTTCATATACAACGTGTTACGGACAGCATATACATATCAAAGGGACGCATTCTTTTGGTGTTAACAAACCACACAGCAATTTTTTTTAATACCTTAACTCACAAAATTATAAAGTAAAGTAACATAGTGAAAAACCAAATGTTTCCAATTGAATTCTACACATCACTAAACCAAGTCAGCTGATCGGTGTCAATAAACTACACACGAAGAAACAACTCCATAAAAGATTTGTTTCTCCTGACAAGTTTGTTATGGTATAAACTTAATAAACTGCCGAAATAAAAAATATAATATGATGCATTTTCAAATGTATTGCTTTTAAGCTGGAATTTTGTATATAGATTCAGTACCGGATACACTCTTCACCTAGTTTGTATGCGACTGCTGAGCAAGGGGTCCCGTGTTCGATTCCCAGGTCGGGCAAAAAGTGTTATTGGGTTTTTCCATTAGGAATTTCTCAGTAGCAGCCCGGAGTTTGGAAGTTGGTGGTGTGACACCCCCGTGCCTCGGAAAGCCGTTGGTCCTGCGCCTCTCTCCGGTCATGTCGGATTGCCGTCCCATCGGGCTATGAGAGTTAGGGAAGAGGGAGTGCACCTGTGTTTGCGCATAAACTTGTGCACTATAATATCTTCGCGTACGTGGCTAGTCTGCATTAAGATTAGCCGCTGTGGCCGGAATCGGCCTGGAGAGTTTCATTACATTACATGGATATACCCTTTCCGTTACACGCTATAGAAATGTCACTTTCTTTTTATTAATTTTAAATTCGTACCTTAGGACCACAAGCAGCTTCATGTCGGCGACACTTTGAAGGAAGCAGATTATTATTTATATATTTACAATTTATATAAACGGACACATTTATCTCAAGGGATAGCTTTAACTGTCTACTATATCTGTATACTTGTGACTTTTATCTCAATGTACACTAGTAGATACAGTACTGTCAATTTTTATTTCACTAGAAATGCTCGCGGTTATGTTTGGCTAATTTTTTACCAAATAATCCGAATTCATAAAGTTTTTTTAACTGACTTACTAGCTTTTGCATTCGACTTTATCAGCGTCAAATTGGATGTATTATTCCACGGGAATGATGCATTTTTCCGAGATTAAAAGTATTCTATGTATTATTCCACACTACAATATATCTCAGTGCCAAATAACATCCAGATCAGTTCAGTCGTTTAAGCGTGAACGATTCACAAACATCAATCCATCCATCCATCCATCAATCTATCCATCCTCACAAACTTTCGCATTTATAATATTAGTAGGACAAGCTATAAATATTCGTAATACTTGATAAGTTGATAAAATAGGAAAGAGTAATTTGAGACATTGGTCACTGAACGGATGACCGATGACGCTTCTCATTAATGAAATTTAAATTATAATTATCAACGTTCATTGATTCGGTAAACAAGAAAATCTATGTTTACGTAGGTGTGTACAACTTATCAGTTATCAAAAGTCAAGTAGCCTGTTTATATTACGTAAGAAATGGCTTAGTAACTTTAGGGATCTGTAGCAAATAAACAGAATACTAATAATAGATATTATTTTATTGACTCTCTTGTTGATTATGCAAAAAAAAAACTTTTAAAAATAAAGGTGATTGGGCACTGAAGTATGGGTTTTATCCTATCACAACTACATAACTTTGCGCCCATATACCCCGAATTGGTAGGCAGTGGAATCAGTGATACAACATGCAGTATATACCTGACGGCGCATTACTAGCGCCATCTGTTAAGAGATGCGTCGGAACGAGATTTGACAGCTGTCGGTCTAGCGGAGCGTCGGCACGATGGTTAGCGCGGCCATGTTGCACGGTACCTGTTGCCGAACCTGATCGCGAGCGCACCACGTATCCGACGAATCACTATTGTTCCGAGTAATCTGGTGTATTTTGGGTTCTTAAAGTGATTAAAACGAATTTAATGTGATTTCCTAATTACTATAATTTTAGTGAAATTCCATAAGGAAGATATTTTGTCCGAATAAATAACTTTTAATTGTGACTTAAGTGATTTCTTGTTGATTCCTACGTGCATTACCACTTATTGAAGACATGGCCGATTCTGATGATGACGGAAATCAGCCTACATACCCATATTTTGACAGATAGTCAAAACAACCTCTTATTGTCGATACTTGTGGGTCGTAGAATTTGTTTAAAACTTACTAAGTATCATGTAGTTTCAAGTTTTCAACAAATACCACGACCCATACGCTTATAAATATTGTGAGTATTCGATGTAAATAATAAATTGCGTACGGAATCCATCACTAAATTTCCAATTCATGACTAACGTCTTATATGTTGCGGGGAGGATAATATCGTTGATAAGAGATCGATCGACGGATCACTTTGACATGTTTAAAGGAAACAGTGAGATTTTATCTTAAGTACGTAAGTATGTGTGGTACGGTCATGATAATGGAAGTACCAGTTCAGTAAATTTCAGGAGCTTGTCATAAAAGGCATAAATCAAAATGAAGGCATAAATACTTGTTTTCTGTAGTTGTTTGATTACTTAATCGTATTTCAGAATACTCCTCATTCAAAGAAGAGAATCGCTCTGTTTCGTATGACAAACTTCAGCAAGTCAGTACGTGTTTGCAAAAACTTTCCAGAAATTACTTTTTTTTAAATAGTTAGGAATGCTTAACAATTGTCTTCTTGGTGCTGCAAATACATATAATAAGACCCTGTTTTTTTAAATTAGTCTTATAAACCACAAAGATCAGGATTCGTTTTACATTGCAGTAGAATTGAGAAACAAAGGAAACTTATATTAAAATTAAAATACTTCTTTTAATACATATTATCAGTCACACAACACAATGTCAGAGGATAAATAAAGTCTTCAGTGTCCTTCATCTATAGTCATGGTCAAAGATTCAGGTTCGTATTCATAGTCCACGTAGCGGTTCTTGATGATGTGCTTGTAAACAAACGCTGACTTCCTAGGAGTGCGCGTGCGCGCGGGGTCTTCGAAGTCCACGTGGTACAGGCCGAAACGCTCTCTGCGGACAAGCGAAAGTTGACTCTAGTTCAATACTGTATAGGCGTTTTTGCCTTTTTGATAATATTCATAGTAAGAAAAACCATAACAAAATTCCATCGTGATCAAACACTATCTGATTTGTTTAGAATTAGTTCATTGTATTTAAAACACGTGTTATTGTTCTGTCCGCAGACGATGGCCCACCTTTCATCTTGCGCCACAGGCCATGTCACCTGCATACCGGAGGAATTCCTCAGGGGAAAGCGCTGAAAGAGCTCAATCAGTTCAGTACTAAACAAAAAAAAAACCATCAGCCTATCCATCTGAACTAAATATTCGGCGTCGATATATTTAGATGAAATAGAATGATGCTCAAGATGATGATGATAATGACGATGATGCCATCATATAAGACAGTTCAGGATTGTCACGTGGATAGCAGTGCATGTCTCATGCAATAGCTTTTGTATTACGGTGGCAGAAGAGTAATTATTGTGTCAAAAAACCTTGAAAAAAGATTAGCTATGGCACTTACTCATATCCCATAATCCACTGAAAGTTATCCATCAGGCTCCAAGCCATGTAGCCCTTGAGATTTACTCCATCCTCCAAGCAGTTGAGGAGACTCTCCATCGAAGCTCTGTAGTATGTGACCCTGTCTTCATCTATTAGGCTACCGTCTGGATCTGAGGACCAGCCGTTTTCAGTGATGTAGAAGACTGGGTTGTTGTATTTCTCCCTCAGGTGATTTAAGGAGTTGTAGATGCTGTTTGGAGCCAACTGGAAAGGCAGAACTAAATTATAAAATTGTGCTCCATTAGAAAATACTGCGCAATAGAGAAAATATAATGTAAATTACCACAAGCCAGGAGGAAGCGGAGGTAAGCCAGTCATCAGGCACATATTGCCCAACATCCATATCATCCAATAGAGATGGCACAGGGTGCTGCGCTTTGCTCTCCGTCGCTGATACCATCCACGCTGTGTAATGGTTAACACCGAAGAAATCAGAAGCTCCTCTAACCAAAACCTTTTCTTCTTCAGTAAACTCAGGAAGGCGAGAGCGAGAGTAGCCTTGCTGTGCGCTCTTCTCAGCAATTCTTTCAGATAATTCTTTTGGAAAACCTCCTTCGGTCGAGAAGATTGGATGAGCGTAAATGCCCCACTGAAAGCACATAAATGCAATGGTGGTAAATTTATCATCATCATCATATCTGGACATAGGCCTCCCCCCCGTAGATTTCCAATAGGACCGGTTGGAAGCGGCCTGCATCCAGCATCTTCCTGCGGTCTTAATTAGGCCTAGATTAGGCCTTAAATATAAAAGTAATATTAAGTTCACAACGTTATTTTAAGACGTACCTCTCCTTGTCTCTTGAGCTCAGCAGCCAATTCGTCCTCGGCAGAGTCAGTGGCTGCACCGAACCAGTTCACACTGATCGTGATGCCGCACTGCCCTTGCTGCTTCGGCCTGAACTCTTTGTCATACAAGTGGAACGCTTTAGCATGAGCCACCAATAAATTCTTGCCACATAAATAAGATCCCACAGACGTAGAGAATGAGATAGGAGCTTCAACGTCAGCTCCATGACCTTGGTAACAAATTTCTCTGGGCTCATTGAAAGTGATGAACAGCTTGACCCGGTCCCCGAAGTTCTCAAACACAACTCTTGCGTAATCCTCAAACCATTCAGTGAACAGAGGGTTAGCGAACCCTCCAAGATCCTGTAGCTTTTGGGGCAGATCCCAATGGTACAGAGTAGCCATTGGAGTGATGTTGTACTTCAGCATTTCATCGATTAAGTTCTTGTAATAGGCGATTCCAGCAGGGTTGACATCGTTAGCCATGCCTGTAGGCAGGATCCGAGGCCAGGAGAGAGAGAACCGGTAGGCATCTAGTCCTAACTCCCTCATCATTTCGACATCGCGCTTGTAATTGTGGTAGGAGTCGGCAGCTACATCGCCGTTGGTCATATCATTCACGATTGTCGGATTTGTATGGATCATGTGATCCCAAATGCTTATTCCCTTGCCTGAAAAATATAAAACATTCAACGTTTTAATCTACAATTTCATATGAAAGCAGTAATGTAAGTAATGCCGGCAGATATTAGTATTTTATAATTCTCCAAACTAAATCGACATATTCACTCGTTTTCCGGATTTACGGAGTGAGAGACTAGGGTCATTAATAAGCCTATTTGGAACTCACCATCTTCATTCCAGCCTCCCTCGATCTGGTAGGCAGCAGTGGCTCCCCCGAAGAGAAACTCATCCGGGAACTTTCGCTGTTGCCTCACCGTTGAACCATGACAAACTGTCACTACTAAACTGTACAGTGAAAAAGTTAAAATCGATAAAAGTTTTATAATAGATATCGGCAAGAAATTCTTTTGTACAAATATTTTTAAGTAGGTAGAATTTAAATAAAAATTAAACAATGCCCTCTCGGCTGTCAGGACCAAAAGTTTCACATGGAAAATTAATGAATTTAGATGTAAGTTCCATTTCTTTTTGATGCTTTGTTATGTTTCATTTAATATAATTATGGCTCTTATGATTTACTTATAACTTTGAATCCAGAAAAATAATTTTCCAAAAATAGCATAGATATTACACAGAGAAGTATTTCATATTCTTATAGAAAAGTAGAATATTTTGATGTAGGTATTTTTTTTTTTGTAATCGTAAATACAATCGTACCTGAGGACCAAAAATAACTTCATGTCGGTGACACTTAGAAGGCTGCAGATTATTACTATGTATTTACAATATTATATAAGCGGACATTTTTATCTCAAAGGATAGCTTTAACTGTCTACTATCTGTTTACATGTTAACTACATTTATCAGAATTTTCCAAACGTAGGTACAGTACTGTCAATTTTTTTTTGACAATAAAAGCCCGCGGTATTGCTTGTAAGAATGTAAATAAACCTTTAAGTGGGTTCTTATATATTTCTTCAAAAACGAGTCTGATTTCTTATATTCGTTTTATAAATCCATTCAGTGCGGGGCGACGCACATGCGCGTTGTTTTGACGCGCATGATCGTAGTCCGCACTGAAAGGGCGGCATGGTTTGTGCCACATAGAGGCCTTTATCTAACTTTTAACAAATACCGTGGTCCTTTAATTTAGGCAAACATGTGTGTAGATCCGCAGTATATAATAAAATACTTACGGAACTGACTCGTTAGCCTAGTGGTTCTAAGCGCAACTGCTTCGCAAGAGGGTTGGATTCCCAAGGAAAGTGTTATTGGGTTTACCCAGGGGCGTAGCTACCGCCGTATCTGCCATATCAATTATACGGGGCCCCAGGGCTACGGGGGCCCCCAATGTGCGTAAGCAAAAATTAATAAAAACTTCCCAAATTTTTTGTTATTTCACAATTGACAAAAGTCAAAACAAGCAATTCTTTTTTGCCCGCGCAAAGCGTGCGTTCAAAAGTTGGCAACACCCTACATCGGTTATCGCGGTTATTATCCATAGAGGCAGTAACTTTAGAAAACTAAAGTCATCATCAGCTATAAATAATTGAATAAATCAGTTTGTCGAAAAAAAGGTAAGGAGGGTGTAGATCTGTATACCTATTTAATTTGTTTTTTTTTTTTTGGAAAAAGTGACAGATTCGAGTATATAATTATGATTTAAAAAAGATTTCTTTTAATTTTATGCAATTTTTTTTTATTGTGAGATATCTTTACCTTCCTAAGGGCCCCCAAACCAATGTTTATACGGGGCCCCGCCAAGCTACGCTACGCTTCTGGGTTTACCTATAAAATTCTCATAGGAAAGGACTTGGCAATGGCAATAGGCTCGTCCCCTATTACATGAGACCTAGAAATATACCGGGGGACTGAGGGTGTGCATTGGTAAACCTTTGTCTTTCCCTTCAAGAAAATACAGGCGTGATGGTATTACGGTACCTAAGGAATTCTTAAATACATTCAATTCATGATTAACGCCTTCATTCATGTGTTGCGGGAAGGATAAGATTGTCGATAAGAGATTGATCGACGGATCACTTTGACATGTTTATGGAAAACAGTGAGATTTTATCTAAAGTATGTAGAGAGATACTTCATATTATATCATCATGACAGTTATAATGTATGTACCTATAGCTTTCTGTGACAGCTTGTTTGGCACTAATACATATGTAGGTATGTTGGTTGACAACAATAAGATAATAAGATGGACCTAATTTCCTTGGTATTGTTGGCAGATCCATAAATTAAAATATAGTTTTTACCGGGTTTCTAAAATGTTGCGTCATCTTTTGAAAATAATTGGATAGCAAACAAGACGACGGCACAACTGATGTTAAGTGGCCACCGCTGGCTATAGACATCTGCAAAATCAAAGGCCTTGCAAATGGCCACCGCTGGCTATAAACATCTGCAATACCAGAGGCCTTGCAAATGCTTTGCCATCCCAGAGAAAAAGTTGAAATGTCTCATGTGCCTATAAATACAATCGGCTCCCACACGTACTTTTCAAACCGGTACACAGCAACGCTGCTTTGTGGTAGAAATGGGTTGGTGGTAATACTTCCCAGGACAAAGAGCTCTATCTATGACTGCTGGTAGTCAGACTTCTAACATTTTTAAGAACCTATAGAAAGACTTTGACTTTCAAATATTAACTACGTATTCTAATATAAGTATCTAGTGGTTTTTATACAAATAACATCGTATTCTCATTCATTCATTTGTTCATTTATTTTAAAAGAGTAAAATATGGAGTTTCTTGCCCATTCTTTTCCATACGAAAGTACCTTCTCGAAGTGCCAGCTAGGTTCAATGGTTTTTTTCTTGTAGGTATATGACGTGCCTTAAAAGTGCGTTTTTAATACCTAGGCTAATATTAAATAGTAAATAGACTTCGACTTTTAGTGGAAGAGGAGGAGAACGTGGTGTAAGGATCGTAGCGGGTCGCGTTCTGTAGTATCTGCTTACCCCCATGGGAAAAAGGCGTGAGTTTATTTATGTATGTGTACGTTTGAAAAAAAGAACGCTTTTTCAAAGCGGATTTTTAAATCAAAAAGATTTTCTGATTCGTCCGATGTTCTTTTTTTTCAGATTAATTTCGTTACTAGTCAGGTGAGTTGTATCTCCTGGACTCGTAAAGCTTCAATAAACTTTTTAGGTGGTCGCCACTATTGATTCTAGATTTCAGGAGTTACAATAATTGGAAATAGAATAGGGAGACAGGAATATACCAAAAAACAAAAACAATAAGTTATTTAAAGCAAAATACTTTAATTAATTTAAAACAGTCATCACTTCATCAGTAACAAAACAATTTCAGAGTATTTAAAAAAAAGTCTTCAGTGTCCTTCATCTATAGTCATGGTCAAAGATTCAGGTTCGTATTCATAGTCCACGTAGCGGTTCTTGATAATGTGCTTGTAAGCAAACGCTGACTTCCTAGGAGTGCGCGTGCGCGCGGGGTCTTCGAAGTCCACGTGGTACAGGCCGAAACGTTCACTGTGGAAATAAAGAAAATATACTTAGGTTTGTCTTTTTTAGACCGCAGGAACACGCTGGAAGCTAGGTGCTTTCAACCGGTCCTTTTGGAAATCTACGGGGGGGGGGAGGCTTATGTCCAGCAGTGGATGTCCTACGGCTGATATGAATATGATGATGATGATGTTTTTTTAAGCATTTATCGACATTCTATTTTAATCTTTATTTATGTCGTATCTATTAGCGGGTGAAAGTACTCATGAATATTAACAAATATTATAATGAACCAAGCCTAAAAAAATAAAAAAATCTGCTAAGCCATATAATTAAATTTTTTGAAAGACTGTGGGTTGGTTTATTTTGCCAGAACTAAGTTCGTTCAATTCAGAAATCTTTCTAAAGCATTGCTTAACGACCCTTAAGCCCAGTACGTTAACGACGATGTTAACTTGCTGATAGTCAATTTTAACTTACATGTAACCCTCCATCCATTCGAAGTTATCGAACAAGCTCCACGCCATGTAGCCCTTCAGCTTGATGCCGTCATCCAAGCAGTTCAGGAGGCTCTCCATCGAAGCCCTGTAGTACTGGATCCTCAAGTCATCGATGTAAGGCTCTTCGTTCTCGTCAGTAGACCAGCCGTTCTCTGTGATGTAGAAGACTGGGTCGTTGTAAAGACCCCTCAAGTGGGTCAGGGCTTTGTATATGCTGTTTGGCGCCAACTGGGGAGAAACGAAGTCCATTTTAAGGAAAGCCCTAAATATACGTATGATTCAATGGGTTTTCCACAATATTTTGCAAAGATAAAACTTCAGTCTAAGTATCAAACCCCAGTCTAACATTCTTTTTGGTGGTTCTGAGGGTCAAGAAATGGCGGTACCCTCATACAAGCATAAGTCGAAAATGAGTTTCCATTTTCCTTATTCTGAACATTCTTTTACGAAAATAAAAAAAAAAAACACTTACCGTCAGCCAACCTGACGCAGATTTAACCCACTCATCATCAGCAAAGGACGCGTTATCCAAATCATCATCCAAAGAAGGCACTGGGTGTGGAACCTTACGCTCAGTGGCTGTCACCTTGTACGCTGTATAATGGTTCACGCCGAAGAAATCAGAGGTTCCTCTGACAAAAGCCTTCTCTTCTTCTGTGTATTCAGGCAGGCGGGAGCGGGAGTAGCCTTGCTTGGCGCTGTTCTCTGCGATTCTCTGTGATATCTCCTTCGGGAAACCTCCCTCTGATGAGAAGACTGGATGGGCGTAAATTCCCCACTGTAATAAAAATATTTGAATAAGATCTTGAATATATTATTTCCTACTACTTGTGTATATGCGAAAGTTTGTGAGAATAGATGTTTGTTTGTCTTCTCACGTTTCGGCTGAAATTTAAAACACCTATAGATATTGATCCAGCTCATTTCTACAACATGCAGTAAATAACAGAACAAAAAGGTAAAATAATAATAAGATAAAGATTTCTGTACCTCTCCTTGTCTCCTTAATTCAGCAGCGAATTCGTCCTCAGGAGTATCAGTGGCTGGTTCAAACCAGTTCACGCTGACGGTAATACCGCACTGTCCTCCCTGCTTCTCTCTGAACTCTTTGTCGTACACATAGTAAGCCTTAGCGTGAGCAATAGCCAAGTGCTTGGCACACAAATAGGTTCCCATAGCTGTGGAGTTCAGAGTAGGTGCCTTCGTGGCGGCCCCATAGCCTTCGAAGCAGATTTCTCTAGGCTCGTTGAAAGTGATGAACATCTTGACTCTATCTCCGAAATTCTCGAACACAACCCTCGCGTACTCTTCAAACCAATCGCTGATGAGAGGATTGGCGAACCCTCCAAGTTCCTGTAGCTTTTGAGGGAGATCCCAATGGTACAAGGTCACTAAAGGAGTTATGTTATATTTGAGCATCTCATTGATGTAGTTGTTGTAGAATTCGATGCCAGCTGGGTTGACCTCATTGGCCATGCCTGTGGGCAGGATTCTGGACCAGGCCATTGAGAACCGGTAGGCGTCTAGGCCTAACTCCCTCATCATCTCGACATCACGCTTGTAGTTATTGTAGGTGTCAGCAGCGATATCACCGTTAGTCTGGCCCCTGATGGCAGATGGGTTGGTATGGACCAAGTGATCCCAGATGCTTTCGCCCTTGCCTGAAAAATAGTTGTCAGTTAATTGCGAAAAAACTTCAGGGAAATTCTATATCCAACAGTGGACGTCGTTCGACCGATATGATGAAGATGCTTTGTTTGTCGGTATGGTAAAGTATCATTATCCAAAAATGTATGCTTACCATCAGCGTCCCACCCGCCTTCAATCTGGTAGGAAGCAGTGGCGGTCCCGAAGAGGAAGTCATCCGGGAACTTTCGCTGTTGCCTCACCACCGAGCCATGGCAGGCTGCTACCACCAAACTGTAAAGAAGATAAAATATTAAAAGACTATAATAATAACAAACAAGCCTTTCTAGTTGCACATATACGAACAATATGACTTCATGAAATTAGAATCTATAAGTGCGCAACATGTCGGGAATAAAACAAAAATGGAAATTGACATTACAGTAGTGTTATTATATAGAAATCTGAAATCTATGTCAATGCAATTCGTTAAGTGACTGTAAAGTGAGCTGTCATCTTACTAGATGATAGAGACTGAGCTCACTTCGCCTAAATTCACTGAAGTAGATTTTTACTTGATGGAACTGCAAACCGCAGAGACAATAATCATTTACGTAACCAAAAGATTGCAAAAATGAACTTTACCATGACATATTGATATCAGTAAAAAGGGACAAAATAATAGCAAGAAATCCGTACCTTAAGACCACTAGTAACTTCATATCAGCGATATTACTGAAGCACTGAGCTCTTCACTTCATGTACACATTTATATACCATGCAGTAAGCACTAGGGATCTTGACATATTTATCTCAAATCTTAGGGATAGGACCACTTGAAGCTATCAGCTGTATTTTATCTCTTCGGATTCTGCAAGTTCATGGTAATTTTATGTAGTACTAGATAACCCCGCGGTAGGGCTTCTGCATTTCTTGATAGGAAAAGTTTTAGCACATTCACAAATTTCTTGAAAATTACTATCAAATCAAAGCAATTTGTTACCACTGATATCGCGATAGATGGGGCCACCTACTAGGTTCAAGAACTCGAAAAAATAATAGGAATAAGTAACTTGAAGCATCGAATCGAAAAGATGAAGAAAACCAATTTCAAATTAACTATTTACACGCATTTTTATTGTTAAGGAGTCAGTCCGAATGTTCAAGTTACTCGTTCTAAGAACTAGTTTCATATAAGGAAAAACAAGCAAGAAACTCCATCTCATCGGGTGCATTTGCGCAATCGGAACAAACTTTTAAAAAAAAAATTGCAGTTTTGTAGAAAACAATATAATCTGCCCCTGTAGCCATGTAACATACGATAAACGCGATCGCTGAGTAGGCTTTAATAGATCTTCAACTTTATGTGCTTGGTTTTAAGTTAAAGATTTTATGAAGATTGCATAGCGTTTTCGTTCGTTCCAGTCGCTAACGCTTAGAAATCTTTAATAGATTTTCAACTTAAGGCTCTTGGGTATTAAGTTGAAAATTTATTGGTACCTACCGAGCGTTTACGATTATCGTTTGTGACTTGGCTAGGGGGGCTGTTCTTGACTGACGTCTTCTAACTTTAGCCAAGAACAAATTATTTTGTTTTTGACTTCTACGTAGACGAAGTCGTGAATAAAAGCTAGTATATAAAAAATACCAAAAATTATTTTTATATAAGCTAGGATATAAACATTCATTTTATTTACATTGATTCGTCTTACATGTTAAATAACATTTCTAAATATTAGTACTGTACGTCACATAGAAGCGGAGCAAAAACCAAAAACGTAACTTACTGCGGGTAAACCCGCGGGGTATTGCTAGTACCTACATCAAATTTGAAGCTATCATTTGGAGGTACCTACTTGTCACCTAGGTACTCCAAAATCCTACAAAAAGTCAAGTAGGTACATTATACAAGTTGCACATAACAACAAAAATGTAACATTACATAACATATTGTAGGTACATAATCTTCGCAAAAACCAACAAAACAACAGATCATTGACAGTTGAAGTGGTTCAGGTTTAAGATAAAGGTAGGATGCTGCAGTGTGCGCGATGATACAGCAGATCTCGGTACAGATGCCACTGAGGCACTGAACGGTACAGACGATTATGAAGTTATTGGTCCTTAGGTACGTACAGACGTGGTCCTAATTCGTTGCATTTTTTTTAATGACTGTAGGTACCTACTGTGGCTAATGTAATTCTATACTATTTGTGATTTATGTTTTTTTTTTGTGAACATTTAGGTAGGTTTCAACTTGAAATTGATAAAATGATAAAAGTGTTAAGTACATACATTTTCGTGATAAGAATAAGTTAATGGCGAAAAAGCATTGTTTAACCCAAGCAAAAAAAAATTTGGAGCAGTAAGATTACTAATAATCTTACTGCTTCTAATAATTGTACCATCACTCCGATTTAGTTAAACCTATTAAGAAAACAATAATTGTCTGTAAATATGACTATCGATTGCTTTGAGACTACAAAATATCGGAACATCCGAATTTGGCCGTGATTGCAAATTCGCAATCAATGGCTAGAAATCAGGACTGCAACAAGCTTTTTTTTCGAGTCCTTAAGATCGCAGAAGTTCAAAACAAAATATTATGTTGTAGCAGTTTGTTGGTGGTATCCTGCGTCGCAGCGACCACCAGGCAGCAGCGTAAGTTTCCGGATGACTTCATCTTTGGAGCAGCTACTGCTGCCTACCAGATAGAGGGGGGATGGAATGAGGATGGTAAGTTTGTGGTATTCAAAATTATCATCTGCCCAGCCATTGGTCCCGGCTGTCAAGAGGCTTCTCCCAACTTCTTGACAGTCGGGACCAATGGCTTTACGTGCATTTCAAAGTATGGGCTTGATAAAAAACATTATAACATTTAATAAAATATTTTAGTATAAATGTAGAAGAATTGGGGTCGTGTAGGTACTA
The DNA here is from genome assembly GCA_932526535.1 of Caradrina clavipalpis. Lineage (NCBI taxonomy): Eukaryota > Metazoa > Arthropoda > Insecta > Lepidoptera > Noctuidae > Caradrina > Caradrina clavipalpis. The sequence goes on from OW052110.1 coordinate 2,661,439, forward strand.
ATTCGTTTTGTTTTACGAAGATTGTTCTTTTACAATCAATAATCAGAAAAAAAAATTACAGCGAAATCTTTTTCTCAATCTGTTCAGGCAAAGGTGAAAGCATCTGGGACCACCTTGTGCATACAAACCCCACCGTCATCCAAGACTTGAGTACTGGCGACATCGCTGCTGACTCCTATCACAACTACAAGCGCGATGTGGAGATGATGAGGGAGTTAGGCCTGGACGCTTACCGGTTCTCCATCTCCTGGCCTCGGATTCTGCCTACTGGCATGGCTAATGAGATCAACCAAGCTGGAATCGACTATTACAACAACTTAATCGATGAAATGGTGAAATACAACATCATTCCAATGGCTACCCTATACCATTGGGACCTTCCTCAAAAACTGCAGGAGTTAGGAGGCCTGATGAACCCCCTGTTTAGCGAATGGTTTGAAGACTACGCAAGGGTTGTGTATGAGAATTTCGGAGACAGGGTCAAAAAGTTCATTACCTTTAACGAACCTAGAGAGATCTGCTTTGAGGGTCTAGAGGATTTGAACAAAGCACCTTACTTGAATACCACAGGCGTGGGTGTTTATTTGTGTGCCAAGAATTTGGTGGTAGCACACGCTAAGGCTTACCGCTTATATGACAAGGAGTTTAGGCCGACGCAGCAGGGAGAGTGTGGTATCACCATCAGCGTCAACTGGTTTGGCCCAGAAACTGATTCTGCTGAAGACGCTGAGGCTGCTGAACTTATGAGGCAGTTCCAGGTGAGATGGCAAAGTTAAAACAGACAGGTAAGTTGATATAATGGTCTTTTGTTAAATTTCTTTGACTATATACTTTGGTATTTCTAGTGGGGCATATACGCTGAACCCATCTTCTCAACCGAAGGAGGTTTCCCAAAGGAACTGTCGGAGAGAGTGGCAGCAAAGAGCGCCGAGCAAGGCTTCTCCCGCTCCCGACTTCCCGAGTTCACTGACGAAGAGAAGGCATTCGTCAGGGGATCCTACGATTTCTTTGGCGTGAACCACTATACAACTGTCTTGGTATCAGCTACAGAGAACATACCAGCAACTTCTGTGCCTTCTATGATGAACGATGTTGATGTTGGCTATAGTTATGATGATGAGTGGCCTAAATCTGCGTCACCTTGGCTGAAAGTAAGTGATTGTAATTGTGAGTGTGATCATCATCATCATCAGCTTAGCCTTTTCCCAACTATGTTGGGGTCGGCTTCCAGTCTAACCGGATGCAGCTGAATACCAGTGTTTTACATGGAGCGACTGCCTATCTGTCCTTCACAACCCAGTAACTGGGTAACAGGATACCTCGGTACACACACAATTACTAGCTAACCTAGTAATTGTGTGTGTAATATTACTTAAAATGGTCTGGTCCAAAATTCAATCACCTCCGCTTGATCTTTACATCATACACACATTAACGCTTGCCTTTTTCTTATGGGGTAGGCAAAAATCACAGCCAACTGCTACGATCCTTACATACTCCTTTCACTTCGTCCATGTTCATACATCTGGTCATACAAGCACTCCGGTCACGAGTACTGGGCACCCAAACATTTTCGCTTCATCCAACCGAAGTAAATTCCTAACTATAGCCCTTACCTCAATGTGTGTTCTTCCCTTTTCAATTGAGGGAGAAATATCATTTTCTGCAATGAAGCAGCGATGCTATTCTGGTTTGAAGGGTACCTACGAGTGGTGCGGTGACTCATTTTATTATTGTATCATATCTGATCTGCCCCCCTAACCAAGTCGCAAACGATAATCGTAAACGCTCGGTAGGTACCAATAGATTTTCAAGTTAATACCCCAGAGCCTTAAGTTGAAAATCTATTAAAAATTTCTAAGCGTTAGCGACTGGAAAGAACGAAAACGCTATGCAATCTTCATTAGATCTTCAACTTAAAACCAAACACATTAAGTTGAAGATCTATTAAAGCCTACTCAGCGTTTGCGTTTATCGTTTGTTACATGGCTACAGGGGCTTGTTATAAATTCAGATGTTAAAGTTTTCTTACGTTATCGCCCTTTTTTAGCCTTGAGTTTGTTTGCCATGCGAAATATTATCGATGAGATAATGATAAGTGTGACTAACTACTTGATCTTGTAACAGATGTATATTTAGACTTGAGGATGGCTGACACAATGCACGTAGCATCGTCTCAATCAATACCAATAACGGGTGGAAGAGGCACCGTTAGGAAAACTATTCATGATGATGATTAAAGACACACTTCTAGATCCCCAACGTTAACGTTTTTTTATAATAACGGACGAATAAACTCTAAGGGGTTTCAGAATTATTATATACTAAATTAATGGTAAAAGTTTTCGTTTCGATGTACCTTTTATCTCGTATGTGCCTATTATATTTCAAAAGACTTGTTACCTATTGGTACAGTCAATACCTTGACTACTTAACCCCTCTTAAAAAGAACTAGATTAAGGGGGCCAGGTAATGCTGTTTTTGATTGCACTAATTTTGATATATTCTAATGAAAACATAGAGTGATGGATATAGCCTGATCTCTGTCACTCTCAAGTCGTGTCCTATTGCTGTCCCACTTGAAATAAGAGTAAGGGAAGAGATAGTGCACTTGAGTAGGTACACCTGCGTTTGCGCACGCATTACCACCATAATAATTATAATCTCCTGCTTAGTTGGTTAGTTTCCATGGAGATGGGCTAAACTGTCTAGGATGGGAGATAGTCAAGTTTCTCATGAATCTGTAAATTGATCATCATCATCATCATCATATCAGCCGCAGGACGTCCACTGCTGGACATAGGCCTCCCCCATAGATTTCCAAAACGACCGGTTAGCTAGTTTGATCCGCAAACCTTCATACCTGCTCATCATTCCATCCACAGTTGGCTCCAAACAGCATCTACCACGCTACAACACATCTAAAAGAAAAATACAATAACCCAGTAATATACATCACTGAGAATGGCTGGGCAACTTACCCTGACAGTGGGCTGATAGACGAAGAGAGAATCACGTACTACAGAGCTTCTATGGAGAGTATGCTGAATGCCTTGGATGCTGGAGTTAACCTCAAGGGGTATATGGCGTGGAGTCTCTTGGATAATATGGAATGGTTGGAAGGTTACATGTAAGTTAATAAAAGAATAGAACTTTGCAACCTTTTGGCAAAAATGAAAACGGTTAAATAATTAAAACCGGTCAAGTACTAGTCATAGCAGTACGGTCAGCAACAAAAGTCCATTATTAATGTTTCTTTTTTAATAGACACGAAATAACACAATTCATTGCTATTCAGAATTTCAGGCAATACCTAAGAGTTCATTTTATCTTAATTTTAGATTCATTTCGTATTTCCTGTGATATTGTGGTCAATAATATCTAAGGATTTAAAAATCCTAAATGTTAATCTACTTTTGTTGCTGACTGTTGTACCTACGTAGTCATAGCAGTAGTTAAACAAAGTACACACAATATTGAACACTACATACAATAAAATCACTTTTCTAAGGTGTAGGTATGTAACTTTATTCAATTTTTATTTTTCGTTGCTCTAGTGGCAATTGTACTTTATACACACTCTGTTACTACAACTCTCTACCTACCTACAACGGTTCATGAGATACAGCCCGCCAGACGGACGGACGAACACCGACCTACGCGTAGTAATTAGGGTCCTGTTGACATACTTTGGATAGTGAACAATAAGAATATTAACTTTATGTGTTACAGAGCGTGTTTCGGCTTATACCAAGTTGATTACGAAGACCCCGCTCGCACGCGCACCCCCAGAAAGACTGCGTTTATTTACAAGCACATTATCAAGAACCACTACGTGGACTATGAATATGAGCCTGAATCTATGATCATGACTATCGATGAGGGACACTGAAGATTGATCTACGTTCCTGTTTTTAGATATTATACCTTATTGCCATAATATTAAATGATATAATTAAAATAATTATGATGCTTTATTTCATTGTTTTATTTCGCTAGGAAAAATAAAGTGCGCAAATATAGGCAGGTCCAACAAGTAAATAAAAAAATCGATACCATACCTACTTAGCTGCGGGAGTAATCAGCAATTTAGCACGAAGTTAGACTTAAAACAATCTTAACGTAAATCTGTGGTTACTATGCTCGTGACCGAGCTAACGGACTTATGTGTGTGTGTGTGTGTTTGACTTCAACTTATATTGATTAAGCACTTGCACTTGCGGACTATTCTAAAATAGTGCGCTCACATTTTGAACAAGGGCAAACAACTGCCCAATATAAAAGAAAAACTGATCGCCTATTATTTTGAAATTAAAATCCCTACCTACTGTAATTTGGCTGAGTGTTTGGATTAAATTGTCTGTCTGTCCTCGGCTTAGCTCTAGCTAAGCCGAGGACAGACAGACTGACCAACAAACTGTGAACGTTTTTTGTTGACTACGGAACCGTAAAAACAGGTTATATATGTGATACTATGAACTATATTGGCATTAGTACGAAAACCATAAGGAAGATTTGTACATTTTTAAAATAATTTTTGGATACTTTTATAATCTGTGCGAAATGTCAACGTCCCGACGCAGCCCGACGACGTTCTGTCTCTTGACTCTATGGTCGGACAAAGGTGACAGTGACAGTAGAACAATCGGAGAAGGCCGTTGATTACTCATTCGCCAATAATGTTGAATACTATTGAATTTTTAAAAAGATAATTAAAATTAACAACAAAAATAAACAGTTGATAGGGCATTGTTTAAAATTGTGATTGTTTTATGGAAAAATAGCTCAAAATGCACCGCCGCCGAGGACCCAACTTCACTTATGTGAGCGGATGTGTAAAATACATGATTTTTGTATTGAATTTCATATTCTGGGTAAGTTATTTCTTGTTTTAATATTGATTAATTAAAGGTATGATATTTAGGATCAAGAATTTCAAGGAAATTTCGCTTATTTTCAATGTTAGAGAGTCTAAAATACAAGATTTCATTCATCATTGTTTGTGTGTGAATCATTGTTTTCGATGATACTGACAGGCATGGGAAACCTGGCATACAGTCTCGCTTGTATCTCGACCGCATCCGTCCTCTATTGTTCCGGCCTTTGTGGCGATAATGTGATATCGTGATAAATGTGGACTATTGTTATTTATTTAATCGTAACATTTTTAGCACTCTGTATGATTTCTATCAGTGGGAAAGAATATCGCACATAAATACGAGTCTTGTTTTAATAGTCATAAAATCAATATATTGATGTTTCATAACAGCAAGGCAAGGAAAAAATAAACTGGTTTGTTATGGATAGATATTGGTAAGTATGCATCACCTCTGATTTCTCAGAAGAGGGGATGTGATGTGATGATGTCATATAGTGTTCATTCAAAATAAATATTCTGCTAAAGATTATTTTATTTATTGCAGTTTTTCTTATTAAATGTAATCCTGATGGATGTATGAAGGGTTTTGTTGGAGTTTTACTAACTGAATGTGTACCCTATGGTCTCTCTTCATACTTTCAAAGAACACTATATACTCTGGAACTCCTAAATCAGACAATAGTTATAAAGACCTAAAGCAACAAAATAATTATGAGTAAAAAAAATAAAAAATAAATATATTATGCAGTTTTTTATCTGACATACTGGCCAAAACTTTACTGTGTTTCTTTGTTCCAAATTTAAATTCACAGCCTTTCAAAAATGAATAAATTGTTATATAAAAACTTGAAGTGGGCTGCACTCTCAGTACATGATGTTGCTTCTAATCTAAATATTAAATATTGAGAATTTTATGAGTAGCAGGAAGTCTTAATATCTTGTCTCAAACTCAGTATTGAAAGCGTTCAATGCTTAATACCAAACCCTAAAGTGATATCACATTTCTTTTAAACCAAGCATGGTTTAAAGTTGGTTTAAAGTTGATATTGCATTTCATTGAGGCATATATACATAAATGTAGACAGCATATCGTGTATGCGAGTAGCACAGGACCTCTTATTGTGGCGATCTTTAGGGGCCTTTTTAGAAAGTCCTTTATGCAAAGCCTGCATGTATACTGAAGAAAAAGTTGGAAACATGAGCCTCGAGTGTACAGGCATCTCCCGGATCCAGGACTTTGGGTTCACCAAAGTCTGCTATGGATACCCTGAGTAGTCTGGGAGAGTTAATCAGCTTCTGGAGGGAGGTTAATTGGATGGAGTGACGACCACCACAGCTCAATGACAATAGTCCAATGTCGAGGATATGATGATGGTGAAGATGATAGGAGAGGCCTATGTCCAGCAGTGGACATTGTTTATTTTTATTTATTTTTTATTTGAGATGGGTAAGCTCTTGACTCTAGTCTTGGTCAAAGGTGACATAGACAAAGTCTGTGATGGAGTGAGCTTACCCAGAAGAAGCCTGTTCACTCTAACTTTGAAGAGATTAGGGTTGAATTTGTTTGGTTCAATCATCATGATGTAGGCATGAAGTGTTTCCTTAAAACATCAACATACTGTACTATTAATTATTAATAGCTAAATTACAAAATCACAAATTGAAACTTTAATTTTTCCTGTTAATTCATTAATTAACAGGAAAAGTTTTAGTTCAATTTATGATTTTAACAAGAGACAATATTTTCCTGTCACAAAAATGTATGTTTTCATATTCTAAATAAACTAGCTATTGCATGCGATGCCACTTGCATCTTGGAAGTAAAAATTTACTTCAATTGGTCCTGCGCTTATGTATCTGTGGCCAAAGAAATATTATTGTTTCTTTAAGAGGGCATGATTCACTAGACTTCTTTGTTACAATATTTGCTTTATTTGTGTCTCACAAAATATATCCTATGCTTATGGGTTTAAAGTTGATTTTGTATTAATAGTGAATCAGCCTGATGTAAGTGCCAGTATTTTGGTGTTAGATAAATTTATCTTAAACATAGTAGAGGATATTACCGTGGTAGAGGTGACTTTGACAAAACTGCAACATTTACACTGCCAAAATGTGTGAACATTTGTTTTTTTTATATAACCAAAATTTTAATAAACTCGAAGTTGTGGGTGAATCAAGTACGGAAACCAAGATAAGAGTTAGTGCTATGATAACCCTTGCACTTTTTTTATATTCATCTAAATCTGTTTAGCTATTATAACTGGATTAACAAACATACAAACACACCTTTCAAACTATCCATGCAATATGATAAACATACATACATACAATCATGCCTGTATTCCCTCGAAGGGTTAGGCAGAGGTGTACCAATGTACACACAAATCCTTACTCTGAGCTCCTACTGAGAATTTCATAGAAAAACCCAATAACACTTTTTGCTTGACCTGGGAATTAAACCCAGGACATCTAGCGTAGCAGTCATGCTTAGGACCACTAGGCCAATAAGGCAGTTCAGTTATTTTTCATTGGAATAATACAGTTTATTGCACAAACAGGATGCTTAATCCTTAATTATAATTCAGTAAAAACATAGTCCACCAACACAAGGTAGAGGAACGACTGCACACCGCAGGAAGATACTGGATGCAGGCCGCTTCCAACCGTTCCTTTTGGAAATCTATGGGGGACGGACGCCTATCTCCAGCAGTGGACGTCCTACACCTGATATGATGAAGATGAAAAGAAATTTTGTGCATTTTGGCTACTATATATGCTATTTTGACACTGCAATCCCGTTTAATGTTAAATAAAAATATCTGTATGTTATTCCGGGTCTTGTTGTAAGTGTATGTGCGTTTATGTATGCTTGTAAACACTTTCATGACATAGACGAAACTCCAAAAGAGGGGAAAACTGCAAAATAATGAAATGTTTTGAATTTTATTAATTTTAATTTCAGTTATTTGGAGGTCTACTCATTGCCGTCGGCCTTTATGCATTCATCGACAAATGGCAAGCCACAGGACTAATAAAAGTGAGTTTATTCATTCATTTTTTTATGTGAGTCTTAGGCCCTGCGCAAATGTAGACAGTTTAGTGTCTTGTATCTGATACAAGGGACCAGCAACCTGCACTGAGTATTTTATTCTCATACATATTATTGGTTAATCAACAAAATCATACACAAAGACAGCCACTATGCTTCTACTTGACACACACTGATCACCGATTACAAGTGTTACTTTGTTAGCAATGAGACACTTAAATGTTGCTAGTGAAACAGACAAGCAACAATAATAACTTTCCATACAGATTGTATGTATTGTCGCTCATACAACATATGATAACAACTTATTCATTTCGGGGTTTTTCCAGCAGATAAAAAATATTATCATAGTATTTAAGTTCTGGTGGTTAATCCATTCAGTGCGGGGCGACGCACATGCGCGTTGCCCGCTCTGAAAGGGTTAATATAATTATTTCATGTCTGTAAATTCCGCCTAATCTCCTAAATGGCTGTAACGATTTTCATTTGACTGCCACTGGCAGATTAGCTGTTATAATGAATCAAAGAAAAAACTGAGTCGGGCGTAAATTAGTCAATAAAAAAATGGCCATTAAACATCAAAACATTGAATTATTTCCCGTTTTTCCAGCTGGATACCGTATACGATGTAATGCTAAACATAAGTCTGCTGATCGCCCTGCTCGGAGGTGTCGTGTTCATAGTCAGCTTCGCGGGATGCGTGGGCGCACTCAGAGAGAACACCTGTCTGCTCAAGTTTGTAAGTAAAACAACATATAGTAGAGTTACCTTTTGGGCTTGTCCAAAGTAAGCATATGCTACTGCTTGGCCTTGTCCAAACTATGTTGGGGTTGGATTCCAGTCTAACCAGATGTAGCTGAATACCAGTGTTTTACATGAAGCGAATGAATATCTGACCGCCATAACCCACTTACTGGGTAATACGAAACCTCTTGATTAGACTGGTTTTCAGACTTCCTCACTTTCTTCTCAAAGTAAGCATGCTTACCCTCTTTTTAGTAGTAGTAGATCTTTTTATGAAAGAGCTTGTCCGAAGAAGTATTACCACTATACATAATTCTGCCGCAAAGCAGCGTTACTGCGTTCCGGTTTGAAGGGTTTAGGTGCCAGTGTAATTACTAGCACATGATAAACATTTCAACTTTGTCTCTGGGATGGCAACTCATTTGCAAGGCCTCTGGTATTGCAGATGTCTATAGGTAGCAGTGAACGCTTAACATCAGGTGGGCCGTCGAATTGTATGCCTTTCAATGAATCTACTAACATCCTCTCGCATACTTAACCTACAATCAATTAAAATAAATAAAACTGTAAAATGTCATATGATATCATACTTACCCTACTGCGTTCTGTCAACGCGCTTAGTACATAATTTGTAAAATGATAATGTTGGGGGGTGGGATCCTGGTGTCCTGAAACACAGGCCTCGAGCCTAGCTTAGGCACCAGTCTCCCACAATATATACTTGCCTAAATTATGTATCACTGTTGATTTGATCAATGTAAAATGATTTATGTATATTGTGGTGAGAAATAAACGAATATTATTATTATTATTCTCATTTATTCATTGTACTACTCTGTGTAAAAAGTACCGGGAATTCCTAAATTACAGAAGTTGCGGTAAAGCTATCGAAATATTTTATTTTTCGATAAATTGGTAGTTCTGTTCTGAGTTACCGTGGTAACTTTGAGCGCTATATGTCACTCAGTGTAATTACAGCTGCCGTTTTTGTACTTCTTGGTTGTAAGTGATCTGCGATTTTGTTTTGGAAGATTTTTTTGAACAAAAAGAGTTTGCCTTACGTTTGCCTATCTAACGAAATTTCTTGTGCCAAATCACTAAAAATGTTGCAGAAGTCGTATAGTGATTCGTGTATCTCAAAAACACTGGCATATGAACGGTATAAAGTATTTAAAGAAGGCTGACAAGTGGTAGTTGATTTGTCTCGTTCTGATCGACCCCCAACAGCTGCGAACGATGAAAACATCATTTTAATCAGGTGTTTGGTACTTGGAAATCGTCGTATGAGTTTTAGAGACGATGCTCTAGAGGTTAACGTATCTTTTAAATTCGTTCATAATATTCTGACTGACATTTTGGGCATGAGACGCGTCGCCGCACAATGAGTGCCAAAAGAGCTCAATTTTGTCCAAAAAGAGCATCGAAACCAGGTTGCTGAAGACATGATTTCCCGAGCTTCTACGGACTTCACCTTCATGAATTTCATAGTAACTGGCGGCGAGACATGGGTTTATGAGTACGATAAGCAAACAAGTCAACAGTCTGCAGAATGGCGCGATTCGAGTCGATTAAATCTAAAAAAGAAAATTCGCTGAAGGAATCGAACACCATACCTCAATCAGCTTACAAAAAAAATATGGAGGACTGGTTCAAGCGCTAGCGTAGCTGTATCGCAAGCGAAGGGGCGTACTTTGAAGGTAACGTAATACATTTTGACAAATAATTTTTTTTTTGGTTTTATTGAACAATTCCCGGTACTTTTTACACAGAATGTATATACATACTAGCTTCTGCCCGCGACTTCGTCCGCGTCACAGTTGATGTGTTATCCTACGGGATGCGTACATTTTCCCGGGATAAAAAGTATCCTATGTGTTATTCCAGACTATAATCTATCTTTGTGCCAAATTTCATCCAGATCCATTCAGCCGTTTAAGCGTGAAAGAGTAACAAACATCCATCCATACATACAAACTTTCGCCTTTATAATAGTAGTAGGATAAGTTACATTTTTAAATATTAGTATACAAAAAAAAAACATTTAAAAATATAAAAAATAGTAGCCCACCGTATTATTAATGATGTTTAAAAATAAAATGTTTACATTATATCATAGAAGTTGTGCCTCGGAAAGCATGTTAAGCCGTTGGTCCCGGCTGTCATTCGTAGATCTTTGACAGTCGTTACGGATAGTCAGAAGCTAGGAAGTCTAACAACCAGTCTTACCAAGAGGTATCGTGTTGCCCAAAACCTGAGTTGTGGAGATCAGATAGGCAGTCGCTCCATGTAAAACACTGGTGTTCAGCTGCATCCAGTTAGACTGGAAGCCGACCCCGACATAGTTAGGAAAAGGCTAGACAATAGTAGTACTATATTATAGAAGTTCTTGACGCGTGACTACTGTGTGTGCTATTGAATATTTGCATAACAATAGTCTTGTTTTATCTCCCTTCTTATCAGTGCAGTCGGGACTTATCAGTTATCGGCACGTCTTTACCTAGCGCATATGTTTATGAAGCTGTCGTGATGCGAAAATATTATGCTTTACTATCAGCGGTGTTATTCTGTAAAACCCTCCTTCCCTGAAGTGAGCGTGTGGCGACCTGTCAATCCGTAGTATCGTATAGAAACAGCCCAGTTTTAGCTCACTTCACTTTAATTCACTGAGGGAGATTTCTTACAGAATAAGCCGGCAGTATGTTAAAAAAAATATCTAAATGTTTAGTTTCGAACACGCTTACATGGTGCTAAATCAATTCCAAGATGATGATTGGTTGATGTTTCGAAGTTAAAGTCAAAGCATTTATTTTAATTAGACCAAAACATCTCAAATGGAGAAGAACAAGCAAGAAACTCCACGGATCCCTTTTTCAATTTGGTTTTTACAAAATGTTGGTTACAATATTCTTGTTGCTTCTGTTTGTGAAATAGAGTATATTATTATGTTTATATCCTGCTGACCCTAGTACCGCATCGCTTTGAAACATGGTCATGTTTCGCGGCATATTTCTTCTTCAAAGTTCTTTTGACGGGCCTGTTGGTCTAGTGGTTAGGGGCCCTGACTGCTAAGCCGGAGGTCGTGGGTTCGATTCCCACCCAGGACAAACATTGTGTGATGAGCATGATTGTTTGTTCTGTGTCTGGGTGTGATTTATCTATAATATGTATGTATTTATAAATTATATAAGTATGTATATCAGTTGTCTGGTTACCATAACACAAGCTCTGCTTAGCTTGGGATCAGATAGTCGTGTGTGAGTTGTCCCAAGATATTTATTTTATTTGTATTTATGGTGAAATGAAGAAGCTTATTACATACTATAGTATTTTTTTTAATCTCGTAGACTAAATTGACAGTGTCATACGTCAAATATAAAAATAATGTGCTTTCGGCCCATGAACATAAAGCACACTATTTTCAAGTTTGACGTAAGAAGCTGTCAAACCAGTCTACGAAATTAAAAAATACACTTTCGCTTCTGCCTGCATTTATAATATTAGTAGGACCAACGATATTTGTTTAATGTTATAACGAATACAGTTCACTAATAATAGAAACATTCAGAGTAATGAGCCAATGTTTTTACCGTTCCATAAACTATTTTATAAACACGAAACGAGATGTGTTAGTCTTTGTTTACCTGATAATTTTAAACTATTTTTTGCCTCGTCGATCTCGTGGTGGCAAGCACAACTGTTGCGCCTGGGGTCCTGGCTTCGATTCCCGGGCCGCATAAAAAGTGTTTTTGAGTTTTTTCATTAAAAAAATCTCAGTAACTACCTGGAGTTTGCAAGTTGGTGGTGTGACACCCCCGTGGCTCTAAAAGCACGTAAAGCCGTTGGTCCTGCGCCTGGTCTCTCCCCGGTTATGTCGGATTGCCATCCCATCGGACTATTAGAGTTAGGGAAGAGGGAGTGCATCTGTTTGCGCACACACTTGTGCACTATAAATCTCCTGCATACTTGGCTAGTCTGCATTAAGATTAGCCGCCGTGGCCGGAATGGGTCTGGAGAATAGAATACATTATTTTTTAAAGCAGTTCTCGCGGCCTTACCGTCAATGCGCACTACTGGACTAATTGAAATAAATGTTTTGACTTTGACTGTGATGACTTTACTCACACAATTGTGCTCTATAAAATCTCCTACATACTTGGCCAGTCTCCATTGGCATAGGCCACCGTGACTGGAATTCGGTCAGGATTTTTTTTTTAATTAATACCATCACGCCTGTATTCCCAGAAGAGTTAGGCTGAGGTGTGTCAATGTATACCCACAGTTCGCCGGTATATTTAGGTCCCATGTAATAGGGAGCGAGCCTATTGCCATTAACCGGGCACAAATACAAACTCCGAGCTGCAACTGAGAATTTCATAGAAAAACCCAATAACACTTTTTGCTCGACCTGGGAATCGAACCCGGGACCCCTTGCACAGCAGTGCCCAACGGGGCAGTCACGGTCAGGACTCAGGAGGATATTATAATTCTGGCAAATAAAGCATTCATCCATTCATTTCTTCCACAGTACTCCCTCTGCCTACTCATCTTATTCCTGGTGGAGATGGGCGGAGCTGTCTGCGGGTTCGTGTTCCCTCGCTCTCTCCACGGACTGCTAGAGCTGAGCTTCACAGAGCGAGTAGTCCATGCGTATAGAGATGACCCTGATCTTCAGAACTTCATCGATTTCGCTCAGAGTGATGTGAGTATGCTTTCCTACTACGTTTCTTGCACTGCAGGGGGGCAATCTACAACAGAAGAAGACGTCCCGGGCGCCGGGAGTCTCAGGGCGATTCCCGGCCACTGTCGTCGCGGCTGTGGACGGCAAGGGTTGGGTGGCTCGCCGTCATATTAGACAAATGGCGCCTAATAGTAGTATTTTGACAATATTTCCTTCCTGGTTCATTTTACGATAAAACACTATGTAGAAAATTTCCTGCAATTTATGTAATTCTTTTCAAATCAATAGTTTTGGCGTACGAGCGAGCCAACGTAATATGCAGATCCAATGCGTTAGTATGGTTGCGGGTTGTTCGAAAGAGTTACCGCGCCCCGGAACGCTAAGGGCACAAGAAGGAACATGGATGAGTTTTAGTCAGTAAAAGTCTGACACTCCCCCCCGCCCCGCCTAGAGCGGAAGAAGTCATTTGATGATTTCTCATCCTTAATTAAAATACAAAAATAAAGGCGTTAGTAGATACGGGATTCTCACTGGTTTTCTATTGGTCTTCCAGTTCCACTGTTGCGGTCTAACCTCGGACGGGTACATGGACTGGTCGAAGAACGAGTACTTCAACTGCTCATCCCCATCCGTGGAGCGGTGTGGTGTTCCGTTCTCATGCTGCATCAACGCAACCGACATCTCCTCAGGACTCGTCAATATTATGTGTGGGTACGGAGTGCAGAACTATCCGGTGAGTGTGAAGGTTTGATGTGAGGAATTGGGTGGAATGTACCTTATTCTCTTTTGAAAAGGGAGGGATCTTCTGATCAGACGGGTGTTGTGTTTGGTGGGCTACTGCTCGATGTTCGTTGTCGGGATTTCGCCGAGAACTTTGATTTCGGAAACATCAGAAATGGATTGTTTTTCTTATACCTCCGCTAATCTTTGAAACAGTTCAATCGAGTCTCCGGGGCTTGTCGAGCTTTATTGCCTCGACGCTTTTCTAACGGTCTTCACTGTTGATTCTGACTTTCAGGAGTTGCAGTGGTTGGCAATAGTGTGGCGGGTTTTTCCCATATAAAAAAAAGCTCAAATTGTATGGAACAGCTGATATTTTTATGGTAACCTTCTACCATGTAGATCGCTACCATGTTACCACATTCAGCCCAATGATGTCAATTTGTTCACCCAATAGGAGCTATGAAATAAATAACTTATTTCCAACTCCAGGTGGCCGAAGCAAGTAAACGCGTGTGGACGAGCGGCTGCATAGAGATCGTGCGGTCGTGGGCGGAGCGCAACCTGTACACCATCGCGTCCGTGGCGCTGGGCGTGGCGCTGTCGCAGCTGTTCGTCATCTACCTCGCCAAGACGCTGGAGGGGCAGATAGAGCTGCAGAAAGCCAGGTAGGGGACGCTATGCCGGCTACGACACCACGCCGGACTTAGGATTGTCTTGACGATGAGGTAATGGTATTGGTTGTGTGGATGGAAGTCTTAGGTTATTGTATTCCTCCCGTGGGAGTAGAGATCTGCTCAGGAACAGCGCGACGAGGCCGGACGCATGGCCATAGGCAGAGGTGGAACAACGCGGTGGTTTTAGCTGGTAAGAGTCTAGCATGGCCCTCCGTCATACCTACAACGGAGGAAGTCCATGAGGGTTTCCACCGAGCACCAAAAAAACAGGGTTTTGTATTCCCAACATTGGGAAAAGGCTTGGCAGCTGATGATGATATGAAATGTTGAGAGTTATGTATTTTGAACCGTATGTTCAATATAAGTAGGGTTTGATTCAGCATACATTTGCGTGGTACACCCCAGTGTACCACGAAGAAGTTATTGCTCTGAAGTTTTCGCAAACCTCCAGGATTTTTTTCGGTATCATGGGTGCGTTCTATTTTGTGTTCTAATGCTATGGATTAAGATCTCAGAGTCGTCAGATGTCAGACATTCTAGCATCGTTATTTTTTTTTTAATAGTTAGAGGAGTATGTAGTTAAGAAGGTATACATATTTGCTAGTTTCAATATTGGGCTGTTTTTCAGGTATTAGATATAAAAGGTACATTACTTACTTACGTTCAAGTGAGAAGACTTTTAATATATGTTTGACACGATATTGTTAAAAACCAACATACATTATTGTCAAACTTTTTGTGAATCAATTTCATTCAGATTTTCATATACAGGAAAAGTTTTTAACCAGTGCGTAAATTTTTTTGGTAGTTCAGTGTCAATAATAGAACACATTTCCGTGTTTAGTTAAAAAAAAAAAAAAAAAAAAAATCATCCTTATCCGAGTTTGAAATAAGCAAAACATGGACATAATCTATTCGCCATACTATCAATGACTAATCTTGGCCGCCGCCCGGGCGCATGGCTGGGGTGAGGGGGTGGGGAATGCGCTAGCGCCGAGTGACAATGAAATATGGTTTTTAAGTATACATGTTTCGTAAGCGATAACTTTTTTTTTTAGTACTAAGACATATCAAAATAAAATATACGTGTTTAATAAAACGTGTTGAAGTTTATTATGGCTAAATTTACGCACTGGTTAAAATTTTTTCCTGTATAGAATTCCATTGTAAAGTCAATTATCTATTTTAATTTAATGTATTCAAGGGTGATTTTAGAGAGTGACCATTTGTGATTAAAAGATCCTGAGTAAATGCTGGTTACAACGGAATTGGAATTTTAGTAAAGTTCAAATTCATGTTTGAAATTGAGCTCGTTATTCATGATAAGTTCAATATTCACTTTTAGATATTCTCTATTAAAAACTAATCTTACTCCAAAACCATTTCAGATGGCAAACCTGAAACAGGGGCACGATGGGCGCGTACCGCGACGAGTGCCGGCGAGCGCTACTGTAGCACGCAGAGCCTCGCACGGGACTCGAACCCGCGCCCTCCGCACTCCACATGTGATGCGACCACCGCGCCACCGGGACTAAACACGGTAACATGTGTGAAGTGACAAGACTACTAAAAAAACCGGATTAAAAAAAACCGGATTTCAAAATCCGTTAAATGTGCCATCGGTATAGTGATTTCAGACGCAAGAAAGATGTGCCATTTACTGTGGAACCCTAATTCAAAAGTTTTTTTTTTTACCTCGTTGGATGGCAAGCAACCTACGGTCCACCTGATGTTAAGTGATCACCTCTGCCTATAGACATCTGCAATACCAGAGGCCTTGTGTTGCCATCCTAGAGACAAAGTTGAAATGTCTCATGTGCCTGTAATTCAATGGTGAACTTCAACTTCATACTGCGTGCCATCAGGAATCAAACTCGTAATCAAGTTAAACTGTTGATGAACAGACAACAGCACATTAACATATCCCAAACTGTCAGTTTTTCCCATTTGAATATGAACCTTATTTTTTTTGTGATAATGTTGAAACAGTATCAAAAAAATTTGACAGATTGGGGTACGTTGATGTAATTTCTGTACCATCGACAATTTGCTATGGTGATTTGATTTGGCTTTGTTGAGAATTTTACCTATTTTTAATGGCTTGCAAGTGATGACTACTAAAAATCCATTTTCATAATAAGGTACTGGACACCACCAATCAATTGACGTTCTTTTTATGAGCTGTCAAAACGCGATACATCATACCTACATCCTATCTTGTATTGCCAGTTGTGAAAATTTTACCAGAACCAGTGTTGCCAAGTCAAAGGAAAAAATAAGTAAAATTCTTACAAAAAAAAAACAGCATTTACGAAAGAATCTCAGAACAGTTCGAAATTGCATTTCGTGTCATCGCGCCGTACCCATAGGGTGTAGGCAGATCTCTACGAGCTTTCTTATAATAAGCGGCATTATTGTGCGTACTATTATTAGGTGTAATTAAATTTGCCAATTCCTGGTGTTAATATCTGTAGTTTTTAAGATGTATCTATTTGTGTATTGTTGGTATTATTCTTTATTATAGGGATTAGTAGAGCTTTTTATACGAAAATGGTGGTCTGGCTTGATTTTGGCAAAAATCAGTGATATGGTAATAGATTAGATTTTTGAAGTGAAAACTTCTTTAGCGGCGTTGTGCACTTTTTTTGGAATAGGTAAAAAATGTTAAACTCGCGTCAGGACACGTGACCCTGATCGAAAATTCGTAAGCGGCGTTGTGCACTTGTTTTGGAATGGGTAAAAATGTTAAACTCGCGTCAGGACACGTGACCTGATCGAAAATCTTACGAATTTATCGTACACAAATATGACAATACGTCTTTAGCGTTTTCACTTCTGCCGGCACTCCCGGAGTGCAACCCGTCGTTATTTTTTTTTAAACAGCCTGTGTTGTCTTACTGCTGGGAAAAGCTCCTTCCCCCCCCCCCCCCCCCCCATTACCTTCCACTAAATAAAAAGATAAATAAAGGTGCTCTGATGGTAAACCCATATTTCTGACTGTTGAGATTTTCATACAAAAATACCCCATCCAAATTTCCAATTTTTTCTAATGGATTATCCAAAAAAAAATTGCATACAGACCAGTCCTGACAATTATGAATACAGCCTAATAAAAATCGGCTTATTGAGGTCGGGCCGTTCTCAAGTAATGATATTTCATGCTTACGGCAATTAATTTTTATTTAAATAGATTTATTGCAAAATTATCATTCTCTTGGTCGCCAAAATCAAGTACATTCCTTTTAAAAAATCTATCGGTAAACATAGACCTCAAACAATCATTGAAAATATTTTCCTAGAACAGTATTTTCTTATAAAACACAGGCAATGTTGCCCCAGAAAGGATTTGACAAAAAGTTCTACTTACCCTATAAAACCATGTATTTCATAATATCTTGCATTTATAACGGACTGTATATAACGCATATTAAATATCCATAGGGTTTTATATTACAGATCCTAAGAATATTATGAATTTAATTCTCAATGTATTTAGTATCGGTATCATTATAGTATCGATACCCATATCTTCCTATACGTTATCCCTCTAATACAGGGTGATAAGAAAATAGTTTAAGTATCAATCAAAGTATCAGTCTGAATTTGAACAACCTGTATATTAAAAAAAATGTATTGTTTTGTCATAATTATAATATTGTACTCTAGATTTTTTTTCATATACAGGTTGTATACAAAAATATCGGTATCGGTACAATAATGAAAGTTACATTTAATTAATTAATTCAAATAGTGTAATTATAATAATAATGATCAAGTCTCACGAACAAAAATCTTCCTTTTGTAAAGTTTAAGTAGGAAAATATCTAAATTGTGATAGTTTTTATTCCACTTTAAGATAAACTTCGCAGATTAGGGCAAGCGAATAGGTCAGTTTAAGCTTAG
This sequence comes from Caradrina clavipalpis, assembly GCA_932526535.1. Classification (NCBI taxonomy): domain Eukaryota; kingdom Metazoa; phylum Arthropoda; class Insecta; order Lepidoptera; family Noctuidae; genus Caradrina; species Caradrina clavipalpis. The sequence goes on from OW052110.1 coordinate 2,680,092, forward strand.
GTCAGTCAAAAACTTAGTATATTCACGCAGACTAGGCGTGTATCCGGCCAGAAATGTTAAATACCTAACTAAAGGTACATTTAATTCGTTTCAGTATTATAGTTTTCAATACAACATTTCAATGACTATTATATTAAAATGCAGCATCTTATAATATGGTTTTAAAAGACAGTACAATGTTGGAAATATTTGCACAACTAGTATTCGCGCGCGTCGTTGCTCGTGTTTAGTACTGGAGTGCGATTCTCTAAAATGCAAACACGAAAACGAATCTCACTCAAGTGACCGCGCTCACTTCGATTACGAACCCACTTGACCTTGGTTTAGTATTCGCTCGCCGTGGTGACGTCACCGGTGTGATCGTGTTTAACAGAATACTATTTTGTAATCTCACTGTGGATTCAGCTTTCGAATAACGAAGTGAGGCTTAGAGAATCGTACTGCTGGAGTGATGGAACGGCCGCCATGTAACACGCCGCACTGCCTCGCCTCGTCTGCGTGAAGTCAGTAAACTTAGGCTGTCTTTATTTTCACTGTAGTCTGATTATAAACTAGTTGCAAGATATATCGTGACACCAGCCTTTACTATGAATTCAGTACTGCTTGCACTAATCAGCTCAAAATGGGATGTCGCCTAAAAATAGGCCGTATGCTCAATTTTTCCCGAAATTAAAATTCGAAGACAAAAAGCAAAAAGGTGTTGTTTTTTCATTGTGAATATGTAGACTGAATTTATTTTTATTAGGAAAATACAACTTGTATGTAATTATACATATTTTCTAGGAAATTGGTTGATAATCTGCTTTTTTTATTAGACGTAAGGTGATGTCGTGTAAATAGATTTTGACTACCATACTTTGATGCGGTTTACTCGGCCGGTGAAAATCCGGTACCGAGAATTTAGCTTGTTAATATGTAGGCATTTAGTATTTTTAGTACCGATATTTATCCCGGTATTCTAATACCGAGAAAAATATATTATATCGATATATCAAATTTCGGTACAAAATCATTGTTACTAAATTGTCAAAATTATGTAAATACATACATAGTGTTAGAAAATTGTTATTGATTTCATATCATTGGTAAATGTTTATTATTAAAATAAAATAAAAAATGTAAATCGTCCCATTGCACGCATAATGTGCTCAATATTTGGTTCAACGCTCAATTTTCTTGTAGTTATAGTTGTTGATTTGACAGCTATAATAAGAAATCGACTGTGTCAAACTTATTCAAGTTAAGTACTGAAAAAATATCGGGAAAAAAGTAGTACCGAAAAAATCGGGATCCAAATTGAGATTTCCTTTACTTACTCTCACTAAAAATTGCCGTATAAAAATAAATATTTTCAATATGAAGATGTAGCTTTAATAGACGATTTTTTTATTAAGCTATCGTTTTTTACATTCCAAAAATTGACTGAATATTAGGACCTAAGCACACGGTGAGTTAAGTGGCAGTAAAAAGGTTTTTGACACAGAAAACATTATTAACACATGTTTCAAAATACCCTAGTCTATCTATAAATAGTATTAAACAAAGCCGCTTTTCGTGTCTGTTTGGCTGCTACATTATACAAAACTACACAATGGATTTTTATGCAGTTTTCACCATAAAGGTAAGGCCACACAAACGTAATTATGTGAGTTGAGACTTGCGTTGTTTGAGCCGCGTAATTTACTTCATACTGAATCTGACAACTCATTTTGTGTCGCCGTGTGAACGAAACATGAGATTTTTTTTTATTCGAGGTGGGTAAGCTCTTGACTTATAGTCTTGGTCAAAGGTGACATAGACAAAGTCTACGATGGAGTGAGCTTACCCAGAAGAAGCCTGTTCACTCTAACTTTGAAGAGATTAGGGTTGAATGCGTTCGGAAATACAGACGCAGTTTTGTATGAAACCGAATGTAGCAGAAATTACGCGACTCAAAACTCAAAAAATTACGCTCATCTGGCTTCACCGTAATGGTCATTGTTTATTATAACAGCAATTCTCTGACACGGCAGCAATTGCTTCAAAAAGTCCAACCGTTAGCTGCCAGCGTGCCGCCCACAGTCGTCACCTTTTTATCTTGTCATTGTAAAAACAACTTTAACGCGTAAGATTTAAAGTCCTAACTTCAATGGCAAATTAGTTGCTGGGTCGGTCCCGCGCTGTTATAAAGGGCGAAGATTTATTCCAGAAAATATGTGTATATTAATATTTAACTTGAAGTAATATTATTTAGAAACACTTTGAAATAGCCATACAGTTAAGTAAACTTACAGTTTTAAAGTTACTGGTACTATTTTAATGTTATTATTAAGCATTTAAACTAAAGTGTATTTTTTTTTCTCAGAGACTAAGTTGACAGTTTGATTCGTCAAAAATAAAAATAATGTGCTTTCGGTGGAAACCGATCACTTATCCAAATGTTTTTTGATCGAATTTAATTTTACCGAAAACTATTGACCGACGTTTTTTTTTTGCCATACTTATGCATATTTGACATATTTTTAGATGATCGAAGTATCATGTGTCACAGGTATCATTTTACCGAACTACATTTCACCGATTTACGAAATAACTTTTTTGTATTGGTCGAAGCCTCTTTTGGACGTTTTACATTTGACGCCGTGACAGAAACAATGTTTGTCGCATGAAGCATGCAGCATGCTTGCTTGAAGAGTGGTAAAATGACTGTTCGTTAACATAATACTTCGAAATCATGTTATTTCGGCTAAATAAAGACGGTGAAAAGAAATTCGGTCAAACGTTTTCGATTTTATGATAGGTTTAACCGCTTTCGGTACATAAACCATAAAGCACACTATTTTCAAGTTGGACACATAAAGCCGTCAAATCAGTCTCTGAAATAAAAAAAATATACTTTAGATACATATTACAATCACAGTAAAACATTTATATATGTATTAGTTCAACTTCCACATAATAAATATAGTGCAATATTTTAATAATAAAATATTAGTTGATTTTAGTGCCAGTTTAGTGAATATTCAGTGATTATTTTAAAAATATACTTAGTGAATATTTTTTATGCATTTTTTTAGCAAAGGACACTTAGATCCCATGTCTCATTTTCTGAGAAAAACTAAAACTCATTTAAGGATCAGTAAATATAGCCAGCGTATTAAAAAAAAAAACAATGATTATTGATTAATATTTAAAAAATATGCTCATTATAACTGACATAGAGTTCAAAATTGAAGACTATTTTTATTTCTAAATTGCAATACGTACAAAATCGTTGATCATGAATTTTACAAGTAACTATGTGATTTCATTATGTGTTAAATTTATGTTAAGTAGTAATCTTCAAATGTTAGTCATGATTAAATTATCGCGTTGAATTTTGATTGCAATTGTATTGCAATTATTGATCTTATTGCCAACCACGTCAGTAATCGACTTCAAAAAAGAGGTTTTTAAAAACAAGTCCTGTTAAAAAAGCGGTTTTTAAAAACAAGCCCTGTTATAAAAGCGGTTTTTAAAGACAAGTCCTGTTTTAAAAGCGGTTTTTAAAAACAAGTCCTGTTAAAAAACGGTTTTTTAAAACAAGTCCTGTTAAAAAATGAGGTTTTTAAAAACTAGTCTTGTTATCGACTGCAGCGTAATTGTATATCTTCTTATGATAGTTAAAAAGAATAATATTACTCGATGTTTTAACCAAATATAATCTACATGTCGTATCCTTAGCATATAAGTTTATAAACTTATCGTTGTAAATAATGTATTAGGACTTCTAGTGTACGTAATAAAGCCATTTTTATTCAAATTTTGATAGACGAAATATTTGAATTTCATCATCATCATATCAGATGAACGACGTCCACCGCTAGATATAGGCCTCCGCTAAAAAGTTTACACACACGACACGGTTGGCGCTGTGGCCGAGTAACTGGTTGCTGCGCTGCGTGTCGCGGGTTCAATTCCCGCGCGGAACAAATATTTGCACGACCTACAGATAGTTGTTCCGGATCTGACTATTTGCGTATGTGGCGTCATATGTTTGTAAACGCACCCACAGTACAGTAGAAATTCCCAGTGCAGGGAAAAGTCTTTATTTAAAAAAAGAAATGTAAAATCACACCAAAACGGCTGAAACGATAGTAGTGAAATTTGACAAAGACGTAGCTTAGGATCTGATTAATGACATAAGCCACTTCCTCTGCGTCCGTATATTTGTCATTAACGCTGACAAAGTGGTGTGTGAGAACTAGTTAAAAACAGTTAGGCGGTAAAATATATTTAACGAAACAGTTTCCAGTCTCAAATACGGATTTTTTTTATACTTTATTCAATTTGGATAATTTTCAATCCTTGCCAAAAAAAAATTTCAATGTCTAACTACACTATGGCTTTCATGTCTTTTTATTTAATAGCTAAGTTAATGCCATTTTATACAAGTTGCTTTAGCAAATACATTTAACAGAAAAAGATTTTTTAGCTACTAAAAATCACACTTTCAATTTTATTTTATATTCACCATTTTACATTTTACCCTTCGATACTTTAAGTTTTACCCTTCAAGGGTAATATTCGCATAATAGTTCAAATATTTCGTCCACCTAATTTCAGTTAGTATAAAGCACAATTCATATAATAATGAAGATATTTTGCGTATTAAATAGTGGGAACTGATAAAAAGACATTATTCTTGTACATTGAATACCATTTGTCTGATGTAAAGTATAAAAAATAAAATGAACTGTAACCTGTATGTGTTATGTCTTATTTTTGTTTGTATTTCTATTAGTGTAACAGGTGTAAAAACACGTTTAATGTAACCTAAAGTTCTTCCCAACATAGCTTTAATTTTTTTGTTCTAAACCAGGGGCTTTTATTTTACTTGGCTTTTTGAGACGTAAGAGCTAAGTTTCAATTTACCAAATTGCAGTTTTTAAAGAGCCACTAAAAACGAAGTGTATTTTTTAAAATTACCCTTTAAAGTTAAGAAAGTGGTGAAACTAGAAGAAAGCAAAAATATTTATTTTTGAATATCCAGGGGGCCAGGGCCAAATAAATTAGGGCTGAGTAGTAGAGAGTAAGTAGCAGATGCACCTATCCATCATTTTAGTATGTTCAACGTTCTGCCAAACACCCTGTATATTGTAATACCTAATCAATTATGAATAGATTGTAGGATTTCAAGGGATAGTAAAACAATTGAATATGGAACTGGAGAACCGCAGGTTGCCGACCCCTGTTCTAGACAATATCTGAGAACCTGGTTACCGGGATATTGAAAGGTCAAAGTCAACTTTTTGACATGTTAATTGGCGAAATCGGTTTAAATATTATTTTCACATACATAAATCACCGCACTCTGGTGGAGACTCAGCCTTAAGGGCCACTTGCACTCACTCAATTACTAAACACATTTATAGCTAAACGCATTCGAAATACATGTCGCTTGCTGGTTGGTTGCGTAGTTCCAACGTAGCGCGATAGATGTCGCTGAATTGTCATAAATAACACAAGACAACACTCGAATATTTTCCGGGGTAAATTCATAGCGTATTTTGTAGATAATCATGGGCCTAATATCAGAAAAATAATCATTTATTTAAATCATATATATAGAAAGGTGATTTTAATTTATCCTATTCACTTTGTTAACAAATTAAGAGGGTAGCTCTATTTTTTTCTAAGAAACGCAATACAATAATATTTTGTAGTGTCAGTATACATTTAGTTCTTTTATCATGTCTCGCTTTTGTGTTAATTCTCGAAATTTATATTGTTTTATTTGTGATTTATATTCGCCAAAGTGTAAATTACGAAGTGTTATAGTACATATTTTGGTTTAGACATTCGCAATCAAGCCTAGTATTGTGTGCCACTTAAGTGTAGTTAACTTGTTACTCATATACACTAAATATTATAAAGAGGAAAGATTTATATTTTTGTACTAGCTGTTCCCCGCGGTTTCACCCTCGCTGCTCAGCACCTGTTGGTCGTAGCGTTGTTACATAGCCTATAGCCTTCCTCAAGATATGGACTATCCAACACTAAAAGAATTTTCCAATTCCAACCAGTAGTCCCTGAGATTAGCGCGTTCAAACAAACAAACTCTTTAGTTTTATAATATTAAGTATAGATGTAACGAATAAACTTAAAAACTACTGGACCGATTTCAAAAATCCTTTTGCCGTTAGAAAGCTACATTATCACTGAGTAACATAGGCTATATAACATCACGCTACGACCCACGGGAGCAGAGCAGTAATCAAAGATGTAACTAAACGCGGGTGAAATAAGCTACGCGGATAAAGTTGCGGATAGTTCACTAGTGCCACAATAATTTGACAAAATGGTTCAATACGAAACCAGCAAAGATGCAGTCAACCTATAATTTGGCAAAAAGGCAAGGATCATGTAAGTGATTGATATTTTTGTCTTACTAATGTCAAAGGTTTTTCATAGAAATCTAAGCACACAGTTACACAGAATACATTTATTAAACCAAATAGGTACAACTTTAGTTAAAAATTAATAATAGTTTAGCGACAAGCAGTTCTTAAAACTAAATACTAATTCTATTCAGCTTTATCACCAGATGTCTCCTTTTAAGGCGTGCCTTAAAATAATATTATTATAATCATAATCAATAATATTTCATACTTAACACATCTTTAATCTTTATTTCTAAATCGAAAATCTCTGTCAAGTTAAGCCACGGCTAGTTAGGTGACGCCTAATCTATTTAAATACTTAAGCAACGACTTCCGTTTTACTATTCATTTCTCGCTAGGCGACTCCTATGCTTCAAAATCTACGTTTATGACACTTGTTCTTGGTTTTCTGTCAATATTGTTGCCTTAAGGGCCATACTCCATCGAAGCTGAAAGGAGCGGAACGGATAGGAAAGGAGACTTACAGAAATGTACTAATCACTGATAGAATCTCCGTTTCGCTCATGTAATTGGTCGATCTCCGGTCCGCTTTTCCCCGCTTCGGTAATGAACATAACCTTAAGGGGTTTTTTTTGGTCTTTATTATTAATAGTTTAGGGGTTTTTACCTTAAGAGTTGCCTAGGCAAAACATAGCGGCGAATCTGCATTTTGCCTGTGCTTAATGACTTGTAATTAAACCATTCAATAATCAGACGTCACTTGCGAGAATACAGGCATTAACCAATATCCATGTTACAATCCACCCGTTGTTACTTCTTACCCTTTCCCTTCGCCTTCCCTTTTGGACTTTCAGTAACTACTTCTTCCACGGGGGGCGGTGGGGGAGGTGGCCAGTACTTGTCGAAGAACTCTTCGGTGACGGCGCGGCCGAGCGGTAGAATATGGCTCTTTAGATCCCACAATTCCATATCAAGTTCTTCTTGCTCATGTAATATTCTCTCCGCTGCTGCTTTTTTCTGTTGTATAACAAAGACGGACTTGTTAGCTAATGGTCCTAAGCGCGACTGGTAAGCTAGAAGTCTTGGGTTTGGTGCCTAGGTCGAGTTCCAAAGTGTTTTTGGGTTTTTCTATGAAATTCTCAGAAGCAGTTTGGGGTTAGGATTTGTGTCCGGTTATTGGCAATAGGCTCGCCCTCTATTACATGGGATCTAAACATGCCGGCGAGCTGTGGGTGCCCTAAAAAAAGCTACTACTACTACAAAAAAAGATGGCTTACCTCCAAGAAAGCTAAATACTCTTCATTGACAGCATTCTCTTTCTTCTTTCCCTTGGGGGTCTTCGAATCTCTTCTTGGAGACTTCTCAGTAACTTTCTTAGGTTTGCCCTTCACCGGGGCGTACATCTTCTTCGGATTCTGAATCTGATACTGTGCATCTATCAACGCATATTCCGGCGAAAAGGTGAATACTGACCGAACTAGGTTGTATTGGTAGTCTGTGCTGAAACTGAGGATATAAATCTTATTAACGAACTTACGGCGTGGCTAATTTCACCCGCCACAAGTTACGGCTTTGGTTAATGCCCCGCTCCCGTGGGTCGTAGCGTGATGTTATAATAACTTATAGCCTTCCTCGATAAAAGGACTAACCAGTACAAAAATATTTTTTCAATTCGAACCAGGAGTTCTTGAGGTTAGCGCATTCAACCAACCCAACAAACAAACAAATTCGACAGCTTTATAATATTAGTATAGCTTTATTCTCATAGTGCAATGGCACGGCAAATCCGACACGACCGGAGAGAGATCAGACGCAGGACCAACGGCTTTACGTGCTCTCCGAGGCACGGGGGTGTAACGTCACACCACCAACTTCCAAACACCGGGCTGCTACTAAGAAATTCCTAATGGAAAAACCCAATAACACTCAGCCCGATCTGACAATCAAACCCAGCTTCCCTCGCTCAGCAGTCGAGCTTGCGGCCACGAGACCAACGGGGCAGTTAAGATTAGCCGCCGTGGCCGGAATCTGTCTAGAGAATTACGTAGACCATCACGCCTGTATTCCCCGAAGGGTTAGGCAGAGGTGTACCAATGTACACCCACAGTTCGCCGGTATATTTAGGTCCCATATAATAGGGGGCGAGCCTATTGCCATTAACCGGGCACAAATCCAAACTCCGAGCTGCTACTGAGAATTTCATAGAAAAACCCAATAACACTTTTTGCTCGACCTGGGAATCGAACAGGTAAATACGTAGATTAATTAATAAATGCAGTCTTAACAACTAACAGATCAAAAATATAGTGAATGATTTTCGCCAGGTCTCTGATGCAACATTCAAACGAGGATACGAAGTGTACTTTTGACTTCTGTCGATCTTGCATAACACTCTTTGCTGCAGTGCTTTTAGCGGTAAGCTTAGCAGATGAGTCATAGATCCTTTGGGTACTTATAAAATCCCGTGCCTTATAATATACACCAGCCATCTCTGGAGTCGGCAACTCCTCCATTTCAACTATGTATCGTGCAGCTTCTATCATGTTTTCCTGTGAAAATAGATGTATTGATAAGTTGAGCATACATACATAACCATCAGGGCTGTATTCTCCGAAGGGTTAAGCAGAGGTGTACCAATATACACCTATAATCCGCCGGAATGTTTAAGTCCCATGTAATAGGGGGTGACCCTATTGCCATAAACCGGGCACAAATCCTTACTTTTGAGTCGGAGGTTAAAACTGGAGTTAAGACACTCCTTAATGCTACTTAGAACGAAAAATTCACCTGGAACCTCCTCATCATCCGTTTTCTGTCAGCAGCATCGAATTGTTGCATTTCTTTCATCCATTCACAGAACCATAGCATCAGAACTGCTTGTGTGGCTGTAATAAATATCATCCTAAACATACACACATACATTCATGACTGTATTTCCCAAAGGGTTAGGTAGAGGTGTACCAATGTACACCCACAGTTCGTCGGTATATTTTAGGTCCCAATAGGGGGCGAGCCTATTGCCATTAACCGGCCACAAATCCTAACACTGAGCTGCTACTCAGAATTTCATAGAGAAACCCAATAACACTGCTTGACCTGGGAATCGAACCCAAGATCTCTAGCGTAGCCTGCAGTCGGGCTAGACTAACGAAGCAGTCAGTTTGACTTGGTAAAAAAAAAAGTAGTGTACACTAGGAATATCTCTTGTATCGTGGGTGCATTTATAACCAAATAAACTAACATACACAAACAGCTGATTCCGGAACAACTAGGTATGTGCACTGTGCAGGCCATACAAATATTTGTTCCGAGCGGGAATCGTACCCACGACACGCCTACGGTGCCGACTTATTTATTTATTCATTCATTCAATAAAAAGTACATAAAGTTGCTGACTATCAAATTAGTTTTGCGTAGATGGCGCCAGTGTCTGATACTTTTACTCATCTGCCAATGGAGTTCCTCGTTCAAAACGTGGCCGAGAGATGGCGCTAATTGTTTGACCTGTGGCAGATTGGTCGTTTTTTGTGCAAGGTGATTTTTACAAGGCATAACGCCCTCTTGCGGGTAAGGTACCTCTCGCGGTAAAGTTAAGTTAAAGTTAAAAAATACTTTAACATAATATGTTTCCCATAATTATATGGGAAGTATTTCGGGAAATCCTGTCACACTTAAACGGCTGAACGGAATTAGATGAATTTTGTTAGTACGATTTAGCCAAATACGTAGGATATTTTTGTATATCCCATTTTTATGTTTCCGTGGGGTAATTTAGAGTTACAGCTCAATTCTGAATTCAATGCAGGCAAAGCCGCGAGCAGAAGCTACAAATCCACAAAAACTTACGTCTATCAAGTTCGTCCGCCTGTGCCCTCCTCAGGAGATTAGCCATGGTGTCCAGAAACCAGAACTCAGCCAGACTGCTCTTGTACCTCTTGCATCCCACCAGTTCTGCCAGAATATCTATGTATTTCTGTTGAGGAGTTGTGAGGATCTTGGGGATGGCTTGAGGGTCTATGTCGGTTTTAAACTCTTCTGGAAGCACGTGGATCCTAGAATTGTATGATCACTCCGTTCAACCCCAGGAACTACTCGGTTGTGATTTGCAGTGACCTTTATGGAAAGCGCTCAATAGAACGCCAAGTAGGCCCCTGCAAACATAACCTAGCAAAATAGGGAATGATCCCGCTGATATTCTCGAATTATTTTTTTAAAAGGTTCAATACATCCAGAGATGTACCCCTGCAACCTCACAAATTCACAAACTTGCCACTTTATAATAGTAGTATAGACAAATCCGAAGTCGATTTTTGTCCAGTAGTTTCTCCTATAAACACCTTCAAACAAACAAACAAACAAACTCTTCAGCTTTATAACAGTAAAGATTAGCTACCGATTCTCTTTCTCAATCGCTCTGGCTTTATCAGATAGCATGTGTCGCAGAGAAGGTCCAGGGAAGACCTTCGGCAACAAGTCCGGAGCCTCCTCTTCTTCAACAAACTCCTCAAGTTCCTCTGGCTCCTCTTCTGGCAGTGGTTCTGGTTCTGCTTCAGCTGGACCTGGTTGAGGGTTATCAAAGGCATTATCATCATCATTCGAGAAGAACTACTGGACTTTGGAAAAAAAATGTATTCTCCAGACCGATTCTGGCAACGGCGGTTAATCTTAACGCAGACTAGCCAGGTACGCAGGAGATTATTATAGTGTAAAAGTGTGTACGTAAACATAGGTGCATCCTCCGTTTCCCTAATTCTCGTAATCAGCAAAAATCTGCAAACGGCAATCCGACACGACCGGAGAGAGATTCGGTTGGTACTGCGCCTGAAATAGTTCTGTCGCAAAACACCGTCGCTATGTTCAGGTTTGAAGGGTATGGGTGCCGGTGTAATTACAGGCACTTGAGACATTTCAACTTTGTCTCTGGGATGGCAACGCATTTGCAAGTCCTCTAATAATGGTATAGGCATTAAGCAGCGATGACCACCATTCCCATTAGTAGCATCTCTGAGTTCAGATTTGTGCCCGGTTAATGGTAATAGGCTCGCCCCTATTACATGGGACCTAAACACACCGGCTAACTGTAGGTATACACTGATACACCTCTGCCTAACCCTTCGGCGAATACAGATGGTATGTATGTATGTGTACTATCTATCACCTTAACGTTCTACGGTCTACCCAAGGTCTCAGGGTCTACCTACCTTGTTCTTCAGCAGACTGGGCACTAATGGATTCCTCGCTGGACACCGGGGGTGACCTGATGCATTCTAGCCCTGAATCTGCCAGCAGTTTGTTCAACAACTCCTGATGGACATTCTCTACGTGGTAGGAAGTCATTTTGCAAGAATTTCAGTCCCTTTTCTTCTTTTAAATTAGGGCTGTTTTATAGGTTATGATAAATGTCACTTTGATTTGACATTCATTTAAGAATGACATTGGTAATCAAAAAGTCGTTATCAACAGTGTAATACCTAGTTTTTAACCTATTTGGTGAAACAATTAAGAAAAAGGTTTTCTTATGTTTAAAGCTGAAGAGTTTTTTGATCATTTGTTTTACTGGAAGTTGTAGTCGGATTGTAAAAACTATTTTTGTTTATCATAGTTAGATTTCATGAGGAACTGTATAGGATAGGCTATATTATAACATCAGAAAACAGAAGTCGCTTGCAGAAGCTGGTTGGTATGTAAATAAAACCTTAAATAAAATGAATGTTTTTAATAAAGTCTTCAAATTAAATAAATACTAACTTCGGCCGGCTTAGTCGGCCGAAGCAAAGACAATCTTCAACGGTGGGGTTTCGCAGATGGCACCGACCTTGAGTGCTTGTGCGGGGTCTCTCCGCAGACCATGGCCCACCTTTTATCCTGCGCCGCATGCCCTGTCACCTGCACACGTGAGGACCTAATGACGGCGTCGGCGGATGGTGTTGCCGTGGCCGAATTTTGGGTCAAACATAGCATTTAGGATATATTTTATATAATTATTTATACTTTATTATTTGCCATCGATACGCTAAGAAGAATACTAACTTTGTGTGAAACGAGTAGGTATTTCCAATTCAAAAAATCGTACCGATTTCGGTTACCCGCGGTCATTGACCCTGTTATTTTAGTAAGTAGATATAACTATCAACTCAATCACAGCAATCTTCATTTTGAAACTCAAGTGTGACAATCAGCATAACAGTTTTACAAAAGCATATACCTAGGTCCTTTGTTAACAACACCCCTTTAGCATAATTTAGTTCTAAAAGTGTGAAACTATTGTAAAACTAAAGAACTACATCAAAAGGAGATGTCGTACCAAATTCATTAAAATTACTCACACGCGAACGGACCTCGGTATAATTGGAGGAGCTACCGAAATGAGGGGCACAGCCGAATATCGGGAATAAGGGATAGGAGGTAGCGTTTCTCATTATGCCTTTTGAAAAAGACACATACCATCACGCCTGTATTCCCTGAGTGGTTAGGCAGAGGTGTACCAATATACACAGTTCGTCGGTATGTTTAGGTCCCATGTAATATTTAGGGGGCGAGCCTATTGCCATTACATAGGCACAACTCCTAACTCCTATTGCTATTGAAAATTTTATAGAAAAACCCAATAACACTTTATGCTCGACGTGCTGCTTGTTTGGAGGGAAGTGGAAATTATATTTTTCTTACTCCTCCGCTAATCTTTTCTGATTAATTTCGTTGCGGGATCCAAGACAGTTAAATCGTTTCTCTGGGACTCGTCGAGCTTCATTGTCTCGGCGTTTTTCTTGTGGTCGCCACTGTTGATTCTGGCTTACAGGAGTTGCAGTGGTTTGGGAACAGAGTGGCGGGCTTGTCACAATAAAAAAAAAAAAAAAATGCTCGACGTGCTTTTTACTTTACATTAGTGAACTAGTGCTGTTATGTACCTAATGTTTTTTTTAATAGAAGCTAAGATTTATTATGCCTTAAAAATGAGTGAAAAAGAATACAATCTTTTGAAATGGGACATTTTTTAAATTCTAAATAAAAGATAATAAAACCCTTTTTTAATCCCAGCAAAGAGTTGTTATGCCTAGAAGCTAAGTGAACATTTTTATGACGACTAACTTTCACCACAAACATACAAGTTATAGATACAATATATTTTCCCACGGGAATAGCAGATTTTGATGAAATACAATCTGGAATAGCCTATGTACTATTCCAGACCGTTTATAGCTTCTCTGTGCCTTTCATTTTGTCTACAAATTAACAGGAGGATTACCTACACCTACCTACTTTATAAATGACAAAAATTTTAACACGACCTTTCCGCTTATGCCTTGCGCCGCGCTCTACAAGAGTCGTAAGCACAGGGCTCGACTCAACAAGTTCTAATTACTGAGAACAGCGACATTCATACCACTATTTATATATTTTTGATTCAGACGGTGAGCTGGCAATTAATGTACTATAGTTTGAGTCGTAGAAGGTACTTAGGTAGGTATTATACTCGTAGTAAGGCCAACTTTCACCAGTACCTAAAAGTATTTAGAACATCATTGCATCCCTGTCACATTGTTAGAAGGTGACAAAGACAGAATGATAATTTAAACACATTTAGGACTAAATATGTTTAGTGATTTTGGTGAAAATCTTATTGTCACTCTTACGTAGACTTTTGGAAAAGAAAGATCATTATAACGCTGCCTGCTCACCTCAGAAAATCGGTGACCGATGTTTTTGTCGGAGAGAATGGAACATATTTATGAATTCTAATGTACTAACGCACACGTACTACAAAACATCGGCCCCACGAAACTATGAATCTATTAAATCGGTCCGATAATTAGTCCTACAAATAGTGGGACCAATGACCAATGACCTAAAGTCCAAGTTAAATTATTTATGTCAGTTAGACCATTAACTAGCACTTTTGAATGTCATTTACCAGACCGAAAAGTTTAATCTAGTCACTTACTTACGTTTTGTATCTAGAGAGAAGAATGAACAAAAAAAAACCCTAGGGCATTTATTATTTTAAAATATAGTTTTGACTATTATTTCGAGATGGTATAAAAAATATATTTGGAAGGACATAGGGGACGCTTTAGCCCAGCAGTGGCTCGGTATAGGCTAGTTAAAAAAGAACATTATCGATGTCATTATTTATCGAAAGAATTCGGTTAGTTAGAGTGGCTAATACACTTCAAGCGGATCGGCCTATTCGGTTCGGCAATCTCAATTCAGTCTTTGAAAACGTTTTAGTAAAGAATGCCGAACCGAATTCGCCGAACCGAATTCGCCGAACCGGTTATGTGTGACAACCCTTAATTTTAAAGATTATAGACGGCGAGAAGAGAAATGTCATAAAATTTCTAAATATGAATGTTAAAACAATGCGCTGACGGAAGCGCCACCGGACGACACCGGACGATACCGGACGGACGGGCGGACATCACGAGTAAACTGATACGCGTTAGGTGTGGTGCTCAATTGTGTTAGCCGACTGCTGAAGAGGGGGTAGTGTGTTTTGCAGATGCGATAAAGGTGTGGTCCCAGTGACAGCTATCATTGATCAATATTTAATAATACTGGTTTTTACCTTAGACTTTATCCGCGTCAAAGTTAATATTATTATCCAGGGGGATTGTACAAAAAGTACCTTGGAGTAGGACAGTAGAAGCTACCAAAAAATAATAAAAATAAGGACACCTAAATTGACAAGTTTGAAATAAGAATAGTCAGAAGCCGGGAAGTCTGACAACCAGTTTTACTAAGAGGTGTCATGTTGCCCAGTAACTGAGTTGTAGAGGTCAGATGATAGGCAGTCGCTCCATGTAAAACACTGGTATTCAGCTGCGTACGGTAAGACTGAAAGCTGACCCCAACATAATATGTAGTTGGGAAAAGGCTAGGCAGATAGATATTTCTGAAATGCTCTCTTTTATGATACTGTTGAGGTCGTAGGTTCGATTCATGCGTCATTTAAATACGGGAATCAAAAAGTCCAGTTTACTACCGTCATGTTTTCTAGCCCAAGTGCAAATGGATGACATAAAAACCTAATTTTGTCTGTCTTAGTCCAGTGTATTTATAAATCTCAGAGACTAAATTGACAGTTTATAAAACTGACAGTTAGTCAAACATGAAAATAATGTGCTATACCTAAGCACATACACATAAAGTACACTATTTTCAAGTTGGACGCATCAGTCTTTGAGATTACTTGATGCCTAAAGGGCATCTTAGGCTAGTCTTAGGAACCAAGGCTGACTAGACAGTTCTAGGTTTAATTCCTTGGCCATGTAATTTAAGAGTCTTTTTTTTGTATGGAAGTTCACACCACCAGTTTGGATTTTACAAGAAAAGTACAAAGTTAGAAACCCATTTTGAGCTCAATGTTATTCAAATTCGTAGGTAATCACTTAGTTTATTGGCAATAAGCTTAATTGCATTGTACAGTCAGCACCCTCCTGACTCCGTTACTTTCTTAGTTAGCAGGGCCAGTTATTGCAGGACACTGACTGTACCATTTAACATGTATGGCTGCAATACGTAAACAGTACCTAGCTGCGCTTCTGACCACCCCCTAAAGAAATATCGACATAACTCGTCCGTATGTTCTTATCTATTATTATAAAGTTGAAGACTTTGTTCGTTTATTTAAACGCGATATTCGCCGGAAATTCGGGTCCAATTCTGAAGATTTTTTCGCTAATGGGGAGCTACATTATCCCTGAGTGATATAGGCTATATTAGATTATTAAAAAACTTGGAATCCGTAAGATCCTAAAATTCACGCAGGCAAAGTCACGAGCAAAGCTGGTATAATTTTCAGCGTTCTTTTTTTAAAATCGTAAGTACCAAAATGTAAAAAAAATAACGATGAAATGATGATGTAATGTATGGGTACATAGGTACACCTCTGCCTAACCCTTCACGAAAAACAGGCGTAATGATATATTGGTAAGTACCAAAATATGCATCAGAAATAAGCAACAATATCTTCACAAAGAATCCGCAACAAAAACGTTCGATCTTTAAAAATTTAAATAATCTTAAAAAGTTCCTTCGGCCAGTGTGTACTGAGTGTAAGAAAAAAAAAATAAAGCGTCCATCATACGCACACAGTGTGCGTAATAGAGTGTATGTATGAGGCACGCACACAGACGCGTAAAGTGCGTGTATGGCAAAAATGCAACTCCGCGACTTGGTTAAATATCGAACGGATAGAGGGTGGGTGGAGACGAGTTAGGGTTTTATTTATTTATTTTATTTATATTTTATGACAATAGTAGCCAAGGAGAATGATAATTCGTGTGATTCTACGTTTATTAAATAGTTCTACGAAAAGGTACTTGCTTAGTGTAAAATTAACGAAAAAAAAATTTGATAGAAATAACTATAACTATAAAAAAAACTCGATAAAAGCTTAAACTTCTATAACGTTGATTAAATTAAATTTACTTTTTATTTTTATAAAGCGTGTTTTTATAGTGGTGATAATGGTACTATTTTTCATAACCACCAAAATCTGTCAAGCATGCTAAAATAATAAAAAAAATTGCTCGAAAGCTACTCCACACCCTTCGCTACTCCCAACTTCCCCAACTGGCAAGGTGAATGAACTCACGAAATGAACGCACACACTCTCACAAACACACACAACACAGGACACGTTGCCGTAGGTTAGTTATGTTATGCCAAGTTCATTGAACGATTTTTAATTACACCAATCACTTACAAGCAAAGTTTAAGGTTGGTAGCCGAATTATTTTTTCGAATGTGGTTTGAATTTTCGAATCTTGGGTTTTTGAAAATGGAATTTGAATATTAATTTTTTGTGACATTGAGGATAATTGGGATGGAGGGATCATTATCACATATATTATAACTAAGTTGATATTTTTTAAATATCTTTTACCCCCTTGTCTCAAAGAGATCCGACGACCCTTAGACAATAATATTAACACCATGCTAAGAATGGTCTATTCCTAAACAAATCTTGAAAATTAAAAAAGATCGTCTTTTGTTAAAATGTTCCTTCTAAACGAACACTCACTACCATTTGACTACGACTATTGTAAATAGGTTTTGACAAAGTGTAGAAAACTAGAGATCTTAAAAGCCTAAAAATCTACTTGATAAGCAACTAAGCAACCTAAAATGCATCAGTGACTCAATTGCAGTCAGTTCTCTCAATTCATAGGTATAGCATGGATGAATAGGTCTTGATCCGTTTTTTTTTCGGGGTCGAAGGGTCAATATCTTTTATGTAGCAAATGCTGATGTCATTAATTTGGAACCTCATTTATTCCCAATTTTCTGTTCTTCTTTTTATTTTTATTAGGTCTACGTGGTTTTTATTACCTTGCATAGTTTTTGACTTTTCAGTAGATTTAGAACTTGCATCAAATTTTAAATGGGGAAATCTTAAATTGGTTTTGTATGATGTTTAGGTCAAGACGATAGGTGGCGCTAGCTAAATACTGACTGTTCGTAATCGTAATACAAAAGCCTTATTAACTTTGCAATGAGTTTAATTTTTATCTATGAATATCTCAAGCACCTAGGGTGTTGATAGCCCACTTCACCCCCAAGTCAAGAAAAGCAAAGAACAGTTAGAGGGACAACTGTTATTTGCTTTTTTTGCTTCACTTACTTAAAAATAACTACTGACAACTAAAGTAGGAAGTCAGTCATACTTAATTTCGGAGATTAACTAATAAATGTCGTATTTTCCAAACATTTTAAGGATAGGTATTGATAAAGTGGCATAAGTATGATTTTATTTTTTTCTAACATTCCGAAATATCTTGTAACTGGTTACTACAGCGTGATTAAAAAATATTGAGGAAAGTATTGCAAAACAGCTGTCAATGAACTTCTTTTGTTCGAACAGAGATTATTCCGATATTTTTTCTCCGTTTCTCCAATTCTCCAGTCCACCTAACAGGAGGATATCCCCAGTGATACGTTTTATAAGTTGAATGACCGTTAGTGAAGGCGTGCGGCGCAATTCATCAAACTGCAATAATGTGTGTAAACGCCCGGGATGGGACCTAGATGCTAGCTAGGGGTAGTTCTCACCCCTTACAGCGGACAGCGCTTTATAGACCATGCTGTGTGCTAAATGGGTTGAATTTTTATTTGACATTTTAGTTTTATGAATTATTTTTGTTATTTGTATTTTTTTTAGTTTGCTAGTGGGGTTGAATTTTGTATGTCGTATGGGTTTTTTTGTAAATAAAGAAAAAAAAGCGCTTCAACAGTTTGTCTATGAAGCGCTTTTTGCTTTTTTTATAAAATTCATCCCCTATCTATCGCTGACAGGGGAGCCGGCTATTGGCGGAGCCCTAACGTCGGTTTTCTAACTAAAATCATGAAAATACCACCCTTTATGCCAACACTGGTTTTAAACAAAACAATACGCCATTTTAGTTTTTTTCCTGCTAATCTACGAGGGTCCTAGTTTCAAGGGGTAATGACCGAGAAGTTGAATAGCTATTTTTGCAATTTACGCTCAGCATTCATTTGAGCATACATTTATATAGCTGTTCTAGTCTGCATAAAATTAATTAACCATTTAATTTTTTTTATTGAAGTAGGTGACAGTTGAAGTTGTTTTGTTGTCTTAATATAGATATTGGTACGTTTTTATGTTAATTTAGGATACCTATACTAGTTTCTGCACGTGGCTCTGTCCACGAGGAAGCATGCCATCAAACTTGAGCTATGAAACTCAGCAATAGTGTGGCTTTATAACAGTCAAATATGTTTTGTAATCGGACAAGTAACTTCTACGGATTAGGTACCTCTTACAAACAAAAAAGCACCCCTTTTTAATAATATTAGTATAGATAATAGTATGAAAAATGCAGTATTTATAGTATAACCAGCACATTAGTGTCCTACTGCAGGGCAAAGGCCTCTTCTCACACAGAGAAGGCACGAGCATTGATCACCACGCTTGCTCAAGGCGGGTTGGCGAAAATAGTTTAATGCTAAAAGGGTTGAAAAATAGTCGTGAAACTAAAATGACAGCGATAATCGATCCACTTAGAATGTGCATGGCATTATAATGGCAGAATAATTTAGTGAAGTGTGTTCTAATAAAGTTAATGATTATTAATATTAAGCCTTGAGGGACTGTGAACGTCAAATAATTTTATCAACGATGTTTTTTTTTTAGTTTAGTTAATCACCCTAAGTACTTATAGTTAAAAATATGTTACTAGGTATCTAATGTGTCTATCTATGAAAGGAAATAAAATATTGTTTTTTTTTCTGAATATTGCAAAGTAGTTTTTTTTTCAGTTTAGTCAATCACCCTAAGTACCTATAGTTAAAAATATGTTATTAGGTGTTTAATATGTCTATAGAAGAAAGGAAATAAAATTTTGTATTTTTTTCTGAATATTGCAAATTAGTTTTTTTTTCAGTTTAGTTAATCACCCTAAGTACCTGTAGATAAAAATATGTTATTGTCTAATGTGTCTATAGAAGAAATTTAAAGAAAATAAAATTTTGTCTTTTTTTTCTGAATATTGCAAATTAGTTTTTTTTTCTGTTTCTAATTTTACTATAGTTTTATACTTACTTTGCAATGTAGTACTTAGAAGTGTTGTTACAACAATTTTCCCACACCAAAAAAATCTCAAAAACGCTCATAAATCAAGCGCAACAATCTAAAAATCGTGCGACCGTACCTAAAAACCGTGTTTCTATCATTAAATCACTCGGGCCGGTCCGGACCGGACTAGAGCGAACCGGTCCGGGTCGTTCTGTGTTTTTGTAGCGGCAGGTGACGGGATACCGAGTCTTCTTATTGTATTGTCGGTCAAGCACCTTGTGTGAACGTGTTGCGATATACATTGAGATTTTATGGCCAACTGATCGCCCGTAACTGTGTTTTTTTCTAATTAGAGCTGGCGTTTGAATTTAATTAGATTTTATGTGGGGTTGGTGTTGCTGGAAGTAATAAAAAAAAAATTATGCAATTAAAATATTTTTTGGGTTATGTCCTTTTGGCAATGCGAGACTGTGTCATTTTTTTTTTGTTGGTACTTTTAAATAAAAGAAATATTTTTGGGTTACGTCTTTTTGACAATGTGAGATTGTATGTTTTATTTTTTTGGTTTCCTAACTAATGGATATATTTTAACGGCTAAGCAATAAATTGATGGTAAAAGTCATAAATGTCATAGTAGGTTAATTAGCCTGTATATTGCTTCATTAGGAAGCAGTACATTTAATATTTCATGTGTAATTGAATTTCCATTCTTTCACATAAACCATGGGTGTACTAATAAAAAGAATTAGAACCTCATTCAAAAAAGGTAAGGCGGGAAGAGCAGCCGTATTTAAAAAAAAAACTAACCAATGAGAAACAAGTATGGCGCGATCAAACAAAATCCGGTTCGATTTAGAATGCCGAAATTCGAATCACGCACCCACGCACACATGCATAACATCCGTGACCTACCACAACGTTATCGAAAATTACATTTAAAACACAAACATATGACATCGTATGCACCCACACGCCTGTTGAATACAAAATATCATAAAAATTCATAATAAAAAGATATTTTTGGCGCGAACCGCATTCGAATGCATCGCAGAACGCGGGACAGATAATTTTTGTGACGCACACACATAAACATAAAAACGCACATTGACGCAAAAATTCAAAAAGCGAACGCCGTGAATGAGATAATCGGTATTCATTGTGCACACGAAAATGTGTATGTTTCATAATGGGTGTGAGCAGGACAGGTACATTTCCGTTGTTTCGTCCGGCCAAAATGCGGCCAATATAAGAATGACGCGTCTAAGGCCGTTGACCTTCAGGGTGGAGTCAGTTTGGTACAAAACTTTTTTGTTACTATTTTTATTTATTTAAAGAACTTACGAACTTGTTATGCAGTCTATAAAGTTGTTATTCATTTATTAATAAAATGACCATAATTGAATTATTTAATTTATTCATGTATTAAAATTAAACAATTTGATGATTTTATTTGCGTACAATAGTCGTTGTTGCCAGTTATAAATTATTGAAAAAATACCATAGATCCATTTCAATTTTTTTATTGTATTTTTTTTTTTATAAGTACCATTCTATTAAAATAAATGAATTTATAAAAAGTGTCAACTAAGACTTGATAGTTGCAGGTGCGTTTCTAAAAGCATGACCGTAAAGAGTCCAGCTGTTTCAGAGAATAACAGACCAAACGGACAAACACTGCATATTTTTAGTTTTATTAGCTATTGTATTTGAATTTGTTATAAGTAATTCTGGTCAGGGATTTTAATTTAAAACTTTAATTAAAAAAAGTTACATATTCTGCGTTCCTGATGTCATCTATCGTTTTGCGTAAATGAAATATGTTAATTATTTTAATTAAACGTACTTTTTTATTTGCAAAGCAAATAGGAACTTTTAAATTATGTGATACTAAGACAGCAAAAAAATTGACACTACTTTTTTAATATAATAAATTCTATTTCAACAAATAAAAAAACTGGTACAGAGCGTTAGTAAAATACAAATTCTGGAAATCAGTGAAAATTTCCAGAAATTAAAAAAGCTCCTTTTCTCTTTGCTTACAATTGAATAGGTATGTAAGTATAGACAAATAGTTTTTGACCCCATTAATCAATCAATTGACATACTTTTTATGAGCTGTCAACACGCGATTTCCCCTTCCATTTTGTGGCGATACTTAACTGTGACAATTTTAACCAACTCCTGCGGGTTGTTCGAAACTGCGGGTTGTTCGAAACTGCGGGTTGTTCGAAAGAGATACCGCGCCCCCGGAACGCAAAGGGCACATGAAGGAACATAGACGGGTTTTAGTCAGTAAAAGTCTGACACTCCCTCCCGCCCCGCCCAGGGCGGGGGAAGTTATTTGATGATTTCACGTCTAAAAAAAAAAAAAAAAAAAAAACCAACTCAATTGACTAACTATTTATTGATTTCGAAGCTACCAAAAATCTATTTTACTGTTAATTGAAAATTAATCAGTGTTTTTAGAGCTATAGTGATGTGTTTTTTTTTAAGATTGTGTCTTTAAATTATTTTTACGTAAGTAACTGAATTCTGCTCATCCACGTGTTTTTTTTTTTCACCCGCGTTAACGTTGGTTACTGCTCCGCTCTCATGTTTCGTAGCGTAATCTTTTAAAGCCTAGGTATACTATTCCTCATGAATCTGGCAACCATAAATACAACAATATTTTCCAATCAGACGGTTAGTTCCAGAGATTAGCGTGTATAAACACACAAACTCTTCATCTTTATAATATAAGTAGGTACTTATAGATAATTATTTAATGTTATCAAGTATTCAATTGGACACTTTCCTAACATATTCTAGCCGGTACCAGTAGTGCTATTTTAAAAAGTTCATTTGCGAAATCACTTCTGAATCCGCGGTGAGATTTTAGTTTCGTATTCTTAAAATGAGTGAGTTCGACACTCTAGCGCCACCACACGATGACGTAAGTGAGAAGTATTATATCGAGTGGGTATTTTGACGTTTTTCAATAGGATTTGATATTCTGTGAAGCAAGCGTAACTACCTAGATGACTTTCGAAGTGATTTGCCCATTTCAGAATAGTATTGCTGTACAGAAAACGTCCCATTTATACAAAAATAAATTACATTTCAGTATATCAAATGTAATAAGAGCGGTTTTCGCAGTTCAAGCACATAGCGGCGTGCAGTTGAGCGTACATTATACAAAACGTCGTCATTTCGTCGATGTTCTTATTTTCGCGGTTGCGCCGAGTCGCCGACCCGCGTCAAGGCCGCGTCGAATTCGCGACGCGAGCGCAGCCGCGGGCAAGCACACAAATGGTGTAAGTCAAGAATGTAGAAAAATGGGGATTTTGTTAAGACTTTGTATGTCGTCACCTTTGACCAAGACAAGAGTCAAGAGCGAGCTTACACATCTCGAATAAAAAAATACCTATATTTTTTTTTTTTTTTTGAAGGTTGATACTTATTTCAGTGTTATCGTAGTTAATTTCAAACGCTGTTACCAAATACTACATGGTATTCCTCCCGGAAAATTTCATCGTACTCTAAAGAAAAACCTATCCATATCGAAAATGTTTGATGCCATGTCTGGTTCTAAGTTTGATATTGGCAAAATTACTCTGTAAGGTCTTGTTTGCTTCCTTTTTTTGTTCCGATGTCATCATTTACTTAAGAAACCTACCTACTAGGTGAGATATTAATAAAATATAACATTTGGGACCCAAAGCCTACACCTAATGGTGGCACTTTAAATGGCATATTTCTCAAAATATTTAGTTTACTTAAGTAACACAAAAGATACCCTATTCTTATTAGAATAAAACGGTTTTTTAATTAGCCATATAAAGCCAATATTCGCACAAATTTCCCAAGTCAAGTGCCAACATAATTCAGTACTTATAAGACAAAATTATAAATTATAACAATAAACGCCAACATAATCTAGCTCCAATTTTCACAGAGCAAAAACATCAAAACCCGAGTTACACCACCACACACACAGACGCACAAAGATAAAAATCTCAAAATCTGAGATATGTCAGTTGTGCATCTCGCGCACTCGCTGCTAAAAGCGCTGCACGAAGCAATGACTCCGTACTCTTTGTAATAACTTGACATTTAAGCATGGAGCCTTCGAAGTTTTTAAACAATCGCTCGCCTTGATCCTGGGGCCGAAATGGTGATTTTAAATGGTATTATTGCGCTTTTGTTTTGTGAAAGTTGGCAGAGGTGTAGGTAGTGATGTGGTGTCTAGTTTTGGTGCTACTGACTGACACACATAATGGATTGTCACATTGTTGTTGTATTATTTCATAGCAATAAGTATTTATTGGACAATCTCCTCAACCCTTCTGTTTGAGAAGAGTCAATTACAGAAGGCACGAGGATTGATCACCACGCTTGCTCAACGTAGATTGGCGATTTCAGACTTAAATTAAGTTCAGGTTTCCTCACGATGTTTTCCTTCACCGATGTCAGAAATGTTTAAGATTAAGAGGACGAATTGGAAATTTTGGCATCAGTGATCTCTATTTTTGACAGTAATTACGAAACGTATAAAAATGTGAGTTGGTGTTCTGAATAGTTCATGATGAAAGCCTTATTTTGTTAGTTTTCATTACATGATTAAGTAACTTTAATAACAGAGAAAAAAATATCAGACATACCTCTTTTTAAATAGAGATTCACATCTTATGGGCAATTATTGTTAAACAATTCGTCGCCTTAACTACAAAAGTGCATATCGTCGCCGTGGAGTAAAACCCCGCGCTTGTAATACCTAAGCGTCATTTTACAGGAGAAGAAAAAAACTGTCAGGTTAAAAATAATGTATGAAGTGTAAATGTAAGTGTTTCTGTTTTATCACAATTAATAGTAAAATAATTGTAATAAAATATACAAACTATACTTACAACAATCTCACAGTTTTTTCTTTTCCTGCTTCCTAAATTAAGCTTCTTGCAAGCACGCGATTATCACTGCACGGCGATGATTTATGTAAAAACCATTTTGGTACTTGCTTAAATATTCATTTCTTGGGGTTCTTTACCCCGTAGCAAATTTTATCAAAATCGGCTTAGTGGTTTAGTCTTCAAAGCGTACCAAACAGATAGACAGAATTACTTTCGCATTTATAATGCTAGTAAAATTCAGTAAAAATGCCCCATTTCAAACCCACAACATTATAATCCCATCACCATTCATACCACATACAATAATTATTCGTATGTTACAAGCACTAGTTCTAATGCCTACGACCTAGGCAGCTAGGCTAGCTATAAACCGAGCACCTGCCCTAGTGGCAGATGTGGCTTAGGCGAAACGGGTTCCGACCTAATATGGACGTTAGACGCTCCTGATGGCCCCCGTTCTTTATCATTTGTAGTTACTGTTGGATATTGATACGGAATGGTATTATAGTATTTTGGTAGTAAATGATATTATAGTAGTTAGGCGGATGTGTTGTAAAATACCTATGTAGATAATTAAAGTTTATAAGCAAGACATAGTAAATATTTCAATTTGAAAACAAAATGTGTTTTTTTTTTATTTTTGTATCTGATGTTTTTTTTTTCTAAAATAAAACTCTTAAAATTAACTCTCATAAAAGTAATATCTATGGTTTGTTGTTCAGTTATTCCTGAGATAACAGATTGAGACCAATATGGAATCTTCAATTTTGGTTTTATTAAAATTTAGAAGGTACCGTGGTTATTTTATGTTTTTTTTATGGCACAAAAATTTCAGTGACCAATAAAAAAAAACGCTTTAGCTGAAAAACAAAAAAAAATAAGCTTATCTTAAGAAAAAACAAACCAAACACAATAATTAAGAATTCACCCATCACTAAGCCACAAATACCTACCTTAAACTAAAAAAAAGCACCTTTTTCTCCTATATAAAAGCTGCTCAAACCCCCACAAAGGTTGACGATCCCATTTAATAAAACAGAGATGATAAACACACAGGTAGGACGGAATATTTTTTCCGCGGACATTCACCCACAGCTCTGCCGGTTACACTGTGTCGCGGCGTGAAGGCTCACGCTTACGTGAGTTTAGGATGCGTAGCGTCAGCAAAACAGTTGGATTGTGGGAGTTTTGTTTTTATAACAAAAGATATAAAAAAAATATATTATTGGAAGTATTTTGTAAGGATTCATTTGTTTTTTGCAGGCAAAATAAGCCACAAAAAACACTTTATAGGTACTATACGTATACGGGTGAAACAAAGAATTAAATAACTAACATTATTTTTCGTTAATCCACCTTGGTCAACGCTGTATCAGTGCTCGTGCCTTCTCTGCATGAGAAGAGGCCTTTTCCCTGTAATAGGAGAATAATAAGCTGGTATTCTTAAGATTAATTTTATCACCAAACTAGTTCAACAGTGCTATAAGATATTTTGAACATTATTAAATGTTTAGGTACAACCTTAAAATTAGATAGAAATAAAAACATTAATAATAACAAAAAAGAGAAACTAAAACTATATGACATCAAAAAAAAATCTGGAAACGCCCAAAAGACTGGCGGCGGCTGGCGGATGTTATCATATTAAAAAAAAAAAAACACAAAATATTTCACATGAAACCTTAAGTTTACAACCTACAAATCGCTTCAGAAATCACCAACCTAAAACAGCACTAATAAAACAATAATTAAAAACAAAATCACACAGATTATGCGGACGGTGTGTGCCGTCACAGTGCATCGTTCGTGGCGATTGGGCAATATCTGCCGCGCTATGATCACAGTGCACTGGCTAGCCCACTGGGTTACTGGCCAAACTGACCGTGCGGGCGAATTAATGTGTATAGCTTATCATTTTTGTGGCTCACTACACATCGCTCAAAGATTCACGCTTTTCTGGTTTCCGGGACACTGGGTGTGGGAAAATTGATTTGAATTAGAAGGATACATTTCTATAGGTACTTATACATTACATACCATCACGCCTGTATTCCATGAAGGGTTAGGCAGAGGTGTACCAAAGTACACCCACCACAGTTCGCCGGTACATTTAGGTCCCATGTAATAGGGAGCGAGCGAGCCTATTGCCATTAACCTGGCTCAAATCCTTACTCCGAGCTGCTACTGAGAAATTTCATAGTAAAACCTAATAACACTTTTTGCTCGACCTGGAAAATGGAACCCAAGACCTCTAGCATAGCAGTCGCGTTTAGTACCACTAGGCTAACGTGGCAGATAGTACTTAGAGCAGAGGAGCAGAGGAGTTAGTACTTAGTTGTCGGATATAAAATACATACATAAACTCACGCCTTTTTCCCATGGGGGTAGGCAGAAACCACAGAACGCCACCTGCTAAGATCCGTACATACTACTTTCGGATATAAGATATAACGAGTATTTAGTACCTCGTAGGGTTCTTGTCATTTTTAAGCGATTCTTCTTCTTTATCGTGTAGTGGGCAGTAAGGTCTAACGACCCCACACACCCTAGTTTCAAATCCGCCTCAAGATCCTCTGACATGGTTACCGATGTCAGTGATATCCAAGATAAACTTAGAAAGTATGTACATAATTATGAATTAGAAAAAGTGATATTGGTACTTGCCCGTGCCCGGTTGCGAAACCACAACCTCTTGCATGGGAAGCGGGCGCCTTAACCCAGTGGTTAAGGCGCCCGCCTCCCATGCAAAATGCATCCAAGTGCTAAATGGATGGGTGTCGTGATGGCCCAGTGGCCATCACGACACCCATCCATTTAGCACTGAGATGTTGGTTTAATGCTCTAAGACTGAGATAGATTGTAGTGTGGAATAACACAAGAGCTACTTTTCATCCCAGAAAAATGTACGGTTTCTGTGGTATAATATACCAATTTTGACGCGGACGAAGTTGCGTGCAGAAACTAGTTATTTATAAATAAAAAATTTCATCTTTAATCGCTTAATAATCGGTTAAGGCGCCCGCCTCCCATGCAAGAGGTTGTGGGTTCGCAACCGGGTACGGGCAAGTACCTATGTGACTTTTTCTAATTTATATGTACTTTCTAAATGTATCTTGAACATCACTGACATCGGTAACCAGAAACTCTGACACTAGGGTATATGAGGTCGTTAGACCTTACTACCCAGCGCCAAATTTCGTAGTATGTTGTGTAGTTTCATAAATTCGTCAGATTAAATCTTACTACGAAAATCTAACAAATAAATAACTTAATCTATGAAACATACAGTACTAATACTTCAGTTAATCATTCAAATTAAAACCAGCCTTCGTACAAAGGAACAATAAAAGTGTAACTAGACGAGACAGTTTACAGCAATCAGACAGTTTTTAGTGCTTGTCTAGATTAGCCTTTACACTAATCCTCTTAAATGGCAAGCCCTTTCAAATTAATTAAATGAACTAGGTAGGATTTATTTTAAATCTAGGATTGCTTTTCATTGTACCAAATTATTTCCTCTTCATAAAATTGTAGATTGTCCTTGCGTTTTCTGTTGACTTTTTACCAATTTATATACGAGCTTTTGCCCCCGACTTCTTCCGCGTAAATGTCGGTTATATTTACAATTCAATCATGATTCGAAAGACACGTGGCTCCATCTATAATCATGAGAACGTTATTGTGGTTTTCCTCGGGAACAGTACTGTTTTTCGGAATTAAAGGCAGGTACCCTATGTCCTTTTCTATACACCTGACAAAGTACATACATATATGCAAAATTTCAGAATGATCGGTTCAGAAGTTTAGGTGCGAAAAAGTTAGTAAAGTAAACTTACATTACTTAGTGTACATTAGTATACATAAATGTGGCTACACCATCTTTACTTACTGACGTCACGTTATGTCATAAGCTTTGTAAATCAAGGCTTGTTTTAGCACACCATGAAAGAAAAATCTATATTAGGTACCTAATATAGGAAAGCTGAAAAGGGTTTTTGTTTCTTTAAACGCGTTAAACTCTGGAACTGCTATTTGAATTTGATAAAGTCTTTTTGTATATGATAGCCAGATTTATGAGCAATAGTATAGGTAATATAACATCGCGCTACGACGTACAGGAGCGGAGCAGAAACCAAAGATGTAACTTAATATAAAACGGCCATTGGTCAGTTACAAAAGACATTCTCAAACATAGCGATAAGACCGTCTTCAATTCGTCCGCTAACACATCGCAGTTTGGCTTTATTAAATTTGAGGCAAGCCCGCCACACTATGCCAAACCACTGCATCTCCTGAAAGCCAGAATTAACAATGGAGACCGCCAGAAAAGCGCCGAGACAATGAAGCTCGACGAGTCCCGGAGAAACGCTTTAACTGTCTTGAATTCAACAAAATTAATCAGAGAAGACTAGCGGAGGAGTAAGAAAACAGACAATTTCCACAGTCAGGCTTGGCGTCCAAGAGAGTATAAACGCGGACGAAGTCGCGGGCAAAAGCTAGTTAAGTAATACATGACACGTTTATGAAATCCTGGTGCCCCCAGGTGTAATAAGGGTGTTATGGTGTGTATGGTGGCAGACCTTAGGTGCGACTGAGCGTTGTTGGTTTATGGTGGTCGTAAATTGAGAGTGCTCGTAACTGCCTCCTGCATTAGCTGTAGACGTACCTCGGGTACTATAGGAAGTCGACGGGTTGTCACTTTCTTTGTCACTGTATCTTGGATGGCTGTTCATTTGTTTTTGAGGAAGAGTCTATCTGCGTCTGGTATCTGAATGCATTCAACCCTAACTGCCTCGTTAGCCTAGTGGTCCTAAGCACGACTGCTACGCTAGGGCAGGTCTTTAGTTCGATTCCCAGGTCGAGCAAAAAGTGTTATTGGGTTTTTATATGAAATTCTCAGTAGCAGCTCGGAGTTTGGATTTGTACCCGGTTGATGGCGATATGCTCGCCCCCTATTACATGGGACCTAAGTATACCGGCGAACTGTGGGTGTACGTTGGTACACCTCTGCCTAACCCTTCAGGGAATACAGGCGTGATGGTATATTTAACCCTAATCTCTTCAAAGTTGGAGTGAGCAGGCTTCTTCTGGGTAAGCTCACTATAATCGTCGACTTTGTCTGGGTCCACCGTTGACCTAGACTAGACTCAAGAGCAAAGCCATTATAAATAAAAAAAATAAGGTCCCAAAGTCCCAATGAAACTTTCTTCAATCGAGACAAAATAACTCTTGCGTTACTAATGAACTGTGTTCTCTGACCAGAGTCTAGCATGGCTGGAATTTTAAATAGTTATGAAGTGTTCCAGTTTGAAGGATTTGGGTGCCGGTGTAATTAGAAGCACATAACACATTAATTTCAACTTTGTCTCTGGGATGGCAAAAGCATTTGCAAGTCCTCTAGTATTATAGATGCCTTTAGGCAGCAGTGATCACTTAACATCAGGTGGGCCTTCGACTTGTTTGCCATCCAACGATGTATAAAAAAACTAAAAGTTTATCTTTGCCATTTATTTAACACTATAGCTTCTGCCCGCGACTTCCTCCGCGTGGCTTATTTCACACTCGTTACTTTACGTCTTTGGTTACTGCTCCGCTTCCGTAGGTTATAGCGTGATGTTACATAGCCTATGTTACTCAGTGATAATGTAGCTATCTATTGGTAAAAAAATGGTTGAAATCGGTCCAGAAGTTTCGGAGCCAATTCAATACAAACAAACAAATCTTGCCCCTTTATAACATTAGTATAGGTACCTAATCCCACACTGCTTAGTTTGCGTATTCTCCAAGTTTCCTGGTACCTGCCAAAAGGAATCGAGAACCTACATTAGTGGTGCGTACCTGTATACAGGTGTACGAGGCGTGTTAAAATTTTAAAACCCTCTTTTAGAGGTTTTCCGAAACGAATCAATATGCCTGCCTTGATGGAGATGGGAGTAAGAAAATGCTATCTACATCCATCTATCTTTTCTTTTGTCCATTTTTCAGGATTGTCGCTCTAGCTCATTTTAAGACCCTTCTAATAGGTACATATTAATAAGAGATAAAGTTTGTAAGATGGTAGGGGGGTTATCGTTAGATCTACTAAACCGATTTTGAAAAATACTTTTACCCATAGAAAGCCACGTTATTTTTGAGTCATTTGAGTGTATAGGCTATGCAACACCACGCTACGACTCAAGGGAGCGGAGCAGTAACCAAAGACGTAAATAAACGCCGGTAAAATAAGCCACGCGGACGATGTCGCGGGTAGTTCGGTAGTTAAATAATACCAGCCTCCTATTTTCTGTACAGAACCGGTGATTGTGTCTATCTTTAGGGGACGGATCTGATATGAAAATTATTATTGTCCCACTGCAAGGCAAAGGCCTCTTCCCATACCTACAGAAGTTACGACTATTGATCGATTTTAGACTTATATTAATCTTAATTCTAGGTTTCCTTACGATGTATCCGATCAATTAATCAATCATTTATTTGCTAATTGGACGTCCGATTTCAGTGATTTCCAAGATAAACTTATAAAGTATAGGCCTGTGAACTGAAAAAGTCACGTTGATACTTGTCCGGGTATCGAAACCGGAACCTCATGCTTGTGAGGCGGAAGTCTTAACCACTGTGCTATCACGACACACCCGTTAATTAATTTCAATCATGAACTCAAAAAACAGAAACCACACATCTTCAATCCCCCCACACAATGTCACCAACTTTCAATAAACCAAGTTTAGTACAAACCTCACTTTCAAACCGATTCTAAACAACACTCAACAATAAAACTTGAACAACAATCGGTTTACAACATCCTCTTCGCCCTAACCCATTTCTAATCTCCGTCCTCCATTTTCTGATATCAAAAATAATAATCGTTTATTAGCCGTGGCTCCCCCCCACGCTGGTGCCCCCCCCCCCCCCCCCCCAACGCACGGAAACACACGAAGTTACGCGACGACTTCCGACAGTAACCGATAGTGTCCAGTGAAAATAGCCACGGCGAAACTATGGTGTGGTTGTAATAGGAGTGCTTGGAGTTGTGTGGTGTGGATAAGAAGGCTGTTTTTAAATTGAGTAGATGT
The DNA here is from genome assembly GCA_932526535.1 of Caradrina clavipalpis. Lineage (NCBI taxonomy): Eukaryota > Metazoa > Arthropoda > Insecta > Lepidoptera > Noctuidae > Caradrina > Caradrina clavipalpis. The sequence continues at coordinate 2,711,950 of OW052110.1, forward strand.
TAAGGGTATTGCTGTAGTGAGTTTTATGTTCAAAATGTTAGTTGGTTAATTATAATGGCAGAAGCTTTATGTATTACGAAATTAATCAAAGATTTCATAATATTTAAGGGAAGGTGATAGAGTTTCATTGATCAGAATTTTAACAATAGACTGTGGGCTTTTTTTTATTCACTTTTTAGTCTCTCACTCTTTACTATGCGTTGTGTTGTTTGCCCCCATAAATGTCTCTAGTTTATCGAGCCAGCGTTTCCTGAGCCTGCCTCGGTGAACCATAACAGCTTGGTAAAACCATAACTTGGTAAAATATTAGTGTTTCTAAGATTATAATTACATACCATACCATTAGATTATAATCTTACGCCGTTTTCCAATGGAGGTAGGCAGAAACCACAGAACGCTACCTACTACAATCCTAACATAGTCCATTCGCCTCATCCACGTCCATTTCTGGTCATACAAGCAAAATAATTATTTAATCACTACTAAAAAAAGACCTTATATTTTTTACTAAAACTCTCACTCATAAATAAAAAATTACCTAAAATCAGTTCTACAAAATCATAGACTAAAATTGCACTACCTAGCAAAAACGAATTAATATTTCATATCCACGTTTCTATCTTCCGTACATTTCCCATCCACCGGTCGATATGTGCTACATTTAAATGAATATCGAGTGTGGTCTCTTTGTGTCATTCGTATTTAAACATATGCCTTGTTTACTTTCTAATCGCCACTCGCTAGGTTTATTAATTTTTACTTTTAATGGTCTATTTTATTCACCATTGGCGAACCGCTCGCGACTTACGTCTTTGGTTACTGCTCCGCTCCCGTGAGTCGTAGTGTGATGTTATATAATTTGTGTTACTCAAGAATAATGTAACTATCTACAGGAAAAGTTTTTAACCAGTGCGTAAATTTTTTTTGGTAGTTCAGTGTCAGTAACAGAACACATTTCCGTGATTAGTTAAAAAAATATTTAAAAATTTTTTCATCCTTATCCGAGTTTGAAATAAGCAAAACATGGACATAATCTATTCGCCATACTATCAATGAAAACTCTTGGCCGCCGCCCGGGCGCATGGCTGGGGTGAGGGGGTGGGGAATGCGCTAGCGCCGAGTGACAATAAAATATGGTTTTTAAGTAAACATGTTTCGTAAGCGATAACATTTTTTTTAGTACTAAGACATATCAAAATAAAATATACCTGTTTAATAAAACGTGTTGAAGTTTATTATGGCAAAATTTACGCACTGGTTAAAATTTTTTCTTGTATAGGTGAAAAAAATGTTAAAGTCGGACCAGTAGTTTTTAGTATATTCGTTGCATACAAAATCCAAAAATACAAATCATTCCTTTTTAAAATATTAGTGTTGATGACTTGTTGCTGTGTGTTTGTTATGCATGAGGTTGTGCTGATAAATTTTCCGTGTAGATTTCCGAGAAACGTACCTCTGATTATAGAACAAATCTCTTTAGAAGAAAAAAGATAATCTTGTAAATCCGTCTATAAAAGATGATGTTTTGCTCGAACATACATAAAAAAATATGGATACACGAATTGATAACCAAAAATGATGATGATGAAAATGATGATTGATTGATTAAAATTTGCATGCCCTCATGGCAAAATATGGCTGAACCATTAAAATGTATGCATCACCTGTATTGTACCCATATTTGCGAATAAATTTATCTTTATCTTTATCTTTAACCTTCTCCTTTTTGAAATCGGTTTGTATGATTAAAAAATGGTTGGAAAATAGATCATACACTTAGTAAAAAAAATATTTATATTTATTATACGAAAGTTTGGATGGATGAATGTTTTTTCATATTTTGTTAATAAATGCTATTAAAAAATTCATGCATTTGCCCCTATTATGAGAAAAAGTAATAAAGCTTTGAGCATTGAAGAGATGACCAATCCCAACTGACAGCTCGCGTTCACGAACATGACGTATTAGTTAGGTACCTAAGTACGTCGTAACCAGAATACTGGCATTCTTCAATAGGGTACGGATTAAGTGAATCACGCTAAGGTTCCGCGCACGCTGTTACGTAACTGCGCAGCTAATAAGATTTGTAGCACAAAATACTACTAAACAGGGAGCTGTGGGTTGTGTAGGTGGAGTGGCGGTGGGTTTGGGTTCGATTATTGGGTTAAATTGGAAGTTTGGACAAATCCTTTGCTTTGCTATCGCGATGTTCAACACATCAGTTGTAATGCAAAAAAATGTACATCAAATGAAGAAAGTAAATAAATAAATATAACACTAGCCTATTTTTGTTTTATTGCGGAACAAACCTCTCTTCACATCCAAATATCAACCCTCGTGGGATTGATCACCACGCTTGCTCAAGGCGAATTGGCGATTTCAGGAAAACACAAGGTTAATTACCCGAGTGTGGTGATTAGTGAAACCCAGAGATTATTATAGGCTGCAGTCTTAGTACCAAATAGGTAAAACTAACAACCTTGAACACAACAGTTTGGACCCCAACAAAGTCCTCATCCCTCAATTTTAGATGCTGTGTGTCCACGATTTGTCAATTAGCAAATTAATGTTTACTTAATCAACACCTAAGCTTGTATATTATTGAATGCAATACCTAAATGAATGAGTATTGTGTATTGGAGTAACGTCTAAAATTAGCCAAAAATGTCTAAAATTACATGGGTAACATACGCTTGTATTCCCCAAAGGGTGAGGCAGAGGTGTGCCAATGTACACCCACAGTTCGCCGGTATATTTAGGTCCCATGCTAGGGCGAGCTTATTGCCATGGGTAACATCCACATGAAATCCACAGTACAAGAATAATTAGCAAGTGAAGCTACTAGAATGTTCGGTTAGTCGCGAAATAAATTGACTTAGTGGAAGCCATAGCAATGCAATGCGCCTGCACTGTTTACCTTAAACATTACCTAATGTAGCAGAGGGGATTGTGTGACAGCACGGCGAAAATAATTGAATTTAGTTTAGCTTTTAAATACTAATTCTCCAGACTGATTCCACGGACACAGCGGCTAATCTTAATGCAGACTAGCCAAGTACGCAGGAGATTAAAATAGTGCACAAGTGTGCGCGCAAACACAGGTGCACTCCTTCTTCCCCAACTCTCATAGTCCGATGGGACGGCAATCCGACACGACCGGAGAGAGATCAGGCGCAGGACCAACGGGTTTACGTGCTTTCCGAGACACGAGGATGGTCACATCATCAACTTCCAATTCCGGGCTGCTACTGACACATTCCTAATGGAAAATCCCAATAACATTTTGTCCGACCTGGGAATCGAACCCAGGATCCCGCGCTCAGCAATGTTGCTTGCCACCACGAGACTAGGGCAGTTCAATTACTAACTGTAGTACAAAAGTACGTTGAAGTGGAAGTGGGCTGGTCATGTCTGCAGACGGACAGACGGTCGGTGGAGCAGACACAAGTAAGAGTGGAGACCACGTTTAGGTAAACGTAGATGACGTACCCGATTTTAGAAAAGAAAACCGGCTAATTGCGACTAGGGCTTAAACTTATACGTACCATTTTATAAATAGATCGAGAAAAAAACGTGTAAGGACTACGTCATCGGATGGCATGCAAGCCGGCGGCGGCACACCTGATGTTAAGTGATCACCTCTGCCTATAGACATCTGCAATACCAGAGGCCTTGCAAATGCGTTGCCATCCTAGAGACAAACTTGAAATATCGTGAGCCTGTAATTACTCCGGAACCCATACTCTTCAAACCGGAACACAGCAACGCTGCTTTGCAGCAGAAAAAGGTACAGTGGTAGTACTTCCCCGGACGAGCTCCTTCACAAAGAGCTCTACTACGTATTAGTGGTTATCATTAGAAACAGAGTCAACAAGTAAATCTATTTGGCAGACAAATCGCAGCATCCTGCCTCCTCGTCCCAATACTCGCGTCACGCGACAACCAGACGCTTTTATTAGTAGTGATGTGCGCGACTTGCAGTCATACTGTCTGTCTTTTCTGAACTAGGTTTGGGTCGTTTATTTATTTAATTATGGCACTCCAAGGACTTATTCGCTAATACATCTATAGGGTCCTGTAACAATTGAACTTAAAGCCAAATGAATTTGTCACCTTCTCGTACAGGTGTGCACAGCACTTACATATACCAAGTTTGAGTCTATCGTCTCCCGTTTATGATATTTCATACATATTACTGGTAATAGATAGGCTAACTGCCACGTTACCCTTGTGGTGCTCACTGCTATGCTAGAGGTCTCGGGTTCGATTCCCAAATCGAGCAAAAAGTGTTATTGGGCTTTTCTATAAAATTCTCAGTAGCAGCTCGGAGTTGGGATTTGTGCTCGGTTAACGGCAAATAGGCTCGCCCCCTGCAACATGGGACCTAAACATTTCGGCGAACTGTGAGTGTTCATAGGTACACTTCTGCCTAACCCTTCGGGGAATACAGGCGTGATTGTATGTATGCATGCATGTATTTTATGGAGTTTATTGCTCATTCTTCTCTATATGAAACTACATTTTGGAATGGGCAACTAGATTCAACTCTTTTTTTTGTCTAGGATGTTCAAATTCGCCTTTTAATGGTGTATGTGATTTGATTTTGATCGTTTAACACGTTAAAAATTCAAGTCACTAGGGTAAACAAGGCTAAGGAAATAATAGACCTTAAGTCTATAGCCTTAAAGTTTATTTTTGTCAATTCGGTAATACAATAGATAATGCAGATGAACACTTATGGTTTCTTTAAGATGCAAACTGGGATATTAAGTAGATTGGGTCTTCGATCACTTTGAAGAAAGGATAGAGGGAACTGTAGTACAGAGAGTTTGTGAGGATATATGGATGGATGGATGCCATGGATGTTTGTTACCGTTTCACTTAAATAGCTGAATGTTTGGCACACATAATTATACCTACCTGGATATTTATTTGGCTTGACACAAAGAATATTTTTTTGTCTCTTAATTTTGATGACGTAGGATAAATTAGAACTTTCGCTTAATCCTGACACAAGTGCACAAGTGTGTGCGCAAACACAGGTGCACTCCCTCTCTCTAACTATCGTAATCCGATGGACAGCAATACGACACAACCGGGGAGAGATCAGGTGCAGGACCAACGGCTTTACATGCTTCCCGAAGCACGGGGGTATCACACTACCAACTTATAAACTCCGCGCGATCACTGAGAAATTCCTAACGAAAAAACTACAATATTTAACACTTTTCCCGACCTAGGAATTGACTCCAGGACAATACAATCACGCTTGCGACCACGAGACCGGGCAGTCAATATCAAACACTACAGACATTATGCCTTCAACGTCCCATCACTATTTATTAGGGCAATGTGGGCGCCAGACGATTGCGACATTCCAGCCAAATTGGAGACTCGTCACAACACTATTTTTAGTCGGGCAATATAAATTGTTCATATTAGTTCTCAAGGAACTTCCTACCTTGGGCTTTGTTTCAATTCAATTGCTTATATATTGCGCATATTCAGCTATTTTAGGTAGGTCTCTTTAAATCATATAAATAAATATCTTGGGACAACTCACACACGGTTATCTGATCCCAAGCTAAGCAGAGCTTGTGTTATGGTAACCAGACAACTGATATACTTACATACTTATATAATTTATAAATACATACATATTATTTGCATATCTATACTAATATTATAAAGCTAAAGAGTTTGTTTGTTTGAACGCGCTAATCTCAGGGACTACTGGTTGGAATTGGAAAATTCTTTTAGTGTTGGATAGTCCATTTCTTGAGGAAGGCTATAGGCTATGTAACATCACGCTACGACCAACAGGTGCTGAGCAGCGAGGGTGAAACCGCGGGGAACAGCTATTATAGATAAATCACACCCAGAACAAACAATCATGCTCATCACACAAAGTTTGTCCTGGGTGGGAATCGAACCCACGACCTCCGGCTTAGCAGTCAGGGCCGCTAACCACTAGACCAACAGGCCCGTCAAAAGAACTTTGAAGAAGAAATATGTCGCGATGGCCCTGTGGTGGTGCCTATCTATCATACACGAGGTTGTGGGCTCTCAACCGGGCATTAGCAAGTACACATACAACATACCTACAATCATGCCTGTATTCCCCGTAGGGTTAAGCAGAGGTTATAGAGTTAGGGAATACAGGCGTGATGGTGTGTAAGTGAATTACTGACATCGATGAAGGAAAATATCGTGGGGTAACATAAAAATGTATAAAATCTACCTAGTTCTGGACTCGTAACTATAGCACGAAAAACGAAAAAAAAATTTCCAGTTCATTGACGACACGGTTGGCGCAGTGACTGAGCGGTGGACCGCCGCGCTGCGTGTCGCGGGGTCAATTCACGCACGAAATATTTTTTTGTGTCACCTACAGATAGTTATTCCTGCTCTGGTTATTTCTGTATATAAGTTTGTCTGTAAACGCACTCGTAATAAAAGAGAAATGTGAAACTCATCAGAAATGATTGATTGAAAAAAATTTAATCAAAAGTTTCACACACACTATCGACTGAATCGCAGATATGTACGCAGCCTAAACGGCGCGGGAAGCGGCGGTCGCGCGACTAATTGGGCACTGGTGACGCGACTTTCTCTTGTGAGGTGACCATGTACGCGGAGGCTGTGAGACTGTCCTGTTATTAGAAAATATTAAATAGGTGCAAAAAGGTATTACGACTTTTTGGGCAAATAAATATTAGTACCAATGGCAATTTACAAAAATGTGGGTTATTTAACTGTTATCTTTTACACTGCAAGTTAAAAAACTTCGTTCACATTTCTTAAACAATTTGGATTTGTGTAAAGGGAGGATTCACTGTAGGCACGGGGTCTCAACGGGAACGAATTATAATTAGTCTTAAAAAAAAATCATAGATGGCAGTATAGGTTACTCTAACAAAATTTACAACCACTAAATTGCGTTAAACGGCAGATTTTGGCTGAAGTAAGATTAGTAAATATTAAAACTTCATTGCTCAAGGCTGATTTATCTATTTACATTCATAAATCACGTAATTTCGGCAAAAAAAAAACTGAAAACTTTAACTTCCATTCGAACGTGATTCGAACCCATAGAATGATAAAGTCGTTAGATCCAGCTATCTGTTATCCATTTAGTTTAGAGCTATTTGCAATAGATGGCGTTTTACTCAATTTTTACAATAAGGGTAAGGGTAGCAACTATTGTTATTAATTTACGTTTAGTTACTTCATTTATGTTTACTTATTAATTTTTTTTATAAATATATTACTTAAAACTCAGATCAAAGAAATAGGCAGATAGAACGTGCGCGAACAACAAATTTGCTAGTTTTTATTTATGTGTGCGCGGCTGATAAGTGGCGCCGTGTACGGGCACGTGCATCTGTGTGCGTTTACGGTTGCCAGATATTGAGAAATAATACTCCCATATTTTTGTTCAGTTAAATTGTTCTCAAATATTGTAGGTACTACAATTTTTTTTAATTGGAAACGCGATTTTGCTTTATGGTTATACCCAGATAGCAAAAGCGTGTAGTATTTATTAATTAACAAATAATAAGGAATAAAAGTTAATATGCGTAATTACTTACTACCTATTTAATTAATTTATATCAGACCAGATATAACATTTAATAACGCTTTTTGGTAATTTGTTTAATAAACTATTTAAGAATAGGTTTTTTAATTTAAAAAGATAAACAATTTGTTATAACAATCAACATAAGTATTTTACACACAATCATTAAACCCGAATAAATAAATTTTCCCGTCATAAACTAGCAACACAGACGATTTACTGTTAAGGTTTTGTGTTTCAAGTGAACCGAAAATATTTTATCTATAGGTACTTACTAATATTATAAAGCTGGAGAGTTTGTTTGTTTGTTTGTTTGTTTGTTTGAACGCGCTAATCTCAGGAACTACTGGTCCGATTTAAAAAAATCTTTTTGTGTTGGATAGCCCATTTATTTTTTTGGGAAGGTTATAGGCTATATAACATCACGCTACGACCAATTGGAGCGGAGCAATCAGTAAAAATGTGGCAAAAACGGGGGAAAAAACCAACCTTTTGAGGGCTTTCGTTGCGTGCGCTGCGTAAACGGTTTAAGTTACGCAAAAATAATGTATGAAAGAATTGTTCCTCTTAAAATATACTAAAAAAAAGTCCGCGGTAGTTAACATTTAAGGTTGACTCACTATAGCCATTTTGATGGCCAGAAAATTTGTTTTAAAATAATGCATTATTTGCGAAGGTGTTTTTATGAATATAGTATTAATCCTTATCAACATAAATGCGTTATTCATCACAAGTGTTTAATTTTGAACAAAATTGCCCTTTACATCATTTAATTTCAATGAATGTCTTAGGAGATATCACAGTTTTAAAATAACTTCGCAGCAAAATAATGACTCTGCGAGAGATTCCGTAGCTTATATAATACCTCAGAATAACAGATTGCCTGCCGGCTGCGGGTTGTTCGAAAGAGATACCGCGCCCCCGGAACGCAAAGGGCACATGAAGGAACATAGACGGGTTTTAGTCAGTAAAAGTCTGACACTAAGGGCGGGGGAAGTTATTTGATGATTTCCCGTGTTAAAAAAAAAAGAATGACAGATTAAAGGCTACATAACATCGCGCTATTTGCCACGGGAACGGATCAGTAACCAAAAACCTAACGTAATGCGGGTAAAACCGCGGGGCACAGCCAGTAATATTATAAAGTCGAAAGTTTGTGTGTTTGTATCTTCATCACGCTCAAACGGCTGGACGGATCTGGATGAAATTTGGCACAGCGATAGATTGTAGTGTGGAATAACATATACGATACTTTTTATCACGAAAATTACGGTTCCCGTGGGGTGATATATAAAATTTGACGCGGACGAAGTCGCGGGCAAAAGCTAGTGTAATAATATATCTTATTCCAGCGATTTCACCCTTTCCCACTACAACTCGAAAATTATCCCACGGGAACGTAAAATCAGAATAAAAACTATCGTAAAAAAAAACCAGGTTGTAAACTAGTCGTACTCGTGTACCAAACATCCAAATCCGTTCAGTATTTTTAGCGTGAAAGAGTAAGAAACATCCATCCATTCTCACAAACTTTCGTAGGTATTTATGATAACACTGTTAAAGCCGCAAATCGTTGCGCGAATCATATTGTGATCAACATTCAAACTGAAAGTGACCTTCGAATTGTAAAAAACGCGAGAAAAGTTGATAGCTCACTCACACAAATAAAACTGTTGTCCTTGAACTCACGATGCGGTGCAATGAAGAGAAGAGAGAATCTATAGAAAAGCAACGCCCTCTAGAGTATCATTGCCACTTAGTTTCGATTCCACCTATTATTTAGGTTGACTCCTAGATGGCGTTGTAAAACTACTGTTTCTGGCAATTAGTGAGTCGCCGGTACTGCCATCTATTGAGAAAATGGAGAAAAAAATATTGCCAGTCGAATTGCCAGTTTTAGGAAGGTCACATTTCTTTGTATGGGATTGGGTATCTGTATTGTAATCTGTGCTGTAGGTAATAAATGGAAAGTTGCCATAAATGCGAAATGCGAATGCTACGTAAATAATAAAATATGATATTATGATGTTTTTTTTTAACACTCCTCAAAGGGAACGTAGAGATGTTCAAATTTTAGGAGCAGTGCGAAATTTACGCCGACGGAAACGCTGGCAAAAGCATGTCAATTTCATTACAAAAACTGCTTGTAGTTAACAAGTAATTTGTTTTGACTGTATCAACTGTATGACAATTAATTTGTTATGTATAAGGTTTTAGTAGTTTAGCATATTATCGTGGAAATTTTCTTGGTTAACATATTATTATATTTATTTTTCTTATTTACCGTGACAAGTTAAACAAACAAGGAAAATTAATTTAAAAACTTTTGGACTAAACCACCATGTAGGTGGTTTAGTCTAAACTTATGAATAATTATTGTGGTAAGTAGATATAGGTACATATACTTACTTAGGTACTGACCGAAAATGACTTGCAAATACCAAACACGTCATAAAACAATAGAATTGTAAACTACCTAATTAACACATTCTAATAAAAGAATTATTTTAGAAGTGATGTCTAAATTAGGTGACTGTAACTTGAGGAAAATGGTTAGACGATTAGTTTTATGGGTGCCAAAGTAACTACCTAAGGACCTATAAAATTGATGGGTTAAAGATTATTCAATAGTTAAATACTCAGGGTTTTACCCCATAAACCTACCTACTTGGCAATTTACCAACTTTTTTAAACCTTTTTTACTTTTATATACTGTCTCTAAAGGGAGGAAACGGGACTAAAATGAAATGACTAAATGGCCTTTTGCTAGGTAAATAAAAAAGAACTTATATTTACCCAGTTTTTCAAAGATATGACTTGCTCGCGCCTGTGCAAAAGATTCAGGCAAATAATCCTGAAAACGTAACTGCAATAATGCCTATTATCAAATGACAAAAAACTACTCGCTAGTGACAGGTCGCAAATTACTTTTAGAGCACCCAGTTAGCCCAATATCAACCTTGTATTCTATTACATTAATACACGCCAGCATAAACTAGGTAGTCTATAAATAAAAATTAAATAAAAAGCAATTAATTTTCGAGACAGTCTCCAATATAACAAGAATCATGGTGCCCCTATTCCCCGGTGACACAATAATCGTGACCCCTGGACATTCCGCACACGGCTGTGTGTTGACACACTATTAATAATAACGGCAAATAATCTCCGTGGTGGCTTTAAAAGTAGGAATAGGTTAATATTTTTGAGGCTATTCAGGCTTGGTAGCTAACCTATGTCTCTGTGAATTGTTTTTATAAAATCGTATTCTTTTTTAAAGTTTGCCTACTTGCTGGATATGTAATCAGAATTAAAATAAAAAAAAATGTTGTAATTAAAATTCAGTGAAACATTCTACTAAAGACGAAGTGTTGCGTCTGTTTACCGATAGATGGCGCTGTACACAGTTTGCTTTAAGTAGCCAAAATAATTGTCTACTTTTGTACGAAATTAATGGAGCATCTAAGAGTTTTAAAGATAAAGTTTAGATTAGTATAATGCGTAAGTATGGTTAATAAAAATAATAGCTTGTAAATAAGTACGTATAGGTAGGTGATATATAATTTATTAAGTAATTTCATATTGCTCATTAGTTAAGTTATTTCAAAGCCAAGTTAAGTAGAATAATGCAGCGAAAAACATATTCCCTACTCTGTTACTTCTGTGGTAGGTAGAGAACACATAATTTCGAGTGTTTTAGACAAAAAAAAATCAGTCAAAGACACTCGAAATTATTATCTCAAAACAAAACTAAAGTCAAACCAAATAAAAGTACAGTCGGCAACGAAAAATGCGTGGTGTCACCGCGTGACACTGACGTACGGTGATAATTAGTCTTAAAAATTGCGCGCCCACTGTACCTACTTATACACTGGCGGACAATGTGAAGGAGACACAGTTTAATTTTTTTTTGTGTTTTTTATTTAGCTTCTAAGACTAAAGAGCTTCTTATGAGGTTCAAAAGCGCTTTTTAATGACCCAATTAAAAATAAGTAATTTTAAGCTTGACTTTGAGAATGGGCTATAAATGTGAGTTTAGGTATGAAGGTGCCACGACGCAAAATATTTTATTATGATAGGTAAAATAAAAAATAAAAGTTTATTAAGTTTATTTTATAGGTAGGTACGTTCTAACTAAATTATTTTTAAAAGGGGAAACAGGTACTTTAATATTATTAAAATAAATAAAGCCATTTATCTAAGTAGCGCATTATTAACATTTTAAATTCAGCTTAGAACGCAACGATGTTAGACAAATCTAAATAGGTTTATACTATAGGTATCAGGTAAGTATAGGTTTAGTTTTAGGAATTAGATTGAAAATTCTATTACTAGGCTCAAAACATGGCTTGGACTGATAATTAGATTACTAGGCCCTTCAATATCTAGGTACAGAATTGTTCACAAAACTCTGAAAACACTCCTAGAAAATCATATTATATCTAATAAAATAAGGTGACCACGTCACTTTGCCCTCCAGTATACACTTCAGTGCACTAAATTGTACCCCCGCTGTGCAGGGTCTGCAATGTGTCCGTCCTTATAGCTATCTCGCTCTAGAGCGAGACCATTTTACTAATTGTTTATTTATTAAGTACTTAGGTACTTGGTAATAGATAATTCTATTGAAGGTAGGTATTTACGAGCCAATCTGTTTTTATAGACACCATCACGCCTGTATTCCCCTAAGGGTAAGGCAGAGGTGTACCAATGTACTGGGTGTACATTACTACGCTAGAGGTCCTGGGTTCGATTCCCAGGTCGAGCAAAAAGTGTTATTGGATTTTTCTATGAAATTCTCAGTAGCAGCTCAGAGTTTGGATTTGGGCTGGTTTAATGGCAATAGGCTCGCCCCCTATTATATAGGACCTAAACATACCAGTGAACTGTGGGTGTACATTGGTACACCTCTGCCTAACCCTTCGGGGAATACAGGCGTGATGGTATATTTATATTTAGGTATTTTAGTTATCTATAAAAGAGGAGGTCATACAAGTAACGTGTTTTTTTTTGTTCGTAGGTACCTACCTGTGCCTATGTAGGTAGTATAAGTACGAATCGCACTTTAGCCGATTTATTTATCACATTTCAAATCATAATTATGCTCTAGTCTGGATAATACCTAATTACCTACTTACCTACTAATTTACAAAAAAATGGATAAGTATTTAACTAATTAATTTATCTTCAAGATAAGACCTAATTATGTAGTCTATAATTGTATTGTTCAACTGTAAGTAGCTAGCTAGGTACCTATCTATTGTATTTATCGCCAATTGTTAACGCTTCCATTTCCTCAATCTTGCCCTGACCGGTATTACACAACCTCACATTGACGTCAAAACGTGAATATAAATCCATTATAACTAAATTGAAATAACCTTGCAACTGAATAACGCAGCTACAAAGCAATTAACATAAATATATATTTAAATAAAACGCATGTATATTTTAATCACCGAAAACCAAACAAATAAATTATTCACACCAGTTCACACTTGACACTTATTCACTAAATGCTAATAGCACACATACACACCTTACACACACACTATCACCCTGTTTGTATGCACGACAGTGTAAAGTAACCTTCAGATACGAGTGTGTATGTGTGCGTCTAACGAGTTGAAAAATTTCGACCACTCAAGCGCATCTTCGAAATTTGGGCGTTTCCTATTGGCTGTTGTTGTGTTAGAAAAAATTAGAAGGTTAGGTGTAGTTCTCTGTGAGTGGTTGGGTTTTTTTTGGCGGTCGCTGATAAAGTGATAAGTCGTTTTCGTTGGTTGAAACTATTTTTAGATAGTGATGCGGTGCTATTGGGAGTTTTATTTCGGTTACTCTGTATGTACCCCGATACATGTGTGTGTGTGTCATTTATAATCTACGTAATGTCTGGATACAGATATTTTTTTCTGTTTTTTTTTTTTACTTTTTTTTGGCGTGGTTTTTTAAGCAATTATAATAAGCTTGGATACTAAAACGGACAAGTATTTTTTTCCGATTTTTATTTTTTTAATTTTTCCCCACTACCAGGTAACTCACAAACCCTAGGTACCTACCTATTTATCTAATGTACTTATTTAATACCTATACCATAATTTATTCTAATTAACTACAAGTAATTTTTTCCGTATTTTCTTTTTGTATTTTTCCCAACCTAAAACTTAAGTAAATAACTAACTTAACCTAGACACCTATTTATCTAAAGTACTTATTTAATATTTAGACTATAATTTATTCTAACTAACTGCATAATTAAATATCTACCGACACACCAAATATAACAACAAAAACCAAAAAAAAGACATACCTTGCCCAATCTAATCAAACCCAAACATCACTCACAAAAAAACCCATCTTATCCTTAAAACTACCAAAATGGACGCCATCACCCAATCACAGGCCTCCATCTAATCCGGACCCCAATTTCAAAAACACATAAATCTCGCGCACGTTTCTATTGTGCGTCTAACGCGCGCCCCACTCCTGCGCATCCGAAATTTGAACCGCGTTAGACGATTGGCGCGGCGCCATCTTGTTTTTTTTTTTATTATTTAAACCTGCTAGACGGACCGGACTCGTTACATTCTTTATTTTTATGCTTTTTATTTTAAGATGGCCGCTATAAAAGATTAGTATGCTGGTCTGGCTCATATTTTTATGGGAATGAAGTTATTATTTACCTACATGGTTTTGTGGAATTAAATTTAAGTTTGTTGAAATGTTGAAGATTTTTTTTGTAAGTTGGTAAGCCTACTTTGAAACATTAAACAAAATTGCATTCGATTTGAACTTCGAATGCGTAATGATGATATAAATTTCAATTAGTACCGAGGTAATTAAGTAGGTACCTACTACAAAAACAATTTTCCTTGTCATTCTTCTTCACCCAAAAACAGTGTCGTGATGGCCCAGTGGTCAAGGCGCCCGCCTCTCATGCACGAGGTTGTGGGTCCGCAACCGGGCACGGGCAAGTACCAATGTGACTTTTCCTAATTCATATGAACTTTCTAAGTTTAAATTGGACATCACTGATATTGGTAACCATGTCAGAGGCCCTTGAGGCGGTTGAGTAACTCTGACACTAGGGTGTGTGGGATCGTTGGACCTTACTGCCCACACGATAAAGAATGTAGACTTAAAAACAATGTAAGTAAATACAATAAACATAACCAAAATTTGTATATTGTTTGATGATTAAATTAAAATTAGTGACGTGGTTCTGCATACCTACGTATTTATCTACTTCATTGTTATGTCCCATATATTGGTCAAATTTCCTGTTCAAGGTACACCGAATTTTATTTAAGGAAACAATAACAAGAGGCCCAAATAAGGGACTACATATAGCTAACATAATATTAGCCTATTATTGTCCCATGCGCAATTCTCAGCTCGGAGGATTTGTGCCCGATTAATGGCAATAGGCTCGCCCCCTATTACATGGAACCTAAACTTACTGGCGATCTGTGTGTGTGCATTGGTATACCTCTGCCTAACCCTTCGGGGAATACAGGCGTGATCGTATGTAACTATGTATAAGTAAAAGTAAAAAAACCACATAGGTAGATACCCATTTATTTATTAGGTATTGTGCAAGACTGTGGCACGTGGATTTTAAACCACAAGGTAGGTATTACGCATATGCCGCATATCGCTCACCCAGTAATATACCACATCTACAAAAATCGTGTAGGTAGGTACCTAATTGAGTTTGTAGCGCACAAGTGTTCAAAATTGCATAAGGTACAAACTCAACTTCACGTCTTTCCTCCGATGTGCCCATATATTACTAGGTGAGTGATATGATAATACGTAGGTTCGTACTTATAAAAGTATAAAGGTACCTAACCATACATTTTTCCAGCATAAAAGTAGCCTATGTGCTATTACAGAGTATAATCTATCGCTGTGCCAAATTTCATCCAGATTCGTTCAGCCATTTAAAATTAAAAGAGTAACAAACATCCATCCATCCTCACAAATTTTCGCATTTATAACAGGTACCTAGGTACTACAAGCTTCTGCCCTTGACTTCGTCCGCAGCTGATACGTTATCCCAGAGGAACCGTCGATATTTCCGGGATAAAAACTAACCTACGTGTTATTCCATAATACACTCTATCTCAGTGCCAAATTTAATCCAGATCCGTTCAGCCAGTTAGGCGTAAAAGAATCACAGACATCTATTCTCATAAACTTTAGCATTTATAATATTAGTAGGATTAATAAGAATAAGAAAGAAGTAGGATTAGGATTAGTAGCAAATAGACCAGTTTTACACTAAACCAATGTTTTATTTACAACTACAATAAGTAGAATTGTAGTCAAAAGTAAGATCAACAAAAAAGCTGTACTTACTCTATTTACCCCTTTGAATAACACAGCCGTGTAAATATAAATAATATCAACATTATGACGAAGGCAATAAGTGTCAAAATTAACAGTAAAATGTTGTAAACATCACAAAGACGAATAAAGAAATTATTCAAGTGAGAGTTTCGCCGAAATTGTACGCACACACGCGTAGCCAGACGACTTTACGCACACAACGATATTGTGTATGTATACAAGTAAAGGGGAGGTTACAAACGCGTTGGGGTAACAGTTTAGGGAACGTAAATTTGTCCCGAAAATAATGTTGTACCGAAACTTTTTATAAAAATTCTTCTGCGCCTACTGTTTTAATTAATGCAAGAAAATCTTTAACTGCTATGCAAATAGTGTATCGTAAAATTGCCTAGATAATTTTGAAAACTATTTTTTACCCGGGACTATACCCGTTTGGAAGTCAAAGTCAAATCGGTACTTGCAAATTCTAAGCTTCATAGATCAAGTAGTTTTCGAGATTTCGTGTTTAGTCAGTGACCTTTCACGTTTAAATTATAAAATACTAGCTTCTGCCCGCGACTTCGTCCGCGTCACAGTTGATGTGTTATCCTACGGGTACCGTACATTTTCCCGGGATAAAAAGTAGCCTATGTGTTATTCCAGACTATAATCTATCTTTGTGCCAAATTTCATCCAGATCCATTCAGCCGTTTAAGCGTGAAAGAGTAACAAACATCCATACATCCATACATCCATACATACAAACTTTCGCCTTTATAATAGTAGTAGGATTCGAAAGCACCATTTTTACAAGAAATAGAATTTAAGTATCTAAGTACCTAGATATAGGCCGGTACAAGCTCATCAAAAACTTAACTCAGAGTTAGTGGCGAACAGGAGTTTTATTACAAATTATGGGTAATAGCCATAAACAAAACCTCAAAGACACAAACTCACCAAACATAGTATTTTCTTCATAAATCATAATTATCACTTTGGTTCATAATGAAACAAAAAATAATAGGTAAGCAAAGATTGCAAAAAAAAATGACATATCTAATTCCTGATATTAAAATCAACATCCGAATAATTCTCGGAACACCGACGTGTGTACCAGCCTTACGCACACAGAGAGCCCCCAATTCGCATTCTGTCCGCGCACAACACAGTTTCCGCGGTGGCGAGGGCATTCACCCCGCATTTTGGAGGGCGCGTCTGACGTCACAACACTGACCTGCCACAACGACCTTGAATCGAATTCGGTTGTCCCCGTTCTGTGAATTTGTGACGGATGTGGCGAATTCGTAAATGGAATACGCATTTTGGCGGTGAAAGTAATTTGAATTTCGAATCTGTTGCGTTCGAAGCTTTGCTGGCGGGGTCATTATAATTTATTTTAATTTGAATGTTGTTTTTTGTTTTGAAATTCGAATTTGATTTTGTTTTTTTTTTTTTAAATAGGACTATGGAGGTGTATTTTGTATTTGAATAAGAACTTTTTGGACGTAATATTTCTTGTTTCACTTAATTTGACGTAAGGGTTTGAAATACTACGAAGTATAAAAAAGACACAGAGTCCTATCTATTTTGGGTAGTTAAAATAATACAGAATAGGGTTACGGTCGTTGATAGGGTTAGGGTTCGTTCACTTAGGTCATAAAAGTAGGGCAATTTTAGGGTTAGACATTATTTTAGTGTCGTCAATTTGAAGTTTTTATTTAATCTTTTTATACTAGCACTTGCACTGGTATTAACTTAATGTATGCAGGTACAATATTTTGGTAGATAGAGTACCTACCTTAGAGTACTATCATGACTACTTGAGCCTCCAAGAACACCCGTCTCCCGGTTGTGAACGGTCTATCTGGAAGGCAGTGAATCAATTGAGCTCATACAACATAATCTGGCGAAAGGGGCATCATGGGCCCGTCTGGCACCCAGTGTGATTGCGGAGCTCCTGATCTGACAATGTCTCATATGCTGCAGTAGGTATTCCAATTGTCTGTTCACCTGCATCTTTGGCGATTTGAACAGCGCCTCTGACACGGCAATAAACGTGGCCATGGCCACCTATTGGGCCCAAGTAGTTATTTTACTCATAGAAAGCCACGTTAATTGTGACTGTCATACGCTATATAACATCACGCTAAGACCCACAGGTGCGGAGCAGTAACCAAAGACGTAACTTAAGCAGGTGAAATAATAGCTATTAAATGTATTATCGCTAAGAAAAGAAGATGTAGAGTACTATATTTCGATAGGTAAGCAATGTATGTAAACTAAGTACCAAGTAGTTAAAGTTTCACTTCAATAACTGTGGTTACCAAGTTAATCAAACCGAGCCAACGCCTTGAAAACAAGCCGTTATTTACAGGAATACCTGAAACGTTTATCAGTAGGGGTCAGTGACTGCGATAACGAGCAATATTTGTGCAGCCAATAACTAAATATTTTTAACTCAATACGTTGCTGTTCCACGTACTGTAATGTACTTGTGATGCAGTTTTCCTTTTACGAACGCACCTAGTTTTGAAATTGGAAGTTGAATTAAATGAACGCGTTTTTTTGAGTCAGTTGGTAGACCGTTCGTAATTTTTGAATTTGGAATAGGTATCTAAAGAAATTTGAATTATAATAATAAGTCTACATTGTCGACAGATTTTCCAAATTCAAATCTATTCTGCTGTCAAATTCTTTTGTCAACTTTTGTTCCTCATTGGTTGATTATAATCAAACAATTGGGTTTAAAAAAAAGTACTAAATTGACGAAGAAGTTTCGGACATCAAACTCTATAATTACAAGAAGTTGGTTGTATGGTTGCTCTGCCAAAATGAACTAAGTATAGTGTATTTTTTAATCTCAAAGACTAAATTGACAGTTTCATACGTTAAATATAAAAATAATATGCTCTCGGTAGATAGACATACTTAAAGCACACAATTTTCAAGTTTGACATATGAAGCCGTCAAATCAGTATCTACCTACCTATTTGAGATTAAAAAACACACTTTACGTAATCTATTGTTGCATTTTGACAGAAATAAACCCAATTTTAATTAGATTATGATACCACTACAAAATCGAGATACCTGTATAGATGCTTACTTAAATAACTCTACATAGTCCAGATAAAAATTACTGTTAGTTTTTGTGCAATATCTAAAAATAAATCATTAAAAACATTTTTTTTTATTTACAATTGCGCTGTAAGTACACTTTGTTAATCTCATTCAAACATAGCCATCTGCAAAACTAAAAACAAACAACAAAAAAAAAAAGAAATTAAATTGCAAACAGTTTTTATCACAAAATCTCAACTGTCTGCACTAAATTGTCATACGAGAGACAGAGATAGCGTTGCGTATGATAAGATGGGTGTGAAAGAGATAGGTGCATACAAAAAGAGTAGTGAATCACTCGAGTTCAATGAACTCGGTTTTGATGATGCATCGCGACACATACATACAGAAACACTTCGACATACATTTATTTATAGATGTATGGTTTGCAATTAAGTTAGGCTATGGTTTTGTTTATTTTTTTGGGCGTAGGTACTTACCTACTTAATTTTTTTGCAAAAAAATATTATGTACTGGACCTCTGCCGGCGACTTACTCCGAGGTAAATTTGATTTATTATCTCACAGGAACCGTTCATTTTTTGCGGTATAAAAAAGTATGTAATGTGTTATTCCAGACTACAATAGATAGATTGTAATCTCAATTTGTGTGTAATGTAATCAAATTTTATCCAGATCCGTTTAGCCGTTTACGCGTGAAAGAGTAACAAACATCCATCCTCACAAACTTTCGCATTTATAATATTAGTAGGATCTCATTTGTCATGTGTTGTCCCAGTTGTCTTTTGTTTTAGGGCAAACACACCATACCTACTATTCCCAACCACTGCAACTCCTGAAATCCAGAACCAACAGTGGCGACCACCAGATAAGCGTCGAGGCAATGAAGCTCGACGAGTCCCGGAGAAGCGATTCAACTGTGTTGGATCCTAATTAATAAAATTTTACTAAATGCTAATTATGATTGTTTTCAAAATTACATAACTACATACATTACAAAAAAAAACAATCTTTAAATTTTTTGTCTGTCTGTTTGTTTCGGCTAATCGCAGAAACGTAACGGTTACACCGATTTTGATGCGCCTTTTACTGGCAGATAGCTGATGATATAATGAATAACTGAGGCCACCTTTACGGTAGAAAAATAAACAGGGTTCCGCCGAAAAAAAAAATGTTCTAGTTAATTTTTCAGTTAAGTAATTATGACATTCAGAATAATAATAAGTACTATAACTTCCAGACACTTTGTATGCTACCATTACATATTTAGCCACTATCATATTGCCGCGTTACTGACCTGCCCAATGTCGTGCAACGTTGCCACATCACGCCACACGTGGGATTGAGTCAAGGCTTTTACCTACTACAATAACACATACATACCACCACGCCTGCCCGAAGGGTAAGGCAGAGGTGATCGAATCCGAAATGAGGAGATTCGTAGACGAACTAAAGTCACCGATATAGCCCACCGGATTAGCAAGCTAAAGTGGCAATGGGCAGGTCATTTGCTCGCAGAGCAAATGTCCGATGCGATGGGGTCGAAAAGTGGAGACCACGGACTAGCAAGCGCAGCGTAAGACGTCCTCCAACAAGATGGACAGACGACCTAATAAAGGTCGCCGGAAGACGCTGAATGCAGGTCGCTTCCAACCGGTATATGTAGAGATCTAAAGGGGAGGCCTATGTTCAGCAGTGGACGTCCTATGGCTGAGATGATGATGATGATGAAGGCAGAGGGGTACCAAAATACACCTACTGTTCACCGGTATGTTTAGGTCCCATGTAATGGGGGTGAGCGTATAGCCGTTAACCGGGCACAGATACTAACTCCGAGCTGCTACTAAGATGATGAAAATATAATACGAACAGCAATCATTGACAAACTGACTGGACTGCCTCGTTAGCCCAGTGGTCCTAAGCGCGACTGCTACGCTAGAGGTCTTTGGTTCGATTCCCAGGTCAAGCAAAATTTTTATTAAGTTAGTCTGTAAAATTCTCAGTAGCAGCTCGGAGTTAGGATTTGTGCCCGGTTAATGGCAATAGGCTCGCCCTAAACATTCTGTTGAACTGTGGGTGTACATTGGTATACCTCTGCCTAACCCTTCGGGAAATACAGGCATAATGGTATGATGATGATGATGATCGTTGACAAAGGATTATTAAAAATAGACACTACACAACATAACATATTTCATAACAACATTATAAAGCTAAACAAAAGATCAAGGAACTCATTTATTTCGTTATCTCGTACCACTAATTAGGTGTACATTGTACTAATCAGTAAAATACGTATAAAAAAAATTGCCTGCTTGATAAAATATGTGCTAGACACAACAAGAGCGACAAAACATATAAATAATGTCTCAACACGTCTGGTGTTGCGGTGGTTAGTTGCGCAATAGTGGCTCAACTTCTTTATCGTGTGGGCAGTAAGGTCTAACGACCCCACACACCCTAGTGTCAGATTTTGTAAACCGCCTCAAGGGCCTCTGACATGGTTACCGATGTCAGTAATGTCCAAAACAAACTTAGGAAGTACATATGAATCAGAAAAAGTCACATTGGTTCTTGCTCTTGCCCGGTTGCGGACCCACAGCCTCGTGCATGAGAGGCGGGCGCCTTAACCACTAGGCCATCATGTCAGTGTGTGTCACTGGTGCAACTATGAACCAAGGACAGTGTGGCATTTATTCGGTTTAAGTTTAGTGTGTATATTCAAAGTCCAAGTTGTTTTTTCTTACTCCACACTACTAATCTTTTCTGATTAATTTCGTTGCGGGATCCAAGACAGTTGAATCTTTTCTCTGGGACTCGTCGAGCTTCATTGCCTCGGTGCTTTTTTGGTGGTCTGGATTCTGGCTTTCAGGATTTGCAGTGGTTTGGGAATAATATGATGGACTTGTCCCATATGTATACAAAAAAAGTCAAAGTCGAAGCATTTATTTCAGTTAGACCGTTTACAGGCGCTTTTGAATTGTCCAGAAGTTACAGTTTAAACTTGAAGCTAGTTGCTCATTCCAAAACGTAGATCTGTATGGAGAAGAACGAGCAAGAAACTCCGTGGACACTCTTTTCTTACTATTTAGTTTTCATAAAATCTTGGTTGCAATCTTGGTTGTATTTTTGATGCTTCTTCTTAGACCTAAACATACCGGCGAACTGTGGGTGTACATTGGTACACCTCTGTCTAACCTTTCGGGGAATACAGGCGTGATGGTATGATGGTTCGTCTTATGTCGGTATACATCAGCATTTACCCAAAGACATCCGTTAAGTACTCGTACCTATTCTTTAGCCTTTAGTAGTAGTAGAGGTCTTTGTGAAGGAGCTCGTCCGGGGAAGTACCTACTACCACCATACCTGCCGTAAAGCAGCGTTGCAGTGTTCTGGTTCGAAGAGTATGGATGCCAGTGAAATTACAGGCACTTGAGACATTTCAAGTTTGTCTTGAGGATGGCAGCGCATTTGCAAGGCCTCTGGTATTTATTACAGATGTCTTTACGCAGCAGTGACCTCTTGGCATCAATTGGGCCGTCGGCTTGTTTGCCATCCAACGAAAGCAATCTCATTTACCACCAGCAAGACTAACTAAATTATTTGTGATGTAGTTACCCCTACTTCGATTGTGTGGTTTCCCCACAACCATTTAAACGCGGAAAAGGGTTACACAAACAAGATAAGTAAGTACATGGAGATTCCAAATCATTCAAGGGTCACCACCTCTTACTCCTACTCGCCTTTCCCCATATCTTCATCGCTTTCCCACTAATAGGTCACGTGATTTTATGACGTCACTCCTTGTCAAAAAGATTTTTACTAGTTTCCTCAAAGGCGCGCTTGCCCAATTCTGTTCGTTACGATTCTAAGAAGTGGTTAGTCATTTGGATAGTAAGAGGGCAAGTGATTTTGCGATAGTCTAGTGGTATGAAGGACTTTCCATACTGGTACGATGTTATCATAGGGCGATATTGAGATATCTACGAACCTAGGAGATCCTATTATAATATTATCCTACTATCCTATTAATCCTACTATTCAACTTATAATATAAATACGAAAGTTTGTGAGGATGGATGGATAAATGGATGGACGGATGTATAGACGTTTGTTACTCTTTTACGCTTAAGCGGCTGAACGGATCTGGATGAAATTTGGCACTGAGATAGATTGTAGTGTGGAATAACAAATAGGATACTTTTTATCCCGGAAAAATGTATGGTTCCAGTGAGATAATGGAGTGGGCATTTTGGTAACGGCGGTTAATCTGTGTGGAGACTAGCCAAGCACGCAGAAGCTACTATAGTGCACAAGTGAGTGCTCAAACACAGGAGTACTCCGTCATCCCTCACTCTCGTAGTCCGATGGGATGGTAAATTATTGCACATACATAAACTCAAGGCATTTTCCCATGGCGGTAGGCAGTAACCACAGAATGCCACGTGCTACGATCCTTACCATACTCCTTTCGCCTCGTCCACGTTCATTAATCTGGTCAGTGGATTGTCTGGTCATCATGTCTGGTCTGTTGGTCTAGTGGTGGTGGTACGTTTGGTCATCTGGTCTGTGGTGGTATGTCGTGATGACCCAGTGGTTAAGGGGCCTGCCTCTGATGCACGAGGTTGTAGGTTCGCAACCGAGCACGGGCAAGTACCAATGTGACTTTTTCTAATTCACATGTACTTTCTAAGTTTAACTTGGACATCACTGACATCGGTAACCACGTCGGAGGCCCTTAAGGTGGTTTAGAAACTCTGACACTAGGGTGTGTGAGGTCATTAGACCTTACTGCCCACACGATAAAGAAGAAGAGTGGTCTGATAGTGGTGTTACGTCTGGGCATCTGTTCTGGTAAATTATTAGTAAGTACCTAATATTTAAGTGTAAAGCCCTCTGTAGGGTATATCCTCTTGAAACACTTCCACAATAAGTCTTTTACCTCCCAGACTAAACGCCTCTGTTATCAAAACAAAGGCTTGCCCACGTGTCAACGACCTCTTATCAATTTACTCCAATTTATATTTTTATCGCCGCTGATATCAGATTATCAGTGTTAGTGGCTCCCAGTATGTCCTCAATGTCAAAAAACACGTTTTTGTGTGCAATTCATAGTCACACACGTTTTTTATTTGTTGAAGATAATGTTTGGGTATGAATCGTTTGGTATAAGAGATACAACTGTTTTTTGATAAGGGGATGAGTAACAAAAAAAGGCTAAAAATAATACTAGCGTCTGTCTGCTAATATTCCAAGAGAACCATGCATTTTTCTGGGATAAAAAGTATTCTATGTGTTATTTCACACTACAATCTACCTTAGTGCCAAATTTCATCCAGATCCGTTCAGCCGTTTAAGGGTCAAAGAGTAACAAACATTCATTTATTCATTCATCCTTCCATCCATTTGCCCATTACTCACAAACTTTCACATTTATAATTAGGATACAAACACACTTACCATCACGCTTAAATTCCCCAAAGGGCTAGACACAGGTGCACCAATGTATACCCACAGTTCGCCAGTATGTTCTAAGTCCCATGTAATAGGGGGCGAGCTCAATCCTAACTCCGTGCTGCTACTGAGAATTCCATAGAAAAACCCAATTACACTTTTCGAATCAGAAATGAGGAGGTCCGCAGACGAACCAAAATTACCGACATAGCCCAGAGCATCAGTAAGTTGAAGTGGCAGTGGGCAGGGCACATGGCACGCAGAGCTGATGCCGATGGGGCCGCAAAGTTCTCGAATGGAGACCACGCACCGGCAAGCGCAGCGTAGGACGTCCACCCACAAGGTGGACGGACGACCTGATTAAGACCGCAGGAAAACGCTGGATGCAGGCCGCTTCCAACCGGTCTTTTTGGAAATCTATGGGGGAGGCCTATGTCCAGCAGTGGACGTCCTGCGGCTGATATGATGATGATGATGATGACTTTTTGGGAACTTCATTGGGAATCGAATCCAAGACCATCAAAAATATGTGTTTAAGTATCTATACTAATATATTACAGCTAAGCTTTGTAATTTTGTTTTTAATTCCCGGAATAAATAAATTGTACTTTGAATAAAATAGGCATTAATTGAATTTGTTTACCGAACCAAAATATTTGGATACATTTCGTGGTATCCTTATCTTACTGAAGGTACTTAAAATAACGGGAAAACAATACAAAAACTAATATTCTTCCTCAATCAAAAGTCGTCCCTAATACTATGTGGTCAATTATCACCACATGTGTGGTATTTGGTAGCCTAATTTGTACGTTACAGTGTTGGCCTACTCTGTAAAAAAATATTCTTCAGACCGATTACGTTTCCACGCGCGCCTCAAAGAAATGTCAGCAAATCGGAGGGGCCAGTCAGGGCCGATGCCTGCCGGGGCTACGGGTTGTTTGAAAAAAATACCGTGCACCTGGGACGCAAAGGGCACAGAAAGAAACATGGATGGGTTTTAGTCAGTAAAAGTCTGACGCTTCCTCCCGGTCCGCCCAGGGCGAGAGAAGTAATTTGATGATTTCCCATCCGAAAAAAAATAACACCGATTACGTTCACAGAGGCTAATCTTAATGCAGACCAGCTAAGAACGCAGGAGATATAGTGCACAAGTGTATGCGCAAACACAGGTGCACTCCTTCTTTCCTAACTCTCATAGTCCGATGGGGCGGCAATCCGACACAATCGGGGAGAGATCAGGCGCAGGACCAGGATTCTATTCCCGTGGTGGTTCGTGAAAGGTTAGTTCAAAGTCGCTTAGAGAGCCATGGAGAGGATACATTGCTTGGGGTCTCTCTGCGAGATCGAGAGTAACAAACTTCCATCCATCCATCCATCCATCCTCACAAACATTCTCATTTATAATAGTAAGGGAAGTCCAGGATAAACGTACAAAGTAACTTATGAATTGGAAAACATTTAGCACTTAGTAGTCGAACCCGCAACTTCATGCATGACAGGCGGGTGCCTTAACCACTGGGCCATAACGAAACCCTCAGATCTTCTACAATGACTAATTTCAGTCTGTCTTTACCACATTAATTACTAATTGGTAGCCAATTAACCAATTTGGAAAATGCTACAACTAATTATCCTTGTTTGCGTATGCCAGAAAATTTTAAAGCTAATTGATGTGTGCTCAGGTTTTTCCATAAATCCATTCAAATGTTTCGTACATCAAAACATCCTCATTTCATCCACATTTACTATGTTGGGATCGGCTTCCAGTCTGCCACAGTGATTTACATGAAACTGCCTCTCTGATAACTGTCGAATGTTTCAAATGACAGCCCGGACCGATAGGTGCTTTCCGGGGCCCAGAAGGGTCTTGGGTTGGTACTGAAGTAATTAAACTTGTAATAAATGACTACTCTATTTTTGAATGGCGCTGTTAAAAATTAAGTCCTAATGATATTGGTAGGTACAGCTTGCAATAAAAATAAAATAACAAAACGTTTATGCATTTTGAATGAACCATTTACTTTTGAATTGTCAAAGAGGCAGTCAGAATGTTGAAGTTAGTTGTTTGTTCTAAAACGTAGGTTTCCATGGAATAGAACGAATAAGAAACTCCATGAACACTCTTTTAAAATGAATAAAATATTGCTGTTATTAGATCACATCATTGATGTTGAATCTACAATATAACAAGTCATGCACGGCAAAAGAGGTCTACAGTAACGCATAATAAAAATCAATTTAAAATAGCAGAGGCACCTAAAAGATGACCAGTCCCAACTGACGGCACCCGTTCGTGAACTTGGCGAAATTTTAGACAATGTTTTTTAGAATGAAAAATCGTCAAATGACTTCTTCCTCTTTGGGTGGAGGGGAAGAGTGTCAGACTCTTACCGACTAAAACCCATCCGCGATCCTCCTAATGCCCTTTTCGTTCCAAAGCCGCAGTGTCTTTCGAATATATTCAGCAACACTGGATTTTTTATCCCTGGCTACTCATATCCTTACAGTCTTCCATAGTCCTGTCTGTCCATGAGGCGTGTGTTGATCTATAAACGTGGTAACATTATATTGATTGTTGTTATTGAACCAAATCAATAAACAGTCAGTATTGACCCAGATGTTCACCGTGTTAATAAACTGTTGACTTTTAATCATATTCGGATGACATTCTGTTTTTAGATACGGTAGACGGTTGCATGCCGCGGCTAAAACATTTTTATTCCATGAGGGAATTGAATTTTGAAAATGTTGTTTGTTGTTGCTCGGTTTCGCTTGTCATGTAAGCTTCAAATATATAGTCCATACTTAATATTATAAATGCGAAAGTAACTCTATCTGTCTATTTTTGTATTGCTATTTTTAATTCATTAATTTTTATTTAAAAAAATATATATATACCATCACGCCTGTATTCCCCGAAGGGTTAGGCAGAGCTGTACCAATGTACACCCACAGTGCGCCGGTATGTTTAGGTCCCATGTAATAGGGGGCGAGCCTATTGCCAATAACCGGGCACAAATCCTAACACCGAGCTGCTACTGAGAAGTTACCACTGCACTGCACTGCACTGCACTAATTTGGATGAAATATGGTACAAAGATAGATTAGATCTTGGAAAAAAAACATAGGCTAAATTTTGTCGCGAGAAAAAGGCTTGTAGTAGTTGAAATAGGGGATGAAAGTTAGACAGGGAGTAAAGTTTACTTGAAGAAACTTTGAGGAAACCTGCAGAGGAAGTATTGCACAGTGCGCACACACTAGTGCTCTATAATATCTCCTGCGTACTTGGCTGGAGTGTATAAGACCCGATCCAGTTTGCCCCTTGATGTCCAATTCCAGGGACGCCCTTGGCCGAGGTCAGTACACTACAGAAGATGCCCTTAACATGTAGTCGCTTAGTTTATAAGTTGGAAGCCCTCCCTGGAAGCCTTAATATCTAAAGCACCACAGGAAAGTCCAGTTAAACAGCCGACAACCTCTTAGGATGATGTTTTAGGACGAGCAACTAGCTTCAACTTGAAACTGTAACTTCTTGACAATTCAAAAGTACTTGTAAATGACTAATTAAAATAAATGCTTTGACTTTGGCTTTGTCCATTGAGCTTGGCCGCTGTGGCTGATATTCGGTCAGGAGAAGATGACTACACCCATGACATTGCCCACCCTTGGGTACATTTGGCTAATCCACCACACATGACGCACTGTCTGCTTGCCCCATATCTGTGCGCAGTCGGCTATCGGTCAAAGAACTCCTGATAAAGCGAAAATGTGTTAAATTGTGTCTGGTTGTAGTAAGTAAGTAGGTAATGTTTTTGTGGGTTTTGTGACGTCACCTCGTCGCGTTTTTGATGGCCTTCGGAGAGTACATTAGAGGAGTGTGGGGGAATCTTAGAAAGAAAGAAAGAGAAAGAAATTATTTATTTGTGAAACATAGATACATTAAAGATCATAGAAATATTACATAGAGCGCTATGTTTTGTCAACAATCAAGGAATCTTCCATTACAAAATATACACTGCTGATTTCCAAAGAAGGGATTTTTTATCTACCTCGTTAGCCTAGTGGTTCTAAGCGCGAATGCTACGCTGGAGATCTTCGGTTCGATTTCCAGGTTGAGCAAAGTATTATTCGGTTTTTCTATGAAATTCTCAGTAGCAGCTCGGAGGCAGGATTTGCGTCCGGTTATTGGCAATAGCCTCGCCCTCATTACATGGGACCTAAACATACCGGCGAACTGTGGATGTACATTAGTACACTTCTGCCAAACCCTTCGGGGAATACAGGAATGATGGTATGGTGGACTGGTGTGTGACTGAATCATCATCATCTTCCTGCCCTTATCCCAAGTTACTTGAGGTTGGCGCAACACGTTTTCTTCTTCCATGTCGTCCTGTCAACCGTCATGCTATCGCTGCCTCCCTTCTCTTTTATATCATTCTTCACACAATCCATCCATCTTTTCTTTAGGCCTCCCTCTTCCTCTCCATCCAACCACAAAACAACTAAATAAGTTAGTTAATATTAGTTTTTCCTGAAATTATTATTTTCAATATTTTACACGAGTTAGTTAGGTATATTTCTGACATTGCGTATGTATTCAATAAACAATGGTTAATTTATCAATCACAGGCCTTTTGCGTAGTAAACGGTAATGTCCCTATTATTGACCATGTCCAAAACTAATATTATTTATTGTCATTTTACTGCTAACATTGCCTAAAGCTAAATATAAATATAGGTACTATAATTATTTAGATATTAATGTTGTTTTTAAGTACCGTTGGCGGCAAAAGTCGGTTAAATTGTTATTTTTACATAATATCTTAATATTAACTGCCTCGTTGGCCTAGTGGTCCTAAGCGCGACTGCTACGCTAGAGGTCCTGGGTTCGATTCCCAGGTCGAGCAAAAATTGGTATTGGGTTTTTTTATGAAATTCTCACTAGCAGCTCGGAGTTAGGATTTGTGCCCAGTTAATGGCAATAGGCTCGCCCCCTATTTCATGGGACCTAAATATACCGGCGAACTGTGGGTGAACATTGGTATACCTCTGCCTAACCCTTCGGGGAAAACAGGCGTGATGGTGTATGTATTATATTATTATTATCTTAATATTATAAATGCGACAGTTAATTTGTCGTGAAAGCGTGACAGACAGACAGACAGATAACATGAGATATTTTATTTTTAACTTATAAGACACATGGTGACATTAAAAAAAACATACAGTCGAATATAATTGCGAACCTCCTCCGTATTTGAAGTCAGTTAAAAATAGGTAAGTATACAGGGTGGAATTTTATAATGCTACCTGGAGGGAAAGTACCTACTCTAAATACTGAAGATAGCATATTTTACTCAAAGAAAACATTCCTTTGTTTTTAAAAAGAAACAGAACTGCATTTAAACAATTTTGAAAATACGCTTGCCACACCCGGGAATCGAACCGATTAAAATCCGAAAAAATAGCATCCTGTACTTTTATGGCACTAATCGATAGGGTCAATTATAAGGATCAAATCTCTGCAAACATGGTTAATTAAATTTGAGAGCAAGAACTAAGCATCTCTGATCGTAGGTTCCCACCTAGAGATGCTTAGTTTATAATTATACAATCAATTCTTTTGTAGTCATCATATTTTGTTTTGAATATTGAAAATAACATTTAATTAACTAGTGTTTGTGGATAATTGTATAATTTGCAAAGTTAACCACAATTTGACCATTTCAATAAAATAATTAGAATGTATATAGAAGTCTTTTAGGTACCTAAATTGTTTAATTAGTGACACAGCACTGATGAGGATATTAAGTACAATAATAATTCCAGCCAATACAACAATACAATAGTAATTTTTATTAAAGAAAAACACTTTTCCAAATTATTACAAACTTTAAAATTCAATAACTTTGTCATTTTTAGTCTTACAATACATCTAGGGACGCCGCTGAACGCGCCTGAAGCTGCTCCACCCGAGTCCTGAATAACAAAAAGGGATACATTTATCAGTTTTTTAAATATAATAGTTTTTTAGTAATTTTTCGAAATTTTTGCGTTTTTAAGCCATTCCTTGGCGAATAACTCCCGTTCCTGTCACGCGAACGGGTTCAAATCTTCACAGCAGACGAGACTCCGCACAGGCAACGCGTGTGCACCCTCAAAACAGAGCCACCAATACAAAAATTGACCACCCGACAGTCAAAAACTGTCGAAACCATTAAAAAACATTAAACCTATTATTGTCCCACTGCAGGGTGAATGAAGTTACTGCGGGTTGTTCGAAAGAGATACCGCGCCCCCGGAACGCAAAGGGCACATGAAGGAACATAGACGGGTTTTAGTCAGTAAAAGTCTGACAATCCCTCCCGCCCCGCCCAGGGCGGGGGAAGTTATATGATGATTTCCCGTCTTTAAAAAAAAAAAAAAAAAAAAAAAAGGGTGAATGAAGGCCTCTACTCATACAGAGACGGCATTGATCATCACGCTTGCTCAAGGCGGATTGGCGATTTCAGACTTATATAATACAAGCTTCTGCCCGCGACTTCCTCCGCGTCAAAGATATATTATCCCACGGGAGCCGTACATTTTCCAGGATAAAAAGTATCCTATGTGTTATTTCACATTACAATCTATCTTAGTGCGAAATTTCATCCAAATCTGTTCAGCCTTTTAAGCGTGAAAGATCCTCACAAACTTTCGCATTTATAATATTAGTAGGAAGTCCATCTTTCTTTGATTTTATTTATTTTTGTAATCAGACCATTACTTCCAGAGAGTACCTACTTCTCGCAAACAATAAAATGCAATATAATACAAAGAACACTAACTATAACTGCCTCGTTAGCCTAGTGGTTTTTCTATGAAATTCTCAGTAGCAGCTCGGAGTTTGGATGTGCCCGGTTAATGGCAATAGGCTCGCCCCCTATTACATGGGACCTAAATGTACCGGCGAACTGTGGGTGTATATTGGTACACATCTGCCTAACCCTTCGGGTAATACAGGCGTGATGATGGTATATATTTTAATACAAAGAAAACTTGATTCATTTTATGTGCCGTATGTGAGTACCAAGTTCATTATTTTAATTCTTAATTGCTTCAAAATGATAAAAACAGGAGGCCCTTACATTCTGTTAGTTTTAACTTTTCCTTGTTTTGAATAAAGTTATTATCACCGAACTAGCTGTATATCCTGCGGTGTCACCCGGGTTCAGTCATGTCTTTGGTTACTGCGGTGTTATTCTGTAAAACCCTCCCTCCGTGAAGTGAGCGTTTGGCGACCTGTCAATCCCTAGCATCGTATAGTGACAGCCCAGTTTTTGCTCACTTCACCTTAATTCACTGAGGGAGATTTCTTACAGAATAAGCCGGCTGCTCCGCTGCCGTTGATCGTAGTGTGATGTTCTGCACGTATAAATATTCCTCTTGAATCACTCTATCTATTGATGAAAACCGCATTAAAATCTGTTGCTTGTTGTTAGTTTAAAAGATCTAAGTGTACAGAGGTACAGACGGCGAGAAGCGACTTTGTTTTATACACTACTAGCTGTTCCCCGCGGTTTCACCCTCGCTGCTCAGCACCTGTTGGTCGTAGCGTGATGTTACATAGCCTATAGCCTTCCTCAAGAAATGGGCTATCCAACACTAAAAGAATTTTCCAATTCCAACCAGAAGTCCCTGAGATTAGCGCGTTCAAACAAACAAACTCTATAGCTTTATAATATTAGTATAGAAGTATAGATATAGATGTAAAGATCGACTCTGAATACAGCAGTTAGAGGAAAGGGCATTTAGAATGTCATTATACGATGAATAATGACTGTGTTGTTTGTTTAACTTTAATTATTGGTAGTTCCTTATCATTTTTGTGCATTTTCGGAAGTTGAAATATAATAATTAATATACCATGACGCCTGTATTCCCCGAAGGGTAAGGCAGAGGTGAACCAATGTATACCCACAGTTCGCCGGTATGTTTTTAAGTCCCATGTAATAGGGGGCGAGCCTATTGCCATTAACCGGGCACAAATTCTAACTCCGAGCTGCTACTGAGAATTTCATAGAAAAACCAAATAACAGTTTTTGCTCGACCTGGGAATCGAACCCAAGACCTCTAGCGTAGCAGTCGCGGTTAGGACCACTATGCTAACAAGGCAGTTAATATTGAAATATAATTATTAATAAATATAATAATTTCGTTGCGGGATCCAAGACAGTTGAATTGTTTCTCCGGGACTCGTCGAGCTTCGCTGTTGATTCTGGCGTTCTGTGAAATTGTGTGTAGTAGCGTTTTTCTGTGAAATTCTCAGTAGCAGTAATAGACTCGACCCCTATTACATGGGATCTAAAAAACATATCGGCGAACTGTGGGTGTGCGTTGGTGCACCTCTGCCTAACCCTTTGGGGAGTACAGGTGTGATGGCACGTCATGATCTTCTTTCCTTTAAAAAAACTAGTAGTTTTTCTGTATTGTGGATGCGTTTACAAACATTTTATAAACTCACATACACAAACAGCCAGACTCGGAACAACTATCGGCAATACAAATATTTTTTCCAACGGGAATTGAACCCGCGACACGCAGCACAGTAGCCAATTCCTTACCCACTGCACACTTCGTCAAACTTTTTCGAAAAGTCGTTTTTAATTCAACATGGCACATTTTTAACCCGTTTTCATAAAATCAGCGACATTTTAATAAAAATACGACCAAAATTTTATCACCGAATTGTCATGTACAAAAATATACGAAGAAGGAAGCGAGCGTTCTTCAACCTTCACCTTTGTAACGAAAAACAACTGATTGTTTATTTTTTCTTGTTGCAAATATTTTTTTGAAGTGAACTTTTTGTTCATTCGGCGTACGTTGTAATGTGTAAAATGTAGTGACATTGTAAAGTACTGTATTTTATATAACTGAACTTTAAGTAACTAGTTTTTTTATTTGCTTGATCTAGATTTTTGTCGTCGCAGTCGTGATGGCCCAGTGGTTAAGCTGTGAGGTTACGGGTTTAAACCCGGGCAAGTACTAATGTGGCTTTTTCAATTAATATAGGTACTTAAATTACCTAATATAAGTAATAAACATATGACCTTTATGTTTTTATTATGTCTCGATTTTATAGAATTACTCCCGATTTTTTTCGTTGAACGATTTCAAAATCCCGAATTTTCCCGAAAAAAGATTTCTTCGTTCACTTTACCTGAGTTTTTTTTATAATAATACTAACAGTACTGCTTACCCCCATTAGCCTTACCTCTATACATTACAAACTACACCCATACCATACCAACATGCAAAAATGACATTATGAAAAATACCCTTAAAATATCCACATAACAACTGAATAAATAAAACAAGTGCATTATTCTGCGAGTGAAAGAGAAAGAGAGTCATGTTAATACTGAGAGTGAAAGAGACGGTGAAAATCCCTGACCCCACACAACACAGTCGGAATTGGCATGGTCAGTGTCGATAAGATAACGCTTATCATGAATTTCGTGGTTATTTTGGCAGGTTTTTTAATCTGTGGTTTGACATTGTGACCGATTGTGTGACGTCACGTGATATGAAGGCGATGGCTGTGATATGTACTTAGGTGCGAGTATGTACTTGTAAGAATGATTATTGATTGGAATTTTTATGTAGGTGAATGTTTTTTGAGTCTAGAATACACAATGATACGAAAAAAAGCATTTTTTAATTTTGATCAAAACTGCTTTTTTTATCAACCAAACCACCAGTAGAGACCGCCAAAAAAGCGCTGACGCAATTAATTTCGACGAGTCCCAGAGAAAAGATTCAACTGTCTTGAATCAAAAATTGATATTTTTTTTAACCGTTGCCCTGCTCTAGCAAATGCACACCGATTTTTTAACCGATTTTAGGCAGATTTCAAAAATCGGTTCGATAATCGGTAAAAAAATTAGTCGAGTACGGAGACGCCTAAGTAAACAAAAGAATCACTTGATTTAAAAATTCAAAAGAAGAACATTAAAAAAACGACCCTCCTACAATTAACTTGAATCAAAAACGAAACCGCAACTCCACCAGCCGTTCAAAAATATTAAATTCGCAAAATCCACAATAAATTGAAAGTAAAAGCAGGCACACACACAAACAAACATATTATCAACGTGTGCGTGAGCCTGACCTTTCCCAACGTAATGGCCGTCGCCGAATACAGGGGTCGATGACACCACGAGGCTGAATGTGCGATGCATTCGGCAGGACTCGGAGTTTAAAAAAAAATAAACGTCACTTTCACTGGCTATGGAAATGCAGTTCGATTTTCGATTTCGTTCGATTTTTGAATGTCGGGATTGGGTTTCGCGCTTTTTTTTATTTTATGTATGAATGGGAAAAAGTTTGAGGTGGAATTTAAATATATTTTTCAGATGAGTTTATTATTTAATCCCTGTTTTGACCCGCAGCATCTCTTCCTTGTCAAGTGTAGAATAAACCGAGTAATTTACGAAAAATCCTAATTCGCTACTGGTAGAACACGTAGTAATTATTAATTAAAACTAATGTTGACAGTTCGCAAGAGTCATATCCTGATCTGATATTATGACTCAGTTCACTCAGGGCAACAATTTCTGACTTGAGAGTCTGTGACTAGTTAGAGTACATGTGTGTACGCTTATATTGAGTTGTATCTTCTTAAACTGTTGTTGATTTTTTTTGAGAGTAATGACATAATTTTCTTTGGGAATTAGAACATTTGCACTTCGAAAGTCATTCGAATCTCGAATTGGGATCCGGACACTCTGTTCGAATTTAGAACATTTTCAATTCGAACGACATTCGGATTTTGAATTCGGATCTGAAGCATGTGCAAATAATCTTAGTCAAACACATTTTGTAGGTGTAAACAATATTATCCCAATGACAGGTTGATAATAACGCGCTAATTATATCATGATAATTAGTTATATAATTTGCAGATCTTCCAAGAATTTGAACAGCTGTGCCAAGGGTAACTCGTGGGAGTATTGTACAAACTGAGACACATATTACGTATAAATATATTGTGAAGTATGTTGAACTTGACAATAATTATTCTTAGCTTGACTTTTTGACCGATTTTTACGTTGGCGAGAATGGAAAATATGATCTCTAATATTCCAACGCACTCGTCCGACAAAAAATCGGTCAGAACTTTGGTCGTAGGCGGAGAGACTTGTGATGTAGGTGGTATTGTAAAAGGTACGTCACTGATAACGTCTAATAAAAATCCAGAGCCTATCGTCTTCAAAATTCAGCTTGGATGGAGAAGGTAATGTAGGCGGGTAACCAGGAGTTGTTCAATGAAGTTGTTATGTGTCAGTGGATGGCAAACAAGCTGATGGCCCTCCTGATCTTAAATAAACATCTGGAATACCAGTAACCACTCAGATGGTTTGGGATGGGGATCCCAAAGACATACTTGAAATGTCCTTTAAGCCTGTAACCACACCGACACCCATGCCTTCCAAACCGAAACACAGCAACGCTTCTTTGCGGCAGAAATAGGCATGGTGGTAGTACTTTCCCGGAAGAGCTTCTTCACAAATACTACTCACTCTACTACTAAAAGAGAGTGTATCCTAATTTTGGAGAAGCGTATGATTTAACTGGAAAAGGAGAAGATGATCGATTGAAATAATTCCAAAACTACGATCTATAACTCTTAGGTAGTTCCATATTATTGAACTATAGATCCTATTGACGCAAGCCACCTGTATTGAATGTTTTACATTGAAATGTGTTATTATAACAAAAGTCATTTCTTTGTCTTTTATACCTTGCGTTAATAATAGCAGTTTTGAAAAGGGCTTACATTGAAGAGTGGATGAAGAGTGAAGAGTTTTGGCTTATTAATGAAACAATGGATAACTAGGTACTTCGGTTTTGTTTTCATTATCAGTTCTTGATTGTCCTGGACCTAATTTTTTTTATTGATTTCGCTTTTTGCTGCTTGTCGGTTGTTGCAGACGAAGATACGGATTAAAACTAGCCTAGAAGGCCTTGGGCAGATCCCAAGCTCTTCTTCGTTAAATTTCATTAGGATTGATTCAGTAGTTTTGTCGTGATGAGACAGGCAGACTTTTGACTGTATCTAGTCTGGAAGAGTTGGGATTTTCAGTGAAGAAGTTGTCTAATAGGGATTGTAGTTTCCTCATTTTAAGACCCCTTCGTCTCTTTGGCGGAAATATTTTTCTAGTTTGATGGTACGCAGATTTTTTAAATAATAGTTGAAAAGGAGAGTCTATTAAAAGCCCTAGTGCGTAGAGGTCGTGAGCGAAAATCAGAAAAAGTCTTATTTAAGTTTTTATTGGACTGTGATGCGATTTTCAGAAGAGCAAAAACTTTATATTTAACCACAAAATTTGTTTAAAAGTGCGCATACCTACACATTCATACTTGACCGTTGAGTATTATTAACATAACAGTCTTATCTTAAGAGAAAGTATATCGAATAAGTCTCCATTTATTACTTTATCAATAAACAATAATAATTGTCGAAGAACAAGCGCATGCGCATAGTCACAACAATTTGTCAAGTGGGTCAGTCGTTTTGTGCTAAACAGCACTTTTTTGGAAAGCAACGGAAGATTCTGAAATTGTGCTAGAACCACATTTCTATGGCCTAGATTAAATAGCTGATGTCACTTGCTAAAACGGAGTAATCGAGATATTATTTGGAGATGTTCAAGAGGCTATGGGAACAGATCTGCTTGTGATTAGGTAAAGGTACAAGCTGACATTGAAGTAATGATAATGAAGATAATTATGAGAATAAATGAACAATGAGAGTTTCCTCGACAGTTTGAAGCGACGAAACCCAATGACGTAACCGCTGAGGTCCAGCCTACGAGTGTAACAGATATAAAGTTACATCGTTCGCACATTACAAACGCACCATCGCATCGAAGTTTATTGACGCCGCATCCGTCTGAACTTGCGAGTTTAAGCCTCTGCGAATGTCATCTAGGCTCATTGGCTCAGTACAAGTGCGGTTACTCGCATGTGTGCACCTACACACAGCGCACACGATACACAGAGGAAAAAAAATTAAAACTGATCATAAATACACATCAAAAGATGACAGTTCAAATTCAAATTCAGAATGTTCGAATTTAGAAATGTC
Organism: Caradrina clavipalpis; assembly: GCA_932526535.1. NCBI lineage: Eukaryota > Metazoa > Arthropoda > Insecta > Lepidoptera > Noctuidae > Caradrina > Caradrina clavipalpis. Next base: position 2,749,529 of record OW052110.1, read on the forward strand.
CGCTCAACACGCGCGGGAAAGAGACGAACATAACTTTGAGCGTCTGCTATTTAGGTGACGTCGGGCCGGTGCATAGCGAAATATAATGAAAAGTGGCAGTAATTTCGTTGTGTTTACGCGCTGTGCTAGTTTATTTGGTTAATAGCGGTTTGTTTTTCTAATCGGCTGCGTTTGGACCGGTGGCGCCCTCTTCATCCCGTTCCCGCTCCATAGATACACATGGTTGTTTTTCATGGAGCTGTCAAAACAATAGCAACCTCGTGGACTGTGATTTTTTTTATGGGACTACCCTTTCGAGGCCGGCGTGATGTGTGACAGTGCAACTAGTTTTTGGCGCGGAGAAACTGTGGCGGGCGTAACGCGGAAAATTGAGCTAGCGGTGTTTTTTTCCTAACTTAACCTACGACAATCTTCAGTTGCGCGCGAGCTGTCCCCGCACGCGCCTCGCGTATCACCCGAACACGAAAATCTACGAAAATCCACCGAATGGACCCCGAGCCGCTGGCGAACCCCGCCGAATTCACTTTCCGAACTCCATGTGAGTGTGTTCAAAACGTTCCATTTTCGAATGCAGCGGAATAGTCGCGACCGCGCGTTCGATGACCTCATAAAGTGAAACTATTTTTTTCTTTCACTTTGCTCAATTTTGTGATGTAGCCATAGTGCCTTGTCGTACAAAACTTATGGAATATTGTGATGTCAAAGTGCAAACTTAGATAAAACTAGGATATAGAGTGTTAGTGAACTATTATTAATGGAGAAACAAACAAGAAGGAACAATTTATGTGCATATGGACAGAAACTGCATGGACTTTAGGTGAGTACGCTTTGTAAATTAATCACGTCGTTGGAACAAGTACTTTGTAATTTATTAAGTCTGTTCTATGAACGCCAATCTTAATCTATGAACTTGATGATTGGAGCGTAGTGAAGTTGTCTGCGAGTGCGGTGCATTGCTAGATTGCGCCTGCAAACCCACCCATGTGTCTATCGCAAACTTCGCTCGCACCGGCCAGTGCGAGGGAAAAGGGTGCTTATTGACATAATTTTTAAGATAATACAAGTTCTGTTTTGTTTGTATGCGTTATTTTTGGGTTGACGAACTTGGTGAAAGATATTTTTGTTTGGTAGGACACATGAGTACTTTTGTAGTGCGTCGCCTTGCTTGCGCACGATTGGCCTTCATGCTATCAGGCGTAGGTAGGTACGCAAACCCATTAGTTTGCCTAGGTTTGTAGCGATAATAAGTTCGACTCAATGGAGTTTCAATGACGAACTCTTATGTACTCTGTAGTAGTAAAACTTTTTAGATTCAACCTGCTTTAACATTCGTTTTCGAATTCCTTTTTTAAATTTCGTTCTTTAAATAAAACTTCAATTCAAAAGTGGAATAGTAAAACGGTTCTTTAATTGAAATAAGAACAAAGAAAAATGTCGAGTTGTCGCAAACAACTTTTTACTGTCGCAAGTACATAGGTACTTAGGTGGCTAGTGAATGGCGGGAAACCGGCTTACTTTATATGACCATATCTATTGGAGGATCAATTGATCATGAACTAGAATTGTGATAGGTAGGTACCTATTCTGTTAGTTGCTGGGTAACTAATATTATTTAATTTTGTTAGGTACGATATTTCAGAGAGAAATGGCGTAGAAAAGTTGGGAAACTGGGATACAACGCCCTTATTTTGAATATTTTTTGTGTATTTAATTTTTTTAATATTTAAAAGTTAAAATGGCCGAATACACAATAGGCAATAGGAATTTTAAATAGTAATGGAAGTTATGTTTTTTCTTAATCCTCCGCTAATCTTTTCTGATTAATTTCGTTGCGGGATCCAAGACAGTTGTATCGTTTCTCCGGGACTCATCGAGCTTCATTCATTGTCTCTGCGCTTTTCTGGTGGTATCCATCGTTGATTCTAGCTTTCGGGAGATGCAGTGGTTGGAAAAAGTGTAGCAGCATTCATGTTTTGGTGTATCCTAGAGCAGTACAAAATATTTATTTTTATCACTACACTCTGGGCTCAACTGCAGTTCAGTTTCGACTCTAATAACAAACTCAAGTCATTTATACCATAATGGACAATATTATTTTCCTAATTTGTTTCCTATAGACACCGTACCTATACAAAATTAAAGCATAGGTACTGGTACCTATTCCAGGGCCCCACAAATTGTCAGTCCGACCCAACTAAATACTACGAAATAAAATTAGCTGCCTCGTTAGCCAAGCGCGACTGCCACGCTAGAGGTCTTGGGTTCAATTCCCAGGTCGAGCAAAGAGTGTTATTGGGTTTTTCTATGAAATTCTCAGTAGCAGCTCGGAGTTTGGCTTTGTGGTTAATGGCAATAGGCTCGCCCCCTATTACATGGGACCTAAAAAAACATACCGCAAACTGTGGGTATACATTGATACACCTCTGCCTAACCCTTCGGGGAATACAGGCGTGATGGTATGTAAAATTAGCTTAAAATGGTACCTAATTCTACAAGTACCTAACAAGCAAAAAATATAGCGAAGAATTGCTACCATATTTAATCAAGTTCCTGAAAGACTCAAGTAAGAAAAACATAGGAAGGTACACGTACTATACCTAAATAAATAAACTTCATAATGAATCACTAGACTCACCTCTAACTGAATTCAATAGTCACCGGTTCAAGGAAGTCCGATTGTCTTCTGAAACAAAAGATAGTGTGAAAACACGTGACATTTGAAATAAAACAACTCTAGACTAAGAACTATACCTGCTAGGGTTGCGGAACCATCGGTAACCATGTCAGAGGCCCTTGAGGCGGTTTAGAAACTCTGACACTAGGGTGTGTGGGGTCGTTAGACCTTACTGCTCACACGATAAAGAAGAGAGTTGCGGAATTTGATTGAAAGAATCAAGCAAAGGATATTAGGAGAAACACGGATGGGTTTTAGTCAGTAAGAGTCTGACACTCCCTTCTCCGCACAGAGCAGGAGACGGCATTTGATGAGTTCCCATCCTTCAAGAAAATACTTTGTAACTAAGTATCGAATAATCAGATGCAGACATTGCTAGGAAAGAAAGGATATGATTTCTAGAAGTAAATTGATTTCTAGTAGATTTGTAGAAAAAAGCCAAGAATCACGTAATTAGACCCTGACTTCTTACTCCTTTTCATTAATGCGATAACATCGTATCGCCAAAATCAAAACCTAACAAGAACCGTGTTAGCCCAGGTGATTCATGAAGTTGTTGTTTAAATATCGGGCAAGCACCTATGTAACTTTTTCAATTCATATTCATTTCAATTTATCGTTGGACATCTCTGACATCAATGAACAGAAACATCGTAAGAAAACCTGAACTTATAATACACTCAGCGGCACGGAATGTAGCCCAAACATAAAGAAACCGATAATAGGCGATTTTGATATCGCATATGAGAATTTCGAATGGTAGATTGTTAGGACATTTGTTTCTGTTAATTTAAGTGAGTGAGCACAAAAAAAAAGTTAATTTGTTTAATTTCTGTGACCCTTAACGTTAGTTCGTTACCGAAACGCACCTAACATTGGCGAGTTAAAACTCGATACTGAAATGGTCGTGCATTTAATCTTTATTGTTTTATTTTTTAATTAATCTGTAGTCATTTATGCGTCCAGAATTGGATCACAATGCCTCTAACTTCAGCTCAAGTTGCTCAGGCTGTGTTGCTTCGGAGTAAGGGGCAAACGCAGCAATAGATTGTCGAAACTTTAAATGTACCTCGTTCAACTCTTAGGTACGCCTTAAGAAGGTACGACCAGACTGGCCTTTACACAAGGAGACCAGAAAGTGGTGGTATTAGGCGGACATCAGCTCGAGATGACCAATTTATCGCTCTTGTAATTTTGAGAAATCGGTTTCTTACTGCGGTTTAAATACAGCAGCGGCCACAAACGGCAAGTGGGATCAACGTAAGTGAGCGAACAATAAGAAGAAGAATGGAGGAACAGGATCTGCATGCTCGAAGACCAATTCGAGGTTCAGAGCTGCCCAGGCACCATCGCGTAGCTCGACTTTGGTTCGCTCGCGAACACGCAAATTGGACTCACGAGCAATGCAGTAAAGTTCTGTGGACTGACGAATGCAAAGTGGCCTTAAGAGGTCCAGATGGCCGCGAACGTGGATAGAGAAGGCATAGAGAGAAGTTTCTGCCAAACACTACCAGGGAAATCGACAGTTTTCATGGTGGATTAGTTATGATTTGCGGAGGGATCTGTTCAGACGCACGCACAGAGTTGGCAGCAGTTGCAGGTCGTCTAACGGCAGTGCAATACATTGAAGAGATCTTCCAAGAACATGTTAAACCATTCGTGGGATTCATCGATGGCAAAGATTTGTTCTTAATGCAAGATAATGTCCGACCTCACACAGCTCGTTGCATGGATTATTAACTATTGGAGGCGAGAATTACAAAATTGGAGTGGCCGGCACGAAGCGCAGGCATTAATCCGAGAGAACATTGCTAGGACCTGCTTTAAAGACACATCCGATCCAATTCCAACCCTCCAGAGACTATCAGTCAGATGAAACCCGTTCAGTTGGCCGCCTGAGAAGAAATACCCCATGTGGACATTAAAAACGTAATCCACAGCATGCCTGATCACATGCAGGTGGTCATCAGAGCCAGAGGTGCAAATACCCGCTATTAATTTTAAGTACCATAGCGTTATTTTCTAAATTTCATTCATAAACATTGTTTTCAAACTTGGCCTTAATGTCGTTTTTTGTAATTTTGTTTAATTTTAAATGTTAACTCTTTTTTTTGTTAATTAATCATTCGCATTAAGGATGTGAATAAACATTTAAGATTTACAACAAAAAAAAAACGCTGTTTTGAGTTAAATTTTGATAATAAGCTACATAATGCGCTTGGGCCACATTCCGTGCCGCTGAGTGTAATTATAAGTTCAGGTTTTCTTACGATGTTTGAATGAAGGCGGATGGCAACTTCATTCTTATATCAATTATTGATATAAGAATGAAGTTGCCATCCGCCTTGGGCAAGCATGTTGATCAATGGTCGTGCCTAGAGACCTTTGCCTTGTAGTGGGACAATAATAGGCTAGGATTATCATTACAACAAGACTAACTTTATGACCGACCTATTGTTTAGCACCAGAATGCCTAAATCATTATACTCGTGCGTCTTTCCCATTACAACGAGGATTTTCTCGTAAAATATACCTTCAGTGTCATCTAATGCCTAGATGACTGTTAGGTCACACTTCAAGTTTATCATTTAATTATCACTTGTTTGGACTGCCTCGTTAGCCTTTTGGTTCTAAGCGCAACTGCTACGCTAGAGGTCTTGGTTTCGATTCTCAGGTCGAACAAAGTGTTATTGGGTTTTTCTGTGAAATTTTTAGTAGCAGCTCGGAGTTAGGATTTGTGCTCGGTTAATGGCAATAGGCTCGCCCTTTATTACATGGGAGTTAAACATACCGGCGAAATGTGGGTATACAGTGGTTACACCTCTGCCTAACTCTTCGGATGCTCCATCCTTACTAATATTATCCTTACTAATATTATAAATGCGAAAGTAACTCTGTCTGTCTGTCTGTCTCTTCTTCACGCCTAAACCACCGAACTGATTTCAATGAAATTTGGTACAGATATAGTCTTGGACCCGAGAAAGGACATAGGATAGTTTTCATCCCGGAAATCCCTCGGGAACGGGAACTATTAATCAACGCGGACGAAGTCGCGGGCAAAAGCTAGTTTCATAATATATCACGAATGCTATCATTAGGATCTTCTCATTTCAAATCTTTAGCTTCCTTTTGTACTGTGTCAACAATATTTTTTTTAGATTTTCTTTCGTTTTATTATAATCATCGTCATACGTTTGGATATCGGTACGTCATAATACTCTAGCCTGTACATCACGCCCCATATTTATAGAATCCTGAATTCTCAAGTTATTTAATGCTACATATATTTCTTCAAAAATATAATATAATAAATAATGATATCACTATCAGCCTAGTTAACCATGAAATATTTACCTTAAAATTCCTAAAATATCTAAGCAGATTAAAACAATTGTAAAATAGGGAATACCCATTTATGGATATGAGTAGGTAAACATGTTTTAGAATAACTCGTAGAAGCAACGACAAAATTCCCTCAAAATTGTATGACAAATAAGGAAACACACAGACGGTCATAATACGATAGTCACATAGTATTGTTTAATTATTTTGTTTGCGTATGTAATTACCTGTAGAATTTTATAGTTCTACGCAACGTGCGGTTAATTTGAATTCGATTTTTGAACTACATCCCTTTTGACTTGATAACGGTTAGGGTAAAAAGGTGATTGGAATTTTTGACGAAAATTCCGGAGTCATTTTAGCATGGCTGAAATTTTGAAAATGGGTTGAGAAGTCGCCTTATATATGTCATTTTAACGTGGCTGAAAATTTGAAAATAGAGGACCCACTTAACCCTCGTCATTTTAGCATGGCTGAAATTTTGAAAATAGAAGAAGGAGCCGCCTTACATTCGTCATTTTGGCATGGCTGAAATTTTGAAAATAGAAGAAGGAGCCGCCTTACATTCGTCATTTTGGCATGGCTGAAATTTTGAAAATAGAAGAAGCAGCCGCATTATCATTTTAGCGTGACTGAAATTTGAAGGATAGAGGATTTGCTAAATATCGCGATTGACATTGTTCCGATGTCGCTAGCTTGGATTTTTATGTTACGTCTTTCACTTTAACGTGAAATAACGGTTGTTCCTTCTTTCTTTCTTAACCTCATACGAATAAGAGTAAATCAATTTTACAACGTAGTTGGATGATGGAAGATGTCTTTGGATGATACATGGCATTCCTCTCGCAGTACTAAGTATTGTGAGAAGGTCACTTTCCGTTCTACCGCAAACGCGTGTTTTCGTAGTAGAGCTCTTTGTGTAGGAGCTCGTCCGGGGAAGTACTACCACCATACATATTTCTGCTGCAAAGCACCGTTGCTGTGTTCCGGATTGAAGGGTATGGGTGCCGGTGTAATTACAGGCACATGAGATTGTTCAACTTTATCCTTGGGATGGCAATAGCGGTGACCACTTAACATCAGGTGAGCTTTTTTGCCATCCAATGACATAAAAAAACATATTATTATGATGATTTTCTACTTCAGTAAGCATCATTATCACCAAAGCGCATAATATCTGCGATATCATGCGGTAGGTACCTATATTTGTTTTAATACACAATTTTAATTAGGTATAGATAGCCTATTTTTGGTGATTGTATAACACAAATATTTATTTACTTACCTGTGTCTAAAAATAGCAGTTACAGATTTGGAAATACGGTTGAAAATTGTTGTTATGTTTTCCGCTGTCGCAATTGTCGAAATTAAGCTGTATTTGACAACTAGTTATACATCGCGTGTTACCCGCGTGTAGTCACGTTTTTGGTTATTGCTCTGCTCCCGTAGGTCGTAGCTTGATGATTAATGTATAGTGCCCTGAATATGGCTATCATGTACCTACCTTTTTTTTATCATGTACTAAAAGATTATTTCCAATATGACTAGTAATTCCAAAGACCAGCTCGTTTTATTAACAAACAAATACATAAAAATACTCTTCAGCTTTATTATATTAGTGTAAATATTTGTACTTTTTTAATCAATTAAGTTAATTTATAATAATATGGCAGTAAAAGTCGATCCGGTGCTAGTAGAACCGAAGAAATGACTTTTCAAGAAGAAGATTATGTCACCAAGAAACACCTAGTTTCGGAGCCACTATTACACGTCCTGACAAATTCATCTCCACCATCCCAGCAACTTCTCTTTATGTGTCAATCGAATCTATAACCTAATACCTAAGTAATAACACCTATTTCCATTTACAAACTTACAACTGACCAAAACGACCCCGCTTAAAAAAATGCAATATATGTCAAGCATAAAATCTGTTAGCTGCACGAATGGGATTATTGATCGCCAACAAATATGTCCAAAGGTGCATTTAATATTCGTGCAGGTCAATTTGGGTAGGCCAATCGATATTACTGGACTGTCATGCTTCCGTGATGGACGGGTCATCGAACGGGAACAGACTATGAAGGACTATTTGGCCTAATTTTATACTTAAGTTAAATAAAAAAAAATATATACCATCACGCCTGTATTCCCCGAAGGGTTAGGCAGAGGTGTACCAATGTACACCCACAGTTCGCCGGTATATTTAGGTCCCATGTAATAGGGGGCGAGCTTATTGCCATTAACCGGACAGAAATCCTGACTCCGAGCTGCTACTGAGAATTTCATAGAAAAACCCAATAACACTTTATGACCGACCTGGGAATCGAACCCGGGACCCCTTGCACAGCAGTTTATAAGTTACTAGCGACCTATCCTTCCCTCGTCCACGTGGCATATTTCACCAATGTTAGGCTAGCCGCACACACGCAATAATATTGACAATAAAGTACGTATTGTCAATAATATTGTGTATGTGCGGCCTGTATTGCGGTATTGTTCTATATATCTTGAAATTCTGACAATATTGGATTGTCAATATTATTGTGTGTGTGCGGCTAGCCTTAAGCTACGACTTTGGTTACTGCTCCGCTCTTGTGTGCCAAATTTCTTGTCAAATTTTGACCCACTTCCCGGTCTTTCAATGACCCCACTCAGCCTCGTGTCAGATTTTCTAAACCGCCTCAAGGGCCTCTGACATGGTTACTGTTGTAAGTAATGTCCAAGATAAACTTAGTAAGTACATATGAATTAGAAAAAGTCACATTGGTTCTTGCCCGTGCCTGGCTGCGAACCTGTAACCTCGTGCATGAGAGGCGGGCGCCTTAACCACTAGGCCATCACGACACGTTTCATTGTTCATTTTGAATACGTATTGAGTTAGTAGTAGAGCTCTTTGTGAAGGAGCTCATTCGGGGCAGTACTACCACCATACTTAATTTGCCGCAAAACACTGTTGCTGTGTTCCGGTTTGAAGGGTTTGGATGACGGTGTATTTATAGGCACATGAGACATTTTAACGGGTTGGCAACACATTTGCAAGGCCTCTGGACCTCTGGTATTGCAGATGTCTATAGGCAGCGGTGACCACTTAACATCAGGTGGGCCCCTCGGCTTGTTTGCCATCCAATGATTACATTAAATTTAATAGGTACCATCACGCATGTATTCCCCAAAGGCTTAGGCAGAGGTGAACTAATGTACACCCACAGTTCGCCGGTATGTTTAGGTCCCATGTAATAGGGAGTAAGTTTATTTCCATTAACCGGGCACAAATCCTAACTCCGAGATGCTTCATAGAGAATTTCATAGAAAAACCCAATAACATTTTATGATCGACCTGGGAATCGAACCCAAGACTCTAGCATAGCAGTCGCGCTTAGGACCACTAGGCTAACGAGGCAGTTCAGTTAGTAGAAATGATTGGTTTGTCAATAAGGTAGGCAGCAGGTCTGCTTATGCTTAATTGCCGGACGTAAGGACTTAAAAATATAGTCAGAATCAGAATCAGAATCAGAATCAGAATCATTTATTTGCCAATAATGTAGGTATACAGATTAGATGTTTTATGCAATAATTTAGTCCCGATACATTTTACCTTTCGGCATGCAAAATATTATAGTAACACATTGAATTTTATATGAATATAGTAATTTTGACATTAATTAAACGGCTACATCATTACACATACTTACAATTATAAAATGTCATGGAAATAATACAATGTCAATCAAGTTAGGTATAGGTACAATGTCAGAAAAAAAAAGAAATAATAATACTATGTTAAACGACACAAATAATGAAAGAATATAATCATCAATAAATTGAAAGTCATAGATATTAGGTTTTACTCGATTGTCTTGTCAAATAAGAAGTCGTTGATTGTGTAGTAACACTTGTCCAGAAGTAGTTTTGTTAGCTGCTTTTTAAACATTTTGACTGGTATTTCCATTAAATTTCTAGGCAGTTTGTTATAAATAAGAGGACCCATTTGTAAAATATTCTTTTTTAGTAAGGCGGTTTTATAGTCTCATGTAGTTAGTTTAATCATTATTATTTGAAAACCTGAAGAAAATTTATCTTCTAGTTGGCCTAATGTTTTACTTGATCTATAGACTTCTATACAAATATTGTAAAGATGAAAGATTTTGTTGTTTGTTTGTTTGTACCGAATAAGCTCCGGAACAACTCGACCGATTTTATCAATTTTTTCCCAAAAGATAGCTTCATTATTCCTTTTTAACATAGGCTATATAACATCACGCTACAACACACGGGAGCGGAGCAGTAACCAAAGACGTAACTTATCGCGTGAAATAAGCGACGCGGTCAAACCAGCGCGGGTTGTTTGCTAGTATTTAATAATTCAATAAATAACTAGAAACTAGTAAATAATTATTAACATACAGCATCTTATTATTTAATTGTAGCTTGTTGACTGTACTTGTTAAGTATTTTAAATTATTCTTTCCTTATATGTATACACTAGTGAACTGCCTGCGACTTTGTTCGCGTGGCTTATTCCACCCGCTTTAAGTTACGTTTTTAGTTACTGCTCCGCTCCCGTCTGTCGTAGCGTGATGTTTCATAGCCTATGTTACTCAGGAATAATGTAGCTATCTATTGGTGAAAAAATGGTTAAAATCGGTCCAGTAGTTTCGGAGCCTAGTCGTTACAAACAAACAAAAAAATCTTACCTCTTTTGCTATGCGCTTGTTAAAGGACACGTTTTATACATATGTACCTATTTTCTATGAATATTTATTGATAATACTGTTGGTATATTTATATACTAGTTTTCTGTCTTTGCTCGTTGTTGATTATAATTTGCCATTCATTTGTATATCTAGTTTTGTTTTTCGTTTACTGCTCTGCTCCCGTTAGACGTACCGTGATATTATATCGAACCAGTAGTTCTCAGTATTAGCGCTTTCCAATAAATAAACAAACTCTTCATCTTTATAATAATTATGTACAAATATAGAGTAGCGTCCTTATAACATAAATTTTGGTTATCACTGGTATTTATTTCTTGCACAAACCTGTTTTTTTTTCTTAATTATAGTAACCGAAGTTATTCCATAAAACATCAGCTAAGATGTCAGTGAAACCAGTCAAGGTCAGCCGGAATAAACTAACAGACAAACATGATATTTGTTTTCATTTCTTAAGCTATGCTATACCTAGTCGTAAGTGTCGTGATGGCCCAGCGGTTAAGGCGCCCGCCTCTCATGCATGAGGTTGTGGGTTCGCAACCGGACACGGGCAAGTACCAATGTGACTTTTCCAAATTCATATGTTCTTTCTAAGTTTATCTTGGACAATCACTGACATCGGTAACCATGTCAGAGGCTTTTAAGGCGGTTTAGAAACTCTGACACTAGGGTGTGTGGGGTCGTTAGACTTTACTACCCACACGATAATGAAGAAGCTATACCTAGTGATTTAAAAAAACATGTCAGAATTGAATCCACCAATCATTGGTATCGTTAAAACTGTGATGCAAATATTCATAGTGGCATAGCCATCATGGTAGCGCTACTTGCAAAGGCCATTGACCATTCTGATGTTAACGGGACCACGTTTTTTGCATAGCTAGGTACTATGGTTTTGATGCAACCAGGCAAATATTATGGACTAGCCATTTTTCCGAGTTCTTGTCGTTGAAGGAACCTCATGCATCGACTGTCGATCATGTGTAGAGACGACTAATGATAAGTCGATCTATATAGGTAGTTGCTCTAAAAAATTACTCTTTCTCTGTCTTCTTTTGTTTTCTGTTTTTATTTGACGGGCCTGTTGGTCTAGTGGTTAGTGCCCCTGACTGCTAAGCCGGAGGTCGTGGCTTCGATTCCCGCCCAGGACAAACTTTGTGTGATGAGCATGATTGTTTGTTCTGTGTCTGGGTGTGATTTATCTATAATATGTATGTATTTATAAATTATATAAGTATGTATATCAGTTGTCTGGTTACCATAACACAAGCTCTGCTTAGCTTGGGATCAGCGATCGGTGAGTTGTCCCAAGATATTTATTATTTATTTATTATTTATTTATAAAAAAAATGTTACCCCACTAGGATATTTTCCTGTATAATAGGCGCGTTAAAGCCAAAATTAAAACATAAATTAAATCATTAATTTATTTTAATTAGCCCACTTTCGAACGGCAATCACTAGAAAGAAAAAGAAATTGAATTTAGTTGCTCATTTTCCAAAAATATAAACTCACATACACGAGCAACAACCCAAAACAACTACAGTAGAATCTCGTTTATCCGAACTATTGATTATCCGAACTAGCCTCGGTCCCAATAAGTTCGTATAATCGAAGTTCTATTGTATCTGTAACCTATACAAATATTAGTTCCGTACGAGAATCAAACCGACGACACGCAGCGCAGCAGCCAACTTCTCAGCCACTGCACCAACTGTATCATATAACAAAAGAAACCTTATTTTTTAAGTAGAAATGCTCAATATTTATTGCACCTACATATTCAGTTCCTAAGCAGTGTTGGAGCAGTCGTGACAGTAACTCAAGTGAACGGCAGGTGGCGCCACCAGCAGTTCTAAGTAACGATCAGACGCGGCCGCGATGCGTGCGCGCAGCTTGTAAGTACCACTTACAAACACGATGTTTTCACTTACCCTGTGAATAGGTGGAAAGGTTGCATGATAGAAAAAAAAAAGTTTTCTGACTTGATTTTTTTTATGGCAATACAGTGGTATCGTTCCGGTTTTATTACCTAAGTATAAAAAAAAACAATTAGACCATTTAAAGGCACTGTTGAATTGTCAAGAAGTTACGATTAAGTTTTTGAAGCTAGTTGCTCGATCCAATACGTAGGTCTCTTTGGAGGACCCTGGAACGCGAAGGGCATTAGGAGGGACTCGGGTGGGTTTTAGTCAGTAAGAGTCTGACACTCCCTTCCGCTCCTCCCAGAGCGGAAGAAGCCATTTGATGATTTCACATCCTCAAAAAAAAAAGGGACTCTATGGAGAAGAACGAGCAAGAAACTTCGCCGAATTAGTATAATAACACGAGTCTAAAATTGTCTCACTCCAGGCAAAGGCCTCTTCTTATACAGAGAAGGCACGAGCATTGGTCGCCACGCTTGTTCAAGGCGGATTAGCAATTTCAGACTTATTTCAATTATAAGTTCAGATTTCTTCACGATATTTTTCTGAAGTGATTGCTAAGATAAAAAAAAATATATACCATCACGCCTGTATTCCCCGAAGGGTTAGGCAGAGGTGTGCCAATGTACACCCACAGTTCGCCGGCATATTTAGGTCCCATGTAATAGGGAGCGAGCCTATTGCCATTAACCGGGCACAAATCCAAACTCCGAGCTACTACTGAGAAAACCTAAGAAGAACTCAAAAAAAACATAACTACGAATTAAAATACACCCAGTTTGATGCCGAGCAAGTACTAGTGTCACTTGTACTTGCCCTGAATTGAACTTACAACCTCGCATGAGATTCTTAACCAAATCTAATTTTTTATTTACCTTTTTTTTTCAAGTTATTACTCTACCTCTTTTAAATTAAATGCTAGACAAATCCTAATATTATGTAGGTACTTATGTATGTAGGTACAAGGAGTGTTTAGTAATCGACCAATGAACGATGAATTGGAGCTATAAAAACGTGCGCTAACTCTTAATAGGCAGTACCTAACTAGTTACACATATTATTAGGCATGGCAAACAAATTTTTCGTCATCTACACTGATATTATACAGAGGAAATGTATTTTTGTATGTAACGAAAAATCCTAAAAACTACTGGGTAGATTTTAACAATTTTTTCACCAATAGATAGCTACATTATTCCTGAGTAATATAGGCTATATAACATCACGCTACGACCCACGGGTGCGGAGCAGTAACCAAAGACGTAACTTAACGCGGGTGAAATTAGCCACGCGGACGAAGTCGCGAACAGTTTACTAGTTATTTAAAAAAAGAATCCCATTCTCTGGCAGCAAAAAACTACATTCCATTTTCAAAAAAATAGAAGCAATAAAAAACAAACGCACATTTTAAAAAAAGACAATGATTCGAAAATTAAATTATCGTTCCCTGTCCGACCATCAAACAAGAAGCCTCATCAGTCCACAATTCAAGATGGCCGCCTATTTTTTGTCTATTCACTAACGGCCGGGCGTGTATTAGAACCAGTTTCTTGCGTTTTACACTTAACCTTGTCATTAGGCGCGCCAACTCATTTTTGAACCCAGAAATAGAACGTCTTAAATATTTTTTCGAACAGACCATTCTTAATTTTAAGCAGTAAGATGTAAGGTTGAGTTTTGTTTGTCGCGGAGGGTGACGTGTGACGTTTTGGTTATGAGTGATGTTAGATTTTCGTCACACGGCACTACGTCTCCCCTCCATGCGCAGAGGCAACGCACGGTAAATTGCTCTACATGATGGAGATTTTTTTTTTTGACTACCTCCCCATTAGAAATTTTATTATTCTGTAGCTATGTGAGCATAAAAGTTGTATTAAAATATGATGTTGTCCATTTTACGAGTAGCTAGCCAGTCGTAATGCAGATGTTCTTTACTAAATGTGGGATAACCTTTAATCATTCATACTTGGCGAAAGAAAGAACATTTTTTTATTGACGTTTATGTTTTAATAAATCTTGACATCTGTTCACTTATAATAAGTAGTTAACTAGTTACTAATGAGTACAATTAAACGGTTAAATAGCCTTGCTAAAACTAATAAAACTCAATTAAAAGATGATGTCATTGCATATAAAGTTAAATAACAGAATGGCATTTAAAAAATCTAATAATAGTAGCGACCATCAAGGATGCAACTATCTTGCGCGCTATCAAATAGTTCAAGATACAAGGTGTCTTTATCTAATTCAATAGCACCCTTCCCACACGACAACCAACCTAACTTGACCCCCCACCAACCATTAACATTCATCGATTCATCAGAATAGTTCAAACAGCCGTCCGCGCAACGGATCAATTTAAATTAGTCGAACAAGCGCTCTCGACATTACCCGAGTGACTCCGAATGGAGCCGAATGAATCTAACATGGCTGCCCGCGTCACGGTTTTGAGGTTAAGGTTTGACATTTCTAACCGTTCTAAACAAAAACTAGTTTTGCAAACATGTAATTTGCGCTCTATTACATCGTTTTAGAGTTAATTTTCGTTCAGTTACGTGTTGATTATGAATGGATAAGGTCGCAAATGGCGCGCAACCGTTGTCATTTTCTTACGCTGGTCGTAATGAAGGTCTTGATCTTTACATTGAATTTGCTGCTACCGCGTTATTTAGCTTTGGTTTCGCGCGTGCGTAGTTCTCACGGATACATTGGCTCATTATTGTCGGTTAATGAAGGGCTGTAGTTTTACTTACTCGGCTATTAAACCGTGTTTTTATGTTTGACGTCTTGCTATGTCTTTTGTTCGGCGGTATTTTAATTAGGGACCACGGGGCCATCGGTCCATGAATTAATACTTTCTTGTAAGGAGAAAGGATAAAAGTGTGCTGAGACATTTTTTTAACGATAGGGTAAATAGTTTTTTATTTGTTTCTCGGAATTCTCACGCAGTTACATCAAAGCTATCTTGGTCATATCAACAGAACCTGTGGCTTTCTAAATTAACCTAATGTGACTGAAAAGCTGTCTTAATGGGAAAATTAATGTTTCTAACAGCAACTTCCTCTTCCATGAAGATTAGTTCTGCTGTTCGGGAAAAAATGTTGTTTGGCTTCAGTAGCAGCTTGTGTGGTTTTGTGCTTGGTTGAAAACCTTGTCCTTAATAAATTGGATGTTACTAAATATATAACTTGTGATATGTGGGTGAACAGGAACTATACTTCCAATTAGTCTCCATTGAGATCGGCCGCTATGACCGAAATTCAGTCGGGAGGATTAAGGGTGAGGCTAAACGAGGGTAATTTTGTGAGTCGTGAGTCGCAGAATTTTGGTCGCGTATTTTACTTTCTACTGAAACTTTCAACTCATTTTGCGTCGCCGTGTAAACGAAACAGTAGTTTTGTATGAAACCGAATGTAGCAGAAATTACTTGACCAAAATTACGCGGCTCACAACGCAAAAAATTACGCTCGTGTGGCTCCACCCTTATAACCCCTACGATAATCAATGCAATACCGTACTTTTTCAGGACCGATTCCCCCTCCGCCTCGTTCCTACCCATCAGCATCTTTGCACATCCTCTAGTCAAACCAAATTGAACCTTAGACTTGTTACTTTAGGCGATTCTCACGCCACACCGCATCACGGAGCGTAGCGCGGTAGCACTTTGTTTGCCAGTATCTGTGTTTGTATAGAAAACACGCGTAGTCCAACACACAGAAAACGCGTTCACGCGCAGTGTTGCAGATCACCAGAGCTCCGTCGCGACGCACCACGGAGCGTAGCGCGGGGCAGTGTGCGAATCGCCTTAGAAGTGAATTCTGCCAGAACACCTTTAGGATGAGGCCAAACGACCGTAATTTTGTGAGTCGTGTGTGGCAGAATTTCGGTCGCGTAATTTCTGCTACATTCGACACACTGCGACGCAAAATGAGTTGTCAGTTTCAGTAGAAAGTAAATTACGCGACCGAAATTCTGCGACCCACGACGCACAAAATTACGCTCGTTTGGCCTCACCCTTAAAAAGCATTCCCAAAAAATTCGCCTGTCTTACAAAATACAACATCATTATGTAGCGCATGGAATCGATTGTACAAACATTCGATTGTACGAAAATCGATCGGTCACGTAGTACGAACGGTATTGATCGATACGTATTATAAAACAATGCGCTCTTATCACTGGCCGGTTATGCTGGCAACACGACGCTAGAGCGGTAAGATGCTGCTTTTGGCTGAGGAAACTAGGCTAGACTTAGATTTAGAAATCTATCGATTTTGGATATGTTAAGTTTATTGGTTGAAATTGGCCTTAGGAGGGGTGGGTCTAAGTCATTATGAGTCTGACACTTCCTTCAGCTTCGCCCAGAGTGCAAGAAGTCATTTGATGACTAAGTGAGTCATCAACTGACGAGATCCTTTGACCATCCTTAAAAAAAGTCCTCTAAACTGGAATTTGCTCAAAATCTAACGTCGTGTTTTAGATTTCCAGGGTCACTATGTAATGGCTTATCTCCAAGTCAAACGAACTGGTAAGATTTTTAAAGTTTTGTATCCGGAGACCGCCATCATGCGAAGTTGCCAACCAACATCCAACGATTAAACTAAGTCGCCTAGTCTCGGAGGCGTCATCAAATTGCTATCAAATTGCAGATCGATCGATGGATTGGATGATTCAGGAGATATATTGCTATAATTTAATACTACCAGTCCAGGCATAAGTGAATTCAGCATTTATTTATTTGTAGACAACGTAGAAGATGCTACTGCTTATCTGCTTGTAATAGTCCAGACGCCTTTAATAAATGGTTCTAGAAAAATCTCGTAAGGTTGAATGAAAAATATTTTTCACATAGACTTACGCCTATGGAGACAACCTTAACCTCTAAGGGCCTTACTTATAAAAATAACGCAAATTCATACTTAGCTACCTCTTATGTGACTGACTGAACGATGAAACACTATTTTAATCTGCCAACACTTAGACGGTCAGCATCGAGCATGACCAAATTATTCGACTAAAGAACGATATCGAACGAACAATTGAGCATAATTGTCAAAATTTACAATAGAATCCATAGACCAAAAATGACATCGTCACAGCTGATTGTAGCCCGCCATCTTACTTCCGAACTATAGTTAAACAACGGGTCGCCGTTGTTTAAATTTTCTGTCAATTAGGCAGCATCTCAATGCTGATTAACGTTTATAGGTAAGATTTTTCACCTGAGACACCGTTGAAAGTGGTTGCTATGTGAAAAATAATTGATTTTTAGTCAAGGATTTGAGAGTTAATCAATTGATGAGTAGCTATGTATTATTTATCGTTATTTTTGTAAGTAAGGCTGTAAATGTATAAAGAAAATTCCTGTCAGAACGTGTCATAATTGCCATTTTGAGTATCAGTTTTATAGTTTTATATTTTTTTATAGTACTACTACTACTACTAGTTTTTATGGTACTATTCGACGGGCATTTTGTTTTAAAACGGCGGACTTTTTTCATAGTTATGATCCGTCCATTTTATAGACACAAGTGAGTAAGATTTTGACGTATTTCATATGTGCCAATTAAGTGATGACTGTGTCATGCAAATAGTTGTCATAATGATAAGCGGGGAAGAACCATGAAATATAATATATTTGTTGACTCTATCCATGGGGAAAATCACATAACGCACACGTAAGGCAGAGATAAACAGTTCAGTTCAGTCATTTACTGACAGCCTTAAAATAGAATAAAAAAAAAACCTTAGTAAGAATAAAAAAAGAGAATCTAATAAAAACATGCCCAACACGCCACAATCGTCTATAGACGACAAGAAAACTGTATTTTTTATTAAATTGTATTTGTCGGCTATACACGACAGTGGCGTTCAAAAGGTTCAACAAACTTAACTAGTATAAAATGACTGAACTGAACTGTTTATCTCTGACTTACGGGTGCGTTAAGTTATGTGAACTTGAGACAATACTAGATAGGTCTAGGACATACAAAACATGACGTATATGCCTATCTTTCAAAATCATAAATAAAAATAAGAAAACTCCAAGTTACTTACTGACTTGGCCTAAAATGTACTGACAAATTTTGTAATTTAACCTCGTGTTAGCAAGTAACTAGTTCGTGGCACAACAGGGCCTGTTGCTCGTCGCAAATTCACTTCAAAAGTTAACAGCAAAATCTAGTTTGGGGGAAATTCCGCCCTTCTAAATTGAGTTAGTCCTCGAAACTCGCCCTAGATGCAAACATCCTTGGCAATTCTGTTTGATACATTTAAGGGAACGTCAACCTATTTGCCTCTTTCAATCTTGTTTTCAATTTTCATACTTGCATGAACCGTGATGCGAGGTTTCAAGTACCTAGTTGTTTGTATTTGGAACAAACCATAAACACAGCGACATTTTATCGTTCTCACATTTGTGTTCTCAATTTAAAATCCGTTCGGGGAACACGAAAAGATAACAAAAATTTCCGCGCCAATTCCGCGGAAGGACACGCGACCCGATGTTTGAATTCAGAACGGTTTCGGCGAACCACAACGTTTGCTTTTGCTGTTTGTAAAATTTTATTTATTGCACTTTGATGCTTATATTTTCCAGAATAAGGTTGGATCAATTTGGCATTGATTGTGTTTGTAAGTTTGTGATCGTTTGATCGCCGATTATTGTAATGATCTACAGATTGAATTCAGTTTTATTGTTTCCGCTGTAGAATATTTGGGAGTGAACTAATTGGTCGAATGATTGAATGAATGGTTAAGTCGGGAGCGAATTGTAAATTCAGTTGTGTTCGGTTACCGATGATTTATTTGACAATGAATTATCTACCTATATTGATTACACTGTGTAAATTAAATTGAAATGGTTTTCAATAGCTAGGTAAGTATTTCGTACCAGTTTGTATTGTATCCGCCTTATCATAATCACATAACACATACCTGCTGCGGGTTGTTCGAAAGAGATACCGCGCCCCCGGAACGCAAAGGGCACATGAAGGAACATAGACGGGTTTTAGTCAGTAAAAGTCTGACACTCCCTCCCGCCCCGCCCAGGGCGGGGGAAGTTATTTGATGATTTCCCGTCTATAAAAAAAAAATAAAAAAAAATAACACATACCTACATTAGAAATTACAGGCACATGAGACATTTCAACTTTGTCTCAGGGACCAACGCATCTGCAAGGCCTCTGGTAGGTATTGCAGATGTCTATAGGCAGCGGTGGCCACTTTACTTCAGGAGTTAAAAAAAAACTAATATAATAAAGAGAAAGGATTTGTATTTTTTTGTATTGGATAAACTCAAAAACTACTTAACCGATTTGAAAAATTCTTTTACTTATGGAAAACTACGTTATTAGCGAGTTACATAGGCTATGTAACATCACGCTTCTACCCACGGAGGCGGAGCAGTATAGTTTAACGCAACATTAAACCTTATGAATAAACTGACCAATGACATTCATGTTATAAATGTAAAAGTTTTGAAAATATTTGTCACACTATCACATATAAACGACTGAACGGATTTAGATGAAATTTAGCACATATATAGACCATGTCTGTAATTTAAACATATGATACTTTTTTCTACTACCCGTTGGTCTCGTGGTTGCAAGCGCGATTGATGAGGTCATGGGTTTGATTCCCAGGTCGACCAGAGTTATTGTTAGGTATTCGGTTTTCATTTGGAATTTCTCAGTAGCACCCCGGAGTTTAAAATTTGGCAGTGTGTAAAGATCTTTGGCAGTCGTTACGGATAGTCAGAAGTCGGGACGGCTGACAACCAGTCTTACAAAGAGGTATCTTGTTGCCCAGTTACTGGGTTGTGGAGGTTCGATAGGTAATCGCTCCATGTAAAACACTGGGATTCAGCTGCATCCGGTTAGACTGGTAGGCGACCCCAACATAGTTGGAGAAAAGGCTAAGCAGATGATGATGATGATGATCTATTATGAAAGTTGTTTATTTACCTTCACCCCCTGAAAAATGGCGGGGCAACGAAAAGTCACCCTGTATACACAAATCTACCTAGTGTTTTCCCAACCATGGTGGTGTCACTCCACCAATTCTGGGCTTTTTTTTTTAGAGATGGGAAATCATCATATCACCCCCCCCCCCCACCGCCCTGGGCGGGACGGGAGGTAGTGTCAGACTTTTACTGACTAAAAACCATCTATGTACCTTCGTGTGCCTTTTGCGTTCCGGGGGCGCGGTATCTCTTTCGAACAACCCGCAGCCCAATGACACTTTTTGCCCGACCTGGGTATCGAATCCGGGATGATCAAGTACTTTGGTTATGAAGCGATTGAATCAGCGAGCAACAGCCAGTGCTTAATAAAAACGATTAGTAGGATTCAAGTTATGGTGTATATCTGGTTTTGCCTCCATAACTTCGTGATCGATGGCACGATTGACTCCAATGTGGTCACGTTCGGTATAGTACATGTGTATGATGTGTGGGTGACCTTGAGGTGACCTACTAGATTAGTATCCATGAGAAACTTGTTTGGCAGGGTTTGGTTTTCGAAATTTGCTGAAATATATGAATTTGCTAAGTAACGCCTGTAAACCTCGAAGGTCTCATATAATAGGAGGCGAGTCTATTGCCATTAACCGGGCACAAATCCTAGCTCCGAGCTGCTACTGAGACTTCATCGAACCCAAAACCTCTAGCGTAGCAGTCGCGGATATGACCAC
The DNA here is from genome assembly GCA_932526535.1 of Caradrina clavipalpis. Lineage (NCBI taxonomy): Eukaryota > Metazoa > Arthropoda > Insecta > Lepidoptera > Noctuidae > Caradrina > Caradrina clavipalpis. The sequence goes on from OW052110.1 coordinate 2,770,880, forward strand.
TAGACTAGCGAGGCCGGGTCTGTGGACGGTCGGGTCTGTGGAGGGTGAGCAATGGGTAGCTCACCGTCCGTACGTTCACTAGCGACAGACCGTGTCGACGGCGCGTCCGTGTTCCACGCGCGCCTCAAAGAGATGTCAGCAAATTGGATGGGGCCACTGAGGGCCGATGCCTGCCGGGGCTGCGGGTTGTTCGAAAGAGATACCGCGCCCCCGGAACGCAAAGGGCACATGAAGGAACATAGACGGGTTTTAGTCAGTAAAAGTCTGACACTCCCTCCCGCCCCGCCCAGGGCGGGGGAAGTTATTTGATGATTTCCAGTCTATAAAAAAAAAAAAAAAAAAAAGACTAGCGAGGCAGTGCTAAGTCAACATCTACAAGGCGTTGATTTGCATCCTCGTCAAATTCAAGGAGTTAACTATGCCCGTGATTACTAACACGAATCAATCCTACTACTATTATAAAGGCGAAAGTTTGTATGTATGGATGTATGGATGTATGGATGTTTGTTACTCTTTCACGCTTAAACGGCTGAATGGATCTGGATGAAATTTGGCACAAAGATAGATTATAGTCTGGAATAACACATAGGCTACTTTTTATCCCGGGAAAATGTACGGTACCCGTAGGATAACACATCAACTGTGACGCGGACGAAGTCGCGGGCAGAAGCTAGTAATAAAATAAATTGGTTTTGAAATAGGTATATTTTTTTTGACGTGATTTTCAAATTCGAGCTAGCCATCTCGCCAGAGGGTTTAGGCGCTATGTACACATTGATATAGCCGCGCCACAACTCTGCCTACCGCATACGCAACTAGGCGATTCTGAATTTTGCAAGAGGAGTATTTTGGAATACTGTTATTTGATAGTTGCAACTAAAAAAACAAGTATTTAATAGATATTGGCCAGGTATCGTAATTATATTTGATTAGGTACTTCTATTTTTTTACAAGCTCCTAAAATTTGACGAGGATGCAAATCAACACCTTGTATAAGATTACCTACTCATTTTTAAACTCCCGGAAAAAAAAAGCAGTTAACCGTTAATTTTCGAATCAAATAACTGGACCAATATACTCTACCAGTAAAACAACAACCTGTTACGCAAACCGCAAACACAGCGTTATAAAATAAATGAGCTGTCACATCCCTAGTACAGACAAATCCACAATTGTTAAGAGAATTATTAAATAACAGCAGCTTTGAGCGCGGCGTCGGCTTTGCGTCGCGTTAGGAAATTAAAGTTCCGACTGGTTTCGATACCAACTCGCCAGCCGTAAATATGTAACTTGTATTGTTTAATTTAAATGAGAAACGCTTTTGTTCGCGACTGTACGTCGGTTGGAAAAGTGTTTAGAGAAAATGTCATTCGATGACAACAAAAAAGATAATTTAAATAAACGGTTTCATTTGTTTTTATAAAATATAAATAAACTGTTTTTTTTTTATTGAAGACTCTTCGATGTTGGATATGCACAAAATGATTTTAAAACCTTATAACGTTTTCGCTTTAAAGTGAGGTAAACAGAAGCACCAGGCCAGGATGCCATTGGCCTGTCATGGTTGCGGGATTTGTTCTAAAGAGTCACCGCAGCCAGGCAACGCAAAAGGTATAAGGAGGAGTATGTATGGGTTTTAGTAAGTAAGAGTCTGACACTCCATTCCGCTTCGCCCAAAGCGGAATAAGGCGCTTGTTGATTTCCCATTTTTAATAAAATGAATGCCATTGGTAGGTACTATCATTACACTACCCAGTTATAGTAGGTAGATATTTCTCTTCATCTACATTTAGAATCTTAAGATTTTGGAACAAAATATCAGGAGCATATTCCTAGTTTTATTGAAATCGATCCAGCCATTTAGGAGTGCAGTATACACGTACATACCTACACAGACACAGTTCCATTCTTTACCTTTTCTATTAGCGAAATACTAGCCAAAAATAACCGAAACGATTCAATGACAAAAGCAATTTTGCGGGACCCTGCTGACAATTCTACCAAATCCACAGGTACGGAACCCACTTTAGGAGCTGGTCTAGTAAATAAGTAGTCTCATTTTATCCAACACACAAACGACGAAGCATCGCTATTTATTTTATTTAAATAGAGCAACACACCCATTCTCCCACATGTTTTCAAAGCCGAACGGCACTCGGCATTCGGCTTTCGGCATTCGGCGTGTAAAATCCTGTTGGAACTAAAATCTGTGTGTACTGTGTCGGCGTGTCTCTGCTCGACAGTCGGTACCGAATCGCAGACACAACAACGATACCGGAAGTTGAGACTGTCGGGTGCACAAGTGTTGGCAATTTTTTTTTTTTCGTAATATTTTCATTTATGACTTTATAGACACTCTTTAATTCTATTATAGCGTTATGTTACAGACGTTTGATTTCTTCGACAAAATGTAAAAAGAAATATGAGTCCTGAAATATTTTCATGTAATTGATGTGTTACGGTAACAACTCCTCTGAGGCAGAGTTGATTCACTTTTTTTTTGTTTAAGGATGGGAAATCATCAAGGTACTATTTCCGGGCAAGTACTAATGTGACTTTTTCTAATTCATATATTTTCTAAGTTTATCTTGGACGTCACTGACATCAGTAACCATGTCAGAGGTCCACGAGGCGGTTTACAAACTCTGACACTACGGTGTCTGGGGTCTTTTAGACCTTACCGTCCACACTATAAAGAAGAAGACTATTTCCGCTCTGGGTGGAGCGAGAACGGACCCATCCGTGTGCCTCCTACTGCCTTTTGCAATTCAAGACAGCGGTGACTCTTTCAAAAAATATTCCGCAACCCTAGCAAGAGACTTGATTCCCTGTACGTCTTTTCTTGACTCTACTCGACTCCACATAAGGAGTTATTTACTTTTCTTATTTCACTATAACCTGAATTTCCACTCGAAAAAATAAGGGACGTAACACATTTAATTTTCTTATAATTAAATAAAATAAAGCCTTCAACACTTGTCTCCCCACCTGTCCTCAACCACGGAGGCTGGTCGGCGCGTCGTCAGCGAAATCTGTCGAGATTACAGCCGAAACTGCACCGATCTGGTGCACCTGTTGACTGGCTCCGCAAATATACGATGTTACTGTACCGAGGTGCCTGCAATGTGGAACTTGGTTAGATTTCGACACGTGGTTTAAAATGTATTGTGGTTTGGTTAGTGTGTGAATGAGTGAGTTTTCGCTGTTATGTAAATTTACATCCATTACTGCCTCGTTAGCCTAGTGGTCCTAAGCGCAACTGCTACGCTAGAGGTCTTGGGTTCGATTCCCAGGTCGAGCAAAAAGTGTTATTGGGTTTTTCTATGAAATTCTTAGTAGCAACTTGGAGTATGGATTTGTTGACGGTTAATGGCAATAGGCTCACCTCCTATTACATGGGACCTTAATATACCGGCAAACTGTGGGTGTACATTGGCATACCTCTGCCGAACCCTTGGGGGATACGGGCGTGATGGTATATTTTATTTGTATAAATTAAATAAAGCCTTTAACACTTGTCACCGATCTGGTGCACCTGTTGACTGGCTCCGCAAATATACGATGAACTGTACTGAGGTGCTTGCAATGTGGAACTTGGAGATCGACACGTGGTTTAAAATCTATTGTGTTTTAGTTAGTTGGTGAATGAGTGAGTTTTCGCTGTTATGTAGATTTACATCATTACTGCCTCGTTAGCCTAGTGGTCCTAAGCGCAACTGCTACGCTAGAGTTATTGGGTTCAATTCCCAAGTCGAGCAAAAACTGTTATTGGATTTTTCTATGAAATTCTCAGTAGCAGCTCGGAGTTTGGATTTGTGCCTGCTTAATGGCAATAGGCTCGCCCCCTGAGACCTAAATATACCGGCAAACTGTGGGTGTACATTGGCATACCTCTGCCGAACCCTTGGGGGATATGGGCGTGATGGTATATATTTGTATAAATTAAATAAAGCCTTTAACACTTGTCACCGATCTGGTGCACCTGTTGACTGGCTCCGAGCAAATATACGATGTTACTGTACTGAGGTGCTTGCAATGTGGAACTTGGTTAGATTTCGACACGTGGTTTTAAGTGTATTGTGGTTTAGTTAGGGAGTGAATGAGTGAGTTTTCGCTTTTAAGTAGATTTACATCCATAACTGCCTCGGTAGCCTAGTGGTTCTTCAGCGCGACAGCTACGCTAGAGGTCTTGGGTTTGACTTCCAGGTCGAGCAAAAAGTGTTATTAGGTTTTTCTATGAAATTCTCAGTAGCAACTCGGAGTTTGTATTTGTGCTCGGTTAATGGCAATTGGCTCGCCCCCTGAGACCTAAATATACCGGCAAACTGTGGGTGTACATTGGCATACCTCTGCCGAACCCTTGGGGGATACGGGCGTGATGGTATATTTTATTTTTATAAATTAAATAAAGCCTTTAACACTTGTCACCGATCTGGTGCACCTGTTGACTGGCTCCGCAAATATACGATGAACTGTACTGAGGTGCTTGCAATGTGGAACTTGGTTAGATTTCGACACGTGGTTTTAAGTGTATTGTGGTTTAGTTAGGGAGTGAATGAGTGAGTTTTCGCTTTTGTACAAGTTCTTTTTTGTAGAATAGTCAAATTTCAGGAGGCCTTATAAAAATAGTAATAATAACATACCATCACGCCTGTATCCCCCGAAGGTTTAGGCAGAGGGTCAATGTACACCCACAGTTTGCTGGTACAGCCACAAATCGTAACTCCGAGCTTGCTATTGAGAATTTTATAGAAAAACCCAAAAACAATTTTTGCTCGACCTGGGTAATCGAATCCTAGACCTCTAGCGTAGCAGTCGCTTAGGAGCACTAGATTAACGAGGCAGTTTAATAATAAATACTTATTTATATGTATTTCACAATATTTCAGAATACATCTCTTACAAAGAACAGAATTGCCCGTTGCGTATGGGAAGGCAGCATCGCGCGACAAGTACGGGTTCATTGCCCCGCCTGCCTAAACCCAGCGGTAAGATGGCAAGATCGATGTAAAAAAATCACATATATCTACCAAAATAAAAATAAAACTTCAATCACTACCTTCTTGAATTTGACAAGGTTGTTTGGAATCACATTCATTCAATTATTTGACAAATTATATTACTACCTACTAAACATAACAACTTTTTGTCCGCTACTTCGATTTCTTGTTCTTCTAGCCACTATATCAATCAGAGATAAACAAGCTTTCTTTTACAGGAAAAGTTTTCTGAATCGGACCAGTAATTGCGGAGTTAGACACGATTAAACAAAAAACCAAACTCCCCAGCTTCAAAATACATATTAGAACAAAAGTATAAATATATCACAAAAAGGGTGACACTTCAACCATGTACTCAACAGGGCATTGTCCCGAAACTGTTACACGTTATAACAGTTACCACAAAAACATGCAACTACCCTCACAACGAACTGTTTCAAGCGCGAGTTTCAGCTGAAAATTTCAGGATAATTACGGATAGTGCAATTTTACAAGCGGTTTGCGAACTTAAATACTCTATTTTGCCAAAATGGAACGAAAAAAGTTTAAAAATGAAGGTAGAATGGAGACTAGGGATAATGTTAGGTGGGTAGGCAGATTTTGTGTAATTTGCGGGTAGGCTGCTGTGGGTAATAGCTAGGGCTAGGCAGGTAGGTAGGTTGTAGCAGGTATGTATCTTTAATTTGGATGCTATTATGCTAGCAATAGATATGTGTGGGTGGCACGTTCGGTTCGGCATTTTCAATTCAACGGTATCAAAGGTTTTGTTAGGAATGCCGAACCGAATGTAGAAGGTTTATGATAATGTTCTGAACATGAATTGTATTTAATTAAAAATCAGATAGTCTAACGGTCGAGTTAAGACCAAAAATTTTGCGTAAAAAATTATAGCCTAAGGGTTTTTTGCCCCATTGATCTATACAAAAAACTACCTTTTAGAAGGAACAAGTGTAATAAATTTCGAAATTCAAAGAACTTTTGGTTTAATTGAAAACAACAATTTGATTTTGACTTAAAAGTCATTTGATAAAAAAAATACCAAATAATTCATCATCATTATTAATGACTTTTTAAACAACAAATATACATTGTCTATACATAATAAGTATACAAACAGCAGCTGTTCTATCAACACTTTCAGTGAAATTCTTTTCACAGATTTTATTACAGACCACTAAAAAAATTAAACACACCAAAATATTTTTCAGTACCATTACCAAAACACCTTAATTCGCTGAATCGCTTTAAAAAAGCGCTGTCCGCTGCATGCAGCCTAATTTCCTTAGTTGTTTAGGGAAAACAAAAAAAAAGCAATTTCCCCGAATGTCGCGACACGTCACGAGTAGTTCCGAGTACTTCCGAATAGTTCCGAGTAGTTCCGAGTTGACACGAAACTGTCGCGGATTACTTAGCTATATCTAGTCGACGTGGCTTAGTAACTAGTTAGCCGAAATGGATAGCTACTAAAAACTGTGGAGTTGAATTTAGGACTATATTTTTTGTGAATGATGTTTACCATGACTATCTGGTCTTCTTTGCGGGGCGAGCATGGCCAGACATAGCACAAGACGGAGAAAGGGGAGGCCTTTGCCCAGCAGTGGGAAACTTGACAGGCTAACAAAAAAAAAATATTGTCGTAATTCTTATTAATAATAATACCGGTCCATGTGTACCACCACCATCACGCCTGTATTCCCCGAAGGGTTAGGTAGAGGATACCAATGTACACCCACAGTTCGCCGGAATATTTAGGTCCCATGTAATAGGGACCATGCCATGCCATGTTTAGGTGCCATGTATTATTGTACCAGTGCAAGGTAAAGGTCTCATCTCATACAGAGAAGACACGAGCTTTGACTACCGCAAGCCTGCGAGTAGATAAGTCTGTGTTAATCTTCGAATATTCTGTTAAACTTAGGGATAACGTAGCTTCCTATTAGCGAAAGAATTTTCACAACCGAACTAGAAGTTCTGAAAATTAACTAATGCAAACAAACACATAATCTCTTTAGCTTTATAATATTTTTTATACCACTGAAGGTGGCAAACAAGCTAACGACCCGCCTAATGTTAGGTGGTTACTGCTGCCTATGGATGGACACTTGCAACACCAGAGGCATCACTCGTGGGTTGCCGACCCCGTAAAACCTCAAAACTCCTTTCTTGAAGAACCCCATGCTGTAGACTCTCCGTAAAATCTTAGCAGAGAATTCCAGTAAGTTCAAGTTTTCTCACAAGGTTTCCCTTCCCTTTAGTACCGATAAAACTAGTTGGACCACAAACAAAAACAAAAACAAGAAACCCGACGACTCCATTCAACTCCAAACATAAAATTTTTCGTAAATCGCTACCTACCCACTTTTGGCGAGTAAAATTCGTGGAAAAAACTGAAAGCCTCGCCGGCCCGGCGCCCGGTAGCCACCGACGGTTTGAAACGAGAAAAAGGACCACGTTGACGAAAAACAACGAGGTATTGACGAAAAACGAGAACTGGGTGTTGTGTCGTGGCCTCTCGTAAGTGGGAATGCTATTGAAACCAGCCCTTTTTGCTCCATTTTTAAAGGTTAGGGATCCGTTTTGACTAGGCTTCCCTTTTTAAGTCGATTGAACGTTTAAATTCGAAAAGAAGAGGTGTTTTTAGCCGAATGCCGAAAGGAGGGTTTTGATTTTTGCAGTCTATGTTATGTGTGTTCGTCTTTGTGCTTATATCTCCTCGACTACTTGTTCTATTGTAACGAGTGAGGTATTGTTAGAAACGTTATATTGTTCCGCTGGTTATAGGGTATGTGAAGTTTTGGAAAAGTCAAAATGTCGGCTTACAGCGGACATAAATGTCAACATTTACAAATAAAATAAAATATATTATGTTTGGTGTCTAATGAAAGGTCTTAGTGAGTTCATTTCAAAAATCAATGAATTATATCTTAAAGTAATGAAAATATTAAAATTTGTTGAAATTAGAACTCATTCGAACTTAGAACTCTTCAGCTTCTTCACTAAGACGTTTTGGAGATATTTGAGAGTGGTCAGTCTTTCAATGGATGTCTTGATGATGATTAATAATAGCAGACATGACATCTTCAACTGAGATCACAATGATCTTAAGAACTCTATGTAGTCTGCTCTAATAAGGCTACTTAGTTAATTGCATTGAGTTTTCTTCTCCATACGACCCTCTGTTTGGAACGAGTATCTGGCTTCATCATTCTGACTCGTTGACAGTTCAAAAGTGCCTTCTTTAAATAAATGATTTGATTTGAATTTAAAATTGTTTTTCAAAAGTTGTCAAAACCAAAGTACCTATACTTAGACTGACAAAAAAAAGGATCGACCTATGAAGCTGAAATTTGGCAAATAGGTAGGTTTTACAATATGTAAGAGATGTCAGCTAAGATTTGGATTCAGATTTTGGAATATAGAGTTTTTGACTTCCACATGAATGAAGTTGTGGGTAAAAGCTTTTCTAAACAAACTTTATATAGAGAAATGATCTATATTTTTTATAAAATGGATAAACTCAAATTTAACCGATTTACAAAAATTCTTTCACCCATAGAAAGCTACATTATCAGCAACTTACTAAAGGTAGTAAGTATATTTCATATTTAAAAAAATTTGGGATCCGTAAGAAAATTCACTACGACAAAATCGCGGATATAAGCTAGTAGTTCATAAATATATTTTCGAAAATGCGGAACCATTTTTGCAAGCCAGTAGGTATATAATAGCAATAGGGATTGCAAAATCCGGAGTTTTTTCAAATCCGGATTTCTGCTTTCTCGTCCGATTAAAATCCGGATTATCCGGAGTTTTCGAAGTTTTTGGTGTTTTAAGTTATTTTGTTAAAATTTATATAAAATAGTATAAATTAATTGAAATCAACTAAAATATTCAATAAATTTTGGGTATCAGTAATTTTTCTCGTTATAAATTTACATAATAATTACATAACATAAACTGTACTTAAACATTGATACTCCAGCACTCCAGTGGGGAGGAGCTGGAAAAGCATAAAAGTACTCGTTTTTTTCGTCCAAATAAAATATGTTTAGATTAAAATTTCATGATGAGATTTGATCATTATGATTGACCCTATCGATTAGTGCCATAAAAGTACAGGATGCTATTTTTTCGGAGTTTAGTCGGTTCGATTCCCGGGTGTGGCAAGTGTATTTTCAAAATTATTAAAATGCAGTTTTGTTTCTTTTTAAAAATAAAGGAATGTTTCCTTTCAGTAAAATTTGCTAACTTAAGTATTAAGAGTACTTTCCCTCCAGGTAGCATTATAAAATTCCACCCTGTATAATGAGGAGCGGAGCATTAACCAAAGACGTAACTTATGGCGGGTGAAATAAGCAACGCGTACGAAGTCGCATGCAGTTCGCTATAACTTAGAATAGCATACCATAATATGAAGTACTTTTAAGTTTATTTTGTCTTGTAACAATGGACCAATATTTTTTAATTTAATTTATTTATTTTTTATACTTATTTTCGCATTAATATCGATATATCGATTAATTACAATCAAAATAATTATTATAATCAAAATTAATTACAAATATTATGCGTTATAATCAGTTTTGACTGAAATCCGAAAAAAGCGGATTTGAGTCTGAAAATCCGGATTTAAAAAAGGCAAGAAAATCCGGATTTTTCAGTTGTTTTCGAATTTCGAAGAATCCGGATTGCAATCCCTAAATAGCAATATGGCGTGTTGAGGTGAAGTAAGCGTTTACCTACTTTCTTTACAGTTATGTTGTATTTTTGTGTGCTTTCGTGGTTTTGGCTGCAACAAAATATTATTTGTGCACATAAACATAATTTTGAAGTTATTTTAAAGCTGACTTAGCCTTGGTATGTTTGACGGAAATTCGATATTGCTATGTCGGTTTTTACATCTTGAATATAATGTAGATACGACATTGTTAAAGATTGTCAAAATTATTGGCTTTTATCCAAGATTTTACAAACATACCATGAAGCTTGTATTCCTGGTAGGGTTAGGCAGAGGTGTACACACACAGTTCGTCGGGATGTTTTTTAGGTCCCATGTATAGAAAGCTAGTTTATAGCCAATCCTAACTCCAAGCTGCTACTGAGAATTTCATAGAAAACCCAATAACATGCCGACCTGGAAACGAACCTAAGACCTCTAGCGTAGCAGTCGCGCACAGGACCACTATGCTAACTAGGCACTCAAAAACAATATTTAAAAAGATATTAGTTCTATTATCACCATAATGAATGACTGCCAAGCGACATTCAACCTTGACAATGCTAATTTCTTTGTCTCTTATTCCAAGAAACATTTGTAAAAGCGAATAAAATGAAGAAATTACACAAAAAGGGTATAATTATATATTAGTATCCGGTGCTTGCTTTCCCTTCGTAAATTATAGGGCTGTGGCTATTGATTACTGACTGCAGTCCTGACGGAAGGAGTCTTGTTTACAATATCATTTAAAAGCAAAAACTAAGTACTTAATTCTGTTTTAGTAGTATTTTTATAATAAGTCGTGATGGCTCAGTGGTTTAGGCGCGCCTCTTATGCAAAAAGTTGTGGGTTCGATGCCGGGCAAGTACCAATGTGACTTTTTCAATTCATATGTACCTACTCTCTAAGTTTATTTTGGACATCTCATGCAAGAAGTTGCGGGTTCAATGACGGGAAAGTACCAAAGTAGCTTTTTCAATTCATATGTCAGACAGATTCATTCTTCCTAAGTATCTTGGACATGTCTGACATCGGTGAAGAATAAACCTGGACCTGACCCTAAAAAAACCTAGACTTTTAATGAACATAAGTCTAAAATTGACAATCCGCAGCGTGGTGATCAATGCTCACGCGGGTAACAGCCAGTTCATGATCAATTTCATATAAAACAGGCCCCATTGACACTGCTTCCTCTACCTACCCTGCATTAAAACAATTTCAACGTGTTAATAATTTGTTTAATAAAACAAAAACCGTCGAAAAACACGCTGTCCGCTCGTTAGTACCTAAGTAGCTACTTAGCTCAGCACCAAAACTAGTTGACCTAGATTGAAGACCTTGTATCCATTCTTAACTAAGCGATAGGCTAATATAATTTGTGTTTAGATTCAAAGAATAAAATTTAATAACTGGATATTATTATAATGTTTAAAATTATTATGGATCCTTTTGTAATTTTAATTTTTTGAATCGGGTCAGAAAGGTCAGGTGCGCAGTACTCGTAACCTGCGTGCTTGTATGAATGTGGACGAGGCGAAAGGAGTATGTAAGGATCGTAGCAGGTGGCGGTCCGTGGTTTCTGCCTACCCCCATGGGAAAAAGGCGTGAGTTTATGTATGTATGGGTTCCCTCTATCTGGCAGAAGCTTGGAGCTCCGAAATTTATTTGGCATAATTACCTTTAGCAAAGTAAAAATTCCACATAATTTCGTTTAGCATAACGTTTATTTAGATTATTTGGTAAGTATAGTTTCTTTTGGCATACTATGAAAATCGTAGAATTTCATTTGGAATAATTTTATTAGGCATATTGCCTTTTGTGATCAATACTTGTACCTTCTCTGTATGTGAAGAGACTACCGTGCTACCATGACGCCTGTATTCCCCGAAGGGTAAGGCAGAGGTGTAAAAAAGTACACCCACAGTTCGCCGGTATATTTAGGTCCCATGTAATAGGGGGCGAGCCTATTGCCATCAATTAACCGGGCACAAATCCAAACTCCGAGCTGCTACTGAGAATTTCATATAAAAACTCAATAACACTTTTTGCTCGACCCGGGAATCGAACCCAGGACCTCTAGCGTAGCAGTCGCGCTCAGGACCACTAGGCCAACGAGGCAGTTACTACCGTGCTAGTAGACTGCAATTCGTCCTGTCTGCCTGTCTCAGTTAGTGTCAAAACTAGTCGACCTACATCCTAGACCTTGTGCCCATTCCTAGGCCGAGCGATAGGCTATTATATTTCGTGCCTAGATTGAAAGGACACGTGTTTAAACATGGTTATCTAATAGGTAGTACTTATTAAAGTTTCATGTAATTTTGGTCTGACGTGCTTAATTTGGAGCCTTGCCTTGAAAGGCGTTCACTCATAAATGTGATTGAATTAATGTTTGTTTAAATAATAGATAGGTACAGGAAACATGTCATTTTTCCAATTTAAGTATATACAAATAAAAAGAATACCGACGAACTGTGGGTGTTCATTGGTGTACCAATGAACACCCACAGTTCGTCGGTATTCTTATTATAACCAAAGGGTTAGGCAGAGGTGTACCTCTGCCTAACCCTTTGGGGAATACAGGCGTGATGGTGATGGTATAAAAAGAATACATACAATACGAAGAACAGTTTATAAAAACCATTCTAATATAACCGACCTATATTAACAAAATAACTAGGTACTAGCAATTTACACCTAAACCAAGCACATAAACCTAAACATATAAACAAAAATCTCGTCTCGTCCTAAATATCAAATGTCGCGACTAAGCGCTCCCTAGCGTGTGAATACAACACTAAATAATTTCGCATGCAATCAGATATTATGTCTAAAACATGTTGTATTGTGTTCCTAGTATGATGAACTTCTAAAGTCTGTAGGAAATATTATAGTAAATTATGAATCAGACTGTCTGTTTTATCGAAAAAAAGAAATAGTTTATTTGTATCACACCATCACGTCTGTATTCCCCGAAGAGTTAGGCAGAGGTGTACCAATGTAGACCCACAGTTCGCCGGTATGTTTAGGTCTCATGTGATAGGGTGCGAGCCTATTGCCATTAACCGAGCACAAATTCTAACTCCAAGCTGCTACGGAGAATTTCATGGAAAAAACCGAATAACACTTTTTGCTCGACCTGGGAATCGTACCCAAGACCTATAGGTAGTGTTGCCGTCGCGCTTAGGACCACTAGGCTACCGAGGCAGTCAATTTTATTTATTTGAGTCTTACACTAATATAAAGGCGAAAGTTTGTGTCTTTGTCTCTTAACGCTTAAATTGCTGAACAGATCTGAATGAAATTTGGCACTGAGATAGATTGTAGTGTGGAATAACACATAGGATACTTTTTATACCGAAAATCATACGGTTCCCGTGGGATAATATATCCAATGTGGCGCGGGCGAAGTCGCGGAAAAAAGCTGGTTTTAAATAAAAGGCAAACCCGAATGACAGCACAAGTATACAGTTTACCCATTATAATCGGTAGCGCTATGTCTACAGCCTGTATCACAATTAGATGATTGTGCGCAATACAACACTCACTTTTTGTTGCACCGTTCTATAATTAGTTGCTCAAATATTTTGTTTTATACCGTGTGAAAATATTCTTGGATGGGAATTCCTTAGTCTTTAACTTTCAGTGCATCAAGAGTATATATCTGCCTAGCCTTTTCCTAACTATGTTGGGGTCGGCTTCCAGTCCGGCTTGCCAAACCTGGGATCCTTTTTTTCACCAATAAATAGGTACATTATTCCTGAGTAACATAGGCTATATAACATCACGCTACGGCCCACGGGAGCGGAGCAGTAACCTAAACAATAAAACAACGCGGACGAAGTCGAGTGCGGTAGCTATATATATGTCGTAGGATTAGCAAACGAAATTGTTACTTTAATTTATCATAAACCTGAGACATCCATTTTTTTTCAAAAAACCTGAATTTGGTTAGGTTTATGATAAAATTTAAGTAATCAAGTGGAAGACTTAGGTAGGTAGGGATTTGTCCCACCCATTTTTATAGGCACCATGCATTTCTGACACGGCTCCGGCGCTGCGGGGCTCCGGCGGTCTCACGCGAGCTGATCAAAAGCCTAAATTTTTTATCAAAAACCTGATTTTATTATAAACCAACAACATATACAAAAATGCAACACAAGTCACAATGATACGAATTCTATTAAAAGCTGATCACGCAATTCTAGGTAGGTAGGTAGGACAATATTTCAAAACAATGCTGATTCAGTATAACCGAATATTCTATACTTATTGTCTGACATAGTGACACACTAAGGTTTTGTGGTCATAGCCAAATTATTGGACTTTGTTTGAATAGGTAGACTGAAAATAGTCGCTTAAATTCGAGTGTTTATACTTCAAATATTGACGAACAAATGACGAATTAAAAACCACAAGTATGATATTTTTGGTAGGTTAGGGAAAGAAGTGGAAGTCTCTATATTTCGGAACGCATTCAATCCTAATCTCTTCAAAGTTAGAGTGAACAGGCTTCTTCTGGGTAAGCTCACACCATCGTCGACTTTTATCTCTGTCACCTCTGACCTAGACTAGAGTCAAGAGCAAACCCATCTTAAGTAAAAATAAGAAGAATTTTAGAGACAAAAACATAAATGCCCCGACTGCCCCGTCGGTCTCGTGGTCGGAAGTGCGACTGCTGTGCAAGGGGTCCCGGGTTCGATTCCCAGGTCGAGCAAAGTGTTATTGGGTTTTTCTATGAAATTCTCAGTAGCAGCTCGGAGTTTGGATTTGTGCCCGGTTAATGGCAATTTAATAGGCTCGCCCCCTATTACATGGGACCTAAATATACCGGCGAACTGTGGGTGTACATTGGTACACCTCTGCCTAACCCTTCGGGGAATACAGGCGTGATGGTATGGATGATAAAAACATAAATACTCAAAAGTTTCTGGAATAATGAAAGTGTACAGGTAAGATTGTCGAAAATTCACTCCCTAAGGGATTAAAAGGCATTAAAGTTTGTATAAAAATCATCATTTTACCATTGAAAATATGACTTATTAGCTTCTACCCGCGACGTTGTCTGCGAAAATGTATGTTATCCCGGACGCAGACAAAGTTGTGCACTAAAAAGTAGCCTGTGTTATTTCTGGGGTTCAAACTTATCCAGTACCAAATTTCATCTAAATCGGTTCAGTGGTTTAGTCGCGAAAGCGTGTCAGACAGACAGACAAAGTTACTTTCGTATTAATAATATTAGTATGAATTTGTTGAGTTTAAATCTTTATATTTTATTCTAATATATTGCAATAATCTAGACAAAACCTTGTCAAAATGCAGTTTCGTCTAGACTAGACGAATTGCAAATACAATGCATTATAGATGCAATATTTTTTGCTAGGAAACAGTCCACGACTTCGTCCTCGTGGCTTATCTCACCCGCGTAAAGTTACGTCTTTGCTTACTGCTCCGCTCCTGTGGAACCTAGCGTGATGTTATTAACCTATGTTACTCAGGAATAAAGTAGCTATCGATTAGTGAAGAAATGGTTAAAATCGGTCCAGTAGGTTCGGAGTTTATTTGATACAAACAAATGAACAAAAAATATTCCTCTTTATAATATCTGGATTTGATATATGACGTAATACCAGTGAATTGTTAGTTTAGAGGGAAAATATGTTGATATTTCTAAATAGTTGTATTTTTTCCTACATTTGCGGCCGAAATAATGATTGTTTAGACACACCTGTTGTATAATTGCGTGGCATTTAATTTTAGGATATTATTAACATAAACACGTCATTGATTAATGATTTTTTTCCTGAAGGATAAAATATTTCATTTTTGCACGTGTCTTTGTTCGCGTAGACTTCAAAAATATTCTAAATATACGTACGGTACTACCATCACGCCTGTATTCCCCAAAGGGTTAGGCAGTTCGTCGGTATGTTTTAGGTCCCATGTAACAGAAGGCGAGCCTTTTTGACATTAACCGGGCACAAATCCTAACTCCGAGCTGCTACTGAGAATTTCGTAGACAAACCCAGTAACACTTTGTTCGACCTGGAAATCGAACCCAGGACCTCTAGCGTAGCAGTCGCGCTAAGGACCACTAGGCTAACAGTTCATCATCCAGATTCATGCGGAATAGTATAAGCTATATAACATCGCGCTACAACCCACGGGACTGGAGCAGTAACCAAAGACGCGACATAACATAATGCGTATGAGAAAAAAACACGCGATACAAACAGACAGAAACTAATAACATTATATTAGTATAAATAAATCCGGGGCTGCGGGATGTTCGAAAGAGATCAAGAAGATCGCAACGCAAAGGGCATAAGAAGGAAAATGGACGGGTTTTAGTCAGTAAAAGTCTGACACTCCCTCCCGCACCACTCAGGGCGGGGGAAGTCATTCGATAATATGCCATCTTTAAAAAAAAAAGTATGAATAAATAGGAAGTACAGATGTATCAAGGAAGTACACACACATTTCAACGCCATTCATTAACACAAATACGAAGTTCTCAATTAAAATCTCAGCACCCATTTTCTTTGCCATAGATTATGAAAACACTACCTATTCAGCGTTTCCTGAAGGTCATTAGGACAAAAGCATTTGTTTTTAAAGCCGCTTGAGAAGCGTGGATAGGCTGCAAAATAATGTATAATAATAGGTGTTATTAAATCGTATCCTGTGATACATTGGCCTGCTGATGTCATTCTGATTGTTCACTGTTTAACTGCTGTCTTGTGAGATTTTGAGGAAGTGGGTAAAAGTCGTTGGTTTGTTTTATTAGGTGCTAAATAGATCATACTTTATTGGTTTATTTTTCGAACACAAAACTTAGTTAAATAATAATAATTAAATTAAAAACTATGTACAGTTAAAAAAAAACAAAAAGAAAGGAAGGTCATAGGGCATCAAAAAACTCTAAACTTGGTTTGTTGTATCAAAGTCAAAGTCAAATCATTTATTCCAATTTAAACCATTAAAAGGCACTTGGACGTCAATTAATTAAAACTATTGAATTTAGTTGCCCATTCCAAAAGTTAGTTTACGTATGGAGAAGAACGGGCAAGAAACTCCAAACATACTCTTTAAAAAAAAACGTAGTATCAAATAATGCCCGATTCCTATATACAAAACGGATGGTTAATCTTACCAGTCGTAATTCTCTCGAATGATTCACTGGTCGTTTGTAAAAATTCTGGTGACAATTTTGAATGTAGAAAAGTTTACAAAAATTATGAATCACCTACCCGTGTGCTAAGAAATAAACTCCAATAACAGCGAAAATACGAAGGCATTTATGTTTTAGTGTGGTTTACTAATACCGATCGGTAAGTTTTAGGAATCGGGCATAAACTGATGATCTTCTGATGTTGAGTGGTCACCGCTCCTATAATAATACCGACATGTTATTGTCCTAACGCTGGGCAATGGCCTCTTCTAATACAGAGAAGGCACGAGCATTGATCACTACGCTTCCTCAATACGATTTAAGACGCATGTAAATAAATTATTAGCCTAAAGTTTCCTCACAGTGTTATCTAAGAAAAACTTAGAAAGTACATATAGAAAAAACACATTGGTACGTGTCTTTGCCAGGTTGCGAACCCAAAACTTCGCTACCTATAAACATCTGCAATACCAGAAACCTTGCAGATGCTTTGCCATCCCAGAGACAAAATTGAAACGTCTCCTATGCCTGTAATTACAGTAGCACCCATACCCTTCAAACCGTAACACAGCAACGCTGCTTTGCGGCAGAAAAAGGTACGGTGGTAGTACTTCCCCGGACGAGCTCCTTCACAAAGAGCTCCACACTAAAAGTGACGAATTAATAATAGCTACGTTTTAAACTACAAACTAAATACGTTTAAGTCCTGAAAACTAATTAGTATTCATAATTTGATTAGCGGCTAAAGGGTATAGGACGAGAAGCCATTTTGCATAAACAAAATCCAATATAGTGATGTGTGTGTGAGTTTGTACTTGTGGATGTGTGAGTAGCGGCAACCAAGGGTGATGGGGTGTATTCATAGTGCGGGATGTCGGAAGATTTGGGTGGAAATTGTTCGAGTTTTTTCTGGGATACTCGGAAAGTCGGAAGAATCTGCGATTTCGTTTTTATTATGTTGCGAAGCAGGGTAAAAGCTTGATGCAGAATATCTAATTGCGAGGGTAAAGCCCTGATACTAGAAATTATATAATTTCGATTTTGCTCGAAGGTTCGGTACGTTAAGTAACAGCTGTGATTAAGTTTCACTTACCTTGCCTTGTATAAAGTCCAAATATGATCAAGACTTGCAGCAACGGGTATGACCACATGAAATTGAAAGACACATTAGACACAAGTAAGATAGAATAGTCGCGTTTCCCAAGATTTTATATTATATATAATAGTTTAAATGAATCTTGCTACTTACTTTGAGACTACTTAGACCCAATAGGCTGCCACGTTTAAGTGGACCATCATCTTATAATTTTAATACTTTTTATTGGTTTTGTCGAAATCATTATAGTCTTATTAATTGATTAGTATAGTAACATGCAACTTCTACAATATGTCTTACGTAGGGGTCTCCATCTGTATGAAATACCAATGCTAGGAAGCCCCGCTCTTCACATCAAGCACAGTAAAAAGAAGAAGTGTTAATGCAAGTAATTTTGTATAAGAAATCCTCGACAATTTATATCAAAATTGTATTATCTGTCCGCACTATGAATAGTGGCCGGCAGTAGATTCATACTTGTTGATTCAGACGGGCTTCGCAACCGTTCCGTATGTAACACATATTGCCGTTTGCTTACACATAACTCTATTATTTTCTATTCCACGTGGAACCTGATTTTAGATAGCATTTAGATCAGTCTTATTTGACTTTGTCGAGATTTACACACCTACACATACCTTCACGCGTGTATACCCTGAAGGGTTAGGCAGACGTGCCAATGTGCACCCATATATTGCCCACGTAATAGGGGGCGAGCCTATTGCCATTAACCCGGCACAAAACCCAACTCCGAGCTGCTACTGAGAATTCCATAGAAAAACCCAATAATACTTTTTGCTCGACATAGGAATCGAAGCCAAGACCTCTAGCGTAGCTCACTGGAGAATATACAAGCCAAAGTATTTATTAATGTTTAAGTTTATAATTGATTGGCTCATCGCATGTAACTTTACACGTCATTCCAAGCTTACATAATACCATGTAGAGGAGAACTTCTACATTAATTCCTGTCAAGGACGATGCTGTGGACTAAGTTTATAGGGGATTGTCAAGGCGTTCCTATACACTCCGAGTGCTAATATGGTAACTCTCCAATCTAGAAAGAGGTTCTTAATTCAGTCCCTCGTTATCATTTTCTCATCAAATATAATATTTATAACTTTAAATTGTCTTATAATGAGGGCTGGCCTTTTCTTGGGCCAAAGAATCAGCATTGCCATACAACGTGGCAATGCTGCCAGCCTTCTGGGCACATGTCCCATTGACAGCGATGCGGATGAGTTTTTTGATGCCCTATGACCTTCCTTTCTTTTTTTTTTTTTATCTGCACATAGTTTTTAATTTAATTATTATTACTTAACTAAGTTTTGTGTTCGAATGTAAATATTAAAATTGCAATTAATTGCATGAGTGTTCGCGCTATAACAAAAACTTATAATGATCGAAATTAAAAAATATATCTGTACCTACATGTTTATCATATTGCTATGCTTGCAAAAGTCTAAATCATAACTACCAGCTTAACATAATACCAATATTGTACACAAAAACCGCTTTGACTTTTGACTTACATACATACATACACACTCACCCCTTTTGACTTACAAAACACACTTTCAGAACATTTCCCACGCCAAATATAACAATACCACAACACATTCCTCAAAAACAAAACACAATCTAACAAAGAAACGGTCGCGGTGTCCGATTTTGAACCGTCCGTCCGACATTCGTCCGGCCGATCTGTTTCACTCACTTAGCGCCCCCCTACACCCCCCCCCTATTGATTTTATTCGCCCCACTTTCGACGACACACCAGCCACCCTTTTTAAACGTTGGTCGCTAGACAATAGAAATGAAAATTTTAAATTTTTCTCAATCTTTTCGTGTTGCTGTTGATTTGTTGTGTTTTGTAATTAGAAAACTTTGTTGAGTAATTGCTTTTATAGTTGGTAGGTAGGTTAGTAGGTAGTTAGTTATCTTGTTTGATAAATATATAATGTGTGTTAGGTACTGCTTTAAAAGTCACAGTTTGCATTCCAAGATAATATTAATGATGATACGCAGCTGCGCTGCGTGTCGCGGGTTTGATTCCCGCACGGAGAAAATATTTGTATGGCATACAGGTAGTTGTTCCGGGTTTGGCTGTTTGTGTGTGTGAGTTTATATGTTTATAAATGCACCTACGATACTCGAAAAATAAATAGAGTAAAAAAAAAAAACAAATAAAACAAACATAAACATAACATACCATCACGCTTTTATTCCCCGAAGGGTTAGGCAGAGAAGAGTACCAATGTGAGCCTACTGTCATCAACCGGCCACAAACCCTAACTCCGAGCTACTACTGAGATTTTTATAGAAAAACCCAATAACACTTTGCTCGACTAAGCAATCAAACCCAAGACCTGTAGCGTAGCAGTCGCGCTTAGGACCACTAGGCTAACGAGGCAGTAAAACTTACTAACAGGTAAAAATCCCAAACCCAATAAAAAAATAACAAAACTTCTATTCGAAATTATGCCTGACCTTTCCCCTAAATATAGTTCAGTACACCAATTAATAAATAATTGGTTCATCGATTAGGCAACCGTAGTTGTCCAGAAATAGACCGCTTGCATGCGTAGGAGTTTGAATGGATGACGTCAAATATTATGCATTCCGTATCGGTTTAAATATTTCCGATTACGTGGCTTTTGGTCATGTAATGAACGGTTCAATGAGTGTGTGTGATCATGACATGATATGCAGTGTGTTTAGATGAGAATAGATTAGTGTTCAGTGCCTGTCTATTCTGTCTGAGGGGTTCTGGGTTCGATTACCAGGTCGAGCAAAGTGTAATTGGGTTTATCCAATAGAAATTTCTCAGTAACAGCCCGGAGTTTGGAAGTTGACACCCCAACGCTTTGGAAAGCACGCAAAGCCGTTGCTACTGCGCCTGATCTCCTGGTCGTGTCGGATCGGACCGTCCCATCATAGGGAAGTCAAAGTCAAAGTCAAAGATTTATTTTCAGATAAATAAGGGGAAGAGGGAGTGCACCTGTGTTTGCGCACACACTTGTGCACCGGCCCCCGTCTATGTTGCACATGAAGGAACATAGACGGGGGCCGGAATCTGTCTAGAGAATACATGGGACATTTTGATGGAAATTTTTCATTCTGTAAAAATGTACCTCAGTAAATTCAGGTGATGTGAGTTTGAGGTAAGCTCTCAATCACAAGCATCAGATGGTTTTATCTGGTAAAATCTCCCTGTGTGTGTGTCTTCTTCTGTAACATTTTTTTTTTTCTGTAAGATTTACTTGCTCTCCCTTCAGAGAACTGTCAGGGTTGTTGTACATTCGTCACATAGTGAACTCGCCACGAAAAAAAGTATGTGTAAATTCGTCACAATTCTCAATATATTAATTTTGTTTGTTGTAAATTCGTCACATCGCCGACGAACCATGCGTTTTCAAAATCCCTTATACAGTACACCATAATCTGGGTCAGCACATCTTTCTCAAAGATGTAGATATTTTTGACACATTCCATCAGATAATGTGGTGTTGTACTAAATACTGAATAATGTAAATCTTTAGAAATAAACAACAATTTCAGACCTATGCATTCTTTCCAATCCTTTTTTACCCAACGTGATTTTTGACACATTCCATCAGATAATGTGGTGTTGTAAATACTGAATAATGTAAATCTATAGAAATGAATAACAATTTCAGACCTGCATTCTTTCCAACTCTCCTCCCAACCTTATTTTTGACACAGTCCTCTAGAAAATCCTCAGTCCTCAATCCTATTCCTCACTCCCACTAAAATACTAAGTAGGTACCTAAGTACATATCCTTCAACAAGTATCAAGTACGTATACACACGGCTGTCTTAGCGCAGTCGTAGTGTCTTTAGGCAAGCGCCGTTGGCTCAGTCTGGATCGAACAAAATCAATACAATACGACTGTTTTTCACGTGTACTCCCGGCTGTACTTGTAGGTGTAGCTACGGAAACGAGGAGCAACAGTTTGTGTACACCTGAACGGTGATGTGGATGTTGGGGAGGATTTTCTGTGGGTTTTCTGGGTATGGTGGTGGGTTTTTTGGTTGTTTTTATGCGAAATAGGGTATTTTTTTTTATTTGTAACTCACCATTACGCCAGTATTTTTCGAGGGTCAGACAGAGGTGTACCAATACTAAAAGAGGTGAACCCACAGTTCGCCGGTATGTATAGGTCCCATGTAATAGGGGCGAGTCTATTACCATTAACCGGATACAAATCCTAAGTGAGAGTTGCTACTGAGACGTTCATAGAAAAACCCAATAACTCTTTGCTCGACCTGGAAACCGAACCTACCTCTAGCGTAGCAGTCGCGCTTAGGACCACTAGTATGAATTATTGCTTTACCCGGTGGTTTTGCAGACTTTGGATGTACATTAGTACACTCTGCCTAACCCTTCAGGGAAAACAGGCATGATGGTATGTATGGCTGCATTATTTACCAGAATATAGACAGGTACACTATTAGTAGGTATATACTTGTTAGAACTTGCATGTACACCAAATTCATTGTTCAAAAACGTGTTTTACGCTTAAAACGTTTGCCTCACGCCTCGTCATTGAAATTTAATTAAGTAGACCTAGTTTAGCAGTATTACCATTTCTCCAGTGTTTGCCTCCAAGGTTGTCCTGTTTGTGTCACATACTATTATAATCTATTTCAATACTAACATCTTAGACCTGTCTTGTACTATTTTCTTGATTATTTGCATCCATGAAATAATCATTAGCTTTATGTTTGTTTTCTTTTTGTTGGTATTTCTTTTTGAAATTGGGTTTTGTTAAGCCAAATTAACCCAATTTACATATTTTTTTAAGGCTGTTTTTTTTCTGAGCTTCCTTCTTAGTACTCGTATTTTTTTTTTCACCAGCTTTAAGTTATGTCTTTGGTTACTGCTCCGCTCTCGTGGGTCCTAGCTTGATGTTATTTAGCCTATATTATTATTTATTATTCGGATTCATTATTTTCATCTAGAATTCTAGATAAATGCTTTCATCATCATCCTTATCATAATCATCCGAACGATGTCTACTGCTGAACATTATGCCTCTCCTAAAGATAACCCCAATGGCCGGTGGTTTAATTGTATTACAATACATACATACATATACAATATAAAATATACTACAATTCAGTAGTCATACATTCACACATAAACTCACGTCTTTTTCCCATGAGGGTAGGCAGATACCACAGAACGTTACCTGCTACGATCCTTACATACTCCTTTCGCCTCGTCCACATTCATACATCTGGTATGAATAGTAAGTAGTAGTCAGTATCAAAAATATAATTAATTTCCAATAAGCCGTTAATTTCCATGAAAATTCACATTTATTATGCAAGTTTCTTGAACAAAAAACCAAGAAACATTATAGGCATGCAAAAATTGCTTGATGAATTCAACAGTTGCCCTTATTCCCATGATAGTCGACTTATAAAAACTGAATGTTTATTGATTATCGAATTATGTTCGATTTTTATACCGTACGACTTTTAAGCTAGTTATTTTATCGCTTGGTTGTTAGTTAGTATGTATTTTAGTTATAAATTCTTGTTAGGGTACTTGGAAAGGTGAAGTTTGATTTCTTGGTATTTTGGATCTTAAGCTAATGTTTATAGATCCCAAAATTCTTCTTCTTGTAATAATATTCTTTATTGTTGTTTTTATTTACTTGTACAAGTGGTATTTGTCTCAAGAAAAATCTATTTAAACCAATTAAAAAAAAAACTGTTTTTGTCTGATTGTTTGTTCCGGCTCATCTCCAAAACGACTGGACCAATTTTGATGGGACTTTCACTGGCATATAGCTGATGTTACAAGGAATACCTAGGTTACTTTTGTTATAGAAAAATTATGGCTACCGCTCAACAAAAAAGAACGCGATAGTCGACATTCACTCGAAAAAAATTGGGGAAAAGCTATTATGAAAAAAAAAATACGGCCGCGGACCAAAGTTATTAGAAACAAAACACAGTTTCAGGAATCGTAAGACTGCATCAGTAGCAACATTTAAAAATCCCTTTCAAATGAATTCTACAGTAACATAAATTATGAAACGAATAATTCGCACTAAAAATGCTGCAGCCAGCAAAAATTACTCACAAGAAGGTTAAAAACTAGATCAATGTAATTCAAATTGTCTGTTTCTATAGGATATATTGTATTCTAGGTCAATAGGTAGGTACGATGCAAAAATCATGCAGTCATATACATATATAAATGTTATTGTAATATTATTTAGACGGAATAAAATTGTATCTAACAGTACGCTACATATTATAATATAACCATCACGCCTGTATTCCCCCAAAAGGTTAGGCACAGGTATACCAATATACACCCACAGTTCGCCGGTATATTAAGGTCCCATTAACCGGGCACAAATCCAAACTCCGAGCTGCTACTGAGACTTTCATAGAAAAACCCAATAACACTTTTTGCTCGACCTGGGAATCGAACCCGGGACCCCTTGCACAGCAGTCGCACTTGCGACCACGAGACCAACGGGGCAGTTACATATTATAATGTATCTGTTTTATTTACATCTAGCTTCTGCCCTCGTCACATTATCAAATTTGACGAGGATGAAGTCCCGTGGGATAATATATCAATATTATCCTACGGGAACTGCACAAACCTGGTTGTTATTGAGAAATTCCTAAAGGAAAAACCCACTTTTTGCCCGACCTGGGAATCGAACTCAACAGTTGAAAGAACCTGAATTGAGAAATTGAATGAAAAGTAGTGTTCTTCTCCATAGAGACCTACGTTTTGGAACGAGCAATTAGCTTCAATATTAAACTGTAACTTCTTGACAATTCAAAAGTGCCTGTAAATGGTCCAATTGAAATAAATGCTTTGATTTGATTTGATTTGACCGTTGTTCTTGACACAACCGGGGAGATATCAGGCATCTCTCCCTGGTTGTATCGGATTACCCTCCAAACAGACTATGAGAGTTAGGAATGAAGCTCGTCCGGGGAAGTACCACCTCTACCAAAATACCATTTCTGTCGCAAAGCAGCTTTACTACGTCCCAGCTTGAAGCACATTTCAGCTTTGTCTCTGAGATACCAATGCATCTCTTTTGGTGTTGCAGATGTCTATGGGCGGTAGTGCTCACTTAATATCATGGGAGTAATTTTCTAATAGCTCTACCTAATAACTTTTTGGTTAGCTCGTATTCTAATCTCATTCGCAATCTGCCAAAAATGTCTCATCCATTTGACATTGGCTATCGCTGTGATGACTTCTTTAGCTATAGAAAGATCTACCATGACCTTATTGGTGAAGTTATTCAGAAAGTTCGGATGTTACCGACGTGCATGTATAACCAGATGTATGAACGTGGACGAGGCGAATGGAGTATGTAAGAATCGTAGCAGGTGGCGTTCTGTGGTTTCTGACTACCCCCATGGGAAAAAGGCGTGAGTTTATGTATATATAAGTCATTTAGTCAGTAGAATTGTCCTTTAGGTGGGCTGTCAGTTTGTCTGTCATCCAATGACATAAAAAAACCAAGCAATCATTGATATACAATTCTTTTTGTCGACGGTTTAAACTTTCGATGGGAACTTTCCACATGTCATAGGCTCGGAAAATGGCCGTCGCGTTCAACTTCAGTTTTTAATTATCAAAACTTGTCTTTCTTTGGAACTTTCCATTGGTTTAACTGGTCTGTTATTAGGGGGTTAACATTTTAAATCGACGAGGGGTTAAAAGGCTGCTTTAGAAATAATTGAACTGTTTTATCGATCGATTGTTTTGAATATTTTAGTGTTAGAGCGGGAGCTACTTACTGTAGGTGTTTTGTGTAGTTTGAAGTGTTTAATTTGGTATTGGATAACAATAATGTACGGTCGTTTTGGAAATCTATGGGGGAGGCTTATGTCCAGCAGTGGACGTCCTGCGGTTGATAATGCGGTCTTCTTCTTATCGTGTGGGCAGTAAGGTCTAACGACCCCAAACACCCTAGTGACAGAGTTTCTAAACCGCCTCAAGGGCCTCTGACATGGTTACTGATGTCAGTGATGTCCAAGATAAACTTAGAAAGTACATATGAACTAGGAAAAGTCACATTGGTACTTGCCCGAGCCCGGTTGCGAACCCACAACCTCGTGCATGGGAGGCGGGCGCCTTAACCACTGGGCCATCACGACACTAATAATGCGGTGATGATGATGAAGGAAATAATATTAGGTACTCTTTATTTGGGGCAGTCCCATAAAAGTCCCATTGTTGTCATCACAGGTCCACATATGAGATAGGCAGTCAGATGTAGGGAGTTGAGCCAAAATTACACTAGTCCTTGAGTTAATTGAAATAATCTAAGACGTAGGTAATGTCTGACGTCCTCGAAAGACCTACCCTGATCTTATTGGTGAGGTTCTTCAGAAAGGTCGAGTGCACAGTAAACGTAATCGGCGTGCTTGTATGACCAGATGTATGAACGTGGATGAAGCGAAAGGAAGACGAGATATGCAAGGATCGTACCTAGTGACGTTCTATGGTTTCTGCCTACCCCCATGGGAAAAAGGATGTATCTGAGTATGTATGTCTTGTCGGAAATAAAGTTCTGAAGACAATTTTGATAGAAACTAGGCCAAGAAGAAAAAAAATCAAGATCCAAACCCTCCTGTGCCTGTACCCGAGGTACACCACCTGTGGCTTCGTAAATTTAGTGTATTTCCATCCCCCTCACACTCACTAAACACCCCTCTAGCCATCTCTTTCACTCCTGTTTTCACAAATAAGTTGCATCCGAAAACAAAATAGAAAACCTTTAGATAGTACAAAGGAGACTGGGCTTTATTCTTGAAGACGGAAGGAGTGAAATGGCGTGTATGTGGGTAGACTGAGAATTCTTGGTCAGGCGTACTGAAAGTTTCAGTGCTGTAGGAAATGCACCGAGCTGTATACTCTGATTGTAATATAACGCAATTTAAAATAAATAGAGATGGGTGTTAGTCGATAGGATTAATATTGAAATTTTAAGGTTAAAATTACCAAAAAATCTTCCTTTTTATCTTCCAATGGTTACCTACCGAAAAATCTTCTATCTTCTACATTGAATCTTCTAACATAACTTCTCCAAAGATAAATATTTCGGATGTTAGTCATAATCCTAATTTCAACAGACTCCTGGTTTGTACTTGCTTAAGAATCCAAAAACTTGAATAAAGAGTTTTTTTTTTTAATCTTTGCCTCACACAACCGATTACACCTGTGTCGTGGATACGTTCACAAACATGTAAACTCACAAACAGCCAGACCCGGAACAACCATCTGCAGGCCATCCAAATACTTGATCCGTGCGGGAATCAAACCTACAAAACGCACTTTAGCAGCCAATCACTCAGTCACTGCGGCAACAGTGTCTTCAAATCAAAGCTTAATAAGAAATATGAACATTCTCTAAACTCAAACCATTGGCACATCTTTGCTAAAACTAACAGCATTAAGAGGAGAAAGTATTTTTACTTTGACCTCTGATCCATCATAACTTGATAATACCACCACCACTAGCGGCGCGTCATTAATATTTAGAAAATTCCGCTTCTTCCTTACTGCTAATGTAGTTATTTGTACAGGTTTTAATAAGTACCTTAGCTACTACATCATCTTTGAGTTGCGGAATTTGTTTGAAAGAGTCACCGTGGCTGTTGAAGCCAAGGGTATTTTGAGGACCACGGATGGGTTTTAGTTAGAAAAAGTCTGATACTCCCTTCTGCTCCGACCAGATCGGAAGAAGTCATTTGATGATTTACTAACATTTTAATTAACTATATTTTTAGAATGGCAAAGCATGCGAGACCAGACCATGTACTGCAGATGTCTATAGACAGAGGTGATCACTTAACAGTGGGCCATCGGCTAGTTTGCCATCCAATGATATTAAAAAAGAAACCGAATAGACACACACATACCATAACGCCTGTATTCCCCGAAGGGTTAGGCAGAGGTGTACCAACATACACCCACAGTTCGCCGGTATGTTTAGAATTTTAGAGGAAAACTCAACAACACTTTTTGCTCGACCGAACCCAAGACCCACCTACCAAGATCTACCTTAGCAGTCACGCCAGAACCCGACCCGAATAGTTATTTGTAACTAGCTTTTACCCGCGGTTTCATAAGCGTCAAAGTTAATATTTTATCCTACGGGAACCGTACGTTTTTTCGGGATAAAAAGTATCCTATGAGTTATTCCACACTACAATCTATCTCAGTGCCAAATTTCATCCAGGTCCGTTCAGCCGATTAAACATAAAGAAGAGACAAACATACAAACTTTCGCCTTTATAATATTAGTGTGATATTAATTGTTATCATATTATCGACAGTGTCCCCACACTGTCTCGGTAACCGGGTTGCATTTCATCGGTAAACTGGTGTTGTCCCGGCTTAATCTTTAAACGAGTTTGTTAGAATTCGTATTCAGAGATGGTGCTGACCAAAACGATGGAAACTATGCCGTCTAGTAAAATTAATGTGGAACATTTTTGTTCCCGTCAGATTTATTAGTATAGTAGCTTCTGCCCGCGTCTTCGTCTGCATCAAATTCGATGTATTATCTCATGCGAACCGTACATTTATCCGGGATAAAAGTATCCTATGGGTTATTCCACATTACACTCTATCTCAGTGTCAAATTTCGTTCTGATCCCGTCTGCCGTTTAAGCGTGTAAGAGTAACAAACATCCAGCCATCACCACAAACTTTCGCATTTATGTTGGTGTCATCTTCCAGTCTTACCGGATGCAGCTGGATACCAGTGTTTTACATGGAGCAACTGCCTATCTGACCACCACAACCCAGTAACTGGGCAACACGATACCTCTTGTTAAGACTGGTAGTTAGACTGTCCTGCTTCTGACTATCCGTACAACGACTATCAAAGATCTACAAATGACAGCCGGGACCAACGGTTCTACATGCTTTCAGAGGCAAGAAGGTGTCACACCATCAACTTCTAAACTTCGGGCTGGTACTGAAAAGTTCCTAATGGATAAATCTAACAGCTAAAAACGCACATACATACATAAACTCACACCTTTTTCTCATGGGGACAGGCAAAACCCACAGAACACCACCTGCTACGATCCTCACAATCATACTCTTGTCGCCTTGCTCACATTCATACATCTGGTTATACAAGCACGTCGGTTACAAGTACTGCGCACCTGACCTTTCTGAAGAATCTTACCAATAAGGTCAGGGCCTACCCTGACTTTATTGGTGAGGTTCTTCAGAAAGATGAAGGACCCATCTTTCTAGGGCGTTGTCCCGGCGTTGCCACTCACACCTGCCATATAAATCCCTTTGGTTAATCGCCTAAATAAAAAATAATATCTAAAAAGTCTTACAATATACGATTTACAAATTACAGATTCACTGGGCGACGCGTAGTTTCTAAGGGCAGAGGTCATACTTTCACTGCTGGAATGCCCGTTTGTTTGTATACCCGTTATGGTTATACAAATTTTGTTGACTAGGTAGGTACCCATCGCCCTGGGAAAATTTTACTTTGGAGGCCTCTAGTTGATATTAATTAGCCTATTATGGAATCGGGATAATGTTATCCCAGATTTTTTTACGTTGGGTTGCTATGATCCCACTTTCTTTAAAAGACAAAGAAAAGATGGATCGATTGTGTAAAGAATATTATGAAAGGGAAGAAAGTCAGTGATAGTATGACAGTTGAGAGGACGGCATGGAAGAAGAAAACATGTTGCTCTTATCCCTTATTAGGGACAAGGGCAGGAAGATGTTGATGGTGATTCGATTTCTTGAAAAGTCAAAGTCAAAGCATTTGTTTTAATTAAAACATTTACAGGTGTCAAGGAGTTGGTCAATTAGTCAAAAAGTTGAAGCTAGTTGCTCGTCCCTAAACGTCTTAGGTCTCTATGGAGAAGAACGAGCAAGAATTTCGACGTGTACTCTTTTTAATAAAGCTTTTACAAAATACTGAAGAAACGGTAAAAAATTTGCACTTTTGGCTTTTAGCAAATGGCTTTAATAGTTTAATTGAAATAAAAAAAATGACTTTGACCAGTCAGAATTTTGGTTAAGATTTTTCTGTTCCTCGTATTTTTTGTCTGAAAACCTTCAAATAATTTCAGACGAATCTTTGTCGTCTGAGCTGGTTTGATACGGTTATCTTTATTCCACAAAGTCTAATATTGACGAACATAAAATAATATTTCCATTAGATTCGTAAAACAATGCAAGGTTATTTTCTGAAACGTGATAAGAAACATTTAATAGAAGCGAGTCTGAATGAAATTGGGAGATGTGAGCTCATATACATACATAAACTCACGCCTTTTTCCCATGGGGGTAGGCAGAAACCACAGAACGCCACCTGCTACGATTAGTATAGCTAGTGTGTAGCTCACGGCAGTCAATATTCTTTTTATACGTAGGTGATAAGCACTTAGGATTTTTTAGTTCATATCATTGGTTGGCAAACAAGCTGACGGTCCACCTGATGTTAAGTGGTCACCGCTGCCTAAAGACATCTGCAATACCAGAGGCATTACAGACGCGTTGCCATCCCAGACACAAAGTTGCAATGTCTCATGTGCCTGTAATTACACCGGCACCCATACCCTTCAAACCGGAACACAGCAACGCTGCTTTGCGGCAGAAATTGGTATGGTGATAGTACTTTCCTGGACGAGTTTCTTCACAAAGAGCTCTACTACTACATACGTAGGTACACATAAGTACTAAGCACTTAGGTTTTGTAATAAATAAAGTATTCATACATACATAGGTACAGTGAGTAATGAAATAAATACACGCATGAAACGCAAAATAAACTCACAGAGCATAAAATTACAAACTCAAACGATTCAAACATTATTCCAAACGTACTATTCCATTATCATAACTCATTTAGAGCAGCTTTTTATCATTTTAACTTATCTCACCCACACTGAAGCGATAAAACGAGATATCTAAAAGGCAAAATGGCCGAACTGCTATCTATCATAGTAACAATCATTGGCCTAGACGGTTTACTAGGAAGCAACGCGCCAGTTTTGACATTGCGCCTGACCTTGTCCCGAGTGCGGCGATTGGACGAAAATTCAAGATGGCGGCCGGCGCTAGCGCAACCAGTGTCATTGTTTCTGTTAATTAAACGACCGGTTTCGTGCGTTTTTCAAACGATGCAAATTCGTGTTCGCTGTTTTCATTTGCATTTGTATAAAGTTGTTGTAATGTCTATTTATTATGTCTATTATGAACTTTGTGCTATTGGGTTTTTCTGTTAAATTCTCAGTAGCAGCTCGGAGTTAGGATTTGTGCCCGGTTGATGGCAATAGGCTCGCCCCCTGTTACATGGGACCTAAAACATACCGGCAAACTGTGGGTGAACATTGGCACACCTCTGCCTAACCCTTCGGGGAATACAGGCGTGATTGAATGTTGTTGTATTATGAACTTCTTAAGAATATGTTTTTGTTCTCTTAAGGTCTAGTTATATTTGTTGTTTTTTTATGAAAAGGGGTGTTTATATTCCTTTTCAGGCTGTAGTCTATGGAATTCAATAGGTCATTGTGTGGAAAACTGACCATAAATAAACACATGACCTCAATCTTCAGTGCCATGGAAGGTTCTATAATTATTTTGTTGATAAATTCTTGTGGTCTTCTGCTTACATTCAACCTTTAGATGAATGTTGTTCAGCCAATCTAAGAGGTACAGATACGCTCTTAAGGCTGCTTTTTCATTGGCACCTTTCGAACTGGAACTCACTATACTACTTGGCAGCAGAAATTAATACTGTGGATATTCCCTGAACGAACTCTTGCTTATGGCAGCAGCTATCTATTAACTATCATCAAGTCTAGAGCATAGGGCAACCCTTTCAAAGTCAAAGTCAAAGCATTTATTTCAATTAAACCATTTACGGGCACTTTTGAATTGTCAATAAGTCGGTCAGTTGCTGTTACTCGTTCCAAAACGTAGGTTGGTGTATACCGCTGAGTGATTCCTGGCCGGCGCAGGCTTGCGGATGAGCGTTGGGTGGCTCGCCGTCTGATTATAACCAAGCCCGGGTCGTCAGCGGTGCGTTGGCTTCCATGCGTACCTCAAAGAGATGTCAGCACAATTATAGACGGGGCCCGATAGGGCCAGTGCCTAGTAGCGGAATTTGTTCGAAAGAGTCACCGTGGCCCTGAAACGCAAAGGGCTTTAGGAGGACCACGGTTGGGTTTTAGTCAGTAAGAGCCTGACACTCCCTTCCGCTCCGCCCAGAGCAGAAGAAGTCAATTGATAACTTTCCATCCTCAAAAAAAAATGGTCTATACGAAGAAGAACGAACAAGAAATGAGTCCAAAAAGTGTAAGATAATTTGCCATTGTTTGATGCATTTATGAATTATGTTTGGCTACCATCGTTTACATTCTATTAATAGGTACATAGTTCAATATAATAATCATAGGTAGCTTGTTAATTATTCATACAAGTATCTAGTTAGCTAACTTCAATACCAAGAGTTTATTTTTAATGTTTTCCACAAGATAATTACTAGTTGGTAGCTAGTTTGAGCTCCTTTGGTCAACTTTGTAATTAAAGAAACTGTTTAGCGGTTATCTTTGCTTTTTCTTAAAAGGGTTCTGAATTGCGTCTTGGTGGCTATTTACCAAGATTCCACATACCATCACGCCAGTATTCTTTGAAGGTTTTGGCAGAGGTGTGCCAGTGTACACCCGCAGTTCGCCGGTTTGTTTAAGTCCCATGTAATAGGTGGCGAGCCTATTACCATTCACCGGGCTCAAATCCTAACTCCAAGCTGCAACTGAGAATTAAAAAAAAACCAATAACACTTTGCTCGACCTGGAAATCGAACCCAACACGCACGGGAAAATATTAATAATTGTATATTTTTTTCTATTTCATAATTATGTACGTTCTAAGGTTATCTTGGTCTTGGATTTTAATTGCGGTTTTCATCAATAGATACAGTGATTTAATAGGACGGTTTATACGTATAAAACATCACGCTACAACACACGGGAGCAGAGCAGTAACTTAAAACATAACTGAACGCAAGTGACACCGCTGGGTATACAGATAGTATGTACTAATTTTATAAAGAGGAAAGATTTATTGTATGTTCGTACCAAATAAGCTCCGAAACTCCAAAACCGATGTAAACTATTTTTCACCAATAGATAGCTACATTATTCCTGAGTAACACAGACTATATAACATCACGCTACAACCCACGAGAGCAGAGCAGTATCCAAAACTGAAAGCGAGTGACACCGCTAGATAAACAGCAAGTATGACATAAAAATATCCGTCAAGAAGACATTTCCTAAAAGCATTACATCACTAAAATCTCACAATTTCTTCCACTAATTTAAATTTGAGCTCAAAGACACATTTCCCTGAAATTATCTTAAGTCACCCTTTGACAATTTAAGTGGCGTCTCATAATTCCGCCAGACCATTTAAAACTTGTTCTAGCGAATATTTTAATATTATTTTTTGCCGCTTCAAGATAAATATGGTTGTCTTATTTTCCTGTCTTCCACTTTGGGTTTTATTCCTGAAGATTTTGAAGAGGTTAAGGTTTGCAGCTAAAAGTTTAAAAGATGGCATAGATTATTTTAAGGAGTTTAGGGATAGTGTCATTTATCTTATAAACACACACATATTATCACGCCTGTATTCCCTAAAGGGTTAGGAAGAGGCGTACCAATGTACACCTAGTTGGCCGGTATGTTTAGGTCATATGTAATAGAGGGCGAGCCTATTGCCATTAACCGGGCACAAATCCTAACTCGAAGCTGCTACTGAGAATTTCATAGAAAATCCCAATAACACTTTGCTCGACCTGGGAATCGAATCCAAAGACCTCTAGCGTAACAGTCGCGCTTAGGACCACTAGGCTAACGCAGCAGTTCCACATATCAGCAGTTGAGACCTGAAAAAAAGTCATTGTAGGTCATTATCACTATGACCCACTCCCACATTCACAGCACAGTCACTCATCACCTGCCTAGCCTTTTCCCAACTACGTTGGGGTCGGCTTCCATTCGAACTGGATGCAGCTGAATATCAGTATTTTACATGGAGCGACTGCCTATCAGACCTCCACAACCCAGTAATGGGTAATACGATACTCTTGGTAAGACTGGTTGTCAGACTTTCTGGCTACTGACTAACAGTAACGACTGTCAAAGATCTACAAATGACAGCCGGGACCAACGGCTTTACGTGCTTTCCGAGGCACGGAGGAAACTCGCTATGGTAAATGGTCACCCATCCACAGACCAACCTCGGCAAGCGTGGCTTAACCCGGAAGATCGGTCTATGCGGCTGTAATTATTAAGCCACGAGCTTCTCTCGATTCTAATCACAGTCACTATCTGTCAAAAATACCTTTAATTACTATGACTATGACATTTTTGACAAGTTTTTGACATTGATCGTCTCTTCAGCATCATCATCATCATCATATCAGGACGTCCACTGCTGGATATAGGCCTCCCCCATAGATTTCCAAAAGGACCGGTTGGATATCCCTTATGTAATTGAAACTAGATTTTTAACATTTTCAATTACTGGAATTGGCTCACTGGATACCTACAAATACTTATCTTTAACGTGTGTTGACCTAATTTGAATACAGGTTAACTTTTATATAATATCACTAGCCATCTTTTATGAGGTGGAAATAATCATGAATATGAACAAACTTTTTTTATGGGGTCTACTCTGAAATATGTAAAAAAAAGTATCAAAATTTTCCATACCAAATTTCACTGTACTCTACTATACTAAGATCAAAATAACACCCTGTTTAGTAGTAGTACAGACAAAGAGTCACCCAGTTCAAAATCTGTCTGACTATTTATGTGTGATCTCAACCGATCATACATACAGCTCCACAATATTCTACTTAAAACGTCGATACTTCAAACAGACAAGAAAGAATCTCCATTTAAAACAAAAAGATCCATACATACTAATCTTTCCTTTGTCTCAAAACTCTCATACACGATTTTAAACCTTACACCGTAAACAATTCAGTACAATATCAAAACATATCCAATAATTAAAGTAAAGGTACAGTATAATAAGGCAAAAAACTGCACGAAAAATTGATAAGGGGAGGTAGTGATAACGGGGTGCATTCGCCCCCTGCTATCGATCGGGGGCGAGCCACCCCGGGTGTATAAGTATAAAAAGCGTAACAAATTTTCGTCTTAAGAAAAGGAAAAGAAAAAATGTATACAGCCACCCTTTGGGGGTGAGTTCCCCCCCTAAGGGTGGAGGATGCATTTTTCTCGTGGTCCCTCTCTCTCTTTCTACCCGTAAGATGTTACAAAGCTTTCTTTGTTAGGCGGGGTTAATTAGATTTTTGGTTGCTGTGGTTATTATGATTCTTGGTTTAAGTTATTTTTGTTTCTGTGCGCTGAAAGGGTTGAGTCGGATTTTTTACGTCAATTTGATGTGCCAAGTATTCTGCATCTACCATGCATTATGTATAGCTATGTTTGAAGTATTGATTTGAAGATTACACTTTTTCTATAAGACTCTGACGTTGCGGGCATGGTAACGTGGGTCTTTTCTGCTTGATTGAAGCATAATGTGCCTTAATACTACGTCAATTGAGGTGATTATGTTATCATAATTGAGTAGTTGACTGAGATTGACAGCATTATACAATAATTTCAAGACACAGTTTCCATAAAACGATTAACTTTCAATTAAGTCTAAAATTATATTCTTAGTTACTTTTAAAATAAATAGTTAGACAATTGAGTTCGCAAAAAGTGACGTCTCAAGAACAAATTCTCATACAAAATCTTTGGGGAAGTTTGGCAGCTTATAAAAAGTACGTTAATTGATTGGTTGTGTTTACTAACCAATTCTCTTACGTACGTCAGCCCTCAGTCATTTTATATTTAGAACGGAGTTTTTCCATAGGAATATTAACGAATAAAATAAGGTTGAATATTGCATAACCAGCCATCTTGAGTAGCAATCGATGAGAATTACATGTGAAGGACTATTGTACAAAATATTTTCTCTAGTATCAATTTCTTATTGTATTTTTTTGCTCTATGAACATGATGTGTTGAAACTTACTTGTACATTTACGTACTAGGAAAACGCGGAGAGTAACTGATATTGTTTTAACTAACTTCGTCGTAAATTAATGTTAATATGAAATTCACTAGCTGTATCCCGCGGTTTCACGTCTTTGGTTACTACTTCGCTCCTGTGGGTTGTAGTTTATGAATCTGGCGATCATAAATATACAAAAAGATTCTTTCAATCCGACTGGGAGTTCTAGAGATTAGTGACTTCAAACAAATTAAATCCTTAGTTATTAAGTTAGTAAGTATAGATTTCCGTTACATTAATGCCTTTGAAAAAACTGTATTTATAGACTTCTTGTAATAAATCAAGTTTAAAAGAAAGGACAGATCATTCCACCATGTTGCGTTGTAACTGTAAAATTGTATCCAGCAGAATCGATTTGTAAAGACTGTGGTGCATTTCTGTTTTATAAAATCTTCAACAATACATTTCACACTGTCACACCTACCTGTAACTTGACAGCCCAGTACAACGTTACGAACATTCGAACGATTTTAAAATTGGAACTCCTCGATTCACACATAATTAGGCTATAATCACATCGATGTGACATTAATAGTCGTGTAAAAAAAAACAAAGGACAGTCAGTATTTCCAATTTGAAAATCGAACACTGTTACGTCGTGTTCATTAAAATGGTGGGTCCACACGATACAGACTTAACACAGACTTCTACTGAATTTTGTCTGTACAACAAATCAGTACAGACAAATGTCGTGTACCAGAAAAGGCGGAAGTCTGCGTACATGTCTGTACGATTGTCGGAGCAAAACTCATGATTATTGAATTACTTAATTTATTCATTAAAATCGGAGTCTGAACTGATGAAAAGTCTGCACAGACATATTTTGGTAAAGACCTCTGAGTAAAAATTTTTACTCAGACTTTATAGTCTGTGCAGATATCTGTACAGACAAAAGTCTGTATCATGTGGACCCACCATAAGCCTATCAGACGTTGCTACATGAATGTTACAGTAACCTACATCGGCTGTCACACTGCCCTGTTCCTGACGCGACGTGAAACACCATGTTGCGGCGTAGGCATTCAACTCGGTTGGGGTAGGCACGTGCTTTGTAGCGAAAAATGAATTATGTGCTATGTGGGTTGAAATTGTCTGTGATGAAGGTATTTCAACCCCTTCAGCTTATAAGTTTATTGAGTGATTTGATTTGAAGCTGTTTATTTAGATAAAAATACTCTTCTAAGTTTGGTGATGTTTTTAAAAATGTGTATTAAAATTACGAATTTATGTGGATACTAAATATAATAATACTACTGGATAAAAAATTCAAGATTAATCAAAATAAATATACCTTTATTTTGATTAATCTTGAATTTTTTATCCAGTTTTTGTGTTTCCAAGAGATGTTTCTTACTCATTCCTCTTTAGCTTATTTCTAAAGTCTACGCAATCGAAATCGGGGGCAGTAACTAGAATTTGTCAATGAGTAATTGTTCAATTAGTTAGGGGAAACGTTTATAGGTGCTGAAGGGGTTGAAATTTCCCATCAATGTAAGAATGGGGACAACACGCAATGTAAATAATTGACTACTGTCGTTCAATATTGATGGCTGTTTTATCTTTAAAATTATTACGCCTTTTTTGTGCGAAAGGGTAGGACAGAGTGATGACAGTTATGGGTTGAAGGTTATTGTGATGAGGACTGGGGTTTTGTCAAATTGTCCTTTTGTATAATTTATTGAATTAATGTACCTGTACAGCTTATTGTGAGTTATTACGAGTATCTTGAAGAGTAAGTATGGACCTTCCTGCCCATTCAGCTCTATACGAAACTACCTTTTGGAATGGGTAATTAGATTCATTATCGTTTTTTTTTTCTTTCACGACCTTCCAAAGCCCCTTTTAATGGTCTAATTGAAGTATATTGTTTGACTTTGCCATATCGGATTCAGATAACTGAGAAATTACTTGATGATTTAACTTAGTTAATCCCGACCTGGGTATAGAACACAGTACACTTAACACCAATGAAATAGTATACCTATTTACACTTTATTAATAAACACAAAAATGCGATAAATGACTTTTCTCTAAATCCAATATGTACAACATTCCTTACACTACTATCTCAAAAGCTTGAATAACAACTTGCTACCTACCTAGGTACCTGTTGAGATAAGTCTCAGATTTGATTCCTGTTTCGGGCAACTTGCCAAGCGGGTCAAGAGTATGAACTCGTATATATTTCATACTACGTTTGTTATAGTCTTGTATCAAAACGAAGAATGGGTTGTGAGCGGGGTTGTTTTTTGGAAATGGGATTTTTGCTAATGGGGTGTAATTTTCTTTTGCTAGTTTTTTGGTGATGAGGATGATTTTGATAATGAGATTACTTTATCTAAAAGGTTGAGGGGGGTGAGTTGATAAATGGTGATTTATCAACAATAATGATGTCTGAATATTCTTTTTTTTTGCCATGAGCTGATTTTGCTGTCCATTGTGGAGCTTGGATTTTCTTTTCGTCAATAGTCTATGCTTATAGAAAGCAGTCGAACTTGGTGTAGTTGGATTTGTAATTTGGATTAAGAGACACCTTTAATACAGTTGTAGTTATACTCAATTTATTATTGCATTCTACAAATAACGGCCAAATAAAGTTATTTATTAGGTTGCAACTGCATTTTAGTTTTTTTTTTTAATGCAAATTGCGATAGTTTACATTGCTTTGTTTCTATAGTTTCTTCTTAGCGTTTCGATGACAAACTATATTATAATAAATAAATAAATAAATAAATATACTATTATTATAAATTATATTGATGCGGCCCAGAATTTATTTCTATAGTGAAATAACATTTAAATTAGCATTATAGCGATATTTACCCGACTGCGCCAGAAGGAGGGTTATGTTTTTCGAGAGTAGTATGTATGTATGTATGTATGTATGTATGTATGTATGTATGTATGTATGTATAATTGTTTGGCACGCCCTGCAGCCTGAACGGCTTGATGGATTTTAGCTTGAGAGGTGTCGTTAAATTCGTATTTACTGTGAGAGTGACACTGGGTATATCAAAATAAAAAAAAAGAAAATGGCGGATTTTTGGCGCCAAATTCATATGTTTGGCTCGCTCTGCAGCCTGGACGGCTCGATGGATTTTAGCTTGACAGGTGTCGTTAGATTCGTATTTACTGTGAGAGTGACACTGGGTATATATAAAAAAAAACAAAAAAAAACTAAAAAAACTAAAAAATAAAAAACGGTAATTTAAAAAACAAAAAAACCCGACTGCTTTTCTGAGTATTTATGAAAAATCCCTAAAACAAGAAAGTCGTTGTACCCGATTGCACTTAAAATTGTAGCAGTCGGGACCCATTCTAGAAATGGAGGCTTAGAGCACAAACCTATATTACATTGCAGATGGTCCCGAATGGGTCCCGACTGCTACAGTTTTAAGTGCAATCGGGTACAACGACTTTCTTGTTTTAGGGATTTTTCATAAATACTCAGAAAAGCAGTCGGGTTTTTTAGTTTTTTAAATTACCGTTTTTTTGTCTAATGTTTTAACGAATGTAGTTTTGGAATAGCAACTTCGCAATTAACGACAATGAACTATGAAAGCTGATTCAAAAAAATCGACGGTAGGTACAGACTTGCCCTATGAAATACATTGTAAAGATTACAAGAACCATAATAATCTGTACACAAGTAAGTATTAACTTGCATACAAATAGGTGTACAGACCGCTTAATATCCTGCTATACGCTGAAATATTCACAAGTAACCACAAAATTCAATTTGTAGTCAGAAAACCCGCTTCTACTCAGACTGAGCAGAATGAAAACACTTCGGAAGAGTAAAAAAAAGGGGAGGTTGGGGGTGTTTTGTACGAGGAATTAAATACGGGTGGAAAGGGGGCAAGAAAAGTAGGAAGACGCCGGATGATTAATTATTAGTTTGTGTGTGTTACGTCCGAAGATAGGGGAGAATCAGGCGCCTGTGTGTCCGAGGGGGAAGCTGCCCAGAGCGGGCGATATGTTTTTATTAATTACATTGATTCATTATGTGTGCTATAGTTAGGTTGCTGTGATCTAATTACTTGTGGTTTAATGAATATGATTAGTATTGTTATTAAGTTATTGTTGTCTGTTTCATTTGTAGCTTTCAACGCCCTTTGATTGTTGTTCGAAAGAGATACCGCGCCCCCGGAATGCAAAGGGCGCATGAAGGAACATAGACGGGTTTTAGTCAGTAAAAGTCTGACACTCCCCCCTCCCGCCTGATGATTTCCCGTCTATAAATAAAAATAAAAAAAACCCTTTGATCCCCATGGGGGTGAGAATTTTTTTAAACCCCAATGTACCTACTCGACAAAGTGGTTATACCAGCCTGTTATTATCAGAAAGGTCAGTCGCGCAGTACTCGTAACCGGCGTGCTTGTATGACCAACAGTGCGATTCTCTAAGCCTCACTTCGTAATTCGAAAGCTTAATCCGCAGTGAGATTACCAAATAGTATTCTGTTAAACACGATCACGCCGGTGACGTCACCACGGCGAACGAATACTAAACTAATAACAAGTTGGTTCGTTATCGAAGTGAGCGCGATCCCTTTAGTGAGACTCGTTTTCGAGTTTGCATTTTTAGAGAATCGACGTGCAGATATTTGAACGTGCACGAGGCGAAAGTAGTATGTAAGGATCGTAGCAGGTGGCGTTATGTGGTTTCTGCCTACCCCCGTGGGAAAAAGGCGTGAGTTTATGTATGTTATTATCCCATTGCAGGGTAAAGACCTCTTCTCATACAGAGAAGGCATGAGCTTTGATCACCACGCTTGCTCAAGGCGAATTAGCAATTTCAGACTTACCTACATTAATTTTAAGTCCACGTTTCCTTACAATGTTTTTCTTTACCGATGTCAACACCCGATTTAAGTTGACCAAATTCTGAAATGTATAAGACAGTGACGGCCCGGAGACTGTGGGTTCGCAACCAGACACGGGTAAAATACAATATGACGTTTTAAATTCCAGATGTACTTTCTAAGTTTATCTTAGACATTGGCATTGGTGAAGGAAAACATCGCGAGATAAAGTTGGTGAGGTTGTAGGGGGTAATCTCTGGATCTACTGGACCGATTTTAAAATTTCTTTTACCCATAGAAAGCCACCTTGTTTGTGAGTGTCATAGATTACATAACATCTCGCTACGACACACGGGAGTGGAGCAGTAACTAAAGACATAACACGGGTGAAATAAGCCACGCGGACGAAGTCGCGGGCAATTCGTAATATGAATATAAGTCTGAAAACGCCAATCCGTCCTAAGTAAGGTAATCAATACTCGTGCCTTCTCTGTATAAGAAGAGGCCTTTGCCCTGCATACAAACATGCATACAACCACGCCTGTATTCTCCGAAGGGTTAGGCAGAGGTGTATCAATGTACACCCACAGTTCGCCGGTTTGTTCCTCTATACCCATTGGCATTTATATTCATAACTCTTTAGGTCACATTCGTCTCATCCCTCCTCTTCACATACAAAGGGTTTCCAGAAATACTGATATTTCCAGAAAATGTAATAGTCCTCTAAAACTACGTTTTCCAGTAAAAGAGCCTTGAAATTGAAAGCTAAAGACTCGCTTTATATGGCAGATGTTATCTTTAGAAAGTCTATTTTTATCTTCAAAGACCTTTCGACGTATTCGTAGATAAGTATCT
This sequence comes from Caradrina clavipalpis, assembly GCA_932526535.1. Lineage (NCBI taxonomy): Eukaryota > Metazoa > Arthropoda > Insecta > Lepidoptera > Noctuidae > Caradrina > Caradrina clavipalpis. Next base: position 2,812,689 of record OW052110.1, read on the forward strand.
AAACTATAGCTACCTCACAAGTCCTCATTTTCTAGAATAGTATCGAAAATTCTAGAAAACTAGCTTATTATTGTCCTACTGCAAGGCTATGAAATTCTCAGTAGCAGCTCGGAGATAGGATGTGTGCCCGGTTAATGGCAATAGGCTCGCCCCCTATTAGGTACATGGGACCTAAATATACCGGCGAACTGTGGGTGTACATTGGTACACCTCTGCCTAACCCTTCGGGGAATACAGGCGTGATGGTATATTTGTATATTTGATGGGATTAATAAAATACGAATCAAACTAACACAAAAATTAACTTGAATTCGAGCATGGTTGAAAGTACCATTACCTAGTTGGAGCATAAATTTCATCGTAACCTTGCCATAAGGACGAAACGTCACCCGCCTGCACTTACATACCTAGGCAGTGTACCTACTTACCTAGTTCAGCGAGGTCGATTCAGTCTAGATAATATTAGTATGCTGTTCACTGGAAAATATTGCAATACTTTTTCTAGTGTCGCTGGGTTTTTGGAACGACAATCTTTTTATAGTTGAAGATCTATTGTAGGGACCTAGATTGTAATGTGTCTTAGGTGTATCTAGCTTTTTTTTAAGGATGCGAAATCATCAATTACATCATCCGCACTGGGTGGAACGGAAGGGAGTGTCAGTCTCTTACTGACTAAAACTCATCCGTGTTCCTCTTAATGCCGCAACCCTGAGAGAGGTGTATCTACCAAGTTTCTTATATGCTTTAAATGTATATGAAAATATTATCATCATCATCATCATTATATCAGCCAAACCACGGCCACTGCTGGACATTGGTCTCTTCTAAAAATACCAACAATGACCGCCACAAGCAATTTCCCACGACCTTTACTTACTAATATATGTCTGAATACAACTCTAATTCTATAAATATAAATCTTATAGATAAATGCAATGGAATCATACTCTAAACAATTAGAAAATTTATGAATTTAGACTCTATTGCTTTCTAATTAGGTATAATTTATGTAAAACACAATTCCATAACTGGAACAAAAGCCACTTAACAATCTGAAAACGTATAAAAATTCAGACTCTACTACATTCTAATTAGGTGTAATTTTATCTAAACGACAATTTCGAATTTCGAAACTGTTTGCTTAAACCAAAACGGAAAGCTCCACAGAATTAAAAAAAAATCACACGACCAAGTTCCAAAGCACAATAATTCGAAAAAAGAATGATCACGAGAGCAAAGAGAATCCAATTCGAACTTCTTTTGTTTCAAATTTCGAATTTCGAATAGCTGACATTACAATTTCAAACGTTCAAGAATGAAATGTAACGTTTTTTCGACAGTCGTTTAAAATGTATAAAAGATTATGTATATTACTTCATATATACATTTATACTAAATTCGCTGAATAATTTCCATTTTCTCCCTAGACGTAGTTCATTTCTTGTAAGGGTTGGTGTACAACTAGCTGTGTTATTCCAATATTGAGAAAGAATTGAGGTTCCTACTAAGAGCTATTCACTCTCAAAGATTGAACCATTCCAAATTCAGATTAGGTTTAGCGCGCCTCGAATTGAACCAAATATACCCTGAAAATAACTAAATAAAATTATTACTTAAAATTTGAAATTTCAGACAATTACATTCCACATTTAGACAAAAAAAATGGTTGGCATTTTAACCCCTACTTATCTAAAGGCAAAGTACACGCTACTATAAGCAAATACAAATAAACAAATTCTTAATATGATTCAACATCTCCATATAAGACGAAAGACGTCTACTCTTACATAGGCCTCCCGTAAATATTGCCACAATGACAAGTCCTACTACCCACATCCATTACGATTAAAAAAAAACAAAATAATAAAAGCCCAGTGTGCCCAAACCTCAACTCACCCGGTCCCAACATTTTTGTCTTTTTCACGGCTTCAATTTAAAATTTTATTTCCCCGCTTGACCCAAAGGGGAAGACGGGGTGGGGGAGGGGTGGGGCAGAAGACACTCATTATGACCAATTTCACCCGACTGTTTTTCCTACCATTGTTGGTGTACTGATGGCTCATTTCTACCCTTTATTTCAAGTTTTTTGTTAAGATTTCTCAGTCTGCGGAAAGAAGACTTGGGCTATTTTTGTTCACTTTTCCCCGTCCTCCCTCCGTGACAATTAAGCACTAAGAAAAATGGGTCGGTGTTTTATAACGCTTTTGTGTACTGTTATTTTGATTGTGACAGAAATTAGCAGCTGTTTTTCATATTGTTATTTGAAATGGAGTACCTACTTACATATTTTATTTGTAAGTGTGTTTTAATATAAATACCGTAAAGTATACTTTGAAATGTATCATAATTAATAGATAATTTATACATAATTATTTGTTTTCTTGTCTAAAGAATAACTTAACTACTTACATACAATTTGTACAAGGAATACCAGGAACGCATGGCAGCAAACGGGCAAAAAGAAATGAGTACAAAGTCTCTATCTCGTTCGATCAACGACTTAGTCGTTGCGTTCGATAATGCGCTCTTCTATTTTCAAATTAATTTGAAATGACTAAGGAATTTTTTCTTAAGGAAAAATTCGTTTTCAAAAAAGGAACGCTTCTTTGGGAAAGTTGTTTGTTATCGTGCATGAGTACAATCATGTGTAGGGTATTGGTCTCTAATTATACTCTACTAGCTTCTGCCCGCGACTTCGTCCGCGTCACAGTTGATGTGTTATCCTACGGGTACCGTACATTTTCCCGGGATAAAAAGTAGCCTATGTGTTATTCCAGACTATAATCTATCTTTGTGCCAAATTTCATCCAGATCCATTCAGCCGTTTAAGCGTGAAAGAGTAACAAACATCCATCCATACATCCATACATCCATACATACTAACTTTCGCCTTTATAATAGTAGTAGGATATAAGGTGCGGTTTTGCACCGTCAATTTTCAGGAGGTCTTATGACAAAAAAAAAACAAATAAAATTACAACAGTCAACTGTCAATAATGTACAGAATATAATACCTCTTTCAAAAAACAGATACCTACGTTCAAAAAGCAATGTTTCATGACTATATTATTATCACTGTGTGCGTGCAGGTTCAACGCCCTGTCTGCCTAAACCAAGTGGCAAGTTGGCTAGATAGCATTCTTAAATCACATAACAAAAAAAAAGATTCCTGTTTATACCTCCTTGAATTTGACAGACAAACCCGCACCTTCTAAATTCAAAATCATTTTTTGACATTTCTTTTTTAAGCTGTGTACACAACATACACATGTCTGCTTCTACCATAGACTAACCAAGTCAAATAACACCTCTTTCTTAAAGTAAGTTACAGTTTATTTTCTTCCACACAAGTTACGAACCGCAAGTTAGTCACAAAAGCAACAGGCTTTCACAGAAGGCGCCTTCCGTTTCCGACAAAATCAAACTCAAACTCAATAGCCTTTTATACACAGTTGTCTTGTGTTCACATCTTTATACTTAGGTACTTGAAGATTTACACTGAATATTGTGGTTTAGATACTTTATAAAGGTATGGCGTATTTATTGAGTATTTTTATAATTTTCTTAGTCAAGTAAACTGAAATTTAATGAGTAGTACATTTACGAATACGAAAAAGGCGAATAAACTAAGTATTTTTTTTTTGTCTATGTGAAAAAAGAGGTGTGCCATATATGTAGATAATCGCATAATGCATACTCACAGATTTTATTTTTATTCGAAATGCTGCCTCTTTATTCGAAAAAAAATTTTTTGTAAGACTTGTCTACTTATAAAAAAATAACAACAGATAAAAAAATCCCCCCTTAATCCGTAACCACATAATCATAATCCACCCCAAGACAAAAAACTAAACATCTAGAAATTACCGAAAAAAATTGACGAAGGGGTGGTTCCCTCTCCCTGGCCAATTTAATGTGCACGGCTGTATTGATTCTCCGGCATTCTTTCACACAGGCGCGGAGGAGCCACCACCACCCTCCACCCCACTTCCGTCACCCTATACGAACTTGGGATAAACTCGGATAAGACTTTTTCGGGATATGGTCATCTCTATTTTTTTGACGTTCTATTTTCGAAATTGCTTGTTGGTGGGAATAAGGAGACGAGTCTGAATGTGAATGTTCGAAATTTAAAAAATTGCCGACAGTAATTATAATTACGTTCTTTTCATAATTATTTAAAAATTAACAGCTTTCATTCCATTTCTTTCTACTTGAAAATCGATTTGTGGATAGTGACGTCATAGGCAAGGTGTTTGAAATTGGAATGTTTTCAGTATCTATTTTTAAATCTATACAAGAAGATAGGCAAGTACGTCATAGGGTAATGATCCCAATTCAAAATGAAGCTATGAAACAACAACGCCACCCTATAAAAATATACTAAGAAAGTGTTCAACGTCTATTAACATTGTCTACACTCAGTAAACAAGATGAACAGAATCTAGGACTGTCTCCAAATAAATCTATGTGCTAACAGCAGGCCACGCAACAGGTCTGAAAGCGGCCATGCAAATTTAACACAGCCTACAATAAACTTAGTCTTGGGTTAAATACACTTACTGTAGAATTCAGTGCATTTTAAAGCTCCTATATGGAATAAGTAATGTTCCTTTTTTAAGTTTTTTGTGCTCATTGAATGATAGTTTGAAAATGGAACAATAGAGTAAAAAATGAAACAACCAATACAATTTTATGTCACTGGCTGAAAGAGCAATGATAGTAGCCATTGTATTCTAAATCCGAAAAGCTACCGTTAAAAATACCCCTACTAAATAGCCGTCCACATCGAACAGAATACTGGCACAAAAAACCGTTCAGCTAAACCTGTTCATAAAACAAATTTTCCAAGTGCGAAAACCAACGTTCGAAATTCGCAAAAAAGAATAAAAAAATATGAACAACATAAGCCTTTACTCGGTTCATGATAAACTCGTATCAAACGGCGGCCAGCGCCAAAACTAGCGATCAACAAAAACAAAAGCACAACGCAACAGGTAAACCAACTTCGCGCAGCCTAACAAAATCCAACACAAAATACTCGACGAAACACCAGCCTGAATATCTTTTCACCCAACTAAAGTTGCTCTGTGACAAATTCCATAGCTGACACAGAGGAACACAACCACATATAAAACTATGCACAAAATAACAGTTGTTAAATATTTAAATGTGGCTTATAGTTATTCTGTGACAACGAATGCATTCCATGCGTTCGAAATTTAAATTCAAACAGGTGTATTTGGTTGCGAGATTTGAATTTAAAATCTGAATTCGAATTCGTCATGTCATTGTGTGATTTGTAAAAGTTTTTTTGCCTTTTTTACTAGAGGTTAAAACATGTAGAATGATTAAAATATGCATTTAAAAGTAAAATGCATGAGTATTTATTGTGAAATTTCGACGTGCTCTCATGTTTTTTTATTAGACACTTTTTAATGTCCGTTGAGCCCGCACAATGGGTGTCGGTTGGCACAGGCGCGACCGAACTTCCCGCCTATTGAATTTTCGCCTACAAAGGAAAGTTTTCAGGAAACGTACCGGGTTACTCCACTCGCCCTGTTTTATATTTAGTAACTTTGACGAAATTGTTTAACGGACAGTCTGTTTCAATTAAACTTTCCATCCAGCGTTCCATTATGTAAATTTCGTCACAAATTCGTATTGAAATTTCTTATTTCTTAATTGCGCATCCAACGATGCTGTAAATATAAATTAAATTAATAAATAATAATAAAATCGAGCAGTGCAGGCCACCAACGAAAACCGTTGGAAACTAATTAAAAACATCAATTCCCCGCGCCACGCTACGGGGGAATATTTCAAACGCACGCACACATACGCACACCCCACCCCCATGCACACACACATCCCCAAGACGCACACAACAGTTAAAAATAAGTCCCGGGCCATATCCGCGTGAGAGAATGGTCCCGAGACTGCTGTGGGACAGAAAACGGTATCTAGTAGAAATAGGGTCAGTATTATTTACTAGGGGCTTGATAATGATATTCCACCGAATAGATAGGGGGCTACAAATAGATGTGGGTGTGTGGGTGGGGTTCCGTCTTTGAGGTTGTGTCGTGTCACACGAACTCATACTAAAGAACTTATTTGAATGATTACAGACAGGTGGCTAGTGGCTACTCAATTGCATAACATTTATAACTAAAAGAAATGATTCCATTTTCAAATTTCGTAAAGCAATTCTGTTACTATACAATAACGAAAACCAGCACACTCGAATCTCTATAAAACAGGTGCCGTTCCAAATTCAATTAAAACCCAAACAAAAGACAACACCCTCTCAAACAATGACATATTCTAAATTTAAATAAAAATCCACATTCCACGTATCGGGTGCTGCCGCTCAACAGTTGCCCAGTTCTAGAACTTATCCGCGGGGAGACGGGGATAGGGTTCCGTCTTAAGGCTGAGCGGGACGGAGCTGAAACCGAGTTATCGTAAATTGATCTGAGAAGGGTGGCGGGCGCGGCGGCCCCAAATTTGACAGCCATGGAAATTGGCGGGAAGCGTTATTGGTCGCCGATTCGAATTTTTTCAAACTCTTTTTTTTATGTGTTTGAATTTAGAATTGAGATTTCAGTTTGAATTATTCGAAATGATAGATGAGCTTGTTCTGTTTTCGATTCAAATGCGAACGTGAGTGCCACCTACGTGGTTGACATAGACTATAGATAGTTAGGGAGGACGGTAGGCAAAGCATGTTCCCTTGTATACGTACGTAATCTTCGAAATCAATACGCTACACGTGTCTTCAGGCGACGCGGTGCCCCAATACAAGCGATTTCATTAACACATAGAGATGTGCTCACTCTCTAATTCAAAATCGCGAGCGATATACACAAATCAAAATTCACGATTCGAATATTTGAATTTCCAATCGTCTACTCGCACTTCGTTATGCGAAATTAGGAATTACAATTTATGTGAATCGAGAATCGGCTACATAACTCGCAACTGGGTCATGTAGGTCAGGGATGGCGAATGGAGATTTACTATTTATTTTCAAGCTTTATTATTATTTTTATCGCGGGACCGAACGACCTCGATGCGGTCCATAACAATGTATAGGTTTAGCGAAATACCCCTTTGTGTCTTAGATGATCCCGGCTCACGTACAAGCGGCCTCATAAAAGCTTGCACACACCAACATCTTAATAACAGAATCGGAACGCTTCGAGCGATTTTTAAAATAAGAATATCATAACTGGCCACCGAGGGCCCCCGAGGGGGGGGCGGGGGGCGGCGGATTTCGGAAGAACGTTCGCACCCCCCTCAAGTTTTTAAAATAAGAAAATTTCGGTGGAGCGTGATATTTTTAAAATAAGAACCTCTTTCGTGGCATATTCCGTGGAGAGAGATTTTAAAATAAGAATAGTTTCGCGATACCCCCCGGCCCCCCGTTCGTCTGGAGTTTGAAATAAGAATTCGGGGGCCAGATTCGGGTGGTTCGGGCATATTCGGTGGGTGTCGGGTGTTCTTGATGAGGATCGGAGGTTTTTCGTAGAATTTCGTTAGCTCCTTTCGGGGTTATTGACCGGCGGGTTCGATACTTCGATGAATGTAATAGTAATTGAATCGAGTTCACTTCTTATTTTATTCGAGTTGCCGACTTCGATATTTGAAGATAGGTCGGCTCGCTCAGGAAACAGGAGTTAATGAAATTTTAGTTAGTGGGCCGACTCGATCGCTGGCACTGAATTGAATTAAGTTCGACATAGGGCACCAAAATGTTAGGCACTTTGAGGTAGGTTATAGGTAATGTTTCGGAAACAATATTAACTAGACGCTATAGCCCTTTCCCATTTTTCATGTATATTGACAAAAGGTCAAGTGCGCAGTATTCGTAACCGGGGTGCTTGTATGACCAGATGTATGAATGTGGTCGAGCCGAAAGGAGTATGTAAGGATCGTAGCAGGTGGCGTTCTGCCTACTCCCCCAATAGCAAAAAGCGTGAGCTTATGTATGAATAACAAAAAATCCAGTAAACATAAAACCCGACCAAAATATTCGGGTCATATTTTTCGCGGGAAACACATTTCTGTGTAACGGATCAAGGGTTTTGTGGGGCGAATTTATTTCCATTGTGCAAATGAATATGAACGCGACTGCCCAATATTATTGCTGTAGAACTTGGGACTCTGTTAATTTGTCGATGATTGTACCTACGTACTTGAAACATTTGATTGTGGAATGTTCGCGAAGTTTCTGAGGTTAGGCTGTAGTGTATTGTTGTAGTGTGTGTGTGTGTGTTGGTGAAGGGTACGTGTATGTGTGTTTTAGAAGATTTGGAATAGTTTGATCTTAGTTCTATCAACCCGTATAGTATCGATAATTGATTCTGGGAAACTTATTCATTGGTCTGTCAAATGTGGTATATCCAGCAATAAAATTACAATTTACATCTAACTTGGAATAGATCTGCAGGTTGTTCGAAAGAGATACCGCGCCCCCGGAACGCAAAGGGCACATGAAGGAACATAGACGGGTTTTAGTCAGTAAAAGTCTGACACTCCCTCCCGCCCCGCCCAGGGCGGGGGAAGTTATTTGATGATTTCCCATCTATAAAAAAAAAAAAAACTTGGAATAGATTTAAAATAAATCAGCATTAAATATCCAAATTTGTTAGAAATATTTCGAAAAATGAAAGTAATTTCGGACATCACTGACAACGGTACTAGGAAAACATCGTGAGGAAAACTGGACTTATAAAGAATACAAGTTTGAAATCGCCAATCCGCCTTGAGCAAGCATGGTTATTAATGCTCGTGACTTTTCTGTTTGAGAAGGGGCCTTGCCCTGCAGTGGAAAAATAATGGTCTGGTTTTATTATTTCATGCAATGATATTATAACGTTGACGTTAAATTTTGTACAACTGCGACTTTGTAGTGCGACTGCTGTGCAAGGGGTCCCGGGTTCGATTCCCAGGTCGAGCAAAAGTGTTATTGGGTTTTTCTATGAAATTCTCAGTAGCAGCTCGGAGTTTGGATTTGTGTCCGGTTAATGGCAATAGGCTCGCCCCCTATTACATGGGACCTAAATATACCGGCGAACTGTGGGTGTACATTGGTACACCTCTGCCTAACCCTTCGGGGAATACAGGCGTGATGGTATATAATATATATGGTTAAATTTTGTACTTAGATCCTTTTTTTGAGGATGGGAAACCATGAAATGACTTTGGCTTAGCGGAAGGGAGTGTCAGACTCACAAACACACTTATCTAAACATACCATCACGCCTATATTCCCCGAAGGGTTAGGCACAATGTCAGACCAGACAGTCAGCCAAAAACGTGAGCCAGTGAGTGAGTGAGTCAGTGTCAGACTCTTACTGACAAAAGCCCACCCGTGTTCCTCCTAATGCCCTTTGTGTTGAATATGTAGATACTTAGTACATGTTTGTTAGCACATTTCCAGAAACTAGTGATCTCAAACGTATCATAGACAAGATAGACTTAAGCTTTCCTAGTTTCTCGGAACAACTTAAATGTCGAACGTTTTGAATGTCGTGTTTTCATTCACTCATTCGTTCATTAGCGATCCTTCAGCCGCTTCGAATGAAATATATATGTAATATGACTGTGTAGATTGCATTGGTAAAATGGTGTGTTTGATATCTTGAGATTCTCTTTTGATATTTCACTAGAATTAAGAATTATAAATGAATGACTTTGTTTATACCAAAAGTTGTGTATTTATTTAGGATCAACAAAAGATATACACAAATCATGACATAAAAACAATATTACAAAAGTATTATGTTTACGTTATAATTGCGGTATTTTTTGTTATTCTGGGATATATAAAGATATTGTTCAACTGTTCCTCACTTTATTTTTTTTAAATAATTTTTTTAACTTTATCAAACTTTTGGGTTTAAGAAGTGATTCTGGCAATATACAGAACTAGCTTTTGCTCGCGACTTCATCTGCCATGTCGAAGTCAAAGACCTCCTTAATTCGCCAATTGGCTGAAGTCTCCTATCTATAAACAAATTAGGTGTCTGACAAATTTCAGTTTCTTAGGTGAAGTAGTTTTTGAGATTTCCCGTTCAGTGAGTGAATGAATACCTTTCCCTTTTATACATACTTAGGTGTATATTATCTACACTTACTAATATTATAAAGAGTGTTTGTTTTTATGTTATTTCGTTTGTACGAGGTTTTCTTTGGAAGTACTGTTTCGATTATATATTTTTTTAACTGATAGATCTTACTTTTCAACTTTAATGCTAATTACTATAAGCTATGTACCTTTGGTACTCAGCATAGCATGTTGAATTAGTTTGAAATCATTTTCTTTCTTTTTTAATTTGAGTCCATCTTTTTCCCAGGGTTGTCGCACGAGTGCCATGGCGGAGTGCTCGTTCGCGCGGTGCCAGCAAGAACGTCGCGCGATACGCAAGGAACTGCAGCGGTGGACTAAGAACATGGTCTACATATTGGGTGAGTGACAACCCTATTTAATTACTAAGGCAATTCGTATATATAATATAATAATACGTAGCGCGGAAATGCGTTTTCTTACGTTTTTTGTATAGAAAACACGCGTAGTACAACACACAGAAAACATAATATTCATATTTTTGGTAGATACGGATCTAGGCAAGATCTAGATACATTTTTTTTGTCATCAATAACATGGTCGGGTTATATCGGATTTTATAAGCTCGCCCATAATCGCAGTATCAGCAGTGATATCAAACGATTACGAGGACGATTTTAAAAGTTGAAAACCGTAATTACGTCAGAAAAATTAAAAATATGTAATCAGAAAAACAGTATGAACTTTAGCATTTAACCCACAATTCTCATAAAATACATTTCCTTTACATTAGTAGCTTCTAAAATAAAACGCTCCATGCCTCAGGCGTCACCATTTTAAATTACCAACGAAATATTCCCTCCATTTTGTGTCAAGCGTCTAAAAGAGCAACACTACACGAAACCTGTGCTTATCTTGCCACACTAAAAATATCCAGTGAAACCAGTTACATACTCGCTCACTGAAGCAACAGTGTTGGCAGTGGAGTAAATATGCGACAGAGAGCGAACGTTTTAAATGAAGGGAACTCGAGAAAGATTTTTGTAAAAATGTCGCAGTTTTGGTTGTACATTTTTCGTCAATAAAAATGTTTTATTTGAACCTTCAAATTTAACATAAAGAAACAGGCTTACAATATAATAGGCCGAAAGGTAGTTTTAAAGGTTCACATGCTAGAGTTGCTACTAATACCTAAGCTAAGATAACTTAATATCTTGTAATATAGGTATCAGTGTCCACCCTTGTTAGGATTCACATTCAATGAACAAGTCAATGAACAACTAAGTTACTTTTTTATATACTTGGGTTATGAGTCATAGTAAAAGTCTAGGGGATCATACTCACCATCAGTCGCTATTTGTAGGTACATATATTATAAACTTTAGTCAATTGTTACAGTTATCCTGCATCTTTTTTTTCTACTTGGAAGAAGTACTTGTGCCTCGTAGGTGGACACGTTTAGCACTACATCGTGTAGGGACTCTTTGGGCACTACAGTAAATGAGCTATCGTTTGATCAGGAGCACCACACTTGCAATAAGTGTCTAATCACCCATTTTTCTAAGTTATGTGTTCAACGAATTAGACGCAGTTATTCACTTTGAATAAAGGCCAATACAGATCATATCTGAATGGCGTTACATGCTTCTAGTCATATACGTAATATGGCATCGTTAATATAAAGATTATACTTCACTGTACCTACTACCCTAGTTAAAATCAAGACAATGGACTCTCTTTGAGTATCACCGGTCATTGTCCGTCATACACACACACAGCCACACCTTTCCCCACGTAAATCGTACTGCAACTATTCAAGGTGAAGCCTCTGTAACACTACCTACTCTCACAATGTTAGTTCGTGAAAATTGTGTACACCAACTTGTATGAATTTTGTTTGTGTGTTTATTTGTTTTACGGCCTTATTGCGATTCTAGTTTTAGGGTTATATAGGAGTAGCTTTTGAGCAGAGTTTAGTAGGGTTATTGCGCACTTCTGTGTGCCTTGAGGCAGGTCTGGTATAAAGTGGGATGGTGATATATTCTATGTTTTTGTTGGGCTTGTTAAGTTAACTGACATTTTGTAATTTAACGTCGTGTTAGCGACTAACGCTGGGTTAAGTTTTTCAGGCAAGTGTGCTAGCTTAAAGACGTTGTAGTCAGTCAATGACAATATTGATTTTTTGTATGCTTCTGCCAAGTTTTTCAAATATTTTAATTCTTTTATTTTTGTCCAGCCACTGCTGGGCAAAGGCCTCCTCTTGTACTCCCAAATATTATTTTCTTGCGCCATCTAGGACCCCAAAGATTTGGGTTTTGAATTATACAGATATTGAGGTACGCAAAGGACCAAAACATTTCGGCGAACTGAGGGTATATACATCTCTGCCTAACACTTAGAGGAATACCGACGTGACGGTAAAATTTAGAAAAATAAAATTATTAAAGTGTCTTAAAAGTAATCTTGTTATTGTTGGCGATCACAGATTGATATGATTCCGATAACCGGACAAAATAAAGTTAGACGCAATATACAATTTGATTAGAAGGTATCTAGGTCACGGAGTCAGGGGTTAGGTGTACGATTTTAGGTAGGTAGGCAGTCGCCTACCTTGTAATACGATCTGTTGCGCAATAGCTATAATTTGTATTTTTTTTCAGGCGAATTTCAGTTGTATCGTCTGGTACTTGAGTTCAATTTTCATGACATTGGATTTCACAAAATATGTGTTTCTTAAAATCAGAACACAAAATTAAACGTTACTGAAATAGGAAAAAAATGTGTATTAAAAGTACTTATACGTGATTCTAGTAATCACCGAATTATAATCTACTCTTAGTGGTGATTACAATCACGTTGGTAATTGATAAGGTTAGGCGTAAAGTGATAACGTTTAAGACACTTAATTTCATCTTACTACAGTAATTTTATAAGGTTCTAATATAATAATGTCGTGATTAACTCAAAGTGAAGCAGAATTCATAGCGTTCATAAGAATTCAGAATATAATAAAGTAAGCATCAGTGAAAATATCTCTTTTTCTTATCTTACAATGGAAGCTCAAAATGGTGATAAAAATCACTGCGGACCTGAAACACAACGCTAGTCTTATCACAAAAAAAAATTGTTTAGCTATAGTTCTATAGCTATAATATCATATTCGGTAATTACTCATAAATAATAAGGTTCAAATTCTACCACACTATCTAATCACTGAAACATTTTTAAACTCTATATGGTGATTTCGTTATCACTGATAAGAATCTTAACCGTCGATTTAAATTGCCTAAACGAACTAGTAACATCAATCTAAATACTCGGACCAACCTGATTAAATTATTGGTGATTCGGCTCAAAATGGTGATAAAAATCCAAGTGGTGATTATGACTACGTAAAAGATATGTAACAGTAAAGGATATAGTAGAGAGTTAGTGTAAAATAAAATCGTTTTAAACGCCATCTCAGTGGTGTTCGAGGTGGTGATAAGGAATTCAAGTAGTGATTAGAATTCGGCGCGTAAGAGATAAGGTTCTAGTTCTAGCGCTGTACCTAATTCTACACGTGGCTATAGAGGCCGGTCTACAATGACCGCAAGCTTGACGTCAAGTGGGGGAATTTTTTACAACGATTTGAACGTTATTTTCCTTGACTGACGTCAGTTGGTTTATTTTGAATTGGTGAAGGATTTCGTTTGAGAAGGTAAAATTGGTCGCTTTAAAATTAATGTTGTTGTGATTTTGTTAATAAAAAAAGCTTGTTATTAAGTCAAAGTGATTACTTTTATAAAACGATTTACAGAATCACTGTTGAATTGTCAAGGAGTTGACCGGTCAGTCCGAAATTTGAAGTTGCGTGTTTTAAAACGTAGGTAGGTGTCTATGGAGAAGAACTAGCAAGACACTCCACAAACACTCCTTTAAATTAAGTATTTACAAAATCGTGGTTACATTATACTTGTTGCTGCTTGAAAACAATGTAGGTTGTAAATTGCTAAAATAAAGTATACGCTATTGGTAGAAGTATAGTGAGTATCAGTAGGTACGTACCTAAAACTGCCGCCAAAATCTTGGCTACCATCCTATTGTCTCACTGCAAGGCAAAGGCCTCTTCCCATACAGAGAAGGCACGAGTATTGATTATCATTCTTGCTCATAAGGAAACATTAGTCTGAAATACTTAATTAATTTAAGTCTGAGATCTCCAATATAATACCTAGCCTTAAAGGAAACATGCTTAAGTGTCAATAAATGCAGCATTCACGACATAGCTCCATCTTGCCCCTCATTCTGTATGCTTATGCAATTACCTGTCTGTTATACATTTCCTAAATGCGATTGATCGGTGCACCCATTCTTTTCGAGCTTATTTGTTTACTATCTACAAAGGCATATTTCTTCAGACTGTGTTAATCTACAGTGCCCAGGAACCTTGTTGAATTTAGGTGTACTGAATTTGTGGTGAGCTGATAATCCACCTAGAAAGAGATTTTTTCACAATATACCAGCTGATTGAAAGTTAGTCACTTAAAACCAAGTCTTTACATGTTCTATTTGTTCAAAACACTGAAAAACAATACTTTCTAAAAACCGGAATTAAAATCAAAAACTCACAATGATCGTGAAGTTGCGACCATTGTAGACGAGTGCATCGGTCGCGACAACGCGCATGCGCCCTTCTGTTCTCTGCCAAACAACCTGTTGCAACCGGGACGGCGTGCACTAATGCAACTTCTCTCTCCGCAATCAGGAGCTAAATTATTCAATACCTAGTCTTCAACTACGGCTAACGTTTCGGAAAAACTAAATTCAAAATTCGAACATAACAATACAAGTGCACATAATTTTTTAAACAAGGAATTCCAACCGCCGGACCCGAAATTCAAATTTTAGAACCGAACGTCTTGTAAGTGCGTCGCGAAGTCGCGTCTTCAGACCAAGACGTAGTGAAGTGCTCAGTGAAGTAAATAGGTGCTTTTAGATACGGATATTTTTTTAACCGGTTTTTCGTTGCGGTTTTTAAAATATATATTTATACTCGTGTACAGTTTAAAAAAAAGTTTTGCTAAGTTGACGGGAAAGTTCGTTAAAGTCAATTTTCAAAATCGGAATTTCGGTTTGGGAATTTCTAATTCGGTTGTGCAAGTAATTGCTGTCGGCTGGCGAAGTTTAGCGGCGTCTGGAAACGTGAAGTTGGCATTCGCAAGCAACAAGTGTTCGTCTGATGCCTTCCCCGGTAAATGTGCCACTGTTACGAGTTTGCATGCCCGCTGTGCCGGGATTACGCTACGTACTCCACTCCGGTGCCATGAATTCGGAATTTTCGTTGTTCCTATTTGTTGATTTACCGCCAGTGTTGATTCAACATGTTCGTGCTTTTTCGCAGTTTCCGTAGCAATTTAAAATCTCATTGCTTATTTTTTTTCGCATGTATGTACTACAGATAATATGTTCTATTTTTCTGCATAAGTGGGTGGGGCGTTCTTTTGTTTTAGACGGGTGTAGACGTCACTCGCCATCTTAGGTCGACAAAAAAGTGTCATGGCGTCTTGGAAGGAAGAAGTTTTTTGTTCTAGTTTCCCAGATCCGGGTGCCTGTTTTGGTGACGTCACTTCTAAACCGGTTTCTGGAGTACTGTCTTCAGTAATTCCTTTTTTTAAAACTGTCTTGTAAATGTCAGTTGTCAAGTTATTTAACTGCTTAATGCCAATTAAAAATGGATAAGTCCTGTTTAGTTTTGCTCAGCGTTTATTTATGTTGCTGCATGTGAGTTGTCTCAATAAAGTAGTGCTTATTTCTATCTAGATATCGAATTAAAAATTAATACTTTTATTTATAGTGCAACAATTTAAAACCGTCGGCATTTGGCTTATAGTAATTCTACCTATCGAATTAAAAGTTTAATCCTTTATTTGATAAAAAATAAAAACCAACGGCCACCCTTTCAATTAAGTAATTACCTACCTGTCGAAAAGTAAAAACACAAACCATTAAAATAATTTACCCGAAATAATTTCTCAATTTCACAGCCAACTCTGCCGTTTGCAGCCAAATCTTATTCCACCACATTTTCCGGTCGCGACATTTTTAACTCGAATATTTCGCCGGACAGATTCGGTTTTGTAACTGACAACCTTTCGGTTCAGTGGCTAATAAACGTGGGATTCAGTTCTGTGTTCGACAGCCGTGGGTTCGAGTTGCGGAAAAATAAAATTTTATTATGAGATCGGAAAGATGGGCGTTGGTGACATGTTGTCCTTTTTTGGACTTGTTGTCATGCTAAATCGTTGTTTTGTTTTTTTTGTTACACAATAGGTACCTTGTACTTACGTCATGAATAGGGATGTGGGATTTGTTAATTTTATTTTGCAATAAATTCGGAATTTAAATAAATCCATTTTTTTCACAAACAATATAATATTCCGAAAATTTCCTTGTCCCGGAAAACACATAAAAAATTACCGTATTTCAATACAATAAGTGTGAAAGTAGCGTTAACAACAGCAAATAAGGTTGTGACCTGATGTTAAAAATATCTAAAATAACATTTTTCACAATAATGAAATTGTAGAGGAAAAAAATTCTGTTTCTTTTAACTTCGAAATCTCACAAAAGTTGAAACAGTGAACTCTTACAAATATATTCGTACTTCGCAAAAAAACCTTTGTTACCTACCTGACGAAAGGGTCGACAAGTTTTACAAGAAAATAATTTCATTTAGCAGCGGTCATTGACCCAGTCTCACGTGTTTGCAAAACGCCTTTCTTCGGAAATTGTGTTTCAGATTGTTTCGAAAAAATTCGTACGACAAAAAACAATGAAATTTTAGTAATTAAGACTTTAATATAATCATGGTCTACAGAGTTAAATTAGTTACAGTGACCCTGGAACGCAAAGGGGATTCGGAGAAACACGGATGGATTTTAGTCAGTAAGAGTCTGACACTCTCTTCTACTCCGCCCAGGGCGGAAGAAGCCATTGGATGATTTCCCATCCCTAAAAAAAGGGTGAACAGAGTTAGTTTCCGAAATTAGTTCCGAAAGTGTGTTAGACATTTTTTGAATAGCCGTGAATTAAAATTTAAAACAATGTTAACACCGAAATGGATTCAAACTGGCTTTCCTTTTTCTTTTACTCTTACAGTTTTTCAGAAACAGTCTTAGATAGAGAAGGAAATTTCCGTAATATAATGTTTCATAGGGCACGACCGCACAGAGTAACCGTTATAAAAGTTCGGTGAATTTTTTAATTGGAAATACCTATTTATTTAGTTTATAGGTTTTTTCCTGTCAATGGGTATTACTAATTGTACACATGACGTTTTAAACTTAACCAAAGTGCTGTAAGATAGTCATATTTCTTGTCTTTTTCTTTGTGAAGGAGCTCGTCCGGAGAAGTACTACCACCATATCTATTTTTGCCGCAAAGCAGCGTTGCTGTGTTCCGGTTTGAAGGGTATGGGTGCCGATGTAATTATAAGCACATGAGACATTTCGACTTAGTCTCTGGGATGGCAACGCATTTGCAAGGCCTCTGGTATTGCAGATGTCTATAGGCAGCGGTGACTACTCAACATTGGGTGCGGGCCGTCGGCTTGTTTGCCATCCAATGACTTAGAAAAAGAAGTTCTATTTGAAAATCGATTTGAACCAAATATGTTTACGTCTGGGAGTGAAATTTACTCTTTACCAAGTGAGACTGGTAAGTCAATATTTTGGACACACACACATGCAGAATTCTTTTTTTTTAGTCGCTCGTTCTTCTCTATAGAGACCTACCCTTTTTATTTTTTAAGGATCGGTAATTATCAAATAACTTCTTCCGCTTTGGGCAGAGCGCGAGTGTCAGACTCTTACTGACTAAAACCCATCCGTGGTCCTTCTAATGCCCTTTGCGTTCCAGGGCCGCGGTGACTCTTTCGAACAAATTTCGCAACCCTGGCAGGATGGAGAGGATATAGATCTCCCTACGTATTGGAACGAGCAACTAGTTTCAACTTTCTGTCTAACTGACGGACTCCTTGGCAATTCAAAAGTGCCTGTAAATGGTGTAATGCTTTGACTTAGAATTTTCATTGTTTTTGTCGTTGGGAGTACAGTCACGAGCAAAAACATGTAAGTATACACTTGGCAAAAATGAAAAGCAATTTTCTCGTGAATGAACAATTGCAACGTTGAGATAAGATCGATTTCATAGTAATAAAGGATCCAGAATATGATATTTGTAACACCACTATATTTTAATCGATCCTTTGGGCAGAAACTGCTTTAGAATGTCGCTAATTGTATACATGTTGATGCTTGTGACTGTACATATCATGTAGTTAAGAGTCAAATTCAAAAAAAACACGAATCATGCTCTTTTAAAATGGAGCCTGTGATTTCTACATTAAGTTTGCAATTCTTTAAGTCACCAGATGTCTTTGGTATGATTCCCAGGTCGAGTAAAAAGTGTTATTGGGTTTTTGTATAAAATTCTCAACAGCAGTTTTGAGTTTGGATTTGTGCCCGGTTAATCGCAGTAGACTCGCCCCCAATTACATGGGACCTAAACATACCGGCGAACTGTGGGTGTACATTGGTACATCTCTGCCTAACCCTTTGAGGAACACAATCATGATGGTACATGTGTGTATTCTTTAAATACATGATAGTATTTAAATGCCTATTTAATTAAACTAGTTTAGCACATAACAGTGTACTCACAGGAAAACTAGCAAACAATTATTGCGTAATCGCCGGGCAAGTCCGTAAAGTGCTAGCGTTTTCATAGTTTTGCCCTTTGCCTACATTTTTGTACCAAGAAATAAGTTTACTGAATGCGACAAGCTGTTAATGTCCTAATTCATGCTTGATAATAAAAGTCACATTAGAAGCAGTTATTCTTTTAACTTGATCGTTGGTATAGATTCTAGTACGCTCAAATCTTTTTAATACTTACTCAATTTTCAAACATTTATTGCATTCCAAAATATATATGCTTAGGTGGTACCTAAGTAAACCTTTGTTGTAACAATCGTGGACCGTGTCGGGTACAGCAAAACATAAATTTGAAGGAAGAGGACCTATTTATACATACACATGCAAATTAACTTAAAAGTATAATTTAAGATAACATATTGTTATCGTAAATTATTAATTATCGCGACTTTCTCCGCGTGGCTTATACCCTATAAGTTACGTCTTTGGTTACTGCTCCTCTCCCGTGGGTCGTAGCGTGATGTTTTATAGCCTATGTTACTCAGGAATAATGCAGCTATCTATACCATCACGCCTGTATTCCCCGAAGGGTTAGGCAGAGGTGTACCAATGTACACCCACAGTTCGCCGGTATATTTAGGTCCCATGTAATAGGGGGCGAGCCTATTGCCATTAACCGGGCACAAATCCAAACTCCGAGCTGTTACTGAGAATTTCATAGAAAAACCCAATAACACTTTTTGCTCGACCTGGGAATCGAACCCGGGACCCCTTGCACAGCAGTCGCACTTGCGACCACGAGACCAACGCAGCTATCTATTGGTGAAAAAATGGTTAAAATCGATCCAGTAGTTTTGGAGCCTATTCGTTACAAACAAGCAAACAAATCTTACCTCTTTATAATATTATAGTATAAAAATATATTCTTTTAAATTGTTATTCTGTCAGTTCTAGGGTTGTAAACTGACGGTCCGGTCACATACGATAAGCGTCCGTCATTTAACATTAAATGACCGGTCACATTGGACATTTATTGTCATACTGGTCAGATAAATTAGTATTCTTTACTTGGTGTAACTATTAATTTCGTAAAATATTGAAAGTCAGGCAAATTTTTAACTTTATGAATGTGAAATAATACCTATTGACTTTCTAAACCAACATAGTGTGTAGATAACTTTTAAAAGATATAGACTCTCACGTAGGTATTTATTTTTATTTATACTGTATTTTATTAAGTATTTTTTATTACTGAGTTATAGATAGATGAATGACATCTGGTTAGCTTCGATGATTCTAAAACTTCCGTAGTTTTATAGAATAAAGTCTATTTATATTAAAAAAACGTTTCTGACGTTGCTGACAATAAATGACAATAAGTGACCGGTCAAATTGGATAAATGTCCAATATGCTCGGTCAGATTAATCGGTCACATATAACCTGACGGTCACTTTACATCTCTAGTCAGTTCTATGGATGACCAGTACTACGCTCGCCTCTTGTATTGAATCTACATCTTCCTTGCCACGTCAGGCGACAAAAACGCGGAAAGGAGTGCGTTAGTCGCTGAGTCTGTTGTTATTAAAACATTACAACAGTAATTAGTCAATTATGTGCCTCATTAGCACTTATAAAGGTCTTAGATGTACCGTGGATTAAATTTAAAACGGTTAAAAATGACTGGTTGATGTCTGGGCGGTGTTCTTTGAAAGATCTGATAGTCACAGTCAAAGTCAAAGCATTTTGTTCAATTTTCAAATGTCAAAGAATTGGTCCCGATTTTTGGCCCTGATTTGGCCCCGTTGGTCTCGTGGTCGCAAGTGCGACTGCTGTGCAAGTCCTGGGTTCGATTCCCAGGTCGAGCAAAAAGTGTTATTGGGTTTTTCTATGAAATTCTCAGTAGCAGCTCGGAGTTTGGATTTGTGCCCGGTTAATGGCAATAGGCTCGCCCCCTATTACATGGGACCTAAATATACCGGCGAACTGTGGGTGTACATTGTTACACCTCTGCCTAACCCTTCGGGGAATACAGGCGTGATGGTTTTTTTTTTTTTTTAAAGAATTGGTCAGGTAGTCAGAAAGTTGAAGCAAGTTGCTCGTTCCATTAAGCCTCTATGGAGAAGAACAAGGAAGAAAATCTACTCTGCTGTAATTAGTGCTGACGCATAAAAACCTATAGAAATGTTTGGGTTTTAAGAAAATTCTGAGATTTTCTTTCTTTCTTGTTGACATGAAATGGAAATTTAATTTTGTAACTAAAGATATTTTTTTGAAAACAAGCTCTTATATTGCATTGTCATACAATGTGAATATTTATTCAAAATTTCAGCTGAATTGAACACCGGGAAGTAGGTCAAATTTAACTTGTAATATTTGATTAAGTTCCTACGGCCTTTATCCTCTCTATCCGGCTCCATCATCAGACCAGCTCTGTGACATCATTTTATTGCATTGTCATGCAAACTACACATTTATGCAAAATTCTAGCTCAATCTAACATCAGGAAGTGAGTTAAATTTAACTTCCAATATTTGATTAGCCACAAACACTTTTATTGTTGCTTTGAAATTAGTTAAAAGTTGGTGTCATAATAATAAGTGACGCCACAATTTGCTATTCTCATACACTATAATTTGGTTTTGCATTCAATAAATAGTTATTTGATTATATAAATGGCGTCGTTTTTGGCAGTCGTTGCGGATAGTCAGGAAGTCTGACAACCAGTCTTACCAAGAGGTATCGTGTTGCCCAGTAACTGGGTTGTGGAGGTCAGGTCGCTCCATGTAAAACACTGGTGTTCAGCTGCATCCGGTTAGACTGGAAGCCGGCCCCATCATAGTTGGGAAAAGGCTAAGCAGATGATGATGAAATGACGTCGACGAGAAATTCTATTAGAATAACCCAATAACTCTTTGCCCGACTTGGGAATTGAACCCAGGATGCTACGCTCAGCAGTCTCCCTTCCAACCACGAGACCTACAGGCAGTCAGTGCATTAGAATCTATACCCACATACAGTTAAAACTTTTAGCCTTTTAACTTGTCCTCTGTAACTCAATCGCAAGTTACGAGCGACCTTCATGTAGTGTCAGGGTGTGTGTGTGTGTATGTGCGATGCTATCTCAGAAACATTATTGTTTCAATTAGCCTGATGAACACACGCTTATGTGTTTTGTTAAAGTTTTTATTGTTGCTTTTTTGTGCGGAAGTTGTGTCTGCTTACCTAAGGTTGGGTGTGGCGTGAAGATTGTGGATTTACAGTTAGGAATTGTGGATTTGTAGCAATAGGTTAGCCTACTATTTTGGATCCATTTTTGCTAGAACGAACTAACCCAACTATTTTTGTTTTTCATTTTTCAAAGTCTTTTGATGAATCTATTCTGAAAAAAAAAAACGTTTTGAATACATATTGAAGTAATCGCTAAATATGAATGTAACACATTTGGCATGTTCAATTAATACAATTATAATACCCGCCTATAATAGGACAATAATAATTATTGCCCCACTTTTATTATTATTTCATTATTGATCTCCACGCTGGTTCAAGCCACGCTGCTCCTCTCCCGTGTGTCGTAGCGTGATGATACATACCCTATGCTATTCCTCATGAATCTGGCCATCATATACAAAAAGATAATTACCAATCTTATAGTAGTTCCAGAGATTACTGCCTTTAAACAAACACAGAACCTCATCAGCTTTATGACATAAGTACAGATTATTAAGCGACTGAAGATTTGCTTATATTACCAACACTAAGACATTTGACTTAAGTATTCTCGTGAAATGGGGAATGTAGATGGTACTAACTATACAGATTACATACCAACATCTCTACCAGCCTCTTCGGAGAATCCAGGCGCAATGATGTGCTCTATTCATTACATTAACTAGGATATTAGGCTTTAGGTAGAACTGATACATTGATATGCTTATAGCGTAGTGAGGTATTAATAATTCTGGGAACCCGATCAAAGGCATTGATATAATAGGACAAGGAGAATTCCGGGATTCGTGAAATTGTGCCTTCTATATGCTTGTATCAATCGATTTAGGTTAATTTAAACCTACATCCTAAACTACCTTTTGTCTCTAACTTGGTCCGGGTATATGTCGGTTAATAAGATGAAGTCTAAACAAATATTTGTATGACCTATACAGCGTTTTACCGAAAGGGTATATCAATACAAACGGGGTTTAGAGTGTATTTAAAAAGAGTATGTATGGAGTTTCTTGCCCGTTCTTCTCCATACGAAACTACCTTTTGGAATGGGCAATTTTAATTAATTGACGTCTAAAAGTGCCTTTTAATGGTCTAATTGGAATAAATGATTTGACTTTGGCTTTGACTTTATCTGGTACTGAATCACAAAAAACAAAAAAGACAAAAAAAAAACAACAAAAAAACCAAATACAAAACAAAACTAATACAAAACAATACAATACTGTGCTCTATTATTTTTAACAACTTTATGTAATTACCCATATTAGCAAATAAATGATTATGATTTATGATTTATGATTTTATGATTTTATGATTTAAAAAACAAAAATACAAAATTACAGCAATACAAAAAAAAACAAAATTCAAAAAACAACAGCAAAAACACAAAAAACAAAATTTCAGCTCAAAAGCAATAGCGCTTAAGTTGTGGAATGCGCTCCCTGTTAAGGTTTTCCCAAGAGACTACAGCATGGGGTTCTTCAAGAAAGGAGTTTTGAGGTTTTTACGGGGTCGGCAGCGCACGAGTGATGCCTCTGGTGTTGCAAGTGTCCATAGGCAGCGGTGACCGCTTAACATCAGGCGGACCGTTAGCTTGTTTGCCACCTCCAGTGGTACAAAAAAAAGAAAAAAATAGCTTTGATAGTGCATAATATATTGTTGATTTTACGGCAGTTTATTAAGTTTAAATTTTAACAAACGTGTCAGGAGAAGCAAATAGTTTACGGAGTTGTTTCTTAGTGTGTAGTTTATTGACACCGATCAGCTGATATGGTGTAATGATGCGTTGAATTAAATTGGAAACATAAGATTTTTTACTTAAATGTTTGTTAACTTTATAATTTTGTGAGTAATTTAAAACATGTTGCTATGTGGTTTGTTAGCACTAAAAGAATCCGTGCCTTTAATTCAAAGTCAAAGTCAAAGCTTTTACTTCAATTGGACCATTTACAGGCACTTTTGAATGTCAAGAAGTTACAATTTAAATAGAAGCTAGTTGCTCGTTCCAAAACGTAGGTCTCTATGGAGAAGAACGAGCAAGAAACTCCCCGATTTTTATATTCCCTTTCGGTAACAGGCTGTAGTTAATTGTTCCGGGTGTGGCTGTTTGTTTATGTGAGTTTATATATTTGTAAACGAACCCAACTGCCCCGTTGGTCTCGTGGTCGCAAGTGCGACTGCTGTGCAAGGGGTCCCGGGTTCGATTCCCAGGTCGAGCAAAAAGTGTTATTGAGTTTTTCTATGAAATTCGCAGTAGCAGCTCGGAGTTTGGATTTGTGCCCGGTTAATGGCAATAGGCTCGCCCCCTATTACATGGGACCTAAATATACCAGCGAACTGTGGGTGTACATTGGTACACCTCTGCCTAACTCTTTGGGGAATACAGGCGTGATGGTATATTTATTTATATTTTATATTTATTTAAACGTACCCACAATACAGGAGCTTCTAGAAAGGGGTAACGATAAAAAAAAAACATAAACCATACCATTAACAAACTTTATAAATATAATGATTATTTGCTTCTCTCCACAATTGACCTCTGCACCTATTGTGGTATATCAAAATAGGTACACACCACATCATCTTACTACAACTCAATAGATAGGTGATTAAAATGGTCTATTATCATAAGTATACTACAAACATTGATAGTATCCTATGACCATATAGATATAAACATCTATATCTATATAAAAGCACAATACACTGAAAATAGAAAAATGATCTACGAGATGACCATTATTATATGGTCACTGACATCATCATAATCCTTGGTTAGATATCAAATAAACCATCACGCCTGTTTTCCCTGAAGGGTTAGGCAGAGGTGTATTACACCCACAGTTCGCTGGTATGTTTAGATCCCATGTATAGGATCCCATGTATAGGATCCCAATAGGAGCTACAGGAGCTTTCATATTCAGCGGGCACAAATCCTGACTCCTCGCTGCTTCCTTCTTTTTGTCGATAAAGAATTAAAACCAGAAACCATCAATGTAAAAAAAAATGATCAAATACGGGTATTTTTGACAGTTTGAGACTGAGATTACATCACGATACTACCTAAAAGTTAGTAGAATTGCCTTCCTGTACGTCGATTCTGTAAAATTCAGACATGAACTCGCATCTCACGTCGCTATTCAATGACATTAAAAATTCAATCAAATTCAAATGACATTGTTTTATTTGACACTTTGAAGTGCGAAGTGACGGTGGAATTACCGTATAGAATGCCACTGCTGATGCCTGATAAAATCATTCATAACGATCTAAAGTTCAAAATTACATTTGTTGAAATTAAGACTATTTCGTGAAAATATGACAATGATATGTACGGAAATGTACATATGATTATCATTGTCATATTTTTACCACCATCATCTAAAGTACCGGGTGCTACCGATAAAATTCTAAAAGAAATAAACAATAACAATTTGGCCGACCGGCTATTAATCTTGCAACCTTAAGATATACAAGATAAAACAAAACAACTATTTGCAAAATACCCAACATTAAGGATCAATAAAGTATACCTAGTAAGTAAAATCAACCCAAACATACCAATACAAAATCCAGAAAAATAATATCAATACAATACAAAAAAAAAATAACTCCAAAATATTGTAACACAATAATCTCGTAGCATTTTTCGTAGCACTAAGAGTTATACAAGAAACAGTTCGTAGCAAATCCAGTTATCTCAGGTATCGGTGATTTAAAACATCTCCCCATTCTTCGTAAGCCTTGGAAGTCCGGCTTATGCGCTTGTAAAATTCGTAGCCCGTCTTCCTTACCCGACGGCTTACACTTTTTGCATATTTAATGACACTTTTTCTGCTCAAATTCCACCTCTAAGATTACCTTGGTTGAAGAGTTTAGTTTTCTGCAACAAAGGTAGCTAAAGACAAGTTTGAGTGATATTTAAATGAATGTGAGTAATTAAACCCTTATCATAGGGCTTTATATAGATAAGGTACGTAATTAGACAATCTTCAAGTGTCTAATCATATCAAAATAACTGTAATCACTATCTACAATTACCTCACGCCCGCCAGAAAAGTCACAAACGAATTTTACAAAGCATTAAATGTTGTATACGCAAATTTGAACCCTATAGACAAAGAGTTAGGCCGTGTTATTGCACGCAGACCTCGTAACTAATTTTTTGATGCTACGTTCATCATAGTAACAGCGCCATCTCTACGAATTCCAACAAAATTTTTCACTGAACCATTTTCTTATAAGAACTACACACACTGATGCATTCTGTGTGCACTCAGCACACACCCCCGCGTCTCTATACAATCGAACGCACCCACACGCCGAAGAAAAAAACGATAAAAAACTGCACACAAACACAAGTTTCATGCTTACGCTAGACAAGGATAGACTATTCTTTGGAAAAAAATCGAATTTTAATACCAAAAATTTTTTGGTAGTTTTTTATACTTTGTTATGTAAGTTACATGTCATTTGGATTAAAACAAAGTGTAAGATAAGTAAGTAGAACTGAAATGTACAAGGTTCATACAAGCGCGGGACACTCACACTAATGCGCGTGTGCAGACGACACTGCATACTGTCTGTGTAGTGGTGGTATAGTCCGACCGAGCGGTCTTGAGTAGAGCGCTGTGTTCCGAACGAGGAAAGACTTGGTACAGAATCTTTTGTGGTGCTAAAAACAGTTTATAATAAAACGTGGATATAAATTGAATGACAAATTGTTGCTACTTTTGTGACATTAAAAAAATATATGTTCGTGTAATATCCGTGTTAGAGAGGTTTGGTTAAATAGTAGGATAATAAAAAAAAAACATATCGGTTAGTCAAATATCTTCGTAGAAGTGATTTAAAAAGTGTAATTTTGAGAATTGAAATAAAATTTTAACAGTAATTAGACAAGACAAAATATTTTCAGAACAGTACCCGTGTAAATAGTAAAAACCAGCTATAACTTCAGCTAGAAACATCAAACTTTTCAGCATTTTTTTCATACTTACGAGTGTCAGCGGCAAGTACCAAGACTGGGCGAGCGGCGGAGCTCGGTCGCAGTAAATACAAGGTAATGGCTAAGTACGCACGCCGTCTAGTACGGTGTGCGCGCTCGGTGCAGTCCCGCCTATGCACAATCGGTGGAGCGTCGCATTTCCGTTCCCGGCACACAACTGGACCACAACACGCGACATAACCGCTTAAAACCTCCGAAAAATAAACAAAAATATCTTAAAAAAAATTGACCACAGACTATATTTTATAAAAAAAAATATTCATATCATCGCGTAGTGGCTTCGACAAAAACAAAACAAAATCTAAGAAAAATATTTTGGGATTTAGTGAGTTTTTCCGAATTTTTCCTCGTATTTAAGTGCGGCTCACAACGCTGAGATGCAAGACACATATCACATTGAAACTTAGGACCCGAACTATATTTTTTATTTAGTATTAATGTAATAAAAGGAATATTTTTGTGAAAAGTGACTGTCGTGATGTGTTACAATATATTATGCTGTGACAGTGTTATCGCTGTGAAATACGGCTGAATGGATTTGTGATTACATGACGAGGTGACGCCGATTTGTTATTGCAACTTTTTTCTTTTTTTTTACAAAAATTACTACCGAGGTGTCAAACTGGACGGAAGAGGAACCGGCCACCTCTGACGCATGTGAGTACAATTTGGTGCTTTGCCGCGAAACAAAGAACTTTTTCGAATTTTCAAAGTCAATAATATGTGCCCTTAATCTTGCGTTCTCCTTGACTTAAAGTGGTGTTGGTGTGCGTGCGGTGCATATGTAAACGCACACGTAACGGTCAATGTGTGCGTAGGGTTCACGCACATTTTTTTGTGTTTTCTTACGAACCCCCCACCACTCTCCCCACCTATACTCGTTATCGTTTATCTGTCCCACTCTTTTTCTATGACTACATCGTTTTACATTGCAACGTTGTGTTAGTGTGCGTGAAACGCACGTGTATGCGTTAATAAATTGCAACCTATATTTTGATCGAAGGCCAATGACGGCATAGAGAAAACGATTCTATTTTCAAATTTCTTTTTGATTTCTATTATAGAGCAGCTTAATTCGAAATAAAAGTTGATACTTTTTTAAATTTAGAATTCGGAACTTTTTTGGCAACATTTTTTTGGGATTCACGAAAAAAGTTTGTTAAAATGTTAAATAACTATTTATGATAGATTTTTATTATCCTTTAATATTAATTAGTGCTAATAGATAGTAAAAAAACAGTTTATTAGTGCAATAAAATGAGTTATTATCGGTGCTACGAAGCTCTACGCGGAATCGTAGGCTAAAATAAAGCCGTCGGAACTTACGATGCGCGCTTCGCAATACTTTTTTGCTAAAATCATAATTAATTAATTAATCAATTAATTACAGACGATATTTGACTGGAATAAATTAATTTTGTTTAGATTAACGTGGTTATCTACGAAGCGCTTTTAAGACTTTTGTTAAAAAAGATTTGAAAATATGAGAAAATAGTGCGCGTAAACGTTTTAATTCGGTTTTTATTATTTTATTTATGATTTATTTTAATTAACTAGATCTGTACCTACCTAATAGACAACATAATATTACTTAGTAAGTAATTAAACAAAGCTGTAATTTAGACTAGAGACCATAATTTAATACCTAACAAAAAAGACTAAAATTTTTACTCCATATTTTTTATACATTTTTCCCAAACATTAGCAAATCAAATGCACAATGCACATTTTGGTAAACAAATCAGACGCGTTTATCAATGTTTGACAAAAACATGTTATTTATAAATAACAAAAATAAGGTCATCATTATTCAGGAAGTAACGTACACTTGTGTATGCATTGACATATTCATATGACCTATATTTTATCGTCACTGCATTAAAAATCCTTGTGAATGTGAAAAATAAACTGCTATCGTTATGTTTTTCTTAGCATATGTTGATAATAAAAAGACTTTTGCTTTAGCATACTTTATTGTAAGTACAAATAGTACTAGTAAGTGATGCTGTGGTGATTTAGAAGCTCAGGTTTAATATTCCTCATAGAAACGTAAAAGATGTTAGGTACTCGTACTATAAACTACCATTACATCATACAAAAAAAAGAAGAAAACACTCGTTTTAAAATGTATTCGAAATTTAAAACAAGTATCAAAAATATATACTCTTTATCTACTCATATTACTCTCCAATCCAATCTCTGACATTCAAAACGTCAAAAACGTCAAAATTCATAAAAAGAACATCAAGAAATTCAAGTTCGCGCCCTTCAATTGCAGTCGGGTCCTTGCGCGCGCGGCCAAGGCGAGCGCAAGCGCAGGCGACTGTCAATGTTACTACATAACCTACAACTGCTATTGCCTTATGGCCCGCCATCTTGCATTCAGACTCGTTTGAAGGCTACGCATGGCTGATGTCTTAGTTTTAACTATGTTTCTGCTAGGTTTATGTCTATGCAAACGCGTGAACATCTCAATTTGGTATTTTATGTGTTGTTTTGTTAAATAGTATTACTTTTGTCCACATACTTTAGACTCGGTATGTTCTTTTTGAGAAGTTGTCAAACTGACAGCTTTTTTGCAACTACTTGACAACTTTTAGGCACTTCTACTTTATCTTTTTTATAACCTAAGCTTCCAAACTTTGAACTAAAGACTTATTCTCCATCATCAGACCAAAAACATTCAAAATAAATCTAAATCAGTCATATTTTTTTAGAGATCAATAGTCATAGCTTTTTAATAGCTACAAATATTATGCAAGTTACTAGCGGACGTGGCGCAGCGGGTATTTAGGTGCGCCTGCGCCGCGGCCAAGGCGAAAGTCGCGCTTGCACAATCTACAGTCGATGCCTGCTTCATTTAACGATAGATGGCGCTAGGATATAGTGTAATGTGGACTAGACTTTAGTTAGGATTGAAATGGCTTTAGATTGACGCTTGTTCTTCGTGGTTCTATATTAAAAAATGTAAAAGTAATGATTTATGTAGTTTACGGCAATGTTATGGAAGCGATGAGAATATAGATATTGTGAGCTTGAAAGAACGCTCCCAATATGTCCAAATGTATAATAATGCTAATTTTAACAAAAAACTATATTGTATTTGTAATGATTATTGCAACCTATCTAAAGAAGTTACAAAAAAAAATGGTTGCATTTTTCCTAAATGCAATAAATTTTGGTCTAGTTACAAATAGTCTAGGTATTAAGTTGAATTCTGATAACGATAGAGTACCTAACTCTTATCGCGTTACACAATTTGCGTCATTTCTATTTTAAGTGGCAACTATTAAATTCAAATTAAAAACGTTCTATTTTCAAAAATAAATTCTATTTCATGAATTTTATGTTCTTTTTCCAATCCTTGCTGTTTGAAAATCGAATTGCCTAAATTCTTAATTCAAAATTTTTAATAAGGAATCTGACCGTTATAATCTAGTTCAAACTATAAAGTATCTACTCTATTACAACATATAGGTACTATACAAAACGTTCAATGTCACAACCAACTCACTATCTGCCGCCATTTTGAATTTATTCCCGCCTAACTCTCTGATATTTATAATAGACGCCTGCGCAGTCTAGCGGTCTAGATATTGACATGAAATGGTTGTTGTAGACTTGTTTTGTAACTGTTTTATTTTAAGCTTTAATAATTTGAATAAATGGTTCAAAATTGTACGTGCTGTCATTGGTATAGCTAGATTTTTTAGTAACAGATAGTGTTTTCTTATTAAATGAAGCCTTTCTAAAATAAACCCTATTTTTACCTAAACTAAAATACATTTTTCTACTCTATTCATTGACCCCCGACTCAAAAATAGGGGTGTTATATAAAATGTCAAAGTCAAAG
This sequence comes from Caradrina clavipalpis, assembly GCA_932526535.1. NCBI lineage: Eukaryota > Metazoa > Arthropoda > Insecta > Lepidoptera > Noctuidae > Caradrina > Caradrina clavipalpis. Next base: position 2,843,547 of record OW052110.1, read on the forward strand.
CATTTATTTCAATTAGACCATTTACAGGCACGTTTGAATTGTCAAGAAGTTCCACAGAAAGTTGAAGCTAGTTTGCTCGTTCCAAAACGTAGGTCTCTATGGAGAAGAACGAGCAAGAAATACATGCATGTTTATAACCTGTTTACGATAGATATAACATAATTTACGATACAAATGAAGGCAGGTATATTTTAACTGTAAAATATTAAAGATGTTCGTGACTTCATCCGCGTGGCTTTACCCGCCATAACTTACATCATTGGGTAATGCTCCGCTCCCATGGGTCGCAGCGTGATGTTTTATAGCCTATATTACTCAGGAACAATGTAGCTATGTACTGATGAAAAAATGGTTAAAATCAGTCCAGTAGTTTTGGAGCTTATTCGTTACAAACAAACAAATAAATCTTACCTCTTTATAATATAATAAAATATACTCGTAAAACATTTAGCTACGTCAATAAGCTACTAAGTACTAAATATCATTCAATTTATTTATTACCCATTAATTTTATCGCCATTTTGTTTTTAAGTACCAACTGCTAGTGTTTATTTTAGAGGACGAAGTGTTTTGCGGAATATTTTACCAATTAAAGAGTATTAGCAAAAAGTGTTATTGGTTTTTTTCTGAGAAATTCTCAGTAGCTGCTCGGAGTTAGGATTTTTTCCAATAGGCTCGCCCTCTATTACATGGGACCTAAAACATACCGGCGAACTGTGGGTGTACATTGGTACATCTCTGCCTAACCCTTCGGGGAATACAGATATGGTGGTATTATTTTTTATGTTTAAACGTGTTTTTTTAAACTCAGAGCCTAAATTGACAGTTTCGATACGTAAAAACATAAAAATAATGTTCTTTCGGCACAAAAACATAAAGCACACTATTTTCAAGTTGGACACAAAGCTGTCAAATCAATATTAATACCTTTTAATAATGATTATTAGATGCCCTTTAGTAACTTAGGTACTGTAATTACGCTACTATCATCACAATACCGGTTGCTGGGTCTTCAAATTGTACTAGATTGAAACATAAACTGATATTTTCTATTATATTAAAACTAGCTGCTGCCTGTGACTTTACCTTTGGTTACTGCTCCGCTCTCGTAAGTCATAGAGTGATTTTATATAGCCTATACTTTGCCTCATGAATGTAGCTATCTTTTACAAAAAGTTTTTCTCCAATCCGACTGATAGTTTTAAAGATAACAAGAGTACAAATAAACTCTTCAGATTTATTAGTATAGATGAATGGCAAACTTCTCGCGACTTCGTGTTCGTGGCTTATTTCACTCGCGTTAAGTTACGTTTTCGGTTACTACTCCGCTCCCGTGGATCGTAGGGTGATGTTATATAGCCTATGTTACTCAGGAATAATGTAGCTATCTATTGGTGAAAAAATGGTTAAAATCGGTTCAGTAGTTTTTAAGTTTATTCGTTACATATAAAAATACAAATATTTTTTCTTGTAATATTAGTGTAGATGACTTAATCACTAAGAGAACTCAACACAAAAGTGACTATAATAAAGAACCCAATCGCTTAATATTCAAATTCAAATTCGTTCTGTAATTCGCCCGATATTTGAATAAAACGTATAAATCTTTTTGGCCAGAACTACTTTCGGCTAGGTTGCATTGTTATATAACCTTCTTAGTACCTAAGTAGGTCCCCGCAAAGTTATTTAGTCTATATCTAAAAGATACTTCTGTTAGATCTTAATTAAATAATAATATGTACTTTAAATATAACATTGGAATTATGAACTGACTTTAAATCGTATTGAAATTTTTGATAACTTGAATAATTGACTAATTCAAGCTCCTGCCAAATTAATAAACTATTTTAAATCTTATTTTGTGATTTTTAGGTACATTTTAGTGTTGTCAAGCTAGTAACTTACCTACTTAATCTTCCTACAAATTATTCAATTAAGAAAAAATGTCTTTGTTTTAACAAAAAGTGATCCTATAAAGGTTTCATGTCTCTCTAGGCATCTATTAAGTGTTTCTCAGTCACTAACCACACTATTTTATTCTAGATCACAGCATTTCACGTCCAAAACAAGGTGTAACAGTAAATATTAAGCGATTAAAATAAATCTACCTCCATTCTACGGTCGTGCGGTGAATCTAGGTTGTAGACACTAGGCCGAGACAGGTGCAGCTACCCTACTGCAACCAAACCAGTCGAAATACTGGCCGCTAACGGATCTGACTGTTTGAATTTCGAACGAAGATATTGTGGTTTGAATATGGAATGTTTAGAGATAATGACGGTTTGAAATTTTGACGTTCTAAATTGAAATTGTTGGCTTGAAACTAAAGAACGTTGTTCGAAATTTAAACTTTGATTATTCACAGTACCATTTAAATCTTCATGATAAACAGTTGCCAAAAATAACCAAACACTCATTTCTGTTCGTACAACACGCAATAATAACTCAAAAATAAATCGAAAAGGCCCGAAATTGAGGTCATTCAGACGAGCGGCGAAAGCGTCGCGTCGTGCGTTTTTTTTTTCACTCATTCGATTACTGTCTGGAACTCGGGACGTATTGTTTTCCGTCCGTCTTGCCGGCAGATGGCTGTCGTCCTTAATTACGTGTCGGGTCACTTTTAAGGTTTATTCAAAACTTTTTGGAGGTTTTCGTTTGTTTAGAGTTCGTATTTCGAATTTGAATGAAAATTTGTGGCGGATTTTTTTGTATTGTTTTTTTTTTATGTTAGCAATGAGGTTTATAAGAAGTTGACTTATATAATAGGCAACTTGTGAAATTACTATAGTCGTCTATGCAAGTCTTAGTTTAAAATTACAACAAAAAAAATATCTAATTGAGATATTAAATCAGTCCCAGATTAACTTAGACTAAGAGCAAAGAACAATAACTATTGGCCTATTTGTTCACCATCCAATAAGATTGCATTAAGATACTTGATAAATTATATCAAACAAATTCGAATTCATTTTAAAAATTATCAGCTGCTCAAAATATTCTTTGTCGATTTTAGTCAAAATCAAAGTCAAAAAATTTATTTTAACAGGCAATTTTGAAAGTCATTTACAAGAAAAAAAAAAAAAATAATCTAGTTGTACCTTCCAAAAGGTAGTTTCGTATGGAGAAGAATGGGCAGGAATACTTACTTCATACTTACTCTTTTACATATAATACCTATGTAAAATATTTTACAATATTTGTATAAAGGATCATACGGTGAGTTGACTGATGAACTTTAATACACTATAAAGATCAAAAACGTAGTCATAAAGATTGTCATGAAAGCTAATAAATAAAAGCTTTCATAGTACAAACGAAATTAGTTTATCTATGAGTTGCATTAAGCTTCCTTTTTCCTTGCTCTTAGCTTGTTACTAGTATCCGGTATACTAAAAACCTAATACTCTGCATTTTTATTTATTTACGGCTAGGGATATCATTATTTTGATATACTTTATTTATCTATTTAAATATTAAAATTTAATGTAACAAAAATTACAACGACGGACTTATTGCTTTAGGCATTCTCTACCAGTGAAACAACCTTACTTTGGTTACTATAAATTACCAAAATTGTATGATACTTAATATTAGTGCAAAAGTGAGTTTCTTTCCCGTGACCTCCGTGGTCTTGGGTTAAATTCCCAGGTCGAGGAAAAAGTGTTATTGGCTTTTTCTATTAAATTCTCAGTAACAGAAGTTAGGATTAATGTCCGGTTAATGGCAATAGGCTCGCTCCCTATAAAGGCCTATTCAGACCTAAGCGGTATTCGCTACCGCCTGCGGCAGAGAAAACCCAGTGGGTATGCGGTAATATTACTGTTCAGACCTAAGCGGTATTCGCTACCGTTCGTAACCCGCGCGGTATGTACCTCTACCCACAGCGGCAGCGAATATCGCTCAGGTCGCTGTATCCGCGGTACTTGATACTAAATACCTGAGCGAAACCCGCGCGGTATGTACCTCTACCCAGAGCGGCAGCGAATATCGCTCAGGTTTGAATAGGCCTTTACATGGGACCTAAAAACATACCGGCGAACTGTGGGTGTACAGTGATACACCTCTGCCTAACCTTTCAGGGAATACAGGCGTGATGATTAATTCTTGGGCACCGTCGCTATTCTTTCTTCTCTCGCATCTCAAAGCGCGGCATTTTCATTCATCAAATTAACTTCCTATTTCCTCACCGAGAAATAGTAAACAATATAATATATTATGCATTGTTTGTTTGTAAATAATCTGCTAAACTGTGCCAAGCCACACTGTTGTCACTAACTACAACTTGTTGACGAATTTTTAAACAAACCGCTGTGAATAACGAAATATATTTGTGATAACTATATGTTTCTTTGTCAGTTTGTGATTAATTTTTCCTATTTGTCAGTTGGTTGTTTGTTTTATTTGCTTTGACGGTGATTTTTTTTGTAGCATTTTGCTGGTATTATACAATTACTGCTTCAAGTTACTAGAAAACTATAGCAACAAAAGTTACAACTATTCATAATTAGCTTTTACCCGTTACTTCGTTCGTTTCAAAGTTTATATAATTATTAGGTACCCCACGGGAACTGTAATTTTTCCTGGTCAAAAAGTATAACTACAATCTTTTCAAATCGAAAGCTACAGACTGAAAGAATCGTTACAAAGTGTCACTATATTCTCTGCTTAGCTCCGAAAAAACACAGCATATTAATATGAATTCCAAGAATATAGTCCGTGTAGTAAAATATTAAAAAGTTTGAAGGACATGTTTGAAAATGAATGTTGAGTCAGACATTCCCGCTTGGGGCAAAGTGACTTGTGAATTGATTGATTATCAGCTCGTTATTGTCCTACTACAGGGCAAAGGCCTCTTCTCATAAAGAGAAGGCTGAAGGCACAAGTATTGATCACCACGCTTGCTCAAGGTGGATTAAAAAATGTCAAATTTATGTATCTTAAAATATTCATTTGTTTTATTTGAAAACAAAAGAATAAAATCTACAGATTTATCTCACTGTGGGTAATAATGTTGCCCGGTATAAAATCTGATAACCAAGGTAGGTACTTAATTTTTTACTATACAAACATATGAAAACTCACGCCTTTTTCGATTTCACGGGTCTAGGCAGAAACTACAGAACGCCACCTGCTACGTTCCTTACATACTCCTCGTACACGTTCATACAAGCACGCCGGTTACGAATACTGCTCACCCAACCGAATTATTTTTACATTCAAAACAAACAACATAATTATAAATATTAAAAGCCCAACTTTTCTAAATTCCAATAATAGTTTCATTAACAACCACAATCTCCGACAAAATATCAACTTTCAACGCATTGAAAACTATTTAAAAGACAAAAAACAACAAACAAAAAATAAAAATATTAAGTACTTACTTCAGCCCGCGTCTCAAATTTGATATATTATCCCACGGGAACCGTACATTTTTCTTTGATAAAAAGTATTCCATGTGTTACTCCACACTACAATCTATCTCTGTGCCAAATTTCATCCAGATCGGTTCAGCCGTTTAAGCGTAAAAGAGTTACAAACATACACCCATCTAACCTCACAAACTTTCGCATTTATAATATTAGTAGGATCCTACAAGACCGCGCAATTTCAAGTAGCAAAACTAAAATCAAAATGGCCGCGGGCGAGGATCAGTAATATCTATCGTATAAAATAAATTCTGAGTAAAAACTGATGCACCTCATCCGTCTACAGATTAAAACGAGAAACAAGACTTATACAAAAAGGTCTTGCCCGTTTCTAAGGCATAGGTACTGGTTTGTTGCTTTTGCCTTTTTTATTTTGTCTATGGCGTTTGAAATTTAAAATTCATTCTTTTTTTAAATTTCGCAATGTCATGCTTGTCATGACATGATTTTCGCATTCGATATCGAATTAGTTCTTTTTTTAAATAGTGTATAATAACCTAAGTAATAAATTCAAACGTTTAAATATCGAACGTTCAAAGAAAAACGTGGTATTGCCCGTTCATTTTAAGAGTAAAAAGGCTTTCACTGATATTGTATACGTACCTATATCCTGTTTTGGCGACGAGTGGGAAACCGGTCGGCAACATGACCTACCCCACTCACGTATTCCTTACAGTACGGCCCAAGTCGGCCGAAAAATGCGACGAGAGAAAGGTCACTTACCCTTTCTTTACGTCGTCGTCAATAAATATGTGGGAAAGTTTTGATGTTTCGGGTTATTTTGATATGAGGACTTAGTTTGCTGCCTCTTAGGTATTGTGACCGAGATACCGGATGACCATCATACCATCACGCCTGTATTCTCCGAAGGGTTAGGCAGAGGTATACCAATAATCGCCGACTAATCGCTGGTATGTATAGGTCCCATATAGATAGCGGATTATGCTTTACTTTATGCACGGCTCCAATTACTATCACTGAAAGTCATTTAATTGAAACTAAAAGTTATGCATGTGCTTGACTCGAGAGATGCCAAACATGTGCCCCTTAAATAAAAACCTAAACGTTTCCTAATTCTAAATTGAAATCCCAAAAAGGAAATCGACTGTTTGGAATAAAACTATTTCAGTCTGGTTTCCGCGGTATACAACCTTCACAGTTGAATCGTGCGATCGTTTGAACCACATACATATATGGATGGATGGATGTTTGTTACTTTTTTACGCTGGATAGAATTTGCCAAAATTTGCCAGACTTATAATTACAAAGATATTGATCTAGCTTAACACATTTGCTTTTTATTCCATTTTTGCGTTCTTGTATCATAATTTAGGACTGTATTTTGTAGTCTACGCAGACGAAGTCCCGGGTAAAAGCTAGTAGATAAAAACATTTCTATCTAAAATTCCAGCTAAACTCTAGATATTTATAAGATTGACATTGACATCGTTTTGTAACGTCACCTGTTGGAAAAGCGGATGTGTTCATGAATTGAGTTCCAAGAAAACCTTGTTTATGTTGAAGTTTATTTTTTCATCTCCCGTTGTTTTGTTGTTTACTTTATTAGTCAGACTGGTATTTTTCTTAGTATTTTGAAAATGTACTCAAATAGGAATTACAACATTACATCCTACATAGCATCACGCCTGTATTCCCCGAAAGGTTAGGCAGAGGTGTACCAAGGTACGCCCACAGTTCGTCGGTATGTGTAGGTCCAATGAGATAAACCACGAGGCTAGCGAGGCAGTCAAAAAATTATAAATAAATGGTATTATAATACTAGCCTATTATGGTCCCACTGTAAGGCAAAGGCCTCTTCTCATACAGAGAAGGCGCACGAGCATTGATCACCACGCTTGCTCAAGGCGGATTGACGATTTCTGACTTTTCAATATAAGTCCAAGTTTCCTCACGATGTTTTCCGTCACCGATGCCAGTGATGTCCAAGATAAACTTAGAAAGGATAGAAACAGGAATCACATTTTCTATTTTGTAGAAGTATTGATTTTATGAACTGAGATAGAGTAACCAAATCTAAGTTATTAAAATACTTACTTCCTAGTCGTGTATGTATTTGGAAAGCACTGAATCGACTTCGCACCAAATAGAGTGGGCCGCCGCAAATACGATTGGGCAAAATGAGTTATCATAGACTGGTCAGATCAGTTGCGGTCAGTGCGATTACCTACAGAGGATCTGATTTGACCATGACCCATTGGCTTGGAGTGTCCTAAATGTCCATTGATCTTCACCCTTGACGGTCCTTTTTCAAAATAAGCTGGTCCGTTCTGTTGTGCTGCCTGTAATTTATCTCTTTCATCATATACCATTAAAAAAAACCGTCAATTTTAAAGGAATTTGATATATTTTGTCTTAAAATAACTACTTAACACTATGTCAACTGTGAAAAAGCTCAATCTTACAAAAAATGGTCCCAAGAAGTCCTTCAAAATTGCTCAATTTTCATACCGTTTTGATCAATGAAGCGAAAAAGCTGTGATATTAGAAATAAGTAAACTTTCACATTTAACGTTACGACTAGTAATAAAATATATTAATATTCCAAGTCAACGCATTTATTTTTATTAAACCATTTACAGGCACTTTTGAATTGGCAAAGAATCGATCAATCAGAAATTTTAAAGAAAGTTTATCAGAAAGTTGTATCTAGTTGCCCATTCCAAAACCTAGGTAGGTTTTTATAGACAAGAACGAGCAAGAAAACTCCACGTACACTCTTTTTAATTTTGTCGGTACTTATAACAATACACTATAAAAACCACCTTTTTTTGAATTTCGAACACAAATTCGCATTCACATTCTTATATCGATTCGCACACCCGTTCATCAAGTAACATCCCTAGTTTCGCAGTCAGTAGGATGGAACACGCTCGTAGATAATCGTCCCGCCCAAAGCTACTGAGGGCTTCATCTTACGTCTTCAACAGTAAAACCAGTTTGTTCCAGACCCCAGTGGTACATCAGTTATGTTCCTTATATTTATATCGTTCGTTATTATTGCAAGGTGAAGCGCACAGTTGATGTCCGTTCAAATGTGGGATGAAATAAAAATAGGGTTGACCTTTTCGGAAGTTGTGATGTTCTGGGAAACTAATTTTTAACATATATGTAGTTTCCTTTTGCTTCTTTTATCGAGCTGCAATTCAGTTTTATTTTGAAGTGGGAAATCTGTTTTTCTTTTTAACTATTTATAACAAGTATGACTCTAAATAATTAGAAAAGGGGTCTTTGCCCTGACGAAGGCCTCTTGTCATACAGAGAAGGCACGAGCATAATTAAAGATTGGCGATTTCAGACTTATTTATGACTAGATAAGATACATTTTCGGTTACTGCTCCGCTCCTATATCTTGTGGTGTGATGTTATATAGCCTTCCTCTATAAATGGATTATCGAACACAAAAATATTATTCAATTCGAACCAGTAGTTACATAGATTAGCGCGTTCATCCAAATAAACTCTTCAGCTTTATAATATTAATATAGACATGTGACTGCCCCCTTAGTCTCGTGGTCGCAAGCGCGACTGCTGAGTAAGGGGTCCTGGATTCGATTCCCAGGTCGAGCAAAAAGTGTTATTGGGTTTTTGCATTAGGAATTTCTCAGTAGCAGCCCGGAGTTTATAAGTTGGTCGTGTGACACCGGTTTGTAACCCTCAACTTCGTGCATGCTCCTAGAGCCAAAACGACATAATCTGTAAATATTAAAGACTCTCACTCATACCTAATGTTGTCCCCTATTAGAGCAATAACTACATATTCATTTGCCCACACAAGCGTGAAGGCAGGAGTCAATAAGAGCGTCTAAGTTTGCCCTTGACCTTTTTTCTGTGAAGATTATTATATTTGACGTGACGTGGGCTCGCTGCAGCTCGCGTGCTTATTAGTTCTAGGAATCAATACGAGGTAAATGTTAGATGGGGACTGTCTATCTGATTTTTCATTCACTTAATATAACTATATTAGTTATATTACGACTGTATTTCTTGAAGGAGTAGGCAGGGGTTAATGTGAGTACCTGCCAAGGTTGCCGAATTGGTTCGAAAGAGTCACCATGGCCCTTGAATCGTAAAGGGCATTGTAATGAACACGGATGGGTTTAAGTCAGTAAGAGTCGGACACTTCTTTCCGCTCCTCCAAGAGTGAAAGAAGAGATTTGGCATAAACAATCCTTTCATAAATAAATGAGGTCCTGACTCCTCTGAAGTAACCTTCAGCGGAGTCATACCTGTATTACAGGAGCTAGTGTCTTATCCCAAATACTAAGTCAAGTTTTATGCAATAAGTATAGAATATAATATAATAGAAAAGACTAAATTTTAATTTTCTTTCCACAAATTACAGTTTAAATTTAACTTAGATACAATTTTGATTATAATTTGTGGAAAGGTTGGTGCCTAAACTATGTTCTTTTTTCAAAACCTGTAAGTCAGGTTACCAGTACCCTAATTAATTGGTTCTTTGGCTTTGATTGGCTCTAGTGACCAATACTCTTCGAGTTCCACCGCCTTTCAAGCCAGTGTGTCACAAGCACGTATATCCCCAACATAAAACAAAACAAGATTAAACCGACAAAATGAATCCATCGTCTATCGTTATCGACACGTAAAACCTTGATATTTAATTGAGCTGTCAACAATGAACTTTTGGGTTGAAATGTCAAAATTTGATCGCGGAAGAATGTTTCTTACCGAAATTACAAAAAGAAAGCAATTATTTCTTTGAATTTCCTTATTGTGTTGGCAGGAAGTGATTTTGATTGGACCAGTGACGAATAAATTCCTTTTGTAAATCAATCTTAAAGAACTATAGAACAAAACGTACGTCTGTCTGTTACGCCTTTACGATTAAACTACTGAACCGATTTTGATGAAACGGATGGTTTTGATTTGGTACGGGGTAAGTTGGAACCACAAGAAAAGACACAGGCTACTTTTACTCTATTCCGTGATAACCGACTTTTATGCAGGCAAAATCGCGGGCAAATGTTAGTAATATTATAACACAAGCCAGTAACAGGTAACGTCACCTGAACGCAGAAGCGTATGTTCAGTGTGTATGCGGGACAAAAAACAAAATGAGAGCCGGTGAATGGCCGCTTGCGCTGGAGTACTAGGGCTGACCAATAGGAGAGCTACAATGTTAATCTGAAACAACATTTTATTTTAAGCATGAATACTTCAACATTCTCAAATTACATGAAAAAATTTAAAAGCCCTCGGTAAGCCTAGATATAATTTTACAAACAGATAAACTACAAAATCAAAAATAGAATCTGACAATTCGACAAGAAAGATGTAACGAAGAACTAATAAATTGATATCTCCTACCAAACAATAAAAAAAAGGAATTTCAAAATTCGAACAATCCCAACCTTCTTTTTTTAAACTGACCGTTTGATGCATTGATATTCCTGTCATACCTCTTTTAGTGATTTCAAAAAAAGAACACTTAAAATGGCGCTTGGACGGTCGGTTGTGGCAGGGCAGGTTTTAGCAGGGCTGGCCACTTAACTGATTAAGCTAAGATTGTGCTTGAGGGCTACTGTTAAGAATAACTGAACGTCGAAGTTATTAAAATAAAAGGGTTTGTAATATTTTTCAATCGGACTGAAAAACAATGACAGAATTTATTTGGATTATTTTTGGAAAACTAATTCGACTGAGTAGGTAACAGATTTCTATCTGAACACATTAATTCAAAATCTGCATTTTATCTACAACGATTATATCTGCAAGTGACTTTCTTCCCTGATTTTTAATGCAAAGAGATCAAATTAATTTGTCGTTTTAAAAATACAATTTTAAATGGCCTGCAAATTTTTATAAGCCCTGCTAAAATACGCCTGCTGAAACCTTCCAGTCTGAAACACCTGTAGAAATCCGTGTGTGAATCTATTGTATGCCAAATGCAATTCCTGCGACGCCTTCGACAGCCCTACAACCATGCGTCACCGCGGGCAGTTTGACAGCTTTTGAGCCGCGTTCGCTTTTTGAATTGTGGGCGTAGAGTATCTTTTTTGATTCGATTGGCTTAGGTTGCCAGTCATTCTGCTTAGTTTATTTTTTTCCCATTTAATCTGTACAAGTTTTGTTCATTAGTCAGAATGGAAACTTGCTGATATAATGTGGCTTTTATGTGGTCACAATGAGGAGTGATGTTGAGTAATGTCTGAGCGTTTTAATTTCAATTCTTTTGTTTAATTAATTTTAATACTTTGACTGGTTGGTTTATTAAAAACTAGCTTTTCTCCGCGTAAATGTCGGTTATCGCGGACACAGACGAAAACGAAAAATAAAATATCTATCTATCCTATCCTGGGATTCAAACTTACGTGGTTTAATCGTGACAGCGTATAAGATAGATAGACAGAGTTACTTTCACAGTTATAATATTAATATGGATTTAAGGACAAAGTGTATTGTGTAAAGGAATTTTCGACGATTTATCTCAAAAGAGATTAACATATTATGTTTATACTTATAGGAACTTCATTACACAACACACTTCTAAATCCCACCCCATTCTGGAGCAGTCAAATAAACAGGTTAATTTATCAAAAGGCGATTGCTGCTAAATGGTTTCTACTTATATCATAGAAGAAATGAAGAGCCATATACCAAGTAAAAGGGTACAAAGGTGCAACACCTACACATCAAAATGTATTGAACAGCTGACAGGGTTTCTAGAATTCAGAACTGAATGCATGATAAATGTTTTTTTTTTTATATGGGTAAGTTGTTGGCTCTAGTCTTGGTCAGGGATGACAGAGACAAAGTCGACGATGGAGTGAGCTTACGCAGAAGAAGCAAATTCACTCAAACTTTAAGGCGATTGGGATTGAATGCGTTCAATGTACCATGCTCTAGTCTGTATAAAATATATTTTATGTTTAATAATATATCTAAATAAAATAGTAAGTAGCAATAAAACATAAAGCATTCATACATTTTTTACAACAACATTTTCCAAGTTATAAAAACGGGTCCATTTTAGCAAAATTCAATTTATTTGATATACTATACGTATAAATAGGTAGATATTAAAATACATTTCGAAAACAATAACCAATTATATTGAACCCGGCAAATGCATTCAATAAACAAAATATAAAGCAGGTCTTATAAATAGAAACAATACATTTGTTTTTGTATATAAATATTAAAATAGCAGACATATAACCTCACCATCTATTGTAATGATTTACATTGATATTTTGAGGTGATTTTGGTTGATATCTTGACGTGATTTTGGTTGATATTTTGAGATTATGGTTGATATTATGACATGATTTCGGTTGATATTTCGAGATGAATTTGGTTGATATTTTGACGTGATTTTGGTTGATATTTTGACGTGATTTTGGTTGATATTTTGAGATGATTGTCGTAGATATCATGAAATGAACTTCATTGATATTCTGATATGTTTTTCGTACATATTTTACTAGTCAATGAGAGCCTCAATTTTGAGAAGTATACATCCACCAGCTCCTTTCAACCTTGGCAATATTAACCTAATATTAGTCCTGGTAAAGGTCGAGGTAATCCACTGGATTTCGGCACCACAGTCTCGGTTTTAGAAGAAGATACAGAAGAAGTCTTAGAATGCCCGTCAGATTTTCGGCTAAGATGATTGGTTTAAAACCCCAGACAAAGCCAAGAGTAATACCTAGTATACAATAACTATACGTTTCCACCGATAGCGTTGTTATAAGGTCACAGTTTTATCAGTTCAATAAATGCTTTTTATGACTCACTCGAGAGTTAATAATATGAACTATTGAATCGTTCGACGCACTTATAGAGGTTGGTGCACTTTTCATATCCTACTACTTACCTACCTTTATCCTTACTTCCATATTACGAATAGTAGCTTTTGCCCGTGGCTGCGTCTGAGTAGAAGAGCTTGACTTTGGGCATCTTTTTTTTTTGGAAAACAATTTTTTCAAATATTCTTGAGCAAATGGTTTTTATCAAGTGCTCAAATCATGGTTTCATCATCAATAATGACGGACTCTCCCATACACACTTTCATCATCTATTTCAACTCCTTCAAGTGCTTTTCTCGGAACAAAAGGTAGCCTATATCCTTCTCTAAGGTCTAATCTATTTCTGTGCCAAATTTCATTAAAATCGGTTCAGGTGTTTAGGCTTGAAAGCATTAAACAGCTGAACCGATTTTGATGCGTACAGGGGCAAGCAAGTTTGAACCCCAAGAAAGGACAAAGGCTACTTTTTATTCAGCGACTTCGTCTGCATCCGCAATATCCGGCACTTACGCGGAAGAAGTCGCAGGCTAAAGCTAGTTATTAATAAATAATAAGCCCATTATTTTTCTAAATAGAACGTGATTTTTGAAAATAATTGGCTATTTCTTTAATGTCGTGAAAACTTAACCAAACGTGACAATCAATGAAAATGACTGAGTACCTAATCATCGTTCTTTATTAAAAAGGTATTTTTAGAGTCACCGTTTTTTTTATTAACTGGCTCCTACCTGCCTAAAAAATAACAGCAATGTAGGAGTTGTTTCATGTTATTAAATTAATGATAAGTGCAATCCGTGGTGCTTGGCAATCTGGGCTTCTCCCAGTTGTAAACATCCCTTTGTGCCTATTGGCCTAGTTCTGTTCTGTCTCCTGCCTGTTCTGTCCTGTGTCCTCCTCCTTGTTTGGAGGGAAGTGGAAATTATCTGTTTTCTTACTCCTCTGCTAGTCTTTTCTTATTAATTTCGTTGAGCTTCATTACCTCGGTGCTTTTCTGGCAGTCTCCACGGTTGATTCTGGCTTTCAGGAGTTGCAGTGGTTGGGAATGCAATAGCATGGGAATGGCATGAAACAGCTTTTTTGGGACAAGCAAGCCCTTGCTTGTCCCAAAAAAAGCTGTTTCATGCCCTCACGTTTATAATATAGGTACAAGTATAAATTCAAATACAAATTTTCTCGAGACTCAAAGACTCCTTAGTTACTATCATCTGTCCAGTCTGATTCAAATGCTAAAAAGCTAAAGTCTAACAATACCAAAGTCAAATCACACACACACAAAAGATCTATTCTCAGCCTCAATTAACATATTAATCATTTGATTAATTAATCATTATTAAGCGAACAGTGAGGAAGTGAGTCTTACGTGGTTACCAACAATAAAATCAGTAATTCCAATGACTTAACACGCGGAATTCCGGTGTCCGTCCGTATGTTTGTCAACAACACAGAAACTCATTGGCTTAATAATATATTTGAATGAAACATTCGTTATTTATTAATTTGTCTGGCTGCGTGTGATTTTTCTAAAATATTTATTGTTTGGTTCTGTTGAATCATTTGGTTGGTTGGACACGTAAATCCCCATTGATATTGATACTATGTTCGTTGTGTAAATATATGACTAATTGCCAGATACTAAATTATTATAGTTGCCACTTTAATATTCTTAACGGTCTCGTTAGCCTAGAGGTCCTAAGCACTACTGCTAGGGTAGAGGTCTTGGATCTGATTCCCAGGTCGAAAAAATGTTATTCGATTTTTCTATGAAATTCTCAGTAGCAGCTCGGAGCTCGGCAAACCATCACGCCTGTATTCCCTGAAGGGTTAGGCAGAGGTGTGCGATTGTACACCCGTAGTTCGCGGATACGTTTAGGTCCTATGTAATAAGGGTCGAGCCTATTGCCATAAACCAGGCACCAATCCTAACACTTGCTACTGAGAATTTCATAGAAAAACCCAATGACACTTTTTGCTCGACTTAAGAATAGAACCTAACACCTCTAGCTACCTAGTCGCGCTTAGAACCTTTAGGCCGAGTCAGATCTACAGTAACTGTCATAAAAGTCTCCTCAAATTCAAATTCAAAATATTTTATTTTATATCAAATCTTCATAAGATGTGCTACATACATACAACCTCTTGCTTCCTGCATTCACTTGCAAAATCATCTCCGACATTTCCTCTCTCAAATATTAGGTGGCAAACCATTTGACCCCATTTAGTTACCGCTGCCATAAACAAAGTTAAAATACGACCAACCAATCTTGGTAGTTGACATGTTATGTGCTCATCAAGTTTGTAGTTTAATGTGAATTAATTTCAAGTGTATAAACTTGGTACTTGATGGGCATTGAGGGAGGTAAGATTTTGGTTGGTTCTGGTTGATTTTGAGTTGGAGAAAGGGTAGGGAAATGGTTTTTGGAATTGTTTAGTAAGGTATAAGATTTATAAAGTGAAGTGTTGATAAAAGTTTCCTAAGTATCAAAAAAACATCTATAAATTGGGCAAAAGAAATTCTTTTTCTTGATATGAATTTACAATCAACGTCATGAATGCTAAGAAATAGCTACAATATACAATTATTAACAAAACACATCAAATTAGCATTCTAATCTCAGTCTCAAACTGTTAAAAATATTTCTTATTTAAGTACTAAACATTTTGACATCAAAGTTTTTGACATTACCTACTGAAATGGGATCAATAGTGACTTGAATTTTACTCTGAAATTACTGCAGTGGCATTCTATACGGTAATTCCACCGTCACTTCGACGCTCACTTCGCACTTCAAAGTGTCAAATAAATCAATGTCATATGAATTTGATTGAATATTTGATGTCATTGAATAGCGACTTGAGATGCGAGTTCATGTCTGAATTTGACAGAATCGATGTACTGGTCTGATTACAAAAATTCTTTCACTGATATAAAGCTACACTATTGCCTCTTATCACATGGTATGTTTTAAGGTATATTTGTTTTCTTCGCGACCGCAGACGCGGGCAAAACCCAGTCACCACTAACTTTTAAATCCAATATCGAACTCCATTACAAGTTAAATGTCTATATAAAAGTGCTGGCAACAGTCTGTCTGGCTATGACGTTCCCAATCAGGGCGACAACCTCAGCTGTGTGATTCTGTAAGACCTCGTTCTAAACTTCGAATCTGAATCCGCTGTGACTTTCTTGATTGACATTCTAAAAACTCGGTTGATAATTCAAATTTACACTAGCGCCACTCTGTCAGCGAGTTGAATTAAATTGACGAGGAAATTTTAACAGATAAAGTATTAGATCACGTAAGAAGTGGCATTCTATACGGTAATTCCACCGTCACTTCAACGCTCACTTCGCACTTCAAAGTGTCAAATAAATCAATGTCATTTTGACCCTTAAGCGAAGTGGGGGTGAATAGCGACGTGACATGCGAGTTCAAGTCTGAATTTTTACAGAATCGACGTACTGGATGGAAAACAATGCTCCTGAAGTTTTATTACTCTTCATTAGTTTAATACCTTGTTTTTATCATTGTTTTTCTGCTTTATCTTAAGTTTTTAGTAGTAAATACTGCGTAGGAGCAATATCTTTTATTGTGAAGATAGCTGTCACTATTAGGAAGTTTAAAAACATACCATCACGCCTATCTTCCCCAAAGGGTTAGGCAGAAACAAGTGTACCAATGTAATGTATGTAAGTTTAAAAAAATATCTCTAACTAGCTGTTCCCCGCGGTTTCACCCTCGCTGCTCAGCACCTGTTGGTCGTAGCGTGGTGTTACATAGCCTATAGCCTTTCTCAAGAAATGGACTATCCAACACTAAAAGAATTATCCAATTCCAACCAGTAGTCCCTGAGATTAGCGCGTTCAAACAAACAAACTCTTTAGCTTTATAATATTAGTATAGATTAGGTTTTGTTCGCGAGTTTGTTTGCGTAAATGTCGGATATCACGGATGCAGAATGTCCTTTCTTGGGGTTGAAACTTACCCCCAAATTATGTTAAATCGGTTCAGTGATTTAGTCGTGAAAGCGTAACAGATACTTAGTTATATTAGTATGGATAAAATTTTATTATTTATTTATATGATCTTTTGGCAATAGGCTCGCCCCCTATTACATGGGACCTAAATATACCGGCGAACTGTGGGTGTACATTGGTACACCTCTGCCTAACCCTTCGGGGAATACAGGCGTAATGGTAGGTATATTTTTTTTATTTATATGATCTTTTACTAAAACGAGCCTTTCCACAAGATCACAATAATTTAAGTAATTTATTGCATAACTGTACATTACCAACAGTTCAATGTACATTCAAAACTTAAACTTAGACTTTACAGGTTTAAAATTAATCAGCGTTAATCAAAACAACCGCGAAATCCCACCTAAACTACTTCATATTTTCACAAGAGTCGATTCATTTTCTCAGAACTACCCCCTCACCCAACCTCTAGATCTTAGCATCCCACACAGATCTAAAAACACGTGTACTTACATAATTCATAGAGCGAAATCTATTCAGTATTTTGACAATCGTTGTTTCATTTAGCAGTATCACTCCTACAAACATTTAATAGAAATGTTTATCTTAAATAGTCTTACAAAAAAAAACGACGGGTTGCACTCCGGGAGTGCCGGCAGAAGTGAAAACGCTAAAGACGTACACAAAATATGACAATTCGCTGACGCAAATTGTCAAATTTGGGTACAATAAATTCGTAAGATTTTCGATCAGGTCACGTGTCCTGACGCGAGTTTAACATTTTTTACCCATTCCAAAACAAGTGCACAACGCCGCTTACGAATTTTCGATCAGGGTCACGTTTCCTGACGCGAGTTTAACATTTTTTACCCATTCCAAAAAAGTGCACAACGCCGCTAAAGAAGTTTTCACTTCCAAATTCGCCACAGTTTATATCTTATTTGTAAGCCATTATAGTCATAACAACTGGAAACAAGCATAGAACAACAGCCCCAAGGACGAAAGCACCTAAAAATATGACATGAAATATTAACAACAGGGCTGGGGGGGTAGATCGATACCGGTCGAGTGGACGATTCGACGGCGACCTATAAAACTGCTAAGATGCTCGGGTGAGATCGCCTGGGGTGGCTGCCACAGATCAGCTAACTGATGGATAAGATCGGAATTAAATTTTTTGGTGTTCTTTCTTTTTTCTCGTTGGCCTTAGGTCCTATGCGCGACTGCTACGCTAGAGGTCTTAGGTTGGATTACCAGGTCGAGCAAAAAGTGTTATTGGGTTTTTCTATGAAATTCTCAGTAGCAGCTCGGGGTTAGAATTTGTGCCCGGTAATTGGCAATGGGCTCGCCCCTTATTAGGACCTAAACATACCGGCGAACTGTGGGTGTACATTGGTACACCTCTGCATAATCTGTGATGGTAAGGTTTACATAGTTTTGTAGGGCTTTTAGAGAAGAAGAAGCTTTGAGGGTGGTTTAGAGAAGTGGTAGTGCTGAGAAAATGAGAAGATGATGGTGCAATTCTTTTCTACATCATTAACAGGCACTTTTGAATTAGTTAAGGAGTTAGTCAGTTAGAATATGAATTCATAACATACTTTTTTAAGTTTATCTTGGATATATTACTGACATCGGTAAAAGAAATTCTGGGCCGGAACAATATTATTAGCTCTATTATAGTTTGTCATCGAAACGCTAAGAAAACATAGACTCAGACTTATATTATTACAAGTCTGAATTCGCCAATCCTATAATAATATAAATTTTACGAACATAATTCATATCAGTCTTGAGCAAGCGTGGTGATCAATGCTTGTGCCTTCTCTGTATGAAAAGAGGCTTTTGCCCTGCAGTGGAACAATATTAGGCTAGTACCATTTCTCAGGTACAAAAGGTACCTTACTCACTAACATTGAAATGGAACAACTGGTTTTTTGTCATGTTTTACATCCATCATGATTTTTTTTAACCAGACACTTTCCCTGAGCCATAAATTTAGCCAGACTCTTAAAGCTGGAAACAGAGCTTCAAATACCGCATCCATTCGGATTCTCCTCCCTAATCCCTGACATCTTAAGGGTCAAAGATCCCGAGCGTGTCTGTACTTTTTAGACTGTAGACAATGTAGACTGGGCTATTTGTTTGGCTACGAGCTCGGACAGCGTTGGGGTAGGGCATGGCTGTGGATGAATTTGAATGAGACGTGTATGGAAAATGTGGTTTCTGTAATTTTTTATTTGTTTTTACCGGTTCCTCATTCTTTAATTTTAATTGGATTTAACATAACATAACATGCCATCACGCCTGTATTCCCCGTTGGATTAGGCAGAGGTACCTATACCAATGTATGCGCGCAGTTCGCCGGTATGTTTAGGATGGATTTATTTTGAAAATTATGTTGTTTTTATTTTAGCTTGATAATGGTTTTCATATGGGTGTTATTTAATTGCATGGATGCTGGGTATATTAATAAACAATATTATTACGTAAAAACTATTAGAACGCATATCAAAATCAGCCAACCTATCTAAATTACCTTAGGTGCATTTATCTGAAGTGAAGTTTAGGTGAGCTCTCATCCCACCTGACACTAGGTAATGACAAATCACCTCAAACTCACTTCATCCAAATTCACAGATAGAGATTTTTACAGAACAACACTCCAGATTCCAATACCTTAACAATTATCTCTTCTAACATCGACAACTAACAAATTCCACCTACCGCATTAACATGACAGACAAACTAACTGACGGATAGTTGCTAATAGTCGACAAATTGGGGCTGGCACCCCGCCAGATGCTGACAACGAGAGTGAAATGTACCACGTGAGATAAAGTCTGCGCCCAAGATGCTGTGGGGTACTCTCTCTCTCTCTCTCTCTCTGCTTACATAGAATAAGTAAAGGATGCCCCGTTGGTCTTGTGGTCGGGCAAAAAGTGTTATTGGGTTTTTCCATTAGGAATTTCTTAGTAGCAGCCTGGAGTTGGGAAGTTGGTGGTGTGACGACCCGGTGTCTTGGAAAGCACGCAGAGTCGTGCTATATCGGATCTATCCCTGGCCGTGTCAGATTGCCGTCCCATCAGACTATGAGAGTTAGGGAAGAAGAGGTGTAGCTGTGTTTGCTCTTGTGTTTTTAAAAACAATCATGGCCTTGTCCCATGTCCCTGATTCAAACGAGTGTTCAAACGTCTGAAGAAAATGATTGGACTTACAAAATCCTTGGGACTGTAATTTTGAGTGTATGCATCATACAATACGCATGCTTACTTACTTTTTGAAATAAGAAAATTCGAACGTCAAATTATGACATAGCGACCATGACAATCCCAATATTCGAAAATGGAACATCGTGATTACTGAATAAAAATTTTGAAAATCGAATCCTTTAACGAACATAGTTTTAATTTGTTTTAAGAACGACAATTCTTACGACATATTAATGACACATTGTCTGTACAACTGACAGAATACAGTCTTTAATTTGAGATAAACCTAGTTCTCTAGTGAGTTGAGCACGTGCTAGGCATGAGTACATACAGCACGTGTTCAGCACGATACTGTGACGTCACAGCCATAATGTCTAGTCTACAAGACATGCATATCGCACAGAGTAGGCGTAAAAAATACAATAAATTGTAGCTTTTTTCTTTGTGGCCAGTGTTTATGTTTTGTTTTTGACAGATTAGGCTGAATGGAAGAATGTTGGCCTGTTGTTTCTTTGGATAGGTTTTAAAGGTTTTTACTGTTTTTTTTCTATTAAGCAAGTGATTTATTTGTATTAGAAAGGCAACAGTTTGAATAGCCAGTGTATTTTTGTTAAATAAAATTTTTGTGCCTATGTTAACCTTAAATGTACCTATATCTAATTGGTACTCAAATGGGTATTAGGTATATAGTTAGGTATTATAGGTTATAAAAAAGGAATTGAAAATTCTCTATTGTAATTGCTACTCGGAGATATACCTACAAGACAGCGTATCACTGACACAATAATTAATAACTGCTGTGATGTTGTTTCTATTTAGTCGACATTGTGACGAGACGATGACTCATCAAATATTAGAATTAGGTCAATGTCAAAGCATTTATTTCAATTACATAGTCACTTTTGAATTGTTAATTTTATGTGATATTAATTTTTCATTGACATCACAATTTATAAACTTAAATATTTATTTTACAGTCTAAAAACATTGGTATTCAAAACTGTAAAAAATAAAATGTCATTCTCGTACTAAATGTGAAACAAAAACGAGTTCCTTTTTTAAACATTTTACACAAAAAATTCAACACATTCAAATTTCGAACAACCGAAACTAAAAGCCCACAACACACTAGCACCACCAAACTATTGCACAAAAAAAAACAAAAACCGACCATTTTCCACGTACAGATAAAACTCAACGAAAGCTCTATTAAAAAGCGAAGTTAATCCACAATACTATCTGTAAACAAATAGTGGGACCGCCATTTTGGCGTGCGGAAAAAAACATTTTAGAAGGCGGAACTAGGCTGGGTTTTTGTTAAAATTCCGAAGTGCGTTGGTTGGGAGGCCCAATAGCGCGAGCGGGCGGGGCTTCTCGATTCCGGTGACTTTCGACAATGACCTGTTTTTGTCCGATGATTCTTGCTAGATGCGATTCTCTTTGGCTTTTGTTTTTTGGCGTCGCGTTTTGTTAGTTTGGTTGTTGCTGGCTGGTTTTTGGGGACGCGGCGTTTGAATTTGGATTGTGTTTTGATGATGATTTTATGGATTTGGGTTTTTTAAAACATGCTTTAATTAACTATATTGTAAGTAGATATGCACCACAATATTGTACGACACCTTTAATTTTTTATTTTGTATTAATATTCAAATACCAGTAAAATACTTAGTACCTATTGCTTAGCAAAACTTGTAACAATATGCGTAGAAGATAAATAGGCCTATGACATATCGCCTCATTTTGAGATATTAAATACTTGCACCATGATTTACAGAATATTGTTAAAAACCAACATGCATTATTGCCAGACGCTTTCCGTGGGTCATAACCGCCGATAGAGTTCATAATACAGTTTTATATTTGCCATTGAACAAGACAGGGGCAAATTTCACCAAGCTGGACTGTCCATATAGCATCAGTCGACTGTCTTATTATTCACTAGCTTCTGGCTTCCAGTTCGACCGGGTTCGTAGTTTTTTTTTCAAACGCCTTATGTTACGTCTGTGGTTACTGCCCCGCTCGCGTGTGTCATAGCGTAATAATATAAGCCTCTACTATTCCTCATGAATATGGCTATCATATACAATTCGTTTTTTTCTAATCCGACTGTAAGTTCTAGAGATTAGCTTGTTTAAACAAACACAAAAGACTTCAACTTTATATTAGAATCTATAGACAAAGCTCTTACATCAAAAATAAACTAAGTCAAATCAAAGTCAAATCATTTATCTCAATTACACCATAAAAGGCACTTATAAACGTCATCAACAAAAAAGAAAAAAAAAACGAATCTAGTTCTAAATTTAAAAATAAAACCCAAAATCCCACAACAAAACCTCACTTAACTTAGTTCAACATAACACGTTAAAACATCACCAACAAAGCACTGCGTATCTTACGGCACTAAAGCGTGACGCACACTGAGCTCTTACTTTAATTAGATCGGTCGAGGCGCGGCCTCGAGTGACGGTGATACCAAGTTTCGGCGCATTGTGTTATTTGCAATGCGTTTTTTTGGTAATGGAATTAATTTACGTACGTCTGAATTCCCGAGTGGTTTTTTTTATGTCACTTTTAGGGTGTACTTGGGACTGTGACAGTTGTTTTTTTTTTTGAGTTGGTAACACTTTTGAGTGGGTTGTGTGAAAAATTTGGTGTTACTTTTTGTAATGGAATTAATTTTGGTACGTTTAAATTTTGTAGTGGTTTTAAATTTGAAGTTGCTGTAAAGGTGTATATTGAGACAGTTACTTTTTTGAGATGGTAACACTTTTATGTATGTTAGATGAAAAATTGTTTCGTAAGGATCGTAACAGGTGGTGTTCACAGGCGTTCTGTGGTTTCTGCCTCCATGGAAAAAAGCGTGAGTTTATGTATGTGTATGTATTTATGATAAATTAGGGGCCAGGTTTAGGACCACTAGGCTAGCGAGGCAGTTAATTTAAATCTAGTTAGTTTGTTTAAGGCATTTATTTTTGAATCTAGTTCATTCCGTCAGTGTTAAACCCATTTTATTTTAAATTATCCTGTGTTTGTTTTATCTATCTAAATATTATACCTATTTACCTGTTTTTGACTGCCTATTTTGCCTATTACTGTATGTTAATATAATCAACGTATCTAAATACTAGCTTTTGCCTGAAACTTCGCCCGCGTGATTATTTACGCATCCCTGTTTCTTTATAATAAAATATAGCCTGGGATAACGTAGCTTCCAATCCTTGCTGCTGCACTCCCGTTGGCCATAGCGTAATGTTCTTTACGCATGAACGTACCTCTGCTTAATCGCTGCTGAATCGCTCTATCAATTGATGAAAACTGCATTACAATCCGTTGCGTAGTTTAAAAGATCAAAGCGTACAGAGGGATAGACGGTGGCAGGCAACTTAATTTTATACTAGTGAACTGCCCGCAACTTCGTCCGCGTGGCTTACTTCATAAGATACATCTTTGGTCACTGCTCAGTTCCCGTCAGTCGTAGCGTGATGTTACATAACCTATGTTACTCAGGAATAACGTAGTGTGTGTAATCTATTGGTAAAAAAATGTTTATAATTGGTCTAGTAGTTTCGGACCCTATTCGTTACAAACAAACAATCGTTCCTCTTTATAATATTGTTTTATATTATGTACAGATGATGACAAACAAAATGCAATCATTCACTCATACGCACATACGCAATGCTTTTAGGTACTCTATTTTTTTTTCTAGATATTAACAACCTAAACTTAGTATTCTTGTGGTAAGCCCTATAAATACACAATTAATATTAAATTTTATATCTTTAAATACACGGTCTAAAGTACTTTGGTATCAAACTGCAACCATATTTGTTTATTAACATATTGCAAGGTTTTCCTGTTTTCAACTTGGTGCATTGTAGTTTTCTAATTAATATTTAATATTTTGTATAACCTAATTTGATAGTGGTGTACTTCTGTTTCGTTTCTTGATTAATTATTGTTTAAGTCGTTAACTTTTTATTGTTAGTTTGGTTATTTCACTGTACAGACTGTAAATGTCAGTTATTGATAAAAAAGTAGCCTAAGTTCTTTCTTTAGGCTCAAACTAACCCCGTACCAAATTTCATTAAAATCGGTCTAGCAGTTTAGTCGTGAAATCGTAACAGACAGACGTATAATTATGTATAATTAGTATCTATCACTAATAAGTATACTAGTAGTAGTAGTGTAGTGGTAGTAGTAGTATCATTTGGATATCACTGATATCGGTAACCATGTCAGAGGGCCTTGAGGCAGTTTAGAAACTCTGACACTGGGTGTGTGGAAAATATAAAAAAGAAGAATGAATAAAACTATAAATTCTATTAAAAAAAATGCCACATAAAATAAATTAATTTGCCTAAATCCTCAGAAAACAGATTAAAAAAATTGCACCTCATTAAGCGTAGTCCATTATGACCTTATTGATGAGATTCTTCAGAAAAGACAAATGCGTAGTACCTACTCATAACCGGCGTGCTTGTATGACCAGACGTATGAACGTGAACGAGGCGGCCGGAGTACGTAGGGATCGTAGCAGGCGACGTTCTGTGATTTCTGCCTACCCCCATGGGAAAATGGCGTGAGTTTATGTTTGTACATTCATTCTCAAACCCACGAACGTAACAGTAATTTTCATGTTGTCTGAATCAGATAATATGACGACATTCAACGATCCCACTTAGCCATTTTTCTTATTACGTAGCTGTTAACTTTAGATTGATAATGTCGTGATTGAATCGTACGGATCCCGTGACCTATAAACGGTGTTATTATGACACCTACGGACTTACACCCACTTGGATGAATTCAGTTCTGTCTAATTGGTGTAGTGAAGTATACAGGCTTCTGTAACAAACAGATAGATGTAGCATTTATATACACACGTACTATCACGCTTGTATTCCCTGAAGGGTTAGGCAGAGATGTACCAACGAACCACCCACAGTTCGCCAGAATGTTTACGGCCTATGTAATAGGGGGCGAGCCTATTTGCCAATAACCGGGCACAACTCCTAACTCCGAGCTGCTACTGAGAATTTAAAAAAACCCAATAACACTTTGCTCGACCTGGGAATCGAACCCAAAACCTCTGTAGCAGTTGCACTTAGGGCCCCTAGGGTAACGAGGTAGTTGGATGAATTCAGAAATCTGTTTGATTAGTCTAGCGAAGTCTAAATGTTTATCCATGAAATTCTCAGTAGCAGCTCGGTTCAGTTAGGATTCGTGCCCGGTTAATGGCAATAGGCTCGCCCCCTATTATATGGGACCTAAAACATACCGGCGAACTGTGGATGTACATTGGTACACCTCTGCCAAACCCTTTGGGGAAATCAGGCGTGTATGTGTGAAAAAGACAGTGACAAAAAAAAACGTTCACCCTAAAGAAAATTATAACAGCAACCTTTCAACAATGTCGTGATTGGATCGCACGCGTCCCGTGACCTATAAACGTTATTTGAACAACCATGCACCGCGCCCATGCATTACTATGTGAACTAGCCCTTATTTGCGAGCGGTGTTTGCGCTCGGTGTGCGCACGACTTTATCCTAATTGGCGTTTAGTTAGATTGTTGTGGTTTTTAGTAACTGGTCTCGTTCTTTGGACTTTAGGGATGGTTCTATATATGGAAGTATAGGCTGAAACAGAATGGAGTTATAATGTGGAAGTTATAGGATACTTAGATAGATAGAGTCTCTTATCTGAAAGATGTAAGTTTCTTGTTTTTAATAATATTTGATGGCAAACAAGCCGATGGCCTGCCTGATATTAAGTGGTCATAGACATCTGCAATACCAGAGGCCTTGCAAATGCGTTGCCATCCCAGAATCAAAGATGAAATGTCTCATGTGCCTGTAATTACACCGGCAACCATACCCTTCAAACCGGAACACAGCACACAGAATAGAACAGAATATCTATTTGCTAAAAACATGGTGTTTACACAGGTTTTAATACTGCATAGTGCTACATGTATCACTGTTTTAACAAATTATGCAAAATCAATTAACAATTACTTGCATTTATTTTAAACTTACACTATTTTTTTATATTTTAATGTAAAGAAAAGATAAAAAAATAAAAGAGACTAACATAAGGTAATTTTTAGAAATTAATAGCATTTTAATAAATGTGACGCAAATCACGATTTCAATACTTATAGTAAACATAATACATTAATTTAGTTTATAAAACCTATGAAATAGGAGATAACTGAATTTACAAACAAAACAATTACAATAAAGCTGAAGAAAAATAACAAAATAAAACTATATCAAACTGTAAGATCAAGATTATTAATTTTATCCAAGTTAATTCATTAAATTAAACACGAAAATAAAATAGCGTAACAAACAAAATGGAACTCATTTAAAAAAAAGAAAAATAACTTTAAACATCGAACGCCTTATTTAAATAATAACAGAAAAAGGTTGCACTTATATTTTCTCATAGTATTTTCGAAAATGGAAGCGATTTGCGAAAGCAAAAAGCGCGGGCAATCAGTGCTGCAATTTGGTCGACATTGTAGACTTCTAATGACAAAATTAAGAGGCGGCCGCGCCCGCCCGTTGCACGCAACGCGACGGTAAAGCGAAGCACACATGGTTGCTGGTTGCAGTACGCATCGCATCTTAACGAAATTTTTACTTTTTTTATTAAATATAGGCATTTTTTTATTTACATTTTAAAAACGTAAAGTTAAAAATTTGGTCACATTTTGTCTATCTAGGTATTTCAATTATTTAATTAAGTAGTTTTTTATTAATTAATAATATAGTTAATAATCTTAAACAGTATGATTTCAGGCGCAAAGAATCCATAATCAATCCTTATTCATCTTAAAGCAAAGCTTACCACAGCACATTCTTGATACGGTCTAAAATCTCATCAATCAACATAATGACAAAAGATGAAGTCTCAAATAAAACCAATGATAAAGCGACTGCACTTCAAGGAGTTCAATGACCCCATTTAAATGGATCCAAACCTGCACCAATAATAAACTTGCAAAAAATAAAACCTTTTTTATTTATTCTTCATCAATATCCTCCTAACCTAACACAACCTACCTCAACACACACTTAGGTGCGTCAGTGTGCGTCGGTCCTAACGCACGCTTTTTTGCGTGCGTCCAACGTGTTAACGCACTCAAAAGCATCCGCGTTACGCACACACGCGAAAATTGTGTGCGCACGCGAAAAATGCGAGCGCGTCGCTGTGTGCGTGCGTGCGGTGACACGCACACAAACATCAGCGAAGGACACGCCGCGAGGGCAATGACCCCGCTTTTTTGCTACAGCGCGTATTCCACTACCGACCAAGAGCATTGGCCGTTGCACAATTTTTTATTATTTTTTTCCTTTTTCGAAACACCCGAAGATCGTTCACTCCGACAGTTGATACTATGCTATTTTTATGTTCTGTGGGAATAGGGATATGATGTCAGTGCTATTTATTTTGTTTTATATTTCTTACCGGTTTATGTATCCCGTTTGTTTTGATTGCCACTTTAATTAATGTTTAAGATGGTCTGCGTGGCATTTGTTTTTGTTGTTTCATATAGAAATGTATTTTGAAACGTAGTACGTTTATGGACATGTTTTTTACGATAGTGTAATAACAATGGGCGAGACGATTTCAAGGGTTCTGATGTCATTTCTTTGGAATTTTAATAACATGTATAAAAATAGGGCTGTTTGTATTTTGTGGCGTAAAATAGCCAATTCAGTTGGTCCGCTACCATCATACCATCACACCTGTATTTTCTGAAGAGTTAGGCAGAGGTGTACCAATGTACACCCACAGTTCGCCGGTGTGTTTTAGGTCCCATGTAACAAGGGGCGAGCCTGTTGCCATTAACGGGCTCAAATCCTAACTCCGAGCTGCTACTGAGAATTTTATAGAAATACCCAATAACACTTTTGCTCGACCTAGGAATCGAACCCAGGTCCCCTCGCTCAGCAGTCGCACTTGCGACCACTAGACCAACGAGGCAGTCCACCGTCCACTACAAGCAGTAAACGGATTGCTATAAATTTTAAACACAAAAAGGAGTAAAAGGCAGTTTCTGTGAGCTTCACAGCAGTCAATACGTCAAGCCAATAGTCAGTCGCTGTCAATCCAATGAATGTTACATGACAAGTCATTCGGAGACGCGAGCGGTTTGTCAACCCGTAACACTAGACGCACTTGCTCTGATAAACATATTGAAATGGAGCCTCGTATAGACAGTTGATGGATAAAATTAATCTGACGTGTCAGTTAGTGCTGACAAAATTAGATTTTCGTCAAAATTGATTATATTATCCCATGGGAATCGTATATTTTTCCGGGATGAGAAGTAATCTATGTGTTATTCCACACTACAATTTATCTCAGTGACAAATTTCATCCAGATTCGTTCAGCCATTTGAGCGTGAAAGAGTAGCAAACTTCCATCAATCCATCCTCACAAACTTTCTCACTTATAATATTAGCAGGATTAAGCTTCAAAGGTTTCATCGAATCTTTTAGTGTTCAGTCAATAAATTGGCTACGAAGCAAGCTTTAAGAATAATTACAGCTAAACGAGAGACTGTGGGAGCCCCGAATATCAATTAAATATGGTAAATATAACCTTTAACTAAGCAATGAGCCATAAACAGTCATCTAGACAGAATTATTTAACACTTGACTATTGATTTGCAACCTGCTTTGTATTACAAGATAATTCTGAATCAGAATTCCAGTTACAGTGTTCCACATAAATCACTATCAGATTAACGCAGTTTCGAAGGTAACTAAATCCTATTATCGCCTCTTAAAGGTAATCTAAATCAGTATCTAGGTACCTACGCATCAAATCTATACTAATAATATAAAGAGGTAAGATTTGTGTGTTTGTTTGTAACGAATAGGCTCCGAAACTACTGGACGGATTTTAACCAATTTTTCACCAACAGATAGCTACGTTATTCCCGAATAATATAAGCCATAAAACATCACGCTACGACACACGAGAGCGGAGTAGCAACCAGAGACGTAACTTATGGCGGGTGAAATAAACCATGCGGGCGAAGTGGAGGGCAATTCGCTAGTATATTATAGAACGCTTCAATATTTTAGTTTTAAATGCGTTTTATCACGCGCTAATGTCTACTACGGTTTAATGGTCGAAACTTGTCCCGTTCAAACCGGATCGAAGCGGTCACGGGCAGTTTTTTAGCGCCGTTATGTATCTGTGGACGACATTTGAAAATGGAATAAGAAATAACTAAGATAGAGGAGAAACTGTTGAAGCGAATAACGTCTTAGTCTCATTTAAAGAGAGTCTCATTTACAGATTTTGTATAAAAGTCTCAGAATCAATATTTTTGTTCGATAATTCATTGTAAGATAGTTTTCAGAATCGTAGGGTTTTAATAAAATAGAAATTGTAAAAGAAATTTGCAATTTCATCAATAGTTTGAAAAATAATGGCGGAATTTTTCCCTTTTCAGAAACAGTTACACATTATTAGAAACGCTTGTTATATCATTCATCTATTATTTATTTATCGGAGTGTCTTCTGGGAATACCTTTAAAAGCTGTATTTATTTTTATTGGCATAAGTACCTATATTGAGTTCTTTCCAAAATATAATGACATGATGTTTAGATTTTTTTTACCAAGCATTTTGATTTTAGCCAAAAAAATAATTATTTCGAATAAGACGCCAATGTCTTACAAGCCGACAATATCACAAGCAACGCTGTTGAACATTCGGCGCGGGGCCCACCCCAATTCCGTCCCTAACCTACCCCAAGCGGACGCACAAGGCGTCTGTCTGCGTGACACGCACACTACCAAGCGAACACCTTGCGAATGACGACACGGCGAAATTCGAATGACGACTTCTTTTTTCAAATTTTTATGTTTGTTCTTGTTTACATATTTTGACAGCTGACTTTTTTTTCTTTTACTCGGTTGAGGAAGGTTATTTACATCGAGTTTGTTATGTAATTGATCATGACATTGCGATCGCGAGGTTATAGCGTCGTACGTAATCGTGTTATCACAGTGTACGATTAAATCACTACATTTCTAGATGTTAGTAGTGTGAAATACAGTTAGTTTACTAAAAGAAACTTAGCTTAGAAGTTACATAATGCCAAAAAACATGGCCTAAATTCTCGGTAGCTAACGGTAAAGTCGTAGCTAAGTATGCGCTACCGAAATGCTTACATCAGTAGATTTGTATGCAGACGAAATAGGTCGTTTGCCTTGACGAATGTCAGACGGAATGTCCACGGGACAATGTTTTCCGCTGACGGCTGCCGTATCTTTTAAAGATTAGCTTGAGGCTAACTGATCACTTGTGTCTTATGTCATGCCCGCCTACGGGCTGACAGTAACCGGGTTATTTGAATGCAAGACACGGCCATGCAACTTTCGGCAGTAATAAAAACATTAAGTAATTGCTAAATAATTTTAAACAAATATTAAAGTCATAGCAATCAAACAATTAATCCCTTTCGAACAACAATAATTCAATGGAAATACCTACCGTCTTATATGACTCGTCAAAAACGTTCATTGTGTTTGTGTGCCGACCCATATAATGCGCGAATGTGTGCGTGCCCTACATAAATACAAATACAAATTAAACCCTCCCAATTTGTGTGCGTGCACTGCGGTCGTGTGCGTAGCTTCTTCGCTCGGAATTCCAAGTTTGAAATTGGAATGAATGACGGTTAGGTTACTGACCTACGCCACTGGCAGGCGTTCCTTTTTTAAATTAAGTTTTGTCAATGTTTTTTTAAGTAAAATCTTTTTTCGGCTTTTATTTTTTTAAATATTCTTTTGTAATTGGAAACGCGCTTATACTTCGTAAAAATTGTCGGTTTTATAGAGAATAGAAATTCAAAATGGCTGAAGTTATTGCGTTATTTTTTTTGCGAGGAAAATTATGTTTCGTTATGTTTCACCTGTCCCACTTATTTATTAAGTTATGTAAGTTTAATTCATAACTCGAGGTTTCTTCTAGAAAATTCTGGCGTCATTCGGGGCGGAAGGAAACACAGTATAAAATAATACCTGAGTACTCCCAATGTTATTTTATGTGCGTGCGGTACTTTTTATTGTACTAACCTATGAGGAAAGAGTATGCGTATTGTGCGTAAAATGCGTCGGGTAATTTGATAAAAATATGGAGGAAAATCGCCATTTTATATTTAAATAAAATATTGAATATTGGTTTTGTGAATTTATGTGCAGTATACTTCAATGTTTCTACTGAAGCTCTGTGTATACAGGGTAATCAGAGCCAAAGTCACAATAATTTATTGGTACATAGTTCAATTAGGTCTTAAATTGTTTTCTATGGTAACTCAAAAAATGTGAGGAGGAATTTGTACATATAGTAAAAAAAAAAGTCGTCTGAGCTACCTATCAGGTATTTCTAGTTGTACCTATAAGTAAAAACATGAGGTTGTTGTTGGATTTTTCTCAAAACTATTCCATACAAACATTTTCATATTAACGAATTTTATAAAGTAGTAAAGTTTGTTTGACTTTTTGTCTGTAACTTGTATGACCGATTACAAAAAATTATTTCACTGACAGAAAGCTACATTTTTATAAAAGTATATCATTGGATGACAAACAAGCCGACGGCCCACCTGATGTTAAGTGGTCACCGCTGCCTATACACATCTGCAATACCAGAGGCCTTGCAAATGCTTTGCCAGCCCAGAGACAAAGTTGAAATCGCCAAGTGTTATCTACTTAAACTAATATTATAAACAGTTAAAGTTTGTGAGGTTGTAGGAGGTAATCTCTGTATTTACTGAACCGATTTTGAAAATTCTTTTACCCATAGAAAGCCACTTTATTTTTGAGTGTTATTGGCTATATAACATCTAGGGATTGCAAAATCCGGAGTTTTTTCAAATCCGGATTTCTGATTTCTCGTCCGATTAAAATCCGGATTATCCGGAGTTTTCGAAGTTTTTGGTGTTTTAAGTTATTTTGATAAAATTTATATAAAATAGTATAAATTAATTAAAATCTGCATCAATTGGCTCAATTCACAGCTCGACAGAATAAAAACAACTAAAATAATCAATAAATTTTGGGTATCAGTAATTTTTCTCGTTATAAATTTACATAATCATTACATAATATAAACTGTACTTAAACATTGATACCCCAGCACTCCAGTGGGGAGGAGCTGGAAAAGCACTTTTATTGAAATCGAAAGAGCTCAAAGAGCTGTTATCAAAGTGATGCGTAAAAAGCTTTTCAGCTTTTTATTCTCAGTGCATGTTCACAAATTCATAAAAAATAGAGTTAACTACCATAACCTACTCTCGAAACGTATTCTACATGTCCCTCTTCATAATGCAAACAGACCAGACGATGCCCCTTTTATTTACTCACACATATCTACAATAAAGCAAGTAAGTACTGTGATATCAAAGATTTCACCTCCCATTCATGTAGAAGAACCACAAAAAGCTGGCTTCTTTCACTGTCATACAATTAAACCGAAAATTGCTAAATTATCAACAAAAAATTTCATACATGTGCTCCTACACAAGTTCCTACTCAAAATAATGCTAATCTCAATATTACACACATACACCATTTCACCAGCACACATCTCATCTCACTATTACAATATTTACAATCAAATTTCATATTACCATCACACCCACACACCTCATTACACGTATTCCCCGCGCTATTAAACACCTTAACATTGTAAAACAACTTTTTTTTGTTTGGTTATTTATTCCATATTTTATTCTAACTTATAAAAAGTTGAAAATTAGATTGCCTTGTTCAATCTCATATAAAATCTTGATTTAAAAATTAATTTAAGCAACTCTAGCCCTCAAGGTACGGGCGCTGCCTATTATGGGGACTGCCATATATTTTATAACACATTTATTTTATAAATAAATTGTCACACCATATCTATACTAATTACTAATAATATTATAAAGAGGTAAGATTTGTTTGTTTTTTTTTTGTAAAGAATAAGCTTCAAATGACTGGACCGATTTTACCAATTTTTTCACCAATACATAGCTACATTATTCCCGAGTAACATAGGCTATATAACATCACGCTACAACCCACGGGAGCGGAGCATTAACCAAAGACGTAACTTATGGCGGGTGAAATAAGCAACGCGTACGAAGTCGCATGCAGTTCGCTATAACTTAGAAAACCATACCATAATATGAAGTACTTTTAAGTTTATTTTGTCTTGTAACAATGCACCAATATTTTTTTATTTAATTTATTATTCTTATTTTCGCATTAAAGTAGGTAATATCGATATACCGATTAATTACATTCAAAATTATTATTATAATCAAAATTAATTACAAATATTATGCGTTATAATCAGTTTTGACTGAAATCCGAAAAAATCGAATTTGAGTCTTAAAATCCGGATTTAAAAAAGGCAAGAAAATCCGGATTTTTCAGTTGTTTTCGGATTTCGAAGTATCCGGATTGCAATCCCTAATAACATCACACTACGACACACGGGAAGGAAGCAGTAACCAAAGACGTTATTTAACACGGGTGAAAATATCCACGAACGAAATATCGGCGAAGTCACGAGCAGGACCTAGTTTAATACCAATTTGGGTAGCTACATTTAACTTTTTCATTTGTTTTCAGTTAGAATATAAAGTTGTTACCTACCTACATTTATTCATTTGTTTATATTTGTTGCGTTTATTATTCGATCTCATTACATATGATTATGTAATCTCAGCCTATGGTTCCCGAGTTTGAGATCATAGCGGGCTTATTTACATCTTGTTGGTTAGACTGGAATGTTAAGCAGCGTCGGGGATTGAAGCTAGCTTCAATCCCCGGCGCTTCGCTTTTTTCTCATGCGAATAAATGGTTTTTCTTTCTTTCTTTTTCCTTTAATATACTACCTAGGTAGGTAGCTATTTAGTTCTATTCAACGAAAATTTTATTACTTACTAGGTTCTGCTCGTGATTTCGTTCGCGTCTCATTTGATTTAATATCCCACCATAGTTGTTCCGTCTCATCAGGCTATAAGAGTTAGGGACGAGGGAGAGCACCTGTGTTTGTGCACACACTTGTGCACTTTAATATTTCGTGCGTACTTGGCTAGTCTCGCTGGAATCGGTCTGGAGAATTACATACATCCCACGTTAGCCGTACATTTTTTCGGGATAAAAAGTAGCTTATGTGTTATTCTGATGTATAAGCTATACTACTGTAAAGTTTCATCAAGATCCGTTCAGTAGTTTTTGCGTGAAAGAGTAAGAAACATTTATCTATTCTCACAAACTTTTGCATTTATAATTTGAGTAGGATAGTAGTTTAATATTACAGTAGGATAGTAGGACAAACACTAAAAAAATTAAACATTATTGTAATGAAAATGAGATGTGTAAGACGGTGTGATGAAGATTTCCGTTTAGTCTACATTTGACAGGTTCTACTTTTGACATCATAGTCTACTATTGACAGATTCTACATTTGACAGATTCTACATTTGACAGATTCTACATTTGACAGATTCTACATTTGACAGATTCTACATATGACAGATTCTACATTTGACAGATTCTACATTTGACAGATTCTACATTTGACAGATTCTACATATGACAGATTCTACATTTGACAGATTCTACATTTGACATATTCTATATTTTTTTGAAAAAAGTGAGACAAGAGGGACAATATGAAATGAAGAATACTACCGTTATATAGTAATCACTACATTTATTGATAAGTAAAATTTGTTTTTAAAACGAGTATTAAATGTTTAAATTATAGTAACTAATACTGTCCGAAACAGTGACAATGATCCAATTAACGTCAAAATTATTTTTTGTAAACATAATTACGAGTAAACAATCACAGTGAAAACAGTGGAAAGCTATTAATTAACAAGCAACAATCATTTTTATCGTAATAAATATTATTAGTCTTATTTTCTAACATAGGTATTAAATCACATTAAAAAAAAATACAAAAGTAAATAATAAAGTAAAGTAAATAAATAAAGTAAATCGTCGCCGGCATCGTGACATTAATTTTGACAAAAAATACAGCAAAATTGTTAAGAAACTTCAAAACGATGAAATATCGGTCGACGATTTTTTTAAGAAAATAATTTATATACAACTGCTCCTGTAATTTTAATTTTTAATCTTTATTTACTTTCGTATTTTTTTAATGTGATTTAATGCCTATGTTAGAAAATAAAACTAATAATATTTATTGTGATAAAAATGATTGTTGCTTGTTAATTAATAGCTTTCCACTGTTTTCACCGTGATTGTTTACTCGTAATTATGTTAACAAAAAATAATTTTGACGTTAATTTGATCATTGTCACTGTTTCGGACAGTATTAGTTACTATAATTTAAACATTTAATACTCGTTTTAAAAACAAATTTTACTTATCAATAAATGTAGTGATTACTATATAACGGTAGTATTCTTCATTTCATATTGTCCCTCATGTCTCACTTTTTTAAAAAAAATATAGAATATGTCAAATGTAGAATCTGTCAAATGTAGAATCTGTCAAATGTAGAATATGTCAAATGTAGAATCTGTCAAATGTAGAATCTGTCAAATGCAGAATCTGTCAAATGTAGAATCTGTCAATAGTAGACTATGATGTCAAAAGTAGAATCTGTCAAATGTAGACTAAACGTCCCTCATTTCCTTCCATTCACCCTTACTCGTTGCCTTCTCTGGCCAATCTCCCATCGACGAATGTAAGTAATAGAAACGTTTGTTTCTATTACATTCGTCGATTATTTATAAAAAAATAAATCTGCTGTGTCAAGTTATATGGAATAGCTAATGTTTTATTAATTTAATAATATACAATAATTGTTAATATAAAAATATTTCCCATTTTGATCTAAGATTTCCCATATTGGTCTAAATTTAAAATCCATTTTATATTTTTCATACAGACATTACCGAAATCCGAACTGCCAATTTAAAAAAAAAACCTCTTCCTTGCCATGGTTCCGTAGGTCGCATTTCCCTATGCGTGTGCAAGTGAGACGGAGGATACGAAATCCCAGGTGTTAGAAAGAGAGGGAGTGAGGGCGACGACCTTTAAAACAAATCGTTGTAGAAAGGGTTCGGTTTCAGTAGCGTTTGCAAATTAGGCGGTATATATATTTTTTTTTTTTTTTTTTGTGGTTGTTTTAAATTTGTCAAAATATCTTTTACTTATGTTACCTATGTTAATGTCTTATTAATCTCTGTTTTTCCATATTTTTTGGGTAAATCAAATGTCGTTATTCTGGCTGTTCTTTTAAAACTTATAGTACTTTGAAAATATGTTTAGTTTCAAAACGTGCAATTGCCACAAAAAATATCAAAACAAATTTAATGATTTCAATATTTTGTATGTTGAAGTATTTTTTTAACGAAAATTCTGTAATAGTCCTCAGTATTTAAAGAAAAATAATTATATTTTTGCAAAGTTAATATTGACAGAAATTAAACAAGTTCAGCCAAATGTTTTACGAACATTTTAACTAAATATCTTCACAAATATTATTATTAATTAGTAAGGAGTAAGTAAATCATTACAAAAACACAAAAAACCTACAGTTTAATAAAAATATTGTTAAATAAAATAATTCCAACTTCGTGCTCTTATTAATCTGCAATCGGTACATTTATCTAGGCGCACCCTATTCCCTAGCCTCGATTCGGGCTAGACAGGGACCTAGGCGAAAAATTACTAGGGTGCACACACACTAGCGAATATACCCCGTTGTTATTGTTTGTCTGTGTGCGTGATTGTGTATGTGTGCGGCGATCGTTTATTTTTTGTTCATTTTTATATTAGCTATCTTATTGTATCGGGAATATTCCTCATTGGGTTGTGTATCACTGTTTTTTTAAATTAATCTATACTAATAAGTATAGAAAAGCTGAAGAGTAATTAAACTGACTAATCTCTAGAAGTACCCTTCGGATCGGAAAAAATCTTTTACTATATGATAGCCAGATTCATGAGGAATAGTATAGGCTATAACATCAGGCTACGGCCCACGGGAGCGTAGCAGTAACCAAAGTGTAAAGCCAAGTAACCGATTATCGAAACGAATCAATAAATCTATAGTTTCGTGGGATTGACTTTTGTAAGACGTGTGCGTTTGTATTATGTTCCATTCTCGCCGACAAAAAATCGGATACCGATTGTCAGGCGTGAGCGGCAATCGGCAACGTATTACACATAACATACCATCACGCCTATATTCCCCGAAAGGTTAGGCAGAGGTGCACAAATGTACACTCACAGTCCACCGTTATGTTTAGGCCCCCGTAATAAGGGCGAGCCTATTAACCGGGCAAAATTCTACTGCTACTGAGATTTTCATAGAATAATTTTATAAAGAGAAAGAGCAGCATCGCTGATGCGCAGAGTTAGAGACAATCCTAACAGCTACCTGAAGATGGTTGTAAAGCATTTAGAGAGTCCTGTATGGAGGCATTGGATTCACCTACATACAGGATAATTTTTCTTCAGTTTATTTTATTATTTTGTATTTTTACTAACATAGTTCTTAAGTGCCTGTGTGTTACTAACTCTCTGGAGTATCTTAGTCTGGAATAAACTATTATTATTGTAGAAAAACACAATAACACGTGGCAGCGTATAAGCTTCCAAAAATAAAACAATTGAAAAATCCACTAACCTATTTCCTCAAACTCACGTTTTTCGGCACCGAATAAAGTATTTTAAGCCTTCAAAAATATTGTTACAAAAATGTTGGGACTCCATATAATCCACGTGCGAGCCAGTGGGACACGTACCGATATGGATGACGTCACAGTACAGATAATAAATAAACGTGGGCTGTTGTCTATGCTTGGTAGGAATATTTTTGTATTGTGTGGTTGGTATTATTCTCTAGACCGATTTCTCGGTCACTGTGGCAAGTCTTAATGGGGACTACGCAAGTACGCAGGAGATGTTATAGTGCTCAAATGTGTCCGCAAATACAGGTGCACTCCCTCTTTCCTAACTGTCATAGTCCGATGGGACGGCAATCCAACACACCCGGGGTGAGATCAGGCGTAGTACCCAACGGCTTTACGTGCTTTCTGATACACGCGGGTGTCACACCAACTTCCAAACTCCGGGCTGCTACTGATTCGCAATGGAAAATCCCAATAACACCTTTCGCCCGACCTGCGGGTTTGAGAGTTGCAGATGTCTATAGGCAGCGGTGACCACTTAACGTCAGGTGGGCCGTGAGCTTGTTTACTATCCAATGACATAAAAAAAAATCCAGCCGCCATCATCCTGTCGTCTGTCCTAGATGTAGTATGTAAGATCTTTTACAATTCGCAACGGATTTTAATGCGGTAAATCAATAGATAAAGTGACTTAAGCTAGCATTTTTTCTTCCATACTGTCCTGTCAACCGTCATGCTACTACTGACTCCCTTCTCTTTCATATCATTCTTCACACAATCCATCCATCTTTTCTTTGGCCTCCCTCTTCCTCTCTATTTCGCACTACCAAAAGACCCTTCAATTTTAATTAATTGTATAGATATTACAGATGTAATGACAGACACACACAATGCTTTATCCCAGCGGTCCCTACATATCAACGGTAACATTCGGCTTTGTCCGTCCCTAACCAGGTACCTACGCAGGGGCGGACTAAGCCTGCCAGGGGGCCCGGGCGGGAAAACTAAATGATATACTAACAATATTTGTATTTTGGTTAAAATTTATAAATGAGCTCAGTTTTGGTCGTATTGTATTTGTATCGAAGAGGCCTCCAAGTGGCTAGACGGACTTGAATAAGAGAACTTTTCGTGATTTGGGGGCCCGGGGCTTGACGCCCCCTCCCTTAGTCCGCCACTGTACCTTCGTACATTAGTAGGTATGTCTCAGCCATACCTCTGGCCATCCAGATAATTATATTACGCCAGCTTACAATCAATATCGTGCTCAGCAGTACTGTAGGTATTACGTAGATAGGCACAGTTGAGGCGTAATTTGGAGTGGATTTTAAGTGGTGTGTGTGTGAAAATTTGGGATGATTTGTCTTACATTACCTTGGAATGACTGTTAGTCCTGAAAATGCATGAATGCATACTAATAAGTATAGTAATCTGATCACAAATTACGTCCGCATGAATGTGGGTTATTGGAAGGCGCAGATTAAAAAGTATCCTAAGTATGTCCTTTCTTTGGGTTCAAACTCACCACTTATGGTGGGTCCACACCATACAGACTTAACACAGACTTCTATAGAATTTTGTCTGTACAACAAATCAATACAGACAAATGTCGGTGTACCAGAAAAGTCGGAAGTCTGCGTACATGTCTGTATGATTGTCGGAGCAAAACTCATGATTATTGAATTACTTAATTTATTAATTAAAATCGAAGTCTGAACTGATGAAAAGTCTGCACAGACATTTGGTAAAGATCTCTGAGTAAAAATTTTTACTCAGACTTTATAGTCTGTGCAGATTACATACAAAAGTCTGTATAGTGTGGACCCACCATTACAAAACCTTAACAAAATCGCTTCAGTGGTTTAGTTGTGAAAGCGTAAAAGACAAAGTTACATTCACAGTCAAATAATAAAATAGAATAGAAATATAGATTGCTCATTTACTCATACACTCCATGAATGTATCTTGTCCAAAATCAAGTTTTTGGTAAATCCGTGTCTGTTTTTTTTTTTTTTTTTCGGAAACGTTACCCCACACTAGGAATTTCTCCTGAATCGTGGGTGCGTTTACAAACATATAAACTCACATACACAAACAGCCAGACCCCGAACAACTATCTGTTGGTCATACACATAATTGTTCCTTGCGGGAATCGAACCTGCGACACGCAGCGCAGCAGTGGATCGCTCGGCCACTGCGCCAACCGTGTCGTCAGTCAAATATTCAGACTTACTGACAAAAACCCACCCTAGTGTACCCTTCCCGTACTTACGCCGAATCCCGGAAGCTTACCCGCCTTCCGCGATTCCCGATTGAAACTATGAACATCTTTAACCAACATTGGTAACACATAAACCAACAAAAATATTGGGCGAATGTTTGTCACCAACACCAACACAAATTATCACATGTGTTTAACCTTATGTCTATATTATTTCCAATTACTAAGACTTCTCTGGACGGCCATAATCGTTTACGAACAGCGACAAGAGTGGAGTCGTTGTTAAGCATATTTTTGTTGTTGACTGTAGTAGCCAGACGTACTCAGTGCTTGAGCGTTACATTTTTGAAAAAAGGGGTATGTATGGGTGTCCTTGTAATTTAAGGGAACATGAGACATTTCAACTTTGTCTTTGGCATGGCAACGATTTGCAAGGCCAAGGCAAATATTGCAGATAGGTAGTTCTAAAAGGATTATATCTCATCTCAACTAAGCAGTAGTGGAAATTAGAATATCTAACTTATTTTGACAGCAAGGTGATGAGTAATTTCCGTTGAAGTGTCGTCATTATCATCATCATCATCATCATTATTATCAGTCCACTGCTGGACATAGGCCTCCCCTAAAGATAACCACAATGACCGGTCCTGTGCTGCCAGCATCCAGTAATTTCCCGTGACCGAATGAATTTGTGAATTTTCCGTGATTATCTGTTTCTAGGTCGTCTTTCCACCTCGTGTGGGGCCTTCCCACACTGCGTCTTCCGGTGCATGGTCACCTGCGGGTTGTTCGAAAGAGATACCGCGCCCCCGGAACGCAAAGGGCACATGAAGGAACATAGACGGGTTTTAGTCAGTAAAAGTCTGACACTAACTCCCGCCCCGCCCAGGGCGGGGGAAGTTATTTGATGATTTCCCGTCTATAAAAAAAAAAAAAAAAAAATGGTCACCACTCGAGAACCTGATGACCCCATCGGCCTAGTGACATATTATTGATACCAATATGTCAAGGACAAAACCAAAATATTTAGCACAACAATGTCGACTCCATTCATTCCTTAGTTTCAATTCAGTTCACTAAATTGGCATTTGTTAATTAGATCAGAACGGTTTAATAATTGAACGTGAGCGAAATAAGAACTGCATGTGAGAAGGAGACAAAGGATACTTAAGCGCATATCATTACCATAAGTGCGACAGAGATGTGTAGTCTAGTCCATAAAAAGACCAAGATTTAGAGACAAATGTTTGGTCGAAGAGGTTTTTCGTGTTGTATTTAGAAACTATGTTTTTGATGAATAACCGATGAAGGCGTATTTGGAAGTTTCTGCAGGTATAAGAGTGTCTGAAGTGAAGAACTGATTAGTAAATAATATTTTCCGGTGTGCTTGTTTAACCAGATGTATGAATGTGGACGAGGCGAAAGAAGTATGTAAGGATCGTAGCAGGTGGCGTTCTGCGGTTCTGCCGGGTAGTCAGGGGCAATAGTAGCAGTAGGGCAGTAGGCATGGGAAAAAGGCGTGTGTTTATGTATGTATGTATCTTTCGGACCGAATTTCGGACATTTATTATTTGGTACAAATATTGTACCAAATATGTCCGAAATTCGGTAGGCGGAATGCATTTTATATCCATTCCGTATTTTAATATTGTATCATGATAAAATTAACTCTTAATTACTACACACAGCACTAGGATTTTCTCATGTATCGTGAATTCGTTTACCAACATATGAAATATGAAAAATGATCCGTACGGGAATCGAACCCATAACACGCAAGGGAGCATCCAATGGCTCTGCCACTACCCCAACCGTGTCTTCAATTACATCACTCAATGTCCCACACACCTATATCACTGTAGGTACCTATCTAGTTCAAGATAGTGTTCAATGCAAGCCCTAGGTCTCATAACAATGTAATTAGAGATGAATAGATGGTCCAGTCAGCCAGAATCTGGCTAAGTTACACGCTTTATAATCCAGCCAGGATATACTCCTGTGGCTACAGTGTAAATCTATATCATAGCAAGGGGTCCCGGGCTCGATTCCCAGGTCGGGCAAATAGTCTTATTGGGTTTTTCCATTAGGAATTTCTCAGTAGCAGCCCTGAGTTTGGAAGTTAGTGGTGTGACACCCCCGTGCCTCGGAAAGCACGTAAAGCCGTTGGTCCTGCGCCTGATCTCTCTCCGGTCGTGTCGGATTGCCGTCCCATCGGGCTATGTGAGTTAGGGAAGAGGGAGTGCACCCGTGTTTGCGCACACACTTGTGCACTATAATATCTCCTGCGTACGTGGCTAGTCTGTATTAAGATTAGCCGCCGTGGCCGGAATCGGCCTGGAGAATTACATTTACATATCATGTTTGAAAATCCTAATCCTAACTTCCTAACTAATATTATAAATGCAAAAGTAAGTTTGTTTGTTACTTTTTCACGCCTTAACCACTGAAACGATCATCCTGAAATTCTGCATAAACGTTGCCAGTTGTACAGAAACGGACATAGGTTACCTTTCATCCCGAAAAAAAGTTGCACTCCCGAGAAAAACCACAATAATGTTCTTATGAAAATAGGTGGCGCCACGTGTCTTTCGAATCATGATTGAATTTTAAATATAACAGATAATAATATATTTACGCGAACAAAGTCGCGGGCAATAGACAGTTATTAATAAAAACATTGTCTTTATGTATGTGTCTATAGGCAAAACAACGTGTTCAAGTTCGATTCCCATGTCGAGCATTCACATAATTTTTATCACTCTTGTTAGATATTAATCAATTGCTCAACATTGCTCATACAAGAATACCCAACAAAATACCCAAAGAGTGTTTTAGTCATACAAGGAAGTCAAGACTTTGCCCATGGCCTACTTAATTGACAACTGTGTCTGTCATTGTCATATTGACAAAGGACATTCTAGAAAATTACCTTTTGATACATACTTAAGAAACCTTTACAAAAATCCCTACTATTTTTATATGATTTAGATGGCAACAGGCCCGCTCCCTATTACATGGCACCGAAACATACCGGTGAACTGTGGGTGTACATCGGTACACTTCTGCATAACCCTTCGGGGAATACAGGCGTGATGTTATGATTTAGATACATAATAATCATTGCAACCAGCAGTCTGATAACCAATCTAACCAAGAGGTATCGTGTTACCCAGTAACTGGGTTGTAGAGGCCAGATAGGCAGTCGCTCTATGTAAAACGCTGTTATTCAGCTGCATCCGGTTAGACTGGAAGCCGACTCCAACATAGTTGGGAAAAGGATAAGCAGATGATTAACATGACAATCATTGCAATAGAACAGATATTTTGAAATTTCGAAAACCATTTTAAACGTGTCTTCAATATTTATTTGACTGCCTCGTTGGTCTAGTGGTCCTAAGCGCCACTGCTACGCTAGAGGTCTTGGGTTCGATTCCCAAGTCGAGCAAAAAGTGTTATTGTGTTTTTCTATGAAATTCTCAGTAGCAGCTCGGAGTTCGGATTTGTGCTCGGTCAATGGCAATAGACTCGCCCCCTATTACATGGAACCTAAAAACATACCGGCGAACTGTGGGTGTACGTTGGTACACCTCTGTCTAACGCTTTGGGAAATACAGGCGTGATAGTATGTATGTGTTCAATATTTATTCACCAACCGACACCAAATTTCATTTTTTGGTTCAATCCATCGTTTTAAAAGTTACTAGCTTCTGCCCGCGACTTCGTCCGCATCAAAGGTAATATATTATCCCAAGAAAACAGTACATTTCCGAGATAAAAAGTAGGCTATGTGCTTTTCCAGACTAAAATCTATCTCTGTCAAACATCCATCCATCCAAACGTTTGCATTTATAATAGTAGTAAGATATCTAAATATATATACCATCACGCCTGTATTCCCCGTAAGGTTAGGCAGAGGTGTACCAATGTACACCCACAGTTCGCCGGTATATTTAGGTCCCATGTAATAGGTTGGTCTGTGGATGGGTGACCATTTATCATAGCGAGTTTCTTCCGTGCCTCGGAAAGCACGTAAAGCCGTTGGTCCCGGCTGTCATTTGTAGATCTTTGACAGTCGTTACTGTTAGTCAGAAGCCCGAAAGTCTGACAACCAGTCTTACCAAGAGTATTGTATTACCCATTAC
Organism: Caradrina clavipalpis; assembly: GCA_932526535.1. Taxonomy (NCBI): domain Eukaryota; kingdom Metazoa; phylum Arthropoda; class Insecta; order Lepidoptera; family Noctuidae; genus Caradrina; species Caradrina clavipalpis. The sequence continues at coordinate 2,888,029 of OW052110.1, forward strand.
TGGGTTGTGGAGGTCTGATAGGCAGTCGCTCCATGTAAAATATTGATATTCAGCTGCATCTGGTTTGACTGGAAGCCGACCCCAACATAGTTGGGAAAAGGCTAGACAGATGATGATGTAATAGGGGGCGAGCCTATTGCCATTAACCGGGCACAAATCCAAACTCCGAGCTACTAAAGAACTGCTACTGAAAAATTTCATAGATATCTAAATACTGTAACTTTAATACTCCTACTTTCCCTATAGGGTTAAACAGATACTTACAAAAAGTACATCAGACAGAAAAAAAAACAAAACACAATCAACATTCAAATCTTAAAATTCGTATCTTAACCCTAGCTCGCTTTCAAACTAAAATGAACTCAGAATTAGAATACAAGAATCGCATCCGAATTGGCTCATTAAATTACAATAGATATTGTTTCGCGTACCATACATAAAAAGTATCAAACATTGTCAAATCACAGTCAAATTCAAGAAAGTTCATTTTATTTGAATTAGGTCATTAAAAGTCACTTTTGAACGTCCTATGCAAGAAAAATTAAGAATTGAATCTAGTTGCCCCTTCCAAAAGGTACTCCATATTAGTCAAGTGGTGAACTTTGCAAAACAATTCATATTTTGGCTAGATTTTTTTTTTAATAGGTAGCAAAACATGTTCAATCTAGATAAGTAGGTGGATATGACAGCAATAAGTTTTCCAATAAAAAGTATTTAACCACAAAAAAAGGTTAAACCATGATGTATACCCCAACCAATAAATTTAATTAAAAATAAGGCATGCAAGGCAACCATAGTCATGCTAATACGCTCACAATTCCACTCATTCCAAAAACTTTCCACTTTCATTCATTCACTCACTCAAACCCCGCGTTGAACTTCAACAAAATATTCCACCACTTTCGGAATAGTTTTAAAACCTTCATTTCGTTCAATCGATTGCCGGATCCCCGACATAAGAAAAGAAGTCACTTTGCAAAACAAAGGCTTGAAGTCCAAAGAAAAAGTCCCAATTACGCTCCTAGAACTCCCCCCCCCCCCTCCACTACCCCCCCACCATCCCCCCTGACCGCTCTTCCCATTCCCACATCGACCCTTGTTCTCCCGTTGGGGTACGGCCTCACTGACAGCGATTAATCGTTTATTGATATTAATGTTACTGTTTATCTTGGTTGGGTAGGATTATGGGAGTTACATTGTATTATGGATATTTTAGCTGTTAAATGTATGAGATTTTATGGGTTGTCAGTTTGATTGGCAGATGTTCAATGTTTGATAAAACAGGTTTTTTGATGTTAGTATTGTAATAGAGCAGATTTTTAAAAAAAGGGTGTAAAAGAAAAGATGGTTGGATTGTGTGAAAAATGGTATGAAAGAGAAGGGAGTCAGTGATATCATGCCGGTTGACAGGACGGCATGGAAGAAAAAAACGTGTTGCGCTGACCCCAAGTAACAAGGAATAAGGGCAGGGAAAATTCATTTCATAATTTTGCCTTTCTCTTTTCTTCTCATTTTGTCTTCATAAGATTGTAGTTTGTTCATTTATTAAAGCCACAACTTTTAGCAGGAAATAAGGTCCTTACACTAGAAAATCTTGTTCGCGGAATACGCTATGTTTAATGATGTTTATCAGTTTTAGCTTCCAGTGCCTCGTAAATTATCATAAAATTTACTGCTTTAATTATATAAAATCACTTTTAAAGTACATTAAGTACTTGTGTAATTATAATATTTAAGTAGGTACTGGTCGGTAATCGTAATTGATGATTATGAGTCTTGCGACAGAAATGTGACCTTAGTCGGAAGTTTCAGAGCTTTCGAATAAATACTCCAAAAATAATCTATAACTAAAATAAAATAATTTCGTTTTTGAGTACCCATCTACGAGTATGTTGATAATTATTTAGAATTCCTAGTATAATATAATAATGATATAATATCGTCACCAGATAAAACTAGCAATTACAGACTACCAAAAACTAATAACACCCACTCAACGATCCAATTAAACCAACCACACCCAACTCATTAATATTTAAATCTGACTCTCCCGCCGGCACTGGGGCCCAGCCTTTCCCCCAAAGAGTTTTATTGCACTGTCCGAGGAAGTAATTTCGTAGGTCAGGACTTTTTACTTTTTAAGAAAGTTCATTTTCTTTAGCCAGACATTTTTCTAGCAATATACACCGAACCAACCTGGGTGTTGCTTTAAGAACTTGTGAATTGCTTTATTTCCAAAGTAGTTCCGGAGTTTTTAAGGCAATTTGTAAGTTAAAGTGAGTTTTGGAGATATATATAATGAATTGTTATGTTTGTTTGTGTTGGAGGACTTGTAGGAAGAAATATTAGTGTAAATAAATTGTTTATTATATTTTATAACAAAATTCTTAGTCGAAAAAGGCTTTGACCGGATTCGAACTAACACCATACTGACCTACTAAGCCTTTCTGACGATTTACCTAAAGCCTACATACCACCAATGTCGATATTTTTGGCAGATTTTATAGTATAATGTGCGATATCAACCATCACGCCTGTATTCCCCGAAGGGTAAGGCAGAGGTGTACCAATGTACAACCACAGTTCGCTGGTGTATTTAGGTTTCATGTAATAGGGGACGAGCTATTGCACTGGGCACAAATCCTAACTCCAAGCTGCTACTGAGAATTTCATAAAAAAACCCAATAACTCTTTGCTCGACCTGGGAATCGAACCCAGGACCTCTAGCGTAGCAGTCGTACTTAGAACCACTAGACTAAGGAAGCAGTTCAGTTATTCTTATTTACTTAAATGAAAAAAAAAACACATCTTTGTTACTTACTCAGATAAAATAAACCAGGAATGAGCATTGCCATAACAATATCCATCAGTCAGTCTGAAGGTTTATCACCAAATTATACAGGAAACTACCAAAATATCTTGACACACGGCAAAAATTGGAACTAAATTGAAATGTACTGAATTTGACACTTCGTTGACATTTGGTTGTTACTAGTGGCGCCGCTGCTAAATGTTATGTTATGTTGGTCGGACTGAACATTTCTGCTTTGACCCAGTTCAATTGGCGTGAAGGTTCATGGACGAAGCTTTTGTTTTTGATTAGGTTTGTTAAGTAATGCAAGCTATGAATAGCGATGGATAGGAAGGGCTGTTTCACCATTTTATTGTAGATACAATTTATTCAAGTATTATTCAAAAATGGAACAGAAATTGATTGAAATTATCTGTCAAGTCTTCGATTGGAACTTTTCAGTAGATTTTGTGTTATTGTAACTTTATAAGTGTTCATTTGTTTTAACTAAAAAAGCTAAATGGTTTATTTATTTATATTAGTGAGGACAAAACTTAGTAATTGCCCCTTTGGTCTCGTGGTCGCAAGTGTGACTGCTGTGCAAGGGGTCCCGGGTTTGATTCCCAGGTCGAGCAAAATGTGTTATTGGGTTTTTCTATGAAATTCTCAGTAGCAGCTCGGAGTTTGGATTTGTGCCCGGTTAATGGCAATAGGCTCGCCCCCTATTACATGGGACCTAAATATACCGGCGAACTGTGGGTGTACATTGGTACACCTGTGCCTAACCCTTCGGGGAATACAGGCGTGATGGTATGTTTATATATCGCTCACCTAGTAGTATATTGGCACATCTGCAAAAAACGTGTAATTGAGTTTTTACCGCACAAGTGTTCAAAATGGCATAATCATAAGGTACAATCACAATTTCACAATTTTTGCAGATGTGCCAATATACTACTAGGTGAACGATATATATTTTTTTAAACTTAGTCATTCTTTTAGCATCCTACTGCAAATGTGTCAACTATATTATAGTATAGCCTTACATCGCTGTCGCAGCTCCTTTGAAGTATAGCACCATCATAAAAAATCTTATACGGTATCCATGTGGATCGTTGTCCTTTATAACCGTTTATAGCATCATTATCTCTCTCGCATCGCACTCGCACTGTAGCATCAACCTTTATGAGTGCACTCTACCTATAGACAATTGTATGTATGTTTGTATGTATGGGATGTATGTATGTATGTGTCACTCTTTGTCCTTTTCCCGTCTGTCCGTTTATTTGTTTGTTTCGTTAATGAATTATTGAAATAATTTCGAGACCATTGACATACTTTTTATGCAGAAATGACGGTATTGTCAGATTTATTTTTAAATGAACTGAATATTGGGTTTACATTTTTTTCATGAATTGTGATATATCGAATAACAGTTTATTTAAATTTTTAAATGGGTTTGAGAATATTTGAGTAGGGCTGCGGTAGTAAGATTTTATATTATTATCGATGTTCATCTTATTATTAGGCCCTATTATTAGAGACTTAGACGCTTAGGTTAGATAGGAAGCCGACCCAACACATACCATCACGACTGTATTCCCCGGAGGGTTAGGCAGAGATGTAGGTACTAATGTACACCCACTGTTCGCCGGTATGTTGAGGTCCCAAGTAATAGGGGGCGAGCCTATTGCCGACCGTAACATAATTAGGAAAAGGCCTAGCCTTTTCCTAATTATGTTACGGTTAATGATGATTAAACCCAATTATTGATCTCTTTGTGCCTATTGGCCTAGTTCTGTTCTGTCTCCTGCTTTGTATGAAGGGAAGAGACAATTATTTCTTACTCCTCCGCTGTTCTTTTTGATTAATTTCATTTTGGCATCTTAGACAGTTGAATCGTTACTCCGGGACTCGTCGACAGGGCTGCCAGATTATATAATTGGATACAAAATCTGTATAATTGGACGGTGTATTGTATCCATGATCATTTTGTATAATACGATACAAAAACATACGGCATGAAATGGAAAGTGAGTTTACTTCTTGCTTTTTTCAAAATTGACCTCTCATCTGTATGGGATGAACAGAGATGCAGGTAAAGTATTCCCAACGTGACAACTATGATACAGGGAAGTGTCGTGTGAAGTCGTGTGGCCATAGTTCCTGATTGTGACTGCTTGAGTGGGTTGGTTCAGGTTTAGAACGGTAGTTTGTGTAGGTTTTTTATTTCATCATTTCATTTCATTAAGAATCAGCATTAAAGTACAGGTAAATATGTTCGTTTTAGGAAATTATGAAGTAAAATCGATTTATATAATAGTTTTGTATAATGCGATCAAATTTTGTATAATTGCAGATACTAATAGGTATAGTCGCGATTTATTTGCTGGCAGCCCTGCTCGTCGAGCTTCATTGCCTCGGCGCTTTTTTGGTATTGCCAATGTTGCTTCTGACTTTCAGGAGTTGCAGTGGTTAGAAATAGTGTGGCAGGCTTGCAACAAAAAATAACTTCTTAATGGACTAAAAGTATCATTGAAATGCAGATTGTAGGTTCGATACCAATCAAGTATCGATGTGACATTTTTTGTTCTTAATAAATACTTTCCTAATTAAAATTGGACATTACTGACTTCGGTATAGGGAAACATCGTAAGGAAACGTGGACTTAGAATAAGCGTGGTAATTAATGTTTGTGCCTTCTCTGTATGAGAAGAGGCTTTCGCCCTGCATACATACATAAACACACGCCTTTTTCCCATAGAGGTAGGCAGAAACCACACAATGCTACCTGTTACAATCCTTACATACCCCTTTTGGCTCGTTCTTTGCCCTGCAGTGGGATAATAATGGGCTGGTATTCTACATATATGTATCTACCATCACGGGTGATGGGTGACCATTTACTATAGCGAGTTTCCTCCGTGCCTCGGAAAGCACGTAAAGCCGTTGGTCCCGGCTGTCATTTGTAGATCTTTGACAGTCGTTACTATTAGTCAGAAGTCCGAAAGTCTGACAACCAGTCTTACCAAGAGTATCGTATTACCCATTACTGGGGTGTGGAGGTCTGATAGGCAGTCGCTCCATGTAAAATACTGATATTAAGCTGCATCTGGTTTGACTGGAAGCCGATCCCAATATAGTTGGGAAAAGGCTAGGCAGATGATGATGATGATGTATCTACCATCAATGAACACGACATATAATTTTATAACTATGTTCGTATGTAAATAGGCACTCTGAATTTATCAGTATAATACCTAACCTATGTACATAAGTAACATATAAGCTGATAAAATGCTAATACGGGCTGTTATCACACGTTGATAACAGTGATAACGTATCACAGTCAAGTGCAGTTCTGTCACAAACCGAAAATTAGTTTGAATATTGACATGTGGCAGCCATTTTGAATTTCTGAAATGTAATATGGAGATACTAGTGGTTGTTTGTGGGTATGCTTTTGATTTTTTGGAATTAATATTTTTGAAATTTTAATAGTAAGAAAAATTATGTAACTACTTTGTTATATTACTATCTACCATTACCCCTGGAGGGTTTCATTTTTAAATACTCTTTCTTATCTATGTGATAAGCACAGCACATCAAGGTTTTATCTCATAGGACCATTTGCACCAAAATCACACTAAACCACTGAAAAACTTCGTAATGGAAAAACTTGATAACACTGCCCGACTTGGGAATCGAACCTACGAACCCACGCTCAGAACTCGTGTTTTTTAGTCATCTCTAATGGTAATAACAATATTTGTTGACCTAAAACAAGGGCAAAAGAATATTTTACTAGCCGCTGAGCACAATACAGAAGGAATAAGAGCGATTTTTCATTTAGCCGAAAAGTTATTAAAACCTCCATATCTCTTTACTGATGGTTTTCCTATAAAAATCTTGTAGTCTGATACTCAGTCCAGAATAGAGAATTCATGGTTTCAGTTTAAGGATAGATGTCCCTTACACCCGATATGGCTATCTATTGACTAAAATTGATATCGACGTATTATTAGGATTGATTGTCTCGTAACTCAGCAGTTGGCAAGAATTATTATAGAGCGAGTGTTCTTGTATTCGATTCCTAGATCGATCGGGTAAAATTTTACTTTAGGATTTTTTGAATAGCCTGCTTACTCATCTTTAAGGGACTCAATATAATTGAAATGAAGATGTTTTTGGCCTGTGGTAAAAAATAATAAATAAAGTATTATTTAACTACATAACTGCTCGTTTATTTACGATAAACTTAAGGCCATGTAATCTATGTATTTGACATTTACATAAAAAAATAAAAATACTAAAATGCAGTTATTTAACAATATAACTTGGCAACTAGATAATTATTTAAATAAATAGATATGTGACAATAAATAGACGGTCTGGTAAATAGATTTAATTTAATAGGTACTTGTATTAGCCCAATAAACACATATGCAAGGCCTCTGGTATTGCAGATTTCTATAGGCAGCGGTGACCACTTAACATCAGATGGGCCGTCGGCTTGTTTGCCATCCAATGATATAAAAAATTGAAAAAAAGGTATTTTTGCTATGAAATAAATATTTTCATATTCTTATAACTATCTTATTTGGCTGACTAATGTCATTATACAATATAAATGGAGAAGAGTAATAAAAAAACATTGCAGCGCAAATTGAACTCTACATTCAAGTTCAACAGTTGTTTTTCCAAACACACATTCTTTGTTTACGTGTTTGGAAACTCAATTACGAACACAGTATAGGTACATAGTTTAGATCTTAGATCTGTCTACTTATATTTAACCTTGAACACTGCTTGTTAGCAAGTTGTTCAGTCGTAATAGTACCTATGTCAGTGACATATTATCTTCATTAAATCCGCGTTTGTACTACCAAATCATGTCGTTTTGTGTGGTTAAAATAATTATGATGAGTGGTGTAAGCAGGGGTGGATGTTTATATAGGTTTTATGGCCCCCCCAGCCCCACCTGTGTTTTTAAAGGGCCCTATTGAAGGAAAACACCGAAAGCTTAAAAAATATTTTAGTGTTTTTCCTCTTGGCTCTATTAGACCTCGGCTCTATTAGATAATAATAACGAAAGTCTTTTAACACCTTATTCTAGAGGCAGGTGGGTGAAGAGAGGTGTTTTAAGTCCTATATTAACTATTAGTCTAAAAATTGCTTAATTTTAGATGTGATTTTTCAATGTTTTTCTATGAAATTCTCAGTAGCAGTTTGGAGTTAGAATTTGTGCCCGGTTAATGGCAATAGGCTCGCCCCCTATTACATAGGACCTAAACATACCGGCAAACTATGGGTGTACATTGGTACACCTCTGCCTAACCCTTCGGGGAATACAGGCGTGATGCGTGATGATCCAGTTCTTTGTATTTTTCAATGGCGGTCAAAATAGCTGTTGTTCCGAACTTCCGCATAGAAAACAGCCGGAATCGAGTTGTATGAAATCCTCGCCACTGAAAAACACCATTACAATACAAAGTACTGCCACTAATTTGGCTGCCTGTGTGTGCTTCCCATGACAAAGTGGTTCATATGAAAATAATCAGAGCGCGGCATGTCTTTGTCTGCTGAAAAATATGTTATTGACTATGTACTGCCACAGATATTTGTGAGAATGTGATGATTAAAAAATGGTGAAAAACATGGGCCCGTCAACGGTTTTTGAACGTAACTTTTTGTTGAAAAGCTCTGTTTAATTTTGGCAGAGAGATTTTTTAAAAAGCTGAGCTGTCACGCTTTGCTGATTAAAATGGGAGTTTGGTTGTAGAGGCATATGGTCTATGTTTTGAAGAGTACGGATAAATAATTCTTTGTAATTGTGTAAATGGTAATTGTTTTAAATGACAGATAAGTGCGTTAGTGTGCGTAGAAAAATGTATTCATTTGTTTTTCCAATAATTTCAGTTAAAAATATAGTGACTATGAATTGCTTTGTTATTGAGACTTGTTTTAATGTTACTTTCATTATTATTTCTAACCTAATTAATTGAACGAAATATTTATAGATATTAGGTATGTTATACAGCAGTAAATTTTTTGGTGCCGTTCTAAATCTGTTTGGAAGTTGTCAAAGTCAAAAACTCTTCACTTTTCCATCTCTTTCATTTTTGGAATGAAAATAGAGCTTGGTATTACGTTCAGTTTAATTTAGCCGAGTTTGAAACTTTGACACTTACAGAATCATCTATACAGAGAATTCAAATTGGCACAGTTCCTTCTACTACGTGTATTAGGTATAAATGTAAAAGTATGTAAGGATGGATGAATTGGATTGATGAATGTTTGTTACTCTTTCACACTTAAACGGCTGAATGGAATTAGCTGAATTTGTTAACACGTATAGATAATGATGATAATGATAATGATCTAGATTAACTGCCCCGTTGGTCTCGTGGTCGCAAGTGCGACTGCTGTGCAAGGGGTCCCGGGTTCGATTCCCAGGTCGAGCAAAAAGTGTTATTGGGTTTTTCTATGAAATTCTCAGTAGCAGCTCGGAGTTTGGAATTTTGCCCGGTTAATGACAAAAGGCTCGCCCCCTATTACATGGGACCTAAATAAACCGGCGAACTGTGGGTGTACTGTTGGTAATTTTCATCTCGTTTTTGAGTTCCCAAAGGATTATTTAAGACTTTAGATTAATCCTAAAGTCGAAGAAAATCGCGTACAGAAGTTAGTTTAATATAAAAGTAAAGAAGAAAATATCAAACAAGTTGAATACTATACTAGAGTTATTTTAATTAATAAACTTTGTTAAGACATCTCTCGAATGAAATATGTTTTTGAAGTTGCAATGAGAAGCGTCTTAAAGTTTTCGAGTTTATTCAAGTGGCACGACTGAAAAACTTTATGTTTGAATATTGTAATTTACCTGAGATTCTGCCTTACCAAGAGGTATCGTGTTGCCCAGTAATTGGGTTGTAGAGGTCAGACAGGCCTCAGAAAGCACGTAAAGCCCTTAGTCCCGGCTGTCATTTGTCAGTCGTTACAGATAGTTAGAAGCCAGCTCGTCTAACAGCCAGTCTTGCCAAAAGGAATCGTGTTGCCCAGTAACTGGGTTGTAGATGTCAGACAGGCCTCAGAAAGCACGTAAAGCCATTGGTCCCGAACGTCATTCGTAGATCTTTGACAGTCATTACGCATAGTCAGAAGCCAGGAAGTCTCAAGAGTTATCGTGTTACCCAGTAACTGGGTTGTGGAGGTCAGATAGGCAGTCGCTCCATGTTTACATGGAGAACCGGATGCAGCTGATAATCAGTGTTTTAACACTGATTATCAGCTGCATCCGGTTGACTAGAAGCCGACCACGACATAGTTGGGAAAAGGCTAAGCTGATGATGATGATGATCTGACTGATTTTGTCACCTCTATTATTCTACTTATTTGCCTATAAATTTATTAATTTTAAAAGTGAAAATTTCTATCGCCACTTTAAGTGTTTTTTTATAGGGCCATAACTTATGTGTTCGCGTTACCGACATGCTAATATGGCGGCATCACCAATATGCTAATGTGACGTTAAGTTTTCATTTTCGTTGGTATAGTCCTCATTTTTTTTTTACTTTTTGATAAATATAATGAATGGTTTATTTTATTTCAACATGGGTCAATATTTCAAGGCATGCAAAGATAAAAATACATAATGAATAGTTCTACAATCAAACAATTAAGCAGGTAGGTCCGTTCCTCTAACAAAACTTACGTAACAGCACTTATTATAAATTTAATTACCTCATAGTTAACTAACAACGTAGGAAAACTAATTTAATCATCTTATCTCTAACAGGAAGCCCTAATTAATTATTTCAACGCAAAAACATCAACATCCATTAAAAACACGAAAACAAACACACAAACAAAACAATTCCATAGAGAAGCAATTAATATAATAAAACCTTCATTTAGGCCAACAAACTACCGACTCAGCGTCGAGGAGGCACGCATAAAAATATATCTATCCCGTTCTTTTATACGGAAAATTCCGCTATCTATCTCTTTCGCTCGTTCGAAATACCGTAAGCAAGTAGTGTGGTGGGCGGGCGTTGGGTTTTTTTTCACGGTTAGATAACGGCCCAAACGGTTCCGTATCTAAGCGTTTTCCCGTAACGATGTTGACTTTTGGCGACGATAAAGAACCTTCTTTTCAAAATGGCGGGCTAATATGATTGGGTGTGTGTTGTATGTTAATGTGAATCAGTCAATATTTGTGCCATCCTTTGAGGAAATATCGAATGGATGACTTCGAATATTCTATTGAACATTTCGAATGTAAATATGACTATATTTTCATGTTCCGGCCGATTATTTGTTTTTTCTATGAGAACTAGTTTATAGAACAGCATTGTACTTTTTATAATAAAAATATGGCCATCTTACAAATTATACCTATTATTCAAGAATAAGTGGATATAATAGCTGCATTCAGGGCCTTTACATACCCTAATCTATTATTTCCATAGACAATAACGGCCAATGGATCATCATAAATGACGTCAATGACCAACTATTGAAAAACCAAGAAATATTGACAACACGAATACAATTGTTATGTCTTCCTTGATCGTCGCCATTTTTTACAATTAATAGGAATTAATCATCACCTCTGCTCTGTGGTTGGCTGTTAGAATAAATACATTACCTAATTGGCCAGTTTTTAGTCACTTAACTTAGTAATAATAGGCAAAGTTTCCGCCTTACTTTGCCCTATTTGGAACGCTTAGTTATTTATGCCAGCAATTAATTTGAATTGCGAACGAGGATGTAAACCTATTATTGAATACTTTTTAAGAAAAATAACTAGCTGACATTGACAGCTGTCACATTTTGGCGCGTAGTTATTTTAAAATGGCGGAATAGAACACTGATTCAAAAAAGGAATTCTCTAAATGATCAGGGAGTCAAAGAGCACATAATGTTAGATATCTACTTAAAATTCTGCACAAGTTGTTGAAGGCAATTGCAGGAAATTGATTTTGCAATGCACATAGAATGTTCTAATAAACGTCTGGAAGACTCTACTTTTGCATTTTACTAACAGTCATGTAAGATAGACATTACAGAAATAAAATATACGATAATATAAACTTATATAAAGAGAGATGCTAATTTTTCTTCTCACACAAAGAAGGCACGAGCATTAATCAACACGCTTACTCATATCTACTCAAGGCGTACTGATGATTTTTGACTTCTTCTTTATCGTGTGGGCAGTAAGGTCTAACGACCCCACACACCCTAGTGTCAGAGTTTCTAAACCACCTCAAGGGCCTCTCACATGGTTACCGATGTCAGTGATGTCCAAGATTTTTGACTTACCTATCTATTAACGATGTTTTCCTTCACCGATGTCAGTGATTTCCTAGATATACTTAGCCGGTATCGAAACCACAACCTCCTACACGAAAGGTGAACGCCTTAACCAACGGGCCATCACTTCACACTTCAAAAAATGACAGACATATTGATCTGTGTTGCCTCAGAGAAAAAACCGAATATTTTATTTAGTTTTAAATAGTGTTAAGTACCTTGGCACACTAACTAGTGTAAAATAATCTAGGTACCAAGGTCGAAGACCAAGGTCTCGCAACTAATACCTTTATATATGTATGTAATTACATATTTATTTAGTTCTGTCGCGATCTATAGCTAAATTTAGATAAATACTCGTATACTATAGTTGGTGGTTCGTGAAGGTTAGGTTTTAATAGAAAGTGAAGAGGATGTTGTGTGGAGGTTTTTAATGGAAACTAGTTTTATATATTGAATATTACTGGTTTTTAAAGAGTTTTAATGTATAATTTTTCTGTGAATTAGAAAGTTTGGTAAAGATTCTTGGGATTAATTTCTAACTAGTGATAAAGCAGTTGTATCTTTAATTTATTTATTTTTAGAATGTGTTGTGTCCTATCTTTGAATAAACTGAAATGTTTTTGACGTACAATATTGTGGATATTTTACAGAAGGGTTTCAATTTGACTTCATACCCGAAAGTTAAAAATAATAATTTTATCAAAGACACTAACAGTTCTCTATTCACTAAAAAAATGTAGAAAGCTAACTTACGTATATTAATTATGAAATCGGTAATCCGCCTTCAGAAGCTTTCATCAATGCTTCGTGCCTTCTTTGTACGAGAAGACGCCTCTACCCTGCAGTAGTAGTATTATTATTGTTTCAGTAAACATACTCTATATAAACTCAATAACAACTATATTTACACATTATAAACAAATCAATTACATAATCCATAACACAGTAACTGAACACAATGTAAAATCACAATTGACCAACTGTAAAATGTCATCAACGATAAATATAGTAATTGAGACACAGCGACATCTGTCATTCATAATATTTAACCCCAGTAATAGATAATTAATGGGCAGCTAGGTAAATGGTAGTAGCATATATGTGTAATTACATTGTAGGAATCATTTGTGATCACTGCAAAGGACCAGGTGGCTATAATATGTAAATATAGGGTGTTAATAACATCACATAGCTATTAACTATGCGTACTGTCTATCTAACAAAGTAACAGTGAGTAACATTTAGTAACTTTGAGTAACATTGATTGCTGGGAAATAACCTGGATTTTTCGGTGTACGCAATTTGACACACGCAAAACGTTGTTCTTATTGGTGTTCAAAAGAATATGAGTGTATTTAAAGTTTAGTTAAGTATGTAAAAAAGCTAAATAAATATTGGAAGTCCGACCTTCAATTAACCAAAAGGTTCTTAAGTATGGTTCAGAACAAAAAAATCGACCATTGGATTAATATGGAACGCCTATGTTAACGAGTTGCTTTTAGTGTTAAACATTTAAACATATATCGTTACAGTCTGCTATTCTAAAAAAAAAGGATGATGAAGAACATGTAGGTATGTTTTTGAAGTGAGCTGTGAATCCACGATGCTAGGGATTGCCAACCCACCTCAATTTCACATCAACTAAATTCACCGAATGAGACCGTTTAGTAGTAGTAGAGGTCTTTGTGAAAGAGCTCGTCCGGGGAAGTACTACTAACATATCTAATTCTGCTGCAAAGCAGCGTTGCTGTATTCCGATTTGAAGGCTATGGGTGCCGGAGTAATTAAAAGCAAATGACACATTTCAACTTTTTCTCTGGGATGGCAATGCATTTGCAAGGCCTCTGGTATTGCAGATGTCTATAGGCAGCGGTGACGACTTAACATCAGGTGGGCCGTTGACTTATTTGCCATACAATGATAAAATACTGAATACCACTGCTGATCCTCCCATCACCCATAAAACTACGTACCTACCTAAACTACGTATCTAGGTTATATTTTAAACATAAAACAAATAACTTTTACGACTATTTGAAGTTAAAAGCGGCATTTAGTGGCTGTAATCCAAATGAAACACGTTATCAGTTGGTCGGAGACGCGTTAATCCCCTTATCAGCCGTGATAACAGGGTCCTACATAGTGAATTGTGATGTTTTTGACTCAACCTAGCTGATATGTTTTATGTATTTAGAGATTATGCAGAGATATTATATTAAATAAAAGCCTAGACTGCATTTCCAGTGCATCCTTGGCAAAATTTTGTATCTTAGATATGTTTTAACACAGAGTTGGTGGGTTGGTGGTTGGTTGGTTTGGTGTTTTTTTGTGTTGCTCGGAGTTTGGATTTGTGCCCGGTTAATGTCAATAGGCTCGCCTCCTATTACCTGGGACCTAAATATACCGGCGAACTGTGGGTGTACATTGGTACACCTCTGCCTAACCTTTCGGGGAATACAGGCGTGGTGGTGATGGTGATGGTATATGTTTTAACTGCCCCGTTGTTCTCGTGGTGGCAAATACGACTGTTGAGCGTGGTCCTAAGCTTGATTTCTAGGTTAGGCAAATTCTTTTAGGCATTAGGACTTTCTCAGTGACAGCCCGGAGTTTCGAAGTTGGCGGTGTGACACCCCCGTGTCTCTGAAAGCACGTAAAGCCGTTGGTCCTGCGCCTGATCTCTCTCCGGTCGTGTCGGATGGCCGTCCCATCGGACAATGAGAGTTAGGGAAGAGGTAGTGCACCTGTGTTTGCGCATACCCTTATGCACTATAATTATCTTCTGTGTACTTGGCTAGTCTGCATTAAGATTCTGCCGTGGCCGGAATCGTTCTGGAGAATACATTTTCTTGAAAGAGATATATTTAATATTTTAATTGTTCTAAAGTAAATAAAAGTCTCCGTACAGCTATTTCGGCGGGTGTGATAAACAAAACAAACACATTACATTTTCTAATCCACGAAGAGATGACATTTCGGTGGTTAAATACAAGAATTGAATTATAATAGGTATATTTACACATCAAGAGATCATCATAAGTTGGAAGATGTTTAAACGTAATTAAATTCTTGTATTTAAACATCTTCTAACTTAACAAGTAAATAGGTATTATTTTTAATCACTAATGAAGGGTCCACACGACACAGACTTTTGTCTGTACAGACATCTGCACAGACTATAAAGTCTGATTAAAATTTTTTACTTTACCAAATGTCTGTGCAGACTTTTCATCAGTTCAGACTTCGATTTTAATGAATAAATTAAGTAATTCAATAATCATGAGTTTTGCTCCGACAATTGTACAGACATGTACGCAGACTTCCGACTTTTCTGATACACCGACATTTGTCTGTACTGATTTGTTGTACAGACAAAATTCTATAGAAGTCTGTGTTAAGTCTGTATCGTGTGGACCCACCATAAGTTCCCCAACTATGACACAAACATTTAAATTGCAAGTTCTTACAAGAAACTGTTCAGGAAAATATTGTAAAATCTAGAAATCTAGCATTCTAGTCCCGTTCAAGGCGTACGCAAGGCTATTCTCATCGTTTCCGTATTTAACTTGAATTATTAGATTGACAACAGACATTAGACACAGTGAACATTTTAGTATCCATTGTTGAAAGGTTGTATCTCGATTATTTCCTTGTTTTATAGGTAGGAAGTAAAAACATTGATTGCAGGAAAATTTTGATGCCTATGTAGGTACTATATTTAAACTGTCCTTAGAGTTTCTTGCTCGTTCTTCTCTATTGAGAACTACGTTTTGGAACGAGCAACTAGCTTCAATTGAACTGCAACTTCTTGACAATTCAAAAGTGCCTGTAAATGGTGTAATTGAAATAAATGCTTTGACTGACTGCCCCGTTGGTCTCGTGGTCACACCTTTTGGAAGGTTCAATTAGATTTTCAATTGTTTTTGCTTGTACTCGTATGTGTCGTTCATTAGAGCCTTTTTATGGTCCAATTGAACTGAATCATTTGAGTGGAATTACGCCATAAGTCTGCCCCATTGGTCCCGTGATCGCAAGCGCCACTGTTGAGCGTCGAGTGTTGGTTTTGATTCCCAAGTCAGGCAAAAAGGAATTTCTCAGTAGCAGCCCGAAAGTTGGAAGTTGGTGGCGTAAATCCGTTGATCCTGCGCTTGCTCTCTCTCTGGTTGTGTCGGATTGCCGTCTCATCGGACTGAGAGAGTTAGGGAAGAGGGAGTGCACCTGTGTTTCTGTCTATTGTAATTGGCCGTCGTTGTCGAAATCGGTTTAATTAATATTCTTATCGTTATATCATAAATAGGTAGGTACTAGTGAAAAAGTAGCTTCTATTCCGAGGCGGAAATATTAATATGACATTTACAGACAAACAATCATATTTATTGGAGCGCTTTACTGGTTCGACCTTCAACCAATCATGATCTACGGTTTAACTATCAAACTGTGCTATTTTCAAATGATACAAATTGAGTATCGTCATGAAGACCAAGTCAAATGGAAAACTAGTTTATATTTCCTGAATATTGTTCCCAAATGTCATGTCGTATTGCTTTTGTTTTTATTTATTAGCGACCTTTGTGCTTACCGGTACATACTGGTTCTGGAGGTCAGATAGGCAGTTGCTCCATGTAGAACACTGTTATTCAGCTGCATCTGGTTAGACTGGAAGCCGACCCCAACATAGTTGGAAAAAGGCTAAGCAGATGATGATGATGCTTACCGGTACATCAAGTACACGTATGAAAAAGCTTAATAATGTACCTACCCACGACCCCTTTTCGGCCGAAAAGGGAAAAAATAAGGGTCTATTTAAAGCTCTTTTTTAACATAGATATAAATTTCTTTATTTCACAAAAATACAGAT
The DNA here is from genome assembly GCA_932526535.1 of Caradrina clavipalpis. Lineage (NCBI taxonomy): Eukaryota > Metazoa > Arthropoda > Insecta > Lepidoptera > Noctuidae > Caradrina > Caradrina clavipalpis. The sequence continues at coordinate 2,904,996 of OW052110.1, forward strand.
AATTGAAGGTACTTTAGGTTTACAATTGTTTAAGGTTATGGTAGAAGAATTTATCATGAAATATTTCGATGCCACAAAAATTTGTACACAAAATATTAGTTAGTTAAAAAATATGGTGTAGCCCAAAAAACAAGATTACAATGATGGCAAAGCCACTTTGAAAATTGATGAAAATTTTTCAAAAAAATCTCCTTAACTAAAAAGTTCCTAGGAATGGTACAGAACAAAAAAATAATATCACACGTATTGTTTTCTCTTAAATATACCAAAACTAGTATATAATGTTCATGGAAGTACTGCATGAAATCCGTCGGCAGCATCCGACGGATTTCATTTCCCGTCGGAAAATGATAAAGTTTACTTACCCTTCTTGTGCGTTGTAGTTTGAAGAGAATTAGGAATCAACAGCTTAGTTCTGCAAGATTTTTAAATAATAGATGTTAGCCATTTAAAGGTGGTGGAAACAAACATCCATCCATTCATCCTTGCAAAGATTTTTAGCATTTGAGATAAACTAGTATTATAAACGCGAAAGTTTGTGAAGACTGATGGATGACTGATGTTTGTTACCTACACTTTTGAATAGAGAATGCTAAAAAAACAGCTTCGAGGTAAAAGAGATGTACTTACCTCAAATTATCAATAATAAAAAGTAATAAAATAATAGCCATATATGATCGTGGTATACTGACAAGCATATAAAAATGGCCAGTTTAATTACTCAGGTGGCGATATAAATGTTTTTATTAATTACTAGCAAATTGCCCGCGACTTCGTCCGCCTGACTTATTTCACCCGCATTAAGTTACGTCGTTGTTTACTGCTCCGATCCCGCTGGCCGTGGCGTAATTTTATGTAGCCTATGACACTCACAAATGACGATGCTTTCTATGGATAAAAGAATTTCCAAAATCGGTTCAGTAGATCCAGTTATAGCTCCCCTACAACCTCACAAACTTTACCTCTTTATAATATTAAGATTTGTATTCTTTTTATTCAACATTACATTTAATTAGAATGAGAAAAAAAACTAAATAATAATTAAATTACAAACTATGTACAGTTAATATAAAAAAGTTAGGTCATCAATATTAAGTACTAGCTTCTGCCCGCGACTTCGTCCGCGTCACAGTTGATGTGTTATCCTACGGGTACCGTACATTTTCCCGGGATAAAAAGTAGCCTATGTGTTATTCCAGACTATAATCTATCTTTGTGCCAAATTTCATCCAGATCCATTCAGCCGTTTAAGCGTGAAAGAGTAACAAACATCCATACATCCATACATACAAACTTTCGCCTTTATAATAGTAGTAGGATAGATGTTCACATATAGATATTGATCTAGCTTCCTCCTTGATTCTTACCTCTATATCTGCCTACCCTCAAACAGCAGATGAACAAGGTCGTTCTATTTGCCTTCAGTAAAGGTTTCGTGTTAACTAAATGTTAACACTTCAGTGATGTCACCAACTTTACTGTGTCAAGGTACTTATAGTTGATACGGTAAAATACATGCTATGCTATCGCATTTTAGGGTTATCAACGACTTCCTCTACTTCTTTGATATACAATCCTTCGGGAGCAGTAATTTTTTCCGCGATTAAAATAGTATCCTAAGTGTTATTCCACACTACAATCTATCACAATGACATGAAATTTCATTCAGATCTATTCAACCGTTTAAGCGTGAAAGAGTAACAAACATCCATCTATCCATCCTCACAAACTTTTGCATTTATAATATTAGTAGGATATTAGCAACACCAACATAGTTATTTTTCATGACATTTATTACAATATCTCTATGGACCTTTGAATACCTGGAAGGATCACTATCTCTACTCTCTATAACTTATACGTAGTATAAAACAAAGTCTCTTCCAGCCGTCTGTCCCTCTGTACGTGTACATCTTTTAAACTACGCAACGGATTTTAATGCAGTTTTCATCAATAGATAGAGTGATTCAAGAGCAAGGTTTCTACGTAAAGAACATCACGCTACGATCAACGGGAGCGGAGCAGTAACCAAAGACGTAAATAAACTCGGAGAAAAAAGCAGAGAAAAAGTCAGAATGCACTTTCTACGTAACAATATCTTCAAAGCCATAAATTAAGAGAAAACTTTACATTATAACAATCATAAAATCTAATAATAAACTGAATGTAATATTACTTTATTGCTAATTTATTTTATTAATACGATTGCTAAGTATGTACGTCATACTGTGAAGTAGTCTGACATGAAATAAATGAAGTTTAGATCCAACACGATCGGTAAAATTCAGGTTACATTAATTTTCAGTAAAACTTGTCTGATCAGTAAATCTACGTCAAAAAGTCTTTTAATTTATTGTTATTACAAACACTACAAAAAACAACTGTGATTTTTGGCAAACATTTGATGCACGAGCTCTTTGTGAAGGAGCTCATCCGGGGATGTACTGCCACCATAATTAATTCTGCCGCAAAGCAGCGTTGCTGTGTCCCGGTTTGAAGGGTATGGGTGCCGGTGTAATTGCAGGAACATAAGACATTTTAACTTTGTCTCTGGGATGGCAACGCATTAGCAAGGCCTCTGGTATTGCAGATGTCTATAGGCAGAGGTGACCACTTATCATCAGGTGGGCAGTTGGCTTGTTTGCCAGGCTTTGTTTAAAAATGACACCATAAGTAAAAGTCAAAGTCAAATCATTTATTCCAATTAGACCATTATAAGGCACTTTTAGACGTCAATTAATTAAAACTATTGAATTTAGTTGCCCATTCCAAAAGGCAGTTTCGTATGGAGAAGAACGGGCAAGAAACTCCATACAGCTCCAAAAGCGTTTAAAAGCCAACTACACATACCATCACGCCTGTATTCCCCGAAGGGCTAAGCAGAGGTGTACCAAAGCACACCCACAGTTCGCCAGTATATTCAAAATCCAGCTATCTAGACAAAAAGAGCACCAACCAATTTTCCTAATTTGAGCTAGTTTTTTTCCAATATGACGTTGAAGTATGAGTCCTAAATGACCTAAATAGCATCACGTTAGCCTAACGAGCTTTTATCTGTCAGTTTGATTAACGACTGCTAATTGTAGTGGTCAGCAGTGTTGACAGTCGGTGTTAACTGCTAACACGAGCCGATCCTATCGCGATCTATATTTGGGTGACCTTATTTTGATGTAGCTTTTTTCCGCGGTTTTGCTTTTAACCATCACGCTTGTATTTCGCGAAGGGCAAGGCAGAGGTGTACCAATGTACACCTACAGTTCACCGTTATTTTTGGATCCCATGTAATAGGGGACGAGCCTGTTGCCATTAACCGGGCACAAATTCTAACTCCGAGCTGCTACTGAGAATTCCACAGAAAAACCCAATAACACTTTTTGATCGACCTGGGAATCCAAGATCTCTAGCGTAGCAGTCGCTCTTAGGACCACTAGGCTATATAACGAAGCAGTTCAAAGACGCTTTTAACATAGGATTTGATAATCAATTCTGGTTGTACTCTGCTTGTTGAACCACGATTCGGAAGACACCTAGCGCCATCTATTATTATAAAAACGTTATTTCAACATTATCAACAACTAATGTCCAACCGGTCCTTTTGGAAATCTATGGCGGAGGCCTATGACCAGCAGTGGACATCCTGCGGCTGATATGATGATGGTGATGATGAAATGAGGACACGGTTGGCGCAGTGGCTGATTGATTCGCTGCTGCGCTGCGTGTCGCGGGTTGCGTTCCCGCACGGAACAAATATTTGTATAGCCTACAGATAGTTGTTGCGGGTCTGGCTGTTTGTGTATGTGAGTTGTAGATTTTTGTATACGCACTCACTATACAGGAGAAATTACTAGTCTGGGGTAACGTTTCCCCAAATTGCTTCCTCCATACATACATCAACGCACGCCATTTTCCCCTGGGGGTAAGCAGAAACCACAGAACGCCATCTGCTACGACTTACATACTCCTTCCGCCTCATCCACATTCATACATCTAGTCATACAAGCACACCGGTTACTGCGCACCCGATATTTCTGAAGAACCTTCTCCAATTCTCCACAATTCCATTCAAAGAGAAACGCTAATTAGTTGCACAATCAATTTGACACAGAATGGTTCACACACAATGTTAATGACTTGTTAACTGCCTATAACTCTGCCTAGCCCACTAATTTTGACCAATTGTTTGTTCTGTGTTTCATAGTGTAAGGTATATGGCCTTATTTGCATAAAACTGAGGGCCGTTATGGTAGAATATGTTTGAATATAATTTTGTGGCTTTCTGTGGTTAGTTCTCATGTTATTTTGAAAGACTCTAGTGAACACTGTAGGTATTAGTTATGTTAAAATCTAGCTTTTGCCCGTGACTTCGTAGGCCTAGTGGTCCTAAGCGCGACTGCTACGCTAGAGGTCTTGGGTTCGATTCTCAGGCCAAGCAAAGTGATTTTGGGTGATTCTATGAAATTCTCAGTTATTTCTCGGAAACAGAGCAATTCTTTCCAGCCCACTTATAACCGGTCCTTTTTGGAAATCTATGGCCACGAGGCCTTTTATTTTTTTAAAGATGGGAAATTATCAAATATCTTCCTCCGCCCTGGGCGGGGCGAGAGGGAGTGTCAGACTTTTACTGACTAAAACCCATCTTTGTTCCTTCTTGTGCCCTTGCGTTCCGGGGGCGCGGTATCTCTTTCGAACAACCCGCAGCCGGCCCCGAGGCCTATGACTAGCAATGGACTTCCTTCGGCTGATATGATGAGGATGATTTTCACCGTTCTTTTACTGCAAATCCCCAAATTCATACGTCATAAACTGTTAAAAACCTCCTTGCTAATTTCAAGACTATCAAAAATGTTCTTAGAGAGATTGACTATAAACTAACATAGTTATTCACGAACCTATTTTCATCAATCATCGCTAATTAAACTGCTGAACCTATTAATAAACGTGATTGAATGTTTGCAAACTGCACAGCTGAACAGCCTATAAAACCTCACTGTAGCAGAGGCAGGGATTACAAACCTTTGGGCAAATATCATGAGTGCAAATTTGTAGTACAAAAAAAATACAATTTCAATAAAAAAAACTTTTTGATAAAAATTATAGAGCTTACAGTAAAATACAACATATCTATAAGATTACAGTAACATTAAACTTTTCAATTTTATATTTTAGGGGGTTTGTACCCAAATGAGGCCAACGGAACTCTATAGTAAGTACCTACTAAGCATGCATTGTATGTATGTGTCTGAATTAAAATACAGATCTACAATGTAATGCATCATTTAAATTCTTCAAATATTTGTGATTTAAATCGACTATAAATAGAGACTAGCTTCTGTCCGCGACTTCGTCCGCGTCAAAGTTATTATAATTATTGTTCATCGGGAATCGTACATTTTTCTAGAATAAAAAATAGCCTATGTACTATTCCAGACTATAGTCTATCTTTGTGTTGAACATCCATAATTATCCATTTAGCCATTGCGTAATGAGTAATAAACATCCATCCATCCTTACAAACTGGCATTTATGTTAGTAGTAAGATAAGATTTTTAAGTGAAAGAACTCGTGTTTTATTTGTCTATCTATTTACTCACAGGTTTTGATCAAAACCATCAAAGTCAAAGTCCAATCTTTTATTTCAATAAGACCATTAAAAGGCACTTTTAAACGTCAGTTAAAGAAAAAAAACAAAATTGAATCTAGGTAATTTTCCATTCCAAAACTCCATACATGCTCTCTTAAAAAATGGTTTTACAGTTACATTTTATACCGTTTTAATAGTTAAACAGTCGCACAGAAACAAAAAGGTTCGCCATCCCTATAGCAGCTATAAGATCTGTCTGCGCGCAAACCGCCTGATGCGCGGGCGCAGCGAATAAATAAAGCGCTCTGGAGCGCGGTCTAGGCCGCCGTCGCTTGCGCACAAGGTCGCTAGTCTGACTACATGCTACGAAGCCTGATAGGACAGGATCAGGACTTGGCTAGATGCATTCTAATTTAGTCCTTATTACCGTAGAATAGGTGCTTTTATAAGGTGAGTGGTGGGTGGATAGGATTTGTTATTGAAAATATCACACAGCCTGTATTCCCTGAAGGGTTAGGCAGAGGTGTACCAATTTACACCCACAGTCCCATGTAATAGGGGGCGAGCCTATTGCCATTAACCGGGCACAAATCCTAGAGCCAAGCTGAAAATTAAATTCTATAAATATTGTACGCGCCATTTTGAATCGCTTTTTCCGCAATCTACATCAAAAATGTAGACACTTAATTACTAAACAGATAGCTTTAATTGTCCACTTATTATACTTATTATTTCAAGTAAACAAACGTATCTTTAACAATCAAATAACTTAACAAAAAGACCGACTGCAAAACATTATAACCATAGAAGGAAAATACATGAAATCGGTCCACGCAGACTCATGGTCACAGTACACGCGCGCGCGCATGATCTAACCTAGAAACGGGCTGGATTTCGTGACATTCGCCGCGTGCGCATGTGTGCGTCCCCATTCAGGCAATCGTGAGCGTTTGCATCTGTGTGCGTCATTAGAATCAACACACCGACACGGATATCTAAACAAGTTTAGATGAACTCCACAAGCGGTTTTGAACTTTATGCCGTTGTGTTAGAGAGCTGTATTGTGGAGGTGTGACAGCAAATAATTTGTGGAGTCAGTTGACATGGCATTGGTCGGTTTTGGTATGATAAATGGGCGTTACTATATTAGTTTGTACATTTATCGAATAGTTACGGTTTAGACTTGTAAGTGGATATTTGTTAGTATTTTTTGTGGTGTATGTGCATATGTATGGTGATGATAAAAGTGAGTTGTTTTTTTTTTATTTTATACAAATAAGCATGCGTTTTTTAAAAAGTATTTTTTTTGGAAAAAATATTTTTTTTCTGCTTAAAATAAATAAATTTCCAAAATTGTCTGTAACTTACTCGTTCGAAAAACAGAGAACGAATAGATTTTTTTGGTACTTATTATAATATTTGCAATTAGGTTGTGTTAGTTGATAACCCCTGAAAGTAGGTACCTACTTAAATTATCAATTGTAGGGATGTTGTCATATCGGTTAGTCGGAAGGAAAACTTTTATAAAACCTATACTTAAAACAATAACGTTTAAAATCGTTTAATTCCTATGAACGTTTAACTTCACTTACAAACTTTTTTTTTAATCCATAATTATTTTTTTAATTGGCTTTTACTTCACAAAGTTATGTCAGCCTTATCATGCCTTAAGCCAATTAAACATTAATCCTATAATTATAAAGAACACACTATTCTATAAGTACTAATAATAAGTACTCTAACTTACATACTTATTACGGAAAACTAGATAATTATAACCTACTAAATGTCTATAGCTGCAGTGTAAAAACAAATTCAAAATGGCGGATAACGGAAGAACAATTCCTAATTCAAATTCTTAAATACTCGTATTATACTTTTTTTAATGTTCTACGACTTTTACTATCAGGGCAATCTACAGTACAATTTTTAAAGACCACCACGCTTGTTTAAGTCATATTGACCATTTCGGACTTGTATGAATTATAAGTCCAGATTTCCTCACAATGTTTTCTTTCACCGATGTCAGTGATGAAACTTACTAAAACTAAAGTAAGAAAGTACGTTTGAATTAAAAAAAATCATATTGGCACTTGCCCAATATCGAATCCACAATATCCTGCCTCATGTTCAAGAGGCGGGTACCTTAACCACTGGGCCATCATGTCACTATCCTTTTCTTTTTATTCGGTGGCCGAAGATCCTCGTAGAAGTCCCCCGCCCACATGGCCCAGAGGGGCCTATCAAACTCTTTCTAACTAAAAACCACCCCAGTGTTCCCTTCCCGATTGAAAGTCAAAGTCAAAGTCAAATCATTTATTTCAATTAGGCCATTTAAAGGCACTTTTGAACGTCATTACATGAAAAACTCATTAATATTGAATCTAGTTGGCTGAAACAGGGTCCCAGACAACACCAAACTTGTCCAAACTTCATACGATAAGCGAAACCAGCCACATCAGCTGTATAGCTAGCACATGCTCAGTGACCATGACACACTAGTCACATAGTTACGTGCGCACGCCCGTGCGTTGTGGGTATGATCTATGCTTTATCTACGCGTACTTCTGTTGACACCCTTGTGACTACATGAAGGTCGGTGTTCATGCTATATGGCTTTGGACGGTACAGTTTTTAGTTTTTGTAATTTTAGTTTTAGTCAGTATTATGTCGTATTTAATAGTACAGATAAAAACCTAGTATTAGGCGCCTTAAAGCCTGTTAGAAGATTTTTTAATTTAAGGTTTGTTGGATCGCCAACGAGCCGATGGCCCACTCAAAGTTAAGTGGTCACCGCTGCCTATAAACATCTGCAATACCAGAAGCGTTGCAAATGCGTTGCCATCCCAAAGACAAAGTTGAAATGTCTCATGTGCCTGTAATTTTTTTGTAATTGCTTGTAAACAACTTCAGTAATATTTTACATATATACATAAACTCACGCCTTTTTCCCATGGGGGTAGGCAGAAACCACGGACCGCCACCTGCTACGATAATATTTTACACCAAAAATAAAAATCGTTTTCCAGCAAAAAAATTGGCTCAATGTTACTTTGTGTCATGTATGTATTTTACACAAGTCATCTATTATAACTGCAGTTTAATTTTAAACCGTCGTATTAACAAATAACGTTGAACCGGAAAAAACAGTCGAAATGACTAGTTCTACCTACTAGAATAGTTAATATTTTCCGACTACATAATGCATAACAAAAACACATAAAACGTTGCTATTGGCTACAATTTGAACGCGTTTGTACCTAAACATTATTAATTACTATTAAATACGCGTCGGTTTTTCCAATGTATGTACTTTAGCGTATAAAGCGATAATTCTAATAGGTACCTAGGTATATAAAATAATGTTTTCCGTCATTTGTTTATCATATTAGTACTGTCAAGGTTGCAAACCGTTGCAATCTGGCCGAAAAGTTTATCCAAGCAGTAAGCCGAATTTAAAAATGGAAAAAGTTTGAGGTGAGCTGTCTATTCCTAGCATTTGGTGGGGTCACAGTTCAAAGGTCACTTCACCTAAATTGACCAAAGGAGATTTTTCAGAAAAACACTGTTTCAAAGAAAAATCCTTTTAAGTATTTGTGTTAGACATTCAGAATGTTAACAACACTACATTTAAGATAATCTTAAACTAATTATTTACCCCGCGGTCTCACCCGCGTTTAGTAACGTTTTCGATTACTGCTTCGCTCTTGTTGATTGTAGCGTAATGTTCTTCACCTATAAACCTTCCTCTTGAATCATTATATCTATTAGAGAAACCAACATTAAAATCCGTTGTGAAATGTAAAAGATCTAAGCGTATGGGGAGCACTTGTAAAGATGTATAACTGTCGCCACAATACGCCTTGAAATGATAGAGATAGAAAAACACTTAAAGGCGACATAAAATGGGGTTGCGTTTGAGAATTAGACCGTTAGAAATCAGAATTTTAACAAAAACACAAACGCTAATTAGATTTTCTCTAGTCGTAAACTACGGAACCCATTAACTTTCAGTGGATTTAGTATTATAGTGCGCCTATAAAAGGCAAACACGAGTAATTCCCATGTTCTAATATTTACACAGCATTTTTATTAGTTTCATTAATTTTATTTTAAGTAACTTGGTTAATAATAACTTTCTATTCCTTTTTTTTGGAACGAGCAAATAGCTTCAACTTTCTGATTGACTGACTCTTCGGGGGCAATACTCGTAACTTTCAGAAACGTTTGCATTTTTATTTAAGTGTCAATCTGTCAAAATGCCAATACCTTTATTATCAATATTTTTGACATTAGTTGTCGCTGAGACTGCCACTAGATTTTAATATTTATTTAAAATTTAATTAGACGTTAGATTTTGATATTTATTGTCATAGATATCAAAATCCTCTCAAAAGTGTAGGTAAAATTAGGCAATTTTTGACGGACTTAAAAACTGCTTAACCATTAAAAAGAAACACTACACCATAAAGTTTTAGTCAGTAAGAATCTGACACTCCATCTTCCACTCCACACAGAGCGAAAAAAGTCATTTGATGATTTCCCGCCCGTAATGCCTCCGCCCACGACAGATAATCGGTGACCGATTTTTTTGTCGGAGAGAATGGAACATGAATTCTAATATACCAACGCACATATCCTACAAAAGTCGGTCCCACGAAACTGTGGGTCTATTGAATCGGTCCGATAAATAATCGGTCCGATAAATAATCGGTCCTACATAAATTAGGCGGAGAGGCTCAAACAAGAAAATGTCGCCAGTGGCTTTAAAACATCATTCCTTTTGGGAAAACAGTGTCTTCTGCTCAAAGCACAGCCTCCTCAGGTCCAAAGATCAACAGCTAATAATGATATATTACAGCACATTATTTTCTAATATCTCCCAAGTTCACAGTACTTGTCTCTCTATTTAGGTGGTAGAAAGTATTTGACCTCTTGATCTTTAATCTGTGGGTATCTGCCGACGCTGTCACTGAGCTAAGATAAATTGCGTCTTGTGTTTAGCAGATAGATTGTAATTTTGATTGACTTTTAATTTGCGGATTTTTTCAATTTTGTGTTTGGAGTTTCTTGCTCGTTCTTTTCGATAGAGACTTTCCTATGTTTTAGAAAGAGCAACTAGCTTCATCTTTTTGATTAACTGACCAATTCCTTGACAATTCAAAAGTGCCTGTAAAAGTTTAATTCAAATAAACGCTTTGACTTTGGTGCAATCCGTTTTATGTGATTTCCAAAGACCAATTTTATTTTCCTCAGTCGTTAATGGAAAATTCTAAAACAAAAGACAGTCACTTTGATCGTGGGTTCTTTATATTGCGTAATGTTTACTAGATATTAGTCTATCAACCATTTTTATTGCCGTTTTTCTAAGTCTTATACCTAGAAAATGATTCACGACACACGCATTCAATGATTTCACGATTTATTTGTTTTAATAGGTAATTTTCCTAGGCATGACGCGGAAACAAAGTTTTCCCCACAACAAGTTCAAGTTTCAAGTTAACAAAAGAAGTTAATTCGGTGTGATTCGAAACGCACCATCATTTCTTTAATGCAGCCGCCATTTTGGAATTTGCGCGCGCTTCCAACTGTCATTAGGCAGTGATGCCAACATTGTGAAATTACGAGTTATGGTTGCGTTCAACTATTAAATTATGGGTTCTTAGGCAGTCGTTGTGTGTGAGGCGTGCTTAATTTCGTGCCGGTTATAAAGTAATTTAAGACACATTATAGAATTGTTTTGGATTGGCACTAAAATATTGTAAAAGAAAAGAAATCGGTGTTTATTATGCCATTACTATAACTACGTGACTTTGCAGTGTGAAGTGGCAAGTGTGTTAATCTTGCAGTCTGACAGCAAAATGATAAAATTGAAGTTTACCCTATTCACTGGAAGCTTGAAGTTTATTACATGTAAATTCAGAAAATATGCTTTTACGCTAAACAAGTTTTAGTTACTTAACTAATGGAAAGTTCCAAACTTCTAAATGTTGAAACGTTAGTAAGCTTCAAACTTCCCTTTCATTAAATATCTTGTCCATACACATTTCTGAACATATTTTAATAAAAGCGTCGGATGTCCGGCAAAATTCACATCAAACATAAAGTTTCGTATAATAGTCTGACCACGAATAAAATCAATATCGTGTAGTTTAAATACCAAAACAATTTCAATGAAAATAGTTTCGCTAAAGTTTTGTTGTCAATGGCGAGCAGTGTCGTCAAGTTGGCACAATGGCTGCTTATATTAAAATAGTTCACTGGTTTAATTATTGCATAACTAACACCTGCGGCCCAGTCATCTATTCAATTGATTTTTTACATGATTAACAGTAAGTTATACATAATATTATGAAAGCGTTTCGCAGACTTGGTTTCCCAATGCCTTTGTTAAAAATTGGTCTGTTTAAAATGGTGGTAACTATTATAATTGTGATATGTTTTGAAAATATTTGATGTGAAATAGTCTTGGTTATTTTAAAATATGCTTTGTAACTTTTATGAGTAGCTCGTGTGACTGCATGAGTACTTCTATCGTTGAATTAGAACATAAAACAATGCTTACAAAAACACTTTTTTTTTTGTAAAAAGAACGCAGTTACGTCGTTATGCATGCACAAAAAACAATAGCAACATTAAAAAAAAAACGGTCATATTACCACCTGTCAAAGTCATTCCTTTTTCAAAATAAGCCGTATTTGTCGACGCAACCGCCATTCACAAACTTAAAGCTACAATCTAGAAAGAAAGGAGCTCTAATTGTGTATAATTAGTTTTGAAGTAGTAATGATATAAGGTAGCGGTTACGTTACGCATCGGCGAGCGGGCGCGGACACCGTGAGAAACAATCGCGAATCAGAATACAGAATACTTTGATGTCATGTTTGAGTTCAAGTTATTGGGGATTAGAGTTTTTTGAAATACAATTTGTGGGTAGAAAGTCGTGGTCACGCTGTTAGCGTCTTGTGTGGTATGAAAAGGGTTTACTTTCCTTTTTTTGATTAGGTGGTTATTAATAAAAGATTTGGTGGTTTTTATTTTGTTTTGAAGATAATAAATTTTCCCCTTTAGTGTTGTTATAAGTTCCTAAGTCTAACAACATTGTTAAACTTATTATCATACTTCTTCAAGTACCCAATTTTTTGCCGTTTCTGTAACATTATGGTCAGAAACTCATAAAACTGTCAATCTGTGCTAATATTATTATAGAGATAAAAAGATTACTATTTTGTTTGTTTGTTTGTTTGTGAACGCGGTGATCTCCGAAATTTCTAGTCCGATTTTGAAAATTATGTTACTGATAGAAGCGACGCCCTGGAAGCCCTGATTGTTTTAGACTATATTTCAATAATCAATAAAAATCATCAACCATCAGTAAAATTATGCACTTCTATAAAAATTCACGAAGACAAAGTCACAGGCAAAAGCTAGTACAGAATAAAATTCCTCCTTCCCTCCTCTTATCGATTATTAATTTAATCTAATTGCATTTTTTGTATGAAATGCAAAAGTTAATACATTCCATACTTGCAAGCTTCTAGAGTCCATTGACGCGTAACGCTGTTATGTTGGCACCCCTGAGACTACGTACTAAATGTCAAATGATACGTTCATCTGTAAATTGTATTTAATTTTCATCTAGAAAGGATAGAAAATTGCGTAACACCTGCTTTGAAATATGTACTTATTCAAATGTGGAACTAGTTCGTTAGGTTTTTTTTTTAATTTGTATGGGAAAGGATCTTAAGTATAATTCTATGTGGTAATTAGTAATGGACTTCAATGGCGCAGTTGTGAAGCTTGACCTTTATGTAAATTGCTGTATGGAAAAAGAAACCTGGTCTATTTTTTCCGAATTTAGGAAGACGTTTGTCATTGTCAAAATTACGACTGGTAAGAAAGAATAACGGGTCGTTTAATATAGGAATCAGTGGTAGCACACAACTTTAGACCGATTTAATTTTTTGACTTACTTAACTTAAGCTTACATGTTAATTAAAAATAATATTCCAGCTTTTTATTGTCCCACTACAGGGCAAAGCCTTCTTCTCATACAGAACCCACTACAGGGCAAAAGCCTCTTCTCATACAGAGAAGGCACGAGGCTTGATCACTACAGCGGATTGGCGACTTTAAACCACAAACGACTACAAAATATAAAATCGCCCTATATTCAATATACGGGGGCTTTTAAATCATTCATATGGCAGCTATAACCACTGTAATAGTTGCTAATAACACAGGTTAATATAACTTTAATGGTGCCGATTCCCTTGTTCACAAACTAACCTAAATTTAAGTTATGTTCATCTTTCTCTTTCAATTTCGTAAAGAAAAGGACAGAAGATGTCATATTTGTTTAGTCCCGTCAAATTAGACAGCGCCTGAAGAAAATTGGCGTGTTTATAGTCACCACGTTTTTAATCGCGTCTAAATTATCTATGGAGTGTCTAAATTTGACAGAACTTAACTAAAATTTTATCTTCTGTCCTTTTCTTAATGAAATGGAAAGAGAAAGATGAACATAACTTAAATTTAGTTAAGTTTGTGAACAAGAGAATCAGCACCAATATCTAGCGATTAATACTTTAAACATTACCCGTGGATATGCCTGACTGTAGGTTGTACCTACCAACTGTTTAATTGCTAAAGTTCAGCTCAGGCGGACGGCTGTTGACGCGCGTTTTAGCTGAACTTGTGTGGGTTTAGTAAATTGACATAGCAGGATGCTTATTTACTGCTTACATACATATGTAAACTCACGCTTTTTTCGCCTGGGGGTCGGCAGAAACCACAGAACGTCACCTGCTACGATCTCTTTTCATACAAACAACACTCACGGTTGTAGTCCCAGATCCCTCACAAGAAAACTCAAAATACTTTGTTTTACATACGCTAATTAGTTATTAGTTTACCTAAGGATACAATTTATACATTAATATTTTATAAAAACAAAATATAAGTAAGGAGTTGACTTCTTACTTGTATTTGTTTCTTCATTCTTTCTTTATTTTTTCTTGTCTTTAAGTTAGACAGTCAGAAAGTTGAAACTCCATGGACACTCTTTTGAAATCAAGTAAATATTACTGCTACTTCGTCTAAATGTTACCCCAGGCAAAGTCGCGGAATAAAAAGTATCTTATGTCCTTTATTCAGTTTTAAACTTACCCCATACCACATTTCATCAAAATCGGTTCAGTAGTTTAGTCGTGAAAGCGCAACAGACAGGCAGACAAACAGACTTACTTTCGCATTTATGATTTGTCATCTTAAAAGATTAACCTGAATCTTTACCTGGAAGTAGTAACCATAACATCTAGCTTAACAGGACTGGAGTAATCTAGCAAATCATTTCGCCCTTTAAAATGACAATAATGTGCATAGGTAACGAGGTGCCAGGCAAACCCACGCGCTCTCATTTACTTCCTTCAGACACTTTTTACGACTTCCACTCGGTTTTACGAGTGCTACAATCAAATATGACGCTGATCTACCGTTCTTTAAATGAATAAGAATAAGTACGCCTGTATTCTAAGAAGGGATAGGCAGAGGTGTATCAATGTGCACCCACAGTTCGCTGGCATGTTGTAGGTTCCATGTAATAGGAGGCCAGCCTATTACCATTTAACCGGGGGCAAATCCTAGCTCCGAGCTGCTACTGAGAATTCCATACAAAAACCCAATAACACTTTTTGCTCGACCTGGGAATCGAACCCAAGACCTCTAGCGTAACGGTCGTGCTTAGAAATAGTCCTTTAAATAAATATGTTTATTTCATATCATCATATTTATACAACACTGGTATTCAGCTGCATCGGGTTCGACTGGAAGCCGACCCCAACATAGTTAGAAAAAGCTAAGCCGATGATAATGATCATAATCGGCTTAAATTGCTTATCGAAAGGTACCGATTATTTTGCCTAGCCTGTGTTGTCCGCTTCTGGATAAAGGCTTCCCTTAAGGCCTTCCAAATATTCTTTTCTTACGCTACCTCGAACCAGACCTTCCTCCAGGTCATCTTGCCACTCGCCTCTCAGTCTCCATTTAGCCATAGGAAATGCATGTAGTTGAAGGCTCCGCTCTTTCCTTAAATTATAAACGTTTTATTTTATAGGATTCAGTGTCCAAAAGGTGCCTAATACTAAGACTGTCTGTAAGGCTGTCTGTCCATTCGACTGTCATTGAGCTGTACCTTTCGATCCTTAAAATTCTTTGAAATTTTCTAGTGTCTTCCTAAGAACCTTGTCTGCGGAATTTATTCGAAAGAGTCACCGAGGTCCTGAAACGCAAATGGCATTAGGAGGAACACGGATGGTTTAGTCAGTAAGAGTCTGACACTCCCTTACGCTCCACCCAGAGCAGAAGAGGTCATTTAATGATTTCCTATCCTAAAAAAAACATACTTTAGGTACTTGACATTTTCACAGAGTATGTATTATTATGTCCACTATAACAACGAAATAGATCCATTCAAGATTTTTTATTTTTATTTTATTTTAGTGTTGTGTTAAATAATGTACGGTAGTACGGAATCCGTCGTAAGTGACTCTGGCTCCCACTTATCTAGTTTTATTACAGAACTTGATGTTTGAATGAATATTGCGAGATTGCGAACGATTTCTGAACAACTGTTTTCTAGTACACTTTGTAGTATTCTTTTTTTGTGTGAATAATAGCTGCACTAAGGTTGCTTCAATTGAATGTAAACCTTTTGTTCGCTTTCTTATGAATCAAAATCCATAGTCCTGATATTTTTTTGACAAGACTTTTGCCCGTGTCTTCAAATATACCGATATTTACGCGGATAAAGACGCGGGCAAGTCTTGTAGTGGAAGCAGACGAAGTCGCGGAATAAAAAGTAGCCTTTCTTTTCTTGGGGTTCAAACTTATCTCGTACCAAATTTTACCAAAATCGCTTCAGTGTTTTATTCGTAAAAACATAACACAGACAGGCGGACTTACATACTTTCGCATTTATAATATTAGTAATGGATCACTTTAAAAATAATACAACTTAAACTAAAACACTAAAAATCTACCACCATAACGCGATATTAAACCGCGTCAAACCGCGTCGTGCGAACACGCTCTTACAAGCCATGCGCGCTCAACCTTTCACAAAAACTCTAGTGCAACATTTTCATCGATACTATCGATGAACAGTTTTATCGATAATTTATTCGTTCCACGTTCAGGGCGGCTCTAGTTGGAAACTTGTGAAGCTAATTGGAGTAATCGGTACATTTGTAATTTTTCTATCTTTCGTTTTGATCGCTTGTTAGTATTTGTCTAGGTTATTAAGTATCTTTTTATGGTTTGATGTTAAAGTTGGATAGCTTTGAGATAGCGGGGACAATAATATGGCAATATTTTTTTATTGGTTGGTTGTTCATCATTTCCTTTAAAAGTCTTTTTATGTAGCTTTTAAAAATATTTCTTGTTTTTACAAATTGTTCATTTAAATGACTCTAGGCTTAGACTTCTTGGTTATAAAAATAAACATAATCATAAATCATGTATTGCCTGGTTCGTTAATTCATCATCATGTACTTAGCCTTTTCCCAACTATGTTGGGGTCGGATTCGGCTAGTGCGTTGATTAACTAAAACAAAAAAAAGCGTGTTAAAAAATAGGCTGGCACGGGAACTACAAAACCATTGAAAACTATTCGTTGCATGTCAGTGACAAAGTCACATTAGCATGTCGGTGACGCGAACTCGTAAGTTTAGACCTACCAAAAATCGCCCAAGGGTTCAAACAAGCTTTTGCTTAAAAAAAACCGCAACTACATTTTGACAAAAAATAATACGAAAAAAGTATTTTTTCCATAATTTAACAATAATAAAATTATGTTAAAAACTGCAAGTTGAACTGGCTTGTTATTTCATTGCAACCAATACGTAGGTATGTCAATTAAATATTTTAATAATTATAAGTTTACTAGGTATATATTTGTTTAATTGAGTTTGTTTCCTTGTTTTAGTTCTTTTTATGAATATTTTGCAAACTAATTAGTTCTAGGAATTTTGCGATTATAGCTTTAATACCTAGGTTAATAAGTTTTGTTTTTGAGCATTATTATTTTGAATAGGAAAACGACAAAATAGGTAACTAACATTTATATAGAAAAACAAAATGGCGGCGAGAAAAAAACTTGTAGTAATTTCTAGAGTCCATAATATTTACACTAAAACGGAAAAATATTTTTATTAGTATGTTAAATTAACACCTTTTACGTACTGCCAATAAATTAAGCTTATTTAACTGTCTATCTTCGCAGTAAACAGCCAAGCACCAAAACAAGATTCTTATTCATAAATTAGATTCCTTATTTAAACTAAAACGACCACCGCAAAAACATCCCTCCAGCCATTATTATGCCCATCTGCCGACCAATAGGTGACCAGCAAAAAATAATTATAATTTAAAAAACATCGTGGGCCTTTTTCCATCAAACGCTGACCTTAAAAGGAACCATTCGATGGGAGATGTATTAAAAATTGAAATAACAACTTGCGTGCAACGACCGCGCAATAGATAGCAGCTAAAAAGCAACAAAAGATGCAACTAGGGAATTGCAAATGAGATCTTAATACTATAAATTTAAAGAACTATTTCGAATAAACATTAGCGTAGCAGATGTTGTTCGAAATGAAGATTAGGGGAACTAAAGCATAAAAAGCGGTCAGCCAATCGCGTCCCGCGTATATCGGCCGGCTCCCTCGCACACTGGTCGCACCGCTCTTTCTAATGCTCATATTTTTTGCCATCTTATTCTAATTCCTCATTCAAATGGCCTGCGTTCGATTCCAGGGGTCTGTAACCTTTTGTGTCATAGAGAAGGTTTTTTTATTTTTATTTTTTTCTTTGTCGTGTATTTCGGTTGAATTCATTACGAAACGCATTAACGTTGTATTTTTTTAACAATTATAATTGTTATCATAGGTTATGATCGATGGGTTTTATTTTTTCCATGACCATGGGTTACGCGTGGTTGCGTGTGCCGCGGGCGTGATGGAATATAGATAAACAATGTTTCATGGTAATAAAGTTTTTATGATACTTTTTCGTCAATTCTCGTTGTGTTTCATTAATTCACGCGAATATTAACTGGCGACGCTGTAATTACATATTTGAGGTATTTATAAAGAACTCGGTTACTTCAAGTTATACGTTACGTATTTTTTTCTAGCGTAATTGATATAGTTGTAAGTATACAAAAACTTGTAAATACGTTAACCTTATGTACTGTTTCTTGCGTGCTGTACAGTAATAAAAATAATTATATAGAAATATGAGACTAGGAAACGGAAACATGGGAAATGTATTAGTGTAAAGCTCAGAAATCAAAGAAACTAATATTTAGTATTTTTAAAATTTCACCAACGAATTCTACATGCTGTAAGTTTTTTTATTTTATTTTATTTGAGATGGGTAAGCTCTTGACTGTAGTCTTGGTCAGAGGTGACATAGACAAAGTCTACGATGGAGTGAGCTTCCCCAGAAGAAGCCTGTGAAATTTCCCCAAAAAAATGTTTTATTTATTTAAACTTTATGGAACAAAAAGTACAAAGGCGGACTTAAAATATTAAAAAACAAAAAAATATATTCACAGACCTCTTACAACTACATTATTTTCCAAATTTTCCAACAAATGTATTTATTTATTTAAACTTTATGCAACAAAAAGTAAAAAGGCGGACCGAAAATATTAAAAAAAAAAACAGACCTCTTACAACTACATTATTTTCCCAATTTTCTAAAAAATGCCTTAATAAAATACCAAGTAAAAAAAATTGAAGCAGTTCTCTTACAGTTAATTCCAATATAATTTTATATTCAAGCTTGAATCTCAACATAATGATCTAGATAAGGCTTCAGATACAAGATCAAGTGCTGCATGAGGTTGAGATGCACTACATCCGGCCGACAATTGTCTTTACCGAGATTCAAACCTGTTTCATTTGGCATATGTCTTGCTAAACCTTTTGTTTTTGTACCCATTATATTTTACATCGGGGATTTTCTATTGGATTTTGCGTTGGGGTTTCGTGTTTTTAATCGACTTCAAAAATGGGAGTTCTGTATGTTTGGGCATAACTCCGTCATTTATTGACGGATTTGCAAATTTTTTTTGGATGTTTGTTCCGAAATGGTTCCTTAAAAATGTTATAAAAATCGATTTAGTACCGAGTTGGATTTTTAAATCAAAATAACTAACTGATAAAAATGTCATCCAAGTAACTAAAATGGCGTATTTTACCTGCTAATCTACGTAGTGTTATCGTTTATTCATGGATTTGGATGATAGGAAAGTAGGTGCTAAAACCAAAACCACCTTCAAAAGATTACAAAAAGATATTTCTGTCAACGTTTTAGATGACCAAAGCGTTTATTTATCACGTATATTGTTACTACATATTACCACCAATAACATCGATATTAAATTCAATATTCTACACAAATAAATATATCGTAAATATTTACATATCTGTACATATTTACAACGATATTTCAAGGGCATACAACACACGTAAATAGCATTATAAAACTTTTTATAATTCGCGCCAATAATGCCAATTGTAGCTACCATTTTTATTGCGCTACTTTAAATCCTTATAAGGTGCTAACCGACCATAAAGATGTTAGAAAAAAATCTTGAAACTAATGCAGTTTATCCTGAGAAGGACATTGTTAAATAATGATAATTAAAAGCGAATAATATGTGCAATTCCAAGCGCATATTCGCGATGGGCCAAACAAGGATAGTGGCTGTTTCCGCGTTGAATCACTATATGATTGGCTTAAGTTATAGAAGACACGATTTCAACTGAATCTAATAATTGCCTGACTCATGTTTAGAACCTAGAAGTACCTAGTTGAGATATAAATGATTGGTGTTAAAAGGGAATTGCCTCGTTAGTCTAGTGGTCCTAAGTGCGACGCTAGAGTTCTTGGGACCGATTCTTAGGTCGAGCCTTTGCTCAACAAGAACCCCAATAACACTTTTGTTATTGGGGTTTTCTTTGAAATTCTACAACAACTCAACACAACTCTGCCTAACCCTTCGATGGATGCAGGCGATATATAGATAGATATAGATATGTATAAAAAAAGAAGAGATTTATCTAATGTTTGAGCGGATGAGGTATCATAATAGCTTTGATATAGTACTGTCAATGCCTTTGTGTTCAGTCGTAATGAATGGTGCCATTCTTAATTTCCTAATGATTCATTGTTCACGCCTTAAATTCGATTTGTGTGAGTCACAGTAACAATGTGTCTAAATTAGTTCCAAAGGTCTTGAAGTACATCTGTTTTGATAGCCTTCACCTATATTGAATGATTGCTTGTCCGAAAACTGTGACTCATTGAAGTTAAAATTGAATCCTTCCTTTTGTAGATGACCTTTATTTGAAACATTAGTAACAATTTTGGAAGTTTTTATTTTACATGCTTCTGCCCGCTACTTCTTTCGTGTCAAATTTGATATATTACCCCACGGGAACCGTATATTTTCCGGGATAAAAAGTATCCTATGTTTTATTCCACATTATAATCTATCTCAGTACCAAATTTCATTCTGATCTGTTCATCCGTTTAAGAATGACAGAGTAACAAACATCCTCACAAACTTTCGCATTTATAATATTAGTAGGAAGTAGGATAGGATTAGTAGGATAAGTAAGATAAGCAGGATAAGTAGGATAATATAAATACTTGTAAAACCTTGATCCTAACTACATTTACTACCTCCAGCATCCGCCGTCTCTCGTATCTCGCACTCCACAGTCAAGTACGCATACACAAATGCGAGCTGACTCACGGCGACCTTGAAATAGACCAGTCTAATCGTAGTTTTAGCCAATCAGTAGTCAGAACACGATCACACACCATCCTTTGTTTATCACGCCTCGTCACGCCATTTTGTACATCCTTTTTGTTAACGAACGACAATTTTTTAAAGTTTTAATTGGCGTTTTATTATCAATTTTAAATTGAGCATTGTTTTATGTGTGGTATTTTGTGTGGAGAAACGATGACTTGAGTAAATAGTTGGCGTTGTTGTGTTATCTTGTACTAATATTATAAGCTGGAAAGATTTTCTTTGTTTGTACCGAATTAGTTCTGAAACTACTGGACCGGTGTTAACCATACCTACTTGGGTAGGTAGTTAGTTCTATTCGACGATAATTTAATTACTTTACACTAAGAATCTATAGTAATAATATAGATTAAAGAGGGAAAAACTTTTTTGTTTGTTTGTTCCGAATAAGCTTCGAAACTACTGGAGCGTTTAAACCATTTCTTCACCAATAGTTAGCTAATTTATCAGGAAGCAACATAGGTGCTAATTTATGTCCCAAAAAAATACTGAGGCGGGTCGCTAGCATTTAATAAAGACATTAGCGACATTTTTAACTAACATTAAACATAGTTCTCCGAAAATCATCAAAAATAACGATAAATAACCCTTTTATCATTACTACACTTAAAGAAAAATCACAAAATCAAAACAAATTACAAAAATAACGGGCACAATAACAATAGTCCTGTCAGATAGGCAATGTAATCACTAGAGAATGAACCAAGACGCCGGCCGCATCAAAAGTTTACGTTCCCACGGGAACTTCAAAAACTGCAAACACGTTCCTAGGTTCGGCGATTAAGACTGAGTGTTTATAGCTGTCTTCTTGGTCTGTGAAGCTTGAAATATCATGTCATCGTTCTTCTGTTCTTGTTCTATTTTATTTAGGGTTAGCGCAATATTATCTACTTCTTTTTTAAGAGCATTGGCTGCTTAACCGTACTCTTCTTTAGTGTCTTCAAAATTAAGACCTGCAACTAGGGCTACGTTGGCTTCTTCTTCTTATTTCTATTTATAACCGTCGTTTGTAGTACCTTCTTTCACACAATTTATAGCTATCTTTTTGCTCTGTAAAGCTTAAAATATATCAATTATTCTGTTCTTATCCCAATTTACGATGAATTTTCTTCTTTATTTTCTAAATTACGTAGTGCCTGTTAATCTATGAAGTGTCGGTTACTTCACCAGATTTTTTTGTCATTATAATATCAGCTGCAGGACGTCCACTGTTAGACATAGGCCTCCTCCATAGATTTCCAAAAGGATCGGTTGGAAGCCGCCTGCTTCCAGCGTCTTTCTTCTGTGAGGTTGTCCGTCCTCTATCCTTCCTTCCTTTTTTTTTTAATTTATCTGTGGTGCCTTCAAAATTAAAGCCAGCAATCAGGGCCACATTATCTTCTTCTTACTTCTATTTAAAACCGTCGTAAGTAGTCCCCTCTTTCACACAATCCATTAATCGTTTCTTCAGATTGAAATATCACATTTAAACAGCAAATCTATGCAACAATTAGGCGACTGCCTAGCCATTGCCACAGATCGTACGGTCCGGAGATTATTCTCGCTTTCAAAACACATTAGCCACTCCGATTTACTTGGAAGCGGGTCTAATATGTAATTATTTTTTTTATTATTCCACGCTATGGGAGTTCAACGGCGTTCATTAATTACAATATTAACATGTGAAGGTTCTGCTTCAGTTAACCACCTTGGTTGTATTCAGTTAAGTTAAAATACTTTGGAAATTGCAACGTACGAACCGTTGGTACGGTTTTTATTTAACTTGGGTTTTTTTTTGTTTGGTTTTTTTTCATTTAACAAGAACAGTAATGAGGTGGAAAAATTGTTATCTAATAACTGTTTTGTAAAAGGATTTGTTTTATTGTGCCGTTTGTAGATTGTTTAATGAGAAATGTAAGTTGTGCTAAGGGGATGGAGGTTTTTCTTAGTTTTGTGCAGTGGTATATAACAGTATTTTTTTATAATTTAAAAGTAGCTTTCAATTCAAGTAAATTGTCAGTAGCACAACACTTGTGTTCATGGAATTGGTACTACCACCGAATTGTTAATCTAGTAAAATTGAATACTATTTCTCCAGAATAAGTAAAACCCCTAAATCAAGCAGCCATTTATATTTCAATACTCAAATAATAAATGAATAACAATTTTTAAAGTGCGTCTCAAAAACAAAAAACAAACCTAAACACCACAAAAACTCTTCCTAATTCAAAAACAATAACAGTTACCAAAGGTTGACGGCCCCCAACGGATGTAATAGACAATGAGCACTTCTTATAGTCTATGCTAATATGCGCCATTTTATGATTGCAATTCAAATGATGACGCGTTCTTTTTTTACGATAAACTTTTACGCTGCTGCGTAAGGCGCTCTTACGGGAAAGTTACGGTGTATTATAAACGTAGTGTTGCTATGCTGGTTCGGAGTACGGTTACATAATACAGGCATACAACTATAATTGCGCCACATTCAATGCAGAATATTCAATAACAAACAACTGTCAAATTAAGGAATAGTGCGGGTACAAAAATGACTTTTTCACAATTTTTTAAAACTGTTTTATGGTATTTAAACTGTTAAGAAAACACATATAATAATGCTAGTACTTACTAAATAACACAAAAGTAAATTGTAACTCTAAATAATATTACTTTTATAACATTCAGCCACATTTGTTTTAAATGTTTGTTATTAAAGATTCTTTTTCGAATTAGGTAGGTAGGTGTGTGAATAAAATCCCATGAAAATCCGTTCTTGAACCGCTTGAATATTTTTTCTTATGAGCTTCTGCTAGTGCCTGTGTTTGTGTAACTGTCAAGTATAAAAACATAGATGACACTCGGCAATAGTGCAGCTTTCTGTCAGTGAAAGAATACTCGTAATCGGACCGGTACTTTCTGAAATTACCCCTTACAAACTAAAAACTGTCTTTACAATAATATATTAGTAAATAAAATGCGCTGTACAAAACTAAAAAATAGTTAACAAAGAAAAGTTTAAAAAGATTTTAGAGAGAGAGATCTTAGAAGAAAAAAAATGCTTTCGGTTATTTAGTACACACTATAACTAAACATTAAATGCGCAGTAATAAAAAAACTATAAAAGTCAATTAAACTATTTACTATACACAGACAGAGCCGCTATAATAACCCATACATACTATATTAATGTTATAAATGCGAAGTTAACTCTGTCTTTCTGTTATTCCTACACAACTAAACCACTGAACCAATTTTGATGTAAATTTGAACCCCAAGAAAAGACCTAGGCTTCTTTTTATCTCATCATCTGTTTCTATGTGTTTAACAGACGAAGTCGCAGGCAAAAGCTAGTTAAACAAATCCGCTATAAGATTTCGAAGCAATCAACCAAAAAAATCACAAACAGATCTATCCAATGTAAAATATACCATGTAGGCTAAGCTTTAGAACTCAAAACCAGTTTCTCCCGATCATAAGTACTTGAGATGTCGTTTTTGCAACTTGACATTGGCTTCGACTGCAAATTGCAGTGATGGCGGCAAGTGCAGGAGTATTTTGCAATCAACCCACTGCACTTGGCAGTGTACTGTATAAATTATTACTGGTTTCTACGTACTTGCAGTTATGTTGAGGTTTAGTAAGGAAATTGAGTGTTGTTTAGAAGCTTCTTGATTGTAGCTATGGTTTGCGTTAATTATGTATGTTTACTACTTGTTTTTGAAGAAGAATAAAACATCAGAATAAGGATTTCTAAGTGGAACAGACTTTAATAAAACATTGTAGTAAACACACTTACAACACTAGCAGCTTCTGTCCGCGTCAAATTCTATGTTATTATCACACGGGAATCGCACGAATATCCTGTGTTATTCCACACTACAATCTATCTCAATGCCAAATTTTATCAAGATCCATTTAGCTATTTAAGCGTGAAAGAGTAACAAACATCTATACCTACATCCATCTATCCATCCTCACAAACTTTCGCATTTATAATATTAAGTCGGTAAAACTTTATACTACGACGCTACAACGAAAGAAAAAAAGAAGAATTGCTTAGATATCGTCATAGAAATACGAGTACATACTTATAAAAGGAGAACTTAGATGGTCAGGACAAAAATTAGTTGGCAGCTGCAAGTCGTAACTGTGACATACAGGTCCACTCAGCATAAGGCTGTGCTATTAGACTCCACCACAGTACAGCGTATTCATAGAAGCTGTTAGTTATTACCCACTATTGGATCATCATCATCTGCTTAGCCTTTTCCCAACTATGTGAGGGTCGGCTTCCAGCCTAACCGGTTGCAGCCGAATATCAGGTTTACATGGAGCGACTGCCTTTCTGACCTTCGCAACCCAGTTACTGTTCAACACGATAGGTACCCCTTGGTAAAAGTTACCCCTTGGATACAAATCTTAAAAGTCTCTTACCTCATTAAAGAAAGCAGAATCATCATCAGTAAAAACAATCTAAACTAACATAATAAAGCTGAAGAGTATTTTTTTTTTTGTTTGTTTTAACGCGCTAAATCTCCAAAACTAAAGGACGGATTGTAAAAAATCTTTTCTTATATGATAGCCAGATTCATAAGGAATAATATATGCTATAAAACATCAAGCTCCTACATACGAGAGCAGAGCAGTAACCAAAGACGTGACTTGATGCAAGTAAAAATAAACAGGCGGACGAAGTTGCAGGCAAAAGTGAGTAATGACATAAAAACAAAAGAACATAAATAAAACTAATAATAAACTATTTGAAGTAGATAAAGAAACGTTGAACCTTCCAAACGAGGCAATTATTCATACAAGAGTCGATAATATATGAAAAATACATTTAAGTAGTAATTCGGCCCTTGGCCGAGGTTTTGACGTGATATCAACCGGTGGAGACGTCATTTTATATTGTTATGTGTGGGTAAAGGCGGGGTCTTACTAACAGCGGGGGAGAGACAAAAATGAAATCTCTTTAGGAACCATTAAAGAAGAAGAAGAAGCAACCCGCTGCTAACAATTATTATTAACACAGTTATATTAAATATTTCATAAGTCAAAGTCATTTATTTCTATTAAACCATTTACAGACACTTGAATTATCAGGGAGTCTTTGAAGTGAGTCACAAAGTTGAAGCTATAGTTGCTCATTCCAAAACTTACTTAGATCTCTATGAAAAAGAATGAGCAAGAAACTCTACAGACTTCTAGTTTTAGTTTTGACAAAATCCCGGTAAGTATATTATTCTTGTTGTCAAAAATATTGGTGGTTTTAGAGAAGAATGAGCAAGAATTATTAAACAGAGATTTTATTTCTGTTTATAACTAAGACGAAGAAACAACGCATAATAAAAAATTGGTTATCAATAATTTAAGATTTAAAACCCCTGTGTTCTCTGAAGAAGTATACAGCGATATATTAAATAATTATCAATCAATAAAAACTTACTACGCCAAACCTTTTGTTGGTGTAATCCTAACTACAGTACTAATAAATAAATCACCATACAACATCATCCCTATCAATATTGTAAATGCGAAAGTAATTATCTGTCTGTCTGTTGCGCATTCACGCCTAAACCACCGAACCGATTTTGATGAAATTTGGTACCTACAGAGATAGATTAGACTCTGAAGAAAGACATAGGCTACTATTTGTTGCGAAAAGACAAAGTTTGAAAGGTTCGAAATGGAAGAATAACAATTTGGGTATCCGTCATTATTGAACATAAAAACATTAAACTTCGTATTTAAACACTTGATAAGAAATAGACAAATATGTACTCTAAAGTTTTTGAAAAATTCGAACCCAAAAAAAGACAGTCCTAAAGAACTATTCCACGCGGACGAAATCGTGGGCAAAAGCTAGTTACTTTAAAAATAAAATGCTAGTTAAGTTTAGTAGAATAAAACGCCAGTTAGGTGCGCAACTAGTTAACTCATCAGATGCTATCTAATTGTGACAGCTTGATAGTTATGCCTTAGCGTTATTTAGATCACTGATTGCTAAGGTTTATAACACTAAGGTGAGGTTGAGATGTGAATTTCTTTGTTATATAATGATTAAATCATTGCTACAATTTCTTGTGATTTTATTTGAAGAAATCTGGAGATAAACTCCAATAAGATAGAAGAAAAATAAGATTTCTTCAATAAGCTCAGCAGAGATTTTAGAAAATCTTGCTAATTTTATCATTTGACTTTATATAAATGGAATAAGGATATTAAAATTTTCAACGCACGCCAAGAAAAGAATACTTATTTGAAAAAAGAACGCTCAAAGATTCGAATGTCTGTTTTCACATAGACAATACAAAAGCATAAAAACTCGATGATGAACATGCATTCAATCGATCATTAATTTCCATCGGAATCGCTCCGAAGTCTGTTTATTTCAATGCGACCATTAAGAGGCACTTTTAAAAGTCATTTACAAGAAAAAAAATATTCATCTACCTAGTTTGTTTCAAACGGCCGGTTGGTATGAAGAAGAATTGGGAAGAAATTCTTTTTTTTCTTCTTCTTGTACATGATGTTAAAAACTGCCTTTGAATGATTTAATTGAAATAAATGATTAAACTTCAACTTTTGAATGACAGCAAAATAATGACAGCTCCGTTTTCCGCTCCCCGCTGTCACTGTGGCCTCGACCTATCCCATTTATTTAGCGATGCCACAAGACCGCTTATCGACAGCAATAAATAAGCACATTAATTAATATTCGATAATTATTTACTACAGGCGAAAACACCGCTATAAATCGCAAGCACAGTTCGACGACTTTTCGGTCGCGCGAAAGTTTTTAGTAGCTAGAAAAGTCGCAAGACTGGTTAAATCTCAATACCGTTGTATACTTTCGATGTTATAAAGTATGTTAACGACTTGTGGTTCTGATCCGTTTTGGGTCAAACGTTGACTTTGATTTTTAGAAATTGATAACTGTAGTATTTTTAGATTTTTGTTCCTTGGGTTGTCGACCCCAGTCTTTTAGATTATATACATTAATATAATAGGTAGAAGGATATCGTATCGAAAGCTATTACTAGGCATTCTGATCATAATTCTAGGCACCTTCAGAGATAACAGTTTTAGATGCTTATTTAAAAAAAATGTGCACTTTGACGATGACTATGTGCACATAAGAAGTCGGTTAAAATGATGTTGATTAGAAATGAAAAATTATTTTCTTTTTTTTTTCTGCTTTTCGATAACAAACTATGATATTATATTATTTTCAGTTTTATTTGCCCAGAATTTAGCCACTTTGACTGCGTTGTCGGTGGCAGCCATTAAATCTTCCTGTAAAATGTTCTAATATAAGTATATCTCTTTTTCCAGGTCTAGAACGGGTGGCGGAGGAGTTGATGGGTCGAAGAAAATGGAAACTATATCAGGACGCATTAATTCCAAAAAGGGGGGAGGCAGAACTATCCAGCGACGAGGAATCGGTCCAGACCGACCCTCCACCAGGTCTGAAGATCAAGACTATAGAGCAAATAAACGAGGACGAAGCAAAGGACGACAGAGTGGAAGACAAGGTTCCTCGAAGGCCGGAGACGATTCTAGAGTCGCTGATAAAGAGGCCTGCAACACAGCCCAAGCTGGAAGTCGCAGAGGAACCAGCAGACTGGAAGCCGCAGGACAAATGCTACTTCTGTACGGATGGTGAGCCTGGTGGGGGCGAGAACAGGCCGGGCGGTGCTATGGTGAGGAACTGCTTTTTTTTGGGATTTTGGGTGTGTTTTTATGGTAGGAAGGTGTTAGGATAGGCTGTCTGTTTCGATTTGATGCCCCAATTTTTACGTCCTGCAGTGACAGGTAAGTTGTTAAAACATTTCGATAGACAGATGAATGGATGTTTGTTACTCTTCCACGCTTAAACGGCTGAACAGATCTGAATGAAATTTGGCACAGAGATAAATATTGTAGTGTGAAATAACAGGAAACTTTTTAACCCAAAAAAATGTAGGGTTGAGATAATATATCAAATTTAACGCGGATGAAGTCGCGGGCGGAATCTAGTCCTTACTAAAGAACAATGTTTAACTTACAATCTATTTCCCGAACAATTAGAACAACTACGCTAACTTTATGGCAATAGGTTCGCCCCCTACTACATGGGATCTAAATATACCGGCGAACTGAGGGTGTACATTGGTACACCTCTGCCTAATCCTTCGAGGAATCCAGGCGTGATGGTATATATATATTTTATACGCTAATTAAAATCATCAATCGATATTCACTCTTAATGCGACCAAACGAAGAAGCCTATTCTTCCTTGGCATAACTCCCCAATTCAGTCAAATAGAACCACAGACCCAGGTGGCTCTATAACCTGGCCTACGTTATTAGAGACAGCTATAGCGTGTGGTACGTACTAACATAAACTCACGAACTAGATTGAACACGACCAGCAAGCCAGATGTTCGGCATAATAGCCTTGTATGTGTGTGTGATATTATGTGTGTACTGTGATAGCGACATGTGGGGATTACACAGCTGAAAGATTGAAACGTACCTATTTATTTTGTGTGTTGGTGGTGGAATTAGGTTTATTCTGCCATATTGATTTAATAGCTATAACAACCTCAACTGTTGCTGTGCCCTAACAGGGTCCATAATTGTACTGTAGCTTTAAGCCTTATGTAACACCTTTTGAACACATTATGTTATGCAATAAATATGAATACGAATGAACTGCCTCGGTAGACTAGTGGTCCAAAACGCGACTGCTACGCTAGAGGTCTTGGGTTCGATTCCCAGGTCAAGCAGTGTTATTGGGTTTTTCTATAACATATTCAGTAACAGCTTGGAGCTAGGTTTTGTGCCCGGTTAATGGCAATAGGCTCGCCCCCTATTACATGAGACCTAATATAGTTATAACCCAAGCTTTCACGCAGGTCTTTGGTTACTGTTCCGCTCCTGTGTGTCGTAGCGTGATGTTATATAGCCTATTATACTATTCGTTCTGAATCTGGCTACCATCCATACTAATATAATAACGCTGAAGACATTTTTACTTATGCTTGTGTTTAATTATATTCCTGTCAAATAGGTTAATTTCATAATGATCAGGAATTAAACTGTTCAACAAAGTTTTGAATTACGTATCATCATTATCATCTGCTTAGCCTTTTCCCAACTATGTTGGGGTCGGCTTCCAGTCTAACCGGATGCAGCTGAATACCAATGTTTTACATGGAGCGACTGCCTATATGACCTCCACAACCCAGTTACTGGCCAACACGATACCTCTTGGTTAAACTGGTTGTCAGACTTTTTGGCTTCTGATTATCCGTAACGACTGTCAAAGATCTACGAAAGACAGCCGGGACCACATTACATTTTTTTTCTTTACGGCTGCTACTGAGAATTTCACAGAAAAACTTTAATAACACTTTTTGCTACCCAACTGAACCCAAGACCGCTAGCGTAGCAGTCGCGCTTAGGACCACTAGGCTATCGAGAGACGCAACACAGAATTTACGTTTATATTGACAAGGCGGGTAGTCGCAACATATAATCCCTCTTAAGCCTTCTTTTAAGCATATTTTATTTCTTCATTTTGTCATCTTAAGCATCTTTTCAAATACGTGTCCCAGGATGCCAAGGTCCAGATGTCAGGATGTCAGCAATCATCAGTAGGTACCTACCTCAAATATTCCGTCATGACTAACACTGCCTAGATCTAAAGGCCAAGGCTGTCATTTTGAGTCATGAAGCTATGAACTGCATTCTTATGCAGGAGATCGGTGATATCACACATGAGGATGAGTGCAATATTGATGATTTTGGAATTCAAATAGACTTGTTGAGAAGTTCTTCATACCATGTCATTTTCTCAGTAGCAACTCGGAGTTAGGATTTGTGCCCGGTTAATGGCAATAGGCTCGCCCTCTCCTACATGGAAATTAAACATGCCAGTGGACTGTGGGTGTCATTAGTACACCGCTGCCTTACCTTTCGGGGAATACAGGCGTGATGATGGTATGGCAATAGACTCGCACTCTATTACATGGGACCTAAACATGCCGGCGAACTGTGGGTGTAATTGGTACACTTCTGCTTAACCCTTCGGGGAATACAGGCGTGATCTTATGTTATGTGTTGTTCTTCATACCATGTCAGCCGAACGACGGCCACTGCTGGACATAGGCCTCCCTTAGTGATAGCCACAATGGCTGGTCCTGCGCTGCTCGCATCCAGCGATTACCTGCGACCTTTACCAGGTCTTCGGTCTACCTCTTAGGGGCCTACCCGTACTGCGCTTTCTGGTGCGTGATCGCTACTTGAAGGCCTTATGACCATTATTATTCCAATTGAGCTTAGTTTTGCCAAAATGAGCCATCCCTGATCTCTTAATAAATGAATTAACTACGTCAAACTATTTCAATGTGCCAAATGTGTTAACATTTTATTATAGGCAGTTCAATGGTCATAATTATTTATAGGTTTTGTGTTTAGGTTAATTATTATGGTAGGATCTACCTACCATAATAATTAACCTAAACGCAAAACCTACAGCTTTTTTAATTTATAGGTAAATATTTTTGGGAACCGAAATAAACTTAAGGGCAACCTTTATAAGCAGGTTGATAGATTTGGCCGGGCTATCTTCGCACTTAGACTCTTAATTGGGCCATTGTGCGTGTGTCTCTATGTGGTGTTACTCTAACCAGCCTAGGACATTCCAGAAGCTTAGCAGCCTTTTCAGAGTTCTACAGGCTTCAGGAAGCGATGCTGGGGATTGGAAAATCCGCGCCCGTTTAAATCTTTATAACCAATGTAAAGTGCAGGTCCAAAGTTTAATAATTCAATTTTATGAATGCCATCATGCCATTCGTTAGGTCATCTTTTATTATTAAATTATGCATTTTGAAGTCATATTGATGACTTCACAGTTATATGAAAATTCATAATAATTAAATGCACTTTGTATTTATTTTGGACTAGCTTCTATAAGCATTACGTTTTTGGTTACTGCTTCGGTCTCGTGTGTCGTAGCGTGATGTTATATAGCTGATATGATTCCTTATGAATTGGGCTATCATATACAAACATATTTTTGCCAATACATTTGGTATTTTTTGAGATAAGCGCTTTCAAACATACAAACTGTTCAGCTTTTTAATACTGGTATAGATTTGCTAGTTAAAGATAACTCAAGTAAGTACATTAAAATTCAGCATTAATAAAGTTTTCTATCAATGATAAATATTTAGTAATCGGACCAGTATTTTCTGAAATTCCCGCTTTACAACAAACTCTAAAAAGAAAATAGAATACCTAGATGAAGTTTGAGAGCATGTTTGAAAGATAATTCAGATGAAAAAAATGGAAATATCACCAAAAAATACGCATCTTCCATAATTTTTACATAAATTAATAAATAAAAATATACAGCAAGTACAGAAAACAATAATAAACAAAGAAATGTACACAGAAATCATAGGGTTCGCCATAAAATTAACACAACACAGTAACGGGGTAGTGTTGTACCTCATGGGAAAGTCACAGGCAATCACAACGAAATTATTGCTTTGACGGCAAAAACTAGACCATAGACTGCGGAATGTTTTTTATTGTCTATGCTTTCTGACATCAATCTCAAAGGGAATAGAGTTACGACTGTTGTTTTTTTTTGTGAATTGATGGGTTTTTGTTTTGTGATTAATACGTATTATTAATGTTTACGCGTCATTGAGTTTTAAGGTATTAAAGTTTAATAGTTCGTAGACTGTAATATTTTATCTATCATGCGTTACATAATGAACTTGCAAAAAAAATTAAGTGCTTTCTTGGTCGAGTCAAGGGTTTTTATTGTCAAAAACCGGTAAAGTTCGAGTTGGATTCACACATAAAGGGTTCAGTACTACCGTATAATATTTAACATAACATAAAAAACACGTTTTTTGTATACCTAGTCTCTATAAAAAACTTGTTATTTTTGTAATTTTAGTTATAGTGGCCAAAGTCATATCTACACACTATGTGAAAATTAAAAATATCTACCTTTGTCGGTTCTAGAGATACAATACTGTGACAGACAGACAGACTACGGAGACTTAACAATAAGGTCCCGTTTGGATACGGAACCCTAAATAGGATATAGGAAAAATATTAAATATTATGAATAAAATAATTATATTGGATAAATAAAGAATGCTTTATAACGAAGTATCAGAAAAAAAAATATAATCTGGATTTGCAATTAAAGATTCCATAACAACTATACAATTAAATTAAGAACTAATTTAATTATTTCCAGCCAGTACCGTTTCATCTTTAAATAAAGAACGCAATAAAACTTTAATGCTTTTGAAGCTAAACCTAATTCAATTAAGATGGAAATGCCATCATCTTAATAACTACACAACATCCCTAACAATATTCTAATCATTGTCCGTTCTTAATTACACTTTATTGTAAACCTTTAGCTAGCAATAGCAATTATGTATTCTGTCTAAACCAAGCAATGGCACAACCATTCTAACTAGACCTCTCTTCCCCATACATCTATGACAGCCACGAACAAATTCCAACGACACACAAACGCAAAGAGGTCATCTTACAACGGCCGTGCAAACCATAGTTTCAATTTAGAAAACAATGGCTTATCCATTTTCTACGATTCCACGTCAAAGTAGAGTCGGTATTTTGATTAATACGCGCGAAAGAGATGGGGTGCGTGGCTGGAAAAATGCAAGGTATTTTCAACCTTGCCGGGATAAAAATAAAGTCGAGTTCTCTTTTAGTCATTGTGTTGTTACTGAAATAGTGAATGTGTAGGCGTAGAGCATGAAAAGTAGGCAGTGTAAGAACAGAGCAGTGAGTGGAGTGGAGATTGTCTCTTTGTGTTTTTTGAGTGTACTTTTTTAATGTGTTGTTCCTACTTGTGGTAATTAATTTTGTTCGCGTTTATAAAATTGCGTGGAGCCGTGTTTTTAATTGAATTGTAAATTGATGTTTTAATTGAAATTGGATTCGTGGAACAAACAATGAGTTGTAATCTACGAAATTGTGTGATTTTGATTGAATTGAAGTTGTGGGAAGTTGTAGTGATTTGCTTAAGAAGTTTTTCTTTATCAAGGTATTGTGTGTCGAGGTGAG
The DNA here is from genome assembly GCA_932526535.1 of Caradrina clavipalpis. NCBI lineage: Eukaryota > Metazoa > Arthropoda > Insecta > Lepidoptera > Noctuidae > Caradrina > Caradrina clavipalpis. The sequence goes on from OW052110.1 coordinate 2,939,552, forward strand.
ATTGTTTTCAAATTAAAAAAATAAAGTAATTAAAACTTTGTTAATCAATATAATATTGACTTACTAAAATTAATTAAAGGCAAAAGCTTTAAATGAAAAAATATCTTCCTACTTATTTTATTTCAACTTTTAACTAAAAACTAATATTAATTTTCAAAGCTAATTCATCAAAACAGCTTTAATGATAACACTGCAACCACCTGCTCACATGAGTTATCACAATTAACTCACGAAGGAAGAAGAAATTTGTAAAAAAAAATGTAAATTAATTCTACCATTTACGTGTTGTATAAAAATTATCGCAACCAACAATTGTTTGGCTGTTAAAAACTATGAAGGTATTGAGTATAATTGCACAGGAAAAGTGGGCGATGCATGAAATTAATTCACATCATAATATCGCTTTAGATTTTTCAAAATACACTCGTTGATAATTGTAACGTTATGATGATCTACTTTTAATGATTCGTTTTTCATTAGAATTGTAAATTTTTCGTTGTAATTGATTCGTTTTTAACTACTTATCCTGTTTTTTAGATAACTGTAATTTTGGAATGTTTACAAAATATTCCAGTTATAAATAATTATTAGTTTTTTTATTAAAAAAAAAAACAGAAAAAAAATCAAACCCCGACCTATTGCGAAAAAAATGTAGCGAGTAGTCGACTCCGCAGCTCTCGCAAGCCGATCGGTTAAACAGCATAGGCCGGACAGAAAAGCCTATAGGGGCGGTCCGCGGAGGGTGGAAACCTGGGAAATTTCACGTGCAAGACCCACCCCTCGGCAAAACACGTGCGGCCAAATAGCCTTGCAGAACGAACGCCTTTGCTAACCATAGCCGCTCGCGAAAATAAAAAAAAAACATTTTGACGTTTCACGTCAATTTTTGACAAACAATTGCGAATTGGTATTTTTTTTTTACTTTTTTTCTTACGGGTTCGTTCGTATTCGATGTTAAGTGTGCGTTTTGTACGAGTGTTTTTATAGAGTGTGAAATGGTAAACGCAACATGAGCCGATTTCATGGTTAGTTGGAGTTATTAGTTTCAAACATGAAATATACTATGTTTAGATTGAATGCGTCAGTTGTTTTTTAACGTTTTTTTTCTGTAACGTGTAGATAAAGTGAAGTAGGTTGATTGGTTGCTATTAATAATGTGTATTAGTGCATGTTGACAAGAGATTAGCCAATAGTGATACATGCTTTTTCTGTTAGCGTTCTAAGATTAACACTTTTTTTGTAATCTGCACTCATTGTGTATTTTAGCATAGATAACTCAGACTCTATATTTGAATTTTAGTTTGGCTTTTAGACTATCTTGCCAATATTTTTGTAGACTTCTTTTCTACTATTTTAGCCATTTTTTTAGCTTCAAAATATTTAAACGTTATACAGTAATTTTATAATCGCATTGTAAAGTAATAGATAATTTTATTGTATTTAGATAAAGAAATATTTTTTGTCAGACAAAAAAAAGTTAAATTTATTTTTATAAAATATACTTTACTAGCATCTCCCGCGTCAAATTTGGGAACATGTAACCCACGAGAACCGTACATTTTTCCGAGATAAAAAGCATCCTATGTATTATTCCATACTACAATCTATCTCAAAGCCAAATTTCATCCTAATCCGTTCAGCTGTTTAAGCGAGAAAGAGTAACAAACATCCATCCATTCATCCATCCTCACAAACTTTCGCATTTATAATATTAGTAAGATCTACTCATATAACAGACATTACATAAGTTAAAAACAAAATCATATTCAAGTCAAGCTAAGTAAAATTTTCCCTCTTTAAAAATATCCCTCGCGAATATTTTCTTTCCAAAGAAAATATTTTGAGAACCAATATTTTCATTCATACAGAACTGCTGTTCCTACTATGTTATTCTAAACTTGTTTAAAATCATATTCTTGTAGTTTTTGCCTAAATAGCTTTTTTAATATAACTCTGTCTTTATAACTTTCCAACATACCATCACGCCTGTATTCCCCGAAGGGTTAGGCACAGTTCGCTGGTATTTTTAGGTCCCATGTACTAGGGGGCGAGCCTATAATCTAATTTATTTTTATCATATACCATCACGCTTGTATTCCCCAAAGGTAGGTTAGGTAAAGGTGTACCAATGTACACAGTTCGCCGGTATGTTTAGGCCCCATTTAATAAGAGGCGAGCTTATTTCCATTAACCGGGCACAAATCCTAACTCCGAGCTGCTACTGAGAATTTCATAGAAAAACTCAATAACACTTTTTTGCTTTGCCTGGTAATAAACGGTTATTTTTAAATACACATTTCTAATATTCTCGAAAGCCCTGCATCAAAGCTCTTAAGCCCACGCCCTCCAAGCTCTTGATTTGTACCAGACCAACGCTTCAGCCATCGAACTTTAGAAAAACATTATTACGGCTTCTATTGCACTAATTACTAGAAAAAGAACACTCTTGTCATTTCAAACTCTTGAATAAAGCTTTTTTATTAAAAACCTTATGAGGAATATATATGGACTAGCTGTAGCCCGCGACTTCGTTCGCGTTCTGGTTATAAAACATAAACATCCAAGTGGCTTATTTCGTCCGCGTTAAGTTACTGTTAGTCTTTGGTTACTGCTCCGTTCCCGTGGGTCGTAGCGCAATGTTATAAAGTCTATGACACTCACAAATCACGTGGCTTTCTGTGAGTAAAAGAATTTTTAAAATCGGTTCAGTAGATCCAGAGATTACCCCCTACAACCTTACAAAGTCTCAAACTTTACCTCTTTAAGTGTAAATTAGTATAGACTACATGTAGTTCCAGGCATGCTCCAGAAAAGAATAATGAATATTTGGAAGTACTCATCCGATTAGAACAGAACTGTTACACTCGGCAATACTCTAGCTATCTTATACTATTGCCCAGTTTCAAAAGATATGTTTTATGGTACACTTGTCTTCCACACTATTTCTACGAATTCTGAGTTGCGTAACGCTGCCTTTCGACGACGCAAAATGAGTTGTCAGTTTCAGTTAAATTTTAATAACTCGACTCAAAAGACCGCGGCTTAGAACCTACAAAATTACGTTATTTTTAACTGACACTAACCAAGCCATGAACTTATTTATTTTTATCGCACACCATCACGCCTGTATTCCCCGAAGGGTTAGGATAGAGGTGTACCAATGTATAGCCACAGTTCGCCGATATGTTTAGATCCCATGTAATAGAGGACGAGCCTATTGCCATTAACTGGGCTTAAATCCTACTTAACTCCAAGCTGCTACTGAGAATATCATAGAAATACCCAATAACTGGGAATCGAACCGAAGACCTCTAGCGTAGCAGTCGCTCTTAGCACCACTAGGCTAACGAGGCATTTTTTTTTATCTTGGTGTGTTCACACATCTTCATGGATGTCTCCTGACTCTGTCAGGCTCTTACTGACTAAAAATAACGGTGTTACCTTCTCAAACTTACACCAGAGATCCTTCCACAAACTCAAACTGGTTACCAACTCATGACCTAATACAACCAAATCCTTCACCATACCTTGATCCATTTTACCCATTCTTCGCCAAATACTTGACAATTAAAACGAATAACTTAGTTACTATGTTTAGTATTTACGTACGGAATACCTAATTCCACTTTATAGCGACCTTGGCTTAGATAAGGCGGGTTATCAATAGCTTAAACTATGCAACGACCGCTGATAACGTGTCTAGTTTAACATGACCTCGCTTTTCTAGTGTCGGGTAATCTGGGATTAGTGGCGGTGTCAATGCTGTTCATCAACATATTTAGCTTTTGAATTAAACAATTGGGAATAGTCAAAAAGAAACATGTTAGGTGCAGTTAGTTAGAAAGAAAGAAAGAAAAACCATTTATTCCCGCAAAAGCGACGCACAACACAAAAATAAAATTAAAAAATAACAAAAACAATAATCTGTATACGCCACTACCGCGCGAAAAGGCTGACGCTCAGCATAAAGCCATGGTCCATGCCCGAGACACGGAACTACAGCGCTAGTTTTCAGCGCCAGCCTGCGAGTCGCTGTCTCGGAACTATAAAGTACGACATCACCCACATTCCGAGACCGAACAACAATATTTTAATGAATTCTGTGGACACAAGGAAGTTGTTCCAGGTCTGGCTGATTGTGTAATTCAGTTTCTTCATCATCATCATATCAGCCTATAGCCGTCCACTGCAGTACGTAGGCCTCCCCCAAAGAGCGCCAACCATCCCGGTCCTGGGCAGCCCGCATCCATCCGCTGCCCGCCACCTTCTTTAAATCGTCGGTCCAATGTCAGTTTAAATGTTCGTAAACTCAATCACGATACAGGAGAAATTTGTAGTGTAAGGTAAGGAAATCTTTGAAAAAAGATCTAAAAGCTGCTAGACCTACGTCATTTACTAAACCGCCTTTTTGCCGTTGTTTATTAAAACAAAGTAGGTATACAAACAAATGACAACTTCAAAGTTGCGTAGAGCCAAGGTAAAATGAGCTTAGATAAGTCGAAAATGAAGTTAACACACTGTCTCTCAATAATGTTTTTATATCAGTATCCAGCCATAACAGCTCAATGTACTTCCCAAACTAACGCTTAGAACTGAATTAATCAGCATTAAATATATTCAAAATCATTACAATTACATGGGAGAAATTTTGACGTGGTTCGTTTGGGCATAACTAACCCCAAACATATTTATAGCTCGTTAAGGCTATCTGTGAACGTCGCAAAAAAATACGATTAAAGCATGAAATGCACTAAAGGTGATGGCTAAATGACTGCCCCCGGGCCAGATACATTCTGGAATGTATATGAATTTTACATAGCCTCATAATATTTAAAAAATCATTCATGAATTACGTAGTGTTAAATATTTTCCTAGCACTTTCGTGAACTATTAAACATAATAAAGTATCTAAAAAAAAACTTTTTCATCACAAACATTCGCTTATAAATATACAACCTCATTTTCGTTTTTAGTTTTATTCTTTTTCGTTTTATTTTTTGTCAGTTGAAGAAAATTATATACTGTCACACACCTTTTTTTCCTTTTTAGGCAATATTATTTTACCATTATATTATTCCCAAAAAGTATCTGAATCTTTTTTACATGAAATACTAATATTTAGCCATTCAGCATTACATTGTACCTAGTACCATATTTATACATGGTACCTGGCACATGGGGCAGTGGTCTATACTTCCATTTAGCCATCTCCTTTGTTAGGTGTAAATTTTATGTATTTATCTTGAAAATGGCTTTAAAAATAGAGATAAACTAAAAAAATATTAGATGAAGAATGTGAGTGATGATCTAGATTAGAAAGTGTTTTCTTACTCCTCCGCTGCTCTTTTCTGATTAATTTCGTTACGAGATCCAAGACAGTTGAATCGTTTCTCCGGGACTCGTTGAGTTTCATTGCCTCGGCGGTTTTCTGGCGGTCTCCACTGTTCTGGCTTTCAGGCCTTGCAGTGGGGTTCCTTCTGTGTATTTGATAAGAGTTGTATGGAAGAAGAATACATGCCGCCTAGACCCCAATAAGGGACAGTTACTTGAGAATATTTAACTTTGCCTAAATTCCGATTTCAAAAACGTGAACATAATCTGATCAACGTTAATAGAAGCCAGTTCTATTATATCATTACAATTGACAATGTATCAGAATGTTCTTGTTCTGTACCCTGTTTAATAGACGTTCAGTTATGCCCCAAATAAGAATAGCTACTACTTAAGGCCCTTGCGCAATTAATACAATTTAATTCTGCACATAAATTGGATACGGTGGAGAAAAAAAATGCAGTCTAAGAAACGCTTAAAGTGCACTTTGTGTAGTAGAAACATCTGCCTCAGCTGTCGAGCATAGAATGAAGTTATCTATCTACTTGTACTGAATAATAATCACCTACTATTAAAATTTATTAACATACGCTAAACATTCTAAGTCACTTACCATATAATTATGTACAAGAGTACATACGCCCAAGACCCCTAATTCTAATGAACGCTGTATTAGAACTAAAAGAAAAAAAAAAACAATTGTTCTCGAACGCATTAATAAAAATACTATTCTAAATTCAAACGGCCCATTAACCGGTTCCCACGGCGGCCATGTTGGGTCGTCCTCGCCCGCTATTGGTGGAGGCCGCGAGTTTAGAATTAGAATGTAGACCCCACCATTTGGCGAGCGGCAAATTATGTTGCCAGTTTTTACGTTCCAAGTTCAAATAAGCAGCTGTTCGTAATTCGAACGTTTTTTAATGGTAATCCTAGGAACGGTTGGGCCGTTAGAAAAAATAGATTGGGATTTGAACCCGCCAATTATTGTGGATTGGTTGTTAAGTTCTGGCTATTATCTAGGGCTATTAAATGAATGAATAGAAATTATACGGTGTACGTAATAATTTCATTTATAGCCCTAGGATTATCTAAAGTAATTTTCTTTTTTTATTTAACCTTTGTTGGCGTTTATACCAAAGCGGGTGCTCTGAGAATAGTTAACAACAAATGGCATTGACATAGTTGCCCTGCCCTTTAAGTTCTTAATAGTTGCAGGTCACCAATCAACAAAATAACTCCTCACTTAGTAATATCCTTATAAGGATATCTAAGTTAGCATACCAAGCGATATTAGTCTAGAATATCTTATGCTTAAGGTTTACAATGATAAAACACGCGAAAACTGTCAAATTAAAGCAGTGTCAATTCTAAGAGTCTTTCGTAACTAAAGCTCCAAATCTTGAACCAAAACCTGAACAATATGCTATTCTTATAACCCTTCAAAGCTGTTTTGAGTAAGTATAATAGCTTTGAGATATCTATAAAATTTGGTCCTTTCAATTCGGTTTTGTGTCCGTTAGGACCATCGTTTATCATGACCATCTTGTTTTTTAATAGATACATATCTGTCAGGATAAGTCTAAATCTAGAGGTCTTATTAACTTGTATTTTGGAATAGGCTATCGAAAGAATATTATTTGGTAAAGACTGATGCCTGAACGCTTTCTTAAGGAGCTTAAAACTTTGATTAACTCAAACATTATTCAGTATACCTATATCTTCAAAAACGAGGTAACATTTTCTAAGACAGACAAAATCTATAGTCAAAGCTAAAGTCAAATCATTTATTTCAATAAGATCAATAAGTGCGTTTAATGGTCTTATGGTTATTAGTAATTGCCCCTTCCAAAAGGAAATTTCATAAATATGGAGAAGAATGCACAAGAAACTCCGTACTTATTCTTTTAAAATATGTGTTTTTATACAGGATCAAACAAGAAAACACGAGAATGCATAAGAACTACTATATCATTATAATATTATATGCAAAGTATATAAAAATTTGGATTGGCGGTTAAATTATGTTCTAAGATACAAAGTATTCACGGGTTTACAAATACTGAAACTTTAGATGACAGAAAACATAAATTGCAGATAACAGTGAGAGCAAATCTTCGTATGCAACTGTTGCTAAAAACAAATGTATACACAAGTTGTTTATATATCAACGTATACATATATATTTATGTAGGCAGTGACGCGGGTCTAAACAAGCCGTTAGTTAATATTCAAGGTGGTCATGATTAGCAAAACGTCAAGGTAAACCTAACTGGTCGCGCCGCCGAGCGAGGATAATACCTGTTTGGTGTTACGACTACTTTTAGGATAGCAGAAAATTGTTTTTTTTAGTAATATAGAGGATAGATATGGTTTGGGATTTGTCTATGGGCTGTGTTCTAAATTTGAATATGATTTTTAAGGCGATGAGGATTTTAAAAGAGGTAATAATGTAAGGACTACCATGAGAGACACTTGTAAAGAATCATAAAAAAATATAAGCTACACAAATAGATCAGGGAAGGACAGAAACTTTGATCTTGTCTCCCCAAAACCATACCGGAAAAGATATATAAAACAAGTAACAAATACAGTTAGGTTAGCTAGAAACAATCCTTTTAAAAAAGTAAATCATTCGGTCTAGTATGTAAAACAATTGCAGTTATCACACCTGATGTTAGAGATTGACTGCTTATCTCTCCTATATTCAACGATGAAGATTTTGACAAAATAGTGCTATTGATTTCTGAAATTCGCAATGTCAAACAGTTGTCTTAAGTAATAGTTTTAAATGGAACGATTAATATTCATATTCTATTTACTAGCTTTGCCCCGCGGTTTCATCCACAATCAGTTACATCTTTGGCTACTGCTCCGCTTCCATAAGTCAAATAGTAATATTATGTTGCCTATTCCTCAAAAATCTGGCGCTATCAAATACAAAAATATTATCTAATCAGACTGGTGGTTCCAGAGAGAAACGACATACACAAATCATAACATATCAACAAAAGACTGCGTAAGAATTACCGCGGCCCAGAAACGCAAAAGGTAAAAGGAACACGAATGGGTTTTAGTCAGTATGAGTTTGACACTCCCTTCTGCTCTATCCAGAGCTGAAGAAGTAATTCAATGATTTCCCATTCTTCAAAAATAGAAGGCCCTTTAATTATAGGAGACCACAGCAAACACAATTTAGTTTCTAGCTTTACCTAACAAGCAGTAACAAAAACCGCAACTAAATTCAGTAAACACACATCGTTTTAAGTATTTAATCAAAAGAGCAAAGTCCAGTGTTCAAAGTCTCCACATGAGCTCGACTCATGGTAGTATTAATTGTGACTCTGATTTCTGTTGGTTTAATTATTAATACATTCTTGAAGAAGACGGGATATTCCTAATTGTGAATGGGTAAGGAAGGTTTTTTAAATAGCTAGCTTCTGCCCGCGACTTCGTGTGTGCAAACTTAAGAATGAAGCTAGAGTCCTAAATAATTTAATAGGAAAAAATATCTGTATTCAGTTAAAATATATATATAAAAAAAGTTAAAATATATAATAATATATATAATACCATCACGCCTGTATTCCCCGAAGGGCTAGGCAGAAGTGTACCAATGTACACCCACAGTTCGCCGGTATATTTAGGTCCCATGTAATAGGGGGCGAGCCTATTGCCATTAACCGGGCACAAATCCAAACTCCGAGCTGCTACTGAGAATTTCATAGAAAAACCCAATAACACTTTTTGCTCGACCTGGGAATCGAACCCGGGACCCCTTGCACAGCAGTCGCACTTGCGACCACGAGACCAACGGGGCAGTTCAAATAAAATAATATCTATACTTCATTCAATTAAATATTAGAAATGTAACATTACTGCGCGATCGTTATATCTACGTTAACGTATAATAAGTTTCGTTATTTCACGATAAATAAAAAGCAATGAAGACTATTTGCGGTTTACAAAAAAAGTGTTTTTTAATCTCAGAGACTGATTTGACGGCTTCTTACGTCAAACTTGAAAATAGTGTGCTTTATGTTCATGGACCGAAAGCACATTATTTTTATATTTGACGTATGAAACTGTCAATTTAGTCTACGAGATTAAAAAACACACTATAATGATTATAAACGTGGATGATTGACTCACAAACATACAAACTTTCACGTTTATAATATTAGTAAGAAGAGGATCATGTATGGAATTTATATTGCCTCTTAACAATACACGTACGGTAATCGTGGTCCTTTGCCAAATGTGTCATTTGGTCTTTAGGTACGGACTTCATAATAATTTATCATTTCATGTCTACGTTACTTTGGTATGTTTCTGAATATCGTTTTATATAAATGATGATTTAAACTTGGAGACACTATTGCACTAAATTGAAATAATCGAGCATTTTCTTCGATATTTCTATCAAATAAAATGCTGGATTATTTCGTTTCAATACATTTGTTTCATAGAATACACGTTGCAGTTTAAGCAATAAAATATTCAAAAAACTGAATTGATTATTCCTAGCAACAATAGATGGATTATGTTATAGCGAATTCCGTTCAGTCGTTTTAGCGTGGAAGAATTACCAATATCACTTAATTTTTAGTAAGTAGCATAGTAAAAGTAGGATTTCTGGAACACAAAACAAAATACAGACAATACATTACATAAGTAACACAGAGTATTTAAGTTCATGTCGAGACTATATTACTAAAACATTCAATTTTTAACGAAAACCTATTCATAAAAGGTAGTCTTCAAAATGGCCACAATTTCATTGCCTATTAAGCGTAGATACGATCAATAAATTGCACGCAATATTAACGTAATAAATACTTTAATGATAAATAGTTGCGATGGGCAGATTACAAGCACGGTATAGGCCTTCAAATGACGGAACTATTCAGTACCAAGTAATACAGCGTACGACAAGCTTTAAAGTGTTTAAAATATTGGTCCTTTTACTTTAAAAGTGGTCTTTTGATACACCTGTTTATGTAATTGTTATTAAACTTATTGTGGTACTGTCAAATGCATTTTTAGTGAATATACATCGTATTGTTTAAATTGTATATTTTTATTCAGTAGTTATTTCCATTATTGAAGCAAATACTTGCTTTTAGTATTCTTGATTACACACAAACCCATGTAGTTATAATAACACTGACTTTTGCCTGAGATTTCATCCGCGCGGAAATAAAATATACCTTACTACAAAAAAAAAAAATACTATAGTCATCACCATATCAGCCGCAGGACGTCCACTGCTGGACTGTTATAATATAGCACTGAGATTGCACATTCATGTGATCAATCAATCCTTTTCTGTATGAGTAGAGCCTTCGTCTCACAATGGGATAACAGCGGGCTAGTATTATCAATTCATATCAAACTACGAATTCCCACGAATTCAAGGCCAGAATCACAAGGAAAACCGCATCAGACTAACAAAGAAAATGCTTCCACAAAAACCAGTTACAAAACGAAGATAACCATCAAACTTTAAAGGAAAAATCCTTTTAATTAATGCTTATTTCCTTATTCTATAAGGTCAATGGCAAAATACCAGAACTAAGGACCATATTGTGACGTAACGAAAGACCAGTTCATGATCAAAATCAGCCTTGTCGATTGCAAGTGACGCGATAATTGTCGTAATCTGCGGATGCTAATCTGATGATCACAATGGCTTGAGACTGATTTCCGGCATTTGATTTAGTTTACAATTACGTGCTATGATGCGGTTAGATCTTAAATTACAAGACAGTTGCAGGTTCATTTAAGTTTTGATGTAAATAATGGTGACGATTTAATGATTATGTTTGTTGATATCTTTGTTGGAGGTACTGTAAGAACTGCCCCGTTAGCCTAGTGGTCCTAAGCACGACTGCTACGCTAGAGGTCCTAGGTTCGATTTCCGGGTCGAGCTAAAAGTGTTATTGGGTTTTTCTATGATATTCTCAGTAGCAGTCGGGGTTTGAATTTGTGCCCAGTTAATGGCAATAGGCTCGCCCCCTATTACATGGGACCTAAATATACCGGCGAACTGTGGGTGTACATTGGTACACTTTTGGCTTAACCTTCGAGAAATACAGGCGTGATGGTATATTTTTTTTATACATATACTGTAAGAATCACTATAATATACTCCTGACAGAATTTTGATCAAGGCAGCCACTCCCAATCAAGACTATCCAAGTGCTTAAGGAAAAACTGGAGCACTTCCTCTTTCTTCACTCTTATAGTCCGATGAAAAAATCCGGCGCGACCAGAATAAGATCAGGCGTTGACCAACGGATTCATGTCCTTTACAAAGCACGAGGGTTTCACCAAATTCTAAACTTCGGGCTGCTACTAAGAAATTTGTAATGAGCAAACCAGTTAGTCCTGGGAATTAGCCAAGGACCAACAGGGCAATTCAAACTGTACTAATTCAACATACCAAATGTATTCACTCGATCAGTCAACATCAAAGCTTACCACTAGGTCAATGAAGTGAATTTGATTTTCAAAATGAAATCGAAGCTTAATTTGTTCCGGTAATAAAAGTTATTCCAATCAAATTTTATGATATTTGTCTTGACTGTTTGGCGGGATTAGAGAAATTAAGCTTATAATTTAATAGGTTGTGATTGTGTGAAGGTTTTTAACGAGAAAATAGAATTGTTGAAAGAATTTCTTCTGTTTTAAACCAGCTTACGTAACTTTCTTCCAGGTCGTAAATGGTGTTCTTTTTCATTGTAAAAGAGCATCTTCAATATTTGCTTTTTGTCGTTCTGCTATAATTATTTTCAAATATGACACGCGCTTACTCAAAGGAAAACTTATATGACAAATTATCAAGCGCGCGTAAGTTGCTTTGATTGGTTGACTCGCGCTTGACATCTTGTTGCATACATTTTCATTCGAGAAACCTTGTTTCAGTATTTATTTATGTAAATAGTTATTTATTTACTAATAATTGATTTAAACGTATCCTCGAATACCAAAGCTGTTTTATTTTGCAGACACTGCAAAGACTTGTGTAGTGAGCCTCTTCTTCTGTATACCACCACCACACGAGTGGGTTTTGTACCCACTTGCACCTTATCTCTATCTTCTTTTCTACCTTCTTATACTTCTTTATCTTCTTCTACAGAGTCCCGCATCGGAGTCGGACAGCAGTTCGGTGTCGGGGGCGAAGAGCCCGGCGTCGGCGCCGCCACTGCTGCAGCACCTGCTTCAGCTGCAGGCTCAGAACCCGCAGACTATAGCACAGGTACTACTGGGTATTTTATTAGAAGTAAAAGGACCAGAGTCTTGGCAAAACTGGCCTACTTTATTTTGGTCCTTTTGATAATACTATTACATTCATTCGTTTAAATTCTTTAATTGTTACCTTATAGTAATTTGCTTACATGGACTATGATAGTAAGAAAGGGTATTGAAAAACGCTAAACTATTTTTTGGTCCTTATCGTCATGTTTGAGTCCTACACCTTTCTTACAATATTTCTCCACCCTTCTTCTCACTTGGGTCTCTTGTGGTATCAAAGTTTTCCGTGACATTTACAAAACCTTAAAATCACAACACCCGTCTGGTTGGAGCATTCTCCCTTTTCAACAGAGAATGAGGAATTTTCCACCCTGTTCCTCATACCTTTTAACTTCAAGAAGCGTTCTAACCTGGTTCTTATCACCTGGTCCTTGTAGTTTTCATCCCTTGAGATTTCTTTTCATATTTCTGTGATTCTTCATAGTCGATACGATCTCTCCCTTTTCAATAGAGGATGAGGAACTTTCCACAATACTCCTCATATCTTTTAACTTCAAAGAACGTTTAGACCTGGTCCTTATTACCGCAAATAGTATGTTTCATCTCTTTAGATTTCTTCCCATATTTTTATAATTCTTCTATGTAGATATGGTCTATTTTTGTTTAACCAGAAGGCATGTTTTCTTATGTATGTTAATCCTAAGCGATGTTACAACGGCAGGGGTACACGGACATGTGTGTGCAGTTTCAGCAGATGCTGACGGCGCTGGCTGCGCTGGGCAGCGGCCTGGTGCCTCCACCGCCGCTGTCGCAACCCTGGATGATGCAGCGGCTGGTGCCTAGGCAGACCGATAGGTGAGTCTAGATGATAAGCTTATTTATACTGTACCTCGGTTTTACCACGTTAAGTAACTCTCGTGTCTTGATGTTATATTTTCTATAACTTTCCTCGATAAACAGGCAATACACAAAACAACAATATAAAATATACAATACAATGCAAAAGATTTTTTTCTAATCGGGCCAGTAGTTTTTAAAATTAGTGCGTTCAAACAACAAAATAAACAAATTCTTTTGTTTATACTAGATTTTAATTGCAGTATGTGATGACATTATGGTACAAACCGATATACTTACCTACAAAAATATGAGTGAAAAATACGATAAAATATAGGTATCCTATGGCAATGGGCAATAGTGTAGCATTCTATCGGTGCAAGAATTTTTGTAATTTGACCAGTAATTCAAGAGAAACTTACAAACAAACTATACTTTTATACGTAAAATGTAGATGGTTCAAAACTTTAGCTATATAAATTTTAGCTATAATAATAACTCCATTCAACCAGTCAAGGATCATAGCCATAACTCACAATATATCTAACATACAATTTTACTAACACCATAATTTTATTATTGATAGAAAAATAAACAATGAATAGGCACACCTTGACCCCAATATAGACGATTTACTTGAAGTGTGCCTACAAATATTAAGGTGGATGCATATGTCAGTTTCTGTGAAAGAAAATATCTTAGGTAAACCTGGACTTTAACTTAATTAGATAAGTTTGAAATTGCCAATCTGCAAACGTAGTGTCTGGTGATCGTTGTTCGTACTTTCTTTGTATGAGAAAAAGCTTCTGCTCAGCAATGGGACAAATATTTGAATCAGGCATCAAGGCCCATAGAAAACAGCCATCGATATAGCCATAATCAGCCAGCCCATAGATATTTCAGTAAGCTCATTATAGTAGTAGAGTTCTATGTGAAGTAACTCATCTGGGGACTACAACTATGCCTATTTTTGCCGCTATGTTCCTGTTTGAAGGCAGGTAAAATTGCAGGCAGATGAGATATTTCAAATTTATCTCTGGGACGCTTTCGCACTTCACATCAGGTGGGCCGTCGGCTTGTTTGCCAACCAACGATTTTTTTTCTATGAAATTCAGTAGCAGCTCAGAGTTAGGATTTGTGCCCGGTTAATGACCCCCTATTACATTGGATCAAAACATACCGGCGAACTGTGGGTGTACGTTGGCGCACCTCTGTCTAACCATTCGGGGAATACAGGAGTGATGATGCGTATGTATGCAAATAAACAAAATATGGTTACTGTCTCCACGAAAAAAGAAGTTAAACAGTCTACCTTATACCTTCAGATTTAAGGATTCTAGCTGCAAGAAATAGCATCACCTTAAGGGGCCACCAAGGCTAGCCCAAAGGATTTACGATGATCACAAAATTATACTTGATATGAATGGTGCCGTTCTAATGGCATTGAATTTATAAAGTTTAAGGCGAAATATCTTTTAGACAACGATTTTGTATAATAATAAGCGATTAATATTTAATTCTTGATAAACAATGGTGCTGTGAACTTTGCTTCTTTGATCTTGATGCTTCAAGCTTCTTCTTTTTGTATCCATGATGCACCAATATTTGTTGTGTCAGAGGGGTAGTGAACATTTTCATGGGTGAAGATGAACGAATATTTGGGAGTCTAGCAAATGGAACATAGTCTAATCAGGAGCTCCGCACTCCCACTGGGTATAGTGCGGGTCTGAGTTTATAGGCTAAAGTATAATATCATGATTTAAAAGACATCTGTGCCTGTATGATTCTTAAGCTAGCAGCGCATTGCAGTTGCAGGCACTGTAGTGACCAGGACTTGGCTGGCTGCATTCGGCCAATTATGTATGGAGCCTGGGAAATTGTCAACGGTACCAACATTAATTGTTAGGTTATACAAGGGATAGGGCGTGTAAAACAAGTTTTTCCCATACCTTGAGGCTAGGGGTTCGCGAAAAAAAATGGGCTGTAACCAAATTCTTTGGGAGTAAGGACTGACTTTTTATAGACATTCAATAATGGTCCCGTTGCAAAAGTAGTCCAATTTCTTGAGTACCACATCCTCTAAAGTACGTCCATACTAACCTAACCTAACCATCCTTTAAAATTCCCACTACCGTCCTCCCTGTCTTAATCTGTTCACCATAATGAGTTATTCTTGTTAACTCCTAAATGAAAAATGGAGAATGATCTTAAACCTGCTGACACATCGCTTTTTTCTCGGACTCAAGTCGACATTGAATAATCTCATGTCCATATCTGCTATGCAATTTTCATTAAGAATTCATGAATGAATAAAAGATTTGAAATTGCGAATGGATCGGCTTGATTCATTTACAAGTAATATCCTGTTAGTCAGGTTTGTTTGATAGATAAATATTTATTATAGACTAGCGACCTGCCCCGGTTTTGTACGGGTGCAAGATTTCATAAAAATAACATAAATAATTATGATTATTCCAAAAACTCCACTCACATGAACCTTGTTCTGACAAATACGAACAAAGAAGTTTACATTTGGATGGAGTTGGATGGCAAACAAGCCGACGGCCCACCTGATGTTAAATGGCCACATCTGCCTATAAACATCTGCAATACCAAAGGCCTTGCAAATGTGTTGCCATCCCAGAGATTACACCGGCACCCATACCCTTCAAACCGGAACACAGCAAAGCTGCTCTGCGGCAGCATTAGGTGTGGTGGTAGTACTTCCCCGGACGAGCTCCTTCACAAAAAGCTCTACTACTACTAAGCTAACCAAAAAAATTCAAATCGGTGCAACCGTTCTCAAGTGATGATCTTTCATACATGTGTTAATTAATATAGATAGTAAGTACTACTTTTTGCCCTCGACTTCGCTCGCCCGGAAGCCAATAAACCATAAAACGTATCCTAAAGCACTGGCCAATTAAGCTTTCCATCAGTAAGAGAAACTTCTTACAAACAAACTTTACCAGTTTATTATATAAGTATACCTAGATATTTGTAATTCAAGTCTTGAAGGTCTAAGGTACTTCATTGGCTTCTGGCAGTAGTCTATTGAAGACGTGGGAGTGCCCCAGCTGCCTGGACCATGACCCATTTCTTGGTTTGTTTATACAAGTGAATGAAAGCAGATCTGCGGGTGGAAACTAGTATTCCTTTCCTAGATAACTACTCGTAGCTACATACCGCGCGGTGTCACGCGTTATGTTTTTGGCTACTGCTCTGCTCCTACAGGTCGTAGCGTGATGTTATATACGTATAAACCTTCCTCTTGAATCACTCTATCTATTCATATAAACCACATTAAAATCCGTTGCTTATAAAAGATCTAAGAGTACAGAGGGACAGACGTCGCGAAGCGACTTAGTTTTATACTAACGTATGTAGAGAAGTTGTCCTTTAGATGTCTTCGGATTGTCTTTTGAAACTGTAATGTTTACCGTGAATTAGATTGGTGATTGTTTTTCATCTTTAGAAGATTTTCATTCACTTTTTATAAAGTAGTTCATCAAAGTGTAAACGAACTAGCTTCTACCTGAAACTTTATCCGCTTAAACTGCAGAATTCAGGCAAAGTCTTAATTATCCGATTGGAACAAAAACTGAATTTTACTACTAGTATTTAGTTATCCAAACCAACATACGGCTACCAATTTCAAAACCTAGCAAGGACCTAAAACTAAATTTTATAGGAGAGCGAATAAACGTAAACTAGATCAGAGGCGAGTAGTACATTTACTGGGTATCGATGATTAAATACCGCTTTAATGTGAGTTTTCAACGCTGGTGTTTTTGTATTTGGTAGGGACCTACTTGGTTAGCAAAATTATGCAATAAAACGATTTTTGGAAAAAGTGTCCCTTACTAGGTTTTGAAATGGGACAGCCGCATAGGTCTAACGACTTTTGGACCTTGTAAGCAGACAAAACAAATAGAACTAAATTCAGAACTTCCTCCTTTTTGATCGTTGTTACGAAAAGGGGCTATGAGGTCGATTGTATATCCTTGCTCTACATACTTCTATTGTTTATTTAAAGTTTTAATCAATGCACGGACTCTGCCTATTTCAGCGTCTTACCTTATATGTATAGGCATCTCCTAAACAAGAGTGTACATTGGAAGCACAATAATGTTTGATGATCGTGGTTCTGCGTACCCAAGTAGGTCGCTGCAAAATGATTTTGCGAAATGGGGCCTTTATTTATTTTGTAAAGTAGAAGATCATTTGATTGCCCATTATAGTCTTCGTCCAAAATTGCCAGATTTATGTGTTTAACGATAATAATTTTAACATCTTCGAAATACTTTTTACCTTGAGTGTTCATGAGTGACTTACTCATGAACAATCAAGGTAAAAAGAATTACCAACTCATATAAACTATTGTTGAAATCCGTCCGTAGAGTTTATTGTTGTATTTATCGTTCTTCTCCATAGAAAGAGACCTATGTTTTGGAACGAGCAACTACTTCAACTTTCTGCCTATCTTCTTGATAATTCAAAAGTGCCTGTAAATGGTCTAATTGAAATAAATGCTTTGACTTTGAATATTATTTGACCCCTGTTCTCCTTTCTAAAAGGGATTAGGTGGTACGGAGCGCCGAATGTACGATAAAATATCGGTAACCACAATAAACATTAGTTGAGCAAATTCATCGATAAATTCAACACTATAAATTATCAACCTAACCCCTAAATGTCAATTGTATTAAAATCTAACCTTCGCTCGCCTTCTATTGGAATTCATATCGTTTCTGGTTACGTGAACGGATTATAAACAGTGTCGATGCAAATCTGGACAATTGCCAATTATTTTGATTTTACAATTCCTTCAATGGCCACTAGCTTATAATTATGAGAAAAATACATCTCCTATTTTTATTCACATAAACTGTTCGTTTCATCAATATTATTGTGATAATAGGATGCTGCTATAGTCGTTTTTTCTATAACATCCTCCCTTCCATGTGAATTAATATCTATATTGAGATATCGATCAGACAAACGTTTATCCCTGTAGGTCTCATAGTTCTGAGTACAAATCCTGGGTACGATTCCTAAGTCGAGCAAAGAGTTTTTGGGTTTATGTAGCAATTTCTCAGTAGAATTTTTGGTTGGTGGTGGTGTGACACCTCCGTACCTCGTCCTGCCTACCCAATACCCAACCGTACCTGCAATACCCAATTTTTCCTAGGATCCTTCATTTTCAATGGGGAATGAGGAATTTCCACACTGTTCCTGAACATCAAATATTTCTGACATTTTATTTATTACTAGCTTTTGCCCGCGGCTTCGCTCGCAAGAAGTATTATCTTTCATCCCCTATTTTATCCCCTTAGGGGTGGAATTTATCAAAATCCTTCCTTAGCGGATGCCTACATCATACCATCTACCTGCATGCCAAATTTCAGCCCGATCCGTCCAGTGGTTTGGGCTGTGCGCTGATAGATCACTATGTCAGTCAGCCAGTCAGTCAATCACCTTTGAGTTATATATATTTAGATTATGGTTTAACGGATCTTTATATAAGTGCTAGTTTAAAACTCCGTGTGATGAATTGACTCACTCGGTTTGCTCTTAATAATGTCATACCTCGATAAAAGCATTCTAGATGGTAAGATAGGCCACGTCTTTGACTATTTCAGCCTTTACAGTACGAAGTAACAGCAAAATCCTCGCAGTTCTTATTGATTAATGGAAAATGAACTAAAATGCTTGAAAATTACTTGCAAGATATATGCATTTTCAATTTATCTTACAAGCAAAATTTTGCAGCCTACAAAATAGAGACTAAATAGATCCCAATGCTACACCACTCAAACATATTACTGCATTATTTCCCCAGATTCTTAAGCTGCAGTTGCGTGAAGTATCATTTATTAAATGCTACAATTCTATTCACATCAGAAGCCTCGTCTATCAAACGTACAGTACCTATTACAATTCTGTGAGTACTTACATACGTATTCAGTATCAGGTGCAGCCTCAAGGTTCACAATTTGTAATTTAAATACGTTTAGTTGAATTCGCGCCACAACCGCGGCCATTGTGGAGGCATCTCCGCCATGACAGCTGACGTCATAATATTCAAACGTTCTTTTGTTTATATTTAAATGTTTGTTAAGGTAAATTGTTTTAAGTGTTTGTTTGAATATGTATAAGGTTTTAAACTATTTATTGCTAAGTTTTGCCCCCGACTTCGTTGGTGTCGAAGTCAAAGACCTTTATTTGGTGCTGTTGAAATATCTGTTCTTAACTGACGTCTCCTACCTACCTAGTTTTAGCTTAATAAATAAAGTACATTATTACCATCACGCCTGTATTCCCCGAAGGGTTAGGCTGAGGTGTACCAATGTACACCCACAGTTCGCCAGTATGTTTAAGTCCCATGTAATAGGGGGCGAGCCTATTGGCATTAACCGAGCACATATCCTAACTCCTAGCTGCTACTGAGATTTTTTTAGAAAAACCCGATAACACTGCTCGACCAGGCAATCGAACCCAAGACCTCTTGCGTAGCAGTCGCGTTTAGGACCACTAGGGTAACGAGGCAGTTAAAGTTAATAGAGAAGTTAGTTATCGATATTTTCAGTGTCGAATGAAATTTCGCTTTTATAACGGACTAGCTTCTGCCCGCGACTTCGTCCGCGTCACAGTTGATGTGTTATCCTACGGGTACCGAACATTTTCCCGGGATAAAAAGTAGCCTATGTGTTATTCCAGACTATAATCTATCTTTGTGCCAAATTTCATCCAGATCCATTCAGCCGTTTAAGCGTGAAAGAGTAACAAACATCCATACATCCATACATCCATACATACAAACTTTCGCCTTTATAATAGTAGTAGGATGTAATAATAGACCCTTAACAAAGGGGAAAGTCACATGATTATTTTATAGTTCTACACCATATCTGGGAACCATAAGTGGTATTAAAGCTCAAAAACTGGTTCCAAATGAAACTAAACTTGAAATATTTCCCACATCCCCTGAACTTATTGAACAAGCTTGTAAGCACAATGTTTTGCGTGCGTTACATTACACATACATACATACAATCACGCCTGTATTCCCCGGAGGGTTAGGCAGAGGTTTACCAATGTACACCCACAGTTCGCCGGTATGTTCGGGTGCCATGTATATAGGGGGCGAGCCTATTGCCATTAACCGGGCACAAATCTAAACTCCGACCTGCTATTGAGAATTTCATAGAAAAACCCACATAACACTTTTTGCTCGACCTGGGAATCGAACCCAGGACCTCTAGCGTAGCATACGTGCTTAGCACAACTTGGCCAATGAGGCAGTTCACAAATTCTACGTGAATTTTTCATAATCTGTTTTATCTGGAACAACATCAAAAGAGACCAGCCTATAAAGGTAACCTTTCTCTTTCTAACACAACAAGAAAACAGAAGGTAGAGGACCTTCTGTTTTCTTCAAAAACACAAAGAAATACAAACAAACCAGTGTTTAAATCGGTTTATATGTACTCAAAGGAACGAATCTCACAGTAAAAGCGCGGCGGAACTCAGATTGTCGGTAGCACATCCGTCGTAAGTAGCAACGTGTCTGTAGCTTCTCATACGACGGTAAGAGGTTTAGATACACGGGGTTTTTGTGGGGTAAGCAGGGGTGGTGAGGGGGGATTAGAATCTCTCGAGTCGGAAATCGAGCTTCGACAACTGATGGCAATTGTACTAATTAAAAATCTGGTCCCAATCTCGTCTGAGGGCAATCAATATTATGAAATGTAGCGGCGTATTTGAGAGATTGAGATTAAAATGCATTTTTTCCATAACGTTTGTAATTGTCTTCCCGACTGTAGTTGACTTTTATATTTCAGTCTATTGAGTATTTTTATATTTTTTTAGGATAAGAATATTCTTATGTGTATTCTACAAAGTTTTAGTAAACTTTAAAGCTCATACTCAATCAATCAATTACTTATGGAAGCCTACCTCATCATCAGCATTAGCAGTCCACTGAGGGTCATTAGGCCTCCCCAAAAACACGTCGCAAATCTTTAAAGCCAAAGACCATTAAAAGGCACTTTTGAACGTCATTTACAAGAGAAAAATATAATGAAATTTAGTTACCACTTCCAAAAGGATATTTCCTCCGTGGTAATTTCGTATGGAGGAGCATAGCCACACTTATCCCTATCTAAAGTCAAAGACTATTTCTAAACACTTTTGAATGTAATTTTCAAGAAAAAAACTATAATTAAATCTAGTTATCACTTAAAAGGCAGTTTCCCAAGGAGAAGAATAGCCCTTCTTATGCGAAGATCATCACTCCATCTACGCAACAAACTTTCTAGCCAAAACATAAAAATCTCCTATCCAACAAACACGGTATTTCTATTCAAAATCACAGTTCAAAATATGGCACAGCCTAACAAATCAATGCGCACACAGTATCACAAATTCAATGCGGACATATGTCTCTAAGAAGTGCACACAATGACATCACAACGGCTTTGTGAGTAGCCTAGGCGATGCCATGCTGAGGACGAGAGTTTTGCGATATTATTCCGGATTTATTGGATGTTTCAGGGGAATTGACGGATCAAAGGTTGGTTTAGAAGCTACCCATTAGATTAGCGGTACTTAATCTTCTTAATCTGTGCCAATGAATTGATTTTTACCCGCTTTTTTAAGGATGGGAAATCATCAAACTTCTTCCTCTCTGGGCGGGGCAGAAGGGAGTTTCAGACTCTTTCTGACTGAAACCTATCCGTGTTCCTCCTTATGCTCTTTGCGTTCCAGAGCCGTGGTGACACTTTAGAACAAATTCCGCAACCCCGGTGATTATACTTCCTCCTCCTTTAAAATGACGTGAAAAATGTCGATATGTTTTGTCTTGGAATTGTTGGGTACCGGTGTCATTATCATATTTCTGCCCATATACTTGGGTCTATCCCATCATACTTGGGTTCAGCGCAACACGTTTTCATCTTCCATTCCGTCCTGTTAACCGTCATGCTATCACTCCCTTCTCTGTCATCATTCCACACAATTCATCCATCTTGTCTTTGGCCTGCTTCTTCCTCTCCAGCCATCCATATTATTATTCATAACCCGTATGTGTTTCATCCGTGCTCTTCACATGCCCAAAATAAGCCTTCGTAATTCCCTAATTCAGTACTTTACCGGTGCAAAGTACTCAATTAGGTACTTATAATTTTCCAAAGTGTATTATGTAACTCTGGCAATATTTTACATACCTACGGCTAGATATAGGGCAATTCCAAGTTGCATCAACAATACTCCATGGCTTTCCCAACACTGAAATCACTAAATGCCATACAAATTCTGTATTGAGCCCACGTCTCTAAGAATACACACAATAACATCACGCCGAGGTCTTTGTGAGGCTGACACGTCTGTCACTAGCGGTGCTATGTGGGGCAACGAGAAATAAACGATATTCTAGAGATTTTTCAGACGGTTTATGAAGTTTGAAGTAGAAATTGGAAATTGGTTTTTCTTTTCTGATGATTTGGCTTAAAGTGGAGTATTCTTATAAAAGTAACTGTTATAAAAGATTGAGATATTTTTTTTGTAAAATTTATATGTCGGTTGTGACGGTATCGACTTCAAGATTGACGATCTGATTATATTTGCGGGACAAACCAGGCTAGATACCACACACAATCAAGAAATCTGAAAGGCGAAAGGGGAACTGTGGGTCACCGAAAAAGTACTTCACACTGGAGTAGCAAATTTTTTTTTGTCCTATTTTATGTAATCATTAACAAGTAAACTTAGCAGTTGAGATGCCAATGAACGCGGACTAGACCGTTTTAGTCTGTGTCAATTGGCATTTGAACTGCTCGGTTTACTTGTTACTGATTTGGGTGCAATTTAGCATCCATATAGATATTGATCTAGTTTGGCAAATAGAATAATAATTTTTAATACCGTTTTTGAGTACTCTCATGACAATTTAGGAGTTTTGTTTCGCGGGCAGACAGTTTTAAAATCTTCCACCACCTCATAAGTACGACACAATACCGTTTCAATATCGCAATATTCTCGTTCCCCGAGCCCCTTACTATCACCTGCACAGTTCGACAATGTCTCCGTTCATTACATGGAGACGTTAAAATGCCGCAACTTGCTACAGATGGAAATTCAGAGGGAAGACATTGTGTTGCTCACAATAGAACTGACTCGAATAGGAGGAATTGATTCAGTTTCTGTGACACAGAATAGGGGTAGTTTTCAGTACAAACCTAGAGATAAACAAATGAAAATGTGATACGTTTTGAAAAAAGAATTTGGGAAAAAGTGAATTCTTTTTTCTGCTTTTATAGTGGCGAAGGTTTGAGAGGATTTATGGATGATGAATGATGATGGATGGATGTTTCTAACATTTTCACACAGAACCGGCTACACGGAATTTGGGTAATTTCGATATTCGGTTTTTGTGCTGCCATGGGATAATTTAGAATTTACGAAGTTGACGGCAGAAGCTCAAAAGTCAGGCTTTTTGACTGCCAAAGTTATTAATGTATCTCAGTTCGAAGAAACAGTAATACGACACGATTGGGGAAAAATCAGGCGCAGGACAGACGGCTTTATGTACTCTCTACTAGACCAAACGAGGAAGTCAAAAGCGGCTTTAAATAATCCTAAAGACGAATATAAACTGTTATACAGAATTTCAAATTTATACATCTAGTCAACTGCCGCGTTGGTCTCGTATTCGCAAGGCCGACTGTCGAGGGTGGGGCCTCGGGTTCGTTTCTCAGGTCGGGCAAAATGGTGTTATTGGGTTTTTTCATTAGGAATTTCTCAGTAGCATCCCGGAAAGCCGTTGGTCCTGTCTTCCCGGTCGCGTCGGATTGCCGCTCCATCGGACTATAAGGGAAGAGGGAGTGCACCTGTGTTTGCGCACACACTTGTGTACTATAATAGCTCCTGCATACTTAGCTAGTCTCTATTAAGATTAGTCGCCGTGACCGATATCGGTCTGAAGAACAACTTTATTACATCTAAATACAAAAATACCTAAAAATGCTCACAATTTCAACCCAAAGTAATCGGGTCACATTCAAACCATTTACATAAACTGTTGTGCGCGACCTTTTCAAAAGTAGTTCAGCAGAGTTCAAGGTGTTCCTGTCATTGTCAGATAATTATAAAATTAATGGTTGGCATGACTCATACAGTGTCGTATTAAAGGTTTATTAAGGTACCAGTTATGTAGCTATAGCTAAAGGTATGTTCAGACAATACTTTCCAAAAAACGCGCGGTTTATGGCCGCGTGTTTGTATTGGCGAAAAGTGTGTGTGTTTAATTTTGTCATTGTATTTGCATGTTTACTTAATAATGTGTGGGCTGTGGTTACCTATAATTAAGTGTGCAAATAATAGAACAATGTAACTGAATTTGTGCCATCCCATTGGACTATGAGTACTTATGCCATGAGAGATAGGTAAGAGAGAATGCACTTTTATGTACAATATATACAGCTTAAAATAAGATAACATAAAAAGAAAACTAAAACTATATGGCATCAAAAAAATCCTCCACATCACCGTCAACTGGAAATATGACCGAAAGACTGGCAGCATTGCCACGTTGGATGGCAATCCTAAGCTCCAAGTTAAAAGCCAGCCACGTCACGAGTTTTAGTTTTTTTAAATCGCGCGTGTTTCTGTGAAAACGTCGGCTCGTGTGAATGCACTCTAAGCAATGCATGGAGATATTATCATTTGAAATTAGGCAGCCATGACAGTTGCAATTACTTTGATGTAATAAAGGGTTAAGTCGGTGTGACAACTATAAAAGTAAGATGTAATGTGATAATAATATTTTAATGTTGTTGTTCCGAGCCAAATGTGGAACACGGTTTTTATTTCTGTTGATGAGGAGTGGGTCGATGACCCACCATAGAGGAGACAGGTTACTATTTAGGGTGGGGCAATAGTATATAGCTTTCAATCAGTGAAAGAATTGAACGATCGCAATCTAATCTCAGTCTCAATTTGTCAAAAATGTCAAAAAAATTGACATTGATTCCGACTGCATTTTAAACGTTTATAATTCAATAATCAGTAATTTTAGATACTGACTACATCTTACAAACAAACTAATATTATACCTCTTTATTTAATTATTGAAAAGCCCCCACTTACTACACAAGTGTCCCAACTTTGTAAAAACATCAAAAAATTTAATACAAATTGATAAATAGTGATAACAATAGCGACCTACATTAAATACTACAAAAGGTTGATTCATTGTATTACTATGTTAAAACAAATACACAATTATATTTTACAAATAGGACGCTAAAGGTCGCCAAACGACTGTAGGTCGAAAGGATAAGCAAATATTACTGAAAAACTATACAAATAACTTGTGATATATATGATTATAACTCCCACATGTTTTTGAGTATTATTTCTTTGCTATTAGAAACGATTTTATGTAGGTATACTGGGTTTGTAAATAATATTTAGGGGTACCTAAGCAAAGTTTTAAGGATATTACTTATAATATTTTTTATAATAGTTTTTATTGTTAGTAGCTCGTCCGGGGAAATACTCCCACCATACCTATTTCTGCCGCAAAGCAGCGTTCCTGGGTTCCAGTGTGAAGGGTATTGATGCCGGTGTAATTACAAGCATAGAAGACATTTCAAGTATTTTGACATGAGATTGCGACTAGACTTTGAAAATGTTTTATCTGGCCTTCTTGAAACTGAGAATAGATTGCGACGGTCGTTTATTTAGCAGAATAGCCTTCTGATAGTCGGATAGTTAAAAGCCGGAAAGTCTGACAGCCAGTCTTACCAAGAGGTGTCGTGTTACCCAGTGACTGGGTTGTGGAAGTCAGATAGGCCGTCCCTCCATGTTAAAACATAGCTGCATCCGGTTAACCCACCCCAACTTAGTTGAGAAAAGGCTAAGCAGATAGAGAGAACCTTCTGATTGCCTATTCAATTTTTTTTGGCTATTTAGCTTTCAAAGTAACTGTCATCAGACGCAAAGGCTTATAAAAGCAAAGAATTAGTCACAATAGATGCGCTAGGCTCATTCAAGGCCACTTTTGAAGATGCTAGATACGATATAGGGTTCAGAATCGTGATGTTATACGATTGACTCCTAATGTTATTGTAGATCACGAATATTGAGCATGGCTTTAGCCCGCGACTTCGCTCGAGTGGTTTCCTTCACACGCTTTTTTAAGTTACGTTTTTGGTTACTGCTGCGCTCCTGTGTGTCGTAGCGTTATGTTTGTATAGCCTACTCCTTATGAATCTGGCTATCATATACAAAATATTATTCTACAATGTAGAAAAAAACACACGTTTTCTTATTCTTTTGTATGTTGAGGTAATCTTAGGGTGTTTGGCGCATGGACCGACACATTTTTTTCAGGGATTTGGGAGGTCATTAGCTAGGTTCTACCCATACACCCTTTGTCCTAAATGTCACGGTTGGTTACATGATATGATTTAAAAAAAAAAAAAAAATACCCAAAATGTTTCCTTTAATTAGAAATAACTTTTTGTTTTTTTTACTTTTATTTTTTTAAGTAACTTTTTTTTTGTAGAACCTAGCTAATGACCTCCCAAAACCCTGAAAAAATTGTGTCGGTCCATGCGCCAAACACCCTGTATACTAAAATAATGAAGCTAAAGACTTTTTATGGTTTGTTTGTTAGTTTGTTTTTTGAACGCGCTAATCTCTTGACTTACCAGTCAGATTGTAAAAAATCTTTTTGCAAATGATATTCAGATTCATAAGGAATAGTTAAGGCTATATAACATCACGCTACAACCCTCAAGAGCGGAGCAGTAACCAAAGACGTAACTTAAGGTGGGTGAAATAAAACTAAGACGAAGTCGCGGGCAGGGCTAGTCTTCTAATAATAGGTTTACTTAATTAGGAAGCAGTAATATTTAAAGGCTAATAATGTTTGAGCAATATTAATTGACATTGACATGTCTTTGACACTTTTATCTATTGGAGTGTTTGCGTACGAATGTTTGAAGTATCAAAACATTTATGTTTAGGCATTGACCTCAAATATTACTAAGTATAATAGTATATAAAGCAATGTAAGGATATTTTCCCATTGCTGGGATTCAACTTCTCATACAAAATTGACGATTTCATACATACATACATACATAAACTCACGCCTTTTTCCCATGGGGTAGGCAAAACCACAGAACGCCACCTGCTACGATCCTTACATACTCCTTTCGCCTCGTCTACGTTCATACATCTAGTCATACAAGCACGCCAGTTACGTAGATTACGATTTCATACTAAAATTATTAGATATTATTTAATAAATATATTTTTGTTGGTTCTTTGGGCTACCGGGAAGATATTTTTTAGACCCTATTGGCTACAATGGGGTATAAAAATTTTCTTCTTACCTACTTATAAATGCGAAAATAACTCTGTCTGTTAGCTGTTACGCTTTTACGACTAAACCGCTGAACCGATTTTGATAAAATTTGGTACGGGGTAAGTTTGAATCCCAAGAAAGGATATAGGCTACTTTTTATACCGCGACTTCGTCTGCGTCCGTGATAACCGACATTTACGCGGACGAAATCGAAAGCAAAAGCTAGTAAGAAACAAAATAATAGTAAGTAGATACTTTGTGGTGTTAAAAAACATAATAATTAATATCATAGAGGTAGGTAAGTGTTTGTTATTTAACTTTAGCTGTCAATAACCTAAAATACGGCGTGAAAAAATATTAAGTAAAAAAAATATTTATCATGACACACATTTTTAATAAAATTATGTAAATTTTGAAACAAAAGCTTGCATTTGCGCGCAGCTGAATAAATGACAGACATACAAATGAATTTTCACTTGTACACATTCAATGTTTATTAAAAAATAATGGCTGAAATAATATTGCACTTTATAGACTGCTGGGTTATTCCGAAATTATATAAAACTACACCGGCGAACTGTAGGTGTACATTGGTACATCTCTGCCTAACCCTTCGGGGAATAGAGGCGTGATGGTGTGTGTGTATGTGTATAAAACTAGCTTTTGCCGGGTAAATGTCGGTTATTGCGGGCGAAGTCACGGGATATAAAGTAGCCTATATCCTTTCTTGGGATTCAAACTTGCCCCACATGAAATTTCATCAAAATCGGTTTAGTGGTTTAGTCGTGACAGTGTAACAGACAGACTAATAGAGTTACTATAAAAATTAACACAGAAACGTATTTTGATTTATTTACGGCAAATGAATTTTTTCCGAATTTGCTGTTGAATTAAAAATATTGACTCATTCAGTAAATATTTTTGTACGTATTTTATTTTTTATTATTGTTATTTAGCTTATCAGTAAATAAAAACACAGGGTCAAAAACTGATAAAATCTACAAACATACTAGACAGACTGACTATCAGCTCACTATGATGAGTAGTAAGCCAATCACCCTATCTTTTGTTATCTTTAAGATAAGCCTACAATTTTTTGAATAACCCTTCATGTTTTTCATTAAAAGATCGTGTCTGCCAATAGGAATAGTATAATGAGTACCGAATTTTATCAAGTGCAACGTGTGTTATTGTGTCAATAGAACAGTTTTTATTTTTTCGGAATTTCCCGAATGTGTTTTAGGTTTTTCGGAAAATATTTTGACAGTTCCGAAAATGTTGTGGAGACCATACGATATGTGTTTCGGTTATGGCATGTTTTATTCTTGGAGGTAATTAATAAATACTTTTTTGTGAGCTAATTATACATGGAAGGAAATTCAGCCAACACCTTTCTTGATATTTTAAAAAAGCTTGTCTAATGAAATATTTTTTTTTTTGGAAAGCGTAAAATACCAATCTAAAACTTAAGTAACATAGGTACCCGAAAAAAGAAAACCAGCAGCGATCAACAACATTAAAATAGCTTTTTAACTAAATTAAGGCTCATTTTTTCAATAACTTGATAACTTTTATCTGAACCATAAAAATGACAGTTTGTCATACTTATGTTATATACAAAAGCTGTCATAAAATATCTGACTATTGGGAATTCAGCCCTTAATCCTCCTTACAAAGAAAACGTCTTTCCAAGAAGATTTTTCCAAGCCTTTCTTATCTTTTTGCCTTTTTTTTCAGTATACTAATAGATTTGTCCTCTCCTCAGGCTACCGGAGGTGGGTGAGAAGGCGCCGGCGTCTTCGTCCCCAAACCTTGCGGAGCAGCCTCTGGACCTCAGCGCCAAGTCTACCTCCAGCACCAGTGGAACACCACCTCCTGACTCCAAGCACTTGGATAACAGGTAAGGGTCAATGTTCTGTTATTTTTGATGTCTCATAGTTTCTTCCAACAGCAAAACTTTTAGTAAGGCAGAATGTTTTTTTTTTTACTCTTGTGCAAATCTTTCATTGATAATCTTTAGCGTCTCCGCACACGACCGATAATCGCACCGATTATAGAGGCGAATTTTGACAGTTTATTCTCGCCGACGAAGAAATTGGTCCAGCAATCGGTCCGATTATCGGTCGTGTACGTGTCAAAAATCGGCCCGATTATTGGTCGTGTGCGGAGACGCTAACTTGTGCAGCTACTATATACTTGTATAGCTATATTTTAGGCATACAGGGCGGATTTGTGAGACGGGTTATACCTTAACTGATATAGTTGTAGGAAAACGTTCTTAGGAGACCATCCATAACTTTTTGAGATTCTGAACTGCATTCACACATTTTGGCACAATATACTTGAGCAAGTTTAGACTTGCACAAGTCATAGTGACATTGTTGCACCCAGAAATGGCTCAGATTACTGGCGCTATTTTTTTCCCGTGATCCCCACACACACTGTAACAAAAACTTGCACAAATATATCTTTACTTGTGTAGCCTTAAACATTCCCTAGCACATCATCATCTTCCTACCCTTATTCCAAGCTACTTGGGGTCCGCGCAACCGTCATGATATCACTGACTCCCTTTTCTTTCTTATCATTCTTCACACAATCTATCCATCTTTTCTTTGACCTTCCTCTTCCTCTCTGGCCATCCACATTTATATTCATAACTCATTCATTAATTCAACCCCCTATATTTTTAATACACATCCTTTAATTTCTATCCTGGACAATGGAAAAGCTACTACAAGTACTACAACATAAAAACTAATTTGTAACCATCAAAGTGTCCGGCTAACCCTCTTATCATTCTAATCTAGGAGAACGCGCTAAATTGGATTAAACATAAGCTGTTGGCCTTAATTTAATGGTAATGTGCGTTTAGTTGCATGTATGTACACAACCTTATTTTGTATATGACTTTTTTTAAACTGGTTTGTCCCACTGCTGAACTGAAAGGCTATGGGTGTCCGCCATAACCTTCCACTCTTCTAC
The DNA here is from genome assembly GCA_932526535.1 of Caradrina clavipalpis. Taxonomy (NCBI): domain Eukaryota; kingdom Metazoa; phylum Arthropoda; class Insecta; order Lepidoptera; family Noctuidae; genus Caradrina; species Caradrina clavipalpis. The sequence continues at coordinate 2,970,336 of OW052110.1, forward strand.
GTGTGTTGTCTTGTGTGGACAATCATACTATCCTTCATCCTACTTACTATGGATGGATGGATGTTTGTTAACGAAATTAGCTGAAACTTGGCACACATAGATTTTTGTGTTCGCATGAGATAAGGACTAAGACTTGTGTCTACACCACGTGAATTTTCTTACAGATCCCTAATTTTATTGTCAATAAAATATACCCTATTCTACTCAGAGATAACACCGGTTCCTAGTAGCGAAAGAAATTTCAGCGTCAGACAAGAAGATCCGGAGATAAGCGTGTTCAAAGTAAAAACAAGCAAATTCTTTGCTTGTTTCAATTCATTGATTCTTGCTGTTCTCAATTCATGTTGACATTTTAATTTATAAAAATAGAAGAAAGCTAAACCATCACGCCTGTTTTCCCCGAAGGGTTAGGCAGAGGTGTAACTGCCCCGTTGGTCTCGTGGTCGCAAGTGCGACTGCTGTGCAAGGGGTCCCGGGTTCGATTCCCAGGTCGAGCAAAAAGTTATTGGGTTTTTCTATGAAATTCTCAGTAGCAGCTCGGAGTTTGGATTTGCGCCCGGTTAATGGCAATAGGCTCGCCCCCTATTACATGGGACTTAAATATACCGGCGAACTGTGGGTGTACATTGGTACACCTCTGCCTAAGAAAGCTAAACATACCACTATAAACTTGCATCCACTCATTTTTACAAAAAGAAATAGATTATCTTCTACCTTAATCTTTTATCTATTTCTACCTTTGAAAAACTCAGATGAACAGGAAAATAAAACGAGCACAAAATAGCAAATAAAAGAGTTATTTTCCGTACTACAAGGTATCGGGAAATGCGAACGAAGCGAGCTTAAATAGATTAATGTCTGCGAACGACATCCTCTTTGCTTATTTTGTGGGGAATAAGGATCTGATTAGCTCCCTCTTTTTGTTTTAATCAATACGGGAACCTCTTGGGAGGCATGCATCTCTGCCGTTTCTTTATATTTGCGAGCGCCATTTTGTAAAAAAATGTTAGTGTTTTTTATTAAAGTACGTTGTGTTTATTGTGAGTGATTGTAGCTGGTAGAAGGGAATTGGTAATGGATAGTTTTAGCATGGATTTAGTATGATAATAATAGCAGACTATCATTGTCCTCATGCAGAGCAAAGACTCTCTTCTCATACAAAGAACACACGAACATTGATGACCACGCTTGCTCAAAGCGGATTGTTAATTTCAGACATAAATGTACCCCAATTCTATCCTACTAATATTATAATCCTACTATCCTATCCTATTTCCTACTAATGTTATAAATACGAAAGTTTTGAGGATGTATGGATGGATGTATGTTTATTACTCTCTCACGCTTAAACGGCTGCACGGATCTGGATGAAATTCATCACTGAGATAAATTGTAGTGTAACACGAGTAATGCCTCTGGTGTTGCAAGTGTCCATAGGCAGCGGTGACTGCTTAACATCAGGCGGGCCATTAGCGTATTTGCCACCTTCAGGGGCATAAAAAAAATAACACATAATTCGAATACCTTTTCTCCTTCCGACCGATCTTTAGAAATTTCTTACGGGTCCCTAATTCTTTTTTTTATAAAAATACTCCCTTGTAGTAATGAGATACCGTAGCTTCCTATTAGCGAAAGAATTTTCAGAATCGGAAGACAAAGTCCGGAAATTAGCGCGTTCAAGGAAACAAGCTCTTCAGCTTTATAATATGAACTAGCTGCTCTGCCCGTGACTTCATCCGCGTAAATGTCAGTTATATTTAAAATTCAATCATGATTCGAAAGACACGTGGCGCCATCTATTATCATAAGAACGTTATTGTTGTTTTCCTCAGGAACAGTATTTTTTTTCGGGATGAAAAGTACCCTATGACCATTTCTGTACACCTGACAACGTATATGCAAAATTTTTACTTAATCGGCTCTGTGGTTTGGGGTGAAAATTTAACAGACAAACAAACTTACTTTCGCATTTATAATATTATACTATCTCCCGCTCGCGACTACCTCCGCACCAAAGTAAATATAGGTTTTTTTGTTTTTTTTTTAATGTATCCTATGTTTTATTCCACAGTACAATCTATCTCAGTGCCAAATTGCATTCAAATCCGTTCAGCCGTTTAATAGTGAAAGAGTAACAAACATAAATCCTTTCATACATACTCACATACTTTCGCATTTAAAATATTAGTAAGTAGATTTATTAAAACCTAATGCCGATCAGCAGTATTGTTTTGCTCTATTGCAGTAATAGGGGGTATATTAAACAGTTATATATCATAATAGGTAACGTTGTACTTATCATATTATATCAACGTCCCGCTGGAACAGTAAGTGGTCAGCAATTTGCATTTATTCAACGAGTTTCAGACAGGTGCATGAAAACGTTCTGAAATATGATAATTATTGGGCAAGAAATATTTCCATGATCATTGAGCCTGGTTGGGAAATTTGTGTTAAAATAGAATAAAAAAAATATGTCATGATTGCCTCTCTTAAATGAGGTTGGGTTTAAATCTGGGCGAATACTAATGTGAATTTTTCAATTCATAATGTCCTTCCAAAATGTATCTTGGATATCACTACATCGGTTAAGTAAAAAGTGAGAAAACCTGGACTTATTGTTAATGCAAGTCTGAAATCGCCAATCCGCCTTGAGCAAGCATTGTGATCAATGCTTGTGCATTCGGCATTCTCTGCGAGCCAACGAAAAGCTTTGTAATCGAATCTCTCGTTGTTTTCGGATTCAAGAATTAAGAGGTTAAAGAACAAGGAAATTAAACACAGATGTTGTGTAGAAATTAATGGCGAATCGATCGTAAAAAAACAGACATGTTTGTCCTCATCTTCCGATCTCAGTTTAATGTTACCGCGGGTGGTCCTGTCACGTAATAGACTGAATCAATTCCCTCGGCACACGACCAAAAGCTAAAAATCACTCTAAAAAATCCATCCAGCACTTTACAGCGTCGTGTAGCATTAACAATTCTTCACGCTACCGCCACAGCACCATTGGTCATAACACGATCGAAGCATTCGCAACGGACTCGTAATAATCGTACTTCCTATTGAAACTTACTTGGATAACACAAACAATAGCAACGTGAATGGACCCATTAAAACACGAAACTTCGTACGATCGACACGGGGCAATGAACTTTTGACAGCTTACGCCATCACGTCCGCAGATGTTCATTTGACGCCATTTTATCACGACAGTTAGTATTCATTAAAAATAATATGTCATTGTTAATTTGTTTTGTTGTTATTAGTTTGTATCGGGTTCTATTATTTTGATGGGTGTTATCTGACCTATTCGCTGTGGAGATTTATTGGAGTTCTCATGAATGGAAAACTTAATGTCTTAGAGCCATTACGGCTTTCAATTCACCTAGTCTGTAGGAGAATAACAGGTTTTCCGGAAGACTAAAGTAACACTTATTGAATACTGTATACTTACCTATTTCTAAATAACAATATGGCAATAGGCTCGCCCCTTATTACATGGGATGGGACTTAAATATACCGGCGAACTGTGGGTGTACATCTGTACACCTCTGCCTAACCCTTCGGGGAATACAGGCGTGATGATTTTATTTTATTTTTTTCTAAAAAACAACCCTATCTTGTCACTAAAATCAGCACACAGTCAAAAAAGACCTTTTTTTTGTCCAATTTCGCTATAACCATAAAAAATACACCAACAGATTGACAGCCGTCAGTAACCAGTATAGTTTCAAAGTCAAGGAACCCATATCTACAGCAATGTCAATGCTCTACTTTAGCTGGAACAACATTGCGAAAGGCACAGCAAGTTTATCGCAAGCCCTACGTTCAAAGACTTATGCGTGATGAAATTGGAATTCTTTACTTTTTATGATAACTCTAAGTGTTTGTTCCTTATTTTTTTTATACGCAGTTAAAAAAATATTGTTTTCTACTTATGTAGGAGTCATTTGTGTTTGTCATGAATTTGTAATAGTTTAAGAAAATGTTAGGATTGATAAGATTAGTGTGGATTTCAGTTGTCGAGTTGCACAATATTTGGCAATGTCACATTAGAACAGCGTCGTTTAATTTTGGAACGTCAAAGGCTATTTTAATTATTTTCTACCTATTTACTGATTGGAGCTGCTTTTGCCTCGTTTGTACATCTTAATATATAGCCTAGGTGTATATTGCAGACAACGATATACATTCTTTGTTGAACCCCTCACTCTATCTTCCAGTTTGATAGTCATAAGAGCTTGAATGCACCAGTCACACCTCTAGTTTTACCCCGATTTATCAGAGATTATACCAGGAGTGTACATACATAAACTCACGCCTCTTTCCCAAGCGGGTAGGCAGAATCCACAACATATCCTTTCATACTCCTTTCGCCTCGTGCACGTTCCTACATCTGGTCATACAAGCACGCCGGTTAGAAGTACTGCGCTACCAACTTTTCTGAAGCATAATGTAAAAAACTCTTACAAGTAGTATCTAAATGTAGACTTTTTTAGATTTCGGATAAAAGCTTACTCCCTTTTTTTCCTAAAAATGCCAGATTTAATAAATCTTTATTCTTTAGTAACATTGTCTCTAAATAAAACTCTCAAAGGTCTACAGACATTCACAAACATTGTTAAGACTCTGACAATTCAACAACTATACATCACAATCTCAGATTTAAACTGTAACAATTTCACATTCGACGCAGAACCACCGCCATCTAGCGGCGAAAACCGGTAAAACGGGTTCTCGTTCTGATTTTATCAAAGCAAGTGTATGCACCTGTTAAAATCACTTACTTTTGTTCAAGACATTTACGGGGGGGGAGGTAAGGGAAGGGGGGAAGTCTTTAAAGGTACTTACAGAGTAGTAACAGAGCATTTCCAATAATGAATGCGACATTGAAGAGCTTTACTCAATACAATTGTTTTTACGTGATGGGAATGCTTTGAGGAAAAATACAGGAAGTGTTATAGTTATGTAGTTTTAAGAGTGTCTTGTGCTTGTTTTTCTTTGAATATTGATGTTGGGATAATGGGGTAGGCAGAGTCATATGTGCTAGCGCATCATAGGTCATATTTGACTGTTGAATTTAGAGCGACTTCTCGCAAAACTTACGATCTGTTTTGTAACTTCATCCAAAAAGGTTTGACGAAATACATAAAACTTTGATTGCAAACTAAATCAAACTTGATTACCAATACATACGGACATAATTAGGTACTTCATTTCCTTATATCGATGCAAATGAACCTCGGATAAAGCATCCGCGCTGTCACACAAAGAATCGATATAAAACATCACAATAACAGAAACATCTCGAAGCCAACGACCCCGCTAATTTCCCGTCTTCAACAAAGTTATTAAACTCATAATTGCCTCTCGATACATTCATATAAAAACCCAGTTCAAACCGATATTATACACAATACCAAATCGATAACTGAATAAATTCATTCTCTGGGACTACGATCTGGGTCGCATGACTCGCCAAAACAAATAAAAATGCACCGATAGTCTGTTGGAGCATCGACCTTGCATCCTCGAAGAAACACAGCCAAGCAAAAACGTACCCTACCACCCAACAACACAACTGAAACTCCTCTGAAACCCTTCTCGAAAAATAAGAAAGCACAATTCAAGATGAAACCGAAGACGACAGCTGCACCCAATAAATTTTATACTCTATTAAATGGTAGTAAAGCTGAATTTCGTTTAGTGTGTGACCGTAGGAAATATGATAAAGATGCATTCATAGTGTTCCGTTATCGGCGAGACCGAGAGTAAATATTTCGCATTTTGCGTTATCTTGGATTAAAACGGCGACGTACAGTTTTGAAATATTGAATTTAGACGATTGTGGGCTGTTGACCATTGCGGCGTATTGTGAGTCAGAGTATTGTCACCGATTCCTTCGTCATGATGCCCACACCTCACGCCGCGAAAGATGCAAGTCTGACGAATGTATTCACTTTCGAAGGAACGACGAGCAAAAAAGTTAAAACCGTTTTCTTTTTTCTTTTGTGTCTCAGGGTTTCGTTCAGTATGCAAAGTTTATTGATTTATCCCGTTGCATATTCAGGACAGCGTCTACATTCTTTTGAATTCTTTCGGGAAGAAAATGTATTTATGAAAATATTATTTCAGTGACGGGGTAGTTTTTTTAACTTTAAAGACTCGTGTGGGTGTGGTACAGCTACGTGGTTTCTAACCGACTGTTGCGGCTACATAAAAGTATCTACTTTCTTTTTGAAAGACGCTTTAGTGAAGCAATGAACTCTGGCAAGCTTGATTGATCACTCTTTCAAATCGTTTGCATATTCTAGCCTTTTCTAGATACCAGTTTATGCAAATAAGACTTATTCTTACTTGTCGTCAACTTGATTTGCATGTTTCTGATGCTCATGTTATTTTACTATTGTTACAGATTAAAGCGTGCAGTTCTCGAGAGCGCCAGCAACAGTTCTGGTCGCCGTGCGTACACTGAAGAAGAGCTCCAGGCAGCCGTCCGCGACATCCAGTCCGGCCGGCTGGGCACCAGACGAGCTGCCCTCATCTACGGCATTCCACGGTCCACCCTGCGCAACAAACTCAACAAGTTTGGCACAGTCGTCGACCACGTTGACTCAGACAACGACAGCGATGCCGACCGCGCCGACTCGCCCCCTTCCGTCATTCTCAAGATACCTACATTCCCCCCACCAGACGACAAAAGCCCATCCCCAGCTGGACAAATCCAAGCTCCCATCGCGCCGATTACACCAATGCTTTCTGGGCATCCGGGTCAAGCCTCACTCAAAGCACCCTCACAGCTGCTGCTCCCACCCTCAGTGTTCGCTGACCCTCCCTCAACACAACATCTGTTCACGTCCCTCAGTGACGTCATCGCTAAAAGCATCAGCCAGAAATTCCAGCAACCCTTAGATAGGCCGCATCACCAGCCTGGTGAGCTAATGTACGCGCGAGGCCCTGACCGACACGTGTCTGTCATTAAGACGCCGCCTGATAATCAGCGCTATCCGGCGCCTGGCAACTCCAAGCAAATGCCCAACAACAACGGCCAGCCGGCCACTGGTGGCAAGGGCACGCGGCCCAAGCGCGGCAAGTACAGGAACTACGACCGCGACAGTCTCGTGGAGGCGGTGAAGGCGGTGCAGCGCGGGGAGATGTCCGTGCACCGCGCCGGCTCCTACTACGGCGTGCCGCACTCCACGCTCGAGTACAAGGTCAAGGAGCGCCATCTCATGCGGCCGCGGAAGCGCGAACCGAAGCCGCCGCAGGATGCGAGCAAACCGCAGCCACCAAAGCCGCCGCCACCGAAACCCCCGACGAAACCGTTCTCCAACGGACTCAACGGGCCGGAGGCTCCGGGATATCCTCCCGGCTATCCGTTCTGGCCAGGCAGTGGATTCCCACCGCCGCCCGCTCCCGACTTGTACGCCTCGCACATGATGCGACGATTGCGCGAAGAAGCGCCACCGCCCGCCAACGGCTCGTTCTTGGAGGGCATCATCCGGTCGAGCCTGGAGCGGCCCGCGCTGCTGCAGCGACTGGCGGCCCCGCCGGGCGGCGAGCCGGTGCGGCGCCCGCCGGTGTCGGACGGCGACGAGCCGCCGGCGCGCCGGCAGCGGCTGGACAGCTCGGACCAGGCGCTGGCGGCGGAGATGCGCGAGGCGGTGCAGCGGCTGCGCGCCGACAAGCTGCGGCCGCGCAACGGCACGCCCACGCCGCCGCCCGCGCCGCCGGCCGAGCCGCCGCCGCCGCCGGCCGCGCCGCCGGACCGCGCCTAGTGCGCTCCGAGACGCCCCGATCTCCTCAGTCTTTGTGATAATATTATGTAAAGTACATTCCGCCGGGCGGCCGCCCGCTCGCCGACTCACGCTAGTGCAATACGGCCCGCCGAGGTTCGTCCGAGACTCGCGCTATCCGTGTATACTGTTGTAGTGACAATAACTTAGTCGCAGGCTTCTCCTATCGACGTGTGTCGGGTTGCCGTCGCTGTTCGATGACGGGTACCTCGTACCGGTACGTAGTGTCTCCTCTTATGTTTCCGCTTCCTCGGTCAGTCCGGACAGTCCTCACACACACGTATCCACATCGACACATAATCACCAAATATCACAATAGTTACCTAAAAGTCACAACCAGTTCAATATATCACAGCTTTACTAATGCAATATCACAATATTATAATAGTGTTTAGTGTCCCATGACAGAGATTCGGATGCCGTCGGTTGTGGCTTGCAGTCGCGTTGATGTACCTAACGTAAACCGTAATCACTAATCTTACAATTAATACGAGTAGGTACCTATTATGAACTATCTTCTGTTTTCTGTAACTCCTCGCTTCCGTGACGATCAGTCACATTCTTTTTATTTTATATTCCAAATTCAAATTAGAACGAAACCTTTGTAGGTTGGAACGACACTGCACGTTGCAAGCGGCGCCAGGGTTGTCCAAAATTCACGCAAATCCAGAGAGCCTCAAATTTTGACCTTGTTTTTAAGTAAAAGACAACCAAAAGTTAACGTTATAAAATTAACTATTTAAAATAATTTTTAAGTAATTAAAAAAAAAACAATGTAACAAATTAATTATAAAGCTAGCTATGAGTGTAAATGTTATCGATTTTTAAGTGAACTATTGCAGATTTTGTGCGGTGTTTTTATAATTAGATAGGTAATATATTGAATGAAATTATTAGCGCTATTGGCGGGTAGTGCGGTTGTGGTATTGTTGTCGCGTCGCGCGTACGCACCGCGCCGTCGCGTTGGTCGCGCGACATAGGCAGGCACTAGTTGTAGACGGGAATGGCGTCTCAACGGTCGGCTGAGCTTCGCCTACACGGAGCTACGTTCGGACTTATGTGCAATTATTATTTTGTATAAAATAGTAATTTTAACTGTGTCTAAGCTAACACGTGGATTTCCATATTACTGAATGTGATATTTAGGTATTACGAGTGCGGTTTGATCACGATTAGACGATCTGCGGGGACCGCCGGGCCCCATCATTATACACGTACGTACATTAAATACATCTAGTGAACTTATATATTTTATGTACTATTATTGTATCTTAAGAAGATAATATTCTTATTTTTCATGGTCCAAGTTTTAAATGTTTTATCGACTATACAAAATGTGGATAATCATTATTATATTCTTGTCGACTTTAAAAACTATAATTAGCCCAAAAATCCTCAAAAAAAAATTGATATCTTCAAATTTGTGAAATTTTTTGGTGTTCAATCAAAAATATATTATGAAAGTACGAGATGAAAATGTATACGCTCTCCCAAAATTAAATTTAGGTAAAAACTATTTGGATATAAAATTATCATACGATACTTATTGTAAGTTATGTGTACATGTGCGCCTCATGGAAATTAAGAAGTCTTTGTATTATGTATGTAATTAAAATATACATAATTATATTATATACAAGTTAAAATTTAATGTCGTACATTTTTCTTCGGAGACCACAAGTGATGTGCAAAATAGAAGTACATGGGATTGTACTCGACATTTCGACATATATTATATTAACTATAATATCCTTCTCGGACCGAAACAAATCAATTTATTATATAGAAGTGATATTTGAAGTCATTATCCAAAAACAAATACATATCCCCAATGGCGAGATGTCGAGCTCTCTCACAAAAAGGAAAAAAAAAACAAAAATTTTTATATTCAAAATTTTAAACTAGTCGATAGCATGTCTTTCACTTTTGTTTCTCTGTGCATAATTTTCGACGTCTTTTTAGCATTTAATCTTAAAAAAAGTTAATCTATAAACGTTATGTGCATTTATCTGAGTGATGAATACTTTTGTATATTGAAAACAAATATAAGATTATTTACCGTCGTGTTGACATCCCTACCAGACCGCATTTCGAAATTTGAAATGTTGAAAATCGAACAACTTTTTTTTTCTCAAAAATACGTACGCGAATCTGTGTGTTATGCGTGACATTTGTTGATAGCTTAAAACAAAAAAGGTTATTTTGTGTAAGTTTGTACAGACATAGGATGGGACAATTTGCAAAGAGAATTTAGATAATAATCAACATTCCGTTTAGAATGTTATTAGATTTTTTTAATTAATAATATAACTATTTTTTTGCATCGGGAACAAATAATTATGTTGTTTAATCTTATTTTGTAACGTTAGTTAATTTTTAAGTGGCTTTATTTTATAAAATAACCTTTATATATGATTAATTGTCATATTATATTGAGATGTTATACATTCATTGTTTTTGTGCAAAGTGTTTGGGGTTCTATTCCCGGTTATAGAGAGTTGCGACTGATATGTAGTAGAAAATAGCCGAGTGCTGGAGGCACTGCTGGCTCGGTCGGTACAAATGGTATACACCGCCTTAACACTTAAAAATGTTATTAACAGTGATCTCTACTACTTAAAATAATCATCAAGGCGAGGCGAACGAGGGAATTTTACTTAAATAGCTTAGCATGCTAAATAACGTTGTAAACATGCTAGAGACGTTACATGCTAATTTAATGGTTAAAATAATTTCCGTAACGTTGATTATTTTTTGAGAAAGGCGGGATTGAGACTGCTGTTTTTAAATTACATGGAAACCAAAGGAGAAACAAAATATTTACATAAAACAACTGCCTCCATTCAAATACCTCATTTCAAAATAGCGATGCAAAGTTATATCACAATCTCAAATACAATTCATTGGTACAAACGTGTAGTTTGAAAACAGCAGTTCTTTTTTTTTCACTGAAGAGGTCACTGGTTTATTAGTGAATCATTTTTATTGTATATTGTTCAATCATTTTTCCACATAGTTTAAGAATTTTAGTTAATATTGTAGTGTACTTTTCAATTAAATAGGTAGTCCGTAGCAATTCTTTAATATTTTCTTGTTAATTTTTTTTCGTAAATGTAATAAATTCTCCGTAAGGGTTAGGTTAGTCTTGAACGGTCCTCAACTGGTCCAGGAACAAAAGACAATGATGGGAAAGTTGCATTTTTAATTAAATCATTAATTAATTATATCTTATGTAACCGCGGCATTGCGATTCGCATCCGATACGTGTACTCTTGTACACGCATCCGATCGAACTGCAAACAATGACACAATTTTTAAATTTGACTTTCGAATTCAAGAATTCGATTTTTGAATTTGAACGTTACATCGTGAGTTACTCGTAAAAGACATTGCACGGATGTTACTTTACGAAGCATTTTTATGGACACAAGTTGTTTGTTTGTGTGACTGTACCTAACTTCGTGAGCCGGTTTCCAACTGTACACCGTGTCGCTGTGTGTGTTCGATCATACGGGAGATGTTATACTTAGTTAGTATTCTACTTAAACACTGTGCTTATCTGTGTATAGTTGAAAATCGACGTTTCTATAAATGTAAGAATCACCTATTGTCGTCACTAATTGTTTTCCCTTTTACATCTTGTATGTACTTCTAGATGGTTAATTTTAAAACATTAATGATTATTGTACTATTATTACAATAATTGACTTATTATTATTGACATTTAGCATTATCGTGGAAAGGTATAGAATATTGAATGAAAGTTTTTTAATGTCTATCTAGACGCAGTTTGCGAGTGTTCCACATTCGTGAATTTTTATTAAAAAAATTATGTACAACAAGAAGCATTTAATTTTAGAAATATTAAATACCTATAATGTTATAAATTTATTGAACCGATGGCAAATCAGGCATTTGCCGTCATGATGTATTTATTTCGAACGCTTACAAATTCTACATCACAGTGCTGGGGAACATTTACTTGAATGTTTTCTTTGCAACATTTATTATTGGGATTCTTTTTGTGATTTAAAAAATGAAATCAGTTAGGTAATGGACCAATGTATAAGCTAGATAAAACTGTTATCTCCTAAAGAATCGATAATGGCTCACGTTTTTTTTATAATATATAAACTGCGAAATGAGCTAACAAGATCAAATTATAATATTGTTATTTAATTATTGAGTACAAGTTTTAACGAAATATTTTTTTTTTCAATATACCTTACTCGCCTCTTTATTTTTGTTATTTTGTTCCTTTAGTTTTTATTATTATTGTTTAAATCATAAACAGATGATTAGATTTCGAGTTTAATTTAAGCGACTCATAATTATTTTTATTATAAATTATAAAAACTATTATATATCTTTCAATTCCTCAGTAAGAAAAGTGATGTTAAAGGTTACTGCAGAACCCATATCATGAACGAACGGAATCGTAAAAATTGGCGAAAAAAATGTGATTGGCACAACATAATTGTATTAAATCTAGTCAAATTTTTAGGATGGTGAAAAAAATTGAGAAGCTAAGCTTACGATGATTCGACTGAATTTTTGATAAAAAAAAAATTAAACAAACGTCCAAAACCGTCGCTTGGCGACTTAAAAAAAAAAAGTTGATTTGAGATTGTGGAATTGTAGCCGAAGTTTGTTAAGATACTGTTTTCTTACATATACTGTAACTGAAATAGGATGATTTGAAGTGAAAAAGTAATGTTTTTTCATAATATGTAATGTCCTTTTATCTTTAGGATCTTTATACCTTACGTTAAATATCATAATGAAATGGCTGGTTAGGCAGGTGTAATAATGTGCGAGGATATTTAAAACCTGTATACAATAAATTTCTTTCATTTGTTGAAATTTTTTATTGTTTTATTTCACGCACACATACATTTTTATAACCAATCTACGTTAAGCTTAACATGTAGATCTACAGATAAATACTTATCTAGATACGACGACAAGTGCCTGTTTTCTATAGTTATGAAAGACAGCTGAGGAGTTCACGACCTACCCTTTGTAGGTAATTATGTAGCACTAGTGGACTAGTGAAAATTTCCGACGTTTCCCGCAGATTTTAAACAAAAAGCATTAATATAAAACTTGTACAAGAAATTACGAACACAACAAAAAAAGAATCAGCCAAATCGGACCAGCCGTTCTCGAGTTTTGCGCTTAGCAACACAATTAGCCATTCATTTTTATTTATTTTGGTTTTCAACCGATTAAAAATCTTTTTTTCTTTTCCAAAATTCAAAATTTCAAAACTAGAATGAGAGTATTCCTAATTAAAAAAATATTTTGAATAATGAACAGAAATATAACAGTTCTTTAAGAACAGGTTACTTAATAACTGAATAGTGGTTATCCAGTGAACTGTTATGGATATTTTTCGGAGCTGTCATCAAGTTCAAGAAAAGTAAGTACCTAATTTTCGTATAAATTTTACGTAAGTACAATCTAATAAGCTATTAGGTATACAGGCAGCTTACTTGCAATTACTTTTAGACAATGTTGTGAGTGTGCTGAGCAGTCAATTCATTTACATCACTCTCTTAGAGGGTCTTAAAAAGATATTAGGCTTACAATAAAAATGAATATTCGCTGTGTAGTAGAAATACGAATAATTTTGCTTGTACAATTAATAGGATGTTGGGCTGTATTTAAAAAAATATGAAACAGTTTTTATATTAGTTAATGAGCATAAAATAATAGCCACACCTACAAATTCATGGTAACTAGATAACTTCGCCCGCCCTGGGCGGGGCGGGAGGGAATGTCAGACTTTTACTGTCTAAAACCCGTCTATGTTCCTTTCATGTGCCCTTTGCGTTCCGGGGGCGCGGTTTCTCTTTCGAACAACCCGCAGCAGATATTCTGCCTAAACCAAAAGCCTAAGAGGCACCATGACAACTGACCAGCTATGCTATTCTGAAATAGGCAAATCACTTAGAAAGTCATCTCGCAAGACACGCTTACTTCGCAGAATACCAAATCCTATTGAAAAACGACAAAATACTCTCTGTTCATAATACTTCTCACTTACATCGTCACGCGATGGCGCTAGTGTCGAACTCACTCATTTTAAGAATACGAAACTACAATGTAACCGCGGATTTAGAAGTGATTTCGTTTAAGAACTATTTAGAATAGCACTACAGGAGGCCAACTCTACTAACTTTTAGGAACGATTCGAACGACGAACGATCTACCTATATTTTTTGACATTTTAGTCACACAGATTTTGAACGATTTTAATTAGTAGAGTCGGCTATCTGGCATTAGACAATTTAACTACTTATAAAAAAGTGTGTACAATTTAGGTAGTTCCAATTTTAAATAATCTATCTCCGCCGTCACGTGGTAGACCATAGACCTTTATAAATACATGAGAATTTTATTTATTTATAAGAATTGTTTTTTTTTTTTGTCAATTCTACTATTGGCCGGCCCTATAAGTTCTTGCATCCATAACAAAAGGTATGCAATTAAATATCCTGAACCTATAATTGTTTAAGTAAACAGATGTTATCTAAATAATTACCAATAAGTAGGATAACAGAATGAAGGTCCGCCGGCCATTTTGGTTTCCCGCCAAAAAGATAAAAACGCGCGCTAATTTGACAGCTCGCGTCTACCAAATGCCACAATATTATTATCTTGGATATTCTTATTGAAAGAAAATTGGCAGTTACAGATAAACAACAATAGCTGTTTGTTAAATGAATTCCGTGTAAATATTTATTAAATTAGGTTTTTTTCCGCAACTTCGCCCGCGTGAGTTTTCTTACTGGCCCCTAATTATTTGATAATAAAATATAGCTTAAAGGTAGTCAAGGAACAGTTCCTATGCCTACTTGAAAAAAAAAACAGATTCAGTATAGCAGCTCTGGGTACAATTGCGTTAAAAAAAATGAACAAACAAACAAATTTTTCTGCTATCTAATGTAATATTAAAATAAAAAGAGTATACCTAGGATGACAGCGTAATTTTTATTTTTAAATTTAGAATCGGATAAAACATGACATAGATTTTTTTAAATTGAGTGCTTTGTTTATTGAGAATAGTTTTAAATGAGTAAAATCTGACTCATTATCGAACTTACCTTTCCCTATAGTACTTTTTCTTTACCCAATTTAGCAAAACACTATAATTATACGCTTACAAAATTCCCGAGTTACAAAATCCTCTATAATACCTCTCTATATTTACTTACCGAAACTTCCAACGGAACCCAAAAACTCTCCAACAAAAAAACAGTTGCAAGGTAATTTCAACCGCAAATAACGGTCTTCCTTCTTAAGCTAAAGCGTTATTTCTATCCACAATCATTTTTCACGTCGCCCCCGGGCAGAGCACTTGCAAGCAAGGCCAGGTTTTGGTATTGTAAAAAAGTAAAATTCCAAAATGGCGACCGGTTAATACCAACTTGAAAAAAATAAAATGGAACCTGCTTGAAGCGGCACCAATTTGGTGGTTATTTTTGCTGAGGGCAATGGAACTCTATTTTTGTAAAGAAAATAATAAATGCTAGTTTTAAATGGACTCTGCGGTATGTTTTTAAATTATTGGTTATTTTTCGTCCATTCCTACTTGGGTACATTGAATTTGTTATGTTTTTTGAGTTATCCAATTAGAATGGTGAATATAGATAATCGTTGTTTTTTTACGATCGCTGTTTTGTGGTTTCGACAATAAATATTGGAAATAAAATTCAAGGGCAAAACAGGTGGGCAAGCAAAAATATTGCTAATTGTTATGCTTTTTTAATTCATCGTTATTTCTTCAAATATGCTTGTTGCTAGGGGCCCGTTTTATCTCTAATCATGAGAACAATGAATCATACTAAGTAGGTACGTATAAAATGAATGAAATAAGTACGATAAACACTGATATAAGTGTCAAAATTACGTACACTTCTGAATAAAAGAAATTCGGCGCTAATCAAATTAAGCATAAAACCGTATAAAAAGTCAGTAGTCATTACATACAACCTTACATAACGATAACAATAATACCTAAGTCCCATCCCACACCCAAAAATAAACATCCAAAAAAACTCTAAACCCAATCTCTAACACATACAAACCAAAACACCTACCTACCTACCCACACACACACTCAACCTAAACATTACATAAACCTACCTCAATATTTAAAAAAAAGTACCAACACAAAAGAGTTTCGTCTACAACAAAAAGAATGAAAGAAATCACCGTCCAACCCTGACCCTGCGCAAGCGCCGAACGATTCCGAAAACAGCCGAAATGAGCCGAATCGTCGCCAAAAGTGTAGCCCTGACCTTAGTCTTGACTTGACGCTTGTGTGTGTGCGTTCGTAATATGTAATTCGGGTACTTTGACTTGACTGGTTGGCAGTTTTTTTATTTGTGTGAGGTTCAAAGAGTAGATGGGCGGGTACGGTACCTGGTCGTGTGAAATTTATTGAGGAAGGTCGTGAAGCCTCTCAGAGGATTTGAATTATTCAAATATTTAAAATATAATTGGTAGATTAGGGATGCATAGCCATAAAGGTAGCAGATAAGAACAGTGGTTCCGAAGCTATAAACCACCAAAAATGGTCTTTTAAAAAGCACAGGTAGGTATGTTTTTTGAATGTGGGCTTCATGTAAAGGCAAAGTAGCAAGACATTACAAGCCAAGAAAATTGCTGACCAGAACTTCACAATATTCAGTAGGCTCATTAATTAATAGCTCTTGGAAAACCGTAAAAGTGTTTGAAAATTTTGGTGACAAGCTAAAAACACCCTTTTTCATTATTATTGTATTTTTTATGTTTTCTTATTACATTTTTTTTATTTAAATATTAAGAATTTATAATTCAACAAACCTCCTCATTCACATCTGACTACAACATACTCTATGCCATGCAATTCGGATACTTTTTGTCGGGAGTTCGTGCGATCACGCACACTTGCACAGCGCGGTGCACGTGCACAGTGCACGCGTGTGTGCGCATTTTCGCGGCGTGCAGTTGTTTGGGCAATGCACTCTCGCGCACAATGCCACTGACCTTGGTATTGCAGCTGCGTAGGGAGGATTGGCCCGCCAATTCGGCGTCGGTTCGTACCTTTTTTTGTTTTTTGAAGTCTAGGATTTGCGATGCGTTGATTAAAATTGGAATATTTAGTCTTTTGGTGAGTTAGAGTTAGTTGGAAGGAATATTAGTAATTTAGTACCTATCTAGGTACTTAATTTAAAAAAAAGGATTGTAATATAAAAGTCTATATGTTTTTACTTTTTAAGAGTAAATAAGTAAAGTTACCATTGTTATTAGAGAGGTTCTTTATAAATAATTAACATAGTATAACAATTCGGTAACAGTTAGCGGTCCGCATTTCTAGTAAAATACAGTGGTCCCCAAACAAGTGCAACTAGTTGCAAGTGTCCATAGGCAGCGGTAACCGCTTAACATCAGGCGGGCCGTTAGCTTGTTTGCCACCTTCAGTGGTATAAAAAACTAGGCGATGCCTGTATGTTAGGGATCCAGCAGCAGTGTAGCAGTGCTATTCTACAAGCTGTTGATTTGCATCCTCGTCAAATTTTAGGAGCTTGTCATAGAAAAAAAGAAGAAATCAAATATAATTACGATACCTGGCCAATATTTAATAAATGCTTGTTTTTTTAGTTGCAACTATCAAAAAACAGTATTCCAGAATACTCCTCTTGCAAAAATCAGCATCGCCCAGTTGCGTATGCGGTAGGCAGAGTTGTCGCGCGGCTATATCAATGCGTGCATTAGCGCCTAAACCCTCTGGCGAAATTGCTAGTTCGAATTGGAAAATCACGTCAAAAAATATAAATTTTAAAACTTATTTATTTTATTGTTGATTCGTGTTAAGAATCACATGCACAGTTAACTGCTTGAATTTGACGAGAATGCAAATCAACAGCTTGTATACAAATCTCTCATCCTGAATTTAGGTGACACTGCCCCTAGGTATTGACAACTCGCCTTAAGTGCACTAGCAGTGAGTTATCAATCCCTAACAACAGACGAAAATAAGACAGATCACTTCAAGCTCGCGTTTACCAAAATTGAACCAGATTTTAACGTAATAGCGGTGCAAATGAGAGAAGGCAATCTTTTTTTCATCTAAAAAAAATTACGAGTCTTCGCAATAATTTCAATAATAAATCTCAGTGCCAATCTGTCAAAATTCCGCTAATTTACCTAATTGGTTTGTCGTTGAATTTCGAACGTTCTAAATTAGTAGTACTGGCTTTCAGGCTTCCAGAAATCAGAGTGAGTGACCAAAAATACCTAACTGTCCTATGTCAAAAGGTCAACGACCCAGTGACCTGTATTAGTCACAATTTAGGTGCACTAGTCCATTCGTTTACAATACGAGGGTCAAATCATTTAGTTCCCCATGACTGAGCACTGAAAATGCACCAAATTACCACTAAACCAGCATTATTGGTGGAATTACTGTGTATTGAGGTCATTGGGGTCAAAAAACTTTATTAATCATACTTGGTAAGTAAGGTGACCTGTACTTACTTATGATGAAACCTGTGTAGTGTGTATTTGCTTTAATTGGTATGCAAACCAAAACTTTTTTATTGTTTTGATTATGTATAGGTTAGCTACCTATTGAGGTTGGTGAAAGTTTGTTAAGATAAATGCATGGAGGTTTGTTTCTTACAGTATTGCGCTTAAACGGCTGAACGAAATTAGCTCAAATTCGACAAAAAATTCTACGATAATTAATAATTATGCTAGCGTGTAAATTATAGCATTAAAAATGTAATACTACATCATTTTATTTTTCATATTCTGGCTTTCTTATCCACACGAAACTACCTTTGGAAGGGGTAACTATGTAGATTCAATATTTTTTCCCTCCTAAATGACATCCAAAATTACTTACCATGGTAAAATAATATAAATGATTTCTCTTTGACTGTCACTTTGACATATCCAAATATAACCTCCTTCCTAAATACTTCACAATCTAACCCCAAACTATAATCGAATGACGTATGCCAGCACGAATCTAAAGCGTTTAACGCGACAGTGCATATTTAGCGCAAAAACAACAATTAAAAGGTAACTATGAATGCCAAGCGGGACACGCGAGCATGCCTCCGTAATACAAAAATTACTGGCAGGTGACCACTTTTGGCGCTATTTTTTTAAAAGAGAACAATATTCTAGGTATAGACAGTAGTGGTTAAAAAAAAGGTGAATTGTTTTTTTTTTGTTTGTGTTTAAAAAGGTTAGGTTTAATTACTATCTCCTTTCTTGTTGAAATTTCTTAGGATCGTATAACCTTACTTAAAATTTAAGTATTAACTTATTACGCTGGATGCGGTGTGGGCCGGTCACTGTGGCTATCTTTAGGGTAGGCCTGTGTCCAGCAGTGGAAGTCGTTCAGCTGATATAATGATGATGATGATGACCTAATTAAAATAATGTTTTGCAAAGCTGTTTATCATACTAGCATAAGCCTAATTCCTCCTGATGATCTCTACAGCGCTTCTGACGCAGCAATAACCGTGGCCACCTACTGGGCCCAAACAATTTCAATTACTATAGTATTAAAGACTATAGCCATATAGGTACACCGCGGTGTCATCAGCATTCAGTAACGTCTTTGGTTATTGCACCGTTGATCGTAGCGTGTTGTTATATACCTATAAACCTTCCCTTTGAATCACTCTATCTATTGATGAAAACCGCATTAAAATCCGTTGCGTAGTTTAAAAGATTTAAGCGTGCCGATGGCGGGAAGCGACATTGTTTTATACTATGTAGAGATGTATCATCGATACAAAAAGAAGAAGAACAATGGCTTTAAACTAATTTCAAGTAATATTTAGGTCTTGACTATGATTCTTAGTTTGGTCACTCGAATAATATTATTTATCTTGAAAAACTTGACTCATTTATTTACTTTTGCGATACAGTTAGCACTAAAAAGTTCCTATGAATTTCCCTTTTTTAACAGCCTTGGAACAATTTAACCCCATAACCGCACAATAATTAACAGAAATAAAGTAGAAAAAACCACTCCAATGGTTTCAATTATACGTTTTTAACCCTAAATATTAACGTTCCTGTGTACATCGCATGTACCCTGGGCATTAGCTCAAAATATTACCGTTTTCGACGAAAATACTAATACCATCGCGTTTTAGTGTTATTGAGTTTTTTTTTTCAATGGAGGTATAGAATTACCTACGGAAATGTAAATTGGTTAAAGGTTAAACATAGTTATGAAAATAAATATCGTTAAAATAGGCAACATACCTGATGCCTGCCGGGGTGCGGAAGAATGCTCAGAACGACACGCGTGCTCTGGCCAAAGTTAGTTACAGGAACACCATGAATTTTAGTCAGTAGAAGTCTGACACACTCCTTTGCCTTCCCCGAAGCAGAGGCAGCCCATGAAGATTTCACCAAGAATAAAAAAGAAGTAGGTCCCTACTTACAAACCTAATTTTGTTGTCTCCTGACAGATTAATTGTTATGCCTACAAGCCAAATTACCAACTTGAAAAGATAGGCTCATGTTCGAAGAGATTAAGTGACAAAGATTTTGAACCTAATTTTTAGAACTTAAAATACGTATTGGAGATGACGATGAATATAATGATAATGATGATACTGGGTTGTGGAGGTCTGATAGGCAGTCGCTCCATGTAAAATACTGATATTGTCCCAACATAGTTGGGAAAAGGCTTGGCAGATGATGACAATGATGATGATGATGATGCCATATAGCCGATTCCTGCCACAGCGACTGCAATTCGGACTTCTGTTCAAGGTGGTTGACGTAGATATGCTGTTATTTCATGTGACTTCACGTGACTAGCATATCCAACTTTGGCTGAGAAACTTCGAGCAAAAATTTGACATGTAACTACTTATTAGTAGGTAGTTACACGGTTAAACGGCCCCCCCTAGGGCCAGTGCCTGTCAGGGTTGCGGAATTTATACGAAATAGTCACCGCAGAGCCCTAAAACGCAAAGGGCATTAGAATGAACACGGGTGGGTTCTAGTCAGTAAGAGTCTGACACTCCCTTCCACTCCGCCTAGAGCTTAAAAAGGAAGTTCACCATTTCGACGACGAAAAGATATATATAGGTAAAACTAAATTTGTAGACCTTTAAATGGCTACCTATTATTATGTATTTACTAAAACAAAAGGTCACAGCATATTTAGTTCATTAACTAAAATATCAAGTGACCTTTTAGTTTAGCTTAGAGAGCTGAAACAACATCGGAATCCCTTCATTGTGGGTCCTATTCTAAAAGTAGAAAAATCGAGCGCTCGATATTTTTTTAAAAACAACGTTGCCCTACGCTGGCAATTTCTCCTGTATCTTGGGTGCGTTTACCAACATATAAACTTACACAAACAGCCACACCCGGAACATCAATTATATAATATGTAAGCTATACAAATAGGTATTTGTTTCGTGCGAGAATCGAACCTGCGACACGCAGCCAGTGCGCCAACAGTGACGTCAAGCAGTAAGGGTACGTGAATTATTTAATTAAGAAAAGAATAGTTTGCAATAAAAAAACTTTCGATAAATGAAATAGTAGGTTACATAAACTCCATTGATTATAGAAAAATAATAAGACAAGAGATGAGTTGAGTAGGTCATTCAGATGTACCCAACCCGCAAAGAGGCGGTAACAAAGCATTAGCAAATAAAGTAAAAAAAAAAACTTAGCTTTCCCCGCTACTTCGTCCGTGTGAATTTATAAACCCTTACATTTATTTTCTCTACTAATGAAATAATTTTCAGAGAATCGGACGAGTAGTTTCGGACATTAGTTCAAAGATCCGGTTTAACAAAAAAAAACAGACAAATTCTAAAAAAATATATATATTATCACGCCTGTATTCCCCGAAGGGTTAGGCAGAGGTGTACCAATGTACACCCACAGTTCACAGACAAATTCTTTAGCTTTAAAATATCAATAGATACCTATAGATTTATCACCGTCTTCAGAATAGGCCGCGTCGCATATATAGCCCGGTGCTAGCGACACGCGAGCCGCGCGTTAGCATCACATATCCATGTCAACCGTATCTGATGGGTCTACCTACTTTTTAACGGGTTTTGGCTGGTTTTTTAGTCAACGTCACAGCGTAGGCTGTAATTTTCGTGCTATTTTTAGAGCTTGGTATTTAAAAATTTATGCCTACTTGTCTAATGCCATGGTAGCCTAGTGGTTAAGGCGCCTGCCCTCATGCATGACGTTGTGTGTCGGTTGAATACCAGAAACGTACCTCCCTACACTTTGTGTCTTTTGCAATTCATCTTTGAATTCAGGGTGAAATCGAGTTTTTATCGGCCGTGGTAACCGTGAATCAGTGACATGGGTAGGTATTACATAATACCTATACTTTCTTATTTTATCTTGCACATCACTGACATCGGTGAAGAAAAACATCGTGAAGAAACCTGGACTTGATATGATTTATAAGCTTGATATCGTCAATCGGCCTTTAGCAAGCATGGTGATCAATGCTTTTGCCTTCTCTGTATAAATAGAGGGCTTTCAGTAGTTTCATACATAGTACCTATCGGAGGACCGACTTTTGTGGGACATCTGCATATTCAAAATGTTCCAGAATCTACGACAAAAAAGTCAGTCACAGATTCTCTGAGGTGAGCGGGCAGTCTAAACAAGGACTACTAAACTAAGTACCGTTCTGGACCAAGAATAAAGTCAAGAAGAATAATACAATATTTTTATTTCTCATCCACATTAACACACCAACTGTAGAATCCATTCATTTTAATGTAAGTGCTCTACATTCAACTAATTAGGTGCTGCACTTAACGAAAACAAACAAAGAAAAATTGCTGTTGAAAAATAAAAATCTCGACAAAAGAATATTATTCTGTCATTCATCTTTTCTTTGTAAGCCAAGTAAAAATAATGGATGGCCGTTTTTATTTTCTTCAGTGAGAACAGAAGATAAAAAGTGACACAATTATTAATTAAAAAAGTGCTAAGACTGAAGAAAGTAAATTATAGTGCATCTTGTAATGAAATGCGAGTGATGGTAATTTTAGTACGTAGCGACATCTGTTGGTTTTTTAAAGAACTACCTATCTATGTTTCTATGATTCTGCACTAGATGGCGGTATAGAGGAAGGTTATTTAAAATATACTTTTTCTTACATATAATAGGTAAAATTCACTAAAATGTATGTCTCTTTAATTATTATTGAACATTAATTAATTAGTCATAAATAGTGTCATTATAATTTTTAACTTTATTCCGCGGTAAAACAGTGAACGCATCCATAATCATTAAATTCCCTGCTTCTTAATGTCAATTTAGTGTTACCAATAAAAAAGCATTTGCCATAAACTCGGGCAACTTTCTCCGTTTGTTCTGATAGAATAGGTATTTGTTCATTTAAAATATTATTGCATTTTACTGTTGGATATTTATTTATATACCTGAGGATTTATAGCCTTGCTGGTCTTTTGTAAATAATAATTACATGATTCGTTTTTGGTTTAAAAACTCATATCCTCATCAGTACTAGTTTGTACAATTAACTTAGTTGATTAAAACTAATTATATTTTGATAAAAAAACGAGAAAAGATTAAAAAGTACTAGATTATTTCTATGATAAAACTTATTCAGAAAGTTTATTCTGCCAAAATCGAGGTACTTACTTTTCACAGTATGACAACCCCAAATTTAGTACCGTACGAAACTACGCGACGTCGAAACCGCTTTTACGTCCGCGCTAATAAAACTCGTTGAAAATGCATACATCAAAATGGTAGAATCGCTACAAATGTTTTTATTTCTATTTAAATCTAAATACAGACGAAAATGTTCATGGTTCTCGCCATTCCTCTGCTCAGTGCTCATAGTGTTATTGTTCTGTGATGGTGTTCTGTCTAAGTGTGGGGATCATAGCTGTGTAAACGGTGTGTGTAATAATGATATGTGCGTGTGTTACGAAGGGTGGCAGGGTCCGGAGTGTCAGTACTGCGGCGGCAAAGTCAAGTAAGCTACCATAAACCCTTCAAGGAGGTTGTGATACTTTTTGGTTTGCCTGGTTCAGTGACCTCTTTTTGAGGCGCGCCTTACTGGTTCGTAAGTGGTATTTGCAAGAGAAAGCCCTCGAGGATTATCCAATTATATACTTTGGCTTCTTACCTCCATCCCGAAGGTCGATGTCGGCGTTACGACTCGTACATGGATATTGTTGTCGAGTTATCGACATGTTTTTGTGTCCAACATAATTGACAGTAACCTTTTTAAAATTGAAAGTATTTTTATAGGACAATACAGGCACGAAATAATGTAGAAACCATGTTTTAATCACAGCAAAGAGATCTTACACTAGTCTATGGAAATGTCATCAGTTTGACAATAAATCATGATATCACTTATTTATTTACAGTTTTTTTTTATTATGATCAGCTGTTTGCTCTGATAACCTTTTTGTTTGATAAGGTTATCAGATATTCATGTTTTGTCTTGTCAGATTAGTTAACAGACAGAGATATCATGTTTACTGTGTCTTGTTTTGTTGCAGCGGTTACTAGTTTAGTAAAAGATAACCAAAAACAATATTTGTTTTTACGTTTTGTCTCGGTAAATGTCAGTTACCATATCTACCTACCACACCACCATATCTCAGGATTTGTCCTGAGATTTCAGGATTTTTGGACTCTTCTCAGGATTGCGGCTGGATTTTGCAAATCTCATGAAATTTCAGGATTTTTTGAATTTTCAATAAAATATAGCTTACATTTTAAAGATCTCTTTGATAAAAAATTAAACAAACTAAAAATAATCTTCATTTGGTAATAATTGCACAATTAAAATCGGTACTTATTTATCCAAGTGTAGGTACTTAATCAGTTTTATCATACTTAATATGTGATGATATCTACATTTTTAAGTAAGATCCACAATGTATAAAAACGATAGTATTACGACTTTATTAAATTGTTAAGTAAATTCGAGAGAAAATTTTGATAATGTAAAGGATCTCAGGATTTTTCACTGAAAATCAGGCCGTTTCTCCGGACTTTTGATTTTTTCATCTGGTAACCCTATTTGCAGGTGAAGTTGTGTATTTTAAAGTAGCTTATCTAATTTCTAAAGTACCTTCTTGTGTAATTCTATTTCAATTGGATTAGTGAATGTAATCATTATTGAATTAATGTAGACTTTACAAACCGTAAAGATTAACTAGCTATGGAGTTTGCAGGACCGGTCATTGTTTCTACCTTTAGGGTAGGCCTATGTCCAGCAGTGGACGTCATTCTGTTGATTTGATGATGATGATGATGCAGTTACTTGCCTATTCTTCTCCATAGAAAACCTTTTGGAAGGGGCAAATGAATTCAACAAAAATTACTCTTGTATCTTGTATAGATGTTCAGCCTTTTAATGGTCTAATTGAAACAAATAATTTGACTTTCACTTGTTTAGTGGTGATGAGGTTACAAACAAACAGACAGGCTACTTTCATTTAGTAATATTAGTGTGTCTATAGTAAATTATTATCACAATATTGTATTGTGTAAAAGGCTTAGGCTCTATGTCCAAACATGTGTTTTGCGTATGGGTGGGAAATTAACCATTCAATCCACCAGAAGTTTATAACAAAGGTCAGTACTGCCTTGACATTGTGGATGATCTCTCGGACAGTGGCTAATTTGCTTAAGAAGATAGTTATACAAGTTTTTCTAACCAATCCCTTTTATTATTATGGTGCATCCGAAACCCAGGTACCTATTTGGTGCTTCCCACCCATATTCAAAATACGCGCTGAGACATGGGTTTGTGGACACTAGCCAGTCATACTATGGTGTATCCATGAACAATATGGTCTTGGTACAAACGTTCGTCGTATAGACATCTGTACACCCTGAACATTTTATCTGCACCTCTATGAACAACATAATCTACGTAAATGTGTACTAAGTCTGTATTATGCGGATGGACTATTAGGAAATAATTTTGAAAGCTCACTTACACAATACAAGGAAGAACACCACGCTTCGATCTTTTTCTTGACAACAATTATTAATGACATCAGCTTACCTTGAAACTCACTTGTTTACACCATAAATAAGCAATTAACAATTGAAAATACCTGCTGTTATTGAGTGTCTATGTTAATTTTCGTAGAGATAATATTTTTACTAATTATGATGGCCTGTCGTTTAATAAGTATTTTCCTTTAACAGACTACCTATTGACTTTCAAAAATAACGAGGATAAAAGAATTTGATACTCTATTTCAGATTATTTATTAGATTATTATTCATTATACATGTTATAGGCAATGTGTATAATCCGGCATTGTATAGAATGCCTAGGCATTATATATATTGCCTAAAACGTTCAGGCAATGTATATAATACGATTCATTCCATACATTGCCTAGGTATTGTATAAAATGCCCAAAGCGCATCAGGCAATGTGTATAATGAATGACCACGAGAAGGAGACACGTGACTACACATTTTAAATACCTACATATGAAACCTTTTTAGATGATTTTTAATTTATATTATTTAGAGTAATGTTTGTGTTAAATTAAAGTTTAATAATGTTGATTTTGAATGGTATAAATCAAACTTTACCTAAGTATTTTTTGAATAATATGTTATTACTTTGATAACGTAGCGCATAGATTTTGTGTTGATTACTGAACATGTAAAGATATTTAAGAAAATTATTGTTTTTGTTATTAAGTACCTACAAGTAACTAGATTGCAATTTTCATATTACTCTATTTAAGTTTGTTTAAAGATGTTACCTAAGATTTTATTTCCTTTCAAATTATAATTATGTTACCTACAGTTTATTAAAAGTATAGACCGATCTTCCGGGTTAAGCCACGCTTGCCGAGGTTGGTCTGTGGATGGGTGACCATTTACCATAGTGAGTTTCCTCCGTGCCTCGGAAAGCACGTAAAGCCGTTGGTCCCGGCTGTCATTTGTAGATCTTTGACAGTCGTTACGGATAGTCAGACGCCAAGAAGTCTGACAACCAGTCTAACCAAGGGGTATCGTGTTGCCCAGTTACTGGGTTGTGGAGGTCAGATAGGCAGTCGCCCCATGTAAAACACTGGTATTCAGCTGCATCCGGTTAGACTGGAAAGCCGACCCCAACATAGTTGGGAAAAGGTTAAGCAGATGATGATGAGTTTATTAAAAGTATAATAAAAGCTTATTTTAAATGAAAATTGTTGGTTTCTTTCATATCATGATCAAATTTCCATAATCAAGTGGTAAGAAATGAACAGGGCGACTTTCTGCAGCAATTTTTTGGTACGTTGTAAATGTAAATGTTTATTCGAAGGCAACTGCTATGTGAGAAACGCTCTCTACGCAAAAACTCGTATGTACTGAGGCATACAAACCAATGGAACACATGTCTTATCGCTGTCTGCTAATGGAAGTTGAAATTAGGATTAGCTCTCAAAAGATCAGTACCTATCTAAACTAAATTATAGAGAAGAAATATCGATTACATACATTGCCGGTGCTTCAACTGGCATTCTATACAATGCCTAGGTATTTTATACATTTCCTAGGTAAAGTGTAAAATAGTTTAAACATTGAACATCATTTCATACATTGCCTGAACGGCCCAGGCATTCTATACATTTCCTAGGTATTGTATAGAATGCCTGCATTTTACACATTGCCTATAACATACATATTAAATACATTTTTAAACATTCTCGAGGCTTGACTGCCTTGTTAGCCAAGTGGTTCTAAGTACGACTGCTACGCGAGAGGTCTTAGGTTCGATTCCCAGGTCGAGCAAAGTGTTATTGGGTTTTTCAATGAAATTCTCAGTAACCGCTCGGAGTTTGGATTTGTCCCCGGTCAATGGCAATAGGCTCGCCCCCTATTACATGGGACCTAATTAACCAGGCAAAAATCTAAACTCTAAGCTGCTACTGAGACTTTCATAGAAACAATGCAATAACCCAACCCAAGACCTTTAGTGTAACCGTTGCACATAAAATATTTTAGGATTTCAGCAGTCTGGTGTTCCACAGACCAATAATTACAGCCGCATAGACCGATCTTCCAGGATAAGCCACGCTTGCCGAGGTTGGTCTGTGGATGGGTGACCATTTACCATAACGAGTTTCCTCCGTGCCTCGGAAAGCACGTAAAGCCGTTGGTTCCGGCTGTCATTTGTAGATCTTTGACAGTCGTTACTGTTAGTCAGAAGCCAGAAAGTCTGACAACCAGTTTTACCAAGAGTATCGTATTACCCATTACTGGGTTGTGGAGGCAGATCGCTCCATGTAAAATACTGATATTAAGCTGCATCCGGTTCGACTGGAAGCCGACCCCAACATAGTTGGGAAAAGGCTAGGCAGATGATGATGATGATGATTCAGCAGTCTGGTGTTCATTTAATATTGTTTATCACCCACATCCTTCTATGAAACAGTGATCACCTGTCCATAAATTAATGTTTTATGCAAATGAAAAGCAATGACGATCATAATCTGTTCACACCATGTTTTGATTAAAATAATTAGTTCTGTGTGATAAAATTAACATTACAGTGACAATAATTGTTGTTTTGTAAATTCGACACTATCACACATTTGTAAAGGTAGACAACCCTTTGTAAAGAGATTACAGGATACAGATATATATTGGTTTTCAACTTATTTTTTTTTTTATGTAAAATGTTGCTCCACACTAAGAATTTCTCATGTATCATGCATGAGTCATGGGTGATACAAACAACCAAACCTTGAACAAATACCTGCAGTCCATTAAAAGTCAGTAAAACTCTGACACTCTGTAGTCAGTAAAAGTCTGACACTCCCTCAAAAAAAGTCATTTGTTAATTTCCCATTGGTAAAAAAAAGACTATTAAAAGTATTTTTTTCCATTAAGGATAACAAACCCTCAACCACCATCACACTTGCAGCACAGCAGCCAATGCAATAACCATGAGGTTAACTTGGTCCCTGTCACATGAACCACATATAACGCAGGGTGATCAATTAATTAATAATTTTATTATGTCTGTTTTGCGGGCAGCGAAAGTGTTAATTATAAGTAGTCAATTAATATTTTTATTTTCCTTATTTTTATTTATACTCATCATCATATCAGCCGATCGACGTCCACAAAATTTATACTACACTAATAATTAAGTAGGTATCTAGTTAAAATTAGTTCTTGAATTTTTTTGCATGTAAATGCCTCATTTTATATTGCAAAAAAAACAAGTTCAATGGTTTTCTGGTTTGACCTTTGATTAATGGTCAATGACTTGCCTATACTCTATATTTTTTTGTCTATGTGTATAATGATTTAATGAATGAGTGAAGACTATCAATAAAAAATATAGGTAAATAACCAAACGGACCCGGAACAACTATCTAGGCTAAGTATACAAATATTTGTTCCGTACGGAAATCGAACTCGAGACACGCGCCGCAGCAGTCCATCGTTCAGCCACTGCGCCAACCGTAATGTCAATTAAGTTTCATCAAGAAAATCCTGGGTTACATGAGCAATTAGTGGCAAACTAATTACCAAAGTCACATTGAGTACAATAACTAGCATCAAGCCATAATTAATCACCACCTTAATTTGGCATTACAATGTTGTTTAGGGGTCAATATTTTAAAGCAGCGGTCGGCAACCTTTTGGCAGGCAAGGGCCACATGGCGGAAAAATGAGGAAGTGGCGGGCCGCGCTTTCACATTATTTTTATCCGACTTCAAAAGGCAGGTTCTCAACTCATCTGTACTTATGTTTTTTGATTAGAATTTGATGTTTTTTTTTTAATTTTCGTCTTTTTTCGGCAGATCAAGTTTGAAAAATTGGCCTATTACTTTTTTAGTCGTCCCTAATGGCAATAACCATATTTTTTGGCCTAAAACAAGGGCAAAAGAAATTTTTTCAGCCGCTGAGGACGATACAGAAGCAATAAGAGCGGATTTTTACTGAAAAGTATTAAAACCCTCCATATCTCTTTACTCATGGTTTTCATATAAAAACACCTTGTTGTCTGATACTCAGTCCAAAATACAGTATTCATGGTTTTAGTTTAAGGATAGATGTCCCTTTTTTTTTTATAGACGGGAAATCATCAAATAACTTCCCCCGCCCTGGGCGGGGCGGAAGGGAGTGTCAGACTTTTACTGACTAAAACCCGTCTATGTTCCTTCATGTGCCCTTTGCGTTCCGGGGGCGCGGTATCTCTTTCGAACAACCCGCAGCCCCGGCAGGCATCGGCCCTCAGTGGCCCCATCCAAGTTTGCTGACATCTCTTTGAGGCGCGCGTGGAACACGAACGCGCCGTCGACACGGTCTGTCGTTATTCAGTGAACGTACGGACGGTGAGCTACCCATTGCTCACCGTCCACAGACCCGCGCCTACGTTGGCTGGGAGTCGTCTCGCGGCTCCCGACGCCCGGAGCATCTACCGCGGCGGCCGCTGGGACGGGGGACCCTCCTTTCCCTCTCCCGTCCCGCCGCCTCCTTCTCTAGCATTACAGCTTCGCAGAAGGAGGCAACTGCTTCCCATTCCCTCTCGCTCCGGACCATGGCCTGAACCAGTGCCGGACGCGAGAGGGCGCCGCCGCCGATGGCCGCCTCGAGGACTCAGCGGTGCTCAGCCCAAGCAGGGCACACCGCCAAAGTATGCTCCACCGTGTCCTCGGGGCGATCCTCGCAATGGTGACACCCGGGCGTTTCCTCCCGCCCGATGAGGTGCAGGAACCTCCCGAACTTTCCATGTCCGGTGAGGACCTGCGTCAGGCGGTAGGTGAGGGCGCCGTGGCGCCGCTCAAGCCACTCCTCAAAGAGGGGACTTACCGCCTCAATCAAGGCGTGCCCTGCACGAGGTTGCGACAGTCGTTCTCTCCATGTCGCCATGAGATCGAGCCGGAGGTCCGTCCGCTGGGCGGCAATTTGCCGCGGCAGCGGAGTTTCCCCCCGGCCTAGTGCCTCCGCGCGCCACTCGTGTAGGCGCGCGAGGACCAGCGCCTCCAGATCCCACGGCGGCAATCCGGCAAGGAGGCTCGCTGCCTCGCCGGAGATCGTGCGGTATCCGCGGATGACCCTTATGGCGATCACCCGCTGGGACGCGTTCAGGTAATGGGCGGCAAGCCGCCTCAAGCCCCGCGCCCACACCGGGGCCCCGTAAAGGGCCATCGAACGCACGACCCCCGCGTAGAGCCTCCGGCATTAGGCGTTTGGCCCCCTCAAATTGGGCAAGAGCCGCTTGAGAGCGGCCGAAGCCCGTGCCAACTTGGGAGCCAAACGTCGGAAGTGCTCCACGAAGTTCCATCGGCTGTCGAGGACAAGTCCCAGGTACTTCATCGTCGACCCGACGCCGACGGAAACCCCTCCTACCGTTATTTGGGACCCCGAAGGTGGCGCGTTCCGAAGCCCATGAAAGCACATTACCTCGGACTTGTGCAAGGCCACCTCGAGACCCAATTGCCGGATCCTCTCGACGACTATCGCAACCCCGCGTGTCATAAGGTCGGCCGCCGCCTCGTGCGACCACCCCTGCGCCAGGACCAACGTGTCATCCGCGTAGCAGACTACGCTGGCGCCCTCGGGGAGGTCAGCACGTAGCACCCAGTCGTAGCCGATGTTCCACAGGAGCGGCCCTAACACCGATCCCTGCGGAACACCGCACGACATCTCTCGCCGGTTCCATTCACCATTTCGACCAGGGTAGATCTCGGCTCTATCACACAGATAGGCCCCGACCACCCGACGGAGGTAGTTCGGCACCCGGTGGTACCGGAGTGCCTCCCTAATGCAGGACCAGGGCAGGGAGTTAAACGCATTGGCGATGTCCAGCGACACCGCCAGCACAACCCTGCCCCGGGACACAGCATCCCCCGCCGAGAGAGCTCTCACGCGCATGATGGCATCCACCGTAGAGCGCCCCCTGCGGAAGCCGAACTGGCAGTCCGCAAGGTCCGGCCCCATCCCAGACAGGTGCCCGACGAGGCGGCCCGCAATAACTCTTTCAAAGAGCTTACCCACCTTGTCGAGCAGCACGATGGGCCGGTATGCGGACGGTGAGTCCGCAGGGCGCCCAGGCTTCCGAATGAGGACCAGCTTCCCCGTCTTCCAACGAAGTGGGAACTGGCCCCTCTCCAAACATGCGCTTAGGAGCCCCTCCAATCGGGGCCCTAGAGCCTCTGAGGCCAGGACCCAGGCTTTCCCAGGCAAGCCGTCGGGTCCCGGGGCGGTATTTTTGCCTTTCAGCTTACGTACCGCCACCCTCAGGTCTACCCCAGTCACCTCAGGTGTGTCGTCGTCAGTGTGGTCTGCTTCCGGCATCGCAGGCGGCGGAGCCATGGGCGGGGGAGGATGTTCTCCCCGCGAGGGGAACAGAGCGCTCACCACGTCCTCAACGAGCTCCGGCCGGAGACTCTGCGTCAGCGGGGGGGCCCAGGTGCGGATCTTGTCCCGCACCGTCTTGTAAGGGCGCCCCCACGGACCCGCGTTCAGAGTCCCCAGCAACTCCTCGCGGGCCTGAGCCTTGGTCCGCGAGATGGCCTCTTTGAGGGCGGTCTTCGCCTCCCTGTACCCCTCGTACAGCTCCGCCTCAATGGCCGCCGCATTCGGTGGCCGAATGCGGAGTCTGCGATGCCTGGTGTACGGGTGTCGCGCAGCGACGCATGCCTCCCGCAGCGCCGAAATCTCTTGCGACCACCAGTACACCTGCCGGCGGACGCCGCCCTGCGGGACTCGGGGCATTGCCACGTCACAAATGTCGGACATGGCCCCCTGGAACCAATGTCCCTTACATCCAATATAGGTATTACATGTGATGCACAAACTTTTTTTAATGTAAATTTTATTAATGGATACGTACTTGGGTACGTAGCACTATGTCAACGATAAAGCAACAATAAGTGAAAAAGAAATAAGAAAAACATATATAAAACTTAAATGCGAACTTCAAAGTTTTTATATAACCGTACTTATACACATTTCAGTGTAACGTTTGAGGCTGTATTTGAGTGACTATTTTCTTATACGAGTACGTTAGCTTACGCGCCTAAAATCATTAATTTTGGTAAAATGTAAGATTTATAGTGTAATCTACAAAACTGTCGCGGGCCGCAAGGAGGAGAGCCGCGGGCCGCATGCGGCCCGCGGGCCGCGGGTTGCCGACCGCTGTTTTAAAGAATAGATCTTCAATCTATTCAATCCAGTCATGCCTTAAGTAACAACTATATTTTTTTGCATCTCTTTTAATAATTTGATTAGAAAACCAGTATTTTGGCGGTTGTTTTTGAAAATCGAATGAGTTCAAATTTCGAATGAGGAAAATGCTTATACCTTTTTACACATGCAAAATTATTTTATATTTTTTACAGGTGGCCAGCCCATATTTCTTACTGATTTTATTAGAACTGATACAAGGGCCATATTCCTTTGGCTATATTTAGCATGTAAATGCCATATTTCTTACCAACTTTATTGGAACAGTCACAAGGTTGAAATTCTTTTGGCAATATTTAACCTATGTACAGGGACTTAATTGTTTTTTTATTTTTTCCAGTTTAACATCCCCAGTGGGCTTCATAACGGACGGGCCAGGTAACTACAGTGTCAGTACACAATGTTCCTGGTTGCTTACGCCGCCACGCCTGGGGCCCACGCCGCCGCCATTGCGCGTGCGCCTAGAGAACTTCGCCACCGAGTGCGGGTGGGACCATCTGTATGTGTATGACGGTGACAGCGTTCGAGCGGAAAAACTGCTCGCTGTGTTCAGGTGAGGGGAAATAGACTTTATGGTAAATAAATAGGGTTGATAATTGCTGTTTATATAATGAGAATAAATTTTATTTGCTCAAACATGTGTATACATACGCAATAAAATAATACGTGCATGCAAGATCTTAAATAAGAGTGGATATGTCTAAAGTCTAAAGAAGAGGGATGAGACGCATGTGACCAAGAGTTATGAATATAAATGTGAATGGATGGAGAGGAAGAGGGAGGCCAAGAAAAAAAAAATGGATTGTGTGAAGAATGATTATGAAAGAGAAGGGAGTCAGAATAGCATGACGGTTGACAGGACGGCATGGAAGAAGTTTGTGTTGGGCCGACCTCAAGTAACACGGGATAACGGCAGGCAAAAGAAGTTACCGCGCAAGTAGTCTGGGTACAAGCCTATTTAAATACGTTCGGAACATCGGCTTTTGAGGTTTTATGTCTGACTCAGATACTCCGTAAGGAGTTCCTTACGTTTCTAGAGTACCTACCTAGTATCTGAGTCAGACATAATTAATTTTGCCCGAAGTAATTTTGAAGTGAGTAGACATGCCACCTAAATTCACCAAAAGAGATAGAATAACACTCCTAGATGTATTTGACCCGCCATATGTAGAAAAATTCATAAAAAATGTTTGCCATTAACGGCAATGAGTTACGGGTTTGAGGTCATTGAACCCAGGCTGGCATGTACTTGACTTTGTGCTAAACATCATTGCTCTCATAACCTCAAAAGAAAACTTCGTGAAGCATTTGGCAAGTCCTTTTTAGGACATACCGGATGCGTGACGTTTGTAGTCCTGCCGCCTTGCATGAGCACTTGAGCAGTACGGGTCTCTAATGGTGTTCTCGATGTGTTTAACTGTATGAAAAAAGACAACTGTCTGTGTGCGGTCAAGTACCCTCACTGCTCCAGTGCTGCATCTGTCCGCACGACAGAAAGTTGAATCGTTTCTCCGGGACTTGTCGCCCTTTTTATTTTTTCGTATTGGCACCCTGCAGTTCAGCCTAGGAGGTTGTGTACTGCTTTACCGGAATTCCTGTGGTTGCCTTAGAAATTAAGGCCTCCAGCCAGGGCTTAAAATACTTATAAAACGAAGTGACAGTGGTACAAACGTCGGCTTAGGGCGTCGCTGAGTGAGGGCTGAAAAGGGACAGACTTAATCGATTTATTACTCATCGAGCTTCATTGCCTCGGCGCTTTTCTGGTGATCGTCACTGTTGATTTTGGCTTACAGGCTTTGCCGTGGTTGAGAATAATGTGGCTGGATTGATTGTGGAATGCCATTCAGGCTTCAGGCAAATAGATAAATGAGATCACCAAACATAGAACGGTCTACTTTTCCTATAGGAATAGCGAAGGTTAACCTGATCTAAAGAATACATTAGTACTTTGTAACAGAATGAATCGGCATGTCAAAGTTCAATATCAACTTATACAATTGACTTTACAGACTGTAAATAGACATAGTGGTTAACTGAGTAAATTTGAGCGAAAAATATTTTCGGAAAATTGCGCTTAATTTTGGTGTCTTTTTTCGAATACTCCCGCAATATCCTCCTCTGGTGCAAACAATATTATAAGGACTGTAGGCGTATTTAGTGCGCACCGTGTCAACGGCGCGTTCGTGTTCCACGCGCGCCTTAAAGAGATGTCAGCAAACTTGGATGGGACCACTAAGGGCCGATGACTGCCGGGGCTGCGGGTTTTTCGAAAGAGAATGTGAATTTTTATTTGTTGCTAAGTATAGCGAATTATTTTCGCGTCATCCGTCCTATCGGATTAAAAGAATTAGGGAAGAGGGAGTGCACATGTGTTTGCGCACACACTTGTGCACTATAATATCTTCAGCGCACGTCGCTAGTCTGCAATTAGATAAGCCGCCGTGGCCGGAATCGGTCTGGAGAATTACATTAAGCCGCGTATAGACAGCGCGACGCATTTGCCGCGAATACTTTGCTTGTGAAAATTTCAACTCTTTCTACTTATTACAGTTCATAAATTACAGCTCCCTGAGTGACAGACGAGTGTGGGGGCCCTTATTATCCTTGGGGCCCCTAAAGCCGACACCTAATTCCGCCAACTGTAATAGACATTCTGTGAAAATTTCAACTATACCTATTACGGCTCATAAGATACAGCCCCCTGAGTGACAGACGAGTGTAGGGACCCTTATTATCCTTGGGGCCCATAAAGCCCATACCTAAGTCCGCCCCTGATGTTTGTCTTTCTATTTCCAGTGGTGTCCTAGAGAATGGGGAGTCAAGTTGGACGCGGCAGGTGATAGCGCGGTCGGGCAGCGCTCTGCTGCACTTCTTCAGTGACGATGCGTATGCGATGGAGGGGTTTAACGTCACGTATGCTGCTTACTCCTGCCCCTCCAATGATCATAGGACGAACTGTTCTAGTAAGTGATATTGTGATGTACTTACTGATATCTTACGACAGGGATCTTCAACCTTGTTGATGTCAAGGGCCAAAAATATTTTCTTTTGGGTTCCAACAATTTAAACACAATTGCCTTAATTTTGTACCTAAATCGGTCGAAAATTAAAGCAATTGTTGTTTTTACCTTGGTAAGTAGGTATTTTCTAAATCATATTTAATTATTCTTTATGTACTTACTGCATTATGTAATGTGCTTTAAAAATCATAAATAAATAAATAAAAATTGTTGATGAAGGTGGGCCGGGTCGCCGGGCCGCAGACTAACTGGCTGCGGGTCGCGTGTTGAAGACCTATGTCTTACGATATGAATAGATTCTTGTAGTAGTGAAGCTCTGTGTGAAGGAGCCCGTCTGAGGAAGTACTGCCACCATACCTATTTCTGCCGCAAAACTGGGTTTGCTGTGTTCCGGTTTGAAGGTTATGGGAGCCGGTATTAATGCGCACATGGGACATTTCAACTACGTATCAGGGATGGCGGCGCATTTGCAAGGACTCTGGTGTTGCAGATGTTAAGAGGCAGAAGTGATCACTTAACACCACGTCTGCTGTCGCGTCGGTTTGTTTGCGCTCCGACGATGTTTAGAACGTATTTATTAGAACTCCTTTTTTCCAAAGTTTATTTAGTGAAAATTTACGCACAAATAAAAAACTTTTACCAGTTAATCTAAAAATCACAATGGTGACATGACTTAGCCAGCTTTTACGGGCTTTTAGGTCGAATTCCAATTAGTATCTTCCAGAGACATTACTGGTGACAAGATTATCTACTTCAGAAACAAGTTCCTAGCATAAACTTGTTTTTCCTTAAATTATCTGTACTTTTATGTCTATACAAATATTATACAGAGATAAAATTGTTTGTTTGTAAGAGGTAATGTCTGGGAGTACTGGTTTGATAACAAACATTCTTTTACTTGTAATACAACACACATACTATAACGCCTGTATTTCTTGAAGGGTTAGGCAGAGATGCAGCAAACGTAGACCAACAGTTCGCCGGTATGTTTTAGCTCCCATGTAATGGAGGGTGAGCCTATTGCCATTAATCGGACGCAAATCCTAACTCCGAGCTGCTACTGAGAATTTCGTAGGAAAACCTAATAACACTATTGCTCGACCTGGGAATCGAACCCAGACATATAAATGTAATGTGGAATGAATAAATAAAATATAACCGTGTCTTAAAGATCATTCTAATATGGGATTACTTTTTGTAAATAAAACTGTATTTACAAAAAAATATCCGAGCGACTTAAAAAAACGAATAGAAAAGTCCATTTTAGAAATAGCTGAAATCGATTCAGTAGCCGATTCTGAGAAAACTATTCTGAGACTCGGCTACTGAATCGATCGGCTTTCAGGGTTTACGTTTAAATATGTTAAATACATACATACATAAACTCACGCCTTTTCCCCGTGGGGATAGGCAGAGACCACAGAACGTCAACTGTTACGATCCTTATTACTCCTTTCGCATTGTCCACGTTCATACATCTGGTCATACAAGCACGCCGGTTACGAGTACTGCGCACCCGACCTTTCTGAAGAACCTCACCAATAAGGCCAGGGTAGGTCATTCTAGGGCGTCCACTCCCGGCATTGCCACTCACATCTGCCATATAAATTATTTTTGCAAGTAGCCTTTCACTCATCACTTTTTCTAAAATATGGTACACGTTGTATAAAAAGCTATAATATAGGACATCTGTTACTTTACATCTACGCAGACGAAGTCGCGGGTAGAAGCTTGTAATTAATAAATAAATCCTCACATAACTGCCTCGTTAGCCTATTGGTCCTAAGCGCGACTGCTACGCTAGAGGTCTTGAGTTCGAATCCCAGTTCTAAAGTGATATTGGACTTTTCTATGAAATTCTCAGTAGCAGCTCGGAGTTAGGATTTGTGCCCGGTTAATGGTAATACGCTCGCCCCCTATTTATTACATGGGACCTAAAACATACCAGCGAACTGTTTGTGTACAGTCAGCAAAAGAGATAAGTAACCAGTGTCGCCTATTAAATTCAAAGTTTTTAGAAACCGGTAGATGTTTTTGTATGAAAATTATTTTTATTAATATAAAATAAACAGTTTTCTTATTAAATTAATTTTCATTTAAAAATAACCACCGGTTACAAAGAAAACTTCAACTATATTAGACGATCCGGTTAATTATCTCGTTTGCTGACTGTACATTAGTACAACTCTGCCTAACCCTTCGGGGAATACTGGCGTGATGTATGTAAATCCTGACATAATCTGATGGTATTATGTTTCATTTTCAGATCATGGTGAATGTGAAGACGGTTCTTGTAGATGCGAGCCAGAGTGGATAGGAGTTGCCTGTGATCAGCCGCTATGTCCAGGTAATTACAGTCTACCCCTTTTTCTTCAGGTGTCGTGATGGCCCAATTGTTAAGGGCGCCCATTGACAGCACAGTGTGGCAAGGTATTTTTTTGGCGACTAATAAAAATATCATCATCATCATCTGCTTGACCTTTTCCCAACTACTTATGTTGGGGTCGGCTTCCAGTCGAACCGGATGCAGCTGAATACCAGTATTTTACATGGAGCGACTGCCAATCAGACCTCCACAACCCAGTAATGGGTAATACGATACTCTTGGTAAGACTGGTTGTCAGACTAATAAAATAAAAATATAACTTAATCAAAGTCAAATAATTTATTCTGATTAGAACTTTAAAAGGCACTTTTGAACGTCAATTAATTAAAACTGTTGAATCTAGTTGCCCATGCCAAAAGGTAGTTTCATATGGAGAAGAACGGGCAAGAAACTCCATAATGATATCTAAATATATATAATTCAAAGGTGACTGACTGACTGACTGACTGAGATAGTGATCTATCAACGCACAGCCCAAACCACTGGATGGATCGGGCTGAAATTTGGCATGCAGGTAGATGTTATGACGTAGGCATCCGCTAAGAAAGGATTTTGATCAATTCTATCCCTAAGGGGATAAAATAGGGGATGGAAGATAATACTTCTTAACGCGAGCGAAGCCGCGGGCAAAAGCTAGTGGAAAATAAAGTTGAAATATGAATGTTAACGGTCGACAAAAACTATACCGCGGTATGCTTACGAGCTACGACACTTAACATTGAAATTTCAACTGCAATTCCAAACTTAGCATTAAGTTGTATTTTTATTTTTCGCCAAAACATATTCTAATAACATCACGCTACAACCTATGAGAGCGGAGTAGTAACCACAGACGTAACTCAACCCGAATGAAACAAACCACGCGGACGAAGTCGCGGGGCAGTACTCTAGTACTAAATAAAACAAGCGGACAGGTGCCTGTCATCACATATTTTTACAATAATTACTTGATTATGGTGCGTGGTAAAATAGCATGAGTCACAACACACGTGTCTTGAATAACATGCATAGTGATGCTAATGCAGTGGGTTAGTAGATTACGTTAATTGGATTATATAATTAATCTAGCTACCTATATAGCCCGCGTTGTCACTCGCGTTCAGTTACGTCTTTGGTTACTGCTCCGCTCCTGTTTGTCGTAGCGTGATGTTCAATACGTATGGACCTTTCTCTTGAATCATTCTATCTATTGATGAAAATCGCATTAAAATCCGTTGCGTAGATTAAAAGATTTAAGCATAACGGAGAAACAGACGGTGGAACGCGATTTTTACAATTATTTAAATTGATTAGATTAGAGGGATAGGGAAATTATTTATTTTAGGATATTTTATTGTTTCTAAATTGAAATGGCGATAGCTTTGTATTTAAAATAAAGATATGTCAACCCCATCATACATTCTTAAAATTAAATCTACAAAAGCACATAACCTTGTCAAAGTATTTCTTCCTATTTAGGTAGATTAGATTGATTGTCGTTTGAGGGACGTTATTTTGAACAGAAACGACGTGCTTTCTTTACGTTCCATATATTTGCACTAAAAAACTCAACTGCTTATGATGTGTTGACTGTATATGCATAGGTGTAAGTAGGTAGATAGGTATGTATGCATTCATACCTCAGCTCGTGCTGTTCGCATAGCGATATTTTAACTATTTGGACACTTCCTTTCTCTAAAATTATCACCTATGCCTTTCCAGAGGAATGCAACGCGGCATACGGCGGCGGCACGTGCACCGCGGCGGGCTGCGCGTGCTCCGCAGCGCGGCGCGGCGAGGCGTGCGCGCGGGACGCCTGGCGCGCCGGCTGGGCCGCCGCGTGGCGCAGCGACACGCCGCCCGTCGCCGCGCACGCGCTGCTGCCGTACGGAGATGATCTGCTGCGGGTGGGGGGAGAGACCTTCGCGTTCTCCGAGTTTTTGTATAGGTATTGGTTTGTTTATTACTTAGTTTAGGAACTGGTGAGAAGAAGGACAATAGGGGGAAGTGGATGGAATTGGAGAGGCCTTTGAACAGAAGTGGGACAACAATGGAAAGCAACATGAATGGCATGATCAGGTGGGCAGCCGGCTTGTTTGCCATCTAAAAATAATATGCAAAAACAAACTTACAATAAAAAACTTTGCCCCGCAGTAGGAATTTCTCGTGTATTGCGGTTGCGTTTACATACATATGAACTTGCATCTACAAACCACCAGTTTCGCAACAACTATCTAGAGGCCATACAAATATTTGTTCCGAGTAAGAATTAAATCCACGACAAGCAGAGCAGCAGCCAATCGCTCAGCCACTGCGCACACAACTATTACAACACTGGTATACTGGCTGGTTTACTGGTATTTAAACTTTTAACTTAAAAATCCAATCTTCATGCCACTATTAAGAAATTCCTTACGAAAATATCTAATAACATTTTGTATGACACTTGCGACCACAAGACAACTAGACCAAACTAAATTGGTACAACACAGCCAATCCCTTAATACACTCCTTTTTTTTTCCAGGTACAAATCAGCGGAACAGGAATGGGAAGTGTTACCCACATACGAGAGCCCGGCTGCGCGGTTCGCGCACTCGGCCGTGCTGTACGGGCACGAGCTGATCGTGTACGGCGGGGTCGTCATCTCCGACGAGCCGGAGAGGGGGTGAGTCATAGAAATGTAACAAAACAGGAGAAATGGCAAGGTTGCGTGTCCGTGTCCGCGCGACTTGAGCAAAATGCTCAAATACGCGAGAAATGGCCTCAGTCCGAAATAGTAGCGCACGCGCATCGTACTTTTATTGTAATACGTATATTATATGCAGAGGTCGGAATTAGGTAGAGTTATTTATATACTTGCATTGAAAAGTTGATATTAATATGGATCTTTCCGGGATTTGCTCGGGGATTACCCGGGAGTGCTCCGCATTTCCGCCATTATTTTCTTTTGTTCTCACAAGCTATTTTGTGCGAACTTCAAGTGTGGCAGCAACGTGCGTGTGCGCATTGGAATTTTGCAACTTCGGACATCCAATGTCAGATGGTTTAATTGTATAAATAACTATTTTATATAAGTAAAGGTTTTTTCTGCACTTTAAAATTAATCTCGGGATTTGAGGCCTATCCATTTTATTCTTTCGCTGTATGAAATCAGTGTGAGAAAATCAATACCCATACCTAATTCAGACCTCTGATTATATGCTGATAAATGGTTTTATTCTGTTTTTTTTTTATCCAGCGGCGGCCTGGCGGGTCTGGAGGGCCGCGCGGGCGAGGTCTCTAACGAGGTGTGGCGCGTGCGGCTGAACGCCGAGCGCCCGCACTGGCGCAACGCCACGCCCGCCGCCTGCGCGCCCAAGCGACTGCCGCCGCTCAAGCACTGCGGTGAGCGATACCGGACCCTATGTACTGCATGTTAGGGTGTATTAGCATCTGTCAGTTATGCTATGTCCGGTGAAATAATAACAAAAATATGGGCGGTTAATCACAATAAAAGTCGGCCAAGTACCCAAAAGATATTATAGTGTACCATTGTGTTCGCAAATACAAGTGCACTCGAGACTTCTCTCGCTCTCATGGTACGACAGCAGTTTGCACTGACGACTATGATACCATAAATAGATAGATTTGTAGATCTTTGACAGTCGTTACTGTTAGTCAGAAGCCCGAAAGTCTGACAACCGGTCTTACCAAGAGTATCGTATTACCCATTACTGGGTTGTGGAGGTCTGATAGGCAGTCGCTCCATGTAAAATACTGATATTCAGCTGCATCCGGTTCGACTGGAAGCCGACCCCAACATAGTTGGGAAAAGGCTAGGCAGATGATGACGCAGGCCTCTCAGTGTCTTCATCAGGTGATGGAAATACTGAGAAGCCTGCGTCTAGATTCTGGACAGGATGGACCTTCCAGTTAGGACGGAA
Organism: Caradrina clavipalpis; assembly: GCA_932526535.1. Classification (NCBI taxonomy): domain Eukaryota; kingdom Metazoa; phylum Arthropoda; class Insecta; order Lepidoptera; family Noctuidae; genus Caradrina; species Caradrina clavipalpis. The sequence goes on from OW052110.1 coordinate 3,012,675, forward strand.
TCTGACCAGCTCGACCCACCATCTTCCTCCCCTTACTTTGATAATTAAAGGTCGTTCTCGTGTGTTCCAGGTGGTCTCCACGTGTCAGGTCACACGGCAGTCCTAGTGTACCTGGGTGTCACCAAGAAACCTGTGATGTTGGTGTTCTTTGGACACTCCCCGCATTATGGATACCTGCATCTAGTGCAGGTGCGTATATTGAGAAGAATTTGGAAGGTATGGTATAATAGCCAAGAGCTTCGACCAACACCTAAGGAGGCTCTCGTTGGGCGGTTGGATCAAGGGCTTGATTCAGAAAGCGATACTCCTAGACACGGCGCGTATTGTTAGAAGATTCTTTTCTCAGGAGCCCGGACCACCGGTCGCTTGGACCCTGTTCCCGACGCCCGTCGGCTACTATTTTATATATTATAAATATATATTTTTTATTAATATTTAAAAATGTTATTCGTGTGTAATTTAAATGAATAAATGAAGATAACTGATATAAATTCATTCCCATTCTCCACTCACCTTCCAGGAGTACTACGTGGACGAGGGCGTGTGGTCGGTGGCGGCGACGCGCGGCTGGGCGGCCCGCGCCGGGTTCGCGCACGCGGCCGCCTGGGACCCGCTCTCCAGGAAGGTGTATGTACACGGAGGATTAGTGTCCGAGTCTGAGGCTACACAGGTACGTACAAATATCTTACTAGGTTACTTGTGACTGTTAACTTGTAATGTTGTTGTGTTTTCGACCTTATAGAGGTGTTTTGTGTGTCGCGTACCAAAAATATGGGATATACATTTGTCTTGATCACTGCTTGGGACGGTAAGTACGATCTAATTTCTGGCCATATTGGTACAATCTAATTCCTGGCAATTTCAACCTTAATTAAACGTTTTAAATCGCATTTTTGTGTACTATTTACCAAAAAAGTACAACAAAAATATTAACATTTTAATTTAATTTCAGTCGCAATCTGTCGGGAATACCCCTTTTACCAAAATTTTTAATATTGATTTTAAATTAGATTTTGAACGTTTCTATGTACTGGAAATGGCTTAAGTTACTGATGTGATTAAAGTGGGAATGCAAGCCAAGTCATCATCATCTGCTTAGCCTTTTTCCCAACTATGTTGGGGTCGGCTTCCAGTCTAACCGGATGCAGCTGAATACCAATGTTTTACATGGAGCGACTGCCTATCTGACCTCCACAACCCAGTAACTGGGCAACACGATACCTCTTGGTTACACTGGTTGTCAGACTTCTTGGCTTCTGACTATCCGTAACGACTGTCAAAGATCTACGAATGACAGCCGGGACCAACAGCTTTACGTGCTTTCCGAGGCACGGAGGAAACTCGCTATGGTCAATGGTCACCCATCCACAGACCAACCTCGGCAAGCGTGACTTAACCCGGAAGATCGGTCTATGCGGCTGTAATTATTTAGCCACGAGCTCCTCCGAATGCAAGCCAAGTCAAACTCATTAATAAACAATAACAACTGCAATAATGACAGAAACAACTACAACAACAACTGCCTAAAGCATCAGTTTATGTGATAGGCATTTTATATCCAGTGGTTCATTGCAATATATGTATTATTTTTGTTTTCAGGCCCCATCTGCCTCGTTATTCGAGTACGACCCTGAGTTAAGACTGTGGCGCCCTCTACAGTCGGCGCCTACACCTAGATATTTGCATTCTGCTACTTTTATTACACCAGGTAAAACATAAATAAGTATTAATTTTGATAGTAGTTTTTATACAGATATTTACAAACTAAAACTGGTGTACCTATTTCGTTCATCCTCTTTGATCACGGGTATAATCTATTCTAGAAAGTGAATAAAACCATACATATTGCTAAAACAGTAACAAAATTACAAAAAAAAAACTTTTTAAGTATTTGAAATAGATGCCAATTTGAAAGATTTTCATTCTAAAGATATTAATGTCAAACAGTTTACCGATATCAATATCGATCAGTTTATCTATGTCGATGTCGATGGCACATAGTTTACTAACATCTATGTCACTCAGTTTATCGATAAATAAACGAGTCCGGGAAGAAACATGGCCACCTTCTGGGCCCAAGTAGTATAAATAGCTACAAGTATCATCGATACGAAAAGAAGAAGAAGAAGTTTATCGATATCGATATCATACAGTTTATCGACATCGATATCACTCAGTTTATCGACATCAGTTAATTTATCGATATCGAAGTCGCTCAGTTTATCGATATCGAAGTCGCTCAGTTTATCGATATCGATATTATACACTAAAAGCCTATTTGTGATGTTCCAGGCGTTATGCTGGTATTCGGAGGTAACGCACACAACGACAGCGCGGCTGCGTTAGTGTCCAACCCTGCTGCTTCAAAATGTTATTCTGCCGGAGCACTGTTATATGATGTCAGGTAATTTTTGACGTGAAACTCATTTAAAATAGCACCAATGGTATGTCGTTAAAGTTGGCACTTCGACTTTCAATATCTCCAGAACTAAATGGTCCCCAGGTTCAAGAATTTGCGGTAATTTTACGCTAAACCAACAGCCGTATGTCCTGACACAGCCCTACCAAAAATTTCCATATACCATAAATTTTCTCATAAGAAAACTTTATCCTAATCCAGGAATTTCTCTTGTACCGTGGGTGTGTTTACAAACATTTAAACTCTAACTTTATATTATGTGGAAAATGTTGTTGGTTATACATTCATACTTCCATTTCAGTTTTAAGTTTTATAGCATAAATTGTAATGTGTAACCGTTTATTTTCCCAAATAAAATAAAACTCGCTTAAACAAACAGCTAGGCCTGGAAGTTTAGAGAACAATCCATGTATGTATATGGGTATGTCTTGTACAGATGTGGCGTGTGGTGGTCAGCGAGTGCTCCTCCTGCCGGCGCCCGCGCCGCACACGCCGCCGCGCCCGTCCGCGCCGGGGACAGGCGGGCTGTCGTCATACACGCTGGGTATGTAGACTTACTTCTTTTAACCCTTTAAACGCCAAGCGCAGCTCATAAGAAGTATGCTCTCTACGCCGAGCCATTTATTCACTATTAAATACTTACAAAATGCTAGTGATGAATACTAAAAGATCAAGCTTAACTTTAGTCCTATTTTATTTAAGTGACTTACGGAGAACATGACAAAATTTTAAAAACATAATCATTTCACCTATTTTCTATAATATTAATTATAAAGTAGCACATCTATTTGTCGCCTAAACTCGTCGTTGGCGTTATAGCGGCCGATTACGTTTGTCGCTTTTAAGCATCGTTGGCGTTCAAAGGGTTAATTATTTACTTACTAGCAAACCGAACCGAACTTTTAAAAGAGTGCAAACGTACAAGATTTTTCAAAAATTCTTTCACAACACTTTGTCCGGGAAATTACGAACTCAACAAAAAAAACAGGCTATTGTTGTTAGGACAAAAGCCTCAAACCATTGATCACCACGCCTTTAACGCGGATTCGTAATAATATACATAGGCAATATTATATTAATTACTAGCTGGTGCCATCGTCTTCGTTCTCTGTGTTTTTTTTAAACAGAAAGTTTCGCGGAATTTGCAGTAAAACCCACCGAAGTTTCATCACAATCAAATCTATAGTTTAGGAATGTATAGAGTGTGTATTTTCCTTTACAAATGAAACTAAAACAATAATTAAACATTTTATTCACCTACAGGTTCGACGGCCGGCTCCGTTCAGACGCTTTAATCTTCGAATCGGGCGAGGGCTGTTCGAGACACACGAGCGAAACCGCGTGTTTAACTGCAGCGCAACACACTGCCATCGCTTGCGTGTGGAGATCAAGAGACAGAGCATGCTTGCCGGTACTTAAATAAAAAAAATACTAATGTTCTTCTGAATTTCGGTCTCGGTGGCCAATCGCTTAGTAGTAGTATTGCTCTTTGTGAAGGAGCTCGTCCGGAGTAGTACTGCAACCAAAATGTATTTCTGTAGCAACCCGGAGTTTTGAAAATTGGTGGTGGTGTGACACCCCCGTGCCTCGGAAAGCACGTGTCGCCGTTGGTCCTGTGCCTGATCTCTCTCCGGTCGTGTCGGATTGCCGTCCTGTCGGGCTATGAGAGTTAAGGAAGAATGCACCTGTGTTGTGTGTGGCCGGAATCTGTCTGGAGAGTTACATACATTGCAAACATGTGATTGTATATTTTTGTTGTAGTTAGAAGAAGTGGGCTGGAAGGAGTCTTTCGACGGGACGGTGAAGGCGTGCCTCATGGAGCCTAGGTTTGGTAAGGGTAAGCACGTTACTACACTAAGTTCCACTAATGAAAATATTGAATCATAACGCGGTAATTTCTTCTCAAACAAAGGTGCAGAACTTGCGAATAAAATTCCGTAATCGTTCAGCAATAATAAAGCGTTACTAGCTTCAAGCAGTAAACAAGATATTAATGCCTACTTAACACAATTTAATTAATTAATTAAACCTGTCACAGTCGCTGAGGTACTTAAGACTATTTAGATACAAACACAAACGCTGGCATTAACGGAAATAATACAAAAATGATCAAATGTATCAAAATTCAAATCGCAGGAAACTTAACTCAGTATCTCAACAAGAGTCTTACAGGTGGAAAGTTTCCAGAATCCCTGCAAGTCGCAAAACTCAGTCCTATTTTTAAGTCGGGCAATAAATTAGACCCACCACATTACCGACCGATATCTAAGCTATCAATTTTGTCAAAGGTGTTTGAGAAAATATTATATAACCGGCTTAGTGAATATCTTGCATCAAAAAACTTTCTATAAGTACTAAACACAATACTGGTTTTGCCCGAAATCAAACACGCTCACTGTTGCAAACGCAAACACAAAAATTCAAACCAACATTGACAAATATCACACTGGGAGTGTTTATAGTTTTAAAGAAAGCATTCGACACTGTTAGTCACAAAATACTTTTGTTAAAGCTAATGGTCTTGGTCTCACAGGTTCGGCTTATAATATGCTAAAATAATTTCTTCTTGTTAAAATCCGTGAAATCCAGAGTGAACCTCAGTTAATTACATACGGCGTTCCTCAAGGTTCAATCCTTGGGCCTCTATTGTTCCTAGTCTATATAAATAACATTCATGAAATCGGTCTAAATGGGGATATTGCTCTATATGCTGATAGCCTAGGACTAAATATGGAAAAAAGAATATCTTGTATGAAGGAGCAAACTTCTACAATAAACTACCTAAGGACATAAAAGAAATAAAATCTTTTAACATTTCGTCATTCAAATTCTTTTGAGAAAATTAATATCTTTATCCGTATAAACGGATAAAATCATTTGTTATAAGAGGTATTCTCTGAAAGTATTGATCTAATTCTCTGACAGGAAAGCGATCAGGGTCAAAATGTCCATCTCACAAAATTACCAATTCCCAAAATGTCAGGGGCCACTCAGGGCTGATGCCTGCCGGGGCTGCGGGTTGTTCGAAAGAGATACCGCGCCCCCGGAACGCAAAGGGCACAAGAAGGAACATGGGTCACGCCCAGGCGGGAGAAGCCATTTGATGATTTTCCATCTGAAAACAAAAAGGCATGCATTACATAAGTAAATAAATATGTGTTTAATTAATATTGGTGTTGTGGTACAGACGAGGCTCGCTGCACGATGGCGGAGTCGTGCGCGGCGTGCACGGCGGCGCGCTGCGCGTGGTGCGGCGCCTGCTACCCCTCCGCCATGTACTGCGTGCGGCACACGCACCAGGTAACTAGCAGGGACCTTGCTCTGACCAGCGAAACCTGTTTTTTTTCTATTTCATAACAACCCCGCCACTCTTTTCCTAAACCACTGCAACTTCTGTAAGAAACTCTCTTCTATTTCTTAAGTACTTTCTTAGTTTATCTTGGACATCCCTGACATAGGTGACGGAAAACATCGAGAGGAAACCTGGACTTATAATTAACGTAAATCTTAAATCGCCAAAACTCCTTGAGCTACGTGGTAACCATTGCTTTTGCCTTGCAACTAAACAATAATAGGCTGGTATTATATTATCATATTGTCCCCTAAGATTAGAACTAATGGTGGTTTCAAATCGTGGCGAGGCGACGAGTGGAGAGAGTTGAAATTAATATTATTCTTAAATAAATATACTCCAATGTTGCTCGTTTCGCCAACTTTTTGTGTGAAGTTCAAGACACACGAGCAGAAAATTGAAATACATGTTCCTACAACATTGAACTATATTGCTGCAGAAATAGAGTATTTACACGCAAGCCAGGGCGTGCCAGCTGGTAACTGTGATTCAATGTAACATTTGCCATTCAAACGTGTAATTTAATATGTACAAAATAAATACCACTATTGTCTTAAAACATAACTCCATTTGATTTGTTTTTCACCCTCGCCTTAACCTATCAGGATGTTTATTTAGCGTTTTATTTATTTTTTGGGATAAAATATAAAAAATTTAGTTATTGCAATATTTGCTACTAGATGGCGCTATCAATAGAGGAGTGTGGGTCGGACAGCGAGTCTCCGCGGGAGGCGTGCGGCCGCTACCACTCCTGCGCAGCCTGCCTAGCGCATCAACATCATCATACACATGTAAGTTATTCATTTCTAGTGTTAGTAAAGTATTTTAACTCTAAAAGTTTAGCTTTGTACTTCATATTTCAGTTTACATACGAAAACAGAGTTGTGTTGTTGTTGTGTTTTATTTTTGCAACATGTTTTGGTGTTGTTGGTAACATGGAATGTTGCGTAACACTGCAACCAATACCAATATGGTAAAGTTACGTATTCAACGGAAACAAAAGAACTTATCAGAAGAATATTGCAAAACTATGTTTTATAAACGTGTTTTTTGGTGCGCGAACCTTGCTAGCAACATGCTAATGTTTCCGTATACATGGTAAACGATAAAACATCTAACAACATCAAATGTTGCAAAACAATGTTTCAGAAACATATCTTTGTGTTGCAGGAATGTTTGTTTGTTGCTAGCAACATGCTAATATTCCGTATTCATGGTAAAGAAAAAAAAACATCTCGCAACATCGACAAATGTTGCCAGTTTGTTGCAAAACATTGTTTACAGTATTACGGTGTACTAAATAGTATAAAATATGATCTCTTTTCATCAGGGATCAGAGGAATTAAGCCAGCGGGCTTGTTTCTGGGACTACGACACTATAAAGTGTAAACCTGTCAATACATCGGAAGATATCAGGTAAGACACTCGGATGCGCACACGCAGTCATAAAGTAATGAATGACACACTGGAGTAATTTATTTTAAAGATATAACTCGGCGACGTCGGCCATCCTTAGGCATGGAGGTGGGGCGACTAAAGAATATATAGAAACATTTGGGCCTTTGGCCAACAATGGGACTTTGCAGGCCAAATAAAAAAAAAATTACGACACAATTTTTTTTTTCTTCCCATTAGTTCCATAAACTTTGGAATGCTGAACTAACTCACTAAAATATCATAAACTATGGAGTTTATGATATTTTAGTGTTAGTTCGGCTTTTTTATAGGGAACATATGAGTGCGGTATGAAGGAGCTGTGAGTGATGGGAGTATTTAAAGTTTAGTTATAAACCTTAAAACTAGTTTTCGTAAAAAAAATAATTGAAACTGTGATCATAAATATCACCGCAACCTAAAGGTACAGAATATAAAATTGGTCGCAATAATGGGAGCAATAACCTTCGTCTTCGTTTTTACACCTGCCCCCCTAGCCAAGTCACAAACGATAATCGTAAACGCTCGGTGGGTACCAATAGATTTTCAACTTAATACCCAAGAGCCTTAAGTTGAAAATCTGTTAAAGATTTCAAAGCGTTAGCGACTGGAAAGAACGAAAACGCTATGCAATCTTCACTAGATCTTCAACTTAAAACCAAGCACATAAAGTTGAAGATCTATTAAAGCCTACTCAGCGTTTGCATTTATCGTTTGTTACATGGCTACAGGGGCGGTTGTGATGTAACACTATGCTCACGCTATGTTACTTAGGAGCGTGGCGGCGGCGGGTCCGTGCAGCGCGCCGTGCTCGACGTTCCAGACGTGCGCCAACTGCACCGCCGAGGAGTGCATCTGGTGCGCATCCGCCGGACGATGCGTCGATAAGGTCAGTTGTCATCCAATGTGGACGTGATAAAGTGGCCCCATATCGTATTCCATGATGTCGGCCCTGAAATGCAAAGGGCACTAGGAGGAACACGAATGGGTTTTAGTCAGTAAGAGTCTGACTCTCCTTTCCGCTCCACACAGGGCGGAAGAAGTCAATTGATGATGACTTATCCTTAAAAAAAATATTCCAAGCTACCTCTGAAAATTTTTATTACTATCATAATTATTGAAAATAAAGAAATTTCTTTTGAGAAACCTGTATGCATAAAAGAGTATAAATTTCTGGCTATCTTTATCTACTACTAACACAAGGGATCTTATGTTGTCCGAAATAAAGCATTTTTATTATTATTATTATTTATCGATATAATGATCCCCTTTTCTTTACCAATTAACCCCAATTTGGTTAAAGAAAAGGAGATCATTATCGTCTTCCAGTTCAAACACGTTTGATTTTTAGTACTTACGCACGCAGTGAAAATGTTTGCTATATTTAATCAAACACTGTCCGAAATGTTAAACGTTTAAATGAGTAGTCAGTAAATTTTTGTAAAACAAATATAACTATTGCTACTAAATAAATACTTCTAAAGTTTATGTTTTGCCTAATTGCAAAACTGCCGAGAGTAACGCATCACGGACGTTAATATACAGTGTACCTCATACAATAAATGTCTCCACTTGTACAGAACGCATACGGCGCATCATTCCCGCTGGGCGGTTGCCGCGCGTGGTCGACAGCGGGCGGCGGTGCGGCGGGCGCGTGTGGCGCGGCGCGTGGCTGTGGCGCGCACGTGGCGTGCGGCGCGTGTCGCGCGGAGCCCGCCTGCGGGTGGTGCGACGACGGCGCGGGCGGCGGACGCGGACTGTGTCTGCCGGGTGGCGCCAGGCGACCGCATGCGCCGCGCGTGTGTGCGCAACACAGGTCACACAAGCCACTAGCATGCAACACAGCACACACACACACACACACATGACATAATAATGAAATCTTATTTCAAAAACTCCCTTTAACATTAATTAATGTTTCTTTTTATTTATCCTCTGTTTTTAAGGTAGGTACATATTTTAATGTGTGAAGGAATTTAATTAATGTAGTTTACACATCATCCATAACATAAATTTAAAAAACCCCCTGACATAATATACAAAGAATCATTGCTAAGAACACTGTCGATCAACTTACCTTACAAACAAACAATCAAAATCTGTTCAACCATTTGACAACCACAAAACCACACACACTTAACACCTCTCTACATTCATCAATAGTAACATTAAACAAATTTCTACCTTATTCCTATACTCAGATGGCACTTCACGGCGTGCCCGGCGTGCCAGTGCAACGGGCACTCGGTGTGCGACAGTGCGGCGCGGTGCATGCAGCCGTGCGCCGGGCGGACTGTGGGCGAGCACTGCGACATATGCGCGCCCGGACACTGGGGTAACCCGCTTAACGGGGGAGTTTGTCAACGTAAGTAACATATTAACCTTAGTTGGCCTGCTGCGGGTGGTTCGAAAGAGATATCGCGCCCCTGGAACGCAAAGGGCACAAGATGGAACATGGATGGGTTTTAGTCAGTAAAAGTCTCACACTCTCTCTCGCCCCGCCCGGGGCGGGAGAAGTCATTTGATGATGATGAAACTAGCTTGTGCCTGCGACTTCGTTCGCGTTAAAGTTGATATATCATCCCACGAGAACCCGACTTTTTTCCGAGATCAATAGTAGCCTATGTGTTATTCACACTATAATCTACCTCAGTGCCAAATTCTATCCAGATCCATTCAGCCGTTTTAGCGTAAAAGAGTAACAAACATCTATCCATCCATCCATCCACACAAACTTTCGCATTTATAATATTAAGTAAGAAGTAAGATATTATACCGCACAAGATTTAAAACCCAAACTTCAATAACAAATGGTTCCCATTTAAATAATTTACTAAAATAAACCCTTGTTCCAGCATGCGAATGCAACGCGCAAGCCGTCGCGTGCGCACCCGACACCGGCCGCTGTTACTGCAGCACTAAGGGGCTGGCAGGCGACAGATGCGACAAGTGCGACAACACCAACCACTACCATGCCGATATATATAACAAGGGTGCTTGTTATTGTAAGTAATTAATGTATTATAGAATACTTGTACTTGTGTACATTTCAATGTATTTATTCAATTGCATGCAGTTGCGACTGCTACGCTAGAGGTCTTGGGTTCGATTCCCAGGTCGTGTGGTGTAATGTGTTATTGGATTTTTCTATGAAATTCTTATTAGCAGCTTGGAATTAGGATTTGTGCCGGGGCTGCTATTAAGAAATTTCTAATGGAAAAACCCAATGAAACTTTTACCCGAACTAGGGAAACGGACCTAGGACATGAAAGCCAGGACATCAAGGGTAACAATCATCCATCCATGTTTCACCCATCCAGGATAGTATAGCATTGCCATTATACCCTTATTGGTGAGGTTCTTCAGAAAAGGCGGGTGTCCAGTACAGATGTATAAACGTGGATGAGGCGGAAGGAGTATGTAAGGATCGTAGCAGGTGTCGTTCTGTGGTTTCTGCCTACCCCCATGGGAAAAAGGCGTGAGTTTATATGTATGTATGATTTCTAACAAAGTATTTTATATCCACAGATGACCTAGCAGTAGACTACCAATTCACCTTCAACCTATCAAAGAAGGAAGACCGACATCTGTCCGCGATAAACTTCCGCAACGCGCCGGTGAAGCCGGACGTCGACGCGGACTTCAGCATCACGTGCTCTGCGCATGCGCGGATGAACCTCACCGTGCGCACACGCAGCGACCCTGCCGAGCGGACGCTGTTTAGTGATGTTAATTGTACTAATTTTAGGTTTAAGTAAGTTTTCTTTAATATTATTATTTATTAAGCGGTTACGCGATTTACTCTTCAGCTTTATGACATTAGTATAGATTTATATAATACTTGCTTCAGCCCGCGAGTTGGTCAAAACTGATATCCCACGGGAACCGTAATTTTTTCGGTAGCCTATGTATCCCAGACTATTATCAAAATCTGTGCTAAATTTCATCCAGATCCGTTCAGCCGTTCTACCGTTGTTGAGTATCAAACATCCATCCAAACTTTCGCATTTATAATAGACTAGCGAACTAGCTGCCCGCCACTTTGTCCGCGTCGTTTATTTTACCCGCGTTAAGTTATATCTTTAGTTACTGCTTTGGTCCCGTGGGTTGTAGCGTAATTTAAGCTAATGTAGCTAAATAAGTTATAATGCAGCTATCTATTGGTGAAAAAATGGTTGAAATCGGTCTAGTAGTTTCGGAGCCTATTCAGTACAAACAAACAAAAAAATCTTTCCTCCTTATAATATAAAAAAGTAAGATTTGAATTAATTATGAAATTACCGTTTTTTATTTTTTATTTTTTCATTGTTTTTAAAAAATAATAATTAGTAAATCCTGCGTCACTCTCACGGTAAATACGAATCTAACGACACCTCTCAAGCTAAAATCCATCGAGCCGTTCAGCCTGCAGAGCGAGCCAAACATTTGAATTTGGCGCCAAAAATCCGCCATTTTGTTTTTTTATTTTTATATACCCAGTGTCACTCTCACAGTAAATACGAATCTAACGACACCTCTCAAGCTAAAATCCATTGAGCCGTTCAGCCTGCAGAGCGTGCCAAACAATTATACATACAAACATACATACATACATACATACATACAAACATACGCTCGAAAAACATAACCCTCCTTCTGTCGCAGTCGGGTAAAAACATGTTTAAGGCATAGCTGTGTAGCAACACCACAATATAAAAAACCCGCCACTTTCCCCACATCTAAGCTGATTACATGTCCTTTCTGGTTCGTCAGATTCGCAAAATCGGAGCACGCATTCGGTGTGGAAGACAACGTGACACTGACCACGTTTTTCGTGTACGTGTACGACTTCCGGCCGCCATTGTGGATACAGATATCGTTCTCTCAGTACCCCAAGCTGAACTTGCAACAGTTCTTCATAACGTTCTCGTCGTGTTTCTTGTTGCTGTTGCTTGTTGCTGCAGCGTTGTGGAAGATTAAGCAGGTTTGTTGTTTTTTTTTTGTATTAGCGTATGACTGTGATTTCGTGTTAAGTTCGGTTATCGGGGGTTCTTTTTTATTGCGTGGAAGTCTGTATATTTTTCTAAAATAAAACTAGCTTTAGTCAGTCCTTCTGAGAAAAGGATCTTTCCATCAAATATATCTATGCGTTTCGGAGATTAGCCGGAACAAACAGACAGACCGAGAAAGCTTTTATTTAGACATAAAAAATGTTGATCAAAAGTTTTAATTATCAAACCGTGTACTACAACACTATCCATATACATATTCCAAACACTGGTAACCATATTTTATTATTATAGAACTAGCCTTTCCCTGCTACTTCATTCGCGTGAATATCGCCCATCGCAGATGCTGCAAAAAGTCGCGTATCTTATGTACATATTATACTAGCGAATTGTCCGCAACTTCGTCCGCGAAGCTAATTTCACCCGCGTTTTGTTACGTCTTTGGTTACTGATCCGCTCCCGTGTGTCGTAGCGTGATGTTATGTAGCCTATGTTACTCAGGAATAATGTAGCTATGTATTGGTGAAAAAATGGTTATAATGGTCCAGTAGTTTCGGAGCCTATACATTACAAACAAACAAAACAATCTTACCTCTTTGTAATATTTATTGTGTTTTGTTTAGAAGTACGACATGTACCGGAGACGACAGAGACTGTTCGTGGAGATGGAGCAGATGGCGTCGCGGCCCTTCAGCCAGGTGTGCGTCGAGCTCGAGAAAGGAGGGGCGGGTAAGTACCGATCATATAACTTATATTGTTGTATAAGATTACTTTCATATCGATAAATAGGTGATTTCAGAACTGTTATTATTATCAGTAATGGGTTCGATTTCCAGGACAGTTTATATGGTTTTTCGATTAGGAATTTTTCAGTAGCTTAGTAGGTTGATGGTGTAACACCCTTGTGCCTCGGAAAGCACGTGTAACCACTAATGGTCCTTCTTCTGATCTCTCCCCAGTTGTGTCGGATTGCCATCCCTTCTGACTATGAGAGTCCTGACTGCCTCGTTAGCCTAGTGGTCCTAAGCGTGACTGCTACATTAAAGGTCTTGGGTTTGATTCCTAGGTCAAACAAAGTGTTATTGGGTTTTTCTATGAATTCTCTGTAGCAAGCTCGGAGTTAGGATTTGTGTCCAGTTAACACTATGAAGGACATTAAACGCCTATAGGCGTCAAAATAATTAAACTTCTATTGTGTCTCGTTTTGTGTCCTTCAAAGTATTAATGGCAATAGGCTCGCCCGGGGTATAACATATCGGCGAACTGTGGGTGTACATTGGTTACACCTCTGCCTAATCCTTCGGGAAATACAGACGTGATAGTATGTATGTAACTCGTACCTTGTCCCCCCAGGAGCAGGCGTCCCAGCTCCAGTAGCCCTGGAGCCGTGCCTGGGCGGGCGCGCGGCGGTGCTGTCGCTGCTGGTGCGGCTGCCCACGGGCGGCACCGGCCGGGCGCCGCCGCTGGGCGGGCTGGCCGTGGCCTCCGCACTCGTGACCCTGGGACACCACGCGCCGGCTGCTGCGCCCAGCGCCAAGCGGCCCCGGCATCACTGACCGTTATAGGCTACCGCACTGGTAAGGATAAAAAATCTGGATAATCATCATCGTCATTTTATCAGCTGTAGGACGTCCACTGCTGGGCGTAGGCCTCTCCATAGATAAAAATACCTAGCACTGCCTGTTAGTGGACAAATCCAAAAGATGAACGATATTTTTAGCTCATTTTTATAAGCTAGCTTTTATCCACGACTTTGTCATCAAAAGCAAAGTCAAATCCGTCCTAAGTTTATCGTCTTCAACGTATATATAGCACGAAATCAAAAATTTGGCAACCTGGTACATTTTGACTTCGCAAGTAGAGTCATTTTTGAGATTTCGTGTTTAGTCAGTGAGTAAACTGCATATAGGTACTTTAATATAACTTTCACACAATTAAATTTGAAAAAAAAATGGTTAATCTACAAAAGTAATTAACGAACTTTCACGAATTGAGCTTTACAAGACATGACAAGATCATGCCTTCAAAATTACTACAAGGCTAAACCAAAATAAAAATTGTCTTTTTTGTCCCACTCCTAGGCAAAGGACTCCCTCTACTCCTTTCATCCTTCACTTTTCAGTGCCTCATCCATCCAATTTCGAAGAAATCTACATCCAATTCGTCCCACCATCTCCTTCGTGACCTACCACGACCCCGACTTACTGTCTCAGGGCACCAGCTTTCTCCTACACGACCTACAGTACAGTACGGCCGACATATCTTGGCGAGTCTGAAGTTAGCCGATTAGATGCGCAGTAGACAATTTTGTTCCTAAAAGATCCATTGCGCAGACAAACGGCTAACTTCAGACTCGCCAAGATACGTCGGCCGTACTATATTTCCAAAGCTAACTTAAATATTTTCTTGTTTCAGATACGAACACCGATGTATATAGACAATGTATGTATTGAACTCTGTACATAGGACACATGTAGTGCATTGCTCAAAGTGTAACATTTATAAATAATAATACTCAGTTTATGTATTGTATCGTTGGTAAGACCATGCCCGGTTGGGGGGAGTCGCACGTGATTTGATCTTTGTCTTGTAGGGATATCATTTTTATCTAAGTATTTAAAATAAAATAAAAACTTTATGAACCCACTTGTACTGTAATTCACGAAATATAAGTTGACTGCCTCGTTAGCCAAGTGGCCCTAAACACGACTGCTATGCTAGAGATCCTGGGTTAGATTCCCAGGTCGAGCAAAAAGTGTTTTGGGTTTTTCTATGAATTTCTCAGTAGCTGCTCGGAGTTTGGATTTGTGCCCGGTTAATGGCAATAGGCTCGCCCCCTATTACATGGGACCTAAAAACATACCGGCGAACTGTGTGTGTCATTGTTACACCTCTGCTTAACCCTTCGGGGAATACAGGCGTGATGGTATGTATGTATGTACAAAACGGCCATTAGCCATATTCTCTTTAAAAATTGACACCACTCTACTACATAAGCCTATAATAAAAGACAATTTTTCACATAAAGAGTTTTGCGTAGTTTTTTTTTATGATAGTTTTTATAATACGTTGATCTGTGTTGAATATAAAAAGACAACGATGTAATATAATGCGTATCATCACAATACTTTGTCGGATTATGGGTTCTAACTTAGTGGAATAAGGTTTAAATTATGAAAAAGTCGTATATGAGTATCGGTCACTGTCAAACATGTAAAAAACCTCATGCTGTCTCTGTCATATTTAAACGATTGATAGAAATAGAACGATTATTTAAACTCTTTCCCTGTTATTATTAAACACGGAATTAAGTTAAACCAGGAATAACAATACAGTGTCATAGGTTTAAACTTGGAATAACTTTATTCTGTGTATTAGTAGGAAGGGCTTAGACTTTGTCCTAATAAAACGCGATTACGCGATCATCGCAAATTCGCGCGAATTTTTGTCGTACGAATCCGCGATCAAACATACTGATGACGAATAGGTGTCCTAATTGACATTCGCGCGATACGGTCGTGCGACTCTAATGTTTAGTAGCTATTAGCTGTGGTCGCATCGCTTAATCGCGCGATGATCGCGGAGTCGCGCTGACAACACCTTAGTGTATTTAGTGATTCATAGTGCAAGCGGGCTTAAAACTAAATTCTAGATCAAAATTGTATCGCTACAATACAAATCTAAACAGTGCAAAAAATACATTCAACAACGTTGATGATTCTTTTTGTATAAAAAAATACTAATAAAAAAACATATTAGTTATAAGTACCTACCTAACCGTTACACTTCCATATATGAAAGTTGCCAAAATACCGTAATTTGTATCACTTTTAAACGTTGTGCACGTTTAGGAAGCTAGTTGCAAGTTATTGAATGTATTGTAAAATTATTGAGGTTAGAATTTGTTTAGGAGGCGGCATAAATAATCTCTTTTAATGTTTTGCTTTCTCTTTGTTTTATTCATAGCCAGACACGGCTAGCATTCCAGTTGAACTACACAGTAGATATTCAATTAAAAATAAATCATAAAATCGCTTTTGCCCGCGACTTCGCCAGTGCAATTGTCGGTTATCGCGGTCGCAGACAAAGCAACGGAATAAAATATAACCTATGTCCTTTCACGGACTTCAAACTTATCCCGAACTAATTCCTTTTTTCGCACCTTCATAAAATATTGTTTATGCCGCCTTCCACCAACATGCTCTAAACCTCTTTGCTTTAAAAATTCGACTGCGTTCATAGAGTTAGAAGTTCATTGCATTTTTTATTTATATCTCGTAACGTTTATTTTTAAGGGTTTTGTAGCAAATTGATATGGTTTACCGATTTCATTCTGATATAAAATCTCAGCTACTTATATAATCTGTGATAGGAAAGGCAGCTCACAAGATAAAAGACCAGCAAATGGATGCGAATAAATATTATCGATATTTTCTATCGATTATTTAAATAAATATTGTGTCGATATAATTTGTGCGAATGATAGAAAGATGGTTTCGCTGTGATAACGAAGTAAAGATGCAACTTGATTGAAGGTCGATTAACATCGAATAATCGATAATTGAACCGATTAATTGAGTTGCAACTTTAAACCATTTTGAAGTGAAAATAAGGATACTCATGGTGCTTTCAGGCAATTAAATAGCAATTGCCATTAATAGTTTTGCTGCCTATAATTTTAAGGTGCGAATCTTGTATGAATTGAACCGAAAATTAATTAAATAATATTTATTGTATGAAATAAAACGGAAATCGGTAAACCGTATCAGTTTAATCGAGTTTAGTCCTAGCGATGTCGCGAATCGATATTTGTAATTAATATAATTATGATATTTATTTTCTCAATGAAATTAGTATATTTTAGCTAGCAAATTAAATGCTTGCGAGGTTATATTAATACACGGCATTTTGTAGGGTGATGTCAATCTTTAAATATAAGGTAAAAGGGATAAAGACAAGTGATTTTGATCCCAATTGCGGGCAGCAACAAGGTTCAAAATCACTTACATACACGAGATATTGTTGTATTATGAATACTGTTAAATTTAAATTGGAAAAAAAGTTAACGATGTAAATAAATCTCCTAAAAAAGAAACAACTTCGAATTAAGAATCTCAAACTTCAGTTTTTTTTAAGTCAATTAAAATGATTGTGAATAGCTTTACTTACTCAGTTTTTTATGACACTGACTAATTAGTCGAAATTGGCTCAGTTGCTAAAAGAAAAAAAAAACAGTCTTCGTATAGACGAATTTCGAATATGGAATGAATTAAGTATATGAATATGAATAATCTAATAACATGAATTATTAAAGTTATTGAAATAAAGTTGAAATTATACTATTGTCACTCTCTCTGTCATCTACAATATTTATTTTACTTTAACATTTAACTGCCTCGTAGGCCTAGTGGTCCTGTGCGCGACTGCTACGCTAGAGGTCTTGGGTTCGATTCCCAGGTCGAGCAAAAAATGTTATTGGGTTTTTCTATGAATTTCTCAGTAGCTGCTCGGAGTTTGGATTTGTGCCCGGTTAATGGCAATAGGCTCGCCCCCTATTACATGGGACCTAAAAACATACCGGCGAACTGTGTGTGTCATTGTTACACCTCTGCTTAACCCTTCGGGGAATACAGGCGTGATGGTATGTATGTATGTACAAAACGGCCATTAGCCATATTCTCTTTAAAAATTGACACCACTCTACTACATAAGCCTATAATAAAAGACAATTTTTCACATAAAGAGTTTTGCGTAGTTTTTTTTTATGATAGTTTTTATAATACGTTGATCTGTGTTGAATATAAAAAGACAACGATGTAATATAATGCGTATCATCACAATACTTTGTCGGATTATGGGTTCTAACTTAGTGGAATAAGGTTTAAATTATGAAAAACTCATTAAATCAAAATCGAATAATTTCTTATTTACTTGCAATTTTTTTTTACATATTGTTCACTTATTTATAAATGAAAAGCTGATCAAATCCTTGATCAGTAAAGCCATGTAAACACCTGCAACATTGTTGAGCAACAATTATGCAACATTTGTTGTGACACATTTTGTTTTGTTTTCCGTGAATGACAAAAACATTGCAACACTCCATATTTCCAGGGTCATTGTTTCATGAACATGTTGATGAAACAATGTTTTGCAACTTTGTTTTCAGTGTATACGCGTCGTAAATTTACTGTCAAATTGATATTATGAGCTCTTGTTGGTTGTTATTCGATTTGAGCGATGATTAAAGTGAATAAAAAGAATCTCAGCAGTAGTCATCGCAGGTGCAACAAAAAATCAATTTTCTGCCGGTCTATTCTGTAAATCCCTTGGTGAATTTCGGTGATGTAAAATTGAGGTGAGCTGTCAAACCCCAGATGGAATGACAACCCACCTTTAAGTCACCTCGCCTATGTTCACCGAAGGAGTTATTTTTACAGAATAGCACAGCAAACAAAAATACAAATCTTTACGAATAGGAACTCGAATAATCGGTATAAGATAGTCATTTGCACCTGCCATGATATCTCTTCACCACCTTTGGTTGACTGGTAGAGAATGCCTAAGGCATTAAGTCTGCCTTTGTACTTTTGTTGCATAAGTTTAAATAAATAAATATATTTATCTCCCAATAAACTTTTGAAATGAACAAATTTAAACATTTGTTTTATAAAAGAAAAAAAAATGTCTAATCATTCATTTCAATGAGACCATTAAAAGGCAGCTTCTAACGTAATTTAAAAAAAAAAACTAGTTATTTATACCAAAAGGTAGTTTACTGGTATTGGTACACCTTTGCCTAACCCTTCGGGGAATACAGGCGTGATAGTATTGATGGTAGGTAGTTTCGTATGGAGAAGAATTGGCTAGAAACTCCATACTTACTCTTTTAAAAAATGTATTACAATAAGTTGTTTTCACTAAGTTGAACCACTAAACCGACAATTAAAATTAATAATAAGTAATGTTATTTATACGTAAAGTCACTACTACATATAATAATTACCTAGATGTAAATAGTGCCGCTTTGTATAAGAATACGATATTCATATTTTTATTACGACTGACATGTAAATTATGTAAAAAATAATGTTTTTTTTTTGTTTGTGTGAACGCATTTAGTTTGTGAATGTTGTGTTGGAGTCTGAAACATGTTGCAAAATGTTTTTTTTTTTATGTTTATAAACAAGAAAACAATGTTAACATTCATTGTATTTATCGTTCGCTGTTAGGTTATATAGGGGATTTTTTTATTGATCTTTTAAAGCAATAATAAATGTTTAAAAACAAAGATCTAAACACAACATTCACACATATTTTTGTATTATAGCCTTAGATGTAAAAAACGTATTTTATCTAAATAATTGATTTAATTAATACGAGCTAACTTTTTACGCAAACTTAATAAATCGTTTTTAGTCCAACATAAATATTTTTATGCCTTATTTAGTATTAATTATATTTAAATATCATCGCGAATTTGTAAAAAGTATCGATATTCTGAATATTAAGTAAAAATAAGTGTAATTTTCGTTTTTTACTTTTTTATTGCATCAGTTAAAAATATTGCTTATGTGATGGTCATTTTGCGGAATGCCAAAGTTTAATGTTTTTCAAAATTAATTTTAATAAAATCATTTTTACACAGTAATGTGATCTCAGTGTTAGTAGAGAATTTTACGTTTTCTATAAATGAAACCATTTTAAATAAACAGATTTGAGATATGGATTTTATTTATACAGGGTTTAAAGAGACACATTACATACCTGCTCACTACGCACACGGCCCATCAAACTAAGAACGTTTGTGCAAAAATGATGCCTGGAAAACATGTTTTTTTGTGGGTTCCAAAAATCACTGTTTATGGTAGTACGCAATGTAACGCACGCAAAAAATTGTAATTACGTGTGTATCCAACAGTATAGGGGTCATGGGGATATTTAAAGTTTAGCTTCTCCGGCCACGACCGACTTTTTGATTGAGTTTTGACAGATTTTTTGTTGGCGAGAAAAGAACCAACCAAACGACCGACAAAAAATCGGTCAAACAGTCGGTCGTGGGCGGAGAGTGTAAGGCAAAGCCAAGTTTGAAAAGTTCTAACTAAGGTTAGAACTTTGCAAACTTGTTTTCGCAAAAAAAAAATGGATCTTTGACCTTCAATATCTAAAAGATTCCCAGGTATGGTCCAGAGCAGAAATAATATCGCAATGATGGGATGAACGTAACTTTGTGTGTGTCTTTATGTAGTGTATTTTAGTGTCTTCACACCCTGTATATATTAAAAACAATCTGACTCTCAGTATAAGCGATTATTGCACAGGCGAAATATTTTTACATGATTTATCACGAATTTCTACTGTCAATTTGTATTACAATGTTTTTAACAACAGACAGTTAGGTAGCTGATACCATCAATCAATTGACATACTTCTTATACTGCAATAGCAAACTGTGACGTCACTTATTTGCCAACTCATTTGCCTATTTGTTGATTTCGGAACAATTTAAAATCAAATTTAACCGTTAGGTAATTGAAAATTAATCTGGTTTGTGTATTTAACAAAAACCCGATTAATTATTTGGTAACTTGCCTATCAAGCCTTGCCTAGCAATCTGGGCTTCTCCCAGTTGTAAATAATCCCTTTGTGCCTATTGGCCTAATTCTGTTCTGTCTCCTGCTTGTTTGGAGGGAAGTGGAAATTATATTTTTCTTACTCCTCCGCTAATCTTTTCTGATTAATTTCGTTGCGGGATCCAAGACAGTTGAATCGCTTCTCTGGGACTCGTCGAGCTTCATTGCCTCGGCGCTTTTCTTGTGGTCGCCACTGTTGATTCTGGCTTACAGAAGTTGCAGTGGTTTGGGAACAGTGTGGCGGGCTTGTCCCAAAAAAAAAAAAAAAAAAAAAAAATAACTTGCCTAACAAAATCACTTTATTTAAGTGTTTTTTTTTTAATGATGTCATCTACCCGTTCGTATATTGGAATCCTATTGATATCAGTTATTTTTAAAAAGTTTGTGAACTTATTAACCTCGTTGGGCAAAATAAAAGCTCTCTATTTTATGCCATTAACTTAGGCCCTTTTAATTAATAAGTAATCTATGGTCAAATATTTCGTCTGTGTAAAGATATTGACTACTATGGATTAGACAATCATAGATGACAGCTAAAATAACAATCAATGTCGGCCATTTTGAAAAATAATCAATTTTTGAATGATTGCGCTAATGTTGTGAAGCTCCATTTCAATGAATTACCAGTTATTTTACATAAATATTGACCAATGGGTTAACAGAAATAATTAAATGCTTTTTTTATTATTTAAATTTCAATTCTCTACGAAAATCATCATCTGATTTTAACATGTTACATGAACATGCATTTATTTAAATGTAATATTTAAAAAAATCTCACTTATTATTAATAATGTTTTGAATAATTTAGATAATTATGACAAATTAATTTGATCTGTTTTAAAAATTTAAATCTTTCATTGAAAAGGTTAAAATTAAATGTTGTTAAAATTTTAATTTTATAAAAATATTATATTATTATATTTTAATTGCTTTAAGTTAGTATTTTAATTTATAAATATATAGTATTGTACCTTTAAGTGAAGAACAGTGTTAAACAATTATTTTTTAAGAATTATTTCAGTTAATAAAAAGATTTAAATTATTAAAACAGCTTTATTTACTTGTGGGTTTTATTGAATACAATACAATAATCTGACACACATTAATATTTACAAAAATCATTTATTTCTGTAGTGATTTTCACATTGCTGCTAAATTCACCATGTCAAAACAAAAATATTATACTATTGATAAACCTGTAGCGTTGTTGCATCGTGGCTAATTTTTAATGTGAAAGACGCTAAAAGAAATATCTATAGACATCTACTGTAGTTTATTTTATTATTTTAGTATTTGTTGCCATCAAAAAATACTAAAATAAAACATAATAGAAAAAATAAAAATCTTCCTACCAGTAAAGATATAGAGTATAATTATCAAGTTAACAAAGATATATAAAGTTTCAAGTTAATACATTATTAACGTGACAACGTCTTATAAATTGGTTTGCCGGGTGACACTTCAAGAAACTGCGTTACGCTCCGCTCACGTTATGCGCTCACAATGAGAGCGAGTGAGAGGCACGCGTCCCTTCCACTCGGGCATGGTTAGCCCGCCTAAGAGCGAGAGAGACAGACATAAAAAGTCGTTGTCACGTAAAACTTTCGCCCGTATACCGACTTTACAGGCAACCAATTTTTTAACCTTTTAACCGCTTGTGTCACATTTATGCGACACATATTTCCGTGCCCCTACCGCTCGTGTCGTATTTCTGCGACAGAGAACACGCATGATTTTTCGATCTATTTTTGTCCTATTAACTGCCTGCCTGCAAAGGTATTATTTTGTCAAATTTGTAGCCGCGCGCTAGGGGCACGGCGACTGATATTTTGCCAAGCGGTTAAAAGGTTAAATATTAAACTGACAAATGAAGAATAAGATACATTCTACAAAAAAACTTAATCAGTTTTAATTATTATGGTGCTAGTTCGTAGCTTTGCTTTGTTTTGGTGACCATACCGACTATACCCTACTCACTCACACACAGTAGTACAGTCAACAAAAGATATAAGAAACCAGAGTCGCCTAAGGAAATCAAAGTTTTACAAAAACCGATAAAACTTTTTTAATGAATTTTATTTTAATTGATAGAAAATAAACAGTTTATTCATTTAACTAAATTTAATTTAAAAACGACCACATGTTTGAAAGAAAACTTCAACTATATTAGACGGTCCGGTTACTTATCTCTGTTGTTGACTGTACATGGCCATTTAGGGTCTGGCTGCAGGCTGAGTTGTTTAAGATGTAAATATAATTGAATATAAATTATTATTGTACCGAAATAAAGTTATCGATCTGTGTTTTGTTGTTTTCTTCTTTACATAGTGTTAAACAAGTCGCATCGGATTTCAATGCAAATTTCATTTCAGACACCATTGAAGAAATTATAACAAACGGATGTTTGTTATTTTTTCAGACCGACCCGCGACTAGGCCCGCGAAGTTTGTGAGGATGGATATCAATCCATCCAAAACTTCGCGGGTCTGTGGATGGTGAGCAATTGGTAGCTCACCGTCCGTACGTTAACTTAACGACAGACCGTGTCGACGGCACGTTCGTGTATCACGCGCGCCTCAAAGAGATGTCAGCAAATATTCGGAGGGGCCACTAAGGGCCGATGCCTGCCAGAGCTGCGGGTTGTTCGAGAAAGATACCGCGCCCCCTGAACGCAAAGGGCACAAGAACATAGACGGGTTTTAGTCAGTAAAAGTCTGACACAGGGCGGGGGAAGTCATTCGATGATTTCCCATCTTTAAAAAAAAATATCCTCACAAACTTTCGCATTTACAATAGGATTATAGGAAGGATATAGGATTTGTAGGTAGGAGATCAAAGTAAGATCATCGATACGAAAAGAAGAAACCCAAACTCCTTATAAATAAAATCTCAGTGTCACATTACGAAACGTCAGTGTTATCCTGTCTTGTAGGACTTGTAATCAGCCGATTGTCCTACCGCTGATATATTTTTGATACATTTTTACGAGAAAGTTATGTAGTATTGTTACATTTTTGTTACAAAATATTGTGTTTCTATTTATTATATTATGTGTTATTGCCGTTGTAATTTCTGTTGTGCGTAAATGGTGAGTTTTTATGTAATTATTTTGGAAAATATGCACTAGGTAAATAAATATGTACAAAAGCCTGGGAACTTGGTGAAGAATCCAGCTCTTTCTCAATCCTGAATTAGCGAGAGGAGTGACCTAATCGTTCTCAATTCCTAGGCAGTGTTTGTATTTCGCCTGGACCTAATATTGGTAGTTTTTGTCCTTGCACAAAGCATGTTTTAGCGATATAATGAGTAAGGAAGTGGCAGCATTTTGAAATTATAGCATTATGTACCTAATGACTGTATCATACAGCCAGACTGGGTGGGAATCGTTACCCTTTATAAAAAATCTATTAATTTTTTAAGCTAACTTATGCAAGTTTTACTGTGGCCGGTAATAAATGTGTAGGTGTTATTATAATTATTTGGGATCTTATGCAAGCCACACACTTACTTACTTAAGGTACTTGTGCAAGTTTATCATTATGAGCAACCTAGGCACCCCCTATTCAGTAGTAGTATTTTAGTTCCAATTTCAATCAGATTTTTTTCACAAGATTGATTGAAACGTAAAAGAAAACGTGGGACTAGGGTTGCCATATGGGGTGCTGGTCAGAAAACCTCCACGCGTGCCGTCAGCTGCTTGTCCCTCCGGACACGTCTTGAGGGAACGGCAGCTGGCTGGCCGGTGCACCCTGGGCGCGGGTAGTGATCTTCCCTGAGGAATGGGAAGAGATTCCTATTCTTTGGGGAATGTCACTGCTCGTGGCCAATATTCTGACGGGCGGGGTCCGAGGACGGACCAAGGGCGTTTCTTCGCGTGTCCCTCTGATCAGCAGAGGGCACAGCGGAGGAGTGAGGACGGGCTCGGCGTGCACTCACCCTGCCACCGAGCAGACAGAGGTCCTTCTCTGTCACCGTCGTACATCGTAACCCCATATCGGAGTGTCGTGGTCATGTCTCGCGGCTTCGATTGGCACCGAGGGTCTTGGCTTAACCGCCCGGACCGCGAGGTAGAAACCCTCTATAAAAAGTCACCCCGAATCCCAAGCGGCGGCGCACCGTGACGGGATGTATGGCTGACGGGCGTCCCTATGGGACATCAGTCGCTAGTGCGAACCACTAGTCTGTTGGTTGGATGGTTGGATAATGTTTATACTCGTGGGAACAACTATGGAATCTCAAAATATTAAAACAAGCGCAAACAAAGTTGCAGAAGGAGGGAAGGGGGATGCCGGGTCGGAGTCCGACTCGTCATCCAGCATGGTGACGGTGAGCTCTTTGGGCTCCCACCAGGAGTTGGTTGGGCTTCTCAGGAAGCGGCCCAGACCGGAGGATCGGGTGTCCTCCGAGGAAGAGCTGGCCTCGGCTCGAAAGATCCCCACCAGCAGACGCGGTGGGGCCCAGGAGCGAGGCCCAGGGAGGGTTGCTGCCCGGAGGGGACCGGCGACGTCTGTCGCTGAAGGGCAGTCCCCCTCCCCCTCCCTAAGTGAGACTGGCGGCGACGGTGTGGTCCAGCCGGACACACCGCGCGTGGTGGAAGGTGAACCTGGCGGCTCCGAGGAGCGTAAGGCCAGGTTCATGGAGGTTGTGCGGGATGCGGTGGCGAGCGTCGCCCGCAAGAAAATGAAGGGGTCAAAGTCTCGGGCAATGGACGAGGCTTCGGCCACCATTGCGGCGGCTGCGGAGGCCGGTTTTGCGGGGGAGGTCCCGCAGCTTCGGGCGGAGGTGGCGCGCCTGTCGGCCTCCATGGAGCTCCTGGTGGCAGAGAACAGGAGGCTCCAGGCGGACCTGGCTGAGCTCCGCGGGACCGGCTCCCGCCAGGCGCCCAAGGCGGGGAGCCGGAGAGCCGAGCCAGTCGAGCCAGTGGACGACCAGGTGCTGAACCTGGTTCAGCTGGAGATGGCGGCCTTCCAGGCACGGTTTTCCGTCCTGGAGGGCATCGTGTTGCGTCCCCCACTGGCGGCGAGCGGGACGACCGCGGGCGACAGGCGGGCCTCTTATGCGGCCGCCGCGTCTGCGCCGAGGCCGGGTAGCCAGCCCCCCAGCAGGGCGGGGCCGACCCCTGCGAAACCGGCTCCGGCAAGGCCGGTGCCGGCGCAAAATGCGCCCACGAGGAGGGGCAAGGCGGCATCCCAGCCGCCTCCACCCCCTCCGCCCCCTAGCTCCAACCCTCCGGCCGCGGAAGCCGAATGGCAGGTGGCCGGGGCTAAGGAGAAGGGGCGCAGGGCGGCCAGATCGGCCAGAGCGGCCACCAGACGGGCGGAGGAGCGGCGGCGACGCGGTGAGCGCAAAGCCGCGGCCAGGCTTCGCGCCCCGAAATCCGCGGCTGTAGTGGTCACGCTACAGCCGGAGGCGGAAAAGCGGGGCGTGACATATGCGCAGGTGCTCACCAGGGCCAAGGCGGCCATCAACCTTGGCGAGCTAGGGATAACCGGCCTCCAGCTTAGGGTCACCGCAACTGGGGCCCGAATGCTGGAGATCCCCGGCGCCACCAGCGGCCCGTCCGCGGACGCTCTAGCTGAGAAGCTTAGAGCGTCCCTAAACGCGGACGAGGTGCGGGTGTCCAGGCCCGCCAGATGCGCAGATCTGCGCATCATGGGTCTGGACGACTCCGTTTCCGCGGAGGAGGTGGTGGCCGCCGTCACCAGGGCGGGTGGATGCCGTGCCGAAGAGGTCAGGGCAGGCACCATCCGCCCAGAGCGCACGGGCATGCAGACCATTATGGTCAGCTGCCCAGTGACGGCGGCTAAAGCCATTGTTGGGGGGGGCCGCTTACTGGTGGGCTGGGTGTCGGCGCGGGTTCGCCTGCTCGAGCCCAGGCCCCTGAGGTGCTACCGTTGCCACGTGGGGAAGCACGTGGCATGTCGGTGCGCCTCGGAGGTGGACCGCAGCGCCCTGTGTTTCCGCTGCGGTCAGCCCGGTCACAAGGCCGCGGCTTGTGATGCCCCGCCGCACTGCGATGCATGTGCGGGGGCTAACAGGCCGGCCGATCACCGGGCTGGGGGCAAGGCCTGCGCCGTACCCGCCAGGTCCGGGGGAGGGCCCCGCGCCGCCGCCGCCGCCGCTGCCGCCGCCACCGTTGCCGTGGCCGCACCCGCCGCCGCCGCTGACGCCGCGTCCGCCGGCGCAATGGATTGCCAATAATGGCACCATTGCGCCTCCCGCAGGCGGACACCGTAGGCACGGTCTGTGGACGGTGAGCAATGGGTAGCTCACCGTCCGTACGTTATTTAACGACAGACCGTGTCGACGGCGCGTTCATGTTCCGCGCAAAGAGGTGTCAGCACAAGGAAGGGGCCACTAAGGGCCAAGGCCTGCCGGGGCTGCGGGTTGTTCGAAAGAGATTCCGCGCCCCCGGAACGCAAAGGGCACATGAAGGAACATAGATGGTTTTTAGTCAGTAAAAGTCTGACACTCCCTCCCGCCCCGCCCAGGACGGGGGGGGTCATTTGATGATTTTACCATCTAAAAAAAAAAAAAAAAAAAAAAAAGGGTTGCCATATGTCAGGAATTTTCCGGACATGTCCGGAAATTTAGTGCTTTGTCCGGAATGCGGGGGGAATCCTAAGCCGTCAGGAATTTCTACAATTTAAGTAAAAACCACAATTCCATAAATCTCACATCCCTACCGCGCATCAGAAGAGAGGCGTTTCCTTCACAATGAGCAATTTTCAGATAGGTTTTTTTTAAATATCATCAAGAGATGGCGGTGCCATCTTTCCTCCACTTTTGGTTATTTTCTTTTTATTTGATTTGTGGCGGCACTGACTACTTGATGATATACGCGTATATTTATAGAGGTCAGTGTATGGGAAGAAAGATATGATAGTGACAAATTATTTTTTTTTGGAAATCCGGAAATTTCATCCAATGTCCGGAATTTTCTCCGGAATTTCGACTTTTCAATCTGGGAACCCTACGTGGGACTCGCGCTTGGCCAGTTTTAAAGGATTCTGTAACGCGTACCGCCGCCGCCGTAAAATATTAAAATCGAGTAAATAAACATTACTATTCAGAAGAAACAGCCCTGTGACAGAGGGGCAGACGGGTTCCATTAGGTGTGTTTTGGGTACAGAACTAAAAAAAACACTAGGAACTGGTGTCTTATGTCTAAGAACGCTTATACCTTTTTATCTCATGCTCATCACACAAAGTTTGTCCTGGGTGGGAATCGAACCCACGACCTCCGGCTTAGCAGTCAGGGCCGCTAACCACTAGACCAACAGGCCCGTCTTAGGTTAACTAATACTAGCTCTATTTCCAGCTAAACCAACCATGTGCCGCTGGATACTCCTGTGGGTATCCCTCACGAGTCTGGTGGTGGCAATACCGGAGGAGCATCAGTACTGCGCCGTGAGGTACCGGAGACTCTGTCAGGGGAAGGGCAGACATGTAGCGTGCCAGTTTCCTGACGTAAGGAATTTTGTGGTTTTACTTATGCCATCACGCTTGTATTCCCCGAAGGGTTAGGCAGAGGTGCTCTAATGTACACCCAAAGTTCGCCGGTATGTTTAGGTCCTATATGGTATAGGGCGAGCCTATTGCCTTTAACCGGGCAGAAATCCTACCTTCGAACTGCTACTGCGAATTTTAAAGAACGAGCCTTTGAAATATCCATTCATCGATCAGACAGAAGAGCTACTAACATTTAACTCAAAATTTAAAAAAATTGTGATAAGTTTTGAAGGTCTTAGAGACATATAACATCAATTACGCCTGTATTCCCCGAAGGGTTAGGCAGATGTGTAAAAATATACACCCAAAGTTCACCGGTATGTTTGGGTCCCATGTAATAGGGGGCGACTCTATTTCCTTTAACCGGGCACAAATCCTAACTCCGAGCTACTACCGAGAATTTTAAAGAAAAACCCAGAAGCACTTTTTGCTCCATAAATAAATAAATGAATTATTTATTTCAGGCAGGCCCCGGACCATCGTGCGAGCGCTATAAACAAATTAAATTCACAAATGAAATTAAACATTTCATCACACATTATCTTAACAGGTAATTTTAGTACCATTTGTTGCAATGCTTCGATCTTCAAAAGAAAAAATCCTCATTCGAACAATTTTTTTTGGGTTATACAATCCGGGCATATTTTAACACAAATGTGAAGTAAAGAATTGTATTTTATAACGGGTGTAAAAGATACTTAAAGAAGCTGAAAGTTACATATCCTTCCCAACATGAGAGAGGAACAGGAGATTTTTCAGGTCAAACTTCCAACCATTGGTCACATGTTTTTACGACCAGTTTGAAATGTTTTTACCCCCACGACCGATAAGTCGGCCCGATTCTCGGTCGCGTAGGGCCCTCGACCCCTGTACTTTTGCATGCACTCAAAAGTACAATGTCGTTTTCCAGGAATCATTTTTACTCAAAGTACGATAGTTACCCGCGAGTGCAAGTTCACACAGGTAAAGTCAAGTCAATAATAATTTGACTCCATTTAATTACTTTTATAACATAAATATATACCTAGAAATAATTAAATGGAGCGTAAATTATTATTGACTTGAATATACCTTCCTGAACCTGCACACATAGCTAACTTCTGAGCCGCACCATTAAGTTTGAATCATGTTATAGGTACTTAGTTTGGTCTAGTTGACATCTATTCTATTCCATTCTAATTATTTTGGTATTTACAGGCGTCGTCAGCGCATCGCTGCCGGCAACGAGAGGGTGCGAGGCGGCGTACACCTTCCTAAACCACAAGTTATGATGCTAGTTGTAAGTAACTGTCCCATGATCCCATCGAAGTATGACAGTGAGGGAGGAGGGACTGCATCTGTGTTTGCCTCACACGTGCACTTTTTTTGGGACATATAAAATAAAACTCCTAAATATACCGTTGTACTGTGGGTGCACATTGGAACACCTCTGCCTAACCCTTCAGGGAATACAGGCGTGATGGTTTGGGAGGAGCCCGCAACACTATTCCCAACCACTACAACTTCTGAAAGCCAGAATCAACCGTGGAGACCGCCAGAAATCGCCGCGGCAATGAAGCTCGACGAGTCCCGGAGAAACGATTCAACTGTCTTAGTCTTAGATCCCGCAACGAAATTAATCACATAAGATTTGCGGAGGTGTAAGAAAAAACATAAATTCCACTTTCCTCCAAACAAGCAGGAGACATACATCAGGCTTGGGCACTATATTATTTCCTATGTAATATTGCAGGCTCCTTCCAACCGATCTTTTTGGAAATCTGTGGGGAAGGCATATGTCCAGCAGTGGACGTCCTGCGGCTGATGTGGTAATGATGAAGATTGGCCGCCTTCACCGCAATTTGGTATAGAGAGTAGACATATTTTTACTGGATTGAATCCTCCACATTGCAGGAATGGGATCGTGAGCTATCTCGTTTAGCTCAGAGACTAGCAGACCAGTGTCACTTCGTACATGACGACTGTAGAGCGACAGGTATGCTTTTAACCACTTGATTATTTTACAAGATGTATTAACTACTTATTGAGCATTCTTTTTTCGGCAGGAGTTCCCCATGCATTGCCTCCGTCTGAGGGAAGGCAAAGTGGTTGGACTTCAATCGACTAAATCGCCACGGGCGGCGTTACTGTCTACTATTGAGCTTCTATGTACCTTAAGGTTTATATACCTTTAAGGTTCTATTTGTGCTAAGCTATAGTGAGTTAGGTCTATTAGCACTAACAGCTGCTACTAAGGAATTGGATGGAAAAACCCAGTAGCGCTTTGCCCAACCTGAGAATCAAATCAAATCGTGCTGTCACAAGACCAACGTGGCAGAAGGATTAAAAAGAAGTCTTGGGTTGGCTTATTTATGACCTTATTAAAAAAGTTATAAAGTCTTTTCTTCCAGTTCGGTATCCCTACGCTGGTCAGACGGTCGGCGAGGTCCGGTGGCGACGCTCCAGTGAGTCAGACGAGCTCAGCGCTCAGCGTGCCATACGTCGAGTGCTGGACGCCTGGTGGGGCGAGAGGAGACGCGTCCAGCCTAAGCAGCTCACTGCGCCTTTCAGGCTTACCGCTAAGTATGGCTTTGTGCACTGTCTGGAATTCTGGATAGGTGCATAGAAATGTGTATATTTATTTCTTCAAACAGAGTAGTAATAGAGCTCTTTGCGGAAGAGCTCGTCCGGGGAAGTACTACCACCATACCTATTTAAGCCTCAAAGCAGTGTTGCTGTGTTCCGGTTTGAAAGGTATGGGTGCCGGTGTAATTACAGGTACACAACAACGTTCAAGCTCGTAGGTACGTAGGTAATATCAAAAATCTTGGCCTATTTTCCCCAGGACTTCCCAAGCTTTATATTGTCTAACAACTTTTCGTGTTGAAATCTTCAGTTACGTCAAAAAAATTCTAGACAACTTTGTTATTCCATCATTCCAGAGGCACAGTATGGGGCCACTTCAGTCAGCTTGCAGTGTGGAACCTCCAAGCGGTGGGGTGCGGGGCCGTCCGCCACGGGGCCCAACACCCCCGCCTGCTCCTCGTCTGTGACTTCTCCCACACCAACATGCTGGGGCAACGGACACTGGTGACGGGGGCCATGATACCCTGTCCCATACACACGGCGAGAAGAACACGGACGGCATACCCGTTACTATGTGCGCCGGTAACTTACAACTTTCTTCTGATACAAAAGCGAAAGTTTGTGAGGATGAATGGATGGATGGATGTTTGTTGCTCTTTTATGCTTATATGGCTGAACGGAATTAGCTGAAATTTGGCACACTTAAGTAAGATATTTTTTATTCTAGTTTTGTATCCCGTGGGGTTAGTTTGAGGTTTCTGGTTGTACATTTGCGGTTTATATGATTATGAAGTTGTTTGAGTTGAGTTTAAATAAAATATACACTAGGAATATTCTTTCAGATAAATCAGTACAATCCATCTTGCGTAGTTGGCAGACAGTTCTTTTTACCCGACTGTGCCAGAAGGAGGGTTATGTTTTTCGAGAGTATGTATGTATGTATAATTGTTTGGCACGCTCTGCAGCCTGAATGGCTCGACGGATTTTAGCTAGAGGGGTGTCGTTAGATTTGTATTTACTGTGAGAGTGACACTGGGTATATCAAAATAAAAAAAACAAAATGGCGGATTTTTGGCGCTAAATTCAAATGTTTGGCACGCTCTGCAGCCTGAACGACTCAATTGATTTTGGCTTGAGAGGTGTCGTTAAATTCGTATTTACTGTGAGAGTGACACTGGGTATATTAATTAGTAAACACAGGTGCACTTCTTCTTTCTTCATTCATATTCAGATGAGACGGACGTACGTAATGGAAAAGCACCTGTATTTGCGCACATACTTGTGCAATTTAATATCTTCTGCCTACTAATGTCCATTAAGACTGGCCTCCATCTCCGAAATTCGTTGAAAGGATATTATAGATTACTCATCACCATCACCATCTCTAGGTTCGCCGTCCCGTCGCCGTAGAGCCAGAACTAGAATTAGAGGACAATTACGAAGATTATGACGCATCAGAGGAAATAGTAGAAGAGTTTGCAACAACACCTGATGTGGGCGACATCTTCCCACGTTCTTGGAGGCCAAGTAGTGACAAGCTGAAGGCGAACCTTAAAATAAAGCCAAGACTTAAAAATATTGAAGAGTTTCCTGAGAAAAGTAGAAAAGTTGTTACTAAACTTAGAGGTATGTTAGTCACGAGACGACTCCCGGCCACCGTAGACGCGGGTCTGTGGGCGGTGAGCAATGGGTAGCTCACCGTCCGTACGTTTACTAACGACAGACAGTTTGTGTTCCACGCGCGCCTCAAAGAGATGTCAGCAAACTTGGAAGGGGCCACTGAGGGCCGATGCCTGCCGGGGCTGCGGGTTGTTCGAAAGAGATACCGCGCCCCCGGAACGCAAAGGGCACATGAAGGAACATAGACGGGTTTTAGTCAGTAAAAGTCTGACACTCCCTTCCGCCCTGCCCAGGGCGGGGAAAGTTATTTGATGATTTCCCGTCTTAAAAAAAAAGAAAAAGAAAGGGTAGTGCTTGTCAGGGTTGCGGAATTAGTTCGAAAGAGTTACCGCGGCCCTGAAACGCAAAGGACATTACGAGGTACACGGATAGGATTTAGTCAGTAAGAGTCTGACACTCCCTTCCGCTCCACCTAGAGCGGACGAAAAGAAGTTATTTGATAATTTTCCAATATTTAAAAAAAAAAAAAAAAAAACTTTATGCACAAAATAATGTAAAAATACAACGTACAAAGGACTTAATGCCTTAAAAATCCTCTTAAGGTAGCATTATTCACTTTAGGTTTTCAATCAACTTCGCCGGTAAAGGACTTAGAAGTATTATTAGCCCAGAAGTTAGCCCTTGAACAGAAACCCCAAAGCGAAGGGCAGAGGGTGTTAGCGAACCACAGGCCTGTGGTCCACAAATCATTTGAAAACCACTTCGAAAGTGACGTGAGAGACGAATGGCGGACGAGGAAAAAGCCGAGCTATGGACTGTGGCGGTAAGTACAACTACATACCATCACGCCTGTATTCCCCGGAGGGTTAGGCAGAGGTGTACCAATGTACAGATAGCGTCATTAATTGTTTACCCCTCTTGCATTGCCCCGTTGGTCTCGTGGTCGCAAGTGCGACTGCTGTGCAAGGGGTCCCGGGTTCAATTCCCAGGTCGAGCAAAAAGTGTTATTGGGTTTTTCAATGAAATTCTCAGTAGCAGCTCGGAGTTTGGATTTGTGCCCGGTTAATGGCAATAGGCTCGCCCCCTATTACATGGGACCTGAATATACCGGCGAACTGTGGGTGTGCATTGGTACACCTCTGCCTAACCCTTCGGGGAATACAGGCGTGCTGGTATATATATTTTTATATTTTTTTCTTGCATTAAAATTTGTTCGAAAAGAGGGTAACCAGTTGATGACGCTGTGTGTACACCCATAGTTTGCCAGTAGGTATTTTTTGGTCCCATGTAATATTATTATTAATTACAAACTTAGTTATGCATTTATAATATTAGTTAGGATGTTATTGTACTTGTTGTTCGATTTGTGCCCAGTAAATGGCAAAAGGCTCGCCTCCTATTATTTAGACCTTTACATACCGGCGAACTGTGGGTGTTCATTGGTACATCTCTGCCTAACCCTTCGGGGAATACAAGCGTGAAGGTGTAATAAGTTATTTTTTTATTTGTTGCCTTTTTAAGTCTAAATCACTGAACTGAACACGTTTATTTGAAAGCAGGTTTCCTTGTGATGATTCTTAGATAGGTTTTAACAAAATCTGTTCAGCCGTTTCAAGGTTATCAGCTCTTTTGTTAGCAATCGCAGGGATCTTTATTCTTCTGTAGGGGGTTACCAAACATTTTGAATTTTTGAACTTTAACTGCCCCGTTGGTCTCGTGTGCAAGGGGTCTCGGGTTCGATTCCCAGGTCGAGCAAAAAGTGTTATTGGGTTTTTCTATAAAACTCTCAGTAGCAGCTCGGAGTTTGGATTTGTGCCCGGTTAATGGCAATAGGCTCGCCCCCTATTACATGAGACCTAAATGTACCGGCGAACTGTGGGTGTACATTGGTACACCTCTGCCTAACCCTTCGGGGAAAGCAGGCGTGATGGTATATATTTTTATTTTGAATTTTCTTTTTCCATGCAGTCATATCCATGAGAATCAAGATAGTTCCGAGGAAGTGATTCCCTTGACGAGACCATGTGACTCGACACGAAGTGAG
This sequence comes from Caradrina clavipalpis, assembly GCA_932526535.1. Lineage (NCBI taxonomy): Eukaryota > Metazoa > Arthropoda > Insecta > Lepidoptera > Noctuidae > Caradrina > Caradrina clavipalpis. Next base: position 3,047,245 of record OW052110.1, read on the forward strand.
GCGACGGAGAGGTTTGAACCCAGATCAGTCGAGAAGTACCGCCCTGGTGACAGAGAAGAGGTCAGTATTATCAGTAGTGCTATTCTAAAAAGTTCATTTGCGAAATCACTTCTGAATCCGCGGTGAGATTTTAGTTTCGTATTCTTAAAATGAGTGAGTTCGACACTCTAGCGCCACCGCGTGACGTAAGTGAGAAGTTTTATATCGAGTGAGTATTTTGACGCTTTTCAATAGAATTTGATATTCTGCGAAGCAAGTGTGACTATCGAGAAGACTTGCGAGATGACTTTCGAAGTGATTTGCCTATTTCAGAATAGCATAGCAGGCTTTAGTAATTCTTTGCATCGGTAATCATCTCAGAAACCCTTAAGGCGGTTTAGAAACTGTGACACTAGGGTGTGTGGGGTTGTTAGACCTTACTGCCCACACGATAATGAAGAAGAAGTTCTTTATTTATCTTCTTGGCTAGTCTGCATTAGGATTAGCCGCCGTGGCCGGAATCGGTTTGGAAAATACATTAGATATATCTTCCCTGTTGATTTTCCTGGGGTCCTGGATTTGATTCACAGGTCGGGCAAAAAGTGTCATTGGGTTCTCCATTACGAATTTCGCAGTAGCAGCCCGGAGTTTGGAAGTTGGTGGTGTAACACCCCCGTGTCTCGGAAAGTACGTAAAGCCGTTGGTCCTGCGTCTGAAAGTGCAAGGTCGTTGCTTCGCACGGATGCAAATTTCCGACCAGTGGACTTCCCAAAAAAAAATCTTCCACATAAATTATGTCTGTAAAATTGCAAACACAATAATCAGCAAAATCGGTCCACCCGTTCTGGAGTTTTGTGCTTAGGAACACACATTTTGATTTATTTGCAATGAAGAAGAGTGGTGTTATATGTTTTTTACGTAGATTGAATAGCCTGTTTTATCTCTCCTAGGCAAAGGGCTAGGATAAATTCCAAAATCATATTAAAAAAAAAAACAAACGCAAGTTGAAGTCGAGAACCAATAGTTACCTCCTTGAATAATAAGAGGATGCAAAACTATACCTTGTCTAAAGTAGTAGTGAAATCATAAGTTTGGCATATTATAATAACATAGAATATGACTGGTTGCATTGCAGGTGCCGCGTACAGTTAAAGAACACTACCGACCTACCGTCGTCGTTATGGAAGATGTAACCGAACAAGATGTTAGTACCCCCATTATTTTGCTTACCGTCAAGTCTCCATTGTAATAACTAGTTGACCAATGCTTATATCCTTCAAAGGCTGATATATACCCCATTGAAATCGACACATTATGGATTCCTAATATCAGTATTTTATACCCATGTGTGGCCATAATAACTCTTTGAAGGTATCTCCACACATCATTATTATCACTTCCTCGATCAAGAGCTCAAGGGGGTGAAAACTACCCGAAGAACAAATTTTTTATTCTTCTTGTGTGGGGACGCCTTTGAAGTGTTTCCAAAAAGGTATTTACAATTTTACATTTACATTGGATGAAACACTGGCACCTTTTTAACTAGCGAAATGTCAGCGAAGGTATAAATACACCTCTGCCTAACCCTTCGAGAGAAACTGGCGTGATGTTATACACATTAATACTATATTATGAATGCTAAAGTAATTCTGTCTGTTTGTTATCTGAACTCACAACAAAACCACAGAAGAAATCGTAATGACATTTTACAAATAAGTAGCTTGTGAACTAAAGAAAGACATAAGCTACTTTTTAATCCGCGACTTCGTTTGCATCCACGATAATCGATATTAACGCGGACGAAGTCGCCGGCAAAATAGTGTGATATTTGTTTTCAGGACCCCAATTTCCGTCCAAGATGGAGGCAGACAAGAATAAGGCCTCAAAGGTAACAATTTGCGGGACGGGAGAGGCAGAGAAGAATCTCTCGTCCCAGCGGCCGCCGCGGGAGACGCTCCGGGCGTCGGGAGCCGCGAGACGACTCCCGGCCACCGAAGACGCGGGTCTGTGGACGGTGAGCAATGGGTAGCTCACCGTCCGTACGTTAACTTAACGACAGACCGTGTCGACGGCGCGTTCGTGTCCCACGCGCGCCTCAAAGAGTTGGCAGCAAACATTTGGAGGGGCCACTAAGGGCCGATGCCTGCCGGGGCTGCGGGTTGTTCGAATGAGATACCGCGCCCCCGGAACGCAAAGGGCACAAGAAGGAACATGGGTGGGTTTTAGTCAGTAAAAGTCTGACACTGAAAGGCTGGGAAAGTCATTTGACGATTTCCCATCTCAAAAAAAAATGATAACAATTTTCCATTCCTGGTTAAAGAAAGGTACCTATTGGATCTCAGGTATTGTTAGGCAATCTGGGTTAAAAGAACATTTTCAACCTAAAACCCCTTGTTTGCAGGCCGGGTGCAAATGCTCTTCTTGCACACTCAGCCTCAACACTCACGGGCAAACATTATAAGAAAGAATTTATAGTAAGTTTTTAGTTTGTTCGGGGGTTTTTTATACCACTAAAAGTGGCAAACAAGGTAACGGCCCGCCTGATGTTAAGCGGTCACCGCTGCCTATGGACACTTGCAACACCAGAGGCATCACTTGTGCGTTGCCGACCCCGTAAAAACCTCACTAGGTACAATCTCTTTATTTCCAGGGTTAGATTTCCAACTCTTCGGTAAGCCGAGGGTTGAAAATCCAACTCACGCGACTCTCAAAAAATAAAATCGTTTATTCGGGAAAGTTGTTCGTTATGAGTACAATCATGTGTTTAAGTATTGGTCATTGGACCTGTCACTCTAAAGCTATGTTCAGATGGCAATTTTTTTACGCGCGTTTTTAAATCGCGCGTCTAGACATCCTGATATTAGCCTTACAACCGATCTTATGCTCGCGCATTAACCTTTTGGACGCCAGAGCGTAAACGCATCGGCGCCACTGCTACGCCAAGCCACAAATATAGCGCATGTCGATTAGCAATTCTTGATTATTGTTTTTTCTAGTGAAATGTAAATAATGAATATATCTTTGTTCTATTTTACAATATTTCATTAATGTAGTTTTAATAATAGGAAAAAAAACACAGAAAATTTAATTTAGTATATTTATTTTGTAATTAAAAATGTCGTTTTCTTGTCGGCTGTAGACGACGGTGGCGTGTTTGGCACGTTTTCGTTTGTCGGTTATATCCGACCATGGCGTTCAAAAGGATAACGCGCGTCACTGAGCGTTGATGCAGCGGTCAGAGAAATAGTTCGATACATTATAGCATTGACCCACTCTTTGATACTAATGTAATGTAACTTCAGTTTGCTGTTCAGTTGAGTTGAGCGCGCGCTTTCATCGTGATTGCACGTACCTACTTGTACTGCAATTTGAGTATTTTGGCAACACACGTCAGTGCTTGTCATCTGTATTGCGATTCTGTAAAATGCAAACTCGAAAACGAGTCTCTATAAAGTGATCGCGCTCACTTCGATAACGAACCAACTTGTCATTGGTTTAGTATTCGTTCGCCGTGGTGACGTCACCGGCGTGATCGTGTTTAACAAAATACCATTTTGTAATCTCACTGCGGATTCAGCTTTCGAATTACGAAGTGAGGCTTAGAGAATCGCACTGCTGAACTCTTTGTAATTTTTATCGCACGTTGACCTGTGTGAATTTAGCCTAAATAGGTAATGGAGTATATGACATATTTTATCATAAATAGCTAATTTAATGAAAATGACATTTTTATTTTAGCAAGCATCACTGAACTTGGACAGAGAAGATATTGACCAGTTATTTCGAGACACTGGGTTCGACGTTAACTGGAGACATCATAAACATGATTAACAATATATTCACATTTTCAATTATGTTGTTTTATTTCTTTAAGCTATTTTTCGACATACCATGACTGGGTAATTCTTGCAGCACTTATCTCATACATATATACCATGACGCCTGTATTCCCCGAAGGGTTAGGCAGAAGTGTACCAATGTAGACCCACAGTTTGCCGGTATGTTTAGGTCCCATGTAAGGGGGCGAGCCTATTGCCATTAACCGGGCATAAATCCTAACTCCGAGCTGCTGCTGAGAATTCCATAGGAAAACCCAATAACACTTTCCTCGACCTCGACTTGGGAATCGAACTCAAGACCTCTAGCATAGCAGTCGCGCTTAGGACCACTAGGCTAACGACACACTTATCTCATTATCATCATTATCATCAGCTGAACGACGTCCAAAGCTGGACATAGGCCTTCCCCTAAAGATAGCCACAAAGACTGGTGCTGAGCTGGCTGCATCCAAAGATTTCCGTCGACCTTTATCAGGTCATCAGTTCACCTCGTGGGGTCACCTTCCCACACTGCGCTTTCCGGAGCTTGGCCTTATTCATGTATAAAAATAGAATAGGTTAACTGGGTAACTACCTACTTACACTGTTGCCTGCGATTAAAGAAGTGAACAGCTGTGCGATTCTCTAAAATGCAAGCTCGAAAACGAGTCCCACTTCGATAACGAACCAACCTGTCATTGGTGTATATTCGTTCGCCGCGGTGACGTCACCACGGCGAACGAATACTAAGCCAATGACAAGTTGGTTCGTTATCGAAGTGGGACTCGTTTTCGAGCTTGCATTTTAGAGAATCGCACAGCTGCTCTTTAGCAGTTTAACGTGACGTTGTTTTCACATTTGTCGACAGTCCCTACTGCCTATTTTTCTCTGGTGTTAAGCTGTTCTGTGCTGGGCAAAGGCCTCATATGTGGTTTATTCCTATTCACCCGTACCGCCCTGAAACTAATCTGGTCACGTGTAAGTGGAAATGTACTTAATAATTCCATGGAAAATGTTCAGAGTTTTTATGAGATATTAGGTATCTATGACAGAACCTCTAAAATCTATGGAAATCTGTCATCCACAGAGTTATATAATAGATTGCTGTCATTGATCGTTTACACTTATAATTTTATTATTTTTAATTCAATGAATTTTATTTAAAGAAACAGTCATTAAATTATACAATGTATTTTAAAATATATGCTATACCTTGTGGAAGATAGTGTACACAGCAAATATACAATTATTGGAAAACTGTAAATTTTTACGCATGGAATATTTAGTCAGCTGTTGTTGGTGTTTCAAATCTATGGTCGTTAGTGATGTGTTGTTGTTGCACAGGTGACAACTGCTGTTGCCGTTGCTTGCGTTGCGTATGTTGCGTCTATCTTTGTATAATGTGCCTCCAAATGTGCGGATTTGATGATATAGACGATATGGATTATTAAATGCAAAATGAATAACAGTATCCCAAATTCCCATTGTGCTTGGATTATAGGATGTTCGGATATTTGTTTTCCGGATACCTAGGTTCTTCGAGAAGACGAAAATTGTTGTGTAGATGAATATATACCTGAGTAAACTGACCTTTATACATTGGTTAAGGAATAAATGATTTGGGTAAAAGATAATTGTTTACGTTATTTCTAGATTCCTCAAAGAGGGAGCCAAAAAATCCCAATCGAATAGGTTCATGTATCGTGTGGATGTGTGGGGGTGTAAGTCCAGACTCCGGATAGTACGGAGAAAGTCCTAGTGGAAAAACCCAATAACACTTCGCGACCTGGGAATCGAACCCAGCACGCTCACGTATTGATCTTTCTGGCCACGGCGACTAATCTTAATGCAGACTAGCCTAGTACGCAGAAATATTATAGTGCACAAGTACTTATCGCCCGCGTGAACATTTGTTACTTAAAACGGATGCAAATCAATTTACATTTAAAAAATACTAGCCTATGTCAATATCCAGATCCTAAGGTGCAGACAGCGTCCTCAATAGGTCACCACTCTTGCATTAAAATTCGTTTGAAAAGAGGGTAACCAGTTCACACCGGTATATTTTAAGTCCTATGTAATAGGGGGCGAGCCTATTGCCATTAACCGGTCACAAATCCTAACTCCGAGTAGCTACTGCGAATTTCATACAATAACCCAATAAAACTGCTCAACCGCGGAATTGAACCCAAGGCCTCTAGTGTAGCAGTCGTGCCTAGGGCCACTAAGCTAACGAGGCAGTCTAGTAATAAACATCATACATCAATTTAAACTAAGATTACTGTAAATAAAAATCCATTTTCTTGCATTATAAATTTAGTAAACCAAAAATATACAATAAAACAATTTCTCGATTGATCAATCATCATCACTAACACAACAGTGGCATTTCCAACAAGCACAGTCGCATTCAATCCCACACAAGTGAAACGCGTACGCAATGCAAGTGAAACAGAATATACATCTTAAACTGCCACAGAAGTTACAACAACACATTAACCTTTAGAACGCCACAGTCGTGTATGCCTAAGGCATTAAGTCCGCCTTTGTACTTTTTGTTGCATAAAGTTTAAATAAATAAATAAATATAGCCGACAAATGCAGTTTTCTTGTCGTCTATAGACGATTGTGGCGTGTTGGGTGCTTTTTCATTTGTCGGTTATACACGACTGTGGCGTTCAAAATCTTCCCATCGGTTTTGAACCTGGAGGTCTACCGCTGTCTGCAATGCAGCAGGTAGGAGAGATGGAATCATTAGGTATTTGGTTACAATTTGAACAGCTCAAAATGCAGTTGGTTCAATTTCTGGCATTTTAATCCAACAAACTACGGACTGTTGCATTAATTTATCGAGTTGCTGTAGTTACCTAATTTGAAAATAATGTTTGTCTAAGATAAGAGAACTTAACTCTCCGCTAAATAGTGGTTTTTGTGGCAAATATACCATAATTATGCCGAAACCAGTTTGTTTATTTTGTGATTTGTTTACGTCAAGAACACTGACAGTGACTAGGTATGGCTAATGTCAAATACGTGGTCTATGGTCTGTGGTAGTATGGTCACACTGCAGTCTATAATTTTGGCAACGCAGAATTAAAAGAAAACAGGTAGGTATGAAATAAAAATTTAAATTCAGTTTCCAGTTTCTTTGCCTAGCTGTATGACTGCATGTTGACTGTATTCAGTACCACACACAAGCCCTCAATGAAAACAACATTTAATCAGTTTTTTTGGTTTTTGCCTGGTATTGTAAAACTTTTTCTCGTGATTTAGTCTTCATAACATCAAAATTGTACCTTTTTCTTTCGTCCGTCTCCACGCTCCTCCTTCAAGTATGAGAATAGCTTGATAAAAGTGACCTACCTCAAATATGGCATTACTCATTAAATCTATGTATGTACTTAATCATTTCCTCAAAGGAATAATACCAGCATTACTCACTATGTTAAGCAAAACAAAATCAATCTCTTGTCAAAGTTTATAATCACTGATGTGATTCATTAATTTAGAATTACATAATTATTTGATTGAATGGTAAATTTAATTTGACAGCCTCGTAAACCTTGACTGTGGTCGTAAGCGCGACTGTTACGCTAGAGGTCTTGGGATTGATTCCCAGGTTGAGCAAAAAGTGTTATTGGGTTTTTCTATGAAATTCTTAGTAGCAGCCCGGAGTTTGGATTTATGCCCGGTTAATGGCAATAGGCTCGCCCCTATTACATGGGACCTAAACATACGGTGAACTGTGGGTGTTCATTGGTACAACTCTGCCTAACCCTTCGGGGAATACAGGTATGATGGTATATACAGGGTGTTTGGTGCATCGTGTGCCAAATTGAAATGGTCGACTGAGGGGGTCATCTGCTATCCTTTCAGACCCCTAAACACTTCTCATGCCCTGTGTATTATTTTTCATCGACTTTTTAATGTTTTATAAAAAAAATACCAAAATTTTACATTCATGTACATTTTTTTTTAAAAGTACACGTCGTAGACTCTGTATTTTAATGTTATTTAGATGTGCATTGTACTATAGTACTTTTAAATTCAAAATTAGTGACATTAGCCATCTAGTTTTCTATTTATTTACTCGCAAAGTTTTGGACTTCAATTAAAGCAGTCCATGTTACAGTTATTTACATGGCTATAAAAAAAAACCAAATAAGACCGGGATCTAAGAACTTCGTCAAAAATTCTCTAGTCTATCCTCTTGCTAGTGATGTGCCACATGCCATAAAAATCTTTTTACATCTTCGTGAATTCGCTAGAATTGTGAACCGAGTCACAAAATACAAAATTACAAATTATGGTTTAAAAATTTTGTTTTGCTTAAATAACACCTGAAAAACGTATTAAACATGTTATCTCACTCTTATAAAATAAAATCTGTCTCGTATCCCTCTTTTTTGGGGGAAGGGGTACTAGAAATAATAAAAAATGCATTTTTAATATTTATTTCATATTTTTTTGCATATTCTGTTTTAATTGTTGGCCTCTATTGCGAATGCAGGCCAGACATCTATTTCGTATTTCCACAGTTGTTGTACGAAGTCGAATTTTCTCCTTAATTTTATTGAACGCCGTTTGAATGCGTTGAAGTAGTACATCCCTAGTCGGAACTTCCGTGGCGTATACTAGTTAAAAGTCTAGCGGAGTTAGGCCTGGGGAACGGAAGCGGTCATGCAATAGGGCCACCAATCCGCGCATTATGGAACACATTTTCAAGATATTCCCTCACAGTCGAACGCCAATGCGCGGGACTGCCGTCATGCTGGAATACTTTGGGCACATTTTCATTACATACGGGCACCTCGGCCACTAATTCGGGCGCGTCATTTTGAAGGAACTCCAAATAGTTGTCGCCATTGAAGTTTTCGGGCAGGTAATGCGGTCCAACTACCTGATTCCAATCACTCCTGCCCAAACGTTTACACAAACCTTTCCTTTTTTTTCTGGCTAAAAGTCAGAAATCTTTTCAAAGGAGGTTAAAGAGGAAATGCGACTTCGTACAACAACTGTGAAAATACGAAATAGATGTCTGGCCTGCATTCGCAATAGAAGCCAACAATTTAAGCAGGATATGCAAAAAAATATGAAATAAATGTTAAAAATGCATTTTTTATTATTTCTGGTACCCCCTCCCCCAAAAAAGAGAGGTACGAGACAGATTTTATCTTATAAGAGTGAGATAACATATTTAATATGTTTTTCAGGTGTTATTTAAGCAAAACAAAATTTTTAAACCATAATTTGGAATTTTGTATTTTGTGACTCGATTCACAACTCTAGCGAATTCACGAAGTTGTAAAAAGATTTTTATGGCATGTGGCACATCACTAGCAAGAGGATAAACTAGAGAATTTTTGACGAAGTTCTTAGATCCCGGTCTCATTTGTTTTTTTTTTTATAGCCATGTAAATAGCTGTAACATGGACAGCTTTAATTGAAGTCCAATACTTTGCGAGTAAATAAATAGAAAACTAGATGGCTAATGTCACTAATTTTGAATTTAAAAGTACTGTAGTACAATGCACATCTAAATAACATTAAAATACAGAGTCTACGACGTGTACTTTTAAAATAAAATGTACTTGAATGTAAAATTTTGGTATTTTTTTTATAAAACATTAAAAAGTCGATGAAAAATAATACACAGGGCATGAGAAGTGTTTAGGGGTCTGAAAGGATAGCAGATGACCCCCTCAGTCGACCATTTCAATTTGGCACACGATGCACCAAACACCCTGTATATCTTTGAATGGTGCATTTCCGAGAAAAGCAGGTACCTAATCTTTTTACTAGCCTAGACTTATCAGTACAGTCAAAAAAATACTGGAAAGCCAAATAATCTTCGTTTACCTGTTTCATATCAGTTGGTTGGTAACCTACTTTATCAGGGCCGGATTGTTTATAAGGCAGTGTGGGCTAGGGGCCTCGCAAAGAGTAGGGCCCCAAACGCCGAAAAAATAATTGAAATGTTTTTTCAAATGAAAATTTGTAAGTATGAAAAAGACACTTAAGTACCCAAGTATTAAATTGCTCTTATGTTTTACTATATTTTTTTCTTTGATTGATTGACATTACGAAGGCATGCTATTATTCTAGATACCATGCCTTTGCAATATAAAAAAACAATAATTATAAATAAAATTGCATAGCCGTACAAAATAAAAATTTAGAAATTAGAAAATGATGAAGGTACCCTGTACGTGCATTACCGTGGGGCCCCAACGTTATAATTCGGCCCTGACTTAAACAGTACACAGGTAGATAGCGTCAGTGATAACTGAAGCTAGTAATACAAGCACAAACAAATGAATGCGTCACACCTCCACCGTTTGCGGTAACGAAACCATTAATATTCTACTCACCAAATTGTCGTGACTAATATTATTCACTGTGTCATCTGATTTCCCCTTGAGTAGACGCATTTAAAGTTTAACTGTGCAAATAACAACAAACATAAGAGTATATTGTGCAAACTCCTTTACAAACTGTGCAAATTCCTTATAAATTAAAAGGGGAACGGCTGAAACTGTGCAAAATCCTTCTGGGTGAATTTTTGACGGTAGAAAGACAGTGTAGTCTGTAAAAATGTGTTGTTCGTGTAGCTGTGACTGTGGTTCTTGTGGGAAGATCCTGAGATGCCTCCTATGTGTGACATGCTTCGTGTTCCTATTAAGAATGTGCGGTGTTGAAGTCGATGAGGGTTGCTGTGGCTGCGGTGGCGATGAACAATAACTATTAAGTGTACCTATTTAATTATAATTATGTTTGACTGTTATTATTGTTAATGACCATCCATCACGCCTGTATTCCCCGAAGGGTTAGGCAGAGGTGTACCAATGTACACCCACAATTCACCGGTATATTTAGGTGGTTAGGTCCCATGTAATATAAATATGTATATTGTTAATGAGAGTTTTATTTATTATTCCTATTGTCATTAAAAAGGCATTAATTCGTTAAGATACCTTGGGAAGCCCAGACAGGCAGTGACACGATTCAAGCAAAGTGTTATCAAATATCACGCCTGTGTTTTTGAAAGAGTGAGCTGAATTGTATGTTTCTACCCGCCTACGCAGAGTTGCCTGAAGTAGGTAGCTACTAGGTACCTATTTAAATAGCGCATAGGCGCCATTCAAACTGGGTAAAAAAAACAAATAGGTACTGTTGCTCGTAAGAATTTCGTTACGAAAATTATAATGCACAAGCGCGGCTGTTAACCATGGTGGGTGGGTGGTGCAATTCTCAGATCGGGCACTATTATTAGGTTTTTTCTGGAATATCACAGTAGCAGCCCGGAGTTTGAAAGTTGGTAGTGCAACACCCCCGTGAAAGGCAGACTCAGCTGCACTCCATAGTCGCAATAGCTTCCACCATAGCAAAAGCAGGTAAAACACTGTGTCCTGCGCCTGATATCACCCCGGTCGTGTCGGATTACCGTTCCATCGGACTATGAGAGTGAAGGAAAAGGGAGTGCAACTATGTTCGCGCACACACTATTATGCACTTGCGAAGTTGGCTAGACTCCATTGAGATTGGGCGCCGTAACCGAAATTCGGTCGACAGCTTATTCGCACAACTGAAAAACCTACCCTGACCTTATTGGTGAGATTCTTAAAAAAGGTACTCATAACCGGCTTGCTTGTATGACCAGAAGCACCTATAAACATGGCCGAGGCGAAAGGAGTATGTAAGGACTGTAGCAGGTGGCGATCTGTGTTTTCTGCCTACCCCCATGGCAAAAAGGCGTGTGTTTATGTATGAATGTATGTACTTGGCTAGTCTTTCTTGAGATTGGGTGCCCTAACCGAAATTGAGTCGATAGCCTGATCGCAAAACAGAAAAACTCGTTATCTAAGTACCTAAGCACAGATTAAATAAGTACAGATACTTCACTCAGTAGAAAATTTCCAATACCTACTGCTATAATAGCCTACTCCGTCGCGTCAACTCGCGTCAGCAACCACTGCAAACTAAAATGTGCCTAAATGCTCAAGTGTACAGTTGTGATCGCTTCGCACCGCGCGATCCTACAACAATCGTAGGGCCGCCTCCTCGATAAAATTAAATTAACATAACTTTTTGTGTCTATGTTATTGAGAACTGTGAATATGTTCTGACTTATATGTGGCAGTTTAAAATTGTATCGTAAATGTTTATAAAATATTTTTACCCATCTACAGCACATAAGGCACCAGACGGCATCGTAGGTAACGAATGGAACTATTCAAATGTAATAACGTGCGTGCGCGTCGTTTGCAAAAACCGCACTGAATTTGGTTCGCAAACGGCCCGAGACCGCTCGGCCGGGCGGTAGGCAATTATTATAGCGCGCAAGTACATAGAGTGACGGAGGCCTGACCTAAGTATGGACATTCTTATCTACCTAATAATCAGCTAAAACGTTTATGTATTGCTATTGATTGGGTATCATAAAACGTTGTTACCTTCATATTTATCTGATAACTGTCGCAGTGAGGTAGGTATGGGACCTTCTGTTTTATCAGTTTCATAATCAGATAGGAGAAACAACTGTTTGAGTACCAACTTAGGGAGTGTTGTGGAATTCGTTCGAAAAAGTTACCGCGGCCCTGAAACGCAAAGGGCATTAGGAGGAACACAGATGAGTTTTAGTCAGTAAGAATCTGAAACTTTTCTAGAATGGGTCCCGACTGCTACAATTTTAAGTGCAATCGGGTACAACGAATTTCTTGTTTTAAGGATTTTTCATACAAACTCAGAAAAGCAGTCGGGTTTTTTAGTTTTTTAAATTACCGTTTTTTTACAGATATGTTATGTTAATTTTAAAACCCCAATCTACTAAACCGATTTGGCTAAAATACCAAGGACCCAATCTGACAGTAAATCCTTTCAAATTAAAATATAATAGATTACTCCAAATCAATTAATAAATGACAATATTCTGAGATAAAAAAAATCTATTAAAAAACATTAAGTACTCATTTGCATCACATGGGAATCGAAACTTGGACCCAACGTTCAGCAACCGTGACAGCAACAACTAGGTCAAAGAGGCATGTCTACGGTTGAGTAGATACAATAAACAACATTACCCACTTATTTTTTCTTTACTCACGTCAATTTAGCGTGAACATAAAAATATTCAAGGTAATAGTCTATTGTTCGGTAATCAGTACGCATTGACCGCCTGACTGACTCATTAATTAATTCATTCATTCATTCATTCAAGAAAACTATCGTAAACAAAAAGACAGTTTGACGAACTACCGATTTGACCAGTATCAAAGACGAATTGTTGATTTGGCCAATTTCAGACTTGACCAAAGTTGTAATTCAATAGGTTACCCGACTGCGGCGAAGACCAAGAGGAGGGTTATGTGTTTGACCTATATGTATGTATGCCCGTTCCTAACTCTTCAACGGTTCAACAGATTTTGATAAATAATGCGTCAATAGATTTCAATTGATGGCACGGGTGTCAAATAAACTTCTAAAGAAAAATAAAAATGGCGGATTTTTACCAAAAAAGTGTTAAATAATACAATAATGTTTAATTTATACTTTCTTATTTTTCCGACATAAGCTTGTACGTGCTTGTATGTACCTATTGTCATCTACATATTCACAAAATATCATATCAACAAATCTCTTTGGTTTTTCTCTTTAGAACAAGGTTATTCATCTTTACTGTAAAGGAAATCCGTTTCTTACCTTTTCCTCAAGTTTACTATGACTCATTGGGAGGGACACACTGAATTGAACTTTATTATAATGAAGTTAAAGTCGATTATCTCTTGTAGGTGTTTTCAATGATAATTAAGTTGTCACAGAATGCTAATTTGTCACGGGGTTTTGTGACAATGATTCATTGTTTAAGTAATACTTAGTGTAGTTACTTATATTAATTAAAATGTATAATTAGGTATGTGAACAAAAATATACTCAGCTTACCTTGACGACACGGTTGGCGCAGTGGCTTAGCAATTGGCTGCTGTGCTGCGTCTCGCGAGTTCGATTGCCGCACGGAACAAATATGTTATATATGGCCTTCAGATAACAAGACCCGGAACGACTAGACCGGGTGTGTTGTATGTGACTTTATATGTCTATCAGAAAAAAAAAAAACACCATCATTAAATAAGATTTCGTTTTATTATAATAAGTAGTAGTATTTATTAAAAATCTAATGACAACTTATAATACTATTTAAAATAAGAATAATATTCATAAAGTTTCATAAAGAATAACAAGTAAAAAAAAAACGAGTTTCTTCAATTCAGTTCTTCTTCTTCGAATCGATGATAATCCTTAAATTTTTGGGTCCAGTAGGTGGCCACGTTTACCGCGGCATCAGTAGCATTGTTAGTGTCCTCTAAAGTGCAGATGTAGGAACACTTTGAGCATTGTAGTAAGTACGCCATTGTTTGGACAGAAACACCGCACTCGCACTGGGTATCGATGGAATCTATGATCCCCCATTTTGGTTATGTTTATAATGGCCTTTCCTCGGAAAGCACGTAAAGCTGTTAGTCCTGGCTGTCATTCGCAGATCTTTGACAGTAAGTTGTTACGGATAGTCAGGAGCCAGGAAGTCTGACAACCAGTCTTCCCAAGAAGTATCGTGTTGCTCGGTAATTAGGTTGTGGAGGTCAGATAGGCAGTCGTTCCATGTGAAACACTGGTATTCAGCTGCATTCAGTTAGACTGGAAGCAGACCCCTACATAGTTGGAAAAACGGTAAGCAGATGATGATGATGATGGCTTACTTGGTTAGCGGTCTAGTGAGCGCTTTTCACATAGGCCACTGCAAATCACAAGCGAGTGGCAAGTGTTCAATTCAGATATGTTGATCAGATTATTTGTTTTCAAATCGGACTAGTAGTTCTTGAGATTAGCGCGTTTATACAAACAAACTCTTCAGCTTACATATTAATATGTTACAAAAACTAACATAGTGTCATGTTCCTTTATCGTGTCGCCGTGAAGTCTTCATTTGTTTTTTATTAGTTTTTCCATTTTATTGACTGCAACAAAAAGAATACAATTGAAGAAACTTATACAAGAATACAAACTTGGTTTATATATCCAGGTCGGGCAATGTCTTGTAAGGTTTTTCTTTTAAGATTACTTCAGTAACAACCACAACTCTGACACTAGGGTGTGTGGGCTCGTAAGACCTCACTGCCCACACGATGAAGAAGTAACTACCCAGAGATTTTGTAAATTTAAGCACAGAAATTTGAAATATACACTTTTCTTTTTACGGTTGAAAAATTTTGTTTTATCTTTTATATCTTTCCTATATTTCGTCTGTTCTCTCATAACTTTAAACCACTTATCATAATTCGACAAATGAGGTATCAATGGAACTGTTTTGATCGTCCGGTGGTTAGGCTATGTTAGGTCACATATTCAAAATGGCGGATAGAGATTTTAAAGTCATACTCACATTATCTCTTAAAGTATTCTCAGCTAGTATGTATTCTTCTGACTGCGGGTTGAGAGTCATCTTGTAGTTAGTGAGGGCCGCCCTGTCCTTCTGCTTAGCTAATGTTTCTATCACTACGGAGTGGATCTGTAAAGAATATATATTTTAGACTAGATTCTGCTCCTAACTTTGTCAGCGTAGACGTTGGAAATTTAAGTCCAAAATAATCTTGCGGTAATACAAAAACCGGATACAATTCAGTGTACGACTAAAGGCCGACAGACTGAACACCGACAAGACTTTACTTTAACGAGACTCTTTGCCGACAGGACACTTCGCCGACAGGACTCCGGGGAGGTCACCGAAGTTTAGATTTGTCATTAATCTGCAATACCCTAATTATAATATCTATTCCTTATATATCTAAACTATAGGATGAAAGAGCGAGCAAAGCGAGTTCGGGACTTGGGGCACCCCGACTCGGACAGGTTGGGTTAGAAGTGGTATTTTTTTTTGTAAACCCTAATCAAGCAGGGAAATAGTTACGATGGTAGTACTTCCCCGGACGAGCTCCTTCACAAAGAGCTCTACTACTGTTACTAGAGTAACAAACATCCATCCATCCATCCTCATAACTACTGTTCTATAAAGAGACTCCGAAGCTTTTTAGTAGCGGAAGCATATTATAATATTAATGAGTTCCTAATTGAGAAGGAATATTAAAGCTCTTCATCATTTCTTCTTCATCTTTATATTATTATTTTTTTAACTTAGTTCATTGTGTATTATTTTAATACTGTATTTAAATATTATTTAGTCATAAGTTGAATGTTAAAACATTCAACTTAAAAAAACAAACTCAAACAAGAAAAGAAAAAAAATGCAAGCTTTTTCAAGCTGTTGCAGTCACGTGGTAAAATATGGCTTAACACTTATTTTTAGTCATCATTCTTTGTTATCCATATTTGCAAAATAACATTAGCATCTGTTTCGGCTGTGTGGTAATAATACAACGTTGTGCGATGCTTCGGTGATTATTGGACTTCTACAAATTATGACAATATTTTAAGATGGTGGTTTCTGGTTCTGTGTGAGCGCAGTCCGCGCGTGCGACGTTGAGTTGCCGCTACGACGCACGGATGGACACTGGTCTATGGTGGGACGCGCCGGAACCAGCGCGGGGCGCGCATGGCACAAGCATGGCGCTCGCAAGTGCGACGCCTATGCTTGTCTATGAATGCGGGGCCGTAACAGCATCTTTATCTTTTACTCGGCCTACACCTTTAAGGACAATTTAAGAGTCATAATGCTACGTTACCTTATACATATGCGCGAGTCTCAACCGGTCGTCGCTGCCGGCCACCTTGTTGACGCACGTGGCTAGTAACTGCTTGCTCGCATGCAGCTCACTCAGGCGAGACAGCAGCGTCTCTATGGGGATGTTAGACGACACTGTTGTACGACCGAACCAGTCCTGGGAAAAGGCAAGTGAATTTATAGCTATAAGTACTAGCGAAATAGCCGCAACTTCGTCCGCGTGGCTTATTTTACCCGCGTTAAGTTACGTGTTTGGTTACTGCTCCGCTCGTGTGTTGTAGCGAGATGTTATATAGCATTGGGCACTCACAAAGAAGTTGGTTTTCTATGGGTGAAAGATTTTAAAAAAATCGGTTATGTAGATCCAGAGATTACCACCAGCAACCTCACAAACTTTACGTCTTTATAATAGGTATAGATACCTACTCAACGGTCATGCACTCACTCTATCTATTGATAAAAACGCATTAAAATTTGATTGCGTTGTTTTAAAGATCTAAGCTTACAGAGGGACAGACGGCGAGAATCATTTGTTTTATACTTGAGAGACAACTTACTTTCTTAGTAAACAGAGATTCCACAATGTCCCACTTGCCAGATTTGGCGTGAACGTTGAGCACCACCCAGTCGTATTGTAGGGGAGTTATCTGTGGTGTAACAAATTTATCAATGTTGTAATGTTAGTGTAACGCAAGTTTATTATATTACTAGCTTATACCCGCAAATTTGTTCGCGTGATTGTCGGTTACAGCGTGTTTTTATTTTGTAGCGCGGAACATAACATAGAATTTATTCTATGTATTCTATTACTCAGTCTATTAATCTAATTTTAGAATGTCCATATAATATTGCGATCGGCCAGTAAAATTTCCGTGAAAATCGGCATAGCCATTTTGGGGATTAGCCGGAACAAATAGACACATATTTTTTTTTAGACTGCCCCGTTGGTCTCGTGGTCGCAAGTGCGACTGCTGTGCATGGGGTCCCGGGTTCGATTCCCAGGTCGAGCAAAAAGTGTTATTGGGTTTTTCTATGAAATTCTCAGTAGCAGCTCGGAGTTTGGATTTGTGCCCGGTTAATGGCAATAGGCTCGCCCCCTATTACATGGGACCTAAAATATACCGGCGAACTGTGGGTGTATATTGGTACACCTCTGCCTAACCCTTCGGGGAATACAGGCGTGATGGTATATGATGGTTTTTTTTTAGAATCCGTGTTATTTATACTTATTTTAGCATTACAAACATCATTTTATTTATTTGTATAAATTTAACATTTTCACGATTAAAAGCTTCAATATAAGTGTAACAATGTAAGAAACAAGTTGATGTACATCCTTTATTCTTGCAAATAAAGATATCATTCATACAAAGCTGCCTCACCTGATGTCGTTGGCACAGCGTGAGGGGTGACATAGCATTACCGGCGCCTTCATGCCAGTGGTTCGTACAGTTGTGTGCCAGCCACTGTATCACTGACTTGTACGACAAGTCCGGCTTGTTCACGTGTTTTTGCCATTCTGAAATTATACTGAAATGTACTATTTTTCTTATTCGAGATGGTCGTAGTCAGAGGTGACATAGACAAAGTCTACGATGGAGTGAGCTTACCCAGAAGAAGCCTGTTCATCCTAATTTTGAAGAGATTAGGGTTGAATGCGTTCGAAAATACAGACGCAGTACGCACGTACTATTTTTTACCTAGCCTTTTCCTATGTTGGGGTCGGCTTCCAGTATAACCAGATGCAGCTGAATACCAGTGTTTTACATAAAGCGACTGCCTATCTGACCTCCACGACCCAATTATTGGGCAACACGATACCTCTCGATAAGACTGGTTGTCAGACTTTCCGGCTTCTGACTATCCGTAACGACTGTCAAAGATCTACGAATGACAGCCGAGACCAACGGCTTTATGTGCTTTTCGAAGCGAGAAAAGAATTCTTGGAAGGACTTTGCCTAGGAGTGTGATAGATTAGGCTAGCACAAAAAAAGTTTTAAAGATGTCGGCACACGCTCTCATAATCTTATCACAGCGACAATCAATGTCTTAAAAGGAGGTAAATTAAAGAATTTTTGACAGATTGAAACTGAGACTAAATCGCGATCATTTCTAAAAGTTACAGAAAAACACTAAGAATATAATTACCTAATAACTTAATGTAATCAGCAATCATCTTAGCCTGGTGTTGGTCAACTCCGGGTTGGTTGAAATGGTTGGCCAACAAGTTGGAGAGCTTCCTGAACAGAGCATCCACGTTATTGCCTTGAGTTTTGACTGTGTGTTGGTATTGATACATCTAGAACAAGATGGAAATGTTGGAAAGAAAGAGAAAATATTTATTTTATTCTTTATTATTTTGTAACTTTCACTCGCGACTTGCTTCGCGTGGAAGTTAATATATTATCCTACGGATATCGTAAATGTTTCCAAGATAAAAAGTGCTTTTCCAGATTATAATCTATGTCTGTGCTAAATTTCATCCAGTTAAGTATAAATGTAGACATTACTTACAGCTGCTTCTGGACTACGCCCCAGCATACTGTAATCAGTTAATAAAAATAATAATATTAATAGTACTCAGTATTTTTTGTTTACAACGGATAACGGATAGAGATTGAGATGAAGGCCAAAGAAAAGATAGATTGTGTGTGAATAAATAAATAAAATAAATAAATAAATAAATATCTTGGGACAACTCACACACGGCTATCTGATCCCAAGCTAAGCAGAGCTTGTGTTATGGTAACCAGACAACTGATATACATACGTATATAATTTATAAATACATACATATTATAGATAAATCACACCCAGACACGGAACAAACAATCATGCTCATCACACAAAGTTTGTCCTGGGTGGGAATCGAACCCACGACCTCCGGCTTAGCAGTCAGGGCTGCTAACCACTAGACCAACAGGCCCGTCAATATATAGACACAATAGTTAAACAATACCCTTATGATCAAGGTTTGATTAGGTCGTCTTTCATTATTACAGCGCCACTCCCATGCGGTAACGGCTTTACGTGCTTTCGTACCACAAGCTTCCAAATTCCAGATTGCTACTATACAATTACACTGTGTTGCTACTGAGAAAAATTCTGTTAGAAAAATCTGATAACCACTTGCCCAACCTGGGAATCGAACCCAGGATCCCACACTCAGCAGTCCTACTTGACCAAAGACGGCAATCAATGCGTCTAATTACCATCCAATTGCATAAAAAACAAGAAAGTGAAGACTTACGTGAGCAAATCTGTGAGGTCAGTAATCTTCCCCTCGTTGTGTAAGAATGCTATGTAATGGTTCAGAGCTACGGGTCGTGAGGACAGCAGCTCGTACACCAGCTTCTTGTTTAATGTCTGAATGAGGAAGAGGACCACCTGGAAATGAGGATAGAAGACAACTCATTCTATGTGTTGTGTTTTTGTTTTGGGGCTTGTTTCTCGTGCTGTTTTATGCTCCACTTATTAATTAAGGTCCTGTTACCCAAAGGGACCAACGGGTTACAGACGGACGAACCCGATTAGAAACAGCCCTGTACTGTGATTAAAATTTTCTAGAGTGTGTGGCTTGTGGCTATGTACAACAAAAAATGAAAGAAAGTAAAAAAAACTAAAGGGATCGCCTTTTCCCCCCAAACTACAATACAAGAAATGTTTTTAAGTAATATCTATTTTGATTTTTATTGTTTTGTTTGTTTTGCTGTTGGTATACCAACTTAATAAATTAATAAACATAGGTAAATAAGTTTTCGATGGATCCAGGATGTTTCCAACCGGTCCTTTTGGAAAACTATGTTTCCAACAGGCCTAAGTCCAGCAGTGGACATCCTGCGGCTTATATGATGGTGATGACACTAATTATATCTATATGCCATTGTGTATTAAGTTAAGTTATCTTTTCTATAAGGATTTCAAAAAGAAAGTCAAACATACAGTCAGAATACCATTCCCATCCCCAATAGCCAGTGCTCCATCCAGCAGTTCTCTCTTACTCTTCATACTGCGGTGCACATGTAAAGAACAGCTCCTGCCAAGAGTTAGCCTCTTCAGGGTCATGGCAACCGTCTCCTCTGGTTCCTGCTTGGTTTCCTTTGAGGGATCCTTGCCGGATTGAGCTAGGAGAACTGGAAATATAAAGAAATGTTCCTAGTTAGAGCAAAGCTAGGAAGCAGATTAATATTAATAAATGTTACTGCAAAAGATACAGAACAGAAAAAAATACATCTTTTGAAATTGATTTTAAGTAAATCCATTTTATTTAATTACTTTATAGTACTAGGCATCAGTAAATAGCCATATTAATTGCAGTATAAGTGGCATTTTTTTTTAATACATAATCTTGTTGTATTATTCATGATTTTGCTGAAACTGTTGGGTAACATACTATTAGTATTGTATCAAAGAGTCACCATATACAGGGTGGAAATTTATTATGCTACCTGGAGGGAAAGTACTCTAAATACTGAAGATAGCAAATTTTACTTAAAGGAAACATACCTTTATTTTTTAAAAGAAACAGAACTGCATTTAAATAATTTTGAAAATACAGTTGCCACACCCGGGAATCGAACCGACTAAAATCCGAAAAAATAGCATCTTGTACTTTTATGGCACTAATCGATAGGGTCAATCATAAGGATCAAATCTCTGCAAACATGATAAATTAAATTTAGTAAAAGCCATGAAATTTTAACCTAAACTTATTTTATTCGGACGAAAAAAAAGAAAAAATTAACTAAGTAGTTGCTGGAAATGAGCTTCACTTTCATGGATACACAAATTTATTCCTTTAAAAAAACTTATTTTGAGTGAGTTTTGGTAGCAAACAATTTTCAATATTCACCAGAACACCCTACTAAAAGTTATTCACAATGAATTCCTTAAAAGAATAAATTTGTGCATCCAAGAAAATGGAGCTCATTTCGAGCATGCAATTAGTCAATTCTCGATTTTTTCGTCCGAATAAAATAAGTTTTGGTTAAAATTTCATGGCTTTTTTAAAATTTAATTTATCATGTTTGCAGAGATTTGATGCTTATGATTGACCCTATCGATTAGTGCCATAAAAGTACAAGATGCTATTTTTTCGGATTTTAGTCGGTTCGATTCCCAGGTGAGGCAACGGAATTTTCAAAATTATTTAAATGCAGTTTAGTTTCTTTTTAAAAATAAAGGTATGTTTCCTTTAAGTAAAATTTGCTATCTTCAGTATTTAGAGTACTTTCCCTCCAGGTAGCATAATAAATTTCCACCCTGTATACGTCATCCTAGCACTGCTGAAATTTTAAATAACAAAAGAGGGCCTAGCATTAGAATCAGGTACTATTCATACTTTGTTCACTAACATTCTATGCTATTATTAAAAACAAATATTATAATTATGTTATTCCTGTTGGCTTAAACTTCTGCCAGACTCTAAATAGTTCTTTTAAAAGCATCTAGCTAAGCTTAAGGCAGGTAATGAATTCTAGTATCTAAATCCATTAAAATAAGGAAGCATTTGGAAAGAACTTACTTAGATCTAAGACCTTAGAAGACACCAAACTATTGAGTGGTACCGCAGCAGACTTGACGGTGGTGATGCTGAGATTACTGAAGATGCTCTCCTCACTTTGCCCGGATGACTTCTGACCAATGGCCAGGATCTCTTGAGTTGATAACTGGAAAAAATATACATGTACTTGCTTGTAGTGTCCCTATATTTTGAATTGCACCCCGCCCCTCGTGCCTCAAAAACCATGTAAAGCCATTGGTTGTAGCGGTAATTCGTAGGTCTTTGACAGTCGTTACAGATAGTCAGAAGCCAAAAAGTCTCACAACCAGTCTAACCAAGAGGTATCATGTTCCCCACTAACTGGGTTGTATGCAGTTGCTCTGTGTAAAACACTGGTATTCAGCTGCATCCGGTTAGACTGAAAGGCGACCCTAACATAGTTGGGAAAAGGCTGAACTGTCCATAGAATTAAGGAGACCTGTCTAAAATTGCCAAACCATCTTAAGCAAACTTGGTGATCAATACTTGTGCCTTCTCTGTATGAGAAAAAGCTTTTACCCCATAGTGGGAAAATAACAGGCTGGTATTATTTATTTAAGGGGTCAGGTTGGATTGGATCTTGATTATTTAGGGAGGAATTTAAGGTTACAGGCTCAACGGCGCAAGCTGGCTCAAGCAAGGGTAGAGGCTGATGTTCTGAACCCTAAGTTATGTTTTATTTACATGTCTTTCTACGACAATAAACAATTTTTGGTCAGTGGGTCATCTCTTTCTAGGTTCTAAAGAATTTCCTAAGACTACCTACTGACCTTAAAAGTGTCGCCTATCACAAATTAAGGTCAGTAGTTCTAGCTGCATCCGGTTAGACTGGAAGCCGACCCCAACATAGTTGGGAAAAGGATAAGGAGATGATGATGAGTTCTATCTGAAGAGGGTCTGACTAACGATGACGAAGTTAATGTCATAAGAAGATTCATAATAAATACGTACAACATCGTCATCAAAACTGAAAGCTTTGGCCTTCGTTTCACTTGTATTCCAATAATCATCGTCTTCCATTGTTGTTTTTTAATTAGATTTTTATAATTTGTATCTGCAAAATGTAAACAACGAACAAGTCAACTTCAACTCTTCATATTTTCTTGGCTTTTGTGAAAGAGACGCGCCAGTTTTAACAATATTACGTAGACACTATGATAGACTATTAAACGCTGGAGATAATCTAAATAATTTAATTTTAACCGTTCAGTTAGAAAAATGAAGTTAATATCATCACAGTAATCAGACTGTTTTTGTTGTACAACGTACAACTGTCAAAAAAGGCATTGACAGATGCGTTTCGTTACAATTAAGCATTTTTTCAATGTTGTTTGGTTTGCTTACAACAAATATTAGCATCTAACTAAAGTAAGAGAAATGTATGTTTTCCTGTCTCTATGTGCAATAAAGAGTACTCATTTAATTTGAGTACGCACATTTATCATTATTTTAGCTTTTGTTTTAGATTCATTTGGGTTTTTCATAACATGATTCATTCTTTGACATAATCTTCAAAAAGGTAAGTAAGTTCAATTCAGTTAGTCACTTCGAATGATTCATCTTAAATTCGGAAACCGTTTCAAGTGGATTGCGTTTTCGGGGACTGACTAATCTTGTTTAGACATGGAAAACCAAATTTGAAATGATAAGAGACATGTAAGGTCGTACAAGGCTTGGTGATGAATTTAACTGCGGAATGGCCTCCCACGGTCCTTAAGTGGATTGTTCATAAGAATTTCTAGTTCATTTACTTCACATCTCGACCAAATATTTAATAATAATAATAATAATGCAGTTACATTGAGGTAACCATGTTACGTAATGTAACATCTAGGTATTATTTGTAATTATTAACTTTTTAAATTGATACCTACTTACTTTAAAACCCTTTCGAAGAAACTAGGGTTATCGAAAGAAACAAACGTTTACTTGTTTGACAATTTGCCAAATTCATTTTTCTAACGAGAAATTGGGGTTTAATCTTAGTAATATTAACTATCGACAAGATGAACACAACTCAAGATAGATACCTCTTGATTTCTTTATCTTTTTCGGTTTTCAGGGGCATCTTTATCATCATAATACGCAAGAGGTTCCGTAGAAAACTAAAATAATTAATATACCTAGGTACTTAGCAGCGATTCATCTTGAACAATCAAGGCGTTTACTGCTCAGGTACCTCTTTCTGACTTCTACGTACCCTCTTCTTAACTACAATGAGCCTTGATCGTTTCTCCACCTTTTTAAGGATGGATCTTTCTTCATAAGAAGTCATCAAATGACTTCTTCCGCTTTGGGCGGAGCGGAAGGGAGTGTAAGACTCTTACTGACTAAAACCCATACCTGTTCTTCCTAATGCCCTTTGCGTTCCAGGGCCGCGGTGACTTTTCGGACAAATTCCGCAACACTGGCCTACGCGCTACTTTACTTAAATGGCTGTGCCAAATTTATCTATTTCAACGAATGCAAAAAAAGTATAAAATAAAAAGTTAAATTAAACATTTAAAAAACCCCCAACACAAAAAGTTCCCTTTAAAAAGTAAAAAAATAACAAAAAATAATACGTCACGTTGGGGGACCGCTCGGGACGATCTTATCCTAAATGCAACATCGGTCCCCCAACGTGACGTATTTTTTTTGTTATTTTTTTACTTTTTGAAGAGAACTTTTTGTGTTGGGGGTTTTTTAAATGTTTAATTTAACTTTTTATTTTATACTTTTTATAGGTTTAGGTACCTACTTATTATAATGTCGATTTTGTAAAGTTTGAGACCGCACCCGAGTATATTTACAGACATTCGGTTTTTCTTCCCTACTTTCACCCCCACAACTTTTAAACGGCTCAACCGATTTTCATCAAACATGACTAAGAACACTCGCACACAGGTCACCTTTAATACAAAAAAAAAACTAAATTGAAATCGCTTCATCCGTTTGGCAGCTATGATGCCACAGACAGACAGACAGACAGGCAGACAGACAGACAGACAGACAGACAGACAGACAGATACGTCAAACTTATAACACCCCTCTTTTTGCGTCGGGGGTTAAAAACGAATTCCCGTATGGCATAATTTGGCAGTTGGTTTGTGTTCGTAATTGCTAGGACAAAGTTTGTATGTTTCTTTTTGAAAAGCAAATTCGAAAATTACATGTCATGGTATTTTGGTTTGAAAACCACCATCAAATATTTTTATTTTCTTGATTCTTTAATTGACTGACTCTTTAGCCAAGTCGCTTTAAGCGCGACAGCTATGCTAAAGGTCTTGGGTTCGATTCCCACATCGAGCATAAAGTGTTATTGGGCTTTTCTATGAAATTCTCTGTAGCAGCTCGGAGTTAGCATTTGTTCCCGGTTAATGGACGCTCGCCTCCTATTACATGCGACCCAAACATACCGGCGAAGATAGCCGCCTATATTCGGGGAATATAGGCGTGATGGTATGTAAATTACACTATTGCTTAGACCCACTCCAGTCGCTACATCTAATTGAAAAAAAAAAATACTCTTGTGAGATTTTTCATGTGGAAATATACATAGATATCAGTGAACCACACAGGTAAAGTTACGGAACCCTATTTGGCTATCAGACTGATTAATTCGGAAATATATACAGTAAACCATACAGATAAGTCAAACAGTTCAATGCGGTGTGCAAAATAAAGGTGGTTCTTTAGAAAAATAATAAATAAATAAAAAAACATAAAATAAAGTCTGTGTCATGGAGGCTAAAGTTAATACAAGTATAAGAAGACAATATTTGGTTGCAGCATGCTGTAAGTAATTACTACGATTTTATAAAAAAAAATATGTTGGGTAAATAACACCCTTTTTCCTACAAACATCCTGCTTTCTACTAATATCCTACTAATATTATAAATATTTGTAAGCATGGATGGATGGATGGATGAATGGATGGATGGATGGATGGATGGATGGATGAATGGATGGATGGATGGATGGATGGATGAATGGATGGAAGGATGCATGGATGTTTGTTACTCTCTTACGCTTCGGCTGAACGGATTTGGATTAAATTTGGCACTGAGATAGATTGTACCTTGTGTGGAATAACACGAAGGGTACTTTTTATCCCAGGTAAAAATGTACGGGTCTTATTGGATAATTTTAAAGATGCGGAGGATGTCGCGGGTAGAAGCTAGTACTTAATAAATCGACTGCCGCAACGAACACTATCGAAACTGCAAATCAACTACTTCACAGGAGAGTAATTGAAAGCTTAAAAATCGATGTACCTACAAGAGATAGTATTATCAACTGTATCGATTTTGTTAAATTAATAACATCTTGAATTACGACTTTTTAATTTTAATTTTTAATTTATCCGACATAGTTTTAAATTATCTTATCAATAATGCAAGAAAGCAAAAATGTATTTTTTGCAGTTTCGATAGTGTTCGTTGCGACAGTCGAAATAATACAATGAACTACTTTCAGATATTCCAAAAATCAACTTGTAATGCCGTTTGATTTAGAACGCAACCCCGTCAGTTGTCTGTACCAGTTATTTCGCGCCGACATTACATGCACTCATTTTAAATTTCTAATTTCAGTATACATAGGTCAGATGCTGGTGGGTTACAGCATGGGCTCCACAGCTCCAGTGCTAGCCAAGCTGCAAAATACTCAACAGTCACCCCTGGAGAATGCCATAACTGACCCAGAAGCATCCTGGATAGTTTCCGTATCATTTCTTGGAATTATCGCAGGTAATTTGGCAAAAATGTTCAGACTTCTTCTTTATCGTGTGGGCAGTAAGGTCTAACGACCCCACACACCCTAGTGTCAGAGTTGCTAAACCGCCTCAAGGGCCTCTGACATGGTTACCGATGTCAGTGATGTCCAAGA
This sequence comes from Caradrina clavipalpis, assembly GCA_932526535.1. NCBI lineage: Eukaryota > Metazoa > Arthropoda > Insecta > Lepidoptera > Noctuidae > Caradrina > Caradrina clavipalpis. Next base: position 3,074,187 of record OW052110.1, read on the forward strand.
TAAACTTAAAAAGTACATAATGAATTAGAAAAAGTCACATTGGTACTTGCCCGTGCCCAGGCCATGTTCGGTTATTTCTACAGACAGAATTACACCACTTATAGAATCTAGTTTATACATACAAATAAATAAAATTGAAGTGTCTGACTGTTATGTCAAAATACCAACTTGGACGAAAAAACAATTTTTAGTATTTTTGTCTGTCTGTTTGTTCTGGCTAATCTCCGAAATTGCTGTTTTAAAAAAATATTTAGGAAACTTTTATTTTAGAAATGAAAAGAAAAGAACCGTGTTACAGACATTTACGTGAATAAAGACGCGGGGATAAGCTAGTCTGTATATTAAAGAACTAGCGAACTGCCCGCGACTTCACTTACACGACACACTTTATTTCACCCGCCATAAGTTACGACTTTGATTAATGCATCGCTCCCGTGAGTCATAGCGTGATGTAATATAGCCTATGTTACTCGGGAATAATGTAGCTATCTATTGGTGAAAAAATGGTTAAAATCGGTCCCGTAGTTCTGGAGCCTACTCGTTACAAACAAACAAATCTTACCTCTTTATAATATTAGGTAGTATAGATGATTAAAATCAATCTCTTCACCTTCTCCATCTTCTCTACTTCATCAATAACATCCACAATCATCTTTTTCAGGTCCCTACATCTCAGGCTATCTTTGCAACGTGGTCGGCAGGAAGCCGTGCCTCTACTTTGGTGGATGTTTCTTCGTGCTGTCCTTCCTAATGATGGCAGTTGCAAAGAGTTTGCCTGTGTTGTGTACGGGGCGAAGCCTTGTTGGAATTGGTACCGGGATTTTGTTTGTCACGAATTTGGTCTACATTGGGGAGTTGGCGTAAGTATCATTAATAGGGAACGGAGGGTTATGTCGGACTCTTACCGACTAAAACCCCGCGGTTCCTCCTGCTACCATGGGCCCGACCCATCCAGCCCGGTATTCGCTTGACGCATGATCCGCGCCCTCGTTCGATTGATACCTAGCCATATCATTTTGGCATCGTTCCACAGGTTTTTGGCCAATTTATTTTAAGGAAAATCTTCCCATTTTGTTTTCAAGTTTTTCGAGATTTTCCAATGCGTAGTCCAGTGTAAAATTATAACAAAAAGTTTGTTAATTGGCCAAGTCAATACTTCGATAATCAAAGTCCAACCATACCAACTATTGAACTATTGAATGCCTAAACCTTATGACTCAATATTTACAGTTTTAAATTGATTGGTACTGGTAATATAGATATTCTTTTGGGTACATAGAGTGCTACATATTTCTCCTTTTTTCAGGTCCACAAAAATCCGAGGTACACTATTAACAATGACAGGTTTTTCCAGTACATTGGGAATTCTGTTAGTGTACTCAATAGGACCGTATATATCGTACGCAGCAGTCAATTGGGTAGCCGTGGCTTTAGGAGTTGTATACATCGTTTCTCTATTTTTCTTCGTACCTGAAACGGCTGTTTATCAAGTTATGAAGGGTAAGTGATTAATTCTTCATAGAATTTTATTAATTTGATTATGGAACACAAAACAGAATACGGACAGTACATTGTAAAGGTAACACCATTCAGGTGTAGACTGATTCCTAAATACGTGTACACAATAAAATAGACAAAGAAAAGTTAATGAAGAAAACTAATTTATTTATATGAATGAGCTCGTTGATCACCATTTCCTATTCCACCCAAATATCTCTAGTGAGCGATCTGTTCTCATCAGTACAGAAAATAACATTTTTATCTTTAAGAAGCTGTGAGGCATCAGTTAACGTAACCACTACGGATATTCTGTGTATAATGGTTATGCAAACTAACAAACTTTTATGCTTTTGATAAACCGTTTGCAAAGCTAGGAATTTCTCCTGTATCATGGGTGCAAATATAAATACACTTACGCACAACCAGACCTGGAAAAGCTATCTGTCCGCGTGTGTGTGTGTCTGTCTGTCTGTCATACAAATATTTAATTCGTGCGTTAATCGCAAATCGCACCAGCAACTCGCAGCGAAGCAGCCAATAGTTTAGCCAAACTGTCAAAAAGTTGATATAGGAGTAACTAAGAAAATGGCGACTAAAAAACCTCTCATTTCAGGCAGAAAACAAGAAGCGATGGCCATTCTAACTTCACTAGGCAGGGAAGACAACATAGACGAAATAGTAGCACAAGCAAATGAAAAGCCAAAATCAAAAATAGCTCAATTGACTGAAATGTACACGATCAAGTCTAATAGAAGAGCAGCGTTTATAATAATAGTACTAAATATATTAACTCAATTCAGTGGAATGATAGTCATGATCTCTTTCGTTACAATCATTTTCGACATGACCGGATCTAGTATGGAGTCACATATTTCTACTATAATCATTGGTGTTACTCAAGTCTTTGCGTCGATAATTGCGCCCATACTTGTCGATAGAGTTGGAAGAAAAATTCTTTTGTTGGTGTCTGCCAAATTTTGTTCTTTGAGTTTGGTAAGTTGTTCCTATTTACATATACACATACATAAACTCACACCTTTTCCCCATGGGGGTAGGCAAAACCCACAGAACGCCACCTGCAACGATCCTTACGTACTCATTTCGCCTCATCCACATTCATACATCTGGTCATACTAGCACGCCGGTTACGAGTACTGCGCACCTGACCTATTATTATTTCATCTATTTATTTTGTATATATCATTGGATGGCAAACAAGCCGACGGCTGACCTGATGTTAAGTGGTTACCGCTTCCTATCGACATTAGCCGCAAATGCTTGCCATCCAAATGACAAAGTTGAAATGTTTCATGTGCCTGTAATTACACGGGCACCCCTACCCTTCAAACCGGAACACAGCAACACTGCTTTGCGGCAGAAATAGATATGGTGGTAGTACTACCCCAGACGAGCTCTTTCACAAAGAGCTCTACTACTACTATTATTATCTTGATATTGGTAAATTTCTTTACTAGTCATATACCTCGCGGTTCCAGCAATTACGTCCTGGTTGCTCCGCTCCCTTGTGTGGTAGCGTGATGTTACATAGGTTTATCTACCTCAAGAATCTGGCTTTTACACACAACAAGATTTTTCCCAATCAGTTTGGTAGTTTCAGAGTTTATCGCGTTTTAACAAACAAAATACATCATACAAAAATCATCTGCTAATAATAATATTAGCAGTTAATTTTTTATGTATGGAATTATTATTATTATTCTCAAGATAAACACATTAGTTATTTCTAGCCTTTTGATTTTCAATTCTAATCCTACATTTTCGAGGCTACTTTAATGGTTTCTTTAACAGATCAAAAATTTTCATTCGTATTGTTATTTTCAGACTTCCCTTGGAATCTTTTTCTACCTGTACAACAATGGTTACGAAGTTGCCGAGCACTTGCAATGGCTTCCGCTAGTGTCACTGATGGTATTCTGCATTGCTTATTACAGTGGTAAGTTTTTTAGAACTTTTCTATTGAAACTAATGATACTGATTATGTGGCTGACTAGACTGCCTCGTTAGCCTAGTGGTCCTAAGACTGCTACGCTAGAGGTCTTGGGTTCAATTCCCAGGTTGAGCAAAGTGTCATTGGGTTTTTCTATAAAATTCTCAGTAGCAACTCGGAGTAAGGATTTGTGCCCGGTTAACAATTACATGCGACCTAAAACATTTCGGCAAACTGTGGGTGTAACTACGGTCGAGAAACCGCGCCCAAAAATGTGTAATGTACATTATATTACACATTTCTATTAATTCGAGTAAACGATTATTGCGATTTTCTCTATGTTCGTGTAAAAACCGATAGCCAATGGAACAGCTAATCTCAAAACTAACCAAGTAGCAGGAAATATTATAGTGCACAAGTGTCTACGTAAACATAGTGCACTTCCTCTTCCCTAACTCTCATAGTCCGATGGGACGACAATCCAATACAACCGGGGAGAGATCAGTTGCAGGACCAACGGTATTACGTGCTTTCCGAGACACGGGAGTGTCACACCACCTACTTCCAAACTCCGTGCTGTTACTGAGAAATTCCTTATGGATATACCCAATAACACTTTTGGCCCGACCTGGGAATTCAGGACCCCGCGCTCAACAGTCGTGCTTACCACGGAGCAGTTAATACATTTGACTTTACAAACCATCATCACGCCTGTATTCCCCGAAGGGTTAGGCAGAGGTGTACCAATGCACACACACAGTTCGCCGGCATGTTATAGGTCCCATGTAATAGGGGGCGAGCCTATTGCCATTAACCGGGTACAAATCCTAACTCCGAGCTGCTACTGAGAATTTTATAGAAAAACCCAATAACGCTTTTTGCCTGACCTGAGAGTCGAAACCCACGCTCAACAGTCGTGCTTGCCACCTGGGGACCAACAGGGCAATTAACACATTTGACTTCTAATAACGTTTTTGTGTTTCTTTTTCAGGCTTGGGAATCATCCCCAACACCTTTATCGGTGAAATGTTCACGGACACCTGCCGTGGTTTCGGTGGTACTATCACCATCACCATCGGCTTCCTGTTCGGGTTTGCTGTATCTACAGCATTTGGCTACATGTTGCCTGCGTGGGGACCCACTGCGGTCTTCGGGCTGTTCTCTGGCGCTTGCGGAATTGCTTTCATCTTTACTGTCTTTTTTGTACCAGAAACGAGAGGAAAGAGTCTCTTGGAAATTCAAGAGTTATTGAATCGATGATTGGCTGTGATTTTTATTATTAAATGTTTATTTATTATTTTTGGTTTAATTTCTTTGGCCTACCCTACAACTATATTGAGCAAGACACTTGCTCCGTTCTGGAACTTTTGCAAAAGTCTCTAAACCAAAGTCAGAGGGGTAATTCTCGTATCAAGAAAGTTCACATTATTTACATATATTTCTGACATCGATTGTCGCTGGAATAAGTATTGCGATTCGATTTTTGACCGTTTTTAATTAGGGGAATTGGCTTTCTGAACTGTATTAAATAAAATATATAAGGGGTTAACATCCAAAGTGAAGAATGAACCCTACCAAAAACGCCTAGTCATCACTGAAGACATGCTTCAACGGTGTCTGGTTGATGTCCAAGTATTTGGGAATAATTGGTGCAGTCCACTCAATCTCGTAGCAGCAGCTGTTCTATGTACCCTGAAATTGAGAAGATCTTCTCTATAACAACTACGAGTAGTATAATTAGGGCGCTTTCTTAAGTAGCTCTTATGAAGAAGCCTTAACTACCACCAAACTTATTTTTGCTGCTAGGCAGCATTGCTGTGTTGTGGTGTGAAGGGTATGGGTGCCGGTGTAATAACAGGTATTATATGATACATTATTATTATCAGCTTTGTTTCCGATTGAAGACCCAACTGCGATGCCTCTGGTTTTGGAGACGTTAGAATGCAGTTTATACTTATTGTAACATAACTACATATTGATATAACGTTAATAAATAGATTGTTTTCACTGACACCCAGTTTTGGAACGAACATTTTTAATATAAGTGAATCGATAGCCTGTTGATAATTTGGTCAGCCAACCAATGTTGAGGACTTGAGGAGACTAGTGAATCTTCTATGTGACCTGGAAATGTACTTGTATTCACATGACAATAAACTAGCTTCGGCCCTCGACTTCGTCATGAAAGTTAAGTGTACCATAAATCATCATCAATTTTTGGACACATGATCTGTGCCCGCCTATGCTTTGGTGATCACCTTGAACCAGGAACCCTATTAGGTTTAAAAAGAAAATACCAAAAATAATAAATAAACATTTAATAACAATAATATCACAGTTTCACAGCCAAGATTTACTTAAAATATCTTGGATTTCCAGTAGACTTTTCCCTTTCGTTTCAGGAACAAATATTGCACTAAAGCAGAACGCAAATGCGCAGGCGCCGGAGAATATCCAGAAGACAGCACTGGGTCCCCATGCTGGCAGCATGTAACCGAAAGCGGTTGCTACTCCGAAACCGAACAACCATCCGATGGTTACTGTGAACGTACCACCGAACCCTCGACAGGTGTCCGTGAACATTTCACCAATAAAGGTGTTGGGGATGATGCCTAAACCTGGAAGAGATAAATATGAATTAGCGAAAATTGATATCTTTTTTTTCTTCCACTACAGAAGGGCCCCGTCACATAGTGATGCACAGCATAGTGTCACTCTACCTATTAGCCTCCTAGGTTGACCTACGAGATGACATTATGAATACAAAATAGACTATTATTCATATAGTTCTTGAAGATGGTATCTGCTCCAGTTAAAGTAATATTGTAATTAGTAATCATTCAGGGGGCAGCGACGTGTTATTTTTTTAAGGGTGGTGTATCATTAAATTTCTGCTCTGGGCGGAGTGGAAGGGAGTGCCAGACTCTTACTGACTAAAACCAGTCCGTGTTCCTCTTAATGCCCTTTGCTTTTCAGGGCTGCGATCACTCTTTCGAACAAATTGCGCAACACTGGCAACCATTGGCCTTAGCGGCCCCGTCAGTGTCGTGTGGGCTGTCGGCTTGAGTGATCATCCGCAATTAAATATAACAATAATAAACTTACCACCAAAATACGAAATAAAGTACAACATCAGTGACACCAGCGCAAGCCATTGCAGGTCCTCAGCTGCTGGATGCTCATTGGTATACAGGTAGAAGTAAGTTCCAAGAGCAGCCTGAAAATGATAATATCATGATAAATCTTTGCCAAATTGTAACAAATGGTATATAAATTTATAGTATGAGTAGCTGTTAAGATTTTTTTCAAAATTTTATGATATGTTGTTAGCTTGTTGTTAACTATATTGTGCGTGCTGTGATCTAATAAAAGAAGGAGAACACCACATAATACCTTTTGTTGGTGATGTCTATGATTTGTGTATTCATGTATGTGTGTCTTTTGTTAGAGATCTATAAAGCCGGTCTGTTGTATTATACAGCTGAAGAGTTTGTTTGATTGAAGATGCTAATTTCAGAAATTACTGGTTTGAATTGAAAGTCTTTTTGTGTTGGATAACCCATTTATCAAGACAAACAATGGGCTATATAACATCACGCCACAAGCCAGAGAAGCGGAGCAGTGACCAGAGACGTAAACGCTGAAATAAGCCACGCGGACGAAATCGCGGATAGTTCGCTAATAAATAAATATAACAGAAATAAAAACAAAGAACTTACCAAACTTAATGAACAAGCTGCCGTAGAGACCAACAGCAAAGATTTCCTGCCAGTTCTATCGACTAATACAGGCGCTATAGTGGCAGCAGTCATTTGCGTCACACCAATAATTATAGTGGATATATGTGACTCCATATTAGATCCAGTCATGTCGAAAATTATCGTCACAAAGGCAATTACAGCTATCACACCGCTCGTTTGCTGTAGAATATTTAATACTATTATAATAAACGCTGCTCTTCTATTCGATCTGACCGTGTACATTTCAGTCAATTGAGCTATATTTGATTTCGGCTTTTCATTTGCTTGTGCTACTATTTCGTCTATGTCGTCTTGTCTGCCAAGTGATGTTAGGTTGGCCATTGCTTCTTCTCTGTTACCTGGAATAATAGTAGGTATTATTTTATTGTCACATGTAGCAATCACATGCTGCAATTTTATACTTGGCTTTACATTTTTTTTGTTATCCTATGTTGTCTCATTGCAGGGCAAAGTTCTTTCTTTGTTTTCTATCTGAATTCGATTCTTTCTATCCGGAGCTAGTGTGGACCAGACTTGCTTGTAAGGGTCACGCAGATTCTAACCTAACCTACGCCTTCACCTGGGTGTGCCGCGACATCGGTTATCTTACTTATTACGATTATCATAATCCTCAATCTCACCGAAATTCATCGAGGAGGCTGAGATATTGGATGATCCATAGAGAGATGATCGTAAACTATCTATGGTATGTACAAATTACATATTATTATATGTCGAGCCATTACCGCCGACTTAGCGTAACCGACAAAAACCAAATTTTACAGGAGAAGGTTTTTTAAAAATATTTTTGCTAATAATTGCGCTATTAATGTGAATTAGCATAACTTAAGTAACTGATTTATTTTGGCGGGAAGGTCGACGAGGCATGGTCCGTTATAGTTTAAAATGTCGTTTGCGATGAAAAATGCAGTTTAGGTAAAAATGTCGCTTACGCTAAGTCGCACAGTGTTTCGTCTAGTACAAGCTAGCGGGACAAAATTCATGACGTCATTTTCAGGAATTCATGATAACAACTTGTTAACAACCTTTCCCAGGTAAGGAATTCTAAGAAATCATTTGTTTGTCACCTTAACAAGTAATTTTATGAAGGGGTTAATGTTAACTATAAAGGAAGCACAATTTACATTTGTAAATAAGTTGCATTTTTCGCACATGTTTGACAACCTCTCAAATATTCGATAGTAAAGTGATACGATTTTCTTGTATTGGATTCTATTGTTGAAGGTATGTACTTACTATTTTGACTTATTTTTAAAAGAAAACATGTACCTTTTTGCTGTAATTAGAGTTTATAAGTGTGTTGAAATAATCCAACATATTTTTTCTTAATTTCAAACTTTAAAGGGTTGCAACTTTTTGTATCCCAATGTATCCAACTAGATTCTTCTGTATGTTATAATTACAACATTCAGGCATAGGATACTCGTTTTATAGCGCCCGTAACCGCCCGCAAATAAAGTTATTTACTTTCTTTCAGAAGGACCTATAGCGATGAAAAAATTGGAGTTTTTCGAAGAATGGTTAAAACATATTAAAACTGAAAGAGCAAGTCGCATTTTTGATCATTTATGTGTACAACAAAATCTATCAGATGCTTCTGAAGATTCACTGAAATTCAAAATGAAAATCTCGAATGAAAATTTGAAAATTTCAAGAAAGTTATATCTTGATCTGTATTCGTGGTACTCGATGCCTGTTACTGTGCATAAATTTTTTGTACACAGTGCAGAAGTCACTAAACCTTGCTGTCTTCCTATTGGACAACTTTCCGAAGAAGCCCAAGAAGCAAGAAATAAAGACTGTCGCAGATTTCGGGAACGACATACCAGAAAACGATCACGCTGTACCACGAATACGGATCTCCTGAAACTGCTTTTGATTACGTCCGATCCTGTAATAAATACATTCCGAAAATACCTCGAAACAAATTAACTGCGTTAATACCAGAAGTTTTGCAGTTGATTGTCCCATCTTCATTACCATCCCAATTAACACCAGCTCGCGAATTTAGTGAGGGGATTATTCATAATCGGAAGATTCTAGCGAATTGGAGAGTGGTGATGAGGAATCTTCTGATGATGAGTATATTAGATTCGACTGGGTAGATTTTTCTGTTATTGTTAATATGTTTACCAATTTTATTATGTAGTAATTTTACACAATGTATTCGATTAAAATGTTATATATTACATATAACATTATTGCAGACGGATAAGTTTAATTTTGTACAATTTTGCTTCAAGAGTTATTTTATATGTATAATTGTTGTTGTCTTGGACTATTATTGTATTTTATTTGATAAAGTGAATACTTATTTTATACATATTTATGATTTTAATTTTTAAATATCTCAAGACATTTTTGTCTCTTGTATATAGTATAATATAGTGTTATGTGTATATACATATATTTGTATATATAGTGCCTTTCAATTACATGCATAATAAGTAGGCAGACGCAGCGAATTTTAACAATCAAGGATATCAGAAAACAAAAGTAGAAAATTGGGTGACTACCTCCATCTAGCCCACACCTTTGGACTTAGAGAACACAGAACGGTGTAAGACACCTTAAATATACACAAACAATTAAAATAAGTAAAAAAATAATTTTGTCCCGCTAGCTTGTACTAGACGAAACACTGTGAGTCGGCGGTAATGGCTCGATGTATTTATCAAATGCAAGCAAATCAGGCTTTTCGCATCTCGATAAAAAAAATGCCTGGCGTTAATTTCGAAAATGGCCCGAGCAAATAGAATAATGTATTTTTATATTGCTCAATACTAGGATGGTTTAGAAAAAAATAACATTCTAGGTGGTACAAAGTCACCGGCTCATCTAGCCCAAAATAAAATAATTCTCACCCTTCATAACTTGATAAACAGCAGTTTCAGTAACGAAAAAGAATACAGCGACGATGTAAAGACCGGCTATAGCTGCACCTAGCCAACATGTTGCCGCGTAAGATACATACGGTCCTACTACATACACTATCACTGTTCCAAAGGTGCTGGAAAATCCTGTTAGTGTTAGCAGTGTACCGCGAATTCTCGTTGATCTGAAAAAAAAAGGACTTTCTATTAATGATAATCATTATGTGCCTAGTCTTTTCTTAATTGTAACGTTTGGAAAGGGCATTTGTGTAGTAACGAAAACTTTTATCATAATTTATTTGGTACGAGTACTAGCTATTATACCTCGCGATTTTCCAGGTCGAGCAAAAAGTGTTATTGGGTTTTTCTATGAAATTCTCAGTAGCAGCTCGGAGTTTGGATTTGTGCCCGGTTAATGGCAATAGGCTCGCCCCCTATTACATGGGACCTAAATATACCGGCGAACTGTGGATGTACGTACATTGGTACACCTCTGCCTAACCCTTCGGGGAATACAGGCGTGATGGATTTTAAATGCGGTTAATAACGGCTATAGTTACTTTTCCGCTCCAGTGTGTCGTAGCGTGATGTTATATAGATACTATTATTACTATGCCTCAGGAATCTGGCTACGACTATACTTATTTTTGCCGCAAAGCAGCATTGCTGTGTTCCGATTTGAAGGGTACGGATTGTGTTAGTGTTATTACAGGCGTGGGATATTTCAACTTTGTCTCTGGGATGGTAACGCATTTGCAAGGCCTCTGGTATTGCAGATGTCTAGAGGCAGCGGTGACCACCACAGAACAAATAAAACAGGTTTGTTCTGTGGTGACCACTTAACATCAGTTAGGCCGTCGGCCATCCTAATGATATTTAAAAAGAAAAACGTTAATTTAACGCAGTGATTAATTTAAATTAAAATTAAAATATTTATTTGACACTTAAAAATACATGTTACAGGCCAGTAATAATAAAATAGCACATTAATGTATTGTCACAAAATAGATCCTAACCCCCAAACTAGGCCTAGGCCTGTATTTTGGGAGTCAGCATTCAGCCATGAGTTCTATTTACAATCGAACAGGATTATGTAGGAGTGTCGCTATAGAGTTGACAGCGAATGTTATTGCCAAGTGGTAACACATATAGGTAAAATGACTTATTTATTATACAGGGTGTGGGTAATTAATAAAAAATGAACTTACAAAAGAAGCTAATAGTGATAAAGAGTTGTGTTTGTATGTGTGTGTGAAATTTTGAAAGTTGATATTTCTTATCAACTCTCAAAATTGTGTAAATGTGCATGTGATGGAAGTGTGTTGTGTGTGTGCAGATGGGTGTGAGTGAGTGTCTGGTCTGGTTCGCACCTTTGAATGTGTGTAAGGATAGGAAAATTACAATAGGTGACAGTGTGTATGAATTTTAAATCATATTATATATACAGGAAAAATTTTTAACCAGTGCGTAAATTTTACCATAATAGACTTCAACACGTTTTATTAAACACGTATATTTTATTTTGATATGTCTTAGTACTAAAAATAAAAGTTATCGCTTACGAAACATGTTTACTTAAAAACCATATTTCATTGTCACTCGGCGCTAGCGCATTCCCCACCCCCTCACCCCAGCCATGCGCCCGGGCGGCGGCGGCGGCCGCGAGTTTTCATTGATAGTATGGCGAATAGATTATGTCCTGGATGTTTTGCTTATTTCAAACTCGGATAAGGATGATTTTTTTTTAAATTTTTTTTTTTAACTAAACACGGAAATGTGTTCTATTACTGACACTGAACTACCAAAAAAAATTTACGCACTGGTTAAAAACTTATCCTGTATGTAAACAAACTTTCACTTTCCTGATAGTCCATCTTTTGGAGCCAGTCTGCTACCTTCTTTGTCATTTCTTGCCGACTCATTTTAGCAATGTTTAGCTTTTTGTTTGCGAGATTGTAAAGTTTACTGCTTAAGCTATTAAATTGGTGTTTGGCAAATGAGGTACGGCAAGGTATGGTAGGGCATATGGAGGATTTGGCACGCTTATTTGGGTCGGGTAGGGTAACACTTCCCTGTTTTCTTTGAATGGATTTGAGCACATAGAGCTGACGGACAGTGAGGAGTTTAAAATCAGAGTACAGTTGTGAGGTGGGAAACCTGTACGGTTTATTGGCCATAACCTTGAGCACAACCCTCTGTGCTCGCTCCAACCCGAGCAGGTAGGTCTTGGCTGCGCCTCCCCAAACGGTAATGCAGTATTGGATAATGGACTGACACAGGGCCAGGTAGACTAGTTTTAAATTTTTCAGTGTTGCAGAATCTCTCAGGGTCCTGAACACATTAATAAGCCTCCTAGTCCTTGTAATGACCGAGCCAATCTGCCTGTCCCATCTCAGTCCATCATCCATCAACACTCCCAAATATTTAGCCGTATCTACCCGAGAGATAACCTGGCAGATGCATTCGTGTCTGTTCTCGCAGGTATGTGCTGTTATTGAAAAATCAGGTAGGGGTTTAGTATTGGGTCTCAAAGAAAAGGTCAAGAAATGTGTTTTGTTAAGGTTCAGCGTGAGGAGATTTTGACTTAGCCAGGTCATTATCTTGGAGAGGGAACATTCGGCTCTATCTTTGACCATCTGCCAATTCCGTCCCCATACAAATACTGCTGTATCATCGGCATATGTAAAAATATTGGTGTGTTGAAGTGGCATAGTGCAGAGATCATTTATATATACCAAAAATAACAAAGGGCCCAAGATACTCCCCTGTGGGACACCAAAGAGGGTTGTGCGTTCCTTGCTAAGACAATCACCTATTTTGACATAATATTGCTTACGTTGCGAAAGATAGTCTTTGAATATACTTAAAACAGTACCTCTCACTCCTATTTTTTCCAGCTTTGTTATGAGGATAGGAAGAGAAACCGTATCAAACGCCTTGGATAGATCTAGATATATACATAGGCATCTATTACTTTTGTCAAGGTTTTCCACTACTTTCTCCGTCAGGTCCAAGACCGCATCCTCAGTAGAGACACCAGATCGGAAGCCGTACTGGTTGTCGGCTAATATTTTAAAGCGTTTCATAAAATTTTTGAGCGATTTATAGAGAATTTTTTCCAAGATTTTTGATAAGGCTGACAACACCGATATGGGCCTGTAATTATTGATGCAGTCTCTTTGCCCACCCTTGAAAATTGGGTGTATAATAGCTTTTTTCAAAGAATCAGGGAACACGCCAGTATTAATAGCACGATTACAGATGTGCGTTATGGGTGGAATCAATACTTGTCGGCACTCTCTGAGTACAGAAGATGGAATTCCATCCCATCCAGTAGCGCAATCTGGCCGCAGCTGTAGGATAGCGGTTTCAATGTCCACTTCATCTACTTCAAGAATAACGAGAGAGTTGGGTGGATAGTTTTCGGGACAGTCTACGGCAGGGGGCTGAGGGGGGACAGAGACAGCTGTGGATGAGGTCCGAGACAGGAGGATGTTATTGGCTAGGTTTTTACCGACATCAGTGAAAAAGTTACAGACAAGGTCTGCGGACGACTTAGGGCTATCTAATATTTGTAGTAGTTCGAGGGGGTTGTCTTTTACTTTTTGAATGTTGGTTATCTCTTTAATAGCCTTCCAAAGAGCTTTAGGGTCATTACCTGCTTTGTCCAGTTGACTTTTCTCATATGCAATTTTTAGTTTTCGTAGGAGTTTATTTGTAAAGTTCCTATATCGTGTATATGTTATTTTAAGTGTCATGTTGTCTGGAGATTTTTTTGCTTTAATATGTAACCTATCCCGATTTTTAATACAGCGCAGGAGCCCCGGCGTGATCCACGGCTTTAGGATTTTTTGCTTACTAGGAACCATAACTGTTACCGTGTGTTTATTAATAATTGATGATATTGTCGAAATTAGGTAATCTGTCGCTGTGTTAGCGTCATCCATTTCTAGGAGAGGTTTAAAGTTTGTACTTTTAATTTCCAATTTTATTAACGGATAGTCAATACGGGTTTTAGCGTTATTGTATTGTCGAGTAGGACACACGTTTGCTAAAAATAATACTACGGGCATGTGGTCGGTTATATGTGATTCTAGTACTAGTGTTGTAGAAGGATGAATAGATTTTAGCAGAATGTGGTCCAGACAAGTTTTGATCCTAGTGGGAAGTGTATGCGTGGGGAAAAGCCATGAGATGCATGAAAGGTAAGGTATTCCTCTGAAAAAGGGTCTCTATTCCTGCCACAAATGTCGATATTTATATCACCAACAAGGACTTGCGTACTAGTTTTTAGTTTGGTGTAGATGGAATTTAGACTGTCTAAGAAATTGTCGTGGTTAGATCTAGTCTTAAGTGAAGGCGGGCGATATATGGCAACAATATCTAACTTTTGTCCTATTTGACAAACCATACAATTCCCATCTTTGAAAGCTGGTTCATAAACTAGACAGGTTAATTTTCTGCTGGTAAAAATAATAATACCGTCATTTTGGTTAACTATGTTTCTGGTGTAATGTGATATATAACCCTCTAAGATTGGCAGATCTTTTACCTTGCTAAGCCAACATTCAGTTAAGACTATGACATCAAAGTTAACTTTTGTAAGAGACAGTAAGATGCGGAGTTCGTCAAAGTTTTTATTTACACTTCTAATATTGATGTGAATTATCTTTATAGTGATCTTTATAATATTATAATATCTACACTTGTAATATTATAAAGATGAATATTTTTTAATAAGTACAGTTGCAATCAGTCTTCTAATACTTACGAGAACTCCCCAATGTAAACCAGGGTTGTCACAAACACAACTCCATTTCCAACTCCGTTCAGGATACGTCCGGCGAATATAGTGGCCAAGTTATTGGCAAGTGCCATCACCACGTAGGCAAGCACCAGAACTGCTCCGCCAAGATATAGGCATGGCTTTCTGCCTATCACGTTACATAGATACCCGGAGAGGTAGGGTCCTGAAAGATAAAGAAAGTTTTGGTTGTAATGATTTTATCATGCTTTTTTTTATAGTCGGGAAATCATCAAATAACTTCCCCCGCCCTGGGCGGGGCGGGAGGGAGTGTCAAACTTTTACTGACTAAAACCCGTCTATGTTCCTTCATGTGCCCTTTGCGTTCCGGGGGCGCGGTATCTCTTTCGAACAACCCGCAGCCCCGGCGGGAAGTTGAAGAGGCTTGGAAAGGAGAAGTGTAGAAAAGAAGAGAGGTGTGAGAGAGAATGAATCACACACTGATTCCTTGTCTTTGAAATGCTAGAAGTGATCTTGTACGAACACAAGATTGGTATTAGCTTTCATTTCTAATTTTTAGCACTGAGTACATTTGTAGTACTTACTTTTAGTGACTTTTGATAGATCGTTTCGACATTAGTTTATTTTTATGGAAATAAACGTAACTATTCAACTTATTATAACACATTTTTTAAAGAGTATGTGTGGAGTTTCTTTCCTATTCTTCTCCATGTGAAATTACCTTTTGAAATGGGCAGTTGCATATTTTAAAAGGTAATTTCATGTAATTGACTTTCAAAACTGTTTGACTTTTTTTTTTTTTTGGGAAAGCTATACACGATTATGATATGCACTTGACGGAAAACTTTAATACGGCTTTTGATCTTTCTTACTCGTAATAAGCTCTTCTTTTCCAGAGATTGTTTGTATGTTTGTAAGAGGTTTACTCTGAAAGTACTGATCCAATAAAAATCTTTTAATAATGGAAAATCGGCAACGCTATTACTATAGGATATGGTAAGCTTGATAGTAAGCATAGTGGCCAAGACACGAACTAAAACAACCAAATTATTTTGAATCTTTATATCAATTTTCCCATTTTTTCGTCAACTACACCAGACGTCAAGAAATTATTTTATTTAAATAAAGCTAAGAATAACTATGTATAGTTTATATTCTTAAAAAAATCGATAACGTACCAAATAAATTACTTACTAGACAATTGTGTTCTTACTATGTAGTATTAGTATTATAGATTGTTATTCAAATAAGGTAACGCCACGGTCTAACGGGTGTAAAAATATACTAAACGAAGCTAAAAGTAAATAATATTCATTCATTTCAAACAAATTAAAACCTAATTATTAGGCATACTTAAGAGCTAAAATTAAGTGTTTTAGAGATGTTATGTATCATTGGTTGGCAAACAAGCCGACGGCCCACCTAATATTAAGTGGTCACTACCTCTAGACTCTATTAGTCATCTATAATACCAGAAGCCTTACAAATACCTTGCCATTACAGAGGCAAAATTGAAATGTCTCATGTGCCTGTAATTACACCGTTTCCCGTACCCTGCAAATCGAATCACAACAATGCTGCTTTGCGACAGAAGTAGTAGGTACATGAAAAATGGCTTTACTATTTCTTGGAATTGTTGTTATCTAATACCATATTAAAAGAAGATGTATTGACAAAGGTAGAAAGAGTATGCTTAGATGGTTCGGTCATGTTGAGAGGATGAGTGAAAGGCGACTAACAAAAGGGATTTATTTCACAAATGAGAGTGGCAACGCCGCCGGGAAGAGACACCGTAAAAAGACCTACCCTGACCTTATTGGTGAGGTTCTGCAGAAAGGCCGGGTGCTCAGTACTCGTAACCGGCACGCTTGCATGATCAGATGTATGAACGTGGATGAGACGAAAGGAGTATGTAAGGATCGTATCAGGTGGCGTGCTGTGGTTTCTGCCTACCTCATGGGATAAAAGCTTGAGTTTATGTATGTATGTAATACCATATTATTGCTATTACCTGTGACAGTCCCAACAAAAATAAAAGAAACAACCCAGGACGCTTCTCCATCAGAGATAACATTCTCCAAGGGTGTCTCGTCAGCATCCTGCAGTTTGGTCAGCACTGGTCCAGTCCAACCAAGTGTGTATCCCACCATCGACTGCCCTATGTATACTGAAATTACAAATAAACTTGCTATATAGTTTGGCAGTTGGTGGTGTGACACTCCCGTGTCTCGAAAAGCACGTAAAGCCGTTGGTCCCGGCTGTCATTCGTAGATCTTTGACAGTCGTTACGGATAGTCAGAAGCTAGGAAGTCTGACAACCAGTCTAATTAAGAGGTATCCGTGTTGCACAGTATCTGGGTTGTAGAGGTCAGATGGGCGGTCGCTCCATGTAATACACTGGTATTCAGCTACATCTGGTTAGACTGGAAGCCGACCCCAACATAGTTGGAAAAGGCTGAGCAGACGTGATATGTGATACACTCCGGTGTAACCCGCGCTCAGTTACATCTTTGGTTACTGCTCCGCTCCTCTTGGTCGTAGCGTGATGTTCTATACGTATACACCTTCCTCTTGAATCACTCTATCTATTGCTGAAGACGGCATCAAAATCCTTGCGCAATTTAATATATCTAAGAGTACAGACGTTGGAAAACGACTTTGTTTTATATTAGGTAGAGATTGTAATATTTTTGGTATGTAGGTACGTGATTGTAAAAGAACGACAGGCAAATTATATTACGCAATACTTGGTAATTATCAATACTTATATTATAAAGCTAAAAAGTTTCTTTGTCTATATTTGAATGCGGTAAACTACGGGTTCAATTAAAAAAAGATCTTTTGCGGTATAATAGCTAGCTTAAGGAGCTCGAGGAAGGCATTATATAAAATTGCGATTTGACCTGCAGGACCAGAGCAATAACCAAAGTGTCACAATAAGCTTGTATCCGCAGGTTAAGGTGAAGCTAGTCTTTTGATAAAGCCGTAAATTGCTATGAGTTAGCCGGCCGTCTTATACATTATATTGTTCTATATAGCGTAAGTGGTGTGGATGAATAATTTTTCAATGTCAACTTATTTTTTGTTTGGTTGGTATGCACTAAGCAAGTATATTATTATATTCTTTAAGAGTGTTTCTTTCTAAGTAATTTTACGACCATAATTTTATTCCCTTTCTAGTTTTTACTAAAAAAAAATATTGAAAAATAAATACAAAAGAAAGAAGAAATTCGGTACCTAATAGAAAATATCTTTGTTTCTTTTTAACACTACATTGACTTTTATAATACGTTTTTATCGTATTTTTTTAAATAAAATAAAAAAAAGGTATAATCTAAATAAAATAAAAAAAGGTACTTACAGCATGCTGCTATCATATATTGCTTACTTAACCCTCTGCCGCTGAGGTTACGTCTGACAGACAACGCAACATAAAATTTTGGTTGCTATGCCGCCATTTTTCCGAGAATCGTCCTGCGCCGCTCAGTAGCTTCCTGCGCCCGCGCGCCCCTCCCGTCAGTGCGGCGACGACAGCCGCAGCGTGCGTACGTGACGAGTATTACAGCTGCGGTGTCCGTGATACGTAAGGTCAGTAATAAGTGATGTGTCGTGTAGACGTATTGTCAGTAAAATGATTATATCCCAATACTGTATTATGGACGTAACGTCAGTATTTTCATACAAACTCGACGTTGGCCACAAGCAATTTTTTATCGATTACTGGATATAGCTGGTATTAATGCATATGTGCTTTACAGTGAGTATCCAGAATGCAAAATGAGAAGAGCTGACTTTCTTATGCACCTTGCAAGGGAATTGGTACTGCCAGCTCAACTTCCAAGAGAATCGCGTATGACTCTTCGGCGCGTTTTAGGACAAGATTTGCCACCTCCTCAGCCACCAAACGACACTGGCGCATCATCAACAAGAAAGTTGTGTCGTATCTGTCCAAGTAGATTGAAGCGGCAAACGAGATTTATTTGTTGCATTTGCACAAAACCGATTTGTTTGCAGTGCGCCGCTCAAGTTTGCGCTGATTGTAAGACTGAATTTTGAGACTGTATTGTAACAAAAGTACTCTAAGAATTTCTATTTTTTATTTTTTTATGAATAGTTTCAAGCCAGAAGAAGGCAAAACTAAGTTTTTATTGTCATGTTTTTTAATATTTTTCAATTTGTTAATTTTTAATAGTCATTGTACCAAAAGTTCTTTGATCTCGTAAGTGATACAAATATAATTATAAATTCTTAAATCTGAGTTTTATTGCAACTCTCATTGTAATTACCATTTAAAAATATGTCAAATGTTATATTAATTCAAGTTCCATGACAAAATATATAATACCTACAACATAAATAGTACTCTACTTACACGTCTGTCAGACTACTCCTCAATATAATAGACATAAAAATGGCACCTCAGTTGCAGAGGGTTAAACTTGTATTACTTTTGGCCCCCATTTCACTATACACTAAATTTTACTTTATATTTAAATATCTATTTTAATATCACCTATCGCCTTTATTTGCACATGTATGGAGCCATCTGACTTATTTGAATGTGTCTTTAGGTATATTTATTTATTTTCCACGTTAATAAAACTTTAGGTATCGATATTTTAGATAGCCGATTAGGGTTCCGTGTTCAAAATAAAATGAATGTAAAACACCATTTCTTCAGTTTAAAAAGAAACTACATTCATTATTGATAGACAGATGCTATTATGATGTCAAAGATTACTTGTGTGACAAAAATATTGTATTCCAATGATAAGTAAGGAAAAATAAGTATAATTTTTTATGTATGATAATATTGTGAATTCTCCTCCTTCCTCTTTTTCTTTACATAAGATTTTAATTTGCAATGTTGTAAAAAACCATTATGACTAATATGACCTACTTTTTTTATTGGACTATACAAACAATTTTGATTATGATTATTTATATACGCATTGACTTTTAATAGACATTACTCCTTATTGTGACATTTGTAATTTTTTGTAATATTTTGATTGTATTTATTTCTCATCATTTAATTTAATTTTGACATACCTCTCATAGTACGAGAGCCCACGACCAAAATTTTTGTCTCATAGCAATACGGCCAAAACCGCATCAAATCGATAGATACGATTATCCTGAACTCGAAAATACCAATATCAGACATTTTCCGCGTAGCGTTTGATCTGACCGAATTTTCAAAATTGTCAAAGAATTTTACCGAACTGCATCATAGCAATATGTCTGATTTGCAGACTGTAGTTGAATGATAGTTCAGAGATACCGGAAACATATTTTTCAGACGTTAGTGGTGTAGCGCAAACCCGTAAAATCACTTAAAAAAATGAAAAATGAGACAAAAAAAATGTCTCATAGCAATACGTCTGAAAATCTTTTTTATTAGTAAATTTTGGTTATTTGATGCGAACAAAACAATTTTCAGACGGAAATGTGAACGCATTAAATTTTGAGACCGTTTTGAAAATGTTAACAAATTTTACCGATCGGTATCATAGCAATATGTCTGAAAATTGTTGGACATGATAAAATAAGTTGTCCACATGTGCAAAAAAATTATATCAGACAAATTAAGTGTAGCACCTTCTCTATCAGACAACTTTTCGATACTCAGATATCATTTAAAAATCGTATTGAGGCATCTTGAATTTTCTGTTACAAACCAATGAATACGTTGCGACCCTGAATTTATTAGATGATAATTAACAAAGAATTTACCCGAAACCGTAACATTGAAGTTGAAGGACTGAAATAAATCGCACAAAAGGAAACTGGGATGAAGTTGAAAAAAAGTATATGCTACACTTAAAGTGTCTGAAAACAGGTTTTTGGTAATCATGGCAGCAATACGAAAAGTTGAAAAAAAAAAATATCCGTATTGCTATGATACAGGTCGGCTAAATTTGTTGACATTTTCAAAAATGCGCTCAGGCTATATGCTACGCGCAAAATGTCTGAAAACAAACTTTTTCGTAATACAATTATAAAATCTATGTACATTTTCACTATCAGACGTATTGCTATAATACCGACTGTCTTTTTTTTTTGACACAGCAGAAATGGCCTCCCACGCAGTTGCTACACTTTCGACCGTTACTACACACCTAGTCGGGTTCAGAATCATACAATCTAACGATTTTATAGGGTTTTTGCCGTATTGCTATGAGACATGGTTTTGGTCGTGGGCTCTCGTACTATCAAATAATTTGAATTCCCTCCTCGCATGATTGGTATTGTACTTTTCTCTTTGCATGCCACCATATTTGTACGCCACTAGGCATAACATAGCGACCATTGTACTTATTTAAGATCTATTTCACTACCTATGTTACACAAATAAAAAATGATTTGATTTGATTTGATTTGCATGTCACACAATGGATTTTCAAATTTAGAAAAAACCGAGCGACTGCCCCATTGGTCTCGTGCTCGCAGGAATGGCTATTGAGAGGCCCTTCAATTCCCAGGTCAAGCAAAAAGTGTTATTGGGTTTTCCAATAGGTTGTTCTCGTGTAGTTGTTGTTGTTGTAGCAGCCCAGAGTTTAGGAGTTGGTGGTGTGACACCCTCGTGTCTCGGAAAGCACGTTAAGCTGTTGGTTCCCACTTTTTCGTTACGGGTAGTCAGAAGCCAGGAAGTCGGACAACCAGTCTTACCAGGAGATATCGTGTTGCCCAGTAACTGGGTTGTGGAGATCAGATAGGCAGTCGCTCCATGTAAAACACTGGTATTCAGCTGCATCCGATTAGACTGGGGGCAACTTAGTTTCGAAAAGGCTAAGCAGATGATGATAAAAAACTAGCTAATGCCTGCAACTTCGTCCGCCTGAAATGTCTGTTATCTGCAGTGTTATTAATGCGCGAGCCACTAATTATTATCCTAAAATAAAATTAGCATAAATTACTCCCTATAACATTAGCTACCTACCGTCAAATTCGGACCAGCTGTTTAGGGAATGAGGCGGGACAAACAGTCTGACAAAAATATTTTAATTTATTTTCGTTTTAGTTCGTGAACCTTGTTCATCATAATAATGGATTCGTACGGAACCACTTGAATTGAATACATTAGTGCGATAAATTGGCAACTGATTGGTGTTATCAAGATGATAATAGGATCGCTGATAAAAGATATATCAATCTGCATTAAGGTGCTTGTAGTACGCATGCGTAGGTAGGTACCTACCAATAATATTTAGCATAACAAAACATCACACCCATTTTCACCGAACGGTTAAGCAGAGGTATAGGTACCAGTATCTTTTTTAAGCATGGGAAATTATCAAATGGCTTCTGCCGCTCTGGGTGGAGCGGAAAGTAGTGTCAGACTCTTACTGACTGAAAACCATGCATGTTCCTCCTAATACTCGCCGGATTTTTGCATAATTTAATAATCTTATAGCGCTCAGAGATACCGTAGCTTTCTAGTAGCGAAAGAATTTTCAAAATTAGTCCAATAGTTTCGAAGGTTTGCCGGTTTAAAGACATTATGTAATATCTATATTTGTATAGATTTATCTCCTTTTGTCGCGAACCGCACATGCCACACAGTTAAAAGATAAGTTGTTAGTAGTCTTCGAGGTTCCTACACGTGTTCAAGATCTTCAGATAAATATTAGATTTGATAAACTAACATTTCTTGCTTAACGGAGTGTTGAGGAAACAACAATCGATATTTTTTTTAATCAAAAATTGCAACCGGCATCAAAAACTAAAAATTTTGGAAGTCGGTGGCAACAAATAGAACCATGGCACTTTTAATTTTTTAAGGCGGTTGTCTTTTGTTTTCAAAAATGTTTTACTTTTCGCTTTTTAGTATCTAGTTCCTGGCATCCAAATCCATGAAGGAACGGTAATACTACTACCACCTCTGAATTATGACTTCTTTTTTGGTGCGCCGTAGAATTTCCCATGGACTTCTTCGATCATGGGGGTGACGGAGGGGCATGACTCGTACCGGCTAAAACCACCGCGGTGTTCCACCTCTGCCTATTGCCGGGATATGACATACAAAACAAAAAAGAATCATCAAAATCAATTCATAATTGACGGAATGATCGCGAAACAAATATACGGCCAGTTATAAAGGCTTTTGAGTAAAAACAAAATGTTTGCAATATGGTTTGAGGGGTTACTATGTGTCTGGCATTACAAGTATAATATTTTTTTAAATTATTAAATACAATTTTGATTAATGGGCAGTACGCGTTTAAATGTAGAACAAAATTCAGAAATGGAATACAAAAAATTGGTCGTGCTTACTTGGAAGAGGACTTTTTCATGAGAACGCTCGCTAAACAAACAAAAAAATCTTGCTACATTATAATATTAGTATATGTAGATTTAGTAAAAGTAAGTTTTTACAAGAAGTCAGCAACAACTTATTAAGCAGTTGATGTTTAAGATCATGAAGATTAATAACTTATTGTCCAAACATGACTCGACTACTTTTGTATGCACTACATTGCCGGTACAGTCCCCACAAAAGTGTGTATGCATAAAAATAGCACATTAATCTCGTGCCAGTTATCTGACATCATTCTAAGCGGATAAACTTTATCAGCAATAATAAAATATTCTAGTCATTGCCATTAGGTACACAACTTGATTTTTGTTTCTGTGATTGAGTAATATGACACAACATTTATTGAAATAATCTTTTACGTATTTTTTTTTTTTTTAGCAGCTCGGAGTTTGGATTTGTGCCCTGTTAATGGCAATAGGCTCGCCCCCTATTACATGGGACCTAAAATATACCGGAGAACTGTGGGTGTACATTGATACACCTCTGCCTAACCCTTCGGGGAATACAGGCGTGATGGTATGTGTTGTTTTTTTTTTGGTTGTAGATTAGCTTTTGTTTCGAATTTTCGAAGGGATGCTGGTAGGAATTGAGTTGTATGGAGTCCCTGTAATACATTATTTTTTATTATAGGTAAAGCCCGCTAGTCTAATCCCAAAACACTGGAACTCCTGAAAGCCAGAATCAACAGAGGAGACCGCAAGAAAAGCGCCGAGGCAATGAAGCTCGACGAGTCCCGGAGACACGATTCAACTGTCTTGGATCCCGCAACGAAATTAATCAGAAAAGATTAGCGGAGGACTAAGAAATCATAATTTCCACTGTAATACCGATAAAATGCATGTAGTATGCATGCCTATTATAATTTAAAAAGCACCCAAGTGCTCTTTGTGCATTCAATGCGCTGTATCATCCGACCCTCCTCTTCTTTATAAGAGGGGTCAAGTACCTACATAATGCAACGCATGTACAGAATTCTTTCATTAAAAAACACAGTTCCTCACTCACACTAGGAATTTCCTCTGTATCGTCAGTGTGCTTTAAAACATCACATACACAAACAGCCAGACCCGGAACAACTATCTATAGGCCAGACAAATATTTGTTCAGTGCGGCAATCGAACCCGCGACATGCAGCACAGCAGTCAATCACTTAGTCACTGTACCGATCGTGCTGTCGAAGCATTATCATTCGCCAACCAATCAGCTGATAATAATTATGCTGTTTAATAATAGTTCATTGTTTTGCGCCATGAAACGCAGTGTACCTATACTAATAATTGTAAAGCAAAAAATTTGTTTGTATTAAACATGACTAGTAAATATAAACACGCGATTGTTTAGATAAGATCATAATAAAATTACGCTAATAATATAATTATACCTATTTGACTGCCTCGTTAACCTAGTGGTCCTAAGTGCGAGTGCGACGATAGAGATGGGTTCGATTCCAAGGTCAAGCAAAGTGTTATTGGGTTTTTCTTTGGAATTCTCAGTATCAGCTCGGAGTTAGGATTTGTGCCCGGTTAATGACAATAGGCTCGCCCCCTATTACATGGGACCTCAACACACGGGCGAACTGTGGGTGTTCATTGATACACCTCTGCCTTACCCTTCGGGAAATACAGGCGTGATGGCATGTAGGGAATATAAACACGACATTGTGTAGATAAGATCATAAATACATGCATAATAACGCAAATACTATAATTATACCTATTTAAATTGCATGTAATCGATTTTTTATTAAGAATTATCTACATTTATCATGTATTGAGTTCCTACATAATTCTACACCAGGGTCAATATTTTATGCGTCAAATGTCCTCCTCAAATGGCATTCCAACGATTATTATTCCGTTGTCAGTTAACAAAAGAAAAATGCTGTTCCGTACATTTTGACTGTGAGGGAGGTCCAAAGCAGAATAAAAAAAAATACGAATAATTTCTTCGTTTCTCTACAATTATATTATTATACTGACAAAAGTATTTGACTTTGGTGTTGAAGCCTATGGAGATAGTTACAGGGTAATATTTTTGAGAATAGGTCCAATAATTAAAACCAAAGCAATAAACAAATAAACATTTAATATTAAAATCACTACTTATCATCTACTTAAGATCTCTTGAATCTCCAACAGACTCTTCCCTTTTGTTTCAGGTACAACGACTAGACTAAAGAAAAACGCAAAGGCACAAGCTCCAGCAAATATCCAGAAGGTCACACTAGGACCCAAAGCTGGTAACATGTAACCAAATGCTGTGGTTACTCCGAAGCCAAACACCCATCCGATGGTTACTGTGAACGTACCACCGAAGCCTCGACAAGTATCCGTGAACATTTCACCGATGAAAGCGTTGGGGATGATGCCAAAACCTGGGAAAGAAGGGAAAAGGGGGTTATTTTTTATTGCTGTCAGGTGTCAAAGCTAGATGTGGAATGTTTACTATCTCTTACTCAACCGTGGCAAGTACTGGCCCTAGCAGGCTCCGTCTACAATACTGACATATCTTTATTCTGATCGGAGGCCGAGCCACCCAATACTGGCTGTCCGTAGGCCCGTGCTTACGGTGGCCGGGAATCTCCCTACGACTCCCGACGCCCGGAGCGTCACCTCTTATTGCGGTGGCTGGAGTGTGAGATAGGCCTCTCTCTCACGCGGCCCGCCTCCTCCTTCACAAGCACTACTTTGCAGAAGTAAGAGACTGTTTTCCAAGCCCATTCGTTCTGGACCATGGATTGAATCAGGACCGGACGTGAGAAGTAGCTACCGCCGATCGCCTTTACGAGGACAAGGCGGTGCTCCGCATAAGCAGGGCAGACCTCCACCCCTTAATCTTGGTATTATACCGTGTTCCTTGTCTGTGCGAGATAAACTTTTTAACCAACGAAAAGACGGTGGAGGTTCTCAAGTTGAAGCGTATATTTTTTTTGTGTAATTATGATAATTCTTTTTTTTTTTAATCGTATTACTATAATGATGACGTATTTTTGAAACGACATCATAGTTCGATCTCTACGCCCGCCGGTGAAACAAGTAAAGGTCCTGATGAAAATAAACTTACCACCAAAGTAGGATAAGAAGAAAAATATAATTGATACAAGCGCGAGCCACTGTAAGTTGTCCGCGGATGGATGTTCATTCTCGTACAAGTAGAAGTAAATTCCAAGCGCAGCCTGAAAAAAATCGTTAAAATGAATCCAAGTAAAACTTAGATGTTACGAGAATCAATGAAAACCAAGATGTAAGGAAAGTGCTAAAAGGGTACAATAAACGGCCTCGTTAGCCTAGTGGTCCTAAGCGTAACTGCTACGCTAGAGGTCGGCCTCGTTAGCCTAGTGGTCCTAAGCGCAACTGCTACGCTAGAGGTCTTGGGTTTGCTTCCCAGCTCAAGCAAAAAGTGTTATTGGGTTTTTCTATGACATTCCCAGAAGCAGCTCGGAATTTGGATTTATGGCTGGTTAATGGCAATATACTTGCCCCCAACATGGGACCTAAATATACCGGGAACTGTAGATGCATTGGTACAACTCTGCCTAACCCTTCAGGGAATACAGGCGTAATGGTATTATATAAATTTTATACTCAGGAATAACAGTGTCTTATCAAAGACTATCACATCCAAACGTCATTCTTACATTGTGATCTGGACAAATTAACCATGGATACATTTTGATGGGCTTGAGATGAGCTGACATAATGGTGAATGATGCTGATGGTGATGTG
Organism: Caradrina clavipalpis; assembly: GCA_932526535.1. Classification (NCBI taxonomy): domain Eukaryota; kingdom Metazoa; phylum Arthropoda; class Insecta; order Lepidoptera; family Noctuidae; genus Caradrina; species Caradrina clavipalpis. The sequence continues at coordinate 3,101,079 of OW052110.1, forward strand.
ATGACACATACTAGATTCTAGGAATTAAGAGCAGTCCCACAAAAATTCAAAGAGAGGGAATTTGTACAGCATATCATTGCAGTTAACGCTTCTCTAAATAAACACCGAATCTTGTTGATGAATAACTATCATAATCTATATTAATGTTATAAAGAGGTAAAGTATGTGAAGTTGTAGGGGGTAACCTGTGTGTTTACTGACCTGATTTTAAAAACTCTGTTACCCATAGAAAGCTACGTTATTTGTGAGTGTCATATAACATCACGCTATAACCCATAGAGCGCAGCAGTAACCAAAGACTTAACGCAAAGCGGGTGACATAAGCCACGCAGAGGAAGTCGCGGGCAGAATAATAAAGAATAAGCCAAAGAAGACAAAGATAACCACTTACCAAACTTAATGAACAGCCAGCTGTAGAGACTAACAGCAAAGATTTCCTACCAGTTCTATCAACAAGTATTGGTGCAAAGACTGCTGCAAAAACTTGAGCAAGACCAACAATAATAGTTGATATATGAGACTCCATACTAGATCCAGTCATATCAAAAATAATCGTTGCAAACGACATGACAGCTATCACACCACTCATTTGTTGAAGAATATTGAGCGCTATTATAATAGTAGCAGCTTTTCTATTCGATCTGACCGTGTACATTTCAGTCAATTGAGCCATATTTGACTTTGGCTTTTCATTTGCTTGTGCTACTATTTCGTCTATGTCGTCTTGTCTGCCAAGTGATGTTAGGTTGGCCATTGCTTCTTCTCTGTTACCTGAAATGAAAGTTAGTTTATAAAATTGGAGTAATTTCTCAGTTGCTTTTTTTAAGGCTGCTATAAATTTATCATTGGCTATATGATTTGCATATTTAGTGGTTATGTTATCGTTAAGAACGTTCCTTTCTATAGGCTGGCAATCAGGAATTTTGATAGAAGATGGTTATTGTAGTCTGATCTCTCCTCGGTCGTTTTAGATTGCGGTTGCCGTCCCATCGGACTATGAGAGTGACGGAAGAACGAGTGCACCTGTATTTACATATGCACGTCCGCACTATAATATCTCCTATAAGTACGCATCAAGCTAGCAAACTGGCTAGTCTTCAATTAGAAATTGACAGAATTTCTCATTGAAGGCTAGCCAGTTCGCTAAGAAAATCGTTTGAAGAATCAAAAGAAAATACAATTCTTACCCTTTATAACTTGATATACAGCACTTTCAGTAACGAAAAAGAATACTAAAACGAGGTACAGACAGCATACAGCCGCGGCTATCCAGTTGATCGCCGCGTAAGATACAAACGGTCCTACTGAATACGCTAGCAAGACACCGATTGTATTTGAGAACCCTGTCAGTGTTAGCAGTGTGCCTCGAATTCTTGTTGACCTGGGAAATGAAAAAGAACTGACTGAAGAACTGGTTTTTAGGAGCATGAAAAGGCGGTTCTATTAGCTGTCACATTAGTGAAGTAGTCGTTAGTGCGAGCGCTGAGCATCTGTCTCTGGGTTTGATCACAAGGGCTGTTAAAATGTTATTGAGTTTTCTATTACTTTTTCAGTAGCAGCTGTTAGATTGCACTAGGTTTGCAAATATTGAGAACATAAACACCATGGGTCAAGGAGTGGTGGATTTACATGGGTTTAAACTTAAATTGCTAAAATGCGGGTGGCTATAGACTTCTGCGTATCCCTTTCCATAAATACATAGGTTAAGTCTTGTTAGATTTCCTTTTATTAAATTCAATGTCAGTATACCTTCCAGCTTTTGGACTTCTATCGCTAAAGCAAGACTTTAAAATGAGTATACACGAGAAAGCTTGCATTGCTGTTAAGCTTTTAGCCAACACATACTACTTTAAACTCTATTTCAGTCACGATTTAGTTCATTTTCACTTTCTTCGTTCTTTCACACTTTCTGTCTCACAAAGCTTATAATATAATGTTTACTCACGCCATCTCCCCAATGTATACCAGATTTAATACAAATATAATTCCGGTACCAACTCCAGTGATAACTCTGCCTACGTATATCACAGCCAGATGTTTAGCAACTGCCAATATAATGAAGGACAGCAGAAAAGCGCTCCCACCAAGGTATAGGCATGGCTTTCTGCCTATCACGTTACATAGGTATCCTGAGAGGTATGGACCTGAAAGTAAAAGAAAATACTGGCTGATTTTGATCTAGAAGAGATGTTTAAGACAGGTTAAAATATAAGAAAAAAGAGTGTCCGGAGCGAGAGAACGGGGGTTGTAGTATGGTGTGTCAAAGTATGTGTCAGGGTAAGAGAGAGATATAGCTATACCTGCCGAATAGTCCCATCTCTCTTTCGTAACAGAACTATAAGAAAAATGCCGTTTCGATCCTTTTAAAAAAAAGGTTCCGGGCATTGATAGTTTTAATGAAATCATAAGAAGTGTTGCTGATTAGTTCGTATTGCCACTTCTTTGTAGCAAACGAGACAGTTTATTTTAAGATTCGGAGGATGTTGATTTTCGTGGACGCAGATAAAACCCGCGGTTTACTGGTCCAGATCACAAGTACCTTTTAACAAACGCTTCAGTCGTTTTGTCATGACGAGACAACAAATAGACAGAACAGAATCATCATCATCATATGAATATCAGCCGCAGGACATCCACGGCTGTAAATAGGCTTCTTCCATAGAATTCCAGAAGGACCAGTTGGAAATAATTTAATGTAAGGATTATTAATTTATTTTATTGTTATATGATACTTAAAATTTAGTTTGACGATAAAGATGGATGGATTGTGTGAAGAATGATAATGAAAGAGAAGGGAGTCGGTAATAGCATGATGGTTGACAGGACGGCATGGAAGAAGAAAACATGTTGCGCCGACTCCAAGCAAAATGGGATAAGGGCAGGAAGATGATGACTTACAATTCAGTTAGACATTCCTTATAAGTAGGTAAGTGTGGATTTTCAGACCTGTTATTTTGCATTTAGATTGTAAATGTGTGTTTATTGTTATCATACCTACCTATGATAGTCCCCACAGCCATGATGGATACAGTCCAGGACGCTTGCGCATCAGAGATGACATCGTCTAAAGGTGTCTCTGCCGGGTTCTGTAGAATGGCTAGTACAGGTGCTGTCCACCCAATGTTGTACCCAACTATTAACTGCCCGATGTATACTGGAATTGTTTAATATTTTTAATTCATACCATGACGCCTGTATTCCCCTAAGGGTTAGGCAGAGATGTACCAATGTATACCCACAGTTTGCTGGTAAGTTGTAGATCCCATGTAAAAGGGTCGAGCCTATTGGCAATAACCGGGTTACCGGGCACAAATCATAACTCCGAGCTGCACTTTGATCGACCTGGGAATCGAACCCAAGACTTTTAGCGTAGCAGTCGCGCTTAGAACCACTAGGCTAACGATAACTCGTTAGCCTAGTGGTTCTAAGCGCGACTGCGACTGGCTAACGCCACGAGACGACTCCCGGCCACCGTAGACGCGGGTCTGTGGACGGTGAGCAATGGGTAGCTCACCGTCCGTACGTTCACTGATCAACGACAGACCGTGTCGACGGCGCGTTCGTGTTCCACGCGCGCCTCAAAGAGATGTCAGCAAACTTGGATGGGGCCACTGAGGGCCGATGCCTGCCGGGGCTGCGGGTTGTTCGAAAGAGATACCGCGCCCCCGGAACGCAAAGGGCACATGAAGGAACATAGACGGGTTTTAGTCAGTAAAAGTCTGACACTCCCTCCCGCCCCGGGAAGTAATTTGAAGATTTCCCGTCTTAAAAAAAAAGGCTAACGAGTTAGTTCTATTAATATGGTGTGTAAAAAGACAAATGACGTTGTGAATTAATACATATACTACTTTTATTATAGGTGTGGAAAATGCCGACAGTGTAAAAAAATTAGGGGTTGTGCGAGTATTTAAAATCTTATTGGGACCATTATTAACTTGTTTTCGTAAAAAAATATTGAGCCGTGATGTTATATAGCTTATAGGCACTATTTCTCAAGAACCTGGCTATCATATACATTAAAAAATAAACCTTTTCAACCGGTATTCCCAAAGATTAGCATATCCATAGAAACAAACTCTTCAGCTCAATTAGATAAAAAAAAAAAAATACTATCACGCCTGTATTCCCCGAAGGGTTAGGCAGAGGTGTACTAATGTACACCCACAGTTCGCCGGTATATTTCAGGTCCCATGTAATAGATATATTAGTAAAAATAAATACTTACAGCATCCTGCGATTATAAATTGTTTTCCTATAGTTCTATTAACTTTGGACCCCATGGTAATCAACTCACTCACACTTCAACTTAAAATAATGTTATATTATAATTTATTTTTTGTTTTCACGTAAACATATCAAGCTTTTGTTTTACAATAATTATCACGTAGTTACCTATTTGCTTACTGTATTGAGCTGTTTGAGTTATCTGGTAAATATTTTCTTTTATCTTATATATCCACGAGAATCAAAATATTTTTTATCAGATTATTAAATAGAGATGGGTAGCAAGAATTGAATACTTGAAACCATATTCTTGCTAGTTGCCATATTATACATTTTTTTTTGGTGTAACTATTTGACTACCCCTTTGGTCTCGTGGTCGCAAGCGCGACTGCTGAGCAAGGGGTCCCGGGTTCGATTCCCAGGTCGGGCAAAAAGTGTTATTGGGTTTTTCCATTAGGAATTTCTCAGTAGCAGCCCGGAGTTGGAAGTTGGTGGTGTGACACCCCCGTGCCTCGGAAAGCACGTAAAGCCGTTGGTCCTGCGCCTGATCTCTCTCCGGTCGTGTCGGATTGCCGTCTCATCGGGCTATGAGAGTTAAAGAGGGAGTGCACCTGTGTTTGCGCACACACTTGAGCACTATAATATCTCCTGCGTACGGGGCTAGTCTGCATTAAGGTTAGCCGCCGTGGCCGGAATCGGCCTGGAGAATTACTTTTTTTTTTACATAGTATATGCAAATGGGGTGCCCATAATGAGATATTATTACCATCAAATATACTACTACATTCCATTTTATAACCTCCTCCTTTTTGGAAGTCGGTTAAAGAAGTAAGAGAATTGACAAGAATAATAGGACTAATATAGACTTTTTCTCTTGTCGCTTGTTATTTTTTTCCTTTCTACTTTCGATATGATAAACTCTTCATAATAGTCATGGATCGAAAAATATGGAAAAAATCATAGGGTACATGCGCCATATTTCCCTATGATAATTATGACTATGACTGTGATGATTTCCATATTTCCATGCTATGATTATTGATACGGAACCACATACATTTATGAAACATGACGAACCACACACGTTAATATTCAGCAATTAAGTGCTATACTATTATCGAGTAGGTAATCTCAATAGGTGCAATGTTTTTTCCCACACAATCTACATAATACATTCTATCTCTAATTGGTGAACCAGTTACTTATCTTTTCGTTATTGAGGGATACTATAAAATAAGAGTACATATATACATACATAAACTCACCCTTTTTTCCATTGGGGTAGGCAGAAATCACAGAACGCCACGTGCTACACAATCCTTAGATACTTCTTTCGCCTCGTCCACATTCATACTTCTGGTCATACAAACACACCGGTTATGACTACTGCGCACCCGACAAGAGTATAAACAAAATAAGAGTAGTAATGAACGAAAGGTTAGGCAGAGGTGTCCCATGTAATAGGGGGCGAGCCCATTGCCATTAACAGGCACAAATCCTAACTCCGAGCTGCTACTGAGAATTTCATAAAAATACTCAATAACACTTTTGCTCGATCTTTTCTTTTTTTATTTGTGCGCGGTGGAAATCCTCATTGACTTCCTCCGTCATGGGGGTGATGGCGGGGTATGCCGGACTCTTACCGGCTAAAACCACCGCGGTGTTCCACCTCTGCCCATGGCCGGGGGTGCGGGATTCGCATAAGCACATTTACCGCTCCGACCGGGCATCGAACCCAAGGTAGCAGTGCGTAACAATCGCGCTTAAGACCACTAAGCTAACGAAGCAGTTCATCAGGTTATATATTTATTGATTTAGTTTCTTGTAGGCACGTATGTGTGCCAATAAGGTTACATCATAGGCATGTTAAGAGGAGGGTAGGTAGAGTTGGAACCTAGATTGCCACTTCTAAATTCATACATTTAGCAAATTTATTGTAGCACTTAGTACGTATTGTAGTACTTTGAATGACTTTTAATTTTTAATAGATCGTCTTGACATTCGTATATTTTATGGATTTAATGTCACTGTAGTATTAACATAATGTAATATATTTTTAAAAGAGTATATATGGAGCCTTTTGCCCATTCTTCTCTTAAGAAACTATTTTTTGGAATGGGCATATTCAGTATTATAATTTTTTATTTTGTAATTGACATGCAAAAGTGCCTCTTAATTGACTAATTGAAATAAATGATTTGACTTTGAAATGTTGTTTAAGCCTAACTGCTACAGAAAAGTCTAGAATTTTGTACAGATTGTGGCCACAATCTAAAAAAAAATCTATCTGCTAAATTTATTACAATATTTACGCAATATTGCGACATAATTTATGGCAAACGTGTTTCATAATGTTATGCAATTGACAAAATATAGTAGGTATCTAGTATTATCTATTATCAGCCAATTACCTGATCCATTGCTTCCTTGACATAATATCTGATCAAAGGTATCTATTTCAGAACGGATAGAGATTGAGATGAAGGCCAAAGAAAAGATGGATTGTGTGTGAAGTAATAAGAATATTGTAACCAAGATTTTTTTAAACCAAATTGAAGGAAACGAGTGTCCATGGAGTTTCTTGCTCGTTCTTCTCCATAGAGACCTACGTTTTGGAACAAGCAACTACTGTAACTTCTTGACACTCTAAAAGTGCCTGTAAATGGTCTAATTTTATTGTAATAAATGCTCTGACTTGGAAATGAAAGAAAATGGAGTCAAAAGTCAAAAAATTGCCCCAAACTAGGAATTTCTTCTGCATTGTGGGTGAATTTACAATCATATAAACTTATGTACACAAACTACCAGACCCGGAAAGACTATCTGTAGGCCATACAAATATTTGTTCCGTGAGCGAATCGAAGCTGCGACCCGCAGCGAAGCAGCCAATGGCTTAGCCGCTAGCCAATGCGCCAACCATGTCTATTATAAAGGCTAATGACATTACAGGCTCATGAGACATCTCAACTTTGTTTCTGGGATGGCAACGCATTTGTAAGGCCACTCCACTGGTATTGCACGTCTATAGGCAGCGGTGACCACTTAACAATAGGGTGGGGTGTCGGCTTGTTTGCCATCCAAAGGTATAAAAAACTATAGACAATCACTAGACTGTTTATAAGAATCTTACTTCTCTTTCCATAAGGCATTTACCGTCATTCTAAATTCATCCTTATAACGACCACAAAAAGCTTATAATTAAACATTTCTATCCGCGCTACTTATGCACCAATTTGTTTTCCTATGTCTTATCAAAAATCATGCTTAGATTACAGATTATATAATAAAAAATAGTAATATAAATTATCTGTTTATGATAGTAATAATCTCAGTCTATTACACGATTTTTGATTACCACGCTTACTCAAGGCGGATTAATATAAAGAAAATATTATAAAGAGGATGATTCGTATACTTGGATTTACATTGGTACATTGGCCGTTCCCGGTTGCGAACCCACAACCATGTGCATGAGACACGGGCGCTTTAGCCACTGGACCAGCACGACTTTAAGATAAGAAATAGATAAATATCATTTAATCTAAAACCTCTTCGAGATCTGCCATAAACATTCACTGAGATAAATGCAGATGGATAATACTTAAGAAGTAGGTAAGAAATTATTACACATAGGGTCATCGCTCATAGCAACAGCTCTGCTCTGGCACAGCTAATAATATGCCATTTAACTACACAATAAGGAAAATGCATGGATGCAATGGATTTATGCCCGATTAATGGTGAAAGGCTCGCCCCCTATTACATGGGACCTAAATTTACCGGGGTGACTCCGTTCAACGTATTTAATAATGCACATTTTAATTTAATTTAATTATTTAACCCACAATTCTAATCTATTCTATTAATTTTAATAATAACTACTGTAATGTCTTCTGATTTATTGTTTTATTTGTTATTTTTATATTTTTAATTTATAATCGGTTTTGTATCCCTATTTAAATGATGTAATGATGTTTTGAATGTATTTTTTATAATTCTTTATTATGATTAAATGATTGTACAAGTGCACACCTATAAGTGACGAATTCACCGCAAAGCTGCTAAATAGATAACAATGTAATGATTTAGTGAATAATTAGTCGTTGGTGTGTCAATAAATAAATAAATAAACTGTGGGTGTACATTGGTACACCTCTGCCTAACCCTTCGGGAAATAAAGGCGTGATGGTATTTTTTTTTTATATTTTATATATAGAATCGTCCCCTATTACATGGGACCTAAACATACCGGCGAACAGTGGGTGTATATTGTTACACCTCTGCCTAACCCTTCAGGGAATACAGGCGTGATGGTTTGTATGTATAAATAAATAAATCGTGTGTGGATGTCCCAAGAGCATCGGGGTCGCCCACTATCTCAGCGTTAACATTAAACCGGCAAATATTATCACAAGATAGATTAGCCAATGTAAATACAAGGATTTAACCTGACTTTCCACAGTATAATACCTATAGCAATTAACAACACAAATAAAAATCTAAAAATGAAGATAAAAATTATTTACCATTTTTTACAATTGTATGAATAACGCGGATTTAGTAAAGCCAAAATTTAGGGTTGACCAAAGTCTGGTAATTTTATTCTTTTCATTTCTGTTACTCTCGTTTTCCACTATATTCTGGAACAGATCTAGGTTTTTGCTCAAAGGGAATGGGTTTGAAATTTTTGGTTTTTCTAGGGTTTGAAAGAAAGAAAGAAAGAAAGAAAAACCATTTATTCCCGCGAAAGCGACGCACAACACAAAAATAAAATTAAAAAATAACAAAAACAATAATCTATATGCATCTATAGCAGCCTTCTGAACACCATAATAGACAGCGTGGAGTGTCCTATAGTGCGACACTGGAATAAGGTACACAGCTCAGGGTGTGTCCTTTTTAATGTAAGGTAGTTAGGTATAAGTTGTTAACATAGTTTTAAGTCGTACTAACAATTTTATATGGAATTATGTTCTGAAATAAATGAAATAATAATAATATGTGCCACTACCGCGCGAAAAGGCTGAGGCTGGTTTGCAGTTTTATCATAGCTGGGGGGAGCAATTGCACCCACAAATTCTCCTGCTTCGTGCATTTGTGCCGTTCTCTCCCCTTTTTCATACTTATCGTCAGTTCTCTCCCCCTTTTCTCCTATTTATCTTTAGTAATGCTAGAGAAGGAGGTGGCGGGACGTCAGAGGCATAGGATCCGGGCGCCGGGAGCCGCGAGACGACCTCCGGCAACCGTAGACGCGGATCTGTGGACAGTGAGCAATAGGTAGCTCACCATCCGTACGTTAACTAGCGATTAGCTGTGTTGACAGCGCGTTCATGCGCGCCTCAAAAAGATGTCAACAGTCAGGGCTGATGCCTGCCTGGGCTGCGGGTTGTTCGAAAGAGATACCGCGCTCCCGGAACGCAAAGAGAAGAAGGAACATGGATGGGTTTTAATCAGTAAAAGTCTGACAATAGGGGTGGAAGAAGTCATTTGATGATTCTAATAAAACAAAGCCCTTGTATCACGTGCAGTATCAACCAACCGTTTGCAAGGATATGGGCACACGTGTCCAACGTAATAATAAGTGTTTGACAACCTTGCAATTGTTAGGAGTAAGCAGTTAGGTTAATGTGTTATTAACCTGATGTAAGTAAAAACTAATCAGTGCAGTTAGTCGCTGAGACGAGAAATGTGTGCAAATGTCTTGTCTTTAGCGTCAGTTTAAATGATGATCGCACGTGCTCGGCCCGTTCTGAAGCAGTATTTAATTATTATAACTGGTAAGTCTTTCTTTGTTTCTTTCATTCTTTGGATGATCTCGTGGCTAAATAAGCTCGATTGATCGATCAGGGTTAAGTAAGCTATGCTTGCCATGGTACTCGTAGTTTTGTTGAAGGGTGACAAGTTTCAGTTAGAATTAAAACAATAGTTTTTATACATAAATGCATTGAGCGGTAAATTAGTGGTCCCCTGGTCCCCCATTTTAGGATTCCTTGTGTCGTTGGGTCAAGGCGATTTTAAGTCAAGTATATTTTCTGTAGTTTCTTTCTATAGTTTCACTGCATACCAAAGTAAGAAGTAGTAAAAGAGTGTGTGGCTTTAAGCATGTTGTGAGATGTTGTGTGAATAGTGGGGGTGTGTGTGTGTTCTTGGCCTAGATGCACGATGTACATGATGACTTGGATTAGAGATCTCAATGTTTGGATTAAACGCATTTATGATTTCAAGAGTTTTGAAAATATAAAGAGAAAGGCAAAAAAAAAATGGATCATGTGAAAATTGATATGAATAAAGAAGGAGTCAGTGATAGTATGACGGTTGTAATAAAAAGGAAGAACGAAATGTAAAAAGACAAGACAGAAGAAAAGCAGGAACACATGACGATACGTCTAAATTACAGCCACGTGATATAATTGTAAATGGATAGGTAACGAATCCATTACAGTGTATCTTGTGTGTATTGTCTTCTGGTTTCAAAAGTCACTACTTTAGAAATGCTTTTGCATGTCAATACACTTATTGACATGCAAACTACGTTGTCTTTGGGTGACGAAAACAGCTTAGCGAGAAGTTAAGTGCTTCCTAATTGGACATAACTAACGAGTTATGGCAGTGTTAATGAATTAAACAAAGTTTAACGCTTCCGTCAAATTAATATGAGCCTGAAATCCCGTAACTTATTTAGGAGATATACGGGCTGTAAAAATATCCTTCACATAGCCATTAACAATACACATTGCACACTGCTCAAGAAACTTAAAAACATTGACCAAAAATTGTTACTAGGTCTTTTATTTTTGGTATGAAAAAAGATTACTTGTGAATGCATTTAATAATTGTAATAGCACAGAGGGGTTTTTTTTTTTCAAGTTCTCTCTCTCGTATACACTTTAATCTAGCTTCTGTATAACAATGAAAAAAGGATTGAAAGTTCATAAGGTTCCCAGGTATGCTCCAGAATATAAAAAAAAAAAACATTAAAACAATGGGAAGCACATTGTAAATTTCGGCTACTTTGAGTGTCTATGTCACCAGTAATAAGCATTTCTGACCATTCATCAGAAAAAAACATAGGTTTTTCTGCCTAGCCTACCCTGCCCCACAGCTGGACAAAGGCCTCTCCCAAGTCCTTCCAGGAACTCTTTACCTGAAACCAGCTCTCATATACAGAAAATTAAAACTGTTAGTAACTACACCAGTTTCCAGATTCTAGTCGTGACGTCATGATCACCTTTCTTTTTCCAGCAAATCTATCCTTCATATGCGTGGGCCTGAACGTGGCCTGGTCATCACCGGTGCTGGTGAAGTTGAAGAATGAAACCACGACGGTGCTCTCAAGGCCGATGACCGAGGAAGAAGGTTCATGGATTGTGTCCATAGGAGCTGTATGTGGACTTATAAGTAAGTTGTATTTTTACGTACGTGTGGTCATCTGTACAAGCTGTTGATTTGCATTCTCGTCAAATTCAAGGAGTTAACTATGCTCGTGATTCTTAACACGAATCAATAATAAAATAAATTTGTTTTAAAATTTATATTTTTTGACGTGATTTTCCAATTCGAACTAGTCATCTCGCCAGAGGGTTTAGGCGCTATGCACGCATTGATCTAGCCGCGCGACAACTTTGCCTACCGCATACGCAACTAGGCGATGCTGATTTTTGCGAAAGGAGTATTCTGGAATACTGTTTTTTGATAGTTGCAACTAAAAAACCAAGCTTTTATTAAATATTGGCCAAGTATCGTAATTATATTTGATTACTTCTTTTTTTCTATGACAAGATCCTAAAATTTGACGAGGATGCAAATCAACAGCTTGTATTCTTTTAGCGTGGGGTTTTCGGTTTTATTCCCAGGTTAGGCAAAGCTCTGTTAAGTTATACCATTAGGGATTTGTCTGTAGCAACTCTGTAAAGAATATGACCCTGTAATGAAATCTCGCGCGTCAGAAAGCATGTAAAGCCGTTGGTCCAACGTTCTACCGGATCATGCCGGATTACCGGTGCCATTCCTTATCAGGCTTGAGACTATTAACACTTTAATATCTCCTGTGTACTTGGCTCTAGTCTTTCGTCAGATTGGCCCCTGTGACCGAATTTTGTGGAGATTTTTTTATTATGTGTTTGATGAAGTCGCTTTGCCTGAGTCAGCTCAACTACTTCTTTTGTCATCATCATCATCATCATCATATGCTTAGCCTTTTCTCAACTATGTTGGGGTCGGCTTCCAGTGTTTTACATGGAGCGACTGCCTATCTGACCTCCACAACCCAGTAACTGGGCAACATGGTACCTCTTGGATAGACTGGTGGTCAACTACTTCTCCTGTCTTCTGCGCTTATCTCATGTATTCCTTATTTTCAGTGAATTGCTCCGTGGGCTACCTAATGGACAGTCTGGGTCGCAGGACCTGCATCATCATGGGCTATGTACCTCGGCTGGTGGCTTGCTTCTCTCTCATGTTTGCCACTGATGTCTGGGTTTTGCTCTTCGGCAGGGCTATCGATGGAGTAGCTAATGTGTTTGTGTTATCTGTGGTGCCTACTTATGCTTCGGAGATTGCTAGTGTGAGTATTTTTTTTTTTATGTTACCTCTTGCTCTTTTTTAACCTTGTTGGTCTGGTGGTCACCAGCGTTAGATTAGCGGTTAGATTCCCCGATCGGGGCACGGCAAATGTTATTGAGATTTTCTTTTAGGATTTTTAGTAGCAACCTTGACTAGCCAATGTTGCTAGTGTGATAGCCCCGTGCTTCGGAAATCAAGTAATCAAGTTGGTCCTTAAAATATACTCGTACTTTGCATTATTAAATAACTAACTAATCGAAATTCAGAGTGACAAGTTCCTTTATGTCAAATATAAGTATTATCTTTTAACAAGGCGCTTTAAGTCGTTTACGGTACCATCCCGGTTATATTGAACGACACGGATGGTGCAGTAGCTGAGCAATCGGCTGCTTTGCTGCGCGTCGTGGGTTCGATTCTCGCACGGAACAAATACTCGTTTGACCTACAGGTAGTTGTTCGGGGTTTGGCTGTTTGTGTATGTGAGTTTGTATGTTTGTTAACGCACCCACGATACAGGAGAAATTCGCAGTGTGGGGCAACGTAAAAAAAATGAAATAAATAAATAATCTGTAAAAAAATATCTGATTGTGAATTTGAGGTAAGCATTATCTCACCGATGCGCGAGTGATGGGCTGTACATTTCCCACTTATTCCGCTTAAATTCACCAAAGCAGATTTTTACAGAATCGCAGGATACGTTTAGAGTAGTCATTTGTCTACAAACACTAACTAGCTCTCGATGACTTTGCTATTTAGCTGATAATCTTTATTTAGTCTAGATGTACAGATAACTCTGTCTGGCTGCCTAATTACGTTACATGATACATAATAATGATAATAAGTAGTCGAGTCACTTAGTGAGAATTTTTGCTGCTGAGTTGTCCTTTTCAAAATAGGTATATAATATACCTATGTGATCCCAAGAGCGACTACCTATTACGCTAGAGGTCTTGGGTTCGATTCTCAAGACGAACAAGTGTTATTGGGTTAATGAAATTCTCAGTAGCACCTTGGAGTTTGGACTTGTGCCCGGTTAATGGCAATTGGTTCGCCCCCTATTACATGGGACCTAAACATACAAGTTAGGCAGAGGTGTACATTGGTATGGTATGTTATGTTATGTATGTAATATAGCATAGTTAGGTTATATTTAGTGTGATGCTTTTTCCTTAGCTAATAGGAAGCTACATTATGTTTGACTGCATGTAGGTATATTCAACTATCAAAAACATTTAAAGATTTGTAAGAAAATTCTGCAGGGCAAAGGACGCTTCTCACAGCAATTTTTCTTCAGACATCAACATTAATCAGCATGTTTGTTCAAGGCAGATTGGCGATTCTAGACTTATATTCACCGATGTCAGTGACGGCCAAGATTAACTTATAAAGCACATATATTGAAGAAAATGTCACATATCCACTTGCCTATAATGGAACTCAAAACCCCATAGCCTCACTGGGCCTGGTCAAATAACTTAACCTTACTTTTAAATGAAAATGAGTAGGTATGTAAGGATCGCAGCAGGTGGCGTTCTGTGGTTTCTGTCTACGCCCGTGGGAAAATGGCGTGAGTTTATGTATGTATGTTTAAATGAAACTAATATGTTCCAGAAAGAAATCCGCGGTGCTCTCGGCACGATATCTCAGGTGGCTTCAGCAGTGGGGATGCTGATCTTCTTCTCCATCGGCCCCTACATGTCTTACTTCGAGTTGCACTTACTCTACACCTGCATCGTTGGCTCGATATGCGTTCCCATGTGGTTTATACCGGAGACACCTTATTACTTGTATTCTAGAGGTAACATCACCATATCCTACCTTTTTTTGGAGAAATCTTCATGGATGCCCTCCGTCTGTAGACGTAATGGAGGGTTATGTCGGACTCTTACCGACTAAAACCCTATTTCTTGTTATCATAAATCGGGAGCCAAGTATTCGCTTGGCGTATGATCTGCATTCACTACTGGTATTGTACCATCCAGTAGTCATAGCTTCAAATTCGTTATTACTTCTAAACCTACTAATATTATAAAGAGGGCAAAGTATTTGTTTGTTTGTGAGATATATTTATCTGGAAGTAGGTATTGCTACGATTACAAAAATTTTATTCTCTCACCGATAGTAAGCTACTCTATAGCCGAGTGTCGACGGTTATTCTTTATATTCTTGATATTCTTAACTTCCACGCTGAAAAAGTGGCGTGCAGAGCCCTGGTTATTAAAATATACATCTAACCACTTTTCCAGGTAACAAAGAACAATCACTAAAAGTCCTCAACAACCTACGAGGTTCAGAAGAACTAGCCAAAGAAGAGTACAAGCTGTACTCCTTGAACCAGCCAAAAATATCCAAGAGAGAGATCTTCAAAGACAAAATAACGCTAATAACTCTAGCCAAAGTGATATTTTTGAGTACATTTCTGGAATTGATCGGCTACAACGCTGTCATGTTCTATATGCAGACAGTAATGGAATCGACGCAGACTTCTGTTGGAGAAGACGTGGCTTCGGTTGTGTGTGGGTGTATACAGCTTCTGGCTTGCTTCTGTACAATCTTGCTGACAGATAGGTTTGGGAGAAAGCCGATATTGATTACGACTTTATTTGGAATGGCTGTTGGGATGGTAAGTTTATTGATGGAGTGGATTATCCACTATCGGTCATTCCTGCTGTAGTAGGCAATCTTACCTTAGGTTTTTCATTCTCCGAATAATGTTTCAGATTTATATTTATTATTGTGATCACCATCATGATTGCTAAACGCTTGGATACTGATTTCGATTCCCAAGTCTGGAAAAGTTTTATCTCTGTACATAGCTAGTCTCTATTAAAAGTGGGTATAATAGGGTACAAATTTCTTTATTATTAAATGATTGTTGTCTGACATGTCTTTTCTTACGCGTGGGAAATCATCAAATGATTTCCTCTGCCCTGTGCGGAGCGCCAGGTTCGTGTTCCGCTTTATACTCTTTACGTTTTAGGTCCGTGGTGACTTTTTCGAACAAATTTCGCAATTCTGGCGTATGACATGACTTAGGTATTGATTATGGTACCTAATATTCTAATGTAATTTCTGTTCACAGATCGGATTAGGCACATTCTTCCAGTTGAAGCAGGAGGAGTTCCCAATCAGCGGGTTTCTTAATTTCCTGCCTCTCCTGTCGATGATGCTGGTTATATTCTGTTTCAATGCAGGTAATTATAATACATGGTTGAAGAAACAACTGCAGCCATGTTATTTTTTTCTTCGTTAAGAAACGAGACACTAGCTTCAACTTTCTGAGTGGTTAGCCGACTTCTTGTCAAATAAAAAATGAAAATGGTTCATGCGCTAGAGTTATAAATGTAAATGTGGATGGAAGGACATGAAGAGGGAGGCTAAAGAAAAGTTGGATGGATTGTGTGAAGAATGATATGAAAGAGAAGGGAGTGAGTGATAGCATGACGGTTGACAGGACGGCATGAAAGAAGAAAACGTGTTGCGCCGACCCCAAGTAACATGGGATAAGGGCGGGAAGATGAAAATGGTTTGTACATTGGCTTTAAGTAGTTGTGCATGGAAATACGTATGCATGATATGAAAGTACTAGGTGTGAAATGTGTTTTTACTCCCATTATTTCTGTAGAATATCTTTCTTCCTTTTGATTTCAGTAAACAATTTATCTTTTTCCATTTCATTTCAGGCATGGGCTCAATATTCTGGATGGTAGTAGCAGAGTTATTTGACGGGCCGGCTCGAGCGATCAGTTTATCAGCAGGCATAGGTGTCGCCACTTTCTTCGTCTTCCTTACCACGAAATACTTCGCTTACGTCACCTTTGCCATTGGAGCACTTACTGGATCTTTAGCTGTAACTGTGTTATTACAGCCCTTTTTGTTATATTTTTCATTCCTGAGACCAAGGCAAAGACATTTGCTGAAATTCAAAAGGAGTTGGGACGAAAAATTGGTAAAAAAGATGAGAAAATGACGAAAATGTAATGTGTAAATGATTTTTTTATTGACTTTTACATTTTGTGACGTAATACTTCGATGGATTTGGGTAAATAAATGTTAGATGTTCCTGTAAAATCATTAACTATTAATTCGAGAATAAATCCATAGAAAATATTGCCAAAATAATGCAGTAATTTGTTTTTATCATGGTTTGTTGATCAGTGGTGTATTTGGCCAGTTGTGCTTTTTGAGCGATTTTTTTTTCGGCGAGAATGGCACATATGAATTCTTATATACCAACGCACCGACAAGAAGTCGGTTCCACTAAACTATGGATTTATTGAATTGGTCCGATAATAGATGATCAAACGAACTTCAGTGAAGTTCGATCACTATTGTATGAATCGCTTCATTCGAATATAGGCATTTTAGGCATTTTTTAAATATTTGCAAAATTTTAAATATGTGACGTTGCCGTGCACAGAAAAGGAATGAAGTCTAGATGGCGCACGCGTACTAGGGACGCGTATAGAGTATCTAAATCGAGTAAATTCTCTCTGAAATTGTGCAAAGTTGCCTGTAAACTAAAGGATACTACATTGTAATTATACTAATATATGAAGAATGAAGCGATGAAATACCAATCGGTCCTCCGAAATGTTGGATATGGGTGAAGAGGCTTAGGTAGACATGCTGATAGTCATTATAAAACACTACCTTCACTATCTACTACTAGTGTACTCGGTATCTAAAACTTATAAACTATTACGTTAATTAAATAAAATTATAAAGGCGTGAGCTTATAGAAAAAATAAATTAAAAAGATTAAATTAAAAACAATTTATTTACATGACAACAATTATCGCACTTCACAGTCATGCGTTAAATAAACAGAATTAAATATTTGTGCTCACTACATTCATCATCTCAGCCATAGGACGTCCACTGCTGAACATAGGCCTCCCCTTTAGATGTCCACATATACCGGTTGGAAGCGACCTGCATCCAGCGTCTTCCGGCGACCTTTATCTGTGCATCTTGTTGGTGGACGTCCTACGCTGCGCTTGCTAGTCCGTGGTCTCCACTCTAGCACTTTTTGACCCCATCGGCCATTTACTCTGCGAGCAATATGGCTCACTACATATTTTTTTATGTTTTCATTAACCTTATGACCACCACGACAAAGCAGCAAAAAAGTACTTTTAGCGAGTTCGGAATGATGTAGATGTTGTTTTATTTTATGAGTTTTATTTACTATAAAAAGTCTGTCACGGGATCGTGACCGTGGCGTCCTGGGCACATTTTGATTTGTCATCTATATATGACAGTGGAGGTCAAAAGGTAGTATATTATTGAAGGTTTTTAACATAATTCGACGGTCAATATTTGTTACAATGTGTTTGCAGTTTTATGTGATACATATTAATCCAACTTTACATATTATTATGGCATACTCATTCTTACTAACTTAAAAAAAATCTATCAATCCTTTTATACAAATTACCTATCAATTAAATTTTAAGTTAAAACCTAACAAACTGTACTATTATCATCCTCCTTCAATTCTTTCCCCCTCAAAATATTCTGTATTTCTGCAAAACTCTTACCCTTCGTTTCTGGTATACAAAACATGACGAACATACATAATAATATGCAATTTACACTAAATATCCAGTAGGTAGTCGCTGGGCCTATAGCTGCGGACACAAAGGCGAAGTATTTAGTAGTTAGGAAGACGAATAGGGTCGTCATGATGAGAGCGATAGATGTGCCTATTCCTCGGGATTTGTCGTCGAAAAGTTCCGCGTTAATCACCCAGATTAGGGAGCCGATTCCTGGAAAAATTAGAAAAAATATAGGAATTTTTTTAAATGGTAATTAAAAGAATAAAATTGTAGTCGTCTATCGGGCCGATCTTTGGTCGTTTCTTCTAGCCGAGGTAGGAATCTGTATAAAATTGGCCCGATAATCGGGCCGATTATCGTCGTGGGGGCAGACCCTTTTGAGACACCACCAATCAATGAGGTGCCACAGGCAAAACTGAGTATAGATGGCGCCAGGAGCAACTGTACCGTGTTTACTTGTCAAGACAAGATTGTGATTGATTTTTCGTTAATATTCTAAGTTAAATTCATTTAAAATGTACTCTTTTTTGACTGTCCCTCAACTTAAAGATGAGTTACGTAAGAGGAATGCGACAACTGCCGGTAAAAAGGCCGATTTGATTGAAAGGTAAAGACTTAAAATGGTTGAGGTTATAATTGATTTGTAAGGTTTTTTTTTGTTTCTATGGACTAACTATCCTATTTTATTTGTAGATTAGAATCATATGACCGGAATCAAAATTTTGGTGCCGATTGCGATATCCACGAGGACTCCGTGTACCAGTGTCCACCTACAAACACATTCATAGATATAAATGCAGATACTCCTCTACCAATGATCAAAAGAGAGGTTTATTTTGAAAAGTAGGTACCTATATTCAAATAATAAATCTTTAAGAAGCTGTTTTCTATATACATAAGATAGTAGATAATATAAGAAATATATTTATTGAATTAAGAACTTAGGTTCGTCAATTACTGACTGATAGTAGAATATTATAAGTAGAACCACTGCGATGACTCACCTGTATACTTGCTTTTCCCATGATAATCGTCTTCAGTAAAATGCGCAGCACACAAGCGTGCAGTATTACTTGCCTTAAAGTTTTTAATACGTAACGCCGATTCCCATTGTTTTCTGCGTTTATTATCCTTAGGAAACAAATGTACTCCTCTATTTTTACAATTTAACGCACTATACTGAGGCATCTTTCTCAAGATTAGGGAAAAAATAAATAATAATATTTACTGAATGCAAAAAACCATACGATTTGACAACTGTTATGTCAAAACAGGGTACAGTTGCTTATGCGCCCTCTGTCGTGATAAAAAGTTAGTGCTCCTCCTCATTGACACTGTCTATTTTATGAGCTATCAAAATGCCAATACTCCATAGATTATATAACAGAAGCGTCTACCCACACGACCAAGAATCGGACCGATTATCGGGCCGATTTTTGACAGTTTCTTCTCGCCAACAAAGAATTCTGTCAAGACCCGAATACGGGTGTGACGTCACTTTTCTACACACTCAATGACTTATTACTTATTAATTTAATAGCAACTCAAAATCGAATTCTACAGTTGATGGAAAATAAAGCCTTCCAGCGGCTTAAAATAAAGTCTTGTTTTGAGTTTTGTCCTATTTATATTTGATATATATATTTACCTGCACTATAGCAGTAGACGACTAATATAAGCGATATTAGCGGAACATAGTTCAGGAATCCATTTACTGATCCCACTTCTTTTAGCTTGAAAAACAATCCAAGTCCGAGCTGAAAAAAATATAATGTTATTAATTTTTCATCACGAAGTTTAGGCGAGTAAAACTCACGTACTCAAAATCTAAAACAAAATTGGTATAGCCGTTTCGGAGATAAGCCGGAACAACCAGACAGATAGTCAGACTTCAGTAGAAAAGTGTTATTTTGAGACTTCAATTTTATTTTTTTATTTTGTAGATTCTTAAAACTACCATAGTCCAAGTGTTGATCGCTAAACGTATTGTGTCTGCTTCATATTTGAAAATCATTTTGGAAATTTAATACAGAAGAAATATTTTAAGAATCAGATGTGATTTAAACAAAGGAAATTAAAATATTTATTTTCCAACACTTTCAATTTTTGTTGAAATAATCGTGTTTACTTTTAATGGTTTATCTAATTTTAATTATAGTGAGAATTAAAATATAAATGCATAATGATATTTAATTACATACTTAAATAAAAAGTTAACTTTTTTAGTTTACTAACAATGCAAATATTAGATTTTTCATAAAGATACGGGCACTTGTGCCAAGGACGAATGTACAACCGAGGGCAATGGCGGTTGATCAATTTTGAACTGTATTGGTAAGGACGCAAGGTTAAAAACTTTACGACAAAACAGATAGGTACGTCTGTTTACCCAACCCGCTGTAGTGGCCACTATGACTATAACTAGAAAATAAAAATAAAATAAAGTAAAAAATTAAAGGGGATCCCTGTACAAAAAACGTGCTGTTTTTGGCGTTTTTTTCCTTTATCTTAATATTGTATAGTAGTAGGTGCGTAACGTTTAATTTGAGTTAAAGCATGTTTAAAAAATAAATACCATAACAAAATAAACTCACCATCCCCAACCCCATTCCAACACAAGTGATTGTCAAAATCGGCTTCCGTCCAAACTTATCGGTCACCAACGTGGTGCAAAAGCTGGCAAACAGCTGTATCAAGCCAATGGTGACTGACGCCACCTCAGGCCTGACTGACGTCTGGGTTGACTCCAAAACCGTCTGAAGATAGAACGAAACTGCATTGAATCCCACAAACTGGGAGCCAAAACCCAGAATTAAGACCAGGACCAAGGATTTTAAGAAGAGCTTGTTTGTCAAAATCTCCTTTTTGGAAATTTTGATGTTATTTGATTCGGATGCTGCGTCGTATTCTTTGAGCTCTTCATTGGCTAGTGACTCCGAGCCGCGAAGGAATGTTAGGACTTTCAGGGCTTCTGACTTGTGACCTGAAATTGAGAAGATGGGTTTTGAGTTAGGATGAAAAGTTCCTTCGTCTCCCATTGAAACGGCAAGATCGTTTGGACAGCTATAGAATAGAATAGGTGTTTTTATTTTCTTAAATTATCAGTTAAAGTTAACTTAGTCTAGACATACAATTTTGTGTATAGTTTGTGGAAGACTAGTGCCTTTTTAAAAACTGTTAGGTCTCTTAAATAATTTGTTTCTTTTACATGTATGCTAGCATATAATGCTGGTTTATTATTACAAAAATCTCTGTCAGTTATGTTAAGTGATATCCCACACGATGCAAGGGTGTTAAGGATTGGCAGCTCACCTCAAGTTCTTTTTGTATTTATACTGTCCTACAGCTGGGCAAAGGTCTATCTCATAGTCTTCCACTCTTCCCTATGTATTGCCACAGCGGTTTCTGCCTAACTGGGCGATGATTCCCATCACCATCACGCCTCTATTCCCCGAAGGGTTAGGCAGAGGTGTACCAATGTACAACCACAGTTCGCCGGTATATTTAGGTCCCATGTAATAGGGGGCGAGCCTATTGCCATTAACCGAGCACAAATCCAAACTCCGAGCTGCTACTGAGAATTTCATAGAAAAACCCAATAACACTTTTTGCTCGACCTGGGAATCAAACCCAGGACCCCACTACTAATAAACCTGCCTTTTTTTTTTTTTTAAGATGGTAAAATCATCCAATGACCCCCCCCCCGCCCTGGGCGGGACGGGAGGGAGTGTCAGACTGTTACTGACTAAAAAACCATCTATGTTCCTTCATGTGCCCTTTGCGTTCCGGGGGCGCGGTATCTCTTTCGAACAACCCGCAGCCCCGGCAGGCCTTGGCCCTTAGTGGCCCCTTCCATGTGCTGACACCTCTTTGAATAAACCTGCCTGGCTAACACAGCTCCACGTCATTATAATATAGGTAAGCTAATCTCAAACACCTCGTGCCGGTAACACACATAACTTTTTAATGTTCTCTTTTCTAGTCACGTTTATAAAAACACATTGCAGAGGAAACGTGTTGAGCATGACATTTCTATTTGACAGTAAACACGTAACAAGTGGGTATTTAATTATTTCCGGTACAAAAACCTTGCATTAAGCCCGGTCACATAGGTACAGACAACTTGCGTTATAAATAACAATGCAGTATCCGACGAAGTTGTTCACTCCTGTGTAACTGGGCCTTCATTTAATATGTTGTTGATGGCACGTGATATTCACACTAATATAAAGGCGAAAGTTTGTGTGTTTTTGTCTTCTTTACGCTCAAACGGCTGAACGGATCTGGATGGGCACTAAGATAGATTGTAGTGTGGAATAACAGAATAACACATGATACTTTTTATCGCGAATAAACGTACGGTTCCCATGGGATAATATATCAACTTTGACGCGGACGAATTCGCGGGTAAAAGCAAGTAATTGTATAATTTGCTAATCAGCTTGAAGCAGTCATCTACTCACATTCATTCATATTATAATTCTTCACACAATCATCATCAAACAATCAACAAATCAATCAATCTTCTTCATCTTTTCTTTAGCCTCCCTTTTCCTCTCCATCCATCCACATTTATATTCATAACCCTTTTAGTCACATTTTATATAAACACTATCAGAGCAAAGTCTATTCAAATCCTTGTTTCAAATTGATGTTATTTTTACTAAACAAATAACATAATTATGAGCTTCACACTAAAGTTGATTTTAGAATGACTAACACTATTGAAAAGTCATAAAAAATGTTTAAGTTGTAACGCAAACTAAACTTTAAGTGAAGGTGTTAGAAGTTATTATACCCTAAACGTAATTACTTAGTACCTACTTAGTACTTGTATTTGTCAAGTAGTTGTGAATAAAGTATATTATAAGTACATACGTCACTTTGCTAGGTATTGAATACTCATGCGTATTTACTTTAATTCAAAAATGTCTTATTAACGTCATAAATGTTAGTATGTTTGCTGCTCGATCATACATAAACGGCTGAAGAGATTTAGACAAAACTTGGCGGATAGGTAGGTAGAATAAATATCCTTGCTTATTATGTTTTGTTTTAGTTTTTTTGAAGTGAAAACTTCTTTAGCGGCGTTGTGCACTTTTTTTGGAATGGGTAAAAAATGTTAAACTCGCGTCAGGACACGTGACCCTGATCGAAAATTCGTAAGCGGCGTTGTGCACTTGTTTTGGAATGGGTAAAAAATGTTAAACTCGCGTCAGGACACGTGACCTGATCGAAAATCTTACGAATTGCGAATTCAGCGAATTGTCATATTTGTGTACGTCTTTAGCGTTTTCACTTCTGCCGGCACTCCCGGAGTGCAACCCGTCGCTTTTTTTTTATTGTTGCCCCTCTCTATGAATTTCTCCTGTACCGTGGGGGCGTTTACGACAATATACTCACATACACAAACAACCAGACCTGGAACAACTATCTATAGGCCCTATAAATATTTGTTTCGTCCGGGAATTGAACCAAAATCAAATCAATCAAAGCATCAAAAGTAATGTAAGCGTCGTTTTTGAGTCGTAGATACCTACGTGAATAAAAAATATTCAATTGTATTCTAATCCGTACTTTCCGTACTTAATATTATAAATGCGAAAGTAACTCTGTCTGTCTGTCTGTCTCTTCTTCACGCCTAAACCACTGAACCGATTTCAATGAAATTTGGTACAGATATAGTCTGGGACCTGAGAAAGGACATAGGATAGTTTTCATCCCGGAAACCCCCCGAGAACGGGAACTATTAATCCACGCGGACGAAGTCGCGGTCAAAAGCTAGTACCTAATATATATGATACGTTACATACCAAAATGCCTTATTCCCCGAAGGGTTAGGCAGAGGTGTAGCATCGTACTTCCACGAGCTCCGGTAGTATTTAGCTCCCATGTAATAGGGGACGAACCTATTGTATGATACATACCTCTCGAATACAAAGAGTACGGTCCATCAGGCAGGACAAGCAGTGGCAGCGTGCTGACTAAGATGATGCAGGTGTAGATGATGTTCAGCGTGGTGTAGGATATGAAGGGCCCCATGGACAGCATGGTCACCACGCCGAACGAGCACATGATCTGGAGAATGGTGCCTAAGCTGCCGCGGATTTCTTTCTGGAGTTAAAGAAAAGTACAATGAGAAATGTTTTCATTCTGAAATCATATGTGTTTTCTTAGATAGCTGTTGTCAGTTTTAAGATATAGGTACGGTCTGTAACAAAAGTCGCTTATTTTCTGATGTTTAGATCGTCGCTTATTTTCTGATGGTAAGGATGGTTAAGGATCTCCTTAACCATCCTTACCATCACACCCGTATTCCCCGAATGGTTAGGCAGATGTATACCAATATACCTACATCCACAGTCTGCCGGTACGTTTTAGGTCACATAATCATAGGGGGCGAGTCAGTCACAAATCCTAACTTCGAGAATTTGATAAAAAAAAACTCAATAACACTTTGCTGGACCTGGAAATCGAACCCAAGACCTCTAGCGTAGCAGATAGATCCTTGTATGTGTAATAACCAACAAATATTTTAATTTGTTAATTGTATTAGGTTTATGCGATTTTCAGTTTTATATAATTTGAACTAAAGTTTGTAATTGATTCAGCAACCCCTATCATACTTGAAGTGACCTTAATTCCATGCCAGAAATAAAAATAAAAGTAATAACAACAATACAAACCAAAAATAAAAGACTCCCATTCCCACGATTATTTTGTATTTCATTTTATTCTCATTTTGGCGGTAAAATGGTTGTGTGCACGTACGAGCTGAACATCAGTAAAATGACCTATGCTTAATATTCATAAAAAGCGAAATAGCTTGTTTGTTTAAACGCGCTAATCTCAAAAACTAACAGTCTGATTTAAATAATTCTTTTTATACATGATAGCCAGATTCATGAGGAATCCTATCCTACTACTATTATAAAGGCGAAAGTTTGTAAGTATGGATGTATGGATGTATGGATGTATGGATGTTTGTTACTCTTTCACGCTTAAACGGCTGAATGGATCTGGATGAAATTTGGCACAAAGATAGATTATAGTCTGGAATAACACATAGGCTACTTTTTATCCCGGGAAAATGTACGGTACCCGTAGGATAACACATCAACTGTGACGCGGACGAAGTCGCGGGCAGAAGCTAGTACTATTATAAAGGCGAAAGTTTGTAAGTATGGATGTATGGATGTTTGTTACTCTTTCACGCTTAAACGGCTGAATGGATCTGGATGAAATTTGGCACAAAGATAGATTATAGTCTGGAATAACACATAGGCTACTTTTTATCCCGGGAAAATGTACGGTACCCGTAGGATAACACATCAACTGTGACGCGGACGAAGTCGCGGGCAGAAGCTAGTACTATATAAAATCAGCATCACGCTCCGACCCACAGCAGCGCAGCAGTAACCAAAAACGTATCTAAACGCGAGTGAAATAAATTGCCTGCAGAATCTAGTAATACGACGACACGATTGGCGCAGCGGTCGAACGATCGGCTGCTGTGCTGCGAGTCGCGGGTTCGATTCCCGCACGGAACAAATATTTGTATGACCTACAGATAGTTGTTCCGGGTCTGGCTGTTTGTGTTTGTCCGTTTATATGTTTGTTAACGCACACATCTCAAAAAAGAAATATAAAAAATATATAAATAAGTATGACGGGCCTGTTGGTCTAGGTTAGCGGCCCTGACTGCTAAGCCGGAGGTCGTGGGTTCGATTCCCACCCAGGACAAACTTTGTGTGATGAGCATAATTGTTTGTTCTGTGTCTGGGTGTGATTTATCTATAATATGTATGTATTTATAAATTATATAAGTATTTATATCAGTTGTCTGGTTACCATAACACAAGCTCTGCTTAGCTTGGGATCAGATAGCCGTGTGTGAGTTGTCCCAAGATATTTATTTATTTATTTTATTATTTATTTATTTATTTATAACACTTACACTAGCAATTTCCGACGCATACATAGGCAGTAGCGTGAAGATTCCTGCATCAGCTATGCCAACTAAGGCTCTCCCGAGGAGTATCATCCACACCTCACTGGCGTATATGAACACGAAGCCGGCAGCAAACTTGGGCAAACTGACCAATAGGAGACATGGCTTTCTTCCTAGCCTATCAATGAGGACTGTTCCGATGAATAGGTTTGCTGGAAGAGAGAAAAAGATTACTTAGGTTAAAGGTAAAAAAAATGTAGGTAATTCTCTACACCGATTCCGGCCACAGCGGGTACTGAGAAATTCCTAAGGAAAAAACCCAATAACACTTTTTGCCCGAACCCAGGATCCCTCGCTTAGCAGTCGCGCTTGCGACCTTGAGACCAACGGGGCAGGCAAATTCTCCAGATCGACTCCGGCCACGGCGGCTAATCTTAATGCAGAAATAGCTTAGCCAAATATGCAGGAGATATTATAGTGCACAATTGTATGCGCTAACACAGGTTAAATAATGTTGTAATGGCCCTAGGCGCCCTTTCATGCATAAGGGTTCGTTTCGTCAAGTACCAATGTGACTTTTTCAATTCACAATGTTCTTATTACTCTTTGAGGTGGCGCAAGAACTGACATTGGTGAAGGCAAACGTCGTGAGGAAACCCGGACATCGATCATCAATACTATTTGTGCCTTGTTTGTATGTGAGGAGACCTTTACCCTACAATATGGTACTGTTGGGCATGCTGGAATCATTCTAATTTAGATAAAACTAACTGTGCCCCGCGGTTTCACCCGCGTCTTTGGTTACTGCTCCGCCCCCGTGGGTCGTTATAAATTTTTCTCTCCGTAAGAACCATCCTCGTACTTCAAGCAATATTCTAAAAAAAAAAACAGCCAAATCGGTCAAGCCGTTTTCATGTTATGGCGTGACAACGGGAAACGGGTTTCATTTTCATATATATAGATGAGCAGTCGGTGTTGTTACCCACAGAATAGCAAGATGAGATATTATTATGTAAAATTCTCTGAGTAAATTAAGCTGAAACGACCATGAGGTCAACTCTCAATTTCTAGCATTAAGTGGGAGCTCATTTTGCCTAAATGTCTCAAGAGATCCGTACTAATATTATAAATGCGAAAGTAACTCTGTCTGTCTGTCTCTTCTTCACGCCTCACTGAACCGATTTCAATGAAATTTGGTACAGATATAGTCTGGGACCCGAGAAAGGACATAGGATAGTATTCATCCCGGAAATCCCCCGGAACGGAAACTATTAATCCATGCGGACGAAGTCGCGGGCAAAAGCTAGTATTTTTTATAAAATAGCACTACTGATATGCAAGAAGATAAAGGTTATACAGTAAAAGGAAGTCAACCTGTCTGACTCATATCCACTTCTGTGTGAACTGCCGTATATTTTGTTATATTAAACGCCTAAACCAACAAACAAATCTATTATAGTAAGTAAATATAATGGGAGGCGCGGTTAGCACAATGGCCTGGAAATTAACTGCAATGTTACGAGTCATGACCTTATGCCTAGTGAGAACGATTTCCACATGGATAAATATTTGTGCTGAAGAATGCTCAGAGCGATACCCGTGCCCCGGCCAATGGTAGTTGGAGGAACACCGTGGGGTTTTAGTCGGTAGGAGTCCGACATACCCCTCCACCTTCCCCGAGGCGGAGGCAGTCTATGAGGATTTCCCAACGAGAATAAAAACGTGGATAAACGTTTAAATTACAAACATACTATCGCGCCTGTATACCGCGAAGGGTTAGGCAGAGGTGTATCAATGTCCACCCACAGTCTGGAATGTTTAGGTCCTATGTAATTGAGGGTGAGCCTATTGCCATTGCCAGAGCACAAATCCTAACTCCGAGCTGCTACTGAGAATTTTATAGAAAACCCCAATAACACTGCTCGACTTGGAAATCGAACCCAAGACCTGTAGTGTAGCAGTCGCGCTTAGGACCACTAGGCTAACGAGGCAGTTAAGTGTCTATTTGAATTAAGATTAACAAAATAGTACTTGGTGTTTGTGTTTATGAGATTTGCGTCTGTAAACCGAGAAATAATGGAGCAAGGACTTAAAGCGACACTGTAAATAAGAACGTACATGTAAGCAATAAAGTTGAAAATTCAATTAAACTGTTTATGTATTTGATTAGAATTTGACAACGTTTCTCTTTAGGTCAAGGCGAAATCCGATGTATGTTTGATTAAACTAATCCAGCAAATCTCGTTTATGGTAAGCAGTAATTATCTAAGATAGTTAAAATAAATTACTATCTAAAACATTACTGACTTTATAATCTTTAAGTACATGTGAATACGAATAATTTTTACTATGGAATCGAGCAAAAATGTATGGACCAGAAAATGTCTTTTAATATTTCAATATTTAAAAAAATCTAGTCCATACATTTTGATGTGATGTGATGTGATGTGATGTGTTGTAATATGGAACAGACAGCAATACGATATGATCAGGAAGAAATTAGGCGCAGAACCAACGGCTTTATGAGCTGTCCGAAGCATGTGGGCGTCACACCACCAACTTTTTATTGTGCCACCACTGGTCACCCGGCCGCCGCCGCCGCCGCACCCGCGGCCGCCGCTGACACCGCGTCCGCCGGCGCAATGGATTGCCAATAACGGCACCATTGCGCCTCCCGCAGGCGGATACCGTAGGCACGGTCTGTGGGCGGTGAGCAATGGGTAGCTCACCGTCCGTACGTTATTAAATAACAACAGACCGTGCCGACGGCGCGTCGATGTTCCGCGCACAGAGGTGTCAGCCATCGGAAGGGCCCATTAAGGGCCAAATGCCTGCCGGGGCTGCGGGTTGTTCGAAAGAGATACCGCGCCTCCGGAACGCAAAAGGCACACGAAGGAACATAGATGGTTTTTAGTCAGTAAAAGTCTGACACTCCCTCCCGCCCCGCCCAGGACGGGGGGGGGGGGGGGTCATTTGATGATTTTACCATCTTTAAAAAAAAAAAAAAACCACTGGTCACCACCACACCTATTTCTGCCGCAAGCCAGCGGTTCAGTATTACGGTTTAACTGCGGGTGTTCGAAAGAGATACCGCGCCCCCGGAATACAACACATCACATCAGGTAGGTCGGCTGCGGAGGTTTAAAAAAATATGTTTTGTTGCTGTTCATCAATACGAGTAATTAATTTTTTTCCAGGTGCTTCAACACTTCAATACAACACTGCCCCCGAAACTCTTAAAAAAAATACCAGTATAAAAGTCTTACCTACAATTCCAGTAAGGAACCCGATGGACACGATCCAAGATCCCTCATCTGAAGTGATGGGCCTCGGCAGTACCGTCTGAGTTTCATTGCTGAGTTTAACGAGCACTGGTGAGGGCCATGCAAGCCCTACTCCAGTGCACAGGACACTTAGGTTCACTGAAACAGAACATACAATGATATTATAGAAAGTAATCATGTTTGTTTTTCCTCATCATGGCCACAGATTACAAACTCTTGAACCAGCCAAAGAGGTAGGTGGAAATCTGGATGAGAGATGATTAAAGTCGCGGGGTTAAACTAGTAACATAAGAACAATCACTAAATTGACAACGAGAACCAAGGATGGAGATAATGGAGTGTGATTACAGGAGTCAAAGGCGGATGATGATCTTGTACAGTCAATATAAGAGTATTTTTTTGTATATATGTTACCGGCCAAACCCGATTTCAGGACAAACTATAGTTTGGCCTAGGCTAAACTAGTTCGTCCTATACACGATCGGATGAACTGGTATAGCCTAGGCCAAACTAGTTCATCCTAAGACCAATAGGATAAATCAGTTTAGGCTAGGCCAAACTAGTTCATCCTAAAATAAGTACGCGTACATAATTTTTTTGACAGCTCGAAGTGTAGTTGTAATAATCGAGTCTATGATTGTTTGTATTACCAATTATCCATTAGTTTTAATGACAAATCTTGATAATTTTAATGAGTATGATTATTTTTCCAATTACGGAGTATTTTTTGTTCAGTTAGTCAAGTAGATTCCAATTAGTGCATTAAGATTTTGACAGCTCGAAGTGGAGTAATAATAATCGATACTGTGATTGTTTGTATTAAGTACCATAATTATTAGTACCATTAGTCTAACGACAAAATATTATATTTTAATAAATAAGGTTATTTTCGAATTACGGAGTATCTTATTTTACCAATTAAAATTTAATAAAATACCATTTTTTTTGCCTTTCCAGGTGTTCTAAAATGTTTAGATAAGGCCATACCAGTTTATCCTGGGTGTGTGCATGCTTATATTAGGATAAACTAGTTTGGCCTAGCCTAAACTGATTTATCCTATTGGTCTTAGGATGAACTAGTTTGGCCTAGGCTATATCAGTTCATCCGATCGTGTATAGGACGAACTAGTTTAGCCTAGGCAAAACTAGTTTGTCCTGAAATCGGGTTTGGCCGGTAACATATACATATGCAGTGTAAATATTTAACGGTGGCCCGGAACTCGTGTGAGAACTCGACACGTACTTGGCCGATTTTTTAAAACGTACACTGCACTTATTTATTAAAATTCTTAAAGTAAGTATGAATATATACAGGATAAGTTTTTAACCAGTGCGTAAATTTTTTTTGGTAGTTCAGTGTCAGTAATAGAACAAATTTCCGTGTTTAGTTAAAAAAAAAAAAAAAATTTCATCCTTATCCGAGTTTGAAATAAGCAAAACATCCAGGACATAATCTATTCGCCATACTATCAATGAAAACTCGCGGCCGCCGCCGCCGCCCGGGCGCATGGCTGGGGTGAGGGGGTGGGGAATGCGCTAGCGCCGAGTGACAATGAAATATGGTTTTTAAGTAAAATGTTTCGTAAGCGATAACTTTTTTTTTTAGTACTAAGACATATCAAAATAAAATATACGTGTTTAATAAAACGTGTTGAAGTTTATTATGGCAAAATTTACGCACTGGTTAAAAATTTTTCCTGTATAGTTAAAAAATCTATAACTACATAAAAACCAACATTTCTCTTATACAGTAAGCTAACGAACATTGACGAAATAAGGCCATAAAAAAACACAATCGGATTCTCCTAAAGGCTATGACGAGCAGCCTTGACATAACGTTACGTGCAAGCGTAGGTACAACCATAGAAATACGTGCTTGCAACAAATCGACACCATTGAAACTGGTCGCGCTGTGTTTACAAACAGTCAAACACACGGACACACACATAGTAGAATAAGAAACGTAGTGAAAGGGATATCGTAACCGACGTTTTTTAATAACCGACGAAAAATGTCAACGCTTATGGGGTCTCTAATAATGTAGGGATTGAATCCTTTGGTTAGCTACCCATTGCTCACCGTCCACATGCTCGCAGGGATTGAATCCTTGGAGTAGTGAATGCGAGTCCGGCACCCCCGGCCATTGGCATAGGTGAAACACCGCGGTGGTTTTAGCCGGTAAGAGACCGGCACGCCGCTCCGTCACCCCCACGACGAAGGTAGTCAGTCTATAAGGATTTAAAAAAGGGACTCTTCCTGGTATATGTTTACGTTAGGGTCCCAAAGCAAATTTAAAATATTTCGGGCTAAGTATATGGTTTATGGAAAGAGAAGGAAAGAAAGTAAGTTTATTGGAGACAGTCTGTGCCAAATGGCCCAGTTCAGCGAAAATTCCAGACCACTAGTACTGGTATCATAGATCTGGTGACATCGGGGTGGTGGACCGAGCGATGCTCTGAAGCCGATCACCGATCATTGAACTATATACCTTAAATATTTCGATTGGATTACTATTAGATTCAATTGATCCTTTATGGTCCAGTCTGTGCAGGCCATTACATAACAAGAGCCTAACAATACTAATATTACGGTCATATCCTAGTTAAAATAACATCATTGTGCAATCTCCTATAGGTACTTACCTACAATGTAAGAAGCAATAGGCACATAATATGAATACA
Source organism: Caradrina clavipalpis (assembly GCA_932526535.1). Lineage (NCBI taxonomy): Eukaryota > Metazoa > Arthropoda > Insecta > Lepidoptera > Noctuidae > Caradrina > Caradrina clavipalpis. The sequence continues at coordinate 3,133,342 of OW052110.1, forward strand.
TGATTGCTACAAATTGTCAACTTCCTTTCATTTACAAATTGTAGTATGAATTGCTCAGTTTGTGCTTAGCTCATGTGAGTTAAAGTGTTTTTCATAGAACAGGTATTGGGTTTTTGAGTAACCAGACGGTTTCCAGGTACCTATGGTCTAGGACAAATTCGCAATTATGGGAAAAACATATTATTTTCGGAGTTTTTTTATCCGATTGTGCGATGCAAAGGGTATGTGTGTCTGTCATCATCATCATTATATCAGCCGCAGGACGTCCACTGCTGGACATAGGCCTCCCCCATAGATTTCCAAAAAGACCGGCGGCATCCAGTGTCTGTATGTTTATTCTTTGTGGCGATCTAGAGACCAAACGCCTGAGCCAATTTTGATGATTCTTACGTCAATGGATTTGTATTAATCTTGTTTTTATAAGCATGGGAAAACAATCAAATGACTTCTCCCGCCTTGGCGGGGCGGGAGGTAGTGTCAGACTTTTACTGACTAAAACCCATCTATGTCCCTTCTTCCGCCCTATGTGTTCCGGGGGAGCGGTATCTCTTTCGAACAACCCGCAGCATTTGTCTTAATCTTGCGAGTGTCACTAAAAACATGGTAGTAATCAAAATTCAATATGGCGGCAACCAGACGTTATTATCAAAACACGTGACCATTTTCTTAAAAAAAAATACACCACAGAAAATCTCTTTCGAAGTAAAATTGTGCTACCGTAGGTATAATAATTTAATTATTATCTTCAGTAGGTACCTATCTAGGTAACGTTTGAATAGATATTTAAATTAAATACCTAATAATTTAGAAGTGCTGATATAAATCTTGATAAGTTACTTTACTGTATAATATATATCCGTCTTATTATAATACTAGCTTCTTCTGCGACTTCGTTCGCGTGGTAGGTACTTAAGTTACTTCTTTGGTTAATACTCCGCTCCCGAGAGTTGCAGCGTGAAGTTATATAGCTCGTGCTATTCATCATAAATCTGGCTATCATATACAAAAGTTTTTTTTTAGTCTGACTAAGATATAAGATATTAGCGCTTTTAAACAGACAAATAAATAAAAAGTCTTTTTAGCCTTATTATATGTAAGTATTAGTATAGATATTCTATCGATAGTTTAGGAGACAAATGTGTAATAATTCAAAACATAAGACTTGTTTGTTTATAAAAAGGAATGTAGACTAACCGAATAAAGCGATGTACAATTTAATTGTTTACTTATTTGATAAAATTAGTCATATCGAATAACAAAAACTCTTTTGTTCCTAACGACATTTCAACTTTCCACTGCCATTATCGATAATAACAAATAGGCTAGGTATTTGTTCCATATTAACAATGACTAATTATTATTCTTCTCCCCTTTAAGATGATTAAGCTTAATGGTGTTGATCAACGCGTCATGTTCATGAACGGGCGCTGTAAGTTGTGGTCAATCGGCTACACGGATCTGGATGAAATTTGGCACTAAGATAGATTGTAGTGCGGAATAACACATAGAATTCTTTTTATCCCGGAAGAAATTACGATTCCCGAAGCTCATAAATAAATAAATAATAAGCTAACAGTAATAAAACCAAAAATGCTTGCATGCTAGGACAGGGTATTATTATACTCTGATTTATTAACGACCCTGACCTATACGTAAAATTTTGAGTTATTAAAATGAAATAAACCATGTATCTAAATATATATAATTCAAAGGTGACTGACTGACTGACTGACTGACTGACTGAGATAGTGATCTATCAACGCACAGCCCAAACCACTGGACGGATCGGGCTGAAATTTGGCATGCAGGTAGATGTTATGACATAGGCATCTGCTAAGAAAGGATTTTCATCAATTCTACCCCCAAGGGGATAAAATAGGGGATGAAAGTTTGTATGAAACTTTGTCAATTTTAAACCGATCGAGCTGAAACTTTGCATGCTTAAAGCTACTATCACGTAGGCATCTGCTAAGAAAGGATTTTCATCAATTCTACCCCCAAGGGGATAAAATAGGGGATGAAAGTTTGTATGAAACTTTGTCAATTTTAAACCGATCGAGCTGAAACTTTGCATGCTTAAAGCTACTATGACGTAGGCATCCCCTAAGAAAGGATTTTGATAAATTCCACCCCTAAGGGTATAAAATAGGGGATGAAAGTTTGTATGAAACTTTGTCAATTTTAAACCGATCGAGCTGAAACTTTGCATGCTTAAAGCTACTATCACGTAGGCATCCCCTAAGAAAGGATTTTGATAAATTCCACCCCTAAGGGTATAAAATAGGGGATGAAAGTTTGTATAAATCTTCTTAGATTTTCGACTGATTGAACTGAAATTAAAGATTGGAGCTACTATGATGAAGACGTCCGCTTAAATAGGATTTTGATAAATTCAACCCCTAAGGGGATAAAATAGGGGATGAAAGTTTGGATAAATCTTCTTAGATTTTCGACTGATTGAACTGAAATTAAAGATTGGAGCTACTATGATGAAGACGTCCGCTTAAATAGGATTTTGATAAATTCAACCCCTAAGGGGATAAAATAGGGGATGAAAGTTTGTATAAATCTTCTTAGATTTTCGACTGATTAAACTGAAATTAAAGATTGGAGCTACTATGATGAAGACGTCGCTTAAATAGGATTTCGATAAATTCTACCCCCAAGGGGATAAAATAGGGGATGAAAGTTTGTATGAAACTTTGTCAATTTTAAACCGATCGAGCCGAAACTTTGCATGCATAAAGCTACTATGACGTAGGCATCCCCTAAGAATGGATTTTGATAAATTCCACCCCTAAGGGTATAAAATAGGGGATGAGAGTTTGTATAAATCTTCTTAGATTTTCGACTGATTGAACTGAAATTAAAGATTGGAGCTACTATGATGAAGACGTCCGCTTAAATAGGATTTTGATAAATTGAACCCCCATCGGGTTAAAATAAGGGATGATGGAGGATGTAAACATATTAGTTTGAACCTATCAGTACCTAATGGAACGAAATACCTAATTAATAATAATACTTCTTAACGCGAGCGAAGCCGCGGGCAAAAGCTAGTTTTATTTATAAACGCCATTCGGATGACTCTGTATTTTATTATAGGTACTGTAGTTGCCTAAATTGAGATTATGCATAGCGAAAGTTGATCGTGTGTGACATACCGGTTTTCCGCTGACGTTAATAAATGACGATGAAGGAAAATATCTTAGGGGAATATGAACGCATCATGAAATGCAAGGCTAATTAATAAGCACGAGTATGGTGATCAATAGGTATTCTTTCCTTCCCTGTAAGAAGAGGAATTTGAACTGTAATAATCGGTATAGTTCTTGGATTTTATCATCAATGATTGAGTATTTATCGCACATTAGCTACTCATACCTCGCGAATTCACCAGCGTTAGGTTACGTCTTTGATTATTGCTCCGCTCCCACGAGCCATAGCGTGATGTTATATGGTTTATATTACTTGCTGATAATGTTGCTTTTCAAAGGTGAAGATTAAAAAAAATAAGTTTTGTAGTTTTTGAGTTACAAACAAAAATACAAACCTATTCTTTTTAATAATATTACTTATACGTAGTTTAGAGAGTAAATTTTTTGTCACTCAGGTTATTCAATGTTGTTTTTATGACTGTCATTCAATCAAAAACTTCGATTTTTTTAAATTAACCTATTGCTTATGAAGTAGTCTCGATGATCAACTTATTTTAGAAACACCTCATTAAATAGAATTCAATTTTATTTCACTTTTTATTCACATCCGTATTCCACCACTTTAATTTTAACTAAACAAAACTACTGCCACTATAAAATCAATCAAATTATTTTGACCTACCCATCACTCACGTTCACATAACAAAATTCTATTCCCAACATTCGAAACCACTTACCGCCAATGCTACATTGCGCAACAAAACAATCTTCTAACCACGCACTAACACAAGCAAAACAAACAAAAAAACACTGAAAATTTAATTAAAAAACAATTGACAACCACCTACCTAGAATAACAACAGCATATTGTCTTAACAACGGACTCCCATGAAACTTTAACATGTTAAAAACTTCACTAACTTCACTAAAATTTACCGACGAACATTTGTAAATAACTAGAAATCGTACGTGCGTTTATCAAGCTGGAAATGCGAGTGAATCGCAGTCTGACGTTGGAACTCGTTTGCGAGTTATAGAGGGGGTAAACAGGTACTTACTTATGTGGTGTCTACCGAAATGCACTCACGTCATAATAAAAGCCTGAACTAAGAATCGAGTTTCGCGGAAAGGTTAAAATCTTACTAGCTTCTTTCTACCCGTTAACTCGACCTCATAGATTTTGCAGCTTAAGAAGCAGAAGAGTTAAGTTACATCTTTAGTTGCTGCTCCGCTCCCGTACGTCATAACGTGATGTTATATAGCTCATACTATTCCTCATGAATCAAGCTATCATATACAACGAGATTTTTTAGTTCCGACTGGTAGTCCCAGGTATATGCGCGTTTTTAACAAACAAACAAAAACGTTCAGCAAGCAATTTTTTCTATTGGAGGGCTATTTTAGGAACAAATTTTAAGTTACCTAAGCCTAGGTTTGCTTAGAAAGCATTGAACATTATAAATCTAGGATTTATTTTTATTATAGGTATCTGAATTAAATTGATTTTAATATTCGACAGGCTTGCGGTTATTACCATTTGACCGTGACCTACCGTAAATGATGGCAAGGCCATGAACCAATGGCAGAGTTCATCAAGGTTGTTGTAAATGGCAGCATTGTACAGGTCGCGGCTTCGATTTTCGGATGAGACAGAAGACATTAAAACGTAGATATAAAAAGGTTTTTAATGAAGAAAAATAGATGAGACTTCTGGAACCTAAACAATAAATAATTAAAAAATTAAAATAAAAAAACCTTTTAATTCAATGCAATATCGAAATTAAAAAAATAAATGACAGTAAATCGACTGAGTAACTGAGTGAGAATTTTACAACTAATATTTTAACTTCACTAATTTTGTACAAATGTCATGACATAGCTATTTTTCTTGCGTTTCATCTGCCACTAACCTTAGTCATTCCATTTTAATTTACTCTAAATGCAGTTATTAAAATGTTCTAAATAAATAGCGCTAATATTAATAAATTACGCGATAATATTTAGTAGTACAAGTTTGCCCATTCTCCTTTTAATATTTAAAGCAATGAGCATTTGTAATAATAATAAAGTGTTTTTTTTACTGTATGTTTTATTTTGACAATTTATAATTAATGGCAATAGGCTCGCCCCCTATTACATGGGACCTAAATATACCGGCGAACTGTGGGTGTACATTAGTACACCTCTGCCTAACCCTTCGGGGAATACAGGCGTGATGGTATATTTATTTATTTATTTTGACATACCTACATATTATTATTGTGAAAAAGACTGTACCTACATGATTTATTGCAATAGATACCTAGTTTAATTCGACGTCAGACATTACATAATCATTAGCCTATTCAAATCCCTCTCAATAAAGTAAGTAAGTACCTACAAGTACTTAAAAAGATTATATTAAGTACCTTCTAGTAAGTACCTAGATAATGATTTATGTATTTACCTACTTGTATTAGGAAAGTTTTTTTTTATTTTCATTTTGCCCGAACGTCTCTCCTATTTATGCCAGTTATGTCATAAACTGGCATAATAGTCGATTGGTTCAGTTGATTCCTGTACGGAACATATATTTGTATGGCTTATAGCCCTGTTTTTTTTTTTTTTTATAGACGGGAAATCATCAAATAACTTCCCCCGCCCTGGGTGGGGCGGGAGGGAGTGTCAGACTTTTACTGACTAAAACCCGTCTATGTTCCTTCATGTGCCATTTGCGTTCCGGGGGCGGCTTATAGCCCTAAGAGTAACTTAATATACCGGCGAACTGTGGGTGTACATTGGTACACCTCTGCCTAACCCTTCGGGGAATACAGGCGTGATGTTTTTTTTTTTTTAGTAAGTATGCTAACATTAAAGTATGTAAATCTAGTAGGTACTCCCTATGATCCTGCAAAACGCCTGACAGGCTTGATTTGCAATTATTATTTTAGACGTAAAATGAGATTTAAGCAAGGAAAAGTAGTTGCTTTATTATTTTTATCCGTCCTAATTATATAGTAAAGTACCTACTGCCAAAACAAACCAATTCGAGTAAAAATATCTCTGTTTATCATAAATTTAACCTTTGATAGATTTTGCTTTCACGACAGTAGGAGGCAACGATTAAAAAAAATGTCTTTTCCCACACTATGCTGAAAAGAATTCTCAAACCACTGATAAAGAAGAATCACAAAGAAGAAAGACAGATAAAGCACACACCAAAAGAAGATTTCTATTTTTAAATCTTGTAGTTACATAATCGCAATACTCATTAAAATCGTCCAGGGAATAAAAAGTTTTCACAACCACGCTCCAGATCGCTTCGCGTTGAGACGAACAAAAAATAGCACAAGAAAACTTTCAATATCTTTGTGTACGCGAGAGTATGAATTATACAAGCTTGCGGTGTTGTTACGTAAAATTTTGAAAGTAGGTACATAATATTGGAGGACTGTCTCATTGGCCTAGTCGTTGCAAATATGAATGTTGCTCAAAAGGTTTCTGAGTGAGATCTCTAGGCAGGGCTAAGTGTTATTGGGTTTTTCCATTATGAATTTCTCATTAGTAGCCCGGAGTTTGGAAGTTCGTGGGGTGACAATCCCGTGTCTCGGAAAGTACGTAAGGCCGTTGACCCCGGCTGCCATAGTGAAATTCGTGGGGTGACAATCCTGTGGCTCGGGAAGCACGTAAAGCCGTTGGTTCCGGCTGTCAGATCTTTGACCGTCGTTACGGATAGTCAGAAGCCAGGAAGTTTGACAACCAGTCTTACAAGTGGTATCGTGTTATCGCTTTATATAAGACACTGGTATTCAGCTGCAACCGGTTAGACTGGAAACTGACAAAAATGAAAAAAAAGAAGAGAGAAAAGGCATGTTATAAGGTTTTTCTACTGCGAATTTCTTATAAGTAGCTTGGGTCTGGTTGGTGTCCCAGTGGGTTGCAATAGGCTGATCCATACTGTACGGGACTTAAATATAGCGAACAAATACTGGCGAAATATCTACCTAGTCATTCGAGGAATACTGGCGTGATATTATATGTTTTGCTATTGAAATTACGGTGTACCAACTATTATAACCACATAATATACGTGTACTATAATTACCACGTACAGTGGTAACGGTCCAATGGATCATTAACGTTTAACATTATTATGTCACTAATTATTGTGTCACTAAAGTACTATATAAAAGAAGAACATCATACTCTCCAAGATAATTCTAGTAACATGCTCTATAGCTTGTCTCATTCATACTCAAAGGCATGAAGTCTTCATTTTATTGTTTGGAAACCCGCTGTTCCTTTATATCTCGATATTTCTTGCAACGCGAATCCTTATAATGTATTGAAGCGATCTTTTGTACAATACACTAGGGAAAACTTTTGTACAAGCATCTTGATTTTGAGGTAATATTTAAATAAAGAAAAAGAAACTGGACTTTATTATTGTTGATATAGGTATTATAATATTCAGTTGGGTTTTTCCATTAGGAATTTCTCAGTAGGAGCCCGGAGTTTGGAAGTTGATGGTGTACGTGACACCCCCGTGCTTCGGAAAGCACGTAAAACCCGTTGATCCTGCGTCTGACCTGTCTCCCGTCGTTTCGGATTACCGTCCCATCAGAGTATGAGAGTTAGGGAAGAGGGAGTGCACCTGTGTTTGCGCACGCACCTGTGCACTATAATATCTCCTGCGTATGAGGCTAGTCTGCATTAAGACGAGCCGCCGTGGCCGGAATCGGTATGGACTTTTTTTTTTGCTTTGCCCCACTCTTGAAATTTCTCCTGTATCATACAAACATATAAACTCACATACACAAACAGTCAGACCCGGAACAACTATCTGTAGGTCTTACAAATATTTGTTCCATGCAGGACTCGAACCCGCGCCACGCAGCGCAGAAGCCGACCTTTCAGCCACTGCGCCGTGACATTAAACATGACAAACAAAAAAGCTCTTCAGCTTTATTATATTAGTGCATAAATATATACATTTCAGTTGCCATGATTTAATATTTGTTACTAATAACCATCACGCCTGTAATCCCCGAAGGGTTAGGCAGAGGTGTACCATAGTACACCCACAGTTCGCCGGTATATTTAGGTCCCATGTAATAGGGGGCGAGCCTATTGCCATGAACCGGGCACAAATCCTAACTCCAAGCTGCTACTGAGAATTTCATAGAAAAAACCAATAACACTTTGCTCGACCTGGGAATCGAACCCAGGACCTCTAGCGTAGCAGTCGTGCTCAGGACCACTAGGCCAACGAGGCAGTTATAATAAATCTTAAGTCAGGTATTAATACATTTCTATTTTTTTTTTTAAGACGTCTGGTCCTAAACTCCCAAAAGTCGCAGACCATACATGGGGGTATTTTGGAAAGCCCATGAAGAGGTTTCCAATTTTTTTTTATTTGAACGTGTCCACGACTGGGCCACCCCGTGCATTGTAAAAAAAACTGAATAAATTATTAAAAACTTTCTATGTTGTATTTGTCCCCGTGCTCATGTTCGCTGTCATATCTTGCTCGACCGAAGATTGGGCAGTCGAGCAAGACATGCAGGGCTGTTTCTGCCACCCCCAGGGAATATGTGCATGATGTGTCCTCCTTACACCTGAACCTTGTCAGGTATTCGGAGAACCCACCATGCCCAGTCAGTACCTGCGCGGTTATGCCGTCCATGGGGATTTTCCTAATGATTTTGTGGCCGGCAATGGCGTCGGGGAAGAATGATTTTGTGGTTCTGGCTGACCGACTGATACCTTTGGTTCCATTATTTGTTACATAAGCCTTGTAAAACTTCATGAAATAAAAAGTAGGTACAGTAAAAGCACAAAATAATCAATTATACATTTATTACCCACCACACTTGAGTGTAAAGATTTCAAGTGTAAATGGACCCTTTTATGCAGAGAGTCATAAAAGGGTCCATTTACACTTAAAAATGACCCTTTTAAAAATAAATGTAGGCTCTGACGACTGTAACTGGAATGTTTAAAAGCTTACTTCATTCATAATTCATACGCACTTCTAATAAAAATGGTGAAGGGAGAATTCTTTATATGCATACCTACCATCACGCTTGTACTCAAAGTCAAGTCAAAGTCAAATCATTTATTCCAATTAGACTATTAAAAGGCACTTTTGAACGTCAATTGATTTAAAATATTGTATCTATTTGCCTTATTTGCCGAAGGGTTATATAGGCAGAGGTGTATCAATGTATAACCACTGTTCGCCGGTAAGTTTAGGTCCCATGTAATAGGGGCGAGCCTATTGCCATTAACCGGGTACCAATCCAAACTCCGGGCTGCTACTGAGAAATTCCTAATGGACAAACCCAATAACACTTTTTGCCCGACCTGGGAATCGAACCCGGGACCCCTTGCTCGGCAGTTATGTCAAAATAAGTAGGTAACAAACATCCATCCATCCTAACAAACTTTCGCATTGAATTATAGTAGGATTAGTATAGATATACTTCTTGATACTTACTAAAACATTGACACCACGTCAACAACCCAAGGATCAAAGAGGAGACACATTGACTCTCGTGGTTCATTGACGTGTATACTATTAGGATACCAGCTATTAATCTCATGTTAAAAGTCAAGCTTAAGTATAAGAATGTACTAAGTAAGAAGACTTTCAGGTTATTGCTATGCTTCGGAGGGCCTAGCACGAACGCGCGGAGTTTTTATCCGACTACGAAATAAGGAGGGTTGGCCTTTCTGCCCACGGTGGATTTTTGACAGATTTGTTTGTCGGCAAGAATGGAACATTTATGAATATACCAACGCACATGGTCGACCAAAAATCGGTCGTGAACGACGAACATTTTGTTTTTTTTTTAAAGCCATTTTCGCATTTAATTTTGGTTTAGTTTAAAGGTATTTTCCGTTTCGTTAAGTATTTGTGCTTGTCGCATAAAATTAAACCAATATTCTGAAGGACGGACTGACTAAACGGAAGGACTAAACGGTAACTAATATTAAGTGCATTTCAAAGTCAAAGTCAAAATTATTTATTTCAACAGGACCATTAGAGCCTTTTTTAACGTCATGTAGATACAAGAAAAAATAATGAACTCGTGTTGCCCCCATTTGATTCACATCGTTTGGTGTTGCCATTCAACAATTAACAAAGAAAATGTATACATAGTTAAAAATTATTTAAAGACTTATTCCAAGTCAAAATCGACTTGTATTTAATACTTTTCGGTAGCACACTCGTGTTACGCCTATAGTCAATGCTCTTATTGCCTCCTAACATGATGTATTACTGACTGATCACTACATAATCCGTCTCATTATAAAACCAGGTTTATAACACGACGCCTTACGCCATCTACCGGATAATGTGCACAACACTACGCCACCCGAGTAGATCGCATCACGAACCAGATCAATCAGCCATAATATGAACAGCAGCAGACTACTAGCGACATCTAACGTTTAATATGTGAGGTGTCCGTGACGTTAGCGTTACCAGAGGTTACATCCACATACAAGTATGTGACAGTGAAGACGCACACTAACATGTCAAGCCGCCTATATAAACCCGTACCACGGAGGAGCTCATCACTCGCAGCACTCGCAGCTTAGAAGGCACAGTGGACGATAGCCCCGCAGTCACCACTGTTGTCACAAGCTTGAACTGAGCGGAGGCCCCGTCGCCCTCAGGAAAAGCCGAGCTAGGAGGTGAAGGGATAGGATAGCCCCGCAGTCCATCCCGAGAGCCACTCATAGGTCTAACCTTCTGTTAACTTTGTTTGCATAGTCTGTCAAGTGTTTGAAGTACAGTAAATAAACCCTATCTGCAACGTTGGTTTCATTCCACCGCCACCATCATATTGGCGCCCAACGTAAAATTATTCATCTACCCGCGTCAATTATATCGAAGTACCCACATATTTACGGTACACCATTATATTGACGCTCAACGGGAAAAATATTTTTCTACCCGCAACAATTATATCGGAGTACCGACATTTTAACGGTATACCCACATATTGGCGGATAAACAGAAGACTACCCTCAAGAAGATTTATATTATTTTGACAGTATTAACATGTCAGAGGAAAACACGAGATGGTGGTGATGACTCAGGAACAATTCACTGCACTCATGTCAAAAGTGACAGAAGAGCAACAAAAAGCATTTATGAAATTGAAAAATGCCTTGACTACGTCACCAGTGTTAAAACAGGCAAGTGACGATTTACCCTTTACTATCAAGACTGATGCCCGCCAGTATGCCATTGGCGCAGCTTTAGTGCAGGGGGAGGGGGAAAATGAGCACCCTGTTGAATACGCAAGTAGACTCTTAACACTCAGAAACTCCAGACAAGCCTACTGGGAAGTATCACACGTCAGCAATAACGAAATTCGAAAAGAGAGACAACGTGATATCAAAACCAACTTATCCGATACGCCAAAAAGGAAGGCCACGGAAGCAAACTGGTGCTGGTACTCAGTCGGGACGACCATAGAGTACCAGAGGGGGAGAATATAACACGACGCCTTACGCCATCTACCGGATAATGTGCACAACACTACGCCACCCGAGTAGATCGCATCACGAACCAGATCAATCAGCCATAATATGAACAGCAGCAGACTACTAGCGACATCTAACGTTTAATATGTGAGGTGTCCGTGACGTTAGCGTTACCAGAGGTTACATCCACATACAAGTATGTGACAGTGAAGACGCACACTAACATGTCAAGCCGCCTATATAAACCCGTACCACGGAGGAGCTCATCACTCGCAGCACTCGCAGCTTAGAAGGCACAGTGGACGATAGCCCCGCAGTCACCACTGTTGTCACAAGCTTGAACTGAGCGGAGGCCCCGTCGCCCTCAGGAAAAGCCGAGCTAGGAGGTGAAGGGATAGGATAGCCCCGCAGTCCATCCCGAGAGCCACTCATAGGTCTAACCTTCTGTTAACTTTGTTTGCATAGTCTGTCAAGTGTTTGAAGTACAGTAAATAAACCCTATCTGTCATCAACGTTGGTTTCATTCCACCGCCACCATCATAGGTTTAATATGCTCATGGATCCAAAGTATCGAGCCAGTTTTTATTGAATTTTATACACACATACATGCATTCATAATATACCGGCGAACTGTGGGTGTATATTGATACACCTCTGCCTAATCCTTCAGGGAATACAGGCGTGATGGTATATATATCTTCTATACTTACTAATATTATAAAGCTAAAGAGTTTGTTTGTTTGAACGCGCTAATCTCAGGGACTACTGGTTGGAATTGGAAAATTATTTTAGTGTTGGATAGTCCATTTCTTGAGGAAGGCTATAGGCTATGTAACATCACGCTACGACCAACAGGTGCTGAGCAGCGAGGGTGAAACCGCGGGGAACAGCTAGTATATATATACATGCATTCCACCACGCCTGTATTTCCCGAAGGGTTAGGTAGAGGTGGATCAATGTGCACCCACAGTTCGCCGGTATGTATTTTAGGTCCCATGTAGTAGGTGTGAGCCTATTGTAATTAACTGGGCAGAAATCCTAACTCCGACCGGCTTCTGAGAATTTCATAGAAAAACCCAATAACACTTTTTGCTCGACCTTGGAATCGAACCCAAGACCTCTTGCGTAGCAGTCGTGCTTTGAGCCTCTAGGGTAACGAGGTAGTTCTTTTTGTATTTTTACTGAATAGCCTTTTTTATTTTATTTTCATTTTTTTTTACTTGCCGACAAAAAAAAGCTTTGTTTTCTTTTATTTCTATAAAAAATAACTTTGTCATTTCAGTAGCTCCATGTAAAGAAGTTAGAGTAACAGCCATGCTACTAATATACATACATACATAAACTCACGTCTTTTTCTCATGTGGGTAGGCAGAAACCACAGAACGCCACCTGCTACGATCCTTACATACTCCTTTCGCCCCGTCCACGTTCATACATCAGCCCCCCCAGCCAAGTCACAAACGATAATCGTAAACGCTCGGTAGGTACCAAAAGATTTTAAACTTTATACCTCAGAGCCTTAAGTTAAAAATCTATCAAAGATTCCTAAGCTTCAGCGACTGGAAAGAACGAAAACGCTATGCAATCTTTATTAGATCTTCAACTTAAAACCAAGCACATAAAGTTGAAGATCTATTAAAGCCTACTCAGCGTTTGCGTATATCGTTTGTGACTTGGCTAGGGGGGCTGGTCATACAAGCACGCCGGTTACGAGTACTGCGCACCCGACCTTTCTGAAGAACCTCAACTACTAATACATCAACGCTAATAACCAATATATTTCAGTAAAACCACTTATCGTTCAAATAAATCCCTGCCACTGCAAAATTAATCATTATTGACAACACATTATCGACCTTAATTAAATTATTAACTTGACGGTCAGCAACAAAAAACGATTAACAATGTTAATTTTACTTGTCATTTAAATAGACATGAAATAAAACAGTTCACTGCCATTCAGAATTTTAGGCAATACTTAAGAGTTTTTGTCTTAATTTTAGATCCATTTCGTGTTTCCTTTGATATTGGGCTTAATAATAAGGATTTAAACATCTAAAATATTAATCTACTTTTTTGCTGACTGTACGATAGAATCGGTCATACATCAAGAATTTAACATTCGTTAACCTTTTAGTCAATTCGTTTATTTCGGTATTGACCGAATAGTTTCGTGCTCGACCTGCTTCGTTAGCCTAGTGGTCCTAAGCGCGACTGCTACGCTAGAGGTTTTAGGTTCGATTCCCAGGTCGAGCAAAGTGTTATTTGGTTTTTCTATGAAATTCTCAGTAGCAACTTGATTACGCTCGAATACGATTTTAACTCGCATTATCTCAGTAACTGCTTCGAGCACGAAGCATACCAACCAACACGCCTGTATTTCCCGAAGGCATAGGCAGAGTTGCACCTACCAATGTTTATGCAGACACAGTGCACCGGTTTATTTAATTCACCCATGTAATAGGGGGTGAGGCTATTGCCATTAACCGGGCACAAATCCGCCGAGCTGCTACTGAGAATTTCATAGAAAAAACCAATAACACTATTTTGCTCGACCTGGGAATTGAACCCAAGACCTCTAGCGTATCAATCGCGCTTAGGACTACTAAGCACTAGGGTATCTACTAATATTAGATTAAAGGTATGAGTACATAATCAAAACTCGAAAACCGGAGGTTTATTGCTAATTCATCTGTTTATTAACAGATAACAAACAATTTAGGCGCTCAATACCCACAATCTAAATTTTCCACACCTCAGCCCATTATTAAAGGAGCCTGCCCACTGTACCGTACCATATTATGACCGTGCTTTGAGCGTATCAGGCAAACAAAACAATGAATGCTATGCTGACTAAAACGTATACATATATCAACCGACAATTGGGAAGTTGACACTACCATCAATTGACATACTTTTTATGTAGGTAGGTTTTGTATGGCGATTCTTTCTTTATCGTGTGGGCAGTAAGGTCTAACGACCCCACACACCCTAGTGTCAGAGTTTCTAAACCGCCCAGGGGCTTCTGACATGGTTACCGAAGCCAGTGATGTCCAAGATAAACTTAGAAAATACTATGAATTAGAAAAGGCACATTGGTATGCAAGAACCAATGTGACTTTTTCTAATTCATAATTATGTATGTATGCCGGTTCGCAACCGGGAACGGGCAACCGTGCCCGGTTGCGAACCCATAACCTCGTGCATGAGAGGTGGGCGCCATAACCACCGGGTCATCACGACACTTAAACGACGGGTTGCACTCCGGGAGTGCCGGCAGAAGTGAAAACGCTAAAGACGTACACAAATATGACAATTCGCTATAAATTCGTAAGATTTTCGATCAGGTCACGTGTCCTGACGCGAGTTTAACATTTTTTACCCATTCCAAAAAAAGTGCACAACACCGCTAAAGAAGTTTTCACTTCAATAATTTTTGTAGGCGGTTGTCGAATTCGTAACAAAAAATTGTTACTAGAGCGTATTTTTTAATCCCAGAGACTGATTTGACAGCTTTGTGTCCAACTTGAAAAAGTGTGTTTTATGTTTATGTGCCGAAAGCATATTATTTTTATGTTTAACGTATCAAACTGTCGATTTAGTCTCTGTGATTAAAACATTTTTTTCCTGACGCATTTATAGCATGATATTATGATACAATGCAGTGGGCAAACTCCTTTACCAACAAACTATTCGTCGCAAGACAACATTTGATCAGAGATCATAACTTGCAAACAAGTTAGATTGCCAATCACACTGGCACAATACATACGTTAGAACTTGTGGGCGCTGTCTGGTGTCGAAGCAGAGAAGTTTGCAGAATCAATTCGAGCGGAGATTCCGATTACAACTGCCATTACAACGCTGAAGGACGAGAGGTACAAGAAAATATCTTGCAAACGTTTTGTATAGGCATTTTTAGGTTTCCGTGCCCAGAGGGTAAAACAGGACCCTATTACTAAGACTTCGTTGTCCATCTGTCTGTCTGTTTGCCCGTCTGTCGTCTGTTGTATCTCATGAACCGTGATAGTTAGACAGTTGATATTTTCACAGATGATGTATTTCTGTTGTTTCGTAGATCTTTGACAGTCGTGACGGATAGTCAGAAGCCAAGAAGTCTGACAACCAGTCTAACCAATGTGACTGTTCTTAAAATACCCCAGACTGATAAAATTTTCGATTTTCCTAATTATAATAAAATTCGTGGTGATGTTATAATAGGTCGGCTTCCCCTAAGGGGAAGGGGTCGTGCTCCGCCATCCGCACGACCCTGTAGAGCTCGTCCCAGACTGGTCACTCTCCCACCGATTATAATGAATTCCCATAAAACATACTGCCTTGTCCCGACTGAACTGGGTACAAGGAGGGGATACAAACAACTATGTTCAAACAACACAGGGTAGGGAATTCATAGGGATAAAGGATAGGGATTGGAAAACTACTTTACTTTGATAATACACGTTAGAAGACAAGAGAGGGATGCAAATGGGTAATTGATGCGTAACGCTTGCGTATGCGTACAATGTGTAAGTTACGTTATACGATTGCAATAATCTAGAAACCCACCCCAGTGACGTGAGGCCATTTTACAACGGCTGACGCGTCGTACGTGTGCTGCCAGTTCTGGGTACATAGGCCTAGAGAGACCTGCTGTGGTGCAAGCAGCACACGTTCCCTATCAGTCATGCCTTACCCAATCCTAAGACAGCGGACTGCGAAGTACCAACTGCCATTGAGCGAGGCACGTTTCCAGAAGAACTGGACGCGAGCAATATTAATCAACCCCTTACAATGGTCTACTCGCCCCTTACTAAAACAACACAAAATTAGCGCAAGCGCACTGCATCGTCTGTCGGTTGCAGAATTATTTACGATTACTCCTGCTATACGCCGAAGTGGTTATTTTATATCGTCACTTCTCACACTTCCTTAATCTTCCCCATTTAGAGGTTACTGTGCAGTTACTCGGCTACCGTGCTACCGGTGTGGCAACGGGTCTTTTCATTGCAAGTCCAGTTCACATGTCTCGCTAAATATATATTTTTTTTGTATCAGTAAGAGGCCTACGGGGGCCGGGTGTGATTTAACGAGACACGCTCCTTAGCGTTCCTTGGAACGGCGGCTACCAATTCAGTTTAGGGTACTTGGTGAAGCCTACCCCCCTCCCGGGAAGTGCGCGTACATCAAGTGCAATATAAACCATTCTGCAGTCAGTCAGTCCATAGGGTTAAAGGTAACCATCACTAACGTTTGGTTGATCAGTGTTCGTAAACACATATATTATAATTTCAATTACAACAAACGACCAGCATAGTCCTACCGAGTTGCGAGTATTATTCGGTTCAGCCTTCCTTATGCTGTGCATGTGTGTTAACTGTCGTGTGTGGAGGAGTGTGGTTGTGTAAGGTGTGTAGTGTCAAGCACAGGCTATAGGGAGGCCATCTCCGAGTCCCTATAACCAAAACGCTGGTGTAGGTTACCCTTCAAGTCATTGTAGGAAATAAGGAGGAATAAATAACCAAACACTCACCCATATGTTCAACAACACTTCACTGAGACACACGAGTCTTACATTCTACTTACATTTATACTAGTCTAAATAAACTAGTCTATTACTACATTAAATTTAACTTATTATAACAATGCTATCGTTAACGTCACAACGTCACCTCTTGGTATTCTCCCAGCCTCCTAGCTTCACTAGCCTAGACCATGGCGTCCGCACCCTATAGCGATCTAAGACCGACTGTCCTTCCTTCGTCTCCTGGATCTTACAAAACACCACGGTCAGCCCATCTTCCCACACTTTTGCTCAATAGCTTTATTGCCGTTCTTGTACAATTTCTCCTTTGTTCTAAGGGTTCTTTCGGGTAAAACCCGGGACCCGTTTATGGTAACCAGATGTGTGGCTCTCGTATTGTGTGCTGCGCTTAGAAATCAGATAGTAAACTCATTTCTTTTGAATTCGTAGAAATATTGCATTCGACCTAACGGCTGGCAATTATCCCTAGTTTGTTTGGCCCGAACCATGTGATGGTTTAAAAATAAATATAATATTTTACTTTTATTTAGGAGTACGTGACGGACAGTCACACCAAGAAGTATCGTGTTGCCCAGTTACTGGGTTGTGGAGGTCAGATAGGCAGTCGCTCCATGTAAAATACTGGTATTCAGCTGCATCCGGTAAGACTGGAAGCCGACCCAAACGCAGTTGGGAAAGGCTAAGCAGATGATGATGATGATGTATTTCGGTTGTCGCTGTAACAAAATTCTAAAAAATCAAAATAAAATAAATATTAAGGGGACTCCAATACAAATAACGTGATTTCTTTGCCGTTTTTATAGATAATGGTACGGAACACTTCGTGCGCGAGTCCGACCCGCACTTGTTTATTCAACGTTTCTATCTTTACTAATTGTACTATCCTACTAATCTAAACAAATAATCTACACAAATATAATAAAGAGGAAAAAAATATCGAATAAACTTTAAAACTACTGGACCTATTCCACCGCCGAGTCCTCGAGGCGGCCATCGGCGGCGGTGCCCTCTCGCGTCCGGCACTGGTTCAGGCCATGGTCCGGAGCGAGGAGGAATGGAAAGCAGTCGCCTCCTTCTGCGAAGCTGTAATGCTAGAGAAAGAGGCGGCGGGACGGGAGAGGGAGAGGACAATCCCCCGTCCCAGCGGCCGCCGCGGTAGACGCTCCGGGCGTCGGGAGCCGCGAGACGACTCCCGGCCACCGTAGACGCGTGTCTGTGGACGGTGAGCAATGGGTAGCTCACCGTCCGTACGTTCACTAGCGACAGACCGTGTCGACGGCGCGTTCGTGTTCCACGCGCGCCTTAAAGAGATGTCAGCAAACTTGGATGGGCCACTGAGGGCCGATGCCTGCTGGGGCTGCGGGTTGTTCGAAAGAGATACCGCGCCCCCGGAACGCAAAGGGCACATGAAAGGAACATAGACGGGTTTTAGTCAGTAAAAGTCTGACACTCCCTCCCGCCCCGCCCAGGGCGGGGGAAGTTATTTGATGATTTCCCGTCTATAAAAAAAAAAAACTGGACCTATTCAATGTTCTGTAAAGAGGCCTTATATGACAGGCGCAGCAGATAGACAGTGGCAGGAAAAAAAAATAACATGTCAACATCAAATTACATTTACAAAATTCATAACGCCATCGGAAAAATAAAATGATTCATCAAAAAACCCATTGATGATGAATCGCATTTATATCAAAACAGAGACCCAATAATATCAACCATGGTAACTGTTTTCAAAAAAGGCTTGATAAGTTTCTAACTAATCACAATGTCAAAATGCAACAAAGTGAAAAATCCATGTAAGATTTGCCTAGGAACTGTGACAACGAGAACGGGCCTACAATGTCAGGGCGCCTGCCAAACATGGGTGCACTACGCCTGCCTGAACTACACTCCTGGGAAAGTCAGAGACATAAAGGCCGGAATCATAAAGGTGACATGCCCCTGCCCAGATTGCAAGACAACTATGCCAAAAGAATTCCGGACCGACCAGCCATACAGTTGCAACAACTCGCAGTGTCCAGCAAACCGACCACCGAAATGTGAAAACCACGAGTGCCCAATCAATGGGAGACACGGCCAAAGTCGGCCAATACCACCTCCGTGCCCTCTTAGCAAATGTGGAAACGACTGCAAACAGTTCAGTACTCCACAAGTACAAGGTACTAACAGCGGGGGATGCACGCCTCCTCCGTGCAGGCCGCCTGAGTGTGAGGATAACCCCAACGACCGGTGTCTGCCACCGAAATGTCCATCTGGGTGCTCATCAACCGGTTCAGACAATGGCGGAGGATGTCTTTCTTCACCCCCTTCATGTCCGCCCCCTTCATGTAGCCCCCCTCCGTGTCCACCCCCTCCATGTCCACCGCCGAATATGAATGTGGTCGAACAAATGTGTACCACTGTTAACCAACTCACGAATCAAATAAATGAACTTATGAACCAGATGAAGCGTGCAGCTGAAAAAGCTGGGGGCTGTTGCCCTCCTCCAAAGAGCACTTGCGTTCAACAAGGTCCAAAGGATATGTGTCCAAAACCGTGTTTCTGTCCTGGCAACCCGGGTAGACGAAACTAGACCAATCTTTCATCATCTTACAACATTCCCCTGCTGGAAGTAGGTCTCTGCACTCGGAAGCCACTTAGATCGATTCTCGGCAACTCTCATCCAGTTGCCACCAGTTACCCTGCGAAGATCGTCGCTTCACCAAGCCTGAGGGCGTCCCACCTTACGCTTGCCGATTTGCGGTCTCTACGGCCACAATACTGTAATATTTTATGCACAATGCAATTGTACTTTTAGATTATTACATTATATAAAACTGAAAACGTGAAGGCATCAGTTTGTTATTTTGCCCATTACGTTTATTTATTTATTATGTTATGTTATGGAAGAGGCTATACTCATTATTGTAAGTATTTCTAAAAGTTAGTGCAAGCAGCACTATCCTCGAGCAGTTTTTAATTTGTTTCTTGGTAATAAACTAAAATACAACAAAAATAGAGGTGAGAATTGGGAATATTCCTTAGTTTCTGTTTTATCCTCCCTATGGGAATAGATCGGAAAAAAGTTTGATTTGACCCCTGTTCGAACTTTATTCACTGTACCTTCGTTGACTGTCTCCTCGTTGATCTGCCCCATGAGGGGCTAGCGGGGTGACAGGTTGGAATATTCCGAAAATTCCGTGCAAGACAATAAGCCACGCGGAATTGTAACTCGCCACCATCATCATCTTACCCTTATTCAATGTCATATAAGTTTCAACTCTTTTTTTTTTGTGGTGTTTTCAATTTATTTATAAAAAATGGTTGGCGTAGTGGGTTAGCGATTGCCATACACTTCAAACCGGAACACAGCAACGCTACTTTGCGGCAGAAATAGGTATGATAGCTCCTTCTCAAAGAGCTCTACTACTATTGTCTGCCATCGAAAGTGTAAAACATATTTCTATATGCACATCATGATAATGGCTGGTCAAGCATCGCAACCGTTGGCCTCGTGGTGACGAGCGTGGCTAGTGGGCGTGGGATCGATTTCCAGGTCGGGCGAGTTTTAAGTTTTTTTCCACTACGAATTTCTCAGAAGCCGGGATCACAGGCCCGTAGTTTGGAAGTTAGTGGTGTGACAGCCCCGTGTCTCGGAAAGCTGTTGGTCCCCGCTGTCAATCTTAGATCTTTGACAGCTGTTACGGATAGTCAGAAGCCGGAAGGTCTGACAACCAGTCTTATGAAGAGTCATCGTGTTGCTCAGTAACTGGGTTATGGAGGTCAGATAGGCAGTCGCTCCATGTAAAACACTGGTATTTAGGTGCATTCGGTTAGACTGGAAGCCGCCCCCACATTGTTGAGAAAAGGCTAGGAAGTAGTAGAACAGATCCTGGCTGTAGCATTAGGTTATTTATATCACTTAAATGCATTGTGATCAGAACTGAATACGCATTCAAATTGAACTTGCACGATTTGAACTAAATATACAAACAGATATGTATAAACAACAAAGAGGGGGAGTGCATTCTGGGGGCACAAACTCTCACCCCCTCCATCCTTCATCACCTCGGAAGAACATCTACCCCCTGATTGCGAACTGCAGTGACCGAACTGGAAATCCCTTTACAAATTGAGGACCCAAATTGACCGCTGTAAAACTAACTTGGCCAAATGGGGCAAACTTCACGAGGCCAATGACAGAGCTGAACAGGTTCCCCAAAATCGGTCGGAAAATGTTTTATGAGTCAAAGTCAATCGACACGAAAAGAAGAAGAATAAAACAAAATACTTAAAACGAACTGTTTATTCTGTTTCGCTTAATGACTGATTATTGCTATGTGGGAATTTAAATCAGAAACTATGATTACATTTCATTAATTTTGCACATGAGTTCCTTAAGTTGTTCGGAAAGAGTTCCGACCGTGCCGCACATTTCTTTGAGGGTGACCGCCATTGAAGCCTGGCCAGGGGTTCGGGGGCAGCTTGGTATTGAAGTGTTTGAAGCGCCTGGAACAAAACAAATTATTGATGAACAGTTACAAAACACGTTTTTTAAACCTCGTTAGATGGCAATCAAGCCGAAGGCCCTCCTCATGTTAGTTGGTAACCTCTGTATACACATCTGCAATACCAGGGGCGTTGCACATGCGTTGCTGTCCCAGAGACAAAGTTAAAATGTCTCACAACCTTCAAATCGGAACACAGCAACACTACTTTGCGGCAGAAATGGGTATGGTGGTAGTACTTCTTCGTCCTCATGTTTCAAAGTAGCCGCAATTGCTCTTAGGTTTTTTGCAGTTTGCAGTTCAGGTTGTGAGCATTAATGACTAGCTTCTGTTCGCGACGTAATGCTTTGACCTAGACGGGGTGAATAATCTTGTGGAGGGATGAGAAACGGGTGTAAAGTCTCGCATTCTTTCGACCAGACGGGTGTTTTGCCTGGTGGGCTACTGCCCTACGGTTATTGTCGGGATTTTGTTTGAATGCTAACGCCTCACTGGATCTGGATGAAAGGCACTAAGATAATGTAGTATGGAATAATATGCAGAACACTTTTATCCCGGACAAATGTACGTTTCCCGTGGGATAAACGGACGCGAAGCAGTCGCGGGCAGAAACTATTTATAAATTAAAGCTTAGGAAACATAATAAAAATCTAATCAAAATGACTGGTAAAAACTTACATTTTGGATTTTTACACAGGTCAACAGATGAACAGCAAGATGGGGATTTGGCGGGGGGCGGGCAAGGTGGAGTTGGCGGCGAGCAAGGCCGACTAGGTGGAGATAAGCATACAACCTTGGGTGGACAAGGCGGGGGTGGACACGGCGGGGGTGGACATGGCCGCGGTGGACATGGCGGGGGTTGTTGACATGTCGGCGGTTGACACTTCGGAGGCGGACATGGCGGAGGTGGGCATGGCCGGGGAGGGCATGGCGGGGGTTGACATGGCGGAGGAGGGCATTTTGGTTTGTTTGCAGGACATTCTTTTGATGC
The DNA here is from genome assembly GCA_932526535.1 of Caradrina clavipalpis. Classification (NCBI taxonomy): domain Eukaryota; kingdom Metazoa; phylum Arthropoda; class Insecta; order Lepidoptera; family Noctuidae; genus Caradrina; species Caradrina clavipalpis. Next base: position 3,156,001 of record OW052110.1, read on the forward strand.
GCACTTCGGTAGACCAGCGTTTGCTGGGCATCTGTGGTTCGAGCATGTGAAAGGAGGATTTACAATATACTCTTTTACTTGAGTTGTTTCACAGTCGGGGCATGGGCACATCACTTTGATTATACCAGCTTTGATATCTGAAATCTTTCCTGGTGTGTAGTTCAAGCATTTGTAGTGAGCCCATTTTTTGCAAGCACCCTCGCATTGTAATCCCGTCTTGTTGGTTACTTGTTCAAGGCAGTATTTGCAAGGGTTCTTTACTTTTCCACACTTACTCATCTTGTCTGATTGGTGGTACCTAGAAACACGGTAACATTTTGGCTATCTTGATGTTAGTTACATTATTAAAAAGGTTACTTGAAGTCATTATTGTGGAACTACGGATTTTCTGTTGAAGTGTGAGTCCATTTTTTGTCAGACGTTTCCTAATTTTCTTTTATTGTTGACAGCAAAGTTGACAGTTTTGATTCAGCACATAGAGCTACTTGGGTTTTTTTTGGTACGTGGCCAAAATAGAAACCATCATCCCCATCCATCCGCTTTTCGCTATGTGCCAAGGCGTTCTGTGGGAAAAGAAGATAAAAGGAGAAAGAGAAGAACACAGCGCCCCCCTGGCTATGCTATAAAGTGCCAAAAGTTAGACTACAGTCAAGAGCAAACCTATACAGGATAAGTTTTTAACCAGTGCGTAATTTTTTTTTGGTAGTTCAGTGTCAGTAATAGAACACATTTCCGTGTTTAGTTAAAAAAAAATTCATCCTTATCCGAGTTTGAAATAAGCAAAACATGGACATAATCTATTCGCCATACTATCAATGACAACTCTTGGCCGCCGCCCGGGCGCATGGCTGGGGTGAGGGGGTGGGGAATGCGCTATGACCGAGTGACAATAAAATATGTTTTTTTAGTAAACATGTTTCGTAAGCGATAACTTTTTTTTTTAGTACTAAGACATATCAAAATAAAATATACGTGTTTAATAAAACGTGTTGAAGTTTATTATGGCAAAATTTACGCACTGGTTAAAAATTTTTCCTGTAAAGAATTAAAAAAAAACTGTGTAACCGACGGGTGTGTGTGGGTTTAGGCCTTCACTTAGATTAACGGGATTTCACTAAAGATCAAGTTTCAGGGGTGCTCTGCGAGCGCGAGTCGAACCGTGTGCACAGGTATGGGGTAACGACTGGCGGGCCGGGGGTGCCGGGCCGCGCGGGAGTTCGGCGGGCGGAGGGCAACTAGCGAACTCGCGCGCGGTTGCTAGGCAACGGCGGCTGCGGGCTCTCGAACTTAGTTGCAGCGGCGCGGGCGCGGCCGGCTCCTCGGGAGCGACCGGCGCCGTAGGTTCCACAGGCTTGTTTCGCGCGCTTTTGGCGCTTACGGGCGACGATGACACGATTGAACAAAACTCGCTATTTGTATTCACTTTGCACTTTTCGCACTTAGACCTAATTACGTTAGGGGCGCAGCACCCAAAACTGTTAGAATACCTATGCCCTCATGACATGAGTCATAGGTTATAGTAGGTACTTATTGTTATGTAATGGAAATAATATTCATAATCATATTATGAAACGTGCCGAAAGTTGAAACGTGTACTATTTTGCGGTCATTTTATCAAACAATATTGTCAAAGTACTAACCTATCGTTTTTGTACAAATTGTTAATTGGGAATAAAGTTATTCTATTCTATTTGTGTAATATAATTTGGAACTTCAAACTCCACATCATTTTTTCATCGATAAGGCTTGTCCATAGATACATGTCAGTGATGGACGAATGGGTAATTGTCATCGAACTGACATTGACAGTTTGCGCAAACTAAATTTTGAGGTTATAATTCACCCATTTTGGTCTGTTTCCTACTTTTATTTAAATAAACCAAATATAATTAACTAATAAAAATGCCGTTCATGAAAGGAAGAGCACCTATCCGACGTACATTAAACTACCTGAATGCCGGCCGACTAGTTTTAAAAGACAGAATCAAGATATTCTCAGTGGCTTACAATATAAATGGTCAAAACAATCTTGGGGCTAAAGAGTTCGTATTTTGGTATTTACCACAAATTCAATACAAAAACCCTGACGTGCAGGTAGCTACGCTGAAGAACCTTACTCCCTCGCCATTCATTAAGTGTTATTTTGAAGATGGAAGAAAGATTTTAGTAGATATTGACAATAAATCAAAAGAAGAAATTTTGGAGCATTTAATTAATACAGTTGGTGAGTTATGTTCTATTTAAAGTGAATAGATCCTCAATTTTTAAGACATCTGTAAATTAAAAATACTATTCTTCTCCCGTGAGGGGATGCTCAAGAAAGACCTACCCTGACCTTATTAGTGAGGTTATTTAGAAAGGTCGGGTGTGCAGTACTCGTAACTGGCAAGTATGAATGTAGACGAAGTGAAACGAGTATGTAAGGATCGTAGCAGGTGGTGTTCAGTGCTTTCTGCCTACCCCATGAGAAAAAGGCATGAGTTTATGTATGTATAAGTGTAAATCTTTAATTTCTGAATTATTAAAATTACAGGAAAATCAAAGGACATATTAGAACAGGAATCAATAGCAGCAGAGAAGAAAGATAATCCTGCAAACTTCGGTATTGCCTGTGAACGACCATGCATCTGTGAAGTATACGGACAAGTGCCTTGTCCTGGCGTGGTACCGTTACCGAAGTTTATGAGAGGGAAGTTCAAAAATGCTACTGATTAAGATAGTATCGATGAGAGGTTGGATTTGAAAATGTTTTTTTTTGTTATTATTGTTAACTAACTAGCTTTTGCCCTCGACTTCGTCCGCGTGGCTTATTTCGCCCACTTTAAAATACGTCTTTGGTTACTGCTCCACTCCGTGGGGTACGTGGGTGATAGCGTGATGTTATATAGCCTAAAACACTGACAAATAACGTGGCTTTCTACGGGTAAAAGAATTTTCGAAATCAGTTTAGTAAATCCAGAGATTACCCCCTACAACATCACAAACTTTACATCTTAATAACATTAGTAAGATAATTTCTAAAATGCTTGTTTTTCAAGACATTTGTACAGTTTCCAAGTTCTTCTAGTTAAAATCATCAGATTTTTATATGGCAGTGACTGCTAGTACCAAGTTTTTCTTGCGGTTATTGGGAGCAGACTATAGACAAAAAGTAAAAAAAAAAACATTTTCAATAATGATAAGTTAAGTAAACTGTAGATAGTTATTTTTAGTCATAATTACTGTAATAAAACAAAATATATATTATTTTTTTATGTTTTATTCAACCGCTCAAAATTACGGTCATTATATAAATATAATTTTTTAAATTTTACTTATACTCCAAGAACAAAACTTGGATAAAAACTTAAAAAAAAAAATGAACTGATTACTTTGCCAAAATTTACTTAAACATAAATTTTAATTTTTTGATAGACAGGCAGACACAATGCTTAGTAAATCATAGACAAATGGCTGCTGCCAACGGGTCCTTTAGGAAATATATGGGGGTGGCCTAGGTCCAGCATTGGACATCCTGCGACTGATATATACAAGTACCTACAATCATTATGATGATACATAGTCTTAATTGCTAGATCTAGAAACTGATTTCACTGTTCACTGGGTACAGTTAGCAGAATACTCCGGTTTCTTCATTTTACCTTGGAATGTACAGTCTGCAAAAGAGATAAGTAACCAGGTTCGCCTAATAAATTCAAAGTTTTTTAAAAAACGATAGAAGTTTTTTAATGAATTTAAATGTATTAATAAAATTAAATTTCATTTAAAAACGACTACCGGTTTGAAAGAAATTTTTAACTATATTAGACGGTCTGGTTACTTATCTCTTTTGTTGACCGTACACATATTTTAGCTCTAGTCTAATTAACATTGATTTGAAAGGTTTGCTATGTTCTATGTAAGTAGGTGATAAGTCTATAAATTTAACAAAATTTCTGCCCCTATCAGCTGGATGGTTTAGGTAATTCCTAAGTGAACAAATTACACCAATAATGTCGAAGCATTTCAGCTAAGTGAATTAATTTCCAGGTAAAATGTGGAAACTGAGTATACCATTATGTTCACCCGGGTAAACAATTCAACATATTAAAATAATCCCAAGAATCATAAAATATTGCGCAAGAGTTTCTTAACCAACAAAGATGCAGGGCACTAAATAAGGATGTTTTAAAATTCCATTTCAATAAGGCGATTCGCACACTGCCCCGCGCCACGCTTCGAGCTTTGGTGATCTGCAACACTGCGCGTGAACGCGTTTACAGGGTGTTGGACTATGCGTGTTTTCTATACATGCAAACACAGATAAGTTCTTGCGAACAACGTAAGAATACGCAATCTCGCGCGGCACGCTCCGTGATGCGGGGCAGTGTGCCAATCGCCTTAGGGATAAAAGTATGCAAGTTAGAAACTTTTGCCTATAGAAAACCGTGGCGAGACACCTCTCCTCCCCGCTTTTGTGTGCAGACCGGGCTTTGGAGATCATTTTCGTGTTAAAATTTGTAGTCTCGAATGTGGGACGCCATTAGTGCAGCAGCAATAAAGTGCATGTTGTGGAACGCGTTGAAGGTCATCGCGTTATAGTTGAAGAAGAATGCATCATCTACTTCTGCCCCTCGAGGACAGGTGTGGAAGAATATCCAGGGGCAGCAGGTGCGTTTGTTTATCTCCTGAAATATTGGAATAAGATCTCATAGAATAATGTAGTGTTGTCAACTGCCCCGTTAGTCTCGTGGTCGCAACGTGCGACTGATGAGCATGGGGTCCCGGGTTCGATTCCCAGGTCGGGCAAAAAGTGATATTGGGTTTTTCCATTAGGAATTTCTCAGTAGCAGCCCGGAGTGTGGAAGTTGGTGGTGTGACACCCCCGTGCCTCGGAAAGCACGTAAAGCCGTTGGTCCCGGTTGTCATTCGTAGATCTTTGACAGTTGTTACGGATAGTCAGAAGCCAATAAATCTGACAACCAGTCTAACCAAGAGGTATCGTGTTGCCCAGTTACTGGGTTGTGGAGGTCAGATAGGCAGTCGCTCCATGTAAAACACTGGTATTCAGCTGCATCCGGTTAGACTGGAAGCCGACCCCTACACAGTTGGGAAAAGGTCAAAAGGCTAAGCAGATGATGAGAATAATGTAGTGTTTGGCAGATCGTTGAACATACGAAAATGGTGGATAGGTGGTGTCATCTGCTATTTTATTTGGCCCTGGCCCCTTACAATATTGTAAACAAGGTTTTGTAAAAACCAAATTGAAGGAAAAGAGTGTCCATGGAGTTTCTTGCTCGTTCTTCTCCATAGAGACCTACGTTTTGGAACGAGCAAATAGCTTCAACTTTAAACTGTAACTTCCTCACAATTCAAAAGTGCCTGTAAATAGTCTAATTGAAATAAATGTTTTGACTTTGATTATGATCTATAGGTAGCGGTCACCACTTAACATAAGGTGGGCCGTGGGCTTGTTTGCCATCCAATGGCAAAAAAATAGGCTGTTTTGACTAGTTGGCTGTGACATTTACACCCGGAAGTTAAAGTCAAAAGTCAAATCATTTATTCCAATTAGACCATTGAGAGGCACTTGAACATCAATTAATTAAAAATATTGAATCTAGTTGCTGTCCAATATTATTGAAGAGAGAAGTATTGAAGCTATCTTACACAAGTATCCAGCTTGAACTCAGGTATTACATCTTTCTTTGAGGTCGTCGGTCCTGCGATTATAACGGATGCGTTGCAAAAAGTATCGCAGGATTCAGTACACTGTGTTGCTACGGTACCCTGCTTCGCTGTCATTTCCTTACTAGTGTTCATCAGGAGTGGTGAAACAGGACATTTCTGGAAATGAGACAATTTGAACTCAACTTTTGTTAGGTTGAACAAGTAATAATATTATCAACTGCCTCGTTGGTCTAGTGGTCCTAAGCGCGACTGCTACGCTAGAGGTCCCAGGTCGAGCAAAAAATGTTATTGGGTTTTTCTATGAAATTCTCAGTAGCAGCTCGGAGTTTGGATTTGTGCCCGGTTAATGGCAATAGGCTCGCCCCCTATTACATGGGACCTAAATATACCGGCGAACTGTGGGTGTACATTGGTACACCTCTGTAGGCGAAGTTTTCAGTGGGTGCAAGCTCCACATAACCACGTAATCTCCCCGGATGGCGAGGCATGCGCTAGGCATTTTCTTTGCTTACAATAAAAAGGCCTAAGCCATAAAGTGACAATTTAAGGGAAAGAAAAACGCTTGGTGCATGCTGCCCATGGAGACTGTCCAGGAATTGACAGCTCACCTCAATTTTATTTCTTTACAGTATTGCGATAACGTTTACTTACCTTGCAACAGCACTTGTATTTAATATTTGCTCCAAGCATAGGACACAAGAGGAGGTAGGAGTTTAGTACTGGGTGTGCAGACCCGACGTATGCAATGTTCAATCCTTGCACTGAACTAAACATTTCCTGAAAATACGCGGTATGTTATTTTGTGGTTTGATTGTTCGACCTACATCATCGTCATCATATCAGCCGTAGGATGTCTACTGCTGGATATAGGCCTCCCCCATAGATTTTCAAAAAGACCGGTTAGAAGCGGCCTGCATCAAGCGTCTTTCTGCGGTCTTAATCAGGTTAGAATTTGTGCCCAGTTAATGGCAATGGCAATAGGCTCGCCCCCTATAAGATGGGACCTAAAACATACTAGCAAGTATGCGGGTGTATATTGGTACACCTCTGCCTAACCCTTCGGGAAATACAGGCGTGCTGGTATGTAAGTAAGTATGTATTGTGTAAACTGGATCAAAGCCCAGAATGAACTTCTAGTGCCTGACTATCACTTACCATTATAGCCATTATAGTAGCCATTGATTGTATGGTGGCGTGTGTCCTGGACATCATACATAAGACAGGCACCGTAGAAAACTCGGCAAACCTTTGGATACACATGTGCGTCTTAGTCGACACAAATATTATATCCGCCATATCTGAGAATATTCTGCAAATAAAATTAGTGTATTACTTGCCTGTGAACCCTGTGAACTGTGAACCCCCTATTAAACGTTTTCTAAATACCTACAGTCCACTTAATTTATTCTACCTGGGCTAGAGATGTAAAGTGACCGTCAGGTTATATGTGACCGATTAATCTGACCGAGCATATTGGACATTTATCCAATTTGACCGGTCACTTATTGTCATTTATTGTCAGCAACGTCAGAAACGTTTTTTTTTAATTTAAATAGACTTTATTCTATAAAACTACGAAAGTTTTAGAATCATCGAAGCTAACCAGATGTCATTCATCGATCTATAACACAGTAATAAAAAATACTTAATAAAATACAGTATAAATAAAAATAAATACCTACGTGAGAGTCTATATTTTTTTAAAGTTGTATCTACTATGTTGGTTTAGAAAGTCAATAGGTATTATTTCACATTTATAAAGTTAAAAATTTGCCTAACTTTCAATATTTTACGAAAATATTAGTTACACCAAGTAAAGAATACTAATTTATCTGACCAGTATGACAATAAATGTCCAATGTGACCGGTCATTTAATGTTAATTGACGGACGCTTATCGTATGTGACCGTCAGTTTACAACCCTAACCTGGGCCTATACCTACAGCCAGGAATCGCTCTGCGACTCCCGGCGCCCTGGTCGTCTTCTTGTGTTGATTTATTACCTGCCATTATAATCGTGTTCCCAAACCACGGTATCAATGATGCCTACATCGGACGCCCCCAGTAGCGTCGCTGCTTTTGAAATTGCCAAGTTCAGCATCGGTTCGTTGATCTCCTGCAAGATCATCACTTTTGCATTTGGTATGATGTTCTGCAAGACCAAAAATAAATAATGTTTTTTGTATATTTACGTTAATTATGCAAAACACTAACTAAATATGAATTGCCTCGTGACTAGTAGACTGCTACGCTAGGGGTCTTGGGTTCGATTTCCAGGTCGATCAAAAAGTGTTATCGAGTTAGGAGTTAGGCGCCGGAGAGCGCGAGATGATCTCCGGCCACCATGAAATGGGGCCTGCGGGCGGCGGACTGGGGGCCGGTCCGTCGCCCGAACAGAGACAGGCCCGAGAGTAAGGCGCGTGTGGTATTGCCCGCGCGCATTCTCTGGAGGCAGTGCGACCGGTGACTGACGGCCGCACAGGGTGGCGGGCCCACCTTGTGGTGGTGGAGGGCCAATACCTGCGGTGCGGGGGTGCGGAAGAATGCTCAGGGCGATACCCGTGCCCCGGCCAATGGTAGTTGGAGGAACACCGTGGGGTTTTAGTCGGTAGGAGTCTGACACACCCCACCGCCTTCCCCGAAGCGGAGGCTTATATGAGGATTTCCCCAGGACAAAAAAGAAACAGTAGAAACTTCATACGTACCAAGTTCTGCTGATGGGAATTTCCTCCCAGCTTACATTTCAAGTTGATGGCGCTGCATATGATGTCTAACACCATCTTTGCAGTCCAGTATTTGAAACAGATTAGATGTCGTGGTTGTTTTGGTTTGCATCTGAAAAAGTAGTATAATTCTACAGACCGATTCCGGCAACGCCGGCTAATCTTAATGCAGACTAGCCAAGTACGCAGGAGATATTATAGTGCACAAGTGTGCGTAAACAAAGGTGCACTCCCTCTTCCCTAACTCTCATAGCCCGATGGGACGGCAATCCGACACGACCGGAGAGAGATCAGGCGCAGGACCAACGGCTTTACGTGCTTTCCGAGGCACGGAAAATAGTAAAAAAAAATATATTATAGTCTGGAATAGCACAATGACGCTGGATGCAGGCCGCTTCTAACCGGTCTTTTTGGAAATCTATGGGGGAGGCCTATGTCCAGCAGTGGACGTCCTGCGGCTGATATGATGATGATGATGGAATAGCACATAGGCACTGAAGGTCGGTGCCATCTGTGAAACCCCACCTTTGGAGATTCTCTTTACTGCAGCCAACTTGTGTGTGGAGTCTGTTTACAGTTTTCAAGGTCAGCCACGGCAACGCGTGTCCAGGTGGAAGTCGCTTTGATGATTCATTTCTATGAAATGTTCAGGAGGCTTAAGTTTCTCCGCGTATTCGGTACGGGTGGTGGGTGAAGGCCGCACCTGGTGACGGAACCCGCCTTGTGGTGGTGGCGCGTGAACATAGTACAGTTGCTTGCGAGTGCAGGTCCACGCAGGTATAGTCATACCATACCATCACGCCTGCATTCCCCGAAGGGCGAGGCAGAGGTGTACCAATGCACACCCACAGTTCGCCGGTATATTAAGGTCCCATGTATTAGCCTATTGCCATTAACCGGGCACAAACCGAAACTCCGAGCTGCTACTGTGAATTTCATAGACAAACCCAATAACACTTTGCTCGACCTGGGTATCGAGCCCAGGACCTCTAGCATAGCAGTCGCGCTAAAGACCACTAGGCTAACGAGGCAGGTATAGTCAAGTCAATAACAAAATAGGCTCCATTTGATTACTTCTATAACGTAAATATAATATAAGTCATAACATGGGGCATACATTGACTTGAATAGATCTGCGCGAACCTGCACTCACAGCTAACTTCCGAACCGCCATCCCCGAGGTGGAGGAAGTCCATGAGGATTTTCATATTGTAGAGACACCTATCGCTCAGCATTCAAACTACTACGGCAAAACTGCCCCCCTAGCCAAGTCACAAACAATAAACGCAAACGCTGAGTAGGCTTTAATAGATCTTCAACTTTATGTGCTTGGTTTTAAGTTGAAGATCTAATGAAGATTGCATAGCGTTTTCGTTCGTCGCTAACGCTTAGAAATCTTTAATAGATTTTCAACTTAAGGCTCTTGGGTATTAAGTTGAAAATCTATTGGTACCTACCGAGCGTTTACGATTATCGTTTGTGACTTGGCTAGGGGGGCTGATGTTGCCTAGATCGCGCTATCAAAGTTCTCCGCGTCATTAGCAAATATACAAAATCCCGACAACAACCGTCCGGCAGTAATAGCCCGCCAGACACAACACTCGTCTGGTCGGAGGATCCTTCCTTTTCGACGGAGGATGAGAAACTTTACACCCTGTTTCTCATGCTCCAAAATATAAAAAAGGAGTACTTACGGACAAGCATTTGAAAATTTAAATTGCTGCAAAAACGGTGCATATTTGAAAGATTTTAAACAGTTTGAAGCTCGTTGAAAATCGAATGAATTAGGACGAATGTGTTTCATTTTTCTTTCGAATACTAGAATTTTTCCATACAGCGGTGTTGACCAAAGTTGACTTATATCATGTGTTGACAAAGTATGACAGACATCACTTAATTTTTTTTTATAAAATGTATTTTTTTAATTTCATGTACCTAATGTCATTTTTTTTTAAATTAATTCCTATTGGTACACCAATGCACACGGCCATAAAAAAAAACGGTAAAAAAATCGGTCGTGGGCGGAAAGCCTGACTGTGAAAGTAACAATTCAATAAAAAATAAAAAGCTAAAGTTGGATTGTGACGGCGCGTTTGTAGAATTCGTTAGCCAAATAAACAGTCTGGCAGAAACATTGTCATCCGAAAGATATGGGCCAGTAGTGTAAGTCGCAGTTTGTATCGTATCTCAAAAATATGTAATATAATATAATAATTTAATGTAATAAAATAAGTGCGTGTGTATTCTAAGTGTTACTGGGTTTTTCTATGAAATACTTAGGAGCAAATCGGAGTTAGGATTTGTGCCCGGTTAATAGCAATAGCTTCGCCGCCTTACATGGGACTTAAACATCCCGGCGAACTGTGGGTGTTCATTGGTACACCTCTGCCTAACTCTCTGGGGAATACAGGCGTGATGGTAAATATGTATGTATTATAATATAATGATGGTATAGATATCGGTGTGTGGTGAGGCATATAGTCAATACTAATATTATAAAAAGGAAATATTTTTTTGTTTGTTTGTATCGAATAGGCTCCAAAAGTACCTCCGATTTTAAACATTTTTTCACCAAAAAATAGCTACATTATTCCTGAGTAACATAGGCTATATATCATCACGCCACGAGCCACAGGAGCGGAGCAGTAACCAAAGACGTAACTAAGTGCAGGTGAAATAAGCTTCGCGGACCAAGTCGCGGGCAGTTCGCTAGTCTTGAATATAGACAGATCCATGAGGAAGAGTATAGGCTATACATACAACATCACGCTACAATACACGAGAGCAGAGCAATAACGGCACTAAAATTATTGAATGATTTGGAGGGGTGAGAAACAGGGTGTAGTTTCTCATCCCCCATTGAAAAAGGGAGGATCCCCCGACCAGACGGGTGTTATGTCTGGTGGGCTACTGCCCGACGGTTATTGTAAGGATTTTGTATATATGCTAATGTCGCGAAGAACTTTGATAGCGCGATCTAGGCAACGTCAGTTTTGCCGTAGTAGTTTGCAGGCTGTGCGATAGATGTCGCTACAGTGATTTTGGTGAAAGTTAGCCAAAATCAGTTTGCTTGTACTTCTGTGATGTCACTGCCTAGTGTAGTTCCCATTCAAAGTTCACGTGGCGGCGTCGTTAACGAAGCTCTCCGTCAATTCCATTCATCATGGCGTTGTTGTTCTGTTTGTGACGTCGAACTGTTTGTTTGTTGTTTTACGTCAATATGGGAACGATTTGGCGGTTAATGTTGTGAAGAATTTTGTGCTGGGTAGGTGGGCACATGTAATCTAAATGAGCGCGTGTGTGTCGGGGATTCCATTCTCAGGAGCCCTGACCATCGGTACCGATAGCTTGGCCCCTTTTCCCAAAATTGCTAGCCGTTGACAACACCAACAAAGACAATGTCATGGGCATGGCAACATTATTACATTTTTAGTGTGGCAACACCACTCGCCCACAGAACAGTACCTACCTACATTCCTGTATAAGCCTCTCCGAACACAACCGACTTTTTGTAGGCCTGATTATCGGACCGATTCAATAAATCCACGTGTGCGATGGTAGATTATAATTCAAATGTTCTATCCTCGCCGACAACAAAATCGGTCAAAAAACCGGTCATGTGCGGGTAGCGTAAGTATCTTACATTTTTATAATTATACAATTTTTTCCCGCAACTTCGTCTGTGTGGTTTTTTACCCGGGTTATATATATGTTACGTCTTTGATTACTGCTCTTCTCCCGTGTATTGTAACGTGATGTTATATACCATATACTATTCCTCATGAATGTGGCTATCATATTATACAAAAGGATTTTTCCGAACCGACGCGACGGGTAGGTACTGCCAGAGATTATCTCGTTTGAACAAACAAATAAAGACAGTCTTTAGCCTAATTATATTAGTATAAGTAGATTGATAAGTAACCAAAATTCATCACAAATAAAGTTAAAAATTGTTTGAAAGATTATAATAAAATTCCGCTCGACATTTTGTTTACTTACATGTAATTATGCAATATTTAACCCTATCACTATTGCGTTTAAGTTTATCTTTGATTCAGCAGTTAAAGTCGCTGGAGGATATTGCTACTCTGTCTACGTTGACCGTTGAGGTCTGTAGGCCTAGTACGAGAGTGCTACCGTGAAAGTACTTATTGATACTCAATCATTTGTAATGTACATAAATCGTAATAGCACATAGTTTTCTGTATTTTTTTTATTAAAAATATAAAAATTACAGAATCTTTGTGAATCCTGTCGGGCGCAGCAAAAACTTAAAGTAAGTATTCAATTTCAGTTTTTCAGATTGGCAATCCAAGTTGGATTTTTTTTGCTCATTTTCCAAGCGAAACTACCTTTTAGAAGGGGCAACTAGATTAAGTTCTTTTTTCATGTGTATGACTTTTAAAAGTGCCTTTTAATGGTCTAATTGAAATAAATGATTTGACTTTGACTTTAAGGGTTTTGACTTCTTCCTTGTACAGTCGACAGTCGTGATATAGAAGTTTCTTTAGACGCTGATTACGGTTTCGAATAAAAAATGATTTAAATGATCAGAAAACGAACTGATCATTAATTAAAATTGAGATTAATTCGCAGACATCTATCAGTTGGCAAGATACTCGTAATTTCAACTATTATCTGACAATACTGGTTACTTGTCTGTTTTTTTGATCATACCTTTACTCCGCGCGCTTGTACTAGGCCCTTTGTACCCCAAAAATCTAGAGTGAAAAATTGGATTAACGAGCGTGATCTTATTTTGTGGAATACTTTGGTTCTTGTTTCGAAGTTAATATCAGTGAAGTGGAGCTTTGTGGGGGACCCTTACTTAATCCGATTCGATTTTGTATCGATCCAGTTAAATTGAGACGGTTTGGGAAAGGCTTTACAGTTTTCATAATAACTGAAGGTTCTGTTTTTTTATTGTATGGACTGGTAGATTAGATATAAAAGAATTTTAATTTTGTTAGGTGGCAAACCAGCCGGTTGGTGTTAAGTGGTCACCGCTGCCATTAGGCAACTGCAATACCAGAGACCTTACAAATGCGTTGCCACCCCAGCGACAAAGTTGAAACGTTTCATGCGCATGTAATTACACCGGCACCCATACCCTTCAAACCTGAACACAGCAACGCTGCTTTGCGGCAGAAATAGGAATGGTAGAACTTCCCCGGACGAGCTTCTTCACAAAGAGCACTGCTATTACGTTTTCAAACATCATACCTACATATAACACATAATTTTAAATTCTCGTGTCACAATGTTACTTACCATACTCCTCTGAAACGGCTGGACCGATTTCAATAAAATTTTATATGCATACTCAGTAAGTCTGAGAATCAGCCAACATCATTTTTGTTAAATCCTTAAAAGAAAATATGGCAAAACAACGTTTGCCGGGATAGCTAGTAGACTATAAAACTAACAGCAAAAACGGCGGGAAAAAAGAACCCGGTCCTTGTCACATAATCAAAAATATAAAATACTTTGTTCAAGACGATTTGAGAGCATGAATACGACAAGGTTTCAAGCGGATAATAATTTTAAGCGGAATTATATTTTGCACACGATTCTCCACTCTATTAGTAAATAATTTTAGTTGATTATCATTTAACCTATTTAAATTAATTATTTAAAATTAATTTTAGTTTCTTTACCACTTCAGCTGTTCTTTCGAGCTATCAAGACTTTCGAGCACATTTAATTTGAGAAATTTTCACAAATTTTGTTCGCCGGTACTTTTAAGTTCCATGTAATAGACAGCGAGTCAATTGCCATTAACCGGGCACAAATGCTTACTCCGAGCTGCTACAGAGAATTTTATAGAAAAACCGAAAAACAGTTTGCTCGACCTGGGTTATCGAAACCAAGGCCTCTAGCGTAGCAGTCGCGCTTAGGACCACTAGACTATGGAGGCAGTCAACAAATGAAAGAACTCAAAAATCTTTGTAGCCTGTAATCGACGTTTGTTTATTTTTTTAGCGCTCTATAGCTTGGTCTGTCTACCCAAAGGTAAACAAATTATTTTTGTTCTAAGAATAAAAAATATGAGGAAGAAGGCCTAACGATATAAATTGTCGTTTCTGTCTTCGTTTAAGAAATATTAGAATATTTAATATTTTTCCTCTTGTCTTGAATTTTTTGAGAAAATTGTGTTTTGTTTGTTGTCATAATAATGCTATATAAAAAGTGCCTTTTGACTTACAGAAGCCTTGGGGAAATCAGTTTGAGGGAATCTGTCTTAGGGTGGAGCCAAACGAGCGTAATTTTGTGAGACGTGAGTCGCAGAATTTCGGTCGCGTAATTTCTGCTACATTCGGTTTCAAGCAAAACTCCTGTTTTGTTCACACGGCGGCGCAAAATGAGTGGTCAGTTTCAGTAGAAAGTAAATTACGTGACCGAAATTTTGCGACTCACTACTCACAAAATTACGGAACTTTTTTTGTTTATATAGTAATATTTTAAAGAGGTAAGATTTGTTTGTTTGTTTGTAACGTATAGGCTTCGAAACTACTAGACCGATTTTAACAATCTTTTCTTTGATGCTGACCCTACATTATAAAAAATCATGTGGGCAAAAGCTAGAATTTAAATATATAGTTTACTTTTACTTATTTTCACTTCTTTAAGTCCTTGTTAGATTACAGAATTCAACCAGAACTTATGTTATATTTCTATGTTTAAAAAGAAATAGAAACTATTAAAAAAACCCGACCAAGTGCGTACAACACCATAGCTAGCACCTATTGGTTTGTAGTTTTTTTTTTTAAATTCAGTTCTAAGTATGGGGAGCTCCCAAAATAATTATATTGTTTTTTTTTTCTATTTTTGTGTAAAAATCTGAATGCGGTTCACAGAATAGGTACATCTACTTACCAAGTTTCAACAGCATAGCTCTTATAGTTTCGAAAAAAAGTGGCTGTGACATACGGACGGACAGACAGATAGATAGACAGACATGACGAATCTATAAAGGTTCCGTTTGTTGCCATTTGGCTACGGAACCCTAAAAACTACTATATTTACATAAATTCAATTATTAAATCCTTACTGCGTATTAATGGAACAATATCTTCCCGAACCAAGATATTTACGGAAAAAAATTACCTTAGGTATGTATTACGAAAATCTGCTTTTCCCAAAAAAGTTAATCTAATAAAAACTTCGAAAAATAATAACCCAAAAATAGAAGAAAGTAATTTTATCTGTTATAAAAATCTAATGTCCTTACATTACGCCACGGCATGACGTAAATCAGCCGTCAATTTGATATTAGCTATTCATCGCCAGCAGACTGGATTGATCGCACATCCAGCTATGCTCAAGCATATACAGGGTGGAAATTTATTATGCTACCTGGAGGGAAAGTACTCTAAATACTTGAGTTAGCAAATTTTACTGAAAGGAAACATTCTTTTATTTTTAAAAAGAAACAAAACTGCATTTAAATAATTTTGAAAATATTCTTGCCACACACGGGAAACGAACCGACTAAAATTCGAAAAAATTGCATCGTGTACTTTTATGGCACTTATCGATAGGGTTAATTACAAGGATCAAATCTCTACAAACCTGGTAAACTAAATTTAACAAAAACCATGAAATTTCAATCTAAACTTATTTTATTCGGACGAAAAAAACGAGTACAGTAACTAATTGCATGCTGGAAATGAGCTTTACTTTCTTCGATGCACACATTCATTATTTGAAGGAATTCTTTTTGAATAACTTTTAGAAGGGTGTTGTGGTGAATATTGAAAATTTTACTACGCTACCAAAAGTTACTTAAAATGATTTTTTTAAAGGAATAAATTCATGCATCCAAGAAATGAAGCTCATTTCCAGCATCTACTTTACTCGTTTGTTTCGTCCGAATAAAATAAATTTACAATAAAATTGCATGTTTTTATTTTATTTTAATTTACCAAGTTTGCAGGGATTTGATCCTTATGATTGACCCTATGGATTAGTGCCATAAAAGTACAGGATGCAATTCTTTCGAATTTTAGTCGGTTCGATTTCCGGGTGTGGCAAGAATATTTTCAAAATTATTTAAATGCAGTTTTGTTTCTTTTTAAAAATAAAGGAATGTTTCCTTTCAGTAAAATTTTCTAACTCAAGTATTTAGAGTACTTTCCCTCCAGGTAGCATAATAAATTTCCACCCTGTATTTACTTGTTAAATTTTGGTGTGTCTATTATGTGCTGTGTGTGTCTGTATTTATATTAGTCATGTTACTAGAATTACGAAACTTAAATGTAAATTAATTGTGCCCCGTTAATGGCAATAGGCCCGCCCCCTATTACATGGGACCTAAATATACTGGCGAACTGTGGGTGTAGATTGATACATCTGCCTAACCTTTCGGGGAATACAGGCGTGATTGTCTATGTATTTATGTTATTCCACGGTTTCCCGGAGGAAAATCAACGAAAAATTGATATGACAGATTGGAACGCTCGAGTAAGCTTCTGTGTTTAGTTGTTTATCAATGGGACGGCAATCCGACACGACCGGAGAAAGTTCAGGCGCAGGACCAACGGCTTTACGTGTTTTCCAATGGTTTTACGAGACATGGGGATGTCACACGGGGTTGGCGCAGTGGCTATATAAGCGATTGGCTGCTGAGCTGTGTGTCGCAAGTCGATTCCTACACGGAACTAATATTTTATGACCTACAGATAGTTGTCCCGGGTCTGGCTGTTTGTGTATGTGAGTTTATGTGTTTATAAACATACCCACTATACGGGAGAAATTACTAGCGTGGGGTAAAGCTATTTATACATAAAACAAAAACCCGGGAAATCGAACTCAGTATCCCACGCTCGGCAATCGTGCTTGGTAGATGCGGAATTAATTCTAAGGACTGCAGCTCTGGATCGAAAAGGGCATTAGGAGGAACACGGATGGGTTTTAGTCAGTAAAAGCCTGACATCTTACTGCTTCGCCCACAGCGGAAGAATTTATTTGATGATCTCATCATTTAAAAAAAATAGATAGCCCAGCATAACCTAAATATGTTTTTGTCTCATCAATTCAAGCTAAAATATTTAATCTTCTAAAGACGGCTGTTACAGTAATAGAAACACAGATTGAGGTACATTTTACAGTTAAATAGGCATTTAAACGTTCTAGAAGATTGTTAACTAAACCAGGTACTTAACTGCTACGTTTAATTTTGTTCATTAATCTTGGATTTCCATTTGTAAACCGTGTTAAGACGGTACTAGGATGTAAAGTTTATTAATTGCTAACACGTGCCTAAGTCTTTGTCCGCGGGAATACAGTTTATCACGGGTTTCTTTTAGTGGAAGCCTAATTCTCCTTCAGCAGTGTGATTCTCTAAGCCTCACTTTGTAATTCGAAAGCTGAATCCGCAGTGAGATTACAAAATGGTATTCTGTTAAACACGATCACGCCGGTGACATCACCACGGCGAACGAATACTAAACCAATGACCAGTTGGTTCGTTATCGAAGTGAGCGCGATCACTTTAGTGAGACTCGTTTTCGAGTTTGCATTTTAAAGAATCGCACTACAGATATTTATGCGCGGTAAAGTTTACATGGAGAAGGACTGCGGAAAGCTAATATTTTTGCGTAATATGCATAAGAAATTAATTAAATTAATAAAAAATGCATTACACAGACTACCACCACACTATAGAACGTTAATAACGTCTAAACTTAGCCTTAAAATTTAGCGTCTTCGCACAGGACCGCTTTTTTGGCAGATTTCATCTCACCGGTAAAGAAATCTGTCAAAAATTGGTCTCTGGGGGAGGGTCATAAAATTTAAATGAATTATGGTTGAATTCCGACCACTGGGCGCCTACTAGTAGGTACAAAGTTATATCAAACTGTCCAATTTTCCCAATTAAACATAAACCTTAATCTTTTGTAATAAAGTTGAAAAACTGTTAAAAAAAAATACAGATTCAGGTAGTTTGTGCTGGCCTTTGTACATAGCTAGTTACTGTGACCATTCCGACTTTTAGTCTAAGCTTATTGTAATTAAAAGGACCCAAACCTTATGTAAAACTATTGTAATTCTCTTTCAAAGGTTAATTAACATGACATAAAATAGCCCGCGGTTAAGTGTTGAATATAAAGGTTTAAACTATGTGGAAACAGCTAGCTATAACCCTTGTTTTAATTGGGCCCACTTACGTCAAAATTTTCACCCAGAGTAACTAAGCTAACATGAGTTAAAATCACAAAAATGATGTATAAAATGTTTTAGTTTTATACCACGGTGGTGTAAAACATGCATACGGGCGGCCCCCTGATTGTGAGAAGTTACCGTAGACTACAGACGCCTGCAACAACAGGGGCATCACACGGGCGTTAAGAGGACGAATTGGAAATTTTGGCATCAGTGATCTCTATTTTTGTCAGTAATTACGAAACGTATAAAAATGTGAGTTGGTGTTCTGATAGTTCATGATGAAAGCCTTATTTTGTTAGTTTTCATTACATGATTAAGTAACTTTAGTAACAAAGAAAAAAATATCAAACATACCTCTTTTTAAATAGAGATTCACATCTTATGGGCAAACTGGACCGATTTTAGCCTCTCAACTTGCTCTGTAGACAAGTCTATAAATACTCTTTAAAATTATAGAAGGATTTTCTCAAGTTATCATTTCCGACTAAATAAAATAACAAAAAGCTTACTTACCGGGGTGTGTGCGGGTTGCGGGGGGCGCGCGCCTGGTCTAGAATTATTGTTAAACAATTCGTCGCCTTAACGACCCTTAAAAAACCTATTTAGTCCAATCTTGAAGAACTCATACCACAGCCGAAGCATTCTCAGGAAGAAATTCATCACACATTGTTCACATCATTTGTAATTTAACCTCGTGTTAGCAACTAACTGTCGAGTCAACTTTTTTTATGTCGTTGGGTGGCAAACAAGCCTACAACCCACCTGATGTTAAGGCTCACTGCCACCTACAGACATCTGCAATGCTAAAGGCCTTGCTAATGCGTTGCCATCCCAGAGACTGTTGAAATGTCTCATGTGCTTCTAATTACACCGGCACCCATTCCCTTCAAACCGGAACACAGCAACGATGCTTTGCGGCAGAAATAGATTTGGTGGTAGTACATCCCCAGACGAGCTCCTACACGAAGAGCTCTACTACTACTAAAGAGAGAGTTTTATTCATAAATGTTTTATTAACAAATTGGCATACATCTATTATTATAATATGCGAATGTAGATACCTATTGCAATATCCGTTAGCTACAAAATTTAGTGAATATTTTGTGCTGAAATCCGGCGTTGTTTTGTGGATGATGTGTTTGTACGCCTTTGGCATTTTAATTTAATACTAAGCTCTTAGGGATTATCATGTTTATATCGATGTTTAGCGATTCGGATAATCGATTTTAATAAAGTTGAAGTTTGTTTGTTTATTAATTTGAACACATTTATCTTCGGAACTAGAATAGAATAGAATAATTTTATTTGCAAATATGGGTACAATAGTTGTTATAAATCAAAATCAGTTCAGCCATATTTTACCATTCGGCATGCAAATATTTACATTAATATTAACGTTATTATTAAATTATATCGATTATATCACATTATTATTCAAATTACAGGTACTGGTTAACCAAGATTTTGTAATACGTTTTGGAACGAGCAACTAGCTTCAACGTTAAACTGTAATGACAAGTTATTGACAATTCAAAAGTGCCTGTAAATGGTGTAATTGAAATAAATGCTTTAACTTGACTTTGTCTCCAAAATACAATGTCCATTGCTTCAAATGTTTGGATATTTCGTTTACGCAACAACATAAAGACTACTATGGAAAGCTACATTATTGCCAAGTGTTGCAGGATATGTTTTATATTATAGCAATTCAGAAGAATTTCCAAATGTGGGGCAACATTAACTTTTTTTAATGAGTTAGTATGGAGTTTCATGCCCTTGCTTCTCCATACGAAACTACCTTTTGGAATGGGCAACTAGATTCATTATTATGAATATTTTTTTCTCATGTGATTGACATTCAAAAGTGCCTTTTAATGGTGTAATTGAAATAAATGATTTGACTTTAAAAGAAAAAACTAAAATAATAATGAAACCTTTCCTAAGAAGTCACATTTCCACCCCACTCTTAAAGTTGTCACAGATTTTAAGCACCTGAGCAAGCAATTTTCTTTTGTACAAAAGAAAAACATTGAATGTTTCTATCATCATTCTTAAATGGCGCCTCTGAAAGAGGTGAAAACAAGATGATTCAGTTATTTCAGACGGGCGGACATTTTTTACCGTGACAGGCTGAAATTGTCCAGTCGTCAGGGGAAATCAAGATTCTGTAATCATAGTTAGAATGAAAATGATTCGGGTTGAAGGTAATGTTTAAACGCTTAGAGGGTAAGCACAGGTGTTGGTGGCAATTTGTTTTGAATAATGTCTTTTTTATTTTAGTTGTTGAAATGGGTCTTAATGTTTTTTTTTTTTTTTGTATTTTGGGTTTGGGTGACGGCGGAGTGCCTGAGGTATTGACTGCTGTGTTCTGTGTAGCGGGTTAGATTTTTTCTTAAGAAATATTTGTAATAAGTTATGAAGTTGATGATGGTAGGAGGCTTTTACCCAGGAGTGGGACAGTATGGCTAGAAAAAAAAAGTCTGTGAAAACCATTTTTTTTAATATTTTGCAGTCTCTTTGTTTGAGCGTCTATCTCTGAAACGTCTGGACCGATTTGGACGAAACTCTCACTGGTCGATAGTTGATGATATAAGAAATAACATAGGCTATAGGCAATTTGACCTCCGCGCAAAAAGTCACAGACATAAGTTAGTCCAAAATATAAAATTACTTTATCATTACATAGTTAGTGTAAGACTGTAAGTAACGCGTGTAAATCTATACTAATATTATAAAGCTGAAGAGTTTGTTTGTTTGTTTGTTTGTTTGAACGCGCTAATCTCAGGAACCACCGGTCCGATTTGAAAAATTCTTTTTGTGTTGGATAGCCCATTTATCGAGGAAGGTTATAGGCTATATAACATCACGCTACGACTTACGGGAGCGAAGCAGTATTCAAAAACGTAACTTAAGGTGGATGAATAAAGCCACGCGAACGAAGTCGCTGGCAGAAGCTAGTAATTAATAAGGTAACATTACATAATTAATGGGAGGAAAATAATAAATTACAAGCAGTAACGATGAGTTATGACTTGACAGCACTGTGCTAATATTCTAGGTACGACTTTATCTGATAAGACGAGTTTTAATTACACTGTTAATTTATGTTTGATTTTCGCGTTTTTGCTATTTAACTGCCTCGTTAGCCTAGTGGTCCTAAGTGCGACTGGTTTTTTTTTTTAAAGATGTGTAATCATCAAATAACTTCCCCCGCCCTGGACGGGACGGGAGGGAGTGTCAGCCATTTACTGCCTAAAACCCATCTATGTTCCTTCATGTGCCCTTTGCGTTCCGGGGGCGCGGTATCTCTTTCGAACAACCCGCAGCCCAGGCAGGCATCGGCCCTTAGTGGCCCCTTCAAATGAAGTGCGACTGCTGTGCTAGGTCTCGGGTTCGATTCCCCATGTCGAGCAAAAAGTGTTATTGAGTTTTTCTATGAAATACTCAGCAGCAGCTCGGAGTCAGGAATTTTGCTCGGTTAATGGCAATAGGCTCACCCCTATTACATGGGACCTCAACATACCGGCTATCTGTGGGTGTACATTGGTGCAACCCTTCAGGGAATACAGGCGTGATGGTAGATATGTATAGAAAAATAATGAAAGTATGAAATCCGGTCATAAAAAAGCGACGATTACCTACTCGGGAAAAAGCCAGTTCAAAAATATTCCCACAGAGCAATGAGTCGGAAAGAAATCAGGCAGCAGGTGGAAAATACTGAAAAACTGCAATAGAACAATGATATACGCGAAAAAAACCGGCTATGTAAGAGCCGGACTCGCGCACGCAAGGTTCCGTACCATTATGTATATGGGTGTTTTTAATATCGTGCGGATTTCATCACGCATGCGGGATTGCCCCGTAAATCCCCTTTTGCGGGGGTAGCGCGGGCGGGCGTAATCTTGGGCAACAGAATATCGTGCGGGGCAATCCCGCATGCTTGATGAAATCCGTACGATATTAAAAACACCTTAAAAACGGAAAAAAAATACAATTGTTGTATAGGAGCCCCCTTAAATAGGTACTATTATTTTTCTCAAAAACTCAAACTCAAAGCATTTATTTCAATTAGACCATTTACAGGCACTTTTAAATTGTCAAGAAGTTACAGTTTAATATTGAAGCTAGTTGCTCTATCTGTTTTATACATCATCATAAATACATCATCTGTGAGAATTTTACCTTTCTAACTATCATGGATCATGAGATACAGCCTGGTGACAGACGGACAGACGGACAGACAGCGAAGTCTTAGTTACAGGGCCCCGTTTTACCCTTTGGGTACGGAACCCTAAAACCTGCAATTGTATTCAACCGTTTGCGTTCATTTAGCTGTTTCGATTCAAAACCGTTGTTCAAACCCCTCGTTTTTACTTTCCGATCATTTTTTGTACGTCGAATGCTTTTTGATTGGTAAAAAATGTATATTTCAATTTTAAAACCGTAGCAATTCTGTTGTTAACTGCCCCGTTGGTCTCGTGGTTGCAAGTGCGGCTGCTGTGCAAGGGGTCCCGGGTTCGATTCCCAGGTCGAGCAAAAAGTGTTATTGGGTTTTTCTATGAAATTCTCAGTAGCAGCTCGGAGTTTGGATTTGTGCCCGGTTAATGGCAATAGGCTCGCCCCCTATTACATGGGACCTAAATATACCGGCGAAATGTGAGTGTACATTGGTACTACAGGCGTGATGGTATATTTTTTATATTTTTTTATATAAAACCGTAGCAATTCTTTTGTTTTTTTTTATTAACTTGCTTCTGCTCGCTATTTCGTTGGTGTGATTTTTTTTACCCGTGTTAGCTTACGTATTTGGTTACTGCTCCGCTCCCGTGGGTTGTAGCGTGATGTCACATATAGCCTATATTATTCGTCATGAATCTGACTATCATAATTATTATATTGACGGGCCTGTTGGTCTAGTGGTTAGTGGCCCTGACTGCTAAGCCGGAGGTCGTGGGTTCGATTCCCACCCAGGACAAACTTTGTGTGATGAGCATGATTGTTTGTTCTGTGTCTGGGTGTGATTTATCTATAATATGTATGTATTTATAAAATTATATAAGTATGTATATCAGTTATCTGGTTACCATAACACAAGCTCTGCTTAGCTTGGGATCAGATAGCCGTGTGTGAGTTGTCCCAAGATATTTATTTATTTATTTATTTATTATTGAAATTTTAAAATTGTACCTATTCTTTTGTATTTTTATTTACTAGCTATTCGCTACTTTGTCGGCTTGATTTGTTCATCCGCGTTAGCTTACGTCTTTGGTTACTGCTCCGCTCCCGTGGGTTGTAGCGTGATGTCATATAGCCTATATGATTCCTCATGAATCTGGCTATCATATACAAAAAGATTTTTTCCAATCAGACTGTCAGTTCTCGAGATATTTCTGTTTAAACAAACACACAACCAAACAAAAAAAAGTTCTTTAGCTTTATTATATTAGTATAGGTAGATCCCGTGCCTCGGAAAGCACGTAAAGCCGTTGGTCCTGCGCCTGATCTCTCTCCGGTCGTCTCGGATTGCCGTCCCATCGGGCTATGAGAGTTAGGGAAGAGGGAGTGCGCCTGTGTTTGCGCACACGCTTGTGCACTATAATATCTCCTGCGTACGGGGCTAGTCTGCGTTAAGGTTAGCCGCCGTGGCCGGAATCGGCCTGGAGAATTACATTTACATAGGTAGATATTGGTTTAGATATCGTATCCACTTAAATGGCCTCAGTTTAAGACAGAACCACAATCCCGATGGTTCCATGTTATCAGTTTATAGATGGATGATTTGGTTATAAGTACCTACCAAAAGGTAGGTAGGTTTATAATCTGTTTACGCTACAAGCTTTGTGTACCGAAGGTAGACCACGCGTGAATTTCACGTGAAATCAACTCCCTATGTCAGGGGTTCCCAACCTTTTGTAAATGTCTTAAACCGTTTTCCAGTCTACGGCGCACTTACAACTTAAAGAATTTATCAAGGCGCTCTTACTGACTAAAACAACCAAATAACGCGCTTTACGCGTACATACCTTTTATAACAGCATGAATTTTAGTATTATGTTAATCAATAATTTTATAATAGAAAACACACAAATACTAACTCCGAGCTGCTACTCAGAAATTTCATAGTAAAATTCAATAATAACAGTTTTTGCTCGACCTGGAAATCGAACCCAAGACCTCTAGCGTAGCAGTCGCGCTAAGGTCCACTAGGCTGTCTAGGCAGTCAATATCGTTTAAACTAAAAAATAAATAAAATACAAAGCATAAAATTACCATCACTCCTGTATTCCCCGAAGGGTTAGGCAGAGGTGTACCAATGTACACCCACAGTTCGCTGATATATTTAGGTCCCCTGTAATAGGGAGCGAGCCTATCTAAATATATATATATAACTCAAAGGTGACTGACTGACTGACTGACTGACTGACTGATATAGTGATCTATCAACGCACAGCCCAAACCACTGGACGGATCGGGCTGAAATTTGGCATGCAGGTAGATGTTATGACATAGGCATCCGCTAAGAAAGGATTTTGATAAATTCCACCCCTTAGGGGATAAAATAGGGTTGAAAGTTTGAATACTTCTTAACGCGAGCGAAGCCGAGGGCAAAAGCTAGTTGTCATTATAAGTCAGAAGTCATTTATTAATTTGTTAACATAGGTACATTAAAAAGTATAAAAAAAATTCAAGCATTAACCGGGCACAAATCCAAACTCCGAGCTGCTACTGAGCATGCATAAAATATGCTACATAAAATTACTTAATGATTAATTTGAATAGAATAACATAAAATAATATTTAATTAGATATAATAATGTTGAGTCGAGATGGCCGGAGCATGCATAAAATATGCTACATAAAATTACTTAATGATTAATTTGAATAGAATAACATAAAATAATATTTAATTAGATATAATAATGTTGAGTCGAGATGGCTTAGTGGTTAAGATGCTGGCATTTCATACATGCGTTTGTAGGTTCGATACCGGGTGAGTACCTATGTGATTTTTGCAAGTATTTATGTAGGTATTTGCTAAATTTATCTTGGACATAACATCCGTGAAAGAAGCCTGAACTTATAATAAATGTAAGTCTGAAATTGCCAATCAGCTTTGAGCAAGCGTGTTGATTGATGCTCGTACCTTCTCTGTATGAGAAGAGGCCGTTGCCCTGCAAGGGAACAATAATGGGCTGATCTTAATATTATAATATTATTTTCATATAACAAGGTTAAAATAGAATTAATGCATTCAGTCAAGGAGATTGTCTTGGGAGTTGCAATGGACACCAAAATCGAGTATAGAAATGTTTATTGAAAAATAAAATCAATTCCATGGGATAAACGAACCAGGGTTGAAGGACATAGTTCGTTTGCCTATCAAAGTTTTGCTACGGGTTGAAACTTGCGTTCAAATGTGGTAGTCGTTCAGTAGCATTCCATCGTCGGTCGGGAGCGGATGTCGCATAAGCTCCCGTTTTCTGAAATCCACGATCACTTACGAATGTGTATTTCTTGTCAGAAAAATATTAGAAAATATTAAAAATAAAAATTGGTGAAATTTAGTGGGTTTTTTTTTGGAGAAAAATATTTTTTTTTCAAAGTTAATTTCTTAGTAAAAGGTGTTGTTTTTTTTATTGAAAGTGGTATAACAGTGAGTTTCAACTTTGTGAGAGTTCAGTGTCTTAATAGTTAAATTATACAAGGTGAGTTTGATTGTGATTGATTAAGGTTTTAGACACCCGATTAGGTTTACTTTGATTAGATTTGAATTTGATTTGGGTCCAAATGTTTCGGGTGTTAAATAATTGATGTTATTTTGATGTGGTTGTATCTATGCTTGATAGATTTAGGTACTTGAGTTTTGGAGGGAGATGTAACTTTTTATTTATTACTTTTTAAACAAAGGTTAATAATTTTATACATGGTGATTCTGCCTCAACTTGTAGGTAGTGGATTTTTGTTTAAATTTCTTATTTAAGCGCCAATCCGGTTTAAGCAGACGTGGTGATTAATGCTCGTGCTTTTTCTGGATGAGCAGAGGCATTTGCCCAACTGTGGGACAGCTATAGGCTGGTAAGATAATTATTATATAAGTTTTCATATCTGCTTTTCTTAGTCGGGAAGATCTGAGGGTACAGGCCTTAGCCAAGTGTTCCCCGAATTAACAAAAGTCTTATAAAATTAACAATACGACACAACTAATAGTAACACGACTTTATCCTTCTATACCTTGCCGGGGCTGCGGGTTGAACGAAAAGGGCACAAGAAGGAACATGGATGGGTTTTAGTCAGTAAAAGTCTGACACTCCCTCCCGCTCCGCCCAGGGCGGGAGAAGTTATTTGATGATTTCCCTTAGGTAAAAAAAAATCCTTCAAGTAATTAAAGAAAGAATTACGTAAGCGTGTTTTTTGATTTTCTGTCGCTACAAGTTATTTTCTATTTCAGTATTTTATGATTTATATTAGGTACTTAATATAAACAGTTCAAAATATGATTTATTAGTATGTATGTTCTTGCCAATATAATATAGAATGCGTGTATTCGGGAACACGGTAAACAAGCCGTTAGGAATATAATAAATCAGTGTAGGTAGGTAGTAGGTACCCATTATAACAATTGGGCTTGGAAGGTAAGGTTGCCAATATTCTTTGGCCTGATTATAGTGTTTTCCATCTATTTTTAAACTGTAACCATGAATTCTCTATTCTGAATTGAGTATCAGACAACAGGATATATATATGTATAGCTATGAAGATGACCCACTGACCATTTTTTAAATAGGAAAACTATAAGTAAAAAGATATGCAGGTTTTTAATACTTTTCCGCTAAGTGAAAATTCGCAAAAAGTTTAATTCGGATAAAGTTGTGTTAGCGTTATTGGGTTTTTCTATGAAATTCGTAAGAGCTCGGAGTTTGGATTTGTGCCCGGTTAATGGCAATAGGCTCGCCCCCTATTACATGGGACCTAAATATACCGGCGAACTGTGGGTGTACATCCATACACCTCTGCCAAACCCTTCGGGTAATACAGGCGTGATGGTGGTGAAAATTCGCTCTTATTCCTTCTGCATCGTTCTAAGCAGCTAAAAATTTCTTTGGCCCTTGTTTTAGGTCAACAAATATCGTTATTGCCATTAGGGAGGACAATAAATGCATCAGGCCAATTTTTCAAACTTGATCTGCTGAAAAAAGGCTAAAATATTTTTATAAATCCTGCAAGTAATTTATTGCGTTTGATCTGAAGACAGGATACTGTTCTGAGTAAAGAGATAGATGTCCCTTACACGTCGTATACACAGAGAAAAAATATATAAATTATAAAGTTATTTAACACTTTTTTTCCAAGTTTCGGTATCGCAGGATAAAGGCTGATCCATCCAACTGAAATACAGTGTATTTCTTCAACATTATATGATAATACGCTTACTCGATATACAGTACAATACTATATTTTATAGTACGATTGGCAACCCTGCGAAGATCATGTTGTATTCTGGCCTACATTTAATGGTAATAACTGCCTCGATAGCCTAGTGGCCCTAAGCGCGACTGCTACGCTAGAGGTCTTAGATTCGATTCCCAGGTCAAGCAAAGTGTTATTGGGTTTTCCAATGAAATTCTCATTAGCAGCTCGGAGTTAGAATTTGTGCCCGGTTAATGACGAGGCTCGGCCCCTATTACATGGGACCCAAACATACCGGCGAACTGTGGGCGTACATAGGTATACACCTCTACCTAACCCTCGGAGAATACAGGCGTGATGGTATGATTTAGTGGTAATTATCGAAGTTAGTTAATATTTACTCGTAAAATGTGACGATATTTTAGTGTAAAACACATTCCGACGTAATACGGGATGTAAGACACATTAGAAAGCTGTAAACTAGGCATACTGCTCATCAAAATTAAGTAAAATTGAGTTTAATGGCTGGAAAACGACTTCTATTTTTAGGTGTGTAAACCACTGTTTACCGAAATCTTACGTAAAACATTGTGCTTAGTAGGTACGCATTTAAAGTTCCGAAATAAGATTTTAAATTCTTTTCGTAAAGAAAATTTGAACCTTTGACTTTCATTATATCCGTTGGAGTGGCAGTGGGCAGGGCACATGGCACGCAGAGCTGATGGCCGATGGGGCCGCAAAGTTCTCGAATGGAGACCACGCACCGGCAAGCGCAGCGTAGGACTCCCACCCACAAGGTGGACGGACGACCTGATTAAGACCGCAGGAAGACGCTGGATGCAGGCCGCTTCCAACCGGTCTTTTTGGAAATCTATGGGGGAGGCCTATGTCCAGCAGTGGATGTCCTGCGGCTGATATGATGATGATGATGATGATATCCGTTGGATGGTTTTCAGTCATGATCCATAGCAAAAGATTGATCATTTAAACTTTCAATTAGCGTCTTTTTATTTAGTCTCCACCTCTGAGGAACATTCTTGCCTGTAAACTTTGGTTTACAGGCAAGAATGTATGAAAACGTTCTGTGGTTTCTGCCTACCCCCATGGGAAAAAGGCATGAGTTTATGTATGAAAACGTAGGAACAGTCGAACAAACTACAAATAGTTTGTTCGAGTGTACCTACCAAGACGTTTTAGGCAGAAACCACAGAACGCCACGATTCTTATGTACTCCTTTCCCTCAATACTCAATATCTTTATTGCGTACCATAATGTATTACAAGATGAAATAATTAGATTAGTCACAATTATGGACCTTGTCGGGCACAGCATAGATTAAGTAGGAGAGAGGAGGAAGAGCGTTGAGTGTTTGGATTTTAATATCACCGTTATTAATTAGTTAAGGATTTTATCCTTTTTTATATATTTATTTGAATATCTTTTTATGTTGGTTCGTGTTATATTTCTGGTAACTATTTTTATTTTTGGATAATTATTTATCAATATGTTTTATTAATTATTATTTACTAATTATATTTGTTGTCCTACTTATTTTAATTAATCATTTATTTGTTGTATTTTATGACTTAACCTCCACGTTCATACATCTGGTTATACAGTCTTACACATATCTGCCATATAAATCCCTTTTGTTAGTATTTCTCCAATACCTCTCTAAGGGGTACGTATTTGAATATCGAAGATTAAAATACCTACTGTTAAAATATCGATGTTCATAACATCGAAAATGGAAATATCGAACGACCATAAAACCGAAAATTAAAATAACGAAAGTTTATAGTATCGAATGGTTAAATATCCTACGTCCAATATATCTAAAATTTAAATATCTACAAAAGTTACATCGAAAGATCCAAATATCGAAATACAGATTATCGAATGTCCTAAATATCGAAGTACAAACTATCGAGCGTCCTAAATATCGATGGGTACATATAATATTTGAACATCGAAAATTAATATACCTACGTGTAAAAATGGGTTAATTTTCAACATTTAATACATTCATTAATTCACCCTAAAAATACGTACCTACAAGTTAAAATATTGAAAAAAAATTGATATAAGTAGTATGAGTGGAAAAAGGTTGCTTCTGCAACGTCTCCGGCGCTACGGGAAGTGCAACTCAACACCTCCGCAGCTTCGGCTTGCTGGTCGCCTCCGGCGACCAGCCTCAGCCGCTACGGCTCCCACGGGTGCCTATGCTTTGTTACAGCGGGCGGGGGTTGCCCTCCCTTCGCGCCTCCGGATTTTTATATACACTCTAGGGGTAACAGCCAAAAGACTACGTAAATTCGGGGTGCCCCAATTCGGTTTTGGAACAATTTCGACCTATTTTATCCATGAAAATCAGTGTCTAGTGTACAAGCATAGGTCAATCGTGAAGGTATTATTTAGGTCTTTAAATTAAAATATTTTCTTGAAAGTCAATATGTTGTGCTACTAAAGTTAGTGACAGAAACGTATCGCTGCAAAACCGACTCCACGTAGTCTTGTCTGCCCTACCCCTAGAATGTAATTTAGAATCGTGTAGGCGCGGAGGGGCAAGGCAGCCCGCGAGCTGAGGAGCAGGTGGTTTTAACACCCGCCGCCGCAGCTGAGGTTGGCCGGCGAAGCCGGCCAACAAGCCGAAGCTGCGGTGGTGAGCGTTTAGACCTTCTGCGACGTTAAGCTCGCGTGGGACTGCCGGAGCCCTGCAGCGCCGGAGCCGTGACAGAAACCATGCTTGCTTGCATGTTGCATGATTACGTTACATTTACGCAGTAAACAGACTCATGACTACTTAATAGCAACGGGTTTGCAGGGTGTGACAATTTCACATCTACCTACATTTATGAATACACTCATACTGCCTATATAATTTTTTTTCGGTATTTCAAGTAGTAGGTATTTTTAACGTAGATATTATGAATTTAGATGTATGAAATGTTGATATTTTGAACTTAGGCATAATGTCATTCGATATTTTGAATCATTCGAAATTTTAATCACTCGGCATTTCAATCTTCGACGTTTTAAGCTTAGGTATAACAATTTTCGACATTTTGATATAATCGATATTTAAATTTTCGATGTTTTGAACATTGGTATTTTAAGCGTAGGTATTTTAATCTTCGATATTCAAATACGTACCCTCTCTAAGCCATCAATTAAAAGTTCAAGTTCACCTTTCTCGATTCTTACCAAAAATACAATACAATACATCGCTTAAGTTACTGAAAAGCTGAACTACCAAATTTAAGCCAAAGTTGAGCTTTAGTTAAAACGACTTCATGTTTAGTAGCCGTATAGCCTTATCTTCAAAACTTAGTGTTTCTTAATTAGCATAGTCACTCTAATTTACTGTGCCCTTGGTTTTAAAGGGACATTATCTCTCTTGGTTACGTGTTTGTAGGGTTCTGTGGTGAAAAAAACATACATACATAATCTCACGCCTTTTTCCCATGGGGGTAGGCAGAACCACGGAACGCCACCTGCTACGATCCTTATATACTCCTTTCGCCTCGTCCACATTCATACAATATCTGCCCCCCTAGCCAAGTCACAAACGATAAACGCAAACGCTGAGTAGGCTTTAATAGATCTTCAACTTTATGTGCTTGGTTTTAAGTTGAAGATCAAATTAAGATTGCATAGCGTTTTCGTTCGTTCCAGTCGCTAACGCTTAGAAATCCTTAATAGATTTTCAACTTAAGGCTCTTGGGTATTAAGTTGAAAATCTATTTGTACCTACCGAGCGTTTACGATTATCGTTTGTGACTTGGCTAGGGGGGCTGGTCATACAAGCACGCCGGTTACGAGTACTGCAGTGACAAAAAAAGCTGTTTAATGTCAAAATTTCGATGTGGGCCAGATTTCCATTGGGCAGGTTATGTATGCAGAATGCATAAGGAGAATGGGGTCCGGAAGACTAGTTTCATTGCTAAGAAGGGCCTAGAAAACGCTGGTGTGTTGAGTTAGATACGTTTATGGGAACTTGGTCAGGGAAGGCAACGCATAAGCATAAGTGAAAAGCTATGGAGGATAAATATGTATGTCTGCTATTCCATACAAAATGGTAGCACCTACACAATGAAAATGCATGGAACAAATTTAAGATCAGTAGTGCGATTCTCTAAAATGCAAACTCGAAAACGAGTCTCACTAAAGTGACCGCGCTCACTTCGATAACGAACCCACTTGACCTTGGTTGTGTTTTCGCTTGCCGTGGTGACGTCACCGGCGTGATCGTGTTTAACAGAATCCCATTTTGTTATCTCACTGCGGATTCAGCTTTCGAATTACGAAGTGAAGCTTAGAGAATCGCACTGCTGTCCCAGAACCTTACTCTAGTGTAGATCGTTATGTCTGACTTCTAAATTATATAAAAATTATTGATTTACTACCTATCTACCTACTTCGAGACCTGTCAGATGGCTTCATCAATTTAAAAACGTCTGTACGAAAAATCTCAAAACACATTTTCATCTACGGAACTCTATGGTCTGGTTTCAACACTTACTTGTCAGGTTTTTGTTAACAGAAATTAAGTTTGTAAGTTAACTCTGCTGTGTAATTAATTTTATGAAAGATGTTACGTAGAAACTGGTTTAAAAGACGCGTTTATATTTTAAATTGTCGGTTTAAAACGGTGAGAGCAGTTGGTGTAATGGTTGGTGTAAAAAAAAAACGACGGGTTGCACTCTGGGAGTGCCGGCAGAAGTGAAAACGCTAAAGACGTACACAAATATGACAATTCGCGTCAGAGAAAAAAAAAATCGAAAGAAATTCGTAAGATTTTCGATCAGGTCACGTGTCTTGACGCAAGTTTAAAATTTTTTACCCATTCCAAAACAAGTGCACAACGCCGTTTATGAATTTTCGATCAGGGTCACGTGTCCTGACGCGAGTTTAACATTTTTTACCCATTCCAAACTGCACAACGTGCACAACGCCGCTAAAGAAGTTTTCACTTCAAAAAATGTTGGTATACGTTCCCATTATTGGGAACATTTTTAACTGGGACCATACATAGGAATATTTTTGGTCCCACCAGACCGCTGGGGTAAGATAATATTGAAGGTCTAAATTCAAACTTTTTTAAATGTTTGGAGGAAAGGATATCGTAACCAAAAGCTTTGCCATGGATTAAATATAATTATAACTAGACCTCAATGTCAGGATCTCACTACGTATGTCACATATTTGTAATTTAACCTCGTGTTAACAATTAACACTGAGTTACATTTATGGTGTCAGTGAGCCTAAATCAATTAACGCCAACTTCATCACTACACAAAGGACTATATTTTATTTGTTTCCAATCAAATAAAATATAGTCCTTTATTTAAAGCGTAGGTTAAAACTACAAATAAAACTACTATTCCACGTAGAAAATTCAATTTGAATTCACCAAATGCCTGTTGGATCAGAAAACGACGGATTAGGCTAAAATAGGTTTATGTCAAAGAGGATTTTACTGTGACATGGGTTCCCAACCTTGTCTCCAAGCTACAAGTTAGATAAAAATAGGCCAGAAATCTAAAAAAACTGTCTAGACTGAAATAGGTTTTATTTGATGTAGCTAAGTGGAATTGATAACACTTTTATGTTAAATTCTTGTATATTAATTTTTCTTTCTTTTTTTAAAGACCTTGTGTGGGATTTTTTTTTCACTCTTCTCCTTTAGAAACTACCTTTTGAAACTTGATTAAATTTTTACATACCTACATATACATACGTGCATACATATACATACAGGTCGCGCGATGATTCTAGATCGCTCGAGGAAAGTAGTGGGGGCAATCGTTCATTCATAAAGACCTTAAAATTGAACACTGCGCATGCCCTTTCCACTTTTGCCGAGCGATCATAAACCACCGCGCGACCTGTACACGCCTGCATTCCCCGAAGGATTAGGCAGAAGTGTACCAATGTACACTCACAGTTCGCCAGTATATTTAGGTACCATGTAATAGAGGCGAGCCTATTGTTATTAACCGGACACAAATCTAAACTCCGAGCTGCTACTAAGAATTTCATAGAAAAACTCAATAACATATTTTCCTCGACCTGGGAATCGAACCCAACACTAGCGAATAAACAGTTTTCCTTTCTTTCTTTCTTTCTATACAGTTCTCTTAAATTAATCTGATAGCCACTACACCAAGTCCCCGAACTACTAAATATTTAAATTGTCGCACTGCCCACGGAATCATGAAAGTGGCATCCTTTTATTCGTTTGCTACAAAGGACAAAAGCAATTTGCAAGTAGGACACAAAGGTGTAATTAGTCGGTCGTGTAGTGTGCCTCATTAGTTCCTCATTACCAGTCCTCGCGTAAGAGGATGCTTGGAAGAAAAGAATGTATGGTTTAAAATCAATTTAAAAACGTCTGTACGAAAAATCTCAAAACACATTTTCATCTACGGAACTCTATGGTCTGGTTTCAACACTTACTTGTCAGGTTTTTGTTAACAGAAATTAAGTTTGTAAGTTAACTCTGCTGTGTAATTAATTTTATGAAAGATGTTACGTAGAAACTGGTTTAAAAGACGCGTTTATGTTTTAAATTGTCGGTTTAAAACGGTGAGAGCAGACGGTGTAATGGTTGGTGTAAAAAAAAACGACGGGTTGCACTCCGGGAGTGCCAGCAGAAGTGAAAACGCTAAAGACGTACACAAATATGACAATTCGCGTCAGAGAAAAAAAAAAAAATTCGAAAGAAATTCGTAAGATTTTCGATCAGGTCACGTGTCCTGACGCGAGTTTAAAATTTTTTACCCATTCCAAAACAAGTGCACAACGCCGTTTTTGAATTTTTGATCAGGGTCACGTGTCCTGACGCGAGTTTAACATTTTTTACCCATTCCAAACTGCACAATGTGCACAACGCCGCTAAAGAAGTTTTCACTTCAAAAAATGTTGGTATACGTTCCCATTATTGGGAACATTTTTAACTGGGACCATACATAGGAATATTTTTGGTCCCACCAGACCGCTGGGGTAAGATAATATTGAAGGTCTAAATTCAAACTTTTTTAAATGTTTGGAGGTAAGGATATCGTAACCAAAAGCTTTGCCATGGATTAAATATAATTATAACTAGAACTCCACGCGACGATGTCAGGATTTCACTAAGTACGTAACGTATTTGTAATTTAACCTCGTGTTAACAACTCTGAGTTAAATATGTGATGCAGATGAGCCTAAAACAATTAACACTAACTTCATCACCAATATACCATCACACCTGCATTTCCCGAAGGGTTAGGCAGAGGTGTACCAAAGTACACCCACAGTTCGCCGGTATATTTAGGTCCCATGTAATAGGGGGCGAGCCTATTGCCATTAACCGGGCACAAATCCAAACTCCGAGCACTTCATCACTTCATCACTTTTGAAACAAATAAAATATAGTGGCTAAACTACAAATAAAACTACTATTCCACGTAGAAAATTCAATTTGAATTCACCAAATGCCTGTTGGATCAGAAAACGACGGATTAGGCTAAAATAGGTTTATGTCAAAGAGGATTTTACTGTGACATGGGTTCCCAACCTTGTCTCCAAGCTACAAGTTAGATAAAAATAGGCCAGAAATCTAAAAAAACTGTCTAGACTGAAATAGGTTTTATTTGATGTAGCTAAGTGGAATTGATAACACTTTTATGTTAAATTCTAGTATATTAATTTTTCTTTCTTTTTTTAAAGACCTTGTATGGGATTTTTTTTTCACTCCTTTAGAAACTACCTTTTGGAACTTGATTAAATTTTTACATACAAACATAACAACACGCCTGCATTCCCCGAAGAGTTAGGCAGAGGTGTACCAATACATGCCCACGGTTCGCCGGTTTGCGAGCCTGTTGCAACTAACCGGGCAAGAATCCGAGCTGCTTCTGTGAATTACGGGAAAAAACCCAATAACACTTTTGCTCGACCTGGGAATCGAACCCAAGATATCTAGCGTAGCAATAGCGCTTAGGACCACTAGGTAAACGAGGCAGTTAAAATTATGTTTCTATTCTAGGATATTTTTATTTAAAGTACTTTTTTATTTTATTATTTTTTTCCTCCTACAATTAATTAATTAATTTTTAATTCTTCTCCTTACAAAACTACCATTTGGAAAAAGCAACTTTATTTGATTAAATTTTTAATTTTAATTTTTAACAACGTCACGTAACAAATGGCTTTTCTTTCTTTCTTTCTATACAGATCTCTTAAATTAATCTGATAGCCACTAAACCAAGTCCCCGAACTACTAAATATTTAAATTGTCGCACTGCCCACGGAATCATGAAAGTGGCATCCTTTTATTCGTTTGCTACAAAGGACAAAAACAATTTGTAAGTAGGACACAAAGGTGTAATTAGTCGTAGCGTAGTGTGCCTCATTAGTTCCTCATTACCAGTCCTCGCGTAAGAGGATGCTTGGAAGAAAAGGATGTATGATGTAACCTGGTAGTGTCCTTTATTAACGTTTTTAGGGTACCGTATCCAAAGGGTAAAACGGGACCCTATTACTAAGACTTCGCTGTCCGTCTGTCTGTCCGTCTGTCACCAACCTGTACCTCATGAACCGTGATAGAAAGACGGTTGAAATTTTCACAGATGAAGTTTTTCTGTTGCCGCTATAACAACAAATACTAAAAATCTGAATAAAATAAATATTTCCCATACAACAAACGTGATATTTTGCCGTTTTTAGAGATAATGGTACGGAACCCTTCCCTTCCCTTGACCTGTTTTTTAGCTGTTGGACTGTTGATTGGAAAAGTATTTGCATTCTCAGTGAGATGTAAATGTCATTAAGTAGTTAAGAGCTTACTACTACTGCCTCGGTAGCCTAGTGATCCTAAGTGCGACTGCTACACTAGAGGTCTTGGGTTCGATTCCCGACCGAGCAAAAAACTGTTCTTGGATTTTTATATGAAACTAGCTTTTGCCTGCGGCTTCGCTCGCGTCAAGAAGTATTATCTTTCATCCCCTATTTTATTCCCTTAGGGGTGGAATTTATCAAAATCCTTTCTTAGCGGATGCCTACGTCATAACATCTACCTGCATGCCAAATTTAAGCCCGATCCATCCAGTGGTTTGGGCTGTGCGTTGATAGATCACTATGTCAGTCAGTCAGTCACCTATGAGTTATATATTTAGATTCTTAGTAACAGCTCGGAGTTAGGATTTGTGCCCGGTTAATGGCAATAGGCTCGCCCCCTATTACATGAGACCTAAACATACGATTTGTGAGTGTAAATTGGTACAGTCGGCCTAACCCTTCGGGGAATACAGGCGTGATGGTATATATGTATGTGTTTATACATACATATATATCCTCAAATATCACGCCTGTATTCCCCGAAGGGTTAGGCAGAGATGTACCAATTTGTTTGTTTATTTAGGTCTAAAATCGCCAATCTGCCTTAAGCAATCGTGATGATCAATGCTCGTGCCTTCTCTGTATGAGAAGAGGCCTTTGCTTTGCAGTGTGACAATAATAGGCTGGTATGATTGCTTCGTGCTAACAATACCGTAACAAAACCTGCCCATTATCTTCTTGGTCAATAGAGACAGCAGTTCTGCAACGCCATCTGCTAAATAATTCCTTAGGCATTGTTACGACTGCCTAGGCTCTAGGGATTAGGTTGCCTATACCATTAGGTCAGCTATACCGGTAAGATGTGACCTATAAAAATAGAGTGCAATGCCTAAACCTGATTTTATGTCCTCTTATTTACTGCCTCGTTGGCCTAGTGGTCCTGAGTGCGACTGCTACGCTAGAGGTCCTGGGTTCTATTCCGAGGTCGAGCAAAAAGTGTTATTGGGATTTTCTATGAAATTCTCAGTAGCAGCTCGGAGTTTGGATTTGTGCCCGGTTAATGGCAATAGGCTCGCCCCCTATTACATGGGACCTAAATATACCGGCGAACTGTGGGTGTCACCTCACCTCTGCCTAACCCTTCGGGGAAAACAGGCGTGATGGTATTTTTTTTTATTTTTTGTTATATATTTTTTTAATGTACCTCGCAGACTTACCCGCTGTTCTGTTACGTGTTTGGTTACTGCCCCGTTCCCGTTGATCGAAGCGTAATGTTTTATATGTATAAACCTTCCTCATGAATCACTCTATCTATTGATGAGAACCGCATTCAAATCCGTTGTTGTTTAAAATATTTAAGCGTACAGACGGCGGGAAGCGATTTTGTTTTATACTATGTAGAAAAGGCGGCCAGTGAACCGAATTTGGTAAAAGATGGACGGTGTTGTCAATTTATTTATGGTTCGAAATCGTCTGGCAACTATTTTTTTTTGAGGTTTTAATACTTTGATGGTACGACTGTTGACGCAGTAGCTAAGCGCTATGTGTCATGTTTTCGATTTTTTTACGAAACAAATACTTGTAAGGCTTACGAGTAGATTTGGCGAGCCTGGTTGTTTGTGTATGTCAGTTTATAATGTAGGTAAACGCATCCATGACACAGGACAAATTCTTTGTGTGGTAAGTTGGTAACGTCGAAAAAAATACTAAGTGTTTTGAAATAGTAGGTAGGTACAGTCACGAGCATCAACATGTATACACTTAGCGACATTCTAAAGCAGTTTCTGCCCAAAGGATCGATTAAAATATAGTGGTGTTACGAATATCATATTCTGGATCCTATATTACTATGAAATCGATCTTATCTCAACGTTGCAATTGTTCATTCACGAGAAAATTGCTTTTCATTTTTGCCAAGTGTATACATGTTTTTGCTCGTGACTGTACATCATATTAACTGCCCCGTTGGTCTCGTGGTGACAAGCACGGCTGTTGAGCGTAGGGTCCTTGGATTGATTCCCAGGTCGAACAAAAAGTGTTATTGGATTTTTCTATTAGCAATTTCTCAGTAACAACCTGGAGCTTTTAAGTTGGTGGTATGACACCCCCGTCGCTAGACACGTAAAGCCGTCTCATCGGACTATGACAGTTAGGGAAGAGGGAGTGCACTTGTGTTTGCGCACACACTTGTGCACTAACTTGTGCACTATAATATCTTCTGCAAACTTGGCTAGTCTGATTAGCATTTTTTTGGATTGGTAATCGGTCTGGAGAGTACACTTACACACACACATCATGATAAACGAACTACGTTGGTCATTATGCTATCGGCAACATAAGGTAGTCAAAGCTTTTTTTGTGTACTTTTATGAGAATGGCAGAATTGTAGACCTTCAAAAGATCCGTTACTTGTACTTTCTTAGACAATCTTTCTTAGGAAAAAGAATATGTAAAGTCATGCTATGCTGTTTAAATGTTGAATAAAATCCTTAACTTCATTTATCTATGAACTTAAGTTCTGTAGAATCGAATTACTTAATCTACTTTCAAACTCTATATAAAAAAAAGGATTTCATCATCTTCCTGCCCTTATCCCATGTTACTTGGGGTCGGCGCAACACGTTTTCTTCTTCCATACCATCCTGTCAGCCGTCATGCTATCACTCACTCCTTTCTCTTTCATATCATTCTTCACACAATTCATCCATCTTTTCTTTGGCCTCCCTCTTCCTCTCCATCCATCCACATTTTATTCATTACTCTTTTGGTCACATGTGTGTCATCCCTCCTCTTCACATGCCCATACCAAGACAAACGGTTCCCTTTCAACTTTTCAGTCACTGGCGCTACTTTCAAACTTCCTCTAATATACTCATTCCTTACCTTATCCATTCTGGTCACACCACACATCCACCTCAACATTCTCATCTCCGCAACATGCAATCTTTTTTCATCCGTCTTCTTCATGGCCCAACATTCCGATCCATACATACATAACGACAGGTTAAAAAAAAAGGATTTACATATTAATATTATGTTACACTGTTACCGAATTATGTAACATATTATATTTAATGTTGGTATATTGATTAAGTTAGACCCAATTTATTTATTTATTTATTTTAAACTTTATGCAACAAAAAATACAAAGGCGGATTTAATGCCTTAGTCATTCTCTACCAGTCAACCAAAGGTGGTGAAGAGATAACATGGCAGGTGCAAATTATTTTAATTAATTTAATTATTGTGTTCTTTTTATTTGAAAGTTCACAATGAACGTCAATTTTTAAATCCATATTATTGAGGACAATATCCAAGTAAATATGAAATGGATCTAAAATGAAGATAAAATGAACTCTTAGGAATTGCGTAAAACTCGGAATAGCAGTGAATTGTGTTATTTCGTATCTATTTAAGATAAGATAAGATATTAATTATTTTATTTGCATAAAACACGGTATACAGGTTGTTATTAAACATTTTAGATCAGCATGTTTTGCTTAATGATAAACCATGCAAACTTACTTACAACTATAATACTACAATTTGAAATAGAATACAATTAATTATTTGAATTTCAAAAAATCATTAATACTATAAAAAATATTATTATTAAGCCATTCATACAATTCAGTTTTAAATTTCTTAAAATTTAATGCTTTTAACATTTTTGGTAATTTATTATAAATTTTTACACACATAGCAGAAGTATTTTTATTATATTTAGCTGATCTGGGCAGCTCATCCAGCACTAGCCTGTATTGGTCACGCCGACTTTAATTTAAATTATATAAAAAGTAACATTGTTAATCGAATTTTTGCTGACCGTACATTTAGGTATTGTTTACCCCACTACCACGGCAATATTATAATACAGTACTCCAACTTCATACAAACGGACGAAACGCGAGCTATACCTACGCGCCTCGATCCTGGGGTGCGCGCGCGGTGCAGATAGATTAAAATACTGGAGACGGGCAGCCTCTAACGCATGTTTACGTACCGCGCGGCTGCAGGCATTTATTTCTGTCATGCGGCCGAGTTACACTACTGTATTATTATATTACCATGCCACTACCCCTTCTATCGACTATTCCAACAAAATACCCACACAACAAAAAAATATATTCGACAATCGTCCAATACTTCATTCAAGGGTACCGTTGACCATTAAGTAGGCTTCCAATACAGGCATATTTCACCCCTGTCAATGTAAGGGGTGATAAGTGACAACCCCACCACTCTTGACGGGGATAAAAGCCTTAAATAAAACACATTTGTAATCCTAATACTCGTGGCATCTCTTTTTTAGGGTTCCGTAGCCAAATGGCAAAAAACGGAACCCTTATGGATTCGTCATGTCTGTCTGTCTGTTTGTCTGTCCGTCCGTATGTCACTGCCACTTTTTTCCGAAAATATAAGAGCTATGCTGTTGAAACTTGGTAAGTAGATTTATTCTGTGAAGCGAATTAAGATTTTCACACAAAAATAGACAAAAAAAAAGATTTTTTGGGGTTCCTCATACATATAACTGAAACTCAAAAAAAATTCTTTTCATGATACCCATACGTATGGGGCTATCTATGGATAGGTCTTCAAAAAATGATATTGAGGTTTCTAATATAATTTTTTTCTAAACTGAACGGATCCCTCGGTGCGCGAGTCCGATTCGCACTTGGCCAGGTTTTCATGTTTTGAACAATTTTGTCTTTGTCCAAAACGTACCTGGGGTAGAGATTGGATTAATGTGCTTTCGGAGGCGTATTTATCGGGGGTAGGAAAATATTGGTTGTTTTGTGCTTACGTGGTGGTTTATCGTATGTTTGTCGACGTGCTAAGCGAATGTTTGAAGAATGTTGTGATGTATGTCGTGATGATAGACTGTCGTCACTCATGTCATGTCTTGTATGAGTTGTTGATGACTAAGGCGCTGCGTAAACGTTGATAATTGTCGTTATATGTCTTAGGGTGTGTTTGTTTTAAGTACCATCCGAGGACGTGCGTATGAATACACAAGGCACGACCGAGGACCTTTTCAAACCGAGGACTTTTTCGAGGGTCCTCGGTTTGACTTGACCAAAGATTCGTATTCTGCGAGCGATTTTGAGTCTTTCTGTATACTTAATAAGAAAAAGTTGTCTGAACCTCGGTTTGATCAAAAATATTCATAATCTTACACTCGATTTGTGTATCCACTTAGTGGCGCCACTGTCGCCTCACACACAGCCTCTTTACACTCATTTCACGTTTGTTGTATTATACGAGGACCTATGTGTTAACTTTAACACAAAAGTCCTCGGTTAGGCAGCTTTTCCGCGCAATGTGTATTTAAGACCTCGGTTAGGCAGCTTTTCCACGCAATGTGTATTTAAGACCT
Organism: Caradrina clavipalpis; assembly: GCA_932526535.1. NCBI lineage: Eukaryota > Metazoa > Arthropoda > Insecta > Lepidoptera > Noctuidae > Caradrina > Caradrina clavipalpis. Next base: position 3,198,172 of record OW052110.1, read on the forward strand.
CGGTTTGCTAGATTTTCCAAACAGTGTGTATTTTAGTCCTCGCTTTAACAGTTTCCCTCGTGTGTAGTGTGCTATCACTGGGAACTCCTCAACAGTTTATAGCATCGTCTTCAAATTTAGCATACGCGTTAGGTTTACATAGTATAACAAATATAATAACCAAATTGTGCTGAAGCTGCAGCCAGGGTGGTTTCTTCATGAGGGAACTCCTCAACAGATAGTAGCACCGTCTTCAAATTAGGCATACGCGTTAGGATTACATAGTATAACAAATATAATAACCAAATTGTGCTGAAGCTGCAACCAGGGTGGTTTCTTCATGAGGGAACTCCTCAACAGTTGGTAGCACCGTCTTCAAATTTAGCATTCGCCTTAAGCTAACATAGTACAATAAATATAATAACCAAATTGTGCTGATGCTGCAGCCAGGGTGGTTTCTTCATGAGGGAACTCCTCAACAGTTGATAGCGTCGTTCTCAAGTTTGTCATTTAATATTATTTGTTATATATTTTTCATTGTACTTTTTGATTGTTTCAAATTTTGCTGCCGTCATTTCACCTAGGAAGACATTTCTACTTTTGATTCTTCATGAAGAGCACACGGATTAAGCACCCATGACAATACAACAATTTATGGTGAAAAGAAAATCATAATGTTGTGTAATCTAAGCAGGCGTGTACATAGGAGTAGCTTCTAACGATTTGTTTAAGGATTCAGTCAACCTTTCATTTTCTCTCTTTCTGAAGAAACCACCCTGGTTGCAGCTTCAGCACAATTTGGTTATTATATTTATTAAACTATGTTAACTTAACGCGTATGCCAAATTTGAAGACGGTGCTACCAACTGTTGAGGAGTTCCCTCATGAAGAAACCACCCTGGCTGCAGCTTCAGCACAATTTGGTTATTAATTTTGTTAAATTATGTAAACCTAATGTGTATGCTAAATTTGAAGACGATGCTATAAACTGTTGAGGAGTTCCTTCATGAAGAAACCACCCTGGCTGCAGCTTCAGCACAATTTCGTTACTATATTTATTAAACTATGTTAACTTAACGCATATGCCAAATTTGAAGACGGTGCTACCAACTGTTGAGGAGTTCCCTCATGAAGAAACCACCCTGGCTGCAGCTTCAGCACAATTTGGTTATTAAATTTGTTAAATTATGTAAACCTATTGTGTATGCTAAATTTGAAGACGATGCTATAAACTGTTGAGGAGTTCCCTCATGTAGAAACCACCCTGGCTGCATGTTCAGCACAATTTGGTTATTATATTTGTTGTACTATGCAAACCTAACGCGTATGCTAAATTTGAAGACGATGCTATAAACTGTTGAGGAGTTCCCTCATGAAGAAACCACCCTAGCTGCAGCTTCAGCACAATTTGGTTATTATATTTGTTATACTATGTAAACCTAACGCGTATGCTTAATTTGAAGACGATGCTATGAACTATTGAGGAGTTCCCTCATGAAGAAACCACCCTGGCTGCAGTTTCAGCACAATTTCGTTACTATATTTATTAAACTATGTTAACTTAACGCATATGCCAAATTTGAAGACGGTGCTATAAACTGTTGAGGAGTTCCCTCATGAAGAAACCACCCTGGCTGCAGCTTCAGCACAATTTGGTTATTCTATTTGTTATACTATGTAAACCTAACGCGTATGCTAAATTTGAAGACGATGCTATGAACTGTTGAGGAGTTCCCTCATGAAGAAACCACCCTGGCTGCAGCTTCAGCACAATTTTGTTATTATATTTATTAAACTATGTTAACTTAACGCATATGCCAAATTTAAAGACGGTGCTACCAACTGTTGAGGAGTTCCCTCATGAAGAAACCACCCTGGCTTGCAGGTTCAGCACAATTTGGTTATTATATTGGTTGTATTATGTAAACCTAATGCGTATGCTAAATTTGAAGACGATGCTATAAACTGTTGAGGAGTTCCTTCATGAAGAAACCACCCTGGCTGCAGCTTCAGCACAATTTGGTTATTATATTTGTTATACTATGTAAACCTAACGCGTATGCTTAATTTGAAGACGATGCTATGTACTGTTGAGGAGTTCCCTCATGAAGAAACCACCCTGGCTGCAGCTTCAGCACAATTTGGTTATTATATTTGTTATACTATGTAAACCTAACGCATATACTAAATATCAAGACGACCCTATCAACTTTTGAAGAGTTCCTTCATGAAGAAACCAACCTGGCTACAGCTTCAGCACAATTTGGTTATTATATTTGTTATACTATGTAAACCTAATGCGTATGCTAAATTTGAAGACGATGCTATAAACTGTTGAGGAGTTCCCTCATGAAGAAACCACCCTGGCTGCAGCATCAGCACAATTTGGTTATTATATTTGTTAGGCTATGTAATCCTAACGCGTATGCCAAATTTGAAGACGGTGCTACCAACTGTTGAGGAGTTCCCTCATGAAGAAACCACCTTGGCTGCAGCTTCAGCACAATTTGGTTATTATATTTGTTATACTATGTAATCCTAACGCATATGCCAAATACCAAGACGACCCTATCAACTTTTGAAGAGTTCCCTCATGAAGAAACGACCTGGCTGCAGCATCAGCTCAAACTGGAGACTGACTGGTGACTGGATCACTAGATAATCCTTATGCGTATGGCATATTTGTTAGCGCGAAAAGAGCTTGTACGAAGACTCTCTTTCTATAAGTAATTATTTTAAGCCTCTCTTTGGGAAGCACCGAAAAACGTAAAGACATAAACTCGTCCTCGCTTGGTACTTCATTTTAGAAAATGTGTGTTAGAAATAAATCAGAACATTCTACATAAGTTAATAAATTATCTTAAACGTAAAAATTGGTTTAGGTATGGAGATTTTCCAAGTCCTCGGTTTATACAAGTTCTACAGGAAAACTGTCCTCGGTAAGGTGAAATAAAGTCTAACACAGCGTCCGCGCTTCGTACAAGAAATAAGAAATATTGTGTGAAAGTACGTCCTCGGAAGGGCGTCCCAGGGCTTACGTAAGAGGTCCTCGGTTAACTTACACAAAGTCCTCGTATGTGCATCGCTGGTCACATTTAGCTGTGTATTTCAGGTCCTCGGTACGATAGCCGTAATTCATATAGTTTTTTTTTGAGATAGCACTATCTCGATGCGCTCATTACAATAGATTTACTCACCTCTCCCTTTCTATCTTATTGAAAAAGGCCTGCGACGTATTTAAACCAGTTTTTTGGAGGGTCCTCGGTTCGTACAAGTACATACAAGGTCCTCGTAAGGGTGTCTGTACAAACAAGGGTGTGTTTGTGTGTGTTAGTGGCTTTGTGTATTATTGCGGACGCAGATAGACTTACATACGATCACGCATATATTTCCCGAATGGTTAGGCAGAGATGTATTGATGTGTACCCACAGTTCGGCGGTATATTTAGGTCCCATGTAATAGGGGGCGAGCCTATTGCCATTAACCGGGCACAAATCCAAACTCCGAGCTGCTTCTGAGAATTTCATAGAAAAACTCAATAACACTTTTTGCTCGACCTGGGAATCGAACCCAGGACCTATAGCGTAGCAGTCGCGCTCAGGACCACTAGGCCAACGAGGCAGTCAAAAAGATTAACTAAACTAATTTAGCTTATCAAAATATCACAAAACTCTTATCTAATAAATAAGTATATAATATTTTCGCTGTTTCAGTGTATTAAGTTCTAAAACCAATACTACAGTAAGCTTAAATTAAAGATATTGATTATAGCCACTATAAATTGAATCGAAAAGCACTAAAAACTAAATTGATACCCTTAATTCGGATAACACACGATCTAATCCCAAAAGCTGATTGCGATGTATAGCACTCGTTCCCATTCAACCTTTTCGTCGACTAACTAACGTGCCTAATCTAGGGCTGCTAACATTGATAATGCCTAGATTCTACACGCTTACTTTTACATCGTTCTGGAACCGAAAATCATAAGCTGTAACATAGTAACAGAAACATTTGGTACGATTATTTTCAAAAAATAACAAAAAAAAAAAAAACACGAAAATTTAATTTGTGAAATAGTGAGAACTCGAAGTAACACTTCCTTGTAGGCAATTCATATTTAGTAAACCTTATCGACTACACATGTGAAAGGTAGCCTTTAAAAATCCATTCATCGATCAGGCAGAAGAGCTATTAGCATTTAGCTCAAAATTTAAAAAAAAATGTATAAGATTACAAGGTATTAGAGACATCTTAAAAAAAAAAATTACAACGCCAATAATGCCTATTACTTGAATGGAGTTCCTGTGTTTCGGCTCCAAAACGATGTAAAGGTAACCGTATATGTTGGACGAAAACTTCAAAAAACCCGGAGATTTGGGAGAAATTGAGGTATTTTCCCGGACTCCAAAGAAAAATATTTTTACAATTTTTTTTTTTTTTTTTTTTTTTAATGAATAGTCTCTATCGTCGTCATCGTTGTCGTCGCCGGCGGACTGTGGGTGTACATTGGTACACCACTGCCTAACCCTTCGGGGAATACAGGCGTGTTGGTATGCATGTATGTGGTAAAAACATTGTTTACATTTTAATACATACCATCACGCCTTAACCCCCAAAGGGTCCCCCATTGTTTTTATAATCTTAATTTATTGCTTATCTTACAAACCAGGATTCCCCTGGCACAAAAAGTTTCCGGATTTTGTCCGGACATTTTTGAAACCCGGACGGATGACAGCCCTAACCTAATCCATTGGCGGACGTAACCCGACCGGCGAACAACAAAGATCAGCTCCCAATGGATTAGTGCTAGACTTTTTGTCTCTACCTTTATGGACTAAGATCGTGGAGTAGCCAGCCTTATTTCATCTATCATAGGTGAAATTTTGAGAATAGGTTAAGGACTTTTTTATGTTGTATGGGTGTATTTTAATTCAATTATTATGCTTTTGTTTCGTTATCCCTTTGTTTGTAAATTCTAAAATGAATATTATGTATAAATGGTCCTGGAGGTCCTGGGTTCGATTACCAGGTCGAGCAAAAAATGTTTTGGGTTTTTCTCAGTAGCAGCTCGGAGTTTGGATTTGTGCCCGGTTAATGGCAATGGGCTCGCCCCCTATTACATGGGACCGAAATATACCGGCGAACTGTGGGTGTACATTGGTACACCTCTGCCTAACCCTTCGGGGAATACAGGCGTGATGGTATATATATATTTATATTTGTATAAATGGTAAACGATATTTTGGGTATTACTTTGAAATTAACTTAACACTGTACTGTTATCTACTAACTACTATTTATATGCATGCAAATTTTAACCTACAGTTTTTTATATAACTTTAGAGAGCCTTGTCTTACAATTGTAATTTCTCCTGTATCATCGGTGCGCTAATGAACATATAAACTGGCATATATAAAGTACTAGACCGGTACAACTAACTACTAACAATATTAGTTCCGTGCAGGAATCAAACCCGCGACACGCAGTGCAGCAGCCAATGAATTCACCACTGCGCCAATTATAGACAGCGTTTCCCATATTCTTTGATATCTTGTCACTATCACGTACTGAGGAGAGACAGTGCTTATTAGTAATGTTCATGATGTTGTCTTTTAACTTTTTAGAGCATACCAATACGCCTTTATTCCCCGAAGGGTTAGGCAGAGGTGTGCGTACCAATGTACACCCACAATTTTTAACATTTTCAACTTTTTAGAAATCATACATTTTTGGTTTCACCCACCTATGTCCACCTTCAGCGAAAAAATAATAGAATACTAATCGGTGTCTCGCCGCAGTGAGACAAAAGCCTTAAAGGGTTGCCTGACCTGTCTGGGTTGCCAAACGATCCGCAACTCTAATTTCAAGAACAAAAGCTTTACAGTTCATTGAAAGCGAAATCTCACGTGATTCATAGTAAGGGTCCAATGTGTATTTAGGGTTCTGGACATCGCAAGGACTCTTAAAATGTTGTGAAATTGAAGAGGAATATATATGGGTCAGTAGTACGGTCAGCAATACAAGTCGATTAACAATGTTACTTTTACATATCATTTAAATAGACACAACACAACGCAATTCACTGCTAATCAGAATTTTATTTTATCTTAATTTTACGACGACGTGGTTGGCGCAGTGGCTGGGCGATCGACTGCTGTGCTGCGTATCGCGGGTTCGATTCCCGCACAGAATAAATATTTGTATGATCTACAGATAGTTGGTACTACAAATAGTTACATGCTGTTTGTGCATGAGAGATTATATTTTTGTTAACGCTGGATGCGACTCAGGAAAAAATCTTAGAAAGGGACAACGTTTAAAAAATTTATATGTACACCAGAAATAATAATAATTCACAATTCACTGCTATTCAGAATTCAATTTAATTTTAATTTTAGATCTATTCCGTTCCTTTGATATTGCTCAATAAAAATGATTCAAAAACCTAAAATGTTAATCTACTTTTGTTGCTGACTGTACCTATATAGAAGTATAAGCTAAATTATATGTGTTATAGTTATGTTGTCAAAGGATGTCAGACCTATGTAAATAGAGGCTGCATTGGAAAGAAAATATATTAAATATTTGGGTAACACAGCCTATTTAGAAATATATTGAAATACCGGATACTTTTCATTCACCAGCCATTTTTCAGGAAGTGAAAGTACTCCCGAATATAAATAACTTTCATAATGGAACCAACTATGAAATATGGAAAAAAATATCTGCTGTTCCTTACAAAACTGCACTACAACACTATCAAAATGTACGGAACAGCGGTTTTTTTTTTCATATTTCTGGGTTGGTCCTTTAGCAAAAGTTGTTCATATTCATGAATACTTTCACCTCCTGAAATATGGCCGGTGAATGAAAAGTAACCTTGTATATGTTTTTTTTACCTTTTGATTGTAAAACACGTCACGTGACTGCCTCGTTGGCCTAGTGATTCTAATCGCGACTGCTACGCTAGAGGTCTTGGGTCCGATTCCTAGGTCGAGCAAAGTGTTATTGGGTTTCTATTTGAAATTTTCAGTAGCAGCTCGTCCGCTATTACATGGGACTTAAACATACCGGCGACCTGTTGGGTGTATATTGGTACATTTCTGTTTTCCTTTGGGGAATGTAGGCGTGATGGTATGTTCTGTTTTATTAAAAAAATAAAAATTATAAAAAGTAGTCGTTTCAAAGATTAAAAAAATATATATATATATATATATATATATATATATATATATATATATATATATATACCATCACGCCTGTATTCCCCGAAGGGTTAGGCAGAGGTGTACCAATGTACACCCACAGTTCGCCGGTATATTTAGGTCCCATGTAATAGGGGGCGAGCCTATTGCCATTAACCGGGCACAAATCCAAACTCCGAGCTGCTACTGAGAATTTCATAGACAAACCCAATAACACTTTTTGCTCGACCTGGGAATCGAACCCGGGACCCCTTGCACAGCAGTCGCACTTGCGACCACGAGACCAACGGAGCAGTTCAAAGATTAAAAAACAAACAAAATACTCTTAACCTTTATTATATTAAAGTCAAAGTCAAATCATTTATTTCAATTAGACCATTAAAAGGCACTTATGAACGTCAAGTATAGAAAAAAAAAAAAAAAAATCTAGTTGCCCATTCCAAAAGGTAGCTTCGTATGGAGGAGAACGGGCAAGAAACTCTTTAAATACTCTTTAAAAAAAAAAAACAATCAGTGTAGTTTAGTTACATTACACATACATACATACATACATAAACTCACGCCTTTTTCCCATGGGGGTAGGCAGAAACCACAGAACGCCACCTGCTACGATCCTTACATACTACTTTCGCCTCGTCCACGTTCATACATATCTGGTCACATTAATTCCGTAAAAAATACAAATGTCAAAACGATATATCAAAAATAAAAGTCACTCAAAGTACTACAATACGTACTCAGTGCTATAAATTAGAAATGAAAGCTAAATTAATTATAATATTTATTAGTATGGATAGTAACCCACCGGTATCAGAAATAGGGTTCAAGCTACTAATGGTCAGGGCCCCTGAGAAAGGTATCTCCTAACAATACGTCGTGTTTAGAAGTACCGCTTTCTGAAATAAGATTATGAATATTTGGCGCAGTCAAATTTAAAAAAAAAAAAAATCTATTTGGATGAACGATAATACAAACAATAATATATTCTTTTGTTTGAACTTTCTGTTTGTTTTGTCCCGCATTCATTCAAAGAAAAAAAACCTTTGTTCGTCCCTCTTTTTGTTCCTGTACAGCCAGATAAAAAATATCTATGACTTTTCTTAACATTTAATTAAATTCTTTATGCTAATTTGCAACTGCCATGTTATCTCTTCACCACCTTTGGTTGACTGGTAGAGAATGCCTAAGGCATGACTGTCTTTGTCTCAGTGATCAGTTTGCACTAAGCCACGACATTTTTAGATTCCAAATAACAGGGGGCGAGCTTATCTAATGAACTTATTACTATTATGACATATTTAATAAATCTATCATTTTCACAAGGCACTTTTCCAGAATCATTAAAGGTGTCAATTGTTAAACCACTCTTTAAAAAAGGTGATAAGTCTGATATTAATAATTATCGCCCAATAACATTGATACCAATTATATCGAAAATTTTTGAAAAGTGTATGTATAAGAGATTAATATTGACTACTGTGATAAATTTGACATTATAAAAAAAGAGCAATTTGGCTTCCAAAAAAACAAGTCCACAACACTAGCGATTTTCACTCTGGTAAAAACTATATTGACTAGTATTAACCGAAATCATTTTACTACAGGGCTATTTTTTGACTTATCAAAAGCCTTTGACTTAGTTTCTCACGACCTGTTACTACAAAAATTGGAGGCAATTGGTATTAGAGGCATTGCACTTCAATGGATATCGACATATCTAAGTAACAGACAACAGCGTGTAATAATTACAAAAGTGAATCCACATAACGACATGACACCACACTTTTCTGAACTTAAAAGCAACAAATATGGCGTTCCACAAGGAAGTGTGTTAGGCCCAATTTTATTCATATTATATATTAATTCAATCACTAATATAACTATTCATAAATGCATATTATTTGCTGATGACATTTCCATTATTGTGACATCTGATAAAAAGAATAATACAATTGACGATCATGAAACTGACATTAATAACACAATTGACACATTAATTGAATGGCTAAATAAAAATAATTTAACATTAAATCTTTCAAAGTCTGTATATTTACAATTTAATCGATCATACAATTCTAAATATAACACCAAACTAAATATAAATAAAATCGGTGAAATAACGAAAACTAAGTTCTTGGGCATTACTTTGGATCAAGACATGAACTGGAAAACCCATGTCGATAATGTCGCAAAACAAATAAATAAGTTCGTATTTGCGCTAAGAAAAATTAGGAATATAACAAATGTCCAAACGGCAATAACATCATATCGTGCATATGTTGAATCGGTATTACGATATGGATTAATATTGTGGGGTAATAGCACCGATCAAAATAGAGTATTTGTTGCACAAAAAAAATGCATTCGAGCAATCTATGGGCTTCAACTCGACGACTCTTGTCGACCTGTATTTCAGAAACTTGGTTTGTTGCCGCTACCGTCTCTTTATATATACGAAATATGTATGTTTGTGTGGAAGCATAAGGAATTATTTACAAAAGCAGACGATGTGCATCCTCGAACCCGGCGCGACCCTCACAGGCTCGTGCTGGATGTCATGCCAAGGCTAGCTAAATATAATAAAAGCTGTTTGTATATGTGTGTAGAAATATTTAATAGGATACCGAGATGTCTAAAAATTCTCAATACCAGATTATTTAAAAATAAATTGTATGATTGGCTGTCCACTAATAGTTTTTATAGTCTGAAAGAGTTTTTTGACAAAAAACATTGATTGATTGAAAACATCAATGTTTGCACAAAATTTGCACGCTTATAATGTTAAGCAAAAACATGTATGCTCTGTTTTCAATATTTGTACCATCTTTTATACCGTGTTTTTATGCAAATAAATTATTATTATTCTCATTTATTAGTTTCATATACATATTAAATACATTCTTAAATATTATTATAAAAAAATAAAAACATTTAAAAATATAAAAAATAGTAGCCCACCGGCGTCGGGAACAGGGTCCAAGCCACCGGTGGTCAGGGCTCCTGAGAAAGGAATCTCCTAACGATACGCGCCGTGTCTAGGAGTACCGCTTTCTGAATCAAGCCCTTGATCCAACCGCCCAACGAGAGCCTCCTCAGGTGTTGGTCGAGGCTCTTGGCTATTATGCCATTGGCCGTCACGACTATCGGCACAATGATTGCCGTATTCACATCCCACATGTCGACAACCTCGCGAGCCAGATCAAGATACTTAATTTGTTTATCTTTCTCAGCTTTCACGAGGTTCTCGTCATGCGGGACAGTAATATCAACGATCATTGCGCGACGCTCTAATCGATCTACCACCACTATGTCAGGCTTATTGGCAACAATAGTCCTGTCAGTGATGATAGATCGGTCCCAATATAACGTGATATGACCATTTTCAAGAACTGGGTCGGGCACATATCTATAGTATGGTACTTCCGATTCCACAAGACTGTATTTCAGAGCAAGTTGCTGATGGATAATCCTGGCTACAAGATTGTGTCTATGCAAGTAGTCTCCGTTAGCCAGACGAGAACAACCAGATATAATGTGACGGATTGATTCCCCGGGACGATGGCATGCCCGACAAATGTCAACCGTACCGTCCTTCACAATATATCTCCGGTAATTGTTCGTCATCATAACTTCGTCCATAATAGCACAGACAAAACCTTCGGTTTCCCCAAAGAGGTCACCAACGCGCAGCCAGGATACGGACGCCTTGAAGTCTACATCCGGCCCATGTAGGGCCCGGTAGTAGCGCCCGTGAAGCTCCTTGCTCTTCCATATCTCCATGCGATCTTTAGTATCTAATACTATAGGTTTGCGCCAGTTCTCGTTCGCTAAAGAGAGCGGGGTGAGGCCCTTGTCCACTGAGACCACATCTCGGTGCATCCCCACATCAGCTTCCAGGAAGTACTCCCTGAGACTGCATATCTCACGGTTGTGCAGGGTCTTAGCATTTAAGAAGCCTCGACCACCACACTTCCGCGGGATATACAGTCTCATTACTGACGACCTTGGGTGATGCATCCGATTTGCGGTCAATAGTGAGCGAACCCTCCTATCCAGGGCGTCAAGTTCTGTCTGAGTCCATTTGAGTACGCCGAAAGAGTACATTAAAACTGGCATGACCCAACCGTTGAAGGCGCGCACCTTGTTACCGCCTGATAAAAGACTATTTAAAACTTTATTTAGGCGGCCAAAGAAGCGCTCCTTCAACGATTGCTTCATGTCAGTAGCACTGATGCCTAACGCTTCCGACATACCCAAATATTTGTAGGTTTCAGTTGAGGAAAGGGATCTAAGGTTTATGGAATCCGAGAGTTGGGTTCCCACAGATTCCATAATCTCACCTCGCTTCACATGCATGACTGCACATTTGTCCACACCAAATTCCATCCTGATGGCACTACTGAAAGTTTTTGTTACCTTCAGTAGCTCCATCAGTCGCAAATTGCTGGGGGCAAAGAGTTTCAGATCATCCATGTAAAGGAGGTGGGATATGACCTGACCACCTCTTCTCAACCGATAGCCCAGTCCTGAACCCTCCAGCAGTGTACTTAGAGGGTTCAAGGCTAAACAAAACCACAGTGGACTCAGACTGTCGCCCTGAAATATACCACGCTCGATCTTTATTGGTTCGCTGGTCTCCCGGATCTGCCGACATCCTGGATAGCGCAAGACCGTCCTCCATTGCCCCATACACGACATCAAGAAGGTGCGCAGAGTTGTATCTACTTTATACAATTCCAGCACCCTCATGAGCCATGTATGTGGCACCGAGTCATAGGCCTTTTTATAGTCTATCCAACATATAGACAGATCCTTTCGAGAACGGCGAACCTGCTGGTTAATGGCCATATCAATGAGGAGTAGCTCCTTAGTACCACGGGACCCATTCCTACATCCATTTTGAGAGACAGACATGATAGCATTGTTATCAATATGATCATTGATTTTAGCTCTCAAAATAGATGTAAGAACTTTATAGACCGTCGGTAGACATGTGATCGGTCTATAATTTTTGGGTTCCGTAGTACTACCCGATTTATGGAGCAGGTGGGTTATACCAGTTGTTAAGAACTGGGGCAACGATCCAGACTCTAAGGCTGACTGGAACTGGGATGCCAAGCGAGCGTGTGATCTTTGGAACCACTTGATCCAAAAGTTGTGCAGTCCGTCCGGCCCTGGAGATTTCCAGTTAGGCAACGGACGAACTGCACGAGCTACGTCCTGGGGGCTGATTGTAATTTCCCCCATCTGTGGTATTGGATCACACATTCGTTCAACCTCCCGGGTCCAATCGCCCTCAGCGTGGCTGACAGGTACCGACCAGATGCTGCGCCAAAACGAACTCATGGCATCATCATCCGGCAGGCGCGCATCAGTCACACCTTGGTCTGGCCGCTCCCAAGCCCTGTAAACCCACCTTTCATCGCTCTGGAATGTGCGATTTTGGGTATATCGCTCCACTCGCCGCTTGTACCGACGAATACGGTTTGCCCATGCACTTATCTTCTGCTTCAGGAAGTCAATACGTTCTGTGACGCGGGACAAATAATCTCGAGGATTAATATCAATCCCCGAAAATGCCCGCCTCACAAAACGCATCACTCTAGGGCGAGTATTGCCCTCCCTGAAGCAGATTAGCTTGCCAATGAGTGCTCTAGCCCTATCGATACGAAGCTCAATCCTGGACTGCCATGCTGGTACGGTCGGTTTTGGTCGTGCAGTTCCGTCACTGGGAAATTTGACGTGGGCTACACGACATGCCGCAACAGCCGCGCAGTACAAGATTGAGTGGGTATCGACAAGGTCTACGCTGCCATCAAAACAATTTGACAGCTGCGAATCTAGAGCACACACCAGCGCCTTATTTTTGTTGTGCATAGGCAAACGTGGTAGTCGCGGTCTAAGCTCAGGCGGTGTGGAGCGATACTCCCGGAAAGCATCCTCCAAAGCACTCCTCAACTGTTCATTACATTGGGAACTCACGGAAATAGCCACGCCATCATCCTCTTCATCAACGCGTTCAGGCCGCGGTGAAGCACTGTGTAGACTTTGCGATTGCACCGCGACCGTGTGCTGTGACAAAGTAGGTGTAACATGAGTACTCCGTGATTCGAGCCTAAGTCGATCAAGCACAGTATTATCCAACATATGATTACGTTGTATAACCCGTACCTGATCCGACAGTCGTTGCGCCGAAACATTGACAGCTGGTTCAAGCGCCTGAAACAGAGAGAGCATCCGACCACGGTACGCAGTCAGGTTACTTCCCCCCTCTGTAGCCCCAAAGTATGAGCGCATGACACTTTCATTAATGGACTGTGTCCATCTCATGCGCTGCACACTTCCACCGGTAGCGGGGACCCTATCAGAGGCCAGTGGGCCTCGGAGTCCCAAACCCCCCGGCGGCCGGCGTCCTCCCCGTCGACGAGCAGGTGGTGGCGTCGTTGGCGGAGAGAAGTACTCGTCGCTCGAGCTCGACGCAACTGCCGCGGTCGGTGTCACTGCACTCACGGTGGGGCTGGTTTCCGACGGCGGCGAGGCGGAGCTGGGCGACGAGTCCGGAGATGGTGGCTGTGCGATTAAGCGGGCTCTGGCGCGTGTCAACATAGTTATTAGTACATATTTTCTTCTATTAATTCCATATATCGTCTAATGACGGCCTTGACAGCCGTCATTCTCTTCTGATTTTCTTCGTTTTTTCATATTTTATTGTAGGTTTTGCTGTAGTTTTTAATCTGATTATATATCCAAATATTATTTCAGGCCTGTAGATGGAGTAATGTTGTAGGAAATGTATTATAAATATTAAAATTGAAGGAAGAAAAATGAGAAAAAAATTGTACGTCGTAACGTTGACTAGTGTTGTTATTATTATTATTATTATTTATTTTCATTACGTTACGCATCTCGGGACCCTAGGGTCCCGGACCTTTGAAAGGCGTACGAGGAGCCGAAGCCAACTCGCAGAGGCCCCTTACAAGGCTTTACACTGAAATGGAACACCAACCGGCAATTATCCCTGTTTGCACTATGCAAATGCACCCAAGGACAATCCCCGGCTGGCGCAGGACTATTGCAGAATATGGAAACAAAGAATAGGGCTATGGGTTTGGGTAGCTTAGATGGACTAGTTTCCTGACACTATGGAAAGACTATGGCCCCTGCCAATCAATGTTTTTATGACACAGATTATTATTATTATTATTATCGCCATTCATCGGGCACAAATCCTAACTCCGCACCTGCTATTGAGAATTTTATAGAAAAAACTAATAACATTTTGGTCGACCTGAGAATCGAATCCAGGATCTCTAGCGTCTAACGAGGGAGTCTTTTACGAGTCAGTTATTGAATATTCTTTTTATTCATATTTTTTGTATGCACATGAACTTTGTGAATAAACATATTTTATTTATTTATTTATTTCTGTAATTATGTTACCATACGTACGTGCGTAGGTACAGCGTCGCATAGCATCGCATCTCGCTGTGAATCGACACTAATTCCAGTCACTGCGTAAAAACCATGTTGCTTTTTAATTGCTACCATTAGTTGTTAATGGATTCTAGTATGTACCACTTTATATATGCCATCAAAAAAGTTTTATCACGAGTAAACAAATCAGTTACGCAGTATAGGGTTCAATTTAGAATAAATTTGATGATCTCATCACTTTTCTAACTTACACACACACGCACACCCCAAAATGTGAATGTGAATGTTCTAAGTTGGGTTTGTAGCGACTTCTATCGCACCACTAGATTATTTTCATACATACATAAACTCACGCCTTTTTCACATGGGGGTAGGCAGAAACCACAAAACGCCACCTGCTGCTAGCCTTACATACTCCTTTCGCGGACTTTCGCCTCGTTCACGTTCATACATTTAGTCATAAAAGCACGCCGGTTACGAGTATTGCGCACTCGACCTTTCTGAAGAACCTCACTAACAAGGTCAGGGTAGGTATTTCGTCTCCTCCCGGCGTTGCCACTCAAATCATAATAATACCACCATATTATACAGGATGACTTTGAATAAATGCGACAAAATGAAATGGGAGCTTCAGTTACAGTAACATAGTAATTATTTAATGTTTTTTCTACAATCTAAATTGTTAAAAAAAAAAAATTTATTATCGTTTTAAAATGGCCCATTGATGTTGTTATCTTCATTTAAATACAAATTATCGGCATTCCAAAAAAAAAAAAAAATATGCAAAATAAATAAGAAAAATTAAAGTATCAAGAAATCTCGTCCGACTCATCGCAGTCCTCAGTAATCGTCGTGGAGTACTACAATGTTATTAAACGTTGCCGTTCATAGCGGTCATTTACCTAATTTATTTGCTAGTTTAGTTTATAAGTATCGCGCGACGTTGCCAAACCTCGCGTGTGCGCCAGCGCAATGACATCCCTTCCCGGCGACCGCCCCGCCGCCCACCCTTCCTTCGTTAATTAGTCGCCCTAAAACGTTTGTAGGTCACGGTCGCGCGCGCCTTCCGCAAATCCTACTTTACGTATCGCGAATAATTCGTATTGTTGTCTAGTGTTTGTGTAACAATGCCTAGGACGATACGAAATAGTCGTGAACCGTTGACCAACGTACAGTATCTCCATATTGTCGTGTGGCACAACACAGTAAGATAAAGACAAACAACAAACAAAGTGAATACGGTGATAGGTAGATAGGTCGCGGCGGCCCGGCCCCATAGCATGGCCGGCACGATCACCTGACCTAACACCGTTAGACTTTTATTTGTGGGAAGAAGAGTCCGAAACTTTAGACGAGCTAAGAGACAAAATCATAAGTGCATTTGAAACTGTGAAATCACAAACATTAGTGCTATTAAAACTTAAGGACAATTTGCGGCGCCGTGCTCGATTGTGTTTACAAAACGGTGGTGGACATTTTGAACAATTATTAAAATACACGTAAGTTTATCTATTTAATTTATTGTAAATACTTAATAATTGTTGTAAATACCGTGATTCCAACTTTTTAAATACACCAAAAATACAATACCTAATTGATTTGTTATTGTGACAAACATTATTCAGATTATACCTAATACGTTATCATTGTTTTACTATTTACTTTTATTGTATTTTTGATCGTTCTAAGCCGACGAAAGTATGAAGGGAAATTTAGTTTTAAAGAATCCCGCTGCGCGGGCGCGGCGGCCGGGCTGACGGGAGGCGGAGCGATTCATTCATAGCGAGAATGTACTTATACTCGTATCGTGGCCGCTACACGAAAACGGTAGTGCGCGAAATTCTTTGATACTTGAAATTTTTTAACGTTTTTCGTAAGACTAATAAAAGTTTATTAATTTTTCTTTTGGTATGTTCAAAATTTTCTTGATAACACGTAATATTGTATAGTTAAATTTGTCGCATCTATTCAATGTCATCCTGTATAATCCATAAATCCATATTGTTAGCCAACACACATTAGACAGAAGACAGTAGTTGTTTTGTTTGTATGTATAAAATTACCTGACTGTTCAATTCAGTTTTGATCATCAAAATAAAATCGACAAATCCGTCACGATTTTCCGTTTCCCAGCATTGTTTATCAGATTATTACCTTTTACCCCCTGCAATACTAACAAATTGAGGAATACAAGGTGTTGATTTGCATTCTAGTAAATTTTAGGAGCGTGTCATAAAAAAAAGAAGCAATCAAATATAATTACGATACCTGGTCAATATTTAATAAATACTGTTTTTTTTAGTTCTAACTATCAAATAACAGAATTCCAGAATACACCTCTTGCAAAAATCACAATCGCCCAGTTGCATATGCAGTAGGCAGAGTTGTCGCGCGGCTAAATCAATGTGTGCATAGCGCCTAAACCCTCTGGCAAGATGGCTAGTTCAAATACGAAAATCACGTCAAAAAATATAAATTTCAAAACCAATTTATTTTAATATTGATTCGTGTTAAGAATCACGAGCATAGTTAACTCCTTGAATTTGACGAGGTTGCAAATCAACACCTTGAATAAATTGCCTCCCAATAACTTACTGACATCCCTCGATACACAGCAAAGCTTGATAGCATTAATGACTAATGGTGGGTCCACACGACACAGAGTTTTGTCTGTACAGATATCTGCACAGACTATAAAGTCTGAGTAAAAATTTTTACTCAGAGGTCTTTACCAAATGTCTGTGCAGACTTTTCATCAGTTCAGATTTCTATTTTAATGAATAAATTAAGTGATTCAATAATCATGACTTTTGCTCCAACAATCGTACAGACATGTACGCAGACTTCCGACTTTTCTGATACACCGACATTTGTCTGTACTGATTTGTTGTACAGACGAAATTCTATAGAAGTCTGTGTTAAGTCTGTGTCGTGTGGACCCACCATAACCTTCCAGTCCGTCCCATATTCGTCACATAAGTCTGTCATATATTGGTTGCTATCCAGGCACCTTTGATTGGCTGCCAGTCCAATTAGCCACTGAATATCAAAGCCCTTCGCAAATCCTTCAAGCGTACTTTATGCAATTTACATGGGCATTTGAATTGGCAGTTATGACACGGTTGGCGCAGTGGCTAAGCGATTGGTTGCTGCGCTCCAGCGCGCTGAAAGGCCTACAGATAGTTGTTCCGGTGTTACTGTTTGTGTATGTAAGTTTATATGTTTGTAAACGTACCCACGATATAGGAGAAATTCCTCAATCTGCTTAACCTTTTCCCAACTATGTTGGGGTCGGCTTCCAGTCTAACTGAATGCAGCTGAATACCAGTGTTTGACATGGAGCGACTGCTTATCTAAACTCCACAACCCAATAACTGGGAAAAACTATACCTCTTGGTTAAACTGTTTGTCAGACTTCTTGGTGACTGACTATCCTATGACTATATTGGACGGGCCTGTTGGTCTAGTGGTTAGCGGCCCTGACTGCTAAGCCGGAGGTCGTGGGTTCGATTCCCACCCAGGACAAACTTTGTGTGATGAGCATGATTGTTTGTTCTGTGTCTGGGTGTGAGTTATCTATAATATGTATGTATTTATAAATTATATAAGTATGTATATCAGTTGTCTGGTTACCATAACACAAGCTCTGCTTAGCTTGGGATCAGATAGCCGTGTGTGACTTGTCCCAAGATATTTATTTATTTTATTTATTTTATCCGTAACGACTGCCAAAGATCTGTGAATGACAGCCGGGACCAACAAGCCCGCCACACTGTTCCCAAACCACTGCAACTCCTGTAAACCAACAACTGCCGGGACCAACAGCTGTACTATCTTTTTTACAGGAGAAATTCCTAGTGACGGGAAATATTTTAAAAAGAAAATGGTTCGGCTCATGTGGTGTCATCCCCATGTCGGAAAATGTTATTTGGTATTCCATAAGGAATTTATCAGTCCCATGTAGGATGTTTCCTACGTGGGACATTATTTTTTCTCTTTATTTTTGGGATTCCGTACCCGAATCTCATGAACCGTTATAGGTTATGAGATTCGAGTACGGAAGTAGGAGAGCTGAAGTGTGTGTTACTGTGGCCGTTTTAACAACAAATAATAAAAAAGAAATAAAATTAAAATTGAAAGAGGTCCTCATACAAGAAACGGGTTTTTTTTGTAGTGTTAAATATTGCACTATGATACAAAACCCTTCGTGTGTAAATCCGTCTCACACTTGGTCATTTTTATATGGACTTTTATCCTTTTAAGGTATATCAGCCCCATCATACTTGAAATTAAAACATAAAAGTGACACAGTACAAGATTCTAAGCCATTGCCATCCAATGTGGCAATGCCACTAGTCTTTTGGGCACATTTCAATACGAGATTTTTTTTTATATCATTTAGTTAACTCATTTTTTAAATTATTATATATTTTTTTAGTATTCATCCTCTTTAGCCTAGAGGTCCTAAGTACGACTGCTACGCTAGAGGTCCTGGGTTCGATTCCCAGGTCGAGCTAAAAGTGTTATTGGGGTTTTCTATGAAATTCTCAGTAGCAGCTCGGAGTTTGGATTTGTGCCCGGTTAATGGCAATAGGCTCGCCCCCTATTACATGGGACCTAAATATACCGGCGAACTGTGGGTGTACATTGGTACACCTCTGCCTAACCCTTCGGGGAATACAGGCGTGATGGTATGATGACGATGATTTTTTAGTGTTGTCTCATTTTAAATTGTATTAAATGTAATGCAATGTCAAAATATCTTCCATCCTATATTATATTGAAAATTATAACGATACCTATTTATTACGCCGAGAAAAGTATATCTAGATTTATTTAGCTTAGTTCTCGTTAAGTGTGTAATAAAATGCTCGTAAATATCTGACATGGGGTAATGTCGCTATGTTTTATGCGTCCCTGAAGAGATGTAGTGTATGAAACAGATATGAGATGAAATATGTCGTTTGATCTGGCAGAATGTTGGTTTTAGCCTTTGGCGAAAAAAGAGGTTAGTTACTTAGTAAAAACTTGGCCTATTTTTTAGGTGTTGGAATATTTTTTAGATTTTTTTATAGTTCTTACTCGACCTTTTACTGTAAGACCTGTAGAATTTGGGCCTGTGGACGGTGAGCAATAGGTAGTTCACCGTCCGTACGTTGTATAACGACAAGCCGTGTCGAAAAAGATGTCAGCAAATCGGAGAGGCTACTCAGGGCCGATGCCTGCCGGAGCTGTGGGTTGTTCGAAAAAGATACTGCGACCCTGGAACGCAAAGGGCACAAGAAGGAAAATGGATGGGTTTTTATCAGTAAAAGTCTGACACTAAGGGGCGGGAGAAGTCAATTGATGATTTTCCATACGAAAAAAAAAACCTATAGAATTAGGCAGCTGACACTATTAAATAATATTTGCAAGACATCACTTCTCTAAAAAAAACACTTTACTTTAGGCCTGCAAACCCGATAAATTTTAAATAACTATAAAATTAGATTTATAGTTGCTTTGTAATAAATAAATAGTTCGTGAATTGAGATAACAAAAAAGTGACCACATAGTTTAGTATTGTCATACAAAATCTATGGGGAAATCGCGTTTTGACAGCTCATATATACGTCAATTATATTGATTACTGGTGTCATCTACTCAATTCAATTCCCTAAGTTGACTTAGCGGAGTTGGAACTGCAATAGTTTGCAATGTGATCCAACAATTAGCTAGTTGTCTAACTCTTCGGGGAATATAGGTATAGTGGTATGTATGTATTGCAACCATGATTTGTATTTTTGTCCTAATTTTTACTTGTCCTTGCAATTTTAATTTCTAGACCTGTAAAATTCAATCATCATATCAGCTTATTGCCATCCACTGCTGGACGTAGGCCTCCCCAAAAGATCGATCGATCACTATTTTGAGCAGTAAGAATCCATCCGCTGCCCGCCCCATTTTTTGAATCGCCAGTCCACCGTGCAGCAGGGCGTCCCACACTACGTTTACCTAAACTTCAGAGTTAAATCCAGTGGAATTTCAGTAGTTTGCGATGTTATGCAACAACTACTTAGCTAACATAGAAGGCGTCTTAACTTCATCATCATCATCATCATCATCATATCAGCCGAACGACTTTCACTGCTGGACATAGGCCTCCCCAGACCCACCGTAGACGCTGGTCTGCAATGCGGGTGAGCAATGGGTAGCTCACCGTCCGTACGTTAACTAACTAGCGACAGACCGTGTCGACGGCGCGTTCGTGTTCCACGCGCGCCTCAAAGAGATGTCAGCAAACTTGGAAGGGGCCACTGAGGGCCGCCGCCCCCCGAACGCAAAGGGCACATGAAGGAACATAGACGCGGTTTAGTCAGTAAAAGTCTGACACTAAGGGGCGGGGAAAGTAATTTGATGATTTCCCGTCTTAAAAAATAAATAAAAAAAGGCCTCCCCAGACAGCCACAATGACCACTTCTACGCTGCCCACATAACGAAGCTGAAATGTAATGACAATTACATGTCACCACTATTGCGATCATTTTTTGTTTTGAACTTTTTTTAAAGATACGAGTATGGGAGTGTCTTACCCATTATTCTCCACACGAAATTACCTTTTTACTTGTAATTGACATTAAAAAGTGTCTTCTAATGGTCTAATTGAAATAAAAAATCTGACTTTGACTTTTGAAGCTACTAGATTTGACCACCCTCTAAGCCCCTTTAGGCATCACCCGCACGAAATAAGCCACCTATTGAATCGGGAACTAAAACTAGATTCAAATTTGGTTTACGATCAAACAGACTGACGGTTTCAGCCTAAGTCTGATTACCTAACGTAGTATGGCCGGCCTGATTTCCACAGCCCAATTGTTTAATGGAATTAGTACTGCATTCTGGATGTTAACTGAACACAAGGTCGGGCGAAATTGGATGTTTCTAATATCTGAATATGAATATTGAAAATCTGAGAGCGTAGCAGGCACGGAGTAAATGTAACAAAGTTAATTTTGTTCTGCAGTGCGATTCTCTAAAATGCAAACTCGAAAACGAGTCTCACTAAAGTGATCGCGCTCACTTCGATAACGAACCAACTTGTCATTGGTTTAGTATTCGTCCGCCGTGGTGACGTCACCGGCGTGATCGTGTTTAACAGAATACCATTTTGTAATCTCACTGCGGATTTAGCTTTCGAATAACGAAATGAGGCTTAGAGAATCACACTGCTGCTTTTCAATTCGATGTATAAATAAATACGAAGGCTTATTTACTGCCTTAGGTATTCTCTATTAGTCAACTTGAGGTGGTGAAGAGATAACATGGCAGGTGCAAATTATTGTACGAGAGAAAAACAATACTAATAGAGATAAAAAAAACTCAAAGCAATTTTAAAAATAGAAATAACGCATGCATAACATACCATCAAGCCTTTATCCCCGAAGGTTAAGGCAGAAGAGTACCTACCAATGTACACCCAAAGTCCGCCGGTATGTTTTAGGTTCCATGTGATAGGGGTGAACCTATTGCCATTAACCGGACACAGAACCTAACTCCGAGCTGCTACTTAAAATTGCATAGCAAAACCCAATAACACTTTCCTCGACCTGAGGATCGAACCTAACACCTCTAGCGTAGCAGTCGCGCTTAGGACCACTAGGCTAAGGAGACAGGTTTAATATTAATAATACATAATTATTATATCTAACAGTATTAGGATCACTACATCCTATCCATCCATCCTAAGGGGCAGTTCACACCGAGATGCGATGCGATGCGACGCTACGCGAACCTTTTGATAGAGCTACTCAAAATATAACTTTATTTACGACACAAAAAGATACACATTTCATTGTGATAGTTTCATTGTGAGAAGGTGTAACGTATTCTGAATTCAATCAATGAAATGTATTATATCTTAACGTGTAGTAAATAAAGTTACATTTTGAGTAGCTCTATTAAAAGGACTGCCTCGTTAGCCTAGTGGTCCTAAGCACGACTGCTACGCTAGAGGTCCTGGGTTCGATTCCCAGGTCGAGCAAAAAGTGTTATTGGGTCTTTTTTATGAAATTCTTAGTAGCAGCTCGGAGTTAGGATTTGTGTCCGGTTAATGGCTATTAGGCTCGCCCCCTATTACATGGGACCTTAATATACCGGCGAACTGTGGGTGTACGTTGGTACATCTCTGCCTAAGCTTTCGGGGAATTCAGGCGTGGTGGTATATTTTAAATAAATGTTACTACACGAAAAGTTACACATTTCATAGTGAGAAGGTGCAACGTATTCTGAATTCAAACAATGTTTAATGTGCATCTTTTCTTATAGTAAATAAAGTTATATTTTGAGTAGGTACACAAGCTACCTACTCAAAATATTTCCTTTTTCTTGCACCTACAATGTATAGTCTCTGCATCACCCTAAGGTAGACTGGTAGAAAATGCCTAAGGCATTTTCTCCCGCCTTTGTACGGTTTTGTACGGTGTATTTTTACATTTGTGCATAAAGTTTTAATAAATAAATAAATAAAAGGCATAAAGTCCGCCTTTGTACGGTGTACTTTAACATTTGTGTATAAAGTTTTAATAAATAAATAAATAAAAGCTCCGCATAGCGTCGCGTCTCAGTGTGAACTGACCATAAGATAAATCGCCGATCATGTACCGGATGCTGTGTACCGAGCCTAATCTGATTGTGGGTGATTCCGGTTCAATTTCTGGGGATGCGAGCCCATCTAACTCGTTTAGGATTATGTTATCCATTAGCTATTTTATCGAAGGATTATCAAGGTTTTAGTCCCTTGATTTTATGTTTGCTGTATTTTGCGACGATATTGGTATAAAAAGTGGATTTTTGAGATAAGATAGTAAGGGCGGGTTTCTTCTACCACATATCTTAGCTGTTATATCTACAGGAAAACGTTCCTGGGATCCATAACGTTTTTAAATATTTTGAAATGCATTCACAGATTTTAAAGACCCCTATTACATACGACTTCAACGGCGGTACACCTCTGCCTAACCCTTCGGGGAATAGGCGTGATAGTATGATATGTTGTGTATTTATAATTTAACAATCGAGAAATCGAGAAATTACAGCTACAGTTAAATAACATTACAATTAAATTAAGGAATTAGAGCTACGAGTATGTCAAAATTAAATATATAGTGAAGAAGCAAAATAGAACCTTTAAAAATTCAACCTTTTTTTATTTGAAAATCGACTATAAATTTTACTTTCTTTGCGGTTTCTTTTATTTCCATCACAACGGAAATCCCATATCCAATTTCCAGTGGTTTCAACACAAATCCTCAATAACAAAGGTTAATAGTAATATCCATTCCATTGCTGGCTTTGTTCATTGTTGCGTGCCTCTTGTTAGAACTTGTGGTGAGATGGTGGTCTCTGTGGTTTTCATACGTCTGGCTGAATGTGCGGCGGCCTTGGCTTTAGCCTTCATGGAATTATGTTTCTGTTCATGCGAAAATGGTACATAAGTCTGTATAATATAGGAGACGTGGAGAAGTTACAATTTATACTATAATGTTATAAATGCGAAAGTTTGTGAAGATGGATGGATGGATGTTTGCTCACTCTTTCACGCTTAAACGGCTTCACGGATCTAGACGAAATTTGGCACTGAGATAGATTGTGGTGTGGAATAACAAATAGGATATTTTTTATTCCGGAAAAATGTACGGTACCCATGGGATAATATATCAATTTTAACGCGGACGAAGTCGCGAGCATGTAGTATTACCACCCGTGTTAGGTAGCATCTTTGGTTACTGCTCCGCTCCCGCATGTCTTAGCGTGATGTTATATAGCCTATGGTATTCACAAATAACGTGTCTTTCTGTGCGGAAAGAATTTTCAAAATCGTTTCAGTACTTACAACCCCACAAACTTTATGTCTTTATAATTAATATTATCGCATGCTTTTTCTAGCACCGACGTTTTGTTGGTATGCCAATGTATACCAACAAAACGTCGGTGCTACAAAAAGTCGGAAGTAAGCGGAGGCCGTAAACCAAAGGCCGTGTGCCCCGACACAACCCCACCCCTTTTCACCCCTGTTTTAGTTTCTTTTTTATTATTATTTGTTTGTCAAAAGGCAGTTTCAGCAAATACTAGTTCTAATAAAAAGCCCATAGAAAAATAAGTACATAAAAACATATTAACTTTAATGTTGGTACTTTCGCCCCCTATTACATGGGACCTAAATATACCGGCGAACTGTGGGTGTACATTGGTACACCTCTGCCTAACCCTTCGGGGAATACAGGCGTGATGGTATATATATATTGGTACTTTCCACAGATAACTATTTCCATCACAGTATAGCTGAGCCATATAGCCTATTTAGATTTATCACGTGCGTTTACGAAGCCAGCTTTCACGAAGCAGGTTGTGAATATTTTAGGCATTTGAAATGTGGAGCTCGCTTCGTGAATGCATCATGATGTGTCTGTGTACTTGTGGGTGGTTTTGGTGCTGGATTGGTATGCTAAGCATACAGTTTTCAATTGGAGATTGAAATGAATTGGGGAGGTAGGCTATCGATGTTGAACATTTTGATGTGTGGTTTACAGGTGTGTGTAGAAACAAAGCTCTTAGCAAAGCTCGAGGCGTAAACGAAAAGTAAATTAGTCGATTTTAAAATAGGGAATGCGCATGTTTTTTTATTAAACGAATTTATTTACTAAATATGAAAATAACTTAGTAGAGATGACAAAAAATGAAATAAAAATCGGCCAGAAAATACGGCCGACTTAAGTATTTGAAACGCATTTTATTATTTACGATTAGACAGAGAGATCCGACATAGACAGTAACGTGACATAACACTCGGGCAAACAACGGCAATTCTGGCAACGCCGTGCTAAATTTCGTTTTGCTAGAAAGAGATAGAAACAAATCTTTGATGGCTTATTTTTTTTTTAGTTTCATGGTCATTGGAAAATAGTTTCACTAAAGTATTACATAAATGAGAAATATTTTATTCATAAAAATAAATTATGCATATTTCCCATTAGCAATAGCTGTTTCGCACATTTACTTCCTGATCAGCCAAATATTGGCGACTGTATAAGGCTGTGACAAATAATTTGTTATAATTAATATCTAACGTAAAAAGCTGTTGGTAAACCTTAATAAATATACAAAATAACTAGCTTTTCCCCGCGACTTCGCCCGCGTAAATATCGGTTATTACGCTTTGGGTTACATTATTGGAATTACTCGTATAATAAGGATCCCATATAAATTATAGCCTATGTTACTTTCTGATAATTAAGCTATTATTTTGAGGCAAAATGGATTTTATAGCCAAAATAATGCTTCTTTGGGTTATATTATTGCAATTCTCTTAAGGATCTCTATATTTTTTAAATAAATTATAGCTACACTATACTACTACGTACGTCTACGTTATACTTCCTGATAATTTAGCTATCTATTGATAAAAAAAGTGGTTAAAATCGGTTCAGTAGTTTAAAAGCAAACGAACAAAAAATTTATTCTCTTTATAATTAGTATAAAAATTTAAAATAAAAAAAATAGATAACAATAAATATAGGAAATAGTTATCTGTGGAAAGTACTACCATTAAAGTAGATAGGTTTTTAATTTTTTTTGTAGATAAAAATTAAAATTGTACAAAATGCTTTAAGATAGAAAATGATGAAGCATTTGGATTTATTGGACTCGCTCAATTTCAGCAAGTCCAATAAATAACTTAGGCTACGTTAATATACGCTGAAAATCCTTAACATTATTCAGAGAATCTATTCGCAACTTATTCGTGCTAAAGTCAAATATTTTCACAAAATTAGAGCTAACTGCCCCGTTAGTCTCGTGGTCGCAAGTGCGACTGCTGTGCAAGGGGTCCCGGGTTCAATTCCCAGGTCGAGCAAAAAGTGTTAGTGGGTTTTTCTATGGAATTCTCAGTAGCAGCTCGAAGTTTGGATTTGTGCCCGGTTAATGGCAATAGGCTCGCCCCCTATTACATGGGACCTAAATATACCGGCGAACTGTGGGTGTACATTGGTACACCTCTGCCTAACCCTTCGGGGAATACAGGCGTGATGGTATATATTTTTTTTTTTAATTAGTGCTAACAGTTAAACCCACGGGCCATTTAGCTTCAAATATGTTGAACACATTAATATTCGAATAGCACATTCAATTGAACAGTTCAATTGCTCGATAACGTGTGAATACCCAGCTTTACCCGGGGGACCGGGCAGAATAACCGGGTGAATAATAGCCGGGTATAGAGACTATTCTATGTAGTACAGACAGCGTCATCAACTGTCAACCCTCTTTTCGAACAATGTTTGATTCAAGAGTAAAAACTGTGACGTCAGCAATGATGACATCACAGTTTTTAAAATCGCCTTTTGTTCTTTTTTCGGATGGGAAATCATTAAATGACTTCTTCCACCATGGGGGGCTCGGACGGGAGGTTCTACGCCTCTGAAGTCCCGCCACCTCCTTCTCTAGCATAACTGCTGTGTGATTCTGTAAGACCTCGTTCTAAACTTCGAATCTGAATCCGCTGTGACTTTCTTCATTGGCATTCTAAAAACTCGGTTGATAAATCGAATGTACACTAGCGCCACTCTTGCGAGCGTGTTAGCGAGTTGTGAGAGTGACGGGGAAATTTTAACAGATAAAATATGAGATCACGCAAGAAGGTAATTCCACCGTCACTTCGACGCTTACTTCACACTTCAAAGTGTCAAATAAATCAATGTCATTTTGAACCTTA
The DNA here is from genome assembly GCA_932526535.1 of Caradrina clavipalpis. Classification (NCBI taxonomy): domain Eukaryota; kingdom Metazoa; phylum Arthropoda; class Insecta; order Lepidoptera; family Noctuidae; genus Caradrina; species Caradrina clavipalpis. The sequence continues at coordinate 3,225,543 of OW052110.1, forward strand.
AGCGAAGTGAGGGTGTATAGCGACGTGAAATGCGAGTTCATGTCTGAATTTTACAGAATCGACGTACTGCACGGCAGAAGGAGGTGACGACTTCCCAAAAAGAAAACAGCCCAGGAATGCATTCTCCGTCATATACATTTGGTTCTCTTCAAAGTGGTTGAGTTAAATGGCGTCAGTTTGGAAGTCATGTTCAACGTAGACCATGGCCCACTTTTTGTCTTGTACTGCATGCCCTGTCACCTTGCAGGCCTGTGGATGATGAGCAATGGGTTGCTCACTGTCCGTACGTTAATTAACGAGGGAACGCACATGGTTGGGTTTTAGTCAGTAAAAGTCTGAAACACCCTTCCACCCCCACTTTTTTATACCGATGGAAAATCATCAAGTGACTTCTACCGCCCTGTGGTGTCAGACTTTTACTGACTAAGGCTCGGAGTCAGGAGTTGTGTCCGGTTAATGGCTACAGGCTCACCTCCTATTACATGAGAGCTAATCATATCGGCAAACTGTGAGTGTACATTGGTACATCCCTGCCTAACCCTTCGGGGAATACAGGCGTGATGAGTTATGTTATGTTGTTGATTCGTGTTGAGAATGACTAGCATAGTTGCCTCCTTGTTTTAAACATTCAAAACTGTACTTTCTATAAATACACATAGCTCCTATTTCAGAGCACCAAGGCTACACCCTTGAATGTACAAGGGCGTATAAATGCAATTGATTTGTATTCCATCAGCATTCACGTTGACAGTCAGCTCACGAATCAGATTACTGCGATCAGTGGCTTAATACCCTGCCCTGACTTACTTGCCGAGGTCACGAACTGATGCGTCATTGTCACTTATTAGGAATGTCAATTGTTTAATTACAAGCCGTGTACCCGATGGGATTTTCCCACTATAAGGAGACTTGGTAAACTGGTGACTGCCTCGTTGGTTTCGTGTTTAAAAGCACGTTTGTTGACCGTGGGTTCAATTTTTGACATTTATATTATCTAATGGAATCAATGTAACTGTATAACTTATTGTAATACATTTTTTTTAAAAACGGTAATTTAAAAAACTAAATACCCGACTGCTATTCTTTAAAAATCCCTAAAACAAGATAAATTGTAGCAGTCGGGACCCATTCTAGAAATGGAGGATTAGTGAATTGAGAGCACATACCTATATTACATTGCAGATGGTCTCGAATGGGTCCCGACTGCGACAATTTATCTTGTTTTAGGGATTTTTAAAGAATAGCAGTCGGGTTTTTTAGTTTTTTAAATTACCGTTTTTTTTTATTTTTTTAGTGTTTTAAAAAAGAAATTAATATACCCAGTATCACTCTTACAGTAAATACAAATCTACCGACACCTCTCAAGCTAAAATCCATCGAGCCGTTCAGCCTGCAGAGCGTGCCAAACAATTATACATACAAACTTACATACATACATACATACATACAAACATACCCTCGAAAAACATAACCCTCCTTCTGTCGCAGTCGGGTAAAAAGAGTATGTATGTAGTTTCTTGCCCGTTCTTCTCCATAGGTACGAAACTACCATTTGGAATGGGCAACTAGATTCAATATTAATAATTTTTAAATGTAATGACGTTCAAAAGTGCCTTTTAATGGTCTAATTAAAATAAATGATTTGATTTGAATTGCCAGGTCGGGCAAAAAGTGTTATTAGGTTTTTCCATTTGGAATTTCTTTGAAGCCCGGAGTTTGGAAGATAGTGGTGTGATACTCCAATGCCGCAGAAAGCATGTAAATCCGTTGGTTTCGGCTGTCATTCGTAGAATTTTGATAGTCAGTACGGATAGTCACAAGTCGGGAAGTCTGATAACCAGTCTTACCAAGAGGTATCGTGTTACCCATTTTCTGGGTTGTGGAGGTCAGATTGGCAGTCGCTCCATGTAAAACACTGGTATTCAGCTGCATCCGGTTAGACTGAAAGCCGACATAGGAGTATTTGTATTTTAACCGTTTTAAGTTACGTCTTTAGTAATTGCTTTGCTTCCATGGGTCGTAGCGAAATATTAAAATAATAGGTTTTAGGAGATGGTGGTAGGCCTCATAGGGATTTAACGCGACCCTGCAACACAAAGGGCATTAGGAGGAACACAGATGGGTTTTAGTCAGTAAGAGCCAGACACCTCCTTTCAGACATTCGAAGACTTCCCATCCTCAAAAAAAAAGAAATGAAAAAAGGACTAAATAAAATAACTCCGTCCAACACTCATTCATTCTGAAAGGACTTTCACCGTGACGCCTGTATTACCCGAAAGCTTAGGCAGAGGTGTACCAATGTACACCCACAGTTCGCCGGTATAGTTAGGTCCCATGTAATAGGGGGCGAGCCTATTGCCATTACCCGGGCATAAATCCAAACTCCGAGCTGCTACTGAGAATTTCAAAGAAAAACCCAATAACACTTTTTGCTCGACTCGGGAATCGAACCCAGGACCTCTAGCATAGCAGTCGCGCTCAGAACCACTAGGCCAACGAGGCAGTTTCCAGCAGAAAGGACTTTTAAATTATATAAAAACATGAGAAAAAAATAAAGCTTAAAATTACCAGCGCTAAAGCGCTCAATGATACGATTTCACGCTTTTTAAACTGAACCCGTTTCCGCGCTTACATATTTAATTCGAACACGTATTTTATTTTTAATGTCATCCATTTTTGTTTGAATGGAATTCTAAATGTAGATAGAATTTTTTTCTTTAAAAATGTTTGTAGGGAAATGAGACCGAGAGAGTTAACAGCGAATACTTAAAAAGGGAAAAATGGCTTTTAATATAGTAAGTTACTATTAAAAATATGAATAACCACATATTATCAACTAAAACACTAGGCAGAGGTATTTTGCAAAGAAGACGTTGGTAATATAGTGACGACGTTGGTAATACCAGCCTGTCATATAGCCTACTGCAGAGGCCTCATCTCTTCTTATTCAAAGAAGATTCGAGAAATTATCTCATCACTTTCTCAAAAGAAACTCAAAAAAGTATTAATTTACCGATTTCGCGTAGACCTAAGTGTTGTAGCAGTGCTACGCTGCTACGAAATTCGTAGCATATTCGTAGCACTTGAAGTGAAGTACTATTATACTATAATATTCTCCATAGTTAAAATTGGTAGTTCTTCACAAAATACAAAAAAAGAACTTTATTAGAAAAAACCTAAATAACAATAAACCCATAAATGAAAAACAGAATTGTTTTAAACAAACAAAAACTCGATGTATTTAAAGCCATTAAATTCGATTTTACTCAAACTTAATTCAATTAGTCTCCACAGCCACCCATGTGGATGACGCTCAATAAACGTGGCTCGTTTCTGAATTTCAGAGGCTTGTTTAATGAAAATTTCAGTAAATTGTTCGGAAACAGTTTGCAGATAAGCTCATCCATGCATTTGATGATCGCACTAATTAATGTTGGTAATTTACTTGATGTTCATAAAAGCTGATATTTAGACATTAGTCGCTACACGTGGTGCGGTTTTGCGACAAAAATTGGTAAACACTTTTGGTTTTGAAATCCAAATAGAGCCTACTAATACTAGAGGCCTATCAAATACACTACAGTTTTTGTTTTTGTTGGCCCCTGTCTAGAAAATTCTGTTTTATCGTAGGTGCGTTACAGGCATATATAAAGTCAAACAAACAGCCAGACCCACGACAACTGCCTATTATAGGCCATACAAATATTATTTCCGTGCGGGAGTTGAACCCGCGATACGCAGCGTAGCAGCAAATCGCTCAGCCATTGTGCCAATCTTGGCTTTTATTGCTGACAGTACTTTATGCTCAGCAATTTTTGTAAGTAAGTACACATATTAGTCTTACATAAATCGCTTGTCATCTCTCAACAAACAATCCAAAAATAAATGCTCAAATCTTAATGAGCACAATAATTAATGCACAAGAGTTTGTATTAATGAGGCGATTAATAACATGCTCTTATCCCTAATAAGGGTAGATGATGCTTAACAGTGTGTCTCCTTAATTAATGGCCCTGCTGTTACTGAGTTTTTAATTATTCATAAACTTTAGGTGTTGAAATCTGAGGTTAATTTATTTATTATTTTAACTAGCTTCTGTTCGTTCATTACGTGTTTGGTTACTGCTCTGCTCTCGTGCGTTGTAGCGTGATGTTATAGTCTCTGCTATTTTTCATGAATCTAGCTCATCATCATCATCATCTACTTAGCGTTTCCCCAACTGCGTTGGGGTCGGCTTCCAGTCTAACCGGATGCAGCTGAATACCAGTGTTTTACATGGAGCGACTGCCTATCTGACCTCCACAACCCAGTAACTGGGCAACACGATACCTCTTGGTTAGACTGGTTGTCAGACTTCTTGGCTTCTGAATATCCGTCACGACTGTCAAAGATCTATAAATGGCAGCCGGGACCAACGGCTTTACGTGCTTTCCGAGGCACGGGGCTATCACACCACCAACTTCCAAACTCCGGGCTGCTACTGAGAAATATCTAACGGAAAAACCCAATACCACTTTTTGCCCGACCTGGGAATCGAACCCGGGACCCCTTGTTCAGCAGTCGCGCTTTGCGACCATGAGACCAATGAGCAGTTATAAATCTAGCTACCAAATAAAAAAAAACTTTTTCAGTCCGACTGGTAGTTCGGAAGATTAGCGCGTTTAAATCTATCTTCGCACTTCGCGCTTTCTAAAATAAACTAAGATAAACTTAAAACTTATATAGATAAACGTCAACTTAGATAAACTTATCTTGGACATCACTGACATCGGTATCCATGGTACAGACTCTTGAGGCAGCTTAGAAAGTCTGACTCTAGAGTTTGTGGGGTCGTTAGACCTTACTGCCTACACGATAAGAAGAAGAAGCGCGTTTAACCAAAGAAACAAAAATCTTCAGCATAATTAATATAGGCGCGACTGCTACGCTAGAGGTCCTGGGTTCGATTCCCAGGTCGAGCAAAAAGTGTTATTGGCTTTTTCTATGAAATTCTCAGTAGCAGCTCGGAGTTTGGATTTGTGCCCGGTTAATGGCAATAGGCTCGCCCCCTATTACATGGGACCTAAATATACCGGCGAACTGTGGGTGTACATTGGTACACCTCTGTATAACCCTTCGGGGAAGACAGACGTGATGGTGATGGTAAAAAGTCTGAACGCAAATCATATACTTTTAAATAACTCATGGTCTTATAAATCCTCCAAAAACCAATTCATTAAGTTAACAGTTTTCAGTCCAAAAGCGAAATAAATTCAAATTCAATTCAATCACGTTGTATACATACATATGTGCGTCACCCCTGAAAAGCTGGTGCGCAATTGTTTGCTCTTGAACATTGTCCTTTATTGCTATTTCGTTTTCGACGACCTCAAAGAAATTCTTCTTATTCTTCAATCCGATTTTGTCACAGAATACAAACATAAGAAGGTTTATTAAATTCATTTAAATGTAGTAAGTAAATAAAACTAACACTACTTTTTTTTTTCTTTCACTTTTATTATCATTATATTAGTATCCCCTTTAACGTAGTTCAAGTGTAAGTGAGTTTTACAAACGTAATTAATCTACGTCAAAATTGTTCCCATTTTTTTTAAGTAATTGTAATGATTTTGTATATTGGGTGTAAAGAAACACATAACGTCGCCAGAAACCATAATATTCTACCTATTCTTAAGGGCATTTTTTACTCCTACGTCATACCTTAGAATCCAGTTAGTTTTAGAGATTTGAAGGTTAACATTACAACTTTTTACTACGTTTTTTTACTAAAAAAAGATTTAAAAAGACGACCCCGTGAACATATGCCTCCCTTGTCACTTTTCCGGTGACTATGACGAATATGGTCTCTCTATATTCTTGCCTTGCTAATAGCTTACTTGCGTTTTTTTTTTAAGGATGGCAATCATCAAATGACTTCTTCCGCTCTGAGTGGAACGGAAGGAAGTGTCAGACTCTTACTGACTAAAACCCATCCCTGTTCCGCCTAATGTCCTTTGCGTTCCAGGGTCTCGGTGACTCTTTTGAACACATTCCGGAACCCTGGCAGACTCCCAAAACCCCTGGGCTGTGGGAGTATTTAACAGTAGATACAGGTACTGTTGTTTCCGCCAATAAGCACATTAATTTGCGTGTGTAACCACAGACGTACCTGAAACCGCGAAGAACAGCTAGTCTACATTATAAAGCTGATTACTTCCTGGCAGGTTGAGCCTACCTTCATCAATGTCCTTCCTACAGTTACGTTCATCATGTCGATAAATTGACCATACCATCACGCCTGTATTCCCCGAAGGGTTAGGCAGAGGTGTACTAATGCACACCCACAGTTCGCCGGTATATTTAGGTCCCGTGTAATAGGGGGCGAGCCTATTGCCATTAACCGGGCACAAATCCAAACTCCGAGCTGCTACTGAGAATTTCATAGAAAAACCCAATAACACTTTTTGCTCGACCTGGGAATCGAACCCGGGACCCCTTGCACAGCAGTCGCACTTGCGACCACGAGACCAACGGGGCAGTCGATAAATTCTCTACAAATTTGGGTCAAGTGATCTCGATTTATGCAAGAACAGTGTCATCTGTTTCCTTAAGTCCTGTCGGCCATTGTGGTACATTGGTTTGCATAATTATATACTATGTACGCAACTAGGGTTTGTAATTGCTTGATCAAGAATCGGATCTGTAGATTTCTTGTAGGAAATTGCTTAGCCGTTGTTGAGGTTACTGATCTTTGTACATACGAATTATCATTACAAATATCCTTCTTATTCTTTCTACTTTATTTTATAAATGCGAAAGTTTTGTGGATGGATAGATGGATGGATATTTGCTACTCTTAAACGGCTGAACATATCTGGATGTTTAGCACTGAGATATATTACATACATATACCATCACGCCTCTGTGTATTCCCCGAAGGGTTAGGCAGAGGCGTACCAATGTACACCCACAGTTCGCCGGTATGTTTTGGTCCCGAGTAATAAGGGGTGAGCCTATTGCCATTAACCGGGCACAAATCCTAACTCCGAGCTGCTATTAAGAATTTCATAGAAAAACCCAATTGATACCACTTTTTCTCGACCTGGGAAATGAACCAAAGGCCTGTAGCGTAGCAGTGGCGCTTAGGACCACTAGGGTATTGAGGCAGCTGAGATATATTGTAGTATAAAATAACACATAGGATACTTTTAACCCTGAAAAATGTACGGTTCCCGTGGGATAATTTATGTCAAATTTGACATGGATGATGTTGAAGAAGCTAGTCATTCAATAACAATGTGTAATTTCGTGCATGTTTCGAACAAAGTTGAACTACTGTATTTTTTTATTATGTATGTAAAAGCAGGCCCTATTAGTTTAAAATCGAAACTCCATTGCTTATTGAACGATCGCATTCAATTTTGTTTAGTAGTTACCAATGTTTTAAGTTTCTTTTTCAATTTATTTTACTTTTGGAGAAATTGCTGATGATGGTATGTTGGAATTGTTCAAGCGACGAGGCGCGCTTTATACGTGCTTACTATTTTATTTATACACGTATAAAATTTCAAATTTTGAGCAAAAAAATGTGTGTGTGTATTTTCCAGACCGATTCCGGCCACGGCGGCTAATCTTAATGCAAACTAGCCTAGTATGCAGGAGATATTATAGTGCACAAGTGTGTGCGCAAACGCAGATCCACTCCCTTTTCCCTAACTCACACAGTCCTAGAGGACGGTAATCCTATACAAACGTGGAGAGATCAGGCGCGGGACCAACAGCTTTACGTGCTTTCCGAGACAAGGGGATATCACACTACCAACTTCCAAACTCCGGGAGAAATTCGTAATGGAAAAGCCCAATAACATTTTTTGCCCGACCTGGGGATCGAACCCAAGACCCCACGCTCAACAGTCATGCTTGCCACCACGAGATAGCAAAATTATATTATTGTAGGAAAACGACTTCTTTTTTTGGTGACAAAAATCAATTTTTAATAGCGCTCGACGGGCTAAACCTAATACAAAATATGGGTCAAAAAAAGGCACAGTCTTATTGTAACTTCAATATCTCAGTTCTGAATACAGCTGACAGTTGTCTACGGCAAAAGTAAATACAACCAGACTCTTCAGACTGCCTAGTATCCTAACAATAGGTCTAAGAAAATCCAAGATGGTGAACATCTGCTAACCATTATTTTTTTCTTTTCTGTTCTGTACAATGTTAGCAAAAGAAATGAATGGCTGCTTTCTGGTTAAATAAAACCTAAAGTCCCCGTCACGAGAAGCTATAATTTTTGTAAACAAAGAATTTCTACCTCAAAGTAACATACGTGTAATGTGAACTAATTTCACTTGGTCGGGTTATACAAAGTTTAGCGATATCACTGTCGCCTAATGTTTTGTGATGCTGGAACGAGTCTGCCTCATGGAGCGTAAACATTTTTGAAGTAAGTTCACTCTGGTTTCGGATGCGTCTCAGTTTATTTTTGTTGTTTTCGCGGATTAGAATATATTGCCGATTTTGTTATTTCTAATCAGTTAAAAATTGTTGTTTTTGTTAATTATAGTATTATTGTAATTTGTTTACTACCTACCCATAAGGTTATGAGCCCTTAAATGTTTGTTTACATAATTTATAGCTTCTCGTGACGGGAACTTTAGGTAGCAATGTTTCAGCCTAAACTATGTCTAGATATTTTTTTGCGTGAAGATCTCCTCGTGTTCAGGTAACTGCCTCGTTAGTATCATGTTAGGTCATGGGTTTAATTCCCAGGTCGAACAAAGTGTTGTTGGATTCTATGAAATTCTCAGGAACAGTAGTGCTATTCTAAAAAGTTCATTTGCGAAATCACTTCTGAATCCGCGGTGAGATTTTAGTTTCGTATTCTTAAAATGAGTAAGTTCGACACTCTAGCACCACCGCGTGATGTCGTAAGTGAGAAGTATTATATCAAGTGAGTATTTTGACGTTTTTCAATAAGATTTGATATTCTGTGAAAGCAAGCGTGACTATCGAGAAGACTTGCAAGATGACTTTGGAAGTGATTTGCCTATTTCAGAAAAGCATAGCAGCTCTATCAGGGGCATACCGGCGGACTGGTGGGTGTACATTGGTACACTTCTGCCTAACTTTTATTTCACTTCGCATCTTTCAGTCAGATCATAGTTTAGTATTGTCATCCTTACTAATATTATAAATGCGAAAGTAACTCTGTCTGTCAGTCTCTTCTTCACGCCTAAACCACTGAACCGATTTTAATGAAATTTGGTACAGATATAGTCTGGGACCCGAGAAAGGACATAGGATAGTTTTCATCCCGGAAATCCCCCGGGAACGGGAACTGTTAATCCACGCGGACGAAGTCGCGGGCAAAAGCTAGTACAAAATAAATGGGGGAATCGCGTTTTGACAGCTCATAAAACGTACGTCAATTAATTTGTAGTGTCATCTACCCAATTGAATTCAGCCTGTTTATGTTTGACGCGTGATCCGCTCCTCTATGTTTGGCAGGTAAAAGCTAGACAAAGTTTAAGGGTCACCAAAGCCGACTGTTACGCAACTTAAGACACCCAAAGTGTGAAAGTAGTCGGTACTTTTAAACTTTCAAGGGTTCAATACGAGTATCTTTAAGGGTCTTTTTGACCACCTCGGAAAAGACACCACACATCAGAATGATGTAGATATAAACATCGAAAAATTGTATGAATGAACATAGCTTTGTCAAAATTAATAACTCACAAATAAAATGATCTGCAATCGTTCAATCATTATGTTCAATTAGTTACATTACTATCCAGCAATAGTAGTTTCATGTCCACCAAAACCATGTTATGCTTATTATTGTCCTAATTCAAGTATTATATTTTTTTGTGGTGGGGTTTTCTGTGGGTGTACATTGGCACACCTCTGCCTAACCCTTCGGGGAATACAGGCGTGATGGTGATGATGGTATTTTTTTGTACTACCTCGAACCAACCCTCTCGATGCGAGTCCAAGTCATCTCGCCACCTCACCTGGGCTTCCGCAGCCTCGGTGACTATCCTCAGGCACGCATTGTCATGTTGGATGCTAATAAAAGATTCAAAATTAATCAGCTTCAAACTTTAGGTATATACCTGTCTAGATAACACATTTGTGAGAACGGCTCAAATAAAGTTTATTATATTTGGTAGACTTGTTCTTACCTACTACTTATCGACAGTATCATTTAAATCACTTAGGGATAAAGTGCTAAAAAAAATAACTCATTTTTGGCATAATCGGTTATTTTTCTTGAACCTGATCTTTGACAGCACGCTGTCACATATCCGAAATCATTACATTTAGGTATCTCGAAAAACGGGAGAAATTTTAACATAGAATTGTTAATTTCTCAACAAACACCAAAATTATCTACCAAATAATTTAACCGTAACTTATCGAAAGGTACAGTCGGTTGTCAGCATTATCTGACCCACCCTAAACACAATCGAAATTGGACCTTCTGCCTATGATAATAAGGTTTAATTTCAATTTATATGAGGTTATCAGTCAAGTGCTCGAGACTGAGAAGGAATAAATATAATAAATACACACACGCAAATTTGATCTTTATCACGTTAGCATTGGGTTAAATCTTATAACAACTTGTTATAATATAATAAGTGTAATAGCTTATTTTAATGAGTTCGGTTAAGTAACTCTGGTCTCGTGGTCTGTGTGTAAGACTGAGAGTGACAAGTTGCGAGATCAAATCCCGCGACGAAGATATTGTTTTGCTTTCAATTTAGAATTTATTCTAAAAGTATTTCTTGTATTATTGTAAAGAACTATAGACGGATAATCTTCAACTATAAAGTTTCTAAAATGGTAATATTTTGGCATAACTTGTATTATGTGGGTAGTTGAAAAATAAATATTTGTATTCATTGTAAAACTGGTATTCAAATGCTACTAACTAAGGGTATGCAGTGACAACGCGCAAACATATTTTTCCTTGCCTTACTAAATTGCAAAAACAACTTCTCTTTACAATTTATTTTTGTCTATTTTATAGGTAGTTTTTTTATTATCATGTCTTAATGGAGTGATTAAATAATAATGAAGGGATAAAATACAAAATAATCTATTTGCACTAGGATAAGGTTGGCTGCTTGTGCTGTGCAAGAATAAACTTTATTAAAGTATATATATGGTTTAAATTCTTTAGTCTTGTGGTCACTAATCGTTGTTTACGTTCGAAATCAAGTTTAACCTAAATATAGCTTCTGCTCAGGTGTTTCTTTTTTAATTATTTTATTATACTTTTTTTACAGTTCTTTAATGGTTGTCCATTAAAGAACTGTAAAAAAAGTATATAGAATATATAGAAATATAACTAAACAATTGCAAATTTAAAATGTTTATTATTTCATTAAAACACTTAGGTAAATAAAGTAAGTAAATGCTCACATATTTCCAAATTAATATACAATATATTATGAGGATGCCATAATCAAATCTAACCATTTATAAACATTAAAAAAGGCATGTTTTCTTGAAAGTTTGTTATCGAGAAAATTTATTTTATCTGTGAAATGCTTTAAAGATTTATAGCTGCCTATTATACGTAGTGAATAAACATGTCATTTAAATAGAAATAAAACTATTTATGACAATAACATCATCACGTAATTGGCAACATTTTAATGGTTTAACAATCTATCCATTGAGCATTTACTTACATGGTGTGTTTAAAAATATCCTAGATTAATTAGTAGCGGAGTGATGGCGCACCGTTCCTTGTTACGTTCATCTTTGTTCGATTTAAATGTTTTTTTTTTCATCAGTGAAGATCACAACATTTTCTTCTCAATTAAAATTTAAATATTTCTGGGCAAAACGGACCCTCCTTCTTCGCGATGAGCAGGTGTCAATGCTATTTTCTGTGCCGGTTTATAATTCCTTATTCCAGCAGCGTGTAAATGCCTTCTCACTGTTTCCACTGAAATATGGTGTTTTATTGCGGTTACACTAATGGGCAATCGCATTCGGGACTATACTTGATGTTTTTTGCCCCTGGACGAATCCGCTGAATATTTACTTTGTCTCCATAACGTCTTAGCTACAGTCGTATTTCTCTAAAACAAAAAAAAAACATTTTTGGAACCGTTTATGTAACTTGTAAGGAGTGAATGTAATAGTAAAATAGCCAACTACGCGTTCATTAATCACAATCAATTAAATAAAATAGGTACCTATAAAAAAAAACACTTACTGCTATATTAAGACGACGACCAATCTCTCTAATTCCAACATTCTGCTCATGTAAAAATATGATTTTATGTTTGGTATAGTCATTAAGCTGCGACATGATGCTTTTTTACACCAAATTGCTTAAAAATACTTAACGAGTTATGCGAAACGATTTACAAATGTGTGTGCACAGTCAATGCTAATAGGCGTAGTGTAACTTTTGTCACTTATGTGGACGAATTTATTATCTACCTCACGAAGCAAATATATGTGAACTTAAACTTTTTTAATTTACCCACCTGTTTACAAGATAAGTTATTAGGCGTAAATCATATTGGCCGTTCTTTAATAATGCAAACAATTTTGTAGAAATGAAATCAAATTAAAAAAGAAACTGATAACAGGTGGACTGTGTTTTCGAACCCACATGTTGTTCCTCGCCAATCCAACATCAAACCGCCAAGCCACAAGAACTTGTTAAAACTCCACGAAATTCAAGATTGGGTTCTAATTATGTAAGGTGACTTAAAAGGTTTTTAACTTTAATGTCAACGAGATAATGATTAAAATAGCTTAACAAAATGATAATTATAATGCCGGTGGCTCCGACAACGTTGGGTGGGTTTATGCGTGTCTGTATTCATCGATAAATTGAAATTAAACCTTATTATCATAGGCAGAGGGTCCAATTTTGGTTGTGTTTAGGGTGGGTCAGATAATGTTGACAACAGACTGTACTAACACTCCCTAAATCCCTTAAATTAAAACCTCCTCCCCAAAAAAGAGGGAGCAGATAATCCTTGTAACAGCGAACAAGCCCATACATTTTCAACACCAATAAATTACTCACTGACAAGGTTATCGCGTGAACGGAGCGGGAAATTAAAACGCATGTCCTTCGGTATAAGGAGCTAGGTGTTATGTATCTTTATACCTTTTTAGGGGGTCGGTAAATCTTTTGAGAAAACTGTACTTGGTATTGGTATAACGGGCCAGTGTCCGCAACCCCACGTCTCACCGCGTATTTTGCGTACAGCAGTGTGATTCTCTAAACCTCACTTCATAATTCGAAAGCTGAATTCGCGGTGAGATTACAAAATGGTATTCTGTTAAACACGATCACGCCGGTGACGTGACCACGGCGAACGAATACTAAACCAATGACAAGTTGGTTCGTTATCGAAGTGAGCGCGATCACTTTAGTGAGACTCGTTTTCGAGTTTGCATTTTAGAGAATCGCACTACAGGTGGGAAGTAAATGATTCGATGCGATGAAATACTGTCAAACGTAAAAAATACAAAAATCAAAGTATTATTTATTAATTAATTGACCAGGTATCGTAATTTTATTTGTTTGTTTATGTCATTGTTTTTTTTTATTTGTGCCGGGTTAATGGCAATAGGCTCGCCCCCTATTACGTGGGACCTAAATATACCGGCGAACTGTGGGTGTACATTGGTACAAATCTGCCTAACCCTTTGGGGAATACAGGCGTGATGGTTTATTATTTTTTTTATTTGTGACAACACAAGCTTTTGCCCGCGGCTTCGCTCGCGTTAAGAAGTATTATGAAGCCCAATCGGTTTAAAATTGACAAAGTTTCATACAAAGTTTCATCCCCTATTTTATCCCTTTAGGGGTAGAATTGATCAAAATTCTTTCTTAGCGGATGCCTACGTCATAACATCTACCTGCATGCCAAATTTCAGCCCGATCCGTCCAGCGGTTTGGGCTGTGCGTTGATAGATCACTATGTCAGTCAGTCAGTCAGACACCATTGAGTTATATATATTTAGATAGATAACATACCATCACGCATTATATTTTTCGAAAGGTTAAGCAGAAGTGTACCAATGTACACCCACAGCTTGCCGTTGTGTTTATGTTTAGGTCTCATATAATAGAGGGCGAGCCTATTGCCACAAACCCTAACTCCGAGCTGCTACTGAGAATTCCATAGAAAAATCCAATAACAATATTTGCTTGACCTAGGCTAACGAGACGAAGCAACTACCTAAAATTTGATGAAGATTAGAAGAGTAGGTCGCTATAGTATCACTTAAAAGTTATAAAATGAAGATTGTTTTATCAAAACAAAGGAAGAAGGATGGAGGGCAATCAGATTTATTACTATTGTCTTAATTGGTTGCTCTAAATTAAATTGCTCATTTTATAGGTCAAGGATTTATATAGACAATAAGAAATTAGTCAAATATGTTAATTAAAACGTTGATTGGATTTTTTGGTGATTTATTAAGGAAACTGTTTTTGTTTCGAGTTGGTATATACGGTTGGTAACAAAAGTCGAGGAATAAAAAACCATCATCACGCCTGTATTCGCCGAAGGGTTAGGCAGAGGTGTACCAATGTACACCCACGGTTCGCCGGTATATTTGGGTCCAATGTAATACAGGGCGAGCCTATTGCCATTAACCGGGCCCAAATCCAATCTCCGAGGTGCTACTGGCAATTTCATAGAAAAACCCAATAACACTTTTTGCTCGACCTTGGTTTCGAACCGAAGACCTCTACCGTAGCAGTCGCACTTAGGACCACTACTCTAAGTGTTACAAGGCTCAAGGACATCGTATCTTTTTTTAAATAAAACATGTACTACATGTCATTGTCATCACATAATACTGTTACGTAATAAAAAGCCATTATGGCTATCAAAAAATACTTTCAAAGATTCATTATTTGTGAATAAGCGCCGTCAAAAAACAGCTTAAGGGATTTTGCTGATGGATAAAAATATTGTTAGGGTAGAAAATTGATTTATAATGGATCCGATCAAAGACTTTTATTGTGCACCCCAAAGACTTTCATAATTCACCATTGTTAACTTTGTTGACAAAGTTAAGATTCAAAGTCAATAATTCGGTCTTTTCAATTTGGGTTTTTATTTAATCATTACAAATCACAGAAAGTAACTTCGTTCTCAAATTGTGGAAGAAAAATAGAAGTTTTGAATAACAAAGTCGATTCCTTAGAGATATTATTTAATTGTAACTTTATGAAAGTCAAATGAACCGGTTTATTCAGATGTGGTTTTTTGATTTTCTGCAGAATTCTTTCAAAATATTTGTCTTTTGGTCTTCTGAACGTTGCTTTTATACATTCTGTAAAATAATAATATCGTATTAATATGTGGTGCATCCTTTGTGTAGTGATAAAGAGTGCTCTGATAGACACGAAGACAGATTTTGTCTTAGGTTAGTGAAAGAACAAGAAGGCATTAAAGGCATTAGGATCGCCTTTGTACATTTTAACAGTCTTAAAAAAAAAGTAGGTTCTCAGTTCGAGCTGTATGTTTGTATGTATGTATGTTTGTCCGCGATTATCTCGCGTTTGGCTGAACCGATTTTGATGCGGTCAGAAAAGTGTTCTTTATGTTCTGGAGAAGGTTTTAGTATATAACACTAATGAATATCCCGTGACGTTGCCCGAATGGATCCGTTTTGCTTGCTTAGATTGTAGATTTTTTGTTGCATAAGTTATTTATAAATAAATAAATAAAAAAGTCGTGCAACACTTACATTTTTTTTTTAGCAACTCGGAGTTAGGATTTGTGCCCGGTTAATAGCAATAGGCTCGCCCTCTATTACATGGGACCTAAACATACCGGTGAACTTTGGGTGTAGATTAGTACACCTCTGCCTAACCCTTCGGGGAATACAGGCGTGATGGTATGTGATGGTATTTCCTTGTGATATTCTATCTGTATAAGATAGTAGGTACCTACTATTAAATACAGGGAAAAATCATCTTCGTCTATTTCCTGCCCTTGTTCCATGTTACTTGGGGTCGGGACAATGCGTTTCCTTCCTTTTCTTTCATATTATTATCATTCTTCACACAATCCATCCATCTTTTGTTTGGCAATCATCTTCCTCTTCATACATTTACATTATAGGCGTAATTTTATTCTAACACCATACGAAATAGGAAAACAAACTTCAGAATGCGTATTAAGAAGCTCAAACATATAATTAAGTTTTCTATAATAGAAATTTCTATTTCGGCCGCCTATTGGGCCCTAGCAGTATAAATTGCAAATGTATCATTATATCTCATGTTCCTGTGTAACTAGAGGCACCTGTCTATGATTTTGTTGAGTTGGATTTGAATGCAATTTAAAATTTGAAGGTATGTTTTTCAAATGTGGACTGAATGTGTGTAACTGCCTTTCTAGCTTAGTGGTCCTAAGCGCGACTGCTACGCTAGAGGCTTTGGGTTCGATTCCCGGGTCGAGCAAAAAGTGTTATTAGGTTTTTCTATAAGATTCCCAGTAGCAGCTTAGAGTTAGGATTTGTGTCCGGTTAATGGCTATAGGCTCGCTCTCTATTACATGAGACTTAAAAAACATACGGGCGGACTGTGGGTGTGAATTAGTACACCTCTGCCTAACCCTTTGGAGACTACAGGCGTGATGGTATGTGTGTGATATGAATATGAATCTGGTTTCTGAGCTAAAATAAAATCTGTTTTTAGAGAAATTGTGACCTAGAATTATTAGGTTATGAATGAGGAGAAGCTCGTGGCTAAATAATTACAGCCGCATTGACCGATCTTCCGGGTTAAGCCACGCTTGCCGGGGTTGGTCTGTGGATGGGTGACCATTTACTATAGCGAGTTTCCTCCGTGCCTCGGAAAGCACGTAAAGCTGTTGGTCCTGGCTGTCATTTGTAGATCTTTGACAGTCGTTACTGTTAGTCAGAAGCCAGAAAGTCTGACAACCAGTCTTACCAAGAGTATCGTATTACCCGTTACTGGGTTGTAGAGGTCTAATAGGCAGTCGCTCCATGTAAAATACTGATATTCAGCTGCATCCGGTTCGACTGGAAGCCGACCCCAACATAGTTGGGAAAAGGCTAAGCAGATGATGATGGTGTCAACGGCCCCAATTGTCGAAGGCAAGGCTCATAGTAATTATTCCACTCCCTCGGAAATA
The DNA here is from genome assembly GCA_932526535.1 of Caradrina clavipalpis. Lineage (NCBI taxonomy): Eukaryota > Metazoa > Arthropoda > Insecta > Lepidoptera > Noctuidae > Caradrina > Caradrina clavipalpis. The sequence continues at coordinate 3,242,690 of OW052110.1, forward strand.
TAATATTTAGATCAGCCTCATAGGTAATTTCACTATAATCTGATGGCTCGTCGCCCGGAGGGATTTCCTTGGGAAAATCTAGGGTAATAAGACGTTAGGTAAGGGAGGGATGACCTAAATAAATAATAGATAATAATATAATAAATAATAATATTATGTTTATAATATTATATTTTATTATCAGCCAATTTTTGTCCCACTGCAAGGCAAAGGCTTCTCATAAAGAGAAGATGAAAAAAATTCATCATTTATATCTCGCTTTTTAGTATCAATTTTTTTATCCAAACCCATGAAGGAACTGTCATGACATGTAAATTAACATGACACCGGTAAAAAAAGTCATAAGAAAAAGAATACGCGATTTCGTTTACTTAGATGAGAATTTTTCAAATATTACTGTAAGTATACATCTGTGTAACTCTTTCGAGTGTACAGGCGCGATGTTATGTTGTGTAATTGCGTAAACAATGCATATTTATGCGATAGCAGCAATCGCGGTTGATTTGCTGTAATTTTTTGAAGAGTTCCGTTGTCTGTCTCCGTAATCCATCATCAGATCTATATGAAATTTAAATGGAACCATTGGAGAAGTTTACCCTTTCCAACAAAAAAAGAATAATCAAAATCGGTTCATAAACGACGAAGTTATCCGCGAACAAACATAATATAATAAAAAGTCCCTATCTCAAAAACTACTACCGTTAAGGAGTACTGTAGCATCATCATCAGGACAGCAGCATCAGATGTTGACACCCTGAAGCATATACCTGAGTAAGACATTATTACGTAACAAAAACACCATACGAGCATACAATTTTCGGTGGTTGCCCTCGATTTCTCCTGGATTCCATCATCAGATCCTGGACTGGTGAAAATGGGACCACCTCGGAAGTGAACTCTATCCAACAAAAAAAAAATTTTTGAAATCCGTCTATAATTGACGAATATATCGGTGAACATACATAAAAAAAAAAAAAAAATATTATACATACAGACGAATTGAGAACCTCCTCCTTTTTTGAAGTCGGTTAATGATGATGATGAATGATGATGATGCTTGCTCAAGACGGGTTGGCGATTACAGACCATGTTTTTGTTATAATTTAAACGGCAAACGAGCCTGATTATCGACCCTGATTGCAAGCTGTCGACTGCAAGTACCAATACAAAGATGATATTTGATAGGACTACACAATGCGGGTAAAACCACAGGTACTAACAAGCTTACAAACAATCTTCGTACAAATGTATGTAGATTTGTGATCTCTCCATCTGACAATCTGCAAGGGAATTACGATTTTGTGCTTTTATGTTTAAGGTTGAGATTTGAGCTGATAACTGTGAATATACGGGAGGCAGTCAAGTTTTGTTTGAAATAAACATTTTTCTTTTATTTATTTTTTTCTTTCTTTCTTTCTTGATTTTAGTTGAACACAAGAAACGTCGTTGTGTATGTTGACGACTTGACGTTTCTAATATGAATAAGTTTTCTGTAGGTATAATTTGAGCTTAGTTTTACCAAACTGAGTCAACTTACAAAATCTCTATATCTTATTAATTATCTTAAACATAATTGTTGGTTTTTTTTTCAAACATGAAACTTATAAAGAATGATTAAATTACAAACTATGTACAATTTTTAAAAAAAGAAGCTCTTAGGGCATCCACAAATGTATCCGCCCGCATCTTTATCTAATTAACTAATTTAAATTACAACAAAATGGCTTTAAAAATTCCTCCGCGTCAACTGGAAATGTGCTCAAAAGACTGGTTGCTTGCCGTGGCAATGCTTTATAAAAAATTACAACTATTTCGAAAAATGGGAGACATTTTGAAATTGTTTGGTTTGTTTTGACAGATGTAACTTGAAAGGCACCACGTTTTTACAACACAAATATAACATACCATCACGCCTGTAGTCAACGAAGGGTTAGGCAGAGGTGTACTAATGTACACCCACAGTTCGTCGGTCCCATGTAAACGGGGGGCGAGTCTAGTAGCATTAACCGGGCACAAATTGTAACTCCGTGCTGCTACTGAAAATCTCATAGTAAAATCTAATAATACTTTGCTCGACCTGGGAATTGAACCCAATACCTCTAGCGTAGCAATCGCGCTGAGGGCCACTAGGCTAACGAGGCAGTTACCAAGGATAACACAATAGAATGTCTGTCAAACGCACAAAATATTTACAATGTTCTAAATTATTCGCGATATAAATAAAGCTCATTTCATAGTACAAAGAATTAAATACTCGTAAATAAATACCTTAAATACTCATTTGAGAGGATTCTCTCGAATTTAATTCCTTCATCTTGTAACAATTTACGAGATAACATATTTATTTAGGCTCAGTGGAGCGACGATCTTCGCAGGGTAGCTTGTAGCAACTGGATGAGAATTGCCGAGAATCGAGCTAAGTGGCGTGCGATTAGGAGGCCTATGGCCTATGGTCTAGTAATGGACTGTTGCAGGCTGATGTTGATGATATTTATTTTTGTTACGAAGCAATTGAAATACGCTCAACGCTTGAAAGCACTAGGCTGTATCTCAGAGAAAGCTAGTTTCAAGAAAGAAGTTATGTAAATAAGTACAGTTTTATTTTTATCTATTGAAGAGGCCTATGCCTAGCAGTGGACGTCCTGCGGCTGATATGATGATGACGATGACGATAATGTACATATAAAAAAAAAACAAGATTCTTTTCATGAGGAACGGTAACCTTTTGCGACCAATTATAACAAGAGTTAGGTATATTGACGATTGTAATAAGATTATAATTCTGTAATTATACATAGTTAGTATTATCGTGTCTTTTTGATTACCATACAACCCGAAACCTAGCTACAAACTGCAAAAATACCAAAGATATTTTGAATTTCGAGTCCTTAGCGCGATTTTCAAAGGATTTTTTGAAAAATCTTTACAGCCAACTTCTATTTCTTCCACCTCTATAGCGAAACACTGACGTATGTTGAAACAGAAGACTGTCAATAGTTTCCAATAGGTATTGAAATTAAAAAAAGAAATTAATAGAATTGTCTTTGTTCACACAAAAATGAATTGAGTGGGTTTGCACGTGCCGGTTTGAAATGCAACTAGGGTTCCCATTAACTATTGCTGAACAAGGACAAAAAAAAATCAAAAAGCCTGGACACTTGGGTGAAATTGAGATTTTTTAAGACCTCACTGACATTGTTGAAGGAATACGTCGTGAGTAAACGTGGACTTATAATTAATATTAGTCTGAAATAGATAATCCGAATAATAATATTGAGCAAACGGAATATTTTAAGTTTTATTTTAAATCTATCCAATTTTATCATTCGTTCTTCACGCAAAATCGTTCATTACCCCAACAATAGGTAAAATTATTTTTCTATGAACTGTCAAGTTACTGAATACAAATAAAAGTTGACTTATTGGACACTTTGAAAACACCTTTCGATCGCTCCTAAACTATTAAAAATTCGGGAAATTCTGCACAGATGGCAACCCTAAATATAACGAGCACGTGACAAAGAGCTTGGATTTCTGTTTTGTATAAAAAGTCAGATGAAACAATTTTACTTTTAGAAATTAATATTCGTTTGACTTTTTAGTGGTTTCAGCAAGAGATGGGTTGGAAATGGGTTTAATATTGATACGACTTATGACATAGTTTGAACCTCGTTCCTGAAACCGGTGGGTAACCATTTTTAACCGACTTCAAAAAAGGAGGAGGTTCTCAATTCGTCTGTACGAGGGGAGATCAAAAAGTAATGAGAATCGGTTACTTCAGGTCCGCATAAAAACGCAAAAAAAGATTTTTTTGCTTGCTTATGTACTCACTACTTCAGCCTAAAAAAATCATATACATATATCACGATTTCCGGGAGTTATATTCATTTGAATACGAACTATCGAAGAGATAACACCAACTTGGAGAAAAACGAAATTAGAGCAGTCATCAAGTACCTCTGTTTGAAAAAAAATTCTACAATAGACATACACAGTGACTTAGTGGGAAAATTGGGGGACTCTGCTCCTCCATATTCTACAGTTGCACGCTTGACCAAGGAATTTAAACTGGGCAGAGCATCCACTGAAGATGAACATCGCGAAGGACGCCCATCCACGTCCCTCACTGAAGACAACGTGAAAAAAGGGTTTAGAAAAAAGATGGAATAAATGTATTGATTTGTAAGGAGACTATGTAGAAGAATAAATTATTATTTTAACTTTAATTACCGCGTTTTATCTTCATTCTCATTACTTTTTGATTCGCCCTCGTATGTATAATATTTTTTTTATGTTAAAAAGGATTTTTATTTTTATATTAACACTCGCTTCTGCCCGCGTCCATCCGCGTTGATATTTTAAGTTACATTTTTGGTTACTGCTCCGCGCCCGTGTGTCGTAGCGTGATATTATAGCCTAGAGTGTAGAGTAGTGTCCATGGAGTTTCTTGCTCGTTCTCCTCCATAGAGACCTACGTTTTGGAACGAGCAACTATGTAGCTTCAATTTTTAAGTGTAACTTCTTGACAATTCAAAAGTTAATGGTCTAATTGAAATAAATACTTTGACTTTGACCTATGTTACTTTTTGATAATTTAGCTATTTAATGGTGAAAAATTGCTAACAATCGGTCTAGCAGTTTCATAGCTTAGTCGGTACAAACAAACAAAACAGTCACTGATATTAATTTTTGAATTGCAGTTTATTCTAGTTGCAACAAAGGCAGTTTGTAAATACTAGTTTTAACTAAAGAAAACGCGTTCTAAAAACGGGCTTTAACTGTAACATATACAATGAAAATAGGAGAAAAAAAAATAAACAGTTCGAAATGTTTCGTTTGGTTTGGGGTGCTTTTAGAAAATGTTCTGTTTTAAGTTTAATAAAACTTTATTTTAGTTGGTTCAGTTTATTAACATAGTGGTCACACCCACATGCCGCTACCCGATCCACAGTCTTGTACAATTAATTACACAAATGCAAACATACCTGGTCTGCTTTGGTCCATACAAATATTTGTTTCGATACGACACGGGACGATACATACGGGTCATTAAATTAATATGGCTGATTCCATTTACATATGAATCGTGTTAGGATGGCAATAATGGATATTAAAAACAAGGCTCATCGGTTACGACTGATTATCGGACCGATGTTTTGACCGATTGTCGGAACGATTTTTGATAGATTTCTTTGTCAGCGACAAGAAATCTTTCAAAAATAGGTCCGATAGTCGGCACAAAAATCGGTCGTGTGCGGTGATGGTACAGAAGAAAGAGTTTATTATGTTCCTAAATAGGTTGTACGGTGTTGAGAGTTGAAAGATGACTACGGTGGTGTAAAAGAGGTGTATGTTTTCCAATTAGACCATTAAAAGACACTTTTGGACGTCAATTAATTAAAACTATTGAACCTAGTCCTAGACATGGGATTACATAATACCAATGTATTAAATGAAGCTTTCCTTCTCTTAGATGCCATTCGATCAATGAGGCCCTCAACTAACATTATTCCTAACTATAAGGATTATTTTCCTATCTCAATGTACAAACTCCATATTAACTAATCCTCTAAGCAATTAAATTCGACAACTGTATTGTCGTATTTACAGCTTAGGAAACTGTGTTAGATAATTATAGACTTGGTTTCCAAGAGATAGAGAAGATTTTGATATTTAGGACTATTATACGGGGTGTCAAAAGACATGACATTGCCGTTACTACAGATATTGCCCATCAAACTAAATAACATTGAGCAAAAATTTATTGCTGGGCAGAACTTTGATGGACCGTAATATTTAACACTATAAAGTCAAAGTCAAATCATTTAGACCATTATAAGGCACTTTCGGACGTCAATTGGACGATGGATGGTGGTTGGTTGTTGGATTTGGTTTTTGGATTGTTGGTCTAGTGGTTAGTGGCCTTAACTGCTAAGCCGGAGGTCGTGGGTTCGATTCCCACCCAGGACAAACTTTGTGTTATGAGCATGATTGTTTGTTCTGTGTCTCGGTGTGATTTATCTATATCATGTTTGTATTTATAAATTATATAAGTACTAGCTTCCGCCCGCGACTTCGCTTGCATCAATGTTAATATAGGTATATTTATTACCCACGAGAACCTTACATTATTCCGGGATTTAAAGTAGCCTATGTGCTATGCCAGACTATAATTTATCTATGTGCCAAATTTCATCCAGATCCGTTCAGCCGTTTAAGCGTGAAAGAGTAACAAACATTCATCTATCCATCCATCCTCACAAACTTTCGCATATTTTATAACTAGCTTCTGCCCGCGACTTCGTCCGCGTCACAGTTGATGTGTTATCCTACGGGTACCGGACATTTTCCCGGGATAAAAAGTAGCCTATGTGTTATTCCAGACTATAATCTATTTTTGTGCCAAATTTCATCCAGATCCATTCAGCCGTTTAAGCGTGAAAGAGTAACAAACATCCATACATCCATACTTACAAACTTTCGCCTTTATAATAGTAGTAGGATGTATATCAGTTGTCTGGTTACCATAACACAAGCTCTGCTTAGCTTGGGATCAGATAGCCGTGTGTGAGATGTCCCAAGATATGTTTTATTTTAATTAACTTAAACTATTGAATCTAGTTGCCCATTCCAAAAGGTAGCTTCGTATGGAGAAGAACGGGCAAGAAACACCATACATACTACAACATTACACTACAACATTGAGCAGACATTATTGCTGGGCAACGACTTTTGGTACATAGTGTGCAAAATAACGGTTTATTGTAGCGTGTAACATAATAATATCTTACGTGAAACATTGTGCTTATTGGTTCTTCTATACTAATATTATAAAGAAGTAAGATTTGTTTGTTTGTAACGAATAGGCTCCGAAACTACTGGACCGTTTTTAACAATTTTTTCACCAATAAATAGCTACATTATTCCCGAGTAACATAGGCTATATAACATCACGCTACGACAAACGGGAGCGGAGCACCTAAGAACCTTATGGCGGGTGAAATAAGCCCCGCGGACGATGTCGCAGTTCGCTAGTTTAACAATAAGTATAGAATAAGTACTTAGGATAGTAAAAATGTGTGATATATTACATCTCAGTTACCATTCAATAAGCGTATTTAATTTCTAAAAATAATAACATCCTCCCGACTGAGTTTTAAACACAGCGGCCAATTTCAATGGAGACTAGCCATGTACGCATGAGATAATATGCATGATTGTATTGCATGTGCACAAGTGTGTGCGCAAACACCGGTTCACTGTTTCTTCCCTCACACTCATGGTTCGATGGGACCATAATCCGACACGACCGGGGAGAGATCAGGCGCATGACCAACAGCTGTTACGTGCTTTCCGGAGCACGGGAGAATTACACCACTAACTACTAAACTCCAGGCTACCACCGAGAAATTTCTAATGCAAACCCAAAGACCAACGAGGTAATCAACAGGAGGTTTTATTTCTATTCATGTACACTGAAGAACCTCTAAATATTCCTTTATTCATTTGCAATGTGCCCGACAAATGCTTCCGCAGTGCAGTTGCACTAATTCACATTTATTTTCTCTCCATATACAGGATGTTTGGCAGAACGTTGAACATACGAAGATGGTGGATTGGTGGGGTCATCTGCTACTTACTCAGCCTTAATTTATTTGGCCCTGGGCCCCTGGATATTTTTTTAAAATATTTTTTTTATGTATTTTTTACATCTTTCTGTAAGTTTGAGGAACTCTTTTTGAAGCTAACATCTGAATAAAACAATCATTTTATGAGAATCTGCCAACATAAAGATTTTAAAAAAGTTAAAAGAGTCGTGAAACTAGAAGAAAGCAAAAATTAAACAAAAAATATACAGGGTGCCAGGGCCAAGTAAATTAAGGCTGAGTAAATAGCAGATGACCCCACCTATCCACCATTTTCGTATGTTCAACGTTCTGCCAAACACCCTGTATAGTTCGTATTCACCATTCCATTTCACAAAAATTCTAGAGAAATGCTAATGGTTATATGATATTTGAAAGAACTTGTTGAAATAGAAATTCATAAGTAAATGTATGTAGACTTTCAAAGTGGAATTCTATAGATGCATCTGTGTACATTGGAAGTCGATCAATACTGGGATTGGAGCCAAGTTTTCCAAGGTCTGTTTTCAAGCTTAGGCTGTGTGCAGATCAAAGTCAAAGTATTTACCTTTATTTCACCATTTATCCAGTAAATTGAAGTTAGTTGGTCATTTCAAAACGTAGGTAGTTGTCTATTCAGGGTAGCAGAATTTGTTTGGAAGAGTCACAGCAATCCTGAATGCGGATGGGTTTTAGTCAGTAAGAGTCTTACACTCCCTTCCGCTACGCCCAGGGTGGAAGAAGTCATTTGATGATTTCCCATCCTTGGTAGGTCTCAATGGAGAAGGACGAGCCAGAAACTGCACGGACACGCTTAATAATCAAGTTTTAACAAAATCCTAATGGGTAACAAAATTCTAGTGCTGGATTAAAGGAACCTTGGTCTCAATCTGTCAAAAATGACTCTAATTTACGCACATTTTTCATTCATTGCCGCTGAGAATAGATTGCGACAAGATTTTGAACTGTTTTAATTAGTAGAATTGGTCTTTATTTCATATAGCTCTCTGAAAATAAAAATGGCGGTCACAACAAAACATAAACAAACTTATTTCTGTATCTCACCAAAAGCAATTTTAGGTAGGAACACAAAAGTAGAAGGTAATCAATCAACAACGCCCACATCATCCAGTCACGTCGCATTACCGGGGGATGTGAACATTGGATGTCATCCAACATCCAGCCAGATAATTGACATCCAATTACGTACACATTTATGTACATTCTCGCTGTCAGTACGTCATGAATTCAGGAGGGTGACGCTTTGAATTTTAGGTTAAATTGTTGGATACGTTGTTATTATTGATTTTGGTTTATTACTAGCTTTTACCCGCGACTTCGTCCGCGTGAATGTCGTGAAACTTCCTTGACAAAAAATCTACATAATGCAAAAAGATTTTTCAAAAGCCGTTCCGGAGATTACAGCGTTAAGGGGCTGTCCGAACACTGCACACCGAAAACACTATTTTTTTTGCCGCATAGTCAGACGTATTCGTACATATTATAACCCTGATGACCCCAGGGTTCATATAAATATTTTATGAAAATAAAGCAGTATCAGGGTAAAAAATTAGCAAAAAAGCGCATAAAAAAAATCGTCGCCTAAATCTCATAATTTTGAGCGTAAACTATGTAATTTTATGTAATTATATAATAGGGATTTTCATAAAGTAAAGACTTATTTATAAATTATATTAAGCCGTGTGGCTGTTTTTCAAGTTAATAAAAACCTCAAAATTTCTTGATTTTGGTGGTTATTCGATACAATTTGCAACGCTATTTTGAACCTTAATTGTTGCCGCGATGCATTTTTGTCTTATTTGCTTACCATTATTATTTTTATTTTTTTTAAAGCGTGGACATCATCAAATAACTTCCCCCGCCCTGGGCGGGGCGGGAGAGAGTGTCAGACTTTTACTGACTAAAACCCATCTATGTTTCTTCATGTACCCTTTGCGTTCCGGGGGCGCAGCCCCGGCAGGCATCGGCCCTTAGTGGCCCCTCTGAATGTTTGCTGACATCTCTTTGAGGCGCGCGTGGAACACAAATGCGCCGTCGATACGGTCTGTCGTTAGTTAACGTACGGACGATGAGCTAATACCCATTGCTCACCGTCCACAGACCCGCGTCTACGGTGGCCGGGAGTCGTCTCGCGGCTCCCGACGCCCGGAACGTCTCCCTAAGGCTTTAAAACAAAAGATCAAAACTAACAAAACAACAAACTGATAGTCTTAACATCTTAATTATCTATTTCATTTGCTTTCGAAGATACCTTTGATGGTTAGAATATTATGTAAACATGTTGTGCTTACGTTAGCTTGGCGAACCGCGTGTCAGTTAGTTTTCGAGACGCGCATAATTTATAATACATAGTTTGGATTGTGAATAATTTTGTGATATTTCTGCTTGTTTAAGCAGGTTTTTGGTTTTGGGTTTGTTGTAACTATGTACCTACATAATGCAAAAGTATCTGATATTATAAAGTTAAACAGATTGTTTTTTATATGTTTAAACGCACTAGAACTACTGGTTTGATTCTGATTTTATATACCATCATGTCTGTCATCCCTTAAGGGTTAGGCAGAGGTACCAATATACGTTATCGTATGTTTAGATCTTTCCGAGGCACGGGAGTGTCACATTAGAAACTTTCAAACTCCGAACCGCTATTAAGAAATTTCCAATAGAAACATCCAATAACGTTTTTTCAGACCTGGAAATAGAAACCAGGACACCTCGTTCTGCAGTCGTGTTTGCAACTACGACACCAACGGGACAGTCAGTGCTTTTTTTTAAACGTTGCCCCACACTAGGAGATCCTCCTGTCTTGTAGATGCGTTTATATATGATTATAAACTCACACACACAAACAGCCAAACCCGGAACAACTAGCTGTAGGCATACAAATATTAGTTCCGTGCGGGAATCGAATCCGCGACCCGCAGTACAGCAGCAATCCCCCAACCACTGAGTCAACAGTGCCGTCTCTAACACGCCAATCAACATGAGATTCCACAAATCAGAGACTATTACAAATCGAGTGTATCGAATGAACGAATGATTGATATCATTCGTTCATTTACTATCACGCCTACATTCAGGTATGGGCTGGGCATTGATGAATGGTTTCTGTAACCTGTATTCGCTAACGATTATGTTCTATTCCGGACCTAATTCTGTGGCTACCCGATCATCAATCATGTTTGGGTACGGATTCGCGTGTTTACTCTTTTTTTTTGTGTTTAGGTATGTCGAACAGTTATTATAAATGACTAGCGTGTTATTGACCCACTGCAGGGCCAAAGCCCCTTTCCTCTACAGCATGTTACGGAACATACATATTATATCTAAGGCACGGATGCTTTTGGTGTTAACAAACCTCATAACACCACTCACAAAGTTATAACAATAGGCTCGCTCCCTATTAGATGGGACCTAAACATACCGGCGAATTGTGGGTGTACATTGGTATATCTACCTAACCCTTAGGCATGTAGCCTCGCGGGTCTGTGGACGGTGAGCTATGGGTAGCTCACCGTCCGTACGTTAACTATCGACAGATCGTGTCGACGGCGCGTTCGTGTTCCACGCGCGCCTCAAAGAGATGTCAGCAAACTTGGAAGGGGCCACTAACGGCCGATGCCGGGGCAGTGGGTTGTTCGAAAGAGATACCGCGCCCCGGGAATGCAAAGGGCACATAAAGGAGCATAGATATGTTTTTAGTCAGTAAAAGTCTGACACTCCCTCCCGTCCCGCCCAGGGCGGGGGAAGTTATTTAGTTATTTGATGATTTCCCATCTATAAAAAAAGGCATGTAGCCTAAAATCACCAATCGTCTTGCAAGGGTGGTGATCAGTGCTCGTGCCTTCTCTGTATGAGAAGAGGTCTTTATCCCACAAACATACATACATAAACTCACGCCTTTTCCCCATAAATTTGCCCTACAGCGAGACAATAATAGGCTGGTTTAATTAATAAAAACCTACACCACAATTCAAGTGCAAAAAACGAGGCTCATGAATGAATTCCTTACAAAAAAAAAAACTACAAAAGTTTTCTATTCATGAAAACACTGCGAGACAAAAAAAGGACACCTACAATAAAAGTACTTTTGTTAATGATTTCTTTATTTACATTCTTTAACACGGCAATGTAACGCCCATTATTTTTATTATCTTTATGACTTTTCTTTTGTTTTTTAAGTAAACTTTTTAGTGTTATGAGAAGATTTTAATTAATGGTTCTGTAATTAGTTTTAATTTTAGTGCTTTCGTTGAAAGGTCTATTATTTTTAATAAGAATAGAACTGTCGCCTTTTAAAGAGAAGTCAACAAGTGTCATTTTCACTGGCTTTTAGTGTATTTAATTACTTATGTTTATTTGCATTTTAGACTTTAACTAAGTTTTTTTAGATCTCATTTTAGTACAAACAAGCCAACAGTCCACCTGATTTTAAGTGGTCACCGCTGCCTATAGACATCTGCAATACCAGAGGCCTTGCAAAATCTCTCAAAATCTTACAAAAAATTTGCACGCCATATATGGCAGGATATATGCTGAAACAAAATGCACTGTAACATCCTTTGTACCATATTCTAGCAAATCAACATTTTGATTTGATTTGCAAATGTACTGCCAATTCAGAGACAAAGTTGAAATGCCTCATGTGCCTGTAATTACTCCGGCACCCATACCCTCAGCAACGCTAGTTTACGGCTGAAATAGGCTCTAGACAGACGGACTGCAAATTTGCAGTTTGAATGCAGTTGTAATGCAGTCCCTCTGTCATTATAGTGTCTAGTGTGTTATTGCAGTCGTACTAACTGCATTCAAACTGCAAATTTTGCAGTCCGTCTGTCTAGAGCCATAGGTATGGTGGTAGTACTTTCCCGGACGAGCTCCATCACAAAGAGTTCTACTACTTATCTTAGAGCTGATGTTACAAACATTAGGTAACTTTTATCTGAAGAATAAATTGTGACGCATTAAAAGTTTTGTATAGAGAATAATTATGTAAAACCGCCATATTTGTTCTTCATGTAAAAGTTATCGGATAATTGAAAAATCGACCCTCAAGTTAAGTACAGTAACAGTGTCATATGAAAATGAATCTTATTTATATTACATTGATGTTTATATTTAAACGAAACGGCATAAAAGGAAGCTAATAGACAAAATAAAACTACCATAAACCGGTCCAATGAACCAGAAAACAAATACTTAATCTACAATCACCATATTAACATAATATTCCCTACAAAATGGCTATCTTCTATACCAAGTTATTGGCCATAAAACAAGCGTTATTTCAGAACACAAACTTCTTGAAACTTTTATTTGTTTTAAACACGCGAAGTTAAAAGAAAAATGTAGTTAGATCAGTCTGTTTTATGGCAGAAACTAGCTTCTGCCTGCGTATTCGCCTGTATAGATCAAAGTACTGCCTGTAACTGCCTCGTTAGCTTAATGGTCCTAAGCACGACTGCTACGCTAGAGGTCCTGGGCTCGATTCCCAGGTCGAGGAAAAAGTGGTATTGGGTTTTTCTATGAAATTCTCAGTAGCTGCTCGGAGTTTGGATTTGTGCCCGGTTAATGGCAATAGGCTTGCCCCCTATTACATGGGACCAAAATATACCGGCGAACTGTGGGTGTAAATCCGTACACCTCTGCCTAACCCTTCGGGGAACACAGGCGTAATGGTATATAGATCAAAGTACCACGGAAGTAAAAATTATCGTGTGTGTAAAATCTATGTTATATCGTATGTGTATGTATTTAACCAGATCAATATTTTTACATCTATACAAAATTACAAATAAATAAAACTTAAGTGTCAGTTTAAAATTTCAACAAATTAAAAGCTTTTCACTAAATGCATTATATTTATACTCGTATACGGTACTTACATAAAAAAAAAACAATTTTCAAAATGTTTGTCTGTCTATCTGTTTGTACTGGCTCAACTCTGAAACGGCTGGACCGATTTTGACGGGACTTTTACTCGCAGATAGCTAATGTTATAAGGAGTAACTTTTATTTTAGAACGCGAAGGAAGTCACTGACTACCGTAGAGTACAATATGTGGGCCAAATTTCAACTAAATCCGTTCAGCCGTTTGAATTTAAAAGAGGTTGCTCTTTTACATAAATCCATCCGTCCTCACAAACTTTCTATAATTTATTATAGAACTAGAATAGAATAATGTAAAGTGGATGATAGATGAGCACTCAAGTACTTAAAATAACGGAATGTGTGTCAATACTCTTGCGTAATCCGACTTTACTAGTTGGGATATTTATTTACACATAACATAACATACCATCACGCCTGTATTCCCCAAAGGGTTACGCAGAAGTGTACCAATATACACCCAGAATTCGCCGGTATGTTTAAGTCCCATGATTTAGTGGGCGATCCTATTGCCATCAAACAGGCACAAATCCTAACACTGAGCTGCTACTGAGAATTTCATAGAAAAACTCAATACTTAACACTTTTTGCTTGACCTGGGAATCGAACCTAAGACCGCTAGCGTAGCGTGCGCCTATATTACTTGAATCATGACGACCTGTTTCGCCCAAGATTTACTTTAAAAGTTCACATACATTTTCGAACGATAAGTGTTCCGTACCCTAGGTTTGCCTACCTCCATGGGAAAAAGGCGTGAGTTTATGTACTAAATGTTTATGTAAGTACCCGTACTGACATAAGTAGTACTTCTATTACCAATTATATTACCTAGATTATTTTGCTCGACACTGTAAAACTACAATAAAAAGTAAAAACACAAAACACAATATTTCAAAAAGAATTGAATGAAAACTTTGCTATGAAATTTCCAACGTTTCTTGTACAAAAAGTAACTCATAAAATGCTTGGAAAGTATTTTTTAAAACAACTTGACTTGACGAAGTTTCTGCAAACATTCATTAAAAGTTATATTAAAGCCGGTATAAGTACAACGTCATTTAGGGCCGCTATACGCTATACATAAGGCGGTTCGGCACATTTCGACGGTTCGGTATTTTCAATTTAATGTTATCAAAAGTTGTATTGATGCCGAAGAGAATGTGTAAATTAGTATCGTGTTTTTTCGTGTTTGATTTGAATATAATTAAGCAGGTACTAAAGAAATTAAGTAAGTGTTTTTTTGGCAAAACGGGCCACCATCTCTTAATTAAGCTAATTCAACAAGCCAAATGTGTTACACTACCTACTATTTAGCAATGCTAATTCAATATATCAAAACTTGTGCTTTGAATAGATTTAATCAAAGTCAAAGTCAAAGCATTTATTTCAATTAGACCATTTACAGGCACTTTTGAATTGTCAAGAAGTTACAGCAAGCTGAAGCTAGTTGCTCGTTCCAAAACGTAGATCTCTATGGAGAAGAACGAGCAAGAAACTCCATGGACACTCTTTTCAAAATGGTTTTTACAAAATCATGGTAACAAAATTCTTGTTGTTTCTATATGTGAAAACAATGCCTAATAATAAAGAAGTCAACCATGGTAGTTAAGAAATGACCAATCCCAACTGATAGCGCCCGTTCACGAACGGGTTCAATTCCTGTACGAAGCAATAATTTGTACGGCCTTCCGATTGCTGTTCCGGGTCTGTTCTGATCTAAAATAATACAAAGAAAAGAAAACTAAATGGCATCAAAAAATTCCTCCGCGTCGCCGTCAACTGCAAATATGCCTAAAAGACTGGTGGCATTGCCACGTTGGGTGGCAATATTTTGAGTTTATCGTTCCCTAATAAAGATACAGCCTAGTACAATTACTAGAAGAACACAACCTTTCAGGTCAACAACCTCAAGAGTAGAGAGCTATGTTAATTAAACTCTTAGCCAAATTAACATCAGCAATTACGTCAGACCATTTAAATAGTACCAGTATTAACTATTCCAAACCAAGGTAAATGTACACGTGCAAGGAATGGGTTCAACTTACGGTTCAATAGTTAACCTCAAACTTTGTAAATGTTAATTTGAAAGTGCTAGAGTAGAGTAATAAGCTCATAGCTTTGTAGAGCTCGTCCCGGGAAGTACTATATACCATCATCACGCCTGTATTCCCCGAAGGGTTAGGCAGAAGTGCACCAATGTACACCCACAGTTCACCGGTAAGTATATTTAGGTCCCATGTAATAGGGGGCGAGCCTATTGCCATTAACCGGGCACAAATCCAAACTCCGAGCTGCTACTAAGAATTTCATAGAAAAACCCAATAACAATTTTTGATCGACCCGGGAATCGAACCCAGGACCTCTAGCGTAGGAGTCGGGAAGTACTATCTACCACTATATCTATTTCTGCCTCAAGGCAGCGTTGCTGTGTTCCGGTTTTAACACTCCAAAGTCGCGTACAAGGCGACTGCCATTTACCCGACTTCAGAATGTCAAATGTGTAGAGGGTCAAATAAGTGATGAACATTTTGCTTAATTTTAATTTATAATAATTATTAGAATGGAAACTTACTTTATAGTTAATACTGCTGTATAATGGAACATCGCCAAACGGCAAACTCGCATTGGGTCAACCCGTCATGTGGCCAGAGAGCAGGCCACATGAAGCCAAAGAATCAGCATTGCCATACAACGTGGCAATGGTGCCAGTGTTTGTGGCATTTGTTCTATTGACAGTGCTACTCTTAATAAATTATATGTTACTAGCTTCTGCCCGCGACTTCGTCCGCGTCACAGTTGATGTGTTATCCTACGGGTACCGTACATTTTCCCGGGATAAAAAGTAGCCTATGTGTTATTCCAGACTATAATCTATCTTTGTGCCAAATTTCATCCAGATCCATTCAGCCGTTTAAGCGTGAAAGAGTAACAAACATCCATACATACATCCATACATCCATACATCCATACATACAAACTTTCGCCTTTATAATAGTAGTAGGATTTTTCCAATTTATTCTAACTTACAAATATCAAAAAATAAGTAAAAGAAAATATGATGTCCATTTAAACCTCATTGTCTATTCTTTGTCATCTGTTGTGTGAAATGGCAATGTCACGGCACTACAATTTGTTAAGCTGGCTAACAATACATTTCCCCTACTGTACATGACAACAAAAGACGACCGAAAAGTTTGTCTGTAATCATTCTAAAGCTAAGAAAAGCCTGTGTAATCGCTAGTTGAATCTAAAAGTTTATTACATTGTGGGTAGAATCCAGACGGTTTCCAGAATGTTTCTAGATGGTAATGTTCCAGAAAAAACGTTTGAAGAAAGGGCCACGTTTTAGTAGGAACGAGTCTTTGAATACTAATCCAGACTAATATAAATATAAAGTCTGTTAATGTACTGAAACGAGTGGAATACATTATTCATTTTTATTATAACAGATATTTTTTCTCTGTACTTACAAGCTCTTGCCTGCGATTTCGGTCGCGTGGATTTTGTAATTTCTTAGATACTTGAACATTCCATTTTAAGATGAAAGAGAAGAATATTATGCTTCTGTTTACCCTTACTGCCCTTACTTACTGTGTTAACTGCCCCGTTGGCCTCGTGGTCGCAAGTGCGACTGCTGTGCAAGGGGTCCCGGGTTCGATTCCCAGGTCGAGCAAAAAGTGTTATTGGGTTTTTCTATGAAATTCTCAGTAGCTGCTCGGAGTTTGGATTTGTGCCCGGTTAATGGCAATAGGCTCGCCCCCTATTACATGGGACCTAAATATACCGGCGAACTGTGGGTGTACATTGGTACACCTCTGCCTAACCTTTCGGGGAATACAGGCGTGATGGTATATATATATATGTTTACCCTTAGTGTTCAAGCTATCTCCGTGCTAAATAACATCAAACTGTTCAGTTTATTAGCCATGAAAACGTTACAAACATACAAACACACTTTGGAGTTCATTAAACACCCAATTCAAGATTAATTAGAACAACAGAATGCTTATGTTTTGCCTTAATGTTCAAGCTACGGTTATGCTAAATTACATCAAAATTGCTTCAAAGGTTGAGCCGTGAAAACGTGAAAAACACACAGATCAACTTTGGAGTTTATTTAACACCCCAATTAATGATTGATTAGAAAAACGGTATACCTATGTTTACTCTTAATATTTAAGCTATCTTCATTCCAAATTACATCAAAATTGGTTCAGTGTTTCAGCCGTGAAAACGTTACAAATTAACAAAATCAATTTTTAGTTTATTGAACACGCCATTTCAAAGTTTACTGGAAAAATAGTTTGCCTACATTTACTCTCTTAATATATAAGCTATGTTCATGGCAAATTACATCAAAATTGATTTAATATTTTAGCCGTGATAACAAACATACAATAACTAAGGAATAGATACATATAAAATGTTGTCACTCCAAATATTGCGTCGACAATCTCTCCTCTTAGTTTGAAACTCCAACATGAATTTGTTTTTATTATCATAAGTGTGATTCGTTTTTTTTTCAATTAAACTTGGTATTCTACAGTTCAAAAGTTAGATTTTATTTTAGTGCCATTCCTTTTTAGAATTGAAACTATAAGCGCTTGAGCTTGTATGATGACAATCACATAAAAGATTAGTTTATACGGTTATTTGAAAAAAGAGTATATTCTAAAATTACATAAAATGTCTCAGAGCGCTCGTAATACCTAAACGTGTGTAACGTTATTTCAATCGATTTTTTAAATTGAAAATACTTTTTTCGCACATAATATTTATAAAGTTTAAAGACTTTATAACAATACATGATACTTTTTGTGCTTGTCGAATAAAATTGTAGCAAAATGCCAGATGATATCGTATTACCAAATCGAAAATAAAAGCAATAATATTATTGTAACCAGAATTTTGAAAAAACTTAATTGAGAAAAGCGTCCGTGAAGTTTGTTGAAATAACCATTTACTACTATAAATATAGAGAGATAAATACTAAACCTAGTATTGAAATAAATTCTTTGACTTTGTAACGTAAATTTGATCGATTTTAAAATTGAAAGTACCCGTTTTGCACATATTATTATATTGATTTACATTGATACCTAACAATACAATATGTTACAAATTTTTGTTGCCATATAAAATTTTATCAATATGATAGGCGATAAATTCGCATTTCCAATTTGGCAATTACTCGAGGGGAATCCGTCAGTACTACGTCAGAGCGCTCTTGCTGGGGCCACTAGAGACAATATGTAAATTTACGGGAAGAGTACATTTTCCGGGATAAATAGTATCATAATGTGTTATTCCACACTACAATATATCTAACTGCAAAATTTTATACAAATCCGTTCAGCCGTATAAGCGTGAAAGAGTAACAAACATCCATCCATCTATCCTCCCATCCATCCTCACAAAATTTCGCATTTACAATATTAGCAGGATTAGTAGCACTATATTTGCTATGGATACTCTAAGAAGAGTCAAAGTCAAAGTCAAATCATTTATTGCAGTTAGACCATTAAAAGGCACTTTTGGATGTCAATTAATTAAAACTTTTGAATCTAGTTCTCCATTCCAAAAGGCAGTTTCGTATGGAGAAGAACGGGCAAGAAACTCCATACTTAATCTTTAAAAAAACGTATTACATTATGTTGTACAGTTATATTTAATCCATAAAAAATATGCTAATGTCAAAATGATCTACCAACAATAAAAGTAACACAAAGTACTACAATATGTAGTAAGTGCTACGAATTAAGAAATGGAAGCTACACCAATTGTAATATTTAATACCAATATTATGATCGTAGAATCACTTCTAACATTTCAAAATACAACGACAACGAAGAGGAATCAACAATCACGTAACTATAGCAACAACTCTCTTGTTCCAGGCAATGTCATCGACGTAGATGATCTCCTTGCCAGACGTGGAAACAACAACAAAATGGAACACAACGACAGACACGCCAACAGAAATCATTATAGAAAACGTCAACGAAGAAAAGTACAATTTAACAAACAGCTTTTACAATGTTATAACCAATACAGATGAGACGATTCTGGTTGATGACTGTGTTAATGTGACGTTTAATGAGTCTGATCTTGGATGTACGGAGAAGGCTTATGACTGTTTTGAAATCAGTGTTGTTATAATATTGTGTTTGTTGATAGTAGTGACGGTGATTGGTAATACGTTGATTATTTCTGCTGTGGTGACGACGAAACGGTTGAGGACTGTGACCAACTGTTTTGTGACTAGTTTGGCGGTTGCTGATTTGTTGGTTGGCATCTTTGTGATGCCGCCTGCTATTGCTGTTCATATTACTGGTGAGTTATTGATTTTTATTAGATTATTCCTTGTGTTATGTTTTTAGGTTTTATCTATGTATGTATGTATGCAATTGTTTTATTTCCCGTTTCTCTAAGAGCCTCCGCCCTCGTTCGATTTTTTGTAGGATATGTACGTTATATTAGAATTCATGTACTCCATTCCCTCCGACAAAAAATCGGTCACCGATTGTCTAACGTGTGTGGACAGCCTTATGCTTTTTCTAAAAAACAAAAGAAGCTTAAGTATCTCCTTATAAAGCTATCTGCCAGTGAAAGTCCCATCAAAATCGGTGCAGCCGTTTAGGAGATGGCTGGATCAAACTAACAGACAAACAGACGGACAACATCATTTTTTTAATGTACCGTGTAAATAGTTATATGAATTTAGTAAAACCTATTATACTACACTTCAATTGTATTTATTGGTATAGAAGGAGAATTAGGGTTCCACGCAAAAAAAATCCCCGTTATACCTGACCAAACCTGACATACACGCAAAGGAAAGAACCCGCGGGCATAAGCTAGTTTAAAATAATACTTTAATTCAATCTTAAATAATGAAAAGGTCAATGCCCAAAACGAGAACATCCTACTACTATTATAAAGGCGAAAGTTTGTATGTATGGATGTATGGATGGATGTTTGTTACTCTTTCACGCTTAAACGGCTGAATGGATCTGGATGAAATTTGGCACAAAGATAGATCATAGTCTGGAATAACACATAGGCTACTTTTTATCCCGGGAAAATGTACGGTACCCGTAGGATAACACATCAACTGTGACGCGGACGAAGTCGCGGGCAGAAGCTAGTTCCAAATAAATAACAAATGAATATTATTTCAAATCCAAATTCATTATTAGTAATTGCTTCAAACATTTTCGTCTATTGTTAAGATTATTCCCACTTAACAATGGTGATTTCACTTCTCATTTGATAAGTTTTAATTGAATTAATTTGGATTTTGTTCATTACGGTACGTATTGTTAAAAGTTATTTTTGAATAACAGCTTTCCTTCGTGCCATTCTGCGTATTATGCAAATGCTACGAAGTAATTAGAAGCTTCTTTAATAATCCACACTTAATATTATAAATGCGAAAGTAACTTCGTTTGTCTGTTTCGCTTTTACGCCTAAACCGCTGAACAGATTTCGATAAAATTTGGTGCAGTGATAGATTAAACCTTGGAGAAAGACATAGGCTACCTTTTGTCTCGAAAAAAGGGCTTAAAGTGGTTGAAATAGGGGGTGAAAGTTTGTATGGCAGTCCGTCATTATTGAAGATTTAACCAGGAATTTTTGTATTTAAGCACTTGTTAAAAAATAGTTTAAGCGTTTTTGAAAAATAAAACCCAAAAAAAGGCTGTGATAAAGTAACTGTTCCACAAGGATAAACTCGCAAACAAAAGCTAGTTGGTCATTAAATACATATAATTCATAATTAAAATTATTTTCCAATTTAATTTAGCAGTTTTAAGTTATAAAATAAAATGATGATAATATAATTAAATCTTAACAAAAACAATCAAAGAAAGTTTTCCTTAATGTCGTAGAAACAAAAGAAAACAGTTTTTATTAAAATACCTTCATTGGGATCGACATTAAAAACAGAACGGCTATTAAAATTATTACGACATAATAAGGACAGTCGCAAGAAATTCTTATTTCTCTGTTTTTTTTTTGGGTTTCGTATACAAAAAGTGCTAAACGGGACCTTATTAGTAAGGCTCTGGTGTCTGCCTATCCACCCGTTTACCACGGGCAGTATCTTTTAAATCGTACTAAGTAGATAATAATAAATAAAAAAAAAATATACCATCACGCCTATATTCCCCAAAAGGTTAGGCAGAGGTGTACCAATGTACACCCGCAGTTTGCCGGTATATTTAAGTCCCATGTAATAGGGGTCGAGCCTATTGCCATTGACCGGGCACAATTCCAAACTCCGAGCTGTTACTGAGAATTTTATAAAAAAATCTAATAACACTTTTTGCCCGACCTGGGAATCGTACCCAGGACCTCTAGCGTAGCAGTCGTGCTTAGGACCACTAGGCTAACGAGGCAATATTAGGTAGATACTTGAAGCTTTTACAAAGTATGTTACTATGCCTTTGGCCTACTAAAACAATAAATAATAAAATCCTTTAAATTTTATCTTTACTTTTTTATTTTATAAAATAAAAAACGTGTTTTTTTTTTGTTAAATATTGTACGGAACCCTTCGCGTGTGAGTCTGAATCGCACTTGGCAGGTGTTTTGCTAAAACGGTGTATTCTACAGACTTTATAGACACATTCATGTCAAGTTTGTAAGCTGGCTTCATATTAAGTATTTATGTTTTTGTGCAAATGAGAATTCCAGATGTTTTTCAGTTGCTATGTAGTTACTTTTTCAAGCAGGGACGGACTGTAATTTTGTGGGGCGCTGGCGAAATGTTACTAATTGCTTAATTGAATTGTCAATTTGTCAAAAATCTGTTTCCTATTTATTTATTTATTTGGGATCTCCAACAAAAGATATAGGTACACAAATCACGACATAAAAACAATATTACAAAAGTATTATGTAGGTGTACTCTTTCATTTATAGGACAGCATGCACAATAAAAAATAATTATGTACAGGTACGTTACCTGTGGGAAGCAAATTAGTATTATAATAGTCCTATAAGATAAAAGTGAGTCAACAGCCGGGGTGCCAAAGAATGTTCAGAACGACGATTGCGCCCCGGAAAATAGTAGTCGGAGGAACACCGTGGGGTCAGTAGAAGTTTGACACACCCCTCCTTCATCCCCGAGCCGGAGGCATTCAAAGAGCATTTCCACACGAAAAAGAAAAGATAGAAGCGAGATTATTATTACAGTCAAGGCTGCATGGTGCCCGGGGGCCCTTTATACAGGATAAGTATTTAACCAGTGCGTAAATTTTTTTTGGTAGTTCAGTGTCAGTAATAGAACACATTTACGTGTTAAGATAAAAAAAAAATTAAACAAAATTTCAACCTTATCCGAGTTTGAAATAAGCAAAACATGGACATAATCTATTCGCCATACTATCAATGAAAACTCGCGGCCGCCGCCCGGGCGCATGGCTAGGGTGAGGGGGTGGGGAATGCGCTAGCGCCGAGTGACAATAAAATATGGTTTTTAAGTAAACATGTTTCGTAAGCGATAACTTTTTTTTTTGTACTAAGACATATCAAAATAAAATATACGTGTTTAATAAAACGTGTTGAAGTTTATTATGGCAAAATTTACGCACTGGTTAAATTTTTTTCCTGTATACACGCGGCCCAAAATTTCGTCTCTGTATTCAATCTTGTGTTTTAACACACATACCATCACGCTTGTATTCCCCAAAGGGTTAGGCTGTGTACCAATGTAAAAAGACGTAGAAAAACGCAATAACACTTTGCTCGTCCTGGGAATCGAACCCAAGACCTCTAGCGTAGCAGTCGCGGTTAGGACCACTAGGCCAACAAGGCAGTTAAAAAAAAGAGGTAAAATCAAGATTATTATTACCGTCTAGACTGGATGGTGCCCGGGGGCCCTTTATATATATGTATACACGGGGCCCAGAGCTGCAGCGTAAAGTGCTATTTAGATCCATCCCTGTATTCAAGCTTGTGTTTCAAGTTCTTTAAAAGTGCTGTATTTTTTACTGTATAAAGACGAAGTGCTGCATCATACCAATCAGGTTCCAGACGAGAAAAAAGTCTTACACAAACTTACTCAACAGTAAAATGTGATCAGACTAGAAAAGTACCAAGATACCCACAGACCCAATTTAGCTTATATGTCCCATGAAATAAGGTTCAAATTGTATCAAAACAGGATCTATTTAATTCGGTGTGAAAATACCTTGGCGGCTTTTTCTTAGGAAGCATTATTAAAAACCCCTTTTCGTTTCACACCACACCGAGTTCCTTTGGTAGATAAACGGAAAAGAGCGCCTCAATATATACCAGACTAGCTTACGCTCGCGATTTCGTCCGTGTTTTATTTTTCCCCTGTGTTAAGTTACATCTTTGGTTACTGCTGCGCTCCCGATTACGTAGCGAGATGTTATATAGCCTATATTACTTCTTGATAATGTAGCTATCTATAGATAAAAAAATGGGTAAAATCGGTTCATTAGTTTCAAAGCTTATTTGGTACAAATGATAAAAAAATCTTCTTTATAATGTTACCAGAGTACTTCCCGCAACTTCGCCCGTGTTAGAAATAGGTAGAGAAAAAGGTAAAATAATTAAAATAAATTTGAATCAAATATATTTATTTATTTAATATATAGCAATTATCTTATTTATTAAAGTTGCTCAATATTGAAACTAACCTTATGTATCAATGAAAGTCATTTATCATTATTACTCATTGGTAACATCATTTAGTTACTACATCAAGTATATAACCAACACT
Organism: Caradrina clavipalpis; assembly: GCA_932526535.1. Lineage (NCBI taxonomy): Eukaryota > Metazoa > Arthropoda > Insecta > Lepidoptera > Noctuidae > Caradrina > Caradrina clavipalpis. The sequence continues at coordinate 3,266,978 of OW052110.1, forward strand.
GCTATCAGCAGTACAAAAGTATATATATGTTAACACATATAGGAAAGTGTCTTTATATACATACGTATACATATATATACACATAATGTATATATACATATAGCCCATAATATATTTATACAACATTATTGCTCACTAATAACATTATTTAGGTACCATATAAATTATATAACTAGATCAAGTAAATAACCAGCATTACAAAAGAATATAAGGAACACATAATTATAATATCTAATAAAAGAGGAAATATACTTAACTAGCGATCTGCTCGGTCCGACAGCTCAGATAAGAATGACCCCCAAAGCGTTGGGCTCTCGCCTTTATAGACAGTGACAAACAAGTGACGTCATCGAGTCGTTAGTACAGAGACTTGTACAAATGTGTCTAGAAATTATATTTATGTGTATAAAAAGTTATAATTATGTAACGACATAAATAATAAAATATAAATAACGTAAAACTGGTTTTAGCTATGATTTTATGATTTGAATCATAACCGAACCAACTTCCGGTATCAACAAATCATAAAATACAACTTTAACAATTAAAAATATAGTATATATATTATAACTTTTAATGATTATTATCATTAAAAGCCATAATATATAACACGGCCATTCTGATAAGTACTTCGTTCTCGAAGTACAATCATGATATATTTTTTATATCTTTTTAAGTAGTACTTTTATTGTTGTTATAGGCACAGCCACAGCCACAGGCACAGCCACAGCCACAGGCACAGCCACAGGCACAGCCACAGGCACAGCCACAGGCACCGCCACAGGCACAGCCACAGGCACCGCCACAGGCACCGCCACAGGCACCGCCACAGGCACAGCCACAGGCACAGCCATAGCCATAGGCACAGCCACAGGCACAGCCATAGGCACAGCCACAGGGACAGCCACAGGCAAAGCCATAGCCATAGGCACAGCCACAGGGACAGCCACGGGCACAGCCATAAATTTCGTTCAAGCGAGGCTGAACACAAAGTATATTCGCATTACTACCAATTAGTAGTTGTATAGGGGAAAAACCCGTAGATTTCGAACTGTGGTATTTATGGATTACTGCCATTTTCATAATTCGTTCGGCCAATCTGACATATTACCGCGGTGTTGGTTTGATCAATTATTGATAGATTTACGTCATCCTGCCTATTCTCGCTGGATAACGCTTCTTTTTCAGCAGTAAGCAGCTTCTGGATAATCTCTGTCTCCATTCGGGTAGTGAAAAAAAAATCCTGGAAATATATTCTTATTCACTTAATAAATCCTCATTTTATTTACATTTAATATAAAAATAAAAACATAATTATAATAAATATTGGTATGTGATCCCACTTCTGATGTTAGAAATAGGTAGAGAAAAAGGTAAAATAATTAAAATAAATTTGAATCAAATATATTTATTTATTTAATATATAGCAATTATCTTATTTATTAAAGTTGCTCAATATTGAAACTAACCTTATGTATCAATGAAAGTCATTTATCATTATTACTCATTGGTAACATCATTTAGTTACTACATCAAGTATATAACCAACACTGCTATCAGCAGTACAAAAGTATATATATGTTAACACATATAGGAAAGTGTCTTTATATACATACGTATACATATATATACACATAATGTATATATACATATAGCCCATAATATATTTATACAACATTATTGCTCACTAATAACATTATTTAGGTACCATATAAATTATATAACTAGATCAAGTAAATAACCAGCATTACAAAAGAATATAAGGAACACATAATTATAATATCTAATAAAAGAGGAAATATACTTAACTAGCGATCTGCTCGGTCCGACAGCTCAGATAAGAATGACCCCCAAAGCGTTGGGCTCTCGCCTTTATAGACAGTGACAAACAAGTGACGTCATCGAGTCGTTAGTACAGAGACTTGTACAAATGTGTCTAGAAATTATATTTATGTGTATAAAAAGTTATAATTATGTAACGACATAAATAATAAAATATAAATAACGTAAAACTGGTTTTAGCTATGATTTTATGATTTGAATCATAACCGAACCAACTTCCGGTATCAACAAATCATAAAATACAACTTTAACAATTAAAAATATAGTATATATATTATAACTTTTAATGATTATTATCATTAAAAGCCATAATATATAACAATATATAACACCCGCGTGTGTTATTTTACCCGCCGTAATTTACGTGTTTGGTTAATGCTACGCTCCTATGGGTCCTAGCGTGATGATACATAGCATAGACACTCAGGAATAATGTTGCTATCTATTGGTGAAAAAATAGTTAAAATCAGTCTAGTAGTTTCGAAGCCTATTCGATACAAACAAACAAACAAAAAAAACTTTCCTCTTTATAATATTAAATATAGATAGAATAGATGTACCCGAAAATATTAAAGCAGCAAGCAGTTCTCGTAAAAAAACGAGGATATCGGATTTATTTTGTTGAAGGGTATGGTTATTGGGGTAGTTCAATAAATGTTCGTTTGCCCGCAAGTGTAGGTCCGACTTTCGAAGTCGTTTGGGTATGATTGAAACGGCAAAGTACTGTCCGACACTGGATGCTTTACGACTTACTTTCCTGCAAGTACTTCTAAATCGAGTCATAAAAAGGAAGCTACTAGATTGTAATAAGTTGTAAAAAATATTCGACAGTAACTTTCGTCTTTTTGGTAATTTCTTTTTTATTATTGAAACTAGATTGTTCCTGCGACTTCGTTCGTTTTTTAACCGACTTCAAAAAAGGAGGAGGTTCTCAATTCGTCTGTATGTATAATTTTTTTTTTTTATGTATGTTCTCCGATATTTTCGTCAATTATAGACGGATTTCAAAATTTTTTTTTTTCGTGTCTCGTCGCGACATGATGTAATATAGCCTACTTATAGTATTCCTCATGAATACACATACCATCACGAATATACAGGCGTGATTTATGCGAGCAGTGGTCCTAAGCGCGACTGCTACGCCAGAGGTCTTGGGTTCGATTCCTAGGTCGAGGAAGGTGTTATTGGGTTTTTCTATAAAATTCGCAGTAGCAGCTCGAAGTTAGGATTTGTGCCCGGTTAGTAGCATTAGGCTCGCCCCCGATTACATAGGATCTAACACTGCCGGCGAACTGTGGATGTACATTGGTACACCTCTGCTTAGCTCTTCGAGGAATATAGGCGTGATGGTATGTGTCTCTCTCTGTATGTTTGTTTGTTATTACATTACAGCAAAACCACTGAACCGATGGTAATGAAATTTCACAAAGAGGTTCCTTAAAATCGGGTTAATGATATATCTGTACACGATACACGTGCCCGTTTTCGCTTGAAGCCAACCTTTTTGTAATTACCTACCTACTTACTAAGTAGGTAACCTTTTGTACGTAGTAGTTGTAGAGCTCTATGTGAAGGAGCTCGTCCGGGGAAGTACTACCACCATATCTATGTCTGCCGCAGTCTGGTTCGAAGTGTTGTTGGAAGTGTTGGAAGAGTTCACTGTTGAAGCAGTAGTAGTAGCAGAGCTTTTTTTGAAGGAGGTCGTCCGAGAAAGTACAATCAAACCGATTTCTACCGCAAAGCAACTTTGTTGTGTTCTGGTTCGAAGGGTATAAGTACCGGTGTATTTACAGGTACATGAGACATTTTAACTTTGTACCTAGGATGGCAACGCATTGGAAAAGACTCTGGTATTGCAGAAGCAGTAGCTTATAGGCAGCGATGACCACTAAATAAAAGTTGGTCGTCGACTTTAAATAAATGATACTACCTAGATTTAAACCAATGACTTTGTCTGCATTCGCAACACCAGATATCGCGGATATAGCCTCTGGCAAAAGCAAGCAATTTATAAATTAATACAAAAGCTAAAATATTTTTGGGTTTCAAAATATTTCTAACATGAACGTGTTTTGTTATGGACACGCTTTTGTATTGCTTTGTTACGCAATGTGCATATGTATTCAACATTCCAGCTCAATAGAACACCGAAAAGTGGGTCAAAATTAACTTGTAATTATTTGAATAAGTTCCTATGGCCACCTTCCGGCTCCATCATCAGACCAGATCTGTGACATAAATATATTGCATAGACATGCAAGTTGCACATTTACGCAACATTTCTGTTATATCTAACACTGGCAAGCAGGTCAAATTTAACATATAATATATGATTTCACAGATAGAAAGTAAATAAAATCTTGTAAACAAGTTATAAAACTAAAAAAAGTAAGCAACCCCTGACAGAACAATAAAGCTCCCTACGCATTTAATAAAAGAGCTGATAACCTTGAAACAGGTGAACCGATTTTGATAAAACATATCTAAGAACCATCGCTAAGAAACCTGCTTTTAAATAAAAAAAACCGCATCTAAATTGGTTCACCCGTTTTAAAGCTACGGTGCCACAGACAGACACGTCAAACTTATAACACCCCTCTTTTTGCCCCTAAAAAGGGTTAAGAGAGCTTGAAATAAATGTATGTGCCAAAAATAAAACAAAAGAAAATCGTCTCAAACATAAACAAAATTAGAAGTATAATCCTATGAAACCCTTCTTAGTTAAACGATACGATCACGTAAGAGTATTTCTCGGTAAGTGGATCGTGTTCGTGATATTTGCTTACACCTCGCACCTGAGACACATAATTGATAGGTACAGAAAATCCACTTAACACAACGAGCGAAAACTTACACACATAGACAAATTTCATGTTTATCCTCAGTGCAAATGCACTCGTAACTATGATTCGTTTGAGGTAATTTAATATCTCATACGTATAGTTGATTAAGATATTTTGTGCTGGCACCTAGCTTGCTAACTGCTTTCAAATTGCTGTTAGTGTAGATCTCAATACTTTTAGTACCTTACTATGACAGGGAAGTTTTTTTTTTACGTAACCATACTGACTTCTTCCGTTAAGGGAACCAGTCTTTTACTAACTAAAATCCACTTGTGCTCCTCCTACTGCCCTTTGCGTTCCTGGGCTACGGTGACGATTTCGAACCAAATCCACAACCTTGGAAACCAAGACTATGAAAGGTATACCACACAATAAAATCTAGCTATGTGCCAGGCAGAAGCTTTGGGTCTCGCACACGAATGCTTCCTTACCACCGTACAATATTGAACACTACATACATAAAACCAGGTTTTTTGTTGTTATATACCAGGGAACTGTGAGTGTACATTGGTACACCTCTGCCTAACCCTTCATGGAATACAGGCGTGATTGTCTGTGTTATTTGTTGTTTAAGCGGCCATTATCCGTAAAAAATTCAAGTGTCTATCTATTACGGTTCACAAGATACAGTCTTGTGACAGACGGATGAAAGCGCGAACAGACACAGTGGAGTTTACTAATAGGGTTCTTTTTGCGATTGTTTTCGCTTGTTGTATGAAATGAACCTTCTATAGGTTACTTATTTACTTCGTACCTGAGATTTTTTCTAATCATTTACTGAGTGTAACTTGTACTCCTTAAGTAAATGATTCCCTATTTAGATTTAATATAGCGTTAAACATCTAGGTGTTTTGTAGAACGTGTCTGAGATTGTAATATTTACAATTTTCATATCTTTTTTGTTATTATGGAAGGTCTTTACTTGGATAAATAGTAAAAATTGTAAAACAAATAATACTTTTTTAACTGTCCTACTGGGCTAGATTTCTAGGAAACTAGAAAAAGTGGTGGGATAAAGTATAAATGGGATTTACTATCATCATCTCATCTGCTTAGCCTTTTTCGCAACTGCGTTGGGGTCGGCTTGGATGGGATTTACCATTAGTACATATTTCTTACCAGAAGGTGGTAGTGAGACGTTCAGCCTTTATTTTATATTCATATTCATATTCAATAATTATCATACCATAATGTCAATAAAGATGTTACACAATTTACCTCGGATATAACGTAAAGCTGTTGGTCTTGCGCCCCATCTCTCCGTGGCCATGTCGGATTGCCGTCCCATCGGACTATGAGAGAGAGAAGAGGGAGTACAACGGTTTAGTTGAGATTGTTTTTTCCCTCTCTCTCTTATAGCGTTCCACATTTCTCCATCTGCTTTTTCCTTCCCATCTTCCATGAATGCTTCTAGTTGTACTTATTATACTTCGATTGAAAATTCCTGAAGACTACCTCGTTAGCCTAGTTGTCGCTACCGCTAGAGGTCATGGGTTCGATTCTCTGGTCGAGCAAAGTGTTATTAGGTTTTTCTATGAAATTCTCAGTAGCATCTCGGAGTTAGGATTTGTGCCCAGTACGACATCATGCTTCGATTAAAAGGAGCGGAGCAGTATCACGAGGTATAGCTAGTATATTATATGTATTGTATATTGGTTACCTAAACAAATATTAAAAGACGGCACATTTGATTTCAAGTCTTATTTAATTAAACAGAGATTTCATTCTTGTTCGTCTAATTTGATGACTCTCAATGCCAAGAGTAATTACCGCATCTGCCTCATTAATTCAATGTCGTGTTTCATCAAAATTGCTGGATCCTTATTGGCTTAGTTACCACATTTAAAGCTCAATTTTCGAGTATTTCATCTTCTTACTGTATTTTGCTTGGGTATTTGTTACCATCATCAAACCGCCTGTAGTCCCCGAAGGATTAGGCAGAGGTGTACCGATGTATACCCACAGTTCGCCGGTATGTTTTAAGTCCCACGTAATAAGGGGCGAGCCTATTGCCACAAGTCCTCACTCAGACCTGCTACTGAGAATTTCATTAAAAAACCCAATAACACTGCTCGACTTGGAAATCGAACCCAAGACATCTAGCGAAGCAGTTGGGCAATGAAGAATGTTACTAGGTATGCTTATTCGCTTGAAATTTTGTTTCAGTAAAGCCTGCAGGTATACAAATACACTAGTAATTAGTTTTTGGGAAGTAATTATTAATATTTACAATGTTATTAATGTCCAGTCAAAATTTGTTTAGCTTGCGACCTAAATGCCTGCCTCCATTCGAATTCAATTAATTTAGACGGGCATATACGAAGCAAACACTACGCATGTAAAACCTAAAATTGATATGAGTAAACCTGAATGTGTTTCAAAAATGTTTTGATATAAAAAATAATTTGTGTCTATAAAATTTTATAAATAAAAGAATATTGTATTTTTTAGTAAAAGAAGGTTTTTAAAGGGGTCTCCATACATGTGTAATACCTATTATCACAGGAAAGATATTTTTTTAAGTTGTGTGGGTCACCTATGCTTGAAGTAGGAGACCAGAGTAGACCAGACTAGAGGAGTGGAGTAGGAATATGTTATGGATAGGCATATTGTTGTGGCATATTGTTGTAAAAATATTAAATGGATTTTTTTAACTTAAAAAATGTAAATAACATGTATCACAAATTCACAACTAGGCTAGCAAGACAATTCGAGGCAGTTATTATCACATAACATACCATCACGCCTGTATTCCCGGAAGGGTTAGGCAGAGGTGTACCAATGTACACCCACAGTTCGCCGGTAATCTTTTAAGTCCCATGTAATAGGGGGCGAGCCTATTGCCATTAGCCGGGCACAAATCCCAACTCCAAAATGCTACTGAGAAATTCCCAATGGAAAAACCCAATAACACTTTTGCTCGACCTGGGAATCGAACCCAGGACTCCATGCTCATCAGTCAGTCGTGCAGTTATTCACATTTTAATTTAACCGAAAGTTTTAAGAAGGTGCTAAAAACAACCCTAAAATAATAAGGTACTTAACGGAGTACCGAGATTGTTGTAATAATGTTGTAAGTACTCCAACTAAATTGTACCCATTAGTACTTAACCCACAAAAGGCACTTGTGCCTAAAAATGCCTTTTCTGGCCTCGGTTTTACTAATTGCCGTTTCGTTTGCAAAAGGTTAGGTAAGTACTTGAGTACGGTCGCCATCATAAGTAATTTACTTTTGAAATTAAAATTTATAATTTTCCAAATCGTTAAATGAATTTTCTCAGAAGCTTGTAGGATTGTTTTAAGTTATTTCAACAGGTAATATATTTCAAGTTACAAAATCTTATTTTATTTTATTTTCTAAAGTCGAAGGAAAACCAAAATTGATTTCAGAATCCAATTTAATTTTGTCTTCATCATAATCATCATCATCATATCAGCCTTAGCACGTCCACTGCTACATTCATAAAAAAAACGATTAAAATAATAATATTATGTACCTACATTCTACTATTAGGTATATAATTTTACAAATAATCACTGGCAAATGAAGAGTTCCGTATCCTCCCACAATATTAAGATTGAGCTAGAAAAAACGCCGAATACAAAAAGTTTCTTGTGCCCCCTTAAATTAATTAATTATTATTTTAGCATAAAACAACCATAGTACCTAATGCACGCTCTGATGAAATTTCAAGACACTACTTATAGACGGTCAGATGATATAAAGCGGAGTTTTAGTAATCGGGCCCCGTTTAGGTACGGAACCCAATTTTCACAATCCACACTTAGTAGGTACCTATACTTTTCTTTTTCATAGCAAGCGTACTCCGCTATATTTACTTACCTAAACGTAATGCTCTAATAGGTACTCTCATACATTTTAAATAACGCCCAAATTACTGTGAACGCAACTTCGCCTCTTTACCTATTGAAGAACTTCTTAAAAGTTCTTATAGGTAATTTAATTTTGGCCAAAAATTTCTCTAAAGCATACACACAAATTCGATTACGGGCATAAAGACATTTAACCTGTAAAAAGGGACCTTTTGAGTAAAATGATTGATGGCTGACTTTGAAAGGCCTGAAAATAATAATTACCGGTTTTTTTTCTTTATAAAAGCGTCGGTTTTTAGCTTACATTGTAATAATAGAGTGGATTATTCTTGATGTATATGCTTATGTTTTCTTTGTTTGACTGCCCCGTTGGTCTCGTGGGCGTGAGCGTGGGGTCCCGGGTTCGATTCCCAGGTCGGGCAAAAAGTGTTATTGGGTTTTTCTATTAGGAATTTCTTAGTAACAGCCCGGAGTTTGGAAGTTGGTGGTGTGACCCCCCGTGCCTCGGAAAGCACGTAAAGCCGTTGGTCCCGGCTGTCATTCGTAGATCTTTGACAGCCGTTACAGTTAGTCAGAAGCCATAAAGTCTGACAACCAGTCTAACCAAGAGGTATTGTGTTGCCCAATTACTGGGTTGTGGAGGTCAGATAGGCAGTCGCTCCATGTAAAACACTGGTATTCAGCTGCTTCCGGTTAGACTGGAAGCCGACCCCAACATAGTTGGGAAAAGGCTAAGCAGATGATGATGATGCTTTCTTTGTAATGCCATTATTTTTCATCCAACGTGCCTAACGACATAACTTGGTGGATGTCATTAACCACAGAAGACACAAGTTCTTAACATAATACCGAACTATCTATCAAACTAAACAGGTACCTATATAATATCTATATTCACTAACTCTTGCCCGCGACTTCGTTTACCTAAATGATGGTTATCGCAGATGCAGAAAAAGTAGTCTATATACTTTCTTGGGGCTTAAACCTACCCCATACCAAATTTCATCATAATCGGGTCGGTAGTTTCATCGTGAAAGCACAACAGATAGACAGAGTTACTTTGGCTTTTATAATATTAGTATGCATGTACCTACTATACAGTAGACACACAAACCATCAAGTATAAATTTTGTAAATAATGTTACAACACATACAATCACGCCTGTATTCCCCGAAGGGTTAGGCAGAGGTGTACCAATGTACACCCACAGTTCGCCGGTATATTTAGGTCCCATGTAATAGGGGGCGAGCCTATTGCCATTAACCGGGCACAAATCCAAACTCCGAGCTGCTACTGAGAGTTTCATAGAAAAACTCAATAACACTTTTTGCTCGACCCGGGAATCGAACCCAGGACCTCTAGCGTAGAAGTCGCGCTCAGGACCACTAGGCCTACGAGGCAAACTACAACCACCTTTGTCATATTCACTAAGTTTTTGCTTGAGACTTCGTCCGGAAGAATTACCATTATTGTTAATTTCAACGTATTGAAAATAGCACTCATTACGTAACTATTGGCTAACCTAGTCATCCTAGCGCGTGGTGCTACGCCAGAGTTCTGGGGTTCGATTCCCAGGTCGTGCCAAATGCGTTATTGGCCTTTTCTCGGAAATACGATTTATGCCCGGTATGGCAAATGGTTCGGGCAAACTGTGGGATTAGGTATATTGGTACACGTCTGCTACCGCTTCGGGGAATACAGGCGTGGTGGTATGTGAAAATAGCAATCGGTGATAACGTAACTTCATTTTCAAAATTCGACCTTCTATTTCCAGACATTGGTGTCGATTCTGTTATGCACAAGCTAAACTTAATTTAGACTATTTCTTTCTTTTTCTTTCCAATCAAACAAGAAAGGGACGCACGTGATTTAGACTTGTCAATTTTAGTTGATCTAAAACCTCTTTAAAATTATAGTTGACATGTCAGAACGCGTTGATTAAAAATACGGAAAAGTTCAAGGCAAAACTAATTTGACATCTCTAACTTAGTTCTAAGGTATTACCGTCCTTTTTTTTCGCTGTATGTTAGTAGATGTCAATTCTCTCATTTTAGTTTAGTTTGTGAACAAGGAAATTGGCACTAATAACGTATTTAAACAAACTAATAAATTCTTCAGCTTTTCAAGCAGGTATCTATACATATAATAAAATCGTAACGAGGCCAATTCCGTACATTCAATATTTTTTATAAAGAGTAATTCTCACATGTTAAATACATTATACTAAACCCAAAAAAATGGTTTAGAATTTTTGTCTGTTTGTTTGTATGTACGCGCATAACTTTTTAACTTCTGCACCGATTTGAACAAAACTTTTGGCATTGTGTTGGCAGTAACCTGAGCTGTAATCTTAGGTACAATTCATCACGCTATGTCACATAGGGGTTAGACAGAAACAGTTTGAACACTATTAACTTAAAAATACTGAACGCTAACGAAGTCGCAGTCAACAGCTAGTAGTTTCATATAGGTTTACACGATCTTAATATCTCTACGGGGCCTAAACTCGATTTGTCCACAAAAGCAACTTATAGCTCTCCGAAGGACGCGGTTACTTTTTATTTAACTCCACCGGTTAAAGGTCTGGTCTCCCCAGGGTGTAGTTCTCGCTATTAAACTTGGAACTATTTGAAGAAACGCTTTTGATGTTGAAAATGTATTTTCTTTTGTTAAACGTGTGTATTTGTAAGAATTGTGTATACGTTCAGTAAGTGGGCCTTCAAACCAATTGTTCAACGAAATTGTTGTTTAGGTGTTTCTTTAGCTTAGACATTATCTAAGTAGGCGTTTCTTAACTTAATTACCTTTACGAAACGTTCTTTACTTTACTTGGTGTCTTTGACACGTCTTCCCCCCTAGCCAAGTCACAAACGATAATCGTAAACGCTCGGTAGGTACCAATAGATTTTCAACTTAATACCTAAGAGCCTTAAGTTGAAAATCTATTAAAGGTTTCTAAGCGTTAGCGACTGGAACGAACGAAAACGCTATGCAATCTTCATTAGATCTTCAACTTAAAACCAAGCACATAAAGTTGAAGATCTATTAAAGCCTACTGATCGTTTGCGTTTATCGTTTTTGACTTGGCTAGGAGGGCTTGTCTGTCATTGGTAATAATTGGTAGCTCGAAAGTTGACAACCAGTTTTAAAACCATATTGTATTAGCCAGTAACTAATTTGTGGAGGTCACGCATGCAGAAGCTTGTACTACATAATTTCTCACACACGCTTCTCTCTGCAATGCAGTAGCGGGTTTACCAGTAGGCTAAGCAAGCTTAAGCCTAGGGCGGCAGATTTTAGTGGCGTTGAATTTGGAGCACGAATATTTTACTTTTTCTTTCTTTCTTTCTTTCTTTCTTCTTCTTTAAACTTTCATAGCTTAAAATGACAATAGAAAGCCTATACTTGGGAAATGTGTACATCAGCCGCTGTTGCAACGTTATTAACACTTTCTGACCCACAGTTTACCTATTTAAATTTTGTAAGCCAGTACACTTTTATATCATGAAAAGATTCTACGACCAACCTGATGTTAAGTTATACCCTATAGGCCTTGCAAATGCGTTACCATCCCAGAGACGAAGGTAAAATTTGTTATGTGCCTGTAATTACACCGGAATCCAAACCCTTTAAACTGAAACACAGCAACGCTGCTTTGCGGCAGAAATAGGTACGATGGTAGTACTTCCCCGGACAAGCTCCTTCACAAAGAGCTCTACTACTACTACCCCTTCTTCAACAGTGAACTCTTCCAACACTTCCAACATATAAAAGAAAACCCAAGAACTATCGTTAAAGAAAAAATATATACCTCAAGCTAACGACCTCTCGAGGCAAAAAAACTGTTTCATTCGAATATCGAAGTATGTACTTTTGGAGGAGTGACAAAAAGAATTCCAACGTTAATGATATTTCGAAGCTCTCGAATATTTTATTTTCGAAGTAAGAATTATTGTACTAGCTTCTGCATGCGGTTTTGTCCGTGTGGTTGTTAAGTATACCATAAAACATACAATATACTTCATCATTGAAAGGTCTTTTGCAATCGCTTGCAGAGATTACTTCTTACAAATAAACATACAAAATGTAGGTCTTTATAATATTAATTTGTGTAAACAATTTGACTGCTTAATTAGCCTAGTGGTCCTCTGTTACGCTATAGGTCTTCGGTCGAACAAAGCGATTAGGTTTTTCAATGGAATTCTTAGTAGCAGCTTGGAGTTAGGATTTGTGCTCTGGCAATAGGCTCGAAAATTGGCACATAGAAAAAAAAATTAAGTACTTTTACAAAAGTTTAGGAATGATCGCAATCGAATCTTTCTAAATTATTTTCCTTAAATTTTTGACATTGATTGTTGCTGAGATGTGATTGCGACTACAATGATGTTGAACGCCGTTATTTAGTAGAATTAGCATTAAAGTTATTACTTTAAAGATTACTTTATTTTTATTCGAGATGGGTAAGCTCTTGACTCTAGTCTTGGTCAAAGTCACCTTTTACAAACAAACATACAATTGTACGTCTACATATTAATATTAGATCTATCTATAGACATTTTTGATTGACACCCAAGATACAGAATCGATGCATATTTTTATTTTATTCCAAAAGCTTGAAATGTATTGCTTTGCAAAAATATTCCGTGGAAAACGATACGCAAAGAACCGAGAGTATTTCTGTACGAAATGTACAAGTTTTTTTTCCGTTTTTACGATACGATACGTGAGGTTACGCTGTCAATAAATTTGCATGTTTCTTATGGAGGAGTAAAAATCTTTACGTTGATGTTTCACCCGCGTTCAGTTACGTTTTTGGTTACTGCTCCGCTCGTGTGAGTCGTAGCGTGATGTTATGTAGTTTATACTATTACTTATTAATCTAGATATTATATGCAAAAAGAATTTTTCCAATCCGATTGGTAGTTTCAGAGTTTAGAGCGTTTAAATAAACAAGCAAACAAGAAAATTCTTCGGCAATTTTTTATATTAGTATGGATAAGAATATATTTATATTTAAGTTCCAAGTTCCAAGACTCATAATGTTAGTTACTAGATACATAAACTCACACCCTTTTCTCATGGGGATAGGCAGAAATCACAGAACGCCACTTGCTACGTACCTTACATACTCCTTTCGCCTCGTCCACGTTCATATATCTGTAGTGCTATTCTAAAAAGTTCATTTGCCAAATCACTTCTGAATGCGCGGTAATATTTTAGTTTTGTATTCTTAAAATGAGTGAGTTCGACGTGCACTCTAGCAACGTAAGTGAGAAGCATTATATCGAGTGAGTATTTTGACGTTTTTCAATAGGATTTGATATTCTGCGAAGCAAGCGTGGCTATCGAGATGATTTGCGGGATGACTTTCGAAGTGATTCGCCTATTTTAGAAAAGCATAGCTGATCATACAAGCACGCCGGTTACAATTACTGCGCACCCGACCTTTCTGAAGAACCTCACCAATAATTTTAATAATTTCGGGGTTATTAGTTACAAACAAAAACTATGTAGGATATTTATAATAACCCTTAAACAAAAACCCTCTTTGTAGCTGGTAAGAATTAACTGTCAACCTTATCGCTAAACAAAATAAGCTTGAAATTTCCACTTTCGACTTTGGTTACTTAGATAACAGAAAACATAAAGTACAGTCAACAAAAGAGTTTGGTATGCAGGGTAGGAGATACACATGTTTTCTAAGGGAAGATATGGATTTTTATTGCAGACTTTTGCAAATAAAGACTTTCATGCTCCGGTTTCTGAACTTATTTGGCGAAAGTTTAAGCTCTTATAGTCGCGCTATCAACTCAACCAGGCTTACCAAGAGTATCGTATTACCCATTACTGGGTTGTGGAGGTCTGATAGGCAGTCGCTCCATGTAAAATATTGATATTCAGCTGCATCCGGTTCGACTGGAAGCCGACCCCAAAATAGTTGGGAAAAGGCTAGGCAGATGATGAGTAGCGCTATCAATTCGATTGTAGCAACTAGATGAGAGTTGCTGAGAATCGAGCTAAGTGGCGTGCGAATGAAGAGACATATGCCCAGCAGTGGACTGTTGCAGGCTGATGATCTTTATCGTGTGGGCAGTAAGGACTAACGACCCTACACACTCTAGTGTCAGATTTTCTAAGCCGCCTCAAGGGTCTCTGACATGGTTACCGATGTCAGTGATGTCCAAGATAGACTTATGAATTAGAAAAAGTCACATTGGCACTTGGTACCGTTTGCGAACCCACAACCTCTTGCATAAGAGGCGGGCGCTTTAACAACTGGGCCATCACGACTGAGGCTGATAATGATGGATTCAGGGTACAATTCTCCTGACTTCTAAGAACAATTACTGTCATAATCTGTCAAAAATGCTAGATGAATGCGAGATGCTAAGATTTTATTAAGTAAATTTTATTTACGTACATTTTACAACGTAAATTGTCGCTGACATAACATTGTGACAAAATTTTGAACGTTTTCAATTAGTAGAATTGGCTTTCTATTTGTGAAATCAATAGGTATTACAGTTACGCTTAGTTTAAGCCCACCCACAATCTCTCATTAGTTCAAATAATAATTCAGTTACATTACTATAATAATATCCACTAAAACATCTCAAACTTATATTTAGAACTGATTTAAATTTAATCATATCTGCCTAACCATTCGTGGAATACAGGCGTTTTTTTTTACCGATGGAAAATCATTAAATGACTTCTCCCGCCCTTGGCGTAACGGGAGGGAGTGTCAGACTTTTACTGACTTTTGGTACTCCGCCCAAGCAGGGCACACTTGTAGAAGTGTGCCCTGCTTGATGGACACGGTGGAGCCAACCGTAGGGTTGGCTCCACCGTGTCCTCATGGCGATCCTAGCAATAAATAGTAGGGAATACAGACGTAATGGTATGTTATTTGTGTCGTGCCTACATGATTCAAGCTATAAAAAACTGCTTATTTATAAAATATCACCTGTTCCATACAAAAATGCAACACCGCAAGATATATGGTACAGTCACGAGCAAAAACATGTATACACTTGGCAAAAATGAAAAGCAATTTTCTCGTGAATGAACAATTGCAACGTTGAGATAAGATCGATTTCATAGTAATATAGGATCCAGAATATGATATTCGTAACACCACTATATTTTAATCGATCCTTTGGGCAGAAACTGCTTTAGAATGTCGCTAAGTGTATATACATGTTGATGCTCGTGACTGTACAGCATTTTTTTTAACCTACAAGAAACCTGTTTCTTTAAATAATTTACTGAATTCATGTCAAAAGGTTTTTGTTTCTATGTTCCCTTCCACCGTACCTATAGCAATTTAATCCACTTCATTTCTTTGTCCCCAGGTAAATGGGAGCTCGGCTGGATCCTCTGTGACATCTGGATAAGCCTGGACATCCTCCTCTGTACAGCCTCCATCCTCTCCCTGTGTGCCATCAGTGTGGACCGCTACTTGGCTGTCACCAGGCCCCTTACGTACTCCAGAAGAAGAAGATCTAAGAAGCTCGCCTTAACCATGATCTTCTTTGTGTGGATTGCTGCTGGGGCGATTACGTGCCCTCCGATGTTTGGTTGGTAAGTATTAATTGTCTCTTAACTTTGAAAACATGTAAAGCTGTTGGTTTTAAGCCCGGTCTTTCTCAGGTCGTTTTTCTTCATTTCTATTGCCGAGCGTGGGGTCCTAAGATTGATTCTCAGGTTTTGCAAATGGTTTTTCTATAAGGAACTTTTCAGTAACAGCCCGAAGTTTGGTAGGTACATACCCGACAGACTATTCCTAACCACTGCAACTCCTGAAAGTCAAAATTAACAGTAGAGACCGCTAGAAAAGCGCCGAGGCAATGAAGCTTGACGAGTCCTGGCGAAACGATTCAACTGCCTTGGATCTCGAAACGAAATTAATCAGAAAATAAACGACTCGCAGACTACCTAGGTAGTTTGGTAGGTAGTGGTGTGACACTTGCCTCAGAAAGCACGTATCTAGAGGTATTGGTCCTGCTCCTGACCTCTCTCCGGTCGTGTCGAATTGCTATAGAACTATGAGAGTGAAGAAGAGGGAGTGCGACCTCTGCTTGCTCACATACCTAATTGAAAGCAATATCAATTTGCCCAAGTTTATTAAAGTGTGAATTGTGGAGATTGATTGTAGTTAGCTTAAGTGTTCGGCTTTAGTTCAGTAATTTTCTTTCCATTTTTCTAAGCATTTGTATTGATTTTGTACATTTAACGTTGTTTAATTTTAAATTTAAAACTGAGTATAACTTTTGGTCATTACGCGTATAAATTAAATCGAAAGTTACATGTTCTTCCCATTATGGCTATATTTTTGTTACCGCAAAGTTACATTAACACTACTGCCTCCCTAGCCAAGTCACAAACGATAATCGTAAACGCTCGGTAGGTACCAATAGATTTTCAACTTAATACCTAAGAGCCTTAAGGTGAAAATCTATTAAAGATTTCTAAGTGTTACCGACTGGAACGAACGAAAACGCTATGCAATCTTCATTAGATCTTCAACTTAAAACCAAGCACATAAAGTTGAAGATCTATTAAAGCCTACTCAGCGTTTGCGTTTATCGTTTGTGACTTGGCTAGGGGGGCAGAGAACTCGCTCTCCTTTGTAATTACTGACTTCCTCATTCCATAATGAAGATACAAATGTATACCCACTAATTATGTAGCGCAAGTTGTAATGTTCAACAGCGTGCAAACAACAAACGCCAGATGGTGCAATTCGCATACATAGGAGACTGAATTGCACCATCTGTTGCTATGTCAGTATTTGAACCGAGAACTAGGAACTGTGTCACAGCCTGCGTATAAGAGCATACTGTATTATTTATACAGGTTGACTTTGAAATCACTGGATCATCTTTCAGGAGGTAAAAAAAGGACTTATAAATAAAAGCAACTTTTATTTTAGGACTAACTCAGACAGAACTTTGAAAAAAATAGATGTTTTGTTGCTTACAATAATGCACGACGCGATGAAAATGTATGGAACGGCTGGTTTTTTTATATATATTCAGAGTTTGTTTCGTAATTAAAGTTGTACCTAATTCGTAAGATTTTCATCTATATTGAAAAACGTCGTCGTTTCGTTTTTTCTATATTGAAAAACGGATTTTTTGTTACACCAAACAGACAAAAGAACCAACAAACAATAATGAAGTGACAAAAAAAACAAATATTCAAATCCAACAAAAAATATTCTACAAAACCAGATCAATTTATTG
The DNA here is from genome assembly GCA_932526535.1 of Caradrina clavipalpis. Classification (NCBI taxonomy): domain Eukaryota; kingdom Metazoa; phylum Arthropoda; class Insecta; order Lepidoptera; family Noctuidae; genus Caradrina; species Caradrina clavipalpis. The sequence continues at coordinate 3,284,746 of OW052110.1, forward strand.
CAAAAAAGAAGTAGATTAATTTAAATAATTCCAATGCTATTAGGAATTCCGTGACCGTTACTGAAATCCTCTTAAGTATTTAGATTTCCGAGCAAAGGAAATATTTAATGTAATAAAGTCTTCCTAAGAAATATTCCCAAATCTGGCTACAGACCAGGGTAATTAACATAACGTGGCATGGCATAAGCATGGCAGCCACACTGGGAAAACACTCCGAAATACTAGCAGAACAGAATGGCACATTTCCGTGTAGAAATTCTAAAACCGGCCTCAGGGCGTGGACACATCATCTCGGCACAGCGTTGCTACCGTGAAATCGCACGTTGCCGCGTCTTCGTGCCGCGGCATAGTGCCGTGTCAGGTGCGCCGTGTCACGGCAGTAACCATCGGTTTTAACTTGCAGTTCTTACTAGATCTTTGATTCTTCATACATACAAACTCACGACTTTTCCCCGTGGAGGTAGACAGAAACCACGCAACGCCACCTGTTATAATCAATATATACATACTCCTTTCGCATATATCCTGTCATACAAGCACGCCGGTTACGAGTACAGCGCACTTCACCTTTCTGAAGAACCTCACCTATTTCTAGGGGGAGACAAATTACGTTACCACTCACATTTCTGCCATTTACATTCCTTTTGTTGTTTGCCTTTCAAGAATACGTCTTTCTCGGTTCAAAACTGCAAGTTTGAGAACACTTTTGAAGCTATGGTTGTTACCAAAGTTAATGGTGGCTCGGAAGTTAGCTGCGAGTGTAGGTTCGCGCCGGTTTATTCAAGTCAATAACAATTTAGGGCTCCATTAATTACTTCTATAGCATAAATATATATCTAGTTACATTAAATGGAGCCTAAATTATTATTAACTCCAATAAACCTGCGCAAACCTGCACTCGCAGCTAACTTTCAAGCTGCCATTTGAATCGTACTATACACGGCACCGTGACGCGGCACGACGTCGCGTCGCGTCGATGTGTCCACGCCCTTATTCGACTTGGCACGCTTGCTGTACACAAACAAATGAACCAGAACGGCAGTAACAGAACAACAATAACAGAATACCTACATTACAAACGGGAAGTTAGGAAGCAAATATAGAAACTTGGTACAATAAGAACAATGGTAAACAGAATATACATTTTTGACGATGTCGTAGAAAATGCGTCGTTGTTTGAAATTCGAGGCTAAGAATTGAACTATAACAAAAGAATACTTGAAATAGGATGTAAATAATAATAATACCAGTCTAACTATCCCTTTTCTTTCTTTTTTTTTAAGACGGGAAATCATCAAATAACTTCCCTCGCCCTGGGCGGGGCGGGAGGGAGTGTCAGACTTTTACTGACTAAAACCCGTCTATGTTCCTTCATGTGCCCTTTGCGTTCCGGGGGCGCGGTATCTCTTTCGAACAACCCGCAGCCCCGGCAGGCATCGGCCCTCAGTGGCCCCATCCAAGTTTGCTGACATCTCTTTGAGGCGCGCGTGGAACACGAACGCGCTGTCGACACGGTCTGTCGCTAGTGAACGTACGGACGGTGAGCTACCCATTGCTCACCGTCCACAGACCCGCGCCTACGGTGGCCGGGAGTCGTCTCGCGGCTCCCGACGCCCGGAGCATCTACCGCGGCGGCCGCTGGGACGGGGGACCCTCCTTTCCATAAACTATCCCTAAGTTTATCTTTTACGTCACTGACGTCGGTGACGGAAAACATCGTGGGGAAATCTGGACCTAAAATATAATTCTGCAATCAAAACTCCGCGTTTATGATCAATGCTCCTGCCTTCTCTGTTTTTGAAAGAGATCTTTGAAATGCAGTGAGACAATAATAGGCTAGCATTATGTTTAACAAAGTCTATTGGAACTTTGCAGACAGTATAACAACAAAGGAGATGGCTAAATGGAAGTATCTACCACTGCCCCAGAATGTATAAATATGGTACCTAGCACAATGTAATGCTGAATGGCTAAATATTAGTATTTCATGTAAAAAAAGTTTCAGATACTTTTAGGGAATAATATAATGGTAAAATATTATTGCCTAAAAAGGAAAAAAGGTGTGTGTGACAGTATATAATTTTCTTCAACTGACACTTTCGAAAAAGAATAAAACTAAAAACGAAAATGAGGTTGTATATTTATAAGCAAATGTTTGTGATGAAAAAGTTTTTCTTTTTTTTTAGATACTTTTTTATGTTTATTAGTTCACGAAAGTGCTAGGAAAATATTAAACACTACATAATTCATGAATAATTTTTTAAATATTATGAGGTTATGTAAAATTCATATACATTCCAGAATGTATCTGGCCCGGGGGCAGTCATTTAGCCATCACCTTTGATTTCTTGTTGTAGCACTAGATCAACGAAAAATCTAATTTGTTAATCTATCCATAAACTTGGCCTGCCTAGAGACTGACTTAATTAAGAAGCCAAGAAAGAACAACCCAATAATTAAAGCTCTAATAAACCACAATGCACTTGAGTGTAAAATCAAATAACTTGGCAATTTTAAACGCAAATTGTTGTCCTTAATCCTTGCAGAATAAATGAAGGGTTCAGCAAAGGTGCGAAAGGTACACAAGTCCCTATTAAGTGGGATGTGACAATATGTTCTGGCGTTACCCTTGTACGGGTGACGGGGTAACCAATCATGCATGTAGGGTCTGACCCTTAATGGTCCTATCAATCTATGTAGTTACGGTGCTTTTTATCCGTGTTATACTTGCTGTGTTTATGTAAAGCTGGGTACTCACTTAGCAGTGTAGCACGTAACGTATCAGATACGGTATCAACCTGCAAGTGAGTACGGCTTGTCCACGGTCCTACGCGTATCTAGCTACGAGCTTCCTAGCCGCCTTTGTGTTCGCAGTAAAACTGCCACTCGGCGGGTCACTGCGAGCTTACAGCGCTCCAGGTGCGAGCGGCTCGCAGCGGGCTCGTGCCTACGTACTCACTTGATACCGTATCTGATACGTTACGTGCTACACTGCTAAGTGAGTACCCAGCTTAAGAGGCTAAAGGCTAAAAATTCCTCGAAGGGTTACGCAGGGGTGTACCATTGTACTTACACCCACAGTTCGCGGTATGTTAAAGTCATGGAAAAGGGGATGAGCCTATTGCCATTAACAGGGTACAAATCCTCACTCCGAGCAGCTACTCAGAATTTCATAGAAAAATCCAATAACACTTTATTCGACCCGGGAACCGAATCCAAGACCTCTAGCGTAGCAGTCGCGCTCAGGACCACCAGGTTAACGAGACGACCACTAGGTTACAAATTCAAGTAATTCAAAAAAGTATTTAATAATTATTTAGTCAAGGCTTATAGAAACAGCTAACCTGATCTTATTGGTGCGGTTCTTCAGAAAGGTCGGGTGTGCAGTACTCGTAACCGGTGTGCTTGTTCGACCAGTAGTGCGATTCTCTAAAATTCAAACTCGAAAACGAGTCTCACTAAAGTGATCGCGCTCACTTCGATAATGAACCAACTTGTCATTGGTTAAGTATTCGTTCGCCGTGGTGACGTCACCGGCGTGATCGTGTTTAACAGAATACCATTTTGTAATCTCACTGCGGATTCAGCTTTCGATTTACGAAGTGAGGCTTAGAGAATCACACTGCTGATGTATGAACGTGGACGAGGCGAAAGTAGTATGTAAGGATCGTAGCAGGTGGCGTTCTGTGGTTTCTGCCTACCCCCATGGGAAAAAAGCGTGAGTTTATGTATGTATGTAATCGTATGTAGTTAAGGCTATAATTCCATCAATGGTTGTGTTTGTGCCAAGTTATTTGTTTGTTAGTTTCGTGTCACCCGGGCCGTACCTCTTTTCTCCGTCATCTGGCAACAATAACAATCTCGTGTCTTTGATATTGAAGCGTACTCTGCATACTTACCTATTACTTTTAGATTTAGAAACGTTTACCGATGAAATTGCCTTCAGAAGCTTGTCAATAAGTTATTGGTAAATATAGCTATATCCCATTTTTAGGGAATCTTACTTAATCCGACTATCCTACTATGAGAATAATATTATAAAGGCGAAAGTTTGTGAGAATGGATGGATGGATGTTTGTTCCTCTTTCACGCTTCTTCTTCCTTATCGTGTGGGCGGTAAGGTCTAACGACCCCACACGCCATTCAATCAGGAATTTCTCAATTTCTCAGTAGCAGCTTGGAGTTTGGAAGTTGGTGGTATGACACCCCCGTGCCTCGGAAAGCACGTAAACTCATTGGTCCTACGCCTGATCTCCCTCCGGTCGTGTCGGATTGCCATCCCACCGGGTTATGAGAGTTAGGGAAGAGGGAGTGCACCAAAGTTTGCGCACACACTTGTGCACTATAATATCTCCTGCGTACTTAGCTAGTCCGGTCTGGAGAATTACATTTTACAATATAATTTATTGAAATACGAGTTGACAGAATACTTGCATAAAGTGCACTTAAAAATATGACACGGTAGCAGCGAAATGTTGACGTTATATTAAGACCACTGCCTCGTGAACTAGGTAATTCTATATTTTAGAAGTCAGTGCCCATTTGTTCATATCCATGTTTATTTTTAGTTTTATTACTTTGGTATTGGTTACAACAACAGGGCCATATAATAATTCAGTTAAAACAACAGAGTCATATAATAATTTATTACATTTTATTACTTATTGGTTGTGACTAAGTTTTGTCTTAGTTGTAAACATCCCTTTGTGCCTATAGATCTAGCTATGAAGGCCGAATCCCGTAAATAAAACGTTGTCGTGACAGTCAATGTCAAAAATGTAAATAAATTAGAAGCGAAAATGGAAATAAAGCTCGACGAGTCCCGGAGAAAAGATTTTACTGTCTTGGATAAAAAGAAGTCCTATCCTGCAATATTTTTTTCTTAAGGTGGAATCTCCACGGTAACCCGCGAAATTCAAATTTGCTTACGTTTTTTGCAATTTGCAAGTCAGTATTAAGTTATAATTATGTTGATTAAAGTATAATTCGCGGGCGTAAGAAGTATGTATTTTCAGAATTATAACCATTTAAGTCAGCAATAAAACTTGAGCTGAAGAAACGCTCAGAAGGATAGGCTTCTTAATAAAAACACAAGCTCTCACAGAATATTCTATTTACTTCGCACTGCACAGCAATAACAATATAACCCCATGGGTCCTGGTTCGAATGACAGACCGACGTCAGTGTAATGACAGACTGTAAAAACGTCAGTGTTATGACGTATGACTGTTACAGTCGGCCAGGTAAACCGAAAGAATGACTATTTCACGAAATCTTGACATTTTGGAATTATACCGACTTATGGAGTTATTGTACTGATTTTAATGGTTATGATTCTGAAAATACATACTTATTACGCCCGCGAATCTTACTTTAACCAACATTAAACCTAATACTGACTTGCAAATTGCAAAAAACGTAAGAATATTTTAATTTGGCGGGCCACCGTGGAGGTTACACCTTAAAGTTATATAGTTTATTAAGCTATGTGTTGTGTCTTGTTACATCATGTATAACATTACTGCCCTGTTGATCTTGTGGTGGCACAACTGTTAAGGAGGGTCCTGGGTTCGATTCCCAGGTCAGTGTTATTGGGTTTTTCCGTTAGGAATTTCTCAGTAAGAGCCCGGAGTTTAGAAGTTGGTGGCGTGACACCCCCGTGTCTCGGAAAGACGTAAAACCGTTGGTCCTGCGCCTGCTCTTTCCCCGGTTGTGTCGGATTGCCATTCCATCGGGCTATGAGAGTTAGAGAAGAGGGAGTGCACCTGTATTTGCTCACACACTTGTGCACTTGAACCTCTTGCGCACTTAGCTGGTCTACATTAAGATTAGTTACCGTGGCCGGAGAATACATAACATTATAAGATGGTATTAAAACCCTTCCCTCTTCCGCAGGTACGAGCCAGACCACAATCAGAACGGGAACTGCCGCTACAACCAGAACCCAGGCTACGTGGTGTTCTCTGCCATGGGCTCGTTCTTCCTCCCCATGGCTGTGATGGTGTACGTGTACGCGAGGATATCCTGCGTGGTGGCCAGGAGACACCAGCAGTTGGCTAGCAGTACTAAGTGTAGTAAGGTTGGTATTTTTTAGAATTAAGAAGGTGAAGGTTTTGTAAGCGAGACTGCTGAGAGTGGGGTCCTGGGTTCAACTCCCAGGTTAAACAAAGTGATGTTGATGTTAATAAATATGATCTGCACTTATATTAGTGTTATAAAAGGTAAAATTGTTGATTTGTTTGTAAGAGTTAATCTTTGGTCCTATTAAATTAAATTATTTCACTGAAAAATAGCTACACTATAATATTATCGAGTCACATAGGCTTCCGTTGATGACGTTTTATGGTATATGTCGGCGCATCATCACCGTTCTCCATATTTGCACAGTTACATAAGTAAAACACTTGAAAGATATAATTAAAACACAGGAAATAACTTACTCCAGTTCAGGATGTTTATTTCAGAACGTCAATTCAAAAAGTAACCACGAATCACATTACAACGGTATTTATACACGAATAACCGGAAGTTGTCATAACAAAATTACATTTTCTTAATAAATAAAATTGAAACGGAAGTGTCGCAACGGAAATACAGAATAAATTCCAAATTAATAAAATTCAAGTATCAAGTATCAAAACAAATACTAAATTATTATTAATTTTAACGGAAATGTCAAAACAAATACTTATTTAATAAATAAACGGAAGTATCAAAATAAGTACTAAATTATTAGTAATTCCAAAGGAAATGTCAAAACAAATACTTATTAAAAATAACCGGAAGTGACAAATACAAAATATTTAGTGCGCTGTTTCGCGCCCATATATACATACTTAAGTTTTACGTGGATGAAGTCACGCCTTTTTTTTTCTTTTTTTTTTCCTTTTAGAAAACGTTACCTAGAATTTGGAATTTCATATAAACTCACATACACAGACAGCCAAAGTCAAATCATTTATTTCAATTACACTATTAATAGGCACTTTTGAATGTCAATTCAATATCATCATCATCAACCACAGGACGTCCACTGCTGGACATAGGCCTCCCCCATAGATTTCCAAAAGGATCGGTTGGAAGCGGCCTGCTTCCAGCGTCTTCCTGCGTTCTTAATTAGTCAATTACATGAGAAAAAAAAATAATCTATATTAGGGTGTCCCTTATATGGGTGAAAAAATTTTTTTTTGAGATATCGAAATGCATACCTTCTATTTCTTTTTAGACTACCCAGACTTACTTTAATACAAAATTTCATCTTCCTACGTCAACGTTAACCCGTGCCGACAGAACTCTGAAGATTTTGAAAATTTATGTTTAAACCCTTCAGATACATCACAGATAAATCAATTGAAATATTATTTTTTTATGAATTATTTATTAAAAGAATATAAAATTACAGATCAGGCAGGATTTTTCTTTTAAGGTTCTCTTTTTTACAGTCTAGATACAGATTTATATGCTCTTGAACACAGCGTAACACACGCTGATGCTTCGGAACGGATGAAAATTTAAGAATCTAATTTTTTTTACAAAAACAAAGAGAAGCAGGGCGTCCCAGGTGTTTAGCGGGTGTAGGCAAAACGTTAGCCGTAAAAGAAGACAGCTAAAGACAAAGTAAATGAAATGAAGAGAAAAAAATTATGTGAGCAAATGAGTTTAGGAGGTTTAACGTCATCTGTTACTACGCAAGATTCTATTCAAACGCAAGGACATCACGATCAACTTACCAGGTCTGGTGGAAGTCTTAAGGAACCCTTGGCATCCACCTCTCAATTGGTAAGTTCTGAAGCTACTAAAAAAGAGGAAGGAAATACTTTATCACGCCTAAGTTAGTTGCAGCTTTGGATAGATGTTAATTAAGCATAAGGGATTCTGTCTATATAGGTACTTCAGGCTGTAGTAGAAGCACTAGATCTTTACTGTGATGATTTTCCGATAAACAAATCGTCGAATATAAAACTGTTGACAAATTGATCTCCAAAGCAGCCCTGAGCAAGTTTAGTCAACATCTTTGGTACTTGTTAGAAGAAATTGCCGTTTTAAAAGTTTCATATTCGACGATTTGTTTATCGGAAAATCATCACAGTAAAGATCTAGTGCTTCTACTACAGCCTGAAGTATATAGACAGAATCCTTTATGTTTTATTAACATCCATCTGAAGCTAACTTAGTCGTGATAAAATCTTTCCTTCCTCTTTTTTAGTAGCTTCAGGACTTACCAATTGAGAGGTGGTTGCCAAGGGTTCCTTAAGGCTTCCATCAGAGCTGGTAAGTTAATCGTGATGTCCTTGCGTTTGAATAGAATCTTGCGTAGTAACAGATGACGATAAACCTCCGAAACACATTTGCTCACATAATTTATCTCTTCATTTTATTTACTTTGTCTTTCCCTTTCTTCTTTTTCGGCTAACGTTTTGCCTACACCCGCTAAACACCCGGGACGCCCTGCTTCTCTTTGTTTTTTGTAAAAATACTTAGATTCTTTAATTTTCACCGGTTCCAAAGAATCAGCGTGTGCTATATGAAATAAATTATCTAAATTGTTTCTAAAGTACTTCTCACAGCGCTTGTAAATATTTTGTATTTTTTTTTTATCTCCCTCCTGGCATGTTGATGATCCACAAGTATTTTTACACAGTTAGGTATAGCTCTGGTAGGGATTCTAGCTATTTCCCAAAATATAATACACTCCCGAATAACAATATTAGCGTTTTCACTAACAGTCATTTAACTTAGCGCATGTTAAAAAAAATACTAAAAGAACTTGACGACTAGACGATAACTTTGCGCCTGTTATTTGATAATTTACGTCATAAACTAAGAAAACACATTTTTGATTGCTTCTTAATTTCTCTGCCATCTTTTAAATGTAAAACAATACGTGTTAATCGCGGGAATAATTGAGAACAAATAACAAATGCCGTGAATACGCACCGCTACTGCCGCGCAAATGTATGAAACATGATTCGATGCAACTCGGCACGGGTTATCGTACTCCAAATAAGGTAAAAATTTATTTCCGAGTGTTTTAGAGGCAAATGAACAAAACTAAGACCTATGCGTTAGAAATTTAAAACTTTGAAAAATAAGGGACACCCTAATCTATATAGTTGCCCATTCCAAAAGGTAGTTTCGTATGGAGAAGAATGGGCAAGAGAAGATGTAGGCCATACAAATATTAATTCCGAGCAGGGGTCGAACCCGCGACACGCAGCGCAGCAGCCAATCACCAAACATGATGTCATGGTTGGCGGTTACCTATGTTCTTTCTTGGGGTCCAAGCTTAATCTGTACAAAATATCATTAAAATCCGTTCAGTACATCCAACAAATAAAACAAACTTACTATCGCAGTTTAATATTAGATCAAATACCATTAACATAAGCAATAAGACACATGCACGCATGACTAGATAGATTCTTCCCCCGATATTTCGGGCTATCGTAAACAAACCGATCATTCGATTTTTTATGACCAGTCGCGAACTTCGGCACTTGCTCACTCGAAACTGTTTTTAGATTGGCAATTCCGAACCTGTTCACTGTTTTGTTTTCATGGTGGGACTGCGTGACCGGGTTTTGGCTACAAGCTTGTTTACTGAAGAATACATACCATCACGCCTGTATTCCCCGAGGGGTTAGGCAGAGGTGTACCAATGTGTCTTGCAATGCGCCAGTATGTTTTGGTCCCTTGAAAAAAAAAAGGAAAGCAAAAAGCAGCAGGTCAAAGTCGAATTTATTTCAATCAAATGATTTGAGGCAGTTTTGAATTGCCAAGAAGTTAGACAGAAATGTGATTTCAGACTTATATTAATTAGAAATCCATGTTTTCTCGCAATATTTTCCTTCACAGAGTATGGTATAGTCATGAAAAAAGCTGTCAGAGATGCCATAAAGATAATTTTTTATTTTAAATTAATGTTTTACAAATCAATCCCAAAAAATACCTTATTTCATTGCATTCCAACACCATTTCAGTCTGTCTTGTTTATGGACACAGTGAGCCAGTGTCCCATATACACAGTCCCGTTTGATCCCCCAGGGGTAGACACACGTATTCAATAAGCCACAAATAGTCGGAATAGTGTGATAGCACTACATTGCGCTGTGTGTCAACAACACGCGACGTTGCCAGACTTATATCACGGAGATTTTCTAATAATAGTGGTTCGTGTTTGAGAAAATGGTTTTTGAGAATTTTGACTGTATCGAAACATATTATTGATATGTATGTGTATTCTCTAGACTGATTGGCTGCGGGTTGTTCGAAAGAGATACCGCGCCCCCGGACCGCAAAGGGCACAAGAAGGAACATAGACGGGTTTTAGTCAGTAAAAGTCTGACACTCCCTCCCGCCCCGCCCAGGGCGGGGGAAGTTATTTGATGATTTCCAGTCTTAATAAAAAAAAAAACTGATTCCGGTCACAGTGGCTAATCTTAATGCTGACTAGCTAAGTACGCAGGAGATATTATATCGTACACAAATGTGTGCGCAAATACAGGTGTACTCCCGCTTCCTTAACTCTCATCAATATTTTATCAGGTCAAATAATATAGTTAGATAAACAAAATAAAATAAAAAAATAATACACCATCACGTCTGTATTCTCCGAAGGGTTAGGCAGAGGTGTACCAATGTACATACACAGTTCGCCGGTATATTTAGGTCCCATTAAAAAAAGAAGGTTAAAGGCGTCAAAACTCCATTACGTTGTTAAAATGGTAATGGCAACACAATATCAATATCAATGGTAATACTATTCCTCATGGCTATCATATACAAAAATATTATTCAGTTCCGACTAATATTTCCAAAGAACAAACACAATAAATAAACAAATAAAATCTCTTCATCTTTATTATATTTATTAGTATAGATACACAAACAACCATTCAATACTCGTTATATAAGATAAACAAAAGGGAAGGTTTACAATCGTGTCTTGGTTACGGAAACAACTTGTTTTTATTGACTCCGATAAACAACATCTGTTGCTGTGCGTTGTATGTCTATGATGTTGTTATTTAATCCGTTTAGAGTAGATGTTGTTCTAGTGGTTCTAAGACCGCTACGCTAGAGGTATTGGGTTCGATTCCCAGGTCGAGCAAAAGGAGTTATTGGGTTTTACTATGAAATTCTCAGTAGCAGCTCGGAGTTGGATTTGTGCCCGGTTAATGGCAATAGGCTCATGGGACATGGGACCTAAAAAAATATACCGGCGAATTGTGGGTGTACATTGGTACACCTCTGAATAACCCTTCGGGGAATACAGGCGTGATGGTATGTATGTTGCGTAATGCTGTGAGAAAAATTATACGATTTTTTTTATAGCAGGTACTAGGTTTTGCTCGCGTCTTAAACGGCGAATCAAATTTGATATATTATCCCACGGGAACCGTACAGTTTTCCGGGATAAAAAGTATCCTATGTGTTATTCCGCACTGCAATCTATCTCAGTGCCAATTTTCATAAAGGCCCGTTCAGCTTTTTAAGCGTGAAAGAGTAACAAACATCCATCTTAATATCCATCTATCTTAAAGGACTTAGCTTAATTCCGAAGTCTACACAGACGAAGTCACGAGCAGAAGCTAGTCCTTTTATAATATAACTAGCTTTTGCCCGCGGCCTTGCCTGCGTGTGTCGGAAAATATCCCACGAGAACGTACTACCGAGATTAAAAGTACCCTATGTATGCGGCGTGCGGATTGATACTACAAAAATTTCGATTTTCCATATAAACTTTCATCCCCTATTTATCTCGTTTAGGGGTTGAATTTCGAAAGTTTCTTCCTTGTTCCTTATGTACATTATAAAAGGAACCTCTGTGCAAAATTTCAGCTTTTTAGGTCCAAGGGTTTGGGCTGGGCGTTGATGAGTCAGTCAATCAGTCAGTCAGTCAGGACTACTCTTATTTATATAGATAACATCACGCCTGTATTCCTCTAATGGTTAGGCAGAAGCGTACCATGTACACCCACAGCCCACCAGTACATTTTAGGTCGAAGGGTTTTGGTCCTGTTATATTACTTTACATCTTAAAATTTCCATTCAACATAACAGATGTGGGTTACACCCTTTTAGCAAGTCAACCGAGGCACACAGGCGTGACAGAACTCGCCTTAACAACCGCATTCAGAATAAGAAAAAAAGGGAATGCCTCACAAAGCTATTCTCAGCCTTTTCGACGTTCATTGAGTTGGTAAAAGAAGTATATTTTTCCCCATTTACGCACGGCAAACCCTTTTAGTTATAAAACCTACGTTTTATTAATACATACAATCACGCCTGTATTCCCCGAAGGGTTAGGCAGAGGTGTACCAATGTACACTCACAGTAAGTTCGCCAGTATGTTTTAGGTCCCATGTAATAGGGGCGAGCCTATTGCCACAACCGGGCACAAATCCAAACTCCGAGCTGCCACTGAGAATTAGCTGCCATAGAAAAACCCAATAACACTAATTGTTAGACCTGGGAATCGACCCCAAGACCTCTAGCGTAGCAGTCGCGCTTAGTACCACTAGACCAACGAGGCGTTATATTAATGTTTCTAAATATGAAAAGGTTAGGGTGATGGATGGGTTATTTAAGAGTTGGTATTGTTATTTATTATTTACCAGCGGGAAAAACCGCGACTTTATTCGCACGGGTTTTTTAAGGTACGTTTTTGGTTATTACTCCGTTCCTGTGGGTCTAAGGGGGATGTTTTATAGCCTTTCCTTATGACTCTGGCTATTGTATATAAAGAAATATTTTTCCAACCCTGGTAGTTCAAGAGATTAACGCGTGTAAGCCAACAAAAAAGCTCATCAACTTTAATTTATTAGTATAGATTTATTACAATTTAATTACAACGGACATGGTTGTAAACAATTACTATAATTACACAATACTTAAAGTGTAAGTAAAAATAAAAAAATACAAATATACATTTAAAACCTAACATAGTTCAGGTACCTACTCATTACATTCATAAATTCCTCCCACAGTACTTTTGACGTACCAATGAATGAATGAATAGCCGAACAAAATCTTCGCTCATTCATTCATTCATTTATCTGCAAACAGATCATTTGTTAAAATGATTAGTACCTTGTAGAGTTCTTCGTGAAGGAGCTCGTCCAGGGAAGTACTACCAGCATACCTATTTCTGCCGCAAAGCAGCGTTGCTGTACTCCGGTTTGAAGGGTAGGGTTCCGGCATAATTACAGGCACTTGAGACATTCCAAGGCCTCTGGTATTGCAGATGTCTATAGGCAGCAGTGACCACTTCACATTAGGTGCCGACGGCTTGTTTGTTTTTATTATCTTATTTAATTATTCATTTAATTTAAATTAAAAATACCATATTTACCTATAAAATACGCTTGATGAGCATATTTCTTTCTCAGCGAAAGAAGATGCTGTAAAAAAAGGAAAAGTTACTATGGAAAAATAATTCCTAATAAATTACCAACATTTAGGAGGCTTCCAGGAGTCACAGCTTTAGCAGCCACTAAATTAAACTCAGCCTTCATTTTATCTACTGGGTGATTTTAGACGCGGGACGACAATTGAAACAAAATAGTAATATGGCTTTTTTATCTTCATATACACCATCACGCCTGTATTCCCCCGAAGGGTTAGTCAGAGGTGTACTAATGCACATAGCACACCCACAGTCCGCTGGTATGTTTTAGGTCGTATGTTATAGGGGGCGAAAATCCTAACTCCGAGCTACTGCTTCTTCTTCTTTATCGTGTGGACAGTAAGGTCTAACGACCCCACACACCCTAGTGTCAGAGTTTCTAAACCGCCTCAAGGGCCACTAGAGCTACTGCTGAGAACTACATAGATAAACCCAGGTAACATTTGCTCCACCTGGGAATCGAATCAAAGACCTCTAGCGTAGCAGTCGCGCTTAGGACCACTAGGCTAACGAGGCAGTTATTTCCATACTTTTTTTCGAAAAGCTTGTAGGATGGATGTGAAAGAGATGTCAGCATAGTATACGGGGCCACTAGCTCCAGTGCCTGCCAAGGTTACAGAATTTATTCGAAATAGTTACCGCGACTCTGGAACGCAAAGGCCATTAGAAGGAACACGGATGGCTTTTAGTCAGTTAGAGGCTGACACTCCCTGTCGCTCCACCCGGAGCAAAAGAAGTCAATTGACGATTACCCAAACTTAAAAAAAAAGTTCAGAATCAGATGAGAAATGAACTCGAGATGATATATTTTTTGTTTTTTTTTTCTATTACTTTTTATTATTTAAAAAAAAATATAAAAATATACCATCACGCCTGTATTCCCCGAAAGGTTAGGCAGAGGTGTACCAATGTACACCTACAGTTCGCCGGTATATTTAGGTCCCATGTAATAGGGGGCGAGCCTATTGCCATTAACCGGGCACTAATCCAAACTCCGAGCTGCTACTGAGAATTTCATAGAAAAACCCAATAAAACTTTTTGCTCGACCCGGGAATCGAACCCAGGACCTCTTGCGTAGCAGTCGCGCACAGAACCACTAGGCCAACGAGGCAGTTGATCAGAGTGCACACAACCAAAGGCTCGGTGAATAAACAAAACATAAATCTTTATTAAAAACATTCTTGATCCATTACATGTCCAACTTATTTTACTTAATCTAGAAAATCCGAGATTTCTAGGAAATAAAGTTTCTTTAGTCATGTTTTATTTTTCATGCGTCGTTGTTTTTCCCCATCCAAAAAGTAGGGTTATGATTTAGACCGATATGTATGTATGTATGAATGTGCACGAGGCGAAAGAAGTATGTAAGGATCGTAGCAGGTGGCGTTCCGTGCTTTCTGCTTACCCTCATGGGAAAAAGGCGTGAGTTTACGTTTCTTCTTTCTTCTTCTATTATAATTCGACAAATGAGATATCCTTGGAAGCGTCTTAATCATCCGATCAATCTTCAAAATTCCAATCTTCTTTTTAGCGTATCGATGGCAAATAAAAGAATATAAATAAAAAATGAAATATGTTCTTAAATATTTTGTTAGAACAAAAATTCTCGCTGTTTATTTATAGGCTATGTGACGTCACATTATTATCTGCTTCGAGATAACTTTTGAGTGATTAGTTTTCTTATTATTTACGACTAAATAATTGTCACGATGATAAATGGACGCCAAGATGGATGGTTCAATTTAGTAGATTATTATTGTTGAAATCTTACTATTATAGACGCGGAAGTTTACAGACAAATGGATGAATGTTTTTTTTTTTTCGGAAGGGGCATCTCGCAATTCAGCTAAAAGGCTGTGTACTGCTTAACCGGGCAACTCTGTGGATGCCTCGCAAGTAAGGCCTCCAGCCAGAGCATAAGACTATAAACTAAGCGACAGCGCGCTAAGGGCACCCCCTGTGGGGTACGGACCTCGGCTTAGGGTGTCGCTGGGGGCAGCAAGCGGCACAGGCTGGATCGATTATTATTATTATTATAAACGATTTTAAAAAATACAGCTCAGCTCGCGAGCTGGCTCGAGCAAGGGACGGGAAGAGTCGGACGGGGACTCCGCGACGGCCCTCGGCGGCGAAGGTTGGATGGATATTTGTTACTCTTTCACATTATAAGATATTGATTTAGCTTAAGACAGAGGAATCTCGTGGGACGATTTAGGACTTTGGCTTTGGCGGGCGAAACTTAGTATGAAATATGTAGGCCGAAATAATTTTTAGGTCGGGGATATACATTGAATTTCTTTATTTACGAGCTCTTTTGGCTTTTTTTTTTTTTTTTTTATAGACGGGAAATCATCAAATAACTTCCCCCGCCCTGGGCGGGGCGGGAGGGAGTGTCAGACTTTTACTGACTAAAACCCGTCTATGTTCCTTCATGTGCCCTTTGCGTTCCGGGGGCGCGGTATCTCTTTCGAACAACCCGCAGAGCTCGAACAACCCGCAGAGCTCTTTTGGCTGCGACTTCACCTGCGTAATTGTCGGTTTTTGCGGTCACAGATGAAATCACGGGTTTACAGTAGCCCTTTTTCATAAACCCTTATATTCTTAAATTAATAAATTACATCACGATCGGTTCAGTGGTTTTACCATGACGAGGCAACAGACAGACTGGTTTCTTTCGGATTTATAATAGGTATTAAAACGGATAGTTAATTAGGGTACAGTGATTAAATTATTTTGATCATAGCTTACTATTTTGTTATATTTGTCTATAAAACCCAATACCTAGCTGTAGTTGGTTTTATACCTAGTCGAAATTGAACTGCAAAAAATATGTAGAAACAATTAGGCATTGTCATACAAGGTCAACAAGGAATATAATTTTGACAGTTGATTGGTGAATCCGCTGTCAAAACTCTATTCTTTGTTGACCTCGTATGACAGTAGCAAACTGTGCCGACTCTCTTATATGCCAACTGTGTCGAGTTTAGAAAGCATTATTTTCTAATTTTATCTTAGAACAATTAATTACTAGTTTTAGCGAGTTTATTAATTGCTCCGCTCCCGTGTGTCGTAGCATTATATTACAATAACCTACAACCTTCTTTGATAAACGGGCTATAAATATCGAAACAGTAGCTCCTGAAATTAACACGTTCAAACAAACAAACAAACAAACTCTTCAGCTTTATTATATTAGTAAAGTATAGATTTATAGATTGTTGTTTACTCCCCAAATTGACTGAAATTAAACATACAGAACCAATTCTAACCAAAATACCCTTGTTTCAGAAAGGAAAACTCTCCTGCATTCGCACCGAATCAGAATCCGGTTCAGACAAAATGTCATTACGACAGTCAGCATCCAAACAGACATCCAAGAACTCCACACAGCCAAGCGACTGCTCCTCACAAGAGCACAAATGCCCCTGCTGTTTCAAACCAGAGAAGAAGAAGAAGAATAGAAGTAAAGAGAAAGAATCAAGGTTTTACAACAACGATGTCACGTTCAAAGCCAATTTTAAGTATAAGAACACGACAAGAAGAACTCATTCTATGAAGGAACACGTGGAGAATAATCGTGTTTCTTCTTTAAGGAGAGAGACGAAAACTGCTCAGACTTTGAGTCTTGTTGTCGGAGGTTTTGTTGCTTGCTGGCTCCCATTCTTCCTCTATTACCTCCTTACTCCTTTCATACCCAGTAATTATGTAAATCCAGTATTAATGTATATTCTTACGTGGTTAGGATGGTTCAATTCTGCCATAAACCCTTTTATATATGCTTTTTATTCTCCAGATTTTAGAGTAGCATTCTGGAGGCTAACGATAAGAAAATGTAAGAGGAATAAGCGTTGATAATGTTAGTTATTTTTCGAATTGTAATAGGTACTTCCGTAGTTTATGTTACAGTAAATAAATGGGAATCAGTGACTGGTATAAAAAGATCCGAGATTCAATGGCAACTTTCATTCATGTCTTACGAACAGTCGATTCTTTGTCTTATAATAACTGTGTAAGGTTTAAATTGATTTGCAGTGAGATTTCGCTTGTATATCTTGCAATACGGATTTGTTTGCATTATTATTTTATCTCTTCAGAGTTGCTTTCTTAGATCTCGGATAGTCTGTTCGGAAAATACTTTCGATTCATGTTTTATTTACATTTTTATGTTTGGATTTTTTACTATTTCCTAGCTCATGTAATACTTGGTCGTTTGAATGCCGCCATTTTGAATTCGAGTCATAAAACGTTTGTTGTTCTCTGTGATATGAGGTTTTATATACCGTTGGTTATTAAGCTCATGCCTGGGGTTGCCAGTTTGCAAAATTGTTTGAAGATCGTAAAAAGTTTTTGTTACTGTTGGTATTTTGTTTTGCGAGTTATTTTGATTATTCGAGTTTCTGTTAACCTTAGATTTTAATGTTTCCTTTGTAAACCATTTTAGGTATTTATGTAATGATTCAATTAAATTAATTTTGGACTTGATTATCACAGTTCTGTTGTCGTTATAAATTGAGAAATATTTGGATGATGTAATTTTTATCATAACGGAATGATCATAGGACTCATATTTAAATAGTCATTATTTTTGTTTTTGCACTATAATTAAATAAAGTTGTTTTTTAAGAGCAACATAAACCATCATTGCTACTCTTTTTTTTTTTAAATATTTTTTGTACTTAAAAGAATTTTCTAAATTAGTTGATAATTTACCAAGCTTCGAGTTTCTGCAGTAACAAACATAAAAACATACTAACGAATTGAGATGCCAACCTCTTCCTTTTTTAAAGTCGGTCAAAAATCATATTTGCTTTTTCACACTCACTAAATGATAGTTTATCTTGATAAATATGATATAGGTACGGTACAAATATCCTTTCTTCTAAATTTGTATTATGAACCTCAAACCACAAAGGGTTTAGCAATAAAACACGAAAAACCTTTTTATATGTTTACTAAGAAATATGGATGAAGTGACTTCTTAAAAAAATATGCTGTGAAAATGATGGTCTTAGTTTGTAACCATTACAGATAAATAAGAATAAATTGAAGTCACTTTGTTACACGCTTGTATTCCCCGAAGGGTTAGGCAGAGGTGTACCAATGAAAACCTACAGGCCTAATACACACAAATAACATACCATCACGCTTGTATTCCGCGAAGGTTTAGGCAGAGGTACACTATTGTACATCTAGTTCGCCGGTATGTTTTTAGGTCCCATATAATAGGGGGCGAGCCAATTGCCGTTAACCGGGCACAAATCCAAACTCCAAGCGGCTACTAAGAATTCCATACTGGTGTTGTTGGTAAAATGCAACAAAACGTCTAGGATGTTTAGCTCAAACTTGGCTCACAAATGTAAATGAATTGCAATTCGATAAAAACTGTTAGTTAATTTGTGATTTTGTATGTAAACAGTTAAATGTCCGATGGATAAACTAAATAAAATTCACAGTAAAAGGGTTATATTTAAGCCACCATATAAAATTGTAAAGGTTATCTAAAATTATTATCATTAAAATACCAATTTCAAAGCGCTGGAATTGGCTGTTACAATCAAATTATAATATTAAGGCTGATTTGATCAAATTATGTGAGAGCTCTAAATTAATGAAAGCTGTAATAAATTATAAATGGAATTAAGTATTATAATTAATATATCACAAAACTACGAGTATATTACATCAATAAATTCCTCTGCATCACCGGGTGCCCAAGAGACTGTTGGCATTGCCACGGTTAGATGGCAATGCTAGGGGCAGGCGCTGACTAAAACCGCGGCATGCCAAGATGCGCCTCAAAACGCATCAAAACACCACTGCACCCGATTAAAACCTTATTTCAATTAAGTTACCTGTCATAATCCTGTGAATTATATGGCTCGCGGTATGATTGTATCGAAACAAAAGTAAAATGAATTCTAAACCCATTGAAATAAGGATAAAAAGAACTTGATCAGAAATGAAATCCTTTAGGTTGTTAGCCTCTATTTTGGCACATTTCCAGTTGATGGCGATGCGCTGGAATTTTTACTATTGTTTTTTTTTATGTTAACTTATTTTAAGTCTGTATATATTGTACATAAGTATCATACAATGTTCTGTAAATAGAAAATGTTTTATATATCCAACACCGTATCACCTAAATACATACATCGATCTCATAGTCTTAAGAACAGTGATTCATTAATACTATAAATGTTTAGTTTTTATTAATATTCTGTATGAGCTATTGGCAGGGATTTTTTTTACGTAAACCCTAATTATTTTTTCAAAACTAAAGTTACTCTTGGTTACTCCATATAACATCAGCTATCTGCCAGTGAAAGTCCCGTCAAAATAGGTCTAGCTGTTTTGGAGATTACTTAGAATAAAGAGACAGACAGACAGACAGACAGACATTTTCAAAATAGCTTTTTTGTTTTTGTTCTTAATATCTTGTGAATTAAATATGCATTTAATAAAAAGCTGGTATCTATTGTGATATTACAGATACTTATTTTTTTTTGTATAGTTAGCATTTAACAATATATCACTAATTTATACGTAGGTACTCTAAAATTAATATTTTCAACAACAGTTCGACCTGATGGAAAGCCTTGATTAACTTCATCTAGAATGCCTTGAAAATAAATGGTTTTATTCCAGAGCCCATTTCCTTAGTAACTGAAATAAATCTACAAGATAAATGATGTGAATTTGCTTACCAAATAGTTTGTTTCAAACTACAGACGGATGTAGTCTTTTATTTACTACTAGCGATAAGTTACATCTTTTGTTACTGCATTGCTCCCGAGTGTCGAAGTGTGATGTTATGCAACCTATGTTACTTCCTGATAATTTTGTGTATTGCGTATGTGACAGAAATTCCAAAGTTAAAAAAAAAGTTTTAATTTAATCATCATCATGCTTGTATTCCCCAAAGGGTTACGAACTGAGGGTGTACTAAGGTACATCCTCAGTTCGCTGGTATGTTTAGGTTCCATGTAATAGAGGGCGAGCCCATTACCATTAACCGGTCACAAATCCCAACACTCAGCTGTTACTGAGAATTTTATGGAAAACGTAATTGTATTTTGAAATTCAGGATATTTTCAGAAGGAATGAAATCCCAATAGAGCATTGTTTGTTGAAAATACCCAAAATTATTAAGAAGGACCAAAGATCGGCATCCAAAAACATTAATTATTTAATAACTTTAGACAATTTTCATAAAGATCATTACTGAAATTACAGAACTTGACATTTATATCAAAAAGCTGCTTATACTAATGAGAAGTGGCTTAGCCATTAATCATTAATGAAGACGGCTTGACTGAGCACAAAATGGCCACTTGTAAGAGCAAAATAATTGGGCGTTTAATGGCTTTAAATGATTACACTTTATGGTACAGGCCACTTTTCATGAAAAGATAAAGAATAATCACTCATTTATATGTGTGGAGTATTTCAATTGGTTTCTAGCAGCTCGGAGTTTGGAATTGTGCCCGGTTAATGGCAATAGGCTCGCCCCCTATTACATGGGACCTAAACATACCGGCGAACTGTGGGTGTACATTGGTACACCTCTGCCTAACCCTTCGGGGAATACAGGCGTGAGGGTATATATTTGTGGTTGTGTACAATTTTTTTTCTTCATACATTAATTTTCACTTGCCATGATATCTCTTCATCACCTTTGGTTGACTGGTAGAGAATGCCTAAGGCATTAAGTCCGCCTTTGTACGATTTTGTGCATAAAATTTAAACGAATAAATGAACTTTTATTAGTCAAGCGACTGGTCGACTCTTTATGTGATCAGAGAGTTGGCCTTTTCTTGGGCCAAAGAATCAGCAATGCCATACATTGTGGCAATTCTGCCAGCCTTTAGAGCACTTGTGTGCTCTAAAGGCAACTCAATCACACAGCGTGTGATTGAGTTGTTTGACGCCCTATGGTTTTTTTTAATGTGTATATAAATTTCTCCCATTTTCCTATTTATTGTCACCATTTTTTACACTTAAATATATAACTTTTATTATCTACTGTACTTGGATATCAATGCACGTGCCTTCTCTGTATGAGGAAGAGGCATTTAGGTACACTTTTCCACGTTTTCCGAACAAAACACAAAGAATTTGAACAATATTAATACGAAGCACTTACTGCTAAATAATTCAGCAAGTTCCCTAAACGAGTGCCATCTACGTACATTCATAAAATTGAATTGTCTGTCTGTAATATCATAATAACAGCTTTTTACTAAATGCACATGTATTTTTAAAAGTGTTATTGGGTTTTTCCATTAGGAATTTCTCAGTAACAGCCCGGAGTTTGGAAGTTGGTGGTGTGACACCCCCGTGCCTCGGAAAGCACGTAAAGCTGTTGGTCCCGGCTATGATTCGTAGATCTTTGACAGTTGTTACGGATAGTCAGAAGCCAAGAAGTCTGACAACCAGTCTAACTAAGGGATCTCGTATTGCCCAGTTACTAGTTAGTTAGTTAGGTTGTGGAGGTCCGATAGACAGTCACTCCATGTAAAACACTGGTATTCAGCTGCATCCGGTTCCACTGGAAACCGACCCCAACATAGTTGGGAAAAGGTTAAGCAGATGATGATGCATATGAATTTTTATACGGTGTTTGTAGAAGAAAAAACAATTTTTAATTTTTTTGTCTGCCTGTCTGTTTGTTCCCGCGAAACTCTGAAACAGCTGGGCCGATTTTGACAAGACTTTTTTTTTGCCTTTTCTATCGCGCTTCTTGAGCAAAGGGTAAGCCTTTGCCCTCCACTACTTCCATCATCATCATATCAGGTGAAACACATCCACAGCTAGACATAGGCCTGCCCTAAAGATAGCCACAATGTCTTTCATCTACTACAATATAAAAAAATAAAAATATACCATCACGCCTGTATTCCCCGAAGGTTTAGGCAGAGGTGTACCAATGTACACCCACAGTTCGCCGGTATATTTAGGTCCCATGTAATAGGGGGCGAGCCTATTGCCAATAACCGGGCACAAATCCAAACTCCGAGCTGCTACTGAGAATTTCATAGAAAAACCCAATAACACTTTTTGCTCGACCTGGGAATCGAAAACAGGACCTCTAGCGTAGCATACTACAATAATTTAAATAAAAGACGCAAATAATAGATATTTTCGCGGACATAGTCACAAGCATAAGCTAGTATAAATAATGAACAAGCAAATTTGCTAAATAACCCTTGTATTTCCACGGAACTGCCATTAGCGGTGGGCGGCACTTAATAACCTTTTGGAACAACACAACACATAGAATGTTTTATAACAGGAAAGCAATAAAGAATATTATGCTGGGAAAGGTATATGCAAAAACTGAAGATAAATGTTCTGAAAAGTCGGAGTTTAGTCAGAGAAATGTAGACTGTAGTGCTCTGGGGAATATAACGCTTATTTTACTGTACTGTTCTGTATATTTTATTTGGTTTTAACATAATTATTTCCTCTTATGTGGTAGGTAATGGAAATTTTGGGTAACATGGTCACAATCTGAATAATTCGTCGTAAAAACTAAGGTTCATAGCTTTGAAGTGCAGCGGCACCTTGAGCTTGATGCCAAGCGCGGCGAAATAAAAGCCTGACCACCTGCGGCAATTACCTATTACTATATAGATGGTGTGCTCACATGGCTTCAATGTGCGAGGATCTTCATAAAGAAGATTGGTTACATAAGCCACATGCGAGCACACGAACGTCAACTACAGAGGAGTTGAAGCAATCGCCTTGGCCAAAAACGGTCGGATAGCATCATCATCATCATCATCAATTCGTCGATTGCATAGAAATAGAAAAAAATATCTTTTGCGGGTATGAAACCCGCGCACTGGATTCTTTTAAGGGTTTCCCAAGTCCAACTTTTTGTACTACCGATAATCGGACCTTTCAATAAATCCATAGTCATGGGACCGTAACTAACTGCCCCGTTGGTCTCGTGGTCGCAAGCGCGACTGCTGAGTAAGGGGTCCCGGGTTCGATTCCCAGGTCGGGCAAAAAGTGTTATTGGGTTTTTCCATTAGGAATTTCTCAGTAGCAGCCCGGAGTTTGGAAGTTGGTGGTGTGACACCCCCGTGCCTCGGAAAGCACGTAAAGCCGTTGGTCCTGCGCCTGATCTCTCTCCGGTCGTGTCGGATTGCCGTCCCATCGGGCTATGAGAGTTAGGGAAGAGGGAGTGCAGCTGTGTTTGCGCACACACTTGTGCACTATAACATCTCCTGCGTACGTGGCTAGTCTGCATTAAGATTAGCCGCCGTGGCCGGAATCGGTCTGGAGGATTACAGTCATGGGGCCGACTTTTTATGTAGGACATGTTCGTTGGCATATTCGAATTCATAAGTTCCATTCTCTCTAACAAAAAAAACGGTAATTAAAAAACTAAAAAACCCGACTGCTTTTCTGAGTATTTATGAAAAATCCCTAAAACAAGAAATTCGTTGTACCCGATTGCACTTAAAATTGTAGCAGTCGGGACCCATTCGGGACCATCTGCAATATAACATAGGTATGTGCTCTCCATGCACTAAGCCTCCATTTCTAGAATGGGTCCCGACTGCTACAATTTTAAGTGCAATCGGGTACAACGAATTTCTTGTTTTAGGGATTTTTGAACCCTCCTTCTGGCGCAGTCGGGTAAAAATGGGCCATCGATTGTCTGACGTCGAAGGGCACTCTAATACCTTCCAAATGTCTAAACAGCCCCCCTAGCCAAGTCACAAACGATAAACGCAAACGCTGAATAGGCTTTAATAGATTTTCAACTTTATGTGCTTGGTTTTAAGTTGAAGATCTAATAGCGTTTTCGTTCATTCCAGTCGCTAACGCTTAAAAATCTTTAATAGATTTTCAACTTAAGGCTCTTGGGTATTAAGTTGAAAATCTACTGGTACCTACCGAGCGTTTACGATTATCGTTTGTGACTTGGCTAGGGGGGCTGGTATAATTTTGTTTTTAACTCATTTGTATCTTTTCTCTCTGAAAGTTATTATTATAAAGAATTTGTTTTATAATTATCTCATATCTATTATTTATTTTGCATATACATTGGTATAGAAAAGCAAAATTCTGAAAGAATTCTGAGAAATTGTCAATTTCGGATTCATTCTGGGTTCAGTCAAAACGAATCAATCCACGTTTAATTTTCTCCCAAATTTCGTAAAAATTATAATTATTTTGGATATTTAGCGCTGGTTAATTTGAAATATATTCTAAACATGAGTTTTGGGTGAACTGTTATTTCTGGATAGTAACGTAATACTTACAATAATTTGCATGATTGAATTGATTTGACTTATTTCGTGATTGAAAAGTTAGCTCATTTTGTCAGAACTAAGGCTCAATTATGAAATCTAGAAACGCCAAAATAATAAAACTAAATCACATTCATTTCGACGAACAATTTATTATAGAGAAAAATGGTTTCAGACGATGACCTAAAATGAAACTTTAGTTTTACGCCATTATTACTTAAATGGCTTAAAAGCATTAATTTTCTTGACAGTTAGATGATTTGCAGAAACAACGGATTTTATGATTTACGATTTTCTTTTTTTTTTGTATGAAAAATTGATGACTGAAAGGCGATATTAAGTGTTATGGATCGAGGTCGATTCGGTGTCGAAAAATTGCTGAAATACTCTTAATAATGAACGGATTTTTTTAGTATGTTTTCATATTAAAATCTACCTGATTATGATGAATTTTGTTGAAAATATTTGCGAATTTGTGACACTGAATATTATATAAACATCTTGAAAACATAAGGGAATAAGGGCAAGATACAAGAAACTAGTTATGATGATCGGTTAAGTGGTTTAGGTCAGGTGTGAAAAGGTAACAGACAGACAAAACTTATATTATTTATGATTTTTGTCCACCTTGTATTATTATTTCCCTGACCTAATACGAGTATTTTTTATCTGCTTTGAGTTTTGTCAATAAAACGAATTTGCAACGTGCACAATAATTGCTTAGCAGACACCATTAAACAATAATTTGCAAAACACAAGTTCTCTAAAATAAACACTTTATTTTACCCCTCAAAACCAGTAAATTAAATAACTATAAAATTAGATTTTTAGTTGCTTTGAAATCAATAAATAGTGAATTGAGATGGCAAAAAAGTGACGTCATTGTTTAGTATTGTCATACAAAATTTAAGTGGGAATCGCGTTTTGAAAAAAAAAAAATATAATATACCATCACGCCTGTATTCCCCGAAAGGTTAGGCAGAGGTGTGTTTCGCGTTTTGACAGCTTAAAAAAAAGTATATCAATTGATCAGTGGTGTTATCTACCCAATTTACGGTACAGTATTCTAATTTAATTTGTGACAAACAAACAAATAAAAGGGGAACACAACAAAAGCCTTTGATGTGTGAAACTTTAATCAACGTAAAGTGACATTTTGTTAATGACAATGACAATTCCCGTAGCGTTTGGTGTTCAGTTGAAACAAATGGTGGGACTGAAAAATATGTTCAATTTTGGTTTTTGGTTTTTTGTATTTTTCATGATTGAATTAGAGTGACAAAGAAGTTGGTGTTGTTTTAGAAAATTCGAGTAGGAAGGGTTCTGTGTGTGGAGAAAAATATTTCTTTTTATTTTCAAAGTTTTTATAATTCTTTTCATTTAACTATATTGCGCTACATTCAATGCAGAATATTTAATGACAAACAACTATTAAATTAAGGATTAGTACTGGTACAAAAACACTTTTTCACTACCTTTAAAATGGTTTTATTGTATTTTATAAGACAAACCGTTTAGGAAACACATGTAATAATGCCAGTAAATACTAAATAATACAAAAGTAAATTGTAACTGTAAATATATTACTTTTATAACATGCAGCAAGTGCTTACATACACACATTTTTTTGTGTTAATTGTTAAAGATTCTCTTTCAAATATGGCTAAACTTTAAGTACATTTTTGATCCTGCCGGGGCTGCGGGTTGTTCCAAAGAGATACCGCACCCCCGGAACGTAAAGGGCACATGAAGGAACATAGACGGGTTTTAGTCAGTAAAAGTCTGACACTCCCTCCCGCACCGCCCAGGGCGGGGGAAGTTATTTGATGATTTCCGGTTATAAAAAAAAAGTACATTTGTGATAAAAACTGTTAGTGCTTAGTAAGAGACATTGTCTTATTTTTCGTGTAGTAGGTATTCATATAAACCTCGATCAACTGTAATTAGTCCACAAATATCTTCGCATACTTCAGAGACAAGGAATTGTATTTTTACTCATATCTTTCATTGAAACTTGTATAAGAGATCATTGTTATTTTTAAAGCTGAATCTGCTTAATTAAGTTTTATTATTATGAACTGTATATAGGGTGTTTGATAGAGGACTGACACAACTTTAGATGGATTGAGAAGGTCAAAGGTTACTTTTTGCTCCTTTGACCCCTGCCCCAAGCGCCATGGTAATAGAAATATGTTTTGTTTATCAGTATTTGATACAATTTCATATTCCAAAATTCAACAAAAGTTAAGACAACCTAAAGCAAGAATCGGATTGATAAAACAATAAAAATATCTCTATTACCATGACAATTATTGACATATTGAGGGTCATTGAGGTCATAACAAGTGAATGACCTTTCCAACGACTCAATAAATTGCGTCACTTTTTTTCCAAACACTCTGTATACTTCTGCCGACACCTTCGTCGAATACGTACGCGTTATGTTATTTTATATTAACGCAGAAAACATGACTCCACGAATCATTCTAGTCATTATAATTAGAATTAATTTGTAAGATATTTTGTATTAGATAGTATTAATATAAATAATGTATACGTAAGTAGTTGTTTAGGACTACGAATTTTGTGATAAAACGTCTCAAAAATAAAGAATTTTAATGAAGATACTGTTTTTTACTTTTCTCAAACACACTTGGATAGACTATAGAAAACTACAGAAACATACCATCACGCTTGTATTACCCGACGGGTAAGTCAAAGGCGACCAGTGTACACCCACAGTTTGCCGGTATGTTTAGGTCCCATTTAATAGGGAGCGAGCCAGTTGCCATTAACCGTCACAAATCCTAACTCCATGCTGCTACTGAGAATTTCGTAGAAAATTCCAATAACACTTTTTGCTCGACCTGGGAATCGAACCGAAAACCTTTAGCGTAGCAGTCGCTCTTAGGACCTCTAGGCTAACGAGGCAGTAAAAAATAATCAGTAAAAAAAGTTTAAATATTTGTGGGAGATTGGCCAGAAAAGGCAACGCATATAGTGATAAATGGGGGAGACCTTTGCCCAACAGTGGGACAAAATAGGTAAAAAAAAGTAAAAGTAAATAAAAAAGTAGGTTCTATTATTTTCTGTGCTAAAAGTGGTCACTGCCATCAATGAACACTTCGAACATGAAAAAAATTGCTTATATAAAATGAGTTCATTATAAAAGTCTCATAAACTCCACTTAATTTGAACAACGGAAATAACTTGAAGTTATGATCGTCTGTATTTACCTGACCTTAATATAAAAAAGTAAATGTGGGAAATACTTTTATTATAAGAGAATAACGCATTTATTTTCTAATGATGTCTCTATCTATTCTAGATGAGAGAGGAGCTCGTGGCTAAATAATTACAGGCGCATCGACCGATCTTCCGGGTTAACCCACGCTTGCCGAGGTTGGTCTGTGGATGGATGACCATTTACCATAGCGAGTTTTCTCCGTGCCTCGGAAAGCACGTAAAGCCGTTGGTCCCGGCTGTCATTTGTTGATCTTTGACAGTCGTTACTGTTAGTCAGAAGCCAGAAAGTCAGACAACCAGTCTT
The DNA here is from genome assembly GCA_932526535.1 of Caradrina clavipalpis. Classification (NCBI taxonomy): domain Eukaryota; kingdom Metazoa; phylum Arthropoda; class Insecta; order Lepidoptera; family Noctuidae; genus Caradrina; species Caradrina clavipalpis. Next base: position 3,312,969 of record OW052110.1, read on the forward strand.
ACCAAGAGTATCGTATTACCCATTACTGGGTTGTGGAGGTTTGATAGGCAGTCGCTCCATGTAAAATACTGATATTCAGCTGCATCCGGTTCGACTGGAAGCCGACCCCAACATAGTTGGGAAAAGGCTAGGCAGATGATGATGTCTCTATCTATTCAAGATGTCATTATTAGAAGAAAAAATTAACCTGAGTGGGATGAGTCTAAATAGGTTACTTTATCTAAAATTAATCTGAGTCAGGGTTTAATATCCATATCGAAGAAAATGTTGGTGAAAACTAAATATGTTTACCTAACTACCTAACCATATATTCTGTTTTCTTATATGTGCCAATTACAAGATAAGTAAAACCTAACTTAGATAAGGCTATAAAAGTACCTACTTAGTCTAACTAGACTAGAGTAATGACTCTTTTGCTCTGAAGACTTTCTATCAATATAAACACTAGCTTCTTCCCGCGACTTAGTCCACATGTTTTCATATTCATATACATATTAGTTTATTTGCATTCCATAATGTGCGTAAAGATGTTACAATTGGGTAGATGACACCACTAATCAATTGACGTACTTTTTATGAGCTGTCAAAACGCAATTCCCCCATAGATTTTGTATGTCAATACTCAACTATGACGTCACTTTTTTGACATCTCAATTCACTAACTATTTATTAATTCAAAAGCAAATAAAAATAGAATTTTATAGTTATTTAAAAATTCATCGTGTTTTCGGGGCTAAATTAAACTGCTTTTTTTTGTGAAGTTGTTTTTGGAATTATTATTTAATGGTGTCATCTACCCAATTATGGACCCTGGTAGGGCACAGCAACATAGTAGGTATTAACTTAAAACTAAAATTTAAGCATTCTCTTCATAAAATTTGAACCATTCTTAATAATTTACATTAAGTTCTAAATCACCCGTACAATAAGTAACGTCTTTGGTTACTGCTGCTCTTCCATGATTTGTAGCGTGATATTATGTAGCCTATACTATTCCTTATGAATCTGGCTGTTATTGTACAATAAGATTAATTTTAATCCGACTGAAAGTTTCAAAGATAAAAACGTTTAAACACAAACAAACAAAAATCTGTTCAGATTTACAACATTAGTCTATATTACCTTTTAAATGTAACCGAAATAAGTTATATAAAGAAAGTATATAATAATGTCTAAAATTCTAGCGTCATTTTGTAATTTCGCCTATGAAAACATTGGAAACCAAATAAAAGTAATGACTTGGGGCTGATCCAAATGGTGTTTGAAGAAAATCTCCTTTACTGCTTAGGCAATTTATTTTTCATTAATCTGGAAAATTGAAGCATTAAAATTTAGTAAATGTTTAAGTTTTTACAAGAGAACCAAACGATTTTCAGGTTTGTATTTTTTAACTAACTTTTTACTCACTTTTTTTTTACCCATATTTATACAGCTGATCAATACATTTTGTTGCACTACATGAAAGTAAGTGGATCCCGGTTCCATAATATAAGTTGGTCATAATATTGTGTGCAATAACAACTGATTTCGTGTATAAGTGATTCAATTAAAGCTTGTTTAGGTAATAGATTCATTAATGAAACAACGTAAATAATATTAGAAAGAAAAACATTTCTTATTTTGTCTAAATGTATGTGTTTAACGATACGGTTAGCGCAGTGGCTGAGCGATTAGCTTTGATTTGCGGATTCGATTCCCGCACGGAATAAATATTTGTATGATATATAGATAGATCTTTCTCATTCTTCTCCATAGAGACCTATGTTTTGGAACGAGCAACTAGCTTCAATTTTAAACTGTAACTTCTTGACAATTCAGAAGTTCCTGTAAATGGTCAAATTGAAATACATGCTTTGACTTTGAGTTTGAGTTGTTCCGAATCCGGCTGTTTGTATATGTGAGTTTATATGTTAGTTAACGTATCAATGTACCAGAAAAAAATCCTAGTGAGGGACAAGGTTTACAAAAATGTAGAGGAGATTTTAACAGATTCACAGGTGAACTTTGCCAAAGAAAGTCGCGAGAAACAGCCATTTTATTTAGAAAATACCTGTCGTTGTTTGCATAACGACTCTCTAAATATAACTCAACTTAAACAATACTCTACAAAACATAAACATCATTACTTTGTCACAGACTTCGAATAATTGACAGGTTAATGATATTTATTTAGGCCATCTTAAACAAGCTGTTTGTTTATTTTTTTATAAGCAAAATAAATAGGTGCTTACTCAATTTACATCATTCTTAAGTACCTACTTGCTTTTGGAATTTTCAGTTTGACTAATAGGTCTTTGAATGAATGTCTTTGCTAGGAGTATTTATAAAATAAAGAATAACTGAGTAAATCTGTAAAATAATCATAATTGTGTATACAAATAACATAAAAAATATATATATATACCATCACGCCTGTATTCCCCGAAGGGTAAGGCAGAGGTGTACCAATGTACACCCACAGTTCACCGTACCTATATTTAAGTTCCATGTAATAGGGGGCGAGCCTATTGCTATTAACCAGGCACAAGTTCTAACTCCGAGCTGCTACTGAGAATTTGATAGAAAAACCCAATAACATTTTTTGCTTGACCTGAGAATCGAACCCAGGACTTCTAGCGTAGCAGTCGCGCTTAGGACCATTAGACCAACAAGGCAGTTCCAACCGACAAATATAATTATTACTGGAAATTATTAACAGCCTCGTTAGTTTAGTGGTCCTTAGCGCGACTGCTACGCTAGAGGTCTTGGGTTCGATTCCCAGGTCCAGCAAAGTGTTATTGAGTTTTTCTATGAAGTACTACTGCAGGCTACTACTATGTTTTACTATAGTGTTGTTTTGTTATTCTCAGTGGAAGCTCGGATTTAGGATGTGCGCCCGGCCAATGGCAATAGGCTCGCCCCCTATTACATGGGACCTAAACATACCGGCGAACTGTGGGTGTACATTGGTATACCTCTGCTTAACCCTTCGGGGAATGCAGGCGTGATGGTATCGTTCAGAAATTATAGCACATTTAATAACAATTAATAATTAAAAAATAAACTTAGTCTCTAAAATGTTATATCTCTATTTTTCAGAACCTGAAGTTAAAATATTGATAACAAATAACATTCTAGAAATTAATTGAAAAACGAAAATCAGTGATCAAAAATATTAAGAAAAACCCTGCCCGGTTTATATGTTTGCTGATAAAACCGTTAAAAATGTAATCGACGATTCTGATTTCTTTTAATTAACTCTTTGATCAGACCTTTTAGTGTTTGTTCAGACCCTTAAAAGGACTGTACCGACAACTCGGGCCTGTTGGTCTAGTAGTTAGTGGCCCTGACTGCTAAGCCGGAGGTCGTGGGTTCGATTCCCACCCAGGACAAACTTTGTGCGATGAGCATGATTGTTTGTTGTGTCTGGGTGTGATTTATCTATAATATGTATGTATTTATAATTTATATAAGTATGTATATCAGTTGTCTGGTTACCATAACACAAGCTCTGCTTAGCTTGGGATCAGAAAGCCGTGTGTGAGTTGTCCCAAGATATTTATTTATTATACAAAACGTACTTTTCATAATTTAAGTAAACTCGATGAAATTCGGTTTCGTCAAAAAAAGCCAGTTTAAAAAAAACGTCTTTCAAAATTCCGTGCGTTATTAAGCAACAATAATTGGATGCGTTTACAAACATACCTATCGCACCATAAGTCATACATATGTTTTTCCGAGCTGAAATTGATCCCATGTCACACAGTGCAGCAACCAATCACTCGATCACTGCACCAACCATATCATAACATCATGACATACTCGTATCATTTAAATATGTACATATCATTGTGTTGTATAATTATCATTTCATTTTACTCTCGTTCAATAACTTGCACATGCCGTATCTTCTTCACCACTTTTGGTTAATAGGTAGATAGATACATAAAGTTTAAATAAATGAACAAATGTCTTAACAGTCTTCTCCTATATACAAAATTCCATCAACTTTAATTTGCCGGGGCTGAGGGTTGTTCGAAAGAGATACCGCGCCCCCGGAACGCAAAGGGCACATGAAAGAACATAAACGGGTTTTAGTCAGTAAAAGTCTGACACTCCCTCCCGCCCCGCCCAGGGCGGGGGAAGTTATTTGATGATTTCCCGTCTTTAAAAAAAAAAAACAACTTTAATTACTTACCCAAAACATGACTTTAATTATTTCACTGTGTATGGATCTCACTATCGGCAGAACCTCCATAATTTATATTCGATGCTATCATTTCTTCAAGCAACCGATTAAGTTTCTTTAGAACCAGCAAATTTTTAAAGCCCCGGGCTTTTCAAACATCAAAGAATATCGGCACAAGATCTTGAGTGGCAGAAAAATCTTGTAATTTTAGCTTTAACGGCGCCGAGGACTTATTAGCGTGTTTAATAGGTTTCTTTATAAAAGGGAAGGTTTTTAAAGGAGAAAATACGTAAGAATCTACATAGATATACAAAAAATATAGTGTCTGTTAGTTATATCAAAATTATAGGTTATTACTATATGCAAATGTATCAATGTGTCCACAGTATACATAGCTAAAAAAATGGCAATTTTTGAAAAAGTTTGTACAGGCTAATATCATAAACGGTTGGACCGATGTTGATGGGACTTTCACTAACAGATAACTGATATTTTATGGAGTTTACAAAAAAAACCTTAAAAATCTAGATTCGCATCACCACACGCGATAGCATCTTGCATCATCATCATAAACTCAGTTTCCAGCTTCAGCCCGCGACTTCATCCACGTGAATATAATTTCGTCTTTCGTTACTGCTCCGCTCCTGAGTGTTGTAGCGTGATGTTATAGCCTATGTTACTTTCTAATAACTTAGCTGTCTATTGTCGAAAATATGGTTAAAATCAGTCCAGTAGTTTCGGAGCTTATTCGGTACAAGCACACATTTTTTCTTCCTTCCTTCCTTATAATAATTATTATTAGTGTAGAAAAAAACTAGGATCTCATGCAAAAGAAAAAGGCACTACCAACAACCGAAATTCAGACAAAATCGCGGACATAAGCTAGTATTAAAGTAATGATGGATTTTACTTTAGATTTGAGCGGGTAAGACCTATTGTGTAAGGATAAAAGAGAAGGAGACTTCTTTAGATCTCTTTTGACATACGTAAGCCAGTGGCGTACAGTTCTTATGTTGAAGTAAGTACCGTATGATTCTCGGGACTGTAATAGCAAAGGGAATAAAGGATTCGAAGTAATCGGATGTTTTTTACTGTTTTCCACATCCGTGTGTCCCAAATTTCAGCCCGGGTAGTTAGAGTTACAGAAAAAGCTGTTTCAGGTCTAGAATTGCGTACGTTTTTTTTTTATAGATGGGAAATCATCAAATAACTTCCCCCGCCCTGGGCGGCACGGGAGGGAGTGTCAGACTTTTACTGACTAAAACCCATCTATGTTCCTTCATGTGCCCTTTGCGTTCCGGGGGCGCGGTATCTCTTTCGAACAACCCGCAGCCCCGGCAGGCAAAATTGCGTACGATGGAGTATGAACGTATTTGTATAGGTAATAAATACTCTATTTACTCAACAACACTAGGTGCAGCTGCCTCGTTAGGCTAGTGGTCCTAGGCGCGACTGCTACGCTAGAGGTGTTGGGTTCGATTCCCAGGTCAAGCAAAGTGTTATTGGATTTTTCTATGAAATTTTCAGTCGCAGTTCGGAGTTAGGATTTGTGCGCGGTTAATGGTAATAGGCTCGCACACTATTTCATGGGACCTAAAACTTATCGGCAAAAAATGGGTATACATTGGTACACCTCTGCCCCTAACCCTTCTGGGAATACAGGCGTGATGGTAATATTGTTAACGATGCTAGTGCTTCTCAACATTACTAAAAAATAAATTCAATGTATTTTTATGAAGGTATTTTTGATTTGTTATTTTCGGATTCGAACTAGTTGCCACTGGTTATAAGCAGTTAGTCAATTCTTTTACAACACTCTTTTATTTATGCCATAGGCTTAAAAAATATTACGGACACAATTAATATTGGTAGCGTAGATGCCAAATAATTGTTCGTGCCTCTAAACAAAATTCCTTCTTCAACTGTACTTTCCTGAATTCTTCAAATTTGGTAACCTTTACTAATCAAGTACCGCACCATTTGCACCCTTTTAACCCCTATTTGTAACAACGTTTAGATTAAACCCTTTCCACCCTTACTTATCAACATTTCTATAAACGAAATAGCGGCCCTTGCCCAAAAAATCTCTATTTGTTTCAAATGTAACTAATCCTGGAAAATAAAGGGCTTTTTAGAGCTCCGATTGACCAGAGCCTGTTAGCCGTATATAGCCGTGGTTTTAGCCTTTTCATTCGGCTATTGTTGCGTTGTCAACGGGAGGCTATTGTTATAAAAATAAGCGGAATCTTTATGGGAGGATGCTGTCTATTTGGTCTCGTGTTATTACAAAATTTCTGGTGTATACAGGATGTCAATATTTTGAATAATAGGCAAAGGTCTTCACACAGGTGGAAATTTTGTTTTTCTCACTCCTCCGCTAATCTTTTCTGATTAATTTCGTTTTGGGATCCAAGACAGTTCAATCGTTTCGGGACTCGTCGAGCTTCACTCGGCGCTTTTCTGGCGGTGTCTACTGTTGATATTGGCTGTTGATGTTGATATCTATTCAGGAGTTGCAGTGGTTGGCAATAGTGTAGCTTGTCCCATAAAAAAGTCTCCACGCAATGGGTACCTAAGGATGGCGTCGCCTTTTTTTTTTTTTTTTTTTTTTTGTGAGCGAAGAAAATGCCTAACGCATGCCACGCCATCCGGGGAGACAACGTGGTTATGTGGGGCTTGCACCCACTAAAAACTTCGCGTGTGTACCTACTTTCGCCTTGATGAATGGGCCGCGAGAACTGCTAAAGGATGGCGTCGCCTAGGCCAGCCCAGGAAGAGACTCGCATCACCATTGTTCGAGGTGGCGCAAGAAAAGAATATTTGGAAGGCCTTTGCCTAGCAGTGGGACGTTATAGGCTAAAAAAAAAACGTAATCAGAATTAAAACAAACATTGATAAGAGTGTCAGTGTAGTATCTCGCTTGTTCTTCTCCATAGCGACCTACCTAGGTTTAGGAACAATTTCAACTTTCTATATAACTAAGCAACTCCTTGACAATTCAAAAGTGCTTGTAAAGGGTTTAATTGAAATAAAAACTTGGACTTTTTTGTGATTTAGACAGTGCTAGATAGAATTTTAGCCTAAAATATAGAGTAATTGTTCTAATTAGTGTTGTAATTACTTTAATTAACAGCAGGAGTTATTAGACTGTGTCGTTGAAATTAACAATTTTGACAAAACAATTTCACTGAAAATAGACTCGAGTTTTGTAAAACATTTTACTACTAGCAAAGTAATAATTAAATTCGTCACTTGTTCTACTTTATTGTTTAATCCTCTGTTGGCGACACGGTTCGCGCAGTGGCTGAGAGATTGGCTGCTGTGTTGTGTGTCGCAGGTTCGATTCCGGCTCGGAACAAATATTTGTATGGTCTATAGATAGTAGTTCCGGGTCTGGCTGTTTGTGCATGTGAGGTTATATGTTTGTAAACGCACCCACGATACAGGAGAAATTCCTAGTGTGGGGCAAAGTTTTTTTAAATAAAATATATGAAAAATAATATTTACAACCTTAAAATAATATAACATAAAAACACATTAATAATAAAAAAATATTGGATGGCAATGCAAATTCTTTGGCCAGGGTAAAAGCCAGCCTTGGGCCACGACAGTTTACCCCAAAATAGCCCCCTTTTTTTTTCAGGATACGAAATTATCAAATGACTTCTTCCACCCTAGGTGGAGCGGCACGGAGTGTCAGAAAATGCCCCCCTAGAAAAAAAAGAAATCAAGCAGCTACCTTTCAACATACTGTATATACGGAGTTTATTTGATTTTATTGGGACACCAAATGCTGAGTTGGTGAGCTGTGTTTTGTCTACATAACACGTCAGCATAGCAAGGGTTAATGTTTTCCGCAAACAATAGATTCGGTTAAACTCGCTCCATCGTCCCTTGATGAAATGATACATTGTCGTCATGTCATTCTCTTGACCGTATTTTAGACACGACGGCTAAGCCTCATACGTCATTTGTGTAATTCGGTCTTAATTCCTTGCAAGATAGGTACATAAAATCATCATCTGCCTAGCCTTTTCCCAACTATGTTGGGGTCGGCTTCCAGTCGAACCGGATGCAGCTGAATATCAGTACTTTCCATGGAGCGACTGCCTATCAGACCTCCACAACCCAGTAATGGGCAATACGATACTCTTGGTAAGACTGGTTGTCAGACTTTCTGGCTTCTGACTAACAGTAACGACTGTCAAAGATCTACAAATGACAGCCGGGACCAACGGCTTTACGTGCTTTCCGAGGCACGGAGGAAACTCGCTATGGTAAATGGTCACCCATCCACAGACCAACCTCGGCAAGCGTGGCTTAATCTGGAAGATCGGTCTATGCGGCTGTAATTATTAAGCCACGAGCTCCTCCATAAAATAAAAAATAATAATAGGTACATAAAATGAATAAAATAAAAATTCAAGAAAGTATAGCTACGTTGTTCCTGAATAACATAGGATAAATAACATCGCGCAACGACACGCGGCAGCGGAGCAGTAATCAAAGACATAACTAAGCCTCACAGCAGTTCGAAAAGTCGTGCAAATATTTGATAACCATATCATGCCTTCAAAACTTGATTCACGAAAGCAAAATCCCTATTTTTCCTCTCTCAAACTACGTGAAGCTTATTTTGTACCATTTTGTGTAACAGTAGGTCACTCAATTATCAGAACGGACAGCCCACGCTTTCGGAAACTTTCAGAATAACTCAAGTGAAAGTAGAAGATCTAAAATTAGTAAAAGAAGACTTAGAGGAAGTTGTAATTGGAGGCGTAAACATACACCCACGGAGAAAGAAAAGTTAGGTGTAAATATTATCCTTAGGAAGTACTCTCACTGTCCGGTAATTGTGACGTCAGAGCTCTGTTTGAAATGTTTGCTAAGGCCGTTTATTGCAGTGAAACAGGGGTAATTACGAGTACAGAAAATGCTTTAAAAGTTGTTCAGCTGGGGAGATTGAACGACCACCTTCTGTTTCCATCTTCACACTATAGAGTCTGAAGATGGAACACGCAAGAAAAAAATTTGATGGTCTTTTTCTTTATCGTGTGGGCAGTAAAGTCTAACGACCCCAAACACCCTAGTGTCAGAGTTTATAAACCGCCCCAAGGGCCTCCGACATGGTTACCGATGTCAGTGATGTCCAAGATAAACTTAGAAAGTACGTATGAATTAGAAAAAGTCACATTGGTACTTGCCCGTGCCCGGTTGCGAACCCACAACCTCTTGCATGGGAGGCGGGCGCCTTAACCACTCCACCACCGGGCCATCACGACATTCCATGATGAATTTGATGGTACCCAGGTATCATCTATTTTTCTTCTTGCGGTGTAGAAATTCTCTTGGACTTCCTCCGTCTTGGTGCCAACGGAGGTGTATGACTGTTATAGGCTAAAACCACATACCACCTACGGGAATAGTAAGACTTATAAAGACAAATCCTGCAAGATCATATAGCAGGGATAACGTAGCTATCCCTGGTATATTAGCGAAAGAATTTTTAGATTCGCACTAACAGCACCGTTTGCTTTATAACATTAGTATTACCTATATACATGGCTGTACTAGTTTATTAATATTTCTATTGCGCAATTTGTCAGGTCAGATTTTCTTATTATTTTCTATCACGACCTGAAAAGTTTCAAAATCCAGTCGTCCAGCGACACGACATTGTGTGAACGATGCCTTATAATGTAATAAAAGAAAATGTTAATAAAACAAATACTGCAGAAAGTGAATTCATCAACATCATCTGTCTGGCTTCTTGTCGGCTATGTCGGGGCCAAGTTTCAGCCTAATGGATAAATCTGAATCTGTATGTCAAATGGAAACTGGCTGAAAAGACTTTTGCAGCTCGCATTTGGAGATACCGAGAACATATAAATTGCTCCATACTTCCATATATGTATATTAAAATAATGATTTATGTAATTATGTCTGTCTGTTACATTTTCACTACTAAACAACTGAACCATTTTTTTTTGTCTCGTCCGCGACTATCGACTTTTACGCGGACAACGTCGCGAGCAAAGGCTAGTCAGTTATATTAAAATAAAAACATTTCCACACATTAGGAACTTCTCTTGTATCGTGAATGCGTTAAAATACAGTACGGAGATACATCACGTTGTTCTCGTAAAAAACAGTTTAATCTTTAACCATCAATATCTTCGAAGAGAAGGTTTCCTGCTTTGTTCCAGAACAAAAAGAAAAAACCGAAAAAACCGTAAAAAAACGAAAAACCGTAAAACCGTATGTTCGAAAAAACCTAAAGTATAGGCTTCATCAGATGTCTTTTATAAACTATCCATCAGACCCAGAACAACTATCTGTAACCCATACAAATATTTGCCCCGTCATCCCGTGTGGCTTCGAACACACGATACGCAACACAGCAGCTAATCCTTTAGCCACTGTACCGGGTGTGGCTGTGTGTGTATTTTAGTTCGTGTGTTTGTAAACGCATCCACAATATAGGAGAAATTCATATTAAGATACCAAGACAAAAACAATAGCACCTATTAAAAAAAATCAATCCTTTTACTCTCAAAAGACAAACATCCATTTCAAGTAACTTCGTAAACTTTAAGCCTGTTCTAAACATATAAATAAGTATAGGTACAAAACCACAACATTACACAAGCAAAACTGAACCTTCCTTCTCAATGTTAAAGTATAATTCAGTTTGACATTTCGATAAACTTTCCTAGCAATTAAGGTAGGTGTCTTTAATCTGTTGCCTCAAATTTCTGTACACGGTAAAGGGGCTGTGTATTGTTTGTGAAGTAAACAAAGCAATTGTGTTACTTTCGTTTCAATTAATTAGGGACTTGAAACTCTGTCATTTTACGAATAAAAGACGGATAAAAGGCAAAATCTTTACAACAACAGGCCTATAAAAGACTCTTACTATATATAGAAGGAACGGCAAGGCGATTTCAGACTTATGTATATCTCTACATAGTATAAAATAAAGTCGCTGTGTGTCCGCTTAGATCTTTTAAAATACGCAACGGATTTTCCCACGGTTTTCATCAATAGATAAAATAATTCAAGAGAAAGGTTTATATGTATAGTACATCACGCTATGACCAACGGGAGCGAAGCAGTAACCAAAGAACGCGGGGAGGAAGGTATATAGCTTCTGAATTACACCTAAGACTGGGTTTCCTCACGATGACTTGCTTCACCGATGTTAATGATGTTTAAGATAAGCTTAAAAATACATTAATTGAAAGTCACTTCGATATTTAACCCGACTTCAACTTCGACAAGGTTTTAATTATTGGACCATGACAATATTTTGTCTAAAACCATTAAATAGTTAAGTATATTTCCTACATCCCAACAACTCATTCATAGCAAAAAACCGCGCGGATTCCGTCCGATTTTTAATTATAGGTACGTAAACGCGCGGACGGCGCGCGGATTCCGCCGCGTCTGAACGGGTACCTACTTGAGAGTAAAAGTAATGTTCATTTTTCTCTCCTTGGCCTACATTTTATATTTTTACTTTCAACCCCTCTCTTCAAATCATCATAAAAATAAATTATTCCTCCGCTACTTACCTAAATTTCCTAAAGTACTTATTAAACTAATGTAGCCTTATTACTGGGCTATTCTGGGCAATGACTGGCTTTTTACCAATGAGTAGTTCTTACGAAGGGCTTTTTTTATTCACCATCACGCCTGTAAACCCCGAAGGGGTAAGGCAGAGGTGTACCAATGTACACCCATAGTTCGCCGGTATGTTTATGCCATGGGGGCGAGCCCATTGCCATTAATCGGGCACAAGTCCTAGCTCCGAGCTACAACTGTGAATTCTATAGAAAAACCCAATAACTCTTTTTGCTCGACCTGGAAAACATACCCAAGACCTGTAGCTTAGCAGTCGCGTTTAGGACCACTGGCCTAACGAGGTAGTTACCAGTTTACATTATCATTGGACGGCGTACAAGCTGACAGCCCACCTGATATTAAGTGGTCACCGCTGCCTATAGATATCTGCAATACCAGAGGCCTTGCAAAAGCGTTGTCATCACGGAGACAAGATTGAAATGTTTCAAGCCTGTAATTACACCGGCTCCCATACCCTCCAAACTGGAACACAGCAACGCTGCTTTGATCCAGAAACAGTTATGGTGGTAGTACTTCCCCAGACTAGCTCCTTCACAAAGAGCTCTACTACTGATGCAGAATAACTCTTAAGGCGTAACCTAATTTGATACTATGATCAATGATTCTGTGACCTCGACGGAATTATTACTGTAAAAATATTAGTACTGCTCAGTTACGAGTTGTACTAAAAGAGTTCGGTAGTCAGTGCACTAAGGAAAATTAAGTGCTAAAATTTTATTGGAAACATTGAAAACATTATTTCAAATAGAATTCTTGCTATAATCTGGTATTGAAGCCATTATTTTAAATGTATTTTTTAACCCAACTTGAGTTACAAAGAGAAAAATATCATTATTTTACACAATATAATATTATGATAATATCACTAGTATCATAATGTTCTATTGTGTAAAATACATTCAGTAGGTATGTTTGTCTTTGCGGTGGAGGCTAAATTCCAGCCAGAGCAAGGCCGTAATTGAGTCGAAAGCGTAATAATAAAAAATGAAAATATGTCATTTTTCAACTCACTAGTGACGAATAAACTTTGTTATAAATTCATTGATACGAACATTATAAAATCAAAATCTTTGGTCACAATTAAAATAAGCTTTCATTACAATGTAATATAAAAAGCAACTGTGCGTAATACAACGCATTGTGTCGCCAAAATCAGTGCAATAAAACCCACTTTACAAACTAGTGTGTTGAAAAATACACACAATTCGATTAAATTGAGTTTTTGCTGTAACAATACAACACATACTGCGTCCATTAACTATACACAATAGTCTAAACTTTGGCATAAACAAATGATAGCTGAATTTTATTTAACTCTAAAAAATTCAGTTACAATCCATCTTCGTCTTTCTCTTTGAAAATTTTAAACACGAACGTACCTAATGATTCGAATAACCGATAAACATTTAAATATCATTTTTCATGTCGCAAACGAGCTGAATACAAGATAATAGTGCTAAAAGAGTTTAAATAAAATAATATACGGAGTGTTTAAAGACTGCCCTTTTAGTCTCGTGATCGCAAGCGCGACTGACGAGCGTGTGGGGTCCTAGGTTCGATTCCCAGGTCGAGCAAAAGTGTTATTGGGTTTTTCTATGAAATTCTCAGTAGCAACTCGGAGTTTGGATTTGTGCCCGGTTAATGGCAATAGGCTCGCCCCCTATTACATGGGACCTAAACATACGGCGACCGTGGATGTGCATTGTTACACTTTTGACTAACCTTTCAGGGAAGACATAACAGGCGTGTGTTGCAAACGCACCTACAATTCAGGAAAAAAACCTAGTGTGAAGCAGCGCCTGAAGAAACTATCGACCAGCTTCCGAATCTCCACCATTTACGTCACCATCAGCCGCCAAAAAGTTTAAAAAAAGGATTCATCATTCCAAGAAGTTCCGTACAAACACCCTGCAATATAAATTGGGGTCCCACCCGAACTTGGCTTGGAGCCAAACTCAATCCGTCATGTTACTGCACAAACTCGATTCCAAGTTTTGCAACAGTATCTGTTACAGCCAAGAATTCGGTATGAAAGTGGTAGAAAATTTATGAAGCGTGGGATTGGTATTTCAGTTGTTTGTTTTCTTATAATACAGCGCAACAATGTAAAATAATCTTTACATTTATGGCATAGGGTAGTCTTTGTGCTACATACCATCACGCCTGTATTCCCCGAAGGGTTAGACACAGGTGTATCAATGTACACCCACATGTAGGTTTTAAGTCCCATGTAATAGGGGGCGAGCCTATTGCCATTAACCGTGTACAATTATATCCTAACCACCTATCCTGTGTCGTGATGGCCCAGTGGTTAAGGCGCCCGCCTCTCATGCACGAGGTTGTGGGTTCGCAACTGGGCACGGCCAAGTACCTATCAATGTGACTTAATCTTACTGCCCACACGATAAAGAAAGAAGATTTTTTTTAGACGGGTAATCATCAAATAACTTCCCCCGCTCTGGGCGGGACGGGAGGGAGTGTCAGACTTTTACTGACTAAAACCCGTCTATGTTCCTTCATGTGCCCTTTGCGTTCCGGGGGCGCGGTATCTCTTTCGAACAACCCGCAGCCCCGGCAGGCATCGGCCCTCAGTGGCCTTCCAAGTTTGCTGGCATCTCTTTGAGGCGCGCGTGGAACACGAACGTGCTGTCGAAATGGTCTGTCGTTAGTAAACGTACGGACGGTGAGCTACCCATTGCTCACCGCCCACAGACCCGCGTCTACGGTGGCCGAGAGTCGTAAGAAGATACGGAGCAACTTAGGTGGTTTTTCTTTTAGAAAAATAATGAGAAAAACGAAATAAAGCCCCTTGATAATTGACATTCATGTGACCAAATTGTGGGCAAAATCGACTTTGGTCTGATACTTTTAGTTACGTTGGCATTCTAGGCCTACTCAACAATACCTACGCTTCCAGAACTTGCTCATGTCAAAACCGAATAATGCTTACGACGCCTTTTTGCTCAGAAGGCCGAAGTTCCAGAAACTAACTTTATTTTTTGTTGGACCTTTCTTTTGTTGGAACTAAATGTTTGTGATGTTAGGTCGCGTTTGAGTGACAGCGGTTTTAATAAGTGGGTTTTTTTGCTAAGTTTATCTGGGAAATCGAAATCTGGGATTTCGGTGAAGGAAAATATTGTGATGAAACATGGACTTATAATTAATAACATACCATCACGCCTGTATTCCCCGAAAGATTAGGCAGAGGTGTGTAAATTCGCCTTGAGCGAGCGTGTTGATCAATGCTCGTGCCTTCTCTGTATGAGAAGAGGCTTCTGTCTTGCTGTAGAACAATACTAGAGTGGTTTTTGTTAATATGAGTTGATATTTTTATAAACTTCGTTTTTTGTATTTTATTCACTTCAATATCAGAAACAAAATAATATCATGACAAGACTGGGATTGGGTAGATGAGTGTAGTGGGTACACCCACTTTCGTCCCTCCCATGTTATAGGGTCGAACCGTTTCTCATCAATACAGATTTCCGGACTGCTACAAAAAACCCAATAACAATTCACCCCACCCGAGAATCAAGGACCTCACGCTTAACAGCTGCTGTTATAGCGTATGATTCCTTATTCAAAATTAAATTTAAAAAACTCAACTTTTAATTCAATGAGGTACCTATAGGTACTTAGTTTCCGTACTTACCGCTTTTACTAAAGCCATAAAATAAACTTCAAGAATAGAAGTTATTCCAAAGATAAAAAAACAAAAAGTTTCTCGCCTAAAATGACGCTTACGGACGGAGGTAAGGCGGGAATCAAATTAGTTGCTTACGGATGTAGGAAAAACGAGGAGGAGGAACTAATATTAAAACCAACCCATGTTAGCGTAAAGCTTAATGAATTTAAATCTTATGTCACACATTTTGAGAGTTTTATTCCGAACCGCTGATGTAATAAATCCCTTGAAAATAAAGAAAATGGGAGTTCCTAGAATTTTTGGGAGAATAACCACGCTTTTGTTTAAATAAACGCAAATAACGTCATATTTTAAAATCTCGTCGTAGAAAAAATATTTCGTCTTTTAATGCAACATTTTATGTAAAAGCTTATTAATATTGATTATCAAAATTTGAAACGAAGCAAACAAAATCGCAATATTGCCAATTTCAGCAATTTCTTGTTCGCACATCTGCCCCAATTCAGTGGCCTGTGACATCTTTATTAAAAATTGTTTACGCGTCCTTAACTTTGGTTCTTTAAGATTGTTTGTCACATTTTATGTAAGACTTAAACTTGTTGGCACATAATATAGACTGAGTTTTAATTTACTGACTATTTTTCAGGAGCTGGAAATAGGTACTGATGAATATGAACAACTTTTATTACGATAAAATGACTATGAAATCGAAACTAATAGAACAACTCTGAAGAGTTTTTTGTGTATTTGTTTAAACGCTCTTATCTCAGAAATTAACAGTCGGATTGGAAAAAATATTTTTGTATATGATAGCCGATGTCCTACTGAATAGTACAAGCCATATAAAATCACGCACCGATCCACGGGAACGGAGCAGTAACCAAAGACATAACTTAACCCGAACGAAAAAAGAACAAAGCTAGTATAAAAATAAAACGGGTGTTCCCTACCAAAGCACTACAACACGATCAATAGAGCATTTTTTTTTTTCGAATACTGACACACCGCGCTGCACCCAATCACTTAGGCACTGCGACAACTGTATCATCAAACTTGGTCCATTCATACAAGTGGTCCAAAAAAACACGAAAGATGCTCAGTGCATTAAAAATCAAACTGTATTATATCAAGTACTCATACAAATTCATTCTTAGAAAACACGCCCGAGATTCGGACTGTACGAAGTTAATTCCCCGAACTCAAAGCTTCTCGGGCGAAGTTGTACAAAGTTTACCGTGAAATAATAATCTCTATATAAAACTAGCATAACTTAGTTACTTTGCAGAACTACGGATAGTTTTAAGTAGGAATTGTTTGAAGTTTTGAATTCTTAGTACTGTCAGATGGAGAAGTTTAGATTTGAATAAATACGACATTTATGCAAAGTGTATCTGGCTTGTACTGTATTTATTTAAAGCAGTGATCGTCCAGTGGTTGAAATTTGAGTATGATATATGTATTTAAATTTTAAGTTTTAACGTTATTAAGGTTCTTTTAAAGACTATTATTAATTGAGGCGTAGATTGACATCCATACTTAATATCCATACTTAATAGGAAACTACTCACTACTCTGTCTGTCTATCTGTTACGCTTTTACGACTAAACCAATGAACCGATTTTAATAAAATTTAGTACGGGGTAAGTTTAAACCCCGAAAAAAGACTTAAATTACTTTTTATTTTGCGACTTTACTGCTATGACCTCTTTTGCGACATTTGAATCTAGCAGTACACGTTTGTTCTTGCTCCTTTCAGGCTGTTGCCAGATTTTGTATAATTGTTATATTTATTAACTGCCTAGTGGTCCTAAGTTCGACTGCTACGCTAGAGGTCTTGGGTACAATTCCCAGGTCAAATAAAAGTGTTATTGGGTTTTTCTATGAAATTCTCAGTAGCAGCTCGGAGTTAGGATTTGTGCCCGATCAATGGCAATAGGCTCGCCCCCTATTACATGGGACCTAAACATACCAGCGAACTCTGGGTGTACTTTGGTACACCTCTGCCTAATCTTTCGGAATATACAGTCGTGATTGTATGTTGTGCGTTGTGTTTATTCGAATTTTACTTCTCCAAAATCTAATCTTGCACTGTCGTGTCTAAGTTATGTATGGTTGTTGGTAGATACAACGTGTGTTACTTATCTCAACATTTGCACAGCAAAAATGTCACGAGACTTAGCGATAAAGCGTTCAACTTATCCTAAGCTTTGGATCGCAAAAGGTCAGTGTTGTTTATTTCCAGCAAGAATGGCTAGTTGTACACTTGTACAGAAATGTTTTAAACCATTTTGTAGCACCAGATTTTTATGTGGCACTTCATAAGAGTTGATTATTTTTCTTCTACTGCTATCCTACTACTATTATAAAGGCGAAAGTTTGTATGTATGGATGTATGGATGTATGGATGTTTGTTACTCTTTCACGCTTAAACGGCTGAATGGATCTGGATGAAATTTGGCACAAAGATAGATTATAGTCTGGAATAACACATAGGCTACTTTTTATCCCGGGAAAATGTACGGTACCCGTAGGATAACACATCAACTGTGACGCGGACGAAGTCGCGGGCAGAAGCTAGTAAATAAATAAAATAAATATCTTGGGACAACTGACACACGGCTATCTGATCCCAAGCTAAGCAGAGCTTGTGTTATGGTAACCAGACAACTGATATACATACTTATATAATTTATAAATACATACATATTATAGATAAATCACACCCAGACACAGAACAAACAATCATGCTCATCACACAAAGTTTGTCCTGGGTGGGAATCGAACCCACGACCTCCGGCTTAGCAGTCAGGGCCGCTAACCACTAGACCAACAGGCCCGTCAAACAATAAACGTTTGTTCTTGGTCTTTCGAGCCGAATACCATATTTTTGTATAAATATGAGTGAATTGCCTCGATAGCCTAGTAGTCCTAAGCTCGATTGCTACGCTAGACGTCTTGGGTACGATTCCCAGATCGAGCAAAGTATTAATGGGCTTTTCTATGAACTTCACAGTAGCAGCTCGGAGTAAGGATTTGTGCCCGATCAATGGCAATAGGCTCGCCCCCTTACATGGGACCTAAACATACCGGCGAACTCTGGGTGTACTTTGGTACACCTCTGCCTAATCTTTCGGAATATACAGGCGTGATTGTATGTTGTGCGTTGTGTTTATTCGAATTTTACTTCTCCAAAATCTAATCTTGCACTGTCGTGTCTAAGTTATGTATGGTTGTTGGTAGATACAATGTGTGTTACGTATCTCAACATTTGCACAACAAAAATGTCACGAGACTTAACGATAAAGCGTTCAACTTATCCTAAGCTTTGGATCGCAAAAGGTCAGTGTTGTTTATTTCCAGCAAGAATGGCTTATTGTACACTATACAGAAATGTTTTAAACCATTTTATAGTACCAGATTTTTACATGTGGCACTTCATAAGAGTTGATTATTTTTCTTCTACTGCTACTAGGTAGTGTGTTTTTTTTCAACCGCGTTAAATTACATTTTTGTTTACTGCTTTGTTCCTGTTCATCGTAGCGTGATGTTATATAGCCTATTCTATTCTCATGTATCTGGATATCATATACAAAAACAATTATTCAATAAGACTGATATTTCCAGAAATTACCGCATTCAACCAAACCTATTTAAACAAAATACCTCGTAAAAGAACAGAATTCGAGTGGATTTTCAAACTGAAACTATGACTACTCTATAGCATTTGGATTCATGTGATACGATAAACTCAATTAGTATCACTCCTTGATATGAATAAACTCTAAAAACTAAGTTGCGAAAAGTGTAATTTAAAAATCGATTGAATTTACGTAACGTTTATTCACCGCACTAGACTGTCAGGGCCAAAGCAACCGAAAAAATCTCCGCAGCATTAAAAACAGTAGACAATCGCTTACAGTAAGTACCTACACAAATACTACAAATCGTTGGGTACTTATCACAAAATCTACCTCCACCTACCTACCATTGAACACGAGTGTCTGATTAACAAAAGCCCCTAAAGGGTCGAAGGTCTTGACCTCTTGACCCTTTAAATCTCTGTTAGAATATTTAAATGAATGTCTTTTGAAAATCGAACACCTGAAGGGGTGATTGACCTTAACGGATTTTTGCTTGAGTAAGTAACTTTTTTCACCAATAGATAGCTACATGATTCCTTAGCAACATAAGCTATTAAACATCACGCTACAACACACGGAAGTTCGCTAGTGAAGAACAGTAAAAAAATACAAAGGCAATCAAAGATTAAAATAACAACATACCATCGCGCCTGTATTCCCCGTGTTGGGCAGAGGTGTACCAATTTACACCTACAGTTCGCCAGTATGTTTAGGTCCCATGTAATAGGGGCGAGCCTATGGCCATTAGCAGGGCACAAATCCTAACTCCGAGCTGCTACTGAGAATTTCATAGAAAATCCCAATAACACATTTGCTCGACCTGGGAACCAAACCCTAGACCTCTAGCATAGCAGTCGCGCTTAGGACCACTAGGCTAACGAGGCAGTTCGAGTATAAAATAAAAAATGTGCTGCAGTATTCGGTTCTATACTGAAGTCTTTTGCAAACTGTACACAGTGGTACCAGTTGTCCCGAATTGCGCGAGACATCCCAATTTTCAGGGATCTAGTGACACGCCCCGATTCTCCCTTGATCGGCACGTCGATTGTCCCGACTTTTTACTAACTTAGTTGGAACTTTAATCAATCATTTTGACAGGAAAAAAGAGTAAAACTGGTGAAACTAGGCTATAGATAGTGCAATCCACGAAGACGCGCCCCACTACTATTCCTTTTAACCGTTTATAGTATATGTGTGCAAGCTTCAGTCAATGTTTGAGTGTTCTCGGTACACACTAATTACCTATGAGTGCACACGCACACTACAATGAATAGACTAATCAGGAGAGAGCGTCATGGTCAAAATGAAAGATGCTGGAAAATTGGTGGGGCGCGTCTTCGTGAATTGCACTATCTGTATATCCAGCACTAGACGTCCTGCGGCTGATATGATGATGATAATGAAAACTGGTGGAATAGAAAGCGTAACGAAACCTCTCACCATGGATTAAAAAATATCAGCTGTTCTATACATTTTCACCGGGTAGATGATGTTGTATTAAACAGCAGTTTTTTTTTAAATTAATCCGGTGATAAATTTTATCGGTTTTGGGGACTAGAATCATGTACTGAACCCATGCTAAAACATAACAATAATATTTATATCATTTAATTCAGGTAACAAAGACCCATAAAATGTTACAACAAATACACAGAAAAGCTAAAAAAAAACTATAGCTTTTTTTAAAGGCTACGTACAGAATAGTCCTATTTCCATTTCAAAAATCGAACACTTTTAAAATAACGCACTTTTTTAGGGCCTAATTTTGATTATAAGAACATTCCTAAGTACAATATTATAATTAGCATAAGGTTGTTGAATATTATAAATATTCATTTTACACTTAAGTGCCTAAAAATTGGCTCACTTGTTCAGGGTTCAGGCTGAAATCCAGCGTTATCACGTTTCTTGCATAATAATATTGTTCGGAAGGTCGCCAGTATAGCCAATAGGTTTGTTCCTATTGGTACCGCTTCGTGTTACTGGCTGTAGTGTGCATTCGATGTAGTCGGGACTTAATTGTTTTTTTTTTTAATATATATACTAATATAATAAAGCTAAAGACTGTTTTTGTTTGTTTAAACGTGCTAATCTCTGAAACTAACTTCCGAATTGGAGAAAAATCTTATTGCATATGATAGCCAGATTTATGCTATATAACATCACGTTATTCCCAATGGGAGCGGTATAGTAACCGTATAGTGTAGACGTAACTAAACGTGGGTGAAAATTAATAATAAAGTCGCGGGGACAAGGTAGTATTATAATAAGTTTGTTTGTATTTGGTAATCTCTGGAGGCTTTGGGCCAATAAGAAAAAATCTTTTCTTTTTTTTCTTTTTTTAGCTACAAACCATACGGACGAATCCACGAGAAAAAACTTATTTATTATACACATTATAGCTGAATAACCAAAGCAATTTCCCTAAGTGAGAATTATTCTTTTCTCTTTTGTAAATGTCGTTCAGAAGTACCTTTTAATGGTCTAATAGAAATATTGAAAAAAAAACAAAGTTAATATATTAACCCATCGCGAACTGCACATTTTATGGGATAAACAGTATGTCACATTGTAACCGGACTGTCTGTGTGCCAAATTTCATTCAGATCCGTTCAGCCTTTCTGACGATTACGTAACAAGTATCCATCCAAACTTTCGCATTTACAAAATATCCAGTAAGATTCAAACATTTATAATTCTCAGTAGCAGCTCGGAGTTTGGATTTGTGCCCGGTTAATGGCAATAGGCTCGCCCCCTATTACATGGGACCTAAAATATACCGGCGAACTGTGGGTGTACATTGGTACACCTCTGCCTAACCCTTCGGGGAATACAGGCGTGATGGTATGTGTAAAAAATGTCGCAGACAGTCTACATCGTTGAATGGAATCAATAAAGGCAATTTCCAATGTAACATTTAGTATAGTTACAGGATACAAAAAACATGTTTTCAGCTACATTTAAATGTTCAACACATTTATATATAAAACAAGCTTTTGCCCGCGACTTCGTCCGCTTGGCTTATTTTACCCGCGTTAAGTTACGTCTTTGGTTACTTCTCCGCTCCCGCGAGTCGTAGCGTGATGTTATATAGCCTATGTTACTTAAGAAGATTGTAGCTATCTATTGGTGAAAAAATTGTTAAAATCGGTCCAGTAGTTTCGGACCCTATTCGATACAAACAAACAAACAAATCGTTCCTCTTTATAATATTAAGTATAAATACATTTATATACCGAACATTTTACTGTCCACTGAATTTAATTCAATTGCATTCCATTTTAGTGCCGAATACTATTTTATTTTGCCAATTTTTCCAATTCTGTGAGCGACAATATAAATATCTTACATATTTTTTTATACAATCGGATTTTTTATTAGCCTATAATCTATTTTTGTATTATTTGGTATAGAATTTCATTTAAAATTCACACTATTCGATTCGAAATAGAATACGTTATGAACTTTTGAAACGGTATAAATGTATTCTGCGAATAAATAAATGACTAAGCCATGGCTATCATTTTTTATTTTTTTATGTCAGGAATGAATAAAAAAATATTATTGACGTATATCATTGAATGAATGAATGATACCTTTATATGCTAGAATATAAGATGTACATGAGGTGATAAATAGTTCGTTTGTTACACTATATTCAACCTTTCGGTCGTACAAATATAAAATCACCATAAAAATAAGAATCCACACTACTATTACTGTCACTCTTTATTTTTTCTATTACTATCTATTAGTATGTTATGTATTTTTTGACAAAACTTAATTTTTGATAAAGATAATTCTTTATGCCACTATTTATCATTTATTTCTGAGTTGTGATTCCCGTAACTTTAACAGCGCTCGTTTTCTAATCCCAATCTTAATTTGTCAAAAATATCTCTAATTTATTTTAATTTTTTTTGACAAGCATTTAGAAATTTTTAATGTTTTCAGTAACGAAAATTGGCCCTCTGATCTTTGTGATTTATCAAGCTTGGCTGAAGTTTCTTCAACCATAATTCCTTACAAATAATATACCATCACGCTCGTATTAAGCAAGGGTTAAGCAGAGGTGTACTAATGTACACCCACAATTCACCGTTATGTGTTGCCATTAACCAGGCACAAATCATAACCCCGAGCTGCTACTGAGAATTTCATAGAAAAACCCCAATAACATTTTTCTCGATCTGGGCATCGCACTCAAGACCTTTAGAGTACCAGTCGTGTTTAGGACCACTAGGCTAACAAGGCAGTTCCTTACAAATATACTTCTAACAGTTCTTACAGGAGTCCCGTACACGCAATGAAAGTCTGAGTGACGTACGAACCAGTACATTTCGTATATCGAGAAATTCAGCAAATGCAAATAGTTCTACATCGAATGCAATGATTGGCAATCGAGTGCTCGTTCGAATTTCCCGTTTGAACCTGTTGTCGTATATTTTACCTTTATTCTTCAAGCACCTATTATATTCAGCGTAATTGGTCATGTTTCTTAACAATTACTTTGGTTTTGACAGCCGCAACAACTGAAATTTTTGAAACAATGAAAAAGATCATATTTAAATTATGGTGTAACCGATTTTTAACCGACTTCAAAAAGGAGGAGGTTCTCAATTCGTCTGTGTGTGTTTTTTTGTATGTATGTTACGCAATAATTCCGCCAAAAAAAAATTCAAATTCTTGAAATCCATTTTTCTTGACGTTGCTTGTACGTAGCTACCTACTACAAGTAGTGTTTTTTTTTTCATTTAGTTAAAAGCCAAACCTTGCTTATGTTTTTAATTTTTTGAATTGTTTGGCACTTGGTGTCACCTACATAGTAACCTAACAATGGACACCCACAGAAAATATAAATTATAAAAGTAACAAATATAAATAAATCAGGACATTGCAAAAACGTAATCGAAAAGAGTGTTCGTGGAGTTTCTTACTTGTTCTTCTCCGTGTAGATTTACCCATATTATGCAACTAGCAAATTTCTGATTAACTGACAGACTTCTTAACAAAAGTGCCTGCAAACAGTTTAATTAAAATAAATGCTTTGACCTTAACTTTAACTATGACACAAATGTATTTAAACCTACAACCTTGAAATGAACTAGCCTTGTGAACTAAAAAAAAAATGGTGGTTTTAATTGTGGTAGGTTTCACTAAGACACCTAATCTTTTTGTAAGTTGACTAAAAAGTTGTAAAAAGTAACTACATGAGTAACACTAAAACTTTTAGTTTTTAAAAGTTACTATGTAACAGAATGCTCCAAAGACTTTGAGAACTTAACTTAAACTTTACACGAAAGTCACTTAAAACCGACTTAAGTAAACTTTTAAAACTCTTTCGCCGCAAAGAAAGAATATTCGAAGAATACGTGCAAAGTCAAAAAAATCTCTTTTGTAGAAATTTTATTGCAATTTAGATAGATCTATATACTATACACGACGACACGTTTGGCGCAGTGGCTGAGCGATCGGCTGCTGCAGTGCATGTCGCGGGTTTGAATCCCGTTCGGAACCAGAACTAGATTCATTAGTTTTCATTATTTTGACGTTCAAAAGTGCCTTTTAATGGTCTAATTGGAATAAATGATTTGACTTTGACTTTTGACTTTGAACAAATATTTATATGGCCTACAGATACCTAATTGTTCCAGTTCTGAATGCACGTGTATATCTATACTGATGTTATAAAGAGGAAAGAATTTTATGTTTGTTTGTTTGTACCGAATAGGCTTCGAAACTACTGGGCCGATTTTAACCATTGTTTCACCAATAGATAGCTACTTTATTTTTGAGTAACATTACCTTTATGCAAGACGTAACGTAACGCGTGTGAAAAAGGCTACGCGGACGAAGCGGGCAGTTCGCTAGTGTGTTTGAGTGCTCACAATACAAGAGAAAGAAAAAGAGAAAAGTGGACCTTATCCCTAAGTACCTCATCATCAGCTTAGCCTTTTCCCAACTGCGTTGGGGTCGGCTTCCAGTCTAACCGGATGCCGCTGAATACCAGTGTTTTACATGGAGCGACTGCCTATCTGACCTCCACAACCCAGTAACTGGGTAACACGATACTTCTTGGTTAGACTGGTTGTCAGACTTCTTAGCTTCTGACTATCCGTCACGACTGTCAAAGATCTACGAATGACAGCCGGGACCAACGACTTTACGTGCTTTCCGAGGCACGGGGGTATCACACCACCAACTTCCAAACTCCGGGCTGCTAATGAGAAATTCCTAATGGAAAAACCCGATACCACTTTTTGCCCGACCTGGGAATCGAACCCGGGACCCCTTGCTCAGCAGTCGCGCTTTGCGACCACGAGACCAACGGGGCAGTTATCCCTAAGTACCTATTGTGTAATAAAGCGTGAACCTATTGCCAATACAATTTAGTGTATTTTATGGCATATTAAATCACAGTTTTGACGTAAATCGCTCTTTAATGGTCCATACCACTAAATCTAAAAATATATCATCTGGAAGATTATGCTAACTTAGTAACTTGAGGTACAGTTTACCAATAAACGCTGTTGCTTTGACGCTTTGATTGATTTTATTTGATTAAAGTGTAATTTTAGTCATGTTACAATATATTATGATTAATTGTTTAAACGTTTTGTATAAATTGGATCTAAACTGAAATCGGCAAGCACAGCGTAGGACGTCCACCCACAAGGTGGACAGACGACCTGATAAGCAGGAAGACGCTGGATGCAGGCCGCTTCCAACCGATCCTTTTGAAATCTATGGGGGACACCTATATCCAGCAGTGGACGCCTTACGGCTGATATGATGATGGTGATGAAGAAACTAAAAATAATCATATTTACAAAATAGTTTTCTTATAAAAATAACGCTGTTCCTAAAGTTGATACCTACGCAAAAAGTTAAACACGATCGAAATCTATTTTTGATCTGAACGAATAGATTCCAAAACTTAAATATCCATATTTAAATTCATAACTCCGTAAAGACATAAATTTAAAACTTTTAACCATTACAAATATTGTTTGCCAACTAAAACAATAAAATTTAAAGTTTGCCATATTTACAGTTAAATCGGCACAAATTATTTTAATGTCTTTAAGAGTGGTCGGTTTGAATAAAGTTTTTAACTGCCTTGAGCTAGGAAATGGACAGATAATTGAGCTTAGTTTTGTCTAAAAGAGCTAAGCCACAATCTCTCAGTAGGTAATTAAATTATTTATATCAATGAATTCAGAATGCTATGTTACTTTATTACGCAACAACAACAGTCGTATAAAATAATTTCAAACGGAACCCTAATTTTTTAATAGTATAATTTAATAGTCTGCATGTCTCTCTGTCCGTCTGTCACCAAACTGTATCTCATGAACCGTGATAGTTGGACAGTTGAAAGTTGAAATTTTGACAGATGATGTATTTCTGTTGCCGCTATAACAACAAATACTAGAATAAAGCAAATATTTAAGTGGGGCAATACATCAAACGTGTTTTTTTTGCCGTTTTTATAGATAAGGGTACGGAACCCTACGTGCGCGAGTCCTACTCGCACATGGCCGGTTTTTTTTCCATGAAAAGAAAGAAAATGCGCCTGCTTTAAAAAAAACAATTCTTTGGGAAATTTGTCTGTCATCATGAATTCAATCATGTGTTGAAGCATCGGTCACTAATTACCAGTGACCCTATAAATTAGGAGCCAATCAAAAAGTAACAAAAGGAACATTGAAGCCGGTATCTAAATCGGTTGGAAGTGCTCTTCATATCAAACCACGTTGTAAGCGACTTTCACGAAGTCGATACCTACTTTCTTTTTGTGCTTAAATGAAGTCAAAATACATAACCGCTTAAGTACCCGGTTTTCAAAAGGCCGGTTTTATCCTTATTCTGCCAAATTGAGCCAACCCACAATGTCTCTAAAATTGGATGTAGCACGTCAATCTAAGTCAAGCAACTTTAATATACAGCAGATGTACCTATAACTGTTATTACAGTTGTTTATCCAAAACTTATGGATAGAATAGTTTTAAAATCAATATAATATATCTATCTACATTATAAACAAAACCGAATGGCTAAATGTGTTGCTAACCGCAAACCACGAGAACGGCTGGGCCGATTTGGCTAATTATTTTTTGTCGTGTTCGTAATTTCCTTCAGGACAAGGTATTCATGAAAGAAATTTTATAAAAAAATTAACTGTAAACGTTGGAAACTGGCACCCGTCTGAGGCCAAGCTTGTCGTACTTTATAGTTCCGAGACAGCGACACGCCGCCGGCTGACGCTGAAAACCAGCGCTGTGGTTCCGTGCCTCGTGCACGGGCCACGGCTTTATGCTGAGCGTCAGCCTTTTCGCGCGGTAGTGGCGCGCATATAGATTATTGTATTTGTTGTTTTTTAATTTTATTTTTGTGTTGTGCGTCGCTTTCGCGAGAATAAATGGTTTTTCTTTCTTTCTTTCTATTAATAAATATTCAAAATCAAAATTACCAAAATGAATTACAACGAAAAATCAGCAAAGTTTTGACATGAATAAATTAATACGCCAAATGTACTACTATCTGGCAAAAACAGATACAATCAAAACTTTTGCTTAAAATAAATTTCAATTTAATCACCGTTAAATATTCAAAACCATTACAAATTATTCTGAAAAATAGGAAAATTTTGAAGTGGGTTGATTGGTTTTAGCAGAATTACAATACATTTTTTTCAGATCCAAATATAAAGTTTGATGACACGGTTGGCGCAGTGGCTAAGCGATTGGTTGCTGCGCTGCGTATCGCGGGTACGAATCCCGCAAGTAACTAATATTTGTATGGTCTACAGGTAGTTATTTCGGCTCTGGCTGTTTGTGTATGTGAGTGTAAATTATGTATGTTAACGCATCCACGATTTAGGAGAAATTTCAAGTGTAATTAATATATAAATAACAAATAAGACTTAAAATCGTTTTTACGAGCAGAAATTTAGAACAAAAAAATCCTAAACTTAAACTTTATTTTAAATGGAACGAAATATTAAATATAGCAATGCAATAAAATTAATCTGAAAAGCTTTTTGTTACTTTGGTTGAACGCGCTAATCTGTGGAACTACTAGTCTGATTGAAAAAATATATTTTGTATAAATAATAGCCCGATTCATGAGGAACAGTATAGACATATAACATCACGCCACGGCCCACAGGAGCGTAGCAGTAACCCAAGACATAACTTGTCGCAAAAGAAACCGTGGAGTATAATTGCTAGTTTAAAAATATATAACAAAATTCAATCTGTATTACCCGGAATTTTACACTAAAATCCGCATTCAACACAAATGTGTGCAAAGCTTAAACAAAAACGTATTCTTGTTTTTTAATTTCGCTTGAGCAATTCGGGAGTTGCACGGAATTTATATCCATTTGTAGTGAAATACGATTACTGCTGCCACTCGCCTCTAAACCGTATAAATATGTAGATTGAGTTGAATTTCCTAATGCTTGCTGTTTTTTTGTGCGAAATCTGCTGGTGCTGACTAAGGATTGTTAGTGAGATAAAAAAAATATAAAAATATAAATATACTATCACGCCTGTATTCCCCGAAGGGTTAGGCAGAGGTGTACCAATGTACACCCTCAGTACGCCGGTATATTTTCGAGATAAAAAATCTGATAATTTCATGCCAATACCCTTTTTTTACAGTGAAACGTTTTTAGGGTTCCGTAGGGTAAAGCGGGACCCGGCGGCGGGAGCGGGGTTATTACTAGGACTTCGCTGCCTGTCTGTCCGTCTGTCACCAAGCTGTATCTCATGAACCGTGATAGTTGGACAGTTGACATTTTCACAGATGATGTATTTGATGAAAAGTAAATGACATTTTGTAATTTAACTTCATGTGAGCAAGTAACTTTGAGTTTAGTCAGACTTAGTTTAAAAAGTTTATTTTTTGCCCGTCTAAACAAACAACTTTTAGTTTTTTTTTTGGCACAAATAGCACTTTTTGTTCTTCATTAGAATAAAAACAAAAGAATACAGTTAATCTATTCTCCTCGAGCGACCAGCCAGTCGAAACACAGTTCATTTCATATTAAAATTTCCATCGGTATTCACTCTAAAATTCAGATGAAAAAATTAGGTCAACACTGAAAAGTGCTTGATTTATGGTTCCAGAGATTTGGCAATTTATTTAGTACCTTGCCAATTTAGTTCGAAGAGTATTATTAATAGCATTAGGACACTACTAAGGTACCGTTTGTCTTGGTATGGGCATGTGAAGAGGAGGGATGAGACGCATGTGAGAAAAATAGGTATGAATATAAATGTGGATGGATAGAGAGGAAGAGGGAGGCCAAAGAAAAGATGGATGGATTGTGTGAAGAATGATATGAAAGAGAAAGGAGTCAGTGATAGCATGACGGTTGACAGGACGGTATGGACGAACAAAAACTGTTGTGCCGATCCCAAGAAACATGGGATAAGGGCAGTCAGATGATGAGGGGCACTAAGACACTGTCCTAATAAAACTTGACTATGCAATCATCACAAGTTAGTACCAGTAGAGCTCTTTGTGAAGGAGCTCGTCCGTAGAAGTACTACCACCATACCTATTTCTGCAGCAAGCAGCGTTGCTCTCTTCCAGTTTGAAGGGAATGCGCGCCGGTGTAATTACAGGCACATGAGACAATTCAACCTTGTCTCTGGGATGGCATTGCATTTGCAAGGCCTTTAGTATTGCAGATATCTATAGGCAGGAGTGACCACATAACATCAGGTATGCCATTAGCTTGTTTGCTATTTGCGCGAATTTTAGTTGTACGAATCCGCGATCAAATATTGAACACAATAGACTGATGTCGATTAGGCGTCCTAATTGGCATTTGTACGACGCGGTCGCGCTACTATAATATTTGTGACCTATTCGTGATAGTCGCGCGATAATCGCGTTTGCTTGGACAGCGCCTAACGGTGTGAGCAGAGGTCTAGCGTGCATTGTCACCTGAAAAATTGCCTGAATTTTGTAGGTAAAATCAATATTTTACCTACAAAATAGGTCGTAGGTAGGTTTTAGGTTGTATGACCTAGATTTTTTAAGTGAGGCTGGAAATAAATTCCGTTTTGTTAATTTGACAATTGGTCTGCTTTCGCAATATTTATACACAAAGTCGATGGTGCCTGGTGATGGAAGCTTAGGGTGAAACCCACAGTATAAGTCGTGGGGTTTTAAAAGTTTATTTCCTGTTATAATATTTAAAATTAGTTTAGTTAATTATTACATTTAGATATTTCCGTAAAATCAGAAGGGCTTCAGTGCCAAGTTGCAAATACTTCTTACCCCTGAGACCTTGGGAAGTTACCTATTACTACGTGGGCGAAGCCGTGGGCGGCCACTTGTAAATTAAATTAATTCAAATTCAAATCATTTAATTCAGACAAGAGTCCATAGGGTTAGTATAACAAAATTACTTAAAGACTAGTGTTAGTAATACAAATAAGAAATTAGCTTAACTGGTGTGGATCCTTATCCAGTGGCGCAGCAGAGGGGAGTCCCACCGATCTCGGAACACGCTCAGGAGACTATTAGTAGCGGAACGCAGTCGACCGGCCATGGATGCGATCCTTTTTCTTATTATGGCGTAAAAGTCATCTGTATGCGCCTCCGCAAACAAACCAGACGCACTACAACGCCACGACCGCCCCAACAGTATCCTGAACGCGTTATTGTATTGGACACGCAGGTCGCTGTATGTCTTCTGCGTAAAACCGGTCCAAAGACTGCACGTGTAAAAGGACTGGCAGAAAGCTTTAAAAAGCGTTACCTTTACTTGATTTGTACAACGTGCAAACCTTCGGACCAGCATGTTACATCGAACAGCCAGCGACCTGCGCTCCCTCTCTATGTCTATATTGTCCCTAAGATCGTCAGTGACCCAATGACCCAAGTACTTAAACTGAGTCACCCATGATAAAGGAGCACCACATAGCGAGACACTCGGGACATCTGAATAGTTTATGTCACGCGCTTTAAACATCATCAGTTCGCTCTTCGTGACATTGTACTTGAGCCCATGAGACACTGCATAGGACTCACATATAGCAACTAGTGTCCTCAGAGCGCCGATCGACGGGCTCAGCAGCACCATATCATCGGCATAGCTAATATTATTCATACAAACACCATCAATATAACATCCAATACTGGTGCTGCTGAACTCACCGATCAGCCGGTTTATGTATAAGTTGAAGAGGCGGGGTGAACTTAACCCCCCCTGTCTCACCCCGCACTCCAGCTCATACACATCCGATTGTGTGTCAGCCCACCTAACAGTATTCTTCTGATTATAGTACCAGTAGCGAAACAACGATGTAATTTCATCAGGTAGTGTTGTCTCACTCCGTAATTTGCCCCATAGTTCCTCGTAGGACACGAGGTCGAATGGCGTACGGCGAGATGGGCATTGGGCAGGGATTGGGCTATCGTTTTAGCGTGATGAAGCAATATCCCCAACATCACAGGTGTAAAAGGTCCATAATAACTTTGTTACGTAGTACAGCACACTTTGTAATGTTTCGTATTCTGGCAAATAAAATTTCTTTTTGTCGTGCCTAAATTACAGCTTTGTACTAAAACAAAACAGAAACAATTTTAAAATGTTAGTGCGTCTGTCTGTTTGTTCCGGTTAATCTCTTAAACGGCTGAACTTGTCACTGGCAGATAGATGATATTATAATGAGATACTTATGCCACGGGGGCTCTCGCAAAATATCCCATGATAACTAACATTCACACCAACAAAGATGCAGACAAAAGCTAATCGTACTAAAAATCAGATTATTTACGTTAGCTTTTTATACAAAACTCATAATAATGACAATTAACTCACAATATCACTGCCCACATGGTTTACAAAAACATCTTGACCAATAAAATAACAACAACTTACCATCACGCACATCTGTATTCCCTGAAGGGTTAGGCTACCTGAGGTGAAGTGGACCTATGTACACCCACAGTTGGCTGGTATGTTTTAGGTCCCACGTAATAGGGGGCGAGCCAATTGCCAGTAACCGGGCACAAAACTCCGAGCTGCTACAGTTACTGAGAATTTTATAGATAACCCCAATAACATTTGCTTGACCTGATACGCGAACCCAAGATCTCCAGCGTAGCAGTTACGCTTAGGACCACTAGGCTAAAGAGGCAGTTACACAAAACACAAAAGTCATAATAATGACAATTAACTAACAATCTCACTGCTCAAATGATTTACACATCACAAAGCAACACCTTAACAAAGGAAAACTGAAATAAGTGATATTACCTAAACAATGCTCTCAACATTGAATTACAGAGTAATGAGGGAGGCAGAGAGGTGAGGTGCCCAGAGTAATGAGGAAGACAGAGAGTAATGAAAGACGGTTTGATCTGGCTAAGTCGGCGAAAGCTTTTTTTCCGTGCGTAATATATCAAATCAGGCGTTTTCGGTGCCGTCTTGTCTTGGGAATTTGTTATTTGGGACTGTTATTATTTTTTTATTAATTTATTGGAATACAGCATGGATCATTTTTTATGTTAGTATGAAATAAATTGATCAGCAGTCATTTATAATTTTGTTAAGTACCCGAGCAGTGAGCAAGTCACATATTCTGCTATTATTCTCAGAATAGTCAAGCACTACCCTTTTTTTTTTAAAGACGAGAAGTGTGTAGTGTAGTGTCAGACTTTTACTGACTAAAACCCGTCTATGTTCCTTTTATGTGCTCTTTGCGTTCCGGGGGCGCGGTATCTCTTTCGAACAACCCGCAGCAAGCACTACCCTTGAATTTATTTTTTTATGTTTTTTTTTTGGAAAATCTCTTTTTCTCCTTCTCTCGCTCAACGATAGTGCGATACCAAGCCATTGTTGACCTCCCATGGTACAACGGAAACCTACTTTAATACTCATAATGTAAAATTTGATAACTCCGAATGATTTCGGCTGTTTAAAATGTCAATTTACTAGCTTCTGACCGCGACTTCCTCCGCGTCAAATTTGATATACTTAATATAATCTCACGATAATCGTTCATTTTTCCGGGATGAAAAGTATCCTATATGTTATTCCACACTACAATATATCTCAGTGCCAAATTTCATCCAGCTCCGTTCAGCCGTTTAAGCGTGAAAGGGTAACAAACATCCATGTATCCTTACAACATTCGCATTTTAATTTTATTTTTAAATGATTTAGTAAGATTACTGACTTCTAATACTTGCCTCCGCTGAAAATCGTCCATTTTAATATTGATGCTCCTACTCACCACCTAAATACTCAATAATCTGTCCAATACATCAATATATCACAAGCGCTTGGTGTTCCATGTCATGATTTAGCTCATTTACCTAGTTCCGGTATCGTGTTCATTTAGATAATTAGTACGTTGCATGTTGTCACATTGTTGTCGTCATTATCATTAGCTGGTAGTTTAGAGACGTGTTTATATTGTCCCTTTGTTTGTTGTGTTTTGTTCAGTAATAACACGGTTTGTTGTTCAGTTAAATAATATTATAAAGAGAAAAGATATTTCTGTTTGTTTGTAACGAATAGGCTCCGAAACAGGGCAGGGCACATGGCACGCAGAGCTCATGGCCGATGAGGTCGAAAAGTTCTCGAATGGAGACCACGCACCGGCAAGCGCAGCGTAGGACGTCCACCCACAAGGTGGACGGATAACCTGATTAAGACTGTGGTCTTAATGTGGGACTGTGGTCTTGTGGTCTGTGGCCTCCCCCATAGATTTCCAAAAAGACGGGTTAGAAGCGGCGTGCATCCAGCATCTTCCCCGTATCCAGCATCTAACCCGTATTTTTGGAAATCTATGGGGAAGGCCTATGTCCAGCAGTGGACGTCCTGCGGCTGATATGATGATGATGATGACCGACCTGCTACTGAGAATTCCATAGAAAAACCCAATAACACTTTTTGCTCGACCTGGGAATCGAACCCAGGACCTCTAGCGTAGAGTCGTGCTTAGGAACACTAGGCTAAAGAGGCAGTAAAACAAAAAAGAAATCTTCAATTTCTATATTGATGCTACTACTCACCACCTAAATACTCAATAATCTGTCCAATACATCAATATATCACAAGCGATTGGTGTTCCATGTCATGATTTAGCTCATTTACCTAGTTCCGGTATCGTGTTCATTTAGATAATTAGTACGTTGCATGTTGTCACATTGTTGTCGTCATTATTTATTTATTTATTTATTTATTTATTTCCAACTTACATCTATCATTACAGACTACTCCATTGCGATAGTGTACATCATTAACCTTATCTTAAAATTAGATACTACAACTTATAATTTAACCTTGTAACTTATTACAAATAATGCATTCTTTGTGAACTCACTCAGAGGACAACAGAATAGGTCCGTGTCACTAGCTATGAGGTTGAGAGTGCGGAGTGCACACGTCAGTGGCGCCTCACCTAAAAGATTGGTTCGAGCGCGCGGCTCCGCCAACAGCCGTGGCTGTCGTCGTCGCCATACGTACCTGTCTGGCACACACAAACCTATGTTCCCTAATATGTCCGCATTATGTAACCTTCCTCTAAGTACTTTGAATATGTACGAGGTGAGTGCGAGTTCCCTCCTGACCCTCAGCTCGTTATATCCAACCATAGCCAAAATAAATAAAGTTGGGTACATTAGCGGATAAAATGGGTATACACCATACAAGCGCAAGTACAAGTACCTCACAAACTTGTTTTGTACTCTCTCCAGCATGAGCCTATATTTAGATTCATGTGGTGCCCAAATGACGGCGTTACATTCCAATTGGCTTCTAACTAAAGAATTGTATAAGGCGATAACCGCTTTTATGTTATTAAAACCACGTACCATACGGAGCATAAATCCTAAATTACGGTAGGCTTTTCTGCAGCAGCTTGTGACGTGATCACGAAACGTTAGCCCAGTGTTGAACTTTACCCCCAAGTCCCTAACTTCCGTAGCCCTAGCCATTGGCAACCCATCTATATTATAGGAGTATAGGATAGGAGTGCGTGCGCGAGAGAAACTGATTGTGACGCACTTTGAGGTGTTGAACTGCAAGAGGTTATCCTTGCTCCAGGTCACCACTCTGTCTATGTCTCTTTGAAGCCTGACACAGTCTTCCACATTACTTATTTCTAGTGATAGCTTGAGATCGTCAGCAAACAGTAAACAATTGGCGTGTTTGACCACTTCTGGCAAATCATTTATCATAAGAATAAATTGCAAAGGCCCAAGGTTACTGCCCTGACTTACGCCCGACCTGGTAAAATATGGCTCTGATTTATGGCCCCCATATTCCACGTACTGCTGCCTACCGCTCAAATAACTTGAAAAAAAGCCCAGCAGATGTGGAGTGAAACCAACGGCCGCTAACTTCTTAAGCAAAACATCATTGTTCACCAGATCGAAGGCTTTTTTAAAATCGAAGTAAGCGGCATCAGCTTGCCCCCCACTGTCCACTGTAGGCACAAGATTAGCCATGTAGCTCAGGAGATTGCTAGTAGTGCTTCTTGCTGGCCGAAATCCGTGCTGAGCGTCTGAAAACTGGCCACTGACCTGTTGAAATATGCTCTTATGAATAGCCGATTCCAAAACTTTCGCTGGAGTTGACAGCACTGCGACAGGCCTGTAACCATCCACTGTCATCCCTGAGCCTCCCTTCGGCACCGGTACGACGCGGGTAATCTTCCACTTTTCCGGAAACACAGCTCCTTCCAGACATTTATTATAAATGTATTGCAGTGGTTTGGCCAGCACCGATCGACAATCCTTAAAGATGTAAGGCGGAATGCCGTCCGGCCCACAAGACTTTTTTGGTTTAAGCTGTTGAAGCGCGCTGTACACGTCTGACAGTCCTAAGTGATCAAGATGTACCCGCGCCGCTCCGTTCTCCCCGCCCGCTTCGATCACAGCTGTCCCAACGTCCAACTTGGCGTGTTCTGTACTGTACACCGAATAAAAGTACCTAGCAAACTCCTGAGCACACTGTTCGTCAGTCAACACCTCGCCATCCTTCAAAATCTTTTGCTGACTTCTACTGCCTCTTCTTGCTTTTACAAAATTCCAAAACGACTTTGGGTCTTCCAGCATTTGACTTTCAACACGGTGCGTATACTGCTCTCGTGCGCCTACAATCAATTGTTTTACTGTGGTTCTACACTGAGCAAACGCTTCATAATCAGTCCTCAACCCACTTATTATCATTAGCTGGTAGTTTAGAGACGTGTTTATATTGCCCCTTTGTTTGTTGTGTTTTGTTCAGTAATAACACGGTTTGTTGTTCTGTCAAATTATATTATAAAGAGGAAAGATATTTCTGTTTGTTTGTTTCTAACGAATAGGCTCGGAAACTACTGGACCAATTGAATCTATTCGTTCACTTATTGATAACTACATTATTCCTGAGTAACATAGGGCTATACAACATTATAATTAGTTTATGCGAAACCTGAATATAGTTTGTCGATCCATCGATCGATCGATTCCAATAACTTTCATACCGTGTTATATTATGTCCCAAAAATTTGCAAGTGTGATGGAAAATGTTATCTCCAGTTAATTACAATACCATCGCGGTGCGGTTAGGTACTTACTGCCAAATTATTATCAATGAGCACAAGACGCCCTGAAAGCAAAGCATGCTTTTGTACGGATATCTAGGTAACCTTATAACTTTGGGTGTTTTCATGGTACAGTTTTGAAATTTTGTATACAGATTATCTACTTAAAAATACTGAACAGGTATTTTGGGTTTCGCATATACTAATCATAATGTTGTATAACATCACGCTACGAGACAAGGGAGCAGAGCAGTAACCAAAGACAAAACACGGGTGAAATAAGCCACGCGGATGTAGTCGCGGGCTGTTCTCTAGTAATTCAAAGAAGTACAAAAACAAAAAGCCTTTATGTAAAGAGACTATTCATATTCATTTTAAAATAGACAACTGTTTACATATTGTAAGAATTGTTTTCCAATTCGCTGAATCAGATTTGATTGATGAGCAGTAGGTACTCGGTAATTAAGATGAATTGATTGACGAATCGATTGGTGCAATGGCTGAGTGCGATTCCTGCACGGGACAAATATTTGCATGAACTACAAGTTTTTGTTCTGGAACTATACATTTTTGTAAACGCTCCCGCGATGTAGAAGAAATTCCTAGTATGAACTATAAAAGATAGACTGTCTGACTTAACCTTAAGGCCCGGCCGGCGCTCATTATCGGCATCGGCAAGAAAAGGGATCCTTCGGCATTCCTACATGCAAGCGCACACTGTCGGAAACTATGTCTTGGCATGCTGCAACGTTCTTAGGGATGACGAGGCGTCCTTAAGCATGCCGCACCGTCCTCAAACTTTGTTGTGTGTGCCTCGGCGCCGGCGGCGCGGCGGGCGACGTAGTACCCAAGCGTCCCGAAGTATCCCGAAGCAGCCTCAAAGCTGCCGATGCAGTAGCCTCAAGCATACCGAAGCGGTATTTTTGTTCGTTGAAATTTCTACTTTATTGCCATGAAGTTAATGTATAATGCTTTTTATCATCTAAAATTCTCAGCCGTGACGATGCCGATAGTGGGCACCGGGTCTAAGACAGGTAACTGATCTTATACAATGTCGGGCTTGTTAAGCAAACCATTCAAAAGTAATGTTAAAGACGACCATATAAGCAAACAAGTAGGTGTCCCATTTACCCGCGAAACCCTAAAAATGATACTCGATACTTAATCGGGGCTCTTAACTTTGAGAGGGCGATTCTCCGGTCAGTTTTCAAGAGGGATTTTCAAGTAGGGAGCGTGTTATACCTCGTCAACTGACATTCTGGTTGAATCGCTCCCTCTCGGGTGTACTCTTCAAAAAATCTTCATAACTTCGGTTGATGCGAGATAGGAGGTACTTGTAAACCAAGGTTAAGAGACTTGGCTGAGGCATTTTTTTTTAAGGTTGTGTGTCATGCGTTTTAAATTGTAATAATGTAATTCTCCAGAACGATTCTGGCCACGGCGGCTAATCTTAATGCAGACTAGCCACGTATGCAGGAGATATTATAGTGCACAAGTGTGTGTGCAAATACAGGTGCACTCCCTCTGCCCAACTCTCATAGTTCGATGGGACGGCAATCCGACACGACCCGAGAGAGATCAGGACCAACGGCTTTACATGCTTTTCGAGGCACAGGGGTGTCACACCACCAACTTCCAAACTCCGGGCTGCTACTAAGAAATTCCTAATGGAAAACTCAATAACACTTTGCCCACCTGGGAATCGAACCCTCACTCAGCAGTCGCGCTTGCGACCACGAGACCAACGGGGCAGTTAAATTAGTTGGTATTTGGTAACAGCAACACAACTTCGTCAGCGTAAACGTCGGTTATAAATAAAATTCAGTCTTTATTCAAAAGACATGTAGCGCCATCCATTAACATAAGAAAGTTATTGCTGTTTTCCTCGGAAACAATACTTTTTTTTCGGGCTGAAAGGTAGCTTATGTCTGTTTGTGTACACCTGACAACGTATATGCAAAATTTCAGGATAATCGGTTCAGTGGTGTAGGCGTGAAAAAGTAACAAACAAACCAACATTAAAGTTAGGTTTACAATATTCCAGGTTTCTTCACGTTGATTTCCTTTACCGACGCCATAAAAAAAGAACTATATATTTTTAATTTTAAGTGTACTCATACAATAGCATAAGTTACTAGTATGTAAGGATCGTAGCAGGTGGCGTTCTGTGGTTTCTGCCTACCCCCATGGGAAAAAGGCTTGAGTTTATGTATGTAATAGCATAATTGGGTAGATAACACCACTAACCAATAATTTCAAGAAACAACTTCACAAAAAAACATTTAATTTTAGCACTAAAAACCCGATGATTTTTTAAATAACTATAAAAATCGATTTTTAGTTGCTTTGAAATAAATAAACAGTTAGTGAATTGAGATGACAAAAAAGTGACGTCATAGTTGAGTATTGTCATAGAAAATCTATGGGGAATAGCGTTTTGACAGCTCATATAAAGTACGTCAAATGATTAGTGGTGTCATCTACCCATTTTTCTTTTTTTTTTTTTGGTAATCTTAAAATTTATCATTTGAAAGGACTTATTCCTAAATTTTTATTGGCTACAGGAAATATTATCCAAATGGAAAAACGCCGTTCAAAGAAACAATAAAATATACGCGAGCAGTCTTAACCTTCCTATACGCTTAATAAAACTCAGTGACGTTATTACCCACCCTGTATTAGCATAGGGGTGCTCTCAAACACAACTGACGGCTTGCTTTATTAGTTATTTTTAGGCTCCTTATATTTCCGTGTGTACGCGCAGTAATCCAGGACATTGTGACTTATTCCATTGATATAAGGTAGAAATTGCAATGACTGATACTGGTTTGTGAAATGCAATGATAATAGGTATATTTTATTGTTTTTATTAGCGTTAACTGTATGTTAGCGCTATTAAAAACAGTATTTTATGTTGTGTCCTGTAAAAATTTCCCTGGAAGAATTGAGGTAAAGTGAGCTTGATCGAGCATCGAGCATCGAGCATCGTGGCTATCTTCAGGAAAGGCCTATGTCCAGTACCTACATAGGCCTTTCCTAAATATAGCCTAAACAGTGGACGTCGATCGGCTGTTATGATGATGATGATGACAAGCTTGAGTTCAGTTGAGTCTTTCCACCCACGACCGACAATACAACCGATTTTTTGTTGGAGAGATGGAAAATGGAACATATGAATTCTAATAGGTACATCAACGCACATGGCCGACAGAAAGTCGGTCCCACGTAACTATGGATTTGATATAATATTTATTTATTTATTTTTAATTAATTAAAACGGTTACACACCATTACATTATAATTAACCTAGAACACAATACTAATATTATTATAAATCTACTACACACTTAATAAATAACAGTGGATATTCTCTCATACTTTCTCTCGCAAAACTTTAGACACACTCGCATTATCTCTCTGAATTCATCGGCAAACAGATCACAATCAGGATTGACTGTCAGGAGCTTGAGGGCTTCCAGAGTCCGAAAATAACTATGGATTTATCGTAATTTTAACTAGCAACAGACAGTAGCTTACAGAAACCTCGGAGTAGAAATAATAATGAAACAAAAGCACACACGTACATTATTTCACGTTATATAATAACTGTCAAAATTACGAACGCGCATTCGTAAGAATTCGTTCATTTATCATCTAACGTCTTCAAAATAATTTTTCATCACTGGAAATGAAATGTAGGCTAAGAATTTAGTAATATTTGTATAATTAATTGAATAAGTGTTATTGGGTTTTTCTATGAAATTCTCAGTAGCAGCTCGGAGTTTGGATTTGTGCCCGGTTAATGGCAATAGGCTCGCCTCCTATTACATGGGACCTAAATATACCGGCGAACTGTGGGTGTACATTGGTACACCTCTGCCTAACCCTTTGAGGAATACAGGCGTGATGGTTGCTGGTAATTGAGTAAAAAGTATTAGGCATGTCTTCTGTTGACTGTTTCGTTAGTCTAGTGGTCCTAAGCGCGACTGTTACTGTACTGTAACTGTATGGGTTTCGATTCCCAGGTCGAGCAAAGTGTTATTTGGGTTTTTCTATGAAATTCTCAGTAGCAGCTCGGCGGTAGGATTTTGTACCCGGTTAATGGCAATAGGCTCGCCCCC
This sequence comes from Caradrina clavipalpis, assembly GCA_932526535.1. Classification (NCBI taxonomy): domain Eukaryota; kingdom Metazoa; phylum Arthropoda; class Insecta; order Lepidoptera; family Noctuidae; genus Caradrina; species Caradrina clavipalpis. The sequence goes on from OW052110.1 coordinate 3,353,753, forward strand.
TATTACATGGGACCTAAAACATACCGGCGAGCTGTGGGTGTATTATTAGGATTTGGCTTCCAAAAAAGTCGCAATCAAATACAGGCAGCTATCAAAGACTCTTTCAAGATCAATTAAGTAATAAGCATGTCAACATAAAATACAAAACCGGATTTGTTCTAACACTTACCTCAAAAACCTTTCAGTCTATTCTCGTATCGAAACTAAGACGAAGTAGGTAACTATTCTAGTCTAGGCCTGAAATTCACTGAACTGTCTGTGACATTTCAGTCTAGTTCCAACCAGAATTATCCAGAACCAAAATAAAATGGCTGGCTGGTCGGTTAACTGTTTATTTATATGGATTTCTGTTTTTTGTTTTGTTAAATAAGCGATGAATTGGTATGCTTTTTTAAAAAGCAACGAAAAATACATACACACAAACATATAATCACGCCTGTATTCCCCGAAAGATTAGGCAGAGGTGTACCAATGTACACCCACAGTTTGCCGGTAAAGGAGATGGCTAAATGGAAGTATAGACCACTGCCCCATGTGCCAGGTACCATGTATGTATAAATATGGTACCTAGCACAATGTAATGCTGAATGGCTAAATATTAGTATTTCATGTAAAAAGGTTTCAGGTACTTTTTGGGAATAATATAATGGTAAAATAATATTGCCTAAAAAGGAAAAAAGGTGTGTTTGAAAGTATATAATTTTCTTCAACTGACACTTTCGAAAAATAATAAAACTAAAAACGAAAATGAGGTTGTATATTTATAAGCGAATGTTTGTGATGAAAAGTTTTTCTTTTTTTTTAGATACTTTATTATGTTTAATAGTTCACGAAAGTGCTAGGAAAATATTAAACACTACATAATTCATGAATGATTTTTTAAATATTATGAGGTTATGTAAGATTCATATACATTCCAGAATGTATCTGGCCCGGGGGCAGTCATTTAGCCATCACTTTTAGGTCCCATGTAACAGGGGGCGAGCCTATTGCCATTAACCGGGCACAAATCCAAACTCCAAGCTGCTACTGAGAATTTCATAGAAAAACCCAATAACATTTTTTGCTCGACGTAGGAATCGAACCCAGTACTTCTAGCGTAGCAGTCGCGCTTAGGACCACTAGGCCAACGAGGCAGTTACAAAAGATTTCGACCTTAGTTGGGGTCGAAAAGGAACTCTTGCATTTTTTATAACGTTTCTAATCTCAGTCTGAATCTATTAAAAATGCCTTTAAATGAACTATATTTTTCATAAGTTTTTGACATTGATTGTCGCTGAGGTGAAGTTGCTACTAGATTTTGAACGTTTTTAATTACTGTAATGTAGATTTGGCTTAATCGCTTGAATATACTAATCGCAGTGGCCGAGCGATTAGCTGTTAGGCTGCTTGTCATAGAAAAAAGCCTTTTTATAGTTTCCATCATTTTGTTAAAAACCCCAAGCCTGACATAATACCTTTATTCTCAGCACCACCATCCTCATACGATGCTCCATTTATTTATAGCATTATAATATCTATATCAGACGTCATCAAAGTATTCACGTTCATCCATCACATCCTTCGCAACCCACACGTGTGACGTCACAAAACAAAATGGCGACGTCATCATCGGAAAACACGTCGTTTGTCAAAATTTACTTATACTTAGTCAAAGATACGAGGGTCCACAGACTTACGTCATTTTTGTGCAGCTAAAATTTTGAGGATAGGATACACCACAGCGTCACGTTTATATTCCTCGAAAGGTTAGGCAGAGGTGTACCAACAGTCCGCCGGAATCTTTTAGGTCACATGTAATAGGGGGCGAGAAGGTGCATAATAGCTACTTTCAGTCCATACATGTGTACGAGGTGGATCAATGACCAGCAATGCGATTCTCTTAGCCTCACTTCGTAATTCGAAAGCTGAATCAGCAGTGATATTACAAAATGCACGCCGTCAACGTCACCATGGCAAGCGAAAACACAACCAAGGTCAAGTGGGTTCGTTATCAAAGTCATTTAAGTGAGACTCGTTTTCGAGTGTGCATTTTAGAGAATCGCACTCTCATTGTGGCTATCTTTAGGGGAGGCTTATGTCCAGCAGTGGAGGTCGTTTGACTGATGTGATCATGATGATCAGATGATGACGCATATCTTCCTATAGACATATATCCCTCTATCCTCAAAATTTAAACCATATTACAAAGACCCCCCCCCCCCCGCCCCCCCCGCGCCCTGCCCCGTTGGTCTCGTGGTCGTAAGTGCGACTGCTGTGCAAAGGGTCCCGGGTTCGATTCCCAGTTCGAGCAAAAAGTGTTATTGGGTTTTTCTATGAAATTCTCAGTAGCAGCTCGGAGTTTGGATTTGTGCCCGGTTAATGGCAATAGGCTCGCCCCCTATTACATGGGACCTAAATATACCGGCGAACTGTGGGTGTACATTGGTACACCTCTGCCTAACCCTTCGGGGAATACAGGCGTGATGGTATATTATATTATTTTTATTTATTACAATGACGTTGGTGAAGCTACACTGGGATCTCAGACTATAACGTTCTGCGAAACATGGAGAATTCGAGAAAATTATCTTGAACAATAGACTTATCTTAATTACACGTCAACGTTTTACAATATGAAATAGACTTCATATCGTAGGCGTTTCATTATTAATACATTAACTTTGTAAAAGGAACTGTGGCAAGATTAAATTAAAAATATTTAGTTAAATTAAAAATGTTTAATAAAAAATACCATACCATAGCATCACGCCTGTATTCCCTGAAGGGTTAGGCAGAAGTGTAATCAATGAATTGAGTTCGCCGGTTTTCCAAAAAAAAAAAAGAAAATAATGATTATAATGCCAGCCTATTATTGTTCCACTGCAGTGCAAAGGCTAATTTTCATACAGAAAAGGCATGAGTTTTGATCACCACGCTTGCTCAAGGCGAATTTGCTTATTACAGACTTTTATTAATTACTAGCTGACCCAGCAAACGTTGTTTTGCCATATTTTTTTTTTTTTTTTAGGGATATAAAAATAGATGTTGGCCGATTCTCAGACCTACTCGATATGCACAAAAAATTTCATCAAAATCGGTCAGCCGTTTCGGAGGAGTATGGCAACGAAAACTGTGACACGAGAATTTTATATATTAGATGGAAACAAGGCCAGGTTTCCTCACGATGTTTTCCTTCACCGATGTCCAAGATAACCTCAGAAAAAAGATACAAATTGAAAAAATCACATTGGTACTTGCTCGGTATCGAACCTAGATCCTCAAAAGTTAGAAATAGTTTAAACAATTTTAATGTAAGTTTATGATGCTGAACTATTAATCAGATTTTGCAAAACCTTAATTTATATAACCACATTTTAACTATAACAGATTGCATGGCCAGAAAATTATTGCAATGATCACTAATTTCTCACTAAATGGTTTTGTAATAATTAAATAATAATGGTCATATTTTGATTAATTTGTAATTAATATTTTAATTAGGTAAATAATACACCGCATCGCCAACGACTATGTTGAAATAGTGGTTGAATTTAACCCGCTAAGAGAGCGTAGCCGCTGTAGCCATGTGCTACGGCGTAGCAACCGCGTAGCCACAATTCCCCTATTTTTAAGAACAGTCGCATAATTATCAGCATGACAAAAATAGATTGTATTTTTTTTTAATCTATATATTACGCTATGTTTAGTTTAGCTAGGCTTTCTAAAATCTATCCATAAAAATTGCGTGAAACATGAAATCGCAAATTATTTTTTATTATACATCAGACTTCAAAGCATTTATATCAGTTAGACCATTTACAGGCAGTTTCGAATTGTCAAGCACTTTTCTATAGGTACAGAAAGTAGAAGCTAATTGCTTGTTCCAAAACTTAGGTCTACGAGTATATGGAGAAAAACGAACAAGAAATTCCAAAGATCAAAGATCTTATTGTATAATCTTTAAAACGTTATTTTTTCCCAACTAGGGACTCCAAATTAAGTCATAAATACACATACTCTCATAAAAACATAGAAAAATCAACCTTCCACACATATTTACATAAAGTTCAAATTACTTTACAAAAACCTCGCGATCATTTTCAACTTTCGAGACACATGCATCTAATCAAAAAATAAATAACATCATATTGTGCTCGCCTGTACGTGTTCTCATACATCTGTTAGACTTTGAGTACAGTCGTCAACAGAACTTCGAACACGTATTTATGTTAAACACAGAAACCTACGCAAAGTATTTCGTATGTATATTGCGTCGAACGATTGCGGGTTGCAGGGTTGTCAAAGATGTGATATATTATGACAGTTGCGAGTATTTTATTAGGAAATTCTGGGAAATTGTCGTGGTCTTGAAAGGTTTTAGAAAAAAATAATAATAATAGTGATGTGTCTATAAAGATGAACTTTGGAGGGTCAAACAACTTTAAAAATTCAAAAACTTAAAATAAATGGATGCAAACTCCATTTTGTATAGCTATAAAAACTGACCAAACACGACGTCATGGCACAAACATACCATGGATTAAATAAAACATGAATACAGACCTCCGTGAAACGGAACGATTTTCTACGGATATGAAAAAAAAATGAGCGGTTAAAATACACTTTGATCTCTTAGGTCTGCACTTTTGTACGAAACAGCATTTTTTTTACTAATCATCGAATTATTTTAACCCTAGGACGTCTAGAATCATATTCAAAATCCATAGCAAAAGTTTCTATCAAGATGTCCCTTCCATCACATTTAAATTCGACAAATCTTTCAGAGGCTGATTTATTTCGAATCAAACAGTAAATCATAATAACCAACAAGTATACATTAATCCTTCCAGAAAAAACAAACAGACAAGTGAATATAGGGTGTTTGGCGCATGGACCGACACAATTTTTTCAGGGATTTGGGAGGTCATTAGCCAGGATCTACAAAAAAAAAGTTAAAAAAAAAACAAAAAGTTATTTTTACATGGGCTCAGGTATAATACGAGCAAGAGTGAAATGATGGTTTTCAAGTCCGGTACGAAGAGCTACGACACCGTTCCGCAAATCACATTGAACGGCAGTGCTCTCAAGAGAGTATTGCAGTTCAAATACCTGGGTCACTGGGTCACCGAGACCCTCACTGATGACGTTGATGTAGAGAGGGAACGCAGGGCATTGTCAGTCAGAGCTAATATGCTGGCCCGTAGGTTTGCACGTTGCACTGCACAGGTGAAAATAACCTTATTTAAGGCGTACTGTCAATCTTTTTATACGTGCAGCCTATGGGTGAAGCATACGCGGAAGACTTATAATGCCTTGCGGGTCCAATACAATAACGCATTCAGGATTTTGGTGGGGCTGCCTCGCTTTTGTAGCGCATCAGGTATGTTTGCTGACGCACGAGTGGATAGCTTTACAGCAATACATCGCAAACGAATAGCGTCCCTGATGCGCCGCTTGCGGGGCAGCCCTAACAGCTTCTTGCAACTTATTGCGGATAGAATGGACACTGACAGTTCACTCATGGAGTACTGGACAGAACAACATGTCAGGCGTTCCTGATTGTGTGTGTGTGTGTATTATTATAATGTTATTTATTTATTATTTAATTGCAAAACCCAATATGGATAGGTTATGTAATGTTGTAATTTATCTGAAATAAATAATTTGAATTGAATTGAATTTCTTGTTTTTTTTTTACTTTTTAAAGGAAACATTTTGGGCATTTTTCTTTTAAAAATAAAATCATATGTAACCAACCGTGACATTTGGGACAAAGGATGTATGGGTAGAACCTAGCTAATAACCTCCCAAATCCCTGAAAAAATTGTCGGTCCATGCGCCAAACACCCTATATAAGATGTCTCTGAAGAAAAATTACAAGAAAACAACATTTATTATTCCATTCCATTTTCTATTTTCCTCCTGGGTGCCAGCCCTGTAACAAACGCAAAACTTTTCTAATCCCTATTTGGTATCTCTTCAATGTTCCCAACTACGCCGAATGGTTATGACACATCAATTTTCTTATAAATAATACCTTATATTTGGATGTTCACATTTCTGTGCGTGGGAGTTTATTTTGGAAAGCCCTTCGCGTGATGTTGTTTACAGATCATGTGAGTGATAGTCGTCGCGTAGATTTGGAGTTTGTCAACTGGTTTCAACATGAAATAATCGATAATCATCGTCATCATCCGCTTAGCTTTTTCCCAACTATATTGGGGTGGGATTCCAGTCTAACGGAATAATCTATACTAATATAATTAAGCAGAAGAAAAAATCACATGTTCCAGATATTTTGACACTAGCTTTTCCTCGCGACTTCGTCCGCGTGGATTAATAGTTCCCGTTCCCGGGGGATTTCCGGGATGAAAACTATCCTATGTCCTTTCTCGGGTCCCAGACTATATCTGTACCAAATTTCATTGAAATCGGTTCAGTGGTTTAGGCGTGAAGAGGAGACAGACAGACAGACAGAGTTACTTTCGCATTTATAATATTAGTAAGTATTGCAGGTGTTACACTTTTGTAGTAATATGCATTTTTTTGCTGAACTTTTTAATTTATCCCTTGCACGTCTAGAACCATGTTTGGAATCCATGGTAAAATTAATAACATGGTAAAATGAGTATTTTTTAGTATTTATCCTGTGTAACATCACGAAGTGGTGAGCGTTAAGTTGGTTGTTGTACTAGTGAGTACTACAACCACCTTAACGTTTTGACCTTTAAAATCGATTTTATATTTTTTAAATCATTCTAAACCAAGGAAAAATATCACAATAATGAAAAGAACATGTAACTGTCAGCTTCTGTCGTCTTTCTGCACCTATTACACATACACACATACATACCATCACGCCTATATTCCCCGAAGGGTTAGGCAGGGGTATAAAACCAATGTACATCTACAGTTCGCCGGTGTGTTTAGGTCCCATGTAATAGGGGGCGAGCCTTTTGCCATTAACCGGGCACAAATCCTAACTCCGAGCTGCTACTGAGAATTTCATAGAAAAATCCAATAACACTATTTTGTTCTTTCTTTTACCTGTTATACTATAAGATGACATGTGGGGGTAGGGATTGCCCTTGAACTACTTACAGTATTGACAGTAAACATGACGGAAGTGTCACCGTGCCGGACATATTAAATGATAAAGTATCCCTTCTCAATGTCAGGAACAGACGTACGATCACTGACATGTTTACTATGAAGCTAATTTGTAAGATTTTGTCTATTTTTTAACCGCCTAAAATACCATTTTTACAACCGCCTTCAAAAACTAAAAAGTAAAAAATAACTTTTTCTTTGGAAGTCGGCGGCTTTTGTCCTGTTTGTAGATTTGTATTGCTACCGACTTCTAAACTAAAGTTATTTTTCCAGTATATTTAGGTCCCATGTAATAAGGGGCTAGCCTATTGCCATTAACCGAGCACAAATCCTAATTCCGAGCTGCTACTAAGAATTTTACAGAAAAACGAAATAACACTTTTTGCTCGACATCGAATCGAACCCAAAACCTCTAGTGTAGCAGTCGCCTTAGGACCACTAGGCTAATGAGGCAGTTAAAACAATATTCTCTTTCAAGTCAAAGCAAGTCAAAGCATTTATTTCAATTACACCATTTAGTAGGCACTTTTGAATGTCAAGAAGTTACAGTTTTAGAATTGAAGCTAGTTGCTCGTTCCAATACGTAGGTCTCTATGGAGAAGAACGAGCAAGAAAGTCCATGGACACTCTTTTCTTTCAATTTGGTTATTACAAAATCTTGGTTACAATATATACGATCAAAATACTTCACAGCTTGGTTTTGAAGATTACAAGAAAACCAATACCGAGTTGTTGTCTAAAATTAATCACTTTTGAATAAATTACAGACACAATTGCAAGAGTTAGAACCCTTTGGAAAGGATTAATGAGCATTAGAATTTGAATTGTAGTTGAAGAGTACTCCAGACGGTACATTAGCGATAGGTTACTGGAGATCTTGATTGATTTCGATTGAACAATGGCTTGTTTAATTGTGATTGGTCGAATTCAAATTGACTTTGGGACTGAGAAGGTGGTTTAATAAGTGGCTTTATATTCAGAATATGCTATGTGCGGTCAGCAATAAACGTCGATATTATCAATGTTACTTTTGTAAAAATGTAATATAATTCTCTAATCTTAATGCAGACTAGCCTCGTACGCAGGAGATATTATAGTGCACAAGTGTGTGCGCAAACACAGGTGCACTCCGAGGCGCGGGGGTCACACCACCAACTTCCAAACTCCGGGCTGCTACTGAGATATTCCTAATGGAAAAACCCATAACACTTTTTGCCCGACCTGGGAATCGAACCCGGGACCCCTTGCTCAGCAATCGCGCTTGCGACCACGATACCAACGGGGTAGTGTTACTTTTACATGTCATTTAAATATACATGAAGAAGAATAACACAACTCACTGCTATTCAGAATTTTAGGCAACACCTAAGAGTTCTTACAACCAGAGACCCACGGGACGCTAGCAAGTCACAAACTATTTTTACCAATACAGACATGTAACTGCCTCGGTAGCCTAGTGATGCTAAGCGCGACTGTTACGCTAGAGGTCTTAGGTCGATTCCAAGGTCGAACAAAGAGTTATTGGTCGTACTATGAAATTCTCTGCAGCAGCTCGGAGTTAGGATTTGTGCCCGGTTAATGGCAATAGGCTCGCCCTCTATTATACGAACCTAAAACATACAGGAGACCTGTGGGTGTACATTAGTACACCTCTGCCTAAATCTTCAGCGAATACAGGCGTGATGATTATGTCATGTTACAAGACAAAGAATATATTGATCCCAAGAAAGCTTAATGACATATTGTCTGCTCATCCAATATTTTATCAATCAACACAGAGATTAGGATAAAAATAATCCCTTTGAAGCACAATCACGTGGGGGTCAAAGTTCTACCCTATAGACCCCAAGGTCAAAGGTCGCAGATGTCAATGTACTCGTGTTGACTTGTGTCTCGATTTACTCATGTTTTGTTCATGTAAGCTTCTACTGACGTGATTCTTGTTGAATTTATGATTTAGGTAGGTTAGGTTCAATGTTCTCCTGGGATTATTGATAGAAATAACTGTATATGAATAACTGCTCCGTTGGTCTCGTGGTAACTACCCCGTTGGTATCGTGGTCGCAAGTGCGACTGCTGTGCAAGGGGACCCGGGTTCGATTCCCGGGTCGAGCAAAAAGTGTTATTGGGTTTTTCTATAAAATTCTTAGTAGCAGCTTGGAGTTTGGATTTGCGCCCGGTTAATGGCAATAGGCTCGCCCCATATTACATGGGACCTAAATATACCGGCGAACTGTGGGTGTACATTGGTACACCTCTGGCTAACCCTTCGGAGAATACAGGCGTGATATGATGGTATATATATATTGATAGAAATCGGTTTGAGAAAAAGTCTACAAAAATTGAAGTCTTGAAGGTGAATGAAGTGTCTGGTCCTCATTAGGGCCAACCCGCCTGCTTAATTAAATGGAATTATTGTCCTATTTATTTTTGTAATTCTGTTTTGTTTCATTATATCCATTATCGCGGCTGCTAAGTCTTAATGGAGACTAGTCAAGTACCTATGGAAGATATAATTGTGCATAAGCCTGCCTTATCTCTTACTGTCATGGACTGAAGGGACAGCACACGATTGAAAAAAGGCTTTACGTACTTTTTGAACAGTGGTAAACCACCACCAACTTCCAAACACCGGGCTGCTACTGATCAATACGAAAAAACCCGATAAAACTTTTACCCTACACGGAAATCGAACCCAAGGACCTACGCTCATCACAAGAGCAACAAGGCAGTTCAACACACACAGTACCAACATACAACATCAAATTCCTGACAAACTGCTAATAGGATTATTCGCGGCACAGAGTACCTACATTCGCGAAAGTTTAAACAATTTAACCCAGTATAAAGTTAGACCTTCAAGTTACTAACTTTTGGAATAGCTAGGAGTATATCAAGAAAATAATATGTGCACGCGTGGTTGTTGAGCTGTTGCAGGCAACGGAGGGGTCTTTTTTTTAACATGGGATATCATCAAATAAATTCCCCCGCGCTGGGTGGGGCGAGAGGCGAGGGAGTGTCAGACTTTTACTGACTAAAACCCGTATATGTTCCTTCATGTGCCCTTTGCGTTCCGGGGGCGCGGTATCTCTTTCGAACAACCCGCAGCCCCGGCAGGCATCGGCCCTTAGTGGCCCCTCCAAATGTCAGCTGACATCTCAACACGAACGCGCCGTCTTCACGGTGACAGAGGGGGTACGGAGATGCGCGGGGAAGGGGACCAAAAGGAAGCAAGATGATAGACGCAAGCGGCGCCACGCTTTACTACACTAAATCGAAGTAGTAGTAATAGCTCTTTGTGAAGGAGCTCATCCGGCGAAGAACTACCACCATACCTATCGCTGCCGCAAAGCAGTGTTGCTATGTTTCGTTTTGAAGTGTATGGGTGCCGGTGTAATTACAGTCACATGATACATTTCAATTTTGTCCCTGGGATGGCAACGTATTTGCAACGTCTCAGATGTATATAGGCAGAATTGAGGCTTTCTGCTGCAAAGTAGTGTTCCAGTGTTCCGGTTTAAAGGTTTTGGATCCGGCTTTGGAACAGGTTTGAACGTCTCATGAGCCTGTAAGAGAGACATGAGATATTTCAACTTTGTCTCTGGGATGGCAACGCATTTGCAAAGCCTCTGGTATTGCAGATGTCTATAGGCAGCGGTGACCATTTAACATCAGGTGAAACGTCGGATGTCTGCCATCCAAAGATATGGAAAAAAAAAGGGTTTCAATTGGTATTCCTTAGAAACGGAACCCCAAAAACTGGGATTTGCATTTCCCCCTTTAATGTTTGTAGGTAGCTCAGGAATGGGGCTATCAATCAAGCTTTATTTCCTTCCATATCCTAACATAATGGATAATAATAGTCTTCCTATTCCCAGAACATCACAACGTGTGGTTAACCTACTTTACCCAAATAGCTTGACTATCGAGGTTGACCTATTCAAATATTCTCGTTTAGAGGGCATAGCACAAGCTAGCTATCTAAGGTTTTGCTAACTAGGTTTTGCTAAAACTATTCGCTTGGAGTCGATTTGCGAATAGAAATACATTTTAAAAACTGACACTGATGCTGAACTGCCTCATTAGCCTAGTGGTGCTAAGCACGACTGCTACGCAAGAGGTCTTGGGTGCGATTCCCAGGTCGAGCAAAAAGTGTTATTGGGTTTTTCTATGAAATTCTCAGTAGCAGCTCGGAGTTAGGATTTGTGCCCGGTTAATGGTAATAGGCTCACATGGGACCTAAACATACCGGCGTACTGTGGGTGTACATTAGTACATCTCTGCCTAACCCTTCGGGGAATACAGGCGTGATTGTATGTATGTATGTATTCTATACTTGACTTTCGCGCTTGCGCAATTGTAAACAGAAGCTATAGTGTTACTTAAAACACCTGGGATTCTACTAAATCTTGACTTTGCATGTAGTTAATGTTTGCTGTAACCTAAATAATTAGTCTGGTGACCGTTGTGTGTACCCAGTGGCCTCTTGTTTCATTTGCAGACAGTTTAATGAGTGGGGTCAATTTATTCGCGTTACTTCTCATTAGTCTGGTGTCTTAATGTATACTACATAATCCTAACTAATGTTATAAATGCTAAAGCTGGTCTGTTAGGCTTTCACGCCTAAATCACTGAACTGCAGTGGCATTCTATACGGTAATTCCACCGTCACTTCGACGCTCACTTCGCACTTCAAAGTGTCAAATAAATCAATGTCATTTGAATTTGATTGAATATTTGATGTCATTGAATAGCGACTTGAGATGCGAGTTCATGTCTGAATTTTACAGAATCGACGTACTGATCAACCTGAAATTTTATCAATACATTGTCAGTTGGTGTACAAAACGAAAATAGGGTATCTTTTATCCCGAATAAAAACAACTGTTCCAGAGGTAAACTCAAATGACGTTCAAATGATAATGGAATAACTATGACGCGGATGAAACCGCGGAGAAAAGCTAGTTTAATATAATTTAATAATTTAATTTAATGATAACTATCTGTGATCTTGCTGTGAACTCTTCTTCGTTTAGTTTTGACCTGAAAACTAATTCTACTAATTAAAAACGTTCAAAATCTAGTCGTAAATTATAGCTATTTTTGACAGATTAAGACTAAGATTAGATTGCGATCGTTCCTAATAAATTGTACAATTACCCCCAGTTTAATTAAAGATTTAGCTCCCTAGGTAAGTTATTATTTTAAAAGTCAATAAAAATTAAATATTCTGGACCATTATAAATTATTTCCGATGCGGATTTACTTTATTTTATAAATTATATGTCCATTTCAATGTTAAGTGTAGTAGACGGGACTTGCCAGGGCTAGTGCCTGTCAAGGTTGCTGAATTTGTTCGAAAGAGTCACCGCGGTCCTGGAACGTAAAGGGCATTAGGGCGAACACGGGTAGGTTGCAGTCAGTAAGAGTCTGACATTCCTTTTCGCTCCACCTAATAAGGCAATGATTGGGCATTTGATGATTGCCCAAAAAAGTAACCTGTGTTCTTATTTTAAAAGACTGCGAAGGCGGATTTGCCATATTATAAATTTTCTATCCTTTTGAAAGTCAAGTATTTAGGGAGGAGGCAGAGTAGTAGTAGAGCTCTTTGTAAAGGACCTCGTCCGGCGAAGTACTACCATCATACCTATTTCTGCCGCAAAGCAGCTTTGCTGTGTTCCGGTTTGAAGGGTATGGGTGCCGGTGTAGTTACAGGCACATGAGGCATTTCAACTTTATTTTTGGGATGGCAACGCATTTGCAAGGCCTTTGGTATTAGGCAAAGGTGATCACTTAACATCAGGTGGGCCGTCGGCTTGTTTACCATCCAAAGATGTTTTAAAAAAGGAAAAACTTATTTTGGTAAACAATATATTTCTTTTTTTTTGTCTCTTTATAATAAAAAAATATTTGTATAGATTTGAGTAAAATTGACATATGTTCACAACCTTAAAATTAGATAAAAACACCTTAATGAAAACAAAAGGAACTAAAGCTATACGGCATCAAAAAAATTCTCAGCATCGCCCTCACTGGTAAAGTACCTACCCAAAAGACTGGTGGCATTGTCAATTTTCTGGCCAAGGTAAAATCCAGGCTTTGGGTAATTTCATACATTTCTTCACACTAAAAGCAGGATATTATAAAAGAATGCTAATACAGGATAAGTTTTTAACCAGAGCGTAATTTTTTTTTGGTAGTTCAGTGTCAGTAATAGAACACATATCCGTGTTTAGTTAAAAAAAAATAAAAAAAAAATTTCGTCCTTATCCGAGTTTGAAATAAGCAAAACATGGACATAATCTATTCGCCATACTATCAATGACAACTCACGGCCGCCGCCCGGGCGCATGGCTGGGGTGAGGGGATGGGGAATGCGCTAGCGCCGAGTGACAATAAAATATGGTTTTTAAGTAAACATGTTTCGTAAGCGATAACTTTTTTTTTTAGTACTAAGACATATCAAAATAAAATATACGTGTGTAATAAAACGTGTTGAAGTTTATTATGGCAAAATTTACGCACTGGTTAAAAAATTTTCCTGTATAAAAACATGGTAAAAAAATCCGTGTCGATGCTTCTAGCGTGTATTATCACAATACATATTTCAGTATTTGGCACCAAAACAGAGTTTCGAGAATAAAATTTACATTTTATCGTCTATCTAAGCTATTATAAGCAGACATAGTAAATCTTGCTGAACATATTTCAGAAACTACTGTGAATATTTTTTATGCCTTATTTCTGTTAAATATTGTTTTCATGTTAATCAGATATATTCGTAGTCTAGAAACAAAAGACATTTTTGTTATTCTCTAGTACTGAAAAATAATTCGTTTGACTGAAATAATGATGTACTGACAACCCTTCATAGGAAAGATTTGCACTGTGTAAAGTTCAATCTCAGAATCTCAAAATCTCAGTAAATTGTAGATACTCATTTCCACTTGAGAAATCGTTTGTTACATCAATATTTTACACTAGCCTCTACCAGCGACTTCGAGTGCGTCAAATTTAATATTTATCGCATTGGAATCATACATTTTTTCGGGATAAAATGTATCCTGTGTGTTATTCAACACTACAATCTATCTCAGTGCCAAATTATATCCAGATCAGCCGTTTCAGCGTAGAAGAGTAACAATTACCCATCCATCCATCCTTACTTTTCGCATTTATAATATTAGTAGGAATTAGGATAGTAGGATTATAATAAGACAATAGTATGACAAAATTTTAATGTATTTTTGTTATGAAATAAAAACTCAACACCATTATTTACATTTAGCACTAAAAGAATTTAATAATAATATAAAAATTACATTTATTTTGACCAACATAAAATCATAGTACATACATTGCACATAATAAAATAACAACATTGTAACACCAACATTTTTGCTTCGGGGGTTAAAAATCACAAATCATCAATCATCATTCTATTCCCAACAATCGTTTGAAGTTGACAGAGACAGAATGATGTTTCATATTTGTTGAGCCATTAAATTTGATTTGTGGTGCAAGCCGCCCAAAGTTACTAACTTGATTTAAAACTCATAAATAATTTAAACGTCAGCTTTCTGCAAGTAACTCGCAGTCCCTCCTGAAAGATAAATAACTGAAAGATTGGAAAAGCAAAAGTAAAAAGTTAACGCATAAGAAAATCGTGTTATTTTTTCCAAAATATAAAATGTTAGTCCTCCGAGATTTTCTTGCAAACTTTATTTTCGCTTATTGTTCCAAAGTTTTTCAATAAGCGTAAAGTTTTCATGTAAAATATTGTTTAAAATAATGACCGACGGAATGTAATTTTCGAAGAATTTGAATATTCATGATTAAAAAATCAAGCTTTGGTTTATCTTCTAAAGTTTTTTAATTATTTTTGGTAAGTTTAATTTTCGATCATGATCGAGTATTTACTTAAATAAATTGTACATAATTTTAAAGTTGTCAGCTTACGTCAATAAACAAACATTGATCGGATTTTAGCAATAATAGAGCTCTTTGTGAAGGAGCTCGTCCGGGGAACTACCTACTACAATACCTGTGTCTGCCACAAGCAGCGTTGCTGTGTTTCGGTTTAAAGGGTATGGGGGCCGATGTAGTTACAGTCACATCAAACATTTCAACTTTGTCTCTGAGATGGCAACGCATTTGCAAGGACTCTGGTGTATTGCAGATTTCTATAGGTAGCAGTGACCATCGCTCATCAGGTGGGTCGTCGGCTTGTTTGCCATCCAATGACACAAAAAAAGGTAACCAGTCCACTTAAGCCACCCAAACACATAACCTGTTTTTTGTCTCCATATCCTGCAATAGTCCTGCGCTTGCCGGGGATTGTCCTTGAGTGCACTTGCATAGTGTATACAAGGATAATTGTCGGTTTTTGTTTCATTTCATCTTAAAACCATCTAAGGAGCCTCTGCGAGCTGGTTTCGGCTCCTCGTACGCCTTTCAAAGGTCTCCTTTTTGAACTTGCGTCCTTAAGCGGTAAAAAAATCATGTCCGTTCTATGGGAGCCCCCCTTAAATATTTGTTTTATTTTAATTTAATTATTTATTTTTAAAGTAAATACATACATACATAGAAAGAAGAAAGAAGAAAGAAAGAAAGAAAAAAAGAAAGAAGCTTTTTTCCCGTGGGGGTAGGCAGAAGCCACGGAACGCCACCTGCTACGATCCTTACATACTCCTTTCACCTCGTCCACATTCATACATCTGTAGTACGATTCTCTAAAATGCAAACTCGAAAACGAGTCTCACTAAAGTGATTGAGTGAACTTGTCATTGGTTTATATTCGTTCGCCGTGGTGACGTCACCACGGCGAACGAATACTAAGCCAATGACAAGTTGGTTCGTTATCGAAGTGAGACTCGTTTTCGAGCTTGCATTTTAGAGAATCGCACAGCTGGTCATACAATCACGCCGGTTACGAGTACTGCGCACCTGACCTTTCTGAAAAACCTCACCAATAAGGTCAGGGTAGGTCTTTCTAGGGGTCTTTTAAAGTAAATATATAACTAAATATTCTGTGAATATTTCAAGCGTCTTCCTGTTGCCGTTATCAATATCGAGCAAAAACGTACGGACCCCCTAAGAATGAGTCCAGTTTCCTTTACGATGTTTTCCTTCACCGATGTCAGTGACATCAGAGGTAAACTTAGAAAGTACATATGAATTGTGAAAGTCACATTGGTACTTGCCTCGCATTCACAATTAGGCTATCAAAAATAATCTTGAGATACTTTAAAATTACAGAAACAATTTAAGATCAAATCACTGTTGTTACATTTCAAAATATAATATTCAATTCAGCGTATCACTAAATATTATTTTTACAAAATTATTATTTAAATGAATTCAGATGAAAAATTTAAATTTAGTTCTTTTTACAACGTGGGTGTATGAAATACTGCAATATAGAACTTTTTGATGGCTCTATTTAAAAGTCATGTTGATACAACAACTAGTAAATTTTAAAAATAATTTATTGAAACAATAAATTATTGTGGTTTCTGAACACCCCCATGGGAAAAAGGCGTGAGTTTATGTATGTATGTATGAAACAATAAAGGCATACCTATGAAAAGAGCGTTTAATGTACCGCCTACGGTTGATAAAGGTCATCTAAACTAATAATAAAAAGAGGAAAATTTTGTATTTTTGAATGTAACGAATAAACTTAAAAACTACTGTACCGATTTCAAAAATTCTTTTACTGTTAGAAAGCTACATTATCACTGAGTAACATAGGCTATATAACATCACGCTACGACACACGGAAGCGGAGCAGTAACCAAAGACGTAACTTAACGCGGGTGAAGTCGCGGATAGTCCATCATCATCATTTATTCTCAGCCATAGGACGTCCACTGCTGAACATAGTAGGCCTCCCCTTTAGATCTCCACATATACCGGTTGGAAGCGACCTGCATCCAGCGTCTTCCGGATAGTCCGCTAGTTGTTAAATATAACAGCATCACTCCGGCACGGTACGGCAACAGCCCGGCTCCAAAAATCTACAGTTAGCTTAGCTAGCTAGCCTTTTTATAAAAAAGTTAATATCAAATTATTTTTATTTGCATAGATTACTACAGGTACATGAAATAACATAAAAAAAATTAAGTACAATAGTACCTACCTTAAATTAGGCATAAAAACATTGCAAATGTGATGGCTCATATGACACGTAACTTGAGCTTGGGCAAGTACCAATGTGAATTTTTTGTTTCTTTCTAAGTTTATCTTGGACATCACTGCTTATCACCACATAAGTCTGAAGTCGCCAATCTGCCTAGAATAAGCGTGGCGAAAGAGGCCTTTTACCTGCAGTGTGGCAATAATAAACTAGTATTCATATTATTCAAAATTTAAAGGCACGTTCATGAATGAAAATTAAATAATCAAGTAAATTAGTTATATAAATAAACATGAATACAGTCAAAATTAATGTCAATAATATAACAAAAAAAATACAACGAAAACAACAAAATAAGTTGAGTTGAATTTTTTATCAGTCTTGTCATCGTAAACTTAACTTTATTAACACGGTTTAAAGCTTTTACTTGAATGGCAAATTTTTGCTGCGTTAGTGGGCGATAACCTTCGAAATCCAGACGATAACACTGTGTGGGAAGCATATGCCCACGTACCTTTTCGGGGTAAGCAGCCTTAAAAGTGCCGGAAAATGAGAAAAGAAATTCGATTTAATTTCATATGTAGGAGGGAAAACATGTCAACCATCGTTATGAAAAGTTATTTATAAACAAAAGGTACAAATAAACAGATACTATAAAATCTTTTATTTTGATGACACGCTTGGCGCAGTGGCTCAGCGATTGGCTGCTTCGATGCGTGTTGCGAGGTCTATTCCCGCACGGAGCAAATATTGTATGGCCTATGTATAGTTGTCCCAGGTATTGTTGTTGGTGTATGTGAGTTTATATGTGTGAAAACGCAGCCATGGGTATATGGGAAACTATTAGTAAGGGACATTCTTCATTCTTCTGTTTTTTAGGGATGGAGAATAGTTAATACTAAAGTTAGTAGGTACTAATTATATAAAAAAAATATATATATATACCATCACGCCTGTATTCCCCGAAGGGTTAGGCAGAGGTGTACCAATGTAAACCCACAGTTCGCCGGTATATTTAGGTCCCATGTAATAGGGGGCGAGCCTATTGCCACTAACCGGGCACAAATCCAAACTCCGAGCTGCTACTGAGAATTTCATAGAAAAACCCAATAACACTTTTTGCTCGACCCGGGAATCGAACCCAGGACCTCTAGCGTAGCAGTCGTGCTTGGGACCACTAGGCTAACGAGGCAGCCATCAATCACGAAGCACTAATTATATTATTTTGATATTTTTTTTGTTAGGGTCAGGTACACCATCTTCTGAGGACCTAATGACTTATTCATTAGGTCTACACGTGTGCAGGTAAAAATATATTACAGAATACCATAGGACATGATCCAAAACCTATAGAAAAATATTCAATTGTTTAGTTCCTCAAATGTTAGAGTATTAATCATATGAATTTTCTTAAATATAACCATCGCTCTGTTCGGTCACTTATATTGTTTATTTGCTAAGAGAAGTTCATAGGCGTTTCATATAAACCATTAGCGTCAGGCATTGGTCACTTTGTTCTATCTTCTTCGAAAGTAACTCTGTCTGTCTGTTTGTTAACTCAGTACGGCGAAACTACTGAACTGATCGGTACCTTTTTATTTAACGAAAAATAAACAGTAAAACCTAGCCAAAATAATACTAGCTAACATAAATACAATTCATACACTTATCTGCATTTACAAAACTAGAACTCATATCTGGTTTTTTAATTTATAAAAGAAAAAAAGACAAAATAAATCTCTACTTCTAGACTTATATCAATATTATAAAGACGTAAAGATTAGGTAATCTCTGGAAGCTATGATCCGATTCCAAAAATTGTTTCAGTGATAGAAAGTTACAAAGAAAGACAAAATAGCAGGAAATACAAGGAATTTAACTAACCTTTTATTTAATAAACCACTTCGTCTGCATAAATAAAAACAATATTTTCTCAGACATCGTCACGCGCAAAAGCTAGTCAAACAACAAGAGGCGTTGACGAAGTATCCCTGCACATGACTACTAGACTCTGTAATTTATTGATATGGACCTTAATAATGAAACCAGACGTTGGCCTATTTCTAATATTAACAAATAAATATTTATACAGAAGTTCCACGTTGATATTCTCCAAACCGGTCGGTTTCGGTCTCGGTGGCCAAACGCAATGCAGACTAGCCAAGTACGCAGGAGACATTATAGTGCACAAGTATGTGCGCGAACACAGGTGCACTCCCACTTCCCTCACTCTCGTAGTAGAGAGATCAGGTGCACCAATGGCTTTACGTAATTTCCGAGGCAAGGGGTTTCGCCACCAAAGTCCAAACTCCAGGCTACTTACAATAATCCGCCCACACAGTCAAAAAAATAAAATGTATGGTTCCTCATGAGCCGAACATTTTTCCGAGATTCAAAGTATGCTATTCCAGGCTATAACCTATCTCTGTGCCAAATTTTATTCAGATCTGTTCAGCCGTTCGATTTCATCATCATCATCATATCAGCCGCAGGACGTCCACTGCTGGACGTACGCCTCTATCCAAACTTTCGCATTTATAATAATAGTAAGATTGTACGATGAACCTTCTGCTCCATTTTCTGTTAATAACAATATATTATTTTACATGTGACACAATTCCAAGGTCACTGTGACCTCGAGGTCATTTCTCATATTGTATTACCATTTCGTAATTTATAAGAATTCTCGTAAAACAAACATGTTTACACAATAAATAATTGTAAGAAAAACGGCATTTATTTGAGAAACAGCACATTGAATTGTATTGTTTAGGAATATTCATGGCTTCTTTAGCATTTTGTTCTATAGACCGAATTTCGGTTACGGCCAATGTCAAAGGACTAGCTAAGTACGCAGGAGATATTATAGAGTACAAACGTGCGCAAACATAGGTACACTCCTTCTCTCACTGTCATAGTCAGATGGGGCAGCAATCCAACACGGCTGAAAAGAAAGTGCACCTGTGTGTACAAGGGGCAGATAAATTGCACCTGTGTTTGCGCACACACTTGTGCACTATAATATCTCCTGCTCCTGCTAGTCTCCATTGAGATTGATTGAAATCGGTCTGGAGAATACACACTCGTACATATAGAGTATAAGTATGGGGTTTCTTACTCATTATTCCCCATACGAAACTACCTTTTGGAATAGGCAACTAGATTCTATAGGTATCACTTTTTTTTGAAGTGAAAACTTCTTTAGCGGTGTTGTAGGTACACTTTTTTTGTAATGGGTAAAAAAAATTAAACTCGCGTCAGGACACGTGACCTGATCGAAAACTTTTACGAATTTATCACAGAAATGATAGTACTTTTATACTGATAATTAAATCAATTCGTGCAAAATTATTCCCTAACCATTCCAAAATATCAAAAATGCACAACGTTAATATTCAAGTTTTCACTTCTGCCGGCACTCCCGGATGCAACCCGTCGTTTTTTTTCTTGTAAATTATTATCAGAAGTATCTTTCAATGGTGTAATTGAAATAAATGATTTGACTTTGACTTAGGTGCAATTTTGAGTTGATAATACGACTATATCCTTTAGCATTTTAGTATTTTTCAGAAATACTTCTCGATTCAAAATCTTTCTTCCTAGGTATCTAAAAGTTCAAGACTATATATAAGTCGTATCATGAATCCGGTACAAAACGTAGTTCCGTGAGGTCCCAGGAGGACTCAGCAGTTCTAACCTCCTTTAATACTTCCCCATCCAATATACCTGGAAATCTTTGAACAGTGAATGTTTTATTCAAGAATATCCTTTGTGTGGTATTTTCCGATTTATCTGTTTGTTTCGATAATATATATATATATATATATATATATATATATATATATATATACCATCACGCCTGTATTCCCCGAAGGCTTAGGCAGAGGTATATTAATGTACACCCACAGTTCGCCGGTAAATGTAGGTCCCATGTAATAGGGGGCAAGCCTAATGCCATTAACCGGGCACAAATCCAAACTCCGAGCTGCTACTGAGAATTTCATAGAAAAACCCAATAACACTTTTTGCTCGACCTGGGCATCGAAACCAGGAACTCTAGCGTAGCAGTCGTGCTTAGGACCACTAGGCTATCGAGGCAGTGAACCACAAATATGGATATAAAGATTTGGTTCAGTTGTTAGGTAAGGTAATATCGTCATTCGAAACATAAAGAATTAATACTATTAATGACAATTATCAATTCCTGAACTTACATAAGTACTTACTTCTCGAACTTTGAAGTGAGGAACGAGGTTATACGTGAACGTTGTGAATTAAAAGAGGATGTAGAGACAAAGTTTGAAAAGAGTATGCTCAGATGGTTCAGTCATGTCACCTACCTTGACCTTATTGGTGAGGTTCTTCAGAAAGGTCGGGTGCGTAGTACTCGTAACCGGCGTGCTTGTACAGTACTTGTAACCGGAATTCTTGTATGACCAGATGTATAAAAGTCGACGAGGCGAAAGGAGGAGTATCTACGGATCATAACAGGTGATGTTCTGTGGTTTGTTGCTATCCCCATGGAAAAAGGCGTGACATTTTTACAAAAGAAAAAATAAATTTGCAAAGGTGAATAAAAAAAAAAAACACTGATGCCACAAGCTGTTTTATGGCAGCTTCACTTGATGTCTACGCGGTCAAACTTGCGAGCAAATTCTACTCATTATTCTAGTCTTAGTTTTCTTTCACCTTACCTAAACAAAGACTTAGTTTAGACCTATTTCTCACGGTCAACTCAGACGTAATATCAGGTGAATATTTCTCATTCACTTCCTACATAATAAATCATATTTATCTGTTGGGAGCCTGCCATTCATTCTGATAGACGGCTCTATTAATCATTGTGGCATCTGGCTGTTTGCTTCAGGTCAAAAATGTAAAGGTATGCCAAATTCAAAGTTAAGGGAGATTTTGAAGGAAAACATTGTGAGAAAGGTAACAGTCTTATTGGGTATTAAACGGCTTTTGAGCTACAATTCTAAGACATGATCATCATCATCATCATGTCATCATCATGATCGTCATCATCATATCAGCCGCAGGACGTCCACTGCTGGACATAGGTCTCCCCAATAGATTTCCAATAAGACCTAGATGTTACTTCTAAAATTAAAAATTTTCAATTAACTATAAAATTCATTTTTTTGTTGTTTGTAATCGATAAATACTTAGTTAAAATAATATACAGCCCAGGCTGAAAAAAAATATGGGTTCCATAAAAAAAATTACGCGATCGAAATCGCGAGCAAAAGCTACTATTATAAGTCCACGTTTGTACTTTTTATTGTGCATAAATTTTAAATAAATAAATAAATAAATATAAAAAGGTAAAGTTTATTTATTTGTTTTTTGTTTCTAACTGATAATCTCTGGAAGCACCTGTTAAATTACCAAAATTCTTTCACTTATAAAACATTACACTATTACTATTAGCAGCCCTAGTACCTTTGGCTATGCCTTACATTCACGGGGACAAAATGGCAGTACTTAAGGCACCAATATTGCATCCAAAATTAATAACCAAACTCGAATAACTTTCTAAATCTAGGTCTATAAATACTTAACAGACGTACCCTTAATTCTCTATCTAGACCACATGCGTCCATAAATCTGTTTGACTAAGTTTGGGCGACAAATATATCACATACAATTAGGGCTGTCGAGTTTCAGGTGCTCGTTGAGTCGTAATGGGATAAGGTAGGCTATCTAGGCTAGGTTTTGGGATGCCTAGGTAATGTAGGTACATGTTAGTATAGGGAATAAATTCTTGCAATTAGTTTAGGCTTTAATTCTTGTTTAGACTAGACAAGACATTGTTTTTTGTAAATCTTTAGGTGAATATACATACATACTAACATACACTCACTTTTCCCATGGGGGTAAGCAGAAACCACAGAACGACACCTGCTTCGATCCTTACATACTCCTTTCGCCTCGTTCACGTTCATACAAGCACGCCGGTTACAGGGTAGGTCTTTCTAGGGCGTCCCCTCCCGGCGTTGCCACTCACAACTGCCATATAAATTCCTTTTGTTAGTCGCCTTTCACTCAGCTTCCTAACATGACCGAACCATTTAAGTACTCTTTTCAACTTCAGTGTATATTTCATGGAAATATATTTATTAAAAGATTTTAATAAAACAAAAAATAATGACCCATGATTATGTTGACCGTCAAGCTTAAAATTGTATAATGTTATAGAAGAGATCTCTTTTTCTCAGTATTCAGTATCTGCATATTTCTTGAAATTATAAAATTTGAACTTCATAGAAAAACTTTTGCTCGACCTGGAAATCAAACCCAAGACCTCTAGCGTAGCAGTGGCGCTTAGGACCACTATGCTACCAATCCAGGTAAGGATCAATGACTTCTATATCAAACCCATATATTATTAAATACTATTATTTACAGGCCTAGGCGTTGGCCTAGTGAACTGCCTCGTTGGCCTAGTGGGTCTGAGCGCGACTGCTACGCTAGAGGTCCTGGGTACGATTCCCGGGTCGAGCAAAAAGTGTTATTGGGTTTTTCTATGAAATTCTCAGTAGCAGCTCGGAGTTTGGATTTGTGCCCGGTTAATGGCAATAGGCTCGCCCCCTATTACATGGGACCTAAATATACCGGCGAGCTGTGGGTGTACATTGGTACACCTCTGCCTAACCCTTCGGGGAATACAGGCGTGATGGTATATATATATTATTTACAGCCTATCATTATCCCACTGCAGGGCAAAGACCTCTTCTCATACAGAGAACACACGAGCATTAATTCACCACCCCTTGCTCAAGCCTGTAGTGATTTCAGAATTATAATCATTAATTAGAGTTAATTAAGACGTATTCATTGACTTTATACATGTTATTACAATAATTATAAATACATTAATTATTACGGTAATCAGACGCTGGTTAATATTAATTAATTTAAAAAAGTAATTAAGAAATTATTGCCACAAAATAAGTTTCATTTTCTGCTAGAAGTTAACTCAACATCAGAGAGGCTATTCTAGAGAGGATATTCTAGTATTTTTCAGAACATTTGCAATCTAATCTCAATCTGAATGTTTTTAAATATCTCCCACTTAATGTTTTTCCATTTTTAACAAGTTTTTGACACTGCTATTAGGAGCCTGTCCAGATGAGGCGTTTTACGTGCGAGTCCACTCGCGCGTAGGCCCTCGTTACCCGAGGTAACGCGCGAGAGCATCTGGACGGGATGTATGTAGCTCTAGTATCTCGAGTACGCGCGAGTGACTACGCGCGAGTGGACTGGCGCGTAAAACGCCTTATCTGGACAGGCTCTAAGGCGGCAATTCTACCAACTTCTTTGTTTTTTAAACATTGTCCCGCACTTGTAATTTGTCCTGTCCTGGGTGCATTGACAGACGTATAAGTTCACATACATACACAAACAGCCAGACCCGGAACAACTGTCTGTATGCCACTCAGATATTTGTCCCGTGCGGGGCATTGAACCCGCAACATAGAGCGCAGCAGCACACCTCTCAGCCACTGCGACAACGGCGCCGTCAAGAAAGAAATGAGATTACAAATAGATTTTGAACGCTTTAAATTAATTTCAGTAACTACTCTCCAGTGCCATCCCTACAAACAATAAACCAACATGACCCATAGTTCTGTTTACCTGTTCCCGACTTAAATAGGTTGAAGATCCATTAAGGTCTGTCTGGGGACTAGCGGTATGATATATTGGATTCGCTTTGATGGTGCAGCCCCAGGCTGTCTAGTGACCCATATTTGAGATGAACATACTGGTTTATTTACCTAGTCTAAGTATGAGATTATGTTTCTGATATAGGTAGGTACATTATCGAATTGCCTTTACGGGGAGCGATACTTAATGAAATTATACAAGACTAGGTTCAGTCCAAGACTTCGTCCGCGTCAAGTTTGATATATTATCCCACGGGTAGCATACATTTTTTCGGAATAAAAAGTATCCTATGTGTGTGTCAAATTAGTCGTTGATAAAACTGTCATAGAAAAATATTGCGCTAGGTTGTTAGATTTACTTCAGCAATTTTTTTTTTGTTATTCGACACTACAATCTATCTCAGTGCCAAATTTCATCCAGATCCGTTCAGCTGTTTAGGTAAGCTTGAAAAAGCAACAAACATCTATCTACTATTCATCTATCCTATATTAGTAGGATGACTTTTAATTTGTGATGCATCTTTGAAGGGGTGATAATATTTATGAAGAAAATATTTTATATTACGGGACTAGTTATGAAGTATAAAAAAAAAACACTTTTTCCCAAACAAATTTTTTTCGGTAACCGAACCTTTTTTCGGTATAAAAAGTAACACCTTTCTGGTATTCCAGACTATAATCCATCTTTGTGCCAAATGTCATCCATATCCAGTCAGTCTAAAATTATATAGGTCTCATCGGCTCTTAGGTCTTGGACCAAAACCTTTTAAAGTTCGATCATTCCACGTGTCTTGAATTACCCCCCCCCCCCCCCTCCCGCGTCTTCCCCCTTTAATCACTCAAATCACAGCTTAATATTTAGGCCACAATACTCCTGGGCAATAAGAAGCGGTAAAATGGATATCTTTTGGCGAAATTAGGCAAAGTCTAAGAACCAACGATGGATGCCAGGCGCTATGAAATATTAATCTCTTGGGCAAGAGTTTGTACACTGGCGTGCAGGGAAATCTGCAAGAGAGAGTGATTAAATTTTTGTATCGGCTGAAATTAGTTTATGTTTTATTTCTATTTATTTTAAGATGCGCAGCACTCGGGTACACAGTACTCGTAAACGGCGTGCTTGCATGACCAGATGTATGAATGTGGACGAGGCGAAAGGAGTATGTAAGGGTCGTAGCAGATGGTGCTACTTTGCTTCTACCTACCCCCGTTGAAAAAGTGCTTGAGTTTTATCTAAGTACGTTATTTAAAGATCTTAGGAAAAAGATAAATATTTGTTATTTTATTGCTATTGGTATTCGCTCCCGTGTGTTAATAACATTGTCCTATAATGTTATGAAACAATTATGACGTTTCTTTGATACTCTGACTTTAATAACTGACTATATAACACGAAAATACATTTTCACATCGGACTAGGAGTTTCTGAGATTAGCGCGTACAAATCAACAAATTCTTCAGATTTATTTTACCCTGACCTTATTGATGGGATACTTCAGAAAGGTCGGGTGCGCAGTAAACGAAAGGAGTATGTAAGGATAGTAGCAGGTGGCGTTCTGTGGTGTCTGCTTACCCCCATGAGAACGGCATGAGTTGATGTATGTATGTCTTGTATTAAAAAAACCATACCAGATAACATATTATGTATACAATAGATTTTTTATCCTAGCTATAATTCAAGATTTAAATAAATGCTACAAACAGTGCCATCCTAATTTTTTGTTCACTATTTATTTAGGAACAAACAAACATTTTTCATTTTTCTAGAACAAATAATAATCATAAATGGTTTGCTAGCAAAAAAGTAAATAAATGAGGAAGGGCAATTTATTGCTATATTAACTTCTGCCCGCCACTTCGTCTGCGTCAAAGTTGATGTATTCAAGGGAACCGTACATTTTCCGGGATAAATACCAATATATGTGCTATTCTAGACTATAAACCCCGCCCCGTTACAACTGCCCCGTTGGTCTCGTGGTAGCAAGTGCGACTGTTGTGCAAAGGGTCCCGGGTTCGATTCCCAGGTCGAGCAAAAAGTGTTATTGGGTTTTTCTATGAAATTCTCAGTAGCAGCTCGGAGTTTGTATTTGTGCCTGGTTAATGGGAATAGGCTCGCCCGCTATTACATGGTACCTAAATATACCGGCGAACTGTGGGTGTACATTGGTACACCTCTTCCTAACCCTTCGGGGAATACAGGCGTGATGGTATATTATTATTATTATTTTTTTCATCCAGATCTGTTCAGCTGTTCTGGCTAGATTGAGTAACAAACATCATACCTGTAATAGTAGTAAGATTAATGGATTGTGATAGCCCAGTGGTAAGGGTGGTAAAGTTGGTAAAGGTGGTAAAGTTCTAATACTTGAGCCCGGATTTGAACCCGCAAGTTCAAATCCGGGCAAGTACCAATGTAACTTATTCAACTCATAAATTAACTTACTAAATTCATCTTGGACATCACTGACATCGGTGAAACAAAACGTTGTATGGAAACCTGGATTTAAAGTTAACATAAGTCTGAAATCGCTAATCCACCTTAAGCAAACGTGGCCACCAATGCTCGTGCCTTCTCTGTATGAGAAGAGTTCTTTGCCTTGCAGTGGGACAATAATAGACTGGTATTATTATTTTATTGGACTTTATGTAGAATCCGTCTTCTCTTCTTCGTTTCGCCGAATTATTCATTAAAACTAAAAATAAATTTAGTAATATTGAATTTATATAGACAGACTGCCTACTCACTTTGTTCGGAGTAATAATTAAATTCCAGATTGTTCTAGACTTCAATGAAAATACTAGAAACGGTCTTATCTAGTAGGTGGTTGTTCAAAGTTCTAAGAAAATAATGTTCTTTAACAAAAACATGGTATAGGTAATTTGATAACACTAGCTTTTGCCCGCGACTTAGCTCGGGTGGGTTTTCTCACCCGCGCTAAGTTACGTCTTTGGTTATTGCTCAGCTTCCTTAAGTCGTAGCGTGATGTTATATAGCCGATATTGTTCCTCATGAATATGGCTATCATATACAAAAATATTTTTTCCGATCCGACTGAAAGTTTCAGAGATTAGCGCGTTTAAACAAACAAACAAAATATCTCTTCTGCTTTCTTTTTTATATTATAGTATAGATTTTTTAAAAATTGGTGATTATTTATACATACATACCTTCACGCTTGTTTCCCTAAACGGTTAGGCACAGGTGTACCGGTGTACACCCATAGCCCGCCGATATGTTTTAGGTCCCATGTAAGCCTATCGCCACAAATTTATGTGTGTGTAAAAGATACCTGTGATGTCACATTTAATCTAAACTGTAGATAATTTTCAAATTTATATCTCGTTTTTCTCGACTGTCCCCATTTTTCTGTCACACAGTGTACTGCATTGAAATTCCTCGTGAATGTTTCATGTGTGGTGCTGAAAGGAATTCAATTTGAGAAGCTCACTGTTTTGTACTTGTGTACCCATGGCAGGTGCATTGTTATAGTGTTAGTTTTTCTTTCAGAGGTTGTATGAAAGGTACGTATACAACAGGCCAAATGCAAGTCCAAACTAAAAAACAAATACCGTCTCTTTTAAAAAATGGGTCAAATCTTCAAGGAAGTCTTAAGTTTAAGATTTTATAATATTATTATTTATTTGCCGTTATGGCAGCCATAGTAATAACACTTTGGTACTTAATACACACTCTGTTTAAAAAAAACGGTATACAATTTAATAAAATAAATCAGATTAAACCAGAATTCATGTATTATAATATCAATCGTATTTTATCTAAACCGTCCAATAACATTCCCAATCCGTCTATTGTTCGTCATAGAACAACAAACACGACTCCATTCCCGCCAAAATAACCTAACTCGCACATTGCGCGCGAAATTAAGCCGCCATTTTGAATATGGCCCAAACAAAAGCATTCAACTGTCGTGTCCGGCGATTTAATCAATGTATCGGGATGACAGCAGTTTGTCAGGAAATAACTATGCTAATTATGTGTGTTGAGGTTTAAATGTTGAGAGGATGAGTGAAATGCGACTAAAAAAAGGAATTTATGTGGCAGAAGTGAGTGGCAATGCCGGGAGGGGACGCCCTAGAAAGACCTACCCTGACCTTATTGGTGAGGTTCTTCAGAAACGTTAGATGCGCAGTACTCGTAACCGGCGTGCTTTCATGACCAGATGTATGAATGTGCACGAGGCGAAAGGAGTATGTAAGGATCGTAGCAGGTGGCGTTCCGTGGTTTCTGCCTACCCACATGGGAAAAAGGCGTGAGTTTATGTATGTATGTAGATACTAATGTAATAATACGAGCTTATTATTGTCCCACTGCAAGGCAAAGCCCGTCAGAGAAGGCACGAAAATTGAACACTACGCTTGTTCAACAAAAATAAATAAAATAAATATCTTGGGACAACTCACACACGGCTATCTGTTCCCAAGCTAAGCAGAGCTTGTGTTATGGTAACCAGACAACTGATATACATACTTATATAATTTATAAATACATACATATTATAGATAAATCACACCCAGACACAGAACTAACAATCATGCTCATCACACAAAATTAGTCCTGGGTGGGAATCGAACCCACGACCTCCGGCTTAGCAGTCAGGGCCACTAACCACTAGACCAACAGGCCCGTCAAGTTAGTTGTTAGTAGTTGGTAGTTAGTTAGTCCCTAATATTTATTTATGAAAAAGATTTGTGAACAGATCCTGAAAAAAATGGTCACAACAACATCATTCAGCGTCATAGCTAACATCCATCCGGGTTATTACTTTATTTGCGAATCAATCACAAATGCTTCAGACACTTGAAATATTTTTTGGCAAAATCACCGGCGCATGAAATACGACTCGATCACGTGCTATGGTTCCGTAGCCATTATTTTTAATTAAAGGTTTTGTTAGCGTTAGTTCATATAGATATCTATTAAAATAAGTGCACAATCTATACATATAAATAAATATCAGTTGCATGTATGAAAGTTGATTATGAATAGATAATCAATTTAGAATATTGATATGATCCAAATCATATTATTCCTTATTGTATTTCTAATTGTCAAAAAATGAGACGTTTAGTATTATTTTGTTGTCCAATCATTAATATTTGATCCTGAATTTCTCCTGTGTCGTACGGGTGCGTTTACAGACTTATTACTCGTAAAGTTATATACAACACAATCAACCAGATCCAGAGCAACTATTTATAGGCCAAACAAATATTTATTCCGTGCCGGAATCGTCCAATCGGTTAACCTGTCACCAAATATTAAAACGCTTGCTTCGAAAAATGGTTAATATTTTGATGTGGTTTGGTTGGTTACGGTGGACCTAAATCCGACCAACGTTTTACTACACCACTAACTTGGAGAATATTTTTATGTTCGAGATGAGTAAGCTCTTTACTATAGTCTAGATAAAACTGTAAAAACTAAAAAGGTTTCTGCCCACAGACGGAACCCTAAAACGGCCAACAAAAGGCCAGCGAACATTTCCCGTTATACCATGATTAATGGTGACCATACGAGTTTGTGTGAGTTGTTAGCCGGCTCCAGAAAATATGGTGAAAACAGAATTGGTTTTTATACAAGGTGTAAAAAAACACCTCCCTTCTCCTGCTGCTTTGTTAGCCTAGTGATCCTATACGCGACAGCTACGCTAGAGGTCTTAGGTTCGATTCCCAGGTAGAGCAAAGTGTAATTGGGTTCTTCAATAAAATTCCCAGTTGTTCTCCTTCTGCTTTGTTAGCCTAGTGATCCTATGTGCGACAGCTACGCTAGAGGTCTTAGGTTCGATTCCCAGGTAGAGCAAAGTGTAATTGGGTTCTTCAATAAAATTCCCAGATGAAGCTCAAAGTTAGGATTTGTGTCCGGTTAATGGCAATGGGCTCGTTCTCTATTACATGGGATCTAAACATACCGGCGCACTGTGGGTGTGCCTTTGCCAAATCCTTCAGGGAATACAAGCGTGATGGTATGTTATTATGTATGTATATGTGTACGTATAAGTTTGACACATGGCTGTTCGTTTAAAAATAATTAGAAATATCTTTTAATACAAAACCCACATGCACACAGGTCTGCTGTTCCCTACAAAATGATGTGCACTATAACACTATCTGAAATGGTGGCTGATTTCTTTCTTCATTCTTTGGAGTTGGTTCTAAAATAACAGTTGTTCATATTATGTATGAGTACTTTCACCTCTGAAAGATTGGTAGTGAATTAAATAACAGCTTGTCGCGACACCGAATCCAAACATACACACTTTCTCTTTTATAATAATACTAGCTTTTGCCTGCGACTTCGTCCGCGTTTCTTCTTCTTAGCGTGGGACAACTCATCTCTTGTCTATGCATTAATTAATTTACTCACCCAGTAATCTCGTGATTGCAAACGCGACTGCTGAGTATGAGGTCCACGGTTCGCTTCTTAGATCGGGGAAAAAAGTGTTATTGGGATTTTAAATTAAGAATTTACTACGGAAAAATAAAAGCCCGTAATTCACGCAAACGAAGCCGCGGGAATAAGCTTGTTTATGAATAAAATCTGCAGCAGCAACGTTTTTCATGACTTTAAAAACTGCCTCTCACCTTCAAGATAAATTAATATTCTTCCTTCGTGCCCGGATATTATATTTTGCAAGAAAATAAATTATCCGTTACACAGTTTT
The DNA here is from genome assembly GCA_932526535.1 of Caradrina clavipalpis. Classification (NCBI taxonomy): domain Eukaryota; kingdom Metazoa; phylum Arthropoda; class Insecta; order Lepidoptera; family Noctuidae; genus Caradrina; species Caradrina clavipalpis. The sequence continues at coordinate 3,385,336 of OW052110.1, forward strand.
GTGAATTTAAAATGTATAAAATGTTGTGATGGTCCCTTTTAGTGACAGCTTATTAGAATTTTTTTACAATCTGTTTTATAATTTTGAGCATACTTTTTTATAATCATTGGATGGCAAACAAGCTGGCAGCCCTCCTGATGTTAAGTGGTCACCGCTTCCTTAAACATCTGCAATACCAGTGACCTTGCAAATGCGTTGTCATCCCAGAGACAAAGTTGAAATATACACACATATATACATCCGGCGGCCGGTCCGTGGTTTCTGCCTACCCCCATGGTAAAAAGGCGTGAGTTTATGTAAAGTTGAAATAATATCTTCATCATATTTATCGTCATCAACATAATTATCAGCTGCAGGCCACGCACCGGCAGGCGCAGCGTAGGATGCCCACCTACGAGGTGGACGGAGGAGCTGTTTAAGACCGCTGAAAGACGCTGGATGCATGTCGCTACCAACCGGTACTTTTGGAAATGAGTTACGTGCCTGTAATTACATCGGCACCCATACCCTTCAAGTCGAAACACAGCAAAGCTGCTTTGCAGAAACAGGTGTGGTGGTAGTTCCACGGACGAGCTCCTTCACAAAGAGATCTACTAACTATTACTACTAAAAGGTATACCAATCTAGCAGTATACACTAATAATTGCAGACAATCGCGGTGACCCACTTTTTACTCTTACAGCCCTAGTAATAAGCTTGAAAATTGGTTAACCGGCATTGGTTGTTACTAACACAAAAATCAAGCTCATTACAAGTCAAGGTAGCGTATCCATTGATTTATAACCTCTGACGTCACAGTAATGGATCCTCTGTGAGTTTTTCCTTATTCCCCTGTAATGGTACGAACGTTAATGATTGATCGATATTGAGTAGATGAAGTACTTTTCAGGACACCGTCGTTATCATAAATACACTGCCTATTAAACAACGAGCAGAAAAACCAGTAGAGAGCGCATGCGGAGGCTACCGCGGTCACCAAGCATACGCTACTTTTAGCCATTCTCGATAGTGCTGTTCGCAACATCGCGACGATTGTATCGATCTAATTTAAAATATATCGATATAATCTTTCTTATTTTTGTATTTTTATTGCTTTATTTTAAAACATGCTTATGCCCTTGGCTTTGCTAACAAATGTGCAGAGAATGAATAATATGTATGTTGAAATACATAATACTAGTATAAAACTTTACTTGTACATAACAGAAAAAAACTGTAAGCGTATGATGCCTATGCCTGCCTTTTACACAAAATTTAGTTTAAGATCATTATATAAATAAAAAAGATTTTTCACCGACGCCAAAAAATGGAAGTTTTCAACAGGACACTTATTTTTTTTTTTGACGTTTGATTACGACTAACTTTTCACAGTGTAATCTGACTTCAATGATTCTTTTTTTAAAGAATAGTGTGTATATCTCAAAGTTTGTTTTTGTATTAAAAGGGGCTGAATGGTTAGTATGCGAACACTTTGCTAGCCCCATTTATTTGTGCACGTGCTGTAGTTAACGCCAATGTAATAAGTTAAAAAAAGTATTTTATATGCATTAAAATTTGCTGACTTCCCAACGATGACATCGAGAAGAAATTTGGATTAGAGCTACACAAAAAAGTTATCTCTGATTGTATAAATGAAATCTTGTAAATAAACACCTGTTTTATTTCAAAATCGAACCAGAAATCTCCGTATCAAACAAAGTCAAATAATTATCGATATCGATATTTTTAAAGTACATTTTTGGAATCACTAGATAATCCGTTGTCATTTGTTTGTGAATTCTTCACCCAATCACAGCGGCGAGTCTTACCTCTCCCCCCGCCGTTTTTAGGTGACTTTGATTTAGAACAAAAGCTTGTCAATGATCTCTCTACTGGTTGTTGTGCTCTATGCTATTAAACAATGAATAACAATTTCAGCCTATTATTGTCCCACTAAAGGGAAAAGGCCTCCCCTAATACAGAAAATATATATAAACAATATTATTAGAGTCTCCGCAGACCAGAAATTTTACAATAATCGGCCCGATAATCGGTCATGGTCATAGTTTCAAGAACTTGTTTTTCCGAACATAATTTTAAAAGCTATATTTTCGAGATTGAATTTGTTGAATTGTAAATCGTAATATTTATTCGTTGTTATTTGAAGAATTTTAGGCACCACGTTTCACTGAATTTATTCAATTTTCAATTTTGATCAATAAAAACGTAAAACTTAAACACCTTGAAATTCCGCTTTCAACATTTAAAAAATCGCCACTACAGCAAGTCTGGTCGCAATATGGCATTCGCATTTTGAAATTTTTACTTGTCAAATCTTATCTTTAACGCACATTTTTGCTGTGCGTATCCGAACGGCGAGCTGCGCCACGCCAGCGCCGCCGAGCGGAACATGGAGAAAACGAGATCGACTGGGATCGAAACAGCGCCCACACGCGTATTTTCATAGAATTCAATTATTTGTGATAATTACTGACCGAAACGGTGCATTTATTCTGTAAAGTGCAATAGTCGCCAGTAAAAACAATTCGCCAAATATATTGAAGAGTTTTATTTGCTGCGGGCGGGTCCTCGTCGTGAATATTTCTTTTTCAAGAAAATGTTTATAAGCAGATCTAAATAATACTTGCGGCATTCACAAAGTTTTTGCGAACCATTTCACAATGTTTTCAAGTCCATTGGGATTATAATCGGAATAATTACAAAAGGAATTTTGTTACTTCAATCTTTCTTATCAGCTAAGGAATTGTTTAATAAAATCTTCGATAACTCCCCACGGTAAAAAGCTGGTGGTATCTAAGAATCTACAATGTATAAAAGACAAGTTTAGAGACCAAGATTTAAATTCGTTATGATAACAAAGAGTTTGTATTGTGATAATATTTTGTTTTATTTCAGTGGAAAAGTTACTTTGATCTGTACATAGTAAATTACAAAGTCGCTTCCCGCTTTCTGCCCCTCTGTACGCTTAGAACTTTGAAACTTCGCAATGAATTTTAATCCGATTCTCGTCAATAAATAGAGTGATTCAAAAGAAAGGTTTATACGTATAGAACATCACGCTAAAACCAGTGAACCGGCCAGGGAGCGGAACAGTGATCAAAGGCGTAACTGCACGCGGGTGACACCGCGAGGTATACGTAGCTAGTTGAAATATCAAAATTGAGAAAGAAAAGCTGAAACAATGTTTAATAAAAAACAGAAACAAACGCTAAAGTAACAACCAGCCTGGCTGCGGGTTTTTCGAAAGAGATACCGCGCCCCCGGAAGGCAAAGGGCACAAGAAGGAACATGGATGGGTTTTAGTCAGTAAAAGTCTGACACTTCCTTCCACCCCGCCCAGGGCGGGGGCAGTCATTTGATGATTTCGCATCGGTAAAAAAAAAGCCTCACTGAAAGGTATCGTGTTACCCAGTAACTGGGTTGTGGAGATCAGATAGGCAGTCGCTGCATGTAAAACACTGGTATTCAGCTGCATTCAGTTAGACTAGAATCCAACCCCAACATAGTCTGAATAAAGCTAGGCAGTTAGTTTAGTACTTAACTAGTCTAGTAGACTACTAAAATGGATAAGTTTATTGAAAAATAAACACTAATGCAATCTCCAAAGAATCCGGAGACTTAAAGACCGTCTCCACGTTATACCAAGGAATAGATAATAGAGTATGTTGTGAATAAGGTTTAAATTACTAAAGCAATAAGGATGGCGACACGCCGAGCTGAATAAACGGAGATGCTGAGGTGAAAATGAAAGAGTGTTGTTAGGGTTGGCACGGACGAAAGTATCAATTTTTCTTGTATATTTTTTTTAAGATTATGGAGTTTCTTTTTTGTATCACTTAAAGAACTTCTTATTGTAAAGATCTTAAGGTGAATGCTCCGACCGGCCCGCGAAATTTAAATTTTCTTACGTTTTTTGCAATTTGCAAGTCAGTATTAGGTTTAATGTTGATTAAAGTATGATTCGCGGGCGTAAGAAGTAGATTTCATGAAATCTTGACATTTTACATGAAGCTTGACTTATGGAGTCAGTGGTTATAATTATGAAAATACATACTACAATTTCGCGGGCTGGTCGGAGCATTCACCTTAAGGTACAAATCCTAGGCAACAAACCACTGACTGACATGTCAGATTGGTAAGCCCGTAATAGTATCTAACACTATTTGCGAGTAACTAAATAGTATTTTTTTTAAACCACAGTTATTACTGACCGGAGTAATGGTTGATACCAATTTGTTTAATTTTCGGAAATGGTTATCCCCGAGGGTTATCCCATCAAAACCATCTAATTGCTCTAATTTCACATATTATGTGAAATTAGAGCAAAGTTCAAAAATATTAAGATATTTTACACGCCTTGATGGTTAACTTGACAACAACAAAAGAAGTGAGATCTAAATGGTTACCAGTGCTGTTTTTGTACAGTTTATTTCGCAGTTTCGTAGGTCATAACGTAATTTTGTTAAGCCTCGAGAGCCTAAAAGCTATATATTTTTTTAAATCGGAACATTACTTGCTGAGATTAGCACTATCAAACAAATAAACAAGTTCTTCAGTTTCAAAATATTACTACAGATTTTTATTTTCAGTGATTCCTACATTCCACAAAGCTAAGTTAGACGATTTATAATACGTCTTCAAAATAAAGTATAAAAGCAAACATACAGGAAACCTACAGCGTGACAGCCCTACGCCGTAATATTCATCTTAGCTCGCGCCATCTTTGAGACGACAGGTTACCTACAAAAAACGTTTTTATTTCAAATATTAGGTTGTTGCTCTTAGACGTTATTAATATAAAACTACCTAGGTACTCATACGTGACGTTGTGGGGTTCGATACCGGGTATGTACCAATATAACTTAATTAAATGAACTTTCTAAGTTTATCTTGGACATCACTGACATCGGTGTAGGAAAACATCGTGAGGAAACATGAACTTATATCGCCAATTCGCCATAAGCAAGCCCGGTGATAATTGCTTGTGCCTTCTCTGTATGAGAAGAGGGCTTTGTGTTGTAGTAGGACAGTATTAGGCTGGTATTATTACCTAAATATTTGGGAAACTTTAAACTTCACAAGATATAAATGTTATTTAAAACATACTGTCGCAGATGCAAAAATATTTATTAATTATTTATAACTTTATAATATTTTAATCAACAAAATATATTTTTTCTCCTCAGTATTATTTTATAAAAGTTCATTTTACTATGTAAGTACCCAAAAATCTTAATCCTTCGGCACACAGCCACAATTAATTAGCGAAGAGGTCATAAAGTTTAAAATTAACTGTCACTTACAAATAGTGGTTAATATAATAACACCAAACTTCCCTAATAAGCTTTAATGTAATTTGACCCTAAAAGTTCGAACCACAAAGTTAGTTTAAACTGCTTATAATCGGTCTAAACCGGTTTTCGGCGGATATTAACGCCAGAGTGAATAAAGACCTCTCTGCCTAGCCTGTACCCAACTATGTTGGGGGTGGCTTCCAGTCTAACCGGATGCAGCTGAATATCAGTATTTTACATGGAGCGACTGCCTATCAGACCTCCACAACCCAGTAATGGGTAATACGATACTCTTGGTAAGACTGGTTGTCAGACTTTCTGGCTTCTGACTAACAGTAACGACTGTCAAAGATCTACAAATGACAGCCGGGACCAACGGCTTTACGTGCTTTCCGAGGCACGGAGGAAACTCGCTATGGTAAATGGTCACCCATCCACAGACCAACCTCGGCAAGCGTGGCTTAACCCGGAAGATCGGTCTATGCGGCTGTAATTATTTAGCCACGAGCTCCTCGAGTGAATAAAGACCACGGAAGACATAATTAATGGAGACTGAATTTTCTTTCCACTGTCGTTTTATTTGTCACTCTGAATGCTACAACAAAACGCGATATTCATGTTAGCAGTAGTAGAACTCTTTGTGAAGGAACTCGATCCGGGGTATTCCTAACACCATACCTATTTCTGTTGTCATGGTAGCCCAGTGGCTAAGGCGCCCGCCTCTCATGCACGAGGTTGTGGGTTCGCTACCGGGCACGGACAAGTACCAATGTGACTTTTTCAAAATCCTATCTACTTTCTATGTTTATCTTAGACATCACTGACAATCGTTAACCATGTCAGAGGCCTTTGAGGCGGTTTAGAAACTCTGACACTAGGGTGTTAGGGGTCGAAAGAAAATACTACCCACCCGATAAAGAAGAAAGAAGACCTATTCCTGTCGAAAAGCTGCGTTGCTGTGTTCCGGTTTGCAGGGTATGGGTGCCGATGTAATTACAACTACATGAGACGTTTTAACTTTGTCTCTGGGATGGCATAATTATAGGCCTTTGGTAATGCAGATGTCTATAGGCAGTGGTGACCACTTAACATTAAGTTTTTTTTTATTGTTTCAGCTAAGTAGTAAGTTTGACAGCATATTAAAGCTGTCAAATTGACTTTTCTTCTTATTTATCGTGTGGGCAGTAAGGTCTACGACCCCACACACCCTAGTGACAGAGTTCCTCAACCGCATTAAGGCGCAACTACTTCAGTGGTAGTTCGAATATCTCAAGTTCACTCCACCTAAACTAAGCGCGAAAGATTTTTCCAGAATAAGACCGGCAGTTCATCCCTTTCCAACTAATTAGTACCCGTCTCAAACATCGGCTTCAATTGAACGAGGCAAGATCGAAACAATTGGAAAAAGTTACCCTGACGTCTGGCATTTGATTAATTGTCTAACAAGTTGCTTGAAGATAGTTGACTATATGACGTGAGGGAACCAGTATTGCTTCGAAGGATTGAACTTTTGCAAGCAAGATTCTTTTTAGGATTCTGTACTGGAAGGGTGCCAACGGGATCGTATTATTAACTCTTCGCTGTCCGTCCGTCTGTCTGTCAGTCAGTTAGCTGTATCTCATAAGGGCCTGTGCACACCACGTTTCTAAAAACGCGCCGTTGACGCGCGTTATTAACTAAATCATAATAGGCAAATAGTTAAAATTTTCACAGACTGTGTATTTGTATTACCGGTATAACAACAAATAATAACAATAAAATTGAGTTACAAATTAAAGGAAGTACAATATTTAACGCTACATACAATAAAACATGTTTTTTTTTATGGGGACCCCTTTAATTTCACACAATATAAACATAACACCACGAATGTATTCTCCGAAGGATTAGGCAGATGTTTAGTAATGTACACTTACAGTTCGCCGGTATGTTTAGGTCCCATGTAATATATCCGGGCAGAAATCCTAGCTCCGAGCGGCTACTGAGAATTTTAAGAAAAACCAAAAAAAACTTTTTGCTCGACCTGGGAATCGAACCCGAGAACCAATAGGCTAAAGAGTCTTTTACCCTAAAAATCAGAACTTTCATATTAAAACAAAACACTATTAGAACAAAATGAATGAAACAGCTGTTGATATTTTTCTTAATTATCACAGAAGCCTTGGATTTTCTTTTCTTCTGAAAATGAGACAATTATCTTCATAAATAAGACTGTTGAACCTTAAACTTGACGTTATTAATCTCGCGTCTTAACCACTGAACTAAGACGGTGGACCTATAATTGGATTACGTTTATTAATATCGTGTACATACATATCTACTAAATATTGTTTGTTGTTCGTCTGTTTGTATATTAGGCAATTCAATTTTCTTTTATTTGGTAAAACTATTATTAATAAATAAATTAGTTTATAGGTATATTCAATAATAATATGTACAATTATTTACAGACTTAATAAATATAATTAGATAAAAACGAATACATACATACGCATACTATCACGCCTTTATCCCCCGAAGCGTTAGGCAGAGGTGTACCAATGTACACCCACAGTTCGCCGGTATATTTAGGTCCCATGTAGGTACTCGTAATAGGTGGCGCGCCTATTGCCATTAACCGGGCACAAATCTAAACTTCGAGCTGCTACAGAGAATTTCATAGAAAAACCCAATGACACTTTTTGCTCGACCTGGGATTCGAACCCAGGACCTCTAGCATAGCAGTCGCGCTCAGGACCACTAGGCCATCGAGGCAGTTAAACTAAACATAAATGTCATCATTATCTTGACATTTTTAGAAGATCAACAAAAAAATTGCAAGCTGAAAATAAAACATTATTTTTATCTTTTCTTTAATGTCGAACTGTCAATTGAGTGTCAAATTCAAACGTCATGCCTATCGCTACTGATTTACGGGAAAATAAAGAATAAAAACAGACTATTCTTTTTGTAACACTTAAAACAAATTGACTTCACAAACTTGTGAGCGTTTGAATAGTTTTACATCTAAGAATAGCTTTTTTAGGGTCGCTATTTATACGTAAACGTGTGGGCAGATTCGGTTCGGCAAATAAATATTGGTGCCGATTCCCTTGTTCACAAACTAAACTAAAATTAGAGAATCGACATCTCTTACTAACATACAGCGAAAGAAAAGGACGGTGATACCTTAGAACTAAGTTAGAGATGTCATATTAGTTTTGCCTTGAACTTTTCCGTGTTTTTAATCAATGCGTTCTGACATGTCAACTATAATTGTATAGAGGTTTTAGACTAACTAAAATTGACAAGTCTTATTCATGTCCGTCCCTTCCTTGTTTGATTGGAGAGAAAAAGGTAGAAATAGTCTAAATTAAGTTTAGCTTGTGCATAACAGAATTGACACCATTGTCTTTAAAATGCCGGACACACTTAAATGCGACCTTTAAGTAGGTACTCCATGAAATGAACTGAACTTGTACAGAAAATTATAAAAATTGAGTCTAGAAGGACAATCTCCGTATATATATGAACGTTTGTCTTCTAATACATACATACAATCACGCCTGTATTCTCCAAAAGGTTAGGCAGGGGTGTACCAATATATACGTACACCTACAGTTTGCCGGTATGTTTTGGTCCCATGTAATAGGGGGCGAGCCTATTGCCATTAACCGGGCACAAATGCTGACTCTGAGCTATTACTAAGATTTTACTTGGCAATTCCCACTAGGGTGTGAGGGGTCATTAAGGACCTTACTTACTGCCTATACGATAAAGAAGAACAATTAATAAACCTAGTAATACTTTTGCTTCACCTTAGAATCGAACCCAAGGCCTTGGCAGTCGCGCTTAGGACCGCTAACTAACGAGCCAGTTCAAAAATAAACGTAGTACAATATAGAAACGTATTTAATCATATCTAATGACCAGGCAAAACCACACCAAACACTAGTCTTAATCAATCAATGAAGAACATAATACATCATGTCAGTAAAGGATTTGATCTTGTATTAAGTTATTGATCCCAATTAAATTCGATACAACCCTTATTTGCGTAAAATCTTTGATTGAAAATGACGGGCGTCGATTCTATCATGGCTAAGTTAATAAAACTTTTATTAACTAAAACATTAGTTATTTTGGATCAGTAAGTTTATTAATAGCTAGCTTCTGCCCGCGACTTTCACCGCGTGGGAATATTCACCCGTGTTAAGTAATGTCTGTGGTTACTGCTCCGCTCCCGTGGGTCGTAGCGTGATGTTATATAACTTGTGACACCCACAAATAACGTGACTTTGCATGGGTAAAAGAATTTTCAAAATTGGTTCTGTAGATCCAGTGATTGTTCCGTATAACCTCAGAAACTCACAAACTTTACCTCTTTATAATATTAAGTATTGATAATATTAATCTGAAGAGTATTTTTAACTCTGAAAGTGCAAGTCGGATTGATAAAAATATTTTTGTTTATGACAGCACAATGATATAACATCACGCTACGACCTACAGAAGCGGAGCAGTAGGTAACTAAAGAAGTAACTTTAAGCGGATGAAAAAATACCACGTGATTGAAGTCGTCAAATAACATATTGCTAAGACCAATAAAGCAAGAGCGGAACAATAACAAAGACGTAACTTACTGCGCGAAACCGCAGGGTATATATAGTATTATTTATAAAGCTGAAGAGTTTGTTCAAACGCGCTCATGTCAGAAACTTTTACTAAGATTTGAAAAAGTCCTTTTCTCATACAGAGAAAGCACCACCGCCATGCACGGTAGCCATGTCATGGCGATAGAATTATCCAAGATAAAATTATGCCTATTTAGGTTTTTGCAAACCTTTGTTACCTGTGTATACAAGACTTAATTAAAAGTACTATCTCATAGTCTGCTTTCACATCTCGTGTGCATTCCAGTTTCCACCATTTATTAGCAGGGATAGACACAATGAACAATGGACGATCGAGGGACAGGCGTCCATAAATTGTGCTCGTCCGATGTCCTGTCTGTACCCCGTCACCTTTATGTGAATCGCTTCTTGTAGATCTTTTTATCCACACACATACTATCACGCCTGTATTCCTTGAAGGGTTGGGCAGAGGTGTACCAATGTATGTACATTTCAGATTTTTAAATCCTTAAATTATTGGGCAAAATATCAAAGGAAATTTGAAATGTATCTAAAATTAAGATAAAATAAACTTTTAGATATTGCCTAAAATCTGTAGCGAATTGTGTTATTTCGTATCTATTTAAATGATATGTAAAAGTAACATTGTTATTCGACTTTTGTTGCTGGTCGTACACCCACAGTTCGCCGGTATGAAGATCTGGTTTGGTGGTCTTGTCTGGTCGGTAGATCTTTTTATATCGTACTATAACTTGATATCGGTGTAGGAAAACACCGTGGGGAAACCTGGACTGTAATTCTGAAATCGCCAATTCGCTTTGAGCAAGCGTGGCGATCAATGTTCATGTTTTATCTGTATGAAAAGAGGCCTTTGCGTTGCAGTGGGACAATAATAAGCTTAAACACTAGTTTATTATTGTCCCACTGCAAGGCGGCCAAAAGCTATAGAAGAGAAAAGGCTTTTGCCTCTTCTCTTCTCTAGCTTTTGCCCGCAGCTTCATTCCCAAAGATTTTTCCAGTATATCAGTTTCCGAGCCATAAAATCGAGCATAATATTTATGCTTAAAATCAGGGGACAAATTCTAGGAAGATTTAGGAATGTTCGCACTCTAATCTCAGCCTTAATCTTTTGAAAATGGCTTTATTTGTCGTACATTTATAAGCTAACATGAGATTGCCACCGAATGGACGATGACGACGAGATTTTCAATCAATAGAATTGGCCTTCGAAGTGTTGATTTCTGAGTAAAAAAAGAAAGGACCAACCAACAAATCTACAGACACATATTTGCATTTGTAATTAATATTACTTGATTTGCTGGTGTCAGTAAAACTCTGACTCTAGCTATTTTACTAATATTAAGTGTTCGCATTTGATCCTAATATAACTTTAATTGTTTAAAAGAATTTTATAAAACAAAGAAAATGTAAAAATACATAGGTATCACTTTCAAAAGAGATGTCAAGTTAAATATGACGTGCTCTTATAATAAATCTTCAAAGAATAGTCACGTGCTAATAAAATGTCAATCGTGATTAATTTTTGATATCATAATGTCACGTTTAACAAGACTCTGATGATGAGCAGCTTTCGGAGCAAAGACCTTTTGTCCTTCACAAACTTATAGGACTTTTTCTTAATGATTTGAAAGAAAGAAGATATTTAAGTACTCTGTTTTGTAAAATGACTTTAAAAAATGATAAATCTGATCTGCCCCCCTAGCCAAGTCGCAAACGATAATCGTAAACGCTCGGTAGGTACCAATAGATTTTCAACTTTATACCCCAGAGCCTTAAGTTGAAAATCTATTAAAGATTTCTAAGCGTTAGCGACTGGAAAGAACGAAAACGCTATGCAATCTTCACTAGATCTTCAACTTAAAACCAAGCACATAAGGTTGAAGATCTATTAAAGCCTACTCAGCGTTTGCGTTTATCGTTTGTTACATGGCTACAGCTACTGATTTCAGAATTAAGCAAAGTCCTAAAATATCTCACGAAAACAAAAAACGGGATACAAATGATCTTATGTCTGTGCCAAATTTCAGCTTATTTCTTTCAACCGGTTAAGCGTGAAAGAATTACAAACATGCTCTCATCCATCCTTAAAAAAAACGCATTTATGAATATACAGGAAAAGTTTTTAACCAGTGTGTAAATTTTTTTTTGGTAGTTCAGTGTCAGTAATAGAACACATTTCCGAGTTAAGTTAAAAAATAAAATAAAAAAATAAATTCATCCTTATCCAAGTTTGAAATAAGCAAAACATGGACATAATCTATTCGCCATACTATCAATGAAAACTCGCGGCCGCCGCCCGGGCGCATGGCTGGGGTGAGGGGGTGGGGAATGCGCTAGCGCCGAGTGACAATAAAATATGGTTTTTAAGTAAACATGTTTCGTAAGCGATAACTTTTTTTTTTTAGTACTAAGACATCAAAATAAAATATACGTGTTAAATAAAACGTGTTGAAGTTTATTATGGCAAAATTTACGCACTGGTTAAAAATTTTTCCTGTGTAGTAAAATAAAAATACATTCAACTGTTTACTATAAATAGCTTTCGTCACGACCGATTTTCCCACCGAGAAAGAAATCTGTCAAAAAACGGTCAAAAAGTCGGTCGAGAGGCTTATTTTTCTATCCACCTCCTGTCTGAACGACGTTTAATAAATCCTACATCAAAAAAAGATTGCCAACAGTAAAAAATCTCTTATCAACAACTCGAACTTCCATTTTAAACGTCCTCCCAGAATTAATTGCATAGAAACTTTTTCGACGACAATACGATGGGAAAAAATAACTTTTTCAATTCCCAACAGATTTTAACTTTGTCCTGTTTCTGTTACTTAGGGATGAAATAATTCATGTTTAAGTTATGCCATTTGGGAATAATAGGCAAATTTTTTGATTTTTATCGAGCAAGCGTGGTGATCAATGCTCATGCCTTCTGTGAATGAGAAGAGGATTTTGCCCGGCAGTGAGACAATAATAGGCTGATATTATTATTATTAAGCCCATTTCAATTTCGTGAGCTACCCTAATACTTTTAACTCCTTCTTCTAAGCGAATCGATGGCAAATGTAGATATCCAAACTAATTTATACTATACCTAATATTAATTTCATTATTTAGGGAGAGGCTTTTGCCCTGCAGTGGGACATTACAGGCTAGAGAAAAAGATAATATAATGCAAAAGTAACTGACTGTCCGTCTGTTACCTACTTTTTCACGACTAAATGGATGAACCGATTTTCATGCAATTTGACACAGACTAAGCTTGATCCATAAAGGACATAATAAGCAAATAAAGAACTATCATAGTCTTTGGTATTATTAGGTTTTTCTATAAAATTCTCAGTAGCAGCTCGAATTAGTATTCGTGGCTGGTGGCCTCGCCCCCTATTACATGGGCCTAAAGATACCGGTGTGTACATTATTGATTGCTACATCTCTGCTCTACCCTCCGGGGAATACCGGCATTATGGTATGTATGTTTAATCCACCTTCGTCTGCATCCCCAATAACCGACTTCCAAACAAAGTCGTAAGCAAAACCTAGTCAACCAAAAACACATATTCAGCGAAAATGGATCTCCAAAATGACAACAGTCAAACTTCCAATCTTGCCGGTAAATAAAAAAGAGAAATAACACAAATATCTTCGGATTACACAGCTTCGATACTTTGAGCAAACTATTTGCGAAAGGTATTTCTTTTTTCTTTCCTCTTTGATATAGTTTCTACTTTGATACCAACCTGTCCGAATTGAGAAATACCAAATAACTGGTCTCGAAGTTCTATGTGGTACGGGTTTTATCAAAGACGCAATGTTTATGTTTTATCACATTGATGATTCGTTTTGTTATCATGATTGTAAACTATACTATATAACTATGTAAAAAAAAAGAAAATAAAATAAGTGTGTGTGTGAATGAGAATATGTACGAAGAGGTTAAGTTTATAAATGTGTGAGTTTGTAGGGGATAATCACTGAATCTACTGACTGATTTAGAAAATTATGAAACCTATAGATAGCTAACATTATTCCTGAGTAACATAGGCTATATAAAATCAAGCTGCGACACACGGGAGAGTAGCAGTTACCAAAGACGTAACTTACGCGGGTAAAATAAACCACGTGGACGAAATCCCAGGCCGTTCGCTAGTTTTCAATATGGCTTTTTTTTCTCAAGGGAAATCATCAAATGACTTCTCCCGCCCTTAGTGTCAGACCTTTACTGACTAAATCCCATCCATGTTCCTTCTAGTGCCCGTTGCTTTCCGGGGGCGAGGTATCTCTTTCGAACAGCCCGCAGCCCCGGCAGGCATCGGCCATCAATATGGATCAAAATGGCTACAGATATACCGGCGAACTATGGGTGTACATTGGTACACCTCTGCCTAGCCCTTCGGGGAATACAGGCGTGATGGTATATACATATGGCTACAGATATAATATAAGGGGTGCAAAAAAACACATCATGCAGCCGATAACTGCTCTACGCAAACTGCCTTTGATATCAACTAAATATACATGCTGAACTTCACTTTGAAATACCAATTAATTGATTCCAATAATTGTATCCTTTCACCGAATAAGAGCTGGTTCACACTATGTCGAGCCGACAGTTTTACCGTTGACCGACGCGACGGTCGAGCGTCGATTTGAACTAGATTCAATTTTTTTTATCATGTTATTGACGTTCAAAATTGCCTCTTAATGGTCTTATTGTGATAAATGGTTTGGTCTGCCCCGTTGGTCTCGTGGTCGCAAGCGCGACTGGTGAGCGTGGGGTCCCGGGTTCGATTCTCAGGTCGGGAAAAGTGTTAATGGGTTTTTCCATTCGGAATTTCTAAGTAACAGCCCGGAGTTTGGAAGTTGGTGGTGTGACACCCCCGTGCCTCGGAAAGTACGTAAAGCTGTTGGTCCCGCCTGTCATTCGTAGATCTTTGGCAGTCGTTACGGATAGTCAGAAGCCAAGAAGTCTGACAACCAGTCTAACCAAGGGGTACCGTGTTGCCTAGTTACTGGGTTGTGGAGGTCAGATAGGCAGTCGTTCCATGTAAAACACTGGTATTCAGCTGCATCCGGTTAGACTGACCTGCTTAGCCTTTTCCCAACATAGTTGGGAAAAGGCTAAGCAGGTGATGATTGAAATAAATGATTTGACTTTGACTTTATGGGGTGAGGAGCGGGGATCTCAGCCGCTATGCGCCTACAAATGTGACCGGCGATATACTTGCCGATACGCCAATATTATGTCCAATCCGACAGGAATCGTGGCTAAACGACGTAAATGAGTTATGTGAACGTCGCTATTGAAATACATAATATGCCAATAAGTATATCGTATGTGTGTCATATGTCATGTGTAATAATAACTGCCTCTATGGCCTAGTGGTCGTAAGAGCGACTGCTACGCTAGAGGTCTTGGATTCGATTCTATTCATATTCTGGCGGTACACGGTGCTCTACTTAACCCTGCAGGGAATACAGGTGTGGTGGTATGTATGTATGTCAATAAGCATTCGACACGTTTGTTGGTCTAATAAAATTGTCGGTCCGACCTAATGTAACCAGCTCTTAATAATGTTATTGGTATACATCAGATAATTAAAGTTCCTTGCCGTATTCGTGTTGATATCAATTTATTCCACAAAATATAGGGTTGCTTATGCAATTAGAAGCTTTTGATATTAATTGAATACAAATTGCTAATGGAAAAACCTACCATCACAACTTTCAGCTGTTGGGTTTGCTACAATTTTACCGATTAGGTTCACTTGAAGGATTGTGATGGCGTAGTGTAGTGTTCGCATTTATAATATTATTATATTAGAATTATATTTTATTTTAATAAATAGGCCAACAAACAACTACATTATGCAATATTACAAATAGAAAAGCATCATCATCATCATCATCATCATCTCAGCCATAGGACGTCCACTGCTGAACATAGGCCTCTTCTTTAGATCTCCACATATACCGGTTGGAAGCGACCTGCATCCAGCGTCTTCCGGCGATCTTTATTAGGTCGTCTGTCCACCTTGTTGGTGGACGTCCTACGCTACGCTTGCTAGTCCGTGGTCTCCACTCTAGCACTTTTCGACCCCATCGGCCATCTGCTCTGCAAAGAAAAAAAAAAGCATAAGTTACTTAGATAATAATTTACCCTACAGCGATGTCCACAGATTACTATTAATAAATAAATCTTTAAATTAACGATTAGGTGGACTGTATACATGCATGACAGTTACCCAATATTACGAAAACAATAGAAAAAAAAAGTATTTTAAAAACAACAAAGAATTATTATTAATCCAAGAGCTCAAGTGTCTTTAAATATAAAAAGCATTAAGTAGTACTTCTACGCGGTCGAATTCGCGGGCAGAAGCTACTATCCAATAAAACAATTATTATTAAGATTTACTGCAACGTTACAACGTTGCATTACGAGTGTCCTTGTTTTGTAACTTTGTCTGCAACAGAGTTGTGTACACTAAGTAACTAGCTAATGCACTTAGAAGCTTCTTGGAAATGGTACTGGCAACGCAATGAGACTGAATCTCTCTGCCCGTGCTTCAAATTAACTCTTGTTTGTCCTCTTATAACCTATACTTATATTATAGAGAAGTGAAGTTTGTTTGTTTATAATATCACGCCTGTATTCCCCGAAGGGTAAAGCAGAGTTGTAAATGTACACCCACAGTTCGCCGGTATGTATAGGTCCCATGTAATAGGGGGCGGGCCTATTGCCATTGACCGGGCACAAATCCTAACTCCGAGCTGCTACTGAGAAACACTTTGCTTGACTAGGGAACAAAGAAGTAAAGTTTGTTTATAAGAGTTAGTCTCTAGAAGTACTATGCCGAATACATAAATCTTTCACTGATAGAAAGCTGAACTATTTCGGAGTATCATAAGACATGTGTGTGTTTTCAAAAAAAAAGGCTCGTAGTAGATAAGTCTAGTTTTAATTGTTGTTTTTCAAGGAACCACTCTTTTGTTTTGGGGTGAACCTGTAAGATAGTGTGTGTAAGTTAAACAAATAAAGAAGCTAACTAATGTTTTATCGTATTTTGCAGCAAGTCACTCATATATTTAGAGCATTATGACTGAATGGCGTAATGGTCCAATGGTTAAAACGACCCGCTCTCATACACGAGGCTGTGGGTTAGCAACCGGGCACGGGCAAGTATCAATATGACTTTTTCTATTTCATATATTATAATATAATGTACTCTTTAAGTTAACCTTGGACATCATATACATCGGTGAAGGAAAACATCGTGACGAAACCTAGACTTATACTTAACATAAGTTTAAAATCGCCAATCTTCCTTCAACAAGCGTATTAATCAACTCGTGCGTTCTCTGCATGAGAAGGGGCCTTTGTCCTGCAGTGGGACAACTATAGGCTGGTATTATTAAAGATGTAGACAAGACAAAATTACAGCCCCAGAATCTCTCCAGTTCGTCTTAATTCACTAGGTACCTTAATGAGACAGGTAGAAGCCACCAGTCCCGACTCTCATTACAATTCAGCCCAAGGTCCCGAAAATTTATTCATCAACTACTCTTCATTACTTCCTTTGCAATTTACAATGTAGGCCCAAAATAGTGGGACCCCAAAACAGTTTGTCAAGAAAATAAAACGATCTCACATACGATAAATTGCATTACACTGTACGCCCATTTTCTGTGATTAATTATTTTGTGTAAACCTACTCCAAGTGTACCGAAGTTATTTTTTGACGTGGATTTGTGGTTTGCTTGATGTGACAAATCGGTTTCTTTCAATGAGTGGACCTACTTAATTATTTTGTTGTTTTGTTTTGCAATTTCTGTTTAACTCAGGAAGATGACAGGACTTACCCACTATCGTTATTCTATTGTTGTGTTTTTATATTGTATGTATTGGCGATGGTTTTCTCAAGAATTTGGTATTGTAAAAAAATCTTTTTTTTTTTAATTAATGCACTGATAAAAAATTAACAAGATCTATATTTTATCTTAGTGACAAACAATGTCTAAAACATGTCAAAAATGTAATTAAATTAGAGGTACATTTGACAGATTCAAACTGAGATTGGAATGCGTTCATTTCTAAAAGTTAGTAGAACTGATTAGAGTTGCAAATTGCGTTAAGATATTAAATGCCGCGCATTATTTCGTATTCAATTTTAATTTTTAAACATTATCAAAAAAATAAAATTTCACAGGCATATTACTGCTATTTTGACCCTAATGTAAACATACAGACAGTTTTTTGACGGCAATCTTTAGCCACATCCAGCACAATTTTACATATCTTCAATCCTTAATTGCGTCCTATTTAAAAACTATCCCCCGATGTGTTATAATGGGCATTTTACCTTTCGTAGCTGGTAACTACCTTACTACTAACGAGTCGTAATTAGTTAAGTACCATTTACTATTCCCTTGACTGCCCCGTTGGTCTCGTGGTCGCAAGTGTGACTGCTGAGCAAGGGGTCCCGGGTTCAATTCCCAGATCGGGCAAAAAGTGATATTGGGTTTTTCCATTAGGAATTTCTCAGTAGCAGCCCGGAGTTTGGAAGTTGGTAGTGTGAAAGCACGTAAAGCCGTTGGTCCTGCGCCTGATCTCTCTCCGGTCGTGTCGGATTGTCGTCCCATCGGGCTATGAGAGTTAGGGAAGAGGGAGTACACCTGTGTTTGCGCACACACTTGTGCACTATAATATCTCCTACGTACGAGGCTAGTCTGCATCAAGGTTAGCCGCCGTGGCCGGAATCGGTCTGGAGAATTACATTTTACATTATTCCCTTATTATGCCTATCCGTTAATTGTTTGAAAACTTGTGTGATTTATTTTCGACCCTTCGTGTGAAGGGTCCAAAACGGTTTTGATATTGTTAGTTTTGTCAGAAATCTCACAAATTGGATGTGTGAATAATGGTTCTGATTTTCATGATAGTCGTCTTTGATTACTTTGGGTTTAAAATTTTGGGATGGAGTTTCTTACCCATTCTTCTTTATACGAAACTACCTTTTGGTATGGGCAACTAGATACAATATTATTAATGTTTTGTCATGTAATTATGTCAAAAGTGCAAATAGATCAAGATATAGGTTATTTACCCTAGTTAGGGAGACAGTTGTCTCGGTATTTTAGTTAACAATATGCCTTACCTTGCCTTACTATTATGTATTTGCCTTTGTCTTTTGTACGTTTATTTTTTTATTTTTTTGTATTATAGTTTAAGGAGAACTTTCTTATATTGGTTTAGGCGTTTTGTAGTTCGTAGTTTATTAGTGATATAATTTATGCAGTTATTTATTTATGTTTTTTTTTTTTGTTGCTACACCTATCCTTTTGTTATAACCTTCAAGTCTTTAATCAAGTGTTTTGTGTGCTCCTGTGTGCAAAAGTATAGGTATCATCTAATCGAAGTTCAGTTCCTGAGATAAGTGCGAACAAACAAACTTTTCACGTATATACTATTTGTTTAGATCACATATTTTAGTAACAGTTCACAACTCCCAAATTCGAAAACACCTTTTATCATGTACTTATAACATAAATGACATAACCCAACCATTCAAGACAAGGCACCAGAAAAGACTCAAACAAGACCACCTTCAATAGACTCCTACATTTTCCAACCGACAAAAAAAAATGTACAACGATCCTTCAAAAAATTCTACATCAAGAGGTCAGAATGTACTGGTTTCCGAGATCCTCTATAAAACTGTTGTTGCGCCCATAAATCTGGCCGGATCTATTCGCTGCGACGTTTTTATTGGCCCCTATGTGACCGAAGCACAGGTACGGACTAGGTAGATGTAATTGGGGCACCAGGACGAAATTTATTGGGTCATTTTAGGGTTCATGTGAAACACCGGTATTCAGCTACATCTGATTAGACTGAAAGCCGACCCAAGTAAAGATGAGAATAGTCTAGGCAGATAAAGTATGTTTAGGGTACTGCACCCTAAGGATGCTAAACGAAACCCTATTTCTGAGACTCCACTGTCTTTGTTTGTCCGTTCGTCTGTCAAAAGTACTTGTAAATAAATACCAGCCTATTACTATCTCACCGTGAGGTAACAGTACGTATGAAATAGAAAAGGAAGTCACATTCACACACCCTCCACTAATTTCCTAACCGCGTGCTGCTACTGATGTATTTCCTAATTTCTTAATGAAAAACCCAATAACCTTTTGACTGAACTGAGTATCGAGCCCAGGACTACGAGCTTAACAGTCGTAAATGAGACCATAAGATGTTACTGAGAAACTTTCTAATGGAAAAACCTAATAACACCTTTTATTTGAACTGGGAATTTAACCCTCGACCGCACGCTAACCAGTCGTAGTTTAGCCAAGAGACCAACAGGGCAGTTTATGTACGCTATTGTGTTTTTAATTATACATTTTGCCCCGCGCTTGTATTAAGCTTACAGAACTTCAAAGCATCGCTTCATTCAATCATCGACGTCCACTGCTGGGCATACATCTCCCCCATAGATTTCCAAAAGGACCGGTTGGAAGCGACCTTCTTCAATTATTACTTATTATTATTATTTTAAATGATTAGTTGTATTTAATTTTTATTTATTGCAATCTAAATGTTATTTTGAAATGATTATTAGGATTTTTATATTATTGCTAATGGCTAAATGTGTGCTGCATGCTATGTGTAAGATTGTGTAGATTAAAACTAAATACTTGTATGGCTGAAATGCCGAACACAGTGAAACTCATATAGTGTTAAGAACTGATGCTACCTATATTCATGCAAATGAATTTATCATTCATTCAATACCTATTGAAAAACATTACTCGGCGCTAATACCCAATTTTCTTTCAGTGCTCAATTTGTTACAGATTTTTCATTTCCGTAGCAACATGATCCACAATATTATTATTAACTGACTTCTACCCGCGACTTCGTCTGGGCGTTTTTTTTTCAATCGCTTTAAGTTACTTCTTTGGTTACTACTCCGCTCCCATGTGTCGTAGCCTATATTATTCCTTATGAATCTGGCTCATAAAAGGGGTACCATTCACCCCGAGGCTAAACCCGGCTAGAGCCCGGCCCGAGGCTAGGCCCGGGGCTGAGGAGGTGCTCGTGGCTAAATAATTACAGCCGCATAGACCGATCTTCCGGGTTAAGCCTCGCTTGCCGAGGTTGGTCTGTGGATGGGTGACCATTTACCATAGCGAGTTTCCTCCGTGCCTCGGAAAGCACGTAAAGCCGTTGGTCCCGGCTGTCATTTGTAGATCTTTGACAGTCGTTACTGTTAGTCAGAAGCCAGAAAGTCTGACAACCAGTCTTACCAAGAGTATCGTATTACCCATTACTGGGTTGTGGAGGTCTGATAGGCAGTCGCTCCATGTAAAATACTGATATTCAGCTGCATCCGGTTCGACTGGAAGCCGACCCCAACATAGTTGGGAAAAGGCTAGGCAGATGATGATTCACCCCGAAAAATAATTACTGTTCGCAAGGAAATCCAATTTTCCAATCCAATCCAATTTTTTTTTAATTCAAGATGGGTAAGCTCTTAACTGTAGTCTTGTCTTGGTCAAAGATGACATAGACAAAGTCTACGATAGAGTGAACTTACCCAAAAGAAGCCTGTTCACTCTAACTTTGAAGAGATTAGGGTTGAATGCGTTCGGAAATACACACGCAGGCAGTTCCACTCCTTTGCAGTGCGTATTATGATAATAGATAGCGCCACATATATTTTGAATCATGATTGAATTTGAAATATAACCGAAATTCACGCGGACGAACTCGCGTGAAAAAGCTAGTAAATAAATAAAGTTTGAAACAGAGTAACCCTGAAAAATCACGTTCCGAAATTGCAACTGTCACAACAGGCAAAAACAATGGCGAAATACCATAAACAAACTCTGAAACATAAATTGGTAGTTATAACAGTTTGTCAGCATCACGTTTGTTGGACCAACAGTTAGTTATAGTTAGTTTCGCTAACTGAAAATCTAGGGAAAAATACAATGCTGTTACATGTTGCCAACTAAAAAAAAAATTAATATAACTATACAGGGTTGTTACGAAAATATCGGTAATCCATTATGGGGAAGAGGTAATTTAATACAATCAAGTTAAACCTGATGCAAATACATACCTACGTAAACTCACGCCTTTTTCCCATGGGGGTAGGTAGAAACCACAGAACGATGCAAATATCAACCATTTTCGAGTAATTTAACATATTATGTTTTTTTTTGGATTGAGGTTATTGAAACATTTTTGAGTAAGATTTCTGTTTCGTATTTACATGGAACATTCACGAAAATAACCAACTATTTTTGTCGGTCTGTTTGTTTGATCCGACTAATCTTCGAAACGGCGAGACTGATTTTGACGCGACTTTAGCAAATGAATTAGGGATCCTTTTCTATGTTTGTGTGTGCGTTTTAGCAATTAAAGCGAAGTTAAGAGAAACATCCATCCATCCATCTATCCTCACAAACTCTCACGTTCATAATAGAAGCAGGATCAGAAACAAAACACTATCTAAAGAGCTTAAGCGAAGCATCATACAACTTTACCTAAATACAACTTTCATCTCGCTACCCGCCCCCAATTCTGACGTCACCATCAAGTACAAGATAAGTAGCTTACTGAGACCGCTTAGTTAGTGCTACAGTAACCTAATGAACCTAGTTTTTACCCGACTGAGGCGAAGACTAGAAGGAGAGTTATGTGTTTGACCTATACACGGTTACCTTTACATCGATCTGGAGTCGAAAGCCATAGGCTCTAACATAGTAACAGAAACTATAAGCACAATTGTTTAAAAAATTACAAAAAAAAACAAAACACTATAATTTAATTTGTGAAAAAGTGAGAACTCGAAGTAACGCTTCCTTGCAGTCATTTTTGTTTTATTTTTTTGTGTGTAAACCTTATCGACTACTGTGAACAAAAATGAAAAAAAACAAAGATGAAAAATCCATTCATCGATCAGACAGAAGCGCTACTAACATTTAAATGGAAATTCAAAAAATTGAGATACATTTTCAAGGTATTAGAGACGTCAAAAAAATAACAATGGCAGTAGTAGGTACCTATTACTCAACTAGAGTTCCTGTGTTTCGGCTCCAGAGCGATGTAAAAGTAAGCGTGTATATGTGTGTCCATTTCTATGTCCGCTCGTAACTACGCAATAGCTCAACCGATTTTGATCTATGATAATTACGTCTTTAGATTTGTCGCGAGTTGTGAGTACACGATTACCTTTACATCGTTCTGGTGCCGAAAGCCATAATCTCTAAAATAGTAACAGAAACTATTGGCACTATTATTTTCAAAAAATAACAAAAAAAGAACATAATATGTATTAGTTTATAGTCATTGTTTTTATATGTATGTACTGTGTTTTATGGGCCTTAGTTGCCTGAAATAAAGGAATAAATAAAATACATAGATAATGTTTGTAAATCACCTCCACAATACAGGAAAATATAACCCAATTTATTTATCTTAAACAAAATCATCATCTTCTCTGATGAAACTGCACCGATGACATCAACATTGCTTTCAGTTTTTTTCCTAACACAGATTTTTGCTACGTGTATCAACATATTTTCCTACTCATTCAATTTCATAACCAACGTCTTTAAAAACAAAGTTCATATTCAGTTGTACAAGCAATTTGATGTGTGAAGTCATTTGCGACAAACCATATATTTAGGTCAAATGGTTTGATGTGGTCTAATAATTTGTTCCTTGTTTTGTATATGTATGTTGATGTTATTAAGGAGATGCTATATCATAATAGCAATAATCTTTAAGATTTTGTTCGGAATTCTTAGATTTTTCATAGATTTTTGCCTCGTTAGCCTAGTGATCCTGTTACGCTAGAAGTCTTGGGTTGGATTCCCAGGTTGAGCGTAAAGTGTTATTGGGTGGAATGTTCTCAGTAGCAGCTCGGAGTTAGGATTTGTGCCCGGCAAACGACAATATGCTCGCCCTTATTACATGGGACCTAAACATACCGGTGAACTGTGGGTGTACATTGGTATCTACACCTCTGCTCAACCCTTTGGGGAATATATTTATATAGGGGGTATGTTTTTATATTTTATGTATTTACTACTACCTCCAGCTCGCAATTTCGTCTGCGTCAAAGTTAATATGTTATACCACGGGAACCGTACAATTTTTCGGGATAAAAAGCAGCCTATCTGCTTCAAATTGAATTTGAATTATGCAATTAGATTTCAACCGGTCTTTTTGGAAATCTATGGGGGAGGCCTATGTCCAGCAGTGGACGTCTTTCGGCTGACATGATGATGATGATGAATTGGATTTTAATGTGGTTTTCCTCATTAGATAAAGTGATTTTTTGACACTGCAACTTCTGTAAGCCAGAGTCAACAGTGGCGGAAAAGCGCCGAAACAATGAAGCTCGACGAGTCCCGGAGAATCAATTCTACTGCGGGATCCAAGACAGTTGAATCGTTTCTCCGGGACTCGTCGAGCTTCATTGTCTCGGCGCTTTTCTTGTGGTCGCCACTGTTGATTCTGGCTTACAGAAGTTGCAGTGGTTTAGGAACAGAGTGGCGGGCTTGTCCAAAAAATAAAAAGAAAGATAAAGTGATTCAAGACAAAGGTTTATACGTATAGAACTTCACGATATCACTAACGGAAGCGAAGCAATAACTAAAGACAATGCGGAGTATATAATATTACAAATAACTTCCTTGCCTTATTTGTATATTTAAATGCAAATTAATATCTCTTCTATTCTATTCTTCTACACATTTTGTTTTGCTTTCCATCTCTTTGCGTACTACTATTTCCTTCAAATGTTTTTTGTTTATATCAATGTTATGTCATAATCCGGCAAGCGCTTAGATCATCCTAATTGTAAACAGGCGATTCTATTGTTTCACTCATTAACTGTTGTCAATATTAATTAACACACTGATTTGAAACTAACACTTGGGTGATGGCAGTCTTTGCAGCTTGTCTACTTTTTCTTCCGTTAGAACTAAAATTTTATTAAACCGGAATAATTAATCAGTGACTATTATACATTTAAAAAATGATGGATTCTGGTTTAAAACAAAAACGATTAAATGTTTTATTTGTGATTTTCAATAAAAACGGAGTGTTGAAAAATTGTGTGTTGCTGTTTTTAGAAGAAGACGAAGATTATTTGTTGATTGTGTTAAGATTTTAAAAGATTGGTTGTCCCTTTAAAAGCTTCCTCTTAATGGTATAATTACGCACATGTGGAGATCTTTACATACCATATATCGTGACATTGAACTAACAATTACTTGGCATTCAAACTAATAGAACAAACAGATTCTATTGTCAGTCGTTTCCTAGAAGCCATTTGATACCCTGTGCTGTGTGTTTTAATAGACTTTCAAAAGAAAAACGTGTGGAATATAATGTTTTATTTCGGTAATTAATTATTTAAGACTGTGTCAATTCATTTTCTTTCACAAAACACAAATCAGCACAGAACATAACAGTTTAATTTATGGTGTCCCACAAGGAAGTATATTAGTGCCAATATTATTTCGATAAATTGTATAAGTGAGTGATTAAAACAAAATTTAATTCAGTGAAAAAACATTAAAGAAAAAATGGTGCACATAAAAAACGCGATGAATTTAATAGTTTTTATAATCTTGTCAGTAAGGACAGTAAGAGTGCTCAGTAGAGATGTCAGTGAGAGAGAAAGAGCATTAAGAGCAGGATTCATACAAAATCTAGTAAAGCAGCGAAGTAATCTTGAAGAAAAAATTAAGCTGGTAGGAGGTGTGAGTAAATATGAAGGTAAGACAGACAGATCTTTTTATTTTTTTCTTCTGACTTCGGTAACCATGTCAGTGGCCCTTGAGGCGATTGAGAAATTCTGACACTAGGGTGTGTAGGGTCGTAAGACCTTACTGCCCGCATGACAGACAAATAGACAGATAGGCTCGTCCCCTGTTACATGGGACCTAAACATAACGGCGAACTGTGGGTTAAGTAGAGAGCAATGTACATCACATTGGTACACTTTTGCTTAACCCTTCGGGGAATACAGGCGTGATTGTAGTTTTTTTTTCAGGAAACGTATACATTTACCACGCTGATCGCTGGGGAGCCGTCTGCGATGACTCCTGGGATGATGAAGCGGCTAAAGTAGTCTGCAGAAGATTTAACATGACTGGAACTGCGACGGTAGGAGGCCAGTTCGGAGAAGCTGTTGGTCAGTACAATGTTTAATACTAAATTCTGCCCGTGACTTCGTCCGCTTCAGCGTTGAACTATTATCCCCAAGATAAAAAGTGTCCTATGTGTTAGTCCAGGAAACTATCTATATATATTTATGTGCCAATTTTCATCCAAATCTGTTCAACGGTTTACGCGCGATTGAGTAGCCAAAAAAACATTTTAGTAGTAAGATTGTAACCCGTATGATAGTGCCATCCAACGTGGCATTACCACGAGTCTCAGAGGCACATTTCTAGTTAACAGAAACGGGGAGGAATTTTTGGATGCCATTTGGATATCGCCAATCCGCCTTAAGCAAGCATGGTGATCAATGCTCGTGCCTTCTCTGTATGGGAAGAGGCCTTTGCCCTGCAGTGGTATAATAATAAGCCTATTAGTATTATATTTTGTTTATTTTCTTATTTATTAACTACGTAAATATATTATTTTCTTTTAGAAAAATTCTGGTTAGACGAAGTAATATGTCAAGGCGATGAATCATCGCTTTCTAAGTGTGTTTTCAACCGTTGGGGAGCTTCAGATTGTGAGAAAAACGAAGCAGCAGGTGTTATATGCCAGCCAGAATCTAAATTTACCTCACATAAACCAAGTATGGCAGTTGAAGACATGAAGCTAAAAGATGTTCTGAATATGAAGACTGCAAAATTGAGGCTTGTAGGTGGTAAACATGACAGAGAGGGGAGAGTAGAGGTAAGACTTATTATCGTCATCATTTTTCTGCCCTTATCCCATTATACTTGGGGTTGGCGCAACACGCGACAACTGAACTTTAAATATCTTGTGACTTTAAATTTTGATATAGAAAATATATAATTTTATTTCCAACTAGCGGACTGCCCGCAACGTTTTTAGTTACTGCTCCGCTTCCGCGTGTCATAGCGTGAATTTATATAGCCTATGACACTCACAAATAACGTGGCTTTTAATGAGTAAAAGAATTTTCATAATCGGTTCAGTAGATCTAGAGATTACCCCCTACAACCTCACAAACTTTACCTCTTTATAATATCAGTATAGATTCAAACATAATCTGTTCCAGATCTTCCACAAGAACGATTGGGGTAGTATATGCCCAGACGGCTGGACGGCGTATGAAGCTTCCATCCTCTGCAAACACCTGGGATTGGGCTTCGCTGAACAGGCTCTTCAAACCTTCAGCTTCGGCTTCTCAAAAATAGTCCTCAACGGTATCCATTGCGAGGGAAACGAAACCAACTTTTTTGACTGTACATACAAGAACAATGGAAATTGTCCAGGTTATGCTGGTGAGTTGGTTCATATTAATTTACATATACAAGATGTTGATTTGCATCCTCGTCAAATTTTAGGAGCTTGTCATAGAAAAAAAGAAGTAATCAAATATAATAACGATACCTGGCCAATATTTAATAAATGCTAAATCAAAAAACAGTATTCCAGAATACTGTTCTTGCAAAAATCAGCATCGCCCAGTTGCGTATGCGGTAGGCAGTGTTGTCGCGCGACTATATCAATGCGTGCATAGCGCCTAAACCCTCTGGCGAGATGGCTGGTTCGAATTGGAAAATCACGTCAAAAAATATAAATTTATTTTATTATTGATTCGTGTTAAGAATCACGAGCATAGTTCACTCCTTGAATTTGTCGAGAATGCAAATCAACAGCTTGTATAACTCACGTCTTTTACCTATGGGGGTGTGCAGAAACCACAGAACGCCACCTGCTACGATCCTTACATACTCCTTTCACCTCATCCACGTTCATACATCTGGACATACAAGAACTCGTCGAGCTTCATTGCCTCGGCGCTGTTCTGGCGGTCGCTACTGTTGATTCTGGTTTGCAGTGAGTTGAGTTGCAGTGGTACAGAAATAATGAAGCAGGCTTGTCCTATTAAAAAAAAACGCAGGTTATAAGTATTAAGCACCTGACCTTTCTGAAGAACTTCACCTATAAGGTCAGGGTAGGTCTTTCTAGGGCGTCACTCACATCTGCCATATAAATTTCTTATGTTTCTATTTTAATTTATTGATTTAATAAAGTATACCAACAGAATGTAACAGATGTTTTTTAGAGGTTTGACTTTCAAAGTGATATAAAACACATTCAAATAATGTTACTGCGGGTTACTAACCACTAATTCTATCGTACGAACTAAATTGTTGAAATTTTAGTTCCAAAATGAAATAAATAAAATCTACAAAAGTATCCTGAACTGCCTCGTTGGTCTAGTGGTCTTAAGCGCGACTGCTACGCTAGAGGTCTTGGGTACGGTTTCCAGGTCAAGCAAAAAGTGTTATTGGGATTTTCTATTAAATTGTCGGTAGCGGCTCGGAGTTAGGATTTTTGCCCGGTTAATAGCAATAAGCCCCTATTACATGGGACCTAAGCATATCGGCAAACTGTGCGTGTACATTTACACACCTCTGGCTAACCCTTCAGGGAATACAGGCATGATGATGATATTATGTACAAAAAAGTATTGAACAAATAATGGAAATGCGTTCTGTTACTGATACTGAATTACCAAAAAAGATTTCAGCACATTGTAACTTTTCCTGTCAAACTTCTAACATCACAAAAAGTTCGGATCAATTCAGGTCATGCGGATATTTTCATTCGTCTACGAAAAAAAGCGTCGGTGTGACAAAAAACTATGACGTCTTATATTTACGGTATAGGAAATAATGTATTGGAAATGGGCTGAATGGAAAAACTGTTAAGGGCGTAACAGTATAATAAGGTAGGGTTCCGTTGCTCATGACAACTGTGTAATAATGTATTCTCCGGACCGATTTCGGTCTGCGGGTTGTTCGAAAGAGATACCGCGCCCTAAAACGCAAAGGGTACAAGAAGGAATATGGATGGGTTTTAGTCAGTAAAAGTCTGACACTCCCTCCCGCCCTGCCCAGGGCGTGGGAAGTCATGAAGATTTGACATCTTGAAAAAAAAAAGTCCGATATCGGTCACGGCGGCTAATTTTAATGCAGAGTAGCTTAATTAATGCTCAGAAGATATTATAATGCACAAGTGTTTGCGCTAACACAGGTGCACTCCCTCATTCCTAACTCTCATAGTCCGATGGGACGGTAATCTGACACAACCGGGGAGAGATCAGGCGCAGGACCAACGGTTTTACGTGCTTTCTAAGGCACGGGGTATCACATCACCGACTTCTAAACTTCGGGCTTGTACTGAGACATTCCTAATGCAAAAACCCAATAACATTTTTTTTTGTCCAACCTGGAAATGGAACCCAGGACCTCATGCTCAACAGTCATACTTGCCACCACTGGAGTAATAAATACTCCAGTGACAAAAAAATATTTTTTAAGATTAAGATTTAACATTTTTTAGATCATAAAAAAATGATTTTAGTTAAGGTGTTTTTTACGGAACCTTAAAAACTTTTCTCTTTGTATGTATTACTTTCTATCACTGTTCCGAACAACTTCTTTATAGCAATTTGCTATGTAACTTCGTGAAGGCATAAAAAATAATATATTCATCCAAAGTTATTTATTTGAAAGGAATATCAAGTAGGCTTGAATTTGATGGTTTAAGTTGGTTGAGTCCACCACATGTTGGTGGCGAGATCGTGAGCCGATAAATTGTAGGATGGAATTTCAATAATAATATCCTCCCAACTACCAGTTAGCCTAGTGGTCCTAAGCTCGACTGCTACGTTAGAGGTCTCGGGTTTGATTCCTAGGTCGAGCAAAGTGTTATTGGGTTTTTCTGTGAAATTCTTAGTAGCTGCTCGGAGGATTTGTGCCCGGTTAATGGCGACTCGCCACCTATTACATGGGACCTGTATACATTAGTACACCTCTATCTAACAATTCGGGTAGGTACTACAGGAGTGATAGTGTATTATGTGAATACTAACATTATTTTGTAGCAGAGCTCATTGTGAAGGAGTAAAGCAGCGTTGCTGTGTTCCGGTTTGAAGGGTATGGGTGCCGGTGTTTACACCGGCACCAATGCCGCCTGGATTGTTCGCCTGTGCCTGTATTTATACAGGCACATGAGACATTTCAACTTTGTCTTTGTTTGTCTTTGTCTTGTTTGTGCAAGTTATTTTTAAGGCCTCTGGTATTGCAGATGTCTATAGACAGCGGTGACCACTTAACATAAAGTGAACCATCAACTTGTTGAACATCCAATGACATAAAAAAATCTAAACTAAGTCTAATGGATTTAATTTTATCGTGCTACGAAAATAGGAATGGTAATGAACGTTTATCATACACAAACGATTAAATATTAATACTTCATGTAAATGACAAATAATGTATTATTCAATGAAACAAAGTTCCAATTAGCGCTATGTTGATTGGGCGTACCATTTTGGAGCTCCGTACGCGAATGCCTATGGAACTCTATTATTAAGCCTTCGCTTTCCGTCTGTTTGTCAGCAAGTTGTATCTCATGAACCCAAAGCACAGAGTTCGAATTTTCACAAAGTGTGTATTTTATGGTCGCTATAACAACAAATAGTCAAAATAAAATATTAAGGGGAACTCCTTGATTTTTTTTACTTTTCTACAAGAGATGTGTTTTTGTATGTTAAGCCTCTCCACCCACAACTAGCTTTTTAACCGATTTTATTGTCGGCGAGAAACTTAAAAAAACTTATCAATACTCATACACCAACGCAAAAAATCGACACCGACAAAAAATCGAGAGCCTAATAGCCTGTTCACCTACGACCGACTTTTTGTGGGGAGATTTATTATCGGACCGATTCAATTATTCCATAGTTTCGTGGTGCCGACTTTTTGTCCGGCCGAGTGTGTTGCTATATAAGAATTCATAATTATATTATGTTCCATCCTCGCCGACAATAAAATCGGTCAAAAAGTCGGTCATAGCGGCGAGGCTAAATATTGTACAATGACACGGAACCCTTTGTGTGCATCCCGACAAGCAATTGACCGTTTTTTTTTAAAATCGATGCCTCATGTTTATCTGATTAAATTATTAAAATTCAATTACTCCGACTCTGTCCCGTTTTTCACTAATGGGCACAATTAATTAAATTATTTCCTGTGATTTTGGATAATTTATTTGAACAGTAAAAATCGTGAGCGGAGGATTCCTGATTCAATTCTATTTTTTAAAGGTTAATCAGATTTCGGTAAAATAATTTAATTAAAAAAAGGAAATCAATTTCTCGTACCTACGCAATTTGAAAATCAGTACTTATGACTATAGACATTTATTTTACTTAAAAAAAAAAACGTTGCGTCGCACTAGGAATTTCTCCTGTATCGTGGGTGCGTTTACAAACACATAAACTCACATACACAAACAACCAGACCCGGAACAACTATCTGTAGGCCCTACAAATATTTTCTCCATGCGGGAATCGACCCCGTGACATGCGCATCGCAGCCAATCGCTCAGGTACTGCGCCAACAGTGTCGTAGTGTGTATATTTGTAGATACATACATACCTTCACGCCTGTATTCTCCGAAGGGTTAGGCAGAGGTGTACCAATACACACCCACAGTTCGCCAGTATGTTGTAGGTCCCATGTTATAGGGGGCGAGCCTATTGCCATTAACCGGGCACAAATCCTAACTCCGAGCTGCTACAAAGAATTTCGTAGAAAAACCCAATAACAGTTTGCTGCACCTAGGGGAATCGAATCCAAGACCTCAAGCGTAGCAGTCGCGCTTAGGACCACTAGGCTATCGAGGCAGTCCCAGTTATTTGTAGAGCCCCCTCAAATCACGTAAACAAACTCAAACTGATAAATTACCTCAGTTCTAGTTACTAATGTTAATCTTTTGATATTAAACTATCAAACGTGATTCAATTTGCATCTCTAATATGAATTCGTAATTATTTTAGTTTACGCTCCTCACGTAGTTAAGCGGTGTGTAAATTATATTACTGTAGGTATTTAATGGAAATAGTGTACTGACTACTGACGTGAAACTATTAATAACTAGCTTTATCACGCGGTTTTACTCGCGTTCTGTTATGTCTTTGGTTACTGTTCCGCTCCCGTGTGTTACGACACATTTATAGGAGAACGGTATACCAAAATAAAAAATAAAAATAAAATACTACGAAAATTAACAAGACACCACTTAAAAGTCACAAGAAAGCAAATTATACAATTTCGTTTACTTGAATGACTTATTTTATCAATTTTTTTTTACCAAGCTCCGAGTACTTACTAGCCTTAAAATTTCGATAAAAAATTTATGGGACCTCCAAAGTATGAACTATCAAACAAAAAAGAATCTTCAAAATTCGTTCATAATTGGAGGAATGACCGCGTAGTAAACCATAAAAAACATGCAGTTGAAATGAGAACCCTACTTTTTTGAAGTCTGTTAAAAATATTTGAGTTTATTTAGTCAAAATTTACTCACTGATAAAAAACTTTCTATATTTCAAAGTACCCACGGAACCCGTAGAAAGTTTTATGTGAATAACTTTTTTTCTCTTCAGCTTTAGTATGTAACTTTTTTATCTTATTGTATCTAAGTACGGAATTCTATAAAAACGCATGCAAGTTATGTAACTTTTACTTTTAAGATTATTTATGAATATTTTTCAAGGCAAAATTATCTTTCAGAATCAGAATCAGAATCAGAATCAGAATAATTTATTTGTAAACATAGGTCAGATTACAACAGAGTGTGAGGTGTTAAAAAAAGGTAGGTCCTCTATGCTTTGCCCAGAGGCGTACAAATATTTATGGTTAACATTGTCAGTTTTCACTACTGAGATATATAAACTTTCACATCATTAATAAATTTAAAATTGATCGGCACATCATTACAAATTAAATTAAATTAAATAGTTTCAATAAATGTCAGTGGTTAAGTTTAATGTCATATTAATGCTAAAGTCAAATACAATTAAGGATTATCGATATAGGTAGGGTGATGTGTCGCTTCATTAAGTAAACTGTTATATCATTATCAAAGTCAATGTTAATAGGCATATGTATACCGTTATAAATTAAACATAAAATTAGTTTCAATAAAATGTCGAAAAGATTAAGTTATTACATGTCATATTAGTGCCAATGTCAATAAAATTCAAGATCATTAAAATATGTCGGGTAATGTGCAATTTTCTGAAGCAGTAATTATAGAATTGTCCTCTAAATAGTCCTTTATTGAGTAATAGCATTTATTTATCAAAATTTTTAATAGTTGTTTTTTGAAATTATCCAGATTTAACGTTTTTAATTTCTCAGGTAGTTTGTTAAATATTTTTTGGGCCATACAGAAGGTACTCTTATTCATTAGTGCAGTCTTTCCATAAGTCACTTCAAGTTCTGACTTATTTTTATCGCGTAACTTTCGGTAGTAGCTTTTAGTAGCTGTTTTATATAATGAGATGTTAGATTTGACAAACACATTAGTTTCGTATATATATAACGATGGCAAGGTAAGAATTTTTAGACGCATAAAGAACGGTTGGCAAGTATCTCTGCTTTTAAGGCCACACATAGCTCTGATACATCTCTTTTGTGCTCTAAATACGAGTTCTCTATCTACTGAATTGCCCCAGTACATTACGCCATATCTTTTATGCATTATCATTTTAGCTTTATGTTTTGGTTTTCTTACGATACATACCATCACGCCTGTATTCCTCTAAGGGTTAAGCAGAGGTATACCAATGTAATCCCACTTTTCGCCGGTATGTTTAGGTCCCATGTAACCTATTACATAGGGCGAGCCTATTGCCATTAACGGGGCACAATTCCTAACTCCGAGCTGCTTCAGAGAATTTCATTAAAAAACCCAATCAAAGTCAAGTCAAAGCATTTATTTCAATTAGACCATTTACAGGTACTTTTGAATAGTCAAGAAGTTACAGTTTAAAATTGAAGCTTGTTGCTCGTTTCAGAACGTAGGTCTCTATGGAGAAGAACGAGCAAGAAACTCCATGGACACTCTTTTCTTCCAATTAATAACTTTGCTCGAGCTGGGAATCGAACCAGTGACCTATAGCGTAGCAGACGCGCTTAGGACCACTAGGCTAACGAGGCAGTCTCTCCCACTCTCTGCATAAAAGAATTATTTATGATCCAGGACACACAGCAGCAGTAGTCTGCAACCACTTCCTCGCAGACCTGGTCCTCGACACGTCAGCAATAGAGCACTCAGCCCACTTGCAGGATGTGCAAATGTTCCAGCTAAGATGTGCTATGGAAGAGAACTGCTTGAGCAAGAGCGCTTATGAGGTCAGTTGGGCACTCCTTAAGAGTTGACTATTACTTACGTGATATTTTTAGCAACTCTTTGACCTCCTCTGGTGATACGTGGAGGTTTTAGACTAATCTGCCTAATATCATGTATATTTTTATTTCAAGTATGCAATTTTTGTAGAAAATCTTGAAATATGCAACTGTTGTGTTTGTAACCCTGAATAAATTGAATAAATATACAAATAATGTGATTTAAGCCTAGAAAAATAATGTGATTTAAGCCTAGAAAAATAGTTTTTTTCTGAAATTCCTGCCACTCCTCCATTTCGAACTTCACTTGATTAATAGACGATAACGTTGCACCTTCGTTTGTTTTGCGGTATACCAGATACCATTTTCTCAAGTAGGGTAGGTAGATCTCTATTGAATAACCATCAAGAAATAAGACAGACGTTGATTCAACTCAAACTCCTCTCCGGGTTGTTCGAAAGAGATACCGCGCCCCCGGAACGCAAAGGGCACATGAAGGAACATAGATGGGTTTTAGTCAGTAAAAGTCTGACACTCCCTCCCGCCCCGCCCCGCTCCCAGGGCGGGGGAAGCCATTTGATGATTTCCCATCTTTAAAAAAAGGTAGGAAGGTCTCTATTGAATAACCATCAAGAAATAAGACAGATGTTCATTCCACTGAAGCTCCTACAAATTCCTGGTTCCAACACTCTTGTGTTAATAGTTCTTGTGGTTCTCACCATCAGATCCAGCAACTGGTACCAGACTGGCAGTATGAGACTCGCCGCTTGCTGCGTTTTACCGTATCATCGCTGAACGCAGGCAATGCGGAGTTTAGGCCGTATCTGCCGAAACATTTGTGGCAATGGCATATGTGTCATATGTGAGTATTTATCCTTTTTTAGGGGGCAGAGAATCGGTTGCTTTGGAAATCTAGTCCAGCAGTGGACGTCCTACGGCTGAAATGATGATGATGATGAAAAAGGGGCACGGTGCTCGATATATATACGGGCGTAGCCAGGAGACGGAAGATTCAAGAATAACGAGAAATCGCTGGATGCGGGCAGCGCAGAACTGTCAATCTTTAGGAGAGACCTAAGCTCGGGCAGTGGACGTCGTTCGGTTGATATGATGATAACGATGATGATAGTTACTTTAGAATATTAATATTAATTAAGTAATGCACTTCTTGAACGCCCTCTGAAACTGAAACTTGGCTTTTTTTTTTTTTTTTTTTTTTTTAAAGAAATTAAAGTTTAGCCATATTTTAGTCCAAATACTTACTCGATTTATTATTGTAATACAGGATAGCCCTTATTCTGTATTACTTCTAAGTTTTGCCCTTGCCAAAAATTACACAATACGGGTAAACTAGCTGTCACTTCAAAAATCTCTCCTTTCCAGGCACTACCACAGCATGGAAGTTTTTGCCACGTTTGATGTCCTGGATTCAAATGGTTTGAGGGTAGCTGAAGGTCACAAGGCTTCGTTCTGTTTAGAAGACAACACTTGCAATGAAGGTGTTGAGAAGAAGTACTCCTGCAAAAACTATGGTGACCAAGGTACTGTGAATGACATTTTGAATCGTTAAACTTATGGCAATAAGAAAGAGTTGATCTTTCATCCTGTAGCCAAGATAACTGCTGAATTTTTTAATCAAAAACTTGCTTGAGTTGGAACTCTACTATGACAATATCTAAGTAATAATAATACCAGCCTGTTATTATCCCACTGCAGGGCAAATGCCTCTATTCATACGGAGAAGGCCAGCCCTATATTAGGTGTAAGTTATATATTTAATAGAAAAATATTGAAAAAAAAAACAAACATTAAAAAATAAATAAATCATATTAACCCACCCCTAACTAACCCAACTAACCCTTTGAGGAATACTGGCGTGATGGTACGTGTAATATTGAAGAATATTAAAAAGTTTGTGCATAACAATTTCAGATATTTTTTCGTTTCAAACTTTTTAGAGCATGATTTTTCAGGTTTTAATATTTCAGCTTACTTTTTATTCAGTCTTATTATTATATTTCTTATGCTGCCCTAATTTGCAGATCGATGAAATAAATGGTTTCTTTTTTTCAGGTATATCAGTGAATTGTTCAGACGTCTATCAATTCAATATCGACTGCCAGTGGGTAGATGTCACAGATGTGGAGCCTGGAGAGTACACATTCAAGGTATGTTACGTATATTTTTTTTATTTTATTGGATGGCAAACAAGCCAATGGAGCACATGATGTTAAGTGGTCACCGCTACCTATAGACATCTGCAATACCAGAGGCCTTGCAAATGCGTTGCCATCCCAGAAACAAAGTTGGTCTCATGTGCCTGTAACTACACCGGCACCCATAACATTCAAAACGGAATATAACAACGCTGCTTTGTGGCAGAAATAGGTATGGTGGTAGTTCTTTTCGGACAAGCTCCTTCACAAAGAGCTCTACTACTACTACTAACTTTTAAAGTAAAGTTTAATGTACGATTGCCTCGGTAGCCTAGTGGTTCTAAGCGCGACTCCTACGCTAGAGGTCTTGAGTCCGATTCCCAGGTCGAGCAAAAAGTGATTTGGGTTTTTCTATGAAATTCTCAGAGTTAAGATTTGTGCTCGGTTAATCGCAATAGGCTCGCCCCCTATTACATGGGTACAGATTACATACCAGCGAACTGCAGTAGGTGTACAATGACACACCTTTGCTTAACCCTTCGGGAAATACAGGCGTGGTGGTATGTATGTTTAATGTACGATTTTTTTAATTTTCAGGTGACAATAAATCCTCATGCAAGAATAGCGGAACAGAGCTATCACAATAACGCTGCGTCGTGTCACTTGAGGCTCTCCACTACATACGCTGTGGTGTACAACTGCAGACTTGGACATCCATGAGAGAAATTGTTGAAGTATTGTGTTACTAAAGAACATCTAATAATCTCAGAGACCGACTTGACTGCTTTGTGTCCGACTTGAAAATAGTGTAAATAAAAACTGAACATTAACTTTAGTTTTGGAAGTTGGTGGCTTTATTTCTGTTTGTTGTTTTGTATAG
Source organism: Caradrina clavipalpis (assembly GCA_932526535.1). NCBI lineage: Eukaryota > Metazoa > Arthropoda > Insecta > Lepidoptera > Noctuidae > Caradrina > Caradrina clavipalpis. Next base: position 3,422,738 of record OW052110.1, read on the forward strand.
CCACCGACTTCCAAAACTAAAGTTATATTTCAGTTTTTAGTTTAGTTTTTAATCCATGAAGGAACGGTAATACTACCAGTTATGTGTATGTGCCAAAAGCACATTATTTTTATGTTTGATGTATGAAACTGTCTATTTAGTCTCTGAGATTTAAAAATAGATTTTAAAGATATTTACTTATTAAAGTTTTTAAAAAGACAAGTAGCTCTTTTGTTTCGCCCTCCTTAATCTTTGTTGCAGTTTGACGTCATGGAATCGTGTCGCAGGTTCGATTCCCGCTTGGAACAAATATTTGTATGGATTTCTACCTTCGAAAAAAGAATACCTACTTAAGAAGAAAGGATTACTTGATGACACGGACGGCGTAATAGCTGAGCGATTGGCTCATGCGCTGCTTGTTGCGAGTTCGATTCCCGCAGAGAATAAAATATATTTGTTTGGATACAAAATTGTTTCGGGTTTGGTTGTTTGTGTATGTGAGTTTATACGTTTGTAAATGCACTCACGATACAGGAGAAATTTCTAGTATGGGGCAAGTTTTTCTGTTACAAAATAGTATAATTCTGTCAAAAAGAACCAAATGAATGTCCCACAATTTTTAAATTGTAATTTGATTTTGAATATTTAACGATAACATATTATGGCATATTTAATTAGTTTGACGTAATTGTGGAAAGAGAGAATTGAGAAATTGTGGATTGGGTCGTTTTAGAAAAATAAAAAATAAATGATACACATGAATACGTTATTTTACAATTTTATTCATGACTTATAATATACTATCACAATGTCATTGTAATTACAAAATATAGTTGAGCTGGCAAAGGTATTAATTAAAGAATTAATTAATATGAAGATGTATTATTTCTAAATCTCTAAATAAAACTGTTGTGTAGGTAAGAACTATGGACATACCGAAAAGAAGTATAATTACATTTTGATATAATATTCAAATAAAATAAAAAAGAATGATGTAATTTTTATAATTTAATTTTTAATCATCATCATCATCTGCTTAGCCTTTTCCAAACTATGTCGGGGTCGGCTTCCAGTCTAACCAGATCACGAACCTGATGCAGATGGATACCAGTGACTTGCATGGAGCGACTGCCTATCTGACCTCCACAACCCAGTAACTGGGCAACACGATATCTCTTGGTAAGACTAGTTGTGAGACTTTTTGGCTTAATTTTTATCGCGGATGTTAAGTGGTCACTGCTGCCTATAGCAACACCAGACACCACACCACACACCACAAAACATCTGCAATACCAGAGGCCTTGCAAATGCGTTGCCATCCCAGAGACAAAGTTAAAATGTCTTAAGTGCCTGTAATTTCACCGGCTCCGATGCCCAGTTAATCAGATTTTATACAGAAAATATTAACTACACACTTTTTAAGCCAGCTCTTGTTAAAACCGTAAAATTGTACCTTAAATAAATAAATCTAAGTTTCCTACATAATATTTACAATGGAAGCGTTGCTAATAAGAAAAAAAAACAACCATAACCTAAAACGCACCTAAATAAATACATTCAAGTACTACAAATACTAAACCAAGTATTGGGAGATTTTTTTCAATTGATAATAAACTTAAACATGTAAGAAATAGAGTTGAGAATCGGATAATTGACTCGAACAATTCCAAGAGACAACTTCTGGTAAAAGCCTTAACCTTGAAAACACAATAATTAATATAATTAATTGAATTGGTAAATAAGTGACGTCACAGTTTACTATTGCCATACAAAATGTACGGGAGAATCGCGTTTTGACAGCTCATAAAAAGTATGTCAATTGATTAGTGTGTCAGTGTCAAATACCCAATTGTTGTTATCTTGCACGTCATCAAGTAATTTTCGACTCTATTTCAGTTAAGTTATGGTTCATTGTCAAATTGCATATTGCTGCTCTGTACCGCCGGGCCCTTGGGCTTCCAATATACAGGAAAAAAATTTAACCAGTGCGTAAATTTTGCAGTGCATAATAAACTTCAACACGTTTTATTAAACACGTATATTTTATTTTGATATGTCTTAGTACAAAAAAAAGTTATCGCTTACGAAACATGTTTACTTAAAAACCATATTTTATTGTCACTCGGCGCTAGCGCATTCCCCACCCCCTCACCCCAGCCATGCGCCCGGGCGGCGGCCAAGAGTTTTCATTGATAGTATGGCGAATAGATTATGTCCATGTTTTGCTTATTTCAAACTCGGATAAGGATGTTTTTTTTTTTTTTTTTTTTTTAATTAAACACGGAAATGTGTTCTATTACCGACACTGAACTACCAAAAAAAAATTTACGCACTGGTTAAAAACTTTTCCTGTATAAAGGTACAGTCAAGCTAAGTAAATTAAATTGTGTCCAAAAGTTTAAATACATGATTAACGATCATAATGGTAAGCCTATTTTTGTGCTTATTAATCAGAATCATTTAAAAATGGAATGCCCGAACGTTGATTCTAATAAAACGTAGAAACACAGAGTGAAAATTAGTTCTTATATGGAACTATACAGGGTGTTAAAAATACACATCACGTAAGTAACATTGAGTAGAAATGTCGTGAAGTGTCGTGATGGCCCAGTGGTTAAGGCGCCCGCCTCCCATGCACGAGGTTGTGGGTTCGCAACCGGGCACGGGCAAGTACCAATGTGACTTTTCCTAATTCATATGTTCTTTCTAAGTTTATCTTGGACATCACTGACATCGGTAACCATGTCAGAGGCCCTTGAGGCGGTTTAGAAACTCTGACACTAGGGTGTGTGGGGTCGTTAGACCTTACTGCCCACACGATAAGAAGAAGAAGTAGAAATAATTGCTGGGCAATTACTTTCTTGGTGTGAAAAGACCCTGTTTAAGGCCCGTTTTATGCTGATATGTTTCACGGTGTATTAGTAACCTTTATTATCTTACTAATCAAAAGGTACCTAGGTATGGTCAAGAACAAAATAAAAATGATCGCAATGATGGGAAAAACATGTGGTTTCATTAATAATTTGCCACCCGCTAGATAATAAAAATAGCATAGTAATTGCATTGTTCAGATTTGAGAACTCCAATTCTTATTACTCTATGTCATTTTAGATGGCCAATTAGAATGATAAAAAAATAGCTGGTTGCATATCTAAAATAGTTCTTATTGTAATACCTCGTAATAGAAAGGAAATTCTTGCCATATAATTTACAAACCTATCTGACGTAATACAGATATACCGTACGACGCACACCTCAGCCTAATCTTTTCGAGGAAATCAGGCGTGATATTATATTATTTAAATACATATTGAGAATCCCACCCCTTAGCATTGAACCTGCACCAAAACAAAAGTGCTTACAGATAATGTCGTTTTACCATTTCCTGCAGTACTATTCTGCAAAAATCTTCCTCAGTGAATTTATGTGAAGTGAGTGTAAGCGATCAATTCCAACAAGAGACATAGCAGCTCACTTCACCTAAACGTATCGTAAAGATTTTTACAGAATACCACTGTCAGCCGAAGATAAAACTTAAAAATTCAAATTTCTTGAGCAAAAGTTCAGGTCCTTGAGAAAAAACATAAAGTATTAAATTAATTTGTAGCTTAAAAAAACCCCAGATTCACTATTTATTATCAATAAATCAATACTTTAAATATCACTAAATTTAACAAATTAATTTGTCCCTTACTGCTAAACTGTCACACTGAAATCTAATCCAAACCTAAACTATGGCAAAATACATAAGAAGCAATTGAGCAATTTCACAAACGACTAAGGTCCTAGGGACCTAGGGTCCTAGGGACCTAGGGTAGGGTCCTGACTCATCAACCTTTCTTGAATTTGAGGAGTAGGATACTCGTGGTGAGGTAGACGGCAATCCAGGTGGTTATAGAGATGAATCCGGCGTAGACTGTGGGTTTGTTGATGTCCCAGCCTCTTTGGAGCATGGAGCGAAGACCCTCGGTGGACAAGGTGAGCGGCAGAAAATAGCTGACCCATTGGAGAATGAAGTGCATACCTGTGGATAGAAAATATGAGTAAATATTTGGAGAGCTACACATATATCATCACGCCTATATTCCCCAAAGGGTTAGGCAAAGGTGTACCAATGTGCACCAACAGTTCGCCGGTATGTTTAGGTCCCATGTAATAGAGGGCGAGCCTAATGCCATTAACCGGGCACAAATCCCAACTCCGAGCTGCTACTGAGAATTTCATAGAAAAACACAATAACACTTTTTGCTCGACCTGGAAATTGTACCCAAGACCTGTAGCATAGCAGTCGCACTTAGGATCACTAGGCTAACGACACAGTCAGTGGAAAGCCTAGTGGTGGTGGTAGTGGTAGGCTGTAAAAATACAGATCACAGAGCAGTTAACTACGCGTCCCATCAAACCAAGTATCATTGAGCAATTTTTCTCCATACGAAACTACCTTTTGGAGTGGGAGGCTAGATTCAATATTATAATTTATTTTTTCTTATAAAACAGAATTGCCTCCAAACGTGTTGCGCCGACCCCAAGTGACATGGGATAAGGGCAGGAAGATCATGATGATGATTGACTCTACGGGCAACGATTCATTCGGTCAAGCGTTGATTCAAACAAATGTTTTTCGGGCAATCATGACGTACTCCTGGTGGATAGTGTGTTAGTAAACTATTAGCAAATGGCGGTCAAACTCATAACTAAGCTATTTAGTATAAAGTAGTAAAATAGATTCGTAGAACTCAATATCCGAACGAGTAAATACTGCAGTAGTTGATCTGACGAACGTAAACAAGCAACTAGATACTTAGTTATTACATTGACATTTCGCGGTAACTTTGCAAATCAACGTGGTGAGGGGGTCAATGGCGGTTCAATACCAGTCGGGGGCGAATATAGGCCTTCCGACTCATGGTACCACGAGGAACGGCGGGGTTTTAGTAGGTTAGAGTACGATATAACCCGCCGTTCTCCCCATAAAAAAGTCATCACACTTGAAACGTAATAGATAAGGTAACTATTGTACCCGATACTTGACAGTCTTTCTTCTATCTACAGCGTGCTACGAAAAGGGTATATGGTTTCCCCAACTAGACTTCTTCAGCCTCTAGGAGTCAAGGGTAATCTCTAGGTCTACCTCTAGGGCATGTATCTAAGACAATCATTTCAGTAAACCTAAAAATTCAAATGTTTCCACTTGAATTCTACGCATCACTACACCAAGTCATCTGATCTGTGTCAATAAACTACACACAAAGAAATAACTCTATTAAAGACGACAGCTAAGTAGTTTGTTTTATATTAAATACAATATTCTTACCTTCAATAGGCCAAACGATTCCACAAAGCAGGACCATAGGCAAGAAAGAACCAAGCGCCAAGTACGTAGCTGTCCTGTCTGTGTCGCAAATTGTGGACACCACAAAACCTGCAAAGGAAAATAAAAATGGTTACAGCTAGTTGCGGGATGGCCAGAGTAGTGAGAGCACTCGGCTCGCGAAGAAGCAGAAAAACAGACTGCGTATGACATGAAATTTAAATAAAAACTGAAAAGAAAAAATCAAATCCAGTAGTCTAGAATTCTGTTTAGTAACTGTCGGGACCTATTATCGGGAATATTTGGGCCAGTTGAATGAGTGGGGAATAGAATAGGCCATAAAACATCACGCTACGATCTACGGAAGCGGAGCAGTAACCAAACACGTAAATTAACGGGGGTAAAAAAGCCACGCGGATGAGGTCGCGAGAAGACCAAACAGAGGGCAACGTCACAAAAATACTACTTACCAAAAGTCATTCCACACAGTCCTGTCATGATTGTGAGGCAGATCACCCATCCGACTTGTCCCTTGATAGTCAGGCCGAAGACTAGGAAGCCGAGCATCAGCACCATCGCCGACTGCAGCAGCATGATCAGCATCTGGACTATCACGTGGGAGAACAGGATCTCCGTACCTTGGGGGACAGAGTAACTGGTTAGGATCTTCTTTATAAAAATACTAGGGAACTGCCTGCGACTTCGTCTGCTTTAAATTTCATATATTATCCAACGGGAACCGCACATTTTCCGGGATAAAAAGTAGCCTATGTGATGTTCCACACTTTATTCTAATTTATTGTCAAATTTCATCCAGATCCGTTCAGCCGTTTTAGAGTGAAAGAGTAACAAACCTCCCTCCATCCATCCATCCATCCATCCATCTATTCATTGTAACAAACTTTCACACTTATAAGATTAGTAGGAAAAAAAACTGTCATACCTAGCCAATGATCCTCAGTACAAGTTTTCTATTGAATAGTCAGCCTTAACACAAACATTTTACGACTATTTTTACATCCAGCACAATTAATATCTACCAAACCAAACGTTTTGGTTGAGACTTGACCCGTGACCCAAAGACATTTACGTTGGCTGAGCACTGCCATCCAACTTGGCAATACCGCCAGTCTTTTAGCCAGATTTGCAGATTTTTTTTTAGTGCCATTATATCAAATAAAATATTAATAAGTGTGTAAATATTGCACATATTTCTACCAACCATTGACAAATATATAATTACCACCAAACATTTTTAAATTCCACGTTAAAATAAAAAAAATGTTTTGTTCTATCAGTTTAAGCCTCATTACTTTACCCGAAAGGTGTGAAAATATAATTAGGGTTCCACAAAAGCGTAATTAGGTGCCACTTATAACTGCCTGCCGTGGTTTCAACACTGATTAAGGTTGGGTTCCGTAACTGGTTTTCAAATTGGCTCCTTGACTATTTACCGGGCCATGCATCGGTAAAAATAAATTAGGAATCTTATTAGTTCAACAAAGGGTTTAATTTCATTTTTTTTTTAATCTTGCAAAATGTTTTTAATATCGCACTTAACTACTCATAAAAATCCCGAACATACAAACATACAAGATCGCCGGTATGTTTAGGTCCCATGCAATTGGGGGCAAGCCTATTGCCATTACCCAGACCCAAATCCTAACTCCGAGCTACTACTGTCAATTATTTACTCGACCCGGGAATCGAATATAAGACCTCTACCGTAGTAGCTAAAAATACTCTATCACGCACACCGCAAAATCAAAGAGTTTCCAATGTTAAGCCAATAATAAGTACAAACAAACGATAAGCATAAACATTTCTTTCAAAAACTTAAATCTAAGTGTATAAGTTAAAAAAACCAACGTAAACAACGATAACTTACAAAAATTTAAAACAGCAGATTTTTAATTAAAATATTCTTAGAAATCCATACTAATATTATAAATGCGAAAGTAACTCTGTATGTCTGTCTGTCTGTCTGTCTGTCTGTTACGCTTTCACGCCTAAACCGCTGAAGCGTTTGAGATGAAATTTGGTAGTACTTTTCCTCGAGAAAAGGTCTTCTTTTTAGCGTATCGATGGCAAATCAAAATAATAAAATAAATAAATATAATGTTTTTTTAATTTTTTGTTTGGCCCAAAATTCAGCCACAGCATCGCCTTCAGCCACACAGTCATTAGGTCCTCATCTATGCAGGTGATAGGGCATAACGCTGCTTTTATTAAAAGACTTCGTCTGCCGTTACGCGGGCAAAGTCAAGGGCAAAAGCTACTTATAATATAAAAATATATTCCGAAGGCGTAACTTAATTGGCTTTTGAACAAATACCGCCTACGGATCTAAAATAATATCTTAAAACACAAATAACTAAATAAACTAAAAATATACAGTTGTTTTTCTTTATAATTTTCACGTTTATTAGAAGTTACTTTTAGAACATCAACAAGGGTTGGAACTGATTAAACATTGCTGTATAAAACTTGATTTATAGCTAAAATTTGGTAAACTGACAACCCAACACAATGACCATTTATGTGAATCTCCAATATACGAATATCCATCCGAATCGGACGAATTCGCAAGCAAAAGCTCACACACATACCAACACGTATGTATTCCCCAAAGGATTAAGCAACAATGTACCAATGTACGCCCACAGTTCGCGTGGTATGTTAAAGTCCCATGTAATAGCGAGCCTATTGAACCGGGCACAAATCCTAACTCCGAGCTGCTACTGAGAATTTCATAGAAAACCCAATAACAGTTATTTCATCATATAAATTGTTGGTTCAAACAGTGTTGTAAGACTGCTAAGCTAAGATTGAACTTGTGTATATGGGGGTCAAGGCTTTCTCAATTAACACAGATATTATGACACGTTGTTCGGAGCTCCATAGTAAAACTATATATAAATGCTAAAGTTTGGATGAATGAATGTTTGTTACTCGATCACGTCAGTGCGACTGAACCGATCTGGATGGAATTTGGCAGAGAAATAGAATATAGCCTAGAAAAGCATATAGGCTTTTTATGCCGCAAAAATGTACGTTTACTGTGGGATTATACGTATATATCAACTTTGACGCGAACATAGTCGCTGACAGAAGCCAGGCTGATATTATAGGCTAGTACTAATTGTGTTCATCGTATAAAAAAATCAATTTGCTAAGGATTATGTTATTTCCAATTCGAAATCCGTTAATGCACTCAAACTAGTCCTGTTTGGCTAAACTAATAAATACTGCTTGACGCTCGTAATAGATACCTACACTAATTTTAAATCTTACAATCAACTTATGCTCTCGCAATGAAACCTTTTTTTTGTCGTGGGAAAATCCTCATAGACTGCCTCCGCCTCGGGGAAGGCGGATGGGGTGTGTCGAACTTCTACCGACTAAAACCCCACGTTGATCACGCTCTAAGCAATGAAACCTTAGGCATGTAAATCCTCTTAAACTTACCAGTGATGCCAGAAACTAGTGACCGCTCCAAGATACCCTCGTTCCTCTCAGCCAGCATTGAGCCTGAAGTCAGAGCTACAGCCAAGAAGAACACGATTCTGTGGACAAACAATGTAGATTTTATTATAAACTCATCATCACATTGAAATCAAACAGCCTGTCTTGCCAGCTCTTTCCACTAAGGAATAATAATTCTAGCCTAAATTGTCCCATTGCAGGATAAAGGCCACTTTTCATTTCGAGCAATTACCGCCGACTTAGCGTAAGCGACATTTTTACCTAAACTGCGTTTTTCATCGCATACGACATTTTAAACTATAACGGACCATGCCTCGTCGACCTTCCCGCCAAAATAAATCAGTTATTTAAGTTATAGCAATGCTAATTCACATTAATAGCGCAATTGTACGCAAAAATATTTCAAAAAAACCTTCTCCTGTAAAATTTGGTTTATGTCGGTTACGCTAAGTCGGCGGTAATGGTTCGATTTTGTGAAGGCACGCACATTGATTACCACGCTTGCTGAAGGCGGATTGACAGTTTCAGACTCATATTCTTTACAAAATAAAAGGCGTAAATAGGCCAATAATAATAATATCATATTTAGAGGATGTTTGAATGTAGCTTAAAAGTCTGAAATCCGATTATACTTTGGAATATCCAAAAACAAGAGTTCAGCGTTCAGTTCAGTTCAGTTCAGCTCTTGCGATCATCGTAGCAACCAATTTGATAAGAAAATTTCGTAATTTTTTGTTGCTAGTAACGTGAAAAACATAGGCGAGTCGCTTAGCAACACAAAAAATCATAAAACTGAGCAAGAAATTAGGAATTTATTAAATTTTCGACAGCATTATGATAATACTTACGTTAGAATAACACCGGGGCCGGCAAAGTCTGTGAAGTTTGGCACGTCTAAACCATAAATTGGCTTGTTGAACTGAAACAAAAAAGTTGATATTTTTTTATTACATCAAATTGAATCATTTATTTCAAATAAATCATTTATAAAGGCACTTTTAAATTGTCAAGAAGTCAGTCAGAAAGTTGAAGAAGATGCTCGTTCTTGACAGTTTTTTTTTTTTGAGATGGGAAATCATCAAATTACCCCGCCCTGGGCGGGACGGGAGGGAGTGTCAGACTTTTACTGACTAAAAACCATCTATGTTCCTTCGTGTGCCCTTTGCGTTCCGGGGGAGCGGTATCTCTATCAAACAACCCGCAGCCCTGGCAGGCATTGGCCCTTAGTGGCCCCTTCCAGGTGCTGACACCTCTTTGCGCGGAACATGGACGCGCCGTCGACACGGTCTGTCGCTAGTTAATAACGTACTAACGTAACGTAACGTAGCTAAATTTCTATAATGTAGAATGAGCAACACTTACAAATTGAGGGTTTTTTTTTCGAGACGTGTAGGATTTTGACTCTAGTCTAGATCAGAGGTGACAAAAACAAAGTCAACGTTTGAGTGAACTTACTCAAAAGAAGCCTGTTCACTCCAACTTTGACTTATTGTCATGTTTTGCCTAATAATCTGTATTATTAGGCAAAACATGACCAAACCCCATTGAACTTTTTATTTAACATCTTGCATTTATGTGTATACTCATGTTTTAGCAAAATAAATACTAGGTAGGTAATTAGGTTTCTTGTATTGTTGAATGCGTTCGGAAATACAGACGCAGATAGAGAGTTCTACTCAGGGACCGCGGAAGGTGCATGCATTCCTGGGAAGTGTGGGAAGGGAACACCGGGGTTGTTTTTAATCAGTATAAGTATTTCAGACCCCTCTACTCCCCCAGGGCGGTGGACATCCATGAAGATTTTTCACCCCGGAGCTGAATACGATTCAATTCCACTGGATACTTACATAGACAGGGCTGGCCATGATCCTTGGCGGCAGATCGCACACTAAAGCCAGATGTTCCGTGGCTTCCATGAAGGCAAGTTGCAGGTCTCTGCTCAACATCCACTCGACTTGCTTGTCTGGGAACAAAATAAAGTAACTATTATTTTATTGTACTTCAAAAACCTTTTCCCTCTTTAAACTTCTTCTTCTTCTTAACTGCCTCGTTAGCCTAGTGGTCCTAAGCGCGAGTGCTAGGTTAGAGGTCTTGGGTTCGATGCCCAGGTTGAGAAAAGTGTTATTAGGGTTTTCTACGAAATTCTCAGTAGCAGGTCGGAGTTAGGATTTGTGCCCGGGTTAATGGCAATAGGCTCGCAAACTGTGGGTTTACAGTAGTTACACCTCCACCTAACTCTTCGGAAAATACAGGCGTGATGGTATGTTATATGTGTGTTCAAAAACTAGTCCTGCTTCACGGGGTACATTGTATCCAAACTAAATGCAAACACTTGTCAATTACGGTTATAATATATAATGTAGGAGGATGGTAAAGAAACCTGGGTGCGGAGCAATGCTCGAGCGACACCCGTCTTTCAGCGAAAGGACGGTAAGGATACACACACCAATACGACTGTATTTCCGGAAGGGTTAGACAAAGGTAAACCCACAGTCTGCCGTTATATTTAGGTCCTATGTAATAGGGGCAAGTATATTGCCATTAACCGGGCACAAATCCTAACTCCGAGCTTCTAAACAAACATCATTTGTCTATAAATAGATCGTAGGACACGAAAACATGCCTATTTATACCCACCATTTGACCCAATTCGCCTCTTTGCTTTTAGTAAACAAAGAAGCAAGGGGTATTTGTTACCCCCTAGCAATAAAAGCCACTTCTCCCGGAAACCCGTGTCTCTATTAATGGCACATTAATTTTAAGAAAACCCTTAACTTTGGGGGTCGAGGAGACCCCGTGATTGACTACTTCATTAGAGTTGGAATGAGAAGACAGGCTGTGGCTAGAGAGACAATCTTTTAGTTGCAGTGGACTGGCTATTAAGCAAGGATTGCATTAAATGTTTATTTTTAGGGTTTTATACCCAAAGTGGTGTCAAACGGAATCCTATGACTAAGACTCTGCTGTCTGTCTATTCGTTCATTTCTCCGTCTTCACAATCGCAATCGATCCTTGAAATTCACTGAGAGTGTAGTTGATAATACATAGGTATTCCGTGAAAACACGCCATAACGACAAAATATAATGAATACAAAATAAAATTGGTAGATATATGGGTGTATAGCCAATGCCATACTCAGTCCCGTATAGTGATCACCTCAGGCAGTTAGGATATTTTCTTTTCTGGCAGAAAATATCGCAGAAATCTCGGTTTAACACACACAAAACAACAATACAAAACACCTTCCTTCTGGTATTGTCCTTACAAAAGGACAATACCTACAAGACGAAAATGTATGGAACTGTAGGTAAAATATATTTTGTAAGTCTTTTCTTTCGGAGTTAGGATTTGTGGCAATGGGCTCGCCCCCTATTACATGAGACTTAAAACATACTGTTAAACTGTGGGTGTACATTGGTTACACATCTGCCTAACCCTTCGGAAAATACAGACGGCATTTCTTTAAGTTTCAACCTATCCATAGTAACGCAAATTCTTTAATCTCTTCTAAACCCCCGATTTTACTTTACCTTAACTGTCAAAGTCCCTTTTGCAGCTTTTCCCTTCATTCTTCGTGAATAACTCAAAAGCATTTTATCTCTAAGATAAATCCTCTGAACCCAGCTAATGAAGACCAAACAATAGGTACATCTTAATCCTTACCGCGGCTAAGCAAATAAACAAATGGTTAATCCCTTCGTTGAACCCGAGTTTAACCTTAGACCAGGATAACGTGCGGACGTTTATCACAAACAAAGGATTCATCAAATGTTAAGGAATTTTGTTCAGAAGGTTAATTTTATTAATTAAAAATGGCCGGCGAACTATGGGTGTACATTGGTCCACCTCTGCCTAACCCTTCGGGGAATACAGGCGCGATGGTATATAAAAATGGTTAAAATCTAGTCGCAATCACATTTTAGCTGCAATTAGAAGCATTTTTGACAGATTGAGACTGAGGGCGTGAAGCCACTAATCCTACTTCCTACTAATCCTACTAATATTATAAACACGAAAGTTTGTGAAAATGGATGGATGTTTGTTACTCTTTCACATTTAAACGGCTGAATGGATCTGGATGAAATTTGGCACTGAGGTAGATTGTAGTGTGGAATAACACATAACTTAGTTTTTATCAAGGAAAAATGTACGGTTCCCGTGGGATAATATATAAATATTAACGCGGACGAAGTCGTGAGCAGAAACTAGTTGGGCATAAAAAAACGAGTCACTATCGCTGTCAATGAACGAGACGCTAGCTTCAGCTTTAATTCTTCTTCATCGTGTGGGCAGTAAGGTCTAACGACCCCACACACCCTAGTGACAGAGTTTCTAAACCGCCTCAAGGGCCTCTGACATGTTTACCGATGTCAGTGATGTCCAAGATAAACTTAATATGTAACTTCTTGACAATTCAAAAGTAATAATAAAATTATTTAATTGAAATTGTAAATCATTTTATTATTATTGTCAATAATTTGATTTTAAATTGCATACATGCCTAAAAGACTGGCAGCATTGCCACGTTGTATGGCAATGCTGGTTAAATTACCAAAAAAAAGCAAAAAAATTGATGATTACCATAATCGATAAGCACTTTCTGCTTCTTTCCTTCTCGACCTAGTTAGTGCCACTTCTTGTCGTAAAATACTTGAATCGTGCTAATGTAGCACGTACTGGACTTTATTAAGGGTTCATATTTGCATAAACGTTCGACACATTTTCAGAGTACACTTAGCTGTGAAAATATTCTAGCAAAGTTTTCATAAATATTAGGTAATCGTTCAATAGTCTAATGCCGTGATGGCCCCGTGGTTAAGGCATCCGCCTCTCATGCATGAGGATGCGAGATCCGAAACCGGGCAAGTACCAAATGTGACTTTTTTAATTCATATGTACGAGTAGGTACTTTCTATATATATCTTGGATATCCATTGACGTCGGTGAAGGAAAACATCGTGAGGAAACCTGGACTTGTGTAATTAATATAACTTTTTTTAACTTTGGCGATTTCAGCGCCAATCCGCCTTCACCAAGCGTGGTGATAAGGAAGAGACCTTTGCTTTGCAGTGGGACAATAATACTGATGTTATTATTTTATCAGTAGCCTAATGTATTTGGTGCAGACTAACAAAGAAGTCTAGTTTCCAAAATTAGTTGAATCGCAAACAATCCGACGGCCCACCTGAAGTTAAGTGGTCATCGCTGCCTATATGCAATGACAGAGACCTTGCAAACGCGTTGCCATCTCAGAAATAAAGCTGGAATGTCTCGTGTGCCTGCAATTTTAACGGCACCCATATCTTTCAAACCGGAACACAGAAACGCTGCTTTGTGGCAGAAATAAGTACGGTGGTAGACTGGTAATATTTCCCCGGACGAGCTCCTTCACAAAGAGCTCTACTACGAGCTACTAATTGTTATTTTTTACTTAAAAAAAGTACCGGTAAGCCCCAGAGATTGCCACTAAATCATTTCTAAAGTCAATTTCAAATGTTAAAACAAATAAAAATCGTATTTCTAACACCACCATTGAAGGAAAATAAAATAAACACAAATCTAAATTGATTCCACAGATTTGCATGATTAGCACCTTGGTTTCTCCATTCGAAATTAAACTGAAATTCTTCCACCCTAAAGTCTATTTTATCGCGCACGTATATTAATAAAAAATAACATCAATGGGTCCAATCACGGTGATTGGAGCATGGAAATGTAATTTAAATGCAAATGATACAAGTGCCTATTTGCTGGAACCCTCATTTCGACGGTGGACCTACAAAATATTAATCAAAATCTCTGCATAAAATAGGGAAAAAATTATCAATTTGACCTTGAGTTTAGGTAAACTGTAATTTAATCAGAAAGCCGTAATCAGAAACGTTCAAAATCTAGTCACATCTTAGCGACAGTCAAAAATGAAAATAAAAAATAGAGGTATTTTTATCTGATTAAAATTGAGATTAGAAAGCGAACGCTTCTAAAATTTCCTTGCAGTATTTAATTGTATTCGTTACTTTCACAACTAAGTTCGGCAGAGCGTGAAATCTTGAGTTCGATACCCAGCTCAGGTAAAGTGTTGTTGAGTTTCCCCATTAGGTTCCTCAGCATCAGCCCGGAGTTTGGAAGTTAGTTGTGTAACACTCCCGTATCTCGGAAAGCACGCAAACCCGTTGTTTCCGGCTGCCATTCGTAGTTCTTTGACAGTCGTTGTGGATATTCAGAAGCCCGAAGTCTGACTACCAGTCTTATTAAGAAGTATCATGTTGCCCGGTAACTGGGTTGTGGAGGTCAGATAGGCAGTCGCACCATGTAAAACACTGGTATTCAGCTGCATCTGGTTAGACTGAAAGCCAACCCCAACATAGTTTTGAAAAGCCTTGGAAAAAGGGTAAACCTAATTCTCTACGTGCCAGACTCAACATCCCTACGTATTACAAAATATTTATATACATATGTAGGTACATAAATTAAATATTTTATTTACTTAGGATCCTGTCGATCCAAGCTTAGAGGATCAAATTGTTAACGTTGAAACAAACGCGCTGTTTACCGTCAATATAAAGATGCTTTCAGGCGAATCTAGACAATATTGTGATCAATCTAGCAAGAAAATTGTTTTTCTTGTATTTATTTTCATATGTTCAGTATTTTTGGAAATGAGATATTTTGCTACGTATCTAACTAGGTACCTGTTCTGGAATCCAGTGGGTGTGATAGTCTACTAATATGGCTTAGTTTTACTATATTTTTTGGATATATCATTAGCGAAGTGCCCGCAACTTCATCCGCGTTGCTTATTTCACCTGCGTTACGTGGTCTTTGGTTACTGCTCCGCTCTCTCGGGTCGTAGCGTGATGTTATACAACCTATGTTGTTACGGAATAATGCAGCTATCTGCTGTTGTTCAGAAAATTGTTAAAATCGGTTCAGCAGTTTCGGAGTAATCGGTACAAACAAACAAACAAAAAAAGTCTTTCCTCTTTATAATATTAATGTGCTATTTTATTATTACTGGCCTGTAACATGTATTTTTAAGTGTCAAATAAATATTTTTGTTTTATTTATTTATTTTAATATTTGTATAGACTGGATAGCAATCATTCCATATCATTTTAAGTGTTCACCGCTGATTATAATATCCGTCTGCTATACCCGAGGCCCAGAGACAAAGTGGAAATGTCTGATGTGGATATATTGAAAGCGGTATCCTTTAAACCAGGACACGGCAACGCTAATCCGCCTTGAGCAAGCGTGATAATCAATGACCTTCTCTGAATGAAAAGAGGCCTATGCCCTGCAGTGGGACAATAATAGGCTGATATTACCATCACCATCATCACGCCTGTATTCCCCGAAGGGTTAGGCAGAGATGTACCAATGTACACCCACAGTTCGCCGGCATATTTTAGGTCCCATGTAATAGGGGGCGAGCCTATTGCCATTAACCGGGCACAAATCCAAACTCCAAGGTGCTACTGAGAATTTTATAGAAAAACCCAATAACACTTTTTGCTTGACCCGGGAATCGACCCCGGGACCCTTTAGGCTGATATTATTATTTATAATTAAAAGGCCATGTACGATTAAATAACGCTTAAAACAGCAACCTAAAAACAAGGGTAGCGTTGTGCCCGAAGCTAAAAAACCCTATTGTACATCTGTTACAAAAAGCTAATTTCAGTTTAACAATGAAAAAAAAAATCTAGGGCAAATTAAAAAGTCGCATAGCAATTAAAATTCTACACAATAAGGGTTGAAACAATGGAAATTGTAGCATTAAAAAGTTCTCATTAGTAATTCGTGTGTGTGAGTTGTTTGAGAGTTTCTGTAGACAAGTTTGTACCTGCTCATAAATCCATACTAATGAAATAAAGCTGGAAAGTTCTTGTTTGTTTGTTTAAACACGTTTATCTTTGGAACTTCCAGTAGGATTGAAAAAAATCTTTTTGCATATAAAGAAAGAAAGAAAGAAAGAAAAACCATTTATTCTAGCGAAAGCGACGCACAACACAAAAAATATTTAAAAAAAAAAATAACAAACAAAAACAATAATTTATATGCGCCACTACCGCGCGAAAAGGCAGCAAAGGCATATGATAGTTACATTCATGAGGAATAGTTTAGGTTTAATAATTTTAACCTTTTTTTTCACCAATACATAGCTACATTATTACGGAGTAACAAACGCTATATAACATTAAGCTACGACACAAGGGAGCGGAGCAGTTACCAAAGAAGTAAACTACGCGTGTGAAAAATCCACGTGAATGAAGTCGCGGGCAGAAGCTAGTCATGTAATATGTCGAAGTTTTATTAGTTTTTGATACATACATCATTACATAGTATAAAACAAAGTCGCGTTCTCTGTCCTTATTCAATATATTTTTTTTGTCATTTACTTTTTACATATGTAAAATAAATAATGGCTAATTTTCGAAGCGATTATAACCAATACAGCATTAATCCTTATCCAATTAAGTACCTTAAATACATTGTTGATTTAATATAAATCTATATGGCCTTTTACAGCATATGATTTAAATGAATATTTTCGAAGATATTACAGATTTAAAAATTGCGGGACGTAGCGTTTGTGGCGGAGCGGGCCCCTATGTTTTTGTATACAACGTTTACAGTTTTTCTGTAGTGTATTTAGTATCAGCATTGCACCCGTGCGAAACTGGGGCGGGTCGCTAGTATGTATTATACGACTGTATCCCCCGAAGGGTTAGGCAGAGGTGTGCCCACAGTTCGCTGGTATGTTTCGGTCCTATGTAATAGGGGGCGAGCCTGTTCCCATTTTTACACCCCTACCATCCTTTTTTTATGTATGGAGTTTCTTGCCCGTTCTTCTCCATTCGAAACTACCTTTTGGAATGGGCAACTAGATTCAATAGTTTCAGTTAATTGACGTCCGAAAGTGCCTTATAATGGTCTAATTGGAATAAATGATTTGACTTTTGACTTTTGATTTGACTTTTTTACACCATTTATTTATGACATTTCATACAAATATCTCCTCTACTCACCAGTTTCATCCATATGTGCTTCCATATCAGAGCTCTTGACAGTCCAGAAGTTGGCTTTCCTGGGGTCTGTGATCCTCAGTTGAAGAGACTCGGAGAAGTTGGAGGGAAACACCAGAACTGCCCGCGCGTGACCATGGGAAGCCTCTTCCATTGCTAATTCTTTGTTTGGGTAGTATATCTGGAAATTATAGTTATTATTGTTATTTACTTATTTATTTACACGATTTTTACACGCGAAGCTTAAAAACTCTGCGGGTTGTTCAAAAGGGATACCGCGCCCCCGGAACGCAAAGGGCACAAGAAGGAACATGGATGGGTTTTAGTCAGTAAAAGTCTGACACTAGGGCGGGGGGATGTATAATAAACGAGCCAAGCTTTCTTCTTTTTAACCCCCGGCTCAAAAAGAAGGGTGTCCTAAGTTTGGCGGGTCTGTGTGTCTGTGGCACCGTAGCTCTTAAACGGGTGAGCCGATTTGAATGCGGTTTTTTTTATGAAAGCATGTTTTCCAGTCACTTTGGTTCTTGGATATGGTTTTATCCAAATCGGTTCAGCCGTTTCAAGGTTATACATTTTTTTGTTAGCTGGTGTAGGGATATGTATTCTTCTGTCGGGGGTTATTTAAAAAAAAAAAACAGTTACGGTCCAGCATTTCACTACTCACCAAATTTGATTGCCGTTTCGATAAGAAGTCCAAGTATTCGCAGCTAAATCTCGTTAGATTCCATTCGTATGTATTAGGGTCCTGAGGGCAGAAGTTCTTGTCATAATCACAGAGCGGCTCCGTAGAGTTGACTTCGTAGTTCACCACGGCGATCGGTAGACCGACTGGGTAGTGACCAATAGCGAGGCAGAAGAATATCATTTGGGAGACTGGCAGGCCGAGAAGGAACGCTAAGGCACTGGAAGAAAAAGGAATGAAAATTAAAAACACACATTGAAAAATTTGGTTTAGAAAAAAAATAATAACCTCAGTTGTAAAATTAGACCAAAATTATTTGAATCGCTCATTAATACGGCAACAGTCATATTCACTTCGAAAATCCAACAATCAGCTGCCAGCGCGCCGCCCACAAGCCGTCACCTTTTTATTTAGTCATTATAAAATATACATTAAAGCACACGATTCAAAATCCAAACTTGAATGGCAAATTTATTATTTTCTATGTAGGAGACATGCTGTTTTAAAGAAGGTTAATCTTTAGACTGTGTATTTATTCACTGTCCGGAACAATAACAGAAAATCCTAAACTAAATTAATGTTACTTTCGTCATTTTAAAACAAAACATTGGTAAGTAATACACGCGAAAGTCGGCTATGGCGAACTCAGACATAGTCTAGTTCTAAAAGCTCATAAAAAGTTTAAAATGATTGGTGGGTCTTCTACCACGTTATACAAGAAAATCTGGTGTATCAAAATCAAGGGACTTACGCAAAATTCCTAAATAAACTCAAGAAGTTCTTCCAGATTAGCGCCTTCATGTGATGCCATTTCATCGGCATGTACATCTCTAAGCTTCTCGACGGCTTCTCTTCTGGGGGCATCGCCTCTATGGGGTTGATGAGCTCCGGAGTCACCACCACACGACCTTTGCTGCTCATGGACACATTGTCACCAAATTCACCAGATATCTCACCAATTTCTGCTTCTTCTAGGTCTACCGCTGCAGGGTTCTGAAAAGAAGAGATCATTTCGGATAAGTCTTCTTGATGAGTTGTATTTATTTATTTAAACTTTAAGCAACAAAAAGTACAAAGGCGGACTTAATGCCTTAGGCATTCTCTACCAGTCAACCAAAGGTAGTGAAGAGATAACACGGTAGGTGCAAATAAAAACAAAAGAACAAAATTTGATACTTTCAAAAACAAAATAAAAATTAACTCAATGCAATTATATAAATAAATTAATTTGTACACAAGTACAAAATATCTAAAATTATCGTAGTAGTTGTACCATTAGGTCCTTTCAGAAAACTATCTGCAAGAATTTATAACTCAAAGGTGACTGACTAACTGACTGACATAGTGATCTGTCAACGCAAAGCCCGAACCACTGGACGGATCGGGCTGAAATTAGGCATGCAGATAGATGTTATGTCGTGGGCATCCGCTAAGAAAGGATTTTGATCAATGGGTAGAATTGATCAAGGGGATAAAATAGGGGATGAAAGTTTGACAATTTTAAACTGATCGGGCTGAGACTTTGCATGCATAAAGCTACTATAACGTAGGCATCCCCTAAGAAAGTATTTTAATAAATTCCATCCCTAAGGGGATAAAATAGGGGATGAAAGATAAAGTTAAAAACAAATGTGCTGTCCCGGTGTGTGTACCCGGTGTGCAAAATATTACAGGAACATTTATCATTAAGTATCGTCTCTAAACTAACCAGCCCGAAACCTAGTTATTACTGCTCTTATCTTAACTACAATATATCATCGACTTTAATTACTTATGGACTATAATTATTTTTTTGGTATCATTTCTTACAAGAGAAATGGTGACAGAGACCCTGGTAATATAAAATTCCAAGTGCTGGTAATCTAGGTCATATATTCCCTTTATACTCTTCAACTCTTCTGCTAGTTTTAAACCAAGAACACGGGTTCCTCACTCTCAACTGTTACACTTACTGGTATAGCTGGAAGTTCCACTCTCTCCACTACATCAGCCAGGATACTGGATCTCCTTCTCTTGCCCAAGTTCTGGAGTACTGAGAGCTTCAGGAACACGTCTTCTAGACTCTCGCCTTGGTAGCGGCGAATCAGCTCCGATGGTGATTCTTCTGCTAAGAATCTACCACCTCGCATGAGTCCGATCTGAAAGAAGGAAATAAAATATGGATGAATTTTAAGTAAACATGGTATGTTTAAAAAATATTTTATCTATTTATTTTAATACTATTTTTTGTTTGCCATCAATACGCTCAGAAGAAGAAGAAGTATGTTGAATCGAAGTACCCGGTGAAAGAGTACCTATTTTAAGAGGAATTGTTATGCCTGAGTGCTTAGAAAAAAAATAGGTTATGTACAACATGCACTGCCCCCGGATCGAGCTACCGGCTAGGGTTGTCTATGTAATACAAGTATTTTTTAATGGGCAAAGCTCTCCACACTATTTCCAACCACTGCATCTCCTGAAAGCCAAGAAGTCAACCATTAACAGTGGAGACCGCCAAGAAAAGCGCCAAGCGCCAAGCGCCGCGGAATAAACCTCGTCAAGTTCCAGCAAAAAGATTCAACTGTCTCGGATCCAAGATTAGCGGAGCGGTACAAAAAATCATAATTTCCACTTAATTTTTTTCTTACTCTTCCGCTAAGCTTTTAATTCTGTAATACATGTATGATGGAATAAAACTTCGAACTACATAGTTTCGGTATTTTTTTTATTCTAGTCTGTTAAATGAATATTTATTTATCTAGACCTAAGCCCCTTTATTAATAAACTCGGAGTAAAGTTACACTAAACTTAACCCCCGAAAAATGTATTGCTAAATTGAAGTTATTACTGGTGTAACTTTACTTCAGGTTTATTAATAATACCCAAGCTGTTTTATCTTAACAGTAATAATTCAGCTTAGTTCTAGCAAAACGAACCGATCCATAATCTCTCAATAATTCAATTAATTACGTCAAAATCAATTCGCTTAATGCGTTACATTACTGTCTATCAATCAGACAGTTCAGAGTACATCCAAAAGTGATTCTTCGAATAAATTAAATTAATAATTATCATTAAATATCCAATTACCTCGAAATATGGGAGAAATTTTAACTTAGTGTTAGTAGTAAATAAACTAAATTAAACGCGGGTCCCCAAAGAGTAAGTTCTGAAAAACTAACTCAACTTTCATACTTTTACTTAATCTAGTTGTGCCAACTTAACTAAATGAGTACACATAAACAAAATTAAATAAAACATTACTCACAATGTCAGCCTGCTTAGTCTCATCTATGTAATGGGTCGTGATGATGACAGTAGTGCGACCACCTTTTGTGATATCAACCAAATGGTCCCAGATGCTGAAAACAAATGAATTAATAATTAGAAATAAGCTAAATGTAATAAAAAGGACATTTTTTTTTGTTTGTTTGTACCGAATGAACTTCAAAACAGGGGTAATAAAAGCCACGCGACCGAAGTCGCGAACAGAAGCTAGTAATAATATTATAAAAAGGAAAGACTTTTTTGTTTGTTAGTTTGTTTAAAACATTAATAAGCTCAAAAACTGCTGGAACGATTTAAATTTTACCAATAGATAGCTAAATTATTCCAGAGATGTTAATCCGTACTAATATTATAAATGCGAAAGTAGGTAACTCTGTCTGTCTCTCTGTCTGTCTGTCTGCCTGTCTCTTCTTCACGCCTAAACCACTGAACCGATTTCAATGAAATTTGGTACAGATATAGTGTGGGACCCGAGAAAGGACATAGGATAGTTTTCATCCCGGAAATCCCTCAGGAACGGGAACTATTAATCCACGCGGACGAAGTCGCGGGCAAAAGCTAGTAGACAATATAACATCACGCTACGAGTACACGCTACTACGACGAGCAATAACCAAACACGTAGCTTATCGCAGGTATCCACGTGGAAGAAGTCGCGGGCAAAACTAGTAGTAAGTAATATTGTAACGAGGAAAGGACTAGAGTCAAGAGTTTACACATTTAAAAAAAACTACGAAACTACTAGACCAATTTTAACATTTTTTTTCCACCAAACGATAGCTAAATTATCAGGAAGTAATTTATAAGTTATCTACAAAGAAAATCCACGTAAACGAAGTCGCGGGCAAAATCTAGTTAGAAATATAATTACATTTAAAATTTTCATCTATAAATTTTTGGATTGTCCGAAATAGTTAAACTTTGCAATTAGTTTAAACTTTAGGCATCGTTAAACTTTGATCCATGTTGTCAATTTGCTTGTTAAAATTTTCAACCCATTTTAGGGGATTTTGGGGTAATTTAATTGAAAGAACAACTCTAAAAGTTTTAGAGATTATCAGAAGGCTAATTCTATTAATTTAAATCGAGTTGGAAATCTGCCGGCTTATTCTGTAAGAAATCTCCCTCAGTGAATTAAGGTGAAGTGAGCTAAAACTGGGCTGTCACTATACGATGCTAGGGATTGACAGGTCGCTCGCCACACGCTCACTTCACGGAATGAGGGTTTTACAGAATAACACCGCCGGTCACAATCTCATCTCAGAGAAAATCACTGTCAATAATGTAAATTAAAGGGATGTTTGCCAGATTGAGGTTAATTTTAGATTATCTAAATCTAGAAGAAGTTAAATAAGTGAAAAGATTATATCATTTGTATTTTTTGTTTTTAAATAATTAATTCTGTATAGCTTCGTACCAATGTACACCCAAAGTTCACCAATTGTTTTTAGGTCTCATGTAATAGGGAGCGAGCCTATTGCCATTAACCGGGCACAAATCCAAACTCCGAGCTGCTCCTGAGAATTTCATACGAACTCAATCGTAGCAGTTGCGCTTGGGACCACTAGGCTACCAAGGCAATTAGTAAAACAATGAACTCACCCCTGTCGCAACACGGGGTCTACTCCAACTGTTGGTTCATCGAGGATCAGCAGCTCAGGGTCATGAATCAGGGCTGCAGCCAGCGAAGTTCTTCTCTGCTGACCTCCTGATAGATTCTTGACTTGTCTATAAAAGAAAATAGGTTTGAGACAAAATAAAAGTAGTATCTTTAGCTTCGCCCAGAGCACAAGGAGACATTTTATGATATCATCTATAACACAAAAAAAGCCTTATGGTTAGCTCAAAAACTTAATCACAACGCCTGCTCAAGGCGGTTTGGCGAAGGCAGACTTATATTAACTGAAGTGTTCGTTTTGTAGAAGTAGATCTCTTTATGAAGGAGCTCGTCCAGGGAAGTACTACCAACATACCTGTTTCTGCCGCAAAGCAGCGTTGCTGACATCCGTTTTAAAGGGTATGCTAACAGGCACATGAAACATTTCAACTTTGTGTCTGGGATGGCAACGCATTTGCAAGGCCTCTAGTATCGCAGATGTGTATAGGTAGCGGTGACCACCTAACATCAGGTGGACAGTCGGCTAGATTGCATATGCATTGACAAAAAAAAAGTCCAGATTTCCTCACAATGTTTTCCCTCACTGATGTTAGTGATATTCAAGATTAACTTAGAGAGTACTTCTACAAATATATGAATTCAAAAAGTCACATTGGTCCTTACCCGGATTTGAACCCTCATGTTTGAGAGACGGGCGCCTTAACCACTGGACCAACAAGACATAATATACTAAGAAAAATCCTAAAAATACTTACTTGGTAGGGTTTGGTAGCTGCAGCAACTGGATTAGAAAGTCTATACGTTCTTCCACATCCCTGGTAGCCATGTTCGCGATCCATCCGAAGTAGATCAGTGTTTCTCTGATAGAAAACTCCCCAAACAGTGCTAGTTCCTGTAACAAATAATTAAGTTTCTGAGTTCTGTCATAATACATATATGCATAATATATTCTATCTACACACCGGCACACCGGCACCTATCGGCGAACTGTGGGTGTACATTGGTACACCTCTGCCTAACCCTTCGGGGAATACAGGCGTGATGGTATATATATTCTATCTATTTTTTGTTTGAAAACGTTGCCCGACACAAGATTTTTTTCCTGTATCGTGGGTGCGTTAATGAACATATAAACTCACATACACAAACAGACAGACCCGGAACAACTATCTTTAAGTTATACAAATATTTGTTCCTTGCGGGATCGAACCTGTGCGACACGCAGTGCACGTCGCTCGGCCACTGCGCCAACCATGTCGTCGTCGTCTTTGGTTGCTGCATTGCTCCCGTGTATCGTAGCTTGATGTTATTAGCTTACAATATTTGTCATGAATCTAGCTATCATATACAAAAAAAGTATTTCCAATCCGACTAGTAATTACAAAGATTACCGCTTTAAACAAACATGAAATCTCTTTAACTTCATTATATTAGTACTAGTAAACTATCCGCGACTTCATCCACGAGGTTTATTTCACCCGCGTTTAGTTGCGTCTTTGTTTACTGCTCCAGTCCCGTGAGTCGTAGCGTGATGTTATATGGCCTATGTTACTAAGTGATAATGTAGCTTCCTAACGGCAAAAAAAAATTTGAAATCGGTCCAGTAGTTTTTATGTTAATTCGTTACATACAGAAATACAAATCTTTCCTCTTTATAATATTAGTATAGGTAAGATTTATAATATAAGTATAAATACATACATAGTGTTCACATATTTACAAATATTGTAATGGTAGACAGGTATAAGGTGTATATACATTCTAGGGTCATATTTACCTTTGAGAGTTGTACCCTCGTCCTTAACACATTACCTACATGCCTACGGCTAAACCCATACCTATTTTATTATTTAAGGTCCTAAATATTTAATCCTTGTTCGTTTGTCTTTACAATTATAATACAGTAACTGTTTGTTTTACAAAGTGTTTAATATTTGCATGGTAATGACAAAGTGCTTGGAAAAACATCCTTTGTAATGTGGAATAGAGTTTATATTGTCATGGGGATAGGTAATATGTGCCCTATGTACTTGGGTTAGTGGATACTAAAATGTAAACAAAACTATTATGTTTGTGTAGTTTTAAAGCTAGGTTCGTGTTTTTTAAATTAGTTTGAGGTGTCTTGGTTGGGATCATTTATTAAATATGTAGGTAATATACATAATTATTTGAAAGTCGAGCTAAATCACCTACTTGTTAGTAGGTAATTTAGCTCGCATTTCTTCCCTTAATACTCGTACTATTGTAGTACTTTAAATGATTTTTATTTCAGGCATATTGTCTTTACATTCGTATAATTATTAAATTATTATAAGGGTACAAGTTATTGTAAAACAAAAATGCAATTAAATTAAATATTATTATTTAATACATACCACCACGCCTATATTCCCCGAAGGGTTAGGCAAAGGTGGATTAATGAACTCCAAAAGCCCACAGTTCGCCGGTAGGTTTAGGTCTCATATAATAGGGTGCGAGCCACTAACATTTTGTTTTCTTCGCTAACTTTCTTCGTTCAAAAGTGCCTTTTTATGGTCTAACTGAAATAAATGACTTTGACTTTGAATGCGCAACTAGATTCAATTTTATTTTTAGTCTCCTTTCAAAGCACTAAATAAGTTTTACAGTAACAACAAGGTACATTCTAGAAAACATAAATAAGTGCCTACCAACTACACAGATTATTGTCATCTCATCGTGTAGGTCAATTTCCTAACCATTTGTATAATCGTTTTTCTATTGTTTTCTTAATAAACTGCTTGTAATGATAAAATGAGTCAGTAATTCGATTGTCTGTATATCTGCCCATTACAAAGTAACAACAATGCACAAATAATGTTTATGTTCTTGACGTCACGATTTTATGAATAATGATATAGCGAACTAGCCTATTATTGTACCATTATTATATAGTTATGGTAGTAAAGGACTGACGGACGGTCGGTGGAGCAAACACGTGTTGGAGTGGAGGCCAAAAAAATATACCACCACGCCTGTTTTCCCCGAAAGGTTAGGCAGAGGTGTACCAATGTACACCCACAGTTCGCCGGTATATTTACGTCCCATGTAATAGGGAGCGAGCTTATTGCCTTTAACCGGGCTCAAATCCAAACTTTGAGCTGCTACTGAGAATTTCATAGAAAAACCCAATAATACTTTTTGCTCGACCTGGGAATCGAACCTATGACCACTAGGTTACAAAACAGGCGTGATGTTATAATGAAGTGAATTGGTTACCTGAGACAATAGGATGACTAAAACCCTTGTCTGACAAATCTTTATTTATCGGTTTATTTTGTCATTATGACTCAAGAATACTAAGAATATTAAATAAATATAAGATTGAATCATTTGAAAAGTGGTTTTTACTCAAAAATAACCCAAAATAATATTGTTACAAGGTATATTTCTGCCGCAAAGCAGCGTGGCTGTGTTCCGGTTTGAAGGGCATGGGTGCCGGTGTAAATACAGGACGACACATTTCAAGTCTCTGCGGGATGGCAACGTATTTGCAAGGCCTCTGGTATTGCAGATGTCTATAGGTAGCGGTGACCACTTAACATCAGGTGGGCCGTCGGCTTGATTGCCATTCAATGATATATAAAAGGTACACCCACGCTTTGACTTTGGTATTATTTACGTAGATAAGGTTGTCTCCATTCAAAATTAGAACATTATTTTTAAATTATTCTTATTTTGAATTCAGTAGAATAACAAAATTAAATATAACTTTATTATGTTATTCATTTTTTGTTTTATGAACGGGTTATTAAGATGATTTTTTAATGAATAATTAAAATAATTCATGTGCGTGTGGTGTGGGTGATCTTTTTTTAAAGTTCATCCAATGAGTTTAAAAAAAAGGCATGTGTTTGTAACAAAATGTAGAAACGTAGTGGTAAAATAAAAAAAAATGTAGAACCTGAACTAACAAAGTTATAGCGAAAAACAAGATCACTCAATCTGCCACTTTGAAGAAAATGCCCTATCACGTATCTCAGTATATACCAGTATTGTGGTTTTAATTTATATCTCAAATATTTGTATAAAAAGTGTAAAAGCTATTAACAATATTATTCGTTTCATTGGAATGTCCGGTTGCAAAGTTTGAATGCTTTATTTGGATCACTCAATCAACACACGTGCCCGTGTGAGTGATCTTTGAATGGCGGCCTTACACTAAATAACTACGTAATATTTCTTTTGGATATTATACCTAAGCTCGAAAGAAAATTGTACAGCATAAATCATACCTAAATACCTATTAATTCAAGAGCTAACGCAAATTGAAAATTTGTAAAACTGCCGATCTGAGTGATCCAGTTTTTGGCCTGTAAGTTCAAAATCAAAACTCGTAGACAAACGGAGCTTACACACGAAAACGTATTATTTTTTTTACAAATATTTGACATGTCTTCGGCTTTTCCAAGTACTGTACTTTAAAAGATATCGCATTTTTTTGATTTCTCAAGGAAAAAATTTGTAGGGTGTCCATACATTTGCTGCAATTATGGCGACCTGTCATATACTAGTACCTGGAGAGACGCCTATAGCATGACCTACATGTACGACGGAAAGTACTTGTACCATTATAGTCTGGGAGCCGACGCACGCTTCGGTTGTCACCATTGTGGATTGTATCAACAGCACATTTTTTCAAAATGTTCCCAGAGCGAGTGCCCAGAGGGGCACTCGCCTAGCTACGACAGTACAGCAATGGAAAACCAATTGAGACTTCAAAAAGTAAAGAATTAATATTAAAGAAGAAAGATTAAGATTTACCAATTAAAAAAAGCACTCAAAAATATTAAAAAGCTGCACTGGTCAACGAGTTCCAACAGACTCAATATTTTCTGACTAGCCATCTTTCTGCGAAAATTGGCGAAGAGAAGCTGAAGTGACCAAACCTAACTCACGAGAAATCAATATTAAATTCATATATCTGTTTCTATTTCAATAATTAAGAAATACTTTTTGAAGTCTCAATTGGTTTTCCATTGCTGTACTGTCGTAGCTAGGCGAGTGCCCCTCTGGGCACTCGCACTGGGAACATTTAAAAAAAATAATATATAAAAAAAATATAAAATATACCATCACGCCTGTATTCCCCGAAGGGTTAGGCAGAGGTGTGCCAATGTACACCCACAGTTCGCCGGTATATTTAGGTCCCATGTAATAGGGGGCGAGCCTATTGCCATTAACCGGGGACAAATCCAAACTCCGAGCCGCTACTGAGAATTTCATAGAAAAACCCAATAACACTTTTTGCTCGACCCGGGAATCGAACCCGGGACCCCTTGCACAGCAGTCGCACTTGCGACCACGAGACCAACGGAGCAGTTTTAAAAAAATGTGCTGTTGATACAATCCACAATGGTGACAACCGAAGCGTGCGTCGGCTCCCAGACTATAATGGTACAAGTACTTTCCGTCGTACATGTAGGTCATGCTATAGGCGTCTCTCCAGGTACTAGTATATGACAGGTCGCCATAATTGCAGCAAATGTATGGACACCCTACAAATTTTTTCCTTGAGAAATCAAAAAATTGCGATATCTTTTAAAGTACAGTACTTGGAAAAGCCGAAGACATGTCAAATATTTGTAAAAAAAATAATACGTTTTCGTGTGTAAGCTCCGTTTGTCTACGAGTTTTGATTTTGAACTTACAGGCCAAAAACTGGATCACTCAGATCGGCAGTTTTACAAATTTTCAATTTGCGTTAGCTCTTGAATTAATAGGTATTTAGGTATGATTTATGCTGTACAATTTTCTTTCGAGCTTAGGTATAATATCCAAAAGAAATATTACGTAGTTATTTAGTGTAAGGCCGCCATTCAAAGATCACTCACACGGGCACGTGTGTTGATTGAGTGATCCAAATAAAGCATTCAAACTTTGCAACCGGACATTCCAATGAAACGAATAATATTGTTAATAGCTTTTACACTTTTTATACAAATATTTGAGATATAAATTAAAACCACAATACTGGTATGTACTGAGATACGTGATAGGGCATTTTCTTCAAAGTGGCAGATTGAGTGATCTTGTTTTTCGCTATAACTTTGTTAGTTCAGGTTCTACATTTTTTTTTATTTTACCACTACGTTTCTACATTTTGTTACAAACACATGCCTTTTTTTAAACTCATTGGATGAACTTTAAAAAAAGATCACCCACACCACACGCACATAATAATTCCAGTACAATTAAGTAAGTATATCTTGTGCCTTTGAAATTATGGTAATGTCTTAAACATTTTTGCTAAAAAAGGTAATCTCTTGTAAAATGTATCACATTTTTTTTTTGATAAAATTATGGCACTCAGAGATAACTACTTTTTAGCGAAATATTTTTTTTTAAGTTGGATCACAGTTCCGGAGATAAACCTGTTGAAACAAAAACAAACAAACTTTTCAGCTTTATAATGTTAGTAGATATAAATAATACCTAACTACTACTGGGCCGTGGAAGAAGTAAAAGTATAATAACAACATTTCAAACTTGAAATAATCTCGTAAAAAAACATAGGTACCTCTAATATCTAACTAGAAAATTCGTAGGTAGGGTCCAAAAAATATATTTAAACTGCCCCGTTGATCTCGTGGTTGCAAGCGCGACTGATAAACGCGGGGTTCGATTCTAAGATCGGACAAGAGGTGTTATTAGATTTTTCCATTAGAAATTTCTCAGTAGCATTGCCAATCTTAAGAGTATCCTATTGCACCCGTTATATTATCAAATAAATGCTATGATATGAGTGGATGTCTCAAGCAGTTTCTGCATACCTCAATGCAAAACAAAAACATCCCTAGCCTACACTGTTATAAGTATCATTATACCAATTTCCTTTCGTTTGGATGGATGGATGTTTGTTACTCAAGCACGCCAGAACGGCTGAACTGATCTGGATGAAATTTAGCACAGGCATATTATGTAGATTATAGTAAAGAATAGCACATACAAGGTTACTTTTCATCCACCGGCCATATTTCAGGGGGTGAAACTCAGGCGGATACCGTGGACACGGTCTGTGGACGGTGAGCAATGGGTAGCTCACCGTCCGTACGTTATTAACTAGCGACAGACCGTGTCGACGGCGCGTTCATGTTCCGCGCACAGAGGTGTCAGCCATTAGAAGGGGCCACTAAGGGTCAAATGCCTGCCGGGGCTGCGGGTTGTTCGAAAGAGATACCGCGCCCTCGGAACGCAAAGGGCACACGAAGAAACATAGATGGTTTTTAGTCAGTAAAAGTCTGACACTCCCTCCTGCCTCACCCAGGACGGGGGGGGGGGGGGGTCATTTGATGATTTCCCATCTTAAAAAAAAGGGGGTGAAAGTATTCATGAATATGAACAACTGTTGCTAAAGGACCAACCCAGAAATATGAAAAAAAAAAACCGCTGTTCCGTACATTTTGATAGTGTTGTAGTGCAGTTTTGTCAGGAACAGCAGATTCTTTTTTTCATATTTCATAGTTGGTTCCATTATGAAAGTTATATTCGGGAGTACTTTCACTCCCTGAAAAATGGCTGGTGTATGAAAAGTAACCCGGTATACTATCTATCTTGTAAAAAACTCCGGTTTCCGTGGGAAAGCATATACAATTTAAGGCGTTCGAATACTCAATTACGCCAGAACGGCTAAACAGATTTGAATGAAATCTATACCAATATAATAAGGTAAAGTTTGTGAGGTTGTAGGGGGTAATCTCTGGATCTGCTTAACCAATTTTGTTTTTTTTTTTTCACTCATAGAAAGCCACGTTATTTGCGCGTGACATAGGCTATATAACATCACGCTACAACCCACGGGAGCGGAGCAGTAACCAAAGACGTAGCTTAACGCGGGTGAAGTCGCGGGCAGAAGCTACCTAGTTTGGAATATTTATAGGCTATTTTTTTTATAGATGGGAAATCATCAAATAACTTCCCCCGCCCTGAGCGGGCCGGGACCCCAAACCCATTTATGTTCCTTCATGTGCCCTCTGCGTTCCGGGGGCGCGGTATCTCTTTCGAACAAATATAAGGCTGGAATTATACATAGGCTATTATTTATCCGGGAAAAGCTATTACGATATAATAATTGCCTACAAATGACATCAAAACAGTTATATCACAATCCTGACAAATAACTGCCCACACATCAAATAACTACGCTTCACTGATGACAGCACTATAATATCTGCCTACGACATTAACTGTACCATTAATGTCTATCAACCTTAAAGGAAAAGAAATAAGGTAGGTTATCCTTTAGCAATTGTTTTTGTATTATCAAATGTTACATAAGTGTCATATTAAACGCTTTCTGGACACAAATTGTCGTGATATTAATAGAGACTTTAAAACAATATGAATGATGTGTGATACTAGTTATAAGAAGGTTAGGAATACTACTACTTACTAGCAGTAGAGCTCTTTGTGAAGGAGCTCTACCTATTTCTGCCGCAAAGCATCGTTTGCCGGGGCTGCGGGTTATTCGAAAGAGATACCGCGCCCCCCGAACGCAAAGGGCACAAGAAGGAACATGGATGGGTTTTAGTCAGTAAAAGTCTGACACTCCCTCCCGCCCCTCCTAGGGCGGGGGAAATCATTTGACGACTTGCCATCTTAAAAAAAAAATCCTTGCCGTGTTCCGGTTGAAGGGTATGGGCGTGCTGGTGTAATTACAGGCACATGAGACATTTGGTGGCGCAGCGAAACTTATGGACGCCTGTAAAGCTAGGGACATCACACGCGCGTTCGCCACCCTTATAAAATCTATTCAGTCCTATTTTGAAGAACCCCATACTGTAGTTTTAAAATCAAAGTCAAATCATTTATCTTAAGACCATTAAAAGGTACGTTGAACTGCATATAAAAAACAAAATAATTGAGTCTAGTTACCTCCAAAAGGAAATTTCGTATGGAGAAGAATGGCAATAATCTCCAAACATATTCTTTTAAAATTAATGTTTTACAATATTTTGCACACAAGATCATAATTGGATTACATGTGTTTACAATGCGCATAAAAACGTCTAAATTATAATAAACAAAGTATTACAAATTGACAAATGACAGCTAAATAATGCTCAAAGATACATAGTTTTGTGTTTACAAATATTAGAACTATACGACTACCTTTAACATTTTAGCAAACAATAAAAAGTATTTTAAATTTTACCAATTTAGTTATGTTGCCGTTATGAGATTTAGTTTGTTTATAGCTTTATATATAAGTACCTACATAAATTTCACCCCCACGTGTGTGTGACTGAAATCAGGCGACCGATTTTATTGGAAATGTTTAAGATACGATAGTTTAGATTTACGAACAAAACGTTAGGGCGAAAAAAAAAATTGCGTAAAGTTAACCTGACAATACCTACGACCGGCGAGAGCGGAGCAGTATCCAAAGACGTAACTGACGCGAGTGAAACCGTAGGGAATAGCTAGGTCTATAATAAATATGACAAAGAGATAACATTAAATTCACTGGTTACATATCCAAAGAGTTTGTTTAATGTATGTAAAAAGAACTGTGTGGTATAATGTAGTCCTTTCATTAAATGGGCACTAAGGCATATACAATCTTACTGCCTGTTAATAAGATCCATTTCCAAAAAAAAATATATTTGTACTAACCTGCGGCATATACCCGATCCTAGGCCCAGGCACTCCACTGCCAGGACTGCCCGGCTTTCCTCCAAGCACCCAGATTTCTCCAGAGTTCAGTCTTCGTCTGCCCACGATACATGACAGCAGGGTCGTCTTCCCGCACCCTGATGCTCCAAGAAGACCGTATCTGGAAACAAAAGACTGCTATTAGAAAAGACGGCACATACATACCATCACGCTTGTATTCCCCGAAGGGTTAGGCAGAGGTGTGCCAATGTACCTAAACCCGTAGTCCGCCGGTATGTTTTAGGTCCCATACAATAGGGGGCGAGCCTATTGCCATTCACGGGTGCCAGTGGTTTAAGTGTGGGTGTACATTGGTACACCTCTGCCTAACCCTTCGGGGAATACAGGCGTGATGGATGGATTCAATTTATTCGTCGACAATTATAATAGTTTTTTCCACGCAAAGAATTGTGAATATATTTTCCTGAAACTATGACACATTTGAATAATTTATTTCCCTATTCGACAGCTTCACAGTTATTTATTCAATGAATGTTTTTAGCGTTTCCATGAATTACAAATGTATTTTTTTAGGCTCTTCTATCCTGGGAATTGAAAGTATTATCGTTTAGTCTTCACCATTTGGTTCAAATTATTTAAAAAGCTTCTTAGGCTGTGTGTTCGAATAATCATGGCTGTTTGTCAAATTAAAAGAAAGAACACTTTTGACATTACTTTTGGCGGCAATTTTGTGACGTTTCTTGCAATGGAGAGCCGGGCAATTAATTAATGGTGTTTACTGTATTTTTATAAGGAAATTTTATAATATCAAATCTCAAATCTGTTTGGGTGAGCCTGTTGCCATTAACCGGGCTCAAATCCTAATTCCGAGCCGCTACTGAGAATATCATAGCATACAAAAACCCAATAACACTTTTTACTCGACCTAGAAATCGAACCCAAGACCTCAAGCGTAACATTCGTGCTAAGGACCACTAGGCCAACGAGGCAGTTCAAACATTGCCAACAATATTTAGCACACACATTGTCAGGAAGATATGGTCCATGTAGGATCCCCA
Source organism: Caradrina clavipalpis (assembly GCA_932526535.1). NCBI lineage: Eukaryota > Metazoa > Arthropoda > Insecta > Lepidoptera > Noctuidae > Caradrina > Caradrina clavipalpis. The sequence continues at coordinate 3,456,802 of OW052110.1, forward strand.
CAAAAGTCCCACGCTATTATGCCTCATTGCCAAACATAGTCCAGCGTCATGGGAAACGATTCGATTGTTACCTAATGAACAACGGCTTAAACAGTAAACAATAATAATAAACAGAAAAGATTCTCACGAAAATATGTACTTTATTTGTAAACATGGACTGAATTGTCTGCTGGTCGCATTGTTGAGTGCGACTGTGAAGCTTGGATCTTTGATATTATAATTATGGGACTTTAAAAGCCATTTTGAACCTTTACACTCTTAGTAAGAGATCTCTTTGTAAAGGATCCCGTCCGGGGAAGTACTACCACCATACCTATTTCTGCCACAATGCAGCGTTGCTGTGTTCGGGTTTGGAGGGTATGGGTGCCGGTGTAATTACAGGCACATGAGACCGCCACTGTTGATTCTGGCTTACAGGAGGTGCAGTGTTTGGGAACAGTGTGGCGGGCTTGTCCCATTAAAAGGCACATGAGACATTTAAACTTTGTCTCTGGGATGGCAACGAATTTGCAAGGCATCTGGTATTGCAGATGTCTTGTACAGTAGCAGTGACCATTTAACATCAGGTGGGCCGTCGACTTTTTTACCACCCAATGATACGAGTTTAAAAAACTCTCTTAGTAATAAGGTTGAAAAGTAGTTAGCTGCCATTATCCTTGGTTGCACCTACACCTTAATCGGTCAAGACTTGATAAAAGCTTGGAGTTTGGAATTAAGTAATGTTAGACCCCCTCGGAAAGCAAATAAGGCCGTTGGTCCTGCGTCTGATCTCTCATCTGTTGTATCGGATTACCGTCCTATGAGAGCGGAGTCAGCGGAGAAAGAGGTATTGCACTTACATACATACCATCATGCCTGTATTCCCCGAAGGGTTAGACAGAGGCGTAAGTAATAAAGTAATGTACACCCACAGTTCGCGCGTATGTTGTTAATCCCATGTAATAGGGGGCGAGCCTATTGCCATTAACCGGGCACAAATCATAACTCCGAGCTGCTACTGAGAATGTCATAGAAAAACCCAATTACAGTTTTTGCTTTACCGCTAACGACCTCTAGCGTAGCAGTGTACCACTAGTTGCTAGGCTATATTTATTGATAAACTTGACCTCTACGCGGACAAAGTCAGGTGTAGAAGCTACTTATACTTAGATAATAATGACGTCATGCATGACTTACATGGCTCCTTTAGGCACAGTCATGTTCAGTCCATCCAATATGATGTTGGGATTCTTCTGTGTGCCATATCGCTTGTGTGCTCTTCTCACGCATACTGCTTGCTGTTTTCTGTGGAAAATAATCAATATTTATTACATTATTGTAAGAAGTATCATTGTCAAATGTTATTTAACTAATAGTGAACCGACCCCTGCCAGCGTTTTTTTTTTCGGATGGGAAATCATCATATTACTTCTCCTGCCCTGAGCGGGCGCGAGGGAGTGAATACACACTAAATTAAACCCATCCATGTTCCTTCGTGTGCCCTTTGCGTTCCGGGGGCGCGGTATCACTTTTTTGAAGAACCCGCAGCCGCGACATGCATCGGCCAGGCAGGGGTCAATCAGGGCCTCTCCGATTTGCTGACATCTCTTTGAGGCGCGCGTGGAACAATAGGCACAAAGGGATGTTTACAACTGGGAGAAGCCCAGACTGCCAAGCACCACGGATTGCAACTATCATTATCACTAATTATGATTATTGCTCCTGTTTGCGCACACACTTGTGCACTATAACATCTGCTGCGTCCATGCCTAGATGCATGGTCTGGTTCGGAAGGATATTATTATTTTTGACTTAGCCCTCTAAAAATTGAATGCACAGCTAACGACGTACGAAGAAAACAAAGAACTTAATTGATTTACCTTGAAGCGACGGTGGACTTCTGAGTCTTGAACATCTTGTGTCTCCTGGCGATGAGTTCCTCCTCGATGGTGCTGATGGTGATGGGAGGCTCCGGAGCGCGGACATCCTCCATGGATATCGTCGCCCCCTCATTGTCGTACGCAGGCATTTTTTACTGTAACAATGAAATTATTTTTTAGTGTTTGGTGACAGAAATATTACGCCTTTTTCTAGGGAAACAATTAAAGGGCGTTTATTAGCTTATAAATAAAAAAACGACGGGTTGCACTTGCGAATTGTCATATTTGTGTACGATAAATTCGTAAAATCTTACGAATTTTTGATCAGGTCACGTGTCCTGACGCGAGTTTATCATTTTTTACCCATTTCAAAAAAAGTGCACAACGCCGCTAAAGAAGTTTTCACTTCGAAAACCTTTTTGATTTTTCTTATATGAAAAATTAAGTATGTAAAATGAAGTGTGTAATACTAAAATTATTTTGTGCCTACCTTCCCAGATTTTTTTTCCAGATACAATGCCCCAAAAAAGACGAATTAGTTCCAAAAACTCAGTAACTTTAACACAAATCTTAAAATTGTTATTTATTAACAAAATTCAAAACTCTAACATTCTATAAAATAACAAATGAACATCGACCAACACACACGTAAAAAATCTCTCTCATGTAAGTACACACAGTCTGGTACTATGTCAATGAGACCACAAAACACACAAACACTTAGATTAATACAAATATGACTACTAATGTTAAACTACAGATCATGCAGAGGTGACATCCTATGCGGACTCAAAGGTCATTTTAGATTGGCTAAGTAATTAAAAATAGATTTGATCAAATAGTAGTAGTTCTACTCAAAGAATATGGAACTACAGACTTCTTCGTCCATGATCGAATTTCTGTGGGACCGATCTTTTTATCGGACGGATTCAATAAATCCAGTTTCGTGGGACCTACCTTTGTAGGAAATATGCGTTAGTATATTAGAATTCATACGAGGTCACTAGTGTAGTCCTGCTGTGTGATTCTCTAAGACCTCGTTCTAAACTTCGAATCTGAATCCGCTGTGACTTTCTTCATTGGCATTCTAATAATAATTCTAATAATTCGAATTTACACTAGCGCCACTCTTGCGAGCGTGAAAGATAAAGTATGAGATCACGTAAGTGGCATTCTATACGGTAATTCCACCGTCACTTCGACGCTCACTTCGCACTTCAAAATGTCAAATAAATCAATGTCTTTTGAACCTTACGCGAAGTGAGTGAATAGCGACTTGAGATGCGAGTTCATGTCTGAATTTTACAGGATGGACGTACAGGGTTCAATTCCCAGGTCGAGCAAAGTGATATTAACTGTTGATTCTTCTTAATAATAGGTAACATAACATATCAAGAATGATAATGCTGTTACTTTTATAAATTGCGTATTGTCATTTTTTTTTAACTTTTAGAAATAAAGATAGGTACTAAATTCTTTGCAAGACTTGTAAATATTAATTAATAAGTACATTAGAATTCGTATTAACTGTATGCAAATAAGGTGTCCTACTTTTTGTTAATAAAATTAAATAATTATTTTAACAATTTAAAAAAACCTAACCTAAATACCTACCTACCTACCTTTAATTTTTTATTTTTTTTTTTAATTTTTTTTCTTTTTAATTATATTATGTTAAAGTTAAACAAAGTATCTACTTAATTTATTTAGCGTCTTTATTGTAATGATAATAGCTTATTAAAAATCTGAAAAAGGGTTTCAAGTTATTTCTTCAGTTTTATCATTTGAATAAGAATGAAATACCTATTTATCTTCGTTCTTTTGTCTTACCTTTATTTGTTTTTACCTTTTCATACACAAAAAACTTTCTTGTCTTGGTTAATACGAAACACTTATAAAGATATCTAATTAAGCATAATTCGTTAGGAATAACATACATACCATCACGCCTGTATTCCCCGAAGGGTTAGGCAGAGGTGTAACTAATGTACACCGTACACAGAGTTTGCTGGTATGTTTTTAAGTTCTATTTAATACGTTGCGAGCCTATTGCCATTAACCGGGCACAAATCCTAACCTCGAGCTGCTATTGAGAATTGCATGAAAAAAACCCGAAAACACTGCTTGATCTGGGAATCGGACCTAAACCAGACTTCTAACATAGCAGTCGCACTTAGGACCACTAGACTGAAACTGTTTTCAGTGAAATTCTCAGTAGCAGCTTGGAGTTAGGATTTGTACCCAGATAATGGCAATAGGCTCGCTCCCTATTACATGGGACCTAAACATACCGGAAAACTGTGGCTTTACAAAAGTACACCTCTGCCTAACCCTTCGGGGAATACAGGCGTGATGGTATGTTAAAAACTTTAATAAATGTACGCAAAAAAGCGTTAAAGAAATATTCTAACTAAAACTTTATTAGCTAAATCAAGACTTATTTGTCGTTCAAAATAGTTTAGTTTAACGTGTCTATTTTCATCTAATTTAAGTGCTATTAAACATCTCACTTTACTGGGTTTAGCAAAAAAACAAGGTTATTTATAAGGGCCTACGTAGATTCTACGTAATATACCTTAATGAGATTACCGTCGGCCTTCGATAGAGGTTGAACATCTATGTAGTTTATATTATATATCCCTCACTAGTTTTAGCTAGGTTCAAAATTAGCTCATCTATTCTATAATGGCTGCCGGGGTTGCGGGTTGTTCGAATGAGGTACCGCGGCCCCGGAACGCAAAGGGCACAAAAGAAACATGGATGGGTTTTAGTCAGTAAAAGTCTGACACTCCCTCTCGTCCCACCCAGGGGGTCATTGGATGATTTCCCATCCGTAAAAAAAGTGTTTTTGTACGTTACTGTAACACATCACATACATAGGAACCCGTAAAATACTTATACTTACTGTCGAAAGAGTTACCGCGGCCCTGGATCGCAAAATTCATTACGAGGAACACGGGTAGGTTTTAGTCAGTAAGAGTCTGACACTCCCTTCCGCTCCGCCCAGGGCGGAAGAAGTCATGTAATGATTTCTCATTCTTAAAGATAGGGAACAGATTTTTTTTTTTTTTTGCAATAATTGGAAAATTTATACCCTTTATTATGTCAATTAAATATTAATTATGTACGAAGTAAGTTCCGCTTCAGAAAAGGTTAAAGGTCAACAACCTCTTAATTGAATACCATTAAAAGATTTGAGTTAGGCATCATAAGAGGTATCTAAAAGAGTTACCTACGTAAATTAGCAGTAGGCATGTTTGGTGAACATCTTTTGATCAATTAATATTCTGTACACGTATTACCTTTCCCATCTCTCTTCTTATTTTGAGAAGAGTCATGAAATACAAGGAAATAACTGTTTGTAATCCTAGAATGAAAACCTATTTTATCTCTCGATTTGATATACGAGTTTTTGCAGTAAAACATTAAATTCTCAAAAAAAAAATGAGCTATTGTCCTATCCATTTACAGATTCTAAAACCAATATTGATCAACGTTATTCAGCATAAGCTTTTAGGCCGGTAATGCCAGCCTATTATTATCCCACAACAGTGCAAAGGTCATGTGCAACGATCACGCTTGCTCAAGGCGAATTGGCGATTTCAGACTTATTAAAGGCGACTAACAAAAAGGATTTATATGACAGACGTGAGTGGCAACACCGGGAGGAGACGCACTAGAAAGACCTACCCTGACCTTATTGATGAGGTTCTTCAGAAAGGTCGGGTGCGCAGTTCTCGTAACCGGCGTGCTTGTATGACCAGTAGTGCGATTCTCTAAAATGCAAACTCGAAAACGAGTCTCACTAAAGTGATCGCGCTCACTTTGATAACGAACCAACTTGTCATTGGTTTAATATTCGTTCGCCGTGGTGACGTCACCGGGGTGATCGTGTTTAACAGAATACCATTTTGTAATCTCACTGCGGATTCAGCTTTCGAATTACGAAGTGAGGCTTAGAGAATCGCACTGCTGATGTATGAACGTGGTCGAGGCGAAAGAAGCCGAGGAGGCGAGGCGAGGAGGGTTTTTTATTGTAAGGATCGTAGCAGGTGGCGTTCTGTAGTTTCTGCCTACCCCCATGGGAAAAAGGCGTGAGTTTATGTATGTATGTATTAATTATAAATCCAGGTTTCCTCTCGATGTTCCTTCGATGTCATTGATGTCCAAAATAAACTTGAAAAAGTACTTAAGAATTGAAAAGTCACAACCAATCGATTGACTCATCTAATAATCCACTATACTTTTTTAAGACAATGCACACTAAAAAAACTCATCACCATTATTATAAACACATTATTAACAATATAATTGTATATTGTCCATAACAAAACAAATGACTAGTCATATTGTAGACAGTGCCAGTCATTAAGAGTACAGGCAGATGTCATGTTAGGTTATAAGTCAATTACTAGGCAGCCGTTAATATAAGCGATGACATTAATGTTTACGGAAAACATTATTGATAATAAAATAATTATAGTCTAGTTGCATTATTAAGGTAAGTTATTATTTAGAGTAAAAAATCTAAAATTACAGGCACGTGAGACATTTGAACTTTGTCTCTGGGGATGGCAACGCAAGGCCTCTGGTATTGCAGAAATCTATAGGCAGAGGTGACCACTTAACATCAGGTGGGCTGTTGGCATGTTTACCAGTCAAGTTTCTGCAATAAACCTTTTTATTTATTTATTTAAAGATAACATTCCATCACTTCTGTAGTTCCTGAAGGGTTAAGCAGAGATGTTCCAATGTATACCCATAGTTCGCCGAGATGTTTAGGTATCATGTAATAGGGGGCGAGCCTATTGCCATTAGCCGGGCACAAATACTTACTCAGAGCTGCTACTGAGAATTTCATAAAAAAAAAACCAAATAACACTTTGACCGATCTGAGACCCAAAACCTCTGGCGTATCAGTCGTGCTCAAGATACAAGGCTTACGGAGCAGTTAGACGTTCAAAGATATAAAAAAAGATAGCATAAATTCCATGTATGAATTATGAATTCCGAGAAATTCCTAATAGAAAAACCCAACAACACTCTACCCACCTAGGACCGAAGAGCCAGGACCTTCGACCAGAGGCCTCAGCAGGTCACGCATATGATCACGACACCAACGGTTTAGAATAGCAGAACTATTCAAACATTCGTACGGAAACATATCATCACATACCTTAGAAAAACTACTATTAAAATTAATTAACTACCTCCAACCAAAGTTGATTGATGTCTACATTTCCTGAACGTTATGCGTAAAAAAAGTTGTTTTGTACATCTGTATAATAATTATTGCTAGTCTAGTACAAAGTACGAAGTATGGAAAATTACTTGCCCACTGGTTCGTAGAAAATGAAATATTAAATATTAAATCTTCTAAGAATGGTACAGCGCATAAATTTAACAGCAAGGATTGGTTTGTGAGAATTGTTGCTGGGATATACAGGCTGACGTTTAATTCACTTTATAATTTCGTCTTTTATTTGAGTACTTTTGAATTCTCAAAGAATTGGTCATGCCCGCCACACTATTGCAACTCCTGAAAGCACAACAACATTGGAGACCGCCAGAAAAGCGCCGAAGCAATGAAGTAGAAACGAATCTTGTCTTGGATCCCGCAACAAAATTATTCAGAAAAGACTAGCGGACGAAAAGGAGTTATTTTCACTTCCCTCCAAACAAGCAGGAAATAGCTGACTGACAAATTATCAGTTAGCTATTTGCACATTAGAAGACCCGTACTGACGGGCCGACCATCAGTCGGAAAGCGCCAAAGGCGCGTACGCTTCCAAGATCCCCGGGCGTATTGGAAAGTACAGGAGGGTGGATTTTTGTGAGAAACAGTCTGACAGACACCTACAACACCAAAGGCCAGACATGTTGTCAAAAATATAAATATGTCGCGCATTCCACAACTATGATATATTGAAACTAACTGTTACATTGGTTTTAAAAGCAAAAATGGACTTTGATATTTATGACGTAGAAATGACATTTAACCTTTGCACGGTAAAGCAGTACCTAAGGAGGTCGACTGTGCGTAAGGTAATTGCTTCGAATCGAAGCACCTGTTCTATTAATTCGTCATTAATCGAACTAACCTTCCAGCTAGTCTCTGACCACAGACCGGTTATAATGACGTCATCAGAAATACCCAATTACCTTTATAGTTTCTAGAACAAGAATAACAGGGGTTTTGAAAAATATCCAGTAAGTAGTGTTCGCTTTAAAAATCCGATAAGTGTGAACCGGGCTCGCGTACGAAGGGTTCCGCACCGTCGCCGTATATTTTTTTTTTTAACACTACCATCATTTCCTTTCTGATTACTCATTTTCTTCTTCCATGTCATCATATCAACCGTCATGCTTTAACTGACTCCCTCCTCTTTCATGTTATTCTTTATCCATCCTTTCTGTGGCCTCCCTCTTCCTCTCCATATTCTCTTTATATTCATATTTAACACTAAACTCATACATAGAGAAATAATTGTTTCTTGTAGGAAGACTTTTTTGTTGTAGCAGCCATAGCAATACGCACACACACTAAAATTTCAAGAGTCTAACTTTTGCAGTTTAAAAGATCCAGCCCTGTGACAGACTCACCAACAACAAAGAAGTCTTAGCAATGGGGTTTTGCTGCGCATCCCCTCGAACCCTAAAAATCGAGTATGTTTAGCATAACGTTACCAGTCAAACTTGAATTTGAAAAAAACAAGCTTGTACTGGGTCAATTTTTTTTTTCTTTTTAATTAAAAAAAACGGTCGTTGCCCCCACATCGGCGGTTTAACTATTAATCAAGGAATATTTATATTTGGTATCGTGGATAAGTTTACAAACATAAATATCAAAGCCAAACCACCATCTCTTAAAAAAGCCATTTTAATATTACTTTATAATTTCAATTATTGTATTTTCAACTCTCCGCGCTAAGCCAGGTGTTAAAAATTCAACGAAAAGTAAAAAAAAAACTGCATTGTTTTAAAAACTGATGGTAGGCGCCCAGAGATAAATAAAGATCTCTTCAATTACAGGACCGATTACAAAAAATCTTAGACTGATAGAGAGCCGGATTATTGCCGAATGCAGCAAGCTATGTTTTGTAATATCAAGTCATTGTGACTTGACACACGGACGAAGTCGCGAGAAGACGCTAGTGTAAAATATTTTATACACTGTTTAAGGAATTTCTTACATAAGTTGTTTTTAATATTGTAATAATAAAATTAAGTACCTACATAATATTATTTTAAGAAGTTCACACATTTGCTGGAAAATACAAAAAAAAAGTTGTTTATTTGTTCCGTCCAAGGTTGCAATTCCACCATATTTCCAAACTTAGTATATATGCTTTGTCAGTGTTGAACAATACCTTAAACAATGTTTAAAATAACCAAAGATTTAAACAAAGTCAGGGGTTAAAGTGATAAAAAGTCATGTCCGACAACTTGTTTGTACATAAAGGCGACATAAATCATAGTAATATTGTTGTTAGACAACCATCGAACGCAAGGTTTACATAATAGACTTGAGTGCTACCCACTCGCGAAGAAATTACCCTTTTTTTTTTTTTTCTTTCTTTTTTATAGACGGGAAATCATCAAATAACTTCCCCCGCCCTGGGCGGGGCGGGAGGGAGTGTCAGACTTTTACTGACTAAAACCCGTCTATGTTCCTTCATGTGCCCTTTGCGTTCCGGGGGCGCGGTATCTCTTTCGAACAACCCGCAGCCCCGGCAGGCATCGGCCCTCAGTGGCCCCATCCAATTTTGCTGACATCTCTTTGAGGCGCGCGTGGAACACGAACGCGCCGTCGACACGGTCTGTCGCTAGTGAACGTACGGACGGTGAGCTACCCATTGCTCACCGTCCACAGACCCGCGTCTACGGTGGCCGGGAGTCGTCTCGTGAATTACCCTTAAACTGTCTAGTAATAATACATATCTACATAAACTCACGCCTTTTCCCATGAGGGTAGGCAGAAACCACAGGACGCCACCTGATACGATCCTTACATACTCCTATCGCCTCGTGCACGTTCATAATCTGCCCCCCTAGCCAAGTCGCAAACGATAATCGCAAACACTCGGTAGGTAAAAATAGATTTTCAACTTTATACCCCAAAGCCATAAGTTGAAAATCTATTAAAAATTTCTAAGCGTTAGCGACTGGAAAGAACGAAAACGCTATGCAATCTTCATTAGATCTTCAACTTAAAATCAAGTACATAAAGTTGAAGATCTATTAAAGCCTACTCAGCGTTTGCGTTTATCGTGTTACATGGCTACAGATGCTGGTCATACAAGCACGCAATTATACTGGTCTTTTATTGTCCCACTGCAAGACAAAGGGCTCTTCTCATACAGAGAACGCACGAGCATCGATCATCACGCTTGCTAAAGTCGGATTGACGATTTCAGACTTATATTAACTTGATTCTGCCCGCGACGGTTATTTTCACCCGCGTCTGTAGTTACTGGTCCGCCCCCGTATGTCGTAGCGAGATGTTATATAGCCTTTACTATACCTCATTAATCTGGCTATCATATGCAAAAAGTATTTTTCTAATCGGATTGGTAATTCCAAAGATTTGCGCGTTTAAAAGAAAAAATATATTCTTTAGCCTTATTATGTTAGTATAGATTGAAATGTCAAATTAAGGAAGTATTATGTATACTATAAACGTCAGCAATTTTATATATAGTCATAAAAACAATGACTCAGGTTCAAGAATTTTATAGCAAATAATAAATTAATACAATTAGCACTTTTTTACAATGTATTAAGGTACATAATTATTTAAAATGAAGAATACATATTTTCAAGGATAATGTCGGTCGTCTTTTAAAACATCGGATTTTGTGAAGAAATCTAAGTAAACAGTTTAAATTATTGATGCTATAACCCTATAAATAAATAAATAAATAAAAAATGTTGACCCTATAAATTTTTGACTTGAAATAGGTACCCATCTATTTCAAGTCAAAAATTTTGACGTCACGATTGGCGCAGTGGCTGATTGATTGACTGTTACAATGCGTGTTGCGGGTTCGATTTATCAAAAAATATTTATATGGCCTACAGGTAGTAGTTCCGGGTCTGGCTGTTTGTGTATGTGAGTTTATTTATATTTGTAAACGCACCCACGATACAGGAAAAAATAGAAGTATGGGGCAGGGATTAAAAAAAGAAGAAAAGTGGGCCGATGTTAATTTAACTTGATCCGCATATTCAAGATACATAGGTACGTGTTTATAAAGAGCAGTAAATATTTTTAAAAAATCTGAGAGGTTTTTTGTATTCTAAAGAAAACTTTAAACCGCTGAACATAAGTTACAAAACTAATTTTCAACTCGTTTGAAAATTAGTTTTGTAACTTATCTTCTTGCGTACATGTATCAAGTTTAATTAAAATCGCTTCATTAATTATCAAGATTTTTAACTTAAAAGTTTATATCAGACTTGCGAACTGTCCGCGACTTGGTCGGGCTCACCCGCTTTACGTTACGTTTTCGGTTACTGCTCCGCTTCCGTTGGTCGTAGCGTGATGTTATATATCCTATGTTACTTAGAAATAATGTAGCTATCTATTGGTGAAAAAATTGTTAAAATCGATCCAGTAGTTTTGAAGCCTATTCGTTGCAAACAAACAAACGAAAAATCTTTCATCTTTTTAATATTATTGCTATAGATACCAAGCCACATAAATTCTTTAATCTCCGTTCCAATTAAAACCACAGCTTCTAGAACGACTGCGTCATATGTGGAAAATTCTAAATAGTATGTTGGCAATACTGACGCACATATGACGTCTACACACAGCAAGCAGACCGGTCTTTGATTTTAAAACCAGTCATTAATGAACATTGATCGTTCTGAGAAAAAACAATAACCCGAGGTTACATTATTTGAAGCAAAAAGTTTAGTTTAAAAGTTTTTGCTGTAAATGTACCTAGTCAAATTTTTGTCGTGGCATATTTATGAATAATAATGATGTTTTAAATTGCAGTTTAAAATGTAATTAACTTGACTAAGATAATTAAATATAATTATGATACAGTGATCCTAATTATATTTTTTTGTATTTATGGAGGTACCGTGTTAATTCGGGCTACTTTAGCCCTGTAGGGTTTTGGTCCAAAACGGAATAAAACGTTAGTCAATATCTTCCCGCCTCTTGAATGAAAATAAACCTTCTAGTTCGAGATATTTTTTTTTAGTTCCAACTACGAGTATATTACTTTTTCTGTAATTTTTCAAGAGATAAGAAGTTTATTTTTTTTCTTTTGAGCCAAAGATTCCCTATAGGGCTAAAGTAACTCTCATTCACGGTATCTACTATATATTTACCCCGCGATGTCACCCGTGTTTAAATACATCTTTGATTACTGCTCGACCAGATATTAAGAGCTCAAAAGGATATTTTTTTTTTTTTTATACCACTGTAGGTGGCAAACAAGCTAACGGCCCGCCTGATGTTAAGCGGTTACCGCTGCCTATGAACACTTGCAACACCAGAGGCATCACTCGTGCGCTGCCGACCCCGTAAAAACCTCAAAACTCCTTTCTTGAAGATTATGTCTGTAAAAATCTCGTTTACATACATGCATACATAAACTCTCGCCTTTTCCCCATGGGAGTGGGAAGAAACCACAGATCGACCTGCTACGATCCTTACATGCTCCTTTCGCCTCATCCACATTTATACATCTGGTCATACAAGCACACCGGTTACGAGTACTGCGTAAAACCTCTTTACATTAGGTAAATATAAAGACCAACCAAAATCACACTCTATCTATTGTTTAAAGTTTGTACTTGTATTGCATCACATTGCACATATAAAAAGCAGCTAAAAATAAATCTTATCATCTTATCAAACACACAAATCTGTTTTATTCTTGTAAGACTTGACGCGATCTTGCGCTTGCGCCGGGAATCCCGTCGCAATTGTCGGCGGCAATTTCCATGCACATTGAGATGTAAAAATAACTTAACTATTACTAGTGCATACTATTATTATAAAACTGAAGAGTTTGTTTGTTTCGTTGGTTGAATGCGCTAATATCAAGAACTACTCGTTCGAATTGAACAAATATTTTGGTATTGGTTAGTCCTTTTATCGAGAAAGACTATTGGCTATATAACATCACGCTACGACACTCGGGAACGGAGCAGTAACTAAAGACATAACTTAAGACGGGTAATTAAAACCACACGAGCGAAGTCACGGGCAGGAATTAGTATAGAACATTATAAAGAGGAAAGATTTTTTGATTATTTGTACCGAATAAGCTCCGAAATTACTGGACCGATTTTAACAATTTTTTGACCAATAGATAGCTACATTATTCCTGAGTGACATAGGCTTAGGGTTGCCATATGTCAGGAATTTTCCGGACATGTCCGGAAATTTAGTGCTTTGTCCGGAATGCGGGGGGAATCCTAAGCCGTCAGGAATTTCTACAATTTAAGTAAAAACCACAATTCCATAAATCTCACATCCCTACCGCGCATCAGAGGAGAGGCGTTTCCTTCACAATGAGCAATTTTCAGATAGGCTAGTTTTAAACATCATCAAGAGATGGCGGTGCCATCTTTCCTCCACTTTTGGTTATTTTCTTTTTATTTGATTTGTGGCGGCACTGACTACTTGATGATATACGCGTATATTTTAGATAATATACGCGTATATTTATAGAGGTCAGTGTATGGGAAGAAAGATATGATAGTGACAATTTTTTTTTTGGAAATCCGGAAATTTCATCCAATGTCCGGAATTTTCTCCGGAATTTCGACTTTTCAATCTGGGAACCCTACATAGGCTCTATAACATCACGCTACGACTCGTGGGAGCGGAGCATTAACCAAAGACGTAACTTAGGCCTCTCCGCCCATGACCAATTTTAGACAAATTTATTTGCCGACGACAAAGAAATCTATCAGAAATATCGATCTGATAACCGGTCAAAAAATCGATGGTGAGCGAACCAACGCGGGTAAAATAAGCCACGTGGACGAAGTCGCGGGTGGAAACTAGTTTTTACCCGACTGCGACAGAAGGAGGGTTATGTTTTTCGAGGGTATGTTTGTATGTATGTATGTATGTATGTATGTATGTTTGTATGTATAATTGTTTGGCACGCTCTGCAGGCTGAACGGCTCGATGGATTTTAGCTTGAGAGGTGTTGTAAGATTCGTATTTACCGTGAGAGTGACACAGGATTTATGAATTATTTTTTTTTAAAAACACTGAAAAAATAAAAAATAAAAAACGGTTATTTAAAAAACTAAAAAACCCGACTGCTATTCTTTAAAAAGCCCTAAAACAAGATAAATTGTAGCAGTCGGGACCCATTCGGGACCATCTGCAATGTAATATAGGTATGTGCTCTCAATTCACTTACCCTTCATTTCTAGAATGGGTCCCGACTGCTACAATTTATCTTGTTTTAGGGCTTTTTAAAGAATAGCAGTCGGGTTTTTTAGTTTTTTAAATTACCGTTTTTTTTATACAGCAAATCGTTACGTCTTTCTATATCGAGACATAGCGTCAAGTTTTTGCAACTAAGTTGTGATGAAGTGTGTGGGTTAGTGTTATTTTGCTGCCATTATACCTATTAGGTATTTCCCACATACGTAATGACCACCTGACATTTTATTTTCTTTGTTTGTTATTGTCTACTCGATTTTTTTATAAGTTCATTGCGTTTTTATGCATTTTTGTAGGAAACAGCAAATTTTTTTCGTAGGTGGAAGATAGATGTATAAAATAGCTATTGTTTTTTCATATTTCAGAGTTGATCCCATACTAAAAGCTGTTCATATTCATGAGGTCTAATATCCTCTTTGTAAGTTACATAGTAAAAGCCATCGGATTTAATGATATATGACCTTTCTAAGTATCTAAACTTAGTCTGTAAGTACCAGATTTCACCAAAATCAAGTTCAGTAGTTTAGAAGTGATAGCGGAACAAACCAATAAATAAATAACAAACTCAATTTTGCATTTTATAATATTTATACACGGATTAAAACATAAACTGCCTCATTAGCCTAGTGGCCTCAAGCAGGACTGCTAAGCAAGAGGTCTTAGGTTCAATTCCCAGGTCGAGCAAAAAATGTTATTGGGTTTTTCTATGAAATTTTCAGTAGCAGCTCGAAGTTTGGATTTGTGCCCGGTTAATGGCAATAGGCTCCCTATTACATGGGACCTAAACATACCCTGCCTTACCCTTTGAGGAATACCGGCGTGATGGTGTGTTATGTTATATTTAAATACGAATTTAGATATAAACGAAGTTTGTCCACGAGGGACTAAATTCCTTCAGCGAATGTCTCACTGTTACTGTCATTTACTTAGACTATTTCGAGTTACTTCAACATTTTCTGTTACGTAGCACTTAAGCGGCTTTCTTCAGAGTTTCAGGAACTTTCATAAGTTTTCACAAACTCTTTGACAAGTTGTTTTTATGAATGAAATATTTTAAATAATAGTTGTTTGGTGTGATTATTAGGTGCATGTTTTTTTTTTGTTTTATTTACATACAATCACGGATGTATTCCCTGAAGGGTTAGGCAGAGGTGTACCAATAAACACCCTCAGTTCGCCGGTATGTTTAGGTTCCATGTAATAGGGGGCGAGCCTATTGCCATTAACCGGGCAAAAATCCTGACTCCGAGCTGCTACTGAGAATTTCATAGAAAACCCCCAATAACAATTTTTGCTCGACCTGGGAATCGAACCCAAGACCTCTAGCGTAGCAGTCGCGCTTAGGACCACTAGGCTACCGAGGCAGTATGTTTTATTTGTGTGGTGTAATCAATGCTTGTGCCTTTTCTATATGAGAGGAAGCCTTTGCCCTGTGGTAGTATAATAATAGGCTAATCATAATAATAATGGATAATAACATCTTAGGAGGCTCTCGTTGGGTGGCTGGATTAAGGGCTTGATTCAGAAAGCGGTTCTCCTAGACACGGCGCGTATCGTTAGGAGATTCCTTTCTCAGGAGCCCTGACCACCGGTGGCTTGGACCCTGTTCCCGACGCCGGTGGGCTACTATTTTTTATATTTTTAAATGTTTTTATATTTTTTTTATACTAATATTTAAAAATGTATTAAATATGTATATATCAATGAATAAATGAGAATAATAATGGTTTGTGTCAATAAACTTTTTCTTTCTTTCTTTAATAATGGCTATAGGATAATTTACTAATTTCGAGCTAATTATTTTTAGATTGTAGTGTAAAAGTCAACGCAAACAGAACAGTAATATTTCACAGCAATATTTCATTAATTAATAATTAAAAATTAACCATAACACAAATAATATTCAAATGATATTTCAACGCAGCATTAATTATTTACAAGCAATTTTCAACTCTGTACACATTGCATTTAAGTTAAATATAAATTATCAATTAACTAGCAAATTATCCGTGATTTCGTCCGCGTGGCTTATTACAGTCTAACCAAGAGGTATCGTGTTGCCCAGTTACTGGGTTGTGGAGGTCAGATAGGCAGTCGCTCCATGTAAAACATTGATATTTAGCTGCATTCGGTTAGACTGGAAGCCGACCCCAACATAGTTGGGAAAAAGGCTAAGCAGATGATGATGACCTTACATAACCATAGGTAATCAATAATACAATCCTTCTTTTTAACCAAAAAATGGATATTGAACTTATAAGAAAGACAATTAAACTATAGTACTGATATTTATAGCCCTACCGACGCGCCTTCGCCTTGACATCCATTGGTTACGGCTTTATAATTATGCAACTGATCGAAACGGGTCTTCTTCAGCCATATTTGGTTGGATGCGCACACGCCGACGTACCAAATTATACTTGGCCAGTATAACCTGACCCCAGTGGTGTGAAAAGACACATCACATTGAAAGCTATGTAACGTTAAGCAAAAATTAATGCTGGGAATGATTTTTATTTTTTGTATCACTGTTTATGGTATCGCACGCAAGACAAGACATTATACTTATGGATGCATTCAACAATACAGGTGTCGTGGAAGTATTAAAGTTTAATTAGAATATAAAAAATTTAAATATAAATATACCATCACGCCTGTATTCCCCGAAGGGTTAGGCAGAGGTGTACCAATGTAAACCCACAGTTCGCCGGTATATTTTAGGTCCCATGTAATAGGGGGCGAGCCTATTGCCATTAACCGGGCACAAATCCAAACTCCGAGCTGCTACTGAGAATTTCATAGAAAAACCCAATAACACTTTTTGCTCGACCTGGGAATTGAACCCAGGACCTCCAGCGTAGCAGTCGTGCTTACAACCACTAGGCTAACGAGGCAGTTTATTATTTGGAGGTTAATTAAAATATTTTTCAAAATGGCTTTCACCAGAAATATTTGTAACTTTGAACTTTAGTACCTCCGTTATCTTAAGGCTCCCGGTTTAGTAACATAACACATATCGTAATTTTGGGGAGAATATACTAATTTTAACTTTGTAAAGTGTTTTATTACACACGTAATAGGCTTTTTTGTGTTTTTTTTTTCTAGTGGTCCTAAGCGTGATTTCTACGTTAAAGGTTTTGGGTTCGATACCCAAGTCGAACAAAGTGATATTGGGCTTTTCTATTAAATTCTCAGTAGCAGCTCGGAGTTAGGATTTGAACCCGGTCAATAGCAATAGGCTTCCCCCTATTACATGGGACCCAAATATATCGGTGAACTGTGGGTTTACATTGGTACACCTCTGCCTTACCATTCGGGGAATACAGGCGTGATGGTATGTACTCGTATGTATGTAAACGGCTTTTTATCCAATGAAAAGTCAACTTATACTGGAATGATATATTATTATGTCGATGTTCATACAACTATAAGTAGATATAACTACTGGTTTTTGATGTTCTCGTAATTATTTTAATGAAGGTTGTGCGAGATTTCATTTATGCTATGTGACCTGGTAATTTTAAAGCCTTGTTGTGTCATCTTGAATATTTTCAAGGTGAATAAGTTATACAATTTTATATTGCCGGAGGGCCCTTAAAATTATTGAATTGCTATATATAGCTTAATACAACTTTTATTTTTATTTAAGGTGTGTGTGCTCTTGACTCTAATCAAAGGTGACAGAAACAAACTCAACGATAGAGTGAGTTCACCCAAAAGAAGCCTGTTCACTCTAACAACTGTTATATGCGAAAGTTTGTGAGGATGAATGGATGGATGGATTTTTGTTACTCTTATGCTTAAGTGGCTGAACGAAATCAGATGAAAGACATACATTGTAGATCTAGTTTTATCTTTAGTCCTGTGTCTCAAAAAGCACGTAAACTTTTGGTACAAGCTGTCATGCGTAGAACTTTGACTTCATTCATGACAAATAATCAGAAGCCTTAAAGTCTTGACAACCAATCATACTAAGGGGTATCGTGTTACCCAGTTACTGGGTTGTCGAGGCCAGAAAGCAAGTCACTCTATGTAAACATGGTACACAGCTGGCATCCGGTAGTTAGCAAAAAGGCTAGGCAAATAATGGTGTGTTTGCCTCTTTGTCACAACAATCTCATGATTACAGAAAGAAACATAATAATCACATTATAACCTTGACTCTATCCATGCGGAAACAACATGGAAGTTATAAGCAAACAATGCAAAGATATTAAATATTCATTATTTTATAAGAACTATGATAATATTGTCAATGATCTCTAATTGCAACTGGCTAGAATAGAAACTGTATGAAAAGGTACCAAAGAAGTTCAAAGTCAAAGTAAAATTAGTTAACTTCAATTACAAGAAAAAAAAATTGAATCTTATTGCCTAATCCAAAAGGTAGAAAAATGAAGATGATTATTTAATGATTTAATGATTTTTCCATTCATAGGTACCTATCATATGTACAACGCTTCACTGGTCTCGTAGGCACAAGCGCGACTGCGAAGCGTCCTGGGTTCGGCTCCCAGGTCAGGCAAAAATTGTCATAGGTTTTTCCATTAATACCATCACCATCACCATCACGCCTGTATTCCCCGAAGGGTTAGGCAGAGGTGTACCAATGTACATCCACATTCATAATAATAATCCATTAATAATTTCTCAGTAATATCCCCGGAGTTCTGAAGCTAGTGGTGTGATACCCCCAGAGTATCAGATTGCCATCCAATCACACAATAAGACTATGGGAAGTGCACCTGTGTTTGCGTACACACTATAGTGCACTATAATCTGCGTAGGTACTTGGTTAGTCTCCACTGCTATTTGGCCGACCGAATTTCGGTCCAGATGATAATCATCATACACCACACAATTCGTAGAACAATGTAAATTACAAGAAGACGTCAGTAAGTCATCGTAGTATTTCTCATCACTAAAGTACTGCTTACTGTTCCTAGAAATTATGCTAATTAGTACAGATTCAATAATCACGTTAATTACGCATCAATACAGCCTGTAATTAATTTTCAAAATGTCAATATGATAATGGCCTAGAGGCATTAAACTATGTGTGCCAATATGTGATTTATTAATGTGAATTATTGAAAAACCCCTACTAAGGTACATTGCTACTTGGAAAATACTGGTAATCTTGTAAAGGTACGAGTGTAAAAAAAAATATTGATGCACACACATCCCAACACCCTTGTATTCCCTGAAGGGTTAGGCAGAGGTTTACCAATGCAGGGATAGGATTTAATTGTGCCCGTCTAATGGCAATAGGCTCGCCCCCTATTACATGGGACCTAAATATACCGGCGAACTGTGGGTGTACCTAAATTGGTGCACCTCTGCCTAACCCTTCGGGGAATACAGGCGTGATGGTATATATATATTTATTATAGTTTAGATTGTTGACACGTGTAGGGCCTAGCAAATGCGCTCATAACATAAATTCTAACAATTTTCAAACTGGAAATACTCGTTTCGCACTTAATATATATTTAGTTTGAAGGTCTTATTCATACTAGTGGATACTTACCAACCTAATGTAATTAATAAGCTAATTATGTCTTCTCACAAAATTTCGCGTTTATAATAGTTGTAGAAAGGGCCTTCGGTCAACAGACAATCGGCAGCCGATTTTTTGTCGGAGAGAAATGTAACGCAAGAATTAAATAAAAAAAGGAAAAACATTATTATGCGTAACAATTTAGCATAAATGCCACATCAGGTTTTTAAACAAAACCTTTGGAATGTCAACGCAGAAAGGCCACACGAAGTCGGTTTTAAAAAATCTTGCATGACAGTAATAAAGTAAATACCTATTATGCGTCTAAAAAGGGCTGGTAACACCGAAACGGCTAAACCGATTTTGAAAAAACATTGCTAGGAAACTTGCTCTTAAATAAAAAAAACCGCATTAAAATCAGTTCAGCCGTTAAAGAGCTACGGTGTCACAGACACACAGACACGTAAAACTTATAACATCCCTCTATTTGAGTCGAAGGAGTAAAAAAATATATTTTACTAAAGCCCTGTTCACATTGTTGATGGAAGTTCTAAGTAGAATTCTGATACCGTCTCAGGAAATGACCTATGAGACTTTCCGTGAACGTCACAATATTTTTCTAATGTCACTATAATTTTTACTAAGAATTATGTGACTCACTGGACGAACAAATGGTAATTCTTTACAAATAGCATTGCATTATACAGTACAGTAGAGTTATGGGAGTTCTAAATTAACTATTAAACACACCTGCTAACATTAGGTGGGTTGCCCTTGAAATTCATTTTAGTTAATTTTCTGGTTAATAATACTTCTGTGTAATGAGTTCGACGGCCTAGAATAAGGTATTATTTTTAGGTTCAGCCGCCTTAAGGATTGGCAGTAAGGTAAATACAGTCAGGATTTTGTAAAAGAAAAGAGTGTCTTTGGAGTTTCTTGCTTGTTCTTCTTAGACCTGACCTTTGCAACGGGCAATTTGCTAGACTGGTAAATTTCTACTCTAATAAACCCTAGTACTATCGTCCTACTACGTAAACGTAGTAAAGATTATAATCATAACACAAAATATAGCAAAACATCAATTTTAAAAGAGTATGTATGGAGTTTCTTGCCACTTCTTCTCCATACGGAACTACCTTTTGGAAGGGGCAACTAGATTAAATTATTTTTTTGTATCTGACGTTAAAATTGTCTTCTAATGGTCTGTCTAATTTTAATAAATGATTAAACCTTAAAAATTGTCTTAAGAAAATGTTAATATATTTTTCCCTAACAGTCGAATTCATAATCACAACAAGGAAACAATCGAAGCAACTAATAATTCATAATTAATTTAATAATATACCATTTTGATTAAATGAATGCACTACAACGGGAAAACGCCATTTAAAATAATTGCCTTAATAATATTATCAAAAGGATTCCGCATTATAAATTCCATGAAGAAAGTTGTCAACCTTAAAATCGTCCGGAAAGAAAGGTTTGAATCATACTTCTTTCCATATAATTATGTTGGAGGTTAATATAATATTTATATTTCCTTCCGCACAGCACTGATGAGGCAAATGATTTATAGTTATTATTAATAGGTTATTTACTGTGAGGTCATTTAGTTATTTATTATCTACACGTGAACATCGTAATGTTAAAATAAACCATACTTATTTTTCTATCGAGAAAGAGGATACAGGGAAACGTTATTTTTTAACCTATTTGATGGCAAACAAGCCCTCGGCCCACCTAATGTCAAGTGGTCACCGCTACCTCTGCCGTGCTTGTGATATATACAGTAAGTGCGTTGGAGACACTTTCGAGAAAAAGGCGGTTAAAGTTTTTTTTTTTAATTTTGACATTCTTCCTAAACTATAAATTAAACCTAAGTTTTCTAAAACATTTAAGATAAGTATAGGTTTGTTTAACAATTTCTATATTTTAATTTTTAATTAGGAATAATATTTTAATTGTAAAGTTTAAAAAAATATTTATGTTAAGGAACGAACAATTAAAAAAATTATGTATTTTTAGTATTGGTACAGTAAGTGTGTGACTTACTGTAACAATCTTTAATTTGAAGTACATACTGCAACAATGATTACAAAATGAGATAAATGTTTAAATAGAATAACAAAAATTACACAATTTGCCTAATGTAACTTAATCACTTACTGTAATTATAGCTAGGAGCAATATGTAAAATTAATTATCTGCCACAAAACACCGGAACCATAATTAATTACTATTTCTTAATATTATTTGTAGATAATGAAACAAAAAAAATCTTATGAAATCACAGTTTAATGTAGAAAGTACACAGCTTTATTAATAGTACAAAGTTGTATAATCTGTTCCGTTTTTTTTTATTTTTTAAGCATTTTAAAATCTGATTATAAACTAACTAAAAAAAACAATTCGTGTTTGTACAACCTGCTCCGTACATGAAACAATCGTAAACCAAATAAAATAAGCACTGTTTCTAAAATAACACCTTTACAGTTTTTCCCCTAAAACTTTTTATAAATTCGTGTTTGTACTTCTTCATACAAAACAAAAAAAAAATTAAAATAAACACTTAGTTTCTCAAACAAAAAGCACAGTTTTTTCTTTGCAATTCTTCATAATAAAAATAATAATACGCAGATTGACAGAACGCAGCACAACTCTGATCTTTCAAGGCACTTTAAATTCTTCAATAAGACTTTTATCCTCTTAGAACAATTATAATTATTAACACTTTACTATTGTATAAATTTTGAGATCTTCGTTATACGAACTTAATCGAATCAGCCTTACAAATTAATTAGTACCTATGTAGCAATTTATGGTAAAATAGTAAAATGTCCTTTATGTGACTAGTAAAATGTAGGCTTATGTTAACAGACTAATATTTTACTAGTCACATAAAGAACATTTTACTATTTTACCATAAATTGCGGTACTAATTAATTTGTAAGGCTGATTCGATTAAGTTCGTATAACGAAGATCTCATAATTTATACAATAGTAAAGTGTTAATAATTATAATTGTTCTAAGAGGATAAGTCTTATTGAAGAATTTAAAGTGCCTTGAAAGATCAGAGTTGTGCTGCGTTCTGTCAATCTGCGTATTATTATTTTTATTATGAAGAATTGCAAAGAAAAAACTGTGCTTTTTGTTTGAGAAACTAAGTGTTTATTTTAATTTTTTTTTTGTTTTGTATGAAGAAGTACAAACACGAATTTATAAAAAGTTTTAGGGGAAAAACTGTAAAGGTGTTATTTTAGAAACAGTGCTTATTTTATTTGGTTTACGATTGTTTCATGTACGGAGCAGGTTGTACAAACACGAATTGTTTTTTTTAGTTAGTTTATAATCAGATTTTAAAATGCTTAAAAATTAAAAAAAAAAAACGGAACTGATTATACAACTTTGTACTATTAATAAAGCTGTGTACTTTCTACATTCAACTGTGATTTCATAAGATTTTTTTTGTTTCATTATCTACAAATAATATTAAGGAATCACCCCGCACTACCCGGCTGGATCCTAAACGCCTTAGAATATTTGCAGTAAGTAACGTATTTACCTAATTTGTTCCAGGCAAGTCTACGCATAAATTTAAGCATTCCTAAACATAATTACAGTAGTGAATCTTGCTGTTATTACGTCTATGCGTACATATATATATTTGAATTCGCTGACTTATCATATATACACAGTAAGTTCCACTTACTGTACTTATGCTAAGATAATACATTAATATGTTGCGAAACTCTTAAGCATTAATATAATATATGCTGTTACTGTAAATGTGTTAAGGTTTAGTATGATAATGATTTATTTCCAACACTTAATATAATAACAACAAGTGTCACTTACTGTAGCATTACCTAGGAAATGGGTTTAACTTTATGAAAAAATCAACCGTATGTGCCCATACTGCAATCATAATAAGTATGCATTGTCGCAAAACGTATCTTACTGTAATTATGCTTAAGCTTATTTCATGTTCTATGCCACATTTTTAAATTTCAAATATACAGAAATGTAGATCTCAATCTCTACATTCCAAATATATATACAACTCAATATCGTCAAAAATGTGACTTACTGTAATTATCATAAGCGCGGCAGACCTATAGACATCTGCAATATCAGAGGCCTCGCAAATGCGTTGCCATCCCAGAAAAAAAATTGAATTGTGTATATGAACTAGATTCAATATTATTATTTTTATCGTGTAATTGACGTTCAAAAGTGCCTTAAAATGGTCTAATTGAAATAAATGATTTGACTTTGACTTTGCACTGATGGAAATAGTGGGTATACATAGGAATGACTAAGGCATTAAATACGCCTTTGTGCCTTTTATTGCATAAAGTATAAATAACTTAATAAATAACAGGCCTTCAAAACCATTGGCTTAAATCTTGTTAAACTCGAAACATTATAGTTTCATGCTTCCAATATCTAAATCACAATTTGACTAAACGTTGAATGGAAACTATTTGGCACACCTGTGCCCTAGATTCTAGGTTTTGATAGGTACCTGTAGTAATTGCTTTGATTATTTCAGCCTATTTGTGTGATAATTGTTTCGGCAGTATTTAATAGGTCATCTCTATGTTTAAACAATGTATAAATATTCTAGTCTATTAATGTTACAACACTGAAGAAGTTCTTTTTTCGTTTGAACGCTATAATCTTCGGAACTTTAGGTCCGATTCTGAAAATACTTTCTCTATTAGGAAGCTAAGTTATCCTTGAGTACTTTAGACTTTTGTTCATACCATACTAAAATTATAAGATTTAGGAATTTGTTTGTTTCTGAGTGATTGTTATGAGGCTATATTTTACTATTATAAATCTGAAGGATCTGTAAGAGAACTCCACAAAATCGAGGGCAAAAACTAATAAAGCTATATTTGGATAATAAGTACCTATTTGCGTAAAATTAAAATAAAATAATACAGGCCTACTTCCTCAATTACCTATAAAATAATTCACCGACATAATTCATCGGGTTTTGTATATGATAACGAAACAAAGCAAAAAAACCTTTTCATTGTTTTAAAATAAAATTGACAATATTATTTGTATAAACTAGCTTCGAAGTGACCTTAAGTAATACATTGTTTAATAATTATACCTACTTAGATATGTGACAAGAATGGAAAGAAAAAATATATAAATTTCAAATTAGCTTGAACAAATTTACTTAGTACCACAAAAACAAAAGACAAATAGTTTTTATTTTCGACACTACAAAATTAACTTGTAAATGCATAATAATTATATTTTCGTAACCAAAATTCAATGAATACATATTATAGTGTACGCCAACATAGGTGGGAGTGCTGTAGTGCGATTCTCTAAAATGCAAACTCGAAAACGAGTCTCACTAAAGTGATCGCGCTCACTTCGATAACGAACCAACTTGTCATTGGTTTAGTATTCGTTAGCCGTGGTGACGTTACCGGCGTGATCGTGTTTAACAGAATACCATTTTGTAATCTTACTGCGGATTCAGCTTTCGATTTACGAAGTGAAGCTTAGAGAATCACACTGCAGCTATGTTAGCGTACTATCTTCTCTCACTTTCATAGGGACAGCAATTTGACACAACCGGGGAGATAACAGGCGCAGGACATGCAAGAGAAATTATGGTGCGTCATCACAGACCACACCCCTTCTTCTCTCACTATATACCATCACGCCTGTATTCCCCGAAGGGTTAGGCAGAGGTGTACCAATGTACACCCACAGTTCACCGGTATATTTAGGTCCCATGTAATAGGGGACGAGCCTATTGCCATTAACCGGGCACAAATCCAAACTCCGAGCTGCTACTGAGAATTTCATAGAAAAACCCAATAACACTTTTTTGCTCGACCTGGGAATCGAACCCGGGACCCCTTGCACAGCAGTCGCACTTGCGACCACGAGACCAACGGGGCAGTTCACGACTCATAAGAACTCATAAGATATTACATATAGTGCGATATCACAGGTATACTTCCTCACTCCTCACTCTCAAAGTCACAGAGGAGTACGTAATACGTACTCCTCTGTGACTTTGAGAGTGAACATACTATGTTCATATAAAACTGGGGTTTTCTATGTTTCCATATTAATTTATGGGTCATTCCCAACAAGAGCAAAGCAAAAGTCTTCTCAAAATCATCTTACACTCACGGGAATAACGTTCAAAAAACCCATTCGCATAGCTAAGCTATCAAAAATCCTACAAATAGACAAATCCTTACTAATATTATAAATGCGAAAGTAACTCTGTCTGTCTGTCTGTCTCTTCTTCACGCCTAAACCACTGAACCGATTTCAATGAAATTTGGTACAGATATAGTCTGGGACCCGAGAAAGGACATAGGATAGTTTTCATACTGGAAATCCCCCGGGAACGGGAACTATTAATCCACGCGGACGTAGTCGCGGGCAAAAGCTAGTAATTCACAAAACAACTTATTCTAGAACGAGCCCATCTTCTAATTCACGCATTCTGTAACAATGTCGTGTCGTGATAAATGTGAGTTGATGTGTCATAACTCGTGTAAAGTCGGGTAAGTCGTGTCGCACAACTTCAGATAACGTCCAAGTTGTATTTTGGCTTAAATTACAAGGTCTTAGTGATGTGACTACTAATTTAGGCTGGTTTTGGCAAAAATCAGAGTAACTGACAATATGTGGCAGTTACCACTTGTCGTCAGGCTTCCCCTGACGATATGTGGTGACTGCCACCTTTGGACTACAATGTACCAAAGTTTGCACGCGACTGCGTCCGTGTTATTGTAGCCTATATATATTTATCTAGATCTATAACTAGCTCTTTGCCAAGTTAGATTAAGAGGTAACAAACAAACAGACAAACAAAGTTTCTGTCACTTTTATAATAACTATATTAGTGTGGATTTTTAAAAAGGTATAGTGGTCGTACTTCCCGGGAGCTTGTCCTACACGTTTTCCAAAAGTACTCAAATAATAGTGAAAAATGGAAATGATTACGTCATCGTGATTGGCAATCAAATTGCGTTCACCAATATCCTATCAACTAATACAATACATTTGCAAATAAAATAAACAAGTAGACGAGTTATTGTTTACAATTAGTTTCAACAATTTAAGTAAATATTGTTCGGCTGTTGTACCGGTTTCAATTTTTATTAAAATAACTCTAATTTTTATTACAGTGTTTACTAACTACTAGTAGTAGTAACTAGGCTCATTGCCTCGTTAGCCTAGTGGACCTAAGCGCGACTGCTACGCTAGAGATCTTGGGTTCGATTCCCAGTTCGAGCAAAAGGTGTTATTGGGTTTTTCTATGAAATTCTCAGTAGCAGCTCGAAGTTAGGATTTGTGCCCGGTTAGTGGCAATAGACTCACCCTCTATAACATGGACCATGGGACCTAAAACTAGATTCAATATTAATGATTTTGTAATGACGTTCAAAATTGCGTTTTATTGGTCTGATTGAAATAAATGATTTTGACTTTGACTTTGAAAAACATATATGCGGCGAACTGTGAGTATACCACCTCTGTCTTACCCTTCGGGGAATAATAATCTGTAATCTTGCCAGTTTGCCACTGTTTGTCAGTAAAGTGGCAGCGAGCTGTCAACTTTCAACGAATAGGTCATTTATAATTTATTTTAACAACATTTGCAAATGGATATTAGGTAGGTATAATTACTTTGAAATCGCATTACATTGAAATAATATAACTTTTGGTTTTGCCAACAATTATTATATTTATTTTTAAATGTCGTGACTAAACTAAACAATAGCTTAGTATATTTCTGAACACAAGAAAAAATTGTCGCAAAAAAATTGAGACGTTCAAAGTATTATAAATAATAAGAACAAAAAAAAAAATATACCATCACGCCTGTATTCCCCGAAGGGTTAGGCAGAGGTGTACAATAAGAACAAAGAATCAGTAAAAACTGAATACATTATAGCTATAGCAAAAAGGTGATTTTTGTCTCGTACCTATATAACGTATGAGAAGAGGCCTTAACCCTGCAGTAACACACCGCACGATAGTCGATAAGAATCGAATAAAAATCACAACACAGTCAGTGGACAGTGACAGTCGCGATTTTTATTCGATTATTAACTCAGCCGATGCTAGTGACAGTGACAGACAGTTGCGATTTTTATTCGATTCTTAAGTCGGCCGATGCTAGTGATGCAGTGACATCACTAGCACTGGCCGACTTGCTACACCGCCCGGCCCGCCTGCCATTTGGGGCATGTCCACATAAATCTGTTACACAATTATTACGAACACCGATGTGCTGACGATTATTTTAGTTCTTGTTTCAAATGGAGTATTGCATATATATCCGCTAACGGGAAGAATTGGGAAAGATTAAAGAAAGAGACAGATTAAACAAGGTGTAAGTCGAGTAGCTAAAAATGTTAGGAGTTTTTGACCTCATGATTGTGATCAACTTTTACTTTTAAAAGAAAAAAAAACGAGTGTAAAGATACACTTAACGAAACCAAAAGTAGAATGTTTTCCCCATCATATAATGTTTAAGTTTCAAACATAAAACTTATAAATAATAATTAAATTACAAACTATGTACAATATATAAAAAAGGAAGGTCATAGGGCATCAAAAATCGTCATCCGCATCACTGTCAATGGGGCAAGTGCCCAAAAGGTTAGCAGCATTGCCACGTAACCTGGGAACTCTTCGGTAAAAGTACTAACATTATGACGCGAATCGTCTATAAAATCGAGTGTGAAACGTAAGATAGAATCACGCTTGCTCATAGCAATTACCACTCCTACACAGCACGTTCCGTTATACCCCACCCGGTATTTATGTATTTTTAAGAGATCAAGTAGGTAGAAACCCACCCGATCCCCATTGCAAAATATTTAGCATGTGTTGCATTGAGCGAGATTCGTTTCTTTGCCATAATTTTTGCTTAACGTTGCATAGTTTGATGGGCAGTATGCGTAGTTACCGGCTATGTAATGTCTTGTTACACCACATAGCCCAAAAAATGCACAGCTCAGCAGTTTTACCCATAGTAACCTACGTTATTTGTGAGTGTCATAGAACAAACATTACGCTACGACACGCAGGAGTGGAGCAGAAACCAAAGACGGTTAATGGTTTATAAAGATATAGATATACAAAATTCTAGTAATTAAAAAGGTTCAAAATCTAGTCACAATGCCATCTCAGCGATGCTCAATGTCAAAATTTCGCCAAACATTTAGGTAAATAAATTAGAGGTATTTTTGACAAACTGAGACTAGAATTCGATCATTCTTAAAAATACATGAATTTGTCTACAACTTCATTACCTAGTCTTGTAATAACATTACACATTTCTCAGATAAATATACCTTAAATCTAAATATAATTAAATTAATTACATTGCAATACAACCTTTGATAAAATCTACCAAAAGATGGACGCTAAGATTAATGATTTCCTTTACGAATGAACAATGTAGCAATTTCGTATGGAAAAACCCCAAACACTGTTTCGCAAACTGTTATGGCTCGATGTTGGCAAAGCCACAAAAAAAGATATTGAGTTTGACTAATTTTTATTCTTATTTTTATTTGTCTGTGCAACTTTTGAATCAAACAGGTTGTAGGTTTAAAACCTGGTTGTAAGTATCAGTGGCAACTTGCGGAATATTTATTCAAAAGAGTCAACGCGGCCTTGGAACGCAAAGGGCATTAGGAGACACGGATGGGTTTAGTTTTAGTTTAGTCAGTAAGAGCCATAGCGGAAGAAGGAAGGGAGTTTCTTACTCGTTCTTCTCCATAGAGACCTACGTTTTG
Organism: Caradrina clavipalpis; assembly: GCA_932526535.1. Lineage (NCBI taxonomy): Eukaryota > Metazoa > Arthropoda > Insecta > Lepidoptera > Noctuidae > Caradrina > Caradrina clavipalpis. The sequence continues at coordinate 3,486,398 of OW052110.1, forward strand.
GAACGAGCAATTAGCTTCAACTATCTTTAGAGGTGACTTCTTGACAATTCAAAAGTGCCTGTAAATGGTCTAATTGAAATAAATGCTTTGAATTTGACTTTAACTGTAAAGTCAATTGCTGATTTCCCATCTTAAAAAAAAGGTATCGGTGACGAAGGGGCAATTGGGTATTTGACACTACCAATCAATTGACATCTTTTTATGAGCTGTCAAAACGCAATTCCGGCATAGATTATTTATGGCAAAAGGAAACCGTGACGTCATATTTTTGCCAACTTTATTTATTAATTGATTAACTATTTATTGATTTCAAAGCAACTCTAAAAAAATCACAAATTTAAAAAAAAAATACAAATCAAATTTTACTGTTAATTGAAAATTTATCGGGATTTCAATGCTAAAATAAAGTGGTTTAGTTTTTAAGTACTTAGTTGTGTTTTAGCTTGGCTACTAGCTCCGTTTCGCGACTTCATCCACGTGGTTTTTTCATCCGCGTTAAGTCTTTAGTTATTGCTCAGCTCTCGTGTGTCGTAGCGTGATGTTATATACCCCATACTATTCCTCATGAATTTGGCTATAATATACAAAAATAATTTATTTTATTCGACTTGTAGTTTCGAAGATTAGTGCGTTTAAACAAAGAAACAAAAGACTCTCTGGGTATTATTAATAAACCTGAAGTAAAGTTACACCAGTATTAACTTCGATTTAGCAATACATTTTTCGGGGGTTAAGTTTAGTGTAACTTTACTCCGAGTATATTAATAAGGGGGTCTAGGTTTATTATATTAGTAAAGATAAGTCCAAGTTTCTTCACGAAATAATATAAAGGATAAATCTTTTATGCCAAGTAACATTGCTTGCTCAGAAAATACCAAGATATTACTAATACTTAATGCCATTAAGTAATCGTTAGTTACAACATAATTGAACAGCCCGGTGCAACGTAATAGGCCAATGTTCGTCACACATTGGGGCCAAGGTTTGGGGCAACGGAACTCGTTTTCGAGTCAAATGTTAAATTGTTTTTGTGCCGTTATGTCATTTTGTTATAAAATTATAAGGTAAACAATTGAATTGTTTTTGGTAATGAATGTCATTTGTTTGAAACAAAATAACTTGTATGATTATAATTTTTTATATAGTAGCTGCCGTTGTCTTATTCTTAGTTTTTTTTTATTATTTATGAAATCATAAATATCAACAATAACAATTAGAGCGCCTTCACACTAGCGTTTGTCCAGCGTAGGCGTTCGATGAACGTATGTGCAGCGCAGACGCCGCGAATACGCAGCGCAGGCGTGATAAATATTAATTTATGTTAAAAAAATAGAAAGACACACACACGATACAATTCTTTTACTCATTTTTCTAAACCAGCCCAGTAATAAGGCGAACAAAACAAAAAAAAAACATCTGCCAAATTAGTCGAGTCATTTTCGAGTTTTTGCGAGAAAAACGCACGACAATCAATTAAAATATAGACCATCTAAATTTTGTAATATAATAGTCACCAAGAATAATATGAAAGAGAAGAGAGTCAATGATAGCATAACGGTTGACAGGATGGCATGGAAGAAGAAAACTTGTTACGCCGACCCCAAGTAACATGGGATAAGGGCAGGAAGATGATGAATAGTCACCAAGAAATTAGCTACAAAGATAATCGCGCTCATCTAGTTTTTCGGGACATCGCCAGGCGACTGCTCGACTCTTCACGTAAACAGAGATCTGGCCTTTTCTTGGGCCAAAGAATCAAAATAGCTTTACATCGTGGCAATGCTGCCAGCCTTTTGGGCACTTATCTCATTGACAGCGATTCGGATAAGTTTTTTGATGCGCTATGAGCTTCCTTATTTTTTAATAAACTGTACATGGTTTGTAATTTAATTATTATATAAGTAAGTTTTATGTTTTAAAAATAAACATTATTTCTACAAGGATAAAATAAAATAAATAAATATCTTGGGACAACTCACACACGGCTATCTGATCCCAAGCTAAGCAGAGCTTGTGTTATGGTAACCAGACAACTGATATACATACTTATATAATTTATAAATACATACATATTATAGATAAATAACACCCAGACACAGAACAAACAAGGATACAAGGATACAATTCTATTGTTTCAAACATTGGTCGAGAATATGCGTAGTTTCCTTAACTTGGGCTCAATTGCAAACCAAAAGTAAATAGTATCGTGTCATACGAGTCAACATTATTAAGGCCACTGACCATTTGAAGCTCATTCAAGGATCGGTTCAAGCAAGATATGGTAATACTGCTAATCAATCTAATGTTTTTTTGTATGTTTGACATACATACACATACATACATAAACTCACGCCTTTTTCCCATGGGGGTAGGCAGAAACCACGGACCGCCACCTGATGGTCCTGTTTGATTGTTTCATAATAAAGTTTGAATTTAAATGGTTATCAATAGTTTCAAAATAAACCTTATTTAATAACAATCATTGTTCAGTGTTTCTTTAAGATAGGGTCAAATATAATTTTTTGTAAAATTTTTTATATGCTAAAGTGACATATCGATACCAGAAGTATCAATTAACGTAAGGGACATTTTGGCGAAAATGAGTTATATACATCATTGGATTCAGAATTTTCTGCTCTATCGATTGGTATTATTAAAAAAAACTATCGTTAAAAAAAAACCCTTACGTTAAAAAAAATTGGCCTGCGTAAAACGATTTATGAAAAAAAATGATGTAACGGACGTTTACATTTTTTTTTTCTCTGAAAAATAAAGTAAGTCATAGTGTTAAATAATTTACAACCTCATCTTAAACCTCAAATCACTCGATTTAAATAGCATATCCCTTACTTTAATTCATGATTAGAGTTTTTTTAAGAATTATTTCTAAATTTCATTTAAATCTGTGATAGCTAGGCTGAAACTAACATTCATCATGCAAAAAACCCATTTCCATGGTGAAATACTATAATTTTAGTAGATAATCTATAGTTACATCAAATTGCAAGACTGTAAAAGTCCTTTACAATAGGATTACGTATAATTTTCTATTTCTCTTGCTGCTTACACTATGGTTGACGGTTTACACATAAAATATTAGTAACATAAGGCACAACTAAACATATTTTTTTAATGTAAGGGACATGCTTATTTTAATCCGCTGGGTATTCCTAAATCTTTCGTTTAGAGCATGAAAGAAGAGGAAATTCTAAGAAACTTTGCTCTAGACACAATTAAAATTGGAGCAGACAGTAAAAAGTTATACCCAGATTAAAAAAGTTTTTTGGCTCTCCTGAAAAACCGTGTTTTGTCCCTTACATTAATTGATACTTCTGGTATCGATATGTTTGATGACTCTAGGGTCTTAGGCCATTAGTAATGGCGGTCACGGCCACCAAGTGGTTAGCTAAGTGTGGTTAGAAAGAGTTCTAAGAAATCTAGGCAGAAATATTTAGATTGGGTCTAATTAATGCAAATAACCGTTTTGATTTCAATATGTCTTCGTTCGAATTTTGCATTTAAAAACAGATAAAAAAACGTAATTCTATCACTTAGCAAGTTTTTTTTTACAAAGGAATATTAGGTAAGCAATTTTAAACATTATTTTCATCATCATCATATCAGCCGCAGGACGTCCACTGCTGGACATAGGCCTCCCACATATATTTCCAAAAAAACCGGTTGTAAAATCAAAATCTTCGACTGTAATCCATTTTAATTCAAACTTACCCAAATTCAAAATGGCTGTCACAGCGGAAATATCAATTTGTTTCCCCATTGTTCGTTAGCTAAAACTATCAAAATTGATTGTAATTTAAGATAATAACGGTAACAATCCGCCTGAAAATTAAGGGTAGTTGTAAATCGTGATCACAAAAGAGCGCTCCCCTTAATACAAATTGCTATTATTTTGCGTCAATGGTTAGGTAACCATTTTGAATTTATGGGAGACAATATTGAAATGTCGTGATAGATAGTAGGGCAAATACTTATGTGACTTTCAATTCAAAGTCAAAGTCAAATCATTTATTACAATTAGACAATTAAAAGGCACTTCTTCTATTACATTCTGAGTAGCAGCTCGGAGTTAGGAATTGTGCCCGGTTACCACTAACCGGGCACAATTCCTAACTCCGCTCCGCAATAGGCTTGCACACACACACAGTACGCCGCCGGTATGTTTAGGTCCCATGTAATAGGGACTACTATTACATGGGACCAAAAAAACAAACATACCGGCGCACTGTGGGTGTACATTGTTACTTATTATTTTCTATAACAATTCAGCAGACTGGTTTTCCTTCATTGATTGTAGCCTAAATAATTCACGTATGACTGAGTGGTAAAACCGTTGAGAAACGTTTTCAATATTGCGTACGAACGCAAGGCCATTTTGTTTAAATACATAATAATAATTTGTTACACAAACATTTGATGTATTAGGTATTGACTCAGATAAATATACTCATAAAAATAAACTGACTCATGCAAATAAATGTTTTCTTTAGTTAATATTGTTATTTCTTTGAATTGAGTAGGTAGGTAATAAACTTTGGGAAATTCTGCTTTGTCCACTATAACTTAACATGGCTGCAAGTTACATTTTCTGCTGATCACTTAAAGACATACATACCATCACGCCTGTATTCCCCGAAAGGTAGGCAGATTTGTCCTACACCCACAGTTCGCCGTATTTTTAGTTTCCATGTAATAGAGAGCGAGCATATTACCCTTAACCGAGCACAAATCCTAACTCTGAGCTGCTACTGAGAATTTCATAGAAAAACCCAATAACACTTTTTGCTCGACCTGGGAATCGAATTCAAGACCTCTAGCGTAGCAGTCGCGCTTAGGCTATCGAAGCAGTTCTACACCATATCTGGGTATTTTCTGGTTAGTTCCGACTTTATCTCTTCTCCATTTTCACATAAATTCACAGAAGAAGATTTTTACAGAATAGTGCAGGGCAGGTGGAATGATAGTCCACGTAAAGCTCACGTCTTTTTAATTTCTTTGGATGGTAAACAAGCCCACAGCCCACCAATACCAGAGGCCTTGCAAATGCGTTGCCATTCCAGAGACAAAGTTGAAGTGTCTCATTTGCCTGTAATTAAATAAATAAATAAATAAATATCTTGGGACAACTCACACACGGCTATCTGATTCCAAGCTAAGCAGAGCTTGTGTTATGGTAACCAGACAACTGATATACTTATATAATTTATAAATACATACATATTATAGATAAATCACACCCAGACACAGAACAAACAATCATGCTCATCACACAAAGTTTGTCCTGGGTGGGAATCGAACCCACGACCTCCGGCTTAGCAGTCAGGGCCACTAACCACTAGACCAACAGGCCCGTCAATTACACCGGCACCCATGCTGTTCATCTTCAAACCGGAACACAGCAACGCTGCTTTACGGCAGAAAAAGGTATGGTGGTAGTCCTTTCCCGGACAAGCTCCTTCACAAAGGGCTCTACTACTACTAACCTTCTTAACTTTTTACCGAGGGAGCATTTTATAAAATAACACTACTTTTTTCTTTTTTTTTTTGCTGTTTTGCAAAATTTTATTACGTTTCAAGCGGTGTGTTTGTTGGCTATCATCCTCGCGAATTAGCGATGATCACATCATATTGTTTGTACGAACATACAAACCTCTTTTGATTGTTCTTAGTTAGATTGCATTGATCGCATGAATCCATGAATGTCATCGTTCTCGTGCGAGTGACGGCCAATAAGGTCACAGCTGTAGTTCATCATCGCACTTGAAATAGTGTCCTTATTTCACCCGCGTTTCACCCGCATCCGAAGACAGCAGTGTGATTCTCTAAGCCTCACTACGTAATTCGAAAGCTGAATCCACAGTGAGATTACAAAATGGTATTCTGTTAAACACGATCACGCCGGTGACGTCACCACGGCGAACGAATACTAAACCAATGACAAATTGGTTCGTTATCGAAGTGAGCGCGATCACTTTAGTGAGACTCGTTTTCGAGTTTCCATTTTAGAGAATCGCACTACTGGACACCGAAAACCGCATTTTTTTGTCAGCGTCATACTTATTATGTTTCAAAGTATCATGGAACAAAAATCGCAAAGGAGTTCATAATTCATAATAATATTTTTTTTTAATTTTGGTTCATAATTTAATGTAATGCTACGAGAATTTCATAGAAAAACCCTAAAACACTGCTCAACCTGGGAATTGAACTCAAGATCTCTAGCATAGCAGTGACGCTAAGGACCACTAGGCTAACGAGGTTATTTTAAAACAAAATCGGTTCCCGCTGTCTGTACGCTTAGATCTTTTAAACTTTATGCCATTTATAACCTTAAGTGCATTGACTTTTCTAATATAAAAAGTTTTAATAACAATGTTCAATGTTCTATAGATATTTATTAAAATGGTCATGTCAATAAATGATGTAGGTATGTTTATTATACGTGTGACTTTAGGAAATGACCTTAGTTTAACGAACACTACACATACATAATTACCATCATGCCTGTATTATCCGGCAGAGATGTACGAATGTACACCCACAGTTCACCGGTATGTTTAGGTTCCATGTAGTAGCGGTCGCCCCATATGTTGTCCTCAAAAAACGAAAACTAAGTAACCCACAATCTTTTAATAATTAAATGAATTACGTCAAACTCATGTATTATGTCAAATGTGTAACATTAATATCAATTAATAACAGTTCAATATACACCCAAAATTGAATATCTTAAAAAAAAACTCAGCGTTAGGTATCCAAAATCACTACAATAACTTCGAAAATTTTAGAAAGTTTTTGGTTCCTTTTGCATCAATATCAATTACCTACTATTATTTATAGTTTATAGGTACATTAAACGACTTCAAAAATGAAGAAAGGAGGATTTACCTGTGTTTTTTTTTTCGAGTATTGTGTATTCCCATCACTGGGCAAAATTTGCCCAGTTAATATGGTCTTTATATCTAGTATATTGTCATACTAAACTGCTATTGCTATGAAAGACATAGCCTATCCGCCTACAACCAACTTTTAATAGGACTGTATCGTACCGATCCAATAAATTCATAGTTTCGTGGAACCAGGACGTGTGCTAAAAATTCGTATGTTCCATTCTCTAAGACCAAAAACGGTCACCGACTATCTGACGTAGGCACTAAAAAACGCCTTAGACACAAAACCCTCCTTTACGTAGCTGAAAAGTAGACAATAAATTTGCTCCCTCAAGTAACTTTCGTCCAAATAAAACAGACTTCAGAGTGCGATTCTCTAAGCCTCACTTCGTAATTCGAAAGCTGAATCCGCAGTGAGATTACAAAATGGTATTCTGTCAAACACGATCACGCCAGTGATGTCACCACGGCGAACGAATACTAAACCAATGACAAGTTGGTTCGTTATCGAAGTGAGCGCGATCACTTTAGTGAGACTCGTTTTCGAGTTTGCATTTTAGAGAATCGCACTACAGAACTAAAATAAAATTCACATTATTCTGTTCAATATGTCCACAGCATCTTGCCAGCCAGTTATTACCCTTAAGTTGAATGAACTGGTATAAAAAGGATTGTATTATTACCGTTAGGAGGTATAAAAAAAAAAGAAAAAAAGTATCTTCGAAGCGTGCAAGTCACTGGAATGGAAACCAAGGCTAGTACCTACCTATCTATCTACTTTATTAGAATAAAAACTAGCCAATTGCAATTCAGACTAGTACATTTAAGAATCTCTAGCGTATAGTGACTTCATCCGCGCCAAATTTGATGTACTATCCCTCGAGAACCATACATTTTTCCGGGATAAAAAGTGACTATGTGTTATATTACGCTACAATCTATCTCAGTGCCAAATTTCATCCAGATCCGTTTTTACCGTTTAAGCATGAAAGAGTAACAAACATCCATCCATCCATCCATCTTCACTTTTCGCATGTTATAATATTTGTAGGATCCTTCCTACTAATATTATAAATGCTAAAATAGGATAGGATTTTAAAGACCTAACTAAGATTTTGATCCAAAGTTGTACAAACGACGATTAAATTTCGGATTTTAAAACTAGATTTTTCGATTATTCTGTTTATCATTCCCCTAATTCTTAAGCGACCCTCTACTTTAACTCTAAGACGTTCTTAAATGTATCTCTGTCGCTACAATATACCTTATAGTGACTGAGATAGCATGAGACTTAAAGGCGACTTAAAATATTAAGTTGCGTTTGAGATTTTCCCCGTTTGAACTAATAAATATTATTTTAGTTTTCACAATAATTGAATGAGATTTTCCAGTACTTGTATTTCTATGGAAACATTTAAATTAATTCATAAATCAACGATCTGGCTTCATCATCATCATCATCATCTCAGCCATAGGACGTCCACTGCTGAACATAGGCCTCCCCTTTAGATGTCCACATAAACCGGTCGGAAGCGACCTGCATCCAGCGTCTTCCGGCGACCTTTATTAGGTCGTCTGTCCATCTTGTTGGTGGACGTCCTACGCTGCGCTTGCTAGTCCGTGGTCGATCTGGCTTAATTTGTTTTAATTACAATAGACAATGTATTGTATTGTATTGAGAAGTCCAATGAAATTCCAATTTAAATTTTCGAATTTGACAGAATAATGAATTTAAAATACCTATAGGTAGCTTAAATCCATTTTTATGTTATTTTTTTGGATTTGTATTATAATACTATTTAGCTTGTCATATGCCCTGCAGTGGCAATAATAGGATGGTTATATATTTAATAACATTGAATTGCCAATCTGCCTCGTTAGCCTAGTGGTCCTAAGCGCGACTGCTACGCTAGACGTCTTGGGTTTCGATTTCCAGGTCCAGCAAAATGTGTTACTGGACCTTTCTATGAAATTCTCAGTAGCAGCTCGGAGTTTGGATTTGTGCCCGGTTAATGGCAATAGGCTCGCCTCCTATTACATGAGACGTAAACATACCGGCAAACTGTGGGTGCACATTAGTACACCTCTGCCTAACCCTTCAGGGAATACAGTCGTGACATTATGTGTGTATGTTTATGTAACATTTATCTCTAAAATGTTTAACTCGTAGATAAACAAAACTCCCTTTATATTGCTACCATAAATCCTCTAACTAGCTATGGTTTTGATGAAAATTCGCAGCCACTGATCCTTTGGTATTTACACACAAAGAGATAGCAGAGCGTTATTGAAAAAAAGACTATAACCTATTCTACAGAAGGTATTAATTGCTAGACGCGGTTTCACGAGAATTTATAACCTACTGGCTTTAGCTGGAAACTTCGTCCTTGTGAATGTCAGTTAAAGTCAAACTGATTCAGAATTGTCAAGAAGTTGGTCAGATAGTCATAAAGTTGAAACTAGTTGCTCATGCCAAATAGTAGGTCTCTATGGAGAAGAACGAGCAAGAAACTCCACGGATTTTACACAAACTTAATTGAAAAGAATATTTCAATTTTCAATGAAACAATTTTTCGATTTTGATGGGTTTTACAAATCAAATCGTAGCTCCGAGCTGATACTGAAAATTTCAGAAAAAAACAATTACACTTTTTGCTCGACCTGGGAATCAAACCCAAGACTTCAACGCAGCAGTCGCACTTAGGGCCACTAGGCCAACGAGGCAGTCACAAAATAATAAACCGAACCAATGCCGTGGACTTCCAAAACTAAAGCTATTTTTCACTTTATGACTTTTGAAGACGGTTGTCTCTTTGTAAAAATGTTTTTTCACGTCAATAGTAAAAGTCCCAGCAAAAAAAATTGCTTAATATTACTTTGATGGGCACTATGCGTACTTAACAGCTAATTATGACGTATATTTTTATACTCCGCATAATAACTTGCTCAAAGGCTTAAGCTTGGATTAATGTTAAAACTCGTTTGTCGTTGATAACACGTTTAGACGGATACAGTATTTAATAACCTTGCTAAAGAGTTCAAAGTTTAACGTCAGCCAAATAGACAACACATTGTCAATTCTTACTTCACCTTTTTTAGGAAGCAAATGTCAAATGCGTCATCCATTTGTTAAGTTAAAAATAACATACTACAGTAACTCTATATCATCTGCCTAGCCTTTTCCCAACTATGTTGGGGTCGGCTTCCAGTCGAACCGGATGCAGCTGAATATCAGTATTTTACATGGAGCGACTGCCTATCAGACCTCCACAACCCAGTAATGGGTAATACGATACTCTTGGTAAGACTGGTTGTCAGACTTTCTGGCTTCTGACTAACAGTAACGACTGTCAAAGATCTACAAATGACAGCCGGGACCAACGGCTTTACGTGCTTTCCGAGGCACGGAGGAAACTCGCTATGGTAAATGGTCACCCATCCACAGACCAACCTCGGCAAGCGTGGCTTAACCCGGAAGATCGGTCTATGCGGCTGTAATTATTTAGCCACGAGCTCCTCTAACTCTATATGCATATTAGTATTTACTACTTAGAACTTAGATGAGCAACACATTTTCGTAGATTTTAATAAACATACACATTTTTTGCCTTGTCAATATAAAATATATTTTATCGCACATACGTTAACGGTCTAACTTGAATGGCAAATTAATTACAGTGTCCGCTAAGCTATGGAGTCGTGTCAAAATCGGTGAAGCCGCTTCGGAGATTAGCCGGAACATACTCGTACTGAGAGACAAATACATTTTTTTATATGTATATTTGTATGGTACCTATTGCACCTTTTTGCGTATTTAGTATAAAGCTGTTATTTTGATAAACAGAAAATGCAATAAATAAATAAATAAAAAATAAAATTTCTTTATTTCAGGCAAGTCAACATTGTTTACATACACCCATAGATTTTAGCTCATACAATTTAAGAGGACGAATTGGAAATTTTGGCATCAGTGATCTCTATTTTTGTCAGCAATTAGGAAACGTATAAAAATGTGAGTTGGTGTTCTGAATAGTTCATGATGAAAGCCTTATTTTGTTAGTTTTCATTACATGATTAAGTAACTTTAGTAACAGAGAAAAAAATATCAAACATACCTCTTTTTAAATAGAGATTCACATCTTATGGGCAAACGGGACCGATTTTAGCCTCTCAACTTGCGCTGTAGACAAGTCTATAAATACTCTTTAAAATTATAGAAGGATTTTCTCAAGTTATCATTTCCGACTAAATAAAATAACAAAAAGTTTACTTACCGGGGTGTGTGCGGGTTGCGGGGGGCGCGCGCCTGGTCTAAAATTATTGTTAAACAATTCGTCGCCTTAAATGAGCAATGAAAATTCAATTTTATTTTTTTATGAAGAAGATTTTAACACTATAACAATCTTTGTCATAGTACAAGCGTACACATTGTGCGTCAAAATTCGGTCATGACAATGTTACTACATAAGCCCCGTTGGTCTGGTGATGGCAAGACCGACTGTTGAGAGTGGGGTCCTAGGTCCGACTCCCAGGTTGGGCAAGTGTTATTGAGTTTTTCTATTAACAATTTCTCAGTAACAGCCCGGCGGCGTTACGAAGTTGGTGGTGTGATACCCCCGTGGCTCGGAAAGCACGTAAAAGCCGTTGGTGCTGCACCTGATTTCTCCCCGATTGTTTTGGATTGTCGTCCCATCGAACTATGAGAGTTAGGGAAGAAGGAGTGCACCTGTGTTTGCGCACACATTGGTGCACTATAATATGTCCTGCGTACTTGGCTAGTCTGTATTAAGATTAGCCGCCGTGGCCGGAATCGGTCTAGAGGATACATACACTACATTACGTAAGCATATGCAAAGTGTTTATAAAAAAGAAATTAGCATTACTATTGTCTAGGCAAGTACTTAGATCGTTTGTTTAATAATTGAGGTCCTTGTTAGATCATTAATTAGCGTGGTATGAGAATGGAGAAGATTCAAACTGTTAGAAACGTTTGTAATTTAATTTGAGTGTGAATCGGTCAAAAATTACTCTGTTTTACCAAATTTTTTTTAGCTTATGTCCTTTCTTAGAGTTCAAGCTTTGTCTGTACCAAATTTGATTAAAATCGGTTCAGTAGTTTAGACATAAAAGCGTAACAAACAAATAATCAAACTCCCTTCGCATCTAACATGTTAGTAAAAACTGTTGTGGATTCCAGATTAAGGAGACTGCTTAAAAAAGCTTTATTTTTTTCATTAACTGCCCCGTTGGTCTCGTGGTCGCAAGTGCGACTGCTGTGCAAGGGGTCCCGGGTTCGATTCCCGGGTCGAGCAAAAAGTGTTATTGGGTTTTTCTATGAAATTCTCAGTAGCAGCTCGGAGTTTGGATTTGTGCCCGGTTAATGGCAATAGGCTCGCCCCCTATTACATGGGACCTAAATATACCGGCGAACTGTGGGTGTACATTGGTACACCTCTGCCTAACCCTTCGGGGAATACAGGCGTGATGGTATTTTTATCATTAAAATAAAGATGATGAAAGAATCTGGAAAATACATCGAATACTGCAATTAAATATTAGACAACCCCTTAAATGGGCCCTCTAGGGCCAGTGCCGGCCAGTTGCGGATCAGAAGAAATCATTTGATGATTTCCTATCCTTAAAAAAAACCCTTTTAAGTATGCCATTATTTTTATCCCCACAATGCTTTTACTTACTACTTACTATGGAAAAAATCTTCGATTCGACCTCCGCTTACCCTCAACGCTACCCTTTACCCTTGGCTTTGATTACAGCCACAAAGGGTCCAATGTCAATCTAATTAGATCGTTCGCGACTAAGGAAATTATCGTCAGCTATTATTTACTTTGAACACTACAGACATAAGGAATTGGTTGCGTTTGCGACTGAACTAATTTTTGTGCTTTTTTTTTTAAGACGGGAAATCATCATATAGCTTCCCCCGCCCTGGGCGGGGCGGGAGGGAGTGTCAGACTTTTACTGACTAAAACCCGTCTATGTTCTTTTTATGTGCCCTTTGCGTTCCGGGGGCGCGGTATCTCTTTCGAACAACCCGCAGCCCCGGCATAATTTTTGTGCTAAACAAAGGATTTTGATTTACGAATTTATTAATTGCTTGCGTGAATTGTAACCGGTTTTATTATAAGTGAACCGCCCGCGACTTCATCCGCGTGCCTGATTTCACCCGTGTTGTATTACGTTTTTGGATACTGCTCCGCTCCCGTGGGTCGTAGCGTGATGTTATATAGCCTATGTTACTCAGGAATAATGTAGCTAAACACACAAATCTTTCGTCTTTATAATATTAGTATAGATGACTAGCTTCTGCCCGCGACTTCGACTTCGACGGTCCCACGGAAACGGTACATTTATCCGGAAAAAAAAACGTATGTTTATTCCACACTAATTAACAAAAAATAATTGACGTAACAAATCGCAAAAAAAAATCATAGATTTGTTAGATTAAAAAGCAAAAAAGTACGTATCCTAGCTAGTATTATAGATCCGAAAGTTAGTTTGTTTGTTTGTTTCCCTCTTTTTCGCACCTTAGGGCCTCCGCACGTTCGACTTTTTGAAGGACCGATTTCATATCGGACCGTCCAATAGATCCATAGTTTTGTGGAATTGACTTTTTTGGAACATCTGCGTTGGTATAGTTTTTACATTACATACATTACATACATACATACATTCCTTTCTCTCCGACCAAAAAATCGGTCACCGATTTTCTGACGTGGGCGGTTAGCCTAAACCACTAAACCGTTTACATTATACGTTGTCAGATGTACAGAAACAGACATAGGATACCTTTCATCTCAAAAAAAGTATTGTTCCCGAGATAAACAACAATAACGTGCTTATGATAATGGCGCCACATGTCTTTCGAATAAATTCACTCTGACGCAGACGTAGTCGCGGACGAAAGCTAGTTGACATAATAAACCACAAAAAATCTTAGATATATTAGATTAACAAGCAAAAAAGGTACCTATATGTAAACTAATAAAGGTCCTTCTGATTTAGGGCGCTTTCAATTTAGACGATTGGTGCCGGACTGCTGCAGTCCGGGTATCGTACTGCGCACGGGCGGTTATGATTTTTCATACAAAATGTCTCGACGCAAAGTCGTGCGAAAGCAGTGCGGCGCACGTCCGTATACGGAACGGCTGAGACACTGACAGGTTGTGTCAGTGTCTCAGCTCAGTCGTTGTTCGCTAGTGCTGTGAACGCATCGTGTTTCTTAGAAATTCGACCGGACTGCAGCCGCGTATCTCTTCAAATAAGACGATTTACGTCGCACTGCTGTCGTCCGGCAGCAGTACGGCTCATGGTCGTAACAACCGTGCGGCAGCAGTCCGGCACCAACCGTCTAAATTGAAAGCGCCCTAAAATCTTGTCGTAAATACATGAAAAAAACTTGTGATTTTCAATCAACCTTGATCATAGTATTGCTTTGCTTATTAATTTTTGACATACCTACGAGAATTTATGACGCTCAAATAACTCAGGTTACAATATAACTGAATACTTGATTTATTTCCTCAAATTCTTGAGGATAATTGTATAAAATTCTAATATGATTTCGATTTTGAATACCATTGATACCTTTAAAAAAATATTCTTTTTGAATATAGACTATAATATAATACTGTCTCTGCCTAACCCTCCGGGGAATACAGGCGTGATGGTACGTTATGTTATAATACAATTCAGCTCGTGAGAAAACATATTCCAAATACTGTAATGACTGCTCCGCTCCCGTTGGTAGTAGCGTGATGTTTTATACGGATAAACCTTCCTATTTAATCACTCTATTTATTTATGAAAACTGTATTAAAATCGGTTTCGTAGTTTAAAAGATCTAAGCGTACAGAGAGTCACACGGCAGAAAGCGACTTTGTTTTATATTATTTAGAGATTATTGAATGTTTTGAAACAACTGCCTCATTAGCCTAGTGGTCCTAAGCGCGACTGCTACGCTAGAGGTCTTTGATCCGATTCCCAGGTCCAGGAAAGTGTTATTGGGTTTTTCGATGGCATTCTCAGTGGCATCTCGGAGTTAGGATTTGTGCCCGGTTAGTGGCAATAGGCTGTTACACAGGGTCTAAAGATACCGGCGAACTGTCATGGGTGTAGATTGGTACACCTCTGCCTAAATCTTCGGGAAATACAGACGTGATAGTATATGTGCGTGTGTATTTAAACAAATTATTAATTTAGTCACACTCCATTGCGATTAATCGTTCCTATCTGCACGCATCCTTACAAAACTTCAACAATTGTCGCAGAACGTTCTCAGGGTAACAACTTTCATTATTAAAGATTTTTTAACTCTCATTAAGCAAGAGTTAAACAATTGACATTGTTTTAATTGCGCAAGACTGTTGAAGTACGGATTAAAATGAGGCTTAGATTTGAATTATACAATTCATTGTTCTTTCCTCTAAGACAGAGCAGGTTTTTTATACGCGATGGGTAAGCTCTTGACTATAGCGCAGATTAAATAAGAAACTCTAGTCTTGGTCAGAGGTGCAATAGACAAAGTCTACGATGGAGTGAGCTTACCCAGAAGGAGCCTATTCACTCTAACTTTGAAGAGATTAGGGTTGAATGCGTTCGAAAATACAGACGCAAGGTAGACAGTTCCACTCTTTTGCAGTATATTAGTTTTAATATTTTGCAGGTATTTCTTTTTCGGAATAGTATCTTACTGGTTAACCCAGGAGGTATTTTTTTATATAATTAGATAACAAACAAACCGATGGCCCACCTGATGTTAAATGGTCACTGCTGCCTAGACATCTGCAATACCAGAGCCTTTGCAAATGCGTTGCTATCCCAGTGACAAAGTTGAAATGTCTTATGTGCTAATTATAACAGCACTCATAATCTTCAAACCGGAACACAGCCATGGCAGAAATATACTTAGTGTACCTTTATCATTTTTGGTTATTTTTGTGTAAAAACCATTTTTCGAATGATTCAGTCTTATATTTATCTAATATTCTTAGTATTTCTGACTCATAATGACAAAATAAACCCATTAATAAAGATTTATCAGGCAGGGTTTTTTTTCGATGGGAAATCATTAAATGACTTCTTCCGCCCTGGGTGGGGCGTTAGGTCAGACAGGATTGTCAGAACTTTTACTGACTAAAACCCATTCATATTCCTTCTTGTGCCCTTTGCGTTCCGGGGGCGCGGTATCTCTTTCGAACAACTCGCAGCCCCGGCAGGCATCAGGCCTGACTGGCCTCTCCAATTCAGCAAGGGGCTATAGTCATTCTATAGTCTCAGGTAGCAAATTCCATGCAACGCTGCTTTGTGGCAGAAATAGGTATAGTGGTAGAACTACCCTGGTCAACGCGAATTAATAATTATGCATCTGAGCAAACATGTCAAATCCTAACATTTTGGAGCTGATGATTTGATCATAGATTCTTTTCCATAACGAATAAAATCAGTTACAATATTGAACTTCTGTATGAAAAGCGTAAAAAGTTGATTTAAGAAATTATACGCAAATTATAGTCAAACTTCTGACCGCGACTTCTTCGCGCATTTGTTTCACCAGCGTTTAGTTACATCTTTGGTTATTGCTCCGCTCCCGAGTGTTGCAGCGTGATGTTATAAAGCTTATACTGTTCCTCATGAATCCGGCTATCATTGACAAAAATAATAATTCCAATCCGATTGGTAGTTTTAGAGATAAGCGCGCTTAAACAAACAAACCAACAAACAAAAAGAAATCTTTCGCTTAATTATATTATAGTATTAGATTAATCAGCAAATACCAACTGTGTGTAACATTTAGGTAATTTGAAAAGCTTCAAAAATTTGGCAATACTTCGGTTATGATATATTGCACGTCTAGTTCTGATATCATCTACACCAGGGGTACCCAACTTGATTAGAAGCATTACTGTTTACTGTCTAGACTTTTTTCGATCCACCAATAACATAATTCAGTACTTCTTCATAATTATACTAAACATGGAATTGTACCTATACCATGACATTTAAACGAAGTAAATGAAGCAGCTATAATGGCGGTTAAAGCGCCAATGTGAATTTTTCAGTTCATGTATACCTTCTAAGTTTGTCTTGAAACATCACTGAAATCGGTGAAGGAAAACATCGTGAGGGAACCTAGACTTATTGTCTATACGAATATACGTGAAATCGCCAATCCGTATTGAGCAAGCGTGATGATCAAAGCATGAGTCTCCTCTGATAATAATAGATTTGAATTATTTCATGTTACAAATGAAACAGTATACAAACAGTTTTTTTATTTATTAAACAACAGCACTGCGTCTGCGATCCACCTGCCGATTGTAATCGACCAGTTGGCCACCTCTGATCTAGACATTATTACAACATTCTAGATTCGAGTCATCACGACTTTTTGTAACACTAGTTTTATACTAATGTCTAAGACGTAGAGCAATATGAACAGATTTAGAAATTACTTTTAGATCCGTAGCATTGCGTATAGCAAAACAGTTTATTTTTATTATTTGGTTATAGGTCAGCGATTTTGCCCAATGAGACGAAATAGTTGAATATTTGAGGAGGATGGAGGGAGGACTTTGCCTTGGAGTACAAAACTTAGGTACTAATAAGAAAAACGACGGGTTGCACTCCGGGAGTGCCAGCAGAAGTGAAAACGCTAAAGACGTACACAAATATGACATATTTGTGTACGATAATTCGTAAGATTTTCGATCTGCCGTGCGATTCTCTAACATATTCCAGTGCTGCGCTCGACGTCGAGCAGATCGACGAAACTTCGGTAAAATCAACTCTATGCGTTGTGCGTAAAGTTGATTTGACAGTAGTGTCGTCGACGAGCTCGACGTCGAGCGCAGCGCTGGAATATGTTAGAGAATCGCACGGTAGGTCACGTGTCCTGACGCGAGTTTAACATTTTTTACCCATTCCAAAACAAGTGCATAACGCTGCTTACGAATTTTCAATCAGGGTCTCGGTCCTGAAGCGAGTTTAACATTTTTTACCCATTCAGAAAAAAGTGCACAACGCCGCTAAAGAAGTTTTTACTTCAAAAAATGTAAAGAGTAACTTGCCTATTCTTCTCCATACGAAACTATCGTTTGGAAGAGGCAGTATCTTTTTTCGAGACTAGTTTCTGTCCGCGATTTTGCCTGCATCAAAGTTAACCTGTATCATTCATAATATGCTAGGAGAATTTTTAACTTCCTTGGATGGCAAAGAAACTGACAACCCACCTGATGATAAGTGGTCACCTTTGCCTATCGACATCTGCAATATCAGAGGCCTTGCAAATGCGTTGCCATCCCAGAGACAAAGTTGAAATATCTCATGTGTCTGTAATTACACCGGCCCCCATACCCTTCAAAACCAAAACAGTAACGCTGCTTTGCGACAGAAATAGGTATGCTGGTAGTACTTCCCCGGACGAGCTCCTCTACAAACAGCTCACTTCAAATTCACGTCACCAAAATTTTCCAAGGGATAATTTACAGAATACACCGGTTCGTAACTAAATTTACAATTTAATGTCACCACTTTTCAAGTTTAAAAACTGGTTTAAATATTCAAAATGGACCTTATTAAAATACCCTTTATTTCAATAATTAGAACATTAAATAAATATCGTTAAGTCGTTAAATGGGTGTGTACTAAGCAATGTATAGTATTTGCCACTTCTAAAGAAATATCATTATGATTTTTGCAATCTATCTTCTTTAGTAAGGTCTAAAAACCTCACACACCCTAGTGCCAAAGTTGCTAAACCACCTCAAGGGCCTCTGACATGGCTACCGAAATCAGATGATGATTTTTGATAAATGAATTTGAATCATCATATGGAAACCTGGATTGATAAATTAATATATGTCTGAAATGGTCACTCCGCCTGAAGTAACCGTGGTGATCAATGCACGTGCCTTCTCTGTATGAGAAGAGACCTTTGCCCTGCAGTAGGAAAATAATAGATTACCATTATTTATTTTAAAACAATAATTGCCTTTATTTGGCTTTTTTGGGTTACTGCTGTGCAAGGGGTCCCGGGTTCGATTCCCAGGTCGAGCAAAAAGTGTTATTGGGTTTTTCTATGAAATTCTCAGTAGCAGCTCGGAGTTTGGATTTGTGCCCGGTTAATGGCAATAGGCTCGCCCTTTATTACATGGGACCTAAATATACCGGCGAACTGTGGGTGTACATTGGTACACCTCTGCCTAACCCTTCGGGGAATACAGGCGTGATGGTATATATATATTTGGCCTCTAATTATGTTTTACTTAGTCTTAGTTATTTTTGCCATATCAGCCTAATATTGTCCGGTTTAAAACCGGCCTCTAAATCGTTTGCCCACCAGACCATACAAAATATGACTAATTAAAATTCTGGTTCCGATTACGACACGTAGTTAATTAAATGGCTCGCCTTGAGTCGTGCTTCGTACGTGTGTATTGCCATCACGATTCATACAAAGCCATCCAACCAACCAACCATCCCCTCTCTTTTCTTGGATTTACCGAAGAGGCAAGCAATGGGACCTTCAAGATCCCGGACAAGATTTATAGAAATTCTATTATCCACAATCACTACTCTAATCTATACTAATATTATAAAGAGGAAAGATTTTCTGTTTGACTCCGAAACTGCTGGACCGATATTAACCATTTTTCACCAATACATAGCTACATTATTCCTAAGTAACACAGGCTATATAACTTCACGCTAAGATCCATGGAAGCGGAGCCAGGCGGACGAAGCCGCGGGCAGTTCGCTATTGAGTTTATATGTTTGTAATGCACCCACGATATAGCAGAAATTCATAGTTCAGGGCAAAGTTATTAAAGAAAGAAAGAAAGATTTGTTTGTTTCCTCATATTATGACATAACTCCTGAACTGATTGTAATGAAATTTGTCAAAGACCTAGCTTGAGAACTGGATAAGCACACAGTCTAATCTCAAATCTGCAATTTCTTCTCCATATCATCGAAATTTAGGCGGATAAAGTCCCGGGCAAAAGCTAGTAGATTCTCAAGTATGTCTGCCGCCAAGCAGCATTGCTCTATTTTAGTTTAAACACTAAAGAGAATGGACACTTAGGTCACTTTTTTGCTGCCAAAAAACATAAAAAAGTGATTTGTAAAAATGCCAGTTATAAATAATTGCTCTTTAAAACCCTATTTATATCACAACAGGTTCCAAGCTATTTAAAAAAGCCGGTTATGAATGACGCACTGGCTACAAGTCCTTTAGTGGTTCTGGACCTAAACTGGTTTGACCATACTGTGAATGTGAATATCTGATGTATTCTTGATCGTGGAAAGAATTTTTATTAACTTTGATACTTGACATTGCAAAATATGTTACAATTTGAGCAAATAATCTTGTGATCTACTTTTTTTTTGTATTGAGAATTAAATTATCTTAAGCTTAGTTTCCATACGTTGGACCTTTTTTTATTTAGGATGGGAAATCATCAAATGACTTCTTTTGCTCTGGGGAGCGGAAGGGAGTGTCAGACTCTTACTGACTAAAACCCATCCGTGTTCCTCCTAATGCCCTTTGAGTCCCAGGGCCGCGGTTACTCTTTCGAACAAACTCCGCATCCCTGGCAGGCACTGACTCTAGTAGGCCCCAATACGTTAGACCTTTTTTGTTTATTTGGCAGGAGCAACTTGTTTCAACCTTCTGTGTAACTTCTTGACAGTTCAAAAGTGTGATGTAAAGTGTGTGAGGGTGTGTTTGAGTGTTCAAGATGTGAGTGGCAACGCCGAGAGGGGACGCCCTAGAAAGACCTACCCTGACCTAATTGGTGAGGTTCTTCAGAAAGGTCGGGTGTGCAGTACTCGTAACCGGCGTGCTTGTATGACCAGATGTATGAACGTGAACGAGGCGAAAGTAGTATGTAAGGATCGTAGCAGGTGGCGTTCTGTGGTTTCTGCCTACCCCCATGGGAAAAAGGCGTGAGTTTGTGTATGTATGTGTATGTGTCAAAAGTGTCTCTAAATGGAATAATTGAAATAAATGACTTTTTGATCAATAAGTGGAGTTTCTTGCTCGTTCTTCTCCATAGAAACCTACCTACGTTTTAAAACTAGCTACTAGCTTCAACTTTCGGACTAACAGACCGTCTCCTTGACAATATAAAAGTGCCTGTAAGTAATAGGAGGCACATGAGACATTTCAACTTTGTCGATGTGATGGCAACGCATTTGCAAGGCCTCTGGTATTGCAGATGTCCGTTTTGGAACGAGCAAATAGCTTCAAGTTACTGTAACTTCTTGACAATTCAAAAGTTCCTGTAAATGTTCTAATTGAAATAAATGCTTTGACTTTGACATAGTATAAAACAAAGTCGCTTTCTGATGTCTGTCCCTCCGTACGCTTAGATCTTTTAAACTACGCAATGGATTTTATTACGGTTTTCATCAATATAGTAGTGATTCAAGAGACAGGATTATAAGTATATAACATCACGCTACGATCAACGGGAACGGAGCAGTAACTAAGGACATAACTGAACGCGGGTGACACTACGGGGTATAGCAAGTATTTTACCACACTTAACATCAGGTCGGCCATCGGCTTATTTATCATCCAATTTTATTTAAGATCTTCAAAAATAGCTCTGCCTACTAATCTGTTTTCTTAGATCTTAACAGATTTTATCAAATTTTCCTGTTTTTGGAAGCCCGTTTAAGTGAGTGTTACTTCCGTTACTTCAACCTGACTTAATTTATGGTATTACTTCCTTCCTCACTTAAATTATGCCTACAATGTTAAATCCATTAGCTCCATATCATCGGGAATGCCTCTTTAATCCTCCTTAAAGGTTAAAAGAGTTCAGAGTGCAGATCAAAAAATGGGAGGTTCTTCAGAAAGGTCAGGTGCGCAGTACTCGTAACCGGCGTGCTTGTATGACCAGATGTATGAATGTGGACGAGGCGAAAGGAGTGTGTAAGGATCGTAGCCGGTTGCGGTCCGTGGTTTCTGCCTACCCCCATGGGAAAAAGGCGTGAGTTTATGTATGTATGTATCAAAAAATGGTAATCATTCCAAATATATAAGATATTTATGTTCAGTCACTGAACATGTATATAGATCTATATTAATAATAATAAAGCTAAAGATTTTTTGTTAGCATGTTTTACGAGTAACACGCTAATCTTTAAAACTACCGGTCAGATTGGAAAAAAAACTCTTCGTAGGATTTTTTTGTTGTGTGTGTTTTAAGCGCGCTAATCTCTGGAACTACCCATCGGATTGGAAAATATCTTCATGTTTATAATAGCCAGATTCATGACAAATAGTATAAGCTATAAAACATCACGCTACGACACACGGGAGCGGAGCAATAACCAAAAACGTAACTTCGGGTGAATATAAAAAAATACCAGCCAAATATTGCCCCAGAGCCAAGGCCTCATCTCATACAAACAAGACACGATCATTGATCACCACGCTTGCTCAAGGTACAAAGGCAGTTAAAGGAAAGAGAGCATGAACATAACAAGAGGCTTTTCTCGACAGATGACCATGATTGAGCGGATGTGGGGAAACTGTGACGTCATAGAAATAATAAGCCAACAGCTCTTAATGGCTAAGTAAACAGTAATTTACATGAAGGTCGGTAAGAATTGTAGGTGAGGCGATTTCCGTTGAAGGTTTTGGTTGAGATGGGAGTTAAGAGATGAGAAGTAAAACAGCAATGTTTACTGTTGATTTTGAATGCTGAGTTGGTAAAGAGTGTGTAACAGATAATAAAAAAATGTATAATGTATTTCTCCAGACCGATTTCGGCCATGGCGTTGTACATGACAGTTATCCACAGAGCGCAGGTGACAACCACAGGTTACCAAATTATTTTGATGAATGCGTTCATCTTTAAAAAATGTGATACAGCGTTGTGCGAAGTGCAAACTACGGCTACTCGTATTGCACACTAGCCACGCACGCAGGAGATATTAAAGTGCAAAAGCGTGTGCGCAAACACTGGTGCACTCGCTCTTCCCTAACTCTTATAACCCGATGAGACCGAAATCCGATACGACCGGAGAGAGATCAGGCGCAGGACCAACGGCTTTACGTGCTTTCCGAGGCACGGGGGTGTTATACCACCAACTTCCAAACTCCGAGCTACTGAGAAATTCCTAATGGAAAAACCCATTAACACTTTAATTGTCTTAAAAACAAAGATCAAGTCACACGAGCCAGTCAGATCCAGATAATGACAATACTACTTCTCTACATAGGTATAGGTATTATTAATTTTGTCTTTTAGTCACGTCCATTGTTTTCACATATAGAAGCAACAAGAATTTTGTAACCATGATTTTGTAAAAACCATTTTGAAAAGAGTGTCCATGGAGTTTCTTGCTCGTTCTTCTCCATAGAGATCTACGTTTTAGAACGAGCAAATAGCTTCAAGTTACTGTAACTTCTTGACAATTCAAAAGTGCCTGTAAATGTTCTAATTGAAATAAATGCTTTGACTTTGACTTTGACATAGTATAAAACAAAGTCGCTTTCTGATGTCTGTCCCTCCGTACGCTTAGATCTTTTAAACTACGCAATGGATTTTATTACGGTTTTCATCAATATAGTAGTTATTCAAGAGACAGGATTATAAGTATATAACATCACGCTACAACCAACGGGAGCGGAGCAGTAACTAAGGACATAACTGAACGCGGGCGATACTACGGGGTATAGCTAGTATTTTATTAATGTGATAGACTGCTGCACTTTTGGATGTTTGGATGTTTATCATCCACGTCTTAACGGCTAATATATAGTTAGTAGTAGTAATCCTACTACTATTATAAAGGCGAAAGTTTGTATGTATGGATGTATGGATGTATGGATGTATGGATGTTTGTTACTCTTTCACGCTTAAACGGCTGAATGGATCTGGATGAAATTTGGCACAAAGATAGATTATAGTCTGGAATAACACATAGGCTACTTTTTATCCCGGGAAAATGTACGGTACCCGTAGGATAACACATCAACTGTGACGCGGACGAAGTCGCGGGCAGAAGCTAGTATAGTATAATTATAATTATCGATAGTATAATTTTCTACAATCACCCGAGTAAAACCACTGGCAAAAGCTATGTAGTATTTATTACATTGGCGCATGAGAACGGATTAATGGTTAGGATAATCTCACTGACGTCATACATGCCCAACAAATTGGTACTGGTCAAATGATTCAAGCTTCAGCTATCGTTAACTTCCTACACCGAAGATTCTTTGTTATTCTGACAACACTTACAAATATTTAACTTAACAAGGATACAATGTTCACGTCCGTTCTTGTCATATTTAGTGTATTGACTTATGAGATAGCTAGCTTCCGCCCGCGACTTCGCCCACGTTAAGTTACGTCTTTAGTTGCTGCTGCGCTCTCATGGGTTGTAGCGTGATGTTATATGGCCTTTGTTACTCTGGAATAATATAGCTATCTATAGGTGTAATGATGGCTAAAATCGGCCTAATAATTTTGGACCTTATTTGGTACAAACATTTCTTTTTTTTAATGTTTATAATTTTAGTCTAGGTATAAACTAGCTATGTACCCCGCGGTGTCACCCAGCTTTCAGTTACGTCTTTGATTACTGCTTACCCGTTGTTCCTAGCTTAATGTTTTATACGTATAAACCTTCCTCTTGAATCACTCTATCTATTGACAAAAACCGCATTAAAATTCGTTGAGGAGTTTAAAAGATCTAAGCGTACAGACGGCGGGAAGCGACTTTGTTTCATACTATGTATAGATACGTTTATTATGAAGTCCCACAATGACGCATTCGTTCTTGGTTCTAAGAAAATAACAGCATTAAACGCAATGTCACGATGATCAAGCAGGTTCAAAACTTAGGTAAGAATTATAAACCGATCATAATTTTGATGGAGTTTTTTCACGGATCTCAGTCTACAATAATTTATCAAATGTCTGGTTCACGTGTACCCTTCACGACAATATTTGATGCTATTGACAGTCTGAAGAGTATCTAAACTTATAGGTATCCTGAAATAAATATAAATACATACCATCACGCCTGTATTCCCCGAAGGGTTAAGCAGAGATGTAACAATGTACACCCACAGTTCGCCGTTATGTTTAAGGTCCCATGTAATTTTAACCGGGCACAAATCCTGAAAGGCTGTTTACTTACATTTTCTTCACATAATTCAACAGGAATAATGTAACGAATCGGGAAGTGTAAGGTGTAAGACGCCCTCAGGCTCGGTGGAGCGGCAATCTTCGCAAGGTAGCTGGTAGCAACTGGATGAGAGTTGCCGAGAATCGAGTTAAATGGCGTATGATTGCAGAGGCTTATGTCCAGCAGAGGACTGTTGCAGGCTGCTGATGAATGTCACCAAGGGTTTGTAAATTAATGGTAAGGAGTGTCCGTGGAGTTTCTTGCTGATTCTTCTCCACAGAGACCAACATTTTGGTACAAGCCACTAGGTCCGATTTTTTGACAGTCTTCTTGACAAATCAATAGTGCTTTTACATGGTTTATCTGAAATAAATACTTTGACTATCACAATAACAGAACAGCCAAAAACGATACGGGCATCCCTTTGTAGACGCACTTCTGGTTCCAAACAAACAAAAAGTTTACCGTGAATGTTATCTCCATACCGTCGACCCCAACCCTTGCAAAACTGCCTACATTTCAATTCCAAAACCCGCATGCAAAAAAGAACTTACTGATAAGGTCATATAGGTACAAATTTCATGCAAAATATTGACATTTGACTGACGGCAGAGATACCTTTGTGTGAAAAGTTTTGAAACTATTTGTTCTAGCATGCTAATATTTTATTACGCAGATCGCTTGGCTGTGGTGTCAAGGCCTTGGACCTCTACAGACTTTGAGAAGCTAATGAATAATTAGCCATGAGATTCTGCCGCTATTTGAGTTAAAAATTATAATACTTGTTGTCATGTGAGGTTTACAGCAGTTTTTGTGCCGATGTGCCGATATTCGTGACGGCCAATGGTAGCCAAGAGCCTAGATTAACACCTAAAGAGATGAGAAGAGATGAGAAGAGAGCGGATGGATCAAGGGCTTCATTCAGGTGGCGGTTTTTCTGGACACGGCGCGTATTCTTAGGAGGCTTCTTCCTCTGGACTCCTGAACCCGGTAGCTTGGACATTGTTTCCAGTGCCGGTTAGCTACTATTTTAACCAAACCGACCAAATACCTACTCATTCGCCACGAAGAACTGCATGGATTCTTCCAAAATAATCTCAAAAACTGAAGGATGACGCACGGAATCGCAAAAGATTAAAGGAGTAGAAACAGGCCTTAACAAAAAAAAACCCGAAATATGGTATTAATAACTAGTAGGGTTATTTCAAATATTTGACTGACAGCAAAAATATTTTTGTAAGTTTATATTTTTGCTGTCAGTCAAATATTTGAAATAACCCCATTAAGTTTTCATAACTTAATGGGGTTATTTCAAATATTTGACTGACAGCAAAATATCAGGTAGGTACAATGTAACTTTTTTTTTCTACCATGTTAATATAAGACTTCTGGTGCATTCAAGGTAGCTGGCAATCCTTGATCCCTACGGGTCGGGTCGGTTAGGAAGCTACTGATTATTTGAATGTCTTACAACTGTCAGCTTAGGGTGAGGGTTGAAGTTTTGACAAGTTATCATTTTTAGGCTGTGCTGTGACAAACCTTGGCGTTTTGAGTGACGTGTACTTGAACTGGAGTTAGGTTACTAAATGTTATTACTAAACAATTTGTTTTATTGTATAATGCTTGCGAGCTTTTGTCCGCCTCGCGCTTAGTTATGTGTATGGTTACTGCTTCACCCCCGTGGTTCGTAGCGTGATGTCATACATAAACTATACAATTTCTCATGAATTTGGCTATCATATACAAAAATATTTCTACCATCCGTCTGGCAGTTCTAGAAATTAGCGCATTTTAACAAAGCCACACACAAATAAAAAAGCTTTGATATATTAGTATAGAAAGTATAGATTTACACACACATACACATTATATCACGCCTTTATCCCCGAAGGGTTAGGCAGAGAAGTACCAATGTACACCCACAGTTCGCTGGTATGTCTTATGTAAGTCTTATGTATTAGGGAGCGAGCTTGTTGCCATAGTATAGATATATGGGGTGTAGAAAGACACTGAACGAACCCGAAAGTTACAATGCTCTTGCAATCGTTATATTATTTTCCCTCTTAATTTCTGTGCTTCTGAAAAACAACATAGGTAATACATTTTTAATTCATACTAATGTTACAAATGCGAAAGTAAGTCTGTCTGTCTGTTACCTCATCACAGTAAACTACTGGAGCAATCGTAATGTTTGGCAAAGAGATGTCTTGGGATCCGTACAAGGACACTACTTTTTAATCCACGTCTGGGTTTGCGGTAACCGACAATCATGTGGACAAAGTCGCAAGATAAAGCTTTATTTAACAACTAACTCTTGCTTGCGTGTTGATCTGACTGAATTTTCTTACTAATCCCATTTTTTTTAAACATATGTATATAGGTGGGCGTTTTTGGTGAGGTTCTTTAGAAAGGTTGGATGAGCAGTACTCGTAACCGGCATGCTTGTATGACCAGATGTATGAACGTGTGTGAGACAAAAGGAGTACGTAAGGATCGTAGAAGGCGGCGTTCTGTGGTTTCTGCTTACCCCCATCATAGGCATGAGTTCATGTATGTATGTATGTATGTGAAATAAAATATACCCTATAACACTCAGGGATAACGCAGCTTTGTATTTGCGAAATAATTTTCAGAATCCGATCAGAAGTTTCGGA
Source organism: Caradrina clavipalpis (assembly GCA_932526535.1). Taxonomy (NCBI): domain Eukaryota; kingdom Metazoa; phylum Arthropoda; class Insecta; order Lepidoptera; family Noctuidae; genus Caradrina; species Caradrina clavipalpis. Next base: position 3,514,131 of record OW052110.1, read on the forward strand.
GATTAGAGCGTTCAAACAAAACCTCTTTAACTTTTTAATTTAAGTATAATAGACTTAACGGGAGGCAATAGTTTTTTATCCATCTTCCCTTACTGTAACCACAGGGGAAGCCAAACCTGCAGTCCTTGAAGACCGACTTCCAACCAGTCTTCTTTAAACTACAACCAAATCACGCGCACATACACAATCTAAGTAGGGCAACACGTTTATAACCAGTGTAATTAGCAATCTATTAATTAACTTACACATTTTATCACGTATACATCTAAATAACTGATTAACCACACGTTCTCTTACAATTAGGTTGATGAGTTGACTCGTTAGTTTTAAAACAATGGAAGACATTGGGCAACCATTTTGATGACTTCTTTAATTGCAGTTTTTGATGCAAGCTGTTTGTTTTTTACCGATGGGAAATCATTTAATAACTTCTCCTGCCCTGGGCGAAGCGGGAGGGAGTGTCAGACTTTAACTAACAAAAACCCATCTATGTTCCTTCATGTGCCTTTTGCGTTCCGGGGCGCGGTATCTCTTTCAAACAACCCGCAGCCCCGGCAGGCATCGGCCCAGAGCGGCCCCTCAAAATATGCAAGCTGTTGGGACAAATATTTTATTCTTTCTTTACTTGAGTTAGTTCCAGTTTTTTTAATTCTTCTTCTTTTCGTGTCGATTGACTTGTTTTAAATTTTGTCCGATCAGTATTGAGCAACCTGTGTCTATAGATGTACTAATGGCCTCGTTTAGATCTTTCCGGCCGGTTTTTTTTTTAATTTCTTTATATTATAAACTGCCTTGTTACCCTAGTGGTCCTAAGAGTGAATGCTACGCTAGATGTCTTGGGTACGATACCCAGGTCGAGCAAAAAGTGTTATTGGGTTTTTCTATGAAATTCTCAGTAGCAACTAGGAGTTATGATTGGTGCCCGGTTAATGAAAATAGGCTCACCCCTTATTACATGGGACCTAAACATACCGGCGAACTGTGGGTGTACGTACATTGGTTCACCTCTGCCTAACCCTTCGTGAAATACGGGCGTGTAGTATACAGTATGTGAAGAAACTAAACAATTCATTACCCCGCTTAGCTACCTCTTTTGTCGATTGTGCACGGGGTCACAGTTAGTACAGACTTCATCTTACTCAAGATTTTGAACGACATATAAAACGTTACAGATCTACGAGTGGTTTACATCATAATAATCACGCGATGCGCTTGCGCAGTCAACACATCATCACTATGAATAATTGCGAGATGACTGCTTGTGGAATTCGTGGAAATAAGTTAAATATCTTTAGGTACTTAACCTACTATAGAGTATTTTTTAATCTCAGAGACTAAATTGACAGCTTCATACGTCAAATATAAAAATAATATGCTTTCTGTGAAGTTAGTGACAAAAGTAGATTGACATTTTGGATATTTTTAAATCCTTGTGTACGAAAACAAATACGAAATGAATCTAAAATTAGGTATTGCTTAAAATTGTGAATAGAAGTAAATAGTGTGTTTTCGTGTCTATTTAAATCCTACTACTATTATAAAGGCGAAAGTTTGTATGTATGGATGTTTGTTACTCTTTCACGCTTAAACGGCTGAATGGATCTGGATGAAATTTGGCACAAAGATAGATTATAGTCTGGAATAACACATAGGCTACTTTTTATCCCGGGAAAATGTACGGTACCCGTAGGATAACACATCAACTGTGACGCGGACGAAGTCGCGGGCAGAAGCTAGTTATATATAAAAGTAACCTCATACAAAAAACGTGATTTTACATACATACTCGTACATAAACATGTTTTTTTTGCCGTTTTTATAGATAATGGTACGGAACACTACGTGCGCGAATCCGACTCGCACTTGGCCGGTTTTTTTTTTTGTAGTAGTAGAGCTCTTTGATGGAGCTAGTCCTTGGAATAACTACCATCATACCTATTTCTGCCGCAAAGCAGTGTTGCTGTGTTCCAGTTTGAAGGGTATAGGTGCCGGTGTAATTACAGGCACATGAGACATTTCAACTTTGTCTCTGGGATGGCAACGCATTTGCAAGGCCTCTGGTATTGCAGATGTCTATAGGCAGCGGTGACCACTTAACATTAGGTGTGCTGTTGGCTAATTTGCCATCTAATGACATGAAAATTAAAATTCGCTTACGGCAGCCAATGTCAATGAAGACAAGCCAAGTACGCAAGAGATATTATGGTGCACAAGTGTGCATACACCTTTTCTCCGACTGTTCTCTCACTCTTATAGTCCGATGGGACGGCAACCCGACACCACCAGGGAGGGATCAGGCGCAGGACCAAATGGTAACTGATACCATTATCACAGTCCAGTAATCACAGTAACCAAACATCCTGTTTAAAATTAGTTTTAATAGCATCGAGCGTGAAGTTTTGATTAATTTAATTAACATCTTACTTTAAAACAATACCTAGTACTAATTAGTTGTTAGTGACGTCAGTTTGAAGGTTCCGTATCATAAGAATGGTATAATACCCATATATATAATGTTGTAGAAGCAACAAGAATTTTGTAATCATGATTTTGTAAGAACTAATTTGAAAAGAGTGTCCATGGAGTTTCTTGCTCGTTCTTCTCTATAGAGAACTTCGTTTTGGAAAGAGCAACTAGCTTAAACTTACTTTAACTTATTGACAATTCAAAAGTGCCTGTAAATGGTCTAATTGAAATAAATGCTTTGACTTTGACTGAGGTACACACAGCGTCATCAATTGGTTACCCCTCTTGAATTATTTGTTCGAAAAGAGGGTTACCAGATGATGATGCTGTCTGTACCTCAAATGAAAGCCCATCCATACGTAGATACCTACTTAGATATACATAAAGAAATTTTTGCACTTCTCATTGGGATTTTCTGTGAAATTCTCAGTAGCAGCTCGGAGTTAGGATCTGTGTCCGATTAATGGCAATACCAGCAATAATAGGTAATAAGCTCGCCCCCTATTTCATGGGACCTACAACATATCGGCGAACTATGGGTGTGCATCGGTACACCTCTGCCTAACCCTTCGGGGAATACAGGGGTGATTGTATGTATGGAATGGCAATACGTTCGCCCTCTATTACTTGGGGTGCAAATATACCAGCAAACTGTGGGTGTACATTGGTACACCTCTGCCTAATCCCTCGAGGAATACAGACGTATGTGAATGAATGAGTTTCCGTCAGTCTCATATTTTTATATCTCCACATGATAAAAACATCAGTGGTAAACAAGAGCTAGACCATACAACCTCCAAAACACCAAAAACCTGTTTTTTAAGATAAGGAAATAACGATAACAAAACAAAAATCTAAGCTTAAAAAAAGATACAAATTAATTTGTTTTTAAAACGAGTGTGTGATGTATAATAATTAAGGATACCTAAATATTTTGAAACAGAAACACGTGATTTTAAATGACACACATTTACACATATCTAATCTAATTTAGGCTAATTTTAAAACTTTAATTAATTAATGCTAGCCTATTCTAGGCCTAGTACAGATCAAAGACCTCTTTTAAACTTCTAATACAGAGAAGTCACGTATATTGATCTCCACGCTTGCTCAAGGCGTATTGGCGAATTTACATACATACATACATACAATCACGCCTGTATTCCCCGAAGGGTTAGGCAGAGGTGTACCAAAGTACACCCACAGTTCGCCGGTATGTTTTAGGCCCCATGTAATAGGGGGCGAGCCTATTGCCATAACCGGGCACAAATCGTAACTCCGAGCTGCTACTGAGAATTTCATAGAAAAACCCAATAACACTTTTTGCTCGATCTGGGAATCGAACCCAAGACCTCTAGCGTAGCAGTCGCGCTTAGGATCACTAGACCAACAAGGCAGTGGCGAGTTTTAACTTGTTAAAATCTTACGTCCAAGTTTTCTCACGATTTGCGGAGTTTATTCGAAAGAGTTACCGCACCACTGAAACGCAAAAGGCATTAGAAAGAACACGGATGGGTTTTAGTCAGTAAGAGTCTGACACTCCCTTCTACTCCGGCCAGGGCGGGAGACGCCATTTGACCATTTCCCACCATTCAAGGGATGTTTTCCTTTACCGATGTCAGTGATGTCCAAGATAAATTAATAAAGTACATTGGTAACTGTAAAAGCCACATTGGTAGGTACTTGCCCGGAATTGAACTCACAACCTCATGCATCGAGATGCGGGAGGCGGGCATTCTAACCACTGGACTATCACGACGGTATTGTAATGTCGGTTATAAATAAGGTAGATGTAGCAGCCTGAATATTTGTGGTCATTTAGTAGCTAAATACTCACCCCTATTTTAAGGTAATAAGGGCGAATATTTTGGTATTGTGGTGTGTCGAGTATTGGTAAAATATGGATATACCTTAGGTTTAAACAAATATCAATAGAGGCGGTTTTAAATACTTTATCCATGCTGGAATATAGTACAGTTTTGTATGAACAAATATTTTCAGTATACGTCTCGTAAATCTTTGTGTGAAACGTCTGGATGCAAGTGGATATGCGTTTATTTATTTATTTAAACTTTATGCAACAAAAAGCACAAAGCGGACTGAATACCTAAGGTGTTTGTAGAACATTGAACTATATTGCGGAAAAAATAAAGTGTTTATTACTTTGTCAAATGGATATACAAATTAATCTCGCGGAACCCGATGTGTGCCAGTGTGATTTCAATTCTCGCCTATTCTATCCACGTCTAGCCTCGCCGGTAAAAAACCACCTTAACTATACCAGAATGGATTATTTACCCTAATCTGTATACACGTCTCTGCTTCGTGTGTTCGTGATAGGTCTCACCATTGCATTGTATATTTCGACACCTCACGATGAGTCAGAGAACAATAGCTATTTTATTGAGTACATCTTTGGATGTTCTACCATTAACCCTGCAGTGGTCGCGCGGGCTACATATTTTAGGTATAGCCCATGGTTGTTTAAACTGACATGGCTTTTTACGTACTTTTTTTTTCACAGCTGATTTAAACAAGACCATTGAAGATTTATGTTTGTTTTTTGTTTTAATTTTATTTAGGAAGAGTTAATTTGTCATATTTTAATAAGAAAATAATATTTTTTTACATTTATAAAACCGACAAAACAAATTGGGCTACATATTATTATGTAGCCGCGCGACCACTCACGTGGCTTTTTAAGACGCGACCACTGCAGGGTTAAGCTAATGTTGCACCGTGGTGTTGTCTTCAAATAGATTTAGGTACCTATAGTTTTAATTAGTTTATTGAACGTTTGTTGTGTAAATTGTGTCTGGTTGTTTGTCTATACTAATATTGTAAAGAGGAACGATTTTTTTTGTTTGTTTGTAACGAATAGCTCCGAAACTGCTTGACCGATTTTAACATTTTTTTCACCAATTGATAGCTATATTATTCCTGAGAGAGCAGGCTATATAAAATCACGCTACAACCCACGGGAGCGGAGACTTAATCAAAAACGTAACTTAGACGGGCCTGTTGGTCTAGTGGTTAGCGGCCCTGACTGCTAAGCCGGAGGTCGTGGGTTCGATTCCCACCCAGGACAAACTTTGTGTGATGAGCATGATTGTTAGTTCTGTGTCTGGGTGTGATTTATATATACTATGTATGTATTTATAAATTATATAAGTATATATATCAGTTGTCTGGTTACCATAACACAAGCTCGGCTTAGCTTGGGATCAGATAGTGTGTGAGTTGTCCCAAGATATTTATTTATTTATTTATGACGGGTGGAATTAGACACGCAGACAAATTCGCAGGAAGTTTGCTAGTGGGTTTATATGTTTGTACACGTACCCACGGTACAGGAGAAATTCCTAGCCTGTAAATTACACCAATAACGAATTACTTCATCCAGGCGAATATAGATTTAGTGCCAAAAGCACTTACAATAAATCATGTCTAAAAGGATTTTAAAACACACTTCAAATAATTTTGCATAAATGACTAAGAAAATTCGTAAAAATGGACTTGCAGAATATCCCTCCCAGCTTATGTTATGACGTAAAGATGACATAAATAAATCCAAGGGTTATAGATTAACCCAGCTAGAAGCAAGTACCTTTAAAATACACCATCACGCTTCTATTTCCCGATGGGTTAGGCAGTGGTGTATCAATGTAGGTACACTTACAGTTCGCCGGTATGTTTAGGTCCCATGTAATAGGCGGCGAGCCTATTGCCACTAACTGGGGTCAAATCCTAACTCAGAGCTGCTACTGAGAATTTCATAGAAAATTCCAAAAACACTTTGCTCGAACTAGGAATCGAACCCAAAGCCTCTAGCGTAGCAGTCGCGCTTACCACTAGGCTAACGTGGAAAGTTTCTTCCAATATTTGAGGGCGCATTTAAAAACGAATTTATTAATATTAAAGGTCGCAATTAATCCGAAATAGTGGATTCTAAGAAAAAAATAATTAATTCCGCTAATTTATAATTTGTTTGATATTCGGTTCTAGTTCAAGAGTAAATATTATATTTAATGTACATATTAAAATAATTATGAATAATAAATCTACTAACGCGCAAATTCAATCTCCTATATTAGGTTATCCGCGATTCTTGTTTCTTGCTTGTGATTCGCTCATTCAAAGATACAGATAGCAAACTCTATCTTTGATTGGTTACAAGTAAAGATCGGGATCAAGATAGCGATTGAAAAAATAATTGTCAATTTTGATATTTCTGAGCTCAAAAATCGTAAAATGCAGAATGTCCCTAACCACTTCTTGAGCCCAGAGGTATCAAATTGCAAACTACACGTATCAAGATTATAGTCTTATTAAGGCCTTGTATAATATTTTTCTAATTACATAATAACATGGTTTTAACGACCTTGTTAGCCTAGTGGTACTAGTCGCAGCTGCTACGCTAGAGGTCTAGGGTTCGATTCTCAGGTCGAGCAAAGTCTTATTGGGTTCTTCTATAAAATTTTCAGTAGCAGCTCGGAGTTATGATTAGCGCCCTGTTAGTGGCAATAAGCTCGCCCCCTATTACATGGGACCTAAAACATACCGGCGAACTGTGGGTTTACATTGGTACACCTCTGCCTAACCCTTCGGGGAAAACAAGCGTGATGGTATGTTATGATTTTAAATATTTTAGTACCTTCTCTTCATCTTGCAAGAAACTGGTTAGGTCATATACTTGTTGTGAGTTAATATAGTTTTAATTTATGGCGTAATATGCGCTCAGTGTCTAAGTTGCTAGATTGCGTGTAAGAGGTCACGTGTTCGTATCCTTTCCTGCTAATAAGCAATAGGTATTGGCAATATTATCTTTCGTAAAAACTCTTAATGTTCATCTAATGATTTCTCAAGACTGACCGCCGAAAATGAAATTGTTCTTTATTCTAGAGAACATAAGATTAAATATTGTTCACAAAATCAATTTAAAAAAATTGAAATTGTATTTTTCGATATGACGTCATAATTTGTGGAAACGACTATAATTATCATTAAGGTTTTATGTGACTTTAATGTGTCTTAATTTGTGTAATTGACGATATTCGTCGATTAACTGCGACATATAAACTATTGAAGTACGAAAAAAAAAGAATGGTCACTCGAAAAAAAAAAGGTTTATAGACAACAATGATGTTTTACCTTTGATTTTTCTTATCCTAAATAAAATTCCCACACTATAATTATAATCGAAAATAAAACTTACGTTTAAAATTCCAAGCTTTGCAGACACCAAAACATTAACTCTACAAAATACCAATAACTGCACAACACAACACTAACACAACAAAAATTCTTAATTCGAAAATTAATTTAATTAAATTCGCGACACAAATGCTCCGCGTGCACGTCCGAGCTCGTCGAACGCTACAATAACACTGAACTTGAAATAAAAATCGTACAACTCCTGCGCAGGTTAGCGGCTTGATCACCTTCAAGACGGTGCCGTCAAAAACCTACTTATCAACCTATAAATAGAGTACATAATCGCTTTTTCTTCAATGATTGCTAACATCCGATCCTCGCCTTGTATTTTATATATTTTGCGGATTTTCCACTTGAAACGTACATTCTTGGTCAATTTATTGGAAGTTCTTTGTATGACTAGTCCTACTAATAATATAAATGCCAAAGTTTGTGAGCATGGATGGATGTTTGTGACCCTTTTACGCTTAATCGGTTGAGCGGATTTGGATGAAATTTTCACTGAGATAGGTTACATTGTAGAATAATACATAGGTTACTTTATATCCCTAAAAAATGAACCCTCGGGTATACATCAAATTTGAGTAGTAGTAGTAGAAGTAATTCTAGTTAGTTAATATACTGGTGTTAAAAACTGTTAATACTTAGTAAAAATTTTTTACTTACTTTTTTTCTTTTTTTTCTTACTTACTTTTTTTTCTTTTTTTTCTTTTTTTCAGCAGCTCGGTGTTTGGATTTGTGCCCGGTTATGGCAATAGGCTCGCCCCCTATTACATGGGACCTAAAACATACCGGCGGATCGTGGGTGTACATTGGTACACCTTTGCCTAACCCTTCGGGGAATACAGGCGTGATTGTATGTATGTTAGTTAAAATTTTTAATTTCCGGTAAAATTGTGATAACCTTACAATGTAGATGATTAAAATTCATAATTACAAATGAAATTAATTACAATTACAATTTTTAAAATTAAAAATGGAGGCTCTACATTATACGTAAGATTTTTTTTATAAAATTTTATGTATGTAAGATTATGGTAATTTGCCCAGTGTTACGGTTCATGAAGGTCTGTTTTGTTATATCACGCGATTTTGGAGGATAATCCATACTTAATATTATAAATGCAACTACTGATAGTAACTTGGTCTGTCTGTCTGTTATTACAGCGATAAAAAGTAAAGAAATGGTCTTTCAAAACAATTTGCGCGTTATTGAGTAACAAACATCCAAACATCTTCACAAACTTTCATATTCATAATATTATTAAGTAAGAAGTGGGATGACATTTAAATAGTTAATAAGTAGAATTTTTATGATTTTATGTAATTATTTTGAGTTTAATCTTTAGGCTAGGACATTAATAATTTACCCCTACCATGTTATCTCTTCACCACCTTTGGTTTGACTGTTAGAGAATACCTAAGGTATTAAGGCCCTGTGGTAAACAAATGTTTCGGTAATTGAGGGGGTGAAGCAGGTAATATAGCTCCATCCACTTTGGGGTACGCCATTTCCACACGCGTTTATGATAGCAAACCTTTGTACTTTTTAAATAAAGTTTAAATTAATTAATTAATTTTAAGACTAATTAATAACTCAATTTTTAGACTAATATGTAACCTTAAAACAACAAAATGTATCTACGTAGTGCACACTTTTCATTTTTTAAATTTCCAGTCAAATTCTACATGCGAAGACTTGTAATTGGCTTCCTGTCATCTATGGTCTCTTTTTTTAATTATTTTTTTAGGTGTAAGTCTTCAATGCTTCGTTAAATAAATAAATACATTTATTATTAAGACACGCGTCTCGTGAAATAGGAGTAATCTTGAGCAGTTTAGTCCTAACCACTACCTGTTTTTTTTTTTTTAAGGCGGGAAATCATCAAATAACTTCCCCCGGGAGAGAGTGTCAGACTTTTACTGACTAAAACCCGTCTATGTTCCTTTCATGTGCCCTTTGCGTTCCGGGGGCGGGTATCTCTTTCGAACAACCCGCAGCCCTAACCACTACCTACCACATTGATTCATAATATAATATGAAGTGATCTTGTCAGTATATTCCAACGATCAACTGCTCGAAGAATGCACAATAGGTGGTTAACTATTACCCATTATTACTCTATTATTATAATAACTATCTTCTAACCGCGACTTCGATCGCATGGTTTCATCACCCGTGTAAAGTTACGTCTTTAGTTACTGCTCCGCTCCTAAGTGTCGTAGAGTGATGTTTTACAGCCTAAAGCCTTCCTCGATAAAAGAACTAACCAATACAAACAGAATTTTTCAATTCGAACCAGTAGTTCCTGAGATTGGCGCGTTAACAAACAACAAACAAACTCTTCAGCTTTATAATATTAGTATATAAGTAGTAGATTGTTTTACTGAAATTGAATTAACTTAAGATAGTTAAATCAATAGTATACGTAAACATAATAAATAAATCAATTGATAATTCCAGACAACCGCAGTAGAGTACGCGTGTTCGTCTTGTCTATTTGTCACATTAATTTTTCAGTCGTAAAACCGGGGATTTGTGTGGAATATAGTATATTAATATTGAAGTGAGGATCTCTCCGTTTTGTCTGTGAGTAGATAACTGTATAAGATTTTAAGAAAGATTTTAATCCGGAAAGAAACTATTCCAAGGCCAACGAGGCGCCTTGTGACTAAGCGCGACTGCTACGCTAGAAGTCCTGGGTTCGATTCCCAGATTCGGTTTTTCTATGAAATTCTCACTAGCAGCTCCGAGTTTGGATTCGTGCCCGGTTAATGGCAATGGGCTCGCCCCCTATTATATGGGACCTAATAAAACATACCGGCGAACTGACGGTGTAAATTGATACACCTCTGCCTAACCCTTCGGGGAATACAGGCGTGATGGAGAAACTATTCCATTCAAACTCAAAGTCAAATCATATATTTCAATAAGACCATTAAAAGGCACTTCTTAACGTCATTGCAACAAAAAGGTTTTGAAACTAGTTGCCCTTCCAAAAGGTAGTTTCCTATGACGAAGAATGGGCAAGAAGCAACTATATAGCTTTAACTTTCTGACTAACTATCAAACTTCTTAACAATTTAAAAGGTTTAATTGAAATAAATGTTTTCTTAACAATTTAAAAAACCCCCAACACAAAAACCTAAATTCCCTTTAAAAAGTAAAAAAATAACAAAAAAAATACGTCACTTTGGGGGACCGATGTTGCATTTAGGATAAGATCGTCCCGAGCGGTCCCCCAACGTGACGTATTTTTTTTGTTATTTTTTTACTTTTTAAAGGGAACTTAGGTTTTTGTGTTGGGGGTTTTTTAAAAAAATTTATTTAATTTTTTATTTTATACTTTTTATAGGTCGACCTACTTATTATAATGTCGATTTTGTTAAGTTTGAGACCCCACTCGAGCATATTTACAGACATTCGGTTTTGTCTTCCCTACTTTCACCCCCACAACTTTTAAACGGCTCAACCGATTTTCATCAAACATGTCTAAGAACACTCGCACATAGGTCACCTTTAATACAAAAAAACTAAATTGAAATCGCTTCATCCGTTCGGCAGCTATGATGCCACAGACAGACAGACAGACAGACACGTCAAACTTATAACACCCTTTTTTTTGCGTCGGGGGTTAAAAAGGTTTAATTGAAATTAATGCTTTGACTTTGCAATATTATGTGCACCTAACCTTGAGGTGTTACCTAGCTGAACCAAATTTGCGAAACTAGACCATTAAGTAAATCCTTTTATAGCCATTTTTATTTCATTTCTGTGCTCTAATGCCTTGCCCACCTAAAGCTGGGTCTAGACTTGTGTATTGTAAAGTCTGCCCACCTAAGGCTGGGTGCAGACTTGTGTAATGCATAATGTGATCTCACTGTTTAACTGCCCCGTTGGTCTCGTGGTCACAAATTCGATTGTTGAGCGTGGGATAGCCTGTCGATTTCCCAGGACGGGCAGTGTCATTGAATTTCTGGATTAGAAATTTCTCAGCAGCAGCCCGGAGGTTCGGAGTTGGTAGTGTGACACCCCCGTGCTTTGAATAGCATGTTAAGCCGATAATGAGCCTGATCTTTTCCCAGTCGTGTCGGATTGCGCCTCCTGCGTCCCATCGCACTATGAGAGTGAAGGAAGAGGGAGTCCACTTGTGTTTGCACACACTCTTGTTCACTAAAATATCTCTTGCGAACTTGGTTCGTCTCCTTCTCTGATAAAAAGTGTGCTGTGACCCAAATTCGATCAAGAATCGAAATCATTATCATATTTTTTGTTGTGTGTTTGTTATGCTATAATTCCCCCAAATATAAATTGATATTGATGATTATTTTCGGTCATACTTCAGAGATGGTCCCATATAAATTGTATCGAAATCGGTTAAGTAGCTTAGTTTATAAATCAAAATAACCGAAAAAATACCCAAGTAAACAAAAAAATAATTTATATGGTGTCTTGTTAACTTACGTAGTATTACCGCCCCTACATGAATTCGGATGACAGGAACTAGAAACTAAAAAGCGAAAGATAAAAACTTTTTTTACAAACAAGACAAAACTAAAAAGAAAAGAATAACTTTAGCTTTGAAAGTCGGCAGCTTTGGTTCTGTTTGTTGCTTTGCCAATGCTAAAGTTATTTTTCACTTTTTGTTTTTGAAAGCGTTTGACTTTTTTTACATTAAATAATAATATAAGCACATTACACAATATATGTCTGGACCCAGCCTAATTCAGCACAGTTGCCCTTTCTTGGGCATCCTCATCGACTGGTTAGCCTTTCCAAATCCAGCTAGTCTACACGTTTTGGTCATCTCCAAGGTGACACTGACTCAAACGTGTCAAGGCATTGCGTGACAAATATTGACAGCCAATATCGATGTCTGTATAGTTCAGAAATTTTACTTATTGCATACTAGCTGTTGCTTGAAGTTCGAGCTAAAATAAAAGTAGCCTAAGGGCTACTTTAAAATAAAAGTAGCATAAGGGCTACTTTTATTTTAGCTCGAACTTCACTTCACTTCGAACTTCACTTCGAAATAGCTAATAATTTTTATAAGGAGAAACTTATTACTCCTTATAATATTAGCTATTTGCGAGTGAAAGTCCCGTCAAAATCGGTACAGCCATTTCAGAGATTTGCCGGTACAAACAGACTGGCAAACAGGTAAAAATTAAAAAAACAATATTATGTAGGTACATAAGTACCGTACTTTTATTTTTTCATACACATTTAGTGATAAGCTGTTATTTGAATTACAAATAAATCAAAATAAAAGAAAAAAATATTTTTGTGTCTGACCTCAACTTCATACTCTATACATACAAATAAATATATTTGTATGTATAGAGTATAGACTAGCCATTGATCACCCAACCAAGGGGTCAACGCTGCTAAATAATAATTAATTACATAATGTGTCTTGACGGCTCAGTGGTTAAGGCGGTCGCCTCTCATGCACGAGGCTGTGGGTTCACAACCGAGCACTCGTAAGTAGGGTGAGCTCACGCATTTGTGTAATAAAATACCAATAAATTATTAATTACTTTAATTCACATTTAGCATGAGTTTTAATCAGTTTTTTTATGAGGAATATAGGCACAATTAATCATAATCAAATCATATGGTTATATTTCAAGTAATTGATTTCACTCGTACAGCCTATACAGGATAAGTTTTTAACCAGTGCGTAAATTTTTTTTGGTAGTTCAGTGTCAGTAATAGAACACATTTCCGTGTTTAGTTAAAAAAAAAAATTTAAAAAAATTTAATCCTTATCCGAGTTTGAAATAAGCAAAACATCCAGGACATAATCTATTCGCCATCCTATCAATGAAAACTCGCGGCCGCCGCCGCCGCCCGGGCGCATGGCTGGGGTGAGGGGGTGGGGAATGCGCTAGCGCCGAGTGACAATGAAATATGGTTTTTAAGTAAACATGTTTCGTAAGCGATAACTTTTTTTTTTAGTACTAAGACATATCAAAATAAAATATACGTGTTTAATAAAACGTGTTGAAGTTTATTATGGCAAAATTTACGCACTGGTTAAAAATTTTTCCTGTATGTATATAGCGCTCAAACCAAATATCACCGAATTAGGCGAGTCACAGAATTAGATGAGTTCACCATACCAATGTGACTTTTTCAATTTTATAAGTACGTTCCTAAGTTTACCTTGGCCCTCAGTAACATCGGTGAAGGAACACATCATGAGATTTTTTGTTATATTAAACTGCATTACATGGTTGAAGATTATTAGAAAAAACATACCTTCCTATTATTATTATTACATTAATCCAACGTGATGTATATAAAGATTACATTACTGTAATACCTACGTGCTTGCTTGCCGCTGTTGCAAGGTTGCACTCGGACAAGCAATCATATTTCCGCATACATAATCGAGTTTTTATGCTGATTCGCTGTTTGGTTCAAACACTCTGAACTCTTGCTTGAAGGTGATCAGACTGGTCAGTTATTAATAGCCTAAGAGCCCGTGACTTTTAGACCTACGTCATTTTATAAAAGCTGAAAGTTTATCTGCGCAATGTCTAATTTCCCCAATGGGGGTAGGAAGGATTGGCTATTATGTAGTTTTGGATTTTCGTGGCTTTGTGGCAAAGTCAAACCATTTCGATTTCAATTTAGGCCATTTACAGGCACTTTCAAATTGTCAATTAATGCCAGTTGCTCGTTCTAAAACGTAGGGTTCTACGGAGAAGATCGAACAAGACACTATACTTTTCTTTCAATTTGGTTTGTACAAAATCTTGGTTACAATATTTTCGTTGCTTCTATACTAAGTAAAAACAATGAAGGTGAATGACAACAAAAAAAAACACTTTTTTTCACAAAAAAAAAATGATAACAAAGATGTACCTAAGACAGTTGAGAGACGACCAATCCAAACTGACAGCGCCCGTTCACGAACATGACGCGTGCATCAGCACCAGGCAGGTAACAGGTACCATACATCGTCATAGTATACAACGTAATTCTGCCCCTCACTTTTCCATAAATTCCATACATACCTACTCGATTCTTTCATACATTTCAACTGTCTTCTTAGCGTATCGATGGCAAATATATTATGTAGATAATGCAAAAAATATGTAGTGCTATTTTTTTTGTTTGGCCGAGTTTTAATCTACAACAACACCATTCGCAGACGCAGTCAGTAGGCCCCCACGTGTGCAGGTGACAGGGCATGCGGCACAAGATAAAAGGTGGGCCATGGTCTGCGGAGAGACATCGCACCGGCACTGAAGGTCGGTGCCATCCGCGAAACCCCACCTTTAGAGATTTTAACTGTGTAGGTGTTTATTTTACCTCATCGCATGTGCGAACTGAATACATAGGTAATAAAAGTCGTCAAAACGATACTCTTTCCACCAATTCTATGGTCATTGAAGCTACTTTTATTTTATTATATTTGGAACAAACAATTAGGTACATAATAAAAGTTACAAACCAAACAAACTTAAAATTAATAATTATGCAATTAACAACGTTATCCACAGCATACAATAATAATAATACAATGTAACGAGTTACAAAGGTAGAAAGCAAAAACATAATATATTTAGGATTTCTTCATGTTTAGAACTAAGAGATAAAGATAATCATACACAACTCAGCTACTTATTTATACTCATATTTGTTAAGTTTGTGAGGATGAATGGATGGATGTTTGTTACTCTTTCACGCTTAATCGGCTGAACGGATCTGGATGAAATTTAGCATTGATTTTAATTGTAGTGTGGAATAACACAGGATTATTTTTATCCCGGAAAAATGTTTGGTTCCCGTGAGATAACACCTATATCAAGCGGAGTAAGTCCCGGGCTGAAGCTAGTTCATTATATTTCTATTTTTATAAAGAAAAATTAACTAAAATATATATAAATTCTGTGTAACAAACGTACATAAGCCGAAGCCGACCCCAACATAGTTGGGAAAAGGCTAGGCAGATGATGATGATGAAACGTACATATCTATCTATTCTTGGCCGCGACCCTGTCTCACAGGTTTTACCTACTTACTAAGGGTCAGGCACACCGATACGCGACGCGACGCGATGCGATTTAATAGAGCTACTCAAAATATCAGGTGTAAGAGACATCATTAAACTAAAACCAAGAATTCTCTATTCTGTAGTGCCATTCTAAGAAGTTCATTTACGAAATCACTCCTGAATCCGCGGTGAGATTTTAGTTACATTAGGAAGAAGTCTTTTGATATTTCAATACGATTTGGTATTCTGCGAAATAAGCGTGACTTGCGAGATGATTTGCGCTTGCGAGATGACTTGAGGAAAACCGTAAGTAAAGAGAAATACAGGATTATATACTTTTCCGCTAAGTAAAAAGTCGCTCTTGTTCCTTCTGTAGCGTCCTCAGCGGCTGGTAAAAAATTATTTTGCCCTTGTTTTAGGACAATAAATATCGTTATTGCTATTACGGACGACTAAAACAGCAACAGGCCAATTTTTTAAACGTGATCTGTCAAAAAAAGGGAAAATTTTCAAAATTTTCTTGCAAGAAATTCAACTTGTTCTGAAGTCAGAATAGTGTTCTGATTGCACTGGCGAAGTTTACGGATGGGTGTCCCTTGCACCCTATAGGTATTTACTACACGAAAAGATTACACATTTCATTGTTTAAATTCAAAATACGTTGCATCACAATGAAATTGTCACAATGAAATGTGTATCTTTTCATTTAGTAAATAAAGTTATTTTGAGTAGCTCTATTAAAAGCTGCGCTCAGCGTCGCGTCGCGTCGCGTGTAAACTGACCCTTAGTTAGGTACATACCTACTTACAATTACTCTGAAGGCTGACACGCGTATCGCAAGATTTAGACGAGATCCGAGAGGTTTCGTGTCAAAATAATTATGAAAGTATTTAAATTAGAGCCATATGTTACTACAAATAATTCTGACTTTAGATTACAAGTTTTATAATGGCAATAACATTGATAAATAGGACCATTACACTTTAGTTATTTATTTGCAATAAGTACTTATTTATTTACTCAAATTCAACTACACAAAAGTTAGAACATTTATCATGCTATCAATTTGCGATTTAGTTGGAAATAAGTTTCAAGTAAAACGTTATTTTTTAAAGACGTATTGTTAAAAAAAACTGTTATCCATAAAAACCATTTATTACATCGCTTTTCATTAAAAATCTTCTAGTCATATCACGTACTTATGATTAATAGCATAGACGAGCATTGCCCCTTGCCCTTGTAATAAGCCTAAGTCTCTATGTAAATCTAAACAATAAAATAAAATATAAAACAATTTTTCTTTTGACTAAATTTTAAATCAACGCCATCTATGAATGTGAGACGAAACTCATTGGAAGCAAGTTGACAGCAAGGAGGCTTCATGACAGAGGTTTTGTTATAACAATAGTTTGGTTTAACGCCATCTATCGTCAAGTCAACGCACTAACTAGTGTTGTGTCTACATAGTGGACGTCGACACTCACTCGAGGATCAAACGTAATTGTTTATTTAAAATCCAACAGATGGCAGCTATTGATTTATATTTTCGTTATTAAACAAAATAATATTAGATTTATTTGAATTGAATAATACGTAGTGATTATTAAAGTCTACAATCCTTTTATCAAGCCCATTTTCATGGAAGATAAATTTTCTACTTTAGAAGAGTTCAAATTTGAACTAGCTACAATAAAATTCAACTTCGAAAGATTGATAAATTTCTAGCGGTGGTAAGCAATATTGACCTATATTGAAAAAGGTATCAATATAACACGAATATAGCAGGAGGGTATCACAGTTCAACTTTAGCTTTGTTTAAATAACTGGATGGTAAACAAGCCGACACGCGACGGCCAACCATTGTTATGTGCTCACCGCTGCCTATAGACATCTGCAATACCAGAGGCCTTGCAAATGAGTTGCCATTAAAGAAAGTAAAGTTGAAATGTCTCTCCTGTAATTACACCAGCAACCATCATCTGCTTAACCTTTTCCCAACTATGTTGGGGTCGGCCTCCAGTCTAACTGGATGCAGCTGAACACCAGTGTGTTACATGGAGCGACTGCCTATCTGACCTCCACAACCCACTAACTGGGCAACACGATTCCCTTTGGTTAGACTGGTTGTCAGACTTCTTGGCTTCTGACTATCCGTAACGACTGTCAAAGATCTACGAATGACAGCCGGGACCAACAGCTTTACGTGCTTTCCGAGACACGGGGGTGTCACACCACCAACTTCCAAACTCCGGGCTGTTACTGAGAAATTCCGAATGGAAAAACCCATTAACACTGTTTGCCCGACCTGGGAATCGAACCCGGGACCCCACGCTGACCAGTCGTAATAACCTAACAACCACACCAGTCTAATTACACCAGCAACCAAACCCTTTAAATCAGAACACAGCAAAACATTACGGCAGAAATATGAATAGTGTTAGTAGATCCCGGACGAGCTTCTTCATAAGGAGCTCTACTTGGTACTAAGTAGTAGACTTGGTGCTAAGAAACTTGCCAGGATAACCCAAAATCTTTTTGTGACTAGTATTTAGCTGCATCCGGATAGGCTGGAACCTAAATCCAACAAAGTTGGGAAAAGGCTAGAGTTCTATCTATTATCGTCTGATGATAGTCACGAAAAATAGTCGCTGTACAACGACGACACGGTTGGCACAGTGGCTAAGCAATTGGCTGCTGTGCTGAGTATCGCGGATCCGATATCCATATGGAACAAATATTTGTATGACGTACAAGTAGTTGTTCTGGGTAGGGTTGTTTGTGAATGTGAGTTTTTTTACAATGTGTTTAAACGCATCCACAGTACAGGATAACTTCATAGTGGATGGCAACGTTTTTTGGACAAAATAACTAAGATACAAGAAGAAAAACAATCACAAAAAAAAGGAACTAAAAAAAATAGTCCGCTTTGCCGTCAACTGAAAATGTGCTGAAAAGTTTTTTACATAACATAACATACCATCACGCCTCTATTCCCCGAAGGGTTAGGTAGAAATATACCTATGTACACCGGTATGTTAAGGTCCCATGTAATAGGGGGCGAGCCTATTGCCATTAACCGGGCACAAATCTTAACTCCGAGTTGCTACTGAGAATTTAATAGAACAACACAATAACATTGCTCGAACTGGGAATAAGAAGGAATTTTACAAAATAGAAAAATAAAAACAATGACATATATACCTATTAACCCCTTACCGCGTAGTATACCATATTTGCACACCAGTTTTCGTTCTAAAATTCAAATTTTATTCATGTTTGAATGCTGCAACACTAAAGATCTTGGTTGCATGTCGTCCCATATTTGGTATAAACAATATTATTTAATGTAATGCATACCTAATGTACCATATATGCACATTTTTTATTTCGTTAATAATAATATCAAAAAGGGGGCTATTTTTTTTTAAATTATTATTTATGGGTTCCCTAAACTATATTTTTTCCACAAAGACACAAAAGTCCATGCAGTAAGGGGTTAAGGCAAACGATTTTAACCTCAACCGCCAACTCATAGAGTCCATAATAGCAATTATACGACCAAAACCAAAACCGTCACCACTAGAGTAGGACCAAGTAGGACAGTAAACTCGGGTTCAAACTCCAAATATCAAGAATTTTATTAAATGAATGTCAAACGAAACTACTCAATTTCGACAGAGTATTGCGAAAACGTAATTATATAATGTCTACTGAACAGCGGACGTACTTCATGTCCAACTTTTATGCGCACACGCAGATTAGTTGGTGTGGAATGATTCGACAGATTTGCATGATTTAGGAAGTTATTGTTTCTTGGTGTCCAAACTCCAAGGCAAACGCTGTGTACCGTGTCGACGGCGCGTTCGTGTTCCACGCGCGCCTCAAAGAGATGTCAGCAAACTTGGAAGGTGCCATTGAGGGCCGATGCCTGCCGGGGCTACGGGTTGTTCGAAAGGGATACCGCACCCCCGGAACGCAAAGGGCACATGAAGGAACATAGACGGGTTTTAGTCAGTAAAAGTCTGACACTCCCTCCCGCCCCGCCCAGGGCGGGGGAAGTTATTTGATGAATTCCCGTCTAAAAACTCGGTGTAAAAGTATCCTATGTGTTATTCCACACTACAATCTATCTCAGTGCCAAATTTCATTAAAATCCGTTCAGGCGTTTGATCGTGAAGAAGAGGCAAACATACACACACACAAACTTTCGCCTTTATAATATTAGTATGATTAGTAAAGATTTTAATCTATTCATCTATACAATTCTAGAATGCACTACATGACCTAAGCATAAAAGAATGATCCTTCGAAAACCCTTTTTGTTTTACTTGTCATATTATTATGTCATAATTATGTGAACAAAGATATCAAACAATACACTAACAATGCATGGACTGTCTGAGAAAAATAAATAAATAATTCTTATTTTACAAACACAAAAACATACCGGCGATCTGTGGGTGTACATTTGGTACACCTCTGCCTAACCCTTCGGAGAATACAGGCGTGATAGTATGTATGATGAATAATTATTTTCTTTTGCACGTAAATACTACATTTGCTTCTGGCCGTGACTTCGTGTGCGTGGTATTTCTTAACTGCCCCGTTGGTCTCGTGGTCGCAAGCGCGACTGCTGAGCAAGGGGCCCCGGGTTCTATTCAAAGGTCGGGCAAAAGGTGTTATTAGGTTTTTCCATTAAGAATTTCTCAGTAGCAGCCCGGAGTTTGGAAGTTGGTGGTGTGACACCCCCGTGCCTCGGAAAGCACGTAAAGCCGTTGGTCCTGCGCCTGATCTCTCTCCGGTCGTGTCGGATTGCTGTCCCATCGGGCTATGAGAGTTAGGGAAGAGGGAGTGCACCTGTGTTTGCGCACACACTTGTGCACTATAATATCTCCTGCGTACGTGGCTAGTCTGCATTAAAGTTAGCCGCCGTGGCCGGAATCGGCCTAGAGAATTACATTTCTTAGCCACCTTAAGTTTCGTCTTTAGGCGATTGGCACACCGTCCCGCATCACAATGCGTGGCGCGGGTCCACGTTGTTTGCAAGTATCTATGTTTGTGCAAAAAAACACGCGTAGTCTTATCCACTGAAAACGCGTTCTCGCGCAGTGTTGCAGATCACCAGAGCTCCGTCGCCGCGCACCACGCTCCGTGATGCGGGGCAGTGTAGAATCGCCTTAGTTAATACTCCACTCCGGTGTGTTATAAGCAGAGGTCGGAATTAGGTAGAGCTATTTATGTACTTGCATCGAAATGTTTATATTAATATGGATCTTCCCGGTATTTCCCGGGAATTGCTCGGGAATTTGCCGGGGAGTGCTCCGCATTTCCGCTACTGTTTTCTTTTGTTCTTACAAGCTATGTTGTGCGAACTACAAATGTGGCAACATCGTGCGTGTGCGCATTGGACTTTTCGGACATCCTATGTCGGATGGTTTAAATTGTGTAAAAATAATTAACTTTTTTATTAAAAAAAAAACACCCAAGCCACCACCCAAACAACCCACACAAGTGTTTAAATTTTTATGATTTGTAATACGGGAGCTACATCTGCCAACAAACTGTTTTACAGTTTGGCGGAGGTAATTATGTATATGTAACGACATTATATAATTATCAAAAATAAACGCTTTTTCATTTTTTTTCATTTAATAAATCACGGGATATTTCTCCTCTTTAAAATTAATCTCAGGATCTGAGGCAAATCCACTGTCTTCTTTCGCTGTATGAAATCAGTGTAAGTACATCAATAACTCTACCTGATTCCAAACTCTGGTTATAAGTTGCGTAGCGTGATGTTATAAAGCCTAAACTGTTTCTCATGAATCTAGCTATCATACACATACCACATATCGACAATGTAAGTCAAAATACTTGATCTGCTCTCATTCTCGGCCTTCACGAGGCTTGCGTCATGTGGGACTGCGCTATGTCAACAATCATTGCGCGCCTCTCTAAACGATCTACCGCCACTATATCAAGTGTATTGCCTACCACAGTTCTGTCAGTGATGGTGGAAGTTTCAAGTTACCCAGTAACTGGGTTGTGGAGGTCAGATAGGCAGGCGCTCCATGTAAAACACTGGTACTTAGCTGCAGCCGGTTAGTCTTGCCGGGGCTGCGGGTTGTTCGAGACACCGTGCCCCCGGAACGCAAACGGCACTAAAAGGAACATGGGTTTTGTCAGTAATAGTCTGACAGTAGAGAGGGAGAAGTCATTTGATGATTCCCCAACCGTAAAAAAAAGAAAGAAAAGCCGGTTACACTGGAAGCTGACCACAGCACAGTTGGGAAAAAGCTAGGCAGCTGGGACAAGCCCGCTACTCTATTCCCAACTACTGTAGTTCCTGAAAGTCTGGGTAATGTAACATCACGCTACGGCCCTCGGGAGTACAGCAGTAACCAAAGACGTAACTTAACGCAACTCAATCCATGCGGATGAAGTTGCGGGCAGAGACTATATTTATATATATACCATCACGCCTGTATTCCCCGAAAGATTAGGCAGAGGTGTACCAATGTACACCCATACTTCGCCGGGCACAATTCCAAACTCCAAGCTGCTACTGAGAATTTCATAGAAAAACCCAATAACACTTTTTGCTCGACCTGGGAATCCAACCCAGGACCTCTAGCATAGCAGTCGTACTTAGGACCACTAGGCTTACGAGGCATCGAGGCAGTTACTAGTACTTTTAATTTACATATAAATATTTTTTTAAATATTTATATAAAAATAAAAGAGAAAATTATAATTATTACAATAAATCATACCTCTTTGTAATATTATTTAATGATATTAATAACTAATATATTACCATACTAATATTACAAAGGATTCGTTTTTTTAAGACGTAGGTACTCTTCAAGTAATAATCCGATTACAAAAAATATTTCCTGAATAAAAAGCTACTTAGTCGCAAAATGCCATACGCTAAGATTTATAATATAAGTACGAGTAGGTACTTGATATCCTGTTATCTTGGTTCTGAAGTTTGGAAGTTGGTGGGGTAACACCCCCGTGTCTCGAAAAGCACGTAAAGCCGTTGATCCTGCGCCTGATCTCTCCCCGGCCGTGTCGGATTGCGATCCCATCGGATTACGAGAGTTAGGGAAGAGGGAGTGCACTTGTCTTTGCACACACGCTTGTGCACTATAATACCTATCTCCTGCGTACTTAGCTTAAGATTAGCCGCCGTGGCCGGAATTGGTTTAAATTATACATATAGTACATACTATCAACAAAAGAGATAAGTCTCTGGACCGTCTAATATAGTTGAAGTTTTTTTTCAAACCGGTGGTCGTTTTAAATGAAACTACATTAAATTAATAAACTGTTTGTTTTCTATTTTTATTAACTTTTATCGGTTTTTGAAATCTTTGTATTTATTAGGTGACTCTGGTTACTTATCTCTTTTGCTGACTGTACATACATACTTGATATCCACGTAAACGGAGTCGCGAGCAGAAACTAGTAAAAAATATAAGTTAAGTACTTGATCGTTGTCATGCGTAAACTATTTATTTACATTGAACTTAAAATTAGCACTTTATGTTAATGTACCTACAAGTTGTACTTTACTACCTATTACATGTTATTACCATATACATATATCACATATACGTACCTACAAGTACCTATAAGTTCTGTATTTGTATACAGGGGCGGATTGGGGGATTTGTGGGGCCCTGGGCCTCCTAATTAATCAAACTAATTCACAATATTATGTCTAAAAGCTATTGCTTTAATGGTGTGTATACGGTACCTCATCATATCAGCCGTAAGTCGTCCACTGTTGGACATAGGCCTCTCCCATAGATTTCGAAAAGGACTGGTTGGAAGCGGCCTGCATCCAGCGTTTTCCTGCGGTCTTTAACAGGTCGTCTGTCCCCGTCTGGCCCCATCGACCATCAGTTCTGCGTGCTATGTGCTCTGCCCACCGCCACTTCAACTTACTGATTAGCTGGGCTATTGGTTCGACGGTACCTTTAGGAAACAAATTAAGTAGTGACCCATTACGATGCAAGTGAGCTTAGTTTGCCGTTACAGTCGAGGTTGAACTTCAAGCCGAACTAAGGCGAGTGCGTAATGGAACCTAGAGTGTATCAATAAAATACACTTATGTAAATGTTTCTTTACATTGTAGTTATTTTTTTAATAAGTCTGGGGGCCTTTCGTCTTCCTGGGGCCCTAGTTTGCAGCCTAGATATACCCCTGTTTGTACAAACTGTGATTTCTGCTCAGTAAATAATAAATCTATAGACTATTTCATATCCTTATAGCTATGCAAATTGACATGAGAATGATGTGACGATTCTGTGAAAACTTCCGTTTGTGAATTTAGGTGAAGTGAGCTTGAGGTGAGCTGTCAATGAGGAGCCACAGGCAAAACTGAGTATAGATGGCGCCAGGAGCAACTGTACCGTGTTTACTTGTCAAGACAAGATTGTGATTGATTTTTCGTTAATATTCTAAGTTAAATTCATTTAAAATGTACTCTTTTCTGACTGTCCCTCAACTTAAAGATGAGTTACGTAAGAGGAATGCGACAACTGCCGGTAAAAAGGCCGATTTGGTTGAAAGGTAAAGACTTAAAATGGTTGAGGTTATAATTGATTTGTAAGGTTTTTTTGTTTCTATGGACTAACTATCCTATTTTATTTGTAGATTAGAATCATATGACCGGCATCAAAATTTTGGTGCCGATTGCGACATCCACGAGGACTCCGTGTACCAGTGTCCACCTACAAACACATTCATAGATATAAATGCAGATACTCCTCTACCAATGATCAATTTTCTGGTTTTGCTTTAGTAAAGCAGAACACTGATGGTACAGCAGTTTTCTTCAGAAATTTGGCTAGTGGTTTATAATCTAAAATAAAGGAATCATAATATAGTTATTGAATTAAGAACTTAGGTTCATCAATTACTGACTGATAGTAGAATATTATAAGTAGAACCACTGCGATGACTCACCTGTATACTTGCTTTTCCCATGATAATCGATTTCAGTAAAATGCGCAGCACACAAGCGTGCAGTATTACTTGCCTTAAAGTTTTTAATACGTAACGCCGATTCCCATTGTTTTCTGCGTTTATTAATCTTAGGAAACAAATGTACTCCTCTATTTTTACAATTTCACGCACTACACTGAGGCATCTTTCTCAAGATTAGGGAAAAAATAAATAATAATATTTACTGAATGCAAAAAACCATACGATTTGACAACTGTTATGTCAAAACAGGGTACAGTTGCTTATGCGCCCTCTGTCGTGATAAAAAGTTAGTGCTCCTCCTCATTAGTCGAAAAGACTGGGCTCGTGACCTTTTTAGGGAAAATATAACAAAATGACAATAGGCTCGCCCCCTATTACATGGGACCTAAATATACCGGCGAACTGTGGGTGTACATTGGTACACCTCTGCCTAACCCTTCGGGGAATACAGGCGTGATGGTATATTATTTATTTTATTTTATAACAAAATGGTATCAAAAACTTCCTCCGCATCGTCATCAACTGGAAATGTAGGGTGACGTTTTACATGATTTAAAATAGAAAAAAAAGTTCAAAACTAAAACCCGATTACTAAAAATCAAGAACTAAAAAGTACTAAACAAGAAAATAATTATTCTCATCTGAAATTATTATTGTTAGTGATATACAGAGGTTAGCCGTGGTCGTATGCCACTTTGTCCTTGCCTTGCCCTGCCTTTTATTTTGTAGGTGGCATACGACCCCAAGTATCCTCTGAACATCACATAAGTATACAGCATAAAGTATAGTAACATAATTAAAAACAATTTAAAAAAATTCAAACGTGATGGCAATCTGTGGTCAAAATGATTCTAGGTATTTTGTTTTTAGCGGCAATTAATCCGAAAATGGAGTTAGGGTTTTTATTTTTAGCTTAGAACAACATTTTAAGGCTAAAGACCTCACACTATGATGCCACACCAAAATTAAGGTTTTAAATATTTAATAAATATTATTATTTTAAGGTTTGATGTCAAATGACGACGAATCCTAAAATTAAATCATACGTTAGGTACTTATAAAAACTTAATACGACAAGGCAATCAATAATTTATTTATAAATAAATCCTGTCAATGTTTTATTATGTAAAATAAATAAATAAAAAATGATGACAATTTGATTGTACATGTTCATAAAATGATAATTTTCGTAGGTAGGTCTAAAAACCTTCGGTTTCGTCATTTCTTTATAGTCTATGAAAAAAAATTGTACGCACATAACTATAATTTTTTTTTTATGCCATTTGATGGCAAACAAGCCGACGCCGACGGCCCACCTGATGTTAAGTGGTCACCGCTACCTATAGACATCTGCAATACCAGAGGCCCTGCAAATGCGTTGCCATCTAATAGACAAAATTGAAATGTCTCATGTGCCTGTAATTACACCAGTACCCATACCCTTCAAACCGGAGCACAGCAACGCTGCTTGACAAATTGATGAGAAGCGTAGGGTCAATTAGACCCAGGGTTGCGGAATTTGTTCGAAAGAGTTATCACGGCTCTGGAACGCAAAGGGCATTAAGTGGAACACGGATGGGTTTTAGTCAGTAAGAGTCTGACACTCCCAGAGCACACACGCCAGAGCGGAAGAAGTCATTTGATGATTTCCCACCTTAACAAAAAGGGTCAATTAGACCCTGTTGGGAAGCGGTGAATGCTTATGCGAAACCCATAAAAATTAAAACTTTCTTTCTTTTCCTTTAAAAAAAAACTCCCGGAGTGCAACCCCACTCCGGGAGTGCCGGCAGAAGTGAAAACTTGAATATTAACGTTGTGCATTTTATTGCGCTATCGTACACAAATATGACGCGAATTGTCATATTTGTGTACGCTAAATTCGTAAGATTTTACGAAATCTGAAAAAAAAAACTGAATCTGAAATCTTACGAATTTTTGACCAGGTCACGTGTCCTGACGCGAGTTTAACATTTTTTACCCATTCCAAAAAAAGTGCACAACGCCGCTAAAGAAGTTTTCACTTCAAAAATCTTTGCCCCGCACTAGGAATTTCTCCTGTGTCGTGGTTGTACAAACATAGAAACTCGCATACACAAACAGCCAGACCCGGAACAACTATCTGCAGGTCATACAAACATTTGTTCCGTGCGGGAATCGAACCCGCAACATGCAGCGCAGCAGTTGATCGCTCCGGCCACTGCGCCAACCGTGTATCTAAAACTAGGTCATTCAACTGCCACTGCATCTGGTAGCAGTTGCAGTGGCAATAGTGTAATACATAGTCACCACAGTAGTGTGGTGACTGCCTCGATAGCCTAGTGGTGCTAAGAGCGACTGCTACGCTAGAGGTCCTGGGTTCAATTCCCAGGTCGAGCAAAAAGTGTTATTGGGTTTTTCTACGAAATTCTCAGTAGCAGCTCGGAGTTTGGATTAAAAAAAAAATATATATATATACCATCACGCCTGTATTCCCCGAAGGGTTAGGCAGAGGTGTACCAATGTACACCCACAGTTCGCCGGTATATTTAGGTCCCATGTAATAGGGGGCGAGCCTATACAACCCAAAAACCCCCGAACCCCCGATGCCTAATATCGAGTTTGGATTTGTGCCCGGTTAATGTCAATAGGCTCGTCCCCTATTACACGGGACTTCGTGATACTTAAAAACGTACAGTTGAACTGTCGGTATACATTGGTTACACTTCTGTCAAACCCATCGGGGAGTACAAGCGTGATGGTATGTAGGTCATTTTAGTACAAGACCAGTGTGTCATAAGAATTACGATAATAATAATAATTGGTTAGTTGCATTCCCTAGTATTGGTGCGTTTGCGTTCCGATGCAGAGAAAGGTGTCTTATTTCTTGTGACGTCACTTTCGTTGTCACGGTGCATGTAGACCTATGAATGTACAGAAGTGAAAGGTATAATATAAATCATTTTTAATGTTTTTTGTTTTGATTTATGATGATCTTGTAGTGATGAGATTTTTATTCCGTAAAACACGATTTACCGAATTTAAATATTTTTTATGAACGTTACTATTACTTTTCAATCCTTCTGTTTTTATCGTAAATAAAATATTGTTTTATTTTATTTCCATTTTATTAAATGTCATTCAGTCTAACAAACTATTATTTATACTATATACAGTAGGTATACTAGCTCAGTATTTTTTTGAGATTTTCAGTTTTACTTAGTAACTATTTTTACAAATCTTCCTGTGAAGGTTATCAAAGGAGGTAAAGGTTATTTTTTTGAAGGACAATGCAATCTAAATCTGCATAATTCTGATAATTATTATGCATTATCTAGCAAACGTCTGATAGCTGAATTCAGACGCAGACGTCCTATAGCTTTGATAACAAAACTGCAAGTTACAATTGTATAAAATAAAATAAATATTTTCCTGTTATTTCCATAAAATATCGAGTATTTTATTTACAAAAACAATCAGACAGTGTCAAAAATCTTAAAAAGTGTAAACTGTATTATCATTATTAGCGCTCTAATAAAACAAAAGTCACGTTTTTTTTTTTCAGATCCTGTCAAGTATACCTACAATAGGGTCATCTGATTCATATTTCTTATTACTTACTTAACAAAACGTGTCCATTTATTATGTCTTAAATAATAAAATTACAATTGTGAAGATGCCCCCTCTCATTGTTTATGACACTACATTGACTTCGGAGAGAGCGATCTGCTGGCTGACTGGCAGTGCGTTCTCGGTCTCGGTTCCCGCGCGACGTTTAAAATAAAACAGTGTTCCTTTTTCGAATCGCTGTCAAATCGCGCGCCGTTTTCGTAAATATTTTTCTTAATGACATCTTTTTGATAATTTGATTTGATTTCAAGTGTTTTTTGTATTGTAATTTGATTTGACGTGGTATTTAAATTAATATTTGTGTGAGTGTGTTGTACGAAAGTAAAAGGAGGTGAAACGTTTGTTACTTTTTCGGTGAGTTGTGTTTGAACGTTCTCATTTTTTTATGTAATATTATTTTATTATGTACCGTACCGACACTTTAGCTCTTACATACGATTATAATATATGAGAGTTACAAAAATATCGATAGCCATTTTAAGTATTTTTTTTTTCGGATTATTGTAATTTTTTACTTTATTATCATCATCAGCCTGCAACAGTCCACTGCTGGAAATACGCCTATCCAATTGGGTAGTAACACTATTAAGTAATAATTCTGAGACAAAACATCTCTTAAAAAATACAGCCCTGAAAACCCGGAATTAATTAAAATAAAATTTTAATTAATTTAAAATTTTTTAAAGAACTATATAATTACATTTTTAGTTTCTCTGAAATTATTAAATAGTCAATGTTTGTATTAAATGTCATACAAAAATCTATGGGGGAATCGCGTTTTGACAGCTCATAAAAAGTATGTCAATTGATTAGTGGTGTCATGTACCCAATTGCACGACATTAACTCGATTCTCGGCAACTTTCATATACTATGACCTACCCTGATATTTATATTTAATCCTTTTTAATTTGCAAAAAATCTTGATACTTCGAAATTACGATATCAAATTATTGACTGCCCCGTTGGTCTCGTGGTCGCAAGGGCGACTGCTGAGCAAGGGGTCCCGGGTTCGATTCCCAGGTCGGGCAAAAAGTGTTATTGGGTTTTTCCATTAGGAATTTCTCAGTAGCAGCCCGGAGTTTGGAAGTTGGTGGTGTGACACCCCCGTGCCTCGGAAAGCACGTAAAGCCGTTGGTCCTGCGCCTGATCTCTCTCTGGTCGTGTCGGATTGCCGTCCTATCGGGCTATGAGAGTTAGGGAAGAGGGAGTGCACCTGTGTTTGCGCACACACTTGTGCACTATAATATCTCCTGCGTACGTGGGCTAATCTGCATTAAGGTTAGCCGCCGTGGCCGGAATCGGCCTGGAGAATTACACATTTTTTACATCAAATTATTGTTAATTAAAGAATTTATCATTAAGATCCTGCCTACTTCTTATGACATGGTTATGCAACCCAATTTTCCAGTAATTAGATTCGTTATCTCCATAAATAATGGATTTAATAAGCTTTGTTTTGCAACTAGGTACTTTGAGTGTGAATAATTTTCATTATATCAGACTGAATGGATATTGTCGTTGCCTACTTTTTAAGTGTTTCATTACCGTTTCTGTGTTTTGCAAGAGTCACAATTGGGTAGATGACACCACTAACCAATAATTTCAAGAAACAATTTCACAAAAAAAAAAAAAATTTTAGCACAAAAAACCCGATGATTTTTTAAATAACTATAAAAATCGATTTTTAGTTGCTTTGAAATCAATAAATAGTTAGTGAATTGAGATGACAAAAAGTGACGTCATAGTTGAGTATTGTCATAGAAAATCTATGGGGGAATGGCGTTTTGACAGCTCATAAAAAGTACGTCAATTGATTAGTGGTGTCATCTACCCAATTATGATTCATTGGAAAAGACTTTCGTTGACATAATTTTAAATTTCGAACACTGTTTTCTCTGTTCGAAATACCGTTATAAAAGAAAACTTTTGGAAAACAACTTACATACATACGTGCCATCACGCCTGTACACCCCGAAGGGTTAGGCAGAGGTGTACCAATGTACTGCCACAGTTCGCCGGTAAGTTTAGGTCCCATGTAATAGCGGGGCGAGCCTATTGCACTTAATCGGTCACAAATTCCTAACTCCGAGCTGCTACTGAAAATTTCATAGAAATACCCAATAGCATTCTTTGCTCGACCTGGGTATCGAACCCAAGATCTCTAGTGTAGCAGTCGCGCTTAAGATCACTAGGCTAACGAGGCATTTTTAAATATCGAACACTATTTTCTCTGTTCGAAGTACGTAAAAGAATTTTATGTTTTAAGAGAAGCAATTTGACATAAGCTAAAATGCATTTTAGCATTTCTCCTAATTGGATAAATGCCAAAATAAACATTACAAAAACAATAAAACGCCTAAGATTTTTAATTACCTACTCTCCCCAAACTTCTGGATTTTTCATACCTCTGTAAGACTTTCCACACTTTCGCAAACATTTATCTAAATACATAATTGCCCAATTAACAAAATTAACTTTTGAGACAACACGGATACTTGTGTCTAGCAGCTAGATAATAAAATGTACAGTTAGAGTAAAAAGTCACTTAACACGTTCAAAAAACATTTGCAAATTACATAGAATTAATGGATTGTGTGAAGAATGATATGAAAGAGAAAGGAGTCAGTGATAGCATGACAGTTGACAGGATGGCATGGAAGAAGAAAACGTGTTGCGCCGACCCCAAGTAACATAGGATAAGGGCAGGAAGATGATGATAGATTGCAATTAACATCTGTAGCCTTTAGTCTGTATTATTGGCAAATATGGTCATATTGAGAGGATGAATGAAAGGCGACTAACAAAAGGTATTTATGTGGCAGATGTGAGTGGCAACGCCGGGAGGGGAGGCCCTAGAAAGACCTACCCTGGCCTTATTGGTGAGGTTCTTCAGAATGGTCGGGTGTGCAGTACTCATAACCGGCGTGCTTGTATGACCAGATGTATGAACGTAAACGAGGCGAAAGTAGTATGTAAGGATCGTAGCAGGTGGCGTTCTGTGGTTTCTGCCTACCCCCATGGGAAAAAGGCGTGAGTTTATGTATGTATGTATGTATTGGCAAATGTCATTTATATTGTCTATGACTGAATTTACACCTCATCAACATCTGCTTAGCCTTGTCCCAACTATATTGGAGTCGGATTCCAGTCTAATCGGATGCAGCTGAATAAGTATAATATACAAAAATATTTTTTCCAATCCGTCCAAAGATTAACGCGTTTAGAAGCTTTAGTGTTATCAAGATATTATTTAATCGTGTGAAGAGACTTTTGTTGTCTACTTTACATTATTGTATTATCCATAATTATCTAGACAGAAGCGATTATTACGTTTTAGTATTATCTTTTATAGCATTCAATTATTATTTGATTATTAAATATGCTTTATCAAAGATTAAAGCAAAAGATTTTAATTGGATTTCTCCATGAAAACCATAAAATGTTGAATGTTATAAGACTAGGTATATACCCGGCGGTGTCACTAGTTTAGTTAGGTACGTCTTAAGTTACTGCTCCGCTCTCATTATTCGTAGCGTGATGTTCTATACCTGTAAACCTTCCTCTTGAATCGCTCTATCTATTGATGAAAACCGCATTAAAACCCGTTGCGTATAAAAAATCTAAGAGTACAGAGGACATACAGCAGTAAGCGACTTATGTGTGTTTTATACTATGTAGACATTTTTATATCCCCCATTATCGCACACTGCCGTGCTTCTCTTTTTTTATTTCAAGGATTGAAAATCATCAAATGCCATCTTTCGCTTAGTGTGAAGCGGAAGGGAGTGTTCGACACATACTGACTACTACCATGTCAGAGGCCCTTGAGGCGTTTTAGAAGGTTTAGAAACTCTGACACTAGGGTGAGTGGGGTCGTTAGACCTTACTGCCCACGAAAGAAAGACTGACTAAAACCCATCCGTGTTCCTCCTAACGCCCTTTGCAATCCAGGGCCGCAGTTACTCTTTGGAAGAAATTCCGCAATCCTGGACGACCGTGGTCCTACGTAATAGAAAGTGTAATGTAATTCTCCAGACCGATTCCGGCCACGGCGGCTAATCTTCATGCAGACTAGCCACGTACGCAGGAGATATTATAGTGCAGAAGTGTGTGCGCAAACACAGGTGCACTCCCTCTTCCCTAACTCTCATAGCCCAATGGGACGGCAATCCGACACGACCGGAGAGAGGTCAGGCGCAGGACCAACGGCTTTACGTGATTTCCGAGGCACGGGGGTGTCACACCACCAACTTCCAAACTCCGGGCTGCTACTGAGAAATTCCTAATGGAAAAACCCAATGACACTTTTTGCCCCACCTGGGAATCGAACCCGGGACCCCTTGCTCAGCAGTCGCGCTTGCGACCACTAGACCAACGAGGCAGTAATAGAAATTATAGTAACCCTGACAGACATTATCAGTCTGACAGTCAGACTGACTAGTCAACATTGACACTAGATAGAGAAGGCCAGTGCCTACATAATAAAAGGTTATGGTCAAAAGTATTAAAGATGTGAATGTCTATTAGAATTTAAACTTTTTGGGGGTCATGTCAGTGTAATTAATTCATCAGAGAAGTAATCCTTTGTATTTATAATGAAATTCACTTTCAAATGTCAGTGTCAATCTGTCAAAAAATACCTAATAATACGATAATAATATTATAATATTTTCTTACCGGCGAACTGTGGGTGTACATCGGTACACCTCTGCCTAACCCTTCGGAGAATACAGGCGTGATGGTTAATATATATATATTTAATATTTGCTCCACCCTCGGAATACATTCTGTATCGTTGGTGCGTTTACAAACATATAAACTCACATACACAAACAGCCAGACCCGGAACAACTATCTGTAAGCCATACAAAATAATATTAGTTCCTAAGATGAGTTTGTGACTACATTTTGAACGTTTTTAATTATGGAAATTGCTCTATATAAAACCAAATGTCTTAAAAATATACCTATGCCTATTTGATTTTATTTTCAAATGTTTAAGTGTCTTGTGGTTCTAAAGATGCAGCCCGGTGATACACAGACAGCAGACTCTCAGTAATAATAGGTAATAGGATCTCGTTAGACATTCTTTGGGTACAGAACACAAAAAAAGATATTATCCATGTTAAAACATCTCATTCTCTCCATAAGGGGTGAAAGCTATAATAATAAACAATTCAAAATTACCCAAATTACTGTAAAATGCCAAAAACGTCGTGGAATACTTTCTAAGTATGATATTTCTCTTGAAAAACTTTCTCACGTTGGTTTAGGCTTCACATAGCATTAGGGTCAAGTTAGAACAGTCGGTAATGAGCTAGACAATACATTACAATATAATACAGATTTTCATATTAATTTAAAGAAAAGAATATAAAGCAAATGGTAGAATATTTTCTGAATTGAAGTGTGGATGGGTGTTTGTTACTCAATCATGCTAGAACGGCTGAACGGATCTGGATGAAATTTAGCACAGAGATGATTATAGTCATGGAATAGCACATAGGCTACTTTTTATACCGGAAAAAAATACGGTTATCACGGCATAATATATTAACTTTGACGCAGACGAAATCGCAGACAGAAACTCGTAATTAATAAAAACAATAAAATGCAAAAATTTTAAATAACCAAGGCAGCTAAGAAATGACTAGTGTCAGAGTTGCAAAGTTTCTGCAAAAGAGTATGTAAGGATCGTAGCACGTGGCCCTCTGTGGTTTCTGTCTACCCCCACGGGAAAAAGGGCTTTAGTTTATGTATATGTGTATAAGATTGACACCCCCTTCCGCTCCGCCCAGACCCGAAGAAGTCATTTAATGATTTCCAATCCTTAAAAAACTAAGAGACGGCTAGTCCCAACTGACGGCGTCCATATTCAAAATGGCTGACAAACGACGTATTACAGCCACATTTTGCCTAGAAAATATAGTCCGTTTACAAGCGCCATTACGTAATCAATGTATAAACAAAAGATGATCGCACTTCTTTGCTAATTATTTCTTGTTCCCGTTAAGTCCATTGTCCATTGTTTTTCCATTGCAAATATGGCGGTCTTGTTTTGACGTTCGCTTTATATACTCGTGGAGTGGACACGCGAGATTGAGTATTTATACGAGAAATCATTTTTTTTTTCTCAGAAATTATTTGCATAAGTAATAATAATAGGTATAATAATTACGTGGGTTACTTTCCATAGATATAGATGAATGGAGAGGAAGAGAGAGGCCGTAGAAAAGATGGATGGGTCGTGTGAAGAATGATATGAAAGAGAAGGGAGTGATAGTATGACGGTTGACAGGACGGCATGGAAGATGAAAACGTGTTGCGCCGACCTCAAGTAACATGGGATAAGGGCAGGAAGATGATGATTTTGCATAGATATAGGTGTTGCCCTAGTCGTGGCCGAGTGTTGAAGGCGCCTGCTTTTCAAGCATGTGGTTGCTGATTCGATACCGGGCAAGTACCAAAACGACTTTTTCAATTTATAATGTGGGTAAAAAAAGGTGTGAAACCTGGACTTTTAAAGTTAACTAAGGAAACTCGTGGTGGCTAATTTGACATGCGTTAAGTCTTTTGTTGCTGCTCCGCTCCCGTGCGTCGTAGTGTGATATCTTATATCCTATATTACTCAAAAATAATGAAGCTATCTATCAGGGACAAAATGGTTAAAATGTATCCAGGAGTTTCAGAGCCTATTCGGTGCAATCAAACAAACAAAAATTCTTTCCTCTTTATAATATTAGTATAAACTGGAATTTAAATAAGTCTAAAATTGCCAATCCGCATTGACCAAACGTAGTGATCAATGCTCGTGCCCTCTCTGTATGAGAAGAGGCCTTTGCCTTACAGTGGGACAATAATAAACTCGTGTTATTATAATTTAATTATTAATTATGGACGGTTTTGTTTTGACATTGGCTTAATATTGAGTGGACACGCGAGAATGAGTTTATTTACATGAGATTATTTTTCCTTAGAACTGATGTAGGTATGACAACTGTGTGGGTGGTTCCATAGGTATATTTCTGGTCTCTTGTTGATGTGAAGTGTAAGACAATATTAGCTCATATCGTTACTTGAAATTAGTCACAAGCTAGCCATTAAGTTAATGATATTTGCAATGCGTGGTGCTTGGCAATCTGGGTTTCTCCCGGTTGTAAACATTCCTTTGTGCCTATTGGCCTAGTTCTGTTCTGTCTCCTGCTTGTTTGGAGGGAAGTGGAAATTATGTTTTTCTTACTCCTCCGCTAATCTTTTCTGATTAATTTCGTCGCGGGATCCAAGATAGTTGAATCGTTTCTCCGGGACTCGTCGAGCTTCATTGCCTCGGCGCTTTTCTGGCGGTCTCCACTGTTGATTCTGGCTTTCAGGAGTTGCAGAGGTTGGGAATAGTGTGTCGGATTTACTGCCTGTTAGTTGTCTCCTGACTTAAACCAATCATTGGTTCGCACTTACAATAAACCCACATGAAATAAATGAGTGGTCGACCATATTCCGGTAACCACATAACCACGTGTGGTCACTTCACAGTTCACCTTGATTTTAAGTAGGTACTTCTTAGGTGACCACATTACGGCTTCACCTACTCCAAATGTGTCGTAAGCTGTTATCAAAGATTGCGAGAGCAATTTAGTAGTAGTAGAGCTCTTTGTGGAGCTCGTCCGGGGCAGTACTACCACCATACATATTTCTGCCTCAAAGCAACGGTGCTGTGTTCCAGTTTGAGAGTTATGGGTGCCGGTGTAATTACACATTCACAAATGACCGGTACTCAAAGACACAATAAAATACGAACTTCTAGCTTGATCCGCTATGAATCACCAGCAGAGTTTTTATCTAAGTACTTATTATTCTTCTCAAGTCTTATCTCCACCAAATATCTGTCGGTTTCGTAAAGGAAGTCCACTTGTTAGTATTTCTGTCACGGATGTATGTACCGAGTTAGCTTAAGTTAGGTTTTGGTATCAGTTATCGAATGGAATCTTTTTTTTTTACCATCGTTGGATGGAAAACAAGCCTACGGCTCTACTGAAGTGAAGTGGTCACCTCTGCGTATTCTCATCTGCAATACCAGATGCCTTGCCATCCCAGAGACAAAGTTGTCTTATGCGGCTGTAATTACATTGGCACCCACATTCTTCAAACTGGAACACAGCAACGCTGCTTTGCGGTAGAAATTGGTATGGTGGTAGTACTTACCCGGACGAACTCCTTCACAAAGAGCTCTGCTACTACAAAATCTCGAATCTCGAATAAACTGGTACCTTACGACCAATAAAATATGTATATTTTCCACGATAAACATCTAACAAATGATTTTCCAGATTGTTATCATCAATAATCATCATCAATGTCATCATAAAACAACAACGTTTTAATTACAATCCTACTTGATTACCCAATCAAGATAATTATTCTAAACAAAGACAGGCCCTTTGTTACGAAAGCCATTTACATGCCTGCTTGATGATTATCATCCACATGACCTTCAATGATGCAAGGAACATTAAGTATACCGGGTGTAAAAAAAAACATTTAATGAAGCAGAAACCTACATCCTTACCTGAACTGCCCCGTTGGTCTCGTAGTTGTAAGCGCTACTGATAGGCTCCTGATGAGGTCCTGGTTTCGATCTCTAGGTCGGGCAAAAAGTGTTGTTGGGTATTTCTATGAAATTTTCAGTAACAGCTCGGAGTTATGATTAATAGCAAAAGTCTCGTCCCTTATTACATGAGACCAAACATACTAGCGAAGTGTGGATGTACTTTGGTACACCTATGCCTAACCCTTCTGGGAATAGAAACGTGATGGTATATGTGTATTTAAAATGTGTTTTTGTAAAATAGAAATTAGACCTTTAACCTTCCATATCTCGTTAACCAATAGGTTATCAGGTAAGGTCGCAGACAATGTAGAGACCGCAATAATAAGGAAAACATAAAACTTTCTACGTTAAGTGTCTCTTTACACCAGTTTAATCCCAGTTATCATCATCATATCAGCCTATAGCCGTCCACTACTGAACGTAGGCCTCCTTCAAAGAGAGCCAACCATTCCGGTCCTGAGGAACCCAAATCCATCCGCTGCCCGCCACCTTCTTTAAATCGTCCACAGTGCAGCAGGGCGTATAAACGTGGTCTCCTGACTTACACGTGTCTGCTCTACCGACCATCTGTCCGTCTGCAGACATGACCAGCCCACTTCCACTTCAGCCTACTAACTCTGCGAGCAACGGCGGTGCCTTTAGTTTTTTATAATCCTCATGGACTGCCTCAACCTCATGGAAGGCGGAGGGGTGTCTCGGATTCCTACCGACCAAAACCCCATGGTGTTCCTCCAATCACTATTGGCCGGAGCACGGGTATTGCTCTGAGTATTCTTCCGCACCCCGGCAGGTATTGGTCCGCCACCATCACAAGGCTGATCCCGTCACCCAGTTTTCTACGTTATTGCTTACTCTCGGGCCCCAGTGACCCGTTATATCCCAGTACCTATACGATCTGCGGGTTGTTCGAAAGAGATACCGCGCCCCCGGAACGCAAAGGGCACATGAAGGAACATAGACGGGTTTTAGTCAGTAAAAGTCTGACACTCCCTCCCGCCCCGCCCAGGGCGGGGGAAGTTATTTGATGATTTCCCGTCTATAAAAAAAAAACAAAAAAAAAAAAAAGTACCTATACGATATTTATATCTAGACACACGACAGCGTGTCAAGCCAAGTTCAAGCCAAGATTTAATTTTACAAAACATATTTTTAATAGGTTAAAAGAATAGCAACATCATTAGTTAAACGGCAGGTACTTTACTAGAGTTTTGTTTTTCTTAATTTAATGCATTTAGATGTTTTAAGTTAACGATGTGTTTTTAAGACCTTGTCGCACTTTGTACAATGACAGTAATTATAAGCGGTCATAGACCCTAACATTATTAAAATTACACAAATTATATTTTTTTAATTTTATATGCATTACTAGCCGTGTCGGCTATATTTAAAAATACCTAAATCATGATTCCAAAGAGGTGGCGCCATCTATTATCACAAGAACGTCGTAGTTGTTTTATTCGGGATGTAAGCTACCCCATGTCCGTTTCTGTATACCTGACAGCATATATGCGAAATTTAAGGACAATTAGTTCAGTGGTTTAGGCGTGAAAATGTAACAAACAAACACACTTTCGCATTTGTTATATTAGTTATGATTTACAAAGTACACATCTTATAAGCCAAAAATTACGCCTCTGACTAGACAATGGCCCACTTAACATAGTGCCCAAAGTGTATCTAATTCTATTTTCGTATCTATTTTCGTAATGTAATGTTCTATGCGTATAAACCTTCCCCATGAGTTACTCTATCTTTTGATGAAAACTGCATAAAAATCCGTTTCTAAGTTTAAGCGTACAGACAGCGGGAAAAACCAGTCAGTTACACCAAATCTCTAGTAGCTCACACTATCAAACTTATGATTAAACAGAACACCAAAACTTAAACATGCAAACCACGAGCCTGGAAGTGTCATTAAACCGCTTGAGTGCCCACAAAAATGTTCCATACGGTATTCTACGACCACCGCCAGTGAAATTAACCTTGGCTTAACCGATGCCGCGCACGTTTCTCCGTGTAACCCGCCCTTGAGCCAGCTAAACTGCGGATATGTATGTGTGCAGTTCGATTCTTGTGCAAAGGAGCTGTTGCAGATGATGTGCCAACTGAGATTTGTAAGATGGAGTGTTTGGTTGGATGAAACAGTTCAGTTAGACTGCTTTCAACTGCATGCAGTGGAGATATTCAACTGTGTGCAGTTAATATGGACTCTACACGACTGCAGCCAACCGCGTGAAGTTGATATCATGACTGAATGAACTCGGAGGGGCCACTCAGGGCCGATGCCTGCCGGGGCTGCAGGTTGTTCGAATGAGATACCGCGCCCCCGGAACGCAAAGGGCACAAGAAGAGTTGAATATATTGACTTTGTGCGGTTGCTGTGATGCAGTCCGTCTGATTGCGGCCTTAGATTTAGTAGAATAAAAGCTCTTTGTGAAGGAGCTCGTCCGGGGAGGAACTACCACCATACCTATTTCTGCCGTATAGCAGCGTTGCTTTGTTCCGATTTGAATGGTATTGCAAATGCCTCTAGCAAGGCACTTTACATCAGGTGGGCCGTCGGCTCGTTTGCCATCTAATGATAAAAAAAAGATACTACGAGTTTAAGACTCTGGACGGAGTTCAACACCTCACCACCCGAGAAGGTCCACAGCAGTGGGACCAGATGATATACATATACATATATTCTTGAAAAAAAAAGTAAACACAAAAAGAGTAATCTCAATAAAAACATGATAATTTTTAATTTATAGTCAATGGATTCATTGCACTTGACTTTTATTACTTTATTTACGATTACCCACCTACAGCAATAACACCAAGCGTATGCGATAACAATATCTTCCATTGTCTCTGGCCAGGAGGTCAGGGATAACTGAGCTTATGGTTATCATAGACTAGCGAACTACCCGCGACTTCGTCCGCGTGGCTTACTTCACCCGCGTTAAGTTACGTCTTTGGTTACTGCTCCGCTCCCGTGGGTTGTAGCGTGATGCTGTTTTATCTTATGGGACTCACAAATAACGTGGCTTTCTTAGATGGGTACTGTTTTTCAAAATCGGTTCAGTAACTCCAGAGATTACCCCCTGCAACCTCACAATTAGCCTTATATTGTTTCACTGCGAGAGCATCATCATCTGCTTAGCCTTTTCCCAACTATGTTTGGGTCGGCTTCCAGTCTAACCGGATGCAGCTGAATACCAGTGTTTTACACGGAGCGACTGCCTATCTGACCTCCATAACCCAGTAACTGGGCAACAATATACTTCTTCCACATCCATCCATTTCTACCCATTTATAAACTCAACAGTTTTTAATCTAAAGGTTGCCGATATTTCCGTATTGGCATGTTTTACCTTCCTTGCATTGATGAACGCATTCATCAAACTTTAATTAAGTTAAGCGTTGAGAATTAATATTGCAAGCACGTCTGTAGGACATAAGTGCAGCTATTGTTTGTTTTGTTGTGTAAAATTGTGATACAGTGACGACAACT
The DNA here is from genome assembly GCA_932526535.1 of Caradrina clavipalpis. Taxonomy (NCBI): domain Eukaryota; kingdom Metazoa; phylum Arthropoda; class Insecta; order Lepidoptera; family Noctuidae; genus Caradrina; species Caradrina clavipalpis. Next base: position 3,554,528 of record OW052110.1, read on the forward strand.
ACGTACAATGATTATTGGTACTAGAAAAAATCTACGTCAAACTATTGAATCTTCTTTGGAACAGCTGTAGTGTCCTGAATGGGAAACTGGGTACAATTTTTCCCAATTCAAACACTTTATGGAAAACTGATTTATGGACTGTTTTCTGTAACTTTTTGTAAGACTAGGGTTATGGTTTTATTTTTTCATCCTTATGCAGATAATGTAAAGAAAACACTGTACAAGGCGGACTTAATGACATTTTCTACCAGTCTGCCTTAGGGTGATGCGGAGACAAAACATAGCATGTTTTAGCAGTCTATATTTTGTTTGTTCATCTGCGTACGCTGATCTCCTATACTATTTGTCGTAAAGTTGTTCGTCTTTAGGATCTACCGGCCTTTAAAAATATTAATAAATGAAGTGTATTGAAAAATATATTTATTTTCAGTGGCAGTTTACCATAGTAATTATACCATGCATTTGTTTTTCAATATTTTTTTTGACGTTGGGGATTCTACGACTTGCTCCTATAGCGTAGCTGCGTTTTCAAACATATAAACTCACATGCACAAATAACCAATTTGCATTTCAGCTTTAATAATATTACTTACAAAATTAGAAAATATGTAAATGAGTAACAAATTAATCTTTCACGATAAATAAATGCATTTGCAATATTCAGCTTCCGTATGTTTGGGTCAGTAAAACTAGGAAAGTAGTCGATGGATTCACTTGAAATTGCACAATATTGCATTTTAACATTAGAGTGATTTTTGAATATACTTTTTATATCAGACTGACCTGGTCAGAACCTGGTCTGATCTTTGACAGTCGTTACTGTTAGTCAGAAGCCAGAAAGTCTGACAACCAGTCTTACCAAGAGTATCGTATTACCCATTACTGGGTTGTGGAGGTCTGATAGGCAGTCGCTCCATGTAAAATACTGATATTCAGCTGCATCCGGTTCGACTGGAAGCCGATCCCAACATAGTTGGGAAAAGGCTAGGCTAGATGATGATCAGACTGACACCAGTGAACTGTGGTGACTAAGGCGATTGGCACACTGCCCCGCATCACGGAGCGTGGTGCGCGGCGACGGAGCTCTGCCTCCCTAGCCAAGTCACAAACGATAAACGCAATCGCTGAGTAGGCTTTAATATATCTTCAACTTTATGTGCTTGGTTTTAAGTTGAAGATCTAATGAAGATTGCATAGTGTTTTCAATCGTTCCAGTCGCTAACGCTTAGAAATCTTTAATATATTTTCAACTTAAGGCTCTTGGGTATTAAGTTGAAAATCTATTGGTACCTACCGAGCGTTTACGATTATCGTTTGTGACTTGGCTAGGGGGGCTGGTGACCTGCAACACTGCGCGTGAACGCGTTTTCAGTGTGTTGGACTACGCGTTTTCTATACAAACGCAGATACTTGCAAATAGCGTAATAACACGCACTCACGCGCCACGCTCCGGAGTGCGGGGCAGTGGGCCGATCGCCTAAATAAAAAATAAATAAATATCCTTCCGACCGGATTTGGTCACGGCTTTTAATCTCAATTGAAACTAACCAAGTACGCAGGTGATATTATTCGTGCACTCTCTCTTCCCTCACTCTCATAGTCCGATGGAACGGCAATCCGACAAAACTCGGTACAGATCCGGCGCAGGACCAGCGGCTTTAACCTATTTTCTGTGACAAAGGTGTCACACCAATAACTTCAAAACTTCGGCTGCTACTGAGAAATCCCTAATGGATGAACTTAATAACACCTTTTCCCAACTTGGGAACCTAGGACTCCACGCTTAGCAGATCAAGAGACCAATAGGGCAGTCAAAAACCGTCTAAAGGTATTTTTTCATCTCAGAGACTGAATTGCCAGTTTTAGACGTCATCATCATGTCAGCCGCAGGACGTCCAATGCTGGATGTAGGCCTCCCCCATAGATTTCCAATAGGACCGGTTGGAAGCAGCTTCAGCTTCGCTTGGTCGTCGTGTCATACGTCATATAAACATAAATGACACTATTTTCAAGTTGGATACATACAGCTGTCAAATCAGTCTCTGATACTATTAAATCCCTTTAAATAACTACAAATTCAAACCAAAAAGAGAAAAAATTATAACAATAATATAGAGCATCCTCTAAAAATGATCCAACGCGCTTTCTCTAACATAGCGGAAATCATCTGCTGAGCAAAACGTATATAGGAAACGGAAAACTGCGCTAATGTCAGCATAATGTTTTTTTCTTGTACCTAGCTAGAGCGAACTCATCTGCACTTCTATAATTACGATTTACTATTCCAATATACTCGTAAATAACTACACACAAGCTGGAGATTTGCATCCTCATCAAATTCCAAGAGGTAGTCATAAAAGACATGCATAATCAAATATAATTACGACACCTCTTCAATAATTAATACTTGTTTATTTGTTTATGTTTGACAGTATTTCAATCTCTTTCTAGTTTAGTTTTTGGACCGATTAGCGGACCGATTTTTGACAGTTTTTTTCTGGCCGACAAAGAAATCTATCAAAAATCGATCCGATAACCAGTCTTAAAATAGGTCGTGTGCAGAGACGCTTAAACTATTAAAAATAAATAGTATTTACTAATATTATAAACTGGTACACATATTAGTTTGCAAATATACTTTGAACTAAGTATTGTAGTACTTGTATTAGTATTTATTTAAAGAGTTAACGTATTTTATCAAGGCTGTACAGAACATGATATTTCCAAGGACTTTTGTAGTCTTCATTTGTTTATGGCAAATACCTATAATTGTAGTGTAGTGTCGTGTCTGTTAAGTAATTAGCAAAGAAAAATCACTATACAAATATTTTGAAGAGGAAATATTTTCTTGCTTGTTTGTACTGCAACAGCTTCGAAACGACTGGACCGATTTTCACCATTTTTCCACCAATAGATAGCCACATTATTCCTGAGTAATATAAGTTACATAACATCACGCTACGGCCTATGGGAGCGGAGCAGTAACCAAAGACGTAACTTATGGCGGGTGAAATAAGTCACGTGGATGAAGTTGCAGGCAGTTCGCTAGTGTAAGGACAAATAAAAAAAAAAATAAAAAAAAAATAAAAAAAAATGTAATAATTAATTATGATTACCAGACATGTCTAGACAAAACTATAATTTATAAACACTTACAAAATTAATTAATTTTAATTCGACAATAATTGCTTGCAACTATGTTTCAGAGTGCGTTTTTCAAATGGACATTGTATTACCTACTATTAAATAATTAGTTTAAGGCTAGCTGTATACCACGCGAGGTCACACGTGTCCAGTTACGCCTTCGGTTACTGCTCCGCTCCCGTTGGTCGTAGCTTGATGTTCTATATGTATAAACCTTCCTCCTGAATCATTCTACATATTGATGGGAACCGCATTAAAATCCGTTGCGTCGTTTAAAAGATCTAAGCGTACAGAAGGACAGACGACGGGAACCGGCTTTGTTTTATACTATGTAGAAATATTGAAATATGACTAAACTTTAATAGGTGGAATAATAAATACACGCTTATTTTCTTTACCTGCAAAATTGTCAGTTTAAATTCAGCTTTAGATAAAACTGATTTACAAACATACCTCACATGCACATAGCATCACGCCTGAATTCCCTGAAGGGTTAGGCACAGGTGTCTTGGTAAACACACAGTTCGCCGGTATGTTTAGGTCTCATGTAATAGGGGGCGAGCCTTTTGCCTTTAATCGGACACACGTCCTAACTCCGAACTGCTACTGAGAATTTCACAGAAAACCTCAATAGCTTAGGTACCACTTTTTGCTCGACCGGGGAATCGAACCCAAGGCTGCATTGATAGAAATCGCATCAAAATTTAAATATTTAACTATTTTTTTTATTTAAATCCCTTGCATCGTTTGAAAGATCTAAGCGTACAAAATACTAGAAATAAAAATTACAAATTGCAAATTGCATTAAAAATTATTCCGCAAACCGAAGTAAGCAATGATGATTGATGAATGATGACACAGTGCAACAAAAAACAATTATTTATACAATGTAAACATGTTCAAAAGCAATTCAATTGTTCGTTGTTGTTAGCATAATTGTATTAACTATGGCACGTTTTGACATGGATAATTAGCTGTTCTTTTATTGCATTAATTTATCATAAAACTTGATGATGATTATATTTTGTTGTTTGCCTAGGATTTCGTTTGCAATCTTTGTCTGTCTGGTTGTTTATGTTTGTAGACGTACCCACAATACAACAGAAATTAATTATACACACACATCATACGCGCTATCACGCCTGTATTCCCCGAAGGGTTAGGCAGAGGTATACCAATGTACACCCACAGTTCGCCGGTATGTCTTGTTTAGGTCGCATGTAATAGGGGCAAGCCTATTGTCATTAACCGGGTACAAATCCTAACTCCGAGCTGCTACTGAGAATTTCATAGAAAAACCCAATAACACTTTGATGATTTATATTGATTTTTTACCTTAATGAAACGGAACTCGAACACCCAATCATTTAGACAACTTACGAGAGACAAGTTAATGATGGAAGGGCAATTGAACAAAAACGTATGAGGTTCATGTCCTATTGCCCTTGTCACCTCGTCTTGCTTAGCGATATCAACATCGTACTATGTTGTACTCAGAACCAGGGGCGGATCTAGGTGTGGACTTTATGGCCCCCAATAATATTAAGGGCCCCTTAATGACACTGGACCAAATTGTACATTAAAAAAAATACTATACATTGACACCATATTGCTATCAGGAAAAGTTCCCAAATCAATGTGTAATTCGAATATAGTTCTTCTGCATAAAAAAGGCGACAAAAGTGACATTGGCAATTACCGTCCTATCAGTTTAACATCCCATATTTACAAGACCTTTATTAAAGTGATACACAACCGCATAGACGGGAAGCTGGATAAACATCAGCCACCAGAACAAGCCGGATTTCGCCCTAGTTTCTCAACAACCGACCACCTACACACCTTGAACCAAGTCATAGAAAAATATACCGAATTCAATAAACCACTATACCTGGCCTTCGTAGATTATGCGAAGGCCTTCGATAGCATCAAACATTCCGAAATATTCAAATCATTAAAAAATCAGGAACTGGAACAGCAATATATAGACCTCTTAAAAAATATCTACCAAAACAGCACCGCAAACATTAAACTAAATACTGCAGGACCTTCATTTAGTATTCAAAGGGGTGTTAAACAGGGTGACCCGCTCTCTCCAAAGTTATTTACCAGCACTCTGGAGGAGATATTTAAAACTCTAGCAGCCTCGTGGACAACCAAGGGTATTGAAGTCGACAGGAAGAGGTTGACAAACCTCCGATTTGCCGACGACATAGTTCTTTTTGCCCCCACAGCCCTAGAACTACAGATCATGCTCCAAGAATTAAGCACGGCCAGCTTTAGGGTGGGACTTGTAATGAATCGCTCCAAAACTCAGGTCATGACCAACAGCACTAAGCGTAGGGTCGAGGTAGACGGGCAAGAAATACATTATGTCGATGAGTATATCTACTTGGGCCAGTTAGTATCTTTCGAAAACAGGCAGGAACGAGAAATCGATCGCAGAGTCGAAAACGCTTGGAAAAGCTACTGGTCCATGAAGACGCTAATGAAGGGTGATCTCCCGATATCCCTGAAGCGAAAACTCATCGACATGTGCATCTTGCCCGTCCTAACCTACGGTGCTCAGACCTGGTCACTCACCGAGTCCCAAAAGTTCCGCCTTGGAGTTTGCCAAAGAGCAATGGAACGCAGCATTCTGGGTGTCAAAAGACAAGATAGGGTTCGCAACACCATACTGCGTTCCATTACGGGCATAGTGGACGTTGGCAAGAAGGCTGCTAGGCTTAAATGGGATTGGGCGGGTCACGTCAGCCGCATGCAAAATGACCGCTGGGCAAAAGTCTCCACACGATGGTTGCCGGAAGACGGACGGCGCCGCCGAGGCCGGCCTAGAAAGAGGTGGCGAGACGATTTGGACGCGTACCACGAGGGCTGGTTCGAGGTGGCTCAGGAAAAGAGCAAATGGAAGGAATTGGGGGAGGCCTTTGCCCAGCAGTGGGACAGTACAGGCTAAATAAAAAAAAAAATAAAAAAATAAAAAAAAAAAATACATTGACAAAGAAATGACAATTAATTTGATTAATTAAGTAGGCCCCCAAGGAGTGTTAGTGCAGGGCCCCACAAATTCACAGTACGGCCCTGCTCTGAATGCGTCAAACATGGTACGCTGTACTTTATATCAACTGCACATTCACGAATCATAACAAACATCGGAGTGTTATGTATTGGCAACTGCGCTAGGAAATACAACCGCGTATCGGATGTGTAATATGAGATGCACGTAACACAAGCATTGACGGTTGAACCACAGGCAGATTATCTGATCTACGTTTATGATGTACAAACAATTGTTTAGGGGCCCTGGTAACCTGACTTACAGGTTTTCAAATAAAAATTGTCTCCTAAATAAATAATTTGTTTTTGACGAACCAAGAGAACCCTGACGAATGGCAACCCTACATTTTTTTAATGGCCCGGGGTGGAATGTCCTCGTGGATGTCCACCGCCTTGCGGTGCGAAGGGATCCGTCAGACTCTTACTGACTTAAAACCACCCCGGTGTTCCCATCCTATACTTATGCTGGGGATTCCAGACCATTCAGGGGACCCAAAAGAGGGCGTTTTCAGCCCTCCGCCGACGCCTGATGCGCCTGCTGTAGGGCAGGAGGGATTTCCCTCGCCCTTTCAATCAAATATTATAGTCAATTGTGAAATAATTATAGTCCTTAGGTAGGTATACTACCTTCACATAATATACACTTCATGCAAAGTATATCAAACCGAGTATTGTTTTATAAAACGCTTCGTATTAAGACAATGCCCAGAACTATACCTATCGACTGGCATATTTAAGAATCCGATGACGGCATCAGGTCGACATTCAGACTGGAATATATTTCTATTAACATTCAGAGCACAATGGTTCTCTGGTTCAATCACTATGATAGGTAATAAAAACCCGAATATATTTATTTTTTTCGACTTGGGGATTTCCAGGATTTTATATACAGACCACAGATCAGAATAAGTGGCTGAGTTACTGTTTAAAAATATAAAACACTAGCGACCTCGTCTTCATCCACGTGGCTTAGTTCACCCGTGACAAGTTACGTCTTTGGTTACAGTAGTACGATTCTCTAAAATGCAAACTCGAAAACGAGTCTCACTAAAGTGATCGAGTGAACTTGTCATTGGTTTATATTCGTTCGCCGTGGTGACGTTACCACGGCCAACGAATACTAAGCCAATGACAAGTTGGTTCGTTATCGAAGTGGGACTCGTTTTCGAGCTTGCATTTTAGAGAATCGCACAGCTGCTCCGCTCCCTTGTGTCGTAGCGTGATGTTATATAGCCTATGATACTCAGGAATAATGTTACTATGTATTAGTTCAAATCGGGCAAGTAGTTTCGTGGCTTATTCAGTACAAGCAAATAAACAAACAAAAAAAAAATTCTAGTATGGATTAGTCTAGCTCCGCGATTTTTAGGCGTGTATTTTCTTACGGACGTCTAATCAATAGTATAATTATAGCCTACAGAACTGAGAAATAATGTTTGAAAGAATTTTTAAAATCCGCCCATATTTCCAGAATTAAGCAAAATGGAACACCTCAATACATGGCGTCAGAAATCGTAACAGTGATCATATATTTCCAGACGAGCTCCTTCATAAAGAGCTCTTTGCAACAAAAAAGCATAAAAAACGCGTCAAAATAGATTCTAATGCAATAAAAAGACGTGTCAAAATAGATTAACCGAGCAAAAAAGATTTATCAGACGATCTTACATGTTAAGAGTTAGCAAAACGTTAAGATTTCGCGCAAGATGATCATGTAGTTACGAACGCAACCGGAATTCTTCTCAGTGAAAGTTGGTAGTCTTATTACAACTGAATCAGAAGCTCGATTTGTTACTGGTTGTTTTTTTTTCACGCCTTTTCAATGTTTGGTAATAATATCGGCAGATGTACTGGTTTAAATCTATACTAATATTATAAAGCTAAAGAGTTTGTTTGTTTGAACGCGCTAATCTCAGGGACTATTGGTTGGAATTGGAAAATTCTTTTAGTGCTGGATAGCCCATTTCTTGAGGAAGGCTATAGGCTATGTAACATCACGCTACGACCAACAGGTGCTGAGCAGCGAGGGTGAAACCGCGGGGAACAGCTAGTCTATACTATGTTATACAGATGTAAAGTTTGTAAGATCGTAAGGGAGTTATCTCTGGATCTAATTAATCGATTTTGAAAATTCTTTTACCCACACAACGTGGCTAGTTCTAAGTGTCATAGACTATATAACCTCACGCTACGACCCACGGGAACGGAGCAGTAACCAGAGACTTACTAAAAACGGGTGAAATAAGCCAAGAAACTTAGTGGTTTTATTTTACCCAATAATAACATACTCCCGATCAAATACCGATCATGGCGGCTAATCTGCTGCAGATAAGCCAAGTACGCAGGAGATATTATAGTGCACAAGTTTGTGTGTGTGTGCTAACACAGGTGCACTCTCTCTTCCCTAACTCTCATAGTCCGATGCGACAGAAATCCGACACGACTGGAGAAAGATTAGGCGCAGGACCAACGACTTTTATTAGCTTAATTGGTTACACCACCAATCAAGGACTAAATAAATAAAATCAAGTTCATTTAAGATTTGGGTCTTTTTTTTGTCGTATTCGTAACTGTCAAGAAAAGGTTTGTGTGGAGGATTTTTCTTTTGATTAATCCACCGGGTTTTTTAATGTCATTGGGTGGCAAACAAGCTGACGACCCACCTGATGTTAAGTGGTCACCGCTGCCTATAGACATCTGCAATACCAGAGGCCTTGCAAATGTGGTGCCTTCACAGAGACAAAGTTAAAATGGCCTCATGGCTCATGTGCCTGTAATTACACTGGTACACATACACTTCAAACCGGAACACAGTGACACAAAATCGGGTAGGATGGTATTTTTGTCATCATCATCATATCAACCGAATGACGTCCACTGCTGGATATATGCTTGCCTTAAAAATAGCCACAATGACCGGTCATGCGCTGCCCGTATCCAGCGATTTCCCTCGACCTTTATCAGGTCGTCGGTCCACCTCGTGCGTATTTTTGTATGGAAACCGTAATCAATACAAATAAACATTTATTTAACTGCCTCGTTAGCTTAGTGGTTCAAAGATTGCCAAGCTAGAGGTCTTGGGTTCCCAGGTCGAGCAAAGTGTTATTGGGTTTTTCTATTAAATGTTCAGTAGCAGCTCGGAATTAGGATTTGTGCCCGGTTAATGGCGATAGGCTCGCTTCCTATTACTTGGGACCTAAACATACCGGCGAACTGTGGGTGTTAATTGGTACACCTCTGACTAACACTTCGGGGAATACAGGCGTGATAGTATCTATGTAACATTAAGTGAATTGCGCCCGTTCGAAGCCGGGACGCGTTACTAGCCCAAAATTCATCCCAGACATTCCCATTTGTTGTAACCTACACAAACAATAAACGGGTTCCACGAGAACGTATCACAATAATTGAATGCATTCTGTGACGTAACGCGTTGCGTCACGTTCGTCTGTAGGTCGGCCTTAACCGGTTGTCAGGGAGCACTGTGTCAGCCAATGAGGTTACCGTAATGTTTGACAGCAAGAATTTTGAAGCTTTTGATTTGCTACTGATATTCTAGAGCTGTTGACAAAGTAATAAATTCTTTCCTACTAATATTATAAATGGGAAAGTTTGTGAGGATGGATGAATGGATGAATGGATGTTTGTCGCTCTCTCACGCTTAAACGGCAGAACGGATCGGGATGAAATTTGCCACTAAGATAGATTGTAGTGTGGAATAACACATAGGATAGGTACTGTTTTTTTTATTTATACCATCACGCCTGTATTCCCCGAAGGGTTAGGCAGAGGTGTACCAATGTACACCCACAGTTCGCCGGTATATTTACGTCCCATGTAATAGGGGGCGAGCCTATTGCCATTAACCGGGCACAAATCCAAACTCCGAGCTGCTACTGAGAATTTCATAGAAAAACCCAATTACACTTTTTGCTCGACCCGGGAATCGAACCCAGGACCTCTAGCGGAAAAATGTTCTGTTCCCGTGGAACACATCAAATAATTTATCAAATATACAGGAAAAGTTTTTAACCAGTGCGTAAATTTTTTTTGGTAGTTCAGTGTCACACATTTCCGTGTTCAGTAAAAAAAAAAAAAAAAATTTCATCCTTATCCAAGTTTGAAATAAGCAAAACATGGACATAATCTATTCGCCATTCTATCAATGAAAACTCTTGGCCGCCGCCCGGGCGCATGGCTGGGGTGAGGGGGTGGGGAATGCGCTAGCGCCGAGTGACAATAAAATATGGTTTTTAAGTAAACATGTTTCGTAAGCGATAACTTTTTTTTTTAGTACTAAGACATATCAAAATAAAATATACGTGTTTGATAAAACGTGTTGAAGTTTATTATGGCAAAATTTACGCACTGGTTAAAATTTTTTCCTGTATGATATGATAAGATATCAAATTTCACGCGCACGAAGTCACGAACAGAAGCTAGTGAATAATAATTTCAGTCTATTATTGTCCTATTGCAGAGCAAAGGCCTCTTCTCATATAGAGAAGGCATGAGCATTGATCACTACGCGTACTCAAAGAAAATTGTCGATTTCAGATTTATATTAATTTTAAGTTCAAGTCTCTTAATAAACTTAGAAATTACACAAATTGAAAAAGGTCACATTGGTGCTGCCCGCAATGGAGTGATTCTGTTCTAAAAGAGGTATATTCTGAAATACTATCATACAGAAGATATAAAGAACTTGTTTTTTTAATAGTTTTTTTAATTATATACCATCGTAATTTACGTGATTGACGTGTCTGTGTCATCGTAACTCTTAAACGGGTGAACCGATTTGAATGCGGATTTGAAGCCGGTTTCCTAGCGATGGTTCTTAAGTATGTATAATCAAAATCGGTTAAACCTTTTCAAGGTTATCAGCTTTTTGTTAGCTGCGATTTGGATTTTGCTGTCAGGGGTTACGTAAAAAATTAATGTTATTATAATATGACAATGAAATTTGACGTGGATGCAAAACTGTACTTTGTTTAGAAAGCAAAAAATAATTCACTTAAGATTTTTAGGTGTTCTTACCTCAAATGTGCGTCAGTCGCCAAACGACGCAAAATGAGAAAAACATATTATTCTTATCCACCCGAAGATTATAAATAAACATTACAATAAAAATATTTTAATTAAGAGCTCTTGCGTATTTAAAGGAAAAAAATGTTTAAATCATTATTTGTAGCTAGGTATAATAACATTTTTTTTTTACAAATGTTTTAAATTAAAGGACAATGACAAAATATTAGAAAAAATGTTGGTTGTGAATACTCTATTGAATATTCACAACCTTAAAATGGAATACACAAAACTAAAACTAAATGGCATCCAAAAATTCCTCCGCATCACCGACAACTAGAAAAGTGCCCAAAAGACTGGCTTAGCGCGACTGCTATGCCTTGGTCTTGGAGTTCGATTCCCAGGTCGAGCAAAAAATGTTACTGGGTTTTTCCATGAAATTCTCGGTAGCAGCTCGGAGTTAGGATCTAGGCTCAGTTAATGGCAATAGACTCACCAGCTATTACATAGGACCTTAACATGTGTGGGTGTAAATTGGTGCACCTCTGCCTTATCCTTCGGGGAATACATGCGTGGTAGCGTGTGTGCCACGTTTTAGAAATTTCAATTCGATTATGCCTATAGACACTTTTAGAAATCATCCTGAATAGCTTAGTCTTGGCAGGGTGCCATTCCCAATATGTATATCTATTTGTACTTGCCTTATTATTTTGAAATTTACTTTAAAATATTTATTTTATATTAAAGATAAAAAAAAAACATTCAAAGCACAATCGATATTTATTAAAAATCAATTTTGCCCCTAACCCTTTTGTCCATTGCAAAATGGCCGCTTAGGTAAAGAACGTTTCAATTTAAAAAAAAAATGCATTCAGTTAACTTTGTTTTCTATAAAAAATCTTAGATAACCCATCATAGAAATACATCCCATCACTAAACACATTGCGTTACACACATATCACTATGCTTAATTTTTCTTTCAATTTGGTTTTGTTTATAGACAGTTATATTTTGGCCGGGTAAATTTATTTAATTTATAGTTATTCAATTAGTTCCGTATTTTACGACTATAATATTAGTGTGCAGCAAAAATATCAAATCATAATTGTAAATCGCGGTAAAGTTCAAGAGTGAAACGGAACAGTTCGTCAAATGTCACATGCACCATCCTAGAACTCATAAAGAATAGTTATTATTATATAACCAAAACCAACTTCGTACTAAACAAAATTTCCCACATTCAATGTTGCAATCATAAAAATAAGTCCAAAAATCTATTTTAAGTTTTTCTGTGCGTGTCTTATCCAATTTTTTGTTTAAAAAAAGATGGTTGCGTGTTAATTGAACAGTAGATGTGCCCGTTACTGCGGCATGGTATCATGGTTGACTGGGCTCAAACCATAGTCTTGCATGTTGACCGTAAAACAAGCCATTATGGATAGTTAAGACTGGTACTAATCATCGCTTGAATGGCAATTGCACTTTGATTTTTAATCATTAAAAATCAAAGTCCGAAAGAAGACGATTTTAATGTTGCATTAAAATTTAATGCAACATTAAAATCGTCTTCTTAATCTAATAACAGACCATCACGCCTATATTCCGCGCAGGGTTAGGCAGAGGAGTACCAATGTAAACCCACAGCCCGCCGGACCTATGTCTGTTTATGTACATCTAACAACGTATATCCAGGGGCGGACCGTAAATTCATGGGGCCGTGGGCTAACAGTTCTTAGGGGACCTACCTAATTAAGCAAATCAGTAGCCAGTGAGACCAAAAACTATTTACTATTATAATGTACGCGGTAGGTATCTATAGCACACAAATTGGGACAATCATAGTCCATAACGACGACAGGCCTGTTGGTCTAGTGGTTAGTGGCCCTGACTGCTAAGCCGGAGGTCGTGGGTTCGATTCCCACCCAGGACAAATTTTGTGTGATGAGCATGATTGTTTGTTCTGTGTCTGGGTGTGCTTTATCTATAATATTATGTATGTATTTATAAGTTATATAAGTATGTATATCAGTTGTCTGGTTACCATAACACAAGCTCTGCTTAGCTTGGAATCAGATAGCAGTGTGTGAGTTGTCCCAAGATATTTTTTTTTTTTAATTTATAATATGAGATAAATAATAATATGTCATTGCAGCCGAGTGACATATATTGAATTTTCATGGTTTTTTTTTAATTTTGGTTTTGTATTCAATCATGGCTGGGGCCCCTTATATTCATGGGGCCCTAGGCTGTAGCCCAAAAAGCCAATATATAGATCCGCCCCTGCGGATATGAAAAATGATGATGTTTCCAGTGATTTAGTGTGAAAAGACACAAAAAAAAACAAGCTTACTTTTGCATTAATAATATTAGTTACGGATATATCCGTATCTAAAATTAGAAATTGGTTTATATGCAAATAACAAGTTAACCTAACTTTTAATTTATTTTGTTGTTTTAATCGAATATTTCGGTAATATAAATTCAAATTGTCTGCTTCATCTAAAGTTCAATTTATATTTAAATCTAGTCTTTTTAATCTAGATATTTAACTTATAAATAAACCCATTCCAAATGCAATAAAAATTAAAATTGTAGTCCTGACTGACCTTTTGTATTTAATCAAACTTTATGAAACAAAAAAAGTGCAAAGCCGAACTTAATGCCACAGATATTCTTATTGGTGATTCTTCAGAAAAGCCAGGTGCGCAGTACTCGTAACCCGCGTGCTTGTATGACCAGGCTTACAAACGTGGATGAGGCGAAAGGAGTATTATTTATTTATTTATTTAAACTTTATGCAACAAAAAGTACAAAGGCGGACTTAATGCCTTAGGCATTCTCTACCAGTCAACCAAAGGTGGTGAAGAGATAACACGGTAGGTGCAAATCATAAGTACCTAAAAGAACAAAATTTGATACTTTCAAAAACACAATAAAAATTAACCCAATGCAATTATATAAATAAAGAGGATAGAGGAGGAGAGGAGGGGAGGGGGGAGGAGGGGAGGAGGAGGGGTGGGGGAGGAGTATGTGAGGATCCTAGAAGTGGCGTTCTATGGTTTCTGCCTGCACCCATAGGAAAAAGGCGTGAGTTTATGTATGTCTTGACTGCATACGATGTCAATCATCATCAGTATATCAGCCGCCGACAGCTGGACATAGGCCTTCCCCATAGATTTCCAAGAGGACCGGTTGGAAGCGGTCTGCATCCAGCGCTTTCTTGCGGTCTTATGCTCGTTTCCTATATGCAAAACAGATAGTTTATCTTACCAGTCCTAACTCTTTTGAATGCTTGACTTGGTCGTTTGTGAAAATTCTGATGACAATTTTGTATGTAGAAATGTTTACAAGAAAATATGGATATAAGCTTACCCGTATGCTGAAAAATAATAATAAATAAATATCTTGGGACAACTCACACACGGTTATATGATCCCAAACTAAGCAGAGCTTGTGTTATGGTAACCAGACAACTGATATACATACTTATATAATTTATAAATACATACATATTATAGATAAATCACACCCAGACACAGAACAAACAATCATGCTCATCACACAAAGTTTGTCCTGGGTGGGAATCGAACCCACGACCTCCGGCTTAGCAGTCAGGGCCACTAACCACTAGACCAACAGGCCCGAATAAACTTCAATAACAGCGAAAATACGAAGGCATTTGTTTGTTAGTATGGTTTACCAATACCGGTCGGTAAGTTTTAGGAATTGGGCATTTATCAGGTCGTTTGTCCACCTTCATTTTTATTTTTGTTCACCAAGGGAAACCTTCAAAATGCGCTCCTTTGGGGATAAGACCGGGGAGTGTGGGATTCTTACCTCACTAAAACCACCCCGGTGGACACCATCAGCACATGGAGAGGGTTCCGTTGCCTCTTAAAAGACCGCACCGGAACCCTCCCTGTGCCACGCCTGTTAGGGCACGTCTCTGGGAAGACTGTAAAAGGGTCTCCACTAACCCTCGCTGTACACGGTAGCATGTGACCACTATGCTACCGTCTTCTCTAAGGTGTGCAAGGGGTCCTGGGTTCGATTCCCAGGTGGAGCAAAAAGTGTTGTTGGGTTTTTCTATGAAATTCTCAGTAGCGGCTCGGAGTTTGGATTTGTGCCCGGTTAATGGCAATAGGCTCGCCACCTATTACATTAATACACCCTGTACATTGGTACACCTCTGCCTAACCCTTCGGGGCATACAGGCGTGATGATTTATATTTATTTATTCTCTAAGGTAGGTCGACTGTCCACCTACGGTGTCAATGCCATTGATAAAAGTTAGCGTTGTCAACAAAAACTAAGATTGGTATTCGCGTGATTAACAGCACTTATCTTAGTTAAAATTGCAGTCGGTCGTGGTATTATGTTGCTATTTAATTAACTTTAATAATACTGACAGGTAGTATTTTAATACCGAATACGTTGTAAATATTGTGCTGAGATATTTGGAGTCAAACATTTGAAATAGATTGCTGTTCACCTTAGCATGAGATACTAAACTTTTAAAATAGAACCAACTGGTTTTTTAACTAAAAAACTAGATGGTATATTCCTCTTTTTTGGAGATTAATGAAAC
Source organism: Caradrina clavipalpis (assembly GCA_932526535.1). NCBI lineage: Eukaryota > Metazoa > Arthropoda > Insecta > Lepidoptera > Noctuidae > Caradrina > Caradrina clavipalpis. The sequence continues at coordinate 3,570,345 of OW052110.1, forward strand.
GAATTATTTTTAATTAAATTTTGATCAATTAAGCCACTCTTTTTTTCTTTAACACGATACTTCTTGGTAAGACTGGTTGTCAGACTTCCCGACTTTTGACTATAACGACTGTCAAAGATCTACGAATGACAACCAGGACCAACGGCTATACGTGCTTTCCGAGCCACGAGGGGGTGTCACACTGCTAACTTCCAAACTCCGGGCTGGTAGTGAAAAATTCCTATTAGAAAAACCCAATAACAATTTTTACCCGACCTGGAAATCGAACCCAGGACCCCACTCTTGTCTGCCACGTTTGCTGCCACGAGTCCTAACGGGGCAGTTAACCATACCATACTATACATTACAGTAGAGCCTCGATTATCCGAACCCTTAATTATCCGAACGGATGGTGTCAATTTGATACGCTAACGGGAACCTTTTTCTTACATCGCACAAATCAACGTTAATATGTATGTCAAATTTTAATAAACTGTAAGGGCTTTATGTGAAAAAGTGTTATGTTTGTTTTTGTTTGATCTTTTCCCCAAAAAACCCTCATTTTGATTATCCGAACTATCTCAGTTCCAATTATTTTGGATAATCGGACTTATAGTAGAAACTATAAGTACTTCTTTGTGTCCTAGCTAACTGTCACCGGTACAATGACCCCAATCCTCTAACGGCGTATAGAGTATACATTGGAAAATAAATGCGTGTGCGCATGCCTTTGTAAACAGTGGTAATAATATGACAGTTTAACATTGAGGTTATGTTGACCATAGATGAGTGCGGTTTTGAAAATTAACCGTTAAATCAATATTTGCTCTTGTATGATTAAAATATTAATATTTAAAAGAAAAAGCCGTTACAATACTTGAACCATGAATTGTTATTGTTATCATTTTACTGTGCGAGCAAAAAGTGTTATTGGGTTTGTCTATGAAATTCTCAGTAGCAGCTCGGGGTTAGGATTTGTGCCCGATTAATGGCAATAAAAGCGCCCCCTATTACATGGGTTTAGTAGATCCAGAGATTACCCTCTACAACCTCACAAACTTATAATATATAAGTCCTTATAATTTTAGTGTAGATTAATAAACTGATTTCGACATCTATTTACTGCTGATTTTATCCGCATGAATTGAAATAAAACATGGGAGATTTCATACAATTAAAGTATTCAAATCAAGTTCTTATTTGATTGTCTTATTTTACTGTTATTTGAATTTAGATGTTCTAGAATACAGACTAGGAACTAAGCATAATCTGTACGGAGTTTCATAATAGGCCAATGAGAAACCGGCAGTACCTAGTTTTTTTTCTGTGTCCTGGTAATTAACAATCGGACGTAGAATGACACATTACGTCACACCCACTTTTTCGTCTTTTGATTGAGTCACTTGGAAAGTGCACTAATGTCCCAAAAATGCTATTTTACTCGTAATACCTCCTACGGATTTTTCCTGTGGTTAGACTGCCTGGTTGGCCTAGTGGTCGTATGCGCGACTGCTACGCTAGAGGTCTTGGGTTTCCCAGGTCGACCAAGTGTTATTGGGTTTTTCTATGAAACTCTCAGTAGCAGCTCGGACCTAGGATTTGTGTCTGGTTAATAGGTTCGCCCCCTTTTACATGGGACCCAAACATACCGGCGGACTGTGGGTGTACATTGATACACCTTTGCCAATAACCCTTCGAGAAATACAGACGTGATGGTATGTTATGTTATATAGTTCTACAGATTATCGCGGTTGATTCCAAGTCTTATTTTACATACAGGGTTGAAGGGTTAGGCAGAGGTGTACCAATGTACACCCACAGTTCGCCATCATGTTTAGGTCCCATGTAATAGGGGGCGAGTCTATTGCCAATAACCAGGCACAAATCCTAACTTCGAGCTGGTACTGAGAATTTCATAGAAAAACTGAATATCACTTTTTGCTTAACCTGAGAATCGAACCCAAGACCTCTAGCGTAGCAGTCGCTTAGTCTTATTTTATTAAGACCTAAAAACAAAAGGAACACAATATTGGCTACAATAGGTGAAAAAATAAACAAAATCAACGCTTGTTGATCTATATCTGGCAGTGATTCGTCTTTCGGCTGATATAATAATTATTAATATATGATGATGATAATTACTTTAAAAAACCGAAGGTCTCATTCGTATCCACATTTTTGTAGTCGTGAGGCCCATCATCATTATCTATAGCTATACTAATATAATAAAGCAGAGGAGTTTGTTTATTTATTTATTTATTTATTTATTTAGGATCTCCAACAAAAGATATACACAAATCATGACATAAAAACAATATAACAAGAGTATTATGTAGGTGTACTCCTTCACTTATAGGAGACCACAGCATGCACAGGAAAGTTAACAACTAGCTAACAAAGTACTAACTAGAAACAAAGTAAGTAGTAATTAAAATTAAATTAAATTTGGAATAAAATTGAGAATAAAATTTGAAATAAAATTTGTTTGTTTGAACGCGCTAAATCCCAGAAAGTACTGGTCCGATTTGAAAAAATCCTTTTAGTGATATGAAGCTCGTTTATCAAGGAAGGTCATAGGCTATATAATATTACGCTACTACATAAGAGTGCGGAGCAGTAACTAAAAACGTAAGCAAGCGAAACGGCGAGTATCGCCAAAAATTACCTTAAAAAAAACTTATTGTTTCTACATTCCGAACTAATAACCCACAAAAAAATAAGTTTATAATGTGTAAAACAGTAATTATAGTTCACTAGCTTCTGCCCGCGACTTCGTCCGCGTCACAGTTGATGTGTTATCCTACGGGTACCGTACATTTTCCCGGGATAAAAAGTAGCATATGTGTTATTCCAGACTATAATCTATCTTTGTGCCAAATTTCATCCAGATCCATTCAGCCGTTTAAGCGTGAAAGAGTAACAAACATCCATCCATACATACAAACTTTCGCCTTTATAATAGTAGTAGGATTAACACAAATTGTTTTGTTTTGATTATTAGTGTTTTAAATAGTTTGTTATGTTTTGTTTATAAACTTCGAGTATTTAAGCGTTTCTCAAGTATCAGTTAGTACATACCTTTTAAACCAAATCCTGTCTGACTCATACAGCTAAAATGTACCAATATTACTTTATTATACAATATTATAAACTTAACATACTTAACTAATATAAATGTATTATAAACCTGTATTATAAATAAAACATAACTAAGCCTTTTTTTTTTTTTTTTTTTTTTTTTTTTTTTATAGACGGGAAATCATCAAATAACTTCCCCCGCCCTGGGCGGGGCGGGAGGGAGTGTCAGACTTTTACTGACTAAAACCCGTCTATGTTCCTTCATGTGCCCTTTGCGTTCCGGGGGCGCGGTATCTCTTTCGAACAACCCGCAGCCCCGGCAGGCATCGGCCCTCAGTGGCCCCATCCAATTTAGCTGACATCTCTTTGAGGCGCGCGTGGAACACGAACGCGCCGTCGACACGGTCTGTCGCTAGTGAACGTACGGACGGTGAGCTACCCATTGCTCACCGTCCACAGACCCGCGTCTACGGTGGCCGGGAGTCGTCACGTGGCTCCCGACGCCCGGATCGTCTACCGCGGCGGCCGCTGGGACGGGGGACCCTCCTTTCCCTCTCCCGTCCCGCCGCCTCCTTCTCCAGCATTACAGCTTCGCAGAAGGAGGCGACTGCTTCCCATTCCCCCTCGCTCCGGACCATGGCCTGGACCAGTGCCGGACGCGAGAGGGCGCCGCCGCCGATGGCCGCCTCGAGGACTCGGCGGTGCTCAGCCCAAGCAGGGCACACCGCCAAAGTATGCTCCACCGTGTCCTCGGGGCGATCCTCACAATGGTGACACCCGGGCGTTTCCTCCCGCCCGATGAGGTGCAGGAACCTCCCGAAACATCCGTGTCCGGTGAGGACCTGCGTCAGGCGGTAGGTGAGGGCGCCGTGGCGCCGCTCCAGCCACTCCTCAAAGAGGGGTCTTACCGCCTCAATCGAGGCGAGCCCTGCACGAGGTTGCGACAGTCGTTCTCTCCATGTCGCCATGAGATAACTAAGCCTAAATGAATAATTTTAAACACAAACCGGAATATTAACCTTCAAAGAAAGTAGTATAAACTATTTTATTGCACTAGTTTTTGCCCGCAACTTCATCCACGTGTTTTCTTTTTTTTTTTGCTTGTTTTTAATGATAATGACTAGCTTCGATTCCATCAGCTTCTTTTGATGAGAACCGTACATTTTTCCGGGACAAAAAGTATGCTATGCGTTATTCCACTCTACAACCTATCTCAGTGCCAAATTTCATCCTGATCCGTTCCGCTGTTTAAGCGTGAAAAAGTAACAAACATCCATCCATCCTCATAAACTTTCACAATTATAATATTAGTAGGATAATAGCTTATAGCACACAGGGATAACTTAGCTTCATATTAGTGAAAGAATTTTTAGAATCGGACTAGCAGTTCCGGAGGTCACCGCGTTCAAACATACAAATACATCGGCTTTATAATATTTATATATAGTAGTTTAGACTTAATAAAGGTAGGCCCCAAAAATGAAACTTTTCTCCATAGTATAAAACAAAGATGCTTTACTTTATACGCTTAGATCTTTTAAACTATGCAACGGATTTTAATGCGTTTTCATCAATAGATAGAGCGTGTTTTTTTTCAATATGGAAAGTCCTCCAATGACTTCCCCCGTCCTGTGCGGGGCGGGAGGGAGTGTCAGACTTTTACTGACTAAAACCCATCCATGTTTCTTTTTGTACCCTTTGCGTTCCATGGCATCGGCCCTTAGTGCCCCTCCGAATGTTTGCTGACATCTCTTTGAGGCGCGCGTGGAACACGAACGCGCCGTCGACACGGTAGATAGAGCTATTTAAGAGGAAGGTTTATACATATAGAACATCAAGCTAAGACCAACGAAAGCGGAGCAATAACCAAAGGCGTATTTAAGCGCGCGTGACCCTAAACTAATTATTTAATAGTAGGTAATACAATGTCCATTTGAAAAACGCACTCTGAAACATAGTTGCAAGCAATTATGGTCGAACTAAAATTAATTAAATTTGTAAGTGTTTATAAATTACAGTCTCGTCTAGACATGCCTGGTAATGGATCTGGATAATCATAATCCGTACTAATATTATAAATGCGAAAGTAACTCTGTCTGTCTGTCTGTCTGTCTCTTCTTCACGCCTAAACTACTGAACCGATTTCAATGAAATTTGGTACAGATATAGTCTGGGACCTGAGAAAGGACATAGGATTGTTTTCATCCCGAAAATCCCCCGGGAACGGGAACGAAGTCGCGGGCAAAAGCTAGTTAATTAATATATTTATCATTACACTAGCGAACTCCCCACGAGTCCGTCCACGTGGCTTAATTCACCGGCCGTAAGTTTTTACGTATAGAACATCATGCTATGACCAACGAGAACAGCCCCCCTAGCCAAGTCACAAACGATAAACGCAAACGCTGAATAGGTACCAATCGATTTTAAACTTTATACCCCAGAGCCTTAGGTTAAAAATCTAATAGATTTCTAAGCGTTAGCGACTGGAAAGAAAGAAAACGCTATGCAATCTTCATTAGATCTTCAACTTAAAACCAAGCGCATAAAGTTGAAGATCTATTAGAGCCTACTCAGCGTTTACGATTATCGTTTGTGACTTGGCTAGGGGGGCAGAGCAGTAACCAAAGACGTAGCCGGACGCGGATGACACCGCAGGGTTTAAAGCTAGTTAAGAATAATTAAAATCAATATAATCTTAATAAAAATAGTTGCAACATTTGAAAGTTAAACAAACACATCTGAACTAGTTGTGTAAGGTCAAGGTAACATGAGTGGCATTCTAAATCTTTCTCATGAATAATTGATAAATAAATAAAACCCGTGATGTGACCCCGTTTTTATCGAATTTATTGACCTCAGAATACGTTTATTTTATTCACTAATTTACCGGACGTCCTTAGATGGCATTTTGATAATTATACATACATACATAAACTCACACCTTTTTCCAACGGCAGGCAGAAACCACAGAACGCCACCTGCTACGATCCTTACATACTCTTTTCGCCTCGTCCACATTCATACAACTGGTCATACAAGCACGCCGGTTACGAGTACTGCGCACCTGACCTTTCTGAAGAACTTCAACAATAAGGTCAGGGTAGGTCTTTCTAGGGCGTCCCCTCCCGTCATTGACACTCACATCTGCCATATAAATTTCAAAAAAATAAAAAGACAATAATAAACATATATATGTCACCGTAAAATTGTAAATACCGTTAGATTATAATCTATCTCGCGAGATTGTAAACTGTCGAAAGATTGTGAACCTCAACGTACTGCTTACAATTTAACGTATTATTATTCGGTATACACACACACACATATATATCTACATATATTAGACATTTTTATTATTTCTTTTGGTAAAACACTGGTATTCAGCTGCATCCAGTAAGACTCGAAGCCGATACCAACATAGTTGGGAAAAGGCTAAGCAGATGATGGTGATGATTATTATTTATTTTTGTTTAAACTTCTTCGGATGGGTTACAAACCGACGGCCCTTTTTTTTTTGGTACGCTGTGGAAATCCTCATGGACTTCCTCTGAGGATGCAGCTTCTCTGTCCCGCTCGGCCGCCTCCTTTGCCGACATAACATCCTCGCAAAAGGAGGCAACCCCATCCCATGCGCTCACGCTCTCGACCATCGATTGAACGACGGCCGGAAGCGAGAGGTCACTCCCGCCTATTGCCGCAATGAGGTCACGGCTAGGGATTGCAATCACGCAGCTTATTCAATCCCGCGGGATTGATATGCGGGATTGACCAATCCCGCGCGGATCCTGCGGGATCCCGCATTTTTTAATTTCTTTTATGAAATCAATTAAAACTACAGGTTTTTTTTATTAGACGGTCTCTGTGTGGGTCCGACAATGGTTCCCAATTAATTGCTACCGATAGACCAAACTCGTTAGTTGGATACTATGGTCGCCATCTTATCTTAATAGGATGAATGTTTTTGATATTAAGCGTGACTGGTTTGTGATTTGTGATTTGTGTTGAGCGGTTTTTGGATGAGAAATTATGGAGTTTGAGTTTTGGGGTTAAAGGACTAGTCATCATTTTTAGATTTTTATACCCGATGAGTGCCAGCGGAATCCTATCACTAAGTCTCAGGAGTCCGTTTGTCTGTCAGTCAGTGGGCTATATTTTATGAACCGTAGAGAGTAGACATTTTCACAAAAAAAAACCCACAAAGTGTGCATTTTCTATTTCCGCTATAACAACAAAAATAAAACCAAAATGAAAGGGGGTCCTAATAAACCTATGTATGGTGTTTTTTTTGTAATGTTGAATATTGAGTTGTACACAACTACACAACCCTCCGTGTGCAATTTTGACATGTATTGGTATTTTTCGTGTTCCAAAATGCAGAGTCATCGTCGTTCGAGCTGACATGAGTAAGCTAGACCAATATTAGTTTAAAGCAAATTTAAAGCGGAATCCGCGGATCCGCGTTTTGAAGTTGCGGGATCCAGCACTTTGATAAAGGGTGCGGGATCCCGCGGTAACGCTGGATCCCGTTTTGCGGGATTGCAATCCCTAGTCACGGCGCGGCCCTGCCCAGGCTGAACACTCCTCCAACGTGTGCTGCGCCGTATCCTCCGGGCAAGCAGCACAGTGGTGACACACCGGTGTCTGCTCCCGACGTATACGACACAAGTACTTGCCAAAGCAGCCGTGGCCAGAAAGTACCGCAACGCAAACATAACGTAACGTAACGCAAAAATATTTTTTTCAAATCGAACCACTATTTTATGAGTTTAGCGCAAATAAACAAAGTAACTCTTCAACTTAATAAATTTAACGTTTGTAATTAAATTATTTTTTATTGATACTGGTACCGGTTTTGTAACTATTAAATTGAAAGAAATAAATACATAAAATGAGATCATTAGAGTCACTAATTGGCAAAATAGGCATAGTTATAATATAATAATAATACCAGCCTCAGACTGTCCCGTCGCAGGGCAAATTTTAAGGCCTCTTCTCTTACAGAGAAGGCACGAGCATTGATCACCACGCTTTCCTTCACTTGGAAAGTACATAATATGAATTCAAAAGTCACATCGGTACTTGCCAGGTATCGAACCCGCAAGCTCATGCATGAGTGGCGGGTGTCTTAACCACTGGACTGTCACGACAATTTCAACGGGCTAGTAACAAAAATGTATTTTTAGAATTATGTCTAATTAAAATTATTATAATCCATCATTACACACATTAACATAACATTTATAATTTACTAAAAACGTCATGTTTTCATTAAATAGGCTTATTTGCGGATTACACTGACTTGGACATTTTTATTGATGATTTTAATGATTATAAATATGTTTAATACATTAGTTAGTGTCGTGGTTGTTTTTTTACATACCACCACGCCTGTATTTCCCGAAGGGTTAGGCAGAGGTGCACCAATGTACACCTACAGTTCGCCAGTATGTTAAGTGACCGTGTACCTATTACATGGCGAGCCTATTGCCATTAACCGGGCAGAAATCCTAACTCCGAACTTCTAATGACAATTTCATAGAAAAACACAATAACACTTTGCGCGACCTGGGAATCGAACCCAAGACCTCGAGCATAGCACTGAGGACTAGGCTAACGAGGCAGTATTGTTAGCACTTTCGCCAAATATTTTATTTTTGTATTTGACAATTCGATACCAACAATTGAAGGCGAACACTTCCTCGCTATTGAATCGTGCGCCGAATCTAAATAGACGCCATTTTAGATATCAGGAAGGAAGTACTGCTGCTACAAATTATTTCAATGCTAAATATAATTTGGTGATCAAATTAAATAGTTGCACGGATTTACCATTGAATAGTGTGAGAATTACTCACAGAAATGACAATAATGGATACAAAGAGTAATAATAGACGTTTTACAAGACGACGTCAGATGATCTTCAAATTATTACGGTATTTTTTTTATTCTAGTCTAATCTAGACTATATTCGTGGGAAAGAGGCGTGAGTTTATGAATATATGTAATCTTGACTAAATCTGGTAATTTTCTGGTTAAGGAGATATTTAAGATCAAAGCTTCAAGGGATTTTAAGTTTTTTAAATACGCCCTGGAATCCTATACATGCATTTATAAGCACTATTTTTGAGTATGTTACTATAAACCTCATATTTCTTAGTATCATAGACAGCACTTACTTACGAATAGTTAACAATTAGTCTACGATTACGATACGATTAGTCTGGGTGTACTACGCCAAATCGAATGCCAAATAGTCTAATTACAATTGATCGAACACTATAAGTCGAACGCCTAAATAGTCGAACGTTCATAATATCGAATGCTCAATAAATCGACCATTCATTATATTGAACACGCAATACATCGATCTCGTTACCTCCTATCCTGCTAATTCTTCCTACTGATATTATAAATGCGAAAGTTTGCGGGGATGGATGAGGCATCAAGTAACAAACAAATATCCATCCATCCATCATGGATGGATGTTTGTTACTCCTTCACGCTTAAACGTAGAAAGTGGACCTGGATGAAATTTGGCATTTACCTAGATTATTCTTTGGAAATACTTTTTATCCCGGAAAAACGTACGGTTCCTTTGGGATAATATACGAAATTTGACGCGAATGTAGTCTCCGGCAGAAGCTAGTCTTGTTTAGATTAGAGATATCAAAGTCAAAGTCAAATCATTTATTTCAATTAGACCATTAAAAGGCACTTTTGAACGTCAAAATAATTAAAACTAATGAATCTAGTTGCCCATTCCAAAAGGTAGTTTCGTATGGAGAAGAACGGGCAAGAAACTCCATATATACTCTTTTAAAACGTATTACATTATGTTGTACAATTATCATAGATCTTACATCTCTTATGACATTGAAAACAGTCCAGCATTTTAACTATCTGGCCTAACTACAACATACACATATCTACATACATAGGTATTAAGTAACAGTCATTGCACATAACTGGCTGTTTTCGAGAGTGACCTTTCAAAGTGTCTAGTATCCGGCGGTAGCAGAGAGGGGCCAAGTCTAATATTTATATTTAACTAGCTTTCTGTTAGCGACTTCGTCCGCGTGGCTTATTTCACCCGTGGTTAGTTATGTCTTTGGTTACTGCTCCGCTGTCGTCTGTTGTCGCGTGATGATGAATTCGCAAGAGCTTTATAAAATTTTGTTAGTTTTAATTAGAATTTATATGTAATAATATAGGTAGATAAATGTTGTTATTGTTGTTGAAATTCTCAGTAGCAGCTCGGAGTTTGGATTTGTGCCCGGTTAATGGCAATAAGCTTGCCTCCATTACGTGGGACCTGAACATACCGGCGAACTGTGAGTGTACATTGGTACACTTCTGCCTATCCCTTTGGGGAATACAGGGTTGATGGTATATATAAATATCTTAATACTACCAACAGACACTTTAATTTATTTTATTTGAATAGAATATCCGCCATAGCCTTACTATGAGGTCAACAAGCCTCTCAAATCACGGTTCAAAAATATATATATTAAAATGCATGTCACTACACCATGTAAATGCAAATATTTCGTCTGCAATTTCATTCATTTCAAGGATTTTTAAGTAGTTACAAATTGATAGTGTTTTTAAGGTTCCGTACCCAAAAGGTTTTCTTTTTTTTTTAAGATGGAAAATCATCAAACTACTTCCTCCTCCCTAGTGTCAGACTTTTACTGACTTAAACCCATCTATGTTCCCTCATGTGCCCTTTACGGACCTTTTTTTGTTTAAAACAGGACCCTATTACTAAGACTTCGCTGTCCGTTTGTCTGTCTGTCTGTCCGTCTGTCACCAGGCTGTATCTCGAGAACCGTGATAGTTAGACAGTTGAAATTTTCACAGATGATGTATGTCTGTTGACGCTATATCAACAAATACTACATACAACAAACGTGATTTTCAGCTTGTTTTTGCTTGATATTGATAACGGCAACAGGTAGACGCTTGAAATATTCACAGAATATTTAGTTACATATTCACTTTAAATATAAATTATTAAATTAAAATTAAGTAAATATTTAAGGGAGGCTCCCATACAACAAACATATTTTTTTGCCGTTTTTATAGATAATGGGTACGGAACCGTTAGTGCGCGAGTCCGACTCGCATTTGGCCGGTTTTACCCTTCTATTGTCACCTTAAGTTGTGGTACTTACTCTTTGCTTTCAACACCATATGGATAGTTGAATGAACTGATGTATGAGCGTGGATGAAGCGAAAGGATCGTACCAGGTGGCGTCTGGTTACTGCCTACCCTCATAGGAAAAAGGCGTGAGTTTATATATGTACTTGCCTCGTTAGCCTAGTGGCCCTTGAAGTTGGGGTCGATTCCCAGGTCGAGCAAAAAGTGTTATTGGGTTTTTCTATGAAATTCTCAGTAGCAGCTCGGAGTTAGGATTTGTGCTCGATTAATGACAATAGGCTCGCCCCCTATTACATGGGATCTAAAACATACCGGCGAATTGTGTGTGTACTTACATTGGTACACCACTGCCTAACACTTCGGGGAATACAGGCGTGATGGTGTACATGTAATCTATCGCAACTGAACCAACAAAAGACTGACGTATAAATTATAATATTGATATCTTACATAAATAATTCTAAAGTCACACAGTGACACCGTGTGATTAGTGAAAGTGACAGCTATGGTGGTTCGTTACGGTGTGATAGGCAGTCAATGAACTGGGACGAGTGAATACGTGATTAGGGGATTGATCGCCGTTGTTTGTCTTCCTATATGTTTAAACTAGCTTCTACCCCCGACTTCCACCGCGTCAAATTTTGATATATTTGTCGGAGACGGTCAATAGTATGGACACACAGTGAAACGCAGCACGAGTTCCACGAGGTGGCAGCACCGTCGCGATGACGTCACATACTGTGCGAACCTCGCGCTACGGCGGAGTCTAGGGTAGAGGAGCGCTAGGACGAGGGATCACTTATCTCTCTGCCCTGGTAAAGAATAGTAGTACCTCAAGACCCTAGGAACTGTCACTATTTTGCTCAGTGTCCGTTACGTTTCGAATTTGATTGTGAGTGTGAACTAAATAAAAACGTGATTGTAGTGTAACCGCTGTTAAACGCCCGCACGATGACTGATGAAGATGCCAATACTACCGACGTTCTGACATAATATGTATTACCATACGGAAACCGTACATTTTTCCGGGATAAAAGTATCCCATGTTTTGTGCCAAATTTTATTCAGATCCGTTCAGCCGTTTACGCTATAGCGTATCTCTAGCGCTAGCGCTCTCTAGCGTAGCGTTGCGTTACGAAATTACCCTTTAAGGAAATTAGGATAGCGCTCTTCCTCTCTCCTTATTTACTATTTTGCTGTGCCCAACAGGCTCCATAATTGTTTCTATTTATACGTGTATTTTCACATTATGGAATGCAATAAAAAATTGAGATTTGAGGTTTTTTTTTAGCGCTTGCTATAGATTCTCTGCTGTTTTTATTTTTTACTTCGTGTTTGGTATGTACTTTTTGTACTAAACAAAGTGGAATAATCCGTTTCTTTGTTATTTTATTACTGCATTTTACGACTCACATGTAATGTGTTATTTGATATCTATAGGTACTAATATTATAGGTAAGATTTTTTGTTTGTTTGTAACGAATAGGCTCCGAAACTACTGGACCGATTTTATAAATTTTTTCACCAATAAATAGCTGCATTATTCCTGAGTAACATAGGCTATATAACATCACGCTGCGACTTACGGGAGCGGAGCAGTAACCAAAGACGTAAGTTAAGGCACACTTAAGTCGCGCGCAGTTCGCTAGTTGCAAATAGCTAACATTTGCCCTCGATTTCGTCCGTGTAAATTTTCTTAAGGATCCTCAATTTATTTGATAAATTGCCTTTAGCAAGCACTCAAGGATAACGCGGCTTCCTAATTGCGAAATAATTGCCTAAATCGGACTAGCAGTTATGGAGATTAGCACGCTAAACAAACAAGCTTTTCAGCTTTATAATAAAGTATAGATGAATAATACATACAGTTTTATCGTAAATCACTCTATCTGGACTTGTAAACCAGTATATAATTCATTTAGCAGATTTATGCCTGTTTCCTATATGCCTCGTTGGCCTAGTGGTCCTAAGCGCGACTGCTACGCTAGTGGTCTTGGGTTCGATTCCCAGGTCGAGCAAAAAGTATGATTGGGTTTTTCTATGAAATTCTCATTAGCAGTAGTTGTCCAAGACAAACTTAGAAAGTACATATGAATTAGTAAAAGCCACATTGGTACTTGCCCGTGGCCGGTTGCGAACTTATAACCTCGTGCATGAGAGGCGGGCGCCTTAACCACTGGTCCCTAACGACACGATTACGACTGGGAAGATAAACTATCCGTTTTGCATATAGGACCATCTTTGGTTGACTGGTAGAGAATGCCTAAGGCATTAAGTCCGCCTTTGTACTTTTTTTTTGTGCATAAAGTTTAAATAAATAAATAGACCATCATACCATCACGCCTGTATTCCCGAAGGGTTAGGTTAGGCAGAGGTGTACCAATGTACACCCACCGTTCGCCGGTATGTATAGGTCCCGTGTAATAGGGGACGAGCCTATTTCCATTAACCGGGCACAATTCCTAACTCCGAGCTGCTACTGAGAGTTTTATAGAAAAATCCAATAAACTTTGCTCGATCTGGGAATTGAACCCAAGACCTCTGGCATAGCAGTCGCGCTTAGAACCACTAGACCAACGAGGCAGTCAGGGATTTTAGGAATTGGGCAATAAAGATCAAGCAGACAGAATTCAAAGGTAGGTAGGCGATTTAGGTCATCCAACTCATCCATACTGTATGGATGACCTAAATCGCCTACCTACCTTTGAATTCTGTATGTATCTGAATTCTGGATGTATGTAGTGGCTGTGTATGGATCATACACAGCCACAACATACATCCAGTTAGAACCACACATCCAAACACAATGCGTAGGTTAGTTTTCGTGAAGGCCAACGATTAATCTTTTATTTGTGTAATTCGTTCGGAACTGGTTTTCTTTTAAATTTACGACCGGACTTTATACTGCTATATAAATATTTATATATAATATAATATTATAATAACTTTGTCTGTCTGTCTGTTACGCTTTGACTGCTTAACCAATGAACCGAATTAAATTCGACATTTACGCGGACCAAGTTAAGCTAATTATTAAGGTGCAACCTCCACGGTAGCCCGCCAAATTCAAATTTTCTTACGTTTTTTGCAATTTGCAAGTCAGTATTAGGTTTAATGTTGATTAGTTATTAGTAAGATTCGCGGGCGTAAGAAGTATGTATTTTCAGAATTTTAACCATTAAAATCAGTAAAATAACTCCATAAGTCGGTATAATTCCAAAATGTCAAGATTTCATGAAATAGTCATTCTTTCGGTTTACCTGGCCCTATGGAGTTTTATTGCTGACTTAAATGGTTATAATTCTGAAAAATACACAATTCTTACGCCCGCGAATTATACTTTAATCAACATATAACTTCATACTAACTTGCAAATTGCAAAAAACGTAAGCAAAGAACTTCGCGGGCTACCGTGGAGGTTCCACCTTAAGAGGAAATGCGGGATTTGAAAATTACGTATTAGAAGAAACTACCGCTGTCGCTCTATGATTCTCGGCGTGCGAAAAGGACAACTGCCGATCCAATCGAATAGCTTAAGTAAAAAGTCACAATTCGGGGTATGGCTCTCGCCTATTTCCTTCGCTAATATTAAACCAAGTCTAAGGTAGACCGGTAGAAAATGCCTAAGGCATTAAGGAAATTCCTAATGGAAAAACCCAATAACACTTCTTGCCGACCTAGGAATCGAACCCATGACCCGAGAAGGCAGTCATGTGACAGTGAGGGAGACTATTACAAGATGAATGTGCTCTTTTAAACTGATATTAAATCGCATCTATTTTTATCACCGGTCAACTCTGACTTCTTTAAAACTGCCAAAATCAAAGATGGACCCAGCTTTAGGTGGGCAAGGACATTTTAGCATCGGAGACAAATATAAATAGCTACAAAAGGACTTAATGATCTAGTTTCGCAAATTTGGTTCAGCTAGGTAAGACCTCAAGGTTAGGTCCGCATAATATTGCAAAGCCAAAGCATTTATTTCATTTAAACCATTTACTAAACATGCACTTTTGAACCGTCAAGGAGTAATTCAGTTGACGGGGCCCGCTAGAGCCAGTGCCTGCCAGGATTTTGTTTGAAAGAGTTACCGTGACACTGGAACGCAAAGGGCCTTAGGAGGAACACGGGTGGGTTCAGTAAGACTCTGACACTCCCTTCCGCTCCGCCCACAGCGGAAGAAGTCATTTGATGATTTCCCATCCTTAAAAAGGAGAGGGTAGCGAATGGAAAAAAAAATATCAGGGCGTATTTTTTATTTGAATGTTAATCCCCGAAAGGTGGTGTGTTAGTGTTATCTACTGTCCCCTAAAAAATCCTTTGTCCCCTATCTTTTATTAACACCGATTAACAAAACTGTCGTTATGCACTTGTGTCGACAATTTCGCTAAGATACGAGGTCGGTGACATAACTACGGTTGGCTCACTGTTCCGGTCATCCGAGATCACACGTAACGCATTGCATCAAGTATCTACGATGGTGCGCGTTTCCATTGAAGCCGACACGATTTTGACGACACAACATTTTTTCGCCACCTATTACATGGGACCTAAATATACCGGCGAACTGTAGGTGTACATCGGTACACCTCTGCGTCCCCTTCGGGGAATACAGGCGTGATGGTATATTTTTTATTTATTTTTTTATTTTTAACATTTTTTCGTCATTTTTTTTCGTTTATTTTTCCAAAAAAGAAAGTTTACCTACAAGTATTTTTTCAATTTTATTACCTACCACACAGACGATCGCGGGTTTAACAGTGGTATGGTCAAACACGGCAATTCGGTGTTGGATTATTATGTTCACAAACAGGTTATATTTATAACCGACTTAAAAAAAAGTAGGTTCTTGTATGTCTATTTTTTTAAGGAGACTATTTCTATATCGCACTGCAATCTAGCAGGAACCTTTTCAAAACCTTTGCAGCAGTTCTTCGCAAATGCGAAAAAAAAAATCCTTTGGTTTTTTTTTTTTAATTTTTTGTCTGTTTCATGTAGATAATGTATACGTCGACAGTTTAATTAGACCTTGATTTAAAATAATTATTAAATTTTATCTAAACCGGTTATACTGACGTCAAATAAATGACGTCAGTGACTCGGTTTTATTTTAATTGTTATAATCATTCAAATAAATCCGAGTCACAAGAAAAAAATACGCAGACAAATTGTGGCACATTTTTCACATGCCTTACGGCTTTGGTAACTGCTCCGCTCCTGTGAATCGTAGCGTGATGATCTAAACGAATATACTTTACTCTGGAATCACTCAATCTATTGATGAAAACCGCATCAAAATCCGTTGAGTAGTTTTAAAGATGTCAGCGTAGGTACAGAGGGACAGACAACGTCAAGCGACTTTGTTTTATACTATGTAGAGAAGATTTGAAATGGGTATTAGATAAGTACCATTTTATGATGTTCTTTACGTATAAACCTTCCTCTTGAATCAATCTATCTTTTGATGAAAACCACATCAAAATCCGTTGCGTAGTTTGAAAGATATTATCGCACAAACGGCGGGAAGAGAAAATAAAAAACTCAATCAGATACTGCCTTAAAATCCTACGCGTAAATATTTAATCATAAAACAATGTTCTAAAAATACTGGCGCAATTTATAGGCATGAGTGTAGCCATTTTGTTGATTTTATCATTTTTGCGACTTAAAAAAGGAAATACAACAATTAATACTAAACCAACTAATTTGAAAATTGTCCATGGAGTTTCTTGCTCATTCTTCTCTATAAAGACCTACGTTTTGGAACGAGCAACTAGCTTCAACTTTCTTTAGAGCTAACTTCTTGACAAATCAAAAGTGCCTGTAAATGGTCTAATTGAAATACATGCTTTGACTTTGCATATTGCATA
Organism: Caradrina clavipalpis; assembly: GCA_932526535.1. NCBI lineage: Eukaryota > Metazoa > Arthropoda > Insecta > Lepidoptera > Noctuidae > Caradrina > Caradrina clavipalpis. The sequence goes on from OW052110.1 coordinate 3,587,439, forward strand.
TAATAAAGCTCGAGAGTATTTTGATGCGCGCTAATATCTGTAACTACCAATCGGATTGAGAAAATTATTATTGTATATAATAGCTAGGTTCATGAGGAATACTATAAGCTATATAACATTACACTGCTGAGCTGATCTGTACAAAAGATATCAATTAACGAGGGTAAAAGAAACCTGGCAGACGAAGTCGCGGGAAGAAGCTAATTGAATAATAATTTATTTGATACATTAACATTATTTTTTCTAAAAGGCCTTTTATATATATCGCTGATATAACAAAATAAAAATTGTTAAGGAAAAAAACATGAAGATTCCAAACATAAATTAAAATTAATTGTTTGTAAATTTGTCCTTAATACGCTCCTAAACCATTGATCCGAATGTGATTCATCTTTGGTGGGTTTTTCTGATCTGCAAAGATTACTGGTCCTTAAAAGAACATAATATATGGGAACGAAGTCACAGGTGGCAGCTAGTTTACAACATTTATTATTAGAACTGTTTTTTTTATAGCAGAAATAAAATTTTAATGCCCGTTTTATGTTAATTGAACGTGTTTTAGGATAAAATATTACTGTGAACATTGCCTTTAGAATCTAGATATCAATGAAGGACAATTTCTTGATTAAAAAATCTAATATTTCGACATAAATAATTGAATGTCTATTTGCAATTGGAGGTCACGAGGTAGGTAGTACATTTTTGGTAGTAGTAGAGCTCGGCCGGGGTAGCACTACCACCATACCTATTTCTACCGCAAAGCAGCGTTGCTGTGTTCCGATTTGAAGGGTATGGGTGCCCGGTGTAATTACTGGCACGTGAGACATTTTAAGTTTGCCTCTGGGATGGCAACGCATTTCCAAGGTCTCTTTTATTGCAGATGTCTGTAGACAGCGATGACCATTTAACATCAGGTGGGCCGTAGGCTTGTTTGCCATCTAAAGACTTTAAAAAACGGTAATTTAAAAAACTAAAAAACCCGACTGCTTATTAAAAAGCCCTAAAACAAGAAAGTCGTTGTACCCGATTGCACTTAAAATTGTAGCAGTCGGGACCCATTCTGGACCATCTGCAATTTAATATAGGTACCTATGTGCTCTCAATACACTAAGCCTCCATTTCTAGAATGGGTCCCGACTGCTACAATTTTAAGTGCAATCGGGTACAACGACTTTCTTGTTTTAGGGCTTTTTAATAAGCAGTCGGGTTTTTTAGTTTTTTAAATTACCGTTTTTTATTTTTTACTTTTTTTATTTTTTATTTTCCCATTGTCACTTTCACAGTAAATACGAATCTAATGACACCTCTCAAGCTAAAATCCATCGAACTGTTCAGGCGGCAGAGCGATCCAAACATTTGAATTTAGCGCCAAAAATCCGCCATTTTGTTTTTTTTTATTTTGATATACCCAGTGTCACTCTCACAGTAAATACGAATATAACGACACCTCTCAAGCTAAAATCCATTGAGCCGTTCAGGCTGCAGAGCGTGCCAAACAATTATACATACATACATACATACATACATACATACATACATACATACAAACATACTCTCGAAAAACATAACCCTCCTTCTGTCGCAGTCGGGTAAAAAAATAAGATTTTGCGTTTAATCGCATTTCTTCGTGTTAAAATAATACGAGTATACAACAGTCACTTAATTTAAATAAATTATTGATAAACATACGTCACAAGATAGTAATAAGGGTAATAAAAATTTATGAAATTATCATTTCAAATTAGGTACGTAGATACCTATCGTGCGCCCTTATAACCAATAAAAAAAAAGTAACCTGTGTTATTCCACACTACAATATATCTCAGAGCTAAATTTCATCCAGATCCGTTCAGCCGTTTGAGCGTGAAGAAGAGACAAACATACACACACACAAACTATCGCCTTTATAATATTAGTGGGATTTAGCTTCATAACTGTCGATATTTTAAAGAATATTACTGTTTGATAAAGTGACGTAAACTACGTTGTATGATTGAAATGTTTGTCTTGCAGTTTTTTGTTTATTTAGTAAATAATTACCTATTTTGACCATTTGTTCGTAAAAAATAAATATTATTTAGAATGTAGAATTATAAAAGCGTTGATTATGCTATGTTGATTTATATTTAGTTTACATTATCAATAAATATGTTTCCTAAAAATATCAAATTAGTATTTCATTTCCTATTGCGAGTCTAGACTAACCAAAAATAACGAAGTTTAGATATTTAATACCATATAATAAATAATAAATAAAGCCAAGCAATTACCCAGTTTAAGTAGGATTTTTGACATTGTGCGCTTTTGACTACTTATGTGCGCTTTTGACATTCTGCACTTTTGACAATTTGCGATTGTTTGTCATTTTGCGCTTTTGACTTTATGCTCCTAAACGTTAAAAAATTAAGAAGATGTTCTTAGTTTTTGGTCCTTTATTCCGCGCAATATCTCATTAATAAGTTTAGACTTATTCTATACAATATTAAAAACTTCAAAATTATTTCTGGGAGCTTATGTATTTACGTATCAAGTTTGATTAAAATCGGTTCATTAATTTCCCAGATGTTGAACTCAAAACTTTCCGTGCGGTATTATCAGACGCAATCACGCAAAAAGATTCCAACCACAAAAACCACAAAACCCCAAAATTTTGTTGAGTTAGGTAGTATTTGCATGTACTAAAAACATCATAAACACATGTGGGTTGGTCTTGGAACCTTGTGCTGTAGTGCTATTCTAAAAAGTTCATTTGCAATATCACTTCTGAATCCGAGGTGAGATTATAGCTTCGTATTCTTAAAATGAGTCAGTTCGACACCCTAGCGCTACCGCGTGATGAGTACTACTACTTCTTTCTTTTGACGTTTTTCAATAGGATTTGATATTCTGCGAAGCTAGCGTGACTATTCAGATGACTATCGAAGTGGTTTGCCTATTTTAGAATAGAATAGCTGATATAAACATCATATTATCTTTGTTTATTTCTGGGTCTCGTGTGGGATCGACCTTTATGATAATCTAACTAAAGTTTGAAGTATTTGTGGGTTAGATCAATTTTGCGTAACTACGTCTTTTGACCTTTTTATTACACACCTTCTTATGCTAAATTAATGTTACATTGACTTTCATCTTTGGTCTTTGCCCGAAGCGTTATTGAATAATTCGCACCATATTTTTAAAACGCTTAGGTATTAATAATTAATTAGCAGTGTGACCTTAAATACTAATGTTATCTGTTAATGTCAATGTCGCTATAAGCATGGCCATTTGTCTAATTGGTTGCAGATATTATAATATCCACGATCTTATCTTTAAATGTTCCCATTAAACTTTATCAATCAATCAATCATCTAATAATGCACGTTTGGCGCGGTGACTGAGAGATCGGCTGCTGCTCTGCGTATTGCGGGTTTGATTCCATACGAAACAAATATTTTTAAGGTTTACAGATAGTTGTTCCGGTTCTGGCTGTTTGTTTATGTGAGTTTGTGTGTTTGTGAACGCACCCACGATACAGGAGAAATTATAAGTGTGGTTCAGCAAAAGAAAAATAGTAATAAAAATAAAAATCTATTCAATGCAATCAATCAGTGGGGCAATTTTACTTAATTTAAGAAAAGATCACAAAATGCTTCCAGTTTACTTGACTGGCGCTGAGATGCCATTGCGTCTTGATTTTCATCAATTTTAATTATCTAGTATAACTGGTCTTCTGGTACGAGAAGAACCTACCGAAATTAAACTGTAATCATGCCGAGAAATTAGTAGTATGGACCACCCAGATAGCTAGACCGAAAAAAGAAATCTGCAAAAAAATCGTTACATACATAAACTCACGCCTTTTTCCCATGGGGGAAGGCAGAAACCACAGAATGCCACCTGCTATGATTCTTACTCCTTTCGCCTCGTACATACATACATCTGGTCATACAAGCACGCCGGTTACGAGTACTGCGCACCTGACCTTTCTGAAGAACCTCACCAATAAGGTCAGGGTAGGTCTTCCTAGGGCGTCCCCTCCCGGCATTGCCACTCACATCTGCTATATAAATCCCTTTTGTTAGTCGCCTTTCACTCATCCTCTCAACATGACCCAGGTATATTAATTATAAGTCCAGGTTTTCTCACGATGTTTTCCTTTACCGATATCAGTAATGCCGATATAGTGAAGAACTTCACCAATATAAAAATCGATACGTTTTACAAAAACACGTGCAACAGTGGACAAGCGCATCTACCGCACGCATACACGCACACTCATTAAATAAAGGCTCGGTACACGTGTACACACACCGCTGCGTCTGTGCGCAAGCGTCGAAAGAGTGCAGTGGGGCAAACCAACAGGTTTGATCGCCCGACTATGGATACGACCCCGTTTCCGTTACCGAACTTGTATAGACTATACATATGAGTGTTTTATTACAATCTGTTGAGATAACTTGATTGACAGCGTGCTTCGTATAAAAACTAGTGTATGTGAGTTTATGTTTTTGGCTGTCTCGGTAGCCTAGTAGTCGTAAAGCGCGACTGCTACGCTAGAGGTCATGGGTTCGATTCTTAGGTTGAGAAAAATGTTATTGGGTTTTTCTATAAAATTCTCAGTAGCAGTTCCGAGTTAGGATTTGTGCCCGGTTAATGGCGATAAGCTCGCCCCCCCATTATATGGGACCTAAAATGTATGTGTGTGTGGGCGTACATTGGTATACCTCTGCCTAACCCTTCGGGGAATACAAGCGTGATGGTATGTTATATTTGCAAACACACACACGATACGGAAGAACACTTGGTATGGGATAACGTTTTAATAAAGAAAATTCGTCTTCGACCTTATCGCCCCGACGATAATATCGCTCGTGTATAGGGGCGCCTTTACTTAAAACGACAAAAAACGCAAAATAAAAACCGGCATTCACGCGAACGAAGTCGCGGGCCTAAACTAGTTAGTACAGTCAACAAAGCTATTTGGTATTTTTTTTTTTTTTTTTTTTAATAGACGGGAAATCATCAAATAACTTCCCCCGCCCTGGGCGGGGCGGGAGGGAGTGTCAGACTTTTACTGACTAAAACCCGTCTATGTTCCTTTCATGTGCCCTTTGCGTTCCGGGGGCGCGGTATCTCTTTCGAACAACCCGCAGCAGCTATTTGGTATACAGGCAAAATTATTCACCTTTCTACTACACCGTCAATATTCATTTTTATTGTTTGCGTAATTACTTTTTAAGCTTATGACACACTTAAAGAGAGTTACTTAAAAGAATTAACTGCTCATCACACTCACAGCATTGTTTAAAAGTAATCGCAAGTAAGCTGCCTGTATACCAATTAGCCTTGTTGACTGTACCTAATCTTAATTAAAGGCCTATTCAAACCTGAGCGATATTCGCTGCCGCTGTGGGTAAAGGTACATACCGCGCGGATTTCGCTCAGGTATTTAGTATCAAGTACCGCGGCTAGAGCGACCTGAGCGATATTCGCTGCCGCTGTGGATAGAGGTACATACCACGCGGGTTACGAACGGTAGCGAATACCGCTTAGGTCTGAACAGTAATATTACCGCATACCCACTGGGTTTTCTCTGCCGCAGACGGTAGCGAATACCGCTTAGGTCTGAATAGGCCTTAATACGTCATCGTGCGTAGACAACAATCACATTCAAATCAATCGTTTGCTTCTAAACACAATGTAAAGTGCAACCTCTCTTAAAGGCTGGCACTCACTGACGTTTACTTGCCAAATGAGTCACAACTCCTAAACTGTCGTGTCATTCTGGAAGATTCACGATAGACTCTTATGGGAAGACTGCAACCTAGTATTTGCACGCCTGTATTCTCTGAAGGGTTTGGCAGAGGAGTACCAATTTACACCCACAGTTCGCCGGAATATTTAAGTCCCATGTCGTAGGCGAGCCTATTGTCATTAACCGGGCACAAATCCTAACTCCGAGCTACTACTGAGAATTTCATAGAACAACCCAAAACCCGACCTGGGAATCGAACCCAAGACCTCTAGCGTAGCAGTCGCACTTAGGACCACTAGTCTAACGAGGCAGTATTAATGATCTTATGTCATGTGATTAATATTTTAATAGCTAATTAGGTACCTACATTTTCTGCACGCCTCATTAATAATTATAGGTGGATATTTTTGGGCACAACCTGCTAAAATTATTTCAAGCTGTACCTACAGTTATTTTAGAGAGATTTTGAATATTTTAAAGTTTTATCTATACTAATATTATAAAGCTAAAGAGTTTGTTTGTTTGAACGCGCTAATCTTAGGGACTACTGGTTGGAATTGGAAAATTCTTTTAGTGTTGGATAGTCCATTTCTTGAGGAAGGCTATAGGCTATGTAACATCACGCTACGACCAACTGGTGCTGAGCAGCGAGGGTGAAACCGCGGGGAACAGCTAGTTTTATATACTCGTACCTACTATTTTCTCGCCCGAATTCTTTCACCCGCGTTAAGTTACGTCTTTGGTTACTGCTTCGCTCCCGTGTGTCGTAGCGAGATGTTACACACCCTATATTATTCCTTATAAACCTGGCTATTATATGTATATAAAGATATTTTTTCAAATCAAACTGATAGTGCCAGAGATTAGCGCGTACACATATATTATTCGGGATTCAGTACTTTCCATTGCAAATAAAATATTATCACAATACCATGAAAAGAAAACCACGTGTTTTTTATCACCTGTATTATGTTATGTCTTTGGTAACTTCTCTGCTGTGACGTCATATAGCCTATACTATACTTTTATTCGTGAATCTAGCTATCATAATATACAAAAATAATTTTTGCGACTGGTAGGACCAGAAATTAAACAAACAAAACAATTCATTATTTTTATTATCTGAGTGTAAATGTTACGCTGATTCTTATCTACACTTGTATAAATAAAACTGTTTACTCTCTTTATAATAGTGAATGCCTTTTGTACTACAATTTTAGCTATGAATCATATAGCTGAGGTGTCCGAGTGGTTAAGGAGTTGGACTTGAAATCCAATGGGTTATACCCGCGCAGGTTCGAATCCTGTCCTCAGCGATTCTTTTTTAGTGTTTTAATTACAAATTGTACTAGAATTATTCGCGTCTTCCACAAAAATATAATTATCGGCGGAGATTCTCGTTATTTGCGCGGAACCTAAATTCTTTTTTTTTAATTAGAGCCTAAGTTACTCCTTATAGCATCTGCTATCTGTCAGACTGTCAGAGAAAGCCTTCCCAAATCTGTGCAGCCGTTTCGGCGATTAGCCGGGACAAACAGATCAATATTTATTTTATTTATTTATTTATTTATTTATGTATTTATATAAGATAGACAATTCTTTTTTTAATACATACTGTGTAAATATTCATAATATATTTTAGTACATGTATTTAGTACAAAGCTGTTTATTTTGACATTATTATCAGATACTAAATTCGACACTTCGATAACAGGCATTCACTCTAACGAAGTCACGGACAAGAACTAGTCATTAATAAGCAATCAAAGGTCAAAATAAATGATCACCATTTAAATACTAAAAAAGATATCTCAACTTTAATTAATTTCGTTAGTAACAGCCATAGTGCTGTCTTCCATACAAATAAAGTAAAGGTGTCCCCACACAAAAGCAATATTATCGCTGGAGCGATAATGTCGCAGGCAAATTAGATATACAAACCTATTGGAATGATTCTACTGGTAGAAATACGAGGTGGAAGGGACCATCGTAACGAAAATTTTACCTTAGATTTAGTACATGATTCTAGACCTATTAGATTCTAATACCATACATTTTGCCCATGTAAGTGTTGCATTTTCTTACGGAATATTAAGATAATTTTCTTTTTAATAGCCGCCAAAAAAATATATCTCGCTTGATTTACAATTATGTACTAATACCATGACATTTTTTAATTATTGATACGATGTTCTCTCTGCCCAGTATATTCAGCATATCTCGACGATAACATAACTCGTAGGTGAGGATGCCTTAATATTGGCTTTTTGGGCTACAGCCTAGGGCCCCATGAATATAATGGGCCCCAGCCATGATTGAATACAAAACCAAAATTTAAAAAAAAACATGAAAATTCAATATAATATGTCACTTGGCTGCAATTACATATTTACATACATACATAAACTCACGGCTTTTTCCCATGGGGGTAGGCAGAAACCACAGAACGCCACCTGCTACGATCCCTACATACTACTTTCGGCTCATCCACGTTATACGTCTGGTCATACAAGCACGCCGGTTACGAGTACTGCACACCCGACCTTTCTGAAGAACCTCACCAATTAGGTCAGGGTAGGTCTTTCTAGGGCGTCCCCTCCCGGCGTTGCCACTCACATCTGCCACATAAATACCTTTTGTTAGTCGCCTTTCACTCATCCTCTCAACATACTTTGTTTGGCCCTTGAGGTGGTTTAGAAACTCTGGCACTAGGGTGTGTGGGGTCGTTAGACCTTACTGCCCACACGATAAGAAGAAGAAGAACATACTTTGTTTATACCTACATAATTTCTTTATTACGAAATTAATCACGATGTATCTTCGTCATTCTAATAGAATGTCATGCGTAATGAATAACTGACGCTGTAACGTCATTAAGGATTTTACACTGATTGTTTATGCATACCTACATCTATACTATTGTTCGCCAGATCATTCAATACATATCAATTAGATGATTAGGTTTTAGTGAAGACTGAAGACAAACGGACAGACAGCGGAGTCTTTTATAGGGTTCCGTTTGGCACCCTTTGCTAGCTAGTGTTATTAATTAACACATCTTCATCTCTCTTCTTCTTCTTTTTTTCTTCTAGGGTGTGGGGTCGTTAGACCTTACTGCCCACACGATAAAGAAGAGGAATTAACACATGAAATTATAAAAAAGACCCTTTTTGCCAGTCCTAGAAACCTAAGTTTCCAAAAATACTGGTCCTTCGGTCCGCAGTATTTTTTATACCATTTAAGTAACGAATAGGTACTCTATTATATAGTATTAAGTCTATGACAAATATTTGTAAGTGTAACATAAAGATATGATCACTTTTGCAGTGCTATTCTGCTGAAATCACACTGAGGTAGTTTTTAGTCAGTAAGAGTCTGACAGACACCTTTTCCCGCCCAGGACGGGGTTTATCCATCCAACCTACCCAGAATTTTATAACAACAACAACAACAACACAACAAATAAATCCGGGTGAAATCGCGGAGTATTGCTAGTCTTGGATAAAAATCAAAACCAGGTATAATTACCAATCTTGAACACTATCTAGGCATACAACTAATGCCCTATTCCTAAAACTTACCGACTGGTATTTGTTAACCACAGTAACAAACAAATGCTTTAGTATTTTCGCTGTTATTGAAGTTTATTTTTCAGCATATTACATACATATCATCACGCCTGTATTTCCACGAAGGGTTAGGCAGAGGTGTAACAATGTACACCCACTATTCGCCGGTATGTTTTTAGGTCCCATGTAATAGGGGGCGAGCCTATTGCCATTAACCGGGCACAAATCCAAACTCCAAGTTGCTACTGAGAATTTCGTAAAAAAACCCAATAACACTTTTCAGCATATTATATCATTTGATATCTATAATTTCTGTAAACATTTTTTAAATTCAAAATTCACTCCAGAATTTTTTCAAAAAATAAGTCAAGCATTCAAAGGATTTACGTCTGGTAAGATAAACTATCCGTTTTGCATATAGGTACCGAGGATAAAGCTGTGTAATCAACACTTCTAAACCCGTCACGTTTTTGAAATTATCCTCAACCTGTATATTCACGAAATAACAGTTTTAAATAGAGAAACCTTGGAGATTATGTATAATTGCACGTTTTACAATGTTCGCTTGACGAGCGGAAATGCTCTTATGTGATATATGAGTACTCAAATTGCGCACTTCCTTTCAAATGCGCACTTGTAATCAGCAGCTTTCCTTTTGAGATGTCGTGCATGGTGCTAAAATAATACTGCGATATTTCTTAGGTTTTTTCAATAGCAACATACGTATAATTTATCTTCATTATTAGTTTTTACAAATAAAAAAAGATTTATTATTGTAATTAAGACTCTAATTAAGACTGCAGGACAAACGCCTCTTCTCATACTGAGAAGTCAAGCACACCGATTTCAGACTAATTAATTATAAGTTTAAGTTTCCTCACAATGTTTTCCTTTACTGATCAGTTAAGTCCAAGATAAACTTAGAAAGTACATGTGAATTGAAAAAGTCACATTGATACTGGCCCGGTTTCGACCCACCATCTCATTAAGCAAACTAAAAACTAATAATCATGTTGATGTTCAAAAACTAATAACTAATAACTTATCATGCAGGCCGCTTCCAACCGGTCCTTTTGGAAATCTTTGGGGGAGGCTTATGTCCAGCAGTGGACGGCCTAGCTGATATGATGATGATACATACACTTAACATGACTTATGTATAAGCTGGCATATACAATTGTCGGTAAATCAACAATTCAGTTTAAACAATTGTGTAGGTATGCAAAACACAGCAAGATAACTCAATCGATTAATTATTAATTACTAGCAAGGTTCGTACGGATTTACCATGTTAGTCACAGACTACTATCCATCAACCGAGGTTAGCATCACCTTTGTCTGGTAATTACGTTACAACTGAATTTCAATTGTCTTTTTATTCAAACTTATCAGGGGGGCAATTCTATTAACTTTTAGGAACAATCTTAATCTAATGTTAGCGGCAATCTGTCAAAAATACCTTTAATTTGTCATATTTTTTTTTAACATTGATTGTCGCAAATTTATATAGTATTTGTTGTAATTTTATAATCCTATTAGTCCTACTATAATAATATCCTTACTCTGTCTGTCTGTCTGTCTGTCTCTTCTTCACGCCTAAACCACTGAACCGATTTCAATGAAATTTAGTACAGTTATAGTCTGGGACCCGAGAAAGAACATAGGATAGTTTTCATCCCGGAAATCCCCCGGGAACGGGAACTATTAATCCACGCGGACGAAGTCGCGGGCAACAGCTAGTAATATTATAAATGCGAAAGTTTGTAATGATGAATGGATGGATGAATGTTTGTTACTCTTTCACGCTTAAACGGCTGAACGGATCCGAATGAAATTTGCTACTGAGATAGATCGTAGTGTGGAATAACACATAGGATACTTTTTATCCCAGAAAAATGTATGGTTGCCGTGGAAAAATATATCAAATATAGTCTACTAGGTCAAAAGATAAAATTATTACCCGTCGTCCTACATTTCTGCATCCAGCGAATCTCACAAACTAACTCCTCAATCCAATGACTGAAATATTAATCAAATGACTAACACGCAAGAGGTCCTGGGTTCGATTCCCGGGTCGAGCAAAAAGTGTTATTGAGTTTTTCTATGAAATTCTCAGTAGCAGCTCGGAGTTTGGATTAGTGCCCGGTTAATGGCAATAGGCTCGCCCCCTATTACATGGGACCTAAATATACCGGCGAACTGTGGGTGGGACCTACATTGGTACACCTCTGCCTAACCCTTCGGGGAATACAGGCGTGATGGTATATTTTTTTTATATATATTTTTTTTTTATATGACTAACATTTTCACCTTTCAATTGTCCATAGAAAGAAGATGTCAAGTTTGTAACCGGGACCAGCGCACGCACTATCCAAGATGGCGGTCTGTTCGGCCGCGGTGATCATCGAGAAGGCCAACAAATACTATGGCAGGCCTGACAAGGCTGACTTTAAACCAGTGCTCAAGGATATGGACATGGTGGTCGATAGGGGTATCATGTAAGTAGACGTGGATATGAGATATTTAAAGACCAGCTAAGTTCGTGTCTGAATTGCACACCTATGGTACCGTACCGCGAAAGTACAATATTTGAAACAACATTTAAAAAACTGCTCGTTGGCCTAGTGATCCCAAGCGCGACTGCTACGCTAGAGGTCTTGGGTTCGATTCCCAGGCAGAGCAGTGTTATTGCGTTTTGCTATGAAATTCTCAGTAGCAGCTCGGAGTTTGGATTTGTGCCCGGTTAATGGCAATAGGCTCGCCCCCTATTACATGGGACCTAAAAACATACCGGCAAACTGTGAGTGTAGATTGGTACACCTCTGCCTAACCCTTCGGGGAGTAGAGGCGTGATGGTGTGTACATTTAAAAAAAGTTTGTAGTATCCCCCTTTAAATTTCATAGTAATACACACTGTGAAAATTTCATGATACAACCTATAACGCTTCAAATGATACAGCCCTGTAATAGATGGACAATTGAGTCTTATTCATAATAACAAAGAGTTTGTAGTAGCGACTGGTATTCCACAACTATTTTATAGCAGTCTGGGGTCTAGATTTCTGCCCAGATATTTATAATACTTACTCTCAAACTCCCAATAGGGAGGGATTAGAAGGGGTTTTTAGATGGTTTTAGAGTATCTCGTGTAATATCATGAGATACTCTACCGCAGCATTTACAAAGTATTCAGGGGTCCTAATTCCGAGGTTACATTGAAAAAAAACTTTATAAAACTCCTAACATACAAAAATCCTACTAAATTAAATTCTTTTCACAGATACGGTCTACTTGGCCCTTCAGGATGTGGAAAGACCACGCTACTGTCCTGCATAGTGGGCAGAAGGAAACTGGACAGTGGCAACGTGTGGGTCCTCGGTGGAAGACCAGGAGAGAAGGGCAGCGGTGTGCCAGGACCCAGGGTCGGGTATATGCCTCAGGTAAGCATACTGGATATTTTGCTTAAGACCTTGCCGAGGTAAATTATAGAAACCAGTCTATTAATGTCCCACTTCAGGGCAAAGGCTCTGATATAGAAAAGACACAAGACACGATTGTTCAAGGCAGATTGGCAATTTTAAACTTCAGTTTAAACAAGTTTTATTTCTTAAAAAGAACATACATAGTTTACTTAAACATGAGAAACTTAACAAAAATAAAATATTATCTGAAGTCATAGACATAGTTGTCGTTCTTAACTTACACTAATTACTAGGTTCTACCCGTGACTTTATCCATGTGGTTTTTCTCATCCGCGCTTATTAACTTCTTGTGTTACTGCTCCGCTCCCGTGTGTTGCAACGTGACGTTATATAAAGTATACTATATACCTCATGAATCTAGCTACCACATAGGTACAGTAAGAATTTTTCCAATCCGACTGATAATTCCAAAGATTACCGCATTCAAAATCTCTTAACCTTTATTATATTAGTCACGGTTTCCTCACGACGTTTTCCTTCACCAAAGTCTTAACCTGTAACCTTGGCTTACAAATATGTATATTCTTCCCAGGACATAGCCTTAGTCGGCGAATTCACAGTCCGAGACGCAATATACTACTTCGGCCGAATCTACGGCATGCAAGTGGAAAAAATGGTGGAAAGGTTTGAGTTCCTTTCGAACCTTCTGGACCTGCCCAGTGGAGGGCGGCTCATCAAGACCCTGTCTGGGGGTCAGCAGAGGCGCGTGTCGTTGGCTGCTGCCCTGGTGCATGAACCTGAACTCCTCATATTGGATGAGCCGACAGTTGGATTGGATCCTGTATTGAGAGAGAGGTTAGTCTGAATTTTTATGTATGATGGACGCTAAAATTGTTTTCAATTTTTTATGAGGACGTCAAAATGCTATGGGTTCGAAAATAAAAAGTAGGTCGCTGGTACGTACGGTGGTATGAACGGTAACTTTAATATTCTTATTTGTGGCGTTGTTCTTGCTTACAGACTAAAGGACCAAAATGATGTTATGGTACTTATGATTTGCACCTACCGTGTTATCTCTTCACCACCTTTGGTCGACTGGTAGAGAATGCCTAAGGCATTAAGTCCGCCTTTGTACTTTTTGTTGCATAAAGTTTAAATAAATAAATAATGTTAGTATAGAAATTGTTTGTCCAGAAAAATTGTTCACACGTAGTTTTCCAATAGCAAAAAATAAGTTTGATTTTTGGATTTTTTTCAGGGGTACGTAATTTTTAAAATGTGATCGTCATATCATAATAAAATCACGACATATGACCAATTTTTCCATAGTTACATTTCTGTGTATACAATTTGCACAAGAACTTTATTAGTCACTTGCTTCGGCCCGTGACTTTATACGTATGGAAAATAAGTACTAAATAAAACCTTCACAAATACATAGTTTAATATCCTGTCACGTTTACAATGTTTGTATAATTTATTATGTAATGATTCCTTTTCACATTAACATATAGTATGACGACAAAACCTATAATATTGACGCTAATTCCCTTAATTATACCCATTTATTTAGCACCAAATAATGCTATTATGTCTAAAGGAAATAAAAAAAAACCGGTCAAGTACGACTTGGTCTCGCACATAATGGGTTCTGTACCATTGTACAATATTAAGAACGAGCAAAAAAAAATTGTAGTAGGTAGATTTGTTGTATGGGGGAGCCGCTTAAATTTTTTATTTTTCTGTTTTTTTTTTATTATAGCGGCAATAGAAATACACACTGAAAATCTCAACTCTCTTCCTAAGAGCCTCCGCGTATGTCCGACTTTTTGTAGGACCGATTATCCGACTGTTCAATAAATCCATACTTTTGAGGACCGACAATAAAATCGGTCGCCGATTGACTGACATAGATGAAAAATAGCCCGCTGACAAACAAACGAACGGACTGTGTCGGTTAAAGGTGTTCCCACATTTATCGACGCGGAATCGGCTAACACCGGTTAAAAAAGCCTTTATGTCTACGTAATAAGGGTGTTACTAATACCATTCGCATCGGCTCGGCTCGGACGACGCGTCGCGACGCCGAGCCGTTTGCCAATTAGCTGATCGCATCCGTATGAGTAGTGTGGTGATACGCACTCAGCTTAAGCCGATTCCGCGTCGATAAATGTGGGAACACCCTTAGCCAAAAGATCCCGTTAGCACTTTACTTACGGGACCCTAATTACCACTGAATAATGTTATGAAGGAGACGCTAAGATCTTTTTTTTACTATTTGTTTTTTTGCTAACTAATGTACAAAACGATTCATTTGTTAAATATGATAAATGACAAAGTCAAGACGTTTGTCGTCGGGAAATGACTTTACAAAAAATCTTTTGAATAGGTACTTTACCTTTATGTACTGTTAACAAAACATATGTTACCAAGGACGTTAGAAATAGCTGAAGTTTCCCTAGAAATCGATAGATATAAATAATTAGCCTATTATTATGCCAATGTAGGACAAATACCTCTTCTCATACATAGAAGGCACACGTGCTTTGATCACCACGCTTGCTCAAGAAAGATTGGCGATTTCAAACTTATACACTTTGTTCTCTTTCACCGATATCGCTGATATCCAAGATTCTCTAAGACAGTGCATATGAAATAAAATAGAAAAATTAAATAGATGCATAGGCGAATATATGGGGGGGCCGGGTGGGCCGTGCCCACCCCAGAATGGTCTTGTGCCCACCCCAGGCTGTAGGGCTCGCCTTCCGCCTGACCGTATTGCATCGTATCGGCCATGGCATCTTAGGGGCCAGGCCCCCCCTGAAAACTAACTCTAGATACGCCAATGAATAGATGTAAGCCATACAAATATTTGTTACGTGTGGTATACGAACCCGTGACACGCAGCTCAGCTGCCAATCGCTTAGGTACTGCGCCAAACGTGACATCAAATATTTTTAATTGTATTTTTAATTACTGTAATTGTTTTCAAACGTAACCATTGTAATTAAAGAAAATGAATAAATGGGCATTCTTTACATAATGTATACATACGGAACTAACCTCTATTAGGCAAACTTTACCTAACCATTTATAAATGACGAAATGACAGAGCAAAAAATATGTCACCTATTCTGTAATTACGTGTAAATTGACACTTAGATTTATCAGAGCGTACAAAAGAACATTTCAAGGTTTTCTTAGAATAACTAAATATGTTAATACGTTTTACAGAATTTTTCAAAAAGAAAATATCGGAAAAATAAAGACTTTTTGAGTTATAGAGACAATTAAATATGTCTTTCATCGTGTCTTGTTTAGAATTTTATTTAGGTATTTATTTCTTTTGTTTTTTACACTAGCGAATCTTCCCGGTTCCGCTTTAGAGCACATTTTCGACATTTCAGGTGGATTTTTCAAAAAATTATAAACGCAACAATAAGCCAAATTGGTCCAGCCGTTTAAAATTTTGCGCTTAGCAAAAAATTTTGCCAATCATTTTTATTGAAAATAAAACAATGCCAACATAAATATTGCTGTGATGGCCCAGTAATTAAGGCGCCTCTCTCATGCGAATTCGATACTGAGCAAGTGCCTTTTTCAATTCATATGTTGTACCTAGTAATAATGTACAAATGAAGTATTGTTAAATAGATTAAAATATGACGAGGCTGATATGTCAGCCTCACTTTGCAAAGTAAAAGCCTCCAATTAAATAAAGATTTAAAAAAATGTTGTGGTAGTAGAGCTCTTTGTGAAGAAGCTCGTCTGCAAAAGTACTACTACCATACCCATTTCTGGCTCACAGCAGCGTTACTGATGTGTTACGGTTTGAAGGGTATGGGTGCCAGTGTAATTACAGGCACATGACTTAATTTAACTTTGTCTCTGGGATGGCAACGCATTTGCAAGGCCTTTGGAATTGCAGATCAAGTCTATAGGTAGCAGTGACTACTTTACATCAGGTGGGCCGTCAGCTTGTTTGCCTTCCAATGACTCAATTTATTACAACCACAGTTTTAGTTAACAACTAAACCAATGTCCAAAAAACCTTATTCTCTTAACAGCACAAAATAACAGTCCCCAAATAACATAATAAGTATTGTCTTACAACAAAAGTCCATTGTTTTAAATCACAATGAGTGAGTTTTGATCACTGATAGCCAAATGTATTGTCCATCACAAAATCTGACGTCACACAGCATTGAATTACTTTTGGAAAAGTTCGCTTGCAAAGCAGTGTTAACTTTCTTGGAAGAGAAACCTTCGAATTTAATTTTCACCAGTCATCATCATATCGGTGAAACGACGGTCACTACTGAAAGAAAGAACTGTATGCCTCAATTGGTTGAAGGAAATCATCGTGGGGAAACCTGGACTTATTAAATAAAATCTAAAATCGGTAATTCACCTTGAGCAAACGTTGTTAATTTCCCGTGGTAGGCAAAAACCTTAGAATGCCACCTGCTACGATCCTTACATAATTCTTTCGCCTCGTCTACAATCAACTACGTCTACATCTAAAAGCACGCTGGTTACGTGTACTGCGCACCCGACCTTTCTGAAGGACCTCACCAATAAGGTCAGGGTAGTTCTTTCTCGGGTGTCCTCCCGGTGTTGCCACTCACATTTGCCTTTTGTTAGTCGCCTTTCACTAATCCTCTCAACATGACCAAACCCATTTATGCGTACCCTTTTCAATCTTTGTCACTACATCCTCTTTTAATCCGCAACGTTCTCGTATACCCTCATTCCTCACTCTATCGTGAAGCACTACTTCGCAAGGAATCTCTACAGCATTTATCCGCAATAATTCATAACTCTTTCTTTGACCAAGTCTAGAGTCAAGAGCTTAACTATCTCGAATAAAAAAATAAAAATAAAGAAGCTACGTTATTTTTGAGTGCTGTATGTTAGCTATTATTATTATTTAAAAACAATTACATCCATAATAAAAATTGCGCGGACGAATTCGTGGGTAAACTAGTCTTCGTCTTGTCATTAGCATCATATCAAGTACGGTTAAACGTATAAAATATAAAGCATACGAGTAGTAGGTGCTTACCTCATTGTTACAAAAAAACTGATTTATGTATTACCCTGTCATTAAAGCAGAATAATAAACTATAAAAGTATATATATTCCATTGTTTAAAAGGAAATGAATTTATTTCTAGTCACGTAATACCTACTTATGTAGGTATATGCAATAAATCTTTCAGTAACTATCATTTTCATTTATTTTACATTGCACTATAGTTTTACGTAAAACTTATAATATTATTATTAGCGCGACTGCTACGCTAGAGATCTTGGGTTCGATTCCCAGGTCGACCAAAAAGAGTTATTGGGTTTTTCTATGAAATTCTTAGTAGCAGCTCAGAGTTTGGATTTGTGCCCGGTTAATGGCAATAGGCTCGCCCCCTATTACATGGGACCTAAAAGTATACCAGCGAACTGTGGGTCTACATTGGTACACCTCTGCCTAACCCTTCGGGGAATACAGGTGTGATGGTATGTAAGTATGTATGTTATAATATTATTCCCGACCTAACGGCTATTGGTCACGGTGGTCAAACTCAATGGAGACTAGTCAAGTATGTACGTAAGACGTATTATAGTGCACAATTGTGTGCACACACACACTTCCCTTACTCTCATATTCCGATGGGACGGCAAGCCGATACGACCGGATGGATATCAGGCGCAACACAGAGCATATCAACCAGTAGAGAGATCATTGGCAAGTTTTTGTTCTAAATCAAAGTCACCAAAAAACGGCGGGGGGAGAGGTAAGAATCACCTGCTGTGATTGGGTAACGAATTGAAAAACAAATGACAACTGATTATCTAGGGATTCCAAAAATTTACTTTAAAAAACATCGATATCGATCATTCTTTGACATTTTAGTAGCATAAGAATTTGTTCGACTCAGAGATTTCAGATTCGATTTAGAAATAAAACAAGTGTTTATTTACAAGATTTAATCTATATAATCTGTACATACAAATAAATAAAATTTAAGTGTCGAGTGTAATTTAAAATTAACAGCTTTTCACTAAATGCATATACGGTATACATATAAAAGTATATACGGTACTTACATCAAAAAATCAATTTTCAAAATTTTTGTCAGTCCTGTCTGTCGGTTTGTCTGTCTGTTTGTTCCGGCTAATCTTTGAAACGGCTTAAGGGATTTTGACGGGACTTTAACTTGCAGACAGCTAATGTTATTAAGGGGTGACTTATACTACTTAATTATTAGAAATTATAAATAATAATAATAAAAAAACAAAACAAAAAAAAATTGTTTCTGCTTACCCCCATGGGAGAAAGGCGAGAGTTTATGCATGTGAAAGCGAAAAAAAATTAAACCAATGAAATAGTGAACAATATCCGATTCAAATAGTGAAGGTATAGGTATACATTAATATTATATAAATATTAGCTTCTGAACGCGACTTCCTCCGCGTGGAGACCTCCACCGGCCCTTCGCCCCCGCTCTGCGCGCCGCCGATAAATAGTAGGACGCTCCTCTCAAGTCAATCTTATGGTGATGTTTCTTAAACTATTCGCAAAAAATACTTAGTGTAAAAAACAAAGTTCATCTACATTAAATACTGAAAGCAAAAATGAATACATTTTGATAAGAAGTTGCTAAATACTGTAAAATGTGCATTGTAAAAAACTATCCAATTTAAATGTACGAGTATTTAAGGCTCGTAATTTTACATATATTTGCTTCCACATAAAGGATAGGTATAATAATGCTGTCGCAGACTTTTACTAAGAACTATTTAAGATAAAAAATATGGGGCCAACATCGAGATATACACTATCCTTCAAAAAACATTGAAATCAAAGTACACAGTAAAAAGTTAGTCGTGGTCAGACGTAAAAAAAATGTCGAATGTAGACTTTTCTCCTTTTTTTGGAATCGGTTAAAATACTTTTTCATATAACTTATACTAAATATTGTGTAAAAGGCAGGCATAGATATAGTTTCATACTATTATTTCAATATATTATCCTTTTTCTGCACATTTGTGAGCAAAGCAAAGGTCATAAAAAGCATGTTTTAAAATAAAGGGATAAAAATACAAAAATAAAAAGTTTAAGTCGATACATTTTAAATTGTATCGATATAATCGTCGCTATGTTGTGAACAGCACTTGCGAGAAAAAAGCGAAAAGAGTGCAAATAGGCAAATCAGTGTACTAAAAAGAGACAGAAATGCGACCGTTCCAGTATTTAATCGTTCCAGGAATATTACTCATTTTATTTTTCATTTTTAATAAAATAATAATAAATGGAGTAGAAAATCACTTACCTGTGAAATGATATCCCTTTTTTTGAGTAACTGGAAGTGGAAGTGCACTTTGCACACCATTTAATAGCACAACTAGGCATTATTTTTCGTTGTATTTGTTTCGAAAATGAGAGCAAGGTGACATTAGTACATAAACTTAAAATTGCTGTGACAGACCAAAAGACACTAGTAATAGGTTATGATGTGTGACCGCGGTAGTCCCGCATGCGCTCTCTACTGGTTTTTCTGCTCGTTGAGGCGCAAGCAAGTAGTCAATAGTGCGAAAGAATGCTCAGAGAATGAGCATTCTCTGTGCATTGAACATTTGGGTAGTAGTTAGAGGAACACCGTGGTGTTTTAGTCGATAGGGGGGGACACCCCTCCGCCTTCCCCTAGACGGAGGCAATCTATGCGGATCCAGGGCTGCGGGATGTTCGAAAGAAATACCACGCCTCCGGAACGCAAAAGGCACAAGAAGGAATATAGATGGGTTTCAGTTAGTAAAATTCTGACATTTTGCATCGAATAAATGGTTTTTCTTTCTTTCTTTCATTTCCTCTCGCCTCGCCCAGGGCGGGAGAAGCGATTTGATGATTTCCCAACCGAAAAATAAAACCAAAATATCCATGAGAATTTCCCAAAAAGTAGTGAATTCATATTAATAGAATTTATTAAAATCACAAAGTTCTAGTTAAATTGACTGACATAATTATGAGTAATCGGAAACTTTTTTGAATATTACTAAATATCACCTGCTTAAGCTTTCCCCAACAATATTGGGCCGGCTTCCAATCTAACCGGATGCAGCTGAATACCAGTGTTTTACATGGAGCGACTGCCTATCTGACCTCCACAACCCAGTTACTGGGCAACACGATGCTTCTTGATTAGACTGAATGTCAGACTTCCTAGGTTCTGTCTATCCGTAACAACTGTCAAAGATCTACGAATAATATAATATTACTAAATATGATGAAAGTCAATATTGTGATTAAGAGAAAAATGCTTAGTCATGATTGCACACTTGATAAATCCATTGATGTGATGAAAGAACGTGTCTCAAAGCGACAAGGTCAATATGGAAACAGTACTATTATATTGATGCATACAACAGTATAGGAATCGGAGGGGGTATACAAAGTTTAGCTAGGTAACTAGGTACCTACTATATATATAATTTTGTATATATTGTAGGTACCTATGATTAGCCGCCGTGGGCGAAATCGGTCTGAAAAATATGTTCATACAACCAAACCAAAAGGCACTTGTTAATTTCATATTTGTCATGTAAGATTATTATACCTAAATATTCATGACCGAATCAATATAGTTCGGTTATCCGAAAAGACCCCCGAACACCCATATCCCCCAATTAGTTCGGATAATCGACACTTCACTGTATATGCGCCTCAAAGAGATGTCAGCAAACTTGGAAGGGGCCACTAAGGGCCGATGCCTGCCGGGGCTGCGGGTTGTTCGAAAGAGATACCGCGCCCCCGGAACGCAAAGGGCACATGAAGGAACATAGATGGGTTTTAGTCAGTAAAAGTCTGACACTCCCTCCCGTCCCGCCCAGGGCGGGGGAAGTTATTTGATGATTTCCCATCTATAAAAAAAAAGAAAACTGTATATGTAACATGTAACATTCGGCTTCATTAAAATATCTCTTCACGCCCTTTACATAACTCAGTCGACAATGACATAAATACTCGTAACTTTGGAGACTCATAATAATTTCGCACGTCTTTTATTGTTTATTTTACATGCAAATTGCCTTGAACCAATCATCTTACCGTTGCAAGGCTATCAAAACACTTTATAACAACAAACGTAAACTTTAACATAAAGTCTCTCCTTACTGCCAAGGTTTATAATGCAGTCAATCAAAAGATTAAGTTCCCTCGAGGACTTATAAATGAACGTGTAGTTTATTAATTCAAATGTGTAAATTCTTTCCAGTAATATTATAAACGCAAAAGTTTGTGAGGATGGATGTTGGTTACTCTTTCACGCTTAAACGGCTGAATGGATCTGGATACAATTTGACAGTAAGATAGATTGTAGTGTGGAATAACACACAGACACACACACACGGAAAAAATGTACGGTTCCCGTGGGATACTAGATTAAGTTTGACGCGGGCGAAGTCGCGAGCAGAATAATAATACCTACCTAACATAAATGTACTGCACGCTGCAGTAAATATTTAACCGTCTAACCTCCAAAAATTGTGTCCTTATTGCAAAGCAATCAAACCAAAATATACACTACGGAAGAACCTTCGCAAGATTTTTAAAGTTGCTATATTATTATGAATATTCAGATGACCTATGATAAAAAAAAATCTAGTGCTTACGACAGTTAACGACGCACAGTATCTCATACAAATTAAGTCTAATACCTAGTAAATGAATGTTCCCATTTTAATTAAACTTAACACGTGTGACGCCAATTCAGGAGTCTTAAAATGTAAAAGAGCAAATGATGATGATGTTGTGTGGGATTTTTGAACAATAGTTCTGAACAGAGCTTATAAGTTTTTTTTTAATCGCTCTACATTTGCCTACTCGTCTCTTTTTTAGCCGGAATAAATAGACAGACAGAGAGACAAAAAAAATGGTTTTTAGTATATAAGAACCATGTAAATATTCATATATTAGTAATAAGCTGTTATTTTGATATCACAAACAGTCCCGGTTTATTGTAGACATGATGTATGTATTCTTTAGACCGATTCCGCCCACGGCGGCTAATCCTAATGCAGACAGACTAGCCAAGTACACAGGAGATATTATAATGTACAAGTGTGTGCGCAAACACAAGTACACTCCCTCTTCCCTAACTCTCATAGTCCGATGGGACGGCAATCCGACACGACCGGAGAGAGATCAGGCGCTGGACCAACGGCTTTACGTGCTGTTCGCGGCACGGGAAAGCACGTAAGCACGTTCGGGGTCGTAGAAATACCGATCATTGGGAACATCATTATTACAATTGCAATAAAATTAAACTGACCCAATTATAACAAACTAGCAAATTACCTCCGACTTCGTCCGCGAGGCTTATTTCACCCGCGTTTAGTTACGTCTTTGATTACTGCTCCGCTCCCGTGGTTCGTAGCGTGGTGTTATAGCCTATGTTACTCAGTGATAATGTAGCTTTCTAATGGCAAAAGATTTTTTTAAATCAGTCTAGTAGTTATTAAGTTTATTCGTTACATACAAAAATACAAATTTTTCCTCTTTATAATATTAGTGTAGATTAAGTATAGATTTATGTATTCCAAAAATCTTCAGTGTGCTTAAAAGAACAATGTAAGGTTAATCATAATCATTATAGAGTAGCAATTTTTGAAGTGAAAACTTCTTTAGCGGCGTTGTACACTTTTTTTGTAATGGGTAAAAAAAATTAAACTCGCGTCAGGACACGTGACCTGATCAAAAATCTTACGAATTTATCGTACACAAATTTGACAATTCGCGTCAGCGAATTATCATATTTGTGAACGATAGCGCAATAAATAAATATTGTATTATACCACATAAATGATAGTACTTTTATACTGATAATTAAAGCAATTCGTGCAAAATTATTCCCTAACCATTCCAAAATATCAAAAATGCACAACGTTAATATTCAAGTTTTCACTCCTGCCGGCACTCCCGGAGTGCAAACCGTCGTTTTTTTTGTTTCCTTGCCTTCTGTTACATTTGCAGTTGAGTCAGTGTAACTCCGGATGAGTGTTATGTGTTGCGTATCAAGTTTAATTAAAAACGGATCATTAATTTCCAAGAATTTGGACTTGAAAGTTTTTATGAGACACTGTGACGCTCTTAAATGTTGCAAGATAAATATTTCTCATCCTTGTGTCGAATCAATGCCAAGAGAAACCAACACACCTGACCCTTTAATACTGCGAAATGATTGCACAATTCACATAACGTCATAAAACTCAGAAATTTAATACAAGATGCAAATATGCATCATCGTCAAATTCAAGGAAACTATGCTAGTGAGTCTCAACACGAATCTACATAGATAAACTCACGCCTTTTTCCCATGGGGGTAGGCAGAAACCACAGAACGCCACCTGCCAACACGCCTGTATTCACCGAAAGGTTAGGCAGGGGTGTAACCAATCTACACCCACAGTTCGCCGGGATATTTTTACCGAAAAGCACTGATGGATACTAAAAATGCTACAGTCATTTGTTTGATTCTTTGTTCGAGTTCTGTACCCAAAGGTTCTGGAGCCTTATAGCTCTCGCTCATCCGGTAGTCCAACTGTGTATACCTATGCCACAGGGCTTTATCTTTTGATTCGTAATAGATAAGTGTATGAAAAGTCGACGCAATGTTTATTAAAATAACCGATATAACAAAAATAAATATAAATAAAATAATGCAGAAAATTAAAGATTTGAATATCATAAAAGAAACGTGTATTTATGTCGACACCGTTGGCGCAGTGGCTGTGCGATTGGCTGCTGCGTTGCGTGTCGCGGGCTCGATTCCCGCACGGTACACATCTGGCTGTTTGTGTATGTGAGTTTACATGTTTGTAAATACTCCCACAATACAGGAGAAACTCCTAATGTAGAGCACGGTTTAAAATAAAAGGCTTTTTGATCGGTTCTAACTCTTCATGTGCAAATCCGACTTATTCTTAACCGGTATTCCATCCTGCAATACCAACTTATCCAAGAGCAATTCATCCAAGTTCGCTAAAATAACAACAGTGATTTCTTTGCAACACTTAGGTGCCGTAAGGTGCTTACTGATGCACATCAAGCATTGTTGGCAAATCTAAAGTATATCTCGCCACTACTGTGAGCGCAATCCGTGAAGAAGTGGCGCTAATTTCTGAGGCTGTGGCGATCTTGGCAAAAAAAAAATGGATAAAAAAAGATTGATTGAACTTGATTTAGTAATTGAGATGGACTTAGTTGATAAGTGGCCGGTTTTAGAAGTGTTTATTGTGACACTGATCGTTGGTCAAGCTACTACTGCTTAGTAAGGAGACCATTTTTTAAGAATGGTAAATCGACAAATAGCTTTTTTAGGTCTGAGCGAAAGGGAGTTTCAGTCATTAGGAGGAACACGAACGGGTTTTAGTCAATAAGAGTCTGACACTCCCTTCTGCTCCGCCCAGGGCGGATGAAAGCATTTGATGACCTTGAAAAAAAGATTAAAAACCAATCTTAAATAAAATAATATTATTATATAAATAATAATAAAATAATAAATATCTCTGGACAACTCACACACGGCTATCTGATCCCAAGCTAAGCAGAGCTTGTGTTATGGTAACCAGACAACTGATATACATACTTATATAATTTATAAATACATACATATTATAGATAAATCACACCCAGACACAGATCAAACAATCACGCTCATCACACAAAGTTTGTCCTGGGTGGGAATCGAACCCACGACCTTCGGCTTAGCAGTCAGGGCCGCTAACCACTAGACCAACAGGCCCGTCAAGCCGTCATTATTATACATATTACTTGAATGTACTATTCAATTGAACATAGGAAACATAAACTTGTTCTATAACGTGCGATAAAAATACAATAAGCACATAAAAAAATGGAAATAAATTCTTTGTGGTGTTGGCGTGTCAATACTTGCCGGGGTGCGATAGAATACTCAGAGCGATACCTGTAATGATAGTTGAGAGAACACCGTGGGGTTTTAGTCGGTAAGAGTTCGAAACACGCTTCCTCGAGGCAGGGGCAGTTCAAAAGGATTGCACCAGGAAAAAAAGGCCCAATGTGGCTTAGTGGACGACCACGTCCAAGGGTTGGCGGAGTGTAGCTGTTCTTATTTAAATTTAAACATACATAAACTCACTCACTGGATGCGGAGAGCCGAAGATCGGGCTTAGTGGGAGAGGCCTATGACCAGCAGTGGACTGCGATAGGCTGTCGATGATGATAATGATTTTACAACTTACGCCTTTTCCCATGGGAATAGGCAGAAACCACAAAATGCCACCTGCTACGAAAAAAAACAAATTTTCAGTGTATTATTGCTAAATGTGGCAATATTCCCCGTTGCATATAATTACGAGGACCATTCCACTGCGTCACTTGTCTTGGCAATGTCTCGGCCGTCAATTGCCGGCTGTTGCAACCGATCGCAATTACGTGCGTTTGCGCAACCGTTGCATGGCTCCGTTGCTTGTTGATGTAGATGTGATAACGATTAGGCTGTCAGTCCGCGTCAGATAATCGGTGACCGATTTTTTTGTCGGTAACTTATGAATTCTATTATACCAACGTAAACGGCCTACAAGGCCATACAAATATTTCCGATTTCCGAATCGAACCCACGACACGCAGCACAGCAGCCAACAGCATACTTGGGTTGCCTTAACACCAGTGTGATCTCCGGCTCCAACTGCCTCCAAGCTGATAACTGCCTCGTTAGCCTAGTGGTCCAAAGCGCGACTGCTACGCTAGGGGTCTTGGGTACGATTCCCAAGTCAGGCAAAGTGGTATTGGGTTTTTCCATAAAATTCCCACCAGCAGCCCGGAATTGGGATTTGTGCCCGGTTAATAGCAATAGCAATAGGCTCGCCCCCTGTTACATGGCACCTAAACATACCGGAGAACTGTGGGTGTACATTACATTGGTACACCTCTGCCTAACCCATCTAGGAATACAGGCGTGACAGTATGTGTGATTACCGGCTTAGTAGCTACATTATGTACTCTGCACTTCGTAGGTAGATAAATAAATAATCTGTAAGTGTTCATTACTGTTCTCGTACAAATAACGAAACATAACTTAGTTGTAAAGTAAATTTAATATGAGTAGGTATTATTTATACTAATAGGTACTGTAGGAAATAAGGAAAACCTATGTGACAAACAATATTTAAAATTTATAAAAATATGGATGGAAAGTTTCTTATTCTCCGTTGAAAAGACGGGTGTAGTGTCTGGTGGGCTATTGCTCAATGGTAATTCTCGGGTCCCTGTAGGAGTTATACTGGGTCAAAGGATCACAGAAACGAAAGTTTCTAGGTCCTGGTTTTAAATCCCCGGTCGGGCAAAAAATTGGGTATTTCCATTACGAATTTTTCAGTAGCAACTCGGAGTTGGAAGTTGGTCTAAGAGCCCCGTGTATTGGAAAGCACGTAAAGCTGTTGCTACTTTTTTTTAAGGATGGGTAATCATCAAATTACTTCTTCCGCTCTGGGTGGAGCGGAAGGGAGTGTCAGACTTTTACTAACTAAAACCCACCCGTAGTACCTCCTATTGCCCTTTGCGTTCCAGGGCCGCGGTAATTCTTTCGAACAAATTCCGCAACACTGGCAGAAAGCTGTTGGTTGTGTCGAATTGTCCGCCCCGTCAGGCTATGAGAGTGAGAGACGAGGGAGTGCACCTGTGTTTACCCACATACTTGTGCAATACAATATCCCCTGCGTACCTGGCTAGACCCAATTGAGATTGGCCGCTATGACTGAAATTGGTCTGAAGAATATTGTTATATGTAACTTGGACTTTTAGACCGGACTTAGGCAGACTCTATCTATAGATATCTCTCGGTCATAAAACATTATATTTATTGTAAATCAATAGAACATAAAATAATGTGTTATTTGTGCATTTGTTCTTCAAACAACAGATTATAGTACCATCACGTGTTGTAGGTACTTTTCTGTAGCTTAATATGTTTGTTTTTATGTAACTTACTAGGTTTTGTCCGCCATTTTGTCCGCGTACACATACATACATACAATTACGCCTGTATTTTCCGAACGGTTAGGCAGAGGTGTGCCAATGTACACCCACAGTTCGTCGGTATGTTTTTTAGGTCCTATGTAATAGAGGGCGAGCCTATTGCCATTAACCGGGCACAAATCCTAACTCCGATCTGCTACTGTGAATTTCATAGAAAAACTCAATAACCGCGTAAATGTCTGTTATAGTGAACGCAGACGAAGTTGCGAAATAAAAAAGGAGCCTATACCTATCCTTTCTTGGGGTGAAAACTTACCCCGTAGCAAATTTCATCAAAATCGGTCCAGTGGTTTAGTAGTGAAATCTTCTCGAAGTAATATTAAGTAATGTTTTGAATATTAGGTATTTGAGGTACCTAAATCTATCGTAAAACATAAAATAAATAATAAATAACCTTGTTTTAAAGACCATAAGGTTTCAAGAAGGTTCCGAAAAGTTATCTACGCGACTTATATAAACAGATACTGCCTCATTAGCCTAGTGGTCCTAAGCACGACTGCTACGCTAGAGGTCTTGGGCTCGATTCCCAGGTCGAGCAAAAAGTGTATTGGGATTTTCTATGAAATTCTCAGTAGTAGCTTGGAGTTTGTATTTGTGTCCTGTTAATGGCAATAGGCTCGCCCCCTATTACATGGAACCTAAAAACATACCGGCAAACTGTGGGTGTACATTGGTACACTTCTGCCTAACCCTTCGGGGAATACAGGCGTGATGGTATGTTATACAAACGAAAAAAAACTGATTTAGAAATAGCTGAAATGGATTCAGTAGCCAATTCTGAGCTAACTACTTTCAGGGTGTGCGTTTATATGTTACACGTTGTATTATGTGTAATATCGTCTAATACATAACATAACCTTATAAAAACAAGAGCCTACTGTTATTAAACACTCTAGTTCCCATAATTATAGTTGAATAATACGAGTACTGATTGAGATCACTGTGCCTCGTTACAATTCCCACTAACTTCATACTTTGTTTATAATCTAACCTACATTGTCTGATGGCATGGTTAGCGCAGTAGCTGAGTGATTAGCTGCTGCTCTGCGAGTCTCGGGTTCAGTTCTTTATTTTTAACCCCAGACTCAAAAAGAGGGATGTTTTAAGTGAGACGGGTCTGTCTGTGGCACCGTAGCTCTTAAATGGGTGAACCGATTTGAATGCGGTTTTTTTTATTTGAAAGCAGGTTTCCTAGCGATGGTTCTTTGGTATGTCTTATCAAAATTGGTTTAGCCGTTTCAAGCTCAACAGCGCAGCTCTTTTGTTAGCCGTGGTCGTTATAATCATTGTATGGCAAACAATCCGATAGCACAGCTAATGTTAAGTGGTCACCGCTGCCTGTATACATCTGTAATACCAGTAACCTTGCAAATGCGTTGCCTACTAAAGATAAAGTTGAAATGTCTTATGTACTTGTCATTACACCGGCACCCATACTTTTCAAACCGAAACACAGTAACGCTACTTTGCAGTAGAAATAGGTATGGTGATAGTACTTCCCCGGACGAGCTCCTTCAAAAAGACTCTTTTCCCAACTATATTGGGGTCGGCTTCCAGTCCAACCGGATGCAGCTGAATACAAGTGGTTAACATGGAACGATCACAACCCAGTTACTGGCAACACGATACATCCTGGTATTACTGGTTGTCAGACTTCCCGCCTTCTAACCATCCATAACAACTGTCAAATATCGACGAATGACAGCCGGGACCAACGGCCTTACGTGCTTTCCGAGCTACCAGTATCACACCACCAACTTCCAAACTCCTTGCTACTGAGAAATTCCTAATGGAAAAACCCAATAACACTTTACAATACAGTATATTTATTTCTAAAAACATAAAATCGATTGCTTACATTACATGGATAACAATAGATGTCTAATTAGGTTTTCAAAAGACCGTGTCAACGGCAACGGGCTCCGATAGATAAAAATATTTTTTATTTAATTACCGTTTGTCATTGTCTTTGAACTCGTCTTTTGTTATTGTTCCCAGGATATGGGACTTCCTTGCAGAGCAGGCACGACGTGGAACGACGGTCATCATAACTACACACTACATTGACGAGACAAAACAAGCGCACAAGGTAAGCAGAACTATTAATTTACTCCTTACATATAACATCACGCCTGTATTCCCCGAAGAGTTAGTCTAAGGTGTAACAATGCACACCCACAGTTCGCCGGTATGTTTAGGTCCCATGTAATATGGGGTAAGCCTATTGCCATTAATCGAGCACAAATCCTAACTCTGAGAATTTCATAGAAAGACGCTTTAACACTTTGCTCGACCTGAGAATCTAACCCAAGACCTGTGGCTAAGCAGTTGCGCTTAGGAACACTAGACTGACGAGGTAGTGTACTGGTTGGCTTCAAAGCAACTATAAATGTAAAATTACTGTCAATTAAAAATTCTTCAGGTTTTTAGGGGCTTTTTGGAATTATTGTTTAAAGGTATCAAAATCTTATTGCAATCTCGTCTTAACGACACTCAATATCAAGAATGCACTTAAAATATATATCTTTGATAGATTGAGAATGAGAATCGAATACGACCATCACCATCACGCCTGTATTCCCCGAAGGGT
Source organism: Caradrina clavipalpis (assembly GCA_932526535.1). NCBI lineage: Eukaryota > Metazoa > Arthropoda > Insecta > Lepidoptera > Noctuidae > Caradrina > Caradrina clavipalpis. Next base: position 3,617,826 of record OW052110.1, read on the forward strand.
TCGGCAGAGGTGTACCAATGTACACCCACAGTTCGCCGGTATATTTAGGTCCCATGTAATAGGGGGCGAGCCTATTGCCATTAACCGGGCACAAATCCAAACTCCGAGCTGCTACTGAGCGAATCGAATACGAATAATTCAGAAATGGAAGAAAACCTTTCAGGCCCCGCAAATTGCACCTACCCCCTGCTATTTTGATGAAATCTATGCCATAACTGTCCAGGCAGCACCATCAGACGCCATGTTGAAACCGTTGCAATACTACTTCCACAGCAGACAGCCACTCAAGGTTGTTTATGCAATTATAGCATAACAGCGTATTATTAACGCACTGTTACAATGGATTGTTGTAACGAAATCATTGATTTTAATTGTTGCTTTTTATTAGAGTTCACGGTTAATTGGATTACCTACATTTTTATTGTTGCACGGTTGGCGCAGTGGGTGGGCAGTTGACTGCTGCACTCTGTGTCTGGCGTTCGATTTCCGCACGGAACAAATATTTGACGTAAAGACTGCTGAAGAAGGCTGTTGTGTGTTTGTGTATTTATATGTTTGTCCACGCAACTACGATACAAGAGAAACTACATACAGGGGCAATGTTTCTTAAAAAGAAAAATTAAGAAAGAAACTAACCCTGCCCCGACTGCCCTTTGATTTCGTGGTCATAAGCGCGACTGCTAAATGAAGCTCTGAGTTCTTTTCCCAGATCTGTCAAAAGGGTTGATTTATAGAATTTTGTTAGTAGCAGCCTGGAGTTTCAAAAGTTGGTGCTACACCTACCCTAACTAATTTCTCTATGAGACTTATTTCGTTTTGCAAGGGTTCAAAAAATGGGCCCTCTATCCAGATACACATCCCCCAATTTGCTTTTCGAGGCATAAACCCGTGATTCGGAATACATATAAAGCCGTTTATGCTGTTATTTGTATTTACGCGTAGTAAAAAACCCGATAGGCTGACAACCAGATAAACCAGTTTGAATTAATTATTGTAATATTTGGCATCCGGTTAGACTGGAAGCTGACCTTAACATACCTACGAAAAACTAGCTAGATGTTTGATAGTGAGATGAGTTGAATCATTGAGATTCAGGGAAAGAATATTGTGAAAACTTTCCCAAAATACTCATCATTATATCAGCCGCAGGACGTCCACATATATATACACACATAGATATAGGCTTCCCCCATAGATTTCCAAAAGAACCGGTTGGAAGCGGCCTGCATCCAGCGTTTTTCTGCGGTCTTAATCAGGTCGTCCGTCCACCTTGTGGGTGGACGTCCTACGCTGCGCTTGCCGGTGCGTGGTCTCCATTCAAGAAATTTGCGGCCCCACTGCCACTTCAACTTGCTGAAAAGATACTTACACAAGACTTATTCTTCCTGATTCTAGATTGGTCTACTCCGCGACGGTCAGCTCTTAGCTGAAGATTCTCCAGAGGATCTCCTGAGGAAGTTCGACTGTGACACTCTTGAGGAAGCCTTCTTGAAGCTTGCCATGAGGCAGCATGAGATGCCCAGGAGGCGGTCTAGTAAGCATCTATTTTAAAATAATTTTTGACAGTCTTCAAAAGAGGAGTAGGTTTTTTTTACGTGTGTTACTTTAGAACTCCATCATTTATCAAGCGATTTGGAAAATTCTTTTTTTATTTGAAAGGATATCAATGATATTGTTCCCATGTAAGTTTTATCAAAATCGGTTTAGTCGCTTTTTTAAAAACATGTTACCGTAGGATGGGACATCATAACGAAAACTTTTAACGAGAATTCTGTTCAGGATTCTAGACATTATACAAAAATAAATCATCTACACGATAAAAATATATGTAAGAAATCCTTTTCTTTAGTGTTTATTCATCATTTACCACATCCATGGTGAAAGTCTTCCTTGCTATGTCCCTTCCACTACGTTTTACAAGTTTTATTTGTAATTTTGTAAGGTACGATCACTCTATCATGTTTTTAAAGTATTTTTTTTTCTAATAAGTGTAAATTATTGTGCACTTTACAAACTACTTTAATTTTTGTATAATTATTTCCAGCACTAACAGTGTCCCCGGACGTGATCCCCGACGGCAGCATATGCACCGGCGTCGACAGTCGCTACCACTCGCGAGAGGAGTTCCCCACCATCACCACCAGCACTGATGTGAGTACCACTTACAACCATAACCGATAGAAGTTTAAATAAAGTCAACAAGATCAACAAGAATATTGTAAACAGGATTTTATAAAATCCAAATCAAAAAGAGTGTCGGTGGAGTTTCTAGCTCGTTCATCTCTTAGGAGAGCTTTTTTTTTTTATAGACGGGAAATCATCATCGGGAGTGAATGTCAGACTTTTACTGACTTTTAGTCAGTAAAAGTCGTCTATGTTCCTTCATGTGCCCTTTGCGTTCCGGGGGCGCGGTATCTCTTTCGAACAACCCGCAGGCTCTTAGGAGACCTAAGTTTTGGAACGAGTATCAAATAAGTAAATGGTCTGGATTATTCCAATCCGTCACCCCGCTTTGCCCCGCAATGGATCAGGTCAACGAGGTCAACTCCTATAGGAGTGAATGGTTATTCAGACAGAACAAACTTTTTTTTGATCTATCCACATAAGGGGACAAAACATTTACTTATTTGTTGCTCGTTTCAAAACTTTTTTAAACATTTACTTCTTTTTGGCTTTCAATCCCTACCTACCATAATTCGACCAAAGTTTTTGGCAGATAAGGTATCGGTTATCCGGTCCCAAATCCCAGCAAAGATTTCCAAGAACACAGCATCACTTCTTGTACATCTGCAAACAAATCATACAAAATCAAGACTGTCATTGTTTGAATACCATGTTTCAGGTACTTACTAAGAAAGAGAAAAGGCCAAGTGACAGTAAGAGATTAACAAAGTCGAGGTACAAAGCCGTCTTCATTAAGAGTATACAGCAGTTCTCGAGGCATCCAGGGTGAGTAACACATTGGTTATAATGTAGCAGTTTTAGGTGTATACCAAAAAAATACTACCTAAGTACGGTCCTCGGCAATAGAGTAGCTTTCTATCAGTGTTTTTTTTTTTTTGTCCTCTCTGAGATCTTCCATAGGTGCCTCGGCGCTTTTATGGTGGTCGACGCCAATGTTAACAATGGCGGATTTGTCCCAAAAAAAAAAGTTACATCGTGGGTAGATAAATAAAATAGTGCACGGTTAATGGCAATAGGCGCATCCCCTATTACATGAGTCCTAAATACACCGGCGAACCTTGGGTGTACACCTCTACCTAACCCTTTGGGGAATACAGGCGTGATGATATGCAGAATAGTCCGATAATTTGTAAAATACTTGTTTTCTTTTGCAGTGGTCTTATCTTCTCAGTCCTGTTCCCCATCATCCAAGTGGTGGCGTTCTTCGCAGCCGTGGGTCACGACCCGCGGGATCTGCACATCGGTGTGGTCAACGAAGAAGCTGCCAACTCACCCTGTATGTACTAAATTAGTACTTCTTTCTTCTTTATCGTGTGGGCAGTAAGGTCTAACCACATCACACACCCTAGTGTCAGAGCTCCTAAACCGCCTCAAGGGCCTCTGACATGGTTACGGATGTCAGTGATGTCCAAGATAAACTTAGAAAGTACAATGAACTGCCCCATTGGTCTCGTGGTCGCAAGTGCGACTGCTGTGCAAGGGGTCCCGGGTTCGATTCCCAGGTCGAGCAAAATTGTTATTGGGTTTTTCTATGAAATTCTCAGTAGCAGCTCGGAGTTTGGATTTGTGCCCGGTTAATGGCAATAGGCTCGCCCCCTATTACATGGGACCTAAATATACCGGCGAACTGTGGGTGTACATTGGTACACCTCTGCCTAACCCTTCGGGGAATACAGGCGTGATGGTATATACGAATTAGAAAAAGTCATGAGAGGTGGCCGCCTCTCATGCACACCACTGGGGCATACTGACACATAAGTAGCACTAAATAATTTTAAATTAGCACTGAAAATAACAAAAAAAAAACATTCAAATTAATTCATTTTGAATACATTTTTGGTTCGGTCCTGAAAAGTCGCCAATGACGTTGCTCTGGTCATCATTTTACAACTGCGTGTTATTTGTTCACTTTCGTACTTTTTACGATTAAGGCTGAAATATTGATTAAGTATGATAATTCTTAACTCCGCATCCCCTTAGTCTTCGCCTTTACAACCCCCCTCCCCCCTTGTAGTATTTTTACCGTCAAACTTGGTATTAACACTTTACTCCTTCATATTTCCAGACGGACTAGACATATGTAAAAACACGAGCCTAAAAACGACGATTCTCAATGAAGACGACACGTGCGACTACTACATGCTGAGCTGCTGGTACGTAGAGGAGATGGAGAAGAAGCTGCTGTTCCCGGTATGTACACCTACTCTGATAAGCTTTAGATTTGTCGAACTTCTTCTTCTTCTTTATCGTGTGGGCAGTAAGGTCTAACGAACCCAGACACTAGTGTCAGAGTTAACTAAACCGACTAAATAATAATAATAATACAACCAGCCGGCGTATGCCGGTTGTATTGTTGATACGAGTGACCCCCGATTCTCTTGCTCGTCGAAACGTCGCCGCGTCGGGGGACCCACCGACGTGGCGACGTTTATCTTAAAAATATGAATAGGTTATTTTAATTAAGCAAAAAAAAGGCCGAGAGATTTTTTTTATTTTCTAAACTTTTTAGAGCTTTTACTATATCAGAGTTAGGTCTCTCCTTATTTAACTAGCTTCTCTCCGCGTTTCACCCATGTTATGTCTTTGGTTACTGCTCCGCTCCCGTGAGTCGAAGCGATTTAATATTTTTCATGAATCTTGTTATTCATGTTCATATTCATTTATTCATCAAAACATAAGCTTACAGTTTACAAACCAAGTCGCTTATATCCATACTATAGGTGCTATTCATTTTAATTACATTACAATATTATAAGATAATGTCATAAAAAAACATAACCCTCCTTCTGTCGCAGTCGGTAAAAAAAGAATACAATAATTAAATAATCCAAATAATTCAATATTGATGATGATGACTAATTATAACTAAAAATATATTGTTATCTATAGATTAGCGCGTTTAAACTTATATTTCTAGAACAGACTAGCACTGAATCCCGTGGTAAAAGTTTTCTTAACGATGTTCATTCTACTCTGTACGTATAACTTTAATTTGATGTACTTTTTTCTCAACCCCCCAGACGCCATTCAACACATCAGAAGAAGCGAAGCAAGCTGTAGCATCAGGCAAGCTGTACGGAGCGCTACACTTCTCGCAGAACTTCAGTACTGCACTGGCCAAACGAGTCGCGGATGGTGAGGTGGATGACGACATCGTGGATGACAGCAGCGTCAGCGTGTGGCTGGATATGACTAGTGAGTGATCAAAGATGAAGTCAAATCTTCATGTAGATGACACCACTAAGCAATAATTTCAAGAAACAACTTCACAAAAAAATATTTAATTTTAGCACTAAAAACCCGATGATTTTTTAAATAACTATAAAAATCGATTTTTAGTTGCTTTGAAATCAATAAATAATTAGTGAATTGAGATGACAAAAAAGTGACGTCATAGTTGAGTATTGTCATAGAAAATCTATGGGGGAATGGCGTTTTGACAGCTCATAAAAAGTACGTCAATTGATTAGTGGTGTCATCTACCCAATTAGGCCATTAAAAGGCACTCTTGAACATCACATACAAGTAAGGTTGCCATCACCCAAATTGTCGACGCCCAAAAATAGTTTGTGAAAAAAATCGCTTATGTTTCAATTATTCGGGATTCACGTGACAATTTTGGTAAACCCTCCCGGAATTCTTCTGCACGCCCTCTAAACTAGGACAAACCCGGACGGATGGCAACCTTACAAGGAAAATGACACACAGTGCCGCCGGGCAAGCCGTGGTGCTTCCGGCAGTTCCTTTGTGAGCTTTATGAATTGAATCTGGGGTCCTGCGCCTCATCTCTCCTAAGTCGGATTGCCGTGCCATCGGACTATGAGAGTTAGGGAAGAGTTGGTTTGCGCACACACTTGTGCACTATAATATCTATGCGTACTTGGTTAGTATCTATAGTCGAAATTAGCTGTCGTGACCGAATTTTATGATACGACGTTTTTGGTAGAAGGATACCGAATATAATAATAATAATATTTACGCTCGATTCCCCGAAGGGTAAGGCAGAGGTGTACCAATGTACACCCACAGTTCGCCGGTATATTTAGGTCCCATGTAATAGGGGGCGAGCCTATTGCCATTAACCGGGCAGAAATCCAAACTCCGAGCTGCTACTGAGAATTTCATAGAAAAACCCAATAACTCTTTTTGCTCGACCTGGGAATTGAACCCAGGAGCTCTAGCGTAGCAGTCGTGCTTAGGACCACTAGGCTAACGAGGCAGTTCGAGGTTCAATATCAAAGACAAAACTAGGTTATTAAACTAACTGGTATTCTGATGTCCCCTAGATCATCAGATCTCGAACTTCATGAAGGCTCAGCTCCTCAAAGCTTACGAGAGCTTCACGCGGCGAGCCATGACGGGATGCGGCAGACCTGAAAATTTAGTACAGGTATGAACATTAATCCTACTAATATTATGAAGGCGAAAGTTTGTGTGTTTGTCTCTTCTTCACGCTCAAATGGCTGAACGGATCTGGATGAAATTTGGCACTGAGATAGATTGTAGTGTAGAATAACACATAGGATACTTTTTATCCCGGAAAAATGTACGGTTCCCGTGGGATAATAAATCAAATTTGACGTGAACGAAGTCAAAGGCAGAAGCTAGTAAATGAATATTTGCCAAGATGGCTGAACGAGCTTGACAGCTTGACGCTTACAGATGGTCGAATAAGAACATTGGAAAGGAAAAAGGAAGACCATTGTCCTCAGTGGGATAATACAAATGAAAATTACTGTAACCTACTCAAATGATGAAGTGCCTATATGATTTTTATTTTATAATACCTACTCCTTTTTAGGGTTCCTTAGCCAAATGGCAAAAAACCCTTATGGAGTCGTCATGTCTGTCTGTCCGTCCGTATGTCACAGCCACTTTTTTTAAGTTATGCTCCGCTGCTTAGTAGTTATACGACGAGTATTTATTTATTAATTTATTAAGACTTTATGCACAAAATGTATAAAATACACCGTACAAAGGCGGACTTAATGCCTTAGGCATTTTCTACCAGTCTACCTTATATTATAGTATTTAACATTAAAGCTTATCCAATAGTCTATCTCATATCCTTACTTATAGTATTTAATATTAAAGCTTATCCAATATTAAAGTACCCCAGTTACAGTATTTTAAAGGACATTTAAAACATAATGAACACTGCTTATAAGATTTATTTCTAAACATATTATGTAATATTTGTATAACTGTTAACATACCCTAAATAAGAAAAGTATTTTCTTCAACAATATGTATTCAAGTGAACTCATTCAATTATCTTGTTTGTACAGGAAAATAGCACTTACTTCTTAAATGTCTGCACAGAAAAGTAATACCTATTTCCTTACACCTAAAGTCCTATTTCTAATGTTGTGGTGTGTGTCTGTAGATTCCAGTACACTTTGAAAAGCCCGTATATGGTAAGAAAGAACCACAAATCGTCAGCTTCATGGCGCCAGGAATTCTCATCACGTAAGTTACATTTTTTCTTAACACCTGTAAGCTAGTTATTCTATTTTCAACTTTATTCCGACTCTCACAAAGTTCTTACTACAAAATCCACCACTTAATCATCTTAACATACAAACCTACAGACCACTTATTGTATTTTGAACTTATTCCGATTCTCATAAAGTTCTAAATACAAACACCACTGTTTTAAGCATAAGCGCAACACCTACATGATCAGAATGTACGGAACTGCTTGTTTCGTTTTGGTGTGAAAAGTTCTCATGGATGTCCCTGGCCCTCGGAAGGCGGAGAGGTCTGTCCACGGAGAAAAGAAAGAAAAGGGTCTGTCAGACTCTTAGTGACTTAAAACCAACCTGGTATTCTCGTTCCCTCACCTACGCCGGGTATCCTAGAAACTACCCTATTCTAACAAACCTGTAGCGACATTTATCGCTCAGCATGCGAACTCCTAAGGGAAAACTGACGTTGCCTAGGTCGCATTCTCCGCGAGTCAAAGTTCTCCGCGACATTTGCTTTGCATATATACAAAATCCCGACAGCAACCGTCAGGCAGTAGCCCACCAGACACAACACCTGTCTGGTCGGAGGATCCCCCCTTTTCAACGGAGGATGAAAAACTTCACACCCGTTTCTCATACCTCCAAAAGCACCACCCTGTTTGAAGGGAAGTGAAAATTATGTTTTTCTTACTCCTCCGCTAATCTTTTCTAATTAATTTCGTTGCGGGATCCAAGACAACTGAATCGTTTCTCCGGGACTCGTCTAGCTTCATTGTCTTGGCGCTTTTCTTGTGGTCGCCACTGTTGATTCTGGCTTACAGAAGTTGTAGTGGTTTGGGAACAGAGACGCGGGCTTGTCGCATTTAAAAAAAAAAAGTTCACATGCTGAGCGATAGATGTCGCTACAAACCTACCGCTGTCTTCTACTATAACTTCTTTGCCCTTAATCTCCTTAATCATTGTTCCAGCATCATCTTCTTCTTGTCCGCCATCGTGACGTCGACGCTGATGATCACGGACCGGCTGGAGGGCGTGTGGGAACGCTCTGCGGTCGCAGGAGTTAAGCCCAAGGAGATGTTGAACGTTCACATCACGCTGCAGTCTACGATTATCTTTTTACAGGTGAGGTTATTGTTATAATGGGTTACTTGTTGCGTAGAGCTCTTTGTGAAGGAGCTCGTCTGGGAAAGTAAACCACCACACCGCCGCAAAGCAGCGTTGCTGTGTGCCAGTTTGGAGGGTATGGGTGCCGGTGTAATTCTGTAATTATCGAAGTTATTAAGTCTCTCCAAAAGTAACCTAACGCAAAATTGTCTGCTTTTCAAATATTGAAAGCAAAAAAATTGCAAACTTTTAGAGCATCACTAATTTGTGATGAACACCATCAATTTTTCAGTTTTTTTTCTGGACCCCAATACTTTTTACACCCTAACTCTCTTCTCTCCTCTTCCAGACGATCGAGATGATGGCCCTAGCGTTCATAGGCTACGGTATACCATCAGTAGGCTCCAAGTTCGTGTGTGGCCTACTGCTGTTCCTCCAGGGTATCTGTGGCATGTGCTACGGCTTTCTGCTGTCGGTCTACTGTTCCAGCCATACCATGTCCTTCTTTGTGGCTACTGGGAGCTTCTACCCCATGATTTTGTTGTGTGGTAAGTGGAAAAATGATCTTTTTTATGTTAATAGGGTATTTGTCGCGCGACTGACGACATAGGTCCTTGGAGTTTGATCCCCGGATAGACACCATTTTTAGGAATTTTATTTGGTTTTTCGGTTCTCCTAAATTCTCTGTGGCAGAAGTTTAGATTGTTTCATAGTAGGTAAATGGCGTTTAGTTTATAAAAAGCTTCAAAAGTATTCGTTTCGTATAGCTTCATTGAATTCTCACATTGGAATAAAGATGACTTCACAGTTTTAGGTTCATACGCGACCAAAAATCTAAGCTTTACATATTGCCAAATTTGTTATAATAACGATAATCACTCGGATCTGGTAAAGCTGATGCCTGGCATCCATCACAAACAGTTGAGAGAAACCACGATATTTTAGCCATTTTCTTACGCTCGTTTAAAAAGCGCGCTTTAGAACTATCAACACTCAATACGACGCCGTAAGTCGAAAATCCAACAGAGCGACATAAAACAAAGCTATAATTCCTTTTTCATATTTTCCAGGTATTCTCTGGCCTCTAGAAGGTATGTCATACACCCTTCGCATCATATCTCTAACCCTTCCCTTCACGATCCCCTCCAAATCTCTCAGAGACATCATGGAGAAAGGGGCAACCATCTTGGATCCTTCAGTCGTCTACGGATTCTTAACTACCATTGCTTGGATAGCGATCACATTAGCATTAATCTATCTACGGTTGAAAATGAAGAAGACGTAAGTTATAGGAATTGGTTATTTTAAGGATTAAAAAAAATGTGTTGCGTTTTTGAAAATAGCAGTTGGCTGTTTTGGAATTGCTTGTGTTAGGTCTTGATTTCTTTTTGTTTAAATTAATGTGTGTGGTTTATCCCTGAAATGTTTTGGAAGGGTAAACATTTCCCTTTTGCTTGATTTTTAAGAAGACCCCATTTTTACACCTATCTGTTTTTTACCCCTTAGATATGTTTACTTAGTGGTTTAGGGTAGGGTAATACCCTTTTATCGGTACCACTATGATCTGTATCCATTGCCCTCGTCTTAGGTAATTAGATAAACACACAAGCAATTCTAAATAGCAGACATCTTGTTATTATTGTCTGATAGTTAAATTAAATAAATGTAATACGAGCAAAAGTTTCAATATTCAGATAAGTCACGGATAAATATCTGGTTTGACAGTTATTGTATGGACAATATGTCAAACTGTCATTGTATTTTATTCTGCAAAAAGATTACCGCAGATATGTTACCTAAATATTGTTAGGCCCTAAATGTGCTTAAGGGCTATATTTCTAAGGTCGATTCACACGCCCACTGCATGACTTTGCAGTTAGACTTGTAAATTAAAATCTATGGTATCTAAAACCATGTTTTTTTTCCTTTACGCCAGTGACATCTCGTGAAAATTAAGTGAACTTATGCATAACAGCAAAAATAGAATGGACACTTAATTATACAATTTCTAACTATTATAATATAAGTTAATATTAAAAATGATACGTATTGCCAATATTAAAACTTTGCTAGTGTGAATCGACCCTATTACTGGCTCAAATCTGTGACGTTTTATTAAAATATATTTTTGGTTAAGTGGTAGAATATTATTTTCATAAAGGATTTCTATTTCATTCCTAAAACCAAAAGTTAGGTAAAATTGGTAGACATTAAAAAATTTGGTTTATAATTGTAAAGTTGTGAAAAATAATCCTTTTTATCGGGTAGCTTGTACATAGCTAATAATTATATTTTTATATCTTTGGGATTACAGAATATAATGTGATAGGTAGTTTATGTACAATATTCTGTAATGTAGGCACTAGCAGTATATTACTGCTAGAGAAGTGAAACTTTAAAAAAGAATGAAATATTGTCTTTTATAAAATTGTTTAAGTGCTGAAATTGTTCAAAAGTTTTAAAATCTTGTGAGGAAGAATAAGAATAATCATTATTATTTTGTATTTATAGACATTTTACATTCTAACGTACAGAAGAACAAACTATTTGGTATACAGGTAAGAATACTCATCTTTCTACTGCACTGGCCAATATTCATTTTTATTGTGTGCGTAATAACAATGTTTTACTGCCGTGTAGGTCGTCTCGTGGTCGCAATCGCCACTGAACTGGGTTCGATTCCCAGGTTGGGCTAAAAGTGTTATTGAATCTTTCCATTAAGAATTTCTCAGTAGCAGCCTGGAGTTTGGAAGTTGGTAGTGTGACACCCCCGTGCCTCGGAAAGCACGTAAAGTGTTAGTCCTGCGCCTGATCTTACCCCGGTCGTGTCGGATTGCTGTCATACCGGACGATGAGAGTGAGCGAAGAGGGAGTACACCTGTATTTGCGCACACACTTGTGCTCTATATATCCTGCGTACTTGGCTAGTCTTCATTGAGTTTGGTCGCTGTGTCAGAAGCTAGGTCGGATGGATATTATTATTAACCTTTTGACCGCCAGAGCGTAAACACATCGGCGCCACTGCTACGCCAAGCTACCAATTCAGCATTTCGATTAGCAATTTTTGATTATTGTTTTTTCTAGTGAAATGTAAGAAATCAATATATCTTTGTGCTATTTTACAATATTTCATTAATGTAGTTTTAAATAATAGGAAAGAGAAACACAAAAAACTTAATTTAGGACATTTTTAAGTAGAAAATAAGTACTTAAAAATTTCGTTTTCTTGACGTCTATAGACGTCGGTGGCGTGTTTGGCACGATTTCGTTAGACGTCTATAAACGTCCGTGGCGTTCAAAAGGTTAACTTTGTGTATTACAAAGTTATTAATGATAAGACATTGTTTGAATTTATTCCAAGTTAACCTGTATACTTAATAGCTTGTTCGACTGTACTTAGTGAAACAGGATACGGTGTTAGTAATATTATCTTGTATTTTAATTATTTACCTACAAATTAAAGAAATTACTTACTTTCTAAATAAAATTATGCCATAATTTTAAGCAATATTACCACTGTTACTATGGCACGTTACAAAATGATACTAAAATACTGCAAAAGTATTTGGTAAACGCATTTTTATTGTATAGTTTGTATTCGTAGGAGTATTAGAATATTCTGTTATATCTTCTCAAAGAGAGAACTTTGCCGAATGGTGACGTGATACCATGTGATTTGGGTACCTATTTATGAATAAAGATTTTTCTAAAACATGTGTTTTTATTGTTCCTTATTTACATCTTCCCAAAGTTGCCCTTTCTAAGTGTATTTTGGACACATCACTGACAGCGATAACTATGCCAGAGGCCCTTGAGGCTGTTTAGAAACATTGACACTAGGGTGTGTGGGGTCGTTAGACCTTACTGCCCACACGATAAAGAAGATTTGGTGAAGAAAGCCAAGGTATTCTCAGGTAATGAAAGGATAAACAGCTGTTTTTGATAATTATTCAAATAAAAAAGCTTTGAAGGGTGACCAAAAAAAAAAACACAAATTCAGATATAAAAATTTTATTATTTATAGGAAATATTTTGATTTAACAACAACTCTTTCCGTATGAAGCGCCCGCGCCACCGAGCCGACGTAGATCATGGCACAATGATATTAACTCCCGCTTGTGTTATGGACACCGCTCATTCACCACTTAGTTAATTTTCAACAACAACGTAAAGCTGAGCTTTGCATTTGTATGAGTGGATACCAAAAGTAGTTGCAACCGGTTAAAACTGGTTTAAACCAAGCAAAGGACGCGTCGCACACTAGGCCGACGTCACACCTACACTATCTATATGGACACACACAAATGCAAAGCTGAGACTGTACCACTATTGCAAAACTAACTAAACAGTAAATTCCGCGGCGCCAAAACGTTTCTTTAGTCGATTTACGAAGCCAAAATGGTGGGTTCAGTACCAGGATATAACGTTAACATTCGTCCGGTCGTTTAGCTTCGGAAATGTGCGTCTGCGCAGCGACGCGAGCGCTCACACTGACAGCACGAGGTTTCGTTGTCAGCAAACCGTCCGAGGTTCCTCACAGCGCAAAACGGTACCTCAAAAAGAAAAAAAAAAGTCTATCCACATCATCATTTCGTCCGCAGACCACAACACACCGCTTACTGCGACATTATCACATTTATCAAGCATTATCTGTTGATCCCTCGATACAGGAAAAAAAACTGATTTTTTTAATTCTGTGTTTTCACAGTTTTCGCCTAACTATAAACTAGTACTTAAATTATAGCTCACTCATCACCTATTTCGCTCGCATTCTCGCTTCGCAACCACACTCTATACAACATGTCTTTGCATTTATACTACAGAGCGACATATTTTTACATTGGATCTCACGGGGGACAGTCAATTCCTATACTATTTATTGCTTTTCAAGCAATTATATATTTTAAAAATAACACTCTTCCCCTTACAACCGTTAGACAATGTTCGTACATTACCTACAAACGTTTGTAAGAGGAATCAGTCCAAGCTGCATAGGCATATTTTTAAATATCACACATTTTTTTAAATTACATAGCGATACAGCGTGTTCAGCTATCATCGGAACATCTAGAAGGAATTGACCGGGCCCCTTACAAAATAGACGAGAAAAAAAACTAAAACTTAACGCAGCTCCTATACAAATCGATGAACATAAAAAAATGTTGTGGAGATTATGGAGAGGGCCTGAATACAGCCGAATATTAAAATAAATGTTAGCCGTTTCACGTGTCTATGTACAGAACCAAATTATTAGGGGTCCGCCTTGCAAAACTAGTACAATGTTCGGGACAGGTTACTTATGTACAAAATTGGACAAGTTCGGTATTCTAGCGATCACAAACGGGTGAGTTACGCGCGACGCACAGTTATCGTGGATTACACTAGGCCTTTGTAAAGGTTCATTTAAACTCCAAAATCCTATTGATATTTTTATGCAGACTTATAAGTTTTGCAGAAACAGACACCACACAGGCGACGTTCTATCGAGCGACAGACCTTCGACTTATCAATAAGTGCCTAGCATTCATAAACACTACCATTTAACTATTAACACAGTATTATCAAGTATTCTAGGAAGTATCCGCTCGATGCAACGTTGTTTTAAAGCCTCGTATTACACATTATTAAAACGAATTTCAGTTACAAAAGTATGTATAAACGTAGATACATTAAACGCTATACGTTAACGTAGAACTAGACACAAAGTTAAAAACAAATTCATATTATATAGTCGAACATAATTTCGTAGCTTTACACAAAATACATTTTAACATTATCAACTGTACAATTGTGACGTAGTCTTATCTGTTCAGGCCTCCACTCAACACTACATATTTACATTACAAGAACCATTCCGTTCAAGCATCGAATCACAATTTCTTTTCAATAAGTAATATTTGCCGAAATTACGAAATAACGGTGTAGTCTTGATGAGTTTGGGTGTGGCAAGAAGTTAGGGTTTCGGGACACGTTACGACTCGAGAAGAGGCGAAATCAAACCTTATGGTACATTACATAAGCTCAATATTTGGGAATCGTAACATAATTAAGTCAAAAGGTACATGAAAACGGGAAGAGTTGACTTCACCCATGGAAGGAGCAAGCGACTAGTCTATTTTCATGGAAGAAAAAATCGCAATACAGTTTGGCTTACATAGGAAAAAGGGTTGAAAGCATTTACAACGCGCGTTGACTGATTCGTACAAGCCAAGCTGACAAGTCCAAAAATCTTGAAAATTAATGAACAGATCTTAATTAAATTTGATACGTATACTCAAGATACATAAGTCTAAAGTCAGTTGAGAATATTTCCGGAAAACAGTTCTAAAGCTAACGCAGAAAACTTAAAATCGCTTGACAGGCGTAAACACTATTCACGAATGCAGAACCAATTTACTATGACATTTCACAGTACAAATACAAAAATACATGCCAAATTTCAAAACTAACAATTGCATTATCACATAGTGAAATAACGCCAAAAGATACACCATCACTCATCAAGACTAAAAAAACAAAAAAAAAAACATTTTAAATCATAATCGTAATAACAAGAAAACGTTAAGAATCGCCAATGATTGTAAAAACATAATCACAAAGTACTTAGAAAAATACATAATAGGTAATAATATATAGTAAATAAATAATGTATATTAACACAACTTCCAAGCGTAAGGCACGTTGCCTACAACTTTATACGGCATTATTACGCTGAAGTCTATTATTACGTATGTGTGTGTGTCTGTTTGTACTGTAACTGTTTCTTATTACATAACAAAACAAACCATCACGCTTGTATTCCCCGAAGGGTTAAGCAGAGGTGTAATGTTTACCCACAGTTCGCTGGTATGTTTAAGTCCCATGTAATAGGGGGCGAGCCTATTGCCATTACACATATACCATCACGCCTGTATTCCCCGAAGGGTTAGGCAGAGGTGTACTAAGGTACACCCACAGTTGTTTGTTTAAGTCCCATGTAATAGGAGGTGAGCCTATTGCCATTAACCGGGCATAAATACTAACTCCGAGCTGCTACTGATAATTTCATAGAGAAACCCAATAAGACTGCTCGGCCTGGGAATCGAAGCAAAGACCTCTAGGGTAGCAGTCGCGTTAAGGACCACTAAACTGACGACGCAATCGTATTCTTTTTTTCTGAATTTCAATTTTAGGTTACATCATCAGTACTTCAAGTTTAAGCCTTAAGTAACTTCTTTTATGCACATTATGAAAATAAATGAATATGAATCTGAAATAGGTACACAACCAGCTTTGCTTATTCCTTTGGAGAATGGCGTGATGGTATGGCTTTTTTTTATGGGTGGTTTAAGACTGCAAAATTGCTTAGGTTTTTTGCAATTTGCGGCTCAGTATAAGATTGTATGATAATAATAAAAAATTGACACGACATAAACAAAATATATTTATAGAATTATAATCATTATACTCCTCAATATAAATCTCTAAGTAACTATTACGCAAACGTAATGTTTTCAATAAATTACGGGTAATTCTAACTTGGAGACTTATGTTGATGATTTTAATGAATATAATTGAATAAATACATTTATGTTAATGCCGCGTCAATTTTGTATTGCCATACAAACCGATGCTGAAATGCAAGTTGTTAAAAAACCTAAGATTTTTTTTAAATTACGCGCTTTCATCATAGTATGATAAATATTCTATCTGAAGTTTACACTATGAGAAGAAATCACAATACTAGTTTTGAGCGAATTTTATGGTTAAAATCAGAATAACGAAGGGAAAATGATACATTTAATACCCAAATTAATTTGAGTTAAGTAAAAATAAACCTTAAACAGTTCACAGTAAGGTAGGATTCGTGATAACAATCCGTATTGCTTCCTGACGTTTCAAAATGTGTCTTAGTTCCAGTGCAAAGAAACTATTTTAGTTTGTAAGACGTAGTTACAGTACAAACTGACCATTTCAATATGGCGGTGGATTCCTTCAAGTAAAACCTTTACGGTTATCGTTCCCGTGAGTTTGATACCTTTCTGAGCGCAGTACTAAAAATGTATGAGATCTAACCAAATGTCAAGAGATCATTCTGCCTGTCCCGTGAACGAGGCGTGAAGATATGTACGTATATTGTAAACATGCTCTGTATTCGAGACTATCTGAAACTACTGTACACATTTTGATGAAACTAAAGTTTTGATGTGGCCTTTTTAATTGGTTAAGAATTCATAAGAAAGTGCAGACCGGCCAAAACTTTATTTTTTAAAGTACTTTTTTAATTAAAAACCTACTTCAAATGTATTTCTAAACACATAATAAATTATCGTACCGCCGACAATGAAAAAAAAAATCTCATACATCTCTCATACAAAATTGAAATGACACGCGAATGAGATCCGCAAGTCTCCCGATCTCATACATTATTTCCTCAACGCCTTTAAGACATTCGTTACACCTAACTAATCTCATACAACGGATGTGTCCATTCCTTAAAAAAGGATCGTATATGTTTAAACAATAAATACTTAATTACCGCTTAGAACCTTAAGTAAGAAAAGCGTATAAATTATTTTTTTCTCAGAAAATTTGAATTAACGGACTTAGTTCCTATCTACCTAGATGTTGTGTCGTATTGTATGGGAGCCATACAAAATGTATGAAGTCACTGGTAATGGGTTCAATTTGTATGGGGGCAAATATCACGTTAATGTGGTTAGAAATGCCATTTTTTTTCACAAGACACGTATTTTATTGAGCATTCGATATTTTAGTCTATTTTGCTATCGTAAATGCGCTTTTGCCCGCAACGCAAATCATACAAATGGATGAAAATGAGAATTTTCATAAAAAAAAGGGTTCTTATTCTCATTACAATATGACACAACTTTTACAAGGGCGGCTTTCAATGACTAAGTTTTAAAAGCAGTCGCGGCTTAAGGCTCGGTGTACATGCTTATATTTTAATTACCCATTTATTACCTGAATGACAGAATTACCTCTAAAACTATCAATTTGATTTTACTTTTCATAAAGCAACAACCAACCAGTGTATTATTGCAATCATAAAGTAAACATCACCCAAAATTCTTCAGACTAAACAACCTAGATACTTGACTAACAATACTCAATTTTAATCTCTGTCAGTTTTGATACTTGAATCAAATCTAGTTTTACTTGCCTTTTCTTAGTTCTTTCTTGAAAACATCTATCGACTTGACAAATATCATTGTTTCTGTACTCGATTTATTATAGCATTAGATAAAAAACGGTCAAATAAGTTGATTTTTAACTATATTAGTTAACTAATTGCAGTTTAGTGATACTTTTTTCAATGTAAACGGACAATAGTTTATATTGCTTTGTATTTATCGTGAAATAACGAATCTTATTCCACGTTATCATGAATGGAGTATAGTAAGGTTGAGACGAAATCGTAGTTTCCAAGAACAACTAAGAATGGTACTTAAAAACTAGATAATCGATTCTGAGCCTTATTCAGTCTATTTACTACAAGTTATCCTACAGCTGCGACTTCAAATAACGCCAAACAAATTTGTGATGCAGCGTTAACAAACGATATGTCACGTCCTGAAAGCCGCGCTTGCGAAATGTAACAAGTTTATATTCTTTACGCCCGACGCACCGAAGATACGTTTATAATGCCTATGTTATGACGTCCGTATTAAATGAGCTTTTTACTATAGTGAATCATATTGAGCACTGTTTATTTATTAATATTGAACTTAGTCGTAAAGAAAATCAGTTTAAACTAAAATATATGAAAATGTGTTCGTTTAATCTTACTCCACATGCGGTTTTGTGAGTTTAAAATTTGTGAATTGATAACTAAAGTAAGGCCGTACGATATAGGCGCGACTTATGGCCCGAAAAGACACTGCGTTTTTTTATAAAGTGACCATTGTAAAACCAAAAAAAAAAACTCGTTCGAGGAAGGTATCGCGCGATAAGTCGCGCCTGTATGTGACAGCCCTAAAACAAGTAATTACCTCGGTATGGACATAACATTTCCGCATGCAGGTACACATCAACAACATCCACATAGGGTTTACATTAAACAAATTATTGCTATCGTTGCGTTAACGCATACTATTTAATCCACAGGGAAGTTAATAGAACGCTCATACGCCCATGCCACCGGTTGGCTAAGATATGGGTCAATAGTGTCGAGTTAACCTTGTTTTTCTGTAAAGATGCAACTCGCGCGTCGATTGAAGACCTTATTTTCTTTACGGCACGAGTTATTTTCGTATAACTCGGAATGAACGGAACTGACGGAATTTATTATATCCTGGGACCATAATTTTGCAGTCAATTACTTCAATGCAAGATCAAGATGGAGCTATACAGGGTAAAAAGCACCATCCTTTTCCCACAAGAAGACTCCACTTCAAAATATGGCCCTTGATTACATTACCAATTGAGTGTCAAATTATTTATTTTTTTGCTGATAGGCTTGTGTTTCACCGCAACACACTCATAGTGCGATTCTCTAAAATGCAAACTCGAAAACGAATCTCAATCAAGTGACCGCGCTCACTTCGAAAACGAACCCACTTGACTTGGGTTTAGTATTCGCTCGCCGTGGTGACGCCACCGTGTTTAACAGAATACCATTTTGTAATGAGAGGCTTAGAGAATCGCACTGCTGATCTTACGTGACGATGCGGCCTAAGAACACGTGCCTATTCCCAATATTCTACGGACTCAATCAACGGCAGTACAGTTGTATCTTCACGCCACACTAGTGCTATGTCCCATACACAACTGCTTACAAAACTACGGGGCATTACGTGATACATACGACGTGGCGTCGTGTGCGATGCGTTAGGCGGCGGGCGGCTGCTAGAACTTGTCTTGGAAGATGAACAGGTTGTTGGTGGCGGCGACGGCGATGATGCTCTCGTGAGGGTGCCACGCTGTGTGGAGGATCTTCTTGTTGAAGTCCAGGCAGTCGACGCTTATCTCGTCCTGGGGATGGGGGAAGTAAAATCTTAAAGTTATTTAATGAATAATCATCATCATCACTCGTATAAACGAGTGACTAAGAAGATACGTGAATAGTGATGATAATAGTATTTAAGTACAATTTTATCGTAGTTTATAAAATAGTCAGAGGACCAGTGCATTTAGTTACAAACACCAGCGATCAAGTGGCTTTCTAATTAATTTCAAGAATTAGCTTTTGTGGATGTTTGGGCTATATTTTGTATCATGCAGTAATCGGGTCAAAAGCTAAGGTCCGGCGGCAGTCATCGACATATTGTCAACTTCGCTGATCTTTGAAGTTGACATGTCTATAGCAGTCGCTGTCGCGTCAACGGCAGCCGCGTCTACGGCTGCCGTTGACGCGTTTTTGGCTGCCGTTGACGCATTTCTGGTTGCCGCTGACGGGTCACTCACTGGCTGTCCCGCCGGACGCGTGTTAGTTTTGCCATTGGCAACATACAGCTTATGTGTGAGTTTGAACAGTAGTATCGTACCTTCTTCCTCTTGGCGGTGGTGGCGACTCGCCGGGCCCGCAGCGGCTGGCGTGGTCGCGCAGCAGCATCCCGCGCGGCCTCCAGCGTCAGCTCCGCGCGCCGCGCCGCTCCCAGCGCGCCGCCGCACCCGCCGCGCTCGAATATCCTGCCGGGACACATCACATGTTACTAACACTCTACCATAATCACCAGTCTTTACAGCTGCTATTTGTTACCCAAAACACAAGAAAAAACGTAGTGCACGCATAAAAAGGGACCTTTGCCCTGCAACGTAACAATAATCGACTGGTACTGAAACATTACCTACTTATTAAAACGACACAGTAGACAAAATGACTGAACGATTGACTGCTACAATGCGTGTCACGAATATGATTCCCTCACGAAACAAACATTTTAATAATCTACAGACAGGCCTAACTGTTTATGTATATATTTTTTATAATTATACACACAGCAAATAAAAAAATCCTGGCACGAAACATGTTCATAATTTAAAAAACAGATTAATTTCTACACCAAAACACTAATCATAAAAATAGCCTTTCCATGAATTTGTTTTGTAACACATATAACAAAACAAAACCATAGAAATCCAACAACCAACCTAAAGAATCCATTATAAGAGCCAGTCATGAGCCGCTGGTCATCGCCGCTCCAGCAGCACTCGAACTTGTCGAAGATGCAGTCGTTCTCGTACAGCGAGCACAGCTTGGAGCGCAGGTACTCGTGCACCGGGTACGTCTCCACCGGCTTGCTCTCCATGCGGAGGTCCCACACTTTTAAACCTAGGTAGTCGCGTGACATCATGTATCTGGAATGGGAAGGTGGAGGTGGTAATCGAGATTTAGGGCCTTTTAATAATAATACATTAATTTATTATAGTATACTCGACGCTGCTGTGATTTAGTGACTGCAAATGATAATGATAAATTTATTTATCTCAGACTATTTTTATTTGTATGTCCATATCATGTTAATAGCAATGAAACTTAAAACTTAAGTTAGTTATAAAAATATGACCATAACTAGATAGGCAATAAATGCAAAGGAATGTTTGCAACTAAGAAAGACATCAGCCGTGGTTTACCAAACTAGTCAATGGACCAAAGTTCACAGAATCCTACTAATATTATAAATGCGAAAGTTTGTGAGAATGGATGTTTTTTACTCTTTCACGCTTAAACGGTTGGACGGATCTTGATGAAATTTGACACTGAGAGAGATTGTAGTGTGGAATAACACATAGGGTACTTTTTATCCCGGGAAAATGTACAGTTTCAGTGGAATAATATATCAAATTTGACGCGAACTAAGTCGCGGGCAGAAGCTAGTGTATGCATAAAGCACTCAATTCCAGATTCGTCGGCGATCTACGACCTCCTGAACCTCTACGATGATGACGAGCACTCTTACCTGCCAGAATTACTAAGCTTAACATCGCTGATGGAGGAGATGATCTCTGAGAAGAAGGACCTCGCGTGCGGGTCCTCCGGTTCCTCGAACAGCTTGGCGTGGCGGTCGCACAGCGCCGCCGCGCGCATGTCGCACAGCCTTATCGTACCTGTGGGCATATACATACGGGTTAGTTTAGCTTAAACGTAGAAAGAGGAGGTTTGGTATGTACTTTGAGTGAAAACTGAGTGACAAAGATAATAAGTTTTAAGAGCATTTTATTTAGTTAAATTCTTGTTTCCATTATCCATATTCTACACTAATATTATAAATGCGAAAGTAAATGTGTCTGTCTGTCTATCTGTGCCATCACGGCAAAACCACGGATCAGGATAAAGATATAGGCTAGATTTTAATCCGCGATTTCGTCTGTGTCTGCGATAATCATTCATTCGACAAACTCGCACACACCACCTCACACCCCCCTCCCTCCTCTCCTCCTCTGCCTAACCCTTCGGGGAATACAGGCGTGATGGTTGGTCAACAAACTCGCGAGAAACCGGGTCAATCACAACTGTTCTGTGATATCAAGTTTCTATCAAGTTCAAGTAATATTTGGTTGTACTCACCCTTACTACTAGAATAGACAAAGAGATTGCATTCAGTCGGATGAAACTCCGCCGCAGTTATGACCTGGAACAACATAGAAAAGACCATTATACTCATAAAAATCTCATCATTTTACACATTAATAATATCCTCTCGACCGAATTACGGAGATTTCATCTCGATGGACACTAGCTATGTACGCAGGAAATATTATAGTGTAGAAGTGTGTGCACAAACACAGGTGCACTCCCTCTTCTCTCACTGTCATAGTCCGATGAGATGGCAACCCGACATGACCTGGGAGAGACCAGGACCAATGGCACAACAAATGCATACCACTTTTCAAACTCCGTGCTGCTACTGAGAAAATTAGCAATTTATTAGTAGCAGCACGGACTGCGGGTTGTTCGAAAGAGATACCGCGCCACCGGAACGCAAAGGGCACATGAAGGAACATAGATGGGTTTTGGTCAGAAAAAGTCTGACACTCTCTCCCGTCCCGCCCAGGGCGGGGAAAGTTATTAGATGATTTCCCATCTATAAATAAAAAAAAAACACGGAGTATATGCCACTACCACTTTGCCCGACCTAGGAATCGAACCCAGGACCCTGAGCTCAGCAGCCCTTGTGGCTACGAGACCAACAGGGCAGTTTAACATTATAATAAATATGTGCATAATTTCTAAGCACTGCATACATTTTCCAACGACATAGGTTAAACGTTATCATGTTCTTATCAGTCGGATTAACTTGTGTTTATTTATTTATCGATTTGTTTATATAAGTTTTATTAAAACATTCCCATTGCATCTAAACCAATTAAATACTTTAATCATATCGGGTTCTTGCAGTTCTTTAGTAGGTCAATCATCCATTATGTAATCATTTAATCCAGTTTTAAATTATATTTGACAAAATAAACAATTACATAGAAGTCATAGCATATTATTATTATTATGTAAGTTTAAAACGGGTATAAAAGACATTTAGCAAAACGAATTTGGGGCAAAAAAGACTTAACAAAACCGTTTTTTTTACGTTCTTCCCCTTTGTTCTGGACCATACCTGAACCTTCTGGTTATTGAGATATTAAAGTCAAAATTCAAGTTTTATTTACTTTTTATTATTGCAGTGGGACAGTTGGTTTAGAAGGTAGTAATTCTGGACACGGCCCGCATTGTTACACCCTAACTACTGGCTTGGATCCTATTTCCGTTGCCGGTGGGCGGTGGGTTACTACTTTTCTAAATAGTTCAATTTTCTATTAATATTAAAAAATGTATTTAATATGTATTTAAAATAAATACATGAAAATATGTATACAAGTTATTATAATAATAAAATTCATAAACCATACCTCTGTAAGCTCCTCCATATTGGCAGGTTTAATATCCACAATGTTGAAGCTCTGGTCGGTGATCTCGAGGTGCCACAGGTTGATGCGCAGGTCATCAGCAGACAGGTACGTCTCCTGGTCCGAGTTCAGCGATATCGAGTTTATGTGGTAAGTGTGGGCGTTCGCGAATATTCTCCTGTTGGTGAAGGATATATATTTTAGTTGATATAAACATAATTTTCTGAATTTAATTGACCTGCCAGCATTGTCATTTTTTGTTGCTTACTTTAAAATGCGCTGTCGAATCAAAATTAATGGTTTTTGTCATCATAACGACCCGCAAACTTGTTACATGGTTCCAATACGTGATCCTATCTACGGTTGTTTAGAAAGTTAAATAAGTAAGTAAGTATAACTCAAGTATTATACCTATTTACTTTACAAGGAGAAACATTTAACAGTTATATTATACAGGATAAGTTTTTAACCAGTGCGTAAATTTTTTTTGGTAGTTCAGTGTCAGTAATAGAACACATTTCCGTGTTTAGTTAAAAAAAAAAAAAAAAAAAAAATTTCATCATTATCCGAGTTTGAAATAAGCAAAACATCCAGGACATAATCTATTCGCCATACTATCAATGAAAACCCGCGGCCGCCGCCGCCGCCCGGGCGCATGGCTGGGGTGAGGGGGTGGGGAATGCGCTAGCGCCGAGTGACAATGAAATATGGTTTTTAAGTAAACATGTTTCGTAAGCGATAACTTTTTTTTTTAGTACTAAGACATATCAAAATAAAATATACGTGTTTAATAAAACGTGCTGAAGTTTATTATGGCAAAATTTACGCACTGGTTAAAAATTTTTCCTGTATTTTAACCTAATTTGCGGTAACTTCCATAAAATCGAAAGGGTTATTTCATACTAGACTACAGTATAGTACGGCGTACGACGTATCATGGCGAATTTGAAGTTAGCCTTTAAGTGCGCGGTAGACAATTTTGTTCCTAAAAGATCTATCAAACAACTTCAGGACCGCCAACCCACGCGTACACACTGTAATTTACGGATTAGCGTAGTGTACACCGATTTATTTGTATGATTAGCATGTAAGACTCAGTCACGATTTTCTTGAAGCAGAAATGAATAATCGTTGGATGAAATTTTGTTGTTTCATGTTTATTTTTGTTTGCAGTTGTATGTCATTAAACAAAAATAATAATTTACTTTGATTCTGAAGTACTGGCAACGCACCTGTTGTCAGGCAGTTCCAGATCTTATTTGTGCCCATAATAAACGTTAAGAAACACTGCATACTGCGCCATGATAAGATTAAAACTGACGGCAACTTTTTGACCTACCTACAAGATCAAAGTAATATTGCTAAGCCTACGAATTTAGCCCAAAATCCATAACAACATATCAGCTACCGTTAACCCAGTTTTACCCCATATATAACCATCCTTTTATTATATCAGATGTCAGATAAAAAGGTATATTAAAAACGTTTCATAATCCCATGGCTAGAGTCAAGTGTTAAGGTAAATATACTTGAATATAATTAAATTAGATCGTCCGTGGTTATCGCAGGACAAACACTGGGTACAGATATTGAAGTTTTGCAATAAATATTGATAACAGTGGCTTGTAGGAACTTGAAATGTTTAGGACTAGAATTTTGCAATTGAAAATAAAGTAATTTTAAAAAGAATATTGTCTCTTTCACAATATTCTGACACAATATTCTGTTTAAAATTACTTTTCGTGAGATGACAATCTTATGGCTTTGAAAATAAAGATCACTCTATTATAGTAGCAGAGGAAAAATAACTGTGAACAAATTGTACTTCTACGGCTTGTTATAAAAGATCGCTTGAAAGTTAAAACACCAATCTTGGCTTATTCTTAGCAAGATTAGCTTACTATACAGCTAAGTTAAGCTTAGGTAGTACGCATAAGCAGTTGCGATTGTTTGTCTAAATTATCAACGACTTCCTTTGTCGTTGGTAATTTAGCCAACCCATCACAACCGCTTCCGCTTTCTCGACTACAAAACCAAGTTTGACATACTGGGTTTTTTTTTAATCCCAAAAGGCTATGCAAATGCCAAATACCAAGTCTACGCCAGTCGTTTTCTTCGTGATTACTTGTAATAATAATCTAATCATGGTTGTCTTGTAATAACTCACCTAGGAGACGCTTCCACCATGAGCTCAGCCGGCCGCACGGTGGGTACTCGCAGCTGCGTGATCCGCGCGGGGTCACGCGGCCTGCCTCCTTCCTCGCGCGTGTTGTAGCCCGTCACGCGCTTGTCACGTTCCGATACCTGGAAACGTTTGTGGAATTAGTGTGTGAAGTCTCTGGAATTGGTATTGCTCTGTGGTGTCTAGAACATAATTCAAAAGATCATTGTTTGAGATTAATTATTAATTTTAGGCTTAAAAGCTTGTTGTGCGTTTCTAAAACTACCTTTAGGAATGGGCAACTAGATACAAAAGTTTTTAATTATTTGACGTTCAAAAGTGTCTTTTGATGGTCTAATTGGAATAAATGATTTGACTTTTCTTCCTGGGAAGTTTTTTTCCGGAATTTCGGTTTGAGAAACAGAGTGGAAAGTTCCTTATCCTCCATTGAAAAGCGAGGATTCTCTGAACAGACAGCTGTTGTCTGGTAGGTAAACGCCTAACAGGTTGTTGTCGGGGTTTCGTATATACATGCTTATGTCGCGGAGAACTTAGATATTACAATGTTGGAAACGTCCCTGGTAGTTAGCATGCGGTAGGATTATTTATTTATTTAATCTTTATGCACAAAAAAGTACAAAGGCTGACTTAATGCCTTAAGCATTCTCTACCAGTCAACCAATCTAGATACTACTTATATTTATTACGATATATGTCGCCACGGCCAAAAGGAAAAGTTGATAATTTCTATGAGTACTACACTCCTGAAAAGTACATCTCTCAGTTAATCTCAATACCCTGTAGAATCTACAGATAAACAAGCCAAAATAAACTAATTCTATCAATGTTTGATCACACAATGCGTACTGGACACATTAGAATCGTATCGAATGACGCCATTTGAAGCTAGTCAATTCGTTCAATGGCTTATAAATATGTTGGGAGATCATTATTGACTGAGGAATGTTGGCGTCCAATTACTTTCGGCGTATTTTGGAGGACATGCCTGTGATAGATAAAGCAGTATAAGACAATTTGTAAAGCATTTTTTCTTATTGTATTAATTAGCAGCATTACATTATATTAAAAACTAGCTGTGCCCCGCGGTTTCACCCGCGTTACGTTAGGTTTTTGGTTACTGATTTGTTCCCGTGGCTCATAGCGCGATGTTATATAGCCTATAATCTGTTATTCTGAGGTATAAGCTACGGAATGTCTCGCAGAGTCATTATTTTGGTGCGAAGTTATTTTAAAACTGTGATATCTCCTAAGATACTCATTGAAATTAAATGATGTAAAGGGCAATTTTGTTCAAAATTAAACACTTGTGATGAATAACGTATTTATGTTGATAAGGATTAATACTATGTTCATAAAAACACCTTCGCAAATAATGCATTATTTTAAAACAAATTTTCTGGACATAAAAATGGCTATAGTGAGTCAACCTTAAAAGTTAGGCATGTACTACCGCGGACTTTTTTTAGTATTATTTAAGAGGAACAATTCTCTCATACATTATTTTCAAGTAACTTTAACCGTTTACGCAGCGCACGCAACGAAAGCCCTCAAAACGTTTCCCCGTTCCCCCGTTTTTGCCACATTTTCACTGATTGCTCCGCTCCAATTGGTCGTAGCGTGATGTTATAAAATTTTTTTTCAAATCGGACCGGTAGTTCCTGAGATTAGCGCGAACAAACAAACAAACAAACAAACTCTTCAGCATTATAATATTAGTAAGTATAGATTCAGAAAAATCCACAATGTTTTGACGACTAGCTTCTGCCTGCGACTATGTTCGCGTGGTATTCAAATATAGTCTATGGCACTTGGCGATAAAATTGCTTTTTATCTACAAAATATTTTTTGGATACGGACTAGTAGGCACTTCCTGTGACTACCTGTTACAAACAAACTTTATCTTTTTATAATATGTATTAGTAAAGATATCTATCGCCCTAGGTAAGACGGAGGTTATGTCGATCTCTTAGAGACTAACACCATATATAATTGATAGTTTTTTATTAAAATAAAAAATAAATGCTTCGACTCGACTTGTCAATATTTCCATTCGAGGGAGAGGGAACAGTATGGCCTAGGTCAGGAATGGCGAACCAATGGCACGCATGCCAGTAGTGGCACGCGACAAAATAATTCGGGCACGCCGTCATTTGACAAATGTATTTGATCGAAATAATTTGCAACAGCAAAAATCACACTGATCTTTTATTCGAACGAATATAAAATAGTAATCGTTACGATTCTTGTTCAACACATTTAGCTATTCATTTTTATTTATATAGATAGCACGTTGCCCGATAAAGGTTCGCCATCTGGCCTAGGCATGAAAAAAAAATTACTTATATATATATACCATCACGCCTGTATTCCCCGAAGGGTTAGGCAGAGGTGTACCAATGTACACCCACAGTTCGCCGGTATATTTAGGTCCCATGTAATAGGGGGCGAGCCTATTGCCATTAACCGGGCACAAATCCAAACTCCGAGCTGCTACTGAGAATTTCATAGAAAAACTCAATAACACTTTTTGCTCGATCCGGGAATCGAACCCAGGACCTCTAGCGTAGCAGTCGCGCTCAGGACCACTAGGCCAACGAGGCAGTTACTAGGCCAACGAGGCAGATCTAAAAGTTCGAAAAAAGAACTTAAAACTAAAAATAGAAATAATAACAAAAAAACTCAATACATACAAGACTAACCTTCCACAATTTGATGGTCTTGTCGTTGGTGGAGAGCAGGAAGTGTGCTTGGTTCTTCCGCTTCAACCACCGTATCTTGTTGATCTTCTCTTCGATCTCCAAGGACTTGAGGTAGTCGAACTCTGGCTCATGTGACTGGAATGTTGAGTACACGTTGTACTCCCCCTTTTTGGGTACACATTGTTTTGAGGCTGGGTCCCTCTGGAATGGAAAAGGTTAATTTTAAGCACTGTCATATCTTCTTCTATTTAAAAAAATAAGAAGAACTTGGCCCCATACTAAGAATTTCTCCTGTATCGTGGGTGCGTTTACAAACACATAAAATCACTTACACAAACAGTCAGACCCGGGACAACTATCTGAAGGCCATGAAAATAAATAAATATCTTGGGACAACTCACACACGGCTATCTGATCCCAAGCTAAGCAGAGCTTGTGGTATGGTAACCAGACAACCGATATAATTTATAAATACATATATATTATAGATAAATCACACCCAGACACAGAACAAACAATCATGCTCATCACACAAAGTTTGTCCTGGGTGGGAATCGAACCCACGACCTCCGGCTGAGCAGTCAGGGCCGCTAACCACTAGACCAACAGGCCCGTCATATAAATAATTGTTCTGTGCGGGAATCGAACCAATCAACGCGTGTTCTCAGAAAATAATTTTCCTGAATATTGCGAGGGCAGGGCATTATTTAAAAATCGATTTTTATTTTTTAAAGTAGGTTACGAGAACTGCAGTACCTGACTAAGGATCCCGTGGAGAAGTCACCAAAATTCAGATTGGTTACTGCTTTGCTTACATAGCAAATAATTTGACATTCAAGATAAGGCTTTAAATTGTGAATATTAAAGTTAATTTTACAGTGACAAGATAAAAAAGTTTTAGGCTTGCGGTGCCCTGCGGTCGGAATTTCAAAGCGGTTCCAGCCAGGCGGAGTGGTAGGTAAGTCTTAAACAATGCCGCTTAGAGAAATTTTCATACCCAAATACTATTAAATTGACATAGATGTATCATCATTACAAAAAAAGCAGTAACCAATTGATGCACAATGATTAGTCGAGATATTTGGCCTCAAACGCAAGCCGGGAATGCAGTGACGCGTCTACTGTGACAGGACACGACATTATTGAGTCGTAAAATTGCCACTATTGGCGATGTTTGACGTCACTCGGATGCAGTGAAGACGTCATTTATGATGCAGATGAATTTCATGTCGATATTAATTTCCATGGTTACTTTCCACAATATGCCGAAGGTTAGCTTGGGCACTTGTCTACGACCCGGAAAAGTAATTTCGATTCTTAGAGTGGAAATTATGTTTTATTTTCCTCCTCTACTGTTTTTTTTTTCTAAATAATTTTGTTGCGGTATCCAAGACAGTTGAATCACTTTTCATGAACTTTCGCTATTGCTGGTTTTGGCTTTCTGTTTTTCAGTTACAACATTTGGGAAGTGTGGTTTATTTATTTAAGGAACAAAAAACAATACAGACAACACATTGCATCGTTACCATCGTCACCGATTATCGGGTCAATTTTTGACAGTTTCCTTTCGCTGACTAAGAAATCTGTCAAAAATCGGCCCGATAACCGGTCCAATTTTATCGGTCGTGTGCGGAGACGCTTAGGTCGAGACTGTATTCTGAAATATGACTTAAACAAATAAAAAAAAAATATTTTTGAAATCCATAGGGGAAAAAACCTAGATTCTTCTCCACAATAAGTAAAAAACCAACCTGAAATATGACAACCCTGCCTCCCTTGTCCCCTGTAGCGAGCAGCTCCCCGTCATGGTTGAACTCCACGCAGGAGATCAGGTCAGCTTCCGTGACATCGTCTTCCAAGGTGCCCTTCACCTGGCTGAAACACCATGTCGTCTCGCCACCATTGCCTGGAACATTCACCGTGGAAATGAGAAAAGAAGCCTAAGACCAGGGAAAATAGTCTTTGGGGTACATAGTTTCAAAATCCAATAAGGCCCAACCCGACATGGTACTTTTGGCGACAAATAAAATTATAACTTACGCGTATGAAAATAAAGTTCAAATTACAATGTTAACGGTCGTAAGTTATAAAACCGCGGTATGCTGACGACCGTTAACATTTAAATTTCAACTTTATTTCTTTACAATTAAGTTATGTTTTTAATTGTCGCGAAAAATACCCTGCCATGCCGGGTCTAACAGTCCCTGTTATAAAATGGTTTTCTGTTCTGAATAGGTCTACGAGCTTGCACCGTGCGTGTGACTGCTCTGTAGGCATGGGTAACTCCAGACATGTCCTGTTTGGATAATATCCCAAAGCGGACATAATCATTCTCGTTCCGAGTAATAAATTTAAAATCCTATACAAGGTGTTAGGGAAACGAGGGCCTTTAGGGGAGAGCAGTACTCATGAAAATAAACAACTTTAACTAAAGGACAAACCGTAAAATCGCGAAAATAACCTGCTTCATACATTTATGCTCGCATATCTCAATAACATGTAAGGAACGGCTGATTTCTTTTCTCAATTTCAAGTTTCAGTTCATAGTGACGGTAGTTTCTTTTGCGGGTCTGTGGACGGTAAGCTATAAGTGGCTCACCGTCCGTACGTCAACTAAGGACAGACGGTGTCGACGGCGCGTTCGTGTTCCACGCGCCTTAAAGAGATGCCATCAAACATTTGGAGGGGCCACTAAGGGCTGATGCCTGCCTGCGGGTTGTTCGAAAGAGATACCGCGCCCCTGGAGCGCAAAGGGCACACGAAGGAACATGGATGTGTTTTAGTCAGTAAAAGTCTGACACTAAGGGGGAAGTCATTTGTTGATTTCCCATCGGAAAAAAACAAAAAAACAAAGCGTAGTTTATTTTCATAAGCATGTAGTGCTTATGAAAATAAACGAGAAAAGATCCCTTAAGTCCCTTGTTCCTAAAACCTTGTATATCCGTAGTTGGAATGTCATTATAATATCCAATCTTTTACCGGAGCTAGTTAGCCCATGCCTACTGGACCGCGCTGGGCGGCGGGGGCGGCGCACGATGCGTCGGGATGACTCGACGAGCGGGCGCGAGCTAGCACCTCTCGTTGAACGACCTATGCCAAACATGTTCTTGATGATGTGGTTGATATGAAAGCCATATAAGGGTTAGGCAGAGTTGTACCCATGTGCACCCACAGTTTGCCGGTATCATAGAAAACTCAATACGCTTTTTGCTCGACCTGGGAATCTGACCCAAAATCTCTAGCGTAGCAATCGCGCTTAAGACCATTAGGCTAACGAGGCAGTTCAGTAATATCGTGATATAATTTTTATGATATTGGATGGCAAATAAGCCCACGGCCCACCTTATGTTAAGTGGCCACCGCTACCTATAGACATCTGCAATACCAGAGGCCTTGCAAATTCGTTGCCAACCCAGAGACAATGGATAAGCATATAACCACGCCTGTATTCCTTGAATGTGTACACCCAGTTGGCCGGTATGTTTAGGTCCCATGTAATAGGGGGCTAGCCTATTCCCATTAACCGGGCACAAACCCTAACTCCGAGCTGCTACTGAGAATTTCGTAGAAACTCACTCACTTTTTGCTCGACTTGGGAATTGAACCCAAGACCTCTAGCGTAGCAGTCGCGCTTGGGATCACTAGACTAAATTTTCCATAATAGTTCAGTAATATTGTGATGATGTTTTTACACTTGTTTTGTTGCTAGGACAGGGGTAGCAAACTCTTGTCTTGGTGGATTTTTTTTAAAAAGAAAAGAGGTTGAATTTATGCCCAGAGGATGTAAATATAAAATACATTTTCAATGAATTAACTTGGGAACACCTGAACTTAAAAAAACTGAATGAAATAAACAATTCCCAGACATTTACAACTTCAAAAAACGTAATTTATTAATTTGGCCTTGTTTTATGCATATTTTATTACCTATAAAAATAATCAAAACCAGTTTCAAATCTTAAGCAACACTCAAAAAAATCAACTACGAATTATTAGTTGCTGTAGCAATTTAGTCCAGGTGGGAAATTAAAATAATGTTAGTTTATTTACAAATAAACATCTCACAATTGAATTAAATGGAATTATTTGATTATAAACTAAAATTAGTCTCCCGACTATTCTACTCCAGGGCACAGGCCTTTCTCTGACAGGATAATTAATAAGAAGAATGAAGTTATTATTGACATACTGAACTCTGAGTTCAGTATGTCAATAAGTAAGGCGGCCCGTACTCAAAATGATCATCGCCAAGTATTGTTTTTAGCAACACGGTATAAATTATACGTCACTTCAGCGTTAATTGAATTGAAACCAATTATTAAAATTTCCACCATTTCCCATTCCCACCATAACGCGCCATTTAAAAAAAATAACAAATCATAATATTTTATACAACATGACTTTCAATCAATTATACATCTTTTAGGGAGTGAAAGTGTTCATGACTATATAGAACTTTAAATATGGGATCTACTTAGTTTATTTATTTTTTAATTTAGACCTACTTTTCATCACTAATCACTAAACATATTTAGCGCTAAATGTATTACTATCATTCTGTCTCTGTCATCATCTAAAAATGTGACAGGGATGCAATGATGCTCTAAATACGTTTGGGCACGAAATGTATCTAGTGATTGTGGTGAAATGAGCTTTAGAGTGGGTCCCGTAATTAAAGTTGTTCATATTCTAGAGTACTTACACCCCCTGAAAAATGAATAATGAATAAAAAGACATGTCGTATTATTTGCCATTGATACGCTAATAATGCTTCACAACTTTTAGGCGTTCCAAACCCAAAATATAGCCTCAAACATTCAAATAAGCTAGCAACACTTTTTGAACGTCAAAATATACAAAAGAGCCCTGAAGCCCCGAAATCCTTCACCACTATCTAGAGTTTTAGCTGAAAAAAAATGGCACAACACTCCCAAGCAACACATCACTGGCTGCATATACCTAGGTATGTGAGTCACACTGAAAGTTTTTAGAAACAAATAATTTAATGGGCTGTTTTTCTTACTGGCCTTTTTTAACATCTTTGGATGGCAAATAAGCTGACGGCCCACCTGATGTTAAGTGGTCATCGCTGTCTATAGCCATCTACAATACCAAAGGCCTTGCAAATGTGTTGCCATCCCAGAGACAAAGTTGAAATGTCTCATGTGCTTGTAATTACACCAGCAAACCATTCAAACCGGAACACAGCAATGCTGCTTTGCGGCAGAGGTAGGTATGGTGGTAGTACATCCCCAGACGAGCTCCTTCACAGAGAGCTCTACTACAACTTAAAACTTTCAGTGTGACCCCCCGTAGTTTAAAAATCTCAACAAACACAATATCACAAATTAGGTTAGTCAAACACACATTAATATAAGGAAATAAAATGTATTAGTTAACAGTCGTAAATGCAATGTATTATACAAAAGAGAAACAAACGTTATGTCAAGATAGCAATTGTGAAAGATAATATTATCATTCAGTTTTAATATATTGTTATCAATAGTTTAGTCGAGTTATAAAAAATCTCAATTATCCTACTACTATTATAAAGGCGAAAGTTTGTATGTATGGATGGATGTTTGTTACTCTTTCACGCTTAAACGGCTGAATGGATCTGGATGAAATTTGGCACAAAGATAGATTATAGTCTGGAATAACACATAGGCTACTTTTTATCCCGGGAAAATGTACGGTACCCGTAGGATAACACATCAACTGTGACGCGGACGAAGTCGCGGGCAGAAGCTAGTTCATAATAAACTAAACTACGTTATCTTAAAATGCATGAATAAAGATTAATTTACTGCTCTCTCAATGGTCTTTCGTATGATTAAAATCGGTAAGCAAAAATTTACGCTGTTGTTAGGTGAATAATTTTATTCTTGCTCAAAGAAATTCCTTGACGGGACTTTGGAAATGAATCTAGGCGACATTTTTGGGGTTTCCAAAAGATGCCAAACGAGACCCTATTACTAAGAGAGAAGGTTCTCTTTTGAACCGTAATAGGTAAACACAACTATAGCTGCTATAACGACAAACAGAAA
Organism: Caradrina clavipalpis; assembly: GCA_932526535.1. Lineage (NCBI taxonomy): Eukaryota > Metazoa > Arthropoda > Insecta > Lepidoptera > Noctuidae > Caradrina > Caradrina clavipalpis. The sequence goes on from OW052110.1 coordinate 3,652,354, forward strand.
ATAATATAAAATAGAATGAAGTTAAAAAATAATTTATCCCTACACATTTTTTTGAATAGGCAGGGGTCCCTATTTAAGGAACGTGTTCTAAAAAAAAAAAAAAAAGGAGATATGTTTTTTTTTTATGTATTATGGAATAACCTAATGGCGGTACCTACAGAACTTCAAGTGCAAGTTCTAAAACTTCTTCATAGGTAACTTTAAATTGTAGATATTTACCGGAACCCTAAATTATTATGTAACAACAAATTGACCTGTCTCTACTACCAGTACAAAAATATCTGGCGCCACACAATTACACGTGAACGCCAATTGAACGATTGAAAATTGACCCATTTATATAAATATAAAATGTACGTACAATCACAAGTCGTGTTCCAGTGCACCCGACACGAGTGATGTCTCCAATTGGCGAAATTGTCCTGAATCCTAATACGATGATTGGAATACCACGGTGCTTCCTTCTTTTTCAACATCTCTACACTAGCTTATCATAGAAAAACAGTAAATAACCACACATTTTACTAATTAATTAACAAAAAATAAAAACGTTAAACAGTACAGTTCTGTGACATGTCCTGAACGTAAATGGCATAAAAGATCGTTTTTTGAACCTGTTTTTTGAACGTAGAACTGTAATGGTATACTTTTGAATGGGAACAGTGGTTTGGTAACGTAACACCTTTCTTTTGAGTCATTATAGGGTGGGTTTAGACAATGGGCCCACAAGGCTTGACGCGAAACAATTAAAGGAAGCACCTTGTACATGTTATGTAGTACGTAATTGAAAGATATAAATAGCGTTGCGATGATAATTAGTGCTGGCAGTTGCGTGTCTGCCGTTATGATAGTTTTTGTATTGAAATACTTGAAAAAATACTGCCGATAATTTTTATACTCTGGGGCGCGTTTAAAGAATTCTTGAACATTTTATTTGGCTTCGCTATTCCGCCGCGTTTAGTTACGTCATTGGTTACTGCTCCGCTCCCCTGAGACGCAGCGTGCATGATTCGAGCATGTTATACCCCAATACTATTCGTCATGAATCTGGCTAACATAAACAAAAAGATTTTTTCCAATCCGTCTGGTAGTTCCAGATATAAGGGCGTTTAAACAAACAAACAATATTCTCTTCAGCTTTAAGACTGTATTAGATTTTCTCGTACATTTTCTATGAGTTTAACATAATGTTAGGCTGTCACATCCCTGCAAAATAATTGCTTTATTTGACCCAAAGTGTATGCTTAAACTTATTCTATAAGCCAGACCTTTCTTTGTCCAACCCCTTTTCAGATTTTTCGCAAAGGCCAGCTTTTACCCTAATTCGTATTCATGTTTAATACAAATAGGGTGCCTAAATAAACACTTAACCCTTCAAAACCAACGTCAAACAGATAAGTGACGAAGTTTATGACGCAAATGGCAGGCTAACTTATCTGCAATCTGTCTCGATTTATAGGCAGACTAATGATATACGTGCAGACTAAAATATGACGAATATTTAGTAAATATTTAGTAACTATTCGTCATATTTTAGTGTTGACACGAAACTGACGGGTTGAAGTGGAGTTTTCAATACTTTATAGCTGGGTTGGCTTTATGTCTAAAGTTGTCGAGTTCACAGAAAATTTTAGTCGATAGGGTCCTAAAATTAGAACGTTAGGTTGTCTAAAATTAATATTCAATGCCCTTATACTCTACTGGGCAGGGAGTAAGTGATCAAAAAATACTGAAAATGTTGATATTGCTAGCGGAGCTTATTTACATGCGCCTAGTAGTTCTGAGACCATGAAAGTTTCCATAGATAGAACTGACGGTCTTTTCTGTACTTTGCTAAGGATTGCGAACCCTATGCACACTTCACAAAATAGGTACCACTGCAATGGTATTCTGTAACAATTTCACTCCGCGACCTCAAGGTGAAGTGAGAGGTCATCCCGATGCTAGGAATCGAGCTAACCTAAAAGCAAATACTCGACGAATTTTAAATCATAGCAAATTATGTCATATTTCTATAACGATACGTTATGTACGAGCAATGGTAAACATTTAAATCCCTTGCCATGCCATGCCGCACCGGTCTGCGTAGACCTTAAATTCACTAAGAATTATTTTTACAAAATAGTAAGGCTGAACTCGAAAGACAGATGATAAAGACATAAAAATAAACCTATAAACAAAATAATCGAATTGGGAACCTCTTTTTTATCTAAAGACGGTTAATAAAAAACACAAGAAGGGTTGTAAACAAACCTTCCAAAACTTCAAGCCATACAAAAACAGACTATCAATTTCTTCATCAGACTCCAAGAAGCCATACAAGATAGATATCAATTTCTTTGAAGAAAACCTTTCGAATCAAGATCATCAGTAAGTTCAAGGTCATTTGAGAGGCAGTCGGTTATCAAAGTGTAAACAAAGTCAGTTTGTTTACGTGTGATATCTTGATGCGCGTCAATCTTAATCGTCACGGCCTCGAGCAGGTGACGAGGATGTTGGGAATGAGGATAAAAGGGTAATCGGATAGAAAAATGGATGCTAGGTTAGGGCTAGGCTTTAATTTCTTAATTTGTAGCACTTAATACGTATTGTAGTACTTTGAGTGTCTTTTATTGTTGGTAGATCGGTTTGACATTAGCAAGTTTTGTATGGGATGAATGTAACTGTACAACATAATGTAAAACCGTTTTTTAAATGAGTATGTATGGAGTTTCTTTCCCGTTCTTCTCCATACGAAACTACCTATTGGAATGGGCAACTAGATTCAATATTTTTAATTAATTGACGTTTAATAGTGCCTTTTATTGGTCTAATTGGAATAAATGATTTGATATTGACTTTGAAAGAGTCAATTTTATTTTTGTTTTGGTATAAAAAATGCATCATTCACACTAGGAATTTCTCACGTATCTCGAAACAACTACCTGTAGGACATAGGATTATTTGTTCAGCACGAGCACGACCCACAACACAGCAGCAAATTGCTCAGCTTTTGCGTCTAATGTGTCAAACATGATTTTCAACTATGGTCCATATAATTATGCTTTTTATTACAAGTACGTAAGTTTAATTGATGTTTAGTTTATGCTTGTGATTTATGGTCGGCGTAGCACTACTTTTCTTCCCAAAAGTGTCTACACGCCAAAGCCAGCCTACCTAATCCGCTGCGGTTTGAACGTCGGGCTTGTTTTGCGCAAAGTGAAACACTACGGTTATCAAAATAAGCCTGGCATGGTTGGGCCGGTGTTTAGACCTTTACATCAATAGAAAGTTATCATTACATATTCGCAGTCCCCTTCCTAGTTAATAGGTATATCAGAATACTATCATCTTTTATTTCTAGAAATTAAGATATTACTTCTTAAAAATTGCTGTAATAAGTCAAGTATCGTTAGATACAATATTTGTGATTATTCTTTAATTTAATACACTCGATACCAAAATAATTTATGGCCACAAAAATGTTGAATTTATTATCAAGTTATTTTTCTAAGCATCTAAATATCAATTTCGCTAGTTCAACGTTTGACGTTATCTCGTTGGCAATAGATAAAATTCTGTTTGTAATATAATAGGTAGCTTGATGTCTGCATCTCTGTTTTATGTGATGAAATTATTTTATTATATGTATTGGTGTTATATTGTACTAGCTATATGTATACTCCGAGGTGTCAGTGTCACCTCAGTTCATTTACGTCTTTAGTTACTGCTCAGCTCTCGTTAGTCGTAGCGTGATGTTTTACACGAATAAGCCTTCGCAACCAAATCACATAAAATCTGTTGCGTAGTTTAAAAGATTTAAGCATACAGACAGCCGCAAGCGACTTTGTTTTATGTAGAGATTTAGTATTTTATACTCCTAATTAGAAGAATATGGAGTTCATTATTCTATAAGAACTAGAGCCTAGGAACAAGGGATTATACGTTTTAAATCGCCATTCCGCCTAGAACAAGCGTGGTGATCAATGCTCGTGTCTTTTCTACAAGGGAAGAGGCCTTTGCTCTGCAGTGGGACAATCAAGGAAACTCCAATTTTTAAACATACCATCACACCTGTATTCCCCGAAGGGTTAGGCAGAGGAGTACCAATGTACACCCACAGTTCGCCTGGGCCTTTAGGTCCCATGTAATAGGGACTCACTAACTCATATTTTTATCTATGTTTATCTTAACATTTTCTTTTTTGTTAGTTATTGCCAACCTCCTTACATGTGACAAGATGTCAAAAAACAAGGCCAGGTTTTACTTAACATTCTGTAGTAGTTCTGTACCTGCCACACTTGGTGTGATGCCAAATTAGCACAAGTCTTAGAGCAGCAATATAATGCATAATTTTCCTTGTCTCACCTAGTACAGCATACTACATTATAATACATTATTATCTATATCTGTACTAACTTATATTATAAAGAGGTACAGTGTGTGAGTTTGTAAGGTTGTAGGGAGTAATCTCTGGATCTACTGAACCGATTTTAAAATTCTTTTACCCATATGAAGCCACGTTATTTGTGAATATCATGGCTATATAACATCACGCTACGACCCACGGGAGCGGAGCTGTAACCAAAGACGTAACTTAACGCGGGTGAAATAAGCCGACTTTACTAATATAATAAAGCTGAAGAATTTTGTTTGTTTGTTTAAATGCGCTAATCTCTGGCACTACCAGTCGATTTGAAAAAAAAAAAAAAAAGTTGTATATGATGCAGGCATGAGCCTCATGATGAGGTATCATGTATAGGCAGAAATGACATCACGCTACGGGCCACAGGAGCAGACCAGTAACCCAAGACGTAACTTAATGCGGATGGAAATTAAACGCACGAAGTCGCGGGTAGCAGCTATTTGATGATAACATTATAAGATTTGTGGGAAAAAGGATTTTCTATAGACTGATAAAAATAAGTTTCTTGATAGCAAAATATTATCATTTCATTGATAAATAAAAATAAACACGGTATCATTAACAAAAATGTTATACTTTTTTTATGTATGACTTATTTTAATTGATTACTTTGATTAGTCATCATGACTCTGTTTTGTTTTGACGACCAAAACAAGATAATTTTGATAAAATTTTACAAGTAGGCCGGCGAACTGTGGGTGTACATTGCTACACCTCTGCCTAACCCTTCAGGGAATACAGGCGTGATGGTATATTTTTTTTTTTTTTTACAAGTAGGCGCATTATTATTTTTAAATTTGATTTACTAGTAGCTATCTAAAGTATTTGCGGTCTTCTTTCTTAGAGCACTGCCGAAGTATCTTAGCGGTCCTGAAGCTAGGCGATTATGCTTAGCTGTATGTCAGAGTCTTAATGAACCGGGATCCCGGGAACATACCTACCCGTCTTTAGAAATGCCCGACTATTGTTTCTTTGCCTACCCCAGCTTCTTTACGAATACTGACAAAATTAAGTAGGAACTCATAAGTTCTTGTGCTGGAGTTCTCTAATACAGACTATACACGTATTGATCTACTTGCACAATTCAAAACTTGAGCAAAAACTAGTTCCACAGATAGAAGACCTATTCATTACATTATTTTCTATATACATTATTGTTATTGTTTATTTTTTATTTTTGTGTTGTGCGTCGCTTTCGCATCGAATAAATGGTTTTTCTTTTTTCTTTCTATTCCAGGTGTCAAAATTAGATAAAATTTATCCCAAATGGTAATAAAATTGATAGCCATAAAATAAATAAAATTACTATAACATGCATCATTTCTGGATTTCACCATGACACATTGAATGACACTTTACTAGTTCATATTAAAATGATTCACTTATATTCTATAACTAGGTACTACTTTACCTGCCTGCAAACTGGTAGAAAAATAAACTATAAGTTGATAGTAATCTTAATTAATGACCATATTGGTCAACTTGTAACTCATTCAACTTTCTGTATAAAAGAATGTAGGAACTTTATATTATAAAAAAGCTAAGCGAAAAGTAAAGAGTTTGTTACTAACATGAATTCTGTTTGAACGCGCTAATCTCCAGAACTACTGGTCTGATTATGGAGATTCTTTCGCTAATAGGAAGCTACATTATCTTTAAAAACTATAAGCTACATACTAATAACATTCACTCAGACAAAGTCGCGAATAAATGCTATAATAATATTTATATTGTTTATTAAATCAGCCTTAATGCTTTCGTATTTTTATTTAACCCACCATAATAATTAGCAACCAAACTAAAACCCAGTAAGGGGCATCAACTTTCAAAACATTTTCTTTTTGCAAATCAAGTTTTTTATCACCACAACTGGCCTTAATCAGTCCTCATTTAATGGCAGATCACCCATTTTAATTGATTCCAGTCACATAAACACATACGTGAGCATTAATTACTGCAATTGACGATGGAACCTTCACATAATTCCTTATTAAAAGAACACAGTCCTTAATTGAACATAATTAATACTTAAATCTTTTTATTGTAGACCGTCTTCTGCCAGCAACCTTGTCCATGTAGAAGTAAAGTATGGGCTTTTGTAAACAATTTTATGGGTTTCTTTTTGTGTTGTACCCTAATGTTTTTCTTAAATAAAAGTACCCTTAGTTATCTTCTTCTAACATTAACTATCGGTCAGTGAGTCCTGCAAATAAAGTGCAGCCATTTCGGAGATTAACCAGACCAAAAAGACAAAATTCTTAATAATTTGTTTTTTGCTATATTATCTACCTTGTGAAATGAAACAAAATTTAACTGAGTCCTAAATTAAATAATCACCGTTCAAATGATACTCAGAACGTCTGCAGTAAGTAGGTAATTTGTATTCAAAACTAATATTTTTCATGTAAATGAGTTGTACCAACAATATTGCGTGAAGGTACAATTTTCAACATAATATCTTAACTTTTTGCATATTTTCCCTGTTGCCTATCTGTCTGTTAACAATGTACGAGGAAACTGATACCAGAATGTATATAAAGTATCTTTATTTACTTAAACAATGCCCCACAAAGTCATTTCCATAGTGGTTGAGGTGAATCCTTCATGATACAGTGAACTCTTTAGAGTACTGTAACCATAGACATTGTAGATGACAATACTTATGTTATAAAACCTCTTTTGTGTTCTCCTTATTGATTGTGCTTAGCAACAAAACATTGAAAGAACAAAAGCTGTATTATTCTATTCATGACATTATCATAGTATAGCAAAATTGTTCTTGAGTAAAAGTATCAAGAATTTGTACTGACAGTAGCAACTTTCATAAAAATAGTAAAAAAAAATTTGCTTACCAAAGAAAAGATAAGGTATCAAAAACATTGCCTTAACAATAACAATTTAAAAAATCATCAACTGTCAACAATTGTTTGATAATAAATAAGTAATATTATTGTTAATAACTTTTAAAAATATTCTTTAACAAGTATACTACATTTATAATTCCAGCCATTACTAATACAGGTAAGTTACTAAATGTTTACCTCACAATGAAATAAGGTCAAAAACAGTGTTATTAGGAGGAAACTTCAGATTTTTATTCCAAATGGTTTATCCGGTTATGAAGTCACAGCATAGAGTTCTCTCCGCAAGAAAATTTAAGTGGACAAAGTTGTAGGCAAAAGCTAGTCTTTCATGAAAACAGAATCACTAAACAGTACTAATAAACTTGTACTTAACCTAAACATGAAAGAAAATATTGACAATTAACAGAAACTTAAGGGAAAAAACCGATATGGCTACTAACAACTCTAAAACAAAATATTCTGCAAAATCATTGCCGCATAAGAACTCCATAAAAGAAAATTAGAAACTTCATAATTGACCTCCTTGTTGAACATCAAAGTTTTATAATTCCTTTGCCATTTCCAACATTGGATGACAAGTATTAATAGTCTGTGTTATTTATGGCTAATAAAATAGATACGGGTATGACCTAAATGTAACAGTACTGTTCAAGAGAAACTTTATGATCTTTGCTTGTAATTTTTGGCTGCTACTAAGTCAAAAATCATCATGATCCCAAATTCTTATTTTAATTATTGCTTTGTTATGGACTTGAAGACATCAAGGTTATATAAAAGCTAATAATGATTAAGCACAAAGATTCTAGTTTATAGGTTATTTTTTGTTGATCATTTTGTTTGTGCACAGATTTTGTGTTTTAAGTAATTATAATTTATTGCTGAACATAATAAGACAAGTCCTGAGTGTTCATTCCAATAGGAAACATTAATATTTTCATCTCTTTCTGATACAGCTGGTCATACGCAAATTAGAGAAGGACAGCTGGCTTGACAAATTTAAATAATGTTCCCATGATATTTGGAGGGTAGAATATTTAGAATAAATAAAGTAACTTAGCACCATTCGACGATTATATCGCAAGAAAAAACCCTAATTAACAAAAATCAAGTTTTGTTGATAAAATTTATGAGTAAGTAACGGATTTTAGACATCCAAAATTTGCAAAATACGTTAGATGACAAAAAATGCTTACCTGAATTTAACTTCATTGGAGAAACGTGTTTTCTTGATTAGGATCGAGCCCCCGGGCGTTTAACAACGTCTCTAGATACTGTTCTAACGAAATTAAGCTACGTTTTCGCTAAATATACAACCGCGACGAAATACAATCATATGTTCTCGCAAACATTCTTGTTCGCCCGATTTTTTATGTAACAATGACGTTTTGTATTCGAAAACAGACGCCGAAAGACCGTTGCGAGAACTTCCTCACATCTACATCTCTAGCAATAGTGAATTCAGAGAGCAAAAGGTTAAAACTATCGGTGTAAGTAATGATAACCAAACATTAATCCAAACAAGCTATCGTCACAGGATGTAAACACTAAATACTAAAAACCAAACTAATGACAATAACATTGCATTTACCGTCGGAGTTCGAACGATAAAACATCTTCGACTTATTGCGATTCCCAAATCCGATTTCGCCCTTGACTAGCGGGCGCAAAAAGTCACCACTTACCGGCCATGACAAAGCCCAGCACAAAAACTTTATGAAGTTCGATAGTTTTAGTACACAATCACTTGAGTGTTTTGCTAAAACATCACACAGATTTGCCGATTAAAACGGATTAGAATCATTTCAACATTACATCGGTAAAAAGTAATGGCGCTGAGAAATACATACAAATAATTACTGCAGAATTTGGTGTTGCCATACTGACATTCACCAAATCTACTAACGTCCAATAACTGCAAATAACTAACAAACCAAGGACGGTTTGAAAATTATTTGCACCAGCAATTAAATAAACTAACAAACAACTGACGACGTCATCACTTCTACTTGTAAATAAATTCATGTTTTACGGATTATAAACAAAAATATCAATTAGTTTTCATATAAATATAGATATTATAGAAAGTTTTATTTTTTGTCACATTTAATAACTTTTTAAGTAATTTTGGGAGATCTTTTTTTTACACTATTTAAAGTATTTTTTTTTAAGTTATGTTATTTGTACTATAGCGAAACTGTGTTCCAAAGAGCGAAATATTTACTTCAAGAAGTAAAAAAAAACATATTAAAAGAAACAAACTCACGACTTAACATTTCTTAAAATTACTAACTTTTAAACTATTTTATTGGTTGAAAATATTTTCATAGCATGATTCCGGAGCGATTCCAGGACCTCGAGTTGCTTTAAAAAATTGTTGAATTTTAAAGTAAAGTATGAAAATAAAGTATATTTCTATCCGTTATGTACATTATATTATATAAGCCGCGAAAGCTAGTAATAAATGAAAGAAATTCAAATTTAACAAAAGACCGAAACAATAAAACAGCGAATCAATTATTAATTTATAAGAAGTAACTGAAGGAAAACATTAATTAATATTAAGGTTTTTGTTACTGATTTTATATTCATTAACGCGCATTTAAATTATTTTAGTTTTATCCCAAAAAGTTTTGCGGTGGTAGAATTTTATGAAAGTAGCAACACTGTGACACTAAATGTCAAAATGGACGTTGAGGAAAAAACACTGAACAGTCATGGAAAAGCGCGCATTTCATTTGTTCACTGTGCTGCCATCTAGTAGCTAGGTATGGAATATACTAAATCCTGTTTAACCGACACGGTACCGACAATAAAAATACGTCCAATTTGATTTAGTATATGAAACTGGTCAAACAATACATTTCAAAGTAGAAAAATCAAGTAAAGGTATACTGTGATTTTTCTGTTTTGTTATCTGAAACATAATTATGGTGTTAAACAATAAAGTTGTAACTAAATATTTCTTCTAAATTATGAGATGTAATTATGACCTTGGTTTCCGTTTTCCGGCAGAACTATAGTACATAGAGCATTGAGCATTTTGAAAACTTGAAATAACGAACATTTTATGTCAAATGGGACGTCGGTGGTCATAATTTTAGAAACATCCTGGAAACAGGAATTACGTATTTTGTATTATAATATCGTAAAAGGCTTACTTCAAAATGAGTGGAAAGAAGAAGTGCAACGATGACGGAGGGGAACCCATTGAATGCCCACAAAAACCTCCCCCCTATACGGATAGGATAGTTTTCGATCCGGTAAGACAACCATAATTATCATTTTACACAAAGATGTAGGTATAGATACATGAGGCGTCAGGGAAATGGGACCAGCCGTGCGATTCTCTAACAATTTCAACGCTGCGCTCGACGTCGAGCTCGTCGACGACACTACTGTCAAATCAACTTTACGCACAACGCATAGAGTTGATTTTACCGAAGTTTCGTCAACCAGCTCGACGTCGAGCGCAGCGTTGAAATATGTTAGAGAATCGCACGGCAGCTCCGGCTGGCTTACTGCGTAGATGATGACCACCTAACCACCTACGTTTCTCCGGGACTCGTCGAGCTTCATTGTGTCGGCGCTTTTCTTGTGGTCGCCACTGTTGATTCTGGCTTACAGAAGTTGCAGTGGTTTGGGAACAGTGTGGCGGGGTTGTCCCATAAAAAAAAACGACGGGTTGCACTCCGGGAGTGCCGGCAGAAGTGAAAACGCTAAAGACGATAAATTCGTAAGATTTTCGATCAGGTCAAGTGTCCTGACGCGAGTTTAACATTTTTTACCCATTCCAAAACAAGTGCACAACGCCGCTTACGAATTTTCGATCAGGGTCACGTGTCCTGACGCGAGTTTAACATTTTTTACCCATTCCAAAAAAAGTGCACAACGCTACTAAAGAAGTTTTCACTTCAAAAAGATATAGGTGTCTATACTGAACTGTGATCAGCTGTGCGATTCTCTAAAATGCAAGCTCGAAAATGAGTCCCACTTCGATAACGAACCAACTTGTCATTGGTGTATATTCGTTCGCCGTGGTGACGTCACCACGGCGAACGAATACTAAGCCAATGACAAGTTGGTTCGTTATCGAAGTGGGACTCGTTTTCGAGCTTGCATTTTAGAGAATCGCACAGCTGTATACAGGTTCGGTAGAACCAAGCGATATTTTACATGAGTAGGTAGGTACATAAATATATACTTAAGTACATAAACTCACGCCTTTTTCTCAAGGAGGTAGGCAGAAAGCACGGAACGCCGTCTGCTACGATATCCTTACATATTCTTTTCGCCTCGTCCACATTCATCCATCAAGTCATACAAGCACGCCAGTTACGAGTACTTACTGCACACCCGACCTTTCTGAGTACCCCTATAAGGTCAGGGTCGGTATTTCTAGCGTCCCCTCCTGCCATATAAATCTCTTTTGATAGTCTCCTTTTACTTATCCTCTCGATATGACCTAACCATCTAAGCATACTCTTTTCAACCTTTGTCACTACCCACAACGTTCTCGTATACTCTAATTCCTCACTCTATCGTTCAAAGTTACACCACACATACCTAGTTCGCAAGGAACGCATCTCCACAGCATTAATCCATTTGGCGCTGCTGACACCTCGTAGTTCCTACTTATTTATATTAATGTTGTATAAATCAATTATTATTTTGGTAAGTAGATAGGTACAAGCAGAAAGCCATTTTATTATTAGTAGCAGTTTCTGTCTACAAAAACTGCTTAGCCTTTCATTTAATCCGTATTGTCCAGAAAGTAACTGCCTGTCCGTCTGGTTCGCTTTCACGCCTAAACCACTGAACCAATTTTGATGAAATTTGGTACAGATATAGATTAGACCTTGGAGAAGAACATAGGCTACCACAAGTCGCGTAAAAAGGCTTGAAGGGGTTGAAAGTTTATATCGGAGTCAGTCATTATTGAAGATAAAACCATGAAACTTTGTATGTAGGTACTTTATAAGAAATAAGTAAACATTCGTTCAAGCGTTTTTGAAATTTAGATTTTCTTGGGGGTGAAATAGGAGATGAAACTTTGTATGGCAGCCCAAACTAATTATGTATATTTAAAGATACTATAATATTTGCTGCCTATAGTAAGTAACTACGCGCAACCGCGAACGAAGTTGCGGGGAAAAGCTAAGTTACTAATAAAACGAACAGCAATCATCGTAAAGACCTACATACATAAATGCCGGCTGCAAATGCACACCTTTCCTTTGAGCGTCGGGCATTTTTTGCAAAACGGAAAGTCTGACACAGACATGACAGGTGCATCGTCACAACGACGAAGTAACTGCTAAGCGGCAAAATATGGAACTAAAGTAAATATACAGAATGTTTATATGAGGTCCTAACGAAATGCAAAGATTAATTTGCTAAGGAGTTGTTCCCTGTATGTAGGATGGCGTTTTGTCGGAGCTGATCTGCGCAGGCAGTCGTTAGCAGCTAGGATGCCAGTTTTTTTTTGGTAAATGGAGATTTTGAAATCTTATAAGTATAAAAAAACCGGTATTCATTTTGTATAAGCGAGACATAAAAATAGATAGATGATAGTTTTCCAGTTTGTGTGTTGTTTAAAACCACAGGAAGACGCTGGATGTAGGCCGTTTCCAACTGGTCCTTTTGGAAATCTATGGGGGAGGCCTAGTGGGCGTCCTGCGGCTGATATGATGATGATGAGATAGTTTTCTAACTCAACATAAAGAAAAAATGGTGTCCCCTTTTTTCACTGTAAGGAAAAGGTCTTTACCTTAGCCTTCCATTTTACCTAGATATTGCAAATCTCCCATAAACGTCTCTAAATCATCACGCCAGTGTTTCCAGGGACTCTCGGCAACAAGCCCAGTCTCCTGGCACCCACTGCGTGGCAATTCTAACCCATCTGTTTCCACTTACCATTTTTATTTCCATGGTCGAATATGATGCTTAGCTTCTGAAGACTGTTCTGCCTAGCTTCGGCGAACAACCGCCTCTTGTTCTTAGGTGATGGCTGCGTTGCTAGTGGTGACACTACCATCGTTGTGGTCGCCATGTTGTCATACCACCATGATCCGGACAATCTAGGGACAAAATTAATGGTGTTAAGTGACTAGTATGATTTCCGAAAGGGTTTTTTTTATAACATGTATCATTCATCATCTTCTTGCCATTATACCGTGTTACATGGGGTCAACGCAACACGTTTTTTTCTTCCATTCTGTCCTGTCAACACACATGTCAACATGTATGCAGCACTTTAATTATGTAATAAATTGCAATGTTAGTTAATCTGTAGTGATTTTTTATTGTAGGTCAAGCGGGTGTGTGTGTAACCCCTTTCTTGTCATTGATCTTATTGCCTCCGAGATGAGACTATGAGACAATTCAAAATTGAAAAGTATTGACAAGTAATTCTATTCGTTTCTATTTCTGGATCTGATCATTTGAGTCTAATGAGAGAATTGAGTACAACGTCAATGATAATTGACTTGTACATTCAATGACCTTCCAAAACGCTATCATTTCAGTACCAAGCAATTGATGAAAGCAAGAACGAACTGGATAAAATTACACGAATTCAGTTTAAAACTGGATTACTTCGTGAGTTTCGTAAAACATTTCTTTAAGATGTTGGTATTTTTTTTACAAGTAACACGTAGACACACGACACGACACGACACACACACACATGACACGTAGTAGTAGTTTTTTTTGTACTTATCAATTATAGCTAAAGGCGGTTTTTATTATGTAAACGGTTTACTGATGTATATAGGCCCTCTTTCATATAACTCTGTCTTCGGCTACTTTCTAGAATAAGAATAGCAGAAGAAATTAAAAACGTTACAAATGTAATATCAATAAAATAAGAATATTTTAAAACAATTTTTCTGCTCATAATAACTTTGATAATATTTAGGGCTTCTTCTTTCCCTACTCCGGGGAAAAAAACATTGCAAATGTAATTTCAATAAAATAGAAATATTATAAAACATTTTTTCTGGTTACCATTACTTTGTTAATATTTAGGGCTTCTTTCTCTATTCCGTGGCTTTTGCCTACCAACTTTTATTGAATAATTTTTTTATTGAATGAAATGAAATGTATATTCGTCAATTTTCGGGACCCAGACGAATTCGCGGAATAAAAAATACCCCGTCTTTCTTGGGGTTCAAACTTATCCCACACCAAATTACTTTAAAACCGGTTCAGCGGTTAAATCGTGAAAGCGTAACAGTCAGACAGTTACTTTCGCATTTATAATATGAGCATGGATTTGTAGCTGGAAAATTTTCATGAGACATGAAACACAAATGTGTGAAAATATACTTTATGTCAACCGATTATCCATACGATAATGAGTAGTCCAAACGGTTGTACACGGAATAATATTTTGCCACAGTTTAATAATATTGCAAACACTCGTGATGGCTACATTAAGTGCTTACCTACCAAGTTATTCTATGTTTACATATCTTTTTATGAAAGAGACTATGACTTGATTCAATTCTGCAAAAAAATATAGAATTTTCTTTAGATGAGTGATGCTAAAATTATATAAGTAAGTTTATGAATGTTTTATGTACAATTACGCCTATATTCCCCGAAGGGTTAGGCAGAGGTGTACCAAGTACACCCACAGATCGCTGGTATGTTTAGGTCCCATGTAAAAAGGGGGGAACATATTGCCATTAAACGGGCACAAATCCTAACTCCGAGCTGCTACTGAGCATTTCATAGGACAATCCAATAACACTTTTTGCTCGACCTGGGATTCGAACCCAAGACCTGTAGCGAAGCAGTCTAAAGCTAAATCCATGAAAAAGTTTAAGCTACAGAGCGTGTCAAAGAAATATACATAGTATACACACAGAAAAATATAACCTTATAACATAACTCTCCTTCTGGCGTAGTCGGGTTGAAATTTTAGAGTTTTTCGTAGATAAGTGTTTTTACAAAATTATACAACTTTATAAATGCAAGTTAAATGTTTTTGCATGCTTAATTCTCTTCCTACGACAATTTGTTTGAAGATAATAATTTAAATATGTACTTATATAATAAAGACGCAAGCTATTGTTTCGTGTGAAAAATTTGACCAATAATACAAAAATTTAAGCTTTAAATGATCTGAGAACGCAGATTTATGTATCTACCTACTTTATTTATACAAACTAAGTACAAGTCTCATTGAAACGATCGAAAGACGAATAAGAAATTCATTAAACGACGGTGGTTATTTTCATTTCTTCGGGCTTAATATATTAGTACCTATTAAGCCTCCTCTACACGTCTGCAGATGCGTCCGCGGACGTCATCTGCGGATGCGTCCGCAGACGTATAGAGGGCGTAATTTGTGGATCTGTTGTAGGTATTTAACGTCCGCAGACGCACGCAGACGCGTCCGCCTCGAATCCGATTGTTGTCGGTTTTTGTGGCACAGATCAAAGGGTTTCGGCGTGGATGTCCGGCGTCTGTCCACACGTCTGGAGACGTATCAGTTAAATCGGAGCTGCGATTGAGAGTGCACGCGTGCTTCTTGCGGTTTAATTTTTGTTGAAATAGCTTATAATATGAGCCCCGAGGAAACTTTTAGGTTTATTGAGCTATATCAAGCTGAAAACTGTTTGTGGAACCCCAAAAATAAATACCACAAAAATAAAAATGATCTAAGCGTACCTACTATTTTAATGCTTATACCTAATTCAATTGTTTGCTTATTTCAATTAATTCGATTAGTTGTTATTTCAATTAGTAGTTAAAAGTACTAAATAAATAAATAGCTGCGGCAGCTACGGTCTCAATATCCATTTTTAAACGAGCGTGTTGCGTCTGTCGAGAATGAATCTAGACTGATCGAGTTGATCGACCTGCAGACGTGTGGACAGCTCGTGGTGATCCACCTGCGGATGCATCTGCGGGCGTCCACGGACGCATCTGCAGACATGTAGAGGAGGCTTTAGGTTTTGCCCGCGATTTGGTCCGTGTAAAATGTGTAAATGTAGGTTATGTTTAAAATTCAACCATAATTCGAAAGACACGTGGCTCCATCTATTATCATAAGAACGTTATGTTTTTTTTTCCTCGGAAACAGTATCGGAATGAAGAGTACCCTATGTCCGTTTCTGTACACCTGACGACGTATAATATGCAAAATTTCAGAATGATCGGTTCAGTGGTTTAGGCGTGAAAAGGTAAGAAACAATCTTACTGTGTCATTTATAATATCCGAACCACGGAAAGATAACAAAAGAAAAGAGCAACTATATGTCCATATACTTGACACAAAACCACGCGCGACAAAAGTGACAAAAGCCAATTCAAGTGACCAAGAGTTGATAGAAAAATTCCTTCCGGGCAATTTTGCTCTCACATACATACGTACCTCATCGGTAGTGATGACATTACATAGCCTGTCGATCACCTTCACTATAGAAACACCTATTCACTCTCACAATTGAGACAAATACTATGAAACGAAGCGTGTATTCAAAAGACGACGAAACGTGTTCATCCATAACACAGATGTCACAATTTGGCACTAGACTTACTACAAAACAATTGGCGTGAATAGATTATTATTTATAGGTATCATTGGAATCTCATGCATTTTGAGTGCACTATACCTTGTGGCAGAATTAGAAAGATTTCCTTACAAACGTTGTAAAGAAATCTGGACTTTATAATCAGTTAATTTAAGTCTGAAATCGCTAATCAATCTTAAGCAAGCGTGGTGATTAATGCTTCTGATGAGAAGAGGCCTTACCAGTGGGGACAATAATAGTCATCGACGGCCACGTGGTCAGTTAGACAGAGTGTCAGTTGTGTGTGTGTGGTTTTGTTCTGCACAATACCTGAAAACTGGAGTTTTATACGAATACTAGCTCCTGCCAGCGACTCCGTCCGCGTCAAATTTAAAATATCATTCCACGGGAACCGTACATTTTTTCGGGATAAAAAATATCCGATGTGTTATTCCACACTGCAATCTATCGCTGTGCCAAATTTCATCCAGATCCGCACACACTTTCGCCTTTATAATATTAGTGTGATAATGAAGATCAAAGATCTAATGTTTTATTAGGAAAATAAGTTTTGAATCAACAACTGCCTAGCCTTTACCCAATTATGTTGGGGTCGACTTCCAGTCTAACCGGATGCAACGTTTTTATTAAACTTGTAAACACCTCAAAGGCCCCTGTATTGTTGGTTGCATCTATAAGCACAATGTTTTGCGTGAGTTACGTCACACGCTGATATAAACAGTGATTTTTCACACCAAAATTTAAAAATCATTTCCTAGCATTCATTTTTGCTCACTGTTGCTTCTTCTTAAGTCGATAATTTTAAATACAATCTTTTATTGTTTCTTATAATTTTTGGGCAGGAAGATAGCCATATTTGTGGCGGCAACAGTAGCGTTGTTAATGCCCTCTAAAGTGCAGGTGTAGACACACTTTGGGCACTGTAGTAAGCGGGCCATTGTCTGGTCAGGAGCACCGCACTCGCACTAGGTATCAATGTTCTAGGTGGGTATCTCCATGTTGGTTTCTTTGATGGACAGACTGCGTTATCAACAGCTATAGGATAGGTCTTATTTATAGTATTAGATGGGAAACAAACCGATGGCTCTCCTGATGTGATGGGGTCACCGCTACCTGCAGACATCTGCAATACCAGAGGCCTTGCAAATGCGTAGCCATCTCAAAGACAAAGTTGAAATATCTCATGTGCCTGTAATTACATACCGGCCGGGCACCCTTCAAACCGGAACACAGCAACGCTGCTTTACGACAGGAATAAATATGGTGTAGTACTTCCCCGGACGAGCTCCTTCACATAGGCTACTACTCACTACATAACTGTTATGTCTAGTAGAAGTGACACCAGACGTGGTTGATGCTCTTTTATTTACAAACACAGCCGCGACAGTCGACATGCAATACGGAAATAAACGTGACTCGATCAGCTGATTTCAATTCATAAGTCAATTGTTTGTTGTCGTGTAAATTGATATTAGTTCAGGGCTGTCATCCGTCCGGGATTGCCCGGATTCGTCCTAGTTTAGAGGGCGTCTAGGGGTTGTCAGAAAGGGAGTTTAAAAAATGTCCGGAAGAAAACCCGGACACCTTTTGTGTTAGGAAAATAAATTCCAAGATAAAGCTATACTTACATTAAGATTATAAAAACATGAAAATGTAAACGATGTTTTAATTTTTCATCATCATCATATCATACGCAGGACGTCCACTGATGGACATAGGCCTCCTTCATAAATTTCCAAAAGGACCAGTTGGAAGCAGCCTGCATCCAGCGTCTTCTTGCAGTCTTAATCAGGTTGTTCGTCTACCTAGTCTTCCTTATAAAATGTTTATCAAAAAAATATTTTTCACTGAAATCCGGAAAAAATACTCTATTTCACTCAAATGTTTTAGTTTTTAAAGTTTTTGTCTGGCGACTGCAATTTAGATGATGGCAGCCCTATATTTTCAATTCAATTCAATGTAAGTTGAATGATTTCCCGCAGGAGTTGTAACCGATTATTATTGGTTTTGCACGCGACTAACGAGCGGTTTGTTGTATCTGAACTAAATTGCAACTGTATAGATAAACTCGATCGTATTACGTGACCGTGAAGGTTGAAGGTTCTCATTTGTAACGTAGAGGACATTCAGTCACCTTACTCATCTCCTTGTTTATGAGACAAAAGCATGTCTTTAGTGTTTTTAAGAAATTGCATCTGTTTTGCTAAGTATTGTACATTTGTAGACTAGTAATTATAATGAAAAGACATGACTCTCGGCACGGTTAAGATCTCTTCTCATACAGAGAAGGCAAAGAGACAGTGATGATGTATTAGACTATAATAGTGTCCCGGCCAATCGCAATGGAGGCTGCGGGTTGTTCGAAAGAGATACCGCGCCCCCGGAACGCAAAGGGCACAAGAAGGACTATGGATAGGTTTTAGTCAGTAAAAGTCTGACACTCCCTCCCGCCTTGCCCAGGGCGGGGGAAGTCATTTGAAGATTTCCCATCGGTAAAAAAAAAAATCGCAATGGAGACTAGAAGAGCAGGAGATATTATAGTGCACAAGAGTACAAAACACAGATGCACTCCCTCTTCCCTCACTCTCATAGCCTGATGGCACGACAATCCGACGCGACCTGGGAAAAATTTAACTATTACATGAAGAACATAAATATAAGGTCAAGGTGTCGAAGTCCGGCATATTTTATTGCAAATTGGATTTGATGAACTCCCTATGACTGTTTTTTTTACTTAATTGTATGTTTTATATATTAATGATGACTTAAGATTCCTTATTTATCAGTTACTTCTACAAACATCAATGTAACTAATATCAATTTAGAAATAGCCGCGTTTTTTTAAGAGGTGGGCACTAGACGGACTTTCCCGAGTAATTGGGGTAACTCCGTCACAAGCATGATTTGTTTGTAATTTGATCGATATTTGCAGCAGTCGTATTCAGAAAATATTCGAAAATGAAAATTAATCAAATACATGCTTTCAGTTCCACAATATAAGGTAGGAATCACAATCTATAGCGGTAAAATCATGAAGTGGGGTAAGTCCGGTATATTTGCAAGGGCGGGGATCGTCAACATTAAAATCAGTACAATTTTTTTTTAATATTCTCTTTGTAGGGTATAGGTAAGTATGTTTATGAGGTGAAATGCGATATGAACTTTCATACGTTTTGAAATTTAGGTGTACAAACCAGATCCAGATGGTCTTTAAACAATAGAAAAACGAAATGGTAACAAACAAACACTTGGTTATATTAGTACTGTTTTGGCAGATAGCATATTGATGAAAGGCAATAATAAAAACCCCTTTTTCTTCCTTTTTTTTTACAAAAGAATTATTTTATAATAGGAAAATACATTGAAAGAAAAACAACGTCATTGTCATTCTTGGTATATTATATGGGTATATACGAGCAGCCTTGTATTCCGGACAGCTTGTACAGCGTCTAGCAATTTTTCTTTAGTGTAAGACGATTCGTTGTTGTTGTTCTCTAGTAATTTTGAGTCATTTTTGTTATTTTACCTGAAGAATAAAATAAACTGATTTTAAACCGGTTAAATGACTGATGAAATTAATTACATTATATTTCTAGTGAAAAGACACTATTAATATCATAACAGTACCTATTCATAATTGGCGAAAAGAAAACCTGCAAATAAGTAGCGTTGACTGTATAACTATAAAACAATATTCAAAGAAAACACTTGTACCAGAAAAGGTTATCAACATCTGACTTGGGGCAAGATCGGCACATGACGGCCTTTCCCTAAAATACTAGACAGTCTTACCCCAATATTTAATTTTTAAGTTAAGTTTTTATCACAACCAATATTTCTATAAATAATGATTTAAATTAGATTTGGATATAATAAAACAATGAAATGTAATACAGACTAGACACTTACCACCTCAAAACGTAAAAATCTGTTGATACAAAAATTTTACGTTAGGTAAAACGTCGACGCAACTCACTCGTATTTCAAATTGTCAACGACAAAAAAAATTGGAGACCGATTTTTGCTATTGAACTCCACACTACGACATCTATAATTTAAAGGTAGGACGAACTAGTGACTCAGTTTTAGCGACCGAGCTACCAATGTCGTAGCTATTCAAAAACAGCTTAGAAAGACGTTGTACGGTGTTCCCCCGTAGACGAACTTCCCCACCTTGACCTTACCATACAAAATATGAGATATTCCTACCGATCTGCGATGGCTGTCCACGAAATTAAGTTGATCAAAAACATGTGTGAGGCTTCTTTTATTGCAGATGTCTATAAGCGGAGGTGACCATATAACATCAGTTGGGCTGTCGGCTTGTTTGCCATCCAACGATAATAAAAATAACGTGTCAACTCGACCCTTTCAAAGAGCTAAATAAGAAAATTAAAATAATCATCAAGATTAAGATGTTGACACTGTAAACACGTTAACCAGAGCAAGGTTAGCAGACAAGATGATAATTATCAAACGAAAGCACACACAACGGATTTTTGGCCCAAATTCAAGGAAAGCACGCTTTTGTATTAATAAAATGACTAATTCTCACGTTCGGGTTTCAGAGAATTGTGAAATGGAGAATATTATATGATTCCATGTATCTTCTTGTGCCCTAGTTTGTAGGGTCAACTACATGCAGGGCCGGCCTTAAACATCTAGGTAGGCGCCCCGCGCGGGTACTTCGTTTGGCGCCCTTAAAATAAAAGTAGGTATCAAATTCAAATGTAGTATGTGTATTTGAATTTGTTACCTACAATTTTTTTTTATTTGTTTATACGTTAAAAAATGCTACATTTTTGCGCTGGCTTCTTCAGCGGCCTATTGGCCCCACGGGTACCCGCCCGGGTTGCACCCCACCTAGAAAAAATTAAGCCGGCTCTGGTATAAACTGCATTGATTCTTCATGTGAAGTAATCGTCGATTCCAAGAATAAATATCATGGCTTGGAACTACAGGTTAAACATAGGTGACACACTTGGCTATTTTTAAAACAGAGGGGTGTTATAAGTTCAACGTGTTTATCTGTTTGTAGCATGGCAGATCCCAAACGGCTAACCCGATTTTGATCAGGCGTTTGATAACTATCAGCTCCTTTCTAGTTAATACATGGATGATAGCATTTTGTACAGGTCTGATCGAGTCAGTTTGGTATTTCATTACTTCAATGATATTAGAAGAATATAATATGATGAACTAGCTATGTATGTGTCCCTCCGTGTCACTCGCGTTCAGTTAAGTCTTTGGTTACTGCTCTGCTCCCATTAGTCGTAGCGTGATGTTCTATACGTATAAACCTTCCTCTTGAATCACTCTATCTACCACATTAAAATCCATTGCGTAGTTTAAAATATCTAAGTGTACAAACGGTGGGAAGCGACTTTGTTTTATAAAATGTAGAGATTAAAGGTTTTTGTATGTTTCGGGAGGTTTTTCAATTATTATTTTACATGCCACCATAGCCATGTTGTAAGCTTGTTTCATAATACAATTTGTATCCGAAGATGTTCGGTCTTTGGGAATCCCTTTGGGTATTACGAGTTACGACCAATGCCTATAAAGTAGGTGGATGTATGTATGTTGCGATGTGATGCTCCTTCGATACATCCCCGTGCAATTATTATCATTATTTTAAAAACCAAAAAAAAAAATACCAACACGCCTGTTTTCCCCGAAGGGTGAGGCAGAGGTGTACCAATGTACACCCACAGTTCGCCGGTATATTTAGGTCCCATGTAATAGGGGGCAAGCCTATTGCCATTAACCGGGCACAAATCCAAACTCCGAGCTGCTACTGAGGATTTCATAGAAAAACCCAATAACTTTTTGCTCGACCTGGGCATCGAACCCGGGACCCCTTGCACAGCAGTCGCACTTGCGACCACGAGACCAACGGGGCAGTTAATGAGTGAATGTTAATGGGGGGATGATTATTTTGTTAACAGCTATAAAGCTTGTTATAGTATTATTACTGTATCAAAAGATAGTTCTTTAAACCATCTAAAATATAAAAGACACTAGCTTCTAACCACGACTTCGTCCGCGTGGCTTTAATCACCCGCGTTAAGTTACGTCTTTAGTTACTGCTCCGCTCCCGAGTGTTCTAGCGTGATGAAATATAGACTATTACCTTCCTCGTTAAACAGAGTAACCAACACAAAAAGAATTTTTCAATTCGATCCAGTAACTCCCGAGATTAAACTCTTCAGCTTTATAGTTTTAAGTATGGATTAGCCAATCGATCCATTTATGGTAGGTACTGGTATTCAGCTGCGTCCAGTTAGACTGGAAGCCGATCCCAACCCAACATGGTTGGAAAAAGGCTAGACAGATAATACGGGAAGACGAAAACTACAATGAAAGTTTATCATCCTGTCAAAGTCAAAGCATTTATTTCAATTAAACCATTTACAGGCATGAAAGTAATTTTTGAATTGGCAAAAAGTTACAGATTAAAGTTGAAGCAGTTTAAAAGTTGAAGCTATATTCTCCCACTGCTGGGCAAGGGTCTCCCCCTGCCAATCAAAAGGTCAGAATACGGGGAACGAAGCCCAGAAAATGCTGGGGCGTGATGACAAACAAACGTTTGAAACATCACAGAGCATACGCTCGCGAAGCAAGTGAAGATTAAGGAACAAGGAATATTGACAAAGCGTTGAAAGTATATTCATGTTTTTGTATTTTTATATTGATACTAGGTTTTGCCTGCGTCTTCGCGTCGGTTCTCGTGGAGGCAGACGAATTCGCGGAATGAAAATAGCCTATTTCTTCAAAATTACACTATACCAAATATCATCAGAATTGTTTCAGTGATTTAATCGTGAAAGCGTGACAGACAGGCACAGGCAGAGTTACTTTCGCATTTATAATAAGTTACCTATATTAACTGTCTCGTTAGCCTAGTGGTGCTAAGCACGACTGCTACGCTAGAGGTTTTGTGTTCGATTCCCAGGTCTAGCAAAAAGTTTTATTGGGTTTTTCTATGAAATTCTCAGTAGCAGCTCGGAGTTTGGATTTGTGCCCGGTTAATGGCAATATACTCGCCCCCTATTACATGGGACCTAAAAACATATTGGTGAACTGTGGGTGTACTTGGTACACCTCTGCCTAACCCTTCGGGGAATACCTAGGCGTGATTGTATGTATGTATGTATAAATATTATCCTAAAAGAATATAGGTGCCCACATACCTATTTATAACTTTACAATAAATAATTACTAAGGTTTCACTTTGACGTCAATGCAAACCGGTCTAGGTTAATTTTAGAGCTAAACAACAAATTAAATGGCGCAATATTTTATTTTTTAGGTCGAGATTTAGTGATGGCGTAAATGGGTATTTAAATTGCTTATGATCTGTTGATCTGTCCAAAGTTTCTAACTGTGCTTTCAGAGTTAAATCTTTAGTTTAATTATGGTGATTTTTAGATTCCATCGTTCTGTAATTCTAATAACGATGCATCTTAATCTCAGTCTTAATTTGTCAAAAATACGTATATTTTGCGTATTTATTTTAACTGCCTCGTTAGCCTAAAATAGCGGACCTAGCGCGACTGCAACGCTAGAGGTCTTGCGTTAGATTCCCAGGTCAAGCAAAAAGTGTTTTTCGGTTTTTCTATAAAATCTTCAGTTGCAGTTCGGAGTTAGGATTTGTGCCCGGTTAATCGCCCCCCTATTACATGGGACTTTTTTTTTATAGACTGGAAATCATCACATAACTTCCCCCGCCCTGGGCGGGGCGGGAGGGAGTGTCAGACTTTTACTGACTAAAACCCGTCTATGTTCCTTCTTGTGCCCTTTGCGTTCCGGGGGCGCGGATTACATGGGACTTAAAATATACACTGATATCAGATTATGATTTGAATTTGAACGTCATTCAGTTATTATATAAGTATTGACCTTCAGAATCTTTAAAACAATGATTTTAATCATTATCCTCATTTACCACTGTCATTAATTGCAGTAGTTATTCTATATACTAAAAAAAATTCGGTTCCGGTTACTACCTAGAGGCTAGAGACTAATGACTAGAGCCTTCGGTTACTGCTCCGCTCCCGTGAGTGGTAGCGTGACATTATATAGCCTATCTATCATGAATCTGACTATCATATTCAAAAATGTTTATTCCAATACGACTTGTAGCTACAGAGATTGCAACGTTTACAAACAAACAAAAAGATCTTTAGCTTTATTATTATGTATTAGTGAAAACGTTATTGCACATCAATTTCACAACATATTTATCCTGGTTCATGATATTTCAGATTTTTTCTTGCAATCGTTGAGATGTCGTTGACTCGCGGCTGCGTCGGCAGTTTATTTTGGGCCCAAATGAAGCACAACTGCTCTGAATTTAATCTTGACTATACGTTCTTATAAAGTTCATTGCATTGTATAAAATGAAAAGGACTTAAAATCGTTTTTTTAATTGCTTAGATTTGCAAAGTGTTATTGGGTTTTTCTATGACATTCTCAGCTCGCAGTAAGGATTTGTGCCCGGTTAATGGCAATAGGCTCGCCCCCTATTACATGTGACCTAAACATACTGGCGGACTGTGGGTGTATATTTGGTACATCTCTGGCTAACCCTTCGGGGAATACAGGCGTGATTGTATGATGAATGTAAAATAGTATTCTTAAGATGCTTAGATTTTTAAGAAGCAATAAAATAATTAAGTGGCTTATTAGCAATAACCTAGTAATTAATTTAAACAAAACAAGAGTAATGCACTTTCGTCAAAGATGTGAAAAACCCCCAGTTCATGTCATATATGACGAATGCCAAATAGAAGATACAGACAAAGCAAAATTTTTAGGTATAACGATTGATAGTAAGCTAACATGGAAACCCCAAATCGAAGAAATTTGTTTAAAACTAAATAAATCTGCATATGCCCTGTTCCAGCTATCGAAAAAAGTTAATACACAAACACTTTTATTGGCGTATCACGGATTGGTTGCATCTGTTCTGAGGTTTGGAATAATTTTTTGGGGGCAATTTTCTGAAAGAGAGTCGGTTTTTAAAGCGCAAAAACGATGTATTCGGTCCATGTGTGGCTTAAAAACTACTGAAACTTGTGAACCTCACTTTAAATCACTAAAATTACTAACATTTCCATCTTTGTACATTTACGAAACTGCTTTGTTTGTCAAAATCAATTTAAATCTGTTTCAAAAACTTTCTGATGTTAAAAAAACTCCAATGCGTTCTCAATATGCAAACAAACTGTGCGACAAAAAATGTAAAACGGCTTTAGTGAAAAAGAGTTTTTTTGGCATGGCTCCGAAAATTTATAATAAAATACCTGATGACATTAAAAATTTGCCCTTAATTAAATTTAAAAAGCTTCTCTACTCACTTTTAATGGAAAAATGTTATTATACTGTAGAAGATTTTATAAATGATAATAATTTTTAATTTTTTATATTTTTTAAACGATAAACACTTATAATGTACATAAGTAAATTTAAAGACTGTTTCGAGATTCTAAGACTGTTTTTTAATAAGTTCCTTTTAATTATAAATTTTATAAAGTTATTTTAAAATTGTTCCTTTATGTTATTAGTTTAATTATTATTTTGTTTTTTATTTCAATATTTGTACGCCTTCACGGCAAAACATAGCGCACATTTATAATAACCTAAGATCTTTATGTAAATACCTATGTTTCGCAAATAAATATTCTGATTCTGATTCTGATTCTGAATGAAAAACGCATATTACTTTTGCTGCTCTAGATATACTCGTTTGCAGGGTGTATAGAGGTTAGCTAAGCGTGAAGAGGTCAAAAAATACTAGCCTATTATTTTTTGAAAAGCCTCGAATCGTCTCATACAGGGAATGCGCGAGTATTCATCACCACCTCAAGGTAGATTGGCAATTACAGACTTAATTTATTAAGTCCAGGTTTTCTCACAATGTGGAAATCATTGTGGGGAATCCTGGACTTAATGCAACGATGTCAGTGATGTCCAAAATAAGCTTAGAACGTTTAAAGCTAGGTAGGAATAATTCAACAATGTCAAACGCGACCCTGTAAGGACATCAGCAATTACTACGGGTCTTTGATCGCGCTTTTGGCTAGGGTTGACCAAAATCGACCAGTTTTTGTCCACATTTCTAGGATTTGCTGCTAGTGAGCTTGAGGTGGCCTAGTAAAATCGTTCGTGGATAGAACAGTCCGTTTTCCGGTAAAAAAAAACGGATATAATAATATACAACCAGGATAAGGCTGTCCGCCCACGTCCGACAATCGGTGACCAATTTTTTGGTCGGAGAAAACGGAACATATGAGTTCTAATATACCAACGAACACATCCTACAAAAAATCGGGCCATTAAACTATGGACCTTTTGAACGGTCCGATAAGCGGTTCTACAATTGGGTAGTTGACACCACCGTCAATTGACATACTTTTTATGAACTGTCAAAACGCGATTCTCCCATAGATTTTGTATGGCAATAACACGCTATGACGTCACTTATCGGCCTACTCAATTGACTAACTATTTATTGATTTTAAAGTAAATAAAAATCTGATTTTACAATAAATTAAAAAATTAATCGGTTTTCATGGGTAAAATAAAGTGCTTTTTTAGAGAAGTGGTGACTTATAATTATTGGTTAGTGGTGTCAACTACCCAATTAGTCGGACGTGAGGTGGAGGCCCTAAAGTTGTATTCATTTTTCTTTTACCCGACTGCGCTAAAATTAAGGGTTTTTTCGAGGCTTTTATTTACCTGTTTTTTTTTTTATTTTATTTTTTAAATACAATCCTTTTGGTACTGTTAACCCTAACATTTGAATTGCACATTGACCTGAATGCTTCATTTATGGATGTAATGGCGTACAACGTCTTGAATGTAATATAATAACGACCGCGCCATTGTTTTATTCCAACAATGAAGAAACCCACGCGGTTCGCTTTTATTTTGTTGCTTTTCTTTCTTTTTGATGTGAAGTTGGATGAATTTGTAATGGACTTTGAATTTGAATACTGTGTTTTCAAGATTTTTATGATGTTTATTTAAGACTAGGTTATGCCCGCAACTTTGTCTGCAAGAATGTCAGTTGTCTGCAGGGAGTTTTGGGACTGATTTTTTGAAGTCGTAATTCTTTTTCTATTTTATTATTGGCCAGTGTAAGTCCCGTCAAAATCTGTCAAGTAGTTTAAGAGATTTGCCGGATCAAACGGAGAAAAAAAACAATTAAATAAATAAATAAAAATAAATATCTTGGGACAGCTCACACACGGCTATCTGATCCCAAGCTAAGCAGAGCTTGTGTTATGGTAACCAGACAACTGATATACATACTTATATAATTTATAAATACATACATATTATAGATAAATCACACCCAGACACAGAACAAACAATCATGCTCATCACACAAAGTTTGTCCTGGGTGGGAATCGAACCCACGACCTCCGGCTTAGCAGTCAGGGCCACTAACCACTAGACCAACAGGCCGTCAATTGTAAATTGCATTTTGTTTATACCGTAATATTAATTAGTAAAAATCTGTTATTTTGGTAAGTATTACAAACAGATCACTTTTATTTATATATTTTTGCTTTTCAGTTTTAGGTCGATGAAAATTAATCGCATTTTTATGACTAAAATAAAATGTTTTTTTTAGTGAAGTTTGGTTAGTTTTAGGATTATTGGTTAATTGGTGGTTTCCCATGGGGGTAGGCAGAAACCACGGAACGCCACCTGCTATGATCCTTACTTACTGCTTTCGCCTCATCCACATTCATACATCTTGTCATACAAGCACACCAGTTACGGTAAAAATGGATTGGCTAATCCTTTTACTAAGATGGCAAAAAGCTCAAATCAGGGCCAAACAAAATAATATTATGTAATCTATATTAAAATTTATCATCGACTAGCTGTGCCCCGCGGTTTCACCCGCGTTTACCTACAAGGACCCTATTAAAGCAGACGTCTTCATCATAGTAGCTCCAATCTTTAATTTCAGTTCAATCAGTCGAAAATCTAAGAAGATTTGTACAAACTTTCATCCCCTATTTTATCCCCTTAGGGGTGGAATTTATCAAAATCCTTTCTTAGGGGATGCCTACGTTATAGTAGCTTTATGCAAAGTCTCAGCCCGATCGGTTTAAAATTTACAAAGTTTTATACAAACTTTCATCCCCTATTTTATCCCCTTGGGGTAGAATTGATCACAATCCTTTCTTAGCGGATGCCTACGTCATAACATCTACCTGCATGCCAAATTTCAGCCCGATCCGTCCAGTGGTTTGGGCTGTGCGTTGATAGATCACTATGTCAGTCAGTCAGTCACCTTTGAGTTATATATGTTGCAGTCAAAACTCTTAACCAGTCAAAAGTATTATTGACTAGCAAAATCAGTCAAAACTACTTTTGACTGAACAGGTTGGTCAAAAGTGGTTTTGACTGAAAAATATTGGTTATTAGTAGTTTTGACTGCCAATTAGCGGTTAAAAGTACTTTTGACTAACGCTCTTCGTCAAAAGTAGTTTTAACTGCAATAAAGCATCAGTCAAAAGCACTATTAACTGGTCAGATATGAATAATGATTAAAAAGCATAGTCGAGGAGCCCCGCTTCGCGGGGCTCAAGGGTTTACAAAAAAAATAACCACGAAGTGGATGGCGGGGTCTGTTCGCTCGCTTCGCTCGCTCTCTAGACCCCGCCATCCCCTTCTAACCTAACCTGTCCGAGTCGGGGTGCCCCAAGTCCCGAGCTCGCTTCGCTCGCTCTTTCATCCTCTAATTTACTTTTATAAAGAATAGATATTATTAATTATTATTGCAGATTAGTGACTGATTTTTAAGAGTTTTGACTGATTCGAGCAGTCAAAACCACTTTTGACGGAATCACTCAGTCAAAAGTACTTTTAACCAGCTCCATTGGGCAAAAGTACTTTTAACTGTTATTTTAGTCAAAAGTATTATTGACTAAAGCATACGGTTAAAAGTACTTTTGACTGATTTTGCTGGTTAATAGTACTTTTGACTGGTTAAGAGTTTTGACTGCAACATATATATTTAGATTCGCTCAGAAGAAGAATGGGCAATGAATTTTCGGCCATTTTAATCTAAATATTATTTGTTTTTACTTGTTTCAGAATTCCAAAGACGAATATGTCAAAGTGCGAGCAAAGTGCGAGAGTAAGTTTTAATCTATAATAATATCTTTACATACATAATCATCACGCCTGTATTCCACGAAGGGTTTAGCAAAGGTTTGCCAATGTACAGCCGCATTTCGCCGGTATGATTTAGGTTCCATGTGGTAGTGGTCGATTCTCAGGTCGAGCAAAAAGTATTATTGGGTTTTTCTATGAAATTCTCAGTGGCAGCTCGGAGTTAGAATTTGTGCCCGGTTAATGGCAATAGGCTCGCCCCCTATTACATGGGATCTTAATAATATAACGGCGAACTGTGGGTGTACATTGGTGCATCTCTGCCTAACCCTTCGGGGAATACAGGCGTGATGGTATAAGTCTATTGTTTACTTGTTATATTGTAGATAGCTGTAGTGTGAAGCCGGCTCGTGAAGTATATTGGAACTGTGAACGGAGAGTTTACGCTAAAAGAGACTTCACAGCTGAAACGTGCAGCGAAGAGTTCATAGAACTGATGCAAGCTGTGGACAAATGCATGGTGAAGGAAAAAGCGTTGCTCAAACTGGTATAGGAATTTAGAAGCTTTGCATACATACATACATAAATTCACGTCTTTTTCCCATGGGAGTAGGCAGAAACCACAGAATGCCACCTGCTACGATCCTTACGTACTACTTTCGCCATACATCTGGTCATACAAGCACGCCGGTTACGAGTACTGCGCACCTGACCTTTCTGAAGAACCAACAAGGTCAGGGTAGGTGTTTCTAGGGCGTCCCCTCCCGGCGTTGCCACTCACATCTGCCTTAAAAATCCCTTTTGTTAATCGCCTTTCACACATCCTCTCAATATAGGTAACCGAAACTTCTAAGCATCGGTACTCTTTTCAACCTTTGTCACTACATTCTCTTTTAAACCGCAGCGTTCTCATATAATCTCATTCTTCACTCTATCGTTCAAAGTTACACCACACATAATATTTCGCAAGGAACGCATCTCCACAGCATTAATCCATTTGGCGCGGCTGCCACTCACATCTGCCACATAAATCCCTATTATATTATGCGTGTTTAGGAGTTTTGATGGACTAAATTAGTCTCCTAGCCGACAGAGCAGCAATGGTTCCATTGATTATTATGAAAAACTGTAATAAAATTGAAGTATAAATGACATCTGGGCCTATAGCCATGTAACAAACGATAAAAGCAAACGCTGAGTAGGCTTTAATAGATCTCCAACTTTATGTGTTTGGTTTTAAGTTGAAGATGTAGTGAAGATTGCATAGCGTTTTCGTTCTTTCCAGTCGCTAACGCTTAGAAATCTTTAATAGATTTTCAACTTAAGGCTCTTAGGTATAAAGTTGAAAATCTATTGGTACCTACCGAGCGTTTACGATTATCGTTTGCGACTTGGCTAGGGGGGCTGCTCTCTTTGCGCTTACCCTGATTCGATTTTACTGGCTTCTGCTGCTTCGTCCGCGTGGCTTATTGCACCCGCGTAAATTTACGTCTTTGGTTACTGCTTTGCTCCCGTGTGTCGTAGCGTGATGTTATATATCCTATGTTACTCAAAAATAATGTAGCTATCTATTGGTGAAAAATGGTTAAAATCGGTCCTGTAGTTTCGGAGCCTATTCGGTACAATAAAAAAAAACTTTTATCTTGATAATATTAGTATAGATTTAAAACATTTTCGGCGACTTATGTTATACAGGCTGACTTCATTCACCTGCCATATTTCAAAGGGTGAATGTCAACTTGTAGCTCCTTAAGTAATGTAAGGACCTCCGCTCTCGTCCGACATTTTGTAGACCGACATTTTGTAACCGATTATTGGACCGTTCAATAGATCCATTTTTGTGGGACATCTGCGTTGGTGTATTAGAATTTGTATGTTCCATTCTCTCCGACAAAAAAATCGGTCACCGATTGTCTGACGTAGGCAAGCAGTGTTAACGTAGTTTTGCCTGAAATTCTGATATTTGATGTTGAATGCTTTATTGTTTTTATACTGGGTGTAAAAAGACTCGTCACAAAGCCGTTAACTATGCATATAACTATCAAACTCAAGTAAAATTAAGCTACATTTATTGCTTTTAGGTTTATTGTGAAAGTCACTGCTTTTAGCGCGCAACGTAACGTTCGCAAACCATTATGCTTACGAATGCATGCACTAGTACAGGGGTTCCCAACCTTTTCCAGTCCGCGGCGCACTTACCTACAAGTTTAGAAATGCGGCCGGGGGGGGGGGGGGGGGTCGGACGACTGACTATAAACAACCAAACAATGCGCCTTCCGCGTACTTTCCTTCTATACTAGCATGAATTTTAATATAATGTTAATCATATACACATATATACCATCACGCCTGTATTAATTCCCCGTGGGGTTAGGCAGAGGTGTACCAATGCACCAAAACACCCACAGTTCGCCGGAATGTTTTTAGAGTAAGACTTTAGAAGAGCACCTCGCGGCGCCCCTATGAACTTTCCACGGCGCCCAGGTTGGGAAGCCATGCACTAGATTGTTAAACATCATACCGAAAAAAAAAATTGGACATTTGAGCTTCAATATCTTCGAAACCAGAAGATTAACTCTCCCATTGGTCGCGAATTTTCCCAGGTCGGTCAACAAGGTGTTATTGGGTTTTTATTAGGAATCTCTCAGTAGCCTCCCGTAGTTTGAAAATTGGTGATGTAACACCCTCGTGGCTTGGAAAGCACGTAAAGCTGTTAGGCCTACGCCTGATGTCTCTCCGGTTGTGTCGGATTGCCGTCCTATTTACCCGATGGCGGTGGTGTAACACCCCAGTGGCTCGAAAAGCACGTAAAGCCGTCAGTTCTGCGCCTGATCTCTCCCCCGGTTGTCCGGTTGTGTCGGATTGCCATTCTATTTAGTCGAAGGTGGTGGTGTGACACCTCCGTGGCTTAGAAAGCAGGTAAAGCCGTTGTTCCTGCTCCTGATCTCTCCCCGGTTGTGTCGGATTGCCGTCCCGAGTTAGGGAAGAAGGAGTGCACCTGTGTACATGCTATGATTATCTCCTGCGTACTTGGCTAGCCCTCTATAGAGATTGACCGCCTGGACCGAAAATGGTCTGGAGAATCTTATTAAACTAGGAGTTCTAAGTGAACATGTACTTTCGGCTTTGTTAAGGGACTTTTTACACCAATTATACTTAGTTATTATTTCATGAATAAGCCTATGTAGGTTTGTAATATCCCCAAGCAAATTGCGATGAAATAAATACATTATTCTTTTCTGTGTTGTTTTATTATGCCAGTAATTTTGAATAGTCTCGGAGTTTAAAAAACCGGCCAAATGCCAGTGGGAATCGCGCACGGAGGGTTCCATGCCATTATCCGTACTAATATTATAAATGCCAAAAGTAACTCTGTCTGTCTGTCTGTCTGTCTCTCTGTCTGTCTGTCTCTTCTTCACGCCTAAACCACTAAACCGATTTCAATGAAATTTGGTACAGATATAGTCTGGGACCCGAGAAAGGACATGGGATAGTTTTCATCCCGGAAATCCCCCGGGAACGGGAACTATTAATCCACGCAGACGAAGTCGCGGGCAAAAGCTAGTCTATAATAAACGGCAAAAAAAAAACATGTCTGTTGTATAGGAGCCCCACTTAAATATTTGTTTTATATTAATTTAATTATTTATTTTTAAGGTGAATATTTAACTAAATATTATGTGAATATTTCAAGCGTCTACCTGTTGCCGGTATCGATTTCGAGTAAAAATAATCATGTTTGTTGTATTCTGTTTTTAGTATTTGTCATTGTATGTAGCGGCAACAGAAATACATCATCTGTGAAAATTTCAACTGTCTATATCACGGTTCGAAGATACAGCCTGATGACAGACGAACGGACAGCGGAGTCTTAGCAATAGGGTCCCGTTTTACCCTATGGGTACGGAACCCTAATAAAAATACACTTTAGCGAAATAATGTGTTTCAAAAATGTACATTGTTTAAATTTCCCGGTATAGTATTCACAACCCCGTCATTACTATAGGTTCAGTTCACACAATATGAACCCCATTCAGATTCCCAGAAATTGAATATTGACTTCGTAAGAAAGCTCTTTCATTGAAAAGGGTTCGTTTGAAAAGTTTATTAAACGCTTCGTTTTGTGGAAAGGTTAAGATTATTTCTAGTTATTTGAGCGCCATTGAAATGTAATTCTTTTGTTAACGGTTGTCTACCTCATATTAAATTACCGAGAACTTTAATCTACCGAGAAATATTTGGGATTGTAAAATGCTAGCTTTTAGCCGCGATTACGTTTGCGTAGAATATAGAATTAAGCCAAAGTCCAGTATTCAATAGAAACACAAAAATGGGATAAAAATTAGGCTGTTAAAACAACATCGCAACGCTGACTAACGATTATACGTGACATTTTTCCTGATCAGTCGCTAAGTAATGTTTAGCTGTCAATGCCTGCCGGGGCTTCGGGCTGTTTGAAAGAGATACCGCGCGCCCGGAACGCAAGGAGCACAAGAAGGAACATGGGTGGGTTTTGTCAGTAAAGGTCTGACACTCCCTACCGCCACGCCCAGGGCGGGGGAAGTGATTTGATAATTAGCCATCGATAAAAAAAATGAATCTGCCTAACCTTTTCCCAAATATGTTGGGGTCGGCTTCCAGTCTGACTGGATGCAGCTGAATACCAGTGTTTTACATGGAGCGACTGCCTATCTGACCTCCACAACCCAGTAACTAGGCAACACGATACCTCTTGGTAAGACTGGTTGTCAGGCTTCCCGGCTTCTGACTTTTAATAGTAAGTAAAATAATACCAAATTGTGAAATTATTATTTGCACAACAACGCATTATATGCTTAGGTACATATTATACAGTTTCAGGGGGAAAAAGCGCGACTACTCAAATGGAATCAAGCAAACAATCAAATATATGGATGTAATATTTGAACAGAATAATATTTACAATACGAATATTCAATACTAGCGACTTGCCCGCGACTTCGTGCGCGTGGCTTATTTCACCCGCGTTAAGTTACGTCTTTGGTTACTGCTTCGCTCCCGTGGATCGTAGCGTGATTTTATATAGCCTATGTTATTCAGGAATAATGTAGCAGTCTATAAGTGAAAAAATGGATAAAATCGGTTCAGTAGTTTCGGAGCCTATGCGTTACAAACAAACGAACAAAAATTACCTCTTTGTAATACTAGCAATACTAGTGTAGATTGTTTAGGTACCACGTGTACCTTTGTCTACAAAACGGGTAGTTTGCATTTTCCCTGTAGGTAATCAATGTTTCTATAACAGTAGGTAAAGCGACACTGTTATGTCATCGCAATTTAAACTTAATTGACTTTGAATTTTAATTACACCATCATTTTTTTAATAGCAATTAAAAGGTTTCGTTACCTCTATAAAATGTTATCAAATGCGTCTATGTTTTTTGCTTATCAACAGCCTGAGAAATAAAGTACCGTACAGTAGGTAGTAAGGTACCCAACCAGATTACTTTTTCGTGGGGAATACTCATACATCCCTTTCGTTTGGGGTACACGGAGAGTTATGTCGGACTTTTACCGACTAAGACCCTACGGTTCGTCCTGTTACCATAAGTCAGGAGCACGGTAATCGCTCGACGCATGACCCGTGCTCCCGATTGGTATTGGACCGACATTGGCGGGCCCCTTCACTATATGCGGCCTGGCCTGCGACCGCACATTCCACTAGCTAGATATACGCGGAAGGAACACTGCGCGCCCACGTCATTGAAACATCAACATCATCATCATCCATATAATAAACGTAATGTTTTTGTTTTATTAAAAGTAAATTACTTAATTAATGCAAAACTGTGCTGAGCCCCTAAGGTTCAATATCAAATACAACCGCAGTACTATAATAATAAAGAATAATAATAATAATATAGAATAATAAAATAGAATAGTATTTTGTGCACATTGAAAAATGCACCTTATGTGTACTTCAATTGACGTACAAACGCAAAAGACTGATCGCTTGTGTTTAGACAAATTCTCAAAGATCCGAATCGAATTAAATCCTACGAAATCGTATCGTCTCCGTAACGTTTCGTTTCACGAAGGTGTGAAATTATGCTAATTTTACGAGTGAGAAAATCTCGGGCAGCGGTAGATTCGCCATCAAATTCAATAGAAATTCTGTTAATCTATCTCCGGACAGGAATAGTTGAAGAGCTAGCATAGCGTGACTATTGCCGCGACTCTCGCCCGTAGAGATGGAGCCTAGACAAAGAGAGATAGAGCCAGAAGAGAGATATGGAGGATAGAATAAACTGTACATCATCATCATCATCATCATATCAGCAGGATGTCCACTGCTGGACATAGGCCGCCCCATAGATTTCCCATAGGACCGGTTGGAAGCGGAACTGCACATTAACATGTTTGAATCAAAAACATCCTAGTTTATTACATTCCAAAGGTCATCTAATATTCTCAAAGACTGATGGTCTGACGGCTTCGTGTGTTAACTTGAAAATATTGTGCTTTATGTGATATATCATGCTTTATCTCACGGAAACCGTACATTTTTCTGGGTTAAAAAGCATTCTGTGTTATGCCACACTACAGTCTATCTCAGTGCAAAATTTCATCCAGATCCGAAAGAACTCTTTCACGCTTAAACGGCAGAACGGATCTGGATGGTTTGGTATTTGTAGCTACAATACAAACATCCATTCATTCTCACAAATTTTCTCATTAATTTATTAGCAGGACGTATGCAACTGTCAATTTAGTCTGAGACAAAAAAATGCACATTAGTTAAAATACAAAAAAAGCGCATCGTTTTTGGCTTGATTAAAAAACGTATTAGTATGGTCGCCATTTGCCACTGTTTTTTTAAATAAAACGTTTTTTTGAAAACCTCCTCAAAAAAAATAATTAAATCGTGCTACTAACGTATTTAATTCTACGCATAAACATTAACATACCTACCTACTACTGATATAACCAGTTTAGTTT
This sequence comes from Caradrina clavipalpis, assembly GCA_932526535.1. Classification (NCBI taxonomy): domain Eukaryota; kingdom Metazoa; phylum Arthropoda; class Insecta; order Lepidoptera; family Noctuidae; genus Caradrina; species Caradrina clavipalpis. Next base: position 3,689,283 of record OW052110.1, read on the forward strand.
GCCGGAAGCATAGTAAATAGTATTACCGGAAGCTAGTATAGTCCCGCCTGATTGGCTGCTTACTTCACGAGGAAAAGAAAATTGTACTACAGATAGAGGATAACATCATTGTATATGAATACGAGGTGGATGAGTCGTCGTGGATGGATGATAAATTTAATTCCTACATGATTCTAGACCTAGACCAGCTGGTCTATACATTTTGACTGTCCCGTCAGTCTAACCAAGATGTATCCGTCTTACCCAGTAACTAGGTTGTGGAGGTCAGAATAGGCAGTCGCTCCATGTAAAACACTGGTATTCATCTGCATCCCGTTGTAACAATATGCGTTGTTATTATGAATTATGGTACACGAGTACGGTTGAATCTCTACAGATTTGGTTTTGGTATAGACTGGAAGCCGACCCCGACATAGTTGGGGAAAAGGCTAAGCAGGTTTTGATGTTAGTCTCGTGGTCGCAAGCACGACTGTTTAGCGTGGGGATCCTGGATCCGATTCCCAGGACAGGCAGTATTATTGGGATTTTCCATTACTAAATTCTCAGCAGCAGCCCGGAGTTTGGAAGTTGGTGGTGTGAAACGTCCGTGCTTCGGAAAGCACGTAAAGCCGTTGGTCCTGCCACGCCTGATGTTTCCCGGTTGTGTAGGATTACCGTCCCACCGGTCTATGAAAGATAGGGAAGAAGGATTGCACTTGTGCTACCTATAGACATCTGCAATACTAAAGGACTTGTAAATGCGCGTCTCCCTATAGACAAAGTTTAAATGTCTCATATGCCTGTAATTACACCGGCACCCATACACTTCAAACCGAAACACAGCAACGCTGCTGTGCTGCAGAAATAGCTGTATGGTGATAGTACCTACCTACTTGGAGGAGCTTCTTCACAAAGTGCTCTACCACTACCAAAAATATATCGTTAAGAACTATTTGGTACCTGCTATCTTCAATGCTGGTCCCTTTTCAAATAACAAAATAGATAGTAGACGACAGCTAAGAGAGGATTTGACCTTCACGTCAAGACGGACAAAGTTGCGGGCAAAAGCTAGTAAATCATAATGGAAGGTACTTTACCGAAGTAATTCTCCAAAAAGGTTTTGGTGTTTGGTCGGAAAAGCAATTATTATTAAGTTAGAAGGAAATCCCGTTTCGGGGAACCACAAGCTTTCAAAGCCTCCTGCATTTTTACGCTAATTGAATTTATTTAGAAATTGCGTGGATATTTACTCTTTAAATTAAAAATTTGGTTCTTTAGAAAGGTCGGGTGCGCAGTACTCGTAACCGGGGCGTGCTTATGATCAGATGTATGAACGTAGTAAGGATCGTAACAGGTGGCGTTCTGTGGTTGCTGCCTACCCCCATGGGAAAAAGGAGTGATTGTGTATGTATGTATGCGTTAAAAATATTGGTCTTTCACATAAAAATATTATTGTAATATGACGAAAGAGAACAAGGATATTTTCCTTTTTTTTTTGCTTTTCAACTTTGCCCAACACCAGGAATTTCTCCTGTATCGTAGGTGCATTAACAAGCATATAAACTCACATACACAAACAGTCAGACCTGGAACAACTATCTGTAGGTCAAACAAATATTTGTTCCACGAAGAACAATTTTAAAAACGCTAGGACGAATTTTTGTTTAATTTTTTTCATGCCCTATTTAATCTCTTTTCTCGCGACTAAAACTAAGGTCTTATCTATCTCTGCACCATATTTTGCTAAATAGTTTATTTCCAGTTACCTGGGCAACACGATACACGATACCTTTTAGTAAGACTGGTTATCAGACTTCCCGATTTCTGAGTTTTGACTACATATTTGTTACGACTATCAAAGATCTACGACAGACAGCCGAGAACAACGACTTTAAGTGCTTTCCGAGGCACGGGGGGACCACCAACTTCTTAACTCCGGGCGGCTACTAAGAAATGCCTAATGGCAAAATCCAATAACATGCTTATCAGTCGAGCTTACGACCACGAAGCCAACAGGGCAGTTATTGATTAGAAATATAAAGCCATTTTACTTGTAAATAAACCCCTAAAGATGCCAAAATAATGCTAAATAATTTAAAATGGTTCGTCTTTCATTTAATATTCGTATCTTTTACATAAAAGGAAAATACTCTCTGAATTTCTTAGCCCTGCGATTAGGGTTGCCAACGACTTGTAAATTCAATTTCATATTGCTTCATATTTTTCTCGTTATAAGTAGTGGCAAATTGAGGAAATCTCCTTGGAAATTGGTTGCTAACGTAGACTAAAAAAAATATGTATATATGTATGTTACAAGCTTATACCTACCCCGGCTTAGTCGAGAATTTTGGTAATCTGCAACGTTTTTTTTTTGCAATACCGAAATTCTTTTACTAAAATAAAAGTAGCCGAAGTTTTTTCCTTATAAAATCAGGTTGTTTCGAAGATTAGTTGGAACAAACGGATAGACAAAGACCAATAGTTTTTTGCATCGTAACTTCATGTTCGGAATAATAATATATATGTATATCCATAACTACAACTACACTATTGTATTAGGTTAAGCCTGTGATGATAGCTGTATGTGTTTAAATAAAATAAATAAATAAATAATAATAAATTGTTATAGGTACCTACTTAAATTAAAAGCTGTTATTTTGACATTACGTACGAACAGGGGGTCTACTCTCTTTCTTCCAAACGAAACTTCGGTAACGAACGATATTGAAACGAAATTTCGTGAATGATCCTACTCTAATTCATTTTCGGACACACACAAAACGTTCGGTACCATAGATAATTTTCGTGAATGAAATAGAGTGTGGGTTCTTTATGATGTCATTTAAAGTTAATTACGGTTTTTATTTTAACTTAAAATTAATAAACTCTTTTGCTTTATTTTTATATTTTACATTTAACACGTGATTTATTAAATATTTCTTGTAATATTCATGCGGAAAAAATGTAAATACAGATAAAATTATTATTTTTAACGAAATTCATCGAGACACTATAAAAAACCTTTTCACTGTGATTGATAACCGACTAATTTTAAGAGTTCTATTTCATGTTAACTATGGGTAGTAATGTATGACAACCAAAATTTCTGTATATTCACCCGCACAGTCTAATCAAAACATGTCAACTTATGATATTTTATTTGAATGTTTTTTAATACTTTTATTGTTTCTCAAGTATTGTGTTTATAAACCAATGTTTCCAAGTGCTTTTTTACACACATCGCGCTCACGAAACACGTTCCGTAAGGAAGTTTCAAGACGTATTGTCGTAGTCTGCATTTTGGGTCTCCACAAGTTTTGTTTTGGATTTCCGCCCCCGTCGCTGACTTGATACCGGCCCAAGTTGTGCCTAATGTAGATACATTGGCCCCTATTCCCCTAAACGTGCCTACGCTACTATCGTCGCCACGTACAAACCTATGTCGCAAACCAAGAAGGGGAATAAGAAGAACTGCGGGGTAACGCTGGCAGACCCCAATATGCTGCGTGCAGCAACATAAGACGCAGCTCTATGTGTCCCAGCTACATCACACCACGAAGGATGAGAAGATCGTGGCGATTCCGTGGAAGGCTTCGCGACACCACCCAGCCCAATACGACGCCGTCATTTCGTGTGCAATAGTTATGTTTTTGTGGTTTCTATAAATATGTTTGATAGTTTATAATATGTTATGGGTGTTTGTTATCCGAAATAAAAGAGTAATATCAAAATAAAAGATTATTATTAAAAACTTCGTATGTATCAATATAATATTTATCCACATTCAAAATATTTTTTTTTCACTAAATATAATGCTTGATTATAGTTTATCCCACATATTCCTGTCCAATATTAGCACTAATAAAGCACAACTCCTTAAATAATTGCCGTATAAGTCTGTAATATCCAACAAACTCAATGTCGGGAATTTGACCAATATTTAGTTGATTGCACAGGCGCCGCCGGTTCTTTCTACTCTCTAAGCGTTCTTCACGTAAAGTAGCTTTGATTTAAAGCATCCTTGTAGGAAATTTAAAGCAATTTTCTTTTAAAATCCACACAAACGAATATCAAAAGGTAACAATTTTGGTTTCGTCAGTTTGAAGTAAAATTTCCGAACATTCTTATGTCAAATCAAAATTTTCGGTCGGACTATTATGAATTAGAGTAGGTTTAGAGAATCTAAATGTCAAACAATGTTCGTTCGCAAGAAACTTCGGAACGAAATGAAACCGTGGTAGGAAACACGCGAAATTTCGGCCGAAACTTCGTTTTTCGTTGAATAAGAGTAGACCTCCTGATGTTACGATTTTATTTATCGTTAAAGATTTGTATCAATGTCTTTTCACAATCTACTGTTGCCTAGCGACGGATCTTAATAGGATTGTCCGATTTTCATAGCGTAGCTTGGCTTGGCTCTAGTGAAAAGAGGCTTAAAGAGGGACTTTTCTAAAGACGCGGTTCATATAAAAGTAGTATTACATCATCATCATCATCATCATCTTCCTTATCCCATGTTACTTGGGGTCGGCGCAACACGTTTTCTTCTTCCATACCATCCTGTCAGCCGTCATGCTATCACTCACTCCTTTCTCTTTCATATTATTCTTCACACAATCCATCCATCTTTTCAAAAGTAGTATTACATATTTTGGTCAGTAAGTAGTAATATTCGATAAAGTTTTGCAGGTAGCTTATGGATTGTCTAAGGTAAGGTTAATGGTTATAGTCTATGGGGGAGGGCTATGTACAGCAGTGGAGGTCCTGCGGCTGATATGATAATAAATGGTTAGTCAGTTTCACATTGAATAGCTTAATTTCAAAATGATATCTCAAAATCGTCGGGGTAATAAACTACAAGCCATTTTCTACCAACAAAATTTTACCGTTTTCCCAATAACTGGGTTGTGGAGGTCAGATAGACAGTCGCTCCATGTAAAATACAGCTGTATCTCATTATACTGGAAGCTGACCCAACATAGTACGAAAAAGGCTAACTAGGCAGATGATAAATTTCTACATACGAGTATAGTATAAAACTAAAGTCGCTTCCCGTCGTGTGCCACTCTGTTAGGTACACATAGATCTTTTAAACTAACAAAGGGTTTTATTGCGTTTTCATCAATAGATAGATTGATTCAAGAGGAAGGTTTACACGTGTATAACATCATGCTACGACCAACGGGATCGGAGCAGTAACTAATGACGTAACTGAACGCGAGTGACACCGCGTGGTATATATGTAGCTACTTAATTCATATTTTAACAGTAACCAACCATAGAGCACGAAGGTAATGTTTTATTTTTTATGATCACATCCCTTTTTTTATTTACTCTACCTACTCTACGCTTTATAATCTGTGGATCAGGAGAAGCCATTTTGTAATTCTTTTGATCTATGGTAACCCAACTAACAATTTAACGTCGTTCAAAAGTTTAGTAAACGTTATCTTAATTCCATTGATCGTAATACCTAAGTCTCACTAACGTTATAATAACGTTTACTAAACGCGAAAATGGCCCCAGTTATACGACCAACATTGTCGTATAATGGATATACAAAAGTCACAAGCTGACTTCGTTAAAGTCATTCAAAAGTCGCATGAACGTTATGGAATTACTATTTTCGTCGCGCAGAAGTCGCATCATAACTTTACAAGGGCTCGTTTGTTGTATTGTTGTCATACAGGTGTTTTTGAATGACTAAAACGTTTTATTTGAGTCAAGGAACAACACCTGTAAGACTTATTCATTTTTCTTGTTAGTGACACATGTTTGTGGTTTTGTTTCGAGATTTGAGTCCAAAATAAATAATTACAAGGAAATAAAAGTTGAGTGTTATTTAACTTAAATTTATATATCTCGCTAATAACTGAATCTGTCTCTCATGCCGTTTAGTTCGACTGGGTATTAAAGTTATATGATAATATACCTATGTGTTTTTATTTCAGATTTTCATGCCCCATCGCAATTTTGTGTTTAAATGATTATATTTTTATTAATAAAAATATTTTTATTTCTAAAAATGTAGGACATCTTGCTTTTGTCACACACTTATCTCTTTACGACGTTGTAAAGACATAAAGTCGTATTAAGGTTATTTCAAGACCATGCAATACGCCATGACAGTTATAGTTATTAGTAAATTTAATAAAACGTTCCGTAAATATGTCGGCCTAGACGTTTTAAAGTAAAAACCTGACTTAAATACGACTACAAGTTTGATTAAAGTCAGGGCATGACATTAAACGGACATCATGTAATATATAGGTTATATTTGAGTATTAAATAAACAACCAAGTCATTTAAGAGTCTCCAGTTGCCCGCTGTAAAACAAGATAACGATCGTTATATAAACGTCACTGTGAAAACGCCTATACAACTGCTACATTACATAGATGTCATATAAAGGTTTTTCAAAGACCTAATTTGTTCAGTTCAAAACGTTTAATGGACTATAACGTCAGTATGACTATTGCGTTGTCGTACAAACGTTTTAGCTAATACTGTAATATAACGTCGTTTAGTTTAGTCTTACCAACGTTGCTAAGACCAGCTTATTATAACATATTCGTCGCACGACTAATAAGTTAAATTAAAGACGTCTAAAGGACCTAGTAGTAATCTCACTATCATTATAAGACTGCTATCCAACTTTATGTCGTATAAGTCAAGACTTATATGACGTTTTTGTTTGTTGGGAAGGACCGACATTTTCTAAGCACAATAGCACTTGCCTGGGTACACCATTAATTAAATATTTCTAATTTATTTATTGAAGGTTACCTATTGTTAATTAAATTATATTAATTAACATGTTTCAAAGATTAATTTACTGAATCCTCTGCTTTGCTGGAGGAGCAGTTAATCTATATTAATAGTATCAACTGCCCCGTTGGTCTCGTGGAACTGCCCCGTTGGTCTCGTGGTTGCGAGTGCGACTGCTGTGCAAGGGGTCCCGGGTTCGATTCCCAGGTCGAGCATAAAGTGTTATTGGGTTTTTCTATGAAATTCTCAGTAGCCGCTCGGAGTTTGGATTTGTGCCCGGTTAATGGCAATAGGCTCGCCCCCTATTACATGGGACCTAAAATATACCGGCGAACTGTGGGTGTACATTGGTACACCTCTGCCTAACCCTTCGGGGAATACAGGCGTGATGGTATATTTTTTATATATATTTTTTTATATAATAGTATCAAGAGCTAAGATATTTTTGTTTGTTTGCACCGAATCAGCTCCGAGACTACTGGACCGATTTTAATATTTTTTCCACCATTAGATAGCTACATTATTCCTGAATAACATAGGCTATATAACATCACGCTACGAAGCACGGGAGCGGAGCAGTAACCAAAGACGTAACTTAACACGGGTGAAATAAGCCACGCTGGCGGAGTCGCGAGCCTTTGCTAGTTATAAATAGAGAGGTTAAGCACCTGCCTTCTTTATTAATAAATGATTGGGTCACCTACTCCCGAACTTGAAAGAGAAAGCTCTCTGTAATTATCTCGTTAGCACCTACTTAGGCTTATTTACTTAAGTAGTTAGGTTCGGGCGGGGCCGGGGGCATTTTCTAAGGGGTGGGGTCGGGGGCATTTTCTAAGGGGTGGGGTGGGGGGTAATTTGGACTGTAGGGCAAATAGAAAAACTGTTATTGTATAGTTGTTCTTATTTGTTTAATTACCGTACAGTCGAAATAGCCGCTCAAACTTACTTATAATATAATATTATTTATAAGTTTTTTGTTTAAGTTAATTAATACAGATAAATAATTATTACTTACTACAAAAAAATTACAGACACAAGAAAAAAGAGGTAGCAGCTATGTTGCGGTTCCGGCCGGGCGGTTGCCATGCCGGATTCGGAAAAAATACAAGTAAAAAAATGTTGTCTAGTTGCCACTTCCAATAGGTATAGTAGTTTCTTAAAGAGAATAATGCATATATTATATAGAAGGGCTAGGCAGGGTACATGGCACGCAGAGCTGATGGCCGATGGGGCCGCAAAGTTCTCGAATGGAGACCACGCACCGGCAAGCGCAGCGTAGGACGTCCACCCACAAGATGGACGGACGACCAGATTAAGACCGCAGGAAAAACTGGATGCAGGCCGCTTCCAACCGGTCATTTGTGGAAATCTATGTGGACGTCCTGCGGCTGATATGATGAGAAGGGCTAGAAACTCCACCCTACTATTATTATAATTGCAAAAGTTTGTTAGAATGGCTAAATGGATGGATGGATGTTTCTTACTCTTTCACTCTTAAACGGTTGAACGGATCTGGATGAAATTTGGCACTGAGATAGATTGTAGTCTGGCATAACACATAGGATACTTTTTATCCCGGAAAAATGTACGGTTCCCGTGGGCTAACCAGTGAAATTTGACGCGGACGAAGTCGCGGGGAGAAGCTAGTACCTACCTACTCCATAAAAAAAACTCAATCTTCCATAGCGGTTTCCACACGGAACTAACACAATATTACACACATATAGGTATATATTGTGATATAAACAGTATAGCTATGTATTACCGTTTGTTTGTCTTGCACAAGGTCGGTCGCGGGTAGTCAACCTTGCGGCCGAGTATCTAACGACGTGTGATCAATGCTTTGTTTACCACTTAGATTGTACACAAAAAAATTGTGATTGGTTTGTTTTTTGCAACTTATATTTGTTGTGACTGCCTCGTTACGTTAGCCTAGTGGTCCTAAGCGCGACCGCTACGCTAGAGGTCTTGGTTTCGGTTCCGAGCAAAGTGTTTTTGAGTTTTTCTGTGAAATTCTCAGCAGCAGCTCGGAGTTAGGATTTGTGCTCGGTGAATGGCAATAGGCTCGTCTCCTATTACGTGGGACTTAAAACATACCGGTGAACTGTGGGTGTAAGTACATTAGTAGCTCGAGCAAAGTGTTATTGGGTTTTTGTATGAAATTCTCAGCAGCAGCTCGGAGTTACGGTTTGTGCTCGGTGAATGGCAATAGGCTCGTCACCTATTACGTGGGACCTAAATATACCGGCGTACTGTGGGTGTACATTGGTACACCTCTGCCTAACCCTTCGGGGAATACAGGTGTGGAAACCTGAGCATCGAAACCGGATTCAAAAAGGGGTCGAAAAACTCCAAATAATAATGCCCTTCAATAGTACCAAGTGTCATCAATTTGATCCAATAACAACTCAAATATCAAATTCATGATCGCGTGTTACCTACACCTATTACTTAGAAGGTGAATTCATCGTTTATCTTCAGATTTCACGAGTCAACGACATTGTCAAGACTCATTTAGACGAGGAGAGAATCTCGCCCAACGAAAATTTCCATGCGATTTTTATAAGCAAGACTCGCTCGACTAGATTATTGTCGTACGAGCATGCTAGTGACTTATGCCCAGTTTGCCAAACGAATAGTTTATCTTACCAGTCGTAATACCTTTGAATGCTCGACTGGTCGTTTGGGAATTCTTGTGACAATTTTGAAAGTAAGAAATGTTTACATAAATTATGGATATAAACCTACCCGTTTGCTTTGCTTATAAATAAACTTCAATAACAGCGAAAATACCACAGCATTTGTTTGTTACTGTGGTTACAAAATATCGGTCGGTAAGTTATAGGAATCGTGCATTAAAAACCATACCACCGTGTAATATTTCAGTGTTAAATTACATTACATAAAACACGTTTTTTATATGGTAGAGAAAAAGGATAAAGATGAATAAAGAGACTTCTAATTTCCCAAACTGTCGTTTAAATTTTCCAATTCTTTATGCAACTTTAGACTGGCCCGTTGGCCTTGTGGTTGCAACCGTGGCTGTTGATCGTGGGGTCCAGAATTCGAGTCCTAGGTGGGCCAAAATCGGGATTTTCGGGGGCGCGGAATTTAGAAATTGATGGTGTGACACGCACCGCACCTTGAAAAGCACGTAAAGCAGTTGGTTCTGCGCCTGGTCTGTCCCCAGTTGAGAGAGAGGAAAGAGGGAGCGCACCTGTGTTTGCGCACACACTCGTGCACTACAATATCTCCTGCGTACTTGGCTATACTCTTCAGATCGAAATCAGTCTAAAGAATATTATTATTACTGTTAGTACTATTTACATGAGTCAAGATTTTTATCTCCTTTCGCAAATTAAAGGCGTAGTAAGTCTTCTTGTGTAAACATTACAAAGGTGATACAGAAGACAACCGCCTCATTGGCCTAGTGGTCCTAAGCGCGACTGATACACTAGAGGTCTCAGGTTCGATTCCCAGGTAGAGCAAAAAGTGTTGTTGGGTTTTTCTATGAAATTCTCAGTAGCAGCTCGGAGTAAGGATTTGTGCCCGGTTAATGGCAATAAGCTCATTCACTATTACATGGAACCTAAATATACCTGCGAACTGTGTACATTGGTACACCTCTGCCTAACCCTTCGGGGAATACAGGCGTGATATAGGTATGATGTATATTCTAGTATTCTTTTTTATTTTTACACAAGTTAACATTTTTATCTCCTTTCGCTAATTAAAGGCGTAAAGTCTTCTCATGTAAATATTAAATACACAGGTGATACAGGAGAGTTCAATATCTTATTAAATACGGTTACCCCTCGGCGGTAAATGATGATGAATGTCATTCCACCCTGGTATTTAGAAGGTTATTAATAAGGGTATAATAGTTGTGGCCAGGTCAAAGGACCGGCTGAATGGAAATAGTTAAGTAAAGTCTGTGTGGGTGTTGTAGAGGCTTTGGTTGGTGTAACTATGTTTTAAGCTCATTTTAAAATAGTTTGTTAGGTACTTAAAACTAATACAAATCTGATGTCACATTTTTTATAAGATTTGGATGTTAAATTTGCAATATTTTATCGTTTTAATGAAAAAATACCATACTTTCCTGCTAAAGTGGATTTTCTAAAAATGCTCTTCGTACGGTCGTACCTAGATCGATCGACATTGTTAAAATTACAAAACAAAAAAGATACTTAATGTTTGTTCAGCGCGCAATCAAATCGTTTCACAATCACGCACAGAAGAATCTGTACTTACAGGTATACTTACTAATATTATACACAAGAAAGTTTTGTTTGTTTGTTGTACCAAATAAGCTCCGAACCCTATAGTATAGGTATTACCCATTTTTACCAATAACTACGTACATTATTTCTAAATAACATCGGCTATATAACATCACGCTACGACATACGGCAGCGGAGCAGTAACTAAAGATGTAACCTAACGCGGGTGAAATAAGACTTGCGGCGGAAGCCACGGGCAGAATCTAGTAATACATATATATTTTAAAATAAATAAATAAATAAAATAAAAATATCTTGGGACAACTCACACACGGCTATCTGATCCCAAGCTAAGCAGAGCTTGTGTTATGGTAACCAGACAACTGATATACATACTTATATAATTTATAAATACATACATATTATAGATAAATCACACCCAGACACAGAACAAACAGTCATGCTTATCACACAAAGGTTGTCCTGGGTGGGAATCGAACCCACGACCTCCGGCTTAGCAGTCAGGGCCACTAACCACTAGACCAACAGGCCCGTCAACTACATATTTAGTTTAATCAATAAGTGGGTCAATTTAAATTACTAATAGGTACTTAAGCGTCTGATTGTTTTAATTTTTACTAATTGTTTTTTGATAGCTTCTAATTAAATGTGCGTGTGCCTACGTGACCTGGGACCTGTACGTAACTACCTTCTTATTACTGTGTTGGCAACCATTGTGCTGTATCCAGGTTGAACTGTCAATAGTTGAAGAGCCTTGGAAAACACGTTACGAAGTCGTGTCGGATTGCCGTCCTACCAATCGTACAAGGACTTTAAGTTTTTTTTAAATGCCATTGGATGGCAACCAATCTCACGGCCCTATGTATACCAACAGGAACCGTAAATTTTTCAGGGATTAAAAGTATTCTATGTGCTCCTCCACATTACAAACTAGCTCCATTCAGATCCGTTCAGCCGTCTAAGCGTGAAAGAGTAGCCAACATACATCCATCCATCCATCCTCACAAACATTCACATTTATAATTATAGTACCTAAGAAGGATAGTAGGATTTTGTAGCATACAATAAATGCTTAAAATTAAAATATGCTTAACGTTTTTTCATCTTTTTTTTCAGACACGTAATGAGTCAAAAAACTTTAAATTGCCAGCTTTAATAGATAAACAAGAAACGGAAAGAGCGTACTCAAGATTCACCTCATATAATCTTCTCTACGAAAACATCATAATTTCCACAAAAACACGAAAATATTCCATCCACAACACTCAATCGCCCACCGATCCAATTACAGGCCCCGCCGCACACCACTTAACTTGACAGCCACTACGCAAGACGACCGGTCACGTGTTCCGCCACGTGACGAATAACCTTCTCTGGTCCAAATTGCACTGTCATAACAATAAACTGTGGAGACAGGGCAGGAAACCGCGATATAACGGGTGTAAACAACAACTTGCCATTACGCCTGTATTCCCCGAAGGGTTAGGCAGAAGTGTACTAATGTAGACCCACAGTTCGCCGCGTTTAGGTCCCATGTAATGGGGGGCGAGCCTATTGCCATTAACCGGGCGCACATCCTAACACTGAGCTGCTACTGAGAATTACATAGAAAAACCCAATAACACTTTTTGGTCGACCAAGGAATCGAACACTATTAGATTATCAGGTCGAGAAAAGAGTTCAATCGTTGCGATCATTTTTGATTTTTCTCGAACATCGCATCGATCGGATTCCCATTTTGAGTGTTTTTACGAAAACAAGCTATTTTCAAAAGTATTAAATAAGTTTTGATACCCCCATGTACTGTTAAATGCATAAATAAGCACAAAGATTCAGGTTCCTACGTTGAACCACACAAAAAACACGTTTTTTTCCTGCAATAGTTATCAAACAATGTTTTACGTGTGATGATAAAAACAATGATTTTTCACACAGAAAAAGTCGTTTTCTTGCTCAAAGTTACTTAATTTTATGGGCAGTATGTACGAAAAAACCGATAAAATAAAGTTTTTTTTTACCCAACTCAAGGTACGTCTTTGGTTACTGCTCCTGCTCCCGTAGATGGTAGCGTGATGTCATATAACCTACCTCAACTAACAGACTATACAACGCAAAAGATTTTTATCAAATCGAACAAAAGTAGTTGCTGAGATTAGCGCGTTCAAACAAACTCTTCGGCTTTATAATCCATGCTAATATTATAAATGCGAAAGTAAGTCTGTCTGTCTGTCTGTCTGTCTGCCTTTTACGCTTTCACGACTAAATCACTGAACCGATTTTGATGAAATTTCATACGTAGTAAGTTTGAACCCCAAGAAAGGACATAGGCTACTTTTTATCCCGTGACTTCGCCTGCGTCCGAGATTATCGCCATTTTTTTGACGAAGTCGCGTTCAGAAGCTAGTATCACACTAATATTATAAAAGTGAAAGTTAGTGAGTGTGTATGTTTGTGTCTTCTTCACGCTCAAACGGCTGAACGGATCTGGATGAAATTTGGCACTGAGATAGATTGTAGTGTGGAATAACACATAGGATACTTTTTATCCCGAAAAAAAAATACTGTTTCCGTGGGTTAATATAAATATTAACACTACGCGGACGAAGTCACGGTCGGAAGCCAGTAAATAATAAGAGGAAATAGCCATAATTAATGCAAAACTGTGTAACTAAAGCTGAATCTATCAATCAATCCGAGATGTATTGCAATCTGCAATCAGTACGTGTTGCTGCAGTGCATGGCTTGCTGCCAGACCTGATAGTTCCGCCCTGAGATTTAATTTACTCAGTTACAGGAAATAAGCAAGGGACAAGCACATGACGTTCAATTACACTCATTTATAGGGTTGCCAACCGTAGGTACTATGGCAACATTTTCTAGCATTTGCACGCAATTTGTTCGTGTGAAGTTTGGGCAGCCTTTTTTATTTTTATGACACTATTATTTCTTTAAGTATTTATTTTTTTATCGATTGCCCAAATGTAACAAGTGTCATGGTTATTCTGCGATAATGACGGTCTCTCATACAAACTTTCAAACCCTTTCCTCTCGACAAAAATTAAGTGTCTTCTGTGTCTTTCTCCAAATGCTAATCAGTACCAAATTACATCAAAATCGGCTCAGCGGTTTAGGCCTGAAAGCGTAACAGACAAGAGAGTTACTATTTATAATATAAATACGGATATATAATCCATATCCGTACTAATATTATAAATGTTTAAGGCAAACTGACTGTGAGTTTCCCATTAAATTAAGCTGGACTAAATTCCCTGAAACAAAACTCACAAAAAGCGCAAAAGCCAGAACAACTTCTGACAAGATTCCAAAAACGCTTTTAATCGTTAATCGTCCATGTTTTCCCGCTCAAACACATCCATTAGTGACAAAATGGCGCCAACACCGTCACACGGCGTCACACGTCATGCCGAGCAAAACCACGATAATTACTTACACAAAGTACTTAGTTGTCTCGAGATTGCATGTGTAAACAAAAGCGGAAACATAAGAAGGACGCTGCTAGGAAAACTCGGCTAATGTAGGTCTTAGTAACTGGATTTAGATCAAGGTTTTAAGGAGGTCTAGTTGAGACGGGCCGGTCTAAAAGTGACGGTTTGCGGAGACATGGTTTGATAAAAGATTGCGAGGTTTTAGGTACGAATAAGCTTACATTCTGAAAACATTTATGAGCGATGGAGTTAGAGATAAATTCGTTAGTTAAAGTCAGTTTAATTGAGGATTAACGGAACAGTAACTGTTTAACATTCACTATCACAATGGTCAAATCAAATAGTCTAAGTTGTTTAACTATCACATTAGCCCAATCAAGAGGCTTAGTGCGGAGACAGTCCGGCCAAATCAAACCAAACGTTCACTACTTGAAATTGGTAACATAACTTTTAAAAATGGTGGCGGCCAGATAGATGGTCCCTGAGCGGTGAATGCTTATGCAAATCCTGCATCCCCCCGGCCATAAGCAGAGGTGGAACACCGTGGTGGTTTTAGCCGGTAAGAATCCGGCATACCCCCAGGACAACGGAGAAAGTCCATGAGGTTTTCCACTTTGCACCAAAAAAAAGGTAAATGGTACCGCCATTTTGTAACCATCTAGAAATTTGTTCACTACCACTTCAACCTAGCCTTTTCCAAACTATATGTGGGCCTGCGTCCAGCCTAGCTAGACACAGTTGAATACCATTGTTTTACATAGAGCAAGGTCCTACGTGACGACCACACACCACACAACCCAGTTACTGGGTAAGACACCCTTTGGTAAGTAATTGGTTCACCTACAACAAGAAGTAATTATTATTACAGACAGTAATATTCTGCTCACGTCACACAATCAGTGACCAACTAATTCGTCGGAAAAAATGGAACATATAAATTCTAATACCAACGCACACTCCTACAAGAAATCGATCCTACGAAACTATAGATCTATTGAACTGTCTACAAAAATGTCGGAAGTGCGCAGAGGCCCTTAGCTTACATAGTACATATAAAATACAGATAAATAATGGCTACCTACTTAACCCAGACACAGATACATAATATAAATCAATCAATAAAGTTCTAAGCGGTTGACGGAAGTCACATTTATTCATGGAAATAATATGTACTGCGCCTATATTTATTACAGTTGTATTACCTTTAAAAGTCTAGCCTAGAACTGCAATTAATTGCAAGAATGTTAGGTCAAATGCAATACCATTTTATATCACGCAAGATTTGTATTTAGCGATCGACAGGTACAAATAAATAAAATGTTATTGTAAATAACATCGTTTTAAAAAATGTATGCAACTTCTCGGTTGTATGTTTAAAACTGTAGAAAACATATTTTTTTTCGTGTGTTTGTTAATGCTAATCTCCAAAAGTAGTACCATAGGCTTTTCCCATCTCAAAAAAAAAGGCTACTTAGACTACTTAATTTTAGAAAAAAAAATAGAGTTCCACGCAAAAGTGAACGAAAAGCTGTTTTCAGCGGGTAACATAGACTCAAAAATGAGGGATCTGTAAGAAAATCCACGCGGACGAAGCCGCGGGCAAAGTGCTAGTGTGAGTACCGTTATAGTATGACATACCTAGTTAATTTTCTTTTTATAGGGACCAGGACATTAAATAAAGCCTTAGTTACGACTTGTAGACGTGGATAAAAGAGCAGATTTCCAATCTAATGTTGCGATATTAGGCGCTATGTTGTGTTTAGGTATGTCGAACAGTTACATACCACACGCCTGTATTCCCCGAAGGGTTAGGCAGAGGTGTACCAATGTACACCCACAGTTCGCCGGTATATTTAGGTCCCATGTAATAGGGGGCGAGCCTATTGCCATTAATCGGGCACAAATCCAAACTCCGAGCTGCTACTCAACAACTCACAGTCGAACAATTATTATCAGTGATCGGAATAGGTAGAGCTAATAGGCCTAAAGTTTAAAGAGCAGAAATAAAAAGTGGGCACCTACCTATCTACCTTTATATTTTTAAACAATAAAAATCGTGCTTTCTCTATTTTTAAAAACAGAAACAGGTAATTAATTCGGTAGTTGTTTTACTTTATTAATTTTAGTTGTAACTGCCTCGTTAGTCTAGTGGCCCTAAGCACGCACGACTGCTACGCTAGAGAGAGGCCTTGAGTTCGATTCCCAGGTCGAGCAAAAAGTGTTATTGGGTTTTTCTATGAAATTCTCAGTAGCAGTTTGGAGTTTGGATTTGTGCCCGGTTAATGGCAATAGGCTCGCCCCCTATTATATGGGACCTACATACTGGTGTACTGTGGGTGTACATCGGTACTCCTCTGCCTAACCCTTCGGGGAATAAAGGCGTGATCATGGCATTTACCTCAACCATCTTAAGAGTCAGTTTTATTTTAGTTTCCTTATAAATCTAACTATTTTTAACCTACCTCATTTTAGTAGTTACTGTATCGTGGGAGCGTTTACAAACCTATAAACTTACATACACAAACACCCAGATCCGGAACAACTACCAGTAGGCCATATAAATATTTGTTCCGAGCGGGCATCGAACTCGCGATACGCAGCGCAGCAGTCTATCGGTCAGGCACTGCGCTAACCGTGTAGTCTCATAATGATTACCCTATATTAACAGGTTAACTGTCCGCTGAGCAGACACAATAGTTAAACAATCGCTATGAATCATAATTATGTGGTCATGGGACAGCTAGGGAATGGGTTAATATGGTTGTGTTTTTGTAAAATATTTTGTTTTATTTTCTTAATTGTTTTTTTTTTAATTCGCGATGGGTAAGCTCTTGACTCTAGTCTAGGTCAAAGGTGACAGAGATAAAGTCGACGATGGAGTGAGCTTACCCAGAAGAAGCCTGTTCACTCTCTTTGAAGAGATTAGGGTTGAATGCGTTCGGAAATACAGACGCAGGTAGAGTTCCAGTGATTTTAGTTATCACAAAGTTATACAAACCTAGCCTAAAAAAACTTGATTTAACCTTCAGTAGTAGCAGAGCTCTTTGTGAAGGAGCTCGTCCAGGATAATACTACCACCATACCTATTTCTGCCGCAAAGCAGCGTTGCTGTGTTACGGTTTGAAGAGTATGGATGCCGGAGTAATAACAGGCACATGAGATATTTCAACTTTTTCTCTGGAATAGCAACGCTTTTGCAAGACCTCTGGTATTGCAGATGTATATAGTTTGCGATGAGCACTTAACATCAGGTGGGCCGTGGGGATTTTTGCCATCCAATACCTATCCTGAGCAAAACCTATAGCTTGCTTCTTCACAGTTCTCGACCTTTAGATAAAACCTTTAGTTCCAAAGGATTTAAGGTACAAACAAAGGTTCTCCGAATTTGCGAACCATACAAAGTTAAGCAAAAAAATAATAGTTGACTATCTACTTATCAATCAGTGAACCAAGCGAAGTGATAACTGATAACGATATATTCGGAAGCCTTATTTAATTAACAGTTTCGTGGTATAAGCTTATCATTAAATGAGGGTATTGGTACACCTATGTACTTATACCCATTTGTCCTTCCTACTATCATGATGTACGAACTGGTTCAATAATCTAACCTATACGTACCTATATACATACATACTATCACGCCTGTATTCCCCGAAGGGTAAGGCAGAGGTCTACCAATGTACACCCACAGTTCGCCAGTATGTTTTTTGTTTCTGTCCCATGTAAAAGGGGGCGAGCCTATTGCCATTAACAAACTCCGAGCTGCTACTGAGAATTTCATAAAAAAACCCAATAACACTTTTTACTCGACCTAGGAATCGAACCCAAAACCTCTAGCGTAGCAGCCGCACTTAGGACCGCTAAGCCAACGAGGTAGCATACCTATATATCTATACTAATTGTTTGTTTGTTTGAACGAACCACTTAACATTCTTTCTAGGCTACATTTTATTAAGGCTAAAGCTGTAGAGTTTTTTTGAGAGAGCTTATCTCTGAAACTACTGGCCCGATTCTGAAAATTATTCGGCTTATAGGAAGCTACGATATCTGTGAGTGTTAAAGACCATATTTTAATGTTTAATAAATAGGGATTCGTAAGACACGATTATAGTAAATCCGATCCAATGGCCGTAAACCAAGAGGTCAAAGAAAAGATGGATGGATTGTGTGAAGGATGACATCATTCTTCACACACAATCCATCCATTTTTCTCCCTGACAATATCACTGACTCAGCGATAGCATGACGGTTGACAGGACGGCATGGAAGAAGAAAACTTGTTGCGCCGACCCCAAGTAACATAAGAGCAGTAAAATGACGATTTAAGAAAATCCTTAGTAAGAAAAACAGTAAAACTAGATCCTTTGTAAGCAAACGAAGTTCAAATAAAAGCTTGTGCTCACATCTAACCAATGTGCTTAATTGAAACTCCAATTTAACATGACTACCAGTACAATTGTTCATTAAAGTAACAATCGATGAAAATTGCAACAATTAATCTGTTACCGGTTCGAAGCTGTAAATAGCGGTCCAATCTAGTTCTTTCCGGTTACAATTAAACAATTGAACGATTGAACGAAACCATTGTTCAGAAAACGTGAGGTTTCTCAGCTTTTAGTCAAGCTTGAACGATTTTAAGATTAAAATAAATACTTGGTACTGAAACGATTCAGTCCGGGGCGCGTTCACCCATCATGTACAACATGCCATCACACCTGTATTCACACAAATCGAAACTCCGAGCTGCTACTGAGAATTTCATAGGAAAACTCAATAACACTTTGGTCGACCTGAGATTTAAACCCAAGAACTCTAGCGTAGCTTTCGCGCTAAGGACCACTAGGCTACCGAGGCAGTCTAATACCGGAGTCCCGGGACATAGTAGCAGGAGGAACCTAGAGTTTCGGTCGGTAAGAGTCAGATAAAGCCCTCCGTTGTCCATAAAGATTTCCACATGAAAACTAAAGTACTGTAAGCCTATTTCTTTAATTTTTAAGTAATCCTGTACTAATCCTAAGTACCTTTAGACTTAGGATTAGTATAGGATTTTGTTAAAACCTAATTGAAAACAGTGTCCGTGGAGTTTCTTGCTCGTTCTTCTCCATAGAGGCCTACCTACGTTTTGGAAGAAGCCGCAACTATGTAGTTTCTGCGGGTTGTTCGAATGAGATACCGCACCTCCGGAACGCAAAGGGCACAAGAAGGAACATGGATGGGTTATAGTCAGTAAAAGTCTGACACTCCCTCCCGCCCCGCCCAGGGCGGGGGAAGTCCATTGATGATTTCCCATCGGTAAAAAAAAACTATGTAGTTTCAACTTTCTGACTTACTGACTGGACTCTTGACCATTCAAAATTGCCTGTAAATGGTCTAATTGAAATAAATGCTTTGACTTTGACTTCAACATACGATAAACGAGAATGACAATGATCATGATGAACTGCCTCGTTAGCCTAGTGCCCCTAGCGCGACTGCTACGCTAGAGGTCTTGGGTTCTATTCCCAGGTCGAGCAAAAAGTGTTATTAGGGTTTTTCTATGAAATTCTCAGTAGCAGCTCGGAGTTAGGATGTGTAGTTAATAGCAATAGGCTCGCCCCCTATTACATGGGACCTAAACATACCGGCGAACTGTGGGTGGAGATTGGTATATATACCTACCTCTTTTTTTCGGAATGGCATCTCGCAGTTCAACCTAGGGGTTGTTAAGGTATTCTCTGCCTAACCCTTCGGGGAATACAGGCGTGATGGTATGACATTGATCACGATTATACCTAAGTACCTGTACCTACCCGACAAACATCTTTATAATAGATCAATTTAAAACAAAACAAACGCACCTACGTTTGTGTGTGCGCAGGCGACCATGACGGAACTACGGTATTTGATGATTTACTATTTATGATCTTTTGTTTCTCATTGTAGGTACCTAATTACTTTGAGATTGGAATACAATGACATTATAGTATTTATTTATATCTTACGGCGTTTTCAAAGGCACATGGCTGGCGTCTCTACATAGTATAAAACAAAGTCGCTTCCCGCTGCACTCTTAGATCTTTTAACCTTTTGAACGCCACAGTCGTGTATAACTGACAAGTGCAATAAATAATTTAAAAAAAAAGATTTCTTGTCGTCTATAGATGATTGTGACGTTTTCATTTGTCTATACACGACTGTGGCGTTCAAAAGGTTTAACTACGCAATGGATTTTGATACATTTTCATCAATAGTTGTCCCTTCTTGTGCCCTTTGCGTTCCGGGGGCGCGGTATCTCTTTCTAACAACCCGCAGTCCCGGCAGGACCCGCAGCCCCGACAGGGTGCAAGTCTGACTTGCATTAACGGTTTTTTTCTATGGTCACACAGCCACGCACGTCACCACTTAAACAATAGGACGACTCTGGCTTTATGTAGGTACTTACCTAGATGGCTATTTCATCAAACCGAAAAATCAAAGGAAAACCAAATGTTGTGTCATGTATTACGTACCACGTTAACTCAGACAATAAACCAAGTGAGAAATAAAAAACATTTTTCCTGCAATGACACAATACTCGTACCTATACTAAATGTACGGTCGCTGACAATAGTCGTTTAACATTTCGGATATTAAAATCCTAATAATTAAAGGCAATACATATTCAAGGAAATACGGAATTAATGTGAAATTAAGATAAAGTAATAGATACCGGTAATATTGAAAAGCGGTTCATCGTATTATTTCGTGTCTATTCAAGTATTTAACAGAGAAATCTGAAAGGAGAAGAACCTAGTCTGCTTCTAAAATAATAATAAGTTCCGACGTTTCTGAATCAAAACAAGAAACCCAGTTACTGGGAATTTCCAAACCTTTTTCATTTGAGATTTGATTTCTTTGATGTTTACCTCAATAATTGGGATTTTGTAGATCAAATAGCCTATGTAAGTAAGATAACTTATCAAAAAAATACAACCGATATTTTTTAAGCCAAATCATTAGGTCCCTTGAGATTTCAGTTACGATTTCGACTTTTGTCGCTAACCGTACGTATAAAAAATTTGTATGAGTAATAAATAAATAAATAAATAAATAATAAATAAGTAAAATATTATTTTCTTTCTAGAAGCGACCGAGTTGTAAATTAATAAAACAGTTTATTTGCATACATAATCTTGCTAAGAGTTTGTTTGTCCATAAAAAATCCCCCACGTCTTATTGCAATGATGACAAATAGCAAAAAACGTATATTACTCATAGTAGGTTCTAGGCCAAATTGTATAGAAGATTATACGCTAATTGCGCACAAATATCTATTGTACAGCTGCTAAACAAATTCAAAGTCAAAGCATTTATTTCAAACTAGCTTTTGCCCGCGACTTCGTCCGCGTGGATTAATAGTTCCCTGATGAAAACTATCCTTTGTCCTTTCTCGGGTCCCAGACTATATCTGTACCAAATTTCATTGAAATCGGTTCAGTGGTTTAGGCGTGAAGAAGAGACAGACATACAGAGTTACTTTCGCATTTATAATATTAGTACGGATAGACCACTTACAGGCACTTTTGAATTGTCAATCTTCTCCATAGAGACCAACGTTTTGGAACGAGCAACTACCTTCAACTTTAAACTGTAACCTCTGGACAATTCAAGTGCTTGTAAATGGTCTAATTGAAATAAATGCTTTGAGTTTGAGTCAGTCAGTTAGTCAAAAAGTTAAAGCTAGCTGCTCGTCCCAAATCGTAGTTCTCTATGGAGAAGACATAACATCACGTCTTATTACTCCGAAGGGTTGGGCAAAGGTGCCCCATCCTAATTCTATCGCCATCAACCGGGCACATATCATAAAACTAATGGGAACGATGCCTAACCTTGGAATCGAATCGAGAGCTAGGTGACTTACTAAGTAACTACACTAATATTATATATGCGAGAGTAACTCTGTCTATGTGTAACCTTATCTCTGCAAAACCACTAAATCGATCGTAATGACAATTGACAAAAAAGTATCTGGGGATATAAATAATACCCCCAGCTTATTATTATCCCACTGCAGTTCAAATCTCATACAGAGAAGGCACGAGCATTGATCTCCACGCTTGCTCAAGGCGGATTGGTGATTTCAGACCTATATTCATTTTAAGTCAATCCGCACGATGTTTTCCTTCACCGATGTCAGAGATGTCCAAGACAAACTTAGAAAGTGTACACGAACGTAGGATATGGACATAGGCTATTTTTTATTCTGCCAGTTCGTCCACGATAACCAACAAAGCTAGTAGATAATAACATAACATACCATCAAGCCTGTATTCCCCGAAGGATTAGGCAGAGGTGTACCATTGCACACCCACAGTTCGCCGGTATGTTTTAGGTCCCATGTAATAGGGGGCGAGCCTATTGCCATTAACCGGGCACAAATCCTAACTCCGAGCTACTAGGTACTGAGAAGTTCATAGAAAAACCCAATAACACTTATTGCTCGACCTGGGAACCGAACCAAAGTTCTGTAGCGTAGCAGTCGCGTTTAGAAACACTAATCCAACGAGGCAGTTGGTGTTGTAATAAAATTATAGTAACTACGTGCTAATGCAAGCGCAAGTGTATAGAAAACCAGTCACTCCAAGATATATCGTCTTGACCTTACTGAAGGCAATCGACTTTGCTAATAAAGCTTGCAATACATACCTACTAGATAAAAATGGCCGATAGGTATTGATTATTTTATTTATTACGGAACTTGAAATATGATGTATTTAGTCCTTATAAGGATTGGCAGGACCGGGATGGTTGACGCTCTTTGCAGGGAGGGCTACGTTCAGCTGTGGATGGCTATAGGCTGATAAGATGAGGATTAGCAGTAAATCCGGGATGGATGAAGTGGATATCTACATCAAAAACGTACAAGACGAAAGTGTATCGTCATTTCTTTAGAGTTCTTCACTTGTTTGGAAAACCAAAAATATTACCTAAATGAGTTAGCGCCAGAATGTTAAAATGGTTAAGGTACTAATTATTACTGCTGTTAATGAGAATGCTTTTCTCACCTTTATAGTCTATTATTATTTAGGTAGGTACCTATATCATGTTTACCTCCTAGCAGAGACGCAGCTACCGCCGTATCAGCCGTATCAGATATAAGATACGGGCCCCCCAGTTACAGGGGCCCCGAACCCGTTTAAGCCAAAATTCCAAATACTATCCACTATCTAACATAAACTCTTTGGGTGTACGCTAAACTTCCCGGGAAAAAAAATAACATATTGTTTATTTTGCCGAAAATCCTTACCCCTCCATTTGGGTAGAATTTAATTGAAAAGCGTATCCGTGGAGAAGAGATCGTTTCTCGTTCTTCTCCATAGACCCAAATTTACGTTTTGGAACAAGCAACTAGGTAGCTTCAACTTTCTGGCTAACTGACAGACTTCTTGACAATTCTAAAGCACCTGTAAATGGTTTAAAATAAATTCTTCGCCTTGACTTTGACCTACATGTCTAAAATATGGAAGCATCTTGGCAAATTGCGAAACCATAATAAATTCCAAGATGCATTCTTGTGACAACCCAGATTGTGTTGGCATTTAGTATATTTTTAGAATGTTTAAATGTGGAATCCAATCGTAGATTATAGGCAAGGCAACGGAGTTTCATATCCACTTCTAAGGGGCATTCAACAAGTGATCGAAGTCGATGTAAGCAGACTAAGAACGAACAGAGTCTTGTGGCATAACATAAGGATTAGGGAACCTTTTATTCAACAGTCACCTGCAGTTAATAAATTAAAATTCTGTAATTTCTGTCTATTTATAATATTCTACGCAACAAGGAGAATGTAACATCGTCTACGCTTCGCGTAAAGCCATTAAAAAGTAGGACGAACTGAATTTATGTTTTTTTTTCTAAGATTTCTAATTTAAAACTGCAAATTATGAAAGCAGGCGGGCGTTTTTATTTACAAACAACCACGTAACTTGGCGGCGTTTTTCAATACTGTAAGTGTATGTTACATAGATGTTCCATGTACCTATATAGTAATTATTATGAGTTGTGGTCGTTCGAAGAGCTAAACAATTAAAATAGAAGGACGATCTAAGTCATAATTTGTAAAAAACTTACCTCAATGGATGACAACAAAATTCCTTGGCTCGCTTAACACAAAATAACAGTGCACATAATCCTCAGAAAAAAAAGAAAAACGGCGGGAAAAAAGACAAGTTCGTCGCACTTTCAAGTTCAAGCCGACATGATGCACAAAACCACTGTTTTCATTAATGTTTTGATAGTTTATACACTCGTTACACGAAAAGATATGCGCGTGTTATCACAAGGATTGAATAAACGACAGTGCGTAAACAATACCGTGTTATGAATGCGGTTCTGGCGCGAACGTCTGAGGTTATTATCAAAGGCTATTGAACGGAGACAGTAATGTTAACTATTGGGAACAGCGCCATCTATGAGGTACATTATGAGTTAGCGACTCTAATTGTAATACGAGTACAACGTTCTTCGAACTTAGATTGGTAAATAAACTTGAGTAAATACGTAATTATTAAAGTAATTACACCTTGAAGACGATTCTGTAGCCGTTGACAATCATGTTTTCTGCGGCGTGGTGCTAAATAGAAAAGTAAACTGGACGTCACGGATTTTTAATCTCATATGACCAAATAACGGATAAAAATGATAATATGTGCTTAGCTGCGAAGTGCGATATCACAGTATGGGCATCATAGCAGGATAAATAAAAATGTTTGCACATGTTGACATAGCTAGGTAGCTAACTATGTAGCGTGGATGTACTAAGAACATGTTAATTATTAACTACAGTTGGGTCTATTTTCACGCAACCATTTGATTAAAATTTTTGACTAAGGTCGAATTGACCGCGGTCATCGAGTTTTCTCAAACTACCCGCATTTAAAAGTATCACAATAAGAATTCTCTCATCAAAATCTAGATAAACAACTTGCCATCTTCTTGATATAAATAATTTGTTCTTTTTTGGAATCAGCAAGCTCTTTTAAATATTTAGACTACAGAGATTGAGTAGAAAATTGCGTTCAAAATATACGGTACATAATTCTGCGCGACATTTATTTTCTTGCACGTAATTACCCAATTTTATATAATGTTGAATTTCAGTTCATTATCAATTAGATAGAAGATTTAAAACTACTCAAGCATAATTCTAAAGTCTATGCTAAACTAAATGAAGATCAATGGATTTTTAAGAAAGGTCTATCTACTTTATCTACACCATACTAATATTATAAAGAGGTAGTGAGGTTGTAGGAATCACTGGATCTACTGAACCGATTTAAAAAAGTTTTTTATCCATAGAAAGCCACGTTATTTGTGAGTGTCATATAACATCACGCTACAACAAACGGGAGTGGAGCAGTAACTAAAAATGTAACTTATGGCGGGTGAAATTAGCCACGCGGACGAAGTCGTGGGCAGTTAGCTAGTTCTGTTTTAACCCTTTAACCGCCGCAGTTGTATATAAGCAACTTATCATTTTTGAGCCCATGGCAAACATGGCATGCAACTGTTGCAACGTGGTGCCATGGGCTTAAAAATGATAAGTTGCTTATATACAACTGCGGCGGTTAAAGGGTTAATTTTACAATGCAATATATTTTTACTACAAATTGTGTCAACTTACAAGTAAGGTGTAAAATAAAATACAGGATAAAATCTTAACTGTTATTTATAATGCAATACACACCAAAAGAGATGCATTGGATACATACCACATGCTTACAACTAAGGTTTTGGAGAACACTTCTTCACAGTTATAAATATAATTATAGATTACAGTACCCGCACGAGTGTCAGAGGGTAAGGCGATGCGCAGACTGCCCCGCATCACGGAGCGTAGCGCGGGAGCACGTTGTTTGTATAAAAAACACGCGTAGTGCAACACACAGAAAACGCGTTCACGGGCAGTGTTGCTGATCATCAGAGCTCCGTCACCACGCAATACACAGCGTACTGCGGGGCAGTGTGCGCATCGCCTTACGGTCCGATAGGATTTTAGAAATTGGATACATGTTAACCTAAACTTCAGGTGTTGCCCTAGTATGGAATTGAGTTTAGCATCAAAAATATCCCGCAATTCTAAGATTCAGATTTTTTTACCATTATGTTTGCATGTTAACTATTTTGGAATGTTTGTAAGTGTCAAAAAATATGTAAATCGTATTCTGAGATAAAATAACATCAATATAATTTAGTTTTATTGCTGATTTGGGCCAATTGATTTGTCCTGAAATCCCAGGTTTTTTCTTCAAATCGTCTATTTCAAGAAATCATATCCATATTTTCATATCAAAATGTTAACTTTAGATAAACATGAATCCGATTATCCAATACTTCAACAAAAGTAACAGAGCCAACACTCATTCTCAAGCTCTTGGTAAAACACCATGTGAAATATTTGCAGGTACTGTAGGCTCCTCGTTGAGTGCATGTTACTTGCCAGCGGCTGTGGCCAGCGGGTTTCTTAATACTAGGATCACTGAGTCTCCGCGAAGGAACATTTTTGAAATAAACCTATCCTTGTTTACAGCTTTACCCTGAAATTAATAAATGTTTTGATGTGAGAACATAATTATAACATAATATATTATACCATTACGCCTGTATTCTTCAAAAGATTAGGTAGAGGTGTACCAATGTACATCCACAGTTGGGTAGATGACACCGCAATCAATTGACGTAGTTTTTATGAGCTGTCAAAACGCCATTCCCTCATAGATTTTCTATAAGAATACTCAACTATGACGTCACTTTTTTGTCATCTCAATTCACTAACTATTTATTGATTTCAAAGCAACTAAAAATCAATTCTTACAGTTATTTAAAAACTCATCGGGTTTTTAGTGCTAAAATTAAATGTTTTTTTTTTGTGAAGTTGTTTCTTGAAATTATTGGTTAGTGGTGTCATCTACCCAATTCGCCACTATGTTTTAGGTCTCACATAATAGGGGGCGAACCTATTGCCATTAACCAGGCAGAAATCTTAACTCAGAACTGTTACTAAGAATTTCATAGAAAAACCCAATAACACTGCTCAGCCTAGCAGAAGAAAGTATCTAAGTACTGTTTTTGGTAAGTACAGTTGCCGGTTTGTAAGATGGATAAGTAATGAAAGTAGTGGGGTAAGTTTGTAGTAACAGTGGTAGTAAAAAAAACTGCATTTCTTTATTTAAACTTTATGCAACAAAAGCACAAAGGCGGACTTAATGCCTGCATTTCTAACTGCTGTTACCAAATTACTTGCTGATCGGGTGGCTGAATAGGGGATCGGGCCCTGTGGGGTGCATTAAACTAAACTGTTGAACTACATAAATGCACTCAATATGAAAAGGGTCAGCGCTTTTGTTTTGTTTATGATACAACCAAAATAAATAACAACAATGCAAGGTAATCAAAAACGCAATGTTTGATAATGGCACCTAATCACCTAAACCCACTTTTTAAGTAAACTAACCCAACTTTGAGCAACAATTAGTAATGTTTTAAAAATCAATAGATAACCTCTAAATTCACTGTTTGTATCATTAATTACACTCAACAAAGACGAAATAAAGTGAAAACTTTAAAGCAATTGCACTGTAAACTGTACCTTCTTGCCTTTGCCTAGCCTTGGCACTTCAGTCCACATTTCTTTGACATTTTCAAGTACCATGTTGCAATGCCGGTCGAACGCTTTGACACGGCCCAGCAGCTTTTTGTTATTTCTGCAGTTGATCAGAACTTGTGTATTGTTCTTTACTGACTGCGTAAGCACTGAGAGGGGGCCCGTACTGAATTCTTCCTCCTCAATTTTAGATAATTCTTCCAAAGTCATCTCCGAGCGTGGCTTAGATGTTGACGCCCTGGAAATATATTTTAGGTAAAGAAACAGCTTGTATGATGCATAACTCAATTGTTTTAATTGTTAAAGATGTAGTACTTACATTTTAGAGTTGTTTTATTTTATTGAGAAGAAATCTACAAAATTACTAACAATCACACAACGAAACGAACGCCAATTTGATTTTTTAAATGTTTTTGTTTTGCTGACTTGGATAGTAGTCTTTTGGGCATTTGAATATTTTGTGTTGCCAGTGATATATTATGAAGTGTTGAAGGTAAACTCAGTTTCAAGTTTCTTGCTTGTTGCAATACAAGAACCAGATAATTATATTGTAGTTCTAAAATGATATTATTGATTGCCATTTCGATTGTTCCGTGAATTATAACTATGGTTTCGTAAATCTTGCAACAAGAACACATCTAGTCTCAAATTGTTTATTACTAGACAACAATTCCTACTATGAGGCTTCCGTAGCCTGTGCAAGTATTTGAATCCATTTATTAGCCTTTATTATTTCTACCTACCCCCATGGGAAAAAGGCGTAAAATGTATGCATGTATGTTATTAGCCATTATTTTGACTGTGTGGTTAAAGCCCTCAAGCTGGTAAATGCCAAAAAAAATATTATTTGCTTTCTTCTAGTTTGACCGCTTTCTTAACTTTAAAGTGTATTTTTAATATCCAGGAGTCCAGGGTCAAATAAATTAGGGCTGAGGAAGTAGCAGATGACCCCACCTATCCACCATTTTCGTATATTCAACGTTCTGCCAAACATCCTGTATAGGGTGGCATTAGGACTGAGGTCCTTCAAATGCTTAACGGCCTTAACCAGTAAGTGACAAGAGGTGTTTGGAGACGACAAAATAAAACAAAACCATTCATGAAATACTTTTATTTACCTTTTTTTCTGTAATAATAAGAAAAAATGAAGTATTCAACTAGCTTTTAGTAACTAATTTTGATATAATAATTCAATATATTTATAATTCACAGTCTTGGAATAAAAATAAAGGCTAAATTTTAATAATAGACATTGCCATTTTCATTCAACATTAGTTTTTTCCTCTTGCAACACATTACGTAAACTTTTAATATTCATACAGGAACAAGCTAAGAAGATGCGTACCGGGATCACACTTACATAAATTTCTTTGGTTATATTTACAAATATTTATGTACTTCTCATTAAAAACTTATGTAAATTATCACAACTACATATTTTATTAATATAGCAACACATTTGCGAAAGGCAAAATAAATATTATTTATTCTGAAAGAGCCAATCATTTTAGTTTTTATTTTTAATTCCAGTACGCAAATATAGAAACAATCAGATTTAATGAAATGCACGATTTAATAAATGAAGTACAAATGATTACCGCAGTCGGATAAAACCTGTAGAAAAAACCTTTCTGTAGAATGGCCACACTGGATGTTGCCACAGATAAAAAATACCAAACGCTGCAATCCAGTATTTGCCATTCAATACAGGGACCATTAACTAAATAACTTTTTTGATCCTATTTTGATTCTAAAAGTGAAGAGAAAATATTACAATCACATCTAAAAAAATATCAATTTCACACCTTAAACAAAATGATAACGCTTTTTAATTTCTTAATTTCGTTGTGAGTCTTTCATCAAAGACCATACTTATTATTTTTAATCACAAAATTTAATGTAAATATTTTTTGCATCAATCCTTTTTTTACAGAAAATATGTATAAGGCGACCACAGAGTAGAAAATGAAATGAGGCCCGCTTTCACCACAGATCACTAAACATATTAAAGGGCTAAATGTCTTAAATTTATCATTCTGTCTCTGTCACCATCTAACAATGTGACAGAGATGCAGGTATGTTCTAAATACGTTTAGGCACTAAGACCCACTTTCACAAAATCACTAAATATATTTAGTGCATAAACGTATTTAGAACATCATTGCATCCCTGTCACATTATTAGAAGGTGACAGTGACAGAATGATAATTTAAACACATTTAGCGCTAAATATGTTTAGTGATTTTTTATGAAAGTGGGCCTTAGTGTATTTAGTGATTTTGGTGAAAGTGGGCCTGGGAGTTCATCTAGCTTGCTATTTAGTGGTGCTGGCAAATAACCAGGCGGCCTACCTGATAGCAAGGAGTCTCCTCTACCTAGTCACTATCCCAGAGTCAAAGCTGAAATGTATCATAATGTTTGACCCTTAGCACTCTGATTTCATTACTTACTCTGTGTTTTGTTTTCCATCACAGTCGGCGAGGCGTACTCTGAGCTTTGCATTTGTTTGAGTGATTACCAAAAGTAGAGAGTTGCGTCCGGTTAAAACCGCTTTAAACCAAGCAGAGGACCCGTTGCACTCTAGGCCGACGTCACACCTACATTATCTATATTTGTAAAATTTAATTCTCCAGACCGATTCCGGCCACGGTGGCTAATCTTAATGCAGACTAGCCACGTACGCAGAACATATTATAGTGCTCAAATGTGTGCACAAAAGGCAGGTGCACTACTATCTATATAAGCACTCACACAAATGCAAAACTCATACGCATCGCGAACTGAACCTATTTGTAGAATCAATAAAGTCTATTTTCCGGTAAACGCCAACAAAATTATTGCTTACTTAATACTAATCTTTATCAACAAATTTCCACTATAACAGACATTTTATTGAGGTTTATTTTGCGACGATCCAGCACCATTACATTTTGTACCAAGCTGTGGCAGTGATCACGATAATGGACGACAAATATTATGCATCTATTTATTTATAAATTATTGCAGTATTCCGATTAAAGCGTATTATTGATAGGGGCATGAGCAGGATTGTATAAAATGATATGAGTATCAATTATATTAGTACTCATTTTTTTTTTAATAATTCACACGTTTTAGCTTATCGAAACTGATAATTCTATACTATTCGGATAAGCCGTATAAGTAGTCAACAGTAACATATGTATAGACAAACAAATTAGGGTTTGTTTGTTTTGAATCCTGCTCATGGCTCTACCACAAATATATCAGATTTTTAATATTACAAAAATACGATTTATATTCTATTTTCTGTAAGCATGTTTGATTCGCTGTAGCACCATTTATATAGAGGAATAAGAACGGATTTATATAAATTATCGTAAAGCATTCAACACTCAAAACTAACTAGAAATGCCTTTGTATGTCGCCGTCTTTGTGTAAAACAAAATGGAAGATTGTTGGAAGTATTCCTTTATTATTCATATTTAGTAGGCTGCAATCCGGTTGCAGTTGCCTATTTGGTCAATAATACTATGAGCAGAGGTCAGGGCATCGGCCATGCCTTAGCAGCCAGCACACCGCCCGCGATCCGTCAACTTTTTCCTTATCTTGTCATTGTAAAATTAACTTAAAAACTGTACGTATAAGGCTCTAACACGAATGGCAAATTATTTGCTATATTGGAGCAGAGTCAAACTCTATTTTGGTTCCTTATTTCTGTCGATATACTTGACATACTATACAGGGTTCATTGACTTTTTTTTTACAAAATGGTGGAATGTTTTTACGACCCAGACGGCGACATTAAAACATGACAGAGGCACAAATTTTCTATAAATCTCAAACACTATAGTCGTTATAAAAATACGAATTAAGCATTATGTACCATAAGACACTTCTCTTTTACCATCACTAACATAGGAAATTAAAACTAACCTAATAATATTTACAGAGATCTCTTAGTTATATTTAATTAATCGTTTTTAAAGGTGAGAGCACATGTGTGAATTTGGCACCGTATTGCTTTGATATTAAAATATGCAACGGTACTTTAATTGAAGTCTTTTTATGCAATTGTTTCGCAAAACCGTTTATAAGTAAATGCTAGGCTGCACTGTGGTTACAGTTGAGCGGCAAGATTTTGTAACATGAAGAAATCAATGCAAATGTTCATGCACTGGTAGTATTATGTACCATAGTGTAGAAGAAATCTGCTTCTAAATAAATAAACAAATAACGGTTTCTCAAAAAAGAAAATATTGTAAAAAAATGTCAAACGCGCATAAGCTGTTCTGATTGGTCGTTGATAATTTAGTCATCCAATCACAGCAGTTCCAAGAAACGAGGTTTTTATCCTTGCCGAATCAAGAGATATTGAGGTCCAAAGAACCTCCTATAAAGCGACGGTGATACGGTGCCAACAGTACTGTGCTATAACCTTTATAAGTACGATCTTACCGATGTTCAGTAAAATACATACAAATATTTAGAAATACAGACTGAATTTAAATTCACTGAACTTCTTTCAGAGGGTGAAAGTACTTAGGAAAATGAACAAATTCTACTAAGAAACAGATTCAGGAAAATGAACATAAAATGCCGTTCTTTGGCAGTCGTTACGCATATTTAGAAGCCGGGAAGTCTGACAACCAGTCTTACCAAGAGGTATCGTGTTGCCCAGTAACTGGGTTGCAGAGGTCAGAAAGGCAATCGCTCCAAGTAAAACACTGGTATTCAGCTGCATTCGGTTAGACTGGAAGCCGAGCTCTCCATAGTTGAAAAAAGGCTAGACAGATTGATAGGTTGAATATAAAAAACAGCTGTTTCCTACAAAATGTATATAGCAACTGTTGTTTTTGTTCATGTTTCAGGGTTGGTTCATTAATAAAATTTGTTCGTATTCATTAGAACTTTTACCCCCTTAAAAACGCGCAGAGAATAAAAATTCACCCTGTATGCTCTACATTTATGTACAGAAGATATTTCTTACCGTCAAAATTGCGTTTCATTATTACAAAATATGAACACTTTCGTTTTCTGCCTATATTCGTAACAAGCTGATAAAGTAATAAAAATAATTTCTTTTGCTTCTTTCTCGTTCTTTTAACCTTATTTCTAATTTAATTTTGAACATTCTTTTCACGCATTGAGTACCTACATCTTTATTTACCTAATCAATTTTAAGCTGCAGTCAAATTAGGCAAATCGAGCCTTATTCAACAGCAATTAAACACATTTTTGGACAAGCAACTTACATCACTAACCAGCCATTGACCAACCAAACCAATTCAATATATCAATCAACATACGATTTCGTCAATCACATAAAATACTTCAGAAAAATCAGATCCTTACACACTTTGTTACATTACCGAGTCTTCTGTGCTAATGGCCATATAAATATATTTACAGACTAGATAACTCAATTAAATTACACGCCATTTTTAAGTTATTTTCATTTTTTTGTGATGGCAATCTCTTTGCCTAACGACTTTCTATTTTCGAATTTCTGCTGTAAACTGGCAACATTCGACGGTTTGGCTGTCAGTTTTGTTTGGTTAGGTTTATTGTCTGTCTTTTGGGTGACTGTTGGTGGTTTAGGGACTACTTTAGGTTTGTTCTTGTTTAAATTGTCCGCTATTGCTTTGACGGAGTCTACTTTTGAAATGGCACGGTTTGTGGGCGGAGTTTTGTCTGTAACTTTGTTTAGATTAGTGTTAGAATTGACTGGTTTAAGTGGGGGCGTGACTTTGTTCGGTTTCTTCGGTTCTGTGGGGGCGGGTCTTAAAGGTCGGTTGTCATTCGGTTTTGCGGTCACCGCGGGTTTAGTCGCCACCTTTGTCGTATCATTCGGTAGTTTATTATTGTTAATAACATCGGGAGGTTTGACATTCTTCGCATCGGGTACTGTACAGCTTGAAACAACGTCTGGACTATTCATTATTTTCGGCGTTAAGTTCATATTTTTAGTTACTTTTGGTGATTGAGGTACATTTCTGAATGTAGACGTGTTTTTGAGTCCGGGTGGAGTGACTTGTCTTGAGAACGTTGGGATCTTAGAATTTGGCCCCGGTAAGGGTGGGGCCTCTTTTGACTCATCTTTTTTCAAAAAGGTGGGGACGTTAACAGCTGAGGGATGTAAGTACCCACTACTAGTCGTCGACACGTTAGATTTCGCTCCCGAGTTGCTATAAACACTCTCAGGCGTCTTATAATGATCCGAATTCATGTACGTACTGTCGCGATTGTTTTCTCTCTTTTCCGCCGCAGCTTTAGCCTTTCTTTCCTTCTCTTTCTTCCTCGAAAGCGTTGACGCTGAATATATAGACTCGAAGTTACGATTCTGTATTTCATTGACTATCTCTCCGAGTAATCCCATGCTTTCTGTACTTCCAGAATTGGATGGGATCACCTTCGGGGTGTTGTAACCTTCGGGAGGTGGCTGTGGGATCGTTTTGATCGGTGGAGGCACCCCGGGTAAGGGTTTCGAGTGTTTTTCCGGACTCTCCTCAATAACAGCATAGATATTGTCCGTAGATTCTTCAGCGATATGTGCTAATGGAGCCTGTTTCTCTTCAATACAGTCTACGTAATCTACTGACTTGGATTCCGGCTGTGGTTTTGGGTTTGGTGGTGGTATGGGGTCTGAATGGCTCGGTAAAGGCGGCGGTGGGGCAGTGGGTCTCCCGACAACGGACAAAGGTCTTGGCGCGGCTGGCGCTTGTCTCATAGATCCGAAGCTCTGTAAAGCTGGCTTCTGGCTTGCAGGAGCTCTCATACTCTGCGCTCGATTCACGAAGGCTTTAGGATCGTCCCCATCTTCGGAATCCGATACCACAGACACAGACTTGACCGGCAACTCTATCTCTTTCTGGAGTATCGGGTTGGATATCTGCAAGTTTCTTAGAGCAACTTTATCCGCTTTTGCTACTTTGACCTGGTGATTAGGGTTCTTAGGTAGAGAGTGACTCCTTTCAACCGGATTACGTTCTTTCTCTTTCGGTTTATCATGTTTTAGGAACGATGCTATACGGTTTAATGAGATCCCTTCTTTGACCTTCTTCGGTTCTTCTGGCAAAGGCTTTTGGGGTACACCAGCAGAGTGCATGCTAAGAGGTCTTTTGGGGAAATCTTGGGACATAGGGGCATTTGGGGCTGCTCGTAATGGCCCCAAAGTCTTCGACCCTTGTAAAGGTGAGATGAGTTCTTTAGCTGTGCAAGTAGAAGCTTCTAGAATAGGACTGGATATGACTGGCCTTGGAGGTGGATTTGCACCGACTGGTGGAGAAACATCTTCCGTTTTCTCAGTACTCATTAAAGCT
This sequence comes from Caradrina clavipalpis, assembly GCA_932526535.1. NCBI lineage: Eukaryota > Metazoa > Arthropoda > Insecta > Lepidoptera > Noctuidae > Caradrina > Caradrina clavipalpis. The sequence continues at coordinate 3,724,648 of OW052110.1, forward strand.
TTGATTTTGTTCTGTACAGTACTATTAGTTCTTTTAACTGAAGGGCTTGTCTTTGGGCTGGTCTTTGCCGTAGTTGGGACGACTGGAAGTGGCGGCGCACTTCTTAACACTGGCTTCAAAACCCCTTGAGAGACAATATTCTGGCTGTTACTCCCACTGCGATGCACCGGCGTAATTTTCGCACTTTTATTTATACTTTCAGCAATACTCTTCACTGGCTTACTAGTTATTGGAGCTTCAGTTTCATCTTTTTCATTTGCAGCTTTTTCTATAGGAGTTAGAGAGAAACCTTTGAAATTGCCAAAGAAGTTGACGGAAGGGTTAATATTGCCTGGGGGAGTTCGGTCTGAGTCGCTTCGGAGTAGACTGGAGCTCATATCATCAGGGTTGGAGAGAGTATGGACGTTGACAGGTTGAGCGTTACTTTGAGCACTGTTTTGAAAGTTTGCAGCGAACTTGCTGGCACTGCGCGAGAGTCGATGTTGAAGGCTTGCTTTCTTTGGTGATGGGGCCCTGTAAACAGATGTTTTTGGTTAAGTAATCAGTTTCTAACGTTTTTGAAATTGTAGTTTTGTTCTGATATCTTAAATAAATCAAGATTCCAATCATGCTGTCATGCGAATTCTGGAGTTCATGCCACATGTAATTATCACAATTAAAGAAATGATAAGACTAAAAGTTTAAACAACAACATTCTGTTAGGTTCGAATTTACATCAGAGAGAACTGAATAGGTAACCTAGCTCATCGTATAACACTAATTAACTATTTATTTATTTATTCATTTAAATAAAACGGCCGAAACCAACTATACCAATTTTTTTTTGAGTTGGGTAAGCTCTTCTCTCTAGTCTTGGTCAAAGGTGACATAGACAAAGTCTACGATGGAGTGAGCTTACCCCGGAAAACCATTAACCATTTAAACACCCATACATATTATAATTTGCTGACTTTACATTTAATAGTAATTATAAAAGTACATAAAGCTTATATCTCTAAGTAAATGATTTCGTTTGTAATTGCCTATTTAATTTCAAACATTTCCAAAAATCCTCTTTATTACCAATTATTTGAGTAATTATATTATAATGCGATTACATGCAGTTAATGCCAAGTACATGCTCTTACAACTAGAATGCCATGCAGTTTTAATAACAAGCAAAACCAGAGCAAATCACTCACCATAACAATGCAGAAACAACACCTTGTCAAGTGTTTGTGTGTGTAGGTAAGTATTGCCAGCTTTAAAAACTGATATCATAGACAAAGTATTTAAATAAGCGAATCTAAGAAAATATAATTTAAATTAATGTAACCATATGGTACAGGTCCTATGTGTTGGATTATTGCCTGTGTTGTGGATTATTGCCCACGTGATGGGTTATTGCCCGCGTGGTGGATTGTTTCCCGCTTAGTGGATTATGGGCCGCGTAGTGGATTATGACCCGTGTGGTGGATTGTTTCCCGCGTAGTGGATTATGACAAGTGTGGTGGATTGTTGCCCGCGTAGTGTATAATGGCCCGCCTGGTAGATTTTGCCCACTCCCCATTGTCCCCATGTCCATTCACAGAGAGGAAGCCTAAATCCCAACGGTTGCATCGTAGTCTTATTATGTGAAATAAGTTATGAAATAGTCCAGCAAACCAGCAGTGGACTAAGTATGTTAATTAAAGTTAATTTTATTTTTGTTAATTATTAGATCTCAGCTACGGAGGCAACATGGCCATCTTGTTTTTAAAACCAGCAATACTTCGTGCAAAAGAAATAAGTAGAATCAAACAAGCAACTAAGAGAATGAAATAAGAGTATTTTATTAAACAGTGCTTTACATCTAACTACAGTTAAACTAACTACTTGTTAAATTATGTTACAAAGAAATGAGATTGGCCCTTTACAGGACACATTTAGAGAGCATAGTTTTTGTTAAGTTAGAAATAAATTATTTTAGTTAACGATCTGTCATTAAAAATGCCTTGTAAAGGTACTCCACGATTTCCGAAAGCAGAAACATAAAGATGAAGTAGTTGTATACATTTATAAACTTTTGATATTTAAAAAGTCGGTTAATAAAGTAACCATGGCTAATTACTTTCGTTATGTATTGACGGAAATGGGCTTTCAGAAATCGGGGATAAGTGAAAAATTAATGTAATTACTATCTACATAAAAGGAATATTGAAAATTAAAGGAAACTTCGAGATGTTTAATCAGTGAACAAAGAAAAATAATTATGAAGTAATCGGTCGTACAATGAGAGATCAATTTTGTAACAAACCAAAACATGATGAGAGTTAAAAAGATACAAAAAATAAACAACGAATTATGAAATTTATGATGATTGAGCAATAAAAAATTAAAAAATAGTGAAATGGAATCAAAATCTAATTTTTAATCTAAACTAAATCTAAATTAGTATTTTTTAATTCCCATTTTGTTAATATTAATTTTATTAAAATATACAGGCCAAAAGTATCACAGTTAAGATTAAAATAAAATTAATAAATCCCATTCATTACGACACTTCACATAACAAAGATCTTTTTTAGTACAGTAATAATAGGGATTTCTTAGAGACTTCACACACTTTCCCTATCTTGTGACCGTGTGTGGGGCCCCTAAGTACTATTCTATATGGATCTACGCTAAAATCAAAACTACTACTTATAATTTTTATCAAATAGTCATGTATAAGTACTAATATTGATATGGAGATTAAAACCTCAGTCTATGGAATTCAAATTAAGAGCATAGAAGAAAGTAGAACAGCAAAGTTGCATATTTAAATTATATAGAAACATTATGCTCTGTTATGCATAGCCCGAGCTATGGAAACATTATAGGCCAATTGGGTATTAGACACTACTAATCAATTAACATACTTTTTATGAGCTGTCAATCGCGATTCCCCCATAGATTTTCTATGGCAATAGCACGCTGTGACGTCACTTATCAGCCTACTCCATTGACTATTTATTGATTTTAAAGTAAGTAAAAATCTATGGAAAAGACAGCCTGTGACGTCCCTTTTATGCCGAATCAATTGATTTATTAATTTTAAAGCAATAATAAATGTAATATTACAATTTATCAGAGTCAATGTCAAATTACAGGTTAATAGTGTCTAAAAACCCAATTACTGTAAATAAAAACGTTACAAATTTTGTTGCAATCTCATGTCAGTGACAGTCAAATGTTCGTAAATTAGTGTTATTTTCGAAAGATTGACACTGAAATTAGATTGCAAAAGTACGGGAATTGTCCACGTGTAAACAAACAACAAAATCGTGCCATTCTTATTCATGCAAATAGGTCTTGTTACTTTTTATTAAACTTGTGTAATTTCACATTCCCGCCAACATTGGCTTTGTCGCGAACTCCGCCAACATTCGCATACAAACTGCTATTATTACTATCATTCCCAACATTATGCATCCTATGCTGACTGTTCGCTACCATCTCATTAGTCGTAGACGCCAAACCCTGCTTTATTATAACGACACTAGGTTTATTTCCCTGTGGCAACTGATTCAGATTAGGCTTCGGTTTGACCGGCGGCCTATTGACTTTAGTATCAAGATTATTCGCGATTTGTATGTCGTCTTTGTTAATTTTTTTCACAGGTTTTTTTAAAGGTACTGGTTTGGGTTGAGTTTTCTCTGGTAAGGTAATTGTTTTATTAGGTTTTGTAGTAGATTTAAGTTCTTCTAAATTGGAGTAAATCGGGTCTTCAGTCTGTGGGGTTTCAGTATAGATATTAGCCATGGAATGTACTGAATCGTTTCGTTTGAAGCTTAGTAAATTTCTTAAGGAAGAAGTACTATCTTGGAGCCTAGCGAACAGTCGTTTGGTGTTAGGTTTGGTGCACCCATTACATAGGTTGTCTACGTACGATTTCCGTGGTTTCTTCCACCAGAGGAGCACGTTGTGTCTGGAGTAGTAGATGAGGAACAGGACCAGCAGGATCGAAGGTATGATGCCGAGGAATATCACGTACATCGCCACCATGAAGTTGCGTTGGACTGTAAGAGAGAGTTTTGGTTAGTTTACGTACATTTTTACACGTATTATGAACAGCCTAGTTTTTTTTAAGTTTTTAGCCACGTATTCACTAGGTAGGGAATAAAAGTTTTAACAGAAAGGCTCTGCCACAGCAAAATATTTTTCTATTCAAGATACTTAGTACTTTAAATCGTGTGAGTTAAAATACGTTTGTATCATGACATGATTAAAAAGATGACGGTAGGCGGGCGGCACGCTGGCAACTAACGGTTCTTTTTTTTCAAGGGATGCCGTTTAGCTTTTTCATGTTGTCATTATAAAAAATACTTAAACACACGATTTAAAGGCGAAACTTGAAACGCAAATTATTTACTTTTCCAAATCCGTGCTGTGATAATCCTAACGCTGTTTGGCGTCAGAAATAAATATAGTGGTAGTACTTTCCCGGACGAGCTCCTTCACAAAGAACTCTACTGTTACGCCAGCAATTGTCCTAAAAGGTACTTACTAGTAGGGTCAGTGGCTGGTCCGGAGTCGTAGGAGCCTCCTGGGCCGGGCAGAGCACACAGGGGAGGGGCGAAGCCCGCCTCGCAGTGACAGTGACCTAGGACGAAACATAATGTTAAAGTATTCGTTTTTGTAAGTCATTGAAATGATCTCATGTTACAAGGACCAAAAGTAAATATATATGGAGTTAAGTTAAGCAAATATAAATCATCTTTCTATTTCTGTCAAACTTTTAAATTTGTCAGAGACAAAATAATGTTTTCGTTAGTTTATAAGGCACACGTGCGTTGCGCAGGTGCGCATATACAAACTGCGCAATATATGCGTTAAGTTCAAAACGGCTATAATAACACTATCACGCCTGTGTTCCCCGGAGGGTTAGGCAGAGGAGTACTAATGTATATCCACAGTTCGCTGGTATGTTTAGGCCCATCGAGCCTATTGCCATTAACCGGGCACAAATTCTAACTCTGAGTTGCTACCGAGAATTCCATAGAAAAACCCAATAACACCGCTCGATCTGGGAATCGAACTCAAGACCTCTCTCTAGTCGCGCTTAGTACAGTCTGTTGTCAACATTATCTGACCCACCCTAAACACAACCAAAATTGGACCCTCTGCCTATGATAATAAGGTTTAATTTCAATTTATCGATGAATACAGACACGCATAAACCCACCCAACGTTGTCGGAGCCACCGGCATTATAATTATCATTTTGTTAAGCTATTTTAATCATTATCTCGTTGACATTAAAGTTAAAAACCTTTTAAGTCACCTTACATAATTAGAACCCAATCTTGAATTTCGTGGAGTCTTAACAAGTTCTTGTGGCTTGGCGGTTTGATGTTGGATTGGCGAGGAACAACATGTGGGTTCGAAAACACAGTCCACAGTGTTATCAGTTTCTTTTTTAATTTGATTTCATTTCTACAAAATTGTTTGCATTATTAAAGAACGGCCAATATGATTTACGCCTAATAACTTATCTTGTAAACAGGTGGGTAAATTAAAAAAGTTTAAGTTCACATAATATATTTGCTTCGTGAGGTAGATAATAAATTCGTCTACTTAAGTGACAAAAGTTACACTACGCCTATTAGCATTGACTGTGCACACACATTTGTAAATCGTTTCGCATAACTCGTTAAGTATTTTTAAGCAATTTGGTGTAAAAAAGCATCATGTCGCAGCTTAATGACTATACCAAACATAAAATCATATTTTTACATGAGCAGAATGTTGGAATTAGAGAGATTGGTCGTCGTCTTAATATAGCAGTAAGTGTTTTTTTTATACCTATTTTATTTAATTGATTGTGATTAATGAACGCGTAGTTGGCTATTTTACTATTACATTCACTCCTTACAAGTTACATAAACGGTTCCAAAAATGTTTTTTTTTGTTTTAGAGAAATACGACTGTAGCTAAGACGTTATGGAGACAAAGTAAATATTCAGCGGATTCGTCCAGGGGCAAAAAACATCAAGTATAGTCCCGAATGCGATTGCCCATTAGTGTAACCGCAATAAAACACCATATTTCAGTGGAAACAGTGAGAAGGCAATTTACACGCTGCTGGAATAAGGAATTATAAACCGGCACAGAAAATAGCATTGACACCTGCTGAAGAGGGGTCCGTTTTGCCCAGGAATATTTAAATTTTAATTGAGAAGAAAATGTTGTGATCTTCACTGATGAAAAAAAAAACATTTAAATCGAACAAAGATGAACGTAACAAGGAACGGTGCGCCATCACTCCGCTACTAATTAATCTAGGATATTTTTAAACACACCATGTAAGTAAATGCTCAATGGATAGATTGTTAAACCATTAAAATGTTGCCAATTACGTAGTGATGTTATTGTCATAAATAGTTTTTTTTCTATTTAAATGACATGTTTATTCACTACGTATAATAGGCAGCTATAAATCTGTAAAGCATTTCACAGATAAAATAAATTTTCTCGATAACAAACTTTCAAGAAAACATGCCTTTTTTAATGTTTATAAATGGTTAGATTCGATTATGGCATCCTCATAATATATTGTATATTAATTTGAAAATATGTGAGCATTTACTTACTTTATTTACCTAAGTGTTTTAATGAAATAATAAACATTTTAAATTTGCAATTGTTTAGTTTTATTTCTATGCGTTGTCCATTAAAGAACTGTAAAAAAAGTATAATAAAATAATTAAAAAAGAAACACCTGAGCAGAAGCTATATTTAGGTTAAACTTGATTTCGAACGTAAACAACGATGAGTGACCACAAGACTAAAGAATTTAAACCATATATATACTTTAATAAAGTTTATTCTTGCACAGCACAAGCAGCCAACCTTATCCTAGTGCAAATAGATTATTTTGTATTTTATCCCTTCATTATTATTTAATCACTCCATTAAGACATGATAATAAAAAAACTACCTATAAAATAGACAAAAATAAATTGTAAAGAGAAGTTGTTTTTTGCAATTTAGTAAGGCAAGGAAAAATATGTTTGCGCGTTGTCACTGCATACCCTTAGTTAGTAGCATTTGAATACCAGTTTTACAATGAATACAAATATTTATTTTTCAACTACCCACTTAATACAAGTTATGCCAAAATATTACCATTTTAGAAACTTTATATTTGAAGATTATCCGTCTATAGTTCTTTACAATAATACAAGAAATACTTTTAGAATAAATTCTAAATTGAAAGCAAAACAATATCTTCGTCGCGGGATTTGATCTCGCAACTTGTCACTCTCAGTCTTACACACAGACCACGAGACCAGAGTTACTTGACCGAACTCATTAAAATAAGCTATTACACTTATTATATTATAACAAGTTGTTATAAGATTTAACCCAATGCTAACGTGATAAAGATCAAATTTGCGTGTGTGTATTTTTGTTGTATTTATTCCTTCTCAGTTCTCGAGCACTTGACTGATAACCTCATATAAATTGAAATTAAACCTTATTATCATAGGCAGAAGGTCCAATTTCGATTGTGTTTAGGGTGGGTCAGATAATGCTGACAACCGACTGTACCACTAGGCTAACGAGGCAGTAGTAAATAAACGATACGGTTTTAAACCAAAACCCATGGTTTAGACTTAATTAACTATAGTAATAACATACCTGCTGAATTACAGATGCCATGCCCGGAGCAGTTGGACGGACAGACAGACGATTCCATCATGGCTATAGTGTCTCTCACAGCCGACACGGCTACGCATTGTTGTCGTAAACACATCTGCGGGACAGACAAAATGAATAAGTATTTCTTACAGTAAGATAAATTATTATTATTTATTTATTTCAGTTTATCTATGGGGGAGCTATGTCCAGTAATGGACGTCCTGCGGCTGATATGATGATGATGATTTATTTAACAGGCGTAGCCAAAGGGGGACCTGTATTACTTCAAGAAGATTTCATTATCTTTTTTCACACATTAAACTCACCAATATTATAAATTCGAAAGTTTATAAGGATGGATGGATGGATGGATGTTTGTTACTCTTTCACGCTTAAACGACTGAATGGATCTCATTGAAAGGCACTGAGATAGATTGTAGTGTGGAATAACACATAGGATACTTTTATCCCGGAAAAATACGTGGTTCCCGTGGGATAATATATCAAATTTTAAAGGACCACTAGGCTAACGAGGCCGTTAATATTTTGTTGTGTACATACCATATCTTCTCCACACTTGGCTCCGTCGGGTACTAAGCCAGGGTCAACATCAGTCAGGCCCAAATCTATGATGGCAGTCCGACAAGGGATGATTGTGCCTGTACAAAAGAATATATAATTAGAGTAAGCTCACACACGAGAACTTTATAAACTTTTCAACTTAATAAATAACATAACTTTACAAAATAATACAAAATTCTATCAAAATTAAATTATCCATACCAATTTTACATGCGAAAAAAATAACTATCTAAACCGATTTTGAGTAAATTTGGTTCAAGTTACGTTTACGTCCCAAGACTTCGTTTGCGTCCGCGAACACCGACATTTACGCGGGAAAAGCTAATTAATATTAAATCTAGTTATGATTAAAATTAAGAGTATAATATTATTTAGACGACCTTTGAAAGGCTTACAAGAAGTCAATTCGTAGAGACCCTTTAGTTAGCTTTAAAATAAAATGAAATATAATACCAACCGACGATAAAATGTGACTTTTTCTAATTCATATGTACTTTCTATGTTTATCTTGAGCATCACTGACATCGGTAACCATGTCAGAGGCCCTTGAGGCGGTTTAGAAACTCTGACTCTAGGATGTGTGGGGTCGTTAGACCTTACTGCCCACACGATAAAAAAGAAAAATGATATTATTTATTTTATTAACCTCTATGCTACCATTTTTGTGTTTTTTTTTTACACTGTTCATACCGTTATTGTTGATGAAGACGGCGGAGAGCGTGGCGACGGACTCCATGCCGAACTCGAGCCGCTCGTTCAGATGGCGACACTGCAGCGTGCCGCACATCGCGTCGCGCGCAGCACACGGCTTGTAGCGCTGGTTCAGACGGTCGTAGCCGCAGTTGCCGCTTCTGTAGAAGAAGGATAGTTTTTAAATCTGTACAAGTAATATCCTCCCAAACGAATTTCGGTCACGGCGGCTAATCTTAATGCAGACTAACCAAGTAGGCAGGAAATATTATAGAGAACGAGTGTGTGTGCAAACAGAGATGCTGCAAATGGGACGACAATCCGATACAATGGAGAGATCAGGCGCATAACCAACGTTTTTATGTGCTTTCCGAGACGCGGGGGTCACACCACCAACTTCCAATTTCCGGGCTACTATTGATAAAACCCACGATATATGAAAATATCCTGTAGAGCAAGGTTTTCTATTAAAAAGGAAAAAGAAGTTCTAGACATGCTTCCCTTAACATCTGTATAATTGCCCCAGCCAATTTAGTCAGCATCAACAGTGGGACCACAAGAAAAGCGCTGAGGCAAAGAAGTTCGACGAGTCCCGGAGAAACGATCAACTGTCTTGGATCCCGCAACGAAATTTGTTTCAATACTATGTAGAGATGTATTTTATACTGACTTGTTTCCTTTGACGTTGGTGCTGACGTAACACTTGTCGTGTGAACTTTCGCCGGTCGTTCCCCACAGTAGCCGGCACTGGTCAGTGTGCGAACGACATGAGCCTTTAACGCAGTACGCCTTCTGTTGACAAAAATAAATAGGTGTGAGGTTTTTACTTGCCATTTAATACCAGCTTAAGGTAGGGCAAAGACCTATTCTTATACAGAGCAGGCACCACCCTTGCTCAAAGCGGATTGGTGATTTCAGACCTTTTTTTTTTAATTTATTTTTTAAGACGGGATATCATCAAATAACTTCCCCCGCTCTTGGCGGGGCGGGAGGGAGTGTCAGACTTTTACTGACTAAAACCCGTCTATGTTCCTTCATGTGCCCTTTGCGTTCCGGGGGCGCGGTATCTCTTTCGAACAACCCGCAGCCCCAGGATTTCAGACCTTGGCATTGTTATAAGTCCAGGTTTCCTCACGATGTTTTCCTTCACCGATATCACTGATATCTATGATAAACTTAGTACCTAGGTACATATGAATTGAATAATCACATTCTTGCTTGCCCAGCAGATAACCTACATATCATTATTCTTATTTGCACAATAAAAACATTACTAATGTAAGTTCACAAAACCAAAAATTTAACAATTCTAAACTCGTTTCCAAACCACTATAACCATAGAATATTACAAGCGCGTTTTATATGAACCTTATGCCCATTGAAATAAAGTTAAAATTACAATGAAATAAAAGAGCAAAAGTGAAATGTACTTGATAATGAATTCATACCTCTCCGTCTTTCCCGCAATGCGTGGTGTCCATCTTGTAGAAGTCATCGGGACAGTACTCCGAGTGTCCCGTACAATACTCCGGTAGGTCGCACTCACGGTCGGCTGACCGACATACGGTGCCGGCCGATTTAGGACGACAAGTCTGAAATAAAAAGAAAAATATTTTTTTAAACTGATTTTAATTAATTGTCTATGGGACCAATCTGAAAGTATATCCTTTCGAATGAAAATAATTTTCTAAATCGGTTTATAAATTACATAGTTCTGAGATAACAAACAGAGAAAAAAATAATGTATGTAAAATAATAAGTAATGGCCACAGGTTATTGTAAAATTAATAAACAAGGAATAAAGTTTTTTTTCTATTATCCTACCCTACTTACTAATATTATAAATGTGTAAGTTTTTGAAGATGTCTGCTACTCAATCATGCGTAAACCGTTGAGATTTAAATGAAAATTAGCACATAGATACACCATTTCCTGAATTAAAACATAGCGATACTTTTTATCCCGGAAAAATGTACGGTTTCCGTGGTATAATATTAGATCAAATTTGACGCGAACGAAGTCGAGCGCAGGAGCTAGTATGTCATATTTACCTGCAGGTCGCAGCACATGCCCGCCCCGCAGGTGGCGTTGGGCCGCAGCATGCAGGTGTCGGGGTCGCAGCACGCGCGGCACGGGTTGTACGCGCGCGGGTCCGCCATCTTGCCGCAGTCGCACTGCTCGCCCGGCTCCGTGAACCCGTTGCCGCAGGTTGGGGAGTCAAACAGGCGCTTGGGTTTGTTTCTGGATGTTGGAAAGAGTTGGGGATATGTTTGCTGTTGCGTTTTGAAGAATACCGCGGGTTACCCAAAGGATATGCTGTTGTTGGGTACTTGACACCACCAATTAATTGACATACTTTAATGAGCTGTCAATACGTGATTCCCCCGTAGGTTTTGTATGGTACATTAACACGTCACTTTTTTGACAACTCAATTAATTTTCTATTTCTTGATTTCGAAGCTAAACTAATAACGTTTAATTTTACTGGCGATCAGAATTCAATCAGTATTCTTATTTCGAAATGTAGTATCAGCTTTCCTCCTAAAAAAATGGACCCTTCGTCCATTTTGTTAACTGTATAGTCGTATGACACTTTTCTTATTAATTTACTTGTTTTTTTATTAATTTTTCATTACAGGTCTTACCTTAAACAATAATCCATGCCCCTCTCAAAAGCCAGCGCCAACGAGTTCAGACTACACGACGACCAGTGTATAGGCGTCACCGACGTGCTAGAAGGGCTCATGATGCACTTGGCGTCAGGACAGTCGCACATCTCATCCGTGTCATGTTCCATGCCGAAGTTGTGGCCCATCTCATGGGCTATCGTGGTGGCCACAAGGCCTATGACTTCGGAGTGGTTCGTGGCTACCCCGGCAGAGAACTCGTAGGTACAGATTGGGCCTTTTAAAGCCTTGCCGACTACACCATCGTTGAATTTTTGGCGGCTGGAAGTAAAAGAATTTTGGTTTAGATGTTGGAGTGGAGTTTCATGTGATTCCTTCTAGTCTCATATTAGCTTCTACCCGCGACTTTGGTCGCGTGGATTGTTTCACCCGCGTTAAGTTACGTTTTTGGTTGCTGCTCCAGTCCTGTCCGTTGTAACGTGATGTTATGTGACGTTCCATAGGTTATTTTTTTTATGTATACATACAATCACGCCTATATTCCCTATAAGGGTTAGGCAGAGGTGTACCAATATACACCCACAGTTCGCCAGTATGTTTTAGGTCCCATGTAATAGGGGGCGAGCCTATTGCCATTTACCGGGCACAAATCCAAACTCCGAGCTGCTACTGAGAATTTCATAGAAAAACTCAATAGCACTTTTTGCTCGACCTGGGAATCGAACCCAAGACCTCTAGCGTAGCAGTCGCGCTTAGAACCACTAGGCAAACGAGGCAGTTTTTTATGTATGTCATGTAGTTTTTCATGAATCTGGCTATCGTATACAAAAGATCTTTTCTCATGCGACTGGTAGTTCCAGCGATTTGTACGTTTAAACATGCACACAAACAAACAAAAAATAACTGTTTAATTTTGTTGGTAGAAATGAATTTTCTTCTGAAAACCCTAGGCTACTAAACCTCACGCCACGACACACAGTTGTGGAGCAGTAACTCAAGACGTAACATAACGCGGGTAATATGATAATAGTTACAATAAAATAATCCAACTCACGTAAGTAACTGAGCATTATCATTAGGTATGTCTTTGGCGAGTACAGACTTCCTGTACCCTAGGAAGTTGTTCAGGGTCCTATCCCCATTCTCTTCCAGCACAATCTCGTCAGATTCCGTCCACACCACCACGCCCACTAAGGCTATGAAGATGTTTAGAGGAGCATATACCTGGAAATACACAGACCATTTATTAATATAAAAAAAAACATTACATATATGCAGGCCGTTGCTAACCGGTCCTTTTGGAAATCTATGGGGGGCTATGTCCAGTGGACGTCCTAAGGCTGATATGATGATGATGACTACTTAAATATTTTTTTTTAATAAACTGTTACGTACTTTCTTATCGACATCGTTTCGAAAAATTCAACCGCCCGGCGAGCTGTCACCTTTTTCGCTCGTCATTTTAAAATGTACTTTAACATATACGATTTAAAGCTTTAATTTGAATAGAAAATTATTTCCCATGTCGAAGAAGTGATGACTTTTATACAACTTTGTTATTGTCAAGAAAGTCAATAAGCGACCAATAAGGGCCAGTGCAAGCAGGGCAGTAATTTGTTCCAACAGTAGTACAATTGATAATGAACTAAAACTCTTCATACATAGAGTTGATAAATGTGTACACGATCCGCGCGGCATTTATTATCTTACAAAGAAATAAATGAAAAAATAGCACTTATTATTTTTCTTTTCAAAACTTACCGAATTAATGATATTAGCGACATCTTTCATCTGCCTGTAAACCGTTTGTATATTTTCGCCGTTCGCCTTATACTCCCGGTTGTCTGCAACCAGCACTAACTCCACGTACCGAGACAATTTGTTCGCATTGTACGGGCCTCGGACTTGCGTGTCGTCTGCCGCGTACCTTTTGTACTGGAAAGATAAAGAAATTGTGTTTAAAACAAGATGTTTAAGCCTCTCTGCCCTCTCTGATTTTTGACAGATTTCTTCTTGCCGACAGAAAAATCTGACAAAAATCGGTCAAAACAAATTGGTCGCGGGCAGAGATCCATAAATGAATAAAATACACTGTAGTTAGCCTAACATGGTTATTAAAGCTAGAAGAGACATCGACGATTACACATTTTCCATGGATTCAGTACCTACATGATTCTAAGCCTGATGAAAATGTAAAAGACAGCTGATTTACATTTACCAAAAAAAAAAACCTATTAACACCCTGTAGCTCAAAAAGCACTTATATCCGTTGGTCCCGACTATCATTCGTAGATCTTTGACAGTCGATAACGGGTAGTTAGAAGCCCGAAAGTGTGACAACCAGTCTTGCCTAGGCGTATCGGTTTACCCAGTAACTGGGTTGTGGAGGTCGGACAGGCAGTCGCTCCACGTAAAATGCTAGTATAGTAAGAAGAAGAAGTATTCAGCTGCAGCCGGTTAGACTGGAAGCTGACCTCACCAAAGTTGTGAAAAGACTAGCTATTTTCAAAATTCCAGGTCTCATTTCAGTCCTTGTCATAAAAAGCCATATTTTTTATAATACCTGTCATTTTAAATAAAGATCTGTTTCATCATGCCCTTTGACCCTCAGCTTCAAACTAAGAACTTTAATCTAATGAATTCCCAGAAGATGCAAGTCCTACATGATCTAATTAAACTCAAACATCACACCCTGCTACACACCTAATTACGTCCTTAATGCATCCAATTAAACCATTGCCTCAGACCAGTGATTCAACCGACAACTATTTTAAAATCATACATGATTTGACTATACCTTCCTTAGAAAGGAAAATTATTAAATAACAAAAAGCGTCACATCTATTTTCGTTAACAAAATCATCATCAACCAACGAGGCGGTCAAGAAAATACTAATACATACAGGAAAAGCTTTTTATCAGAGCGTAAATAAACTTAGGTATACGAGACAGAACTACAAATAGGTTTATATTTTAAATTTTGATATCGTTTAGTAATAAAAAATAAATAATTGTTTCCAAAAAAAAATATGGGCACTTCGGGCCGCCAGCGAGCGACCGTGGCGCGGCAGGTGTGGTTAGGGTTACCATATCTCAGGATTTGTCCTGAGATTTCAGGATTTTTGGACTCTTCTCAGGATTGCGGCTGGATTTTGCAAATCTCATAAAATCTCAGGATTTTTTGAATTTTCAATAAAATACAGCTTACAATTTAAAGATCTCTTTGATAAAAAATTAAACAAACTAAAAATAATCTTCCTTTGGTAATAATTGCACAATTAAAATCAGTACTTATTTATCCAAGTAGGTACTTAATCAGTTTTATCATACTTAACATGTGATGATACATTTTTAAGTAAGATCCAAAATGTATAAAAACGATAGCATTACGACTTTATAAAATTGTTAAGTAAATCCGAGAGAAAATTTTGATAATATAAAGGATCTCAGGATTTTTCAATGAAAATCAGGCCTTTTCTCCGGACTTTTGATTTTTTCATCTGGTAACCCTAGGTGGGGTTAACTGTCTGGTCGGTCCCTATGCCGATGCAGTACTGACCGCTAATTTCATCAGCTACGAACCAAACTGTTGTTATTTTAGTTGTAAAAATGCAAAAAATAAAAATTTTTGCTCGACCTGGGAATCGAACCCAAGACCTCTAGCGTAGCAGTCGCGCTTACGACCACTAGGCCAACGAGGCAAAAACACAAAAATGTATTGAAAAAATAAGGAAAATGTTACTGATACCTACTGAACAACAAAAAAAAAACGGCACTTTTCAAAAGCTTCTCCTGTACAGTTACTTACTCGACTGACCCTGCTCCTCTGCCTATCCTGTTCGCTCTGGTACTTCTGGTAGAGCTGTGGGTCGTAGCTCGCGTTGTTTGTGACACCTCCGACGTACCCGCAGTGGTAATCGTTGTTCAAGTCCGAATGGTCGTAGATGTAATGGTTTGATTGGATTTCCGAGCCTGGGGACAGAGAAATTAGTTAAATTTTAATATGAAGGTAGCAAAGTATGTGGTTGATTGTTTTTAAAGGATTATATTTGCTCTCTACTAGATAGAATACCCTAAACCTCTCCGTCTATAACCAACTTTTTACCAATTTTTTTTTTGTCGGCGAGAATGGAGCTTATGGATTCTAATATACCAACGCACACGGCCGACAAAACGTCGGAAGGATTTGTTGAATCGCACCTACAAAAGTCGGTTTAATGTCGGTGTATGGTGAGGCATAGATTTTTTTTTTATTAGCTTATTGCTGCTTTGGTATCACTGCGACCATAGTTGATCTATTGTGATCGCCGCTTTTGTGGTTAGAGATCGCCACCAAACTCAGCAGCTGTGATGATATGCAGGATTAGATTTGGGTCAATCTCTATTAGTTCATCCGGTCCTAAAAATTTACGAAGGTTAAGGTAATAGATCAGCATTTTGGAAGCATACCTTCAGCAGATTCGATGTATCTCATTCGTTCTCCATCGAAGACGATGCCTCGGACGCCATGGCATGTGGACACCGCCACCCAAGAGTCAGGCTTGCCTCTCACTGTCCCTGAGTACTGACATAAGTCTATATCCTGGAACAAGACACGGCGGATTGAAATAAGAAGTTTTTATTACATAACTTTTGCCCGCGACTTCGTCCGCGTGGATTAATAGTTCCCGTTCCCGGGGGATTTCCGGGATGAAAACTATCCTATGTCCTTTCTCGGGTCCCAGACTATATCTGTACCAAATTTCATTGAAATCGGTTCAGTGGTTTAGGCGTGAAGAAGAGACAGACAGACAGAGTTACTTTCGCATTTATAATATTAGTACGGATTGTACTAGCATATTATTGCCAACAACACAATATAACACAATTTAACACAACACACAATTGTTCTTATTATGTAAACTTAGGTTAAGGTCTATGGGACTTTTTAACCTGAAAATACATGGTTTATTATTATTTATTATTGTACCACTGCAGGGCAAAGAATAACTACGCTCGCTCAAGGCGGTTTGGTGGTTTCCCGTTTCAGACTTGTATTTTATTTAAGTCCAGGTTTCCTCACGATGTTTTCCTTCACTGATGTCAATGATGGACAAGATAAACTTAGAAACTACTATGAACTGAACATTTGCATTGGTACTTGTCCCTTCCATTTCCAAAGGCCTTCGCTTTTAAGGCGAAATCAAAGATTAAGGGACACTTTCAAACTAATAATCAACCAAGCTTGGTTTGCCATTAATGTTGCAAGTTCACAGATGAATGATTCTTACGACAACCATGGAAAATGATTATACACGGGGAAATCATCATTAAAATAATTACGCTACTTCGTGAACTTCCTTCTTGAACCGAGAGACGAATAGGTAATTGAAGAAGATTCTATTGACTATCGTGTCCGTAATCAGTCTTTAGAGGAATTCCGAAAAACAGGGATTTCAAAACAATTCAACTTTAAGTCGTCAATTCTGATGCTGTGTTTGTCATTTTCAAGGTGAAATATAAAGACAGAAATAATTTAAGGACCGTTCAGTATATGGTTAGTTTAGCGTCATTTCGATAAAGGTAGCGTCAGAAAAGATTCGGAAGACGCTTTTCCCCAGAAGTGGGACATCATATGCATGCAAAAAAAATGGCGAACTTACCTCTTTCTTAGGTTTATGTACAACAGTCTTGCCGTTCTTCTGGTACCTAAGTACATGGTTGTCTGTGACTAGGTCCTGGTTCAGTCGAAGGTCCAGGATGTACTCCTGGCCGTCTATAGGGACTGTTACTGTCACCTCTGAATGATGTGCACCGCTCTGTAACAGATATTAGGAGATTGATGATGAAATTGCCTAGTGGTCCATTTCGTGGTAGTCGATTTCCAGATCGAGCAAAGCGCTATTGGGTTTTTCTATGAAATTCTCAGTAGCAGCTTGGAGTTTGGATTTGTGTCCGGTTAATGGCAATAGACTCGCCTCCTATTACATGGGACAGGGTAGTTCATGGGTTCAGCCATTTCAAGGTTATCAGCTCTTTTGTTGGCTGCGGTAGGGATCTTTTGTGTCAGGGTTACTTATTTTTTTTAATTTTATTTCTTGTTTTCGGCTTAGAATCACTCACCAAACCATCTTAGAAGTAACCACGAACCATCAAACAGACATAAAATTGTTAGTCACCGCAAAATAATGGCGTACAATCAAGTAATTTCAAAAGTACAGTTAGAAACAGCAATTTTGCCGTTGGTCATTGTACGGCTACCGACAGAGGTCGTCGGCGTACCCAACTTCCGTTCTAAATGGTATTCCGTGGTTTTTTTTATTATATTGTAATAGTTTTAAGGGTTCCGTTCCCAAAAGGATAAAACGGAATTTCTAAGTCTTCGCTGTCCGTCTATCTGTCTGTTTGTCTGTCTGTCCGCCTGTCACCAGGTTGTATCTCATGAACCGTAATAGTTAGACAGTTGAAATTTTCACAGATGATATATTCCTCTTGCTGCTATAACAACAAATACTAAAAAACAGAATAAATAATAATAATTAAGGGGACTCCCATACAAAAACGTGTTTTTTTTGTAATTTTTATAGATGGATCCCTTCGTGCGCGAGTCCGACGCGCACTTGGCTAGTTTTTTTTTATATTGTAATAGTTTTTTTTTTATACGCTGTTACACGCGATTCATGAGCGAAGGTAATGTTAGCCTTCCACATATGGTAATGCTTTTAATGTAGAGTTTTTACCTGACACATATAGGCTTGCTATGTGGTACAGCCAGCAACGAAGGTGAATTATTATTGGCCAAAGCAGAACGGCAATATTCCCGAGCAATTTTCATTGATAATGAACTAAATGTCTAAAAAAATGGGGTTCAAAACACTGCCGTGATAAACACTTTAAAAGTTACTAGCTTCTGCCCGCGACTTCTCCCGCGTGGTTTTTGTCATTACGACTTCGGTTACTGCTCCGCTCCCGTGAGTCGTAGCGTATGGTATAGTCCTAATCCTAACTATAATTCTTAATGAATATAAATATCATTAGACATAAAGATTTTTCCAATCCGACTGGTAGGTCCCGATATTAGCGTGTTTATTAAAACAAACAAAACTCCTTAACTTTATTATATTAGTAGAGACAGTGACTTGGCCCTAAACGCGACTGTTACGCTAGAGGTTTTGGGTTCGATTCCCAGATCTAGCAGTCTTATTGGGTTTTTCTGTGTAACTGTCAGTAGCAGCTTGGAGTTAGGATTTGTGCTCGGTTAATTGCAATATGCTTCCGCCTATTGCATGGACCTAAACTTACCGGCGGACTGTGGGTGTACTTCGGTACACCTCCGCCTAACCCTTAAGGGAGTACGGGCGTGATGGTGTCTATGTATGTATGTATGTATGTATAGATAACGATTACAATAGCACGTTTCCAAACCAATTTGATAATAAACTCACTAATTTACCAGTAATTATCAGTAAAAAAGCAAATCTGCACCCATTTTTTGCAGTCCAAGACCATGAGTCAGTACCTAAGCAGTTAGAACAATATTTACGATTCTAAAACTAGAAATAGTTCGGTGTTAGCGAAGCTGACATGTTTTCCCAATAACGCAGGTTTTCAACACAACAACATTAGGAATGTAGACATTACTCAGTGCTCATTCCTTTTGAGTGGTTTCAGAACTTCATCAGGAAGGAAATTCTATTAGATTCTAAACCTAGTGTCAATTTGTTAAAAAAACCTCTAATTTGACCACATTTTTAACAAGGTTTTAACATTGATTGTTGCTGAAAATACAAGTTACCTTGCTAGGTTCTGCCTTGGTAGGTTCGACTTCGTTTGCGTGTTTTTTCACCTGCGTTTAGTTACGTCTTTGGTTACTGCTCCGCTCTCGTAGTTCGTAGCATGATATAAAGGCTATACTATTCCTCACGAATTCGGTTATCGTATAAAAAAATATATTTTCTATTCGACTGATGTTAGTTTCAGAGGTTACTGAGTTTAAACAAGCACAAAAGACTCTCTACTAATTAATAGATCAAACTGCTCATTTCTTATGAAAATTGTTGATCCTTCGCCACTGGATAGTAGTCAGATATTTTTAGTTATAACTAGTACAAAAACGTTTATAGCCCTTACCGTGTCTCTCGTTGTCGAGATCTCTCTTCTCGTTCTGCCATGGTGGACTATTGGCTGAACTAATCTGTGCTTGTTGAAGTCTAAGGCTGGTGGTCCTGAAACAATGAGAAGATGATGTTAGACCAGAGTCAATTGATATCTTGCGAAGAACGGAGAATTCAGCTAAATAATTCTGTTGATTTACATCGTAGAGTGGACCCGTTGGTCTCGCAGTCGCAAGCGTGACTGTTGAGCGTGGAGTCCTGGGTTCGATTCCCAGGTCGGGCATTACGAATTTCTCAGTAGTAGCCCGGAGTTTGGAAATCGATGGTGTGATATCCCCGTGCCTCCGACAACACGTAAAGTCGTGGGTCCTGCGTCCCTCCCCGGTCGTGTCGGATTGCCGTCCCATTGTCGGACTATGAGGGTATGGGAAGAGGGAGTGCACCAGTGTTTGCGCACACACTAGCACACTGTAATATCCCTTGCGTACTTGGCTAATCTTTATTGAGATCGGCCGCTGTGGCTGAAATCCGGTCATAGAACGTATATCGTAATGAAGATTCAAAGTCAAAGTCAAAGTATTTATTTCAGTTAGACCATTTACAGGCACTTTTGGATTGTCAAGAAGTTACAGTTAAAGTTGAAGCTAGTTGCTCGTTCCAAAACGTAGGTCTCTATGGAGAAGAACGAGCAAGAAACTCCATGGACACTCTTTTCTTTCAATTTGATTTTTACAAAATCTTAGTTACAAAATTGTTGTTGCTTCTATATGTGAAAACATTGAAGGTGAATACAAAACAACAAAATATAATAATAAAGATGTAAGCCATGGCAGTTAGTCATGGCATGGCATGTAAGTCATGGCACGGATTTTTACCATGAATTCAGTAAATGATTTTAAATGAAGAAATTAACATTTTTCGCCAATAAAAAAAATAAACACCTGTTTCATACAAAACTGCAGCACCTAAACAGTTAAAACGTATGGAACAGCTGTCAATTTTCCTATAATCATTTAGACATCATACGTTACGAAAAATAGAGAAGGTGGTGAACTTCTGGCCGGAAAAAACATGATTTAATCAATCTAAAATCGTTGATTATTTAATTATTCATACTTCCCGCTTCCCCGTGTTTGAACACACGAAGGTAGGGTTACCATATCTCAGGATTTGTCCTGAGATCTCAGGATTTTTGGACTCTTCTCAGGATTGCGGCTGGATTTTGCAAATCTCATGAAATCTCAGGATTTTTTGAATTTTCAATAAAATATAGCTTACATTTTAAAGATCTCTTTGATAAAAAATTAAACAAACTAAAAATAATCTTCCTTTGGTAATAATTGCACAATTAAAATCAGTACTTAAAGTCAGTGATTAAGTAGGTAATTAATCAGTTTTATCATACTTAATATGTGATGATACATTTTTAAGTAAGATCCACAAAAACGATAGTATTACGACTTTATTAAATTGTTAAGTAAATTCGAGAGAAAATTTTGATAATGTAATGGATCTCAGGATTTTTCAATGAAAATCAGGCCTTTTCTCCGGACTTTTGATTTTTTCATCTGGTAACCCTACACGAAGGCGAGATTACAGATAGAAGCAAAAAGGACAGGAAACACATTCACTTCGCCAATAAAATCATTCAGTAGAAGAATTTTAATTTGCATACACCATTGTACCGTTACCGCGAAGTCTTTGTTTGAAACCCGTGAAGGAATGATAGATTATGTTGATATGCAGTTTTTCTTTCTAATTTATGCGGTGCTTAATTAAAAGTCTTTATGATAATCTTTCCAAATACATTGTTTTAAACATATTATGAATAATCAAAACTGCCTCGTTAGCCTAGTGGTGCTAATCGCGACTGCTACGCTAGAGGTCTTGGGTTAGATACCGCGGTCGAGCAAAGTGTTATTAGGTTTTTCTATGCAATTCTCAGTAGCAGCTCGGAGTTAGGATTTTTGCCCGGTTAACGGCAATAGGCTGGCCCCTATTACATGGGACCTACAGATACAGGCAAACTGTGCCTCTGCTTAACTCTGTGGAGAATACAAGCGTGATGATAGTAAGTTATATTGGCACTTGCCCGGAATCAAACCCGCAACCATGAAAAGCGGGGGCCGTAACCACTAGGCCATTACGACATAAAAATGTCCAACACTTAAAGCCAATAGGCGTTCTATTATAAGATCGTGACAGGTTATCTCATAAACTGCACAACAATGCGCGCGCGCCGATCGCGTTGACCAATCACGTGGCAGTCAAAATTATAGCTATTGTAGCTAGACTAGATCAACGACCGGCTTTTATGACTACGCCAGATACGGATGAATGAACATGTGGCCGTAATGTTAATTTTGTTGCGAAAAAAATTGTAATTAGTAAAATTAATTACACTGTCATGCGTATTTTTTTTTGGAGCTGTGTGTGGTTATGTAAAATGGAGTCGGAATTTGGGTTAGGTTTTTAGGGTTCCCTATCGAAGGGGTAAAACGGGACCCTATTACTAAGACTTTGCTGTCCGTCTGTCTGTCCGTATATCAAGAACCGTGATAGTTAGACAGTTGACATTTTTACAGATGATGTAGGTACTTCTGTTGCCAATATAACAACAAATACAAAAAAACAGAATCAAATACATACGTATATATTTAAGGGGGCTCCCTTACAACAAATTTGATTTTCGTACGGAACCCTTCGTGCTCGAGTCCAACTCGCACTTGCCCGGTATTTTGGAGCTGTGATAATGTGAAATGGAGTCTGAATTTGAGTTAGGTTTTTTGTACGTCTAGGACTATACATCATGTATGTATTTACAAATGAAACCGTTTTCATCAGGTTTTTTTACATTGCTCAGTTATTTATTACTCTCACTTAAACTCGCTCTCACTTTAGATCTAAATATTTTTTTGTACTTTGATGATACCTACTTAAGTGATTGGAGTGATTTTCGTACCAACAAAAATACGTTCCTTGGAATCCAAGGAATTTTAACTTTAACTTCATTGCATTTTTGTGATTTGTTGTTATAGTGTAGGTAATACACATTCTGACAATTTTAACTCTCTTTTCGGTTCTTGCGATACAACCTGCTGAAAGACAGACGGACACCAGAGGCTCCCGTTGGCATGCTTCGTGGCGGAACCTTCGAAATTAAAGACCTAATCCTAACAACGAAATAAACTTGAAATAAATATATCCTGACCATCTAATACCTCAAATTCATCTCCCTAGGATACCCAACAATGCGCTATAAAATAAAGTACCTAAACAAGTAGCAAGAAATCCGTCGCCTGCGCACAAAGGCACATTGTTGTGACCAAAACGGTGTCAGCAACACTGTTTGGGTATTTCTTTGTGAATTTTATCACGTTTATAATGCCTTTTGAAGCAAAGACGTTGGTTTTTTTCAAGGATGGGAAATCATGAAAGGACTTCTTCCGCAATGAGCGGATCGGAAGGGAGTGTCAGACTCAATACTCAATATCTTTTATTGCTTTTCCATTGTATGCTTAGGTGGTACTTAAATATAATTAAGATTATTATGGACCCTGTAGGGCACAGCAACATAGGATAAGGACTTAGAAGAGAGGAGGCACTGTGTTAAAAGATAATTATATTGTAGATAGAAATAGGTACTTAAGAGCAATCAAAATTAAAATATATACAAACATATCTATTGTTAATGTCTTATTTTATCTTATACTAGCGATTCGCCCCGGCTTCGCACGGGCCGGTAATTATTAACGACATCACATTAGAAACCTCAAAAATAACAGTATTTTCGACTAATGGATGTTATTACACATATAAACCATCATCTTCAATCACTCTATCTATTTAAAAAAAACCGCAATAAAATCCGTTGCGTAGTTTAAAGATTTATGCATATATAGGGATATAGGGACAGAGAAAGCGACTTTGTTTTATACTATGTAGTGATGAGTATTTAAAGTTATTTGTACCTATATTCATATTAGTTTTAACTCTAACAGTCTAAAACCTATCATTGTTCCTCCTAATGCCCTTTGCGTTCCAAGGTAATACTTTCCAACTAAACTCTCGAAAAAAACAAACGAAGCTGATATACGGTAGAAGATAAAATTGTTGATATTTTTATTCAGCTTTGACCTATGTTTTGATGATAATTTTGGTAGGTATAACATATAAACCCAGGGGACTGTTGTAAACAAAGAATCAGGTGATTCATACAAGATGGTGAAGCAATTTGCGCAGTAGAAAAAGACGTAATTATTTGACGTATTTTGGAATTTACAGTACTAGCTTCTGGCTGTGACTTTGTCTGCGTAATTGCCTTACGGATCCTTATTTTTTATAGTAAAATATAGCCTTAATTACTCAATGATAATGTAGTTTTACATAGCTGAAAGAATTTGTGAAATAGGTTAAGTAGTTTTTGAGTTTGTCCATTACAAACAAAACACAACTCTATTGTCCTTATTTTATAGTTTACATGACATAACAGATTCAAGTTTAAGTCCATCAGTAGCGAAGAATCAATATCTGAGAGGTCGTAATTACATTGCCATAGGTGCCATTTTACAATGGCAGTAGAGTAGCTGATGCTTCAAACTTCCAGAGAGAAACCAGTAGGAACTGAGTTGTATGGAGTCCTCACCACTAAACTCCATACAGAATCCAAAAGTACCTACATCTTAAGCACAAGTTCACCAAGTTCAGAGATACAGGGTATTAAATTAATCCAGTTTAATAAAGATCAAGAGCGCAAAGTAATTGGACCGGACGTTACACCGTCAGAATAAAATAAAATCAACTTGGAAACATTAATTACATATTTAGGACTGAGTAACGAGGTTGGAATAACTGTAGCACTTAAATGGGAGCTGCATGGTAACCTTAAAACAATTTGGCATTGAAATCTGAATTATATCAGAATTACAGATGGAATGATGATGATGATGTTTATGGATGGTTTACTGCCTGGTTGGTCTCGTGGTCGCAAGCGCGACTGCTGAGCGAGGGTCCTGGGTGCGATTCTCAGGTCGGGCAAAAAGTGCTATTGAGTTTTTCCATTAGAAATATCTCAGTAGCAGCCCGGAGTTTGAAAGTTGGTGGTGACACTCCCGTGCTTCAGAAAGCACGTAAAGCCGTTGGTCCTGCGTTTGACCTCTCTCCGGTCATGTCAGATTTTCGTCCCATCTGGCTATGAGAGTTAGTGAAGAGGGAGTGCACCTGTGTTTGCGCACACACTTGTGCACTATAATATCTCCTGCGTACGTGGCTAGTCTGCATGAATCGGTCTGGAGAATTACATTACACAGATGGAATCCAAACTGATAGGTACTAGGGTACTACAGCTTAGAACAAAGACATAACTAACTTTACTCGTCATGCTAGAAAGGATTCCATATAAATAATACCAGACAATTATTGTCCTACTCCAGGACAAAGGCCTATTCTCATACAGAGAAGCAACGAGCTTTGACCACGCGTGCTCAAGGCAAATGATTAGCGCATAAAGATTTATATTAATTCTTAGTCCAGGTTTCCTCACGATGTTTTCCTTCACCGATGTCAATGATGTTCAAGGCAAAAATCTAAAACTATTTAGACTACGATTTCAGACTCTACATAGACACCAATATTATGGACATAGTTAAAAAAAAACAAATACCATCACGCCTGTATCCCCCGAAGGGTTAGGCAGAGGTGTACCAATGTACACCAACAGTTCGCCGGTATATTTAGGTCCCATGTAATAGGGGGTGAGCGGGGGGGACGGACGGACATAGTTATGGGACTAATAAGTTGTCTTTGGACATACCTTTAGGCTACAAGGGAAAAAAGAGCTTGGATAAGGAAGCTGTAGGATCCATGATACCAATGGAATGATCTAGCCTAAAACTCAATATCAGGCAATTAAAATGTTGTGCTAATGAGCTGACCTTAATTAGCCTAGGCTGACAAAATTATCGTATTTCCTAATTATGATACAATTTATGTACTGGGTAGTGAGTGACATAGAGTAGCTTCCCACTTCCCTTCTAGAAGAGAACGATCCACTCTCCAGCAGATGCCTTTGAAAGGGTTAGTGGGTCATGAATCAGGGACATGATGACACTATAAAGAAAAAAGGGGCTAAAAAGGGGGTATCACATGATCAATTACTAGAGAATTTACAGCCTACAGGTAGTTTTTCCAGGTCTGCCTGTTTGAATATGTAAGTTTATATATGTTTGCAAAATGCACTCACAATACACGCGAAATTCAAAAAGAGGGGCAACGTCTTTTAAAAAATTCTGAAGAAAAGTATTTTCATACATACTTACCTACCGTAAGTTATTCAAACAATGTACTGTTGATTCGGAAAGATTGTTAAAACAAAGGGTTCTTGGCATTGCGTACATTTTAAAGAACATATTTGCCACATCTAATTAGGACTTAGCCGCCTATGTCCTAAATGGGCAAATAACTAAATAGCTAAATACCACACGCATTGCGCTCCCGCCAGTTTTGGGCTGGCCCAGTTAAGCCCAGCTATTTATAGACTTCCACAAAATACAGTGATGATGTGCTAACAACATTATTTCCTAGGTTGACATGACAATGAAATTGCTGACTCAAAATTATAGTAGGAACAATTTTCTCTGTTGGAAATAATCATTTTGGCTGTCATCAAAATCATCTACTGGCTATAGTATTGTTTGTAATCTTGTAAACTCGCGGCAAAAAAGGTCTTTGACGTTTATATTGGGTGCAAATTGACCAAATTGTGTCAAAAGTGTATAAAAATATTCTCTACGAAATTAGCATCTTTTCGGTTAGATGTTTTAGCACTACATATTTGGCACTAACAAATATGTTTTAAATTAACACCTATGTTATTGTACCTTTTCATGTTTTTGGGAAAGCCCAAGGAGTTGTGTGGTAAGTTTTGTGAAAAACAACTCGGAAAGGAGAGTGAGTTTGTTACGTTTTTAAAGCGACATTAACACGGGCTAACTAATTAGCAAATAAAAGGATCAGATAAAATATGATACGGAAACCAACTATATCTAGACTGGAAAGCCAATCAGGAAGCGAATGCCAGTGAGATGTTGATGGATTTATGTTTGACATAAACGAGCTATAAGCTTTTATTAATTTCACTTTGTGATTCCTATTTGGTCTAAGAATATCTATCATACGTTTTTTGTTATAATTTTTTTATGGAAAATCGATGAAGGCAAACAATCTATCTATATATACTACGAGTAATAATCTATATATACTACGAGTAGCTAATATAAAAAAGCTGTAGAGATTGTTTGTTTGTTTAAACACCTTAACCTCTGAAACAACCAGTCGGATAAGGAAAGATCCATTTGTATCTGATAGCCAGATTCATGAGGAATAGTAAGAGTGTAATAAGAAAACGCTACAGCTCAAGGGAGCGGAGCAGTAACCAAGGACGTAACTTAACGCAGGTGAAAATAAACCACGCGGATAAAGTCGAAGGCAGAAGCTAGTTAAACTAATGAAACGAGATATTTGGACAGTGCCGAGGGCATTAGCTGCCTGCACATTTTTGTTTTAATTATGAGAAATCATTAAATTGTTTCTTCCGCGCTGGGTGTAGCGGAAGGGAGTGTCAGACTCTTACTGACTAAAACTCACCCGTGTTTCTCCTAATGCCCTTTGCGTTCAAGGGCCGCAGTGACTCTTTCGAAAAAACTCCGCAACCTGATTGACCTGCCTACATACCCATCTCTATGCTTACAGTACTTTTAACAAAATCTGATCCTATTCACTGATAATGCTTCTAGCCATTATTTCGCCACACACGAACACACCACTATCTATAAAGCTTCACGTCGTTTGTAGAAAGATAAAGGGTGTTCCACATCCTGTTAGCCATAAATCTTATGTTATCGCATCTTCATAGATTTAAAGAGATTAATATCCAGGTAAACGTGTGAAAATTGAGCTTAAAACGTTATTTAGTGTTTAAATCTTGACACAGAATTACGACTTTACATGTCAGTATCTGTTTTAGTTAGTTTTCAAGTAACTCAAAAACTCAATTAACATAAAAGCAATCGTTGAAAAATGACCATTTAAATATTTTTTTATTTCCTAGTTGCTTATTTGTGGAAGCGTTTAAATGCCAAGCAATGTAAGTGCCTATTGCAAGTTATTTAATATACGTAATAAATCTTAGACTATAAGATTAGACTGTATTTCACTCGCTGAACTTGAGCCGCGTATCAATTCATCCTGATTCCTGTTATATCTTCTTACTTAAAATAAATAAATTAATATATCTACCTGCCAAAGGTTGATAACCTTTATAACGTTACGAATGACGTCACTGATATTAAAATTATTACAAAGAGTATAAAAATATTTTGAACGAAAACAGTGCTCCTTTAAATATATTCTTAAACGAATTGGCAATCTTAAACTTATAGCTGAAGAAGCACTTGCAACTTTAAGCTTGTGGAGCAAAGTCTAAAATTGAAGAGCTTAAAGTTCCAGACTATGCAAATCGCAGTCGTATTCGATAGTCCTTTGGCTTCATAATCCAATTTGCCGATGCTTGCACATTTTTATTGTAAAAGGAGAATATTAGTATCGAGTTGAACTTATGTAAACAGTAGCAGTTCATGGTAATAATTAGATTTTCTATGACCAAACGATTACCGCTAGGCTACAAAAACATTGTACAATTTATTGTAAAGTATTATAATCTATATTATTGAAGCGTACATTTGTAAAGATTTAATCGCCCTGTATAATAATTCAATCTGCATTCCTATTCAAATTGTAATATACTTGACAATATTATGTGTCAGTAATTGTGTAGTACAATAAGGCCCGCTTGTAGTAACCAGTTTTTTTTTTTAACTCAGAGTTTGTCTAACACGGGCCCATAGTAAAAGACCTTTTTAGGCTTTCGTACCCAAAGGGTATATTATACACTATTACTGGGTTATTCACCAACTGGACACAAGAGACCGGACACACGTGTGTCCAGTTGGTGAAACTCAAAGTTAGTATCACTTATTATTTCGTCATCTGGACACGCCAAGATTTTCATTCGTGTCCACTTAGTGAAACTTAAATTTTATCACTTTTATGTTTTCGCCAACTGGACACAACTATTTTTTTTTGCAAAAAGGGTACAGTCAGGTTCATAATCGCCTCAATTTCATGATAAAGCTGCCATACTTTTTTACTTGAAAAACTTTATTAGCTTCTACGAGTATTTAAGACAATTTTTGAAATAAAACAAATTTAAGTAATATCATGACGATTTATTAATGTGAAAAATACTATACTTAACTAATGTTATTTTTTGATTACCTGTAGGTGCTTTCAATATATATTCAATATAATCTTCGAGTATCACAGAAAAATCATATAAGGTCATACATAAACACAGCAAAATATATTTTTATATTTTTCAAGGTTAAACGCAATGACGTTTTTAACCTTTAAAGATACACTCCACTCTTATACAAACTTGCAAAGCTTGCTTTCTTATTAAATGTAGTTACAGTAAAATTTGTACGAGTACGGAGTCGAAAAGTTCATCCTTGATTTTTGGCATACAATAATAAAACAAAATATCAAAATATCATCAGTAGGTAGAGCCTACTTATGTCATAACAATACTAAAATGGGTAATTTTACAAACAATAATCATTCTACATAACTTTGGAACAACAATATTTTTTTTTATTTTCTCTTTGGAAATAGAGTATTTTAGTAATAATTAAGGTAATTGTATCACAATCATTTTACTAAGACTAAGATAATAATTACAGAGATCAATAAAATTAACAGTAAAACATAGAAAATTAGTATAAGCCAGTATAAATATATTTTTATTTACTTAATTTTTTCGATACAGTGACCGATGCTAATTTCTCCTGATTCAAAATCTTTAACAGTGGCTGCGATCATAGTATTCATTCTGATAGTTTCAATTTTTTTGGCTGTAGGTCCATCCATCACAACCCGGCGCCAAAAATCATTCATGTCTCTTTTGATCGCTACCAGAAACTGTACTATATTTGGTTTCCGGTTCAATTTTGTGGCTATTCCGGCATTCCATGCCTCTACAGAATTATTAGTGCGATGATGTTCTTTATAGCTGTGTTTGCCTAATCGGAATTTTCATCGAGCCACGTTCTAATAAATTAATCGTTAAATTTTGTGACATCTTCAGTGTTTAAGCATTCAGCCATGATATATAACCAGGCATCAGATTGTGTGTCAGTCGGTAAAAGTGGCAATGTACAACATCTCTTCACGTGATCTTTCCCTAATTTCGACTTAGATAAACAAGGATAGAGATAGTGACTGTCAGTGTCAAAAATACATTCTTTATAAATTCACAAATTGTGAATAATTTTAAAATTACATGCTTAATTACCCATTCTCAGTAGTGGGACGTTCAGTGGCCGATGATGTTTGACACAAAACATTAATGTGCTTGACTGTACTTTATCTTGAATTCGGGTAAAATGCGAACTTGTGTCCAGTTGGCGAAAACATAAAAGTGATATAATTTAAGTTTCACTAAGTGGACACGAATGAAAATTTTGGCGTGTCCAGATGACGAAATAATAAGTGATACTAACTTTGAGTTTCACCAACTGGACACACGTGTGTCCGGTCTCTTGTGTCCAGTTGGTGAATAACCCCTATTACTAATACTCCGCTGTCCATGCGTCAGTCAAAGGGCTGTATTTTATGACCCGTAATAGGTACACACGTGAAATTTTCACAGAATTTGCATTACTATGACCGCTTTTTTTATGGGGGAAAGAGTTCTTTTTTGTCTACGTAGTGTCAAACTACATACCTACGTGTGTTTTTTGTCAATTTAAACTCATGTTAAGAACTAACACTAAATTAAGTTTTTGGCGTAGGTGGGCCTTATTGTTAAAGTTGTTGAATTTGATATGTATTGCAATTAAAACTGCACTACATATCAAATTCTTATACAAAAGACTACGTCATGGGGCTACAAAAAACGAAGTACAAATAAACTTGCAACAATACGTATTCATAGTACTCTTTTTACTATAGCTTATGTAAGAACTATATTGTTAAGCCCGCAGCATCGTTATTAGTCACATCTTATCAAACAACCCCTATGTGTATAAAGCCGATTCTAAAAAAAATAACATCTGACGCCTTATAAAAAAAATACTGTAAACAAAAAAAATACGTGGGGAAGTTTTGAATTGAAATTTTGGATCCATACTGATATTTTAAAGCTAAAGAGTTTGTTTTAACGCGCTAATCTACGGAACTCTGAAAATTCCCTACATTATCCCTGAGTGGCTATATTTTACTATTAAAAAATAATAAGGGGTCCGTTTGTAAATGCACTCGGACGAAGTATTGACAGCTTGCAATAATAATAATAGGGTTTTTACAAACGACATACTGAATAGAAATAATGCACAATGTTTCATAAAAATATAGCTTTTAGCATTTGGACACAACGTAGCTTCTTATTAACGAAGAATTTTTCAAAATTGGCTTTGCAGTTGCAGAGATAAACGCCTTCAAACAAAAGAACACTACAGCTTTATAACACTAGCACAGAAATTATATTAAAAACTTTGCAAACCACTACAAACTGCCACTAAGCAATGAAATAACATTTTTGTTTACGGAAAACGTATCCCAACATGGTCACACGACACCATAGCGGGAGGGGTGTACACAAAGACAGAAATAGTTGCGTTCCTAGTCACCTTCTATGCGCATGCGCAATCAACATTCTGCGCAAGATTGCCATAATATTACACTGATTTACCTTTAAAACTGGTTGCTGATATTATTGCCTTTAATCTGTACTTTACTTATATCATTAAGCTGAAGAGTTTCGTTTGTTTGAACGCGCTAAACTCCGGAACTACTGGTCCGATTAGAAAAAAAATATTTTTGCGTTATTTAGCTCGTTTTTTCGAGGAAGCCTGACAACCAGTCATACAAAGAGGTATTGTGTTGCCCAGTAACTGGGTTGTAGAGATCAGATAGGTAATCAGTCCATGTAAAGCTCTGGTATTCAGCTGCATTCAATTAGACGTGAAGCCGACCCCAAGACAGTTGGGAAAAGGCTAAGCAGATGATGATGACTTTCTGCACATATTAAAAACTTTTCCTGTATAACGACCGGTAGTGGAGCAGTAGGTAATAAAATATACATAATCAAACAAGAGACGTGACTTTTTTCAGCCTGTTTTGTTAAATATGTAGTGTTAGACATTGTACAGTGGTGCGAAACCCTTCGGAGAGTCCTACTTGAACTTGGCCGATTTTGTCCCCTTCAATAAGATATTTAAAAGTAGGTCTTTATTTTAACGGGCAATATTCAGTCTCTTTAGATTTTATTGGTCACACACTGATTGCATGCGAAGGGCAATAAAATTGCAACAAACGTCAATAAAATATTAATGTCAAAGACAAATCACTTGATTTTATTGTTCCATTGCACAAAAGTAAAGTGTGTTAAGTATTACAACTTTTAATAACGGTACAATCACAGTTCAAATTAACCCTGTTAGTCCTGTTAACCTTTTTAACCGTTTCTGGGGGCCCAATGCCCATTTATTAAGTGTGCAATACCCCCTGCCAATTTATCCATGTACCCTGATGGTAATCCCCCCCTGTTTCACCCGCGTAGAGTTACGTCTTGGATTATTGCTCTGCCCCCGTGGGTGATAGCATGATATTTTGTAACTTATGATATTCGCTGATAATTTAGCTTTGCATAGGTGAAAGAATTTTTAAAATCGGTTTAGTAGTTTTTGAGTTATTTATTTATTTATCGACATTAAATAAATACATTTAACTAAATAAGACATATTTAGTTAAAATAAATATTTAGTTAAAAAGTGTTTTCGTTTCTACTGGATTAACTAAAATCCAGTAGAAACGAAAACACTTTTTCTTAGTTTAAACTTTAAAGAATAACTTCGTTCGCATCAAATTTGATATATTATCCCACAGTAACCGTACAGTATTCCGAGATAAAAAGTATCCTATGTGATATTCCACACTACAATCTATCTCAGTGCCAAATTTCATCCAGATCCGTTTAGCCATTTAAGCGTGAAAGAGTAACAAACATTCACCCATCCTCACAAACTTTCGCATTAATTACCAGGATAGCATGATATCAAGGATGGTACATTAAAAAGCTGTCCAACTATCTACTTAGACCTAAATCCATTGCAACAACACAGAGGCAAGGATCCCTCTATTCTTAGGCAGTCACTACGCTACCCTCCACAATCTATATTTACCTAAATGACAGCTCGTTGGTCGAATACGCAAAATTACTGACAGTTGTTCTGCTACATTACATTTTCATGTACTAAATCATAACAAACATGGGTGAACTTAGTTCCTGTGTTGTACAGCTGTAGTTTACTAAAGGATGTCGGAAGGGTAATGAGGTAACCAGCTATATGATGGGCTGTTGTGGAGAAGGCACTGTTTAAATTTAAAGATGATGAGGTTCGGAAAGGTCAGGTGAGCAGTACTCGTAACCGGCGTGCTTGTATGACCAGAGGTATGAATGTGGAGGAGTATGTAAGGATTTTAGCAGGTGGCGTTCTGAAGAAACCATCCAGCGATCGCAAAATCGTTCAGCCGTTTAGGGAGTTTAGTGATATACACATTCTGTCAGACTCTTACTGACTAAAAATGACCCCGGTGTTCCCTTCCCACACTTATAACGCCAGGGATCCTGGGAGCGTGCCTTTCGCGATCCCCGACTGGCTCGCCTTTACGGACCTCCCCAGCAAGTCACTACCTGAATTACCTACACCATGTCGAAAAATTTCTATCACTCTAATATTATAACTTCACGCTCTAACGGCTGAACGGATCAGGATGAAATTTGGCACTGAAATAGATTGGAGTGTGGATTAACTTTTGATACTTTTTATCCCGAAAAAACGTACGGTTCCCGTAGGATAATATATCAACTTTGACGCGGAGGAAATCGCGGGTAAAAGCTAGTTGTTGCTATATCATGAAGTTCCGATATACCAAACTGTACCTACATCATCTTCACAAGACACTGGTGTGAATTTTTATGCATGCATTATAATTAGCATGTGTCAAATTAGCTATCGCAGTAACAAAGATTAACATCGAGGTACTTCCGTTCAGATGAGTCACTGTTCCCGGAAACCATGGAAGACTAAATGTTTGGAGTTGCTTTAGTGAATACTAAACTAAAGCTAGGCTTTTCAAAACAAAAGTCTTGAATCCTTTTGGCTTGACATTAATACTAAGAAAAAAAAGAAAATTGAATATTTTTTTAAGACAACTTGGGTAAGCAATGGACTGATGAGTTGGGAGCTGAAACTGCGACAAGCAAGCTGCTACTCAGCATAATGCTGTACTATTGGGGACCAAAGCTTATGCTGTGGTGCCAAAAAAAAACCAGTCTTATGACTGAATGTTAGTCTTATGATCTTAGTTCTTAGTAGAAAACTGGAGTTAAGTCCCGTAGCACGCCAGATCTTGTTCAAAACCGTTTATTAAAATTAAAAAAAAATGTCATTTTGCTCAATTCTTTGATGAAGCCATCTTTACTCTATGAGGGTGAATCCCAAGACAGGGATTGACTTTTGTATTAATTTTGGACGTAAAAGAAAATAATTAACTGAGATGACAAAGCACAGTATATTCATCTTTAGCTGTAAAGCGCAGTGTTATGTTTTCTAAGAAACGAAGTAAAACTTATGAGTAATACGAAATCTGCATGGGCGGATGTTATGCATTACGTTAGTATGACTATTACTACATCTTAGTTAAACAGTTATTAATGTAATTATTATACTTATGGGGAAAATGTATTATTTAAATCGTTGCGCCGGACTAGCTTTCTTCTACTGCCAACCTCTTTTTTTCAATCAGCACTCCTAATTGGGGATAAGTTTGCCAAAATTAACAAACCGACGACAAAATTAAATGGTATCATATAAAATAAATATAATTTCTTCCATTTTGAAACGTTCATGAAACATATACATGCATTTAACATATTTTAAATTAGTTTGATCTAATTAATGGAATTATAAACACATTGTGACCAAGTAAAGCTTAGCAAAACTATCCGTCGCGGGAAAAGTCAGCCATGACACTTCCACAGATAACTAAATTCGGCCAAATAAACCATAGATTATTGAATCCCATATCGAACGATCAATCCTTAGCTATGGCCGTTGAATATGAATTGTGGTCAATAAAATTTCTACGACCCATTAGTTCCGTGAAATGGCTCCTAACTTCCTTTGCAGTTCGCACGTACATCTTCGAATTCAATTGCCATATCATATTTTATGCGAGAACTTTACTTGCGGAGACGTAAAATATCAGCAAGTTAATGCCGACTTCTAAACCTTTTAGTTAACTGCTATAAAGAACGGTTTACAATGAAATATTGCATATTGAAGTCGCTTGGTTGATCTATTGCTGGTCATCGCCCACTTTTAATTAGAATTGTACAACGATAAAAGTACATTAAATGCATGAAACAGCAAATATTTCTGTTTTGGTCTTTGTTCTCATAAAATGTTTATATTCTTGACACGAGTCCTTCTACTCTTAAAAAACATGTAAGGTCAAGGTGGGGAAGTTCGTCTACGGGGGAACACCGTACAACGTCTTCCTAAGCTGTTTTTGAATAGCTACGACGTTGGTATCTCGGTCGCTAAAACTGAGTCACTAGTTCGTCCTACCTTTAAATTATAGATGTCGTAGTGTGGAGTTCAATAGCAAAAATCGGTCTCCAAATTTTTTTGTCGTTGACAATTTGAAATACGAGTGAGTTGCGTCGACGTTTTACCTAACGTAAAATTTTAATATCAACAGATTTTTACGTTTTGTAGTGGTAAGTGTCTAGTCTGTATTACATTTTATTGTTTTATTATATCCAAGTCGAATTTAAATCATTATTTATAGAAATATTGGTTGTGATAAAAACTTAACTTAAAAATTAAATATTGGGGTAAGACTGTCTAGTATTTTAGGGAAAGGCCGTCATGTGCCGATCTTGCCCCAAGTCAGATGTTGATAACCTTTTCTGGTATAAGTGTTTTCTTTGAATATTGTTTCATAGTTATACAGTCAACGCTACTTATTTGCAGGTTTTCTTTTCGTCAATTATGAATAGGTACTGTTATGATATTAATAGTGTCTTTTCACTAGAAATATAATATTATTAATTTCATCAGTCATTTAACCGATTTAAAATTACTTAGTTTATTTTATTCTTCAGGTAAAATAACAAAAATGACTCAAAATTACTAGAGAACAACAACAACAAATCGTCTTACACTAAAGAAAAATTTCTAGACGCTGTACAAGCTATCCGGAATACAAGGCTGCTCGTATATACCAAGAATGACAATGACGTTGTTTTTCTTTCAAAGTATTTACCTATTATAAAATAATTCTTTTGAATAAAAAAAAAGAAGAAAAGGGGCTTTTTATTATTGCCTTTCATCAATATGCTATCTGCCAAAACAGTATTAATGACCAACGATTTAAAGACCATCTGGATCTGGTTTGTACACCAAAATTTCAAAACGTATGAAAGTTCATATCACATTTCACCTCATAAACATACTTACCTATACCCTACAAAGAGAATATTAAAAAAAAAGAACTGATTTTAATGTTGACGATCCCCGCCCTTGCAAATATACCGGACTTACCCCACTTCATGATTTTACCGCTATAGATTGTGATTCCTACCTTATATTGTGGAACTGAAAGCATGTATTTGATTAATTTTCATTTTCGAATATTTTCTGAATACGACTGCTGCAAATATCGATCAAATTACAAACAAATCATGCTTGTGACGGAGTTACCCCAATTACTCGGGAAAGTCCGTCTAGTGCCCACCTCTTAAAAAAACGCGGCTATTTCTATATTGATATTAGTTACATTGATGTTTGTAGAAGTAACTGATAAATAAGGAATCTTAAGTCATCATTAATATATAAAACATACAATTAAGTAAAAAAAACAGTCATAGGGTGTTCATCAAATCAAATTTGCAATAAAATAATAATAATATTCTTCGACACCTTGACCTTAAGTAGATATTACATAACCAGATTCCTGAAAAAAAAAAAACAACCGTATCCTAATTTTATTACAGTTCGTTTTAAACATTTCACGGTGGAAATACCGGGTCCCCCAAACGCATTCAAGGGTTATTTTACATAATAATTACATGCACCGATCCGGAACCCTCCAATGCAGTTGTGTGACGCGAAACGCTATTGTCCGGGACTTTTGACAGCCAGCCAACCGTTACAGCCTTCGAACAACGTACCTGGTTAAATGATTATGAACTTTGCACCATTGTTTTAAAGATTAAGGTGAGTGAAGATGTAACTTTGTTTGGGTGTCGTCCGATAGGTCAGTGACATGCGACTTTTAGAACTCTATTCATACGCGTTGGATTGTAAACAGTCTGACATAGAAACTGTGATAAACTAAACATTATAGTATGTAAACTGAAGTATAAATTACAGTTGCGTCAAATTTATGGATTTATTTAAAAAAAAAGAAGCCGATTTTGATTGATTAAGTTTTAATATCGCTGGCCAGTTTGGTTAATTTTAGTTCAGCCAAAAACAGCGAAATACTAATAAAAGCGAATTGCTTTTTACGCTTTAAGATGTAAATTTATTCAAACGCAATTATTTATAACTGCAGTAGTATAAAATATTAACCGAGTAACGCCCATAACCAAAACATAACGACGATGCAGCTATTCCAACACAGATAAAACACATCTTTAAAAACAAACAATATCTATGTTTGAACTATTCAAATTTCGAATGCAACACGTGATACATTTTTTAATAACCCGCCCCGGCCATGTACACAAAAAAATCAAATGCGTTCGCGCCTTTTTTAACTTTTTGACCACAGAGTATAATAATCACTATGTTCTTTTTTTAAACGCGCGATGACGCACGGTCTGTGAACTTCCTTCCATTGTGAGAATATCTCTGAAGCCACTTCGAGCTTGGCCTAATACGGTAGTCAAAAAAATAAATGACGTCCTATTTGTGTCCTGTGCGACTGTACGATGCATCTAAACTTGAATCCTTGAGGAAAATATGACTTAAAATATTGGAGAACCATTTTTTAAACTGATTTAATGGTTTGAGCTTAAAAATAGATACTGGTCATAAACATTTAAATTCAAGAAGCGTTCAACATAACGTTAGAATTTATAATGAATATCAACGGACATTAAATTCAAATTGTTAATTTAGTAAACAAACGTTGCAAACGTTTTGAACAAACGTTATTTGATTGCTTTGTAAATAGGCAACTACCTCATTAGCCTAGTGGTCCTAAGCGCGAATGCTACGCGAGAGGTCTTGGGGTTCGATTCTCAAGTCAAGCCAAATGCTATTGCCTATTCTCATGGTTTTGGCTAATAGTTTTTACTTTAGTATTGAACTAGTTACCAAACATATTACAGTTTTATAGGTCTAAAAATAAAATATTTAGTCAATAGGAAAATGGACAGGTTTTTAATATTTTTAGGAAAAGCTGTTGTTTAATCATGTTTAACTACACATTTACTGAACAAATATTGAAGACTATACCTACTAGTTAGTTAACCTAATCATTGTTGGACATCCCGGGCGACAATTTTGAAGGAAAACCATAGAAACTAACCACAAATTGGATCTGCTAGAAAGGAAATTAATTGGCGTGCTGAGAGTATGATAATACATTTATGGAATACCCTGTTTTTGTCCGCAACTTCGTTTGCAACCTTACGAATATAGCCTATAGCACTCAGGGATAACGAACGTAGCATCTTATTAGCTTCAGAATCCTATAAATGTTCCGAAGATTATCGTTCAAACAAAATAACAATCAATGTATTCAGCTTTATAATATCAGTACATGAGTTTAGATAAGACAAATGCTAAGCTGACCACAAACAAATTGAGTTATGGGCAGAATGAATGATGAGCATTGTGACCCACGTAATTTTATTTTTCATAATTTTACATTATCTGTTGTAATTGCTCATCCAGCAGCCTACATCAATTCTATGTTTTACTTTATTAAATGAACATACATACCATCACGCCTGTATTCCCCGAAAGGGTTGGGCAGAGGTATATCAATATACACCCATAGTTCGCCGGTATGTTTCAGTCCTATGTAATAGGGGGCGAGTCTATTGCCATTAACCGGGCACAATCCAGGCTGCTACTGAGAACTGCTATTTATTAAATGAACTTTGTAATATAATCCTGTTATTATCGCGGTAGAGGTCCAGTACCGGTCGTAATTTACGTAATACCATAGAGAAAGTGAACTGACCAACTGGTCGACCTTGCCATAATTAACGAACAGATAAAAAAATATAAATGTGGAAATAACGTTCTACATTATAATTTACGATGAAGTTCAATTGTATATATAATTTTTAGTTAAAATAAAATATATTTTATTTCACTGTTTCAAAAATTCGTGGCGCGGAAGTTAGGACCAATTATAAAAAAGTTGTTATTTTAATGTATATCTTACAGTTATTTTATATTTAGATGAGGTTATGCAAATATTTCTAATTAAGAAAAATAATTAATTAATAAGTGAGCGAAAGGACCGCCAAATTCTTAGTTGAATATTGGTTTGACAAAACCAAACAGAGAGAGAACAGTTCGATCTTTAAACCCCTTGTAAAAAAACCTACGCCTAAAATAGCTAAACAACTTATTTTATGAATAAATATTTTCCTAAAACAATAATTCCTCAATCCCTTAAGCTGGGGATACACATGCCCGTAGCTTGCACACTAGCATACCAGCTCCTCGCACGTGCCAGCTACTGTCATGTGTATACGCTAACTGGCATGCCTGTAACTGGCATATAAGTAGCTAGCACAACATTTGATTTACTTGCATGCCCGTTGAGGGAGGGGACGCGGGGGGTTGCTTAACTGACACGTGTGAACTGAACTGTGTATACGCGATGGTGATACTGGCATGCAAGGGCACAACTTGCATGCCAGTATTACTTGCAAATGTATCCGCATTGTGCCAGTTACTCGTACATGCCAGTAACTTTCATGCCAGCTACTTTTCCGATTTACTGGCATGTGTATCCGCGCCTTAATTCATAAAAAAGTGCCAATGTCAAAAAAAAATTGGATGTGATCTTGAATAATCCAATGACTTTGGCTATTTCAGAAATGTTCAGAAACACGAATCACGTACGGGGCAAGCTCAAAAGTAACGGACCATAAACGAAATTCATTTCAGACAGACGCCTCTTTCTGAACGTACAGTGCACCTGTCAAACGACATAATGCAATTAGCGTTCAGATATCACGAGCAACGTGTGACAACTAGGCGTATTTAATTGATTCGCTATGCTAATTTGATGAGCGACGCTTCACGATTACGAGCCACCGTGCCTTATCCACCATTGTTTTAATAAAAACGAGGTTGTATAATCCAATGTCTTGGTCACGTTCAATAATCGATGAGGATACGATAACTGCAAATTATATTGTGTGTTAATTTTGTAAATATAATTAAGTCATTATAAAACATAGTCACTTGTTAGCGAGTAAGACGTGTTTGAAAAAATATGTATATCGCAGTAAATTGTCTTCTACTGTCTAGATATCGTTTATTCAGAGGTTCGCGACTCTCAAACAAACAAACAAACAATATACGTTAAAAATATTAAGCTAGTGAAAAGACAATTCTGTACTTAATTCTAAATTACGTACTTTACCGTAGAAAGTTCTCAAGTTAATTTAAACCATAAAAAAACGGTTTTCTAACATGTTTTCTGAATTAAATGAAAAGTGTTTAGAATAGAAATTGCATTAGTAAAACACTTTCTTCAGTTCTCTTATCTTGAACGAATCTGGAACAGTCGCCACCTGCTGGGATTTATTTGCGTTTTTACTTTTATTTAGTGTCTTGTAACACGAACCTATAGTTGCGTGCTAGCTTTTCAATTGCTGGGGTCCGCAGAACTTTCATTATTATAAGCACCACGACTAATTAATTGATTAACCTTCTCACAGTACCCTATTTATTTATTTATTTTTTACTGTTTGGAAATCATCATGACTTCTCCCGCCCTTTAGTATCAGACTTTTACTGACTAAAACCCATCCAAGTTCCTTCTTGTGCCCTTTGCGTTCCGGGAGCGCGGTATCTCTTTCGAACAACGACTATATAGTCCTTGCTTTCGAACAACCCGCAGTCCCGGCAGACAGTAGGTAAGTTTTACGCGAAGTCAAAGAGGTCGTTCGTGTTATGTTGAACTGTTATTTATCTGAACACCAACGTGGTATTTTTTAGGGTTCCGTACCCAAACGGAATCCCATTAGACTCCGCTGTCTGACTTTCACAGGGCCCAGGGCTGTATCTTTTGAACCGTAAAAGGTAGACACTTAAAGCTTTTACAGATAGTGCGTTACTACGGCCGATAAAACAACAAATAAATAACTAAAATAATATAATGATAAAATTAAATGCAAGGCATTAAGCCCGCCTTTGTAGGTACGGTGTATTTTCACATTTGCATAAAAATTTAATAAATAAATAAATGTGCCCCCCCATACAAGAATAACGTGATTTTTTATTTATTTATTTATTGCACAGTTGAACAGAAGCCTTCATGTACCGGACCCACTTGGTCGGTTTTTCATACTAATGACAATAACCTATTTCAAGTCTTACTAAGACATTACATTCGTCATACGCGAATGAAGGTGATATATTGTTCATCGAATCCATTAGTTCCGTTTCTCGATATCTACAACTATAACATAACATGACTCATATGATTGAACGAAAACCTCCGATCTGCTGTTAAAGGATTTTCAACCTTTTGGTATATTGAAATAGCTCACACAATCATGGGAACATTTTTATTTCGTTTTTGTGTACAGTAGAATCTCGATTATCCAAACCGTCAATTATCCGAACATTGACGAGAATTTGTTGCTGAAAACGCGTTGCAGCTGTACGTTAATAAAAAAATGACTATTTAAAAACAAAAGCATTTGCCTTTTTTCAGGTGTCTTATATTTCAGCGTTAATATTATGACAAATTTTAATAGACTGTACAATTTTTAGGTGAAAAGGGGTTGTTTTTGTTTGATCTTGTTCCAAAAAACCCACATTTCGATTATCCGAACTATTCGCGGTCCCAATTAGTTCGGATAATCGAGATTCTACTGTACCTGTGAAATTATTTAGGATTTGAACTGGTTTAATTCTGAAGCATATGCAAACGAAGTCACAGGCTAAAGCTGATGAGTTAGAATGATCAATAAAACGCTTATTTTTGTCAGAATCTAAAGTCTAACTTTTCATTTTTACGTCTGTCTATTCGTCTATTCATATGTCACAGTACTGTGTCTTGAACTGTTATAGGTAGAGCAGAGTGTGTTTTACTACAGCCGGCATAAAAACTAAAAAACTAATGGGGTCTACACAAAAATCGTGATTTTTTTTGCATGTTTTATGGCACGGAACCATTCGTATACGTGTCCGACTCGCACTTGGCCGGTATTATTACGAATTTGATGCCACGTCAAAGTCAACAAAACAGTGCAAGTCTTAGTAAATTGTAAAGCCATTAAAAGATGACTATCAACAAACATATTAACACCTGTTGCGATAAAACAAGTTGAGCAATATCTTATGAATGGGTGACTCACGGATTTTCCCGCCATTAAACATTGTATTGTTTTTTCTGAGATGCGACAACGGCGTCAGTGTGGCGACCTAACTCTTAAAACAGTACCATTATAATAGTACTTTAGATTTTCAGTTGTTGGATTTTGAACTCTCGGTGCTAAACTGAGCGTTGAATATCCAACAGTGTGAAAGGCAAAGTAATATTATAATAATGCTGTAGTCATTATGTAAGCTAATAGTCTTTGTTATTATAGATAACCTGCTTTTGTTGTGTTTTTAACTAAACGAGGTGTGATTAAGTGTGAGAAGTGTAACACATTGTCGTTACGTAGCTATAATAGATTTATCTGATGCTGTCAGCAAATGTTATGTTTTAAAGTTTTTAAAATATCTTCTCTTGACATTCAAAAGTGCCTGTAAATGGTCTAATTGAAATAAATGCTTTGAGTTTGACTTTGAAAAGTTTATGAATGAACACGTTTTTGTTTGGACAATCAAATAATCTTATTCTGATATTTTAAAGATGAAGAGTGTGTTCGTTCGATTTTTGGATTGAATACTCTTATCTATTGAACAATTGGTCCAATTTGGAAAATTATTTCGCTAACAAAAAGCTACTTTATTCCTGAGTGCTATGGACTATATTAAATCATCATAAGAAATTGCAATATGCAACCCGTGGGAGAACTCCAGGATAAAAGCTTTTCCGAATCAAAGGACCAATCTGCCTCTCATATCAACGTTTACACAAAAATATTGGTGACCTTGTAGAATACTAGCGCATGCCCGCTTTTTTACCCGCGTTACGTCTTTGATTACTGCTCCGCATCCGTAGGTCGTAGCGTGCTGATATATAGCTTATGAAACTCACAAATAACGTGGCTTTCTATGGGTAAAACAATTTTCAAAATCGGCTCGGTAGATCCAGAGATTACCCTCTACAACCTAACAAACTTTACCTCTTTACAATATTAAAGATTTCAAAACATGCATTATTGGTTGACTATAATTTAACACCTTTTAGGTATTAAGAACTACAATTCCGTTTGTCGTAATTAAATAAAGTTTTATCCTCAATTTTATGTCTTAGGGTTGTCCCGATTT
Source organism: Caradrina clavipalpis (assembly GCA_932526535.1). Lineage (NCBI taxonomy): Eukaryota > Metazoa > Arthropoda > Insecta > Lepidoptera > Noctuidae > Caradrina > Caradrina clavipalpis. The sequence goes on from OW052110.1 coordinate 3,768,117, forward strand.
ATTAAAACAGGTAAATTACTACCAGGGTACCAGGAAGAAGTGAATCAGTTTTATAACATTAATTTGCGTTGACATTAATTAAGTGCCACCTGTGTACCTACATAGAGTACTTATACACAGATGGTGTAAACATCTGCTGGTTTATGAGAGCCTAGTATATTTAGGAAATAAATCTATACTTAATATTATAAAGCTGAAGAGCTTTTTGTTTGTTTGTAAAACTCGTAAATCTCTCGAACATCGAATCGGATTTGAAAAAATCTTTTTGTGGAAACTAGCCTTCCGAAGACAAAATATTGAGTCTTGACTTAGAACAAGCTTATAATAATAACACCACCTCATTGTCACACTGCACAGCAAAGGCGCCTTCCCATACAGAGAAAGCACGAGCATCAATCACCACGTCTGATCAAGGCAAATTAGCGATTGCAGACTTATGCTAATAAAAAATCCTGGTTTCCTCACGATGTTTTCGTTCACCGATATCTGTGATATCCAGAATAGACTTATAAACTATGTCATACATATAAAAAATAGAAAAAAGTCATTTGATTGTGCTCGGTTGCGAACCCAGTCTCATACATGAGAGGCAGGCGCCTAAACAGTAGGGTCATCACGACGATTTCTATGGATTATGGAGCCAGTGGAGCCATGGAGTTTATTGCTCGTTCTTCTCCATAGAGATGTACGCTTTAGAACGAGGAACTAGCTTCAACTTTAAACTGTAACTTCTTGACACTTCAAAAGTGCCTGTAAAAGGTCTAATTGAAATAAATGCTTTGACTTTGACCAGTTTTGCGTACACGAAGCCAGAGTACTAGCTTACTATCGTCGTGTGAACAGGCCATTATACTACGGATGTTTTTATGCTTAACATTTGTATGAGTCATTCATACATTTATTATAAATACGAGTAAGAACAACAATGTGTTCCGATTTATCACCAAACGTTACAGTAGCATTGTTCTTGTGTTATCAGGGGTTATCAGGCGCAGTGCTATATTATGTATTAATTTGTTATATGTACATTTATTTAATGAACATAAGGAAACTAATTATTTTTTATAAACTTACAAATTTCCATATAATTAGTTTTATCGCTGTATTTGTTTAGGTATTTAAGTTATTAAGCTGGACTTTTATGCTTATTTACATTGTGGTATTAGTTTTATAAAAATTATAGCTATAGTACATACCGGCCGTAATATAACAGACGGACAGAGAGTGGAGTCTTAGTAATAGGGTCCCGTTTGTCACCTTCTGGGTACGGAACACGTGTTTAAAGTATTGCACAGATGTTTATTACATACAATACCATCACGCCTGTATTCCCCGCAGGGTTAGGCAGAGGTGTACCAATGTACGCCCACAGTTCGCCGGTAGGTATTTAGGTCCCATGTAGGGGGCGAGCCTAGTGCCATTAACCGGGCACAAATCCAAACTCCGAGCTGCTACTGAGAATTTCATAGTAACCCCAATAACACTTTTTGCTCGACCTGGGAATCGAACCCAAGACCTCTAGCGTAGCAGTCGCGCGTAGGACCACTAGGCCAACGAGGCAGAAGTTTATTCTTTTGTTTGAAGTGAGCAATGTAGACTATGCCAACATAACTGATAACCTAGTTACACAAATGAATTTCCTCGGCCCCGTTAGGCAAAGCCACCTGTCAACATTCGGTGCACGTCTTCCAACAAACGCAGGATGAATCAACGAGTCTTATGCAGAGGTACTCAACATTTCATAGTAAAATCATTTAGGTTAAAAAATAAAAGTCATTCAAAGTAGATACTGCTATACGCACTAAGTGCCACAAGTTAGAGATGAAAGCTAAAATTAATTGTAATATTTAATAAGAATATTGTGATCGTACCTTTCTAACGAATTACACACTACTAACATTTAACAAGACAACAAATCAGTGTACACTCTTAGAATTAATGTCAATTTTCGTTGGGGCATAAGTTATGGGTTCGCGTCACCGTCACCACAGCATGTGTTGGTAGTTCCCATGACTACCAATTGAAACGTTGTCCGGATTTGGAATTTCTGATGACAAACAAGTATATACTTACACAAACAAGGTCTTGTTTGTGTACCTGAAACAACTACCCGTAGGCCAACAATTTGTTCCATCTTAGAATTAATCCCGCGACACGCAGCACATCAGCGCCAGCGTGACCTCATTACTCGACCACCACGTAAAATTTAGCATCACAATGAAGCAAGCATGCAACAGGTTGAGTACCGCTGACTTAATGAATCAATGGAGATCGCAGGATGTGCGTAGGAGGCGCTTACAATCAGCGCGGTGGCGTTTCGAAAGACACGTCCATTGAGGTGTAGCTTTTGCGAAATAACTTTAGCGATACTTATCTTCACGCTCTGGTTTTTAACGGAAATGCTAGGTTTTAGAGCAGGGTTTCTTAAACTTTTTCTAGTCACGGACCACTTTCACAATTTAAAAAATTCCACGGACCCCTGTCAAAAAAATATTTGGAAACGAAAAAAAAAAACTTATTTGTATTAATAAAAATCTTTATTTGGTACTTAAGTACTACTAAAACTAATGAAATAATACTAATGAGAAGGGTGCTGCTGTTTGGCTTCAATCAGAATATTAAATTGTCTGTGATTACGTATTGAATTCGTCACTCAACAACGGCAATGCGTCTCGTCGAGTTTACTATACAATTTCTTAATATGTTTACACTCTACATACTGACCTACTGCGGACCCCTGATGCACATGCTACGGACCCCTAAGGGGTCCGTGGACCCCACTTTAAGAAACCCTGTTTTAGAGCAATGTTAAACTGTTTCTGCGGTTAGTGGTCTGAGCTGCGTGGATTGTTTAGTATAATTAGGGCTGCCATTCGTCAAGGATTTGTCCTATTTTAGGGGGCCTCAAGGTCCTCCGGAAGGGCGTTTCAAAAATGTACGCATGAAACCTGGACACTTTTTTTGTCAGGGGAAACCCGATTAAAAGGTGAAAATGAAAGCAATCTTTTTATTTTACAAATATCTTTCTTTGGAGGCCGGGAAAAAATCTCAATTTCTCCAAAATGTCCTGGATTTTTGAAGATTTTGTCCGGCAACGGCAGCCCTAAGTAAACGTTAGTTTGTAACTTACGACACAGGAGAAACTTCCAGTCTAGGGCAGAGTTTTCAAAAAAGTTAGGCATATAGTATCGTTTATTACAGAAACCAATAGAAACTAAGTCCAGTAATATACTAAGGAGTAGGCAGGAGACGTCTGTAATGCACACCCACATGTCGCCAATGACATCACTCCTACATCAGCAACGGCGATATTAATCTTTGTATAATCTTCCTTTAATCCTTCGTCTAGAAATATCACAGCTCTTGCTCAGTTTAAACAAGCTTTTGCCATTGTTTATTCATTAACTAGCTTATACCCGTTGCTTTGTTCGGGTGATTGTCGGTTATCACGGGAATTATTTTTTTAAATAAAATCCTCTTCAGCTCAATTATTAATAGTAACAATAATCAGCAGTTTCATCTGCGTTCAGTTACATCTCTGGTTATTGCTGCGCTCCTGTCGGCCATGGCATACATATTTTAACATGCCATCACGCCTGTTTTCCCCGGAGGGTTATGCAGTGGTGTACCTATTGTACACCCGCAGTTCGCCGGTAAGTTTAGGTCCCATGTCATAGGGGGCGAGCCTATTGCCATTAACCGGACACAAATACTAACTCCGAGCTAAAAAACCAAATAAAATTTTCGGCTCGCAGGTCATTAGCGTTATTTAAAATAGCCAATTCTATTCCTCATCAATCTGGCTATCACATTCAAAAATATTATTCCAATCCGTCTAGCAGATTCAGAGGCGAAGAACAAAAATAAATACTTATCAGTTTTGTAATAAAAGTACAGCTCTTACTGTGAATGAAATAAGAATCAGGTGTTATCCCAAAATTCGGTCAAGAAAAAGAAATAAACCCTGATTACCGTAAACATTTACTATCAGTCACCTACTTCCATTACCTAGTTTTTTGTCTCCGATACCGTGGGTACTATCGATACGACACAAAGACTCGATACGATTCAATTTCGAAGGTAACTGTTTTCGCGATCAGCTTTCCCTTTAGTGGGTTGAGAGTGCGAATTTCACAAGTTTGATTTAAATCTAGACCGAAATGCAACCTTAACTGTTCTGTGGCTGTTGTCTGAATTGATACATTTATAGAAAGAAAAAAATATTGAAGTGTCTGTAAATAATGCCTAAATACCTAACAGCCTAACAGCTTCCAACATATGATACAAATGGATACCCATTTATTTTTAATTTTTTGCCTGTCGGTCTGTTTGTTACGGCTAATCTCCAAAGCGGCTAGACAGTTTTTGACGAGACTTTCACTGGCAGACAGCTGATGTTATAAGGAATAACTTTTGTTTACTTTAAGTTTTAGAAAAGGAATAAGGGTTCCGCGCAATAAATTGATATTTAATCGGTCGAAACCGCAGTCAAAATCTACTTTTCAATAAATGATTTAATTTTTATTTTCTCCTCATATTGACAACCATTCAGAAACAAACCACTTCTCTCTTCCAGCCGGTCTACACAGCTGTTTCCCATGCACAATGTCATCGCACCGTGACAAGTGTGTGTAATCAGCCTTATCGAGAAAACAAGCCCATCCAGCGATACTCGAGACTGATTCAACGCCACTTCTAACTGTACCTACATCACCCTACATCGCGAATACAACTAATTGTGGCCAAACATTATAAAGCCTTGTATTGTATGACAATTCTCAACATGACATATCAAATTCAATTCTCTCTTACCACCATAAGGTTGATTATCTATTGTTTCTTTGTGTAGATATATCCTTATGTCATTTGTACGTCAGTTGTGACTCAGCGTTCAATACGACTAGACGTGAGTTCTTGACCTCCGTTTATTATTCGTGGTTTCACTTACTAACAGCTGTTAGAGACAAATTCACTTTAATTATTTGAGACCGGTGTTGATTATGATCGTGTTGCAAAATCGAGCATTAAGCGCTCATCCTGTACAGCAGCAATAGACGGTTTAAGTATGTAGGTACTTAAGATTGTCGCAGGATAAGAGTCAGTTTACATCTATACTTATCTTTACATAGTATAAAACGAAGTCACTCCCTCTGTATGTATGCTTAAATCTTTTAAACGCAACGGATTTTTATGCAGTTTTCAGCAATTCAAGAAGAAGTCAGAATTCAAGTGATTCAAGAAGAACATCACGCTACGACCAACGGGAGCGGAGCAGTAACCAAAGAAAGACGTAACTGAACGCGGGTGAAACCTCACTTATAACTAGTAATATTATAAAGCTAAAGTTTGTTTGTTTGTACGCGCTAATCTCAGGAACTGCTGGTCCGTATTTGAAATCAAAAACTTAACACGGGTAAAACCGCAAGGTAAAGCTAGTTACAGATATAAAGGACACTCGTTGACTACACATTTTATGACCTACAAAATGTAATGGTTGGTTAAACACTCATGGTCCTTTTTTAATATTTAAAATCTCTGTGGTGTGGTTTAGACATAGGAAGCTCTAAATTAGTTAGGTTTGCCGTTTGTTGTTGCTTTATTTTGTTGCTACATAAAACAAGCTTTTCTTTGTAGACGTCTGAATATGACGTTCATAATTATCTGAAATTTTCATGACATAATTTCTAGGTTTCTCTATGCATAATGAGAAATGCATAATATAATAAAGATCACGATTTTTTTTCGTTTAAACGCGCTAACCTCTAGAATTGTCAGTGTAATTGGAAAAAATATGTTTGTATAAGACAGCCAGATTCATGAGAAATTGTAAATGACATATAACATCACGCTACGACACACTGGAGCGGAGCAGTAACCAAAGACGTAACATAACCACGCCGACGAAGTCGTGAGTAGAAGCTATTCAAATATATTTTTGTTGCTACATAAAAGAGGTATTTCTTTTTAAATCTCTGAAGACCACAAGACTCATAACAATCCAGAATGTTCATGCAATAATTTCTAAGTTAATCTTGTCATAAAAGTGGACTATCAACAGTTGGAGAAGTAGGGCTATAAACTTATTTTACTTTTCCAGTTATCTCATAAACCGGTACCTTTTGCTTAATAATGAAGTTGCATTTTGACTTTCGGACTCCCAAAACATCGATATCAAATCATTTCTAACCATATACATTATAGTTTAAATTAAGCCGTTGCGTTATGCAATTACATCAACCATATGAATTTCTGGGCCAGTTGACCCAAAGAACCAGTTAGGTGGAAGTTTGATAACAGTTATTACAGAGACGATTGCATTGATTACTTCGTTTACATTTGAGATAGTTACTTTTAGCTTGCAGGCCGCCTCGGCTTCTCACGGATTTAAAATTTCGACAGTTCTGGTGAATTTTCCAAAAATATTTCCGGAAAATTGCGAACACAACAATCAGTCAAGTCGGTGTAGCCGTTGAACTTCAACAACACATTTATCCATTCATTTTCATTTATGTATATTTAAAGAAGATTATAAATAGATACATACATACCATCACGCTTGTATTCCCCGAAGGGTTAGGCAGAGTCGGAAAGTCTGAGTTTGGATTTGTGCCCGGTAAATGGCAATAGGCTCGCCCCCTATTACATGGGGCTTAAAAACATACCGGTGAACTGTGGGTGTACATTGGTACACCTCTGTCTATAAATAGATAAGGGCTCTTATAATTCATGCATTTAAAGAGCCCTAAGAGTACAACAGTAATGCAAGACCCAGATTTTGCATGCCGGGGCTGCGGGTTGTTCGAAAGAGATACCGCGCCCCCGGAACGCAAAGGGCAAATGAAGGAACATAGATGGGTTTTAGTCAGTAAAAGTCTGACACTCCCTCCCGTCCCGCCCAGGGCGGGGGAAGTAAGGAAGTTATTTGATGATTTCCCATCTATAAAAAAAAAGACAGATTTTGTATCGCGGAACCTAGAACCATCTATAAATAACCATTCGTCAAACACCTAAAGGTCCTAACTAAACATCTTTTAAGAACGGAACCCTTACAGTAGCGACGCATCGTCTAGTAGATTCCTCGAATATTTTTCTCACACATTACGTTTTAAGGTATTTTTGTAAGTGACCATATAAATACCGGTCTACATAACTGCACATAGAAATTAGTATGCTCAGTGGGTTCAACGAAATCTAGATCTTGAGTCTTGAGTGAAACGTTAATGTAAAAGTAGTGTTAGTCCTTGTCTTACTAACATATTGTTCGCATTTGAGTACAACTGGAGAAAATAAACGGTTAGGTCAGGCTACGAAATGACGTGGTCTTATGCAGTGCCGTTGGATTCTTCTAAAAGTATTTTGACAAGTGTACATCAGCAGTATCTTTCAAGCGCAAATACCAGCTATGCTTTATGGAACACCACCCTAGGTAGCTATTGAAGTACCTACACTAATTTCATGAGTGGCTTCCTTAAACCCTCAAGCGTAATTTCAAAGAACATAATCATCCTACTGGGGCACATTACCAACAACAGCTTATTTGGTCAGTTCCAGAAGAAGTTCAATTCTACTAAAAAACGTTCAATCTCAGCGACAATCAATGTGAAAAAAATATGTAAATTACGAGATATTTTTGACAGATTGAGACAGATAGGATGGGATCGTTATTAAAAGTTAGCAGAATTACCCCCAAATCATTATACGTTCTCTAGCTTTTTTGCTTGGTCTTGAACAGAGTCCTTCAGTTAGCATAATATCACCGCTTTAACTTTTTTATTTGCCGGTGTGCTTTCCATATCAGTATCTGAATTTCGTTGCGGATAGAATGGACACTGACAGTTCACTCATGGAGTACTGGACAGAACAACATGTCAGGCGTTCCTGATTTTGTGTGTCGGTATATTGTGTGTGTATATTATTATCATTGATTTTATTATAAATGTTATTTATTGGTTATTTAATTACCAAACCTAATATGGATAAGTTATATAAGCTTGTAATTTATCTGAAATAAATAATTTTAAAAATTTGAATTTCAAACAAAGCGGATATCGCTACGCCAGTAAGCCAGGGAAACTTAATAATAATTACGCCCAATTTAAATAGCCACGGCTGGCTGCTTCAGGCGAGTCAACTCGACTTTCGCTGATAATTAGATAAGTACAATACCGCACACACACTTTCCTACAATTTTCTATAATGCTCGGCTCACACTATGTTGCAACATCGATGCAAGAATGGGGATTTTGAGGCAAGGCATCATTTAACATTATGAACGAGAGTAGAGACAGAGGCGCGGCTTATCGCTGGCAAGACGTGAACATACATACATACATAGATACATACATATACCATCACGCCTGTATTCCTCGAAGGGTTAGGCAAAAGACTACCAATGTACACCCACAGTCCACCGGTAAATTTTAGGTCCCATGTAATAGGGGGGGGGGGGGGGCTATTGCCATTAACCGGGCACAAATCCTAAATCCGGACAAGAGCTAAAATGTCCATGTATCCTACTGCTTACTTTCCAAAAGTGATGTGCAGCATTTACAATGCAAAGAAATTTTAAACAAACAATTAATTAGCGTGAAAGTTAGCGCGTTTTGTTTTACCGAAAATTATGAGACACTAACACCTGCCTGCGACTTCGTCAAGTCAAATAAACAATTAAACAGTTAGTATAGCTAATCGCTTCATACTCGAAAATAGTATTAGTGAAAGATTTTTTGAAATCGGACCATTATTTCCGAAGGTTACCCTTTATTACAACATAAACTTTATCCTTTATTAATATAAAGTACTAGCTTTTGCCCGCGACTTCGTCCGCGTGGATTAATAGTTCCTGTTCCCGGGGGATTTCCGGGATGAAAACTATCCTATGTCCTTTCTCGGGTCTCAGACTATATCTGTACCAAATTTCATTGAAATCGGTTCAGTGGTTTAGGCGTGAAGAAGAGACAGACAGACAGACAGACAGAGTTACTTTCGCATTTATAATATTAGTAAGGATGTTGTCATAAAAGTGTGCTTTCAAAAAAAAACAACAGGTAATCTACGATTGCCGGGGCTGCTGGATGTTCGAAAGAGATACCGCGCATTCGGAACGCAAAGGGCATAAGAGGAACATGGAAAGTCAGACACTAAGGGCGGGAGAAGTCACTTGAGGACTGTGAGTTCCATGGCCACGTTCTTAGTTAATTTGTGGCCACGGTGACTCTTTTGGACAAATTCCGCAACCCTGCAATATATCCCTATAGGAGTGCAATTTCAACGCACGTTTGACCATCTCAACTGTCCTTATTGCATAGCATCTAGTCGCTGATCACCGATTCTTTCCATGTGTCTGCGCCAAGCGTTACATTACACACTTTCGCAGTTAAGATTACTCATGCTTGAATCTAAATGACCGGATAACGTGTCGGAAACGTCTATAATTAGCGCTCTATGTCTAACGATTGTTCCGGGGTATAAATAATGGGTGTACCACCATTGATTCATATTTAAGACACGTGCCTTTCAAACAGCTTCGACACGAAGTATTGGTCGTTGACTGATTAATATACGAGGCTTAAAAAGACACATCACAAACAACGGGTTTGTGATGTGTCTTGAATTCTTGATTACTTCGTCTACAGAGAGATAAGCAAGCATACTGCCCATCAAAATAAGTAACATTGAGTAAAAAAAAAATACTGGGATGCGACTTTTATTTGTGGTGTGACAAATCACTGTTATTGGTAACGTACGCAAAATATTGTCCTTGCGGCTGCAACAGTACAGAGATCGTGGGTGTATTTAAAGTAATAATTAAAAGATGTTTTTATAAAGTACACCTAAAGAAAGTTGGTACTTGGACCGTCACCAGAAGGCTCGAAGTTATGGCTGTAGCCAAAAAATTAATAAGAGGACAAGTAAGTTTCGGCCTATATTAAGTGTCTCATTACACCCTATATTGGGTAAAGGTAAACTTTGAATATCTTAAGTCGTTCGGCAGATGATGAAACTTTAAATTTTACCTGTTTACTATACCTAGCTAATTATAAATTCAACGTATTTACCATAACGATATTTCTTTAGTAAATGCTAATAATAAGCCGTCAAACTTCATACTATTGCTTACATCATTGTATTAAGTTTTTTTGTTTATTTTCCATTCAATGACGTCATGAGTAATTTCCCCTTTAAATTATTTGTCTATGTTTATTTCAACGTTCATCTATGTATACTAATTTACATTAATAAGAGGAAAGATTTGTATTTTTGTATGTAACGAATAAACTTAAAAGCTACTGGACCGATTTTGAAAATTATTTTGCCAATAGAAAGCTACATTATCACTGAGTAACATAGGCTATATAACATCACGCTATGACCCATGGGCGCGGAGCAGTAACTTATGGCGGGTGAAATAAGCCGCGCGGACGAAGTCGCGGGCATCCTCAATATTATAAGGAAAATTCATGTTATTGCACCATCTTGTTTTATTTAACCTTGACACTGGTATATAAACATTATTTACAGAACAAAAATATTTAAATAAAGAATGTTCACACAAAACCTCCTTGACCTTCAAAATCGTCCGTTTTTAGGGTTCGTTACCCGAAGGTTGACAACGGGACTTTATTACTAAGCCTCCGATGTTCGTCTGTCAGTCTGTCAGCGGGTTCTTTCTCATGAACCGTAATGGGTAGAAAGTTGAAATTTTCACAAAATGTGTATTTTAATAATAAAACAATAAAATAAAGTAAATAATAATAATTTATTTATTTAATAATTAAGTAAATGGGGTCGCATACAAGAGTGTGCGAATCCAAGCCACAATTGAGACAGTTTATCTTTTAAATTTATCTCTTTTCCCATTCACGGTAGAATCAAAATTAATTTCACCTACTTACTTTAATTTCCTCTGACAACATCAATCATTACAATGACCGACGCAAGCGCAGGCAATCATCCTCGAATGGCGCCTAAATTTCGGTGCCCCAACAATCAAAACAAATCAGTCCATTCAACCAAATCTAATCACACAACCGAATGATCAACAATACAGATTGACATCCGTATAAGGAAACTTGTTATTGAATCTTAAATTAGGCAAGAATTCATCATACATCGAAAGACGTAAACTGGTATTAGAGACTCGTCTTTACAAATCCAGCAATGGAAAACCGGCCTATTTTTGAATCTCATTGTAACCCAAAATTTGAGTATACATTGATGGGTTTTAACTGGAAAGATGATGTGTTATGTAAGAAAGACGGTGGTCTCGTTAGCATGGACCATGGCGTGTTAAGCCATGACAGGTAAAGCCATGACTCCTAGGATCGTTGTGGTTATACAATAGATGATATTAAACACCTGTGAATATTTTGACAATGGACCGGCTGGTGACTGGTGACATGTGTATGTGTGTATGGAAGATTATGTTTATATTGTGAGAGACGCTACTTGGAAAAGTAGGTTGTGTAGTTTTTTAATTAAACTAAACAGTAGTTTGATTGACAAACAAACAAATATTAAAATGTGTAAAAAAACTATTCGAGAATTGATACTAGATGATGCAGTTGCTTCCGTATTGGGTTCAGTTTTTCAGTACTTAAAAGCTGTTTAAGTAATATAGGCTGCTGACGAATGGTCACACATGTCATTTTGAAATGCAAAATCAAGTGTTTGGTTTGATTTAAAAACAATACAACCTACTTGGTTTTGAAATAAGAATGAGAAATGGAGAAAAACCAGCAACTGGAAAAAAGGCTCCTACATTTAGATCGGATAAAACTCGAGAAGCGAACTCTTTCCCATGATGTTCTATTACCACCTTTAATGCCTGTGTAATTAAGATTAAAATCGACAAGAACACATAAATCAATTTTCTTAAATCTGGAACTCCCCTCTTTGACCTCACTGAGTCGGTTAATCAAGATGATTTGTTTTAACGTTCGTTATGGTAATTAGTGATGGTAATAAAAATCTTGGTTGACTTAAAATGAGATAACAGAAAGTAAAACACTTTACTGTTTTAAATACAAATCAAAAGAACCATTTTCTGTTATTCTATGAAATTCTCAGTAGCAGCTCGGAGTTAGAATTTGTGCCCGGTTAATGGCAATAGGCTCGCCCCCTATTATATGGGACCTAAACATGCTGGCGAACTGTGAGTGTACATTGGTTCACCTCTTTCTACCCTTCGTGAAATACAGGTGTATGTGTGTTCTCGAAAAACTATAAGACTTTCTCATAAAGGACTATAGTGTCAGTAAGCATCGAAAACGAGAAATCTTATTAAAAAATTCAGAGATGTTAAGGTAGCTACGTACGACTGACTACGTATAGGATGTTTTTTTTTTTAGATATGGTAAAATCATCAGATGACCCCTCCCCCCCCCCCCCGTCCTTAGTATCAAACTTTTACTGACTAAAAACCATCTATGTTCCTTCGTGTGCCCTTTGCGTTCCGGGGGCGCGGTATCTCTTTCGAGCAACCGGCAGCACGTATAGAATGATGTGATTACGAATGGATTCATTAACTAAGGGATTCTGGAGTATAAGATGTTTCAGGGAAACTAAATAATATAGTAGCAGGAGGGCTTGAAGTATATTCATTACTGTTTTCTGTAGTGTGCCCACGAGACTCCTGTGCCCTCCGAGTCCTTTGACCTCCGTATCTTTGGAGAAAGAAACGAAAATGAATGTTGTGTTGCCCCACATTAGGGGTTTATTCTGTATAGTGGGTGCATTTACATACCATAATAACACCCGAATCAACTACCGGTAAGTCTTTTAAATATTTGTTCTACTCAGGAACCTAACCAGCGATACACAGCGCAACAGCCAATGCACCTAGTGTCTCGCCAAATGACGATAAAATCAGTACCGTTCTGAATATTTTTCCAAATTAATGTGCAAAAGAATGCAAAGAATACAATCTCATAATAATTGATGATGAAGACGATATCTACAAACATGGCAGAACAAGATTGACTTTCTCCACAATTTGCCGTATTACCATCTCGAGTGCACTTTGTTGCAACACCCAGACGACCTTTAAGTGCTGTAAAGCCACAATATGTCTTGGTCCAAAAAGTCAAAGTAATTACGTGATTGGCATCTTGAAGTTATTTTGCAGTCTGTCTGCAAGTTTAAAGATGACTAAACGATTGTTGCTTAAATCTTTCCAGATACGTAGATAGTTTTAAGATTTATTTTACTTTTTATTTATCTATACATATTATAATAAAATCGTAACGAGGCCAATTCTGTACATTCAATATTTTTTATAAAGAGTAATTCTCACATGTTAAATACATTATACTGAACCCAAAAAAATGGTTTTTAGAATTTTTGTCTGTTTGTTTGTTTGTTTATTTGTTTGTTTGTTTGTTTGTATGTACGCGCATAACTTTTTAACTCCTACACCGATTTGAACAAAACTTTTGGCATTGTGTTGGCAGTAACCTGAGCTGTAATCTTAGGTACAACTTATCACGTTATGTCACATAGGGGTTAGACAGAAACAGTATGAACACTATTAACTTAAAAATACTGAACGCGAACGAAGTCGCGGGCAACAGCTAGTTTATACATAACAGCGTAAGCAATCCAGCAGCATACATAGCAACATTTATATATAACAGCGCATACACACATTACAGTTAGGGTAAACTACCCTAACTTGATGTCAGGATGTCCAAGATATAAACTAAGAAAGTACATTATGAATTGAAAAAGACAAATTGGTACTTGTTGTATTTTTATATCATTAGTCCTTTGATCCGAAGTTGAAATGACAAAACTGCGTTTCCAGATAGAGCTGGTAACTCTATGTGTATCCCTGCTATCTCTTCCTCTTCCTCTGGAAATCTTCTAGTGTCAAATAGACTACTTCTAGACAAGTGTGCTTTGAACCAACATTAACTGCGTCGTCACATTATCGCATAATAATCGCAATAATCGCAATCGTTACATTATCGCATAATAATCGCAATAATCGCATATCATCGTCATCCAAAGGCACATCTCACCGACTTCCCCCCAAACCATCAATTTGTAATGCCAGTAAGACTGCAAGTGAACAGTTAACTTGATTCCACATTACTTAACTGTTTCGTGTGCCGTACATTCTTGCCTAACCTCCAATGAGGCCGCGAGAATCAATTCACATTGTGGGCAGTGATATATTGTACTTCAAGATGTTTGCCTTTTCGCGCCAAATTAGATTTCATCTTCTTCTTTTTGTAAAAAAAACATTGCCTTTACAAACATATAAACTCACTTACACAAACAGCCAGACCCCGAACAACTATCCGTAAGCCATACAAATATTTGCAAAGGAAACTTTGAAGACCTAATTAAAGGAAAGCGCTGTAGCGGATTTAAGGGCTTTGATACGCAATTTGGGTACAGCGACCCCGTTTTCCGAAAATGAGATTTGGATTTCCCTTCTGGTTAATCGCAGCTTATTACAAAGAAACGTCATTAGTGATGCACGATTTAGTGGTTAAAATGAAAACCGCAACAATAATTACACTGGCTTTAAATACATAGCTGACCATCAGAATCTGGAGCACTATACATTCTCAGACGATACTTGACATTCAGTCCTAATAAGAAATTCTGCCGACTTCATCTAATTCGAGATCCTAACAAATTCATTTAGGATTTTTCTGGAATTGCTTCCACATTTTCCTTCCACGGAATTTCATTACGGATGCTTTGGCTTCTGGCAATAAAAACCTTGGCAGTTACGGTAATGAATATTCTAGATTGAAGAGGAATGTAAGCAGCTGAACATAGCTACACCAGTTTGAAAACAAACAAACGAAATTACACAGAGACCTGAAGCGTGGAGATCCGCAATGATCCAAACTAGGCTAAATGAAGACAATGGACAAAATCTGTGCCATTGAGTTGTCTAGTTAATTCCACATTGCAAAGAATACGGGCAGAGAACGAGCTAGTTTGCATCAAATTGAGACTTCCTCTGTCCTAGTCCTCAATAAAACAAGAGACTGGAAAGGGCCATCGTGTATGCTGCAAGGGAAATGCCCAATTTAAAATTAAGCAACGGTTTTACCTTTAAGACCACTCGTTCAATTATTCTGCAGTCTTTATGAGTTCATGTGCATGAAGATATAGAATGGCCAGTATAAAGCAAGAATAAAATGAAGAATGAATCTTTTGACTTGCAAATGGCAAAATCTTTGGAATGAACAAGTAACAATAGGAGCTGTGTATAGCTGGATTATGCATTGCAATGGCAGGTTGCCTGAAGCTCTATTTATAGTTACCGGTATCACAATTCACAATTGGAAACAGTTCACGGTCGGTCGTAGGCCTCGTGGATTGAGAAAATGCGTGGTCACTTCTGGACAGTTAGCTTGATAGTTACAGACTGACGCTATAGCTCATAATTCCGACCTCTGCTTATAACATAATATACCTACCATCAAGAGAAGACTTTGGCAGATGTGTGCCAATGTACACCCACAGTTCGCCGGTATGTTTAGGTCCCATGTAATACGGGGCGAGCCTATTGCCATTAAACAGGCACAAGTCTTAACTCCGAGTTGCTACTGAGAAATTCATAGAAAAACTCGATAACACTTTAGTCAACTTTGCTTTTGCTATCGCTTATCTGAACCCGATTCACGCAATAATGTTAAAGTTCAAAATGACACGTGTTCAAATGTCATCAAAATAGACGGTAGATGCCCGAAATGCGATAAACGTTCACACCATGACACGATTGATACCGATTATTCAATTCTACCTCAACAAATGCTGGTAGTAACATTCAATTACTACCCTGTACAGCTACTATCAATCACGATTCACGCTAAAACTTTTACAACTCCCGAACCAAAAAAGAAAAATCTAAATTCAGGTTTAAAGTGTACTAAAACAGGTATTCAGTTAATTAACATACCCAAAAGAAACTACCCGTTTGGTAGTAAAAATGATCGTAAATGAAAAGGAAAATGAACATTTCTAAGGTATTCCAACTCCAAGTGAATCATACGCTGCCAAAACTGTTTACGCAATTATATGCGGTATAAACAATACATTAGAGTTTATAATCCTTCTTGTTTATTTGTAAAGGAGTCACTGACCCGGGTAGTTAGGGTTTTCAAGAAGTCTGTGTCATGTCAGGTTTGTTATTGCGCTGTGAGCTGTGAAGCGAAGTTTTTGCCTGAACACGCGTCGAACTACAAAGTATTTCATTTTGAAAGAAACCGTACTTTTTGCGTCGATGATTCATCAGCAACCAGAACGCTTAAATTTTTTGGCAACATAAATAATAATGGGTTAGTGTCCTTTTTATAAATCCTCAAGAAACCAAGTCAACATTTTTTTTTGGGTTAGAATTTTAAGAGCTTATGAATCAATCTATCTTTGTCGGCACGGTTGGTGCAATGGCTGAGCGATTGGCTGCTGTGCTGCGTATCGCGGGTTCGATTCTTGCACAGAACAAATATTTGTATGGCCTACAGATAGTTGTTCCGGTTCTGGCTGTTAGTGTACGTCAATATATATGTTTGTAAAAGCATCCACGATACAGGACAAAATCCTAGAGTGCCGCAACATAAAAAAAGAAGAAAAAAAAAAACATCTGTTATAATAAATTTTGGTAAAGTTTATCACTTACTTAGAAGAAAGATTCTCACACAGAGCAAATATTTGTATGGCCTACAGATAGTTGTTCCGGGACTGGCTGTTTATATAAATATGTAAGTTTACGTTCTTGTCAACGCACCTACAATACAGGAGAAATTCCACAGGTGATATTTGCCAGTAGTCACAAACCTTTAATGTTTATATAATAATTTATAGTTACAACACTACTAATTAGGATTAAAATGATTTCCTACTATGAGTCCTATATAAAATTAACCATGACTGTTTGTTTAGATAAGGGATATAAAACTGCATTAACAACCTTCATGACTGGTAAACAAAGTCACATTTATTAATACTACATTGAATCAATCCGGGAAACCCTGATACAGATTACAGTCTGACTGAGGATATTCCAGAATGACATTGTAGTTAGACTAGATATGTTTATCAAAGTAAGTACCTAAGTACGTACAACAGGAAAAAATAACGTATTATGAAGCGACTGCTACGCTAGAGGTTTTGGTTTCGACTCCCAGGTCGAGAAGTGTTATTGGCTTTTTTATGAAATTTTCAGTAGCAGTTCGGAGTAAGGATTTGTGCCCGGTTTATGGCAATAGGCACCTAAAACATACCGGCGAACTGTAGGTGTATATTGGCACACCTCTGCCTAACCCCTCGGGGAAGACAGGCGTGATGGTGGTGTGATCTTTATAACCCGCGCTGTCACTGGCGTTCAGTTAAGTCTTTGGTTACTGCTCCCCTTGATCGTAGCGTGATGTTTTATACGTATAAACCTTCCTCTTGAATCACTCTCTCTATTTCTATTGATGAAAACTGCATTGAAATCCGATTCGTAGTTTGGAAGATCGATGCGGACAGATGGAGGGAAGCGACTTTGTTTTATACTATTTAGAGATAATAATGTTTGGTGAACATGATGCATACTTTATCAGTTTTCGGTTTTTCCAAAAACAGCGAGATTCCACGATAAAAAGAGGTTTAAATGATTCAAATACTCTTGCCCTCTTCAAACACCGTTGCAGTTGGGGCGATTCTTACTATAGCACGACTCTTTGTTTCAAACACGGAAACAGGGATTAATTATGATCCTGACCCTACTTCGGGCAAAACAAAGATGGCGTCACCTGTCATTTCCATTTTCAAATTAGCCGGTGAGCCGTTAAATCTGTCATGGCCGCCAGTTTTTGTCAACTCTGGAATTCCGCGAAGAACAAGCTAGGCCCGCCGAACCGGTTTTTGTTTATGTGTTAAATAATGTTATTATCATATTAAAATGCGACATAAATTCGGTGTGAACCATACCCATATGTAGTACGTAAACTGTTCCACTTTTTCCTTTTGTTAAATTTAGTTGATTATAAAAACAAGAGCAAACAATAAAAAGACCATAGAAACTTGATCGGAAGTGTGAGTAGATTGCCGGTCTGTTAGGTACATTAAATAGGAATTATTAATTGAGAGAAAAAAACTCAGTAAAAAACATGTGAGAGAGAGAAATAAGAATCTATTTGAAGTACTTTCAGTATCTTGTTACAAATACTACTCAAGCGTGTAACCTGTACGCTAATCTAAACATTTCTAGGTTGACATAAGATATCTTTCACAAATGCGCACTAAAAAGGATGCTATAAGTATGTCTTTAATGCTATGTAGGTGTCTGTTTCATATTATTATGCGTCATTGCTTGGTCTTTTGAGTCAGGTAGAAACTATTTTTGTGCAAAATCTTCGTAGGTCTCTAATGCCCGGTACCTAAAACTTACCGACCGCTATTAGTAAACCATACAAACAAACAAATGCCGTCGTATTTTTGCTGTTATTGGAGTTTATACATTCATTTCTACATTCAAAATTGACAACTGAATTTTCATAAACGACCAGTAGCAAAAGTAAGAAGCATTACGACTGGTAAGTTAAATTATCCGTTTTGCATATGGAACCGAGCATAAGATGCCTTTTTCTAATAAAGACTGTTGAACTTTAAAAGCTTAAAAAAAAAGATGGATCACCTCGATTGCTTCGAGGTCTTCGAAAGGCAGCTGCTTCATCTTGCACTAATTTCGACAGTCCATTTAGAAAGATAACGGGTCGGTGTTGCAACACTCGCATCTGCACCATCTTCCGTCCCTTTCACATCCACGAGCTTTGCCGAATACCTTGTTTTGCCCGCAAGTTTGTTTGCTTATTTTTTTAGGATACCCATGTCATTTGAGAACCTTTGCACCTTTGAATATTTAGTTTGTGGAGCATCTGCGTGGTTTCTTTTTTTTGAAGTATTAAGTTTTTATGTTCGCTTTATTTTTATTTTAGAACAGTTTTGGTGTCGTAAGGATTGAAGTTTTAGATCATTTTGGTGCCGACAGTACCTTACCTATATTATTATATTAGATTTTGCCCGCGACTTCGCCCGCATCAATGTCGGTAAACGCAGTCGAAGTAGGCAAGACGGAATAAAAAGTAGTCTATATCCTTTCTTGGGATTCAAACTAACCCCCTACCAAATTTCATCAAAATCGACTCAGTGGTTCAGTCGTGAAAGGTTAACAGATGGACAGGCAGTCACAGTTTTCGCATTTATAATATCAGTATGGATTTATAGGTAACTGTTAAAATTCCTATATAACAGTAAGGAAAACAAACATAGCCTAACGAAAATTAATTGATAAAAACATGACCAAACATTTCCGTGGCACACGGAAGTTATAAGTCAATATTATAAACAAACAATTTATTTCCATCGTTAAGCAGAATCAAACATTAATAATTGTAACAAAGTTGAACGCATTAAAAGTGGGTCTTGTTTAATTTCAATACACACCTGTGATAACGCAATTAACAAAGGCAGGTGTGTCTAAATACAGAAATTCGAAGCACCAATTAATTTATATTTTATGGTAAGTTATAACAAGCTTTGCAAACTCGAGTGAATGCACTTCTTGAACATGGCAATACAGCATGCTCAGACGAGCTACGCGGTTTTAAATTTAGAAATGCTTTCCATCTGACATCTCGGTGTTTCAAAATTAGAATAGTGTTTGACGGTCCCTTTTCTTGACTGCCAATACGAAATCTGAGCACTAATTTTGAATGTTACAATAGAAATTATTTGTGTGAATTTTTAACCGTGGCAACATTATGTATAAACTTAATGGTTTAAGGAGTTTTTATCTGGCTGCAATAAATTTTAATGGCCGTACCATATGTGATCGTACCATGCGTTTTCATATCAACTTGACAACCACTTAAAACATTTCGTACCGACTATATTTTATTGGCGGTTACTGAACATTGAGAACACATTAAACTGAACTAAATCACGCTAGTTATAAATTGCTCCTATTTACCATACATACGGACAAGGCCAGTTGATAGATTATGATCTACATCGATGCTAGAACGTTACCATTCACTTATGCAGAAAGCTGTGTAATTAAAAGGCAAAGATTAGGATTTTTATCGTTTATTTCTAAAGCTTGACTTGAAAGACTGGTTCAATGAAGTGAGAAAATCAAGGACTTTGCTTAGGCTACCATCTGTCCGGCATTCTCCGGATTTGCCCTAGTCCGAGGGGGATTCAAGATATGTCCTTGGTGTATTAGGGGATCACGTGTAATGGAAAAATAAGCAATAAAAAATAATCAAAATGTAAACGATGTTTTAATTTTTATAGCAAAAATCCTTTGATCAGGGGCGTCCGGGAAAATCTCAATTTGGCCCACATGTTTAGTGGTTTTTGTAGGTTTTCTACGGTGTCGGCAATTAAGAAAATGGCAACCCTTTGCCATACAGGGTAATCTATACTAATATTATAAAGAAGTAAAGTTTGTGAAGTTGTAGGGGGATAATCTCTGGATCTACTGAACCGATTTTAAAAAATCTTTTACCCATGCAAAGCCACGTTCTTTGTGAGTATCATAGGCTATATAACATTACGCTACGACACACGGGAGCGGAACAGTAACCAAAGACGTTACTTTACACGGTTGAAAATATCCACGCGAACGAAGTCGCGGGCAGATTGTGTTTAATAACCACAACGCGAATGAAGTCGCGGGTAACAGCTAGTGATAAAATAAAAACACAATAATCAAAATAACATCATACAATTTTTGAACGATATAAACTGCGTAAGCGCTGACTTACCGAGTAAGACTAGCCCGCATTATTGCCGTATCACGGAAGGTACCGCTGTACCAGTTTATCCCAGTTAAGTATTACAACATGCGCAGGATCATAGTATTAGTTCTCGTCTTGACGCGATAACAACGAGAGTATCTTTGAGGCGAGTAGAAACGGTACAGACATATCAGCCTCATCAAAATTTATTCACATCATAAACGCTTTGTCAAAATGACTTGGACTTGTAGGAACAGAGGCGTCTTGTTTATGATTCTGAGACCACTGTCATCTAAAAACTGTCTTCATTTTTATAAGTTCCGTACCCTAAGGATGCCAACGGGACCCTAAACACGGCTTCAGGCTTAGCCCATCCGTCTGTCAGAGTGCTATATCTTTTGAAACGTAATAGAAACACTACAAACTTTCAGAACGCTATGGAGCTTAAAAAAAACTGTAATTTAAAAAACTAAAAAACCCGAGTGCTTTTCCGAGTATTTATGAAAAATCCCTAAAACAAGAAAGTCGTTGTACCCGATTGTACAGATTGTTGTACAGAAAAGCAGTCGGGTTTTTTAGTTTTTTAAATTACAGTTTTTTTAAGTTTTTTTTAAGCTCCATAGCGTTCTGAAAGTTTTTTAGTTTTTTAAATTACCGTTTTATTATATTGTACAGTGGCACGGAAAGCTCCGTGTGCAAGTTTAAATCACACATTGGCTAGTTTTTTTGAGAGACTACTAAGTACTTATAATGGAAATCAAGTAGCTTATAGCTACCTCCAACATCTCATCTACAACATAATACAACACACAACAAAATAACATCTACATAATATCGAGAATAAAAATACAATAAGAATCGGTACGACATCACGGAAACGCATATAACAAAGCCATTTTGCCCTTATTTAAAACTACCGAGAGCAACATCCATGGTGGTCCAACCACCTTCCATACAAGTTCTAATTACTCATCACGCTAATTATTGCAAGAACAAGCGCGCCATTTTGCTAAAATCCACGTAACTTCGCATACGCATAATTACTTACTAATTCGTTTCACCTCTAATGTTTTGAGGTGTAAACAAACGCCTACATTCAAACTGACTATTTTTTCCGAAGGGAAAGCAGGCAGCTTAGCCTGGTGCGGTGCACCAAATTCAGAAAAATGAGTCACTACCATTCATTGGCGTCCATGTTTCAGAAATGTATCCAGTGTTGCCTACACATAGCTCTTTATAGATAACAGCAACACCGCTTATCAGCAGTACAGAGAATCTCATAGCACACCTCCAAACCCTTTGGGAACTTCAGGCAAGTCGGATGTGCCCTAATTTAGAGTTACCTACCTATCATTTGTATGTCAGGAGTAGTCAGGACGTATGATTAATAAGAAGGGTCAACTCAGTGACGTATTTCAGTAAGGATTCAAATCAGAATGTTGGATTAAACTTCCACGTTGCATGAAAAAGGAAGTCTAAAGTAATCCTGAAGTCGAACTTCAGACTTCGGTGTGATCAAAGATCAAATGGAGATCCAACAAGAAAATAAGACAACATTTCTGATTTAAAAGTAAAATCTGTACCTATTACGACTGCATTTTGTTCCATAATTTGGGGTCCACAGTAGGAACATACCATTTTATTTGTAAGTACCAACATGACAAAACAGGTGCAAACAGGTTTAAAAATAATAGCACCTCCTTATTATTGAGACGGGTACCTAATACAAATGACATGTTCTGCAACAACGAAACAGTAAATTATTCTAATTTTCAGATTTATGTCATTTTGAATGACATGCGTTTTTGATGACTAAGTTACACTGATGCATGCAGCTGAAATACATAATGATTGATAGAAACAGCGCATTGAACTTCAACATACATACAGCAACAGGAAAACCAATGAACACTTAGTTCGAATGCTAAAACAATGCCAGCAAGGAAAAAAACAGTACTTAATTAATATTAATTAATCAATTTGTAGTTGGATCCGCAACACCTAGGTAGGCCTAGGCGCAGTTTCCATAATTCATCACAGCGCACAATAAAAATAGTTTATTTTTAATCTGTGGTCACAAAAACCGAACATTCCGGTTGGACAGATTCTGTGCGACTTGAAAAAATAATACCTACACAAAGTCAACGGCAAAAAAAAAACCGTTAAAAGAGCACGGTTTTACAACGCGAACGAAATTTAAAATGGCTGACCTTTAAATGTTCTTTTGCTGTGCCGAGATACTAATATACTAACGTAAGTTATTTGACGTTTTCTGGATAATCTGTTACATATTCTGGCTCTTAAGAATTTATAAAGTAAGTCCAGTAGAGATTCTGGCTGGCTAAGCCATATACGACCTAATTTTGAAGGAATATTCCAATGAGACGAACGCTATTTAAAATAAGAAAGAATTGTCCGTTCGTCATGAGGGCTGACAGTTCTTACTGGGCTAGATGAAAATACATTAATAATGACTTAAATGGTTTAAACGCGAATAATAAGTGATAAAGTAAACAACTAGAAACATAATCCCGATACCACAGTACATACCTAAGAAATGTTAAGCTTTTCGAGATATCCTTCAAGAATGTCGAAGTACGACTCAAAGGACCAATATTACGTACGATCTGACTCCAACAACTTTATGTTACCAAGATAAGAATGCCATTTTCTATCACTTACAGAAACCATTGTGATATTGCCAACGGTTTCATAATATCTAAGATGGCTGAATCACCTCCTATGACTCCCGCTGGATTATTCTGAGCTAAATAAAAATAGCACTAAAAATATTCATCTAGTTCACTCAACTCCGGGTCTCTGGTACTCCTCAACTTAAGCCGAGACATAACAAATCATGCTAAATAATAGTGCAGCCTAGGAGATCAATGAACGATGTTTATTTCAGTATGTAATGGATCTTTGTTTACCCATTAAACATGGGTTGCCTAAGTTTGGCGGAGAGCCAAGGAGTACCACTGTTTTGCAAGTCTTACGAGTTTCCGGATTTTTTCTTCTTTTACTACCACTATCCTAGTTACTAGTACGCTAGTGACTAGAGTACTTTGTTTCCGAATACGTACACAAACAATCAGACCCGGAACAACAACATTTGTATTAGGGATGTTATAATATAAAGTTTCGGATCTGGATATGGATTCGGATATATGATTCGTATTATACCGATCAAGATACGGTTATCAATATGGAGTTATTTCCCATTATTCGACAGTTACAGATATTACATGTTTAAGGAATTTTAAAAGTAAAATTCAATCATAGGATTACCGATTAATATGGCTAAGCAATAGAAATAATAACATTATCTAAATTCTAGATATTGCAATGAACTCCGCCCTTATGCGAAACCTTTATTATCAGATTCGGATACCCGGTAGTTTCGGATACAGTTACGGTGCTCCATAACATCCCTAATTTGTATGGCCTACAATAGGTAGGTACTACACATTGACTACCAAAGTTAGTTCAGAAAACTTATTATTCTGATTGAAAAGGTAGATAGGCTATAATAGATTTTATTGGCCGTGTATGCTCAATTTATCAGCTCAATTGTGAGTCATTAAGTGTTTTGTTATCAATGAATGCCAGGCTTTGTAAGTAGTACTTACTAAGGACCTAAGTACTTACTTATTTCAAAACTAGTTTCTGCCCGCGAATTCGTACGAGTCTTAGGGATCCCTAAATTTCCTACCCGCATAAAACATTGATAGTATAAACCGTGGTATTAGGCTCGCCCCCTATTACATGGAACCTAAACATACCGGCAAACTGTGGGTTACACCTCTGCCTAACCTTTCGGGGAATACAGGCGTGATGGTATGGTCTAAACCGTAATGGACATCCGCCTAACACCTCAAATAAATAGAAACTGTACGTCTACAGCCAGTACACACATTATTATCATTGGCAAACCTTTAACTATACTTAAAATCCCCCGGACGATACCACTCGATACCGCGAATTTGGGATAAAGGACCAAATCCGCTGCCATTAGTCAATGCCAGTCTATACTAATATTATGAAGAGGTAAGATTTTTTTGTTTGTTTGTAACGAATAGGCTCCAAAACTACTGGACCGATTTTAACCATTTTTTCACAAATAGATAGCTACATTATTCCTAAGTAACATAGGCTAATAACATCACGCTACGACACACAGGAGCAGAGCATTTCCCAAAGACGTAACTTATGGCGGGTGAAATAAGCCACGCGGCAGTTCGCTATTTTCACCTAAAATAGATCAATCCAGCTAAAATAAAGTAGACGATAAATTACGGTGAACTATCGCGTGCAGATCCACTTCGGAGTAAATTACTTCCATCCTGCTTTAAGTCCTCATTTTCCAGGTGTAATTTACAGGCCAGGGTAAAAACATTCTACTTAGGACCATTAGCTATCAATTTCGCTAATTGGCCATCGTTTACAGCTATATTTTTGCGCCTAAACACGTTACTAAGTAATGGAATCTATCTGGGCTTGGTTTTTTGTTGTGATGTAGAAGTAGGGCTGTCCTTCCCTGGGTTTGTCAAAATCTAAGTATTTCTTTTAATAAACTATTTTCAAGCACTTTTGAATTGTCAAGGATTCGGCTAGTTAGTCAGAAACTAAAAGCTATTGCTCGTTCCAAAACATAGGTCTCTAAAGTCTCTATGGAGAAGAACGAGCAAGAAACTCCACGGGCACTCTTCTAGTCCTAGCTCAGAGAGTGACCGGGGGTCATCCGGAAGGAATTTTCAAAAAGGGACTACAGTGTTTGCGTCAGGGGAATCCTGATTTATCTTAAGGTAAGCGATAAATAAAAATAATAAAACAATAAACCATGATTTTAGAAAACAATATTTTTGTCTGGGCGTCCGAAAAAAAATCCAAATTTTCGAATAAAACTAACTAGCTCTACCCCGCGGTTCCGCTCGCGTTTAGTTAGGTACATCTTTGGTTTCTGCCTCGCTACCGTTGGTCGTAACGTATATTATATTAAACCGTTCCTCATGAATCTGGCTTTCATATACAAAATGATTTTTTCCAATCCGACTGGTACTTCCAGAGATGAAATCGTTTAAACAAATAAACAAAATTCTACAGATTTGTTGTATTAGTATGGATAGTGTAGATAATCTCGACAATTAATCTAACGATAATATAGTTCATTTCCATTGTTGTTAAGCAATGGCAACATTCGCGAATGCGGTTCGCACGTGCGCCTGAGTTGCAGTTTCTCACATCAATACAGACAAAGAGAATTTGTTTACGCCACCTCTCTTAGCATTTAGGACCAGTTTTAATTTATTTATTTACTCTTTTTACCCGACTACGGCGAAGCAAAAAGGAGGGTTATGAGGTTGACCGGTATGTATGTATGTATGTATGTATGTATGTATGGATGTTCATCTGTTCCCTCATAACTTCTAAACCATCCGACGTAAATTGACAAATGAGGTGTCATTGGAAGCGTCTAAGTTGTCCGCTGGTTATAGGCTACGTTATGTTGCAACAAATTGTATGTGGCGCCCTCTAGGGCTCAGGAAGATGTGAATTTTTTTTTTCTTCCAAATATGGTCATGTTGCATATCAAATTAAAGGTCTTAATTAGCACATTTCAAATATATATATATTGTATAAGTAAATTGTAAATGACACCCTTTAGAACGCACCATAAACCTAGCTAACTAACCAATATTTCGTTTGGGAGACCTAATAGATTATTCCATATATTGTGTATATGTTGCAGTTCCAGTAATATTACGTATATAAATGTCTAAATTTGAACCCCAAAATATTTTAAATAAAAAAGAAGTTTAAAAAACTAAAACCCGACTACAAAAAATTCACGTTCTAAAAAGTATGAAACAAAAAAACATTCTCATCTGAAAGCCGTGGTCGTATGCCACCTAATTCCTGTAAAACAGTATGTGTATAGTAATAGAACATTATTAATCTTTAGCACTAAAGTTTAGGGCAAAGTTTTATTGTATGGCTTTTTAATTATTACGGTACAAGCTTCTGTACTTATTCGGTATTCGTCTGCGTCAAGATTATAAAGTTAAGAAATACAGACAAGAATTTCGAGATTAACATAACTTTTTCGACGTAACCTGTCAAAGTTGATATATTATCCCACGGATGCCGTACATTTTTCAGGGAAAAAATGTAGCCTATGTGGTATTCTAGACTATAACCAACCTCTGTGCCAAATTTCATCCAGATCCGTTCAGCCGTTCTGGCGTATTTGAGTAACAAACATCTATCCATCTAAACTTTCGCATTTGTAAGTAAGATTTGGAAATGAATATAATTCCACAGATTTGCTAAAGTTTTGAAACGAAATACGAAATAACACAATTTATTGCTATTTAGAATTTAGGCAATAGCTCAAAGTTCATTTTATCTTAATTTTAGATCTATTTCCTATTTCCTTTGATTTCAATAATACGGATTTAAAAATCCGAAATGTTTTGTTTATTTTTGTTGATCACTGTACATAATTAATAAAACTAGCGAACTGCCCGCGACTTTGTCCACGTGGCTTGTTTCACCCGCCCAGCCCCGGATCTACGATTTTTTCGAACAGGGGCAAAACCTTAATAGTGGCGCCCCCAACAATTTTTTTCGAACCGGGGCAAAACCTTTATAGTGGCGCCCCCTCCCTTCAGTGCGTTTTTCAAACATATTATATTAAGATTCGATTAATTGATAAAAACCTATGAAATTGTAGCAAAGGAGGCTTCATTTGTTCGATATTTCGAATTCTTGTGTCAAGGATTTGGCGTCCCCGTGAAACTGCCGCCCGGGGCAAGTGCCCCGGTTTGCCCCCCCTTAGATCCGGGGCTGTGGTAAGTTTTTGGTTACTGCTCCGCTCCCGTCGTTGGTATTAGCGTGATCTTTACCTAAAGCTAAACCTTCCTCTTGAATCACTCTATCTAATAAAAAAACCGCATCAAAATCCGTAGCGTAGTTTTAAACATTTATGTATACATAGGGATATAGGGACAGAGAAAGCGACTTTGTTTTATACTATGTAGTGATAGTGAAATATAAGAATTTAAGTAGGTTAGTTACACAAAAAACCAATGAGTAAAATTAATTTAATTCACTGTAATTTCCAAGTAGAATTAATAACTATGCCACCACGCTCTACTTAAGGAAATTATTTCATTACAAAAGGCTACAAAGTAAATTCGATTTGAACCAAAATATTAGAGCTATAAATGTTTGTGTTACCTTGGAATTATTCTTTGCTACTGTTAATTCTTCTATAGGTCAGCATACACTGTTATTATTTACTTATCGTATATATTTCCTACTTTGAGTCAGACTTGGGAGTTTTTTGCTGGACAGAATTGGTGCAATTTCAATAATTGTGGAATAATGTGATTATAATTAAAAAAAATATATATCTTTCCTCAAAGGTTTCAATACGGGGAAAATTAACAATGTTTTTCATATTTGAAATATAATTAATTTAGTATGGAATTTACCACATAACTTTAAAAACACATTAATTATTTTTATTTATTTTCTGTTCTGTGGGTTTTGCCATATGAAGACTACAGTTTTAACTTATTAATATTAGATAGGTACGAACTATTTGAGTTTATAGTTTTCCTGAGCATTTTTACAATAACTGGATAAGTATGGTAAAAAAAAAACTTTGACAACTTTGACATTTGCATGCCAATCTTTGGTAAACCGTGGTACGTACGTTGACTATAATCTTAAACATATTTGACGAAAAAAAAAAAAAAAAGGACCAAAAATCAATAAAGGTATCCGACGAACATTCCTAAATGACATCACTCAGTAGCTAATTGAAAGAGGCTTGGCGCCAGTTTTCTGTTAATCAAATTGGTTTGCTATCCTTTAGCATTTCATCCAGGGGCGGATCTGGTACCGCTACCTAGGGCCCCAGCACATTAAAAAAAATAAGTCTATTTCATCACTGCCCTCTCGCCTTTATAAAACTGTATTGACAAACTACGCTTACTTGTAGCATAACCGTTTATTTTTATTTTCATTTCTTTCCTATAGGTATCGTAACATAATTATAGCAAACAGTTTTTTGACAAAATGGAAATTAGTTTGATTGATTTTTGTTTGGCCCCCAAGTAGTATTACCCCAGGGCCCCACAAATTCACAGTCCGTCCCTGATTTTATTAATTCATCCCAATTGTTTCTGAGTTCATATCGTTTTCGAGGAAACACGGACAAGCTATAAATTAGCCTTTGTTTCATGGACGGAAATATTTATCTTACAATTCTCGCAAATTTGTAATTTATAGTTCTAGGTTCAGAAATATTTATGTAATTAATAAATTGATTTCACAGACACAGTAATGGTACACTTAGCACAGATTTTGTTATTTAAAACATAGATAAGGGTAACATTGACATAATTTTGGAGTTCAATATTATACTAATATTATAAAGTGCTAAAATTGTTTGTTTGTAAGAGGTGTTTCTCTGGAAATACTGGTCCGATTAGAAAAAAATGTTCACTGATAAAAAAAGCTCGAGTGTCAAAGACTATATTTTGTATTACTTAACTTTCTCGCAGACGAAGTCGCAGGCAGAAGCCAGTTTGCTGACTAACGCGAAATATAAAAAAAATCTTGATCCATAAAACTGGAACTTGGTTGCTAATTTGACTTTCAAACGGACAAATTCGCGGGCAAAAGCTAGTGAATTACTAAGTGCACTAGTACGCATGTGTCTTGCCTAATCTAGGTGTCCTCCATAGTAAGACACTAAACCGTCTAGTAAACCGGATTTGCAGCCGTTGCGTTGGAACGGAATACGACCTTAGTGATTCCTGTTTGAGTTTTTTATTCAAGGTACCCGAAATAGGATTGTTTTTATGATATATGTTAGTATACTTAGGTACTAGCTTCTGTCCGACTGTCATATTATTTTTTTCATATTCGGATTAGTTGTTACTGAGATTAGCGCGTTCAAACGAAAACAAACTCTAAGTACTTCTTTATAATATTACTTAGTTTAGATTTGTTTTAGGAGATTAGAAATATCAAATTTCTACCGAGAGTGATTAGAATCAAAAATCAGGTCTATCCATTAACAAAAAAAAAAGGTTTTTTTCTCCAAGAGTATCCTAATTTTTACAAAGATTTTGCTTACTGGCAACAAAGACTAGAGAACAAAAAACAGCATTGTGCATTTTGTTATCTTTTGAAATTAGCTCTCATTTTAATGTTACTCTTTTTAAATATAACATGTAACATACCATGTCCATCGCAAACCCATCAACGATCAAGTATCAAGACCGTTCAAATCCGATTATTTTCACGTACATAAAGTCTTGAGTGCATTCTTGGTCCTTTCTGGCGAGGTCACGCAAGAAATGCATGTGCATGCAAATGTCATGCCATATGTTCTCGCGAACATTTGTGACGTATTTTATAGGGCAATGTCAGCAGTACGTGTGAATTTAGAAATTATATCGTCAGTCATGTTCGCTGTCTCGTGACTTTGTTCCTTATGTGATAAACAATCATACGACATCATGGAAGAGACGAGAATGTAATCAAGATTTTGTAAAAACCTTTTTTGAAAAGAGTGTCGGTGGAGTTTCATGGTCCAAAACGGCTGGACCGATATTGACAAGGCTGTCACTGGCACAGAAAAGAATAAGGCTCTTTGCACAGCTAGCACACTAGCACACTAGCTGTTTACATATATTTCAATTGGACTGTGCACACATAGCAACTCGAGTTTCGAGTTCCGGTGATGGTCAACAGTTTTCAGTGATTATGTTAGTTCCTAATTACCACAACTAGCAACTGTTAAATACTATATCGGTTTTAAAAGATCGCTGCGTAGTGTGAGCAACTCGGCTATAAAAGTAGCAGATTGCCATAAAGTTGCAGCAACCGTAAACGTTATAGCAACTATCAACTTTTTACAGGAAACTTTTAAAGTGTTGGTAGTTACCTCAACTTAAGTTGCTCCATGTGTGAAGCGCCTTAAAGTACCACGCAAAAAAATACCGACATACACGCGGACGAAGTCGCAGGCATAAACTAGTGTGATTAATAAAACCTATTAAGCCAATTTCAATTTCCTGAAAATCATCAGAGAACACAGCAGATAAGTTAAAATTAAACGTGGGCGGAGCTAAATACACTTATCCACTTCTGAAATATAAAGAAAACAACATTATGACGTTAACAAAGCCATTCCATTGTCACGAAGCAAATAAAACGACTCCCCTAGCGGTACTACACCCTTTTTATTAGGGTTCCGTACCTCGAAAGGAAAAACGGAACCCTTATAGGATCACTTTGTTGTCCATCCGTCCGTCAGTCTGCCTGTCAAGACCTTTTTTCTCAGGAATGCGTAGACGCATCAAGCTGGAATTTATATCAAATACTTCGGTCTACTGTCCCTTGGAGCTGTGAAAATATCGAACTTCTAAGCCAACGCAATCAAAAGATACAGCCGTTTATGCCTCAAATTTCCAAAAAATTTCGACACTCGCAAGGGAATCAAAACCGACAGGGTACTTCCCGTGAACTCAGAATCTTGAAATTTGGTACGAAGCAACGTCTTATAGCACAGATAAAGGAAAAATTGCAAAAACCGTAAATTTTTAGTTACATCACATAAGTATTAAAAATATTTTTGTACGGAACCCTCGGTGCGCGAATCCGACTCGCACTTGGCCGGTTTTTCAAAGTCGCATGGCAACGAGCGTACATATTCTAGTACCCAAACAACAGCGACATTTTTAAGGCAATACCAGATTATTCAACACAAGGCGGACGGCTACGATGACGTCACAATAAACGAATAATGAAAACAATGTTACCAATCTTTCATGCATTCACCCAGCTGTGGGGCGGTCCACGTAACTGAAATTAGGCATTTGTTTTTGAAACAACTAAGCATGGTTACTTATTTGGTACTCTTACGGCCATAAAAATTGCCTTGTTAGCTTAGTGGTCTTGGGTTCGATTCCCAGGTCGAGCATAAAGTGTTATTGGGTTATTCTATGAAATTCTCTCTGAAGCTAAAAGAAAATGTATTAAAAAAATTAACTTAATTTAAAACGTTCAAAATCATTTTAACCATGTATAATCTATGTCAAAAAGTGTTGGGTCTTCTTTTGCATTTTTGATTCATTGAGACTCAATTAAAGCAAGGGACATCGAAAGGGATTTTTCGATGCCACAGCATCATTTTAAAGCATACTTAGCAGTTTATATCGTACTAGCTTTTGCCCGCGACTTCGTCCGCGTGGATTAATAGTTCCCGTTCCCGGGGGATTTCCGGGATGAAAACTATGCTATGTCCTTTCTCGGGTCCCAGACTATATCTGTACCAAATTTCATTGAAATCGGTTCAGTGGTTTAGGCGTGAAGAAGAGACAGACAGACAGAGTTACTTTCGCATTTATAATATTAGTACGGAAGTACGGATTTCTATATCGATACGTTTGAGTCCACTGAAAAAAAAAACATCTATGCCATCCCGGTCTGCGTAGGCCTTTAGATTTCAAACGCAATCTGATCCTAATCCTAATAAGTTCCTAAAAGTACGTACCTAGAACACCCTATTCTATTAGTTGATCAGTTCAGTTAGTCGTTACATTAATCTTCACAATTACTGGTAACAAGACTTGTGTGGTCGACAGAGATCATTATGTGTTTAATTAATAAATGCCGCATTGACGCCCACGCAAACACGACTGACTATGTGTAATTACAATTTTACTAGCAGTAGTAGATACCTACGTCTGCAAGACGTGTCTACGGAATTGCAAAGTTTGCCAAAGATCATCGTAAATGACTCATTTGAGTGATATGTAAAACAGTTTTATGTGAATCACATTATTTTACCTAAAGTACGTTATAAAGCGGGAAAAGATTTTTTTGTTTGTCTTGTCTAAACACACTAATTTTGGGAACTAGCAGTCGGATTGGAAGAATTCTTTTAGTATATGATAGCCAGTGAGGAACACCACGCTTTGACCCACGGGAGCGCAGCAGTAATCAAAGTCATAACTTAACGCGTCCCAAGATATTTATATAATAAAACAACAAAGATTGATTTCAAAATCCTGTCTAAAAAGACCTGTAGGTACCCAGACTTTGATTTTAGAATTTTGTATTTTTCAAAATTAGAATGTTAATAATTATACTCCTGTCTAAAAAGACCAGTAAAAGTATTTAAAGAATTTGAATTTGGAATTTTTCAAAAAGAGAATTTTAAGAGAGAGAATCTGCAGAACATTTTTACTTTTTTACAAACTAATATGGCGATGAATGGACGTTGAAATAGGTTATACATTAGCCATTGTTTATTCACACTTGTCGGTTATTAAAATGCTGAGTGGGTCATGCGTAGTGCGAACGACCGGCGGTATTTATTATGATTGTTTTCGCCCAAGCTCGTTTATTGCCACTATCCTAGTTTGTGTTATTCGGGTCGCGCTAGAGAGTTCAACTTTTATCGTAGCCTGTATTGTTCGGAATATTTTACACTATAGGACTTTGGCATGCGAGATGGGAATTTTTTTATTGTGGGTGGAAGCAATGAATTTACTGGCATAGAATAGATTATTCTCAAGACCGAATTTCGGTAACGCAATGTGGTCAATATCAACATAGACTAGCCAACTACGAAAGAGATGGTGCGTTTGCAAAAACAGGTAAATTCCCTCTTCCCTCAAATCTCATAGCCCAATAGACTCTATGTTTAGCCACAGAATAGACTAGTCTATTATCAAACTCTGGCCAAAAAGTGGTACTTATGAGCTCCGAAATTAATCGTTTTTATCAAAAGACGACTCAAAGCTCGTCGATGCGGTTGGGGTAGTGATGGAACGATTCTCTCCTGCGGTGTTATTCTGTAAAGCCCTCCTTCCGTGAACTGAGCGTGTGGCGACCTGTCAATCCCTAGCATCGTATAGTGACAGCCCAGTTTTTTAGCTCACTTCACCTTAATTCACTGAGGGAAATTTCGTACAGAATAAGCCGGCTGGGTTGCGTATCACAGGTTCGATGGCTGTATTTAAAATAAGATTATTAAAAACTCTTCTGACATCCGGTTCATAGATAGTTACTCACACCCAAAAAAAAAACCAAACCACATCCACAAACATTTGGTAGTCGCATTACAAAACCAATGTTGACAATAAAGACACAGTAATTTCATAAAACTCGTGTTCTATCGGACGTGACGTCACCCGGAGGAAACGCACCGTGTCCTGGCGGGGAAGTCATCATTCCCATATCGTCTCTAACACAGTTACATCCAGAAATACACACCACCAACAGAAATTGGCCCTTTGAATCCACGAGAAGTAACGAAATAAGAGATCAGCAAAAATTCGTCGGTTCTAAAAACAGCTGTTGAAGAAGAGCGTCTCCTTTAAGTATTTTTATTTGTCAGTGCGAGTCTTGGTTGGATTTTAATTAAATGAGTTTTGGAACAGATAAATGTCGGGAATAATTAAATAATGTGTGTGGGGAAGGAAGACAATGAATTCATGGTAGCTAAGGCAACCCTCTTTTTTAAAACTTCACTATTTCATTACCATTACTATGTGCATAGAAAAGGCCTAAACCCATTAAGTGAATAATGATTTTACCTAGATCTATCAAGAAAGTAGTTACATTTCCGCATCGATAATATCTCTTAGGACCAACCAAACTGGTCCTTCGAGCCGGATTCTAATTATCGGGGAAACTCAAGAAACTCGATGGTTGTGATTAGCTAAGTAAAGTCAAGTATAAAATAATGAGTTGGAAGGGCCTTTTAAAACTGCGGCACCATATTATTGTAAATCAATACTTCGCTGCTTTGTATTATTATTTTAGATATCTGACTAACTCAGTTGCTCGGAGTTTGGATCTGTGCCCCGTTGATGGCAATAGGCTCGCCCCCTATTATTTGAGGTCTCAGCTTACCGGCGAACTGTGGATGTAAGTACATTGGTTACACCTCTGCCTAACCTTTCGAGAAAATGCAAGCGTGATGGTATGTTATGTTATCTATCTGAATTTCTTCTCTTTGAACAGATGATAGCATTAAAATTTTATTGTTTCCATGCGTCCCTTCATATACTAGCAAGCAACGCCCAAACGACATAAGAGCATCAGTCACCGGGCCATGCTCATAAAACTCTACGACGAGCAATAACTATAAAAAGTTAGTTAAAAAACAAACAGGGGATCGCATCAATGTGTACACGACTCACGCGCATATGCTCTGACGTAAACTAACGCCTGATTGGTAGCTGCATGGCGTTCCAAATTCAAAATTCAATTTGGGTATTTTTCTTTTTAAATGTTTAGGATGTATTTAGGATAGTAAACGGAAATGATATGTGAGATCCAAGATTTGAACATAACCATTGTTTTATTTATTTACAAAAAAAAGTACAAAGGCGGACTTAATGCCTAGTCGGATAAAAAGTAAAAATATAAAAGTATGCGCTCGAAATCTTTTAACATGGATTCAATACATAATTCTAGACTCTCAAATGATGAAATTTTTCAACGGTTATTATAAAAGTACAGTAGTTACATAAGATACAAGTGTATTATTTTATTTATTCATTTACACTTTAAAGTTTAAGAGGTGAAAATAGAAGAAATAAACGATTTTTTTTAAAAAAAAATCCCGGGTGCCTGGGCCAAATCAATAAGCGCTGAGTAGGTACCAGATGACTCCACCTATCCATAATTTTCGTAAGTTCAACGTTTTGCCAAACACCCTGTAGATACTTACCTACTTCAAATTAGATTCATGACAATGACATCCTAATATCACTTCAAGTCGTCGAAAAAATGAGTAACAAGAAGAAATTATGGCCAGTATTGAATAATAAGTGGCATCATACAACAGTAGACAAATTAGCATATGTATTGACAATGAATCAACATTATGTCGGAAACTGTCCATGATTCACGATCATGAGTGGTTGTGCAGAATAAAAAATAAATTAAATGTCTATTGGACATCCGTAGGCCTATCAAGAAGGGCGCTTTTTAAATGCTAAACATGTATAAACTGTGCTTTCGACCCTTAGGTCGAGCACAATTTTTTTTCTAATATTATGAAGAGAAAAGATTTGTGCTTCAGTGGTCATAAGCGCGACTGCTATGCTAAAGGTCTTGGGTTCGATTCTCAGGTCGAGCAAAGAGTGTTATTGGGTTTCTATGAAATTCTCAGTAGCAGCTCGTTGTTTGGATTTGTGCCCGGTTAATGGCAATAGGCTCGCCCCTTATAAAATGGACCTAAAAACATACCGGCGAACTGTGGGTGTACATTGCTACACCTCTGCCTAACCCTTCGGGGAATTCAGGCGTGTATGTTGTCATAATTAAAATAAAATGATGTACGTTTCCGACAGTGCAGCGTACTTTATTCGGTTCGCGTTGCGCTTGGCACCCTTATGGCAAATGTCAGATGGTCAGATATGAGCTTCCCCTTGCAATAGGCAGTACATGCAAACGAGTGCCATGGCGGGAACGAATAATTTATGAGTTTAGCAAGCAGACTTTTAAGGGTTCAGGTTAATAAACTTCGCGGCGGAATAAAATGTGCCTTCCGGTTTATTTCGTGTTAGGTAACTGTGGAGGTGACATAGTACCTATTAAATGTTAGTTATTATAGCAATGAGCTTATTGACTTTCGTTGTTTTTTTACCCGACTACGGCGAAGCAAAAAGGAGGGTTATGAGGTTGACCGGTATGTATGTATGTAGGTATGTATGTATGAATGGCTGTTCATCAGTTCCCTCATAACTTCTAAACCATCTAACGTAAATTGACAAATGAGGTGTCATTGGGAGCGTATAAATTGTCCGCTGGTTATAGGCTACGTTATGTTGCAATAAATTGTATGTGGCGCCCTCTAGGGCTCATGAAGATGTGAAATAATATTTTTTTTCTTCCAAATATGGTCGTGTTGCAAATCAAAGTAAAGGGCTTTATTAAACTTCTTTTTTTATCTAAAATTAAGATAAAATGAACTCTCTATGGCCTAAAATTCTGAATAGCAGTGAATTGTGTTATTTCTTGTCTATTTATGATACTTATGTAAAAGTAACATTGTTAATCGACTTTTGTTGCTGATCGTACATCTATCTCGCACTTAAACTTAATACAAGAAACGGCTATAATATGTACTGCTATGCTGTCGGGTTATTTTTATTTTGTGTTTTGCGTTCCCTTTTTGTAATTTGTCATTTTATGTAATTTTGACCTGATTTATAATTATCTGCGCACTTTAAAATTGTTAAAATGCAATGTTTTTTAAACTAAACCTCTAATATTTTGTATGCCTTTTGGCGGGACACAGCTCGGATCTCATTTATTATAACATCTTCTGTATGTACCCTGTGTTTACCAAATAAAAAAACTTGAATTTGAAAAAAAAAAAGAGAATTGACAACAGAAATAAAGCCAGCATGGCCAATGAAAGACCACTGTGTACAGGAGTTTATTATCGCGATACTTTTATCGTACCCTAATTAAGTTCAACAGAACTTCGCAATAACGGAACCCGTCGACGGAAGTCCGATGATGATACTGCTTTTACTAATATCTCAATTATTTTCATGCTTTTCATTCAATTTTCAACCTTCATTACGGATGTCTAGAGTTTAATCTGGTAAAATAGGTTCACCTACATAGAAAAACTCACGCATTTTTCCCAAAAATAAATAAATAGGCTAAGATACATAGGTTTAATAGGTACCATATCCACCCTATTATAAATGCGAAAGTAACGTGGTCTGTCTGTGTGTGTGTTTCATCACCCCAAAATCACTGAACCAATTTTATTGTAATAAAATTTGGAAAAGAGGTAGCTTGATATTTAAAAGGGTATAGGCTGATTTTTTTCTGTAACTTGGTCTATTATAACTTATATAAAATTTATATTATTATGTCACCCATTTATTCTATTTTATATTCAGTTAAATCTTATACTTAACAAAATGCTGGTTTAATAGGATATCTCAACTTTTTAGCGAAGTTCATTGATTTATAAAGTCATTATAAATCAATGAATGAACTTTGTGTTCCAGGGCCACAGCCATTCGAACAAATTCCGCTACACGAAATAAACATCTACATTTAAATTGCACCAACATTTAATTATTTTTATTTTGCGCAGCCTATGCACATATTTAATTATTCACTGTAGGAACACTTCAGCAGTGTTGCCTCAACCAATCAAATGTGGCTACCACGATTAGGGTTACCAGACGTCTAAGATGTCTGATAAGTGTCAAGGGTGTGTGAAACGTATCAATAGACATTTCTATTAGATATTAGATTCAACACTTGCGATTTAAAATTAACTTGTCATTTTACGTTTAAGTGCTCGAGCTTTTGTTCTTCACAATTTAAAGCACAGAAAATATTAATGGCATATTGATATTTTTTTAAATATTTGTGTAGGTTCAAAATGTAGAAACAGAATATTTGACAAAATAAGTTTAAAAAGTTCAGTTGTCGGTTAGATTATTACATTGGAATTACATTGGCATATCTAGAGTTAGTTTTCAGGGGGGGCCTGGCCCCTAAGATGCCATGGCCGATGCGATGCAATGCGGTCAGGCGGAAGGTGAGCCCTACAGCCTGGGGTAGGCACAAGACCATTCTGGGGTGGGCACAGCCCAGGAACAATTATGATGGTTGGCAGAAAAAGAAAAAACTGTTGTATTTATTCTTCAAAAAGTTTTCAACTATTCAACACCCAAGCGGGCATTTTCATTTTAAATGGCGCAGGCTGTTTTTCGGTTGTCCCATGACTAAAATATGATGAAAAAAATATTTGCAAACAATTTTTTTAAGAAAAATCTATTGTACCCTGTAGGTATTTTTATAAATATGTGGATTTAATTTATTAGTTCCTTATAGAGCACGTATTTAATTTTATTTAAATTAATAATGTTGCGGAATCGTGTAAAATCATGATGTCCCCATGTCAGTTTGCATCATTGCATTCAATTTTTTCGTTATTTTTTGTACGACAGCTAACGTAGCGACACTTTCATTGTATTGTTAGATAGTTAATTTATCCTTTAAACTAAGCATTTCATCTCAGTTAGTGAAGAAAATATATAATAGTTTAATAAAAAGCTTGTCCCACGAATTCGCGACTACCGGACATGTCCGGATAGTCACGCGGTTTTTACTATGAAATACACACATTTATCATCAAAATTCGGTTTTAACGGTAACTCTGGGTACAAATTTCAAAGTATGAAATGTTATTTTGAAGTTAGTCGCACTAGGTGTCCAGCTAGTGCAGTAAGTTTTGC
Organism: Caradrina clavipalpis; assembly: GCA_932526535.1. NCBI lineage: Eukaryota > Metazoa > Arthropoda > Insecta > Lepidoptera > Noctuidae > Caradrina > Caradrina clavipalpis. The sequence goes on from OW052110.1 coordinate 3,807,184, forward strand.
AGCACAATAAATGGTTAAAAAAGAACTGTTGTAGTTAGTAACGTTTTTTTCATGAATATAAAGTTTGTCATTTTTTCTTTTTTAGGTATACATAACTTATACACTGCTGAAAGCATAAAAGTACAATTTTACAGCTTTCTGATAATATTGTTTAAGTATTTAAATTTAGTTTAAAAAACGATCTATATCCGTCACGTCCTGTTAGTAACTAGTTGTAGTGAACTATACACTACAACTAGTTACTAACAGGACGTGAGTGTAGTAGTTTTTGAAGCCTATTTATTTTAACCTGCGCCATTTAAAATGAAAATGCCCAAGCATAAAATAATGCAACAACAGTAATCTGTTGCATAAAATGAGAATTAAGTTTATAGGTCTTTTGAAACTTAGTAACTTTTGACTTTCAAAACTGCTGATTTTAAGCCTTATTTGTATTAAAAAAAGTTATCCACACTTCAGACCTAGATTTAAATTCCATATAATATATTAAATGTAAATTTTGTGTTGTGGTTGTTTAATGTAGCAACATTAAAAGGTATTTTTATCCGCAAGATAAGGGTTCTGTCTTGTACAACTTTATACACCGCAAAAAGATGCATAATACATAACTTGTTTAACTATTTCAAACCTTATTTAGGACAACAAACCATTTTTATGTTACAAGTCTAATATTATTATTTTTTGTTTACAAAACAAAAGCAGACATTTGTTTGTACTATAATCAATAAATGAACATGAATATTTATGGGTATGTTCTTTAACTTCTGCTGATTTGTAGAACTAGTTCAACCTTTTCAAATTAAAGCATAACACACATGCAGCGTGATCAATATTTAGACGTACGTAATCAAAAAAGTTACATCTCAGTAAGTATAGCACGTTTTGATTTATCTTAGTTTCTAACATATAAAACTTAAGACTTACTTAGCTCCTGAGCTTCCGCAGTGCCCTTTGTCAGCGCTAATAATATTAATAAATGCACCAAGCACATAACACAAACATTATCACTTAACATTTTCACACTAAAAGTTATTTGAAACATATTTAAAATGAAACTAGCAAACGGAGCTAGAAAACAAACATGTTATTTAGGAAAGAGGTTGCATTTTGTTCAAGCAACAAGGCACTGCACATCATTCAATAAACACTTTGTCCACATGAAGTACACAAGCACAGCACGCGAGCGAGCTTGGGAATTGACTCTTTTGAGCAAAGCAAAGCAAAAGAAATACAACGGAATGTCGGAATGACATTGACAGGAAAGCAGACAGATGTCACTTTGCGACACATAGTATATTAAAATGTCTATGCTACGTGTAGTTAAGGACAAAAGATTAAAAGGCTTGGTGTTACGGTTATTAGAGTATAATATACTCTCTCTATGGAACGCACGTCGGCACGTCGGCGTCGTTTGCATGCGTATAGTCTATGGTTTGCATTGTTTATTGTTTGTTTATTGTGGAAATTGTTTTCAATTTCAACTCTTTCTTTTTGTTGTTCTCCATGTTCATCCGTTTCGCTATTGTTTAATTTATTGAAAGTAATTAAAATTGAATAAAGTCCATTTCCGATTAAATTCCATGTTTGGTTATATAAAACCCAGAAATCGTTGTTGATACGCAGGTAATAATTATCTGCAAGTATTTCTTTGCTTTTGAATATGTTACTCTTTCATTATAATTATAATACGGGGTGCAAAAAGACAATCATCTATCCTTTAACTATGCGTATTGCCTATCAAACTGCGTAACATTCAACGATGGCAATGATAGGAAGAACATGTAACTTTCTGCTTCGATAAGTTTTTTTTACACCCGATAAAGGAGATAACTTTTCAGTTTTAATGGCATCATGGGTACCTATATTGTTATAGAACGACCTTCAGAAACCTTCCGCTTATCAGTAAATTAATAATAAATGTTTTTCGTTTCAGCTTAGAACAGAAGCATAAAACATACTCAACATAGTACATCAAATTAAAGTTCTAATTACAAATAAAAATAATTGAAACAGATTCAAAATGAGAATGCAAATGGACCCTTAGCTTCAAGATCAAGATAATAAGGATGATATACATGCAATGTTAAGATTCTTGTTTACTCTCATGGGCAGTGTTATGCGCCTGACTTTTCCCATCATGACCTCATCTACCTTTCTTATTGTCTTAAAACCATCTAAGCCACTTTCTTATAAGCTTTTGGACATATTATTTTGTGCACATGGATATGGATAAGCAACATCAGGATGCATTGGAGCTTACCTGAGAACGGCTTATAGCCGCAATATTACTTTAAATCCAATTATGTGTGTTTAATTGGATGGCCCATGACTTCAATGCTCCTGTTATGAAGGACAATCTTAAAACGTCTGCCTGCTCCATGGATCACGAGAGGGATTTGTATGGTAACGAGGAGTACAGATCAGGCTATTAGCAAGTTTAGCCTGATAAGTGGCAACAATTGCTGGGCTTTTAAGGAACTGGATAGCCAGACAACATCGGCCATGGTTGTTGGGAAATGGAGCACCTTTGCCACTACAATCAATGTATAGTTATACTCAAGAACCACGCTGCTTGTGGCAGGGAAAGTGACCTGTACCAGAGGTCTGCTATTTTTCCGTTTCTAGCATGTGTGGGCAATTTAACAGACTGTCTTCTGTTATTATGATGTTCAAAAAGTTTTCATTTGTACTTTGTAAAATAAAAATAAAATTTCTGTAAGTACATATTAAAATAATTGTTTTTTTTTCCCCTATCAATTTGTTTAGTAATCCATGCATACTACTATCATGGTCCTATCATAAATCATGATTGGAATATAGTCAAGTAAAGAAAAGTGGCCTAGAAAGAGGTGGCGAGACGATTTGGACGCGTACCACGAGGGCTGGTTCGAGGTGGCTCACGAAAAGAGCAAATGGAAGGAATTGAGGCCTTTGCCCGGCAGTGGGACAGTATGGGCTAAATAAAAAAAAGTGAAAACATTTTATTCATTTCACACTTTTTTATCTACAAATTCATGTAGCTAGCAACTTCTACATGAAAAGTAATACACACATTGTTACCTAACTAGTCCAGGAAGCAGAATAATACTCAAACTAATGTCATAATAAAGCTGAGGAGTTTTTGTTTGTTTAAATGCCTAATCTCCGGAACTAAACGTCGGATTCTTTATAAAATTATAGCCAAACTCATGGGGAATAGTAGCTATATGACATCACAATACGTCTCATGGGACCGGGGCAAAAGATAACACGGGTGGAAAAATAACTACGTGCACGAAGCAGATAGTTTATTATAAATTAGTGTTCAATAAAATAAATATAATCTTTTTGACTGGCAACATCACATAAATACAGAGGGTTATTCCCATAAGTCCAAAGAGTTCTGGGCCAATGAGAGCCAGCGAATCCAAGAGCAACGTGTCGCAACGTGTACTTGGGGAATCTAGTGACCATAATGTTAAATGTTAGTAAGTATTGGCAAAGGCAACAGACCAAAAGACATTTTAGCGATGTTGATAGTATTTTAGATAGCAAAGGTTTGGTGGCTATAGTGACTCCTTGAAGTAAGTATATCAGAAGGGTGAAGAAAACTCGTGTTGAAGTTTGAAGTGCGAATAATTGTCGAATATTTATTTACACGTTATTTATACTATTTACAAAAATGTGACTGAACCAATAAAGGGCTCTACATTAAAATTATAACACAATTTAGAAAAACACGACCAATAAGAAAAGAGTAATTTTGACTAATCACAATACAGCACACTGACAAAAATCTGAGTTGACGAATAACAACTTGTACATTAAATTTACAAAACATTTTAGAAAAACAGAACCAATAAGATTAGTGGAATTTCGACTAATCACAACACAGGACATTGTTACAATTTTGGATTCCGCACGGGGGCGCCTGTGTTGTTTACGGCGTGCAGCTGCGAGCAGGCAAAAGTTATAAATAGGGGTGCCTATTTTTCCCGCGCTTTCTTTCCTAGGTAGCCACGGTCGTGTGCGGAGCTAAACAGAAATCGCTAAACGCGGCGATCGAAGATCCTGGTGTTCCTGGAGACGACGCGTGGCATCTGGTGTCAGTCCTTCTCAGGGCTGTATGCTTCCTTGTTTCTTATCACTGTTGTCAAAACGTTGTATACCTACTGTGGCTACCAAGTTCTTCTCAGAACTGTTTGGATCATTATTTCTTAACAGAATGTCATAACGTGGTAGGTAGCTACAGTATCAAATAATTTGAATCCGTAGAATTATGAAATTAATAATTTATACAAATATTAATTGTTAACAGACAACCAGTGAAATGGCCCGTTCACGATACAATCTAAATGCAATTTACCTGATACGATAAATTGCTTCTTTTTTTACATATTAATATGATAATAATAATTTATTTCATCGCCTAAAGGCATGATGAAAAATAACATAACATTTATAAAGGAAACAACAATTTCCTTTGATCTTTACATACAGATTTCACTTTTTACCTCACCAGTATAAATTACATACCATCACGCCTGTATTCCCCGAAGGGTTAGGCAATGGTGTAACAAATGTATACTCACAGTTCGCCGGTATGTTTAGGTAGGCCAGCCAGTATAGGCTAATTACAAATAATAAATAAAACAAAATAATATCTACTATAAAATGAAAACGTAAAAATCCAATAAAACCCCAGATTTTTGTGAACGCATCCATAACTTAAAAATCGATAACGAACGACTATGCTCTATGGTCGGGGCTTTCCAGAAACTTCGATTCCTCTATAAAAGTGACTGATGCAGATGCAAGCAAGCGGCTTTGAAATTATTTCTTCAGAGTGAGTAGTGCAGAGCAGTCGTTAATATAAAACAATAACAGTTTTCAAGTGGGCTCAAGTGGTACAACATACAACTTGTAAGTACAAATTGTAGTTTATCTTTAGAAGTTTACAAACTATTTTACTGACTCAGCTTTTCTGGTGATTGCAGATAAGTTTCTTGATTTTGAGTGATTTCTGTATAAGCTTATGTACTTAATTTTATCGTTATTAAGTAGATACTTGATTTACTGGAATTTGATAGCATAGTAAAACGATAGGTACCTTTTTGGTTATTTGACTTTGATTTATTATCTTGGTAGGTACCTACCTACTGTAGCAAGCAGGACTGATAGATGTGTGTCCGTTTTTTCGCCGGGCAACGGACCGATTTTTTTGCCGGATTCGCGGTGGTGTATGGCTTATTAAGCTGACGTAAATTATTTACCGTACCGATATCCGGTACCAACATGTACATACATACATTCATTAAGCCATACAGCGTCCAGTCCGTTGTCCGGTGAAAAAAGCGGATGTGTAGGTACAACCGGACAAACTTGCTTCATAAATATAATGTAACTTTTTGCAAAATATGTTATCACTTTATCACCCGCGTTAACCCTGCAGTGGTCGCGCGGACTACATATGTAATCCGTGGTTTTTTAAACTGACATTTCTTTTTACGTACTTTTTTTTTCATAGCTAATTCAAACAAGGGCCATTGAAAATTTATTTTGGTATTTTGTTTTAATTTTATTTAGGAAGAGTTAATTTGTCATATTATTTTAATAACTAAGAAAAAAATAATACAATTGAATTTCATTTAAAAAACGACAAAAGAAATTGGACTACGTAGGGTCGTTTCGCCGGTTTCGCGACCACCTTCAGTAGGCGACCATTTGACGGACTAAGTTTCTTTAAATCAAGAAAATAGCATTTGTAGAGGTAACATACATAAAAAAGAAATCTAACGTGTTTTATAAATGATTATGAAATAAGAATTTGCAAAGTTTGAAACAAATGGGTTAACCCAGAGCCGAAAAAATATTGCTCAGTGCGCGTCTTGATTCCGTGGTGGTGGAAGTGCCGCAAGTTTGAAAAAAAAATAACTCGGCGCGCGGCGCTCAAAGGTAAGTTTTAATACTTATTTCATGTTTTACACACCAGTTTCATACTTAAATTGTACAATCGATAAGTATGGGTAATAATTTAGTTGTATTTTGCTTTTTTTAAACTTATTATTAAGATAAAATCAAGTGGTCGGTAACCGAAATGCTTATTTATGAAAAACGTTAGATAGCGACCACATGGTCGCAAACCGACGAGATCAGCATTATTTTGTTTTGATTAATATGATCCTAATGCTTCATAAAGGACTGTTACAATTTTGAATGCAGTATTGTAAAAGGTTTTCCTTGTAGTTCTTTGGTAAGCGACCACCAGTTTCTTTGTAAGAAGTTTGTTTAATTTACCTACAAACTTTGGCGCTAAACAGCTAAACAGCTGGTCGTAAACCAAAGTAAGCGAAATAAAGACGTTGGTTTCCGGCCAACATAATTTAGTATGAGAGAAATAACGGCCGCTTACAACTAAATATTACTATTTTTCAGTTTAAAACAAAATTTAGTCATAAAAAGCAAACTACTTATATATATTTTTTTTTAGATGGAGCTCCCAAATAATTTGGTGTCAACTATCATAATTTGAATAAGAAAAGCGGAATATGGTTCCTAAAATATAAATTTATTTATTTTTTAATATTGATTGATTTTGATTATTTTTAAATGTTATGCTACTGTATATTACGGATATTGTTAGACCAATGATTGTTGATTCTATTACAACTAGTGACTAAGTCTCTACAAAATGTAAGATTGTTATTTTTTAATTTATAAGAAAACATTACACCAAATTGTTACCATTTTTATTTTTATGAAAAGGCAAAAAATTAAAATATATTTAAAGCGATTATAATTGTTTTATTGGCATATTTTTCATATTAAAATAGCGGTCGCAAACCAGCTCACTGGTGGTCATAAACTGATAAAAATGGTCGTAAACCGACGTTTTCGCTATATTTTCACATTTTCAGCATTTTATAAATATTTTTGTATGAATGTATGTTATTTTATGTTTTTGTATCCAAACTACATTATATTTGGGACAAATTTACATTAACATATACTATTTTGCGTGTAAACAACATTTTTTTTTCCTCATCTGAAGTGGGCAACCCAGCTAACTGGTCGCTAACCGGCGAAATCACCCTATGTAGCCGCGCGACCACTCGCGTGACTTTCTAAGACGCGACCACTGCAGGGTTAAGTTACGTTTTTGATTACTGCTCCACTCTTGTTTCGTTGCGTGATTATATATAGCCTTTAAAATTCCTCATCAATGTGGCTATCACATACAAATAAATATTTTTTCCGATCCGTCTGGTAGTTCCAGAGATTAATCCGTTTAAACAAAGACAAAAGATAATAATTAGGTATAGATGCCTTGTGGTAGGTTTGTACATAAAGTACCAATAGACATGTAGGTACCTACAAAATTCTACTTCGGTGGACATTAGCACCTACTATGACTCATATTTAGTAGGTAGCGGTATGAATTTATACATAAGACTCGCGTACCGCCCCGGCTTGAAACAGATATGTACAAAATTTTCATAAATTATTTCGTAATTATAAACCTCTTCCAGAAAATTACGAATACGAACACAATAAAAAAATAATCGTCTAAATCGGTCAAGACTCTTGCGACGAGAGTTGTGCGCTTAGTAACGTTATTTAGCGATGCATTGTTATTTATATGCCTACATATACATAAATATGTCTAGGTACCTACTGTAGGGGCTCTGCTGGGCTGAGTTATATACAACCTCATCCTGATATCTGATCCTCAAACCTATAATGATAGTATAAGACTATAAGTTGTTCAATAAGTAAATGAAAAACCTTTGAACTCGAAGCGTGCGTTTATATAGGTACCCTTTCTTTCAGCTTTCAGTTGTCTTGTCAGGCCATTATTTTTTCTGTTTTTCTGGTAGTATGTAATAGGTACATACATACAGCCTGGCAATAGCCACATTACTGTAGAAATTGTGGGATATGAAATATGAAAGTGCACCATAGACTGGTACAAGTCGCATTTTTTGGCCATTTTAATTTATGATGGGTAGGCAGGTAAGTAGCTATCTCATGGCGGTACCTATTACTCGGTAAGTAGGTATAGGTATTATAGTAGATTGCTGATTCGGCTACTAGACAAAAGCTTACGTTTCTATTGAAGCTTGCATGTTCACAAGATGAAACTGTTCATGGCAAGGGCCAAATAAATTCTGGAGTCCCTAAAAATCAGCGATGCCGCTAATCGGAAACAATATTTGCATCCCACGCACCAGATAGGTATTTTGGCGTTGTGACATCTCACACGATAGTCGGACGCGGCTCGGCGCTGCGTTATAGGACTTATAGGTACCATTTTTATTTACCTACTTGCGAACTATCCGGGACTTCGCCCGCGTGGCTTACGTACGTCTTTGGTTACTGCTTTGGTTGCCCTTAGGTCGTAGCTTGATGTTATATAGCCTATGTTACTCAGTGATAATGCAGCTTTTTAACGGCATAGAATTTATAAAATCGGTGCAGTAGTTTTTGAGTTTATTCGTTACATACAAAACTAAATATATTATTTTCCTCTTTATAATATTAGTGTAGATTTGCCCGCGGCTTCGCTCGCGTTAAGAAGTATTTTCTTTCATCCCCTATTTTATCCCCTTAGGGGTGGAATTTATCAAAATCCTTTCTTAGCGGATGCCTACGTCATAACATCTACCTGCATGCCAAATTTCAGCCCGATCCGTCCAGTGGTTTGGGCTGTGCGTTGATAGATCACTATATCACTCAGTCAGTCAGTCAGTCAACCTTTGAGTTATATATATTTAGATTTAAACTTTATGCAACAAAAAAGTTAAAAGTTTAGGCATTCTCTACCAGTCAACCAAATGTGGTGAAGAGAGTAAGACAGTTGCAAATTATTGTCATCATCATCATCATGATATGTTAAAGTTAAACAATGATATGTTAATAAAAAACTGTTATGATTGACTCCATTAATTAACAATAATGTAGGTAATGTCTAATCGTTTTTCAATTAAGTAATTAACGTTGACAGTAATCAAGAGAGTGCCACTAATGACTCCAAGGTATTATTATAAAAAACTATTTAAAACTTGTGTTGTTTTAAAATTACGCGTAGTTACCTAACTACGTTTATTTTTTAATGATTCATTAAGTAAATAAGTTATGAATATAAATATGGGAGGAAAGGGAGGCTAAAGAAAAGATGGATGGATTGTGTGAAGAATGATATGAAAGAGAAGAGAGTCAGTGATAGCATGACGGTTGACAGGACGGCATGGAAAAAAAAACAACCGCCTTCAAAAACTAAAAAGTGAAAAATAACTTTAGCTTTGGAAGTCGGTGGCTTTGGTTCTGTTTGTTGTTTTGTATTGCCACCGACTTCCAAAGCTAAAGTTATTTTTCACTTTTTAGTTTTTGAAGGCGGTTGTTTTTTTGTTTAAAAGTTTTTTATTTTTTGCTTTTTAGTATCAACTTCCTGTCATCCAAATCCATGAAGGAACTGTCATACTACGTAAATTAACTTAACACCACTAAAAAGTCATAAGAAAGCAGAATACTTATGCGATTTCGTTTACTTAGAGGACCAATTTTCGAATACTACTGAATATATCTGTGTTACCCTTTCGAGTGTACACGCGTGATGTTATGTTGTGTGATGGTATCAATGGTGGCAATGGGGCCACACGGGAAGCACCAGCTTTCAAATAAAAAAAGAATCATGACAATCGGTTCACCCAGTCGGGAAATTCGAGGTAACAAACATTAAAAAAAAAAAAAAGAAATAATAATACAGTCGAATTGATAACCTCCTCCTTTTTTTGAAGTCGGTTAAAAAGAAAATGTGTTGCGCTGATCCCAAAGTAACTTGGAATAAGGGCAGGAAGATGATAACGAAATAGGGACCAGAAACCCGATTACCAAAGTAGGGCAATGTTTTTAAAAATACATACTACCATCACGCCTGTATTAGCATCCTAATGATGAAAGAATTTTTGAAATCTGTCCAGTAGTTTTTGAGTTTATTTGTTACATACATACAAATGTTCCCTATTTGTAATAGGTAATAGTGTAAATTAGTTAAGATTGCCTAGTTCGACTACGGTACGGAACCAAAATGACGACTCATTACATTGTAAGCACACAATATGGTTGCATTGATAAGGAAAAAAGGATGTTTATGATTATAACTAGTTAATTGTTCTACTTCTAACTAAATATAACAAACCAGCATTGATTCATAACAATATGCTTTGTTAGCAACCGAATTTCTATCGAAACATAGAATTAAATATAAGAACTACCTAATGAAGAACAAAAAGTTAGGTACAGTCAGCAACATAAGTAGATTAACATTTCAGATTTTTAAATCCTTATTGAGCAAAATGAACTCTTACGTATTACCTAAAATTCTGGAAAGCAGTGAATAGAGTTATTTCGTGTCTATTTAAATAATATTTAAAAGTGACATTGTTAATCGACTTTTGTTGCTGACCGTACGTAAGCTACACTCAGGGCCGTCTTTAACCTATTGGGGGCCCTGGGCATGTAAGAATCACGGGGAATGTGTGTTTTACTTATTTTTATATTTGACAAATAGGATTTCTTCCACTGTTCAATTATTGAACCTAATTAAATGTTATAAAAGAAACAATACGTACTAATATTTCATAAGCTTGAAACTTGTAGTAAAAAGCATTGCAAGTCAAATGTTTTATCATAGACTAGAGTCTATTCCGATTCCCGATTCTAATAAATACGCAGAATGGAACGGTGGGTGCAAAATAATATTATTTTGAGGGCAGGCTGGGGCCCCCGACGTAACTGGGGCCCTGGGCAAGTGCCCAGAGTGCCCAGTGGAGAAGAGGGACCTGGCTACACTCTAAACATCACGCCGTTATTCCGCGAAAGCGTGAGTAGGGGATTGTAATCTGTGGTAGGGGGGACTATTAATAGTCGACAAATCTTTGAACGTCTTATATACTGTATAATCTATGCGTCTTAGGTTCGATTCACAGGTCGAGCAGTGATATTGGATTTTTCTATGAAATTCTCAGTAGCAGCTCGGAGTTAGAATTTGTGCCCGTTTAGTGGCAATAGGCTCGCCCCCATTACATGGAACCTAAACATACCGGCGTACTGTGGGGATGTACTTTGGTACACCCCTGCCTAACCTTTCGGGGAATACCGCCGTGATGTAAAGTCCAAATCTGGTGAATACAGACATGATAATTATTACCTATGTTCTTAATTTTCTATTCCAGGTCATTATGACGTACAAATTGCATAAGAACGGTGTCCTAACAGGCTCCATGAACTGCTTCTGTCTGGCATGCGACAGTTTCTTGAAATCACAGCAGGAAGCCACCGAGCATATTGGGACTTCAGAGCATAAGAAAAAGTCAATTGCAGTGGACTACTCCGATAAATTTAAAGATGAACATATTAAAAAGGTGTGTTTAGTATGATATTTAGCTAGTACATAACTTTCTACATTGGTACACCTCTGCCTAACCCTTCGGGGACTACAGGCGTGATGGTATGCATAACTTTCTGTATGCAATATTAGTGCGAGACATATCAACTTTTGTCTCTGGGATGGCAACGTATTTGCAAGGCCTCTAGTATTGCAGATGTCTATAGGTAGCGGTGGCCGCTTAACATCAGATGGGCTGACGGCTTGTTTACCGTCCAATGACATAAAAATAAATAAAGAACTACCAATATGGTTCGTAAAAACCGAGCAAGCCAAGAATTATGCAATTCTGAGTACTGAAAAACCAAAATCTCTCATTTTGGTTTTTTTACTGATTTTTAACGGCCTCATAAGCCTAGTGGTCCTAAGCGCGACTGCTACGGTAGAGGCCTTGGGTTTGATTCCCAGGTCGAGTAAAAAGTGTTATTGGGGTTTTCTATGAATTCTCAGTAGCGGCTCTGAGTTAGAATTTGTGCCCGGTTAATGGCAATAGGCTCGCCCCCTATTACATGGGACCTAAACATACCGGCGAGCTGTGGGTGTACATTGGTACACCTCTGCCTAACCCTTCGGGGAATACTGGCGTGAAGATGTGAATTTCTTCAAACCGAGTGATTTACTCTTACTATAGTGTTTTTAATTACTAATTTTTTTTTCCAGTTCAAAGGGGGATATTACTGCGAGTTTTGCAATGTACTGATGCCGATTGCATCCAAAGTTAATTTACATATTAATGAAGAAGAACACAAGCATAACAAAGGCATTCTTCTGCTATATCCCATGGGTAGTGTTGTTGTCGCTTTTAATAACATTGTTATTAAAGAAAACGCTTGGCACGGACTGATTGAAGGAGTCTGCTCACTCTGTAACGCAGAGTTTGAAGATGAAGACGATCATAAATCAGATGCAAGTCACTCTTTGAATTTGGTTCTGAAATCCATTCAGTTTGGAGAAGACAGCGCCATCTATCGTCATGTGAGTGTAAACTATTTATGTTTAACGAACTATGCGCGACTGAGTTAGTTAGTAACGGCAAAAGAGGAGTTTTTGAGTTTTTTGGTTACATGCAAAAATACAAATCTTTCCTCTTTATTATATTAATGTAGATGTGGTTTTTGATGGAAATTACCTTATTCCCTTCATTATCTCTTTAATAGTATTTGTTTAAGTACCACTTCAAATTGAAAATTACAAGACGTGAGTAGGAGTTAAGGACCCCCCTAAGGACCTAATCAATGCTAGTTACTTACCGATCTATTTTTATTATTTTACTAGCTGTTGCCCGCGACGTCGCTCGCGTTCACGATTTCATTGGTTTCAATTTTTTTTTAGTACTTAATCCTCTTTTTATTATTAATATCAATACAATTCCTAAAATTATAGTAGCCTAAAATATTCATAACATAAGAAATTTGCGAGTGAAAGTCCCGTCAAAATCGGTCTAACCGTTTCAACGATTAGCAGGAGAAAACAGACAGACAAAACATCTAAAAAAAATGTACATAAATGCCTTAAGACTTTTATATGCAATGCTTTTAGTAAAACCTATACTCTTAATTTGAAATTACAAACAGATACTTCAATTTTATTTATTTGTATATTATATATAAGTCCTCAAAATCAACTTGTCGTATTTGTGTGATTTCAGTTGGACGACACAGCCGTCCAATGTCTGACATGCAATAAGCTGCTAGCTCCCTGCAAAATGGCCAAACATTTTGAAGATAAAGAGCATGAAGAACTGTATGCTAAATGTCGCGTCGAAACGAATGGAATTACTCAAGCAACCGAAACCAAAGAAAACTGCCAAGGGAAAGCCTGTCCAGAAAAAATAACCAACATGATTTCAGCCACAGAAAGTGCTGACGAAGTAATTAAACCGAAGGTTGATAACGATTGCAATAACAACAAAAAACCATCAGCTAAAGACAAATCTAAAATCCTTGAATTCATTGCCAAGTACCAAAGTAAAGGAATCAACATTAATTTGGAAACAGACACGGCTTTCTGTAAGAAATGTTCTCAAGTTGTAACATTTGATTCCATGGAGATAGAGAGCCACATAGAAAGTCATTCATCAGCTGTAAAGGTAGATGATGAATTGCTATATCCATCAAACTTGGATCAAAATCTGAATAGAGTCGATATTAATGACAAAACGACACAAGCATCTGACAATGTGGCAAATGGTGAGGTTGTAAATGATACCATAAAACCTCTGCAAGCGGTCGAAAATGAATCCGAAGATAATGATACTGATACGGAAGAAGGCGAACCAAAGGACTTCGCAAAAGCAAACCACATTTCTTATAACGAGAACAATAACCAAGCTTATTGTCGCACCTGCAAAGTGCGTCTGCCGGCTTCATTTAAGTCGATGAAAGAGCATGTGGAGGGAGCTAATCATCAAAGAGTAGCAGCCTCCTTGACAACTCAACTGAAAAATCCGAGTAAGCAAGCGAAGAAGACAACAAAAGAGTTTGTTGATTCGTCTTACACTGTACAGAACCTGTTTTATACAGCCTGCATCATTAATGAAGAGATTTGCATCTTTGAGAAAAGTTTTTCTTTTATATCTGAAAATGGTTCGAGGATGAGATGCATTTTGTGCGAGACCAACTTACCGCCATTCATGACTGTGGAGGAGCACGCTAAGAATATACACCACATCTTGAAATGGCAAAGAGTGCCTGTCATTACATCGGAGGAAAAGGAATTCATTAGAGAGGTAAAGTATACCAACTTTTTGTCTAGTTTTCTGTTATTAGAAAAATATTAAGATAATACCTACTGCACAATGCTTTCTAAACAACTAATGTTATAAATTATGTGAAAGCTTGGAAGATGTTTGGTTATTTCTTACGTCAAAACGGCTCAATGGATCTGGATGTAGCTAATCTTTGTCCCAGAAAAATTAACTGTTCCCGTGGAATAATAATATATTAGTTTTGTCGCGAAAGAATTTGCAGACGGAAGCCATTAAAAAATGAATTTATGGGTCAGTTCATATCGAGACGCGATGCAACGCGACGCTGCATTCGCATTTTAATAGAGAGACTCAAAATATAACTTTGTTTACTAAAAAACGGTAATTTAAAAAACTAAAAAACCCGACTGCTATTCTTTAAAAAGCCTTAAAACAAGATAAATTGTAGCAGTCGGGACCCATTCTAGAAATGGAGGGTGAGTGAATTGAGAGCACATACCTATTTACATTGCAGATGGTCCCGAATGGGTCCCGACTGCTACAATTTATCTTGTTTTAAGGCTTTTTAAAGAAGCAGTCGGGTTTTTTAGTTTTTTAAATTACCGTTTTTTATTTTTTCAGTGTTTTTTAAAAAAAAAAAAAAAAAAACCTGTGTCACTCTCACGGTAAATACGAATCTAACGACACCTCTCAAGCTAAAATCCATTGAGCCGTTCAGCCTGCAGAGCGAGCCAAACATTTGAATTTGGCGCCAAAAATCCGCCATTTTGTTTTTTTTTTTTATATACCCAGTGTCACTCTCACAGTAAATACGAATCTAACGACACCTCTCAAGCTAAAATCCATCGAGCCGTTCAGCCTGCAGAGCGAGCCAAACAATTATACATACAAACATACATACATACATATCCTTCTGTCGCAGTCGGGTAAAAAGATACACTTTTCGGAAAGATTATACACTTTTTAAAGTGACAATTTCATTGTGAGAAGGTGCAACATAATCTGAATTCAAACAATGAAATGTGTATCTTTTCGTGTAGTAAATAAAGTCATATTTTGAGACACACTATTAAATGTGCGCGCAGCGTCGCGTGATTCGGAGGGGCCACTCAGCGCCGATGCCTGACGGGGCTGCGGGTTGTTCGAAAGAGATAGCGCGGCCTCAGAACGCAAAGGGCACAAGAAGGAACATGGATGAGTTTTAGTCAGCAAAATTCTGACACTCCCTCCCGCCCCGCCCAGGGCGGGAGAAGTCATTTGATGATTTCCCATCCGAAAAAAAGGGTGCATACTCTGCAGGGTCTGTTATTTACCATCAAAGCAAGAGCGATGATCAATGCTCGTGCCTTCTCTGTTTGAGAAGTGGTCTTTAACTTGCACTAGGATAATTTATATTCCGTAACGTTTTCAGGTCCGTCCCGGTTTGTTCCACTGTGGATTCTGCAACCTCGTCGTGTCTAGTTGGGGTGATATGTTACGCCACCTCGAGTGTTCAGACCATCGGGGAAATAGGTCGGAAGCCGAAACTCGATTGAGATTCCATATGCCTAACCTTCAACGGTACAAGATGCGGGAACAGCTGGAAGCTATGGCCATGATGAGATTTTTGAATATCTTTTAAATGACTGTTCTTATTAATTGAAATAAGATAGATTACTTATTTTCTTTTCTTTTCCACTAAGTACATTATTCTAGTACAGAGGAGATGTAGTATTTAAATATCGGGTTTCTTAACCAATAATTCCAGACACAACTTCGCTAAAGGAACACTTTATTCCATATCCTAAAACTAGATTAATTTTCAATTAACGGTAAATACCTATTAAAAAGTGAAAAGTATGCCAATTGATTGATAGTTTCTAATCAATACTAATTTCAATCTGTCAAAACGCGATTTGCCCTCTTATTTTGTGAGGCAATCGTAAATTGTGACGTTACTTTTTGCCAAATCAATTCACTAACTTTTTAATGATTACGAAGTATCTAAATATCGAATTTTAAAATTTATTGAATATTAATAAAAATAAAAAACTTCGGGATTTCAGGGCTATCATAAAGTGTTTCTTTAGAGAAGTTTGGTCGTTTGCTATATGTTAATGGTGTGTACTGTGCAATTGCGTAGTAGACACAATTAAAACATAATTGCAAGACCATACTTAAAAAAAAACCACTTTATTTTAGCGCTGAAAACCCCAAGAATTTTTAAATAACCATAAAATTCAATTTACAGTTGCATTGAAATCAATAGTTGGTGAATTGAGATGACAAAAAGTGACGTCACGGGTTAGTATTGTCATACAAAATCTATGGAGAATGGCGTTTTGACAGCTCATAAAAAGTACGTCAATTAATTAGTGGTGTCATCTACCCAATTACCCACCTTCAACACTGACACTTATGAGCCCTTTATTGCATCTTATCCATTTCCAGCCATTTCTTGTCAAGCCCCATTCAATTCTTTTGGTGGTGAACAGAAAAAATTGGAACGGCACAAATCAAAGTGAGTTTTGAGGTTTTTACGCGGTCGGTAACGCACGAGTGATGCCTCTGGTGTTGCAAGTGTCTATACCGGCAGCGGTGACTGCTTAACATCAGGCGGGCCGTTAGCTTGTTTGCCACCTTCAGAGGTATAAAAAAGCAAAATATGAACGTCGAATAACTATTTGCATCAGTGTTTGACATTTTGACGTCAGTGCGCATTTTGTTGTCACATTGCACAGTTGACCAAGGCATCTCCTCTGTATACTTAGGTACTTACCTCTTTTTTCTGTCTATTGTTGCTAAGAATTAAGATTAGTTTGATAATTGAAAATCAGTTTAATAATCTACTATTATTTTCTATTACTATATTAAGGTTGAAATTTATTCTCACTAATTTTAAAAATGTTATCCTTAATTTTTTTTATTCTCTTGTGTTTTCTATTTGACTTTATTTTTAATTTTTAAATACTTTTCTCTATGTTTAAGTTTCATTCTATTTTTAACATTGTGAATCATTAATAAAAAAAATAATGGTATTTTGTTTTATTTTATTTCGCCGACTTGTATTGTACTATATTACATATACTTACCGACATTGCAGGTTCAATAAAAATTAAAGTTCAATAAAATGAATATAAGTAACTAATCAATATTTTACAGTTTGCGCCAGACATATGTATGTTTAAGGTCAATCTGTACTAATATTATAAAGAGGAAAGATATGTATTTATTTGTATGTAACGAATAAACTTAAAAACTACTGAACCTCAAAAATTCTTTCACCAATAGTTAGCTACATTATTCCTGAGGTCATCGCACATTACAAAAGCACCGCTCCGGCACGGCAAAAGCTCACCCGGAATCCCTTGAAAAATCCAACCATTAGCAGCCAGCGCGCCGCCCGTTTGCCGTCACCTTTTTTATTTTATCATGATAAAAAATATTTATTTCGTACAATTAATTTAAATTCTCAATTTGAATGACAAAATATTTGCTGAGGTGGAGCTGCGAAGTATGATAATAATCATAAGATATTTGTTTCATTAATCTCAGTAAATGCTCTGCTCTGCTCTTGGTGTGCGTTGAGCCTAATAATTAATTAAACGTAGTGTTGAGCTGTGGTTTAATCCAGGCGCCCATGCACCGCTAGACTGGTACAGTGAAAAATGGGGTGTAGGTATAGGGTTGCAGGGGTGAATCAGTACTACAGAACTTAAAAGGGATTTTATCGTTAAAGTAATATAGTTTGTTGCCAATGAGTACACTTAATAGTAAATTATAATTAAATAAAAACATTAGACTCCTTTTTGGAAACCAATTATATTAATTCAACGATAAAATCCCTTTTAAAGTTTTGTCTCAATTCACCCATTCATCCCTATACACCACATTTTACGGTACGCAATGCTCGTACGCCTTCCTCTGCCCCCGTCGACTTCGTGTCAGAGGCCTCAAACATAACGCTGCAACACACGAGAGCGGAGCAGTAACCAAAGACGTAACTGGACGAGGGAACTTCGGGGTACAGCTGCATCGTAATAAAACACAAAATATTTCAAGATTGTTTTAATCAATCTTAGCTTTGCCCCCTTTTATCATTATATGGGTAACAAAGTAAATAAAGTCTACATACTATTTGTCAACTTAAGTTTAACGCAGTACAAAAAGGAATAACTTTGAGACTCTGCAGAGTCCGGTAATGGCCAGCCATACTTATTTTCACTTCAGATACAAATGCTATGTAGTGAACAACTTGTATGTGCACTTTCTACATAATTCATTTGACCTTTTGGCCGCCACATCAAAAAAGCAAGAACATGCCCTCAGCGCCAAGTTACGAATTCATCCTTTAATACCTAAAAACAGTAGCGAGTTCGAAATTATATTGATGTTGTTTATAAGTTTTATTTACGTAAGTCTTGTCATGGTATCGTGACCGTGACGAGCTTGGCACATTTTGGTTTGTTATCTATACATGACAGGCGGTTGAAAGGTTAAGCGCTACCCAATCAGTAGGCTCTATTCTATTGATCACGTAAAACATCCAGCTATTACTTGTTCTATAAAAGTGCGCATACAAGCATTCGTAATGGGATAGTAGACACCACTAGTCAATTGACGTACTTTTTATGAGCTGTCAAAACGCATTTCCCCATAGATTTTGGTATGGTAATAGCAAACTGTGACGTCACTTATTTGCCAACTCAAATGTTAAGCTATTGATGACAAAGGACCTAAAAATCTAACTTTACAGTTAATTGAAAATTACTCAGGTTTTCAGGGCTTATGGGGGGGGGGGGGGGTTGAGTCATGTTGATTAGTTGTGTCTACTACCCAATTGCAAACATGAGATCACAATTCACAAACATTCAAGACAACCTCGTAAATATATGATAATTTAAAGTCACAATATATACAAAAACACATGTTTTTAATCGCTGTCACATCACAGATCAATAAGCATGGTACTGGTACATTATTTAGTGATGGCAACACTTGACCGGTCGGCTAAGTGGTAGTACACACAGGTCCGTTTTAAGATCGCTGCACATTTGTAACACCAGACGCCACCCCGCGCTGGTTTATTGGCCAAATGTCGAGATGAATAGTGGCTAGTTACCTCGCTTCACTGATGTGTTGTGGCGTGTTATAAGTCTGTTTCCGCCCTAGTAAACGCTTCTATTCGGCGATCACGTATGTACTTGTATATGTATAAGCGAGTTCACACACACTATTAAAATACTAGTCCGTTTTATCGGATCGAAACCACGTGAGGTAACAACGGTACTATTAAATGCGGTGTGAACACACTTCTAGTAGATCCGAGGATGGAAAAACGGTTGTATCGTGTGCACGAGCGTAGCACGACCTACTTTCAAAATATTTCAATTTTGTATAGTGTAGCCATCCCTAAATAACAAACCCAAATACAAACATTGCGAGTTATTTGGCTCCAATCTTTGAGCAGCTTGCATTACCATATAAAACATAAAGATAATAATCACAATTTGTGTTGAAAACTCGTGAAAATGTAACGATATTGCTTAACCAAATGGTATAAATATTATATTACGTTGTATTAACGTAATGTCGTTGTTACCCTGGCAACGGTAAGCTTACAACTATATGGAACGATCACTTGCCCCTATTGACATGTTTATATTTATTCATTTGCATCCCATAGTGTGTTTATATAATATTATTAGCGAACTATCCGCGACTTCATCCGTGTGGATAATTTTAACTGCGTTATGTTACGTCTTTGGTTACTGCTCTGCTCCCGTAGGTCGTAGCGTGATGTTATAAAGCCTACGTTACTCGGTGATAATAAAGCTTTCTAACGGCAAAATAATTTTTATTTTATTTTATTCCAAGAATACAAATCTTTCCTTTTTATAATATTCAGTGTAGTTAAAGAATAAGTTTTTTTTTGTCTATTTGTAACGAATTGGCTCCGAAATTACCGGACCGATTTAAACTTCTTTTCACAAAAAGACAGCTACATTATTCCTGAGTAACATAAGCTATATAACATCACGCTACGACGCCCTGGAGCGGAGTATTAGCCAAAGACAACGTGGGTGAAATATGCCATCGCGGGCAATTCTCTTGTGTGTCTATAAGATATTCCAATTGTCAAAAGATCTACGAAAGCGTTGTAACGAAACAGAATTTCTTAAATCAAATGAAAACCATCGACGTGTCAAAATTAAACTTGTCAAGTAATCTGATTAGAAGTAGCCAATCACAGCGGTTGACATGCTTAACATGTTTTAGCAATGGGGTAGTTGACACCACCATCAATTGACATACTTTTATTTGAACTGTCAAAACGCGATTCTCCCATAGATTTTGTATGGCAATAGCACGCTGTGACGTCACTTATCGGCCTACTCAATTGAGTGACTATTTATTGATTTTAAAGTAAGTAAAAATCTAATTTTACAATAAATTGGAAAATAATCGGTTTTCATGGATAAAGTGCTTTTTTAGAGAAGTTGTGACTTGAAATTATTTGTTAGTGGTGTCAACTACCCAATTGTTCGCTAACTGTTGTGTTGATTTTCGATCCAGAAACCGGACGTCAAAGCCATGTTAGTCAAATGGCATGTGCTATTAAAACATAGTTTCACTATACTTAGCAGTCCTATAAGGTGCGGCGAGATTAAGGCCCACTGCCAGCACAAATCAATAAACATATTTAGGGCTAAATTTATTTAAATTATCGTTCTGTCACTGTCACCTTCTAACAATGTGACAGTGATGCAATGATGTGCTAAATACGTTTAGGCACTAAATGTATATAGTGATTTGTGGTGAAAGTAGGCCTAAAAGTCTTTCACATTATTTTAAAATGTGTCAAAAATGTTACAAAACCATGTTTTATAACATGTTATGTTTAAGTGTGGATGCACCTTCATAATGCTAATAATACGGTTCAAACTTAACGGCGGTAATTACTCCTATAGCATAAATATATATACCATCACGCCTATATTTCCCGAAGGGTTAGGCAGAGGTGTACCAATGCACATCCACAGTTCGCCGGTATATTTAGGTCCCATGTAATATGGGGCGAACTTATTGCCATTAACCGGGCACAAATACAAACTCCGAGCTGCTACTGAGAACTCCATAGAGAAACCATAGAGAGACCTGGTCGATCGAACCTTTAGCGTAGCAGTCAGGCTTAGGACCACTAGGCTAACGAGGCGGCTATATATCTAGAAATCATTAAATGGAGCCTAAATTATCATGAACCCGCGCGAACCTGCATACGCTTCTAATTTCCGAGCCGCCATTAAGTTTGCACCGGATTATAGGTACATGACTTTTTATGTCAAGGAGGAATAATTAATAGGAACAAATGACGTCACATACTACACCCGACCACTAACACACCCAGGGTGTCATAACTACAACATTTTATAACAATGAAATCATACTCCAATAAATATTGTACTACCCTCAAATTGAAATAAGGGCCTACGCAGACCGGAACGGCATGGCAAGAGATTTAAATTTTGGCCAATGGACATTCAAACGTATCGATATAGAAATACGACATAAATTACTATGTTTTAAAATGATGCTGCGGAATCGAAAGGAATTTGTCGATTCCATGGCATAATTTTAAAGCATGGCGATTCACGTCGTATTTTTATATGATCTATGTTCATAGTTCTACGATTAAAATGTTTGTCTATTGGCAAAAAAATTAATCCATGTCTTCCCGGTCTGCCTAAACCCCAAATTTTATGTTTGTTTCAAACCAGACCACAAAGTTTTACACTACAAAGTACATCTTTGGTAATTTTCAAAGTTTCCGAAGCAAAGTGACGACTGCTTAGCTTTTCTCTCATAAAGCCTCGTTCGCATCATTCGAGTTACTCGCCCGTAAGCCCGGTTGTACACGTCCGTTTTTTTTTCCGGACAACGGACCGCTTTTCTTGCCGGGTTCGCGATGGTATATGGCTTATATAATGAATCTGGTGTACGGTGAACAAAAGAGATAAGTAACCAGACCGTCTAATATAGTTGAAGTTTTCTCTGAAACCAGGGGTAGTTTTTAAATGAAATTTAATTTATTAAAAAAACTGTTTATTTTCTATGAATAGAAACAAAATTTATTAAAAAACTTCTATCGGTTTTTAAAAAACTTGGAATTTATTAAGCGACTCTGGTTACTGATTTCTTTTGCTGACTGTACATGCATCGAATACCGCGGTCCGGCGACAAATTTACGCGAAATAAAAGAAAAAATCGGCCCGTTCTCCAGTAAAATAGAAACACGGACGCATACAAGCGGTCTAAGGCACCAAGCAATGTTCGCCACTCGACTGTCGGGAAAATTTACACGTCTAGCTAGTCTTAATTTTGAGCAAACACAGTGCAATGGACATTTTTATGGTACTGGTAAACATACATCGCATTGTATAATTGAGAGCATTTTATTCAATGTACAATAATTTTCACAACTGTTTTTTTTTTGAGAAGAGTAATAAGAATGTCTTTCTTAGACGAAGTATCCTCTGGACAGAGTATTTGAGAGAAAGACTTATCCATTTCTTGTTATGTACTGCTAAGAACGGCATACGCATGGATCTAATCGAGTTCCAGGCAGGGGCGGATCTATATATAGGCTTTTTGGGCTGCAGCGCAAGGCCCCATAAATATAAGGGGCCCCCAACCCTCATTAAAGACGAAGCTAAAATTTTAAAAATACATTGGTTATATGATTGTCCCAATTTGTTTCCTACAGAAACCGTGTACATCATAGCAAACAGTTTTTTTTTAAATGGCCTTAAGTTTGGTTAATTAGGTAGGGCCCCTAAGTACTGTTAGCCCGGGGCCCCACGAATTTACGGTCCGCCCCTGGTTCCAGGCAGTATAAATTCCATGCAAACATGAACCTTAAATATCATGTGGAAACTTGAATTTTCTTTAGCAAAGTGTAAATGCGTTCCGATGCCGCCCGGTTGCTAGAAACACACACATTAGTGTGCGCGACTAGATGCTTGAACAAAATCTGTCATTACCTCACCATCATCATTATATCAGCCGCAGGATGTCCAGCACTGCTGCTAATTATAACCTATCATTACTTAAGGGCAGTTGGAGGCCAGTATAAAAGTAATTTTATGAATTTAGAATATAAGGTGTAGTTTTGCGGCCTAGTGAAATACAAGGAGGTTTATTTTTTATTGCTTTTTGTATTTTGTATTTTGTTTGGGTTTGTAAAAGTCGCTTTCGCTCGAATAAATGGTTTTTCTTTCTTTCTTTCTAGGTAACTATGCTAGCGAGTCTCAGCACGAACCAATAATGGGTAACATACGATTTGCCTAAAGTGGCAAAATATACCTATGACAGATTTTGTTAGACTACTCGTTTTTGCCAGACTCACATATGACCTATCTCTTTTACTCCTATCAAACCCTTGTGAAATAGACAGAGAGAATAAAAACTCGTGTTTCTTCATTAGAAGATTGACAAGGTGAACTGAAGACCCATTTAAGACCGCAGGAAGACGCTGGATGCAGGCCGTTTCCAACCGGTCCTATTGGAAACCTACGGGAGAGGCCTATGTCCAGCAGTGGACGTCCTGCGGCTGATATGATGATGATGAAAAGCGGGCACAAGTCATGGCTCCATCTAGAGGACACTTAATCAACCGCAACACAGAATCATTCAAAGTTGAAAATTAAAAATTACAGTGTAATTTTTGTCTTATGAAAATGCGATCAAAGACACACCTGGCAGCGTGACGATCCTCCTCAACTCCAAAATGTATAGTCAAACACTTCTTGCCATTTTCCACACAAACTCACTTAACAAGCACTCGAATCACTGGCCTAGTCTATAAGTCACTTAGTTATCACTTGGCATTTAATAAAGGCGTGTTCATGTTGAATTTGTGTACGTTGTTGCAGACGTCGCGGAGGGCCTCCGGGGAGTCGTAGGGCGCGGCCAGGCGCAGCGTGCGCGTGCGGCTCTCGGTGAACATGTCGATGACGCCCCACTGCCGGAGCAGCCGCAAGCAGTTGTTTATCGCGTCCGTGGACACCGCCTCGCCTGGAAATAGATATAATAATATAGTCTTATTATTCCATTTATTTATCACTTTAAACATATAAATTAAATGTTTAAATATGTAATAATAATTAAATATACATAGACTTGGTATTATTATAAACAATGTTACTTTTATATATATATAATTTAAATAGATTCGAAATAACAACATTCACTGCTATTCAGAATTTTAGGCAATACCTAAGATTTAATTTAATTTTTATTTTAGACTAGCTTTTGCCCGCGACTTCGTCCGCGTGGATTAATAGTTCCCGTTCCCGGGGGATTTCCGGGATGAAAACTATCCTATGTCCTTTCTCGGGTCCCAGACTATATCTGTACCAAATTTCATTGAAATCGGTTCAGTGGTTTAGGCTTGAAGAAGAGACAGACAGACAGACAGACAGACAGACAGACAGAGTTACTTTCGCATTTATAATATTAGTAAGGAATAGTAAGGATTACTTAACTAATTGAATTATAATTCCATTTCCCTGATTATAATATTTTATTATAGAAGTATAGATAAACATAATTATTATTGTAGAATAAGATATTAAGAGATTAAGAATCCCTGCTTTTTTTTAAGACGGGAAGTCATCAAATAACTTCCCCCACCCCTAGTGTCAGACTTTTACTGACTAAAACCCATCTATTTTCCTTCATGTGCCCTTTGCGTTCCGGGGGCGCGGTATCTCTTTCAAACAGCCCGCAGCCCCGGAAGAATCCCTGCTTGTGTTAAGCTAGGGTAAGGGTAACAAACATCCATACATCCAATCCCTCAACTTGTATAAAAGCATCAGGGTCATACCATAGACCATCCTGTTGTGCGTGAAGTCTTCTGTGAGCGAGTCGAGCGTGTTCTTGACGACGTCCTTCATGGAGCCGGGCGCGAGGTGCCGGCAGGTGGCCGCGTATGCCTCCAGCACCGGTCGCAGGGTCAGCAGCAGTCTCCGTCTGGAACAACAAACGTTTAAAAATGAGCCTCGTGAAGCAGGTACTACAGGTTTAAAAAAATATACCATCACGCCTGTATTCCCCGAAGGATTAGGCAGAGATGCCAATGTACACCCACAGTTCGCCGGTATATTAAGGTCCCATGTAATAGGCGGAAAGCCTATTGCCATTAACCGGGCACAAATCCTAACTCCAAGCTGCTGCTGAGAATTTCATAGAAAAATCCAATAACACTTTTTGCTCGACCTAGGAATCGAACCCAGGATCTCTAGCGTAGCAGTTGTGTTTAGGACCTCTAGGCTAACTAGGCAGTCACTAGGCTAATGGTGCAGCTTTTCCATACAAAAATGTTACACCTCGGTCAAACGGCGTAAAATACGCCGTGTGCTAGGGGCCTTAAGGTCATCGCACATTACAACACCACCGCTTTGACACGGCAACGGCTCAGCCGGAATCCCTTGAAAAAATCCAACGATTAGCTGCCAGCGCGCCGCCTGCGTTCTGTCACCTTTTTTTTTGTCATGATAAAAAATATTTTAGCGCATACGATTTAAAGTCCTAATTTGAATGACAAAATATTTGCTGAGGTGGAGCCGTGCTGTTATAGTGAGCTATGACTTTTAGAGTGTCGGGCGTGTGGCGTACCTCTCAGCGAGTGCCTCGGGCTTGTCGGACACGGTGTAGGAGATGCGCTGCGCCGGGTCGGGCCGCTCGTACTCGTCCTCGTCCTCGATCTGCCGCGCGATGCGGCGCGACCACTCCACCTCTTCTAACTCGTACGCTGCCTGGAAAATAAATAAAATCATTTATTTCTTCTTCTTTCTTTTATTTACAAGGAATGTCTCTTGCTTTTAAGGTGCTTTTACAAAGATATATACTGACGAACACAAACAGCCAGACCGTTTTATTATTGTATGTAACGTAGACGTTTAATTGAATGTCAAAAATTATTATATTTGCCTGAGGAAGTAGACGAAACGTTGCACTCCGGCAGAAGTAAAAACTTGAATATTAACGTTGTGCATTTTAGA
This sequence comes from Caradrina clavipalpis, assembly GCA_932526535.1. Lineage (NCBI taxonomy): Eukaryota > Metazoa > Arthropoda > Insecta > Lepidoptera > Noctuidae > Caradrina > Caradrina clavipalpis. Next base: position 3,833,357 of record OW052110.1, read on the forward strand.
TATTTTGGAATGGTTAGGGAATAGTAATTTTGCACGAATTGCTTTAATTATCAGAATAAAAGTACTACCATTTATGTGGTAGAATACAATATTTATTTATTGCGCTATCGTACACAAACATGACAATTTATATTACATTACAGGAACACTCGCGCAAGCGCTCTACGCAGCCTAAACGAAACAGCAGGCGCGGCATATATTTTCGCCGCGCCGTACAAAGAGAGGGGGATACTACCTCTCCTACGCCGCGCCGGCTGTCTACTTTCCATACGTCTTACAAATTTTCGATCAGGTCACGTGTCCTGACGCGAGTTTAAAATTTTTTACCCATTACAAAAAAAGTGTACAACGCCGCTAAAGAAGTTTTCGGTTCAAAAATAAATAAATGATTGTGCTGTCGCGTTACCTTCTCCCTGACGATGAGCTGGGCCTCCTCGAGCCCGTGTATGGCGTCCTGCATGCGCTCCTGTATGCGCTGGCAGGGCGCGCACACGATGAACTCGTGGCTCAGCACCTCGCACAGCTGCAGGGCCGCCGCCAGCAGCGAGCTCTGCCGCACCGCCGTGCCGGGGGACGACACCACCAGGCTCTCTAGCGCCGTCGCTGGGGATATCATACAGATACATTTACAATACTGTAGCGACATCTATTGCTCAACATGCGAACTAATAGGACCAGCTGACGTTGCTGTCTGTAGCGACATCTATCGCTCAACATGCGAACTAATATGACACGTTGCTGTCAAACATCAAAGTGTTAACCATCATACCATCACGCCTATATTCCCCGAAGGGTTAGGCAAAGGTGTATCAATGTACACCCACAATTCGCCGGTATGTTTTTAGGTCCCATGGCAATCAAAGTGTTACCTAAGTCAAATTATTTATTCCAATTAAATCACTATAAAACACTAGAAAACGGTAATTATTTAAAAATATTGAATCCAGTTGCCCATTCCAAAAGGTAGTTTCGTATGGAGAAGAACAGACGAGAAATTCCGTTGTTATATAACGTACGGACGGTGAGCTACCCCTTGCTCACCGTTGTGTTATGTTATAGACGTTCACTGTTGCGCTATAGACGCGGGCCTATGAACATGTCACAACGATGTCACATTCCACAGATCCGCGTCTACGTTGGCCGGGAGTCGTCTCGCGGCTCCCGGCGCCCGTACGGTCTCCCGCGGCGGCTGGGACAAGAGGTTGTTATAAGAGCTTATTATAAGGTGGTACTGACCGACAATGGCGGGCGCGGCGTAGTGCGCGACGACTGCGTTGGCGTAGTACGCGAGCTCCAGAGACGCCGCGATAGACGTGTGAGGACGCACCGTGAGCCGCTCGCCGCTGCCCTCGCGCCGGATCAGCCCGCGACCCAGCATGTCCAACTGGAAATAAACATTACATTCTTAATATTCTTCTTCTTCTTAAACGTGTTGGCAGTAAGGTCTTATATATTTACATCCATACATACATACCATCACGCCTCTATTCTCCGAAGGGTCAAGCAGAGCTGTACTAATGTACACCCACAGTTCGCCGGTATGTGTAGGTCCCGTGTAATAGGGGGCGAGCATATTGCCATTAACCGGGCACAAAACCTAACTAGAAAGTGGCTACTGAGAATTTCATAAAAAACCCAATAACACTTTGCTCGACCTGGGAATCGGATCCAAGACCTCTAGCTTAGCAGCACCACTAGACAGATACTTACAGCATGTTTGACCGCCTGCCTCGCCTCCCCGGTGTAGCCCAGGTCCCTGCCCTCCGTGGTGAGCGCGGCCTGCCTGGCGGCCACGCTGGCCGTCAGTGTGGCCAGGCTGGCGCCACGCCGGGCGTCTTCAGCAGCACGTATGAGACCACTAGACAGATACTTACAGCATGTTTGACCGCCTGCCTCGCCTCCCCGGTGTAGCCCAGGTCCCTGCCCTCCGTGGTGAGCGCGGCCTGCCTGGCGGCCACGCTGGCCGTCAGTGTGGCCAGGCTGGCGCCACGCCGGGCGTCTTCAGCAGCACGTTTGAGACCACTAGACAGATACTTACAGCATGTTTGACCGCCTGCCTCGCCTCCCCGGTGTAGCCCAGGTCCCTGCCCTCCGTGGTGAGCGCGGCCTGCCTGGCGGCCACGCTGGCCGTCAGTGTGGCCAGGCTGGCGCCACGCCGGGCGTCTTCAGCAGCACGTATGAGACCACTAGACAGATACTTACAGCATGTTTGACCGCCTGCCTCGCCTCCCCGGTGTAGCCCAGGTCCCTGCCCTCCGTGGTGAGCGCGGCCTGCCTGGCGGCCACGCTGGCCGTCAGTGTGGCCAGGCTGGCGCCACGCCGGGCGTCTTCAGCAGCACGTATGAGACCACTAGACAGATACTTACAGCATGTTTGACCGCCTGCCTCGCCTCCCCGGTGTAGCCCAGGTCCCTGCCCTCCGTGGTGAGCGCGGCCTGCCTGGCGGCCACGCTGGCCGTCAGTGTGGCCAGGCTGGCGCCACGCCGGGCGTCTTCAGCAGCACGTATGAGACCACTAGACAGATACTTACAGCATGTTTGACCGCCTGCCTCGCCTCCCCGGTGTAGCCCAGGTCCCTGCCCTCCGTGGTGAGCGCGGCCTGCCTGGCGGCCACGCTGGCCGTCAGTGTGGCCAGGCTGGCGCCACGCCGGGCGTCTTCAGCAGCACGTATGAGACCACTAGACAGATACTTACAGCATGTTTGACCGCCTGCCTCGCCTCCCCGGTGTAGCCCAGGTCCCTGCCCTCCGTGGTGAGCGCGGCCTGCCTGGCGGCCACGCTGGCCGTCAGTGTGGCCAGGCTGGCGCCACGCCGGGCCTCCGTCAGCAGCACGTACGAGATCACGTTCGTACACATCAGAGCTGTGGCTTGTGCTGCGTCTGTTATAGAAAGAAGATCATTTGTTTCTGCTACCGTACTTAAAGCCGTACTAATATTATAAATGCGAAAGTTTGTGAGGATGTATGGATGGATGGATGTATGGATGGATGGATGGATGGATGGATGGATGGATGGATGGATGGATGGATGGATGGATGGATGGATGGATGGATGGATGGATGGATGGATGGATGGATGGATGGATGGATAGATAGAGGGATGGATGGATGGATGGATGGATGGATGATTCCTACTTTTTTTGTTTAGTTTGAAATGCTTTTATTACCACTGCATGAAAAAAAAACAGGACCCGTTTTAAAGTATCCAATAAATAAGGCACACATTATATAAATAAACAGTGCTCACCATAGACGAGATGTCTGCCGATGGCCTCCACCATCATCTTGTGGTCGGTGCTGACGTCCGCCCCGTACAGGCTGGAGTGGCTGTGGTTGTACAGGATCTGTCTGTCCAGGTTCACGGCAAGGTTGTTGTTCGGCGGCGTCAGAGGCGTCTCTATGGGGGACTTGTAGTGCTGGTACTTCTGGAACGATGTTACTAGCTCCTGGGGAAGACATGTAATGCCGATTTTGAATAACCATAAGATCGTTTTAATTTACGAGCTATTTATTTATTTAGTTGTCCTTTAGAGGGGTTCAATTCCCAGGTGGAGCAAAAAGTGTTATTGGGTTTTTCTATGAAATTCTTAGTAGCCGCTCGGAGTTTGTGCCCGGTTAATGGCAATAGGCTCGCCCCCTATTACATGGGACCTAAATATACCGGCGAACTGTGGGTGTATATTGGTACTCCTCTACCTAACCCTTCGGGGAATAAAGGCGTGATGGTATAGAATATTCATAACATCGGTTAATGGTTTTAGAGCAAGCCAGACTCGCAGTTTTAATTTTTTGAACCGCAAGTCTGATTGTTAGTCTGCGAGTGTTTAATAAATTGAACTTTATGCAACGAAAGGTACTATACCAAATTCAAATTCGAAAAATAATTTAAATTGGTTTGAAGGGTATGGTGCTGTGTAATTACCGGCACATGACACATTTCAACTTTGTCTCTGGGATGGCAACGCATTTGCAAGGCCTCTGGTATTGCAGATGTCTATAGGCAGCGGTGACCACTTAACATCAGGTGGCCCGTCGGCTTGTTTGCCGTCCAATGACAAAAAAAGAAAAACAAAGGCGAGGCGGAGTTAGGGCCAGTTTCATCACAATCACTAAATATATTTAGTGCCTTTTTTTTATAGACCGGAAACCCTCAAATAACTTCCCCCGCCGGCGGGAGGGAGTGTCAGACTTTTATTGACTAAAACGCAAAGGGCACATGATGTTCCTTCATGTGCCCTTTGCGTTCCGGGGGCGCGGTATCTCTTTCGAACAACCCGCAGACATTTAGTGCCTAAAGTATTTAAAACATCATTGCATCCCTGTCACATTATTATAAGGTGACAGTGACAGAATGATAATTTAAACACATTTAACGCTAAATATGTTTAGTGCTTTTGGTGAAAGTGGGCCTTAATGCCTTAAGCATTTTCTACCAGTCAACCAAATATGGTAAAGAGTTAGGTACTTATAGTACGATTCAAACTTAATGGCGGCTCGGAAGTTAGCTGCGAATGCAGGTTCGCGCAGATTTATTCCAGTTAACAATAATTTAGGCTCCATTTAATTATTTCTATAGCAGAAATATATATCTAGAAATCATTAAAAGGAAGCAAAATTAATATTAACTGGAATAAACTTGCGTTAACCTGCACTCGCAGCTAACTTCCGAGCCGCCATTAAGTTTGAATCGTACTATAAAAAATCTGATAAAACCCACCTTCAAAGAGATAGGCTGATTGAAGTCCACTCTAATGCTTCCATGGTTAGTGTTGAGTGTCCTCCAGATGCCTCTTAGCGCTGACCAGAAGGTCTCCATCTGCTTGGGCATGCCCAGTTGTTCCCGCACGAAGTTCCCGTCGACCAGCTTGTCGTAGTTCAGGGTCGCGGGCACCAGGAGGGCATCGTCGATGGTACCGTCCAGGTAAGCGTCCATTATAACGGAAAGGATGCCCGCTGGAGAAATTTTGAGTTGTGTTAGTGACTGGACCATTCAGTCAGAAATACAGGCTGAGATTAATAAACAACGATACGTTCGATTCCCAGGTCGAGCAAAGTGTTATTGGGTTTTTGTATTAAATTCTCAGTAGCAGCTCGGAGTTAGAATGGCAATAGGTTCGCTCCCTATTACATGGGACCTAAATATAGCAGCGAACTGTAGGTGTACATTGGTACACCTCTGCCTTACCCTACGGGGAATACAGGCGTAATGGTATGTGTATAATCCCGCTTACACACGTGCTATCCCCAGGTTTGAATGTTTTGCAATTGATTGATTGTGAAAAATCGTAAACCGCGCGTAAACTGCTATGATTGATAGTTGATAATTTAGTCAACGAATCAAAGCAGTTCACTCTTGCTTAAAAAATATATATATGCCATCAAGCCCGTATTACCCACCCGAAGGGTTAGGCAGAGGTGTACCAATGTACACCCACAGTTCGCCGGGATATTTAGGTCCCATGTAATAGGGGGCGAGCCTATTGCCATCAACCGTGCACAAATCCAAACTCCGAGCTGCTACTGAGAATTTCATAGAAAAACCCAATAACACTTTTTGCTCGACCTGGGAATCGAACCCAGGACCTCTAGCGTAGCAGTCGTGCTTAGAACCACTAGGTTTAAAAAGTGGAGAAAAAGGAAACAAGTAATGTTTATTAATCTCGGCCTTACACAGAGACGAAGGAAGAAACTCCCAGTGAATATTTCAGATCAGGAATTAGTTTAGACATCATTATACCATAAATAAAAATTGTAACATCATAATTACTATTTTGTCCTTTATAAAGTTTTCGTACATGTGTAAGTAGTATGCTATTTGTGGAAGAAAATAAACATATTTATTTTTATTATTTTAACATAATATTCTTTCAGTTAATTAAGTAAAAAATAATTTATTTCAGTGCGTGAAATGATTAAAGTGAGTAAAGTGTGTTAGATGCGACGTAGTCTTGTTAAACAAATCCGTAAAGCTGTAAAAACGCCATAAAAAAAAACGACGGGTTGCACTCCGGGAGTGCCGGCAGAAGTGAAAACTTGAATATTAACGTTGTGCATTTTTGATATTTTGGAATGGTTAGGGAATAATTTTGCACGAATTACTTTAATTATCAGTATAAAAGTACTATCATTTATGTGGTATAACACAATAGTTATTTATTGCGCTATCGTACACAAATATGACAATTGGCGTCAGCGAATAAAAAAAATCGTAAGATTTTCGATCAGGTCCAAAATCTTACGAAATTTTGATCAGGTCACGTGTCCTGACGCGATTTTAAAATTTTTTACCCATTACAAAAAAGTGTGCAAAAAGTGTTATTGAGTTTTTCTATGAAATTCTCAGTAGCAGCTCGGAGTTTGGATTAGTGCCCGGTTAATGGCAATAGGCTCGCCCCCTATTACATGGGACCTAAATATACCGGCGACTTGTGGGTGGACCTACATTGGTACACCTCTGCCTAACCCTTCGGGGAATACAGGCGTGATGGTATTTTTATATTTTATTTTTACAAAAAAGTGTACAACGCCGCTAAAGAAGTTTTCACTTCAAAAAACCACTAAGGACTGACCAATCAATCCATCGCCTTGCTGAAAATTGTTGCTATTTTAAACACATTACAACTAATATACCATGAGAAACAGATCACACAAATTGTTGTTCGTGAATAAACATACCCGTTACATCTGCATATAATGATCCAAGTACGCAAGAACATTCAAATACATTAATTAAAATATAATAATATATATAAAATATTTTAAGGATCACTATACACGAAAGCGGTTCGGCACATTCGGTTCGGCATATTCGATACAGTCCTTAAAATGCCACGCAGATTGTATAAACTTTACTACTTGCCGCAAGTTATTATCTGTCTATAAAAAAGATTTTATTTTTAATGCCTGATGCATTAAGTCCGCCCTTGTACTTTTTGTTGCATAAAGTTTAAATAATTTACAAAATTTAGATAAAATAATATAACCGTCGTATTGAAAATGCCGAACCGAATGTGCCGACCCGCTTATGTATATAGCGACCTTAACAATTAACATGGAAATAAAAATGGCTATATCATCGTCTAAAATAATAAAAAAGATTTACCTTTAGGAGTCTGTGGTTTGCCCGTCCTAGTGCGCCCTCCTTCGATGAAGAACTCTAGATTGTTACCAGCTGCCAGACTGTTCAGGATGTATGCCCTGAAACGTACAAAATATTTATTGAGATATCGTCTATCTAACAAATAACATGACGTAGAGAAACACATATCAACATTATCAATGAAGAAATATGGTTTATATTTGTATGTGTTGCTTGTCGACAATAGTTTATATGAATTTGTAAATTAATAATATAGATATAACGTTCATATTGGATTGTTAACGCATGGCACTCTTTCAGGTCCTATCTACACTGTCTAATGGTGGGTCCACACGACACAGACTTAACATAGACTTCTATAGAATTTTGTCTGTACAACAAATCAGTACAGACAAATGTCGGTGTATCAGAAAAGTCAGAAGTCTGCGTACATGTTGTACGATCGTCGGAGCAAAACTCATGATTATTGAATTACTTAATTTATTCATTAAAATCGAAGTCTGAACTGATGAAAAGTCTGCACAGACATTTGGTAAAGACCTCTGAGTAAAAATTTTTACTCAGACTTTATAGTCTGTGCAGATGTCTGTACAGACAAAAGTCTGTGTCGTGTGGACCCACCATAAGCCTAGACAAGGCGGATTAACTTATATTCTGCTTACCTAAGAGCTGACTTGTAGGTGGGGTCGCCATGGTACTCTGAGCCTTCCACTCTTCGCCTGATGTAGAACGCACCGCAGCCACGCAAGAACCAACTGAAACAATGTAACCATACTGTTAGGTCAGAGCTTTCAATTTCAAACCTTATAACATAAGCGCCAGAGACGATTTTCGCAAACATTTATTTGTCTGAATTTAACGCCATCTATCGTCGGTGTATTTAAAATATCTGTAGAGTGACTATGCCATTAGCTATCATGCGATAGCGAATACCGGGTTCTCGAACTATGGTAGCAAGAAAAACCGTGCGGTTTAGTCTGTATGAGTTTGACATAATCCTGCATTCCACAGATGGATGGAACTTATCCATGAAGATATACAAACAAAAAAATGCTTTAATTTATCCGAATTCTGGTACTTTTTATTTTAGCCCTAGAAGCCCAATTAATTTTAAATCACTTTGACTAAATTTAACTTTTAACTACTACAATTATTATTATTATATGGAAAAACCTAAAAGATAAATAAAAAAAAGAAAGATATTTTTGTTTTGCTCACCCAAAGAAAGGTATCCTCATATTATCCCCAGCAGCCACTAGCGGCGGCCGCAGCCCCGTCAGGTACAGCGTGAAGGTCATCAGGATGTAGTCGAAGTGCGAGCGGTGCAGGGGCACGAACACTAGCGGCAGGCCGGCCGCGTTGGCCTTGCGCAGGCGCTCGACGCCCGCCACGCGCGTGCCGCAGCCGCCGCCCGCTACTCGGCGGACTGCCTTGTGACACACCCACGCTACGAATCTAAGGGAAGAATTGAGTATTACGGTTAAAAAAAAAAGAGATTTGCAATAAAATTCAGACGGACAAAGCTGTGGGAAAAGCTGGCCGTTACAAATAAATTAAATTGAAATGTTTAAAAAAAGCTAAAAAAATTATAGTAACCCCCGACAGAAGAATTAAGGTCCCTACCGCAGCTAACAAAAGAGCTGATAGCCTTGAAACGGCTGAACCTATTTTGATAAAACATATCTAAGAACCATCGCTAGGAAACCACCTTTCAAATAAAAATAAACCGCATTCAAATCTATTCACTCGTTTAAGAGCTACGGTGCCATAGACACACAGACACGCCTCTTTTGGAGTAAAAAAAAACTATTTTTGATTTTTTTGTCTGCCCGTCTATTCACTGTAAATAGGGTTCCGCGCAAAATGAACGTGTACTTACTTGAGCACATTATTAGACATGGCAGAGCTGATGTCCTGGACGACCTTCAAGGCGCGCGCCTCCACCTTCTGCCGTATACTCTCGTACTGCGCGCCCGTCTGACCGCTCTCTTTGGCTTTCCTCAGTTCCTCCTGCGTGGCTTCATCGATGGCGCGCTGCACACTGTCGTCTTTTACCACCTGAAACATAATTTATACAATATACCGTCACGCCTGTAGGTATTCCTGGAAGGATTAGGCAGAGGTATACCAATTTATTTATTTATTTATAGTTAATTAAAACGGTTACACACCAATTACAATAATTAACCTAGAACCAAATACTAATATTATTATAAAATCTACTACACATTTAATAAATAACAGTGGATATTCTCTCATACTTTCTCTCGCAAAACTTCAGACACACTCGCATTATCTCTCTCCATTCAACGGCAAACAGATTACAATCAGGATTGACTGCCAGGAGGGCATTGAGGGCTTCCAGGGTCCGACACACCGGCGACTCTGCTCTAGCGACCGTACGACATGCTGGCCCAGCAAACAATTTGTGCCTTTTACTATAGCAGTGACCTATATAGTTGCCAGGCACATATAATTGACAATATAGGTTATGTAGCTCAGGACAGTCAATACAACCAATGTAAGTACAGCCATAGTTCGCCAGTATGTTTAAGTCCCATGAAATAGGGGGCGAGCCTATTGCCATTCATATAATTAGCATTTTAGGCTGGTCATATTATCTTGGTACAGTCAGCAATAAAAGTTAACATTGCAGATTTTAAACCCTTTTTATTGAGCACAATATGAAAGGAAATCAGAAATGGATCTAAAACTAAGTCGAAATTTAACTCTTAGGTATTGCCTAAATTTCTGAATAGCAGAATTGTGTTATTTCACAACTATTTAAATGATATGTAAAAGTAACATTGTTAATCGACATTTGTTGCTGACCAAAGTACTAGTCAAACTTCATCAAGCAATTAAGTCTTCAATTTTCGACCTTACTCTCATTAGCCAAAAGTATATTATGGAATGTAACGTGGAATAAGAAACTTCGTACTTAAAATTACTTACATTAGGAACAACATCTTTGTAGTCATAGTTGAACAGGTTGCAGCACTGTGCCAGGTCGCAGAGGTACCGGGAGACCACGCCTCCATTGGCGAAGTTCTGCCGACCAATATCTAGGATGTTGATCACTGCGCCCGTGTCTTTGGCTTTGGGTTCCTGCCAGGATTCCTGAAACAAAGGAGAAGGTACGTTAGTACATTCATTAAAACATGCCTGTATTCCACGAAGAGTTAGGCAGAGGTGTATAAGTGTACACATACAGTTCGCCGGTATCGTTTAGCTTAGGTCTCATGTAATACTGGACGAGCCTATTGCCATTAACTGGACACAACCTCCAAGCTGCTGCTAAGAATTTCATAGGAAAACCCAATAACACTTTTTGCCCAACCTGGCAATCAAACCGAAGACCTCTAGCGTAGCAGCCACGTTTATGACGACTAGGCTAACGAGGCAATCAACCTTAGTTTACGCTTATAATTCATATTTTATGTTATTACATTTTTTTGTTACATTTATGTCCCATTTTAATAGAAGGCGAACCATTAATGATTGAGAAACAAAAATGTTGATAAAGTATTTATAAGTGTTAAATTTTTACACTGGTAACTTGAAAATGTATGTGGCAACATTTTAGTTGTCATTTTCATTTTGTGAAGTTGGCACATGTCTTAAATTGTGTTTGCGCGCCAAACTCGGATTACAGATCAAATAGAATTTGTGTGAATCATCTAGTATGCAAAATACAACGAGTAAGATGTTTATCATCCATTTATGGATGTTCTATAATAAAGAAATTCCTTTACAGTAATTACAACACTATTATCTCATTGTTTATTCTTTGATGGGGCACTGTAGGTTATTAAAACTTCTGGATACTATTTATTTTTTTGAAAAAAAAATATTAGGCCCTTATTATAACGCCCATAGATCTCCAAATTACATACATAGATAAACTCACGCCATTTTCCCATGGGGGTAGGCAGAAATCACAGAACACCACCTGCTACGATCCCTACATACTCCTTTCGCCTCGTCCACATTCATACATTTCAAAATTATAGTAGCATTTTTATTAGAATTGTTTAATAGTCTTGAAAATCAGCTGTAAAGTGCCATAAATTCATCCACACGACTAAGCAGTTACCTAAGACTACCCAAGTTGGTTGTAAGCGTTACACAAAAACAGTATTGCCAATAGTATTGCAGTTCAGATGCCAAATTGTGCCTATAAAACATCAGATTTATGAGAAAACACGTTTGTAACGTCAGGAATTCTTTACAATGGACTTCTTCGCTATGATTGCTATGTTTACTACTGTCAGCTTAATCTAGACTTACTACTTTTAGTAGGGTGTTGTGGTAAATATTGAAAATTTTACTACGCTACTAAAAGTTACTCAGAATGAATTAATTAAAAGAATCAATTTGTGCATCCAAGAAAATGGAGCTCATTTTTAACAACTAAGTAGGGACGAGCCTAATTGCCATTAACTGAGCACAAATGTAACTCCGAGCTGCTACTGAGAATTTCATAGAGCAACCCAATAATAAATAACACTTTACTCGACCTGGGAATCGAACCCAAAACCTCAAGCGTAGCAGTCACGCTTTGGACCAGAAGGCTAACGAGGCAGTTTTTTTCTTAATACCCAAGTATCATTTATTTATTTATTTATTTATTTATGAGTTATGGAAGACTTACAGCTAAACAAAACAGAATATAAAATAGTAAGTGAAACTGACAGCCAGCCGCAAGACGTCCACTGCTGGACATAGGCCTCCCCGCCTCCCCCATAGATTTCCAAAAAGACCTATTGGAAGCGGCCTGCATCCAACCGGTAAAATTTTTCATGTCCAAAGGCGCCAAATATTATGTTAATGTGTGACTCAATATTTAAACTTTATGTTTAGTAAGAATTCCTGATGAAATAACTCGTATGTTTAGAATTATTATTTTTCTACAGTTAAAAGCAGTTTCAATACGTTAGTGAATGGTAGGAACCAGTATCTAATTTTATTTAGTCAGAGAAATATTTGTTGCACCTGATTGGATTGTGTCAAATTTGGCTCAATTTTTTTTTTTCAGGCATGTTTTTTTTATTTCCATTGGTCGTGGCAGGTTTGAGGAGTTTACCGCGACACTGGAACGCAAAGGGCATTAAGAGGAACACAGTCAGTAAGAGTCTGACAATATTTTTCGCTACTCTCAAAGAGGAAGAAGTTATTAAATTATTACTCTCTCTAAGAAAAACCTGTTCCAATATCTTATTAATGAAGTAAACGTACCTATTTAGTGTAGTAGTGACGAAATTATAAGTTCGTGACATTTTAAACAGTTGATCAAATAGTGTACTGTGTTAATTGTTACGAACAACATTTAAAGGTAGAAATGACATATATTATTTTAGCATAACTAAGCCACGTTTTTTTTTAAAGTAAAATGTTCAGACAATGACACAGAATGATCTATACTCCATTCAATATAGCGTACGAAAAATAACGTTACAACGCTATCGTTATTTTAATGTTAGCGTATAACATTAGCGGCGGATGTAAGCTTCGTTATTTCACGATGCAATAATAGCAATGTAGACTATTAGTCATTTACAAAAAAAATAAATACATATCACCAAAATGCAGTCATTTCAACAATATAACACAATTACTGCCGTTATTTTGTAATGCTTTAATAAATGTAGTATAATGAATAATGATATAGCACAAATTATTATGTGCTATACATACACTCAAGATTTAGTCAAAAATCACACCACTATCAAACGAGAATGTTAACTTAAGATAAGATTCTAATCTTGAAATGTGTGTAGCTAATCGTGTATAGATTGAAGTATGATTTTGGCATAAAAGAGACATATAATAGTAGGATATGTATGGCATACGAGGACTAAAAATAACGGAGAGAAACGTGTCACTACAGCCATACGCTATGGGTTAATGACCTGTCCTTGACTTTATGTAGAAAGGAGCCGAGTAGTACTTGCAAATTGTCGTCTTACTGCGGTTTTAAAGAACAAAGTCAGCTATTGTTATGTATACGATACTAATATTTAAAGAGGTAAAGTTCGTGAGGTTGTCAAATTGTAGGGGGTAATCTCTGGATCTACTGAACCGATTTTGAAAATTCTTTTACCCATAGAAAGTCACGTTATTTGTGAGTGTCATTGCTATATTGCATTACGCTTAGACATACCGGAGCAGAGCAGTAACCAGAGACGTTACTTAATACGAGTGAAAATATCCACACAGTCGAATTCGCGGGCAGAATCTAGTAAGAGATACGTTCGTACTATTGTGTTTCGTATGTATTCTGTGAAGATACGATCAATAGATACTGTTTACATGTTTTTTTAACAAACCCACTTGTATGAGTAGTTAAACAATTTAAAGAAAACTAGTCTTTATTACATCATCATCTTGGCCCAATGTCATGGACACACAAATGTAACAAAAAAAGCGAAATAAGACGTAGAACTAAAATAATTTGTTCAGCAAAAACATCATAATCAACTATGACAGATGCGACATACGCTAGAAAAATAGGGAAAATTTATATTTATAATAAGATCAGGTGGTTGGGCAACAAAATTGTTTATCGCGTATATAAATAAACTAAATGGAAGACAAGTTAAATGTACACGTGTGAGCCAGATAAAGACGTTTGTCTACACAGGGTGGTTAAGAACAATAAATAATTAAATCAGTTTATTTAACAACTAGGTTCTAACCGCGAGTTTATCCGCGTGGATAGTTTCACCCGTGTTAAGTTTGTGGTTACTGCTCCACTCCCGTGGGTCGTAGCGTGATGTTATATGGCCTATGATACTCGAAAATAACGTGGCTTTCTATGGGTTAAAAAAAATCGGTTCAGTAGATCCAGAGATTGCCCCCTACAACCTCACAAACTAGAACTCTTTATACTATTAGTATAGATAGGTTTTGTAATTAAGAGTGTACCGTTTAATGAAACATTTCGAAATGGCTTAACTTTTAAAAAGGATCATTTAGTGATGGCTTAATAAATGACAAACAAACCTCGAGAGCTTAATCATTTTTAATTACTTAAATGAATTTTGTGAGAATTGGCTCGGTCTTATAACAAGCAAGGGGCCCAATTTAAAAATTATTATAAGTAGGTAACTAACCTGTTTTAAATGGACTCGATTAAAATATATAAAAAGAAGCATTCATCAGGTGTGTGTGCACTCAGCGGAAAGATATCCCATTGTCAGAGTAAAGAGGTAATTAGGTAGGTATCTCGTTTATATTTTATCAAATAAATAGATAAGGTGCTCAAATGCGCGGAATTTCGAATAATCGAATACAAAGCTTGTTCATAGAGTATCGATAATGGATCGATTGTTTAATCGTATCGCAGGGGAGAGGTCGACGCACTAGCCGCGCAGGCGCCGCGCGCCGGTTGGCCGCCGCGAGTCACGCCACCGCGTCCGCCCGCTTTGTGTTTAAATTTGGAATATAAAGCGGCCATTTTAAAGAGGCAGTCGATCAACGATGAATGAATGAACATTGTCAACATCGAAACTACTTGTTGCCATACTCTTGTTATCTACTTCTTTTACATAAGGTATTCGGTCATATGTTAGTGGAAGAATATTAAAGGTTATCAGCTAGTTTAGTATCTCGCACGGCTATGAGTCAGCTGACTTTTAATACATTATTTATAAGGAAACCAATAGCTGTAATGCACTGCGGAATTCAATTTTAAATGTAAATTGAAGGCATTTCAAATCCTTTGAATTGAAGCATATAGGTACCTAACCACACGTTTTAAAGCACGTGTTTCTCAAACTTTGTTTGATTTGAAATCGTGAGAAACATGATGTCACCGCGTACGATTATTGCAAAAACTGAGAGAGCGGGTTGCGAAAATAAATAATAAGACCGGCCTATTATTTTCCTACTACAGGGCTAAGGCCTCTTCTCATACAGGGAAGGCTCGACACGAGAATTGATCACCGCGGTTGCTCAAGGAGGTTTGGCGATTTCAGATTCAGACCCATATTTATTATAAATCCAGATTTTCTCACGATATTTTCCTACACAGATGTCTGTTACCAAGATCAATTTAAATGTACATATAAGAATTGAACGAGCTATACAGCAGATCATAAAGTAATATTAAGCAGATAAATAGATTCTGTCTTAACGATTTATAACCCTAAAATGTCTCCAGTAATTACAGGAAACGTCAAAAAATCATAAAATTAACCCAAAAATATTGATACGTTTGCTTAAAATAAGTGTGTCTCGCTGGGCACACGAAAGGGACAACAAACTTTATTTAGTTCTCTTCCGGATGTTTTCGTGGAGATTTGGCAAGATAAATATATACGAGAGGAAAATCGGTAACGCAATAGTAGCTATTGATTGATTGATCCTATAGTAATTAGACGGGCACATCTTGTTTTCATGTAGGTATATCAATTTAATACAATCCCACGGCAATTTTACTGCTTCGTTAGCCTAGTGATCCTAAGCGCGACTACTACGCTAGAGGTCTCGGGTTGGATTCCCAAGTCGAGCAGTGTTATTGGGATTTTCTATGAAATTCTCAGTAGCAGAAGTTAGGATTTGTGCCCGGATAATGGCAATAGGCTCGCCCCCTATTACTTATTATGGGACCTAAACATATCGGCGTACTGTGGGTGTATATTGGTACACCTCAGCCTGACCCTTGGGGAATACAGGCGTGATGGTATGTTATGTTAAAAGATCAAAAAAACACTCCTTCGTATTTTTTTCTTGCAATTGACATCAGATGGACAAAAAGTAATCATATAAGAGTTCAGATTTTTTCCTTATCAGTTATCAGTTACGGAACCTACATAATAAAAAAATATATGATCCTATACATTAATGATAAGCTATTTATTATTATAAGAAACTATTTCCTTTACAATATAAGACAACATACCTAAGAAGGCTAATAAAGTCACGTTAAGGCCGTATAAAGGGTTCCGGACACGAGGTCAGTTTGTGTGTCAGTTCAGACACTGACTTCGTGTACGAATACATTTAAAGATGGTTTTAGTAGACTGAGTAGCTTCGTCTACTTGTATACTGGCCTCGTGTCCACAGCCCCATAAGGTTTGCGGATAAATAAACTATTGAATACAATGTTTCCCAGCAATCATTTCTAACCCCCGACTCAAAAAGACGAGTGTTATAAGTTTCACATAACTGTGTGTCACACCGTAGCTCTTAAACGAAAGAACCGATTTGAATGCGGTTTTTTTTTTATTTTTTTATGTTTTATCAAAATCAGTTCAGCTGTTTTAAAGTTATCAGCTCTTTTGTTAGCTGCGGTAGGGATCTTTATTCTTCTGTCGGGGGTTACTTAAAATTTTAATTTTATTGTACTTGTTGCTCAATATTATTTAGTTTGATGGGCAGTACGCGGCGTTGGTATCTTTGTACACCCTGTTTATTTAACCGACTTTATTTTAATTGTAATCATTTCCGTGTGATATATGTATAGGTAATTGTTTCTCCATTATTTTTCGGATCACAAGGAAACCTTCTCAAAACATGAAGCTTCTTCAATACCAAACACACTCATTACGTGAGATTAACCTCGAAGTAAATGATAGACAGTGGAAATGTAAAGAGGATAAATTAAAAACAATAGTACCCAGTATCTACCCAGTTGTCGGACCTTGATCCGAGTTTTGCCTAGCATACTGACTAGGTACGACCTCGGAGGAGTAACTGAGATACAGTGGAAGGAGTGATAGAAAAGATAAACCCTGCAGTAAACAAATATCCTACTACTATTATAAAGGCGAAAGTTTGTAAGTATGGATGTATGGATGTTTGTTACTCTTTCACGCTTAAATGGCTGAATGGATCTGGATGAAATTTGGCACAAAGATAGATTATAGTCTGGAATAACACATAGGCTACTTTTTATCCCGGGAAAATGTACGGTACCCGTAGGATAACACATCAACTGTGACGCGGACGAACTCGCGGGCAGAAGCTAGTGTATACATACTTCTCTTTTTTTGTTAAGCGTGAACGTATGTGTAAGAAAGGGTACTTTATAGGTTTTTGCTTCCAGTAAACCAAGGTGATGAACATACCACATTCTCCAGCGATTGGGCCCAAATTCCACTAAAGCGGAAAAGAGAGGAGATGCCTCTTACAACCAATCGGCTTGCGTTATTTTCATATCACACCTCAGCCAGCTTCAACACAACCAGAACCAGTATCCTATCAGACTCTTACTGACTAAAACCCATCCGTGATCCTCCTAATGCTCTTTAGCCCGGTAGCTCTTTCGAACAAATTCCTCAACCGTGGCAAGATGGTGGTAGGCCCTAAACTCTGCGGGTTGTTCGAAAGAGATACCGGCCCCCCGGAACGCAAAGCATACAAGAAGGAACATGGATGGGGTTTAGCCAGTAAAAGTCTGACACTCCCTTCCGCCTCGCCCAGGGCTAGGGCAGTCATTTGATGATTTCCCATCGGTAAAAAAGGCTCCTAAACTGTTACTTTAAAGGGGAATGCTCTCGTTGAGAGAACGTCTTTAGACTTGAAAGTTTAAGCGGTTTCCAGCTACATTTCCCAGAGGTCACGACCGTGACCCGTCCTTGTTCGTCACTTACGTGACTTTGAGGACGTCGATAACATTTGAACTTACACCTGTGTATAATACATGATAGAGATATAATTAGAACGCGTTTATTTCCACATTGAACTGGATAAGAAACGTGTGAATTATGAAAACGTGATTATCGATTGCATTTATATATTTATTGCTATGTTATAAAATAATGTTATTGACATTAACCTGTCTGTGAGATAAGATTTCGGAAAGTAAGACAACTGGGTTTTTGATGCAGAGTCCGTTGTTGCAGCAGATGAAATGTTGGGAGCGAAGCGCACCTGGCTAAAATGACAGGTGCACAGTGCATCGAAGCTTATTTATAGCTTATCCAGCATTTGATGCCACACAATAGTTACTAACTCGTTTTTATAGTTTGGTGGTTCAAGTTGCTGTAATTGGTTGACTGAATTATTAACAACCAATGAGATCCGCCGCGCGCATGACAATTCGTCACATAAATTTTTCGTTCGGGAAATAGAGGGTTACTTACATATGCGATAATTTATTAGGTAACCTGAACAGCTTACCTAATCCTTTGATCCGCGGATGTTCATAATCGTAATCAAAATAATCCTAGCTTAACGCAATGGCTGTTGATAACTTTGTTTTCATTCTACATGTGTTCGTTATCTCAAAAACGTCATTAGAAACGTGAGTTGTGTTCACGTTCTGTGGTCCTTGCAGGCGGGAAAATAACTTGACATGGTTGAAGGGGTCAGGACTGCGATATAGAGGCGTAATTAATAATATTATTGCGATAATGATAAATATTATCTTACTAGCTATAACCCGCGGTTTCACCTACGTTTAGTTAAGTCTTTTGTTACTGCTGCAGTTACCCCTCCTCGTTAAATGGCATTTTTCTCAAATCAAACCTGTACTTCCCAAAATTAGCGCCTTCAAACAAATTCTTCAGCTTTACAATATTTGTATAAATTATGCATAAACAGTCAGAGTTACGTCTATAGATTCCACCAGGGTTTAGTAATTCTGCCAATAATTATTGTTTATTTACTCACTGTAAAGTAGAGGAGCGGAAACACCTAATACAAGCAAATCTTTGCTTAAAAGGTGACTCCAAACTAACAATGTTATTTACATAATTATGTTGATGAATAAACATTTTTTTTTTTTTTTTATTAAAATACTTCCATTTTTCGAACGAATTATATTTATTCTGTATATTTAAAGCCGATAAATTTTGATCTATTCTAAGCATATTCGAATGTATACCTACCTAACAAACTGTTATTGTTGGATAGTAATTTGACACATTTGGCATATTGAGTTAATTTGATGTCATTAATGATTGAGATATTGGTTGGCCTGTTTTGGCATTTTGACGGCTTTCGTCAGTTTTCACAGAACGTTAAACATTTTTAAGGCATAATAATTCTTTGAAAAATTAAACCAAGTATTGCAGCATTTGCTGCTCTAGGCTAAACAACTGGTGCATTATGAAATCGGTACACTTATGTGTACTTTTGTAGCTTTTACATAACAAACGAAGCATTTGATGTGTAGTAAGTCTTTTCCTGGAATCTTAGAGTTATTGTAACCTGAATAATATATTATTTATGAAAACCGCTGACGTTGACATATTTTTGCATTTCATTACTTACATAATTACATACATACGTTCATTAACTCAAGCCTTTTTCCCATAAGGGTAGGCAGAAACCACAGAGCGCCACCTGATACGATCCTTACATACTCCTTACGCTTAGTCCACCTTCATACATCTGGCCATACAAGCACGCCGGTTAGGAGTACTGCGCACCCGATCGTTCTGAAGAACCTCACCAAAAAGGTCAGGGTAGACCTACTTATAGAACTGTCCGGGTTAAAACACATTGAAACCCTTTTCTCTAGATTTGACATTATACATAGGAAAATTTGATTTGTTTGTTTGTTAGGGGTAACCTCTGTAAGTCCTGATCTAAATACACTCCCGGACTCCTAAATCGAGCCACCTAGCATAATGAGTTTGTATCGTCCTTATCTTCAAAAAATTATATGAATGACAAATGAATGAAAAATCAAATTCAGAACAATAGTACATGAGCCTAATGTTGATTATGCCAGCTACAAACTTGCATAAAAACTTTTTGATCATTCATACAATTTTTTAAAGTTATGGACTTTACTAAATCATTATGCTAGGTGGCTCGATTTAGGAGTCTGGGAGTGTATAAAAAATCTTTTAGTGGTAGAAAGCTAAACTATAGTTAAGTGCCAAAGGTTTCTGTTCGATGGTATGACTTTTACGCAGACAGAAACTGATTCAAAATTTATTATTATGGATACCGTAACGGATATGCGCTAAATTATACAAATATATTTTCTAGATTGTGAACGGACTTTAGCCTGTTAATTAATATCATTTGCAGTTAATAATACTGTCCTTTGCACAACTTCTTATCACAAGCTCGATAAGTATTTAGCGGACTTTGGACGTCCGTCAATTTGCGTACCCATGAATATATCCTCTGCGATTGGTTAAGTGTACTAATTTCAGGAATTACTTAGTTGAAAATAGACTACAACATAAATTAATATCTATTAACTCTATCAACATTACCATGTATTTATTGGGGTGACTAAACTTTAAGATTTAACTTTAAGAGATATTTTTTTTTTAGTTTTTCTTTTGTCAGTGATTGTCTCTGGAACTTGCCCGATTACAAAAATTCTTTCACTTATAAAAATCTATGCTATTATCGAGTGCCATAGACTGTTTTATCGTATTTCAACTTAACCTCAACACGGACAAAGACTAGGACAAAAGCTGGTATAAGAAGATAGAAATGATAAAAAATTAAACCGGTCTATCTGTTGGTTATCTATACTCACTCGTAAAGGATTAATATTATAAAACATAAAATATAGTTTCATGTTACGAGGTCATCGTCCCACATTTGAAGACGCACCTAAATAAATTTCTAAAGCATTGGACATCTTTAAAACCTTTTTGGAGAATCGGCCGATTTTTGACTGATTTCTTCAGCACCGAGAAGAAACTGTCATAAATCGGCCCGATAATAATCGGTCCAATTCTCGGTCGTTTTGGAAGACGCTAAACCAAAAAATAAGAAACAAAAACGCATCAGAAAAAAAACATGTAAGTACCTACCTAAGTATGTATGTAGGTAGGTACCTATATTCAACCTAGATATCGTTTATCGTACAAAGCTACGTGTCAAGGACTAAAAAAATAACGTAAACAAATATAAATAACAAAACAAAGGAAACATATTGTTTAATTTACATCTTTGGTTTACACGGAAACACATCCTTTGTGACTCATATGTTTTTTGTTCGACAATATATCAATATTACTTCATTATTTATTGGACGTATCTTTAAGGTGTAAAAAGAGACACTTCGACGCACATGCGCGTCAAAAAACGCACGTATTTGTTGCCCGCACAGAAAGGGTTAAGGAAGCTCAATATATCAATATTACTTCATTATTTATTGGACTTATCTTAAGGTGTAAAAAAAGACACTTCGACGCACATGCGCGTCAAAAAACGCACGCATTTGTTGCCCGCACAGAAAGGGTTAAGAAAGCTGAAAGTTCCATGTTCTTCCCGTTATTGCCATATTTTTATACAAAAACAGTGATTTTTTACACCAAAAATAAAAGTCGTGTCGTGGTAAAAAATATTGCTCAATGATACTTAGTTTGATGGGCAGTATTAACGGTTATGTAATGTGTTTTTATATATCCCGTATAGTAATGTGATTATTATACATTAATATTTCGTACACTTCTTCTTCTTCTTCTTAGCGTATCGATGGCAAATAATAAAATATAAATAATTATATAGTCCTTTTGTTAAGCACGGAAATCAATGAGAAATCTCCTTAAATGATATTGAACTGACTCGCTAAAACTTGAAGACTAGTGAGATTGATTTCTTAGTTCTTAAAACCGTGTAAAATATGTCACAGCTGTTGACGCGATCGACAAATTCTTTCCCACATAACAAAACTCAGGTTCACAGTAATTGGACTCAATCGAGGCATTTACCTGATTGTTCGAAGTCTCCCATGTATTAATTCTGACGACATTCATGTTAACCTTGTCAATACGAGTGGCGTGTGCTATAAAATTACATCTTCGGGTCATGGAATGTCCCTAATTAAGGACAGCGAGAACATCCCAATATGCCAATATGTCCTCATATGGGCACAAGAATTAACAGGTGTTATAAAATACTGTGGTAATTTTTATTTTTTTGCGTGTAATTATGTTTATTTAGCCTCAAAGATGCACGTACAATTGTCTTGAGAACAAAGATCATAATTACAGTCCCGAAGTACTTATTCGCCAGTACAACATAATTTCGGTAGTTAACTCTGTGCGAAGGTCGTAAAAGAGGAATTATTGTCTATGTGTGTATCGGTGTGCTTCCGGACGTCCCCTCATAGCTCATACATAAAGTACTTGACTGATTTTGACAGATGACATGTGTTGTCATTTGATCCGTTCAATCATTCTGATATCCCGAGAGTCAAGGGCGTCGTTTTCCGCACACCTTTTATTAGGTTATAGCAGCGGTCGGCAACCTTTTGGCAGGCAAGGGCCACATAGCGGAAAAATGAGGATGTGGCGGGCCGCGCTTTCACATAATTTTTATCCGACTTCAAAAGG
This sequence comes from Caradrina clavipalpis, assembly GCA_932526535.1. Taxonomy (NCBI): domain Eukaryota; kingdom Metazoa; phylum Arthropoda; class Insecta; order Lepidoptera; family Noctuidae; genus Caradrina; species Caradrina clavipalpis. The sequence continues at coordinate 3,855,715 of OW052110.1, forward strand.
CAGGTTCTCAACTCATCTGTACTTATGTTTTTTGATTAGAATTTGATGTTTTTTTTTTAATTTTCGTCTTTTTTCGGCAGATCAAGTTTGAAAAATTGGCCTATTGCTTTTTTAGTCGTCCCTAATGGCAATAACCATATTTTTTGGCCTAAAACAAGGGCAAAAGAAATTTTTTCAGCCGCTGAGGACGATACAGAAGGAATAAGAGCGGATTTTTACTGAAAAGTATTAAAACCCTCCATATCTCTTTACTCATGGTTTTCATATAAAAACACCTTGTTGTCTGATACTCAGTCCAAAATACAGTATTCATGGTTTTAGTTTAAGGATAGATCTCCCTTTTTTTTATAGACGGGAAATCATCGAATAACTTCCCCCGCCCTGGGCGGGGCGGGAGGAAGTGTCAGACTTTTACTGACTAAAACCCGTCTATGTTCCTTCATGTGCCCTTTGCGTTCCGGGGGCCGGTATCTCTTTCGAACAACCCGCAGCCCCGGCAGGCATCGGCCCTCAGTGGCCCCATCCAAGTTTGCTGACATCGCTTTGAGGCGCGCGTGGAACACGAACGCGCCGTCGACACGGTCTGTCGTTATTCAGTGAAGGTACGGACGGTGAGCTACCCATTGCTCACCGTCCACAGACCCGCGCCTACGGTGGCCGGGAGTCGTCTCGCGGCTCCCGACGCCCGGAGCGTCTACCGCGGCGGCCGCTGGGACGGGAGACCCTCCTTTCCCTCTCCCGTCCCGCCGCCTCCTTCTATAGCATTACAGCTTCGCAGAAGGAGGCGACTGCTTCCCATTCCCTCTCGCTCCGGACCATGGCCTGAACCAGTGCCGGACGCGAGAGGGCGCCGTCGCCGATGGCCGCCTCGAGGACTCGGCGGTGCTCAGCCCAAGCAGGGCACACCGCCAAAGTATGCTCCACCGTGTCCTCGGGGCGATCCTCGCAATGGTGACACCCGGGCGTTTCCTCCCGCCCGATGAGGTGCAGGAACCTCCCGAACTTTCCATGTCCGGTGAGGACCTGCGTCAGGCGGTAGGTGAGGGCGCCGTGGCGCCGCTCAAGCCACTCCTCAAAGAGGGGACTTACCGCCTCAATCAAAGCGTGCCCTGCACGAGGTTGCGACAGTCGTTCTCTCTATGTCGCCATGAGATCGAGCCGGAGGTCCGTCCGCTGGGCGGCAATTTGCCGCGGAGTTTCCCCCCGGCCTAGTGCCTCCGCGCGCCACTCGTTTAGGCGCGCGAAGACCAGCGCCTCCAGATCCCACGGCGGCAATCCGGCAAGGAGGCTCGCTGCCTCGCCGGAGATCGTGCGGTATCCGCGGATGACCCTTATGGCGATCACCCGCTGGGACGCGTTCAGGTAATGGGCGGCAAGCCGCCTCAAGCCCCGCGCCCACACCGGGGCCCCGTAAAGGGCCATCGAACGCACGACCCCCGCGTAGAGCCTCCGGCAGGAGGCGTTTGGCCCCCTCAAATTGGGCAAGAGCCGCTTGAGAGCGGCCGAAGCCCGTGCCAACTTGGGAGCCAAACGTCGGAAGTGCTCCACGAAGTTCCATCGGCTGTCGAGGACAAGTCCCAGGTACTTCATCGTCGACCCGACGCCGACGGAAACCCCTCCTACCGTTATTTGGGATCCCGAAGGTGGCGCGTTCCGAAGCCCATGAAAGCACAGGACCTCGGACTTTGGGTCTCAAGGCCACCTTGAGACCCAAATGCCGGATCCTCTCGACGACTATCGCAACCCCGCGTGTCATAAGGTCGGCCGCCGCCTCGTGCGACCACCCCTGCGCCAGGACCAACGTGTCATCCGCGTAGCAGACTACGCTGGCGCCCTCGGGGAGGTCAGCACGTAGCACCCAGTCGTAGCCGATGTTCCACAGGAGCGGCCCTAACACCGATCCCTGCGGAACACCGCACGACATCTCTCGCCGGTTCCATTCACCATTTCGACCAGGGTAGATCACGGCTCTATCACACAGATATGCCCCGACCACCCGACGGAGGTAGTTCGGCACCCGGTGGTACCGGAGTGCCTCCCTAATGCAGGACCAGGGCAGGGAGTTAAACGCATTGGCGATGTCCAGCGACACCGCCAGCACAACCCTGCCCCGGGACACAGCATCCCCCGCCGAGAGAGCTCTCACGCGCATGATGGCATCCACCGTAGAGCGCCCCCTGCGGAAGCCGAACTGGCAGTCCGCAAGGTCCGGCCCCATCCCAGACAGGTGCCCGACGAGGCGGCCCGCAATCACTCTTTCAAAGAGCTTACCCACCTCGTCGAGCAGCACGATGGGCCGGTATGCGGACGGTGAGTCCGCAGGGCGCCCAGGCTTCCGAATGAGGACCAGCTTCCCCGTCTTCCAACGAAGTGGGAACTGGCCCCTCTCCAAACATGCGCTTAGTCGCCCCTCCAATCGGGGCCCTAGAGCCTCTGAGGCCAGGACCCAGGCTTTCCCAGGCAAGCCGTCGGGTCCCGGGGCGGTATTTTTGCCTTTCAGCTTACGTACCGCCACCCTCAGGTCTACCCCAGTCACCTCAGGTGTGTCGTCGTCAGTGTGGTCCGCTTCCGGCATCGCAGGCGGCGGAGCCATGGGCGGGGGAGGATGTTCTCCCCGCGAGGGGAACAGAGCGCTCACCACGTCCTCAACGAGCTCCGGCCGGAGACTCTGCGTCAGCGGGGGGGCCCAGGTGCGGATCTTGTCCCGCACCGTCTTGTAAGTGCGCCCCCACGGATCCGCGTTCAGAGTCCCCAGCAACTCCTCGCGGGCCTGAGCCTTGGCCCGCGAGATGGCCTCGTTGAGGGCGGTCTTCGCCTCTCTGTATCCCTCGTACAGCTCCGCCTCAATGGCCGCCGCATTCGGTGGCCGAATGCGGAGTCTGCGATGCCTGGTGTACGGGTGTCGCGCAGCGACGCATGCCTCCCGCAGCGCCGAAATCTCTTGCGACCACCAGTACACCTGCCGGCGGGCGCCGCCCTGCGGGACTCGGGGCATTGCCACGTCACAAATGTCGGACATGGCCCCTTGGAACCAATGTCCCTTACATCCAATATAGGTATTACACGTGATGCACAAACTTTTTTTAATGTAAATTTTATTAATGGATACGTACTTGGGTACGTAGCACTATGTCAACGTTAAGCAACAATAAGTGAAAAAGAAATAAGAAAAACATATATAAAACTTAAATGCGAACTTCAAAGTTTTTATATAACCGTACTTATACACATTTCAGTGTAACGTTTGAGGCTGTATTTGAGTGACTATTTTCTTATACGAGTACGTTAGCTTACGCGCCTAAAATCATTAATTTTGGTAAAATGTAAGATTTATAGTGTAATCTACAAAACTGTCGCGGGCCGCACAGTGGGCTGGATTTTGAGTTTCATAGAACTTCGTTTGCTTTTTTTGAAAGTCGTGTTTTTTTGGCTGGAAATGGATTCTTTGACCATTATTATACTTCATTATGAAATATGGGATCATTGGAGCCAGTGTATCTATTTTTAAAATACAAAAGTAAAAAAAAATGTATGGAGCTAGGTTAAAAATATCGAATATCTCCGGAACCGCACGTTTGGCCGTAATATCCTTACACACGGTCATACCTCTATTTATTTAGAATTTTTTGGTATATTTCATATATCGGGCACAGGTGCGGTTTTTTTTTTAAAAATCGGAGAATATTTTAAATTTTTTATTATGTATTTTCCGATTGCATTTTATAAATAGGTGGGTAGTGCTGGTCTAATAATGGAAAAACTTAATAAAATATATTTTTCAAGATGGCCGCTACCAACAAAAACAATTGTCACACTAGGAATATAAGTTCAAAAATTGTTAAAATTAAAATGAGGTCGAATTAGCTGAGATCTGACATAAACGAACATAAATATAACGGGTTTTATGTGCGCCTTAGTTAATTTGTGTAAACATTAGTTAATTCGTGGAAGTACTCATTAGTTAATTCGTGTACTCATTAGTTAATATTAAAAAAATACTATTGTCCGATAACGCTGATTTGTCTCAATAAGTAATGAGTACAGAAATTCCCAGTAATTAACCAAATTTTTGAGAAATATTCACTGTTGTTAATTAATTAGCTAACGATCGACACCTTTAGACGATTAATTAGCAATCAGAGTTTGTTCTATCTACATCTTGTAAACAGAAATTATAAATTCATAAATAAAGAATTTTAAATAGATCTTTTAACAAAAGTTACTTATTTCTTAATTTAGAAATAAAACAATTAAAAACATAGTAATTAAAATTTTATTTTTCTCTTCTCATAAAATAACCTAATGTTATCAATGGTACTACGTAAAATCTTAAAAAGTAGTAAAAATAAATCTTAAAATAAACCTATATTTAATTTCAAGTATAAAATAAAAAAGTCAAAAACTTAAAAATACAAAAATATAATGATGCAATAAATCTACGGCTAATCATCTACATCGCTACTTTCCGAGCCCGAGTCTAACTCTGAACCAGACTCCAAATGAGAGACATCGCAAAATTCGACCTCTTCTTCGGGCTCATCAAGCAACAAAAGGTCCAATGTAGCACTAAAAAGCACTTGCTTCTTTTTGCTTACCATCTTTGGTCTTGTTGCTGAAATAAGAGGATCAGATGAAAGAAGAAGCATGTTGAGTATGTCTTCATTGGAAGATTTTCTACTAATTTTTCGAGAGTGATGTTCTCGAAACCTTCGAAAATCTTTGTTCCGGGCCTCAGATGCTTCTTCTGACAAACTTCCTATGGGAAGAATTGCGTTACTTATAATTATATCCGCCCCATGTACCAGCAACTTGTGTACACTCGAAGGCATATAGAACCACTCATAAAGTTCTACATACTTCTTGGCTGTTTGAAAAGCATAATCCTTAAATTTTTCTGCGTCGATTTTTTCACCACTTGTAATGGCTTGCAGAATTACTGCAAAACTATGGATTAACTCCTCGTCCAATCCAGTGATAGCAGCTGTTTTGGTGGGGTCTTCGAAAAATCGTCTAGCAGTGTTGCCGTCATTAGTTGTTCCAGATCCCTGTTTCACAATATCTACTAGAAGATTTAATTCAGTCTTAAAACGATCCTGAATTCCCTTTTTCCTCGATTCGAATATAGTTTTATCTTCATTACTTCGTATTGACCATTTTTTCAGATCTAATCTGTACGCTATATGTAAAAGACATTCCATGCTTTTAATCCGCGCATGTAATGAAGACAAGCCAAACTTATAAAGGTTAGATGAGACATCTCTTTTCAATATCTCGTTAATATTGTTCATCTCTGATGGTTTGGCCGAACAGAGATAACAGGTAGCACTGGACTTTACTTCCGAAAGATATGTGCATACTTTCCCGTCAATCATGGTCATCATGAGGTCATGAGTAACCGTGTTGGAACCACAATTCGATGCTCGAAGATTTTTTATTTCTTCTTCCATCTGCTTTGCATGCTCCACTACTACAAATTTACTTTCTTTTATAAAAGTAAATTGTACTGGGCGGCAATATGATGGTGAGCAGGGGCTTGGGTTAGTCCAAATAATTTCGTCACCACATGTTACTCTCAGTGGAACCAGAGAGGTCATGAATATACTGGAATCGTTATGATCTCCGTCCATTTTCTGTTTGTATTGGCTTTGATTTGAGGCTCCATCAAAACCCCACTTGGAAATCATAGAAAGATGCTTATTTTCTACACTTTTGGACAAACTCTCTAAAATTCTCTGGGCTGTTTTATCAAGTAGGCTTTGTAGGATGATTTTAGCCGAAGAATCAGTCACTGTTATGCACTCCTTTGGTGGGTAGCACTCCAATTTAGTTTTCTGTACTTTGAAGTAAGATGGGTATAAATCTTTTGCCCCTTCTCGAATGGCAGTTTCTCTTAAAGTTATGTATTGCCATTTCGAAAGTTTAAGTGACAAAATGATACCTAGTGCCTTTTCTGGAGTGAACAGTACAGAAGCTGGCGTCTTAATTATATCATGAAACTTGTCAGCTGCTTCTGGATGCTTGAGCATATACTCAATTACAGAGGCAATCTTGTTATGCCCTTCGTTTTCGGTCCTTTTGGTCTTCAGTTCTAATTTTTTTCTGTTTGGACCCCAAATCTTGAAAAGCCTTTCGAGATGAAGCTTTTCGTTTTGTCATAGTTCCAACTGATGACGATGAAGGTCCAGGTTCTAAGAAATTTGGCTCTTCAATAACTGGAATTGGTGCAACTAATTCCTTTACACAACTTGGCCAGTCAATATTTGACTCCAGCCAACCTTCATATTGTTTTTTGAAGTCTTCGAAATTCCGACGCACTTGCTGCCACCTCTTCATTGCAGCTCGAGTAAATCTTCGGCAAAACTCTCTCAGAGTCAAACTGTCCTCTTCGGAAAAGGTGTGGTCTAATCGTGACACCAATGCTTGAAATAAGTGATTACTGTTGTCAGGAAGGTAGCTCAAGATGAACTAAATTATTTTAGTAACGCGGAACTATTTATATTTAATAACAGTAGGGTAGTTAGCAACCATTAGCTAATTGCCAGCAAAAATTAGCTAATCATTATACCCAATTTACAAATATTTTTGAAGAACAAACGCTGATTTCTAATTAATCCTCTAAAGGTGTCGATCGTTAGCTAATTAATTAACAACAGTGAATATTTCTCAAAAATTTGGTTAATTACTGGGAATTTCTGTACTCATTACTTATTGAGACAAATCAGCGTTATCGGACAATAGTATTTTTTTAATATTAACTAATGAGTACACGAATTAACTAATGAGTACTTCCACGAATTAACTAATGTTTACACAAATTAACTAAGGCGCACATAAAACCCGTTATATTTATGTTCGTTTATGTCAGATCTCAGCTAATTCGACCTCATTTTAATTTTAACAATTTTTGAACTTATATTCCTAGTGTGACAATTGTTTTTGTTGGTAGCGGCCATCTTGAAAAATATATTTTATTAAGTTTTTCCATTATTAGACCAGCACTACCCACCTATTCATAAAATGCAATCGGAAAATACATAATAAAAAATTTAAAATATTCTCCGATTTTTTAAAAAAAAACCGCACCTGTGCCCGATATATGAAATATACCAAAAAATTCTAAATAAATAGAGGTATGACCGTGTGTAAGGATATTACGGCCAAACGTGCGGTTCCGGAGATATTCGATATTTTTAACCTAGCTCCATACATTTTTTTTAACTTTTGTATTTTAAAAATAGATACACTGGCTCCAATGATCCCATATTTCATAATGAAGTATAATAATGGTCAAAGAATCCATTTCCAGCCAAAAAAACACGACTTTCAAAAAAAGCAAACGAAGTTCTATGAAACTCAAAATCCAGCCCACTGTGGGCCGCAAGGAGGAGAGCCGCGGGCCGCATGCGGCCCGCGGGCCGCGGGTTGCCGACCGCTGGGTTATAGTAATGAATAATGTAGGCATTCATTTCAACATGAATTTGGAAATTGAAGACATTAGAATTCGACTTTACGGAAACTAGGTTGTTGAACTACATACAACTTTATTACGCATTTAAACGCTGCCAAGGCGTAAATAGTGATGTACATACAAAGTCTTTGCACTCATAAACAAATAAATTGTGCAAATATCCCTTCATTCTTCATAGCATGTGCTTGTGGGGTCAATGTACGAAATCGCTGGCAAAGTGGGCGGGTCCGTACGTAACGGTTTTCGAATTATTCATAGACACTACATAGATCTTGCTAATAAATATAAATAAACATTATATTGTGTGCGAGGTGTGTTTATGGAAACCTGCTGTGTCGGAAAATGATTTTGAATACTGGGAGAGCACTTACCTGAGGAAAATGGTGCGGGAAAAAATGATTTAACAGTGATTGATAAATGATGAGTTTACCGCACGACACAGATCAAAAGTAAAGATTGGGACAAACAAGAGTAAAATAACCATGTATAAGCATTTAGCAAGTAACAAATAACAGCATATATAACAATTTCAGTGAACATTTTAATGAACAAAATCTTCTCTTCTCTACATAATATAAAGCAAAGTCGCTTCTCGCCGTTTGTCCCTCTGCACGCTTAGATCTTTTAAAATACGCAACGGATTTTAATGTTTTCCATCAAAAGATAGAGTGATTCAAGAGGAGGGTTTAAAACATCACGCTACGACCAACGAGAGCGAAGCAATAACCAAAGACGTACCCCACGGGATGTATTAGTTAGCTAACACTAAATTGAGGCCCATGATTCATAATAGTATTAAGTTTTGAAACAATTACGTTAGTTATGTATTAAAACCGACCGACGCTCTAAAATTAGATGGCATAACATTGTTAAATGTACTTGAACTCGATATTATATTATATGCGGTTACAACAGCTACGGACTTATCTCATACCATACGAATTATACTTTATGTATCTACTGGCTTTTGCCCTCGACTTCATTCGCGTGAAATAGTAATGTACTTCTAACCTTTTTTGCAACAAAAATCAGCCTATGTCCTACTCCACAGTCTAATCTATCTCTGTACCAAATTTCATCAAAATTGGTTTAGCGGTTTTGGCGTGAAGGCTTAACAGACAGAGTTACCTTCGCATTTATAATATTAGCAAGGAAGTAGGGATGTGTGCGTGTGTATTTTGCCTGCCACGTATTTTTTTATAATAATTATTTAAGAACAAAATATGTGATAAGCAGATTGAGGCCAAGAGATAATAATTAAATTACACAGTCAATTAAAATATAATTTAATTGCAGCTAAATTGTTAATGTGTTAACGTATTATTTATTTATTATTATGTACCACGGATTTAGTAATTGGTAGGTATACTAGACCTCTAGGGATTAACATTTTTTGTAGGTCATTTAAAAAAAAAACAGCTCTTCCATACATATTCTCGTGTAAGTGTTGCATGTATGTATGTATGTATGAAACTGCAGTTTTTTTTAATAACGAGCAAAATTTTTGTCTCTTATATTATTTCGAATAGTTTTCAATATTATAATCTCAACAGATAATAATATAAATAAACAAGTACTAGAAAGTCAGCAAATCAATAGAGCTGTACCTTTAAGTGTTGTCTTTGGATACGTAGAAGCGGGTCGCTTCTCTAGCATTCACACCACGCACGGCCGCAGGGAATACCGTAAGGTCGATTGGTACCTTAATATAATCAGCTTTTGCCCGCGATTTTGCCCGTGTGAATGACAATTATCGCGGATGCAAACGAAATGGCGGATTAAAAAGTAGCCTATGTTCTTTCTTTGGGTTCAAGCTTGCTCCGTACCAAATTTTCTTCAAATCGATTCAGTGGATTAGCCCTGAAAGCTTAATAGACAGGCGGAGATAATTTCACATTTATGTTTTATATAGGTATGCGAATTGAACTAGCATGTATGGTAGTCACAGAAACGAATGATCTCAAAAACTACTGCAGTGATGTGTGTGAAGGCCTTTCTACACAATTATGATATTATCACAGTGGAGATCATATCACAGGTTGCGTACACAACCTATGTGTGAAAAAGTCGCGGGAGATGTATTCTCAGACCGATTCCAGGTACGGCGGCTAACCTTAATGCAGACTAGCTAAGTACGCAAGAGATATTACATTGTCCAAGAGTGTGCGCAAACATAGGTGCACTCCCTCTTTCCTAACTCTCATAGTCCGAAAAGACGGTAATTTGATACAATCGGGGAGAGGTCAGGCGCAGGACAAATGGCTTTATGTGCTTTCTGAGGCACGGTAGGCAAGCGCGAGATATCATAGAAGTAGTTCTATGGATAGACATCTCAATATCCCCACTGTGTGTAAATGCCTTTAAACATTCGGGATGAAACTTGTTGAATGATTGACAGATTATGCTGTTGCTACCCAAGGAAAAATATAATAATGTCTGAAAATATCAAAAGCGAAAGTAATTTTCTTATCTTAAGATAACCTACCTGATATTTTCAGATTACATGCATTTGCTAGATTCTTTTTAAAGATCAATCACAGTCACACGCTTCGTTGAAAGAATCCTACCCCAAATCTTTGACATTATACCTAATAACTTCTGTCCGCGACTTCGTCTGCTTCTAGCTTCGCAATTATCTTCAACTTTCTTTAGAGGTAACTTCTTGAAAGTGCCTGCAAATGGTCTAATTGAAATAAATGCTTTGACTTTGACTTTGACTTTAAAGTCAAGCATTTTGTTAGTATTTTGAGACAACGTTTGTAAGATAAGAGGCAGACTTTGGAAGTACTGGTTCGATTACAAACAATTATTTCACTGATAGAAAGCTACATTATTGCCTGATGTCATAGGCTGTATTATGCTTTTTTTTACTTCCACGTCCCCGAAGTCGAGGGCAGAAGCTAGTAAAACCCTTGACAAAACACGAAATCTTTGAAATCCCTAAAACTTCTTGAATTTATTATGAAAATGAATTTGACATGTAGGTATTTCATAAATGGGTTGCGAAATTTGTTCGAAAGAGTCACCGCGGCCCTGAAACACAAAGAGCAGTAGGAGGAACGCGTATGGGTTTCCGTCAGTAAAAGTCTGACACTCCCTTCTGCTCGACCCAAAGCGGAAGAAGACATTTGATGGTTTACCATCCAGTAAAATAAGAACAAAAAATTTTTTTTTTAAAGTAAACGACGTCAGCTAATTCGGATTTTACGACAGGGCCGAATTCAGGGAGTCTGAATTCCAAGCGGGCAAAATCTAATCTTCTATGCATCCGTGTACCTACTTATAATATTATCATTTCACAACATTCAATCAACAATCATTTTTATTATTACCACCTACCTACCAATTAATCTAGATTAAAAACAATAATTCTTCAGATAACATAAATTTTTACATCCTATTGGGTTGCTAACTGGACATATTTATCGTGACATATTTTATTTCCACATTTTAATAAGTACATTGTACTCTGTGTACTTAGATATTTAATCTAAAGGTTATCACTAGGAGAAATTAAGGATTAATGACAGATAATTTTATGAGCAAGAATTAAGATTAGGGCTGGTGTTATAGGACAAAGCTGCCATTCATGATTCTCAATTTTATATTTACAATTCTACATACTTATCAAGGCTAAAATCTATTTATGATTCAGTATCATTCTAGAATATGGACGTCCTGCTTTATATTATTAATTTTTTTTTGTCTTGTTTTGAAAACTTGTGTACCTAAGTCACAATTGAATATTTATCTATCTGTTTAAAATTGTCTTTTTGGTCGCAACTTCGCCCCCTTGAATTGTCTTACAGATCTTTTTGTTTTTATCATAAAATCTACTCATTTGGGATAACGTAGCTTCCTATTAGCGAAGTATTAGTTTATCTTGGACATCACTGACATCGGTGACCACGTCAGAGGCCCTTGAGGCGGTTTAGAAACTCTGACACTAGAGTGTGTAAAGAAAGATTAGCGAAGGATGTTTTTGGACTGTTAGTTCTGGAGATTTCAAACAAACAAGCCTTTAAACTTATAATATTATTATAATATTTTATTGTTTCACTCTTTAACATGTTACGCTTTCAGAACAATAAAATAAACCTTTTATTGACGTTGCCTCAGTCGGATAAATAGGAAATCTCGAAATCTAATAAAACTACGTCCTTTACACGTGTCTAACCTCGGGTGGGTTAGTAGGTTATCATCTATATTACCTATAATATATGCGTAAGATTAAAAAGAAGTAAGATTTTTTTGTTTGTTTGTAACGAATAGGTTCCAAAACTACTGGACCGATTTTTACCATTTTTTCAGTAATAGATAGCTACATTATTCCTAAGTATCATAGGCTTTATAACATCACGGTACGACCTACGCGAGCGGAGCTGTAACCAAAGACGTAACTTAAGGCTAGTATAGTAATATATAATTAAGTCCACATATTAACTTTTTCTAACGACATAATGGCCAAAGTAATTTGATCGAATACTCATTCCTATGTAATTAAGTCACGTAGGTACTCAAAGAAAAACTAGCCGTCATTGTATGCCCATAAACTAAGGTCACTGACCTTTGCCGCGGCAAATTATTTGGCGAATCATAGACAAGTAAACGAAGGAGGTGCCTAATCGGCAAGCATTGTTTGTGATTTTTTTGGAAACGTTCTACTTAATAATAAGATGGCGCGCAAATGAAGACACTTTAGTGTCTTGTGTCCCGGCAACCAACAGTAATTAGTTTAGTTTCATATAATTAGCATAGTTTTACTGGCAATAAGTCTGGGCATCTCGGTAGGCTACGCAGAAGATGATGGGACTAATGGAATGGATCCCCCCAAAACTGGAAGGATGAAGCACAAAAATCTTCATAACGGTCTGTAAAGGACGTGTTGTGAGCTCATCAGTAATCATATATGGGCAATGAGAGTGAGTAGTCATCGAAATATATTTAGCTCGCTGTTAAGTGTTGTATCCATTTATGAGATGACGAAACCTTTCAATACTTTATCATTCTCGACTTTCTTTTTCATGTCCATCTATACTAACATTATAAAGAGGTATTAGTAGTAGTAGAGCTCTTTGTGAAGCAGCTCGTTCGGGGAAGTACTACCACCATACCTATTTCTGCCGCAAAGGAGCGTTGCTGTGTCCCGGTTTGAAGGATCAGGGTGCCGATGCCGGTGAAATTATAGGCACATTAAACATTTCAACTTTATTTCTGGGATGGCAACGCATTTGGAAGACCTCCGCTATTGCAAATATCATTTAACATCAGGTGGGCCGGGGCCGTCGGCTTGTTAGCCATCCAACGTTTGTCAAAATTAAAAGTGGTAAAATTGATTTGGATGAACTGGTCTGATCACTCAGTCTTTCACTAACAGAAAGCTACACTCTTGCCGAATGTTTTATGGTATACATCACTTCCACGCGAACGAAGTCGAGTACAGATGCTAGTATTCAATGAAATGACTTTACAGGTGTTACAATAACATTAATAAATACAATTGTGTCATTTAAATTCAGCGTTCAACGTCACGCATAAAACAAATTCTAGGTCAAGAAGTCGGATAACCTTTAACTAAAATAGATTCACAGCTAGTATTTGTTCCGGACGAACATACAGGGACGATAGAGTTCCCTATCAACCTCGGAATAATTACAAGATAATTGTCATCTTGTTATTGGGCATTGTTATGTGATATTGATAATGAAATATCAGCGAAGTCAGGGTTTTGTGTCACCTTTTGTACAAGATCTTCCTCAAAATCTTCTTGAAGTACTTTCAATTGATTTTTCATCATGCTAGCCTTATCCAAATCTATGACGTTTCAGGTGCAAGTTATACATAAGGTATGCAAGTTTGACGATCGATGGTAAGACAATCTTGCTGGCAAGTCCAAGACTAACCAGATACCGCCGAATGTACATATATCCGCGGTTCTGTGAAAAATGTAAGTGGCCACTATTTTATTAGAATGCATGTACTAAGTACCTTCCTTTACCTAGAGATGAACTCTTGCCCGCGTGAAAGTCAAAAAACCTTTAACTTGTCACTGCCGCGAAATAAAAAAAAAACCTTAGGTGACAGTTCCTGCCGCGAAGTTCTCTAACCAACATACCTGCCCAATTTCAGCATTATAGGTCAAATACTTTCCTCTGGAAAGTACCTATTTACTTTTATAAATAAAACAATAAATTCGTTTTGTCCCCGTCATTGAGAAAATTCCATCAGCTATCTGACCATCAGAATCAGATACTAATCAACAGAATCAGATACTCGGTCGAGGTCTAAAAATGACTCGTCAAAGGAAAAGTCCTTCGTTATGTATGATAGGGTGTCCTTACTCGGACACGCATACAATTACATCGTAATTGATTCATTGATAGCATCGCCCTTTCCGGTTTTGTGATGCGGGAGGCTTTGATCATCAATTATAGGTCAGATTTTGACATAATCAGTTCTCAATAGTCTTACTAAATGCCCAATGTGTCCCCCTTATACCTACACTTTACAGGACATTAACAACGCTAGTAAAACCGCAATAAACGTGACCACATACTGGGCCCCAAAACTTATAGGAGTATCTAAAATCAAAATCTATCACTAAACACAAAATCATCGCCGCGAAAATAAGAAGAAGTCCACCATATTCTTTTTACTGGGACACAGTCTGTTTAAACACAAGGGTCCAATGTATTGGAGAGTCCCTGGTATCCTGAAATAAAGGCACCACTCTCCCGCAAATAAACACTGTAATTTCATCATCATTATATTTTTTCCGTTGTGTGTTAGTTAAGTCCCACAAATCTCGTTCTTTCATCTACATAATCGTGTTAGTAGCACAGCAGATACCAGTATCAACTCAACCTACTAATAATACGCAGTTCATGTTTTACATATGGACAATTGAACAAATCGCGAAGAGCGGAAGACATTGGTCTTTGTACCGAGATAATGATAACAAACCTTACACTTTGTACTGCGTATTTAAATAATCAGTCCATGCCTGTCTTTGTTTTAAATACAGGTTGTAACAATGCTGTCAATTACGCATACTGTGCATCACACTGACATCATCTATTTAACCTTTTCCCGACCATGTTGCTGCCTATCTGACCTCGACAACCCAGTTACTGGACAACACGATATATTTAAGTAAGACTGGCTGTCATACTTTCAGGCTTCTGACTTCCCTTAACAACTGTCAAAGATCTACAAATAACCGCCGGGACCAATGGCTTTACGTGTCGCACTGGTTTTACTCTACCAACTTTCAAATTCCGGGCTTGTATTAAGAAATTCCTACTGGAAAAAACCAATAACACTTTGCCTAACCTAGGATTTCACGGTCAACAGTCCTGCTAACGACTACGTGACCAACGGGGCAGTTCCAACACACACATTAGGCTAAATTTTTATGATTAAATGTTAAACAAATATTGAACCAGCAGTAAATATTGTACACCTTATAGGTATGTTACAGCGATCCTTTATATAATAATCATACGAACTGACAATTACCTGTGACAAACAATAAATGAATTTGAATTTTGCTGGGAAACGACTTTAATTTTTGATGTGAGAAAATACTGTTTATCGCAAAACATTATGCTTACGGTTACATGACTTACATGCAATGTTACAGGGGTCATGGAGACACTTTAGATTTAACATTTAAACACTACACAACATTTTTCCTTTTATTTTCAGAAAGCAAAATAATGTTCTTTCGGTGGTCCGTTTTAAATAAGGCCCCCTAAAGGTTTTTGATATAGGTAAATGCATCAAGACGATTCTCGAAACCAGACGAGGCAGTTCAATTAGTAAAGCCCTACATACAGTATCCGCATACGTATTCAGAAAAGCATTAGAACAAAAGGTAAACGAACCCTAGAAACGATCCGGCTTGAAGAACCATATTCATTTTTATTGGAAATAAGTGCGGCTCAAAGGACCAAGTTATTTTAATACAATATTTCTTGTTGAATTTATATAAGCAAAATTAAATTTATATTATAAAAGTAAAATTGTTTTTTATTTACAGATTCAACGAAAAAAAACCTTCATTAATAGAAAGCTAGCTATATCTACACTATTGCCGATTGCAAAATGATAATATGTTTCATGGTATACTCGACTTCCAGTCGGATGAAGTCGAGGGCAGAAGCCGCTTGCAGAATAAAAATGTATTTACTCACATGCTGAAATAACCTTCATTATAATGCTGTTACGATAGCACGCATATTGTTGTAATTATGTGATATTGTTAACAACACTAAATTGCAGTTTTCCACTCGTCGATATTATCGTTTAATTTTCATCACGTAAAAACGAAAAAAAAACCTTAATGACTGCATACTTATTCAAAGTAACAATGTGTCAATTTAAAATGCGCTGTTTCAAAACAAAAAGCAATTAAAAAACGTTTACATATAAAGAGTTTGAAGGATTTATGAAACTTGGAAGCATAATTTAGATATTTTTCAGTGTTACAAAATTAAATGTTGCGATTTAAAATATCCATGTCAAGGCTTGAGCAAAAGGTAAATATATGGTTAAAGAAGTAGATAAGATAATTATATAAGTACGCACGCATATATTTTAAAGAGAACTTTACGTTAATGATTTCCTTAGTCATGAAAACATGGCTTTATTAAAACGAATATGATTGCAGTATTTCGCACAGCATTGTATTAATCTTACAAGAATTGTGTTTTTAGGATCAATTGCATCATTATTTTTAAATTTGTTATAATTATTTTCTTGCGCTACGTGTCTGGGGATCGGTTCCTGTACGGTACAAATATTTGTATGGTCCTACAAGTACTTGTTTCAGGCGAAGTCCTTAGTGTGGGCGCAACGTAAAAAAAAAACAAACTTAATCATTGACTGAGGCCTTGAAATCGTAAGCGTGTTTATCGTTTTTTTCACGCATTTGTAGCAAATTCGCATATCGCGTTTTTACCTTAATTTTAGTTGGATTCCGAAAAGATAGGACCTAAGAAATACCCTGAAAACTACAGCTAACTGATGACTCGGATGAACTTACCCTGGATACAGGTGCACATCTTCCACACGCCAGTCCCGCTGGCGGTCTCGTTTGTGGTTCCGGAGCTGGAACTACTGGCCCTTCCTTTATTCTGAACAGCGAAGATCTGCGGCACTGTTCAAGGAAATATTTAGTTCAGTAATTAGCGTCAAAAGGTATAATTAATTAGAAGTTATCTAACAGGGAAGCGCCAAAAAGAATAAGGAAAGAGGATGCAAATATTTTTCTGCTATTTAAATTATACCACTGACATTCAATGCCGAATAAAGTGGAAAGGCAGTGGAAAAGCTATTAAGTGTTACGCAATTCGTAGCCGAAACGCAATTACCATATTTTCACGATTTCCCAACTTGAACCAACATGATTACAATGAGTGAGTCAAAGTCAAATCACTTATTTCGCCATTAAAAGGCATTTTTGAACATAATTTACAAGAAAAAAAAATCTTGTTGCTCATTCCAAAGGTAGTTTCGTATGGTGAAGAATGGGCAAAAACCTCCATAGTAAGTCTTTTCAAATATTTTTGTCTTACAGGTATATTAATTCGATAATTATGTGAATATGAAAACGATGTACCTAAAAATCAATTTAAATACTTACTACAATAGCGTTACTCATTGTATATTTTCACCAAAAAAAACACAAAAAAATTCAAGGAATCAGTGGGAAAAACATGACTTGTGGAAACCTAATAAACAGTATGACTAAACTATATGCAAATTAACATAGTCATAGTTTGTTAATCGTCGAAATGATTTTGTTTGAAGAAATCACTTCTATTTTTACAGAAACGAAACACGAAAACATCGCAAATGTTAAAGATGCCAGAAATAAAAACGTAAAAATCCACGTGTAAGAAAGAATGTGGGTTAAAAATATTATTTAGAATATTGCTGAATTACTCCGCAATGGTGGCCAAATGGTTGGTGTTAAAACGTTTCGTGATAAATGGTGCCAGAATGACAATAAAAAAGAAGAATATAACGATATTACTTCATTCGTAAGCAGCGGTTAACGTAACAGATACGTTCACTCAATGCCAAAGTCGTTTGAAATTACTGTAGGCCTAACAGGAAAGAGCTAAACGTAAAGTATAAATTATAATACTAGTCTATTATCATCCCACTGTAGGGCAAATGCCTCTTTTCTCATACAGAGGAAGTACAAGAATTGATTGAGAATTGATAACCGTACTTCTCAAGGTGGATTGGCAAGGATTGAAATCCAAGTTTCTTTACGACGCGCGACGTTTTCTTCCTTCACCGATATCAGTGAGGTTCAAGATACGCAAAGATTAGTGGCTATCAAATAGCATTTTGGTTTAGTTCTACACTACAAAAAAAAAGTATCAGCCATCGACGCGAATAAAGCCATTAAACTAAAAAAAATATGTGCTAAACGTACTCGTTTAGCACATATTTTTTTTTCTAATTTAAATTTCGATCGGATTTACGTTATGTTTATTCCACATGCATGCGAAAGGTCCTCTGATGATTGCTAACATACTTGCTATTGTAGAAACTAGGACTTATGATACTAAACTCCATTACAAGACTGTTAATCGAGATATAAGTTGTGCCGGGATTAAGAAATTGCAATCACAATTATGACGAACCTCAAATGTTACCAAAGAAACCGTTTGATGGGAATTGCCAAAAAGTTTGTGTAGCAAGAGACAATGTGACCATCGCAGATAAAATCTGATGATTGGCACAGACAAACAAAGGCCTATACCCAGCAGTGGGTTAAGTGAAAGTCTAGATGATGATGATGCTGATGATAATGAAAGAGGGACATATAATTTACCTTGGAAAAGAGAGGCTTATACTTAGTCAGTTTATACTACGAATGACGACGATGAAAAGGAACGAAAATCTTGTTAGAATCCAACAAAATCACAAGGAGAATTAGAAAAAATACTTAGTTAGAAGTCCTGCGTATTTGGAAAATATGCGTACTTGAAATGTAACATGACACCACTAATACATTTGAAGTTTAGGATATATACGATTTAGCTACTGTATGTTTTAGTAGTATAAATACCAGTTTTGATAAGCAACAAGTTTTTAGAATCTCATTACAGCAAAGGAAAGCGGAAATTACGGAATGAATACTAATACCTAATGGTTGGTATTGTTGCTTCAATTACCGGAAGCAGTAAGTCAAACATGTTAAATGGTTACTTTATTTTAAGTATATGTTGAATCTTCTAACTTTTATGACAAATTTCATCAAGCGTGGAGTTTTGACCATTGTCAATTTGTATCTAGTTACAGCGAGCTCGCAACGATAAGCAACCTTTTAAGCTGTTCCATTACTAAGAAGTATCTGATAACTGATTTCTTACAAAAAAGGGAACGTAGGAAGAGTAGTGGATGCCATAGTAGCAACACTGATACTTTTAATATCTAGACAAGCCCACTACTCATGTACGCTCCCCACATATAAAAGTCACTTTCTGGGACTTTCCTTCTCATGCACGAGGTTGTGGGTTCGCAACCGGACACGGCCAAGTACCAATGTGACTTTTTCTAATTCATATGTACGTTCTACGTTTATCTTGGACATCACTGACTTTGGTTATCATGTAAGAGGCCCTTGAGGCGGTTTAGAAACTCTAGACACGACCCCACACACCCTAGTGTGTGGGGTCGTTAGAACTTACTGCCCACACGATAAAGAAGATGAAATTGCCCTTCTCTGGTAATCGGGTTTGTCGTCCCTATTTTGTCATCATCTTCCTGCACTTATCCCAAGTTACTTTGGTAAGGGCACTTTCAATTTAGACGGTTGGTGCCGGACTGCTGCCGCACGGTTGTTACGACCATGAGCCGTACTGCTGCCGGACGACAGCAGTACGACGTAAGTCGTCTTATTTGAAGAGATACGCGGCTGCAGTCCGATCGAATTTCTAAGAAACACGATGCGTTCACAGCACTAGCGAACAACGACTGAGCTGAGACACTGACAGGTTGTTGCCGTTCCGCCAACGGACGTGCGCCGCACTGCTGTCGCACGACTTTGCGTCGAGACATTTTGTATGAAAAATCATAACCGCCCGTGCGCAGTACGATACCCGGACTGCAGCAGTCCGGCACCAATCGTCTAAATTGAAAGCGCCCTAAGACCTTACTGCCCACACGATAATGAAGGAGGGAATACTTTCTTGGATTTCGATGGTAGTGCAAAACAGGCAAGAGGAGAAGATGTAGATGTTAGTGACGTAAAGGAAGAAAGGTATGGAAACTCACAATGATTTCACTTTCAAACTTGGCATAGTGTTCGGATTGCCGTTTGCGCGCGCGCACTGCTTGCCGGAGTGAACTGCTTGTGTCTCTGCCGCACCACCCCCCGACGCGCTCGCCAACCACCTCCAGCATGTCGGCTACGCGGCTGTGGACAAAGGAAAGTATTTGCTTAAAAAGGTAACAATGAAATTTCATTTCATTTATGTATTCAATAACAATTTTACATTACGTCTGAATGTTTTACAAAAAAGAAACGGAATAGAATATAAGCTAAAGGCACAGCTAAGTTCAAATAAATAAAATAATAACAATCTAGACATTTCAGAACTCGATTTCGAAACTCTCAGTAGCTCGGTTTGCCCGATTGTGCCCGGTTAATGGCAATAGTCGCGCCCCCTATTGCATGGAACCTAAACATACCGGCGAACTGTGGGTGTACATTGGTATACCTCTGCCTAACCTGTCGGGGAATACAGGCGTGATGATAACAATGAAAATTGATCCTTCGAAGCAACGGTACTGTAGAGGCTTTAATTTAATTAGGCTATACAACCTCATTATTATATACTATGATATGGATGCCTCTTTATTATAGATTTAGAAGGAGGTAGGTGTCAGCCGGTTGGTGACGGGCTGTTTTGAGTCAACCAAGAAAAGAAATAAAATAGTGTTAAAATATTATATTGATATTGAATATAAAAAAAATAACGTTAAAGTTGATAATGTGTTTTCAAATAAGTGGCCTTAGTCCCCTTCACGGTCCCAAACGCTAAAGTTCAACACAGTTTTGTTTTTGACTTCTATCATGAATACATGAGTCATTGGACTTCGCAAGCTACGCCCACGACACTACGGTCGAGCCTTCCATTAGGTATTGCACACATTTCTTGCATGCATTGTGATATTCTAATATTCATTATTGTGGGAAGTCATGATTTAGGAATGGCGGTTAATCACTTCTAAACCCTATCACTAAGGGCGTAAGGATGAAAAGTGATTTACCGACATTGTCCGCAATTGAACCTAGAAATCTTCCTAATCTTCTTCTTCTTCTTCCGAGCCTTTTCCCAGCTATGTTGGGGTCGGCTTCCATTCTAGAAATCTTCCTAATATCAATTACTTGATTTCTTGCGAAAGAGAAACGCGAATCGCTTACGCGTTTGACCAGCGTCCTAGGTCAACCGGTCCACTTTTCTAAACTTGAGAAGTCAATAACCCTTATCTTCAATGACGTAACCGAAAGTTAACTTATCATTTAGCAAATATAACAAATCACTTCCGAATATTTATCAGTGAAGTTTAAAATCTATAATCGGAAAGCAACACGTGATTTTTCGATGATAACAATCATTGTTATCATCAAAGGTAACAAACGTTTGAGTTTGTCATCCTTTGTTATCTCAAACCTTTGTTCTCGTACCTATGCTTTCTTCTCAAACTATAACAGGATCGGTCGACCGATAAATCGATACTACAAATCTATCATCCAATCGTTTAGAATAACATAATCTGCCAGGACTGCGGAATCTGTTCGAAAGAGTCACGGCAGCCGGAGAACGCAAAGGACACACGGATAACAAGGATGGGTTTTAGTCAGTAAGAGTCTGACTTCTTCTTCCGCTCTAGGCGGAGTGGCAGCGAGTCGCTGCCACTCCGCCTAGAGCGGAAGAAGAACAGGTTATCTATCTCTGGAAGTACCGATCCGATTACAAAGATTTTCACCATTAGTAAGCCAAAGGCTAAGTTTAATGGTATACCTACTTAACTTACAAGTGGACAAAAGACGCGTGCAGAAGCTAGTGTTTAAATATCGTGTACGTTTGTATTAAAACCGTGTAATAAGAAACAAAAGACTGTTTACAAAACATCAACTTATTTGACCGTGGTGTGTTGGTATGTTTTCTCTTATCTACAAAACCAGTATATTAACATACTGGTTTATTGTGTGTATGTATGTGTGAATAGTTAGGATATATAAAAAGAAAATCAGAGTAAAGTCAATATTTAAATTAAGAATTTTTACAAGGATCACCGGATAACCTTTTTCATGAGTATTTTATGGAGCTCAAGTCTGTCGGCAATAGCAGCGTAGAACGTCTACCCACAAGGTGGATACACGACCTGATAAAGACGCTGGATGCAAGCGGCTTGCAACCGGTCCTTTTGGAATTATATGGGCAACTGCCCCGTTGGTCTCGTGGTCGCAAGTGCGACTGCTGTGCAAGGGGTCCCGGGTTCGATTCCCAGGTCGAGCAAAAAGTGTTATTGGGTTTTTCTATGAAATTCTCAGTAGCAGCTCGGAGTTTGGATTTGTGCCCGGTTAATGGCAATAGGCTCGCCCCCTATTACATGGGACCTAAATATACCGGCGAACTGTGGGTGTACATTGGTACACCTCTGCCTAACCCTTCGGGGAATACAGGCGTGATGGTATATATATTATTATATTATTTATGGGGAAGGCCTATGTCCAGCTGTGGATGTCCTGCAACTGATATAATGATGCTGAAAGTCTTTCTTATTTTTTCTTTCTTTGTAAGCGATAATTTCTAAAAGTACTGATCCTATTACAAAAAATCTTTCACTGATAGAAAGCTAGACTATTGCCGAATGTTTTATGGTATACTTTACGACTACGCAGACGAAGTCGCCAGCAGAAGCTAAGGTTTTACGAACATGGTTTAGTTTTCATAAAAAAATCAAGATGGATAGACAATAACCTCATCTACAGAGGTTTTACAGAAATAAGAAATCATAATGGACTTTAAAAACCGCAAAGCTACACTTGGAAAATAACCAGATAATACAAATTATTTACATTTTTATTTTGTTTCTTTCATTTTCAGATTGTAAAAGATAAATGGCATACCTACTACATAAAAAGAACTATAAAGTCAATTGGTATACAAACCGCTGTTTAAAAAGTACATTGGATGTTACGATTTGTATGTGGTGACTGACGGTCGCAACTAGTGTGCAAAAAATCGACCCACCTCGTTGTTTATTTGGAATAAAACAACTATTTTTTTTTTAATAATAAACGATATCTTTTAATACCGTATGGTAGATTAAAAGGTAAGGTATCAATAACATTATTGGAAATTGTACTATAAAATTGTTTTCAATTAAAATTTTTGAGATATCGTCTCTCAAATAGGAAATAAACGGTGGACCGATTATTTTCCATGCAAGTGTAGATAAGGGGTATCCAACCGATCGATCGCAGTAGTCGAGTTGCTCCAGACGGTATGTTAACACTTATATAAATAACTAGCTGTTCCCCGCGGTTTCACCCTCGCTGCTCAGCACCTGTTGGTCGTAGCGTGATGTTACATAGCCTATAGCCTTCCTCAAGAAATGGACTATCCAACACTAAAAGAATTTTCCAATTCCAACCAGTAGTCCCTGAGATTAGCGCGTTCAAACAAACTAACTCTTTAGCTTTATAATATTAGTATAGATTTACTAAGAATATTCTTTAATCTTGTCGTAATACTACCCGTACCTAGGTATATTGTTTAATTTACACAGTTAAAATTTCATGTAAAATGCAACTGATAAATTGTATAAAGAAGTATTGATTATGTAATTGGTAGATCCCACAGTTTAGCCAGTAAACAGTGGTTCTTGGGTTTCATTAAGGGCCAGGAAAGCGCCAAGGCAAAGAAGCTCGACAAGTCCCGGAGAAACGATTCAAGTGTCTTGGATCCCGCGACGAAATTAATCAGAAAAGATTAGCGGAGGAGTAAGAAAAACAACATTTCTACAGGTAGAGGCATTGCGAATGATGCGTTCACAACAATGTTTACATACAAGACCTTTTGTGTACCTTTCAGTGAATAAATTAAAGTTAATGAACCATGCCCTCACTCAAGGTACAACAATAAACATAGGTAGGCTGTGTGCCTACAAACCGATAATAAATGTACGATCAATAATACGGAACATTCCTACAACTCTTGAACTGTAATGGCTTGTGATAATAGTACAATTATTGATGCTTAGCGAATACATTAGTGTTCAGTGTTCGTATTTATCTATGTGCCTATAAAGGCTGAAGACAGCGAGAACTGACAAGGGATTAATTCATATAATGAACTAGCTAAAGACAGCGGTTTTATCCGCGTTAAGTCATGTATTTGATTATTGTTCCGCTGTGTCGTATGGCGTAGCGTGATGTTAGACATAACCTTCCTGGATAAACGGGCTATAAATATAATACAAAAAGTAAGTAAGTAACCCAAGTAGCAAAATGTAGTCCTGTAGTTATTCTAGGAGCTTGCATTTTTTAGCACTATAGAAATCCTGTAAACGTTTATAGAACCGCATTTAGGCGCAGTTTATAGGACTAAGACGTCCTGTGATCGTTGTGTAGCAGTCCGGTAATGTGCAATCGGATTTTATAATTATCTTAGTAGATGCTTTTACAGGATATAATTGTCCTATAAAGATTCGGTAAACGCACTGTCTAAGCACGATTAGTCCTCTAACGATCTAGTGCGTGACGCGAACTGGTGTAATCAGTCCTGTAACGATCTAGTGCGTGCCGTTACTGGTGTAATTGATTCTACATTGATCAGCTTGATGTTAAGAACAGCATTCGTTTTTAATCCTTTTTGTAAAGGGTAACCCTGGTTGTCCTGACAAAAAAAAAAGAGATTTATTCACATTATAATATATTATCTCTTTGCTTAACATAAGTAAATTTTGTCTTTTACTTTGTGTGTAAAGAATGCCTAATCAACTTGCAAAATTAATTTTATTGATAAAGTGTTCGAAGATAATGAGTATGTCTTCATGCCCCTTCCAAAAGAAACGTATTTATTAATTGTTTATTCGATAATTATTAACATATTTATAAGCCGCCATGGGATCGGATCATGTGCCATGATATTGCATTCATCAAAACCTTTACAAAACTATTTAGTTTTGTTAAGACTACTATATGACATACCTACTTCGCCACCATATTTAAGTTTTGGGGTTCCTTTAGAGAAATACATAATAAATACACCGCATGCCAATACATGTAATACTATATTTTTTAATCAGTACTAAAATTATAAGAATAGTGTCATATTTTACAACACTTTCAAACTACCTCCATAAAATGTATTTCGACTTAGATGAAGAGTAGGCAGTGTAGGGATGCAAAACGATAAATCAATATTTAGACACTTGTACATTCTTTATTTTTCTTCACTTCTATGTTATTATTCGGTAAAAACGTTATTCTTGCGTTTTAATCTGATAATTACGAGAATAAGATAGCTCACACGATGGTTTTTTTTTTCTCATTGTGGGCATCCCTAGGTTAAGCATATTTTATTCTTTTATTTAAAATTACAGAAAGTTCTGTTAAGGCTGAATTTGATATAGGTACATATTATTCTTAATAGCCCACAGTTTTACATCCTCTTGCAATTCACATTTTTTTCAAAGTCAGGATTGTTGTTATCACTATATTCATTTCTTCCGCTCTTGCTTTCATTATCTTTTTGGTTATTAGAAATTTCTGAAAAATAACTTCGCAGTCTTCTTGGACTATTTCATTTTTATGTTGTACGGAACCATCAAACAGTTCATGAGACTATTATATTTAAGAAGAATCGACACGCACTCCGATTTTGATTTCATTTCAAGTAACTTTTTTGAAACTCATCTTCGATAACTGCCACTACGATTAAATTGTTTCCATTTGTTTAGATCAATTTTTTTTTTTTTGTTTTTTCTGTTTAATAACAATATGGCCGGTTACTCTAGTAATATAACAGCAAATGTAGGATACATATAAGTAGAATTTTACTTATTAACATCGGTGGGCATGCTAGTTTCGTGCGAACAATCCATTAGAAGTCGCGTCTCAGACAAATCAATCCTTTAATATGCTTGACCTATAACACCCATATTTAAGACGTTTATAGACGTGTATGTCTTATAGAAGAATGAAATAAGACGTTAACAAGTATAAACAATCTTATCAAATGCGTTTATAGAATCAAAATGCAATACTTGCTAATTAGTTTTATACTATGCGCTTATATAACTGCAAGATCTAGTAAGAATCGTATCTAGTTATAATATAAACGTCTATAAAACTAAGAAATAGGATCAAAAGTACTTGTAGCGCAAATGATCTTATGAGATGCTGTTGTGAGATCAGTTATCTTAGTCAAAGCGTCTATTAGATACGTATTAGACGTTTAGTCCTATAACTCGATAACTATAGGACTATTTTGCTACTTGGGAAGTAAGTATTTTCTCAATCGGGTTCCTGAAATTAGCACGTTTTAACATACAAAGTCATCGGTTTCATGGGTAGCAAATAGGTGAAGATCTACAGTGGATTTAAAAAGGACGAAAAAAGAAAAAAGCTGATGGCGGGGAAGTCGGGATTTCAAAATGTCCTTGCACCAGCAAAATTTTATGATAACCATAAAAAATATCGAACACGGGCTGGTATAAATATGACTGTTTCTATTTTATATGTAGTTTTTAAGTTTATCTGTGACATATCAATGACATCGGTAAAGTACAACATGGTGAGGAAAAATTTACTTATAATAATTAATATAAAGTCTGAAATCGAAAATCCGCTTTAAGCAAGTGTGATGGATGATCAATTCTCGTGCCTTCTTTGTCTCGAAAGAGGCCTTTGTCCTGCAGTAGGACAATAGGCTGGTTTTATTAATCATAAATTAAATGTCATTGTCACATATGTCAAATATTTCACAAGACAGACTAGCAATGGAACATCTATAGTACTAATATTATAAAGCTGAAGAGTACGCTTGTTTGTTTGGTTGAACGCGCTAATATCAGGAATTACTGGTTCGAATTGAAAAAATATTTTTGTATTGGATAGTTCATTTATCGAGGAAGGCTTTAGGCTATTTAACATCACGCCACGAGCCAAAGGAGCGAAGTAGTAAACAAAGGCTTAATATTGTCAGTGAAAACTTGTAATTGGCCTTCTTTCACTATTGTCAACCTATGTAAAACCTAGCTGTAAGTTTTCTTGAGTAATAAAATAAAATAATAAAATAAATAAGGGTGAAAAAAAAAACATGCGAACGAAATTGCGCGCTTTATGAAGTCGTTAATAACCGCAACACATATCTTAAAATAACCGATTTACATCAAAACAATCGTCGATATCACAATCATTTCTGTAAGCATGATAATAGTTTCTTTAATAATCTATGCCTCATATGCATTTTTTATCAACAAACCGAGTCGTGTTTTTTTGCACAATGAAAAGTAAAATGATGTTAGATATCAACAACTAAGCAAATTATCTAGTGTACTACGCATTTTAACTACGTGGTCAATTTTGTGTTTACGCAAAGTAATAATAAATGAGAATACTTGATTCAGAAACCACTCCTAGACCCGGAGCGTCACAGTGTTGCGGAAGTTGTTAGAAAGAGACCCTGGCCCTGGAATGCAAAGGGCATTAGGAGGAACACGGATGGTTTTAGTCAGTAAGAGTCTGACACTGCCTTCCGCTCTACCCAGAGCGGAAGAATCCTTAAAAAAAAGACACGTTGAGTATTGTTAGGAGATTCTTTTCTCAGGAGCCCTGATCACCGGTAGCTTGGACCCTGTTCCCGATGCCGGTGGGCTACTATTTTTATATTTTAAAATGTAATTTATATGTATGTATAATTAATAAATAAGACTAATAATACCAGCCTATTACGGTCCCACTGCCACAGCAAATGCCTATTTTTTTCATACAGAGAAGGCACAAATTGATCACCAGCACCACGCTTGCTCAAGGCGGATTGGTGATTTCAGGTTTATTTATAAGGTTTTTTCACGCAATGTTTTATTAAAACTTCTCTTTGTTTTTATATGACAAAGCTGCTTACGTTTAAAAATAAAGTTGGAGACACAATTTGAGGTCAATAACATCGAACAAGTGTTTAATATTGTTCCTGATTCTTATCACAATAATGAATGAGTTACTTTGTAGATTGTGTCATCATTTAGTTTTGCCTAAACAATGTGGAGTTTGTTGCTCATTCTTCCTCGTAGAGACACACTTTTGTTTTGGAACGAGCAACTAGGATCCACTTTCTAACTAACCGACCGACTCCTTGAAAATTCAAAAATGCCTGTAAATGGTTTAATTTAAATAAATTCTTTGATGTTTTATGAATACCTAGTTTTCATTTTGAAAATGATGCTGGTATATGGAGTAGATTTGTATATTATGTATTGTTATTTTGTTAGGATCAGACATCATCAGTAACTACGCAACGGATTCAAGAGGAAAGTTTATACGTTTACGGTTTTCTATTCGGGACAAACGGGAGCGAAGCAGTAACCAAAGACGTAACTAAATACGGGGGACGCTGTGGGGTATATAGCTGGTAGAAAATCATTTAGAAATTTGACTGACTGCCCCGTTGGTCTCGTTGTCGCAAGCGCGACTGCCGAGCAAGGGGTCCCGGGTTCGATTCCCAGGTCGGGCAAAAAGTGTTATTGGGTTTTTCCATAAGGAATTTCTCAGTAGCAGCCCGGAGTTTGGATATGTGCCCGGTTAATGGCAATAGGCTCGCCCCCTATTACATGCAACCTAAATATACGGGCGAACTGTGGGTGTACCTAAATTGGTGCACCTCTGCCTAACCCTTCGGGGAATACAGACGTGATGGTATACTTTTATATATATATATTTTTTTAATTCTAAAAACAAAAAGTTAATTAAAGAAATGGGAGAATGCATCTTCCAGGAAACTAAAAAACACTCATTTATTACATAGATTTTCGCGGAAGTATAACTGTTTGACCAAGATTGACCTTTAGATAAACTAATTAGTGCTACAACGGGGACTCCATATCTATTTACACAAGCTACACAAGCTACAGGCAATTATCCAGTTTTTAATTAAATAAATTGTGTAGCAGCAACGCAGTCAATCGCTGTGAACGATCGTGGGTAGGTTCCAAGAGAGAGTAGACCAACTTTCGATTAAATCTCAATTATTAGAAGTCTAGACCAAAGTATTATAGAGAGGCATGTTTACATTGCAGTTTAGTACCTAGTTAAACTTGTTAGTGAACATAGTGCACAATTACTTGGAAAAGTAAGATGGAAAGATTGCAAGCAAAATTGAAATCTATACTAATACTAGCTGACCCGGCACGACTTCGTTCGCGTGGTATCCTACCCCTACCCTACCCTCTCAACTATCCTATCTCTCAAGTTGGATCGAACTGCACATGGTGTGCGAATTTTATTATAATCGGTTAAGTGATTTAGGAGTCCATTGAGGACAAACATTGTGACACGAGATTTATATATATTAAGATTAATTTTTCTTTTGTTTGCTTGTTTAAACGCGCTAATCTCTAGAACCAACAGTCGGATTAGAAAAAAAATATGTTGTATATGATAGCGAGATTCGTAAGAAGTAGTATAGGCTATATACCAACACGCTACGGCCAACAGAAACGGAGCAGTAACCAAAGACGTTACTTAAAGCGAGTGAAAAAATTCACACATGCGATATCGCGGGCCGAAGTTACTTAAATATAATTAAATACAGTTTTCGTCAATTGTTTACATTAGGAGCATAATTTACTTTAATTGAACAGGTGTAGAGACCATGTAACAAAATTGTTTTAAAGGAAAAACACACAGTTGTTACTTTTTTTTTGAAAAATTCTGAAAAAACGGTCTCCAATTTGGGGATCACCGTCTTAAATGTATGTTTATTTTAATAACAACTGTTACATTAAAATTCTATTTTTTTAGCCCAGTTTTGTAACAGTGAAGCTTATTCTTAAGAAATTATAATATAACCTGAAATTATTATTCTTATACAATATTTCACATTATAAAAGACGTTCGAATAACTATAAGGAATAAATAACGATACGATTTCTAAATTTTTAATCACGTGACTGATTATTATCAACTATTAATATTAAAATCCATTTCTAGGCTACTTAAAGCACGATGAATTTTAATTAAATTGATGAACTAACCAGTGGTAGTTTAATTTTAATGTAGATTTCTAATTTTAATGTCCTCACGAGTCTCATTATATTACACGAAAAATGTTCCACTTGCTCGCGTTTGTTTAATTACTTTAATTTCAATTGTCCTTTTGACTATTGTTTCACACTTTACCTGGGGTACCTATTTATTAACAGCTTTTAAAATTACACCAATTGGTTCAAAAGGTTTAATTTAAATTCTATTAACATTCGACTTTTCAAATTATAATAATAAATTATTTGAATGTTGTATAATTATTCCTAGTGTATTTAGTTCAAGCTATTATAAGGGTAGGGTATTATAAGGGTTATTATTTAGTTCAAGTTATTGTAAGGGTAGCAAATATTTAAAATAATTATAATAATATAATTAATCATTCAGGATGGTCAGACCACCAGGGAGTTGTTACAGGAGATCAGACGGTATTGATGAAGGGTACACACCTGGACGTAAAGAACCAGTAGAGGATAGCCGTGAAGATGGCGAGCTCGGCGGCACCGCTGGCCACGCGCACGTGCTCCACCATCGTCCACACGCTTATCATCGTATCCATCTCGCTGCTGTTGTGCACCGACACTACATCACCAGCCGTCCAGTTCCACAACGCACTTACTTCCACTATCTTGGACGAAATCTTCACTAATTTATATTCTCAATTTATAGATTTCACTAAAAACCTCGGAGATTTACGCAACTAATTTTATCGAGTTCTAAAAAGATATCAAATGATCGATTTCAATTTCTTTGCGAGTGGAGGTAATACGTGTTACCTCCTCGAAAGTCGGTATTGTATTGACAGTGTCGCTGTGCAGATGTCACAATGTGCACTCCGCTGACCTATGTCCGAAGCGTTTGCACTAACGTGATAGATATCGAAGGAAATAGCTCAACATGCGATGCCGATATGAAAACAGTAATTAATAACGACCTAATTGCTTGGTGATAAACTAATGAACTGTGAACGGGCAAAGTAAACGCGTGAAGGAGATCACGATTGATATGGATGGCAAATTTTGCGCTGGCAACCAGTAGGGAGCGAATAAAGGACAATGAAGGGGGCCAATAGAGCGGGGATTCAACAAATAAAACTGTAACACCACTTTAGCACTACATGTAATAAAATAATGCGAGTGGTAATATTAGATTGGATGTTATCAAAAAGATGATTCCAGAACTATATGCCAAAACTAATGACAAAATCGATAAAGAAAAAAAGTGATTAATCAGGAGGTAAGTACTTTCGGCGATAACAAAAGGAATTATTAGTATTTTGCCCACCAATTCAAAGATGCGAGGAGGTGTGTTCTGAACCTGACATAACAAACCGGTCGGTGAGATAGAAGGTCGAGACCACACGAGTAACAGGTTCAGGTGTCACAAGTATTTTTTTCATGATAAAACAGTGGATTCGGTCGTGGAAGATAACGTTCATCGAATGGTCATCGTATGATGCGTGATAATGTTTAATCAAGTGTCAAATAGTCAATAATTAAATAAATAACTTTTATGATGAGCAACAATATGGCCGATTTTGATGAACTCCTTCAATTTGGTCTAAGAACTTGACCGTTAGGTACCGTCACTTGTACAAATATTTCAGGAGTTATTGCTTCGTTCATTATGATTTTAGAAGAGAAATTACAATTAACGCGTTATAAATATCTGTGTCACTACGTTGTGATTGTAACATTTCGTACTACACTGATGCAATCTGGCTTGATAATTGCGGTATTATCTCCTAATTTCTGTCGGTAAAGCGATCTATGGGGGCATCATAAAAACTACATTTGTATCGATTTTTCATTGAAGAGCATTTAAGCATATTATTTCCCACATTGTCAGAGTCGTATATGAACTCTTCAGCGATAAGTTTCCTTATTGTGATGAACTTTTATCTAACCTAACACGCTATTGTTGCATGAGATATCTTGATGAGAGATACGCCCTTTGCATCATTTACCCTTTTCGTGATGATAAACATCATTATGTTAATACTGTAAGAAGTCATTTATTTTCATTCACACCAATAACCAGAATTAAACAAATATTTAAAGGTGAACCTAGATCATGAATCTGTATGATTGCCAGTTCCTTAATTTGGTCCTTAGAGACGAATCGTATGTTACTGAAACATGAATGTTTACCAACTATCGTAGGTGTGAATTAGAACAGTAAATGAAAGCAATACATTAGCTGCTCACTTAGTGTTACCACAATAGAATGAATCAGTCATTGTACGCAAATTACAATTTGTACAGATCAACTTCTGATTTGATGCAATCATGTTTTATGGGTCAAATTGAATTGCCTACAGATATCCATCAACAAATCATCATTTAGTGACCGAAAAAAAACGCTTTTGCAATGTATGAGAATCATTGAGAATGTCTATTCGCATTTTGCGAAACACTTCCAATTGCCAAAAAGAATCAACGAGTCATAACAACATCGTTACATAGTTATGATGTCAGCCTAAAATAATTGACTGTTTCTAACAAGGTTGACATTAGTTTATATTTGTTATCAACTATAGTATCACATTAATAATTAATAAAAAATGTTTTGTGGAAGATAAGTTATCTGACAATCCAAAAAAAGAAGCACATGGCAAGTTATTTGCTAGTCCAAGTTCCAATGTTTAAACACAAGTCGTCCGAGGTAAATTCTTGCTTAAAACTACATGACTTGAATGATTACGAACACCGCAAGGGCAAATGAGGTATAATCTTGAAAAAACAGATAAGTACGCTCTGTGTTTATCAAGTATCTTTTCTTTTAAGATCAGTAGGACCAGAAATTGCACAAGCATGAATTATTGCAACCTTCTACAGTGATCGCGTCTGTTTTATTGGCTATAAAGAGGTCTTTTAACTTTTACAACAATCCGGTTCTTTTTTTTTGCTATATGTGCCCACGTTAGTAAGTCATTATCCTTAGAAGACACGCACAACCTGTTCCGAATCTAAACATTTGGCACATTAGTTAATTCTTGTTGGAATTTCTTTCATAGAACCCTCGTGTTCTTAATTTCTTTCTACAATACATCATTATACGAGTACAAAATTAGAAGTTTAATGAAACGTTTTATCAATTCGTACTGCATTATTAGTTTGCGGTATCGTTAAAATTTCACACAACGCACCAAGCAACGCTGCGGTCATGTAATGAATGCATAAATAATTGTTGATCAAGAAAGCGAAAATTCTACGGAAGCGGTCGCAGTAATTGGAATGAAAAGAATACGGTGCCATAGAGTTTTCACGGAAATGGAAGAGAATCAGAGAAAGGTGTTCTCAGATAATAGGCTATGTGGCAGTTGGCTACTGTTCTTGGAATCTTTCAAAGAATATGAGTGTATTACTCTCTATTGTTATCACTTTAGGCCCAGCTCCCCCATAAGAGAAAGGAGCATAGGAAAATGCGTTGATGTTAGAAGAAATTGTAATCATTTCACACTTCAGTAAACAACGCGTATCGGACGATATAGCAGCTCGAATTCTATGCATCTTTATGAATGAGGTAAAACGAAGGAATCAGGTCGAAACTAATGTATGAGTATCATGCGGTCTGGTTACTATTATCATTCAGTTCTCAAATAACCGTTTCCAGCAAGCATTGGACAGGTAGCCTGGTAACAATATCGTTTACAATACCAACTAGCTGACTGAAGGGGTGTCATTTAACAATTCCAAATAACAGCTCGTTGGCACAGAAAGTGAAATCGACATGCAAGCATGAATGCTCGCGAATACTAGTGTTGTGAAAAACTGCATAGGTTGTTTTCTATGCAAAAATTACTTTTGGATACTTTACCGAATATTTTTCCTCAAAACATATAACGTTACGCTTTGGAATGTAAGAAGATTTGGTTAACAATTCAATAATTTTTTAACACTGATGCGACTTGTAACAAAAGGCGAAGGAATGCGATTTTTATATAACACAATCGTGATCGAACATTAAATGTTTCGCGGACGCGATACGTGTGGTCACGCGCACGGACGACGCAATACTGAGTGAGGCCGAGCAAGACGCCGCATGCGCACGTCACGGACGCGCACCCGTTCTATTACAGTAGTAACAGCGTTCGAGTTAACGCGTAAAAGAAATGGGAGTCCGATGGCTTGCCGTTTTTGTGGAGAAGGATAGGGGCTGCCGTTAAAGAAAAAGAACCTGTTATCATGCTGAATTTATCCCAATTTAGTTGCAGTCGGTGCAGTACAATTATCTTCCATCAACTCTATCAACCGTCATCTCACTGTGAATTTCCTTCCTAGCCATAATAATTATCATCTCTATACCATGCGAGTGATCTAAAAAACCCAGTCAAAATAGTTTTTCATTTATTTTGGCTACATATAAGATTTCATTGTCTACTTTGTTTGAGAAGAGACCTTCGGCCTGCATTGGGACAATAAGTGACAAGGATAATTTTATATCAACCTCATACAAAAAAATCCAGCCAATTATTGTCCTACTGCAGGGCAAAGGCCTCTCCATACAGAGAAGACTCGTATAAAAAAGCATGAAAAATTAATATTACTAGAACTGTTTAGGGAAAGATGTTTATTTAAAAGACCCCCGGTAATGGGGGATTCGACAAAATACATTGTGACGATTAATAACATACACAACAAGTTGTAAAATGTAAGCAAAAAGAACCAGACAACAAGCTTGATATATTTAGAGATTGAGCCTAAAAAAAATTGGTACAATGTAAACTTTGACACTGCAGTCTTTATCATTTGACATAGCCAAAACAGAAAATCGTATGATTCCCGAATTATCTTGTGATTGATGATAAGTAATCGAATGATGATGTTTGCCATATCACTGTTACATTAACAGAGGTGTTCAAGGATTTTTGTCACGTGTATGAGTCATAGAACTCATTAGGAAACAACATTTTTGTTTTCTTTGTTTATTTCAGTCGCCCGACAACATGTACATTTAGGATGTTTAACTAAAAAGACACAAATAATCTATATTATACTAAGAGGTTTGTGACGTTTTACGGGGTAATCTCTGGATCTACTGAACCGATTTTGAAAATTCTTTCACCCATAGAAAGCCGCTTTATTTGTGAGTGTCATAGGCTAACGATGTGATAAAATCAAAGTAAGGCGGGTAAAATCAAACAGCTAGTGGTGAATAAGAGGTATTAGGAGACTTACAGCATGTACAAAAAACTAACAACTAGCTAAAAAGTAATAATAAAATAATTTACACATAGTTTGAAAAGATAAAGCAGGAACTAATTGGACAAATTATGAAACAGAGAATAACTTTAACAGTTACTAATAATACATCTTTAAAAACATTCCTTATCTATGTTGAGTCTAACCGTATCAATTGAAGGTTTTTATTATTGTTTTTTTTTCTTTAATAATCTCTACATAGTACAAAACGAGTCGCTTCCTGTTGTCTGACCCTCTGTACGCTTAGATCTTTTTAACTATGTAACGAATTTTAATGCGGTTTTCATCAATAGATAGAGTGATTCAAGAAAAAAGTTTATATCTACGTCTAAAACATTGCTACGTCCAACGAGACCAGAGCAGTAACCAAATTCTTTTCTGTACGCGGAGGGCACCGAGGGGTATATAGCTAGTACCTATATAATATAATAACGTCTATTATTTTTTGGCAATTGGCTCTCCCCCTATTACATAAGATCAAACATACCGGCGAACAGTGGGTGTATATTGTAACACCTCTGCCTAAGCCTTCGGGGAATACAGGCGTTATGGTATGTATGTATGTCACTTACTGAATTTTGTTTTAAATAGTCTTACGAAGCAAAAACTCGTTGAACTGTTTGCATTGGGTTTAGTAAACATCTGTTCGGATAATAATGGGCACAGTAACACTGGTCTAGTTATTGAAACGGAAACATTACAGACTACAGTTGGCTACAGACATTTTGCAGTTTTAAAACTGGTTTCATTGTAATAGTTGTTCATATTCCTACCACTACTCACTGCCCCGTTGGTCTCGTGGTCGCAAGGGCGACTGCTGAGCAAGGGGTCCCGGGTTCGATTCTCAGGTCGGGCAAAAAGTGTTATTGGGTTTTTCCATTAGAAATTTCTCAGTAGCAGCCCGGAGTTTGGAAGTTGGTGGTGTGACACCCCCGTGCCTCGGAAAGCACGTACTTAAAGCCGTTGGTCCTGCGCCTGATCTCTCTCCGGTCGTGTCGGATTGCCGTCCCATCGGGCTATGAGAGTTAGGGAAGAGGGAGTGCACCTGTGTTTGCACACACACTTGTGCACTATAATATCTCCTGCGTACGTGGCTAGTCTTTTTTTTTTTTTTTTTTTTTTATAGACGGGAAATCATCAAATAACTTCCCCCGCCCTGGGCGGGGCGGGAGGGAGTGTCAGACTTTTACTGACTAAAACCCGTCTATGTTCCTTCATGTGCCCTTTGCGTTCCGGGGGCGCGGTATCTCTTTCGAACAACCCGCAGCCCCGGCAGGCATCGGCCCTCAGTGGCCCCATCCAATTTTGCTGACATCTCTTTGAGGCGCGCGTGGAACACGAACGCGCCGTCGACACGGTCTGTCGCTAGTGAACGTACGGACGGTGAGCTACCCATTGCTCACCGTCCACAGACCCGCGTCTACGGTGGCCGGGAGTCGTCACGTGGCTCCCGACGCACAGTGGGCTGGATTTTGAGTTTCATAGAACTTCGTTTGCTTTTTTTGAAAGTCGTGTTTTTTTGGCTGGAAATGGATTCTTTGACCATTATTATACTTCATTATGAAATATGGGATCATTGGAGCCAGTGTATCTATTTTTAAAATACAAAAGTTAAAAAAAATGTATGGAGCTAGGTTAAAAATATCGAATATCTCCGGAACCGCACGTTTGGCCGTAATATCCTTACACACGGTCATACCTCTATTTATTTAGAATTTTTTGGTATATTTCATATATCGGGCACAGGTGCGGTTTTTTTTTTAAAAATCGGAGAATATTTAAAAATTTTTATTATGTATTTTCCGATTGCATTTTATGAATAGGTGGGTAGTGCTGGTCTAATAATGGAAAAACTTAATAAAATATATTTTTCAAGATGGCCGCTACCAACAAAAACAATTGTCACACTAGGAATATAAGTTCAAAAATTGTTAAAATTAAAATGAGGTCGAATTAGCTGAGATCTGACATAAACGAACATAAATATAACGGGTTTTATGTGCGCCTTAGTTAATTTGTGTAAACATTAGTTAATTCGCGGAAGTACTCATTAGTTAATTCGTGTACTCATTAGTTAATATTAAAAAAATACTATTGTCCGATAACGCTGATTTGTCTCAATAAGTAATGAGTACAGAAATTCCCAGTAATTAACCAAATTTTTGAGAAATATTCACTGTTGTTAATTAATTAGCTAACGATCGACACCTTTAGAGGATTAATTAGAAATCAGCGTTTGTTCTTCAAAAATATTTGTAAATTGGGTATAATGATTAGCTAATTTTTGCTGGCAATTAGCTAATGGTTGCTAACTACCCTACTGTTATTAAATATAAATAGTTCCGCGTTACTAAAATAATTTAGTTCATCTTGAGCTACCTTCCTGACAACAGTAATCACTTATTTCAAGCATTGGTGTCACGATTAGACCACACCTTTTCCGAAGAGGACAGTTTGACTCTGAGAGAGTTTTGCCGAAGATTTACTCGAGCTGCAATGAAGAGGTGGCAGCAAGTGCGTCGGAATTTCGAAGACTTCAAAAAACAATATGAAGGTTGGCTGGAGTCAAATATTGACTGGCCAAGTTGTGTAAAGGAATTAGTTGCACCAATTCCAGTTATTGAAGAGCCAAATTTCTTAGAACCTGGACCTTCATCGTCATCAGTTGGAACTATGACAAAACGAAAAGCTTCATCTCGAAAGGCTTTTCAAGATTTGGGGTCCAAACAGAAAAAAATTAGAACTGAAGACCAAAAGGACCGAAAACGAAGGGCATAACAAGATTGCCTCTGTAATTGAGTATATGCTCAAGCATCCAGAAGCAGCTGACAAGTTTCATGATATAATTAAGACGCCAGCTTCTGTACTGTTCACTCCAGAAAAGGCACTAGGTATCATTTTGTCACTTAAACTTTCGAAATGGCAATACATAACTTTAAGAGAAACTGCCATTCGAGAAGGGGCAAAAGATTTATACCCATCTTACTTCAAAGTACAGAAAACTAAATTGGAGTGCTACCCACCAAAGGAGTGCATAACAGTGACTGATTCTTCGGCTAAAATCATCCTACAAAGCCTACTTGATAAAACAGCCCAGAGAATTTTAGAGAGTTTGTCCAAAAGTGTAGAAAATAAGCATCTTTCTATGATTTCCAAGTGGGGTTTTGATGGAGCCTCAAATCAAAGCCAATACAAACAGAAAATGGACGGAGATCATAACGATTCCAGTATATTCATGACCTCTCTGGTTCCACTGAGAGTAACATGTGGTGACGAAATTATTTGGACTAACCCAAGCCCCTGCTCACCATCATATTGCCGCCCAGTACAATTTACTTTTATAAAAGAAAGTAAATTTGTAGTAGTGGAGCATGCAAAGCAGATGGAAGAAGAAATAAAAAATCTTCGAGCATCGAATTGTGGTTCCAACACGGTTACTCATGACCTCATGATGACCATGATTGACGGGAAAGTATGCACATATCTTTCGGAAGTAAAGTCCAGTGCTACCTGTTATCTCTGTTCGGCCAAACCATCAGAGATGAACAATATTAACGAGATATTGAAAAGAGATGTCTCATCTAACCTTTATAAGTTTGGCTTGTCTTCATTACATGCGCGGATTAAAAGCATGGAATGTCTTTTACATATAGCGTACAGATTAGATCTGAAAAAATGGTCAATACGAAGTAATGAAGATAAAACTATATTCGAATCGAGGAAAAAGGGAATTCAGGATCGTTTTAAGACTGAATTAAATCTTCTAGTAGATATTGTGAAACAGGGATCTGGAACAACTAATGACGGCAACACTGCTAGACGATTTTTCGAAGACCCCACCAAAACAGCTGCTATCACTGGATTGGACGAGGAGTTAATCCATAGTTTTGCAGTAATTCTGCAAGCCATTACAAGTGGTGAAAAAATCGACGCAGAAAAATTTAAGGATTATGCTTTTCAAACAGCCAAGAAGTATGTAGAACTTTATGAGTGGTTCTATATGCCTTCGAGTGTACACAAGTTGCTGGTACATGGGGCGGATATAATTATAAGTAACGCAATTCTTCCCATAGGAAGTTTGTCAGAAGAAGCATCTGAGGCCCGGAACAAAGATTTTCGAAGGTTTCGAGAACATCACTCTCGAAAAATTAGTAGAAAATCTTCCAATGAAGACATACTCAACATGCTTCTTCTTTCATCTGATCCTCTTATTTCAGCAACAAGACCAAAGATGGTAAGCAAAAAGAAGCAAGTGCTTTTTAGTGCTACATTGGACCTTTTGTTGCTTGATGAGCCCGAAGAAGAGGTCGAATTTTGCGATGTCTCTCATTTGGAGTCTGGTTCAGAGTTAGACTCGGGCTCGGAAAGTAGCGATG
Organism: Caradrina clavipalpis; assembly: GCA_932526535.1. Lineage (NCBI taxonomy): Eukaryota > Metazoa > Arthropoda > Insecta > Lepidoptera > Noctuidae > Caradrina > Caradrina clavipalpis. The sequence goes on from OW052110.1 coordinate 3,895,063, forward strand.
TAGATGATTAGCCGTAGATTTATTGCATCATTATATTTTTGTATTTTTAAGTTTTTGACTTTTTTATTTTATACTTGAAATTAAATATAGGTTTATTTTAAGATTTATTTTTACTACTTTTTAAGATTTTACGTAGTACCATTGATAACATTAGGTTATTTTATGAGAAGAGAAAAATAAAATTTTAATTACTATGTTTTTAATTGTTTTATTTCTAAATTAAGAAATAAGTAACTTTTGTTAAAAGATCTATTTAAAATTCTTTATTTATGAATTTATAATTTCTGTTTACAAGATGTAGATAGAACAAACTCTGATTGCTAATTAATCGTCTAAAGGTGTCGATCGTTAGCTAATTAATTAACAACAGTGAATATTTCTCAAAAATTTGGTTAATTACTGGGAATTTCTGTACTCATTACTTATTGAGACAAATCAGCGTTATCGGACAATAGTATTTTTTTAATATTAACTAATGAGTACACGAATTAACTAATGAGTACTTCCACGAATTAACTAATGTTTACACAAATTAACTAAGGCGCACATAAAACCCGTTATATTTATGTTCGTTTATGTCAGATCTCAGCTAATTCGACCTCATTTTAATTTTAACAATTTTTGAACTTATATTCCTAGTGTGACAATTGTTTTTGTTGGTAGCGGCCATCTTGAAAAATATATTTTATTAAGTTTTTCCATTATTAGACCAGCACTACCCACCTATTTATAAAATGCAATCGGAAAATACATAATAAAAAATTTAAAATATTCTCCGATTTTTAAAAAAAAAACCGCACCTGTGCCCGATATATGAAATATACCAAAAAATTCTAAATAAATAGAGGTATGACCGTGTGTAAGGATATTACGGCCAAACGTGCGGTTCCGGAGATATTCGATATTTTTAACCTAGCTCCATACATTTTTTTTTACTTTTGTATTTTAAAAATAGATACACTGGCTCCAATGATCCCATATTTCATAATGAAGTATAATAATGGTCAAAGAATCCATTTCCAGCCAAAAAAACACGACTTTCAAAAAAAGCAAACGAAGTTCTATGAAACTCAAAATCCAGCCCACTGTGCGACGCCCGGATCGTCTACCGCGGCGGCCGCTGGGACGGGGGACCCTCCTTTCCCTCTCCCGTCCCGCCGCCTCCTTCTCCAGCATTACAGCTTCGCAGAAGGAGGCGACTGCTTCCCATTCCCCCTCGCTCCGGACCATGGCCTGGACCAGTGCCGGACGCGAGAGGGCGCCGCCGCCGATGGCCGCCTCGAGGACTCGGCGGTGCTCAGCCCAAGCAGGGCACACCGCCAAAATATGCTCCACCGTGTCCTCGGGGCGATCCTCACAATGGTGACACCCGGGCGTTTCCTCCCGCCCGATGAGGTGCAGGAACCTCCCGAAACATCCGTGTCCGGTGAGGACCTGCGTCAGGCGGTAGGTGAGGGCGCCGTGGCGCCGCTCCAGCCACTCCTCAAAGAGGGGTCTTACCGCCTCAATCGAGGCGAGCCCTGCACGAGGTTGCGACAGTCGTTCTCTCCATGTCGCCATGACATCGAGCCGGAGTTCCGTCCGCAGGGCGGCAATTTGCCGCGGCAGCGGAGTTTCGCCCCGGCCCAGTGCCTCCGCGCACGTGGCTAGTCTGCATTAAGGTTAGCCGCCGTGGCCGGAATCGGCCTGGAGAATTACATTTTTTGTTCATACTCATGAGTACAGTTCGTGCCACGAAAGATGAGACTTGACCTGCAACTTTAGTATTTTGTGAAGAATTTTTGTATGTTGTTTTAATTCCAATGTCATCGAAAAATCTCTGAATAGATATACAAATTATGGATAACTATTTCGTACACTTAGTACCTGCGCAAGCTACCCATACTGACACTCGCCAAGTCTCATCTTTCGTGGCACGAACTCTACTAGAATTTCTGCAAAAAATTACAAGTATGTTAAAGTTCAGCCAGTACTTATGTAATTTTGCGGAACCTTGGTAACATTTCCACGGGACCAACTTTAGGATTGGTTGATATATTAGACTACCATTTTATTTTCATCTTCATTAGTATGAAGTGTGTGTGTGAGTATTGAATTATGTCGAAGATATCAAAAAGACTTATTAAATATTATATCGGTCATCCAATATGTTAGACGCAATATTTTAAATACAGAGGCTATTTTTTTATTTACATTATATTTTTTGTTTTTGTAACTGCCTCGTTAGCCTGGTGGTCCTAAGCGCGAGTGGTCTTGGGTTAGGCTAGAGGCTTGAGGCCAGGTCTTGGGTTTGATTCCCAGGTTGAGCAAAGTGTTATTGGGTTTTTCTATGAAATTCTCGGGAGCAGCTCGGAGTTAGTACTTGTGTTAGTAGCCGGTTAATGGCAATAGGCTCGCCCCCTATTACATGGAACCCAAACATACCGGCGAACTGTGGGTACACATTGGTACACCAATGCCTAACCCTTCGGGGAATACAGGCGTGATGGTATGTATGTGTATTATTTGTTTTAAATTATAATGGAAAACACTGTTCAGGAGATCTACAGCCTTCTCTTAAAACAGTATTCTTTTAATATTATTTTGCCTTGCGCAGTTGGATTTTCAATGCACGGCTCAGCACCCAGAGTTAAAAATCCAACACCAGAAATTACAAAGTAATATTACAATGGCACTGCCCTCAGTTTGAGACTACCTATTTGAATCTTATTACCATTCTTCCTTGTTAGTTTATTTATTACACTATGATATTCCGGCATTTATAAGATATCTTTATTATAAGCATTTTATCCAACAGCTTATCTGCTAAATACGAAAATCCATGTTTAAAGTTTGGTACGATAATAAAATGATTGATTTGCATATAAAGTAAATAATTTCGACGACAACATTTTTTATTGTTATTTGTAAGGACAATGGCGATACATGCGAACAAAAGAAACAAGATTTTTCTATAATGATCATAAAGATAATAAAACTGCCTCGATAGCCTAGTGGTCCTAAGCACGACTGCTACGCTAGAGGTCCTGGGTTCAATTCCCAGGTCGAGCAAAAAGTGTTATTGAGTTTTTCTACGAAATTCTCAGTAGCAGCTCGGAGTTTAGATTTGTGCCCGGTTAATGGCAATAGGCTCGCCCCCTATTACATGGGACCTAAATATACCGGCGAACTGTGGGTGTACATTGGTACACCTCTGCCTAACCCTTCGGGGAATACAGGCGTGATGGTGATGGCATAAAGAAAATAAGAAGATATTTGTCGAAGGATAATGATGGAACGCATTTAGAGAATGTGTAGGTTTGACATAATGAAAGCTCCAAATAATATTATATAATTTTTTTGGAAGAATTCCTAATGCCATACTTTATGCATGATTTTTGAAATATACTCTTTTAGAAACTTTAAATTTTAATCTTGAGCTAGATGCTCACCATATTTGTAAGCCTACCACTGGCATAACATAGCGCTCGGTTGTATCAATTATAACATCTATAATTTTTGTACCTGTGTTAACAAATAAAAGTGATTTGATTTGATTTGATTTGAATGTTTGAAAACTTGAAATTCGAACTGATGGTGAAAATAGCGAAAAGGAAGAACAAATTGTGCACTATGTCCAATTCGAACATGCTATAGCATCAATGATATAATTCGGTATAGTTAAAGAAAGAAAGAAAGAAAGAAAGAAAGAAAGAAAGAAAGAAAGAAAGAAAGAAAGAAAGAAAGAAAGAAAGAAAGAAAGAAAGAAAGAAAGAAAGAAAGAAAGAAAGAAGTTTATTGTCACAAACCATGTGTATACAGATATACTAACAAAAAGGTTATTCAATAGTAGGTCTGTCAAACTCAATTAAGCCACCTAGAAGTTTCTCCTATTTTTCGAAGCTATTTCTGATAATGTGTGCTGTTAGGGAAAGTTTTGGATCCACATTTAACTATTATTGTTGAATAGTAAAGTAACATTGAGCATAATGTATTAGTTTGACGTAATTAATTTAATTATTGTCAGTTTGGCAAATGGCAGAATTTTTTTGGACTAAAAAAATATTTAGTCCTTGTTTCTTATAATCTCCTTCTAAAATCCAATCTTTGTGAAACTTTAAACAAGGTTTTAAAGACAAAATGTGTTTTTAATTTCCAATAATGCAACCACTACGACAAACAATGAGGTAGGTAGGTTTTTATTTATCTTTACTTTTTTTTTGCCGCCATCGACATTACAAAGGAATTAATGACATGCTTGCTTGCTGTTGTTGCGGTTATGAATGGTATTTATTATAATTTATAAGTTAATCACCTCAAGGTAGAAGTCAAAAGGTAGTAACTCGTCATCCAAAAAAACCTTTTCTTCTCTTATATATTCAGACATCCCTACAACCAGGTCCATTTAAATCTGTCAATGAAGGATGAACATTTTTGCGGATCATAGGACCAATCAAAAGCTTTTCAAACCAAATAATCTCGAAAACTAATAGTTTACTCCCAAAAGAATTTAAGTCACTACGGCCAATCTTGGTGGAGACTAGCCAAATACGCGAGAAACAGTAGTAGTGCACATGTGTGTGCGCTTAACATAGGTGCACGTCCTCCCTCTATTCTCACAATCACAGTCTGATGAGACAGCAGTCCGTCACGACCAGGGAGACATAATGCGCTGAACCAACAACGGCTTTACGTGCTTTCCGAGGGACGGAGTTGTCACAACTGAGAAATTCTTAATAGAAAAATCCAATAACGTTTTGCCCGTCCCGTTTGAACCCAGAACCACACCACAATCAAGACCAACGCGGTAGTCAAATCAAGGATATCATCTTGTTGAAGACTACACAGATATTAAATGTGCAGACAGACTTTTTACGAAGATCACCTTGACATTCGCGATCACCGCTAAAGCTTCTACGATAACGAAGTCCGCTCAAATAATACTAACTACCAGTCCGTATCATTTTATGGTAATAAACTTTATGAAATAAGTATACAGTATAATGAGGGCAAGCGTAAAAAGTGGATGAGTAACACAACCAAAACGAGTTTTCTAGAACTAAAATAGTCCATGTAACGGATGAGGGTAGTTATAACTAGCCATTAATGCTACGGTCCCGAAAGGATGATCAAAGCTTTGATAAGGAAAAATGCTAGCAAAAATATATTAGCTGTTGAAACTGATGAAAAGGACCAGTAATTGGTGTCGGAGATAAGATTGTAATTATTTTGCAAATTCTTCAAGTATTTGCTCTTGTTTCGGAGATTATGCTGAAAAAAAAGGCCATGTTGTGTTGTGTGTCTGTATTGTTGTTGTGTGCATGTGTATGTTGTAGTTGTGGTGTTTTAGTACCATCACGCCTATATTCCTCGAAGGGCTAGGCAGAGGTATACCAATGTACACTCACAGTTCGCCAGTATGATTTAGGTCCCATGTAATAGGCTCTCTATTGCCTATCGCCTTATTGCCATTAATCGGGCACAAATCCTAACTCCGAGCTGGTACTGAGAAGTTAGTTAGCCTTTTACGACGTTAGCCTAGTAGTCGGGCTTAGGACCACTAGGCTAACGAGGCAGTTAACACAACACGCTACTGGTCAAATAAACGGAGTAATATCCTTGTTCTACGACCACAATGGGTCAATGAGATAGAATTACGATCTTCAACTGCCGTCGCCTTTTCCGGTTGATCTAGGTCGGTATTGCCCATTATAAATTATGGTGATCTATTTTGGGACCAAGCAAAAGACTCTGAATTTACGTCCAGTGTGTCCAATCTTTTAGTACGTGAGTAAAGTTTTTGAGACAGTTCGATTATCTAGATTTCGGGGTGGAAGGGACATCATTACGAAAATTTGTATAATTTTTAGGTCCCATGTAATAGAGGGCGAGCCTATTACATGAGACATTTTAACATGATTCTAATACAACAACTACAAAGATTGGAATCCATCTTTACACAATCTCCAATAGCCTACTACTGGGTCTCTTTTCAATTATGATCTCGAATCATGAGTCATTCATTAGATTATACTTTGCAAATTTTACCATTATTACCGACCGATCTCAGCGGCGGTCGACGACACACTGGGCGGTTAGTGCAATAGTTGCTTGTACGTCGTAATTCAAGTTATTTGAACTTGCTGTTATGTAAGTTCGTATTTAATCACAATATTAACCTCTAGTCGCATCGGACCATACAATTCGTGTTCTCATGGTCCTCTACAAGGTTAACACATTCAACTTCACTTGTTCTTCTCTTAATTTGCGTCTCAATTGTGATGATTGTAATCGTATCATCTATCTGACTAACTGTTCTCTAGGATCTCGTTTGTAAACTTGAACCCTTTGTTTGATTATCTTAAGAGGTACTTTCCAAAATTTCTTTAACAGTTCATCTTTGTCGTGTATTTTTCCATTTCTCTATGGGTCTCTGTAGGCAGTCTGTCAGTTAATCAGTGCGTCACTAAACCGCTTTGTAATATTTTATCAACAATACTGTTTTCTCTAAGATCGTTATAATATTATACCATAACATAGACTGTTCGTCCTCGGAAAACGCAGGACGCATACGATCTCTCAAAGTAAACTTCAATATCTACGTTAATTAAACAGTATTGTTCACGTATACAATATAGGTACTTATAGACTAAACTAAACACAAATGAACTCAATCTCGCATCTTTATCAGTGGACTTTGTGTCCAACTGACAACGAATCCACCTGCCTAACAAGTGGTGGAATATTTTGAATTCATTTTAAGCATGTAATAAAACGAAAGTATTATTTTAAAAATAAGTGTGTTCAAAGAATTATCTTTAAAACAAGAAGTAATTGTTGCATTTTTGGAAATATTGGTTTCTCAATTGGTATAAAAATCTGATTTTATTTTTTTATGTATGTGTAGGTTTTATAGGCTTTAAGTGTATATTTAAAGCCTATAAAACCTTGAGTTGGAGCACCGTGATTAACATTAGTGACTAGTGAAGATAAAGATGCTTCCCAAATCAACTTGCTTGTCAATACAGCATCTAGTGGGAGACTAAGTTGGTTATCTACAAATTGAACAACCGCTTCTTTGCGAAAACGACCATTTTCTACAGGCACAATATAAGCAACATCGTAACGTATAATCCTTTCAATTTCCAGGGATGCCGTGCAAGTGGCCATAAACGGCGTTCAATTGTCAACTCGGGTTCCAATGGCCAGGCAATTGCCTCACACTGGTGTAATTGGTGGTCTCGAACGTTCCTGTCATGCAACATCGAGGGCTGACCGATATTAAACACATTATATATTGTGGTATAATGTTGGATGTTGGATCATTGGCTTATGAGAATGGTAGGTCAGTTTGATTCATGAGATCGTAAGAGCTACAAATCTCATTCAACTTGCAATGATGTATAAAATACGTTAAGTTGGTCACCCGGAATATGACCTGTAAATAAATAACAATAAAGAAGAATACTGAATTAACAAAGATTAGACAGATATACTTAAAGAAACCATTGAAGAAACCTGGCATGCAATAATTTGCGTAGCTGTCTAGACATTATGAAGAATTACTGAATAAGAGAGCAATAAAATGGACAAGCACAGTCAAATAGAGGTACTCAACCAGCACCTTGTCCATTTTCCCACGTATTTGAAAAAGAAAATAAACGGTTAATGAGACTGTAATTTCGACACCGACGGAGTCACGGTAGCTTCACGGCGTCATCGTCTTTAATTACTGTGATTTAAGGACTAGAATGGTGTGTGCGGTTTTGCGAAACAGAATAATTGCTAGCATATGGTGTAACAGAACCACTGTGTCTAATGATGTTAAATTGGCACCTTCAGGTTTTTTAGCGTTCCCTGGTAAAGGAGCTAAACTAAGCCTTTGTTTGTGTGGTACTCCCAAAACTAAAACTCCAGAACTCCGAACTTGGACGTTTTGGAAAAGTAAATGAAGTCTTTAGATTTCACCATTCAATCAAAGGTATATTTACACCCCCATAAGCATAACATGAATATTCTTAGGCAGTTGGTTTGGAACAAAGCAAGCAAACTAAAAGATCAGAGGAAAAACGACCCTGAGAAATTCAAGCAGCTTATTACATTAAGAACAACTATAGGTAGATGGGGATAGGTTCATAAAACGAAAGATATCAAACATGACAAGCCATTTCAAAAATGGAAGACGAACAAGCAGGAAGCACAAAGATTTAAATACCATCTTGAACCCAAACACGACAAACTTATTTTCTTAGCTAAAACAAAACGTGCTAAACCACAGGTGGTTGTTAAAGAATTAAAACCTGTAAATCTAAAGAGGACAGGTTTATACAGTACGCTATTATTGCGGCTATTACTCCTAGGAGGCCGATAGATGGTAGATAATTATGATTTTGGAAACTAGAAATGAATCCTGTCCTTTTAAAATTACTATGTTCATAGCGGATCATTAACTATTTGGATATCATAATAACACACTCTTGCGAGTTGCTTTGTTTTTATGGGTAGGAAAAAAAGAACCACCTTATTATTGTTCCAATGGGACAGGGTAAAGGCCTCTTCTCATACAGCGAAGGCACGAGCATTGATCACCTCGCTTGCTCAAGACGGATTGGCGATCCAATTTCCACATGATGATCATGTTTCTTTTGACGATGTCTACAAAATTACTAATAGGACTTTCTGGATTTCAAACATATAAAAATATAAACGTCTTTGTTATAGAATAGAGAGCTTGGACACTCTTCCTTTAACTAATGACAAATCATTGTTTCAATTCGACTTCAGTAAAAAAAGTTAAGTACATTATTAAGTTTTATTTATGAGAATTTATCTTCTTTACTTGTTAAATATACAAAAACACAAAGGAAACTTTATAATAATTACATGTTTAACCTTAATTATCATAAAGTGAAGTAAACCTTTGTGTTTTTACTATAACTCAGGTAGATTATTATTAAAGCAAAAAAAATTACGATTGCTAGGCACGACTTCGTGAGACTTCGACGCGCGTAGTAATTCAAATATCTTTACTACATTTCAGATAATTTTGGTGTAAAACTGAATTGACCTTGTGATTTTAAAATGCTCTTGTGTTTAGTGTCATAATAATTTGTTCTAAAGGTGTGGTTCTTTTGAACGATCACTGCCTCTTTATCCTATATAGTGGTCCTAAGCGAAACTGCTGCGCTAGAGGTAAACAACAATAATCAAAAATCGAACCTAAGCTATGGTTCGATTTCCAGGTCGAACTAAGTGTTATTGGGTTTTTCTATAAAATTCTCAGTAGCAGCTCGGAGTTTGGATTTGTGCCCGGTTAATGGCAATAGGATCGCCCCCTATTACAAGGGACCTAAAAAGTGAATTGTGGGTTTACATTGGTTACACCTCTGCTGTCTAACCTTTCGGGCAATCGGTAGAGGCGTGATGGTATGTTTATGTCGTTACGTTAACCGGATTAGCGCCTATAGTCTTTAATTAACATCCAAGCGCGAACTTAGTCAGTGCCTCGCGTAAACATCACAGATATACTAATGAGCAACTGCCGGAACAGCATCTTCTATAAACGTACTAATATTACAGATGATTAATGATTTATGTTTGTAACGTATAAGGCTCTGAAACTTCTGGACGTATTATAACCATTTTTCACTAATAACATAGGCTATATAACATCACGCTACGACTTACGAGAGCGGAGCATTAACCAAAGACGTAACTTATGGCGGGTGAAATAAGCCACGCGAACCAAATGGCGGGCAGTTCGCTAGTCTTAAAAAAAAAAACTAAAAGCCCTAAACTGACCTTATTGGTGAGGTTCTTCAGAAAGGTCGGGTGTGCAGTACTCGTAACCGGCGTGCTTGTATGATGGCCAAAGTAGTATGTAAGGATCGTAGCAGGTGGCGTTCTGTAGTTTCTGCCTACCCCCATGGGAAAAAGGCGTGAGTTTATGTATGTATGTATGTATGAAAAGCCTTATCGCATAATATTGTATCCGGCCAGTGTCGGTCTATCATCAGTCGAGATATCGAGGCAGGTGCTTCACAAACGAGTCTAGGGCACTGGGATTACATCTTGAATTGCAAGCCATGAGGATGAAGCTAATTACCGTCACTTTGAATAAAATCGCGCCGCAAAAAGAACCGGTTTTTATGAAGTGTTATAATTTATTTTAATTAGACCATTAATAGGTCATTTTGAACGTCGTTACAAGAGCAAGTAATATAATTAAAAATTACACAGAAGTAACTAGACAGAAGAATTAAGGTCCCTACGGCAGCCAACAAAAAAGTTGATAACCTTGAAACGGCTGAACCAATTTTGATAAAAAAATATCTAAGAACCACCGCTAGGAAACCTGCTTTAAAATCTAAAAAAAAACGCATTCAAATCGGATCACTTGTTTAAAAGCTACGGTGCCACAGACACACACACGTCAAACTTATGAAAAATTCCCCTCTTTTTCGGTCAGGGGTTAAAAAGGAATTAAATCTTGCACCTTCCAAAAGGTAGTTTCTCTTGGAGAAGAATAGGCAAGATAATCCATAGTTTGACATAGTTCAATACATAGTACCAAGGAAACAAAAATGTTTATTCTCACTACTCAAATTCACAATATTCGTTAGAATCAGAGATCTAGGTAAACCCTGATGTAATGAAAACACAGGAGTCCCTCAATGGCTGTGTCAGGTGACGTCAATTCAATCGAAATCTTTTTAACCACAATTTACCAGTTTAATCTTAGTATATGGACTTTGTAATGTCCGATTTGGAACTCCAATGCCATCTCATCATAACAATGATTATTTTTTTCTATCTTGATCCCGCTTCCTATTATCCTGTCTCTATTGGATCAAGTCCGATTAACGGAATTATCAAAGGCATTTGATAAATATGAATAATTTATTAACAATATAATATAAACAACTTCTAGATAAACATAGATTAGTTGACGTCAATAGTGCTTGTTTGGACACTAGGGTCATCGTGTGGATGTGCACGAGGCTTGGCTTCTTTGTATCCTCGGATAAACACATAGGGGGTAAAAGTTCTGATAAGATTATTGGATATTAAGATAGTAGAAGTGATAATGCCGGTCATTCATGTGCATTATCTTGTGAAGGGTTATTCCCGGCTACAGCAAAGGTCAATTAAATGTTAATTAAGGATGTCGATATTACCTGGACGACAAACGAGTAGTTATTGGTGAGTAAATACAAAATATTGAAGAAAATAAGACCGCAGGAAGACGCTGGATGCAGGCCGCTTCCAACCGGTCCTATTGGAAATCTATGGGGAAGGCCTATGTCCAGTAATGGACGTGCTGAAGCTGATATAATGATGATGATGAAGAAGAAAATAATTAAGTTTACCTATCTCATATTTGGGTCCTTCTGATCTACATATGGGCAAATAAAAAAACAACACTAGTTTGTATGTATTTGCCATTTTTTTTTTGTATTTGTATTTGGTATTCCAACAACTATTTTGAGGCAAAACAAACAAACTTAAATATTTTTCTGAACTCAGTGCAGTTTGAAACAACTTGAAACAAGAATAACCCACTTAATATTTTTATAGCAAGTATAATAAAAAATAAAATTCGATTTGATAATATCGGACGAACTTTGTACCCGATAGGTTCGACATTGACTTGACCGAACTAGCGCGCAAGTCCGACAGAACATTCCTAACTTCCAAAATAGTATGACTGTTCGCACTCTGCGTACTAATTAACTAACTATACACACACTTGAATAAAGAGAAAATATTTTCTGTTTGTTTGTAACGAATAGGCTCCGAAAGTACTGGACCGATTTAAACCATTTTTTCACCAATAGATAGCTAGATTATTCCTGAGTAACATAGGCTATATAACATCACGCTACGACACACGGGAGCGGAGCAGTAAACGAAGACGTAACTGACGCGAGTGAAACAAGCCACGCGGACGAAATCGCGGGCAGTTCTCTAGTTAACTATACACACACTTGTATTTTAACCGTCCGTATAGGTAGGAACCTAGGCGTATCGTGTAAAATTAGAGTCTGGATAGTATTAGAATATAGGCTAATCTCTGTCGTTCCTTGGTTAAAATACCAATGACTGGCTGAAGAATATTCAGTGTGAATGAGGATGGTGCAGAACACACAAAGGAAAAACCTAGAATACCACGCGATTCTAATTGAAATGAGAGCCACTACAACCACTTGGAGCTGTATGACAGTAAAATAAGGGACAAAAACCATGAATTCTCTATTCCGGACTGAGCATCAGACAACTAGATTATTTTTAGGAAAATTACAGGTTCGCTCTTCTCCCTTCTGTATCATTCTCAGCGGCTGGTAAAAAAATAATTTGCCCTTGTTTTAGGTCAACAAATATCGTTATTAACATTAAGGACGATAAAAAGAAACATGCCAATTTTTCAAACTTGATCTGCCGAAAAAATGGAAAAATTTCTTGCCCGTATCTTTATTATTCCGTATTTTTTGTTTCATATTTTCCGTAATTTTGAAAACTTTTTCGCAATGATGGCCAGATCATGTAACTTTCATCTTAGTTAGCCTAGTATTTCTTGACTATAAAATTTGGCCATTCTAATAATACACATCTCATCACGCCTGTATCCCTCGAAGGGGAAGTGTACACCCACAGTTCGCCGGTATGCTTAGGTCCCATGTAATAGGGGGCGAGCCTATTAACAATAATGTTTTCTATATTTTCTAACTAGGCAAATAGCAACAGCTAGTACTTATAGTATCGGAAAACCGCGCAATCCCACGCATCGAGAGAGGCCATAAATATTACGTGCATTATTAGTTCTAATCTTAAGTGCTACAAGATTAAAATAATAACATGGATTTTTGTTAATCTCCATTTGGGTATCGGAGTAAACTACGTTGTATGTTGTAAAATATCTACATTTCTTGTTGTTTCTTCTTTATTACCTTTGATTAGTGGTTGGCGCAGTTTGTTTGTATCTTTTGTATGTACGCTAGCTTTACCTCGCGGTTTTAACTTTTTTTTGCCGGGGTGGAAAATGTTCCAGGATGTCTGTCAGACTCTTACTGACTGAACACCACCCCGGTGTTCCTTTCTCACACTTACATCGGAGATCCTGGTTACGTGTACGTCCTTGGTTACTGCTTTACTCCCGTGTGTTGTAGCATAATGGCATAAAGCCTATAACCTTCCTCGGTAAACGGGGTATTCAACGCAAAAGGATCTTTTTCAGTTCGAACCAGTAATTCCTGAGATTAGCAAATCGTCAATAGCTTTGAGGCATGCAGGAATGATGATGGAAATTATGAAATAACTAAACAATGAACATGAATATAATCAATAAAGCATGACGAAATTAATGTAAATATGGTAAATAAACATTATGAATATGATATCGTTTGTAATTACTGACTCCATCACTCCCCAAATGTCTTATTAACATTTACAATGAATGTAGCTTTTAAGCCCAATTCTACGCAATAAACACTATAATAACAAATAATCAGAAAGTAAATATTCACGCTGAAAGATAATTTAACATCTGATCGTATCTGTTTAGATAATTATTGTGAGATAAATTGCTTTACGTATCAACTAAACACATTGGCAGAAATATTTCATCATTTCTATTGACTCAGTGTTTGTAGGGTATGCGCTCGGTTTATCTTGGCAGTTCATGGTTGCAGCTGCATTGGAAGCAAAAGCATATTTTAATATCAACAATTGTCTCAAATTCAAAAAGATATTACAAAAAAACGGTAATTTAAAAAACTAAAAAACCCGACTGCTATTCTTTAAAAATCCCTAAAACAAGATAAATTGTAGCAGTCGGGACCCATTCTAGAAATGGAGGATTAGTTAATTGAGAGCACATACCTATATAACATTGCAGATGGTCCCGAATGGGTCCCGACTGCTACAATTTATCTTGTTTTAGGGATTTTTAAAGAATAGCAGTCGGGTTTTTTAGTTTTTTAAATTACCGTTTTTTATTTTTTATTTTTTTAGTGTTTTGAAAAAGAAATTAATATACCCAGTATCACTCTTACAGTAAATACGAATCTAATGACACCTCTCAAGCTAAAATCCATCGATCCGTTCAGGCTGCAGAGCGATCCAAACATTTGAATTTGGCGCCAAAAATCCGCCATTTTGTTTTTTTTATTTTGACATACCCAGTGTCACTCTCACAGTAAATACGAATCTAATGACACCTCTCAAGCTAAAATCCATTGAGCCATTCAGGCTGCAGAGCGTGCCAAACAATTATACATACATACATACATACATACATACAAACATACCCTCGAAAAACATAACCCTCCTTCTGTCGCAGTCGGGTAAAAAAGAAACTGACTGCGAAGGACTGCCTCGTTAGCCTAGTGGTCCTAAGCGCGACTGCTGCGCTAGGGGCTGGGTTTCTGCCGGGGCTGCGGGCTGTTCGAAAGAGATACCGCGCCCCCGGAACGCAAAGGGCACACGAAGGAACATAGACGGGTTTTAGTCAGTAAAAGTCTGACACTCCCTCCCGCCCCGCCCAGGGCGGGGGAAGTTATTTGATGATTTCCCGTCTATAAAAAAAGGGGCTGGGTTTGATGCCCAGGTCGAACATAGTGTTATTCGATGAAATTCTCAGTAGCAGGTCGGAGTTAGGATTTGTACCCAGTTAATGGCAATAGGCTCGCCCACTATTACATAGGACCTAAAATATTCAGGTAGACTGTGGGTGTATATTGATACACCTCTGCCTAAGCCTTTGAGGAACACAGGCGTGATGATATGTTAAATTGTCCTTTTTTATGGAACAGTTCATTTCTTGTTTTTATAATCGACGAAAGGGGAGGGGGGGGGGGGTTAGGATCATGATTGTGGGTTAGTTTTCGTTACAATGTCCCTTTCACCAGTTATACTTAACTAGCTTCTGCCCGCGACTTCGTCCGCGTCACAGTTGATGTGTTATCCTACGGGTACCGTACATTTTCCCGGGATAAAAAGTAGCCTATGTGTTATTCCAGACTATAATCTATCTTTGTGCCAAATTTCATCCAGATCCATTCAGCCGTTTAAGCGTGAAAGAGTAACAAACATCCATACATCCATACATCCATACTTACAAACTTTCGCCTTTATAATAGTAGTAGGATAGTAGTAGGATAATCCTCTGCTAATTTGATGACGTCATTAAATTGCCAATAGGTTTGTCGTGTTTAGTGTACTGGTATAGCTTGCATAAGGGGAAACACGTAAATAAACGTGTGGCGCACCCAGGAAAATCTACAGGACAAATATGCAATATGATAGGTTAGTGACCTGCCACTTTTCAGATAATCCTACTTCCCACTACTACTAATATCATAAAGCGATAGTTTGTGAGCATGGATTGAAGGTTGGATGGATAGATGGATGGATGTTTGTTACTTCTTCACGCCTACAGCTAAGTTTACGGCTAAACGTATATGACTAGGGCGTGCAAGACCGGTTTTCCGGTTTTGCAAAAAACCGGAAACCGGTCAAAATTTACCGATTTTTGAAAACCGGGGTTGAGACACAAAACCGGTGTTACCTCCGGTTTTCCCGTCATTGAATTACATATTTACATTTAGGTTTAAACAACTTTTTTCGAACACACTCAAGAAATATTTAATTTTGGGGCATCAAATATATCCGAACGCAACCTATACCCACTATCCTTACCCCCAAGAATCGGTCTGATTTCGACCTTGCAGTTGGTGGTTTATCAAGGTAGAGCTAGCCATGTATGAAAGCGGAGGGCATCGGGATATACATATATCTCACAGAAGCTTACGACTATTTTATGTGTGTAGGTACGACCAACAAGTGTAGAGCGTGAAAAAAAAAATGTTGTTTATTTAAAGTTGTATACGGTACACAGTTGATTTGATCTCGTTTTATAGGTAGCTCATTATGAATCTTTTAATAATGTTGTTAGTAGTTATTAATTATATAGCTCAAGATCAACCAAATAGAGACGTATAGTAATTGTGGTTGTGTTTAGTGTCTCAAGAAGATGAAAGTGTTTTGTATGTTTAAAAAATATTATTCTATACCACAAACTTACTTGTTGTTGATTTGATCTTATTTTGAGTTCCTGTTATCCAAACTATTAATTTGGTCTAGTTAGTATTGGTAGGCATAAGGGTTTGTTCCCATGACCGATTATCGGGCCGATTTTTGACAAATTTCTTTATCGGCAAGAAGAAACTACCGATTCGGTCCGAACGGTCGATTAAAAAGAGGTACTTATATCATAAAATTTGTTTTATGTAGAGATTGTGGGTATCTAAGAATATTGTTTTCTTGTTAAAATACTACTATAAAAACAATATAAAATTGTTGCCGAAACCGGGCCTAACACCGGTTTCCGGTTTTGGGGCCTCAACACCGGAATTCAAAACCGGTTTTGAAAACCTTCCGGTTTTGCACGCCCTATATATGACACTGTTGAACTTTAACAACATATAATAATACTTTTTACCCAGGAGAAGTGGACGGTTTCCGTGGAATAATCTATCGAATTTGACTTTGAATTTGAATTTGAGGGCAGGAGCTAGAGGTTAGGTTATTTATTTACACTGTATGCAACAATAGGTACAAGGACGGACTTAATTTCCTATTTATAAGGCCAGTCAA
Source organism: Caradrina clavipalpis (assembly GCA_932526535.1). Lineage (NCBI taxonomy): Eukaryota > Metazoa > Arthropoda > Insecta > Lepidoptera > Noctuidae > Caradrina > Caradrina clavipalpis. Next base: position 3,911,695 of record OW052110.1, read on the forward strand.
TCAATGGTGGTGAAGAGACACCATGGCAGTTGCAAATTATAGTAAGAGCCCTGTGTCCAGCAGTGGACATCCTACGACTGATATGATGAAAGAAGTTGATAAAGGAAAAGAAAATCGTACACCACAGACAAAATTGGAAAAGGAAAGGATGAAAAATATTCAGACCAAGGAATAAACTGAAATGTCTCGGCAGTTAATAGACAGTCTGAGTACAATTTAAAAATAAATTGTCTACAAAAGATATTTCGTAATGTGTCTATGCGCAATGACGTCTGAACGATATTTTTAACTTTTTCCGCGGAATTTATTTTTCGTTTAAATATGTTATGCTGTGATCTTTATTAACTTACAACTTTTGAGGAGCATCATTGCCATATTGGACATATTTTGGGAAGCTGACCTTATTGATGAGGTTCTTCAGAAAGGTCGGGTGCGCATTACTCGTAACCGGAGTGCTGGTATGACCAGATGTATAAGTAGACAAGACGAAAGGAGTATGTAAGGATCGTAGTAGGTGGCGTTCTATGGTATCTGCCTACCCCCATGGGAAAAAGGCGTCAGTTTACGTTTGTATGTAGGTTTTTGTCAAGGGCTTCTGGATAAATGAACAACGGCTACTATACTCTGGTGCTTCTTTTTTTCGAATTGTCAATTTAAGTAAGTCCCTTTTAACTAGGTACGTTTTTTTTAAGTATGGGAATTTATCAAATGGCTTCTTCCGCTCTGGGGGGAGCGAAAGGGAGTGGCAGACTCTACTGACTAAAACCCATTCGTGTTCCTCCTAATGCCCTTTGCGTCCAATGGTCACGACTCTTTTGAAGGAATTCCACAACCATGACAGGTTATAGTAGATACTTGGCTCCAATAGCTGGCCAGTCAAATACTAACTCTATTCTAATGCCAAAAAAGCTTTATCTATGCATTTTCTTCTTTATTTTTCGTGTCATTGATGCCCATGTACCTACTACAATACTGATATTCAAGAACATCTCTTGAGCAGTTGTTTGGCCAACGTGGACTAAGCATGTGCTTCTAGCTCCAGCCGTGTATTTCTACTAAATATACAGACTATTTTCAGTACTTAAGTAATGTAAAGACAGCGTCGTCAACTGAGCACCTCCTGGCCTCATTTAATTTAATTAAATATCCATTTATTTACTGGCTTGGTACCCAATCGGTGCACCTGTCTGTACTTATGTTAAATCGATACACAAAACAATTTCTTTCTATTCGCAAATTCCACGTAATTAAACAGCTACCACTAAACATACAACAAAAGAAATCGGTAAACAGTCTAAAACTCTCAGTATCAACGTAAAATCACCTGATATTGCACCCACACATACGAAAGTCGCCCGTAACAACAACACTATCGATGTGTGTGCACGTAACAATTTATCACACAAGTAAACAGCTGGTATGTTTACATAGAGTGCGCGTGTACCGGACGCACTTGTAAATTTTCGTGTTCACGTTTCTTTTGTACTCGTACAAAAGTTAAATGACCGAGGAAAGAAGTACTCGCCACAAACGTACAGCTAAAAATGCATTCGCAATAAAAGAAAGTGGTAATGCACTCGGTAACGTTGACGCGTGTGCTATTTCGAGGAACAATGCAGACGGCAGAAGCCACAAGTTGCAAGCAAATGTATGAAAATGCAACTTTAATTCAACTACAAATACAGAGAAATCACAAAAAAACCGGAGTATTTGGCAAGTTTTCGATTGTATCGCGACTGTTTTCCTGCCTATTTGCATCTTCTACGTCGCTACACGTAGGAAGCTAGATCAGCTGATTTATTTCGGTAAACAAATACGTGAAGTGGGCTTAAGGTGAGGCATCAATCCCTATAATTAGGTGGTTTTTTTTTAACTTTTTTTTCGGATGGGTCATCAAATGACTTCTCCAGGTGGGAGTGTCAAACTTTTACTGACTAAAACCCATCTATGTTCTTTTTTGTGTTGTGTTCCCTTTGCGTTCCGGGGGCGCAGTATCTCTTTTTTTTTGTTGCTGGAAATGAGCTTCATTTCTTGGATGCATGAATTTATTCCTTTAAAAAAATCATTTTAAGTAACTTTTGGTAGCGTAGTAAAATTTTCAATATTCACCACAACACCCTTCTAAAAGTTATTTAAAATGAATTCCTTCAAATAATGAATGTGTGCATCGAAGAAAGTGAAGCTCATTTCCAGCATGCAATTAGTTACTGTACTCGTTTTTTTCGTCCGAATAAAATAAGTTTAGATTGAAATTTCATGGTTTTTGTTAAATTTAGTTTACCAGGTTTGTAGAGATTTGATCCTTGTGATTAACCCTATCGATAAGTGCCATAAAAGTACAGGATGCTATTTTATCCGATTTTAGTCTGTTCGATTCCCGGGTGTGGCAAGCGTATTTTCAAAATTATTTAAATGCAGTTTTGTTTCTTTTTAAAAATAAAGGAATGTTTCCTTTCAGTAAAATTTGCTAACTCAAGTATTTAGAGTACTTTCCCTCCAGGTAGCATAATAAATTTCCACCCTGTATAACACATAATTTCACATAAATGAACCAACTTATAGTCTTGTTCTGGTAGTCCGTTTTTGGATTTATACAATAAAATATGTATAGTCAATTCAATTTAAAAATGTTGCGCATCAATGTTTGTAAGTAACTTATTCACAATCACAAGAATTTTCTTGTAATGTTTTTTCCATTTATACGTTAATTTGTGAAAACGTTGTAATTTATTAATAAATAAATACATTCAAGGTGGACGAACTTCCCGATTAAGACCGCTGAAAGGCGTTGGATGCAGGTCGCTTCTACCGGTCCTTTTGGAAATCTATAGGGAAGGCCTATGTTCAGCAGTGAACGTCCTGCGGCTAATATGATGATGATAATGATGAAACACATAAGAGGACAAACCTAATGCCATAAACAATTTACCAATATATATGTACGCTGAAATGAAAATCCGGTAACATACGGACAGAAAAGTAGCTCTCCGGAAATTTCAAACAGGCAGTTAAGCTTGAAAATTGACCCTTTAGAAAAAGCAAGGAAGACACATGATGACATGACTCACAATGATGGAAACAAAATGATAGTGTCATGCAAGACACATTACGGTGCAACATTAGCGAGTGTTTCGCAAACGATCGCGGTGCGCGTACGCCGCAATCTTCCGCCCTGCGCATGCGCATTGCGAAACGTGCTGCTCACATGTCGCGCGATTTGTTTGGCGTTGTGCGTTAGGGATGCCTGATTGACTAGAACAATGGCGCACAGTGGGCTGAAAATCGGCTCTAGAAGACTTAGGGTTTTCAATTTCTAAGTGTCGGTTTTTTTGCCAGATATCGCTTCTATTAGTTATTACCATACACAAAAATGTCACCCGAGTTAATTCTGCTCAAAAACGAAGGAATTATAATTTTTTTACGAAAAATTTGTATGGAGCCAGCATGAAAAATCGAATTATCTCTGAAACGGCAACGAAAACCGTAATATCCTCACAGGTGATTTTAGTACTAATTATTTATGATTTTTTGACATACTTTATATAAAGGTTCAAGATGCCGATTTTTTTTTAAAAATCGTCTAAGTATTTGTATTTATTTTTACATATAAAACGGTTCCAAATGGTGTTTAAATTACGGAACATAGACTTTTAACAACAACTAACACTCAATAGTATCACCCCTATATCCCCGAAGGAGTAGGCAGAGGTTTATAGTACACCCACGCTTAGACAACTATGTTCGAGCTAGATATTTTTCATCACAAAATGAGTTTTAAAACTTTTCATTCACTCATATCAGCCTAAAGCCGTCCACTGCTGAACTTAGGCCTCCCCCAAAGAGCGCCACCCATCCCAGTCCTGGGTAGCCCGTACCCATCCGCCGCTTGCTAGCTTCTTCAAATCGTCAGTCCACCGTTCAGCAGGGCGTCCCACACTATGTTTGCCAAAACGAGGTCTCAGCACCGTATTTAGCTTTTTGTGCGCCCTGTGCGAGCTTCTATAACGGCGTCCTGTGCGGGCTTCTATGAAGGCGCCCTTAAAATAAATCTGGTCCTGGTTTGGTCATTTCTGCGCCCCTCCAGGGTCTGCGCGCCGTGCCTGGGCACCGCTGGCACTGCCCTAGTTACGACACTGCGTGGTCTTCACTCTGACACGTATTTGCTCCGCTGACCGTCTCTACGTCTGCAGACCTGACCGGCCCACTTCCACTTCTGCGAGGAATGTCGGTGATTTTAGTTCTCTGGCGAATGACTTTATTGCGAAATTAATGCAACAGAGGAATCCCGAGCATTGCCTTCTCCTTCGGGTGTTTTACACCAAATTTCGCGCATTGTCCCGGATACCAACCAACAGTGGGTTTTGTGTTGGGTGGCATCCGGGAAGATGCGCAAAATTTTTGTATCGTTGATCCCACAATCCCTTAAAACCAGGGTGTTTAACCAGTGCGTCCTACCTGTGATAACCTATGGAGCCAAAACTTGGACACTCATCGTGAGGCTGGGGCACAAGTTCAAGGTCGCTCAGCTTGCCAATGAGAGGGCAATGCTCAGAGTTTCTCTGGTGAACAGATTTCGTATTGAAGTCATCCGACAGAGAACTAAAGTCACCGACAGTGCTCGGAGAATTAGTACGCTGAAATGGAAGTGGCCCGGTCATGTCTGCAGACGGACAGACGGTTGGCGGTGCAAACACGTATAAGAGTGATGACCACGTTTAGGCAAACGTAGTGTGGGACGCCCTGTTGAACGGTGGACTGACGATTTAAAGAAGCTAGCAAGCGGCGGATGGGTACGGGCTACCCAGGACTGGGATGGGTGGCGCTCTTTGGGGGAGGCCTAAGTTCAGCAGTGGAGGGCTTTAGGCTGATATGAGTGAATGAAAAGTTTTAAAACTCATTTTGTGATGAAAAATATCTAGCTCGAACATAGTTGTCTAAGCGTGGGTGTACTATAAACCTCTGCCTACTCCTTCGGGGATATAGGGGTGATACTATTGAGTGTTAGTTGTTGTTAAAAGTCTATGTTCCGTAATTTAAACACCATTTGGAACCGTTTTATATGTAAAAATAAATACAAATACTTAGACGATTTTTAAAAAAAAATCGGCATCTTGAACCTTTATATAAAGTATGTCAAAAAATCATAAATAATTAGTACTAAAATCACCTGTGAGGATATTACGGTTTTCGTTGCCGTTTCAGAGATAATTCGATTTTTCATGCTGGCTCCATACAAATTTTTCGTAAAAAAATTATAATTCCTTCGTTTTTGAGCAGAATTAACTCGGGTGACATTTTTGTGTATGGTAATAACTAATAGAAGCGATATCTGGCAAAAAAACCGACACTTAGAAATTGAAAACCCTAAGTCTTCTAGAGCCGATTTTCAGCCCACTGTGTGGCGGTGAGAAGTGAGGTAAGTATGGCATGGCCAAACTGAGAGAATTGCTACCTGTTGCATAAGTTGATGAAGCATACGAAGACATAGCACTTGATAGCACTAGTCTTAGGTGTAGTTAAATGTTTTTGTTGTCGCTCATTTAATTTTTATTTGAATAAGTAAGTACTTCTATAATGTTTTCAATTGCAGTAAGTTGTACTTATAATATAAATACATTGAGCTAACATTTTTAATCATTGATGGTAATTTATTATAAAGTTCTGCGCCTTAGATAGGTAAGGTAAACTTTGATTTGCCGAGTTTCGTTCTTATCTTGGGTAAAATTGGCTCAACATGAACTTCTTTGTTGTCTTCGTTTCAACGGTTCTAAGAATGTCTAGTAAGCAGATAGGGAACATTTTACCGTAGTAACCTAGAAGTTTTGTGAAATCTGGACTGGGATCGGTCAAACTGACGGAGACAGAAAACTCAAAACAAAAAGTCTTCTATCTTCAAGCTATGGCTATCATCAGATGGCACCAGGTCACGAGATCATTGAAACACCAATGACGAAGACGTGTTTGTAGAATCATCAACGACCTTATTGTAATTCGATTTTTAAGTTCAAAATCCAAACATAACCCTATCTATTGTTATGCAGTTGTGTAAACTCAAAGGTCGGTGGTATGAATAATGTTACTTGACAAAACAATGTGTGTGGAAATGTACCTTACACTTACTGATATGATTCTGCCCTCGCCCTCTGTTTTATTAACAGCCTATGGAAACTTGTATACACGAAGTACTCTTAAGTACTTAGTAAAAGTATCCTATAATGTTAAACTAGGTTGTTGGAGCTGAGCGTGGGGTCCTAGGTTCGATTATCAGGTCGGGTAAAAAGGGTTGGGTTTTTCCATTAGGAATTTTTGAGTAGCAACCCGGAGTTTGGAAGTTGCTGGTGTGACACACCCGTGCCTCGGAAAGCACGTAAAGCTGTTGGTCCCGGCTGTCGTTCGTAGATCTTTTACAGTTGTTACGGTTAGTCAGAAGCCGGGAAGTCTGACAACCAGTCTTACCAAGAGGTGCCCTGTCTTGCCCAGTAACTGGGTTGTGGAAGTCAGATAGGCAGTCGCCAGATGTAAAACACTGGTATTCAGCTGCATACGGTTAGACTGAAAGCCGACCCCAACATAGTTGGAAAAAGGTTGCCTAGCTTTTCCCCAATTATGTTGAGGCACGTGTCTGCTTGCCTAGGCTGACACGCTTCAGACACAATAGGTCAGTGTCTACCTGTGTATGCCATCTCATTGGGTCTAAACATTGAATAACAATGATCAGTCGTAGCAATAGATTAGTCCTTTGTTATTAAAATTGTAGTAATGTTATATAAATAAAAGTGATTAGAAAAAGATGTTGCTATCTCTTGCAAAAATATCATAGTTATAATTCCCGTGGGAAAGTTAGTATTGACTTAAAACATTGCATACCGACTGTACTGGAATTCATTATATAATTAGAAACACAACGGCTAAAGATACTTCTATAATAATATTATACTCGTAATATTGTAAAGAAGAAAGATTTTGCTTGTTTGTACCGAATAGGCTCCGAGATTACAGCACCAGTCGTTTCGGAGCCTATTCGTAACAAACTTAAAATTTTACCTCTTTAGTAAGTATATATGGGGTATAGGTAAAGTCAAAATTTAAGTATATATTTAAATAATAGTATGAGGTAAGTCATTTAGTCAGAAAGGTGAAACTCCCTGTGCCAAAAACTAGGCTTCATTGTCACTAGTACCATTAACAGTTCCATGATGGAACTATTGATGATTTTTGTAACCACTAGTTCCATTTTGCAAGGCAAATGAAAATAATGGAACTAATGTTGAATCTTCGTTGTCACTAGTACCATAACAGTTCCATGATGGAACTCTTGATGATTTTTGTAACCACTAGTTCCATTTTGCAAGGCAAATGAAAATAATGGAACTAATGTTGAATCTTCGTTGTCAGTAGTACCATAACAGTTCCATGATGGAACTATTGATGTTTTTTGGAACCACTAGTTCCATTTTAAAAGGCATCTTAAAATAATGGAACTAATGTTGAACCTTCGTTGTCACTAGTACCATAACAGTTCCATGATGGAACTATTGATGTTTTTTTTAGTCACTAGTTCCACATTATGACTTTAGGCACTTGTGAAATTTTTTAAGCGTTAAAAATCACTAGAGGTAAAAACACTTAGGTTTTATAATCATTTTAATCAATAAAATCAACATATTTTTTTTCATTTACGATTCGGATTCAGAGTATTAAAATCACTACAGCACGTGCTCAACGAATTTTATCTAAAAAAATGGCCCATAGATATTTCGCCTGTTATTAGTTGCATTTGGGTTTCAATGATCATCCATCATCCATGAGGCGAAATATCTCGAAAAATCGCGAATCGTAAATGAAAAAAAAATATGTTGATTTTATTGATTAAAATGATTACAAAACCTAAGTGTTTCTACCTCTAGTGATTTTTAACGCTTAAAAAATTTCACAAGTGCCTAAAGTCATAATGTGGAACTAGTGACTAAAAAAAAACATCAATAGTTCCATCGTGGAACTGTTACGGTACTAGTGACAACGAAGGTTCAACATTAGTTCCATTATTTTAAGATGCCTTTTAAAATGGAACTAGTGGTTCCAAAAAACATCAATAGTTCCATCATGGAACTGTTATGGTACTACTGACAACGAAGATTCAACATTAGTTCCATTATTTTCATTTGCCTTGCAAAATGGAACTAGTGGTTACAAAAATCATCAAGAGTTCCATCATGGAACTGTTAATGGTACTAGTGACAATGAAGCGTCAGAGTTTCTAAACCGCCTCAAGGGCCTCTGACATGGTTACTGATGTCAGTGATGTCCAAGATAAACTTAGAAAGTACATATGAATTAGGAAAAGTCACATTGGTACTTGCCCGTGCCCGGTTCCGAACCCACAACCTCGTGCATGGGAGGCGGGCGCCTTAACCACTGGGCCATCACGACACTGGTAGGTGCGGTAAAGTTCCGTTATTTAGATAAGTTATAAAAAGTCAACCTCGGATTAAATTAATGACGATTAAGCATCTGTCTATCCGTGTGAATTCCAGTGGCTCAGAAGCAGATGAGTAGCCAATTTAACCCAATTTAGACGGATTACAGACAACGTGCAGACAGTTCTTCCAAATTTAGACGTTCTCGAATTTACTGATCGTTTTACCGAGATTTGCTCTAGTATATAAAGACGAAAAAAATATGTGAAATGAGCTTGAGGTAAACCGTCATCCCAACTAATAATGCTGGCTGCAGGTTGTTCGAAAGAGATACCGCACCCCCGGAACGCAAAGGGCACAAGAAGGAACATGGATGGGTATTAGTCAGTAAAAGTCTGACACTCCCTGCCACCCCGTCCAGAGTGGGAGAAGTCATTTGATGCCATCGGTAAAAAAAGAACAATGCTAGGGATTGACAACTCACCTCACTTCATCTAAATTCACAAGGGAAGATTTACGTTTGTTCATCGCCCGAACGAACTATATCTGAAGATTATTTGTCCGTCACCTAATTAAGTAATTAATCAACCTGCTAATAAATGGAATAACGATGTCTGTGTTAAGGTATGTTGATATGCACGCAGATAATAAATTATAATCTCGATTGAATTCCAACTACCTTACGTGTTACTTGGACAATGGATTTTATGAAAATGACTTGTATTTTTGTTAAAAGGTTATAAAGCTAGAAAATTCCTAAATACCAGAATTTTTTTGAGTGTCAATCAAACTACGTAGGTTTGCACCAAAAACTGCAAGCAATAATAAAAAAATCTATCCTAATATACTAAAATCAAAGAGTTTTCTGTTTGTTTGAACGTGGTAAAATGTGGAACAATTAGTCGGATTAAAAAAAAATGTACTTGGTAGGCAGACTTATGGGGAATAGTAAAAGCCATATGACGTTACGCTACGATACGACTCACAACAGCGGAGCAGCAGTGTGATTCTCTAAGCCTCACTTCGTAATCCGAAAGCTGAATCCGCAGTGAGATTACAAAATGGTATTCTGTTAAACACGATCACGCCCGGCGACGTCACCACGGCGAACAAATACTAAACCAATGACAGGTTGGTTCGTTATCGAAGTGAGCGCGATCACTTTAGTGAGACTCGTTTTCGAGTTTGCATTTTAGAGAATCGCACTGCAGTAAACAAAAACGTAACTTAACGTTGGTAAAAAAACCACGCAAACGAGGTCGCGGGCAGTAGCTAGTCGCAAATAAATTGCAATAGTTTGCAACTGTACTTTTTAAACGGTACCTATTATGTTATACAGCTTAATAGTTTCCATTTTATGTAACTTCAACTACAGTTAAGTATGAATAATGGGTCTTAGCTTACACATCCAGTGTGAGGTCAGCGCGTCTTGAAAGAACCGATTTCTTTGTAAAATCTACATACATACGTATATAATCTGACGCCTTTTTCCCATGGGGGTAGGCAGAAACCACAGAACGCCACCTGCTACGATCCTTACATACTCCTATCGCCTCCTCCACGTTCATAGATCGGGTCATACAAGCATGATGTCGGTTACGAATAATGCGCACCCGACCTTTCTGAAGATTCTAATTACCTTTCTTTGTAAATACTAACATCACCATTTTCCCGCAAAATTACTGCTTCAGAAGAAAAAGGACCGCCTACATCTTACTACTATTATAAATGCGAAAGTTTGTATGAATAGATGTTTCTTACTCAATCACGCCAGAACGGCTGAACGGATTTGGATGAAATTTGGCACAGAGATACATTATAGTCTGGAATAGCACATAGGCTAACCCAGAAAAATTTACGGTTCCCATAAGAAGTCAACGTCAATATCATAGATAATTGTTATCATACACGAAAAAAAATCGGCCAAATAAACATTGCTACAATTAAAACATAAATAATTATGTAGAACTACACAATACTGTTATAATTTGTGCAGATCTCTATTTAGATAATGTTTGCGTCATATTGTTGAAGAATAGTTTCTGACACGGACAGCAAGCGTGCTTGACCCAACAGAGATAAAGGACCTATATACGCCCAGAGCGAGCTGTAAAACAAATAAGTACCTTACGGTTCAATGTTCAGTCAATATTATAACAGAATTAATGATTGTATTGTTTTGATTGAGTTAGTACATTATTTGCTTGTTGCTAATGCTTTATATTAAATTTAAGATCAGCTTTCCTCACTATGTCGTTCAATCTGTGTGTCAATGATGTCCAAGATAAACTTTGAATTGGAAAATGACTAGTATATTGGTAATTTCCCGGTATCGGGCCTGCAAAAACATCGTGGGAGAAGTCTGAAGTCGCCAATGCGCCTTAAGCAAAAGTAGAGATCAATGTTCATACCTTCTCTGAACGAGAATCGCGAAGAGATCCTTTGGCCAGCAGTGGGTCAATAATAAACTGGTATTATTATTACTAATACTGTATGATAGTAAAGATAGCGACGAGACACGATCCCCATCGCCAACAATGTCGGTTTGGCAGCCGTTTGGACTTTTTGATGGACGAGAATTTCATTGCCTTTTAAAAGTTGAACCAATTTTTCGTCCGAACGAGAGATATCTCATGCCGTGGAGTGAATATAAGCCAATCTCCAAGGCGACATTGAGGGTATTTCCTCGAATTTCGACGAGACATTAAGCCATTCGCCAAACTCGAATTTATATTTTTATCACCAGAATCAGGGCCCGGCTGATGGTAAACGGTTACCGTAGCTTATGCACGCCTCAAACACTAGCGGCATTACTCGCGCGTTACTGACCCTTAAAAACCTATTCAGTCCCATTTACAGTCTAAAGAAGTTCGCCAATGGCGCGTCCTAAGTAGGTACTCATCTCATTGAAATTACCGACAAGTCCATGAGATGACGGACGGCAGACAATCGTGATCGCGTGATCTTCAATTACCGGCGGCATTGCCACTTACACCAAATACTTCCTGTGCTGATCTTAATGCAATTAAGATGTCTTCTCGGAATTTTTAAAGGGATTACGTACATTTAGAGCATTCATGCTGTAGGTATGGTATCTCATAGTTACAAACTTTCAAGTTCAAAATCTTAGAAATTAATGAGCCAATTTTAATGATAAGTACAAAGTACGTAAGTATGTAACGAGTCAGTTGAGAATATTTAAAAAAAAGTAGAACAATGGGTGATTTATTTTTTCATAGAAAACTAAAGCTATTGATGCAATTTAATGTTTTAATTAATTTTAAAGGTTTTTGGCTTCAAAGTTTGTATGACCATACCACATACAGACAGAAATCTCAGTAGGAATTTTTGTGCTGGATTTTATTTCTACTGAAATACAAGGAGAATGTGAAGGGGTTGCTTCCCCTTCACATTCTCCTTGTATTTATCTAAGGAAGCTGTAATATTTGAGAGAAAATCACATACCATCACACCTGTATTCCCCAAAGGGTTAGGCAGAGGCATAACCAATGGACACCCACAGTTCACCGGTATGTTTATAAATTTCATGTAATAGGGAGCAAGCCAATTGCCATTAATCGGGCGCAAATCCTAACTCCGGACAAAAAAGAAAATCAAAAAGTATGAAACGCTCATTTTGTATTATTACCATTTTTTTTGGAGTGAAGTGATTCAATAAAAAAAATGCCTTGTATTGTAGCCAAGAATAATCATTATTACTACATAAAGAAGCAACAATCGCGTTTCCCAGCTTCCAACATATCCCCTGTTCATTGATAATTCCCATTTTATACCCCGCAGCATAGCCTCAGACAAGGCAACTATACTGTGCTTACCATCCCTCACTGAGTATGTTCATGATTCAGATAATTACCTATTCACATAGAATAGACATGAAGAATCCCTGCAGCACTAAGGCAAGACCTATATTTACCCATGAAAGTTTTTATTTTCCATGTTTTCCACTTTAATTGTTTTTTCATTTTTTTAGACTTGCGTCTTTTACACTAATATTATAAAGCTAAAAAAAGTTTGTTCGAATGCACTAATCTCTGATAAACTGGTGTTATATTTAAAAAATATATATACAAACCTACATTCAGTGATAGCATGATGGTTGACAGGTTGGTATGGAAGAAGAAAACATGTTGCGCTGACCCATAGTAAAATGGGATAAGGGCAGGAAGAGGATGATGATACAAAACTACACTATCCCAGTGCTGGCTATGTTGTATTATAAAAAAAATTGGGTCCGTATGAAGATTCATATGGACAACCTCGCCAGTACTACTACTCAGCAGTAATTTGGATTTTTCTCATACTTAATACAGTCACTTATTCAGCCTGATGTACTTTCTAATCAATGCTGTGAATGCCCCAATCAAATGCAAGGTTCTATTTCCAGGTGGCTAATAAATGTGTTGCAAAAATTAACCCGCCCCTAAGACGACCCACTGACCCAACAAGCAACATGTACCTATGTTTATTTTGCCTTGAATTGGTTTTTCAATATCCCAGTCTATTACACAGAGAATTTTATGAGAGAAAACCATGTTTATCAGTAAGTATTGTACAGGTTAATAAAATTATGAATATCAATTATCGTTTCTTTTTTATTGTGTTTGTGCGGCTGCAGAATGTTGTAAGATTCCAAGGTTAAGGTTATTTGTTTGTTACTTTGTAGGTAACTCAAAAAAATTACAATTTGACAAGCAATGCAATACCGGATGAGCGGACTGCTAGACCATACTTAAGCAAGTTAAAATGAGTTGTATTTTTTTTTTATTCCAACATATTTTATGAACATCAGAGAATTATAAGAAAAAACTCATTTCCCATTCAGTTTATGAGTCATAAAAAAAATATTATTGATGGTAAAAACAATAGTAACAAGAAGTCAAGGGTACCTTCACAATGATTTGATTGTCACGGTCGGGCATACTGCATATTCATGTAACCTCAAAATTAACAATAACGATATTTGTAATCCATTCCTAACGCAACAATGTAGAGAAAACTGAAATATACCGGCTAAGGTCAGCAGACGTTGCATTCGAAAGACTTATCACAAATATAGAACGTCTATTAAAAGACATGCAAACTGCCGGGTTTTTTGTGAAAGAAAATGAACTCACCTTGTCTATTGATGCCGACGAATTCACTCCTCCACTTGTTTTATTTGAAAATAATTAACATAAAGTCACATAGATTAAGTGTAATGTGTGTGAAAATAAGTAATTCGTTTCAAATTTCGCACCGACAACAAAATATTTTGTGAAACTGAAAATATTCAATGTTGCTAGTTTTTTCAAGACATTTACTTATTGTAACAAAAAATAAATGTATTTATGTTTTGTTGTAACATAAACAGAATATTACGCAAATTACAAACAAATATAGATATGTTTTAATACCTGAAGTTTTTAAGAAAACGCAAATGGTTTGTGTTATTCAACATTTTCTCAGTATGTTCTAATATTTTAATAGTTTTGGCAACATCAACAAACTGTCAAAACAAATGACAACCATAGAACACTCCATTTGACGAAGAATTTCTCGACAGATAGAAGTAAAGATTACAAAATTGTAACATACGTGTAGATTAAAAGCTTTAAAATTAGTAAAATCTGAATAAGTAGCTAAAAAATTAACATAAAATGGGATTTTGATTTAAGTCAAACAAAATTTTGTGCGGCAAGTCCTACTAGTTTTCTGCGTTTCTTCGAAAATAGATTTTACTACTCTACGCTCTATTTTAAGCAGATTTTAATTAGCTACGTGTCTGAAGAAGCGTAAATATTTTTTTCTACCCTGTAATGATGTATTATAGCGATAAAAATATACTAAGCATATCGTTGCACATATTGACATATTTGATATGGTTCAGTAATAGCGAACTTCGCTAAATTAAATATGTTTTTAACATCTGATAAGCAAAAGCAACTAACAACGGAACGGTTCTCGATGAAGTCATCGTCTTTCAAAGTTTGTCATATTCTAAGTCAAAACAAATTCATATTTCCCGAATAAAAAAGTAGAATTACTTCTAATTGTACAAAATGGGTCTTTTTGGAAAATCTCCAGAGAGAAATCCGAAGGAAATGGTATGTCTAATATCCAAAGTTTGACACTTACGACGAACGCTAAATAGCAATCGTAATTTTCTAAAAATATCGCTATTATTTTAGGTAAACGAGTGGTCTCATAAAATACGCAAAGAAGGATATAACTTAGATAGACAAATTAGAGGTATGTTGCAAAATCTCTTGTGTTAATTAGCTAAAAGTAGTTCAAAAAGGTAAACTGCTAACCTACATTCCAACTTGCTATAAATGCCAAAAACTTGTTTAAATGGTGTCAACGAAGCCAAGGTCAAGGTGTATTTATCATAATATGCTGCATTTGGATAAGGAATATCTATTGTAGTTATTCATATTATGTCCTAAAAATTTTTTGAACAAGCCTTACAAATGAATTTGTTTTACATTACCATACTTATAAAGTTTAAAATTCTTTAGCAATTCAGAGAGAAGAGGATAAAATAAAGCGATCACTAAAAGAAGCTGCAGCGAAGAGCGACAAACAAGTATGCACAATACTGGCTAAGGAGATCATCCGGTCTCGGAAAGCAATCAGTAAAATATACACTAGTAAAGCACATCTCAACTCTGTACAGATGCAGATGAAGAATCAACTAGGTAACTATCCTTACTTATTTGACCTATTATCAAACATTTTTGGATGGCAAACAATCCAACAGCCTGCCTGATGTTAAGTGGTCACGTCTGCCTGTACGCATCTCCAATAGGAGAGGCACAGTTGGAAAGTGTCATGTGCCTACAATTTCGCCGGCACCCAAACCCTTTAAACTGAAACACAGCAATCCTGCTTTGCAGTAGAAATGGAATAGGAATAGTGGTAGCACTTCCCCGGTCAAACTCCTCACACAGAGCTCTACTATATTACGTAACTAGATCCTGCATTCAACTTTCAACTCTTCTGTAAGAATGTCGGTTTTTGTAGAGAAAAACTTGTGGCTACAAAATAACTTATGCGTTTCTCCAAATCCTTAGTCAAATTCCATAAAAAATGGTTCAGTGGTTTTGGTGTGTTTAGGTGATAGTCAGACAGTTACTTTTGCATTTATAATATTAGTGTGGTTTTATTAAAATAACTACATTTTAATAATGTAAATATGTTTGCAGCTACGTTAAGAGTCGCAGGATCATTGCAGAAGTCAACCGAGGTATGTGTTTTTGGAACCAGTATTATTAGTTTTCTAAATTTCTTTCAAAAGTCATCCACCATCTTTGTATCACTTATAGGAAACTTGCATGCATAGCATTATTTAAAGTCAAGCTACTTAACCTCAGTTGTAGCTGCAGGTTTCGTCAAAGCTAAGCTAAGTAACAGTAGATGTAACTGCAGGCGGGAACAAGGATCTACCAATTCTTCTAGCTAGAATACATACAAAAATATTAAATAGCCATAATCACAACCCTTGTTCCGGCTTTCCCATGGATGGGTAAAAAGATATCTTCTCCATTTACCACAGCTTCACGTTCCATGAGTCCTTATGATTTCCGGATATTCCAGGTAATGCAAGCAATGCAGGCGCTGGTCCGTCTTCCTGAAGTGGCAGCTACGATGCAGGAGCTAAGCAAAGAGATGATGAGGGCAGGCATTATTGAAGAGATGCTGGATGAGACCATGTCCAGTATGGAGGATGAAGAGGAAATGGAGGAAGCGGCACAGAGTGAGGTTGATAAGGTAAATAACTACTGCCCCCTAGCCAAGTCGCAAACGATAATCGTAAACGCTCGGTAGGTACCAATAGATTTTCAACTTAATACCCCAGAGCCTTAAGTTGAAAATCTATTAAAGATTTCTAAGTGTTAGCGACTGGAAAGAACGAAAACGCTATGCAATCTTCATTAGATCTTCAACTTAAACCCAAGCACATAAAGTTGAAGATCTATTAAAGCCTACTCAGCGTTTGCGTTTATCGTTTGTTACAAGACATGGCTACAAGGGCTGTTTTTATAATATACAGTTTAATTATAAAGTTAGTGAGGATGGATAGAAGGATGCATGTTTGTTACTCTTTCATGTGACGCCGTCAGCTCTTGCACGTAAAGCCGTTGGTCCTGCGCCTGATCTCTCTCCGGTCGTGTCGGATTGCCGTCCCATTGGACTATGAGAGTTAGGGAAGAGGGAGAACACCTGTGTTTGCGCACACACTTGTGTACTATAATATCTCCTGCGTAGTTGGCTAGTCTGCATTAAGATTAGCCATGGTGGCTGGAATCGGTCTGGAGAATTATGTTACACTCTTTCATACTTAAACAACTTAAGGACGCATTTACGAATTGACACGCTTCAATTCTAGGTATTCAGTCTTACTACTACATGTGCACGGCTTACACACACAGCGACATGCACGCGAAGCGGCGAAATTATGAGTAAACTGATACGGCTTGATACTTTTATTTAATTTTTAGGCGTTATTTTATTTGGTATGGATGTCAAAAAGTAGAAAGAAAAAGAAGTTGATTTGGCACATTTTGTAGTATTCAGATCAGATCATAATCAGAATGGTTCGATGGTACCATATCATTATGGGTTTTACATACATTTGCACTTCCAAAAACATCCTATTGGAATGGGCAACTAGATTCAATATATTATTGTTTTTTTCATGTAATAACGTTCAAAAGTGCCATTTAATGGTCCAATTGAAATAAATGATTTGACTTTGACTTTGACTTCCCTTACATAGTTAAGGATGAAGTTCATAAAAATGTTTGAATACTGAACAAAACTATCGAAAACAGGGCAACAAAAAAACAACTTAGTTTTCATAACATTATTTAAGGACAATGTGAAGAATGTTTTCGAACTTCAATGTATCTTTTAAATCTTGGATCATTCAGTTCTGGAAGGAGGCAGTTCTTATAGAATCGAATTTCAATAAAAATACAAACAAAACTAAAATTAAACATAGAGCTATGGTTTACGATTTCTTGAAGCTGTTTCATGAAATAACCGTAGTTACTGAAACCTGGATAGGTTCTGTTTCCTCATTGTTCGTGTTCTAAAATAATACAGAAAATATATGTATTGGTTTTTAGAGCAAAAAAGTATTTGAATAATCAAATCATATCAGTAATTTTAGGTATGTAATTTTAAACTTATGTAAGATATTTCCAAACTGTTGTCATTAGGAACACTGCAACTCGTTTGGTCATTTCTCTCCGGGCACACTTATGATGGTGTACGTCGCGATACTAGTATCACGCCTACTTTCAGAATTTTGCCTATAAAAATAATAATAATTTATTTTAATGAAAGTAATACTTAATTTTTATTCATAATAACGTACATGTATTTTTGATAATCAAATAAGTACAAACCGTATTCGCTTTTCTGCTTTATGCCTACAGGCATGAAGCTTCTTACGAGAGCTGTTCCAAAACGTATTAGGCCTTGGCATCTATAAAAACAATTGAGTTATAAGAGGTTTTTAAACTAACTCTTAACAACCAGCTCCACACGTCTATTAGTTCCAGCAGACTTCGAAGTTCACCTTCAGGTCACTCTATGAAGTACTGTTGTAAGGTCTCGATCTCGACATAACTAATAACAAAAGGAGCCCAACTCGGCACACGTAGCTCGGGTTGGGTTTTAAAACGTGCTGCCTCGCTGGAGGAAATGTGAGAATATCAGGGGTTTCTAGGGGGCACCTTTGCAACATTTTTTTTTTTTGCTAGAGACGAAGTTTTATCCAAAAGCATTTAAAGAAAAGTCCAAAATTTTTAGATTAGGAATGGAATTTACGTCGTAATGTCTGGCTCCGAGTGCGCCCGGAGTCCGACTCAGACCAACTTGACTGGATTAGGTTGGGTGCTTAATGTCCTCCGTCACCCCCAGAACCTCCAGAATCTACATTTGCTGTGACAAAACGATTAAAAAAACATTTTAAAAAATACGCATTTCCGGCAAGCAAAGTTAGGGGGGATGGGTCCCCCTCCCCTCCCCTTCCCCCCCACTACTTCATGGAACCCTATTGAGGCAGCACGTTTCTAAACTTCAACCCGTAGCTCTATTCGTCTATTAGTTCCACCAGCAGATTTGGAAGTACATCTTCAGGTCACTCCATCAAGTCCGAAACGAAATATGAATTTACGATCCCCACTTACTTCTAGCAAAAATATAAGAAACTGTGAATAAAATCTTTCCTTGGATGTGTGGACCGTATAAAATGTTAAAGTATCAAGTTTGGTATGTCAACTATTTTATATTCGTACAGCGATCTTTTTCAACACGAGCTGCTGCTTACAAGCGACACAGTGTCCACCCACGACGGCGCCCGAGCGCAGACTAAAATGTCATGTTATGTCAATGTCAATTGTTTTTGGAATAAACAAAGAAAGCGACCAATAAAATGACCCCTAATTCAATCCATTAAGATTCACGTATTAGAACAAAATAAGTGAAAAAATAGATTTGATTTTTATTTATTTTCTGATATTTTTTGTAACATTTTGATAATTCTTTACACTAACTTTTTGAGTTGAACATGTCTGCATTCATAAAATATTTAAAAATAAATAAGTTTATGTCATTAAATAGGAGAAAAATGAACCAAAACTCAACACGATATCTTTATTTTCGTGTGAAGTGGCAACGGAAATATTTGTTTTTAATATTATAAATCAAAATATCCGAATAAAAAGTTACCACGATTTAAAGATGAAGGAGTAATCTATCTGTGGTAATTATTAGTTACATGTGGTTTAGTTCCGTTTTGCAGCACAATACACCGAAAAACTACTTATTTTTATCACATTTGCAAATGCGTCCTTAACAGAATTACCTGAAAGACACACATAGATATTCCTAGCACAATACAGGCAAATTTTTTACTTTGGCCTAATTCTAAAGTGTACCCAGACAAAGTTGCAGGCAGAAGCTGGTAAATTATAATTCTTCACATTGATTTCATTCACCAATGTCAGTGCTGGGCTGTAAGGTAAACTTAGAAAGTAGATATCACCTGAAAAAAAGTCATATTCGCACTTGATGATGCGGGCACTTTAGCTACTGGGCAATTACAACATTTTTTATTTTTTTTATTCAAGATGGGTAAGCTCTTGACTCTAGTCTTAGTCAAAGGAGACACAGACAAAGTCTACGATGGAGTGAGCTTTCCCAGAAGAAGCCTGTTCACTCTAACTTTGAAGAGATTAGGGTTGAATGCGTTCGGAAATACAGACGCAACAAGAGAGTTCCACTCCTTTGCAGTGCGTATTATAAAACAAGATTGGAAACGCTTAGTGCGACTCAAATAGATCAAGTTTCTGTACTTAACCATCCTTGCCACTTTACAGGTGTTATGGGAACTAACGCAAGGCAAGCTGGGCGAAGCGCCGGCGCCTCCAACAGCCGTGGCCGCGCCCTCCACCAGTAAGGAAGAAGAAGAAAATGTTCCGGAACCCACTGAGAGCGAACTGGATGAGATGGCGTCCAGGCTAGAAGCTCTCAGGTCTTAGTATACCAGAGATTTTATTCACAGGTATGTGTCAATGCCCCTCAAATAGAATTTATTTATTGTCATATACCCTGTGACGATTTTTGAATCGTCATGTTAAATTGGATATGGCGACTTCACAGCATTTGTAAAAAAAAATACATATTTATTCTTCAGAATAAACTTATCAGACTATTGAAAAACCTACTCAGAAATATGGATAATTGAAACAGAAATAACAATTGATAACTCCATCCACGATCTCCCGAAATGTCGTATAGCTCAATACTAGGTATTACTAAATGGTATTATGTAATTATGTAAAATGGACATGGTGTGTACATTTTACATAACGTGTAGGTACTTTGAGATAATTATAACATAATATGCAATTATATTAATTAGCTAAGCGCACGATTTCAGAACGGGGCGCTAATTAAGAACCTTGATCCAATTAAATGATCAAGAGGTTAATAAATTAATTTAAGTCTAATGAGCGATGTGTAGGTAAGAGCAACCATGCAATAACACGATAAGATACCTTCACATAATTTCTATGGTACATTTGGCTGGTATGAAAAGCTAAACAAAACATGTTCGATGCTTAAATAGCAACTTAACTTTTAAGTTTAAAAGCATAATTATGCAGGCTGATTCTTGATACAGTTATAAAGGAAAAGAAAAAAGTTAGATGTAATTGCATACAAATGTCCCACTGCAGTGTTAAGCAACAACCTCTTCTTATACAGAAGAATTACAAGCATTGATCACCACACTAGCTCAAAGCGGATTGGCGATTTCAGACTTACATTAATTACAAGCCCAAATACCACACTTGCTCAAAACAGTTGGCGAATTTCAGACTTACAGTAGTCCAAGTTTCCTCACGATGTTTTTCTTCACCAATGTCAGTGATGTCCATTATAATCAAGTACCTACATGTGGTCTTTTATAAACTATTCTTCTTTCTCATTTCTTCTAGAAGCGTACCTGTGTCGGAGACAAGAATCGAGAAGGCTATTCCAAGCCATCGCGGAGTTGACAAATGCCTTAAGAACAATGTAAATAATTGTTGTTGTATGTATGTAATTAAGTTTGTACGGTTTACAACAGATAATAATTTTATTGTAATGTTTTACTATACTAGCTTCTAATATACTTATTGAATGTTCGACTAAGTTGTCATATAGCACTATCCCACCAGACATGGGTGTAGCCAAGTTTTAGTATCAGTAATATTACCTTATGTAATATTCTGAATATATCGGAGTGGTTTGAACCTACAATCCCCCACCCCCCCCGCCTCCCAGCTACGTCCGTGCCAACAGAATGCATATACAGGAATTACAAATACTCTGGTCATGTATAATACGACAAAAAAATAATAATCATGCAGACGAAGTGGTGTAAATAAATGTGCACTGTGACACCAAAAGCGCTCTGACGTCATCAAAGTGGACGAATTTTATTTTTGGTGTGGGAAAATTACTGTCTGTGGAACACGCGCAAAACATTGTACTTACGAGTATGACAGCAATTTTTTTTTTTTTACATTAGGAATTTTTCTCCTTCCCAACATTGTTATGTATATGTATACCTTATACCCTCACATTTTCGAACGATAAATTAACAAGATAAAATGTCAAGTGTGTGTAAGTTGCTGTGATTGGCTGTTGCTAATTCAGTCAACCAATGTGTACGCGCGTTTGACAATTTATCAAATTCATTTTTCGTTCGAGCAACTGGTGTAACCCATTTATTTAATAGACGATTATACTTATTGTAAAAGGCCTTTATCAATGTTATTAAATTCAGTAGGTGTACTGCTTGCATTTGTTGAGTATTTGATATGAAATGGCTTTTTAACCGACTTGAAAATGATTTCCTGTCGCATTAATTAAAATAATGGCAACTACCCACATTTCGAATTTTTTTAATGTGAAGCTCCTAATTACGTCCATGTTAAAGGGAGTTTTGAAAAAAATAATCTTGAAACTGGTTTTCGGATTAGTAAAGGGTCATTTTCATTAGTAGGTAATGACGATAGGGTATTTTGTAGAAGTGACATTTATTTGCAAGTTTTTAACTCGAATTTTGAATTTACATTACTTTGTATGAGAGACAGTAAAGGTAAAGCTAATGAAAATGAGCTCTTTCAAAAAATTCAAAATAACGAATTATTTACATTATACTATCCGACCAAGTTAGACAGCTGTCAATCGTAACGTTATTCACAAATATAATAAAAAATCTGAACGGTACTAAGGTGAACGTAGAACGTTGGGGTTGCCATACACTCACAGAATTTTAGTTTATAATCAATTACTATATTAAAACTGTGCGGTGGTGGTGATTCACACAAAACGTCTGTTATAATGCTGAGCAAAGGACTGGAATTCTACCTGCGTCTGTATTTCCGAACGCATTCAACCCTAATCTCTTCAAAGTTAGAGTGAACAGGCTTCTTTTGAGTAAGCTCATTCCATCATCGACTTTGTCTCTGTCACCTCTGACCTAGACTAGAGTCAAAAGCAAACCCGTATCAAGAAAAAAAAACCTTTGATAAAACTGTCAAGCGATTTTAAACCTTGTGAGCACTGTATTAAGTAGGTAACTACATTATTGATGCAAAAAAAAGTGTTTCTAGACACTGGATACTGCTACAAAATGTCGTTGGTCGGATATTTTAAAAATAAAAATTATATTTAACGAGTGCATTATTAACGTTCTAAGTTGAGTTGTGATAAAATATTATTATATAGCTTGTCTTATCGCTAGAGTATTGTATAGGGGCCGCTGAGCTTCTATCGAAATGTTTATATGTCTACTTCAGTTATTAGTATTAAAATGCACTAACTATTATACAAATGGCTTTTATTTGAAGCTACATCTGACTCGACTTTTTTTACTTTGTTTATATCCTAAAATGTTGGTTTTTGTGCAAAGTGTTCCTGTATACAAAATATTGCAAAACATTTATTTTACAAGGGACGTATAGAGTTTCTTGCGTTCTCCATGCAAAACTACCTTTTGGAGGGGCAACGTGAATCAATTATGTTTTTACTAAACTTGTTTTGGTCTAGGCTTTAACTGGAGAACTGAATACAGTAATTCCACGACTTACTTACGCGAACCCAGAATCGCGCGGTGTTATGATAGAATGCTGAATTTCTATTCAGTGCGCATTTTTGAAGTGGAGAAAGTTTTCATGAATAAGAACTGTTATTATGAAACTAATTCTGTAACTGGTAATAATTAGTTCCAGTTGGCCCCACAGTAATAGTTGTTCGTAATCAGGAATATTTTAAACCCCCTAAAAACTACGCAATGAAAGTTTACCTATAATATTTCTGAATGTGCCATAGAGCTGCACAAACATCTCACAGTCTATGTTGCCAATTTCCAAACTTTAGGGTTGCTACAATAAAAAAATCACATGTCTTTATAAGAATTGGCTATAAATATATTTCGTATAATACTATAACAATATTTATCTAAAGTATAAGTACGGGTATCACAGTTAGTTACAGCATCTTGGAGGACAAGTCTAGTTCCAGTTGCATGTCCTGTATAGATTCCTTCTTCAACAAAGGCTTGCGATCACTCTCTTTTGTCTTTTTTGCGTTTTTCTTGTTTTTCGTTAACCTGGAACAAGTATATCAATTCATTTAAAAATTACATCGCGCTTGAATTCTCTGGAAGGATAGACAGAAGTATTTATAACAGATCCTGCTAGTTTGGTAGATGACACTATTAAACAATAATTTCAAGAAACAACTTCACAAAAAAATACAGTTTATTTTAGCCCTATTTTAGTCACTATTTATTGTTGCTTTACAATCAATAAATAGTGAATTGAGATGTCAAAAAAGTGACGTCATAGTTTGGTATTGTCATAAAAAATCTATGGGGGATTGAGTTTTGACAGCTCATAAAAAGTACGTCAATTGATTAGTGGTGTCATCTACCCAGTTTTATGTAATAGGAGGTGAGGCAGTAAACACAACTGCTATGCAGTAAGCGTTATTGGGTTTTCACAAGGTTGTTTACACGGTTGGCGGAGAAAATGGCTACTGCGCTTCGTGTCGGGTTCGGTTCCCGCATGGAACAAAATATTTGTATGGCTTACAGGTAGTTGTTTCGGGACTGGCTGTTTTTGTGTATGAGAGTTTGTATGTTTGTAAACGGAGGAGAAATTCCTAGAGCCGGGCAACGTTTGAAAAAAACTAATACGCATGAAAGTTGCGCCCCTTCGTAAATTAACTTATATAAAAAAAAAGACTTAGCTAAAAAACAGTTAAAAGCTATACTTACAAAACATAAAATATTGATTTTCTTTTAAATAACGAAAGTAAGTAAAACATTGCAATTTCTTGGCCTTCCATGAAGCAAACATATCGATGAAGTTTTCAAAACAGTTCTATCCGTCTTCTCATTCTATGCTGAGCAAAGTTAGGTCGTATAACCCTTTTAGACCCATTATAACCCTCAAATGTGAAAGTATTCATGGCAACTTAGCCTTACTTATGAAATGCCGCCGCGCCCGGGTCTACTCAAATACTCATCTTCTTCGCGTATCACGAATGATTGATATGAAATCACGAAGTAAATATAACAGGACAAAATGGTTTAATAATTTGATTATTAAATTTAATAATTGGCGATTTCCGATAAGCGCCTAAGGCTCGTAAACAAACATTTTTGAATTAGTTTTTCTTAACTCACTGTAATGTGGCATTTGACACGATTAACTAATAATTCCAAGGCACATTAAAAATAAATTTAAAAAAAAAAAACACTTTATTTTAGCCCTAAAAATCCGATTAATTTTAAATTAAGCTAAAAGATTGAGATTGTCCAATAAGATCTTTGGTTTGAAAACAATAAATAGTTAATCAATTTAGTTGGCAAATAAGTGACGTCACATTTTACTAATGACGTCAGTTGATTATAGGTGTCTCATAGCGGGCCATCGACTAACGTTCATTCCTTCCGAGATCTTCCGGATTAAACAGTAGTCGAATTGCGGATCGGGAAAGACTGACGGTGTTGAAATCCCCTAATCTTTTTCGTCGAAATTAAAGTATTGTGTATGGTGTTCGTTAGATTGTTGTTCGTCTCGGGTTGGCGCGTCATGATCAAGCCAAGGGAATAAATACTGGAGTGGCTTCAACGGTTTTATTTTACTCCATGGCGTTGGACCGCTATATTGTGAAAAATTCACCCCAACTACGCAACTACACAGGGCCATTGCCTGACGCCGTACTAAAAGCAAAAGGCAAAGTGCTCACCTATTAATGACGCCATCGGGATGGTCCATCATGCGGATGATGTCCGCCTGGTCGGAGGAGTCGAGCGGCGCCACGGAGATGTCCCGCACCGCTCTGAACTTGCCGCAGTTGTTGAGGTGCTCGTTCTCCAGCCGGAAGAAGTTCCAGATGAAGCGTCTGGAATACCAGAATGAGTATTTAAAATTGGGGTTGTCATGTTATCTCTTTACCATCTTTGGTTGACTGGTAGAGAAGAAGTAAACAAAAAAACCATGAACATGATTTTTATTGATAGGTTAATCCATTCAGTGCGGGCAACGCGCATGCAAACGTTAGAAAAACGCGCATGCGCGTTGGCTGCACTGAATGGATTAACAAAATTCAAAGATTTTGATTTGAAAATAAAAATATACTTGGTTGTGCCATATGCTTCTATTCTGTTTACCTACTATATTATACCCTACTTTTTTCCAGATGGTAAAAAAGTCAGCCGGTATATTAAAAAAGTCGTTTCATATGAATATTATTTTGCGCGTTTACCTAATATTGTTTTCATTTTTTATATACGTCTGGCGGACTAGCAAGTATCTAAAATTAATTCACCTATTTTAATTGCACTGCGACCAGGGGGGCGAACCCCGTACTTTTTATGTTAAAATCACTAATAAAATGTAGTAACAGTTTCACGTGGAACCTATTTACCTGAACACTTCAAGCGGCGCCAGTATGGAGGTCATGGTCTCTCCGCTGACGTAGTTGTTCTCCGTCACAACAAACGATATCGTCCAGATAAAGCGGAGCACGAAGTCTTCCACTATCGCGAAGTAATAGAACTGGGAATTAAACATTTGTGTTATTATTGTGGGTGAGTGATGCGTATCGTAAAGGATTTTCATCAAACGTCTCGCATCGCATCGAATCCGCGGGAGACGACCCCCGGCCACCGCAGACGCGGGTCTGTGACCGGTGAGCAATGGGTAGCTCGCCGTCCGTACGTTAACTAACGACAGACCGTGTCGACGGCGCGTTCGTGTTCCACCCGCGCCTCAAAAAGATGTCAGCAAACATTCGGTGATGCCAATAAGGGCCGATGCGATGCCTGGCGGGCAGGGTTGCCAGATGCCGAATTTTTTTTCTCGTACTAGGGCTGCAAATATCTCGCACTTTCAATACAAAATCTCGTAAAAGTATAAATAGTAGCATTTTAAAAACCCCCGACCTTAATTTAGGTAGGAATATCCCTTAAATTTGTGACCGCCAAATGAAAAAACATTACTCTAGGATTAGGTGACTTTAATTTTTTAAATAATTTTACCAAAATCTTAAAAAAATAAAACAATTTATTACGTACATTTTAATAAGTACATGATTTTAATTATGGTTTTATTTGTTAGTTAGATATGTAATGTTAGGGGTATTAATAAAATCATCTTCGTTTTTATTGTATAGACCTACAGTTTTTCAGCTGTCATTCTGGAATACAATTATTGGTTTGTATTAGCAACATTGTTAAAATCTCGTAAAAAAGTGTACGAGATTTTTATTTTCTCGTTTCTCGTACAGAGACTGCTAAATCTCGTAAAGTTACGAGATTTCTCGTACGTCTGGCAACCCTGCTGGCGGGGCTGCGGGTTGTTTGAAAGCGTGACGTGGTGAGACGACTTGAAAGTCATCTCGATAGTCACGTTTGCTTCGCAGAATCAAATCCTATTGAAAAACGTCAAAATACTCACTCGATATAATACTTCTCATTTACGTCATCATGTGGTGGCGCTAGAGTGTCGAACTCACTCATTGTAAGAATACGAAACTAAAATCTCAACGCGGATTCAGAATAACACTACAGTTCTTTTTACAGCTTAACCACAAAACTCACCCCAGGACTATAAACGATCTCTTCCCTGAGGAACTTGTTCTCGGAGTTGGGTCCGACGCTGAACAGGCCCCAGTCCATCTTGACGTCCCACGTGTAGGTGTACAGCGAGGACACCAGCTGGCACGCGAACCACGCGTACAGGAACGGGTTGTCGTACGAGTCCGGGTAGCTACCTGGAAGTGATACGTGAGTGTGATGAAGAGTTTGGGAAATGGAGACATAAAGTGGCTTTTGTCTGGGGCTTCTTTCGCGTCAATGTTGATATATACTGTTCTAAGGGAACCGTACATTTTTCCAGGATACAAAGTAGCCTATGAGTTATTTATAGTTATAATTGTGTCAAATTTAATCGTGGTTAAATAGCAAACTTATGCATTTATAATAGTAGTTAGATTGTTGATGAAACAAGAATCTTGCGCAGGGGCAAACGGCAGACTTAACTCAAAATGCCAACGTCGTAAACTCAACGTCGAATCTGTCTAAGCTGACGTTTCCCCATTGGCGTATCTAGAGTTAGTTTTCAGGGGGGGCCTGGCCCCTAAGATGCCATAGCCGCTGCGATACAATGCGGTCAGGCGGAAGGTGAGCCCTACAGCCTGGGGTGGACACAAGACCATTCTGGGGTGGGCCAGGCCCATCCGGCCCCCCCTATATACGCCTATGCGTTTCCCATCTTTAAACTAGATTTAGAAAAAAACATGTTTTAGTCAGTGAGTGACCACCTTTTTTATAAATAGATGATTTATCTCTAGCAATAAAGGTAGGTTTTTGCGCAGGAGTGTACAATCTGATATTAAATGGTCCAACATATTATTTTTTGGCAAAAATAATAGCAAAGTAGAGGATTTTAAATAAAATTAGTCTGAAGGTGTTCATAATTTGACAATTCCTTTCATTTACAACATAAACTTCAATCGAAAGAAAAAAAAGTTTTTTTTGCTAAAATGCTTGCGAAAAAATATTTACTTTCTTTAACACCTTTTCTCATAAATAAAACATAAACCCACATACCACTATACAGAGTCCGGAGCGTCGCAAACAGCACCACAAAGAAGGTGGTGGAATACTTCCCGGCGTTGACCAGATGCGGGAAGGCCTCGCGACTGTCCCGGTAACGCCGGAGACATTGGAAGAAGCGCGTCCACGCAGGCACTATGTTTACGAGCGCGCGGGTTATTATGAACCATTGTGTTGTCTCGAATGTTGCTGAAAAGGGAAAATGTATATTAGCCTTCACAATTGCAACCCTATAGTCTTCGGGAGACGCTCGGGGCGTCGGGAGTCGCGAGACGACTCCCGGCCACCGTAGACGCGAGTCTGTGGACGGTGGGCAAGGGGTAACTCACCGTCTGTACAGTAATTGACGGCAGACCGTGTCGACGGCGCGTTCGGGTTCCACGCGAGTCTCAAAGAGATGTCAGCAAACATTCGGAGGGGCCACTAGGGGCCGATGCCTGCCGGGGCTGCGGGTTGTTCGAAAGAGATACCGCGCCCCCAGAACGCAAAGGGGCACAAGAAGATACATGGATGGGTTTTAGTTAGTAAAAGTCTGGCACTCCCTCCAGCCCCGCCCAGGGTAGGAGAAGTCAATTGATGATTTCCCTGATGATTTAAAAAAAAGTCTTCTAAATTTAAAACAAAAAGAACTTACCATTGACATTAAACCAGTCGCTGCCCGTGGTATAGAAGGCGATGAGATAATGGAAGTCTAAGAAGGCCGCTGCAAAGGAGTTCCACTGATCAGCCAGCCAGAAGTCAGCGAATAGCACCGGCATGAACGGAGCCGCTAGGATTCGACCCTGGAACAAGATAAGCACAGTTTCAAGTTCAAGTAATGCTAATATAAACCTTATTCCCATGCAAATAAGTCTCCTATTTATGCAAGGTTCAAGTTCATACGAAAATTAACATTGACACTTTACGAATAAGGTTAAGATTCGTTTGAAGTGTTTACTATAGTCCAAGACCTTTAAAAATATAAGTCTTAAAAGGCTTGGTATTGAACTTTCTGGTCCACTAAGGTCAAACTGCTATTCCTATATATCTATTCTAAACTTAAAAAAGGCGACAAAATAAAAAACACTTTATTTTTCAGTTCTAATTTGGACCTTATGACCAAAAACATAGCAGTCATCAACATAATATTGAGTTGTAAGCATAAATTGCAGCAAAAAAAATCAGTTCCAATTTGAACCTTATAACCAAAGACATAGCAGTCATCGTCATAATATTGAGTTGTAAGCACAAACTCCTGTCAACGCATTAGCTACAGTAAGGCAAAACAAATAGGTAATAACAATCATGTTATTGTGACGTCATTACTGAACAATTAGTGCAATGAGACTGCAATGAGTTCAATGTAACAGTTAAATTTTTTACAAGAAGTTGAAATTGGGTGAAGTATTGAAAATATTCTCTAAAAGTAGCTAACAATCTTACTAAGACTATACATTAGAATATTTGGATGGATGGATGTTTGTAACTCAACGTCAGAACGGCTGCACGGATCTGGATAAAATTGGACACAGAAATAGATCCCCCCTAGAAAATCACGTTTGGCAAGTAGACTGTTATTTTTTTAACATCTTTACACAGCTAACAAGCCGACGGCCCACCTGATGTTAAGTGGTCACCGCTACCTATATACATCTGCAATACCAGAGAATACAAAGTGAAATGTCTCATGTGCCTGTAATTACACCGGCACCTATACCCTTCAAACCGGAACACAGCAACGCTGCTTTGCGGCAGAAATAGGTATGGTGGTAGTACTTCTCCGGACGAGCTCCTTCACAAAGAGCTCTACTACTACTGACCACAGTAAGACATAAGTAATGAGATTGACTCGTTTGCGTAGTGGTCCTAAGCGCGAATGCTACGCTACTAGGTCTTGGGTTCGATACCCAGGTCGAGCAAAAAGTGTTATTGGATATTTCTACAAAATTCTCAGTAGCAGCACGGAGTTAGGATTTGTGCTCCGTTAACGGCAATGCGCTCGCCCCCTATTACTTGGGATCTAAACATACCGGTGAACTGTGAGCGTACATTGGTACACCTCTGCCTAACCCTTTGGGGAATACAGGCGTGATTGTATGTATGTAATGAGAATGTTGCAGCCCATTCTATTTTTAAACAATATTTATGAGCTCAACATTTACCTAGTAACGTTTGCAAGCGAAACCTATTTCCAGCTGTCACATTAATGTTGTTTATGAGGTGAACCGACGACAATATGATCTGTTTTGACGTTTATGAAATGACTAGCTTCTGCCCGCGGTTATGTCTGCGTAGGTGTCAGAATTAAGCCAAAGTCCATAACGCAGAAATGGAAAGAAAGAAAGAAAAAAAATTGTTGACACAAATGGGATAAAAAGTAGCCTATGTGCTATTCCGGACATCTATCCGTTCAGCCGTTCTGGCGGGATAGAGTAACAAACATTCATCCAATCATATGTTTGCATTTATAATAGTAGCAAAATTGCTAGCTACTTGTGGAGAATATTTCGATACTTCAGAGAACTGATAAGGTCACGGGTAAGTCTGTTTTAAAAAAAATAGTTTAGTGGTCTCTGGGTATTTTTAAAAATAAAAACATAAATACACGGTGGAAAGGATAAAGGCGCACAACTTCTTGCCATGGATTTAATAGATTAAATGAATTTGATTGCATTAGTACTAGACGCCCCAAAGTTAATACAATTTCATAGCTTATTAACACAAGAACATAAGAAACTTCCCTTGTAATTTGTATGTATTTTCTCGCAAATAAACATTTTTGATTTAATTTATTTTTAAAAAGAAACAGTTGTTCCATACAAAAGTACAATATCTACAAAGTCCAAACATATGAAACAGCAGCTTTTTTTTTGCAAGAAATGAAACCCTATAAGTTTGTGCGCGATATCCTTTCCACCATGTCTAAGCTTTATGTAATTGTATACTCACACATATCCTCAAAAACCAGAACCGCGCTTCATGTCGAAACACCTTCAGCGGATTCATGAGAAAGGCCAGCATTATAATCACCAACGCCAAAGGGTTCACGAACGGCGGTATACTCAAACTAGCACTGTATATAAAACTAAGTATGCTTAAAGCCCATATGACACCAAATATGGCGGCTAACTCCATTAAGTGTTGTTCAGACAAGTGATTCCGGGGGTCCAACTCGAAAATCAGTACGTGGTTGACCCCGGATGACCGCCATCCGTAAACGTTTATGCCGATTAGAAATATGAACTCGACCAATAGGAATGGGCCTCGGTACAGTCTGAAGGCAGTCTTGAAATTTTCTGTGCCACCCTCGTGGAAGAGTGCTGGAACAAATTAAAAAAAAAATATTTTAGAATTTTGTCAATCTGCGCAGACAGGCGCGGTGGACGACGGCAGACGATTTTAAATTCATCATTTGAATTTAACAGTTATCCAATCGAAAGCATCATCATCATCTGCTTAGCCTTTTCCCAACTACGTTGGGGTCGGCTTCCAGTCTAACCGGATGCAGCTAAATACCAGTGTTTTACATGGACCGACTGCCTATCTGACCTCCACAATCCAGTTACTGGGCAACACGATACCTCTTGGTTAGACTGGTTGTCAGACTTCTTTCTTTTTCTTTTTTTTCCTTTCTTTTTTTTGTCCAATCGAAATAAGGTATATCTGTCAGTGCTCGGTGATCGGTGGTGCCCGAGCCTTAAAAGCCATTATATAGGGCGAATTCCTACGAAACATAACACTATCTTATAGTCAGCTATCACGACCAGCATTTTGCCGGTCGGTGGGTGGTTTTGCATACTTTTAAACATTACGCTTACAGTTGACGACTGACTATACGTTTGGTGTGTACGCGAGCTAACTTTCTATAGGGCAAAAGCATTAACAGACGCATAAAATGACAATTTTTTTCGAAACAAGGCGAAAGTTATCATTTTTTTCCTAAATTGCGATCATTTTTTTTGCCTTGCATTGTGATGCAAAGCCAAAAGTCGCATTAGGAATGCGACATTTTTTCTTTTGTGAAGGTCCCAACTTCTCACGACACACATATGTACAGACGCCAGCACATCAAGCTAAATTCGAGTCAAATTTTCGCAATCAACTTTGAACCATATGCTACAGCGATAAGGTTGAAAAGCTAGACAGATTGTTGTAACTTGATGTGCTGGCGCCCGTACATCATTTATATGTATTAAGGGAATAATACGTACGGCGATGAATCATAAATGAAAACGAAATTCAATAACCTGTCTACACGAAAGTAACACGTACTTTATTGAGGACATGGTCAATGACCACGCAGCCTATAAAATACCAAATATAACGTACGGGTTTCCCCGCATAAAGAATCTTTAATTGGTAACATAAGATTATTGATGACGTATGTGTTTTTAGAGTTCCGTACCCGAAGGGTAAAACGGGACCCTATTACTGAGACTTCTCTGTCCGTCTGTCTGTCCGTCTGTCACCAGGTTGTATCTCAAGAACCATAATAGCTAGATAGCTGAAATTTTCACAGATGATGTATTTCTGTTGCCGCTATAATAACAAATTAACTAAAAACCAGAATAAAATAATTATTTAAAGGGGCTCCCATTCAACAAAGGTGATTTTTTTTGCTCGTTTTTGCTCGATATATATAACGGCTACAGGTAGGCGCTTGAAATATTCACAGAATATTTAGTTACATATTCACTTTAAAAATATAGTATTCAATTAAAATAAAACAACTATTAAGGGGGGCTCCCATGCAGCACACTTGTTTTTTTGCCGTCTTTATAGAATATGGTACAGAACCATTCGTGCGCGAGTCCGACTCGCACATGGCCGGTTTTATTATTACTATCTTACTACTAATATGTAAATGAGAAAGTTTGGATCAACGTATGTTTGTTAATCAATCACGCCAAAACGGCTGAACGACTGTGTAAATTTGGTACAGAGTTAGATTTTAGTCTGGAATAGCGCAAAGGCTACTTTTTATCCTGTTTTTTAGTTCCCGTGGAATAATTCAGGACTTTTACTTAAATCTGACATCTACGCAGACGAACTAGACAACAAAGCAAAAGACGTTTAAAAGTGCCTTTTAATGGTCTAATTGAAATAAATGATTTCGACTTTGACTTTGAACTCGCGAGCAAAATCTAGTTAATCATATTTAAAATATTTTTAATAGATGAGAGTTTACCTACTGATTTTGCGCTTATTGTTTAATATCCATTGATAAACGTTTAAAAGATCTAAGCGTACAGACGGTGGGAATCGATTTTGTTTTATATTTTGTCGAGATTAAATAAATAAATAAATAAATATCTTGGGACAACTCACACACGGCATTCTTTCCAGTCGCTAACGCTTAGAAATAAATAAATAAATAAATAAATATCTTGGGACAACTCACACACGGCTATCTGATCCCAAGCTAAGCAGGGCTTGTGTTATGGTAACCAGACAACTGATATACATACTTATATAATTTATAAATACATACATATTATAGATAAATCACACCCAGACACAGAACAAACAATCATGCTCATCACACAAAGTTTGTCCTGGGTGGGAATCGCAACCACGACCTCCGGCTTAGCAGTCAGGGCCACTAACCACTAGACCAACAAGCCCGTCAAAAAGATTACTCCACTCATCCGCGAATTGACCTATCTAACATTTAGATAACCGTCCATTAAAAAAGCTTCCTAAATTTTAGAAACTCCCACTTCATAACTTAATCGCGAATGATATCATTTCGCTAATCCTAAAAAAGACAAACACTAAACATTTATTACTGAAGGTTAATTAGGAAGCTATGTTAGGACAAGATAAGTAAGAGCTATCTCTTATCTTTGCATAAGATGCTGGTGGTCAGTGAGATAAATTTGTTTTACACAATGTTTGCAGGGATTTCTTAGCACTTATACCTGTTGATAAAGTATTACAGAATCTTGTGATAACAGAGATTAGATGAAGATATTTATTGTGTAATGTAAAGCTGTGATTTTGTAGATTTATTGCATATCTATATAAGTATGAGGATATGAGAAAATATATCATAAAGGAGATTGCTTTGCCCTTGTGTGTCGCGAAAATGGTATTAAAGATCGACAAACAAAGATCGAAATTGGGTTGCAGACACCATCAAACAATTGACATACTATATTAATGAGCTGTCAAAATCCACCATAGATTTATTATAACTACCAACTAAACTAAAATTAGAGAATCGGCATCTCTTACTTACATACAGTGAAAGAAAAGGACGGTAAACTTTTGCGTTGAACTAGTCCGTGTTTTAATCAATTCGTTGAAATGTCAACTATAATTTTAATTGACAGGTCTTATTTATATCCGCCCCTTTCTTGTGTTATTGGTCAGAAAAAGATAGAATTAGCCTAAATGAAGTTTAGCTCGTGCCTGCCCGACGAAATGATGAGCTCTATTAGCCAATCAATCAAATGATCAATTAATGAATGAATTAATTGCGTTTTATAAGTTATTAGTATTATTATCACTGTTATCAGTCAGGCAGGCGCCTATTCTAATCACAGCGATGATAAATTTAATTTCTTACAATTATATTTTGGGCCTAAAATATGGAAAACAATTCCGAGGAAGTAAGCTTATTTTGATGTGAATAATTTTTTTATCAATACTATTGAACCAGAGTTATTTGATACGTATTCAATTTCACTGATAAGAAATTTCTGATAAAATCTAAACTAATATTGTAAACAGGTAAAATTGTTTGTTTGTATAAGGTAATCTCTGGAAGCAATGGATCGATTGGAAAAAAAATACACAAACATCACGCCTGTATTCCCCGTAGGGTAATGCAGTATGACATGTTCTTTTTGTATGCCTACTATAATTCTACGTGGATATAGTCGTGGGCAGAAGCTGGTTGCCAATCTATACTATTACTAGCTGACCCGCCACGACTTCGTTCGCGTGGTATCCTACCCCTACCCTACCCTACCCCTACCCTACCCTCTCAACTATCCTATCTCTCAAGTTGGATCGAACTGCACATGGTGTGCTAATTTTATTATAATCGGTTAAGTGATTTAGGAGTCCATTGAGGACAAACATTGTGACACGAGATTTATATATATTAAGATATGTATATCTATACTATATTATTTGAACGTGCTAATCTCCGGAACTACTAGTCCGATTCTGAAAATTCTTAAGCTAATAGGAAGCTACGTTATGTCTGAGTATTAAAGGCTATATTCAATTATTTTAAAAAATGTGATTAATAAGAAAATTCAAGCGAACGAAGTCCCAGGAAAAGCATGATAAGAAACATTAGAGACTACGTACGAGCGTACCTATTAAAGAAATCCATTGTGTTATCTTAAAGATAGTAAATAAACTCAATTGTTCCGCGTATATATACGGATATTGATAAAGCATTTTGCAATCTCGCTCCTCAAGTGTGTGGAAGCCTTTTCAATAGAACGTGTAATCAAATCTGATGTTATTGACATCTTGAATGATTGGTTCTTTCATTCTGTACATTGACTTATATACAGATAGCATGAATATGATATGCAAAAAGATACATCGCTTAGCCGTTAATTACTCATTCAACTAAGTAAGATAGAACAAAAAGAAAACGACGGGTTGCACTCCGGGAGTGCCGGCAGAAGTGAAAACGCTAAAGACGTACACAAATATGACAATTTGTGTACGATAAACGTTCCAAAACAAGTGCACAACGCCGCTTACGAATTTTCGATCAGGGTCACGTGTCCTGACGCGAGCTTAACATTTTTTACCCATTCCAAAAAAAGTGCACAACGCCGCTAAAGAAGTTTTCACTTCAAAAATATTTTTGGTCAGAAAATCTAGCGTTGTTAGGCTCTAGACAGACGGACTGCAAATTTGCAGTTAAATGCAGTTAGTACGACTGCAATACACAGCACATTGTAATGACAGAGGGGCTGCATTCAAACTGCAAGTTTGCAGTCCGTCTGTCTAGAGCAGCGGTCGGCAACCCGCGGCCCGCGGGCCGCATGCGGCCCGCGGCACTCCTACTTGCGGCCCGCGACAGTTTTGAAAATTAAACTTTAATTCTTACATTTTACCTAAATTAATGATTTTAGGCGCGTAAGCTAGCGTATAAGAAAATAGTCACTCAAATACAGCCTCAAACGTTACACTGAAATGTGTATAAGTACGGTTATATAAGAACTTTGAAGTTCGCTTTTAAGTTTTATATAATTTTTTCACATTTCTTTTTCATTTATTGTTACTTTATCGTTGTCGATCTGTATTTTCTGTTCTGTGTTGTCGATAGTATCGTTGAGGTAGTGCTACGTAGCCATTAATAAAATTTACATTTAAAAAAGTATGTGCATCACATATAATACCCATATCGGGTGTAAGGGACATTTATCCTTAAACTAAAACCATGAATACTCTATTTTGGACTGAGTATCAGACAACTGCCTCGTTAGCCTAGTGGTCCTAAGCACGACCGCTACGCTAGAGGTCCTGGGTTCGATTCCCAGGTCGAGCAAACAGTGTTATTGGGTTTTTCTATGAAATTCTCAGTAGCAGCTCGGAGTTTGGATTTGTGCCCGGGTAATGGCAATAGGCTCGCCCCCTATTACATGGGACCTAAATATACCGGTGAACTGTGGGTGTACATTGGTACACCTCTGCCTAACCTTTCGGGGAATACAGGCGTGATTACTTACTTCGCATAAACTTCTTTAGACGAACGTTTTTAAGGCATAATATTTTTATAGCATAATTATTTTTTGGCAGAACGTTTTTATGTCCGAATTTAAAATGGCATACTTTTAAGATGGCAGAATTTTATTTGGCATAATTACCTTTGGCATATTTATAATTTCGTATAATTTCGTTTAGTATAACTTTTATAAAGAGCGAGCGAAGCGATCTCGGGACTTGGGGCACCCCGACTCGGACAGGTTAGGTTAGAAGGGGATGGCGGAGTCTAGAGAGCGAGCGAAGCGAGCGAACAGACCCCGCCATCCACTTCGTGGTTATTTTTTTTGTAAACTCTTGAGCCCCGCGTGGCGGGCGGCTCCCCGATTATGCTTTTTGAGCCTCGAGGGCTCTGGATCTATCTCTAGGGACTTTAATACGAAATGTATGCCAAAAGACGATTGTGCCTGTGAACTGTCTGCGATATGATGGTTCTGCTTTTTAATTATTATGGAAATGAAATTTATGCGAAATGAGTATTCTGCCATACAAAATTATGAGTTATAAATGTATGCCAAGTAAGTGATGCCAAATGACTTTCTGCGAAAAGAGGTTTATGCTATCAGTTGTTATGCAAAATAAAATTATGACTCAAAAAGTTCTGCTATAAAAGGTGTACCCTTTTCAGCTAAAAAATCCTCTTATTCCTTCTGTATCGTCCTCAGCGGCTGCAAAAAATTTCTTTTGCCCTTGTTGTTGACCTATCAAAAAATATGGTTCTAAAAAAGCAATAGGCCAATTAGGCCTATTGCTTTTTTAGCTAGAATTAAGCAATAGGAAAATTTCAAATTTTCCTGCAAGAAATTAAATATCGATAAAAAAATTATGGGACCACTTCAGATGCATGACCTACCAAACAAATAAATATCGTCAAATTCTAATCATAATTGGCGGAAATATCGCAGAACAAACATTAAAAAAAAACATACAGATGAATTGAGAACCTCCTCCCTTTTAAGGCCTATTCAGACCTAAGCGGTATTCGCTACCGTCTGCGGCAGAGAAAACCCAGTGGGTATGCGGTAATATTACTGTTCAGACCTAAGCGGTATTCGCTACCGTTCGTAACCCGCGTGGTATGTACCTCTACCCACAGCGGCAGCGAATATCGCTCAGGTCGCTCTAGCCGCGGTACTTGATACTAAATACCTGAGCGAAATCCGCGCGGTATTACCTCTACCCACAGCGGCAGCGAATATCGCTCAGGTTTGAATAGGCCTTTAAAGTCGGTTAAAACTTATGTGAAAGCGCGGCCCGCCACTACCTCATTTTGCCACCATGTGGCCCTTGCCTGCCAAAAGGTTGCCGACCGCTGGTCTAGAGCCTTAGGTGTCTTCTTAAACCCTTTATTTTTTATTTAATTTTAAAATTCCATCAGTGTTTATGGTAGCGCACAATGTAACCCAAAACGTTGTGGTTATGGTGTGCATGCAAAAGCACAGGGGTCGTGAGATGTATTTAAAGTTTACAAAAAAAGAAAACAGTTGTAACGTTCACCGAATAACAATTCGTATATGTTAGCTAGCTACGTTTTGCCTGTGGCTTCACTCGCATTCCCTTCTTTTTTCTGGATGCCAAGTACCCCAGAAAATTGAATGATTGGGGTTTGATGGGGTTAAGGAGTAAAGGTGTGAAATCATAACAAACTCAATTTCGCATTTATAATATTAAAGTTAAGACCTTTTTTTTTTTTTTTAGAGATGGGTAATCATCAAATACCTTCCCCCGCCCTGGGCGGAACGGGAGGGAGTGTCAGACTTTTACTGACTAAAACCCATATATGTTCCTTCATGTGCCCTTTGCGTTCCGGGGGCGCGGTATCTCTTTCGAACAATCGGCCCTTATAGGCCCCTTCAAATGTTTGCTAACATCTCTTTGAGGCGCGCGTGGAACACGAACGCGCTGTCGACACGGTAAAACCTAAATTAGGCAAAAATAACGTCAAGAAACACCTACTCCGATGGGTTTTTAACTAACATAAATCGACGATTACCTACAGCAATTTTCTAAGAGGTACGGGAAGATTGTGGTTGCGGTCGAATAATTTCCACGAAACCAATAATGTATGGGATTTACACGACGTCAACATAAATAACCGGTTGTTAAATGAACCTGCTTAATTTATTACTTACCAGTTTCTGCCCGTTATTTCGCGCAAATTTCAGAAATAAGCTAATGTACTAAATTATCTTACGGGAATTTTAAAAGAGGGTTTGGAGTTTCTTGCCCGTTTTTCTCCATATGACACTACTTTTTAGAAGGGGCAATAAGATTTAATTATTTGTTCTTGTAAATAACGTCTAAATAATTTGAGTTTGATCTTCATCAATTTTGTCAGAGGACTGGTAAAGACGGCTAAAAAGAACCTAGATTTGTTACTTCGTTTAAAGGCGCCCAAAAAAGTGATCAATGTTTTCCATATTAGAAAAGCTTTTGCCCATTGCAACACAGTGGGATAAACCACTTGCAAATACATACATACATGAACTCAGGCCTTTTTCTATGGGGGTAGGCAGAACGCCACTCAAGACCTCAACCGCAGCAGTGGCGCAGGACCACCAGGCTAACAAGGCAGTTAAAAAAAAAAATTGTAAAAATATACTCACCAGACAAAACAACAGTGATGAACAGCACAATAAAGGATCCAGAGAACAGGCCCACTTTGAAAGTGGTCCAAGGACTC
This sequence comes from Caradrina clavipalpis, assembly GCA_932526535.1. Classification (NCBI taxonomy): domain Eukaryota; kingdom Metazoa; phylum Arthropoda; class Insecta; order Lepidoptera; family Noctuidae; genus Caradrina; species Caradrina clavipalpis. Next base: position 3,951,206 of record OW052110.1, read on the forward strand.
TGCTGTTCCCCTAACGGCGGCACTCTGAGCTTCTTCATAGCCTTCTGTCGGTCGCCACCTTCCAGGTCGTTGGTGACTGTAGCCTCTGTATCGCTTATTAGTCTGTCTATGTCTTTGTTGGTGTAGAAGTGTGATGTCTCTACGTGTTCCGCCCGCCATTGTGCGCCGTTGCTTACATTTAGTAACTGCGGAAGACTGATTGTTAGTTGGGTATATGTTTGTTGATAGATTTTGTAAGGAATTGGGTAGTTCTGGTCTATATTCTTAACCACTGCAACTCTTGAAAGGTAGAATCAACAGTGGACACCGCCAGAAAAGCGCCGAAGCAATGAAGCTCGACGAGACACGGAGAAACGATTCAACTGTCTTGGATCCAACGCCAAAGCAATGAAGTTCGACGAGACTGAATGATTCAACTGTCTTGGATCCAAATAAATTTTGGGTGTAAATCATGGGTAGTAAAACCAGAGAAAGGCAAGTTGCCATTACATAAAGTTGTATTTTAACTGCTTGTATTTACACCAGCACACATGCCTTTCAAAACAGAAGGCAGAAACGCTGCTTAGCGTAAGAAATAAGAAGGTTTATTTTCTGGGACATAGGAACTATTTTGCTGAACTACAATTTTTTGGACAAGTTGACAAAAAAGCTTAGGCTTCCTTTATAGATAGCCACAATGACTGTTCCTGAGCTGTATCTATGGGGGAAGCCTATATCCAACAGTAAACGTCATTCGGCTTAATACGATAATGAAAAAGTGTTAACTATGAATAAACACATATTTTGTGCCATAATTGCTCGTAAATAATTTAATGTATTGGCAACCTTCGAACACAGTATAAAAACTAAGTAAACCAACGAGTTCTTCATAAAAAGCGATATTATCAAGGTCTATGATAGAGCGTGTAATTTTCTTTCACGACTTAATCCGGTCAATGAATGGGTGACCATTAACTTGAGGTTTAGGTTGAGAAATTGAGGTTCGCAGTATCATGGAATTTAATAAATCTCCTGATCGAATTTTAGTCTCAGTGGTCAGTTTTAATGGAGACTGGTCGAGTAGCCAAGTACGCAAGATACTTTATAGTGCACAAGTGTGTGCGCAAACACATGTCATGTGCACTCCCTCTTTCCTGTACCTACTTCTTTTTTTTATATAAAACTTTGCCCCACGGAATTTCTCCTGTATCGTGGGTGCATTTACAAACTTATAATGCCTGTTCTGAATGATGTATGTCCTCAAATTGATGAAGTAATTTCTTTTGGTATTGAACTTTTTCAGTAGTTGCGCTGTTTTTTGCCGTAAACAATAACTGTTAACGGTTATATTAGAAGGCCTCAAGTTCAGATAATAAAATAAACGTGGCTATACATTTACGGCTTAATTTTAATAAAGGAAAATAGTGGGGAAACCCAATCTAGTTAATAAAATGACGCATGCGCATCCATGCTGGGCTTGTATCTGCCTTACCTACAGACTATACCTCAAGAATTGCCTTATTGAGCCTGCCTCGATAGTTTTATGGTCGCATCCACTACATAGTGGGGCCGCGGAGAGGGGGGGGGGGATTCATGTTTTGTCTATATTACAATTTATATACCATCACGCCTGTATTCGCCGAAGTGATAGGCAGAAGTGTACCAATGTACACCCACAGTACGCCGGTATGTTTAGGTCCCACGTAATAGGGGGCGAGCTTATTAGCCATTAACCGGGCACAAATCCTAACTTCGAGCTGCTACTGAGAATTTCATAGAAAAACCCAATACCACTTTTGGCTCGACCTGGGAATCGAATCTGGGGATCCAAGACCTTTAGCGTCGCAGTCGCGCTTAGGACCATTAGAGGCAGTTGTTTTTGAAATGTGTTTTTGTTTATGTAATATGTTGTGTACTTTAGCTTAATGATTTACCTATTAATTACTATTTATTTATTAAAAAAGGTCTACCAACCGCTTCTATGTATTACATGTTTATGTATGTTATTTCTTGCTCGACGTATCACGAGTTCGATTGCCGCGCATAGTAAATATTTTTAAGGTCTATACATAATTTTCCCGGGACTGGTGGTTTACGTATGTAACTTATATGTTTATACATGTACCCACGAACCAGGAGAAATTCCCAAGGGGGGAAAGTTACAAAAAAAAAATACAACTTTGCCTACAACAAAAAATTCAGGCAAAATATACCTATTTAAAAAGATATCAGTGTCCATAAGTACATAACGGCACACTACACTCATTATCATAAAAAGTAACACAAACATTAGCAGTTAACTGCTATCATCTGACCACTGTATATTTAGGATTATCCGCCATGAATAAATGATAAGAGGGCAACCTTATCAAAACTTACCTTATCGTGTTTCTTCAATATTTTCCTGAAGCCAGTGTAATTTAGATTCTGATAGTTCTGCAGGAGTATCAGACTCAGGTAGAATTCGCTAAAGGCTAGTTTTAATTCCTGTACTTTCCGTCGAGGTATTGCCTTCTTGTTATCACCGCTTCCTTTAGGCTTTATTGTTTCAAAATGTGATTTCAATTCGCTTTGCAGTGTTGCGAATTTACGAGTCGCTTCGGCGAGCTTTTCTGAAAGGTTGGATTAGAATGTAGTTTTTTTCCTTAGGAGTTAAAAGTTGAAAGAAATAAACATATAAAAGACAATATTCTCTTCAGAGATCGTGAAATGGTCATCTCTCCATCTCTGAAGAATATATTGTCTTTTTAGCCCGTTTATAAAATAAACGGAAAAACAAAAATACACCGCGAGAGTCCTTAAGCTTTAGTACATCAATTTCATCAATGGTAGTTGGAGGAACACCGTAGGGTTTTAGCCGGTAGGAGTCCGACACACCCCTCCGCCTTCCCCGAGCCGGAGGCAGTACATGAGGATATCCGCACGACAAAAAAAAAAGGTATCGCAGGAAAAAATACCCGGTAGAATTAAGGAAAAGGTTTTGCCCAGCAGTGGGACAATAAGGACTGTGTTAATGGTCTTACCTGAATAAAAAGTGTTAATTTTCTTTAGTTCCTGATCACAGTAATGGAAGAATGTTTCGTCGAAGTTAGCGAAATGGCGGGAGAGGACCTCTGGCTCTACATTCTCAGCTGATGGCGCTTCCTCCACTGCTGTGTATAACATAGCCTTCATTTCCTGTTGACAAATGTATTGTTTACTTAACATGATCGCATTTTCCAGGAAGAGACCTTGGGTTCACCAACACTCAATACTAAATATCTTTATTGCTTTTCCATATGTATTCTTAGGTGGTAAATAGTATAATTCAGATCATTATGAACCCTGTAGGGCACCAAAGTCGTTTGCTGACGCCCTGAGGAGATTTAAAGAGTTTATCTCCCTAAAGAAACATCTTTAGGGAGGTCGGATGGATGATGGATGGAGTGTAGGCCACCATGGCTCATACACAATGGTCCACAATCGAGGATCAAGAGTGGACTCCTCATAATGATGATGACGATGATCACGACTTAGCCATTAAAATGTTGACTATAGTACTAATGTATGTGTGTTGTATAGTAGTAATTCTTCGTAAAAACTTTTTTTAATTGTCACACTGTTTTTAATTATTTTATCTGAAAGAAAGTAAATTGCATTTGGGGTCGTCCGTTTTTTTAAAAAAAAATTACGAAGGACACAGACAAATTGGTAACTGGGAATTCTGATTCTGTCATAAACTTGCATTAAGTTGAATATCAACAATATATAAATAATGCTGATTCCATGTATTATCTCAAATAACATTATGGAACCAGTTGGAATTTAGTGACTCACGTTTCCAAATAAAAGACTGTTTATTTAACATAATTTTATGGCTCTATCTACTTCAGGAAGAATCTTAAAGATCTTTTTCTTTCAAATATATCTATTACATAATTTCATATACCATAAATAAATATACAGTACAAACTAGCTATTCCCCGCGACTTTGTTCGCGTTGTGTTTATAAAACATAACAATGTTTTTATTAACCCTCTTTTTTAATTAAAATAAATATTTAATTATATTAACACAAATATAATTTCTAAAATAAAAATAGGCTAAGCTACTCCTTATAATATTAGCTATCTGCGAGTGAAAGTCCCGTCAAATCGGTCCAGCCATATCAGACTTTACCGGAACAAGCCAAAAGACAAAAATTTTAAAAATAGATTTTTTGATGTAATTACTGTATATGCTTTCATTTTGTATTTAGTGGAAAGCTGTTAATTTTAAATTACAAACAGACACTTCAATATTATTTATTTGTATGTACAGATAATTATCTCTCCAGCTCCCCAAATATTGATTTAAAACATAAATAAACAGAACCAGCTACATACTACTACTCATACTATGTCAGCATTTTTCGAGCTAACTTGTACTATGTATGGCATATTTTGGTTTCAATGACAATCATCAGATCATGCTACAGTAACATGACAGTTATTTAAACATGATGATTAGCATGTTAACCGTGACGTTTCCACAATGTTAGTGTTAAATGAATTAAGGAACACGGGGCAAACTTGTGTGAGGTCTACGAACCAAAAAATTACGTAATTCTTTTACACAAATCTTTGGATGGCAAACATCCTGATGGCCCAACTGACGTTAAGTCCTTTGCCTACAGACTTTTGAAAGAGGCCTTACAGATATTTTTCAATTCCAGAAATAAAGTTAAAGCGTCTCTTGCGCTTTTATTAGGCTACTGTACCCTTCAAACCGGAGCAGACCAACATTGCTTTGCGGCAGAAATAGGTATGGTAGTAGTACTTCACCAAACAAGCTCATTTACAAAGAGCTTTACTAATATCACAGCTAATATTAATAAATTGTTTACAACTATCTTTGAGAAAAATTACCACAGATCAATTCTTCACAGCATCTCTTCAAATTACAATTTTAAAACGTTTTCCAACATATTTTCGTACCAATTAAAACGCTTGCCAACAGTTTTACAAAAAAACTAAGGAAGTTAGAATTTTTCTGCTTGTTTTGTTTTGCAAAATTTTTGCAACACTATGGTAAAAACTTTTGCCCAGCAGCGAGACAATTTAACAGTTTTAAAAATTAGAGAAATTGTATACCTTTATAACTATTCAGTTATATTATGTTATTAGGAGTTTTGCCATTGTAATTTATTGAAACCAAGCAGTTGTCTAGTGATATTAGTCAAGGACAATGTGGTATTTATTTTTATGTGTCTCCTTGGCCTGCTTTCCATGGAACCTTAATTACGGGTATAATTTATATTCAGTCATAAATTATAAATACCTGCACTGTATGCAGGTATTTATAATAAATTTTAATTCTAGCGTTATTTGGGCAAATTCGCAAATATTCATTAGCAAAACAAAAACTTATTTCAACTTTTGAATTATAAGCAAATTTTGCTATTACATATATGAGCCATAGAATAAAATATACTTATAAATAAAAGTGGGTACATAGTACGCAGACAAAGTGTAATTAAATTGCCCTTATCTACAGTTTTATGGAGTACAATAATTACTTGCCTCATAGTTTATGTATTGTTTACGCCACTCAGGCGTAATGTGTGCACTTAAGTGCTCCGCGAACTTCATCTTAGGACCTTTTCACACGACTTTGTCGTTACAACAACTCCTAAATACTAACTATAGTTCACAATATCTAACATAAATGTTTTTCACGGACAAACTGAGTTTACTTTGTGATAACTGGTAATGGTGACCTCATTGCACTGAGTATATATATTTGAGTAAACACTGGAATGATACGGTATTACTTATGAGCAAATTTTTATCTTTTTGTTTTAATTTTTCCATAAAAAATTATATACTGTTTCTTTCTTACGATCACCTGAATGAATGACACAAGTTGAGTAATGATGCGCAATTGTTACTATTAGTAAAAATACTTGCTTACGTATACTATTGATTCAACAAGTCGATTAAATATTAACGCCATAAAAGTTAAATTTTTATCCAAACATTGTATGGGTTCTTCTGTTACATAATAAATATTACCAATAATCAAAGATGTTACTTAATTGCATTTTTTGAAAAATTGGAAATACAAAACGATTAAAGAATTGATAATTAATTTCTCAACGTAACTATAGTCGATTTGTGTGTAATACTGTGAATCGATGTAAGGCCTCTTGGTGCAACACTGATGGACACTATGGACAGCTGTAATGTGTATCAATCAGTCATGTCAAAGTTGTCAATGTCAAGCAAGCGACGCAATATTGTTCGTTCAGTAATAATTGACTTTTATTTAATATGGAGGTTATAAAGTAAAAAAAAAAACAAAACTAACAGTGATAAAGATTTATTTAACTGTTTCAACTTCTAAATTCACTATATTGTTATCTTTTTCTGGGAACAGGGCTTGGTTGATGTTCTCTGGAATGACTCTGGCCACTTTCCTTGGTTCCTTCACTAATGTCTTAGGACACTGCATTTCTGACCAGCTTATGGGTACCATACTGATGCCTTGAGGTGAGCCTTCAGCGGTAGCTATCACAACTCCGAGCTCATTCTCAGCTGTTGAAATGTGGTACCAGTGAATTTCTGTCATAGGAAGCTGATTTTAGTGTTAAGGTCAATATTACTCACAAGTAATTATAAATAAATGAATACAACTTATTCAGGTAAATAATACTAATAATAAATTGGTTAAAAAAGGATACAACTCTTGCCAATATCACATCTCCAGGCCTGTAACATTTGTAAGGGTCCACTCTATCCTTCTCTGTAGCTTTTATGTCTTCTTTTTTCAAAATCCCTCTATAAGGCCTCACAAGGACTGATGAACCTACACACAGTATAATACATTGGACCATTCTCGGGTTCACAACTGTAACCTTTGCTGTCACTATGTCACCAGTCTTAGGCAGAATGCTTGGTGTCCTTGGGCTTTCTACTGATATTGTTGTTATAGTTTCATTTCTTTCCTGTAAAAAAATGAAGGTTGCTGAGGTTGGATCTTGAATATTGTCAGTAAATTGATGTGAATTTAATATTTGAGTGCATTAGACACATAAATGGTAACATGAATTAAGCAGGGAAAATATTGGAAGAGGTTTAAAAGTGTCTATTCAATTAGGAACTGGCTAAATAAAAAAATTGGTTACCTCATTTCTTTCCTGACTAAGTTTCAGTACACCGCATAATGTAGCATAGATGTAACCTCTGAGTTCATAGGTTCCGGGTCCGGGAACATGTTCTTTATTTGCTATACTAAGTCGCATGCCGGGAATGCATAATTTTCCCAATTCTTTTAACTTTTCATGAGACATTGAAGCCATGATGTGTTTTGGAGGTTATAGGAAATATTTTTTAATACTTTTTCAATTAAAATGGCGTTTGTCAAAATCTTTTTAATATTTTTCCTTAGAAATGGATAAAAACTTCAGTTACACTTAATAAATCTGAGTATTTACGATAAAATATAAAGTAAAACTTTGTTGATAAACATGTTTTGACATTTCATGCAATGCAAAGAAAACAATGACATAGACAAAGACCATAGGGCATAGAGATTCATTGCGTAAATCCCGCTTTGTTGGACTAGAGGAGACGGAGACGTGTGTGGAAAATAATGCTTGATTCAAATTCGTAGTAGTTTTTTATTGTTGCCCGTTATAATACGTATATATTACGAGCTTTAATGAGATTGTATGAAACTGGGATTAGGCTTTCTACTTTATAGAGAGAGAAACGGGTATAAATAGCAAATACAATGATTTATTACATTGTTTAAAAACACGAGCATTCTTACGTTATTTATACTAGACAGACGTGCTCACCTCTAGTTTTGTTGGACGTGTCACGTCAGCCGGTCGCTGGAGTGACATTTGATTGTGTGGAGCGATTCTGTTTTATGGGATTTTTCGTGAATATCTCTAAAATATACAAGAGATATGCTTACAAAGTTTGAAACTAAGTCTGCGCGAGTGAAAGGTATATCCTTTCATGCAAAGCGGCCATGGGTTTTGGCCAGTTTACACAATGGCGTGATACAACTATGGGATTATCGTATGTGTACATTGTTGGAGAAATTCGATGAACATGACGGTCCTGTGCGTGGCATCTGCTTCCACATCCAACAACCGCTGTTTGTATCCGGTGGGGACGATTATAAGATCAAGGTTTGTACTCGGGTTGTGCAGTTTCCATATTTCTTTTGCATGTATGTTTCGTCATGTTTATGACACGTATAACGATGCTGGCGTATCATTTATGATCTCTATCAATGAACACTTTATGTAGAAGTGTATGTACGCTCAAGCATTTATATATTATAGAGTAGTTTGATCAAAATTTCATATCACAGAGACTATGTACTTACAACTGCCAGCATTGTCATGTAAAAACTTAGATCTTAATGACATTGGTTTATTAGTCAAAGCATTATTCAGATAAATAAGTTACCTTTAACTAGTAGTTATTATATGCATATTTAGAATAATTCTTGCAGGAAAGTCTACTAGAAGTATAAATGCTAAAAAAAAAACAAAGACATGCTTCCAAACAGCCTAATTGGTCTAAAGAGATTCAATATCTTGTTTATGATTGTAGGTATGGAACTACAAACAGAGGCGGTGTCTATTCACTCTACTCGGCCATTTGGATTATATCCGCACAACATTCTTCCACCATGAGTACCCCTGGATATTAAGTGCTTCTGATGACCAGGTTTGTTGTTACTTGTTTAATTATTATTTTCTTTATACCTACAGAGTTATCTACATTATAAAATATTAAAAAATAAAAAGAGCCCACCAGGATTAAGAACACTTAATCCTGGTGGTTAATCCTGACCTTGTTAAGTCTAAGCTACTAGTGGTCAGCAGTACTGTTTGTAGCTGTTGCAATTTTACAACAGACTAGCTTCTGCCCGTGACTTAGTCCGTTTGGATATTTGATTCACCTGTGTTAAGCAACGTCTTTGGTTACTGCTCTGCCTCTATGTGTCGTAGCGTGATGTAATATAGCCTATGACACTCAGAAATAATGTGGCTTTCTGTGGGAAACAATTTTCAAAATTGGTTCAGTAGGTCCTGAGATTACCCCCTACAACTTCACAAACTTTACCTCTGTATAAGATTAGTAAAGATAAAATTTTAGAGAATTTATTTTTACAATTTACTGAACTGTTTCAAATGCAATTTTTTAAACAATTAAATTTCTCCTCAGACAATCAGAATATGGAATTGGCAGTCCAGGCAATGCATCAGTGTTCTAACAGGTCACAACCACTATGTAATGTGTGCACAATTCCATCCTACCGAGGATCTCCTGGTCTCCGCCTCCTTGGACCAGTCCGTCAGAGTATGGGACTTCTCCGGGCTAAGGAAGAAAAGTGTGGCCCCGGGCCCTTCTGGTCTGGCTGAGCATTTGAGGAACCCACAGGCAACAGATCTATTCGGACAGGTATAATACACATTTATTATGTTGTGCGTGTGTGTTTTTATGTGTTGAATAGCTATGTAGTTTTTTTTTGATAATTTGAAATTGATGACCAGAAGCAACCATTTAGTTTGGTTTTATAAGAAACCATACCATGATGTTTTCATGGTTCAAATTGATTTGCTAATTACATCATAGACAAAAATCTGTTAACCTTGTTGAATTGCATGATTAAAGACTCCTTTCAGCAGAGCAGTTTAAAAATGGAACTCCATAGTCTACTGTCTATTGTCCATGGTTTAGATCAGAAGCATAGTCAAGGATATGCTTTAAAAGTTAAACAGAGCTTTAATCTTTAAGTGTTTCACATTTTTATAGTAAATACTTAAGGTGTTTAAGTTTCCTTTAAAATTATTATTTATTTTGTTAGACTGCATGTTTTGCATGCAACATTAGTTATAGATTGTGTTCATTGCTATGTATTTTTACTTTCACAATCTATTTTATTTTTTTAGTTGAAAACATTTGTAAAAAAGGTATTTAACAGATTTTAAATGTAGATTTGTGTAGCTGTAGAATTGGGTATTCGACACCTTTAATTAACATTATAATTCGAAGACATAACTTCTCTAAAGATACACATTATTTACCTTTATTTGCTTTGAAAATCTTAATTTTTAATTTAACTGGAAAATGAGATTTTTAGTTGTTTTAAAATTTATAAATAGTTTGTCAATTGAGTTGTCAAAAAAATTGACATCACAGTTTACTATTGCCGTACGAAATCTATAGGGCAATTATATTTTGACAGCTTACAAAAGTATGTCAATTGATTAGTGGTGTCAAGTACCCAATTGCAATTTTACAAAAATATGCTGCCATCATTTGTAGTTCACTTCAAAAAAGGGACAGTGCTATCCTCTTGTATAGCTGTCTTTCTCTAGCATTGTAGTTGTAATGCTTTATAGCATGGCTGCTGGTCATAGCGTAGCTTGATAATTCATTATAGCTTAGTAGCTCATTGCTTTTATTTTTTTCTGATTATAATTTTGTATTCATTGAAAATATTAAATATTATAAAACATAATACAGCTTATCAAGGCATTATTTCCGCCTTTTTATTTTGCATAAAGATTTAAAGTTATTTATAATAAAATATAACAATACCACAACACACACACACACACACAAAATATATATAAATACGTATAAATATGTATGTATAATATATTGATGTTATAACACATCACCTATGTTGCTGAAAGCAACTGATCTTGCAGGCGGACGCTGTGGTCAAGCATGTGTTGGAAGGCCACGACCGAGGAGTGAACTGGGCAGCGTTCCACCCCACCCTGCCTCTCATTGTCTCCGCAGCTGATGACCGGCAAGTCAAACTATGGAGGATGAACGATGCAAAGGTACCGGGAGGATGCATCTAATGGATTATGGAGGGTGGCAATTGGGTTCATTGTTCTATTTCAGAGAGGGTTTTCTGGTCTATGCTTCGGTGTTAAGTATACTTTGTTTCGTCATAAAGGTCATTGCTCATTATAACAGCATTTGCCATTCAAGTTTGGGCTTTAAATCGTGTGCGTTAAAGTTAGTTCTATAATGACGACATAAAAAGGTGACGGCTTGCGGGCGGCCCGCTGCAGCTAATTTTTCCGACTGTGATGTACCGTGTCGAATTGGTGCTCTTATAATGAGCGATGACCATAAATTTGTACATATTTAATTATACTATAGAGGCAGTTTTGTCCTGTCTAACCTCTTCAATGCTGGACTGGGTTGGTCATAACCTCTTCTGTCTTTTCAAACTTTTACAATTTCATTCTCGTCTTCAATATTCTGAAAAGCCCTAAACTTCTTAAGGTGATATTTTTACTTATATTTTTCTATGTAAAGTTTATTAAAATTTTGATTAGGTGGAACCCAATAAGGTAAGCTAATTTTTTTTTTTGTAAAACTAATATTCTCACATAAAATTGTCTGTTAATCACACTAATATTATGAAAGCGAAAGTTTGTATGTTTGTCTCTTTTTCACGCTCAAATGGCCGAACGGATCTGGATGAAATTTGGCACTGAGAAAGATTGTAGTGCGGTAATAAAGTACGGTTCCCGTGGGATAATGTATCTAATTTGACGCACACGAAGTCGCGGGTGTAAGCTAGTTTCGTATTAAACGAGCTGCATCGTAAGGGTTGCGGACATAGCAACAATATACTCGACTAGTTTAAACATTGATTTCGACACCTGCAATTTAAAACATTGTAACTCACTTTTTATCGAAAATGACTTTTATGCACAGGTTTACTAAGAAAAAAATGCTCTTTCTTTTGCGATTACCCTCGTAACCCAATTCACTCCCGTTACGATTTTAGCTAGCATAAAAACATTGTAACTAGTCGTCCACTTACGCTGAAAAAAAGGTCTCTTTAGTTACACACACGTTTTCCCGTGGTAAGTAATAATATTTTACAAAACAATAATTGTAACATAAGATACAATTTTTTTCTTGGTAAGATTTCTTACTTATTTTTCTTTAAAATTGCATTGTATGTCTGAGTTACAACTGTAATTTGGAAACCCATTTTTAGTGAAAAATCATTGTAAGTAAAAAAAACATATAAAATACATAAGGAAACAACATAATAATATTAGTCATACAGCAATGTAGATAATACCTTTTTAATTATATTTACAAAATTGGAAGGCGCTAGCACTTATAGGAACAAAGTGAGAATATTTTGAATTTTGAAATCACTCTCTTGGAAATGAAAAATGAGTTACAACGTTTTAAATTGCAGGTGTCGATTTATCGATAATAAACTATAATTGAATTGAAAAAGTCACATGGTGGTACTTGCCGGGTTTCGAAACCGCAACCTCATTCATGAGAAGCGGCCTCTTGAAGAACGGACATTAAAAAAAAGACAAAAAATTAAAATCATTCGACTTGGTATCTGGCTACATCCAGCAAAGTCAAAATCAAAGCATTCATTTCAATTAGTTAATTTACAGGCACTTTTGAATCGTCAAGAAGTTATATAGAAAGTTGAAGCTATACTTTAGTCAAATACGATTCGAATTTTTTTTTTTAACAACAAACAATTCTAAAATGTGGGTGTGTAAGCACTTGCTGCATGTTATAATATATTAATGTAGTGATGGCCCAGTGGTTAAGGCGCCCGCCTCTCATGCACAAGGTTGTGGGTTCGCAACCACGCACGGGCAAGTACCAATGTGACTTTTTCTAATTCATATGTACTTTCTAAGTTTATCTTGGATATCACTGACATCGGTAACCATGTCAGAGGCCCTTGAGGCGGTTTAGAAACTTTGACACTAGGGTGTTTGGGGTCGTTAGACCTTACAGCCCACACGATAAAGAAGAAGATAATATATTTAGAGTTACAATTTATTTTTGTATTATTTAGCAAGTACTTACTAGCATTATTACATACGTTTCCTTAACGTTTGTCTTAAATACAATAAAATATTTTTAAAGTTGGTGTTATTGTGGTTTGTTATTGAATATTCTTTTTCGAATTTGGCGCAAGTATAGTCACTGCATCCAATCACTAAAACCCACTAAGACACTCAACTCCTCAGGCTTGGGAGGTGGACACGTGCCGCGGGCACTACAACAACGTGTCCTGCGTGCTGTTCCACTCGCGGCACGAGCTCATCCTGTCCAACAGCGAGGACAAGTTCATCCGAGTGTGGGACATGACCAAGAGGACTTGCTTGCATTCCTTCAGGAGGGAACATGAGAGGTTAGTGTTGTATATTGCATATTAGTTTTTTCTGCCCGCGAATATGTAGTACTTTGTGCGCCCCGTGTGAGCTTCTATGAAAGCGCCCTTAAAAAAAAACTGGTTCTCGTCTGGTCATTTTTGCGCCCTGTGCCTGGGCACCGTTGGCACTGCCCTAGTTACGGCACTGGCGAAAATTCCCAAAATTGTAACTTAACTGCTTATTTATGACAAAAAATTCATAGGATAAATTAAGTTATCATTTCGAACACATAAAGTACTTTTTTATGAAAAACTAATTTTTTGGGAATTTTCGAAAACAAACATAAAAATTTGGTTGAAAAAAAAATGATTAGACTTCGTCTAAGACAACCATGGCTTAAATGGTTCTAAATTGTCTGTACTATCTTCGCCTTAAAGCTTTGCACTCATCTTCCAATCACCCTGTATACTAATGTTTTTTTCTTATTCGACTGGTAGATCCAGAGATAAGCACATTAAAACAAAGAAACAAACATCTCTTCAGATTTATTATATTAGTATAGATATGAAAGCACAATTTTCCAGCGAAACATATTCCACAAACCTCATGCTTTTCTAATGTTATTTAATTTCTGAACTATATTTTCATTTACGAAATAAGTTATTGAAAATGTGGCTAACTAAAGTACACAAGTGAAGTATTATTCCATACAAAAATGCGACATCTACACAGCGAAAATGTATGGATAACAAGTTTTTTTTTTTAATATAATTTGTATAAAACAATCTGTTGTCCTCAGATACTGGGTGCTTGCTGCCCACCCTACTTTGAACCTGTTCGCGGCCGGTCACGACGCCGGGATGATTCTGTTCAAGCTGCAGAGAGAGAGACCTGCTTACGCCGTGCACAATAACATGCTCTTCTATATTAAGGACAAGTAAGTTGCTTGTTTTATTTATCTCTTTATTATTTATTTAAGTTTATTTCACAGCTTACAAGTGTTAACATAATTTAACTGAAAATTATGCCAAGTACAAAAAACACAACATAGTTATATGGAAATAAAGTTGAAATTTCAATGTTAAAGGTCGTAAATACAAACACTATACCGCGGTATGCTAGCGACTGTTAACATTGAAATTTCAACTTTATTTTCACACAATTAAGATATTTTTTTAATTGTCGCCGAAAAATACCTTGCCGTGCCTAACTGTTAGTGTACACCTAGTGTGCGTGTATAGTGTCTATGTGTGGGTTATGAATAAATGTTGTGTGTATAATTTGTATTAGAAATAAACATGTTTTTTTATGTTACAGACAACTGCGCAAGTTGGACATGGCGACCAATCGCGACGCGCCTGTCATGCAGATCAAGGGGGGCGGCAGGAACCAACCTTACAGGTAAGTTTGCTTTGTGAGATAGATATTTATGATTATTTATAAAATAAATACATTGATTATTAGACATCTACATCTCCGTTTCTTTCTTTGTATTCCACATGCACGATTAGTATAATTTATTTATATGAATGCAGTCTGCGAACTAAATAAATATTGTGTACGAAACGGGTATTTCTTATTAAAAAATCGATCAAAATTTATGTTACGTTTACTCCGCACGATCGTGCTAGACCCTCTTTATACATAAAAAGAAAGTAGATTTGTTAAAATAAAAGAAAGTTTAATTTGAGAAAAACCGTGTATCGTAAAAAAAGATACAAAATTTATTGGAACGAAACGTTTTTCGATACATGACGTAATTCTCAGATCCCCTGGATTCCCTAGTTTGAAAAGCTACTTTGTCTTTATAACAATGACGTCACAAGTCCAACCAGTACAGACTAATATCAAACATCATATAAGCCACCCATATTTCTGTACCATCTCATCACACTACCAATCTTCCGTCCCGCAGCATGTCCCTAAACCACGCGGAGTGGTGCGTGCTAGTCAACTGGCGTGTCGGAGACAGCAGTTCGTACGAGCTGTACGCGGCACCGCGCGACGGGGCCGAAGCCCCCGGGGCCGAGCCCGCGCGGGGGCAGGCCACCACAGCTGTCTGGGTCGCCAGGAACCGGTTCGCAGCGCTCGAGAAGAACAACCAGGTACTGTAAGGACGTTGAACTCTCACTTGGGGTCTTTTAAGGTAGAACCCGTGGAGGTTCTACCTTAAAAGACCCGCGAAATCCAAATTTTCTTACGTTTTTTGCAATTTGCAAGTCAGTATAAGGTTTAATGTTGATTAAAATATGATTCGCGGGCGTAAGAAGTATGTATTTTCAGAATTTATATTTACATATATAGTATTTTCATTTAAGTCAGCAATAAAACTCCATAGGGCCAGGTAACCCGAAAGAATGACTGTTTCATGAAATCTTGACATTTTAGGATTATACCGACTTATGGAGTTATTTTACTGATTTTAATGGTTATAATTCTTAATTGTACAGTGGTCGTGGGCGTTTTTAAAATGAAGTTATAACATTTAGGCCAACTTTCACTAAGATCACTAAACATATTTATCGCTAAATGTGTTTAAATTATCGTACTGTCAGTGTCACCTTCTAACAATGTGACAGGGATGCAATGATGTTCTAAATACGTTTAGGCACTAAATATCTTTAGTGATTTTAGTGAAAGTGGGTCTTAGTGAATAAATCAACGAAGAAAATTTATTTTCGAGTTAATAAGAAGATTTATTTTCGCAGCTGGTAATCAAAAACCTGAAGAACGAGGTGTCGAAGAAGATATCAACTCCGACGTGTGAGGAGATCATGTACGCGGGCACCGGCATGTTGCTGCTGAGGGAGCCTGATGCGGTGCAGCTGTTAGACGTACAGCAGAAGAGGACCATTGCTTCTGTGAGTAGCAATCTGAACCAAAATAATTTTTCGAACGCGTAATCTTATGTCTATCTTCTTCTTTTATTTTATCTTTTGAACGAGGCGAAAGTAGTATGTAAGAATCGTAGCAGGTGGCGTTCTATGGTTTCTGCTTACCCCCTTGGGAATGAACGCAGTCGTGTTTGTTCAAAAGAGTAGTGGAACGCAATGGGTATTTGCAGTAACACGGATGTGTTTTTATCTAGTAAGAGACTGACACTCTATTCCCTACCTTCAGCGGTAGAAATCATAAGATGATATACAACCCTTAAAAAAAAACGACCGCGATTTCGGTCGCGTGAATGTCGGTTGTGTCGGATTTTTTTTTTGGTACGGCACCCCTATTCTTTTTCTAAAATAAAAGAAACTTAAGTTACTCCTTATAACATCAGCTATCTGCCAATGACCGCCTCATTAGCCTAGTGGTCCTATGCACGACTGCTACGCTAGAGGACTTGGATTCAATTCTCAGGACGCAAAAAGTGTTAAATATTCGATTTTTCCATGAAATTCTCAGTAGCAGCTCGGAGTTAGGATTTGTGCCCTGTTAATAGCAATAACCATGCCCTCTATTACATGTGACCTAAACATGCAACTGTGGGTGTACATTGGTACACCTCTGCCTAACCCTTGGAGGAATACAGGCATGAGTGACTTTAATCAATCAACTGTTCTCCCTTCCTAGGTAAAAATCGCAAAATGCCGCTACGCCATCTGGAACGCAGACATGTCGCTGGTGGCCCTGCTGGGTAAGCACAGCGTGACGCTGTGCACCAAGAAGCTGGAGCAGCTGTGCACGGTGACCGAGGGCGCTCGGGTCAAGTCGGGCGCCTTCGATGACTCCACGCCGCAGCCCGTGTTCATTTATACCACGGCTAACCATATCAAGTACTGCTGTAAAGATGGGTGAGTGAAATATAAAAATAATTAAAAAAAGAGTAAAATTTTCGTTGCTGTGTTCCGATTTGAAGGGTATGGGTGCCGGTGTAATTACAGCCACATGAGACATTTCAACTTTGTCTCTGGGATGGCAACGCATTTGCAAGGCCTCTGGTATTGCAGATGTCTATAGGCAGCGGTGACCACTAACCGTTAGGTGGGCCGTGGGCTTATTTGCCGACACATAAAATAAAATCCTGATTAGCATCTTTGGTAACAGTGAAAAAAAAAATTGTAGCCCACTGTGGTGTTTCCTTGAACTTATTACCTTGTTCAGTTTATGAGTTTACTTTTAATTGTAGATAAAAAAATATTTTATGTAAATACTTTGAACATTAGCTACTTTCGATGTGGGCTTGGAAAAAATAATTCCTTACTCAGAGACACCACTCAACATTTTTAGTGATGTTGTTTTTGTTATTTGGGTGTTGATTAATTAATCAATAGTCAACTAAAATCGACCATTACATCTTGGCATTATATTTCAGGAAAGTTTTTTTTTTTTTAATATTTTTTTATTTAATTATTTTACGAAGAATACAAATATTAATTGGCCCCATAAAATGTTATTTAAATTATGATGTATCTCCTACAGTGACTACGGCATTATCCGCACACTAGACGTGCCGGTGTACGCGGTGAAGGTGTTGGCGAGCGACAGCGGCGCGCGCGTCGTGTGTCTCGACCGCGAGTGCCGCCCCAAGGTGCTCAACATAGACCCTACTGAGTACAGGTAACTATTATAATAATATATTTAAATATGGCAACTAGGCCTAATTGTTACTAACATAGTCCTTATAAACTTACTTCCTTTTTCAAACTCATAGTTGTTGTCTTGTAACCGGCATTTTATATTGAGCCTTGACAAATTAACTTGTCTTAACGATAACATTGTTGCTATCTATAGGCGAGGCCTATGTTCAGCAGTGGTCGTCGTTTGCCTGGTATGAAGATAAATGATAAATATGCTATCAATGTTTGATGTATATGCTGTTGTTGTACTTTGTTTAATAAATAAATACGCTCCTCTAGCTATACGCTAAAGGCAACCCCCTTTTTTTTTTTTTTTATAGACGGGAAATCATCAAATAACTTCCCCCGCCCTGGGCGGGGCGGGAGGGAGTGTCAGACTTTTACTGACTAAAACCCGTCTATGTTCCTTCGCGTGCCCTTTGCGTTCCGGGGGCGCGGTATCAAAGGCAACCCCCTTAAAGTAAGGACCTCGGCTTCAGACGTCGTCGCTAGTACAGGACAGGCTGGATCCGATGTATTTATTCTTCTCCATACGAAATTACTCTTTGGAATGGGGATATAAAGTCAGTTATATTTTTCGCCTGTAAATGACGTTTCATAAGTAAATGGTCTTATTGACAAAAAAAACTTCGATGTTGATCATCCCTATCGTTATACACGAATTACTCGTACTCTTTCAACGTCAATGCTTCGAGATGCGGAGGCGCTGGGCAGAAAAAACGAAAAAATATACATATTTATATTAAAACATTTTTTTTCCTAGATTCAAGTTGGCGCTGGTAACTCGTCAGTACGACCAAGTGCTACACATGGTCCGCACCGCTAAACTGGTGGGGCAGAGCATCATTGCGTACTTACAGGAGAAAGGTAACATTATGCGATAGGCGATTTTCCATTTCTAAACACTCAGAAATCGGGTATTTGTAATTTAAATCTATGTTGCTTGATATAGTAAATAACTTGGTTGAAAATGGATCAATACTTTAGACTTTTAAATACTATTTTAAAACAGAGATAGAACTCAAATCGGATAGAACATGCAGTTACCATATTATTATAAAATAAACTATTTAAAATACAACATAAAGTAGATTGACTGGTTTAGTCATAACTCCATACATACTCTTAAAAGAGTATGTATGGAGTTTCTTGCCCGTTCTTCTCCATACGAAACTACCTTTTGGAATGGGCAACTAGATTCATTAGTTTTAATTATTTTGTCATTCAAAAGTGCCTTTTAATGGTCTAATTGAAATAAATGATTTGACTTTGACTTTGAACAAATATTATGGTTTTAGATAGAATTTCTATGAGATATTAATTAAGCTAAATATTAAATAATAAGGTAACTGTTCAATTAACTACATTGAACCTCCCCCCCCCCCCAACGTAACACCGAGTGGTTATCTACAGACTACCGAATGTCGTTTTGTATTATTATTACGTAATTTCCGTGCACCAGGTTACCCAGAAGTAGCCCTCCACTTCGTGAAGGACGCTCGCACGCGGCTGTCCCTGGCGCTGCAGTGCGGGAACATCGACGTGGCGCTGGAGGCCGCCAAGAGTCTGGACGAGCCCGCCGCATGGGACAAGCTGGCTAACGCCGCCCTGGCTTCTGGCAACCATCAGGTATCCAGATAATCAGATTTAGTTGCGGGATCCAAGACAGTTAAATCGTTTCTCCGGGACTCGTTGAGCATCATTGCCTCGGCGCTTTTCTTGTAGTCGCCACTGTTAATTCTGGCTTATAGGAGTTGCAGTGGTTTGGGAATAGTGTGGCGGGCTTGTTAGCCAGATAATCAGAATATTTCTATCATATCTTTCTAAGTTTATTTTCGATGTCATCACTGATATCTGTGAAGGAAAACATAGTGAGAAACCTACTGTGCGGCGTGACGTTGGTGTCATTCCTACACCGCACAAATATCTATATGGCCTACAGATGATTTTACCGGGTCTGATTGTTTGTGTATGTGAATTTGTATGTTTGTAAACGCACCCAGGAGTAATTCCTAGTGGGGCTAGATATTTTTAAAGAAAAAATATAGTTATTAGAGATTTGCGTTTTGACGGGTCATAAAAAGTATCTTAATTGATAAATTGGTATTTTGTAAGTAGTTTTTATTTTACAGATCGTAGAGATGTGCTACCAACGTACAAAGAACTTCGACAAGCTGTCGTTCCTGTACCTCATCACGGGCAATCTGGACAAGCTGCGCAAGATGATGAAGATCGCGGAGATACGCAAGGACGTGTCCGCGCAGTTCCAGGGCGCTCTGCTGCTCGGAGACACCAGGGAGACTATTAGGCTGCTGAAGAATGCTGGACAGGTATGGCAAATATGGGTTGGGTTTTAATGCTGCTGTGTTTTTGGCTGCTTTTGAGGGTGTTAAAAGCATGTATGAATCCGAACAAATTTTACTAAGGGACCAATCCTGAAATATAAAAAAGCAGGTATTTTTTTCGAATTCAAAGTCAGTCTTTGTACTGTAAACTTGAATTTAGTAGCTCAAATAAATGGTCAAGTTCAGCAACCACAAACTCTATACCATACACATCAAGGTTCAAATTCCTTTACAACCGAAAGTTTTGTAGCTCAAAATTCAACTGAGACTACTGTAACTCAAAAGTTGATAAATGTAATGTAAATAATGTCTTAAAAATGTAAGGCTGTAAACATATTATGTATTATATAAACAAATAAATGTATAATGTGTCCTTTTCACTATTTCTCGTAAATTAGTCAGACGATTTTATTATTTCCGTTTTTCCTTTGCAGATATCTCTCGCATACTTGACAGCAATAAACCACAAACAATACGAAGAGGCTGAACAACTGAAGGCGATGCTGGAAGCCGCCAACTTGCCCATCCCGGAACCGAACCCCGACGCACAGCTGCTGAGACCACCACTACCAGTACACAACATGCAACCCAACTGGCCTTTGCTGGCGGTTTCAAAGTAAGTACAAATTTATCAATATTCTTTTAAACTTAACACTTAACTATGACAACATTTAAAAAATAGTAGCTTACTGGCGTCGGGAACAGGGTCCAAGCCACCGGTGGTCAGGGCTCCTGAGAAAGGAATCTCCTAACAATACGCGCCGTGTCTAGGAGTACCGCTTTCTGAATCAAGCCCTTGATCCAACCGCCCAACAAGAGCCTCCTTAGGTGTTGGTCGAGGCTCTTTGTTATTATGCCATTGGCCGTCACGACTATCGGCACAACGATTGCTGTATTCACATCCCATATGTCGACAACCTCGCGAGCCAGATCAAGATACTTGAATTTGTTTATCTTTCTCAGCTTTCACGAGATTCTCGTCATGCGGGACAGTAATATCAACGATCATTGCGCGACGCTCTAATCGATCTATCACCACTATGTCAGGCTTATTGCCAACAATAGTCCTGTCAGTGATGATAGATCGATCCCATTATTTATAATGATATTGCAAACGTCGTGTGTATTGCTCAGGAGTTTCTTCGAGGTAGCGGGTGGGGCACGAGCGGCGGCGGAAGCGGGAGCGGGCGCGGTGGCGGCGCCGGCCGGGGATGAGCCGCTCGAGGCCGCTGGTGCCTGGGGCGACGACGACGACGTGCTGCACGAGCCTAAGGTACTGCTTACTACTGGCATTTATATGTTCATTTATGTGTGTTAAGGCCCCGTTCATATTATTTTACTACGGTCTTAGTTCAGAATTAATATTTCTGGAATAAGAAGATATCTATACACCTATGTATATAAATAAAATTGAATTGCCTGTCTGTAATTTCAAATTAACAGATTTTCACTAAATTTATATAAAAGTATAAAAACAATTTTTGACATTTTTGTATGTCTGTCTGTCTCTTTGTTCCGGCTACTCTCTGAAACGGCTGGACCGATTTTGACGGGACTTTCACTCGCAGATAGCCAATGTTATAAGGAGTAACTTAGGCTACTTTTATTTTATAAATTGTATTTATTTGGACTAAAAACAGAAAGAGGGTGATAGCCATGAAATATTGAACACGAACGAAGTCGCGGGCAACAGCTAGACTGTAAATAAAATGTTAATAGCATCCATGTTCGTTTGTAGGACACTGGTGATGAGGGTGAGGAAGTCATGGAGGATGCCTGTGATGACGGCGGGTGGGATGTCGGAGATGAGGACTTGGAGCTGCCTGAGGAACTCGCACCAGTCTCTGGTAAGTACTTGTTGATCTTTGTTATACAAGGTGGAATTTTCGTAGCGTACCTTGAGGTGAAGTATTCTAAATACTGAAGATAGCAGATGTTACTCAAAGGAAACATTCTTTCATTTTTTTAAAGAAAACAACCCTGCCCAGTGCCCATTGGGTATTTTGAAACCATCATGCCTGTATTCCCAGAACGGTTAGGCAGAGGTGTACACATGTACACCCACAGTTCGCCGGTATATTTAGGTCCCATGTAATAGGGGGCGAGCCTATTGCCATTAACCGGGCACAAATCCAAACTCCGAGCTTGCTACTGAGAATTTCATAGGAAACCCAATAACACTTTTTGCTCGACCTGGGATTTGAACCCAGGACCTCTAGCGTCGCAGTCGCGCTTAGGACCACAGGCCAACGAGGCAGTTAGTTAGAGGTATTTTGAAAATATACAATTTTTTTTTGTTCTAGCGGATATCGATGGCGGTGACGAGGGTACGGACTACTTCGTGGCCCCGACGCGTGGCGCTAGCGTCGCGCTCTCGGGCAAACTGAAGACTGTGCACGACCATGTCGCTACCGGACAGTTTGAGGTGGCGCTCAGGTAAATATTATGGCGTTTTATTTAGTTTTAATACATACATACCGTCACGCCTGTATTTCGCGAAGGGTTAGGCAGAGGTGTGTACCTATGTATACCGTTCACAGGTATGTTTAGGTTCCATGTAAGAGGGGGCGAGCCTATTGCCATTAACCGGGCATAAATACACACATGTTTCACAGTAATTTGCACCTGCCATTATATCTCTTCGCCACCTTTGGTTGACCGGTAGAGAATGCCTAAGGCATTAAGTCCGCCTTTGTACTTTTGTTGCATAAAGTTTAAATAAATAAATAAATGAATCTTAACTTCGAGTTGCTACTGAGAATTTAATATAAAAACCCAAAAATAATTTTGCTCGACCTGGGAATCGAACCCAAGCCTTCTAGCGTAGCAGTCAAGCTTAGTCCCACTAGAACAATGAGGCACTCAATAACATCTTTACATAGTATAAAACAAAGTCGCTCCCGCTATTATGTACAACTAAGATCTTTTAAACTACGCAATGGATTTTAATGCAGTTTATTTATTCCAAATTATAAATAAAATGTCATAATTGTTTTCAGACTACTGAACGAGCAAGTAGGCATCGTGAACTTCGAGCCGTACGTGGAGACGTTCGTGTCGATGTTCGGTCGCGCTCGGCTCACGTTCGGCGCGCTGTCGGCGCTGCCGCCGCTCAACGCGCATCTGCACCGCAACTGGAAGGAGGCCAGCGGGAAGGAGCTGCTGCCTGTTGTCAGTAAGTAGCTGACACACGACATATTTTATTTGTGACTTTTTTGGGCTTTCAGACACATTTTCTTATATGGTTTGTCTATTATTATGCCAAAGTTAGTCTATTTATATTTTAGTATTTAGAATATGGCTAATCCATGTCCGGATACATTGTATAAGATAAAAATAATCATATGTGTTAATCTATTAAATCACTGTGCCAAATTTTATCCAGATCCGTGCAGCCGTTCTTGTGTGGTTGAGTAACAAACACCCAAACGTCTTCACAAACTTTCACATTCATAAAATTAGGAGGATTTGTAATATTAGTAGAATAATCATCATCATCATCATATCAGCCGCAGGACGTCCACTGCTGGACATAGGCCTCCCCCATAGATTTCCAAAAATACCGGCTGGAAGCGGCCTGCATCCAGCGCCTTCCTGCGGTCTTAATCAGGTCGTCCGTCCACCTTGTGGGAGGACGGATGACCAGGAAGACGATTAGTAGAATAAGATAGGATGAATATTGTTCAATTTCGTAACATAATCTTCTCTTTCCAGCCACAAAACTGAACGACCTCGTAACTCAACTGCAGCAATGCTACCAGTTCACGACAGCCGGCAAGTTCACGGAGGCAGTAGAGCGTCTGCAACGCATCGCGCAGTGCGTGCCCCTGTTGCATGTGGACACCAAGCCTGAGCTCACGGAGGCGCAGCAGCTGCTGAACATAGCTAGGGAGTACCTGCTGGGGCTGCAGATGGAGACCGCTAGGAAAGGTGAGGGGATATCTGGCGTTTTTTAAGGGGATTGCAAAGAAAATAGCTTGGCAATTGCACGAAAAAATATCGGAACTAAATTATTTATTTATATGAGACAATTGGGTAATTGACACCACTAATCAATAATTTCAAGTCACAACTTCTCTAAAAAAGCACTTTAGTTTACCCATGAAAACCGATTAAATTTCAATTTATTGTTAAATTAGATTTTTACTTACTTTAAAACCAATAAATATTTAGTCAATTGAGTAGGCCACGTAGTACCGTCACAGCGTTCTATTGCCATACAAAATCTATGGGAGAATCGCGTTATGACAGTTCATAAAAAGTATGTCAATTGATGGTGGTGTCAACTACCCAATTACAACGGGCTTTGGAACGTTATTGCCGAGAAAAAAGAGAACTGAATCTGGTGTCCAGTCCAAAAAGTAGTTTCGCATGGAGAAGAATGGACAATAAACTCAATAATCACTCTTTTAAACACGACTTTAGAAATGATCTAATAGAGGTATTAATTACAAAAAAACTGTCAGAATCTCCTAAAATATTACCTCTTCATCTCCACAGCTATGCCGAAAAACACGCTAGACGAGCAGAAACGAACATGTGAAATGGCAGCTTACTTCACCCACTGCAAGCTGCAGCCAGTCCACCAGATCCTGACCCTCAGAACAGCTCTCAACATGTTCTTCAAGCTGAAGAACTACCGGACAGCAGCGTCCTTCGCCAGGCGACTCCTGGAACTTGGCCCAAGACCCGAAGTCGCACAGCAAGCGAGAAAGATACTACAAGCTTGTGAGAAATCGCTTACAGATGAACACCAGCTACTTTATGATGAACATAATCCTTTCAACATCTGTGGTATAAGTTACAAGCCCATTTATAGAGGAAAACCCGAAGAAAAGTGCGCTCTCTGCGGCGCTAGCTTCTTGCCCGAACACAAAGGCAAACTTTGCCCAGTTTGCGGAGTCGCGGAAATAGGCAAAGATGTAATTGGACTAAGAATCTGCCCACTACAGTTCCAGAGATAAATATTATTTGACTTTACCGTAAATAATTAATAATAATGAAATTATTGTGTAAGATTATAGAATAAAGTATTGTATCACTTTTTTTTTGTAATAATTTATTTCAAATAACAGCAGAGTATACTTAAAAACTATTTACAAATATGATTTTATTTCGAGATTCTTCTTTCTATACGTCTACCGGTTTGACTTCCTTAGTTCTGAAAAATAAGAAAAACTTATTAACAATGTTTAATGCTTTCAAAATTGCGGAGCTAATCATTCTCTTTCATTCGCACGTTATACTGTGCGAGTGAAAGGGCATGATAGGCTCTTATGTTCGGCCGCCATTTTAAATAATAATTATGTTCGTTATTGGCGCGTATAAACATATATTCAATTTAAAAAAATGTAAATATAACAATGACAAATATCTACTGTGTTCGGCAAAGAAGTGAAAAAATAAATTATTGCAAAGCTTAAACTTTTTTTCGCATTTCCTACACACCTTACTACCTAGTTAAGATAACAAGTTCTTGTAGCAGCTCAAATTACATGAGAATAGAATAGTTCTTTCGGATCGAGTATATTGAGTTTATGTAATAAACATATTTTTAACAGTCTTGAATCATTGCATATAATTTACTATTCTGATACTAAACTGCAAACTGCATAAAACTGAAATTGAAAAAAAAACGACGGGTTGCACTCCGGGAGTGCCGGCAGAAGTGAAAACGCTAAAGACGGTAACGACGAGTACGATTTTCGGTCAGGTCACGTGTCCTGACGCGAGTTTAACATTTTTTACCCATTCCAAAAAAAGTGCACAACGCCGCTAAAGAAGTTTTCACTTCAAAAATGCGGGCTACTATGGAGCATCCCCGTCGTTATTTCTGGAGCCTATTTTGACTTATGTCCACATGAGCAAGCAAAGTCGAGAGCACAGCTAGTACTTACCTATTATTCAGCATATCCTGTATCTCGTCGAAAGTCTTGCCTTTCGTCTCCGGCAGCAGCGTGACAGAGAAGATGAATCCGATGCCGCAGCACACGGCTAGGATCCAGAAGGCTGTGTAGATGCCGTATGATGCTGCTACGTCGCGGAAGAATCTGATTATATAGGACAATGTTAATAGTAATAGAATTATTTATTATTTGGTTTGTATATCGTTGCCAAATTATAGAATCGGGCCGCAATACACACACTACTGTCTGTTGTACTTGTGCACTTTTCAATTATTTTTTCTCTTGTACAATAATTTGCACCTGTCATGTCATCTCTTCACTACTTTTGGTTGACTGGCAGAAAATGCCTAAGCAGGGATGGCAAACCAATGGCACGCGACAAAATAACTCGGGCACGCCGATAAATGACAAAACTATGTATTTGATCGAAACCAATTTACAATAGCAGAAATTACACTAACATTTTTTTTTAAATAAACTTAAAATATCTTGTACTCAAACGAGTTGCAAACAGAGTTTATAGCATCTAGTTGTATTTTTCTCCAATTATATAGCTACGTCAAGATTCTTTGATGGCACGCCATAGTCACATTACTATTATTTTTTATAAAAAATGGAACGTTCACTGATAAAGGTCCGCCATCCCCGGCCTAAGGCATTAAGATCGCTTTTGTATTTCTTTTGTCGCATAACGTTAAAATAAATAAATCAAAAGACTAGAGGCTAGTCGCTTTATAAAACGGAACGTTTTAGCCTAAGAAAATAATACAAATTAAATAACAGAGCGCCAACGCCATCACGGATGTTTCAAAATAATTAAACTAAGAACATACCTCGTCCAGACGAATCCAGCGAGCCAGCACATAAAGGAACAGATGCCGCCAGCGAGACACTTGGTCTTCACTGGGAACATCTCCGCCACCAGGATCCATGGAACAGGACCCACGCCTAGAAGGTAAGGAGTTTGGTTGTATGTCAGGTTATTCGGGGAGCAAGGTGTGTATGCTTGGAGTTTCTTTGTAGCTTCTTAACTAGTTACTGTCACACAAGGGTACACTTGACGAAATTAAGAAGCTGAAAGTTATATACAGGGTGTTTGGCACTGCGGGTTGTTCGAAAGAGATACCGCGCCCCCGGAACGCAAAGGGCACATGAAGGAGCATAGATGGATTTTAGTCAGTAACATCATAGGCTCGCTTCCACTTACATGTGACGACTAGCGAACTGTGGCAATAGGTACTAGATATACAAAACTTTTCGGCATATTTTTTTGTAGAATCTAGAGAATCCAGGAAATAAACTTACCCAATGTGAAGAGTATCATGTACACGATGAGACATAGCAGCGGCAGGAAGGCGATCGATGTGACGTCATACTTATAATACGAGTCCATTAGTGCGTACACGCCGATCAGAGTCTGTCAACAAACATAAAAAGGTCATTTATTTATTCTTCCTGTCATATTCGAATGGTTGTCAAGAAATGAAAAAGTTCACTTAAATATTAGAGCCATCTTCGTCTACCAAGCCTATATAACTTACCAAGAATATAGTGAGTCCAAGTGAAGTAGTCCACATAAGCAGCTTCCTGCCAAGACGGTCTACCACCAGCGGAGTGATACAGCTTGTCACCACCTAGAAAATGAATAGGGTACATTTAATAAGTTTTGACTGCCCCGTTGGTCTCGTGGTCGCAAAGCGCGCCTGCAGAGCAAGGGGTCCCGGGTTCGATTCCCAGGTCGGACAAAAAATGGTATTGGGCTTTTCCATTAGGAATTTCTCAGTAGCAGCCCGGAGTTTGGAAGTTGGTGGTGTGATACCCCCGTTCCTTGGAAAGCACGTAAAGCCGTTGGTCCCGGCTGTCATTCGTAGATCTTTGACAGTCGTGACGGATAGTCAGAAGCCAAGAAGTCGGACAACCAGTCTAACTAAGAAGTATCGTGTTGCCCAGTTACTGGGTTGTGGAGGTCAGATAAGCAGTCGCTTCATGTAAAACACCGGTATTCAGCTGCATCCGGTTAGACTGGAAGCCGACCCCAACGCAGTTGAGAAAAGGCTAAGCAGATGAGCCCATCGAACTATGAGAGTTCGGCAAGAGGGAATGCACCTGAGTTTGCGCATACACTTGTGTACTATAATATCTCCTGCGTACTTGGCCCGCTGTGGCCGGAAGCGGTCAATACATTATTTTTTTACACGCCTTTTGGTGAGTAGAAAAATAGAATGAGAGAAAATAGGATATTATGTATTTGTAAGCTTACCTGCACGACTCCCATGATGATGGTGCCGTCTGAAGGCGACAGGTTGGTGCCCACCTTGGCCAGCAGCTCCTCCATGTAGAATAACAGCACGTCGATGCCCGACAGCTGCAGTAACATCGCCAGGAATACGCAGATACCTGACAGTTGCAATGAGATTGACATTTATCTAGTTAACTGAAGTGTAACTGTACTGTTGAACGTTGTGTTTAGTCAATCGGCTTTTGGATATTTAGACGTCGCGGTTGAATGGCGCTGTTCAATGAAAGGGCGTGTAATTATACGACTATTTTAATTTCAAACTTATTAACATTGTATTTTAAGTATTTTTTGTTTAATAGTTATCCTGAGGTATGTTTAAAGTTCACGTTCTATGCAGAATATAAAATACACTATTGACTATTTTATCAACAACAAATAGTTTGATGCATACTGCTACTGAGAATTTCATAGAAAACCCAATAACACTTCGCACGAGCTGGGAATCGAACCCAAGACCTTAAAAAAAAAGAAGGAAAAGAAAAAAATTATGTTTGAGATTTAGGCGAAAACCAAAAGTTTTTTAAAAAAACAGTGTGTTGGTCTAGTTCCTTACCCAAAGCCTTAACATTGCCCCTGGTGGCCCACAGGTCCTGTATCCTGGGCGGCTCCTTGTACTCGCGCGCCACGATCGCCTGCAAGCCCTCCAGCTCTGTCTGCACACCCTCCTTAGTGGTGCCGCGAAGGGATTGCAGGATCTTTGATGCTTCTTCCATTTTGCCTGAGGAATTTCGAGAATTATTTATTTATTAAACTTTATGCACAAAATGTATAAAATACACCGTACAAAGGCGGACTTAATGCCTTAGGCATTTCCTACGAGTCTACCAGTCCAGTTACCAGTCTAGTTAGTCTAGAATTATGGGTTTAATGTATCGATTTATTTTATCGACTGTTTTTTGTTTTGTTTTGCATGATTCATTTTTTTGTGCATCTTCTTCTTAGCGTTTCGATGACAAACTATACCGTTGGCATACTATATTGTTGCAGCCCAGAATTTGGCCACTTTGACTGCGTTGTCGGTGGCAGCCATTAAATCTTCCTGCGTGCAGCTGTTAGGGCACGCAGGGCACGATGTGAGGTGGGCCATCGTTTGTGCTATACCGCACAAACAGCTCTCTTTTGTGCATGTGAGGATCGTAGCATTTGGCGTTCTGTGGTTTCTGCGTATCCCCATGAGAAAAGACGTTAGTCTATGTATGTATGAACATTTTTTAATACTATTTTACTGTAGAAAAAGTCTTGCTTTATCAAATGGAGGGTGAGCCTGGTGATCTGTGATACAGTTTTACTACAGCCACCGGTCTTTAACTATTGTCATTTACCATGACTACTAGTTAAAATTTAAAAATAAATTTCGTAAAAAAATTACAAAAAATGAGTTGAAACGTTGGCGTTCAATATCGCTATAAACAAGATATTATATACTTTGGTATGATCATCATAATCTTCCTGCCCTTATCCCATGTTACTTGGGGTCGGCGCAACTCGTTTTCTTCTTCCATACAGTCCTGCCAATGGTATCATTGATTCCCTTATTCACACAATCCATCCATCTTTTCTTTGTCCTCCCTTATCCATCCACATTTATATTCCTACCTCTTTTTTTCCTAAAACGTACTGTGTCATATGACATATGCTATGTATTGCTATTTCTCTCGTAAAATCATAGTCTTACCTTTATAAACCAAGTAGAAGGGCGTCTCAGGTATGAACCAGGTGCAGGGCAGGTATATCAGCGACAGAATGCCTCCAGTAGCTGTCAGGCCCCAGTAGGAGGTGAACGGGCCAATGGCGTACGCGAGTAAGAAACCAACGTTGATGAACAGCAGGAAGAACGCGCTTAGAGCGCCGCGGATTTTGTCCTGGGGAACAATGGAATATGGAAAATTTCTATGAAGGTGGATGATCAAAAATGTACTTCGTACAAGATGAAAAAAAAAAACTTTTAATTTTGAATTACACCCTAATGCACATTTAAAATGTTACTTCTGCCAAACCGCACAGCAGTTTGTTGGCAGATGTAGCTCCCAACAACCCGCGATGCTCCCGGTGATGTATGATGTAGATGATATTGTACAATAAAGAATTGGGCCCTACCCAACCTCACCTCTGAGTAGCCTTCAGTCATTGTCGTGAGACTTAGGAATATAATTTACATTGAAGCAAAACTTTTAATTTGATACCTATCTTGAAACAGATTATTTTATGTGACAACCCCGCCACACTGTTTCTATCCACTGCAAATACAGAAAGCCAGAAACAACAGGGTAGATCGCCAGAAAAGCGCCGAGGCAATGAAGCTCGACGACACACGGAAAACCGATACGACTATCTTGGGTCACGCAACGAAGAGATAACAAAAGGATAGCGAATTACAAAATCAATTCTTAGCTGACGTCTCCTACATATAAACGTGCCAAATTTCAGCTTCATAGATCCAGTACTTATCGAGATTCCATGTGTAGCCGATGTCCGATTGAAAGAATGACCATTTGCTTTTACTAACATCAATTATTGCCTTTACTCTTACCTCAGCAATCTCCCCGATATAAATGGGCACGGTAGCGAACATCATGCCGGTAGCGCACCCCCACATGACCCTGGCCACGTACAGAGTGGTGAGGTTAGTGGTGACGCCTGCCAGTAGCCACCCCAGCAGCAGAGGGATGTTGGCGCCCATGATTATCCACCGCCGCCCCACGAGACGGGACAGGGGCACGGTTATTAGAGGACCTGGGAGTGAAAGAGGGGTTTTTTAGATATTGAAGGCTGTTCCAGGCACCACCTCTGCCAGGGTTGCAGGCTTTGTCCGAAAGCGTCGCGCTTTTGCTGGAATGCAAAGGGCATTAGGAGGTACACGGATGGGTTTTAGTCAGTAAAAGTCTGACACTCCCTACTGCTTTGAACAGAGCCGTAGAAGGAAATTGATGATTTTCCATCCTTAAAAATAAAACCAACAATGTTTTCATATACATATGTATAGAAGTAACGAGAATTACTTATATATTAACAGGCTTCTGTAAAAAATAAATTGAAACTAGTGTCGGTAGAGTTTCTTGCTCGTTCTTCTCCATAGAGACATACGTTTTGGAACGAGCAACTAGCTTCAACCATGTGACTTTAAATGAAAATGTTTTTTTAAAAATATCGTTGGATTGCAAATAAGCAAACGAACGGCGAGGGGCAGCCCACCAAGCGGTCACCGCTAGACTTTTGCAATACTAGAGGCCATGCAAATGCGTTACGATCCCAGAGACAAACTTGAATGTCTCACTGCCGTCCACTAACTAAAAAGCCGTTAAGCCACAGTTTGTCGTTTTTCACTTTTTAATGTATTCTTATACAACTTTCGATGCTCTATCTTTTGGTCTAAGAATCATTTTTCTATGATTAGTAGTTTAAGAGATACAGAAAATTGCTGAGCAGTTAAACCACATAAATTTCGTTAGTTCCTTAATTAAAAAGCGGCTAAGCCACAATACTTCTCTAGAAAGACGTTAACATACCTAAACGGCAAAATTGCTGTTTCATTTTTTCTAAATTTCCTTAACTAAAACTACGTTATCTGGTCATGCTTGACTAAAAAGCAGCTAAGCGTCTCTAACTGCCTTGATGCATTGTGTCTACAAAGCAGTTATAAAGAAAAACTACACTAGAAAGCAGTTATATACCCACAACGGCTTTTAAGTTATGTATTGAAATTAGTATTAGCTAAATATCAATCGCTAGAAAGCAGCTAAACGACAATGCTACCCTAAAAAGCAGTTAAACGCTTGTGAATTTCGTTTGCGTTTGAGCATTTGATCATTATATAGCATAGCATCATTGATTAATTCTCTTAATCTTGACAAAGATATTGATAAACGGGGCCTTTACGTGAAGACTCCAGCTTTCAATAGAGATATTATTACGGAACATATTGAATCTTTCAATCCAGCTGCACCGCACTATCGTCGTGAACACGCTCCTCATCGTCGTTATTTGCCCAGTGAAATTAATATTACGTTTATGTATTCTGACTTTTGTTCGAAATATCCGGAATACAAAGTTGGCTATGAGTTATACCGATCACATCTAAAGAGTCTAAACATATCGTTCGCTCGACTAGGAAATGAGGAATACGAAATATGCGAATCTTACAGATTGCATACTCTTGATACAAACCATAACGTTCGCTCGCAAGCTATACCTGATTGTGACGCATGTTCGACATGGGCATAACACCATGACAAGTATAAAAAGCAAGAGAATTATAAATATGATTTTCACAAAGCTTTAGAACAGAATACTCAACAGATATATTTTAGTAGCGACTTAGAAAAAGTAATTATGTTACCACGAATAGATACATTTAAATCCGTAATTTTTTGTCCTAGACTTACAGTATAGAACCAGACTTTTGCACCAGTAGGAAAAATCACTAGCGATGTGAAACCTTTAGCTGCCATATGGCATGATGGTATAGCAGGCCGTAAACAGGATGATATCATGAGTGCTTATTACAGTTTTTTCATAAAATTTCGAGATATCCAATCAATTAATTTGTGGCTTGATAATTGTACATCTCAGAACAAAAACTGGTTATTATTTTCCATGCTAATTGACCTCATTAATAGTGACTTAATAGGCACAAAAACTATCACACTATTTTATTTTGAACCGGGTCACACTTTCATGAGTTGCGACCAATTTCACCATCATGTCGAATTAGCGATGAAGCGGAAAAAGACCATATATGATTTCACAGACTTTGAAAATGCTGTGGGCTCAGCAAATAATGGTAAAGTTCTGGTTAAATCCATGCAGCCTCAAGATTTTGTAAACTACGCAGGTAATGTATCAGACAGACGCATACAAAATTCAAGTCCCAGAGCGTATCTAAAAAATATGTCTAAAGTATGCTTTAAACGAGGAAGTTTTGATCTCCATTATAAGGAAGCTTTTAATGAGGACTATGTGTCTCTTAAATTTTTAAATGATAAATATTTGAAAAACCCGCATTTTTCTTTAACATTTCGTACGCAACCGAAAGGAATATATGAGGAGAGAAAGCTTAATCTATTAACAAAGTTATCGCCAATTATACCTAAACATAAGATGGTATTTTGGCAAAATGTACCTATCATTAAAGGACATAATATATCTGAATCGAACCAGAAGAAAAACAAAAGAAACATAACTTTATAAACACAAAGACGCTTTTTCAGTTTTTGTGTTTATATAGTTACGTTTTTTTTTAAGCTACGGTTTATTAAACGTTTAAAATATAAAAGACAACATTATTTTGAAGGTAACTTTACCTTTAAAATAATGTTG
Source organism: Caradrina clavipalpis (assembly GCA_932526535.1). Classification (NCBI taxonomy): domain Eukaryota; kingdom Metazoa; phylum Arthropoda; class Insecta; order Lepidoptera; family Noctuidae; genus Caradrina; species Caradrina clavipalpis. Next base: position 3,984,787 of record OW052110.1, read on the forward strand.
TTTTCTAAATTTTATTAAATATTTTTGTTTACAACATATTTTTGATAATACTATACGAGTGTTACTAGGTATAATTACTTATTGCGTTAAAAAATTTAATTAAAGCATAAAAAATGGCCAAGTTTGTATTTTTATAGATAAAGTCTAATGTTTAATTGATTATGTTGATCTCTGATTGTGATATGATTATTTTTTAAGAGCATAAGAATTTGAATCTGGTACGATTCTTCATGTAAGTATAGTTTTAGAAAGTTTTTGATTTATTAAAGATGTATGTGATTGTGATCTCATTACTGGAGAAGATTTTAAAAGTTTGATTAAACTCGTTTTATTTTATATTGTTTAATTAATAAGAAGCTTATATAGTTCTGTTTGTCTATTCTTTTTATAATAAATAATGTTCTGATTCTTATGAAATTGTTTGTAACTTTTCAACTTTTCCCCCGGACGTGCTTATTTAAAAGGCAGTTAATTGCGAGTGAGATATCTTTAACTGCTTTCTAGTTATGCAATAGAAGAACCAATATAAAAATATGTTTTACAATACCGAGCTTAAAGGCGTTTAAAACCCCATAACTGCTTTCTAAGTAACCAAAGTTAGTCTTCCAAGTGAGAGCTACCTAGGCTATAAGACCGTTAAAACACTTTAACTGCTCTTTAACTAATGATTTTTCGATAACTTCTACTACAAGTACAAGACGTGGCGGCTACAAGAAATTACTTTGCTATAAAGCAGTTAAGGTATAGTTAACGGCCTTAAAGTGCAGTATATATGTAAAATTGAAAAAAAAAATGCTTAGCTAAAAGTTAGAAAATGAATTTAAATAAAATATAATAAATATAAATAAACGAAATATATCACATATTGTACACAAAGACTATACCTACATATTTAACTTGCAACCTTGTTCCTAAGTAGCATACTTTTCAAGAGACATCAATTCCCACTTATTTTCGCGTTTTCTCGAAAAACACTTTTTGCACTTAGCCGCTTTTTAGTTAGTGGACGGCAGCTCATGTAATCACACCGGCAACCAAACCTTTTAAACCGGAGCACAGCAACGCTGTTTTGCGACAGAGATAGGTGTGGTGGTAGAATCCCCAGATGAGCTCCTATACCAAGAGCTTTACTACCACAAATTTTTGAACTTTGACTTTGGAAGCGCTCCACAGACGCCCCTTTGGTCTTTTCCCAGCTGTGGGTCATATCCTTACCCAAAAGTCCTCCGAGCACTAGAAGCGAGGCTACCCAGGACTCCTGCTGCAGTGTCGGCACCTGGGGCAGCGGCGAACTGTCGAGCCGCTGCAGCTGCGGCAGCACGGGGGACGTCCAGCCCATTGACATTCCCGTACACAGACTCCCGTAGCTTGCTGGTGGGGGACGTTAAAGAAGGTTCAATTGATAGGCAAATTGATACAAACTGTGGGTGTACTTTATCCTTTCTAACGCCAATCTTACCACTTACTGTGAATGAAGTACATACAAACTAAAAGGTTTTGTTCTTATTCAAATCGTCTGTCAGTTGCCTACCTCCTTCTTGTTTACATAAACTTAAATCCCAGTGCAGTTAGCAACTAACGTTTTATAATACCTACGTGCCCACTAACTTCCTAGCTTTATTGTCACGAATGCAGGGAGCCAGAGACAGTCAACCTTTTATGTGACTCGTTTATTGAACGCATGATACAAAAGTGCTAAATGCGTTGTAGTGGTGATACATATCGCACGCTTAAACCAATACTGTCACTATCCAAAAAAATTAACTTTTCAGGGGAACCAAAAAACGGTTTTTATTTATTTATATTTATTAAAACTTTATGAACAAATGTAAAAATATACCGTACAAAGGCGGACTTAATGCCTTAAGCTTTTTCTACCAGTCTACTTTAGGTTTTTGTGGTAGGAATATGAGTGATACCTACGTAAGAATCAATGCACAATTTAGTTATTCGTATTATATTAACAATATTTAGCTAGCTGTTATTTTCTGTTACTTTTAGCGCTTACACTATAGTGTAAGCGCGATTACACGTAGTTCCACGTTTCCCAACAGATGGCATTAAAAAGTCGATTTGGCAAAATTTTGTATAGTGACAGTACCTATTGGATTAAGCGTGCGATATGTACGCTAATATTGCAAGCATATTATATGTAGGACGCCTGGGACAAGTTAAAGTAAAGTAGGTACATTTGGGTACATTACTAGTATCATCATCGCTTGAGCAACTCGCAAGCGCAAGTCATCTCGTTTTGCACTCTCGATTTTCGATGACGCACACTGGACCGAAGAGGTCGAATGATACATTATGAACAAATGGTACTAGTCAGTCTGTCAGTCAGAGGCCCCAAGTTGAGAGTCTCTGGTTAAGTAATTGAATTCCAATACAGGTAGTTGTTAACTTTATAATTATTACACATAGAAGTACAAGGCCGCAGTGTTCGTGTACTTACTTATATTATAATATAATAGAATTCCCTACATCCTTAACATGTACAGTCAACCAAACTATTTGGTATACAGGAAAAATTATTCATATTTCTACTACACTGCCAATATTAATTTTGATTGCATGCGTAATTACTTTTTAAGCTTTAACACATTTAGGCTCGGCGCCCACTATCGGCATCGGCACGGCTGAGGATTTTGGGTGATAAAAAGCCATAACCTTACCTTAACTTCATGGCAATAAAGTAGAAATTTCCATGATATATGATCGTAGTAACAAAAATACCGCTTCGGTATGCTTGAGGATACTGCATCGACTTTATTGCCATGAAGTTGACGTACATAATGCTTTTTATCACCTATAATCCTCAGCCGTGCCGATGCCGATAGTGGGCTCCAGGCCTAAGAGAGTTATTTAAAAGAATTGACTACACAGCACACTCACAACATTGTTTAAAAGTAATCGCATGTAAGCTGCCTGTATACCAAATAGCTTTGTTGATTGTACAATATTACATTAAATAATAAAGTCGCTTTTTGTTTGACTACGATATAACGTAGTATCAATATTGCACGATTTTAATTAAATTTGTATAGGTATAAATCTATTATACATGTTACAAATGCTGTCAAAATGATTCTAATATTAAAAACTATCAAATAAAAACCAACGATATGGTTGGGCGATTGCCTGTTGCGGTGCGTGTCGTGTGTTCGATTCCCGCACGAAACAAATGTTTGTTAGTGTATGTGAGTTTATATGTTTGTAAACGCACCTACGATACACGAAAAATATAACTGTGGGCCAATGTATTAAAAATACACCTTTTAAAACCAAATTTTTCGATTTTATTGTCGCTTGGTTATACGTTAAATAGTTCTATACATAACATATCATCACGCCTGTATTCCCCGAAGTGTTAGGCAGAGGTGTACACCCACAGTTCGACGGTACGTTAAGGGCCATGGGCCATGTAATAGTGCTATACCCAATAGTATTCAACAGTCTATACTTCAGCTATCCTTGTACAAAAATGCACCCTTTGCCACTGAGATATAGTTCTATTTTATGTAAACGACACACTATTAATTAATCCTAGAATCTAAGGTCCGCATTCCGCAGCTGGTCTTGCAGACTCCATTAAGATAGGTACTATTACCTGTTAAACGATTTTAAACAGAATAAATCCTAAGCTAAGGTAATAAATTGGTTACCATTTAATTCACATATCGTTTAAACAATTTTTATTATACAACAATGTATAGTAGGCGTTAATTACATAATAACTGTGCATTAATAATTTTCTTACTGCGTTTATTTATTTAAACTTTATGCAGCAAAAAGTACAAAGTCGGTCTTAATGCCATAGGCATTTCTCTACCAGTCAACCAAAGAACACAATTAATTAATTTAAGTAAGTACCTTAGCTAAGTTCTGACGTGAAGCTTCTTTAAAATCATATACCACTGAGAAAAGTCTCTCAGAAAAGCGGAGTGCAACGAAATATGTTTCAATCTTGACACGGAGACATCAGATGTTTACCGTTAAACCAAAAGCTGTGTATCCCGACACCCCCGATACAGCCCTAATCGATTTTTTATAATTTTAAGAGTAACTTGATTACCTTAAAATACATGTAGATATGGAATAAAAAGCGAAAAGATCCTTTAAAATAAAAACTTACCTAACGATGCCGCTAAATATTGGCGCCATTTTATTTTTAAATGCTCTTTCAAATTATCGAACATGCTACAACACTTTTCAAATAAAGAACGACCGTCACACTATCCCTTTCCGGGATAGCAAAGACAATAATCACTGTTTAAATCACGATCAAAGACAATTTAATAGAATTGAATAGGCAAAGACGTCTCAACAGTCAGCCACATCGATTAATTGTGATATACGTGCCGATTACTCAACGCGCAAATTCCCTTCATATTTTTTCTAAGCTAAAAAAAATATCCGCCATGTTAATTGTCTTTTAATTCAGTGATAGTGAGATGGTGATTGTTTTAGTAAGGTCAAGATGAAGGTCGGTCCTCATGAAAGGTTTAAACTGTTTTAGAAAGTGGTACGTAAACCTTTGACTTTCGTTTATTTGGTGATTCGTGCTTTGTGAATACATTTTTTTTTTCTACTTCTACCACCTGCTATAATTAATTAATTAATTATTACTCACACATATACTTACATACTATACACGCACACTAGGTAGATATAGGTACATTCACATATAAATTATTGTTGTTTCTTCGTAATTAATTTTAATTAGCTATGTTGTAAATTAATTGTTTTATAGGTTTGTAATTGGCGTTATTTGTAGTAACTGCTTTAAATTGTGATATTAATTAATTGTAATCTGTGAAGTAACTTGGAATAAATAAATAAATAGAGCCATTTTCTTTAAAATAATTTATTTAAGTACCTACATTGTTTACTGACTTACGAAACTAGTCATTTTTCATTTAGTAGTTTTTGATGGCGGTGGTCTTTTATTTATAAACGGGATTATTTTATGAATTACTGACTGATATAATTAGGAAGGTATAACAGAAAAGATCGCTTTTAATAACAATAAAAATGTGTCTATTCTGTTTATATTACAATGTTTCTAAAAATTAAAAGTACCTAAGTAAGTACTTACTGAATGAACAGAATCTAACAAAAATAGACACAAACTTAACCCAATCTCAAAGATTACCTATTAACAGTAAATCGTCTAATTCTCTTATAACCATAACAATTGGAAACTTAATGAGCTTTAACAAAAAACAAACAAAAACAATTACAGAAATCAGTAGACCTTATCTATTGATCATTACTATCACAAAACAAAGCTATGGCAATTTGAACTTTAAAGTTTAATTATAAAGTTTAATTTAAATAATCATGGTTTTAAAGGATTTATGTACTCAAAGATCAAGGATAATTGGATGTAGTATAGTAGGTAAATAATTGACGAATTAAAATCTATTTTTAGAATGGTAAGGTTTATTTTTGAGCAATAGTCGGCTTTGTTGTGTAATACTAAACAAATGAATGTCAACATTTTGAAAAAGTAAAAAAAAAATGACTGAAAATTTCATTTTTTGTTACATTTTCGAATGCTTTTAAAGCTACGCTAGAGGTTTTGGGTTCGATTTCCAAGTCGAACAAAATGTTATTGGGTTTTTCTATAAAATTCTCAGTAGCAGCTCGGAGCTAGAATTTGTGCCCGGTTAATGGCAATAGGCTCGCCCCCTATTACATGGGACCTAAACATACCGGCAAATTGTGGGTGTGTACACCTCTGCCTAACCTTTCGGGGAATACAAGCTTGCTGGTATGTTATGTTTTGTGTGTAATAATTTAGCAAAACTTTTTGTTTGCCCCGGAATTGAGCTACAATAACAACATCAGATGACGTAGTCAGCAGTCATTAAAAATCATCAAAGGTTCCTTATCTCTTATTTCCTATAAAAATAATATTATGAGCTAATAACTACCTTTTACTGTTAATGTAAATCCAATTAAATCAAATAACTAGTTTTATGAATTATGTTTACAAATTCAATCTGAATAATTATGTCACGATACTGGTTGCTTTTGCAGTGGGATGTGTAGTGCTGCTCATTTACTGATTTGTATAAAATAAAGGAAATACAATACATAAACCATAAAAAAGGTTGGTAATCAAACTATTTTCCGCCCGAACCGTAAACATTTCCGGGATAAAAGGTAACCTACATACTATTCGGATGCAAGCCGCTTCCCAGCCGGTCTTTTTGGAAATCTACTCGTATAAGGGGAGCCCTACGTCCAGCAGTGGACGTCCTGCGGCTGATATGACGATGATGATATGCTATTCTATACTATAATCTATCTCTGTGCTAAATTTCATCCAGATCCGATCAGCCGTTCTGGCGTAATTGGGTAACAAACAGAACAGCTATTCTCACAAACTTTCGCAGTTATAATACGTATACAGTGCGTGTGTTGTTCACACCATCTCTGCCAGTCTGTTTTTTATAAGTGAAGACTTGTAATTGGCTGTCAGTTTTACATACTATTTTATATTCTATTTTGTTTAGCTGTAAGTCTTCCATAGCTCATAAATAAATAAATAATTTTATAGTAGGAAGTACCTAGGATTGATTGGCACAAAATTGTCGGTTGTATCGATATATTTCAAGGTAGAGTGACGCATCACTAAACGCAATTTATTATCACCGCGATCAACTATAATTTGCACATAGACATGATTTATGTAAATTAAACAACATTGTTATCATCTATTTAAATACAGCTTAAGACCAGGATTAATCTTTCCCAATAAAACAATATTGCAATTAAATATCTACAATTACGATTAAAAGTCTTGCTAAGAGGTTTTAACCTTGATCCCTTGATCTATGAATATGAGAAAAATGCTTCACATACATACATACATACATACACACACAAAATCACGCCTTTCTGTGTTTGTAAGTGAATATTGTAAAACTCTTTTAGAGAAATTATAATTTCTCGAAACTGAAAATTTAGACAACGGCCGTATTTAATCATATTTGGGAGTATAGAAATAGTTATGATGGAATTAATCAACCTATTGGTAATCATCAGCAAGGGAAGTAGGTATATACCTTGTCTTAGAAAAAAAATTGGTTGCCTGTAAAGTCGGTATACGGGCGAAAGTTTTACGTGACAACGACTTTGAGTGGTAAAATAATTTTAATGTGAATATTCATTCGTTTTTATGTCTGTCTCTCTCGCTCTTAGGCGGGCTAACCATGCCCGAGTGGAAGGGACGCGTGCCTCTCACTCGCTCTCATTGTGAGCGCATAACGTGAACGGAGCGTAACGCAGTTTCGTGAAGTGTCACCCGGCAAACCAATTTATAAGACGTTGTCACGTCAAAAAAACATTCTTCTAACTTGGTCAGTCTTATTCAATTTTTCCTTAATTCAGCTAAAGAACGACAGAATCTGTTGACGATGTTGTAAACTGAGCCCAATTAGCCGTTATGTCATCGGCCGAGCCTGCAGCGCGCGAAAAACTTGGGATAAGCCGCCATTTTGGACGCTTCCCGTCCCGTTCCGTCATTCTTTTTTAAAAATATTTACTGTGTGACGTTCATTTATTAAGTATCATTATTTGATATTTTTTTAAGTTTGTTAAAATATTTTTTGCTTATTTTGTCATTCAGTTTAATTGCATTGTGTTTAAGAAAGTAATATTAGCTTAGTTAGACTGTTGTTTACTGTAGGCTGTAAATGCAACAAGACACTTGAATAAGAACAAAATATATAATACCACAGATTACAATACAGATACCCAATCCCATACAAAGAAATGTGACCTTCCTAAAACTGGCAATTCGACTGGCAATATTTTTTTCTCCATTTTCTCAATAGATGGCAGTACCGGCGACTCACTAATTGCCAGAAACAGTAGTTTTACAACGCCATCTAGGAGTAACCTAAGTAATAGGTGGAATCGAAACTAAGTGGCAATGATACTCTAGAGGGCGTTGCTTTTCTATAGATTCTCTGTTCTCTTCATTGCACCGCATCGTGAGTTCAAGGACAACAGTTTTATTAAGTGTGAGTGAGCTATCAACTTTTCTCGCGTTTTTTTACAATTCGAAGGTCACTTTCAGTTTGAATGTTGATCACAATATGATTCGCGCAACGATTTGCGGCTTTAACAGTTATCATAAATACCTACGAAAGTTTGTGAGAATGGATGGATGTTTCTTACTCTTTCTCGCTAAAAATACTGAACGGATTTGGATGTTTGGTACACTACTAGTTTACAACCTGGATTTTTTTTACGATAGTTTTTATTCCGATTTTACGTTCCCGTGGGACAATTTTCGAGTTGTAGTGGGAAAGGGTGAAATCGCTGGAATAAGATATATTATTACATAATATTGATAGTAGGTACGCTGCCTGTATCGACACCGTGCCATCGATTTGGAGTAAGTAGGTACTGTAGATGTAGCGTACCATTGATTTTGGGTACCTACTGTCGATTCATTAACTCGTCGATGGAACGTTGTCGATACAGCAATGTTGTTAATGTAATGACTTTCGATATTATTAACTCGACCCCAAGGATATTATTTGTAATGTTCAAATTCGTATCTGTAGCGTTACATTACATTACCTTTTTAAATTAAAAAAACCTTTTCTTAAATAGTTTATTAAACAAATTACCAAAAAGCGTTATTAAGTGTTATATCTGGTCTGATATAAATTAATTAAATAGGTAGTAAGTAATTACGCATATTAACTTTTATTCCTTATTATTTGTTAATTAATAAATACTACACGCTTTTGCTATCTGGGTATAACCATAAAGCAAAATCGCGTTTCCAATTTTAAAAAATTGTAGTACCTACAATATTTGAGAACAATTTAACTGAACAAAAATATGGAAGTATTTCTCAATATCTGGCAACCGTAAACGCACACAGATGCACGTGTCCGTACACGGCGCCACTTATCAGCCGCGCACACATAAATAAAAACTAGCTTTACTTTGTTGTTCGCGCACGTTCTATTTGCCTGTTTCTTTGATCTGAGTAGTAAGTAATATGTTTATAAAAAAAATTAAATAAGTAAACATAAATGAAGTGACTAAACGTAAATTAATAACAATAGTTGCTACCCTTACGCTTATTGTAAAAATTGAGTAAAACGCCATCTATTGCAAATAGCTCTAAACTAAATGGGTAACAGATAGCTGCATCTAACGACTTTATCATTCTATGGGTTCGAATCACGTTCGAATGGAAGTTAAAGTTTTCAGTTTTTTTTTTGCCGAAATTACGTGATTTATGAATGTAAATAGATAAATCAGCCTTGAGCAATGAAGTTTTAATATTTACTAATCTTACTTCAGCCAAAATCTGCCGTTTAACGCAATTTAGTGGTTGTAAATTTTGTTAGAGTAACCTATACTGCCATCTATGATTTTTTTTTCAAGACTAATTATAATTCGTTCCCGTTGAGACCCCGTGATAATACTTACGAGTAGTGACATCTATTTAGTTCCAGTTGAATGAATAGATTGAAGGCTAAGGCAGTCGCCAGTCTCTGTACTTTATTGATCGCGTCTCGTGTCATGATTGATACTAACATTTTATAGATGTCGCTAAATGTCTTCGTAATAAAACATTTTCAACCGCTAACAGCGATTTTGAAAAACAATAGATCTAAAATATTCTTGCAACACGGTCCATTATTTTAGTAGTAACATCTATTTCAGTAGAGTTCATTTTAGTAGAGGTTCTAGCAAGATTTTTTAATTGTGATTGTGAACCCTTTTTATTATAAACGTAATTTATTATGAAATGAAAAGAAAATGTAAAACAGAACATTCTTTCGATATAATATAGAAAGCGCACAAAGATGTTTAAAAGCACATGAGGTTCAATTATTATACACCGTCAAATATAAATGATTGAGTTCTTGTGACTAATGTGACATACATACATACCATCACGCCTGTATTCCCCGAAGGGTTAGGCAGAGGGGTACCAATGTACACCACAGTTCGCCGGTATGTTTAGGTCCTATGTAATAGGGGCGAGCTTATTGCCATTCACCTGGCACAAATTCTAAGCTAAGCTGATACTGAGAATTGTATAAAAATAAACCCAATGACACTGCTCGATCAGGGAATCGAACCCAAGACCTCTAGTGTAGCAAAAAAAAAACCATCACGCCTATATCCCCGAAGGGTTAGGCAGAGGTGTATCAATGTACACCCACAGTTCGCCGGTATATTTAGGTCCCATGTAATAGGGGGCGAGTCTATTGCCTATTGTCTAGTGTAGCAGTCGCGCTTAAGCCCTCTTGGCTACACAGAAGTAACTATTTAGACATAATAAATGATGTAATTATCTATTGTTGTGAAGCTCCCGAAAGTCTGGCATCGCTTTGTTATTAAGTAAACGTACCTAAAGTTAACTTGCCGCAAAAATAAACCACAATAAAAACCCCACACAATCAGAGCATGAAGAAACTAACACTCCTATTTCAACAAGCATAGACAAAACGGATATAGAATCTATTCAATCAAATCGAACGTTCGCAATCAAAACGCTGTAACAATTTCCGGAGTATCTATGGCTATTTTTATTTTTTTTCGCCACCTCCAGCAAACGATCTCGCTTCTTCCTGGTTTTGTTTTGTATCTGTACCAAAGCCGTGTGTTTTTGAAAAAAACTGAACGCGATATTGTGAGAGCATTCACTAATTGATGGGCCGGAGTTCGGATTCGTTGCGGTGTGTCGTGTAAAGGCAACGGATTAAAAAAATGGGCTAGGGGTGCACCAAATGCAATTTGTGCTACGAGTAAAATATTTTTTTGCGGTTGTTTTTGAGATGTGATAAACGTAATGATGTTTGCAGGAACTTGCCGAACTTGTTAGTCGTTTTATTTTTTCTGATACCCTACCATTTTGGATTAACCATTTGATGGCACAAATTGTCTTTCCCAAATCCTTAGACATGGTCAATCTATTTTCAACTTATTATAATTGTATTTTTAAGTTATTTGGTTTTTGAGACATCGCCAGCCATCTGATCCTCTATTTAAAAGACCAGACAGCTGACCTATTTTGACGCAAATGAATCAGTCTATCAGAATCTATCTACCAGCCTTTTGGGCACTTGTTGGAATTTTTGGATGCCCTATATCTATAAGCTCCCCTTCTATTGTTAACTATGCAGTATTGCTTATTAACAGTAAGACCTATCTATATTGCGTAGAAACATAATAAGTAGGTGAATTATATAAAATTGTAGGCTAGTATTGCAATATGTTAATGGCTCAAATTAGGAAAATAAATACAAATACAACTCAATGTTTTTAAAGTGACGCAAACTAAGTAAAAGCAATTTAAACCAATACCCAATACACAGGCATCCACAGAATTAAAAAAAAATTGTTACCGAATGAAAAATCGAATACTTCGTTCCATTCTGAACACAAATTAATCGATTCGTTTTCACAACAATCGCGCATCTCTACAAAAAGTCGATGTACCGAATCGATTTTCACGGCTGTCACCGGTTGATCTCGCGCCTGTTCACAGATGGCACTGCTTGGGAATTAAGAATCGAGTTGAATCGATCAATGACGCTTACTGATTAGCTGGGTGATATTTAAACATGTGGCGAGATTGAGTCAATTTAAAACTATTATTGTGTTTTAATTAGATTTGGATGGGACATGTGTAAACATGGAGTTATTTGGGAAGGTAATGTGATATAGATGTAACGTTTTATGGTGCTGGTTTATGAGGCTTTATATTAATTGATGCTAGCTGTTGCCCGCGGCTTCGCTCACGTTGACCTAATAGTTACTTAACTAATTAAGTACAAATTGAATACTGTGTCATCATAATCTTGCAAGCAGGTCGAATGGTTGCTAAGGTGACTAACTAACTAACCTATTCTTGTTCCACTGCAGGGTTAAAGTCAAGGATGTCAGTGAAACTTAAAGAGTACATGAATTGAAAAAGTCTCACTTGTACTTGCCCGGTATCGAACCTGTAACCTAATGCATAATAACAGGCGACCATTGGGTCATCATGACGTGAGGCTGCATGAAAATATGCCAAACAAAACAACTAAAAAGTTTGCCATACAAAAGTGCAACACCTACACGGTCAAAATGCATGGAACAGCCAATTTTATTAAATTAACCATAGTATCCATGTATCGAATTCATGGTAAAAGTTTCCATTACGATGTCCCTTCTATCTCGCATGGTGTTGTGAGAAAAAAAACCATTTGACGTGTTACGTTACCTTACGAGTACGAAATCTTGTAGGTAAACATTATAATTTGTTTGAAAAGGCAATGATCTATTTCGAAACCAAACAATCAATTCTATAATCCAAATCCCGTTTAAAAAATAGCTTTTTGATGTCCGGAAAACGAGACTGTCGTCGCGTCGACACCAAAATTCTTCACTGTCCCGATGAAACTCCAAAACAAATCATAGGTTAGTAATCAGTTAGGCATGACACCTAATTTGTGTTCAATTTGAAATCTTAATAAGCCGTCAAAGCGTTCCAGAAATAGTTGACTAACTAATTATGTTCCGTTATAAGGGAGGCGGGCGACAATTGACAAATGTGTTTTGTGCGGTGCGATACATACAATTAGTCGAGGAATGTATCCGAACGCATCCGTACCCGTTGACAGTTGGCTTACGTCAAACTTTTTGGCGGGAAAATAAACTTTTTGCACATACAATTTAGAGGTTATTTTCCTTTAGTAATTAACTTCAAATTGAGTGTTTGCGTTTCGAGGGGGGCCTATTTGGAGAAGTCTTTGTCTGTTCGGACGATGATAAATCATTTGGGCCCCTGACGCGTCTGGTTGGGTGTATGTGACAAATTACCTTCGCGATCTTGTGGGGAGCTCTGTGATAACTAATTTGGGATAATATGAATATTTAGATTGATTGCACCAATTATAAGTGTTGAGGTCAATATCATGCATACCAATGTGACTTTCGCTTCACTGACATCGATAAAGAATTCTAATATTTTTAAAAGGTAGGATAGGTACTTGTCTTCCATGCAATCAAAGTCGTGGATCAGGATAAAGAACCTAGTATTTAAAAACCTCATCTAAACTAATAATCTTAAGTAATTCTCATACCTACTAACGCAAGCACATTAATTTAGCAAACGATAAAAAAGAAGACAATTTACCTGGTATTTTTATCTGTGCAATAAAAAAAGAAAATAAAATAAAAGCGCGGCAATCGCTATGGTCGCGACGTACGAGCGCGCGTGCGTTCCATTACTCAAACGCATCAAAGCTGAGCTAACAGAGCAATAACAATCCAATCCGGTTTCGGAACGCGCATATTAATTCTGATTTATCCAAGGAACATTCAATTAGCTGAGGAAGACGCCGTTTGTAATTTAGTCCCCGGCTCTTGAGTAAAAGTTGGACGGTGTGAAATTGATTTGTATGTGTGGTTCCGTACACATTTTCGATAGGTCTTTGGTTACTGCTCCGCTCCCGTACGTCGTAGCGCGATGTTTTATAACCTTTCTCGATAAACAGACTTTAAAACGCAAAAAGAAAATGCAATTTGGACCAGTACTCTCTCAGACTCTCAGAGCGTTTAAACAAACAAAAAAACTATTCAGATTTATAAAAAATGTAAAGATTTTTTAAGAATATGGCAGCTATAAAAGGTTTGCTTCAGCAAATCAATATTTGCAAAACATAATTTGGTATATTCGGTAGGCACTTAAACAGAAGCTAAAAAGTAATTCTCGCAATTTAGAGTTTATATAACACCGTTGACATAATTCAAAATCAACTTGTTATACTTAGTTTATATAGCAGGCTCAGAATTGAATATGAACAAGAACTAAACACCGATAAAATAACAAGTTAAATTAAATTATTTTATTCCAAGCCACAAAATGTTAGTTTACCGTACCTACAGTGCTATAAAAATTAAAAACTAAAAAATAATCCTCACCAAAATCTTACGTCTTTTCTTTCGCCATTCCAAATTCAAACTCAAATTTTCATTCCAATCTTTACAACGGCAATGCACCATTTCGAAGCACCAAGAAGTAATCCTTACCTACGGAACTCCAAACCAGCGTGTTGTCTCGAAACAGATTTGTTAAATACAAATTGGTTATTAAAATTCTTGGCGTACGTTACGCGTGACAAGGCGATGGGTAGCCATTGCTGTTGCACCTCATTTACTTATATTTATTACTTTTTATTTCGCTACATTTATATTGTCATATTCTACAGCAGTTATTGCACCTATTATATTTTTTTTTTAATGATAGCCTTGTTGAATTGAGAGATATTTTTACTTTTGTTGTTGTAGAGATTCTTTGATGTTGTTAATTACGGAAGAGTTGTTTTGTTGATTTAATAATAACATACACAAGAATACGAAAGAGGATTTAGTAGAGGCCTTTGTTCAGTAGTGGGACATTAAAAATTAAAACAGTAACACACAAGTATGTAGGCTTATAATTTTACAAAGAAATATTATTTTGTTAAAAAAGAGAAAAGCCTGCCCGACATTTTGTTGCTTCTAAGTTAAAAAAATAGAAATAACGACATCCTAATTTTGAAAAAATGATTGTATTTTTTTGAAAATTATATTCGATTTTTTTACGTACCTCACCTAACCAAAAATGTGTTCAAAAATCCAAAAAATGCAATGAAGAGTGAAATATCAGGGAAAATAAAATGAAATATTCAGACTTCTAAGTACTTGTTTTGGTTCCTTAAAATAGCTTTCCTCATTTTCATCTCATATTTACAAAGCCGATCACGTTAATTCACATAATTTACATCAAAACATGCTGTCTTCGCATATGTTTTCTTAGATCATTCAGTTGAAACAAAAAGGATTGATATATCGTCTAAATCTTTGAACATGAAAACAAGGATCAAAGTTTCAAAATAACATGTGATCCACGAGAAAATTATTGCGTTTTAACAGATCTGTTCGACATCCCACACTGTGAATCTCGCATTTTTCTATTTCTACTACTGAAGACATATTTAATTTTAATCTTCAATTGTGTCTACAATATAAATTCTTTGATGAAGGTAAAGTACTTTGAGATGTGGTAACGATATTTTAAACAAATAATTGTACCATCTGTTACCTACTTTACTATGTTTAACTTTTATAGGATAGGCACTTATTTAATTAAAATTATTCTACTTCTAATAAACCGAACATTTAATCGTATTTTTTTAGTTAAGATTAAAGTAGAATGTTTTTTTTTTGCGAAATCTTTTTTATCGTCACATTGAGATGTCATTATAATGCCACAGACAATAAAACTACTAGATAATACTTTTGCTTTCCACATTCTTTTCTAAAATACTTGACGCCAGATAACATCAAAGATATTTCTGATAAAATATTCAAATTAATTCACGTTTGTTTTGACAGAATTCGTTAACGAACACTTAAAAAATAAAGTATCGTAATGAATCCGGCTAGAATTTTAATTGGAGCAGAGGCGTGGTTCGTCGTCCATTTTTTTTCGCATAAAAAACTTTTTAATTAATATCTCCACTGAAACGGACAGCTGTTTTACGGTGTCACTTGTTTATGGTATTAATGACGAACATTTTTAAATTCAGAATTTGCCTCGTTCGAAAAATTTAAGATGACGAGAGAAGTAGGTACATTGTGTATAGTATCTGAATGATTAATAAACAGATAATTATTTTTAAGCCTCAGTAATGTCGCTCGTGAATACATGTGGTACTTATTCAGGTGTCGATAATTATAAATTGGCAAATAAGAAATATTGTACTAGACTGATTATAAATATATGTAATACGTGCTCACACAATATCTTTAGTACTTAACTACTTACGGGTTTTACCCGACTGCGACAGAAGGAGGGTTATTTGTGGTTATTATTTTCTTTTATAATGCGTAGAGAAGTCACAGACTCACTCGCCCTCCAGGTATGATCCCTAACAGACGCTAAAACTCTCATTTAATTATGGAGTGGGTCTTGTAAGTATATGTGTTGATGGTAACCACTTACTACACTCTTAGCTCGAAGGACACTCCGAAATCTAGCCTATAATAGGTCTCTCTCATTATAGGGAGCATTGGTTTATAACTATAAAAAATACTAAATTCATTTGCATGGCCAAAAGTTTATTTATATCAAAAATTATACAAGCCGGTCTACTCCATACATTCCTTGTTTGTATCCAGAGATCAGATGACCAATCCATTTTTTCCCCAAGATTGGGATAACCGGACTTCATTACGATTTTATCCACTAGATTACAATCACACCAAACACCTTTTTCTTCAACAAAGCGTGCAATAATAAATACAATTAGTGATTTTAACCCGTCCATTAGTAGGACAGAATGCTCCCGCGGCGCTGTAAACTGTTCCCAGCATGATCTGGCACAGTGTCCAGACACAAAGCTCTCCAGCTGCGCGCAAATCAAATAGATACGAGTGTTGTTTGTTGGTGGAGTGGAGTGTTTGAACGTTTTCCAACTGCGACACCGTGTTTTATTGGATGACTGATCGAACAAGTGGAGGTGAAGTTGATAGGGTTACCGATGTTTTTGTAGTTTATGACTTATGATCAGGGATGAAGGAGCTTTTTTTTTTGCAGGAGAAATTCTGATGGACTGCCTCCGCGTCGGGGAAGGCTGAATGGTGTGTCGGATTCTTACCAAGTAAAACCGGGTATTCCTCCAACTATCATTAGCCGGGACACGGTGTCGCTCTGAGCATTCTTCCGCACCCCGACAGAGATGAAGGTTCTAGATCAGACCCCGACAGGATTCAGGTTCTGTAATTTCTAGACCTTTTTACGTGTGGAGAGTAAAGGTACTAGTGTTGCACATACTTAATAGTACCCACGGGGATTTCCACCCGAAAAAAAAGGTTCTACAAAGGACTTAAACATAACTGGCGAAAGTTTATTGTACCTTATAGCTCTGCCTATCCCATTGGGAATAATGGCATCATCTATCTGATATCCCATGATAGCATGGGGGTTTAGTTTCCGCACTCAGTTCTGGATGATGAACCATTGCGAAACCAGAGAGCCAACTGCCTCGTTAGCCTAGTGGTTCTAAGCGCGACTACTACGCTAGAAATCTGAGGTTCAATTACCAGGCCAAGCAGTGTTATTGGGTTTTTCTATAAAATTCTCGGTAGCAGCTCGGAGATGGGATTTGTGCCCGGTTACTGGCAATAGACTTGCCCCTTATTACATGGGACCTAAACATACCGGCAATCTGTGGAGTACATATGGTACACATCTGTCTAACCCTTCGGGGAATACAGGCGTGATAGTATGTTATGTGCAAGACCAAGCAGATTGAACACAACTAGCTTGAACTTATGTTTTATTTTAATCTGAAATCGTAGAAATTATATAGACTTGTCCTTCGATTTCCATCAAATTAATTGATTCCCTCAAGCTATCATTATCAACAGCCTTCAAGTAACAAGTAAACGTGTGTAAAGATATTCAAAAAAGCTGTGTTAAACAGTGTGTAATAGTGGGGGGCAGCGTGGGTCAATTGTGCCCACAATAGACCCCGTCGCGCCACCAATCATTCACAGATAAAACGCTACGAGATGGAATTTGACACTTTTTTGTTGAGATTTCGACATTTATAGAGGGTGCTGTTGTCTATAATTTAAATACTTACTTATTTTACTAAACAGATTTTTTTGGAACATAAAGATCCACTTTTACCAAAATCACGCCCTAAATCTATTAATCCAAAATCTATAAGTAATAATTAAATTACAAACTGTAACTGTGTACAGTATAAAAAAAAGGTTATAGGGCATCAAAAAATTCATCCGTATAGCTTTTAATAAATAAATAAATAAAATAAATGTCTTGGGACAAATCACACACGGCTATCTGATCCCAAGCTAAGCAGAGCTTGTGTTATGGTAACCAGACAACTGATATACATACTTATATTATATTATTAATGGGAAAAATGCCCAAAAGGCTAGCAGCATTGGCCCAAGAAAAGGCCAGCTCTCTGGTCACATAAAGAGTCGACCAGTCGCTTACTTTACATTCCCTGTTTTTTAACCTCACTCCTTCTGCTCCTGTACCTTGGTTGCATTTACATACACAAACAGCTAGACCCGGAACAACTATCTGTAGGTCATACAAATATTTGTTCCGTGCGGGAATCGAAGCTGCGACACGCAGCACTGCAGCCAATCGCTCAGCCACTCTCAAATCTACAAATATATAAAAGCGAACTATCTAACTGTGCAGCTGAAATTGGGCATTTAGGAGTGGTTGGATTGGGCATGGTGTGTTGTTTTGTTGTTTCTAGGCAGAAGACATTCAGGGAAGAAATGATTTTACTTTTACTTTGTATTCCACGCGGACTAAGTAGCGGGTAAGGGCTATAGTTTCATATAGAACTTTTCATGACAGGCAGTTTTCTGAGATTAAATTGTACCAGTGAAACAAATGATGTATCTATATGCCATTAACAAATATTACATTACGAAAATATACCTTCGAGTACGCTTATCTTATATAAAGAAAATGAAAACAATTGTTGCCTTAAAAAAAACGAAAATAATAAAATGGTAAGGACACCATAAGAAATTTGATCCATCCCTCCAATTATTTATTTATTAAAATACTCAAAAGACCAATTGGGAAACCACCATAAAATTGCAAGTAAAGAGCACACCCTGTAGGCTTATCTCGTTTGATTGGAGTAGCGTGTCGAAAGGCACAGATCGTGCATGTCATTGGTGGCTCTAAATGGTAGATCTTTGGCTGCGATTAGCCGTGTAAATACAAAATGAAGCAAAACTCTAGCCTCGGTGGCCAGTTGAGATGAGCTGCGGTCGGCACGCTGTAACGGCGCGCTGTGGGGTTAATAGCTGAAGAAGCTGTGGTTTGTACTGCCTCGGTAGCCTAGTGGTCCTAACCACGACTGCTACGCTAAAAGTCTTGGGTTCGATTCCCAGGTCGAGCAAAAAGTGTTGGGTTTTTCTATGAAATTCTCAGTGGCAGCTCGGAGTTAGGATTTGTGCCCGGTTAATGGCAATAGGTTCGCCCCTTATTACATGGGAAGTAATGCGAACTGTAGGTGTACATCGGTACACCCACCGAACACTTCGGGGAATACAGGCGTGATGGGATGTTGTTGTAAGCTATGGCTTGATGTGTGCTTAAAATAGTAGACTATACCTGTGACTATAGGTACTGACCCTTTTCCCAATGTTGGGGTAGGCTTCCTTTTTTTTCCTTTTTTCTTTTTCCTTCCTTTATCAGACTAACACGTAAAGAATGTCAATATCTATGGTTTACGTGATTTCCGAGGCAAGGGGTTGTCACATCAGCAACTCTCAAAACAAATGGTTAATGGAAAAGCTCCGTAACTTTTGGGGACCTGGGAATCGAACCCAGGATCTACAGATAAATGCTTCTGATGATACTCAGCGTGGCTTAGTCTTACATCGAAACATCTAAGATAAAAGATTAACATAACACCTTTGTTATGTTAATCTTTTATCTTAGATGTTTCGATGTAAGACATTGGTACACTTCTGTTAAACCCTTCAGGAAATATACGCATGATGGTACCTATACCATCATGCGTATATTTCCTGAAGGGTTTAACAGAAGTGTACCAATGTACACCCGCAATCCGCCGGTATGTTTAGGTCCCATGTAATAGGTGACGAGCCTATTACCTATTTAAAGATTAAGTAACTTACTAGGTACATTCCCGCATGCTATCTAGTATACTAGAAATCATCAAATCAAAAAACAAGGCAGCAAGCAGTTAATATGATCGGCTTATCATTGCGGGCACACTACATCAATCAACGGGGCAGGCAATGGGGAGAGGGTTACGTTAGGGCTGTCACTCAGTCGTTGTGTTGAAAAATGTTTATTAAGTAGGAACACTGAATAACTGTAGAATACAATAGTAATAGTATAGAATTTATGTAGGGTTTTTCTTGTAGTTCACTAATTAAATTTACATTAGGTACCTAGTTAAAAAAATAAAAATAAAAAATGAAAAAAGTGTAAAAATCCGGCTCGCAGGACCAATGTCAAGTGTTTATTAAGTAGCACCGAATGTAGTAGGTGTTTTACTTTTATTATTTATTGATTTAGGATCTCCTACAAAAGATATACCTACACAAATCATGAAAAACAATATTTAACAAAAGTATTATGTTGGTGTACGTACTCCTTCACATTTAGGAGACCACAGTTGGCACAAGAAAATTAACAACTAGACTATGTCGGGATATTTTACTTTAAAAATCTCTCTCTCTCTCTTTCTTTTTTCTTTTTTAATATTCTGGTGTCTTGCAATCATCTTACAAACATCAACATGTTAGTGAAGTTGATGTACTTATGAAAAGTTGTGCATGCGCTATTGTACCTTTGCTACGCTACGCTACGCTACGTGGATTATGCTACGCGACGCTACGCAGACAACGCTACATTACGCTACGAAGACAATGCTCCATGATGCTATCTAGGCTACGCTACTATAATAAAAATTTTGATTGAGTTACCTCCTTAACATTTAGAAGATGTCATAAAAGATTAGTTTAGTGGTATATATTTTATAATATTATTCAATTTACGAGTTGGTAAGTGTCATCTAAGATTCCAGTCAATTTATTGGTATAATATGAGCATAATTACGTAGGCCGCAGATTATTTGCAATTATATTTTCCATCAAAACAAAAGCTGAAACTGAAACGTAATACGTTGAAACCGTTTCCACGAAAAGTCGTTACGTTGTCGGCTAAACAAACTGAGCTAATGGCGCAAATGGCCCGCGGCTCGCGCCCAAACCCATTAAGTTCAAAACTCAATAAACATCATTGTTTCAGCGCTTAACTAGGAAAATAACCGCGCGCGGCCGCCCGGGGCCGCTTTAGCCCGATCTTCAACTCGCCGCGACCTCTAATATTCATAAGTCAATTTCCTGCCCCATTAATACGTAACGAAGTAGCGCAAATGGCCTTATCGCTTGTGCGCGATTACTTGCCCGCCGCTCTCTTACATAATTCAACGTATTAAACGAAATTGTTTAAACCTTATTGCTCGATTACGTTTCTCCACCCCGGGCACGCCTCGTTTCCCACCGCCAATCGGGTGACGAGATTCCACTTTGGCCCCCACTTTGGGCCCGTCCCCTCCTTTCATGTGCCCGCCCGTTTCTGTCCTCCCGGGTTCAGTTGATACCGAGTTGTGATTATCGGATGTCGGGCTGGGACGAACGTGTCCACTAGCTAGCTCGCACGCGCTCACCCGTGCGAACTCAACTGTCATATAGTGCTAATTGACCTATTAGGACTAATTTTGAAAGGACATTTTAAAAATCGAACTCTTAAAATTCGTACACCCGTGTGCAGTGTAAGTGTTAACAAACTGAGCTGAACTGAACATTCAGATGTTTCGAGTCCAGTTTTTAATAAAATAGGCCTTGCTATGACGATGCTTGCGATGGCGCGAGGATCGGAGGAGCGTCGGGACAAACCTGAGGACGAGGCTGAAGGGGAAACTGAAGCTAATGGGGAGGTGGACGTTGTTGGGGTTGAAGAGGTGGCGCCGGTGGACTTGACGAGAAGACTGGGGTTAACCAGGCCCCCCGACAGGCCGGCTATCGCGTTCTCCGTGGAGAATATCCTGGACCCCACGAAGTTCACCGGGCGGTCCGAAGTGCCACTGCGGTATGATGAGCAGTACTGGAGACCACATTATGACAGGGATGATAGTGACTCCGGTGAGTAGGAGGTTGTCTCTTCATTTGTTTTGAGATTGTGGTGATCATTTTTGTGTTTTAGGGTTTAATCTTATTGTTTTCACGGTGGTTCAGCAGAATCTTTATCGTGTTTTAAGGTTGTTTTGGTTTGGATTCAGTCTGTCGTGTTGAGTCTGGATTTAATTTTATTGGATTCTAATAAGAAAAATACAAAGAATTAACAGCTGTTGTTGATAACAATTTAGTTTATTACGAGGGTTTGAGATAGGGTTGTGAACTTTTTCAACGAGAAAAAGTATTTATGTTTGGAAAAGGAAAATAATAAGGACATTTTGGATAAAAAATCATTTTTGATATCTAATATAGGTACTACGCAAGATTAACGTTTAAGTTTTAAAGAGGTTTTATTTATGGTGCTAAATACCAGTGATGTTGTATTTTGGATACTTTATTTTTGCTTTACAGTAAAAAATATGACGCATTGAAAAACAGTAGGTATTTATAATACTGTTTTGACAGTAGATATATGTAGTTGGCAACCTTAGTTTTAAATGAACTAAAAAGTAGTCGATATTCAGAACAAAACACTAAAAACAACAATTCGTTAATAATATTTGTTGTAAAATCTAGATACCTACCTATCTAGCGTGTTAAATATTTTGCTAAACATAATAATATCTCGTTACTTCAATACATTTCAGGCAGTAAATACAAGCTTTTATCAACGCGTTTTCGCTATAATAAATCATGAGTCTAACAAATATTAGTTAAATATTTTTTTATTCCATTCATTTACGTGGGCGCAATAGTTGGGTATAAAATATTTTGACTTCACATCAAAAAGAAATAACGCAATAAAAAATAGAAGCTAGATATAAGTATACCACGCGGTGTCACCCGCGTTTAAATACGCCCTTGGTTACTGCTCCCGTTTGACGTAGCGTGATGTTTTGTCCGTATAAACCTTTCTCTTGAATCACTGTATCTTTGATGAAAACGCATTAAAATCTATTGTAGAGTTTTAAAGATTTAAGCGTACAAAAGGACAGACGGCGGTGTGCGACTTTGTTACTATGTAGAGATGACTGCACTGTACTGCCTGGTTAGCCTAGCGGTCCTAAGCACGACTGCTACGCTAGAGGTCTTCGGGTCGATTCCCAGGTCGAGCAAAAAGTGTTATAGGGTTTTTCTATGAAATTCTCAAGATTTGTGACCGGTTAAAGGCTCGCCCCTGTTAGGTACATGGGACCTAAACGGTACCGACGAACTGTTGGTGTACACTGATACACCTCTGCCTATACCTTCGGGGAAAACAGGCGTGATGAAAGGCGTAGAGAAGACGCGTAATTATAATTATGATGTGACAACTAAGTAGGTACCGACATTGTAGTTTCATATTGGAATGAATTTCCGTTTTTTTTTGTTATTTCGAGATGTTTTTTCCTTCAAACTTTCTGATTGCGGAGATATTGAAGGTCACAGGTTTAAATGTTTTTTTAATAGAAAACCAGCTTAAAATGCCTAAGCTAAACTTTCACCGCCACTACCCCTGTACTGTTGCATGCGCCGGTAAGCACAATGTTTTCCGTGCGTTATCTACATTGCGCGTAACCATAAACCTTGATAGAGGTCTTGGGTTTGATTCCCAGATAGAGCAAAAAGTGTAATTGGGATTTTCTATGAAATTCTCAGTAGCAACTTGGACATAGGATTTGCGCCCGGTTAATAGCAATAGGCTTTCCCCCTATGACATGGGACTTTAACATATTGGCAAACTGTGGGTGTAGGTACATTGGTACACCACTGCCCCTTCGGGGAATGCCAGCGTGATGGTATGTCATGTTAATTATATTGTTCTTATTTTGGCAAGTTATAATTATACTTAGGCTAAGCAAAAACATCCTAGCAATACAATATTATCACTGGGTCTCAAAAACTAAGATTTCGAAAACAATTGCCAGTTACCTACCTATTTACCCAGTTGTAGTAACTATAGGTACAGCGTAGCGCTCGAGGGGTTGGGCTACATTGCTCAGTAAGCCTCAATAGGCCGACGGCTTAGGGTTGGCTACAGTCCTTCTGAGCTATAGGTACCTTGGCTATTGAATGTTTATTGTCTGATGTAAGTAGGTGAAGTATCTTGACTTAGGAGATTTAGTTTTGGTTCTAGAAATTGAAGGAGGGAGGATTGTGGTATATGTAATGTTGCGTAAGTTATATACTTTTTAGCAATGTGAGATATTTCCTCTTCAATAAGAATTAGTAGACTAAGAATGACTGTTACGGGTGTTTCGCGTATTTCGTGCATATGTCATGATATTTTAAAATATCCAAATTATTTTCGAATTATGTTGTTTTTCTTTTTAATATCATTAGTATATAGATAATCTTTCAACATTTTGTGGATTTTACCTTCTTTCTATATATAATACAGAAATAACGATGATATCAAAAATCAGGGTGCGATGGTAATGAGAACGTTAGGGAGGGTAATGATTTTTACTTGTTAAGCAAATTGAAAGGGGTGCGAAGGTAATATTTTCATAATTAAAAGACATCTTTAATCACATACAATTCTAATTGGTGGAAGGAAATAAAAATAAACTTCTAAATATGTATTGAAATAAAAACAACAATCGTATTTTTTTTATCTAAGGCCATTCTCCTTGCGTTTGTAGAAATTTAACAGTTGGATCTTTCTTACTGCTTTATAATAATCATAATATTTTGAAAAATGAGATCAAACATCACAAAATATGTTTCTTAGCAAAAACTAACAAGCTTAGGTATAGTACGATTCAAACTTAATGGCGGCTCGGGAGTTAGCTGCGAGTGCAGGTTAACGCAAATTTATTCCAGTTAATATTAATTTTGCTTCCTTTTAATGATTTCTAGATATATATTTCTGCTATAGAAATATTTAAATGGAGCCTAAATTATTGTTAACTGGAATAAATCTGCGCGAACCTGCACTCGAAGCTAACTTCCAAGCCGCTATTAAGTTTGAATCGTACTATACTAACTAACAAGTTAAACAAATGTAAACTTATCCAGAAGACGCTGCATGCAGGTCGCTTCCAGCTGGTATATGTGGAGATCTAAAGGAGAGGCTATGTTCAGCAGTGGACGTCCTATGGCTGAGATGATTATGATGATGAAGAAAGCTTCGTTACCGGAATAAAAAAAGATCGGCAGCTTAAAACTAGAAATTGAAAAACTGAAAAAACAGAAAGACTCTCTTCAAAAAAGGCTCTATAGAATAACACATAGGAGAAGGAAAAATGATAAAATATCGACAGAAGAAAAGATTGAACATTTGGTAGAAAATGTGAACATAGAAAAGCGCGAGAAAATTAAGAAGAATCTATTATTTGGTGAAATTCTTTCAAGTAGTGTCGGGGAAGGATACAAGGGCTTGAGAAAGAAGGAATAAAAAGAGTTATCTGATGTGATTATGACTGAAAAAGATAGATTTAGAAAACATAAGCTCTTGAACTCTTGAACTCTTTTTTTTCCTTCTTTCTCAAGCCCTTGTATCCTTCCCCGACACTTCTTGAAAGAATTTCACCAATTAATAGATTCTTCTTAATTTCCTCGCGCTTTTCTGTGTTCACATTTTCTACCAAACATTCAATCTTTTCTTCTGTCAATATTTTATCATTTTTCCTTCTTCTATGTGTTATTCTATAGAGCATTTTTCGAAGCGAGTCTTTCTGTTTTCTCAGTTTTTCAATTTCTAGTTTTAAGCTGCCGATTTTTTTTTATTCCGGTAACAAAGCTTTCTTAAAAGAATATCCTTTTGAGGACACCGCTGACAAGACATTGTGTTACCGGTTAAACAAATAAGAGATGAAGCCCTATCCCCAGGTATGGGGATGGGGATGTTGCTTTCAGTTCTGCATACTTTTCGGGATCTTTCTTAATTTCTGCATACTTTTCTTGTTTTTGTAATCGATCTCGCTCTAGTATCTGTACCCCGAGTGTGAGTTTTTACATATAGAAAACGGTACTACCACGTTTCTGTATCGAGTAATAAATATATGGAAACGTAAAAAGCGCCCCTGGCGGAAAGTATTGTAAACCGAAACAGCGAGTGTAAGATTTTAAACGGTACTGCAATAGTTCGGTATTTTATACGTGACGTACATAGTAGCGTTTCGATGAACGTTTTGAGGGTTATTGCGAGTGTGAGTTAGAATTTGACGTTTCCAAACGGCGCCAACGCGTTTTTAAACGTAAACTTTAAAGTATAGTCACTCACTTGATGTGTGACAGGTGAAATTGTTGTTTATATTAGATAAATTCGTATTATTTTGTGGTAAATTGTGTTAATTATGACAACACGTAACTTTTTCGCTTGGAAAATGATCATGACTGCTCATTATCAAGATGAACGGAAACATCTCCGAAAACAGAGAGCCGATTTTCGTACCTGTTTTGATCCAGTGGAGAATCTCAACGATACTGAATTCAGGAATAGATATCGTTTGTCAAAGGAAGCCTTTCTATTTCTTTGTCAAGAGCTAGAAGAATTGACAAATTTAAGGTCGACCCAACGAGTTAATCTTCAAACCAAGGTATTGGACCTACGCAATATTAAAATATCTAGTGAATTCCTTCTAGGCGCATTTAGATACATAGGTTCGTCATCATCATCGTTTTACATTTGTTCACATTTTTTAGGTACTCGTCGCTCTATTCTTTTACGCGACAGGTTCGTACCAACGTCCTGTAGGAGTTGCCAAAGGTCTCTCGCAAAAGATGTGCAGCGTTTATATTCATGAAGTGACTAAAGCTTTGACTCATGATAAAATGTTGGAAAAGTATATACAATTTCCAAAAACTCGTGCTGCTCGACAGGCAGTAAGTCAGAGGTTAGTATTTATTTAAGCACATAGCTATAAAGTCAATTACAGAACCTAACAATAAATATTGGAGTTATTACATTGCAAATAAATTATTACATTACATTATTACAGATTTTACTCAAAATTTGGCATGCCTGGTGTAATTGGGTGTATCGATGGGAGTCATTTTAGAATACATGGTCCGCCGGTAGAAGAGGAGCATTTATACTACTGTAGAAAACATTATCATTCAATTAATGTACAAATGGTAGGTACTTATTTATTTAAGCAATAACTACCTATACCTACTAATTTATTGTAGTATTCAATCATATACAAATAATATTTTTAATAATTATATTTTAGGTGTGCGATAGTGACTGTAGAATAATTAATGTCAATTCTAAATTTGGAGGTGCTAACCATGATTCATTTATTTGGGAGAACAGTCAAGTCAACGGTTATATGCAATCTTTACATGCACAAGGTGAAATATGTTGGCTACTGGGTATGTGTTCTGCTTATTTTTAAAACAAGTTATTGTACCTACACCTGTTGGTTGGATTTAATTCCTATTATTATTATTTATTTTTATTTCCTATTCTTAATAGAGTTATTTAATTTTCAAATAGGACTGTTTGTGCTTTCTTAATATTGTCTATAAACACTAACATCATTTTTTTTAGTAATATGTACTTTGTAATGTCATTTTTTCAGGTGATTCTGGATATCCATTGCGCCCATGGTTAATGACACCATACTTAGAAGCCACTGCAGAATCTTCAGAAGCTATATATAATCAGAAACATATAGTTGCTAGAGTTCTAATTGAAAATACGTTTGGTCGTCTGAAAAATCGTTGGCGTTGCTTATGCAAAGACAGAGTTTTACATTATAAACCTCAAAAATGTGCACAAATTATTCAAGCCTGTTGTGTGCTCTATAACATTGCATTAGATTATGGTGTACCTGAACCAGATGATTTTGGTAAGAATATATATAATAATATATTTCATTTCATTGAATATTTCACTTGGATTCTACTGGATGACAAAATCAGCTATTCCATAGATTTATATTCACATAACTCAACAAAATTTATGGAAAAGCTGTTTTTATTTTCGCGATTTCAGGATTGATCCCACAGTATGCTGTTTATATTCATGAGTATTTTCATCCCCTAAAAGATTTCCCATGAATTCAGGCAACCTGAGGGAATATTAATATTATTTAATATAATGTCTACAAACTGTCTTTATTTTCAGGTCAAAATGAATGTGAACAACCAGCAACAGCAAATATCAGATATGACAGAGATCAAACAGCAACCACTGATTTAATCAGAGGAAGAGCATTACGTGATCAAATAGCCCGACGATTACATCAGTAATTTCTTAATTTTTATCCTAATTATACATTTGTTTTTTCTGAGTCTTTGTTTTATTCTACTTTATGTACGTATACACTAACTATATTTATTTACTTCTTATTCCATTGAATTACATTACATTTATGTCATATAGAATAGTTATTTGGTAAATAAAACATACTTTTTATACACATATTAATAGTAGCCTTTTATTTACAATCTAAAAAAGTTTCATTACTAAATTACACTCACAAAAAAAATACACAACTTAAAAAATGACAAAATGCCGAGATGCGCACAATGTAGAAGCATCACATAAGATAATAAATCATTGATCTCTACATAATCTAGAATCTATTACCTTATGTAATGCATCAACGGCAAGCATTGCAACATCTTGCCATTTCCTTTGAGTTTCCAACTCAAGCTCCCTTATGCGTAGCTTTTCCCTCTCTAAATTACTTTCATCCTCATGTTTCTTTCTCAAGAAACTCCTCCATTCCTCATCAGAGTTCAGGAACTGCTCTGTTGCTCGTTCCATCTGATTGGGTTGTCTGGTTACACGGCGTCGTGGAGATATTATTCGACGTGAAGTTAATCCACGTCGCCGGCGTTGTGGAGTGTGTCCTGATTGAGTTGGTCTTAGAGGGCCTGCTGGTGGAGGACTGTCCAAGACAACTTCTTGTGCTTGATGCACATTGGTTGGTGATGGTTGAGGTGAGGGTATGGAGATGTGGGATGGACCGGCTTCATTCCATGACTCAAAATTGACTAAAATAGAAAAGAATAAATAAATGACAAATCAGCAATGATAGATTTAACTATCGGACTGCCAAGTTACAGGTCTCCATTTTTAGCTGAAGATAATACTTACTTAAATTAATAATTGGACTTTCTTCAACAACCGCAACCTCGTTACTGGCAGCCAGCACAGGTGGTGTTGGTGACAGAGTTGCAGTTCTGTCGGGACTGTCAATTTGGGTCTGAAATATTTGATATGTGAATTTTAATAATTGGCTGGAAAATCTGAGAAAATATTTTTATTGTTATTGTTAAGGAACTTGAAGTAATTATATATCTATACTTTGTTGCAGTTAGTAAATAATGACATGAAAGCACCATAACCCACCTCAGAAAAGCCCGCTTCCCTTACACCTGTTAAGCCTGTGGCTGCCTGAGGCAAAATTATTTTAAGGACACGTTGTTCCACATCAGTCAGCTGTAAATTAAGTGCAGGCCCACCACCAGTCCCACAAGCAGCCCTATTTATTCTGGCTGCTTTTTTCTTGGTGTTATTTTTTAAATCACTCCAAACCTTTGAAGACAACATCAATACTATTGTAGTACCCTATGTATAATGAATTAATATGTATGAAATAAAAAAATATGGAAATATGGTAGGCATATTTGGGCGTACAATAAACCAAAATAAAATATTAACTAGGACAATGTACCTACTAGGATTCATTTATAATACTGTGCTAGGCTACATACCTTCTTCCATTTCTCTGTATTCTTGGTTTCCCCAGTGGGATCACTATTTAATAAATTTGTTAGGCGTTCCCAATCTTGGATCGTCTGTATCCTACCTTTTGCGGTTCTATTTAGTTTATTTATGTCCCCGTTTCTGTAAATTTTAAAGTAAAGATTGTTTTAATTTCAAAACTACATAAATCTAAAAGCTATGTTTATAATATTTTAATATTAAGTATTATTGCACTTACTGTTCCATGAAGTTAACTAACATTTCAAACTGTGATGCACTGGTCTTCATTATGAAAAGTATAATAGAATTAGATTGAGTAATGTTACACAAAAGCGCCAAAAACTTTGAAAGCAGACTAAGGAATTTTAAGTAGTTGCATATGCCGCCATACACAACTTATTTCACATCTCCCTT
The DNA here is from genome assembly GCA_932526535.1 of Caradrina clavipalpis. Classification (NCBI taxonomy): domain Eukaryota; kingdom Metazoa; phylum Arthropoda; class Insecta; order Lepidoptera; family Noctuidae; genus Caradrina; species Caradrina clavipalpis. Next base: position 4,014,644 of record OW052110.1, read on the forward strand.
ACTCACTACACGTTAAAACGAAATAGGAATATCTCATTCATAAAAACCATTATACGTTTAAATTATGTAGGACATGCAAAACCCTTGTTAACATGGTTGCAATAAGATTTGTATTTTAGCCGTATTATCTCGCCGAAACCACTCTCAAGTTCAATATAGGCAACATTAAGAAAAGAACAAAACGTTCGGGATACTATCGGACAAGTGACGATACGAGCCGCTGTTCGTATGCCATACTTTAACTCGCACTCGGACCATTTTTAAATACCATCACTCGTTAGTTTGCTCGATTAACTTGATCGTCACGTATTTTGTGATGTGACAACTAACTCACACTCGGGGTACTGGTCTAATGTTTGTTTCGTTCTCTTTGGCAATTCTAATTCTTAATAATCTGGAACAACACAGTACCTAAATGTAAGTGCTCATTCTTAGCAATCAAGAGTAATATAACAATCTTAAAAATATACTCATAAGCTTGTTTTAAATAGAAAAAAAATCCCAGCGGGAAAAGATCTCACGATGCACTTAAGAAACGTGACTAATTAAATATATTTGCACAATAAAAAATATTAATTAATTGTCTTGTAATATATTTTAATTGCCATCGTTTTGGCCTCATTACCATCGCTTAAAAAAAACGACGGTAAACGAAGGCAGTGAGGAAGAAGGTAATGAGGTTTCAGAACTTTATTATTTTTTTCTTAAATAATATGAACATTATGAATTTCATGCATATACTAAACTACTAAGGTACTTATTAAAATTAATAATTAGCAATAAAATGAACAAAATCTTTAATACTCACTCAACAATACGGGCGATAAGAAAGAGAACGTTTCCAAAATATTCACCAGCCGCGAAACTTTACACTTAAATATTTTTTTACCACAAACAAGTGTGCACCTACTTTGACGTTTGCTGGCTGACGGAGACGTGCGCGGGGAAGCACGCGATGGTGGCGTCGCTTAGAAAGTCATACGCACACTACAACTTAAATTTTCGTTCAAACCGATGGTAATCAGAAAAAATAAATGTTAAATATTTATAAATAAATTGTAATTTTATTACTAGGTTATTGTTATTTATTTTAGATGTAAACGTTGTATTTTTTAATGTAGTTCTTTATTTTAATTACTTTTTTTATTTTCAGTATGTATATATTTTGGTAAAAAGCAAATGTATTTAGGAAATCAGTAAATGGACACCGAAGGAAATGACAATTAGTAAAGTTTTTTATTTATAATTTAATAATCGTATTATTTTGATCTGTAAATGTTCAATGCATGTAAGCACAACTTAATTTTGATTGGTTGCCTATATGACAAATATAGATATTTCATTAATTTATAAAGATTTTTGGTCTGGACATGTAATATGCACGAAAATTTATAAACACCCTTACATGGGTACTAATATCATAAATACGAAAGTAACTCTGTCTGTCTTTTACGCTTTCAAAAATAAACCACTGAACCGATTTTAATGAAGTAAACGGGGTAATTTTGAATCCCAAGAAAGGACATAGACTGCTTTTTATTCCACAAGTTCCCGTCCATCCTGTATTTTTTTTGGCCTTTTGTTTTATAGTCAAATAGGGAAAATCTTTCATCAAGGTTTGATATGTTTTAACATAGGTAGATACCAGTATACACTTATTTATAAGACCGGTAATTAATTAAGAATAACTCATTAAAATGTAATTTAGTTATTAAAAAGTATTTCATTTAATTGTTAAAAGACGACAAAACACAATACTTACATTAAAATAGTATGCATAATTTAACGACCAAATCAATGTATTTCACCGAATCTTTTTATCCAATTTTAAACACCAGTTAAATGTTCGTCTATTAACTTTTTATATCAACTTTTTCTATACAAATATCTTATTATTCTCTCAACTCAATTCATCATTAAAAGTAATAAACTTGAAAGGAAAATAAAAAAGGAACATGGAGATTTTATTCAAATATCTTTAGAGCAAAATGAAGTAGTGGACAATGGAAAAGAAAGAAAAAATGGCCAATTTTATCACGGTTTCACAGAACTGAAGTAATCAGCGAGTAATTGAGAATAGAATGTTGCAAAGTGATGTGTTTTTGTTAGCACCTTTATAAGGAGAATATACACCACGGCATTTCGAATAGAAAAGAATATAATAAAAAAAATAGATTTGAATATTTATTTGTTAGAAGCGTGGTATGTTTCCAGAGGTGTTCATAATATTGCATAGTGCTACATGTCGTACCATTAAAAAAAAATACAATTACCTACATTAGTATCATAGTTTCTAGTTACATTGCAATGTACGTATGGTGTACATTACACAAGCTCAAATAAAAAAAAACTTTTCCGTGTAATGTAACGTTCCTGCGAATGTTTGACGCTGTGTTCGACGTAATGCTACGGCACGGCGGCGCGGCGGGCGGCGACGGTGGAGTGAACATTGTCATTAACCTGTAATATTTTCTATTTTGCATTTTTATTCTCTCCGTTTAAATGTCGAATAAGCAGACCGCGTATGTTTGTGCCTTTTCGCGATAAAATGTTACACAAATACACTCGTTAATTTGTAAAATCATGTTATAACAATGCGTCGTGCTCAATGTTCGGTTCGTGTGCGGATGACACAGAGCGGCTTGATGTTCCATTCTATTACAATAAAATGCTCAAGTGTATACACACCTTTAGAAGACCACAATTTATTTAAAAACACTCGTGCATGTAAAAAGCGTCTCCCATCTTATTATTAGTTTTTGTTATAAAACGTATCATTAGAACTAGTACAGTTAGTTACATTTTACAGGCTAGCAATACCCCGCAGTTTCATCAGCGTTAAGTTACGTCTCTGATTACTGCTCCACCCCCGTGTGTCGTAGCGTGATGTTAGCCTATAGCCTGTCTCAATAAACAGGCTATATAACGCGGAAGAATTTTATCAAATTAGTTTAGTAGTTTTTGAGATTAGTGCGTCCAAACATGCAAACAAACAAAAAAAGCTCTTCGATTGTATAATATTAGTAATTATTCCTCTAGAACTTAGCGTCGGAAATTAACTAGGATTACATACATACACCAATCATTTGTACGTGGTGCAATGATTTTTTGTATAGGCACCAATGGCGTGGTGTAACAAATTGTCAGGAATTAAACGCGTTAAATAAGTAATTGAACGCAACACTCAATTGGAGTAACTGCAACTGTAATTGGCTATTGCTATGTTGAGCCTCCAATGTTTAGATGTGTGGGTCTATTTATAGAAACGGTTGTGATGTGGAAATGACCTCTAAGCTGGTTTTTTTGTAATGAGGATTACTTGTTACCTGATAGGATTAAATTAATGCTAATACTATAAAGAGGAAAGATTTTTTCTGTGTTAAAAATCCGGACTTATAATTAACTAGCTTTTGCCCGTGACTTCGTCCGCGTGGATTAATAGTTCCCGTTCCCGGAGGATTTCCGGGATGAAAAGTATCCTATGTCCTTTCTCGGGTCCCAGACTATATCTGTACCAAATTTCATTGAAATCGGTTCAGTGGTTTAGGCGTGAAGAAGAGACAGACAGACAGAGAGACACACAGGCAGACAGAGTTACTTTCGCATTTATAATATTAGTAAGGATAAGGATTATAAGTCGTACATCGCTAGTCTGCCTTGAGCAAGCGTGATGATCAATGCCTTCTCTGTATGAGAAGAAGCCTATGATTAATATAAGTCCTAAATCGCCAATCCGCCTTGAGTGAGCTTGATGATCAATGCAATTAATTAATTAATTAATTATCAATTAATTCTCTGTCTGCTTTTTTTTTTGTTTTTTTATTCGAGATGTGTAAACTCTTGCCTCTAGTCTTGGTCAGAGGTGACATAGACAAAGTCTACGATGGAGTGAGCTTACCCAGAAGAAGCCTGTTCACTCTAATTTTGAAGAGATTAGGGTTGAATGCGTTCAGAAATACAGACGCAGGTAGAGAGTTCTACTCATTTGCAGTGTGCTTTATAAAAGAAGATTGAAAACACTTAGTGCGAATTGATGGAATGGCAACAAGTTGGCAATATTATCTTTATTTTTACCTTTTTATAGTAAACTTGGCTTGTGTACTGCGAAAAGTAGGCGACGGAGCTTATAAGCGACGTGCTTCTAAGACGCCATACTATTAACTCTACAGGCTTTTTATTATTATTTGCTTTATATATTTGACTCTATCAAAAGAACCGCGACCTCTACCATCTTTATGTAGAGCACAAAAAAATGATTGTTATTTTTTGTACTTACTTACCTTTTTTTTTGGTTTTTATCATTTTGAAGTGTTCATTTCATCTTTCAAGAGGAAATTTTATAAGTTTTGTAAAGTTTCGTGTTTAGTAGCTAATGTCAGCTGCATTTTGTAAGATTTTATTTTTTAAATAAATAAATAAGGTTATCATCATTATTCTCTGCTTAGCCTTTTCCCAAATATGTTTGGGGACGGCTTCCAGTCTAACCGGATGAAACTGGATACCAGTGGTTATCATGGTTAATAAATAAGGTTATCATGCAGTCAGTAATTTGGGCCATAGTAAAATAGGGAAACAGAAATAACAATGGCTTTTGTTACTTGTCTTGCTGTCTGATATGAAAACGTATCTCCGTTTCGATACAGACATTATTACACTTGACAACAACTACAAAAAGCACAATCATATTAAATAAATATTTGTATTGTAATAAAAACGTCTAATAACTTTATTAGTTCGCACCTAATTATCTTCCGTGTCATGAATGCCTATAAACTAATTACAAACAACAATACACCGGATTTAACATATCAATTTAATTTTCAATCAAAGCAAACGGACTTTTAAAATGATAAAACATGACTTACACCACGTGACTCACTTAATTCAGACATCAAACGTCAAAAATACCAAAATAAAATTGCACTTCATGCGCTAAAAAACATGCTACTATACGTTTTATTGTACCGTAATAAGGTGCATAATGAGTTTTATCGATGGCAAATATTGTTTGTCAAAGCCGAAGTCACGTAGTTCAATCAGAAACGTAATAAGTAAGAAAATTGATAAAAATGGTTGTGTAGGAATGTGTTCGTTCCTGGATGTTTCTCTATTATTCTTCAGCTAAAAAGCATTCACTACGAGGTCTCAGGTCACGACGCTTTATATTTGCGACTAGCTGTTGACTTCTTTTGCGTTGTGGTTATTTTATTTTTATATTGTTATAAAACACAACACCATCACGCCTATATTCCCCGAAGGGTTTAGGCAGAGGAGTACCAATGAAAAACACAACAATGTTATTATTAACGGGACATCCTTAATTTGCAAAAAGATTTGAGCAAATGGGTTCAGTATTTGTTCAGTTAAGAGTGCATATTGGTTTTGCTGAACTCCGTTTCAGAGATTAGAAGGAAAAAAAAGACAGACAGACAAAAATTAAAAAAAAAAATATTTTGATGGAAGTACACACTTTCATACACTTCGTGATAAGCTGTATATTTGAAATTACTACAAACAATACATCAATTTTATTTATTGTATAGATAGAAATGATGCATTTAATATTTTAGCGGCGGAACAATTATTTTTAAGCAACGACATGATCTAATGTATTTTAGTCTAAAGTTTTAAATATGACTTTATTACGTCGATAACTGATGTGTTTCCTTGAGTTTATTTAAATAGGTATTCATTCATATATCTTTCCAAAGCTTCAGTTTATGTCGGCCTTTCTTAATTTTAGCGCAGCTACATACATACTATCACGCCCATATTCCTCGAAGGGTTAGGCAGAGATGTACCAATGTCCACCAACAGTCCGCCGGAATGTTTTAGGTCCCATGTAATAGGGGGCGAGCCTATTTCCATTAACTTTCGGTTTTCCAGATTTCATGATTAATCTATTCAATGCACATGTGTGTTTTTTTGACGCCCATGCGTGTTGCCCGCAATGAATGGGTTAATCAGTGTGAGACTTCGCTCAAGTGTGCTTGTTTGATTGCAAATAAGTAAAACTAGCCTTTTCTTACAATCTATCTAGTAGGAATTTCCTCGTTTTTTACTTGTATATTCACACAATTTCAGTTTGTCTTATTAAAACGGTTCAAATTGAACGCGTCGCCCAACCAATCAGACATCGGAATCGATTACATTTCATTTCAAAAGTGGAATCGTTTCCAAGGAAGTTACGTGCGACTGTTAGTCATTTGAATAATAAAAGCGTTCGGTCCGTGGACAATGTGTCTAGCTTGAAGCTACTGCACTGACTTGCGTTCCGTACTTTCCTAATGCTGCAACTTTTACTTTGACCTAACTAACATAACATAAACATAAAACATACCATCACGCGTCTATTCCCCGAAGAGTTAGCCCGAGGTGTAACCAATGTACACCCACAGTTCGCCGACATATTTTTAAGTCCCACATAATACGTGTAGGGGGCGAGCCTCTTGCCATTAACCGGGCACAAATCCTAACTCCGAGATGCTACTGCGAATTTCATAAAATTCTACTGTGAACATAGTAGAACAATCCGGTCTCCTCATTTCACCTCGGAAACAATTCAGTCATATATGATATCACGTGGGTGAATTGAATCGACATAATTGGTGTACTTTGTTCACCTTGGAATGATGTCACCCAGGTAATTAGGGCGACTAGCAACTGCACCATCCAGGACCTAAACGAGGCCAATGATAGAGCTGCACAGAATGACGTAAGCTTTGAAACGTGGTCGCTAAACCTGGGCTTTATTGGAAAGCTCAAGGTGGCCAAAACGAGCTATGGAGAGGGCTATGCTCTGGGTCTCTCTGGGAGATCGAATTAGAAATGAGGAGATCCGCAGACAAACCAAAGTTACCAACATAGCCCAGCGAATTAGCAAGTTGAAGTGGCAGTGGGCAGGGCACATGGCACGCAGAGCTGATGGCCGATGGGGCCGAAAAGTTCTCGAATGGAGACCACGCACTGGCAAGCGCAGCGTAGAATGTCCACCCACAAGGTGGACGAACGACCTGATAAAGACTGTAGAAAAATGCTGGATGCAGGCCGCTTTCAACCCGTCCTTTTGGAAATCTATGGGGGAGGCCTTCGTCCATCAGTGGAAGTCTTAGGGCTATATGATAAAGGTGATAATACTAGATTCTGCACACTATGAAAATGAATCCTTATTTGTACATAGTACTTACAAAACAATGTCGCTTCATCAATTAAACTACGCAACGGATTTTAATGCGATTTTCGTGAGTAGATAGAATGATTCAAGAGGAAGGTTTATGCGTATAGAACATCACGCTGCGACGGAGAGCGGAGTAACCAGAGACTGGCAAAGACGTAACTGAAGGCGGGGGACACCGTAGTCTCTTATAAGAACTGGATGTCTGCTGGTATTATTTGTTCACACATACGTTTTGAAAAAAAGATAGGTACCTGAGGCAAACGCTATGTGACCCAATGAAATGGCCTTATTAGTCTCAAATACAGTCTAATGCTGCTTAGACTATCTATTCCTTGCTAATAATGTATTATTTAATTTAGAAAAGAAAATACATACAACATAAAAACACCTCTTAACACAAAAAAAAACATTAAATTAAAAATACAATCAGTATTCAAGACAACTAATTCATTAAATATAAACATATCTATTAATTTAACATAGCAAAGGAAACTATATTTTTCTGCCAAACAGCATATTTGACGCCTGATAGTTATATATCATAGTGCAAATAAATCAGTTTGTCGGTAGAGGTCGCCACAGCTGCGATGTGATGACAGTTTGATGGTTTCCCGACTGACCGGGGTTCAGCCGAATTAACTTAGGCTCGCTTGTGCTAACCAGGGTCAACTGTTAACTCTGGGTTAGCTTGTAACACTGGCCCATTGCGTAAATATGATACATTATACATACATACGTACCATCAAGCCTGTATTCCCCAAAGGGTTAGGCAGAGGTGTACCAATGTACACCCACAGTTCGCCGGATATTTAGGTCCCACGTAATAGGGGGCGAGCCTATTGCCATTAACCGGACACAATTCCGAACTCCGAGCTGCTACTGAGAATTTCATAAAAAAACCCAATAACACTTTTTGCTCGACCTGGGAATCGAACCCGGGACCCCTTGCACGGCAGTCGCACTTGCGACCACGAGACCAACGGGGCAGTTATGTTGTTGTTATTATGTAACATACAAAAAAGGCACAAATTATTGATCAACACGATTTTTCATGACAGATGGCGATTTCAGGCTTATCATCATCATCATCATCATATCAGCCGCAGGACCTCCACTGCTAGACATAGGCCTCCCCATATATTTCCAACTAGCTTTTGCTCGCGACTTCCTCCACGTCAAATTTCATTAGTTATCCCACGGGAACCGTACATTTTTTGGGGATAAAAAGTATGCTATATGTTATTCCAGACTAAATCTATCTCAGTGCCGAATTTTCATCCAGATCCGTTCAGCCGTTTAAGAGTGAAAGAGTAACAAACATCCATCCATCCATCCATCCATTCTAACAAACTTTCGCATTTATAATATTAGTAGGATATATATCATAGTGCAAATAAATCAGTTTGTCGGTAGAGGTCGCCACAGCTGCGATGTGATGACAGTTTGATGGTTTCCCGACCGACCGGGGTTCAGCAGAATTAATTTAATTCTGCTTAGGTTCGCTTGCACCTGGTAAGGTCATTTTTTAACTCTGGGTTAGCTTTTAACACTGGCCCATTACGTACAGTCAGCAAAAGAGATAAGTAACCAGAGTCGTCTATTAAATCCAAAGTTTTAAAAAAAACAGGTAGTTTTTATTCATAATAAATAAATAGTTTGCTTATTAAATTAACTTTCATTTAAAAACGATCAACGGTTCCAAAGAAGACTTTAACTTTATCAGATGATGCGGTCACTTATCTCTTTTGCTGACCGTACATACGACTTTTTATAATACCTTATATAAATATTGTCGCACTGCAGGCCAAATGCCTCTTTTCATACAAAAAAAGGCACAATTATTGATCAACACGGTTTTTCATGGCGGATTGGCGATTTCAGACTTAATTATCACATACACACCGCCTACCGCATACGCCACGGGCGATTCTGGTCCTCGAAATAGGCTGACTCTTAAATATTGTAAACAGCTAAATAAACAAGAATTTATCAACGGTTGATGCTTTATTTTGATTACTAATGTCTTTTATGAAAAACCGACTGTAACTGTAAACTGTAATTTGTCGACGATTTTAAACTGTACTACTTAATAGGTACAGTAACACAGTACAGTTCAGTACAGTTTTCAGTTCAGAAGACGTCTAGTCTTCTACAAAACATGGGGTTCATTGTCAACCCCATAATCTCGCGTCAAGCGTAAAATTTGCACACGCGGTCCTCAGGACCGATTTGATAGCCGTCCTATTTAGATGAGATAGCCGATAGCCATTGATCTATTATGGACTTTGACCGGCTCTTACGCGATTTGCGCGGACGCTGTGAATAACGGGTTCGGGAAGTAACCGTTTTGTGCAGTCGGATGGACTATCGAAAAGCATCAGAAGGGTTTTGATACGTCATAATAGACTTCTAAGATACAACAAGCAACTAACTTCTTGACAATTCAAAAGGACCTGTAAATGGTCTAATTGAAATAACTACTTTAGCTACTTTTGATATTATAAAAAGAATGATATTTATGACGAGTTTCAAAGCATCAATTTCTTTTTGCCACAATTTGGAAATATAAAATTTCACACAAGAAAAATCTCCGTCAAAAGCTACTTATTTCACAAATCCCTGCTTCCAATATTCAGTGGAAGCAAAAACTTTGCCAACTCCAAAATAAAATATTCGACATCGAACGAACTTGTGTAAAATAAACTCCGATATCCACGGAAAACATTTCCACCGCGGAAAAAAACTTCCTATACAAACCCGCAAACAAGGAAAAATAAGAGGAGCAAGTCTGCAACTTGTGCAACTCACTCGCGGCGATTGGACGGCGAGAGACAGGGACGGGGATACTACAGCCACGTGCCAGAACGAGACAGACTCAACCCTACACTGCGAACGTCCCTTTGCGCAGCAATCCGTGAAATTAGAGTCGTCTAAACGAATCTAACGATTATTTTATTATCCCTTTACGCTAAGATTTGTTCCTTGCTCACTCAAATAAAAATAAAAGGTGAATAAGGCGTTGCGAGGGTCAAGAGGCGGACATAAATTTTGGAAGCGTTTAGGGTTAGGATTGGCTTATTTTTCGGGCCTTTAAGTCCGGGTGGACGCTTCGGAAGTCCGGCTACAGATGAACGCGCCCATGTTATATTATACGGTGTCGTTTATTTAGGAGATTTACTTCGCTATGGTTATAAATGCGTATGATGTAGTTATTATCGGTGCTAGTCAAGCGGTAAACTACGTCAAGAATTTTAATAGAAGTAGCTCTTTGTCAATGTGTTCGTTCAAGATTTTGACGGAAGATACGCTTGCCGCATTACAGAAAACTTGTTTTTGCGTCTACGCACACGACCGATCATGGACCGATAATCGGGCCGATATTTGACAGTTTCTTCTCGCCCATAAAGAAATCTGTCCGATAATCGGTCCGATTATTGGTCGTGTGCGAAGGCGCTTCTAGTTTTGGACAGTAAAGATGGGTTTTATAGACTGCAAATTCACACATTTGGCAATGAATCTGTACAAGCTTTGGATAAGCGGTTGCAGATATCTTGAATTATGTTTGTGAAGTGTAAATTATGTTTATTGCGGGATTCAAGACAGTTGAATCGTTACTCTATAAGCAGCGGTGTACCAATGTACACCTACAGTTCACCGCTATGTTTAGGTCCTATGTAATAGGGGGCGAGCCTATTGCTATTAACCGGGAACAAATCCTAACTTCGAGCTGCTACTAAAGAAATACAGGATTAATTATTTTACCTGTTTCTGTCAAAAAACGTTTGTGTCAAGTTTTTGTGTACAGCGTTATACAGTAAAAAAACGAAAATTACTGTATTTTAAACGTGAGTTAGCATTTCTAGTGCTACGTGCACTTTGTAACAACGACAGTTAATTAAACGGAGAACAGTATTTCTTTCTTGTAATAATTATCTTATTGTGTTTTTTTGATTTACACTACAATTACCTAAACCATTTGAATAAAGGTGTAGAGATCGCTCATCAAATGACATTCTTTTTATGAGTTGTCGAAACTCGATTCTTTCCTAGATTTTGTATGGCAATATCAAGCTGTGACGTCACTTATTTGTTAACTCAAATTTCTTAAAATTTTGCATAAAAATGCCATAGGTATTATGTGTTTTCGTTATCACACACGCATTGTCATTACTATTTAACAATACAAGTTCAATGCACATACCAAACGTATGCTTAGATTCGGTTTGAAATTGATAATTGTTAAATATTCGAAATTATTACAATTATTACTTAGAAAAATGGAAAAAAAATGACGTGGGTTGGTGCATCTTGGCCGACATAAACTCATATCATATAACTCATCACAATTAGTAAATTAACCACTCGTATATTAATCCTTTTCGATTCTTCATTAATTTCAAAATTCACTCCATAACATTTATAACAATCCCTAAATTACATAAATCTACAAAAAATAGAAGAATTTTACGAAAATCAATTAAATTCCGCGCGGAAACATTGAAAATTATTACAGCAACCAGGTTTCCGGTGTAACCGGAAGTGTCGCGAGTGTTAACGAGGGGCTTAATGTTGGCAGCACTGTTCCGTTGACTTTTTAATTACGCACCGGAATTACGTGAAAACGCCTGAAGCCTGTTGTGAATATAAAACAAGGGGTTGTTTTATTATTTTAGTAAAGGGTGTTTTATGAGTATATTCAGATATTTTGGGAATGATCGCAATCTAAACTCAGTCTTGATCTGCCAAAAATGCCTATAATTAATCAAGATTGTTTTAATATCGATTTTTGCTGAGTTTTTTTTTATGCCTCTTTAGATGGTAAACAAGATGATGTTAAGTGGTTGACTCTGACTGCAAGGCCTCTGGTATTGCAGATGTCCATAACATCTGCAATACCAGATGCCTTGCAAATGCGTTGCCATCCCAGAGACAAAGTTGAAATGTGTCTTGGCCTATAATTTCATCATTATCATCATCATATCAGCCACAGGACGTCTCCTGCTGGACATAGGCCTCTCCCATAGATTTCCAAAAGAACCGGTACATGTGTACAATTTTGTAAACTGTAAGTAGTTAGGTAACTCCGCGCCCCCGGAATGCAAAGGGCACATGGAGGAACATAATTAGAGGGGTTTTAGCCAGTAAAAGTCTGACACTCCCTCCCGTCCCGCCCAGGGCGGGGGAAGATATTTGATGATTTCCCATCTATAAAAAAAAACGTTGTTAGGTAACTAGGTACACAATACTATAGTCTTGTGGAATAGTCTCTCGGTACCCAAACCACAGGCCCACACCTACAATCGAATATGTTATTCCAAAACACTTTTTGCTCAAATCAGTCACACTTAAGAATTTAAATATACCGTGTCTTATAGCTTTTTAAATGGCTCAAATTTCTTCATAAGCGTTGCGTTGGCTGTTGTTTGTGTAAGAAATAAAGCCTCATTCTCGTTTGTTGTATATAGTTGCTGATTTCACGCCATATTATGGTGTCACTAATTTGAAAAGTGGAAAGTGTTAATACCGTTTTTTGAGATCCCGGACTGTATTAGAATTTGTTCCATAGAACATTAATTTATGTAGAATGAATTCAATTTTTTTGTTTTTTTTTTAATAAATTTCTTTAAATACCTAATAGTTTTTTTTTTAATATGAACGTAATAAACAGTACCTACTCCGCTTTTAACTCGCTTTTTATTTAAATTAAAAGGGAGGACAATACTATCAATTAGCTGATAAACCATTTTAATATTCATCCAGCAATTTTTGTTCTTTCAAACATTTTTTAAAATTTATGAGTCGTATTTCTATGCTTAGACGGTGCTAGCAAAGCACCCTGTTTGTGTTGCTTTATTTACTGGTCTACCATAAAATACTAAATTAATACATAGAAACAAATTGTACACCAACCAGACGTATGGATGTGCACGAGGCGAAAGGAGTACGTAAGGATCTTACCAGGTGGCGTTCTGTGGTTTCTGCCTGCCCCCATGAGAAAATGGCGTGAGTTTATGTATGTATGTAATATTATGTACAGCTACTAAATTGGAAATCCATAATTGGCTGTAAGAATACTTTAAATAGGTAAAGATAAATTTCAAAGAGCTGTGAATTTTGTAATAAATAAAATTATAACAATTTAATAAATTCCATGCACGTAATTCATAAAGTTACCCAGTCTTAAATACCTCTGCTAGACTTCATTTCGAATTGAATCCGTGAAAATCCTCGTGAGACGTTCTAAGTGGAAGCTAGTTAAGTAACTACAAATGGTAACGTTACCAACATAGCTGCGAACACGGCACACATTACAGGCGCAACCGACCAAGAATCCTTCCTAAATTACACATCTCCATTTTCTTCATTTAACAAATTGATGGACTTTGTTTGAAGACCCACACCAACCGAAAAACGATCTTGAAACTCACAGAGTTAAGTTCAAAATCCTCCGAATTAAATCCACCTCATTGTTGACGCTTACGCCCAAGAGATAAGACTGGGTTGGGTTAATGGGGATCCGTTATGGGATTTTTAACCTTAGTAAACAGGTATTAAGGATGGTAATGCGTTGGGCTTAGGGTGGTAGGGGTGTGTGAGTCGTGGGGTGGTTGCGGTCCAAGTTTGTAATTAATAAAGCCCTCTCGATTACAAGTGCCTTTCCTCGGTGGTATTTGGGGGGTTTGGGTGAATATAGCGCCCTTGTTCGTACCCGCGTTAGAGTGAGTATCGATTGATATTGTTACATCAAGAATAATGAGTATTTAATTAGTGAGCTTTCCAATTTTCCCCTCTATGATTTGGGGGAAAATGTATAATTTCCCTGCTGAAGTAATAAAACCTTAACTATCCTAACCATCTTTTTCTATGACATTGGGTGGCAAGCAAGCTGACGCGACGGCTAACCGATGTTAAGTGGTCACCGCTGCCTACAGCCACCTCTAATACCAGAGGCCTTGCGTTGCCATCTCAGAGAAAAGGTTAAAATCTCTCATGTGCTTGTAATTACACCGGCAACGATACCCTTCAAACTGGAACACAGCAACGCTGCTTTGCGGTAGAAATGGAGATCTAACTGAGATTGTAATTATTGTGTACCTATATAGTTAGAAAGATTTTGGGTACGCTTGATTTGCATTTCAATTCAGAAATGTTTTTAGAGTTCTGTGCCTCAAAAGAAAAACTTCAGTCATTCCAAGATGACTTTTTGTTAGTCTGTCAGTTACAAAGAAGTTTTAGTATCTACTAGCTAGGTTTATACCCCGCGGTGTCACGCGCGTTCAGTTACCTCTTCGGTTACTGCTACGCTCCCATTGGCCGTAGCATGCTGTGCTATAGGTATAAACCTTTCTCTTGAATCACTCTAGCTATTGATGAAAACCGCATTAAAATACGTTGCGAAGTTTAAAATATTAAAGCGTACAAACTGTTTTATACTATGTATGTAGAGGTTATTCTAATTCGTAACACACTTACTTGTAAATGGCTTTTATTGCACTGTTTATAGAGTCACAATGCAGTGTATTACGCACGCGTGTTGTGTACATTACACAACTCACATTACATTACCACATTAGTGCGGTTCTAAGATGTCCTATTGGGTAGTTGACACCACCATCAATTGACATTCTTTTTATGAACTGTCAAAATCCGATTCTCCCATAGATTTTATACGGCAATAGCACCCTGTGACGCCACTTATCTGCCTATTCAATTAACTAACTATTTATTGATTTTTAAAGTAAGTAAAAATCTAATTTTACAATAAATCCTACTACTATATTATAAAGGCGAAAGTTTGTAAGTATGGATGTATGGATGTATGGATGTATGGATGTTTGTTACTCTTTCACGCTTAAACGGCTGAATGGATCTGGATGAAATTTGGCACAAAGATAGATTATAGTCTGGAATAACACATAGGCTACTTTTTATCCCGGGAAAATGTACGGTACCCGTAGGATAACACATCAACTGTGACGCGGACGAAGTCGCGGGCAGAAGCTAGTTGAAAATAAATCGTTTCACCCAATTCTCAAAACATTTTCCACTACCAACAAACAAAAAATAAACATTGTCACGCTGCTCTTGACAGTGCCAACATAACAACACTATAAATTGAAACAGCGTGTTTAGCTGCAATACAACATCACATATACGTGTGTGACGTGTCGCTGACACCCCAGTTGCGGCGGGACTAAAGCCAGGCTTTACTCTCTGTCCCGCTACACGCTTGTAAATCCACTCGCAGTTACACGACGTGTTTACATGTTGCGTGTCGGTGTGGGAAACATTTGGCCGATTGAAAAAAATAAAGGAAAATCTATTAAAGATGAAGAGCTTTTTTGGTCCTTTGTTTGAGCGATGGACCAATTTCCTTTTCTCTGGAACTACGCCGGATTGGAAGGAATGTTTTTGTTAATGATAGCAAGATTTATGAGAAGTAATAGAGGCTGTATGTATATTATCACGCTACGACCCAAGGGACTGCAGCAGTAACCAAACACGTAAATTAACATGGATGCAGTTGTGGGCAGCTAGTGTTGTAGGTGTAATTGCTCTCTGATATCGTACGAGTATTAGATTTGAGCTCTGCCGGTCTATTCTCTCGGTGAATTTAGATGAAGTGAGTTTTAGGTGAGCTGTCAATCCCTAACACTTCATCTAAATTTACGGAATAGCACTGCTGAAAAATATTGATTAAGAGAACTCACTAAATAAGAATAACAGTCACATTATGATACTAGTTTATCTTCTGATGCGTATTTCCGTTTCACTGCCCCGTTGGCCTAGTGGTGGCAAGAGCGTCTGATGAGCGTGGGATTTTGGGTTCGATTCCCAGGTCAGGTAAAAAGTGTTTTTGGGTTTTTTCATTAACGATTTCTCAGTTGCAGCCCAGTTTGGAAGTTGGTGGTGTGTCTAAGAATCACGTAAAGCCGTTAGTCCCGGTTATCATTCGTAGATCTTTGACAGTCGTTACGGATAGTCAGAAGCCTGGAAGTCTGACAACCAGTCTTACCAAGAGGTATAGTGTTACGTAGTAACTGGGTTGTGGACTTGTGGAGCTCATATCGCTCCAAGTAAACACTGGTATTCAGTCAGCTACATCCGGTTAGACTAGACAGATAGACGTATTTCCGTTTAACGGCAAAATATCATCATGGATATGTTTTGCACTTATTTTATCAAAGCTATCGTTTTCAATTTGTACGGATGACCTGTTTAAAGGCCTATTCAGACCTAAGCGGTATTCGCTGCCGCTGTGGGTAGAGGTACATACCGCGCGGGTTTCGCTCAGGTATTTAGTATCAAGTACCGCGGCTAGCGCGACCTGAGCGATATTCGCTGCCGCTGTGGGTAGAGGTACATACCGCGCGGGTTTCGCTCAGGTATTTAGTATCAAGTACCGCGGCTAGAGCGACCTGAGCGATATTCGCTGCCGCTGCATGTGGGTAGAGGTACATACCACGCGGGTTACGAACGGTAGCGAATACCGCTTAGGTGTGAACAGTAATATTACCGCATACCCACTGGGTTTTCTCTGCCGCAGGCGGCAGCGAATACCGCTTAGGTGTGAACAGTAATATTACCGCATACCCACTGGGTTTTCTCTGCCGCAGGCGGCAGCGAATACCGCTTAGGTCTGAATAGGCCTTAAGACTGCAGGAAGACGCTGGATGCAGGCCGCTTCCAACCAGTCCTTATAGAAATCTATGGGGAGGGCCTATGTCTAGCAGTAGACGTCCTGCGGCTAATGTGATGATGATGATGACGACAATCTTTTTGATTGCTCATGATCTGTGCTATCTTTTTTATATTTTATTACCAACCTACATTTTAAAACAACAGTTTTTCATGTTTATTTTATAAACTTTATCCCAACAACCAGTATCTCTCACCTCGTAAATCAGTAGCCATTTTTAAAATGGCCGTTGAATTAATTAAGTCATAGCTGTCTATTAGTGCCGCGGGACTTTTTGTGCCGGCAGTCAATTAACAAGGTATGCGTCGCAGGCGCAGCCAAATAGTCAACTAGTCATGGACAGACAAATGAGCTCCTTAAACTATGCGCTTTATTTGTTCAGGAATTGTAAGGGCGGTGGAGTATAGAGAGCGGTGAGCGATGGTTAGCGATGAACTGATTTGACTAGACTCCATTTCTTTTTTCTTTCTTGTAAAAGACTTTTAAAAGTGCCTTATAATAGTGTAATTTATAGAAGTGATTTCACTTGTTTTACTTTGAATGTGTTTTCGATATTAAACGGGTCTGTTTTTCCAAATCACCAATTCGATAAAAAAACGTCGTAGAAAGTCAAAGTTCTATGATAACCACAGTACCTAGAGTACAGACTGTCAGTTGATAAAATGGGTTAGCTTTCCAGCATTATTAACAGAAAACCAATTCATTAGTATGCTTATTTACTTTGTTATCTTTTACTGTGAAAGTTAATTTACAGATATAATAACTGAAAGCTGGAATTTTATTTCTATAATTGCAGGATTTCTTTTCCGAATTCAGCTGTTTATTTATTTAAATGTTTACCATTGTTAAATTACAGGCGAATGCTTCTGTTGGAGGAGCGTCTTAATGTAAACATTTTATATTTATTACTTCATTATTTATATTTTGTAAGTCATTTAAAACAAGACGTTCGTTTTGAATTTACTCAGGTAACAAGATAATAGGTCCGTAGCCATGAGGCTGAGAGTGCGGAGTACACGCCTTAATGCGTCAACATGAACCTTTCAACAAAATAAAACCAGCATCCATAATTTAAATCATTCAACTATCTTGTACTGCTATCCATCCTAACAATACGTATTTAATTCGAACAGAGCGCGTCGCATGCGCACCAATAATATATCCGTCGTCGAGACATCTGCTCCTTATTTTATCGCGCTAATTCGTGCTGCGTGTCGTGGAACACTGCCTTAACAAAAACATCTTTAACGACTCTCCCGTACATTGCAATTTAAACTTTATGTTTATAGATTTATAGGTCGTTATCGTGTGAAATAGTGTGGTGGTTAAGACTTGTGTGTTCTGAAGGTTTTCTTATAAGTATATTTTCCAATAGGGTGTTTTATTTGTTTGTTGTTAGTTGTGAGAAGTATTCTCAGTCGAAGGAAAGGAATGAGCTGAAATAATATTGATGGGAAATTATGACTTCTGTCTTCATTCAGAAGATTTCAATTTGCAAATGTTTTGCAAGCCGCGTTAGCACAGAAAATTGTCATGGGAAGTTGAAATGACGATGATTGAAGGAAATTTTTGATGATATAGGAGCCCCCCCCCCATATTTTAAGTACGTTATATTGTTTTATATTTAATTATAATAGAAGGAATATTAAACAACTACACATACGTCTCAATGTTTTGGATCATCATTAAGAAATAGGGAGAAAAACATTGTGTTCGAGGTTGTGGGTCCGCAACCAATCACGTTTATTTTGGACAAATAGTTTTTATTCATATTCAGATATACATCTACTCATAATGTAATAACAAAGTTAAAACTAAATAATAATTAAATTACAAACTATGTACAGTTAATATAAAAAGTAAGGTCATAGGGCATCAAAAAACTCATCC
This sequence comes from Caradrina clavipalpis, assembly GCA_932526535.1. Classification (NCBI taxonomy): domain Eukaryota; kingdom Metazoa; phylum Arthropoda; class Insecta; order Lepidoptera; family Noctuidae; genus Caradrina; species Caradrina clavipalpis. The sequence continues at coordinate 4,033,411 of OW052110.1, forward strand.
GCATCGCTGTCAATGGGACATGTGCCCAGAAGGCTGGCAGCATTGCCACGTTGTATGGCAATGCTGATTCTTTGGCCAAAGAATAGGCCAGCCCTCTGGTCACGTGAAGAATCGACCAGTCGCTTCGCGATATTGCGATAAACTAGATGAGCGCTCGGTCCCCACGGCCCTAGTGTTTCAACCCCAAACGGCTCAAACATATAACTTTCATGAAGGTTAATATATTTGCGCCGTTTGAGATTTTCCGCACCAGACGCAGCCGCCCCAGCACAACATGTCGTGCAAGGAAGATGGGATGGCGCAAGGGTGTCGACGCATGTAGCATCCCACACCAGAGGCCTACCCAACTTCCAAGGCATTATAGTCATCCCATCTGGTCTCTTCCCATCGTCGCGTGCCAGGCCAACTGGCTCCAAAACAGCTGGCACTCCGGCGGAGACAAGAGCACGACGGATGATGTCATTAATGCTGGCGTGCCGTGCCATGCGGCCAGCGCTCTTTTTGCATGACAGGCCATGGTGTCCGAGGCAGTCGACAGCTTCACCGCACTGACAGCGGTGCGGAGCCCCACAAGGTGCACCCAGGCGCAGGCATGTAGCGAGCCGGAATGTAGAATCACTCAACATAGTGCCTATGTTGGGCGACGGAAGTGCCTGAAGCCAGAGACCCGACTCCCACAGCCAGTAGGCGGGCGCGCTCAGCAGAATTGATGGACGTATTAATTAAATTATTCCGTACCAACCTGCAGAGCGGCTCGTCCCATTGTCTCTGGGAAGATGGGTTCACGGGTCGATCTGTTTCCGGGCAAGTTATTTCCCAGGCGTTCACCGCTTCGGTCAAACACGGCACTTCAAAGTCAACCATGGAAGATGATAAGATCTTCGCAGTTAACTTATCGGTGCTGTGGACAGAAGACAAGAACGCCGGTAAACTACAACTAGAAATTTTGCGGATGCCGAGACCACCAAAACGAATGGGAAGTGTGGCTTGTTGCCACGCTCGGTCATCCAGGGCCACATTTAAAACTGAAGTAATTGTATTTTTAATAATTTGGTCAATTTTGTCCAAAAGGTGTGGCTGCTTCCATATAGGTGCAGATCGGAGGTAATACATGAAATTTGGGCCAAAACAACAATATCTTAATATGGTAAATGCAGAATGTAGGTTAATTTTGGAAAGTCTGTCCGAAATATCATTGAAGTGACTGATTTTTTCGTCAATGAATGGTGAAAAACTATCTTCCAAAATTGGGGAACCTAGGAGGTGCAATGAGCTTTTTTCCAAAATTTTGATCTGTGGGGCTATTGCATTGAATTTTTCTAAAGTCGATTGTCTGTCGGTAACGTCAGTAAGGTAAATTTCGCATTTGGAAGGGTTTAGGTCCAGGCCGATAGATTTAAACTGTTCTTTCAAAAATTTTAAGTCTTCTAAAACCGTGTCTACATCGCCTCCCAGTGTTCCATCGTCTAAATACCACACGTTGAATTTGGAATTTAGTTGTTGGATTATGGGGTGAATAGCCAAACTGAAAATAACTGGCCCGTGAACACCTTGTTGGCAACCGACAGCAGAATCCAAAAAGTTGTCCTTATAATGTAATTTTGAAGGGTGTCTATAACACTGCCACAAAAAACCATAAATTTCGGGTAGTTCTTTTTTTACTTCGGCCAACAAAATGTCCCTATTGACAGAATTAAAGGCGTTCTTAACGTCAACCTTGAGGATGACCTCACCCTGATTTGAATTTAAAAAGGTAGAAAGGGCATGTACGGCAGCCTCGCAGCCCCCTCTAGAACCAAAGCCAAGTTGAAGGGGCTGGAATTTGCTGCTTAGCGATTCGCCGTATGCTTTGCAACAAATTTTGGCTACCATACGTCTGTAAGTACACCCCACGGCAATGGGACGAATGCCGCCGTCCTTCTTTCGTAGGGCGCAAAGGTTGGCCCCGTACAGGACGTCAACCACGGCATCGTTCACACCGCCGCAGAGCATAAGTTTAACTAGAGCCGCAAGCTCCCTCAACAGCGACTCACCAGCTTCCCCGGCGCCTGAACTCAACAGGTCTTTTAAATGCTGAGGAGTCAGGCCGTCGAGGCCGCCGGCAGAACCACTTCGGAAGGAACTCACGGCTGCAGTCACCTGGGGGGCTGTAACATTTAAAAAAGGTGAATCTAGATCGGGGGGGTCGGGAGGGTCTGGGAAGATGAGACCATCCGCAGGCGCTGGATGTTTACTCTCCAGTGCTGATAAAGTTTCTGGAGAGTCAGGCGCCACCACATCACTGCTGAATAAAATCCTAGCCGCTCCCCTAATGTCACCTTCGCTTAATTTGGATTCGACATGAGAACACAAGCTTTTTCTATTGTGGTTTTTGGGGAATTTTGAATCTAAAATAAAGGCCGAATTGTTGCAATTATCAATTTTCAATTGGACATAATTGAAATCGGTGAAGAAAAACATCGGATGTAAGAGAAATATTCGTCTGGCACCAATCCACCTTCAGCAATCGTGGTGATTAATGCTCACGCTTTCTTTGTATGAGAAGTGGCCTTCGCCCTGCAGTGAAACAGTCTTAAGTTGTTCTTTTTTTTCCTTCAAGCTTCATAAAACTTAACCTTAGATTCCGAAGGCCATAGCCTTCAGTCTTATAAAAAAAATTGTACTCGTAGTAAGGAAGTAATGATATTTATTTTCTCATACGAGTATTATCAGTTTTGAAAAATAAACATATCAACGACAATTTAATACGTTGCAAATATTACAGCCACTTCCAAGTAACAGTTTATGTTCAATATATTAAACCTTGCTTTTATACATATCCTGTTTGATATTGATCGTTAATTTTATTTTCTGCAACACTCATAATGTCGTCAGCAGGACCGTCTAAAAATATTAACAGATAGTTAACAGCTTTACGCATATTTAAAGAATAAATGCATGTAAACCGACCATATCACCGCTGCTTAGCCACCAATCATGACGCCATTTTCGACTTCCGAAACTAAAAACTAAACGATATAAAACACACAGCCAATTTCGCTAATATTTATACATCCTGCCCACCATTAAAATTCGCATTTTAGTAATTTTACTAAACACAAAACTGTCCCTTCATAAATTATATTTTAATGTTTCCGGACTTCGAATTTCTTACCAATGTTACCACATTAAAAATTAATAGCCGTTTTAAAACTATTTCGCATTGGCAACACTAGCCACACGCGCCGACTGAGAAGGAAACGGAAATGTCCATTATATCATCTGAAAAACATGAATATTTTTATGAAAATGGCGTTATGAGGAAGCGATAAAAGTGTTTTATTTATAACATCTGTTAAGAGTTCAGAATTCTTAAATGAGTATTTAAGAGAAGATAATTAATTAGTTGGTTTTTGCTTTTCGCTAGACTGGTAATTCCTCTTCATGAAGATACGTAGGTAATACCTCCATGAAAAAGAAAGGCCATGTATTGTTATCATTTTAAGAAGATGTCGCTGCGATTCGTCTGCCTATGTTTATAGATTTAACAGCTGATCGAATGAATTCACTTGAAGGCAGTAGATTAATACCTACATAACCAAAATCCCTTAAATTATTCACTGGCTAAGACCTCTGGTACCCAAGCTGAGATTAAACTTGTGCTAAGGAGGCTTGCCCCTCAAATCATATTTTTAAAATACCTTCTTCACGATGTTCAACCAATTATCAGTATCACCACCTACTTGCCAACAACCTACAATCACAACAGCTACCAACATTATTCATCTAACATGACCTTTACCCTTGTTACAGTAAAAGACCATCTCCAACACTCCGACATCGAAGCAGACGAGGTAGAAACAGATGACCAGACCTCCAACCTTGACGACGACATCCTTACGCAGTCAGACCTGGACGAAAATGGGGACCCCAAGAGCCCTACCAGCTCAAGTTCCAAGAAGGGCAAAGGAAGCTCCTCTAGGGATTCTAAAGGAGGGACGAAGCCAAGAAGGGCCAGAACTGCCTTCACTTATGAACAGTTGGTGTCTTTGGAGAATAAGTTTAAGACTACGAGGTATCTGTCGGTGTGCGAGAGGCTGAATCTGGCGCTGAGCTTGAGTTTGACGGAGACACAGGTGTGTGAGATAATTGTTATGACTTTAAAAGAAATTGCTGGTCCCTACAAACACTTTTTTACGGATAGGATCATCAAATGACTTCTTCCGCCCTGGGCGGAGCGAAAGGGAGTGTCAGACTTTTACTGACTCAAACCCATCCGTGTAAAATAACCTCCCTATAAAATAGTGAGTGTAATAAAAGTCAGCATATTTAATCAAATATTCTAACAAGTCTCATCTTCCACAGGTCAAAATCTGGTTCCAAAACCGACGCACGAAATGGAAAAAGCAGAATCCAGGAATGGATGTCAACAGTCCTACGGTTCCACCACCTTCAGCCGGCGGCTTCCCATCAGGGCCTTACCCTGGGGGTCTGCTATACTCCCACGGGGTCCCATACCCGTTCACAGGACCTGGTCCTTACGCCCCATACTTCCACCATCTCGCAGCCAATCATCACCACTCGCATGGCAGCCTGGGGCACTCCCACACGTGATTGTGGCAGCGCCCAGGGTCCCAGGACCCTCGGGTCGAGAAGGAAAATGAAAACAGTTGTGGACTTCCCAATTAGTGATGATTATGGACAACTTAGTGTTGTGTGCGGACATTTTGTACCCTAAAGTTTGTTCACGATAATGTGAAAAAGTTGAAAATAAATAAGATTTTGGTGTACGTGAGAAGTGAGATCGTGCAGTGCTGTTTTTTTATCGACAAAAATTAAACGTTTTTTTTTTGTAGTTTTTTTAAATGCCATGTGTCCCAACAATAATGGAAGTTAAATAAAACACATAAACAGCGTCACAGCAATTTAAATTTCGCCTTTCAAAGAAACCTAATTTAAATGTCACAATGTCCATTATACGTGAACAGACTATAGTTTGAAAGTGACGAAAATGTATTATAATAGTGCAATGTATTTAAGGTAACATTATGAATCGATTGTGATACGTATTTAATAAGATAAATAAGGTATTTTGTAACTTTAAGAAAACACTTTTTTTATTAATTGCCTAGCCTGTACAACTCAAAGCTATTGAATATTGGAAATTATGTGTCTTTGCCCATTAACTAATTTATTTAAATTATTGGTAAGTGAAATCTAAACCAATATTTTCTTTTTCTACCTTGCAGGATTGCTGCATTTTTAATACATTTTGCATTTTTTTTTCCGCAAGATTGATCTCAAATTATGTTTTCCTTTTTTTTGTTTTATAAGACTATACAATTCAATGAGGCTCAAAGGACCATTTTTTATAAACTGACATCTGTCAAAATTAAATAAAGACTGTACATAAAATAAATGTATTTGTGTCTTAAAATATAAATTTACAACTTTTAGTGCGATTTTGGTCCTTAACCCGACATTGTAAGTCTTATCAAAAGCAAGGTGGAGTTACTTATGGCGCTTTTCAATTACGTATATTTAATACATGCTTCTCAATATAACACCAAATAATATAAATTAAAAATGTAAATAATAATAAAGCCATGTATAAACCTTTTGTAAATAATCAGTACAATACGTACCTATTTAAGAATATGCTATTTCCTAAGAAACTGGTTTTAAGCTAAGCAACTGTAATTTATTATTTCGCATCTTCCTTCATTTTTATAACCTATCTGTTAATGATAAATGAATCTGGATTTTTATGTAGTATATCGGGTGTAAAAAGACACTTAAGAAAGCCGAAGTTGCATATTTTTCCCATCATTGCTAACGTTTTTTTTCTTAACCATAGGTTTCCGGGAACCCTTTGGTTACAATTTTTGTACGTAAACATGATTTAAATGTTTTACCTCAGCTTTAAAATTTCCACGACACTGATACTGTTGTTGTTGTTGGAGCATAACGTTTGGCATGCTTTATATTTTTCACACCAAAAATAAAAGTCGTTTCTAGCAATCATTTTAGCTCAACGTTAGTTTGATGGGCAGTATGAGTAATTAAGGGCTACATGGTGAGTCTTTTTATACCCTGTTTAATGATTTGATGATATTTGAGGTAATTCAAAATACCTCATTTATGGTAGATGTGGGTTGACTTTTTGTATACAATTAATTGGCCATTTTAAGTTCCTATTCAACGTCCATCGATAGACTTCGGTAAACCTTTTTTATACTTTTATTTACTAACACTCCAATTGTCACGGTTTTACAATAACAAAAGCTGTAAAATGTATGTACTTAACATCAATTGCAAGTAATTTTTATATCATGTACACCTACTACAAAATTTATGATAAATAAGGAAAAATCATAAAGCTTGTTCAGACAAAGGTTTTAGATAGGATTAAAATCAACATTCTTATTAACTGTTAAAATGAACTATTCACATATTCGCCAGGTTTTCAGTATGAAAAGCACTCATTACCAAAAACCAGTTGGTCTATTATGTAAAATCTCATTCGATGAAATTAGTTAAGTGACTGACGAAGAATAATTTTGGATATTCAACGTTGAAATAACTTAAAATCTAAAGTAATATTTATTGTGTTCAAACAATATTTTATTTTACCTCATATTTTGGTTTTGCCTCTTGTCTGAACATGCTTTACTACAAATAGTTAAGTATTTGCTAATACGATGCTCAACGCTGTAAATATTTGTAATTAACTAGTTCGGCCATTACATTAACTCGATGTTGACATAAAATAGTTTCAAGTTATAACACATTGGTTTTATTTACTATAATACCCCATCTCCTACAACTGTTGGTAATAAATATGGTACAGACAAAAATCTGTCTGATAATCCTGGTGATAAAAGCAAGACCTAAAAGTCATAATCGCCTAGCCTTTTTCCAACGATTTTGGGGTCAGCTTACAGGATAGCTGGAAGCAGCTGAACCTGTATTTTACATGGACCGACTGCCTATCTGACCTTAACAACTCAGTTACTGGGTAATGCGATACCCCTTAGTAAGACTAGATGTCAGACATTCGGGCTTTTGACTACTTAACTGGAATGATTGTTAAAGATCTACAGCAGGGAGTGATGGCTAAAAACATGCTTTCCAAGACATGAAAGGGTCTCAGTATCATGTCAACGTCTGGGAGTAAGATAGGCCAATCTTACTTTTGGGTCTCCTAATATTATAAATATGTCAAATTATTAGTCTGTTTGTAACAACGGACAACCTTTTGAAGCAGAACTTAACAGATTATAAAATATCAATTACTAATGGAAATTACTACTCTATTGTCAAGTGCCATAGTGATTATATTTTATATCATTCTTCTTCATTCTACACACAATTATCAATATCCCGCGGACTCCCACGCGTTAAGTTATTTTACAAAAGCTCATAACCTTTCTCGATAAACTGCACAGCAAAAATATTTTTCAAATCGGCCTAGCAGTTCCTGAGATGAGCGCGTTCAAACAAACACACTATTTTTTTAGCTTTTCCCAGATAACACCAATTTCTTATGATTATAAAGTGTACCAACATACATATGGTTTAATTTACATCTTCATCATCCGCCAAAAATCATCCGCTCCTAAATAAAGGTCTTTCTATATTTATGACACTTTCCCGGTCCTTATTTACACGATATCATACATTTATTATTTATTAAATTCATGGGCGGGGGATACAGGGGAAGTCTTATCGCCTCCAGCCATCTTTAGGGGGTGAAACTACCCTTGTGCGTTCTTAAATAATTTAAGATGAAAAATAGTGTAGTATGAAAATAAAATTACATAGGCAAGTATTACATAAATAATGAAATTTGAAGTGTGCGGTTCGAAGGACCACGTTTTTTAACAAGTTGTGGTAAGGTGAGTGACTCGTCTAGTCACCATGTGGAAATGAGTTTATTTATAACCAGCTCAATATCAGCAGAATATTGAGCAAGATTGAAAGGATCTTTGAAGCAATTTTTCAGATATTTACCTAATTTCTTAGTTAGTAGTTAAGTATTTAAACTAGAGAGACAAATATCTACGATGAAAATGCATCAAACGACGAAGAAAATTTTATTATCAACAAACGAAACGAAAAAGAAACTGATCTAAATTATGAGAACAAAATTCTACATCAAAGAATAAATAATTGACACGTACGACGACTAGAAACTTTCACGCGCTCTCAAAAACCACGTGATTGACATCTTTACATCCATCCATCGAGATTAACTAGCTAAAAATGTGTTGAACGATTTTTTTTCCCCCAGTGCGGCCTTCTTTGAGCTGATTCAAAATGGCGACTAGTCATCTGTCATTTTTAATTGTATGTCAAACGGCGCGTACGGGATGGTTCGCCGACGAAGAGGCATTAAGTATATTTAGTTTATTGCGTTATAAACGAAGCTATTATTGGTAACCCTAATTTGAATTTGGCTACTGTTCCGTTGGAAGAATGTGGAGGATAATTTATTTGGGTTTACTCATTCTTCTACTATTTACATGTCAATGAATATTGTGAAGTAGGTATAATAGACGCTGTTTTTTTTCTCCTGTATCGTTTTTGCGTATACAAACATAAATTCTTACACAATTAATTAGACCTGGATCAACTGTCGGCTTTACAAATATTTGTTTCTTGGGGGAATTGAACCCGCGATAAGCAGTGCAGCAGCCAATGGCTCTGCCGCTGCGCCAACCGCGCATATCAATAGCTATAACGAGCCTGCCTTTAACCTACAATCTATTAATAATTCAACTAATTACGTTAAAACTAATTTAATATGATAAATGTGTTACATTACTACTCAGCAAAAGTGAGTTACGCATCCAAAATAGAAAAGCTTCATCTTAAAATTTAAAGCACTTACCTATTATTAAAACTTATTCAAAACCAGCTTTCAGCATAACAGATCTTAGTCCAACAGCTGCATTTTCCCAGACAAAACCAATAAACGCACGCTGCATCCATATTTAGTTAGATTCAAAACTGAAACCGTTTAGAATCAATATAATCGTTCTATCTGACCGGAATAGGATGTCGTTTAAGTATTTACAGTCCAATGCCGGTTGTTAACGACACGATGGTAAAACATCAAAGTAAAACCAGCCATCGACGTACTAATGACCGCTTTGAACGCCATAACTGTTTCAGGATCTTTAATGTCTTAATTTCTTTAAGGACTATGCAGAGATGTAACGCCTTGTGAATCGTATGGGAGAAAGAGGGATAGAAGATCTAGTGGTCTTGTAATAATAATATAATAATAATTATAATACTTGTAATTTATAGTTTTCATTATTTGCGAATTTTTCGATTATTTCGGTCTCTATAACATTTTGGAGAGGAAGAGGGAGGCCAAAGAAAAGATTGATGGATTGTGTGAAGAATGATATGAAAGAGAAGGGAGTCAGTGATAGTATGACTTTCAACAGGATGGCATGGAAGAAGAAAACGTGTTGTGCCGACCCCAAGTAACATGGAATAAGAGCAGGAAGATGATGATGATCTAATTTTAATGAATCGTTAAAAGATTGTCTAACTGGCCCGCCTCACTATACCTCATATATTCTTTCAAAATCAACGGAGCCGACCAGCAGAAAAAGAGCTAGGTAGTGAAGCTCGACACGTTCCGGAACGAAATTAATCAGAAAAGAATAGGGAAGAAGAGAAAAAAAATTGTCTTGTTAAAATGTCTAGACTCTCTGAGGTACTCAGACTAATTAACCAGAACCTAATCGACGAATATACAGATCATGAAACTTAGAATCAAGCCATACAATTTTCTTACCAGGCACCCAGTAGCACAAACGCCAATCGTTACACCAATGCACCAACTGCCATGCATATTCGCATTTTTACCAACAAACCCGTTAAACATACATACATAAGATCACGCCTGTATTCTCCGAAAGGTTAGAACCCACAATTCGCCGGTATGTTTAAGTCCCATGTAATAGGGAACGAGTCTATTGCCATCAACCGGGCACAAATCCGAACTCCGAGCTGCTACTGAGAATTTCATAGAAAAACTCAATAACACTGTACTCAACCTGGGAATCGGATCAAAGACCTCTAGCGTAGCAGTCGCGCTAGGACCACTAGGCTAACGAGGCAGTTAATAATAAAATAGTCATTCATATCCGCATTTTTATCAACAAACCAGTTAAACTATTAATAAAAATCTTAACTCTTTCTCTCAACTACTTGCAAGCGCCACAGAACCCATCTCCAACTCCTCACAGCCACTGCACCGCATTTATTTCACAATAAACTATTTATATAACGTTTGACAAGAACAAGTAGCAATTAAAAGTGACAAATGGTATGAGTTATATGCCCCGCATGTCATGTTGTAACGGTGTGTTCAGACGCTTCAAAGACAGCAGGCCGTTCTCAGATCTTTTCTCTGTCTACATCACACTTGATGACAGCGTCGTGATAGTAAAAAGAAATGTTTTGGAAAATATTTTTTTGGTCCTTCGGTACTGTGGGTTGGTGAATAAAGTGGGAGTTTCTGAATTTAAATGGGATTGGGAATATTATTTTTAATTAATTATTGCCTATTCAGATTTTAAAGCTGTTTCGGTTATTGTTTAATTGCCTTTACACTTTTTATAAACTTTTTAATGTTGTTGTTTGTGTCTGTTTCTGTGGGTTTACATTGGTACACTTCTGCCTAACCCTTCGGGGAATACACGCGTGATGGTATTTTTATTTTTTTTCCCTGAAATCAACTATGGGATTATTACAGCAGTACTAAAATATTATATGTATTCATTTGTATTTACTGATAGGTAAATACGATCCAAAGTTTTCTGAAACATTCCTTTTAATTTTCTTTAATATTATTTTTAGCTATTATTATCAAACTCAAAAAAAATATCATAGTCAATTTAACTCTGGCACCGCTTTAATGCTAAAACAAAGAATTACTACAGCTTTTAAAAAGATGTTAAGAATATGACGTAAAAACATTTAATTAAAAAGCCACTAGTTATTTTATAAAAGATTTTAATAGAACATTAAATATTAGCCCAAATTAGTGCGACACAAATTGCATAGAGATTTTAAATGCGACGATTAATATTGGACCATAGACCTTCCTCCATAAATAAGGCGGTATATCTAGGCTGTTGGCGCTTGCCAGTCGTTAGCTTTGACGGATGACATATAAAAAAAAAGATAAAAGCAAATGTCCAGTAATGTTATGACGCGTGACCGTTGGCTGTATAGCCATGTCGTCTAGTACATTAAAAAGCAATAAATGTTTGAAAGAAAAGTGTACGAAGACAATTTTGTAAATTATTAGTGGTCGTTTGTGGGACAAAAATACGCTATGTTCCTCTTTCGACATGTATTAAATGATATTTTCTTAATATTATCTTTGGTTCCGATGTTAGTTCGTTTGTTACTCATTTTTGTGAGTTTCGTGTTGTTTAATTGTGAGTTAAAAATCATATTTACATAATTCTAAGTTTCCCAAACTTACTGATTTAATAATGATGAGAAACTTTTATTCAATTTGTATCAATCATGGCTTATTATTTTATTCTAAATAAACAATTAAAGAAAACCACAACAAGACAAAACAGACTATTTGTTTAATTTCAAAGATCGAACAAGAAAATCCAAAGTCAAAAACTAGTCGAAAAACGATTATGAAAAAATTTCGTGTCCACAAACCACTTAAACGTTCTTTTATATTATTAAAATAAAAGTTTATTTTTAATATTAATTACGACCCTTTTAACAAACGATAGTGGTTGTCAGAACGCGCCAAACGCCTCTTGTTTTATATATTTTAATGCGTTTTTTTTCTAAATTATTGTCTTTTTGGCGCGTAAATGTGATGGCTGATTATTTTCGTGTGTGTAAAGATATGAATTATATTTCTACGTTCTGAAGTTTTTAAAAGTGTTTATTATTTGTGGAACATACTTGTGCAATTTCTTTTGTTTATTATAGAATGTACCTTGTCCGTATAAATTCGCTTTTTATTTAATTTGTCTGGTTAAAAGTCAAACTTTAGTCTATTGGCCAGAGAAGAAAAGTTATTGCTGCGAGATATCTAAAAACAAACGAATCGAACAAATAATTTTATAAACTGATTTATAGTTGGATAAAACTATTATTTTTGGCAATATTTTTTTTAATATAAATTGTTCATAGTTTGTCATTAAATTATAATGTATAAGTTTTGTTGAAAAATAAACAATTAACTATGTAAGTACAGTGTCCATAGAAAAAAAAACATAATAATATGTAAATCTAAAGTAAGCATTCAACTAACTCTACTAATAAGTAAATATTTACAGAAATTGAACAAACACAAATCTAATTTTAGACCGACAAGCATAATGAGCCATCTTAATATTAAACGCATGTAAAATTGACGCGCTGTATAAACGTTATGTTTAATTAAATGTATATTTGCGGCCATTACGATCGTCATGGAGTGGTCTTTTGATCCGGTCACACTGAGTCAAGTCAGGTAGCGTGGTTATATGACAACTGGCTGTCATGCTCAATATTTCGTGTTAGTCGATGTAAAATTAGAAAGATTTAAGCTGCGTAGAATTTAAATAGAGAATTGTTTTTTTTTTTAATATGCTGTGGTAACAAACACCCTTAAATAGTCTACTGTTGCTATACTAACAGTCAAATAGCAGGGAGTACAAACCGTGCCACGAAAGATGAGACTTGACCTCCAACTTTATTATTTTGTATTAAATATTGTGAAGAATTTTTGTATGTTGTTTTAATTCCAATGTCATCGAAAAATCTCTGAATAGATATACAAATTATGGATGACTATTTCGTACTCTTAGTACCTGCGCAAGCTCCCCATACTGACACTCGCCAAGTCTCATCTTTCGTGGCACGGACTGTACCTATGGTACCTTAGCATCTAGTATTATCCTAGGTACACTTGGATCCAGGGTTGCGGAATTTGTTCGAAGTCATTTGATGATTTCCTACCGTTAAAAAAGAAAAGAAAGGTACATTTGGATATTACTTTAACTTTTTTGGTTAATAAATTAATGGAGTTTTGATTAGCTGATTCTGTTTTAAGCAATTGATGTTTACTGCCATCTTTACCTAGGCCTTTTTGGGCTGTGGGAGTATTTATTTGTCAAACATATTTTATTGTTGCATGTATATGTTGCAACTATCTAATAAATATTAATATACCGTGCAACACCATTACATTAGACGCATTACCACCTGTTCAGTCATTAGGGTGTTATTAGAGCAATGATAATCGCTTAGCCACAAGTCACTGGCTAAAACTAATTGCGATGGCGTGTTCAAACGCTGTGCTAATTATTATTAGATAATGTTATGTGCGATGTAGATGTGTATATGAAGAAAAAAATCTGGTCCTTCGGTACAATAATACCCAATAGCTTTTTTTTTTTTTTTTTTAAAGATGGTAAAATCATCAAATGACCCCCCCCGTCCTGGGCGGGGCGGGAGGGAGTGTCAGACTTTTACTGACTAAAAACCATCTATGTTTCTTCATGTGCCCTTTGCGTTCCGGGGGCGCGGTATCTCTTTCGAACAAAATAGCTTGAATTCTCAAGTTTCAACTTATTTCACAATTTACAGCATCCTTTGCAATGCAAACTGCATGTTTCGCTCAATGTTACAAACAGCTATATAAAACCTCTTTTATTTACAACTCTGTTTCAGCAACAAATTACCTTCAGCATTTCCCAAGCGAGAGTAAACTGTAACGTGTTGATTTTAAGGTTTGAGTTTCTGTAGCAAGGTTCAGGGTTGTAAAATATTTTGTTGATTCCGCTTTATTGGATAGTTTTAACATTATTGAAGTGGACATGTTTACGTTTCGATATTTTTAATACAACATACCTACGTTTTATTTAACGTAAAGTTTTTTTATAAATATTGTTTGTAGGTTAGGAACATTTTCAAAAAAGCTGCCTTTTGTCAAACAAGTAGAAAGATGAATAAAAATAAAACTAGCCTACTTTTGCAGGGCAAAGGCTTCTTCTCTTACAGAGAAGGCACGAACATTGATCACCACGCTTGCTCAAGGGTAAATGGCGATTTCAGACTAATATTATGGATATAAGTCTAGGTTTTCACGCGATGCATATCTGAAAGATCGACCCTTAATAAAATCAATCGAAACCCGAATAAAGTTACTTATCTATAGGAGGTAGGGCTAACATCCGACCGTGATTTCCCGGATTTCATTCTAGTTTAAAGACCGTCTGGAGGTTATTAGGAAGGTGTTTTCAAAAAGGTATTTTTATAGGTAACATTTAGTAAAAGAGCAAAGTCAAAACCTCGAAAGCTCATGCAAATCCATTCACTTTTAAAAAATACGCCAGTTTAAGAAAACCTTTGTTCAAATCCATTGTATTCGAAGTAAGACGCTTGGTCTGGAGTAAATTTATCGTCTCGCAATCGGCACTTAAACGTCACAAATCGTCAGTAATTGAGTATTCAATTCTTTAATAAATTGCCTCCGCATCCACTTTCGACTTAGACTTTAGTGTGTTTCCATTGTACGGACTCTTAGTACATTTCTGTTTTTCTCGGACGGGAATTCATCATAATTATGACTTCTACCGCCCTGGGAGGGGTGGGAGGGAGTGTCAGACTTTTACTGACTAAAACCCATCCATGTTCCTTTTTGTGCTCTTTGCGTTCCGGGGCAGCGGTATCTCTTTCGAACAACCCGCAGCCCCGGGTAACGAGATGGCACGAGAAGTTTGTGTGAGAGTTTGTTAAAAAACGTCATGATCTTTACTAAAGTTCATACAGTTTCACATTTTTTGAACATTGCAATTTTACTATTTAGGAGTTTGTGTGAGTAATTTTTGCAAACATTTCTACACTCAAAATTGACACCAGAATTTTCAGAAACGACCATTCAAATATGCCGAAGAATAAAGCCGAACGTCCACCCTAAGAGAAACTATCCGTTTTGCAAATAGGAACCGAGCATAAGACCAAGTCAATGGAAACGCACCGTATCTAAGACTTCATTTAAAAGCTGCATATTTAGGCGAATCCTGAATGAGCTTTAAGCTTTTAAAAAGAATCATAGCGACGGCGGCGTACACCCGGTGGCTAAAGTGTCTCCTAATACATATTCATATTAATAAAAATGAAGGTGGCCTTTTAAGATTGATTTTCAGATTTTTATTCCCAAAAAAGGCTTTGTGAATGTAAAACTTTTGTTAGCGTACTATTTTTACCATTAAAATCAAAACTAGGGCCAGAAATTCAATACAAAAAAATAAAAATTAAAAAATGTTAAAAAACGATAATATATGTATCTCTTAGTTATGACTTCATTGGCTTAATTCATAAACCTAACAAACAAACAAAAAAAAAAAAATAAGCACCAAAAAATAACTTGTTGCCAAAAGCAAAGTCAATTCTTTTTTTAATTTTGAACGTCGAAAAATAAATAAATAAAACCAAAAAATCTTATAACCGTGAGCAAGTTTCGCGTGTGCCTGTACACTGCTCGAGCACAGTAAGATCCCGCGTTAGATCCCGACGAGAAAATTGCTTCCGACGATTTGTTCAGACAAAACTTCCCATTTTAGTACAGCCAATATACATTTACATAATTCAACTATACTTACCTAATGTATTTAAAAATGTATATTATACAACTTTATTTACATATTAAATCAGATTATGGAAATTAGGTACGTATTATTCTTTGAGTTTAATGATAATCTAATAAAAAAAAATATATATACCATCACGCCTGTATTCCCCGAAGGATTAGGTAGAGGTGTACCAATGTACACCCACAGTTCGCCGCTATGTTTAAGGTCCCATGTAACAGGAGGTGAGCCTATTGCCATTAACCGGGCACAAATCCAAACTCCGAGCTGCTATTGAGAATTTCATAGAAAACCCCAATAACACTTTGCTCGACCTGGGAATCAAATCCATGACCTCTAGCGTAGCAGTCACGCTTATGATCACTAGGCTAACGAAGCAGTCGTCTTAAGACCGCTGTAGACTGACGTATTTTAGCAATACGTTGGTATTTAATCGAATTTGCAAAAAAAATACAAAAAATAATCAAATAAATACGATTATAACGAACATGCCTGGTCCTTCGGTCCCTATGCGATGTCATCCCTAACACAATTTTCGCCCTTATTAGCCGTTCATCGAGGCGTGTTATTAAAATATAGATCACAGGCTGCTTACCATGACAATGGCGGATTAATGGATGGGTCGGCACCGTTGCTATAGTTTAAAGCGTCACTTTAATTTAGTCAAGTGTGAAGGTAAATGGGGTATATATTTAATACACATGTCGGTTATCTTGACAGTTAACTTGTTTTCTTAGCAATTCTTCAAAACTATGTAAATTATATTCAAAAACAAATAACAAACTTAATCAAATGTAGGGCTAATAAAATTATGGCTACCTAGGTCTATTTTCAAAATGTCAATACAAAAAGAAAAGTGAATACTTGACTAAGATTCTTGCCTCTGTTTCTTTTTCATAGCTTTATCCATCTTGGTCGATTTTTTTACATTTAATCCGTTATATGGAACTCACACATAAGAGGTTAACTGAGTCACGCCTTTACCAGTATTTGTTTTTTATTCAACGGGTTACGTATCCCAGTTAGTAGTAATCAGTAGCCCAACCACAACTACCTACATGATATCCTAAAAAAAAAAACAATTTTAAAAGCCGCGACTACCAGGCATTCAGAAAATAAAGAAAATCCGTTCCGCTCGCGATGACAAAAGCCAATTCCGCTTTGCCGCCAGTTAAGCTATAACTACCCTCAATATCTCGTTCTACCGTATTAGCTGCTTACTCGGTCGTGTGATTAAAAATTATGCAATCGCACGCGGCCCGCCACGGCGGACGGACGCGCGTCGCGTGCTCCTATTGTTGCCTTTAAAAGCTATTTAAAACGATAATAATGGGTCAAGAGCTGAGGTTTTAAATTGTTTTTAGGAGAATTTAGTTGGATTAAAAGATTTGGATTTGACTTTGAAAATTTGTAGGGATAGAGTTGCATTAG
This sequence comes from Caradrina clavipalpis, assembly GCA_932526535.1. NCBI lineage: Eukaryota > Metazoa > Arthropoda > Insecta > Lepidoptera > Noctuidae > Caradrina > Caradrina clavipalpis. Next base: position 4,050,462 of record OW052110.1, read on the forward strand.
ATAGATAGAAATAGATCCTGTTTTATTTTAAGCATTATTACTAACATATGCATAGTTTGCCCGGTGAAAGTATTGTTGAGATATATGATGTAAAGCCGTTACGGGTAGTCAGAAGCCCAAAAGTCTGACAACCAGTCTTACCAAATGGTATTGTGTTACCCAGTAATTGGGTTGTGAATATCAGATAGGCATTTCGGTTCATTTAAAACTCTGATAATCAGCTACATACTGTAAAACTGGAAGCCGACTCCAAACAAAGTCGGAAAGAGCTATGAAAATTAGTCTTTAATATTCCAGATTTGGTCCTAAGATCCGCAAAAACATAGCAACCATTTTCTATTTACATTTCCAAGCAAATGAGCTACATACAACTTTAAACCTACACATAAACACAACAAAACAACAATTACAATCTCCTAATATACCAGCAAACTTCTCAAAGGTCACAGTCACATATTTTAAAGGCGGACAATTTTCGTACTTACCATATCACGTCGAGTCGCTATCCAAGTTGGTCGTGCGGGTGTTCAGCCATGAAATGGGTCCCTCTTAGCGTATATCGATTTAGGGGTTTGTACCCTCTCCTCAATGGAATTAATAGACTTCCCGCAATGTTGGATGACAACGCATTCAGATTCGGTGTTCTGAAAACGTTTGATACTTTGTGAGGCTCTGCTCGTATTGATTAGGAAGTTAACGGTTTTAGTGTTTAACATGTTTATATGTAACTTGTCTTATTATAGTTGTTTTGGAAATCTATGGGGAAGGTTTATGTCCAGCAGTGGACGTCTGCGGTTGATATGATGATGATATATAGTCATAATAGTTATAGTTATAGGATTTGACTGCCCCGTTGGTATCGTGGTCACAAGTGCGTCTGTTGAGTCTGCTCTTGGGTTCGATTCGCAGATCAGGCAAAAAGTGTTATTGAGTTTTTCCGGTACGAATTTCTCAGTAGCAGCCCGGAGTATGGAAGTTGGTGGTGTAACACCCCCGTGCTTCGGAAAGCACGTAAAGGTCAAGGTCAAGTTGGAGGAGTCTAGCTGTGTTTGCGCACACACTTGTGCACTATAATATCTCCTAAGTACTAGTCTCCATTGAGATTGGCCTCTGTGACCGAAATTGGTCTGGAGAATATTATTATTTTTAATATAGTCACGTACCTAACCAACTTTATGACTTTACATGTTAACACATTGCGGTAGTAAAAACCACCAATCAATTGACATACTTTTTATGAGCTGTTAAGACACGATTCCCTCATTGATTTTGTATGACTATACTAAACTGTGACGTCACTTATTTGGCAAATCAATTGAGTAATTCTTTTTTTTTTAAAGAAAGAAAACTGAATTTGTTCTAATATTATTATCATAGAAAGGGACTACTTATAGACTTAGTTATTCTATAATAAGGGACTAATAGAATATAGATAGACCTTCGGGAAATATGTATTGGGGAAAATCTATACGTAATCCTTACTAATATTATAAATGCGAAAGTAACTCTGTCTGTCTATCTGTCTGTCTGTCTGTCTGTCTCTTCTTCACGCCTAAACTACTGAACCGACTTCAATGAAATTTGGTACAGATATAGTCTGGGACCCGGGAAAGGACATAGGATAGTTTTCATCCCGGAAATCCCCCGGGAACGGGAACTAATTATCCTCGCGGACGAAGTCGCGGGCAAAAGCTAGTATTATAAAAATACGAAAGTAACTCTGTCTGTCTGTTTGTAACCCGTCCACGACTAAACGACTCAGCCGATTTTGATGAAATTTGGTACGGGGTAAGATTAAACACAAAGGCTACTTTTGAGTCTGTCATTTCTTCCGAGTCCGCGATTCCCGATAACCGCCATTTACAGAGAAAGAGTCGCGGGTGACAGCTAGTAAAATATTTGTAGCATTATGTTAAGTTGTTACAACAAATAAGGCGGTTTCGTTATATATGGTTAGCAAAAACTATTAACATATCTTAAGTTTCCCAGAAAAAAAATGATGATCATTTTACCTGTTTCATCGATTTTCCTTGGTCCCATGTTGGGCGCCATTTATGCCTGCAACGTAAGAAAAGAGGCGTATGTCAAATACACAAAAATAAATCACATTTTCTTCCTTCTTGTACTTAAAAGCTTTGGATGTTCTATAGGAAAGTGCTAAACTGTTAAATAAATGTACTTTAAATACATTTTATATAAAAATAATATCGTAACTATCGCCCCATACTACCCTATTACCTGCTTCGAAGCGAAACACATGAGCTCAAAATCAAAAATCATAGCCAAATCATTAATTTAAATACGACCAATATTAAAAGATAAAAAATTATAATATTGAAACTGGATTAAGGCACTAAGACTATCGAACATTCCAAAATGTAGTTTCGTATGGAGAAGAATGGGCAAGAAACTCCATACAAATTTCTTAGAACAACTACAATTGAATCATAATAACCGTTAAAAACGCTACGTAACCTGAATAATAACCACTAATCCGAATCGCTTAATAATTCTAAACTTTCTCAATATCATACTTTAACTTTAAAAAGGTGATTAAATAAATCCTAATCCACAATATTAATTGGGAGACTGCATCTAAAATCAAAGCACACCGAGTGTCATTGTCCAGCGCAGCTTGTTAACAAGTTCGTCTTAATTGGACTGTTTCTTCAGTGGCCTCCAGGACTTGAGCTGCAAGACTCCCTGTTATCGACGGTATAGTTGGAATTGGCGAAGTTCGATCGGAGATTATATTGAGGATTGGGGGGAACAGGCAGGTGTTATTCCAGTAAATAAAAGTTAAGATCACGAACAGCGGTGATATTGTGAAAGTAATTCTTACAAAATTCTCAGAAGGAAGGAGACCCAAATACAAAAGAAAACTGTGGTTTCTGCCTACCCAAGGGGAAAAAGGCGTGAATTTGTATGTATATAATTATGCTACTCTTGCAGGCCATAGAAGGAAAAACGAGTCATTATTTTCTAGAAAACCTTAGGTTGGTCAGAATTAGCTTGCTGAAAGTATAAGAAAGCGCGCCCAATCAACAAAAAGCAACAATATTTCGAGAATCATGAAAAAGGTAATTGTAAGCAATTTCTTTAAGTGTAGTCTATAAAAAAAATGTAACAAAAGCACTATTAAAAAAATTGTTTAAGCAAAATAACTGATACCTAATTCGGTAAAAATAGTGAAAGTATTTAACTTTTCAAATTAATTTAAAAACTCAATCTCAAAATCAAATATCAAAAAAATCTTCCCAACATATTTTTTTGCCAAAACTTGCCCCAAAAACCGTGGTAACTCCAAAAATCGTGCTATATCGCGTGGCGGGTGGGTTGTCTGGCAATCGGCGCAATTCCACGGTGCAGGCTTTGTGATGCAGATAACCTTAATCCCTGTCTGTCGGCTGCGTGTCAACACCAACCGCAGGCGGACGGTGGCAATGAGGGGATGTGGCTAGACCATCTATGGGATTTTTCGAGGGAAATTTAGAGTATTAGGATTTGGCATGACTGTTGGACACGATGAGAATCTGGGATAACCGCTGAAAATCTATCCTACTTTTTATGTGAAAGTTCGTTATGCAATCATACTTTAACAGCTGAACTGAATACCTTTTTCTATTATTACGTTCATTGGGTACCTTACCCACAGACAAACGATTAAAGTTTTGTGTTATTTTTGGAAACAGTTTTCTCAATACGTAAGGCAATAATATGCTACTCTTTTTGCGGTATCCCCTTAATTGATTTTAACCTTAAAACGTCACATATAATAGTTAAAAATTGCGTGCGAGGTATTCTAAACAATATTTATTACCCTGCAAACAAATAAGCAATATTCAACTCTACATCTGTTGAATTACAGTTCATTAACAATAACTAAAACGAATCTACTTGAGCATATGGTAGAAATAAAAACAACAACCGTTACATTTAAAAATCGAACGTTCCTTATTCAAAGCATCTCCTAACTCCAAGCACATCCATATTAACATGACCGTTTCGAAGCGCCAAGCAACAGTGCGAAAGGATTATGAAGGGCTGAGATAGCAATTTGCGGCGTACTTAATTACAAGATAAATTACTATGTAAATTAATAGCCTGTTCCGTTCTACGGTGGGTAAATATCACGCGTCGTTTTGAATATTCCGAGCATTTCCGACTGTATTCCGGTGACGTATTCTTGTAGTCCTTCCTGAGAATTTTAGGTAATACCTACTGTTAAAACTAGATAGGATTCTACTGAGCATGCCGTAGCGAATCTATATGACACTTTAAATAATGATAGTACCTATTAGATGGGTATGTAAGCTCGTCGTTATAGCCAATGGCTCGTTAGGCGGCTGGATCAAGGGGTAAATTCAGAAAGCGGTACTCCTAGCGCGTATTGTTGGGAGATTCCTTCCTCAGGAGCCCTGACCTCCGGTGGCTTGGATACTGTTCCCGACGCCGGCCGGTGGGCAACTATTTTTCTTACAATTACTATCATATAATCATCAGCCTGCCACTGTTGGACATAGGCCTCTCCACTTGCACTTCACTTAGCTCAATTCTCCGCAACTCTCGTCCAGTTTCTACCAGCTACCCTGCGAAAACCCTCGCTCCAGCGAGCCTGAGTGCTTCCCACCTTATGCTTGCCGATTCGCGGCCTTTACTCAAGAACACGCCTACCCCAACGGTCTACGGTTGTATGGCTATATGGCCGGCCCATTGCCACTTCAGCTTGCTTATTCTATGAGCTATGTGGATAACTCTGGTTCTCTTATCTCATCTCGTGTCGTACATTACTTACTTAAACACACTTACTATTTAAACACAAATTCACAATCCATCACAACTAGCAATTAATCAAACCATTATTTGCAAAAGACATAATTTCCACCCTCAAATTAAATAACTACTTAGAGGGGAGGAAACAAGACCAATTACAAAAATTATATTTGCACAATACCCCGCATAAAGAACAATGTGTTTGTTCATATAATATTAATAAAGATTTGATTCTGATTCCGCTATCGGGCGCCATATTTGTTTAGCTGTCAAACTTCGTGTGCACGGCGCATGCGTGGCACGTGTCGATCAAACAGAGTAACGTTTTAATCTAATAGGCCTAAGATTGCACGTTATAATGCCAGGGGGCGAAAAAACAGTATTCTGTTGATTTTATGAGGATTCATCTTTATTAAAAATAACTTTTCTGTTATGATTTTGATGAGTTCTCACGATGTTGTGGTGGCCACAGAAAGGTCGTGGGAGTTTGTGTCTAAAATTATGTAAAATAAGCTTGTGTAACTTAGTTACTTTTCTGTAAATAGCTCCTAAAAACTTTATTCGAGGCCTTTAAAGTTCATAGGTACATACATTTATAATATAAACTCACGACTATTTCTTATGGGTTTAGGCAGAAACCTTCAATTTTCTCCTTTCGCCTCTTCCTTTGATGTTCTCTTCTTTCTCTTCCCAATGTTTTAAAATACCTATATACCTACCAGACCATACAACCGGCACTACGTGTGCTGGTTGTAAATTTGGTATATATAATAACACGAGTTAAGTGCAATGTGAGAGAAAATAACACAATATCAAAACCTCTTACAATAAATGTCAAAACCTCTTACAAAATAAAAACAATAACCTCAAAAACCTATCCAATTATTGATCTGTGGAAGCCAATTACATGAACAATAGTGTAAAATAATACCACAAACTGACACCACAGATGAAAATGTTATAACAGATTATTATCATGGCAACACTGTGGGGTGATGCGCCGATATAAGGTATCAAATCACAATTTTGGCTAGAGATTGCGTCGACAGATCGACGTCCCTTGTTTATTTGATTAGGACACTTTTTATCGGTGCATCTCCCCTAAACAATTTTTGTTTTGTGTTTGCGGTCGAAATTATTATTGTGGCCGCGAGATATGAATGTGATGTGACACTGGGCTGTCATATTATTTTCGTATTTGATAGTGAAATGTTAGCCTACTTTAGAAAATAATGTGAACCACACTTTTGAGAAATATGCAGCAGTCACTGGACAGTCGCATAAATTCGCTCAGAAGTAACTAATTGCCTGGCCTGCGGTTGCTGGAATATTCTATAGAGTCATCCTTGATCAATCTTGGTGGACTGTCATCTCACTGATGGTAAAAGGATTGAAAGCTCACCTCAAGTTCACTTGAACTAAAACCGAAGGAGATTTTTGCAGAATGGACTGGTATATGACATCACATGAGGATAAAAAGCGTTGTATTGTCAGAGAACTAATAACATACTAGCAATCTGGAATCTATCTGTACTAGCGATAAGAGCCAATTACGGCAGTTCTTTGTTCTGAGTAATTGAGAGGAAGTCTATTATCAGCAATTAACCTTTAAGGCCAAAAAATATCGTCCAAGTGAGTACAGAGGGCAGCCTGCAAAACCAGCAAGTGACAAACAAAATTTAAAATATATCTGTCAACTTGACAGCCAATTTAAAACAAAAACCGGTTGCCTATTAGCGCGCAATTAAAGGCTGCGTTCGCAATTTAAATCGGGAGCTATTGTTCGCGCCCTCCGTTAATTCGACAGTTTGGGTGCGTTCCGCGCTGCACTTGCCCGATAGCTATGACATTCTCTTTAAAACATAATGGAATAAAGAAACAGTAAACTGGCCTCCCTTGTTGGGGGAACACTTCGTTATCCGACGAATAGTTGGACGGAATGGTGTTGATACTGGCAGTTTAAGTTTTTTTTTTTTAATTATCTGAAACCGGGAAGTCTGACTACTAGTTTTACCAAGAGGTTGCCGTGTTGCCCAGTTACTGGGTTGTGGAGGTCAGATAGGCATTCGTAGGCAGGCAGATGTAAAATACTGGTATTCAGCTGAATCTGGTTAGACTGGAAGCCGACCCCAACATAGTTGGGAAAAAGGCTAGGCAGATAGATACATATTTTTAAAATCATGCAAGATAAAAGTAGTTTTTAAACAAGCTTTGGTTTTCCAGTGGTCTGTAATTTCTCAGCTATAATAATTGATTAGTGTAATAAAAATAAGTTATTAGGTTTCTCGTTCGCTCTTTACCCAAGAACACTGTTGAACGATGAGCTAGCTAATTAATAAATTCAGTCTGTTGCCTTTAGCAGAATGTGTGGAAAAACCGATATTAAAATTAGTCTATCTTACTAGGTACGATGTTTTAATTAATCAGCACCAGATAAAAAAATCACACAATTGGTATTAAATCGACTAATCGAAAAATATGGTATATTTTTATTTTAAATACATTAAAATAAAAACAAATCATCAAGACAGCACAGCTAAGGTATACGCTAAAACCCATAGGTAGCACCATTCATAACGAATCACCGTACAAAATGATATTATTTGTAACATAATCCGCGAACAACTCGGCACGAGATTGATATTACGCTAGGGTGATATCGACATTAATTTATATGGATACGGTTTAAAAATGTATAATGGGTGGGTCGCCGACACTAATAAAGTCCCTTGGGACCGCCATGTTGCCAGCGACACTTTTGGCGCGAATAAAATACATATTTCACAAGAAAATCGTGTAAGCAATTTTATAACTTTATTCTTTTATTAGCAGTGGCCGTTCGGTTCAAAATTCTTTGACAAATATTTTGACAGGCAACACAACTTTTGGCGCGAATTGGTTTGGATGCGTTCGTGTGGATGATTGATCGGCTAATTGCGGTGGATGACGCGTGAAGACGAGTGCAATAACATTTATTTCTTATAGTATCTATAGTAGACATTACTTATTTCTTTAAACAACGATTATTCACACGAGAAAAAAATATAGGCTCAATATTTGGGAGGTTAAATTTTTAAAATTTCAAAGTTTCAAATATCAATAACATAACTAATTTGAATAAAAAAAATACAGATAAAGTTATAAATTAAATGTCATAAAGCAGATAATCGAATTGCTATGGCAAATCGTAATTTTGACTCTAATAAAGGGGATTATGCAAATAAGTTGGATTCAAATCACGTGTCCGTGTACAAATCAAATGATAAATAATTGTTAAATAGCGTGTAAACATGCGCCGATTCCTTTGTGTAGACAAATAGACAAACAGGGATAATTTTATAATTCTATTTCAGTTTGGACGCCATATTTCTGCATTCAGAGTCAACTGCGTGTAAAATTTAAATAAACGATTTAGCGTTAATGCACGTTCGAATTTTGACTTGGCTGACGTCGCGGTTTTGACGTCTTTATTCAAATTTCGAATAATGAGAGATCGGTCACGCGCCAATGAACGCATTCATATTTAAAGTCTGCTCGCGAACGATTCAGTTATATTACAAGCTTTTGTATCTACCAATTAATTAATTCTGCAGTCACATGTGACAAATTATCTTTTAATTGGCGAGTTTGACGTGATTTATTGTTGAATTTAACGCAAGTTTGCATAGAGCTTTATGATATTAAAGTGCTTTATGCGTACTTGCATGTGTACGTATTTAGCTAACACAGATTATCACTGTTTGTATAAATTCACAAGTACACAATAAAACCTAGGCATTGCAATGTTGTTCAGTTGTTTTATGTAGGAACAGAGCTGTTAATAACGGGTGTAAAGGGCACTAAACGCAATTGGGATCATTATTTTAGTCCTAGTCCATACCTGGAAACCTTCTGGTTACGGAAATATTGAAGGTTCCAATATGGAGTCATTTTTTTTATTAAAAAAAACTTTTACGTTAGCACTAACTAACTTTAAATGTTGGTATTGTGCACTACCGTAACGAATATACTTTTACACACCAAAAATAAAAGTAGTTTTACAGCATTTTCCAACAAAATGTTTTCTCAAACTTGCTTAGTTTGATGGTAAATTCATCTTTCATCCCGTATTGCTTACTATTAATTTCAACATTGATTTTTGACATCACGCAAAAGTATTGCCACATTAAATAAATCTGTTACCTTCTACAATACCAGCATCAAATTAACGAGTACCCCAAAATATATCCCAGACTACTATACCGTCTAATTACCCCACACAAGAGGCAAAAACACAACACCTAGCGTCCCAAACCGGTGATAAATCAAGTAAAGTAAAATATCTATCCTTTGGGACCGCTCGAATCTGTCAGATGACATAATAGGGTCTTTTATCGCGCGATGTTGCGATAACGACCCGCGAGTTGTGATGATCAGTGTACACTATTATTTGTTTTTTTGAAAAACGAACGGTCGGTAGATAATTTGGGATGTAATGAAATATGAATTAGGTTTGCTTTTGAAAGAGAGAGAGTAGATTAAATTGTGTAACGTAATTTAATTTTCTTTTCTTAATTTTATTGATTTCATAAAATGTTTGATTCAAAAAATCTGTATTGACTTTAAATATAAATATGTCGAAGACATTTGGTACCCAATCAAATTGTAAAATAATTGTTATTGTTTTTAGTACGTCTTACTTCTTAAGTACTAGAAACCAGCTTCGATTTAGCACTTCATATTATACAGCCTTGAATTGTTTGTAAGCCTAAACACATTATGCCGTATCTACCTATTAAAATTGTATCGTTTCGAAAGGCCCATTTCGACTATCAACGCCCAATATCACTTTAAGATAAGTGAAGAGATGAGAAAACAACGCAATCCTATACTGATTGTCCGAAACATCTTATTTTTTCGCTTCGTCTCGAAACCTGGCGGCTACCGGGCCTAGGAAGCCAAGCCTAACATTTTTTGATGAAGTCGTGGCAAGTTGTTGCTAGGAGACAAAGCAACGCCTTTCTACGACCTAACCGAAAAATCCAAGCACAACGCAACTTAAAACCTCAAGAAATTTACAAAAGACAACATCAAATGAAACAGATCTCATTACAAAGCACAGTGGACACGTGTCCATCTAATTCGGCCCCGCGCTGCTCGCCAGTGCCCATTAAGACTCCCACAGGATTAGCGGAATCAATGAGCAGAATGAGCTGGAGCCAGGGTAGGGCCCCTAGTGGAGGGGTAGGCCCGGTTCGGACAGGGCGTTCAAACCAAAGTGGTATGGAAATCTAATAATATTTTATGGAGGTGAACTTTGGAAGTAAAAAAAATATTGTAAAGATCTCCTTCATCGTCAAAAATTATATATAGGCTATGTTACAGTCGACTGGGCGATGTCGCAGTCAGAAAATTTTGAAAATAATGGTTTCAGACAAATATGCAAAAAATGACGATGAACTCGGTTAACGAAATCTGTTTGCCATTATGAAACACGAGAACTTAAGAGGTTGTTTCAATTTAATTATCGGTTTATATAGACTGCAGAATATTAAAAATACTTTCTAAGTGGGCTGGTCCAAAAACTTATTTAAAGTTGTAAATAATAAACAGGGCTGTATTCTTTGTAAACCCTTTTCACAAAGTGCTTCCAAAAGAAAATTAAATGTTCAAGTAAATAATTTATTACGATCTCGCGTCTCAACTTCCTCTCATAACGTATCACCAAGGTACTTAACATAAAAATAATAAACACTATTTTCCACACACACGATGTTCAAACTTACACAATACCCCATTAAATGTCCGAAGTCAAATTAGGGTCGAATCTCAGTACAGTAACAGTAGTAGCAACCCGAGGGGTCCACATCCGAATGCACAATGGTGACAACATTGATTTATAGCGGGGCCCACCTGTTAGAGCTGATTATTTGTTGTCCTGATAAAATAAGATATCGTGTTTCTTTTATAATTGGCTATCAATGACTTCAAGTTATTTATATATAATAGAATAGAATATATAATCAAGTATTTGCTCAGAATGTAGGTATTTCCAAAAAGGTGGTTACAGTGATTTTAGGAAACCTTGTATACTACCGTTTTGGCATGCTAACATTGATGCAATTCATACTCAAACATACAAAACATTAAATTAACTTAAACATTAAACACAACTAAAATTATAGTATGTTATATAACTATTGTATGAATATTTATAATTATTATTATCTAGACCCCGCCGTATCACATGCGTTCTGTTACGTTTTGGGTGCTCCGCTCCCGTGCGTCGTAGCATGATATTTTTTAGTTTATACTTCATGAATCTGGCTATGATTTTTTTTTCAATGCTACTTATTGTCTCTTCCAAACATGCGCGCGTTTGAACGAACTCTTCAGCTTTATAATGTTAGTGTGGATTTCGACGTTTATCGAGAAATCTTTTTGCACGACCTGGGAATGGATCCCAAGACCTCTAGCGTAGCAGTCGTGCTTATGACGACTAGGCCAACGAGGCAGTCTAGATAAACTTAGAAGCAAAAGTCATCTTGGTACATTTCCGCCTTTCCCACTGCGCCATCACTCGCTTAGCACTTAGTTTAACAAAATTCTCCGATGTCCTACACGCCCGGACTTTTTACCGCACTATTGACACGGTCATCCGAACCTGTTTAAAAACCAATTTCCCTGTCCAAACAACTAACAACAAACCAAATAAAAGCCGACATCTTCAATTACACTCCTTTACTATATACTGAACAAACACTCGATACGGATCGTTGCGAGAATCGAATAGTAATTCGACTATTCGACTCGACTATCGGGGAATCGATGTTGTCGCGTCCCTAGGGGTCCCGCCCTAGCCGCATAATGTGATTCTATTATACGAGTATCAGTGTCAAATGAGGTTTTTAGCAATTGGGAATGTAAGGATGTTTGTTTGTTATTCCCCTTTTTTATTGATAGCAGTTGTTTGTACCCAGTTTCTAAGATGATCTTAGTACGGGAACTAGATCATCTACGTTTATATTTTTCCTAGCAAAATTGTCTTTGAATACTATTCTGCTCTTGTCGGCCGTAGCGTGATGTTATATAGCCGATGTTAATCAGGAATAATGTAGCTATCTATTGATGAAAAAAAATGTTAAAATCTGTCCAGTAGTTTCGGAGCCTATTAGTTATCAACAAACAAACAAACGTTACCTCTTTATAATATTAGTATATATACATACATACATACATACTATCACGCCTGCATTCCCTGAAGGGTTAGGCAGAGGTGTACCAATGTACACCCACAGTTCGCCGATATGTTTTAGGTCCCATGTAATAGTGACGAGCCTATTGCCATTAACCGGGCACAGAATCAAAATTCCGAGCTGCTACTGAGAATTTCATAGAAAAACCTAATAACATTTTTTGCTCGACCTGGGAATCAAACCCAAGGCCTCTAGCGCTATATTAGTATAGAAAAGAAAAATCTACTAGAAACCCGTCCAATAGATCTATAACTACGAGTACATACAATTAATATCTATAGTTGCGTACTTACCTACTTAGTGGACAGCAGCAAAAGATGCAAGGGTCGGTCGAAGGGGTCCAGTTAAAACGTTAATCGAATCTGCACGTAATGGGATTTCTTTCTTGAGGGGCACATCGCTAAAGGATTAATTTATATCAATTTAAATGGGAGCTGTGTATACGGGGTGGTGTTGTTAGCACTGGGATTTTATGTTTTTTAGGCGTGCGTAGGGAAATATTGATTGTTTAGTATTTTGTCAATTTATTAAAATAGTACAGGTAAAATGTTAGATTTAGGACTTATAAAATGTCTAATTATAGAACGATAAATATTGCTGTCTCATGTATTTTCCAGTGCAGGGGCAATTGGGTAGATGACACCACTAATCAATTGACGTACTTTTTTATGAGCTGTCAAAACGCCATTCCCCCATAGATTTTCTATGACAATACTCAACTATGACGTCACTTTTTTCGCATCTCAATTCACTATTTATTGATTTCAAAGCAACTAAAAATCGATTTTTATAGTTATTTAAAAAATCATCGGGTTTTTAGTGCTAAAATTAAATGTATTTTTGTGAAGCTGTTTCTTGAAATTATTAGTTAGTGGTGCCATCTACCCAATTCTACTAATGTTGAGGAACAATTTAAATGTAATCTCATTCTGAATACATCAAAAATGCCTTTAATTAAGTGACTGTCATTTTTCGACATTCATTGTCACTGAGATAAGAAGGACTACGTTTAGATTTTGAACGATATTTAATTTGAAGAATTGGCTTTTAGTTAGGCATATTAATGTTGCAAAAGTTAACTCAGATACCTACATTCCTTCCTATATCAATATGTATTTCCGCATGATATGTCTATTCCACTACATATAATAAAAAAACACCAGTTTTTTACATGTAGGTACGATACGTTTTTTCCACTATAAGGAAAAAAAAATAAACCGATATATAAATATAATATACCGATACCGATAGGTACCGACATATTTTTTTTTTTAAATAAACCATTTTTTATTATATTCTAATTCAACCACAACTTAAGCTCTGTCAAACATTTCTAGATCGCGATAATTTTGACCTGAAAACCTACGGTTGCTCACAGATTCCACACCACTTTTCCACCACACATGTAGAGAGCACGCTGTACACAGCCGCTCCGGGGAAGGTCTAATCCTCCGCGTTTGTTTGTGTCCCCGGTAATGTATGTGAGAGCGCGCGCACGCCGACAAATTAAAAACATATCCTGGAATATCGTGGAGAAGATATTGTTACAGAATTATTGGATGGGATGGATGGAAAGTTTTGTTGTTATCCATAGTAATATTATAAAGTAGCTTTTGCCTGCGATTTGTTCGCGTCAAAGTTGATATATTTAAATGCTTGAAATAACACTGAACTGACAATATAACAGTTACTTCAAACAAACACAACTTTCTGAAATAAAAATCCTTTACTTATAAAGTAGTAACTTATATTGTAAATGATTTAATATTGTAACCAAGATTTTGTGAAAACCATATTGAAAAGAGTAACCTGGAGTTTCTTGCTGGTTCTTCTTATTAGAGGCCTAACTTTTGTTTTGAGGATGTGAAATCATCCAATTACTTCTTCCGCTCTAGGCAGAATGGAAGGGAGTGTCAGACTCTTACTGACAAAAACCGTATTCATTGTTCCTTGTCATGCCCTTTTGCGGTCCAGGGTCGCGGTAAATAGAGGCCTACTTACGTTTTAGAACGAGCATAGTAGCTTCAACTTTTTGTTGAAATCACTGGATTTTTCGAATTGTGAGAGCTGATGCCTGAATTAGGCTTGAAAATACCTGCATCGCTACACGCTTTCAAACATCGCAATACTATCGTGTATCAGAATAAACCCTGCTGTTAGCATAGTTTTTTTCGCCACTATCCGCTTACAAAGAATGCAATCCGCGTCGCCTGCTTAGCACCGAGTGGTACAACACCACAGGCATCGATTACTATGCATGGTGCTTACATTTTGCTGTTTAAAAGACGTTTTATTAACAAACTAGGAGTCTATTTATTTATATTATAGAATAGCGCAGCCATCTTATCGCGTTGGCGAATTTACTATTATGATTTACAACAACCGTTTTTTTAAGGATAGGAAATCATCAAATTACTTCTTCCGCTCTTTGAGGAATGGAGTGTCAGACTCTTACTGACTAAAACCTATCCGTATTCCTCCTGATGCCCGTGGCGTTCCAGGGTCACGGTAACTCTTTCGAGCAAACTCCGCAGCCCCGGTAACAATACAAAAACTTAGTACGCATATTAATATTATTCGTAGCAAGTCTACGACTTCGTAGCTGCTACGAATGCGTAGACGATAAAGTTATTGCTACGTCTGAATGATCCAAACTTACATTGTATATTTGTAAATTTCACTGTATTTCAGTCAATTAATATTACGAATACTACGTTCACTTGTAAAAGGATTTTAACTAGGCAGTAGAAATGTAGCTACACCTTCGTAGCACATTCGTAACCGTAGAGCTACGGAATAATTTTGGTTTCAAGAAAAAAAACATATTTCACGAAATTAACAATAAACAACGCTAAAAATATTACTGCGAAAATTTCAGTTGGTAAATAAGAACGAAATTTTCATCTTCAGCAGTCCTCAAAAACTAAATGTCGGACTGTGCATTGATTTTATTTTATTAATCGTAAGACAACTCTAACGAATGAGGTTTTCTGTGCTGATGTGTTACAGACATAAGTGTAGGAAAACATCGAGAGGAAACCTAGACTTATAATTAATATACCTAGGTCTGATGTTTTTTTTTTTTGGTCTGAAATCGACAATAAGTTACTAATATGATGTGATCAGTGTGATGGTGAAGTGGCAATATTTTGAGCCCACCAAATCTAAAAAGCTGCCACGAATCTATCTTGATCAAGAGTGGTTAGAAAGAGACAATAATAGTAGCCTGGTATTATTATTATTTCTGTATAATAAAATATGTCATCATATTCTTGACATTAAAGTAAACTTGACATAAAAAAAACAGTCCTCAAATACATATAAATATACAACCAACTCAAATCCAGCAACGCGACCACCATTTTACAAAAAAAAAATCGGCTTGTAGGCAAAGGCAGTTAACTGAACAGCCTAGTAAAATATTCACGTGTAGTTATTCCATGCGGCTGGACTCGGATCACCGCTACAGATTAAACTATTAACAAAATGGTAGCTGCACGCTTTTGAGCCGGATTCCATTTTCGAATAACGTTTTGCATAGTTAAACGACGGTTAGCGCGCCATGATATGGCAGTAGAAAGGTTTTATGAACAGTTTTTGGTTTGCCTACAAAGGGATATTGGTTCTTGTGGTTGAGTGGTGTTGGATGCCTGAGGATTTGTAAGGCAACGACCGATTTTTTATAGGTCCGATTTATTAATCCATAGATTCGTGGGACCGTCGCGTCTATTTATCGGTATATCAGATTTTTTATGTTCCATTCTCGCAGACAAAAGAGTGAATTTTGCTTCTGCTATTTTCTACCATTTGGTAGGAAATATTCAAATTAATCTGTAAATGAAAGATTTAAAGTTACATGGTGTTGTTGCACGATACCCTAATTCTTTTTCTAAAGCTAAAGCCTAAGAATACACTTTAGAGATTTTCTATCTACCAGTGTAAGTTTCGTCAAAATCTGTCGAGCCGTTTTGGAGATCAGTCGAAACAAACAAAGAGAGACGAAAAAAAAATGGTACTGTTCACACGGTACTTAGGTAAGAACCATGTAAAGATTCAGTTGCATTTAGTGGAGAACTGTTATTTTGATAATACAAACAGACACTTAGATTTTATTTATTTGTATATATAGACAGCCCAATCGACCAGTCATGTAGTTTTCTCTTGTTAAAATAGACATAGGTAAATATTAACGTAGTACTGCCATTTTATTGTATGAACTGTGAAACGAAATATTTTCTGACGCCATGCGCACCGCACAAAATTCTGACAACACTTTTTTTATGTTCCAATGCCCTTAAATGTTCCGGATTCGCGCTTATTTCGGAAACTACCATCCACCATGACAGTTTTGCACGGTTGCCTAGCAACGCACTTAATTGGCGGCAAATCGGCAAATGGATTACGTGACACCCGAACGCGCGAAATTACGCCATCGAGTATAACGTTCGGATATCATATTATATGAAGCAAATATTATGTCAATAAGTAATTAAAAGGCTATAATTAGGTATCCGTATATTTAACTTATTATGTTCATAATTGTTAGGTTTTCACGTGTTTATTTGCGAAAAGATGATTTTATTTAGACATCTAACAAGAATTTCTTAATTAGTAGCTCTTACTTATTGTATTACCTACACTATTTTTTTTTTGTTTTACGTAGGTACATCGTTTTCACATTCTTGTAATTTTTGAATTAATGTTATAGGTTAGTACCTGAACATATTAGTGATAAACAATTTTTTAATGGGTATGGAGTTCTTTTTTCTCTTCTTCTCCATATGAAAATGCCTTAGATTTTTTTTCTTATAAATGACGCTTAAATGTTCCTGACTTTGCATAGGTACGTTTTACTGACCTCTAGAGGAACATGATTAGCCTATATGTAAATTATGGATCTGAATGCGTGCGAGATTATATTTTTTCTTAATAACTAAAATATAAAAAAAAACCAGAATTTTAATAAACTACCTAATTGACAGCTTACCCGTATCTGCCTTTTAACTAAAGTTGATACTAGCACAATGACACGACACGTGTCTAATCCTCGTACACGTGCCTCAAAATGTCTGAACAGGTACAATGACGTCACAAGCAGGGGTTGAACTGAACCACAGCAACACACCTGCAAAATATGTTTGAGTCAGTGATTTAGAATATTTAAATTGGTATTAAGTGATGCGCTTTTTGAATGCAGTGAAAAGGTTTAGTGAAATTGTATGATGCGATGATAATTTGTGCTTGGCCATTTTGTTTTTGGCTAACTTTTTTATTGCAATATTTTATACTGTACGCATACTGTGCAGTCAAAAAGGTAGTCTAAAGTAGTACAAAAGGTAGTCTAGTCATATTATAAGTCAATCAGTAATTAAACTCAATGGTTTGTAAATAGGACAAGAGCACTAATATCTTGTCTAGTTAGAGAGTTTTATGTCAAGTTTTATGTCAAATAACTTAATTTAGAAAATAAACATTTAGTAAAAACTGGTAATGCAGAATATTTTTTGAGATATCGTGTATCATTTTGATCATGACCAAAATAACACCCTTAGATTAAATAGTTACTGAATAAATGTTAGTACTAAATATGTTATTAACCCTTTCTGTGCTTATAACAAAAATGTTATTGTGTTATTTTTTGACGCACACGCGCGTCGCCCGCTTTTAAAGGGTTAAGAATAACTTTGGCATAACTAAGAGCAGATGATATGCATTATTGTATAGTCATTTCGTTATTGGAATTGACTTTATTAAACTCGACTTACCTATGAGCGATCCAGCCCTAAGATTTTTCGCCCTTTAGCAAGTTCACTGAATTTGATATAGTAAGCTGTACTACTAGGTTTTTGTGTGCTGCTGTCGCCTCTTTCTAGCCCTTCTTAGCGTAGACATGCATCTCATGCTACACTATGTTCATTAAAAATCACATAAAGACATTAATTAAGCGCGCTAATTACGAGCCGGTTATCACGCTCATTGTCTGCGCTGCGATTACCAGCGACATAAATTGAGCTGCGAATATTTAATAATAATTGGCTTGCCTTTGTTTAACGCGGCGCGGGGTGGCGGCCCGCCCACTTCAACCACCCTGGGGTACGGTCTGCATAGTAGGACGACGAGGATTGTGGTTTATTTATATTTATTTGTTATTGTTCTTCTTCTTTTCGAATCGATTTTTAGTAAATCCTTTTTACTTTATAGTACCTGGTACATGCTTTTGTTCTTTCGTCGTTAGACCTTACTGCCCACACGATAAAGAAGAAGAAGTACTTGGCCCGAGTACTTGGCCATGTTTATGGTTTTCTTTCTTGTAAGTAAACAATTGTTAGTTATAAGCACACATTTTTGCATGCTAACTAAATGGTAAAATGTATCTGGCACAATTAAAAGAAAGAAAATAAACGGTCCGTGTTTAGGCTGGCTATGTCTTTAGAGCGTGGACGTTACGAAAATCTAGCATTCATTGTGCCAAAATTTGCACAAACTTTGGTCTGGGCAAAAAGAAAATGTCTGGTTTCCGTTTATTCTTTAGAGGTTCAAAACCCTAAAAACAGTACTAGTACTTTATCCATAATCAATCCTTCATACTTTGAAGATAACAAGACAAAAACCTAAAAATGACCCACCGTTTTTTGCTATCCGTACCCAGGCATCCGACTACACAGTTAAGCCGGTTATGAACGGCCGGTAATGACGGTGTCATTTGCGCGGTGAATTATAATTGGGCCGATAACGCCGGCCGCCCGACATTAATAGACAACTTAATTTAAATGCCATGTATATAACGCCCACTGTATATAAGGGGTATGTAATATGCTGATGTTCACGTACAAAATATGGATGCTACAGTTTTTGTGGCAAAAATTGGGATTGTAGATGGCTTTCGAGGTTATTTGAGCATAGTTTTGGTAGAATGAGGTGATAATTTAACTTTTTCCATAGGTCAATATGCAAGCATTTATTCTCATAATACCGATGTACTTAATTAAAACATACATTCTAAAAATGGGAGACATTTTGACAGAGTAAGTTCATTATGGCAGAATTAATACCCATTTTAAGTTGGTATAATTACCTGATTAGATAGAGACATACGATGACGAGACGACAATCCATACCTAATTTATTTTTTATTTTTACGTGCATTTATAAAAGCTTATTACAAACATACACTTCAATTTTATTTACACGTACAGATGTATAGATTTTGTACTTCTAAGTTTGTACAAGACACTGTTCAACGTAAATGCTTTTAAAACCGTCACATGTGCGTCAGATTACAATCATCAGAATCACAACTTAGTGGCATTGTTCCGAATTATTTAGTGGCATTAAAATAAACGAGAAGCTATAAAAACAACGCGTCCTTAGAGACTGCGGGTCTGAATGCACCCTATATAGCAGTTATTGTAAATGACAGCGTTTACAAGGCTCGCATATGGCAGTGTGTGGGGTGTCCGTCGTGTTACTAACTATTAGGATGGTAATGACATTTGTCGCGATTATAAATGTACTTGTTTGTGGGTATTTATTTAATAGATTTTTATTATATTTTTTAAACATTGTTGCATGGCAAACAAGCCGACGGCCCACCTGATGTTAAGTGGTCACCGCTGCCTTTACACATCTACATTACCATAGACCTTGCAAATACATTGCCATCCCAGAGACAAAGTTGAAATGTCTCATGGACCTGTAATTACGCCGGCACCTAAACCCTTCAAACCGGAACTCAATAACGCTGCTTTACGGGAGAAATAAGTATGGTGGTAAATCTTCCCCGGACGAGCTCCTTCACAAAGAGCTCTACTATTACTAAAATACTAATAGATGTTAATATTGCATACAATTTTCAAATTTTCCAGTTGTTGGCGATGCGGGGGATTCTTTTGATGACATTCGGTTTTTGTTTCTTTTTAAATTATTGTTTTTGTTTTTTATAGGTTACTTTTATTTAGTAGATAAGTCTATGCCTCTAGCATATGCTATTTCAGACTATAATATAACTGTGTGCCAAATGCCATCCAGATCCTGTCGTAAATAAGGAACAAGCGCCCATTCAAAATTTCGCATTAATAATAATTGTAAAATTCCTTCTTTATTTGAGTTAATGATAGTCAGAGAGATTAATATTGGTGCACAAAATATTGGTAATCGTTATTAATGATACCGGATTACTTTTAATAAAAAGAGTTTTAGTAAAATGTAAACTATTCCAATCGTGATTAATAGAAGGTATAAAGTCTAAACCATAAAATATATTACAATTCAAAACATTTCTATTCTATTAACTAAACGGATATTTAGTAGTTCAATTCAGTTAGTGTTTCATGTTTAGTTTTCAGTTAGTGTTTCTTTGTCATTCATCTCTATTTAAGTAATGTAACTCTATTGATCTGCTATGTTAAACCACTGAACCGATTTCGATGAAATTCGGCTTAACTTTATAAGCGAACCCTAAGAAATAACATAGGTAGTCTACTTTTCAATCCACGACTCCGATTGCAATCAAGCAAACAAAAGCTAGTTTAAGTGATACGTGTACATTACTCTTTGTTTTAAAATGTCTAACTAATGTCATTATACTACTGAAAGCAATAGTGTAATTAACTAAGTTTACAACTAAATATCACTTCTTAACTATAAGTAAGTAGGTTTATTATGGTATGTACCTACTCACATAACACACACCATCGAAGGGTTAGGTAGAGGTGTACGTTACACCTGTGGATGTATATTGGTACACCGTGTACCAATATACATCCACAGTCCGCCGGTATGTATTAGGTCCCATGTAATTGGGGGCGAGCCTGACTAATGCCATTAACCGGCCACAAATCCTAGCTCCGACCTGTTACTGAGAATTTCATATAAAATCCCAATAACACTGCTCGACCTGGGAATCGAACCGAAGACCTCTAGCGTAGCAGTCGCGCTTAGCACCACTAGGCTAAAGAGTTAAGTTGTAGTGTACGTAGGTACTCCATTAAAAAAAAACCTATTCAATGGTACCTACATTCCAACAAGGTTTATATTCGTATAAAATACCTACAAACGATTCTCTTACTTAATTCTAAATCTAAATTAACTACAGCAATTAAGCGAGTAATATTGAGCAAAAGATTACGTAACAAATCAAAGGACCGAATATTCCCCTACCTGTACAGCGTCGACAATACAAGCTTAGACCTACCCTCTTTACACCACACTACTAATGCAACCAGAAAACCGAAACACAACCCTTACACAAACGAAACAAGATCTAAATTTCAAAATTTTGAGGTTATGCAACGGCATTGTTAAGTTGGTAAGGTATTCCCGCCACTTCATTTGCGAAAATGTTGGTACGCCTGGCTTAAGTGTTGCACGCTGTTAAATTAATGAGCCAATCTCAGTCGGCCGGGGTTGCCACCTCTATATTTTACAAGGTGGTAATGTGCCGTAGTGTGGTGCTTTAATATTGCGTTGTTTTACCAACAGTGGAGTACATTACGGCAGAATGTGTTTGTAACTTTTGCTATTAAGGTGTATATACTTTTTGTTTTGATTTATTACGTCTTGTTGTTGTTAGAAACTGAGATCAGTCTTAATAGGTAGGTGAATTTGATCCGGTTGACATGACCAGATGCTGTGATTATCAAAGTCAAATCATGTATTTCAATTAAGCCATTAAAATGCACTTTTGAACTTCATAAAAGAAAAATATAAAAATTAATGTAGTTGGCCCGTCCTAAAGAATTTTCGTATGGAGAAGAATGGGGAGGAAACTCCATACATACTCTTTCAAAATCAATGTGTTGACCAAAAAAATAATTTTCTTTATTCTCATGATTAATTCCTTGTAAACCTCACCTGCCCTGAAAGGAGACGCCTGGATAGGATGATAATAAAACTTTCTAAACCATTGACAACTATCAAAACGACCATTTATCAGATTATCGTTAACTAGCTTTTCCCGCGACCTCGTACGCGTGGAAGTAAGTCTAGCTAAGGTAATTATATGGAAGAAACATAGGCTGTATGTATAACATCACGCTACGACACACGAGACGGAGCAGTAACCAAATACGTAACTTTAGCGCTGGTGAAACAAGCCACGCGGACGGAGTCGCCGGCAGTGCGCTACCTAGTATATTATAAAGTTGAAGACATTATTTCTATAGCTTACAAATCATTTTCTTGGGTTTGGCCGTTTGCGAGAGTATATTTATATTTGTAAAGGCACCCACGACACATAAGAAATTCATAGTGTTGGACAAAGTTTTATAAAAAAATGCATCATAGCATACAGCAACATAATGTTGTATACGTAAGACGCAGGTCACCTCACTACGTGTCTATATAAGCTGGTGTTGCCAATACATAATTTACTAGCCACTGAGAGGTTAACAATGGACCTGGTTTAGAGGAGCGGGATCTAATGAGACCTCTCGCGCCCAGATTATATTGAAGTGTTGCCATAAGCGGAGCGGGAAGCGGGGAATACGTTACGTTTATTGGTGCTTACGGCAATTAGAATCCAGCTATAGTCATTTGTATACTGAATCATGAAATTACTTAAGACTTCATAACTAATTTCCAAGCTAAAAGAGAGGTCTATAAAAAAATATTCTCTTAAAACGTTTGGCCACAAATAATAATTAAACCATTGACAATCGAAAATACTTTAACTTAGTACTAGTTGGAAAAGTCTACAGAAAACTCGTTTCTAAATTAAACTATTTCATATTGCATCGAAAATTCTAAATTAAGATTCTAAATAGGTGTAATTAGTTATTTATTATAATATCTATTATTCGTTTCTTTTAAACCTAGGCGGAGTAGAATAGGGTACTGCAACGGGAAAATAGAAGAGTAATTCTTCAAACAAAAAAAGTTTAAAATCTAGTCACAGTTTCATCTCAGCAACAATCAAGGTCAAAACTTGTCAAACATTACAAATTGAGACTGGGATTAGAAAGCGATCGTAATGCGATCTTTATTACACTTACGGCATTGGCATCTAGATCATCCCCATAGGAATTACAACTGTCAAACAACATACCTAACCAGTACAACATTCTTAGACGAAAAAAAAAATCATTTCCAAAAAAATCGCTATCCCCATCACTGTAATCATCTCCCTGGCATAACAAAGGTACTTCCTATGTAGGTAGCAGGGTAGTTTGCGACCTACAAATGTGGCAATTAGCCCCGCTGCTGACTGATGATCGCCCGACCGTGATTAAGACGTACCCGAAGATAACGAATACAATGCGGGACGTAATACGTGTGGCAATGGAGATAGAGTTTCGGGATGGAAAGTGGTGAGGTTAGGAACGAAAAAAAAAATTATATGTTTTGTTTTATAGTATTATACTGTAAAGACGTCTAAGGCATAGTAAGTAGGTAGGTATCAAAGGCTTTACCACATTTTAAAGGCACGGGGTTATCATACTACGGACTTCCAAAGTCCGGAAAAAAATCCTAGTGAAAAAATACTATAGTATTTTGCTCGGTCTGGGAATCGGTAGGAAACCATCTTACTCTCAGCAAATAGCACTTGCCATAAAAGAAGAACAATACACATATTTTTATTTTTTCTTAAAAACTAATATTGCCTTGAGTCATGGATTTCGTCCTGTTTTGAAACCAAATACATATAAGGTATATGTATTTGGTAAATAAACTAATGCAAATCTCTAAAAGACTAGAGTCAGCACAATTTTCAAAAAGCAACCAATCACACAAAACCGCCATCTTTAAAAAACAATAGCAATAGCCATTAACTCTACACCCATACGTAACTAACACCTCAAGGATCACGCTTTTAGGGTACCCCTCCCAGAGACTACGGTTGATAAGTAGTGCCGCGCAGTCTTATTTGTTCACTTTATACAACAGTTTGTCTCAGTGCCAACCCTATTAATATTGGCTACCGATAGCGATACAACCCTACAGGTAATTTGTGGCGAAATTAGGCAATCAAACATTTACTGGGTCTAATGGTAAGGTAGAATAGGTTGGGGATATTATTGCTGTATATAAGCAAAGATGTTTTTTTGTTTACTGCCTCGTTAGCGTAGTGGTCCTAAGCGCGACTGCTATTAGGCTAGAGGTCTTGGGTAATGGGTTCGATTCCTAGCTCGAGCAAAGTGTTATTGGGTTTTTCTATGAAATTCTCAGTAGCAGCTCGGAGTTAGGATTTGTGCCCGGTTAATAGCAATAGGCTCGCCCCCCATTACATGGGACCTAAATATACCGGCGAACTGTGGGTGTACATTGGTACACCTCTGCCTAACCCTTCGGGAAATACAGGCGTGATGGTATGTGTGTGATGATTTTATTTTACTTTTTTATTACTCGTATGAAAGACTCTACCCCACACTAGGAATTTCTCCTGTTTATTGTGCGCATCTACAGATATATGTATAAAGTCGCATACATACAAATAATCAGACCAAGATTTATAGAGGTTATGAACACAATTTAATTCAGATAAGCTACGGAAAACATCGTGAGGAAACCTGGACGTCAATCCAGGCTTCGGTAGTGGACATAGGTCCAGGTCTGAAGAAAATTTCTGGCGAGGCCCGTGAAGTTTCTTACGGATTGATAATAACAGAGATATACATAAACAAGCCAACTTGTATTACATCAGACTTCTTTTACACAGTTTTACTTGGAGAAACGTGATGACATAGTATTCAATACAAATTTCCGTTACACGTGAGCGAAACAGTACACCCAGTAAATTATAAAATTTTAAAACGACGTTCTTATGTCAAGAACAGTGAAATTATAACCCTATTCCAATAACAATTAAGCACTTATCAAATAGTAGAACGAAAACCATTTCTAAGTCCCATACGCTCTTAAAAAAGCCAAGCAAACATGCTCGTTCAATTTCAATGGCCGACGATATCCAAGGGGTATTACAAATTGGTTCGACAAGTCGTTCCAACCACCATCAAATCTGGAATTACCTAGGATCCTTATTTGTATGATGTCAAGGTTCAAAATGGTGTAGGAAAGGGGTAATTCAGTGGTCGGTGGAAATTGCTGTGTGCAGTAGAACTCACTCAATTCGCAAGTCGTGTTTGATCGCACAAGAACCCTTGCTTCTGAATCGTGTTGGGCTTTCCTATTAGTTTACATAACAGTTTTGTGGAGATCAGCTGTTATTAATTTTAAAATGGATATGTAGTTATGTATTTTTTTTAGTTTGTAAGTTTTTCTCTCTTTTCTTTATAGACCTGCTTCGTAGGTCAATGTCAATGACAATTTATTCATTTGCACAAAGTTCAAAAACTTTAGGTTTTCATAGTCTTTTTGATTACTTATGTTATTTTTCGCAACTATTGTACTGTTCTCTTCCTTTCTCTTTAAATCCCAGTTAATAAAGACTAGAACTGATAAAAACTATTTGGTCATAATATTTTGGGTAGGTCCACAGAGTTCATAATAGAAGTAACGTCTTGGTCAGACATTGGAAACATAGAAGGTGAGATAAAAGTAAGCTGTAACAAAAGTTTTAGAAGCCTAAATATAGAAAGAAAATGCAAAGACAATATAAGTATCAAGGAACATTATCATGGCTGTGGAATTTACGTGAAGTGAGCATGAGGTGAGCTTTCAATACCAGCAAAACCCTCAGCTTCAGGTGTCATAATAGCTCAGCTCGACAAAGATGTTTACAGACCGACAGCTATGTTGATTATAACAAAAATTAAGTACATTCCAACCGCCATAAACCTACATAACAACACGACACATCTTCAGAGTTCAAACAGTACATAAAACATGAAAACGGTACTGCCGAATCTCACAGAGTTATCAAAACGTTGCGCTAAAGGGAGGCTCACGACGAGCGGGGCGGGCTCGCAAAATAATTGATGAGTGCATTAGAGACATGTGTCCGCCATCTTTTATTCAGACGCGCGAACTCGGTTCCTGAACGAATGGCGCGAAATGTGGAGCATAATCTGTATGAATTTGGAATAAGTTCGCAGTGTTGCCACAGATAAGGAAGGTTTAGTGGGAAGTAGTATCTAGTTGTTTGATAGTGTTTATGGTAACTTTTAGGAAAAAGATGTTGGGAAAAAAACTGCCAGGCTGTAATGGGAGTGGGCTGGCCACTGTCACTGCCAATGGGCCAATGGATAAAGATAGTCCCTCACTAGAGGACATCGCTGTGTAGGTCAAACGCGGCGAAAACGGTGTGATGGTCTAATACTGTTTGCGAGGCTAGAAATTGGACAAGATGGGGTGGGTTAAAAGAAGAAAAGGAAGGCGTTTGCCCAGCATTTGGACACAAAATAGACTATAAAATATGGTAGCTTTCTGGTTGAAGACACTATGGCTCATAAACAATAATAAGATGATGGAGAAGTTCGATTTGTTTTACAAACACAAGCATTTAAACAGTTAAGGCTGTATCCTTGTATAAAACAGTAGTCATTAAAACTTACAATAACTAAAAAGGTCTCAACCCTATAAATAGTTATTTTTCAAAACACAACCAAAACTTCTACATAGATCCAATTAATTGACTACCCAAGCACATCTATACATAAAGTTGACCGAAAATCCTATACAGTAGTCAGCAAAGCTTTTTAATTCGCACACCGACTACGTGGAGTCCTGGTCCAAACAGGGCACCCTCTTATCAGAAGCACTTAGTAATTTTGTCTAATCCGATATACAAGTTTTAATACCCCGTCCCGTTCGCCCGTGGCTACAAAAAAGGGACTGTGTTAAGTCTCGAAAAACTGCACGTTTTCACACGGCCCATACTCTAGTAGTGTGGCCAGAAGGTAAGGAGATTTTGGGATGGTCCTCGTTGGCTGATGGATTTGGGTTTTGATTTTTGTGTGGAGACTGTGGTGTCTACTGCAATTTATGGATGGCAGCATTGTTAGAACAAGTCTTAGATTGTTAAATCTAGGTTTACTAAGTAACAGTAAATATTATGCATACCCAACTAGCAAAATAGTCTCAGAACTCGCACTTATAAGAGTGGTAGGCTTTAAGCGCTCTTATAATTGTTTTAGAACAATTATAAGAGCCATCGGTCCTATATTGCTTTTAGACAAGCCTGTATGGTCTCAAAAACGCTCAGTCTCATAACCAAGTCTCATATATGTATATAAGAGTATATTACTATGCTATTGTAAGCCACATACTCCTATAAGAGCATTTACTAAGACTAATTGCACTTGAGAACACTTGCTCTTATATGCGTGTTTTCTAAGCTCGTTTGATTTTATAATAGACTTGCTAAATGCTATTGTAAGATGTCAGACTAATATCAGCATTGCAAAAGAGTACTGTGAGTACGTGCATTTCAGATCTTACTTAAAACTATTATAAGATCAATAGCACTGGATAAGTATGATATTAGAGTGATTTTGGATCAACATATTTACAATACAAAAGACAAGACCCACATAAGAGCGTTTGATCTTAAATCGATTTTGGGAATACTATTTTAAGAGTAAGATTTTGCTGGCTAAAACTAGCTTTTGCTCGCGGCTTCGCTCGTGTATCCCTTATTTTATCCCCATGGGAGTTGAATTTATCAAAATCCTATTTAAGCGGACATCTTCATCATAGTAGGTTAAATGGCATCTTTAACTTCAGGTCAATCAGTCGAAAATCTAAGAAGATTTATACAAACTTTCATCCCCTATTTTATCCCCTTGGGGGTAGAATTGATCAAAATCCTTTCTTAGCGGGTGCCTACGTTATAACATCTACCTGCATGCCAAATTTCAGCCCCATCCTGGTTTGGGCTGTGCGTTGATAGATTACTATGTTAGTCAGTCAGTCACCTTTGAGTTATATACAGGAAAAAATTTTAACCAGTGCGTAAATTTTGCCATAATAAACTTCAACACGTTTTATTAAACACGTATATTTTATTTTGATATGTCTTAGTACTAAAAAAAAAAGTTATCGCTTACGAAACATGTTTACTAAAAAAACATATTTTATTGTCACTCGGCGCTAGCGCATTCCCCACCCCCTCACCCCAGCCATGCGCCCGGGCGGCGGCCAAGAGTTTTCATTGATAGTATGGCGAATAGATTATGTCCATGTTTTGCTTATTTCAAACTCGGATAAGGATGAATTTTTTTTTTTTTTTTTTTTAACTAAACACGGAAATGTGTTCTATTACTGACACTGAACTACCAAAAAAAATTTACGCACTGGTTAAAAACTTATCCTGTATATTTAGATGGTTAAAATTTTATAGTAATTAATAATGGATTTATTTCAATATGGAGTTATCTTTAGTATACCGAATGCTAAAATAAGAGTAAACAATCTTACAATAGTCTAATAGTGTGCTTGTAAAACGTAGCTATATTAATGGCGACACTATCAATACAATTTAGCAAATAAAATAATTAAACGAGAACAGGAAATAGCTTATTTCACAAGGCGCATGAATTTTGAAGCGTAAAACGGGGTCTACTTAACAGTAAATAATATTTTGCAATACGATTGCTTACCGTAAAACTTAGATACACGCACTTGATAATAGCAGTGCTTTAGTATAAACTTTAACTTCACAGCAACTTTAATTGTTTTCATTTTTTTTCTTTTGTAACTTTGAAACGTAAAATCATAATGAGCTTGTATTGCCTCAAAAGATTCTAACCTTAGACCAATAAAAGCATATGCAGGCTTACAAGATACTTACATAAAAGCAATATTAGCCTAAGTCGACTTAAATTAATTTTGGCTAGACTTCTGTAAGTGCAAACAGCATTCAATTAGAATGATACTAGAACGATATTATACTAAAATGCTTATAATTGGTGCCCAAATCCAGGCTTATACGATCATAAAGGAGGGATTTAAGAGCAAAAAATAGTAGTCTTGAGATAGCCTAAAAGCCTAGTTTTTGCTAGTTGGGTATTTAAACACTTGATAAAATAGCTAGGTTCCCGAAGTATCCTAGAGGCAGTGGCCTATATTAGGAACGCGTGAACGTGACGCATAATATGTATCTAGAAATTAATTGAATTGAGACGAATCTTGAAGTTAAAATAAATAGAATGGAATAGCATTCCTATAATTAGGTTTCTCTTCTTCAATTTAATTTTTCTAGTTAGAGTTTGGACCTCAAAATCCTTTCACTAACTCTCACAGCCTGGCCATCCTACTCTTGAATTACGAATGGAGATTCGAAACATTCATTCCGTGTCTCCATCTCTTTCTGTTCCATGCATTATTAAGAGATGACGCATATTATAATTGGAGTTCTTTTCAGCTGAACCTTTCATATCAGGGAAGCTTTTAAACGATTCAGCATCTGTGCCTTCTCAATTAATTATCAGGCTTAACAAGATTTTCTTATAAAAATCCTTGCCATGAAGTCTATAATTCTCAGGAGTTATTTTTATTTTATTTTAGGCAAATTTCAGAATAAATAACTTTGCCGTTGTAAAGGGGTGAGATCAGTCAAAACTTGCTCAGAATGGCGAAACAGCTACCGAAGTGTAAATCAGCCTTACCATCCGTATCATCAACGTCTAAAACCAAAAAGTCCAGAGATATATAAGAGAATCTATCTACTAATACTAAACTTTAAATAATAAAACACAAATGCAATTAAAACCGCTCGTAAACTCAGAACGCGGCGACTCAACTTCGGCACCCAACGAAAGTATAACAATGTTGTTTTTCGCATCGCATAAACCACGACCGCAATCTACAAAAGAAACAAGTACGAACTTGGAGCAGTCTGCCTCGATACAAAGGGGGAACGGTTGTCGAGCTCGTTACCATTCATAATTCACGGGGCACACTCTTCGTACATTTTCCCATTAGAAATTTTATAAGGTTTTTATTGCGACGCGTCGCGCTGCCGCCAAAAGTTCGCGCGCAAACGTTTGACAGTTCGGCGCGCCCACCGTTTGCTGCGTTCACAAATTCATTCTACTTTTTTAAATTTTAAAAAAGGTTTAGCGGAGAAATTGTTCCTTTGAGACGCGGATCTAGATGATGTTACTGTTTCGAATAAATATTTTATTTGTTTTATCTTTGGACGCACTAAGTATAATTTTGATACAAATTCGCTTCCCCTTCGTTTAACTCATAAATTCTAACATTTGGGAACGTTCAAAAGGGCGTTTTAAAGCACTAGTTTTGTAGAATTAATATGACGGAAAATTGATCGCGCTCTGTTAAGCCAAAAACTTAATTTGGGCTTTATTTAGTGATAGTGCAGTCTAATAACTTTAAACATGTTTTACACATGGACGCATTTTAGTAAATGTGTGATAATTTCAACGGACTAATGTTCATATTTCAATCTTCATTTCAAATAACATCACCGACTTTCGCGCGACCATTTTTATAACTGTTTGTTGTAGTAATAATAAGGTTATTATGCAATGCGAATTACATTGTAGTTAAGCTATAGTATATAAATTAGGTATTTAGTATTTTCTTTACATTTGGCCTATACTAGCTTTTGCCCGCCGTCCCGTCCGTATGAAGGTCAAACGAAAAATGTATCGACACTTATCTTCTTCATAGATATATGCTTACTTTACACAGATTATCAGATAACAAACATCCATGTAAATACATAAAACCAGTATGAAAACCTCCAGTCTCCTAACAGGTTCTTCGGGTCGTACCTACTCCTGCCTGATTGCGGTTCCAGCCATTCTCACCGAGCTACCGTCGCGGCACAACTTCGATAAGACTTCGTGAACTTTCCGAAGGGTTCCGAGACATTTTGCTAACTTCCATAA
This sequence comes from Caradrina clavipalpis, assembly GCA_932526535.1. Lineage (NCBI taxonomy): Eukaryota > Metazoa > Arthropoda > Insecta > Lepidoptera > Noctuidae > Caradrina > Caradrina clavipalpis. Next base: position 4,081,222 of record OW052110.1, read on the forward strand.
TGACTGGGCGTAACATGAGTTTAATTTTATGACAGCCTGGTGGTGACGGGGCAGGTTAAGGCCCTGAAATAGGCTTTAGTTTGAAGTTAGATACTTAGGACTAGATTCTTGCCTCGTTAGCCTAGTGGTGCTAAGCGCGACTGCTACGCTAGAGATCTCGGATTCAGAGTTAGGATTTGTGCCTGTGTGTGGCAATAGGCTCGCCCCCTATTACATGAGACCTAAAGATACCAATGTACACCCACAGTCCTGTGGGTGTACATTGGTACACCTCTGCCTAACCCTTCGGGGAATGCAGGCGTCGTGGTGCGTTGTTCTTGTATTGTTTTAGGTTCTGTTCTGTCTAATGAAGGTGTAAACAACCTATCTGCACTAGACTTTGTCCTTAACAGATTAACTGTCCGCTGAGCAGACAATAGTTAAACAATAGCTATGACCCATTTATGTGACTCATGGGACAGGGAACGGGTTAAAATTATTTCTAGGAAAATCAATGGTGTTCCTTCAAAATTCTTATTCAATCATAAGTGTTTTAAGTTTAATAAAAGAATTCTTCTCTGTATGAGATGCCCTTCAGTTGGCCAATACGACTAGTCTGTTAATAACATATTTTCGGCTACACCTAGATCGAAGTCATAGAAGAAACTATAAAGGGTTCAAGCAAAGCCGAACGTACTCCTTCGTTTTTTTTTTTGTTGGAAGTAACTAGCTACCGCCCGCATCTTTGTTTCACATGTTTTGTTTCTTCTTTATTTCTATTTGGATCCTAAGCGTAAGTTTCATCACAATCGCATCAATTGATAAGCATAAAGGACACAACATACCTACAAACATTATTTTCCATTAAATAAAAGATTTAAGAATTATATCATTAATAATCACTTCCAAATCTCCACTGCAATAATTATTATCTCCCTCTTGTCTTCCCCCTATCAACAAACTAGCTACTAATTTACTCATATCTAAACCAGTTCCAGGTAAACTCCGTTTTCATTGGCAAAGTGTTAGTAGTTAGTTTACTTACTACGTGTGTACAAACGGTTCTAATCTGTCGCTCGGCAAGATAACTAAATTCTGACCTGATTTATATTTCTGCGCAGATTTAGTTTGGTAACTCCACGTATTTTGGACGTTGGCGACCAAATAGGGGTGCACGGTTGTGAGTTAATTTTTTTTTATCTTTTGAATTTTACACATAGTTTTTATTCTAGCTATAACACACATTGTGTACTTTGGAAATATGTAGGTAACCTAACTGGATATTTTATCAGAGTTTTCTTCTTTAAAGCCTTTTAGAAATCTGTAGCTAATAATTATGATGATATATCCTTTCAATTACCTCTACAGGTTTTTTTGCCTTCTTTTGTAAGATTAATGTTTAACTGCAACTCTTAGGAAAAACAGAATAATGCTGTGAGAACATGACCCTATAAAAATGACTTCAATATATTTATGACACTGCAAGCTGCGACGTTTACAGAAAAATAAAACGGCTACCGACTAAAGATTATTTTACAAAAAAAGGACATTTCCAATTTTATTTCCCAACATGGCAGCCCTAAGCTCGCCCGGCGACCTCTATTAATTAAAACGCTGTGTAAACCGGGCTTTATCGGCGCGCTGGCCACGCCACCCAATTAGGGCACCCGACGAGATTCGCGCCAAAAATTATGTGGCTTATCAACTGCCGCGTAATTTTGACAAACGACCGTTCGTTCGGAAACGCTTCGGTGAGCCGTGATCGATTATTTATTGTATTGTTTAAATGTTGTGAACGATTTTGTGTTCTAATAGGTGTTGGTGAATGGTTGAAACTATTTAAGTGTAAAGGTGCGTGTGTTATAAATGTTACTTTGTTTTAGATTATTTTGAAGATGGCACAGTTTAAGAGGAATACACGACTATTCCTGCCTTTATCCTACTACTATTATAAAGGCGAAAGTTTGTATGTATGGATGTATGGATGTATGGATGTATGGATGTTTGTTACTCTTTCACGCTTAAACGGCTGAATGGATCTGGATGAAATTTGGCACAAAGATAGATTATAGTCTGGAATAACACATAGGCTACTTTTTATCCCGGGAAAATGTACGGTACCCGTAGGATAACACATCAACTGTGACGCGGACGAAGTCGCGGGCAGAAGCTAGTAAAGATATACATGAGCTAGCTAAGAAACAAAGATAATGTAATGTATTCTCCAGACCGATTCCGGCCACGACGGCTAATCTTAATGCAGACTAGCCAAGTACGCAGCAAATATCATAGTGCACAAGTGCGTGCGCAAACACAGATGCACTCCCTCTTCCCTAACTCTCATAGTCCGATAGGAAGGCAATCCGACACAGCCGGGGAGAGATTAGGCGCAAAACTAACGTCTTTATGTACTTTGATACGGGGATGTCACACTACCAACTACCAAACTCCGGGCTGTCCCTGAGAAATTCCTAACGGAAAAACCCAATAATGATATAAACGTTTTTGTAGTACGGTTATCCTAACTGCAATAAATCAAACTACACAAGCAGAAACTCTCGGATTCGTATAATTTTTATTCAAACTTTTCTGTGCTACGATCACCGTAGCTGCGTAGACAAGGAGCTACGCCGTAGCCTTGCTTTTTTATTATAGAGCATCTTTGAACACTGATTAAGAACTTTTTTTTAATTAAACAAGTTGATTTATTCTATCCACAGACGAAAATATTTGGAAAGAAAGAGCAAATAGTACTCTATTACTAACCCTAAGTGTATTGATATATCAGCGAATTGAACTTGTTTACTTAAGCGATATCTTATCCAATCCAACATAATATTATCCACTTTGCCAAAATTATTTAGAAACAACAGCTTCCCTAACCCTCACATACATTCACCCCTTACTAAATTTGCAGGATTTTGCCGGCATCTATAACATCATACCAATATGCCATTCATCAGCCGAGGCGTCGCTAAACACCGGCGGCCGCGCGAGATAACCGCGCAGTAAACCGACAACAATGCCCTGACTCGCACTCAATAAAAGATGATAACACATGAAATATGAACTGACGACACCCCTCTACGAACACCACAAAGAAAACACACTCTCGACTCTATGCTAACCAAACAAAGTTCCAATTTCACTGAGACTATCTCCAAGTTATGATATTACGTAAGCGAAGACAGTGTTAGCATAATAAACGCGCTCCAATGAAAACAAACCGCATCCAGCTCACGAATACAGCCAAATTTCCCAAAGAAAACATACCAAGTTACAACGTTTCGGAACGAAGCGGTGACGGCGCGAAACAAAAGCGCGGGAATCGCCGCCATTGGTGGAGGAGGTGGGCGGACTCCCGGATAATATGGCGGAAATATTACGAGCCGAGGAGGTATTCAAGGTGCACCGGGAGGAAGGGAGGCTCGGGGGAGAGGGAGGACACCCCCCCGAGAGGTTAATTACCCGCCGGCCGATAAGGCAGCGGCTCGCTAATTACGTACTTATGGCGGACTGAAATTAAGTTATCGTCGGCGGGAAAACGACGCTCACTTTGTTTGCGTTCCGTTTTACGGATAATATGTATTCTGCGGCGCTCGAGAGTAATGGAACAAAATTGGCGGCTATTCAGTTTTATCTTTTATGTCTGAGTAGAGGAAGCGGAGCGTCGTTCGCAGATAATGGAATCATTGTTCAAACAGTGAGCGCTCCGGGGACTCTTTTTTAATCGTTTAACTTAATTTCTGCTTTGTTTTATATTCAAACATGGCTACGCCGATTTGCGTTTCTTTAAAATATTAAATCCGCCTTTTGATATAACGGCAAGAAAGAATAACAAAAGTCGGAATAAGGCGTGTGTTTGCCAAGAATTTTATTTCACAGGACTGTGAGTCGTTCATATTTTAAGTAGATATTAGATAGATAGCGAAATATACTCGAGTGCGGCAAACAACACGACTGGCAGCTGAGCTCCCAAATAAAATGCGATAAAATAAAAAGATGCCAGCGACAAAACGTAGATACTTATACATGAGCCACGTTACTTGCGACACCAGAAAAATATTATATGTCTCTTGTCGCTTTGGGAATAAGAACTGAAATGGGCAAGCAAAAGAGTTCATAAAAGGCAGATGGAAATTTGTAAGTTTATACATATTTACCACAAAAGCGGCTCAGCGAGAGATCGCGGGATCTGTTCCCCGGTTTTATTTTTCCAAGCTCTAAATGGAGTCGGTGGAGCATTTAAATAAGCTTCGCCGCCTGAAGTATGGTAATGTTAGTAATACGCGGAAAGAAACCGCGCCGTTGCTTTCAGTGTCGGCCATTTTGAATTTCCTTTTATTTTGGTCCTTTGAGACATGATCCCTTGCTATGTGATTATTTGATAATTTTGGGGGAAATTTTGTTTGTCTGGAAACAAGTTAGGTATATTGCTTAAGTCGATTTTTTTGTGAATATTTGGATATTATGGAGTCAATCTTAATGCATAGACAAATGTAGACACGAGAATTTTCGTTTACATTGTAGGTTGTGTTGGTGTCCGGTTCGACTGGAAAGCCGACGCCAACATAGTTGGGAAAAGGTTAAGCAGATGATGATTGTAGGTTGAGTTGGTGTTTATATTATTTACGTACCTACAACATTTTTTTTAAATAATTCAGTGAAGGCAGTCATAACTCACGTTATATCACAATACCTGTACCTGTTTTTTATATTTCTGTGACCTGTACCTACCCAAGTAGTATTACTCCCTTTATCTAAAAAAGTTTCATCATTATAACAATAATTATACCGCATTGTATATTTCCCCGAACCCTCCTCCCATGATTAACCAAAATCTTATCAAACAAAGAATACATTCTCCCCATTAAACAAATACCCAATAAATTAAAGCCATAACTGAACATTCCGACACAGATTCCTCTTCATTCCTAATTATTCTCGAACGATTAATTAACATAATATGAAAACGACATGTTCTAAATAAAAAGGCCCGCCATATGTCTCAACTGATCAAAGACACCGTTCGTTTTTTGGCTCATAATTAGTAACAAATTATGTAACAAAAACTCCTTGGTATGTCCTCTGTGTGAATGGCGTGAACTTAGTTATGGATCGTCTCCCGGAACGCGTTGGAGATATTTAAACATAGAGTTCGTAATGGATGTGGTCTAAACTTGCATTCATCATTCATCTTTCTAGTGCCTCGCAGTTTGGAGTGAGTGACAAAGAAAGCAGGACGTACAGGCACCTGTTTTTGTATGTTATTTACGTTTTTATTTCAATTGTTTTTGTTAACTATTATATCTATTGCATGACGTAAAAACAAAGTTCTTCCGGCTTAAAATTTATAAGAACTCATCATCATACCATCACGCTTGTATTCCCTGCCCTGCCCAATGATTAGGCAGAAGTGTACTGTATATTTAGGTCTCATGTAATAGGAGGCGAGACTATTGTCATTAACGGGGCACAAATCCTCATTCCGAGTTGCTACTGAGAATTTTATAGAAAAATTCAATAACATTTTTCTCGACCTGGGAATCGAACCCGAGACCTCTAGCGTAGGAGTCGCGCTAGGACCACTAGGCTAACGAGGCAGTTTATAAGAACTAAAGATTTTATTTCAAGTCTTTGAAAGGTACTTAGGGTTTTATTTTACGCTATTATTAATTATTTTTAAGTGGGTTGTATTAAATTTGAATAAGTACATTAAACTACATTTAAAAGTCCTTCTCTTTTTAAAACTGTTTTAACTTAGCCATCACTCCACAAACTTACTTAGCTGCACCATCTAATCATTCTCAGTCCTGAAAGCGTCACGTCTGAATGCACACGCGGCGCGCACAACCGGCCATACGGGCCCTCCTCCCAACTAATTCAAACTAATTAGCTTCCGTAAGCTGTAAATCTAACGAATACTGCACCGACGTCATCGCGCCCGCTTTGATCACGCGCCAAGTGAAACGGAACGCGACACGTGAATGAATGAACTGAACGATTTTTGAACGGAGCGTTTAATGTCAAATGTTGCGGGAATTCCGCCGGCCCTTAAGTTTTATGACTTCATTCCGTTGGTGATACATGGTTTACAAGAAATGGGTGTTATATGGCTGCTCGTAAATGCAACTATTAAGCTTTGTAAAGTTTACGGGCGTAAGCCTTTGCTTATTTCTAATCGTCAGTACCAAGTAGTACGGTCAGCAACTAAAGTCGATTAACAATATTACTTTTACATATCATTTAAATAGATACGAAATAACACAATCCACTGCTATTCAGGATTTGAGGCAATACCTTAGAGTTCATTTTATCTTAATTTTAGAACCATTTCGTATTTTCTTTGATATTGTGCTCAATAATAAGGATTTAAAAATCTAAAATGTTAATCTACTTTTGTTGCTGACTGTACCAACTCGAAAATGGATGTTGCTAATGTGGGTAGGTATCTAAAAATACCTTATAGCTATAACGAGTTACGCATCCGAATCAATCCTTAGCTAATAAATATCATAAAACACTTTCTTGCATACTTATTTGGCTGGCGATAAAGGTGGTTTTTCTAAGACATAAAATCTTTGTTAAAATATAAACGTGAATTAACATATCGGGTTATTTAAATAAAATCGGCAGTAGCTTGTTCCATACATATTGACCGTGTAAGCGTTGCACTTTTTTAAAGAACAGCTGTATCTTTTTTAATAACCTTAATAAAGAATATTTTCGACGCTTGGGGTTATAGTATCATGTACTGCGCTACTGATGAAAGATTTCCTTACAATGTTCTTTCCACTCCATATACACAAAAAAACCTTTGCACTAACAATAGTAACTAGCTAAGTAAGTACCTATCTACCCACCAAAACCAACTTACACTACACGGTCACGCGGCCGTTAATCGTTCTATCATATCAATCACTCGTTCAGAAACAATCAATTAGAACGGGATCCCCTTTCAATTATTCCGTGCATCGGTAGGTAATTGCCTTGCTAGCTCCACCTAGGGGCGGGACGGGGAACCGATTATGTGTGATGCTTAATGGACATTCTATTGCCATGATCGCGGTTTGATGACGTAAGATGTTGGGTGTTATAAAAATCAGAGTTGCGGTTTGATTGATGAGGTTGTTATGGAATAATTGAGGCGAGAATGTCAAACATGTTTCTTTTTGGAAGTTGAAAAGGGCATTTTTCAGTGGTTAATTCTGGGGTCCGTGGTTCATGGACTCTATGCATCCCTAATACATTTTAAATACTCAAACTTGTTGAAATAATGCTATGCGGGATTTAGTTCTGACCAAAGAAAATTAGCCGGTGGAATCTACCCCGCCCCAATCAATCTGCCTCGTTGGTCTCGTGGTCGCAAGTGCGACTGCTGTGCAAGGAGTCCCGGGTTCGATTCCCAGGTCGAGCAAAAAGTGTTACTGGGTTCTTCTATGAAATTCTCAGTAGCAGCTCGGAGATTGGATTTGTGCCCGGTTAATGGCAATAGGCTCGCCCCCTATTACATGGGACCTAAATATACCGGCGAACTGTGGGTGTACATTGGTACACCTCTGCCTAACCCTTCGGGGAATACAGGCGTGATGGAATCTACACTCGATAGTAGCGTAGCTTTCTATCACTGTATGGTTTTTCGTAATCGGCCCAGTACTTTAAGAGATTATCTCTTTTTTTTTTTTTATTTAGCCTGTACTGTCCCACTGCTGATTACCTCTTACGAAAAAATAAACTTTACCCCTTTTCGACACTAGTATTAATAAAGGTTACTACTATATGCCTGCTGTGTGTAATGCATGACCAAGGCTCCCTTATCTTTTTTCCACTTTTTGTGTTTTGCAAGACGAGTCCAATAGTTTAGGTAGTTCCAGCACTTCTCGCTATCTCCACTGTCCAATCTATGGCTATTTTCGCCCATCTTTCGCTTACCACAGTTTTCTCCATCCTACATGAATTACTACTACTCCAAATTTTTCTACACCAATTAACAACCTAATCACGCTTGATTTAAATCCCATAATAGAACAGCTCCATCGCCATAGTGACACGTACCGGACCAGCAGAGTATCGTCCCTGTCTGCCACCTGAGCGTCGACAGCCGTGATGGATGACGCCCGCTGTCAGGTCCCTGATCCGTTCCCTGTTCACGCACTGCCCGCGTGCCATCTACGTAATTAAATTTAGATTAGCCTGGCTTGTGTTGTGGACCCCTGATTTTGGGGAAAGTGAGATTAGGAGCTGTTTAAGATGTTTGTTTTGGCTGTAATAAAGTTTGATGAGGAATTAGGATATTAAGAAAGGTATTTGATAATTCTGCTGATGGTTAATTTATTGTTTAATTCCCATGTGGTTCACAATTTTGTATTTCGCGTAAGTAAATTGTAGGTGATCCTTTTTAAAAAATAAATGTCGTAAGCCTTGAAATTTACAAGCGTTAAATACCAAATCATACAATTTTTACATTGGTTAATTAATCTTGCCAGAACTAAACCCAATTGTTACATATTAGCTTACATTGCAGCATCAAATACCTTTAGGAAGAGATCTAAAGCGGAAAATCTCCTTGGGTATCCTTCATTTAAAACCTCCTTTAAAACTATCTCACAAAAGCAAAAAAAAAGACATTCGAAATTCAAAGCACATGACAGGTGTCAAACTGACGCTGTTATAGTTACTTTACCCTTTAGATCAAAAGCAGGCCAATAATTTAGCAATGGCTATACCATGGATATATTCGTTTGTATAAATCTGTAGATATGATACCCATCCGATATGATGAATGCTGTGACCGCCGCTGGATTGGGTATAGGAATCGTATTGATTCTTCTCTTAATTAGATGGAAATGGAGATCTTCAGAGTCTAAGGTGCGTACGGTATCTTAAGAAAGAGGTAAACTGAGGATTACAGAATGGTAAACTACCAAATTTTGACGTGAGTCCTGTCATCTGCCGCTTGCCAAATAGTGAGTACCTACCGTGTACCGTGTACTTACTTGCAATACTGTATTGGCAAAGCGGTGGTGTCCTCCCAGAAAAGTCACGCCAGTCCTAAGAATTGAAGTTACTTTTGAAGAAATACATTACATAATAATTATTACATAATAAGTCCATAAACTAACACTTCTATTTCCTATAGAGAATAGATAGTTTTAAATGGAAAGGCATGGGAATGTGTCGTCAAGAACTGTGCTTACCCTACTACTATGTTTATTACGTTTTGATTTATTTATTACGTACTTTTATGATTTATTTATCAATCATAGACTGCCCAGTAGTTAATGCGCCCGCCTTTTACGCATAAAGTTGCGGATTCAAAACCGGGCAAGTACCGATGTGATTTTTTCAATTCATTTCATACATACCGGGCAAGTGCCCATGAGACTTTTTCAATTAATTATAATAGTGCTTTCTAAGTTTATCTTGGACGATATTGACATTCATGAAGGAAAACATCATAAGGAAACCAGCCGGCTTATTCTGTAAGAAATCTCCCTCAGTGAATTAAGGTGAAGTGAGCTAAAACTGAGCCGGCACTATACGATGCTAGGGGATTGACAGGTCCCCACACGCTCACTTCACGGAAGAAGGGTTTTACAGAATAACACCGCTGTATTTGTAATTAATATCAAGTCTGAAATCGCCAATCCGCCTTAAGCAAGCGTGGTGATCAATGCATGTGGCTTCTCTGTATGAGCCTTTGCCCTGCAGGGGGTAATAATAGGCTGGTATTACAATGTTTTTTTTATGATTTATTTAAAAACCGCTATGCTTTTTCTAAACCTACGTAATAATATGTGTGGTTATACAAATGAGCTACAAAACAAAATCGCCTCGTACTTCAAACTTGTTTTTTTTTTTCGCATAGTAAATCATGTAATGATTTCTCCCGCCCTAGGCGGAGCGAGAGGGAGTGTCAGCGAGACTGACTAAAACCCATCCGTGTTCCTTCTTGTGCCCTTTGTGTTCCGTCGGCCCTGGGTGGCCCCTCCGTATTCAACCATGATGCAGTAAGCGTTATCTACGTCATTTTTGTCCGTGTGCAGACCGATGTTTTAGTAGAAGAGTACGCTGAGTGCAACCCAGTGCAAGTGCTGCACCGCCTCTGTCCCCACCACAACGTGGTGCAGCGGTACGAGGTCGAGGAGAAGGACTCTCTAGACGAACACCTTGATGTCCTCACCAGGAAACTGGCTGACAAGGTAAGAGAGTAAACTCCACTGTTGGATTTTTAACTTTAAGCGGTAACCCGAAAGTTGAAAATCCAACAGTGAGCAAGGCAAAGTAATATTTATAATAATACTGTTTTTCGAGATGGTAGTAGGGCCCCAGGGCGTTTATAATAATAACAGTCATTGTGTCGATACTCCGAAAGTCGTGATGACCAATGGCCTAATAGCCAAGAACCTCGACCAACATCTGAGGAAAACTGCGATGGGCAGCTAGATCAAAGCCTTGGTTCAGAAGGCGGTACTTTTAGACACGGCGTGTTTTATCCGGAGATTCTTCTCTCAGGCAGGAAGGAGCCTTAACCACCGGTAGCTCTGACCCTGTTCCCAAAACCGGTGGGCTATTACTTTTATTTTTGTAATGAATGTTGGGTATGGCAAACGAGGCATGAAAGTCGGATTAATGCTGTGGAGATCCGTTCCTTGCGAAGTATGTGTGGTGTAACGTTGAACGATAGAGTGAGGAATGAAATTATACGACAACGTTGCAGCTTAAAAGAGGATGTAGTGACAAAGGTTGAAAAGAGTACGCTTAGATGGTTCGGTCATGTTGAGAGGATGAGTGAAAGGCGACTAACAATAGGGATTTATATGGCAGATGTGAGTGGCAATGCCGGGAGGGGACGCCCTAGAAAGACCTACCTTGACCTTATTGGTGATATTCTTCAGAAAGGTCAGGTGCGCAGTACTCGTAACCGGCGTGCTTGTATAACCAGATGTATGAATGTGGACGAGGCGCAAGGAGTGTGTAAGGATCGTAGCAGGTGGCGGTCCGTGGTTTCTGCCTACCCCCTTGGGCAAAAGGCGTGAGTTTATGTATGTTTAAAATACCATTTGCACCTTTGTAAATATCAAAGACACTTGCAAGTTATGTACCCTCTTTTTTCCAATTATGCTCACAGGAGGGTCGCCTCCGCCTATCGAAGTCAAAAATCCGGGAGACCCAAAATGAAATCGAGAACCTTCACGCTATCGACCATGACGTGAGGTCCAGGTACAGGGAGATCATGGAATCCCTCCGCACAGACCTGCTGTCCAACGAGAAGGAGTGCAAGAAGCTCCAGGAGCAGATCGAGTGGGTCTCCCGGAGACGTGCCGAACTCAAGGATGAGGTAATCAGGTCACTGTAACCCACATATGGAGCCTACACTCAGTTCACAGTTCACACCGATACGCGACGCTGCGCGCACCTTTTGATTAAGTGACTCAAAAAAAAAACGGTAATTAAAAAAACTAAAAAACCCGACTGCTATTCTTTAAAAATCCCTAAAACAAGATAAATTGTAGCAGTCGGGACCCATTCTAGAAATGGAGGATTAGTGAATTGAGAGCACATACCTATATTACATTGCAGATGGTCCCGAATGGGTCCCGACTGCTACAATTTATCTTGTTTTAGGGATTTTTAAAGAATAGCAGTCGGGTTTTTTATTTTTTTTAATTACCGTTTTTTATTTTTTATTTTTTTTTGTGTTTTAAAAAAGAAATTAATATACCCAGTATCATTCTTACAGTAAATACGAATCTACCGACACCTCTCAAGCTAAAATCCATCGAGCCGTTCAGCCTGCAGAGCGAGCCAAACATTTGAATTTGGCGCCAAAAATCCGCCATTTTGTTTTTATTTTTTTTATATACCCAGTGTCACTCTCACAGTAAATACGAATCTAACGACACCTCACAAGCTAAAATCCATCGAGCCGTTCAGCCTGCAGAGCGTGCCAAACAATTATACATACAAACATACATACATACAAACATACCCTCGAAAAACATAACCCTCCTTCTGTCGCAGTCGGGTAAATACACGGTTACTTTAAATCGTTGAAGCCGAAACAAAGGAACTCCCGCCGAGAAATATTTGGCGTATATGTATTGGCGAAGTTATTTCTTTTTTACGAAAAAGTGATAATTTAGAGTTAAATGTTAGTAGCTTTTCCGTCTGATCGATGAGTGGATTTTTTAAAGGCTACCGTTCGCATGTGTACTTGATAAGGTTTTTTTTTTATAGATGGGAAATCATCAAATAACTTCCCCCGCCCTAGGCGGGACGGAAGGGAGTGCCAGACTTTTACTAACTAGAACCTATCTATGTTCCTTCATGTGCCCTTTGCGTTTCGGGGGCGCAGTATCTCTTTCGAACAACCCGCAGCCCCGGCAGGCATCGGCCCTTAGTGGCCCCTCCGATTGAGACGCGACTGCTACTGAGAATTTCACAGAAAAACACTTTTTGCTCGACCTGGAAATCGAGCCCAAGACCTCTAGCGTAGCTGTCGCTCTTAGGACCACTAGGCTAACGAGGCAGTTAGATTACCTATAGTTATACACCTAATAAATTTCTAATTAATAATGACCATCAACTTAACCGTTAAAATCTGTCACCAGGTACGCCGTGGGCAGATGCTGTACGGGGAGGCAGCAGCGGAGTTAGCAAACAATCTGGCAGAACTACAACGAGGTAGGGTGCCCGATCCACGACCCCCCATCGACAAATCAATAGGACCACATACCCCGACAACTATCAGAGTCCGTAAGGATCCCTACATACCCAGAGCGACACCTATGGGCTCTCTGATAAACAACAAAGATTCTCTCCTCATGAATACCACGAATAACTCAAATGGTATGTTAATGGAATAAGCGCCCTGGACATGAAACTAAATAGACTCTGCCGTGTTGTGATTTTTAGTTATTTATTCTATAAATTTTGATGATATTTATTTTCTGATTGTTATTTTTCCTTAATTATTTATTATACACACAAAATAATTTTGGAATTTAATTTTTGCTCTCTAAACGATGCATTGCCTGATTTATTTATAATTTCTGCAACAAAAGGTACTCCACCAGACAAAAAGACCTGTTGAAGAGATATCATGGCAGGTGCAGTAATTGTAAGAGCATACAAGAACTAAATTATTAATTAAATAAACCTGATTACCGTTGTTTTTGTGGTTTTATGCATGCTTACCAAATCCATTAGAGAAGCCATCACTTCTGAACTTTATCCAGAATTGGCTATAAAATAAAATAGGCAGGATAGTCTTATATTGTTTTAGGTGTCAACAGTCAGATGTACATCAATCATATTGTCTTCTAGCGAAAGGCCCTCTATTTCCTCTGCATGGTTTATTTTGCCCGCGTTGTTACATTTTAGGTTACTGCTCCGCTCCTGTGGGTCGTAGCATAATGTTATACAGCCAATGTTACTCGGGAATAATGTAGCTATCTATTGGTGAATCAATAGTTCAAATCGGTCCAGGAGTTAGGGAACCTATTCGTTACAAACAATCAAACAAAAAATCTATTCTCTGTGTAATATTATAAGTATTGTCTATGGACAAATTCAAGGACATCACAAACAAAACTCAATAAAAAATGCCGTCAACACACGCATCCAAAACAATGACAAACCACCGCAGCGCACTCGGCAGCGAGCCCCCTTTTATTTTATATCTCTCGTTAATTCCGAGGGTTAAAATCCCCGAAAAAGTGAGCACTTGCCTTGTTTACAAGGTTTTAGATTTTAATTTAGATTGGGGTTGCGTCAAGTTTGCGCGCGAAACGACGTAAACGTCAAACGGTATGGCCGGGAAATTGGGTCTTTTTAGTTGCGCGATTAGGTCGCTGGGTTGTTTAAGAGGGGTGCTCTCGGCGTATCCATTAAAATCGCATTCGTATGTGATCACCTAATACAATATCATCAAGTTGGGCCCGGGGTGCTTTGTGAATAATTTCGCGGCAATCTGCTCCCGTTTGTATCGGATTTGTATAATTTCATAATTGGTATGGTTCAAGTAACTTTTTGTCGAGTCAATTTCTATGAACCTTTGTTGTAAGAGAGGAATGTTACTGGAACTTAAATGTTACTGAATTATGTTTATTGATAACAGACTTTGAGCCTTATTAATATTCAAAGCTATAACGGGTGTAAAAAGGCACTAACTTAACCCGAAAGTTGCATATTCTTTCAATCATTGCGATCATATTTCTGTTTCTTGTTTTGAGTATACCGGGGAAATTTCTAGTTACAGAGATATTTAAGGTCTAACTTCCAACTTTCTTTAAAAAATTGGTTTATTGGTCGTGTGATGTTTGTACTTACAAAAACCACTTTTAAATGTTATAACTACCAAAAAAAAACCCCCTCGAAACCTGTACTGTTGCATGCACCCGATAATATAATGCAATGTTTAGTTTGCGTGCGTTACATACATTATGCGCTACCTTAAACCCTGATTTTGCTCAACGTTACTCAGTTAGATGCTCAATGCCTATGAGTACCTAGTTAACGGTTACGTGATGTGTCTTTTCATACCCCATATATATTTACACCCTTACCTAATTCATATTTGGTAATAATCATCATCATATCAGCCGTAGCACATCCACTGCTGGACATATCCCTCCCCCATAGATTATCAAAAGGACCGGTTAGAAGCAGCCTGCATCCAGCGAAGTACCTAATAAGTAATAATAAATAAACAAATATCTAGCTACACAAAAAAAACAAATTAATTAAGAGCCACCACCACATCTGTCGAATTTAAACGCATGGGCATCACTTGTCTGTCTGTTTGCTTTCTTTCGCCTCACATTTGTTCCGCCCGGGGCGGTCCGCAAACAAAACTACGGGAACTTGTAATGTGTCAATCAATTATAGTATGCTTCTGGTTATTTAATTGGGGTTTATTTTTAGTCGTTGTTCGTCAGTAAGAGTTTGAAACTCCCTTCCACTCCGCCCAGAGCGGAAGAGAGTATCAGACTCTTACTTACTAATTGAGGCCCATGAGCAGTCAAATTTGTAATAAAACTTTTTTTATAAACGTTGAATCATTTAAAAATTAAACGGAAATCTAAAATTATGCAAATCAAATTCTAAAGCACATTTAATCCCGGTTAACAAGCAAAAGGGCTAAATGTAAACAAGCAAGAATTTTTATAAATTCAGCCAGCAATCTTAGAAAATTAAACATTCCCCTAATTGTAAAACGCTTTGGAGGCAATATTATCAATTTGCGGGAACGCAGCGTCCATAGCGAATAATTAGATGGAGATTAAAATGAGACGACTAGCGCCATCTATATTGCTGTGCCTATACTAAATTTGGATGAGAGCTGCGAAATTCAAACGCTTTTATACTAAATCAGGCTTCAACCGACTGCTACGGCAGAATTCTTGGGTTCGATTCCCAGGTCGAGCGAAGTGTTATTGGGGTTTTCTATAAAATTCTCAGTAGCAGCTCGGAGTTAGGATCTGTGCCCGGTTAATAGCAATAGGCCATATAGGCTCGCCCCCTATTACATGGGACCTAAACATACGCGCGAATTGTGGGTGTACATTGATACACCTCTGCCTAACTCTTAGGAGAATACAGGCGTGACGGTAATGTTGTATGTATTGTGTTGAGGATTCAAGTAATTTTATCTATCAATAAAGCTAAATGTGTTGCTAAGCGTATAAACTCGAGAACGGCCAGACCGATTTGACTGATTCTTTTTTTGTCGTATTCGTAATTTCCCAGAAGAGGTTTATGAAATCATTTTTTTAGATAATCAACCGGAAAAATCTGGCACCTGTGTGAAGCCTGGACTTAACTCCCAAACCCGCCAGACCTGAATTATGACTGAAATTTTTAATAGCTAACATCAATGCTTGTGTCTTTTTCAGACTGTAAATTGCATAAGTAACTATGTATACCTTTATATACTTACACAACAGTCCATAAAACACAAAACACTCCCCCGCGAGTTAGTGCCATCAGTTTTTAAATTCGCTAAGCGCCACACATGAACACCGTGTTTATATTATAAACAAACCAACATCTTTCTACCATTTATATAACTCCCTGCCACACAAAAATAAACCTTATCCACTCAGACATAAGGTGATAGGGTCAGTTTAATAGCAGCGTAGTTTGTACTCTTATATCTACTGGATATTAAAAGTTGTGCCACCCTTCTAAGTAGAAGCTTTTTTCTTTTTGTCCTTAATGTAAAAAGAAAACGCGAAAAGTTTTGGGACGCGGCGAGTTTAAATTTTTCCACCCCTAATGCGCTTATTACGAGTGGGGGGAAATTTGATGGTTCCCAAACTTTTCAAATATGGACAGAGTTTTTATTGTGTCTACTTATACCTACTGAGAAAGTTTTTATGCTCAATGTCAGGCAAATGAAGTGAGGTTAATATTTTGGACAGGTAGGTAGGTACTTAGTCGATGAAACACACGACTTTTCTGTGCTTATATAATTAAGCTGAAAAGATTTCTTGTCTGTTTTTTTAAACGCGCTAATAACTGGAGCTGCAAGTCAAATTGATAAAATAAAATCTTTTTGTGTGTAATAGCCAGATTCATGAGGCATAGGTACGCCATATAATCCACGGGTGCGGATCTGTAACCAAAGACGTAACTAAAAGCGGGTGAAAACAGCGCGGTGTATGTCCCTATTTCCATTAACTCAATGCATTATTAAAATAATAGGCAAAAAACACGAAATTAATAAACCGAGAATTGATTTGTCATTGCCAACTTTATTCTTAGAGAAAGTAAACAAATAAATCGGCTTTTTAAATATTGAGCTAAACTCGAGTCTCGACTTCGGTGATTTACCATTCAATTATCGCAATCATAGGCCATCCATAACATTCTTCCAATAAACATAATAAAGTACGAGTTTACCTATCTAAAGTCCACGTCACGAGAAGCTGTAAATTTTATAAAGAAAGAACTTCTAACAAGTTACGTAGCGACAATTCAATCAACAACAAATAATCTCAAATTCAATCAACTGTTGTAGATTTTGTTATTTCTGATCAGTTAAAATTTTTTCTTTATGAGTACATACCTATAAGGTTGTGAAGCACTAAATGCAAATTTACAAAATTTATAGCTTCTCGTGACGGGGACATTACATCCAAATATTCAATAGAAGAAACAAATTGAACAAAAAAAATATTCTGCATTTTCCTAGCCCACACGTTGAGATCCAATGCCCAGTTAGAAGAATCATCTACACTGCACGCCCGCTCAGCTCATCATTTACATTTTTATTTTATTTACAGCTGGCAATCGCGACGCACAGATAATTTCGTTCCTCTAACGCGGATAGAATAAATTGGAAAGTTACAATAAGGCTTTGCAGTACAACCGGAGTTAAGTAGACAATCAGGAAGGATTTTAAATTCATTATTACGTATCCTCGCTAAAGAAGCGTCGATTTACTTGAAATGTTAATATGTAAGGACAAGATAATGTAGTGAAGTAATCAGTGTAAGTAGGGGTCATAGCGTGATGTAATGTATCCTACCTATACTATTCCTCATGAATCTGGCTGTCATATACAAGTTACCAATTTTTTGTTAATCCTACCGGTAGTTCCAGAAATTACCGCGTTTTAACAAACACATCTCTTCATCTCCATTGCGTATATTAATAATTATAGACACAATAAAATAACATTGCTGGCAATTTTGTAAAAGTTCTATGAAATCATAGAGGTAATTCAGACACTTTCATCATATTTTTTTAATAAAACTAGATATTTTGTCTCTGGCACTAGGTAATAGTCGGATTCGAAAAAATATTTTTGATAACAATAGCCGGATTCTTGAGAAATCTCTTATACTATATAATATCACGCTATAACCTACGGGAGCGGAGCAGTAAGGAATAACGTAACGCGGGTAAATAATCAACGTGGATGAAGTCGCGGAAACAAACTGGTATCCTTATAAATATATTCACAATTATGACATGCATAGGTCCTTAATTAGGTTTTAATAGGATACCTAAGTCCATATATCTAACGTACCAAAAAGTGCCTACTTACCTACTTTAGTACATACTTACATTTTTATTTACACACTCATCTTATTAACTAAAATAAGTACATACTTTTATTACAATACTCAATTTAGATTTACTTCTAAATAAGAACATGTAAAAAGCCCCAAGTTGATGTAACCCACAAACAGGAAGCAGATAAAAACGTCCCCTCTTGAGCTCGCCGTGTCGTTTTCATTAGTATTTTATTTTTCCACATTTCCCGCGCCAGCACTCGACGCCATTTTATTTATATCGGAGAAACTTTTCTTTTTTTTTGTGCTAAAGCTTTTTAGCAAGGGAGTGCATTTTCCGAGGCTGCGAAGATTTGAATAGGTACTTACTACAATTTTCATTAGGGACTCTTAAGATATATTTTTTTTAAGTTTTGAGCGAATGCTAGTAAACATATTATCCAAATAAATGATACGGTGACGTGTGAAATCAAATTGCAGCACTGTATCTCATCCAAACTTAGTTAATACTAGCTTCTGCCCGCGACTTCGTCCGCGTCACAGTTGATGTGTTATCCTACGGGTACCGTACATTTTCCCGGGATAAAAAGTAGCCTATGTGTTATTCCAGACTATAATCTATCTTTGTGCCAAATTTCATCCAGATCCATTCAGCCGTTTAAGCGTGAAAGAGTAACAAACATCCATCCATACATCCATACATACAAACTTTCGCCTTTATAATAGTAGTAGGATTTATGTACTTAGAGCTTTTTAATTTTGCCATAGAATACTAAAAAATTGGTCTCGACTAACTCTTGATAGTACGAGAGCCCACGACCAAAACCATGTCTCATAGCAATACGGCAAAAACCCTATAAAATCGTTAGATTGTATGATTCTGAACCCGACTAGGTGTGTAACAACGGTCGAAAGTGTAGCAACTGCGTGGGAGGCCATTTCTGCTGTGTCAAAAAAAAAGACAGTCGGTATTATAGCAATACGTCTGATAGTGAAAATGTACATAGATTTTATAATTTTATTACGAAAAAGTTAGTTTTCAGACATTTAGCGCGTAGCATATAGCCTGAGCGCATTTTTGAAAATGTCAACAAATTTAGCCGACCTGTATCATAGCAATACGGATAAATTTTTTTTTCAACTTTTCGTATTGCTGCCATGATTACCAAAAACCTGTTTTCAGACACTTTAAGTGTAGCATATACTTTTTTTCAACTTCATCCCAGTTTCCTTTTGTGCGATTTATTTCAGTCCTTCAACTTCAATGTTACGGTTTCGGGTAAATTCTTTGTTAATTATCATCTAATAAGTTCAGGGTCGCAACGTATTCATTGGTTTGTAACAGAAAATTCAAGATGCCTCAATACGATTTTTAAATGATATCTGAGTATCGAAAAGTTGTCTGATAGAGAAGGTGCTACACTTAATTTGTCTGATATAAATTTTTTGCACATGTGGACAACTTATTATCATGTCCAACGATTTTCAGACATATTGCTATGATACCGATCGGTAAAATTTGTTAACATTTTCAAAACGGTCTCAAAATTTAATGCGTTCACATTTCCGTCTGAAAATTGTTTTGTTCGCATCAAATAACCAAAATTTACTAATAAAAAAGATTTTCAGACGTATTGCTATGAGACATTTTTTGTGTCTCATTTTTAATTTTTTTAAGTGATTTTACGGGTTTGCGCTACACCACTAACGTCTGAAAAATATGTTTCCGGTATCTCTGAACTATCATTCAACTACAGTCTGCAAATCAGACATATTGCTATGATGCAGTTCGGTAAAATTCTTTGACAATTTTGAAAATTCGGTCAGATCAAACGCTACGCGGAAAATGTCTGATATTGGTATTTTCGAGTTCAGGATAATCGTATCTATCGATTTGATGCGGTTTTGACCGTATTGCTATGAGATAAAAATTTTGGTCGTGGGCTCTCGTACTATGAGATAAATGTATCTTGCAGATACTTATCAAATTGAATAAAAATGTTATAGACTTGAAAATTTGTCTAAGATATGATTTTTGTATAAACGCTCTTAAGCATTGATCAACTTCGTTCATAGCAAATAATACCACGCAAGTATGATCAAACTCACGCACTTTGACCATAATAAATTCGACAGCGAAACATATAACTGGCTTTGCCTTTGGTTCTGATACAGCCCAGTGGCAGACACGATAAGACTGCGTAATAGTCAAAGTACGGTTTTCACCATTTTTTTTTCCTATCATCCGAATCCATTCGAAACAGTAACACTAAATACCCGAAAATGTTAGATTACATTTTCAACAGTAATAAATATGTAGGTAGTTTGTGTACAGGGTTGGGTTCCGGTATTTTTAACACGATGCGGACATCGTGGTTAAAATAACGAACCCGAACGTATGTGCATGCCGTATGTTTTATAATGGCGTTGCCTACGACAAAATTTATGTCTATATATTTTTTATAAAATAGTCACTATCAACTGATTAGAACTTTCTTAGAGAACTGTTTTTTCCTCTTTTCTTACGAATATAAGAGGGTTTAAAAGCACAAAAGCATAATTTACTACATATTTTCTTTGCAGCAATTTTTTTAACGGAATTTGTGACTTTCATCTGAACAATATGATGGGGTAGATATGACAAAGTAAAAACAAAGTATTCATGTTCCATGATCTTTATTCATATTCTAAATAACATCTTTTTAGAACAAATTAATAATAACGTGAACATAATAATTATGTTTTGAACATATTTCACTGTTATTAGGGTTCCTTACCTCATAAAGAAAACACGGAACCCAGTTTCAATTACAACGGAATAACCTTGTCACATTTCATAGCTTCTGGAGCCGACCTAACATATAAGTTACAAATATTAATATTTACTAAAAAATAACATATTATTATCGTCGCTAAAAACGAGGTTTTATCAACATTATTATGTGCACACAAAAATGTATAGAGTAAAGCTGCCTGTCGATTAGAGCGGATATCATGTTTGCAAGAAATATATTAATTAAAGGAATTATTCTAAATTCGAAAACATTTTAACAGCGAAATGTTTAGATACGTTCTCATACACTCGCACACGATAAAGAAGAAGCTACAGAATGTATACATTTAACCGCTGAGCTTCATTCCATTCACTCATTTTCTTCGCTCTTTTCTTTTACTCGCCCCGCTCAAATTGACAGGCAGCCTAATAGTGTTGTCTTGTGCGTTATATTCACATAATTATTAACCACGACATCTAAACACCACAATCCTAGTGTTTCTAATAATAATACCCAGTAAATCATGTCAAAGCTAGGAAATACATCGCGTTGATTACTATAATTAGCTACATATTTACAATTATCTTAATTAATAATAATACATTATATGTACCTGTGTATAATATAATAACATGAGTACATTAATGTTTCAAGTTAAAAAGGAAGGCTAATGAGATTTGGATATTCAAGTGTAAAATGTGTATGTACATGACGAGTTGTTTCACTATTTCAGTTAACTAATATTTTTTTAGTTTCAACTGCATATCTATTTATTTAATTAGTTTAAAATTGATTCCGTATATATTGCTTTGTTTGGAGAGATTAATTGTATAGTAACTAGATAACATTAAGAGGAAAGGCGGGAGGACAAGTTTTTGAAAATTAGGTATTAGAAGAAACTATCGCTGTCGCACTATTCCTCTGGGCGTGCGAAAAGGACAACTGCAGATTCGAGTTTGGCTTTCGCAAAATTCCTTTTCTAATGTTGTATAACCCAATTTAAAATAGATTTCATAAACTGAATAAGAAGGATGTATACTGTGTCCTTATGTTTTTCTTTAATTGTTTAAATCTACCACACTAGGCCTCTGTTCACAGCGATATAAACAGGCAATTTATCTCACTGACAAAAATCATTGCATTAAAGTCATAAACCAGAAAGAAAACAGGCGAAAGCGTTTCTATGGAGACAAGACCACCCGCATTTCCTCTGAAGTCTTGACTTTATCTTTTACAGTACATATTATAAATGTAAACGAAGTCACGAGAGTTTATTATAATATTTACCTATATTCATGGCTATAATCGAACAGCAAAAATTCTAGCAATCAGTATGACAAAAGACGCTTTGGAAAATCATTATTTCATACTAGTATATCATGCCTTTGCAAGAAATTATCATTCATTCAAACTCACTTGACTCGTATTCTAAAAAAATACTGAAATATGAACCTCCTTTCAAAACTGTCCAGTTTCCTTCAATTTCTGTTTGGTGGTATCAAGCATGGGGTTCCATAGACAATAAGTGGTCACCACAAATACTTTTCACCTAAATCAGCATTTTTTCTAGAATACATGTCATCTCACCGTGCCTAACATAAAATATTACAGATACTTGCTCTTTTAAATATTATTAAAAAACTAATTTACCAGTCTATACGTTATTTTTTATTATACATCCTTATTTATATGTGTCTCTGGTGTTTGTATATTGCATTTTGCCATATTTTATTTAACTTGACAATTTCCATACCAAATTGTGTAATTTGCATAAGTCTTTTTTACATTTTGACTGCCACAGTCACATATACATGACAAACCAAAATGTGCCTAGCACGCCACGGTCACGATCCCGTGACAGACTTTTATACGTAAATAAAACTCATGAAACAACATCGATATATTTCCGATCTCACTAATAATGTTTAAGGTATTAAAAGATGAATTCGTAGCTTGGCACTAAGGGCACGATTTTGCTTTTTTGACATGGCGGTCAAAAGGTTAATATTATAAACATCAGTGGGACCTTTATTTCAGTGCAAATAAGTGTGTACACATAACTTACTCTCTTTTGACGTCATCTTCCATAGAAAACTCAGCGTCTAATACAACCTGGAACAAATATTTAATTTTTTAAGAAATTTGTCAAATTATGAAAAGGTTTGTAGCATGTGGCGTTTCTGCCCACCCCCATGGGAAGAAGGCGTGAGTGCATGTTTGTGAATTATTATTTATAATAGACATCATCAGAAGCGATTACCGTTGTTTATTTGCGTCATGTGCGTTTTTTTGTTGAATTCTACCAATCTTTCACAGAGAGACAATACTCATTATGAGCCACATAAAATAAAATTTTCTAAAAAAACGCAACACGATCAAAATGGATCAAATAGCTGATGTGGTCTTACAGCCAATCACTACACATTTTCTAGCTTTATATCAAATATTTACCAGATATATAATTTTTTACTTAATTAATAACAATTACTCATTCGTATACTTACGCCTTGCATACCGGCGACAGCGCGATCCGTCTCCTTCTCGGAATCATCACCGCCATCTTCTGTTTCTTCCACTACTTGCATTTGTGCTTCTTCACCGCCGTCTAACAACAAAAACAATAAGTAAAAAAAAAATCTGCTAATACAATTTTGTTTTGTAATTAACGCCTAGATTGTCTTTTTTCACTTAGTCTCAGCATTATCGTTCACGACCCCAACACACCCTAGTGCCCGAGTTTCTAAACCGCCTCAAGGGCCTCTGACATAGTTACCCATGTCAGGGATGTCCAAGATAAACTTAGAACGTACAGTGGCGACCAAAAGTCCATACCCAATCTCAAAACGTATTAGGTTGACGTTTAGTTTGACTTACGACCTTTTACTTTCAAGAATAGACACATGTATCATCGTTGTGAATGTAGTTCATAATTTCAACATTTCTAAATGAGACAAAATGGTCTAGCGGTTAAGCGCGCCCAGTTGACGGCGTTAATCAATGAGCCGCGAGTTCGAATCTCACATTATTTTTGTCTTTTTGTTTTTACTCAATTTGAAGAAATGAACAGAAATATAATATTCTTTAGCTTGTTCGCTTTGTTCACACATTTCGTAAATTTAAAAGGGTAGTCATAGAAAACTAATAAAGAATTTAGATTTCTGTGAGGTAGACATGAGTTTTGTGCATATTTAACTTGATTGGAATGAGCGTTGTCGTTTGGTTGTGGTTGTTGGTTAGTAACGAGTGATTTAATAGATACTCGTAGTGGTATTGTAAGTATTCTCGAAACGCAGGCAAATAATATTACTGAGGCGAGGGCGACTATTATTGGGCTGCATAAAAGTGGTCCCAATTAATATCTTATGAAACCTGACTGAATGTGAGTATTATATTAACGAATTGTAAATTAAACTTTTATTTGAAATTTATACCTAAGATACCTAAAATTATTTGGTGGCATTTCGATTAATACTTATTATTGATTTTTAAATATATAATGACGCCAAAAAAAATGTGTTTATTATGGAATTTATAAATAAATAGTTTTAATATATTAAAATTTGTTATATTAAATAAATATTATTAAATTATATAAAAAATTAAGTCACTTTAGTATTTTGTTATAAATGCCTAATATTACTTTTTTTGTTGTTTTAGAGGAATACTATTATTAGTCTCCGGAGCAAGAAATACGAGGAAGAGGATAGATAGCCTATCCTACCTACTCAACAGCGAAGTGGATTAAGTTTGGTGGTTTCGCACTGGATAACATACTGTTTACAACAACAGCTGCATGCATCATAAACCAGAAAAAATACGTTTCGTTTTTAATATGTGGGGATGACGTGCAACAGTGCTACTTATGAAGAAGTATTAGACGGTGTTATGCAACATTTAATAACCTGGATGTTTTAGTTTTAATAATTAGACGGTGTAACTAAATATTTAGTCATAATTATATTATATATTCGTAGATAGTTATTTAATGATCTTAAATTGAGGTTTAGTTTCAATCTTCTTTTCATCAAGAAAACGAATTATTAAACTATTACCTCACTAAGTTTATTGTGACGTTACATAAAAAAAACCTGTTCATAAAGTCTGAATTATAGTTTAGTTTTCAATTAACTCTGCTGAATACCAATTCAGAAACTTAATACGTGAGCATCACCAAATTTATTTGTGTTATTAAAATATCCTTCTCTTATTATGTTATTATGAATTTTATTGACTAAGTGGGTATTCAACAAAAAATCTTATGAACAGTTACAAGAGAACTTCTTTTATTTCGGTAGGAATGTGACGTTACAATTCTCATAAGTTTGTTAATTTTAAAAATAAATTTTTGTTATCACACAGCACGCCTTTTTTTCCTACTTCCAATTACAAAAAGTTAAAATAAAATCACATAAAAAGTTAAATAAATAATACAATAACTAATATTTGCTTCTTATAAAAAATAAATAACAAGCATGAATACGTAATAATTCAACATAAACCTAAAAAGATTTTGCCTAACATTATTATGGTTTCAAGAAACAAAAAACAGCCACACATAGTATAAGATTTGAACTCGGAATTCAATGATCGTAAACCCTTTCTTATCCAAACCAGCTGCCAGGCCATGTTATAATCATGCGAAATTTAGCAATGCAATGGTAAGAATACGTCGCGCGTCGGGTAGGACTCGTACGGTAAACAGAAATATAATGCCATTTCGCGTAGTGCGACGATGGTTCATTAGTGTGTGTTATCTGTGGAATGTTGAGACATCACTCGTAAACACACATGCGCACGCGCTGACTGGATCGCGCCCGTGTTCATAGGAAAGTGAACCTTAGCGTGGGTATGGATTTCTGAGCGCTTACTGTACATATGAATTAGAAAAAGTCACATTGGTTCTTGCCCGTGCCCGGCACAGTTACTAGAATACACACATATTAAAATCCTCCTCATTACTTGCTGTATTTAGGATGGTGCTGCCATAATGAGCGATAATGACTTTACCAATTTTTTATTATAAATTGTTAATGTATTATGATATTATTATGTAGTAGTCTCACCTTCAGAAGTCGCATGGATGAGTTGCAGCTTCCCATCCACAATCTGTCCGGAGATAACACCGGACAGCCCGGTCACGTTGATCTGCTGGCGCATCTTCTTAGCCTCCAGCTCCAGCTGCTGCTTGATGTACACCTCTTTGTGATGCACCTTGTTGTGGTACTTTAAGTGGTGGGCTTTGGTGAACTTCTTGTTGCAGGGGGTGCAACTGTGGGAGGGGAGTTGGTTAGAAGAATGGTTAATAATAACAACTAATAGTCCCACTGCAAGGCAAAAGCCTCTTCTCATGCAGAGAAGGCACGAGCATTGAACACCACGCTTGCTCAAGGCGAACGGGCGATTTTAGACGCATATAGTTATTTCGAATGAAGAATGCTTTTGAATGTTTAAAAAAAAATGATTGCTTTATTTTATGTATTCTCATATAACAAGCTGACAGGCTTAATATTGGTATGTTAACGACATTACTTTGATTCCGTTTATGATTATCAATGCATGTTCATAGCTGATATTTAAGGCTTTCTGGAGTAATGTCCTCTAAATAACTTGCTTAATTGCTAACTGACAACCGTAGCCGAAATACGTTTCAGCCATTTATAACCCCCTCCCTTTTTAAATAAATGTTATAACTTTGGTTTTAACAGTGCTTGTTAGTTGAAAATCGCAATTTTTCCCCTCATTTAGGCCATTTAAGTAGGTACTTATAAGTAAGTACTTGTTGCATATCCTATATCTTGATACTTACGAGTATTTCTTCTCCCCAGTGTGAGTCAGCATATGGTTGGCCAGTACATAGGAGTATGTGAAGGACTTGCCACACAACGAGCACTGGTACGGACGAACGCCCATGTGTAACCTGAACGTAGAACGAAGTACGATTAGCATAGGATTCATAGTTAGGTCACAAGACAGATTATTAATTTTATGATTTGTGGCAAAATTGACAGAGCAGAAAAATTGGGTAGCAGACACCACTAATAAATTGATTTACTTTTTATGAGCTGTCAAACGCGATTTCCCCATAGATTTTGTATGACATTAGTAAACTATGACGTCACTTTTTTGTTATCTCAATTCGCTTGTTTATTGATTTCAAAGCAACGAAAAATCTAATTTTATAGTTATTTTAAAGTCCTGGTTCAGGTCCTGGGTTCGATTCCCGGGTCGGGCAAAAAGTGTTATTGGGTTTTTCTATGAAATTCTCAGTAGCAGCTCGGAGTTTGGATTTGTGCCCGGTTAATGGCAATAGGCTCGCCCCCTATTACATGGGACCTAAATATACCGGCGAACTGTGGGTGTACATTGGTACACCTCTGTCTAACCCTTCGGGGAATACAGGCGTGATGATTATATTTTTATATTTTAAAGTTGATCGGATTTTCAGGTCTAAAATAAAGTGTTTTTGGAGAAGTTGTATTTTGGAATTATTTATTCAGTTTTGTCTACTACCCAATTATTTATATCACATTGAAAGCATGAGACAGAATTAAATCAATTAAATGTGGAAAATGGTGAAGTATGTAATATTCATTCAAATTATGATTTATTTCTGGGACTAAAGTTACATTAAAATGTTTAGGACACAACAATATGACTAACTTACATTACACTTTTCGTTTTCCTACCTTTTGGAAGAGCAGGTCCAGTAGTACATATCTGCACTTTATGTCTCAAGCAATAAGACGCATAATCGCCTACCTTTCGTGCTTCTGCCGGGTCCCGTAATCCCCAAACCGTCGGTCACAGATCCGGCACTTGTACGGCCGCTCTCCGGTGTGACGTTGCATGTGACGTTTCAACGCCTCCCGCATCACGCACGCGAAACCGCAGACACTATCATATTGTTAGACAATAGAACTTATACCGTTGGGTTAAGGTAGAAAATCGGTATTCTACCGTGGCGTTCACCTTTTATGTATTTGTCGGTCGTCTCGTTCGTAGAACTGCATACGCTGTTTCATTTTTGTTTGACTCAATACGTTTGGGTGGGGCTGTGCGGTTTGGTGGTAGACTTTGATAAAACAAAGCAAGACTGCGCTTCGAAATGACACGAATATGGTATTGGAAACGTCGGATGAATAAAGCAAAAACTTGCCAAGATTGCGGTTGACAAAACCTCCAGACTTTGAAAACTGACAACCACAGTTAATGCCCTTAAAAGAGACACCAAAGATTTGCATTTGTCCTATTTTTGAGGTCAATATACAATCATAGATTTTTACCTCAAAAGCAGGACAAATCCAAAAAACCAAAGGGCATCTCCGGAAGACTAAACATTGGCCCAATTTGGACCATAAAACGACTACACGCACCAAGTATCCTACAACAGTCCCACCCAAACCCCGTCTCGATGACAACTCGCCTCTCATGTTTCTGCCGACTGCCGAAGTCCCCGAACCGGCGGTCGCACACGCGGCACTTGTACGGCCGGACGCCCGTGTGACGCATCATGTGACGATGTAACTCCATGTTCAGAACGCACGCGTACCCGCAAACGCTGCGTACAAAATGCAGCGGGTGAGAATTGGAACGGGGGGAAGACTAAGACTTAATATAAAATGCGCCGAATATTACTGTTTCTCATCATTGCCATCTTTTAGTTTTGTTTGGACCAAGTATGGGAAATGTTTAAATGACTTTTTCCGCTCTAGGCGAAGCGGAAGGAAATATCAGATTCCTAATACCCATTATGCCGTGCAATTTATAAATGCACTAAAGAACATGTGAATGTGAAACGCGGCTTTTGGGATTTTATTTTTCGTTGAATAAAAAAACTCCAAGTTTGTCCGCGTTTTCTCGAATCTGTTTACATGTTCTTTACTGCGTTTATAAATTGCGCGGCAGCTTTGCTTTCCAGGGCCGCGGTGACTGCCTGACTGAGTGTGTATGGACCATACCTGAGAACCGTTTTGGTTACCAAGCTAATGTAAATAATCAATGTTGATAATCAACAACAAAGATGACTTGGGGATATTATATGTGTATGAACATTTTGAACAGGATGTCAGTGAATCTTTGGCTAAAGTCGTTTAATTCTGTACTCTATATAGATTTCTAAAATCAGCACACATCTGTCACGGCGTTAACGGCTAAACAAATAGCAACATTACGCGCGTTGATATGAAGTCGAAATGAAACAATAGTAAGCATGTATGGGCCTATTCAAGTGTTCATGCTTTAATTTTGTTTCGGCTTTATATCCCTCGCGCAAGGTTATTATTTTTTGCCATTAGGAACTCCAGTTTGTGCACAAAAGAGCGATTGGTAGTTTCGATAATGTTTATCTGTAGATAGTTTAATTTTGAATCTTAATCGCTACAACTAGAGTCCAAAGGCGCCAAAAACTTGCTAATACGGGGTTAAATATCTAATTTGTCATACATACTGCATTCATTGAGAAATTGAATATTTTATCATACATATAATCTAGATAGGTCCTATGAAAAGACGAGAGCGGGTGCCGGGTGCGTTCTTTCATGTTTGTACATTTTATCATTATTTTATATGTTAATAAATTTACAGTAATAGAAACAGCGTATGCTGAAACGACCGATAAAACATGGGCGCAGGTGTTTAATAAGTAATTTAGGTATAATATTATTAAATTAACTTCAAATTCAAATGCTAGTAGACCCACCCGCACCCATATCTCGTAAAATACATGAAAACGAACAATTATTTTAAAATAAATGAAGTATGATTTACTGAAATATAAGATAATTAAATTGTATAATCTAGTCCAAACTTAGTGGCGGCCTAATGCCATTCAGTTTGAACCGTACTATAAATAAATTGAATTGTATATAGGAACTTGATTCCAATAATCTTATGATTAAGTAATATTGAATATTTCCTATTTTATTTATAAAGAAATTAAGCTAATGTTAACCTGCTGTAAAAAAGATATTTTTTATTCATTTTTTTTCTATAAATACTTAACTTCATTTTTTTTTAATCCAAATTCTAGGTCTTTACAAGAGACCTTGAATCTTGATCTCTAGCCATTTACACAATTAATTTATTTATGAAGTTTAACATAATATGAAATCCACATACCTGCAAACAAACGGTTTGATTCCCAAGTGACGTCGGATATGCGCTTGTAACGACGCATTGGACGTGAACGAAGCGCCGCAAGTCTCACACGTGTGTCTGTAAAGGAATATTTGAATATTATTGAGCTGGAAACTATGAATATTCCATCATACATTAGGCAAAGTGTACCAATGTACACCCACAGTAGGCTAAGCATAGCATAGGTCCCATGTAATAGGGGGCGAACCTATTGCCACTAACCGGCCACATATCCTAACTCCGAGCTACTACTGAGAATTTCATACAAAAACCCAATAACACTTTTTGCTCGACCTCTAGCGTAACAGTCGCGCTTAGAACCTAGGTTAACAAGGCCGTTAACCATGGGTCAATGAATAGATTTAGTGGTTTATTCGTGAAAGCGGAACAGATAGACAATTACTTTCGCATTTATAATACTGGGATGTATAAGTCACTATCATGGTGGTACATTTCTACCTAATTCCTTCTGAAATTACTTATCTCTTTTGGGGTAAGCATGGTGATCAATGTCTTCTCCAGGCCTTTGCCCAACAGTGGGACAATAATAACTTATAATAACTATTATCTATCCAACATACTCACGTCTTCTCATAATTATACTTCTTCTTATTGGCATACTTCTTCTTAGGCTTTGGATTCAAGATATGCTCCGGGATAGGCTCCGAGAAGGCCATGATGGTCTCCTTCAGCAGTACATCCTCACCGTCTTCTGTTTTACGCTTGGGTTTAGGCTCCGGCGGCACCTTGCGTGGCCTGCCGCGTTTGCGGGGTGGTGGGTGCTACGATTGAAAATAAACTAGATAAGTTAAAGAGGTAGAGGTAACAAAAATGGATTGATATTATAAAGTGTAGGTTTTATGACTCTATCTTTGATTTATTTTTAATGTGACAATTGTAATTATATGGGTATGTATGTCTTTGTTACATGTTTATTTTTAATTGTGGAAACTAATGTAGCATTTCCACCAAACGGATCGCGCCGGAGAGCTTTTCACACTGTGCTACAGAAAATTCAGACTTCTACATAATAGTTAAGGTTCATGTTTGCATGGAATGTATACTGTCTGGTACTTGGTTAGCTCCGCGCGTATGCCGTTCCAAGCATCCATCATAAATATACCATCACGCCTGTATTCCCCGAAGGGTTAGGCAGAGGTGTACCAATGTACACCCACAGTTCGCCGGTATATTTAGGTCCCATGTAATAGGGGGCGAGCCTATTGCCATTAACCGGGCACAAATCCAAACTCCGAGCTGCTACTGAGAATTTCATAGAAAAACCCAATAACACTTTTTGCTCGGCCTGGGAATCGAACCCGGGACCCCTTGCACAGCAGTCGCACTTTGCGACCACGAGACCAACGGAACCGTTCCAAGCAATTCACTATAATAGGACTGCCAACGTTTGGGGTTTATGGGATGGCAAATCAAGCTCTTGACTTAATTGATTGATTGCTATAACAAGATTATAAGTTGAAGAAAGGTTGTAATAATAAAACTTTTAGGCACTAAAAACATAGATAAAATAAGCATACAAATACCATCTCCTTAGTCTCAGGTTCAGATTCATGTTCCTCTTCTGCGGGCTCAAAGTCAGGATCATCTTCTGTAGCAAATTCTGAAAAACATAAAAAAGACTATGTTTTACTTACTGTACTTCTAGAAGCAATTTTCTTTTGAATGCAACAAACAAAAGTATAATTTGATTCAGACTTAGTGGCGGCTCGGAAGTTAGCTGCGAGTGCAGGTTCGCGCAGGTTTATTCAAGTCAATAATAATTTAGGCTCCATTTAATGGTTCTAGATATACTATATTTTATGCTATAGAAGTAACTAAATGGAGCCTAAATTATTATTTACTTGAACATACCACGCGAAACTGCACTCGCAGCTAAAATCTGAGCCGCCGTTAAGTTTGAATCGTACTATATCTCCAGTAGCAAACTACTTTTGAATGCAACAAAAGCACAAAAATGATTAATTTAAAGAAAGTAAGAAAATAAATTTGAAAGTAACTGTTCAAATAAGTATAATTATAAGAAAATTAAGGTGAATGCTCCGACCAGCCTGCAAAATTTAAACTTTCTTACGTTTTTTGCAATTTGCAAGTCAGTATTAGGTTTAATGTTGATTAAAGTATGATTCGCGGGCGTAAGAAGTATGTATTTTCAAAATTATAACCATTAAAATCAGTAAAATGACTCCATAAGTCAAGCTTCATGTAAAATGTCAAGATTTCATGAAATCTTGACAAGTGTTCTAAGCAAATTAGCCAAGCAACAGTTAACTCAATAGGTATATCCATATCATATTCATCATATTTATTACAGCTGTACTGGATCTGCTTCTTCTGAATGTATTTAAAGGAAAATACCAATAGGTAAAAAACAAATGTATATTTCCATGTTATATAATTATGTATATTGTTTATTCATAGTTGTTATGGATAGTCTAAAGCCAGGAAGTCTGACAACCAGTCTAACCAAAAGGTATTATTTTGCCTTACTGGGTTGTAGAGGTCAGATAGGCAGTTGCTCCATGTAAAACACTGGTATTCAGCTGCATTCGATTAGAATGGAAGCAGACTCCAACATAGTTGGGAAGTGTCAGGTAGATAATGATGTATATTAATAATATTATGTAGTGTGGTATTTTATTGTAAGAAACTTCACAAAGTCGTTATTTTAAGTAATTATTTGAAGTTACTTGCTCAGTGGTTGCGTTTTGTTAGGGCATAGACAGCCACTCATTATGATTATAAAAAACTGCTTGGATCATTAGTCGCCTAAAATCCCATCACCCAAAATAAAAACGAAAGAAAAATAAAAAGATTTTACCAATGCTAAACTGATGACCCTCACCGTCCTGACCAAAGGCATCATCATCGTCAATGGGCTCTTCCTTTAGCTCCAGTGACCCTGCGGCGAGGAGTGTGGTCAAGGCCTCTGGTTCCTTTTCCTGGTTCTTTGGCTTCTTGCGTTGGTATGGTGACAGTTCTGAAAGTAAAATAACTATGACTCCAGCTTTCTTTAGGACATTTTCTTTCACCAATGTCAATGATATCCAAAATAAACATAGATTGAAAAAACATCACTGAACAATTTTGACCTGGGTATTTGCCCAGTTTGGAACCTACAAGCATGTAAATAAAAGAGGGGTGCTTTATAAGGTTTAATTTCACATAGATTTTTCATAAAATTAGGAACAGGCTTCTTCTGGGTAAGCTCATTCCATCTTACACTCTGTGTATGTCACCTTTGACCAAGACTAAAGTCAAGAGTTTACCCTTCTCGAATAAAAAAAAAACCTTAGATACACAAGTTTCCCACTTAATTCATGCATTATACAGACATTAAATACAAATAAAGTAAATTATTGTCAAACAATTAATTAACATAATATAATTTACATACCAATCTGCCCCTGTTCATTAGGATATTTCCGAGGCCGACCTCTCTTTCGAGGCCCCGGAGCTTTAGTAACAACCGCACTGCTCGGAGTCTTGACAAGAGTGCGGGTCCATTGACCCTGAGGGTCATGCTCAACGGGCAGTTCATACTGCAGCAGTAAGCCATTTTCTTGCTTGATAGTAATGGTTTCTGTATCTGTTCCTGGTGATTAAAAATATAATGTTTTTTTTGGTTATGTAGGCAAGAGTGTCTTATGTGTTAATCAGCGTTGTTTCTAGGTCATTTTATTTTCTGATTGGGAAAATTAATTTGTAACACAAATGCAGCGTCTGTCAGACGCTGGAGAAATATTTAGGCGGGAAAATAATGAGCGCACTGAATGGGAAGCTACTATTATTATAATTATTCTTACCTTTAGACGTACTGACTCCAGAAACAGCTTCTGAACTCTTCTTGAATTCCTCCAAACATTCTTTCAGTGTATCGTTGGAAGTTATACACTGCTGCTTGAATTGATAAGCGTAAGTTAGCCGATCTACGCAATTCAAGCATATTAGCGTTGGCAAACTATCATTTTTCGACACCTAAAATACAAAATACCATTTCAATATTTTAATCTCTTTCCGGCGAAATAATAACATCAATATTTTTAACTTCTGGGATGTCAGCAAAAAATCCGAAATCTGCTACAAATAAACCAATATAGCAACATTATTGTAGTAAAAAATCAAATAGGGTGGCCATCGCAACCATTTTGATGTGGTAATTTTTACATACCTCCACGCCGCAGCAGTAGGTGTACTTGTCGCCAAGTTGTTCGTTATTTTCGTCCCAATCAAAGAGGGAAACCATGTCCCCGGTTTCTAGACACACTCGACACGTTAATTGCCAATCCATTTTGTAGCAGAAAGAGCGTAATAGCTTCAAGTTTAGCTAAAAACTCGACAAAATGCAGCGTTTTCTTCAACCGGAAGTTTGAACATTTGACAGCAATACCAACATGACGTAATGATGTTTCTGTCAAAGCGCGGCAAAGGTTGGCTTCCTTATGCCTCTATGGTCATTGTTTATTTGCAAACATTATACATTTTTTATTTATAGACATAAATAAACTTCAAAGCACGTTTTGAAGAAAAACAAAAATTTTGGTATAAAAATAAAAAAAATGTGTCCCATTAACTTACGTGGACCGTACCTAGAAGTAATGATGCCAACTTTCTAAAATAAATGAAATCTGCATTATGGTTCTACACTACTGCCCCTTCCCCTTTCAAGAAACGTCAAATCAGTGCAAAATACAACAATAATAAACACGATGAAATTATATCGAAACGTATTGAACGTGTAATAAATCAATCCAAAATGGAATTATTTCGATCAGAATCGTTTTACATATTCGTTAGAAATGAATCAAGTTTATGGTGGAACAGATTAACGGGGGCATTTTCAGTGCGATCAGGTGAATATTAAAAATCTTTAAATTTTTGGCAACTGCAGTGATATTTGACCCAGTTTTTCATGAAAATATGATGTAGAGTAATTATCTTAACGTTATAAAGTTTTAATTCTTACCTAACAAGTGTTATTTTCATTAAATGAGCTATTATAAATGACTCATGAATTCTGATTATAATCCTTTGTTTTAGCATGGGATCTCTCTGATATTGAAGACATAGAGTGTCTAGGCATTACTGATGGAATAATAGGTAAAGTGGAGCACACCAATATATTCGAACCACGTCTAATGATAATAAAAGAGAGTGCCCCTGTGGGTACAATATATTTCCACCACTCAATTTATAAAATCAAATCAATATGCTTTTTGAATATGGGACCTGTGAATCAAGAGGTAGACCTGTGTCCTTGTACGAAGCATGGATCTTTGAGTGCTGTGGCAAGCTCAAATAAGTCTTTAAATAAAAAGATGGGGGCAAGACTGTTTGAGAACTCGGCATTCCTGAATAAAACTGTTGGTGCTGTGAAGAACGTCAGTAACACAATCAAGACGACCACACAGCAAGCTGCTACTCAGGTATGTTTAAGGCTGCATTATTATGTAACATCAATGTCCAATAGAAGTTGCCTACATTGAGCGAAGGCCTAGAGTAACTAACTAACCAAATTATTTTATATTGCAATTAAATGTCTAGGATTCCTCTACAAAAACAATTGTCCTCCTATCTTCTGCCCCCTATCTAATTATTCTATATTGAGGAAAGACACTGAATAATTACAAACACAATTCTCCATATGATAAAATTTTCATAAATTGAATTATACATTTATACCATATATGGTTGGCCACACCATAGCATTAGTAATATAACAAATATTTTTGCAATTATAGGCAAAGAATAATATGTGGTTTGTGCAATATCAGGAAAATATGTAATAATAAATCAAGTTATTCATTATTTTTATGATTGTGTTGGTATGGAGGAAAATTCTACTTTATTACTCATTAATTTCCTCGGCCAGATTTTTAATGCCCTAGACATACTTTTATTGTTACTTATTGCTACTGTCTAATGGAAATCCTTTAAAGAATTGAGCCTCTTTAAATCATCACCTTTTTGTACACCTCGTTATTATAATCATTTTCCGTACGCAAAATATGCACTGAGAGATGGAACAAGATCAATGACAAACAACTGTTATGTGAAAAGTCACAGAAAACACCTAAAAAAAGTAAGTCTCGCAGCCGATTGACGAGGAGCCAGCAACCAAAAACTTCGCGCCATCTTTCGGATAATCGAGGTTCTAATGTCATCATTTTATTTTAAATCCATTTATATTGAAATATACTGTTACCTTTTATACCACTAAATTGGATGGATATTTGTTACTTAATCATATTTAAACTACTGAACAATATTAGCTGAAATTTTACATGCATACATATTATAAATTATAAACATTGAGATATTAAAAATTTTGCTCATGTCTAAAATCTAAGAAGAAAAATTCCCATCCAGAAGCTATTAATACTATATTATACAAATAGTTAGTCACAACATTATTTCAAGAAACCTTTATTTGCTCAAAAAAATACCTAAGTCAGTTATCAGCAATTGCGTAAGTGTACTATGTACACACTTTACAATGGTTTGATTAATTGCCAATTAAGTTTGCCTTCAACTAATATACTTCTGCATTCTTAATTGGGTAGATGGCACCACTAATCAATTGACGTACTTTTTATGAGCTGTCAAAACGCCATTCTCCCATAGATTTTCTATGACAATACTCAACTATGACGTCACTTTTTTGTCATCTCAATTCACTAACTATTTATTGATTTCAAAGCAACTAAAAATCGATTTTTATAGTTATTTAAAAAATCATCGGGTTTTTAGTGCTAAAATTAAATGTTTTTTTGTGAAGTTGTTTCTTGAAATTATTGGTTAGTGGTGTCATCTACCCAATTTCCCCTGTCGTGATTTCCACATAACGATTTCATCAAAACATTATTTTGGCATGCATCCAAGCATTGAACAAGAAAGATATGATTAGGTGTTAATACATGATTGCTTTATGCTAACACAACACACCATCACGCCTGTATTCCCCGAAAGGTTAGACAGAGGTGTAATGTACACCCACAGTCCGCCGGTATGTTTTGGTTCCCATGTAATAAGGAGCGAGCCTATTGCCATTAACCAGGCACAAATCCAACTCCGAGCTGCTACTGAGAATTCTATAGAAAAACCCAACAACACTTTGCTCAACCTAGGAATTGAAACCTAGGCCTCTAGCGTAGCAGTCGCGCTTAGGACCACTAGGCTAACGAGGCAGTTTATGCTAACCATCCAATTAAATAATACTCATACGATAGATGATCCCGGGAACAAGCTGTAACTTTTATGGAGCACATGTACATACTATGCGATCAATGAAAAAGGTATGAACATTCTGTTTACAGTAATAGTGTACAGTCACGAGCATAAACATGTATACACTTAGGTCTATTTGAAAGTAATTTTCTCCTAAAGCATTGATTAAGATGAAAGATACACTACCATCACGACTGTATTCCCTGAAGGGTTAGGCAGAAGTGTACCAATGAAAATGCAAAGAAAAAAAAAGCAAAGAAAAATGAAACGATATTACGAATATTACACCCATACTACTATGGAATAGGTATTGGTGTCGATTCTGTTATGCACAAGCTAAACTTAATTTAGACTATTTCTATCTTTTTCTCTCCAATCAAATAAGAAAGGGACGGACATGAATATGACTTGTCAATTTTAGTTGATCTAAAACCTCTATACAATTATAGTTGACATGTCAGAACGCGTTGATTAAAAACACGGAAAAGTACAAGGCAAAACTAATTTGACATCCCTAACTTAGTTCTAAGGTATTCACCATCCTTTTCTTTCGCTGTAAGTCAGTAAGAGATGTCATTTCTCTAATTTTAGTTCAGTTTGTGAACAAGAGAATCGGCACCATTATCTGAAAATTCACGAGAAAATCGCTTTTAAATTTTGTCAAGTGAATACATGTGGACGTAGTTATGCAGAAACGATCCAACCCTCAAAGTGTAGATACGCAAAAATGATCCAACTCTCAAAGTGACAGTAGTTCATGCCCTACAGCGTTTACGTCACAGTTGAGCCGAATTTTACGTAGAGACATCCATGCGTTGGAGTTGGCACAGTGCAGTCTTTTTTTTTTACTATGTTGTTGATAAGTCTAAAGGTACAGAAACACATGCTCATTAATAGCATGCTCAAACCAATCGGAGTACGCAAAAATCAAAGTCACGTGAGTTTCCCGTGCTCCGAATGGTTTGAGCATGACGTGTACTTATACCTTTATTGATTAAGCTGCCTTTATCAATGGTAATGTAGAGATTTTATGTAGACTAACTGTTTAATTTAGTGGTATATTTGTGTAAAGTATTTGTTGGGAAAATGGCTTAGGAAATCGCCATGCGCATGAGGTCTCATGAGTCGATATCAAATGCGTATCTAGGTATGGGAACCCTTAGACAAAGTCTTCTTTTTTTCGAGTAGATGATATATATTTTTGGGCCAATTTGGTGGCCACGTTTATGGCGACATCAGTAGCGTTCTCAATGTCCTCTAAAGTGTAGGTGTAGGCCATCGTCTGGTCAGGAGCACCGCATTCGCACTGGGTATCGGTGTGATCTATAATCCCCCATTTAGATAGGTAATTTTTGCAACCTACAGATACATGAAGGCCTACAATTTGTAAAGGGCTTACAATTTGTCCAGTCCCTTTCAGTTCAGTTGGATGTGTATTTTTTTATTTTTGGACAAATTAAAATTACAGCATGTTTTTTTTTCAAACCTAGGTAAAACAATCAGTAAAAAAACAACGCGATCCGAAGCTAGCCGAGCGTTTCGAGAAGCGTCTCACAGATGAACTCATCAAAATATTTGACGACTCTGAAAGTTTCTACTACTCCCGTACCCTCGACCTGACGAACAGCCTCCAGAGGCAGTATGAGATTGAGAAGATCCTGGAGTCAGAAGCTGGGACTGGGAAGCCGGTGGTGGACATCACCAAGTGGTGGAAACATGTGGATGATAGGTTCTTCTGGAATAAGCATATGTTGAAAGATATTATTGCGCTTGGGGTAAGTGTTCATCGCTGTAGTTTTTATAATGTTTCAGAGAAGACTTTTTCGCGACTGATGGTGTTTGCCAAATCTCTCGTCGTCAGTCGATATCGAAAAATTCGTCCTT
Source organism: Caradrina clavipalpis (assembly GCA_932526535.1). Taxonomy (NCBI): domain Eukaryota; kingdom Metazoa; phylum Arthropoda; class Insecta; order Lepidoptera; family Noctuidae; genus Caradrina; species Caradrina clavipalpis. The sequence goes on from OW052110.1 coordinate 4,120,265, forward strand.
TTCTAACCTAACAAACAAATTGAGGGAAAAAAAGCTAAAGTTAAGGGGAAGTTAAGCGATGCCCAACAATGATGCTGGATACTAATTGAAAAAAAAAATGCCAGCGAAGGCAACGCATAGGGTTGAGTGCAAGGCAATGAGGGAGACCTTTGTCTAGCAGTGGGACAATGCAGGTTGAAAAAAAGACAACCATCTACCTCTCACCCTAAACGCATACCAACCTTGTCTGTTCAGTCGTAGCGTAGGTACAAGTCAAAACCAACTACGCGAAACAAATCTTTAGTTCGATCAAGCACAATTGCTTTGACCATGAATTAATTGCGTGCAAACGCAACTATTGCAAGCAAGTATTATGCAAGGCAGTTCTTCAATATGTTAACTGTATTTTAGGTATAAGTGAGCTAAATTAACCAAGCTTGATTTTGAATCACGATACCTACATAAAAGCCTTGTTTGATCAGTAATTTCATGTAGCAACAGTGTTGCAATATTGCAAGATTATTTTTGTACCATATCAGCAGCTTGCAACAGTCCATTGCTGGATATAGGCCTCTCCAATCGCTCGCCACTTAGCTCGATTCTCGGCAACTCTCATCCAGTTGCTACCAGCTACCCTGCGAAGATCGTCACTCCAAGCCTGAGGGAGTCCCACCTTACGCTTGCCGATTCGCGGTTTCCACTCAAGAACACGTTTAGCCCAACGGTCATCGGTTCTACGGCTAATATGGCCGACCTTTTGCCTTTTCAGCTTACTTAGCATAAGTTCACAACGAGACGAGACACGACGTGACGTTGAGCGCACATTTTAATAGAACGACTCAAAATATAACTTTATTTACCACACGATAAGATACACATTTCATTGTGAGAAGATGTAACGTATTGCTGAATCGTGATAATGAAATGTGTATGTTATAGTGTAGTAAATAAAGTAAAATTTTGAATCGCTGTATTAAAATACACGAGCAGCGTCACGTCGCGTCGCGTATTGGTGTGAACTGACCATTATTCTGTGACCTATGTAGACAAAACTGGTTCTTTTTGCACTGAAAATAAAATCTGTTTTACTTTAGAAGTTCCAAGTTTTTACGTAAGTTTTTATTTCTAACAGAGCCCAGGCTGCGACGAGTGGGTCCTGCCCATCATCCAAGGTTACGTGCACCTGTCTCAGATAGCGGTGGAGCCAGCAGACGTCAACCCTCTGAACACGGAGTCTCTTACCAACACCAACTCTTGTGATGAGACCTTCACGCTAGGAATCATATCCAGGCGGTCCAGATACCAAGCTGGCACGAGGTAAGTGATTTTTACTGGATTGCCAAGCATGGTTATGCTTTTTGAGCGTATATTTGTGTTTTTGTAGGGTTCTTTATTTCCTCGTAGCATTTATAGGACGGGATATATGTCAAAGATTGACTTGTTTAAAATAAAATCAATATGGCAGATTTTAGCCGATGTGTATTGTCATGATATCTAGTTTACTCCATGACCTTGTGTGATATTAAAATAAAGGGCTCAATTAGTTGAATCCAAATAAAATACTCGCTAAAAAGTTTCAAATAAATAAAAACAAGACTTCAAAAACAAGTCTAAACTCTATTCAAAATAAAACCATTTTTATCGTACTCCAATATGATGGCAATATAGCGCGTTTGGGGTTTGATGCCATCAAACCCCAAACGCGGTTATAATGTGGTTTAGACTTTGAGGATATTTCACCTCTTTAAATTTTTGTATCTAAAAGGAAAATTGATAAACAAACACACACTTTTCACACAATATTTTCCCTCAATCCTCACTTCTTTCTTTTTATGACTCATTTTTGTTTTCCCTTATCGACGTACACGCAACCGATATGGTTTTTTAACAGGATTATGTTTTCGTTCATCATCATAACACAATTTATGATGATTCAGTGATGCCAGAGAATTGTTATCACCGTATTATCAGGCTGTTAAAACTCTCCAGTACAAAGTAAACGAATATAAACGCTCTCCAGATAAAAATAATGGATTCAAAACACTAATTTACTATCGGTTAGTTTTATCATGTGGCCTTGATACACAAATACATAATTTTATATATAAACTCACGCCTTTTTCCCATGGTGGTAGGCAAAAACCACCTGCTATGATTCTTACATACTCTTTTCGCCTCGTCCACGTTCATACATCTGGTAATACAAGCACGCCGGTTCTGCATCATCGTAGTTTCTACCTGTGATTTCGTCCGCGTGGTTTCGTGTCACCCGCTTTGAATTACTTCTTTGGGCACTCTTTTTGTTCTGTGGGCACTTTAAGTTAAATAGCCTAAACTTTTCCTCATGAAAGTGTTATTGGGTTTTTCTATGAAATTCTCAGTAGCAGCTCGGAGTTTGGATTTGTGCCCGGTTAATGGCAAAAGGCTCGCCCCCTATTACATGGGACCTAAATATACCGGCGTACTGTGGGTGTACATTAGTACACCTCTGCCTAACCCTTCGGGGAATACAGGCGTGATGGTATGTTTTCCTCATGATTTTGATCATCATATGCAAAAATATTTTTTCCAATCCGACTGCTAGTTCTAGAGATAAGCGCAGTTAAACAGACACCAACAAAAAACTCTTCAGTATTAATATTAATGAGGCATTCGAGGCCGCTTCCACCCGCTCCTTTTGGAAATCTATAGGGGATGTCCTGCGGCTGATATGATGATGATGATGATTATATTAATATGTAGATTATAATTATATTCTATTCCCTTAGGTACAATCGCCGAGGCATCGAGCCGGGCGGCAAGGTTGCTAACTACGTGGAGACGGAACAGATCGTGTCCATCATATGCTCTGATAGCATACATAGAGCTTCCTTTGTTCAGGTAAGTTGTATCTTGAGACATCTGTTTAAGCATTTATTTTTACGTACATTGGATGGTAACCAAGCCGACGGCCACCTGACGCTAAGTTGTCACCGCTGTCTATAGACATGCTCAATACAGGAGGCCTTGCAAATGCGTTGCCATCCCAAAAAATAAAGTTGAAATGTCTCATGTGCCTGTAGTTTCATCGACTTCAAACCGGAACACCGCAACGCTGCTTAGCGTAGACATGACGGCCTGTCCATTCATTATTGGCACCTAAATATTGATAACTATTATAATGGAACCAAATTGCACAGAATAATGGCCAAGGTTTTGTGGAAGCTGACCGGTATATGTATCCGCGCATTTAAACAAACAAAAAAAGCTTTTCAGGTTTATTATATTAGTATAGTTAAAAATCTAGGAATTTAAGGGCAGTTACACAAGCCCTTAAACCAAACCTCAAATTCGAGTTTAAGGGTACAAACCTACCCTTAAATTCGAGTTTTTTTTTTTAGTCAACAGGGTTTTGGAGAAACCATTGAAACTACAAAGTTTAGTAATTTATTTTTCCTCGTAGTGTACTTCGTACTTTTCGACTATACGTGGTAACATACCGCCATCTCATAAAACAGTATTATTTTAATATTACTTTGCCTTGCACACTGTCGGATTTTCAAGGCTTACTGTCTCGTTAGCCTAGTGTTCTTAAGCATGACTGCTACGCTAGAGGTCTTGGCTTCGATTCCCAAGTCGAGCAAAGTGTTATTGGGTTTTTCTATGAAATTCTCAGTGGCAGTTCGGCAGGCTCGGAGTTAGGATTTGTGCCGGTTAATGACAATAAAATCGGTGAAAATATATCCGTGAACTGAGGGTGTACATTGGTACACCTCTGCCTAACCCTTCGTTATGTATTAAACTGGTAATGTTTTAAGAAAAGATAGTAAGCCCCAAGGCCTCTCACACTTGATATAAAATAAAATATGTGCGATCCGAAAGGAAAAGTCTTTCGTAATAACGTAATTGCTTCTCATTACTCAAACCTATGATTAATGTTAGGTGGTGTTTTAATTATAGCACAACGTGATTTCTTTTTTTTATTATAATAAACTAGCTTTTGCCCGCGACTTCGTCCGCGCAAATGTCGGTTATTGCGGACGCAGATGAAGGCTCCAAATAAAAAGTTGCTTATGTCCTTTCTGTGGATTTACCCCGTACCTCATTTCTGTTTATTCTTCAAAGCGTAACAGACAGACAGACTGAGATACTTTAGTATTGATAATATTACTATCTTCTACCAGCGACTTCATCCGCGTCTGATATATTATCCCACGGGAACCGAACATTTTTCCGGGATAAGTATCCTATGTGTTATTCCACACTACAATCTATCTCAGTGCCAAATTTCATAAAGATCCGTTCAGCCGTTTTAGCGTGAAGAAGAGACAAACATACACACACACAAACTTTCGCCTTTATTATAGGTATTAGTGTGAAATATGTATAAATATGGATTACATTATACATTTACAATGATTTTATGAAACCGTTACTTCTGACGTTCGCATAGTAAAATGTCATGCGCCGATGGGTTTGAGAGAGCAAATCAAGTTTCAGTTATATTGTACTTTTATTTTTTTTTTGAAATTGCAAATTCATGGAGGTTTTGCTTCCTACATCGCTTTTTAAAAGGTTTTTGTATAGTAGAAGTACAGTATAGGTTTAACGAGGTGTGAACCAAAGATGTTAAAATATTTAAAAAAAAAACTTTACCCTCGCTTTCGTTGGCGTAAATGACAGTTATCGTGGATGCAGACGAAGTCATGGAATAAAGAGTAGCCTATGTTCCTATCCAGATCCCAAGCTATCTCTTTGTCAAATTTCATTACAATCGGGTCAGAGGTTTTGCCGTGATAATGGAACAAATACACCAGAATTACTTTCGCTTTTATGATCTTAGTATGAACTAGCTTTTGTCTGCGACTTCTTCAGCGTCAAACTTGATATATTATTCCACGGGAACCGTAATTTTTTCCGGGATAAAAAGTATCCTATATGTTATTCCACACTACAATCTATCTTAGTGTCAAATTGCAACCAGATTCGTACAGCCGTTTAATCGTGAAAGAGTAACTAACATCCAACTATTCATCCTCACAAACTTTAGCATTTATAATATTAAGTAGGATATTAGTAGGATAGTAAGGAGTAAGATTGCATAATGTGTATTAAAGCTGGTACAATAAGGCTTAAATTTAAAGAACAGGGTGTTTATTATTGTAACTTCCAACAGGTGCGCGGGTCTGTGCCCATCTTTTGGAGTCAGCCGGAGTACAAGTTTAGACCTCCACCGCGTCTTGATCGTAGTAAGTATTATCTCTATTATTTTATCGGTTGATATCATTGTTGTATGCCTAACATGGTAGAGCAGTGCAATGCACATCATCAATTAACCTCTAACAACCCTGTAACCACTGTCTCACAATAAAGATCTTTGACTTTGACTTTGACTTATTTGTTTCTAGCTATGATCATTTTCGCTGAAATTTCAATTGTAATGACATGAAATTATGGTATAAATTGCTATTCATCACCTAAAAATACCGTCCCCTACCGTTGATGGGCACTGCATTGTTCTATTGGAAAACATTCGAATTGTCCGTTTTGAAATCATTATCCAAGTTTCCTGGCGAATAACATACTTCTTCCACGTGAGTGTCGTGAAGGCCATCACGACCTTAGCTACGCCCGCCTCTCATACATAAAGTTGCAGGTTCGGTACCGGGCAAGTACCAATGTGACTTTTTCAATTCATACATTCTGCGTAGTCTCTAAGTTTACCTTCAAAATTTATGATAATGATCAAGGACAAAGAAGAGTGTGAGGAAAACTGGACTTGTCATTAATATGTGTCCAAAATCTGCAATCCGCTTTGAGCAAGCGTGGTAATCATACCCTTTCTATATGGCCTATTCCTATAGGCTTCTTGCCTTTGCCCTGCCAATAATAGGCTGATATTATTATTCCTTCTCCACCAGCCGAGCAAGAATCCCACGTGGCCTTCAAGAAGCATTTTAAAGAGGAGCTGGAGATCTACAAGAACGTGTGCATAGTGAATTTGGTGGAGCAGCAGGGCCGCGAGCGGATCATATGGGACGCGTACGGGGACCATGTGCTGAAATACAACAGCCCCGATATTATATACGCTACGTTCGACTTCCATGAGTACTGGTCAGTGAGGATTTGCTATACTCATCATCATCATAACAGCCACAAGACGCTTTTTTTTTTTTTTAAAGACGGGAAATCATCAAATAACTTCCCCCGCCCTGGGCGGGGCGGGAGGGAGTGTCAGACTTTTACTGACTAAAACCCGTCTATGTTCCTTCATGTGCCCTTTGCGTTCCGGGGGCGCGGTATCTCTTGCTCACAACCCGCAGCCTCGGCAGGCATCGGCCCTCAGTGGCCCCATCCAAGTTTGCTGACATCTCTTTGAGGCGCGCGTGGAACACGAACGCGCCGTCGACACGGTCTGTCGTTATTTAATGAACGTACGGACGGTGAGCTACCCATTGCTCACCGTCCACAGACCCGCGTCTACGGTGGCCGGGAGTCGTCTCTTGGCTCCCGACGCCCGGAGTGTCTACCGCGGCGGCCGCTGGGAAGCCACAAGACGCTGGATATAAGCCTCCCCGATAGATTTCCAAAAGAACCGGTTGGAAGTGTACTGCATATTGCGTTTTCCTACGGTCTTAGGTGATTGGCACACTGCCCCGCATCACGGAGCGTGTCGCGGGAGCGCGTGTTCTTACGTTGTTTGCAAGTATCTGTGTTTGTATAGAAAACACGCGTAGTCCAACACACAGAAAACGTGTGTCGGACCACTTTGCTGATTTTATGGTTTTCTGTGTGTTGCAACACTTTGCAGATCACCAAAGCTCCGTCGCCGCGCACCACGGAGCGTAGCGTGGGGCAGTGTGCACATCGCCTTATAATATTAGTATATATTCAGGTTCAAAATCACTAGCATAGTGACCTACTTGAATTAGACGACTATGCCAAACTGCACCTTATATTCTCTACATTTAAAAGTCACTTTTGAACGTCAATCCCCCTAACAACTTGTTCTAATTTTTTCCGTACATCCTCAGTCGCGGGATGCACTACGAGAACGTGAACATCCTGATTAACGCGCTCGCCGACGTGATAGGGGAGATGCGGTTCTGTTGGCGCGACGATAGAGGTCTCATATGCACGCAGAACGGCGTGTTCCGGGTCAACTGCATCGACTGCCTCGATAGGACCAATGTAGTGCAGGTATGTGGCATTGAGATGTTAAATGAGCTAAACCACAATCTCTTAAAATGTAATTATTAATACGTCAAACATTTTTTTTTTAATTTATTGACTAATTTGTTTTTATTTTGTTTTAATCTGCCTTCAACAAACATGCAAGGCACGAGCATTGAGCATTGACTTGTAATAACTAAAATAAGTTCTTCGTGCCTTCTCTGTATGAGAAGAGATGTTTGCCCTGCAGTAGGACAATGTTAGGCTTGTATTATTATTTAATTTAATACGCTAAATATCTTAGTAAATACTTTAGTATTCAAAACTCCACATGTACTGTCAAAAGTTATGCTTAGAACAGATTAAAAATAAATCAGTGTTAAATATCCAAAATTACAATTACTTCAAAATATGGCAGAAATCTAGACTTCACTGTTACATAATTTCAAATTTCGTTCTTTTACGCTTATACGATATCTTGCACCTGTCATGTAATATCGTCACCACCTTTGGTTGACTAATAAATAAAGCCTTAATCATTAGGTCCGCCTATGTACGTTCAGCAGCAAAAATCGTGTAACAATGTTACTTTTACATACCGTTTAAATAGACACCAAATAACACTATTCACTACAATTCAGACTTTCAGGCAACTTTTTGCTCTACCTGGGAATCGAACCCAAGACCTCTAGCGTGGCAGTTTAATTAAATAACTCTAATAACTCTTTCAGACAGCGATAGCGAAGTACGTGCTAGAGCTGCAGCTGTGCCGGCTCGGGCTGGGCACGCCGGGCTGCAGCCTGCCGCCCGCGCTGAGGCAGGCCTTCCTCACCATGTGGGCGGACAACGGGGACATCGTGTCCAGGCAGTACGCCGGCACTAAGGCTTTGAAGGTACCTTCTTGATGAATAGGAGAATAATCTTCTATATATAAAAGAAAGTCGTGTTAGTTACACTATTTATAACTCAAGAACGGCTGAACCGATTTGGCACAGAAAATTGGTGGGGAGGTAGCTTAGGTTCAGGAGACGGACATAGTTTTTTTTTTGTATGGTAGGTAGAACTTGGATTTTTGTACCGATTTTCAGGGCAGGATAACGCCTGCCGGGCCCGCTAGTTAGTCATAAATCATTTATTTCAGACCATTAGTCCATTTGGGTTAGTATACAAATAACTTAGAAACTAATGTTAGTACCTACCTCTAGCGAGATAAATAATTACATTCCACCTGTCCGCTATTGCTATCGTTCTAAATAAATGCATGGGCATAAATGTTGTAGGTAGAGTTATTTGAGTGTCAGTTGATCGAAATTACGAGGCCTAAAATGACGAGATATAGATAAAGAGAAATGAGGTATACTGCACACTCTTGTCTATGTTTATATCTATGATTTTTACAGGCTTAATAAAGTACTACATACAGCAGATCTTCAGATTTGCTTCGAAAGAAAGAAAACACATTTATTTGATCCTAAAATAGCACATAAAATTAAATGTAGAGTATAAAATAAAAGACAAGGTCGAAAATATTAATCGTTTTAATCTTATTTGCTCAACACGGCTATCGCACAGCGACTCATGCGCTAAGCAGATCTATAGACGTTGGAGTTGACCTGAAAACTGGTGTCAAATAAAAAGTAGATAAAATCTTCCGTATTTCTGACGTTATAATTTTCTCCACAGGGTGATTACACAAGAACAGGCGAGAGGAAATTCACAGGACTAATGAAAGATGGCGTCGCATCCGCTAACAGGTAACTCAAACATCCAAAACAGACCCACCAAAATTATTTAGGGGTCCAGGGTACAAATACCACAAACAATTTTTCAGATTCATCATCCGCCATTTTAACGACAAAATTACGCAATGTGCCATAGACATTTTACTCGGACAGGAAGTCAATATGGCGACTGTAATGACGTTTGACAGCTTTTGGCGGGATTTTAAGACTGCGTCAATGATGTTGGTTGAGAATATGGATACTGAGAGGCCTAAGTTAGAAATGATGCCGAGTTACTTCGGACATGGGTTGACTAGCGAACTGTTGGGCGCGGAGATAGCATACGGAGTGGGGAGGTCAGTCCATTGGAATACTATACTCTGTTTTTTTTTAGATAGGTGTCAATTTTGACATGACATTGAAAAATAACCTAAAATATTTCGTTAAATTCATAAAACGTTTGGATTTTCTTATACTATGTGTAATCTACATGAAATTTTATTATGTGGAAAATGTATTTAAAAAAACATGCTAAAATAGGTATGTATATAACAGTTAAACGAACTATTTGGTTTACAGGCAAAATTATTTGTTTTTCTATTACACTGACAATATTCATTTTTATTAAATGTGTAACAACTTTTTAAGCTGCTCAGCACACTCACAACATTGTACAAAAGTATTTGCTGGTAGCCTGTATACCAAATAGTTTGTTTGAGTGTACACTGTACATATTTTAAAAAGACAGTCAAGTTTGTTTAATTTAACATAAATGCATAAAGGAACAGAGTGTAGATTTTACTAACGAAATTTACTTGCGCTTTCCTTGACCTCCTCTCCGTGATCTGTAAAGCTTTGGCACTCCTTGAAGACAGGCTTCCAACTTCCAAAAGACTGCTGTTTTTCTAATTTTCTGTAGTTTTATAAAATGTTAACACATTAGTATTAACTGCGGTGCCGTGTGTCAACTTCTAACACTTTGACCTTTAACCGTAAAACGAATACACTCCCGGGTCTCAAATCGAGCCACTTTTCATTTTTTTAATGGGGCTACAAGCTTTTACTGCCAACTCTGTCGACGCGAAAGTCAAGTATACGTCGTGAAAGAACTAAGCAACGGATTTTAACGCGGTATTCATCAATAGATAGATTAATTCAAGAGTAAGGTTTATACTTATAGAACATCACGCTACGACCATCGGGAGCGAAGCAGTAACCAAAAACGTAACTAAATGCGGGTGATACCGCGTAGTATATAGCTAATAATGTAGTTTAGTACTTAACTAGTTAGTTATTCCATTTTATCGGTAACCATGTCAGAGGCCCTTGAGGCGGTTTAGTAACTCTGACACTAGGGTGTGTGGGGTCGTTAGACCTTACTGCCCACACGATAAAGAAGAAGATTCCATTTTGTATAGGCGATATCATATTCTTTCACCTATAATCACACACGGCTTTTTCAAAGCCACTTGATTATATGTGTGCGTGACTGTTTCCTTCTATCAGTCCTCACACGTATAGTAAAAGTGGACTTTGAAGCCAGTAAGCCGGCGGCAGCTTTCACGTTATTCCCAGTCGTCACACTTGTCCAAGGTATGTATGTACATTCAACAAAGCTATTCGGTATACAGCCAGTTTACTTGCGATTACTTTTAAACAATGTTGTGAGTGTGCCGAGCAGTCGATTCTATAAATAACTCTCTTAAGTGTGTCATATAATTAAAAAGAAATAACGTATTCAATAAAAATGAATATTAGCAGTGAAATCGAAAGATGAATAATTTTGCCAGGATATATCAAATAGTTTTGTTGAGTGTACCTAGATTTTTTTTCTTCCGGCTTACCTCTTATGAAAATTTACCATTCGCTACTGGTATAATAATAATACCAGCATTAGCAGCATTATTATTAATGTCCCACTGTAGGGAAAACATCTCTTCTTATACAGAAACAGCACAAGCAGTGATCACCATGCTTGCTCAAGGTGGATTGGCGATTTCAGATCTATATTAATTATTATAAGTCCAGGTTTCCTCCCGATATTTCCCTTCAGTGATATCCAAGATAACTTAGAAAGTAAATATAAAATAGAAAAAAGTGTTATTGCTGCTTGCTTGTTCCCGATTGAGAACTCAACAGACACATGTGTCTTTTTAAATGATCGTCAATTCAGCTTTGGAACAATGATGACACCAAAATAATTGTCAGTATGTCTACTTCAAGATCGCGTAAAAATAATCTTTAACTCATATTTATAAAAATATAAAATAATAATATACCATCACGCCTGTATTCCCCGAAGGGATAGGCAGAGGTGTACCAATGTACACCCACAATTCGCCGGTATATTTAGGTCCCATGTAATAGCGGGCGAGCCTATTGCCATTAACCGGGCACAAATCCAAACTCCGAGCTGCTACTGAGAATTTCATAGAAAAACCCAATAACACTTTTTGCTCGACCTGGGAATCGAACCCGGGACCCCTTGCACAGCAGTCGCACTTGCGACCACGAGACCAACGGGGCAGTTAACTCATATTTATTTGAAAGTTCTAGCTAGTTTAAGCTTCTATAACTACTCATGGAAGTATACGGTGGGTCGATTTAGTACACCGGGAGCGTATACCTGCTGACTAATATCAAGTTGCCTGTAAATAGGCTTCCAGAAAATGTTTGCATACTTCTAACATATCTGTCGCTATTTAACAACTGGTTTTAAATATATGACTGACAACTGGTTTCGAATGATATAACGTTAATCTACGGCCATTGTAGTAGGTTTGAAATAACATCGTCAGTTTTACACCCAATATTCCTAATTTGAATGGTTTGTGGGTAAAAAAGCACCTTACACTATACTTTTTTCTCCACACAGTTTTGCAGTTATAAATGAACAATCTTCTGAACTGTGATAAAATTTATCAGCTAGAATGTTAGTTGCCGGTTCCAAAAAGTAAGTTTCTGTGTGCAGTGTGCAGAGTCCTAAGATCAAATTCACTAAACGACAGACCTTTTTTGACGTTACTCCGAGCCTCTGTGTCACTTTTTAAAGGCTAAGGCTACAATCAAGAACCAAATTCCAGGGCGCAGCCTTGGAGTGGTTTTGGTTAAACACCCCCCGAAATATACAAAATATCACGTTCATTATAATACTTCAAGAAGATACTCTTTTTTTTCATACGAATATTAATATCATTTCATGCACATTTTTGTTACTTTATTTTCATCACCCCTTTAAAACAGAGGGTGAAAAACTTGGCTACGCCGGTGACATAACCAGTAGGTGTATCTGTCAAAGTCGCTCTAAAATATAGTTATTTTAAAAGATTTTGATGTAAGTTTACAATTAGCTCTTACCCTCTCAGAAGCTCGGCCTAACATAACATTTAGAGAGAGAGGCAAGCTTCAATTGAACCGCATTTAAGAATTCGCCACTTAATTTCCTCCACTTGTTTCAGATACTACCTCTCAACTTTCAAAGACGCCCTCCGTCAGGTAGCCATAGACGTGATGACGGGCGAGTCTAAGACCATCCCCGACCAGCTGATCGTGCCCGACTGCGCGCGGTGCACCTCCGTAAAGGTTCTCATGTTCAATGTGCGTGCATGTGCGGCTTGCTCCCCGTATATCCACAGGAAAAGTTTTGAAACAGTGCGCAAATGTTGACTTAATAAACTTGAAATTGTTTTAATGTTTCGTATTTTTTGATTTTGATGTGGTTTAGTGAATGATAGAGCTATTGCTTACGTAAGATGTAGGTAGGTAGGTAACAACACTAGGGTTGCAGAATTTGTTTGAAACACGGACGGTTCGGAACACGGATGGGTTTTTGTCAGTAAGAGTCTGTCACTTCTCTCCGCTCGACGCTCCCAAAGCGGAAGAAGTCAATTGATGATTTCCTAGCCTGACAAAAAATAAAAAAGTTAGATATCAGCTGTGCGCTCGGTCCATGCGCCAATGTAATGGCCGCTAATTACATAAGGTAGATAAGTATTTTATTTTAAGGCTTACCCAAAGTTGTAATTTCAGTTCAGAAATGCGAACTGCGGTGTTATTCTGTAACACCCTCCTTCCGTGAAGTGAGCGTGTGGCGTCTTGTCAATCCCTAGCATCGTATAGTGACAGCCCAGTTTTAGATCACTTCACCTCCGAGGGAGATTTCTTACAGAATAAGCCGGCTGCTCATAATTTTTTACCACACATTACACAAACAACCACTTTATCTCATAAAACTCACGGATAGTGAAGGCGAACATTATGCGTGATTGTGCCTGCGAATAACACTACTGTCTTTCACTGCTGCTCGCTAGGGAGAAGGCATTTTATTATTTTTGGTGAGCGATGCAAATCCTTAAGGTGCAACCTCCACGGTAGCCCGCCAAATTCAAATTTACTTACGTTTTTTGCAATTTAATTTGCAAGTCAGTATTAGGTTTAATGTTGATTAAAGTAAGATTCGCGGGCGTAAGAAGTATGTATTTTGAGAATGTTAACCATTAAAATCAGTAAAATAACTCTATAAGTCGGTATAATTCCAAAATGTCAAGATTTCATGAAATAGTCATTCTTTGGGTTTACCTGGCCCTATGGAGTTTTATTGCTGACTTAAATGGTTATAATTCTGAAAATACACAATTCTTACGCCCGTGAATTATACTTTAATCAACATATAACTTAATACTAACTTGCAAATTGCAAAAAACGTAACCAAATTTGAACTTCGCGGGCTACCGTGGAGGTTGCACTTTAAGGACTTTCTCTGTCATTTGGGTGACGGAGGGGCAGGTCGGACTCTTACCGGCTAAAACCACCGCGGTGTTCCACCTCTGCCTATGGTCGGAGGTGCGGGATTCGCATAAGCATTAACCGCTCCCCCGACAGGCCTCGACCCGCTGTAACTAAGTGGGTCCCGGAAGAAGGGCAACCGTGCCGCTTTCACTGATATTGTTACGAATAAATTATATCCCTATCTTGCTGAACAATTTATGGGAATATATTCTATTACTGAAAAATAACTGCCAAAAAAATTGCGCGTTGAGACAAAACTTTTCCTGTATAAACAAACCGACTTAGGGTCTGCGCAGATTAGCACCAGGGATGGTAGAGGATCTCAAATTTATTAATTGAATTTAATAGTTATCCAATCGAAATAAGGTATATATTTCTATGCTCGGTGATCGGCCTCGGAGCTACGATGTTACGATCGATGTTCGATGTTACTATTAAATTCAATTGATAATTTTAAACCATATACCGGCGAACTGTGGGTGTGCATTGGTACACCTCTGCCTAACCCTTCGGGGAATACAGGCGTGATGGTATATTGTGATAAATTTAAAATCCTCTGCTGTCCCGTCGGCTCGTCTGCGCAGACGATTATAGTTTTCAGTCATTGCAACAGCCTGGAACAACCTCCAATCATTAGCTGCCACCGCTCCGCCTTCGAGCCGTCACCTTTTTATATTGTCATTGAAAAATGTATTCTTATGCACATGATTTAAAGCCCTAACTTGTTGTATTGGAGCCGTGCTGTTATAATGATGAACCTTATTTTAGTTATCATTGCTTAAATTGTAGTAGTACTTGGTATGTATTGTAGTTTTTATTGTGGTTATTAGTTTAGGCACATCATTTTAATTTTCATGTAATTATTTAAAGGTCAGATCATAATAACGGGTGTAAAAAGACGCTTAAAGTAGCCGAAAATTACATGTTCTCCTAATCATTGCGATATTTTCTTATGTTCTGGGACATACCTGCCCCCCTAGCCAAGTCACAAACGATAATCGTAAACGCTCGGTAGGTACCAATAGATTTTCAACTTAATACCCAAGAGCCTTAAGTTGAAAATCTATTAAAGATTTCTAAGCGTTAGCGACTGGAACGAACGAAAACGCTATGCAATCTTCATTACATCTTCAACTTAAAACCAAGCACATAAAGTTGAAGATCTATTAAAGCCTACTCAGCGTTTGCGTTTATCGTTTGTGACTTGGCTAGGGGGGCTGGGAAGCAAGTTACGAAGATGTAAATGTTTTAACTTTATGTTACTGCCCCGTTGGTCTCGTGGTCGCAAGTGCGACTGCTGTGCAAGGGGTCCCGGGTTCGATTCCCAGGTCGAGCAAAGTGTTATTGGGTTTTTCTATGAAATTCTCAGTAGCAGCTCGGAGTTTGGATTTGTGCCCGGTTAATGGCAATAGGCTCGCCCCCTATTACATGGGACCTAAATATACCGGCGAACTGTGGGTGTACATTGGTACACCTCTGCCTAACCCTTCGGGGAATACAGGCGTGATGGTATATTTTTTTTTTTTAAGTTACATTTTTTTACAAAAACAAGTACCATACAAGGACTCCGGTACTATTATATGGACCCATTAGCACAATAATTTGCTTGTATAACACTGCATGCCGTGGAGAGTGATTTTTTCACCAAAAATAAGCCTTTCCCAGCAGAATTTATGAGTGGCTAACGGCCAGGTTATTTGTCTTTTTATACCCAGTTTATAAGAAACATGTCGATAAATGTGTAAAGTGGTATTTTGAAGAATGAATTACACGATTTAGTGGATCTGTCAATTATTGCACTTATATCATTGCTCAGTAGTGCTTTTTTAAGCGTGTTCACAAAATTGCCCTCTGCTCAAGACTCCCTCCTCCAAAGATATCTATCTGACCAACTTCTCTCTATTTGTTCCAGGACCAATCAGAACACGACACGGCGACGATGGCACAACACGTCAAGTCGTTGATAGACGACTGTAAGAAGCTATTGGTTGATACGGAACCCGTGCTTGGATCCTGGGGGCTTATTGATGCGGATCCCAGGTAAATTATATATTTTATCAGTTGAAGATTGTAAATAGCCTTCAAATGAGGTTTTATGCTAGCTGTAAATTTTCTTCAATGATAAAAAAAAAGATATGTAACGAAAAAAAAAACGTACCATAGGTACGTACGTTATACGCGCTCATACCTTAGTACATATGCCTTTAACACCACAAATAAATTATTTGAAGCTTAAATTCTTTTCTACAATCCAGTTTTAACATGTCCTCAGTACCGGCGACCCTCAGGAGACAGAGATGGACAGCGTGCTAGTACTGACGAGCGACGCGTACTACGTGGCCGACTACGACGAGACGTCGGACCGCCTGCTGGGCGTGCAGCGCGTGCCGCTCGCTGACGTCACGCTCATAGAGCTGGGGCCCTTCGACGCTAACTGTACTACGGTCAGTACTCTTAGATAAGCTTCTACACACATCATCATCTGCTTAACCTTTTCCCAACTATATTCGGGTCGGCTTCCAGTCTAACCGGATGCAGCTGAATACCAGTGTTTTACATGGGGCGACTGCCTATCTGACCTCCACAACCCAGAAACTGGGCAACACGATACCCCTTGGTTAGACTGGTTGTCAGACTTCTTGGCTTCTGACTATCCGTAACGACTGTCAAAGATCTACGAATGACAGCCGGGACCAACGGCTTTACGTGCTTTCCGAGGCACGGGGGTGTCACACCACCAACTTCCAAACTCCGGGCTGCTACTGAGAAATTCCAAATGGAAAAACCCATTAACACAAAGCAAACATAAGCTTCTACACACACAAAAGGAATTAACTGGCGAATCTACATGGACGTTGTTTGTTTGAATTTAGCAAAAAAAAACCTAATATCAATTTTACTCCATCATTTTTAATAACGCCTGACGATGGAGCCTTATAAGGAGTAATTTAGGCTACTTTTATTTTAGACACTAAGTCGTGGGCGTAAGCTGGTATAAAATATAACCTTTGTATGCCTTTACAATCTGCCTTGGAAATGTTAAAATTAATTTAAATTAAGAAAAATAATATATTATTATTAATAAATTTTACTTATCATGTCTGTGAAGTATTTCCAATTATTTTAAAAGACCCAGTATACGTTCTAATTATAGTATACCCCAACATAGTTGGGAAAAGGCTAGGCAGATACGTTCTAATTGCCTTGTTGATTTTCTCTCGCACAGCTGTTTAGCGTGGGCCGCAAGAGCGGCAGTGACGCGATCTACTGCATCCGCGTGAGCTACACGAGCGGCGGCGAGCCGGGCTACTTCCACATGTTCCGCTCCACCACGCTGCGCTTCTTCAACAACATGGCCGTCGTCATCAACACCAGGGACGAGATGATTGGTACTGTATAGTTAAGCTTAGTAATAACACCACACTATTATTCTTACTCTGCTGGGCAAAGGCCTGTTCTCATACAGAGGGCCTTACTCATAAAAATAACGCTAATTCATACTTAGCTACCTCTTATGTGACTGACTGAACGATGAAACACTATTTTAATCTGCCAACACTTAGACGGTCAGCATAGAGCATGACCAAATTATTCGACTAAAGAACGAAATCGAACGAACAATTGACCATAATTGTCAAAATTTACAATAGAATCCATAGACCAAAAATGTCATCGTCACAGCTGATTGTAGCCCGCCATCTTACTTCCGAACTACTTATACTTAAACAACGGGTCGCCGCTGTTTAAATTTTCTGTCACTTAGGCAACATCTCAACGCTGATTAACGTTTATAGGTAAGATTTTTCACCTGAGACACCGTTGAAAGTGGTTGCTATGTGAAAAATAATTGATTTTTAGTCAAGGATTTCAGAGTTAGTCAATTGATAGGTAGCTAAGTATTATTTAGCGTTATTTTATAAGTAAGGCTGTTAGACGGCACGATCATTGATCACCACGCTTGCTCAAGGCGGATTGGCGGTTTCAAACTTGTATTAATTACTGTTAACTGCCCGCGACTTCTTCTGCGTGGCTTATTTCACTATATTATATTTAATTGACTATTATTATCTGAAATTTATGAGTGTTTAATGTCCAAAACATTTCACTTGCTTACAAATGTGGGAGAACGCGTGTTTGGTCGCTTTAGCCGAACTAAATCTGTTCCATTTTGTTAAAGAAAAAGAAAAATAGAAAACAATCCGTAGGGATCTGGAGCTTTCATTTAATTTTGTTAATGGACCATTTTATTAATCTTTTTGTAAATTAAGGTTAACAAAGCTTTTATTTTCCTTTCTCGGTCAATCTGTATTTTTGTACCTATACAAGTATATTTATTCTTAATGTCAACAGAATCACTTCACTCGATTTGTGAGTCGTTGATGGTAGCGCGTGATGTTGCCAAGCTAACGCCGATACCCTTCCACGATGGAGTCAAACTGGAGAAGAGGAAATCTAAAGTAAGTTTATTGCTTTCTTCATGAGATAACTAGCTTGTGACTTCGACTATTCCATTCTACCATCGATCGGTGCTATAGATCAACGATCGATCATGAATTTGACGACAAATTGTGCTATTGCCAAACAAAATCTACGAGAGAATCGCGTTTTCACAGCTCATAATTGATTAGTGGTATCTGTCACGCAATTATAAGGACTATACCGGGTCTACCATAGGTTTAAATCATAAATTATTTTTTTTATAACACCTCAAGTACTCGCCATACTTTATTTATTTATGTAAACACGGCTTTGGTGAGCCAATTAAGCTAACATAACAGATTAAAATAAATACGGTATATAATATAGGTGGTAATAACATCAAGCGGGCCGTTAGCTTGTTTGCCACCTCCAGTGGTATAAAAAAATACGTTCAGTTTACGCTATAAGAGCTAAGACGTAGGCATGCTGAAAAAAAATCTAAATTAATAAATACCCTTTGACATTACCAGGTGCATCCAGGTCAGACAGGAAATGCCAGATCTTCTCTATACTTGGATCTATCGCGACTGCCCACTATCACACGGAACGTGAGCGAGACGCAACTTGTCGCCGACATCCGGAGTGTTGGTGAGTCAATTAAATATAAATCTGTAGCAAATAAGTTCTTCCATACAATAGGGAATATGCATGATTTATTTTTAAATGGCATTGAATTTCAAAATATGAAAATACTGTAGAGATAGATGACGAAAAGTCAAATAAAAATCGCCTAAAAAATACGGCTGACATCAGCGCGTAAAACTATTAGTTACGCAGATTAGACAGAGATCCGACATGGACTGTGACGTCACAACACTACGTCCATATAAACTCCGTGTTAAATTTAGTTTTGCTAGAAAGAGGTAGAAACAAATGTTCGATGGCTTATATCTTTTTAATTTCATAGTTATTCGAAAAATAGTTTTACTAAACTATTTATTACATGAAGGAGGATTATTTTTTAAAATAAATAAAAAATCGTACATATTCCCTATTCATATAGGTTTATATAAGTTGTATAGGTATGTGAATAATTCCTATATGTTCTGTATACATCATTATGGCAATACATTTTTGACAAAATGACAATTAGTTTACTTAATTAATTAGGCCCCCAAGTAGCATAGGGCCCCAGAAATTCACAGTCCGCCCCTGTTCACACTACCCCTCTCTTTCTAACCAATCCTTATCCACATCCTTTTTCCCTCTATCCAATCAGACGGCAGTTCCGGAAAATTGTTGAAAAACGCAGCAAAGGGCTTGATTAGAATAATTTCTCAGCCGAGGATGCAGAAGCGAAACGTGGCAGCTACTAGCAGTGATCGAATGCAAAGTGCATCACAGACCGTTCGTTCTTTCCTTTAGTATTGAAATTACAATTGAATTGTATATTTAGTTATAATAAATATGGGGTAACGTAAGGCATTTTGTATTTGTTATTTAGTGGTTTTTTATTTTAGGTAGATCGTCTTCATATTCTTGATTAAATTGATGTTCAGTCAGCAACAAAAGTAGATTAACATTTCAGATTTCTAAATCCTTATTATTGAGCACAGTATTAGAGGAAATGCGAAAATGATTTCAAATTGGGATATAATGAACTCTTAGGGAACGCCAAAATTTCTGAATAGTAGTGAATTGTGTCATGTCTATTTCAATGATATGTAAAAGTAACATTGTAAATCGACTTTTGTTGCTGACCGTACCTATGCAAATTATAGGAAAACATTTTTTTACAATATAGTAAATATGGAATTTTTTGGCCATTCATCCACTTTCGACGTACGCCTATGAAGTACATTTTGAAAGGGGTGCTCCAAAGAAAATACTGGTATTGAACTGTATCCAGAAACGGTTAACCATCAGTTTTTTTTTTCTTTATGTTGGATAAAAATTCAGGCTACCTTATCTAATTCTAGGATCAAAAGCCCTGACCAACATGACGGAACAATTCAGTAAGTTGAACAAGTTGAGTCACTCTCTCAACGCGCGCGCCCGACCTAGTCTACAGCTGAAATTCGACCAGAGCGCTTCTCGAACCAAGAAGATGTTTACCCTCGGACAAAATAAGGACAATAGGAAGAAGGGTAGCCTCTCCGACGGCATGAGTTCTGACTACTCTTCAGACGACGAAAACAGAACCAATATCTTCGAACCAACTTTGGACAACTTTGAGAACACCCAACATTATTTAGGCAAACCCGGACAGAAGAGCGAGGCAGAAAATGACTGTGAACTTATACAGAACCCTTTGTATTCGTCCAAAATTGAACCGCATGATACACAAGTCTTTATTCCGTCTGAAATAGTGACTAATGTTGATAAGCAAGCTTCGAAAACGCCCAGTAATGTCAGCAAGATCAATCCGTTTAACATAGATTTGTCTAGGACTCCGGAAATTCAAGTGGATGGGGCTTATGCGAAGCCAGCGCCTCCTAGCTCCTTATTGCTGGCTCAAAAGCTCTCTCACAGCTCCAACGAGTTGCATTTGGATGATAGTCAATCAGAGGGGGTAAATTTCCACGTGCGTTCTAACTCTCAACATGAAATCACGCTGAACATTGCTCAGTCGCACAGCGAGTCTGCTTTAAGGCAATTCAAGAATATTGCCAGTCCTGTCGGTAACTCCACCAAAGATATGGTACTCTCACCACTTACGAAGTTGGCTAAGGGGGTCCAGAACCTTGGAGCTAATTTAGATCCGAGGAAGATGAAGGTAAGAATACTATTTTAGCTAGTAAAATGAACAAAACCTCTAACCAAAAGGCAACGTGAGTACTTACTTTAAAATCAATATGAAAATGCACAAATAATCCTTAAAAAAGGTTGTTTGTAGGAGGTAATCTCTTAAAATACTGATCCTATTACGATAAATATTTGTCTGATAGAAAGCTACGCTATTACCGAGGGCCATAGGCAATAATAATGTTTTATTATATGCTTGAACACCGGCAATGTATAATTCAGAAGCTAAGCGATGAGATAGCCCGACTTTGGTTTGTCAATATTTTTTCATATTCCAGTATGGCAAAATTTCTGTATACATACGCAGTGAATAATTAACAAATAGATGTCTCCCTTATTATATACTTGTAATTATTATTCAACAACACGGGACCACGATTAACACCAGTATTTTGTTTTTCTAGCAAGCTGCACCTGCAGTAAAGCAAATAACCGAACAGCAATACGAAGAGCACAGAAAACTACAAGAAAAATGGCGCGACTGTAACACTAGACTCGTCGCTCTCTAATGTCATTATTGACAGCCACAACCCAGTGTTGCCAGGTGAAAAATTATTCAAATTGTTTTCTCCAAGGAAGCCGCCGCGATTTTATTTTATAATTAATTTATATTTTGTGTGCACAATTTCGTATTTTAAATGGCGTAGACCTAGTCTGCATTGTACAGTTGGATTTTTAGTATTGTATTATGTGTGTTATAAAACCATACAGTATTTAGTAAACTAATTGAACGTAGTTTACGATGTTTAATGATACGATAGGTTGCAGGGTTGAAATGTTCGGTCCTTTAGTATTAGGAAGTGATTTGTAAGACAGTTTATCGTAAATCCATCTTTGATGCAATCTAGAGGGGACAGCTGAGTTTATAGAAACTGTTCCATGTTCTCTTGTTTACACTTTGCGGAACACTAAACGCTTATACACGACATCATTATCATCATAACAGCCGCAGGACGTCCACTGCTGCACATAGGACTCCCTCATAGAGTTCCAAAAGGACCGGTTGAAAATGGCGTGCATCATAAAGGCAACTTATACCAGACCATTAAAGATCACTGGAAAAGGCTTCAGGGCAAACCCTCTTCTCTTATAGAACAGACATGATGACCATTGATCACCGCGCTTGCTCAAAGCGTCTTACCAATTTCAGACTACTAATTAAAAGTCCAAGCTTCCTGACAATATGTTTTTCCTCAACGATGTCAGTGATGTCCAAGATAAACTTAAAAAAGTATAATTATATGACATAAAAGCAGTCACATTGGTTGCCCGTTCGTACATCCTGACTCGAAATGTACAGTCAAACAAACTATTTGGTACACAGGCAGCTTACTTGCAATTACTTTTAAACAATGTTGTGAGTGTGCTGGGCAGTCAATTCTTTTGTATAGCTCTCTAAAGTGTTCCATATGCTTAGAAAGTTATCACCCATACAATAAAAATGAATAGTAGCAGTGTAATAGAAAGACGAATAATTTTGCCTGTATACCAAATAGTTTGTTCGACTGTACTTGTACCATAAACAAGTAAAAGTCAGCTGTTCCCTCTATATTTGTCCCTTACCTATAAATTTTCCTAAAACTCTTCAAGCTCATGCAAGTATGCTTTGATTACCTCAATGTTGATGTATTTTCTCATTGTTTCTCCATGACTTTTTATACGTGTTTATCTAGTTCAGGCTTCGTAAAAATGTTAAAGTTTTTGAGCACTTATTACTATGAACTATCAGCTACAATGACTGTAAATGAGTTTTTTAAAAAAAAATGTCCATTTTTCACCACTTCCTGAAAAAGTTTAAGAAATTTCTTTTAAATTTTGTCTTCCGAATAACCTTTTTTTTTCTAAATATTTTTCGAGGAAATATGAAATCGGTTGCAAAAATGCTTTGATGTTATCTTAGACCATTAGAATGTTAAATATAGCTCAAAAAATATAAATATTAGCGCAAAGTATCTGTTATTACTTATTACGCTCCACTGTACTGATTAGAGGTTTTGACATAAATTTATAGCTGATAGTTTTTAGAAAAATATATAAAAAAGTTTGACTAAAAATTTATAATAAATGCGAAAATTAATACGAAAAAAAAAAATAACTGCGCTGTTTCTCTACTTTTATAAAATTGACATTCCTTTTTAATTAATAATAGTATTATAATTAAGGCCTCATTTAGGTAAAATTCGTAGTGAGATTAAAAGTTGACTAAACAATTATAATTATAAAATTTTTAGTTTGTATTATCTAGTAAATAGTATTGAATTAATATATTGTTAAATTATTAGTAATAATATGAATTCACGTACTTATTGTTAAATTAATCTACACACAAGTATTTTTATCGAATAATTGGTGTTATAGTTATATTCACACCATTACAACTTCATTAAAATTCTTGTTTTAATTTATAATTTGATGGTTACCAACCTATGACTAAGGTTATATTTAATAAGTCAACTATATTCATCTCGAAACTCGTGCGTGTAAGTAAATACCACCATACCTATTTCTTCCGCAAAGCAGCGTTGCTGTATTCCGGTTTAAAGGGTATGGTTGCCAGTGTAATTACAGGCACATGAGACATATCAACTTTGTCTCTAGGATGGCAATGTGTTTGCAAGGCCTCTGGTATTGCAGTTGTCTATTAGGCAGCGGTAACGACTTTACATCAGGTGGGCCGTCGGCTTGTTTGCCATCTAATGATATAAGAAACAAAGTTACACCTCGGCAATATCTTACTCACCACCTACCTATAGTTGACTTTACATCAATTTCTATTTTAGGACAAAATTATTCTGTATGCTTTAAAAAGAATGTTCTACCCGAGTCCTAGGTTGGTAAACACCTCGAATATATTGACAATTTGTACCAAAACTATAAACATAGTTTGTGTAGTCGTATTTATTAATAAAACACTCGTGCGAAATCCTAGTGCGTTGCAGTATTATAATATAATTAAATCATAGTGAGTTATGTCATTGAATAGTTGTAAAAAAAACTCATAAAATTGCCAAGTTACGACAAGTCTAAGTGTGTTTTCAGATTATATAACCTCAATAATAAAAAACAACTGAGAAAAAAATATAGTATTTTTGTCCTTACTTCGTTTATTATAGCATTAGAAAAATAATGGCCGAATAACATCAGTAATTATGTTGTATTGCAGTACGTGTCTGCATTTTGGTAACATATTTTTTTAAATGGCTCTTAGTGGCTATAGCTTATTTTACGCTACCATTAAAATAACGATAACATTGTAACGTTATTTTCCTAATGTTATATTAAATATAGTATGGTATGTATAGTGAAAAATGTAAACTAACAAATGTATTGTTTGAAATAGTTATGCCAACTTGCTTAAAAAAAATATCTGTATACTTAGCGGCTACGAATGTAATAGTACTGTATTTAAAATTGTTGTACTCTCAATGTCTCTGGAAGCATAGTTGGACTATAATTATCTTAAAAAAAAATATCTCCATGTATAAACTGCCAGTTTAGATAACGTATTAAAATCCAGTATGAAATATAAGCTTATTATGTCTAGATGTCATAAGACTTATGTTACAAAACACAGGGTGCAATTTTGCATGCTCGACAAATTTCAGAAAGTTGTCATAAAAGATATAAATAAATAATCAAATGAAAATGCGACACCTGGTCACTGATGAACAATTTCTTTTTTAGTTGTTCATATTTCACTGTATTGTTGAATACATACCTTGCAAAGTGCGGGTTCATCGCCGGCCTACCTTAACCCAGCGGCAAAATAGCTAGCTCAAATATAGAAGTCACCTACTAAAAAAAAATTACTTATTTTTATTATTGATTCGTATTGAAAATCACTAAAATAACTTCCTTGAATTTACCAAGGATGTAAAAATGCACCTTGTATAACTAGTTACAGTCCATGAAGTGTAAGCTTAGCTTTGTATTTTTGTGAGTGCCCATAAAGATAGTGTAGGTGTGACGTCGGCCTAGTGTGCGACGCGTCCTTTGATTGGTTGAAACCGGTTTTAACCGGACGCATCTCTATCTCTTTTTGTGCCCGGTTAATGGCAATAGGCTCGCCCCCTATTACATGGGACCTAAATATACCGGCGAACTGTGGGTGTACATTGGTACACCTCTGCCTAACACTTCGGGGAATTCGGGCGTGATGGTGATGGTGGCATCTCTCTACTTTTAGTACTCACTCACATACAGGGTGGAAATTTATTATGCTACCTGGAGGGAAAGTACTCTAAATACTGAAGATAGCAAATTTTACTTAAAGGAAACATACCTTTATTTTTTTAAAGAAACAGAACTGCATTTAAATAATTTTGAAAATACAGTTGCCACACCCGGGAATCGAACCGACTAAAATCCGAAAAATAGCATTTTGTACTTTTATGGCACTAATCGATAGGGTCAATCATAAGGATCAAATCTCTGCAAACATGATAAATTAAATTTAGTAATAGCCATGAAATTTTAACCAAAACTTATTTTATTCGGACGAAAAAAACGAACAAATTAACTAAGTAGTTGCTGGAAATGAGCTTCACTTTCATGGATACACAAATTTATTCCTTTAAAAAAACTTATTTTGAGTGAGTTTTGGTAGCAAACAATTTTCAATATTCACCAGAACACCCTACTAAAAGTTATTCACAATGAATTCCTTAAAAGAATAAATTTGTGCATCCAAGAAAATGGAGCTCATTTCGAGCATGCAATTAGTCAATTCTCGATTTTTTCGTCCGAATAAAATAAGTTTTGGTTAAAATTTCATGGCTTTTTTTAAATTTCATTTATCATGTTTGCAGAGATTTGATGCTTATGATTGACCCTATCGATTAGTGCCATAAAAGTACAAGATGCTATTTTTTCGGATTTTAGTCGGTTCGATTCCCAGGTGAGGCAACGGAATTTTCAAAATTATTTAAATGCAGTTTAGTTTCTTTTTAAAAATAAAGGTATGTTTCCTTTAAGTAAAATTTGCTATCTTCAGTATTTAGAGTACTTTCCCTCCAGGTAGCATAATAAATTTCCACCCTGTATATGCAAAGCTCAGCTTACGCCTTGCAGACTATACTTTGCACCGATTTATTAGACAAATGTTAATAGAATATAAATTTCTAATAGTCAATGTAATGTTAAATTAAAACCTGCTTAGATTTAATTGATTTCCGAGGAATTGTTTAAATGCAATAGATTATAATGCAAGTAACCAAAAATAATTAATATATTTATATTTGAAACAAATATGAAGCTATTTTTCAATTGAGCAATGAAATTAATTTATAATTTAAATTGAAAATACCGGGGTAGATGAGCACAGTAATATTCGTGTATAGTAGGTACATGATTCTTAACCCCACAAAATGGTTAAAATTATCGTTACGATGTACCTTCTACCAGTTATATAAATCCTACTACTATTATAAAGGCGAAAGTTTGTATGTATGGATGGATGTTTGTTACTCTTTCACGCTTAAACGGCTGAATGGATCTGGATGAAATTTGGCACAAAGATAGATTATAGTCTGGAATAACACATAGGCTACTTTTTATCCCGGGAAAATGTACGGTACCCGTAGGATAACACATCAACTGTGACGCGGACGAAGTCGCGGGCAGAAGCTAGTAAGACATATTTTCACGTGCCGAAAATATTTTTCTATATTCTATAAGTACATAATATATTCAGAAAAATCGTTCACGCTATAATCACTCCACAAAATAATTTGTTTAGCTGAGAAAAGGCTTTATAACAACTCAGTGAATATTTTATGATTGCATACCTATTGCATGTAAAAATATCGTCTCAATATTATCTATAAAATTGATTTCTATTTCAATACAAAAATCTATTTATGCAGAAAAAACATTTAAAATGCACTCAAATTCCTTGTAAACGGAAAAGTGAGAATTAAATAGTATTTTAGTAATTCCATTTAGTATTTAAAATTTTAGTGGATAAAGTTCATTTTAGTGTACACGTCATGGTGAATGGAACCGGCGGGAGATGTCGTGCGGTGTTCCGCAGGGATCGGTGCTGGGGCCGCTCCTGTGGAACATCGGCTACGATTGGGTGCTACGTGCTGACCTCCCCGAGGGCGCCAGCGTAGTGTGCTACGCTGATGACACGTTGGTCCTGGCGCAGGGGTGGTCGCACGAGGCGGCGGCCGACCTTATGACACGCGGGGTTGCGATAGTCGTCGAGAGGATCCGGCAATTGGGTCTCGAGGTGGCCTTGCACAAGTCCGAGGTCCTGTGTTTTCATGGGCCTCGGAACGCGCCACCGTCGGGATCCCAAATCACGGTAGGAGGGGTTTCCGTCGGCGTCGGGTCGACGATGAAGTACCTGGGACTTGTCCTCGACAGCCGATGGAACTTCGTGGAACATTTCCGACGTTTGGCTCCCAAGTTGGCACGGGCGTCAGCCGCTCTTAAGCGGCTCTTGCCCAATTTGAGGGGGCCAAACGCCTCCTGCCGGAGGCTCTACGCCGGGGTCGTGCGTTCGATGGCCCTTTACGGGGCCCCGGTGTGGGCGCGGGGCTTGAGGCGGCTTGCCGCCCATTACCTAAACGCGTCCCAGCGGGTGATCGCCATAAGGGTCATCCGCGGATACCGCACGATCTCCGGCGAGGCAGCGAGCCTCCTTGCCGGATTGCCGCCATGGGATCTGGAGGCGCTGGTCCTCGCGCGCCTACACGAGTGGCGCGCGGAGGCACTGGGCCGGGGCGAAACTCCGCTGCCGCGGCAAATTGCCGCCCTGCGGACGGAACTCCGGCTCGATCTCATGGCGACATGGAGAGAACGACTGTCGCAACCTCGTGCAGGGCTCGCCTCGATTGAGGCGGTAAGACCCCTCTTTGAGGAGTGGCTGGAGCGGCGCCACGGCGCCCTCACCTACCGCCTGACGCAGGTCCTCACCGGACACGGATGTTTCGGGAGGTTCCTGCACCTCATCGGGCGGGAGGAAACGCCCGGGTGTCACCATTGTGAGGATCGCCCCGAGGACACGGTGGAGCATACTTTGGCGGTGTGCCCTGCTTGGGCTGAGCACCGCCGAGTCCTCGAGGCGGCCATCGGCGGCGGCGCCCTCTCGCGTCCGGCACTGGTCCAGGCCATGGTCCGGAGCGAGGGGGAATGGGAAGCAGTCGCCTCCTTCTGCGAAGCTGTAATGCTAGAGAAGGAGGCGGCGGGACGGGAGAGGGAAAGGAGGGTCCCCCGTCCCAGCGGCCGCCGCGGTAGACGATCCGGGCGTCGGGAGCCACGTGACGACTCCCGGCCACCGTAGACGCGGGTCTGTGGACGGTGAGCAATGGGTAGCTCACCGTCCGTACGTTCACTAGCGACAGACCGTGTCGACGGCGCGTTCGTGTTCCACGCGCGCCTCAAAGAGATGTCAGCAAAATTGGATGGGGCCACTGAGGGCCGATGCCTGCCGGGGCTGCGGGTTGTTCGAAAGAGATACCGCGCCCCCGGAACGCAAAGGGCACATGAAGGAACATAGACGGGTTTTAGTCAGTAAAAGTCTGACACTCCCTCCCGCCCCGCCCAGGGCGGGGGAAGTTATTTGATGATTTCCCGTCTATAAAAAAAAAAAAAAAAAAAAAAAAAAAAAAAAAAAAAAAAAAAAGTGTACACGTCATGTTTATTACTTAGAGTATTTAGTTTGAATGCAAAACGTACGGTGTTATGTATATTAGGTGTAAAAAGACCACATGCCAGTTAACTACGCATACTGGCCATCAAAATAAGTACCATTTAGCAAAAAATATTGCTGAGTAACATTTGTTTTTGGTACCATTCAATACAACGCACGCAAAATATTGTGTTCATGAGTGCATACAGAGGTCATAGCGGTATTTAAAGTATAGTTAGATCATTTTAAAACGTTTTTTTGTAAAAAACAAAGAGAAAAGCTCTAACGTTGACCTTCAATATTTTTGTCACCAGATGGTATAGTCCTGAAACAAAAGATCGCAATGTTAATAAGAACTAGTAATTGACGGTTCCATTAAGAGTCTTTTTACACCCGATATAATCTCAAAAGAAAACTTAAAATTACCAAAAATGAACAATACCGTCGAATTTATACGCTTTAAATTCGAATAGCGGATGTTCTCGAGTAAATCTATTTGAAAACTAGTAAGGAAAGGACCTGGGCTTCCTTTAAGATGTGCATGCAAGTAAAACAATTCCTAATACCTGACACATTGGGGTCAATCAATCTGCTCAAAATCTGAAATTAATTGTATAGGCACATTTCCGGGAATAACTTTAGGCGTACCGAAAATGTGCAAATGATTAAAAGAATAATATGTAGTGCAAATCTCCCGAGTTGATGTTAAAACTAATCTCGAATCTTGAATATTCCAATAGCATTGTAGACTTATTGGAGTCCGCCAATTCGGTTCGGTTTTTTAATACAAGCTTTCATAACGTTGTATTAGAAATGCCGAACCGATTGTGCCGACCCGCTTGTATGTGCCGAGTTCGACATAAATAGCTCGCGACTAAGTATCAGCTGCACTCAAAAACAATCTCTTTAGTGGTGGAAACTGGGTAGTGGACGTAGCTCCATTTAAAACACAGATATTTGGCTCAATCCGATTATATTGGAAAGCGATCCGAACATAGTTAGGCAAAGACTCAAATACATACCTAATTTGGCGCGCAGAGTGCATTTGCAGCACACTAAAATCTAGAATGCCAGAAGTGACGGTATCAGAGATTTCCCGTGTTTTTGAAAATGGCTCTTAATCTGTCAAACCTAAGAAAGGTTTGTGGTCGTAAAAGTCTAGGATCTACCGCGTATAAATGTCGTGCGAGTTATAAAGTAATAGTGGCGTGTTAGCAGCATAGCTAGTAGGATTTTATATTAGCTTTGTAATCGACTTGGCCAACCGTTTTACAACAAAATATAGGTAAATGACGTTTAGCACTGGCTTCACACTTTTCGAGAATAATGCTGAGGTCACAGGGATATATTCCGCTTTTGACACTGTTAGAATCGTATAGTGTTAACGGTATTTGTGAGACAGTGTGATCGAACTTGAAAAATAATTCAGTAGCTAGGTAATGCAGTGTGAACGTAATTTTACTCCAATGACGTTGACAATTCAGATAAGCGGGGCGGCAACTTCGGTTCGGTAGTTTCGGTTCGGCACAAATGTTCCACACAGCATTATTGATAGGGCCGATCCGCTTATTTGTGTAGCCAAACTGATATTAGATCTTTAAAAAAAATAAAAATAAAATAGCTATTATTTGTATCATCGTTTATACTGTCGATCATCAAAATTATAACAATGTATTCTAATAAATCTATATACTGCTAATTTTAATAATACTGTTAATGCAAATTATTTTCGCTTCATACAAACGAATAAAATCTACAAAAATATTTTCCGGTTTCTCTCACTTTTGTGACCAAATAAGCTTAATGACTGATAGTGAAAAATAAATGTAAATTAATGTAGACTGTTACTAGTGAATGGAAGTATCTAGATTGTTGTTGGTATGAACTTTAGAAAATTTCAATTGCAAGAAGTAGGTAGCTTTTGTTTGGCACGTTAAACACGTTATATTTCATAGCAAAAGACAGCTGAGCAAATACCAAAAAATATGATGTATACCTAGTTAGGTATTATGCGCGCTACAAAATAATAATGTATAGTTGTCACATTTCACGATCTCTTGACAATCATTGCAATCTACGCCATATTGAAAAAATGGTGACATAATTATGTCAAATAACGCGCTCGTGAATTGCAAAGACTATAATCAATATTTAGAACTGCTTAGAAAGTACTTTAGTGTGGAGTAGGTAATCGTTGTAGAATTGTTGCAAAACTTATTTAATTTAACCCGGATTTAATATTTAATTCTTAGTTGAATTTTGTTCTAATTTACATTATACCGAATTGGAAAAAACCGATCAACGCCAATGTTTATGCACATGTACTAAATACGCGAAAGGGAGTTCTAAATTAAAATACAGAAAATTATGTCAGTCTTTATTGATTACCTAAGGTCAAGGTGGGGAAGTTCGTCTAAGGGGGAACACCGTACAACGTCTTTCTAAGCTGTTTTTGAATAGCTACGACGTTGGTAGCTCGGTCGCTAAAACTGAGTCACTAGTTCGTCCTACCTTTAGATTATAGATGTCGTAGTGTGGAGTTCAATAGCAAAAATCGGTCTCCAAATTTTTTTGTCGTTGACAATTTGAAATACGAGTTAGTTGCGTTGACGTTTTACCTAACGTGAAATTTTAATATCAACAGATTTTTACGTTTTGTAGTGGTAAGGGTCTAGTCTGTATTACATTTTATTGTTTTATTATATCCAAATCGAATTTAAATCATTATTTATAGAAATATTGGTTGTGATAAAAACTTAACTTAAAAATTCAATATTGGGGTAAGACTGTCTAGTATTTTAGGGAAAGGCCGTCATGTGCCGATCTTGCCCCAAGTCAGATGTTGATAACCTTTTCTGGTATAAGTGTTTTCTTTGAATATTGTTTTAAAGTTATACAGTCAACGCTACTTATTTGCAGGTTTTCTTTTCGCCAATTATGAATAGGTACTGTTATGATATTAATAGTGTCTTTTCACTAGAAATATAATGTAATTAATTTCATCAGTCATTTAACCGATTTAAAATCAGATTATTTTATTCTTCAGGTAAAATAACAAAAATGACTCAAAATGACTAGAGACCAACAACAACAAATCGTCTTACACTAAAGAAAAATTGCTAGACGCTATACAAGCTGTCCGGAATACAAGGCTGCTCGTATATATAATATTTATTAAGAATGACAATATGACAATGACGTTGTTCGTCTTTTAATGTATTTTCCTATTATAAAATAATTCTTTTGAATAAAAAAAAGGAAGAAAAAGGGGTTTTGATTATAGCCTTTCATCAATATGCTATCTGCCAAAACAGTACTAATATAACCAAGTGTTTGTTTGTTACCATTTCGTTTTTCTATTGTTTAAAGACCATCTGGATCTGGTTTGTACACCTAAATTTCAAAACGTATGAAAGTTCATATCGCATTTCACCTCATAAACATACTTACCTAAACCGTACAAAGAGAATATTAAAAAAAAAAAATTGTACTGATTTTAATGTTGACGATCCCCGCCCTTGCAAATATACCGGACTTACCCCACTTCATGATTTTACCGCTATAGATTGTGATTCCTACCTTATATTGTGGAATTGAAAGCATGTATTTGATTAATTTTCATTTTCGAATATTTTCTGAATACGACTGCTGCAAATATCGATCAAATTACAAACAAATCATGCTTGTGACGGAGTTACCCCAATTACTCGGGAAAGTCCGTCTAGTGCCCACCTCTTAAAAAAACGCGGCTATTTCTATATTGATATTAGTTACATTGATGTTTGTAGAAGTAACTGATAAATAAGGAATCTTAAGACATCATTAATATATAAAACATACAATTAAGTAAAAAAAACAGTCATAGGGTGTTCATCAAATCCAATTTGCAATAAAATATGCCGGACTTCGACACCTTGACCTTATATAAATGTTGCTATAATTATATTAATATGGTCGACTTTTAACCGTCAAAACTCTTAAGGACGGACTGTATCACCATCTTTGAATAAGTTCCAATTAAATTATTTGGCAGATCACTTCGTACACATTCTACATATTCCATTTTCGACAATATTTAATGAGTCGTGTCTATTTACAGTCAGTGAAACAAGCCCTTTAATTAAAAAAATATGGCGGTTTGACAGCTTTTGTATAGAAAATGTCAAACTGTCGTATTTATTCTTTATTTGAAAATTATCGGCTCAATAACAATTTAACACTTCTTTAAATGTTCCAATTGACAGTTCCATGATAAATTGAGGCTTTTATAAAATCCTACACCACCCCGGCGCGTACAAAGCTGTTGTAATTTTATAGCTTAATATGAGGTAGGTAATTTAAAACGTATAGGTAAATTTTTGTGTAAGTACCTAATACCTAAATAAATGGTATGCACGTATGTAAGTAGCATGTTTGCTAGTACAAATTGTTTAGCATTATGTATGATGATCCTAACTTTTAGGCAAATAATTTAAAATCATACTACATATTACTGATTTTTCAACTACCCTCGCACTCAAAGTCAATTAATTTGCTCTACGTCTTCGCTGAATTAGGTGCAGTAACTGATAATGCCAGAAACTGAGTAGATATACAGTCAGGCACAACCTTATAACACCATAAAAAACAACCCCAATATTCTTAGGACGTGGTGATTTATTAGTTCTCTTGGTTCCAATCTTGTTAATATAATTTGTTTGTGTGTGCCGCTGTGCGCATCGACTGACACATTAGCGTTTTACGAACGTACGGGAAATAGTGCCCACCAATATTCTATTTAGCAAAATGTACAATCACGAACGCTAGTTCTAGACCACTTTTATTGTATCCTTATTCCATTACGGTTAAGGTTAAAAAATGAAAAGTGGTGGACACTGGACAGCCAATGTTTGCCACTCGCGGTATGGTATATTATTTTTATAAGTATACTCTACAATTACTATATACCTCTGCCGCATTGCACATGATGGGCTGCCCTTTTTAGTTTTCGACATTGCAAAATATAAAATGTTGTTCGGATCGATAACTGTTGATTTTTTATTTTATTTCAACGAACTTTAATGATTTGTTATGCTTATATCAACAAATACGGTATGTACCTATATTGAAGTATTATGTACATGCAGGTAAAATCAAAATTGGATTATTTTTGAACAAATTATACAACCAAACAAACAACAAAAAATCGGTAAAGAATATTAAGTTTTGTCTGTGATTTATTTATATACCTACTGAATGTTTTTCTTATTATTTATTGAACATAAATAAATAATGCTTTTAACGAACAAGTTTTTCTTTCCATTTATCTACTGTAATGGATGGTGCCACTCCGACATCGCAACGCATACACCCCTCTGCGCCTCGTCTCGGTGGTTGCAAATTCGGGTTATTCCCGCTCGGTAACACCCTTTCGTCAACACTGTTATCGATCGGGAAAAAAAAGTTTCGTTCGTTCACAGTGTTGACGAACGCTACTTATTATTTCGGGTAATTCCCGTTCGGTAACACCTTTCGTCCCTGTCGTGAACACTGTTGACGATCGGGAAAAAAAAGTTTCGTTCGTTCGCAGTGTCCATGAATGCTGGTTTTTATTTTTAAAATATGGAAATAAAAATAAAACATGTCATGGATTGTCAAATGTTTAATTACAACGAAAGTCTAGTTTAATTGATAAAAAATGTTGGATGTTGTTCCATTTGTAGAATTTAGATGAAATTAGATGATTATCTGTGATACATAATGGTGTACTTAGTTTTCATTAGTCACTTTCTCAACTATATTTGATTATGTTAAATCAGTGTCACAATTTTATTACTTATCAAAGTGTAAAATGGTTATTATGCACATGATAAGGCCATTGTTTTTATTTTCTAGTTAATTGTGTTTTAAAAGATCTAACATAATCCATTAAAACATTTTTAAAATCCATGAAATGTTTTATTTTTACTTCCATATTTTAAAAATAAAAACCAGCATTCATGGACACTGCGAACGAACGAAACTTTTTTTTCCCGATCGTCAACAGTGTTGACGAAAGGGTGTTACCGAGCGGGAATAATCCGCAAATTCGATGCGGCGCCGCACGCCGCAGCGCAACGTGCATACCACAGATATTTTTATCTTCTTCTTTATCGTGTGGGCAGCAAGGTCTAACGACTCCACACACCATAGTGTCAGAGTTTCTAAACCGCCTCAAGGGCCTCTGACATGGTTACCGATGTCTGTGATGTCCAAGATAAACTTAGAAAGTATATATGAATTAGAAAAAGTCACATTGGTACTTGCCCGTGCCCGGTTGCGAACCCACAACTTCGTGCATGAGAGGCGGGTGCCTTAACCACTGGGGCAACATGACACTACGATATTTTATGAAGCCGGACGAGAGTAATTTTTTGAGTTGTGAGTTGCGTTGCGTAATTTCCGCTATATTTGGATTCATACAAAACTCCTGTTTCACACGGCGACGCAAAATTAGTTGTCAATTTCAGTAGAAAATAAATTATGCGGCGCAAAAAACGAGAGTCTCAAGTCACAAAATTACGTTCCAGACAAGAATTATTCCGTTACTCCTGACATTTTTTTCTACGGAGAGCCAAGATGTCGAAAAAAGTTAACTTAAAAGCCTCAGTATCAATTTTCCAAAAAAAAAAATGTCGGCTGTGGCCAATAGTGGCCATGTGTCATCAGCGCGTCATTCATTCTAAAATGTTGTATACTCTATGGTACATTCATTCATAACATGATAACATAACAAGTTCATTCCGAATTTAGGTTATTGGATAATTTAATTTATGTTCATTTCAATTCTTTTCTTTTTGAATGGCGTCATTGGCTATATTACAATCTTTATTCATTTGCGCATGATGTTATGTTTATTAGAGTCGGGATTTTTACTTTTTACTGAGTTTATGTAACAAATAAGAGTGAAGAAAAGTGATTAGAAGAATCAGACACGCTCTAAATCTGAATCTGAATCTCATAAATTCGTACAAACAACTGCACAAACAATGCTCAAAGGCCGCGCAGGAAGTTCGCTGTTATCTTTTGGAAAAAATGAGCAGAAATATACGCCGGAAAAGTGCAGAATATGTTTGGACGACGGTGAAATGCCTATATTTGGCACTAACGATATTTCAGATGAGGTGACTGAGTTTGGAAACATCAAAATTGATAAACATGACAATCTACCTCAGTATGTATGTGAATCCTGCTATACGTTGCTAGAAGCGGCAATCTTATTCCGAAAAACGGCCCAACAATCCGATGAAGTACTGAAGAGAGTGATTCACTCAGATAGTTGCTCGGAAGATTCTGATAGTAAACAAGACGATGAAACATACATCAAAACAGAATATCTTGAGTTTTATTATAGTTCCGATTCAGAATCGAAATTAGATGACTTTGATAGGCTCAAACGTGAGTGTAAATCGGAGGATGAGACTGTCAATAATTTCAATCATAGCAGTTCTGATGCTGACACGCAGGACAGTTATGGCTCTTCCACACACTTCCAACCAGAATTACTTCATGTAAAACGTGAAGAAGATGGAACCATTAATGAAGCAGACAGTGAAACAATAATGATTATTGTTTCTGATAAAGATAAGGAAAAAATAAAACTAGAACAAAATGTAGATGAAAATAGTAACATGGATTTTAATAATGATGAAGATAATGAAGAAACAGGAGAACTAAATAACAAATCATCTTTGAAAGTACTTCCGCATCAACAAGAATGTGAAGTCTGCCATGATATTGTTTTAAAAAATGCTTATAGAGTACATCTGAAAGAACATAGAGAAAAATACAAGGAGAAATTTAACAAAAAGTATGGTAAAGTGAAGTGTGAAATTTGTAATA
The DNA here is from genome assembly GCA_932526535.1 of Caradrina clavipalpis. Classification (NCBI taxonomy): domain Eukaryota; kingdom Metazoa; phylum Arthropoda; class Insecta; order Lepidoptera; family Noctuidae; genus Caradrina; species Caradrina clavipalpis. The sequence goes on from OW052110.1 coordinate 4,156,625, forward strand.
AGAAAATAAGCAAATCATATCTAAAATACCACATGAAAATACATGGTACTGCTGAAGAACAAGCTGAGAGACTCATCAAATGCACAATTTGTAACAAAACATTCAATGTTAATTATTACAGTGACCATGTTAAACGAGTCCATCAGATGAAAAATCATAAAACTAAGGAAAAAGTTCAAAATGTGAAGGCAAAAAAAACACCACCAAAGTTTAATAAATGTCCCGTGTGTGACAAAAAAGTTAAGGAAAGTGAATTTAAACTACACCTAGAGAAGCACGGAGGCCCTCTTAAAAGATACATTTGTGACAAATGCGGAAAGGTATTCAAACATCCATCAACCTTCAAAACTCATTACCTTACTCACGGCAGCGAATTAAAATATAAATGTCAGTTCTGTCCGTACAGAGGGCTGCATCAAGGATTACTGAAAATCCATGTGAGAACGCATACCGGAGACTATCATTACAAATGCACTGAATGTCCAGCTCAGTTTATTACCAAGAGTAACTTGTCTAAACATCTTCAGAGGCACAAAGGAATTTTTAGCTTCAAATGTGAATTTTGCGGTAAAGGATATTATTCAAAATCAGATCTTGAAAAACATTATCATAATGCCCACACGTCAGCTAAAGACCATGTATGTGAGGTTTGCGGTAAAGCATTTGGACACCGAGATAATATGCTCAGTCATCAGCTGAAAGTACACAAACGAGATAAGATAGTAACAAGGGGTCGCATGCCTTCGTATCTAAAAGCAGATTTAATGCACCTTGATTGAATTTAAATAGTTAATTACATTATTGAATATTATTATGTAGTTAAGCAATCAAATGGCCTGTTTATATATTTTTATATATTATAAAAGTGGTGTTTGATTTAACATTCCATCCTTAACTAAAAAAAGCTTTACGCTTCCTGCACATTTATGCCAAATGATGAGATTCTAAGTACATTTCTAGCCATGCATTTAATGGGTCATTGAACTTATTACAAAACAAAGTTTAACTTTATCTAAAACCTTAGTCAGTTATTGCAGTTTGAGCTTTATTCTGACGGTAGTAAGTTCTAATACAATAACAACTAAGACCCGGTTCTAAAGTTAACTATACATGACTCGAAATAATGTTCAAAAAATACTAAAATCGTTTCAAATGTAGTAGTTTTCAGAAAAAAAAATACTTTGACACTTGACATCTACGTCGTGTCTATGCTTGGATAGATGTTTTGACATTACGTTGACGTTTTATTTATCATCAATTTCACATAAATACAAAGTGAAGCGGACAGACGAGTTATTTAAGTTTTGCTTTAAAAATCAAAAAATGGCGTTAACATATCACATAATTAAACTGTTTAAAAAAGCGTCGCACCAAAGGCATCAGAGACGTCTAGAAATCGACACAGAAAGTCCCACAAATACAACAAATGCAGAGCTTCAACAAGAAACAATCGAAAACAAATGCAGAATTTGTCTTCAAAAGGGTACAGTGCCCATTTATGATGACCACCAGGAACGCAATATTGCCCAAGATATTGCCACTTTTGGCGATATCGAAATAAGTGAAGAGGACGACTATCCTAAGTTCATGTGTAATTCTTGCCTCAAGTTATTAGATTCTGCCATTGTGTTCAGAAAAACAGCTAAAATATGTGATCAGATTTTGAGAAATGCTTCAGCAAAGACCCAAAAAATCACCAAGGCTCCAGACCATGCGAATGAAGAAAATGCAGAGAATTCTTCAACATTAGTGTTGGCAAACTACTTTTCAGCTGTTGAGAGTGGCAGTGAATCTTCTAATGGTGTTTCTAAACCAGTGAGACCCAGGAAGAAGCTACCTAAGGTTCAGTGTAGAATATGCTTCAAAATCATCTCAAAGCCCTACTACAAGGAGCATTATGCACTCCATGACCAAACTGTAGCCAAATATGTATGTGACATCTGTGGCAAATCATTTCGCCAAAAATGTTCTTACCAAAACCATTCCTTAACACACAGTTCAGATTTTCCTTACAAATGCAAAGTATGTCCATACAGAGGAAGCCATCCTGGACTGCTAAGAACTCATATGAAAATACATAAGGGAGACTACAGATTTATGTGCACAGAATGTCCGGCCAGGTTTTTAACTAAGAGTAATTTGAATAAGCATGCACAAAAACATAAGGAACCAATGTTCAAATGTGACACTTGCCAGAAGAGATTCCATTCTAAACTTATTTTAGAAAGACATTTTGAAGCAGACCATTTGGGAATAAAGAATCATATTTGTAATGTTTGTGGAAAAGCATTTGGATACAGAAAGGCAATGATGAGGCATCTACTTGATGTTCATAAAAGAGAAAAAAAATCGAATGGAAGAACACCTGCTTACTTAGAGGCTGAAATGAATAACTCTGAAGACAGTTGATTCCCATAAGCGGAACTAGATAAAAATGCCTGTTTATCATGATGTTTTATTAGAAAAATATTCTATGTCTAAAGTTATGAACTAAGTGTAAAGACCTCTAATGTGGCCCTTAGATTTATCAAAATACTTGTGCAAAGAACTTAATGTGCCTGGGAGGAATTACCACAACATCTCAACTTTGTGAGGATTACCGTAGGACACTTTGGACTTGTGCAGGCCCAACCTTGCTCAAGTATAACATTTCAGTGCACCCTGTGTTATATTATTAGATCCAAACCTATGTGATTCAATACCTATTATATGGATATAATAAGTCTAGAATTGTAGAAGCCTTCTAAATGTTCCTATTTTGTTTTCCTTCTTTAAGTAATTTGTGCTAATATAGCATACTAGATGTTTTAGATACAATGTTACTAGGTATGCCAAATCCCTTGAAATTTTGTCTCAGTAAAGCCTATAGGTATACAAATACACTACCTAGTTTTTCTTGTAGTCAAAAATACCTAGTAGTTTTGATTTTATAGGCATTCAAAGTTTCGAAAAATATTGATTCCCGCTAAGTCACGTGACTGCGCTGGGCCGCGCGGCGCGTTGTTTTATGACGTCACAGTCATACTACAACGCGCCGCGCGGGCCAGCCGCAGCCGGTGGACTGAGTGAGCCAGACTGAGCGTGTGACGTCATTGTACATCACACCGTCACCGACAGCCCGCGTCGTGCGGTTCCTACTTGTTTTACTTCTAAATCGGAAACTAATTGACGTTTCGAAGTAATTCTTTCACTAGTATTTTTATATTTTTGACAGAGAACATGAAGTGCTATTAATCAAAATTAGTTAACATTCTTCATTGTCTGTTTTCCCTAATAAAATAAAACATAAAATTGTGTCAAACAATTATGTAGTTCCCATTGAATAAATTACAACATACATAAACTCACGCCTTTTCTTATGGGGGTAAGCAGAAACAATACGAGGCCACCTGCTACGATCCTTACCTGAGATCCTTACACGCTTTCGCTTCGTCGTTTTCGTTCTCATATTACGTAGGTCAGAAAGGCTGTAGGAATATATAGTCGTTGGCTGTAGGTCACGTCTCTAAAAAATAAAAATGGTCGGACGTTGTCTTTGTCAAAAGCCTATTTCTCCATTCATGCCACTTGTCAATCAGTGACAGTTTATTTGTTTACTCTGATAACAAATTGGAAAAATAAAATTGAATAAAATTGTGGTGTTGGTTGAGTAGAAGAGATGTACTGGAAGTTAAAGTCCCTAAATCTCCAGAGTTTAATTGTTTAACTTGTCACCTCTCGGGGTACATAAGTAAAGTATTTACCGAAATAAAATTTCTTTATCGCAGCTTAACAAATCATAACAATGCTAACTCTATACTACCTGATGCAAAAATCGAAAAAGGAAAAATCTAAATTAAGCGCTGCGGAATATTATAGCGCTTTACACGAAAATAAAGACAAACGTGTGAAAACCAAGGCAAAGTTGCTATCTAAGTGCCGGGTATGTTTACAAGAAGGTTGCATGCCGATTTTCGGGTCCGAAAACACTGGATTTATTGTAGAAGCATTAGTGATTCTCACTGACTTAGAGGTGAATGAAAATGATGAATATCCAAAGCTCCTGTGCAGTACATGCTATGAGTTTATAAAAGGAGCTATATTATTCAAAAAAGTGGCAAAAGAATCCGCAGAAATTCTTAAACAGCCAGTGAAACAAGAAACTGTTGATTATGATGACCATGACCAAAATGAACAGGATCTCAGTGACAGTAGTGTCTATGACACAAAACAGCCAGAAAAGTTGGAAATGGAACATGATGTTGTAGTTAAGGAGGTAAAAACTGAAAAGAAAGAAAAAATTAAATATCCATCCAAAGTAACTTGTAATATATGCAATAAAGTCATAAATAGGTCCTACTACAAAGAACACATGACCATGCATGACCCCGACCATAAGAAGTATGTCTGTGATGTCTGCGGAAAATCATTTAGACTGAGATGTGCATACCACAACCACAGCCTGAGACACGGCAATGAGTTCCCATATAAATGTCAGTTATGTCCGTACAAAGGAAGATATTCTGAGTTACTCAAAACTCATATGAGGACTCACACAGGGGACTATAGGTACATGTGTACAGAATGCCCTGCCAGATTCTTGTTTAAGAGTAATTTAAACAGCCATGCATTGAAGCATAAAGAGCCCCAACTGCAATGTGATGCTTGTAAAAGGGCTTTCCACACTAAACTGATGTTGCAAAGACACTATGAGGCAGATCACTTGGGCATCAGAAATCATGTCTGTAATATTTGTGGAAAAGCATTTGGATACAGAAATGCTATGATGAAGCATCAGAGGCATGTTCATAAGAGAGAAAAGCTGTTATTTGGCAGGATGCCTGCTTATTTAGAAGCTCAATATAGAAATGAGGATGGTGGTTGAACTGGAATGTTAATAGCTTTTATTTGGCATTATAAATGAAATATGTATTATCCTAATAGTTTAATTTGAAACTAAAAGGGCTGTGCACCAGGTACCGGCCGCTGATAAGGATGCTGCACCGGCGCTGCCTCATACGACTGTCTTTGCCGCTGTGCCGGGCCGGTGAAGTTTGTGCATTAAAATTCTGAAAAAAAAAGTGAATGCTTCAGCAGCCCGCGCCGTGTCCCAGAAAAAGCGATTAGCAATCGGCGATAAAAAAAAAGTTTTACCATGTAGGCTACATTATAAAACCTATTCTTTCGCTCCATAAAAAAATATATTTCAAAACACACTAAATAAGTTAACAGTTTTTTGCAGTTGTTGGTATTGGTCTATGTTTGTCTGTTCTATTTTGCTGTATGGCAATTATTTCGTGCTGCCAGTTTTGACATTAGCTGTCAGTGTCAACGGTCGTTAGTAATCAAGTCTGGTTATCAGATATCAGCTGTTTATCAACCATTATCACTATCAGTATTGGTCAGCTGGTTTTACTTGCATCCCGATATAAATCTTTGTTGCAATTAATACTTCAATAACTATGTATGAAGACACAAAACACTCGTAAACAATGTCGGGTTCTTACTTCATGTTGCAATTTCTGAAAGAAGCACGACAAAAAAGACAACAGAGAAAATTGCTAAATCAAAATAATACATCTCACGAGAACAACGATGAAGATAAAATCAACACTAACAAATGTAGGCTTTGTTTAAAAGAAGGTAAAAAAGAAATTTTTAATTCAGAAAGTACCTTTAACATCGAAGAAGCGATACGCACTTTTGCCGACATACAACTAAATGAAAATGACAATTATCCTAAACACTTGTGCACGAAATGCTACACATTTCTTCAAAACGCAGTTGCATTTCGGAAATCAGCTCAAGACATTGATAAACAACTTCGTCAGACACCAGCAGAGGATTCGGGAGGCGAATCAGAAGCAGTAAATGATGCTGACGATAATAACTATAACACTGAAGAACCGGTCCTCAAACCAAAGTACAGTTGTAAACAGTGCAAGCTAAATTTCCATACATTTAAAGACTTTATTGCACACAAACGTTCAAGAACCCACAAGAAAGTCTGCATTCAATGCCCTATCTGCTACCGATTGTTAACAGCTCAATTATACCAGAAGCATGTAGCCCGACACCAGTCAGCATCACACCTCATTTGTGATATATGTGGGAAACTTTACCGCAAAGATAATTTGGTCAGACACCTACAGCTTCACAGCTTTGACTTGCCATTCAAATGTCAGATCTGTCCGTACCGAGGACGCTTCATGGAATCTCTAAAGATCCACATGAGAACTCACACTGGTGATAAACCTTTTTCATGTGATAAGTGCGAGTTACGGTTTCTGACACGCAGTAATCTGAACAGGCATCTTTTGACTCATAGAAAGGAAAGGCCATTCAAGTGTCTTGAATGCGGAAGAGGTTTTTATACTAAGAGGGATATGGATGTACATTTCAAAGCTGATCATGCAGGTCTAAAGGAGTTTGGTTGCAAGATGTGTGGCAATAAATATGGTACGAGAAAGGCTCTAATGAGGCATGAACTGAGGGTACATAAGAGAGATAAGATGGCGAAAGGGCGAATGCCCTTGTACCTTCAGGCTGGATATCAGAAACAAGATGAAGCTATGTCTAACATGTTAGTTGCTGTCAAACTATTGTCAGATCCTACACTTCTCAATTAATTATGCAATTTGGGAAGTTTTACTTTGACTATTTAAATATAGGTGCTTCAGGTTTAAAATGTAGGATTTTTCGCATTCTATGCTGACTCTACTGGAAATAATTATTAAGAATGAAATACAAGAAAACACCACTATTGTTAACAGTTGTACATGTTAAACATAGTTTTGGATTAAATGTTAAATAAACAATACAATTAACTCATTGCATAAATATTTATTCTCACAACTAGATAATATAGTGTTCATTAAAACAGTTACAAATCTGTAATGCTGTTTGCAATTTTTTTCGAATAATGTAAATAATGTTTCAATCGTAAAATTTAAGCATCATTTGCTTGGACTAGAATTTTGTATAGATAATAAATACATTTTATAATAATTCAATATTTGTGTATTATTTAAAGTTTACACATAAAAACAACACTAAGTACATTTTGTAAATAAAAATCACACACATTAATAATACAAATCTTTGGTGTAATATACTACTGAACAATGGAAGATTTGATAGTAACTATTCAGTATAAAATTCTAAATAAAGGCCACATTATCACTTAAGTTACACTTAACGGCTGGATATACAAACAACAACGAGAAAGGCTTTAATGGTCTCCTAAAATTACATTGTTTTTTGTTTCAATACTGGCCCTTTACAAAAATAGTTCTAATTTTATTTGGCTTTTCTAGTCAACTTTTATATTTCGAACTTTATTGTAAAGTTCTTAATATAAAATTTTTATATTTCTAAATTCAGTTTTCTTATTGTGAACCTAAAGAGGCCATAATAAAGTTCGAAATACAAACTTTGGGTATAAGTTGAAGCTAGAATTCAAGTTTTTATTTATTAATGAGACAGTCACAGTTTTTAAAGGTAATGGATTAATAACATATTAATACCGGTTAGGCTCAGCACAGACAGAGAAGTGTAGTTCAGACTTCCAATTATCTGATTACATTTCATAATAGTCTTTGCGTCTAAGGGTCATAAAGTGCATATTCGACAAACTTGAACTTTTTATCATAGATAGTAAAAAAATATTTTTGAACAACAAATCAGTAGATAATGTTTTTAATAATGAATTTTAGATAATATTTTTTTCTATTGTAGAATTGTCTGAACTTAAATTATGCTATTCAATATTTAAAATTCAACAATGTATTCAGTACATGATGCAAAAGTATGAGATAGAAGAATAACAATCGTAAAATAGATAACAGTGAAAATTCAATACAATATTGTATTGAATTTTCACTGTTATCTATTTTAAAAGGATATCCTTTTTATTCTAAAATAATGTGGTTTCTTACACTAGCAAATCAAGATTAAATATTTTCAACAATCTTATAATATAGGTAAGTAACAAAATACATTTTCAAATACTTTGGTGTTACAAAATAGTGATTTTATTTAAAAAGAGTATTTTTTTTTAAGAATTGTAACTTTTTGCTTTTATTGAAATGTTTGTGCATTACACAGTTCTTTTTTCAAACCTTGTGCTAAAATTATGCCTATTTTTGTTTTTTTTTTTATCTGGCTTTTTTACAAAATGTTAAGATTGGCTCATTTTCAATCAAAAGTAGAGAGCACTGTAAATTACTATACAATATTCATAGTAAAATTAAGTAAAGTTAAAAACATGAAAAATCAGTATCTTAATTTCCATAAATATCTAATTTGAAAATAAATATGACTAGTCAAATGGCAACTGAAGCAGTACATGGCTAAAGTACAACACAAAAGCTTTATAAATATAAAACAGTTCTAAACAGTCAACATCTTTAGGCTTACACATGGTATATATTAAAACTATATTGCATGGCATCACTTATATTGCCATTACATATTGGCCAGCAATAGCACTTACCATAAATGACATATACCAACTTTTTAGTCATTTTATTTTTTATTTGTATGCCAGTATTAACTAATTTGGCTTACATCTGGCTGGCAAATGCAAATGAAGGGCATCATATTGCATGAATTTATGAATCATAAATTCAAATTCATAAATAGATTTCAACTGAACTGCTATAATGAAATTGAGATGGAGTGATGTCACAAGACCTTATTCTTATATGTTAATCAAGTCATGTCTCTGGTCTTCTCTCACTATGATGAATTAATGGCTTAATTATTATTTGTCACTTGAAGGCAGTCAAGTTAGGATAACAGTAGATAAACAGGGAGCTTTCCCTACCCATTCGATTTTTAATAAATATTAAATAGGTACTCATTTTGTATAAAACTTTCCGAATAAGACTGGCCTAAAAATTAGTGCTAAAGGCACTCGGTCCATAGTACAAAGTAAACAACAATATATTGTTTTTTTTTTAGTCATAGGAGGGTCCTTTACAAAGAGAAACTATGAACATGGATGCAAACACAAACTCTAGCATTTGAATGCATAGCATTAGGGTACACCAGATGTACTCTATTCTCAGGACTACAATTTGGAAATTGAGGAGGTACACAACACCCATGATTGATGGCAGCGTCAGCAGGACTGAGAATATTACTGGTAAATCTGCAAAAGATAATATACACAGTATGGTTCACATGATAGCAGCTGTAAAAGTGGAGTTGTTGAATATTTAATTACATAAAATATGTTTAAAAGGTTGATGCTGTCCCCTAAGATGACCCACTGACTAGTATGACTATTTTTCTTTGAATAAGGAATGCCAATATGATAAACTATTACCTTTCTCACTCAAACTTCCTTTGCGCCCCAATATAAGGCGAGCTGCTTCAATGATGAATAACCCAATAAGCACTCCATAATCTTGACCTATTTTTGTTGGATTATTCTCTACATCGTAACTATCATTAATTAAAACTGACTTCAGGATAAGAGTGCCCAGTTCACATGTTGAGAACAGACCGAAATAAAATGAATTTATGTAAAGCAGAATTTCATATGCTAAACTTGGATTAACCATTTTGACGTCGTTATTATTTATAAGTCAATTTTATCTTATTAATTTAATTAAACAAAGGAACTTTCGAAGGCACTTGTAAAATATACGAAATTATAAGATTTAAATCCTAATTTTTAAAAATAGAACACTCAGCACACACGGGATGGAATAAAAATGACGTTTAGTAATTCACATCAGTGTTGCCAACAGCGCTGGCCTTAATGTCGCCATTTCTCATGCATGAAGTAGCCCAATATCGCCGAATTTCAGTTGTAGCCTAAAGTAGCCCAAACACCAAAATATCAATATAAATAAAATGTAGTTTTTATCAATTTATTAATTAATATGTTCATAGCACACTGATAAAGTGTCGTGATGGAGTGGTTAAGGCGCCCGCCTCTCATGCACGAGGTTGTGGGTTCGAAACCGGGCACGGGCAAGTTCCAATGTGACTTTTTCTAATTCATATGTACTTTCTAAGTTTATCTTGGACATCACTGACATCGGTAACCATGTCAGAGGCCCTTGCGGCGGTTTAGAAACTCTGACACGAGGGTGTGTGGGGTCGTTAGACCTTACTGCCCACACGATAAAGAAAGACTGATAAATAGGCATAAGCCGTTTTTTTAAATAAGTCAATGAAATTAAAGTTATTAATAATTGTGATTTCAGTTCAGGTAGAACCTCCACGGTATCCCGCGAAATTCAAATTTTCTTACGTTTTTTGCAATTTGCAAGTCAGTATTAGGTTATTATGTAGATTAAATTATGATTCACGAGTGTGAGAATTATGTATTTTCAGAATTGTAACCATTTAAGTCAGTCACATTCAGGTAATCCGAAAGAATGACTATTTCATGAAATCTTGACATTTTGGGATTATACCGACTTATGGAGTTATTTGAGGCATAAACTATTAAAACTCTAGTCATTAAATTTTATACTTAATGTTCACGTTAAGTCAAATTGCCCTAACAAACTGAACAATTCCCTTTGGTTACATAATAGCTAAGACTACTTCAGGGTATTCCCCGAAAATAACCAATCACAAACAAATAGGGTGTCCATCTCAATATCAAATTGTACCAACATTACACACACGCGCGGCCGTATGCCTATTTGCCTACTAAGTAGTATAACAAAAACTTATCCCTAGAGTAGCCCAATTGGCGACCAGTCGCCTTTTAGATTTTTTCGTCGCCGATTCTCGTTCTGAGTAGCCCAAATGGCGAAAAATCGCCTACGTTGGCAACACTGATTCACATGATGACATGACATCACAATTCACAAAATAAATCTTTCTTATTGACAGCTATTATTAATGTTGCTAGCATACTAAAAACAATGCTTAACAGCTGTAATTAAAAGGCTTGATTGAATTATGTAGGAATGTTATAACCATTAGATTCCTTGATTCCTATTGGAATATTTACAATTAATTAAATTATAAAATAAAGTAATGCATTGATTAATTCAGTGAAGTCTGTCACTGAGGAGGTCAGTATTTTTTGTATTTTGCCATTGGCAATACAGAATTGAGTGCAACGAACGACGCCAGCGGGGGTGGTTGTGTTGCACGTGTTTTTTAATTATACTTTAATGCAGTTATAATGAATAAAAAAGTTTAATATAGCGTTCGAAAGTGTCGGATTTTGAATAACAATTTCGAGTTTAGTACCCGCATTATATGTTTTGGTAAGTGTGAAAATTACACATGTTATTAAGACCACGCGCTCGGTGGGCACATTTTAAATTGTCTTTTCGATGTTTATCGGGATATTATCTGTTTTATTTTATTTGAAAGTTTGTTGTTAGTGATCCAGTGTTGGAAGAGCATCTTATTCCTTGTTTAACGTATATAACTGTGTATTTTATATGGACGCATGATGTGATAGTGATAGAATAAGATTATGTTTTTTAGAAGTGAACGGTTAACTATTTTCTGTACATTGACCTACACGGAGAAAATTGTCTCTATGACTGCACACGAAGCTTCGGAAAAGTTTGATTTCCATTTCTTTAAACATTTGATTCGTGCACAACTGGCTAGTGTAGGGTTAGAAGATTAAATTTACAAGTTAATGCTATTCTAATTTTTTTCTAATATGATCTAGAGTACCTGGCATTAAAAAAAAGCTATGTTCATTTTTTTTAAAACAAACATCATGTAAATATTTTTTTTATTTTTATTTTCATACTGGCTGAGTGCTGGTATAGTATAAACTTGAACAATAACAAAAAAAAAAAGAAAACAAGAGAAAAGAAGAAATAAACTTTCCTGGTAAACTGTTGTTATTATTATTTGATTATTATTTTTTGTATTGTTGTGATTATTTGAATGAGTAAGTAGGTTATTTATATTTCAACTTCAAAAAGGAAGCAAATTCAACAGCTACTATTTAAGTTATGAAAGAAGTTCAAATCAAATTTAATACTCTAACATAAATAAAGCAATTGGATCCTCCTGAAAAATTGGCACCAAACAGTCATTTGTTTTCAAAATTTAAACTTAGAATCCTTGCATCAAATTCTATTTCCAAAACCTAAAATCAATTTTTATTTGCATTTAATAAATGGCCTTTTGAGTAAAAAAAGTTTAAGTATTATCTATTGATACTGCATATAATTTGTCATTCAGCAGGAAATATTTAAATTACTTTTTTATGCTGTGGCACACGCACAGACGGTTGCACATCCTGTCTATTATGTTTTACACAAAGACTGTAATGAGTCACATTCAGTATTATAATGACTTTCTTTGTAAGTGCGGCACTTAAAGAATTGTTTTAACATAATCTTTGTTTGTTTTGGCAGTCTCAATTGCTAATACCATTGTATGTTTAAAAGTACATATCTTCATTTGTTATCTGTATTCAAACAAGTTCATTAAAAAAAAAAACTTGTTCTTATCCAGGAATTTACCAATCCAATGGTAATACTAATATTAAAGTCAATTATTTTATCTTACAATTGTTTTAAGCATTCATTTTCCTTGTTTCATTAATTTAATTACATTATCGAAAGAATTGCTCAGAAATAATAAAAGCTACATGAAATGTTATATTCTTTTGTGTAGGTACTGATAAAAATGAACATAATTATTATAATTTTATTTGTAATGAACAGTAATAACTTTTTTTCAATAAACAAGTTACAGGAATTGCCTTGAATTTTATCAATTTATCATGCAGTATAAAACAATACCTATTATTTCTTATCATGATTAAAAATCTTTTTAATTTCTTAATTATAGTACCCATTTAGATCAAATTCAAACAGTTGATTAGATATTTATTACCAATTTATCTTTAATTGAAAAGATAGTAAATGTAATTAATTACGACTAATAAAATTGGCGACTTCCTTATGATACCTAAAATGCCTATAATTTAAAATATACAATAGAATAAAATTACATATTCCCAAAGTTTGGTGTGGGTCTCCTAAGACCGTTTTCCTATTAAGAGGTCAATCAAGACTGACATTAAAAAAAAAGATAATGTACCTACCTACCTAATGAAATCATTTCGACAAAACGAAATCAATCTGAAAACAGTTTTTTTTAATAATTCGGAATGAGACTGAATATGACACGATATCTTTGCCAAACCTTGAACTTTAAAAAAATGGCGCACACATCGCCGAATTTATAAATAATTAAAATTTGCTATGTACAGTCAGCAACAAAAGTTGATTAACATTTTAGATTTTTTAATCCTTGTTATTGAGCACAAACGGGAAAACATCGTGAGGAAACTTGAACTTATAATTAATATAAGTCTGAAATTGCTAATCCGCTTTGAGCAAGCGTGGTTCTCGTGCCTTGTCTGTATGAGAAGAGGCCTTTGCCCTGCAGTGGGACAGTTACAGGCTGGTATTATTATAATATTATTAAGCACAATATCAAAGAAAATACGAAATGGATCTAAAATTAAGACAAAATAAACACTTAGGTATTGTCTAAAATTACTAGCTACTGAATAGCAGTGAATTGTGTTATTTCGTGTCTATTTAAATGCTATGTAAAAGTGGCATTGTTAATCCACTTTTGTTGCTGTCTGTACATATTTCGACACACCGCGTCCTACTAATATGTATGTATAAACAAGGCGATAAAGCGGATAGATAGGACAATGTTGCCTAAACACTTGAATTATTGTTTGTGTACCTTATCTAGTAACTAACTACTCGTATAATTGATAAAGCTGTAGTGGCGGCACTCAAATATTTATCTGTTTAATTGTCAAACAGAAATTTTATTTTAATGATGATTATTAGTATTTACTAAGGCCTAAAGTTGACATCGTAAATGAATGATTTATGCTTATTTAATTAGTTTAGACTTTTTGTATTTTTTTTGTACAAATAGCAGAAAGCGATCGGAATAATAGATAGCTACCTACTGAACAATTAAATTTACGCCTTCAACGATTATGTTATCTGTAAGTAACTTTGTTATTCGTTCCATAATTTTATTAGCAAGATTATTAAATTATATCTTCACAGAAAATGTAAACAAAATATCTTGTTTTTTATATTTTTTTTTGTAAATACTTCCGAGAACAGTAGGTAAATACCTTTTAATGGTCTAATTCAAAAAAATGACGACTTTGAAAGTTACAGCAATTTTGTGTACTTTTAATTACTTAATAATCTATTTTGTATAATATGTTGAACTATGTAGTTTTCTTTTTTGCATACCTACTTCAAGTACGTATTATGACATTATCTGCGATTTGGTTTCAACGTAAGAAGATTGATTCGTTACATCTTTATCAGGCTTGCAACACCATACACACTCCACAAGTACCTACTCATATTTTTATTAAACTGCTATCCACAATAACTTCAATACCTGCACAATTCATAGTCAAATCATTTATTTCAATTAAACCATTAAAAGGCATTTTGAACGTCATTTGTCTGGGTGTGATTTATCTATAATATGTATGTATTTATAAATTATATAAGTATGTATATCAGTTGTCTGGTTACCATAACACAAGCTCTGCTTAGCTTGGGATCAGATAGCCGTGTGTGAGTTGTCCCAAGATATTTATTTATTTACAAGAAAAAAAAAATTAATCTTGTTGCCCATTCCAAAAGGTTAGTTTCGTATGGAGAAGAAAGGACAAGAAACTCCATACCTCCTTACCCTTAAAAAAAGAAAGTATAACAATATGTTGTTATACAGATAAATTAGTTCAATAAATTAAATTCAAATGCAGAAACACTTGAGTATTTAAGACCCAGCTCTTCAACGATCTAATTTCGCCCACAGACGCAGTCGTCCGTTGCGCCGACCAAGACCACAGATGCCAGTATCAGTTTTATGATATTGGTAGAGCACCTGTGACCTGAGCCATGGAGATGTCACACCAGGGAGGGGCGGAGGGCGAGAGCCTCCTGCGACAGGAGCGAGGCGCCGTCGTCATGCCTGGCCAGAGAGGACGTGAGTACTTCCCTAGAATACACCCCCGCGACGTCTTCTGCGTGTGTTATTTCACCCGCCATAAGTTACGTCTTTTAGTAAATGCTCCGCTCCCTTGTGTCGTAGCGTGATGTTATATACCCTATGACACTCACAAATAACGTAGCGTTCTATAGGTAAAAGAATTTTCAAAATCGGTTCAGTAGATCCAGAGATGACTACAACCTAACAAACTTTACTTCTTTATAATGTAAGAATAGGTCCCTATACTACTCAGGAATAATGTACCTATCATTGGTGAAAAAATGTTTGAAATCGGTCCAGTAGTTTCGGAGCCTATTCAATGCAAATAAACAAACAAATCTTACCTCCTTATAATTTTATTTATACGTATAGAATACAAGATGATTTGAAGGTGAATGCGGCAGTTATTTTTGTTGGAAAAATCGATAAGATACAAAGCTTTTTCGACTAATTCTTATATTGGAACAAGCACTAATCAATTTAGCCAACCTATAGCATTAACAAGGTAGGACAGTAGGATGTGTGCAAACCATTATCTTTGCGGAAGTACTCCCACTTCGATAAGTCATTCCGCATGACCATGACTTTATCGTGGGAACGCAGGAACTTCTCTATGCCAATGAAGTAGGTACAGTAAAAAATATTTCAGGGAAAGGTGATTCATAATGTAATCATAACGTTAGACTCACCGCATTGATATAATATGAACGCTAATACGTCAAGCTCGTGTAGTTTGCCAAAAACGCTTCATTCAAATATAAGTGCCCAAAAATTTTTATACAAGATGAAATCACGAACGAGTCACCGCTTTAAAACTGTTTAAGGTTATTGATCCACAATATACTGCTAAATGCGTATCAAATTGACCTTGACGATATGATTTGCTTATCCGAATTTGAATTCAAGATCGTTTTTGGATGGTTTTTAGCCATACGTGGCTGAGAAGTCACAAAAATCTGGTGATGGTTTTTTCTTAAAAGGCTAATTGTCTACTTTGCTATAAACTTATCCTGAAATAACAAAGCTTGTTATATGCTGACATTGTAATAACTACATTTTACTCATGTTATATTGAATGGGGAACAGTTTCCTCAATTAAACGGTACCTGTATTTTTTTTTGGGAAAAATCATCCAATTTCTTCATGACCACGTTTCAAGCACGATTCATCATCATTATCATTTATCAGCCGCAGGACGTCCACTTCTGGATATAAGCTTAAACTATCAAAATATCACGCTTATCTTGGTCTAAAGCTGACGACATTCGAACAGTAATATTCAAAAGGGGTCATGCAAAATGATCCCAAACGATATAATTTTAATACACATTAAACAAAGACCACACCGACATTCGACAAACACAAAAACTTCACCCATTTAAAAGCACGAAGTTATTATTTATGCAACTGCATTGAAGTTCGGGCATTCACTTTGAAAGTTTAACGTACACGAGGAAAGGTTTGCATAAAAAATATCGTTTTGATGACAAAGAAAAGGCATTCGATCTAAATTGGAAAGTTACCAAAAACGAACATGGAATGTCGAGCAAAAAAATTGGGTATTTCGATAATGGGAATGGAATTACTTAATATAACTGTGCTTTCTACTTTCGTAAGGTGTATTAGACGATTGTATAGCTGTCCCATGTCTATTCAAAATGCATGGTGGAGTGACAATACCCGTTAACACATCTTTAGTTACGGAGAATTTAGATTTTATGATTCTGTGCCCAAAAGGTCACAGAGCCCTTATTCTCGCTCATGACTGGTTTGTTTTAAATCTATGCTATGAAAAATTAAAGGTAATTTCAGTTAATTTGCGTTTCGCTTGATTTGTAAAGAATACGCAGATTCATTCAAGTTAATTTTGTTAATTTTGTAAGGGAATAAGTACCTACTATTATAACCTACAGTATATAACACATCGAGCTTTAAAAAGAGACTGTCGCAAAGGTACGAGTGACAGACGACGCTCCACAAAGTCGTTTTTCCAAAACACTATTTGTGTAACTTGTACCTACGTATACGTAGGTGTTAGAGGCGCAAGCGCATATACCTACATCACACGTGTGTTGTCTGAACAATGGCTCATCGTGCAGTATTTACGAACGTCTCGAATGACGTCCATACTATGTTTTCCTTGCATTGCAAAATATTATAATTCTATGCCACTAGACCTACTGTTAGCGAACACCACCTAATTATAGCAACGTATGCACTCTGCAGAAAATGTTGGTGTACTCTCCTCGTGTCTACTATAACGTGGCTTGATATCGCATATTTAGCAAAATGATTATGTGGAGCAATTTTCGAGGCAAAATTCCAGTGTGTCTCGTGATTTTAGGCGACAATAATGGCTTATAAACTTGTCCAACATTCCTGAATGTTTAGAGGGCTTTGCTATCCCACGTTCTGAGCTAATCTTCTCTAAGTAACTTTCTCACAATCTACAGTCTTTTCATCGTTTTTCCAGGGGCCTAGGTTTTCAGGTATCTTCGTTCATACTTTCTCTATAGATATCGCTGGTTTTCAATACACGCTTCTTTTGAAAGCGCTTGGCCTCCACTTGACCATTTTTCGATCTATCTGCCATCTGTTCTCATTTTCCTCGCCATATAATATGGCCTCTTGTGAGAGCGAATAAACACAATCGTTCGAACATACGTTTCCATATATTACACACGACTGGTAGAAGCTAGTAGGTTATTTTTATTATAGAGTGATGGAGCGCAAAATTTTTGAGAGTCTGATTAACAGACTGCCGTGCTGCGCTGTTCAAGACACAAATTGGCAAGCAAAAACCAGCCAAGATTTAGTGGGAGTGTGCGAACGGAATAAGGGCTAAATCAAGCACGATGTGGGTCCTGAAAAACGTCCAGCGACATTACAGCAGACCCAGGCAAAGATATCAGGACGTGTGTGACGCTTACAGGCAAGATTTGTCCACACTAGATCAAAATACAGAGAATTAGAAAGGACAAAAGGGGGCCTTTGCCCTGCGGTGGACAGACAATACAGGCTAAAAATAATAACAATACACTATCAGCCTCTTTGCGGTTTTAAATATTAATTAATTAGCATGGTGTTCTACTTTTTGTATATTTTTGAGTTAAACACAAAGATATAGGCAATGAACAATACTTGCAATTAATATGTTATTCTAACAATTAAACTGAAAAGTAAAACAAAGAAATAATAATGTTTGTACATATGTCTGAGGCTTTTGTCGAGAGTAGGTTAAGTAATTGTATTAAATTATCGAAATGGTTTATTGTTATTTTAAGACTTCACTGCCTATTTAAGTGAATCAGACTTGTTTACATAGTAATGTTTAACAAATTATTAACTTATATAGGGAAATCACAAAAGTCTGTGACTACATTTTTAATAAATATAAAATATCAATTTAATGGTAAAACCCGTTGAAACCCCTCACCAATGTTGCACACTATAATAACGAAATCAATTCTACAGAAGTTAATAAGTAAGCAATAATAATATTTGCCTATTATTATCCCACTGCACGGTCTCTTCTCATAATAAACCGAGAAAAGGCATGAGCATTGATTACCACACTTACTCAAAGCGGATTGGCGATGCCAGACTTATATAAATTACAAAGTGCAGGTTTCCTAACGATCTTTTCCTTCACCGATATCAGCTATGTCCAAGATGAACGTACTACTTTTTTTATGGATGGGAAATCATCAAATGACCGCTCTGGGCGGAGCGGAAGGGAGTCAGACTCTTACTGACTAAAAACCATCCGTGTTCCTCCTAATGCCCTTTGCGTTCCAGGGCCGCGGTAACTTTTTCGATCAAATTCCGCAACCCTCGGAACCTAGTACTTTACACATTTATTACTTATTCAAAAAATTTGGAACCTAATCAAAACATATTCCAAACTATTTCATATAAGAATAAAGTATTCTGAAATGTCTTAACCAATGTCTAATAATAAAATTAAAATTTTGCCTTATCGCCCCCAAGTCTCAAGCTGTCGGTCAAAAGGGTCATCGACCAATGTTTCATTATTATACAATTCAGTGATGTCCAAGATAAACTTGCACAGTATATAAGAAATCAAAACGACCTTTAGAATAAATTAAATACAAATACCTAATTAAAATAATAGAGTAACAGTTTCAAATAACAATTCCGAAAATATGAAAAAAAAAACAAGTCTTTTTATCCTAAAGAGGATTCGTACTGATGTGAATAAATAGAAAAAGTCACATTGGAACTTCAACAGATATATGCGTTTAAATTATAAATACAGTAATTGTAGAAGCTAACAAACTGGGTATATATAAATATTTATAAAGCTATAATAACGAAGACGACGGTCTTGGCTCAAGTACTATAATTATAATTTATAATTTTAGGCTGTAAAGTCTGAGATATATTAGACACCTCAGGTTTTACGACCCACTGTGAGTGCGGTGCTCCTGATCAGACGATGGCCCACTTACTACAGTGCCCAAAGTGTTCCTACACCTGCATTTTAGAGGACATTCACAATGCTACTGGAGCAGCGATAAACGCGGCCACCTACTGGACCTAAAAATTATATAAAGATTACCAAAAATCATCGATTAGAATAGAAGAAGTTTTGATGACGCGACAGATCAGCTGGGAGTGACAGTACTGTGACTTACTACGCATTTATTCACACATCCGATATAAACCGTCCATTATTCTGTTTCCTTATTACTGGGAATACGTCAATTGCACGACTCAAAGACAAGACGAGCCAAGATAATGAATAAGACAAACTGTACGGTTATTATTGTCAACACACTTAAATGTTTTAATAATATTTTCCGGTTACTCATTCAAAGAATGAATAAAGTGACAGTTTTTATATAAACTTGGTTATGTATAGTGCAGAGTGCAGCATACTTGATTACTTGGCGCTGTCAATAATGTCAGTGAAAGAAAAATTACACAAGCAGAGCCTTGGTACGAGCGTGCTCTCGTAAAAGTATTAGCTTCGAGTTAATTTTCATATTGGAAACGAGTCTCTTAGAGCATTTTAGTCGACATGCACAATTAGTATCTTAGTTTGGGCATCAGCCTGGTGCCCAAACTAAGTTATTTTATCAAAATTAGGTCACTAGGCTTGTGTAGGATTTTCCTGCAACACCATATACAACATAATATACCCTTTGATTCAGCATGTGCCAAGGAAAACATTAGCTTTCTGGTTGTCTTATTTATACGTTCATCTTTATTCGTTTCATCTCGAATTAGCACCCATTCGCGAAAACGCTAGTTAGTCTACATATTAGCGTGTCCACCTCGTGGTTTTCAGTCTCACGTCAGTTACTGGTTAAGAACATTCGTGATTAATTCAGCTCCATTTGTAAGTAAAAACTTTACTCAGAATCTTTATTGCTCCATTTCCTTTAGAAAAATAACGGCAGTTGTCGTTCTTCTTCTAGCTAGCTTCTTTCTGCCCATGACTTTGTCTGCGTGGTTTAGTTCATTCTCATTAAGTAACGTTTTTGCTCCCGTGAGTTGTAACGTAACGTGACGTTATGTTATGTTATGTAACCTATACTATTTCTTATGAATGTGGCTATCATATACCCCTTTTTTGTAGTTCCAGAGATTAGCGTTATTAAACAAAGATGCAAACAAAAAAATCTCTTTCGCTTCATTGGTATTGGTATAGATTAGTACAGAAGTTGTTAAAATTACTCCATTTTGTGGTGATGATATAATATATTTTTTGTAAATGATCTATGTAACTATTTTTCAATGTATAACTACATTGTTTTTACAGTTACATAGATCATGAAATAACGAAGATTCTAACATTGAAATAACGATAGCGTTATAACGTTATTTTTCTAACGCTATATTAAATGTAGTAGTAGGTACGTAGACTAGAATATTAGGTATTTTTATAACCACCTTTACTTTACATATTTTTGTCTCCCTGAAGAAATGTATTTTATTTTCGTGTTGAATCTTAGATACCACCCAAGCAGGGTACCAGAGAGTAATAATCCTGACTGACAGAATAAAATTCTAAAACATTTTTATTACCGAGATCAAAATTCATGACGCGAGTGACATTTAAATTAAGAGGAGAGGCTTTCATATAATTAAATTAAAAGGTGTAGATGTTGTACAGCGTGTTACGGAATGGATATATCCATACAAACGGAGTTTTTGTTTTACTGATGGGAAATCTTCAAATGACTTCCCCCGCTCTAGTGTCAGACTTTTACTGACTAAAACCCATCCATGTTCCTGCTTGTGGCCTTTGCGTTCCGGGGACGCGGTATCTCTTTCGAACAACCCGCAGTCCCGGCAGGCATGTGCCCTGTGTGGCCACCAGTGGTATCCAAACAAACGGGGTGAAGAGTATCAAAAACAATAACTTTGAAAATGCATAATATTGCATTTATTTATAAGTTTAAATGATAAGCATGAGTCATACTCATAATAAACGTGTCAGTAGAAACAAATCTTTACGGAGTTGTTTCTTTGTGTGTAGTTTATTGACACCGATCAGCTGACTTGGTGTAGTGAGGGGGAGAATTCAATTGGAAACATTTGTGATTTTATATTGAAACTAGCTTCTGCGCGCGACTTCGTCCACATGTTTTTTTTTTTCACCCTCGTTAAGTTTCTGTTTACTGCTCTGCTCTTTTGGCTCGCGGCGTAATGTTACATAGCCTAAAGCCTTCTTCGATAAATGGATAGTCCATTTATCGAGGAAGGATCCAACACAAAAAGTTTTTTTCAATTCGAACCAGTAGTTTCTGAGATTAGCGCGTTCAAACAAACAAACAAACTCTTCAGCTTTATAATATTGTTAGTACTACCTATGGATGTTACTTAATTTTTTGAGTATAGGTATTAAAAAAAAATGTTTCTATGTGGTTTGTTAATACATCCGTCCGGCATCCGGCATCCGTCCCTTTCATATGCATATAGTTCCGTAACACGCTGTATAAGCTTACAAACCTGACCTTCGCAGTTCAATGTTCTACGTGGGTAGAAGCAGGGCTCCAGGGCTAAGTGCCTTTTGTTCCAGCTATCATACACGTATTATGTGACGTACACCTACTTCCCTTTATGGCGCAGGAATGTGAAGAACTTTGAGTGGCTGTTGGCATTGTAATAATAGCTTTGATAAATTTTGTTCACGGGTTTCGCTCTGAAATTACGGAGATATTAAAAATCTTTACAATTTATTTCGAAGTTAGCTGAATTGCTGGCATGCCTATGCTTACGCGGTAATTTTAGCCAATGTAAAAATTTTATTAACGTAACCTCAAACAGGAAAATTAGTTCTTAGTTATACATTCTATATGTGTCCTAGTAATCCCTGCAGTTATATTCGGATACCCATGACTTATTGGATATGCGAACCAATTCCAGGAAAACTGCTGATTGCGATAAATATTATTAAAAATACATGGAA
Organism: Caradrina clavipalpis; assembly: GCA_932526535.1. Lineage (NCBI taxonomy): Eukaryota > Metazoa > Arthropoda > Insecta > Lepidoptera > Noctuidae > Caradrina > Caradrina clavipalpis. The sequence goes on from OW052110.1 coordinate 4,179,048, forward strand.
CCACATGTTATTCTAATCTAGTATATTAATATAATAAAACTGTAGTTTGTTTGTTTGTTTGTTTTCTTGTTTGAACGCGTTAATCTCCGGAACTACTGCTTACTATTCTGAAACTTATTTCGCTAATAGGAAGCTACGTTACATCTAAATGCTATAGGTTATATTTCATCATTAAAACTAAATATAATTAATCCGTAAAATAATTCACGCAGACGGAAGCTGCGGGGAAAAGCTAGTTATTAATAAAATATCTAACGCAATGAAATGTGTTGTTTATCCTGTTTGGTAAAACCGCTGAGTCGTTAAATAACTAATAGGTACATTAAATATTAAAATGCTAATTTATAACTTACGCAACTGAAAACTGGTTAAACACAAATATGTATAGGTACTACTGTTGTAGTAGGTACCTATATTTTTGTTTAACCACGCAAGAAATGATGGATATTTCTTTAAATTTATTGAAAACTAGCTTCTACCTGCTACTGGTCGCATGAAAGTCATATAGGTGTACCGTATATAACATATCCTAAGACACTCGACAATAGTGTACCATACTATCAAAGAATAAATCTTATCAGATTTAGCAGACTTTAGCTCTTCATAATATTAGCACGATAATTTATTCCCGTACACCGAAAATCATAAATAGAAAAAACCACATCAACCAATTTACGCACAGGCGAAAACGATGCCACAATTGATAAGGTCATAGGTTGATTATATCAGTTGAACAATGCAATCAAAGCATGCAGAGAGCAACTGGACGACTACGCAATAAATCAAACGATATCAACGCGGTGACATTATCAATGAAACGACGTGAGTTATAAACTGATGTATGTACAGCCAACAAAGCTATTTGGTATACAGGCAGCGTAATTGCGATTACTTTTAGGCAATATTGTGAGTGTGCTGAGAAGTCCATCATTTTAAATAACTCTCTTAAGTTTGTCATAAGCTTAAAAAGGAGTTACGCATGCACACACCATCACGCCTATATTCCCCGAAGGGTTAGGCAGAGGTGTATCAATTTACACCCACAGTTTGCCGGTATGTTTTTAGGTCCCATATAATAGGGGGCGAGTGTATTGCCATTATCCGGACTAAAATCTAAACTCCGAGCTGCTAATAGAAAAACCCAATAACACTTTTTGCTCGACCTGATATCGAACCCACGATTTCTAGCGTAGCAGTCGCGCTTAGGCCAACGAGGCAGTTACAATACAATTAAAATGAATACAATGAAAATAAATATTGACGGTGTAGTAGAAAGATGATTAATTTTGCTTGTATACCAAATAGTTTTGTTGACTGTACTACCATGTGGCCGAGCTGTTAGATAAACATTTACTTACGCGGCGTCAGTTGACGGGTTTTATGATGCGAACATGTGTGGGTTTGTACGACCTATATTAACAGCCTCTGTAATGTCCAGCGATCTTTAATATATTGGTAACTAACTTTTACTCCTGACCTTAATATTGGTTATTGTGGACACAGATGAAGTAGCGGGTTAAAAAGTAGCCTATTATCCAGTTCCTAAGCTACCTCTTCGTCTTATTACCATCACATAACATACTATTGCCTGTATTCCCGAAGGGTTAGGCAGAGGTGTACCAATGTACACTCACAGTTCGCCGGTATGTTTAGGTCCCATGTAAAAGGGGGCCATTAACCTTACTCCGAGCTGCTACTGAGAATTTTATGGAAAAACCCAATAACACTGGTCGCCCTGTGAGTCAAACCCAATGACCCCCTAGACCTCAAGCGTAGCAGCCGCGCTTGGGACCACTAGGCTAACGAGGCAGTTTCCATCAGTTCAGTGGTTCTGCCAAGATAAGTTAAAAGACAGTTAATTTCGCATTAAAAATATTAGCGTGATTTTTCCGAAATCATACAAAATGGATCTTTGGATGCAGTGTGTTCTTCTTCTGTCTTGTTGATAATATCTCATGCTGCGTCAGATAGGCCAATCTTTTTAGTTTTACTTACTCCGTGAGTAAGGTTCCTAGCGAGACTAATTGCCCGTGGTGCGCAGCATTGCTCTTCTTATTTAGCCCAGATAATGTTGTTCTTGTATGACCTGAGAAACCTGTTGCTTCTTATAAAATAATTATTTTCTCGCCTTGCTTGTTTTATAACAATTAGAAATGGTTTTTTATACTGAAATAACTAGCGAACGAGCAAGTTCGTGTAAGCATTGTCACTTGTGTTGTGGAGTCTCTTCTTAATTGTACCAAATAATGTAGTTCATAAAGTACTCTTGCCTTATTTAACGTAATTATCAAGAATAAGAAAGGGCTTGAATACTAAATTAGGCCCACAGAAATATATGGAAATATAAAGCTGATAGCGACACCGTGGCGTGTCGCCGACCCCAAATTGGAATGAAGACAGGAAGACGATGATAAGCATAATAAGTAACTACGCTACTTAAGTGGATTAGTGACAATATAGCAATATTTGCTCCAAATGTACCTACGTGAAGAAACTGCAAAAAACAACGCGTGTTAGTATGTCGTAACGTGTCACAGAGACATTCAAGATTATTTGCACCGCGCTGGGGTTGAATGCCAAAGCAGACCCTTTGGGTTGAGGTTGAAAGTCGTTGTAAACGCATACGTGCGTCAGAAAATGTTGAATATTTCCACTGCTTGCTTGTGTACCGTGCCATTAGCCTTTGGGTCACATTTTAAGAGGATTAGGCAGGGTCTGCGGTTCTAATTTTGGTTCTTTCACTCTAATTTGTTCTTGACATCCATCGACATTTCGTACATCGCTTTTCATCCATACTTTAATAATATAAATGCCAAGTAACTATGTGAGTCTGTCTGTTACGCTTTCACGGCAAAACCAGCGTCCAGATTTTGATGAAATTTGGTAAGAACGAGACTGAGGAGAAGCCGAAGAAAAGGCACAGCCGTGCGATTCTCTAACATATTTCAACGCTGCGCTCGACGTCGAGCTCGTCGACGACACTACTGTCAAATGAACTTTACGCACAACGCATAGAGTTGATTTTACCGAAGTTTCGTCAACCAGCTCGACGTCGAGCGCAGCGCTGGAATATGTTAGAGAATCGCACGGCAGGCTAGTTTTAAATCCGCGATTTGGTATGCATCTGCGATAATCGAAGTCACAGCAAAATCTAGTATCTTTAAGGAAGTCAAGCCTGTCATTGTTCCTAGAATATAATAAATTGGACTCTTATTGTTACGAGTACTCGTCTGCTCTCCGATTTCTTGATATCAAGTGATATTGACGCACAATTAGCGTTCATTAGTAATGAATAGACTTGTCTAAATATATAACTTAAATATGCCTATCAGAGCCTATTCATGTTATTACAATCTACACTCCAGTGTGTCCACACAGAGGAGACTTAATTTAAAGTGATATCGTGTTTTTCGTATCACCACGATGCAAAATTGTCAAGGAAAGTAATATGGGACATTTTATTAATTTATTTTTAGCCTGGGTTGTTCCACTGTAGAACAAAGGCCGCCCTTTCTCCTTTTCAATCTTCGCTATTCTTAGTGTGAACTAATCCTGCCTGTAAGTGGCCTTTCCCGCCTTATTCAGTAAAAACTAAACGTTTACAACCGCCAATCTTGTAAAGACTGGAGAAAGACTAATTTAAAAAATAATAATACGGGTACCCACTTAAGTTTTTGCTGCTTTCGCAAAACAGACGACGTAGAACGGCAACCCAAGATTTCGCCTACAATAAATCTTATAGCAACACTTTGTAGTAAGCCGTTATTTCAGGGATGAAAGCCGGCCAAAACCACAGCGACAGGTTTTACTTAAGTAGGTCAGAGACTTTAAAAATACTTTTTGATATTTTACGACCCAACTCTTCTTCGTAGGCTCTGGTCTTAATGTCAAATTTAGCGACTTGACATACTGTCTCTTCCACAAAAATAAGTCATACACAAGTATGTTGAAATTAAAGTTCCGTTGTTGGCGATTCCTGCTTTCTGTTTTAGTAATAATTGTTTTCATTTTGTGTTTCATAAAGTATGGATTAGCCTCTGGTTTTGTAGTGAATGGAAGACTAGTGATTTCTTGAAGTACACAGTAAGTCCATAAAATACAATTTATTTAACGAGACTTATTCTTGGCGAGGATGTTTCAAGGCAAGTCGAGCAGTGCATCGGACAAAGGCATTTGAATCAAGTACTTATGATAGGCGGGATAAACCGAATACAATAGTACTTACTTAGGTCCTGATGGCACAAAGCCGCTCAGTCTAGATGAGTCTAGACTTCTAGAGTGTGCCACGGACACATGACAGGTCACATTGTTTGGAAGAAAAATATTTTCGAAGATATAGTCGGTTGCGCATTGCGATGCCGTAAATCTCGATAATACATTTTATTGCCTACACAGTATTTAGATTAATAATATTCTTTTTGGGTTCAAATCCGAGCAAGTACCAATGTGGCTTTTTCAATTACTTTTTATTTTAAGTATATCTTCGACATCACAGGCATCTGTGAAGAAAACATTATGGGGAATTAATAGTTAATACAATACAAGTCTTGAGCCGCCAATCTGCCTTGAGCAAAGGTCAATGCTCGTGGCTTCTCTGTATGAGAAGAGAATAGTAGACTGGTATTATTTATTATAACTTTCTTAGATGATTATAATTCCTTGCTTCATTTTTCAGATATGATTATAACAACGTAGTTTCCTTACTTACTCGGTAACTTCGCACATATTTTAAAGATTTTTTAAAAGTATTAGGTGACGTCATTCCGGTTTGTCCGCTCTTCGGTTGACACTTTGACGTTTAGCTCATTCCTTTTTCGTGCGCGGTAACGATCGCACGCGCCCTTCGAGCAAGATGCCAAAAAGAAGCGCGCAGTCAAAAATTGATCACTACGCTAGGAAAATTAGAAAAATAGAAGAAAAACAAAGACGTAAACGCAAAATAAGACCGTTACAATTATCATCAGATGATGAAGGTAAGGTACATTTATCTAGTTAGTGATCAAAAAGTGAATAGTGAAAATATTAGTTTTGTAAATGCTCTGGGATTGACTGCGAGTCAATAACGTTGACATTATTCAAAACTACATTATAAAAAATGACCATAATATTGCATCGGGATTGACTGCGAGTCTCTAACGATGACAAACAAGCACATAAAATACGTACAATCTAAAACAGATGTAACGTTAACGTGCATAATTATTGGATTTTATTTTTAAAATACCATCAAAAAAAAAAAAAAATGTTTATCTTCACAACCTTAATTACAAAATGTAATTTTAGGTAACGAAGATATGGCGATAGAAAACGATGACAAAGCCACTATGGAGCCAGTACCGGTGTCGCCTGACGTACCACAAGACGTGGAACCGGAATCCGGCGACAACCCCGACCAACACGATGTTCAAGTTGAACCCGGGCAGAGTTCTGCTCCTCAAGAGGAAACCACTGGCAGCATAGAACCCGAGTTAGACCCTGATCTATTGTCGGCACTCGGCGAGTCTACGTCAGACTCACCTGACTACGGCGATAACATTCACAATAATCTATCGCAGTTGTGGCTTCCTTTACTAAGAAAAGGGATACCTAAAGATAATAAAGACAAAATACTCAAAGAGTACCTTATACCAGACAACTGTAGGCTGCTTCAAGCGCCTAAGTTGAATGCTGAAATCTCGGCGGCGGTACCAGACATGGTCCGCAACCGCGACAGGACACTTACAGCGTCCCAACAACAACTAGGTACGGGCATCACCGCCATCAATAGAGGCATGGATTTACTCCTAACAAGTGATAACAAAGCTCAAGCTATGAAACACTTAAGCAATGGTTGCCGTTTACTGTGCGATTCGCACTACTTGGCAACTCAGGCTCGAGTGAAATTAATCACTCCTAGTTTGGACAAGGCGTTTTTAAATATTATCAACGAGTCCGAAAGGGATGAATCACTGTTCGGTTCGTCCCTATCAGATAAAATCAAAGCCGCCAAGGCCATTGAAAAGCAAGGTCTTTCAATTAAAAAGACTGCGAAAGTTGCGAAACCGCCTCAACAGCCTAGTACTCGCCCGTCCTACCAGGGAAACTGGAACCCGCCTCCTCGATACCCGGCGAACAGGGGGGGGCGGGGTGCATACAGAAGGCCGACGACGGCGGGGAATCGCCGTTCATACACGTCGTCAGCGCAGCCGCCACAACGCCCTGCCTCGCAGGACAAACCTCGGCCTACCGCCCAGAGTCACCGTTAACGCAGGTACATGCGGGTAGACTTACCCACTTTTATGACCGATGGTTAAAAATAACGAACAACAATGTTGTTCTTGATTGGTTAAAAAACGGCTATCCAATTCCCTTTCATACACCTGTAAGGCAATCAATAATACCTAAAAACAACCTTTCAAACTCCGAGAAATCAGATATGATAAAGGCCATAATAAAACTAAAATCTTTAGGGGCTATCTCAGAGTGCAATGTAACTAAAGATCAATTTATTTCTAAAATATTTCTTACTCTTAAACCTAATGGCGACAAACGTTTTATATTAAATTTAAAAACACTAAATAAGCTAATCAAAAACGAACATTTTAAAATGGAGGATTACCGAACAGCATGTAAAATGATACCACGCAATGGATACCTTGCGACTATCGACCTAAAAGATGCGTATTTTCTTTTAGCCATTAGGCATACCGACCGAAAATATTTAAAATTTCAATTCCAGCCTAACAATTCGCTTAAAACTCACACATACGGCTTTAATTGCATGCCGTTTGGCTTATCTGTTGCCCCACGGGTATTCACTAAGATTATGAAAGAAGTCATAACTTACCTCAGACATCGTGGTTATCAGTCAGTGTGTTATTTGGACGATATTTTATGTATTGGCAATACTTACGAGAATTGTCTTGATAATGTAAATGAGACTTTGAAACTATTTGAGTTTCTAGGATTCGTCGTCAATTACGATAAAAGTATGTTAAAACCGCGACAATTCTGCAAGTATTTAGGATTTTGTTACGATACCAGGAACCTCAGTATAGAATTGCCACTCGAAAAGCGACGTCACATTGTTGATTTAGTTTCTAAATTTACAAAACTACAGTTGTGTTCCATTCGCGAATTAGCTCGCTTTATCGGTATTCTAGTCGCCGCCTGCCCAGCCGTTAAGTTTTCTTGGGTATACACTAAGATGTTAGAACGCCAGAAGTTTCTAGCATTACTTAAATATAATAATGATTACGAAGCCAAAATTAGCCTACCTAACACTATATTACAGGATTTAAACTGGTGGCTGTCAACCATTGATACATCTCGTAACTTTATGCGACAGCCAAACTTTGACATTGAAATCTATACCGACGCGTCTCGGTCAGGTTGGGGTGCTGTTTGCAAGAACACTCAAGTACATGGCAAATGGAAATCGTCAGAAAAAGCATGTCACATAAATTACTTAGAGTTGATGGCAGCCTTTCTGGGTTTAAAGTCTTTCGCCAGCGATACAACTAACTGCGCAGTACTATTACGCATGGATAACACCACAGCAATCAGTTACGTGAATCGTATGGGTGGTATACAATACCCTCACTTAAATGACTTGGCTAGGTCTCTTTGGAAATGGTGTGAACAGCGTAACCTTTGGGTATACGCATCATATGTGAATACCAAAGAAAACCGTGCAGACGCTGCGTCTAGAGTAGTTAATCCGGATACTGAATGGTCACTTTCCGATGAGGCATTCCAAGATATTATAAAATATTTTGGTCACCCTGAAATCGATTTATTCGCATCGCGCGATAATGCGAAGTGTACCAGATTTATTTCATGGAAACCAGATCCGGATGCAACATCCGTAGATGCATTTACCGTAGATTGGCGAACCTATTACTTTTACGCTTTTCCGCCTTTTTCCCTAATATTAAAATGCCTTAGAAAAATTATTGACGACAATGCACACGGTATATTAGTTTATCCTAACTGGCCATCCCAACCATGGTTCCCACTTTTGCAAAACCTCATAGTCTCCGACGTGGTTTATTTAAACCCCAATAAAAACCTCCTACAATCTCATTTCAGGGAGTGCCACCCCTTGCACAAGAACCTTACCCTGGGTGTCGCGAGGCTCTCCGGCAAGCTTTCAGGCGTCGAGGAGCCTGTGCCGAGTCGGCTGCACTAATGCTATCATCCCTGTCTAACAGCACTATTCAGCAGTACAATTCCTCGCTTAAACTTTGGTGGCAATACTGTATAGACAAAAACATGAATGTGTTTGACCCACCGAAATCTGCTGTACTCTCATTCTTAGCGTTACAATTTAATAACGGGTGTGCGTATGGTAGTCTAAATTCCCATCGTTCTGCTGTGTCAGCGTTTATTGGCAATAATATTGGCTCAGACGAATCTATAAAACGTCTCCTTAAAGGTGCGTATAAATTAAGACCCGTAAAACCCAAATATTCTGCTACCTGGAATCCCCAATTGGTTTTAAATCATGTTTCAACATGGTTCCCTAACAGTGACCTCTCACTAGAAAAAATCACAAAAAAAGTAGTGATTCTACTAGCAATTTGTACAGCTCACAGGGTACAGACGCTGTCCCTAATCAAGCTGGAGAATATACTTATTTCAGATAACGGCATAAAAATTGTAATAACAGACATTATAAAGACATCCGCACCCGGCAGAGACCAGCCAATATTGTTCCTGCCATACTTTAGGGAAAATACGCGTATATGTCCAGCTACGGTACTTTCAGATTATATTTCTATAACTAAAAACATAAGACCTGAGAGTACAAACAATCTGTTGTTGACGTACAAACGGCCACACAGACCTGCTACTACGCAAACCATCAGCAGATGGATCAAACATATCTTGTCAGAAAGCGGCGTTGATACCACTGTATTCGCCGCGCACAGTACAAGACATGCGTCCACCTCGGCCGCGAGCCTGGCTGGAGTTAATATAGAAACTATTCGCAAAACCGCGGGGTGGACTAGTTCATCTAACTCATTTGCTCGTTTTTATAATAGGATCGTGGTAAACGAAGGTGAATTTGCCAGACCTGTTTGCTCACAATCAGACGCCTAGAATGATTATTAAATAACCATATAATAATGATTATATCACACTATAGAATTGTCTATTTAGTTCACTCTTAATGATAAGATTGTCATAATGTTAAGTTCGTTCTAGCTAACTCAAAATGAGTACTATTACAGAAACATAATTATCACTATAAGACTGATTTGTTAATATGAAACACAATAAAAGCATAATGCTTTTACCCTTGTTGTTTATTCTTCATTCCAAAACTTTCTATCTCTTAACATCTACGTTGTTATAATCATATCTGAAAAATGAAGCAAGGAATTATAATATATGATCAAACGAACTTGCAAGTGAAGTTCGATCATTATTATTATGAGTTGCTTCATTTGAAGATATGATCACCCTCCCTCCCTGACACTTGAATATTCCCCTTTAAAAAGAAAGTTTTAAATGACATCGACTCTAAAAAATGAGCTAAACGTCAAAGTGTCAACCGAAGAGCGGACAAACCGGAATGACGTCACCTAATACTTTTAAAAAATCTTTAAAATATGTGCGAAGTTACCGAGTAAGTAAGGAAACTACGTTGTTATAATCATATCTTCAAATGAAGCAACTCATAATAATAATGATCGAACTTCACTTGCAAGTTCGTTTGATCATATATTTTAGGTGTTTGCTCAACCGTGGGACAGTAAAGGCTCTGGTGTGTAGGCTAGAGAAAAAAAAACCCGCGACTTAAGTTTCATAAAATTATGTTCGTTTAGCTTTCCACTAACTTCTTTATTTGGGGAGAAGTCAACGATCTCGCTGTTCAGTGATGATGAAGCCAAGTTTCCTTTTATTAAAGCTATATATTTTTCGTGACAATTTTTTCAGTTCAAAGCCAGGTATTTAATATTTGGCCCACTGCGCCATAAATATGGCAATACATTTTTATTGCTCGTAACTTAGTTCGCAGGATTTACCGCGTTTGTACGCTCGCACGCAATATTCTTAATAAATTATCATCAAAATATTTAAATTGTCGCTTTTGGGCTATAGTAAGATTATTTCATCGTAGTTTATTATGTTATTTTATTTCAAGTTTTAACATTAAGAGTATTATGTATTCCGGTAAATAAACATGCTTGCTGGCACATATAATTTCATTCTATTGACCCAATTTTTCTTACGCGTATCAGTAGCGTAGTAAATAAATGAGACCAAGGTTGTATAAGTAATCGAATGCCAGATTGTTTAGACTATAGGTAGTTTATGACAGAATGGTAAAAAAGAAAACTACAAAAATAAAAGAGACGTTAACACGTGGTAGGTAGGCGTCTTATGTAAGCACGTGTCAATGTCGTAAAATTTGTGTTGGTCAATGACTCCGTATCTTATATTTTTCTTGTTCAATTTGTTTAAATAGCTTTGGTTTCCGTTGTGCGATTATCTGAATCAGATTTTTTACATACATAAATTCATGCCTTTTTCCCATGAGGGTAGGCAGAAACCACACCTGCCAAACCGCCACCTGCTACAATCCTTACACACTCCTTTCGCCACGACCACGCTCATACATCTGGTCATACAAGCACGCCGGCTACGAGTACTACACACCCGACCTTTCTGAAGAACCTCACCAATAAAGTCAGGGTAGGTTTTTCTAGGGCGTTCCATCCCGGTATTACCACTCACATCTGCTATATAAATCCCTTTTGTTAGTCGCCTTTCACTCATCCTCCCAACAGAATTGCGATGCGTAGAGATCGATATCATCTGTCATCGAGACGTCAATTAGTACGGTCACGTTAATTCTGCTCCATAATATTAGTTCAAAAATACTAGTGAAAAGTTATTGTTCGACTGCGTGCTGTCCGGACACTCAAAGACAGAACTCTTTGGGCTGCAATCACATAATTTTCTCATCGATTCAAGAGTTTTTAAATGTGTAAATGGTGAAAAGTTTGGTGAACTGTGACGGTGATCTTATAAAAGTTAAAAGTTATTTATATGGCAAGTTGTCATTATTACATATTATTTTCTAACCTACCGCCGGTTGTGCAAAACTTCGTGTTGTTTACACACTAGAATCATAATTTCGTGTGTCAATACTAAAGCTTGGTTGGCTCTAAGCGCTAACATCGCGCACCCGTACACGAGGTGTCTCGAGTTCGAATCCATCGATTAGCACTTTGTCTTTTTGGATTTTTTTCACTGTTCGGCTGATTGCTTCTGTATTTGAAAGATGTCTAACTGTGTTACATGCGGATTACCAGTTAAACAAAATGAAAAAATTACATGTTCTAACTGCGATAAATTATATCATCACCTATGTGTTTCACTGAGTGCTACTGCGTTTAAAAGACTTAGTAAAGTTGCACGTTCTAAGTGGAATTGTCCGAGCTGTTTGTCCGAATGTGAGCCTGATAAATCAACGTCTGAGGTAATTGGTGATAGCTCCGAGAGCGAGGACGACAAGATCAGTGACATCAGACTTGTTATACGGGAGGAAATTCGGAATACATTACGTATTGAAGTGAAGAGTATAATTGGCGAACTTAGATTTGAAATGGACGAGTTAAAGAAACAAATTGAAGAGTTGAAATTATCCGGATCCTTTGACATCTCTCAAGTTAACGATTTAAAAGCTGAACTCCAGGGTGTGCAACGTGAGAACACTGAACTCCGTTCTCAGAATTCCGATATGCAAAGGTCTATGGCTCAGTTGAAAACGCAGATAAACTCTCTTGATCAGAATATGCGTGAGGCGAATCTGGAAATTAACGGGTTACCCGAAAATAAAAATGAAGTGTTACCAACTATTGTAACACAATTGGCTAACGTTGTGTCATATGCCCTAAAGGACTGCGATATTATGAAGTGCGTGAGAGTGGCTAGTATGAACAATAATAAGTCTCGCCCTCGCTCTGTAATAGTTAAGTTGCGTAGTCCTAGATGTCGCGACGAGTTGTTTTCTGCTGTAACTAGGTACAATAAAGCTCACTCTTTGGATAAATTGAACACAAGTCTGTTGGGTTATGGCGGTTGCAAGGAGCCAGTTTATGTATCCGAGCACCTTTCTCCGACATATAAATCTTTACATGCCGCTGCACGACTTAAGGCCAAAGAAAAATCTTATAAGTTTGTCTGGGTTCGCTATGGTAAAATTTTTGTATGTAAAAGTGAAAATTCGGGTACTATTCTTATTAAGGATGAGCAGAGTCTAGAAAAAATTATATAACTATTTGAATAATTAGTTTTGTTACCACTTGTCATGTTTACTTTTTATTTAGAATTATGGATAGTATTTCTGTTTTTTATCAAAATGTGAGAGGCATGAAAACGAAGTCACATGAAATTCTAATGTCAATTTTAAGTTCTGATTATGACATAATATGTCTGACAGAAACATGGTTAGATGACTCGTTCTTGTCCTCTGAATACTTTGATCAAAGATACACTGTTGTACGCCGCGACCGTAGTGCACAGTTTAAAGATTTGTATTCTAAAAGTTATGGTGGTGGGTTACTGGTAGCTATTAGTAATAAATATAATTTTGTTAATAAAACTGAGTGGCAAACCTCTGTTGAGGATATGTGGTTATGTATTAGTGCTGGTGGCGTCTGTATGAATATTTGTGTTGTGTATTTACCGTCTTATATACCTTGCCATATCTTTGTTCAATTTTTGGCCAGGGCCGAAGAAATTTGTTTGCGTTACACGGATTGCACTACTCTAATTCTTGGTGACTTTAATCTTCCCAGTGTGAATTGGTTTGAATCTGATGATCCCTTTCTAGGAATTAATGACCCTAAGTATTTAGCGCTACGAGACTTCCTATACATCACCGGGTTTGTTCAAATGAATAATGTCTGCAATGGCAATAATAATATCTTAGACCTCGTCTTAGTGGATGAGAACTCCAGTCTTTCTGTCTCTTGTGCGCCCCCCATCAGTAAACCTGATGTGCATCATCCGCCGCTAGAACTAGCCCTTACAAAATCGTCGATTTCTAATTTAAGTCATAATAATTTACAGTCTAAATATATCTTTATCAAGACAGACTATCAAGCATGTGTTCGTGATCTGCGTAAAGTAAACTGGGAGGATTATTTTCATTTGAGTTGTAATGATTATGTTCTGAAATTTTATAATATACTATGGGAGAATATAGACAAATACACTCCGAAGGGTAAGCCTAAGAACAATTGTTATCCGGTTTGGTTCTCAGCTTCGCTAATTAAACTTCTTAAAGAAAAGCACAAATATAGGACTCGTTTCAAACGGTACAAAAACCCTCGGGATTACGACACATTTGTTTCCCTACGGATGCGTGCCGGGAGAGCTATGGATGCCTGTTTTAAAGATTATATAGAAAGAATTGAGAGTGAATTAAAAACTAATGTTAAAGCTTTTTGGCGTTATGCTAAATCAAAAAAAACTTTTAAAAGTGTTCCAAACCAGGTTTCGTGGGGTGATCGTGTTGGGGTGGGAGGTAATGGTGTGGCTGATCTATTTGCAGACTACTTTGCATCCGTGTACGGTGTTAGTCAACAGCCTAGTAACATGCCTCCACGTTACTCGTCGTCCAATTACAGTATGTATTCCATTTTCATTGCTGAAAATGACGTTAGAGATAGCATCAAAAAGTTAGATCTTAATAAAGGGGCTGGTCCGGATGGACTTCCTCCTATTTTTATTCGTCTCTGCATGGATGCTCTTATTGTACCACTGCAGATAATATATAATAAATCCCTTAAGGAAGGTACATTTCCCGATTTATGGAAAATCTCACACGTTATCCCCATACATAAATCTGGTAGTATGAATGACGTAACCAATTATAGACCAATCTCTATTATATCACAATTTGCAAAGATGTTTGAAGGCCTTATATACAATATAGTGTATTCTCACCTCCGTCATATAATTAGTTCGAAGCAACATGGTTTCGTGTCTAACCGTTCTACCGTGTCTAACTTACTCATTTATACTACGTTCATTGGTAAAGCCTTTGAAGCTAGGGGTCAGGTTGATGCTGTTTATACGGACTTTGCAAAAGCCTTTGATCGTGTTGATCATTCAATTCTTTCTATGAAATTGAATTGCGCTGGCATTCATGGCTCTCTGTTGCGGTGGTTCGAGAGTTATTTAATTAATCGTTCTCAAATAGTTGCCTTGGCGGGATATGACTCTGTCCCTTTTTCTCCTGGCTCTGGTGTTCCACAGGGCTCTAAACTGGGCCCTTTGCTTTTTTTGGTATTTTTGAACGATCTGTTAGACTTAATAAACTGTGATTGTTTAGCTTACGCTGATGATTTAAAAATATACTGCAGAGTATCGGGCATGAGTGATTGTGCGAAGCTTCAAAGGGACCTTGATGTCCTTCAACAATGGTGTTTCCAAAATAGGATGACGCTCAATGTTAAAAAATGCCAAACTATTACTTTCACGAATAAAGTGAATTACATTAAATTTAATTACCTTATAGACGGCTCAGTACTGAGCAGAGTATCAGTCATCCGTGACCTAGGTGTACTCTTTGATACATCCCTATCTTTTCGTGACCATATTGATACTATGGTTGCTAAGGCTAGAAGAATGCTTGGCTTCATAATTCGCATGTCAAAACCATTCCGTAATTATAGTAGCATTATTTTACTTTATAATGCATTGGTAAGGAGCTCCTTGGAATATTGTTCTACTATTTGGTCGCCCTATTACTCAAGCTATACTAATAATATTGAATCTGTTCAGGCCCGTTTTGTCAGGTATCTATGTATGAAGAATGGGATTCGAAAAGCTATACCCGATTATACTGACAGATTAAGGCACTATAAGATGACTAGCTTAAAAGATAGACGGATCCATTCTGACTTGCTTTTACTCCACAAAATTGTAAATGGTTCCATAGATGCGCAATTAATTGAATATTTTAACTTTGGGACTAGCCAGCGTAGCAAGCGACATCATCGCATTTTTCAATTGCCTACATGCACCTTAAATACCACCTTCAATAGCCCCCTAACACGTATGGCAAGGTTATATAATGAAAGGTCCAACCTGACGGATTACCCTATTGAAGTTTTCTCTATGAGTTTCCCTTCATACAGACGTTACTTATATAAGCAGTGCGAACATGGTACGTCCCTATAGCTTCTATTTGTTTTGTTTTTAGTAGTGTTCTGGATTTAGATCTATCGGACGCACTTTTTACTTTATTTTATTTTTGTTGTTGTCTCTAATTTAAATTAAGTCAATGTCATGCATACCTGTTATTTGCATGGTTACTGAAATGCCAACGTTATGTGTTAGTTTTATTTGAATTGTAAGTGACGGTGCTGTTGGTGTGCTTATTATAAATAAATAAATAAATAAATAAATAAATAAATATCTTTGAAACTAACCAACCACAGCGCTAGCTTAGCTCATGTTTTGAAAATGAAGCGATGTCATTAGTAATTTTCACACATTCCTTCGATACGCATGCCCGCACGTCTCGGTGGAAAGGATTTTTATTTTTTACCCCTTAGTGCTTTAGTTTGTCAGTGTACTTTTTACTCCGCTTGTTCAAAGCTTTTTCCCTGTTACGCATATTGCGTTCAGCGTTATTTTTTCAGTGTCAGGCACCAACAAGTTTACTTCTAAAATTACCAAACATAGGATTTTCTGTAATGCTGTAATAAAAAAAAGAATCCTTTAATGTATTTAAGTGAACTGAGCTCGAGGCGAGTTGTCTGTTATCCTACCTGTAGTGCGATTCTCTAAAATGCAATTTCGAAAACGAGTCTCACTAAAGTGACCGCGCTCACTTCGATAACGAACCAACTTGTCATTGGTTTATTATTCGTTCGCCGTGGTGGCGTCACCGGCGTGATCTGTTTAACAGAATACCATTTTGTAATCTCACTGCGGATTCAGCTTTCGAATTACGAAGTGAGGTTTAGAGAATCGCACTGCTGATGCCTTAGGGATATAGTAGGGTAGCTCACTTCCCCTTCATTCATCATAGAAAATTTTCTTCAGAATACCACTACTATTCTTTCTTTGGCAAAGCGACCTTATATTCTCTAACCATTCAATCTGATATAGTTAATCAGATTTCTCTACATAATCCAGTATCTCTTTAAATAATCTGATTACCGAGCCGGACTCGCCTGCAGCTTTGGTACATTCGCACTGTAAATATGTATCTCTTTCCTTGACATTTTTATCGTTGAATATACTTATCTATTGATAATAAACAGTTCTGTGTTGGATGTAACATAATTGGTTTGTGTTTTAAAGAAAAAAAAAACTTTCTTTGTTTGCTGCAGTAAATCTAACAACCTAGCGCAATATTTTCTAAGACAGTTTTATCAATAAGCTAAGTCTAATTTAGCGTAGGTAACACAAAGGGTTAAGGAATAGGAATAAAAAAATGTTTAGCTTAGGATTATCCTACTACTATTATAAAGGCGAAAGTTTGTATGTATGGATGGATGTTTGTTACTCTTTCACGCTTAAACGGCTGAATGGATCTGGATGAAATTTGGCACAAAGATAGATTATAGTCTGGAATAACACATAGGCTACTTTTTATCCCGGGAAAATGTACGGTACCCGTAGGATAACACATCAACTGTGACGCGGACGAAGTCGCGGGCAGAAGCTAGTTTAGGTATAATTAGGTGTAAATGTGGGAAGAACCACGGGGGTGGATTTTAGGGTTAGTTCAGTTCAGTTAGCTTCAATATATTGTTATAATGCACGTGGTCAAACTTGGTACTTGCAACTTGCAACCCTTGATCTTATTCGAACTGTCAAGGACCATATAATTTTACCTATTATTTTGTTTTTGTTTTTATTATTCTGTGAATAAATGCCAAAACTTTGCTCCTCTCAAACTCCTAACATTTCGAGTGCCCAACCCTACAGCCTTAACTCCCTAAAGACTCAACCGAATATGAAATGTAATCTAACACACAGGTTTTATCACAAAACACCGCAAAACTTACTTTGACTTTCAAAACAGAACAGGATCCTTTAGACGGAAAAAAGAAGTAAAAAACCGGCCAAGTGCGAGTCGGACTCGCGCACCCCGGGTTCCGTACCATGTCTATAAAACGAGCCAAAAACGCACGTTTGTTGTATGGGAACCTCCCTAAATAATTATCTTATTCTGGTCTTTAATATTTTTTTGTTATAGCGGCAACAGAAATACATCTGAGAAAATTTCAACTGTCTAGCTATCACTGTTCATGAGATACAGCCTGGTGACAGACAGACATACATGCAAACGGACAGTGAAGACTCAGTAATAGGGTTCTGTTTTGCCTTTTGGGTACAAAGGAACCCGGAAATCTAAAAAAGACAGTAGGTACTTACCTACTCCTTGCCGTCTTGTCTTTACTAAGGACGAATATCTTTCTCAAAATGTAGTCTCCCGCAGCTATTCAATCTCGGTAATCTCATACCAGCGCGTTTCCGCCTTCCTACTGACCTATAATATACCGTAAGTAGGGTAACCATGTTTACTAGACCATTCAGGATATATGATAAAATGAATTGATATAATATTCAATGTTATGTCATGATATCAAAACTATTAAGACAGCTTTTGTTTTTTGTTATTTTTTTTTTTACTTTTGCTTAGTTTGAAGTTTCTGGAGAATAATAAATACCTTTAGCTACATATCTAACAGATAAGTGCAGTGCCGTAACTAGGGCGGTGCCAGCGGTGCTTAGGCATAGGGCGTACACCCTGGAGGGGCGCAGAAATGACGGGACCAGGACTAGCAGAAATGTTTCAAGGGCTCAGTTATAGAAGCTCGCATCGGGCACATAAAAGGCTAATTCGGGCACTGATATAGTACGTGCATGTGTCAAGTGTACTTATACCTAGAAATTAAAAGTACAATAACTTACGACAGTTATACCAGAGAATTCCACACGAATAATGTGAAATTTCCATCTCAATTACTCCACACCAATCACAGGTTGTTGAAAACGTGAATTAGGTCGCTAGGTGGTTCATGCGTGATTAAAATCGTGTAATTGGAACGTGACATATTGTCATGTGGGCATTATCGGGTCAACGCCATTGCACCCGTACCTATGGCGTGTGAACTAAGCAATTCATTACAATAATTATCTCGTTGTTTATAGTGTAACTAGTTTTTTCTACGTACTTACATACAATATCGATCACATAGCTACGGGTGATTTGACTTCAATTGTAGTTACCTTTAAGAATTAGGTAGTTGACACCACTAACCAATAATTTCAAGTCACAACTTCTCTAACAAAAGCACTTTAAAATAAAGTGCTTTTTTGAATGAAAAGTGATTAATTTTCTATTATTTTTAGATTAGATTTTTACTTACTTTAAAATCAATAAATAGTTAGTCAATTAAGTGGGACAATAAGTGACGTCATCGTGTGCTATTGCCATACAAAATCTATGGAAGAATCGCGTTTGACAGTTTTTAAGAAGTATGTCAATTGATGGTGGTGTCAGCTACCCAATTTGTAATCTCAATCTCAATCTGTCAAAAATGCTTTTCTAATTAACCAATTTTTTTTTTTACATTGACTGTCGCTGTGATTAGATTGCAACAAAATTTTAAACGTTTTTAATTAGCAGAAATCCTAAATAAGGCAAAAATTCAGCTCGTATTTTTTTCCTATTTAAAACCCTTTATCATTGTCACATACGCAACGTGAATTTCATAAATTCTCCGATAAACTTACCGCATTCTGAAAGTTGAGTTACGGCATATCATGGGGAAATTCAGTTCCTAAAACTCCGCAGCGGTGTAATTTGATGGAATTTCTTGTGGCTCCGAAAGTCGGTGACGCATGGTGCCTCTAACGATAACTGCTTGAACTCACTACACACGCATTGTTTGCTTACTGCATTTACTCAAGATAAAGGCGACTCGAGTAATCAGTTCCTAACGATAATAGGACGGCCTATGATAATAACAGTAATGGGTATGTAGTTAAAAATTAACTGACAATTTGGGAGCAAAACAAGATTATGTAGTTAAGTGGCTTTGGTGTTAAGATAAGATTGAGTTAAAAATAGAAAAAAAAATATTGTGTTGGTAAAAATAACGTAGGTGAATAAAACTTTTATATCCGTACTAATATAATAAAGCTGGAGAGTTTATTGTTTGTTTGTATGTTTAAACCGCGCTAATCTCTGTAATTACCAGTCGGATTGGAAATAATATTTTTGTATAAGATTTCCAGATTCATAAGGAATAGTTTGGGATATACCTACTGGGTGGATTTTTGAGACGGGTAATTAAAGGCTAAAACTAAAGGTACCTTAACCGTTGTAGTTACAGGAAAACGTTCTTAGGAGACCATCCATTACTTTTTGAGATATCCTGAACAGCATTCGCAGTTTTTGAGAAATAATTTAGAGTCAGCGAAAATAAGTGAAAATACGACAGTTTTTGCAATCGTTTTATAATAGTTTCCGTAGAGATAATATTTAAATTCTTACTGATCATTTTAGGGCTATAGTTTTACTTCAGAAATTACGATTAACAATAATTGAACTGTCCCAACATAAATTATGCTTTGATTAACGTATAAAGTGTGTAGTAGTCGTAAGTGTGTAGTAAGAACAAACGTCAAGCTTGATAACGTTATAGCGTTACAACTTGATCTGTGCGACCTTTAAACCTCGATGAATGCAAAGTAGTAATAGTAGATGTTTAAATGTTGTTCATCTTAATTGATGATAGCATCATTAGCGCGTTAATTAGGTATTATAATTATGTCAATAGCTTCTGAGAGTAACTTGGAAGTCGGGTATCAGAAGTTCTACGCTAGAGTTTTTGGGTTCTATTCCCAGGTCGAATAAAGTGTTGTTGGGTTTTCTATGAAACAGCTTGGAGTTAGGATTTGTGCCCAGTTATGGCAACAGGCTCACCCCCTATTACATGGGACCTAAAACATACCGACGAACTGCGTGTACATAGGTGTACACCTCTGCCTAACCCTTCGGGGAATACATGCATGATGGTACATATAAGTATAAAATGAATATACGTCGGTATAAAAAGATTCCACTCGTCCCCAAAAAGTGACTCTACCCATAGATAAAATTGAAATACTGCGATATGTGTTTTGTGCTTGGTCTTTTCTCGTATCATTATTTAATACACACAAGCAATAAGTGTTTCAATTAGACAAGTTTTCTGCACATAATGAATCGTTGAAACCGCATAATAATATCCTTATTTCCTGCATCATAATACTCGTCATCGTATTACAAAATATGCACATACATTTTGATCTATAAACCAGAATTGAAAACTTCTACAATCCATTATGATGAATATGAATGACCACTTATATGAAAGTAAGTTGAAAGGACAGCTTTCAAATGTAGCCGAAATGTCGAGAATTAGATTGAATTATTTTAGTTTGTGTTCGTATTTATTGTAGAGATGTGACTTCCATAAAAATTACGTGAAACACTCGAGCCACAAAAAATAAATAAAAAAATACTGGTCTCTTATTGGCCCGCTGCAGGGCAAAGGCATGTTACTTATACGGAGATGACAAATTCAGGACGCCCCACCAAAAAAATAAACGAATTCTATCAATCATAACACTAATTTGTTAGTTTTTCAGTGAACATACTGGGCCCTGAGATAGATTGTAATGTGGAATAACACATAGGCTACTTTTTATCTTGGAAATTGTATTTGAGATAATATATCAAATTTGGCGCGGGTGAAGTCGCGGGCAGAAGCTAGTAAAATAGAAGAAGCAATCTTTTTTGCGAAAGTAGAATACTCCAACTTTAAAGCTACGCGTAGGCTTTAAATAAACACTCAATCTCTAAGATCAATATCGGTAGAAGGGGACATAATTATGATATAACTAATGCTATCAACTCATAGTTAGTAATATTACGTACTTATGTAGTGCGTCTTGTGGTTGCTAACGAGAACACGTCTGAATGTTCGACAGTGTCGTGAATATTTTGTGAGATCATTAACTAAATCTTGTGACAAATATGGCCGATAACTATGGAACCTTTTATACAAATAAAAGTAAGTGATATTTTCATGGCATTTTTTTATATGTTAGAAGTACGTGACGGATCGTATAGTACCTACATTGGAATTCGTGAACAATGCGGTATAAATCTGAGTATGTAATTTGAATCTGTTACACTTTATTACGCAATAAACATAAATGGGGCGAATGATATGTTTTCCAATTTATTTATACTAGCTTTTACCTGCGACTTTGCCCGCGTGGATTCGTAGACTATCTTTAATTCGACCCGGTTGCTAAATCCTTTCTTAGCTGTGCTGACGTCTATTACTTACTTACCTACCTACCGAATTTCAGCTTCATAGTAAACACTTGCAGTTTTTTTCTACAAATAGGTATGTTACACAAGTTAGTACATACAGCTACAAAATATATTCGAATACTGTGCTCGTACGCTACCAATCTTAATGTTTCGTATCTAAGTTCCGTGGCCCGTGAATTGCAATCGGTGCCGCAGTGGTTACAAAAATATGTTCCGTTAACATGCATTTTATGAGCATATTTTGTACATGATAGGTAGTCTACAGTAGCTTCGATGTAGCTTTTCTTTTTTCATTCTATCACTTTTCTTTCCCAGTCTATTTCATCTTCATAGACAAATGTTTTGAATGTTTCAAAATCCAATCATAGTATCCGTTTTCTTTTCAAACAAACCTGTTCTCTTCTTCTCTGTCCTTGTAATAACCTGCTCAACATGATTGGTACAGCACTTTAAAACGTTAGCGTACTTCTGCCTCTAGATTATTTTTCGTGTAAATCTTTGGTAGACTCATCTCAAGATAGTTCTGGTTATCAGTACCCAAAAAGCTGTATCGAAAACCTTCAAGGCGACTCTCATAATAATGTTAGCGAACTAACTTATTCCATGATCAATATTCTGCCAAGTTTGGCAGTAACTTCATTTGAACCCTGGCTTGAACTTAGTTTGAGAAAGGTCAAACTCAAGACTTGCCGCTCAAATTAAATCTATAAATAAAATGATTAAAGCCATAGTAAGCGACCTTTAGCAGGCCAATTGTGGTAGATAAGCAATCTAAAATGATAATGGATGAAAACGAAAATTGGATCGTTAGAGGTCTATTTGCTGTTGCCTCTGCGTCAAAATATTGTAAACAACCGATATTTGGTGAGTCCGAAAACGACGGGCTGACGATAACGTCAAAGTGACAGGAAACACCTGGACGGAGGGATACACAAAAGTGCGAAAAGGAAAGAAAAAATGAAGCATATGTAACTGTCACATGTATAGCTATGGGATGTATAATGTATATGTTCGTTCTATCAATAGATCAATAGATCTAATCATCCAATCATAATATGAAACACTTCTACGATTTCCAATCACACGGCTTCGTATCTCATTTGGTTATCTAATTGGTGAGCCATCGTATTATCCTTCCCCTTGGCGGAGGTTTCTCACAAGACAAATATTTGTATGGCCTGCAAGTGTTTGCTCAGAGTTCGGATATTTGCGCACATAATTTGTGGGGTAATGCTAACATCTCTAACAGGAAAATCTACATAGCGTGGGACAATGAGAGCAAAGCATCTCAAATAAGGAAATAGGTTAGTTGCTGTGATAATAGTATTGGTATTGGAAAAACGTGTCCATACAAGATTTCCCTTAAAGGAGGTTCCTAACTACACCATACCATAAGTACCATGACCGTGCTATAAATGTATCAGCCACGGAGAGAAATGTAATACGGATTACAACAGCGTATCAACTAATAAGTTTTGACGTGTTTGGTTGGTGACGGAACGGTCTTAATGTCCTACTTTTCAATACAAAGATTTTTTTACCTAACTCGTTCCTAGCATGGTCAAGACATGGTGTAGCGGGAAGAGTCGTTTTCACATGAACCTTAAATAAAATCTTAAGTTTTTCAACTTTTATGTTCGCGAAAAATGTAAAAGCATCACCTTGTCTTGGGATGACTTTTGGGACAATTTTGAAGCTATCCGACAAAATTATGTTAATCAGAAAACTTTGCTAACATGTTCTTGTAATTGCTTTTTCACGAGTTTTTTTTGTCTGACGTCACCCTTGTCTCGTTAGTTTCAAATTTTCTTTAGTTTTTCTTTGCCCAAAACAATTAAAAATCCAATCCAATCACAGTTGTATCCAACAGTATTACGACTTCATTATCGCAGTCATTGTTTATCGATGCCTATAGCCGTACCCAGGGCACCTCTGTCACTTTACTTACGTGCATAGGTGAGGCAAATTAGTCTGCCGCAGTGTGTTTAACCTTTTTCCAAGCTTTTGTTAACTTGTTTTATATACGTAGTAGCGCCATCGGTAAATGGTTTAACATAATCACTATTAATAAGTTTGTGACCTACTTGTTGATTGCTGAAAGTTCACGTTTTGGTGGAGTGCAATGCTAATGTGTGGATTAGTGTTTCATTTGGTTGGTTGAGCCTGGATTTGTGGTAGGAAGTTTTGCTTTTTGTGCTGATATGGTTTAGAGTATTATAAAAATGATATGGCTAATATTTTGCTGTATACTCTGTTCACCAATATACATATACCCGCGTGATCTGTATAAATTATCATTCAGAAGCAAAATGTTAAACAATTTATCAATATTGAGTAAATGCCTATTTTAAGTTTTTCAAACTGCCATAAGAATGTATGACTGTAAGAGTGTAAACTGCCATGAAGAAATTTATATTCCGTTCTGTAAAAAAAGTAATTCTTTTCTAAAACGATATAACCAACACTGCTACTGCACGCCAATCAATAAATGTTTTATGTTAGTTCTAATACTTCTCATAATATTTCTAAAATTAGTGAATTATAATTCATATGGGAAATAAAGGCATCTCAAACACGAATGTTAATGAATTTTCTTTACAATTTCTACAGCTCTGATAAGATTTAGATAAAACATTCCTTTACATCTCAACATTTTCTTTGAAACCTCTCACCTTAAAGAGCTATTTAAAAAATGTTGTTTCGCTAAGCGCCCCTCGTGTTAGTGAGGGTGGAACAAACGACCACACTGCACCCGCCCTCCATGTTTTGAGTGTCGTAAATAGCACGCGCTCACATAGTTTTTAAATGTTTGTTATTAACTACGTAATTACGGTTTAGTTTGCTGTAATGTTCGTGTTTCCGCATCGTTTAAAAACTGAGAATCGACAGTAAGACTTGAGCGACGTTGTAGAATAAGGATTCTAGTAGGACGTTCAAGTTTGATTTTCCATTAAAATAGGAAAATACTGTAAAGTATTTTGGAGAAACTAATTCGTCCAAACTCTTGTTTTTAAATTGGAATCACACTTCAATATCCTGCTAGAACACGTGTCTCTTTTTTCCTCTTTTTTTTGTTTGTTTATAACTAACATGTAAACTCACATACACAAACAACCCGACCTTAAAAAACAAACCGCAGGTCAAACAAGTATTCCACAAATATTTCAGTATTTTTCTTAACTTTATATTCTGCTTGGATGTTGCTATTTTGGACAACCAACAGCCAACACGACTATTACAAGCAGACGAGACTTGATGGGCTCTCAGAAAACAGTTTAGTTATTCAATCGTTTAAGGCTAAAGTGCTCTGGGGTATCGCAAGTCTCTATCTTGTTGTAAAAACAATGTTCTTAGAACGAAACAAAAGTAGTATCAGTGTATTATAGCGCGATTTCTGTCGTCTAACGTCTTCCCATTAGATTTGTGGTGTATAGGCGTGGATGATGGCGGTCAACCACTATTCAACCTTACTTCTCTAGGAATAAGGTTGAAATGTGGTTAACCGCCATTATCCTCCTTAGTGATTTTGGCTCCAAAACCGTCTAAACTCTAGCAGTCAATGCTTCAGGATCTGTCGATAACCAGATAGATAGCTCTTGTATCTAGAAGTTTAAACACGATTCCCGTAAGCGGTACTGTCTATGTTTGTTGTTTGTCCCTGGGCTTCCATCCGTAACTTTAGTACAAACAAGTTTGTTCTAGAGATGAAGATGTATTTGATTACAAGGGTCTAACTTCTAGGCTTTGTGACTAGACCTTTTGTAAAAGTGCGGAGTGTTTTCGATCCAATGACTTCTGTCTACGAGAAATGGAAAACCATTCGGTAGAATGTAGTCCAAATTTTGGTAAAAAATCACGGGCAATTTGGCTAGCCCCTATGTGTACGAATGGAAGTGCCACGCGAATAGCCTAGATTACAACCTCGATTTATTACTAGATAGATATATGTCACCGGAAAATAACAAGATCCGTAAGTTTATCAATTTACTAGGAAGTTTATAAACTTTCGTAAGATTCTAAACGGGAGATAAATTGTAATATTTTACGTTCACATTTTCGTTAATTGATAAACTTACTGAACTCACTCGTAAAATAATAAGTAAGCAGTAACCAAACGCTACGCGCGATCTGATTGGTTGGCTGTCACGTGTCACTTCTCCTTCCTCGCGGCCGCCAGCTGGACACAAGCATTGCCACTATGAACATTGACCAATCAAAGAGCAGTGTGTAACCATATAAAATCTTACGAATAGATATTCGTTAGTTTATAAATTTACCGTATGACGTCGGAAATTGATAAATTTACGAAAATGTGGACGTAAAATATTACAATTTATCTCCCGTTTAGAATCTTACGAAAGTTTATAAACTTCCTAGTAAATTGATAAACTTACGGATCTTGTTATTTTCCGGTGACATATACACTAACTTCTAAAGAATTCATGAATATTTTCCGTATTTAGTTCATCCCGACCCTAATGTGTACACGTGTAGAACTTGTACCACGCAAAAGGCCAAGTTATTGCTTGGATATAAAAGAAGTAAGTAGGCCTTTCATTTACCTATACCTTTGCTTTGTATATACAGGGTGGAAATTTATTATGCTACCTGGAGGGAAAGTACTCTAAATACTGAAGATAGCAAATTTTACTTAAAGGAAACATTCCTTTATTTTTAAAAAGAAACTAAACGGCATTAAAATAATTTTTAAAATTCCGTTGCCTCACCTGGGAATCGAACCGACTAAAATCCGAAAAAATAGCATCCTGTACTTTTATGGCACTAATCGATAGAGTCCATCATAGGGATTAAATCTCTGCAAACATGGTAAATTAAATTAAACAAAAACCATGAAATTTTAACCTAAACTTATTTTATTCGGACGAAAAAAACGAACAAATTAACTAAGTAGTTGCTGGAAATGAGCTCCACTTTCATGGATACACTAATTTATTCCTTTAAAAAAACTCATTTTGAGTGAGTTTTGGTAGCAAACAATTTTCAATATTCACCAAAACACCCTACTAAAAGTTATTCACAATGAATTCCTTAAAATAATAAATTTGTGTATCCAAGAAAATGAAGCTCATTTCAAGCATGCAATTAGTCAATTCTCGATTTTTTCGTCCGAATAGACTAAGTTTTGGTTAAAATTTCATGGCTTTTTTTAAATTTAATTTATCATGTTTGCAGAGATTTGATCCTTATGATTGACCCTATCGATTAGTGCCATAAAAGTACAAGATGCTATTTTTTCGGATTTTAGTCGGTTCGATTTCCGGGTGTGGCAACTGTATTTTCAAAATTATTTAAATGCAGTTCTGTTTCTTTTTAAAAATAAAGGAATGTTTCCTTTAAGTAAAATTTGCTATCTTCAGTATTTAGAGTACTTTCCCTCCAGGTAGCATAATAAATTTCCACCCTGTATATACTGGCCAGCTTTCATTCAAACCTGCCCATGA
Source organism: Caradrina clavipalpis (assembly GCA_932526535.1). Taxonomy (NCBI): domain Eukaryota; kingdom Metazoa; phylum Arthropoda; class Insecta; order Lepidoptera; family Noctuidae; genus Caradrina; species Caradrina clavipalpis. Next base: position 4,205,868 of record OW052110.1, read on the forward strand.
TTCTTTAGCTGATATTTCTACGTTAGAAAACAATGAACAATTGGACTCCTTGTTTTTAAAACACTACACCACTCTTGGTGCTCAACAAAGTAATTTATATTTAGTTAAAGTCCTTGGAAAATATTGTTTCTTTTAAGGTGAAAAACATTCCTTTCAAGTAATCCGGAATACTTTCTTACTTTGTTGATTTCCGGGCTTTAAAGCCCCCAGCGAAAACCGGGTTTTTCATCCCGTAAAGCTTAGCTACCACGAATTTCTATTAGGTATAAAGAAAAGGCGAAGCCTCTATCGATTTTAAAATTGTTAGGTTGCTTAGCAGCGGTGCTTTTTTGTCTGGTTCTCGAGAAAGTTCCCTATAGATTCTTTGATGAACTTAAGTTTATCTTTGCTGCAAGGTTACAATATGCTTCAATTGTTCATTGAGGTTAGTAGTAGAAGAGCTCTTTATAAAGGAGCTCGCCTGTGGAAGTACTAACACCGTACCTAATTCCGCCGCAAAGCAGCGTTGCTGTGTTCCAGCTTGAAGTGTGTGTTTGCCGGTGAAATTACAGGCACATGACACATTTCAACTTTGTGTTTGGGATGGGAACGCATTTACAACGCCTCTGGTATTGCAGATGTCTATAGACAGAGGTGACCACTTAACATCAGGTGGGCCGTCGGCATGTTTGCCATTCAGCGATGTAAAAAAAAAAGTTTTAGAAGAATTATGTGAAAGTCTACCTAGTCGTCTTTAAAAATATTCGACAACCAATTTTATTTGTTAATTCTTAGATATCTGTCAGTCTAAAAAACTGGAGCAATTAATTTAACCTCGCCATTTCGCCAATATTAACTGTCGGTTCCAGAATCGAACATTACCTATGTATAAAGTGCTGTAAATCATATACCTAGCTGTTCCGTTTGTATTGTAAGAACGTAATGCAAGATGGATGTTCCGAGTTCCGTGGTACGTGATTCGTGTTCGTAATAATAACAAGGAGTAATGCGGCATTCAGTGTTTAGTTATCTATGGTTAATTCATTATTTATACAGTATTAATTGACTCTCTTAGTCAGATCGTGTGTATGGATGGCTTTACATTGGCTTCTCAGCTACGTTATCAATTTATAAAGTGCTTATTTAGTACTTTTATGTTTATTTTTATGTTTCTCTCTGAAATATTAATTTAATATCGGCTCAATATACAGCAGATGTAACGACGGCTGACTATAGTTACTCTTATTCTACTGTTCCCATAGTTAGAAGTACCCCATAGTCGAAATATTTATATGTTTGAAGATTAATACATAGAAATGTTGTTGAACTAAAACCTACCTGTCTTCAACCTCCTATAATCCCACAACGCAACAGAGGAAACGTTAATAATATATGTTTCTTACTTTTTGATGTGGGTACAATAATGCTTTAATAGCTTTATTTAAGGTTCTAGTAGTGAACTTGCGTAAACTAAATAAGCAACAAACATAATTTCGATTAAGTATTAAACAAAATTTTGATTATAATCTGTTCGAATATACGGTATTCTTGAACGTTATTCTCCCGCCCATGTGCATTATTTCTTTATTACTACGCCGTCTCTTTCAGCTGTCATTTCAGTTTTTGCTCCCCTTTGTTGCAATAACTTATTCACACAATTCTCCCTTCATCTTCCTCTCGACATATTCCTTATTCCTCCAGCCGCACTCCGAAAGAATTCCACTAACGTATTCTTAACCATTAATTTTAAAAGATCACAGTTCACGAGAGGTCATAAATTTAAGAGTAAAGCAATTGACTGCCAGATAAACAAATTAATGTAATTGAAGCGATAATGCGCGTCAATTGGTCTTGCGTGATTCAGATAGTGAGATACTATGCCGGTGAACTATTGTACGCCAAACCAAACTAGCGCACGTTTTGCACGATAGATGATCATTATAATGTAATATATCTTTAAGACGGAAATGTCCAATGTATTATTATTAGTCATAGTTGTAGACGTAGTATGTAAAGAGGACAACTTGCTTGAGAATTGAATAGAATTATTTATTTGTTAAACGGCTTGCTCTATGTTTTGTCATTAATGACATGCAACTTGTTCTATTGTATTCACTAGAAGGGGTATCCTTTCATTATCATCATGTCCTTCACTTGTTCAAGAGACATACCATTCCCCTATTCTTTGTCTGGTGAAAATGAGAATTAACTTAATAGTTACTTAATGTTAGTAACTGTGTATGTTAGTGGCTTTGGTATTCCGTCTTGATTGACCGAGTGCAAACACACACTTCTAAAATAACCATAATGTATTAATTTGTTGAAATCGGTAGCTGTATTTTTTCATTGATCCTCATAATCCAGCAGTGTCTCCAGTACCTAGCAAGAAAAACTCAGTATTCTAAGATGTTCAGTCAATTTTTAACCATGTGTATCATTCCTTGTCCTCAGGTTGGGATGCGGCAGACGAGAAGGCGCCGTTCCTCCGCAACGAGCCAGTAAAGCTAACACCCGCGTGGGAGGGCAACAACTTGCCAAATGACACTCTCAACTTGAAAGGTAAGATGCTACGGCTACTATCAAGACCAGTTTCCCTTACACCCGTCTACAATTTTCTGTACCTATGTCATAAAAGTTGGGACGGAAAATCTCGTCTGTTCTGTTAAAATATCCCTCAGTGACTTTCGGTAATTTGAGGTTGAGTTGAGCTTGTCTATCCCTAGCATAAGCAGTGCTATTCTGTATAAATCTCGCTTGGTGAATTTAGGTGAAGTGAGCATTAGATGAGCTACCAATTCCCAACATAAATACAGTACAATGACAGCTCATCGCCTTAAGCTCAGTTAACCTACTCTCACCGACGAAGATTATAGCATTGCAGACCGGTAATCATGCGAAAGAGTCCCGCTGGGTGTGCCATAGAAATACGCCGTGGTTTTATTCGATTAGATGTCCGACATAGTGTGACTCTTTCAGACGTAGGGTATAAAAATCCAGAAACCCAATGTGCTCGCTTTTGCCTTCTAAATTAGGTTACATCTACTGAGCTAGATTAACTAACTGTATTCATTCCTTACTAGTAAGTATCCACTCCAAACGCATATCATTCTCACTATAAGAAGAACAAGAATCGCAACAAATAAACCGTGACTTTGTCCCCCATTGGAGATGCCTTATAATTTTCTAGAACCTCCGTGCTTTGTTGAAAGTTACTCGTGTGAGTAAAAAACCTCTAATATTATAGAAGGTTTCATCGTGTATGAAGGACATGTCTGGGATGTGATTAAATGTCCAATTTTACGCTTAACTTGAAACGTAATCTGGTGTTAACACGACCAGATTCATATCATATACGAGTTATGGAGTTATTTACCAATAAAGCTATGTATAGGGGGTATGTGTAATTGTGTGAGGAGGGAGGGCCGTCATTGGATGTCACATTGACATGCTTAACTTGGCAGGTTGTTAACACGAGAGGGAAATCAGCCTGTGGGTATAAAAAAGGTCGTGTCAAGACAATGACTTTACAAGAGTGTAGGGTTTATTCCACAGATAAGCACAATTCTCTAAATAAATTTAAAAAGTGTAATAGAATTTGCTTATAAAGTGTATATAATTTTCTTCTTGAAGGTCGTTAAACTGGACTTTTAAGTTGTATAAAGATGTGCGTGATAATGTCTGTGCTTGTGCCTTCACAAGAAATAATAATCACGTTTGCCCACGCGCACCCATTTTTGTGCTTTATCGGCTAAGTCAATAACCGGCCGATCAGATTGACGCTTGCGCAACCTGTTTGATCAAAATCTATTTATAGAATCGTTGACGGGAAGAGAAAAACATTAAAAAAATATGTTTGTACTTTATTTTGTCAGGTCAGATGCCGTAGCGTGCGTGCTGTGTTAAAATGAATTCCTAATTATAATTTCAATCATAATCAATATTGCATTAGTATTACTCAATAATTAAATTGAACAATGGTTTACAATTACACAGGTACTTTATTCCATTCACCTTCCAATAAAATAGTAAGCAAAAAACGGATCGACTTAATTTAAACTTGACACTAATCACGCCATCTATCGGCATCTTACATAAACAAACGAGTTCTGAATCGCGCAAGCAAAGTTTTCACGTCCGGTAACAAGGCATGCGTAAATTCGAGCACGTGTTTACTTGTCTACTTGTCCCACTTCCCAACGCAGTGTCTTCAGTTTCATAATAACTGCTTGTCACAATATTATAACAGTGGGTAAATAAATGCTTCACTAAAACACATGCAGTTTCTTGTGAAATTGTGTGCACCTAAGTATTGCGACATGTATTTTTAGTACAAATGTGTACAAATAAAATAAAAAAAGTTTCTGGACATCGTTCCTGACATTCTAACAAGAAAATGGCACTCAAAAAAGGTTACTATAGTTAAATGACATAGAAAATAAAATTCAAAAAATCCAAAAAGAGCTTTTTAATCCAGGATTTGAACTTACGACTTTCTGTTCATGCCATGTTGTCAGAAGGAAGCGAGTTCAAATCCCACGATCGGCATAACTTTTTGGATATTTGTTTTCTAATTTAAGCAGATGGCAGTAATTGTTGAACTTTTCTAAAAAAAAAATATTGCATTTTTTTATATAGTGCCAAATAAAGTTTATGAAATAAAAATAAAATATTAAAATAATTACTTAATTAATAGAAATAATTAATGAATTATAAACACGCGCGTGAGTTATTTTTTTAATCTAGCAATGCATTGTAATATTACCATGGGTTAATGAAATAAATAAAACTTATTTTTTTTTATTAATTTATTAAAATTATTAGTTTATTAATTGCTTGAATTAATTAATTGAAATTAATAATTACCTAGTTTTTTTGACCCTCAAATGACACAACACAGATAACTTTTCTAAAAAACAAACTAATTCGAGCCCTCAATTTCAGGTATAGCAATGGACTCAGCAGCTCCCAAAGACAAATGGAACATAATATTCATGACGTTACTGCTGCACGGTCTGGGTACCCTGACAGCTTGGAACATGTTTATCACGGCGAAGGATTACTTCTCCAGTTACAAGTTAGCCAGCGCCCCGTTGTACTCCGAACATTACCTCGCGTATGTTGGGTGGGCCAGCCAGATACCCAACCTGGCGTTTAGCTGGATCAATGTCTTTTTTAGATCGAGGTATGTATGCTTTTATTTTATTTATTTTCTTAAGGAACTTTAACAATCTTATTTATTTATTAAAACTTTATGCACAAATATTACACCGTACAAAGGGGACTAACTAATGCCTTTGGTATCGATGAAACATTTAAGTATAATATTAAGGCCAAGTAGGTGACCAACCACGTTTAGGGCTCCCCCCGTCTATGTTCCTTCATGTGCCCTTTGCGTTCCGGGAGCGCGGTATCACTTTCGAACAGCCCGCAGCCGTGGTTGCATCAAAGGTATCGTACAGTCCACTGTCGCACTCCAACAAATATGGGATATAGGCCTTCTTTCATTCCTTTAGGCAGACGTGTACCAATGTAGACCCACAGTACACCAGTAAGTTATAGGTCCTATGTAAAAGGGGGCGAGCCTATCGCCATTAACCGGGCACAAATCCAAACGTCAAACTGCTACTGAGAATTTCAAAGAAAAACCTAATAACACTTTGTTCGACCTGGGAATCGAACCTAAAACTTCAAAGTTTTCTGGAATATAAAATATTTGCAATGGACAATTATGTTTGCTTACCTTATCATTTTAACTAATCCGCGTTAGTACAGGTCAAAAGTTTTTAATGAACTGCTCTGAAGTTGTTACGTGTACTTAACCGTGTACCGTCGACGAAATTTTAATTGGTTCCGTAAATAGCTTGGAGGCTGTCCAATCCCAAATAAAGAGAAGCGAAAATAATATGAATAAGCTGAAATTACTTCAATGCTTATGGTAATACGGTTTATATTTGTTTGCCATGTAAGTAGTTTGGTGTTAGAACTATAGTACTGGGAACACTGATGTGATAATGATACCGGATTGGGATTTGAACTACCTACTATCTGGATTTGAGCTAATAGTCTCTTATATTGAGCTAATTTAAATTATTATTATATTATTTTGTCTAAATACCGCTTATCAGTCATATGGACTGACTGTCAGCTCCTATCGTTCTATTTTTGGATGTGTATTTATCTCATACTAGCGAGCTACCCGAGACTTCAACCGCGTGGCTTATTTCCGCCATAAATTACGTCTTTGGTTAATATTCCGCTCCCGTGAGTCGTAGCGTGATGTTATATAGCCTATGTGACTCAGGAATACTGTAGCTATTTATTGGTGAAAAAATAAATACAATCGGTCCAGTAATTTCAGAACCTATGCGGTGCAAACAAAAAATATTTCCTATTTATAATATAGTAGTAGATAAGGGTATTGTCATATCTGTTTCATAGAAGACTACTTCAATCAAATTTTGTTTTTTTTTTTTAATTGCAAATTCTCACATACTCACTTCCATTCCATAGCAGAAGCTTAACTAAATCAAAGTTAACTTAAGCTTTTACACATAGTTTAAGCTCGGAGTAGGCGGCATTCCAGGCTATTTTTTGAAATATTTGCATAAGTTTCGAGCGAGAGGCACTGGCTGCTGTGGGCTTGAAATTATTAAAACTATGCACGTGCAAATTTTTGTTATAAACGTACCGAAGTTACGGGAATTAAGTTTTAAACATAGCAGCGGAATTTCCGCGTTTTAAGTGGGAATTTAATTTAATCGTTGGCGATAATATTTGCAAGAGAACATTGCTTTAATGTTTTAAGTAGAAGTGTGTATGTAATGTAGGTATGTATGCCGTGTATATTTATTGAAACTTTGTGCAACAAATAATACAAAGGCGAACTTAAAGCTAAGATATTCTCTACCAGTCGAACACATTAGTGTGTATTTCGTGTTGTTTAGGTATTACTTTGACGTAAAACCGAAATAATTAAGATATTTCAAGAAATTGTTCATGAAAATTATGTAAGGGGATTTGTCACTTAGGATTTATATGACATAGCTGGCTAAAGTACAGCGTACCTACAATACAACTGCCGGTTTCAGGAGGGCCCTTCTACTAACTTTTAGAAACGATCGTAATCTAATCTGTACCAATCTGTGCCTCTAATTTACTTAATTACCTTTTCTAGAGTGAAATTGCGACTAGATTTTAAACAGTTTTAATTAGTATATTGGACATTCAGGTCATGATGCCATTTAATTCAGCTCATTTCTGCCAAAACGAGCAAACGCACAGTCTGTCTAAAATTAAATTAATTACGTCAAAACTAATTCAATATGTGTTACTATCCAGCAATGATAGCTGAAAGTACATCCTAAACCTATAGTTAGAATAGATTATAAATACTCCTAAAAATGGGAGAAATTTTAAAATAGAATGGCTCGTTTTGGTAGGAAATATGTAAAGAGATAATATACCTATGTCCACTACCCAACGCAGTGATATTCAGCATTTAATCTGATTGTCACATTATAAAAGTGGACAAAATAATGCTTCTCTAAAACACACGCAAGTTTCATTCCATAAGCTTGTGTGCACCTAAGTTTAGCTACAATAACAGTACGAAGAATATTTTAGAAAGTAGTCCTTTTAAAAATAATTTGTGTTACTTGGGGTCGGCGCAACATGTTTTCTTCTTCCATTCCCTCCTGTCAACCGTCATGCTATCACAGACTACGTTTTTTTCCATATCATCCTTAAAATTGTACATTGCGAACTGTAGGTGTACATTGGTACACCTCTGCCTAACCCTTCGGGGAATACAGGCGTGATAGTATATATAATATTCTTAAAATTGTGTAAAGAATGATATGAAAGGAAACGGGAGTCAGTCCATCCTCATTTATATTAATCATCATAATTTATATTGATTGCAAGTGATTGAAAATCATTATTCTTCGATTCATTATTGTCCTTCTGTAGTTATCTCAATTTATTGCGTAAGAAAAACAATAAATTCCACACGGAATTATAGTTTGTATATGATTTTCAACTCTATTTTTGCTTTATTTTAGTTCATTATTAATTAATCAATAAATTTCTCGATCTTTTACAGTTCTTAAAGTCATCGCTTAATATAACAGCACTGCTCCTAAACAACAAATATTTTGCCATTGAATTAGGGGATTTAAAGCGTGTGTGTTAAAATTCTTTTTACGATAACAAGATAAAAAAGAGACGGCTCGCGGGTGGCGCGCTTGCCTGAATTTCTTTCATACAATAATAAAAGTAGGTATTAACTAACTTAATATTTTAATGATAGAACAAAGAATGGTGTTGTAAAAACAATTAAATAACAAAGTATCATAATTTGATATTATCACAATATTGTTCTTTTACCGCGATGTTATCATTCCTTGTATAAATAAACAATTCATTAATAATTAATAAACTAATGGGGGATCCGAGCGTACAGCACTACGCAAACAAAGTTATTTAGAGTATTTACCCCGCGCGGTATCTCATACAAACTTTCGTCCAAAATCTTAGAAATTAATGAACCGATTTTAATTAAACTTGATGCTTGTACACTAGATACATAAAAGAGATTTTCTACAGAAAATAAATCGGTCTACTGTTTTATACCAGGCGACTTTTATACCGTCTGAAAAGACAAAAAATAGGATATAATAGGTGAACGGAATAGAAGTCTATGGCTCAGAGATTTCCCCTTTTTTTTCTTAAATATTTTGTTTCTTTCTAACCTACCAGGTTTTTTTTAGAGAATGCCTACGAAATATTAAGCTTACTATGTATATAATAATAATAATTTATTCAAATAAAAAAAACCTTACGTTTCCACAATGACAACGGTTACACATTACCCCATATTTCAATTTGCCCGACCTTAGGTAACTGTATTTTTTGTACCGCTTCATCTTGAGAGGTTAAGGGCCAAAGTATACCCGACCCGCTACTTTGAGCATAGGCGATCTGCGGTTTCACGACGCAGCAAATCGCAAAATCGCAATGCAGTATCGATAGAACCTCTAAAATAAAATTGTAATACTGCGATGGAACACAGAGAGTCGCCGAAACGCGATACAGTCGCAAAATCGCAGTTCGCCAAGGTTAAAAGAAGCGTGTGTGATTAGTCCATAAAACACGCGATTTTTAACCCCAGACGAAAAAAAAGAGGGGTGTTATAACACTGTAATGTTACGTAGAGTCGCCAAAACGCAATGCAGCATCGCAAAATCTTAGATCGCGATGACATTTTAATTCACAATATGTTATTATTTGTTTCAGTGGGAACCTAACAAATCGCATAGTATGGTCGCTGATCATGGAAGTGCTCATATTCGTGTGCACCATCATTCTGGCTATGCTGGACACGTCTAACTATCCCGCAACCTTCTTCTGGCTCACAATGATATGTGTATTTTTCTTGAACGGTAAGTTCTAACAACTTATTTTTCTTTCTTTCCCCTTTTCATTCCCCTGGTATATTTCAGGGGGTTAAAGTACTCGTGAATATAAACAAACTTTCGCTAAAGGACCAACCCAGAAATATGAAAAAAGGAAAAAAAAACCGTATATTTTATTTATTTATTTAGGATCTCCAACAAAAGATATACACATATCATGACATAATAAAAACAATAAATCAACAAAAGTATTATATAGGTGTACTCCTTCACTTATAGGAGACTACAGCATGCACAAGAAAGTTAACAAATAGCTAACAAAGTACTAAATCGTATTCTTGCATTCGTGCATTTTGGTAGGGTACAGTTAATTTCTTATTTTCGTATTTCAGAGTTGGGTCCATTATATGAAAGTTGTTTATATTCGTGAGAACTTTCGCCGCCTGAAAGATGGCAGGCGAATGAAAAGCAACCCTGTATATTTCTATTAAAATAACTTTTCCGTAGTGATAATGATTTATTTCCATAATTTAAGTCCCGCTACGCAACAGAGGAAGCATTAGACATGTGTTTCTTACTTTTTTAAGTGGGTACAGTAACGCTTTACTTATAATTTGCATATTTATTAAGTAATTAGTGTGCACGTAAGTTTAGCTACACTATAATTTTCTTATCAGGACTGTAAATCTTTTATGGTTTGTGTTTGAAAGTAATACTCGTACCAGCCTATTTTTGTTCTACTGCAAAGCAAAAGCCTCTTCTCGTACAACTATGGTCCGATAATCGGTCCTACATAAAATCGGACGGGGCTGGGGGCCCTGATACTTATTTGTGTATGGTTTCGACAATCATCTGCATTACAACTGTAAATAGAAAACCACACTTATTAAAAAGTTCTTTTGTCGAAAATTCCAGATCCACCTTTATTGCCTTGCATTTTGAAAATGTGCATTAGGCATTCACGCATAAAGGAAAAAACCAAAATTACCAATTACATTTTCAACTCCGCAGCTTTCAACGCGATCTTCCAAAACTCCGTATTCGGCGTAGCAGCCTGCTTGCCCCCTAAGTACACGGGCGCGGTGATTCTCGGCGGCAACTTGTGCGGCCTGCTGGTCGTGGGTCTCAACTGGGCGTCCGTGATGTTCGACAACCAGCGCACGGCCGCCATCTACTACTTTATTGGCGGAATGTTCGTTCTGCTCATCTGTATTGACACGTACTTCGCTTTGCCGTTGAATGTGAGTATAGTTTTGGAAGTAGACTTATAATAATACTAGCTTTTGCCCGCGACTTCGTCCGCGTGGATTAATAGTTCCCGTTCCTGGGGGATTTCCGGGATGAAAACTATCCTATGTCCTTTCTCGGGACCCAGACTATATCTGTACCAAATTTCATTGAAATCGGTTCAGTGGTTTAGGCGTGAAGAAGAGACATACAGACAGATAGACAGACAGACAGAGTTACTTTCGCATTTATAACATTAGTACGGATATCGTTTAATTCGGGTAACAAACACCCATAAAATGGGTTGGTTCCGTAATAAAATTTGAAACAAACCAAACTATTCATGTTTTTTTTTTATTGAAACCAAGACGTGGGTAAGGTTTTAAATACTTAAAAAGCAAAATCCAAATAAAAAGTATATTGGTGTAAATAGGTCACATAGGCAGGCGCTCCATGAAAAACTCTAGTATTCAGGTGCATCCGGTTAGACTCAAAGCCGACCCCAACATAGTTGGGAAAAGGCTAAACACATGATGATGATGTTAATAGGTTCTCAACAGAATAATAAATTAATGATGGTAATTAATTTCTAATTAAGTGTCTATAGCTCTATGCCCACTACGCAACAGAGGAAACATGACAGATATGTTTCTTTCTTTTTTAAGCGGGTACAACAACGCATTACTAACTAACATGCATATTTGTCAGTAAATATGTGTGCATGATGTTTTGCTACATTTCTACTATTTTTTTTATAACATAATATACCATCACGCCTTTATTCCCCGAAGGGTTAGACAGAGGTGTACCACTGTACACCCACACTTCTGGGTGTAAGTTGGTATGTTAACACGTTAAGTGCTGAAATATTAGCGAACTTTACGCAAATGCTGATTAAATGCCCACTAACCCAGTGCGGCAAACGCACCCGCGCGTTCAATAAATATTTCGTGTGGTGCTAAAAACGCACGGGTGCGTTTGAAGAAAGTTTACCCAGTGCGGCTGGACGCATGGGTGCGGCGATTACTACTTTGTCCAAGTGCGGCACGACGCTTATGTGAGTTTGACATTTTCGAGTTTTATGACAGTCATAAAACAATTACGAAACAATAGAACGCACAGGTGCGGCGTGCCGCACTCGATGAAAGTTTTGTAAATTGTATGGACGCACATACGCGCCGGCAGCACCTGGTGAAAGTCAGAAAAACGCGCATGCGCGTCGTCAGCACTGGATGTGTTAAGGTCCCATGTAAATCTAAATTTACAACAAATCCTAACTCCGAACTGATACTGGGAATTTCATAAAAAAAACCCAAAAACATTCCTCGACCTGGGAATCGAACCCAAGACCTCTAGTGAAGCAGTCGCGCTTCGGAACACGCTTGGTTATATCTTCGTTTTAAAATTCAGCACCATTAATTACCCATCTAAATCTTACCTTGAAAAATTTCCAGAAATTCTACCGGTACCACGAGGCGGTGAACCAGAAGCGCGAGGCGGACAGCGCCAAGAGCGTGGCGCCCCAGGTGTCCAAGTTCACGCTGTTCAAGCAGGCGTCCGTACAGCTGTACAACGTGTTCATGATCTTCTTCGTCACGCTAGCTGTCTTCCCCTCCGTTATATCAGGTGCTTATTAAGAAAAAAAAAACCTGTTATTCCGTGCACTTTGATATTGACCTTCTAGGTGCCACTATTGTATGTAACAACTGTTTTTTAGGCGATTGGCACACTGTCCCGCATCACAGAGCGTGGCGCGTGTGTGCGTGTTCTTACGTTATCAAGTCTCAGCGTATGTATAGAAAACACGCGTAGTCCAACACACTGAAAACGCGTTCACACGCGGTGTTGCAGATCACCAGAGCTCCGTCGCCGCGCATCACGCTCCTTGACGCGGGGCAGTGTGCCAATCGCCTTAAACACCGACTTACAAAGATGCAGATACACATACGTCAAATGTATAACACCTGTTATACATTTGACGTGTGTGTATCTGTGGCACCGTAGCTCTTAAACAGGTGAACCGATTTCAATGCAAAAAAAAACAACAGATTTTCTAGCTGGTGGTGATGGTTCTTAGATATGTTTTATCAAAATCGGTTCAGCCGTTCCAAGGTTATCAGGTCTTTTGTTAGCAGCGGTATGGATCTTTATTCTTCAGTCGGGGGTTACTTAATTTTTTTAATTTTATTACTTGTATTATAATTAAGCTGAGTAAAAATTTTACTCTGGGGGTCTAGAAACCTGTATTGAAACCATGGTAACAAAATACGCTTTGTCTCTATTTCATCCGGTATAATATTCAAGCAGGATATAATATACATAAACTTGTCGACTGAACTGTTTGTTTGTTAACAGACGTGCAACCGAACACCGCCGGTTTCTTGGGAACTGACTTCGCTCGGATCACGTGCTTCTTGACGTTCAACCTCACAGCGCTGATCGGTAACATTACGGCCAGTACGTGGCAGCATGTAAGTATACCTTTAATATTCAATCGGCTTCGAAAAGGTGCCAATTTCCGTCATTTTTAGGTTAGATTTTCCAAAAAAATCTTTCATTTGAATCCTGTCTGGGAAATTACGACCACAATAAAAAAATGGCGTGAGTTTATGTATGTATGTAAAAAAAAAAAAACAGCCAAACCGGTCCAGCCGTTTTCGAGTTTTGAGCTCAGTTTAGCCGTTCATTTTTATCTTCCTTGAAGGGTAAGGCGGAGGTGTACTGCCGGGGCTGCGGGTTCGAAAGAGATACCGCGCCCCCGGAACGCAAAGGGCACATGAAGGAACATAGACGGGTTTTAGTCAGTAAAAGTCAGACACTCCCTCCCGCCCCGCCCAGGGCGGGGGAAGTTATTTGTTGATTCCACGTCTTAAAAAAAAAAAGGCGGAGGTGTACCTACGTACGTCCACAGTTCGCCGGCATATCTAGGCCCATGTAATAGGGGGCTAGCCTGTTGCCATTAACCAGGCACAAATCCTAACTCCGAGCTGCTACTGAGAATTTCATAGTAAAACCCAATAACACTGCTCGACCCCAAGACCTCTAGCGTAGCAGTAGCGCTTAAGACCACTAGGCCTTGGAGGGACCACTCAGGGCCGATAGCTGCCGGGGTGGTGGGTTTTTCGAAAGAGATACCGTGCCCCCGGAACGCCAAGAGCACAAGAAGGAATATCAAAGGGTTTTAGTCAGTAAAAGTCTGACACTACTTCCCGCCTCGCCCAGGGTGGGAGAAGTCATTTGATGATTTCCCATCCCAAAAAATCCATTCCAAAAACAAAAAAAGAACCGCCTTACGGGCTGTACGTTGTGTGTACGTGCATACTGTGATCTATGTATTTCTTTTAATCCCACTTCGCAACAGAGGATACATCAACAATATGTTTCTTACTTTTTTAAGTGGGTAAAATAATGCTCTACTTGGTACGAACATGCATATTTTCTGAAAAATTGTGTGCACTATAGTTTTGCGACACTTTCAGTGTTATAAAAATAATATGAATATAACTATTTCTTCGAATCTAAATATTTACTTTCACTAAAGTGAAGGAATACACCAAAATAAAACCTTTGTTATAATATTGTTTTCATGTCATGATTTGTGTATATTTGTTGGAGATCCAAAATAAATAAATAAACAATATCTTTAATTGCTTGCAGCCCGGTCCTCGCTGGCTAGTAATATTCACGACGGCCCGCTTGATCTTCATCCCGTTCTTCCTGATGTGTAACTACAAGCCGATGGACCGCACGTTCCCGGTGTACGTCACCAACGACTACGTGTACTGGGTCGCGTCTGCGCTGCTCGGCTGGAGCTCCGGACACGGCAGCTCGCTCGGCATGATGTATATTGGAGGGTGAGTAGCTACCTAGAGTCAACAACACACACATACTATCACGCCTCTATTCCCCGAGGGGTTAGGCATAGGCGTACCAATGTTTTTTTTTGTTTTTATTATAAAAAAAACGTTTTGTAAATAAACTAACGCCTGTTTCCCATGGGGGTAGGCAAAAACCACAGTGCGCCACCTGTTCCGATCCTTACACACTCCTTTCGCGTCGTCCACGTTCGTGCATCTGGCCATACACGCAGCCTACAAGTACTGTGCACAACGATTGTAATTTCTTTCTATGTGTTTCTGTCAATCCCACTACGCAACAGAGGATACATTAAAAATATGTTTCTTACTTTTTTAAGTGGGTAAAACAATGCTTTATTTGGTACGAACATGCATATTTTCTGAAAAAATGTGTGCACTATAGTATTGCGACATATTCAGTATTATAAAACTGTTATTGAATAAAACTATTTCTTCGAAACCTAAATATTCATTTGGTATGTATTTCTTTGTTTATTTACACACATACTCGCAATTATAACATACATACCATCACGCCTGTATTCCCCGAAGGGTTAGGCAGAGATGTACCAATGTACACAGGCAATTTGCCGGTATGTTTAAGTCCCATGTAATAGCGGGCGAGCTTATTGCCATTAATCGGGCACAAATCCAAACTCCAACCTGCTACTGAGATTTTCATAGAAAAACACAATAACACTTTGCTCGATCTGGGAATCAAACCCAACACCACGTACAATAACTTTCTCATTTTTTCAGATTGTAAATCTAATTTTCTCATTTCACATTTCCAGCACGGTAGCCCCCGAGAACGGCAGCACAGCCGGCATGATAGGCGGCGCGATGCTGGTGACGGGCATCGTGACCGGCATCACGTTCACCCGGCTGTGCCCCATCATCGTCACCGCCGGCGTCTGGCGGAGCGCCTAGCGATCACTGCACTACGTCGCCACTGCGTGGGACGTACTCACACGACGCCTGGGACAGTGAGACTAGTGACCGATGGAACCAAGCGTGGAGCCACACGAGCGTCATTTTTTTCGTTGTGAGTCGCGTAATTTCGGTTGCGTAATTTCTGCTACATTCAGTTTCATACAAAACTTATGTTTCGTTCACACGGCGACGCAAATTGAGTTGTCAGTTTCAGTAGAAAGTAAATTACGCGATCGAAATTCTGCGACCCACGACTCACAAAATTACGCTCGTTTGGTCTCACCCTAAGTGAAGTGAAGTGATGAAAGACGAGTGGTGTAAAGCTTAGCGTCTGAAACGGGCTGCATTTTGTAAAGCATCGAATAAAGGCGCGGTAGATTCTGCGTTGTGGAATCGATGACTCTCGGCCCGGCTATGGACGTCTAGCTTTAGCGTGAAATTAAGAAATAATCTCATCAATCAAGAGATTTAATGATTTCTGGAACAAAAAGTAAAAAAAATGTCAAGTGAGTGTAAACAGCTGTGATTTGTTGACTGAATTATCATCAGCCAATGAGCTTGATGTTCCAGAATCGATATGTAAATTAGGAAATATATAATGCGACGTTAAAAGTTGGCAGTCCAGTGTGAAGTAAAGAGTAAGGTGCCTGGATTACAGTGATATAAGGATTGTGACATTCGACAAAATGTGTTCTATAGCTATATATGTATATTATATGCGAGTTATATAATTCTTATGTTGTGTAGTTGGTTGTTGATACGATAATTAAGGAAATATGAGATGATACAGTTCAGTTTGCCAAAAACTAATAGTTTTATCTGTTCATCATTTGTTTATGCTTTTTAATATTATTTTTCACCGCCGTAAGGTCTATTTTGCCTTGCCATTATGTGGTATAGCTTCAAGGCTCTGTCTGTTGTTATAATGCATTTATTAGTTTTACATTCTCATCAATTTAGCAACTTAAGATGACACCAAATATATAATTTATCTCGAAGTACTCCATTCATGTCATGAAGAGTTGAAATCAAATGTTACGAACTACAATATAAGTTGTTTTGGTGCTTGTTAAGAAATAATAATACTATAATTGTTTGGTCATACAGTTTGACTATCCAGAGGTTATTGACATGTATAGGGGCTAATATGGTATTAGATAATTTTATCCTATAGATAGAGTAAGACTTTTAGTCATTAACTCTCCACATTGAGGCTATGTCAAAAATATCCCAAAGCAAACACCAACTGAATTGTTAAAATGCAAGTTGACATACAAAATGAACATGAAAATATCAAAATATTTATAATATAATTACTAATATATAAACATATAAATACGCTATATAAAATTATGTATAGTTAAAGTTTTTAAGTGCATAAAAAGTTTAATAGGTAGTACAATGCAGTTGAGATGTATGAAGTTATTATATTTGTTAGCGTTACTATTATATTGTGAACATTATTTTAGTTGCCCTGTTTGTAATTTAATGTTTTTTTTTAATGATTTGTGACCCACGTGTGTCCTGTACACATTGATGAGCTTGCCCTTACTACGTTATAAGGATTAGGTAAAGCTTTTTCTCCATTTTACGCTCTCAGGGTCAATGGTAATCAAGTAATGTGTTCTTTTTTTGACTTGACTAAACACTAATCCAAAGTGCTAGTAAAATGTTGACAAAAATTAAGTAAATTAGTGATTAGTACCAAGTTTGAAGTTATTTTTGTCTTTGCACAAAACTCCTGAACAAAACGCTGTGGGTGATTTTTGTATTATAATGAAATTAATAGGTTGTTCCTTATTGTGCCTGAAATAGGTATATAAAAACGATCAAACGTCATTTTGTATGCCTTATGTGTGTTGTATAATAATTTTGTCTGCTAAATTATTTAGTCCGGTCAATTTAGACCAAAAAATGAGAGTGAAGTTACATAAAGTCCCAACAAGCTGAATTTCTGTGAAATTGTTCAAAACATAATTATAAACAATGTCTAGAAGTTCCCCATCATTCCCCTGTAAGGAAAAAAAAATATTCAAGGTCAAAGGTCAAAAAAACGAGTTTTTCGCGATTTTCAGCAAAACGGTAAGTTTTATCATAAAAGTACCTCAGACAAAAATTGTAGATCATAAAATTATCTATAAAAACTGTTTCAATACTTTTTTCTTACGAGCCACCGCTTCTGAGATATAACGATTCAAAAAGTTATAAAAGTTGTTATCGTCATAATATGCACACGTTTCCACGCCACCTATGAGGTAGTGTACTTAGCGCGTTTTTTTAACCCCCGACGCAAAAAGAGGGGTGTTATAAGTTTGACGTGTCTGTCTGTCTGTCTGTCTATCTGTCTGTCTGTTGCATCATAGCTCCCAAACGGATGAAGCGATTTCAATTTAGTTTTCTTTGTATGAAAGGTGACTTATGTGCGAGTGTTCTTAGACATGTTTGATGAAAATCGGTTGAGCCGTTTAAAAGTTATGGGGGTGAAAGTGGGGAAGAAAAACTGAATGTATTTACAACTTAACAAAATCGACATTATAATAAGTATGTACCTATAAAAAGTATAAAATAAAAAATTTAATAAAAAAATTAAAAAACCCCCGACCTAAAACCCTAAGTCCCCTTTAAAAAGTAAAAAAATAAAATACGTCGCGTTGGATGACCAGTCGGGACGCTCGTACCCTATATGCAACATCGGTTCACCCCCATAACTTTTAAACGGCTCAACCGATTTTCATCAAACATGTCTAAGAACACTCGCACATAAGTCACCTTTCATACAAAGAAAACTAAATTGAAATCGCTTCATCCGTTCGGGAGCTATGATGCAACAGAAGGACAGATAGACAGACAGACAGACAGACACGTCAAACTTATAACACCCCTCTTTTTGCGTCGGGGGTTAAAAAAACGCGCTAAGTACACTACCTCATAGGTGGCGTGGAAACGTGTGTATATTATGACGATAACAACTTTTATAACTTTTTGAATCGTTATATCTCAGAAGCGGTGGCTCGTAAGAAAAAAGTATTGATACAGTTTTTATAGATAATTTTATGATCTACAATTTTTGTCTGAGGTACTTTTATGATAAAACTTACCGTTTTGCTGAAAATCGCGAAAAACTCATTTTTTTGACCTTTGACCTTGAATATTTTTTTTTCCTTACAGGGGAATGATGGGGAACTTCTAGACATTGTTTATAATTATGTTTTGAACAATTTCACAGAAATTCAGCTTGTTGGGACTTTATGTAACTTCGAATGTCTAAATTGACCGGACTAATTTCAGAGAATTGTGACTATTTTCGCAAAATGTCACTCATGTAATTTATTGAACCAAATTCTAACATTATTATTATTTACGTTTTACAGACTGAAACACTAACAATTATTTGATTTTAGATAATTATAAGACTTCTTGTAAGGGGTGTTATTTCAATACTAGGTTTATATGAAGGAAGCGTGTGAGACATTTGACAAGTTTTTTGTACCGCGTAAAATAAACAACAATAAATATAATTTTATGCGATACAATAAGTAATATAATTAAGAGTCGTAGTAAGACTAAGCAACTCTCGCTCTCGAGTTTGATATTATTAGTTTTTTGTGTTCATTATTGCAAGCCAAATAATTTACCGTCTAAAGTAGAACAATACATGTCTAGACAAACTTTATGGTCGCTCTGAGCTTGAGGCACACCTTGCACGGTAACCAATCAGAACTGAGTGTTAAATATTGCATACATGGCCTTCTCCCGTCAGATCCATCCGATCTGAAAACCTTCTGGCCGGAATGATTACTTTTTATAGCAATTTGTCCCTTAAACCTACTTGGTCCTTGGTTCGAATTCGAGTAACGTCATTGGAACATCCGGACACGGGATAAATACCAAGTGTAATCATAAGACACTGAAGTTCGAACTAATTTCTGACCTTTTCGTCTATACAAACGAATTCGACCAGATCAAACTGGCGTAAGTTTTGTCTGTTCAAATTAATGTCTCCGTGTAAGTAGTGTTTGCTTTCAGAGCGGCCACAATGATTGTAAAGAGTAAATATCTGGTTTGAATGTTTTCTGTCAGTCCTATTTATTTGAAAGTAAACTGTTATTATTTAATTTATTTGCTTTTTTATTTTATTTTCGCCTTTTCCCTTTTTTTAATTAAATAAATATTATATGTATACATTCAAAATAATATCGTGTAGATGTAGTTACGAATTTATCGTGTGGAAGATTTGTCGAGTTTTGGTAAACTGTGTATCAAATTTTAAACAATTTCTTTGTAGTAAGAAAACATGAGCCAGTGTTATCAATTTTTTTGTAAGTTTGATATACAGTTTACTGAAAGTTTAGCTGTAATAAGTACAAACAAATTAAGTTAATAATCATGGAGGACGACAATTTAGGTTCCGATGCGTCTCTTTGTACACAAGGCAATGCAAGGCACCAATACTGACATTTTAATAACTTTGCGACATTGCAGATTATGCTATTATTAATAATTTTTGTTACAACAAAAAACAACGAGTATACGTAATGATTTAAATCTCGGTCTAAAATCCCGCATCCCCTCATAATGACTTTGTACTGTTACAGATGGAATGCAATAGATTTTCTGATAACAGCTTATTGTAAAATACTTCTTATCGCAAGTGTAATAAAGTCCAAAGTAGAACGCACATCAACCGCTTCTTCAATTATCGGAACTGCAAAGCTTTGTGTATAAAGCAGCAACGCTTAGATTGGTGTTGTAAAACCCTGGTGCCTTATACATCTTCCATTGGTTTCTTACACCGCGTAGAATAAGTGAACACTATTATTTGCCAATACAAGCCGAAATATTTATTTGTGAAACAAGGAATTGTACCTCCTATAGTAAGTGAGCTAAAGTCCATTATTATGTATGTACCTAGATATCAAGAAAACGTTATGGCAATAATGCTGTCATTAGCCTATTGAGATAATTTATTTACAGTACCAAAATCAAAAATAAATAGAAATTGTTATAGGTAATATAAACTGGTATTATAACAATTTGAAATAATATTATGTATTAACTTTTGTTCCCGAATGTACAAGGAAATATTTTATTAAAGTGACAGCATTATTTCCATAATTTCAAAATAATCTGATGACAATAAAGGGGATTATTGAAAATTGCCATAAATATTATAGAGTTAGGAAAAAAGTTACCAGAGAAAAATATTTAAAGTAGATACTAAAAGACAAAATATTATTATTAAATGTTAGGGCTGATTTCATCACTTCTATTTATAGGCAAAAGATATTTGTTATTCCTACTAATATTATAAGTGTGAGAGTCTGTATGTTTGTTACTTAATCACGATTAAAAAACTGAATGGATTGCGATGAAATTTACCATACGGGTAAAATGTGACCTGAATTAGGACATAGTATACTATTTATCCTGGTAGTACGTTCCTGTGGTATAATATTCGACATTTACTCGGGCAAAGCCGCTGGCAAAGGCTAGTAGTGGATGTTATATACCTATAAGCTACTGAAAAATGTACCTACCTACGTCTTTTGCCTATACTTATACTATCAGCAGTGCTATTCTGTAAAAAAATCGAAGAATTTAGGTGAAGTGAGCTTGTGGTGAATTGGGTAGATGACAACACTAACCAATAATTTCAAGATACAACCCCACAAAAACCACTTTGTTTTACCCCTGAAAACCCGATGATTTTGTAAAGAACTATAAATATCGATTTTTATTTGCTTTGAAATCAATAAATAGTAAGTTGAGATGTCAAAAAAGTGACGTCATAGTTTAGTATTGTCATACAAAATCAATGGGGGAATCGCGTTTTGACAGCTCATAAAAAGTATCTCAATTGATTAGTGGTGGTGGGAGTACGCAATTGTCATGCCATAGGATGCTAGAAATTGCCAGCTCAACTGCACGTTAATTCATCTTGGGAGATTTTTACGGAATAGTAGTGCAGAAGTGGTGAATATAATTATTTTAAATTGCTATATCTTGCACTTGTATTCTTCCACTATCACTTAAATCCATCTTTGAGGAAGCTATCACTATAATAGGTCTATGCTTATCTATAACTATCATCCCAATTTATATCCAAGATAGCTCGTTTCTCAAGATATTCTAAACGCGATGATTATGACAATTTGTCCAAATATTTTGTTTAGAGTTTTAAACTGTACATAAGTACATTCATCAGATCGTATAAGTGCTCGTTCTTCTCTTGTCACTATCTGGTTCGATTGATATTACAGACAAAGATGACAGAAGCATTATGTTACCAATGAGGGAAGCACCAGATATAAGTCAAGCGATGAGAATCAAATTAAGAGGATATATTTGAAGAATATTCCTCCTAAACTGATCAGCTTGACAAAGCATATTTCTAGGGCGCGGATTTTGTTGGAACCAAAGTTCAAAAGACGCACAATACGTTGACTTGTTAAGTTTTCTCAAGTAGATCTTATATACTTACCTTATGTACCTATACCTACTGGAGAAGTAGGTTTACGAGTTTATAAAATAAAGTATTTCTACCCATCTATTTAGTTTTACTTATAATTTTGCATATAATTGCGCGAACGTATTGAAATCGTTCGTCAGTTCTGCAAAATGTAAGTAAAAACTAGCTATAATAATTATACGTATACACGTTACTAAACTATACTTATGTACCTACTTCAAATCTTCTCTTCTATGGCTGATCACTTTCAAAAGAGTACCTTATAAAGCACTTCTTAGTCGAAGGCTGTGAATTAATAGCTTTAACCTACCCATTGTAGATATCACAAGCGTTTAATTTCTGTTTAGATGAAATAATCTATAAAAGCACTTAATTGTATATATTCCATAATATTTTATTGAATTATTTTTATGATCTGTCAATATAAGACAAATACATGGACTGATTTATCAATCATAAGATAACTTTTATTTTAAGAATAAAAATAGCGGGTTGACGTATTTCCTATGCAAAAGCTGTCAAACTGTCACCCCTAAGTAAAAAGTTATTTAACGATTTATAAATCAGCTCTAAGCATAGTAGCCGGTAAATAACTTGAGATTGCGCGAAAAATGCATCGTTTCTATCACTAAAACGTCATTAGCTAGAGCGAGAAGACCGCTCGCAAGCATGTAGGTACTCTCATTCGTATCGGAAGTGCGCTGAAGAGTACCTATTGATGAGCGGATGGGATGGTCAGCTTGATCTCGCGAAAATTACTTCTAGTGGCAGAAAGAGATAAAGAAAGATGCTGATCCTGAGTAGGTGAGTGTTATTTGCTGCATTGAGTGCATTCATTTGAAAATGTATTGTTGAGTACTCAGAAATATAGGTTGAGTACCTACATTTGAAAATATGAAAGTAAATTCTTATGTAGGGTAGGAACAACGACTATAGGAAAAAATGTACATAAAAAGTGAAGATTGTAACTTTCGTTTTAATTTTCATCTGAACAGTTTATTTACCTATATTCATCGTTCACCTGTTTTATGAGTACAAATGACATTTTAAATTGATTTATTCATTTAAATAATACTTTTTACCTATTAAAATAAATATGTAGCGTCCTTGTATATACCTAGTGCATTTGTACTGTGTTTGAAAACCCACTGTAGTATATGCACAACTATTTCTTAAACTTTCGTACTTGTGAGCGCATTTTTTTACAATTTTTTTTTTTTTGCGGGAGTACCTACTCTCACTTTGTAAGCGGAAGCACTTATCTTAAAAAAGTATTTATTACTCTTTAACTTAGTATCTACTTATACCTAAACTAACAATGAACAAAAAACTACTAAGTACTAGTTTCAAAATCTTTTTATAACAATATAAATCTATATCCTAAAGAAAAAAAAAATGAATTTATCTTAAAATGTAACGGAAACCATACCTTTGTGACAATAATAACGAACTTATTAACATCTTTGTAACTAACCTAACCTATTTTTCCACTTTTTCACACATTTGTGTAGGTACTGAAATTGTATGAAACACTTCCACTTCCATTCTTCACCTGATATTCTGCTTATCGAGTTAAAATGAATAAAATAAAGAAAAATAATGATTATTGAAATGGTGCGTCTAATTTTATTGGACCCTTTACCTTTTTAATTTAGGAGACTTCAGTTTTCTAGAGCAAAAGTTAACGAAAAATAAATGTGACAAATTAGGTATCTAGTTGACACCACTAACCAATAATTTCAAGTCACAACTTCTCTAAAAAAGCACTTTATTTTACCCATGAAAACCGACTAATTTTTAATTTGTTGTAAAATTCGATGTTTACTTTAAAATCAATAAATAGTTAGTCAATTGAGTAGGCCGATAAGTGACGTCACAGCGTGCTATTGTCATATAAAATCGATGGGAAAATCGCGTTTTGACAGTTCATAAAAAAAATGTCAATTGATGGTGATGTCAACTACCCAATTGTCCAGGGCGCATAAGCTGAGGTGATTGGTTGTTGATAATTCAGGTAACTAATCATTGTAACTTACGACCGTTTGACAAAATTGTCACATTAATTTATCATTTGTGAAACTGGGATTTGTAGTTGTATCTCCTAGAAGCCATAATCTCTCACTGTGACCGGGTATCGTAGAGTGCGAAATTGTAGAGAAAAAGGCGTGCCCTAAGGTCCCATATGATAACTAACTCAATTTCAGGTTTTTTGCAAATGTGCCAATATAGATGGTACATAAAACTAATGCAAAATAATTTTTATTACCTACATAAAATAATTATGTGGCAGTCAGCCCTGTCACCTGCACACGTGAGGACCTAATGAGTGCGTCGGCGGATGGTGTTGCCGTGGCCGAATTTTGGGTCAAACATAGTATTTAGGAAATATTTTATATAATTATATATATTTTATTATTTGCCATCGATACGCTAAGAAGATGGTTCAAGATCCCAGAGGACTGAAATTTTGAGGATAAAAAGCAATATCTTCAATGCCGGGCCCTTTTCCAGATATTAGATTTAAATGGTAACTTACACACTTACGTTCAAGTAACAATCTCCTGTAAATCATGCATGATAATCACTCTATTAGTATAACAACACAAGTCTCTTTGAAGCCTGTTAATGCAGTTCTTTACATAAGCGAAAGTTCTGGCTACTAAGTAAGGGGCGAGGCGTTGACTTGCAATCAATCCGATTATCCTGTTGACTTGTGGTGAACTCGCTTGTATGAAGTATGTATGACATTCGAGGAAAGTCTTGATACGGACTCCCGGTCGAATTTCAGTAAGCTGCCAATCTCAATGGATACTTGCCAAGTACCTATTCAAACAATAATATAGTGCACAAGTGCTCTCGCAAGGCATGGCAATTTGACATGACCTGGGAGAGGTCAGGCACAGCACAGGCTTTAAGTGCTTTCCGAGACCCTTGGGTGTCACATCGCACTGCAACAGTCCGGTATTTGACACAATTAACCAATAACACAGGCCTGCAAAATGAGGGTCATAACTTCCTCTCGGGAATTTGATAGCTGATTCTAGGGTATTTTGGTGCGCTGATTACGAATATGTACTTAGTTTTTCTCCATCACCTCAAGATTTTTCAAAAAAGGTACAGATAGAAAATAGGAAAAAAAACACAAGTTGTCACATAAAAAAATATATATTTAAAAAAGTACATTACTATTAACTTAAAAAACTACTAATACATAAAAACAACTTATTACTAGTCTAAATTACATATAAATTTTATTTGTGGAACCTGGTCCTTTTTTTCAGGAAGCTTCGATTGTGCGATTTCCGCTTAAAATTCTGGTTTGGATCGCCGCGCTTCAATAACCAACGATAGTCTGCCATCATGCTAGTATTCCATCTTCCTTGATACCGGGCTTCAAGCTCTTTAAAATCTTAGTGAAATCTTTCGCCTTGTTCTTCGCTAACGGCTCCTAGATTTTCTGGGAAGTAATCAATGTGCGAATTTAAGAAATAAAGTTTGATGCTCATATTACAACCCGTTACACCAAAATTTGTAATCATTTTGGCCACTATTTCTTTAATCTTCTTCTTTCTTATTCCCCAAAAAGGTTTTCACCACCTTCTTGAATGACTGCCATGCTTGCAACTTGATATCATTAAGTTTTTCATCAAACTTTTCCTCCGACATTAATTTTCTTATATTGTATCCGAAAATAACTTTTGTAATTATTTTTCACAAAGTCTGTAAAGCTGTTTCGTTGTTTTATAACCATAAATTTCCCGCAAATATAACAAAAACAATTCGAAGAATTTAAACAACTTCGCGATGACATTTTGAAGTTTATGTTGCAAGATGCGCACTTCAACTGTTAATTTTTCTAAATCAGTGTGGGTACTTATATAAAAACCCTTTGGTTTATCTTTATTACACCCTTTTCTAAAATTTCATTAAACTATTAGGTAATAATACCTAATCATTATGTATTAATAAGCTTATTACTAAATTAAGCCAAAATGAACCGTTTTCGACATGGTTAATGCGAATTACCTATGCACATTATGTAGTAATTAACAAATTACTGGTTTCGATTAATTTCTATGTTCCCTTACACTAATTAAATGCAATAAAAATTAAGCTGAAGTAATTTAATGACGTTTTATAAATTTTAAAACGTAGGCGCTCCGACATTTTTCAGCAAAATCTTAAATATTCAATATCAAAAAATCCTGACGTGATGGATTTTTTTTATTATTTTTCTCGTAATCAGCACATCTGAAACTATAGAAAACGTTACTCAGATTTCAAAGGGGAAAACCATTGCAGGCCTGTGTAATTAAAAGAAACAACTATATGAAAAATCACTTAATTTTTGCCTTAAAAACCCGATTAATTTTAAAATAACAGTAAAATTAGATTTGTAGTTGCTTTGCAATCAATAAATAGTTTATCAATTACAATAAATACAGACTAACTTTTAATTTTACATTTAATTAGAATGAAAAAAAAACTAAATAATAATTAAATTACAAACTATGTACAGTTTGTAGCTGCAATACATCCGTCCGCTATCGCGGCGACTGTTGTTCTGAGGTCCCGCGCGGCGGCGCTGCGCGTATTTATACGAGCGCGCACACTGCAAGTTTGGCGCGCAAGAAACCTACTAGAATCTTATTGGTCGATCCGTATTAGATTAAAGTGTTGTAGATTCACTACTTGTAACATACTAGCTAGCTATAAGTTCTGTACATATAAAATTATTTATTCATTCTGTATCCTACTTCAATATACAAAGTTTACACATCTGGAGTATTATTCGCTACACCACCTCAGCGCTACATTGGTGACCCCGACGTGATTAAGAAGTGGAACCTCCAGATACTAAACTCCCAACCTACTGCACCATGGCCAACAAGAACGCGGATCAAGAACTCTCCGGTGTGTCGACGTCGCCACGTATCCCACCCATCTGGCGCGACAGAATCGGACTATGGTTCATACAGTTCGAAGCAGTCATGTCTCCACAGAAGAAAGGCGATCAGGCCATGTACGAGCTCGTCATCGGACAACTGGAGCGGCGAGATCTCGACGAAATCTCCGACATCATTCTCCACCCACCCGAGACCCATCGTTACGAAGCACTGAAGAGCCGTCTGTGCCAAGTCTACGAGGAATCTGAACAGAGGCAAATGCAGAGGCTACTCTCCGAGACGGAATTAGGCGACCTGAAGCCATCACAGCTACTACGCCGAATGAAGAACCTCGCCGCTGATAATATCTCCGACTCTGCACTGCGTATCATGTGGAGTAGCCATCTACCACAGTCCGTTCGAGCAGTCCTCGCCGTTAGCGCAAATATCGCGAAGCAGGCTAGCACCCACGACCTAGCCGTGCTAGCGGACAACGTCTTAGAGCAGACTCAGCCTCATGGCGCAGTTAAAATAAAAAAGTAAGGTCAAAGGGCGTCAAAAAACTCATCCGCATCGCTGTCAATGGGGCATGTGCCCAGAAGGCTGGCAGCATTGCCACGCTGTATGGCAATGCTGATTCTTTGACCAAAGAATAGGCCAGCCCTCTGGTCACGTGAAGAATCGACCAGTCGCTTCGCGATGTCGCGATAAACTAGGTGAGCGCTCGGTCCCCATGGCCCTAGTGTTTCAACCCCAAACGGCTCAAACATATAACTTTCATGAAGGTTAATATATTTGCGCCGTTTGAGATTTTCCGCACCAGACGCAGCCGCCCCAGCACAACACGTCGTGCAAGGAAGATGGGATGGCGCAAGGGTGTCGACGCATGTTGCATCCCACACCAGAGGCCTACCCAACTTCCAAGGCATTATAGTCATCCCATCTGGTCTCTTCCCATCGTCGCGTGCCAGGCCAATTGGCTCCAAAACAGCTGGCACTCCGGCGGAGACAAGAGCACGACGGATGATGTCATTAATGCTGGCGTGCCGTGCCATGCGGCCAGCGCTCTTTTTGCATGACAGGCCATGGTGTCCGAGGCAGTCGACAGCTTCACCGCACTGACAGCGGTGCGGAGCCCCACAAGGTGCACCCAGGCGCAGGCATGTAGCGAGCCGGAAAGTAGAGTCACTCAACATAGTGCCTATGTTGGGCGACGGTAGTGCCTGAAGCCAGAGACCCGACTCCCACTCACCCACAGCCAGTAGGCGGGCACGCTCAGCAGAATTGATGGACGTATTAATTAAATTATTCCGTACCAACCTGCAGAGCGGCTCGTCCCATTGTCTCTGGGAAGATGGGTTCACGGGTCGATCTGTTTCCGGGCAAGTTATTTTCCAGGCGTTCACCGCTTCGGTCAAACACGGCACTTCAAAGTCAACCATGGATGGTGATAAAATCTTCGCAGTTAACTTATCGGTGCTGTGGACAGAAGACAAGAACGCCGGTAAACTACAACTAGAAATTTTGCGGATACCGAGACCACCAAAACGAATGGGAAGTGTGGCTTGTAGCCACGCTCGGTCATCCAGGGCCACATTTAAAACTGAAATAATAGTTTTTTTAATAATTTGGTCAATTTTGTCCAAGAGGTGTGGCTGCTTCCATATAGGTGCAGATCGCAGGTAATACGTGAAATTTGGGCCAAAACAACAATATCTTAATAAGGTAAATGCAGAATGAAGGTTAATTTTGGATAGTCTGTCCGAAATATCATTGAAGTGACAGATTTTTTCTTCAATGAATGGTGAAAAACTATCTTCCAAAATTGGGGAACCTAGGAGGTGCAATGAGCTTTTTTCTAAAATTTTGATGTGTGGGGCTATTGCATTGAATTTTTCTAAAGTCGATTGTCTGTCGGTAACGTCAGTAAGATAAATTTCGCATTTGGAAGGGTTTAAGTCCAGGCCGATAGATTTAAACTGTTCTTTCAAAAATTTTAAGTCTTCTAAAACTGTGTCTACATCGCCTCCCAGTGTTCCATCGTCTAAATACCACACGTTGAATTTGGAATTTAGTTTTTGGATTATGGGGTGGATAGCCAAACTGAAAATAACTGGCCCGAGAGGGTCACCTTGTTGGCAACCGACTGCAGAATCCAAAAAATTGTCCTTATAGTGTAATTTTGAAGGGTGTCTATAACACTGCCACAAAAAACCATAAATTTCCGGTAGTTCTTTTTTTACTTCGGCCAACAAAATGTCCCTATTGACAGAATTAAAGGCGTTCTTAACGTCAACCTTGAGGATGACCTCGCCCTGATTTGAATTTAAAAAGGTAGAAAGGGCATGTACGGCAGCCTCGCAGCCCCCTCTGGAACCAAAGCCAAGTTGAAGGGGCTGGAATTTGTTGCTCAGCGATTCGCCGTATGCTTTGCAACAAATTTTGGCTACCATACGTCTGTAGGTACAGCCCACAGCAATGGGACGAATACCGCCGTCCTTCTTTCGTAGGGCGCACAGGTTGGCCCCGTACAGGACGTCAACCACGGCATCGTTCACACCGCCGCAGAGCATAAGTTTAACTAGAGCCGCAAGCTCCTTCAACAGCGACTCACCAGCTTCCCCGGCGCCTGAACTCAACAGGTCTTTTAAATGCTGTGGAGTCAGGCCGTCGAGGCCGCCGGCAGAACCACTTGGGAAGGAACTCACGGCTGCAGTCACTTGGGGGTCTGTAACATTTAAAAAAGGTGAATCTAGATCGGGGGGGTCGGGAGGGTCTGGGAAGGTGAGACCATCCGCAGGCGCTGGATGTTTACTCTCCAGTGCTGATAAAGTTTCTGGAGAGTCAGGCGCCACCACATCACTGCTGAATAAAATCCTAGCCGCTCCCCTAATGTCACCTTCGCTTAATTTGGATTCGACATGAGAATCAATTGAGTTGACAAAATGTGACGTCACAGTTTACTTTTGACATACAAAATCTATGCGTTTTGATAGCTCATAAAAAGTGTCATTTGATTGGTGGTATTAAATATCCACACGTACATCATTTCTCGAGCGTGCCTATGTTGCTAGTTTAGGCGTGGTTGACAATTTGCCACATTTTGTGTTCATTTTCGTTCGAGAAACCGTGGTTACATAATTAAAGGAGACAGTAAGCAAGCGGATCCAGGACGCTATACCACACAGTTGCCTTTTTTTTTGTAGGCTATTACTTACTTGCAAGTGTTATAGCTGTTCTATTTTAGGCTATAAAACACACATACCTATTTGGCCATGTATGTCAACTGTATGACTGACCAGGCTCATACGCATGTCAGGAAAAGCAGGACAAATTATTCTATTGTTTATTATCTGTCGGTGAAAGTTTATAGGAATGCACTTCACATTCATGTGGGCATGGGGCTGTCGCCATTAAAGCCCTAGGGAATTTTTATGGGCCAATAGACTACTTTCACATGACCTTTTTTGAACACTACCCGGATGTCAGTCAGGCCTTATATGTAAGGTTTATAAACGTTTTAAGTTTCGTTCATTGTATACGAGTGATAATTTAAGGGTGTAAAATAATTAACCATCAGTGAAACGACAGTTTCTTTATTGTTTCTCAATAAATAATAATAAATTAAAATCGTCAATAAATAACTCTTCTAGACCCTAGCCGTTTCATTGGTGCGTGCGTCAAAACACTATGTACAATGCGTTTCCCGTGCATATTTACATGAGGTAGGTATTCGTTTAGTACGTGGCTGAAGATGATGATGATGATGCGGAGACGGAAGACACGCTGGAGTAGCTCGGGGACTGGTTCGAGGCGGATGACGAGCTTGAGTCACCAGGGAAGTATGAACTGTAGGCAAGTTGCGAAGGGTCCCAAACTCTCGCGTAAGGACCACTGCTAGCTTGCTCCCAGGCAGCAGGGCCGTACGTATCCTGAGGCGCGGATGGGGCAGACGTTGAAGGAGGTCCGTACTGATTGGCCGGGGGACCGTATTGGGGTGCGGGAGGGGCGGCTTCTGTAGGCGGCATCATCATCATAGGCATGGCTGGCAACAAAAAGAAAATTAAATTATTGCATCCAATTATTTTTTTCTGTGTTGGTACTAAATTAGGCGAAAACATTCTTTGATATCTAACCTCCTTTCTTCATGACCAAGTTGTAGATCAGGAATCCGAGGACAAGAGTGATGGCCAGTTTGCTGAGGATCAGGGCCTTGATGGACTTGATGCCGATGATGGCGACTAGGATGGGCATCAAGGCCTTCATCTTCAGCTTGAGCAGCAGCAGGACGGGTAGCAGGAGCTTCTTCTTCAAGATGCCACGAGCTGGAAGAAAAGTTGTATTAATTTTGATATCCGACTTTTATGTTCCTATATTAATTTTTCGTCGATCATTACCTTCACCGTTTTCACTGTCAGTCTTCGGGAATTCTACATCCAGGCCCCTATCAGCTCTGTAAGACACCTCAGCACTCTCGAAGAGGAACTCAGGCAGCTGGAACCTGACTTCATTGTTGCTCAGGTACCGGCCGACACGTTCGAAGATCACTTTGTCGATGTTCTTGTCGTCGAAAGCCCTGGCAGACTCCGAGCTCACTCCAAGTTTGGTGTCCAGGAACGAGAGAACTTTCACTTTGAGGCATGACATCGGGGCTTCAGCGTCGAAACAATCACTGATCACACTCTGGAGCAACTCATCACTTGATCTTAAGCGTGCTGTTTGGATCTCGTTATCCTTGATGCTGTAACCGCGAACGATGGCGACAGAAGCCAGGAATATACACAAACACTTCATTTTGTTTTTTTTTCACTTTGTCATTAGATTTGATTAATTAGACGTTCGGACCGACCGGTTAATGGAGCAACAATGATTTAATTTTTCAATGGGCTTGGTTTTTATACTGTGATCCTTTGGGCGGCAAGGCACGCGGTCTTAGCGCGTGCTCGGCGTGCCAATCGCTTTCATACTTGGCAAACTATTTATTTTCATTTAAAGAAAGTCCTGGTGGTGAGAGTGATGGATTTTGGTGATGATATTGAAAATATTAATAACTGTTTTTGTTTGAAGTAAGCTTTATGATTATTCTCAGTAGGTAATTTTATGAAATTTTCCGGATGTGTACTTTTTGCATAACGTAAGATTAGGTAATCTAGTTTAGTGTAAGTAATTTTAAAGATTCATGTTTTTTTTAAATTAATTTTTAAACTTATTTTGAATTCACTCTTTTCCTATCCCTTATAAAATTTAGCTTTTTTAGCGGGGAATCCCCAAGTTTTCCGAATTTTCATGTGAAAATAAAACTTTTAGATGCCATCGAAAGCGACGGATGATAAAGAAGATGATTAAGAAGTCCAATAAGAAATATTTTAGGAAATGCAAATTAAAACTTTAATTTTTCTAAAACGGGAATAATAAATGATTTTCGCCATTTTCTTAGTTGCTTATCTTCATTTTTTTATGTTTAAAAGTAAGTAAACAAACTGTTGTTCTTATTCTTACAACTGTTATGTAAATATATATCCTTTCTAGTCACGTTCGCTTTACTACAGATTTTTACGTAACGTGTGGGAATACTCGGTCAGTCTATTAAACGCGACTAACGGTTACCGCACACAGATCATAGCAATACACGCTATCAAATTTAATTTATTAATTGATAATGGCTTAAAAAGCAACAGAAATAGATTTAAATATTACATAATTGCGTGTAAAATAATAAATATCCATAATTTTATACCTATTTTAGTTTAGCGAAAACTTTTTGAGTTCTGTGTGTGCTAACACCTACGTTCTCGTAATAGACTGACTACTGTATTCCGTATGAATTTCATTCAGGCAGTAACTTTGCTCTGGCTTACCTCAAACTGTTTCAGGCACAAATCACCCAACATGGAAAACGCAACAATATGCTGTGGGCTTCCATCATCTGCTGAGCCTTTTTCTTTATTGGATATAGCTTCCAGTCTAACTAACTACATACAGCTGATTTCCGGTATTTTACAGGGACTACCTATCTAACTTAGTAAGGTTATTTGTCAGAACCGTAACGATTGTTAATGATCTACGAATAACAGCCCGTACCAAACATGCCTCGGAAAGCGTGTGAGGCTCTTTCGAACTCCGGGATGCTACTGAGAAATACCTAACCTAATAATAATATAATTGGAGTAAGGATTTTTGCCCGCTTACTGGCAATAAGCTCGCCCTCTATTACATGTTTTTTGTGTGTAATACTTTGTACGACTTGGGAATCAAACTCATACTCGCTACCCCACGCTAAGCAATCGCGCTTGCG
Organism: Caradrina clavipalpis; assembly: GCA_932526535.1. NCBI lineage: Eukaryota > Metazoa > Arthropoda > Insecta > Lepidoptera > Noctuidae > Caradrina > Caradrina clavipalpis. The sequence goes on from OW052110.1 coordinate 4,238,927, forward strand.
TTAACAAGACCAACAGGGCAGTCAATATGGTTCTGCCGGGGCTGCGGGTTGTTCGAAAGAGATACCGCGCTCCCGAAATGCAAACGGCACAAGAAGAAACATGGATGGGTTTTAGTCAGTAAAAGTCTGACACTTTCTCCCGCCCCGCCTAGGGCGGGGGAAGTCATTTGGTGATTTCCCATCATGAAAAAAAAAGACAATATGGTTACGTTAGTACTATAATTAATTCATGGAAACAGTTGCTTTAACATTCGCAACACATTACAATTATGCAGAAATGGTATCCGAAAACAATCGAATATGTAAAACAGAATCCATTCTTCAACTCTTCACGAAGACATACGTAACATCGAAACACGCTTGAAGTGTTTAACCTTCCTGTTGGATTGTTGGACATAGGAGCCGTTCATACGAGCCACAATCACAACCACAGTGGTCAAAAAATCAAAGCCATAGTCAAAGTAAAATTATTTATATCAATTGGACAAGTAAAAGCCACTCTTGAATGTCATAGTGTAAAAAGACTTAACTTGCGATCATTTTTTCAATCATCATTTGATCAACTTTTTGTTTACGAATACTAGTTTGAAATTTTAAAACTTAACCTTAAAGAGGTTCTCCAATGAGCCTCGTACTGTTGCAACCACCCGAAATTATAATGTTTAGCATGCGTTATATGCGCACTTCCTACACAGCGATTTTTACACCAAAAATAAAATTTGTTTTCCATGAATATATGAGCTTATTAACAAATAGCTTCTGTGCCAGTGACTTCCCCAGTATGTTTTTTTTACCCACGTTTAGTCTTTGGTGATTGCTTCGATTCTGTGGGTCAGAACGTGATGTTATTATCCGGCTATCATAGACAAAAACATCCAATCTAGGTTGTTAAAAAAAAAGTTGTCAACCTCTTTTTGAAATCTCAATCAAGTGTTAAAATTGATGTAAGTCTAGCAACTCAAGGATCCCAGTCCACAACAGTGTTGTTCGTCTGCACAAACCAATAGTCAATCAGCTTGTTTGTCATGCAGTGTCGGAGTATGCTCTCACCACTAACGTGAGTACATACCAATTAAGCGATACATCGCTTTTGTAATGTCATTCATTTGCTTTATGCAGCAAGTATCGCTGTTTTGAGCTGTCAGACTTGAAGGCATGGCTGGCGTGATTTTTATTTGTGTTTTTAAGATAACATTAACCACAATTATGGTCTACCCATATTGTAGTTAATAAGTAATCAACCTCGATGAAATTTTGTAGATGGGATAAGGGCACTAATATTTAGGCTTGAACCCATCACATAAGTTAATTTCGGAATGTTACGTTACTCAAAATTAGAAAAATGGGACTTACTACAACACCCTTTTCCTTAAAAAAAAGTTATGAAAGACAAAGAAATACCGGCTTGAAAAAATTAGGGCCTATAAAGTACTATTGTTTTGTAGGACAAATGTAAACGAAATTAGGTCAGGCGCTAGCGTCGAATATGAAATAGAAATGATAAGTAGATACCACCTGTGTACGAGCATAGACTTTATATTATAGATAATGTTAAAATGTTGTTATTTGTTTCATATTATTTATTTTGTTATCTTGTGTTTTTGGCTCTTGTGTTTGTCTTATTCATCCGCTGTTCTGTTCAATTTAATTGGGGGATCCAAAACAGTCTCGGCATTTTTCTGGTGATCGCCACTGTTTTTTGGCTTTTAGGAGTTCTGGTGGCCGGGAATTGTGTGGCGGGAACTCAGTACCTACCTTATTACTTAAAACGTTTCATGTTTGTTTAACGTTTAAGTCAATTAAAATATTGTCAAATAGATTCTTATGAACAGCTGTGAATAGATAGTCTAGAACATCATAAAACACATCTTGTGGCACTCAGCAATAGCTTAGCTGTCTATCAGTGAAATAATTGTTTTTTTAGGACCACTTCTTCAAGAGATTACATCTTACCAACAATTTTGCCTTTTTTATAATATTTGTAGATTAAAACCATTTGATAAATAACAAAGTTTACTTAACATAAACATCCACCAGCTTACAAGTTACGTAAAAAGCTTCTGCATAGTTTTACTAACAAAAGTGAAACTGCTCCGGTTTAGCAAAATGCGCGCGCGCATCTCCGTTATGCAATAAGGGTTGGACATCGCGAATGCAACGCGTGCGCACATTAGCATAGCCCGCCATGTCCGGATTGTGAAATTGCTGTTTCACTTCCGTTCTGATAACGTTCGGCTATGAATCTGTGGATTGGTGTCGATTTGTTACCTTTGAAAGAGGTTGTTGTTGTTTATTTGATAAGATTTTTCTACGGTTATCACAATTGAGTTTAAAAGTTTAAGCACACATTTTTTTAATTATTCATAAAACTAATCTTATATGTCAAATGTTACATTACTATAACAATATAATATTACTATAATATCCAGCAAGAATAGGTCAATCTACATCTAAAACTTATATAGGTACTTTAAATTAATTAGCGCTAAATATTGTTTAATCACATACATCATTAACATTCATTCATTCATTCACTGATATACATTTATTTAATATTACCTACATCGGAAAATAGGAGATATTTTCATGTGGGTCGGGTCGTTTTGATAGAACTAAACACAATTTATTAAAATCAGAATTAGATCTTTACACCATAATAACACAAACAATTTTGTTCCTATAATACTTACTTTTAATAAGATACATTTCTAATAAATTGTGTTCTATAATTTATTTATATAACTGCTTAATCAATAAAAGATAGTTAAGAAAATAGTAGTTATTGATTATCGCGTAAGTTGGGCAACGAAACTGATTTTGTATCATTACTTTATGGTGCAAAATCGGTTAAATTGTTGAATAACTATTATCTGTACAGACTACCCTCTTATTTAATTTTTCAAGAACATTATTGATGTCATTTGACATACCTAGTTGCAAATTTTCTACGTTACTAGTGTGTCGAGTTTTAAGCTTTTCAATCCTCGAATAACGTACTTTAACTCTGGGCAGTGTGTTTGTGCATTGTGTGGTACTTTCATACAGCTACTTAAGGTTACTTTTTGGAAGTGTTGTGTTATTGTGTTAGAATTTTTTATTTCTTATGTTCCTAAGTTATAGTGTTAGAATGTTTTAGTGCTTACGAACAGAGTAAAGTTGCTGGACATTACTTATGCTGGGATACTCTACAATGTTTGCCGAGTTGGACCTCATCTACTACGCCCAGTAAGTTTGTCTATAACCACTGTTTTTTTAGTAAATGAAGTGTGCCAGTCAAAAGTTAAACTTCGAAATTTAAAAATTAACCATTTCTAAATATCTGGTATTTTAGCACTAACACGTCTTTAATTTGCAATAAGAAAGTAAGTAAACAATTTATGCCGCCCGTATTAGGTAACAGTCATACACATAACACTATCCACTTACAAACATTCCGCTCGTGACAAACATACAAACACGCCCGAAACCCCATCATCTACTTCTACATACAAATAGACAAATTAACCTTTGCCGTTCTAGAAACTATAGCGTCGCAATTTTGAACCTTATTCCGTTGATATATTGAATATATTTGAAGTTTTGAAAGAACTTTGATTTGTCTATAGCGTTCGATAAGGACCGCATGCTATAAGGACCTAAAAATTGTTAAGTTATGGTTCTGAATTCGTGCTAATGTGTGCCCAGTGGGTCAGCGGGGTAGAGCAGGCATGCCAGGCGCGACGGCCTGCCGCATCCTGCGTGAGGACAGTGCATTATAATGAGGAGTGCCGCAGGGCTCCCGTCTGGGCCCCCCAAATTATGTCAGTGATTTGGTTTTAGTTGTTGATGTCATTTCGTGGATTTTATATTTTGATTGATACAACTAGGTTGTTGCATGATCCAAATTATTTGACTTAGCGGTGGCTTACTTACGACAAAAGTAAAAACGTTTTTCCTAAAACTCTGTTAAGTCCGTGTTCTAATATCTTACATAAAACGCACCGGATAGAAGAACAGCTAGTCTACTCTGTAAAAATCTTACTCGGTGAAATTAGGAAGTGTGGTTAAGGTAAGTTCTTCACCAATGCTAGAGATTGAGAGCTCACCTCACGCTCATTTCACTTACATTCACCGAAGAAGATTCTTTCAAAGTAGCATTGTAAGGTTAAGTGGGTTAAAGATAAGAAGACCGCTTACCTTATAGTCTTGTTTTTAATCGAGTAGAATTCCAGGACACATGCGTCATCGACGTAGTAAGACGTTATAGCCCAGAATAGTCACTAATCAGCTGAGTACATGAGGTGCTCCCTTGCATGAGTGATAGTAATTCGAATAAGAAACAAACTGACCTAGATTTCCACGATTTCCAGAAGGAAAATTCAAACATTCTTGCATTTTATATGTTACGGTGTCCGAAAAAAAATCTTCAATGTGGTCTGAAGATTTCAGTACCCGGTTCGGTTTTCAGACACGGCATTTGATGAAATAACAATTGCTTATTATATAAGGTAACTGTTACTTGACATGGGGCAATACCGGATATCTATGACTAAAACCAATTGTAATCTGTAACTAGTTTCATTATAAACTGAAAAAGTTATGGTGAAAGATTACTACTACATAGATTTTTTCGATAGACTGAACAGATTTGCGCGTAGAACGCAAGCATCTTTACTTTGTAAATGCTTATCAAATCCTAATTTTGTAGATGCACAGGTTGTTGATTAAGCAATAAAAATGTACAAAACGTATTCAATTCCATTTTAACGGAATTACATTGTAGCTGTATCTTTAGGGGAAGCTTATGTCTAGCAGTGGACGTCGTTCGGTTGATATGATGATTATGATGATGAAGATGAAAATCGGCATACACATGAATATTACAACTTTTAGAGTCCAATAAATCAATTCAAACCAATCGATCAACTGATGCTAATCCTATGACTGTATCAAAGTAAAACATGCCACGTGACGCTACATTGATAGTATCTCGCACGTGATCACCATGGCGGATGAGCACAAGTGTCAGTAGAAAGCGATTGGCACTTGAATGGAAACTTAATGTGTTGCAAATGCCACCTCGTATCGAATTTTCTTCCCTTTTAGAGAAAGTATTTTATTACGTCCTGCTTTTGAATTTTCTTGCGTTTCATTTTTGTGTGCGTGGTCTCATTTCGTGGGTGGAGCCGGTACTTTTGCTGGCCTATATCTTATTCTTTTGTTACATTGTAATTCAAGCCTATATTTTTATATAGAGTTGCAGGTCTTATTTCTATTATTTACACTTTATTGGATAACATATTTTTGTATGAGTTTCGTTTATACTTTCCCAAACAATGTTTCTTAGCTCCTGTTGATTTGTTGTCACCGAAACGCACTTTCTGATTGACAATTTGTTAAATTGTTTAGTGCATACCAAACATAGTTGACCATACAGGATTTTTTACTGATGATTGAAGTATTAAATCAATTCTGTTGCATTTTTTAGGGATAAAGTATTTCATTTATCACCATTAATTAGGTCGGTATTAGATATTCGTTAATTTGTACGTGTGTGACGTACTTGTTGAGATTTGTTGATTACTTAAGGTAATTTAGTACTTAATCTTTATTGGCTGTTTAATTAAAAATATTTCACCACCATTTAAAACTTTATTTCGTTTAAAGAAAAAGGGAACCCCAAGTAAAATAATAGTTATAACTCTTCAAAGATTTATTATTAATATAAATAAATAACATCAGTCATACATCACAATCACACGCTCTCAAGCACAATATTTTTAATAAATAAGTTGCATTACATAGTATTTACACGGTCTCGATTTCTCGACGAAATCATTTTTGGTCTATGTTATCTGTGCCCGTTGACCAGCTGTCACAGAACGGCGGGAAAACGGGAGTTCGGATACAGGTCGTTGGGTTGAGGTGGCGTTCGGTTAGCTTAGTGGTAGGCGTTGTAGGCCAGTTCCTGGGCCAGCTCTTCGGGTTCAGCGTCTCTCCTACGGCGAGTGGCTGCGTAGGCGGCGTCCCAGGGACCGTGCGCAGAGATCTGGGGATGCGAGTTGTCCGCCGCAATCTGGGTAAACTACAATGTTAGGCTTATGGATAGTAGAGTTGTGAAAGAAGGTTAGTACACAATAATAACACTTTGTTTAGGTGATTAAACTCGGTGTCACATTAAAATGTAAAGTTAATTGTGCAAATCAAATGGTGCCAATAGATTGTAGAGTTGTGCCAAAAGTGCAAATAGTTTCTGGGAAAGTGCTGTGCTGAACAAATAAGTCAGTGCGTCTTTAAAGATTTTGCATTATTGCTTCTGTGAAGGCTACAAATGTTAATTACGAAGTCAAAGCTTAACTCACCTTTTTGCAAAGCTGGAAGATGGCCAGAGCGACGGAAACCACGAAGGAGAAGAAGGACAGCTGCAGGGCGTTCCAGGCCTTCAGACCGAGGACTCCGATAGCCAGAGGGATGAGGGTCATAGCCTTGAGGAGCACGAACACCAGGATGGGGACGATGATCTTCTTTAGCTTGGCCTTGCGGGCCTCACCGACGGAGCGGGCACCCTCCTTGTTGAACTTAACATTCACAGACAGCTCATCATTGTCAAGGTTCCTCGGGCTGACGGTGATCTTGGTGTCGGCGAGGGGCAGCATGAAGGTCACATCATGAGACTGGATGAAGTTCTCAATGCTGTCGAAGAAGTCGCCAGTAGAGCGGCCAGTGACATCGTTGGCAGCACCATTCTTCGTCACTTCAACGGCGTCGGAGATCTGGGGAGAAAGCATTAATTAGTGTTAATAAACTTTCAATTATTTGAAAGTGGAAATCAAAACTGATCGCGAAATGGAAAGTCGGATACCTGGAAGGTGTCCTTCTTGAAAATGGAGTCCAATAACGACATGACCTTGTACTTGATGCAGGCGGTGGGGTCTGATCCTTCAGCACAGCCTGATCTCATCTCCTCCACCATGCTATCCATGGGGGTTCCCTTCCAGAAGGCCTCCTTCGCAGGCTGGGCAGCTGCGCTCCCGAAAAGGGCCAGAGCCAACAAGCACACTACTTTACTGGACACCATTTTGCTGAGCTCCTCGTGGTGTTCACTGACTGAAGGTTGGATTGTTTGTGATAGTTTCGACAAGGACCCCGCGGTTTTTATACAGCTATTTCAAATTCAGCACGTAGTGTGCAGTTCCGGTAGGCATTGTCTTCCAACGTACGAGTCGAACGTGCACATGCGACCTTCTGGCACGGAGGGGACCCAAGTGTAAGGGAAAGCTATCTGATACGAATCCTATCCCGATACACGATACAAAACGTCCTAAGTCCTTACATTGTCAGTCGCTTATCGTACATTTTAGAATTGTAATTCGTTTATATGAAGCGCCTTTTCTGTTGTTTGTGACACCGTACCCTGGTTCGGAGAGCCATGATCCAGTTCATGTGTTCCTTTTCGTCCTATGGCTGGTGGGGAAGGTGCGAGCGAGAGGTGCGATTGGTCAAGTAGTGAGGTGTTTGATATGGAGGAGCAGATGTGCGTACGCGCGTCTTTGCATACGTAATGGTGGTTAAATTGATATCATTGAACTTGTACGTCTAGGAGATAATGACATTGTTGATCGAAGGATCATCGCTTTGCTCGCGAACTTCTGGGAGGTTTATGACCTGAAATTATGTGGAAAATATAAACTGTTCAGGTGAAGGTTTGGTATCTTTAGCAGGTATCTGATTCTTCTTTAAATGTTATTTATATGAGAGGTTGCCAAACCAATTTGAAAGTGAAAATGGATAAAAAGTGAAAAGCTTTCTTGTAAAGTGGTTCAAGACTTTTTACCGTGACTAGATTTTGTAAGCAAGGGGTCATCTCTCTTGTTGTTAGTAGTGGAAGAGATCGGATGAGTGATACTATAATATAATGGTTAGCTTTACCGTTTCTGAGGGTAACTTAGAGGCTATTGTTAGTAGTCTAAAATGTCAGAGGACTGGATTTTGAGTATCTAGTATGTATCAAGACTGGCTACTGCGCAGCATATCGCGTGTTCGATTCTCGCACGAAACAAGTATTTGTATGGCGTTCAGGTAATTATTCCGGGTCTGGTTGTTTGTGTAATTAAGTTTATATATTTTTAAACGCACATTTGAGATTAGTAGAAAAACTTAGAAACATGTCGGGGCATTAAATTAGCCACAGCAGATAAAAGATTCGTGATATGAGTTGATGATGAATGTTGATTGGTTTGCATTGATCTGACAGTAATACGAATTAAGAGAAAAGTTCTTGGAAAACACTTCGGATTGGTTTTACAAGTATGTCGGTGGCCGTATAGGACGACTTGGTACCTTTTAGATTTTGTTATTTATTTTTAATGAGTTCCCAGTATTTTGTTACATAATTATTCAGTCTTATCTCTATGGTTAATAATATAATAATATCATTCTGGTCAGCCATGGCAAAAGCCGGCCCATTTCAACGGAATAGCTAAATACGAAAAATGTATTATAGTGCACAAGTGTATTCTCAAATATAGCTACACTCCCTCTATCTTCAGTCTCCAATAGCGATGGAACAGCAATCCGACAGGACTAGGGAGAGAATAGGCACAGGACCAAATACTTTACGTACTTTCCGAGGCATGGTGGTTTCATAACACTAATTGTGAAACTCTGGGGTAACTCCTGCTACTAGAAATTCCTAATGGAAAAACACAATATCACAAGTATCAAAGTTAGAGCGCAAATCTTGGAAAGAACCGGATTGATTTTTTTTTGTTGGCGTAATTGTGCTAGGCCTACTTTGCCTTCCAATATACATGGATAAAGCTAAAGGCAGTGTTTATGTGATATTAAAAAAAAAAAGTTAATGAAACGGATCCCAATCAACCATTAATTTTAAAATGTAATCCAATAACTGACACAAATACTTTGCTACAAGTTAACGGGTGATATCCAATTATTATTGATCCGGCGTCGTATGGCAACACTGAATACTAATGGGGTTACCATTTGTGTCCCATAGTTCCGCCATTGTGAAAGTGAAATACCGCCAAACTATTAATTATATTAATGAGTTACGAATTTTCAACGATGCGAAGGCATTTGTGGTTCGGGTTTAAACGACAGAGGTTTTAAGTGAGGTTGTTAGTTTAGGTGGTAACGTGATGGTGACCAGTGATGATGGCTCTGCCGGTAAACAAGATATGACAGAGCTTGGCAATTTCCGTAGTAATAGTACTAATAAAAACCACAAGACCAAATTAATCTTGCTGTGTAATGATAATATTTTTTTTTGATAATTGAAAGGTTGCTACTAAAGGTTGGACGTGAAATAAAAAAACTTGGTTTACTACATTGCATTTAATATAACATTAGGAAAATAACGTTACAACCCTATCGTTATTTTAATTTTAATGTTCTTAAAAAACAATATAGGTTATTAGCAATTTAGAAAAGAAAATACCTAACTGCAGTCATTACAACAATAGAACACCAAAACTGTGGAATATATAGATGTACCGTCGGTACATTATCATCTACAACAGGTAGGTATCTTCAACTAGATGTTAGTAATATTTAGCTAAGAGCAATCATCACCATTTCTACCAAGGAACTCAATTTTAATAATTGATAAAAATCGAATTAGAAAGATTAGAATCTCCCCAAAAACATACATTATTTAACTAGTCTGAAATCAGTTTGCTAGGTGTCGTTGAAGTAACCATTAAATAAAGATGTCAATGTTAAATCCAATGGACTCAATAATGGTAAGCTCCCATAGTAAATGCACATCACACAACGCTTAATGTCCATAGTGAGTGTTTGTCATACCGTCTTGTTGCTCGTAACTCCTATATTCCTCACACGAATTCGATAACATCTAATGTGGGCGATGCATTACGAATGTCGGCTGATAACGTCACACCTGTCGATCATGTGCAAATAGCTTTATGTAGTGTGTGATTTGATGTTCAGTGTTATGTTACTGTATTGTGTGTGAGTCGTGGCTAAATAATTACAGCCGCATAGACCGATCTTCCGGGTTAAGCCACGCTTGCCGAGGTCGGTCTATGGATGGGTGACCATTTACCATAGCGAGTTTCCTCCGTGCCTCGGAAAGCACGTAAAGCCGTTGGTCCCGGCTGTCATTTGTAGATCTTTGACAGTCGTTACGGATAGTCAGAAGCCAAGAAGTCTGACAACCAGTCTAACCAAGGGGTATCGTGTTGCCCAGTTACTGGGTTGTGGAGGTCCGATAGGCAGTCGCTCCATGTAAAACACTGGTATTCAGCTGCATCCGGTTAGACTGGAAAGCCGACCCCAACATAGTTGGGAAAAGGTTAAGCAGATGATGATGATGTGTGTGAGTCAAGAAGTCGCAAGCACAGCTACAGGAGTGCTTTTCAATGAAAATCCTCCTTAGTGAATTAGGACACAGTGAGTTTGGAGTGAAACAAAGACCTGGTAAACTTCGGAATTTGCTGGATTCGGGCTGCGATGGACCTGTCATTGTGGGCTGATTACAGTGTTTTACATAGATCGCTTGCTATCTGACCTCTACAACCCAGTTACTAAACAACACGATACCTCTAAGACTGTTTGCCAGACTTTTCGGCTTCTGACTATTCGTAACGACTATCAGAGATCTACAAAACTTAAAAAAAACATGAACATATATAAAACCACCTTTTTTATATCATGGCAAAGAAGCCGACGGCCCACTTGATGTTAAGTAGTCACTGCTGTCTAGACACATTTGCAATACCAGAGGCAATACCTTGTTGAAATGTCTCATACCTTTCAAACCGCAACATAGCAATGCTGCTTTGCAGAAATAGGTACAGTGGTAGTACTTCCCTGAATGAACTCCTTCACAAAGAGCTCTTCTACTACTTCTTTTTTAGTACAGGTGTACTTACTAGAGTTATCAACCTCCGTTATTTTGCTAAGCTTCGTTGAAATAAATTAATTCAGTTTACTTTGGTTAGATCATACTGTTGACATTCATAAGTACGGATCACGACATCATTAGAATATTCCACTATTTGTTCAAGATAATCTGTGGGTTGGAAGGATATGTTGTTTTTTGTTTTTAGAAGCGGTCCCTGGTTTTATGTGTATTGCTAATTGAGATTGTTGTTAAGGCATTTTTTAAATTACTAAGTATGTATTAAAGTGTCGTAGCATCTCGGAGTTTGGATTTGTGCCCGGTTAATGGCAATCGGCTCGCCCCCTATTACATGGGACCTAAATATACCGGCGAACTGTGGGTGTACATTGGTACACCTCTGCCTAACCCTTCGGGGAATACAGGCGTGATGGATGGTGATGGTATAGTACTTAGTCATGCCGAGGAGATCCTAAAAATGTCTAAACAGTGATTCATCATTCAGTTCTTGCGTGTAGATATAGGTAGGCCTCTTCCCAAGTATCGCCACAACTATCGGTTTTTGCTTCCCGGTTTTGCTTAGCTTTAGCAGGTATATTTTGCGAAAAAAAAATCCGTGTTATGATTATATTTAATTTATTTTTTATTATTATTAGATGATGCTAAAGATTTGTGTCAGCGATGTGTTATGCAACTAAATCTAAGAGGTTTTGTTAAAAATGAAAATTCGGAATTCTTTGTCCGATATAAAATATTTCATACTTGATTTTGATTTATTAACATTTTCCGATCTGTTATAAAATACTTCTGATAAAAAGCAATTCTTACAGAGTTACACAGAAATCAAGAAAACTCTCTTGTGTTTTATGAAAAACTGAATCATAGGCAACCCATTAACGTAATCACCGTTAATTTTATCTCAAACGTTTACTAAAACTTAGTAATGTCAACATTACAATGCAAACTGCATTAAGACCTACGCCAGCCAATCAATACCGCTTATAATAAATTCAGTGCCACGCCTAGGAAGCGCTGGCTAACCAAATGTAAGGAGCGAAACCCACACTTGGTGCGGTGAGGCCACCCGTTCAACATTTCATTATGACCGTCCGCTTAGTACCATGACCGTCATCATAGTGGACACAAGCGTCAGTGCGAAAAATCCAGTTCAGTGATACGAATTTTCATCGCCATATTTATACACACACCTTATATAGACATACCGAGACATGTCTAAGCTGACAGTGACGAATTTCTCCAAGAGAACTGGAAGCCCCTTCCAGAAGGGCAAGGAGACTCCGGAGGAAATTAAAATGGTGCACGAAGAAGCAATTGAGAAGAACACTTTTGAAAAGCAGAAGGAGAAGCAAACTGAATTGGTTCAGAAGGTTAATAAAAAGGCGGCGGAGTACCAGTCTAATAAGCCAAGTTCTGGTGTGTTTACCGAGGTGGTGTCTCATGGTGCTTTTACATCAAAAAACAAGAATACAAAGACGAGCAATATTAGTTCTCCAAAAGTTGAAAGTCCAACTCCACCGAAGGCTAATGGATCGAATAGTTCCAAATCCTTGCTCGGATTCCCTTCATCAGCTAACGATTTGGCTCTCGACGCGAAAACGGATCTAGAATCAGACGCAAACATATCAAAAGCGGTAAAAGATAAAGTGATTGAGAAACTATTTGCTCTAGTCTCGATGGTACAACACACGTACGAGTCGAAAGTGAGAATAATGACGGAGTTCGAGAAATATAAAGACACACACATGAGGAATGAGATGAGAAGAGAGAAAGAACATTCAGAGCAGTTGTATAAACTTAATATGAACTTTCAGAATGAAGTTGTTCAGGCGATACAGAGGTTGAAAAGTGAGTTAGATATTTCAAGGAATGTTAGTAAAAATGTTGAAGATAGTAATAACAGTGCTAGTTTAAGAGATACTTCAATAGATTTTAATACTTTTGATGAAGTACAAGATTCTAATTTAAGTGACAAAGGAGATGATACCGTTGATGCAACAACGGTACCCACTACTGAGCGACTTCAAGATGAGAATGCAAATAGTGATGTAATTAAAGATGAGTAATTTTGGAATATACCTTTATGAATTATTAATTTATTAGTCATAACCCTAAATAAAAATATTATAGATCTTTTCGGTGTTTTATTTTGATGATGACATTAAGGTAGGTATGCCAACTATGTACCTACTGCATATAAATGAAAACATACATGGACTGTCAATAAATTATGTATAATGATTTCTAAGTAATTTTCTTAAGGACTTTGGCTTTTGGCAGAAAGCCAAAGAATGACAATGACATGATGGGGTCAGATCCTAGCACAACAAAACTTATACATTCATAGCTACATATTTAATATTGTAAATCACAAGATAGTAGGTAGAATATTATAAGCAATAGACTTAATAGGTCAAGGTTGTTTAGTGTTAATGAGTATTAGATGAGTAGGCGTGAGTGGGAGTACACTTAATGCTTTGGAATTTACACACTATGATGTAGTTAAGCATTGATTATCTTGTTGACAAAATTGTGAATATCGCCATCTAGCAAAAGTGCGAAGAACTACGGCAACATGTAATACTGGATAGATTTAGTTCACTACGTTGTAGATTGATACTTTCTTAAACTGCAATTTTCTGGTTTTCTTATCCCAGAAATGTAGTTTTGTTTATTTTTTAATATAGAGCATTAACTGATTTACTATCGGAAATATCAAGACCACCATCTTCCATACTCGTATTAGTAGAATTCCTTATACGTTTGCAACGATCCTCTTGAGACATCTATATTGTATTGTGGTTACAATAGAGAGTAGCATATTATTATTAAAATATTAAATGAACTCATCGCATAAGAAACGTATCAGAAAGCTGTATGGCTTAAATAGGACTGGGCAGGCAATATCTGCCGGCTCAGTTGTGGGCCTGTAGGTATATAAAAATAGTGGAGTCCTGACACATCTAGACGGAGTCACAGCAGACTTAGGAATGACGGGGCGGCTTGGTTGGCTTCCTCAGGAATTCGGAAGATGACTAACAATATGGAAAGAAATGGAAGGAATTGAGGGAGTCCAGCCCAGGAGAGGGAAAGATAAGACTAGTAAAAAAATTCTGAATTAGTTATACTGCTATCGGGCTTTCTCATAGACTTCATCAAAATAAGTTGTAACCTATTACTACTGTATCTAATTACTTCTTACCTCTTGAGTTTTCATATTCTTAAGAATCCATACATTTATAGTACCTACCCTTTCAATGAACAATTATTTCCTTTACTTCACCGTAAGCTGTTTTAGAGGTGATATTTTTGCGGTTACCGCAAATGCAGGTTTAGATAGGACAGAAATGAAACAAGGGACTTGTTATATCTAGTAAAGGTACCTAATAAAACATGTGTTTCTTAAAATGATAATATTTTCAAATTATTCGTAAAATATGCATTGACACTAATACTACGTGTGTTTTGCTAACTGAAGTTGAATTAATCTAAAATAATGGAGTAGGTGCTGAATTAATGAACCTATCATTACATAATCTAGAAACAAGATTATCTCACATTTAAATATTTGAACAATAACTTTTAATATTCCATGAAGTTATTATCAAAATGCACAATCACAATGACATAGTAAATAAAAATTTCTGCTAAATGAATGAATGGATCAGTAAGTGGGAAAACCCGACCACAACGAACAAGAACATGTTATACTAAGGTACATGACACTAACTTCATTTTACTCGCAAAGACCGGTATTATTGCACGCGAGTCGTTCCCAAACTCATTATCATCTTGTTAGTGAATGATTTGTCAATTTATTAAAAAATATAAATGTTGGTATTGGAACATATAATATTGTGTGCTATGATAACCTATGTGTCAAGTGAAACGTAGGGAATTTGTGATATTGGTGGTGAAGCTGAAGATTGAAAGAATTACAGAGGTAAATAAACATGTTTTATTGTTTTTTTCGACTTATTATTAGAAGTAAAATGTCAGAAATCAATGAGTAATATAAATAAGGAAATAACTTTGCTAAAATCAATGTGCGCTTGTGCAACATTTTTGTACAGTTATTGGTCTCTAAGCTGTTTTTATCTCGTTACTTAGTTAAAGTTCAACTAGGTATAGTTTGTTATAAAAAGGTCAGATAATCATGTATATACATTACGATTAGAAAATGAAAATAATGGTAGAATGTTAGTCAATAAACGACAGAAATACTCATTAGAAAATAAAATTAGACATTGTTTTAATATGCTTTGTTATAATAGTATCTATAAAATATTAGATAGCTGTAATTTACATTTTAAAGTTAATATCTGTAATTCCAGGTATGGCTGCCTTAAGAAACGCTCTTGCTGCTTTGCTAACAATACTAGTCATCGTTGAAGCAAAGCCAAAATGCAAAACGAATAACCAAAGAGATGTCGTCTGCACTGCAGGGAAGTCTGACTATGAACTAGTAAGAGGTCTCGTTTCAGACAATAACAGGACTACGGGAATAACACTGAGAGCTTGCAGGATATCTGACGTCGACTTTGAATCATTCAATGATCTCAATTCATTGACATACCTAGACTTGTCTTCAAATAAGATACAGAGGTTAAGACTTGGAGTAATAGATGAACCCAAAAAACTTACTCATCTAAACCTTTCATACAATCAACTCGCAGAATTTCCTTTGGGACTATTTGATCAACTTACTAATCTCGAACTCTTAGATTTGAGAGGAAATAAAATAAATAACCTGGAACTGGGAATATTTGATCCATTGACAAAGTTAAACTTTGTAGACTTGTCGAGCAATGCTTTTGAAGGAAAAGATCTTAGTCCATACATATTTGATCAGAGTCCACACATTACTTTCATGGATTTTTCTAGAAACAATATGCAAGGCTCTCCCGATAACTTATTAAACGCTTTTCAATCGTTGGAGATTTTAAATCTGGACAGGTGTTTCTTAGAGGAAGTTCCTGCATTCGCGACCAAACCTAATTTGGGGACAATGAAACAGTTAATCTTGTCTACAAATCAAATATCGAACCTGGATAATGCTGCCACTTTTGTCAATCTGGATAGTTTAGAACAATTGGATTTAACTGCTAATGTTATTGAAACCATTAATGATAACATTCTGTCACCGCTAAAGAAACTTATAAAGGTTGATTTGAAGCATAACAAGATCAAAGTCATACCCGATAACCTATTTAGGAATATGCCGAAATTGATATCAGTCGATTTATATGGAAATCAAATTGAAGACGTACCAGTAAATGCTTTTAGAGGAAGTCCTTTGAAGAATTTGAATCTATCCAGTAATAGAATAACATTTCTGCCAGACAACTTTTGTCTTGAACTCAGAAACTCTGGAGGGAAAATAAAGAAATTGTTGATGGACCCAAATCCATGGCAATGCGCATGTCTCAATGACTTGATAAAGGAATTGAAAAAACTGGGGATTGAATACAATAGCGGCAAATATGATGGGACTCGTCCGGTTTGCGTAACAACGTCGGAATTCAATTGCAAAAGGCAGAAAAACTTTAATGAATTTTATATTGACATGTTCAATGAAGTTAAAAAAGTCCATTTCAGAAATGCAAGAAACGCGTAACGCCATCTGTCTCGTACGCTTAGCACTCAAATATAATGAAGTCACCGTGAACTGAAGTGGCGCCATCTATTGTGATCAATAAGAGCAATGAACTAGTCGTTCCCGGCTTTGCAGTAAGATGTCTCTGATTAAAGACTGAAAATGTAATAAATCTTTGTGTTCAAATCTTTGTTATATTTTGAATTTTTATCTTATTACGTTTAAGTATATTTTTTTATACAATTTGGACATTGTGTCGAAATGTCTTACCTACGTAAAACATAAGATAAAAACACAAGTCGCTCTTGTGATAATAAATACCTGGTCGTATTCCATTAGATATTCTTTGCAAGCTTGTAGGCCATGGTAATACCAGTATAATAAATACGTCATCATCAAAGTCTTCTTAGTATACTGCAGCAGCAGCGCCAGGTATGAGATATTCGGTACCCTTAAGTAGCCAAATATCCGTCGTGATACTTATTCTTGCACATTTTTCAAAATTTGTTGTTGGAAGCATTTTCTCGACGATGCCTTAGACGCTAGATGCAGGCCGCTTCCAACCGGGCCTTTTGAAAGTCTATGGGGGAGGCCTATGTCCAGCAGTGGACGTTCTGCGGCTGATACGATGATGACGATGATGATTTTCCCGTCAATACTTTAGAACTAAGTATTCTTTGTTGTCAGTTGCTTTAAATGATTGTCTTCCCGTGTTCATATTGAAACTGTTGGAAAGAAGATCTTTGGCAGTCTCTATTTAGAAGCCTGAAGCTTTGATAACTAGTACCTCGGTTGTGAAGGTAAAAAAGGTATTCGCTCTATGTGAAATAGGTATATGGCATTCAGCTGGAAACGGCTAGACTGGAAACATAATCCAATATAGTGAGACTAGGTAGATGATGATGTAGTCAAAATCGATCACTCTTTATAATTAACTAGCTTCTGCCCGCGACTTCGTCCGCGTCACAGTTGATGTGTTATCCTACGGGTACCGTACATTTTCCCGGGACAAAAAGTAGCCTATGTGTTATTCCAGACTATAATCTATCTTTGTGCCAAATTTCATCCAGATCCATTCAGCCGTTTAAGCGTGAAAGAGTAACAAACATCCATACATCCATACTTACAAATTACAAACTTTCGCCTTTATAATAGTAGTAGGATTATAATAGTAGTAGGATAGTAGTAGGATATAAAAAACCGGTCCATATTTTTAAATTAGTGCAAAAGTAAATTATAGCTTCTCGATTCTATTTCCCTAATGGTCAAAACTACAAGGAATACGAACTTCAAAGGTTTATCGATTATTTTAAAATTACGACATTTTTTAAAACTCAATTTAGCAAATGAACTAATAATCGTAAACAATGTTTCGCGGCCATCATTATTGTGGATCGTTTACTATCCGTTTGTAATTAAGTAAGCCTATTTTTATATTTTTGGACGATTTCATAGATTCGGAGACCGCACACTTGAGTTTAGAAAAAATTGTGTGTGGGATCGAAATTTCATTGGGTTCCGCCGACTTTGATTTTATTCATATTGACAACATTTTATAGGAACAGTCAACATTCAATCGTTTAATTGAAACTAAGGAAAAAATAAAACTCTCATAAGTTGATTCATAGACAGTGATAAAATTGTAAAGATAACATTTTTAAACAAATATTTTGAATGCTTTCAATAAATATTGCCTTTAGTAGTTCCTACTTAAAATAGTGCCAAACCAAACAGTATTAAAAAAATAACTGAATGTTTTGCTAAACAAAAATAAAACAACCTACTTAATTAGGTGAGCACCAAAGAACCCTAAAATATCAAAACACGTGCAAGAAATTTATAAAACCAACATCTGCGAAATCGTATTTTTTTTTTCTAAAATTTCTTTCGAAGTTTTGGTAAAAAACGCGGGCTCCGCTGTTTTTTAGCGCTCACACATATCCGATAGATTCGGTTCACGTATGTGACGGGACTGTGTATACGGCATGATGCAGTTTTGAAAAAAGAACGTTCGTTTAGCGGTCTTATCGGAATTGTTTTTTTAATTTAGGTTGGCAACTCGTAATTTATAGAAAAGTAGTTTTTTTAATGCTAGTTGCTAGTTTCATTGGCTAATTCTTGAAATATTCTTTTTTTAAGAATTTAAAATTAATGAAACAGGTAAACTGCATTCGTAGGTAAAGAAATGAATGAAAAATATAATAAACGAAGAGAACAAGAGTTAATTAAATGTAAAAAGAAAAAATACATTTATGTAAAACACTTTAAGATAACTTGCGTGTTATATTTACAGAAAATAAAAAGAAAAAAATAAAGTAATCGATAAAACATAAAATAAAAACGTGTGTTGGCGCTTTTGCCGTAAAAATCCAGGAACATTTTTCTATTTATTTTAATAAAATTGTCTTAGTGACAACTAAAACCATAAAGTTTATACCGATCATAAAAACTTAAAACAGCCACCTGTACTCATAGAATTTAGATATCTCAGGTAAAAAACTTTTTTCGTAATAAATACCTCAAAAGCCTTAATTATCTAGCACGAGATCGCACAGTTTTTTGTTTTTTTTTTGGTGCAACGTTCCGCGCCATTTGGTTGCACATCACATCATTGCTATCAATTTAATCTGTTGTTATTAATTTAATCTCTATGAAATTGATGCTGTTTTAGGTAGTTTAGAAAAGCGAAACTATTGTTTTGACTATATTGTGTTTGATTTTAAGTATTCGTTGTGTTTGTGAAAGTTTAAATGTGTTGGATAAGAAAGCAACTATATTCAGCCTAAATTAAATCTTTTTTATTCAGTCCGTAATCTCGTTAAATTAATCAAATTCTAGCTTTTAGCGACAATATAGATTATCGCGGATGCAAACGAAGTCGCGGATTAAAATGTAGCTTACGTCTCTATCGGGATCTTACGCTACCTCTCTGCCCATTACGATCGGTTCAGTGGTTTTGCCGTGATGAGGTAACAAACAAACAAACAGGCAGTCAGATTTACTTTTCCATTTATAATATTAATAATAAGTATGTATGTATGGATGGATTTATCTATCGCACTGGAGTATTCTGTAATGATAGATGTAAGTTGGAAAATAAATACTTAAATAAAATGTCGAGTCTTTGTAAAAATGGTACCTACAAACAGATACCTCCAAATTCAGCAGTGGTTGAAGGCAGAATGTGGATGATGATGATAAATGTTAGCCAACCAGTGTGCACAGGGGCTGGACACTAATTCTGGATATATCATTTAGATATCGCTCATAGATTCTGTTTTATTAACATTAAAACTATTCGCCAGATAACGAATCGAATTTGGCATGAAGCTTAGCGTCTATTTAATCATTAGGTACCTATCGTATGCAGTTCCATTACCATTATATGTATATTTATTTTATACTAGCTTTTGCCCGCGACTTCGTTCATGTCAAAGTTAATATATTATACCACAGGAACCGTGTAGCCTATGTGCTATTCCAAGCTGTAATCTGTCCCTGTGTCACATTTTCTCCAGATCCGTTCAACCGTTCTAGCGTGATTGAGTAAAAAACATTCACCCATCCTCAGAAATTTTCGCATTTAATAACTAATAAGGATATGGACATGTTTTTACTAAGCTGAAGTTGCGTCCTTGCGTACGTGGTAGATGTCACGTAGGCGCTTGCAAAGACGAACATTTTTAAGATTTAATTGAACTGTATACATCAAAATCCTTGAAAATTTACTTTGGTCACTCGGAATAAACTGAAACATAATAAAAACATTAATTCAGAATATAATAGGTAACTTAAAAATAGCTATATTAATTTTAAAAAAAAGCTGTATGGCTTATTGCATACAGGGATAATTGTAGGTTGATGTTTTATTTCATTTTAAAGCCTCTGTAAGAAGCCTCTTCGAGTTGGCTTCGGCTCCTGGTACGCCTTTCATTGGCCCGGTTTCAAATAAACTAAAACTATATGGCATCAAAAACTTATCTTAGATACTGTTAAGGTTATATGCCAACGCAACCTGACCAAAAAGTTTTATAAGTTATCCAAATACCTGGCCCAGTGGTTAAGGCGTCCGCCCCGTATGTATGATGTAATAGACTGCCCCGTTGGTCGCGTAGTCGCGGAGAAAAAATATTACAGGGGGTTAATATGACCTTTTCAATTCATATGTATGTATTCATACTGATGATGAGCGGTTACGGTAGCCAATGGACCAGGGACATCACACGCGCGTTGCCGGCCCTTAAAAAACCTGTTAAGTCCCATCTTGAAGAACTCCATTTTGGGAATTGACCCCCGGGAAAACACGAGTTATCAATAATCTAAAACCGTGAGACTTTTAAAAAGAATCTTTGGATGGCATACAAGCCGGCGGCCCACTTGATGTTAAGTGGTCACCGCTGCCTATAGACATCTGCAATACCAGAGGCTTTGCAAATGCGTTGCCATCGAAGAGACAAAGATGTCTCATGTGTCTGTATCAAATGAATGTGTCAGGGTCACTTTTTTAAATAAATTTGTTTGTGTCCCAAAAGAACACTTGACCAAATAAAAGTTAGCGCCGGTAAGTAGGTAGGTAAGAGCTGAAAAACTAAGAGGTATCTTTTTATTACCTAAAATTGATAATTGCGTCCAAAAAATATATGTCAAGGAATTTGGTTTTACCAAATAATTTTGCATTTGCGAATTCGGCTCGTTTTAATTGTCAAACCGATGAAGATGATGAAGAATGAAGGCTGCCAAGCGTGGGGTCCTAGGATCGATTTCCAGGTTGGACAGTGTAATAGGTCGTAGTTTAGAAGTTGATGGTGTGAAACACCCGCGTCTTGGAGAGTACGTAAATCCATTAGTAGATCTTCGACAGTTGTTACTGGTAGTCAGAAGCCGGAAAGTCTGTCAACCAGTCTCATTAAGAGGCATTGTTAACCAGACACTGGGTTGTGGAGGTTAAGTAGGCAGTCGCTCCACGTAAAACGTTAGCATTCAGCTGCATCCAGTTACACTGGAAGCCGACCATAACCATAGCCGACTATAGGAAAAGGCTAAGCAGATAAAGATGTGTTACTACGGAGTGCGTACCTTAATGCGCAGGCGCTGGCTCTAGTAAAACACGGCGCGAAATCGCAAAGAAAGCAAAAGTATGTTGCTGCAGCTGACGTAGCACGAGCCAGCTTCATCCGACATTAATTGTTAGCCTCATGACAAAAAAAGTGCCAAAAAACTTTGATAAAAAGGTACAATTTGGCAAGGAAGTTAAAAAGACAGGAAGAGGCGGCCATACTGCGGCTACTTCCGCGGTTTTGATGCGGCGTTATCTTAATGTGGATATTACTTTTGCGTGACTTTTGCTGTGGCTGAATAAACGATGATCGTTGCTATATTTTACTGGTTTTATTTCTTATCTCTTTAAGGGAATTGAAGTATTAGTCATGCTTATGTTGCATATGTAATAACTAAAATGTTTTACATCATTTTTTACTCAACTTATAAACTAACGTAGCCTAAACAAGTTTCTAAATGATGGCGGACTCCATACTTTGATCTTGAGAAGACTTTTCTAACGACAAGATCAATTTATGTAAAGAGTTTTAAATTTGTATTTAATGTGTAATATCATACACCTGTCAACTAATGATATCAGACTGCAAAAATATAAATTTCCTCCGGGCCATTCATTTTACACAAGTAAAATATAACTGGCTATTGCCTGCGACTTCGTCCGCGTCAAGTCTGATATATTATCCCACGGGAACCGTACATTTTTCTGGTATAAAAAGTATCCTGTGTTATTCCACTCTAAAATCTATTTCAGTTCCAAATTTCAACCAGATCTGTTCAGCCGTGAAAGAGTAACATCCAGCCATCTTCACAAATCGCATTTATTATATTAGTAGGAAAGCAGGATAAAACTGGTAAAATGTCTCAAATATTAAGGTTATATTAACAATTTGTCAGTTGTGTAAATGTTTTATAAACGATATTTAAGAGACAATAAGACAAGTGTTAATAAGAGATTCTTAATAATTAAAATTATAGGTATTTGTATATATTACCATTTCAATGCAAGTCTACTTCCTTATATCTAAAGTCCTTCAGTCTGCGTCATACTTAGTTGCATTTTTTATGTTTTATTAGGTGGTTCTACTCAATTAACGTCATAAGTATCACATTATTTGCTTTAAGTAAGATGTCTTTTTAAAAGAAAATAGATGGGTGTTATGATTTTCATTCAATTTTTTTTGTTATTACATATTATTTGCTTCACCTTTTTTATTAACCATAAAAATTATTTATTCGTTTTTTTATGTGGAATTTTA
The DNA here is from genome assembly GCA_932526535.1 of Caradrina clavipalpis. NCBI lineage: Eukaryota > Metazoa > Arthropoda > Insecta > Lepidoptera > Noctuidae > Caradrina > Caradrina clavipalpis. Next base: position 4,261,716 of record OW052110.1, read on the forward strand.
GGTGACATTGTTAATATTACGTAGGTGTTCATAAAATACATATTTTTAGAATTTCAAAAGTCGATAATCTAACTTGTCAAATAATTTTGCATTAATAAATCATTTTATTGTCAGGCAACTGAGATACCCATAGATGCCCATAGATAACATTAGTATTGCACACATTATTATAGCATTACCGCCTCATCCATGTTATGTTTGTCGCACAGTTAGGACCCATAACTTTTTTCTTAATTTGATCAACAATTGTTCAGATCATAATAACACACACTTTAGTTGGAGAGGAGAAATTAAAAAAACGTGGCTCGTGCTCATGCAACCTTTTTTTGCCTTTTTTCGGGCACAGACTAATGCCATTCGCTTTTTTATTTCATTGTGTTTTCGTGCAATGTAGTGAAATTAATTTTGGAAACATGTGTTTATGACAAGACGAATAGTTCGACAGATGTAGAAGTAAAATTCTGGTCCGGCCAGTGCAGAAAAAAAGAAAAAATCGAAAGTTCTTTTTTTAAATGATTTATGTTCTAAATTGAACGATAAGAACCAGAGACTAATAAAATAAAACGTTATTAAAATTATACTCATTTTCTTTTAAATGTTGGTAACATTTAAATGCACTGAAAACAATTAACATTTAATGAAGTCACTAGACGATAATTAAGAGTTAATAATTAAAAGTCAGTAGGGAAAAGAGCAGTAATTATTAAAATAGTTAATGATTAGATATTTAAATTTTGTAAACTGGTTTGAATAAAGACATACATTTAATAATTAACCTATTTGTAAATTATAATGAGGTAATTAATTTTAGGAATGCTTTCAACTTTACTATAAGTTTTTTTGCAGTTAATCAAAATTTGTACGTAGACTAATAGTTTGGAGACCATTTCAGTTTGCTATTATTAGAAAAAAAAATTACAGTCAATCTATTCTAATATTATAAAGAGGTAAAGTTTGTTAGGTTGCATTCATCTCGACATTATTTCTTTGAAAATTCTTTTACCCATAGAAAGCTTCGTTATTTGTGAGTGTCTTAGGCTTTATAACATCACGCTACGACTCACGGGAGCGTAGCAGTAACCAAAGAAGTAACTTATCACGGGTGAAATAAGTCACACACAGTTCGCTAGTAGTGTATAAAACAAACAAATACATTCAATAAAACATTAGTTAAAGTGTACATTATCGTTCAATAAAAACAAATACCATTAAAAAATTAAGCATTACGCCGAACAGCGGAAGTGTGGCACATGCCGCAACCAAAAAACGTCAGCATTGCCAACATAAAAAAAAATCATAGTCTTATTTAAACTTTTTTTGTAAACCGCGCGCTTTTTAGCAAGTATTTTTTATCTGTGGGCACAAAATGTTTTTATATTGACCAGATGTTGTATGCAGATGACAATTTTTTATTTCTTAGTGCGATTTTTAGTGGTTTGTCGGTAGATCGGACTTTTTTGAAGGCAGATATGGTTTGCATATTTATATTTTTTTTGTTTAATAGGTAGGTATAGCTTGAAAAAAAAACTGCGCGCGTATTATCAGCTGCTCTTTATAGAATTTGCATAGGTAATAATGTTGATGTAGATGATGAATAGCGAACGAGTATAGTCTCTAAACTGAATTTTAAATTGGTGAGTCATTTTGATGTTTTATTTATTACGTTAGCCTTTAAATACTGCTTTCTGTGGACCACAGCGTCCATAATTTCTACTTAGATCTGTAAACTAATTTGACAAGAGAATTTTCATTTATATTGTGGTTTTTGATAGTACAGTCAGCTCCCTGAATTATTACTATTGCCTTCATCTTTGTAAAAGGAGTTAGATAATGTACGCCACTGATTGTACTTAACTACCTACTTTTGGGCTTGTTAAACAAGAACAGTTTAATCGAAATCTCTAATATCAGTTGCAAGATTAGACTGGCGATAAAATTATAAGAATAATCAAAACGTGATGCAGTCGCGTGCCACAAAGCTGTACAAGCACAAGCCGCTTAGTTTATCATAATCACGCAATTATCTTATGAAAACGTTGCACGCTGCTTAGCTTTTTGTTGCTAACTTGCCAACCGAGACGAATTTCGCGGAAATTAGACATTAAGGGATCATGCGAGATACTTTTATAATAAAATAAAATATAATTGCCATTCAAAAACAAATAAGTCGTGTGCCTGCCTGCGGCATGGCCGACAATCAAAAGATTCTTGATTTGAATAAATCAATCCCTTATAGAAATGCATCGATATACAGGAGATGCCGGTTTGATGGTGGTTGAAGGGCACGGCTTTGGGCAACTATTCATAGTTTTTAAGAGATTATTCCTGAAAAGTCGCTCTTCAAACGCAAACGTTTGTAAACTTTAAAGGGACTGATTAAAAAAATAACAACTTTTATTTAATTATGGACTTTTATATTAAGACCTTATTTCTAGATTCGACGTACGTACTCACTGGAAGGAAATGCAATATGCTTATATCAAGGTTAAATTAGGTAGGTACTTGATTTTTTTTCAGGTAATTATCATTATTGTTCGCAGTTCATTAGATATTTTTTTTACCTAAATGATATACTGTATACTTAACCTACCTACTTGATATGCTTTTGCATTTTAAGATAATCTAGTACCTTCCTGATTAATTAGTTCCTGATTTACAATACTTAACTGCACTAGTTTAACATGGTCAGATGTAAAAGGTCGGTTCACATTCTAACCAGAGCAATTGAATTCTACTTTTGAATTTGAATTTGAAAAAAAAAGAATGGCAAAATCGCAAAAGCAAAATCTGACATTTTGTTTTTGCAACCATTGGGTAGTACACAACAGTAATTAATAATTCCAAAACACAACTTCTCTAAAAAATAATTTAGCCTTGAAAACCCGATTAATTTTTAAATAATTATAAAATTATATTCATATCTTTTGATTTCAAAGCAACTTTGAAATCAAAAGATAGTAATTTGAGATAACAAAAAACTGACGTCATGGTTTAGTATTGCCATACAAAATAAAAGAGGAAATCTTGTTTTGACAGCTCATAAAAAATACGTCAATTGATTAGTGTTGTCATTTAACCAATTCAAATTAAACTTAACTCGTCAAAGAGTACCTACCCACGTAAATACTTGAAGGGTCACACCCTGTATCTGAGCACTTTTTCCTAACGTTTAGAGGTCGCTTTTTGAAATGGTTTTTTCTCCATTTCGATGCCAATTATGCACATTTTTGCCGACGCGGTTCGTTTGGCGGGCAAGCGTTCGCCCTCTTCGCATCTCATACTTGCTTCGACGGAATCCTTCAAATAAAAATCGGGTAGGACCCTTTTTGTGAGGGTTTTTGTCCGTATATTGATGAGTCTTCCAGATTTTGAAGGAATTCCTGTGAGGGCGTCGGGGACAGACGCTATTGTGTCGTGGAACCTGATTTCTGTAAGTCTTGAGGTCCTGTAACATACATATGTCAGGTAGGTATCCATAGTGTCAATGTGGCGTTTGTCGAGATAGAATTTTACGTTTGTATGGCGAAGTAAGTAAATGTCTCTCTACTGTGCTCAGTTAAATAAGAAATATGGTATTGCAAAGTAACTATTATAAGTCACGAAGGAATTGAATTAATGTTTTCAGGAAGCCGTATTCAGATTCAATTTGGTAAAAAATCTTATTTGCAGAAGTTGTGTTCATAAATTTTAACTTTTTCATGTTTACGCCACAACATACCTATGTTAGTAGGTACTGAATATTGTGTATGATATTTTCAGCCCGACTTATAAATAATAATCGATTCACTAAACAACTAGATCATTTAAAACTGCGTGCTGACAATCGAACCAATTTCCAGTAGCGCTTCAGCTTCAATAAATTCCCTATTACTACCCATTAATTTACTATTTTGCATAGAACGTGCCTGGTATTGCCAACCTAAAAAAAAAGACGCCACTTAAACAGTACCTGGGCAAAAAACTTAGCAGTTTCGTTGCACAGGTATGCACGCAGTAATCCTATGTGACAATGCTAGTCCACCTGTCAATACAAGACTGCAAGTCTTAGTACAGGTGGACTCACACCTGACAGGGCACGAAGAAGGGGGGCTGAGGGGGATGACCAGGTGACCAATACTATATTGAAATAATCCATTAATGGACCGTACACGCGGGATGATCTATCATTTATAAGTAATATGTGCTTATTTCTTTAAATAGAATTTTCTCGGGTGACCCACTGGGAAAGTTGAATAGTCCGGTATTAGGGCCAAGTGTTGAATGTAATAAATGAGGTTTTATTTATTCATGTTTTAGTTTTTTACTGGTCGATATCGGTGTTAAGGCTATGTATGGAGCAGTTGAATTTAAATTGAGGAGTATATTTGCTGTGTTAAGGACTACTGCTTAACATACTACAACACGGTTTATTATTTGAGTTTGACTTCGTTATGGGCAGTCGTCGTCATTGATCTGTGAATATGTTCGTTTTTACTTATTTAGTAGGGATAAGGACCACTCGCTAGGGCATCATACCTGTATTTAGTTTTATAACAACTGATGTACCCGTTCCTTTTACAGCCTTTGACAAGGTTTGTAATCTTAAGTCAAGGCAAACTCACTAAAAGTTTGGGAGAAATGTTTCAATTATCGTTTTTATCTATAAACATAAAATTTAAGTAAATAATTGACAAAGCCAATGCACCACCGACGACTACTACTACATAAATATATCTTCGTAGAAAAAGAAGACAGGCATAGGTGCACCAAGAAATGATTTTTCCAAACTCCGCCTCTCTAATGAAAGGTACAACAATACGACAGCTCGCTAGCAAGCTAGCTTTGAATTAATTTTCTGATTCCTCCGCTGATCTTGTCTGATTAATTTCGTTACAGCCCCCCTAGCCAAGTCACAAACGATAAACGCAAACGCTGAGTAGGCTTTAATAGATCTTCAACTTTATGTGCTTGGTTTTAAGTTAAAGATCTAATGAAGATTGCATAGCGTTTTCGTTCGTTCCAGTCGCTAACGCTTAGAAATCTTTAATAGATTTTCAACTTAAGGCTCTTGGGTATTAAGTTGAAAATCTATTGGTACCTACCGAGCGTTTACGATTATCGTTTGTGACTTGGCTAAGGGGGCAGGATCCAAGAAAGTTGAATCGTTTTTCTTACTTGTCAAGCTTTATTGCCTTGTTGATTATGTTTTTCAGGAGTTGCCGTGGTCGAAAATATCTTCATCGTTGTTTACGTTGTGTCATTAATTAATACAAGGTTACTTTTCTTTTACCAGAGGCTATCTTGTCGGGGCCCTTGAGGCGGTTTAGGAACTCTGACACGGGTGTGTGGGGTCGTTTAGATCTTACTGCCTACGCGCTAAAGAAGAAGACCTGCCATATTTCAGGGGGTGAAAGTACTCAAGGATACGGACAACTTTTGCTAAAGGACCAACCCAGAGATATGATTTAAAAAATCCGCTGTTCTGTACATTTTGATCGTGTTGTGGTGCATATTTGTATATTTCAGAGTTGGTTCCATTATGAAAGTTGTTTATATTCGTGAGTACTTTCACTTCTGAAAGATGGCAGGTGAATGAAAAGTCTTCTTATATACACAAACATACCTATAGCATAAGTATGTTATCTCTCCTTAACAGACACACTTCTACTTTTGGTGATAACATTTGAGAAGCACCTGTTTGGTTATATTTATAGACTTAGGTACCCTGAAGGGACAGATGTTGTAAGCTAAATGTAAATATTTCAGATAATAATTTTAACTACATACCTACCAATATTATTATAATATGGTTATTTTTGTAAAACTGGAGTATTTATAGATAGTGATGTGCAAGAATGCGTTGTTAACAGGTTATGGTGTTTCTTAAGGAGTAATTTGTCTATTATTAGGTACTTATGTTGTTTCTGTTATCTTTATCATATTTAGAAGCTATAAATGTTCTACTCAGTAAAGTTAGTAACGGAAAATACAGAGTGAACGTTTAAGATTTAACGTATTTAAGATTGATAGTTCTTATTTAATACTTTTTCTGTACCAAAAACCAACGATAGGAAGCTATATCGCTCTCTAAAGACAGAACAAATGACTGGTTACCTATTTATTTAATCCAAAAAGCAAAAAAAGTGCGATTATTGGCAATTAAAAATGTTACAAAGAAGTTATCATAACTTCGGTCTTTCATTCATTCATTCATTCGTTCACTTATTTTCGAGTTACTCAATTAGGCCTCTTCTAAATTACACCTAATCTAAAATGCTACAAAGTGGGTACGGGTTCCATACAAAATTACCCATTGTTCTTTGAAGAGAATACGTATATTTCCCAATCAATCAAAAATATAGCCACAAGACCTTCCAGTATCATCACTTGTGGTCATCAATATTACCTAATAAGCAAGTTCAAAACAGTACTAGTACTAAATTGTATTTTTTTAATCTCAGATTCTAAAATGCCAGTTTCATACGTCAAACATTAACATAATGTGCTTTCGGCACATGAACAAAAAGCACACTATTTTCAAGTTACACACAAAGCCTGCAAATCAGTCTCTGAGATTATAAGGTGCCTTTTAGATAGTTACTTTAAAAAAAAATAAACAATGTTAAATAAAGGGTTAAATATAAAATAAATATTGAAATGTCACCGTTGCAACTCAGCCAATGAGCACATGTCAATCCTTTTTGCAAACGTATTTGATCGGATTGTTTTAACCGTTGCAAAACAAATAGTTAAATATCTATTAAATAATGTGATTAAACTGATGTAAGAGGGATGCTCAAAACATAATTATTTTGAAGGAAATTTGAGATGGTAATAGACAAGGCTAGAGCCCAATGAGATTTTCCATTTTTAAAAATAACGGAGTTCCACACCAAACTGTCATTCATATACGTACCCCTTTAAGGGATGGGTTCTTTTTAATCCTTCCTTAATGCACATTTTTGTAATTTAGGGAACACTATAAATCAACAAGTTACACATGATCAGAAGAACTTAGTGGTAATGATAAAGTTACAAAATTCCATACGCTTGAACAAGAATATGTTACGCAGAGCATTTACTCCAGCCTACCTAACATTATAGCCCTATTTAACTCTCACAACTAGCTAGGAGTCCTGTCTATAATGCACCAATTGAGCGTAGAGAGCTTTTAGATTAGTCTAATGCGTTGCTTCCTCCTTACACGAAGCAGTTATAATTTAACCGTTTAAAACACGATTCAACTTAATCTATAACAAACTGGGTACTTACGCTCTTTGTAAGGGTTATTTGCAATGTTATATACCCACAATTTATGTAAAAGAATGTCAATAAGATCTTCATCTTCCTCGTTTTCGAGTAATCTTCCACCTGGCAGTAAAACTCGCCTTTACTACCAATTTTATAAGAATAAAATTATGGAAACTGGCAACTATACTTTGTTTTTTATCATCCGATAGCTTGTCCACGTTTAATAATAATATATCTACGAAAGGTGTTCGCTGAAATATTAATTGGATTTTTTTAATGATTCAATTCAAGGATAGGGAATTATATAAAAAAGTTGTAAAATGTGTAAAACCCTTTATTACATCACAGCATGTGTTGAGTAAAAAGAAACGTAAGTGACGTTTACAATAGACTCGTGCCGTTTTTTTTTTCTACACGGAAGACGATAGGCGAAAGCAAACATTTGACAGCCACAAAAGACTGGCACACTCCACTCAAGATCGAGTTTCTTAAAAAAAAGGAAGAAAAAAAGATAGCACATGCCGAAATCTGATTACACCACCATATTTGATCAAAGGGTTGCCGTTTTGCCAAACATTGTTGAATCTCACAAAAACTATCGGAACGTAGGTACCTTTTTGCACCCGCTTGGGTTTTTTGTGGAAAAAAAATGCAAAATCGATTTCGGCAGATGTCCACATATAGAAAGGGTTTGATAAGTGTTCTATTTTTAAATAAAAAAAAATGGCGGACGCATCGTTTGTAGACAATGGATGGACCGTTATGGATCGACTGTCAAAATTTCGCCATTATTATAGAGCTATTTAGCTAAAGAGTTATTTTGTTGTATCATCAAACTGATGTGTTAAATAGCTGTTTTCTGTTCCATATTGGGTAATTATTTTTTTATTTAAACGGAAAAGGATGCACGGTTTTTATTTTTTTGTCGGCCTTTACCGTAATCGTTTAGACCTATCTGTATCGATTCTAATTATACATTCGAGTACTTTAATGATTATTAGAGCTTGCTTTTTTACTTGACTTGGGTTACATTTTCGATCGATTTTCTTTACGAATTTTGTCGCGATATGATTTATTCCTAGGATAAAATACATTTTAAACAGTAGGTATCTGTTTGAGGACGGAACAGTCTGCTCGTTGCATATTTTTAGATTGAAATATGCTTTTCGCTTTATTAATATCGATTATATTTTCGCAACGATTAAATATGAAATTTTAATATTTAATTTATGCAGTGCTTGAGTAATTGTTCGTGTTTATGTCACTATATATTTCATCGAAACCTTTAATATTGGCGGAATGTTGATATTATTGTGCAAGGTTAGAGTATTTTAATAAAACGTGCATTTTTTTATGTACGCACTGCGTTACTAAGCAGATCTGGATTTATATATCAAAGGCCCCTGACTTCGTCCGCATGAAACTTTTCACTCACGTTACGTGACGTCTTTGCTTACTGTTCTGCCACCTCTCGTGGGTTGTAGCGTGATGTTATAATATAGCCTAGGACCGACCTCGATAAACGTGCTACTATTTTTTGAAATCGGACCAGTCGTTTCTGAGATTTGCTCTTACAAACAAACAAACAAACTTTTCGGCTTTATAATATTAGTATAGATAAAATCTGCGTAATATCGGGTGGGACTTGTTTAAATTAATAATAATTAATTATTTTTATATGATAGGTAGTTCGTACACGATTGGGTTACCTGTAATTAGTTCTTGTAATACCTATTTACGTATGTAAAAATTATTATTGTTTTTTTTTATTGTTCTTGATTGCTTGTATTTTAATTATTTTTTATTTATTATTTTTAAGTTCGTCCCTGCGGCCATATATAATAACAAGTCTAAGCGTCTTCGCACACGACCGATTCTTGACAGTTTCTTCTCGCCGACGAAGAAATCGGTCAAATCGAAAAATAATCGGTCTGATGCGGAGACACTAAATATTACAAATCCATTCGGGTACAATTTTCCAATGAAATTAGAAGCAATTTTTACAGTGTATTTACTCATTGTAAACTTGTATGAAACGTCCTCAGAATCAGAATATGTCTGCAGTTTTTCTGTGTCCAGTGTAAAGCCTAAAATGGTCTGACGCCACTCTTCATTGAGATTCAAACTAAGTAGCTTAGACTTAGTGCATACCATGTTTGTAACTCTTAACATTTACGATTATTATATATACGATTATTATTGTACGAATATTTCATTTTCCCTGATTTTGAAATTAACTCCAAGCTGCTACAGAAAATTTCATAGGATTACCTAATAACACTTTTGCTCGACCTGCTAATCGAACTCAAGACCTCTAGCGTAGCAGTGGTGCTTAGGACCACTAGGCTAACGAGACAGTCAACGCAGTAAGTTACTTATCGCTAAACCTATATAAATCATCATTCTATCTCTATCAACTTCAAACAATTGGCAGAAATAGAACGATGTTTTAGTAATTGATTTAAAGCATTGATTTTGCCTTATTATCAAGTTTAAGAAGAAAATGTCCTTCTTACCACAAAAACTGATCAAGCCTTCGTACGTTTGATCGACGATCCAGACCAGAAAATAAAGACCTCTCTTTACAAAGCACTTGACAATTTTCAACTTTATTCTTAAAAACACAAGGTTCATAGTAGTCAAGAAAAGTTCTCAGAGAGGTCAGGAAGTTTGGTGATTCTTTACTATGGAACGCGACGTAAATTCTATCTTGAGGGTTACCTTGTATGGAGATGAAAGGGAAAGCCCTCGGCTTCGAAATAAACGAATCGGTATTTTTGCCTTTGAAAAAAAATCACGAGGCATCTATGGCTTTTTTTTTAGTTTTTTTCATGGTGGAAATGGAAGGAATTTTCCATGTTGTGTCATTATTTTCCTATGGAATATAAACAAAATGTTTAAAATAAGTAAAAAAGATGTTAGAACATTCCGTCAATCTTAGTCATCAAAGACCTTCCAAAGTTGCAACCCATCCAGAAAATACCTAATAAATCACAATCTAACCATACAGAAATTCGGAATAAAATCGTCAATATACATTTCAAATCCCTATTGTATTTTAAGCGGTTCGTTTCAAAATAAAGGTATGTATCAGCGAGGCCTGCCGTCGTCGCCATGTCGTGCGTTCAAAAATGCATTGGCAGGATGTGTGGAATCTTTGCCTTCCCCTTATATAGAAGAAGCTTAGACTAACAAGGCCGGGACCGAACGATGTGCAAAATCGATTAAGCATTCGAATTAATCGGTTAATTCGAATCGTTGCAGTTGGCTGGTTAGAATTATTTGAATTTAGAACATAATTGAGTTAATTGTCAACAATAGTAATTTGGTTTGAGTGTGTACATGCGATGGTTTTATCTCTTTATTGACTTTATCGAAGAGCTATTTTCATTACCTATTCAGAATTAAATAAAATTGCATGAAAATAGAAGCCGGTATGTATTTAAATGATTCTATCAAATGAATCGTGTTCTTAACTACCTCCGTTTAGTAGTGACCCGGGACCAATGGCTTTACGTGCTTTCGGGAGTGTCACACCATCAACTTTCTAACTCCGGGCTGTTAGTGAGAAATTCCGTAAAAACCCAATAACACTTTTGCTCGACCTGGGAATCAAAACCAGGACAACACGCTCATTGACCACAAGGCTCACGGGGCAGTTTAATAATAACCATTATATAAAACATTTAATTTTAAAGAGCAAAAAAAAAAAGTATAATGTTAAACTCCATTTTACAATACTTAATTTATATTAGTCGATATTGTTATAAGGGCGTTACTTTTGGTTTAACGATGTAAAGCAGTGATTGCACAATTACTTCATTCGTTCACAAAGTACCTGTATCGAGTTCAGCATTGACTTGTCTTGATTTAAATTCGCGTTTCCTAGTACATTCGACGACAACCTGCTTTTGATATCATTTTATTTGGGAAATCTTCCGTAGAAATCTCTTGTCATACAAACAAACACTGTCATATTTGGCAAATTCAATTTATTTCTTGACGTAATTAATTTTGTTATTTACAGAACTAAGATCATTTGTTTTTTCTTGCCATAAATATCGGACCGATTTTTGACAGATTTCTTTGTCGGCGAGAAGAAATCTGTTAAAAATCGGTCCGATAATAATCGGTAAAAAAATCGGTCGTGTACAAAGACGCTAATGTCCCACTGTTGGGCCATATCGTTCCATTTTTTTTTTCTTGCGTCGCCTCGTCATAGCTCTATTGCTGAGAGTCTAATCTCGCCAACTCTTCTTGGGCTGGCTACGCCGACGCAGACCATCCTCAGGTACCCAGAAAAGTGTAGAAAATTGTATAGAATTACAAAAATGTAATTCTTATTGATTGACCCAAAATTCCACTTTCAATGTCTGGCGTAATGTTTGATCTGACATTTTGCTTAATTTTTAATTATCTTTTATTGATTTTGTTATTTCGAAACAGATTCTTAGTATTATTGACAAAAAATGTTTTTGACACAATGTTTATTCCTTATTTTAAAGTACTCAACGTCCAAAGTACCTTATCTGGATTGTTATTCAAATTTTATTAATTAGTTGAATTGGTGGCTAAATAGAAACTCTTTTTAAATTGTAAAGCAATGCTAAGGCTCGGCCTCCACCAAAGCGGAGAAGAGAGGAGATGTCTCGTACTCGGCTTGCCCACATTAGCTATATAGCCCACGTTGTCACACGCGTTTAATTTTGTTTCTAGTTACTACTGCGCTGGTTACTGCTGCACTCGCGTTGGTCGAAGCGTGAGGTTTCATACGTACAAACTTTGCTCTTGAATCATGCAATCTACTGATGACAACTGCATTAAAATCCGTTGCGCAGTTTAGAAGATCTAAGACAAGCTAAGCGTACAGACGACGGAAAGCGACTTTGTTTTATACTATGTACGTAAATAGGCTTCGCTTTAGCATATCACAGTAGCCTATTGGTACATTACAAGACATGACATTGTAGTAGAGCTCTTTGCAAAAAAGTTCGACCGAGGAAATATTACAACCATACCTATTTCTTTCGCAAAGCAGCGTTGCTGTGTTTCGGTTTGAATAGTATGGATGCCGGTGTAATTACAGGCACATGAAATATTTCAACTTTGCCTCGGGGATGGCAACGCATTTGAAAAGCTTCTGGTATTGCAGATGTCTATAGGTAGCGATGATCACTTAACATCGGTGGGCCGTGGGCTTGTTTGCCATCCAAAGACATACCATCACGCCTATATTCCCCGAAGGGTTAGGCAGAGGTGTACCAATGGACACCCACAGTTTGCCACTATGTTTTAGGTCCCATGTAATAGGGCCATCCAAAGATATTAAAATCCTCTCCGCTTTTGGTGGAGTCCGGGCCTAAACGGCACGTTTTGTCCTTATCTTGTGTGCTATGTAGTGTAAAGTTGAATAGCCCGTAATCAACGTTAGGAACCGTCGAATAAATCGAAAAAAAAAATACCTATTTAAAATCGGTTCATTGACTTGTTACAATGCGTTGTTAGTACTTGTTTGTTACTTTTTGTTCTCAGATAATAGTATTTCTTTTACTAATTAAGTTAATTTATAATTTAATTATGACAATATTTTTACATTTCTGTGGAAATTTTTCGTTTTGACGTTTCCTAAAGTTGCTTTGTCAGAAAACCTTAATTTAGAAGTCAAAGTCAAAAAGGTTTGTTGCAAACTAAGTGTAAAATGTTGGTTATATTATTGTTGGTGATATTCGCAAGGGACTATAAGGTGTATTAATTGTGTAGTTGGCACTATTAAATAATAAGTACAAGACAACTTCTCTAAAAAAAACATTATCATTTATTTTACCCCTGAAAACCCGATTAATGTTTAAATAACTATAAAATTAGATTTTAGTTGCTTTGAAATCAATAAATAGTTAGTGATATGGAATAAAAAAAAGTGACGTTATAGTTCAGTATTGTCATACAAAATTAATGCGGGAATCGCGTTTTGGCAGCTCATAAAAAGAACGTCAATTGATTAGTGGTGTCATCTACCCAATTCTAAAAGACCATGTTTTTGTTTCAATAAAGAACAGTGTTAAACGTTGTCCGATCTTAGGAATGTCAGTAATTTTCCAACGTCGTGCTGTAATGAAAACAAGTAGGTACCTGCTCTACTTATCAAGTTGAACCAAAACGAACTTCCGCCAATTGTATTCCAGATAACAGTGTTGAATTTCCTCTAGCTAGTCTATATTACCTATGATAACTGGCTCTTTGAATGTACTGTAATAAGTAATAAACTTTTACCTACAACGTATTTGAGGAGAGAGAGAGGATTCGTGTTTTGGTCAATACGCAATTTATCCTGACGAAATATCGTAAATAGAATAAGGGTACTTCTTCTTCTTAGCATATCGATGGCAAATATAGATCTATACTAAAATTATAAAGAGAAAAGATTTTTTGTTTGTTTGTTGGTCCCGAATAGGCTTCGAAACTAATGGACCGATATAAACCATTTTTTACCAATAGATAGCTATACTATTACATAGGCTATATTATATAGAAGCAATAATCAAAGACTTAACGTGGGTGAAATAAGCCAGGCGTATGATGTCGTGGGGAATTCGCTATTAAATAATATTATTTCATTAGTAGACTGTTTAGACCTGAGAAGGGCCAATCAGAGTTTTTTGACATTGTAGGTGAATGGATTAGCCAATCGACAGGATTCAAATGCCCAGGGTGCGCCGGATAAGGAGAATAATAGAGGTCGGATGAGGGTACTAAATGACTTAGTTTAGTATCTTGGACATCACTGACATTGGTAACCATGTCAGAGGCCCTTGAGGCGGTTTAGAAACTCTGTCACTAGGGTGTTTGGGGTCGTCAGACCTTACTGCCCACACGATAAGAAGAAGTTTCAAAAGGATAAGTAATTCAAAACCAGCCTAGGTATTAGTCCCCGTATCCTATCTACGCAATTTTGTCGAGTTTCGAGTAGTGAATATAGTTCTGAAATCGACAATCCGCCTTGAGCAAGCGTGGGGATCAATGCTCGTGCCTTCTTTGCATGAGAAGAGGCGTTTGCCCTGCGGTAGTACAATAATAGTCTGGTATTATTATTGCTTACTTTTTTTTACGTATTTCGGACCCTTGATTCCCGGACCTTTGAAAGGCGTACGAGGGACCAAGAAAACTCGCAGAGGACCTTGGGCGGCTTTAAAATGAAATGAAATACCGACCGTAAATTTTCCCTGTATACGTTATGCAAGTGCACCTAAGGACGATCTCTGGCTGGTGGAGGAATATTATTTACATTATTATATTAATTACTGATTACCCAAACTATGACTAGATTACGTTTGTATGGAGCGCGCTGTCAATTAAGCCCTCTTAAGAAGAAAAGGTGTGCGACTCTGTCCATCTTCACCCATTTAATAACCTCATATCATTATCATTAATAGCTATAATTAATATGACTTCTTTAATATAATAATTGTATTTTTAAATAACTGAACCGCCGCTGTCTTCGAGATTACTATGAAATAAGGTTATGGATACATTTCGTTGCAAGTAGCTGACGCTTGTGTTAACTGCATTGCAAATGCCATGGCCGCCTTTATCACTGTATTATGAATATTACGATTACCTACTGAATGTTTATTCATTACCATGTTCCAGCTACTATTAAAAAGTTGTAACGATGCTTTTATGGTATCGAATGCTTTCGACGGTTCTAATTTTAAACTTTGAAACTGAGGTCTTTTTGACAGATCTCAATAAGTTGTTCTTTTTTTAAACTGTGGTTTGGTTTTGTGCCAGTAGGAGCTGTTTCTGTTTTCTATTCTTTTTTTAAATGTAAAGACGTAATCAATGACATCGGTGAAGAAACATATTGTGAGGAAACTTTTAACTTAAAAAAAAGATAAGTAGGTCTGAAATCGCCAATCCGCCTTGAGTAAGTTTAGTGATCATTGCTCGTTCCTTCTCTGAAAAAAGAAGAGGCCTTCATTCATCATCATCATCATGCATTCGTCATTATTATTAAAGACGTAACATACAGACGATTAAAAATATTTATTTTTTCCTTTAGCAAGTAAGCCAACACTTTATTCCGGGGAATCGTACTCATTACTACAATCGATTAGATATGCAAATGAAGTACCTGTTCCACTCTTAATAACACTAAGGCATCATAAGACACAATATTCAAACATTAATTTGTACAGGTGATCTAGTAACCAGCTATTTTAGTGGTAACCAAGTTACCACAACATTGCACAAGCGAAATTGAGCTTTATTGCTTTGAGAGAAGAGTGGAGTTGTGTGTAGTCAGATTTGTGAATGGCAAGCATATGGCTAGTAGTCCTGCAATTATAGATGAACACATGCTTTGTGGCACGTGCCACTAGCAGAACAGGAATGGACAGCAAGGGAGCCATTTTTTTTCGTCCAAAAAAGTTTGCTTGTTTCGTCTTAAACTTTTTTTGTAGACAAAGAAATAATAATACAAAGTTAAGAGTTTTTGAAGTAATGAGATGATACATACGGTAAAGTTTAATATTATTTAATCTTGTGTAATGATATCTTACTACTTTTAAAAAATGCGATAGTTTGGATGCATGGATGTTTCTTAATCAATCACGCCCGAACGGCTGGACGGATCTGTATGAAATTTGGCAGATTATAGTCTAGAATAGCACATAGGCTAGACTTTAACGCGAACGCAGTCGCGAGAAGAATCTTGTTTTTAATAAATATGTAACATCGAACACCATGTATCTTTTAACATAATTTAGTTGTCATTTTTTAACTTAAAATTCTTTGTACCTTGTATCTTTCTACCTTGTATAGTGGTTTTATTCAAGCCACGTCGTCTTTACGTGTAATTACGTGTATGTAATTATGTACACAAAATATTGTAAAACATTATATATTTAAAAGAGTTGGTATGGAGTTTCTGTCCCATTATTCTGGCCTGTTGGTCTAGTGGTTAGCGGCCCTGCCGGAGGTCGTGGGTTCGATTCCCACCCAGGACTAACTTTGTGTGATGAGCATGATTGTTAGTTCTGTGTCTGGGTGTGATTTATCTATAATATGTATGTATTTATAAATTATATAAGTATGTATATCAGTTGTCTGGTTACCATAACACAAGCTCTGCTTAGCTTGGGATCAGATAGCCGTGTGTGAGTTGTCCCAAGATATTTATTATTTATTATTATTTATTCTCAAAAGAAAATACCTTTTGGAACTAGATTCAATTCTTCTTTCTCGTAAATGACGCTCAAAGGTGCATTTTAATGGTCTGATTGAAATTATTGATTTGACTTTGATTTTATATCGTACACATACCATCACGCCTGTGTTCCCCGAAGGGTTAGGCAGAGGTGTACTTATGTACAACTACAGTCCGCTATGTTTAGGTCCCATGGAATAGGGGGCGATTTTATTTTGATTTAACTAATATTATCATAAAAATCTCTATAGTTATTTGTATAACCATAGGTACCTAATGGTCTAATTTAAGTAGTAATTATTGACGTTATCTTTAATCAAAATGTAATAATGAATCTAACTGCGTATTAAACATAAAATTAAGTTTTACTTTGATAAAAAATAATGAGAAATGTAATGAAAAAATAATTTGAATTAGGTTTTGCTCCGATTAAAGTGTAACATTTTTAATTGCAATTTATACTTAAATGCGTTAAATGTAATCATAAAATCTTAGTTGTACTCAAATAATAATATAGGTACGTATTGTAACATTACATAAGTTACACAAAAAACTAACTTCATCCTCTCTATTCTCGCCGCGGTAGACGCTCCGGGCGTCGGGAGCCAAGAGACGACTCCCGGCCACCGTAGACGCGGGTCTGTGGACGGTGAGCAATGGGTAGCTCACCGTCCGTACGTTCACTAAATAACGACAGACCGTGTCGACGGCGCATTCGTGTTCCGCGCGCGCGCCTCAAAGAGATGTCAGCAAATTTGGATGGGGCCACTGAGGGCCAATGCCTGCCGGGGCTGCGGGTTGTTCGAAAGAGATACCGCGCCCCCGGAACGCAAAGGGCACATGAAGGAACATAGACGGGTTTTAGTCAGTAAAAGTCTGACACTCCCTCCCGCCCCGCCCAGGGCGGGGGAAGTTATTTGATGATTTCCTGTCTATAAAAAAAAATAACTTCTCTATTCTTCTCAATTCATGTCTATTAGACATTATCTTCTGCCCGCGACAAGAGTCAAGTAGATCATAAAACAATGTTACTTGACGATAAAGTAAGTACCTTTCTATCAGTGAAATAATTGATGTTATCGTACCATAACGCCTAAACCTAACCTCAAACAAACGAAAAATATACATATTTATAATATTAGCAGGTACTTAAATAGATTATCTGCGTCGTATCCTTCACCTTTTATATATTTACATAATAACTTTGCTTCTCTTTTTACACATACCATCACGCCTTTATTCCCCGAAGGGTTAGGCAGAGGTGTACCAATGTCCACCCACTGTTCGCTAGTATGTTTAGGTCCCATGTAATAGGGGGCGAGCCTATTGCAATTAACCGGGAACTCTGAACTGCGAGCTGCTGCTGAGAATTTCGTAGAAAACCCCAATAGCACTTTGCTCGACCCGGGAATCGAACCCAAGACCTCTAGCGTAGCAGTCGCGCTTAGGACTACTAGGCTGACGCTTATTTTTTGTGCTTTTCTTTTGTTACCAAATTATTTTAAAGCAACCCACTCCATACATTTTCTGTTCCTTCTACCACCTAGTTTTTAGTTTTTTTTTAAATCAGTCTGCAGTGGCTTCACTACCGCCACCTGTGGCCCCATACACCTGTAGTTCCTAGTCTTATTATGAATTTCTAACCACGAGTACGCATTTAATAGGAACTAATCGATGGCCATTAGATATTGTAAGCAGTAAAATGAATAACGTTTTTCTGTATTGACACCTTGCTCATTTATGTCGTGTTTATGGTGATGTTATGGGCGTTGGATATAATGTTTGATGTTGGCCATACTTTGTTAACCATTGCTGGGTTTAAATGTAATTACATTGAGAGTTTGAGTGTGAATGGAGCGATGGAGACTGTTGTATGGCCAATTTGGTCTTTGTACTGAAAAAAATACAATTAATATCTAGAATTATGTTGTTTTACGCTGTAAGTTATTTCCGAGTGTATTTTATTTATAAAGATTTGAATGCTTTAAATATAAAACTATAAGAATATTTTTTAAATAAAACGATAATACAAATAAAAATGTCACATAAAATAGATAATATAACATATACAAGAAAGGTAGATAAATTATATATTCTATTCACCTATCGCAAGTTCTATATTAGTAAACTTCATCTATTCTAATATTATAAAGAGGTAAAGTCTGTGAGGTTGTAATCTCTGGATTAGCTGAACCGATTTTGAAAATTCTTTTACCCATACACAGCTACATTATTCTTGAGTATCATAGACTCATGTAACATCACGCTACAACACACGGGAGCGGAGCAATAACTAAAGACGTAACAGAAGAAATATCCTCGCGGACGAAGTCGCGAGCGCGTCTCTAGTACTTACTTCATAATTAATCAAGAGGTATACAAACATGACATAACAATCGAAGGTAGCTACTAATAGCAATAGCCATTACGATGACATAAGAAAATGTTATCGTTTTTCCTAATACGCCACGTGGTTGCGTCACGTACATCTCTTCGCGTTCGTAGGACCCTGGTAGTTCAATCCGTTATAAGACGACTTAATCCGGGTTTAACGGTTTAGGATTTAACAAAAAAAAACTTTAGTTAATTTTTTGTTCTTTCACTGTTTTTACCTTTATAGGCGTAAAAATACACTAAATGTAACCAAGAGTTGTTAGTTTCCCCATTATTACTATTTTTTTTCGTTCTGGTTCATACTTGGGTATCTTTTGGTTAAGAAGATTTGAATGGTCAAAGTTCCGAAGTTTTCTTATGTAGGTATTTTTACAAATAAATATTTTAAAGGTATCTAATTAAACTTTAAATACCCCCTTGCCTCTTGAACTCTTGCATGCATTCATAAGCACAGTATTTTGCGTGGGTTGTCATAAATATTGATATTTCACATCAAAAATAAGAGTAATTTCCCAGTCATATTTTTTGTTGAGTGTAACTTACTTTAATGGGCAGTATGCATCTTTTTACCCCCATATTTGTTTGGTTCAATTCAGGCTTAATTCAATACGAAAAAACCGCACTAATAATCCCTACTTAGCGACAATTTGCTCCTAAACCGACCCTAATAAATTTTAAAAATAATTGACATCTTATTAAATGTAAATATAATGTAAATACATTAACTAAGGCATCTGCAGCTTGTATGCTGTTCTCAGTTCCTACTCACCTAGATATAGTGTAGATAATCTAGGTATTCTTTGCCGAGACACCTTGGCTTGATAAAGGCATTCAATTCAAAATGGGCGTGTTTTCTGTTGACTTGTTTTTCTGAACGGTGTCCGCTGTCATTTATTGGCAAATCAGATGAATATACTTCTTTTGTTTTGGCTGGCAATTAGCGGTGAAATTTAATGAAGTTGTACTGTGGATTTTTTGACAAATGTAATACCTACGTAATAAAATAATGGATAAAATGCGAGTAAAAGCTAAAAACAGTTGGTCTATTCTGTAAAAATCTCCCTCGATTAAGTGAGTTCGACATGAGCTATCAATGCTCATTCGACAGAATGCTATATTAATAGAATTTAATGTCATAAGTAGTTTAATTAATAAACTAGCTTACGCCCGAAACTTCATCTGCGTAAATGTCGTTTTTTGCCATAATTAGTTATGCCTTTTCTCCTCTTTTCAAACGAAAATAATTACGAACCTATTTACAGTTTCTGGGTATTCTTATTAAACAAACATTTTAGCACTATAAATACGATTCTATTAATTCACCTTTTTGGTCCAACCAACACATTCAATAAATCATTTTTAACGGATACGCACGACCTTTTTAATTTTTCGCGTTAACCATAGACAAGATGTTTATCTGTGCGGGATGCGTTTAAAAACTCTATGATTAACGATTCACGCGTAGCAGATGATACTTTTTGGTAAAAAATTGCGTTTACGAACGAAACGTGATGTTCTAAAGTTAAAAAACTTATTATTTTTTACGAGTAGTTATTTGGTGTTTCCAGTGTGCAGTTAAAATTGGGAATATTTATGGAAATATTTAACAGATCTGCTTAAAAGTTCTTAGTTAATTAGTTCTACATATAGGTGCTTTAGTTTATTCCACAGGACCAGCAGGATACTTAAAACCTAAGCCAGTAATTAATTACATTTTATATTATTCTTACTAGTCTTAAATCTCTTAGCCCTTTCCTTCCCCTCTTAGAACTTAACTCAGAGTTAACTACAAATCATCATCATCCTATTCATTTAAAGATAAATCAATTGCCGCATGTATAAAAAGTCATCTATTGAGATTGGCATTGGCCAGGAAAACATTTTTTTTTGGTAAATCTTCTGGAAAAAAGGGAAAATCTTAATTTAAGATATGTGACGTTTATTAAATTGCACCCGCCCGAAGCCGGGGCGGGTCGCTAGTATGTCATATATTTATAGGTCCATGTTACCAACTAACTAGGAGTTCATTTTAAAAAAACCTAGTTGATGTAAGTAGCCATAATATACTTAAAAAAAATGAATATTCTTAAAAGCACCTTTTAATCATAGAAAACAGTTATTTTATCGCTGTTACCAAGTGTTACTACATAGGTAGGTTGTTAAATATTAATTCAATGGTTTGTGCTGCTAAACGATGTAATCTCAGTTACATATTTTATGTAACTTACAATGCCGTGTTTGGCCTCTGAAAATTTACTTCATTACAAAATTGGTACTTTTATCAAACCGTTCCCTTATCGTTGTGTAAATATTGATAATGTCGTTAATGTGTTGTGGGTACTTCATAATCTTGCTTGTAAACAACTTCTCTAAGTGCCAACTGTTTCTTGTAATGCTTTTTTCTTGTTTGGTCGGTCTTTTCCGGTTTTTGAGAACTATTCAAATGTTGGAAAATTTTTAGTTATGACTTTTCAGATTATTAGATATCTTCTTTTATCTGCGACTTTAAAAAATATTCTATATCTTTTCTCGAGGTTCCAACTTGCCCCAAACCTAATTTGATCTAGAACGGTTTAGTGGTTTAGAAGTGAAAGCGTAACAAATAGAAAGACAGACAGAGGTACTTTCGCATTTATAATATTAGTAAGTATGGATATTGTTTTTCCACATAGAAAGATGAAATTGACAAATCAATGAAAACGACTGGCTTTAATACAAGGTACAAGGGACATCGTAATGAAAACTTTCACCGTGAATTCAGATCCTTGATTGACCCTTGTAAATTGGTCTGGAATGTACGGATTGTCTACATGGTATTAGGATTTCTTTGACTTTAACTTTGACACTGTCTCCTTTGATGCTAAGAATTAAGAACAATAAATATAATGCAAGAAGGTCAACACTGATGCTTTCTGACTTATACATGTGAATCATAGGTTATGGTTCCTCACGAAGTATTCCTTCACCGATGCCAGTGATGTCCTAGAAAAACTTAGAAAGGACAATATGAATTTTCGAACCCGCAACCAGGTGCATAAGAGACGGGCGTTGTAACCACGCGAAAACAATATCACGACATCCACGGGGCATCACGGAGCCCTGGTAAAAAAAAAATGTTGTGTTGCTTGACCCAAAAGTGTAGTGTCGGTATGACAAACATCCTCAATCCTATACTTGCACCCAAAAAGTAACTTGAGAGTTAGTTGCTAAAAAGGCGTTCAATAACAAAACGTTATACATATTGTGCTCTACGCTAATAGGCTGGTACGAGCGGTAGTCAAGTAGCCTGATAGTCATATCGTTGTCTTTTGAAATATCGGGATTCAATATTACGAGTATAATTCATTAAGCTGTCATTTCTTAATTTGTAGCACTTAGAACTTTTATTTTTAGAACATCGTCTTGACATTCGTATAATTTACTTTAAGTTATACATTTTTTAAAAGATGGATGGATTTTCTTGCCCATTCTTCTCCATACGAAACCACCTTTTGGAATAGGCAACTAGATTCAATATGTGCAAATGACGTTCAAAAGTGCCTTTTAATGGTCTAATTGAAATAAATGATTTGACTTTGACTATCACTATATAGCACTTTCTTAGGTACTCTTTCCAATACCTACCTATGCAGTTACATAACGCTAGTCTATCTGCAGTGTTAGCAGAAGCAACGACCTTATTAGAATATACACGATGTCATTTCTCACGCGTCCCCTACACGTGAGAGTGATCGCAAAAACCGCCGCCATCTTACACGGAAACGTTTATGATTACGAAACTAATTTAGGGTTGCGTGTGCGCAGGAAGAAATTATTTTTTTAATATGGGGAAGGTGTTAAGCTGTGTTTGTTGATTGAAGTCGATATTGGTGTGATTTGCTTAATTAATTTTGGAAGTGATGTCACTTTTCGAGTTGGTTATCAGGAGCAGTGTCTGACATTTTATTAGTATCTGAAAATAAATAGTTTGACTTTGACTTTGACTCTGATTCTGACTTTGGCTTTGTATATAGCAAATATTAAAAAAATAAAATGAACTGTTTATAAGTCTGTTTGTTTATTGTTGAACTGCCTTTTCCATTGTACACAATTTTGATCGAAAATAGAACTAATATTCCCTTCGCATTTCATTCAATTTTAGTCATAATTCATTCCACCAATCAACGCAGTCCTCTGCTCAGTCGACCCTACATTCGGAAGTGTTTATAAATATAGGTATTGTTTACAGCAGTAACACTTAGATGTTGCGTAAGGTGATGCATGTCGCTATTGTACCCTTCATGTGGGCAAATTCGGTAACACGTGACTCTGTTATAATTGTGACGGCTCGTACGGTAAATGAACCGTTCTAGAACTGCTGCAGCTGATTACTTTTGCATAATGTTATTGTAGTGGGTTTTGACCGTAACTTTGGTCGCGTGAATTTTGGTTCGGAACGCTGAGGAAGTTGCGGATTTGAAAGTACCTAGCTAATGTTGTTTCTGGGGGTTCAAGCTCAATCGTAGGTCATCTAAATTATTTTTGGTGGTTTACTTTGAAAGCGGGACAAACGAATGAAAATAAACTTGTTTAATTTAACGTAGGATTAGTAGATTCTTAAAAGCTGTTGTAACAATATTTATTGTTTTCAGTTCTTGAGAATATCTTCAAGAGGACGGACAGATTATTATTTTAAAAGAACTTATTAAATAGACTAACCAATACAATTATATCCAGAAAAAATGAATGTTAGTTTCTAGGTCCCATGTAATAGGGGGGCGAGCCTACTGCCAAAAACCGGGCACACATCCAAACTCCGAGCTGCTACTGAGTATTTCATAGAAAAACCCAATAACACTAATTGCTCGACCGGGAATCGAACCCAAGATCTCTAGCATAGCAGTCCCGCTAAGAACCACTAGGCCAACGAGGCAGTTCTACTAGTGACTAAAAAGCTTTAAAGTTAAAACTTCTCGGTGCCACATACGTTCAATTATGTCTTTAGTTATTGCTCCGCTCCCGTTAGTCGTAGCGTAATTTTCTAAACATATAAACCTTCCTCTTGAATCAGTCTATCTATTGATGAAAATTGCATTAAAAATCGAGTTTTAAAAGATCTAAGCAACTTTGTTTTATACTATGTAGAGAAAATAAATGAACGCGATTTATTTCAAGTGTACTATTTCTTTGTTTAATTTCACAGCTTCAACCAAACACTATATTTTAACTCGCAGTTACGGAATCCATATTTACACATGTTTCTGACTTATCCCAATTTATTTTTTTCCTCCGCCAAATGCGTTCAGAAACCAAATGGTCCGACCACATTTCACACCCGGAAACATATCTAAACTTTTTTGTCGCAAACCTTCTTTGAGTTTATTTTTTTAAATCGAATGTCACCATAATTTTGAAGATAAGAAGTAGGATGGAACAGGTATTTTTAAAATGCAAATTATAACTTATGGCGTTTTATTTTTAGGCTTTTTTGCATCTAAAGGTACGAATTAACTGAGTATGTTAAGCGTATTTAAAACATCACTGCATCTCTGTCAAATTGTATGAAATTGACGGAGACAGAATTATGTTTTAAAAAGTAAGTAAGTTAACTTAGTAATGCAAATGGGCTTCAATACGGTTGCTTGAATGCATTACAGGATATAAAATGAAGAAATATCTATTTTACTAGTTTTACCGACGACTTCGTCCGTGTACTGTGTAGAATTCGATTAGGTATATAATCTCAAGTTTAAATAATTTCTTATCTTTATAAATTATATAAATAAAATGATCTCAATAATTATAACTATTAATACATAATTTAGAACTTAATGTAAACTATTGAGAATGGTTCAAATTTTATTGTTTTTAGTTTTAAGTTAACTACCTACTATGTTGCTGTGCCCTACCAGGGTCCATAATTGTACTTTAGCTATAAGCCTATTGTAACATCTTTATGCACATTATGGAATGCAAATAAACTAATATGAATATGAATTCAAAGTCTTATCCATTAGCTGACGTCTCCTACATAAATTCAAATTTCAGCTTCACAGGTCAAATGGTTTTCAAGATTTGTGTTCAGTCAGTTAGTGAGTGACCTTTCGCTTTGCATATTATACCTATAGATTCAAAACAACGTTTGATATTTTATAGAAAAAAGTACAAGTCATAAAATGTTCTGAGCGCATGTTAGGCTCAGGACTTATAACGATTAAACACGCAATTAACATGTAGCAATTAAAAAGATAATAATACGACTTGACAATAGAACATAAACAATTAAAATAGATTATTAATCTCCTTGAAGGTCAAAAGATCCTTATCAACTGTCAACTTTGACGGGTGTTTGACAGTTCATTTATCAAGATGGCGCCGTTAGCTTATGGTCACCGTGGGAGGTGGCGCTACCTGTCATCGGTGGTTGAATTTCGGACCTTTTGACCCTGGTCTATGAATGAATAGGGGTCTAAATTGATAGCTGTGTGAACGTATTTTTATAGAAACCTCTCATTTAATGTAACAGCGACATACCATTACGCCTGTATTCCCCGAAGGGTTAGGCAGAGGTGTACCAATGTACACCTACAGTTCGCCGGCATGTTTAGGTCCCATGTGATATGGAGCGAGCCTATTGCCATTAACCGGGCACATATTTTAACTTCGAGCTGCTACTAAGAATGTCATAGAAAAACCCAGTAGAACTTTTTGCTAGACCGGGGAATCGAACCTAAGACCTCTAGAGTAGCAGTCGCGCTTAGGACCGACGAACGAGGCGACGATCACTTACATTTTGTAAGGGACTAACAAAACTTCAATATCATTTGGCACTTACTCTAGAAAGGGCCACTAGAAGTTAGAATTTAATTAAACAAAGCCACAATCACTGTTGTTTTTTCGAAACAATATTTAAAATGGAGTTTTAGATGGTTCCATAAACACGTCAGCAAGTTCATTATAAGGATAGGATTCTGTAAATAATGTGTTTCAATCTATTATAGGAATGGAAATAAAAATCTTAGTGCGTGGTTCCTCTATAAATTGTTAGCGTCAACTGTGAGTAATTTTATGGTGTTTATTTAATGTCGAGGCTATTAACCTGTCTTCGGCAGTGGGATCACACCTTTTTGACTTCTAAATAAAACTGCTGCAGCAGAAAATGCTGGAATATACGAAATAGTGAGTTCGGCTTGCTCTGTCCAGTTAGATTTGCTATTATGGTTACTGGCCAATATGTTCACTTGTTTCGATGTGAGATTTTTTTTAACCAATTAAATTAATGTTTTAACTAAATTTTAAATATCGCTCGATCGTGCTTATGGGTGCAAATCCATAATATCGTATTTCGTGTAGAATACTGTACATAGCAAAAGCAGGTATGGGTTACATGAATTGCAACAGAAATCTACGGTACAACATACTTTTAAACAAATCAAAATAGTTACACGATAACAGTAATTCCTACTGTTGTTTTATTATGTATAACATTATTTCATAACTAATCGATTAGGCAAAAAATCAAGTTAATCCAACTCAGTTTCCAAAAACATTAAAAGAAATATGTTTGTTTAAATTATATTTAATCTCGTTTATTTCTTTTCACGATATCCATAATTGCACAAACAACGACTGCAAGAATGATGTATGTTTTGACTAGCTTTTGCCTGGGATTTCGTCTTCGTGATTAATAATTTTACTAAAGTTAAAATTGACATTTTACTCGCTGATAGTGCAGCTTTCCATGAGTGAAAGAATTTTTACAAACGGGTAAGTAGTTTTTCGAGTTTTTCCATTATAAACAAAAATACAAATTATCTCTTTATACCTAATATTTGTTTAGATAAATAACTTTAGCTCGTCTAAGGCCCTCGTTAACAAAAATTTAATTGAATAAAACTGTAAGTATTGTCATAATGTTCCTGCTAAAGACATTTGTGCAGTCCGAAGTCTTTACATCTTCCTTACTGATATACAAAGTTTTAGTTAAACAACAAACGTTTATCTCCAACAGATCACAAAAACCTTTGACTTAGCAACAAAGTTTGGATACACACATAAAAATATGTCGTGACTCGTGTCCTTTAATTCAAAACCTTATCCTTCTTAGAATTATAGTCCTCATTCCCGAGAGGAATGACTTTAAAACTAGATGTTATCAACACGGCAGGCCGGCAGGATGGTCACTCGTCCGCGGCCGGCCGAGTAAGTAATGTCCGAGCCATCCTGTACCGAGAGTACATACAAGTTGGGCAATTTAAACATGGAAGTACTTATGAACTGCCCTGACTACTCCGCAGGTTTAGGGGAGCAATGACCTATATCCTAGCCGGACTGCGCACAGCTATAACGATTCAACTACACCAACTCTCAACAACTATACTAAACTCTATTTTTTGTGTATTAGAATCCAGTTCTAATCATAGATTTCAGGACGAGTATCCGAATTGAAAAGTCATACGTCAGATTTGGCGGCAATTCCAATTTGATTCGTATTGGAAAGTGAATAGTTCGGAATTCAAATATCGTTCGTGACAGTTAAAGTCTGTTTGGAAGCTGTGTGCGCCTGTGAAGTTTATGTTTTTTAAGAATTTATACTGAGTCGACCGGTGGTGTTCTTGCGCCGGTTATTTTTAACCAATCCAAAAGTTTATTACATGTGCTTACGCAATTAATAGGAGTTTTTATTGGACCGGTAAAGGACTAAAAGCGTTTGATCGAGCTAGAGATGCGTTCAGTGGTATTATTTCGGGAACATTTGAACGCATGCGCAGTGCGCTCGTTAAAGGAATGTTCTTACCGCGTTGTATGTACTTCTCATCGACGTAATTGTTGATTTTGGTCCTAGTTGGTATTTTTAAAGGCACAATTGTCACATCACAAGTGCTCGTCGCCTTATGGGTCAAGTTTTAAAGGATGTTACATTTTTGACATCCTTTAAACTTGGGAAGGACCGAATTCCTGTTTACTTCTTAGGTTTCCTTTACTTATATTTTTTTTTTGGTACAGAACCGCAATGCAAAAGCCGGCTCTATCATTGCCGGTTTTTTTTTCTAAAACGTCTAGAAATAATGTCTAGATAAGCAAATTCATTCGCTTTTGTGTCTGAAACAATCCAAGTGACAATAAATAAAATCTAATTGCAATGGTGACTTGCATCTGTCGTTCATTAATTAACGATCTTATTTAACTAATTAAGCAGTTACTTATTTAAAAAACTAGATGGAGCACTTATTATTTTATACCTTTTTTAATTCTAAGGTAATGCTGGTCGTAAAACTTAGGAGGTTATGTTTCCAGTTGATAAAATTTAAAACCAGTTGTTCTGCTTACTACTATTTGCAAAATTCCATGTATGAATCATAAAAGTTATAATTATAAAAACAATCTAAAACAATGACATTACGTAGGTTATTTTCTTTTCTTACGCAGAACACATTATTAGTGCAGTTTTATACCTTTTTTAATTGAAACAGTGTTTATTGAAAAACATTAAAAAACTAATTTGCACCTGTACTTACACCGACCCATATACGAGAAATTCGTTGTCATTTGTACTCGAGGCAGCTACTTAGGTATATCCATTTGCCAAAGTACTTGTAATTTACAATAAACTCATTTTGATGAATATTATTAAACCATAAACACATTATCATTTACTTTCCCGCGCATTCTCACCTGAATGTCATATGTCACTTTAATAGTCTATGGTTCGCTTCTACATTTGTCTTTGCTAATTGCCATTCGCCATCTTTTAATTTTATTCATTTGTTACAGAGCAAATGTAGGTACCTATTTAGCTTTAAATTAGTAAAGATAACGAATTAATGAGCATTTAAAATGGGTACTGTTGAAATGAATTTATTTAAGTGATTTCGGTAGGCACTTGTGTTATTCTTTATCGACTAATATTTTTGTATAATTTTGCACGTGTAGAGAATTAGTAGTTAAATACGATTGTACACTTGACCCGTGCTAATGTCACATGACCTTGACAGTCGTACGAAAAACTTGATCAACTTTGACATTACATCTGTCAAAGATTATCTGTACTTTTGACACCTGAGCCCGTGTTTACAGAACTATTTAAATATGGAATCGCTTGATTAAGCTTTGGTGAACACAGGCCTTACTGTGTGTACTCAAAATAAAAAGAAACAAAATATCGTTTAAATATCTTTATCTTACATAACTAGACTTTTAAAGGGCAGGTGATAGCTAATTTTAGTAACCATCGCGTTGTCTGTCGTACACAATGTAGGTACCGAGTATTCAACGTGAATAAATTATTGCTATCATCTTTGTTAAATTAAAAATAGAGGTTAATTTTGACAAAACGAGCCACTTTACAATCTCATAATAATTCTCGTACGTTAAATAAATTCATAATGACAAATGTTTTGCATTACTATCCCCCAAATTTAAATGCAATATTTATGCTTAGAATAAATAGTAAGGAATACTTTTATCATGGGTTCCGTACATGATTATAGACAACTCGTCTAACGTCCCCTCCACCCATTATACAGTATTCTATACTTACACCAAAATCATCATCATCATATCAGCCGCAGGACGTCCACTGCTGGACATGGGGAGGAAATCTACCTCCCCCATAGATTTCCAAAAAGACCGGTTGGAAGCGGTCCAGCTTCTTCCTGCGGTGTTAATCAGGTCGTACACAGAAATAATAAATGCCAAAATAAATCTGTCTGTCTGTAACGCTTTTATGGCGAAACCACTGAGCCGATTTTGATGGGTACACAGTAAACTTGTATCTAAGAAAAGATATAGGCTTCTTTTTGATTCGCGACTTTGTCTGTCTGACAAAAACGAGGATGAAATCACGTGTAAAAGACAGTAAAAACATATATTTTTTGAAAAAAGAATTACTAAGACTATTTAATCGGATTGTCGTAGTTTTGTTTCAATCCTTAGGTAAACGGTTTATTTAATATTTTGATTGTTTAATTAAGATTGTGTTCAAGGTATACTGTCGTGACGATTACATTACTAGTATAATAAACTTACTTATGAATTCATTATTTCTTCGCTTTAATAGATTTTAATAATACTAACATACCAGGAGTTATAACTATTTTCAACTGTAATAACATTTTAGATAAGAAGTGATAGAAATATGATTTGTGATTGTCAAGTTCTTTAGAAGGTGTTAATTATTTTTCCCTTTTTAAAATAATGCACTGATTATCTGACTCGAAAATAATTGTTTTTATACAAATAAATAAAATCTGAATCTTTATGCAATCTGTATAAATCAAAATTAATAATAATTTAGTATATTTGCGAACACGGCTCGCCCGATTTTCCAGATGTTTTTTTGTAAGTTTATAGCTTGTAAGACAAGGTTGGTAAGTTTTTTTTTAATTTAAGTACCCGAAACGTCGATCATTTCGATGTCATTTTTATATGAAAACCTCAACCCGTGCGAAGCCGGGGTGGGTGCATAGTTTTCTAAAAAAATACAAAATAAACAAAACAGTAATCGTTAATCAAAACAATGCTTAAAACCAATTAAACAATGACTCGCTAACAAAAAAAAAAACATCCAAAAAGGCTTGAGCATCCATCCTATAATGACACCATTCAACTTAAATAGGTCATTCCACCCCAAAGGGTCAGTACCCTTGGGTAACAGGACTCCTTGGTTTTTTGGGCGATAGGCCCGGACAGGCTCCATTTTTTATCGACCGCCCTACAAATGATTTTACTTATATAGGTACCGTTAAGGACGGGAGCACAAGAGAGTTACCCAAGGAGATTTATTCGAAGATAGATCTTGGACTATAGGAGAATACTGTTGTAAATTTTGTTTGGAGAAGAATATGGAGGTTTTTATGTATTGCTTTATCCATATCTTTAAAACATGATTGAAACAATCTTTATAATAATTATTATTTAATTAAATAAATCTTAAAATAAAAAAAATTATTATACTAAAACCCGTTTTGACAGCTCTCATGGCGGGCTGTCAAAGTCTCTCTAATTTAGAACAGAGTATATCTCATAGGTATAAATGAATCAAATAAGGTTGGATACGGCTAAACCAGCCAGTGTCTTTACAGTACTCAGTACTATAACATAATTAGCAAACGATCCACAATACTTTGTAATATGACAGCTGTCATACAAACAAGATTATAGCTTTCTACAGCAGCTTGTACGAGTATAATACAATTTTAATAACTCAATGAAAACTGATGACTGATATACTCACTCGTGTAACCAATACTTAAAAAAAAAAAACAATGTCTCGATTAAAAATTTTGTACAACAATTAAAGGTCAAAGCACACCTGTCCATTACTGACAGCGACATTCAACCGTAGTGACATTAAATCACGTATTTAATTTACCATATTTGGCATGTAAACAAGTTCATGAAAATTATGCGTATGTGTATGAACTTGCTTTAAGAATTTAACAACAGCATTTGAGGGTCAAATGTATCGAACTTCACCTTTTGAACTGGCAAAGTCGTAAGGCGTTCGCTAATTAAAATTTATGATCCGTTAATTTCTTTGAAGTAGTTCTCGCGGATTTTATTTCAGTTACTAGCTTCATTCCGCTGCTTCGACCACTTTGTTTTTTCACTCGCCTCAAGTTATGTCTTTGGTTACTGCTTCGCTCCCGAGTGTCGTAGCGTAATGATATACAGCCTATACTATTCCTCATGAATCAGGCCGTCATATACAACGAGTTTTTTTTCAAACCGACTGATAGTTCCAGACATTAGCGCTTTTAAACAAACAAACAAAATAACTTTCAGCTTTACTGAATTGGTAAGTATGGATTGGTTGCAAGCTTCCTTAATATGACTTGCAAATTAATTGTTGCTTATTTGACAAGGAAAAGAAAGGGCAGTACCTATAATTTCCCTATCCTTATTCTTAGTAGGGTTTTGTACCTAAACGGTGCCAAACGGTGCCCTAATAAATACCTTCCTGTCTGCCGCAGGATTGTATCTTTTGAACCGTAATAGGAAGACACTTGTAATATTCAGTGTGTTATTATGGTCGCTATAGTAAGAAGTCCATAAACAAGAAACGTATATTTTTTATACAGTGCTAATTATTGTAAGGAACCCATTGCACGAGAGACCGATTCGAACTTGTTTTTAAAAACCCTTAATCATTGTTTAATTTATAATTTATTTCCAATGAAATAAGATTAAATACAAAGACACATTCACATTATTCCACTATTTTCTTGACTACAAAAATCCAAAATAAACGACACCACCAATTCGTCATAAAATTATAAAAAAAACTACTACTACTACATAAAAAAAATCCAAACACTTAAATCAAAAAACTTTATTAATTTCGCAATCAAACTACCAGGCTGCCATAAGACAGAGGAGTATCAAACGATCACAATCGATAGAACAGTTATCGTGAGTTGGACAAATCCTATGGTCGCGCGTGTATAGCTGAGAAGACGCCCTTCCGCATTCCGAGCGGCCGGCGACCCACTGCGCCAGTGGCCGCCTATCCCTGATCCTGCCGCGGCCTGCGCTTGCGCACTATCGATTGTCGATGTTTATGGCTTTAGTTTTAAATCATTGTTTATGGTTGCGATATTTTTGACAAGAACAAAAATTCTTGAAGTAATTCTTGTTGA
This sequence comes from Caradrina clavipalpis, assembly GCA_932526535.1. Classification (NCBI taxonomy): domain Eukaryota; kingdom Metazoa; phylum Arthropoda; class Insecta; order Lepidoptera; family Noctuidae; genus Caradrina; species Caradrina clavipalpis. Next base: position 4,294,164 of record OW052110.1, read on the forward strand.
TCTAAAAAGTTCTAATTAGAATTTTTGAACGAAATTTTTGTAGACATTTACTCATATGTACGAGTACTTAATGTTACACTATTTTTAAATTGTTCTTATTGAAATTAATAATTTGAATAGCAAATATCATTGGAGGTTATAATATGAATTACAGTTTGTCTACAGCTGCTACTTGCAACTTGTGTAAACATGTGTTTCCATTACCTTTCAAACTCAAATTGAAAATTGTATAGTTTTTTTTTCGCCTTTGCTTGATTTTTGAACAACCTTTTCAAAATCATCGATACGCCAACTGCAAGTACATCACTAGAGCTCAGTTTAACGGGTCCCAACCCTACATAGTCGGCTAGCTTACATGGATACCGCTAAACGATACATCAAAAGGTTAGTACTTCGGTAATAGCTTATTATAGTCGCTCCTATCTTGTAAGTGGTCGCGATTATACCGTGGCTGGTTCGGAATTTAGGACTAACGGTTGGCCTTTATCATTCTCGCTATGATTTATGTGTTCCTGGTAGCGTTACTTATTTATATGTGTTTGGTCTTCGGATTGAAGGTTCTGTTGTTTATCTGTCACTTCTTTTTTTGGTCCTACGGTACTTGTTTTGTGGTTGGTATCTTGGTAATGATTGTACAATGTTCTCATCTCATGGTACGTAAGGATTATTTAATTGAAGGCTCGTTTGGACTGGAGGCTCTCTTTTTCTTTTGTTTTCGATGTTATCAATGCTTGCTAGTATTATTTATCTAAATAAACGGTTTCGACGTTGTTTCTATGTAACACCAGCCTATTGTTCTACTACAGGGCAAAGGCCTCTTCTCAAAAGCCTTTCCATGCAGCCTTGGCCATTGATCACCACGTTGTCCAAGTTTCCTTACTCTGTTTTCCTTCACCGATGTGAGTGTTGTCTAAGATAAGCATAGAAACTAATCTATATAGAGACCATAATGTGTTTTTCTATTCAATTTTCTCTCCAAGTTCAATTTCATCACCTAAATTGTTGTGACAGTTTTTGGTCCTTATGGTCTGCCAATCAGATTACACAGTTTTAATGAAAATTGATATTGCTTAGTGCGTATCGAGTATATTGAGTGTAATTACAAGTAGGTACACTTGACATTTGTGACATTATTTGTCACAAGACGGTCACCGTGAACTCTTATTACGTCAGTGAAGTGTTGTTACTTACCTGCCCTGTGACTTTGTTATTCGGCACGGTTTCTATAATCTTACCGATAACTATTGGTTGTTGGGATGTTCTTGGTATTATGCATGTTGTAGTTTTACACGTCTTAAATTTTATCTGCTGATGAAATTGGTGTTTATTCAACTATGTCGTAGGCAGTTTCCTGTAATAGTTTATCATTTTTGTCAAGGCTAAAGGTATTTTAAAAAGCTTAAAGCTTTCCGAATTGAAGTATATCGTAATGGTCTAATGGTTAAGGTCTTTGATTCTTTCGCACGAGGTTGTGGATTCGCAATCGGACTCATACAAGTGCTAATGTGACGTTTTCAATGTAATATGTACTTTCATGACATCAATGAAGGAAAACATTGTTAAGAGAACTGGTCTTATAAGTCTGAAATCTCCGATACGTCTTGAGCAGAGCCTTCTGGATATGAGAAAAATCCTTTGCCCTACAGTGAAACATTAATAAGCAAGAATCCAAATATAATTTTGATAACCATTCTCCTTTCAAATCACGCCAGACTACAGTCTATCACGACTCACATCATACGTCAATCCAACTGACGATGTACCGTTAGTAATTAGTACTCGTAGAAGTTAAGCCAGTGAAGATACAACAAAAGAACGGTTGTCGTAGGTCATATCTTTAGTAATATCATCGAGTATTGTTTGTATAGCAGCTATGTGTGAGATTTCTTGTCTATTGAAGATAGTATAATTTGATTCGTTCTTGTGTTTATGTGTGTGTGTTACTTTGTTAGCATTGCGGTCTAGTGTATTAGTCATTTCTGGTTTAGGTTGAGGTACGGTCAGCAGCAAAAGTCGGTTAACACTGTTAATTTTGGAAACCATTGAAATAGATACGAAATAACACAATATACTATATTTTTTTAGTATTTCAGGCCAGGGTTTATTTTATCTTTATGTTACATCCACCATCCATGTATTTCCTTTGATATTGTGCTCAATAATTAGGATTAAAAAATCTTAAATGTTAATCGACTTTTGATGCTGACTGTACTGCTACTTGGGCGTCTGTGGTGAGTGGTCTTCTAACTTATTATCTAAGAATCTTACAGGTTTTTGAAAAAAAAAATGGTTTATTCTTCAGTTTTCCAAAAATTAAACACATAATTGTATTTGCAGTCTAATTTAAATGTTAACTGTGGAATATCAAAATTTTTTAGTAATATCCTTTACGAATGACCTTCCACATAGTACATGCATGTTGTTCAACTTCTGGAACCATGATACAACATTGTAATTTTCAAATTACAGACAAACGTTATTGTAGTTTATCAATTTATGTTCAGAGTAATCTGAATTATTTTAAGACTAGCTTCAGTCTGCGACTTCGTCTGCCTAGATTTCAGAATTAAGCCAAAGTTCTAAATTATCCCATGGCAACACAAAATTGGGATCCTATTTCTAACTTAAATTTCACCTAATTCCGTTCAACAGTTTAAGCGTGAAAGAGTCATCAACATCCATCCATCTATTCATCCGTTCATCATCACAAACTTTCGCATTTATCTTTACAATAGTAGTAGGATTCAACTAAAGTACCTATTTAACAATTATTTACCTATCTCATTTTACACTCCCTTGCCACATCATCTATGTCCATTGATACTATGCAATTTTTAAATCTACCTGTTAGGAGGTACCTTATAACAACAATGGCGATGAAACAAATGAAGGTAAGTTAGCAATGTTTTGTAGTTGCGAATGTGTGCCGATTGTCTTGTGTTTTTGTTCATTCTCATCAATAATGGTATCGTTATCTATTTTGCGAAGTTTTTTAATTATTTTATTGTTTGTTTCTTTGTTGCGTTGCCGAACGTCTTCATGGGGTGGAACTTTATCAAGTGTAACTGGTGCAAATGTTTTCTTTTGAATATCTTTTTTGACTCTGTTTTTTTATCGTATTTATCTGTTCAATATTTTGGCTTTTTTGTAGTTATGTTTTAGCAATTTTTGCTATGAATATCGCCAGTGTATAAAATTTAAGTATTCACTATAATTCAGGACAATTCTCATTACTTTTAAATGGGTACACATAGTAAATAAAAACACAATTTCAAAATAATATAAACATCTTTATTACCCCCTATATTATGCCTTTACTTTTGTTTACATTGATATAATTTCAAATATCCTAGGGTGGGATCTTTCTGGGCCTTTTTACCAAAAGAAGGACGAAAGAGGTTAAAATTCATTAATTTTAATAATTCAGTCTTTATTGGCAACACTGAATTTTTAAAAGTAGCCGCTTAAATTTAACGCAGTCTTATCTACTTTATCTACATAATGATAGAATATACTAATATTTAGACAGAGTTGTAAGTAAAAATCTAAGGGGCCAACGAGAAGCATTGGAAAGCGATGCAACTTTATTTACAATTTAACAAGCGGAAGGTATATTATGGTAACTCGAATTCTGTTGGAAGTTACGTATTCAAGGAGCCGAAATATTACAAAACTAAGAACTTACAACTAATAATGTTTTTCTACATATAATTTGCGGTAAATTTTTGAAGGTTTTTTCTAAATAATTTACAGTCCAAGTGAAGAAAACCGTTCAAAAACCCTTTGCCTCTTTTTGCTTGTCATTTCAATTTTACTTAACCTATTTCCTCCTAATGATGTTACTTTATTGACACAAAAAAGAATACAACTACAAATGGGAAATACATTTATGTGAACAAAGTAACACCGTCTTATGTTAAGTTATAATAATTTATATAAAAATAAAAATGCATGAAAGATATGTGCAATTCCTTGAGAAAATTATTTCAGTCGCATTACATCTTATGTACTACTGAGTATTTATTATAATGAAGTAGAAATAACGATTATGGAGTTGGATGATGATGATGATGACGTTGGTGATGATGAAGATGATGTAGATGATGTGAAGCTGAAGGCCGATGTAGTCGCATTAACATCTGGAAAAAAAGAAAGGAAAATGTTAATATAAATATTTGAAATCTTAAAGAAAAAGGTTGCAGATACATTTCCTGTTTAACTGGAGATTTAGAGATTCTATAAGAAATATGGACAAATGCTTTGATTTAAATCTGCCAAAGCTATACTACACTATACTAATTTTCGAAATTTCGTCCGAGTTATTGGAATAAAATGCGGAAAACATACTAGTTTTGCGAGTTGCATAATATAAAACTTTTTATCTAAGACTCATATCTTAATATCCTATTCATGCTATTTTTATTAAAGTTGTCACACTAAATGACTACGATTTACAACGGGCAATTTTTTAAAGACAAAATGCACAGGATTTTGTCTTTAACAAATACCTGTTGTAAATTAATACAGTCTAAACTGGAAATGTTCCATATTGGCTAATATAAAACGTCAGGTGGCTACCAGGGGCGCAACTTGTATTTTTTATTATTTGTATACCCTAGTTGACAGTGTTTTGGTAGTAAATATTTTATAATGGTTATTAATAATATCTTGGGTACACTAGAGGTTTATTCGTTCGTTTGTCTGCTGTTTTTTTTCTTGTGGATATTCCTTCCTGCTCCATGGAAACTTAGTCTAATCATATTTTTAAGCTCAGTGAAATTAAGTTATTTTAAGGGAAACTGAGTAACAATAACATTAGAGATATGAGTGTCCTTTATTTAATAGAGCTTTATTACTTTTTGCCAAAAAATATTCCCTTCAATGTCGTATGTAGTCTTGTATTTTTTTTTAGTTTTTTAAGCCATAATTTCATATACACGCATCGATTTTACAAAAAAAAATATTTTTTAGACGTGCTTAATTTCAACTACCAAGCCAACTAATCGAGTAGAAGTAATAGTCTTAAGTTTCATGAGTTCAAAAAACTCAAAGATGCTGTCTGTCACCAATCTAACAAAACGTAAAGGACACTGGGCGGTTCGTTCTTTGATATCCATAACACAATTGAACAATAATCATAAAAATCTTTTTTGCCAAACATTTGGGCGACTAGCGACCACCTAGATGAGACCAAAACCATTGCATAAACAATTATTACAAGGTCGTCGTACACTTTTTGTTTTTTTTTCGCAAAAGCAAACATATTTTTTAACAATCCGCATTGCAAAAAGTGCTCAATTGTTTTCTATAGTTTTACATCTATTTGCGCAAGTTAATTGTTGGCCATTGGTTTATGTTCATTGTTACTTATTTTTTTTAGTGTTCGGCTATCTTTTGACGTGCTCCGAACTGCCACAAAATTATACACTCTTGTGCATGTTTTAATAAAATGTGGTTGATCAGTCTTTTATGAACTTTAAATTTTCAAGTGAATGACTATAAACTTTAGAATAAACATACATAAAAGAATACTATAGATTCTCTCCATTGCTCATCCTTACGATTACGATCTTGAAAGTATTTATGCCGATTGAATTGTTTTTTTTTTTATTTCAAACACATAAATAATGCTCGGTCATAGATACAATTTCATACTTTAATTGAGCAGCAAAACAAGCGTTTAAATGTTTACTCTAATAGCCGCGGCAGTTGGTAGGCGCTACGTATTAAATTCACAATTGCTATACATTTTGGACACAAAGGATCTAGTTTTTTACGCGACGCATCCAATTACATCTACTGATAAAGACACTAATTATAATAGAAGTCTACTGCGTGTCCCGCTCATGTCCTAGAGCAAAAAACTATAGCCAATATTTGCCGCCAGTTGTCCCAGTGTGCACCGGCCGCACAGTGGTCATCCTTGGCTGGGGCAGGCTCCATGCACCTGTCATTGTTCAATTAAACCTGGCGACACATTGCCTTAAATAATTCCTCAAAGTATAAGCTGGCATACAACGCGTATCGAAGTATTTATTAATAAAAAAAAAACATTTTTCTCTGTCTTGTCCGTTCATAAAATTTGTTGTTTGACGCTAGTCGACAACAGATGGCGTTGCGCTACTGAAAACATTTTAGTATTTAGTTTCAGTTTACTAATTTTCTGATATTTTTTCATTAGAAATATTACTCCTCTCATCTCAATAAAACTAAGTATTGAATCTATTAAAGTTCTCGAATTACGATCGTCATCTCGTGACTGCTCGGATCGTCAACTAGAACACTTAGTACTAGGACAGCAGAGACTATGAGGAGTTTGTATGTTACGTCGCGTAGTTACGTACTGGCAACGCCTTCTTAGCAGTTCTGAATACCGAGTGTAAGTGTAAGTCATATGAAAGGACTTGCAGGTTTGCTCGACCTGCCAAGAATGGGACACTGGAATTATTCTTAACCCATTATAACATTTTATTAATTAAAAGAAATACAGAATTATTATAAAACGAAATCTATTTGTTTGCACTCTTGTTTCACTAACAACTGGACCAAAAATTTTTCAAAAATATTTTATAAGTATTTAATTTTGTTAATCCTTATCTAAAAAAAGAACACGGAAGCTAAAATGCCTTCCTTTATTGTAAGATCAAGAAAAGCGAGTTATCTTCAGCTTATTACGGGGAGACGAGGTACCAGGCTCGCAGAGATTGCGGGAGGCCAACTTGTGACGTACGTTGTAGTTTCAATGTTGTCGTTATATTACACAGGCGTAAGTACGTGAGCACTTTTCAAGGTGTGCGTGAGCGCGTGTAGGCGCGTCACAATCACAGCGCCTGACGACATTTTGACGTAATTTTCTGTATTTTTTTTAATGTTAGGTATCGCGGTTTTATTTTTGTATGGAATTAAAAGCGATTTTAAAAATAATATTTAAAACGAACAAGCAAAAAAGTGTCGATAGTGATTTATATTTTAAGAAAATTCCTAATCCTAAAAACAATGACTTAAAAGCCGGGCAAAGCGTCAAGGTGAGGCGTAAAGCGACTTTTTTCTAATTCGTAAGGTTGACGCTCTCATGTTCACACGGGGGCAAGCCTCACACGTTCGTGTTCGTTGCCTCTACGAACTGCCTATGCGGAAACACAACTTTGCTATTAACACGCGTTCCTTTACTATGAGATACTGCCACTTATGCACGTACATACATACATAGTATACGTACGAGGAAAGCGTTTTCACTACAACACACAGGCATCCGTCCAAATACAAGTAGAATGAGAGCATGCGCCGTGTACGCATGTAGATTTGCACTTGTGTACGATTTTCCACATGTGAAAGTTGCGTTCATGTTGTATTTTCAGATTCGTTCGTGAGCAGTTTCTATGTTTCGGGTACTAGGGAAGCAGAAGTCCCGAGGAGTTATTCACACACACGTGCCAGTTGTTATGCTGTTGTGTGCGTTATCTAAACAGCGCTCTTATCTAATAGACACGACAAACACATCAATTGGTGTTTTGATTAGAATTTAAATTTAAAATTTGTTGGAAATTTTGTGGTGCCATTACGTTATTGTTTCAGAATAGCATGTTGGGTGGCGTTGATAAGGTGGATGCACCTCTAGAGTTGATTGAACGCCTGCGATCTCATCATATCCTAGTATATTGGCGTTCAGTGCAGTCGTGTCAATGACTTGATCGATGACGAATCCATCAGTAGCTACGTCAGAAAAAAGATACGAGGAAAGCTATCTTCAGTAAATTAAAATGATCATCCACAATAATTATTTTATCTTATAATGAATCTACAAGGTGACATTGGCTGAATAATAATGACTGTCTAATCTTGTATTCATTTATTATTTTTGACGGCAAATTGTTGTAGCTGTCCATAGGATATATTTATTATAGGCTGTTGTTAGTTTAGTATTTTTATAGGAAATTATAAAACACGTCGCACGTGGTTACTGCGTAGATCGATTGAATAGATTCGATTGTGTAATACACACGAATATCGCGTGGAAAATATATGTATAATGTCGTTTTTTATAAACCTAATGTAGGTGATTCTATAGAATATATACATAAATGTGCAATGTTTAAATACTTTTCAATATTAAATAGGTATATTTGAATTTTGAATATTCATCATTAGACTATTTACGCTACATTTTTTTTATAGAGACGGAATTACAACCTTGAAGCAAGAAAAACAAATTATTTCGAATATAGAGTACTCTAAATTACAAGGAAAAAAGTAAAAAACAGAACGACCAATTAAATAAAAGTGCAGTTCAAATCAATCAGTTTGAAAAAGGAACGTTCACGCGGATATTACGGCAAGCGATATGTTATGCAAACTCTGATGCAAGTCGAGTTGTATTGTAACAAGTAAGGTTGCAGATAAAATATTTAATTTTAGGTGTCTGTGGCCAATATTTGACCCACTGACTGCATTTACTGACCGCCAGTTCGATGTACATTCGGCACGAGTGCTTAAATGTCAGATTATAAAGTTAAATTCGTTTCAACTATTTGTAAAGTCTATTTTTCTATTGGCAACGTCATTTACATTATATTTTATTCGCAGGTTTTTTTAATTAACGCAAATGCTTACGTAATATAAGTAGGGTTAGTAAGAATAAATAATAACATTAAAGATCTTGTGTGTGACTAGTAAAGCTTATGTAAGGAAAATAAGCGATTTAAAAAAAGCAGTTAACTTCCTGATAAGCATAGATTAACAGTTGAAATAAATCGGTTTAACATTGCAACATTATGAAAGATTCCGATCAGACCTGTAGCAAATATTTACAGGTTAAATTAGTGCCTTTAAAAATGTCGAACGATCGAAATTGCACATGATAGCACCAGACTTCGAGGTCACAGTAATTGTGAAATTATTTCACACTAGCGAATTGCCGGCGACTTCGTTCACGTGACTTATTTGACCCGCCTTACGTTATGTCTTTGGTTACTGCTCCGCTCCCGTTAGTCGTAGCGTGATGGTTTAGGGCTTATGACACTCACAAATAACGTGGCTTTCTATGGGTTAAAGAATTTTCAAAATCGGTTCAGCAGATCCAGAGATTTTCCCTTACAAACTCACAAAGTTTACCTCCTTATAATATTAGTATAGGTACTTCGATTTTATTTCATACAGTTCTGTCAAACCTTAGGGGATTTTACGACGGTTCGAGTGAAAGGATTCGTGTTTGATTAAAGTTGCTAATAAGTACATGAAACAGACAAAATTGTGGCACAATTCATGCAAACAGCATCCAAGGCTAACATTGTTTTGTAGTCACAGTCACATTTGCAAAAAAATCTGCTAGTCCTAGCAACATAGCTGCATATTTACTACCAAGTTGAAAGGTTAAAACTTCAATAAATGAATGATTTGAAATTAATTTGCATCTATTCTACGACATAGTATGTGCTAATAAGGAAGCGGTTGATTTCTATTGGTACGTATTTATAAAGTGTCACAATTCTTTTAATGACATGGAATAACATACCATCACGCCTTTATGCCCCGAAGGGTTAGGCAGAGGTATACCAACTACCAATGTACACCCACAGTTCGCCAGTATGTTTCAAGTCCCATGTAAAAGGAGACGAGCCTCTTGCCATTAACCGGGCACAAATCCTAACTCCGAGCTGCTACTGAGAACTTCATAGAAAAACTCAATAACACTTTGCTTGACTTGGGAATCGAATCGAAGCCCTCTAGCGTAGCAGTCGCGCTTAGAACCACTAGTCTAACAAGGCAGTTAACATGTAATTAATATGATCAAAGATTTAATTAAAAATAAAAAGTCCTATCAATAGACTTTAAGTCAATAGAAATAAAACAAAAAGTCCTAAAAAAACTTTAAGTCAATAGATAATTAAGCAACATGGATAATAGATATCTATCGACAATATAGTATTATCTTTTTTTCCAATGTTTGGTCAAAGATGAGTTCAAACATATTGGAACTGGTTCCTTACAGGTTTATTGACTTCACGAAACTACCATACATTCCTTGTCTCATATTTTTTGATAGAAAATTAAAAACATTGGGTTTATTGTACGTGTGTTTTTTTTCCTTTGCCTCCTCATCGTTAGATTACGTCATCATGTGACTTTGGATGTTTCTAGATTTTTTTAGAGTTTCGGTAATGTCGTGTTAAGTAAACTTTAGGATTTACGATCGTATTTTTCCTAATAGCGATGTTTTATTTCTTCTTGTTTGATTTAAGTAGTGAAGAGACAATCTATTATTAATTGTTGATTGACTAATTATAATACTTATTATTGGGTATCAAGTACTCTAGATCTGGACACAGTTAGCATTGTTAGTAGGATCTCTCTGGAGTCCTGCCCGCCTGGTAGCTTGAACCCTGATCCCGATACTGATTGAATATTTTGATACCTTTTGACATCTTTAGAAATTAATAAACGAAATACTGATCTAATAACTTAGATCTAAAAAAGAAGTGTAATTTTAAAGACACCAATAGATTTAATTAATTAAGCAATAAAGTCGTAATATCGGTAACTTGATGCAGTTAAAAGCGCGAGCCCGTCCGCAGGAGACACAATAAATTAGAATATGCAAACAACCAGACATAATTTCGAACTGACATAAAAACTTTTGTACAAATATTCAAATGAGGGTTTCGTGCAATTTATCTTACGTGTGCACGGGCAATAATAGCATCGAGACTATATTATTAATGCAAGTAATTTGGCATGTCCCTAAATAATGATTTTATACTTGCATAAACAAGACGACACCTGCTTCACTGTACAGCGTCGCTTGGCACAGCCCACTTAATTATTTAAACATAAAACCTTTAATTAGACCTACCAGCTGCCATTCGACCTTGTATTGCACCTTTGTAATGCGACAAGCAGTATTTTGCATCGCAAAAAGTATACATTTTTAACTTCAATTCATGCGCGGTTTCTTGTTGCAGAAAAAATGGCCATCTTCTGACGTTCTTTGTTGATATTTTAAGAATCGATAACGTTATTGGTCTAATTTGCATGTTAAACGGAATAATAAGTTGGTGATGTGCTTCCATTATTGCATCTGCTTGTACCTGAAGCGTGCATTAGCTTCTGTGCGTGTTTTCTCTAGTCTATTACCTTTTAATGACAGCTGTATGTCAAACTGCATGTTTCGTGTGCTTTTAGGGCACATGCTGTGCATTTAGACAAGAATTAAGATCTATTTTTGTCGTGGATCATTTTACTTTGTAATTTTTTGTCTTCGCTATTATTATGACTGTTTGATGTGCACTTATTTATTGTAGACGGATGTAAAACTGACTGTGGAAAGACTAATTTTCTGTTGGGATTTTGGAGTTACTTCCATGTCGTTAAATTGTGTGTTTTGTAACAAAAAAAAACAGTTTAAAAAAGTATCGTCTCAAACAATTTTTAGATCACAAATTAAACTCAACCGTTCTTTAATCAAAAGTCCAAAACCTATACCAGTAATTGTATATTTAAACCCTACAACTATCGTACTAAAACGTTGCTCGCAAATTTTTCAAATAATGCATTTTATTTCATCACAGCGTTGCAAATTGTTGACTTGATGGCGTAACTTTGATTGTTAAGTATGTGTGTCGTACTTGATTTCATGTTTTTACATAATGTTGTGAAGTCTGTAGCAAATATCTGAGGCAAGTACTTAAAAATTAAATTCATTTTTACCAAAGGTTTAAATAATTGATTGGGCCGGGTCGTAAGACTTTGTGAAACAACTAATTCCGTGTTCAATGACCGTAATTTATGCACACGTAATGTCGGTAAAGGACGCGCAGTAAATAGTCTATGGACAACCACATAAATCATAGCTGGTGTTATTTTTAACGTCCAACAGAATCGTGTAGGCATATTTTTTGTTTTTTCCACTATAGTTACCTATTTACATATTATTCACAAACAAACTTTTTAGGAAACTTGCCTACGAGTCTTTAACCTGACCATATCAGTAGGTTTATTACCCCTACTTGTCCTAAAAAGAGAAATAAAATATCTTTTTCAACTCAAGTTTTATCACAATCAAATTACGCCACATTAAGTTACGACGCGACCAGTCTTGACTATATTATGTTACCAAAATAGATGGCATGAGTTTAAATGGACTAACAAAGGAAGAAACCAACGTGCGGAGAATTATATTATGAGCAAAAAATATGGCGGACTAGGGTGGTAGTGACCTATGATGACGCAATGCCGAAAACAGGCCACACTGCAGCCGACAGAGGCTCGCTGCCGAACCAGGGGTCAAGGAGGTTCATCGCGAATATTGCTCAATCTCATACAGACATGTGCGAACCTAAATATCACGTACTCGTGAATCACCGTGACATCGCTACGACCAATTAAAAAAAAAAACAAATCAGTTTCCAAATTCAAAGTTTCGAACGCGTTTACGTAACGACTCTTCCGTGGTGTTGCATTTGTCAAATATCTAGTTCAGTGTTGCAATTCTACAAAATTGATATTAAATGTTTTTTGTGTATTAACTTGGTGTAAGTAACGACATTTTTTGATGTCGTCGAGGAGCGTCGTGGAATCGTGTCCGCGTCTATTTTGAACTCCCGATCGGACGTTCGCCCGGTTGTTGAACTGGAATAATTCGGCAAACACAGGCACATTACGCGCTTGTTAATCTTATGATATTATGATACGTGTTGGGCCGTGTGCCGATTATAAAATACCTTTCCGCGTACTCGTCTACACGAGGTATCTGTAGGTATATACGCTTTATTACATCTAACGTAATTAACTATGTCTTGAAGGAAGTCGATACTGAAACAATATTAACTACAGATTCCTATCAGATAATTGAATATCGGAGTACCAATAAAGTTTAAAACCTCGTTTTAAAAGTTGTTTTTTAGGTTCGCGAGTAATAATATGACACAATAACGATAATTAATTATAGCAACGATTACATTCGCAATACAAATGAGCGGTGTGTTGTGTTTACGCGAAGTGGACGCAAACATGCAGAGATGGGTCGCGGCTGTGTGGGTGCGTCACTACACAAGTGTGGGTGTGTAGTCTCTGTGTGTGTACGTGGAAGCGCGCGATGAAATAAAATATGTCCGGTCAATGAACTCGCGGTCGGTGCCATAAAAATCGCGATACTGGCCGAAATTCAGACAGAAAGCCGAATATTCAACCTTATAATTGATTTAAAAATGTAAAGTTTATGATAGCGTGTGGGCCATAGCGCGTGTTCTAAATTCAAAATGATCTTGTTTCGATGTCCAAAAAGTCCGAATATGGCGGCCGGGGAATAGGAAGGATTACAGCTGTGCAACGAACTTTAATATGCAGCGTGCAGCTCTCGTGTCCGCCACGGCGACAGCTGTCCGATTCGCTCTTTGTCTCCCAGCACCCATGACTGAATCTTAATTTTGACCAACCCTTAAAAACGGACGTGTCAATAAATCCAACAGGATTTTCGAATTCATTTGACAGGCATCTCTAACGAAAAGGAAGAAGAAAATATATAAGCAAAAAAGAAAACTACTTACTTGAATTGAATTTTAGTGGTCCTCATTGAAACAGCATTTTGCATTTTTTTTCTCTTCAAAACGTTGAAGTTGTATCTATGGGTGTTCATTTCCGGATTGCACGCGGCGCGCGAATCAGCTGATTTCCATCCAATGACCTTGCGAACACGTCCTCCCTTCATTTTATTCATAGTATTTACAGGCGATGAGTTGTTTATCGTTCAGTGTACTCGTACGGAGGTGAACCTTCTCTTTCTACAGGAGGAAGTCTCCCCCGGACTGGTGCCTGTGAATATCCTGCGTCTTCCGCAACACATCTTGTCTCATCGGAGTTGGGGGGGCTTAGTATATTTCCGTGGGGTCTAAACCAATCATTGTCACTTCAGTATTGCCCAGTAGGATCAAGTACTTTTGTGTCCATTTTTTTTCAAAGATTCTTATGGGATTTGGACGAATGTGGGGGTGTAGAACTTGTGGAAGTTAGTACTGACCGGTGGGGTCCAGCGTGGTGTCCATGATGGTGGTTTTTTTTTAATAAAGTCCAGTGGGGTCCAGGGTAAGTATATCCATGTTAGCACAGTCAACACAACAGTTCGTTTAGTGCACGGTCGCGAGTTTGGTTCGGGGCACTGTAGTGAGCGCGCGTGCGTCGTGCCGGCCAATGAGACGAGCGCTGCGCCGGCGCGCTTATATGATAGAAGCGCGCTCTGTAGCTGACATCTGGCGGCGAGTGGACGGAACGTGGAAATATAGTTTTCCGATCGAAGTTACATTGCACTTTGTAACGATTCTTAGACTTAGGAATTTTCACTTTACAAAACAAATATTTTTTATAAATCTATTATTTTATGCTGTTTATTGTAGTGACATAAAGTGAAGGTCTTTGTAGTGTAAGCACTAAAAAGGTCGTTGAACTTGCCAGACATGGTATTACTAATAACTTCAACAGGTGGTCCTCTCGAAGTAGATCAATGACTGCTTGCTAAATGAAGGGTTAATGATCACGTTCAGTAAACAGATCGGTATTATTTTCTAGAATCCTTCTTCCTACTAATAATATTTATTATGAGTGTGGATGGATATATGGATATTTGTTTGTTTCTATTTCACGCTTAAACGGCTGTCAGGTTCTGGATGGCATTTGACACTGAGATAGATTGTAGTGTGGAATAACACATGAGATACTTTTTGTCCCGGAAAATTTACGGTTCCTGTGGAATAATATTTGAAATGTGACGCGAACGAAGTTGTGGGTAGTAGCTCGTATGTTCGATGTTCATAAAGGAATAAAAATATCATTAGAATATTTTACGAAACGTTTTTGAGTGTAAATTGAGTGGCTTAAAAACCCATGAGTGTGGAAAAGTAGCACAGCGAATGTTAAAAATACAATGTTAGGTATTTTCTTCGTATTTAACATTTGAACGACGCAAAATGTCCCAGATGTTCCTGAATTTATTTTCTTTTATTTGGAACAGGTTAAAGGTCAATTCCAGTTCACGGAAATAACACATTATTTTGATTAGATCAATCTGTTTGGTAGCAATTCTTTAACAGATTGGAACCTAAAAGTGGTTTTTAAAATGCTTCATACATTTTTCAACAATGCAAAAAATTTCGCACTTTTTCAATTTGTTTTTCATGACACGTGTTTTTTTATGTACATTTTAGGTACCTTTAAATATTTGTAAAAGACATGAATTCCCAACTATTTAAACTATTTTGGTAAGCACTTTTTTTACTTTCATGGTCACTATTACGTATTTTCGAATTAATCTTTTTTAACCTAAAAAAAAAAAAAAAAAAAATATTGTATTGTGGGTGCGTTTAACAAACATAAAATCACATACACAAACAACCAGATCCAAAACAACTATCTTTAGGCTTTACCAATATTTCCTCTATGCAGTATTCAAATTTCAAACACGCGAATAATGTAGTTATCATAAATATTTTGTCAAATTAGTTAAGTAAATAATATTAGCGCCATTTTAAAAATCGAGGTCGCATTTTTATATTTATGATACTTAATTTTTGTTAATGCTATAATAAATTGAAGTTTACAGTTTAATCAGATTTTTAATACCGTTTTTTGTAGACATTGGCGTGTTCTTCTAAATGAGTTTATTTCTGCCAAAAATAAGCTGACCCACAATCTCTCATAAAATTAATTATGACAAACTAATTAATGCGTTGCATTACTATCTAGCAATTACAATGTATTAAGTCCTTGTGTATCGTGGGTACGTTTACCCGGAATAACTATCTATAGGTTACACACGCGGACGGATGACTTTTGACTTTGATTTTACAAATATTTGCTCCGAGCGGGAATCAAACCTGCGACATGCAGCGCAGCAGCAAATCGCTCAGCCATTGCGCCAACCGTGCCATTTATAATGGAAGTAAGTTACAAAAATTGTCTACTTACGACTTCCCGACTTCCATTTATCCAGGAACCTTAAATGTGTTATATATAACTAAAAAATTAAACAGAGAATTTAATAATCGTCTCTTAAAATGCGCACTGTATAGGAGTGGAACTCTCTACCTGCGTGTGTATTTCCGAACTCATTCAACCCTAATCTCTTCAAAGTTAGAGTGAACAGGCTTCTTCTGGGTAAGCTCACTCCATCGTAGACTTTGTCTATGTCACGTCTGATCAAGATGTGAGTCAAGAGCTTACCCATCTATGCTAATATTATGAAGAGGTAAGATTTGTTTGTTTGTTTGTAACGAATAGGCTCCAAAACTACTATACCGATTTTAACCATTTTTCACCAATCGATAGCTACATTATTCCCAATTAACATAGGCTATATAACATCACGCTACGACGCACGAGAGCGGAGCAGTAACCAAAGACGTAACTTAACGCGAGTGAAATAAAACGCGGACGAAGTCGCAGATACTTCGCTAGTGTAAAATAAAAAAGAAACAGAATAGGTAACCGACATAATTTTGCGGTTAAACAAATTACGTCAATGATTAATTAGAATTTATTAATTACGCCGTATGTGCTCTTGACTCACACATGTAGATTTTTGTTAAATATTCAATACTTTAGTTTCAAACAAAGGTTTTTAAAATGTCATGTCATATAGCGAGTTTTATGAATGACTAGCTTCTGCCAGCGACTTCATTCACGTGGATATTTTTGCCCGCCATAAGTTACATCTTTGGATAATAATAATAATAATAATTTATTTGTTTCAGACCATTAATCCATATAGACTCTTAGATTCTCTTTTTAGATTTCTTTGGATAATGCTCCGTTCCCGTGGGTCGTTGCGTGATGTTATATAGCCTATGTTACTCAGGAATAATGTAGCTATCTATTGGTGAAAAAATGGTTGAAATCGATCTAGAAGTTTTAGAGCTTATTCGTTACAAACATACAAACAAACACATCTTTCCTCTTTATAATATTAGTATAGAAGTATAGACTAGTTACTGCGTGCGACTTTGTTCACGTGGTTTTTTAACATAGATACTAAAAATAATACTATTTAATTTGTTTTCTTAAAAGGTACAACAGTTCATAATAACAAAGTAATTAGGTATATGAGATTGCGTTACGTCTTTGGTTGTGTATTGCTCCGCTCCCGTGAGTCATAGCGTGATGTTATATAGCTCATAACCTTCCTCGATAAAACGTCGATAAGACTTTTTTCAAATCGGTCCAGTAGTTTCTGAGATTCACGCGTCTAAACAAACTCTTCAGGTTTATAATATTAGTATAGATTATTTTGAGTAGGTACCTACACACTTCGTTAACATATGCATGACATGTACCTGTGACCCTATTTAACTTGAAAACCAAAATGTTTTTTTTTTAGCTCTTTCGTTTGAATTAATCTGAGTCATTAGAGGCTCGTGTCATTAAGGAAATGAATGAAAATGATAACCAAAGAAACTTTACCCCTTCATAGATTAAGATAAAGATTAATCTGAGTCGGTGTAAAAAAGAAAATGACTGACTGATTGAAACTTAATACCAAACTTAATACCTAACCTAACCTAACCATGTTTTAATCGTTAGTTTTTTCCAATAAGTGCAATGTAGATGAACTAACTGAGATCGTTCAAAACATAATTATTATAATTTTAAACTTAAATAAAAGTTTGACCCAAAAGTAGTCAATATTAAAAAGTTTGTAAAACAGGAAACGTAAAAGATTTTCGCTTCTAAATTTCAAATTGTGTTACCGGAAACTATGTAAATTCAAAATTATTAAAAACGTAACCATTCGTCCCAATCGAGTAATAAAGTAAAACAAAAAGAGGTCAAAAAGGTTCCATATGCCTACTAATCCAAATAAAATGATAAACAATTTCAGAAGGTCAACAAAATTAAAACATCAAATTAAAACCTAATAATTATTTGTATTATTTTGATACAATCACGTGCGCATGATTCATTTACATATGAAAGAGTTCAACGCGCTACGTGCCGTATTATTGAGCTCTATTTTCAAAATATTAAAGTTGATTATTGATTGAGCATTATTCAGAGCTGAATATTGTGGTTTCCCAACCAATGAGGGGATTTTTTTAAATGTTGAGACGTGTAAATGTGAACACAATAAGGTTTTATTTGCAAGTTCCTTGAATAACGAATCCTTATACCCACAATGTTATAAAAATATAATTTGTTAAACGGAATGCATTTTGTTGGTCGGTCATACAAAATTCATCAAGATTGTGCTCTTCAAAAGGGTTGGCAGAAGTATACCATGATACCTAAACCTGCAAGTCTCAGCCTTTGTATAAGTCCCATGTGATAGGCTAGTCTATAACCGTCAATAACACAAATATAATCTCCAAAAGCTTTTCTTCAACCTGGGGGATAGAATCTAGAGCCCCATCATAGCATATCAGCCACAGGACGTCCACTGCTGGACATAGGCATCTCCCATAGGTTTCCAAAAGGACCGGTTGGAAGCGGCCTGCATCGAGAGCCCCATGCTTCTTTATTATTCACTCCATTATTGGCCTCAACAAATGGGAGAAACAATTGAACCGTCTTGGATCGCACAATGAAATTAATCAGAAAAGAACAGCGGAGGAGTAAAAATAACACAACTTCCACTGGAGTACATGAGTCACTCTTTCGATATGACCATAGTACCGGGTCGTACTTTATTTCATTTATGGGGCTCCAAAAATGAACAGTGCATTTTATATTATTTATTTAGTTTCATACATCATCATATACAAGTGCCATATATATATAATTTTTATTTTCTATTACATTCGAATTCCAATTCTAACCAGGTTGCTGCGGTGAACAACCTTCACAGTACCTAAATAAAACACATTTTTTTATTTGCATAAAGTACTGGGTTCCCCAAGTACTGGAATCCCCCCGTACTTGGGCTGTGACCTTCACAGCCATATAATGATTTCCAATCATTTCTAAGACTAGACAGCTTCGGTAATTATAGGTTAAAAAGACTAGGATGGAAATAAACACTAAGATCAACTGGGGTTACTTCGTTGTCAGACTTGGATCTCTGCCTTGTCATACATGACATCTATATGAGGCTGTGTACACTCTAAAAATATAGTAACCTATAAACATATAGTATTGTAAGCTTTTCATATAATTTTGGAGATTCTATGTTCTTCTTCTTTATCGTGTGGGCAGTAAGGTCTAACGACCCCACACACCCTAGTGTCAGAGTTTCTAAACCGCCTCAACAGCCCTGACGTAGTTACCGATGTCAGTGATATCCAAGATAAACTTAGAAAGTACATATATGAATTAAAAAAAGTCACATTGGTACTTGCCCGTGCCCGATTGCGAACCGACAACCTTATGTATAAGAGGCGGGCGCTTCAACCACTGGGCCATCACGACACTTAACCACTTATTCTATGTTGAATCTGATAAGTATTAGTACCTTATTATAGGACCTCCTCAGTCGTGCTAAGGACTACTAGGCTAAAGGAAATTAAGTCTAATATTATTTACATTGCTCCACTCATTGATAATACAAATATGAATGAATTGACGTAATATTGGTTTTATTTATAATTTGGATCGCGGAAAACATTTTGAAATTAGCTCGGTGGGTTTTAACAATAGTTCAGAAGTAAACATGTTTGGTTTATGACTAATTAATTGTTTATGTACATTGTAAAATAATTGCTGACATTATGTGTGTGAATAAATGAAAATACTAACTTATTATCATTTGTAAACAAAATACTTACTAGGAATCTTTCTCTATATCAATTAATTTGTACTTTATTTTACATTAACAATTACTGAGAAAAATTATTAGTTTATGAATGCTTTTATTTGTAGTAAATGAATGGTATCAGAATAAACATTACTTACTTAAAAAAGATAGAAATATAAATGCAGTTACTTTTTATTACCAGGTACCACACTATCTAAGATAGATATAGTTATATAATACTAATCCCGATTGTATACAAATACAATTAAAAATAAAAATTAACAAAAATCAAATGTTACCACTACGGCGATGCTTCAGTAGTGATGTCCTTCGACATATTGTAATGTCGATAGATCCGTTTACATAATGTCGTGAACACAATATCGACACAGATGTGCGGGAAATGGGGGGGAAACCGTACGAGTAGGGGGTCCATGAGCAATGACCTGGCAGTGACAATGAATTAAATAAAACGAAGATATAGATGTGATAGACATATTAAAAAAAGAGAATTTCCTTCAGAAAATCTATAGAAAAAGAGATTTGTAATTAATTCGAGATAACAAAAAAAAAACAAAGACACGTTTCTTGTATGTACCCCCTTTAATTTTTATTTGTGTGTTATAGCGACCATAGATATTATAAATCCACACGTTCTGAAAATTTCAAGTATCATATATTACGGTTCCAAAGGTACAACCCTGTGACAGAGGCACAGACAGACAGACAGACGTATGAGCGAGATCAATAGGGCTCTGTTTTTACCTTTTGGGTGCAGAAATACAAGGCCCAAAAATACATGACATGTATTGAAAAGTGGATTCCAGTCGATATACATATTTTTATTATTATCATCATCATCATCAGCAGCCCACTGCTGGGCATAGGCCTGTCACAAGGCGCGCCACTGAGCCCGATCTTCGGCTATTTTTTTAGTAAGTCCTAGTATAAGTTAGTCTTACAGACACCCTACATGCCGGCAGCTATCAGCCGGTCGCGACGTTTCCTTTTCCCTGTGCAAGAGAAAACTGCTTTCTTATCTGACGATATCCAATCCGTGGGTACAGACGTACACGTAATCTTAAGATAAATGTACGTACTTGCTTAAGGCTGTCATACACGGTTCACTTTTGCTTTTTAATTTGGTTGAATCAACTATGTAGATAAAATTGTGCGAACGACTTTATAAACCCGTGTATAATAGTTACTCAATTTTTTTTTTGTCCTGAACCATACTTGGCAATCTTTCTGTTACGCAGATATTGAAGCCTGTACTTAATACATGCACCCATCATTACAAAATTTTGTAGGCGTTACTAAAAAAAGGTGATTTTTCACACCAAAAAGGAGTGATTTTACTTTTCAAGTTTCTTAGTTGGATCAGTAGTAAGCATATATAATTTTACTCACCGTATATACAAGTGAATCATTTATTATAGATCATACCCTTAATTTCTGTGATTTTACAAATCCAAGACAATTGATTTGGTTGATTGAATTGAATCGATTTGGTTGAACCGTGGTTCACGGTTACCAGTACCTTTTCTGTACTTGTTTATGAATAAACCATGAAACCGATACCGAGATTTTTCTGAAAGAAGTTTGTCAAAACTGTAGGTACTGAAGTTAGGTAGCCACAACGGAGGATAAAGGCGGTTGACCATTTTTTAACCAATAAGGTAGAAAACAACTGCCACTGTCCACGGTTGTACCTACGTTAAACGCTTAAATGATTTTATTTTATTCTGTAATGCCTTAAATTAATGTAAATAAACGTTAATTTGTTTGAGATAAATCTAATTTGATAGGTCTAATTTCTATGTACAGTTTATTGTTTACCAGCTTATGCCTAGTTATCACGTCTTTGATTACTGCTCAGCTCCTATGGCTCGTGGCGTGGTGTTATAAAGCTTAAACTATTCGTATATTAAGTCAAATATTTTCCCAATCCGATTCGTAGTTCTAGAGTAATCTCTATAACTTTAGCGATTTTAAACAAACAAAATAACTCTTCAGCTTTATTATGTTAGTATACATTTACACATACTTATATACCATCACGCCTGTATTCCCTGAAGGGTTACGCAGAGATGTACAAATGTACACCCTCACTTCGCCGGTATGTTTAGGTCCCATGTAACAAATCCCATGGCACAAATCCTAACTCCGAGTAGCGACTTAAAATTTTAGGAAAACTCACTAACACTTTGCTTGACCTGGGAATCGAACCCATCACCTCTGGCGTAGCTTAGGACCACAGGGACCACTAGGTTAACGAGGCAGTTATCATAGATTTCAAAGTTTTATTTACTTACTTGATATTTCATAAAATGTATTACAAAATTGAGACCCGCCTGACATGAATGGGGGTGAATAAACAATATTAAATATTCATTTACCTCTTATGACGTCAAACTGCCGACAATTCAGGAATAAATCTGAATGATGCATCCCAGGTTTCGGCACATTGGTCGTATACCTACATCAATAATATGCTAAAATGTTACAAGTCAATGTCACTTAGTCCCCTCCAATGCTGAAGTTAGTTCATTGATTATTCTGGCTCGATTTTGTTTAAAAATAAACAGTATTTTTTAAACGTTATTGAGAATATTGGAATGACTGTTGTTTTAAAACTGTTTGATATAATATTGAACTGTGGACTATGGAAAGAAGCATTCTTTTATCACCAATGTAGGGTCCTGAGTTCGAATTCCTAGGTCGGGCGAAAAGTGTTATTGAAATATTCCATTACGAATTTTTCGGTAGCCTGGTGTTAGGATGCTGGTGGTGTGACACCATACAATATATCCCAAAAATATTGTACGGTAGTGCGGAACCTGTCATGTGCAAATCCGGCTCGCATTTTGCTGATTTTTTATTGACTATTAGCTTCTGCCCGCGACTTCATCAGCGTGAACTCTTTCACCAACGTTACGCGTGATGTTGTGTGACCTTTACTATTCCTAATGAATCTGGCCATCGTATACAAATAGTATTTTCAAACCAACTGGTAGTTTCAGAGATTTAGTTATTAAGTGTTTAAACAAAGAAATAAACTCTTCAGGTTTATTATATTAGTATTGATGTTAGATGGATAACTAAATCCATGGAGGGGACACTCCTGTCTTTATTGGTGAGATTCTTAAGAAAGCTCGGGTGCTTGTATGACCAGAAGCATGAACGTGAACGAGGCGAAAGGAGTATGTAAGGATCGTAGCGGGTAACGTTCTGTTGTTTCAGCCTGCCTCCAAGTGAAAAAGGCGTGAGTTTATGTATGTATGTTTGTAATAGATGTTAGTTATTGACTAAGTTCTAAGACCACCTAACAATCAAGAAATACAGATAATAATTATGAAATGCACGTGATCACGCGACGCGTGTTTTTTGCCGACGTGTTTCATTCCAACGTGTTATTGTGTGAGGTTACGACACACCTAGGGAATACCTCGGCGGCGCTTAGTCATTGTCTTGGTACACATCATCAGATTAAATGCTAAGTGTATTGACTTCTTCATGACGATGATTTAGTATAATAATTAGTTTAGTTTCATCATTAGTCTAGTTCTAATTAATCTGAGAAAGGGTAGTGGGATAGTGATCCCACTGCTGGGCATAACGCTCTTCTTTTACTTGTTCTTGATGATACCTATTTTTGCAGTCAAAGCAGCGTTGCTGTGTTCCGGTTTGAAGGGTATGGGGGCCGGTGTAATTACAGGCACATGAGACCTTTCAACTCTGTCGCTGAGGTGGCAACACATTTGCAAGGCCTCTGGTATTGCAGATGTGTATAGGCAGCGGTGACCACTTAACATCAGGTAGGCCTCAAGCTTGTTTGTCATCCAATGATATAAAAAAGAACTAAAAGTTTAAACTATCTGGATGCAGTAGATCGCTACGTTTATTGCTGCGTCAAAGGCATTGTACAGGTCGTCAAAGGTGCAGGTGAACGGACGATTGGACAAGTATAGCATATAGAACATAGTTTGATCAGGACCACTACAATTGCACTGGATTTTGAACGGGTCTATAATGCCCTATTTCGCCAAATTATGTTTACGGCTGCGACGATCTTCGCAGGGCAGCTGGTAGCAATTTGATGAGAGTTGCCGAGAATCGAGCTAAGTGGCGTGCTAGTGGAGAGGTCTATGTCCAGCAGTGGACTGTTGTACGCTGATGATGATGATGATGTTTACAGCGGCCTATTTGGGTGCGCAGTCGATTCAGTGCACTCCAGATATACCACTTGACTGGCGTGGACAAATCTTTTTAAACTCAAAAGTGCACGTTTCGTCATCATTATAATTAGCCACTGCTATAAAGGTGATGAAATTATTACTCCAAGTGGATAATTTCCGTATTTTTAATTAAAAACGTTCATATTTTATCTAAGTCCCAATCTGTCAAAATTATCTCTAATTTACCTACATTTATGACATTTATGGTCGCTGAGATGAGATTGCGACTAGATTTTGAATGTTATTAGTCAGTGTGACTTTCTGAGTTAGGCTAGTGTTAGATAGCAAGACAAGGACTTAAGAATATACCTAACTGGTTAGCAGAAAAAAATACGTTGTTTTTAAAGCTTATTTTAATAATTTTACAAAATGTGTGTTTTGTGGTGTAGCAAATTTCGAAAAGCAATCTAAACTCAGTTTCAATACAACCTGACACAGCTCAAAACTTCCATCCTTTACATTTCTCATATGAAAGAAAAATACACAAATATAAGCTAAATCAAAACCATTCAGAACCGGAGTCATTATTTAATGAACCAACTCAAACGCTTTCGTACGCGACCGTACACCAGTTATTAGAAAACAAGTATGTACTAGTACTATAACTAAGATTTCTACTTCCTAGTTTTCTAATCTATAAAATGGAACTTTTTATGGCAACTTTACTTGAAGTAAACGTATTTAAAATGCTGTATCGTGTTAATTTTTAAATTAGTCAAGACACTTCGCTTCCATTAGGATTGGTTTATGCTCCCGTGATTAAGGCAAGCGCCTCTCATGCAAGCTGACTGACAGACAGCAGACTGTGGACTCACAACTGGGCACGGGCAAGTACCAGTGCGAATTTTTCTAATTCAAATATTTATAAAGTTTATCTTTGAAATCACTGACATTGGTAAAGAAAAACATTAAGGAACCTGGACTTAAATATAAATCTTAAACTGGCAATCCACCTTGAGCAAGCGTGGTGATTAATGCTTGTGCTTTCTCTGTATGGAAAGAGGCCTTTGCCCTGCAGTGGGACAATAGCATGCTGGTATTGATACTAACAAAACAAACAATATCATACCATAGGAATCACAGACAGTATTCTGTGCTGAGCATGCACGGATGAAAAAGAACTGTAATGGTGGGTCCATACGATACAGACTTTTGTCTGTACAGATATCTGCACAGACTATAAAGTCTGAGTAAAAATTTTTACTCAGAGATCTTTACCAAATGTCTGTGCAGACTTTTCATCAGTTCAGACTTCATGAGTTTTGCTCCGACAATCGTACAGACATGTACGCAGACTTCCGACTTTTCTGGTACACCGACATTTGTCTGTACTGATTTGTTGTACAGACAAAATTCAATAGAAGTCTGTGTTAAGTTTGTATCGTGTGGACCCACCATTACGTATGTATCTGCTTTTCGAGTGATCCAGAGCCAGATCTAAAGAAAAGACCTCGGTCTCACCAATGTCTCTTGCAGACGTCCTGAGCAGTTTGGTAGAATTAACCTTGTTCTGGAGGGAGGTGGGTTTGCATGGTCCATTAAGGACTAAGCGTTGTAACCAAAACCCCATGATAGATAGATAAAGTCATTCACCTTATCATTATCATCATAATATCAGCCGCAAGACATCCACTGCTGAACATAGGCTCCCCCATAGATTTGCAAAAGGACCAATTGGAAGCGGCCTGAATTCATTGCTTTTATTTTATTACTCCTTAAGCCAACTAAAGTAGCAAAATACTACGGTAAACAAGTGTCAATGAGTTATATAGTTCGGTAGCTATTAGCGTGGCGGTACATAAGCGGCGCACTGCGAGTTTTCACCGCGCTGCGTACGCGCGTGTAATAGTAATGCACTCTGTTAGCTATGCACTCCGCGTCCCAGCAGTTGCGCAATGTTCTCATATCCTCCATTTTACAATTACGATAGATTCGACTGCCTCGTTGTCTCGTGGTGGGTTCCCGGGTCCGGCAAAAATGTTATTGAGTTTTTCAAAGACAAAGTCAAATCATTTATTTCAATTAGACAATTAAAGGGCTCTTCTGAACGTCAATTTTACGAAAAAAAAATTGAACCTAGTTGCCCATTCCAAAGGTAGCTTCGTATGGAGAAGAACGGGAAAGAAACTCCATACATACTCTTTTTAAAAAAATGTAGTATGTACATTTCCATTAGGAATTTCTCAGTGACAGCCCGGAGTTTGGAAGTTGGTGGTGTCACACCCCCGTGATTTAAGAAGCACGTAAAGCCGTTGGTCCTGCGCCTGATCTCTCCCCGATTGTATCGGATTGCCGTATTATCGGAATATGAGAGTTAGGGAAGAGGGAGAGCACCTGTGTTTTCGCACACACTTGTGCGTACTTAACTAGTCTGTATTAAGATTAGCCGCCGTGGCCGGGATCGGTCTGGAGAATTCATTTTTTTACGATAGATTTATTAAGACTTTTTTTGTATATTTACATTTTTTGATGTGGGCAGTATAATTTATATGTCACGTGCGGAATTTGTTAGTGTTAAGTACTTTGATCACGTGAGACATATTTTATGGAGAGGTGGAGCCGTTTTAGAACTATGTGCATTGGGTTGTAATGAGAGCGTCCTGACAATGTCGTGATGGCTCAATGCTTAAGGCCTCTCATGCATGAGTTTCTGAGTTCGATTTTGGGCAAGTACCAATGTTACTTTTTCAATTCTTGTTAATAGTAGAAATAGCCTGGCATTATTTTTTATTTTTAAGAGTATCTTAACAAATTAACCAAAAGAAAACACTTTGCAACCTCTGAAACTTGTGCCTAAGTATAACTATCAACATCATCTTTTTGCCCTTATCCCATGTTACTCGGGGTTGGCGCAATACGTTTTTTTCTTCCATTCCAACAGTCATGATATCACTGACTCCCTTCTTTATCATATCAGTCTTCATACAATCCATCTTGAGTATATTGGCGCTAGAACTTATAAGCCCTTTTTTGATTGCCTAAAAGGACCAAGCTACTCTCAGTACTAGACTAAAGAAACGGACACTATATAATTTCATGAACATATTTTTATATTTATAGTCGATAGTTCATTGTAAACATGACAGGTGGCAGCAGCTACGTGAATAAATTAAGTATTAGCATGTACCACTGTGTTTAGCAGTTCATTAAGTAATATGTTTGTAGCCTTAGGCTTGAATATCTTGCCATTATTATGTTTTAAAATACATTATATTTTATGAACGTATCTAGTTTCAGTGGTTCATGCTGTGAAAATTGTTTGTGAGAAGGTGCTTACATCTATGGTAATGTAGAATGGCTCTTTCTCTTTAAACAGGGACTAGGTTTTGCTAGCGACATCGCCCGCATGAAAGTCAGAGTCTAATCCGTATTGAGCTCATGTTTTCTACCTTTGAAGTACCTATCTACCGAATTTCAGCTTCATGAATCAAGTAGTTTTTGAAATTTCATGTTCAGTGGTTGAGAAATCTTTCGCTTTTGTAATATAACCTGAAGTTCCCATTGCTAGGTCACAGGGCTTCCTTACTGTAAATGTGAGTAGACTGTAATCCACCGCAATTTTAAGTGGAGCCAATATCCATGTAATCTACACCAAAATGAGTAGCACTGTTACCTGTCAGTTTTTGAGGCGTCTTTGACTACCCATAACGTCTGTCAAAGATCTACAAATAACAGCCGACATCTAAGGGTTAGATCATAGCGCAGAAGTCTAATTATGATCATAATCAATTTTTTTGAAGTTATTTCTTTATCACAGTATCATGGTCAAACTATTATGCAGTCTAACCAATGATGTATTCCTTTTCAAACGAAATCCTCTGGGAAATACGTCATAGCTGAATGTTTATGTATGTTCCTAGTTGCTGGCAGCCAACTTGTAGCCTCTGCCAATAGAAAAAAGTCGTGAGCAATAGATACTACATATTGAACTTTCTAGGAAAGTATTGCGTAGTTAGTTTATTGCAGGCAAATGGTTAAATCAGCTTTTAGATAATTCTTCTAGTATCTAAAAAAAAAATATTGGAAGAGTTTTTTTGTCTCGTCTCATCTTTCTTTTTGGCTAATTAGAACGGTAGTCGCAGAGCCAACAGAGGCTGCCTTGGGTACTCCTTGGACCCCGAACGAGCATTTACGTATCGCCGTTTGTGAAGGCTCCATTTTGTTGACGATTAACTCAACCGTTTAATATTGTGTAATGTTGGTCCCAATGTAGTACCCTGAGGCAGACTTGTATTTATTTGTTGATATTGTTCAAAAAAGTACTAAAATAAATATCTAGACGTTGACCAGCAGCTCCCACATGACCGCTAATAACTACATACCACGACCCCAACTAAGGCGCAGTGATTTTGGCATTATCTTCTTTGGTCATTCATTGCTCGTGGGAGTCAAAGGGCTCACCATGTATTTATGTAAAAGTTTATACTTAATTAAATATGTTTGTGGCAAACCTTCAGCAGTTATTGGTTAATTGACTACGTTTTATGACATAAACTTAATTAATTCTTTGAATGTCATTGCAGTAGCTAAGTATATTTAACCTGTCAAAGATCAGAGTCGTGAAATCATGTATGTTTATAAATAGATGAACTATGATGAGAACTCTCCTTAGTAATGTTATATGTAATTTCATACTTAATCTTTGCGCTTTCGCTTTCAGAAGCTTTCTATTGTCAGTGAAAATTAACACGCGTCTCTGTCTGATAATAAAAATGATTTGATATAGATTTTAGATAACTAAATTCTTAGCTACAAAGTTTGAGCAGAATTAAAGAACATTAAAAGTGTTTAAACAAAAAAAGCAAACGAATTGAGAAGTGGATAATATACGAGCATATTAATGGAACGGGTGAGTTAATAAACTCTAGTGCATAGAACTTTTTATGGAGGGCAAACTTAAAGCGTTTTGCTAAAAGTTTACCTGTCTTATTTATTGATGAATTTAAAATTGAACGTTTTTCTGTATCCATTGACAACCATGTGATATACTGTATTTAAAAATATCAATAACACCAATATACATTATCGCCAGACAGTTTCCATAGGCCATAATTTCAGTCAGACGCTTTAAAGATTATACTTAAAAAGTAAAAAAAAAATATTATTAGTCATGCTCATGATGAGCATGACTAATAATATTTTTTTTATTTATTACCACTTAATTTAATAATAATCTATTTATTATTTTTTTATTATTTAGGTGATATTTTAAGGATCAATTTAGGCGATGTCACGTTAAAGCCCAATGAAAAGTAAAACTGCTTGCGCACTGGGATGAAAATGTTTAGCCGTTTGTAATTAATGTGAGTTTATGCGCTTACAGAAGTTACAGGAGAAATAACTAGTGCACAGCAAATAGTAAAAGGAAATAAAAAATAATAATAATGAAAGTAGGAACGTAACTGCGCGGGCAATTCTTTTGCTACTTCTGCTTTCCATGTTCGCAGCTTTCAGTGAACACTGGTGTGGCACTTGCTTGTACTCCACCCAACAACATAAAAAAATACAGGAATAAAATATTCCTAAGCAAGTGCGACAGCTTTCGCTGCGACAAAAAAGTCGTGATGAGTGCAACTATCATTAGTTTCTGAGAATGTTTACTAATATAGATTTGACGTAAGCGCACGAGTAATAGCAGCGATGGCGTTAAGGAGAGAGTAGAGACTTAAGATGCGACACCTAGCTTTGTTTAGATGCATTTTTGGATAGGAGAAACTGTGGAGTCGAAGATTAGAAAGATTTTTTTTTTTTGTATTTTTTTTTGCTGAAGATGATTAGTGTTTTTGTTTTTTTACATAGCAATGTAGTTTATTACAAATCAATCGGTCATTTTAGTTTATAAAATACATAAATATTTTTTTTAGGCAATGATTCATAATATGTCCGGGGTAAAAAACAATTTACGTTTTGCAAAACAAATTGGATTTTCAGCCATAGTGACTGTTAATAATAAAACAGCGTAGTCTAGATTTCAAGACGATACATTTCAGGAGAATCCCTTAAGACATATTATGCAGTTGGTAATTTTTATTGAGGACAATCCTACTACTATTATAAAGGCGAAAGTTTGTATGTATGGATGTATGGATGTATGGATGTGTTACTCTTTCACGCTTAAACGGCTGAATGGATCTGGATGAAATTTGGCACAAAGATAGATTATAGTCTGGAATAACACATAGGCTACTTTTTATCCCGGGAAAATGTACGGTACCCGTAGGATAACACATCAACTGTGACGCGGACGAAGTCGCGGGCAGAAGCTAGTTTGTTATAATTAGAAGGAATGTATGTCCATTACATGTCATTGGGCTTTTCTACCGAGCTTTGATAATATGTACTATACTACCTAAATAAGAAAATCCCATTGAAAAGGATAAATGCTGGGACGATTACAAATGAAAGTTTTTATGACCCAATTTTTATTACTAACTAGCTGACCCGCCACGACTTCGTTCGCGTGGTATCCTACCCCTACCCTACCCTACCCTACCCCTACCCTACACCTACCCTACCCCTACCCTACCCTACCCCTACCCTACCCTACCCCTACCCTACCCTACCCTATCCCTACCCTACCCCTACCCTACCCCTACCCTACCCCTACCCTACCCCTACCCTAACCCTACCCTACCCCTACCCCTACCCCTACCCTACCCCTACCCTACCCCTACCCTACTCCTACCCTACCCCTACCCTACCCCTACCCTACCCCTACCCCTACCCTACCCCTACCCTACCCCTACCCTACCCCTACCCTACCCCTACCCTACCCCTACCCTACCCCTACCCTACCCCTACCGACATTATAAGTATTATCACAAATCTTTTGTATGGGAGTATAGAAAATTGTTGTTTTTAGACTTTTTCAGGAAATTTAATTTTTTTTTTTTTTTTTTAGAATATTTCTCTCCGTAAGAACCATCCTCGTACTTAACGGAGTATTTTAAAAAAAGAATTAGCGAAATCGGTCCAACCGTTCTCTAGTTTTGCGCTTACCAACACATTTTGCGATTCATTTTTATATTATAGATTTTAAAAGTGTTCCTGGAGTTTCTTGTTTGTTCTTCTCCATAAAAATCTACCGTTTGGAACGAGCAACTATCTTCATCTTTCTGACTGATTGATTCCTTCAGAATTCAAAAGTGCCTGTAAATGGATTTATTTATTTATTTCATTTATTTATTAATTTATCTACTTACATCTACAATTACAGACTAACCCAATGCGATAAATAAATGAGTTGACCTATCAATTTTCTAGGTGGTTTTTTTATAGAAAAGTATTTGAAGGATTTTCAGAAAAAAAAAATAAGTACCTACTATAGGTAATTTTCTTTTTCCATAAATTAAAAATAAAATACTTGCCACGAAGCTCTCAAGCTAAGCGACTCAGTCCGACCGTGCGCTAAAAGTGGGTTAGCGTAAGAAAGCGTCGCGCGCCGCACTACGCATGCGCGAACTGCCGCCCACCTGCGCGCGCGCCTCGCCTCCACACTTTTTACTATTTTTGTTTTGACTCTGTTGACTGTACTTGTTCGTTTGAGTTTATAATGTTGTTTTATGTGCAGTCATTAGTGTTTAGTGTAATTGCCTTGTTAGCCTAGTAGTCATATGCGCGACTGCTACGCTAGAGGTCTTGGGTTCGATTCCCAGGTCGAGCAAAAAATGTTATTGGGTTTTTCTATGAAATTCTCAGTAGCAGCTCGGAGTTTGGATTTGTGCCCGGTTAATGGCAATAGGCTCGCCCCCTATTACATGGGACCTAAATATACCGGCGAACTGTGGGTGTACATTGATACACCTCTGCCTAACCCTTCGGGGAATACAGGCGTGATGGTATATATATAATATGACGCAAGTCTGGCAGCACTAGGATTTCAGACTAATATATTTATTACATTATTTAGGTACTAACATTAGCCAGAAAAACGTGGTTACAAACCGCAATTATTCAATAATAGGTATTTCTATTTAAATTTTATTACTAAATGTTATATTGTACATGCCCTAAATTATGAATAAGTGGTTTTTTTGTAAGAGGGAAATTATTGGAAGTTACAAATTAATAATATATTAATATTATTAGTTGGTTGGTAAGATAAACTGTCCAGTTAATGACTAAGTTAGTTTATATTTAAACAGCGTGTCACTAAAAAGTTTATATCCATACGGGTGATAGATGTTTGTCACTCAACCACGCCAAAACGGCTGAACAAATCTAGATGAAATTTGGCACAGATATAGAATAGCATTTAGGCTTTCTATCTCTCTTGGAAAAAAGTACGGTTCCCGTGAAACAATATATTACCTTTGATGCTAGTGCTACAATAAATGAAGAACATAGCATTACACCTGTATTCCCCGAAGGGTTAGGCAAAGGTGTACCAATATATACCCGCAGTTCACCGTTATGTTTAGGTCCCATGTAATAGGGGGCGAGCCTATTGCCATTATAAATAATACCAGTCCATAACTGTCCCACTGCAGGGTAAAGGCCTCTTCTCATACAGAGAAGGCACGACCATTGATCACTACGCTTGCTCAAGGCAGATTGGCGATTTCAGACTTATATAAATTATAAGTCCAGGTTTCCTCACGATGTTTTTCTTCACAGATGTCAGTGATGTCCAAGATAAACTTAGAAAGTATTGCCATTAACCAGGCACAAATCCTAACCCCGAGCTGCTACTGAGAATTTCGCAGAAAAACCCAATTACACTTTTTGCTCGACCTGGGAATCGAAATCAAGACCTAGGCTATCATGAAAACTTCATTTGTTGATTAACAAATAAAATTTTCATGATATATTTTTATTTACGTCCGACATCTATTTGAAATTCCAAGCTTTCTGATGGTTAGCGTATTTAATGCAAGTGCAGGTAAATAGGGCATGGTAATA
The DNA here is from genome assembly GCA_932526535.1 of Caradrina clavipalpis. Taxonomy (NCBI): domain Eukaryota; kingdom Metazoa; phylum Arthropoda; class Insecta; order Lepidoptera; family Noctuidae; genus Caradrina; species Caradrina clavipalpis. The sequence continues at coordinate 4,327,011 of OW052110.1, forward strand.
TGGGTTTCTGGCACGAAGCCTCGGGGCTATGGACGTGCCATACACATGTAACATGTTCCAACAAGAAATATATCATCGAACAATAACGTAAAAATAAGCGAACACTTTTATGGGCAATAAATTGTCCTACTTTTAATATTGTAGGTATTTTAGTGCTTAACAAAACATTTGTAAAAAAATGTAACTCCCCAGACCGATTCCGACCACGGCGGCTAATCTTAATGCAGACTAGCCAAGTATTACAGGAGATATTATGGTGCACAAGTGTGTGCGCAAACACAGGTAGTACACCCGCATTCGGGTGTGGTGCATTCCCACTTCCTAAACTCTAATAGTCTGATGGAACGCCTATGCGATACTACGAGTATACAAATTTTATCCACATTATAATAAGGACCTAAATGCTTCACTTTCTTCAGAAATAGGGCGTTATAGTCTTTGACAGCCTTTTTCTTTAATCTAGGGACTCTCATATTAGTATAAATACGTGTTATATACAAGCTGAACTGGTGTGTGGTGTGGTGTGATGGTAGGGTTACTTAATTAAAGTCGAATCACTTATTTCAATTAGACCATTAAAATAATCTTTTCAATGGCGAAAATATGAAAAATTACTTAAATCTACTTGCCCCCCGTGTTGTAGTTCCCCTCACCCCCCAAAAGGCGGGTATGTATTCTTCCTCTTTAAATAAAAAACTTTATTAAAATTTTGTATAAAAACAAACAAAGAATAATTTAGGAAGCTGAAGACGTTTTTCATTATTTGTCTAAACACGCTAATCTCTGGATCTACCCGACGGATTGGTTTTTTTTTTGTAAATAATAGCTAGATTTGTGAGAAATAGCACAGCCTAGGCTATATAACACCACGCTACGCAGCGGATCACTAAGGACGTAACTTAAAGCGCGTGAATAAAACAATGCGGGCGATCGTGGGCAGAACCTAGTTAATTATATTTTTGGAATCAGATGACGAAGACTTGATTAAGATCGCAGAAAGACGTTGGATGCAGGCCGCTTCCAACCAGTCCTATTGGAAATCTATGAGGCAGGCCTATGACTAGCAGTGGACGTCCTGCGGCTGAAATGATGATGATCATGATAATAAATATGTCAGATTATAACAAGTTATACAAAGACTGGCTTTAAAAAAAGTGCAAACCGAACTGACAGTCGTGTACATTTGGCAAAAAAAAAAGAAATGATTAATGTCATCCGTATTAATTTAATTACCTCTACGATGTTCATGTTAAACTTTCTAATTATAATTGAATCAAACGCGGTCCACGTCGCATTACAATAAAAGCTAACAAAAAAAGCAGTTGCATTTATCAAGACGAGAAAGTATTTAATTCATTTACAGAGGTACTAATAATAGAAATGGAATATGATTGAAGAAAGTTTCTGTTGAGGAGGGAAATTGGTCATGTTACTTGAGATAACTGCCTTGTTATCCTAGTGGTCCTAAGCGCGATTGCTACGCTAGACGTCTTGGGTTGGATTCCCAGATCGAGCAAAGTGTTATTGGGTTTTTCTATGAAATTCTTAGAAGCAGCTCGGAGTTCCAGTGTTAACATTTTTAGTTCGTACGTTCCGGTCGGTCGGGTAGTATCATTGGGTTTTTGTTAGTCCCGGCTGTCTTTCGTTGATCTTTGACAGTTGTTACGGGAAGCAAGAAACCTGAAAGTGTTACAACCAGTCTTACCAAGGGTTATCGCGTTATCCAGTAACGTAAGTCCGTATCCAAGTAAAACACTGGTATTCAGCTGCATCCTGTTAGATTGGAAGCCGACCCCATCATAATTAGGAAAAGGCTAGGCAGAAGAAGTATTGAATATTTGCGTTAAACGCATTTTAACTGATTTGTTTTTGGAAATAACAAAACAAGTTCGCTGGCATAACATCATTATTGTTATCTAACATTGTTATTTTAATTAGGTAAAATACAAATATAGTAACAAAACATTTGCAAGGCTAACAAAATTTGATTCATGGGTTTTTTGCGTAACAAACCAACAAATGCCACATATTACTGACTGTTAACATGAAATAATACTAGTGTTCATGTATTTTTCAGGAATAACCGAAATATTTGTGTAAATAAATATGTCATTGTATGAAAAATGTTTACATTCCCTTACTAGTGGACACGACTGTACATGACATGCACCATGTACGGATACCGTCATCCATTGGTTAATCCTCTTTTTTTTACCGGTGGGAAATCATCAAATGACTTCCCACGGGCGAGAGGGAGTGTCAGACTTTTACTGACTAAAACCTATCCATGCTCCTTCTGGTGCCCTTTGCATTCCGGGGGCGCGGCATCACTTTCGAACAACCCGCAGTCCGAATTGCTGACATCTCATAGAAGCGCGCGTGGAACACGAACGCGCCGTCGACACAGCCTGTCGTTAATTAACTTACGGACGGTGAGCTACCCATTGCTCGCCGTTCATAGGCCCGAAATGGGGTTGAAGTTTACATACCTACGAAATTGCAAGCGAAGCTAAACCTGCTAAGCTGATATTGACGGGGCGGCACCGCTCTACTTTTGCCTATGTATGTCGGACTTTTAAAGTTACTGCTAAGTTAGGTATGTACCGAGCTGATTCATTAACTGCACTATATTGTACTGACGTATGGTGTGCGTATAGGAAATTTGGATGGGAAAACAACAAAAAAAAACATACGTAGCTACTAGCTGCACTATAATAACAATGTTGTTATAGTAAAGTTTGACCACAGATTAAAAAGCTGTGGTTTGACAGACGCAGTTTAGCTGACGTGGAAGAGGTTCTTCGCAAAGAGTTCGTCCGGGGAAGTACTGTCACCTGGTACCAGTTAACTTTTACCAGGTTTCTGTCATTAAGCAATGTAGTTGTGTGTTTGTTGGGCGCCAAGAAAACAGATACATACATACATTCAATCATACCTGTATTTCCCGAAGGGTTAGACAGAGGCAGACCAATGTACACCCACAGTTCGCCGGTATGTTTAGGTCCCATGTAATAGGGGGCGAGCCTATTGCTATTAACCGGGTGCAAGAGAACATCGTAAAAAGAACCTGATCCTATAATTTCAATTGTTAATCTAAGCCATCCAGGGACCAGCTCAAATACTTACAAAAAACATACATACCATCACACGTATATTCGCCAAAAGGTTAGACAGAAATGTACTAAATGTACACCCACAGACCGCCGGTATGTTTTAGGTCCCATGTAACAGGAAACGAGACTATTGCCATTAACCAGGCACAAATCCTAACTCCGAGCTGCTACTGAGAATTTCATAGACCCAATAACACTTTGCCTGACCTGGTAACCCAAGACCTCCGTGCGCCCACATCACCACTAACCACACACCAAGATCCCAATTCAAGCGCAGTGATTTTGGCATTCACATCTTTGGTCCTCTTAGACTCCATATAACTTAATTCTTACCGTTTCCCCCCACGTGTACCCTCTCCAGATTCAAAAATTGCCCATACAGTACCTACAATGAACACAGGGGAAGGTAAATGAATACTCTTCACCTCTTAAACTGCAATCATACGCTGTGGTGTATTTCCCTATCTGACGTACTGGTAACTATTATACAACAATACGAAACAACGGTTTTCCTTCCACGTTACGTATTCATCTTCATAACAATAAAACCTATTTCGATTATTAATTTATTGTGATGATATTTTACGGTGTTTACTTCCTTCAGGGTTTTGTACCTTTGTGACGTTTATTGTTTTCCATTCATAAACAATTAAAGTGGTTAGTTATCCTGGATTGGTATTAACCTGTTGATCAGCTTGGGGTCCTGGGTTCCATCCCCAAATTGGGTAAAAAGTTAAGTAAATTGGATTCGTCCACTGGCAAACCGGGAAGGGACACCCTAGAAAGACCTACCCTGACCTTATTGGTTTCTTCAGAAAGGTCAGGTGCGCAGTACTCGTAACCGGCGTGCTTGTATGACCAGATGTATGAATGTGGACGAGGCGAAAGGAGTATGTAAGGATCGTAGCAGGTGGCGTTCCGTGGTTTCTGCCTACCCCCATGGGAAAAAGGCGTGTGTTTATGTATGTATGGATGTATCACTAGGAATTTCTCAGTAACAGCCCGAAGCTTGGTAGATGGTGATATCGTTCGTTGCAGGATCCAAAACACTTGTATCGTTTCTCCAGGATCGTTGAGCTTCATTGCCTCGACGCTATTTTGGTGGTCTCCACTGCTAAATCTGGCTTTCAGAAGTTGCAAAAAAAAATGTGTGGTGACACCTCCATGCCTCAGTAAGCATGTAAAGCCGTTGGTCCTGTGCCTGATCTATTGCTAGTCGTGTCAGATTGCCGTCACATCGGACTATAGTATTTTTTGCAGACTTCGTCAGTCTACATTGAGATTTGCCGCCATGACCCACATTCAGTCAGGAGAATATCAGAAATATGTAGCTACAGCCCAGTGCCTAAGTCATCTAAAAGACCAGTAAGATATCGTGTGTTCGATGACGAGGCGTATAATTGTTTTAATTGACAAATAATAGTGTGATTTGGATCAGTTCTCTGAAATGCATCATCATGATATAATCTTCCCAGCAAAAGCCCAAGGGAATTTTACAACACAATACTATACACGTAGTGTTCCCGTACTACTACTACTCTATATTTTGTACTTCATACATCGTTAATTATTATCCTGTTTACAATTTTGTAGGGGTCTCCCAAGTCGCTCATATAGGTATATCAATATTTTGAATGACTGCCATTCAGCAGCCCAATACTCTAAAATATCTATATTCTACTTCCTACTAATATTAATAAAATGCGATAGTTTGTGAGGATGGATGGATGGATGATGAATGTTTGACGGTCTTTAAAGCTTGAATTCCTTAAAGTAAGATAAACCATATTAACTCAGTAGATAATTAGCTTCTGGATCCTTAGGCAATTCTCTCTTTATTGTAACTTAGTAGGGGACCACCCCACTATTAAAATCAACTTAACTTATACGAGTATTAAATTATTTTCCCTACTAATTGAATACCTCGTTTTAGTCCCAGTTTAATAGTGGGGTAATCCCCTAGTAAGTTACATACTAAACATTTACGTTAGTATCTACTTTCAAGTTTTAAACTGAAACATACCTAGCACTCAACTACCGATAAACTATCAAGCTACCTGAAAGTCAATTCTACTAATTAAAACTATCGAAATCATCATAGTGACAGTCAATGTCAAAAAATTAAGGTAAATAAGAGGCATTTTTCAATTAATGACAAAAATGTAGTCAAAATGTAGGCTTTTTTGACAAATTGAGGTGATTAAATTGTGATCGTTCCTAAAAGTTATCAGAATTGTCCCCAGATGTATCTGTGTGAACCCAGCTTTATAAGTGTCAATATTAATTAAATTGGCCTCTGAACTGCTAATTATTCAGTAAAACGAATGCGCTAAGGCACATTTACACGAGGATAGATTCTCGCCTCGAATAAATAGATATCAAAAGCAGATACAATGATAAACTCCTTCTAACCGACTCCGGACTAATCAAAAGAGCATGTAAACGGATTAATTGAAATAAATGCTTTAATTTTGACTTTGACTCGTGTAAACACAACTACAGTACTTTAAAGAAGGCGTGGCTCTCAATATCAAAGGGCAAAGCGATAAAAAAACTGGTTTTATAATATATATCTATTAATTTTAGTGATTATGTTTGTTTTTTACAGTCATCATCATCATATTACACAACGTCCACTGCTGGACATAGGCCTCCGCCATAGATTTCCAAAAAGACCGGCTGGAAGCGGCCAGCATCCAGCAACTTTCGTTTTTTACATTAAAACGCGATAATAGTTTGACAGTTTCTCGCCTTCGACCGTCGAGAATTTCTCTCCGTGTAAACTAGCTTTTATTCTGAGAAAACACACCCACTTTTGATAGCCGGTACTGGGTCGCGGATACAGCAGTAGGTAACTGGTGGACATCAAGGCCCTTTATCGTGGGGGTCATTATGTAATGGATGCCTGCGGGCCTCCGGTTGGCGCCTTGTGGTCTGTTGGTAGAACTTCTCGCTCTTCTATGTAAAAATAAATAAAACTGAAATGTTTGTTTGCAATGGAAAATAACAGCTTTTTACAAAATAAATATTATTGGTAATTATACCAAAAAAAAAACATTTTAAAATTTTCGTCTGTTCTCTCCAGCTAATCACCGAAACCACTGGACCAATTTTGATGGGACTTGTACTTGCAGATAGCTAATGTTATAAGGAGTACAATTGTTTAAAAAAATGGGTTCCTCGCAAAATACTCCGTCATAACAGTCCTTCAGGTAAATGAAGAAGTACATAAGCTACTTTAAAATACACATATATACTTATAAGGTGCTATAAAAATATCTGCCACGGCTGCAATTATTGATAATTTGTATGAAAAAAAATATGACAAATTATCAATAATTTATCTTTACTATTTTAATCTATAAACACAATACTACCTCCCATTAAAGCCGTGGCAGATATTTTTATAGCACCTTATATAATGCACATCACGCCTGTATGTATTCCCCGAAGGGTTAGTTATAGGTTTATCAAGCTTAGCAAGTAAGCAAGTAGTAACCAAGCAAGCATCAAGTAGCGGCAAGCAGTAGTAGCAATATGCTTGTTTATAATATTAGTATGAATATGGATAGTAAAATTAGAGCGTAGTCATAGCTGTTGTATTATTAATATATGATCACTTTCAAATAACAAGAAGCATGAGATCAGTTTTCAATAATGTTCACATATTCAATATATTATTTATTGTCAACATGTTTATTTAATGTTCTAGAATTCACAAATGGGGAAGATTTCTGACGTAGTTTCTGTATTCTGTGAATATCCTTCTATTCAGGGTTTTTATAATAATAATGGTATTTTTTTATTATTAAAATCCTTATTTACATTATTAAATAATTACAGCCTTAAAATAAGATAACATAAAAAAAACAGTAATATCAAAAAAGAAACTAAAACCTACATGGCATTAAAAATATAATCTAAGTCTCTGGCCAAAAGAAAAGAGTTTATGTTTTTGTTAATGCAATTATTGTTGTGAAATTCATTGAGTGGGGTAAGGTTTAAAAAAAACAAAGCAACTAGGCATGCCTCTACTTACCTAAAGTTTGATCGCGACCAGATGTTTAACGTTTTTAATTTTGAAGCGAAAAATTGGTGTCTGATACGGCAGCGCACAACGCATCAGGGGGGCATTAGGTGGAAAGCCTACATAAGTACCTACTTTCCTGTCTCGAATCCGTACGAATTATTATGAAAATAGCGCATGCATTGGCAGCGTGACAGCTTATAATAGCGGCCCAGAATGCCCAGGGTGCGTTGGACTTTACTATTTTAATGCACAAAATTATCACGTAAATGTGAATGAACTTATTAACGCGTAAGAAGCTTTATGCAATAAAAACTTATAATGTACGTTAACCTTTTTTTTTTCTTTACAAAAATATCTTTGTTTTTATTTTTTAGGAAAAAATCGTACCTAACAAAGTCATTTTGTGTTTTAAATCCCAAGCTAATAAGGACCTAATGTAAGATTATTTAGGTTCAATTTGATTAGTCTTATTTGGCGATTTATTTTTGTATAGTTTTTCGGCGTGTATTAATTTAATTTAATTTTTATTAATGTTCGATCGAAAAAGACGTCATAAAGAAGCTACAAATAGCAATGGTTATTTTTGATCCGATATTTTTGTTTGTTTGTTTGTTCTCAGTAGCAGCTCGGAGTAAGGGTTTATGCCCAGTAATGGCAAAAGGCTCGCCCCCTATTACATGGGACCTAAACATACTGGCGAACTGTGGGTGTACAATGGTACACCTCTAACCCTTCCGGGAATACAGGTGTGATGGTATGTATGTATGTATTATTCAAGAATAATATAGATATCTATTGGTGAAAAAATGGTTAAAATCGGTCCAGTAGTTTCGGAGCCTATACGTTACAAACAAACAAAAAAATCTTACCTCTTTATAATATCAAGTATAGATTACATACGATACATATTAGCAGTATTCACAAAACATCGGTAAAGGGCCACCATTAAGCCGACCTCGCACAATGTCATCATTTATATTTAATTATCCGAAACCGGTCGGTGGCCTTGGCAACGATTTAATTATACCATGTGTAAAAAATCATAGTTATTTTTGATGAGATTATGTTTTGTAGTATCAATAGTTGTTTTGTAGTTCGTACTTGGTTTCTGTTGCTAAGGGTAAATGTGAACTAGGGCCTAAGCACACATGTTACTTTTAGTAGCGGCGATCGGCTTGGCATTGACCATCATTTGTTTAGATTTTTTTATGCGGCCAACGCGGTAGTCTCGGCGCTGATAAGAGGAGAATAGAACAGCTGGCCTATTCTGTAAACTCTCACTCCTTTTCAGAAGTGATCTAAAGGTGAGCTGCCAGTGCTGCCACCTATTCCGGTAAAACAGTATGTGTATAGTAATAGAACATTAATCTTTAGCACTAAAGTTTAGGGTAAAGTGGCATACGACCACGGCTTTCAGATGAGAATGTTTTCTTGTTTCATACTTTTTAGAACGTGAATTTTTGTAGTCGGGTTTTAGTTTTTGAACTTCTTTTTTTACCTTTCTCAGAAGTTCAAAAACATGTTATTGCAATATTGTTGCGAAACATTAACAAATCGCATAAAAATGACGTGAATTTAAGTTGTACTAATTTTATTGTATTACTAATTTTTGTTCCTAATTTTCTGATAAAATATAATCTATATCAGGGGTGGCCAACTTGATTAGACACAAGATCCACTGTTTACTGACTAGACTCTGTGCTATCTACCAATTTTATAAACATAGGATCCTATTTTGCTTTAACCTACTTAGATAATTTCTTTATAAAAAATATACTTATTATGTTTTATATAATTAAAAGGAGAAAATTTAAGAATATTTTTAGTGCATAACTACTTAAAGAACTAACAAGTTAAAGATTAGTGTGAGCATTGCATCTGGGATCGACTCTACTAAGAGCCACCATCGACCGGTCCATCGCGATCGACTGGTTGGCCACCCCTGATCTATATCATCAAACACTCGTAGCCTTCTATTGAGATGGGCGCGTTCAAACAAAAAAACAAACTCTTTCTGATATTAAGTATAGTTGCTTTCTTACCTTTACACTCCTGAGCTTCTCAAATGTCAAATGATTTGATTGACTAAATTAGTCAAATAATTTTGATGTTTTGAAAAATTATTTCATCTGTGGTGGGAATGACCAAATGATACTCCCTAGCGCAAAAAATAGGCAGGCAATACTAGTATCTTTTAGAAACGTTCGCATTTTAATCTCAGTTTCAATCTATTAAATATACCTCTATTTTATTTAAAAACTTTAATTTAATTACCAATATTTTTGACATGTTATCGCTGAGATGAGATGGCGACTTTTATGAATTATTTCGTGTATTTTTCATAATTAACTAAAACACAAACCTTATAAGATATTTGATAAAATTGCGACTACATTTTAAACCTTGTTCTTTTTAAATAGAATTGGCCTCCTATTCGCGTGGACGAGGTTTTAGGTAAAACCATATCGCCACGCCTTATTAACCACCATACTATTCATAATAAAATTATCCTTATTAAGCGGAGTAGGGTGCCACAATATAGTTAACTTTATACTTTATGTGCATTGTCCAGTTAAATTGTTTCAATACAAAATAAAGATAAGCTTTGCTTATATTTACGTTTATGTTGCAGATAAGATGGTATCTTTATATTAAGTTAACCATTAACTTAGTTAGTTGATTTGACAATAATAATGAATAAAATAATTATTAAAATACTAGCTTTCAGCTAAACTACCTCATTAGCCTAGTGGTCCTAAGCGCGACTGCAACGTTAGAGGTCTTGGGTTCAATTCCCAGGTGGAGCACAGTGTTATTGGGTTTTTCTGTGAAATTCTCGGTAGCAGCTCGGAGTTAGGATTTCAGGCAGTCGCACTTAGGACCACTAGGCTAACGAAGCAGTTAGAGTCAATCATTATATTTTACAGTAGCATATAGGTAACTTTTTATCCTGGAAAAATGTACGGTTCCCGTGTGATAACACACTCGTATCAACTTTGACGCGTACGAAGTTGCGACCAAAACTTAGTTACCATATTCGTAAATAACGTGTCGTTCAGTTCAGAGACCACATAATCCCCGTCCCTGAGCGCCGAATCGCTTTCATTACAATGTATTAATGTTCAGATTGTCCTCGCATGTCATAGCAGATCGTAGGTACACATGTAAATGTACTGGGTTCACGCTGACCTAGGAATTAAGTATGGCAAAGTAAGTATATTGATATTATTTAATGATACATTATTCAGTACACGTTGACTCTAATGCGGGATTAAGAACGTGGATGATCGTTGGTTTATATTTGTATTAGCTTTTGCTCGCGACTTCGTTCTTATGGACTTTTAAAATTTAAAATTCAATCAAGATTCGAAAGACACGTGGCGCCATCTATTATCAAAAGAATGTTATTGTTGTTTTCTTCGGGGACAGTACTTTACTGTACACCTGAAAATGTATAGGTATGAGAAATTTCATGATGATCAGTTCAGTGGTTTAAGTGTGAAAGGTAACAAACAAACAAACATAAATTCGCATTTATAATAATAGTGGATTAGCTATGTACCCTGCGATGTCACCCGCCTTCAGTTAATTACGTCTTTGGTTACTGCTCTGCTCCCGTTGGCCGTAGCATGATGTTCTATACTAGAAAACTTACCATCAATACCATCACGCCTGTATTCCCCGAAGGGTTAGGCAGAGGCGTACCAATGTACACCGACAGTTCGCCGGTATATTTAGGTCCCATGTAATAGGGGGCGAGCCTATTGCCATTAACCGGGCACAAATCCAAACTCCGAGCTGCTACTGAGAATTTTATAGAAAAACCCAATAACACTTTTTGCTCGACCTGGGAATCGAACCCAGGACCTCTAGCGTAGCAGTCGCGCTCAGGACCACTAGGCCAACGAGGCAGTTGAACTACTAGAAAACTTTTCTCTAAAATTACTCTATCTATTGATGACAACCGCATTAAAATCTGTTGCGTAGTTTAAAATATCTATAGCGTTCAGACGGCGGGAAGAGACTTTGTTTTATATAGTACTAGCTTTTGCCCGCGACTTCGTCTGCGTGAATTAGTAGTTCCCGTTCCCGGGGGATTTCCGGGATGAAAACTATCCTATGTCCTTCCTCGGGTCCCAGACTATATCTGTACCAAATTTCATTGAAATCGGTTCAGTGGTTTAGGCGTGAAGAAGAGACAGACAGACAGAGAGACAGACAGAGTTACTTTCGCATTTATAATATTAGTAAGGATGTAGAGATGAGTCAGCTCAAATATAGATTGACTGTAGTAGTTCTTGATGTTTCTATTGAAGTTACGTAATATTTGTCTGTTTTTAAACAAACCCTAACTCCGAGAATTTCATAGAAAACCCCAAAAACACTTTGCTCGACCTGAAAATCGAACCCAAGACCTCTAGAACCACTAGCTAACGAGGCAATTCAACAGGAATAAAATATAAACTTTATAATCATATTCAGCAATTCATATGAGCATTGCGTTCGAATATTATTCTTGCCATGTGTAAGGCACATGTCACACTGTCGCTAGTGCATTCTGAACACCTGTTGACTCGTTTATTGTTTCAATAATTGCTTTATATTGTTACAACTAATCCTTATTTATGAGCAGTTAGAACTTCGCGGATGTTGAAGTGCTGGAAGTGGCTGTGTAGAAAATCGCTTATCCAGTAATAGGACACTTCCCTGGCCTTTCTTTTCTTGAAAAAAAAAAAAACGCTGCCTCACACTAGGAATTTATCCTGTATTGTGGTTTTTTTTTACCGATAGGAAATAATTAAATGACTTCCCCTGCCCTGGGCGGGAGGCAGTGTCAGACTTTTACTGACTAAAACCCATCCATGTTCCTTCTAGTGCCCTTTGCGTTTTGGGGGTGCGGTATCTCTTTCGAACAGCCCGCAACCCCGGTAGGCTATATTGTGGGTGTATTTACAAACATATAACTGTTTGCTAATATTGTGCGAATATTGTCGTTGTGAGTAGTATATTTGTTACCTCTATTATTAAGTTATAACCTATGTGTACTTATTATTACACTGCTGTTTATTTTACCTAAGTAAATAAATAAATAAACTCACATACACAAACAAACAAACAAACAAACACAAACAGCCACACCCGGAACAACTATGTGGCCATACAAATATTTGATCCGTACGGATATCGAACCCGCACACGTTGCGCAGCAGCCAATTGCTTAGCCATTGCGCTAGGAGTTCAGATTGCAGTTTGGCAGTTTTAAAAGAATCTTGGGCATGTTTGTTTGAAACCTGAGCAAAATGTATAAGTACTGATTGGAAGACAGTGGCGGTTCACCAAATTTCAACCTTATTACTTACGTCGTAAAGGTGAGAATTGGTTAACTGCAATTGTCCGCGATTGTACATCAAATAATGTCTATTGATATGTTGAATTGCCTATTGCTACTATCATTTGCAAGGCGTCGAACTAACTTGTAAGTATCGTTGGCGCGTACGTCTAAATCGCTTTAGTGTAGAAAAGAGGTTTTATTTTATCCATAAAACATCATTAACCAATAATTTCAAGACAATGACTTCTTTATAGAAACACTTAATTTTAACCTAATTAATTTTCAATTAGTCATAAAATTAAGTTTTTTTGTAGTTTTAAAACCCAATTGAGTTGATAAAATACTGGCGTCAAGGGTTGCTATTGCCATACAAAATCTATGAGGAATATCGTTTGTGATAGCTTGTTAAAAGTACGTCAATTATTGATTGGTGGTGTCAACTACCCAATTACAAGACTTCCTAAAGCAGCTGTTCTTTTTTCAAAAATATAACTGATTTGATTTGGATAGTCACCAAGTTTACCAACTTTCCAAACATGAATAGGTGGTAATAATAACAACTTCGCTAGTATAGTACGATTCAAACTTAATGGCGGCTCGGAAGTTAGCTGCGAGTGCTGGTTAACGCATGTTTATTCCAGTTAATATTGATTTTGCTTTCTTTTAATGATTTCTAGATATATATTTCTGCTACAGAAATAATTAAATGGAGCCTAAATTATTGTTAACTGGAATAAACCTGCGCGAACCTGCACTCGCAGCTAACTTCCTAGCCGCCATTAAGTTTGAATCGTACTATAGTAGTAGTGTTCGTAAGTAGTAGAATTTTCCGCGACTTCGTCCGCGTGGCTTATTTCACCCGCGTTAAGTTACGTATTGGGTGATTGCTCCGCTCCTGTGGGTCGTAGCGTGATGTTATATAGCCTATTCTAATCAGGGATAATGTGGCATTGTAATGGTGAACGATTTTTTAAAATCGGTCCTGTAGTTTATTCGTTACATCGATACATACAAATCATTTTTCTATATTAATATTAAAAGTAAAGAAGTACAAATTTATTTTAATACATTTTTTAAAGAGTTAGCATGGAGTTTCTTGCCCATTGTTCTCCATATTAACTTAACTTTCTGGAATGGGCAACTAGATTCAATATTATTCTTATTTTTCTTTCGTGGAAATGGCGTTCAAAAGTACCTTTTAATGGTCTAATTGAAATAAGTTATTTGACTTTGACTTGGCCGGGACAACTTGGCCAAGTCAAAGTCAAAGCCAATTCGAACGACGAAGTTGTTATTACGAAGTTTAAGTAGAAGTCTACAGTTTAATAGTACTTGCACCTACTAGAGATTGTTCTAGAGATTTTCCACTGACTTCCTTCTCTGCTAACCTTTCTTCGGTAACAGCTGATGTCATGGTATTATTCGGTTGCACGAGATTGCTTTCAATGGTGGTATAAACAAGGTTGAATTTCGACACTTTCAAAAAATCTTGTTTTGTTGGAGTCAGTTGCTGTTAGGTCTGTAATCCGCATGTTTTCTTTTTTATTTCAATTTAGAAAATATTTCTAGGTGTGTTTTTGGGCAGTGTTCTAATTTGGAACGTTTTGAATTTTTTTATTTATTTTGAGAATTTTTATTTTTGTTAAATCTTTTTTAAAATTTTGTAAGTATTGTATGATTTAGTAGATATTGTTAAAATAGAGTTTTAGTGTTTTTATTTCACTGACTGATTCAATGACTATTGGTTATGGAGGTCTAACATTCTCTGAGTTGTTGTGGTGTTGCTTGCAATCGCTTGGCTGATGCAACTTGATCCAAGCTCTTGTAATATATTACATAAATACTTATTATTGATTTTACATTTGTATTTAATATTATAAAATCATTTTAAAAAGTTTGATGACTTGTGTTACCTATGTCATATAAATTTTCGATCTTTTAATTGTATAAGAGTCGTGGGAATTTAAAATACAACTTTGACTTTGTGTTCGAATTTAAAATCAATCTAAATATTGATAAGTTTTAAAATGAATGTGAAAATTAGCCAAAGATATGCATAATTTTTTGTTAATAATAAAGAATGTGTTTTCGAAAAATCCGAAAAGTGTGTAGGCAACGGTAGTGTGTGTGGGTTTTATAAAAAAAAGAATAAAAATATAAACAACAGTTTAAAAAAAATTCAAATGTATATTTTCTACATTTTTCAATGCTTATTCAGCAACAATTAGCTAGAGTATTCATCTAACAGTCTTATTATTTTACAAGAGTATAAAATCACTGCCATAGTCGAAATGAAATGCAATGGGTACATAGAAATGCTAGAAACACAATACAGTTTGGTTGACAACAGAGAACATCACAAACATAACATACATGATAACACGGAGTTGTCACACCAACCCTTCATATTTCAACTAAATTATTCTACTTAAGTACCTACTGTTAGTCAATAAATAATCACTTACTCTAAGGTAACTTCAATAAATTAAAGAACTTTCGTTCCAAGTCTTCCACGAGACACCTTATAAACATACAGTTTATTAGCGGATAGGCAGCAACAGTCTTTGGTTCCCTATTTACATAATTACAAAGTTTAATTCACTTGGAATTGCATGAATTTCCTTTTCTTCCTATTCGATGAAAATGCGTTTCTGCTGAATGATATTAATTTGTGGCGAATTGATGAGCAACATGTTACTGACATTTTACAAAATTATGAACTGATTTGATATGAAATGGGATGCTACATTACCCTAACCTAACTAATAAACTCCTGTAGGATCTAGACCCAAAGCCATTTTGAAGGAGTAACAATAAGACGAAAGTAAAAACAAAAATTAAACCTAGTACACATTAGTGGGGTCAAGGGCGACCATTTTGTTTGTTTTCCAACAACAACACTTAACACTAAAACTGTTTTTTTTCAGTACACACCAGTGGGGTCCAAGCCCAACATTTTGAAGCACTAATGTTCTTCACACGTAACAAAAAATTCTTCAGTACACTCCCGTGGGATCGAGCACGAACATTTTGATGAACAGGATGCAAAACTTCCAAAAAAGCAGGATATTTGAGATGAATATCTCAAATCAGTAGACACCAGTAGGATCCAGGACAAACATCTTGATCACTTGAATGATTATCTTCAAAAATTAAAATCTTCCGAAAATCAATAAACTCCAGTGGGATCCAAACCGAACATTTTCTCTGATTTTTCTTTAAATATCAAATATTCTCAACTTGATAGATGATTTTTGGAATCTTCAATAGATGCCAGTGGGATCCAAAACTTGGATATCCATATTCAATTATTCTTGAACTTGAAAATATCGATCTTATTTACGATGAAGGAGCGCGCGTGGAATAGAGTGACGTGCGATCGCTTCCGTGGATGTCTCACGACTGTGGCAACGCGACCACGTGCCTTCCTTTTATAACGCGGTCTCGTGCTCACTCGCGCATTTTTTTGCGATTCGAATTTGGAAGCTTTCAGCCGGGTGGGCGTCGATGCGCCCCCGCCCTTACATTTTTTTTTTGCAATATTTTTTTAATGCCACGTTGCTAGTTAGCACATGCCGCAACAGATAATCCAAAATTTAAATGATTTTTGTCAATATTCTGATGTATATATTTTATTTAAGCAATGGTGTGATTAATTTGTTATTTTGAATTACTATTGCAATGCACTGCCAATATAAGTTCTATTAAATATATTTTTTGAAAAAAATTATAACTTGAATTTGTACTGTTACGACTGAAACATTATCTCTTAGCGAATTTTATCCAATATTTGGTTCTTATAACCCATTTTTAATTTTCATACAAATAATAAAAACGCAACTAAAATACAGTTTAATTATTTTTATAAAAAAATTTGAAAGCTGAAAATTCAAAAAATAATTAGGTCAAGTAGGTACAATATTGTAACTGAATGTATTATAATACTTAATTAAAATCTGTTAAATAAAATGTTTAACAATGCTATTATTTCCAGTACGTGATAAATGAGATCCATTAAATGTAAACAATGCGATTGTTTTGATTAATCAACATTAAGATTTAAATTCCATCACTGACTCACATTATACAATTTATACATTTTGTGTATGAAAAATGTTAACACGTAACCATTTAGTACGAGCAAGTTATAACTTATTTTAATAATATAAGTAAATACATTGCATTATTTTGCTTGAAATAATAAACTATTCAAAAAGATTTACAATTGGAAAATGTATTCATTACCTACTTAATAAAGTATTCTTTAATTGAATTCAAATAAAAATTTCATATTTGTTTTAATTTTATTTAAAGAAAAATATTAATTTTTAAAAAGTATTTTTAAAAAAAATATTTTTTATTTTTAGTCATGCATGTTGGTTTTTAACTAATACAGTTAATATAATACCTAAATATAGTTTACGTAAATTACGTGTTTATGATCACATACATTAGTAATAAATGCTCCAGACTGATAATGGTTTTTCCGAGCAATACCATATTACACTAGTGACTAAAACATTAATAAATTAAATTATATTACATGAATATTATTGTTTGTAATGGCATTACCATACGAATATTTAGATAGCCTTAAACATGTATGAGAGATTCATTGAGGAAACTTTATGAATGAAACTTGTTTACCACACTTTAAGTAATCATAAAACCACTAACATACGCAAACGGAATTTACGATTTATATTTTATTATATATTAAAATTACAAAAAAAAATATACAAAAAGAATGAGTGATGAGGAAAAATTGCTTTTAATAAATTTAAAATCAATTTTTATTATTATTTATTTTTAGGTTATCTTATTTTAAGGTTGTAAAGAGTAAATAATGTAATTTTAATAAATAAATATGTCCTTAGTTTTAACAATCTGAAAACAAAATAGGTAAATAACTCGGAAGTGACCACTACGATGTTTCACACATGTCGCGTCTTCGATTTCCGATTTGTTCGCTCTCTGGGACTTTGAACTTGTATCGAGAGAAATCGTTACGAACACTCGTGATATCTCAATACTGGCCATTGCCGATAATTCACTTACCTTTTAAGATCATAGTGACATACTTTTGACGTATTAGCAAGTCTGACTAGGTTCTATTTTATCTTTCTTTTTATTTCAGTACGACACTGTAAAGTATTTTGATATTTTATTATTTCGGTTTCTGGTAACAAGCCTGGATAAATCCTTTTAATCCTGCTGCCACTGGTTTGCCCGCAAATCCTGCAATCCGTTCAAAATAAAACCCTTCATAATCTGTAAACGCTACCGCTTTTGTTTTTACCATACCGTAACAAGATTTCTCACTAAAATAAAAAAAAATTAAACAATATTCCGAAGTAAAATATTCTATATTTACGGGATTAAAATTTTGGATTTTTTTAATCTGGCTACGGATTAAGATAGTCTTTAGGGGGATTTAAATCGGCGACGGATTAAAAGATAACATAATAGGTTAGGAGCTTAACAAAAGATTTGATGTTTGACGACAATATTGATGTACCGACGGGCTAATTTTTAATCCTTTTCGGCGCTTTTTAGTAATTATGCGGGTGGTTATAAAATTTAGAAGGAGACCAGGAAAATTAGCGTAGTTTAAGAGGATTATGATGAAAAATTTTTTTGCAGTCTCCCGGTGTTCGCCATTTTGAATCCGAGAAACCATTTTGCATTTGTTTGGAATTAGGTTGGTATTTAGGGTAAAATGCAAAAAATTGGGCCAGAAACAAATATGTTTCGGGAATAAATGGGTTATTTTCCTGTGGTTTAAAGACGTCATATAAAGGCTTACAAATCTGGTATTTTTGTGTTACGCCATGATGCGTTACATACATTTGAAAATCCACTTTTGCTCTTTTAATATTTAAATACCTTACAAAACTCTTGGATAGGAATTCGAAGCATAGGTACATATTATTATAATAATATTAACAAATTCAAATCAATACTTAATAATATCTGTCTGTCTATTACGTTTTGGCGATTAAACAACTAAACCAATTTTAATGAAATTTAATACGGGGTAAGTTTGAACTCCAAGAAAGGACCTATACTACTTTTGATTCTGCGACTTCGTCTGCGTCCACGATAACATATCTAACACGGACGAGGTCGCGGTCAAAAGCTAGCAATATTCTAACAGGATGTTCTATGTCTTATTATAAGTTATAACATAGTAAAATCGACCTTTATTAAAATTCAAGATGGAGTTAATAATACTAAGAATATATTGCTGACCCAGTTCCGGTTTTTGACTTTAGTGACATTTAAATGAGCAATATTAATGTCTCATCAATTTGTGGTTATTATTGCACGTTCTCGTTTTAAACAATGCGGCAATTAAATTGTTCTAAACTATTCTGTTTAATGTTTATTTGATTCTGTTTCTTACGTATCTCCTTTGTGTTTATCATGTTTATGTAGTTCTGTGAATTATTTTGCTCTTCAGCGGAATTTTCAGGATGTGTGTGTTGGTTTTAGTCACAATAGATATTATATTATGTAATTTGACTGAGGTATTTATACATACACAGGTACTTTGGACATGCAAGAAGATGTCTTAGAATCTTTTTTTTGCTAGCAATTTTATAAAGATTTGTTTAAGTTATATTTGATTAGGAGTACTGCGATCTTAATCAAATTCAGTACAAGAGAGTTCCCTAAAACTATTATTGATTTTAAAGCATCTTTATATTTAAAAAAATATGTTCACAGTGTACATTATTTTTACACATTTATTAAATAAGATAACCTATATCAACCAACATTAAAAAAATGAATAATACGTAAAAAAATATAGGCAGGTATTTAAATAGAATCACTTAATTTACCACGCATTGATAATGATTTTATAAGAGTACCTAGTCTCAATCAAAATAGGTTCATTAAAAAAAAAACTTCCAAATTACCAGCCAGCATTTTTCAAAAACCACACAAAATTTTTAACCACATATTCCAAAGACAATTAAATGATTTGATGGCACTATTAAAATGGCCGCAAGCCATTGGCTATCTCGTTTAAATGTTGTTTGAGCATTAAACAGGTATCTTAATTACTTTATTAATTGTTAAGTAAATAAGAAAGTAATTGCTATCAACATTTATATGTAGGTGCAACTTGTTATCAATACATTCCGATTAAATAATTGGTCCTTTGGGAACTATTATAATTATTTGTTTGAATGCTATTTGTATAGGTTATAAAGAAAAGACTGGTATTTACTAAGTGGGTGTTATAATCTAAGAATTATTTAACAAGTATTGTCATTATCACCCTTAATCATCTGTTTATTTTTGACAGCTTATTTTAAGTCTATCAATTAAGTAGTAATGTTAATAGTAGGTAGTTAAAGTAGTCCAATTCCATTTATACATTTATTTTTAATCCTAATTTTATTTTAAAATATAAGAAAAGATCGCGTTGGATGCAGGCCGCTTCCAACCGGTCTTTTTGGAAATCTATGGGGGAGGCCTATTTCCAGCAGTGGAGGTCCTGCGGATGATATAATGATGATGATGATGATGATAAGAGAAAATAAATAGTATCCCACCGGTACAGTGTTCAAGCATATAGTAGTCTTTATCATAATTTACACAACTTTGTGGAAAAGTATATTCCAGTCCAGACAGCATATACACTTCTGCGGGTTGTTCGAAAGAGATACCGCGCCCCCGGAACGCAAAGGGCACATGAAAGGAACATAGACGGGTTTTAGTCAGTAAAAGTCTGACACTCCCTCCCGCCCCGCGCAGGGCGGGGGAAGTTATTTGATGATTTCCCGTCTATAAAAAAAAAAAAGCATATACACTTGAATAAAATCTTCTTTAATTTGTGATTTTTTTGACATTAAAAATTGTGCATTAAAAAGCAGTTGTTTTAATATCAGAACGCCAAACAACACGTGGGGATTTGTTACGTTCACAAAATATATTTCATAACTAAAGTTTATACCTCAGAAATGTCAACGACTAAGGTTCTAAGAAAAATATAATAAAATGCATCGTGTACTGAATTTTTATGACTTGACTGAATTTTTCTGTTGTGCTAAATCAAGGATACTTTTTATCTAGCTTTTATAATGTTAACTTAAAGATACGGTTTTTTAAGGATGGGAAACCATCAAATGACTTCTTCCGCTCTGGGTGGAGCCGAAGGGAGTGTCAGACTCTTACTGACTAAAACCTATCCGTGTTCCTCCTAAAGCCCTTTACGTTTCAGGGCCGCGGTGACTCTTTCACTCAAATTCTGCTACCCTAGATACATACGGTACCTTTATTTAATTTTTGGGAACAGCTAAGTACTTAATGATGGGAAGTATAAAAATTATAAAAAAGGTTCACAACACCCATTAGTTTTTAATGAGTTTCAAAACTTGCGCAAATAGTTTGTATACAAAAATAGATATTGTTTATTACTTTTTATATCTTTTATTCCGTATTTGCGTCATTCTTTGTACGTTTTTTAATAGTTTTATAACCCCATAGGTGCATTGTGCAAATGTTTTTGAAGGCCGCCATTTTGAATTTTTGAATTGTTGGCAACAACGAATTTTAATTGCTATTTTATTGCCAATACAAAAATACAAATAGGTACTCTTTGTGTTCGCTATTATGCTAAAAATTGCAACCTTTTTAGGTGTTTTTTGTAATTAGAAAGTGCGTAAGGGCTGACTTTCTTCGGTTTCTGAGAATAGAGATGTTTTTTAGCAAATGGGTAGAGTGTGTCAATTGTTTAAATATTTTTAGTTAACGTCATAGTGGCATCTCCGTGGAAGAACTCATCTTGAATTTCTTTGAATTTGTTAGATAAAGTAAGTTCTGTAGTTTCTGCCTACCCCCATGGAAAAAAGGTGTAAGTTTATGTATGTATGTATGTATGTATGTATGTATGTATGTTGCATATTTTTTTATTGTTTCCAACACGGACTACCCTTTTTTACAATTCAAGATTATTAGATACCTTAATGTGCCTATAGATTTTATTATACGTACTATAGGTACCGTTACATTTTTTTAAATATCATTTATCGTCACTATCCTGTCAAACTTGTAATGATGACGTGGATAATATTACAACATTAAAAGACAATACGCACAGACAGACGCAAATCCATACGTCATCAAATAAATACCACGTTTTATAGCATCTTCCTTCCTCTTAAAAATAGTGAGATACTTAAAACATAAGATGAATGACATATATGACGCTGATAAAACCAGTAGGTAACAATAATTCTATTTTTAAATCTAACCACAGATTATGTAATTGGTATGACGTCATGTCGTTACGTACTCGACACATACCTAATTATAGATTTTTGTTTTATTTTTCCGCATAGTAACATCAAAGTTAAAGCATTTATTTCAATTGGGTAGTAGACACTTTTTAAACAATATATCCTAAACATAACTTCACTAAAAATGCACTTGATTCGAGCCCTGAAAACCTGATGAATTTTTAAATTAAGAACTATAAAATTTGATTTTTATTTGCTTTGAAATCAATAAATCGTTAGTGTATTGAGATGACAGAAAGTGACGTCACAGTTTAGTATTGTCATACAAAATCTATAGGGAAATCGGGTTTTGACAGCTCATTAAAAGTACGTCAATTGATTAGTTGTGGGATCTACACAATTAGACCATTTACAGGCACTTTTCAATTGTCAAGAAGTCACACGGAAAGTTGAAGCTCGTTCCAAAAATCGCAAATAATATCGTAAAAAGTTTTTATTATTAGAAACGTTCATCAACTGATAAATAATTTATTTTACAGTCTTTTATCTAGAACGCCATATAAACTAACCACTCTGCGCATTTAACCCTTTCACAGCGACACCCTTTCTTTTACGACCTATCTTTAGTTTGTCCATTAACTTTCTGTTACATTTCTATGGCACAATTATTTAACAATCTGTCTGTGCGACTACCGGGTGAATTGTTTTAAATAATAAGCCCTCTGAATGCCCCAATTGTTCTCTTTGGCTACTGAAACGGTAACAATAACGCGAATTGCCAGCATTTTTTTTTGGCATTTTTTGGTGACCAAAGCTAGAAGGTTGTATTGTGTGTCAGCCATTGTGGTGTTTTCAAAACTTGAATATTAATTTTTGATTATTTGAAACACCTTCTAAGAGAAATTATTTGCATTTCTATTAAAATATTTGATAGATTTAATTAATAAGACTGCATTTAATTTTCTTAATGCATGAAATTTAACGTTAATGTGTATGGTTCACAATAAAAATCGTATAAAATACTATTTAATCGATTGAAGGCAATTAATCAAAAGTTTCGCTATCGATACCCATTGACAATATGTCATAAATCGATATCGTTATTGATGAAACATTGAAAAAAGCGACATAATATAAATATAATTTATATGTCTGCTAACTTAATATACAATTATTGGTTTCACTACGGACAAATTTGAATAAAAGAAAGCAGACGTGAACTCGGTTGGAGAACGTTTTTCGCGGATAACCCTACTAAGTTACGTAGTATCCAATTTTGTATGAGAATCACAAAAATGCCTGGCTTCGAAATTTTGGTGGGTTATGCGAGGCCTAAATTAGAAATGTCAAAGTCAATGAACTGAGACAACCATGTGACTAGGGTCACAGATTAAATAATTGCTATTAGGTTATCTGTGGGAGAAAATGTTTGTTTAGAAACTGGCATTTGCTTGACAATCTGCCAACTATTTTTATGTTTAAAGTGTGGGTTTAAGCTGTCTGCTAATAATGGCTAAACAACATAAGAATAATCCTAATTTGGTACCTCTTAAAAATCTTGTTATTCTTGGCGAATTTTACGACATTTTTGAAAAGAGAAACGGTTTGTCTATGGGCTAGCAACCTGATATTGCACTACTGCGATCGTTAAACCCGACACGTTGCTTGCATGTGGCTTCAAGCGGCCAACGCATCTATTGCTGGGTACCTCTTGAAAGCAGGTCACCCACAACAGATGAAAGGATGAAGATAAATTAGAAAAATATTCATACACATATAAGCTGTCAAGTGTTTGACTGACAAAAACAGCCTTCATTGTTCGAAAACATCAGTATGTATTAAAATGAAAGAAAAAAACTTAGATTAAGGTCAACTAAAAAACAAAAAAGCTTGTAAAAAGTGTAAAAGAGGCACACATCAAGCACACACAAGCAGAACCCAATAAAAATATTGTAAAAAAAAAACAAATTAATCATCAAAGTACCAGGGCAGCATAAATCATGAGAAGGTTATTAAAATTTTTCCAAGAGCAAAATTTCGCGCGTAAAAAATCGCTGTTTTTGTCGAGTTCAAAGTACGGGGAAAATTGGAGCGCATCGTTTTTCCGTATCTTGAACTCTTGGGTGGTTGACAAGGAACAATGCCCCGTAATCCGTAGACAAATGATTCTGAATCTGAATAAAAGCTTTTTGGAAAAAAAATGTAGGATTTTTTTATTTTTACAAAAATATTTTGTTAATTTTTTTATCTAATGTAGACTGAACATGTTAAAGGATGAATCAAGTATTTTTTGCAAAATGTTACGCAATATGGACGGAAAAATTAAAAATTAGCGAATCTGGTTAGATTTGGATTCCAAATTCAAAAAAGCATTAGTCGAATTACGTACAATTATGATAAAACTGACGCAACCTAATTTTAGTTCACGTCATCCAGACAAGGCAACCATAGCAACCAAATCAGTCCAGGAAAATAATTAATTTAATAATATACGATAACGGATATCAACTAGGTAAAATATTTAATTTCTTATCCGCAATTAATTATTAATATTGCGTGGGTATACCCACGTAGACATATTTTATCAAGAGTAAAATACAATTAAAATTAATATAAATTGCAACAATTTAATTGCACTAATTTAAATTCTAATCGGGGAAGACCGGAGTGTACTCAATATGATAATGTATCAAATTGTAATTAATTCAAAGCTCTTATTAATGTTTTATTTAACATACACACAATCACACCTGTATTCCCCGAAGGGTTAGGCAGAGGTGTACCAAAGTAAACCCACAGTTCTCCAGTATGTTTTAGGTCCTATGTGGGGCGAGCCTATTGCCATTAACCGGGCACAAATCCTAACTCCGAGTTGCTACTGAGAATTGGCTCGACCTGGGAATCGAACCAAGACCTCTAGCGTAGCAGTCGCGCTTAGAACCACTAGGCTAACGAGACAGAAGCACAGGCAAAAGCATTTAATTAACAATAATTATGTAATAGGGATTGCATTATAATAATCTAGGTATTAAGTAAAAACAGCCTTACCCATGGTAATGAAAAAATAGGTTAGCCGCTTATAATAATATTTGGTAACTAACTTCTAATGTCGGTAAATTATCCCGTAAGTAAGAGAGGGTTAAAATAGGGGATTTGAGGATAACTCGAACGCCCAACGTTTTTTTTAAGCCAATGATACACTATTTTGTCAATAAGTCACCAATGATCTTAAAAAGCAACCGCTAAAAGACAATTTCGGTACAACAGTTCTAAAGAGTTGTAAAACAAAAGCTATATTTCTCAGATTGCAAGCAGATGAGGCTTAAGATAATGTTGAAGTAGCCAGGGATTATTTTAAGCCCTTTGGTCACAGATTACTAATTGAATAATAGGCTCTAGGACAGATTAACAAATTACCCTTTGACGATTTCTGCGGCAGTTACCAAGATAGCTACCGAATGAATGGCAATATTTTTTTCTTCACGATTTTAAGAAGGACTTTGTAATGTTTTGGGTTTTCAGTAGTGTGCAAAAAATATAAGCGCTCTGTGTGACGTCTCTCTTGTTGAAACTTGTCTGCGCTTGTCGTCGTGGGAATAGCTAAATGTCTTATTACATGGTAAAACTATCCAATACTAGCGGTTCAATTAGTTTCATTATCTACTAATATTATAAAAGGGGAAAGATTTTTTTGTTTGTTTGTACCAAATAGGCTCCGCAACTGCTAGACCGATATTAATCATATTTTTATCAATAGATAAGGTATATAACATCACGCTATAAAACACGGGAGCGGAGCAGTAATCAAAGACAGAAAATACACGAAGTCGCGGGCGGGTCTTTAGTGTTATGTATATGTGTCCTTTGGAGGCCGTTCCCAATGTTTTAAGAGTGGCCTCCAGAGATATAGTTTTATAATATACACCGTAATCGTGAATGCTTTCAAAATCAATCCAATGATTTAATTACCTTTTCAGCCGACTGGGGTAAAATTCTTTTAAGTTTTAGGAGAGATTGCTACTGTAATCTCAGTCTCAATCTGTCAAAATACCTCTAACTTACCTAATTTCTATTTACATTGATTGTCGCTGAGATTAGATTGCGACTAGTTTTTAACGTTTTTGATTAGTAGAATTGGCCTTTTGATCAATTTTGATCGTCGTTTTCGATCAATTGTCGTCCTTAGTGACAATCGCCATATAATGCGCAATCATTATGGTTTATTTTGACAAGACTCATACGTTCTTATACCACGGTCGGAAAATCGAAATTGGGATCTCCTCGAAGGTGTTATATAAATTAACGAAATATGAGTAAATAACTGACTGCCCCGTTGGTCTCGTGGTCGCAAGTGCGACTGCTGTGCAAGGGGTCCCGGGTTCGATTCCCAGGTCGAGCAAAAAGTGATATTGGGTTTTTCTATGAAATTCTCAGTAGCAGCTCGGAGTTTGGATTTGTGCCCGGTTAATGGCAATAGGCTCGCCCCCTATTACATGGGACCTAAATATACCGGCGAACTGTGGGTGTAGATTGGTACACCTCTGCCTAACCCTACGGGGAATACAGTCGTGATGGTATATTATATATGAGTAAATAACGGGTTTTGGCACGCACAGCGAGATAATTCCTGAAAATTACACCGTAACTACGAATACCTCTTTCTAAAATAAGCCAATGATTTAATCAATACCTAAAGAAAGCCTTCTATTGTTGCTCTTGGCTAATCAGCCCTTGCCTGTATCTTGAAGCAAATTGCACACTGTTAATTTATAACATGTTTACAGTAAGTATACCTACTACATAACGGTTACACTGCAAAGCATTTTTAACTAGGTACTTTGTTACTACGGCGTTTTTTTATTTTTATGACATGCGCAGTTTCCATTTTTTTGTCGCCAGTTACAAAACTTACGGGGTACTGCTAAAATTGCAATTATAAAGGATATTTTTATGATTAGAAAGTGCGCAAGGGTCTTGCTGTCTTTTGAGCAGAAGCGTTTTTTTGAGCATTTGTGTACATTTTGAAATGATTCTTTTTTCTATTTCATTCGCAATTTAATTTAGTTTATAATTTTAAAACTAAACATTAGTATAGTTTTAGTTTTCTGTTTTATTGTTATTGTTTTTTAAGTTTATCTTATTTATTATGTCTGTAAATGTGAATGACTACACTAAAAATAACTTATAATCACTAGTCACCACGACATCCGTCACATATTTTTGTAAAGCACATTGTTCTATTTACAGCGAAAAAAAAACTTTGTCACGCACTAAAAGGAATTGACAAAACAATCCTTTACTAAAATATTGTCAATTAGAACCATGCTACTAAACAAACTAAAAATACAAAAAACTAAAATTGGATCGCTTCACCTAAAACTCAAGGACATTATTTTTGAAATGATGTTGTTTAATATTTAATTGTTATGCAAACACAGTAATTACAATATGAACAGAAATAACCATTTTAGTTTTTTTAGTTACCGGGCGCGCTTTTTATCAATCTTTGGCGGTGTTTTACCTATGTTTATTGCGGTCCGAAGGGATGATTTTTAGTTTTTTTCTCTTTTTAATGGCAGACATAAGTAAACACCACGACATGTTCTTATTTGGTTGTAAAATAGTTTTTATTTTATTAGTAAAACATTTCCGAAAATACTTGAACATTGACGATAAGACGTTTTGCTTCACAATGTCAGTGATATCCAAGACAAGCTTAGAAAGTACACATGAAATAGAAAAAGTCACATTGGTACTTGCCCGTACCCGGTTGCGATCATCCAGGCTTGTGCAAGAAGGACGTCTTAACCACTGGGCTATCAGGACATTTATTTTTTTATTAAAAACTAGAAAACAAATACACCCGCTAATTACGTTACATCTTTGGTTATTGCTCCGCTGCCATCGTTGTAGCGTGATGTTACATACTTTAGGACACTCACAAATAACATGGCTTTCTATGGGTAAAATAATTTTCAAAAACTAAATTATACGTTTTCAGGCAATGCACACGAGCTTTCTTTACAGTTCACACTCCCACACAAAAACTAATCTTTTTTCATCCGATATTATAAGAACGTAAAAGCAATCCGTTATTTGATTAAAATGTATTTTTTCACTAAATATTGTAATCAATGTATATTAATTGCGCATAATTCGCCTAAGCACTGAATAAACTTATCCTAACCAACGCTAAAACTATTTAGAAATTATAATTAATATATTCTTTCACGAGATTTGCGTCTGAATTTAAAGTTTTTTCTCCATTCATTCTGAATTTTAGATTTCAGTGAAATTCCGTTTCTTTTCAACCGTATATGGCCGATTTAGTTTTTTTTGGAAAACTTATGTAGTTCAATGCTATTGCTATTTATAGAGAAACGTAAATAACTGTGTTGGTTTATATTAAATGATCGATCTGTATATTGTTTTATTGCAACAATATTAATAAGTAGGTACCGTAAAGGTGGTATGCCAATGCAACTTGTCCGAAAGTAAGCCTGGCCGAAAAGCTTTATCCAAACTGTCAGGTCAATTTCAGAAGGTTTTTAAATGTAAAGAATCGTGTAGTGAGCACAATTTCAATCAAGTGAAGTTTGATGCCTAAATTCTTTTAGGCTTTCCACAATTTGTTCTGTTCTAAAATACTCGCAAAATCTATATGTGAAAGCGTGTGTGACAGTGTAGATGTGAAGGTAATCTAGGTGTGTACTCTTTAGCCAAATCAAAACACAACAATGCTCCTAAACTTCAGAATGAGGGAGAGAGGGGTGTATCGGACTTCTACCGAGTATAACCCCAAGGTGTTCCTTCAGCTACCGCTGACCCGCCACCACCACAAGGCGGGTCACCGCCACCCGGCGCGGTCATCGCCCACCCGCCACAGTAAGTCTGCCGTCAGCAGACTCTATTTCACGGTGGTACAATACCTAACCATCATCATCAGCATCATCTGCTTAATGATTTCTCAACTATGTTGAGGTCGGCTTCCAGTCTAACCCGATGCAGCTAAATACCAGTGTTTTACATGGAGCAACTGCCTATCTGACTTGAGTTACCGGGCAACACCAACCTCTTGGTTAAACTGGTTTTCAGACTTCCTGACTTCTGACTATCCGTAACGACTATTAAAGATCTACGAATGACAGACGGGACCAACGGCTTTACGTGCTTTCCGAGCCGCGGAGGTGTCACACCACCAACTTCCGAGCATATACAAAAAGTTATCATAACAAAAAAAAAACATATTGCCTTCCTCAACATCCGAAAAAAATACAGAATAGACCATTACTTAAAATATTATAATTAAAACAGTACATAAATAAGAAACGTGAAACAAAAACGTGATAACACGTAGCTTGACAGTTTCCGGCGAAGTTTGTTAGCAGACGAACTCCATTGACATAGCATATCAATATGAATGTTTGCAAAAGAATACGGTAATACATAAACATAATATAGTTAGTATTCTACTCTTATTAAAGTTTAATTTTGTCAAAATAGAATATGTATTATAATGTTGTATTATGCATCCTGTTATTATGGTTTTAAATCTGTATATATTAATGCCCAGGGGCGTCACCCATGTTAATTTATGTTTTTGGTTACTGCTCCGCTCCTGTCAGTTGTACCGTGATTATACAGGATAAGTTTTTAACCAGTGCGTAAATTTTTTTTGGTAGTTCAGTGTCAGTAATAGAACACATTTCCGAGTTTAGTTAAAAAAAAATAAAAAAAAAAATTCATCCTTATCCGAGTTTGAAATAAGCAAAACATGGACATAATCTATTCGCCATACTATCAATGACAACTCTTGGCCGCCGCCCGGGCGCATGGCTTGGGTGAGGGGGTGGGGAATGCGCTAGCGCTGAGTGACAATAAAATATGGTTTTTAAGTATACATGTTTCGTAAGCGATAACTTTTTTTTTTAGTACTAAGACATATCAAAATAAAATATACGTGTTTAATAAAACGTGTTGAAGTTTATTATGGCAAAATTTACGCACTGGTTAAAATTTTTTCCTGTATATAGCCTACAACCTTCCTCGTTACACGGGTAATATAATAACAAACAATCAAACTCGTTGCCTTTTTAATATTACTATAGAAATCACTTTTGTTTAAATACCTCAAAGAAAAGTGATTTCCATAGGTATAATTCAACATTTCTAGATACAAACAATCAAGACGATGGATCATTATTTCCAAAGATTTTAACTTACATAAGTTAAGATTTCCATAAAATCATCCGGACCGCGACAGTTTTCGGGGCTGAAATATTACAAAACACCATTCCACAATGTTATTTTTCTACTTTTTTATAAGATAGAATACTAGCAAAATTATACTTAAGATTTTCAGTAACAAAAACAAATGAATAGCAAGGTTAATTCGATAATTGTTGAAGCAACTTTTAACCCATAGCAACTCGACATAATTTAATTCTTTAAAGTCAAGTCAAATTCAAATCATTTATTTCAATGAAACAATTAAAAGGCTCTTTAGAACGTCGATTACACAATAAACAAATAATAGAATTGAAACTGCCTATTCTAAAAGGTAGGTTCGTATGGAGAAGAATAGGCAAGAAACTCCATACATAATGATTATCATGTATGGATAATGTATGAGGAAAAGATTTCCGAAATTAAGATTACTCAGCATCCGATGTATGCAAGTAGCAATGATAGAGTTGCTAATACCATGAAACTACTTTCTAATTCAAAGAAAGATAACGTATTTGTTTTGGACCCGCACAAGAAATAACAAACAATAGAAATAAAGGACAATAATATCACATACAGTAGTAGTTATAATAATATAGACTAACAAGTCAAAGTATAGTGTATTTATTTAAATTTGACCATTATTTTTGAATTATCAAGAAGTTGTACAGCTAAAGAAAACAATCTTAGCTTAACACTGTCCTACTAAACCTACCCACTTATCATACATTGTGGGTTCAAAATCGGGCAAGCACCAATGTAACTTATTCAATTCCTACATATTTTCTAATTTTATCATACGAGTAGACGTTATTGACATCGATGAAGGAAGACAAAGTCAGGAAACCTGGACTTATTAAGGTTTAAGTCCGAAATCGCCAATCCGCCTTGAGCAAGCGCAGTGATCAATGCTCGATTATAGGCTGGTAATAAGAACCAGAAATATTAGACCTAAATAACCCTTTTAAAGCGTGGTATCCACGCATTTATTTTTTTACGTGGGGCTTATATTTTTCTTTACAGTATTACTAGACAACTAAACCATTATAGGTCTTCATAGCCGCTTGGATTTCTCACGTGAACCTTATTTGATAACTTATAGTATTCTTAGGTGTTACTAGGGACTCCATTGTGTCAAATAAAGGGGCGCAAGCGCAGGCGAAAAGCAAAGATCAACTTCCATATAAAAGTGAAAATGAAACCAACATTCCGATAATCATTAAATTTAAACAATGGGATCGCGAGTATTAAGTCTAAAGATGTGTCTGTATTTGGTGTAATTCCTCCTTATTGTTGTGTTCAAGCTTTAGATCTTGTGGTATACTCAGAAAAGGTTAATAATTGACACAACTCGATGAAATAACGTTTGAACTTGGCCGCCATTTATGATTTTATCAGGTGATGTCAGAATGTGTTTTTTTTTTTTGCGGATAATGTTATGGTTAATCGTTTAATAACTACGTAGATGCTTAAGTACGTTAAGGCCTACTTTTTTTGTTCCAGGCTGGAATTTAAATATTCCTGGATATCTCCCGCCCTTGTGGGAAGGAGGGGTTCACGGAGGGGTCTGTCTGACTAATAAACACCCCCGTGTTCCTTTACCATGTTTGAGCTTCACTGTACGCGCCTTCTGCGAACCCCAGCTGCTGTTAACCCGCCGCTGTGATCAACAAGGCCTAACTCTAATATAGGCTCAATATTTGTTTAAAAAAGTATTTTATATGTCAAGAACATCTTCCCAACTATTCCCAGGCTTTTTTGTCGGACTCCTATCCACTAAAACCCCACGGTGGTCCTCCAACTATGTACCATTGGCCGGGGCACGGGTGTCGCTCTGAACATTCTTCCGCACCATGGCAGGAACTATTCCCAGGCTTATCAGACCTTTATCATCCCTAACTAACTATGTCAACCATTAAAGTGGTTGACCAATAAACCTCTTTATCTCCAAAACGATTACCAGAAAATACAACCCTCAAATGCGATAGTTTTATAAGGTACAGTAAAACGTATTTCTCTAAATACCACTGTACAGTATAAAATTTGGCCACGGTCCCGTTTCACCCTTTCTCTTTAGATTTACGATTTTATTGCCAACCCTGGGCTTTTACAAGGGTTGGCACCGTTATTTTATGAAAGGGTTTAATTATAAATGAGACAAGAAGTTTTGTTTTTCTCCGGTAAGTATGACAATGATGGCTTCTGACGCCTATTGTCAATTGTTTTTGTTTAAATCTATGAGTTACTGGTCCAATTCTTTGTATAACGGTTGGAAGAGCTACTGTTAGAAGATAGTTTAGTTTCGATGAATATTGATGGAATGTCGTTGACAAAACATACCATCACGCCTGTATTCCTTGAAGGGTTAGGCAGAGGTTTACTAATGTACACCCACAGTTCGTTGGTATGTTTAGGTCCTATTTAACACGGGGCGAGCCTATCGCCATTAACCGGACTCAAAACCTAACTACTGAGAATTTCACAGAAAAACCCAATAACACTTTGCTCGACCTGGCCATCGAACCCAAGACTCTAGCGTAGCAGTCGCGCTTAGGCTCACTAAGCTAACGAGACGGTTAATGTTGAATGACATCGAATTTTCTATCATATTTGAGTGCTTTATTGAATTAACTAACTTAAGCCCGTGACTTCTTCGCAAATGTTGGTCATCGCGAATGCAAACGAAGCCACGGGAACATTTCTTTACTAGTGACAACAAGAAAAACAGTCGCCATGACAAGATAAACAGTAAGAATTTAACATTGCCACGAATAATCCTACTAATATTACAAATGCCAAAGTTTGTGAGATATGAACGGATGGATAAATGGATGTTTGTTACTCTTTCACGCTTAAACGGCTGAACGGAATCGGATTAAATTTGACACTGAGATAGATTATAGTGTGGAATAACACATAGGATACTTTTTTTATCCCGGAAAAATGTACTGTTCCCGTGGGATAATATATCAAATTTGACGCGGATGAAGTCGCCGGCAGAAGATAGTAATTTCATAAATTTGATTTTAACTGGTTTTAGGGGATTTATACATTTGATTGCTTTTATCGTTGGTATGTATTTTCGAAGAAACTTAAATAATATACTATTTTATTTTATATTTTAAACGTATTAATACACATTATTTTATTTAAAAATTGTAAACTATAAAGCTTTAATAATAATTTATATAGAAATTTTAATTGATAATGTTTATAATAACGAATAGACGGAATATTAATTTAATGCTAAATAATACTTGTTTGAATGTTTTTGTACATCTACTTTTCGAAATATGCATGAAATAAAAGGCTTTTTTATTTTTTATTTATTTATTTATTTTCTTTTATGTCTTTTCAGCTATTAAAATATGATTGAAAAGCTATTAAAATTTATGTATTTTCTTCACAATGGACAATTTAGCCAAAAAAGGTTGATTGTAATATTGAGACAATATTTGAGTGAATTGGTTTTACTGAAATCCATACAGTACCTAAGTACCTATCTAAGTTCAATTACGAGGAATTAGAACAGTTTAAGGTAAATGAAAACCGCGAGTTAATTATTATTTAAGTTACGTAATTATTACCATAGTAACAATATAACACTAACCTACCTACTTTAAACTATCAGAATATGAAATGGGTAAAGAGTTATTTGTAATTGATAGTTAGTTCTTCCCAGGAAAACCACAGCGATTCATTTAAATTATGGGAAATCGAATTAAATTGTTGAAATTAATAAACTCTTCAAAATTAATTTGACTAGCTTTTGCCCACGTCTTCTTTCTCTTCTTTACTCACGGATTGCTATTTTTTTTTAAATAACATATTTATAGCCTATGTTATTTATTGATAATGTAGCTTCCCATAGGTAAAGGAACTTTTAAAATCGGTTAAGCAGTTTTTGCGTTTATCCTCTACAAACAAAAATTTATTATTTTTTATTTTTTTATTTAGCCCGTATTGTGGGACAGTACGGGCAAACAAATATACAATTTATTTTTTCTTCATAATGTTAGCAGGGTTAAACCAAAATCAATTGATATATTTTGTATAGTTTGCATTTAAAGTTTAATAACCTAATTTAAAATAATGGCAATAGGCTCGCCCCATATTACATGGGACTTAAAAAGACATACCGGCGAACTGTGGGTGTACTTGGTACTGATCTGCCTAATCCTACGGGGAATACAGCCGTGATGGTATGTTGTTGTTGTTGTAAGTAAACCTAAAAACACTGATAGACCTTGTTCCTACATGCAGACAGTCATATTAAAAAGAAATTACGTGACTCACCGCATCGCAGCTAAATCTTGTTTGAACATATTATTGTCACACTATATGATCACAATAAAGCCTTCCCGACTAAATAGCCTGTTGACTTGACCAAATGACAAATGAACAACACCACAACTGTCTATAAAACACCCACCATGTTGAAATATCTCTTATTCCTAAGACATACGGTTTAAAATCGTGTAGGGTAACTTTTTGAACCAGCATTGAAAAACAAATGCAACGTCATCAACCCAAATGGACCTGTCACCAAAAAAATAACCCAAGTACAGTTTTACAAACGTTCCCGTTCATTATATTTTTGTTTAATTTACGATGGTGCGGGCCCACTGTGCCAACGGTATCTCAAACAAACACCGCTATTGAACAGTGGTCTAAACGGCGCTCGGGGTAGAAAAAACTTTTTGTCAATTTTTTCGTAAAACAACGAGAATCTTTGGAAACTTTTATTGCATGAAATTTTGACGGTGGCCATTTCTGAAAATTCTTTTGAGTTTTTGAATATCATTATCCTTTATTTAAAGTAGCTGGGAGCAGTGGGAGTGTTATATCAAAACACGCCGAACTGTCAAACTGTCA
Organism: Caradrina clavipalpis; assembly: GCA_932526535.1. NCBI lineage: Eukaryota > Metazoa > Arthropoda > Insecta > Lepidoptera > Noctuidae > Caradrina > Caradrina clavipalpis. The sequence goes on from OW052110.1 coordinate 4,361,838, forward strand.
CAAAAAATGTCACCGTCCGTCATATTCAATACAGATATGAATTTGAAAAAGGCAAAAATTATGTAAATTATTTTGTTCAAGCTATTTTTGCTTTTATGGAAATAAGGTCCTTCCAAAGAATTTAAGATGCACGGAGCATTACCACAAACACTATGATGCCTGTGGGTGTTTATTGGTATACTTCTGCCTAACCCTTCGGGGAATACAGGCGTGATGGTGTGTATGTGGTGTACTATGATGACATGGTTGATGCAGTGGCCTGGGTTCAATTCCCGCATGGAATAAGTATTTTGATGGGCTACATATAGTTGTTCCGGGTCTGGCTATTTGTGTTTGTGAGTATATTATGTTGGTAAACGCACCCACGATACAGGAGAAATTTCCAGTGTGGGGCAGTATTCATAAAATAAAAAAAGCAAGAAAGGCAAAAGTAAGTAAGATTTTGATAAACTCCTGACAGTTCAGCTTTATCAAACTCATACTTATAATTATGTCATATTAAACAGTAGCGGCTTAGCCTGAACAACTGATAAACATGCTTAACCTTTTTTTTTGGGAAATCCTCATAGTCTGGGGAAAACGGAGGGTTATTTTGGGCTCTTTTTGACAAAAATTCCCCGTTTCCTCCCTCTAACATGAATCGAGAGCATAGAAAAATGTTTGAGTTTGGCGGAAGCTCAAACTTTGTAGCAAATCACAAATAAAAGTTTTTTTTTTTTCGTCTACGCTTGACGACATCTCTTATTGCCTAAAATCGAAATGGCTCTAATTATAGTTTTTTTTTAGTAGGTATGAGAATTTCCGGCTATGTATAATATTTGTTTGTTATTGTCTTCTTATAAGACAGTCAATGTACTAAAACTTCTTATGACATGGTATACATGGTATATAATTTTAAATAAAAAATATTACCTTCTCCTTGCGAATTTAACATCCTACAACACTCGACAATAGTGTAGATTTCTAAGGAAATAATTATTGTAAATGGACCAGTACTTCTAGAAATTACCTCGTACAAACAAACAAACCTCTTTAAAATATTAAAGAAGTAAATAAAGTGACTAACTAACTTCTAGAAACTTCTAGAATTAACTCTAAAGATTAGACAATAAAAAAAAACAAAACAACAAGACGTATTGCAAAACACCGAAAGCATAAACACACAACCAAGAGACATAATATAGCTTAGGTACCCATAAGTCGAAGTTTAACCCGTCATTACCATTGGTAAGTAGAAAACGATCGACTTCTGAATACAAACATGGTTGAAGGAACGGTCAATTCGGTTTAATACAAGTAAATTATGACATTATTGACTTCGAAATGATCCGTTGCGTAAGCGTTCGGCGGTTATTTGAATATTTTTTTTTAGAAATGTCGCATTTTGGCGGTTTTTTTGGCCAGATTTGTCTCGGTTTTAATAAGTAGTTTTGTTTGGTGTTCGAAATTTAAATCTGTTATTAGAGGGTTTGTTTTCAGTTTGGGAATATTGGGAACGTGTTCTTAAATTGTAATTTTGCTAACTTTTGCACGATCGGCGTAGATTTCAGAATTAAAGCAATGTTTCATAAATTAATCCACGTGAACCCATAAGCAGGATTAAAATATGTATAATAGATATAGTGTCTCGAATTTCAGCTCAGTCGTTTAAGCGTGGAAAAGAAACAAACATCCATCCTCACAGGATACAATAGTAGTAGGATAATAATAACTTTTAAAAGCTCCATACAATGGCTTAAAATAATTCACTCAACAAATAATAAAAGGCAAAAAATGTAAAACCAATAAAATACTACCCTAATATTAAAACATTGGTTACACTATTATTTTGACCGGATGGAGTTGCAAACTTTTTCAGGGGAATGAAATGAATGAACAATGAACGATGGAGGAAATGTTTTCATCAAACAAATAAATCATTAATCTCAAAGTATTTTCCGCATATTAAATAGGGATTATCTGTCTCTTTCACACTAGTTTATTACCGATCAGAGTGAGAAAGAGAGACAATTAAAAAATTCCGTCACGTAATGTATGAGAGCTAGCCAAAAGTGTGGATGCGATCGCGGGGGGTCAATGTCCTAAAGTGCAAAAATTGATTTTCGAATAAGTGGGGGTATGTTCAGGAAAGAGGTGATACTGATAAGTTAGCTATAGTTCATATCGATGAATTCTATAAACCTTTCTATATAATACTTTCAGGTACTTACTTATTTTTATTAAAGGCATAATTTTCTATCTTAATTTTCTTTTACTACTTCGTTAGCCTAGTGGTCCTCAGCGCGACTGCCACGCTAGACGTTTTGTGTTCGATTCCCAGGTCGGGCAATAAGAGTTATTGGGTTTTTCTATGAAATTCTCAGTAGCAGCTCGGAGTTAAAATTTGTGCCCGGTTGATGGCAATAGCCTAGCCCCTTATTACATGGGACCTAAAACATACCGGTGGACTGTGAGTGTACATTGGTATTCCTCTGCCTAATCCTTCAGGGAATACAGGCGTGATTGTATGTATGTATTTGTTACTAGGGTAGCTGCATGAGACACTTTTTACGTTTTCTGCCACAGACTAAACCACCTTTCCTTTTGAGACTTAGATGTCACGTGTTTATTCTGACCGAAGCGGAGTGTTTACAATTTTTTTCTCAACTTTCATACCAGTCTGAACGCTTTAAAAAAACAAGTGAAAAAGCTCATATCCTAAACATAAATCAATATCCGAGACATGTAATTGTGGTTTCTTCCGCTGTGGCCGCGCCACGCCGGCTGTGCGAATATTATTAATATCCATACTTATTAATATTATTAATGCGAAAGTTTATCTATAGTCTGACTGTCTGTTACGCTTTCGCGACTAAACTACAGAATAGATTTAGATGAGTACGGGTTAGTTTTAACCCCAAGAAAGGATATAATATGCTACTTTTAATTCCGCGACTTTGGCTAATATGCGTCCGAAGTCGCGGGTAAAAGCTAATGACATTTACACTACAATAAATAAAACATGCTGATGGACTTGGCGTTTGCGTATAATATATCTATTGCCTTCAATTTATTACAACAAATAAATACAACCCTCAAAATATATAAAAATAACTTTTAACTTTCGCAATTATGAATATTTTCTTTTCCAGAAACCAAAAAAGAAGAATGGAGCTTTCTCACAACTAAGCTGGTAAGATACACATTATGAAGCTTTCTTATTACTTTTTAATATGGTCTATTTTTGATTAAACAAAATAAAACAGATGTAAAAAAAATCTCATTCAATCTAATACTATCAAAATTGGTAAACAAGTAATAAAACCGTGAATCACGTTACTTCCGATCACACACGAGAGTCATCGACACCTGAAAATCGCACGTGTAACGCGGTCATAAATATTAATTAATATTATAAATTAGAAAGATTTGTTTGTTTGTTTGTAACGAATAGGCTCCGAAACTACTGGACCGATTTCAACCGTTTTTTCACCAATAGATAGCTACATTATTCCTGAGTAATATAGGCTATATAACATCGCGCTACGACCCACGGGAGCAAAGCAGTAACCGAAGACGTAACTTAATGCGGGTGAAATAAACCACGCTGAGGAAGTTGTGGGCAGCTCGCTAGTTATAAATAAAAGTAAAATGTAATTCAGGTCTAGGAAACATGACTTAGCTTAATTCTGTGTCTATTCTGTTCTAGTCATCATTTGTCTGGAATGTTCTCCCTATTTCTTCACATCTGCAGTGTTATGCTGTAAAACTCTGCCTCGACAAATTCAGGTGAAGTGAGATTCTTACAGAGAATTAGATAGTCTTCCAGAATAGACCGACTACTTTATTTTAGACCACTGCAACTAATTGGTTACTGAAAGTTAATATTTTTTATTTATTTATTTATTAATACAAACTTAACGTCTTATAAATTAAAAAAAATAGTCTTCGTTTTCTTTGTAGTTGGTAATTTTATATGTTTTCATAAAGGTAGTTCATTTACAGCCTTTTATATATTTTCACATAAATATAGGCCGTCCTATCACATAGGAGATAGATATACACCGATTAGATAAACACGATTCTATTAGAAAATTCTTAGTAGCAGTCCCGAAGTTTTGGGAGTTGGTGGTGTGACAAGCCCAAACGAGGCTTGACTTAATGCCCTGGAAAGCACGTAAAGCCTGCACTTGATGTCTCAGAGGGTAGTACTGGATATCGGACTGCCTTCAAAGTCGTCTATGTGGAATAGGGAGTGGACCAGTGTACGCAGCAATTGAGATTGACCGCTGTGACTGAAATACGATCAAGAAAATATTTGTTATTGCAAAAGGCAACATTAACAATAATAACATTTTACTAAATCGTGCCATCAAAACTATAATTGCAAGCAAAATCTCAATCCAATCTGTTTCAAAGTAAATAAAAAAATATTCTGGAAGTACCTTTATGGTACTTCGAGAATTTTTTCTTTCTTTAAACTTACTCACTTACCAAACTTAGACTTAGGCAAAAAGGAAAGTTGAAAAGTGTTATGTGCCTGTAATTAAATTTTGATTACTAATCATACAGTTTATCATAAGTAAATAGTATTTATATATGAATATACTACTTCAGAATACTCCTACAAATCAGTAGGTATTATTTGACGTGCGTATCTTATCAATGCGTGTGATTTCCAATACCATGCGTTAAGAGTCATTGACCGCTGATATTTCGCTGACCACTGCTTCGGAGTCCATAAACAATGCAGAACGTTAACGATTTGTATTGGCGATGGTCGGGGGTCAACGACCTGGCTTAGCAACTGCCGAAATGTGCATCTATAGAGGTGGTTGCATGTTCCTATAGACTTAAAAGCAATATCTCTTGAAGTTTTTTTTCCAAAAGTTAGACACGCGTTTTTGCCATTACAAGGATAGGCAGAATTAACATAATGTCTTTAACTTTCTGCTTGAAAATGATTTAGCGGATTTCCTGTCTCTGAAATATTTCTGCGACATTCTTGATACAATGATCACTTCCTGGTGAGCTAGGCTAGTTTGAGAAAGATTGGTCTGAAATAGCTCTAAATAGAGAGAAATGGAAGTAGGGTAGGGCCCAAATAAAACATAGATATATATTAAAAAAACTTTATTGGCATTTTATTAACACTTTTTTTTTGAAAGATGAGAAATCGTAAAATGACTACTTCCTCTTTGGGCGGAGCGAAAGGTAGTGTCAAACTCAAACTGACTAAAATCCATTCATGTTCCCGTTTGCACATAATTCCTAGGACTGCCTTTATTTTTTTTTGTATGTTTATTAAATTTATCCCAATTTTAATTAATTTTTGTCATCGACTTTTGTAAACAATTCTTTATTAAATATTTTCGGTTTTTCTTTCTTTCTTTTGAACTAATTCCGAAACTTCATTGGGACCTACTTATTTGATATCCTTAGCATCTAAGTTAATATCAACCTGTATTATAGATCCCACTTCAAATTTAAACTGCGCAAACGCTTAAACACTCAAAAACACACTGCCAATCTTCTGCGTCATCAAACAGCCCAATTACCAAGGTCCTATACTATCACACACAATCACACATTACAACAGACATACCTATGATTCCGCATCATTGTACCAAGATTCACGGAAACGCCTGACTCAGCGGTGTTGTCTGTCAAATCCGAAGTCGGAATTTGTAACTTTCGCAATTCACGTTACAGAATCTTTCTTTCGTAATTCTTTGGTGATGCTGTATGAGTCATTTGTGACGTTGTTAGTAGAAGTTGGGGACGGAAGATGGGGGCTGATGGCTGAAATATGGTTTCTGAATGGAGGTTTTGTAAAGGGAAAGCTGAAAGGGTAGTTTTTCAGTTAACGTAGTGGAAAATGTTACAGCGTGCTGTTTAAGTGAGAGGAAAAAAATATATTGTGAGGCAAAGTTTTACAAGAAAAATAAATGATTTGATTATTCTATGACAGTTTATATTTCTAGGCCTATAATAGATTTATAATATAACGAATCCGCCTTGAGCAAGCGTGGTGATTAATGCTCGTGCCTTCTCTGTATGAGAAGAGGCCTTTGCCCTGCAGTGGGACAGTTATAGGTTGGTATTATTTTTTTATTTTATTTATAACATAGCGAAACTTGGTTAAAAAAAAACAGGTTTAAAACAAAAATTGCAGCAATCTAAATTTTTTTTTATTAATTAGCTTTTGACATAGGAACATTTACGAGTATTAACACAACTTAAAAACATATTTATAAAAATATCTACTACTTCTAGTCTTCAACCAGCCAGACTAACTTAACTACGTACTGTTACCTTTTGTTACTTTGACAAAAAATAAAATTACCGAAACCGGAATTTCTTTTCTCTTTCAGCAGTACTATTCTGTAACAATCTCTCTCTGGAATCTCCCCTCTCCCAAAGACTTGTTATTGCATTCAACAAGATCTCCCCCACTCCAGAATCACTCGCCTGAACTGCTACTCGGGAAACCCTCGCGTCTGACTCAGACACTTGTATTACGTATCGAGAGCTCCGTTTCATAACAAACGCTTCATAATATAAACATCCTCGTTTTTATCATAACTTCCACACTTAGTCATGCTTTTAGTAGGTTTATGGAGCTGTAATTCAGCGGTGCCCGACATCCCGATGTAAGAGGGACGTCCCGATTTTTTACTTGGGTTTAACAAACCATATAGTTTAATGTTTTTATTTTATTCCGCTTTGATAAAGTGAATATCGATTTCAAAGTCCCGATTTTCCCGAAAAGAATCTGGTATCCCTAGTGTTAATCGATGTAAGCCATTCAATTATCGTTTAATGAAAATAAAATGTCAACTTTAAAATCACGATTAAAATTACTAATTTAATAAACCGTGATGGCTAAATGATAATAATATAATTAAATCAAATACAATTCGAAAGAGACCTTGAGAATATTATAAAAATCGCTTAATAAAAGATATAAAAAAAAACAATCTCGATCCATCTCTTCCCTTCAAACAAAAGAAAAACGTTCTATTTCCAAATTAAATTTATCCTGCCTTCAGCGGATTACAATACAACCAAAGTCACGGCCGGGTTTTCCCGCCGAACGTGATATGTCAAAGCCACGCCTGATTTTATCTGCGGGTTGTTCGAAAGAGATACCGCGCCCCCGGAACGCAAAGGGCACATGAAGGAACATAGACGGGTTTTAGTCAGTAAAAGTCTGACACTCCCTCCCGCCCCGCCCAGGGCGGGGGAAGTTATTTGATGATTTCCCGTCTATAAAAAAAAAAAAAAAAAACGCCTGATTTTATAGCCGGCCATTGCCAGCTTTTACATTGTGATATCATTAAATTATTTATCTTATCAATACGGATTTCCTTTTTCAAATTCTTTTAGGTATTTTTTATTACAAGAAAGTTTTAATAGGTATGTTCTATTTTTTTTCGTCAAAGCAAAAAATCGATCCAGCCGTTTCCGAGATGAGGAGTTTAACAGACATAGTTTTACACATTCATATTTATTTAGTAAAAAGCTATTATTTTCGCATTTTAAACAACTCCAATTTTATTTATTTGAAAAATTAAATTAGTAAGTTTATACCCCGGTTTTTTGAAATGATGAAGTATGTACACTATGTCATTGAGTCCGAAAAATATAGTTATGCATTATGTTCTTTGTAACCAAATGTGTGATTTGGTCTTTTTACTCCTATAAGAAAATTTACCTTTATAACTATGAAAAATAAATGACATAAACAATAACTGTTTTTTAGATATGGTCACTTTACGTCAGTAATGACGTTTATGGTTTCACTTGCTGCAAAAAATATTATTATGGTTTTGTAACCTCATTGACGTATTCACGTATTTTACATCACCTGACCTAATTTCCTTGTTTATGAAATAAAAGGAATACTAGCCTATATACCTACGTGATTTAATTTATAATTATTAAAAAAATATACAAGCAAGTTAGCTTTATTATAGTTAGTTGTTTGTGGTCTGGTTTTCTGTGTATGTGAATTTACATTTTAGTAAAGGCACCCACGAAACAGGGGAAATTACAAGAAAGCGTTGCCCCCCGCAACGCTTTTTTTATGAAAAAAAAGAAAAATAATTAGAAAAAAGAAATCCTTTTGCGATAAGCATGTTAGCAAGAGATTGAGCAGTGCCCTGTGGCTGTTTACTGAAAGAAAATTGTCTGAAACTTTTCTGAACTAAGGAAACGATCTTGAGAATACTAATTCATCTAAGTATGTATATTAATCTATCTATACTATAAAGAGGTAAAGTTTGTGAGGTTGTAGAGGGTAATTTCTGGATCTACTGAACCGATTCTGAAAATTCTTGTACCCATAGAAAGCCGCATTATTTGTGAATGTAATAGACTATGTAACACCACGCTACGAACTTCGGGAGCGGAGCAGTAACCAAATATGTAACTTAACACGGGTGAAATAAGGCACGCGAACGAAGGCGCCGGTAGTTCGCATATAATCATTTTATGAAGGGGTAAAGTTTGATGGTTCTTATTTTTGTATGAGATAATCTCTGGAAGTACTGGACTGATTACAAAAAATATTTCATAAATCATAAATCATATATTTATTTGCCAACATGGGTAGGAATATACATTGATGTTTTCTTTAAATACTATAGTTCTCCATGTTTAACCATCACATGGGTATGCAAAAATTCTATTCTAAAACAGTAAATTAATTAATTATGTCAGCCTTGTCAATCACAGTTATAAATTATAATAAATAATATTTATATGTCAGAACATTAAACAATTAATAACAAATTGAAATATAAATTAATTTAGTAACAATATTGGATCTTACAAAACTTTATTCTTAATAATTTTAAACCCTCATGTGTTAAATCGGATATAGTAGGCCTAGCATCTTTCATTTAAATAATCATTGATATTATAATAGCATTTCGCAACTAGAAATTCGTAAAGCTTTTTTTTAAATTGATCTATACAAATCATAAATCATCATCTAATTTCAATTAGGTTTTTAGGTAGCTTGTTATATATTTTGGGTGCCATACCAAGGAAACTTTTATTAAATATTGCTTTTTTATGTGGTATTGCGCATATTTCATTCTTGTGCCGCAAACTCTTTGGGTGATTGTACACACATCAACAAAATCTAGGGATATTTTATATTTCATCAAATATCTAAAAATCTATGAAGAATTTTCTGGTATTGTAAATGGGAGAATGATAGGTTATTTTAAGGTCTTTAATAAAAAACTAAAAAACATTTCCTTTTTTTGTTGTTTTGATAGAAATTTTTTTTTTTTCATCGCCCTTGAAAATTTGTATGACAAAAAATTTATGTTTCTTCTTATAAAACTATTAATTTTAATTAAAATTGAATAAAAATAATAAAATCTGTTAATTAATAATCTGTGTTGCTACCTCTCACATTAATTACACATCGACATCGAATTTTAATACTTAAAATTAAATTGTCAATGTCTTGCTGCGGTATGAGGTCCCATGTTCTTTACAAATGATCGAAAAGGTGTTGTTCCGTCGTCAAATTTTACGGGAAATCTGTCAAAGCTTTTCGTTGTTACATGTCCCAGGCATGCTCGATAGGATTTAAGTCGGGAGACTGTGCAGACCAATCCAAAACTTGAATATCGTGGTCTCGGAGAGCGGCAGACACCAGCCGCGCCATATGGAAAGGAGCATTATCGTGCATGAGTACAAATTCCTGGCCCATTTGGAGTCTGTGTGGGACAATAACAGTCTCTACTACCTCGTTGTGGTATTTTCGTGCAGTCATGCAGCCTTGGATCCAAACGAGCTGGGTTCGTCCGCTAAGACAAATTCCTGCCCAAATGATGATTGTGCCGCCTTGGTATGAGCGGACCTCCTGAGGGTGCCGAAGACGGCTAACTCGCCCTGAAGTTCTCCAAACACGTGTTCTTCGTGATTCCGGATGAAACCCAAACCGGGACTTATCGGTGAACAGCACCAAAGACCATTGTACGTCACTCCATGGTAAATTCTCCCGACCCCACGAAAGACGCCGACCGCGATTGCCACACCGCAATGCTGGAACACGTAGCGGTCTTCGAGCATGAAGACCAACTTCATGCAACCTCCTTCGCACGGTTTGGTCGCTTACCAATAGCTGGTGATCCTCCTGGAGCCTTTGTACTAGTTGCATCGCTGTGATATTCGGTTGTCTTCTGGCAGTCATTTGGAGAAATCGATCCTGTTTCTGCGAAGTAACACGATATCTACCCGTGTGCCGTTCAGCCACATCCCCAGTACTGCGATAACGTGACCACAACCTTGATATCACGGTTTGGCTGGTGTATAGGACCTCAGCAAGGACGCGTTGAATGGCACCATTTTCTAACATGCCCAGGGCCCATAACATTTCATCTCGACTCAAATGACGACGTCACATGACTCTTATAGCCTACACGGCACGTTAAATTAAAAAAAGAAAAAAATCTCATCTCTTTTCATTAATTAATATTAATAAAACAATTTTAATTTTCCTTAACGCAACGACTTTCTAGCAATTTTACCGCCGTATTTTGTTTTTTCTTTTGTTTTTTTAAATTTAATTTTTAAATTTTGAATATAGAATACATGAGGTTTCAATCTGTATATAAACTTTTCATAGAAAACTAGAAAGAATTTAAAGTACAAAGTCGTAAATAATTTAGGATTAAGGTATCCCTAGATTCTGTTGATGTGTGTATATGTGTATATTTGACTTAACATAGCTTGCCACTTCGTATATGTAGAGACATGGAAATGTAAGTAACTGAAGCTTTTGGAAATATGGTTTACAACTGTCTGTGCTTTGAATCCTACTACTATTATAAAGGCGAAAGTTTGTATGTATGGATGTATGGATGTATGGATGTTTGTTACTCTTTCACGCTTAAACGGCTGAATGGATCTGGATGAAATTTGGCACAAAGATAGATTATAGTCTGGAATAACACATAGGCTACTTTTTATCCCGGGAAAATGTACGGTACCCGTAGGATAACACATCAACTGTGACGCGGACGAAGTCGCGGGCAGAAGCTAGTGCCACATATTGCCACATATTCACTGATAGAAAACTACATTATTGCCGAGTGCCATATGTTTTATGATAAATATTGAGGAAAAGCATTCCAAAATTTAAATCTAATAAGCGACAAGCAAAGACGAAATTTTAAATTTCGAACAGTGGAAAGAACCCGCTGCCACTCAAAATTCCATCAATCATCATGACAATATGGCGTGATACCGTACACCGTCATCATGTATCCAGGTCACCTCTCAGCCTCTACTCCACACAAAGAGAGTTCGCTGAAGTTCAAATGGATCTTTCTAGACTTCCCACCACGACCACCGCTGGTCGCCAATCTGGTCGTTGACCAGTCTCTCGACCCAGATTTGTACACACACTAAGGTTTTGACTCACACATTACACGTAGCGAATATTTTGCCAGTGTTCATATTTTGAACTGTCACTGTGGAGTTTGTCTATGGCCGGTTTTGACAGTTTCGATTTAAAACTGCCAGATTTAAAACAATATATTCGAATATATTCGAAATTCGAATGTAGGATTTTAAAATGCTATTCGAAAATATAATATCATTATTGTGTCCTTTTACAAAAAATTATGTACTTATAAGTATCGTACCAAGTATTAGCCGCCCGAAGGTCTTTTTTCGTATAGCGAAGGTACGACGGTATCACGGACGCTTGCGCACAGCGTGTTTAACGTATTTTCAGTTTGTAAATAAGTACCTACCGGCTTTTCTCGTAAAATTAAGTAGATTTTAGTTTTTGTTATGCTTTCCTTGAATAAACGTAGCGAATTCTATTGTCAAGGAAACATTTTCAAGCAGAAAATTTACATATTTGAAGCATTTCTCTTTTTATTTTTTTCAGGACTTATCACAATGACTGTTACAGAACTGTAATTGTGATAAATCCTGAAAGAAAATTAAGTTAAACGTATTTTCTGAAAGTAATTTAAAATAGATTGGTAGAGGTACCTACTGTACAAAGACGTTGACAATTGTATGCAAAATTGCGATGATATTCCTAACCTAAGTTTATGTTATAGTAATAAACACACAATTATACACAAAATTAAATGCATTGGCACATAATTTGTACATCGAGACAAAACACGAAGCTTTCGCCGCATCAAATAGTCGATTCCCTAACTTTCTACGTGTTCCGAAGTTCCGATGAAAGTAGTCTCACACTTGTCCAATCGCGAACAGAGGTCGCGATACACTGGCAAATAGAAGCCGAATAGATGTTTCGAAAATAGAGTCTTTTTATTTTCTTTGTTTTGTTGCTGGCCATAGCTAAGTTGTGTGTAAAAAGGTTTAATGATTTTTGTTGTTTCTTTTATTGGCTAAAAAGAAAATACCTAGTTGTAGTTTTATTTTCAAATAAGGAAAACGCTGTTTTCTTATTTTAAATAGGTACTCATTTTTGTTTTGGAAAGCTGAGAATGTTTTTGTATTCAAGAAGGCCTACACCTTTTCTCTCTTTTTACCATTTTATTGTTCAGATGATAAGACTTTTATAAGCTACTTGTTTAGGTGAATGAAACCATACCTTGTTTAGTTTTTGCCAAAATCAATTTTGTATTCAAAGGTCTTAGAATTGAATGCTATTCGTAGCATATAATTATTTATAATAATACCTAAGAGAGTAATATAAAAAGGAAGGAAATCAGATATTTCCACACCCTGTAAGAACACCTTCATACGTAACTCACCGATTACAAATGTTAATATGAGGCACAAATGCGTGCAAAATTATATGAATGATAAATAATTAAGTAGCTATGTTTTGTAATAATGCAGCTGATTCTGCGTGCTAGAAGTAGTTTTAGTCAGCGTTGGCATTCCATATATTTTTTTTTTGATTTTTGAACAATGCCTATAACTTTATAAACCAAAGAGTTTCTTTACAATCATCATCAACTACGTAAAAAAAACAGTACCTTGAACTTGTACCTTTTTAATTATGTGCATAGATTATTCAGATTGCCAACATTCCGACATGAAAAATTTCAAGTATGGAACCTCATTTCGAACGTTTAATTTTGAATGTCGAGCGCAAATTCGGCCAGTAATGATAGCACTGTAATCGCACCGCGATGAGTCAACGCCCGGTGAAATGTCTGCAAGGTTCGTTTACCTTTCACCCAATTTGCCTAAATACACACCGACCGAGAATAGTTGGCATTGTATCGCGACCAATGCCATATAATAAGTGTGTGCATTACAAATTGACAGCATATAATCTGTAGTACTAAACAATAATATCGAGTAGTACCTTGATAGATATTTTTTTTAGGTACTTTGAAGAAATTTTCCATAGCTTTTATTTGAAGGAGTGTCAGAAAGTGACGTTTAAAGAAGGTGTAATTGTTGTCTATGGTATGGAGACACGCAAAAAAGGTTTTGTATTTTGTATAACTGCGACTGCTACGCCAGAGGTCGTGGGTTCGATTCCCAGGTCGAGCAAAAAGTGGTATTGGGTTTTTCTATGAAATTCTAAGTAGCAGCTCGGAGTTTGGATTCGTGCAACGTTAATGGTAATAGGCTCGCCCTCTATCTAGTTGAAACCTATTTTTACGATATGCGAAAAATCGCGGTGAATTACAAGAATCTGAAATGCTGACTGAATGTAGACATTTTGAATTTGAGACTGTCGCCGTGTTGTGACGTCCGAAACATGCGCACGGTGTTGACGAATTATATTGATTTAATTGACTATGTTTAGTTAACCTGGAAAAGTTTGGTATATTAAACAAAATATTTGACTAGACTATCTAAGTTGAACAACACTAATCGACGTCTGTAACCTAAACATATCATCACGACTGTATCCCCCGAAGGGCTAGCAGAGGTGAAACCAATGTATACTCACAGTTCGCTGGTATGTTTTTAAGTCTCATGTAATAGTGGGCGAGCTTATTGCCATTTACCGGGCACAAATCCTAACTCCGAGCAGCTACTGAGAATTTCATGGAAAAACCCAATAACTCTTTGCTCAACCTGGGAATCGAACCAAAGACCTCTAGCGAAGCAGTCGCGCTTAGAACCACTAAACTAACAAGGCAGTTTGCAACTTGAAATCTTAACAAAATCTTACGCTGTTTCTTGAATAAAGCGTCATACAGCGCTGTTTTCGTCATCTTGGAAAATATTACGTTTATGAATGAGCGTAACGTAACGAAGTCGCGTGCGCACGTCACGTCGCCACCGATCAATAAACGGCGCCTTTATCGTAACGGCGATCTCATCTTGCACAGCATTTTAATGCCGCATAAAACCTAACTGTCTGTCCAAAATAAATACCAGCAAATTGTGAAGGTAGGTCGCCAACGGTATCCGACAATGAACTCCGAAAGTGGGACAACGACCGCCCAATTTGGCATTTGGTCTGGTGAAAAAAAAAATATCGCCATCGGCAGTACCAGGGTAAAATGAACTAGAGAAAGGTTGATTTTCGAGTATTGGGGTGTGCGTGTGTGCATACTGGCTGCGCCTGTGTGCGTCATTGTAGTCTCTCGTAGTAGAAAGCTCAGTGAGCGTTTGTTTACATTCGCTATTTAAAAAAAAGAGTGAAACGGTGAAACGATAAACTGTCAAATTATTTGTTGGTACTTGTAGAATGTAGGTCGGTTAGACTGTTTCGTTCACTAATGCGTAGAGAGCACGCGAAGGTATTTGTGAAAATAGTTTTTAAGTTGGTACTTGTAAGGGAATGCGAAACGAAACTTGGGAAAATTAGCAGAGAGAGCGAGTAATAGGAGACATTGGAAAATTCGCAAACAAATCGTTCAAATGACAGCTTTTACCTACATACTCACCAGTTCATATAATGTTGTTATTATTATTATTTTATTTTTGTTCCATTAAAGGGCAGAAGAATCCTTAAGAGTAACAATATCCCAAGGACCTTTATTTCCCGGCGCATCCATCAATATGTGAGAACGTTGAACTGTCACTTGGGACCATTGAGGTACCTTAACTAGACACTGATAAAGATTTAATGGTAATTAAGCAATTAATTAATCACTACATCTACCTATTGAAAATCGACCTGTCACTCTTACAGACTGACTTTCAATTTCCTATTCTTCTATTTTCGAACAATGTTTATCTCATTTTTCAAACCGTAAAAAAGAAATAATTAAAACAAAGTTTTACATTTTCATATCAGCCTTAGTACTTAATAGTGCCATGCGATAACCAAATACATCCGGACTTGGAACAATCTTAGCGAATCACCCGCCTTCGAAATTCAAACCGTTGCTATAGACAAACTCATTCTCTTCGAAGAAAACTCGAATTAATACCTAGAACTGTATCGTTGGCTATTTTCAACTATCCGGTTTCCTTCCTTACAGAATCATCATCGAATTAATTAATTAATACTTAAATAATAACTATCCTTATGTAACGTTACGTGAGATTAGTCACTACGTGTACCTAATATGATACGTTTTTCCTTAAATGTTGTGACGTGGATGATTATAATTTTCGTGGTAATATGCAGTTTACCTCAATGTTTAAATTAATATAGTACTTACGTTATAATGTGCATCATATCGTCTGGTAATTCACGTTTTGAACTAAGTTTCCTCGTCAGAACAAGGTGCTCACGTGTTACTATTACTAGGGCTATTAATATACTCCTCCAATAATCCTCCTTCAATAAGGAATCATGGATATGCTTAACTTTGATGCGTATGACGAAAAAGGAGCAGATTTGTATGGATCGTAAGCTCAAGACTTGACTTTCTATGGGAAAAAGTCCCTGAGTCATTATTATCAGTAGGGATAGGATTATCGGATACGTATGCTCATTTAAATAAAGTGACTTTTTTCGCAAATAGAGTATTCGTCTCACTAAAATCCTAAAGTAAATTTTCCTATAACACACACCAATCATGGTCCCATTATTCCAACCAAATCCGATAAAAATACATACAAAAAAACTAACACTCTTCTATCAAAGTACCAGGGACGCAAAGCAGTTAGGAGGTCACCCGAAATATACGCACACCAACACACACACGCATTTTATTTGAATGCGCAACACGTGACGTTTGCATGCGTACCAAATATTCGATCGAGTACCTATCGTTGGATGAAAGTCGTAGAGAATTTAGTCAGCGGTATATGATGGCCAATGTCGGTATGTTCTTTATAACTGTTTAGTAAAAATAAATAAAATTATGAAAGCGGAAAATAAGCTTTTCTGTGTAAAAAAAAAAGAAAATCTTAGGACATAACCGATTAATACCATAACAATTGATTGAAATGATTACTAGAAATATTGCGTAGTAAAAATTAAATAAACAAAAATTATAATTAAAACAAAATCAATAAAAAAGTTTGTAAACAACAGATTTCTCTCACTGCTACGCGGGCTCAAGCCGCTACAGCGAGAAAACAAGCACGCATGCGCGGGAAAAGTAAGATGGCTGCCTGACGTTTTTCTTCGCGCCTCGGGTTCCGGAACGAAGGCAATGAAACTACTTTTGGTCGTTTCAGAAAGTTGTTTACTAACTTTGTTGTGTCTTTTTATTTGGTAGACTGTTGTTATTGTTGTTTTTTTATTTAATTCATGCAAATAAAATACATTTTAAACGACGTCTATAATAAAAAAAAACAATGTGTAGTCTGTATGTTTTATATTTTGTCTATTACCATTCTAATAACTAAATTAAATACTAAACACTTTACCGTACACTATATTCATTTACTGATCTAAATTGATAGATGACATAGGTATTGTAATTTTAAATTATTTATAAATTGCTGTACCCAAGCAGGGTTATGCATAAAAGTTATATGCGTAACATCTTGTAAACAACATGAAAATGTAATAAATTACTTATTACGATTATGATTATGTTGGTTTTTCAAACAAGAAATGATTGGGAAAACTTTGCTTGCCAAAAATATAAAATATTAAAATTGAGTATAACAAAGTTTTAATTACGTCCTTCTTCGGTAGGTTCATAATTTTTATTGGCATAGCAATAATTGAAAAACAAATTTTCTTCCATTATAAAAAATCTTCTCTAGTAGTCTGTCATGATTACCTTCATTGTACGATTAGTAGGTAAGTAGCTATTCATTCAAGCAGCTAATTCAATATCGGCCACCCGCCACAGTGTACACTACATTCAGTACATTATAGTGTTCACGCTGAATATCTTTCCACTTATTCTTGGCAATGTTTTTTGTAGTGTTTGCTTTTGTTTTCTATGCTATCCGGATGATGGTTGGCGAGCTTCGCTTGGAGATACGCGTTGCATGTATTACTTGTGTGTGCTTGTTTTCCAGTCATAGAAAAGCTATGCTTTTTTTTTTTTTTTTTTTTAAGATGGTAAAATCATCAAATGACCCCCCCCGTCCTGGGCGGGGCGGGAGGGAGTGTCAGACTTTTACTGACTAAAAACCATCTATGTTCCTTCATGTGCCCTTTGCGTTCCGGGGGCGCGGTATCTCTTTCGAACAACCCGCAGCCCCGGCAGGCATTTGGCCCTTAGTGGCCCTTTCCGATGGCTGACACCTCTGTGCGCGGAACATGGACGCGCCGTCGGCACGGTCTGTCGTTAGTTAATAACGTGCGGACGGTGAGCTACCCATTGCTCACCGTCCACAGACCGTGCCTACGGTATCCGCCTGCAGGAGGCGCAATGGTGCCGTTATTGGCAATCCATTGCGCCGGCGGACGCGGTGTCAGCGGCGGCCGCAGGAGCGGCGGCGGCGGTGGCCGCGGGTGCGGCGGCGGCGGCGGCCGCGGGAGCGGCGGCGGCGGCGGCGGCAGCGGTGCGGGGCCTTCCCCCGGCCCTGGCGGGTACGGCGCAGGCCTTGCCCCCAGCCCGGTGATCGGCCGGCCTGTTAGCCCCCGCACATGCATCGCAGTGCGGCGGGGCATCACAAGCCGCGGCCTTGTGACCGGGCTGACCGCAGCGGAAACATAGGGCGCTGCGGTCGACCTCCGAGGCGCACCGACATGCCACGTGCTTCCCCACGTGGCAACGGTAACACCTCAGGGGCCTGGGCTCGAGCAGTCTAACCTGCGCCGAAACCCAGCCCACCAGCAAACGGCCCCCCCCAGCAATAGCCTTAGCCGCCGTCACTGGGCAGCTGACCGTGATGGTCTGCATGCCCGAGCGCTCCGGGCGGATGGTGCCTGCCCTGACCTCTTCGGCACGGCATCCACCCGCCCTGGTGACGGCGGCCACCACCTCCTCCGCGGAAACTGAGTCGTCCAGACCCAGGATGCGCAGATCTGCGCATCTGGCGGGCCTGGACACCCGCACCTCGTCCGCGTTTAGGGACGCTCTAAGCTTCTCAGCTAGAGCGTCCGCGGACGGGCCGCTGGTGGCGCCGGGGATCTCCAGCATTCGGGCCCCAGTTGCGGTGACCCTAAGCTGGAGGCCGGTAATGCCTAGCTCGCCAAGGTTGACCGTTGCCTTGGCCCTGGTGAGCACCTGCGCATACGTCACGCCCCGCTTTTCCGCCTCCGGCTGTAGCGTGATCACTACAGCCGCGGATTTCGGGGCGCGAAGCCTGGCCGCGGCTTTGCGCTCACCGCGTCGCCGCCGCTCCTCCGCCCGTCTGGTGGCCGATCTGGCCGCCCTGCGCCCCATCTCCCTTGCCCCGGCCACCTGCCATTCGGCTTCCGCGGCCGGAGGGTTGGAACTAGGGGCGGAGGAGGTGGAGGCGGCTGGGATGCCGCCTTGCCCCTCCTCGTGGGCTCCGCATTTTGCGCCGGCGCCGGCCTTGCCGGAGGCGCCGGCCTTGCCGGAGCCGGTTTCGCGGGGGCCGGCCCAGCCCTGCTGGGGGGCTGATTAGCCGGCCTCGGCACAGACGCGGCAGCCGCGTACGAGGCCCGCCTGTCGCCCGCGGTCGTCCCGCTCGCCGCCAGAGGGGGACGCAACACGATGCCCTCCAGGACGGAAAACCGTGCCTGGAAGGCCGCCAGCTCCAGCTGAACCAGGTTCAGCACCTGGTCATCCACTGGCTCGACTGGCTCGGCTCTCTGGCTCCCCGCCTTGGGCGCCTGGCGGGAGCCGGTCCCGCGGAGCTCAGCCAGGTCCGCCTGGAGCCTCCTGTTCTCCGCCACCAGGAGCTCCATGGAGGCCGACAGGCGCGCCACCTCCTCCCGAAGCTGCGGGACCTCCCCCGCAAAACCGGCCTCCGCAGCCGCCGCAATGGTGGCCGAAGCCTCGTCCATTGCCCGAGACTTCGACCTCTTCATTTTCTTGCGGGCGACGCTCGCCACCGCATCCCGCACAACCTCCATGAACCTGGCCTTACGCTCCTCGGAGCCGCCAGGTTCACCTTCCACCACGCGCGGTGTGTCCGGCTGGACCACACCGTCGCCGCCAGTCTCACTTAAAGAGGGGGAGGGGGACTGCCCTTCAGCGACAGACGTCGCCGGTCCCCTCCGGGCAGCAACCCTCCCTGGGCCTCGCTCCTGGGCCCCACCGCGTCTGCTGGTGGGGATCTTTCGAGCCGAGGCCAGCTCTTCTTCGGAGGACGACACCCGATCCTCCGGTCTGGGCCGCTTCCTGAGAAGCTTTTTCAGCCCAACCAACTCATGGTGGGAGCCCAAAGAGCTCACAGTCACCATGCTGGATGCCGAGTCGGACTCCGACCCGGCATCCCCCTTCCCTCCTTCTGCAACTTTGTTTGCGCTTGATTTTGTGTTTTGAGATTTCATAGTTGTTCCCACGAGTATAGACATTATCCAACCATCCAACCAACAGACTAGTGGTTCGCACTAGCGACTGATGTCCCATAGGGACGCCCGTCAGCCATACATCCCGTCACGGTGCGCCGCCGCTTGGGATTCGGGGTGACTTTTTATAGAGGGTTTCTACCTCGCGGTCCGGGCGGTTAAGCCAAGACCCTCGGTGCCAATCGAAGCCGCGAGACATGACCACGACACTCCGATATGGGGTTACGATGTACGACGGTGACAGAGAAGGACCTCTGTCTGCTCGGTGGCAGGGTGAGTGCACGCCGAGCCCGTCCTCACTCCTCCGCTGTGCCCTCTGCTGATCAGAGGGACACGCGGAGAAACGCCCTTGGTCCGTCCTCGGACCCCGCCCGTCAGAATATTGGCCACGAGCAGTGACATTCCCCAAAGAATAGGAATCTCTTCCCATTCCTCAGGGAAGATCACTACCCGCGCCCAGGGTGCACCGGCCAGCCAGCTGCCGTTCCCTCAAGACGTGTCCGGAGGGACAAGCAACCGACGGCACGCTTGGAGGTTTTCTGACCAGCACCCTAGAAAAGCTATGCTGAGTAATAGCTATTTATATTATTTTCGAAAGTAGTATGTAAGGATCGTAGCAGGTGGCGTTCTGTGGTTTCTGGCTACCCCCATGGGAAAAAGGCGTGAGTTATAGTATGTGTATGATTTTAGCCAAAAAAATTACTTGTTTTTTTGAAGAATGTCGATAATTATACTTCCATGGTTAATGAGCTTATTTTGAGGTAATTATTTTATTTATTTATTTGCATAACTGAAATTTAAATAACAGTATTAATTCAATTAAAAATATCAAGTCAAGTAGTTTTTTATTAAGCATGTTAGAATAGGTATGAAGTCATATACTCTACACGCATATTCCTAGTAGGTATTATAAATATCTGAACAATTTAACATAACTGACATCATTGAACTGCCTCATTATCTTAATTCACCAATCAAGATGCAGTAGCTAATAGATCTTTCATCTTACTTACTGTTATAAATGCGAAAGTTGAATGAAATGTCTGTTAATCAATGACTCCAGAACGGCTGAACGGATCTTGATGAAATTTAGCACAGAGATAGTTTGTAGTCTGGAATAGCACTTAGGTTACTTTTTATACAAGATACATGTACGGTTCCCGTGAGATAATGTATTAACTTTGACGCGGACGAAGTTTACCTGCGACTTCTTGAGCGTCAAATTTGATATACTGTCCAACCGAAACCGTATATTTTTCCGGGATAAAAAGTATCCTATGTATTATTCCACTATACAATATATCTCACACATCTATCTTTCACATGGCAATAGGCTCGCCCCTTATTACATGGGACTTAAACGTACCGGTGAACTGTGGGTGTACAGTGGTATTGGTACCTCTGCCTAACCCTTCGAGGAATACAGGCGTGATGGTATGTGTTGTTACAATCTATCTCAGTACCAAAATTCATCCCGATCTGATCAGCCGTTTAAGCGTGAAAGAGTAACAAATATTCATCTATCCTCACAAGCTTTCGCATTTATAATATTAGCAGGAGGCTAAAATTTCTGAAATATCCGTTAAAATTTTCGCGAGCGATAATAACTTTCTTTCAGACAAGATGTGTTTAATCAAATACTTACCGCAGCCCACGCTGTCCATACAACACGTACCTTATCAATTAGTCACTGATAACGATCAACAAATGAATATGTTAATGAGTGGATGATAAAAAGTGCCCCATCTGGTAATAATGCCGGAATGAACACTGCTATAAACAAATGAGATGCTTTCTCGTCGCGAATGGTTAATTAGTTTATCTTACTTGTACTGGTTTGTGTGTTTATTTAACTAGATTTGCTCGTGACTTTGTCTGAATTCTTCTTCAATCTTTACTTCGAGTAATATCTGCTTTTGAATTGTCAAGAAGTGGCACAGACAGTTGAAGCTAGATGCTCGTTCCAAAATTTAGGTCTCTATGGAGAAGAACGAGCAAGAAACGCCACGGGCACTCTTTTCAATTTGGTGTTGTGAACCTAAGTGTAACGACAAATATTGTGTATTGAATACTATGTCATTACAATCCTCGAAGTTAACCTACTTGGTCTAAGCAATCCCGTGATAAACTGCTAATAGCGTGATGCTTCAACATACGTGCATTACTTTGTAACAATTGTTTTATTTGTACGTATATGTATAGATTTTATTTACCTCTAATAGAAGCAGAACTGCTTGAGGTTTTTTTTTTACAAATGGGGAATCATCAAATGACATCTCCCGCCCTGGGCGGGGCGGAAGTACCAGACTTTTACTGACTAAGCCCATCCATATTCCTTCTTATACCCTTTGCGTTTCGGGGGCGCGGTAATTCTTTCGAACACCCCGCAGCCCCGGCAGGCATCGGCCCTGTGTGGCCCATTCGAATGGTTTGCTGACATCTCTTTGAGGCGCGCGTGGAACACAAAATTGGTTGGACTGTGAAAAATTCGCCTCTACGCAGTTTTATAGGAACGAGTGTAACAATTTTTTTTTCATAGGATGTGGTGTTTTTCTTTGGACTTAGATAATAGATAAAACAATTAAAATAGTCCAAGAGTCGACAAAACTGATAAACAATGCCTTGAAAAACGTATCACATTAAATGAAAATCCCTTTCTGTTTATAGTACCCTGGTAGAAGTAGTTACTTAATGACAAAATGTAATTAATTTGATATAACTACAAACAAATACAAATACTGTTATTATCTAATCAACTGTTACTAAAACCTATCAAGAATTGATAACAGCTTATCACTATTTTTAATGCTTATTGTTCGAAATAATCTTTAGAACGTTATGCGTTCCTAGTACATTCAGTAAATTATGTAAATGTAATTAATTTTTTGTAATTAGTTTTTGTAATTATTTTATCTTATCATTTTTACTTGTGATTATATTTAATAGTGAAGGGACCAAATGTTGTCTTTAACACTAAATAATATAGGTTCTGGTAGTAATACAGCTCTTTGTGAAGGAGCTTGTCCAAGGAAGTACTACCACCATACCTATTTCTGTGGCAAAACAGCTTTGCTGTGTTTCAGTTTGAAGGGTTTGGGTGACGGTGTAATTACAGACACGTGAGACATTTCAACTTTATGTCTGGGATGGCAACGCATCTATCTGCAAGGCCTCTGGTATTGCAGATGTGTACAGGCAGAGGTGAGCACTCAACATCAGGTGGGCCGTAATCCATCCAACACTGTTGAAAAAATCCATATATATTTTTAACTAAAATGTGCAAAAACTTTAAATCGTTACTATATTTCCAAAAAAAAATAGTGATTGACGTCAGCAATCAATTAGTATGTAAAGCATGTAATGCAATGCTATGCTAAAATATACATAAAAACAAAATAATACCTTTGTATTATCTATCTGAAAAACTAAAAGTAAATCTGGCAGACCGGCAACTGGTGACGTCTACCTAATTAGTTACAATAAGAACCTAATACATTACTAATAAGATATGGTGCCCTAGTAACATATTAATTAGATGTTTATTTAAATTAAAAAAAGAACAATTAATTACGCAGCTAATTAAAAATCTGTATTTTTTTATATCTAAGTATCTACTATCTTATCGTTTCGTTTATCTATAAGTTCGTCTTGATTTGCGTTGGATATAGTGTTATTATGCACTCTAAAACAGTTTATTTTTTGTACACACCAAATTTCAAAATAACACATAACATAACATCACGCCTGTATTCCCCGAAGCATTAGGCAGAGGTATACCCTTGTACACCCACAGTTCGCCGGTATGTTTAGGTCTCTTGGTTCGACCGGGCAGAAAGCCTAACTCCGAGCTGCTAAGAATTTCATAGGAAAACCCAATAGCACTTTGCTCGACGCGAACCCAAGACCTCTAGCGTAGCAGTCGCGCTTAGGACCACAAAGCTAACGAGGCAGTTCATCAGTTCATTTTTGTACACATCAAACATATTTATGCTGTGTATGTATGTAGTATCTATGTGCTGATTAAATTTTTCTTGATATATTTTTTTTTGCCACACTATTCCCAAACCACTGCATCTTCTATAAGCCAGAATCAACAGTGGCGACCACAAGAAAAAGCACCGAGACAATGAAGTTCAACGAGTGCCGGAGAAACGATACAACTGTCTTGGATCCCGCGACGAAATTGATCAGAAAAGATTAGCGGACGAGTAAGAAAAACGTAATTTTGAATTCTTTTTCCGTTGACCACGAATCCTTACATCATGATTTCATGCTGCTGTGGTCACTTAATCAACAGTGCATTATAATGAGCAGTACGTCGATTCTGTAAAATTCAGACATGAACTCGCATCTCACGTCGATATTCACCCTCACTTCGCATAAGGTTCAAAATGACATTGATTTATTTGACACTTTGAAGTGCGAAGTGAGCGTCGAAGTGACGGTGGTATTACCTTATAGAATGCCACTTCTTACGTGATCTCATACTTTATCTTTAGTTCAACTCGCTAACACGCTCGCAAGAGTGGCGCTAGTGTAAATTCGAATTATCAACCGAGTTTTTAGAATGCCAATCAAGAAAGTCACGGCGGATTCAGATTCGAAGTTTAGAACGAGGTCTTACAGAATCACACAGCTGTTATCAGTAACACTAGCTAATTGTAGAGACCTACCCATATTTTCCTGGAACTCAGACCATGCATGTACCTATGTTTAGTTTAATTTAGTTAGTTTGACTTTGATAGGATTTTCCTTAGTAACACTGAAACAGAATATATGTATTACTTAAAATTAATACATTTATTCAATTATAAAGATTCTATTTAAAATTTTATTGACTGCCTCGTTAGCCTAGTGGTCCTGAGCGCGACTGCTACGCTAGAGGTCCTGGATTCGATTCCCAGGTCGAGCAAAAAGTGTTATTGGGTTTTTCTATGAAATTCTCAGTAGCAGCTCGGAGTTTGGATTTGTGCCCGGTTAATGGCAAAAGGCTCGCCCCCTATTACATGGGACCTAAATATACCGGCGAACTGTGGGTGTACGTTGGTACACCTCTGCCTAACCCTTCGGGGAACCCAGGCGTGATGGTATAAACTATTTTAAGGGATAATTCCCTTAAAATAGTTTATACCATCACGCCATGGTAATCCATTAAACAGATTTAATAACGGATGGAGAAGAAGATTTTTTATCGCAACCTGGAAAATGGGGTACGCCCCATGGGGTTGATTCCTCAGTGATAAGCAGAAAAGCCTAGACAGACGGTCTGTATTAGATACTAGTGAACTGCCCGCGACTTCGTCACCGTGGCTTATTTCACCCGCGTTAGGTTACGTCTTTGGTAACTGCTCCGCTCCTGTGGGTCGTAGCGTGATGTTATATAGTCTGTGTTACTCAGTAATAATGTGCATAAGTGTGTGCGCAAACACAGGTGCACACCTTCTTCCCTAACACTCACAGTCCGATGGGACGGTAAACTGAAACAACCGGAGAGAGATCAGGTGCAGGACCAACGGCTTTACGTGTTTTCCGAATCACGAGGGCGTCACACCACCAACTTTCAAACTCCGGACCGCTAATTCGTAATGGAGAAATCCAATAACTCTTTTTGCCCGACCTGGGAATCGAACCCAGGACTCCACGCTCAACAGTTGTGCTTGCCACCACGAAACCAATAGGGCAGTGGGGAGGTTTTCTTTAATATCCACATGGACAAAGTCACAGGCAATAAATAACTCGTACAGTGTCAGAATTATTATCTCCATACACTTCACTTCCTCAATCGCTACACTTGCATATAACATAATGTACTCCCACGAACCACAAAACACGTGTCTCTCACAGTTACATAACCCCATTCGGACAACCTTCTCAAGTTACAACCATCTAACTTGACCTAAGCATTCCATACAACACTTTGCAACACCCACACTTGGCCAAGGTCATCTTACACTGGCCCAAACACTAATGTAGTATGATCTTGCCAGTAACGGGGTACCGTTGCGATGATATTAGCAAAGCCTTGTGACCCAGATAAATGTGTACCGTTACCGGACATCGAACCTGCACCCCAAGTGTGACATTTATGCGGAACGGAATTAAGGCAGGTCGGTTCGCAGTCTATAATTCACAGATGATGGCAACAAAAAGTGAATACAGTTATAATAGTAGTTTGATGTTTGTTATCAAAAGCGGTTTGTGTTTTGTTAAGGAAGGTTTACCAAAAATTTGGAAACTGCATGCTTCACAAAGAAAAATTATACCAAAAAAAGATTGCAGATACTTATTTTCTCAGTGTCAATTTATGACATTGTTTTATACTTCCCCCATGGTGCGCTAGAGCACGAGTAACTGGAAGGAAATGGGTCACTGGGATTTTGCAAAAGAGAAGCTCACAGGCCCTGAATTTTCCAAACCGTATCTACCATAATTACATGTCTGGTCTTATTTGATGGATCCAAATATACAGGAGGAGGATAAATTATTGGAGTTGTAATTATTGTGACCATGTGAGCATGCTTTAAGATGACAACCAGCTCTTAGCAACCCTCTAGGAGCCTAAGGGGACCTAAGCATAATACTGACGCTTGAAGTCTTTGCTTCCAGTATTATGGTTGCTACTAGCTGTAACACTGCAGACCAAAACGTTTATTTTATTCTACTCTTTCTGTTAAATTGCCCTGTATTTATTTTAGATGAGTACTCGGTCTAGGTTTGCCATCATCATCTGCCCAGTCGATTTCCAACAATGTCGTGGTCGGCTTCCAGTTTAAACGAATGCTGCTGGGCATCAGAGTGACTGCCTTTCTGACCTCCACTACCCAGTTGCTGGGTAATACGATGCCTCTAAGTAAGACTGCTGGTCAGACTTTCAGATTTGCCAGATTTGGTTGTCTACTTAAATATCTTTTTATCCCCATGGAGACAACAGAGTGATGCCAAAGATTACTTTAAAATTTTTGCCTGAAGAAACAAGAGTGCAGATAAATGATAAAGAACCATAATCATCGAGAACTAAAACAAATAAGATACCAAACATGAGTCATGAAGGAAATACCACACATCCTTCCCACCGTTATTCGACCCCAATCAAAAGCATTTTTAACTGCCAAAAAAAAGGCTTTATGTAATTTTAGCTTTATTCAAATTTGGGTCATCCAAACTGGATGCGTCAACGAATTTTGTCCCGTTATGCACAGTTTGACACACTGGGCTTAATGATCTAACTGTATGTGAGTCGTTTCATGATAAATTATTTTGTTACTTTTTGCACAGTGTTCAAAGGCTTAGTGTAGCAGGAAATAATGAAGGATTCAAATAAATTATTGTGTCAATACTGACAGTTTTTATTGTTAGGTAATAAATGATTTTAAAATTATGCGAGTGCTTGTAATCATTTGATGGTTTCCAGAAATTATTTTTATTTACGTCGGTAAATAAAAATCGTTTTCAATTTAGTGTAACATATTTTAGAATTTAATGTGCCACGCTACGAGTATAAATTAATAAGCTCATAAAACCAAACGTTTATTCCTGATATATTGAAATTAAATGCTTAGTAGCTACGCAATGATGCAGACATTTTGAATTGCTCCTTTATTAATAAATAAATAAAAATAAATAAATAGCGCAGTAGCTGGTTTGATTCCTTCAAGGAACAAATATTTGTATGTCTTACAGATAGTTGTTTTCGGTCTGGGAATTTGTGTGTGTGAGTTAATATATACCTATATGTTTATGATACAGGAGAAATTTCTAACCATTAAAACATTTTCCGGGCTTGGCACTTAGTTTAAAACTCTTTGTGGAGCGGAAGCAGGAAATACTTCAGAAGTTACTGCGAATAATTTCATGGTTACTCAGAAGGTGCTCAGAAGGCTCACCCAACCCGCTTTCGTTTATTATGAAAAGTTCAGTCTACGTCCTAAAAATACATTGTTATTATGTACTATTGACAACGGAGTTCGAGTATATTTGAAACAATTTTATTTTTATAAATGAAAAACAATGCCTTTTGTTCCGATGGGAAATGATCAAATGACTTCTCCCGCCCCAGCATCAGACTTTTACTGACTAAAACCCATCCATGTTCCTTCTTGTGCCCTTCGCGTTCCGGGGGCGCGGTATCTCTTTCGAACAACCCGCAGTCCGGAAAACATACATGCCTATGTCAACAACTTTTCCAAAGTCAAAAATAAAATGGAATAGCAAGCAAAAAACACTTTGATTATAATACTATTGGACTCTACGTAGATATTTATGAACTAAACCAATGTCTTGACAAATGGCTAACGATCAACACAACACTAAAACGCTACACAAATCCATATATCCTAGCTACTGTTAAAGGCTTATAATAATAAATATTGATTCATTTCTCCTCTAGCGCAGAAGTCCCGTATGTATCCAGATATAGCTGCTACATATTAGGTTTTGATCACAATCGTTGTCTAATAGGCGTCTATATACAGTCCTGAGGTCGCGTCGGCCGTAATTAGCTTACAGCTAAAGAAAATATATAGCCATGTTGGTTCAGATCCGCAAACACTTCCAGTAAACCGATAATACTACGGTTGACTGATATAGAAGTTAGCTGGAAGGGGCTGCCGGTACCAACTAGTACCGGTAGCAACTTTTGCCAGTATAAACTAGTACCAGTATCAATTAATACCAGTGCCAATATCAGTCCTAAGTAGTACCAGTAACAGTCGTGACTAGTATCAGTATTAACTTAGTTAACACCAGAGCGAAATAATACCAGTACGGACTAGTACTAGCAATTAGTATCTACCAATTAGTATTTATATTTTTTTTCCATTGTCCTCTCCTGTCGCTAATAGCTCATTCGGTGGTGAAATGACAGTCAGCAAGATGCGTTGAACGTTTCTATTTTAGTTTCAGTCAATCACACACACACCTACTCAAGTGTAAAAAAAAATATTTTAAGGTTTTTTTTTTATCGATGTTTAAGACTTCCTCGTCTTCTCAAATATCCCAGGTACTCGCAAATAGATAGGTACTAGGAAAAGTCTCATTTAAAAAGTTACCAGCAACATGCTACCCTTGCACTGTGGGTGTTAGATTCATGACAATACTGCACAGCAAGGATTTATAACAACACCGAGTTTACAAGCATTGTAGTGTTAATCAAGGACCAAAAGCACATAGAAGGAACACAGTACAGACAAACCACTAACCATTTAAGCCATTTCCTTGCAGACCACATCTAGTACAACAGGATCTACATAATAAGTCGCTGGACAGTTATCTTGCCATCCCAGTTCTGAGAGTGGCCATATCAGGATGTAACTGTGAGTTCTCTCGTTAAGTAACTCTATGTGGGTCAACCGTTATCGATAGCTGCAAGTTATGGTCCCCAACCGTGGTTAGGGCGGGGCTTCTAAACAGACATATTCGATAATGTAGCGAACGTAATTATCGGGCCGTTTTGGATTGAGTGGGTTTATGTTATGGTGTTGAATAATTGGGACTTGAAGAAGTAATTGTCCGCGGTCTGGAGATAAGTAATTGGAAGTCCTGGTTAAATGGAGATTTTTATATGACTAGCTTTTGCGTGGAACTTCTTCCGCGTCAAATTAGACATATTATCCTACGGGAGCCTTACATTTTTCTGGGATAAAAATATTCTTTGTGTCGTTCTACACTACAATCCATCTCAGTGCTAAATCTCATCTAGATACGTTCAGCCGTTTCAGCGTGAAAGTGTAACAAACATCCATCCATCGTCACTAAATTTCGCTTGTATAATACGAGTATTATTAGCAGGATATAGAAGGAAGTAGGATTCCAGTCTGGACCGCCAATGAGGTGCTGTTCTTCAAACTATGGGACACCTGGTATGCGTGATGCCTGCACGCTTCAGAAATTCATGGATGGTGTTTCGGAATTAAGTTCTTTCTAGTCTGCCATGGCACGCTCAAAACTAGATTAAACGTCTTTGCCCAGGATTGGCTGACAGCAAATGTTATGTAGATTTATTGTAATGGGTTTGAGTTTATGTGATTTCCAAAAAGGATTGTGCCACTACTATCACACCCTGATTTTGGCTATTCTAGACCACTTTAAGAGAGATGGTCTTTATACCAGAAGGCCAATTCTAGTCATCTCAAACTTACAAAATCTTCTCTTCATCTCATGTCAAAAATGTCGAAAAATTTAGCTGATTTGAGCACTTGCCTCAGTGACTGTGATGCGGAAGAGTTTTACGATGTCCTATATACCTCCTCCCTTCCCTTCTTCTCTCTAAATTGTACATACTTTTTAATTGTATTATTATTTACAAGTCTTGTATTTCGGTTAATAATAATAGCGATACTTAAATAAATTAGAGGAT
Organism: Caradrina clavipalpis; assembly: GCA_932526535.1. Classification (NCBI taxonomy): domain Eukaryota; kingdom Metazoa; phylum Arthropoda; class Insecta; order Lepidoptera; family Noctuidae; genus Caradrina; species Caradrina clavipalpis. The sequence continues at coordinate 4,391,945 of OW052110.1, forward strand.
TTTTTAACAAATTGACACAGAGAGATTAAGTTGTAAAAATACCACCAAGTACAATCACAATCAAAAAAACAAAAGACTATCGAACAAAAAGCAAACGCAACGCACCAAACATGAACTGTACATAACAAATGACATATTCAACATGGTCTGAATATCTGATACAAGACAGTTAGTGTTGTTGCATGGAGGGATCAAAGGCTGTATCTAGGCCGACCGTTACGACTGCAGGCGTGTGTAGTTGTACTGTTGTACTGTTTGTTTTGATTGTACTTGGAATATGGATAGCTGGGGAATTTGATGGTAAGACTTTGTGATGGGGACTAATGTGTCTGGATTTTGTTGTACTAAAAGCAGCCTCATGCGATTTACAACAAAATTGCTTCTATTTTTCCAAGTAATTGCAATGATTTTGGATATTTAAGGCTGATTTACTTTAAACCTATTCTAAGCATTTTTAATGTATATTGAACCGTAACGCAGATTAATTTTAAATCTATTCGAAAATATCTCTATTTCGTATTCGTTTTATATGTATATTGAACTGGTTTTGCTGATAGTAATAGAACACATTTGGTATATTGAATTAGTTAGTTAATTAACTTGGTGTGACATTTATTATGTATTTATTTTGCGACTTCAACCTAAATACATGATTAAATACTTACAAAACTCATCTAAGCTACAGGAGTGCAGTACGTCCAGTAAAGACTAGAAAAAGATACGTTAAGAGGTATGTTTTGTTCATCATAGTCTAGTTTCAGACCAATTCATGGTACCCTATGGGAATCCTAGACACATAAGTTTAAGTAAAACGATACAGTTCAGCGCATTCAGCTACTTAAAAATCCTGACAGGATCACACCTTTTATCAAAGCAGGCCATCAAATGAATATCAAACTGTTTTACCGAACCGAATCTTCGACATGTCACTACAAGCACTAACCGCCATTTGTTTTGGCGTGGGTTTTAAGCAATCTTCCTCAAAGTTACACCTTACATTTTCCGTCCCATCGGACTATGAGAGTTAGGGAAGAGGGAGTACACCTGTGTTTGCGCACATACTAGTGCACTATAACATCTCCTACGTACTTGGCTAGTCTGCATTAAGATTAGCCGCCGTGGCCGGAATCCGTCTGTAGAATATATGCACAATATTTAATATTTTTCAAAAACCACTATAATATTTTTGTTATACATATATTACGGTACAAAAGATGACAAACTGACGGACACTCGGACATATCGGTTCATATCCAAAGGCTCCGCAAACGAATACAGTCTGTATAAAAGACCATCCTTCAGTTTAAAAATCTCGTCTCAAATACTCATCAACCAAAACAACAAATAAGTACTTAAAGACACAAAAATTCATGCGCATATAAATATGCATATTCAACCGGCACTCACGGCCATCCGAACATATTTTTAGCCCATAACCTATGAATAACTCCAACACTATTTTGACCTCACCAAGGCTTTCTATTCACAAGTGCTAAACAGAACAAGTTTGTGAATACCGTCATAACTAGGATCCATTCTCTGACTCACTGAGTTCCATGACGAACTGGGTTAAACGGCACGAATTAGTTGACGTTTCGTGACGTAATATGTCAAAAAAATAATACACTAACTTTTGCCTGTGACTTTCGCCGCGAAAATGTCGGTTATATTCGAAATTTTATCATGATTCGAAAGACACGTGGCCCCGTATATTGCCATAAGAACATGATTGTTGCATTCATTGTAACAGTACTGTTTTTCGGGGTAAAAGGTACCATATTACCGTTTCTGTACACCTGACAACGTATATGTAAAATTTAAGGAGAAAAATAGCCTTTATCTTTTTTTGGGATTCAAACTTACTCCGTACCAAATTTCATCAAAATCGGTTCAGTAGTTTGGTGTGAAAAGGTAACAAACAAACTTACTTTCGCATTTAAAATATTAGTTAGGATAAAAAGTTCTTTATTAGAAGGATGTTGGTAGAGGAAGTCTCGGTTCTGATATATTCTGACGCAATGGTACCTGGACGGTAGGTCGCGTGTGCGTAAAGACCCTGATAGTATACGTAGTTATGAATGAAAAAGTTTTATGAATGAATTTGCCTGTTATATCATGTTGTTTTAAGGCTCAATTTACACCGGATCGAAATGGGACGGTAGCCCAGTTAGCGCGCAAATTCATAGATATTCGTAGAATTCGAATCTCCGAAATCCGTGAGAATTCGTCGGAAAACTAGATATCAGTTTTTTGGGTTTGTACGCTAAACAATGCATGTAAAGTCCATTATGCAATGTGCACTAAACCCTATTTCGACGAGTTCTGTATCGGTGTGAATTGAACCTAAGTCTGTAGTAATTACGTGTTGCAAAGCCTTATAACTTCTGTTTTTTTAAGATGAAACCATCAAACGACTTCCTCTACTCTGGGCTGAGTGGTAGAAAGTGTCAGACTCCAAAAAAAAAAAAATATATATATATACCATCACGCCTGTATTCCCCGAAGGGTTAGGCAGAGGTGTACCAATGTACACCCACAGTTCGCCGGTATATTTAGGTCCCATGTAATAGGGGGCGAGCCTATTGCCATTAACCGGGCACAAATCCAAACTCCGAGCTGCTACTGAGAATTTCGTAGAAAAACCCAATAACACTTTTTGCTCGACGAGTGTCAGACTCTTACTGACTAAAACTCATCCGTGTTCCTTCCGATGCTCTTTGTGTTTTTCTCTTACCCCTCCGCTAAGATAATTGCCACGGCGCTTTTCTGGTGGTCTCTACTATTGATTCCGGCTTACACGAGCTGCAATGGTTTGGGACTATTCCCAAACCGTCACACTATTGTGACGGACTTGTAAATAGCCTTTACGTTCCAGGGTCGCCGTGACTCTTTCGAACGAATTCCGCAACTATGACACAGTCAATTTGAAAAGCATGTAGAAGCATGTGCTACGCCTATTTCTCGAAGCTAAGGCTGTAGATACTCTCCCTAGCTGTGTAATGTCAAGGTTAAATAGCAACAACTCCTTAGAAGCTATTAATGTACATTTGCATCTCATTTGAATGAAAGTTCGATCTCAGCAAATCTTGGATGAATTAAATAGGACACGCTTTACGACTAAGAATGTACAATTACAATTTCCTTATTTCTAAATTATAATTAGCAATTGTCGTGATGGCCCAGTGGTTAAGGCGCCCGCCTTTCATGCAAGAGGTTGTGGGTTCGCAACCGGGCACGGGCAATTACCAATGTGACTTTTTCTAATTCATACGTACTTTCTAAGTTTATCTTGGACATCACTGACATCGGTAACCATGTCAGAGGCCCTTGAGGCGGTTTAGAAACTCTGACACTAGGGTGTTTGGGGTCGTTAGACGTTACTGCCCACACGATAAAAAAGAAGAAGATTAGCAATACCAGCCTTTTATTGTCTCACTACAGGACTAAAGCCTCTTCTCATACATAGAAGGCACGAGCATTCTTCTTTTTAGTGTATTGATGGCAATTATTAATACTAAATAATATATAATATAATAACTGAACTGCGTCGTTCGCCTAGTGGCACTAAAATTGACCGCTACGCTAGAGGTCATGGGTTTGATTCCCAGGTCGACCAAAGTGTTATTGGGATTTTCTATGCCTCCAGGCAGGGCTTAAAAATACTTAAAAACTTCCAAAGATACCATTTCTTAAAACTTTCCTGATCAACCAGGTCAGGAGTCACCGATAACTTCAACCCTGATGAGTTTTAATGAGTTAACTCCTCAATTCATAATCTGAGTTATGTAATAGTGAGAGCGTGACGTGATGCACGCAACTGCATGCCCGTGCACTGTGCGCAGCTGTGACCCTTGGCCTAGAACTTGCTGCTCGAAACCTTTGCGTACTCATGCGCTATGCCTCGTGGCTAATTTATGAAAAGCTAGTACTATAGTTATAGTACCAGCTTTTCATTTTTAGTGACTAGAAGTAGCGTTCTTCATTTTTTCGTAGTATCTTGGTAGTTCTATAGGATTTATTTTATATATCTGTTTTTTTTTTATAATATTTAAAACTAGCTTCTACCCGCGACTTCGTCCGCGAGGAAGACAAATGTACCTACAATAAAACATATGTCTACTATAATATTTAACCATACAGCTACAGCTTTATTTATTTATTTATACTTTATGCAACAAAAAGTACAAAGGCGGACTTAATGCCTTAGGCATTCTCTACCTACCAGTCAACCAAACGTGGTGAAGTGATATCATGGCAGGTGCAAATTATTGTAAAAGATTAAAACAATCTTCAAAGCTTTCAATCAGTGAAAAAGATTTTGCTACCACTTCCTCCAGAAACCTCTTAAAAATGTAAAAGCAAATAAACTTTAAGTACCTCTTAATAATATTAGTAGGAAAGTATTGATGATGCTGATTTAGTTTCAAAATGATGTGATTCTTAATTAAATTAAGTACCTACCTGCTTAGTTAAGCTAAGCAAAATCCTAGATTGTGCCTTTATCCTATCTACAAAGTACCATCAAGTTTAATTACTTAATAACCAAAATATAACTGAATACCTTTATATTAAGCGCGTCAACCCTAAAAAACCTATTCTTATCCTCTATAGTGATAGAAGAAAATCCGTGTTCGCGTTGTATGCCGCTAAGTATATGGTGTAAGATTGGCAATAAACTTGAAGAGGTCAGGCCCCGCCCGGTATGTAGGTCGACCGTTCGCCGTACTGCGCCGACGCACATCGCCCGCGACACTATTCTGATGCGGATATCAACATTAGTTTTGATTTAATTTACTAATTCTGTTAAAAAAAGAATATAATGTGACGAATGTGACAATTAGGTTGATAAAGGCGGAAATAAAAAAAAAGAATATATTAAGTGTCAAACAACTTTTTTGAAATTTAAATTTCGAATGATGATAGAAAAAAAGTTTATAATAGTGTGTGTCTGTTCAACTTTTTGTTTTGTTCTGACGACATAACAATATAAGAATCAAGATTTTTATGTGATATTCATAAAACCATCAATGGTCATTAATCTCCTTAGTTTAGCATACATTTTTCCTCTAAAAATAAAACCTTACGCAAATACGTTTATGACGTATACCTATTTTTTAATTCTTGATTATTTTTAATAGAAATACGTCAGAGGTAAGAGGGAAATGAGTTTGAGCAAAAGAGGACGGAAGGAAGGTGAATAAAAAGGTTTCTTAAAAAGGTTATAACGTCATGGAGGTTGCGTATTTTATATAACTGACGTCTTATAAAACCACAGGCAGTTTAGAACAAACGTCATACCTGATATCGTATAATATTATTATTTATAAAAAAAAACCTGTATCTTAAACCGCAGTGATATGAAATGATTTTTAATTAGGAATTATATTTTATTTCTGATGCCAGAAGGCCAATTCCTGTAATTAAAAACGTATAAAATCTGGTCATATTCTCATCTAAACGTCAAAAGTTTGTCAAAAATGTACTAAAATTTGAGGTATTTTTGACAGATTAAGATTAGAATGTGATCGTTCTCAAATATACGAGAATTTCTCTTCTGAAATCTCGTTTCAAAAATGTTCGCTTCAGAATACGGCCTCGACCAAGTTTTACGCACGAAACGACATTTTGACTATTTGAATACCATTTAGCAGCTTTTCAAAGAATTAGAGTCTACTAGTGAATACATACTGGCTGTTAAACTAGGCCACACCATCTCTTTTAGTGGTTCCTTGAACTTAGATAGACATTACGAAAACTAGGTTTAAACGAAGCATTGTTCGTCAAATGTTTTCAGTTTTCTATTGTGCTTTTTGCAACTAATTTAGTGCCTGGGTGAAGTAGGTGTTCGCTTTGTGAATATTTCTTTGTTTTCGACGGAAAACAAAAGAATGCTCTGTGTGCCATGTTTATTTTTTGAAGGCCAATTTCACCAATTAAAAAATATCGAAACCTAGTCACAATGTCATCTCAACGACGATTAACAAGTCAACAGCGACGGGGAAGAATTTCTTCATGCATCGTTTAAGTTTAATTGTTATAATAAATAATAATAATAATACCAGCATATTACCGTCCCACTGTTGAACAAATGCCTCTTCTCATACAGAGGAGGCATTTATCATCACGCTTGCTCCAGACGGATTGGCGATTTCAGACTATTCCAGGTTAATTTCAGGTTTCCTCGCGATTTTTTTTTGGCGATGTAAGTGACGTTTAAGATAAACTATAAGAAAGAAAATATACAATGAAAAAGTCACATTGGTACAGCCTTACCTATGGTGTACAATTTAATTTTTCCAATCTTTTATGTTTTTCTATGAGATTCTCAGTAGCAGCTCGGAGTTAGGATTTGTACCCGATTAATGGCAATAGACTCTCCCCCATTACATGAGCCCTAAAATATACCGACGAACTGTGGGTGTACATTGGTACACCTCTGCCTAACCCTTCGAGGAATACAGGCGTGATGGTATGTAATCTACAAAGTATAATTGTACATAATTATTATAATTTCTACTTTCAGATAATATGTCTATGACCTCTGTACAATTAAAAAGGGATATTTCCATTCCATTAAGATCAAATCTAAATCATTTCCATAGGATGCTGTGTTATTAGCAGACGGATTTAAGATAATAGAAATGATTGGAAATTAATTGCATACTGCAGCATATCCTTTTGATTGACGTTCTTTTAATGAACATTAATATATAAAATGTTAAACGGATCTAGAAGACGGATATGTAGCAAACCCTACATATCCGTCTTCTAGATTCGGTATTCACTATTTAAATATTTTAGCAATAACAAAAATTCGTAATAATTTTGTAGCTACATAATATGTACTCAATGAAAATATGGATTAACTAGTGTACGCCCGCGACTCCGATCGAGTCATAGTTTGTATGTTACTCGGGAACACAAAAAGCGGATAAAAATCCATCTATGTGTGAGAATTTCAGGTAATTCCGTTCACCCGTCAAAACGTGAAACAGTAACAAATATCCATCCAGGATTTCTAATAAAATAATTGAATCATAAAATCACCTGGTTCCTACATTATTTCTTAAAACACGTCTTGATAAGCTATTCTACATCCTTTTAATACTAAAACAATACTAAGAATTAAAAAAATAACAATCTAATACGCGCACGTTTCATTGTATTAATAGCAATAAAGGACAATATCCGTACTACAAAAAGGAACCTTGAACGATTGTATTAAATCACCGCGTATGCGCGAGGCGGTGGGCGGAGCGGCTACGTCACAGCTAACACGTCACGTGACGTCACGCCGGGTCAACACGCCGAGGTCAACGAACGACCGCCAGTTTATTTTGGCGCGCATTGTACAAAAAAAGTCGGCGCCATCTTGTATTTCGAATTTTGCAATGTATCTTACTCGCTGGCGGCTTTTAACGTTTTGTTTGATTATTAAACGATTAAAGTAATTAATTGATTTTGTAATTGATTATTTTGGGATTTATTACAAATAAATTTTATTGCCTAATTTCGTTTGAATTTACCAAAATTGTTTACTTTAAGATAACCTATTACTCATTACACCAAAATAGATTCACAAACGTGTTTATAACCCCAAAAAATAGCTATTATTGGATTGTTATGCAAACGAAGCTGATGATCGTGTAAAAAAAATAATTAAAACGCAAAAAAAGTCCTTGCGAAACTGGCCAAACTGGCCCTGACGTCATAATAGGAGTTGCAGATTTTTTATAGTCTCCGAAAATATTTGACCGGGCGACGAACTCTGCGTACCCAGCGACCCTGACCACGAGCCACTTGTGACGAAATGTGACGAAAATGTTACTATTTGTGACGTGTGACGAATGATAATGGAGGACTACGTGATTAGGGAAGAGTAGCCTAATTGACGTGTCGGAATAATTCCGTGACGCAGCGGAATGGAAGGATTTTAGAAATGTGGTTTTTGTAACAGTAGGTAAATATTTTGTATTACTTTAGGGTAATAGTCGAAGGTTTTAATCGCTAGATGTGCCCTACCGTGTCAAATATCTCTTTAATTTGTTCTTTTTCTTACAAATTGCCAACTTTGGCGTAATATGTACGACAGTGAGGGCACATTTAGGATTGAAATCTTGGATTATAGGGGATCTAAATAGGTACAATGACTTCAGACATCCACGTTCCTAAACTTAATTTCTAACTTGATAGCTACAGAGATCAAGGTGGAAATTCCACGCTATCTAAAACCTAGTCATGATGCTTTAGGCTCTTTTCCATTCCTGATGTACAGCCTACCAGTTCGCCTCTGCCAGTAGGCTTTTGTGTGTGCCATATTAATAACCTGTTCCATGCCAATTACATCGGCGTTTTTTGGGGTTTCCTGCTAACTTTACGAGGCCGTCAACCCGTCAATTGACTTATTTGCCACCTGACTAATCTACTGACAAACGTTTTTAATTTTTTATGAGTATAAAAGATTTTTATATTAAAAGTTTGCACTTTGTAAGAAAAATGTAAGTATAAAATTATAATTATACCTATCCATTATGCAAAATTGTTTAAATATCAATTAAAAGAAAGATCTACTTTAGATTTCACGTTTTTTTTTATTGAAGTCTTTAAAAATACATTTTCCTGTTCTTAATGTTTAGTTGCCTTTATCAAGCATTTTATTATTCGGTTGTGACATTATTTAAAGGGTAGTAATATCTAGGTCTAGGACCTATATGTTTTCGTGTTCAATAATTTACACTTTTCTTTCGTTCAGTCTGTAATTGTCAACGTTTTGAGAAAAATAATCCTTTGTATCCATTCATTCTGCCTAAAGGACGTTACATTAGAATTTTCTAATGAATGCATTACAATATACATGATATTGTAATATTAGCAAAAACTAGTATGTTGTTCTAACTACCGGATCGTATCATGCCGTGTGTGCTGACCATAATTTAAAGTCCGGAACTCCGCCATTTTATAGACGTTTGCTAGGAACCTCATTATTGTCTATGGAGAGGAAGAGGGTTGCACAGTGGTCGATTTTTGAATATTTTTATTATCTAGAAATAATAGTTGAAATATAAACAGGTTTTTCAATTTCTGTTGAAATACTCGTATTATAAGTTTTGAAAATAATAGCTCCAAATTAAAAACAAACAAATGAATGTCATATTCCGTGTTCTAGTGTTTCAAAAATTAATAACAAACACGTTTTTAAACATAGGTATCTCCTGCATTTACAACACTTTATGTCTATTCCATTAGTATACTTCCAACTCTCGTCGTAAATGATAGAATTCTGCGCAAAAGTCAGGCCCCCGAGTTCAACGCCTTTATGGTCTGTAGTCCAAAATAATTGCGCATCGTTGTGTAACCTGGACATCAACCTACCCCACGTGGTAACATGACTCACGTTCCTTCGTGAAGTACCCAAAACAAAAACAACGTAAATGTAAAATAAATACTATAATTAAATGGGCGCCACTCGCGAACAAATAGTCACAGGTCAATGAACTTAGGTATTTTCGTATGTACTTGTTGGTAAGTAGGTACCTAATCTAACAGGTGGTCTACCTTTAGTCTTAATTAATTCCTAATATTGGGTTCAATACCTCTTGCAGTTTAGTGACACATGAAAAATACTGGCAATGTAGAAATTCTTTATTATTTTTAAACGAGTGTCTATGGAAATCAATATGGCGCCTTGACATTTTCCCACGCAAATTTTGCTGTACAGATGTTATATTTAAATTAGCATAATAATATTGTTTTTGGTAAGAATGAGCTATAGCTATTGTAAGTAGCTCGTGTTATGCTCTTTTTTTACTCAATGTTGACAGCTTAGCATATCAGACAGAATACAGAATAAGTATTATTCACAGCAATAGGTTTTTTCAGCTCGTAATAAATTAACCAAGTGATAACGTTCTAACCTAACCACACTAAATAGGCTAAATGGCATTAATTAACACCTTTTAGATAATTTGTTTCGTTTTAAACCATTGATAGGTGTTTATTGAAACTTTACGTAGATTAAATTTATATTTATTAAATAATATATTTTACTTTTTTTTTTTTTTTAAAAAAGAATTAAAGTTATCGAAACGTATTTATGTTCATTCAAATTTTTTCACTTTGTTATTTTACTTTTTTAATAGCACAAACAACTTGATTGATAAGCCAGTAATCAGAATACAAAACCACATAAAAAGTAATGCAGATTGTACATAAAAAACCTACAAATCACTGTGTACAAGCAGGAAAGCGTCGGATGGAACATTTCTTCCTAGTTTGTTAGTTCCGTGGCCGTTCCAATTGAGCGTTCATTCCCCCGAGTCGTGAATACTCGCGATTTCTCCGTCACTTGTGTGGCAAATGTATTAATTATATTCAGCCTTGTCTGCTGGTACGACAGTACTGGTGTCGCACTATGATTTTTCTTTAACGTCCTGTTTTTGCTTTTGTTTATGGTAATATTATATAATAGAGTTTGGTTCTTACTTGATTTTAATGGAAAGTATTGTAAAATTACTTAGATTTTGTTTGCAGAAGAGAAATTCTTTTTAAACGTCTTCGGATTATTAACAAGCCGGCGGCCCACCTAATGTTAAGGGGTCTTCTCCGCCTATAGACATTTGCAAACCAGAGGCCTTGCAAATGTGTTGCTTGCCATCCCAGAGACAAAGATAGACATTTCAACTTTGTCTCATGTGCCTGTATTGTCACCGGTTATGGCAGAAATAGGTAAGTTAGTAGTAATTCTTATTAAGCTAACCAGTCTGCAAGTCATCAAAATCGATTCCTCTAGTAAAGAATACATTCTATTTTAACTCCCCTCATTCAAACCCCACAAAAACTTCCACTGACTCACTGAATGACCTCACTGAGACATGACCTTCTCCCAAATCAAGAGTTAACACCCGTATCACCCTAGGCAATCACGACCAGGTTGGTGACCGGTGTGACCTCCCCAACTGCCACCTCGTCGCATTGGTGGTGACTACCAACCGTCAACGTTCGGGTATTTTGACAGCCAAGATGGTTGAACCCAGATCTCGTAGCTAATTGGATAGGAAATAGAACTGGGCAAGAGTTATTTGGATAGTTATTCGGTTAGTTGTTTGGGTTCTGTACCTTTTGAGTTTGAATGTTGTGAAATACTAATACAGATTTTTTAAAAGCTGTTACTCGAATTCAGTGATGTTGTAGATAATAATTATGTAATCTGCATAATTATTCACAGGTTGTCTAGCCGATAATGACAAATGCGTTCGATTCAAGATACGAGTATATAAAAGCACTAGTAAGTACTAGTCCATCGATACACAAATTTTCCAGCACTAAACCCTCGCGAATGGTTCTGAATAGCTATGCTGATCAGATAGACTAATAAAAAATTGTTAGGGAAATCAAATTAACCAGTAAATTGTTAAAAATGTTCTTTTAGTCACAATCTCACCTGAGCAACAATTACAACAGCGACAATTTACGTCAACATCTAGTAAAAAAATAAGGTAAAATACAAATATTTTTAACAGATTGATACTGGACTGTTTCTGAAAGTTACGAATAGTTCACAGTGAGGTACTAAGGACCCCTTAAAAGCGTGCGGAAATTCTTCTTACAATATGTTGATCTTCATATCACAAGATAATTATCACTCATAAAACTATTATACTTGTTTTGCCGCTTCCTTAGCTGTTTCACGATCAAATTATATTTTTTTCAAACTCAATTTAGGGAACAATTAATATCTGTCAAATTAATAAGTGTATTTACGACCGTTTTTTTCTATTGCATGACCAAAATGTATTAACATTTAGTGAGGGCGCTAGTTGTCAAAGAAATGAGAAACGTCAATGTCAAATTCCATACAATTTCATTAGTTCCTTGATTTGCCGTGTGTTTTGTGAAACTGGTTATTAGGAATTATGTTTAACATGTCAATCCATTTATATAGCTTCCTATCGTATAACCGGTAATCGTTATTATTATTATTTATTTTAAATAACGATTAATGATCTAAGTAATTTGGTATCTGGCATGTTAGCTATGAGGTGAATTTGTCTATTTTTCCAAACTTTGCTCTATCAGTCTATCGTATTACATTCCTAAAACAAGATTTAATCTAGCTTCTGTAAGTATAACCGAGGGCAATGAACAATGAACCTTATAACTAAGAACGTAAGGGTGAAAAGTTTTCACCGCAATTGTATCTAAAATAATTCATCATAGTGTATTTTTTGTCTGAAGCTTTTTGTACTTTGTACATGATCCATAGTACTTTATGTAATAAACGAATAATTATGATTGATGAGAAAACATTATTAATGAATGTCGAGCAAGCGGATAGGCGATAACTATCTCAAGAACTAATGTTAACTTTAGGGAAACCCCTACGGGCGGGAGGAAACGCCCGGGTGTCACCATTGTGAGGATCGCCCCGAGGACACGGTGGAGCATACTTTGGCGGTGTGCCCTGCTTGGGCTGAGCACCGCCGAGTCCTCGAGGCGGCCATCGGCGGCGGCGCCCTCTCGCGTCCGGCACTGGTTCAGGCCATAGTCCGGAGCGAGGGGGAATGGGAAGCAGTCGCCTCCTTCTGCGAAGCTGTAATGCTAGAGAAGGAGGCGGCGGGACGGGAGAGGGAAAGGAGGGTCCCCCGTCCCAGCGGCCGCCGCGGTAGACGATCCGGGCGTCGGGAGCCACGAGACGACTCCCGGCCACCGTAGACGCGGGTCTGTGGACGGTGAGCAATGGGTAGCTCACCGTCCGTACGTTCACTAGCGACAGACCGTGTCGACGGCGCGTTCGTGTTCCACGCGCGCCTCAAAGAGATGTCAGCAAAATTGGATGGGGCCACTGAGGGCCGATGCCTGCCGGGGCTGCGGGTTGTTCGAAAGAGATACCGCGCCCCCGGAACGCAAAGGGCACATGAAGGAACATAGACGGGTTTTAGTCAGTAAAAGTCTGACACTCCCTCCCGCCCCGCCCAGGGCGGGGGAAGTTATTTGATGATTTCCCGCCTATAAAAAAAAAAAAGGGAAACCCCTAAATTACCTGAAAGCCAATTCTACTAATAAAAAACGTAAATTATCTTATGTCAATGTAAAAAAATAAGACAGCAATTTTGACAGATTGACACTGAGATTTGATTGCGATCATTCCTAAAAGTTTGTAGATTTTTTCTCCAGTTGTATTGCTTCGCTACAACAAACCCTAAAAAGTGAATAAGTGAAATAAAAATACAATATAATAAAACACAGCTTCTACTGTTTTTCTTTCCCATAATTTATAAGAAGTCATACAAAAAAGAGCTGTATAATTAAAAAGGATTACATTTAGCCACCTATAATATTGTCGACGACGATGCAAGGTGGCTTAGAAGCATCCTATTCATGCGTAACTTTAAGACTCCCAGGTCACAGCTTTATATCACAGCCTTTTGCAATCCCCACTTTCTCTACGTTACTAGAGCAGGAATTTTAGGAAAATGGTGTGAAAATTCGACACCAATTGCCACAATTGATACAGTAAACATAAGTAAATAACATCATTATCAATCACTAGCAAATCACGCAGTATTTGCATGGGTGCAAGAGTCCGAGTTTTCCAGTAGATTTTCCAAAACATTTTAGTTTCCAAATTAAGTATTATGTGATTGTATGAACACAACAAAAGAAAAATCAACCATATCGATCGTCCTGCAGCAATGCGGCAATTGATTTTTATCTATACAGTTTCTAATGACCAACTTACCTCAATTTCATACCTGGTTAGTCCAAAACACAGCCTGGGAAACTCTTTAAAAAAAACCTAATTAATCACTAATTTTAATTAACACTAGAACCGTCAATGCTTCTCTAATGCACATGCCTGCAGCACATAGAATGCTCGGGAGTACATAAAAACAGTGCTAATGTGACCACTATGTCCCTTCTAGTGGATCTTAATTCGAAGTTGACGGGCTGTATGCCTTATTGGAAGAATTATTTATAAAAACTTAGAGATAGAATGTGCTTTTCCTACTTTTGCGTAGGGTAGGGGTACCTGTTGATGTCCTAAGAGATTTTGTGCTGATTTTTTTTTTAGTTACCTTTGAGTTGTGTTTTTTTCTTGTTATCTAGCATTTGAAGCACTCAAATTAAATGCTACGATCTACAGTTGCTATCAATGTCAAATAGATAACAATGATAAGTCGCTGATATACCTCATATGCCAATGGACAGAGAAGTAGGAACAGGTATCCTATCAAGACACTTTTTTTTACAGGAGATAAAAGTACCTACCTAATAACTCTTATAAAAAAACAACCAAAAAAAACCCCTTCAGATAGACACAGTAAAGAAAACCATTTCTCCTAAAAACTACCAACCAAAACAAAACCTACCACTCCTGAGGACAGCAACACTTCTTCTACCATGCGCAAGCGCATAGTATTCCTTTAGGAGATGTGTGCCGGGTTCGATGGCCGGGAGCACGTGGCTGGCACAACACCCCGGCCGCTCGCAAAAACACAGGGAACACTACACTGAATCACTGCCATCCGACTGTGGCGATAGGGTTGGCACGGCATGAAAAAAAAACGGGTTCTATTTCTGAATTAAACAAAAAAATCTTCAGTCTTGCATTAGAAAACAATACCTTCTCCAATTTATCTACTGACAGTCATTATTATTGATCACGTAGGTATTTAATTTATAAAACAAAAATCGAAATAAAAATCTCAAGTTCATTGACCTACAACCTCGTGGTATTACAAAACTACAGCGTGGAAGCCCTGCGAGGCCTATATGAGATCATGGCAGCAGCATCCACCTGTTCAATTGATGACATCATGATAGCACCAAGTTTCGTGACTTGAATTTTGACTGTCATGTCCGACATCTTTTGTACCTATAACAATTTAATCGATGACAGTTTTTGTTATACCAATCGATTTTAGATAATCGATTATTATCTCTTCTTCTAGCTTATTGCGAATAGTGAGATCACCCTTCATTCTACCTTTCTTTCCTTAGATATTTGACATTTAAACGTCAAATATTGCACGTAAAAACGTAGACTCCAAATGTCAAAAGAAATTATCTATGTCAAAATACATTTCACCCCGATTTTATGGTTAGGGTTGCCTCTTACCACCTATTGCAAATCAGAACAAAAATAATAACAAAAATAAACAGACAAAGCGTTTTGTAATATTTTTGCATGTGCATATTTGTGCGTCAACCCTAGCGAGCACGGCTCGTCGGCTAATGAATAGTATTTATGTAATGAGAATAGGAAACACATTGTCTGTGTAACGCGGCTCAATTATAAATATAACCATAATTATTACTAGGATCTTGGAAAAAATACACTAATTAAACATAGAACCATGATAGCCTAGGCAATCCAGTTGTTTGTACAAATACTTCGTAGTTCGAATTTATTTCTTACGATATCAAGATAGACAAGAGAAGAAAAAATGCATTTTCAATGTGGTGACCGTCCGTTTAATCTAGGAAACGCTGAAGAAACCTTAGAGGAATTAATGGGAGATTGGTCAGAGAAAGCATAGGGAAAAGTGGAAGGCTATGAGGAAAAACGTTTGCCCAGCATTGGGATGGCACAGGTTGAATAAGAAACCGTGTCTTGGGTGACTGTTCTTTCCATTAGTTGTATGCCATGTATCAACTTTTCCAGAGATCCTGACGATAGTTCTTATTAGATCCTCAGTTCATATCACTCTCACTATGTACTCATTATCTCGAAGGACTGCCAGTTACCCTGCAACAAAAGAACGATCTTTGAAAGGGGTTTTTCGTAACATACCAAAAAAGCTCGCCCCCTAGTGAGACCTAAACATTGTTACACCTCTGCCTAACCTGTAAGAGGAATACAGGCGTGATGGTATGATTATGATGACCCAGAAACACTTTTAGTTTTTTTCTGAAAATGGTCAATTTTAAGTTACCTAACCGTCTATTTTGTAGAAATTCAACAGTGTCGGTACAACCAAGTACAAACATAAGGTAATATACACACATAGGTGTCCGCACACGTTGTCTGCCTTGTGTACTAGTCCTGACACGGACAAGCAACGCGAGTGGACACGGAGTTCCGGCGGGGACACACTGGACGCCTGTCACCTGTGTGTACCTTACAAAAGACACCTGTTCTGTGGAAACTACAGTATTGTGGAAAGTATTAACATAGTAGAGGAAACAGTGAGGTTGGGACTCGATGTACCTTCGCGTTTTGTGTACCTAACTAGTACATCTTTAGCTTTTAGTGTTAAAGGACCATTTGACAAAAATTGTCTTGCTAGGACCATCAACTGTTTGGAGGTAATATTAATTATTTGTACGGATGTTCTATAAATAAAACACGTATAAAAATATTCGAAACCAAAAGTATTATATAAGGTCCTTGAGACGCGTCGTCAACTAGTTGTTGAGACATCATTTGGGCGATGTATTGTTGATTGCAGATGGCCAAGTTGGGGATGTAAACTGGGGTGGCCAATCTGGAAATCCGCCGTTGGCCGCTGTAAAACTAATTCGGCCAAACGGGACATTCTTCACCCATCCCAAACGTGCCTGTGTGGAGCACCAACACAGGTTTGCGTCACCTTCTTAGTTGCCCGTCGTGCACAACCTGCATCATGCAAGACCTAAACGAGAGCAATGATAGAGCTGTAAAGGTTGCTCAATACCGAACAAAATTTGAAACGAGTCACTCGACATGAAAAGAAGAAGAAGAAATTGGGATCCCCTATGATCCTCATGGTAAAGGGATCTTCTCATCATATTCATAAAAACTCACGAACGATTCGGACAATGTGTCTCCACAATCAACTATTAACCCAACATTGTATCACCCAGCAACAATCACAAATCTATTACAGCAGCAGGAAAAGTAAATACATTAACATTACTATAATGAGATTAGTCAACGAGTTAGGATTGTTAAGAAGCCACAAAGTAAGGCTAGGTAACCAAATGCTTCGAATTCGCGGGAAATAGCTATGAAATTGATCTTACGTAACTACTGTCTGGATTGTACAGCATGTTTGTACAAGTGATGACGGGATTTTTGTTTAAATCAGGGGGGACTGCTACGCTAGAGGTCTTTGGTTCGATTCCTAGGTCGAGCAAAGTGTTATTGGGTTTTACTTTGAGATTCTCAGAATTTGTGCCCGGTTAATGGCAATAGGCTTGCTGCCTATTACATGGGACCTAAACATACCTGCGAACTGTGGGTGTACAAGTACATTGGTACACCTCTGCCTAACCCGTCGGGGAATACAAGCGTGATGGTATGTATGGATAATTTTACCAACTTTTAGGAACGATCGCAATCTAATGTCAGTCATAATCTATAAAAAATGCACCTAATTTACATACATATTTAAAAAAATTATTGAGATAAAATCGCGACTAGATTTTGGATGTTTTATTTGGTAGAATTGGCCTTCTGGTTGTTGGTAACACTAACATTGAAGTTTAAGCAAAACTTAGTTTGTAGTAATATTTTTGTTTGTGTGATAACTCACTCGTTGTGTATAACTCTTTCTTATTTGTGTCTCTCACTTCGAAAAATATGCCTTGGGATCAACACGTATTATTCAAAAATTAATACACAAACCCCAACACTGGTTAAATAAGAGCTTGTTACAATAATTCTGTCTGACTTATTGAACTAGTGCAAAATCACAAACGTTGAAAAAGCTAGCTACTGATCTATTATTGAAATATTTCCAATTCCGTCGGTCGGATCATAATCGGACCTTCGGACCTTGTCGGTGGACCTTGTAGAATATGGGTGAACTTTGCGAATGAAATCGACGAAAGCCAAAATGTTTGACCGTTCTCTCCACAACGTAGTCGTATGGGCCGTCGGATGGGCCGCAAACATCACCTGATGCTTATAACATCTATAATTCATTTTAATATCCCTCAGATCATCCATCAGCCGCCAAACTATATAATTATGGTCATAACACTTACTTCATGATAGCTCTCTAACGGGCTTCTAATATGATGATAATGTTACACTTACTGTACCTATAATATTAAAGTTTTACGAGTTCATAAGTGAAGTTATGTACTTGTATTACCTTTGGTTTCTCTGTCAACAGCGCGTAAACTGCTGTGATTTGTTTATTGAATTATCAATAACCAACTATAGCAGCTAACGAGCGGTTGACAATTTTCCATAAAGGAAACTGCGAAAATCTCTTAATCTCGACTGAGCGAATTGACACGCCTCTGTAAATATGCATAATAAAAATATGTAAATTTTAATTGTTGTGATGGCCCAGTAGTTGTCCTCGGCTCCAATGCACGAGGGTGTAGGTTTGCAACCGGGCACAAGCAAGTACCAATGTTACTTTGTCTATTCCATATGGACTTTCTAAGTGTATATTATTGGACATCACTGACATCGGGGAAAGAAAACATCGTGAGATAATCTGGACTAATAAATCTGAACGCGCGGTGGTCAATGCTCGTGCCTTCTCTGTTCGAGAAGAGGCTTTTGCACTGCAGATGGGCAATAATAGACTGTGGTATTACTTTTTAAACACTTCAGCTGTAATGACATTTCTGCTAACCCTATTATGCAGCAAGCGTGATGTTACGTATGTAAAGGAAGTATTTATTTATTGTGACATTCTTTGTAGCGAGGTGTAGTGAATTCCTAGTAAACACAGCGTGCCGCCACAAATGTGTTCAATTACTATAAAGATTGTGAACTCAGATACTGGGTAGAAATATAATTTGTGGATTTTATTATGAGGTTTATTTTGTATTACGCTGTTTTTTCAAAATTTTATGAGCGACTAGGCTTCGCTTGTTTAGTACTTAATTTTTTAACCATATGCAAATGAAATAAAAAAAGAAATTAGAAGACTTTTTATACATCATTTTTTAATTTGGCTATAATAAGTAATTACATACTTGAGTTTGTTCTACAGTTCAATTTTACTAAGAGAAGAGAAAATTTATGCAAAATTACAACAATACACAAGAGAGGATAAATACACTGTTAGGATCCAGAAAATAATAATCAATTCTCCGCGTTAAAGATGATATATTATTCCACGGGCACCGAAGAATTTTCCGGTGTAAAAAGTAACCACACTCCAATGTATCTTAGTGCCAAATTTCATTCAGATCCGTTCAGCCGTTTAAGCGTGAAAAAATAACAAAAATCCATCCATCCATCCATTCTCACAAACTTTCGCATTTATAATATTAGTAGGATCAGTGTGAACAACATTTTTAAACTGTACGTATTTTTAAACGATTCAAAAATTTTTTTGGTCATCTCTGACGCGATTATTTCCCATACAACATGTTATTATTCAAATAAAGAAAAGCAACAAAAAAACAAAACACAGTCGAAGCCTTGAGACATTGAACTACTGTCTCTATCAATGGAAATTATAGACAAAACGAGTCAAATGTGTAAAATTATTCTGTTACAGCATCCGGCAAACGGTGAAAATCCAAAACTGTCCGAAAGTCTGAAAATAGACGTGGCATAATGTTAACAACATAACATAGATCAAGGTCTGTATGTTTGTATGTTTTAGTTGATATGTTAAAAACGGCTGAACACATTTTGTCACAGTTTCCAAAGCATTTTTTCAGTATTTGGCAAGCGTTGAATGTTTCTTTGGACTTTTGATACTTAAATAAGGATTTTCGCCAGTCTACGTTGTCCCACTACTACGCCACCCCCAAATTATGCCATATACTCAATTGCCACGTCACCTAGAACCAGCCTACGTGACACGAGCCTATATCATCTGGCCACCTCTTTCTATAGACCCATGGGCTTAAATAAGTATATAAAATAAAATCCCCTCTTTAAATCCAGAACAAAATTCAAAAACAGTCATTTTAAATACAGTAAGAACGTCATTTTGATTGATTAAAATTGTAAATAACGAAACCCCTTCATCCTAAAACCTGGATATTAAAATATCCTTTTAAATTACGTATTGTATAAAACATTTATACGCATTTTAAATTCAAAAGCATTTGGGATTAACATTTTTTAAATTCATCTTACGTAATTTTTCTAAAGTCACTGTACATAAAAAGTGTATGTTAAGCAAACGAATTGACCAAAATGTAAAAGATTTTGGATTTTGAAAAGTTACGTCATTGATTCTAAACCAGATTTTCATGAAAATTTCATTAAGTTTGTTGTCGTGGGCATGGCAACTGAATATCAATGAAAATATGGATTTTAAATGAGAGCCCAGAATGAAAACAATCATTCAGAAATGTGAAAAAAATATGAATTTCAAAGGTCTTATGTAATGGAATTGAAAAACACACTCAGTTCCTTTTTCAGAAGTTGGTTGGAGTTAAAGTGTAAAAAACATTTTTCCACTGAAGTTCATCATTTTTATAATGTACTGAAAGTTTGTGTAATCCCACTTAACGAAAATGCTGTAACACTCGCATTAGGAAATAAAAGCTAATAAAAAGCTTATAAACGGTCTCCATATTACGAAAAACTGCCGTACTAGACACACGCAATTACCAAGTTTTAGCAGGTACTATATCAGTTTCAATAACATTATCACGTTTACCATCCTCGAACATGATCAATGCAAAGCCTATAAACCCACCCCTAAAATACGAAGGCCTCATAAGACGAAAGAACAAAACCTTGAAGCCTATGAAGTACATCCAGTATTGACAACATTGTCGATTCTAAAGTAGGCGGTGACAGAAGACAGATAGTTCGCCCGTCACTGCGATAAAACCAACATGAATGACAATGCGGCCTCGAACGAAAGTACTTTTACTATGCACACGCGTGATCGGGGTAACACATACGGCATAGAGTAGTTTGCTTCAGAGAAATTGGCAAATTTGAATATTGTTGGTAAACAACTTTGGTTTGTACATAGAACTGAAAGTTTACAAGAGGAATCAATTCTTCTTTGAAACCATTTCGTCAACCAAAATGTAGAAAATCAAATGAAATCCCTCGATAAATCATCGCTTCAATACGATTTTCTAATGTCAATGAATTAAGACTAAAAGGAAAACTGTTAAGCCCAACAATCTTTCAAAATACTTCAGTTTTTCGGTCGATTCCTTAAAATTGAGTCATCATCATCTGCTTAGCCTTTCCAACTATGTTGGGGTTGGCTTCTAGTCTAACCAGCTGAATACCAGTGTTTTACATGGAGCGACTGCCTGTCTCTCCCCAACCAAGTAACTGGGCAACACGATACCTCTTGGTTAGACTGGTTGTCAGAATTCTTGGCATCTGACTATTCGTAATTCCAAAAAAATCGAGTCGTGAATTTGACAAATTTCTTCATACTAGCGCGTAGATATCAATTTCATGTCAGTAACTCCTCAAAATAAGACTAAATACTTCACGCAACCTCTATTTTCCTAGTCTACTCTGTATTCTGCACATTAGCAGTTGGCGTGGTGCCGACAGGCGGACGCGACTTAGTCCACTGCACCATTGACCTGCACCGCGTAGGGTAGCTATGAAGCACCAGGAACCTCAGCTGATTGCAGATGGCTATATTAGCCGATATTTTCATACAAACTTGCCAGGCTTTATATATCCTCTGCTTGGTATGGGCCCCTGTTACAATCATAGCGAAATGTCCTAGATAAATATTGGTGTGGCTACTGGACTTGGCAATGGAATTGGTGTCTGCCTTTCCTGTGAGATTTGTAAATAATTGTTGATTTCATTCGTCTTCGTTTTGGCTTCTGAACTTTGCTGCTCTACTGGTCGTATGTTTTGAAGACTGTGAAGTCACTGGAGATTAGATCTTTAAATGCACCTGTTGATTTATGACATCAACCATAGCTTCCTCTCAATGGTCCATCATCAATCAAGTATTGAGAGTGGATACCAAACCTACCATAAAAGAATAAAGAGTATCTGTTGTTTCTTAGTCCTCTGTTTCTGTACCTGGTTCAGTTTTCTAAGACTGTCAAACCTTAGGTGGGTAAATAGCGCCTTCTTCTTCATAGCTCATTTTAGGTTTGATTAGTTTTCTAGCGACGGGGACTTTCAACTTTATGCCTGTTGAATGTATTTGTCGTTGTTTGTCTTCTCAAGTTCTGCGCAGTTTGTTCGAAAGCTAAAAATCTGAATGAATCTGTTTTTCAGATTCCAATGATCATCATTTAATATTTTCGAAACAAACAACTCTGTATTTTAATCTCTAGACTGAGAAAATGATACATTGATGATGCTTACATGAAATCATTTTCGGTATTTTTGATTTTGGGGAAATCTTCATCCAAATAAAAACAAATACGGCCTATTATGGATTAAATTAACCAAAAGTTAATCAACAAATCAATTTGTACTACGAACGTACTAGGACAATCATAGTGCACCTACATAGTCGGTAACTATGCGCGGGCGCAGAGGGACCGGGCAGCATAGCCAATGATGGCTGAACGTGCACCGCTTGCTAAGCGCTGATTGGCCGGTAGTTCCACGCATGCGCAATGATGACCTCGAGTGAAATGCGATTATTCAAGTTCTAGTAATCCCATGACATAATCTAGATTATGGTAATGGACTGGCTAAACATAGCAGAGTTCATCACTTTCAGTGAGTGGCGCCAGAAATTGTGATATGTTATAGATCTGATGATGATAGCTTTAGTCAGTTTTTGGAATCTGGAATAATAGAGGAAGACAGTCAACGTCTAAGCCACATATATGTATAAAAAAAATCTTATGAATATCATCAATCATTGGATTTGAGAAACCACTCATATGGTACAAGTAACTTTTAATGGACATCCAGGCAAAAGGTTTAAAAATAGAATTGCAATTAAAAAGAAGCATTAAGAATTGTATTAGTGGGTACATAATATGACTTTAGAGTTAGGCCACTAAAATAATCGTAGGATGGGACATTGAAGCGAGAACTTTGCCATGGATTTAGCACATGATACTCGACATTAATAAAAAGTATTCTATTCTCAATTTAACTTATGAGTACTGGAATACTGCATACAACTGTTGGTCTAGTGGTTAGCGGCCCTGACAGCTAAGCCGGAGGTCGTGGGTTCGATTCCCACCCAGGACAAACTTTGTGTGATGAGCATGATTGTTTGTTCTGTGTATGGGTGTGATTTATCCGTACTTAATATTATAAATGCGAAAGTAACTCTGTCTGTCTGTCTGTCTGTCTCTCTGTCTGTCTGTCTCTTCTTCACGCCTAAACCACTGAACCGATTTCAATGAAATTTGGTACAGATATAGTCTGGGACCCCAGAAAGGACATAGGATAGTTTTCATCCCGGAAATCCCCCCCCGGATCAACTATTAATCCACGCGGATGAAGTCGCGGGCAAAAGCTAGTCTATAATAGGTATGTCGTATGTATTTATAAATTATATAAGTAGGTATATCAGTTGTCTGGTTACCATAACACTAGCTCTGCTTAGCTTGGGATCAGATAGCCGTGTGTGAGTTGTCCCAAGATATTTAGGTATTATTTATTTATTTATTAAACTTACATCCGTCAAATTGAACACTCTTTAGTAGATAATCAGAAGATAACGAATTCCTTAACAGCACATGTAATTATAAAAATATACTGTTTCTTTGCCCTAGCAAGATTCATTTTTGAAACTTATACTAGGTACTTACAAACAACTTGAATGCAATAAATAAAGTTTTTTCCATACTAAGCGTGCCTAGTACTACTTCCTAATATTTATGACCAGTATAAATATTCGGCTTTTCTCCATTTATTTTGCAGTAAAAATATTTACATGTTCCTCAAATACACCTGTCTAATATTTCTGCCATTGGCACTGAGAAAGGTTAGAAAACCTATTAAAGTGTCATGTATACCAAACTATAAAATAACATTTGGCATAATGGCCGCGGTCGCGGAGAGGATTTAGATTATAAAATGTAAAGATTTTTTTAATTCCGATTACTTTTTTCGCAGTTTTGTATCTTTATCTGTTATTTCCGTTATTTTGTTTTTAGGAAGTTCATGTTCATGTTCAGTTTAAATTTGATAAGTTACTTTTGCCCGCGACTTCATCCACGTATGTTAGATTAAGCTGCAGATTATCTTATATCCATAATCCGATTCTAAGCTGCCTCTATGTCAAATTTTACTAAAATCGGCTCAGTGGTTTTGCCGTGATGAAGGAACAAACAGACAGACTGAATTACTTTTGTATTTTTATTTATAATATTAGGAATTATAATAAGAGTAGTGTGGAAGTGTGAAATGACCGCCAATCGTATTATGGACATAACTAATGTAAAGTTGAAATGCTATCCCATAAAAGCATTATATTTTGGCAGTAAGTACTACTTCAAATTGACGGTCCATTGGTGAACTTAATACTAAGAATAATTGATCGACTAACATACAAACCTGAAAAAATATTGACAATTTAAGTTAACCTTAATATGTTGAAAGATGCTTTCTTTGAAACCCAAATGATTCCTAGAAAATAGCAAAGTAGTCATTTTAGAAAAAATCTACACTTTTTTTATCAAACTGAACTAGCTATACTCCGCAGTTCCACCCTTGTTAAGGTACGTCTTTGGGTACTGCTCCGCTCCTGTTGATCGTAGCATGTTGCTATATATCTACCTCGATAGCTGGGCTACATAAAGTAAAATATATTTTTTATCGGACCAGAAGTTTCTGAGATTAGCGCGTTTAACAAAGAAAACAAACTCTCTAGCTTTTTAATATTATTCTTCAGAGTAGTATACTAACATTATAAAGAAGAAAGATTTTATTGTTTGTTAGCTTTCTTTATAACGAATATGCACCGAAACTACTCGACCGATTTTAAACATTTTTTCACCAATAGATAGCTACATTGTTCCTGAATAACATAGGTCATAAACCATCACGCTTCAACCCATGGGGGCGGAGCAGTTACCAAAGACGTAAACGCTGCCGCCTTAACTCCATTGTAAGTAAATATTTACCAAATCCAAAACCGCAAAAAGCAAACCAATTGACCTTGACCCACAAGTGGTTGACAATTAATTACTTGAAAGTATTTAAACGCAGTCCATCAATACTTTCTACACTTTAGCGCCTAGAGTCATGCGCTTGGGTATTTCCCTTCCACAAAGCACATGAGACTTGCAAATCGTTTTAAATAGTTACAACATAGTTACGGATACTATCTCTCAGGAAAAGTGCGGATAGTCCTGCTATTACTTTCCTATATCGCTGGTGGAGGCCTTTGTCCAGCAGTGGACGTCCTACGACTGATATAATGATGATGATCATGATCGACGATGGAAAGTAAAAATTAAACAAGGGATAGTTTGATCGTGCTTTATATTAGGTGTGTATAAACCAAAAACTATGGTTAAATTAGGTCAGAAATGTATTTTATTTTCTATTTTTCAACCTCAGGAACTATGGGTATGCTTATAGTAAGAGAACTTTTTGTGAAGGATTTCTTTTGGAAAATCACTACCACTGAACCTATTTCTACTGCAAAGCAGCGTTCTCGTTTTAAGGGTGTGGGTGCTGGTGTAATTTCACGTACGTGTGACATTTCAACTTTGTTTTTAAGATGGTAATGCAACTGCAACATCTCTAAAATGGCAGATGTCGATAGGATAGACTACTTAACACCAGACTGATGGGGTGAGGTATTTGCTATTCAATTATATAAAAAGAAACGTCCATAAGCTTATACCTTCCGTATTCTTATAAAATGATGCTTGTGCAAAATGGGAGCACCAGTATCTAACCAAAAAATTCATCCTCATCAAACACTCATATGTACCTATTCGGTTGTGTTTCAGCCACAAGTACATGTATGACGTCAGCAGACGGCCGGGCTACCTAACCTTGGCCTAGAGCCATGTAGTCGCATGTGCTGTTCATACCACGCCTGTCTAGTGAAGGTTTATGTTTGTCTGTCTGTGTGTTGATACCTTACTGCGTGTTGGCTTTTGTTTATTAGTTGGCTAGGTCGTGCTTGTTTTGATTTTGAGAAAAGAGTATATATGTATCGTTCAGAAACTTGTGTTCTTCAAGATATACTATGTTATTCATTTTATATAATTGTTAGATGGGTTTGTTAATTATAAACTGTCTCTCGCTTTGGTGTGCTTTTTGGCGTAGGCCTCTTCCAATTGTTTTCATTGGACTCTATCATCGTTAATCCTAGTCTAATTATGGTCCTAAGATCAGACAAATATCATTCACCCTTCTTACATATTTTATTGGAAGAATTGATGGTGAAGCTTACCTGTTATAATGAGAAATACGCTTCTACGTGTATGTGATATAGTGCATCTAAGTAATTTGTGTTGTTTATTTTCTTTAATTTCATCTTTGTTTTTATCATTTTCTTTTGTTTCTCATCTCTTTTCTATTTTTCATCATCCAATGCTTGGTCTACCTCAGCCTTTTCTTTCCTCAACATTTCATCTAGATCTAGCTCAAAGATACCATGTCCTGTACTGTCCCCAAGACTTGGCAGCAGTACATCAAACGGATGTCCCACGTCTATGTGACGTGTGTTGAATACTCCGCCTTTCTATAACTCGTGAGAATGACTCGTTACTAATTCACCTATATTTATTAGCACTTCCAGGAATACCTGGAAATGTCATCGTGGTTCTAATTAGCTAGTTACCATTAACTGCTGATCCAATGGTCTGATGTTCTATTATAGTATTCAATGTTCCGAGTTTGGATGTTAGTCAATTCTTGCTGGCCAAAAATCTTCCTCTGTGAATTAAGATGACCTGTCAATCCCTAGTATCAGGTGAGATTAGCTCATCTTAAGTTTACACTTATCCTAAATTCACCGAGGAAGATTTATACAGAATAGCTAGCCTAGTAATGACATTTAAAATTTGTGCCAAGTTAGAAATTGCTGTCATGGCAATGAAAAATATAGTGTAAAAGGTAAGAGGGTACGTGAACCCTAGTACCTAATAGTAACAAAACTATAAATCCCTTTGATGTTCTCATTGATTTAAAGGGCCATTACATAAGAAAAGAGTGAAACCATAGAAGTAGGAGAACAGCAGGACAGGCCTCTATAAGATCTTACTATCTACACATATTGGAACCTAAATAGTCGCGCACTGTGCAGTTTCAGAGAAATTTCCTCCCACGAATGATTCAATAGTGGAATGAGCTCCCTGCCGAGATTTTCCCGAGGGACTACGGTATGGGGTTCAAGATAAGACTCAACAGCGTTTTTAAGAATCGGGAACGCTCATTTGATGCCTCTGGTGTTACAGCCGTCCATAGGCTATGGTAACCACTCACTATCAGGCGGGCTGTATGCCTGTTTGTCACCACCGTATTATAAAACAAAAACACTAAAGAGTTCCCTGACATTGACACCGAGTGATAGAAATAAAGTAAATTAACATATTCACACAGTAGTGTTAATGAACACAGGTTTTAATGATGATTCATATTCTAAACATACGCCTATTTACATTATAAACAGATAATTATAATGATTGCTCATTAAAGGAAACACTTAAATATGGATTAGATTTACATTTACATAAACGAGTGTGAAAATATTTAAATGGTTCAAATCAAATTCTCCATAATTGATGAGTGGTGGAAAGAATTTCTGGTTTTATATTGTCGTGTTGTGATAAGACAAGTGGGATTGGGAAGGATTGAGTGAAATATGAATATTACATCATTAATGGAAGTGGAACTTACCTTTGTAACGGTGGCTAATAGAAATTTGTTGAAGAACTAAATGTGTTGAATATAAATTGCTCTAAAGAAATTAAGATAAAAGTAAATGCCAAAATTATTCTAGAGCAACAAAAAAACGGGCTAAAGATGATGCTTTATGTGTTAAGCTAGATCAATGTCTATGTGTGCCAAATCGAAATATGTTCAAGCATTTAAGCGTGAACGAGTAACAAACATCCATACATCCATCCATACCCACAAACTTTATTAGGATTTTATATTTAGGATAGTAGGGTAGGTAGGAATCATTAATGAGTTCGAGAAGACCAAATTGTCCAAACGACTATCATAGATTATCTTGACCATTATTAATTAGGTATACTCCAACAATTTTTACAGAAACAAAACACTGAAACACTTGAATTAATAGTTGAATTGTAACATCAATTCATCATTTAGTACCACTCGTAACAACTCAGTGAGGAAAACAGGGTGACTAGTAGTGCAACCGATTACGCGCAGCCTGATCTATTGACCTAACACGTTGTTCTGGCTATTCTTGACGTACCTATATGTATAGGAGAACCCAGGAACAAATATTAACATCATAATGTCTTGTATGTTTATGTGGGTAAATACAGGGGAATTGAAATTGACTGATGTTTACGTAGACTACCAGATTTGGATCTATTGAACTGAGGTGAATTGATATTTAGGTAAAACGGATCGATTGTTTGTTGGTAAAAGTGGGATATTTGATGAGATAGGAGGATGTTAGTAGGAGTGGTGCATTCTTAAGTATTTCTTGATTTTACATTGTAACTAAATATTGTTTGTTTTCCTTAAATAAAAAAGTCAAGAGCATTTGTTTTAACGGCGGTTATTGGATGACTCAGATTGGCTGAAAATAAGTTCAATATGAGAGGCCTGTGGCAAATAGGGGACTTATGATGAACAGGCAATATAAGGGTGCCCGATAATAAGTAATAATATATTTTTTAAAGTCGCCAAACAATGTCACTTATATTATATTTGAAGCCCTGACTCCTGAGTAAGATAGTGACCAGATGCATACCAAGCTAGATCATTCTTTCAAATAAGAACCAGTTTAAAAAAAACATATTTTACTTGTGTTAGGAGCAAAAAGCAGAGTATGACGAGTTGACTACCTCATTGCACTCAACCATACAGCGCTTTGAACACATCCATAAATTCACAACGATAAAATCAACGTTACCAAGTTAGCAACACAACACAATCCAAAGAAAGTGCCACAGAAATTGTTTAGCATATTACATGTCCTTGTAATATACATTAGAACATTAGTCATCGGCGAGTCTAGATTATGCCTGGAATATGTAATAGGTGACATTGCAATGTGCAGTGAGGTACATCCTGTCCCACTTTCTAACTATAGTCGGGAACGGTTGCCTAGTGCCCAGTGGTACACGTTTAACGCCTGTATACCTATTGTAAATTGGGCGTTGTTATGCCAAATGGGTGCAAATTACCAAAACCTCAAAATATTATTGTGTCATCATCATCTTCCTGCCCTTATCCTATGTGGCCATGTTACTTGGGGTCGGCGCAACATGTTTTCTTCTTCTATGCCAACCTGTCAACCGTCATGCTATCACTGACTCCCTTCTCTTTCACATCATTCTTCACACAATCCATCCATCTTTTCTTTGGCCTCCCTCTTCCTCTCCATCCATCCACATTGATATTCATTACTCTTTTAGTCACATGTGTCACCCAAAATATTATTGTGTAAATTGTGTTAATACAAACGTCATAATTATGATTGTTTATCTCTGGGTCACATTTACTGATAGATAATGCTGCCCTTTACGGTGTCTTTAACATAATTATGTAACTTAATTTTGGAGGTTTTGTGGTTTTTGGGTGGTTACAAATTATTATGCTGTTTAATTATGGTTTTATTTTTTGTTCTTTTTAGGCTGCTAACCCAAATGGCAAATAGTTTACATGAAATTGAATTGTATTTATCGTGAAATAACGAAAGCGTCATAAAGCTATAATTATCTAATGTCATATTGAGTATCGATTGAATATATACCTACTTTTTTACTTGAAAATGTTATTTATTATTATTATTTATTTATTTAAACTTTATGCAACAAAACGTACAAAGGCGGACTTAATGCCTTAGGCATTCTCTACCAGTCAACCAAAGGTGGTGAAGAGATAACACGGTAGGTGCAAATCACAAGTAAATAAAAGAACAAAATTTTTTATTTTTTAAATTCTTCTATTAAACCTAAAATCAAATTTTAACACCTATCTACATACCCAGAAAATGCATCCTGTCCCACTTAGTAAATGGTTGTCCATTTAACGCTATGAGATCGGCGCCTGCGCTTAACAGCGCTCGTAAAATGTTTATGACCTGGAGTAGGCTATGTAGCGTATCTATAGGCTGTTACTGTGTTGTGCTGGGCAGTTTCTAATGGGTAGGATGTACTAGCGTGGATGTTTGTAGTTTGGTTATGTTATTAGTCCAATTGATTGGTACGTGACTGTACAATGTAACTTTTAATTCTCTACCAATATTTCAAATGGTAAAAGATACAGTTTTTATTTATTACTGTTTTCTTATAATATAATGATAATATTCTCAATCTCAATGGAGAGTTACGCAGGAGATATTATAGTACACTTTTTGTCTGACCTGGAAATGGAACCCAGGACCCCACGCTCATCAGTCGGACTTGTGACCACGAGGCCAACGCGGCAGTCAATTACAAAGAAATCAATGTATGAAACAACAGACTTTTTATAGAAAGAAAAACATGGCTGACGCAAGCGAGCTATCTTGAACTAAAAGAGAATAATAAAATGAAAAGAGTGTCCATGGAGTTTCTTGCTCGTTCTTCTTCATAGAGGCCTACGTTTTGGAACGAGCAACTAGCTTCAATTTTAAACTGTAACTTCTTGACAATTCAAAAGTGCCTGTAAATGGTCTAATTGAAATAAATGCTTTGACTTTGACTTTGACTTTAAACAACTAGTAAACAAAAACCCTATGTCATAAACATTGTTTGATAGGCCAAAATTCAAAATACTGTCAACCATTCTACACCTTGTTGTTTCTTGTTGTGGGTGTACATTGGTACACCTCTGCCTAACCCTTCGGGGAATACAGGCGTGATGGATGGTGTCAACCATTCTTCCATTCATAAACAAAAAACCTCGTTAACCTGAAACCCTACCAACGTAATCGAAAGTAATCAATTCCCTACCAAACATAATATCATTCATGTCCAATATTTGATTAAAACAAGTTATTATTCTGGAAAATGGCCCGCATCCGGGAAGTTCGCAGTTTTCTGTCTCCCGGAAGAGAAAGTCGGCAGCCGGGCCGGCCAAGCCGCTTCCGGCCCGGGACGGTAATGGCAGATGCCGGGAATACTTGCGAGATTATAAACCTGTAGTTTATGGTCATCGGCTCAATTTATTAGCTAACATAAGGCGTATCATGACTTGTTTGAAAGAGATGCGAAATATTATATGATATTTTTATTGAGTGATGTGTTTTTAAACAGAATAGTACCTAATATTTTAGTGTTATATATTTTTATGTGCTTTTTATTTCTTTTTCCGCTTAGCAAAATGAGTAAAAAAGAAAATAAAAATGTAAAGGATAATACCAGTCCTTTACTGCAAGACAAAATAATCTTCTTGTACAGAAAAGCCACGAGTATAGATCACAACGCTTGCTCAAAACGGATTGCCGATTTCAGACTTATTATAACTGCGAAAATTTTAGAATTCTCTATATGAGAAGGGGCCATTCTAAATTTTCTTAATAAAAGAATAAACCTATCACATTTTTCAAAGCATTATGAAGCTGGGTTTTGGTCGGAGTTTGGTTATATGCCCGGTTAATGGCAATAGGCTCGCCCCCTATTACATGGGACCTAAAAAACATACTCTGCGTACTGTGGGTGTACATTGGTACACCTCTGCCTAAAAAAAAACGTACTTTTCTGCACAAAACGGCTTTCCAATACATAATATTAGTTGTGAGTACAACGACACTGTACTCACTAACTGTAGGAAGTACATATTACAGAGCCGGAACAAGGAAGCTGTGATCAACCGGGCACCGAACCCGGAGCGGTGTCCCTTTCACTCGCTGAACTCTAGAGCCACTTAGCTATGTAGCTAGTTACTTTTGATGGAGTGGGCAGGATTATAGGCTATGAATGGCGTAACTTGTTTGTAGTACAAATTGAATGATGATTTGTTCAGTATTTGTTTAAGCATTTTTAATAAACAACTTGTTTTTAGAATGCACCTCATTCTTTGGAGATAAAGTGACTGTTGGATCTTTAGTTCGATTGCCAGGTGAGGCAAAGCGTTACGAATTTTTAGTAGCAATTCGGAGTTTGGAAGTTGGCAGTGTGGCACTACTGTGCGACAGAAAGCTAGTAGAATTGGTCCTGCGCTTGATATTTCGCCGGCTGTGTGGGATTATCGTCCGATCAGGCTATGAGAGTGAGGGAAGAGGAAGTACACCTGTGTTTGCGTATACACATGTGCACTATAACATCTCCAGTGTACTTAGCTATTCTCTATTAAGATTGGCCGACGCGCTGTGAGAGAAATTCGGTCAGAAAAATATTTGTAATATTTAGTAATTCAACAATAATGATAAGGCCTAGTCATCTTCCTACCCTTATCCCATGTTACTTGGGGTCGGCGCAACAAGTTTTCTTCTTCCATGCCATCCTTTCAATCGTCATACTATCACTGACCCCCGCGACGGCGCGTTCGTGTTCCACGCGCGCCTCAAAGAAATGTCAGCAAACATTGGAGGGGCCACTGAGGGCCGATGCCTGCCGGGGCTGCGGGTTGTTCGAAAGAGATACCGCGCCCCCGGAACGCAAAGGGCACAAGAAGGAACATGGATAAGTTTAGTCAGTAAAAATCTGACACTCTGTCCCGCCTCGTTAAGGGCGGGAGAAAACATTTGATGATTTCCCATTGGCAAAAAAAATTAAAACAGTGGCTCCCTTCTCTTTCATATCATTCTTCACACAATCCATCCATCTTTTCTTTGGCCTCCCTCTTCCTCTAATAATGATACAGCCTGACCCCCTTAAAAGCACGTAGTAAGCGTAAAGATAAAATGCTCATTTTTTCCTTATATGACGAAAAGAAAGATGACACATAATCAAATCAAAGAATACCAAACAAAACGGACACTAGTGAGCCATTGACCCACAGGTATCTTGACCTCATTTCAAATAATAACACTTTATTCTTTTGTTTACATAGCGCAAACTAGCTTCCGTCCCCGGCTTCGTCCGCGTGGCTTATTTCACCCGCGTTAAGTTATGTCTTTGGTTATTGCTACGCGCCTGTGTGTCGTAGCGTGATGTTATATAGCCTATGTTATTCAGGAATAATGTAGCTATCTGTTGATAAACAGATGTCAAAATTGGTTCAGTAGTTCCGGAGCTTATTCGGTACAAACAAACAAACAAAATCTTTCCTCTTTATAAGATTAAGTATAGACTAGCAAACTACCCGCAACTTCATTCTTGTGGCTTATTTCACACGCGTTAAGTTACGTCTTTGGTTACTGCTCCGCTCCCGTGTATCGTAGCGTGATGTTATATAGCCTATGTCATTTACGAATAATGTAGCTATCTATTGCTGAAAAATTGACAAAATCGGTTCAGTAGTTTCGGTACAAACAAACAAAAAAAAGTCTTTCCTCTTTATTAGTATAGATAACAAATAAAGACGGAAAACCACGCATTCGCTAATTTCCATTTTAAAAGATTCGAATTAGCGGCCATGAATCAACTGTGAAAAGTATCGTAAGTGTGCCGACGACCCGAGGATATGTCTTGAAGGAGTTATTCATACTTGTTTGTAAACCTTTTTGGTTCATTTGATTTTGGTTTTGTTTGTTTTAGCTCTTCACGCGTCTGGTTTTCTGGTAGGTCAAAAATTAACTGAAGTATTTTTAACTGATTGCAAATTATTTTTAAATAGGTCATAGTGTTTTGAAAAGATGGGATTGTAACGTTGGGCTGACTGACTACTTGAGATGTTCTTGCATAAGTAGGTACTTTCCAATTAAATGTAAAATTAAATAAACAGGTACTTTCCCAATCATTAAACTGTATCTAGTGGGAATTAGGCTCAATTTACACTGCTACCGAGGAATTCGTCGGAATAAAATTTTACGCACATTGCATAGGTAGTACTAACAATAATACCAGACTATTATTGTTCCACTGCAGGGCAAAGGCCTTTCCTCCTACAGAGAATACACGAGCATTGATCACCACGCTTGCTCAAAGCCGATTGGCGATTTAAAACTTACTTTAATTATAAGTCCAGATATCCTCGCGATGTTTTCTTTCACCGATGTCAGAGAAGTTCAAGACAAACTAAAACACACAAAGAAAGTGTACATTACATAATGAACTTTATGTACATTGTTTAACGTATAAAGGCCGAAAATTCATCGCTCTTTTCCAACGAATTCTCACTGATTCCGAGGAATCAAATACTGCGAATTAGTGAACACCACGGCTTCTGTTCCTTCCTTAAATTGAGGCTTATGCAATCGAACCAAATAAATGAGTATGATGAACCAGAACGAGTAGGTGCTTATGATTAAGTGGCAAATCTGAGAAGAGCTTACTATTTTCAATTAACTTTAAAGCAATTATGTGTTTGTCCCTTGTATACAAGGCGTTGATTTGCATCCTCGTCAAATTCAAGGAGTTAACTATGCTCGTGATTCTTAACACGAATCAATAATAAAATAAATTGTTTTTAAAATTATTTTTTTTGACTCGATTTTCGAAGTCGAGCTAGCCATCTCGCCAGAGGGGTTAGGCGCTATGTACGCATTGATATAGCCGCGCGACAACTCTGCCTACCACATACGCAACTGGGCGATTCTGAATTTTGCCGGAGGAGTATTCTGGAATACTGTTATTTAATAGTTGCAACTAAAAAAAAAACAAGTATTTATTAGATATTGGCCAATCGTAATTATATTTGATTACTTCTATTTTTTTATGACAAGCTCCTTAAATTTGACGAGGATGCAAATCAACAGCTTGTATTTTAATATCAAAATGAGAACCCCTCTACCTACGCTTTCTTATAAAGACTTTCCTTGTTGAAGCATATTAATACAAAGAAAATCCAATTTTTTCCTGTTACGAAACAATATAATTTCAACATGACTTTTTTTAACGATAAGCATAATACTCGTATATAAAGTGAAAATTGTGTGTACATGACAAACAGAATTATCTTACTTACTATTTATAAATGCGAAAGTTTGGATAGATAGACGTTTGTTTCTCAACCACGCCAGATTGGCTGAACGGATCTGAATGAAATTAGGGATAATTGTAGTCTGGAATAACGAATAGGTTGTTTATACCGGAAAATTTAAGGTTATCGTGGTACGGTATATCAACTATGACGCGGACGAAGTCGCGGGCAGAAGCTAATTTATTTATATTAGCAACTGGCTTCAACTTTGTAACTAACTGACCGACTTCTTGACAATTCAAAAGGCCTGTAAATGGTTTAACTGAAACAAATATCTGACTTTTGACATAATTAATTTGTAGATAATCGACAAACATAACACAGCGTCCCTAATTCAAATATTTATTAAACACAACATTCCCTTCTATTCATAATTCTTCTACTTTCATAAATTAATATGTATACGGATTGACCATCGGAGCGTGGACAATTGGACTGCATAGCTTCCTGTACGTTGCGCGCGCACAATGCGCCCATTCAACACTTATCTGGACACAGAAAAAAATGTCCAATACCACAGAAGGGTTGCGATTCCTTAGGGATTATTATTTCTAGAAGTTAGCGCCGCTTCCTTTCATTTTTTTTGGGTTCTTCACAATTGTTGCAATCTTCACATAAATCTTCTAAATAGATAAAGGTTGAAGGAGTTCTATTAACAATATTAGTGGCCATTTTTAAAGGATTAAGGATCCGTTTGTTTAAATAAAGAAAGAGATTCCATAGAGTCAAACATTTAGCATAAGAACTATTAAATGACGTTAGTTATGTACTGTCTGAAATGAAAAAAAAAACACATAGGAAATCATCTTAAAATTGGAATGTTACAAAAATTTTACGAATTTTTATACAAAACCTGCGTGGGTTATTTGCGAACAACAAGAAAGTGTCTCATATTTTTTTCTTAAGTACCTACGCATAGTCATTGTCATTCAAAATTCGATTCCAAATATTTGAGCCTCCATATCGTAAGTAAATAAAATGTGAAGAGGAAGCTTTCTCGTAACAAAACAAGTTTAACAAAAGAGAAGCAACGTCCTACAGTTGCCGTAATGTGCGTAATCCTTTAACTAAATACTCGAAAAGACCACTTGAATGCTCATTTCACTTCTTAGCTTGCCACCCAAGAAATAAAGAAAGCTAATTCTAATATGTTCACCCAATTTTGCACTACTTAATAACTTTTTTTTGTCATTCAACGAGAATCGTTCAGTTTAATGCGCCGTAAATAATTATTTTTGGGTGGCATTTTTATTGTCAATTTTGTCCAGGATTTATACGTTTTTTGCCCAGTGTGCGGTATTTGAAGTGAAGTAGCGAAAACTACTGAATATTTTTCGGCTTATTAACATTATGACGATCACAATACACGGAAATTCGTTTTGATTTTCGGCGAAAACTAAACTCCGTTGGGAGATGTATGTTAGCGCTGTTTGTGGATGAATGGGAATCCTATATCTACAAATAAGTAAATAAGGGTTTAATTACTTTGCTTTAGATTTAGTTAAAGGTATCTTGTATTAACTCTAATTAATTTTAAATACGCGAAAGTAAATTTGTTGGTTTCTTTTCCACGCATCGACTACTCAAACGATCATCATGAAATTTTGCATTCGTTGTCAGGGGTACCTACAGAAACGGATATAAAAGGACAACTGCAGTTAATTCGGTGTTTGGCGCGTATTTGCTTCTCTAATATTAAAACTTCTTAAGCTTCTCTAATAATAAAAGATATTTCATAAACTAAATAAGAAGGATATAAGCTGTGATGTTTTTTTTTTCATTATTTATATATAGGCAATTTTGAGTATTTTCAGTGGGCTCTAGTGCTTTTAAAAATAATGTATCATTAAAAAGTAAAACATAGGGACATACAAATTACCTAGTAGTATTTACTTTACTGTCGATAATGATTACCTTAAAGTCATAAAACAGAAATAATACAGTCTAGCGCAGGCGTTTCTATGAAGAAAAGACCAATCGCATTCCCTCTTAAAACAGTATTTTAATATTACTTTGCCTTGAGCACTGGTCGTGATGGCCTAGTGGTTAGGGCACCCGCCTCTCATGCACGAGGTTGTGGGTTCGCAACCGGGCACGGGCAAGTACCAATGTGACTTTTTCTAATTCATATGTACGTTCTAAGTGTATCTTGGACATCACTGACATCGGTAACTATGTCAGAGGCCCTTGAGGCGGTCTAGAAACTCTGACACTAGGGTGTGTGGGGTCGTTAGACCTTACTGCCCACACGATAATGAAGAAGAAGCACTAACAGAAATTACAAAGTTGTATTAAAATGGTCCTGTTCTTAGGACCTGAGTCTGTCGTAGGCCCCTGCTGGCCCCCAGGACTTCAATAACTTCAAGCAATAACGACCTTATGTCCCAAAAAAGCATGACAACTCCAAAAAATCTTACAAAACATGTACCTACCTAATTTACATAACATCTCGACTCGCGAAAAATGGCGTCGTTTAACTCAAAACTGAATAAAAAGAGATGGAAACGATTCATTCGAATAATAATAAATGATGTGTTATATCGATTCAGACATCGGTTCAAACATTCGATAAACACGCATCGATGGACGCGTGCGAAACACATAATAAACGACAATACAAGCACTTAGCAAAATATTTCATCAATCAACAAAGTAAAGTGAACCTTATGTCACTGGCATAAAGTTCAAATATCAAGTTTTGAAGTTTTAATCGCGGTATGCACGTGCGCAGACACTTCTGGTCAATCTGAGATTGGGTTAGATTGATACGGAAAGGGCTTTGCAAAATCGGATTGATTTATTTTACAAAACAAATGTCATTTTGTTTTCTTTTTTTTTCGCCAGTGCATATGCATATTGCTTGCGTTTCAGCTAACAATAGACTTCCATTGACGTAAGTACAATTATGTACTTGTGCGTCAATGACCTGAAGGCCAATTCTACTAATTAAAAACGTAAAAAATATAGTCGCAATCTGATCTGAGCAACAATTAATGTCAAAAAATGTTGGTCAATTAGAAACATTTTTGACAGATTGAGACTGAGTTTAAATTGCTATCGTTCCTTAAATTTAAAGTTATGAAGAAGACTTATAAATATGAATTCTATATGTATAAGTTTTCCAATCGTATTAACGAATTTCTTCACAGGATCGTTTTTTGGAATTGTGCAATAGATTCCCACAATTGTTTTTCTTTCAAGCATGTGTAACTAAACCAAGGCAAACTATGAGCGGCTTGATATTTAAAATCATCATCTAGACCTATTTATTTAGAACCTAACTTCAACCAGCAATTTAGCCAAGAATTCAAGTATACCATAAAACATAGCCATTCGCAAATAGTGTATATTTCTATCAATGACAAAAAAATTAAATGGAAGCAATACTTCCAGAGATAGGAAATAATGTAAAAACCATAGCAACTTTACCTCTATATAATATTAGTTTTGCCAATCTTAAAAAAAAAAAAACATCATCTGCCTAGCCTTTTCCCAACTATGTTGGGGTCGGCTTCCAGTCGAACCGGATGCAGCTGAATATCAGTATTTTACATGGAGCGACTGCCTATCAGACCTCCACAACCCAGTAATGGGCAATACGATACTCTTGGTAAGACTGGTTGTCAGACTTTCGGGCTTCTGACTAACAGTAACGACTGTCAAAGATCTACAAATAACAGCCGGGACCAACGGCTTTACGTGCTTTCCGAGGCACGGAGGAAACTCGCTATAGTAAATGGTCACCCATCCAGACCAACCTCGGCAAGCGTGGCTTAACCCGGAAGATCGGTCTATGCGGCTGTAATTATTTAGCCACGAGCTCCTCTTAAATCTTAAAAAAACAATACAAAAGAAAAATTTGACTCATGTCTTAAATAACACAAGTAAAAACACCTTCTCCCCACTAACCAACCCCCACCATAGACATTGGTCGGAGAACACACGGGTGATCCATCATCAGATGCAATTGTGTTCATTTTCGTCGGCTGCGCTTTTTTCAGCGATGTACCGGTGGTCAGTGAGCACCTTGCTTTCGGATATTTTGCGACATATCCGCGGTTTTTGTGGGGTAGGGATGTGATTTGTGGAAAAGGGATTTTTTTTGTCGATGA
The DNA here is from genome assembly GCA_932526535.1 of Caradrina clavipalpis. Lineage (NCBI taxonomy): Eukaryota > Metazoa > Arthropoda > Insecta > Lepidoptera > Noctuidae > Caradrina > Caradrina clavipalpis. The sequence continues at coordinate 4,431,053 of OW052110.1, forward strand.
TTGTATTTCAATCTCGGCACTGTAGGTTTTTGTACGTAAATAATCATTTTGTGTATGGTAGTTCTAAGTGACGTGCGATTGGAGAGGCCTATGTCTAGCAGTGGATTGTTGCAGGCTGATGATGATGATGATGGTCATATAAAAAGGGTTTTTTCAGTCAGTGTTTTTTAAATGTAAAGAAATATAGATTAAGGTAATTTCTGCTCATATTAAGGACCTATTCTTTAGCCTAAGTTAATGCCCCTTGAGAGGCAATTTCCATTACTATAACAACGATCGCTTTCTTATTGTCTCAATTTTTCAAAAATATCTCTAATTTGCCTACATTGATTGTCGCCGAGATGAGAATACGACTCGCTTTTAATATAATTGTGTATCTATGTGTATGTGCAAATCAATAACTATTTAATAATGGATTTAAACTATCGATATTTTACCCAAGTACCGCCTTAACCCTTTAAAACCGACTCAAGCCCACTTATTCATAACTTCTATAGAAAAAAAGCATGTTCACGCGGCGTCCCAAACCATTGTCGAGAATGTATTATAAGATTATAATCCTTATTATTTTCTAAAGTGGACAATATGGCCGACTTGACCACAATGCGGTGATTGAGGGTTGAAGGATCGATGAGGTGGGTTCGGTAGCTATGGCTGCAGGAAAGTGTTGACTGTATTTTTATAAGGTAGGTATATTAGCTGGTTGAAATAAATTGGTCTTGGAACTAATAGTCCAAGGAGAAATTTGGTAAAATTATTAGACGTTGTAAGGTGGATTAGTGATCATAGATCGTTAAAAGCAAGCTGGTATTTTATGTCATTAATGAATTGTTAATTTACAACAGTTAAACTAATTACAGCAAATCAATTTGACAACGTGGTTATATAAATTCAATAAAACACATCGATTAAGTAAAACATGTGCTTGGATGAAACAAAGTACACAAATTATAAGTATAGTTGTATCACTGTTATCAACAACCACAGAAAATGTTTTTATTTCAATTTTCTCCGAGAAGTCACGGAATATCTACTCAAAATTTAACCAGCTTTTCTGTTCGTCTGTACTTTCTTCGAGCCGTGCACAGTCGCCTCGTGCGGGCTAGTGCAGACGTGCGAATTACGAGCTGTCCCTCTATTATGTCCGCAGCTTTAGTGACCAGCCTTACACCGCCCGCTGCCGCGACACACATTGTGTACAGGACGATATATTTACAAAATTGACAATTATTTGGTCCAATTACACTTAATTTTTATTCGTAAATGTTTGTTTTTCAGGAGATTCGTCGCGTTCTTTCAAAAGGTCGAGAGTGTGTGATCCTTGTGAACATAAAGAACACGTAAAATCGAAAAAATGTAAGTAACATTTTGATGCAATTGGCCTTTTGTTTTTGAATTTAACTTAGAATCATTTCTCGGCCTCAATTTCTGAATTTTGATAATTCTTAAAATAGCTTTACTTCTCAAATAACATAAAAACAATTTTACAAATATTGTAGCTCTATAATTCAAACCCCCTATACACAAATACATCGGTCATTCATGTCCGAACATATTTTTTTGCACCTTGTCTTGCGACAATCGCAAAACGCAGACCGCTTGAAAATCCACACTTTATTAAGTAACCACAAAAGGATTACAGTAACAAAGGCCCACAATAGGCTACAACAGGCTACAATACCCAAAATGTGCATTACATGCCTACAAATCGTTTAAATAATATTAATGATACTTCAGAAAGTTTATTTTCGTAAACTATGTCAAAACCTTGTAGATTTATGAAAAATGATAATTATAATATTTATTATTATGTTGTTGGTATAATATAAAAAAAACGGACTGGAGTTAGACTTATATGTAATGGTGAAATGGTCACTTTTATTCTAATAACATATGTCCTGCGGTTTATATATTTCTGTCTAAGAAATGATTAATCATGTAATTGAATCCCATTATGTTTCTTTATTTACGATCTACTATTTTGTAAAGTAACTTGACCAATTAATATTAAACATTACCAACAAAAAATGTTTAATTTGCTGTTACCAACACTTGGAAAAATAAAGCCGTCAAGAAACAAATAAAACAAAAAAAATGTTTTATTGAAATTATATTAAAATTCCTACACGTTCTTGACCGTTTCAAAAATCTTCAGCAATGAACTTGACCGGAAAAAGACGCCATTTTGTACAAGAATTATAATTTTTAAAACCACTTCATTTCCATTCGACTCCCCTGCGACACGCGCATGCATAAAACTATCCATAATTAATATATCGTATGTATGTAGCCAGCCTTATTTGAGCACGATAATAAACGCGACTATATTTTTAAATTTAAAAAAGCTGAGCTAAAGTTCGAATTTCAAATTGTTTTTCTTTTGCTGTGCCTATTGTTATTTTTTTTTTAGGGACATTCGAAATTACTACTCATTTTAAGATTATATTACTACACCTAGTAGGTTTTATCTTTTTTTTCTTTATCATCTAATTGTATTTCTATGTAATTAATTAAAATTTCCCTTATTATTAGAATTAGTTCATTATATGCATCTAGTTTAAAGCTATTGCAGTACAGTGGTCTAAAACCCAAAGAATCCCCCATAGTCAAAATCAAGTTAATTTCGTTTTAAATAAGAGCATTTAAAGGCAATATTGAAGATCAAAGAAAATAATAATATCGTATCTAGTTACCTACAAAATATACTTTGTAATACCTCTAAAATCTACCTATATTACATAACAAACCAAAAAAGTCATTGATCGCGAATATAATTCCCCCTCTTATTTAAAAGTCAATTGGCACAAACACAAACGCACCTTAATGTTATGTTTTTATTAAAAAATATGAATTATACGGGAATAATGTAAGCGTGGTGTTGTTCACAACTGATTTGTTATTGTAAAACGTTTCAGCATTATGCAAATGGTTGAAAAAACGGAAGATATATTTTTGATCCGCGAAGTTTTTGAAGACTTGAACTTGAGTTATAAAACATATTGAATCTTATAATAATTAAACTAAAACCAAAAATGTATACCATCATACCATCACGCCTGTATTCCCCGAAGGGTTAGGCAGAGGTGTACCAATGTACACCCACAGTTCGCCGGTATATTTAGGTCCCATGTAATAGAGGGCGAGCCTATTGCCATTAACCGGGCACAAATCCAAACTCCGAGCTGCTACTGAGAATTTCATAGAAAAACCCAATAACACTTTTTGCTCGACCTGGGAATCGAACCCGGGACCCCTTGCACAGCAGTCGCACTTGCGACCACGAGACCAACGGGGCAGTTAGACCAAAAATGTATTAAGAAATTATTCCGGTACGCTGTGAAATCCAGTCGCAATCTCATATCACAATCAATATTGAAAAATTTAAACTAGATGCACTTTTGACAGATTGAGATTATATTGTGGTTGTACCTAAAAGGTACTAGAATTGCCCCCCTGGTAATGTGTCCACGTTATATGGTAATGTCGGCAATGCACTGTCCAACTCAATAGTTGTCACATATTGAAACTGTGATCAGTAAAGCTGATGTCATTGGGATTGGTTATGTAAAATACCAACAACAGTAGGTAACAAGACTAAGGTAAGAATAGATTGTAATGAGTTTATGTACAATATATACAACCTTAACAAAAGGTAACAAGAAAAAACTATAATAATAAAAAAAAAACTGAAACTATATGCATCCGAAAATTCCTCCGCATCGTCGTCAACTATAAAAGTAGCCAAAAGTCTGGCGGCATTGCCACGTTGAATAGCAATGTTATTTCTTTGGCCAAGATAAAAACCAGCCCTTGGGTCACAAGAAGTGTCAACCAGCCGTTTGAATTAGGAGTTCACGAAAAACTTAAAAACAGTAAATCTGCCCGACTATTCTGTAAAAATTTCCCTGAAAAGTCATGTCATGGATTGGCAATTTTCACCTTAATCTCCGCAATCGTAATTAAATTATGACGATTCATAAATTCTTTTTTTAATCTGGGCTTTGATTAGGATGTTTGCTCATTTTTAAAACCATCGATCCATATTTTTCTTGTCACATGAAGATTTGGTTCTTCAAATTCTCACACTGATCAAAATCACATAAGATCGTCTACCAGCTCCCTGGCCTCATTATCCCCTGGTACATTGACTCCAGCAACTGAATAAATATGAACTTCGGGAAGGTTCATTTCGCAATAAAATTATCAAATTCAAACAGACGGCGTCCATTTTGTTTTTGACCTCTTTGAATATCAGTGAATGCATGATCCCTAAATAATACATGTTTTACACGTGTCTTTGTCTGGGAAAATAGGTCTGTTGTGATTGTGGACGAAGTGTTTCAAGATTTTGAGAAGGTTTGAATGTCGTACTACTTTTAAACAAGTACAAACATAATTTATGAATCCAATAAAAGCGTTCTCAGTGTCTGCTTGAATTATCTTTGTGAAGATTGGATTTGGCACAAATTAATTACTCTACTAATTCTAAAAGGTAGCAACCACACTAAGATATGATGAACAATTCTCATATTTTAAGAAACGTTATCATTTAATCGGTCACAATCTAAGTACCTACCTCTAATTTACCAACATCGTTTGACATTCATTGTGACTACATTTTAATCGATCTATCCAGTTTTTTTTTTAATCCGGTGATTGGCGTTCCGGTCTTTTAGATTTAGTTTCCATTCCAAACCCATCTACTTTCAGGAACTTACATAGTTTTTTTACAAAAATATTGATGCTTTAAACCTTTCTTGCTCTATCTCGATTGCCTGTTTGCTATGTAATACGAAATAATAATTATTTAATTTTGAAGTGTGTGGGGCACTCCAGAATTAAATACTTCTTTCATCTTTATAATTACACAAATAACTAAAAAAATACAACCATTACGAGCTACCGAGTAACTCACAATTTTGAAATTGAAGTTTTAGGCGAGAAACGGACTAACATCAAACCTAGAGATAAATGCACTTTTTTTTCAAGTTTAATTACTTATTCATCAAAATATTACTAAAGTCCACGTCACGAGAAGCTGTAAATTTTGTAAATAAAGTACTTCTTCCAAGTTACGTAGCGACAATTCAATCAACAACAAATAATCTCAAATTCAATCAACTGTTGTAGATTTTGTTATTTCTGATCAGTTGAACATTTTTTTCTTTGTAAGTAAGGTTGTGAACCACTAAATGCAAATTTACAAAATTTTTATCTTCTCATGATGGGGACATTAGACAACTATTTTTATAGAGCCTCCTAGTAAGTTCAGTTCTCTTAACATATCATTCGATCATAAAAAGAAAAACCGTTCAAATTCAAATTTCAAAATAGTCTACCCAGTACTTACAGATTCAAATGCATTTAGGTAAGTACTAACATTACTTATAAAGTTTATAGATGAGTGCAAATTATTCTCATGTATCCGTAAGAAGGCTGAATATAGAGAGTTCCTTGCGAAATGTTTTCAATTTATTCCGTTATAAGGCCCTTCGAATTTTTGTATTAATTTTTAGCTGTCTTACATTATGTATGTACTTGTACTTGCTTGTTATAGAACTGTGTCATAGGTAATAGAAATAGCAGAATTAACAATATATCTATGATGAACTGCCTCGTTGGCCTAGTGGTCCTAAGCGCGACTGCTACGCTAAAGGTCTTGGCCTCGATTCCTAGGTCGAGCAAAGAGTTATTGGGCTTTTCTATGAAAATCTCAGCAGCTCGGAGTTAGGTTTTGTGCCCGGTTGATGGCAATAGGCTCACCCCCATTACATTGGACTTAAAAACATACCGGCGAACTGTGGGTATACATTGGTAAACTTCTGTCTAACCCTTCGTGAAATACAGGCATGATGGTATATGTTTGTATTTAGGGAGAGAGTAAAAAATATTATTATTAACTTTTTGCAGATTTATGTTTTTCCTCGTAGTATGCATATTATTATCATTATCGTTAATATGCATATAGGTTTGCTTTCTGTTCGCATGAATCCTATTTAAAACTACATCGAACTCCAAGAACACTAACACACGAGCCCAATTTACACCCACAAGCTAATTAAACTCTTTACTTTCAATAATCTGCATTTTTTCCGGAATGCGGACACGATTATTTTTTCACAATTCAGCAAAACCAGTCAGTTGCGGATGTAAAAAGTAAGTAAGAAGGTATTTCCATTTGTTTATGGTACTGTGGTGGTGAAAACCAAGGAGGTGTAATTTTTATGGGCCCATGAGGAAAACATAAAGGGATAAACATTAAATAGATTTTGACGATTGTGCGGTATCGTTCATCTCGTTTTATTGTCGAGTTGAGCTCTTGACTCTGCATGGCTGGACATTTACCCTTTGCCTTGTGTACATTTTTGTGCAAGTACTCGTAATGGCTGCTGCATCTAAAGTGATTCTAGGTGACCCGACGTTCCGTGGCCCTGGAATGCAAAGGGCATTTGGAGATGCAAGAATGGGTTTTGTTCAGTAAAAGTCTGACACTAGTCGCCGCGTTTATTCTCCGAAAGAATAATTTATTTGATGAATGTGATTTGGTTAGCCTGATAATAATCTGATGATCAAAGGGTCCGAAATGCAGACAGCGATGATAATGAGTTTTATGTATTTTAGGAAGAAAATAGTGCTAGATTATCTCGATAAATAATAAAAATATCAATTTATTTATTTACTTCGCGTGAACAAAAATACGCTTTCCCCGAACTGATACCAGGCTTGCAGAAACTTCAAAGAGTTTACATCTAAAAATAGCCCACTAAAACTGGTTGCACAATCCGGAAACATTCCCGGTGGGCCAGCGGGGGACGTCCATATTTCACGAGAGTAACGACAGACTTGTGATAATTACTCTTAATTATTACAAGTAGAACAACTAGCTCTTTAGGGCCATGTAGCCCTGGTACCTTATGTCTTTTTTTTTATTATTATTCTCATTTATTCATTCATTATACATATTTATTGTATTTTTAAATATTAATATAAAAAAAATATAAGAACATTTAAAAATATAAAAAATAGTAGCCCACCGGCGTCGGGAACAGGGTCCAAGCCACCGGTGGTCAGGGCTCCTGAGAAAGGAATCTCCTAACTATACGCGCCGTGTCTAGGAGAACCGCTTTCTGAATCAAGCTCTTGATCCAGCCGCCCAACGATAGCCTCCTAAGATGTTGGTCGAGGCTCTTGGCAATTAAGCCATTGGCTGAAACGACTATCGGCACAATGATCGCTGACTCCACATCCCACATGTCGACAACCTCGCGAGCCAAGTCAAGATACTTGATCTTCTTATCATTCTCGGCTTTCACGAGGTTCACGTCATGTGGGACTGTTATGTCAACAATCATTGCGCGCTTCTCTAAGCGATCCACCACCATTATATCAGGCTTATTATTTTTTTTTATTTTTTTTAGAGATGGTAATATCATCAAATGACCCCTCCCGTCCTGGGCGGGGCGGGAGGGAGTGTCAGACTTTTACTGACTAAAAACCATCTATGTTCCTTCGTGTGCCCTTTGCGTTCCGGGGGCGCGGTAAGATTCTTTAGAGGAGGTGTATTTGAATTGTGTGTTTTATTATGATTGGAATTGACTGTTGCGTTGGTCTCGTGACCGAAAGCGCGGCTGTTGAATGTGGGTACCTGCGTTCGATTTCCTAGGTTGGGCAAAGAGTGTTATTAGGTTTTTCCACTTGGCATTTGTCCAGCAGCCTGGAGTTTAGATAGAGTTGTTTCAATGTGCACCCACAATTCGACGGTATGTTTGGGTCCCATGTAATAGGGTTCGAGCCTATTGCCATTAACCGGCCACAAATCCTAACTGCGAGCTGGTACTAAGATTTTTATAGAAAAACCCAATAACAATTTGCTTGACCTAGAAATCGAACCCAAGACCAAATAACCAAACCAAGAATTCTCATAGGATAAATAAGCTTATTTACTATAGTTAACATTCAGTCAGAAAGTTAATCAAGAGGAAGAGGAGGGGGAGGAAGACAAAAATGCATGAAACTTAGTAAGATCTCGCATGCTTCAGCTATTGGTCAACGACTCCGCTTCAGTTACAGTTAGCGTTACAGATACATACGTTTTCAGGTTTACAGCGCGCTGGACTGCCTGAATTACTTTACATTGTTATATTTTGTTTGTTTTTCATTACAAATTGGGATTATGGATCATTATATTTCTTGTAATTGGTTAATTGGTTTTAAAAATCATGTTTGGTTGATGAAGTTTTTTAAGGTACCCTCAGATTAAGCGCACATAGTTATGCGATTTCAATATTTTTATAGCAAAAACAATATGTATAAAATTGCAGAGTGCGTATTAATAAAAATAAAATAAAAAAAAAGAAGTTCAAAAAAACTAAAACCCGACTACAAAAAAATCACGTTCTAAAAAGTATGAAACAAGAAAACATTATCATCTGAAATCTATCTACAAACAATTCAATATAGAAGTACTTATCTTCCATTAAACAAACAACTGATACACGTGAGGTATGTATGTATATTTTAATGTTTTATTAATATTTTTTATTATTGATGTTCAGATGACAGCCGTGGTCGTATGCCACTTTGGCCTAAACATTAGTACTAAAGATTACTGTTCTATTACTATTCACATAGGTACTGTTTTGCCCGAATAGGTGGCATACGACCACGGCTATCATCTGAACATCAATAATAAAAAATATTAATAAAACATTAAAATATACATACATACCTCACGTGTATCAGTTGTTTGTTTAATGGAAGATAAGTACTTCTATATTGAATTGTTTGTAGATAGATTTCAGATGATAATGTTTTCTTGTTTCATACTTTTTAGAACGTGATTTTTTTGTAGTCGGGTTTTAGTTTTTTTGAACTTCTTTTTTTATTTTAATTATTTTGGGGTTTAAATTTACACATTTATAAACGTAATATTATGGGAACTGCAACTTAAACACATTTTAAGGAATAATATATTAGGTCTTCCAAACAAAATATTGATAAGTTAGCTTGCTATTATATTAGTTTATGATTAAAAAGGAAGATTTCTCAACCTTTCTAGTTCTTCAAGAGATTGTGAGTCATGAGGATTTTTTAGTAGTTTATTATGATCTAAGGAATAAATAAACAATCCATCTGTAGATCTGAGTCTGCTGAGGGCTACATAGGCCTGTCCTTTAGCAAATAGGGACGTCCCCAAATCAATGACTGCTTTGTCAAGAGTGCAACCCTGTAATTTATGCACAGTAACTGCCCATGTTAGGATTAATGGTAACATTTTGCGCTGAATTTTTCCAGAACCTCTTAATCCGTCAAATTCAGTCAGGCAGGGTTCAATTTTAACGAGGCCATCTTTATCTGCAGTTATAGTGGAGTCATCAAATTTTATCAAAACTGAACTTGGCTGTTCTCCATTCTCCAGCTGGTCACGACGAAGGGCAGGCCAGACGAAGTTGTTGACTACTCCCATAGCACCACTCACTAAGCCTAGATTAATATTTAAATTTCGACGCAGCATTACACGAGAGCCAATACCGATATCAATATTGTTTATTATACCTCCTGTTCGATTGGGATCACTTGGTATATGTTCTGGTTTAGGGATTTGGCCATATGTTTTCGACTCAGTGGATGTATCTATTGCTGTTATAGTATATATTTTAGTTTTCAGTGCCAAACGTTCCGACATCTTTTTATTATGTTTGTCTACCTGTTTTAAAGTGGGAAATATGTGAACTAATTCATCATATTGATCCGAATCATTAATAATTCTTCTCGTGTCTAACATTGCCAGTTGCTCTATTGTCAATTTCCCTACTCTTAAGCTATTTAACAGATCGACGAAACTGTTATCATTAGCTTGACGCATATTTTGACCCAATTCACAAAAACTGAACATTCTCCATAAATGTGGTTCAGCCGCAAGAATTTCAGGCTGTTTAAAACAATAAGCACCACCACGAGTCGCTGATACAGGAGGTAATTGCATCAAATCACCAAACACTAACAGGTTGACGCCTCCAAATGTAAGGGTGTTCTGTTTAAACTCTTGAAGCCTCAAGTGGATATTTCTCAATGTAGTATACGGGACCATGGAAATCTCGTCGATAATAACCCACCCAATAGTTCTCCATTTGGTTCTTTCCCTTTGCAGACGATCTCCCGTTAACGGTCTGAGTGTAACCGGATGACCTTTTTCAATGGGCAATATAAATGTACTATGCAAAGTACACCCTTTGACTAGTCGCGCAGCGACACCAGTTGGAGCTGCAATCGCAATACATAATCTATTTGGTGACAATCTTCGAATTTGTTCGACTAATAGTTTTAGAGTGAAACTTTTTCCGCTCCCTGCTCCGCCTGTAATAAACATTAAAAGAGAACCTTGATGTTCATTATTACTTAATCTTAATTTGTCACTAACTTTAGAGAATAATTGTTTCTGGTCATGATTAAGAGAGTTAACCCCCCTCAAAAAATCTTCATCAGACATACTATCATCTGTGACCACATTTTCTTGTAAGTCTTCTTCCATCATGATATCATGAAGATGTGGTTGTAATACTGATGCTCCGCGATTTATTGTAACGGTGTTACTAGCACATAAGTCAGCTGCCTGTTCAGCTGCCAGACGTCGAAGAGCATCCTGTATTTCATTTTCCCAACGTGATAATAATTCATTATCATATCTGCTATTTAGTGGTCGTAACAGTGCGCGCTTTGCTATGAATGCATCTTTAGCATTATCATATTCTTCTAGTAGCGAACTTTCAATTCTAAAAGGACAATGGGTAACTAATAAGCTGTAATAGTACGCTTCAGGATCTGAGTCAGCTGTATAATACCGAGTTCGTAGAACGGCTGGTCTTGATCTCTTATTCATTCTGCCCAATCTGTTTAGCAAATTTATAAACGATCCTTGATCCTCGTTTTCTGGTTCATATTCGTATGCGTCGGCATCACCAGAATCTTCCTCTTGGTAAGTTTTTGAATTCCTAGGCTCGTAATTTACTGCAAATTCACCAAGACTCAAATGTTCTAAGTTCAGTGGGCGATTCTCATAGCGTTCAAATATATTCTTGCAAGGTTCGACTGTATCAGAATCAAAACGTAGCATTCTGTATCTTAGCTCAGGCTTGCAGGTATTCACAAATACAGATTTTCTTGAGCTATCACGTAGCTTAAGGTGGCACAATCGGTATGCGCATTCCGGCGCTGACACTTGACGATGGTTCAGTAAGCAATTTTGGACAGCAAATATCTGTCGTCCAAAATTTCCACCTCTTTCTCTAACTCGACAAAGTGCCTCTGATATTGCTGCCTGCAGGTTTGCTGGTTCTGATTTTGCAATATATTTTGCTATGTAATATGCAACGCCAAGAGCCGAAACTACAGGCTGAATATCAATATTGGCACCCCATAGCCGCAACAATTTTTCATTATAGTTATTTATCATCGCTTCTTCTGGTCGCCTTTTTAGTTTGTAAAACTTTCCACCGTTTGCATTTGCTTGGTTGTCGTCTAATATAATAGTCCTCTCAGAACTTGATTTTGGAAAAGCAAATCTGCACGTATTGGGACTTCTTCTGTTATAACACGTATGTGTATGGCGGTGAGTTTGTAATCTAGTCACAAGATCTTTTAATTCGGTGTCATGTTCAGGTATTCTACATGTAATTACATCTTCAAGCAAATTAATTCCTGCTGCTGAGTTAAAATCAGGCATGTCATTACACCAAACAATCATATGAACGTGTGGAGAGCCTCTTAATTGGACTTCCACACGCCACCAAAAATCAACTAACTGACGTCCCAATATATAATTATTTTTACTCTTTAATACACGCATTAACGCATTAAATCTAAACATAAACTGTCGCGATAATGTAACTGGATAAGATTCAACCAATCTTAGTTTTTCATCAAATGTAAGATTATCAACTGGATAATCAGGTCGGCCATCTGCAGCTAAAAGTGCCTTCAATATGTCTTTCCAGTTTAAATCATTGCATGACAATGTCAGATAAAAGTGGGGTGGCCCTAAGTTTTTGATCATTGCCATCAGGTCTGTAAACGCCCTGTGCCAATATGAAGATGTGCCTCTAATATTTCTCATGCAGATGTGTATATTTTGTATAAGATTTTCTGGTTGTACACCATCTTGGCGAAGTCTTCCACATACTGACACATTTTGACATACTCTCAACAATTCTACAGCAGACAACGCATAAAACAAATATTCCACTGCTTGGAAACGTTTATCACTTCCCATGACTCTATTTTGAAAATAATCTAATGGAGTTATTTTGTTCTGTCTTTCTTCATTCAAACCATTTTGTCCATTTGGGAACAGTTTAATAAATGCTAATTCTTCAGCTCTTTTTTCCACAAGGAGGCTGACAGGAGGAGCTGTCTTGCGTCGAATATCGTGTACTGGAAGAGTAGTATTATTCTCCACATCATTATTTATAATATCAGTTATACTCGGTATCGCATATTCGTTCGCCATTAACATCGTGACATTAATTTCACCGTTATTAGTGGAAGAATTTACAAGGGTTTGATAAGGACCTTGACTGTTAGGCAAGGTCCTTTCATCAACAGCGCCTCGACGATAAGTTTCATTTGATTGTGTAAAATTTACCTTCACACAAGTTATGCAGAACTGTAAGTTGGTGCGCCTTCTAGCAAGAAGAACTATAGGTAAGTGTTCAGCTAGTGATTCAATTGTGTTGAACATCATTAGCATTGCGCATCCTCTAGATGTTGACGCCACAAATCCTTTAGGTCCCCTTGAATGGGAATCAAACAAGTAATAAATCGAATTTTGTTTTATTACTGATATTGATATTTCTGTTTCTGCAGTGATGATACCCGCGTTGTGATTAAGAGTCAGAAAGAATTGATGCAATGCTTCTAAAATGCACGAGAAGTATCCTTCGAGCACCTCACCTGTTGGATTCATTAGTCCCGTAACACAATCAATATCAAATTCTAGCTCATAGGTGACGTTTGCAATGACTAATTCCCGAAGCAATTCATCAGTACTTAAATAATTCGGTTGAATCGGCAGACTGCTTAGACATTGAGAATAATATGCATCTCCAAATATTAACACTCTATCAATGTCTGATGCTACCCATTGCGTTAATACTTTAGTAGACGAATAAGCTATGGCAGCTGCTGCGTTGGCAGTGCATTGTTTGCCGCAACTATTGGCTGAAAAGATGTCACTTCCTTGATTAAAATTCCCCCTCAAAATTCTGCGTTCTGAATTAATGACTTTGAAGTGTTGATTTGGCTGCTGATTGTAATCTGACACAATATTTGGTATCTCTGCTGGTATTTCAATTATGTGTTCATTTGTGTTACAGGCTTGGAGGTGTTCAAAGTTCAATGTAACATTTCTGTATAAATGATTGTTGTGTATAAGCCAATTTAAAGCTGCACGGATGTTGTTTAAATTGACTCGATATTCCCGGACCCTGTCAACATTTTGTAACGTTTCAACGACAACAGTAAGACCACACTTTTCAATGGACAGAGGTAGCTGTTCTGCAAGTTCCTCCACTTGTTGAGCAAACAACACCGCCTGTCCTTTAAAACCCTTTTGTCCGAAACGACCTCCTAGTTTTATTATTTTAATAAAAGGCACGATTCTAGACACAAGCCGAAATTCGACTTCTGTCAGTAATCTTAATTGCTCAGGGGGTTCAGGAACAGTAATTTTATTCCAAAATGCTACAGAAGGAACTTTTTTGCGGTTAATAGAATTTGCACATCTATTACAAGCCGTAACCCTTTCTGGAGTATCGGATGGCAGTAGTTCATTAGACAATATACTCCGTACTTGGTTTTTATACCCAGTTTTTTTACAAATGTAACATATTTTATCACAAACATCAGAAATAACTTTGTTAAATTCGTCTTCAACGGTTTCGAATAAAATTCTACGAGCGATTATTGTTCTTTGCCTGTGGATCTGCATAGATCGTAATCGACTCTCTCTAGTTGTAGGTGTTTCACCAGCTCGATTTTCTGATGCATGATTCCTCATAGACTCGAGTCGTGATTCTCTCGTTGACGGAGACTCAAGATTACGCACTTGAGAGGCATGACTCCTCATAGATTCAAGTCGTGATTCTCTAGTTGAAGTAGACTCAAGATCACGCACTTGAGAGGCATGACTCCTCATAGACTCAAGTCGCGATTCTCTAATTGAAGTAGACTCGAGATCACGCACTTGAGAGGCATGACTCCTCATAGATTCAAGTCGTGATTCTCTCGTTAAAGGAGACTCGAGATCTCGCACTTGAGAGGCATGACTCCTCATAGTTTCAAGCCGTGATTCTCTAGTTGAAGAAGACTCAAGATCACGAACTTGAGAGGCATGACTCCTCATAGACTCAAGTCGCCATTCTCTAATTGAAGTAGACTCGAGATCACGCACTTGAGAGGCATGACTCCTCATAGATTCAAGTCGTGATTCTCTCGTTGAAGGAGACTCGAGATCACGCACTTGAGAGGCATGACTCCTCATATATTCAAGTCGTGATTCTCTCGTTGAAGGAGACTCGAGATCACGCACTTGAGAGGCATGACTCCTCATAGATTCAAGTCGTGATTCTCTCGTTGAAGGAGACTCGAGATCACGCACTTGAGAGGCATGACTCCTCATAGATTCAAGTCGTGATTCTCTCGTTAAAGGAGACTCGAGATCACGCACTTGAGAGGCATGACTCCTCATAGATTCAAGTCGTGATTCTCTAGTTGAAGAAGACTCAAGATCTCGAACTTGAGAGGCATGACTCCTCATAGACTCAAGTCGTGATTCTCTAGTAGAAGAAGACTCAAGATCACGAACTTGAGAGGCATGACTCCTCATAGATTCAAGTCGTGATTCTCTCGTTAAAGGAGACTCGAGATCACGCACTTGAGAGGCATGACTCCTCATAGATTCAAGTCGTGATTCTCTAGTTGAAGAAGACTCAAGATCACGAACTTGAGATGCATGACTCCTCATAGACTCCAGTCGTGATTCTCTCTTTGAAGAAGACTCAAGATCACGAACTTGAGAAGCATGACTACTCATATATTTGAGTCTTAGCTCTCTAGAAGAATTACTTTCAATGCTTCTCATTCGATATGCGTATGTCTTTAAGGAATTTAGACGTCGTAATCGAGTGCTTGGGGATTCCTGCAACCGTATTTGAGATTTGTAGTATTTTGCATTTTGTAAACGAGTAAGTTTTTTTTTGGAATCCTCCTTTTTACGTAATATCTCAGTTCGTTTTTTTGCTACCATACGATTTTGGAATTTGGATTGCACGAACTGTGTTTTCCTAGCATTTATCTGGTATTCTTTGTCTTTTTCCTTTCTATGTTTGGTAACTTCCAGCGGTTCATTTTTCCGCGCCTCTGCAACGCGCGCGGCTTTTTTTGTTTTTCGTGATAAAGGCATTATTACAAACTGCTAGAATTTAGAACAACTTGATAGCTGTAGTTGCTTCCCTGCGTTACCGGGTACACAACACAACGAAACGAATACACAAACGACTATAACAATATAAGCCCGAAGGCATGTTGACTTTTTATATAATATATAAATAAAAAAGGGAGTTTTAGCCAGTAGGAATATATTTCCTACTGTTACCGCCTTCACCGCGTGGAGGTACTCCCAGCTTATGTTGTTATTATTATATTATGATCTTTATGCGCTCTAAAGGGTGCACTGTACAATTTACTAATACAATATATATATATATATTTGAAATGTGCTATTTAAGCCCTTTAATTTGATATGCAACACGACCATATTCAGAAGTTTTTTTTTTTTTTCATATTTTCATGAGCTCTAGCCGGCGCCACATACAATGTACGCCAACATAACGTAGCCTATAACCAGCGGACCACTTAGACGCTTCCAATGACACCTCATTTGTCAATTTACGATAGATGGTTTAGAAGTTATGAGGGAACAGATGAACATCCATACATACATACATACATACATACATACATACATACATACCTACATACATACATACATACATACATACATACCGGTCAACCTCATAACCCTCCTTTTTGCTTCGCCGTAGTCGGGTAATAAAAATTTACAAAGAGAAAATAAATTTTCTTTCTTCTTGCACATTGAGCCAATAAAAACTCGAGGTGGACAGAAAATTTAAAAATCGAACCAGCCAAAATGATCCACCATTATCGCACTACATTTACTGAATAATTCATGACCTCCTAGGTTTTATAATCTCCTAGTCATGACGCTGCTGAATACGTTTTTCAGGTTGATGACAGCGTTGATATTTTATGTAGGCGCTGAATGGTTTCATTTGTTTTTTATTTTTTCAGTGACTTTGAAGCAAATATGGCAGATGTTACTGAAAATTTAATGTGTTATGGATTAAACAGAAGAACGTCTACAGCTGGGCTTTTGGCATATCGTCGTTGTCAAACCAAAATCTGCTTTTTCGGCAAAATTATACTTTGGAGATATTGAAAAAAAAGTTCTCCTGAAAAAAATTATATGAAGTTGCATTTTAAAAACTATATCAAATGAATGCTATAGAGTCTATAGCATTCATTTGATATAGTTCTTAAAGTTTTTGGCACATAAAAGATTTTGGTTTGACAACGACGATATTCTTATGGTTAATCTAATGGGCCCAAATACTATATTTATATAGACTGGCCCGCGACTAGCAAAAAACACACTCTAAGTAAAATATTTTTTGTAATAGGTCCAGTACTTCCATAATTTACAAAATCAAAACAAAGGTAGGTACTTCATTCAGAAATTTCAGAAACAGACCAATAGTTTCAGCAATCAGGGTGGTGAAGCACATAAACAAACTCTAGTAAAGTAAAGTAAAGTATAGAATGATGCTAAAAACATTTATTCTGCTGCCTGACCAAACATTTAGGCACGAGACGAGCAGGTTTTAAATGCGATCAGAATATAAGACATTTGGTTAAAAAACATATTAACATAAACAGTCTGTCCGTCCAAATAACTATTACATTTTAATATTTTATTTATTTATGATTCTACATTTAAACACGCTGATTTCCTTATACAGGAAGATTTGAAAATTGGCAACATTTAGAAAACACAAATACAGGCAATTAGAAACAAAAATCGGGAAAAATACTGAGAATTTGCAAAAAAAAATATTGCTGGTAAATAACTTTTGTTTTTGGTGTAAACAGTTTTATTGTTTACACCATAATAAAAGTGAGTGTGTGGTAGCATGTATAACATTGAGTTTACGGGTGCATACAATAGTGCAAGTATTTGAACCATTATCTTGGCACAACGGCGACACTGACTTCTGCAAGTCTAAACTTGTGCAAACATATCCTTCAGTGTTCGTAGGTAAAATGAAAATGGTCTCTGTCACCTTGTCATCAACAGCTTAGAAGCCTAATTCACTTCATACTACTACATCATCATCATATCAGCCGCAGGACGTCCGGTCTTTTTAGATTAATTACAAATCTTTACTGAAGAAATACTACTTACAAGACAAAGAAAACTGCCCCATTCGTAAAAACAGTTTAAAAGGACAATTATATTCAGGGACAGTGGTAATACCAACTTTCGATTCAAGGTGGCAAATTAATGTTTGTATAATCTTTTATTTAAATTCGAAATAAAATTACACTTTTTCGTACAATGAGTCATATCGTTGCTGGGTAATTTTTTACAGTTGATTTTGTATTGGATCCCTTTTTTCCATGAATTCGTTTAACAATATACAAGAAGTAGTGTGGAAAGGCAGCTGTAATCTGTAACGTTTTATAAGAAAAAGAGAACGTATTCATTATTACATAAAACATATTTTTGTACACAATTTTCAACTTTATTTATAAAGCTTTTAGCTTTTTTTATTGTGACTTATTCAACATTTTAATGATAATTAAAAAACAAAAGATAAGAAATTATCACTTATTTTTTAGGGGCACAATTTTACTAACATTAAATAAATATTACTATCTAATCTGAGTCGTAATCTGCCAAAAATTATTCAAATTCACACTCCATTTTTTGACATTGATTGTCGATGAAATTGCAATTAGACTTAAAACTTTTTTAATCAGTAGAAATGGCCTTCACGTGTTCGTTTTGCATCAAATGAAAAGAGGTCAAAGCTCCTTGTTTTGTTGACTGCAACTCCGTGCATTAAATCGAAGTGCGATTAACATGAAAACATGCACAATGCAACAATGCATTCACGGAGCATAATCAAATCACATTTAGGGTTCTTGCTTGATACCAAGAATCTTGAAAAAGAACGTATTCATGCGAATAATTAAGACAATAATGCATTGTGTTAAAATTAACGCAAAATGCCGATCATGGTAAACAGAAGGCCAATTGTACTAATTATTTAGTAGTAGCAGAGCTCTTTGTGAAGGAGGTCGTCCGGGAAAGAATACCAATTTCTGCAGCGTTGCTGTGTTTCGGATTTAAGGGTATGGGTGCCGGTCACCGGCACATGAGACATTTCAACTTTGTCTCTGTGATGGCAACGCAATTGCAATGCCTCTGGTATTGCGGATGTCTATAGGCAGAGGTGACCACTTAACATCAGGTGGGCCGTCGGCTTGCTTACCATTCAACGAAAAAATAAAATAGATATCACTCGATATTATTTTTTTTTTGTTGTGTTTGGGTCTTAAGAAAAAGCTTTTTGTGACATATAGACCAAAAGGGCTCCCTTTTTCCTTTTACAGTATGAAAGCCCAAGAAAATTCAGAGTTACTTGTTCCAGAAATAAATGTCACAAGTTCAGCCACGTTTTCGTAGCCACGTGTAAAATAAATGAGAAACGCTGTGTAGCAATCAACAATATTCTCGAATTGAGGACCACCTCTATTTATTATGGAAGTCGGTGAGCCGAGGATTGCCACACCATTGACACGTGGCACTACACGAGCTTGAAATTTTCCTCATCCAGGTGCTTGTAAACAGAAGCCTTATTATGACGTGTTAGTACCATCTCTGTTCCAGTGTAAGAGGTAGATGGAGCTACATATATAGAACGAATAGCGACATCCCTTTTTCATGTGGTGGCTGTAACATTTTCAGTACTGTACATAAGATTGGTTTTAAGTCGACCTTTAGAGGATTTGCCTTTCATATAAAATTTGTCTAACCAAAAGAGGTGTAAAAATACACATCTCCTAATCGTCAATTATGCGTTCTGCCCATCAAACTTAGACAAAAATTAATTTAATATATAAATTATTGCTGGGACCTATTTTTGCCGTCACCATCATTTGTGTGTCATGTTTGTGTGTTTGTTGTTGTTTGTGTGTCATCGTTTGGTGGCCCAGATCCTAAATAAATACATAAATAAAATAAAAGAAAAAATTCCTGAAAACGGATATATTGAAGGGCCCCCTTCAATATCTCCGTAACCAGGAATTTCCCAGTTATGGTCTAAAATGAAAAAGAATTGTCTCTATGACGGGAAGAACATGTACATTTTTACCCGTTATAAACACTAAGAACTTACAGTAGTTACAGTGCGACCTCATAATTGTAATCACATTTCATGCATTCAAATACATTCAGCCCGTTGTTTCAAGCGTGGCGCATGCAACGTGACAGTTCAATGAACTCTCCAATCAATTCTGATTACTTGCATCAATGATGACAGATCATCAGTGATCATGACAGAGAATCAGTATGTTTATTAACTAGTACTCGATTCTTATAACCTACCAATCGTCAGCGGTAAAAGTTACTCTTGTCGAGCCAAAATGATTTGGATTTTCCACGTAAACAATAGGTACTCGTTTACATTATAAAATTTGCGTCGATAGCCTAGTCAAGTGGTCCTAAACTCGATTGCTACTCTAGAGATCTTGGGGTCGATTCCCATATCCAGCAAAGTGTTATTTGGTTTTTCTATGAAATTCTCAGTAGCAACTCGGAGTTCGGATCTGTGTCCGGGTATTGGCAATAGGCTCTATTACATGGGACCTAAAAATACCAGCGAATTGTGGTTATACCAAAGTACATTAGTACACCTCTGTCTAACCCTTAAGGGAACACAGGCGTGATGGTATCAAATTTCCATTCTGCAGTTCTTTTGATCAATGATGACAGATGAATCAGTATGTTTATTATCCAGTGCTCGATTCTTATAACCTACCAATCGTTAGCGGTAAAAGTTACTCTCATCGTTCCCAAAACGATTTGGACTTTCACCATGAATTTTCCTTACAAAAAATACCCATAGTTACTTTGTTGACATTTCAAAATTTCCATTTCACATTTCTTTTGTGTGTTAATAAAAGGGTTTTTCATTAATTTTATACTACCTTGAACTGTAACTTGGGTTTACCATCGACCCTGACATATTGTACTTTTAAACTCATTCTGCACTCAGGAAATTTCATATTCAGCCTGCATACATTATTTTTTTCAAGCTAATGTATGAATTTTTGTTGATTTCTTGAATTAAAATTGAATACTTTTTAGTGCAAATAATTGATAAATGCTTAGGTTTTCAGCGAGTGTATAAAATGACGAAGATTGATTTTAATAAAAAATGTGACATATTTTTATAACTTTATGAAGGTGATTTTCTAACAAAATAATTATTAATGAATGACATGAAAGAGAAGGGAGTCAGTGACAGCATGGCTGTTGACAGGACGGCATGCAAGAAGAAAACGTGTTGCGCCGACCCCAAGTAACATGGGATAAGGGCAGGAAGATGATGATTAATTGATGACATATCAATGTCATAAATATATGAAAAGAATTGACCAAATCATTTTTTACATTCAAATGTCATTTATAGTGACTATGTAAAACATAAAAACATTTTTACCAAAAAGTTTAAGAGTCCAATTAAATTCCGATGTTGAGAAAAGGAACATTTTCTATACATACCATCACGCCTGTATTCCCCGAAAGGTTAGGCAGAGGTATATCAATGTACACCCACAGTTCGCCGGTATGTTTTTAGGTCCCAGCATGTAATACTGGGCGAGCCTATTGCCATTAACCGGGCACAAATCCAAATTCCGAGCCGCTACTGAGAATTTCATAGAAAAACCCAATAAGACTTTTTGCTCGACCTAGGATGAGATTCGCGCTTAGTTACACTAGGCGAACGAAGCCATAAGGTAATTTTTTTTTTTACTTACATTTTCTATAAGATTATTTTAATTATCCGGGGAATGGCTACGTGAATCATCTCATTTGTAACTTGGCGTTAATTAGTTTACATTGCATTTACTTTATATTGCCCTTCTTATTTCAAAACAATGTCAGTCGCTATTACTCATGAAAACATCATTAAATTGTTTTGTTCTCCAAAACAAGTAATCTATTTACTGCAATATCTATCTGCAACGTTTTTTATCAGGCAATATTTAAAAAAAAAACGCAATTTATCGAAGCAACACATTGTCTTAAAAAGGTAAAGTAAATAAATTAAAAAAAGACATACCAGCGATCTGTGGGTGTACATAAGTACACCTCTGCCTAACCCTTCGGTGAATACAGACGTAATGGTATAGCTAATGTAAAAAAAAAGAAAAAAAAAGAAAAACAGTTTTCCATCTGTTGCTAAACCAAAGAAAATCCAAAAGGATGACGATCAATATTAATGAAAATCAGTTAGCACAGCCACAGGACCACTATGCATTATGCAGTTGTTATTTGGCAGAGATATAGGTCGTTGACCCGTCGTGCGACGCAGGCGCAATGTGGCGCCTGCAAAACAAATGAACCAGAATATGTCTGCATAAATAGGGTTTTCTGGAAAACAAACCATTAATATTAACTTGATTTTGCGATTCCGATTACCTAGGTAGACTTTCTATTGACGTATTAAAGAACTTTAACCCTTCATCATCATCATATCAGCCGAATGACGTCCACTGCTGGACCTAAGCCTCCCCTACAGGAAGCTATTGCGGCCGGTCCTGCGCTGACCGCATCTGGCAATTTCCCGGTTATAACTTTTTCTCATTTCTAATCAATGAACCCTTAAGGACTCTGCCTTTACTGTCTAACTAACCCTTATTTATAAATACACTAGCTGTTGCCCGCGACCTCGTTCGCGTTCAGTATTTTTAAGTTAATAATGTTCATACTGTTACTGTCTAACCCCTATGTGACGTAGCGTTATGAATTGTAGCTAAGATTACAGCTCAGGTAACTGCGAATACAATGCCAAAAGTTTTGTTTAAATCGGTGCAGGAATTAAAAAGTTATGCGCGTACATACAAACAAACAAACAAACAAACAGACAAAAATTCTAAAAACCATTTTTTTGGGTTCAGTATAATGTATTTA
Organism: Caradrina clavipalpis; assembly: GCA_932526535.1. Lineage (NCBI taxonomy): Eukaryota > Metazoa > Arthropoda > Insecta > Lepidoptera > Noctuidae > Caradrina > Caradrina clavipalpis. The sequence goes on from OW052110.1 coordinate 4,453,389, forward strand.
ACATGTGAGAATTACTCTTTATAAAAAATATTGAATGTACAGAATTGGCCTCGTTACGATTTTATTATATGTATAGATATGTATAGATATTTAAAAGCTCAACAATTTGTTTGCACGCGTTAATTTTTGGAACTATTAGTCTAATTCTGAAAATATTTTCGCTAATAGGAAGCTACGTTATCCCCAAAAGCTATACGCTATATTTTTTATTTAAAAAGAAATGGTATCCGTAAGAAAATCCGCGTAAATGAAGTCGCGGACAAAAAGTAATTCTGAAATATGGTCTTTCAATTTCTTTATTTCGCAATATCTTCCACGTGGTGTATTTCAAACTGACAACCTATACTTCGGTCACTGACCTATATTCAGACGGGAAAATTCCTATGAAAAGCTATTGTTAACTAGAACCTTTCCACTGCTTAAGTCATTACATAATCTCCCTTTGAATCAGTTCAGCGTCACGTTGTGTTCCACGTGCACGAAGATTTCATATGAACACCGTTACTGCAGCATCTGTAACATCATCTGTAAGGCATCGTTTACACTGTGTTGAGACAAAACTAGTACCCACGAGTTAGGGAAGAAAGACTGCACCTGTGTTTGCGGCCACACTTGTGCTTAATAAAATCTCCTACGTACTTGGTTAGACTTCATTAACATTAGCCGTCTTAACCGAAGTCGGTCTGGAGAATACATACTTTTTTATCGAGTTTTTGTTGCCCTATGACTGTCGTGCACTTCGCTGTCATTAGGGCAATTGTCCAAAAGACTGGCAGCATTTTGTCACGTTGTACTGCAATATTGATTATTTCTCCCGAAAAAAGATCGTCAGGACAGTCTCCTGACGATGTCCCGAAAAGCAAGGTGAGCGCTCGGGCCCCATGGCCTTATAATTTCAACCCGACACGGCTTAACAACAAACCAACGTGAATTGGTTAATTTAGGCACAACTTACTAACCTTTATCAAATAATACCTAATTGCGAGCCTATTCCCTTCAACCGTGCACAAATCTTAACTCCAAGCTTCTGCTGAGAATTTCATATACAAACTCAATACCACTTTGTTCAACCTGGGAATCGAACCCAAGACCTCTAGCGTATCAGTCAGGCTTAGGACCATTAGGCTATCGAGGCAGTATCAAATAATAATAACACAATATTGCTGATCTATCTCCACACAATGAGAAATGGGTCTTACAATTTGTCGTCATGTAAAGTCAAGTACTGCGTTTTGCAGCCCATCTGACTGTACAATACGTACTCTATATCATGTTTTATTAATCGTGTATATCATGTATACTATCATTGTTATGAATTTTGGGAGTAGGTAGGTATCGTTGTTTGTTTGGTCTAAATACATTGATGTTTAGTATAAGTAGGTAGACACTGGCTAGTTTGATGGCTTAGCCTTATTTTCACATATTGTTTACTGCAAGCCACAAAAGAGATGGCGGGACGAACTGCATGGATTCCTACAAAACTGGAAAGATTAGGCATAAAAGTGTGAAGGATGGAAGGAGTGGAGGGAGTTCTTTGCCTAGAAGTGGGATAGAACAGGCAATTTAGAAAAAAAACCTTATCTTAATAGTCTATGATTTTTTATTTAAAAATTATAAAAACCCTGTTTGAAAATAGAAGAATATGAAGGGACTTGACAGTCCATTTGACAATTAATTTGACAGTCCATTTAACAGACACATTTTTAATTTTTCAGTTTTATGTCCTTTTATGATGGAATCAAACGATTCAATAAGCTGTGATTCCACAATTATACTTTAAAACTAAATTTCTCAACACTGAAAAAAAGCCCTTTTTTCATACAAGACTATGAATGTTTTTCTCAAGTTGCTGTTGTATCGTAAGTTTCACAATCTGGTAGAAGTCGGTAACCCCATTACAATAGAGGTAGGGCGCTAGTATTTGAATCTGAAATAGATTGAAAGGAAGCATCATGAATTTTGAGTTAGAAAAGAAACATTATATAAAGAACTGAGTATCGTTATAAGGATGGCAATGGGACATCGAAGTGAAGCAATGTAATGCTGATTAAATACTGAGCCTTTATTAAATGATTACAGTTTTGATATATTGTCATCCCTATATCATTTTATGCGAACATATCGCACATGAACGTAGATCTTAGATTTTCGCTTAGGCGGAAGTCCGCTGAAGGGCCTAGATTTTCTGTTGTTCCTACTTAATGTACCTACCAGCTAAATACCTGCCTATGGGTGGCAGTCCGAATCCAGGAAGGGGGGGGGGGGGGGGGGGGGCGGCGATGAGCTTTTCTGAAAACCTGAAAGGCAAGCCAAAGCTGTAAACTATTCAAATATACTATATCCCTGATGAATCAAACAATTGACAATCAATGTCAAAAATGAACTGAATACATAATTTTGCCTCGTTAGCAACAAAAATATTCCCACAATCCAATTATCCGGCGAAAATCTCTCACGGACCACCACCAATTAATAGGCTCTAATAATTTTATAATAACACTACATCCTTCTTCTAAGATGAAAGTGTTAATAGTACCATTTAATAATTTAACGCTATTACAAATGACGTATTATTAAAGGCGCGTGAGTGAACTGCCCTGATTACTTAATAAATTAGCAAACCAATACGCTTAATTGATATGATATGTACCAGGAAGACACTGCAATCGACCTTACCACTTTCACTCAATATTAAAAATAGAATCTTAGTTCATTGGCTTAAAGATGGAATTCGGATGTCATTAGACGTCGCGCTTCCGACGTTTTGATTTAGCAAAATAAATTGCTACAAAGCTCAATGATCCCGCTTCCGTGTGCATGGAGAAATCAGTTCTATGTGCCGTTTTTAGAGTTGAAATTTTCTTGCTGCGAAAGTTGCGATTTACGCCTATCTCTATGGCAGATTTATCTCGCGCTCGCGAAGTTCAACGGCCGTCCTAGCCCCCCCTCCCTGCGAGACGACTGCTTTTGGTAATTAACAACAAAAAAAGTCTAATTATCAGGGTGTCCAGTAAGAGGAAATGATTGAGTCTCGATTGATGCCAAATACGTCTGAGAAAGGCGGGAAAATTTCTTTATAAGTAAGCATATGGTTTATGTGCCATGCTGGTATGCCGTGAGAACGGCTTGAACAGGTGGTATCATATTTACTGATGAAATGCGTCAAACTTCTTGACTTTCATGAAAAAGAATAGGTCATCAGTCTTTCATGAAAAACAGCTTCAATAAACATTATTATGTAAAACAAATATTACAGCAATTGTAACTAGCGTTCTTTGTAATTGTATTGTTTTAATGAATCATTTTTGTTTCATGTGTTTCAACATTGTCTAAACTAATAATTTTATTTATTAAATCTTTTATTTCAAGTACCGAGGCTCATAGTGTAGTCATTTTAAAGAAGTAAAAATGTTTGAGGTATTTTCGAGAAATACAAAAAATCTTTCACTGGTAGAATGCTACACTATTGCCACTAATATTTTATGATTTAAACGTGCATGGAGTCGGGAGCAGAAGTTAGTCTTTAAAGAACAACAGGTGTGGTCTATGAATTTTTATTCAGAAATGTAAGGGATTTACGAATAAAATATGCACGACAAGTTTAGGAAGACGCCTTATTTGTTTGTTACTTGTGAAAAAATAGACAAGGCTAAGCAAGGCTTGCAAGGCTAGGGTTATAAGCAAACCCTTTTGATATGCACAAATAAATAAATATTTCATATTCAAATAAATGTTTTGACTTTGACCAACACTTTTTTTACTGTACATTAAATAATGCTTTATGTTAGTTTTAATAGTTCTCATATAAGTAAATCAATTATGATTTGATTATGATTCTCATAAGCATTAGCTTATGAGAATTAAAATTAGGTATCTCAAACTCTAAAGATGAGCTCAAAAATCTGGCAAATTGGTACCGCAAAAGGTGCATATCAAATAACTTTGTTAAAAAGCCTTTAATTTTTCTTTCAAGTAACAAATGTCGTCTCTGCCCTAATTTGTCGTGCTTTACAAACATAAACTCACATAGTAACACAAACAGCGTATTTTTATTCTATCTCAGCCATCAGTCTTAATAAAACTCATTTTTTCAACGGATGTTGTAATTCATTTTCCCTAATAAACTTGTAAGAGAATAATCTGTTCCGTAACTACAGGAAACTAAGCAGGTATTTAAAATAAGTTAAAGTCTAAACTTGGTCTAGACATTCGATTATCGATTCGAGTGTCGTCCGATCGCCAAAAGTTCGGTCGTTGACCCGAACACCCCTATTCCGTACTAATTACTATCGTATCGATTCTATTCGCGGGCTCTGATTGGCTTTGGAATTCGATTGCTTTTTGTTTTAGTGTGCCCTGATTTTTCTTTGGGAATCGAATTAATTATGATTCTATTTTTAAATAAGTACCTAATACGTAGGGAAATATGTTTGTCTTGATAATTTAGAATTGATTATAGAAAAAGTAAATAATGTTAGCCGATAGGTAGTATAACTAATTATCGTATATACAAAAAATTGTAGTAAGTAATAGTACCTACCCAGACATATAGTATAACTAGCTTCTGCCCGCGACTTTGTCCGCGTCACAGTTGATGTGTTATCCTACGGGTACCGTACATTTTCCCGGGATAAAAAGTAGCCTATGTGTTATTCCAGACTATAATCTATCTTTGTGCCAAATTTCATCCAGATCCATTCAGCCGTTTAAGCGTGAAAGAGTAACAAACATCCATCCATACATACAAACTTTCGCCTTTATAATAGTAGTAGGACTATAAAAACGTCCATTTTAAATGAAACGCTATTCTAGCATAATCATTCTCAAAATAACCTGGCGTGCAGAACAAAACATGGCTACTTCGCATCAAATCAGAATAAAGGTGAACGATTTAATATAATGTGAATCAAGACAAACTAATAAAGTAAGTAAGTAATTGCTTTCCTCTTAACTTTAGCAATTTAATTGCTTTATTACTTGTCCAAGATTCGACGTTGTGGGAATGACGATTTCTTTCGACGATGCAAAGTTCCACTACTCGGCGACAGATGGCGCTGTTTTTCGTAATGTTTTACAGAGTACATTAGAAATTGATGGCTTGAATTTCGTCAAATTTGGATTTCCCTGTCAAGATCACAAACAAATTAGATTGTTTAATAAATCTATAAAAGTTTTCTAAAGGTTAACAATTATTTAAAAAGCATCCATTACTATTTATTTCTGTCAACTTCACTCTTTATTTTTTATTGTTTACTATGTACTTACATACTAACAAAACTATTTTAAAACGAATACCGAAAAGCAACTCGATAAAATTAATCGATTACAACAGGATCATTCGATATTCTTTCCGCAGCTGCGAATAGATTAAACATTTTTTACATCACTAATTCCAACGATTCGCGCAAAGAATACGAATGCGTTCTCGTGTCTCGTGTCATGCGACAATAGATAATTTTATTAACTTTTTTTATTAGCTTTTTTATAATTGAGAAATAAAACGAGTGGAATAATCGGTGATAATAATAAATTGGCGCTATTCCCCACGTGTAATTGGCGAATAAAAGTTTTCTGCTACAATATTTTTAACATTATAATTTTCTTTACTTTAGGTTTTATTATTATAATATTTATGTAATGAATGTTTTAAACAATCATTGTAATATTATATTTGAACACCTGTATGTAATGGTGTAAGCAAAAACTAAATACATAAAGCATTATACGCACTGAAATCATGATTTAGTTTCCAGTTATTTTAATTTCTAAATATTATTTAAACGAACGTCCAACGAATTTTCACTAGACAAATGTTTTTTAATGTTCTTAGATCAAACTTGAGGAAATGTTAATCGGGCGAGTGAACTTTTAGCAATCACTAGAAAACTTCGTAACACTTAAATATCATCACGCCTGTATTCCCCGAAGGGTTAGGCAGAGGTGTACCGATGTACACCCACAGCTCGCCGGTATATTTAGGTCCCATGTAATAAGGGGCGAGCCTGTTGAGCCTATTTAACTTATACTTATTTCTTTAATATTTTTCTAAAAGCAGTAAACAATTTCCATCAATTACGATTTCTATTTAAAACAAAGAACGTTGATGACTGCAATAGTTTCGGTTGATTTCCAAAACTCTTGCGCGTGATCGGAATCAGATCTATGCGCAAGCTACGAATACACAATTTTAAATTCACACTTAGGTTTGCATCAATAGTATATAAAACACCATGGTAATAGCTTAGTGCCTAAAAATAAAATCTAGTAGCTATACTTTTTCAATTTTTTTTTCCATTATGTCTCTATAGACATTAGAAGGTTTTTTTTTCTGCCTGTTTAGAAATAATCTCCCGCCCTAAACCAATCGATTCGCATAAGTATAAATCAAAATATAAATAATGTCATTCCGACTGGCTGGTGAAATTTAATCGTACCTACTCCAAATTATAACACCATTAAAGGTCCCATGGGATATTTTACTACATAGAAAATGAATTAAAAACCCCTCTGCCTACTCCTTCTGGATAAACGAGTGTAATGTCATGTATGTTTATAAAACGAAGATTTTTTATTAAAAAGTGTTTATTTTTTCTCTTTCTCTATTTTCAACAAAACAAAACATTATTCCACGTTGATAAATTTGCGGTAGTGGTGCGAGGACCTATGCTAATCAAAACGAGAATTATGATTAGAGATGTACCGATAAGTCGATATAATCGAGAGCCTGGTTTATCGTGATCATTTGTCAAATAGTAATGTTCGCAAGGTTTGAGTGATTAAGCACACCACTATAAGTGGCCAATACTTTACAAAATTCATGGATTTATATAAAAAAAAACTATTTAGGTATTTGTTAAACTGCATATTATAAAAGTCTTGAAAGAATTTTCCAGAAATTCAAAGCCATTTAAACCACAATATGTCCGTAAGCAATTCATTTAAAGTCAATAGCTGCAGATATTTACAATGTGCATCCAATAATAGACACATTTTCTCCTGAGAAATGATTATTATAGTCGAACAAGCACATGTTTGAACAGCATAGAATTGCAAATGACAGTATAAAGCGTCCAGAACAAAGGGACAGTGTAAACATGGCAATAAATGCGCGCCACTATGCAGCCTACCCCATTGTACACCATAGATACTGGCCACACAAGCACAGCTAAGTATAGTCACTCGCCAGAGTTTACTGGGCTAAAAGTTGAACGAACCTAGGAAGCGCTTGCGTCTCATTGCTCTCAGCTCTCGCACACACCGCCAGCCAGATAACATACATACACGGCAACACCAGCGAAGAAACAAAGATGGACTCGACACACACCGATGGAAACTAACCGTGAGAAATGTTGATAACTCACTTGCGTTAGTGAGCCCGATCGTCACTTCCGACTTTGAATAGAATCAACACGTTCGAAACGCTTTTCGAAAATCGAATTCTTTGTTTAAAATTTTAACGTGTGAACGAACTTTTTGTTTGTGTGCGTCGTTTTTGGGACAGACAGAGATAGACATAGCCAATCAGCCGCAATGAATAAATTCATGACACGTTTGCTCGGAATCGAAGCGCAGACAAATTGATGATAAAAATTTATAATTTATCAATGATCAGAGACACCTGCGCGATCACAATCTCCTCACAATTTGACGTTTATTAAATTTAAATGTTAAATTAGAAAGAGATGGGGTTGCAATTAATATTAGACCTGTGGTGTGAGTGAGCGCGTAGGCGATATGTTTAATGAGAGTCGGGTGTAGTTGCGACTCGTATGACTGGGCGAACTCCGTCAACGTATGTAAGCCTGGTAACTGAGATCTCGTTTGCGCATACATTTTAGTACGAGTTTTTTTTACATGCAGTTTAAAATAACCCAACCGGCTTGACGGGGCCATTTCTTAAAAATGTCTTTGCATTTCCGCGTTGAGAAAAGTAAAAAGGGCATTCGCGCCTAAAAAATCATTTCAACTTTGAGCGGACACATTCTTTGTGAAATTCCTCATGGATGCTTGACATTGTAAAGATTATATTCAAAGTGTTAATGCAGTCTTTATAATTAGTGTTATTTGGGTAATTAAAGGTGTTAGAGATGTGAATCTAAAGGTATTTTTAATTTAGTATACCATTTTATCATGTCGGGGCATCATTACAGTGTTCAGACGTATTATAGAACGTATAAAAGTAAAGTAAAAGTATAACACACATACGCGGTTGGACTGGTAAAGCGCGAGCCGCGCATGCGTATTCCCGCATGCGGCGCGCGCATCCGTCAAGAGGACATATGAGATGGGGTTTTGTTTTATTGTCGACGGTCCCATAGTTTTGTTAATACTGTATTTTCTATAAGTTTTAGCTATATTATACAGTTTTTCGTGCACAATTGACTTTGTTTTCGCTGGCTAGTAGCCTACACCATTACAGTGGCGCCCAACTCGCGGCCATGTTTTTTCTCAAAAAACTGAAAAACGGACCCGTGAAAGTGTAGTTGATACAAATCAGTGAAAACATAACGTTATGATGCCACAAATCATTCGGGCAACACGACCAGCGATCGACCGCAAGGAAGCGACGGTTACTCCGACACGGATGACGACTCCGAGGTGGAGACGAGCTCCTGTAACGGCGCCGCTACCACCCGTGCACGCGGTGCAGTTGACCCGGACGAGGAGATGCGCACCCGGGGGGGTGCCGCCCTCGACCGCGCGCTCGGCGGGGCCCGCACCGGCGCGCCCGCCGCAGCGTTCGGCACCGAGCAGCTGTTAACGACGAACGCGCCCGCTACCTCTGGCGGTCACTTATAAAGTTCACTGCAAGGTACGACGGGCGGTTACGCGACCACGAGGCACTGGAGGCGTTCATCGACGCAGTCGAAGTAAGTTTAGAAGGAGTGCGCTGACGTGTCCAACGAGCACACGTTACGCGGCCACTCCATGTTGCTGATCGGCGACGCAGCGGTGGTGGCGCGGCGCCCGAGCCGGCGTCGGCTCATGGCCGGACGCGCTCGCGCGCCTGCGCGCCGCCTACGTCGTGAAAAAGCCTGTGTACAGGATACTACGCGAGGTTATTGCGCGAGAATAAGGTGAATGTGAACGAGCTAAGGTATTCGTATCTGAACGCGGCCGCGATGCACGCAGCGGTTTGCGATGTATCACTGCGCTACGATGAAGGTACGAGCTTATCACCGGAGCACAGAGCCGCACTCAACGAGTCCTTGAAGGGCAGAGTCGCTCTATTTGCTTCGGCTGGACCGCCTACAGATTTCGCTGTTCATAGCGTTCAAGTAAGGAAGACACAGAAACCTTAAATTCTCGCAGTCTGAAGGACATGCCCGAGAATCAAACGAAGGACCAGGAGGTCGGTAAGATTGTCGAGGATCTGGAAGCCGACGATCCCTCTAGGGGGAGGGCATAGGCAACCAAAGGATACGTGCTTTCCGAAGGCGTATTGTATAGATATTGTCCTGAGAACGAAGAGCACGGCGACGCCAGACTGGTGGTCCCAGAACAAGAACGCGCTAAATTATTGGCCGAAAACCATGTTGCACCCACTGCTGGTCACATGGGCGCGCAACGTACGCTGCAACGCTCGGTCGGTAAGTATTACTGGCCAGGAATGCGTTCCTACGTTACGCAATGTGTAAAGAATTGTGAGCCTTGTCAGCGATATAAGGCAAACACCGGGAAACCAGATGGATTGCTGCCTCGATACTGACTCCCTTCGTTTGTCGCATCCAAGCTCCAGTACAGGAGAAGCATAAGAGAGGGAAACCTCGTAGAAACTAACCCAAACACGAGGACGTTCGTTAGGGTTAGAGGGGGAGACTATAACACACATACGCGGTTGGACTGGTAAAGCGCGAGCCGCGCATGCGTATTCCCGCATGCGGCGCGCGCATCCGTCAAGAGGACATATGAGATGGGGTTTTGTTTTATTGTCGACGGTCCCATAGTTTTGTTAATACTGTATTTTCTATAAGTTTTAGCTATATTATACAGTTTTTCGTGCACAATTGACTTTGTTTTCGCTGGCTAGTAGCCTACACCATTACAAAAGTTATAAAATTAAGTATATTAAGTACTGCTATTATGACTCAGTATAAAACTCACATCATATCGCGTTAGTAACAAAATATTTGCAGCTATACTTCAGATAATTATCTTGAACGTCGCGTGTTCTTAACTAATATCAATGAAGTGATCATTACGTTCAATTTGAACTCATTGACAGCGTCTGACAATACAAAGCCTTTGTATTGCGAGCTAAGTACTTCAATAAAAGCATAATGAGCTCCCGCTTCTGTCTGTCAATTGACATTTGTCAATGAGCTGGGTCAACAATCGAATGCACTAATTTGTTGTTAACTGCTTTCTTATTTGTTGACAAAACAAAAGACTTGTGATTCATTGTTTTGAATTAAATGGAATGTCAACATATTTGAAATTGGAACGGAGTTTTTTACGTTGGTACTAACCATAGAGATTCTTACCAAAATATTTGCTATTCAGCAGTGGTCACTTCATGTGATGGGTGGCGAGAATAATACAAATGTCATTCTATCATTTCGATTCTATCATCAAATTTAATTTCTGCAACAAGATCAAACAATGCAACGTAAATAAACTTAGAGAACTTCCTCGAGAGGACAACTTCTATGAACATTTTCACGCGAATTTTCCTCTACCAGGGGCGCAGTGCTTCAAAGAACATCGGTAATAATTCTAGTATTAGAACGATCGATCGATACTAGTTAGTACGTTCCGTGATAACAAGGTTTTTATCACGTTTTGGTACAGCCCATTTTATCAATTATTTTCGAGTGTATTATATATTTATTTATTTTTCAAGATAAAATCACTCAAAAAGAAATCTTTAGATATTTCTTTCATAAATGAATTTTGGAAAAATAGGATATGTGTATTTATTATGCAATACATCGTCATCAAATCACTAAGCTTGTCGTAAAAAATGGTGATTGCTTCAGGATAATAATAATTATGTATGATACTACTAACATCTTTCTAATCCAATCAGATTCATGAAAACCAATAGGTACCAATAAATAAAAAAATATAAACTTTTTTCGCCATTTATTATTTTGTATCCAAAAGTGAAACATTGTATTCGTCGTAGAGCTTACTACGATTCGTAGCGCTACGCATGTGTTATTGTAGCACGCACGCGTTGGATTCTTCTAGCGTTGAGGCCGATTTTTTAATCGTCAGATAATTCTTCGGATGGATAAATTTGGCGGTTTAACAGATTTTGTATAGAAAAAACATGTCAAACTGATTACTTCAGAAAACTCAGGATTTAATTGATTTACAATATAGGTAAATTAATGTAGTTTAATTTCGGAAGAAATTACTTAATTTTAAATCAATCATGATATGACTAGTACTTGCATTATGACAACACATCATGACCTACATAGTTAGGTTTAATTATTACGCTAAGTTACTGGTAAACAAAACTGTTGAAAATAACCTCCAACTATAATTTTATTTACTAGTCTAAGAAAAGATTCGTCAGCCATATTGGCAAATACTAAGGCTCCATACAGCAAAGAAGGAACATTCATCTATTGTTTGTCTCTTAATTCCACCGGTCCTTTTGGAAATCTATGGAGAAGGCCTATGCCCAGCGGTGGACGTCCGATATGATGATAATGATGATACATCGTCTCATCTTAAGATTTTAAAATGCAAATTAAAAAAAAGCAACGATTTTACTTTTTCTACGATCTTTAAACTATTTATTCTAAAGAAAAGATAAAGAACCATAATTTTAACTATATTCTACCTAACTATTTCAAAGAAAAGGTCTATCAGCCATATTTTTTAGTACCAAGGCAGCAGAACAAAGAAGAGACAATTCATGAGTCACCCGATCAAAGCGTGTCTTCCATTCATTCTCCTTGCTCAATGCTCATGATGCTGGCCACCACATGCAGTGTTCCGGGGTGAATGACTACAGATGCAAATGTACGGAACCCGTCCCGCGTCAATTAATGTGAACCCGGCGGGAAAATCGCGAGAAAATCGGAAATTATTACAAGTTTACTCATGGTAAAGTTTATTGGACTTAGTTGGTGTTTATTTTTATGTGTTTCAGTTAAGTTTACCTTCACATCGTAAATTGCAATGTGTTAAGTGTAAAAGACTGTTTAGTCTAACTTTATTGACAAGGAAACACAAAATAGTCTTCCTCTAGAAAAACTTTAATATGATAAAGTGACAAAGCAAAAGAAATCTTATGAAACCACTTTATTTTATACAAGAATATAGTCGTCACAAATTAAATATATTCTAACTATTCTTTTGAAAATATCTAATGTAATAATTAATAACATAATACTAAAAGTACTAGTCATAATAGGTGGCGAATTCACCACCATAAAATTATAATACAAATTGTGAAGCATTTTCACACCTAGTACTTCCGCGAAATAAAGTAGAATTTACCTAAGACGCTATGTATCTCTGTCAATCGCGTTGCAGTCCGGACGTTGTAAATCTCGATATATCTTGTAGTCCCTTCCATTGAAGAAGTAATTACCTTACTATGATACAAACAAGCGCTAGTCTGGACCTAGCATTAGAGTTATAACTTAGGGCTGGGTGAGGCAAAAAAGGATTTATACCTACAAAACAAAAATGATACTATTTTGGTCTATGATTATCGTTGAACATCTGTCATTTATTTAAGCGTCAATGTCAAACGTTGAATTTTTTTAAACATGGAATGTTAGCCAAGAACATTAAAGAATTCATCTGTAGAAATATTTTGATCCCTTTCCCATTTCACAGCAAGCTTTTGACCCCAAGTCCTGAGAATGTATGTTCTATTTGATCAAGATATTACATATTAATGGTTATTACAATCCTGTAGCCAGTTAAGTTACTTGTCGCTACATAATTCCGCTTCAAGTGCACCATGTTTAGAACCGTTTTACTGCCTCAGGAATGGGGAAGTTGACAATTTATAATATCTTAGCTAGATGGGAAGTTATAACAATGTTGGAGAAAAGAAAGAATGAAAACATACTTTTCGTGTATCGTTATGTACGTACAACTTTATTGTTGCTTGAATTTGAACTTTAAAGATCGCTATTCATCGTCTTTTTATTACTAGGATGACAGAAAATATTAGCAGATATGTCTTGAATTCCTTATCAATAAGACCTGTTTGCAGTACTTTTATGAAAACACCTGAATGCCAACCTAAAGACTAAAATTATTTTGTGTTTTTTATACAACACAAAACTCTAAATATATATTTTTTGCAGGTTGGTAAAAGAATGCCCGTTATGAAAAATATCGGACAACCAAACTCCTCGAGTAAGTACTGTCAAACATAGTGAAACATACTCTCCGTATTGACTGACATAAGTAATCAGGGGAGCAGGATGTATCAGATGATATCGAGTTGACACAATCGAGTGGCGATCGTTAGAGTTTATCATTGGCTATCTGTGTGAGCGTGATGCTGCGTTCGATACTCCCGTCTTCAGGGATGGCGAATGTCAAAGAAATTAAAAACAAAACAACTAATAGCTCATTTCTACTTCACACGTGACTTAATTTCTTTGTTCTCTAATTGCACACAATGACAGTTAGGGCGCCATTTTAATGTTAGAGGTAAAATTTTACATAAAAAAAAAACAAAATTAAGATAACAATATTTTCTTCTAGTAAAACCACAGCAAAAATCTTTCTGCAAAAACCCATATTTTATTTCATATCATTTATTTTATGCACTCCACACTAATACTTTGGTCGCAACCCTACCAGGAGCGCATAATTCTAAACAAGTTGTTCCTGCACCCGTCTAACTCGCGCGTCTGCCAGCACTGGGCTAAAAGTTCAATGACCGCTCAAGTGGTGACATGATGCTTATCGCATTTCTTATATTGTTGCTTTTAACGAGTTGGCGATGGAAGTTGCTGTGGATGTAGACGTGACCAATACTTTGGTTGGAGATTTAAAATAATCCTTTGAAATTAGAGGTGAGAGAGGTTATTTTGCACGACTACGTCTCGTAGACACTAAGTTTCGTAGCAAACGATGTGACCTACGAGGTTCTATTTCGCGGAGCGTTGTCATAACACTACTAGCTTTTCGCGCGATTTCGTCTGCGTCATACTCGGTTATCGCAGACGCAGATGAAGGAGCGGATAAGAATAATCAATTCTTTCTTCAGGTTCAAGATTAGGTAGTTCATTCCAAACATCAAAATCGGTTCAGTCATTTAGCCTTGAAAGCGTAATAAACAGAAAGACATACTCATTATCGCATTTAAATTAAGTATGGATTCATTTCTCAAGTGATAGTTGTCTTCAGCTGATTCCTCTTTGCAAACGGCGAACTGCAAGTTGCACACAACTACTTTCCTATTTATGTGCTCACTACAAAATATCATATATATATATATGTATAATATACAAGCACGTGATTGCTGAGTTACTGGTTCTTTAATCAATCTCAGGATCTTACCATATTGTTATGGCTTTCTTCCATCAGGGAATTCTCAGTATCAAACTGGAGTCTAGATCTATACGTACCTGGTTACTTTAGCATCAGGCTTGCCCCCTACATGAAACTTAAAGCATGACTAGATAGAGATTGCTCTGATATTATGTAAGTCTCAAAGTGAACACCCATAATATTTCCACCATAAACCATGTAAAAGGTTCAACGCCCAGAATCCTAAATGTTGACAAGATGGTTATCACTTCCCAGATATTGTTGCATGTTTGAACGTGCGCATGAGCATAATAAGTCCCCCTTACATGTCTTGCTACCCACTACTCTGCAACTGGTTATCATGTGTTCTTGCGCTGGTTGCTTGGGCTTCTCTTAGATTAGGAACGTCTCTTGCACACTTGCCGTGTGCAAGGTACGTTCACTACACCTAACATTTCCTTTTTTGTGGTTTTTGACAGTTCATTCGTCGAAAATTTCAAAAGAATGGACTTTTAAGTTCTGTATGTCATTTACTGTCTAAAGCCTTCATATATCTTTTATGTACTTAGTTTTTCTTGTCTTCATTTGTCTCCTCCATATGTTTTCTCACCCAAAGTTGGATATACTAGTCACATGACGGCGTATAAAAGAGCAACCTATCTACGCCAACCACCTCGACGAAAGGTCCGAATTGCAGTCGCTGGGGCCGAAATTGACTAGATAGCATCAGTCAGTCGGTCATCAATCTATGTATGTTTATTACAGCATTTTATTGGGGTTGCTATACCTAAATTTTCTTTGAAATACCTGAGTTTGCTTTAAAGCCTTGTCCTTTGTAACTTTTTAATTGAAAAAAAATGTTCCACATTTACTAAAGAACAATGTCGTGCAGAATTTTTTTTTGGACGCTATCTTTTACTTTGGCATTATCTTCGAGTCTTTCTTACTATTTTTAATTGAATGTTGAATGTTTCATACAAAATTGATACCTGTTTGTCCCTCTATTGCTTAGACGCTTCTCTTGATACATTCCGTGTCGCGCAGGCATTTTCTTTATAGGTTCCACTTACGCCATTAATGTCAGTGCCTTGATGCCACCTACCGCGTCACTTCGGGATGCGTCGGGATGCTTCGGCATAATTGTGATCATTGCAGAAGACGAGTACATTCAAACAATTTGGAATTTTTAGGGACGTATCTAGTGTATTTGTTAGAAGCTATGCATTCCTGGTTGATATTTTTGGATTACTATACTGCCAAGTGAATTATGTTTTGTTGATGAATGTTTTATGATTATTTTGAGGGCTATCAGGCAACCTAAAAAAATAAACTTTTCATAGATCTTCGTTGTGTTATTGTTAAAATGCAACTCTCCTAAATCTTTCCCTCAACACGCCTAAGACAGATACTGTTTATTTGCGCGAAAGCACTTTAACACTTAATCGCAAAAACCAACAATTACGCGGATGGTCACCGCAGCATCCGCAAACCCATATGTGTAAAGCCGTCATAAGCGTGCTTGGAAAACAAACTTATATTTACCGACAATTCTCCTACACACACAACAAAATCGAAACAAAGTCTAGTTACAGACTCGCATTCAAAACTTGGCACACCTATTGCAATTGCAGCTATAGCTATCAATCTCCTTTTACAAATATCAATTTGAATTCTAATTCTACATTATAAAAGCTATTTTTAATTGAAAAGGTTGCCGAGTAGCGTCTATCGATGTCGATTGTAAAAGAAAGCAGAGACCAACATTAGCCAGCAAGGTACTAGGAAAATAGACAATCGAAGAGGTGTAGAAAAGTTCGTGGC
Organism: Caradrina clavipalpis; assembly: GCA_932526535.1. NCBI lineage: Eukaryota > Metazoa > Arthropoda > Insecta > Lepidoptera > Noctuidae > Caradrina > Caradrina clavipalpis. Next base: position 4,469,670 of record OW052110.1, read on the forward strand.
GCGTCAGTAGGATCCACGCCTCCGCAGAATTACGTTTAATTAACTGACATTACGAGTTTATGGCGGCATTTTTATGATTCGAACGTCGAATGAATCTATTACGAAGGTTTGACGTTTATCTATGATGCAGTGTAGTGTATGTAAAATTAGGTCTTGATTCGAGGCGAGTTTTTTTTGTCAGGATTTAGATGATATGTTATCGTTGTGAAATAATGTTTGTAAACCTATGTCAATTGTTGATTTAACTAAAATAATATTACTTTATTAACGTTATTAAAGCAATCACAAGCTGGTTCAATAGGATCACTAAAGCCAACATTATCCGCCTTCTAAATGTCGATGACTTTTCAAATATTTTCGACGGCAGCATAGAGATCACTTTTGTCATTGCAGATTTTAAGGCACAGCGGGTAGGTCAGGAGCCATACCACCGGCTCAAGTGCCATATCCACAACCAGTTGCCATTTCAAGTAGAAATGGCTTCTTCCCACTTGGGGTCCAAGTCAGTTCAGTAACTTCCAAGTGGACCAGAAGCCTTATCAACTAGCTAGCAACCGTTTCCTCAGAAAAGCACATTCTTTCTTCAGAAAAACTCCGATAAATTAGTGGAATTCTACTGCACCACCTTGCATGACATTATAGAGTATGTCTATACCACAATGCTTGAATGAACCTCACCTTACATTTACAATAAAAAACCGGTACACCCACCCAGTAAACATAGACAATGAGGTATTTACACAACCAGATTGCTATGAACCCCGGGTTTACACACTTCCGTCCCTAAAACGACCCATCTTGTGTGGAATGCGGAAAACAGAAGGGGTCAACCCACAATAGTGGTCGCAGACATGATTTCACGTGGGCAACATTTCTCAATTCGGTATTCCTTTGAACGTGTGAACCTCTAGTTGTGTTGTACGCAACCTTTTTGGTGTGTTTTGTAAATATCCAGCCAGAGACAATATAACAAATGAATGCTGGTCAGTCGTATTTTGAAAATCGAACTTTGGAACTGAAACAAAAATGGCATTAATATTTTGATTATTTTGTTAAGTCTCATGTACATTTAATCGTTAACGGATAATATTCTACAGCATGATTAAACGGCAAATATAAGCAGATTTAAAATTATTTAAAATGACTTGTTTAACCTGTAGGTATCAAGGAAACGTATAAGCAACATAAATTAAGGAACCTGCATAGACAAGCAGATTTAAAAACATTTAGAATGACTTGTATAACCTGTAGGTATCATTCATAACTAATGAAGTTGTAATGTGTTAAGTATGATAATTAAATGAATTTATAAAAAGATTCACGTCTTTTTTAACGTTACAAGCTTGTTGATCATTATCAACATTTATGAAAATACATTTTACAAAGAGGTTGGATCCGGAGATAATGAGAGCCCATTTGTTATCTCTCCAAAATGGATCCTCCTTAACGATTTGATAGCCATTTAGTCAAAAAGTAAAGAAAATATGCGAGTTTTCAACAAAGCCCTTTGTCATTTACGGAAGTCATTAGAAGATTGTCATGTTTTTTGATTTTTGACAGTTAGTTGACAGCTACGTCAAAGAAAAGTTACAAGATCTATGACTTTTTTGTTCTATTTTCAAAAGTTGATTAATATTCGGTCCGAAGGTTGAATGCACATGTCCCTAAAATCGTGTTAATAAAAATTCGTGGTTCGTATCGGCAATGTGGTGTGGTTTCGTAATTTGCCGTGGGTGAATTCGATTATGGCGATGTAGCCTGAATTTGCCTTAGTTATAAAAGCAAGCTTTTCAAACTCAATATGAAAATTTTAAAGTTTCTTTCCAAAAACTATGTATCGCATCAAAAATGAGAAATCAGTTACTTCTCTATAACAATGTTTATGGCGCTACAGATTCAGTTTCATCGATAAACAAGCCAGTTTTCCACTGAAACATGATATTGAAAGACCCTTGTATTGAATTTCCGATCATCGACAACTGAAACGTGACGCAAACTCATCATAGTCACGTTATCTATCGATATAGCCAACGTAAACCGTCAAAAGTACTAGGCAAGCATAACCAAAACAAAAGTAAACTATTTCGACAGCCGTACGCTCAATAAAAACTTCTAAACTTGAACATACCGCGGGACAGGGACGCCGCTATCTGTCGCTTCTCCCATCTCACTCTCTTTACGTCAGTTGACAAGCAGTGGGTGAACGAACTTCGAGAGTTTACTGGGCTAAAAGTTGAATGTACCTCCGTTCGCGGACATTACGAACAAGATAGCAACTTTACCATACGCATCGTGTCAATGAAATGACGCGAACACGTTTTGGTGTGGCGGCGAATTTAATCAGTAAACCGCGTAATTAGAGTCCATTTTCTTTCGCAAGTTGCTAGTGTATAGGCCGTCTTGGAATAGAACAGCAAGTTTCTCACGACTACCACTACATTCGCACGTTAGTAGTGAGACGTGTGTGCGGATGGGCGTCGGTGTATGCTTGTGTGCGCTCGAGGTTGGTGTAGTCTTGAAAATAATTTCGCGGTCACACCAAGCCGGCGGGTTCATATAACCTGAACCACCTGTCTGTGTTGTGCGCCTAGTTATTTATATCTATGCGCGAACCTATGTAACATAGCTATATGTATATATTATCAAAATAAACCAACATAACTTGGCATACGAGGCAGTTTTCACGGATAGCAGCGTTTCTTTTTTTCCAATCGTATACGATAGCAGTCGTATACATACAATGACTGTTAATCTGTCTTCGGTGAGCAATTACTTGAAGAAAAAACGCAATGAAATCGAAAGCGTAGTTTGTAGACGCGAAATGAGTGAGTACACCTGCGCCAGACAATGCTACAGCTGCGAGGATAACTACTTAGTCGATATTTTTGAAAAAGGAACTCTTTAAAAGCACAAGCTATCATTAAGGCATCTTCACACCGTGTCTGAAATAATTGGAACAGTCTTATTTTTTATACAAATAGGTCACATTAGCTTTGTCTTGTCTATGCATCGTAAATTACAGTATTTTAACAAGGGGCATATGTTAACACTATGTTAAGTAAAATAGCACAATATAATTAGAATATTGACACATTAAGTTGCAATGTAGCGTTTGTTAGAAGTCTCTATCGAGCAGGTGTTGTCACCAGTTCCAATTTAAAAGAGTGCAATTTACGTTTCAATCTTCACCATATCAGCCGCAGGACGTCCACTGTTGGAGATAGGCCTCCCCCATAGACTTCCAAGACTTCCAAAGGACCGGTTAAAAATCTATGTGACATTTTAACGTTACATTTTTATTCAGGTTTTTATACAGAAATACCATAAGTTCCGACATTCCTGATGGGTTTTCCAAAAACTTTTTGAAATACAAGTCTGTCCTGACAATTAGGAACATAATAATATCAATTCTTTCAAATTATTATATTTTATTTTTATTTCGTTAGATGGCAAACAAGCTGACGCGACGCAGCAATTGATTTCTATTTACATATACATAAACTAGACTGTTGTTAGTTGAACTCTCTCAATGTAATGAAATGATGATGATGTGATGTGATGAATTTTAAACAGCTGTGGATTGTTATAAATCTAAGTATACTTAATATTATAAAAAGATAAGATTTGTTTGTTTGTTTGTAACGAATAGACTCCAAAACTACTGAACCTATTTTAACCATTTTTTTCACCACTAGATAGCTACATTATTCCTGAGTAACATAGGCTATATTACATCACGCTATGAACCACGGGAGCGGAGCATTAACCAAAGACGTAACTTATGGTGGGTGAATTAAGCCACGCGGACGAAGTCGGTAGTAAATAAAAAAACATAAATTATAAGTCGATGAGTATTTTATTAAAAGTAAAAAAAAAGTAAAAAATAACAATAATGTCTCGATACGACGGTTAACAAAAAAATAATAACACCAGCCAGTCCTACTGCAGAACAAAGGCTTCTTCTCATACAGAGAAGGCACAAGCGTCAATCACCACACTACATAAGTATGATCAAGTTTTCTATAAAATAGTAGAAACAAAGTTCTATCTCATAATCACCCTGTCGGTTACTGAACGCCTACAAGAATCAAAGTAATCGATTTCCTTTATACTGCCACCATACGCGTAGGCTGACGAGGAGCTAATACTAATATACTGATTTATCGGAACCCTCATCCTGTAGTCAGGTTACAAAACTGGATTGTAATGTAGTTATAAATAAATAATGGCTTATCCTTGTAGTAATCCATGTGGATAATCTAGAAAAGAAACTAAATCCTTGAAAAATAATCATGATAAAACAAAAGTAATATTAGGTGTTCTATTTTCAAATGGCGAACGCAAAAGCCTTGTGTTCACGATTCTCGTTAAATACATTCTAAAAAAGTATTACTGTTCCAATTTTAAAAGTAAATAAAGGAAATAGTAGGCATTTTTTTTATTGACTTGTGGTTTAACAATCTCCTTTCCAGGTCTTACCTACTTGTTAAAATATTTAAAAGCATGCAGGGTGTGCTTTATTTTACTTATTTTCCTTAACATTATACAAAAGGTACAGGTGGACTTAATGCCTTATCATTATCTACCAAATCATTATCTACCAAAGTCATCTAAAGACTAGACTAGGCTATAACGGTGGTAACAGTCGCTGACAGTCTACCTACACATTAAAATCATCATCATCACAATCAGCTCTACATCTAAGACTTTAGAAACCTCCGGAGATAACGTATTCGATTTGAACTCATCACCAAGTTCGATGACCCTCAACCAGGCCTAATATCGGTCCAATTAATGGTGACTTCATCATCAACGATCATCGTAAATGTTTTAAACATTTCTGCAATGACTGCCACTTTATAATATCCTTTTAGCTCGACAATATCTTATTGGTTGTAAAATTTTATGATTTGCTTTGTTACTTACAATTAGGGAAGATTAATGAGTATTTACATAAATCAAATAAAGGATAATTATTGACAAAGTCGAAGCATTGATTTCAATTAAATAATTTTTAAACACTTTTGAACTGTCAGGGAGTCGGTCAGTTAGTCATAAAGTTAAAGTTAGTATCTCGTTCTAAAACGTAGGTAAGTCTCTATGGAGAAGAACGAGCAGGACACAAATTCCACGGACACTCTTTTCAATTTAGGTTTTTGTATTGAAAACTACTACACCTGTAGGGCGGTTTTTTTTGTTAATAAGAGACGACGGTTAAAGACCAATTTAGAATTGTAATTTCACACAGACGAATTAATGGGCAGAAGCAAGTATTTTTTAATATACGTATACCTAGTCAAATATTTATATTTAAAAACATCTATAAGTGTAAGCTTCTTTAAGTTAAGAATCTAAAATTAGATATTTGAGCTTATTTTAGATTCTTAACTTAAAGAAGCAGTGAATGAACTACGGCAGGTATAGGCGACAAAAACATGGAATTAAATCACTAAATAGGATATTCACCTTAGCATGTCTGTAAACACAAATTCAGCTTGGTAAATAAGCAACATATTGTTACTCCCGTTGAGATAAATTATGTAGAAAAATCATAAAATAAACCGGCCAAGTGCGAGTTGGACTCACGTACGAAGGGGTCCGTACCATTATCTATAAAAACACGGCAAAAAAATCACGTTTGTTGTTTAGGAACCCCCCTGAAATAGTTGATTTATTTTAATTTCATTATCTATACATATAATAAAATCGTAACGAGGCCAATTCTGTACATTCAATATTTTTTGTAAAGAGTAATTCTCACATGTTAAATACATTATACTGAACCCAAAAAAATGGTTTTTAGAATTTTTGTCTGTTTATTTGTTTGTTTGTATGTATGTACGCGCATAACTTTTAATTCCTGCACCGATTTGAACAAAACTTTTGGCATTGTGTTGACAGTAACCTGAGCTGTAATCTTAGGTACAATTCATCACGCTATGTCACATAGGGGTTAGACACAAACAGTATGAACACTATTAACTTAAAAATACTGAACGCGAACGCAGTCGCGGGCAACAGCTAGCTTATATATAAAGTGAATATACTTATAATTAAATATTCTGTGAATATTTATAACTATTGCCGTTATTAATTTCAAGCAAACACGTGCAAAAAAATCACATAGGCGCGCTACGGCCAACGGGAGCGGAGCAGTACCCAAAGACGTAACATAACGCGGGTGATATAAACCACATGGAAGTCGCGGGTAGTCCGCAAGTAATTCCTATAATCTGCCTTGAGGATGATCTTCAATGGTAGTACCTTCTCTGTGTGAGAAGAGGCTTTTGCCCAGAAGTAAAATAAATAAATATCTTGGGACAACTCACACACGGCTATCTGATCCCAAGCTAAGCAGAGCTTGTGTTATGGTAACCAGACAACTGATATACATACTTATATAATTTATAAATATATACATATTATAGATAAATTACACCCAGACACAGAACAAACAATCATGCTCATCACACAAAGTTTGTCCTGGGTGGGAATCGAACCCACGACCTCCGGCTTAGCAGTCAGGGCCGCTAACCACTAGACCAACAGGAATACAATAACAGACTGACAATAATAGACTGGTGTTATTGATCTTACATTGAATGGAGAGGTATGCTTACGTCATCACGGCCCGAGTTTCCCATTTCTGTCGCAAGAAAGTCGCCCACTTCGAAACGATCAAAACAAACTAAAAATAGCCTGTTGTATCATCAATAAATACATACCAATGTATTCATAAGTTATATTTATAGGTAAACACGTGTAAAAGGGCAGTTACACAAGTTTTCTCAAAAATAAAATATAAGAAGCGCAACCTGCAATCATTTCTAAAAGAAAAGTTTTCATTCAAAATTCTGTCTGTAGTACGGCGTGTAGACAAAATAATAATAATAATAAAAATCTTGGGACAACTCACACACGGCTATCTGATCCCAAGCTAAGCAGAGCTTGTGTTATGGTAACCAGACAACTGATATACATACTTATATAATTTATAAATACATACATATTATAGATAAATCACACCCAGACACAGAACAAACAATCATGCTCATCACACAAAGTTTGTCCTGGGTGGGAATCGAACCCACGACCTCCGGCTTAGCAGTCAGGGCCACTAACCACTAGACCAACAGGCCCGTCTTAAAATAAGTGTACAATACTTATTTAAGCTGTTGTTGGTCCCGGCTGCCACTCATAGACCTTTGACAGTCTTTGCGGATAGTCAGAAGCCACGAAGACTGGTAACCAATCTTACCAAGAGGTATCGTATTTTCGTTTTGCCCAGTAACTGTACTGGGCAACACGAAAACACGATATCTGCCCATTAGACCTCCACAACCCAATGGTTGTCAGATAGGCAGTCATTCCATGTAAAACACATCATATTTAGCTGCATCCTGTTAGACTGGAAGCCGACCTCAACATAGTTGGGAAAGGGCCAGGCAGATTGATTGATTTTTTACCTAACGGGTAAAAATTCCTATTGAAAAATCCCTAAAACCGATATTGTATAATTAGATAATATTATTACCTAGATTCCGCACACATATTGTGCCACGGGAACTGGACATTTTTCCAAGGTAAAAATAGATAGTAGCTTATGATCCAATCCAGATTATAATTCTATGTCTGTGCCAAACATCTAGGTTTGTTTAGCCGTTTTAGCGTACTTGATTAACAAACATCTATCCATCCAAACTTTCGCATTATATTAATAAGATAAGATATCATAGTGTGAACATATTTTTAATAACAATAACATTTATCATCTCGGTCGTAAACACCTCGATTTCTTTCAAAATTCTCAGAAAAACAGAATGTAACAATTTATTCAGTTCAAGAGAAAAGTGTCGAATGTAGAACGAATACGCATACCATATTAAAAGAAACGACGGTTTGCATCGCAAGGGGAGGTCGATGACCGATCTCGCGGGCACTGATTGAATTTCAGACTTCAAGTGATAAATTAATTAATTTTATTGTTTGCAATCAAAATTATACTGAGTGTGTGTTCGTAGAAATTTAATTTAATTTATTTACGATCACCAACAAAAGATATACACAAATAATTCATCATCATCATATCAGCCGCAGAACGTCCACTGCTGGATACAGGCCTCCCCCATAGATTTCCAAAAGGACCCTTTGGAAGCTGCCTGCATCCAGCGTCTTACACCGTAGTTTAATTTTCATAAGCATCAACATTTTATGATCAATTCGATCTACATAAACGTAGAAGAATAATTCATGTAAAGAATTTACATAGGTTTTATTTAGTTAGGAAGACACGAAAAAGGTGGACTTGATAGCAAATTGTATCACGATCTATCTGGTTTATTTATGGTTCATTATGAGAAGAAACGTTTAGGTAAACATTGTGTGGGACGCCCTGCTGCACGGTGGACTGGCGACTTAAAGAAGGTGGCGAACTGCCCATCACTAGGATAGTTGGCGCTTTTTGCCTACGCAGCTTGAGCCTACGTTTAGCAGTAGACGGCTATAGGCTGATATGATGGTAAGAAAATAATAGAACATAAATATAATTTAATATTGGTGGTCCTCCCACATTTTATTATCATTTTAATGAAGATGAAAATTAATATGAAAGAGCTTGAAGTCTTTGGGACGTCTAGATTCTCTACAATTTTTTTTTATGCTGTGTTGTCATTAGGTCCATCAGTTTATAGTGCCTGTGCTTTTCACGTTTATATACGTGAAAACTTGTCGTGAAATGAAAAATCCCCTAAGTCATTCTCCAAGTAACATTTTCGTCAAATGTTTTCACACAATAATTTTCCGAACGAATTTCGATCACGGGGTCATTCTCAGTGGAAACTAGCCAAAGTGTTATGCTACATAAGCCTATCGCAATCACAGGTGCACCCCCTCTTCCCTCGCTCTCATAATCCGATGCAACGGCAATCCGATACAACCGGGGAGAGATCAGGCGTAAAACCAACAGCTTCGGCCTCAGTTACGAATTACCACACCACCAACATCCAAACTGCGGGCACTGAGAAAATCCTAATTGAACCCAATAACGCTTTACGACTTGGACCCCAAGTCACGCTTGCGAACACGGGACCAATAGAACTAAAAGCGTAAACGCAAACGTTATGAAAGTCAAGCACACATATTGACATTCACACACTTTTGACGAAAAGGCAACCTATTTAGATCAAAAAAATAAAAATGACTCAGTCTTGCTCAAAACCATATCATTGTATACTCCCATTCACATGACATTAGGCGTAGCACCACAGGAGCCGTTCTACGTTCTAACCAGACGAAAAAATAATAAACACAGCACAGACGTAGCACCATTCCTTTCATCAACCACTTAATATTAAGCATTACATTCATCACCGGCTTTTTCCTTCTAAACCAGTGTTAGTTAGTAAACAAGTACTGAGTCACCGGCACAGTTCCGATAAACAGCTCGTGTTATAGTCGTTTTGTCTGTCTGCCCGTCTGTATGCCTCGGAAGTGAAAGTGTATAGAAAGCGGTGAAAATCTCGGCGAGCGCACGATCTTTCCCCAGCCGAACACTCTAGACAAATGCAACGCCTATGCAGCACTGTTTCTGTGTACCTACGTATTGTCTAAGTTTAACGAGCGGTCGGAGACAACGAAATGTGAAATCGAAGACCACACGAGAATTCTAATCTGTCTTTGTCAGCTATTCAATGCTTCTCTAGCTAAATTCTAGTGCTTAGTATGTGCCGCGGTCTAGAATGTAACAATCTCGTATAATCTCAATTGAACGACTTACCTGCTAGCTGTTAGTCTCATTAAAAAGATCAAAAAGAAATCATCATTAAAACACAATCATAAGAACATTGTTGCTTGTGACCTACATTTTGTTCACGCGACTCTGACTTTAAAATTTAGGAAGATAGAGTTGAAATTGGTGTAGATAATCGAAAAAAAGTGAATGTTTAATGTCAAGAACACGATAAAAATATCTAGGGAGAGTATGAAGAGTAGATCACGGTCAAATGTAGACTTTCACCACTTTCTCCGACCTAAATGTGTGTATTGTCGTAGGTCGAGTGGTCGGCCTTCGGGGTGCCACCACTTTTGGTTTTATCTGTCACTTTCATTAACCTATGTCTGTAGAAAGTTGTGACGTAGCATCTTAGGGCGGCGAAGGTAAAAGTACCAGGAGAGAGTTGGAAAATAGGTCGATAGATGTTGAAGATACACAACAGGGCAGCAGGGCTCTTGAAGAGGTGCGGTGCTCGACAGCCGATGCTTCAGATTCAGATAACATAAAGAGAGATTAGACATTGCATGAGAATTAGAAATCGAACCGTTAAAAAAGGGTAAGAACACGAGTCAGGTAGTAATTTAGATGAATTCGGAAGTCCTACAAACAAAAAGATAGATTAAGCAACTACATACGCATCAGAATATACAAAAAGAAAGACTAAGTATTTGTTATCGAAAAAACTATCTAAAGTTTTAGATCACGTACACAAAAAAGACACTGTCTAGACTTTTAGATCTAGACCAAACACTTGTTTCGTATCTAGGTTACCACTTTACCTTTATGACTGAGAAACCATCGAAATTTTATTGACGTAAGTATATTTTATTTAGATATTGTGCCTCAACATCTAAGTATGTAATGAAAATATTACAATAGCAATGCAGCAATCGTTTTTCCCGGACTCGTTAAGCTTCATTGCTTTGGCGCTTTTCTGGTGGTGGTCACTGTTCGTTCTGGCTTTCAGAGTCTGTTGCAGTGATTAGGAAGAGTGCGACGGGCTTGTCTCCTTGAAACAAAGTAAAACAACATTGTAAGAAAACATCTTGATCGTTTACAGAATCAACGCATATACATACACATTATGTCAACATTGTACTCCGGAAATGTAACTTAAATCTAAATATAATAAGGTTTTTTTTTTTGTAAGTGGTAATCTTTGGAAATATTAGGTACTCCAATTACAAATTACTGAAATATTTTTATTAAGTAGAAAGTTTTATAAGCATTTTTTAGTAAACTTGACTTCCACACGGACGTCGTTGCAGCAAAAGCTAGTATAGTAGTGTTTCACCACTTAATATAAAAATCTATATAGGTACTCACTATATATTTTTCTAAAATAACAGAATCGGTACATAATAAGTGCAGCAAATATTAGCAAATAAAATATAAATCCTGTAGTTACAATAGTTAAAAATTCTATAGACAATTTACAATGATCATTATTTTTAAATTCGAAATGTAAATAGATGAAAAAGAAATTATTTATTAACAAGACTAAATATTAGAACGATAGAATGTCAAAAAATGTGTTTTCTTATTTTAAAAGTTTAAAAAACGAACACCGAATTACTAGCGTAAATCATTCGTGTATTGATAACAGCTATTGGCTGCACGATCGATATGCATAATGATATTGCCCTTTGATCAACAACAACAACAACTTGCAACATAGTAGATAAATGTTGATAGCTATTTGTAGAAAGTTATTTGTAGTTATAGAGTGTGTTGTGCGTTTGATACTTAGCGTTTCTACCTTAATCGTTGTCGCAGAAAATGATATGCGTAGAATACTGCTTTTAATTTTACAATTGCGTTTAGTTCTGCCAATGTACAGTCACATTATAATCAAATTATTACGACAAACTAATTAAATATGATAGGTAATTGTGACATTATTATCCAGAAATAAGTTGTTTTATTGTTCATTCAAAATTTAGGTGTTGCGCCGACCCCAAGTAACATGGGATAAGGGCAGGAAGATGATGATGATTCAAAATTTAGGTATCCTTAGAATACATTTCCAAATCAAGCGTTAAACAACTAACTGCTTTGAAAAAAGGGAGAAATTTTGATGTTATATACTTGGTTCGTTTTGACAGTTTTCACTATCATCACTGACTCATTGCTCAGCTACTCAGATCTACCCACGAAAGTGAAAATGTACTGACTTTGTACCACTAATGTAACATTTTCATGGGCAGCTGTATTCTGCAAACAATGAGATTTCCCATGATGTGTCAATTGCCAGCCCACGCGTCGGGCCTTGCCCTTAGATTTCACATTTTAGAAATTCTTTAGGTACCTAATGAAGTCTTCACTTCGTAGAACGGAAAGTCGAACTTTGAAGTACTTTACTGTCGGCTTTGAAGACAGTTTTCGTTTAGAACGAAAACTGTCTTCCAAGTTATTCATTTTAAGTAAAAAGACGAATTCTCTACTAGTCAATCAAAGGTAGTAAAGAGATATCATGGCAGGTGCAAATTATCGTACGAGCCAAAATTGGAAATTTAGAAAATAGAACACAAATAATTACTTTCCTAAATTACGAATGATTTATGATGAAATAAGTTTATTTTTTACGTTTAAGTTTTGTAGTTGAATTTTCTGGTCTTGCACAAAGATAGTTCGATTAGGACCCTGCTGTATAATAAAAAGAAAAACCTTTTCTCCCTTATGTCTTTGCTCGCAAATAAACTCTTAAACAAAAGGGAATGAGAATATGTGGGCTGACCATAGTATAGGTTTTAGAAACCCTATCTAAATATAGATAAGAGCCAATAGAAACTGCACTCTATAGAGTTCGATTTAGAAAACTTTTTAGAGAAAGTGAAAAAAATAATTATGCCATTTCATATTCATGGTGATGATATGGGATTAGAAATTATGGGTAGGCAGAGCAGATAACCACTTCGATTTTCCCACGCTTTTGTCAAGAATTAAAATCCCATCATGTTATATTGCAATGTTCCATTTTTGGACTTAAGTCGCTCTCTCTACTTCAAATGGAGTGTTCCAAGACTCCAGGGTGCCAACTTCAAGGCTCAGAGTCCTTCTACCTGCCGTAGACTGGAACATTATGAATGATAGACCCAGGTCCACTGCCTGTGGTTAACTGCCTGATCCTAAGCACGACTGCTACGCTAGAGATCTTGCGTTTGATTCCCAGGTCGAGCAGTGTTATTAGGTTTTTTTTACGAAAAACTCAGTAGCAGCTTGGAGTTACAATTTGTGCTCGGTTAATGCTCGCCCTCTATTACATGGGACCTAAACATTCCGGTGAACTGTGCGTGTACAATTGGTATACGTCTGCTTATCCTTCAGGGAATACAGGCGTGGTGGTGTACCCAGGTCCAATGACCTTAAGAGCAATTCTACTGATTAAACACGTTGAAAAGCTAGTCGCAATCTCATCTCAGCTACAATCGATGTCGAAAAATAAAGTTAAATTAGAAGTACTTTTGACAAATTGAGACTGACATTAGATTGTGATCGTTCCTAAAACTTAATAAAACAATTGCCCCCAGAAATCTGTAAACAATTTCAAACGGGACTTCGGTACGCAAATTTTTCGACTTCCTATAATTTGTCACCAGACCGGATGAACCTCTAAGTGATCCCTGACTCTATCAGAACTGAATAGATCATATAATCTTTCTTTTGTACGATCTCGTGCTTAAAAGCTAATCTCAACAATTTAATGATGTTACCACACCAATAAAATCTTGTAGTGTTGAAAGCAGACTCTTCGCAGTCTGTGGTAGGTCATTGACCTTTAATATCTTTCTTTCTATCCAATAACGAACGCGAAAAAAGTCGAAAACCTAGCTCAAATTTCCAAAATGTAAATATTTATGTAACGTTTCTTTATAAAAAAATCAGAAATCCAGAAAATTTTCTATAGCTATTTAAAAAAGCAGCTCTGTAGTCGCCATTGCGTGTGTGTTACCGAAAATCAAGCAAGACCCGCTTGGTAAAAGTTGCCAAGTAAATGTCAATGACCCGCGGCATGTGCGATTTTGACCTTAACAAAGTTTATGTAGCAAAGTCAGTGAAAGTGGGGGCATCAATCATTTTGCGGGGAAAGTGCAAACCCTTCGATTATGACGTTTAACAACAATTTCTTAGGACCGTAAAAGTACCTACCTACTGATTGACATTGATTAATATTGTAGTTTAAATTTGGAATGAAATTTTAATTTTAAATGAAAATGTTGTTCACACTTTTCTCATTACATGTTCGAAATAATTGCCAATCTGATTGATTGGAAATCGATTAATTCGAAACCGATCCGATTAACTGACCTTTTTAAGTGAACTGAATTAATAAGTCGATAAGAAAATCATTAGGAACTCTTGTAAAACATGCGTGAAAGTTTTGTTGGGTATTTTTAATTTACGTATGGCAAAGGCGCCATCTGCTTTAGAACTGTAAGTATAATACCTACCCACCCGATGTCTTCGATTTTTTAAAACAATTTTTATAGTTACGAACTTCACTACTAAAGTACTTATATTGACCAGTACCTAATATTGCTACCAGAGTATTACGGGTAAATATGTCATTTTAAAAGATGGATGATGAAGAGGAACCCAAACATTTAGATATAACGAGATTATGGAATAGAATCACATGCGTCTAATTTTTGTACTAAGACTACGTAATTATTCCAGAAATGAATGTAAAATTTGACAAAAGTTTAATAAACAAAAATAGTTTAATAAACTAACCGGTAACGGCAGATTATTTGTCATGGCTCTTCGTTCACTTGATCGCATGCAATATTCCGCTGCAGCTCGCAGGTGCAATTTGCCGATGCGATTTCCCGTGCCTGTCGATTCACGAGTCATGTTCTGTATTATCATTTCCTGATGTGCTTGGTTGGTGGATTTACTGAACACATTTCAAATAATTGGTCTAAGACATGACAAGGAACATAAAAAATACTGAAAAAAGGATTAAAAAACTATATTTCGAAACAGCGACATCTATCGAAGACATGAAGATTTATTTTTAAAACTTGCTTATCTCGATGCAGCGCCATCTCCTGATAAGTTTAAAAACTATTTCGATACTTTTTCTTGTTTTGAAAAACTGTTTTATCGACAATGAAGCTGACTGACAAACCGTTTGACTTTTAGGCAAATGTTGCCAAGGCTAGAAACTAATATCTACCAAAAGTGTAAATAATTAAGAGTTCATTATCATATAAAAAAAAAAAAAATACCATCACGCCTGTATTCCCCGAAGGGTTAGGCAGAGGTGTACCGATGTACACCCACAGTTCGCCGGTATATTTAGGTCCCATGTAATAGGTGGCGAGCCTATTGCCATTAACCGGGCACAAATCCAAACTCCAAGCTGTTACTGAGAATTTCATAGAAAAACCCAATAACACTTTTTGCTCGACCTGGGAATCGAACCCAGGACCTCTAGCGTAGCAGTCGCACTCAGGACCACTAGGCCAACGCCAGCTAGGCCATTATCATCTTTTCAATATAATTCTGAATCTAATATTGATGTAATAATATTTCATATTGCAGCATGTTCAAAAAGACTTCTCTTCTTAGACAACTATCAATAATAGCAGTAGCGCAAATGTTACAACGTTAAACTGTTAATTATTAAATCAATAATCAATATTTAAATCAAAGTATCAGTTGTAGTTACTCTTTTTTTTAAATGGGACAAGCCCGCCACACTGTTCCCAAACCACTGCAACTTCTGTAAGCCAGAATCAACAGTGGCGACCACAAGAAAAGCGCCGCCGAGACAATGAAGCTCGACGAGTCCCGGAGAAACGATTCAACTGTCTTGGATCCCGCAACGAAATGAATCAGAAAAGATTAGCGGAGGAGTCAGAAAAACATAATTTCCACTTCCCTCCAAACAACCAGGAGACAGAACAAAACTAGGCATTGGCCTAGTTTTGTTCTGTTTCCCAGTTGTACACATCCCTTTGTGCCTATTGAGGCACAAAGGGATGTGTACAACTGGGAAAAGCCCACATTGCCAAGCACCACGGATAGCCACGGCACCAGCGGTACCGCGGTGCGGCGGCTGGCGGTAGTTACTCTTGTTTATTTTTTTTATTTTTTGAAAGTATAATCTTGACTCTAATCAAATAAAGTTTTCAATAACCAATGAAAAAGATTTGTAAATTCTACTAGAATTTTAATAAATAGCCAGTTGGCAACATTGCACAGCGGTGTCATCTGCCATGATTTGGCGTTTGTCTTGTCACAATCACAGAATAGTGCATCGTCTAGAAAATTACAAAAATGCTTTATGAAAAGCTTTATTGGGTGCAAGTGTTCTTAGTAACTGTACTAGTTAATTCTATTCTAGCAGAATGGAACACAAGAGATTACATCAGACGAGAGCACTCTCTCACAAAACCTTACCAAGGTGAGTGACCCCAACCCGGTGACTTTGATCTCACACAGAATTTGCGCTAACAATAAAATTTATCAATTAACTACAGGAGGTGGATATTCGGTGCCTTACTGGGACTTCTTAGGTAACACTATTGTGACGTCGAACTACGTACGATTAACGCCTGACTTGCAGTCGAAGTCTGGCGCTATTTGGAATACTGTGGTAAGTACACATCTATTATCTCCTTCAAATGTCCGAATAAATGCATGATAAGGTGTCATTAATGTATACACAACGCCACGAGGCGACACTGGTCATTTCTAGAGATAAACTGAGCTAAATGGGCAGATTTTCATAATTCTACAATGAGTTGGTTATCAAGAATACAATGCAACATTTTCTTATACCATTATAGACTATGTTTACTCAGATGTTTTATTATGTATCAAGTTTTTTCTTTGAATTTTAAAACATTAATTTATAATTATATATTTTTTTTATATATTTTGTCTGTAACTATACTTTATACCCCTCATACATGTCATTCAAGAATGCTAATATTCTTTTTTTTTAATTTGGGACTAAATACCACATTGTTGTGTAAAGTAGGCAGAAAAGCTGAAAAGTTTTGTTATCTTTACGACTTTAACATTTGATTGGTGTACATGCTTTGTTTTATCGGCAAATGTCTTTTTTTTGCATTTTATTACTTTTGTTCACGAAGCTACGGGTGGAACAATAGTAGGTATTACATTTGCATTCAATGTCTACATGATTTTACATCAAATTGTTTTGAAACATAATGTTGTTCAAGGAAATTAAATATACAACATCAATAACTTTTAACTCAACTCTAAAACGTATATTAAACCATGTTATAGCATTAATTACAATAATGTATCCAAAATATTAAACATAACAATGTAATATTGTATCAATTTTAATGGCAATAGGCTCGCCCCTAATTACATGGGACCTAAAGATACGAGTAAACTGTGGGTGTACACCTCTTCCTATCCCTTCGGGGAATACCGGAGTGTTGATATGTGTGTGAAGTATCAATTACAACTTTATCAATCCACTCTGTGATGTAACAGATTCCTAGCAACAACAAAATGCAATTTGCTATCCTCATTATGCCTGCACTCCATTCATGTAATTATGTTATTACTCATGAATAAACATCCATATTGTTTGACATAATGCACCATGTGGGATCTATTGTCTATGGCTCACGACGAAAACCTCTTTGCTCTGCCTATGAACACTTTAGTTGGTCATAGACCTCTTTGAATGTGATAAAAAATGCTAGTATTTAGCCTGTGAATCTGTCCAAATAAATTTCGGATTTTCTTATACAGACCCTATTGAGGGGTTATTTTTAGTATATGCATTTGTCATTTTCTTTATTTATAACAAAATCAATTCAGTCATTTCGCTGTTAAAAACTTAACAAACATACAGACTATCTGCATATATGGTACAAAATCTCTATTCTTAGTCCTTCAAACTCTAATATGGTATTGTTTGCACATTGATTATGTTCAGTAAATTTGTGTTACTGGGTCTCCGATGTACTGTGACTAAGACTACAATATCTAACACTACACAAAAGTGAATTGATAAGAAAACAAAGGGTATGATTTCATAAATGTGAATTGATTGAAGAAGGATATAAAAGCAATTTGTTTATGTATGAAGTTCTTTAATTAGTAGTTAAAACAAGGCATTATTGTGGGTATTAGGGCTAGTACATATCGAAGCTGTATGTGGCTACAGCATTCACAGATGAAATATGTAATTTAATTATCCAGACCAATTCCGGCCACAGTGGCTAATCTTAATGCATACTAGCAATGTACACAGGAGATATTATAGTGCGCAAGCGTGTGCGCAAACACAGGTGCACTCTCTCTTCCCTGACTCTCATGACCCGATGGGACGGATATCTGACACGACCGGAGACATCAGGCGCAGGACCAACGGCTTTACGTGCTTTCCGAGGCCTGCAAAACCACAGCTCAAAATTCAATAATTATTTTTATCATTATCAAATCTAGAAATAATGCAAGGCTAATGTAGTTTTAATGGTAAAACTAGCCTTCAGGTAAATTGTTTAATTTTTCAATGCAAGTAACCAACCGGAACAAGGTCACAAATACAGCACATAATACACAATGTATTATACAAAACTGTGTCCTATGACAATTATAGAAAGCGCAAAATTACATCTTATCTGTGGGAGAATAAAGTTGAAATTGATTATTGAGCAAATCTGACGTAATGTTAAATTTCAATGGCAATGCCAAACTGCTTCATGCTTCATTCACTTTTGTATTAAAAAGTTAGTTTGCCGTGAAATTATTTAATTTTTCGTTTGTAAATAAAAGCCTATTAATTAGTCGATCTGGTCGTAATTTTAATTGGTTTCATAATTTAGCTGTGTTGATATTTGGAACAAAATGGCCATTGATGAAATTCCTGTAGAAGACCTACATCACGCCAACCTTGGAATTATTCCGATCTGTCACCCTGCTTCGTCCCCTTGGTGGGACAGATCGGAAAAGGTTTGATCTGTCCCCCTGATAACGAGGGGTCAGTAACTAATTGGTAGGGGGGAGGGAGGGAACTTTAGTATTTAATTGTTTTCAAACCTAAAATTCAACAACACGGTCTTACAAGTTGAATGACTATTATTATATGTTTAGGAATCTCACGTAATAAAACAAAAGACGATTGTTAATAGTGACTGACTGATTATCATACACGTATTTTTAGTTGTACTTTGTCCACAACGATTTGCGTTATTTATTAAATTCTTGTCGCCTTTATATTAGCTACTTGACGTCTTTAGGGTTCCTTACTGAAAGGTGCCAAACGGGTATAGCCAGTCTCTCTGTCTGTCCGCCTGATAGAAGACTGTATCTTTTGAATCCGTAATTGATAGGCAATTGAAATTTTCGCAGTTACTATATCATTGAATAATAAAAATAAAAATAAGTTAAAAATGTTGGGACCATTTGGTAATGTTGGATATTGTACGGTGATAAGGAACCCTTCTTGTTCCAGTCAGTCTCGCACTTGACCGGTTTTTTTCACATATTAACTTGAAACAAAGACAGTATAAAAACGATACTACAGAAATTCATTGTTTTAGTTAGAAAATATGTTTTATTTATTTATATCCAGTAGGTTAAACATAACGTTTGTGTAGTTTTATTAGTTATATTAACGTAATTCCTTAAGGAAAAAATTAGTAACTGGAATCATAATCAGCTCGTATTTTAAACTAGCTTTCTGCCCGTGACTTGGTTTGCTTTTGTTTCAATCGCGTTAAGTTACGTTCTTGGTTACTGCTCAGCTCCCGTCTGTCGGAGCTTGATGTTATCTAGCCTATACTAATCCTTATAAATTTGGCTATCATATACATTGGATTTGTTCTAATCTGACTGTTAGTTTAAGAGATTAGCGCTTTTAAACAAACATAGAAATGAAAAACTTTAGAATTATAGTTTCATACATTAGTATAGATTCAGCCAGTTTTCTTATCGCATCTGGAATTCCTATAATACTTTTATCCGGCCTCGAATTAAAATTGTTATTTTGCGAACAAAAATAACACTACATTTTCCACATAGATGATACTTTTCGAGAACTTTTAATTAGATCGGTATACATTGCCTTGATTAATTACTAATTAGCGTAGTATTACTAATTAAAACAAAGGTCAATGTTCTAATAGAAGCCCTAATGGCCTCTGGTGTTTTTGAAGAGGCTCTCAGCAGTTAATTGGGTCAAGGGCTTTGGTAAATGTACTCGTTGGCACCTATTAGGAACCCCTCTGAAAGTAGTCGCCTGGTAGTTTTAATTCCTGTTTTCGATGTTGAAACAACTGTGCTCTAGATTTTTATTTACCGACTTCGAAACATAAGAAAAATTAATAAATGGTTAATGCCATTCTAACATACAATCCGTACTTCCGTACTAATATTATAAATGCGAAAGTAACTCTGTCTGTCTGTCTTTTTTTTTCACGCCTAAACCACTGAACCGATTTCAATGAAATTTGGTAGAGATATAGTCTGGGACCCGTCTGGGACCCTAGTTGTACATAAGTTAACACACGCCATGGCAGAAACCACAGAACGCCACCTGCTACGAACCTTTTTTTTTTTTTTTTAAGACGGCAAATCATTAAATATCTTCCCCCGCCCTAGCGTCAGAGAGCGTCGGTCCGCACGTAGCACCCAGTCGTAGCCGATGTTCCACAGGAGCGGCCCTAACACCGATCCCTGCGGAACACCGCACGACATCTCTCGCCGGTTCCATTCACCATTTCGACCAGGGTAGATCACGGCTCTATCACACAGATAGGCCCCGACCACCCGACGGAGGTAGTTCGGCACCCGGTGGTACCGCACTCCGGTACCACCGGGTGCCAAACTACCTCCCCAATGCAAGACCTGCTACGAACCTTACACGTACTCTTCCTTCGGTCTGATCTCCGAAACGGATAGACCTATTTTGACGAAACACTCAATGGCCGATAGCTAATGTAATAAGGAGTAACTTTGGCTACATTTATTTTCCAAAAATAATTAGGGTATCGCGCAAATATATTTAAAACCCCGCACATAATTGACATTCACGGAGGCGAAGTTGCAGGTATAATCAAGTTAGCTTATATTTTTAACACGGTATGAATGTAAAATCCATAAAATTATAATTTCACTTTTGTTTTGGCAACAACATGCAGTTCGATCGCCAAACAACTCCTCGTGTCAATTGTAGTGTTTATTTACATTTAGTTTCTAGCGTCTAAAGTAGTCTGAACTAGGTACAGTCAACAAAGCTATTTGGTATACAGGCAGCTTACATGCGATTACTTTTAAACAATGTTGTGAGTGTGCTGAGCAGTCCAAAATATAAAACAAAAATACCATCACGCCCGTATTTCTTGACGAGTTAGGCAGAGGTATACCAATGTACAATTGTACACCCACAGTTCGCCGGTATATTTTTAGGTCCCATCCCATGTAATAGGGGGCGATCGTATTGCCATTAACCGGACACAAATCCAAACTCCGAGCTGCTACTGAGAATTTAATAGAAAAACCCAATACACTTTTTGCTCGACCTGGAATTGAACCCAGGACCTCTAGCGTAGTAGTCGTGCTTAGAACCACTAGGCTAACGAAGCAGTCCATTTAAATAACTCTCATAAGCCTAAAAAGTAATTAAGATTACAATAAAAATAAATATTGGCAGCAAGATGAATAATTTTGCCTGCGTACCAAATAGTTTTGTTGACAGTACTTACGTAAGCTATGTATCAACAATATAATAGATAATAACAATGTTTTGTTTGTATTATGTTGTCATTTGTGGCCACGTTTGTTTTGTCTGTCGAGTCGAGTTGGTAATTGATATAATCAATCGTCTAAACATCCATTTACACAACAGGATTTTATTTTCGTTCTTAATTGTTATTTGGCATAACTAGCATTTATCATTACGCCTGTATTCCCCAAAAGGCTAGGCAGAGGTGTGCACCCACAGCGCACCGAAATGTTTAGGTCCCATGTAATAGGGGGCGAGCCTATTGCTATTAGCATACTAAACATAGTACCTACCTGTAGTTTCTACTACAGGTAGGTACTATGTTTAGTATTAGTAGCAGCGGTATTAGCGAAATCTGTGTAAAATAAAATAAATAGTATTATATACCATCACGCGTATATTCCCCGAAGGGTTAGGCAGAGGTGTACCAATGTACACCCACGGTTCCCACAGTTCACAGTTAGTAAATAAGTACTTATGTATCTACCTATTAATTATACTACTACGCTAGAGGTTTTAGGTTCAATTCCCAGGTCGAGCAAAAAGTGTTATTGAGTTTTTCTATAAAATTCTCAATAGTGATTTAAAGTAGCAATAAAAAAGTGTGTTTTATTTATCACTTGTAAAGCAGCCACATTTTCAATATCAGTAAAACTAAATTATTCTAAGATACCTAACTCAATGTACACCCACAGTTCGCTGTTTATATTTACTGTTTAGGTGCCGGTGTGTTATGAGTGGGTGTACATTGGTACACCTCTGCCTAATCTTTCGGGGAATACAGGCGTGATGCTATGTTATGTTAATTTTATTTCTATTTCTTCCACAGCCATGTCAAACCCGCAACTGGGAGTTGCAAGTGCAGTTCAAAGTGCACGGTCGCGGCAAGGATCTGTTCGGCGATGGGTTCGCGATATGGTACGTGCGGGACCGCATGCAGACCGGCCCGGTGTTCGGCAGCAAGGATTACTTCCACGGCTTGGGGATTATTGTGGATACGTACAGCAACCATAATGGTGCTCATAATGTGAGTACTTTATTAAATATATGAGGATAATATCATGTGTTAGGTACTAGCTCTTACCTACAATATCATGATTTTTTCGTGGGGAAGTCCTCTGTTTTGGGGTAGGTTAAAAACCCCACGGTGTTCCTCTAACTGCCAATGGCAGGAACACGGGTATCGCTCTGAGCATTCTTCCGCACCCTGGCAAAAGAAGCGGATCCTTCACTAATTTGGGATAACATTAAATGAATTGTGTCGTATGTTACTGTCTGCTACGTACACTATCTCTATATAATACATGAAAGCGCATTACCTCATAATAATAAGTGAAGGGCCAGTGGTCCAGGCGCTCGGTTCTTGATTACGATACCGGGCTCACAAATGTGACGTTTTCATTTCATTATGTAGTTCATCTCGGGCGTCTCTGCAAGCCATACGTTTTTGTTTTATTTTATTTATGAGCCTGTTCTGTTCCATTCCTAGACAAAGAGCTCCCTCCTCCTCCCTAATAAGTATATTAAAATAAAATATCCCACAATCAAACTTACTGTAAATGACTACTATGTCTTCTCCACTCGTTTCCAGCACCAGCACCCGTACATATCAGCGATGATAAACAACGGGTCGCTGCACTACGACCACGACCGGGACGGCACGCACACGCAGGTGTCCGGCTGCGAGGCCAAGTTCCGCAACTACAACCATGATACGCACGTGTCCATCACTTATATGGACGACACTCTCACTGGTACGTACGGTACTTACGGTACGGTATATAAACAACTATCATCTCAGCTACAATAAATGTCAAAAATAATGCAGGTAATATTATAGTGCACAACTGTGTGCGCAAACACAGTTGCACTCCATCTACTCGCACTCATAGTCCCAGGGGGCGGCAATGCGACACTATCGGAGAGAGATCAGGCGCAATACCATCAGCTTTAAAAGCGCATGTTCATTTGGTCTTTAAAGCTCGCATTCGGGTGAACACCCGCATGCTGTATATCGACCGCACGAGGCCTTACAACCTATGGAATTCATTGGTTGGTGTAAAAAACAGAAATCTCCCGTACCCCACGTACGTGCCCTATCGACTTATGAAAACGATTACAGCATGCGGTCCCTATGGCATGCGTGAACAGAAATCTTCCGCACCCCGAATACGAGATCTAACGACCAATGAAAATGTGCCTTTATATGCTTTCTGAAGCACGGCAGTGTCACGCCCACAACTTTCAAACTCCAGGCTGCTACTGAGAAATTCCCAATAGAAAAACCATTTAACAGTGTGCCCGACAATAAACCAATATAATATAATACTAAATAAACCAATTTCCTCCTTCCAGTGTCCACGGATTTAGAAGGCAAGAACGCATGGAAGGAGTGCTTCAAGGTGGAGAACGTGCTGCTGCCGACCGGGTACTTCTTCGGAGCGTCTGCCACCACCGGGGACCTCAGCGACAACCACGACATCATCGCTATCAAGATGTTCGAGCTTGATCTACTGGAGGCTGTGAGTTATTTTAATTTCTCCTAGAAATAAATTATTTCAAAATTACAATTTTGTACCTCGTACTGCCTCGTTAACGTAGTGGTCCTAAGCTTGACTGCTACGCTAGAGATTCTTGGGTTGGGTTAGGTCGTGCAAAAATTGGCTAAGCGATAGGCTGGTTCGCTGCGTCGTGGGTTCAATTCTAGCTAGAACGGAACAAATATTTGCATGGCCTAGATTCTTGTTTCGGGTCTGGCGGTTTGTGTATGTGAGTTTATATGTCTGTACACGCAGCCACGATACGAGAAAAAATACTAGTGAGGAACAACGTTTAAAAAAAATGCTTACTATTGCCATGCAGCATTTTTGGGTAATCGCGTTTGACAGCTCATAAAAAGTATGTAAATTGATTGATGGTGTCAACTACCCAATTGATAAAGCCTTGATTCTTGAACTCCGTCTCTCTATTTTTTTGAATAGCAATACCAAGGTAGATAGCAAAAAGTTACGTAAGTACACAAAACTCATATTTTTTTTTTTCAGCAAAACAAAGATGAAGACCGTTCCCAAATAATCCCGTCAGCGGCCTCGTTCGAGGCTCCCCGCGAGAGAATCGACGACACGAAGCCTGCCATGTCAGGAGTCAAAACCTTCCTCTACATGATGGGGATAGCCATCGTCATCATAGTCCTCGTGATCCTAGGCATCATGTACTACCAGAAACGACAGGAACAGACCAGGAAAAGGCTCTACTGAACATCTGATGCCTTAGTACATTATACAGTTGGTTCAAAAGACATTCCTTTTTTAAATTACAAATCTTTCTTTTTGATTAGCCGTTTAAAGGTGAAGCCAGTGGAGCGTAATTTTTTGAGTTGTGAGCCGCGTAATTTCGGTCGCGTAATTTCTACTACATTCGGTTTCATACAAAACTCTTGCTTCGTTCACACGGCGACGCAAAATGAGTTATCAGTTTCAGTAGAAAGTAAATAATGCGACCGAAATTCTGCGTCTCACGACTCACAAAATTACGCTCGTTTGGCCTCACCCTAATAGGGAATATGCATGGTTTTATTTTATTAACTAGCTTCTGCCCGCGACTTCGTCCGCATCAAAGTTGACATATTATCCCACGGGAACTGTACGTTTTTTCGAGATAAAAATCAGCCTATGTGTTATTTCGCACTATTACCTATCTCAGTGCCAAATTTCATTCAGATCCGTTCAGCCGTTTGAGCGTGAAGAAGAGACAAACATGTACTTGCGCATTTATAATATTAGTAGGTTAGGTAATCTTCTTTTATGTAATAAACAGATTAGTAAAACTATTTTTCAAATAAATATGAAATTAAAAAATATGTAAGCTATCTAAGATTTGTTTCTATCTCTTTCTAGCAAAACGAAATTTAACACGGAATTTATCAGGCGTAGTGTTATGTGACGTCACAGTCCATGTCGGATTTCTCTGTCTAATCGGTGCGTAATTAATAGTTTTGAATGCTTATATCGGCTGTATTTCTTTGCCGATTTTATTTTCATATTTTGTTAATAAATACAATTTTAAAAATCCATGCATATTCCCTATTGTTTCTTTTAAATTTCTTTTAGGAATGTCTGAAGTTTTATACAGGTTGTATTTTCTTCGCGATGATACAGTGAGAGAGAGAAACAGTGCTATTAGCCAGCTATGCGTTGAAAAAAGACAAAACATCGTCTGACTTTCAAAAGTATCATCGCGAAGACAATATTCCCGAACTGATGTATTTAAAAAAGAAATTGAGGTAAAAGCAATATTATTTTGTAATAATAATTTATTGATTTTTGAGTAATACAGGAGATGCCAAGACCAATATTAAAATATGAGATGTAAAAGACTAATTTTTAATTAAATTCTAACTCCAAATAAATTGTCCTTGATCTTATTATATTGTTAACTATATTCAGTGTTAAATTGGTCTGTTCGTAAAAAAAATTAGGAATTGTGATTAATAAAATATTTCTTATTTTTCAAGACTGGAGGCTTAGGTAACTTTTAATCTCCAATAATTATCTTTCGGAGTAAGCAAGGTGCATGTGATTTAAAATAATGTTTCCGAATCACTCTTAAATCCTGGGAACCTACCATCGTCCTTTAAAACATTATTATGTTAATATTACTTTACAATTTCAGTAGTTTGATTTTCAACGTAAGGCTAAGCGCAGAGAGTTGAAAATCCAGCAGCTAAAATTACAAAGTAATATTAAAATGCTACTGTTTTGAGAGATGTTAGCCCCCTGTTTTTTTATCAATAACTGAACGCTTGTTATCGCCAAAAAGTCATGTCAATTATTCAAAAATTACATTCTAAATAATCAACGCGAAAAACAGAGGGAACATAGCTTTCGCAGATTCCAAATTCCCGCCTTCTAACATCACTCATTTGAAGTATTACCAAATGATTTTATTAACTTTACGTCAACCTTAAGACGCTATACGACATTTGCAATTATCAACCTTATGTTTATCAAGTTAAGTAACATTTTTGTTTAATTAATTTGCATAAAAAAATGAAATCTCATGACAACTTTCTTTTCTCTTTGGTTGTTTGTGTGGTCACTTTTTTAGGTTTAAAGGGTAAATAGTCATAACACCCCCGTATATAACCACTAATATAATAAGAATCGTGAAGTTTGACTGCATTTTTATACATATGTACCTATTTATGTTTATTTAACCAATTTTTTTTTTCATTTTGTCTGGTAGTCCGTAATATCTAATTACTACCGTGTCTTCAATTCCGAAAATTATTTTTGATTTCAATGTTTTTTTTCAATAGTGTAAAACAGTACACACTGTAAAATTATTTTTAAATGCAGTCCAACATTTAGAATTAATAGTCGTTACATGAAGTTTATGTAAGTACAGAAACATTATACTTAATGTATACTTAGTCACTATTTTATTATTAATGATTATAAAACATACATATTTTTATAACTGGCTCAACATATTAATATGATTCAACATAGAACTGGTTTTCCATATTATATTTTATGTTTTCTATTATTTGTTAAGATAAAGCTATGATTTATAATTTATAATTATGTTACAAACCATTGGTAGAAGGCTAAGGAAATATTGGCTGGCGCCATTATATAATTTAGTGTTGGGACACTTTCTAATTGCGTTTATCGATTTGTTCCCGTATTTTCATAGTGGAAAAATAGTTTAGTTTTCATCCCTGTTTATTTAAGGTTTCTTCAACTATATTCATAGAACATACATAAACTATTGCTTTCATCACAATCAAAAACACGACAAATACAAGTTTTGAATAGGCAAGTACATAATGGTCGATTTTGATACGTCGAAAAAACAGTTCAAGCTAAATTAAAATCAACAGGTTTAAAAATAAGCTAATATCAAAACGTTTACTTATTTAACAAAACTGCGTTTATTTATGTGTAGTGTATAACAAAATGTGTATTCAGAATTGGCCATGTGACAAGTAAATTTAAAACATCTTAAAAGAATCAATCTGTCTTTTTCATGATTGTGAAACAACGCATAATTGAAGTTTGTTATTATTAATTTAATCGTTAAGTCTGTTACACTTGATCCATTTTGAACACGAATTCATTAAGAAATTATGAAATAAAAGTATTTATATTTAGTTCCTTTTGCAATATTACCTGATGTTTAAAATGGCTCGAATGTAACGTAATCATTATGTGAACGAGTGATGTATGTGTGTTTAATAAAAATGATTTATAAACTTTTCATCGTGTTCTTTGATTTCATCTGCTCAACCCTCGACCTCGCTAAAATTCAACGAAGTGAATTTCGTGTTTGTTCAAATTGCAAACACTAGTAGTTTTGTGGACTTTACGACACATCAAGCTTACATTTGCAGTATTTTAACCGCATTTATAATAATTATACAGGCTTTTCGTGCAGTGAGATAAAAGAAAACGTATAGCTTGAAGTTATGTCATGGTTACAATTATATACATTTGTATACCCAATTATCAACATTTCCGAAATAAACTCAGAGTTTATTGTTCATGCGATATGTAGGTCGATAAAAGTTTGCTCCTTTTATTATAACAACAAAATAATATCGTTATATCAATGTTACAATAGCACGTTTTAGTATAAGCAATCCAAATGTGCAAACCTAAAATCCACCACCTCTGCCTAACCCTTCGGGGAATATATTTCAATAACAATATTTTAAACTATCGCTATTTGGCCGCACTGCTAAACGAGACGTGCGCGTCACTAAACGCCACAACTCCATGATTCCTTGAAATGTCAAAATGACAGTGACATTTATGACTTAAACCAAGCGGCTGAAGTGAAGCGGCGTTTGGTGCTGCTGGTGAAAAGTTACAGTTGACTGGCTCTGTAATTATTCAGTGAAATTGTAATATTTCAGGATTGACGTAGAAAACACATCCTATTTATCAAAGGCGTGTACCTAAACGAATCCAGAATGGATGGAAAGTCGTTCCTTTACTCTTGGTGCGCCAAGAAGGGACTTGCACCGGTCTACGATATTCGGGCTACAGGTATGGAAAATTACTAGTTTCTGCAATTAGTAGTAGTAGACTAATAGGTGCAAAACAAATAATAGAATGTTATAATCATTAGTTTTCAATTGCATATCATATTCTGGTTTGTCTTCAATTCTTAAATATTGATTTTTGAACAATCTGAAAGGGGCTTTAACCTTCTAAACAGGAGGAGGATTTAAAGCCTAAATACAATTCAATAACTTTAGTTGTGTCTGTCTTTTCGTATCAGGTCGAAAATAAACATGAAATTGAACCTATACTAACCAATTAACACCCAATCTTTAAATTGTCTGTATTTCTGAATACATTCAACCCTAATCTCTTCAAAATTAAATTGAACAGGCTTATTCTGGATAAGCTCATCCCATTGTAGAATTTGCCTATGTCACATCTTACCAAGACTAGAGTCAAGAGCTTACCCAACTCAAATAAAAAAAATCTAACCTAAATCTTTCAGGGCCGCGTCATCGGCAGCGTTTCTTATGCGAAGTTCGCGTCGATACGATCACCTATGTCGGCGCGGGGAACTCCACGACGAAGAAAGAGGCCCAGATGAATGCCTCCAAGGACTTTGTCAGCTATTTAGTCAGAGCAGGGCTCGTTGAGGGTTCTGAAGTGCCTGAGGACCCAAAAGTGTCTGTGAAGGGTGATGATGAAGATCAGGGGCAAGGAAATGGGGACACACAGCAGCATGAGCCGAGGCAGCAGCAGCATGAACAAAGATCTGTGTTTCAGGTACTGTGCACCTGTTTTATTGTTCAAATATCAGGTTTTGTTTGTGGCCGACTACTAGGTTCATGAGGGCTAAAAAAATAGCAAAAAGAAGGATTCTTACCTCGATAACAGGGTGCGCCCACTATCGGCATCTGCACGGCTGAGGATTTTAGGTGATGCAAAGCAAAGAAAGATAAATATTTACCATACTATCTTAAAATTACAGGACGGTATGGGACCACAAATGATGGGTCAAGCATATCAAGCATATGGTGGTCAAAATCAAGGTGAAGACAGGCCTTCAACCTTCACGTACATGGACCGCATGCAACAGCAAAAGAATGTGGCAGAAGCTGAGGATTTGGATGTTAATGCCAGTCTCCATGGCAACTGGACAATGGAGAATGCCAAATCGAAGCTTCATCAATTCTTACAAATTAACAAGATTAATACGGACTATGTATATAAGGCTGTTGGTCCGGATCATACTCGGTTTGTATTTAATTTTAATGTCCATCTGTCACCTCTATTATTGTTACATTTAAAAGCTATTTTGGCTTGGCATAATTGAGTGCATGTGGCATGCTATCTTTAGGTCAAAAGGGTGTTTGATGACATTGGGATCTTTTTGTTCAACATTTTTTTCTCTTCTTGTGCATTTGAGCACTTATGTGGGTTTCGGCACATTTGGTTCAGAATTCTCAATGCTTATTCTCAAACTTATCAAAGGTTGTGTTGACAATGTTGAACCGAATGTCTGCCAGTTTGTGTAATAAATAGATCTATACTCTATTTAAATAAAAATAGCACCCAAATAACAGTTAGTGTGTTAATATCGCTTTTGGTGATATACTTTTTTGTAATTGGGAATAGTTTAGGTTGCTTTATATAAGGTGTTACCAAAATATCTGCCACGGATTTAATGAGAGGTAGTATTGTGTTTAAAGATTTCAATAGTGAAGATAAATTATTGATAATGTGTCATATTTTTTTTAATTTGTGAACCGCATTATGCAGAGTAGAGTCAATGTTTATTAAATTACTTTATTTTCTCAAATTGAATTAACTATTCTGGGGTATGAAATTTCTTCACTATTGAAATCTTTAAACACAATACTACCTCCCATTAAATCCGTGGCAGATATTTTGGTAACACCTTATATTTATGCTTAAATAACAGGGATAGTGTTTTTTTTTTTCCAATATTAAATGAATGCCTGAGGTATAATTACATTATTAAGTATCATGTCTAAATAAATATTAGGTGCACAATAACTTAACACTCAGGCACCAGATAATAATGAATTAGTCATTCTTATTAACCTAGGAGAATGCATTCTTTAACAATTCGAAAGTGCTTGTAAATAGTTTAATTAAATGCTTGGACTTTGATTTCTACAACACAAAATTCACTAAAATGGCCGGCAAGAGAGCAAGCAGTTTCAGTATCAAAGCATTTTAGACTTTACCTTTATTCATATAATAAATGGTATCACCTGAATGGGTGTTGAAAGGGCCACGGGAATGTGCAACAGCCATTTAAGCGATACTATGTCTTATATAAGTGAATATAAAGTTTAAAATGCTTTGCAACTGAAACTGCTTACTAATGTCCTGTCGGAATCCGCTATTTTTATGTGTTTTGAGCCTTAGTGTCCTATCACACTAGCGGTCTGCGAGCGGCTGCGAGGCGGGGCGGGTGCGCAGCGAATGCGTCGCGAACACGCCGCGGCTACACAGCGAAGACGTTGCAGTCGCGTGGCAAATTCTCAACGTTTTGTGTCGCGTTTTTGTAGCAAATTAACGTCTTACAAAATGGCCTCCACACTGATATTCTCGGCGATCTCGGTGCGCATCCGCAATGAATGCGCTGCGCATCCGCGGCGTGTTCGTTGCGCGCCCGCTCCGCTTTGAAAACGCTCGCATTCCGCTAGTGTGATAAGGCCCTTAGTGCTAATTAAAGCTATACATGTCTTACTTATATGTCATATGCATATCTATCGCTAAAAAAAAACCGTTTTAGTGGTACATAATTTTATAATATGAGGCATCAAAGACAAAGCCTGCAGAACTACTGAGCTTAGTTCTACCAAAATAAGCCAAACCACATTCTGTTAAAGACTAAATATGCAGAATGTGTTATTAAATTAATCAAGCTTAGAATAGATTCAAATTTGATCACGAATTTCCAAAATCATAACAATAATTTAAAATGGAAGAAATTTTCTCATGGTTTGGTTTGTTCTGTTGGATCTAAACTAGCACATATATTCGTAACAACTAACTATTTATATAATAACCAAAGCTAACATCACCTAATATATACTGTTTCTTTGGGAAAGAAAACTTACTTCATGATGCCTCATTGTTTATTAAAATCCTGTTTATCATGGTACTTGGATGTTAAATATGCCACATTTAGTTTTATTATGAGACTGTTTCTGGTCCCCAAAATACAGGCACTGCCTAGTTTTGGGGACTACTGTTTTTTTTTTCTACAAATGCAAACTGCTAACTATTACCAATTTTTTTTATACTATCTTAACCTTGTTCTATGGAACCTCTGTAACTATGATTGTAGCTGTTACATAGACAATAGTCTATAAAGTCTAGCATGCAAAGCATAGCAGCGGTAACGTAAAACTATTTTAGTCGATTTGATTTTCGAACTGGAAATACGACTATTCTACGGTATTTAAAAGTAGAAACAAGTCTTTCCAATTTCAAACTCGATTAAAACTTTTTAGGCCTCGTAACTTTTTTTTAAACTTGGTGTGGTATATTTAATGGCCTTTATAGAGTACTAGAGTCTGGCCAATACAGATTACCCACATGAAAGGGCAAAAAAATACAACTGAAATTCAACTTTAAATTGTAGGAACTGAATTGATTTTCCAATCATATTAAATCAAGTTTTTTTAGTATCGAATTCGTTATACAGTGCATTTTCTGTGTTATTCAGCGTTTGATAAGGTCGATTTTTAAAATGTCCGCCCTTTCATGTGGTCAGGTTTCATTCATTAGAGACTATTTATGAATTAATATATGTAGACACATTTCTAATTCTATACTCTTACCAAGCCACTGATTATTCATATTGTACAAATGAAAAATCATTGGCTACTGATTTAGACAACTTGGAAGTGTTGTCAAGTAATATTATTTAAATATTATTTCTATTTCACTACTGGCAATACTTGTGGTCAAGTTTTGATGTGACTGCAGAGGTTTAACTCGAAAATTCATGATTTCAGGAGTAGCATTTTAAATGGTTAATGCTTCTTATGTGCCTGAGTATTATGTAGTCAACAACTATGAAAAGTATGAGCTTTGCATTTGTGTGAGTGAACGGCACGCACACAATGATAAATTCGACCAATGTGTATGTGTGACGTCTTAGGCCTTCAACCCACCATGTTGCTAACGCGAAAATAAATGAGCAGCATCGACATGAGCTATTGAATTCTAATGTAGTTCGTGCCGATGTGAGAATACAAAATGGCTGCGTGCCGTTTTCACTTTTGTCGTTCACTCATACACACACTTTACTTTGCATCCCTTTTGTCCCCTTGAAAAGTTGACCACATATTTACTTGAACATGAGTGTTGCCAGTAAATGAAAATTGACTTTATAAAAGACAAATGAAGCTGTCTTTGCAGTAGAAAAGGGCAAAGATGGCTTCGTATCGGACCAAGTTGGTTTGAAGAGCTAAGATTTACAACCGCACCGAACGAATCCAAGACAAAAGAACACCAAAAAAAAATAAAAAATATGTTAAGAAAATTAAATAAGATTTATTCCCTAAATTCATACAATTTTACCAATAAAGCCTTGAATTAATGATCATTGTTGCAAATATTGTTCTAGCATAGTGTTGCTAGAACAATAATGTAACACGAATGTGTTGCATGCAGTGGCATGCAACACATTCGTGTTACAGCAACAATGTTGCATAACGTTTCCTTAACAGAAAAAACTTGGCTTTTTTGGTAGTTACCACAAGAGGTAATCTAAAAATTCTATCTTTTCTGTTTTCACATGTTAATTATAAATAAAAATTGGAATGTTTTCTGGATATAATGATAAGTCTTGGATTTGTTCAAAAAACAGGTGCGTTTGAGCTCTTTAAACTGACTGTATCTACTTGGCAACACTTCCAAAATGTAACGATTGGGTGACTTCTAGTCAACAATGAGGAGGTAAGTTTATATACCTATTTTTGCAATTTTTGCTCATGATTATAAAAATACTATACGGGGCGAGTTTTAATTCACTACTGATTTTTCGGGAGAACTTTTATCATAAGTCCAATTTTTAAATACGAACGCCAATAAACAAAATTGATGTTGTTTCATACATTTTGGTCATGGTGTAGTGAATTTTTGTAGGAAACCGATGATTTTTATTTTTGGATTTAAAAAGCCTGTTTAAAAAGTAAAAACAACCACATCAAGTATCAAACGATACGCTAAACAAACTAAAACATTTTTTTTTAACATAACTGTTTTTTTTATTTGTTTACATATTGTTTTGTTTAATAAATAATAAACCAACCAAATCTAAACAAAAATTCCAGGAGTTTCTGCTGTGAGATGTCGATATTTGTTCGTCAACTGGGCCGCAATGTGACCGGCCGTGAGACCGCATCGAACAAGCAGACTGCTAGCAAATCTTGTGCGTTGTCCATTGTACGACAGCTGTACCATCTCGGTGTGATAGAGGGCTTCAGTGGGACTTTGAAGAGAGACAGGTAAAAATATTACATAGTAGTATGGTAGGGATCTCCGCATAAAACCGATTTTTTTACCGATTATCGGGTCGATTTTTGACAGTTTCTTCTCGCCGAAGAAGAAATCTGTCAAAAATTAATAAAATGTATAATGATTTGATGGTTTTTTGTAAATAAATTGCTTAATCCTGTCTCGTTAGCCTAGTGGTCCTAAGCACGACTGCTACGCTATTGGTCTTGGGTTCGATTCCCAGGTGGAGCATAGTGTTATTGGGTTTTTCTATAAAATCCTCAGTAGCAGCTCGGAGTTTGGATTTGTGCCCGGTTAATGGCAATAGGCTCGCCCTCTATTATATGGGACCTTAAACATTCCGGTGAACTGTGGGTGTACATTGGTACACCTGCCTAACCCTTCGGGGAATACAGGCGAGATGGTATGTACTAGTACTTCCCGAGACTACCTCTTGGGTTGGTAAACTTGACTTGGACGCCGACGAAGTAGCAAGAAAAACCTAGTGGTTAATAAAATGTACAACAATTTGATGGTGTTAAGTAAATAAATTGCATAAATGTTTTTACACATAATGATTTTGTTTTAACAGGACATCGGAAGGTATTATGAAACCTTATCAGGTGGCAATCAGCCCAGAACTGGAACGTCAATTGGAAGAAGTACTGCAAGGTATGTCACCGGCATTTTTACATTTTTATATATATTAATACTTGTAAGTTTATCTTGGACATCTGTGTAGGAAAACTTCGTGAGGAAACCTGGACATGTTGTTATATAAGTCTGAAATCGCCAATCCTCCTTGAGCAAGCGCTATGCTCAATGCTTATGCTATCACTGTAGAAGAAAAAGCCTTTCTGCTGTATAATAATAATACCAGCCTATAACTGTCCCACTGCAGGCCTCTTCTCATACAGAAGAAGGCACGTGCTTTAATCGCCACGCTTACTAAAGGTGGATTGGCGATTTTATTATATGAAATTATAAGTCCAGGTTTCCTCCATTGATGTCAGTGATGTCCAAGATAAAGAAACTTAGAAAGTACAAAAATCACATCGGTATTTGCATGTGCCCCGTTCCGAACCCACATCCTCGTACATTGGAGGCAGGCGCCCTATTCACTGGGCTATTAATTCCGCTGTAGTGGAACAAAAATAGGCCGTAAGTAATCTCATCATCAAAATCTATTACTTACAGAACTAGAAATCGAGCCAGTGGAAATAAACCCAAAGAACACGTATACAAGTGAGGAGGGTGGTACGGGAGGGCTGACGTTGCTTCAAGTGGACCGCGCGAAGGCGATGCGGGAGGCGCGGCAGACGCCCGGCGGCGTGGTCTCCTGGTCGCCTCCACAAACTAACTGGAACGCGTGGACTGGCTGTAACATTGGTAAGACATTTAACATTATCGGTTAGAAGACCAATCGCAAGTATGCAGAGCAAAACGAAACTTCTTGCGGTCTTAATCAGATCGTCCGTGTACCTTCGGTCCGGTATTTCTTCCGAATTGGAGACTCACGGATGGTGTAGAGAAGATTTAGTGTGAAAACTACAATCCCAATAGAAAGAACAATTAAAATATGGAATACTTGATTCTTACCATCACCATCACGCCTGTATTCTCCCAAGGGTTAGGCAGAGGTGTACCAATGTACACCCACAGTTCGCCGGTATATTTAGGTCCCATGTAATAGGGGGCGAGCCTATTGCCATTAACCGGGCACAAATCCAAACTCCGAGCTGCTACTGAGAATTTTATAGAAAAACCCAATAACACTATTGCTCGACCTGGGAATCGAACCCGGGACCCATTGCACAGCAGTCGCACTTGCGACCACGAGACCAACGGGGCAGTTACTTGTATCTTATATAATAATAAGCGCGACTGCTAAGCGTAGGGTCCTGGGTTCGATCCCTATGTCGGGTGTTATGCAATATATTGCATGTATTCTGTTCCTATATTTCCAGAATTACTATTTACAACTTTTTTAGTTAATGTGGTATTTATTCCCTACAGATGAAGGTCCGTTAGCCAAAACGAGTTTGGAGGACATTAGCGATGACCTCGAGAAACATCACCGTGATTTGTGTCAGAACAGCACTCTGTACCAGGTTTGTATCACAGTAATATTATAAAGGCGAAAGTTTGTATGTTTGTCTCTTCTTCACGCTGAAACGGCTGAACGGATCTGGATGAAATTTGGCACTGAGATAGATTGTAGTGTGGAATAACACATAGGATACTTTTTATCCCGAAAAACGTAAGGTTCCCTTGGGATATTATATCAACTTTGACGCGGATGAAGTCGCGGGTAAAAGCTAGTATATGATAAAGTATAGCATATCAAACAATTTGCCTTTCCGTTTCTGGGTGGTTATTTGAAATACCATAATACT
Source organism: Caradrina clavipalpis (assembly GCA_932526535.1). Taxonomy (NCBI): domain Eukaryota; kingdom Metazoa; phylum Arthropoda; class Insecta; order Lepidoptera; family Noctuidae; genus Caradrina; species Caradrina clavipalpis. The sequence goes on from OW052110.1 coordinate 4,506,072, forward strand.
TAACCCTTTTTTTTATAGACGGGAAATCGTCAAATAACTTCCCCCGCCCTGGGCGGGGCGGGAGGGAGTGTCAGACTTTTACTGACTAAAACCCGTCTATGTTCCTTCATGTGCCCTTTGCGTTCCGGGGGCGCGGTATCTCTTGCTCACAACCCGCAGCCCCGGCAGGCATCGGCCCTCAGTGGCCCCATCCAAGTTTGCTGACATCTCTTTGAGGCGCGCGTGGAACACGAACGCGCCGTCGACACGGTATACTAAACCCCTTAGTGCGAAAATAAATTGTTCGCCGTGTAATTAAAAACTCCTACAGAGTGAAAATGTACGGAACAAGTGACTTTTTAAGCGGTGTAATATTTTATACCTGATTATGCGCAGCTTTTGTTCAACTGTAATACCAACCACATTGAACATTTTGTAATATTTCAGGAGAGTCTCCGCGAGAGGCAGCAATTACCTGTCTACTCCATGAAGTCTCATATCATGGAGTCTATTAACGAGAACCCTGTTGTCATCATCAGGGGCAACACTGGATGCGGTAAGACTACACAGGTAAGCCTAAGGGTTAGCTCAAACAGAAGCAATATACTCTAACTCAGAGGTTCCCAAACTTATTTTGTCTACTGCCCACTTTGAGAATAAATTATTTTGTAGCGCCCCCTTTTTGTCAGGACGGGGGGGGGGGGGGGCTCTACTAAAATCAATCCAACAACGCTTTCGCTTACTTCCCTTCTATAATGGCATGCATTTTAATTATTAACTACGCAGAGAGAAATATCGAACCGAGTTTGAGCAATCTCTTAATTAATATTAGTAGATGTTCAGAAGTTGTAGTCGAGAGTCGAGAGTCTGAGAGTCCTCCTACCTAGATGAAATTACAAATCGCCCCCCAAGCCTATACACAACGCCCCCATTTTTTCGCTGGGCCTCTTACCGCCCCCCTTAAGGCCTGCAGCGCCCACAAGGGGGCGTTATCGCCCACTTTGGGAATCGCAGTCTAACTCATAAACATCTTCATCATATCAGCCGCAGGACGTCTACAGTTGTACATGGGCCTCCCCCATTAATTTTCACAATGTCGAGGACGGTTGAAAGCGGCCCATATCCAGTGTTTTCTTGCGTTCTTAATCAGGTTTTCCGTCCACCTTTTGGGTGAATGTCCTACACTGCACTTGCCGGTGCGATACTTGAACTACTTTCATTTAAAACTCCTTCACCCGCGCACATGTTCTGCGATAATATTAAATCGTAATATTTAATACACGTTGCAATACTTGTGGGAATTTTTTGGTATGGTTCTGTCTATCATTTACCAGTTTTTTTGTTCATATTTTAATTAATATTATGTAAGCATGCACTATTGTGTGTTTAAAAACATCCCTTGTTTAAACTACCATACGGTATGCATTCATCTGCAGGTATGCCAGTTCATTCTCGACGACTACATAGCGAGCGGTCAGGGCGCCTGGGCCAACATCTGTGTGACACAGCCGCGGCGTATCTCCGCCGTCAGCGTCGCCGAGAGAGTGGCTACCGAGAGGTGTGAAGAGCTCGCTAATAGTGTTGGGTATGTTGTTTGTTTTCGGATGTTTTATAAGAAATATAACGCTGTCTTTGTTGTCTTAAGGTAGGTAGAGTGAATATAAGACCTAGCTAAGATTTGGAACAAGCAAACGCTTCAACTTGGCAATACGTGTGTAGACATAGAATGAATAGACATACTTTCTATGTGCTGTCTAAACCGCGATTGCCCTGATTTCGTTTATAGGATTTGTGCTAAGATGTTATTTATTTGTAAACTCAATTAAATAGAGCTTGGTACATATCAGGTACACAAAACGTTGCCGAAAAGTACATATCCTACATAATATTTCCGTTTTTTGGTGGGTTTTCTCACTGGTGCTGAATATATTGAAGATCAAAGTTACAGGTTTTTACTACGTTATTTTACGAAAATGAGTTTTTATTGCTTCCCAGCAATATTTTTTTGCTGAAAGTTTACTTTGTTTAGTTGGAGGGCCAGTATGCTTAGTTAATCGGTATGCGTTGTGTTTTACACCTCGTGTATAGGTAAATACATGATACATAGAAAGAACTACTCTTGTATTCTATTGTATTGTACCTATATATTATTTCAGTTACTCAGTCCGCTTCGAGTCGATGCTGCCTCGTCCGTACGGCTCCATAATGTTCTGCACGGTGGGCGTGCTGCTGAGGAAGCTAGAGGGAGGCCTGCGCGGCGTCAGCCATGTACTGGTGGATGAGGTCAGTACGAACTAGTGGCTGATTTAACTCGACAAGGGATTTTGGTCTTTAGTGCTTAACAAACATGAACAGTAACAAATTGTATTTAGAGTTAGAGAAACAGAGCTTATATAATACGATTTTATAGGCTCTATGTCATAGACCGAGACCGGCCATCTGATTTTCTAGGCGGGCCAAATTTCGTTCCGCTAGACCCTTAAGGCTACACACAGTGCCGCTTGGTCTTGCAGTCGGGTAACACGCGGCATATCCCGTGGCTTATAAGTTCACCGGTTTTGCCGCACAAAGGAGCGTGCTTACTTGCAAGTACATATAGTTGTTCCAGGTCTGGCTGTTTGTGTGTGTGAGATTATATGTTTTGTAAGTGCACCCACGATACAGGAGAAATTCCTAGTGTGGGGCAACGTTTTTTTTTTTTGCTTTTTAAATAAGAAGTAAGATAAGAACTTGTGGCTGGCCATGCTTGTTATATACCCTTCACCACTAAAAACCCAATGATCTGACTGTTAATCATTATGTCCCAGGTGCACGAGCGCGACGCGGACACGGACTTCGCGCTGATCCTGCTGCGCGACATGGCGCACACGTACCCGGACCTGCGCATCATCCTCATGTCCGCCACCGTCGACACCACGCTCTTCACCAAATACTTCGGCAACTGTCCTGTTATCGAGGTAAACTGTTATAAGTACACATACAACATTCTTCTTAAAGTATACCAGCATATACGAGAAATATATGCTATATAGTCTCTACATTGTATAAAGCAAGTCGCTTCTTGCCATCAGTACGCTTAGACCTTTTAAACTACGTATAGCGACATCTATCAGTCAACATGCGAACTACAACGACTAGATCGCGCTATCAAATTTCTTCGCGACGTTAGCATACAAAATTCCGACAGCAACAATCGGGCATTAGCCCACCAGACAACACACGTCTGCTCGGAAGATGCTCCCTTCTCAATGGAGGATACACCCTGTTTTTCATACCTACACATACGCAACGGATTTCAATGCGGTTTTATCATTAAATAGAGTCATTAAAGTGGAAAGTATATACGTTTGATACATCACGCTACGACTAAGGGGGGTGGGGATATGCCCCGCCCCCATTCACTCTCAAACTGGAACTGGAATAGGCCTAATATAAGTCCAAACTTTTTTTTAAAGAGGCAACTAATAAATATTGCCAGCATTTCTTCCTTGTTCAAATAGTTTCTTTTGGTTAGAATATCTTGTTTTCAAACTTATTCCGGTCCTTGCAAATAAAAATAAAACCTTTTAAGATTTCGTCTCCAAACAAAACAAAATTATTATTCTATCTTGTCCAGGTCCCAGGCCGCACATTCCCAGTACAACAATATTTCCTAGAAGACTGCATAGAACTCACCAAGTTCATCCCTCCGGCCGACATGCGCAAGCGCAAGGCTTCCGGCAAGAAGACCAACTCGCGCGGGGAAGAAGAAGAAGACGATGAAGAAGGTACATATTATGGTCCCTATACTACCATCCTACTCTATATCCTTAAACAGGCGGGAACATGTTTCATGTTAAGGCTCGAGCAGACCGGACAGGACACACCGCTTGCGTGTGCAAGCAGTGTGTCCTGTCACATACAGTTTCATACGCTACAACTCAGTGGTACGTGCGTCTACGCTTACGTGTACGCATACGCATCCGGTCTGCCCGAGCCTTAACATGAAACATGTTCCTACATGTTTCAGGATATAAAGAATTGTTTAGATGAGAAACTAACTAACTGCCTTGTTAGCCTAGTGGTCCTAACCGTGACTACTACGCTAGAGGTTTTGGGTTCGATTCCCAGGTCGAGCAAAGTGTTATTGGGTTTTTCTATGAAATTCTCGCCAGCAGCTCGGAGTTTGGATTTGTGTCCGGTTAGTGGCAATAGGCTCGCTCGGGCTAACCTAACCTAACAAACCGGCGAACTGTGGTTGTACATTGGTACACCTCTGCCTAAACCTTCGGGGAATACATGCGTAATGGTATGTATGTTAGATGAGAAAAACATTCTAAAATGCTGTTTGCTTGTTTTCTGTGCAGCAGAGGTACCGGTAGCAAGTAAGTATGTTTACCAACTGTTACATGCGACTTCGTCCTCATATAGGCGCAGACGATGTAGCCAAGAAAAAAGTTGCATGTTTTTATACACAAGGCTAGGCTAGTAAGAAAAAATGTTTAAAAAGTAATGACATCTCATCTCAGCGGCAATCAATAAAAAAAAAAAACAAATATAAGTAAAACTACCAATCTTATAAACATACCAATTTTTGCCGCAAAGCAGCGTTGCTGTGTTCCGGTTTGAAGGGTTTGGGTGCCGGTGTAATTACAGGCACGTGAGATATTTTAACTTTGTCTCTGGGATGGTAATGCATTTGGAAAGCCTCTGGTATTGCAGATGTCTATAGGTAGCGGTGACCACTTAACATCAGGTGGACCGTGGGATTGTTCGCCATCCAATGGCATAAAAAAAATCTTAAATACATTTAGAATACACATTGTGAAATTACGATCTTTCCCGTGGTTTTGCCTTGATGAGATGACAAATGGACAAAGTTACTTTAGCATTTATGATATTTGTGTTAATTTCATTTTAGAGAGCTCGTGGCTAAATAATTACAGCCGCATAGACCGATCTTCCGGGTTAAGCCACGCTTGCCGGGGTTGGTCTGTGGATGGGTGACCATTTACTATAGCGAGTTTCCTCCGTGCCTCGGAAAGCACGTAAAGCCGTTGGTCCCGGCTGTCATTTGTAGATCTTTGACAGTCGTTACTGTTAGTCAGAAGCCCGAAAGTCTGACAACCAGTCTTACCAAGAGTATCGTATTACCCATTACTGGGTTGTGGAGGTCTGATAGGCAGTCGCTCCATGTAAAATACTGATATTCAGCTGCATCCGGTTCGACTGGAAGCCGACTCCAACATAGTTGGGAAAAGGCTAGGCAGATGATGTGTTAATTTCATTTTAAATACTACTTCACCCGCCTTACGTCACGTCTTTGGTTACTGCTCCGCTCCCGTGAGACGTAGCGTGATGTTATATAGCCTATGAGACTCGCAAATAACGTAGCTTTGCATGGGCGAAATATTTTTTTAAATCGGTCCTGTAGATATGGATCTTGTTGAATAAATAAATTTATAAGATACCCATCATATATGTGGAGTGCCCTCATATAAACGTGCATGCATTTTTTGTTTCTTTTTATGACACCGAGGGCGCTTTTTCTTGTCTTTCCTTTTGTCAACGTTATGTCGTTTCGCATATAAATAATATATTTATATAGAAGAAATCTAACGCGAGTTTTATTGAAATCTTATCTACCCCTACTCCCTCACAAACTTTACCTCTTTATAATATTAGTATAAATTAAAACAACTGTCCTATTGAGACAGACATGGAAATTGTATCCACAATATCACCTAACCCTAGTTGTGACTATAACTTCTCATGTATCATCCAGGTGCGGCCGACGAGCAGGAAGAAGATCTCAACAAGAACTGTCACCTCGGCAACCAATATTTGCCGGAAACCATTGAGAGTATGTCAAAGCTTTCGGAGAAAGATGTGAGTATTCATAGTAATAGTTTACACTAAAAAAAAACTTCTGTCTCGTTAGCCTAGTGGTCCTAAGCACGACTGCTACGCTAGAGGTCTTGGGTTCGATTCCTAGGTCGAGCAAAATGGTATTGGGTTTATGTATGAAATTCTGAATGAGTTTGGAGTTATAATTTCTGTCCGGTTAAGGGCAATAGGCTCGCCCCCTGTTATAAATACCGGCAAGCTGTGGGTGTACATTGGTACAACTCTGCCTAACCTTTCGGGGATAGGCGTGATGGAATGTTATATGTTATTCGGCATCAAACATCGATTAAGTATAATCAAATCATTGTGAAGATCCAGGTGTATCAGTAATACCTCGACACTCTTTAAGCATAAAAATGACGTATAAATTAATTGCTTTTTTCCTGTTTTTGATCCCGTTGTTTTCTAAGAGTGACAACTACCTTATATATTTGCGTTCCAGCTAAGCTTCGAGCTAATAGAATGCCTACTCGAACACATCCGGGACCTCAAAGGCGACGGCGCCGTCCTGATCTTCCTCCCCGGTTGGAACCTGATCTTCGCGTTGGCCAAACATTTGTCCCAACACCGCTTGTTCGGCGACACGTCACAGTATGTAATACTGCCGCTGCATAGCCAGATACCTAGAGAAGATCAGAAGAAGGTGTTTGTTACACCACCCCCGGGAATGACTAAGGTAAGGAGTTGAAGGTCAAAGTCAAAGTCAAGGCATTTATTTCAATTAGACCATTTACAGGCACTTTTGAATTGTCAAGAAGTTACAGTTTAAAGTTGAAGCTAGTTGCACTTCCAAAGCGTAGATCTCTACGGAAAAGAACGAGCAAGAAACTTAATGGACAAGCGATTGGCCTAAGAGTCGTAGTCATACCTCATTTGTAGGATCTACCGACCCACGATGTTGTATTAATTAATGACGTGTGACTATGGGGCTTTAATAAAACAATGTTCTTAGCATAGTCTTAATTTTATGGTAAATTGTGATTTAAGAGTTTATAAGTTTTAGGCCTTGGCTGGATGCATTCATTTTTAAGACAGCACAGTAAAGTCCGCTGGATGGAGGCCGCTTCCAACGTCTACGTCCAGCAGTAAGCGTCCTGCGGTTGCAGTTAAGCAGCCGACTTACGAGATACCAATCCGGGAAACCCGTTTGATGCGGGAGGACTGGTTATAGTGACTATCTTCAGAGGAGGCCTTCCAGCAGTGGAAATCGATCGGCTGATAGGATAATAATGATAAAATTGTCAAAGCACAATAAGCCCTATTTACTTATTTAATTTATTAAAAAAATTATAAAATACACCGCACCAGGGATGATATGATTTAAATCATTTGATTTTAATCAGTGATTTAAATCGCGATTAAAATCAAGTGTTTTTTTTTAAATATCGTTGATTTAAATCAGTACTTTTTTTAGTGCAACCAAAACAGCCAAAAAGGGTCGTCCCTTAAGGAACTACGGCGCACACATACGTGTGCATCACTGATATGCCTATACCATTATATGGTTCGGGCCTCGGGGGTTCCCCGAAATTTAAACTCGCGCCTTCTCTCTTTTTATTCGAATCGTCTTTTTTATTTTTTGTTAAATGTTACAAAATGGAAGTGGTGTTTTTTAATTACCTTTAGAAGAATATATGTTTGTTGATTTTCGTTAATGTAATTTTTTATAAATTTAATTCAATATTTTTGTTAAATAGGCAAATAAATATGCTACTTCGTTTTTTTTTAATAAAAGAATGACTTAATAAAAGAACTAATATGTTGATTTAACCAAAAATATGTCGTTTTTTTAATAAATAACTGTCGTTGATACTGAAAACGATCAGAAATTTAAAAAAAAAAAAACAAAAAAATCTGATTAAAATCAAATAAATCCGATTTAAATCAAATTAATCTGATTTATTTGTTTTTTTTATAAAAATCATGATTTTTATCAATCCTGCACCGTACAAATGCCTTAGGTCTTGTAATAAATCGCTCATATTCCACAGGTGATCCTCTCTACCAACATAGCAGAGACATCAATCACTATAAACGACGTGGTGTTCGTGATAGACTCGTGCAAGGCCAAGATGAAGCTGTTCACGTCGCACAACAACATGACCTCGTACGCTACCGTGTGGGCCAGCAAGACCAATCTGGAACAGGTAACTTGATACACCATGTTTATTTATTCATAAGTTAGAAAGTGTTTTTTAAGAATACAAGCGTGACGGTACGTTTATGTAATCATTTGATCCAGTTGCCCCTTCCAGCTCACCGTCCGTACGTTCACTAAACAACGACAGACCGTGTCGACGGCGCGTTCGTGTTCCACGCGCGCCTCAAAGAGATGTCAGCAAACTTGGATGGGGCCACTGAGGGCCGATGCCTGCCGGGGCTGCGGGTTGTGAGCAAGAGATACCGCGCCCCCGGAACGCAAAGAGCACATGAAGGAACATAGACGGGTTTTAGTCAGTAAAAGTCTGACACTATCTCCCGCCCCGCCCAGGGCGGGGGAAGTTATTTGATGATTTCCCGCCTATAAAAAAATAAAAATAAAAAAAAAAGTTGCCCCTTCCAAATGGTAGTTTTCATAAAGCTAACAGCCCCCCCTCCGCATATCTAGCACCCTACAAAACCGTAAAATATTTGTGATAGAACTTTCTACATTCTAAACTACCAAAATCTCTTAGACCCGCCCACGTAAGCTCAATAGTTAACATATTAACTGTGAATTACTGGCTTAAAATATATGACATACATACAACTAACTCCCGAGTAAAGGTTTTGGCGCCTTTCGTCTCATTGAATATTTTTTACAAAAAAAAAACTCATTTTATTTACATATACATACATAAAGTCACGCCTTTTTCCCATGGGGGTAGGCAGTGGCGTGCGGTCCATATAGGCAAATAGACATTGGCTACCCTATAAAATACGTATTTATCTTATATTAAATATCTTTTATTGTATCCACGAGTAACTACTATCGTTAAAATAAAAATAAATCTTAAATCAGCTCTACCTATCGTTAAAATAAAAAACATAATATATTAAAACTTAAATCAGCTCCATCTATCGGGTAACGGTGGAGTCTCGTCGATAAATCGCTTCGCGCGAGTAACGGGAAGACACAAAACATTGCGGCTGGGTGTTTCAATGTGTGCCTCATGACAGACTCGTAGGCACGCGTCTACAATAGTGTGCGTTTACTATAAAAACTCGACACACAATGTCAAAATAACGCTCACAAACGTACAAATAGACTTTGGCTAATTTTTATAGTTTGACGTTTGCGGGGGTTTTGCGAAGTTAGTTATGTCATGTCATTATTATAATAAGTAGTACGTTTGATTTTATTAGCGTTAAATGAATCACGTTTACTTTTTGTCATAATGTTTTTATGTTGACGTGACTTATGAGCGGCCATTGTTGATTCATTTTGTACGACTGACCTGTAAACTGTTGTGTTTACGCTAAAATTAGATTGTGATGCGTTAAAATTGTTCAGGTGTGTGTATGTGCAGAAAATATTAAATTATGCGTTTTCAAAGCTATCATAAAGTGATAAAAAATGTTGATCGCCCAAGGCCGTTATACACCAGATTTGCAGTGAATACAAACTAAAGGTATAATCAATCGTAAATTCAATATAAAACAATAATGAATCTTAAGACTGGCTCACGGGTTGTTTACATAGCAATTGATTATATTGTTTTTCGTGTCCAGACGTGAGTCGTAACGTGTTTTGGGCATATTGTACGTAGTATCGTGGATATGAGTAGGTACCTACCTAACTACCTAGTTTCAAAACCGATTATTCTTGTAACTATGTAGTTACCTACTTCTGTATACAGTAGAGCTTTGGTTAGTTCTGCGTTTGTATTATGGTATGACGAAAGTGTTATAGGTTATAAAGGTAGGTAATATTGTTACTTTGGTGTTATGCTTTGATTACGTATAGGTATGTGACAGTTTGAAGATGTTCTTTTTATCATGCGCGTAAGCTATACCTATCCCGAGCCGAAGGGACTGTTTACTCGGTCAGTGGGTCGTCTTTACAAATACATACAGAACAACAGCCAAAAGGCCACTTCAAATATCCGCAAGTTGATATGTTTATAATATCAGCCAATCTATAGATATTTGAGGTCGAAAATCATATACATCATTATTTAATCGACAAGGCGACGAACCAAAACCAACATATATTAGGTGTTTTTGGTAGGTAAATTTTCTGTCTACCCTGTCTAAAAACTCTGTGCACGCCACTGGGGGTAGGTAGAAACCACAGAACGCAGAAATGTAACATTAAGCTATTACTTCTTTCCAGCGCAAAGGTCGCGCGGGTCGCGTCCGGCCCGGCGTGTGCTTCACGCTGTGCTCTCGCGCGCGGTACGACAAGCTGGAGGAACACCAGACTGCCGAGATGTTCCGCACACCGCTGCATGAACTGGCTCTCAGGTAACTATGACGATCATTCAGTAAATTACAATATACAGGAAAAGTTTTTAACCAGTGCGTAAATTTTTTTTGGTAGTTCAATGTCAGTAATAGAACACATTTCCGTGTTTAGATAAAAAAAAAATAAAAAAAAATTTCATCCTTAACCGAGTTTGAAATAAGCAAAACATGGACATAATCTATTCGCCATACTATCAATGACAACTCGCGGCCGCCGCCGCCGCCCGGGCGCATGGCTGGGGTGAGGGGGTGGGGAATGCGCTAGCGCTGAGTGACAATAAAATATGGTTTTTAAGTAAACATGTTTCGTAAGCGATAACTTTTTTTTTAGTACTAAGATATATCAAAATGAAATATACGTGTTTAGTAAAACGTGTTGAAGATTATTATGGCAAAATTTACGCACTGGTTAAAAATTTTTCCTGTATATGTAGCGACATCTATCGCTCAGCCTACGAACTATGCCGGGGCTGCGGGTTGTTCGAAAGAGATACCGCGCCCCCGGAACGCAAAGGGCACATGAAAGGAACATAGACGGGTTTTAGTCAGTTAAAGTCTGACACCCTCCCGCCCCGCCCAGGGCGGGGGAAGTTATTTGATGATTTCCCGTCTATAAAAAAAACTAGGCAACAATTGACGTTGCCTAGATTGCGCTATTAAAATTAGCAGCGATATTAGCACATATACAAAATCCCGACATCAACTGTCGGGCAGTCGGCCCACCAAACACAACTCCCGTCTGGTCGGAGGATCCTCCCTTTTCAACGGAGGATGAGAAACTTGCACCCTGTTTCTCATCCCTTCAAAAATACATAATAAAAAATTAAAGTACATAATTATAAATGTGATGGTATGTTATGTGAATTTTTGTACAAAATTCTCAGTAGCAGCTCGGAGTTAGGATTAGTGCCCGGTTAACCCATTCAATGCGGGCAATGCGCATGCAAACGTCAGAAAAACGCGCATGCACGTCGCCCGCACTGAATGGATTAATGGTAATAGGCTAGCCCCCTTATTATATGGGACCTAAAAATACCGGCAAACTGTCGATGCACATTGGTACTGTCTAACCCTTCTGGGATACAAGCGTGATGGTATGTATGTATCTTTCCAGCATCAAGCTGCTGCGCCTGGGTAGCATCGGGCACTTCCTGTCGAAGGCGCCAGAGCCTCCGCCATTGGACGCCGTCATCGAAGCCGAGGCGTTGCTGCGTGAACTGGGCTGTCTGGACTCCGAGGATAATCTGACGCCGCTCGGGACTATACTCGCTAAGTTGCCTATAGGTTAGTTACAGTAATAATACCAGTCTGTTATTGTTCTGCTGTCTGGTAAACACCTTCTTTGATAAAAAACAAGAGTGAAGACGCTTAGGCGGATTGGTGATTACAGGCTTATGTTTAATCTCTATACTCATAAAGCTAAAGGGGTTTATAGAGTAGCGACCACGTACCGGGGGGCGCAGTGTGGGACGGCCCTCCTATGAAGAAGACCGATGACCTGCCCCCCTAGCCAAGTCACAAACGATAAACGCAAACGCTGAGTAGGCGTTAATAGATCTTCAACTTTATGTGCTTGGTTTTAAGTTGAAGATCTAATGAAGATTGCATAGCGTTTTCGTTCGTTCCAGTCGCTAACGCTTAGAAAACTTTAATAGATTTTCAACTTAAGGCTCTTCGGTATTAAGTTGAAAATCTATTGGTACCTACCGAGCGTTTACGATTATCGTTTGTGACTTGGCTAGGGGGGCTGGTAAGGTAACGGGAAATCGCTGGATGCAAGGCAGCGGACCGGTCAATAGTGACTATGTTTAGGGGAGACCTATGACCAGTACAGGACGTCGTTCAGCTGATATGATGATGATGATGATAAAGAGTTTTTTAGGGGGGGGGGGGGGGGAGATATCCCCTCCTAATCTTGTTCACGCAACAAGCATTGTTATTTTTTTTTCTCAACGAAGAACTGAAGTGGCGTTATTTTATTACCGGCGACACATCAAACGATTTTCGAGACTTAGCTATTGGTTTATGTTTTAACTGCCTACTGTTTACACAAGGTATTCTTTTTATAAACTTTCCTGTTATTGTTCATCTTTTTCTCGACTGCATGACAACAATTCAGATTTCAAATGATAAAATAAGAATATTAATTCCAATGACTATTCCCCCAGAACCTCGTCTCGGCAAGATGATGGTCCTGGGCTTCGTTCTGGGCGTGGGCGACGCTCTAACGACAATGGCGGCCAACTCGACCACGTTCCCCGAGATCTTCATAGTGGAGGGTCGCCGGCGGCTCTCCAACCATCAGCGGATGCTGGCCGGGGACCGCGCCTCCGATCATGTCGCTATGCTTAATGCTTATCAGGTAAGGAGGTTTTGTTTTTGGAGCTTTCTGCCCGCGACTATGGCCTCAAATTTGATAAATTATCCTACGGGAATCGTAATTTTTTTCGGGATAAAAAGTTTCCTATGTTTTATTCCATACTACAATCGGGATAGCGGCTTTCATCTAAATCCTTTCGGTTGTTTAAGTGTGAAAGAGTAACAAAGAATTATTCTCACAAACTTTCGCATTTGAAATATTAGTAGGATATCTTTTTTATATCATGACTAGGTTTTTTTCACCTGAGTCATGTTACATCTTTGGTTACTGCTTTGCCTCCGTGTATCATAACCTGATGTTATAGAGCCTATACTCATTCCTTATGAAGCTGGCTATCATATACAGCTTTATTACATTAGATGATATCTAGATGATTAGATGATATTATATAGATATACTTAATTACCAAGGTTTTTTTGTTATAGATGTGGGAACGAGAGCACGCGAAGGGCGAGGAGGCGGAGGCCAGGTGGTGCGAGTGGAAGGGGCTGCAGCAGACCACCATGAGGGTCACCTCCGAAGCCAAGTACCAGCTCACCAGTCAGTATAGCTCTTTTATATCGTGTTAATTGAGCTTAGTTCTACCAAGCCGGGATCGCTCTATGATTGAATTAATTACAATAAACTAATTTAATGTGCCATATGTGTAACATTATCTGGCAATAAAGAAATAAATAATGTTTATTGACACAGACTATGTGCACACAAAAATAATAAAAAGCATAGCTAGCATTTTTTCCTGTATCATGTGTATAAATAAACTGTAGGCAATACAAATATTTATACCAAGCACGAATCGAACCCACGCAGCAAATTGTTTAGCCGTTTCCGTTTCCGGGAATTAATGTTTTGATCAACATAACACTAGGTGTATACTGAGCAGAATATTGCAAAATAAAAAATCAATTCATAATTGTAAACCATTTTTCCAGACATCCTAACAACATCCATCGGTTTCTCCGAGGAGTGCTGCGTGCCTCAGCGCTGGCACCCGACGGGCTCCGACCCCACCCTGGACCTGGTCATAGCTCTCATGTGCATGGGACTCTACCCCAACGTGTGTCTGCACCAGGGGAAGAGGAAGGTGAGGAGTTGTCCTTGATCTTATATATGGCCAAACATCCGGGTCATATGGGCTTAATTGGGTAGTTGACACCACTAACCAATAATTTCAAGTCACAACTTCTCTAAAAACGCATTTTATTTTATCCATGAAAACCGATTATTTTTCAATTTAATGTAAAATTTGATTTTTACTTACTTTAAAAACAATAAATAGTCAATTGAGTAGGCCACGTAGTGACGTCACAGCGTGCTTTTGCCATAAAAAATCTACGGAAGAATTGCGTTCTGACAGTTCATAAAAACTATGTCAATTTATGGTAGTGGACACTAACCAATTATAGGTTACCCCTGGTGATAGAGAGTAGGACAAAGTTGTTCTAACACACAACTTCTCTTAACATAAATTATGTGTTAGGTCTGAAACCCCGTTTAATTTTAAATTAACCGTAGAAGTTATTTTTTTTTTGTTGTTTTGACTCCAATCAAAGTTATTCAATTGGGGTTGCAAATAAGAGAGGCCACAGCAACTTATCGCCATTAAAAAAAAATTACAATCAGAACTATTTGTACACCTTCCTCTAGCCCTAATTTTTTTTAATTCCCAGGTCTTAACAACGGAAGGCAAGCCTGCCCTCATAGCTAAAACCTCAGTGAACTGCAGCAACCAGGAGCAACGCTTCCCCTCCCCGTTCTTCGTGTTCGGAGAGAAAGTGCGCACGCGCGCCATCAGCTGCAAGCAGACCACCATGGTGGCGCCACTGCATGTGTTGCTGTTCGCCAGCAGGAAGGTGGAGTGGGTATGTTGAAAGATGCTTTAATTTGATTTTTATGTAACGTAACTTACAAAAACTCACGCCTTTTTCCCATGGGGGATAGGCAGTACCTAACATATCGTTAAATCTATGTTTTATGTCTTCAATTAATGTAATAGGACAATGACCGTTTTTTGTTAAAGTATAATAAAAAAAAATTGCGTCTGTTTGCAGTAGTTTTTTCGTAACACACAAGAAACTTTTTAATAGATAGGCATATATCGATTATTTTTCGTGCTATGGTTGTATCGATCTTAAACGTGAAGTTATAGACGAACATCATTTTAATTAGAACATATTTTTAACTAACTTATACCCTCGACTTCCACCACATGAATGTAGGTAATCTGCGGGGTTTTATTTCCGTTGGCGCGGGGCATTCATTCTTTTTTTAAATAAAACATACTCCCTATAAAATCATCTGATCAGTGTAAGTACCGGCAAAATCGGTCCAAGCGTTTAGGAGATTAAGCGGGAAAAATAGAAAGGCAAAAAATATTTACTCTTTTTATATAAGTATAGTATATACTAATATGTACGTAATATGTACTTTCATATGCATTTTATAAAACGCCGTTATTTTTATATATTACAAACTGACATTGTAATAAATTAAAGGTGGAATAGCATATCACCTATTGTTGCCCTGATCTTTTCTGCCTTTAGTAGTCTATCAGTCAGTCTCTTACCTAACAATTATGCTGTTACCATGTACTATCCCAGATCGACAACGTAGTCCGCCTGGACAACTGGCTGAACTTCGAGATGAACCCTCGCACGGCGGCGTTCGTGACAGCGCTACGACCCGCCATCGAAAAGCTGGTCGAGAGAGCTGCTGCGGAACCAGATGCCGCACTACAGTTCTCTCCTATTGAACAGAAGGTGAGTTTTGAGCTTCTATGAAGTCTTGGTACTATTTTCTACCATAATTATATCAACATCAAGCCTGTATTCCCCAAAGGGTTAGGCAGAAGTGTACCAATGTACACCCACAGTTCGCCGGTATGTTTTAGGTCTTTTGTAATAGGCGGCGAACCTATTGCCATTAACCAGGCACAAATCCTAACTCCAAGCTGCTACTAAGAATTTCATAGAAAAACCCAATAATACTTTTTGCTCGACCTGGGAATCGAACCAAAGACTTCTAGATTAGCAGTTGCGTTTGGCATCACTAAACACAAAATTATATCAATAAAAATTATAATACGTCTATAATAAATTGTTTGCTGCAGGGCAAATGCCTCTTTAAGGCACGAGCATAGGTCATCAACCTTGTGCATTTGCCTTGAATATGGCTAAGCCACCAGTTTCTACAGTACTGGGCATTTTTTACCTTAAAATTATAAGTAGGCTTGAATCTTGAACATGCCACAAGCTGAATGAGATTCATGTTCTTACCAATATTAGCAGTTTGTGCACAATAATAGAGTCGAGTGTTGTTTCTCTAAACCAGAGGTTCCCAAACTGATTGTGTCTACTGCCCACTTTGAGAATAAATTATTTTTTAGCGCCCCCCTTTTCCCGTAACCGTTTAGAAATTAGTCATGATGGGGAGGGGGGGGCGGGGGTCCTCTACTAAAATCAATCAAACAACGCCTTCCGCGTACTTCCCTTCTAAAGGTGTCTAAGAGTCCTCCTAGCTAGATGAAATTACAAATCGCCCCCCAAGCTCCTACACAACGCCTTCCGCGTACTTCCCTTCTAAAGGTGTCTAAGAGTCCTCCTAGCTAGATGAAATTACAAATCGCCCCCCAAGCTCCTACACAACGCCCCCATTTTTTCTCTGGGCCTCTTACCGCCCCCCTTTAGGCCTGCAGCGCCCACTTTGGGAAAGGCTGCTCTAAACGAATATTGTTTGAAATTTCTTTCATACTCAGGTTATCGACTGCGTAAAGTCACTATGCGTCATGGATGCGGGTGACTACAACATCCAGCGCGAAAGTGGCGCGCCCACCTTCAGAGTGGAATTCGCCAAGAGAGGCAACAGAGGCTGGGGCACTACCGGGCCCCGCGGCGGTAGTGGCGGGATGGGAGGAGGCTACGGCTCCAACCAGGGCTTCGGAGGAAACAGAGGCTTTGGCGGCAACCGCGGCAACTTCGGCGGCAACCGAGGCAACTTTGGTGGCAATCGTGGCGGCTTTGGCAACCGGGGCGGCTTCGGCGGAGGCTACCAAGGCTTTGGCGGCAACCAATACGGCTTCGACGGCAACCAAGGCGGCTTCGGAGGGGGGCACCAAGGCTTTGGCGGCAACCAGGGAGGGTTCGGTGGTAGCGGCAATGGTTTCGGTCGCGGGGGATTCGGCAACCGGGGTGGCTTTAGAGGCGGTTACTCAGGCAGAGGATCTTGGTAAATATTCCATTCCTATTTAGTGATACTATAATTTGTGATCATTCTATTGTAAGCAATAAAACAATTACGTCAATTTTGTGTTATTTATTTAATGATTATAAAACACGCTAATCAAGCATTGGTATTGGATGAAATTATAGTATTAACAAAAAAAAGTAGGCATAATGAGTATAATACAGTGATAGAATAATGTAAAGTGAAAGCCGAAGGCAAAAATTAATTAATAATACATAGTCTAGTGTCATGATTAATTAAAATAAAAATAAAAAGAAAAAGAATTGCAACCTTTTCACACACGCAGCTATCCAATAAACCAGTGGACTACAGACATATAGAAAGGTTGTATATAAGAAGCTAATCTACTATCCACGACGGTAATGACCATCAAAGAAATAGGCTCAATCTAAAACAAAAGGCCCGCAACATAAAAAAAATTGGCTCAAGAGCCAAAGCCTCGGTCAGTCAACCGGGTTCTGAACGACGATCAGTATGAACTCTTTATCTGGAGCTACCATCACTTCAGTCTTCAGGCTGCGTATCCTCAAAAACGTCAGGTCATTCGTGGGATCTAGATCTCGTACCACAGACTTCGCTTTGTCGACCAACGAACTCATTAGCCCTGCGTATTGCACGGAGACATGATTATCCAGCGTAGTCTTGACCGGTATCCCTTCACCGTTCACTACTATTACACCAGCTACTCCTCTGTGCAGTGCCAGCTTACGAATCGTTTCTTCAGCCTCGTTTGCCATTTTATTTTAATGAAAAACCAGCCTTCAGTGACTCGAAAATAAACTTTTAGTCAAAAATGATCGAGATAATTTCCTTGAGGATCTTCTATTTATTGTGGCAGTTTCGACGTCAAAACACGAATTCAAAATTCGAATTAGTTTTTTTTTTTTGCTTTGTGGAGTGTACTTTCGAAACGATCGCGAAATGAGTTTCTATTTCAAATTGTAATTATTGGGTACACATAACTGAAGAGGCGTTAGGGCGTGAACTTAATAGCTCAATAAATATCGAATAAGCCATTCCCTAGCAGCAGTAAAATTTTACGATTCATCAGTGTTTACACGCCTGGTTGCCATGCCGACGAGTCTCGTATCCCTAGCGCTGGTAAGCAGGTATAATAACAAAGTAACAAGTCGTCGTCATACATGTATTGTGAATATAAACCACATAACATAACAAAACAATATTCTGATATTCTGGAAAGGTAGACACGCAGCGATTTAGAGAGCCACGGAGCTCACGTGCATAGCCCCTGCTTGAACGCATGCATGAGACATGTAAGAATATTACGCGAATATAACGATATTCGTATAATAATTTACGGGTCCCGTGGGCTTTGCCCCATTAATTAGATTTTTCAAATAAACCCCATGTACGGGGGCCAGACCAGTACTTCTTTCATAGAAACAAGATTCATAGGTTAGGCCTGCGACTTTGTTTGCGTGAATATTGGTTATACATGGTTTGACATTTATGAGCCTAATTCTTTTTCACAGATTAGGTTTCTCCTTATAACATCAACTCTTCACCAGTGACTAAATCGGTCAAGCCGTTTTGGAGATTAGTAGAAACAAGTAGACAGACACAAAAAAGATATTTTTATTATTAATTACCATGTTATAAACATTAAATTGTATTTAGTAAAGAGCTGTTAACATTTATTTTTTTATTAACATTACAAACTTAAAAATTTTAAATGTACTGGTAAATGTTACCATAATCCTCTTCTCTTCAAACAAGTCAATAATATTTTAAGTAAATTATAATCATTTAAGTTGAGTATAAAATCTTAAATACTAATATGGCAGCAATAATGAAAGCATAATATTACATTTCCCTCTTCATATAATAAAAGGAATACAATATATATTACTAAATAGAATATTCTAGGGCATGCCATTTTAAAAACTAGGTTTAACTTTCAACAGAAATATGTTGTCCCTGTTCCTTCATACTTTCAACTTTTAAATATAAAGGCATTCTGCCACTCCTGAGTTTTGCCCTTTTATGTACTTTAAGTTGATGTTTCATCATCTGCTTCCTGTAACCAAACACTTTCCCGCAAATATTACAAACGTGATCCTTTATCCCTGTATGATCTACTTTGTAGTGTAACTCCAATTCTCGTTTAGTATAAAAGCCACGAGTGCACGAATCACATTTAAAACCATGTTCTCCTTTATGAGTAAATGAATGCTTGTTTAAATTACTCTTATTAATAAATCTTGCAGGGCACTGCGCACATTGGTATGGTTTTTCCCCTGTGTGGGAACGCATATGCATTTTTAGGGATTCACGAAATCTTCCTTTGTATGGACAAAGTGTACATTTGAAGGGTAGCTTGTAGAAATGTGTTTGGCGATGACGGCTGAAGGGTCCTTGCATTACAAAGTTTTTACCGCATATATCACACACATATGTAGCATTATTTTTATGTAACGCTAAGTGCTTTTTAAAATACAATGCTGTGTACGAGTTATTGCAGATAGGGCACAAAAGTCGCCTGTTCTCATGTTCCTCGGATATTAAGTGATCATTATACTCTGTGAAGTCATCAAATGATATTTCACATTTTTTACAATGATACAATTTCTTTTTTCTGGCTTTAGGTTTTTCGTATTCTGGGGAGTCGTCTTCATCGTCGTCAGGATAATCAAATGTTTCGTCATTATCAGCAGTTACCAGGTCAGGGGGTTGTTTTAGAATTTCATCAGATTGTTGTGCAGTTTTCCTAAATAGTATTGCTCCTTGAAGAAGCACGTTACACGACTCACATAAGTACTTGGGATGCGGATCATCTATTCTAACTTCTATGCCAGAAAATGTATTGAATGATTCTGCAATGTCTTGTGCCGTGTTGTTACCAAAGATTGGTATAAAACCTTCTTTGAGACAAACCCTGCAAACGGTATCGTCATTCTGTTCCTTCTTGATTTGGAATTTATCTCGTGAATTTTTGTCGCGGGAGGTGCTTTCGCAGGATGAATTTTCACTCGATGCTCTGACGCTCGTTCTCTTACTTCTGCCATTCATCTGTTTACAATGTAGCATTTTTAACAGTAACATTGACAGCGACATAGTTATTTTTATATTTTTAGCGACTTACACTGGTAATACAGAATGAGAGAATGTTATGATTTGTTTTTATTTGGCCTTATTTAATTTCCACGCCCCACGGCCGCTAATCCACAGCTTTCTCTTAAATTCTCTTTAATTTATCCACAGCACTGTCAGTCTTTCACTCATCTTGATCTCATTCACCACAGAGTACATTATATGTGTCATTCACTGAACATAGTATATGACATTTTTATTAATAATAATTCAACTACAAAGTTAAAACTAAATAATAATTAAATTACAAACTATGTACAGTTAATATAAAAAGTAAGGTCATAGGGCATCAAAAAACTCATCCGCATCGCTGTCAATGGGACATGCACAGAACATTAATACCCCTAAAGGGGGACATGTGCCCAGAAGGCTGGCAGCATTGCCACGTATATTAATACATAGTATATTAATGTATGCACTGAACTGTCAGTGCCTGTCAGTAATTTTAGTAAACTAAACTGAACAAATGAGGAGCCACAGGCAAAACTGAGTATAGATGGCGCCAGGAGCAACTGCACCGTGTTTACTTGTCAAGACAAGATTGTGATTGATTTTTCGTCAATATTCTAAGTTAAATTCATTTAAAATGTTCTCTTTTCTGACTGTCCCTCAACTTAAAGATGAGTTACGTAAGAGGAATGCGACAACTGCCGGTAAAAAGGCCGATTTGATTGAAAGACTTAAAATGGTTGAGGTTATAATTGATTTGTAAGGTTTTTTTTTGTTTCTATGGACTAACTATCCTATTTTATTAGTAGATTAGAATCATATGACCGGAATCAAAATTTTGGTGCCGATTACGACATCCACGAGGACTCCGAGTACCAGTATCCACCTACAAACACGTTCATAGATATAAATGCAGATACTCCTCTACCAATGATCAAAAGAGAGGTCATACAGGATTATTTTGAAAAGTAGGTACCTATATTCAAATAATAAATCTTTAAGAAGCTGTTTGCTATATACATAAGATCAGTAGATAGTGTAAGAAATACATTTATTGAATTAAGAACTTAGGTTCGTCAATTACTGACTGATAGTAGAATATTATAAGTAGAACCACTGCGATGACTCACCTGTATACTTGCTTTTCCCATGATAATCGTCTTCAGTAAAATGCGCAGCACACAAGCGTGCAGTATTACTTGCCTTAAAGTTTTTTATACGTAACGCCGATTCCCATTGTTTTCTGCGTTTATCATCCTTAGGAAACAAATGTACTCCTCTATTTTTACAATTTAACGCACTACACTGAGGCATCTTTCTCAAGATTAGGGAAAAAATAAATAATAATATTTACTGAATGCAAAAAAACCATACGATTTGACAACTGTTATGTCAAAACAAGGGTACAGTTGCTTATGCGCCCTCTGTCGTGATAAAAAGTTAGTGCTCCTCCTCATTGGTATCGTTAGTAAAATACTAGAATGGATAATAATAGAATTACACATTCTAGCACATTTTCCTTGAGGTTTCACGAAGTTACATTTTGTATTACGTACAAAGTATATAACGTTCTTTGTATTTTTATTACGTCACAATAAGGTTTTCTGAACGGTTCTGTAACTGTCAAAATCGCAGCTATTTAGATTTTGAAGTTTGACTTCTGTCAATCAATTTGAGCTTTTGTATTTCAGAAAGAAAGGTTAACCTTACCAAATTAAAACCTAAATAAACATGGGGTTAAAGTTATGTTAAAATAATAGAAGACTTCTGAAATACATAGATAACAAAGTAAATATCACACGAACTCAGTGTTATTTTCAATAAAAAATCATGAACGCGATCAGGGTAAGGTATTTACTTCCATCACCGTCTATAAACATTGATATTGATAGTCTTTTGCCGAAATTTTACCATTACTTTTATTTATAGAGTTTATGGCGTTCAGCGCCCATGGTACGAGGTGCCCTAGCGTCTAACTACGCTATCCGACCTCTTTCGACGGTCACAGCGCCTTCTATCCAGAAGCCTATCGAGCCAGTACCGACGACATCGACAGTGGAATTGGACAAGTTATATAAACGGGTGGAGCTTGAGATGCGGGGCATCGACCCCGCGGTACTGCTGAGTTATACCTGGTTCTGTGTGGCGGCGGCTTCGCATTTGGGCATTGAAGTCACTAAAAGGTACGTTTGGAGGTTATTCCGTTATTAATAGAATATCTTAATGTTTGAATTGCTCTGATCTACTAATCTAGATTGTATTGAAGAAAATATTTTAAAAATAGAACCCACTAGATCCCACTAATACCTTTGCCTATTTTAGTATCATCAACCCCTAACATTTTTCATTATTTTGCAAGTATATTCATTCTTATTATTGTACCTTTTTCTAAGTAAATTAATTTTGAGTATTTATTTTACATTTATACAAATGGAATTAAATTCAGCTAATAAGTACTATTTTATTCATGCAGCAAAACTTAGTTAAACAATAATAATTGGGGTTGAAACACTAGGGCCATGGGGACCGAGTGCTCATCTAGTGTTTCGCAATATAGCCAAGCGACTGGTCGATTCTTCACGTGACCAGAGGGCTGGACTTTTCTTGGGCCAAAGAATCAGCATTGCCATACAACGTGGCAATGCTGCCAGCCTTCTGGGCACATGTCCCATTGACGGCGATGCGGATGAGTTTTTTGATGCCCTTCCTTTCTTTTTGTTTTTTTTTTTTTAACTGTACATAGTTTTTAATTTAATTATTATTATTCATTCTTTAATATTTTTCAATTACAGTTGGGCCCTAAGAAAAGCAGAAAAAGAAAGGCACACACTCCTTCGCTGTGTCCACATTTACAAGAAGCACAGAGTCCAATACGAAATCAGAACATACTTCAGATTCATACATCTCCAGAGGCTTACGGGATCAACTTGTGACACATACTTAGAGTACATTGAAAGGAACCTTCCAGAAGGTTGTGCATTAAAGGTTACGAAGATTGAATGCCAGAAGCTACCGGAACACATAAAACCACCTACTAATGAATAAGATACAAGTTTGAATTTTAGAATTAGAATAAAACAGAATTTAGTTTATGCATTTAATTTTATTCAACAGTTACATAACTACAAAACTTAGCTTTTTTTTGGATTCAACATGACTGAGGACCGCAATATTTAAGTACCCATAATATTCAATAGAAATTGAAGTACCGAATTAATGCATGTTATACAAAAATGTGATCCATCATCATATCGGCCATAGGACGTTTGAACTGTTGATAATTGTGATTACTAATTGTTCAATTAGGGCCATATTCAAAAAAGGTTTCAAAAGTAGGCACAACACGCTAAGAACAGATAGATGAAGAATATTCTTTTAAATACATCTAAAACTTCATAAGTGTCCATACGTCTATAGTTACTGTTAACATCAAAAAAATCGAATAAAATTTAATTCCTACATATATATAGGCATTTCAAAAAAGGACTGTTATTACCTACACCTAATTGCTTAGAAACTAAGGACCATATTACAAACAGTAATTGAGCATGCATGTTATGTAAGTCGATTTCTTAGGGCGTTACTACACCAATCGATTGACAGTAGATCGATGTTAGAATGGATTAGTTAACGTCCATAGTTTTTACTACCACCAATCGATCGGCTAATCCATTCTGCCATTGATCTATGCCATGCAAATCGATTGATTGATCCAATGCCATAGATTCTATGGTATTGGATCAATCAATTGATTTGAAACCTGAGTTTTATGATTCATGCTTTGAGTATATATCTTGAGAATATGAATCTTATGAGTATAGTTGACTAATATTATTTGTTATCAGTGGTACACAACACACAATCACAAAATACGTACCAAGACACGGAGTTGCGGACATCATAGTTTTACAATACAACATTACAAAAAGAGTTGATAACACTAATTTAATTTACTACAAATATGATTTAAAAATATATCAATGTAACAGGTAAAATATTAATTGTGATGGCTCATAAGTTTTACCGAAACATGTGTTTTTCGTATAACAATCAAGCAGTTTTTTACTATAGTGAGGCACATTCATACAAACAGTACGTAATAAAATAGCCTATAAACTTGAATTCTACGTTCAAAGCCATTACGGAGTAAATATTTTAAGTTAGATTTAAGACTCAGTCAACATTTTGGCATTAATATCTGTTTGGCAAGGACGTGACATACAATTTATTCGTATTGCTGATGCTTACACACGGTTACAATGAAGAGTATGGCAAATGCCAGCTCTAGTGCGTGAAACATCAGCATTACTGCGCACCAAATGTACTCCAGACGTAGTATGTATGTTTGGTATATAAGGAAGTAGCATACACCTACAGCTGAAGGTATTGTCAGCATTACGGAGAAAAATACTGGTACTTCTGGAAAGAAAAAAATAAATTATTTAGTTATGTTCATCTATGGGAAGAATTTATGTATGAAACCTCTAGGAATCTTACAAGAAATAATGCTAATATGAGTTTATATCTTCATATTGAATTATATTGTAAATATGTCTCCAGCTGCTAGGAAATTTAAGACTTCAAAGTAAGTAATTCACTTGCAGGCCGGTAGAATACTTACTCTTACTAGCTAAATTCCCTCTTCTTCCCAAGAATATACGAGCAACTTCCACAAGACATAGCGCACTGAATATACCGGCTTCCGTGAGCAACGCATTCTCAGGGTAAGACACATTAATTGCTTTCAAAATGCCCATGGCCACTTCACACACAAAAAACATCCCAAGATAAAAACTGTTTAGATATAAAAGTATCTCGTATGCTAAACTAGAATTGACATTAGTCACTTTAGACATTTTCCTGAAGGTATCAATGATGACTGCTGTTTTGTTTACTGTTGTTGATGTTATTACTCTTTTGTTTATTCGATCGACCGCCTAGACAACGGGGTACCGGATACGCAAGTGACGTAACGAAACGTACCTACGATGAACTGTCAAAATGAAACTGCCAATGGAGTTTGCGCGCGCATATTGATTTCCGCGTTTTGAAATATTCGAAACGAATACTATTTAGCTACTAAATAATGTAATTATTTACTTTACTTATATGCCTAAGTATTAAAAAAAATGAATGAATTATTTAACTAATTAAATAGGTAGCCGGCTCCTGCCCTGATATAGTCGCCTAAAAAGCTCTTTTGAATGGCGATCATACATATTACCTACGTGTTTATAAAAAAAATGTTCGTACCTACCTATGGATTGAGGAGCCATTTGTGATTTTAAACAGATCCCTCCTCTGTTTATTACCAATTATTATAAAAGTTGCTCAAACGAAACATCTGAGTTGAGAACAAATTAAATTTTCATAATTTCAAACCAAAAAATAAAAGGCACCTACTTAACTAGGTATCAACGAACAACTTCCTCATGCCATAATTACCCACAATCCCCCATTCATTAGCGAATTCTTTCAACGCTTCGTTCACGCACTTCATTGCATGCGTACACGCTCGAGTGTGTCCGTTACACAACAAATGCAATAGCAACTGTAAATGCGAGTGCTTCTACGAAAACGGAAAGTTACCGAGTAGGAAGAGGATTAGGGAAGTAGTTCCAGCTCGATTTGTGGCTGCAGGCAACTTCTACTTGTAAGTACCTAGGTAGTTAGATACTTATGATTTTGTAGGTGGTAAGTGCCTACTTTACGATTTGTGGTCAGTGCTGATTTGGAAGTTAGGTAATGGTACCTATTTATTCATAGCGTTAGAGTCAGAACTGATTCAAAGACAGATTAAGTAGGGAAAAATAACTTATCATCCCAACATTCAATATAACTGCCTCATTAGCCTAGTGGTCCTAAGCGCGACTGCTACCGGCTACGCTAGAGGTCTTGGGTTCGATTCCCAGTAACAGCTCGGAGTTTGAATTAGTGCCCGGTTAATGGTAATAGGCTCGCCCCTATTACATCATATGGGACCTAAACAATACATACCGGTGAACTGTGAGGTACATTGGTACACCTCTGCCTAACTCTTCGGGGAAAGCATGCGTGATGTCGTGGGTACGGTTAATTCCCTGAATTGCTTGACCACAATTCCCTTCATCTTCATTTTGAATAGGGTCAGATAATGCAGGACACTGACTGTACTACGTCAGGTGAAGAAAGGCTACCATTTTTTTATTGTTCCGTGTTGGAAAATCCTCACAGACAGATGTCACCCGCCGTGGGGGTGGGCGATCTGTCAGACTCTTACTGACTAAAAACCGGTAATCACTTTCCATACTCACGCTGGGATCCCGGGAACGTATATATGCTTTCCGCGGTAAAGTAGGTCCTATGTTAACTTTCCTAATGGTTATAAAACGATTCGCTTTCTTAGCTATCTCTCTAAACTGGTGTGTAGTATAGGTACCTACCTACCTTGTACGAGGTACCAAGTATTTCCTTATTCATCGGTCAAGTGATCATAGATAGGTTTATATTTCACGCCCTGTTGGAATCAAGTTGATGCATTAACATAAATCTATGATAATAAATTAAATTGACGTGTATGTTTGTAATATCCGAGCAACGTTGCTGTGTTCCGGTTTGAAAGGTATGGGTGCCGGTGTAATTACAGGCACATGAGACATAATTATCAACTTTGTCTCTGGGATGGCAACACATTTGCAAGGCCTGCTGGTATTGCAGATGTTTAGCGGTGACCTCCTAACATCAGGAGGGCCGTCGGCTTCTTTGCCATAGAATGTCATAAAAAAAAACATAATAGCAGCTTTTTCTAAATGCATATTTTATGAATATTTACACAGTAGATATGTACCTACCTAAAATAAACTGTTTTGTTCTGCGGAAATAAAAATAAAATCTCGCAGATAACTAAAATTGACGCGGGTGAAGTCGCGGGCATAAGCCCGTTTTGTAATAAGAAGATAGGTATCGACATTATAGGCATAGCTTACCAGATAGTAAGTTCAATATTGTATAATAAGAATAGGTGCCAATAAAGTTCCAACCGGTTCGGCTAGTTGTGCACAGTGCATTTCTAGGGTAACCATAGCGGAAAACTAAGTAGGACCAATCTATCTAATATTGTAGAGAAGTAAAGTTTGTGCGGTTGTAGGGGGCGATCTCTGGATCTACTGAACGGATTTTGAAAATTATTTTGCCCATCGAAAGCCACGTTATTTGTTAGTGTCATAGACTTTATACCATCACGCTACGACCTACGAAACCGGAACAGTAACCAAAGACGTAACTTAACGCGGGTGAAATAGCCACGCACACGAAGTCGCGAATAGATACCTAGTTCGCTAGTTGAATGCTTAGTTTTCCCAAAACAAGCATATCCACAATTTCTCAATCATTCAATTTACGTCAAACTTATTTAATGTATTATTTTAATGTTCCAAATAACAGTACAATGTACCTAAAACTAAAAGTCCGGAACTGTCCCACTAGCCGCGCAAAATCCTGGTATCCCTATTGATAGAAAGTAAACGGCTTTCTGCAATAAGCGAGGGAAACGCGATGCACCGATGCACCTCGCAATCACAACACTTCCGTTGAGAGCCAGCACTGGACGTGCCCCGGACAACTTGATATTAAACCTCTTCGAAAAACATTTTTTTTTCTCTCAAAATGAAGACGAAACCAGTGTTGACCTTTTCGAAATTGGATCCTGAAACTGGTGACTTGTTGGATAGAATGTTTGATAAAAAGGATTGTATGTCGGAGATAAATCCGGGGAGGGTGATTCTTCCAGCTGACTATATGACTATTGGTCAGGATATTTTGGATATGGAAGTCAAGGATACTGATGTCTGGATGTGTTCTTATCCAAGGACTGGTGAGTAATTTTGTTTTAATTATGTAGCTAGTGGGATAGGCGTGTGGATCACAGACTACTTTATGATAATGCGTAGACACATTTAGGCAGCGAGATTGCAATAACAGGTAAATGTGATTTTATTTCATACCTTCCTATACTCCATTCAATATAAAGTAAGAAAAATAACGTTAGATACAGCGCTATCGTAATTTAAATGTTAAAAGTAGATTAAATATCGTCGTTTTTTACAAAATGCAGTCATTTCAAAATATAACATACAACTGTCGTTATTTTATTCCATAAATGAATAATTTTTATATTAATCAATATACGTCATCCGAGCCCCGATGGTCTCGTGGTAGTCAGTGCGACTGCTGATCGTCTTGGGTTAAATTCCCAGGTCAGGCAAAAAGTGTTGTTGCGTTTTTCCGTTAGGAAATTCTCAGTAGCAGCCCGGAGTATGGAAGTTGGTGGTGTAACACCCCCGTGCTTAGGAAAGCACGTAAAGCCGTTGGTCCTGGGACCCGGTTATGTCGGACAGCTGTCCCATCGTATATCTCCTGCGTAGGTACTTGGTTAGCCTTTATTGAGATTGGTCGTTGTGACCGAAATCGGTTTGGAGAATATTATTTTTATCTATTTCCTAATGGAAAATTTAACGACACTGCCTGTTTTAGACATCGGCATCGATCCTATTTATGTACCCACCTATTTCACACTCGCTCCGCAGCCACGCTTTTTAACCAGTCAATGAATCCTTACTAATATTATCCTGACTAATATTATAAATGCGAAAGTAACTCTGTCTGTCTCTTCTTCACGCCTAAACCACTGAACCGATTTCAATGAAATTTGGTACAGATATAGTCTGGGACCCGAGAAAGGACATAGGATAGTTTTCATCCCGGAAATCCCCCGGGAACGGGAACTATTATACCACGCGGACGAAGTCGCAGGCAAAAGCTGGTATTATATGGTTAAGGGTCTTACTAAACGACTTTCTTTTGTGTTTAGGATCTACATGGGCCCAGGAAATGGTGTGGCTCATCGGACACGACTTGGATTACGAAGGGGCTAAGTCGTTGCAGCAAGTAAGTTTTACAAATACCATGTTAATGTTTTGAAGTTTTGACCTGTTGAATGGACGGCTGTTGACTGTAATCACGGTTCTTCCAAACAACAAACAGTTGAGGTTTTGCGTGACAACCATGTTACTTGTTTATTTAAACGGCGGAAGGAAGGTTCTCAACTCGAAGCGTATATTTTTGAAGAGAAAACTTTTATAGTAACGTTGGACATTTTTTGGTACGGGAAAAACTTATGGGTTGGGTTTATCGACATGTTAAGTGACTGCGTCACCAACATGCGAATGTGCCCGCGTCACCATCATGTAACCGTCGTGTGCCAATAGTCCCCATGCTTGCCTATTATTATTATTTTTTATCTGATCATGCCGAACTTTAACAAAGTCGTCTGATTTCTATAAATCGTAAAGTAATTCTATCGACAGCTGTCATCACCATCATATCGGCCGCAGGACGTCCACTGCTGGACATAGGCCTCCCCCATAGATTTCCAAAAGGATCGGTTGGACGCGGTCTGCCTTCAGCGCGTTCCTGCGATCTTAATCAGGTCGTCCGTACAACAGCTGTACACCTAACATAAACAAAATATTACATAATAATATATGTCGTTTATTCGGTAACTGCCGAGGCATATTATACAGGATAAGTTTTTAACCAGTGCGTAAATTTTTTTTGGTAGTTCAGTGTCAGTAATAGAACACATTTCCGTGTTTAGTTAAAAAAAATAAATTAAAAAAATTTCATCCTTATCCGAGTTTGAAATAAGCAAAACATCCAGGACATAATCTATTCGCCATACTATCAATGAAAACTCGCGGCCGCCGCCGCCGCCCGGGCGCATGGCTGGGGTGAGGGGGTGGGGAATGCGCTAGCGCCGAGTGACAATGAAATATGGTTTTTAAGTAAACATGTTTCGTAAGCGATAACTTTTTTTTTTAGTACTAAGACATATCAAAATAAAATATACGTGTTTAATAAAACGTGTTGAAGTTTATTATGGCAAAATTTACGCACTGGTTAAAAAATTTTCCTGTATAGAATCTATGCATATGGTACATCGCGTTTTTTCTCTTCTAGATAAGATGCCCTTTAGTGGAGCTATCTTGCATCATGGTGGCTGGTCACTCCACCTGGCACAAGGAGTCGGTCCAGGGCACCTCTGTAGACCTGGTGAAGCACCGTCTGCCGTACCCTCGCTACATTCGCAGCCACCTGCCCTGGGATCTTCTGCCTGTGGATATTGAGAAGAATGATGGGTCTGCTAAACCTAAGGTAAAAATATGGTTCAACTATCTATCTGTCTCGTTAGCCTACTGGTCCTTAGCGCGACTGCTACGCTAGAGGTCTTGGCCCTTTTGGGTTCGATTCCCAGGTCAAGCAAAGTTTAATTGGTTTTATCCATAAAATTTTCAGTAGTAGCTCGGAGTTAGAATTTATGCCCGGTTAATGGCAATAGGCTCGCCCCCTATTACATGGGACCTAAAAAATTCTCGGCGAACTGTGGAAGTACATTGGTACACCTCTGCCTAACCCTTTGGAGAAAACAAGCGTCATGGTGTGTTATGTTACTAAACTAGCTTTGGAGACTAGCGTTTCCTGAAGATATAGGTCCTCAAACTGTTGGTCTTCAACAGGTTATATACACGTCCCGCAATCCAAAGGACATGGTGGTTTCGTACTACCACTACTGCACCCTGGTGCATGGACTCAAAGGCACCTTTGAGGAGTTTTGTGACCTCTTCATGAGGGACCGCGCTCCATTTGGACCCGTTTGGAACCATATACTTGGTAAGTTTTAAAGTAGCTCTTATTATGTTTTCAGTATGAATTTATTAGGTACAGTTTTGTCAGAATATTAGGTCATCTTTGCTATGCACTGAGGCTGGGTTTCATTTGTGTATTTAGCTAATATTCAGTGATGGTTCTCTTGGAAGGAACACCAAATTTTTGTCAATATCAGTTGATACCGTTCGTAATAGACCATAAAACTCTGGAGATTATTGAAAGAATTTAAGAAAATGAATACATATAATAATATAGGATATTTCTACGCAAATACAGATAGGCATCTTAATCGAAATAATTGTTTTAGTTAGCTGTTAATATTTAAGAAGAAGCATATTTTGGGTACATAACACATTTACTCGAAATCGAGTTAAGACCCAGATCGTATTTCTTATAAAACCACCTTACACTTTTAAAACAATAGTTTTCCCACCCAGGTTTCTGGAACCGCCGTCACGATCCGAACGTCCTCTTCATAAAATTCGAAGAAATGAAGCACGATCTCCCGTCGGTGGTCAGGAGAACTGCCCAGTTTCTGGATAAGGAGCTCAGCGACACCCAAGTGGACAAGCTTTGTGATCATCTCTCCTTCCAAAACATGAAGACGAATAGAGCTGTTAACTTGGAAGCCATTTTGGAAAAGTCCTTCGGTGTAAGCTATCTTGAGTCCACAGATTTGAGGTTTATCAGGAAAGGGGAGATTGGGGACTGGAAGAATTACATGTCGGATGATTTGTCGCGAAGATTTGATGAGTGGGCTGAACAGCATTTGAAGGGAACTGAGTTAAGCTTTGAGTAAACATGGTGCTAATGGGTAAGTAATATTGTTTTTGTAGTTTAAAATGTATTTAAAGAGATTATTTTAGCGTTTTATATTAAGTATAGCATGAGGTAAGTGCGGATATCAATTTTTTTTGTATTTTCTTTTATAACATAGAGGAACAGTATTGTTTTATTGTATAATTATGTGTAGATTATTATTTTGTAATATGTAGGTACCTCTGTAAACGAAGTTTCACGTAACAATACTTACTTCCGTCTATACTTTCTTATTGTTACGTTTGTTCGTACAATTGTTGTTTGTTATTTAACTACTTTCGTTATACAATTACCTAATGTTAATAACCGTTAATAAATGGTATTTAATTTTAAACTTTTATTTAATTTAAAATAAATAACGATCTTGAGATAATGTTTTTATTTTTAAGTGTTTACTCACTAATGTCTATTGGTGTACTATTTTAAATTTTATTTGCACTGAAGTTTCTACCCTCACTTTTACTAAAATGACAGCGATGAACAGCCATTTTGAATTCCGACATTGACGTTTGAATTCCGAATTCAAACTTGGAAATTGTGTTGCAGACTTGCGGTGTCTGGCGTGTAACTTTTTTCAACTAGTGTTCGCGTCACGGATACCTACTCGCTCTGAAACCTGTATTTCTAAAGCGCACGGCATGACGCGCTGCTGTTTTTGTAAGATCAGATATAAATTATTGCGGTAGTCATTAGTAACCTACTTTAGAGCGGTAAACTTAAAAGATGCGAACGGTATCGTGTTTAACAGTGGAAATGAACAGTGCGATTTTCATCATGTCATCATCAACTGCTTAGCCTTTTCCCAACTATGTTGGGGTCAGCTTCCAGTCTAACCCGATGCAGCTGAATACCAGTGTTTGACATGGAGCGACTGCCTATCTGACCTCCACAACCCAGTAACTGGGAAACACGATACTTCTTGGTTAAACTGGTTGTCAGACTTCTTGGCTTCTGACTACGCGATGACTGGCGATTTTCATCATGTGTGCCAGTAATTTTGAAACTACTGGAGACTTTTTTAGAAGACACCCAGTGACGTCACATTCAGCGAAGCGAGCTGTCTGAGCAAGCTTGATCAGAATTGGATAGCTGAGTGGATATTTGTTTTTCTTTGTCAAAGATATTTTAAAATTTAGTGATTTCCCTACTTACATTTTCCGGTCTATGTATAATGTAATGTGAAGCGAATTTGAGGTGAGTTGTCAATCCCAAGCATAGTCGATTATCACCTTACGTTAACTTCACCGAAGGAAATTTTTACACAATAGATTATTAGTATTTCTCATTGAAGCAGTGCCAAAGGGGTAGATAAATAAAATAAACGAACACTTTGGATGCATTTTTAATAGAACAAAAGTAAAATTCACAAGTTTGGCAATAAAAATGGTAACTTTCTAGCGCTTTTTATTCATATGGTAACACAACAATACAATTACGTATTTAACAGGAATTTTGAAAAAAAATGCCTTTCGAAGATTCCTAGTAGGTACGTATGTACCAATGTTAAAATAATGTCGGTGCGGAAGTAATAATAAATAAATAAAAGAAAGTAGGTACTAGGTAAATATAATACACTCCCAGACTCCTAAATCGAGCCACCTAGCATAATGATTTAGTAACGTCATAACTTTAAAAAATTGTATGAATGATCAAAAAGTTTTTATGCAAGTTTGTAGCTGGCACAATCAACATTAGGCTCATGTATGTTCTGAATTTGATTTTTCATTCATTTGTCATTCATATAATTTTTTGAAGATAAGGACGATACAAACTCATTATGCTAGGTGGCTCGATTTAGGAGTCTGGGAGTGTATTTAAAACAAAATAAAAGATAGGTATTGGTACCTATTCAGTGTGAATGTTTAGTTAAACATGTTGCGTGATTTTATGACGTCACGCTTTTATTTTTATTGCACTTTCTCTTCCCTCCAGATTTGCTCGCAGTTTTCCTTGCTCAATATATGTATTACATGAGTAGATATGTAGGTACCTATTGCAATCTGCCATTAGTACCTTTATAACGGCGAATTTATTCATGTAACTAGAAATGTAGTTAAAGTTATTTCCTAGCGTTGTAAAACTGAGTTTTATTGAATTAATTGCTCGATTTATTAGACTTTCTAGTCTTAATGAGATCGAGTATTTATGATTGGGTAGATACGTTAGGTACTTACTTAGGATACCTACTACGTGAAAAAAAACCTGACTGTGGTAAAAATCAGATTGATTTGTTTAGTATTTAGTTTTTTTTTCTATATTGTAGATGAGCTCAGAACGTTTTTCTTATTCAGCTGATTCGTACAATAGCAAAAATAAAAGATTCAAAAACCCGCATTTTTTAAATGTAACACCGCCATTTTTTATTCGTATCAAATGTTACGTACGAATCGTGAGCAGAATTATTATTAAAAAAAAAAGGTGTTTTAGGTGCTTCAGTAATAAAAGTCACATTATTAAAGCTTTTATTTAACTTCACATTCTTAAAATAAACTCAAAAAAGTCATAAAAATAAAACAACAAAAAATAAAAAAAATAAAAAGTAAAACATGTAAAAGTACAACATGGATAATCTCAAAAGGACTAGATACGATAGATATTAATTTAATTGACTCGCACACAACACTGAGCTACGCGGTGTAATTTAGCTAAACAACTAGATATTGTTGAAAAATAAATAGGTAAGGGGAGTAAGTCTATGTACAACATTTGGTGCAAAAAATCTCATGGAAGTCTTACATAATAATATTTTGCTTAAATAACGCAATACACATAGATTTTTCAAAATACTGCATTGAATTATACATGCGTAAATTTGCTTCAACCGAAAAAGCTTATTTTTATTCGTTCCTGTATTATAGGGTGACAAAATACCTACTAAGTAACGTTCCAAAAAAAATAGAAAATTCGGTGACAACTACTTGTGAAAATCCTAGAATTACTCGTACAACATGTGGAAATATTTCGTGTTAAGTAGCGCATCTAGTAAACATAGCGCATAGGTAGATAACAATATAGAAAAAACTTTTATTTTACGTGTATATCAATGATTTAAGTAAATATTTAAACTTAAAAACTACATACATTGTGGCTCCTGCAAGTTCCTTAAATACAGGATTAATAATTATTACAAATATTAAATAAATTTGTGCCTAGTGAGGGCGTAGCGAAGGCTAGATATAGGTACTTATATTATCTGTTAAGTACCTACATACATAATATTTACAAAGGGTAAAAAAATATTCTCAATTTTCTTTTTATTTAATGAATGATGTGATTTTGTATGTTAGTTGCAAATTATTAACATCGATTCGTATACAATTTTTTAAAAAGGTTACATTTATAAGCGTTTCATTTTAATCACAAAATAATTATTAATAATAATGTCATGAATAAAGGAAAAGCATAATACATTTTATTTAAAAATTTCAAAGAAGTCTGTCAACCAGTCTTACAGAGAAGGACAGTGTTGCCCAGTAACTGGGTTGTGGAGGTCAGATAGACAGTCGCTTCATGTAAAACACTGGTATTCAGCTGCATCTGGTTAGACTTGAAGCCGACCCTAACATAGTTGGAAAAGGGCTAGGCAGATATATATTTAAACATTTCAAAGATATAAAATTAACACAGTTTTTCTTAAATATAATGTAATGTAATTATTACTATAAAAGGTAGATATTTTTAAAATCAACGCTTCTATTTATTAGAGACAAATAATAAAAAAAAAACATGATCTTAAACATACTAAAGATGGCGGCTGTAGTAAGCCTGCTACGCCCTTTAAATTCTAGAAAAGACGATCCGAAAAGACCTTTTGAAGTTAATAAGTCACATTCTATCTACAATAAAGATACAATAAAAATATCGTCTTTGCTTCGTGTACAAGAAAATATATTCTATAATTAATACGTTTAAGGTAAATTATCTATTTTTCTCTTACTCCAAAACCGCCGTCAAACGGCGTCAAATAGTTTGATATATTTTTTTTTTATAATTTTTGTTTTTAGTTTCTATTGTCATCTTGTAAAGCTCGTAACTTGATTTTTTTTCTTTAAATATTAATCTTTGGAATTATTTTTGGGATGTATTCGTCTGAGATCTATTAAATACTAAAAAGGTTACATATTTTTAACGATAAGAATGTTCCACCAATTTTAGAGCTCATAGAGTTATAATCAGATATTTTTGAGACACAAAATGGTGGAGAAAAATTTGTTTGCACAAATCATGATATTTTTACAAAGAAATATTTAAGGACAATTGTAACAACTATCTACAACGTGTAACATATTAAACGCACACCCTGAAAGTAGTTCGCTCAGAATAGGCTACTGAATCAATTTCAAATATGTCTAAAAAAAATTATTAAAACCAGTAAATTATAGTCATATCTCCGTTGAACAGTGGAATCCAACGAAAGTTAAACTTAAGTCAAGGCAATAAAGCTTTTTTTTAAACGCAGTTGTAAACAAAATTTATCAAGAAACATAAAATACTGCGTGTATGCCTATACTATCGACAAAAATTAGGATAACTAATTTAAAAAAATAACTATATTTAGGCAAGTAAAAATAAAATTTTAGTGCTCGTATTGTGATTGTAAATTTTCTAATTTGGGGTGTTCAAGGGTATGCGTTATTTCGGTTACATGTTGTATAAACATCTATATGTACTATTTGAGTTATATCTTTTTTTATGGACTAGACTGAATTTGTAAATAGGTTTTCAAAACGATACATTAGGCCAAGATAGAATAGATTATTCTGTTAAAAATACTGATATAACAATTCTGATTTTGATATAATACACTAGAAACCTGTTTTACCCCCATTTTACAACATGGATATGCAAAGTTAAGACGTGGATAGAATTATATTTATACAACCTTTACTAAATGAAAGATGTACAATAATAACAATTCTCAGATTAAGAAAAATAATAGAATAGGTATCTCTACACATAGTATAAAAAAAAAGTCGCATCCCGCCCGCCGTCCATCCCTATGTACGCTTAGATTTTTTAAACTACGCAACAGATTTCAATGCGGGTTTCATTAATGGATACAGTGATTCAAGAGGAAGGTTTATACATAAAGGACATCACGTTACTACTGACGAGAGTGAAGCAGTGACCGTCTGTCAGTCTTAACTGAACGCGAGTAACACGGCGGGATATTTATCTTAAAATAAATATCAACAAAAACGATTTTGAA
Source organism: Caradrina clavipalpis (assembly GCA_932526535.1). Taxonomy (NCBI): domain Eukaryota; kingdom Metazoa; phylum Arthropoda; class Insecta; order Lepidoptera; family Noctuidae; genus Caradrina; species Caradrina clavipalpis. The sequence goes on from OW052110.1 coordinate 4,542,797, forward strand.
CTAGATGCATAAAATGCCAAAGAAGAATATAACGATAAGAAAGGTGCTTTGGATTTATCAGAGGGCAAAACAGGTGAATTAAAAAAAGCTATTTAAACTTTAAATAAGATGACAACTTGAATTATTTTTATGTCTTACGTGTGGGTTGCCGAATGCCCCACAACACTGGTGGTGGTTCACATTCTTCGTGTGGTGATGACCATGGGGATGTACATTCCCTTGCTGTAGTTGCTGTTTCTCTTTATTAGAGAAATCTCTCGGTGGTTTGTGTACTGAACATGTTTTGTTATGTCCAGGGGCTATTCGCGCCTTAAATCTGCCAACTTTGCCGGGTTTGGGATGGCTTTCTATTGATTCTTGAGTGCATATGTGTGGTACTTGGTTCATATCGTTGTGGGCGTCTTGGTATTCCGTGTCTGTTTCTGTAGAAGGAAGAAATTATTTGACGTTAACTTTTACTTGAAAGACATTCGTCCCGTCTTTACCTTTACCCAAAGGTGGATGTAAACGAGCACTTCACTCCATAACTTTCCGCGACAACTCCTAAAAAATTCAAAAACTGCTAAAAACCTTCCGTGTATGCAAACTCTCACTTGGTTTGAGTGGAGTGATAAGAAATATTCATATAGGTACACTTCCATTGGATTGCAAGTCACACACGGCGTGGAGTGATCGTTTATATCCATTTGAAAGTGCAATGTTGGTTTTAATTCAAATACACCTGCAGATTCAATGAAAGCTTATCATCAAGTGGCCCTTCACTGACTTCACATTGCATGTTTTGCATTGATTTTCATTTTCTTTTGCAGTGGTACAGTCACGAGCAGAAACATGTATACACTTGGCAAAAATTAAAAGCAATTTTCTCGTGAATGAACAATTGCAACGTTGAGATAAGATCGATTTCATAGTAATATAGGATCCAGAATATGATATTCGTAACACCACTATATTTTAATCGATCCTTTGGGCAGAAACTGCTTTAGAATGTCGCTAAGTGTATACATGTTGATGCTCGTGACTGTACAACTATTACTCCAATCTAAGTAAAAGGATCTGGATAAAACGCTCTATCTATCTTTATTTCTATCTTTAAAAGTACATTTTTTTTAGGTATAAACACCGGTATTTTTTTTTCATCTTTTTAAGTAGACGGTGATTAATCAAATAAACAATTGACAAAGTATTTAACCCCTACCCTTTCTTGCTAGCCTGCCCTTAGCCCGTCTAGACATATTAACACTCTTACTTCAACCAGCTTACCTATTTCATCCCCACTATGCTTGGCCGTGATTGAAGATGCAGTTTCAGGTCTTAGCGTCGAGTAGGAATCTCCTATAACTGGTGGAGCAGATCGAGCCGGCGAGATACGCGCGACGCACTGTTGAATTAGCGTGAAGCACCCAAACGTTAGCCGCGGACTAGTTAACGATATCTAGAACATTTCAGCGGTCTAACTAACTGATCTTCAATTCGGCTGGGCGAAAAATTTTGCAAGATTTTTTTGACCCACCACCAAATTCTTTTGTGATCCACCACCGAAATGTTTTGTAGCAATTTAGGTGTCAAGCAGTTGTGAGAAAAATTTGAAGATTTCCAAAAAATATTGTGTGTTTTTCCATGCACATGCATACCCCAAAACATGATGGATATTTCAAAGTTGTGGGGGTTATAAAAGTATTTTTGTACGGTTGTCTCATTTCTTCATTAATATTATTTTAGTTTGACTCACGGTGTCAATCATATTGTCAGTATCTCGGTCTTTGGGTTGCGGTGCAGTCCCAACTCTGCAAGGGGACGTCGAACTGTAACTAGAGATTATCATGGTCTTAAAATGTGGCTGCCAAACAAAATAGTTTAAATTTTAAACAAGTATCACAAAAAAAATATGCTTTATTTAAATTTGCAAAAAATGGTTTCAGCAACATGTTTTATGGTCATGATGTCAGTGTTGCTGGGTATCTTTGAACTTCATTCTTAAACATAGTTTGCAAAAACATTTGATGTTGCAGGAAACAACGCTTGGCAGTATTTTCGAACATTCCTTGTATACACATAATTAAAAGGTAGGTTACATAATATTTTTCTCTTTTCAAAATTCCTAGTATAATTTTAATTACCAAATTGACGAATTAAGGCTGTCTATAGTTGTAGCTGTGGCTGTCCTTTGTGGGTCTACAGATTCTGCGTCAGTCCACATCCCAGCAACACTTGTTGAATTTGATCTCGATTCTGCAAAAAACAAACGAAGGAAGACATTTTAAAAATTATATATTTTGAACCTTATTTTATTATTGAGTTGGTATATTTTACCTCGATCCCTCTCAGTCCTATTTGGTGAATTAGCTATACTCCTCCTGGCTACATCCTGGAAAGTGACAGGAGAGTACATCCGTCTCTCTTCACCCGGTGACGTCATCGTCGTCGTCGGAGCATTCGCTATCTGTGAATTTCTTACAGCCGCTGCATTCTGCATCGTCATCAAAGTCCCACCACTATTCACTAAAGAGTTTGGACCAGAATTCACAGTATTCGGCAAATGGGTGTCAGAATTCTGGATCCTGCCAGAATTTTGAGCTTCTTTGTTGTTCATTTGCTGGGCAGAATGTTCTGCAATGCTGTCTCTGACGTCAGCTGCTCTTTCCCATTCTAGTTCCGTTCCAGGAGTTAGTTGTGGTGATATGACTTTTGTGAGGGATGGTCGAGATTCGCGACCTTCCAGCCAATATGTTTTCATTGCACCTGCAACGGTTTGTTTTGACTTATGAGAAACATTGCACATTTCATAATGATCATTCATAATATTACCTCCTAGGGTAGGGTAGGGTAGTTTAAGCAAATAAACAGTGATTAAATAAAGAGACCGACCACCTGATTAGGACGGCAGGAAGGCGCTAGAAGTAGGCCGCTTCCAATCGGTCCTTTTAAAAATCTAACGGGGAGACCTATGTCCAGCAGTGGACATTCTGCGACTAATATGACGATGATGATGATGATGAAAGAAAATGACAAATCATGAGATTGAGTGAATGATTCTAGAATCCTTGGTTTAAAGACACGATTAATCTCTCTTTGGTTTTAAATGATCTAAAGCAACAGAAAACTAATAATATCCTTACCTTTCCCTTTAACCTGTATCTCTCCTCTCTCAGTTACCATATAAGATGGTGACAGTAGTTCCTGTGTTGTCTGCGAGATATGTATCCTCATGGCTTCCGAAGTAGACTCCATTCTTGAAGCGGTGTTCACTGAGTCTCCAAAGAGGCAATACCGAGGCATCTTGAGGCCCACGATACCTGCTACTACTGCTCCTGAATGGACTCCCACTCTGATTGAGAGATGGGATCCTGAAAACATGGAATGGATAACCTGAATAATTTGTTCTCATGAATACTTTGGTATATTTTTTTTTATAACTTAGAGTCTTAAATTGTTTACAAAAAGCGTGCTAGTCATGGTAGAGTTTTCCCTTCGTAGTTCAAATTCACATTTAAATACATAGAAAGAATACAATCAGTGGTTTTACTTGTTACATTATCATGTTTTATATTCTTTTCAGCTTGAGTAGCATGTGAAGTTTAAATAAAAACAAATGATTTATAAATTCATAATCGATACATGTTTCCGAAATTCGTATCGCCTAATGTCAAAAAATGTTTAGCATGGTTATCTGGAAATAGGCAATTGTAGCTCTTATCATATTTAGATAGACACCTAGATATTGAGAGTTTTAATGACTCTAGAGGACCGAACGTTTTTTTATCATAATTCTAGGAACTTCCTTTTTTTGTAGACCCTTTTCTTGTAACAAGCATTTAACGTCTTTTAGAACAGAGACCCCAGTTTCTTACCAGTGCTAGGATCTTTCAAGTCAGTGATAGCATCCACCATGTCCAGCGCCATATCACATACTTTCTCAGCATGGTTGTCTTCCTTCTCCGGAGCCCCTGATACCACCATATAGGCGTCCCCTATTGTTTCTACCTGGAATTGGTCACACAGAAACTGGTGTCAAGATTAAATGTTTTCATCTTATGGTTTATAAAACGTGCAATTGAATAAGCTGAAAACCCGAAAGCAGGGTGATTGCACTCGTCTTTATGAATTACTTTTTACTACGGGATCAACAAATCAATCTTATCATCTATCGTGCGTTCGTTCTTTCGTTTATCTTGGATATCACCAACATCGGTAACCATGTCAAAGGCCCTTGAGGCGGTTTAGAAACTCTGACACTAGGGTGTGTGGGTTCGTTAGAACTTACTGCACACGATAAAGAAGAAGAACAAATCAATATAAAATCATGAAAAAGTAATTGGTCGAACAAACCATACATTTGGTTTACCTACGTGAACATAAATGTACCTATAGATATGTTCTCCACATTTCTGCGCAAAATGTTTGAACAAACCAACCCTACTCTCTTCAAAGTTAGAGTGAACAGGCTCCTTCTGGGTAAGCTCACTCCTTCGTCGATTTTGTCTTTGTCACCTCTGACCTAGACTAGAGTCAAGAGCTTACCCACCTCAAATAAGAAAAAAAAAAGAACAAGTCATCAAACTGGAGTATTTTTTACATACCTTATACACCCGGTTCCTCTCAGTAAGAGTGTCGAAGATGGAGTACATCGCGTTGAGCATGGAGACCACCTCCATGGGGGTGATGCGGGAACAGATCTCCGTGAAGGTGACCACGTCGGAGAACAGGATGGACACGCTGTCGAACATCTGTGGTACAAGAATGGTACTAGTGAGTTAAAAGCACATTTATTCCAAATAAACAATTTATAGGCACTTTTGTATGGTCAGGGAGTTGGTTAGTAAGTAAGCTGACGATAATAGTTCCAAACAGAAGGTTTCCTACGGAGAAAAACGAGCAAGAAACTCAATGAATACATTTAAAAATATGGTACAACATCCATGTTGAATCTATGTAACAAATCGTGCACAAGAGGTCTAGACTAAAAAAAAAACGGTAATTTAAAAAACTAAAAAACCCGACTGCTATTCTTTAAAAATCCCTAAAACAAGATAAATTGTAGCAGTCGGGACCCATTCTAGAAATGGAGGATTAGTGAATTGAGAGCACATACCTATATTACATTGCAGATGGTCCCGAATGGGTCCCGACTGCTGCAATTTATCTTGTTTTAGGGATTTTTAAAGAATAGCAGTCGGGTTTTTTAGTTTTTTAAATTACCGTTTTTTATTTTTTATTTTTTTAGTGTTTTAAAAAAGAAATTAATATACCCAGTATCACTCTTACAGTAAATACGAATCTACCGACACCTCTCAAGCTAAAATCCATCGAGCCGTTCAGCCTGCAGAGCGAGCCAAACATTTGAATTTAGCGCCAAAAATCCGCCATTTTTTTTTTTTTTTTTTTACATACCCAGTGTCACTCTCACAGTAAATACGAATCTAACGACACCTCTCAAGCTAAAATCCATCGAGCCGTTCAGCCTGCAGAGCGTGCCAAACAATTATACATACATACATACATACATACAAACATACCCTCGAAAAACATAACCCTCCTTCTGTCGCAGTCGGGTAAAAACAATCAACGTAGACATACTATATACATATATATAACATACTAGCTTCTTCCCGCGACTGTGTGTTTTTTACCCGACTGCGACAGAAGGAGGGTTATGTTTTTCGAGAGTATGTTTGTATGTATGTTTGTATGTATGTATGTATGTATGTATGTATGTATGTATGTATGTATGTATAATTGTTTGGCACGCTCTGCAGCCTGAACGGCTCAATGGATTTTAGCTTGAGAGGTGTCGTTAGATTCGTATTTACTGTGAGAGTGACACTGGGTATATCAAAATAAAAAAAAACAAAATGGCGGGTATTTGGCGCCAAATTCAAATGTTTCGATCGCTCTGCAGCCTGAACGGCTCGATGGATTTTAGCTTGAGAGGTGTCATTAGATTCGTATTTACTGTGAAAGTGACAATGGGTAAATTAAAAATTTAAAAAAGTAAAAAATAAAAAACGGTAATTTAAAAAACTAAAAAACCCGACTGCTATTCTTTAAAAATCCCTAAAACAAGATAAATTGTAGCAGTCGGGACCCATTCGGGACCATCTGCAATGTAATAAAGGTATGTGCTCTCAATTCACTAATCCTCCATTTCTAGAATGGGTCCCGACTGCTACAATTTATCTTGTTTTAGGGATTTTTAAAGAATAGCAGTCGGGTTTTTTAGTTTTTTAAATTACCGTTTTTTATTTTTAACCGCGTTAACTTACCTACGTCTTTGGTTATTGCTCCGCTCCCGTGTGTTGGAGTGTGATGTTATACTTACTTACTATATAGCCTTTTACTATTTCTCATGACCCTGATTATCATACGAAAAAAAATATTTTTCTCTAATCCGATTGTTAGCTTCAGAGATTAGCGTGTTTAAATAAACACATAACTCTTCAGCTTTATTATATTAGGCACACAATCACATAGGAGCATAGACAATACTATGTTTATTTCGACTTTATAAGTATCTCAATGTCTCTGATCAAAGGTTAGACGTTATCCGACGTCGGCCATATGCAAACTACATACTTAGGTACCTACTTATCTACTTAAAATAGCTTTAAATATTTGTAAGCGCAAGTTTGCGTGCCCACCACAGCCAAATCCTTTAATCTTTAAAGTCTTATTTTAATCCGATAAATACGTAAACTAAACTCCATTATCGCAGTTATAATAAACATTAAACTTATCGTTTATCTCATCTTGGAGGCATTTGGCACGGATTGATGTTTGTACGGGTGTATTGCTCGTGAAACAGCGAATGAGGGTAAGCAGAGAGCACGGTCTATTTAATCGTAACTTATTTTGATTTTTTGGGAAAGCCTCCCTTTTACGGGTCAAAGGTTTGAGGTCGTATTGGTGACGTGTACGTGTTTGGAAAAAAATAGATGTTGCCTGGTTTTTGTTTGTGTTTGTAGATTGATAATACTTGCATCACTGGCGTGCTAAACGCACAAGCTCAATCTCAGGAAAAAGCTAGTTTCGTAAAAAAATAAATTTTGTTAATGTAGTTTTTACTTCCCCGTTGGTCCCGGGTTCGATTCCCAGGTCGAGCAAAAAGTGTTAGGTATTGGGTTTTTCTACGAAATTCTCAGTAGCAGCTCGGAGTTTGGATTTGTGCCCGGGTAATGGCAATAGGCTCGCCCCCTATTACATGGGACCTAAATATACCGGCGAACTGTGGGTGTACTTTGGCACACCTCTGCCTAACCCTTCGGGGACAGGCGTGATGGATATAATAAAATATTTTCTCTTTATAATAATACAGGATAAGTTTTTAACCAGTGCGTAAATTTTTTGTGGTAGTTCAGTGTCAGTAATAGAACACATTTCCGTGTTTAGTTAAAAAAAAAAATAAAAAAAAATTTCATCCTTATCCGAGTTTGAAATAAGCAAAACATGGACATAATCTATTCGCCATACTATCAATGACAACTCTTGGCCGCCGCCCGGGCGCATGGCTGGGGTAAGGGGGTGGGGAATGCGCTAGCGCCGAGTGACAATAAAATATGGTTTTTAAGTATACATGTTTCGTAAGCGATAACTTTTTTTTTAGTACTAAGACATATCAAAATAAAATATACGTGTTTAATAAAACGTGTTGAAGTTTATTATGGCAAAATTTACGTACTGGTTAAAATTTTTTCCTGTATGGGAAATATAAGAAAGTACTGTTTTATTGAATCTAAATATAAAGAATTTCTTCTTCTAATAGAGTACATAACACATACCTACATAGGTACATGTAAGAAAACTTCGAGATGCGTGACTCTATCAATATGCTAAACTTGACACCGTTGTATTAATAGTAATATGATTTTTATATTTCATCATAGTATGTTAAGCGGCAGAATAACAATAGGGGTTGGAAACAAGAAATAACATATTCGGGGAGAAATGTTAGATAAAATATACTTTTTCATTTTTCGACATAAATAATAATATGTTCTTTGAAAATACCCTAACATTATCTTCCTGAATAAAGCAATACACTATGCATATTAAACGCAACGAAATCTTGTACTGATAGTCAAACATGACTTCAACGCCACACACTGCCGGTGCCGATAAATTGCTTTGCAGTTTACTATTACATTCAATGAATTAAAAAAAAAGTATTAGTTATATTTTACACGACAAGCATATCTAACAAGCACCTATATAAATAAATAATAAAGATGTTAAAAAAAAGAAAAACGTTCGAAACGGTTACTTTAAATTTAAAAATCGAATCGAATTTGCGTTCCGTTAACTCCGCGTAGTAGTAAGCGCTCTAAATTCAAATTTAAAATGAGATTGTTTTCCAAAGGGTAGAAATCCCAACGGCCACTAAAGCTTTACTAAAAATGATCCAAGTTCAAATGAAGAGATCGATCGGTTACCTACTGGCGATAAGCTTCTGATCTTTCCTAAATTGGTTTACTGTTTGCTCAGGGAAGTGTAAACGAGTGAACGTATGTTTGAAGCTTGCCGATAGTGTGTTTTGATGAATGGAGCCGATGAAGCAGCAAAATGTTGTTATGGAAGTGTTCTATTGTGTTGTGACGAATTGTTTACGACAGAGTGTATGTACTGTAGTCGCTCTGGATGGTTAAACCAATCTCATTTTTATAGTTTACTAGCAAAAGCCAGCACGCAGTAAAGTCTCGGGCAAAAGCCTGTGACTTTATCTGCGTACTTTTTCAAAAGGATCCCTATTGTTTAGCATATAGCATCCTACTAGCGAATGGGTTTTTAGAATCGGGCCCGTTCAAACAAACAAACTTAACAAACCAGCTACCTCCTGAGACTTCGTCCCAAACTTGGCATATGATCCGACGGGAACTGTACATTTTATGGGATAAAAATAAAGTCTATGAAAAACACACCACCAGACTACAAAAACCGTGCTATAAAAAATCTCTGTGCCTTTCATCCAGATCCGTTCAGCCGTTCTGGCGTAATTGTGTTACAAACATCCATCCATCTAAATTTTCGCATTCATAAAGTAGTACGATTAGGTGGACACTGGACAGGTTATATGTAATAGGAGTACTATGATATAGTAGCTACATTGATTAACATTTGCCTTAGTTCGTAACTCACCTCACAAGTGTCTATCGGGTTCTCCCCATTCCGCAGTCTATCAGCCACTTGCTTCGGTATCATCTGGTACAGCAACTCGTCAGTCCTCTTCATTTCTTCGTCTAGTTTCCTCATGGACTCTTCTAACTTCTTGCTCTTCTGTTGTTCCTGGTCTAAAGCTAGCTTCAACTCTACTGACTGCTGTGTTCCGGCTAACATTAGGTCTCTGAAATATTGGAGGATATATTTTAGAACATGTTAAGAACTTTTTGGGTGACGTGACAATTTTGTAATCGGGTTTATTTGTGCCAAAACGAACTGGTCCATGACAAAATTTCTTCCATTTCTCCAAGTAATCGTAGCGAAGGATTTAAATATTTAACGGTGTATAACTTATATCTATTTTGAGCAGAAGTTTGGGATGAACATTGAACTGAACTTATACAGGGTGGAAATTTATTATGCTACCTGGAGGGAAAGTACTCTAAATACTGAAGATAGCAAATTATACTTAAAGGAAACATTCCTTTATTTTTAAAAAGAAACTAAACTGCATTTAAATAATTTTGAAAATTCCGTTGCCTCACCTGGGAATCGAACCGACTAAAATCCGAAAAAATAGCATCCTGTACTTTTATGGCACTAATCGATAGAGTCAATCATAGGGATCAAATCTCTGCAAACATGGTAAATTAAATTAAACAAAAACCATGAAATTTTAACCTAAACTTATTTTATTCGGACGAAAAAAACGAACAAATTAACTAAGTAGTTGCTGGAAATGAGCTTCACTTTCATGGATACACAAATTTATTCCTTTAAAAAAACTCATTTTGAGTGAGTTTTGGTAGCAAACAATTTTCAATATTCACCAGAACACCCTACTAAAAGTTATTCACAATGAATTCCTTAAAAGAATAAATTTGTGCATCCAAGAAAATGGAGCTCATTTCGAGCATGCAATGGGCATTGTTCATTTTTTTTTATATGTTGTAATTAAAAACCCGTTTCGAGGAATAGCGTCACTGAGCATTATGGACTAATTAATAATGAAAAATATTCATATTTTACTGATATTTTTGATAAAATACGATTGACCTTCAGTGCCCTTCAAATTAGGTCAGCGCTGGCCCTACAGTTTTGTATCGTTGCCTCAGAAAATAAAAAAAAGTAAGTGGCAAGTCAACCAGTTGTCAAGTGTCAAATTATAACGCAAATGTCAAAAGTTTTTGAAACATAATAACAGTTTAAAGTTTTTCACAAATTATATTATTCCTGCGACTTTCCTAATAATCTTGTTCCATTATTCCGACACTCGACAATTTTTTTATTTTTATTTCATCTACGCTATGATGGCTGTTAGTAGAAATAAACTCCAATATCATAATGGTTTCAACCTTAGGCAGGTTCCGTGAGTCTGCTTTAACAAAAGTATCGCTCATTGTGGTTTAGGAAACCGAACAATAACGTCACCTCGTCGATTGTTAACACCTTAAAAAAAGCACTCGCTGTTTAAAATTAACAGTTTCGGTTTGAAATTTTCAATTTTAGATTCGTTTATGTATGAGTTATGTTATGACGCCTATTGACGCTTGACAGACGTTGTGTTGACAGATTTAAACTTTTAATTATGTAAATAGTTGGGCAAAGACACAACCTTTTGAGCCAATAATGACGTCATCTATCTTAAAAAATATATATATTTGAATATTTTTTTAAAAAATAACCATTGAGCCAATCATCAAAATATTCAAATTAGTTTCTCAAAATGGTCTAAATTTTTAATAAATAAAATAAAATGTAGTGGTTAAAATTTTTAAACAATCCCCATTAGTCAATTCTCGATTTTTTCGTCCGAATAAAATAAGTTTTGGTTAAAATTTCATGGCTTTTTTTAAATTTAATTTATCATGTTTGCAGAGATTTTATCCTTATGATTGACCCTATCGATTAGTGCCATAAAAGTACAAGATGCGATTTTTTCGGATTTTAGTCGGTTCGATTCCCGGGTGTGGCAACTGTATTTTCAAAATTATTTAAATGCAGTTCTGTTTCTTTTTAAAAATAAAGGAATGTTTCCTTTAAGTAAAATTTGCTATCTTCAGTATTTAGAGTACTTTCCCTCCAGGTAGCATAATAAATTTCCACCCTGTATTGAACACTAGGAATTTCTTCTGTATCGTGGATGTCTTAACAACTTGAACATACACAAACAGCCAGGCCCGGAACGACTATCTGTAGGTCATACGACCATTTGTTCCGTGCGGAAATCGAACCCGCGACACGCAGCGCAGCAGCAAATAGCTCAGCCAGTGGTCCAATGAGTCATACTATTATTTCCTCATATAGGTAGTATAGTAGTGTGGTTGACAGAGTCCATTAAAATTAATAACATAGGTACCTGCTAAAGTCATGCATGGACAGATCGTTGATGTAAAGCCCAGTAGACACTAGAGCAGCCAGGTCCGGCATCACAGGAGTCCCCAAGTACATCATCATCCTCCAGTTGTCCATGTAGATCATTTGACCTGATTCAAGTTGAAGATTTTAGAGAACATAGTAAAAAGCTAGGATGATGAAAAATAATAGTTTCTTTGTGAAAGTGATGATTGGTGAAAAAACGGGTTGTTTTAAGAACTTTACAAATCAAAAGAAAAATGGATCTTAAAACGATGAAGTACAAGTCATAGCCAAGGGTTATATTTACACAAAAATCGATAACGTTTCTAAAAATATAACGGGTTGAACATAGTTGCGAACATTTTTTCTACTCAATGGATTCAGTAGGTATCTACCTGCATGACTCTAGACAGCGAGCGTTAACAATTTACGTCAATTATTGAAAAAAGAAACAGATTGTAGAATCATGTAGGTACTGAATCCATTTTAAAAGGTTTCGTTACGATGTTCCTTCTAACCCGTGAGTACAGCACAAAAAAATCGGATAAATACTCGTGTCGGTAAGTTTACACACTCTAATCTACTCAACATTTGGTGCGTGAAGTACTTAGTAGGATGTGGATTTGCAATACCCCTCTAGTATACAAATATTTGCCAAAAAAGATTGGGGTCTAAAAATAGTTTCCAACAACATTCAAAGTATAACCCAAAAGTGTTGATAAAAGAAACTTAGAAAGTGATATGGAAGTGCTTTTTAAACATCGAAGTAAATATAAAGAAGTATACAGTGGTATTGGTAAAGAAGACGCCAAATATTTAGTGCACCAACCATCTCTAGGTAGTCTTGTATGTACAGGATTGATTGCAATAAAAACTAATTGTGCCAAACTTAATATGCGGGTTGTAAAAAGACACATCCATCATGGCCGTTAACTACGCATACTGCCCATCTAAGTAAGTAATTGAGTAAATTGAGCAAATATTGTCGCTGGGAATCAACTTTTATTGGTGTGAAATATCACTGTTCATTGTAGCGAGCAATGTAATGCAAGCAAACCATTGTGCTTACTGGAGCATCGAGACAGGGGTATTTAAAGTTTAATCATAACATTTAAAGCTAATTTCGTGAAAAGAAGTTGGCACTTTGACTTTTAATATCTTCGTAACCAGAAGGTATCCAGGTAAGATCCAAAACAAAAAAAAAACGTATTTAGAATAGCCAGCAATGGCCGGATAAAGCAAGACATAGTCAGGCTTTTGATATGCGTGTCCGGCTAAATTAGTTAGTGTCCGGCTTTTGGCAGGTGTGTTTAGCAAATGTAAAGCATTTAATTCATTAGAAGTTGATTTCATGATAAAGTATCGAAAAAAAATTGGCATCCGGCTTTTATACCCAAGTTAACTGGCTATTGCTTCGGTTTTCCCAATTTAGGATTTAGCAACTCTAATCACATTGATGGGAAGAATATGTAATTTTCAGCTTCTCCTAAGTATCTTTTTACACCCGTCATATTGTCTAGTGCCTAGGCTACGAAGTTCACAGCAAAGTCTTGTGCTTTTACATCATCTCTACCTTTGAGATGTAAATTAATAACGTCAGGCAAGGGTCTTCCGTCATACGCAAAGCGCTTCTTTGGTGTCATGCCTGGAACATTTCACTTCGTTTATCTTCCAAGGATATAACTTATCAATGTTTTGAATTGTTTAGACCTTTCTTGCAGTAGGTAAGGTCCTGTCTGACAGTAATGCTTCTGTTCAGTCGCCAGTTTCAAGGTAGAACCGAGACTGATCTGAATGATCAGGGTGTCTATACCGACTGCGCGGTCCATTAAAAAATTGTTTACTCATATTTTGATTTTGATCAATAAGTAGGTAATCAAACTCGATGAAATTGTTAGTGCTGCGCAGTCCTGTGATAAGGGCACTAACATCTAGAAAATTAACTAACTACAAACATACATATTAGTTCTCATAACCTATGTACGAATTCTCATCTTTACGTTCTTATACAGAGTTTAACGTTCTATAAAATATCACTAGGCTACTATTTGTATCAATGCAATAGTAGTGTAAATAAAGCAATAATAGCGCTCCTTCAGCTTAGTCGGTGAAGTGAAAAAAAGTAAGCGACACCCATTTTGGCCCGTCTAAACGTCCAACCTTTTGTCTAGACCTCGAACCATTGCCGGTCACAAGGCCACGGAATACACCCATCACGTACATAATTATTGTTGAATTAAATTGCTGTCTTCAGGTAATTTGTTTTCTAATTGAGACCGGGGGCGTCCACGTGAAACGAGAAATTGCGGTTTTCATGGAAAGCGAGAAAACTAACTTTTTAATTTCCCTACTGACTAGGTTGTTGGTATGATAATACCTAATATAGGTACAAACTACGACTTTTTCCGTGAGTAGACTAGGTAATGCCTATACCTACTGAAGTTGCATGCCTAGTCTTTCAGGATCATCAAAATTGTGGTAGACCTTATGTCGTATCATAATGGAAGAGATTATTTTATTCGTCTAAATGATCATAACGTTTTGATATAGATAAAAAGTAAATTGAATTTTGTTTCCAAGGGCAAAAGGTCAAAAGTCGAAAAAGTAATAAGAAGAAAAAAATTCAATGTTTCCAGACGGATGGAGAATTTACTTTGATAGACTGCGAGATCACAGTCTATCGAAGTAAATTCAATTAAGAAGCTGTGACACCGATTGATGTGGGTTCGAGTCCGGTTTGTTCAAATGTCAGATCGGAATCTTAGTGGTCATTTGATGAGTGTAAGGGAACAATGGTTTTTAGGTCAGGGTTCATTATGTGGGTCACGTTTTGAAGGGACATCCCTTTAGACATAGGTACTGTGAAGGTTGTATACCGCAACAACCTGGCTGAAACTGTTTTATTCTAAACATTCAGTCAAATTCCTTTTTTGAATTCGAATTTAGAAAATAAACGATTAGGTTTTTTATATGTGGTCACTTCCTACCTACTCTAAACACATGGTTTTCAGACAATACCTAGCAAATTCGAAGTTTATTTAAATAGGAAAACTGTAATTATATAAAAACTGGCTTATGACCACGACTTTGTTCGTGTAAATGTCGGTATTCAGGAGGCTTTATTATTTTTGCGCAGAACCCTAATTCTTTTTCCAGTATAAAAGTCTAAGTTACTTCATGTAACATTTTAATATTAGTATTGATAAGGGTTCAATTTTATCTTTTGAGTACGAAACTTTTCAATTCTTAATACAAATCCCTGTGATTACGAAACCAATACTACATACATAATACAAGCTTCTAACCACGACTTCATCCGCGTCTAATTCAACATATTATCTCACGGGAACTGTAAGGATTAAAAGTATCCTATGTGTTATTCCACACTCCAATCTATCTCAGTGCCAAATTTCAGCCAGATCCGTTCAGCCACAGCGTGAAAGAGTAACAAACCTTCTCACAAACTTTCGCATTTATAATATTAGTAGGATTTCACCCGCGTTATGTTACGTCTTTAGTTACTGCTCCGCTCCCGTGGCTCGTAGCGTGGTGGTATATATTCTATGATACTCACAAATAACGTGGCTTTCTATGGGTAAAAGAATTTTCAAAATCGGTTTAGGAGATTCAGAGATTAGGTACCCCTACAACGTCACAAACTCTGCCTCTTTATAATCTTAGTATAGATTATGTAGGTATGTAGTGCCTACCTTTAAGCCTAAGATTCTTATCAGTGGCTGCCTCAGTCTCGTCGGAGAGTCGCAGCAGCTCGTTGCGCTTATCAGGAGCCTTCTCGTGCATCACTGCCTCCACTGTCACCAGCTCGAAGATATTGTTGGTGCGGTTCAGGATCTGTGGTGAAAATTGGTACAGGTATTGTATATGTACAATCGAACAAGCTATTTGGTAAACAGGTAAAAAAACTTCTAACTACACTGCTGATGTTGATTTCTATTATGTTGTGCGTAAGTAATAATGTGTAAAGCTTATGGTACCTATACTGAAAAGAGTAAAGAAAAATATAGGTACTACTTACTCTGAAGTAAGTACTTAGTATATTTTTGTCTGTTTACTTTGCACCTATTTCATCATCTGCTAAACCTTTCCCCAACTATGTTGGGGTCGGCTTCCAGTCTAACCGGATGCAGCTGAATACCAGTGTTTTACATGGAGCGACTGCCTATCTGACCTCCACAACCCAGTCACTAGGCAACACGATACCCCTTGGTAGTTGGTGGTTGTCAGACTTCTTGGCTTCTGACTATCCGTAACGACTGTCAAAGATCTACAAATGACAGCCGGGACCAACGGCTTTACGTGCTTTCCGAGGCACGGAGGAAACTCGCTATGGTAAATGGTCACCCATTCACAGATCAACCTCGGCAAGCGTGGCTTAACCTGGAAGATCGGTCTATGCGGCTGTAATTATTTAGCCACGAGCTCCTCTTACTTTGCACCTATTTGTTAATGAAAAATGAAAACAAAAAAAAAGAAGATTTTTTCTAAATCAGTTGATAATAAATGACGGAGTTCTGAGGTAACAAACATAAACAGAAAATACAAGAGAATGTATAAAATTCTCTTTTTTTGAAGTCAGTTGAAAAACAAGTAAGTAAATAAAATAACAAGAACAACAAACTAATTCGACTTGTTATAAACTTCATTACTCGTATAATATTTGTCGGGACATAATTAGTCACTGCCCGCGACTTCGTTTGCGTATTTGAAAGCCCAAAGTCATTAATTTATTCTACGGGAACAAAAAACGTAATAAAAATGTACCTATATCTATACGAGTGCTGAATTTCGTTAAGCGTGAAATAGTAAAAAAAACATTCTTCCATTCATCTTCATCCATGTTCATGTGGATGGGTTGACGGGGACACCAGAAAAGTGATGGATGGCTTGTGTGAAAGATGATAAAGATAGAATATGTATGAAAGAAGTCATACGGCGTCTGCCTTAGATAACTACCATTCAGGATTTGTAGAGTACCTACCTAGTCAATGAATATCTATCTGCAACTTTTAATTTGTTTTTTTTTTCCTTGATAATATTTATCTTATCTTATTAACTTACGGTTTGAAACTTGAAGGCTATGAGCGGTCGCACCAGGTCGAACCAGTTTGTTATTTTCTTGCCTACTAAATCTGGTAATATCACCATCAATGAATTTCCGATACTTCTCACTACCATGTCCGATCTGAAATGAAAAAAAATATTTTTATCAAATATTTTGCCTATTTATTTAAAAGCTATGGAAGACTGACGTCACATTATTTCTCTAATATTAGAGAGAACAACTAGATTCAATAGGTTTAATTAATTGACGTCTAAAAGTGCCTATAATGGTCTAATTGGAATAAATGATTTGACTTTGACCTTTGACTTTGAACAATTTTTATGAAATGTAAAAGAATAAGTACTTATTTAGAACAAAAAAAAATATTGCAAGAGAAATAAAATATGGCACCAAAAACATTTTTTTTTCTTATAGGATCAGCCAACAGCCATTTTTTTCTGTGTTTTGTTCGTGTTTTTTTTTACACCAAAGAGATCCTTATACATAATGTAGGTAAATAATAATAAAAAAAACATGAACTAAAATAACTTACCCAAAAACTATACAAAAGGGGAATATTTCAAACAACACGGACGCACTGATTGGGAGATGTTTTTCTTCTCTGGTCATTGCTAAAGAGGCTAGAGTGAATGCCCGATTGTCGAAAGTTAGTTGAAAAGTTACGTGTACTGTATCGAACAGCAATTCTTCCCGTAATAACTCTATTCGCATTTCTTTATGATAAAAATGACGGGCTACCTGAAATAAAACATTGGCATTAATGTATTAGCTAAATAATTTCAACAAAAAGTTTAGTTGTAGTTAGCCAGCGCCATCTAGCAGCAAAATAAAGAAACGTGCACGTCGTTAAGGTGTTTGCCTACAGATGGCGTTACGATCGTAAAATTGAGAGTAGTTTTATAGGATTCTGAAAAATTGCATTATCGTGAACTATAGAAATATAAATAAGACTTTTATATAAGTAAACAAACCATTTTTTATTACTTTATCACTTAATATGTGTTGCAAGAGAATACGGCCTACTATTTGAACACAAGTCTCTACAGGGGGCGTAGCTCAGATGGTAGAGCGCTCGCTTAGCATGCGAGAGGTACCGGGATCGATACCCGGCGCCTCCAAGTTCTTTTTGAGTTTTTTTTATTGTTATAAAAATTATTATAATTATATTACAATAATACTTTATTAATATTTACGAAATATATATTTTTTATTAATTCGCTAAAATATTCTTGATGAAAAATAAAATACTAGATAAATAAATAGTACTCACCTCTCTTATTTGTCCCATTGCGTAATAAACAAATCCTCTTCGTTTTGACCTGTAATGTAACGTTAATCCCTGCCTTGTCTCATTTTCGCATATAAAGCTGGGGGCCCTCATTCTCGGGTAACTGAATTTCAAATACTCGTGAAGATTGTCTAATCCGTTGAGAAAATCTCTCATGTGCCTGCCAAGTACTGATAAAACTCTGTCGTAACCATATTGTGAGACGAATCCGACGAAATAAACTCCCATTTGGTCCATGAATTCACGTTCTGTCATACCTAAAACCTGTAAACAAAAATTGAAACGCCTGAGAAAAAAGATTAGCAAAACACAGATATTTATTAATCATGTCACGAGTTGCTTCATGGCTGGCGTTCGATATTTAAAACATGTTTTGGAATCGCTGGTTTGTTTTTTTTTATTACTTGGGCTCGGTAAGTATTTTGTAGGTACCGTTTTTAATGTCTTCTAAAGTGTAGGTGTAAGGACTACTAATTTACAGTGTTTTTTTTTTGATAAAATATTTTTTTATTTACTTAAACGTTTTATTTATTTTTGTGAGATGAAATATATACTTTTCTTTTTCTAACTATTTATTAATATTTACAGCCATACAATATTAAAAAAAAAAACATTTAAGGGATCAAAAAAAAAATTCCTCCGCATCGCCGTCAACCGTAAAAGTGCCTTTAAAATATTTAATAATTTTTAATAGTAATATTTTTAACCAAAGTGCAACGTAGTTACTTTGCTCTTTGTTTGTTATCTTATTGTAATAATATACAGTCGACATTATAAAAAAATGGTTGGTGAACGTGATCCATAATTTCAACGAATTTGACACCGGGGATGTAACTCAGTGGTAGAGTGTCTGCTTCGCATGCTGAAAGTCCTGGGTTCAAATCCCAGCATCTCCAAATTGACTTTTTGTCAATCTTATTTCAAACTTTTACTATTATTTATAAGTTTTTTTATATTATTATAATTTAATAAGAATTTATTGACAAATAAAGAGTTTTTATTATTTATTTTTATCAATTTTTCAACAATTTTCATAATTATTTTACATGTTCTACTAATGTTTTATTTATAGCATTCATTGTCGATACACAGGTATTTTTTTAAAATAAATAATAAATACACATGTAAATAAATTTAAATATTTATTTTCAACAAAAAAAAATCAAAATGTCTTATTAGAAACAAAAAGATTTCGTGGCCCATGAGGGGATCGAACCCGCGACCTTCGCGTTATTAGCACGACGCTCTAACCAACTGAGCTAATGGGCCGATGGGAACAATATCAAAATAGCGGAATCCTACTTGTGAACGATTTCCTTCATACATTACATACGTAATCATTTTGATATCCATCACTCTCTTTGTATAGAGAAGATACTTAAGTCTAGTTTAGTAGTCTTCAGTGAAAGTCTCATGAATCAATCATCATTATCGGACTATCTTTATCTCTATTATGAGTTTATGTGCTAAACTTTGATAAATAGGTAGGTACTTAGTTACTGAGATAATTACAAATGGGTTATAAGACGCTTAAGGGAACATAGTACAGAAAATTTGTACCATAGAATTAGTACATACATGATTCTAAACACAAAATGGATATTAATTTTAGTAAGTAAGTAGATTTAAAAAAAAAAAGTTGTTTCGTACAAAAGTTTAACATCAACACTGTCGGTTTGTCGAAATGTATAGAAGGGCTGTTTTTTTTTAATTGTCTGACGAAAATTTTTAGCACTTCAACCTAGAATCATTTTTCACGTCGCAGTTAAGATATCCCTTCCAACTTTTAAAAATTTGCTTAAAGTCCCCGAAAATTACATGTTTTTCCCATTATGGCGGACACTTTTTTCTTCTACGCCGGCACCTTCTAGTTACGGATATATTAAAGTAAAGTAAGGCAAAATTCCACCTATTTGTCATGTTTTTTTTTTGTGTAACTTTGCTTGACACCATAAACAGTGATATCTATACAATATAAATAAAAATGAATGGCTAAATGTGTTGCTAAGTGCAAAACTCGAGAACGGGTGGATTGATTTGGCTGATTCTTTTTTGTTGCGTTTGTAATTCTCCGGCCATGGATTTTCAATATTTTTTATTTGGGATATCGACCAGTAATGTCGTTAATTTGCATCCCTGCGAAGCCGGGGCGGTCCGCTAGTTACCTACACATTAGAAAGTCGTTACCCAGCAAACAACCACCATTAGTTTGATATGCAGTACCTATGCCTAGTTAACGGCTATGTAATGTATATTTTTAGGCACCGCATTTGTATAAATACCTACTACGTTACAACCATCTTAATTCTTTCTTTGAACTTTGCTTTTATTCCTATTTGCCATGGAAGAACTAGGTACCTGTACCTACTTACCGTTTTCAATCAGTATCTAAGCACTTTGATGTCTTCTAAACAATATTAATTAATTGTTTCAAAAACAAGTCGAGTATAATAACAAACCTGCTTATTACATACTCGACTTGTTTTTGAAACAATTTAGGTACATATGTTTTTGACGTCAATGGAAATATAAAGGCGTTCCCTTAGAGCAGTCGCCTGTGATGGAACAGTTTATATTTTCTGTCATTACTTTATTTAGTGAGGAATACTTTTTTGTTTTTGTATAGACGGGAAATCATCAAATAACTTCCCCCGCCCTTCTGTCAGACTTTTACTGACTAAAACCCGTCATGTTTCTTCATGTGCCCTTTGCGTTCCGGGTGCGCGGTATCTCTTTCGAACAACCCGCAGCCCCTAGTGAGGAATACTGAGCATTATAGTGCGTGACCTGTAATGATGTCTTAAATAAAATATTTACGTATTTTAGCATTTCTTTCACTCACTATTTTTTTTTCCGGAATCTATGGATGTGTTATATTATGCAGTTCAGAATATCTCAAAAAGTTATGGATGGTCTCCTAAGAACGTTTTCCTGAAGATATAACGGTTAAGGTAGTGCCCTCAGTGACCCGTCTCAAAAATCTATCCCGTATAATTAGAATGCTCTACGAAGATTAATACCTAAGAAGGTACCTACTCTCAAATTCTCAGACATCCTATTAAAATTCGCTGTCGTCGCCTTGATAGGTCCTCGTTTAATACCTAAGTTTTGAGCTGTCAATGTTCAGAAAGAATTAAGATAAAGTTTAGTGAGTTTTATTACTTTTGAAGCATTTTGTAATAATGCTTTGAAGAACATAGAAGGCGACGAAGGACCATTGGCGTATCTAGAGTAAGTTTTCAGGGGGCCTGGCCCCTAAGATACCATGGCCGATGCGATGCAATGCGGTCAGGCGGAAGGTGAGCCCTACAGCCTGGGGTGGGCACAAGACCATTGTGTGGTGGGCACGCCCCTCCCCCCCCCTATCCTATATACGCCAAAAAAAAGTAGTTTTTAGATTTGGTTAGTTTGTTTCGGAAAGCACGTAAAGTAGTTGATCCCGACAGTCATTTGTAAATCTTTGACAGTAGTTACAGATAGTCTGTGAGCCCGAAAGTCAAGAAAAATAAAAAGCGGAATATGTCCTTTCTTGGGGTTCAAACTTCATCATCGTCATCAGCATATCAGATGAACGACGTAGGCCTCACGTAAAGATAGCCACAATGACCGGTCCTGCGCTGCCCATTCAAACTTACACCGTACCAAATTTCATCAAAATCGGTTCAGAGACTCGTGAGAGCGAAACAGACAGACAGACAGACAGATAGGGAGAGGTACTTTCACATTAATTTATAATATTAGTGTAGATATATTAAAAACCACATTTAAAATAATTCCTTGACACATTTCCTCGCAAGTTATACCACTTATTGTAACTCTTTGTGACCATTAAAAGCAGTGTTCAATGGCCCCGGTCATGAGCGGCATGTCTTGGCAGAAATAAATGGCGCACAGTGGCCAAGAGTGACATTTAATTGGAAATACATGTCCCGTACACCCGAGGAATGTGGGCGGGAGACCTGGGAAATAAAGCTTTCCCAGAAAAGTTACACTAACTTTACTTTTGGTTGATATTTTGCTATTTTTGGATCAGAAACAGCTTCTTGGTGGCGTGGATGATTGCCCTGGGTATACTGATCAATGAACTTACATTTCTGTTGCGTGGGGGTGGAACCAGTGGCGGATTAACAGTTTCCGAGGCCCTAAGCACAGAGCCTGTGTAGGCCCTCTATTGCTTAAATTTGGAAGGTAGAAAGTATACAATGAAAGTTCATCAAAATAGAGAGTGTAGTAGGTAGGTATAATTTAAAACTTAAAACATTTTTTTCCTTGCCTTATTCAGAGCAAACTCCGAGATTATACAGGGTGGAATTTATTATGCTACCTGGAGGGAAAGTACTCTAAATACTGAAAATAGCAAATTTTACTCAAAGGAAACATTCCTTTATTTTGAAAAGGAAACAAAACTGCATTTAAATAATTTTGAAAACACGCTTGCCACACACGGGAATCGATCCGACTAAAATCCGAAAAAATCGCATCCTGTGCTTTTATAGCACTAATCGACAGGTTCAATCAAAAGGATCAAATCTCTGCAAACATGGTAAACTAAATTAAACAAAAACCATGAAATTTCAATCTAAACTTATTTTATTCGGACGAAAAAAAACGTGTAGGTACCTACATGCTCAAAATGAGCTTTATTTTCTTCGATGCACAAATTCATTATTTTAAGGAATTAATTTTGAATAACTTTTAATAGAGTGTTGTGGTGAATATTGAAAATTGTACTACGCTACCAAAAGTTACTCAAAATGATTTTTTTAAACAAATAAATTTGTGCGTCCTAGAAAATGAAGCTCATTTCCAGCAACTACTTAGTTAATTTACTCGATTTTTTCGTCCGAATAAAATAAGTTTACATTCAAATTGCATGTTTTTTTTTTATTTTTTCATTTATTATGTTTGCAGAGATTTGATCCTTATGATTGACCCTAACGATTGGTGCCATAAAAGTACAGGATGCAATTTTTTCGAATTTTAATCGGTTCGATTCCTGGGTGTGACAAGCGTATTTTCAAAATGATTTAAATGCAGTTTTGTTTCTTTTTAAAAATAAAGGAATGTTTCCTTTGAGTAAAATTTGCTAACTTAGTAGGTATTTAGAGTACTTTCCCTCCAGGTAGCATGATAAAATTCCACCCTGTATATTATCGTCAAAATTTATCTGACGAAGTATGTCTGCCTCAATACACATTAATGCTAAAGAATTAAGCTTGTCTTGACGGATTTTAGTTCTTTGCGGGTTTTTTAATCTTTTTAGTTGTGAGAACTAGCGACCCGCCCCGGCTTCGCACGGGTGCAATGCTGATACTAAATACACTACAGAAAAACTGTAAACGTTGTATATAAAAACATAGCGGCCCGCTCCGCCCCACCGCGACGTCCCGCAATTTTTTAATCTGTAATATCTTCGAAAATATTCATTTAAATCATATGCTGTAAAAGGCCATATAGATCTATATTAAATTAACAATGTATTTAAGGTATTTAATTGGATAAGGATTAATGCTGTATTGGTTAAAATCGCTTCGAAAGTTAGTTAATAAATTAATTAAAAAGTAAATGACAAAAAAATGTTATTGTGAGATATCCATAAGAGATAGACATATACCATCGCGGAGTTTTCTGTAGCCTTTTCAATGTGTACAATACTTAGTACAAATTATTTTGATAAATCTCGTAGGGTTCAGCTTGCGTTTGCAATGTAAGCGGAAAAAATGAAATTATTTACAACATCACATTAGAAACCTCAAAAATAACAGTATTTCTCCGCTATTTAATGGATGTTATTATACATAAATAAACCTTCCTCTTTAACCACTCTATCTATTAAAAAAAACCGCATAAAAATCCGTTGCGGAGTTTTAAAGATTAACGACGCATCTTTAACTCTTAGTTAAGAAGATAGTATCGCTATTTTTGGCAAAAATTAAAATTATAATTTTGTTTATCGCATAGGTAGCATCACCGTTGAGCGCAATACGTTACTGGGACCTGGCTCAGAGCAGGTGATTTTAGTCAGTAGGTGATTTTAGTCAGTAAGAGTCTGACACTCTCTACCATTGACGTAAACGATAAACACCTCATTCCCTTATTTCTACGAAAAACTTGCGACAAAACATTGAGGTATGCGGGGAGGGGGGTAGTAATGGGAAACATAATGGAGAAAAATCATAAGCTTTCTAAACAATAAAAAAATATGAATAGGTACATATGTCGGCAGATTATATTCATCTATTTGGTGCACCAAAGGATTTACAAAAAAACAAAAAAAAAAAAAAAAAACCGAACCCGTGCGAAGCCGGGACGGGCCGCTAGTTGTATTTTATAACAATGTGTTCTACTTATTACCTAGTTATTATCGATAATTTCAGTTAGTATAGTCTCATCTCTATCCGAAAGTTAATCATGGGAGCGCTTCGAGGAAATAAATTTTAATATTTTTAATCGTTCCTCGAAGCGCTTACTTTGGGAGCGCTTGGAGGAACAAAACGGGAGCGGTTAGATGGGAGCGTTTCAAAAATGGAGCGCTTCGAGGAATACCTCGGAGTCGCGTCGCGACGCGACGTGCGGGCGCGCAGGGGACAGGGCCCTGCGGGGGTGTATGAAGGCTCACTCCCGGACCGCTCGCGCCTTGTGATTTCGGACATGTGGATGAATCTCGATAAAATGTAGGTATAAAATGAAACGCCAGCAGAGGATGGAGGCCCCTGCAGACCAGGGGCCCCAAGCACGTGCTTGTGGTGCTTATACGTTAATCCGCCACTGGGTGGAACACTTGTTTACAAGTGCTAATGAACTGGGTTGAATGCAAACGTCTTCGGACAATCTAGTTAAGTTTTTACGTTTCAGAACGCGAGGGCAGGTTGTCGACTTCATTCAAGTTACTCGTATTACTTATATCGTTAGCTCGTATTCCATTGCGGTAGGCATAGATTAGATTGTCACGCTGACTCTTTTACACTGAAACACGTACCGCACCGTCTCGCGGTGATCAGTGCTGGCTCGCGCGGTATTTGTGTATCCATTTTGCAAACTAATAACAACACTATTTGAGCAGTTCAATAGTTAAATATTATACGCATAATAAGCATTTCAATTCTCGCCTCTCGCATCCAGACCTTTCTTACCAAAGATTCTCGTAATGTGAGTATATTACTTATACAAATTTTACTTCTCGCCTATCCAGTCTTGTCGTCGCTTTGTCGGTGTGAAACATCATCATCAGTAGAATCATTGAAAGACCAGCAGTGCTATTCTAAAAAGTTAATTGGGAAATCACTTCTGAATCCGCGTTGAGACATTAGTTTCGTATTCTTACATTGAGTGAGTTCGACACTCAAGCGCCAGTGAGTATTTTGACGTTTTTCAGTAGGATTTGATATTCTGCGACGCAAGCGTGACTATCGAGATGACTTTCGAAGTGATTTGCCTATTTCAGAATAGCATAGCTGAACACAGGCGACCAATTGTTATTACGCCATAACGATCAGCGAATGGCTATTAATCATCGATAACTAACACTGCGCTTTTTGCGCTGACATTGCTAAATGCTCTTCTGGTATCGTCGAATCGGAGTATGATTTGTTTGCCGTGAAATGAATTACGTGGGTCGTGAATGTTTGAGATTTTGTGAGATGTTTTGTTTTATGTAATTTTTAAAATAATTTTATAAACTTTTGATTTTCGTTATTTTGGAGATGTATGCGGAATGCTTAGGTTGATGACAAATAGGCCAGAGTGGTCAGACAGTGGGTGCCAGAAGACGCGGGTCGTCGCCGAGAGAGGCCTAGAAAACGCTGGCGTGATGACTTAGAGACGTTTATGGGTTGGTCAGAGATGGTACCGCCTAGGGATGAGTGGAAGGCTATGAAGGATTGAGGGAGACCTTTGATCAGCAGCGGGACAATACAGCTCTATAAATAAAGCAGTTAATATGATTTTTTCTATTGTTACTTACTGAACAATTACGTGGACGTTGTGTCTTTGATTTTGTACAAGATTTTTAATATAAATAAGTAATAATAAACACGAACATAAATCACACTTCTGTCTGCTCTTTTGGGAATCAGCTTTAGTAAGTTAGTACCTAAATATCTGTTTATCTAACGACTGTATCTGCTGCTCGAAATCGTTCAGATTGAGACGACTATAAATAAAATATTCAAGTTCAATTTTGTTCTAAATATTATGTAAGGAGATTTATTCGGAGTAGATATGACCACGTTTGTTTTCAGATGATAAAATAAGTGAAATTGTTTGCTTCAAGTTTCGTTAAAATTGAAATAAAATGAAATATTTAAAGCATTTCTGAGAAATTTATTTAGCGGGATCACAGAAATGTAAATTCTATTTTACCTAAACATAGGTACTGTGAAGGTCGTACATCGCGGCAACCTGGCTGAAATTGTTTTATTCCAAAAGCTCAGTCGAATTCCTTTTTTAAATTCGAATTTAGAATAAGAAAACGATTAGGTTTTTTTATTTAAGGCACTTGGCCAACCAGTCATGAACCACATGTCATTACTTGACGTTTAATTCAACAAATGATTTAAAAAGTATGTCGGCCTTCAGTTGACGTAGTTGGAGCCCTATATAAAGTGAAACATAACCCTGTATCTCGGTCACATTCAGAAGGTAATCACAGTATTTATTATTAGGCGAGATTATGCATACAATATACTTAGTGTTATTTTAAACCTATTGTAATATTATAATGGCTAATAAATACAAAAGAGTACACAACAAATTGAATTTACTTTTTCAGAATTTGTATAAACATATTTTCTGAACACGAATCCAGCATTTTATTGATTGCTATTGCTACTGGGTATTTCTAGTTAATTTTTGCTTGGCATTATCTTCTCACCACCCTTGGTTAACGAATAGATAAGGTCTAAGCCATTAAGACCGCCTTTGTACCTTATAATCATAAGTACCTACCTATCAGTCACTCAGTATGCATTTATGCAATCAGAGAGCAAAGCGCGAAACTCATTGCCCCAGATGCAGCTAATATAAAAACTTCCGTCGATACTCCTGCACGACTGCCATTCAATGAGGTCATAATAACTACTAATTTCGTCCCCTGTAACTAACTGACTAATCAGTGACGAAACAGATCAAAGAGCCATATCTAATATAAAAATAAACCAACGAAATACATAAATATTAATAAATTCTTCATCACCATACGATCTACTGTGAAGATTTATTTTTAACTTTTAAAATGATTTAGTGATTCTTGAGATTTTTCGCGATTGATTCAATTTGTGGGGCGGCCATGTTGGTATTTAGATGACGTTGGTGTAGACGGCAATTGAGGTCAAGGCCGCGGTAACACATTGACATTGTAAAGAAATATTTATTTGTGTTTTGACCGTGTTATCTATTTATTGTTTCAACCGTTTTGATGAAATTAACCATTCGTAAGACACTTTTATTTCTTAAATAACATCCCGTGATGTTAAAAGACATATCAAGTAACCGTCGCTATTCTGCCCACCAAACGAAGTAACATTGGTATAAAATTAAGGCTGGGAAACGTTTTTTTGGTGTGAAACATCACAAAGTACAACTGGGGGTGTTTAAAGTTTAATTAAAACATTTAGAATAACTTATTTCCATCAGTTTAATAATTAAGTTGCAACTTTGCCCTTGAATATCTCCGTAATCTGTAGTTACAACAGAAAAATGATCGCAATGGTGAAAACATGCAGTTTTCGACCTTGTTAAAGTGTTTTTACACCAGTTATAAAATATTTCCATATGCTTACCTCTTGTGCCTTCTTCGCGAGTCGTGTGATGAGATTCTCCGGATAGACCTGGTGCACGGAGAAGGAGGGCTGCTCCACGCCCGCCTGGCGCCGGATGTCCTCCCAGCGCTCCTCCCCGTAAGTCTGGCGGATGTACTCCGCCATGTTCTCCAGAAGGAGCCCGTACATCCTGGAGCCTGGAAACAAAGACTCAGTATTGAGATCTCTTTTTTTTTTTAAACAAAACTAATAAAGCTGTCCGCCCCTGTAAGACTTTGGTGACCGATTTTTTTGTCGGATTGAATGCAACATGTGAATTCTAATATACCAGCGCACACATCTTACAAAAAGTCAGTCCCACGAAACTATGGATCTATTACACGGTTTGATAAATCAGTCCTGCAAAAAATCGGACGTAAGCGGAGTCTCTAATTAAGTAACCAAAAGGTAAAAATGGTTTTTCTTTCTTTCTTTCTTTCTAAAACTTATTAATATTAATAAAATACAAGGTATGTACAAATTATAAAAGAGAATGAGGGAAGCTCATAAGGCATCAAAAATCTGGTCCCACATCGCTGTCAATGGGACAAGTCTCCAAAAGGCTGGCAGCATTGCCACTTGAATGTCAACGCTGACTATTTGACCAAAGAAAAGACCAGCCCTCTGGTCACGCGAAGAGTTGACCAGTCGCTTGGTGATGTCCCGTAAAACAAGGTGAGCACTCGGACCCCATAGCCCTAGACCGCTTAAACATAAAGCTTCCTATCTATGTTATCTACAATCTAATACACTAGATCTAATTCATTCCAAAACGAGAATAGAATCTGTAAGCAAATCCCATCTTTCAGATTTCAATCTTAAAATTTTCTCATCAAAATATGATGAATAGAAAAAAATAATTCAACTAGCGAGACTTTGAAAAAGTGGTTACGATTTGCGTACATTATTACATTTGATTTATGACTTCACGTAACTTCAGCATAACTCACGTTAAAATTGCCACATTTCCATTTCAGGATATTAAAGATATCCTTTGGATAAAAATTTCGATTTAGTCTAGACGGGGTAAATTTGAGTAACATGTTCTTTATTAGAGGGTATTAAAGTTATAAAGCACTGTTACACGATGTTACGTGCTAGGTATACGTGTATCATTATGTTTTATGTCGTTCTAAGCCATTAGAAAAGGACCCATTCTGAGGCATTTGTATCTCTCTATTACTACATGGTTTCACCAAATAATTAAGTTAGTGCCGTCATACCATCACGCCTGTTTTCCCCAAAGGGTTTGGCAGGGGTGTACTAATGTACACCCACAGTTCGCCGGTATATATGGCGTGCCTATTGTCATTAAACAGACACAAATCCTAACTCCAAGCTTGTACTGAGAATTTCACATAAACACCCAATAACACTTTTTGCCCGAACTGGAAATCGAACCCAAGACCTCTAGCGTACCAGCCGGTCCTTTAAATCCAATTTACTGAACACCTTAGCCCCTGATAACTTGTCAATATGATCTTCTATGACTGGAAGTGGAAATTCGTCCTTGACCATCTTTTTATTGATCATTCGATAATCGACACATACTCTTCTAGATCCATCTTTCTTTTTTACAAGAACTAATGGACTCGCATATTCAGAAAAACTTGGCCTAACAATACCATATGCTAACTATTTAGTTACGCTAATGCAGCTAGGATAATGATTCTCTTTTATTATTTGTTGTTATATCGGCCATAGTAATACACACTCTGTGAAAAATTAGATAGATAGATAAATACATAGTATATTATTTATTTCATTTGGACCACCAAAGTTAAAACTAAATAATAATTAAATTACAAACTATGTACAGGTAAAATAATAATACATAGTTAAAAAAAAATCACGGTTCAAACGATCCCTGTCATTTTGACAGACGAACAGACAGCCAAGTTTTAGAAATAGGGTTACGTTTGCCACCCATAGCGTACAAAACCCTAAACAGTAAAGCAAAGGACTGCAAAGGAGTGGAACTCTCTACCTGCGTCTGTATTTCCGAACGCATTCAACCCTAATCTCTTCAAAGTTAGACTGAACAGGCTTCTTCTGGGTAAGCTCACTCCATCGTAGACTTTGTCTATGCCACCTATCACGCGAAAAAAAAAACGAAAAAAGTAAAGCACACAAAGGTGATAAGACTAAAATATTTTAAAAATAAAATGAAACGTGACGACGGCGACGCGTTTCCATCTGCGCCACAACCAACATTTTGCATTCCGCGAGCGATCGTGACTCGTGACGGAGATTATATATAGATTATTATAACCTACCCCGCGGTTTCACACGCGTTTAGTTGCGCACTTGGTTGCTGCTCCGCTCCCGTGTGTCGTAGCGTGATGTTTTAAAGCTTGTACTATTCCTCATAATTCTGGCTATTAAATACAAAACGAATTATTCCAATCCGACTGGTTGTTCCAGAGATTTGCGTGTTTGAACAAACAAACAAAAAATATATTCTGCTTTGTTATATTAGTATAGATTATGAAGAGCTTCATGGTCTGAATACATATACTCTCAATCTCTCATTATTCATATTAATGGCGTCAAACATATTAAGTGTGTTTTATTACTTACTAACCAACTCAATGTACAATTTTGTACATCCCAAAATTATGCTTAGAATACATTTAAAAATGAATACATATACATATCATCACGACTGTATTCCCGGAAGGGCTAGGCAGAGGTGTACCAATGTACACCCACAGGTCGCCGGTATGTTTAGGTCCATGAAATAGGGGGCGAGCCTATTGCCATTAACCGGGCACAAATCCTAACGAAGATTAAATGAAATGTTACAGTTTCAGGCTAGCCAACCTTGAGAAATACGTGAAAAACAGCGTCAAAGTGTCGTTTATCATTCGCAGGAACATTACATAACAAGGAAATGCTTTTTACAAACTTTTATTTTCTTTCACCTGTCCCAGGGTCTGTGGTACATCAAATCTTACAAGTTAATTTTGAGCCACTTCCCGATATTCGATTAGGCTGGAATTTGCTTGAAATGTGCGATTTGCTTGACAATGCAATATAATAATCTCACAACAGCTGGTCTGATGATGAAACCGGCAGGTGGCCATAGGAACTTAATTAAATCTTACAAGGTAAATGCGTCCCTTTTACATACATACCATCGCGCTTGCATACCCCGAAAGGTTAGGCAGAGGTTTACCAATGAACACCAGTATGTTGCCGGTACTTTTTAAGTCCCATGTAATAAGGGGCGAGCCTATTCCTATTAACCGGGCACAGATCCTAAAGATCCTAACTCCGTGCTACTACTGAGAATTCCATAGAAAAGCCCAATAACACTTTGCTCGTCCTGGGAATCGCACCCAAAACCTAAAGCGTATAAGTCGCGCCCCACTTACATCAAAATGCTCAACTGTATATTTTATGCAACTTTAGATATATACGCAGTTCCTATTTCGAATGCTTTCCGATTTCCGTAGCGCGGCCATTTTGGAATCGTTGACCTGCATTGATTTTAAAAAGCTCAAACTGTACAGTCACAATTTTCACTTGGTAAGGAATTGTTAGCTGTTTTAAATCCCTGAATTTGTTACCAACGTTTTATTAAACAACTTTTGTACTGTTTACTATGGCTCCAGTGGTTTCTATAGATAGATTTACTGAATTAATTATTATCAGATACTATTTTGTGCTAGCTTTGCCTTTGACTTCGTTCGTGTAGTTTTTTTCCTCCGCCGTAAGTTCCGTCTTTGGTTACTGTTCCGCTCCCATGGGTCTCAGCATAATGATATAAAGTCTATACTATTCCTCATGAATCTCGCTATCATATACAAAAGACTTACCCAATCCGGCTGTTAGTTCTAGAGGTTAGCGCGTTTAAAGAAACAAATAAATAAACTCCTCACCTTTATTATATTTGCACTTAAAGATTAATTACGTCAAATCAATTTAATATGCCAAATATGTTTCATTACTATCCAGTAATCCACTCTAATGTACATACGAAACTTGTGCTTAGAATATTTAGATTGGAGATTAATCAGGGTTTAATATTCAAAATCACTACCTACATGTTTCGTGTTATTTGTGGAAAAGATATAGATTCATAAAGGTTCCATGTTGCGGAGTGATGTTCAAGTAAGTTCCAGTTTCAAGTAAAAAATAAAGAAGAATATCAGCCTATTATTGTCTCACTGCAGGGCAAAAGCCTCTTCTCATACAGTGAAGGCGCGGGCATTGATGACTACGCTTGCTCAAGGCGGATTGGATGCGAAATTTCCCTTTACCGAAGTCTGTGACGATAAAATTACATTGGTAATTGCCTATGTCCCTTTGCGAACTCACAACCGGCTTAGTCCATGTGGTTTAGCCAAGGGGTGTCTTAGCTATATTTTTTTAGGCGTCCCTCCACTCTTTTAGTCTTTCACGATTCCGCGCTTCATCTATACTACCTAATATTATAAAGAGGTAAAGTTTGTGAGGTGGTAGGGAGTTACATCTGAATTAACTGAACCAATTTTGACAATTAATATATCGGCGAACTGTGGGTGTACATTGGTACACCTCTGCCTAACTCTTCGTGGAATACAGGCGTGATGGTATATATCTTGAAAATTCTTTTACCCATAAAAAGCCACGTTATTTGTGAGTGTCACGCTAAAACATCACGCTTCGACCCACAGGAGCGGAGCAGTAATGAAACACATAACTTAACGCGGATGAAATAAGGCACGTTAGTTTGCTGGTATTTTCATACTATGGGATTTAAAAAAGAAACAGCAGCTCCAAAGGTTAGCAACTTAGCACTTTTCCTTTAAGATCATCTATATGCAACTCAAGTATCGTGAATAAGGTCACAACCCCCAGCTGTTTGTTTGCTAATCCACTTGTATATACCGTCTTTGTATTGTTATTTTAGTATACTCATGTATTGTTTAACAATAATGGAGCTCTTTGTGAAGGAGCTCGTCAGGGGAAGTACTACCACCATACCTTTATCTGCCGCAAAGCCGTGTAGAGCCTGTGTCCCGGTACAGTTTTTGTTGCATTTGTAGAAGCAACAAGAATTTTGTAACCATGATTTTGTAAAAACCAATTTGAAAAGAGTGTCCATGGAGTTTCTTGCTCGTTCTTCTCCATAGAGATCTACGTTTTAGAACGAGAACTAGCTTCAACTTACAGTAACTTCTTGACAATTCAAAAGTGCCTGTAAATGGTCTAATTAAAATAAATGCTTTGACTTTGACTTTGAAGGGCATGGGTGCCGGTGTAATTACAGGCTTATGAGACATTTCAACTTTATTTCAGGTACGATAACATTAAAAATTTCAATATTTAACCGACCCGACCGCATTAAAGTGAATAAACAAACTGCGTAAAAGCTGAACTTTAAATAAAAAATGAAATGTTAAAAGCAATTTTAATCTATAATAAAAATTCCTGTGCGTCCCGAAGTCAGGTAAAAATACTAAAAATTATCATTTCGTAAATCAGGCTGCTACAGCTAAATTATGTCATGACAAAATAGAAAAGAAATTATTACATCGTTATCAGTATTGTCGTGCAAAAGTGTTCTCAATAACAGCACAAAATTAAGATTTGTGCCCGGGTAATGGCAATAAGCTCACTATTACATACATACATAAACTCACGCCTTTTTCCCATGGGGGTAGGCAGAAAACACAGAACGCCACTTGCTATGATCCTTACATACTACTTTCGCCTCGTCCACGTCACTATTACATGGGACCTAAACATACCGGCGAACTGTTAGTTTACATTGGTACACCTCTGCCTAACCCCTCGGGGAATACAGGCGTGATGGTATGTTATGTAATGTACCTACACACGATGAAAGTAGAAAATAACAAATAACAAAAAAGCAACATCAAGTACCTGTTTATTTGTTCTTTATTTACTGTGAACTATTTATTTGTTTGTTTTCGCCTTTCATAAACTTCAGGCAGTAAGAATAGATGGGCAAAATGTGAACAAAAAGGATTTCTTCGTACAAATGGTGGGTTCCTTGTATATTTCGATGTTATTGTTTTGGGACGACTATATAAAAATAGAAAATGTAGTGTTAGTTTCTGAGAGCCTAGTACGAGCGGGCGGAGTAAACGGAGCGTAAATTAAATCGATTTTGAATTTGGAATACTCGTTATATATAATGCTGGTATTTTAAATAAAAAAATGTAGGCCTTAGCCCTACAATGAGACAGTATTTGGTCTATTAGCCTGTTAGTATCCCAGTGCAGGGCAAAGGCCTCTTCTCATATAGGGAAGGTGTAAGCATTGATCATCACGCTTATTCAAGGTGGACTGATCATGTTTTCCTTCAAAAATGTCAGCGATTCCCAAGATAAACTTTAGAAAGCGCATTGTAAGCGCCTTTTTTTTTAAGTGAAAACTTCTTTAGCGGCGTTGTGCACTTTTTTAATGGGTAAAAAATGTTAAACTCGCGTCAGGACACGTGACTCTGATCGAAAATTCGTAAGCGGCGCGGCGTTGTGCACTTGTTTTGGAATGGGTAAAAAATGTTAAACTCGCGTCAGGAAACGTGACCTGATCGAAAATCTTACGAATTTATCGTCTTTAGCGTTTTCACTTCTGCCAGCACTCCCGGAGTGCAACCCGTCGTTTTTTTTTTAAACGTTCCGCACGCTTGTTATTTCTCCTATATCGTGGGTGTGTTAACAAACATATAAACTCACATACTCCAACAGTCACAATTGTATATGAATTTTAAAAATCACATAGTCAACTACCTACTTTCACGTATTTCTACATTTAACAATCCGACCTCTCCAATGGTAAACAATGTTAATGAAATATAACATTAAATTAATACCAGTCGTAAAATACAACTTTCATTAACTTTAAAACGTAACTTTTGACGAAGGCACATAAAATTTAATGAAAAGGATTCTTTTATCTTCTCTTGTTTACTAAGCTCGATGAATCAATTCATCTCCGTTCAGTGATTTTAATGGCGCCCCAAATACAGTTTTGAGCGTAAAAATGTATAAGTACACTTAACAACATTCTAATGCAATTTCATAAGGATTGATTAAAAACTTTTAAACAAAAAAAGAACCGCCTTCAAAAACTAAAAAGTGAAAAATAACTTTAGCTTTGGAAGTCGGCGGCTTTGGTTCTGTTTGTTGTTTTGTATTGCCGCCAACAGGTTGTTTTTTTTGTTTAAAAGTTTTTTAATTTTTTTGCTTTTTAGTACCTATCAACTTCCTGTCATCCAAATCCATGAAGGAACTGTCATACTACGTAAATTAACTTGACGCCACTAAAAAGTCATAAGAAAGCAGAATACTTATGCGATTTCGTTTACTTGGAGGACAAATTTCGAATACTACTGAATATATCTGTGTTACCCTTTCAAGTGTACACGCGTGATGTTATGTTGTGTGATGCATTGTTGAAACAATGCTTAGATATGCTATAGCAACAATCGCGGTTAAAGTGCTGTTATTCATTGAAGGGTTCCCCCGATTTCTACAATATCCCATCATCAGATATTGAAATGGTGACAATGGGACCACACGGGAAGCACCAGCTTTCAAATAAAAAAAGAATCATGACAATCGGTTCACCCAGTCGGGAAATTTGAGGTAACAAACATAAAAAAAGAAAAAAAAAATACAGTCGAATTTATAACCTCCTCCTTTTTTGAAGTCGGCTAAAAATGTAATTGTGTTACGAATATCATATTCTGGATCCAGTACTAGGTACTATGAAATCGGTGTTATCTCAACGTTGCAATCGTACATTCACGAGAATAACCATTTTAAACTTAAACCATGGATTCTCTAATCGGGATTGAGTATCAGACAACAAGATTTTTTATAGGAAAACCATTAGTAAAGAGATATGGAGGCTTTTCGCTAAGTGAAAAATCGCTTTAATTCCTTCTGTATCGTCCTCAGCAGCTAGTAAAAAATCTTTTGCCCTTGCTTTAGTAGATCAACAGCTATTGTTATTAGGGACGACTAAAAAAGCAACAGGCCGATTTTTCAAGCTTGATTTGCCGAAAAAAGAGAAAAATTTCAAAATTTTCCTGCAAGAAATTCCACTTGTTCTGAAGTCAGAATACTGTTCTGAATGCACTGGCGATGTTTAAGGGTAGATGTCCTTTACACCCGATATAATATATGTTTACCCCGCCCCGCCACCGCCGTGTTTATGTGACTGCCCCGTTGGTCTCGTGGTCGCAAGCGCGACTGCTTAGCAAGGGGTCCCGGGTTTGATTCCCAGGTCGGGCAAAAAGTGTTATTGGGTTTTTCCATTAGGAATTTCTCAGTAGCAGCCCGGAGTTTGGAAGTTGGTGGTGTAACACCCCCGTGCCTCGGAAAGCACGTAAAGCCGTCGGTCCTGCGCCTGATCTCTCTCCGGTCGTGTCGGATTTCCATCCCATCGGGCTATGAGAGTTAGGGAAGAGGGAGTGCACCTGTGTTTGCGCACACACTTGTGCACTATAATTTCTCCTGCGTACGTGGCTAGTCTGCATGAAGATTAGCCGCCGTGGCCGGAATCGGTCTGGAGAATTACATTTTATATGTTTATGCTTTTGACTGTACACTGCGCAGCTTCCTGAAGCAACAAATCATTGCGTACACACTGAATTTGTTATCAATCTTATTTTATGAACTCATTTGCAACGGACGCGATAAGGCACGCTTGTAAATTATCCTTGTTTGCTTATTCACCATCATCTTATTTCCTTTTACCCTTAATAACGGGTGTATTGTGATGGCGCAGTGGTTAAGGCGCCCGCCTCTTGCACGAGGCTCTGGGTTCGCAACCGGACACGTACAAGTACCATTGTAAGTTTCTCTATCTCATATTTACTTACTTTCTAAGGTTATTTGGCACATCACTGACATCGATAAAGGAAAACATCGTGAGGAAACCTGTATTTAAAATGAATATAAGTCTGATCATTAATATAAATCACCAATCCGCCTTGAGCAGGCGTGGCTCAATGCTCAAACAACCTGTCTGATTTCCCAGTCGAACCGTCTAGATGGTTTTGGGAGATTATTTTTGAAGTGAAAACTTCTTCAGTGGCGTTGTGCACTTGTTTTTGAATGGGTAAAAGATGTTAAACTCGCGTCAGGACACGTGACCTGATCGAAAATCTTAAGCATTTATCGTGTACGTCTTTAGCGTTTTCACTTCTGCCGGCACTCCCGGAGTGCAAGCCGTCGTTTTTTTTAGTTTATAGGTTTTTAAGTTTGTGTTGATTATTAACAAATAAATAAATAAACCCGTTAGTTCTGCGCCTGATTCTCGGTACGATATGATTCTCCCCGTATCGGACTATGAGAGTGCGGGAAGAGGGAATGCTCCTGTGTTTACGTAAACACTTGTCACACTTTAATAGCTCTTGCGAACTTACAGCTTGTCTTGGTCGGCGGTGACATAGATACCTAAAGTTGGTGATAGAGTGAGTTTACCCAGAAGAAGCCTGTTCACCTACTTTGAAGAGATTAGGGTTGAATGCGTTCAGAAATACAGCCCAGCTTATTGGCCGTTGTTGCCAATTCGGTCTGGACATTCAAACATATCATCACGCCTGTAGTCCCCGAAAGGTTAGGCAGAGGCGTACCAATGCACACCCACAGTTCACCGGTATATTTTTTAGGTCCCATGTAATAGGGGGCGAGTCTATTGCCATTGACCGGGCACAAATCCAAACTCCGAGCTGCTACTGAGAATTTCATAGAAAAACCCAAAAATTCTTTTTGCTCGACCTGGGAATCGAACCCAAGACCTCTAGCATAACAGTAGCGCTTAAGACCACTAGGCTAACGAGGCAGTACATACATACATACGAACGTCATTGCAAAGCTACCTCGTTCATTGAATGTACTTTACGACTCGGTATCGCCATAAAGCAGGGGTCGTAAACCGCGCCGCGCTAAGATAAACCACTTAATGTAATAACCTAAATGCCAAATGTATCAAATGTTATGTGTTTTATGTGTTAACACCTTCATTATCACATTTGCAGTAGCCATTTTTTTTCAATCCTATAAAAGCTAGCTTTAAGCCTTATGTAACATTTTTATACACATTATGGTATGCAAATAAATGAATATGAATATGTAAGCGTTTTATAAAAATTTCTAAAGTAAAAATACTTTGCTTACTTATTCGATTCTTTGATTTATTTTTTTTATTTTTATTTAAAGGCATAACGTCGATCTTACCGGAAGAGGCTATGCTAGGCTAATTTTATGCAACATAAGGTTTCGTCAAAGAAGGTCTTTCTACGAGCCGACATATTTAATATTTGAAATTCGAAAACAAAATATTTTCTAAGATAAATACAGTGTCAGTATTCAGAATTTAAAATACCTTTGAACTTTTTTTCGTATAGTTTCATTTTATTGATCTCAATATAATAAAAAACATGTTTTTAAGATGAATATAATGTTTATAGATACCTACTATTTAAAAAAGTCTTGAAAACCAAACCTTATCCCAACTCTATGCTTTTAACCGAAAAATCGGTTGGTATTATTTTACAAACGAATCGTGTCAATCTGACTTAGCAATGTTACACGGTTCACGCTTGACCCAACCCAAATAAATAAATAAAAGTCAAGTGAACCGCGTCAACATGAAAGGGAAATATTCAGTGACGAATTGAAGAATGTGATTTTCAATTTTACGCCTTTTGAACAACATTAATTAATTTGTTTGTTTGTTTGAATTCAATATGTATCAGTTAGTTCTATCCTTATTGTTATCCGTTTTGGAGACCAAACGGAAGAAACAGACAGATAAAAAAAAAGTTAAGACATTTTTTTATTTTATTTCTAGGTTATATTACGCTTTCATATGCATTTTGTAAAAAGCTGTTATTTTTATATCGGCTGTTGGTAACACATTAAACAGCTCTTATTCTTAATCAAAATCTATACAAATAAATAAAATTGAAGTAATATTTAATTTATCATGCAAGGTTATAAAATACAAATCAAATAAGTAATAATATGAAGATTAGCTCAAGGTTAATAAGTAATTAAACCTACAAGAAATTTATTGCTAATTAAAATTAAAACGTCATAACTTCGTCGTAGCTTTATTACCTACTATTTTATTTTAGTGTCACCATCTTGTAAGGTATTTTGGCATTATTAAGATTTCTCTCTCTACCTTTTGTCATGTGTGTTCCTTGGCCGTAAAGGAATCGAAACAACAAGGCGGCCTTACTTGTTTGCGCAATACCCAAATTCTTTTTTTAAAATAAAATCAGTTAGTGAAAGTCGAGTTAAAATCGGTCCATCCGTTTCAAACATTAGCCCGTACAAACAGACAGACAAAAAAATATATTTTAGCAAAAGCTGTTACAAATACACATTACAAATGGACACTTCAATTTCGTTTATTTATTTGTATAGATTTTATATTTCTAAAGCCATCGGCTGAATCTACACTCTTGACAATGAATGCACAATCCTTCTACCGAGGCCCTTCAACAAAAGTTAAGGCCAAGATCACATTTGCATCAAATGAAATGCTCACAAAACAAGTTCATCTGTAAACAGGCCACGTCAATGGCAGCCCTAATTTGGAACCATTGACGTAAATTCGTGTCAGATAAATAGGGTATGAATATCCATTGATTGGCCATCAAAACGATATGGATTCGCCATTAGATGTCATCAATCAAGTGTACGCGGGAGGTACTGCTGTGTGGCATGTTTTATATCAGACTACCTCCTGACCGTGACCTTGTCTGCGTGGTTCTGCTCCGCTCCTGTGCGTTGTGGCGTGATGTTATATAACTTATACTACTATATACTTACCATCACGCCTGTGCCTACCATCACCTCTGCCTAACCCTTTGGGGAATGGGTTAGGCAGAGGTGTATCAATATACACCCACAGTTCGCCGGTATGTTTAGACCCAATAACATTTTTTGTTCGACCTGGGAATCGGATTCAAGATCTTTAGCGTAGCAGTCGTGCTTCAGCGGTTTGTTCGAAAGAGATACCGCGCCCCCGGAACACAAAGGGCACATGAAGGAACATGGATAGGTTTTCGTCATTCAAAGTCTGACACTCCCTCCCGTGCCGCCCAGGGCGGGGGATGTTATTCGATGATTTCCCATGTATAAAAAATAAGCAGTCGTGCTTAGGAGTACTAGGCTAGCGAGGCAGCCTATACTATTCGTCATGATTCTGGCTATCAAATACAAAACGATTTTTCTAATCTGACTGGTAATTCCAGAGATTAGCGTGTTTAAACAAACAAATACAAATCTCTTTAGCTTTATAATATTAAAATAGAAATTAGAATGGATTAAATCAATGAATAAATAAAATACAGATCTCGACTGTATTTGACATATCGTTGTTGGGCCGAATAAATTCTCAATTTACATCAGCGATAATTCAAATATCTCATTCAGACGAAGAATTTCTTAATAAAAAACGATTTGATTAACGAACTGATGAAGCCTTTGATCTAATCCTTTTTAGAAAACTCTTTCAAGTAATCTGAAATGTTTAATAATAATAATAATAGTCCGCAGGGCAGCTTGTGGCGAGCTGTTGGGCAGTAGCGACCCCACGGACCTGATCTCCCGGGAGAAGTCTTGTTCTTCATCTCTGGCTTGCCTTAATTGGCCGGCCGGAGTGAACACTGACGAGGAACAGAGCTCCCACCTCTCTCTTGCCTTCATTGGCCGGTTTGAGTGGAGATTCGCAAGAGCATTCGTGTTCGGGGGAAGGAAGTGTTTCACTAAGGTGCTGGTAGGGATCTTGACCGTACTTCCGGGATTGTCCTGATAGCCTTGAAATACCTCTCCACTCCTCAAGCACCTCAGTCTGTGTTGCCCTCTTGTCGCTACGTCACTACGTGCTAGCGGCCGTTTTAGGGGGCCCATTTATCGAGTGTGCTAGTCACCCCCTGCCATTTTATCTGTGTCATAAAAACATTGATTGGCAGGGGCCATAGTCCTTCCATAGTGTCAGAAAACCAGTCCATTCAAGCCACCCAAACCCATAGCCCTATTTTTTATTTCCATATTCTGCAATAGTCCTGCGCCAGCCGGGGATTGTCCTTGGGTGCATTTGCATAGTGCAAACAGGGATAACTGTCGGCTGGTGTTCCATTTCATTGTAAAGCCATGTAAGGGGCCTCTGCGAGTTGGCTTCGGCTCCTCGTACGCCTTCCAAAGGTCCGGGACCTTAGGGTCGCGAGATAATTAACGGAATCAAAATAATAATAATCCGCAGGGCAGCTTGTGGCGAGCTGTTGGGCAGTAGCGACCCCACGGACCTGACCTCCCGGGAGAAGTCTTGTTCTTCATCTCTGGCTTGCCTTTATTGGCCGGCCGGAGTGAACACTGACGAGGAACAGAGCTCCCACCTCTCTCTTGCCTTCATTGGCCGGTTTGAGTGGAGATTCGCAAGAGCATTCGTGTTCGGGGGAAGGAAGTGTTTCACTAAGGTGCTGGTAGGGATCTTGACCGTACTTCCGGGATTGTCCTGATAGCCTTGAAACACCTCTCCACTCCTCAAGCACCTCAGTCTGTGTTGCCCTCTTGTCGCTACGTCACTACGTGCTAGCGGCCGTTTTAGGGGGCCCATTTATCGAGTGTGCTAGTCACCCCCTGCCATTTTATCTGTGTCATAAAAACATTGATTGGCAGGGGCCATAGTCTTTCCATAGTGTCAGGAAACTAGTCCATCTAAGCTACCCAAACCCATAGCCCTATTCTTAGTTTCCATATTCTGTAATAGTCCTGCGCCAGCCGGGGATTGTCCTTGGGTGCATTTGCATAGTGCAAACAGGGATAATTGTCGGCTGGTGTTCCATTTCCTTGTAAAGCCATGTAAGGGGCCTCTGCGAGTTGGCTTCGGCTCCTCGTACGCCTTCCAAAAATCCGGGACCCTAGGGTCCCGAGATACGTAACCATATAAAAATAATAATAATAATAATAATAATCCGCAGGGCAGCTTGTGGCGAGCTGTTGGGCAGTAGCGACCCCACGGACCTGATCTCCCGGGAGAAGTCTTGTTCTTCATCTCTGGCTTGCCTTTATTGGCCGGCCGGAGTGAACACTGACGAGGAACAGAGCTCCCACCTCTCTCTTGCCTTCA
Organism: Caradrina clavipalpis; assembly: GCA_932526535.1. Lineage (NCBI taxonomy): Eukaryota > Metazoa > Arthropoda > Insecta > Lepidoptera > Noctuidae > Caradrina > Caradrina clavipalpis. The sequence goes on from OW052110.1 coordinate 4,584,585, forward strand.
TTGGCCGGTTTGAGTGGAGAATCGCAAGAGCATTCGTGTTCGGGGGAAGGAAGTATTTCAGTAAGGTGCTGGTAGGGATCTTGACCGTACTTCCGGGATTGTCCTGATAGCCGTGAAATACCTCTCCACTCCTCAAGCACCTCAGTCTGTGTTGCCCTCTTGTCGCTACGTCACTACGTGCTAGCGGCCGTTTTAGGGAGCCCATTTATCGAGTGTGCTAGTCACCCCCTGCCATTTTATCTTTGTCATAAAAACATTGATTGGCAGGGGCCATAGTCCTTCCATAGTGTCAGGAAACCAGTCCATTTTAGTCACCCAAACCCATAGCCCTATTTTTAGTTTCCATATTCTGTAATAGTCCTGCGCCAGCCGGGGATTGTCCTTGGGTGCATTTGCATAATGCAAACAGGGATAATTGTCGGCTGGTGTTCTATTTCATTGTAAAGCCATGTAAGGGGCCTCTGCGAGTTGGCTTCGGCTTCTCGTACGCCTTCCAAAGGCCCGGGACCCTAGGGTCCCGAGATAAGTTACCAAATAAAAATAATAATAATATATCATTTATTTCGGGTTACAAAGATCCATATAAAAGTAACAAAAAACTCACTTAACAACTAAAACTATTGCACACGAAGAGACGGCGTCGTGTTGCGCTGCGAGGTGTCACGTAGCCTTCCTTATAATACTAGCCTATTGTCCCACTGCAGCTAAAGACCTCTTCTCAAACTGAGAATCACTACGCTTGCTCAATTTTAAACTGATTAATTGTCCAGGTTTCCACACAAAGTTTTTTCTATAGTTTTTACCTTTTGGAAGGTACAACAAGATTCAATTCTCTTTTCTTCTATATGACGTTTAAAAGTGCATTTGGAAGCTCTTATTGGAATAAATGATTTGACTTTGACTTTGAAGTAGACACAGCATACGAAAACACGTCAGCCATGGTCAAAGTCACTAAGGACACCGGCACAGTTACCAACTGTACTCCTAAGGCATTAACTAAGTACAATAGCTACTGTGTCTAATATTAGCCACACAATACGACATTGCGACAATGCGCACGCGACGTAAAAGGCGCGCCAAAACCGTCGCGTCCCAATATGGCGGACACAACTAATTCATTTGGTCCGTTTTCCGTGTCTTAATGAACAGTGGACTATTATATAACAATTTGTTTGTATTGTGTACGTCTTTTGGGCGGTTTAAGTGTTTGTTAGCAGAGCTTGAGAATCTGGAATAAGTAAACAGCTTAGCTTTGTGTGGACTTGCTTGTGAGCACGTAGGCCATCGCTCTTGGTGGTAACTTTTCTTCTATGGAGGCACTAAGTACAGTAACGGCTTATTATAATAATTTTCTCTCGACTGAACTGCGGCTACGGCTCTCAATCTCAATGGAGATTAGCCAAGTACGTAGGAGATATTAAATAGTTCATAAAGGGGCGCTCAACCACAGATGCACTACCTCTTGAAAGAAGAGGTATACATAGTCCGATGGAGCGGCAATCCGGCACAACCGGGGAGAGATCAGATACAGAATCAACGGCTTATATGTTTTCCGAGACACAGGGGTGTCGTATCACCATCTTCTAAACTCCGGGTTGTTGCTGAAAAATTGCTAATATAATTTTCAGCAACTTTAGAACATCCTATCTTGCGACCACGTGACTAACGGACTAACGGGGGTTATTGCCACAATATATTATGATATGTTGTGGCAGCGGTGGCTATAGGCATAAGAACTGTCATTGAGACCGTGCAACATAAAATCTGTAAAGTACTTTTATTCAACTGCAGTTGCGTATTATCGTCATCCCTGATGCATGAGGTTGTGGGATCGCAATCGGGTACGAGGACTTATAATTAATAGGTCTGAATTCGTCAATCCGTCTTAAGCAAGCGTGGTGATCAATGCTCGTACCTTCTCTGTATGATCAGAGGCCTTTGCCTTGCATTGGGACAATAATAAGCTGATATTATCATTATTTGTTGCAGTCTTCTTATCTAGGTAATGATAAATCCAGTAAACGATAATAATTCTATAAGGTTAAAGCTATATTTACACCGGACACACTTTATTCCGTAATTAATCTGTCTCCGAACCAATCAACACCAATAAGTAGGTGAATGTTACCAACACAAATAAAGATCAACCCGATGACCTACTTTAGCCACCTGACCTTTTAATTGGTCTGTCCCAGACGTACCAACCTTACAGCTTACCAAAAATCATGGCTAAAATTATCATAGATATTAACACCTTGCCCGCGACTTCGACCGCGTGTTTTTTTTCGCCTGCGGTAAGCTATGTTTGGGATTACTGCGACGTTCCTATGTGTTGTAGCATGATGTTGTATAGCTTTTAATATTTCACATGAATCTGGTTTTCATATACAAAAAGATTTTTATCATTTCGACCAGCTGTTTGAGAGATAAGCGCGTTTGAACAAACAAACAAAAAAATTCGTCAGTTTTAAAGCTGAGTCTTGGGTTAGTGCTCCGCTCCCGTGTGTCGTAGCATGATGTTATATAGCTTTTACTCTTCCTTATGAATCTGAATTTTTTTACAAAAAGACTTTTCCCATTCCGACTAGCAGTTTCAGAGTTTAGCGCGTTTAAATAAACAAAAAAAATCTCTTAGGCTTTAAAGCTACGTCTTGGGTCACTGCACCGCTTTCGTGTGTCGTAGCGTGATGTTATGTAGCCTTTACTTTTCTCATGAATCTGGCTATCATATACAAAAAGATTTTTCCCATTCCAACTAGCAGTTTCAGAGATTACCGCGTTTAAACCAACAAAAAATTTCTTTAGTTTTAAAGCTACGTCTTGGGTTACTGCTCCGCTCCAGTGTGCCATAGCATGATGTTATAAAGCCTCTACTATTCCATATGAATCTGGCTATCATTTACAAAAAGACTTTTCGCATTCCGACTAGCAGTTTCAAAGATAAGCGGGTTTGAACAAACAAACAAAATTTCTTCAGCTTTATTTTATTAGTATAGATTGCAGTACCATATCGTCTGGTCTCCATGGTATATTTTTAGACCCTCGACCTTGTTTAACCCTGTTTATTATTCCGCTTTCGCTTTTGTCTCAAAAAGGGGCGCTGTACGTGACGAATATTTGCAATAGTTTTTTTTGCGTATTCGATTATAGAATTATGATTATGGAATGATAATTTTTGTTTGGTTGGTGATTTTCCTTTCATTTGGCTCACCATTTAGGTGTAGCCTATGGTTATGCAATGCTCTAGGTCAACTTACGTTGCTAAGAAGGAAAGTTACCCATGGAAGTTTTTTTTAGGTCGTGTGAAGTGAGGATGCCCCAAGAGGACATTCTTGGACTCATCGATTTTGTTTGCGTGAATATCGGTTATCTTCAGGGACGACCTCTGAGCAGAACCTTAATTTATACAGCTATTTGACAGTGAAAGTCCCGTCATAGTCAGTGTAGGCTTTTCGTAGATTAGCCAGAACAAACCGACAGGCAAACAGAATTTTTGGAAATTATTTTTACTATATGTATGCACCGTTTAAATATCAATGCATTTAGTAAAATGCTGTTAGTCTGACATCACAAACAGACATGTCAATTTTATTTACCAACTAGTACAGATTTTCAGATTCATAAATCGTAAAACCCTTGAGAATATCGTCTAAAGCTAGTGGATAAAGTTTAATAAAATAACTTCATAAACAAGGATAAAGCGATAATTGAGTAATGAATCTAAATTAGTTGGAACAGTTAACATGTTTACCATAACAGTCGCTTAACTCAAATCTATTGATACACATATTCTGGACAAATCTCATCTATTATCATAAATATATTATATTTATTTATCTCATTTATTCTCATTTATAACTTGTTTATTTCGTTAGGGCCCACGTCCGACTTTTAGTAGGACCGATTCATTAAATCCATAGTTTCGTGGGACAGACTTTTTTAGGACGTGTGCGTTGGTATATTAGTTTAGAATTCGTATGTTCCAATCTCTCCGACAAAGAAATCGGTCATCGATTGTCTGACGTGTGCGGGCAGCTTACTTAAGGCTGCCTGCACACTAAGTTCATGTGAAGTGATATTGGTCCCTTTATATATTTTTTTCGCTTTCGCGTCGAATAAATGGTTTTTCTTTCTTTCTTTCTTTCTTTAGATTTAAGATACGTTCTCAGAATTCAACATGTTGGCAAACGTTCACCTCGGTCGATTAAAGCTCACTTATTATCAAGTAAATAACATAATACCAGCCTAAATAGTCCCACTGCAGGGCAAATGCCTGTTCTCATATAGAAAAAGCAATGAGTTGTGATCACCTCGTTTGCCCAAGGCGAATTGGCTTGTATTTACTTGCAAGTATGGAAAAAAGATGGGAAATCATCATGGAACTTCTCCTGGATTGAGCGGGGCGGGAGGGAGTGTCAGATTTTACCGATCATACATGTTCCTTCTTGTGGCCTTTGCGTTCCGGGGGCGCGGTCTCTCTTTCGAACAACTCGCAGCCCCGGAAATTTTGTAAAATAAGCAAATAGATAGCGCAAGACCAACTAATTAGTTCAGGGCTAGCGGTGCGCCAAAGTGTACGCCGTTTGCAGTTTCTGGATAGTTCGGATGCGGGAAGGACTCTGCTTGCTTACATAATGTATGTGAATTTTAACTTCATGTGTTCTAGGTAAGTGGTACCACTACCCCACCGAGGGTATCTCCACGTTGTCGTCGTGGTGGGGCTTGCGTGTCTCGATGATCTTTGGGGCTATGCCGGTAGAGTCACTCACGCCGGACAGGTCCAAAAGGAGAGACCAGACTAAAAGAGATACACGGAAGGGTCCGCTCCTTTCTGTCGCTGGACGAAAGTCTAGCGACAGAAGGGATGCAACCTGGGCGACAGACCTGGTCTGTGGAGACCACAGATTGGTCTGACACCGCTGCGGTGCAGGCGCACTATTGCGGCGTTTGTTCTCTCCTTTTACAGGAGAGAACTTTCGGCGGGTTCGCTGAGTCGGGTTGGCCGGACAGCGAACAGAGGTATGATTAATACCGCCGTCGGGGGCTTGGCTTAATTGCCTGGCCCAGAGGAAGGTTACCTCTAAGATAAAAAAATCCCCTAATCCTAAGCTTGAATCGTGGCGAGAGGATGAATGGCTGGAGGGTGTCCAGTTGTTAGCGATTCCCCTGCAAAGTACCTGCCGCCCTTTGCAGTATTAGGCTTACCCAGATATGAGGCTCTGTTTGGGTGGACATGTATTTCCTCACTACTCGTGGGAATAAGAATGGGAAAAATTGAAACTAAAGAAAACGGCAAAATAAATGACGACGTAAGGCTAGAATCAGGGACACCGATTTGTAATGCGGAAGGCAGTGCTACGGACGTGGCGACGGGCATTTCTGCCCTTTCCACGCCCGCGGTGCAAAGTGAAGAGCGGGCAGCGGCAATAGACTGCTGCTCGGGTCAAAAAGGCGAGAAGGTGAGGCGCAGCTCCAAACTTTGGAAGAGGAAGCGCTCAGCCGAACCGGGAGTGTCAGAGGGTTCCTCCAGCGAGGACAACATGCCCGCTCCCAAAGTTCCAACGGCAAGGGGAGGACGTGGTCGATCGTCCTCAGCTCAGGCAACTGCGGTGGGGGCGTCACGCGACGCCAAAGGGCGCTTTATCAAGCGTGCTGTCACAGCCACGCTTAACGGCGAAAGCGATGGTGGAGACACAGATGGGTCCCACGTGTCTCTGTCAACTTTGGACACACGTGGGTCGGGGCAAGCTACTGAAGCTGCTGTTTCCAGCGATCAGGCTACCAAGAGGGACCTTACGGTAGCCGAACAGGCTGCTTTGAGAGAGATGAGGATGACAGCGGAGAGTTCACCTTCTCTCTCTGCCGCGGAAAGAGAAGGAGATGAAATGACCGCGATGGAGCTGAGGTCGAGACTTCACGACGCCGTTGTTTCGATCCAATCCGTTGCAAAGGAGTCCAAGGGCCTTAAGGGCACTTGTCAGAAAGCCCTAAAGAAGGCTGCAGCCTCCATTCTGGAAGCTACGGAGGCGCTCATATCGCGGTCGGCCTCGGAGGAGAAGGCCCGGCTTCAGGTAGCCAACAAGCTCCTGCTAGCACAGATAGTGGAGCTCCGAAAAGAGCAGGAGGAGATGCGTGCTGAACTCGCTGCTATTCGCCAGGAGCGCTCTAATGGCGAGACCATGGTCATTACTGTGCCACAACAGGCGCGGCCGATCCAGCCCGAAGAGTCAGAGCTGCTTCGCCTCATCCGATCGGAGATGGCGAGCCTATCGTCTCGATTTTCGGCACTGGAAGGCATAGTTCTGCAACCACCCCTGGGCGCAGGAGGAAGCTTTGCACGGGTGGCGGTGCCATCTTACGCAGCCAAAGCTGCACCACAAACCTCGACGGTGACGGAAAGAAAGACGTCCAAAAGGCGTATTTCCACGGCATTGGCCCAGGCTACGCCCTCACACGACGCCTCTTACTTGGTCCAGGCTTCGACCTCAGGCCAGGCCTCTTCTTCAGTGCAGGTTTCGGCGGCGGCAAATTCCACGGCTGCAGAGTCGCCAGAGCCTCTTGCTGACTCCCGGCGGGACCAAGGAGGGGAGGCTTGGCAGACGGTTGGGGCCAAAAAGGCGAAGAAGAAACAAGAAAAGAAGGCGGCCAGAAAAGCGGAGGCTGACAGGAAGAAGAAGGCAGCCATACTTCGCCCTCCCGGTTCTACAGCAGTGGTCATCACGCTGCAACCTGCGTCGTCGGATAGGGGCCTGACCTATGGCGAGGTTTTGTCCAAAGCCAAGGCTGAAATAAACTTGGCAGAGCTTGGGATCGAGAGCATTAAATGTAAACAGACTGCAACAGGTGCTCGTCTGCTTGAGATCCCAGGCAACACCAGCGGCCCGAAAGCTGACGCCCTCGCTGACAAGCTGAGGGCAGCCTTTGCTGAGGGAGAGATCCGGGTATCCAGGCCTACACTATGTGCCGATTTGCGCATTGCGGGTCTGGACGACTCCGTGACGGTCAAAGAGGTCGTAGCCGCTGTTGCCGATGTCGGGGGATGTTCTCCTGAAGATGTCAAGCCTGGTACTATCCGCTTGGGCTTCCGAGGGACCAGGACCATTGTGGTTAGCTGCCCTGTCGCGGCTGCAAAGAAGCTAACCAACAGCCACAGGCTACTGGTGGGTTGGGTGTCAGCGCAGGTGAAGCTCCTGCTGCCTAGGCCTCCGAGATGCTTCCGTTGCTTAGCCAACGGTCATAATGCAGCGCAGTGCACCTCGGGTGTAAACTGCGATACTGTCTGCCATCGCTGCGGTCAGCCCGGACACATTGCGGGCTCGTGCGACGCCACGCCGCACTGTGTTTTATGTGCAGCGGCAGGCATGCTGGCGGGACACTGGGCGGGTAGCAAATCCTGCACCGCCTCTCAAAAGAAGGGTAAAAAAAGGAAGAGGAAGAGTGGGCCCGCTGCCCAGGGAGTCTCAGCTCCTTCGCAGCTGACCTCAACTTCAGCGTCAGATAAGACGCGGCCAGAGGGGGAGCTCATTAGGGACAGTCACTGATGGCCCCATATTTGCGCTTCCTTCAGGCGAATATCAACCACTGTGCCCGTGCTCAGGATCTTTTGCTCCAGAGTATGGCGCAGTGGTTGATTAACGTAGCGGTGGTCTCTGAGCCCTACTTTGTACCAATCAGGGACGACTGGGTGAGTGACATCCTCGCCTCAGTGGTCCTGATTTCGCAAGCCGCAGTCAATTCCCCGTCTTTTGAGGATATCGCCAGGGGGCAGGGATTCGTTGCAGCGCTGTTTGGGGAGATAGTCATTGTGGGAGTCTACTTCTCGCCGAATAGGCCTCTCGCCGAATTTGAGGACTTCTTAGTCGAGTTGGGCACCGTCGTCGGTCGCAGGCATCCTCACCCCGTTGTCGTTCTTGGGGACTTCAACGCCAAATCTACGGCTTGGGGTTCCCCGAGGACGGACGCGCGGGGCAGGGTGCTCGAGGAATGGGCCGTGGAAAACGGCCTGCTCCTTCTAAACCGGGGTTCCGTCCAAACGTGCGTACGTCAGCAGGGTGGCTCTATAGTGGACCTCACGTTCGCCAGCCCTGCTATTGCAAGCCGTGCTCAGGGCTGGCGCGTTATGGAGGGGGTGGAGACTTTGTCGGATCATCGCTACATTCGATTCGACATCTCCACCCAGACCACCGCTGACCCAGCCCCAGCGGCCCCCGGCGAAGTTGGTCCGCGTTGGGCTTTAAAGCAATTGGATCGGGAGGCATTGCTAGAAGCCGCAATCGTCCAGGCCTGGATAACAGCATCGGACAGGCCTGCTGATGTCGACGAAGAGGCAGAATGGCTCCTGGAGGCAATGTCGCACATTTGTGATGCGGCGATGCCTAGGGCTCGGTCCAGCCAGCCCAGGCGCCAGGTATACTGGTGGTCGCCAGACATCGAGGGGCTGCGCGCTGCGTGTGTGACCGCTCGGCGCCAGTATGCCAGGCAACGCAGGAGGCGTCGCCGCAATCAAAATGCGGCAGACGAGGAGGCGGAACTGTACCAGGGATACAGGGAGTCCAAAAAGGCACTGCAGCAGGCCATCGCGCTGGCGAAAGCCAGGTCCCGCGAGGAACAACTCGCGACTCTGGACCGTGATCCCTGGGGGCGGCCCTACCGGGCCGTGCGAGGGAAGTTTCGCCCCTTTGCTCCCCCACTGTCCCAGAGGCTGCAGCCTGTCCTGCTGGAGAACGTGGTGAGTGCTCTCTTTCCATCAAGAGAGGAGCACTCGGCACCGCCGATGGTTCCGCCTGCCGTGGATCCAAACGCGGATGAAGACGAAGACGTGCCCGAAGTGACCCGGGTAGAGTTGAGAGTGGCGGTGATGAGGCTTCAAGCCAAAAACACCGCCCCAGGGCCCGATGGCATTCCAGGCCGCGCGTGGGTTCTGGCTTCACAGGCTCTCGGGCCCCGATTGGGAAGGCTCTTTAGTGCATGTATGGAGCGGGGCCAGTTTCCACGGCGTTGGAAGACGGGCAAAATGGTTCTGCTGAAAAAGGAGGGGCGCCCCGTGGACTCACCATCCGCATACCGCCCCATTGTGTTGTTGGACGAGGTGGGCAAGCTCTTTGAGAGAGTACTTGCAGACCGCCTCGTTCAACACTTATCGCGAGTGGGTCCAGACCTGTCGGATAACCAGTTCGGTTTCCGACGTGGGCGCTCCACCGTGGATGCGGTCATGCGCGTAAGGGCCTTGGCGGAGGAAGCAGTGTCCCAGGGTGAGGTCGTCTTGGCGGTGTCGCTCGACATCGCCAATGCCTTCAACACCTTACCCTGGAGCTCCATTAGGGAGGCACTTCGGTATCACGGGGTGCCAAACTACCTTCGCCGCACTGTCGGGGATTACTTGGCGGACCGGTGTGTCATCTACCCGGGTCGAGAAGGATGGGGTCGGCGAGAGGTGTCGTGCGGTGTTCCGCAGGGGTCGGTATTGGGGCCACTCCTGTGGAACATCGGATATGACTGGGTGCTGCGTGGAACGCTCCCCCATGGAGTCGACGTCACCTGCTACGCCGACGACACGCTGGTGACAGCGCGGGGGAGTACGTACCAAGACGCAGCACAACTAGCGACGGCAGGGGTTGCGCGGGTCGTTGCAAGGATCCGGCGGTTGGGTCTCGAGGTGGCCCTGAGCAAATCCGAGGCCCTGTGTTTCCATAGGGCTCGGCGCGCGCCACCTTCGGGATCCAACCTAATCGTGGGAGGAGTTTCCATCGCTGTCGGGTCGACGATGAAGTACTTGGGACTTGTCCTCGACAGTCGATGGAACTTCGAGCCGCACTTTCGGCAACTGGTCCCCAAATTGATGGGCGCAGCGGGAGCATTATCGCGGCTGCTGCCCAATCTGAGGGGGCCCGACACGTCCTGCCGGAAGTTGTATATGGGGATCGTGCGGTCGATGGCGCTCTACGGGGCGCCCGTGTGGGCGAACAACCTGAAGGCCCGCAACAACGCTATCTTGCGAAGGCCGCAGAGGGCGATGGCCATCAGGATTGTTCGCGGGTACCGCACGATCTCATTCGAGGCAGCGACCCTTCTTGCCGGATCCCCGCCTTGGGACCTGGAGGCGAAAGCACTCGCGTCACTTTACCAGTGGCGCAAGGAGGTACTGGAGCGTGGCGGGAGTCCCCTGCCTCGGGTTCTTAAGGCACGGCGGTCAGAGCTCCGCCAGGCCCTAAGGCTAGAATGGGAGACACGACTTGCGCAACCCACTGCAGGGCACGCCGTCATAACGGCGATAAGACCCGTCATGGAGGCGTGGATCATGAGGCCGCATGGCGCCCTCAGCTTCCGGCTGACGCAGGTACTTTCTGGCCACGGCTGCTTTGGCAAGTACCTGTGTCGTATACGTCGGGAGCAGACACCGGTGTGTCACCACTGTGCTGCTTGCCCGGAGGATACGGCGCAGCACACGTTGGAGGAGTGCTCAGCCTGGGCAGGGCCGCGCCGTGACCTCATTGCGGCAATAGGCGGGAGGGACCTCTCGCTTCCGGCCGTCGTTCAATCGATGGTCGAGAGCGTGAGCGCATGGGATGGGGTTGCCTCCTTTTGCGAGGATGTCATGTCGGCAAAGGAGGCGGCCGAGCGGGACAGAGAAGCTGCATCCTCTCGTCCCTCTCGTAGGAGACGCACCGGGCGCCCGAGAAGGGTGCAAAATGATTTACGGCCTCCATGAGAGGTAGCCTGCGGGCGGCGGACTACGGGGCGTCTGTCGTCCGACCAGGAAGGCCCGAGTGAGCGGCGCAGTGTTCCTCGCGCGCCACTCAAGAGTGGGTGCGGCCATTATTGGAATGGCTGCACGGGGAGGAGGGATCCGCTAAGGTACAGCGGGTCGAGGCCTGTCGGGGGAGCGGTGAATGCTTATGCGAATCCCGCACCCTCGGCCATGGGCAGAGGTGGAACACCGCGGTGGTTTTAGCCGGTAAGAGTCCGGCATGCCCCTCCGTCACTCCCCATGACGGAGGAAGTCCATGAGGATTTCCACCGCGTACCAAAAAAAAAAAAAAAAAAAAAGTGGTACCACTAAATATATCTTTTTTTTTCGATTAACACGTGGATGAAGACTTGGTTAGAATTTATTGTAATATTTAAAGCTGAAGTGATTTTGGTTTGTTTGTTTGTTTAAATGCGAAATGTCTGGAACTCCCTGCTAAGGTTTTCCCCAGAGGGTACAGCATGGGGTTCTTCAAGGAACGAGTTTAAAGGTTTTTACGGGGTCGGCAACGCACGAGTGATGCCTCAGGTGTTGCAAGTGTCCATAGGCAGCTTGTTTGCCACCTTCAGTGGAATAAAAAATTCAAATTTTTTCAAATTCAAATCATTTATTTCAATTAGACCATTTACAGGCACTTTTGAATGTCAAGAAGTTACAGTTTAAAGTTGAAGCTAGTTGCTCGTTCCAAAGCGTAGATCTCTATGGAGAAGAACGAGCAAGAAACTCCATGGACACTCCTTTTCTTCAATTTGGGTTTACAAAATCTTGGTTACAATATTCATGTTGCTTCTATATGTGAAAACAATGAAGGTGAATATTAAACAATTAAATAATACTAATAAAGATGTAGGCCATGGCAGGTAAGAGATGACCAATCCCAACTGACGGCGCCCGTTCACGAACATGACGCGTGCATCAGCACCGTTCAGCTCAACCATCTTGGAGGGAACTGAACGATCCAATGCACGCGCCACCGTCAGCGAGACATTTAAGTGAGCATGACAAAGCTCTCAACCGCCTTGCCCTTAATGTCCAACACATAGTAACTTAAGAGAAAAAAATATAATAAGTTGCTCCATGGTACTCACATTTACAAAATCGAAATAAATGATGTTAAGTTATATAAAACAAAGTTTTTCAGTGAACCTATTTGGCAGATGACCTGTGGTATGTTAAAAAAGAAACAATAATAATAACGTAAACGTTATTTACGTCAATAAAAAAGGTGCTAAGAAACAACATTCCCTTTAAAATGAAATATATAAATTTCATTATGTTTATTAATTTGGAAGCCCGAGTGGCTGTGGAGCAGGACCAGCATTTAGCCAAGCATTTTTATCATTTATATAATCTTCTAGTTTATAATATGCTTGACTACATAATGTGCGTTTTATGCATGTTTTAAACTTTCTCTCGTTTAGTTCGAGAATAATGCGCGGTATTTTATTATCAAATTTTACACAGTACCCCATAAAAGAAGTGTGTACTTTTGATAATCTGAAACTTGGTTGATACAAAATACCAGTCGGATTGAAACATTTTTTTTTTGTATTTGAGAGCTAGATGGATGTGGAATAGTTTAGCCTGTAAAATATCACGCTATGAAACACGAAAGCGGAGCAGTAACCTATCGCGTGAAATAAGCCACGCGAACGAAGTCGCGGGTAGAACTTATAGTTAATAAAATTGTTGTTTGTGTAAAAGTAGGGCAATCGGTCTAGTTATTACGTGTCAAGGATCCGCCTTCGTGTCAAAACATTTGATTGCTAGCTGTCTGGCTGATAGTGGGATAGTTTTCTCCCCTCTCATGTCTTTTACTTGTTTCTATCGTAGAATTGATTGATGTTTATAAGCACATCAGTAATATAGAATGGTAGCTATTCTAACATTAGCTGATCGAACAAAAGTGTAACAATAACAAAATCAAAAAATATGGAACAGTTGATTTATAAAAAAAAAACTAACCAAAAAGTTTACCTAGATTGGTTATGTATTTATTGCCCATCCAAGTTAAAAGTTTTCGTTACCTTATCCCTTCCTCCCCGTATGTTGATGAAACCTGGACTTATAATTAATATCAGCCTGAAATCACCAATTCATCTCGAGCAAGCATGGCGAAAATGCTCGTGCTTTCTCTGTATGAGAAGAAGCCTTTGCCTTGCAGTGGGACATTAATAGACTGGTATTATTATAAGTGAAAATGCAGGGAGGGGAATCCCTAGAAAGACGGTATGTCTTTCTAGGGATTCCCCTCCCTGCATTTTGACATCTCAGTCAAAAAGGTCAAGTGCGTAGTGCTCGTAACCGCGCTTGAATGACCAGCCGGCTTATTCTGTAAGAAATCTCCCTCAGTGAATTAAGGTGAAGTGAGCTAAAACTGGGCTGTCACTATACGATTCTAGGGATTGACAGGTCGCCACACACTCACTTCACGGAAGAAGGGTTTTACAGAATAACACCGCTGATGTATGAACGTGGACGAGGCGAAAGGAGTACGTAATTATCGTAGCAGCTGGCGTTCTATGTTTCTGCCTACCCCCATGGGAAAGAGGCGTGTGTGTGTATAATCATTATCGCCCCTTCAATCCTAAAAACATGGACACCCTCTAGTAACAACACGTTTAAGAAAAAATTGAACTTATTGATCTTTATTTGTAAACGTTTTCCAATCAATTAATTAAAGAAACTCCCTCACGATGTTTACCTTATTCGGAAGGTAGCGAAAGTAATCAATTGGTGTGATGGAATTAACCTCGAGGTCGCGCTTTTGTTCATATTATGAGTGCAAAAGTGGCCAAAATTAATGACTTTCTGGATGTTTGGTTTAATGTTATACAAGACTGGCTTTTCATTGCAAATATCTTCTTAACTAGCTTCTGTCCACGGGTTTATTCACCAGGAACATTAATACGTTGCAATTTGAACCTAAACGATTCTTGCGAAGTAGAAATGTAGGCATTTTTCTATATCACAACTAGTTACACCCGCGTTAAGTTACGTCTTTGATTACTGCTCCGCTCCCGTAGGTCATATCATGATGTTATATAGCCTATACTATGCCTTATGCATTTGACTGTCATACACTAAAACAATTTCTTCATGGACATGTAGTTGAAAATTAGAGCGTTAAAACAAACAAACAAAAACACTTTTCAGATTTATTATATCAAGAATAGATCAAGTCAAATATCTTCTTAATTCGACCCTGTCAAAATTCACTGATATTTCCTACATATAAACTAATCGGTCAAGTAGTTTTCGAGATTTCGTGTTTATTCATTGTGTGAATCAGTGACCTTTCGCTTTTATTATATTGATGTGACAAAGGCCTGTCCGATCCGTAAGGGTTTTTTAGTATCATGATAAATGTGAGTCTATTCATGTGTTTATGAGTTTTTTAGATAATAAATAAAAATACACCGCAAAAAAACAATGGAAATCTCACATGGCAACACGTCACGTCGGCAATTTATTAATTTACTGTGCCCTTCTCAGTAGCAGCTCGGAGTTAGGATTTGTGCCCGGCTAATGGCAATAGGCTCGCCCTCTATTATATGGGACCTGAACATACCGGCGAACTGTGGGTGTACATTGGTACACCTCTGCCTAACTCTTCGGGGAATACGCGGCGTGATGGTATGTTATATGTTACCCTTACCAGCCCTTAGAAAAGTTAAAAATCTTTCTAAAATGGAATGTCAAAATGATTATACTCAGATAGTGAAGGTTTCGAAGCATAACTTTTTTAATAACTACCAACAGCGATGCAGAAACTTTTTTCTGAACATTCTTGTTCAAAGCATTCCATATTCAAAATTGCTAGTCTGTGGACATTCAGTGAATAAAACTGGCTGGAATAAAGTTTTATGGCTGACATTTTTGCAGTAATATTTTCGGTTTATATGTCGTTCGGCTATTGGCTTCGAATAAAACTCACGTGGAATACATTTTTACTGCAACATAACCAACTCAAATAGAAAATAGGTAATACCCTAAAGTTTATCAATTTTGTCTATGGATATCAACATCTACCGGCGGAATCTATAAATTATTAATATTTGTATTTTCTTTGCTATTCTTACTGTCATTATGTTTTTAAGAATAGTAGGTACTATTCTTATTGTGTAAGCTTATTAATTTTATCAGTCCATAAAGTCCCCAAAACAAAATATTTCATATTTTTTTTCCCGCCAATTTTATTTAACCCGCCATCTTTATCTAGATCTGTCAAGCGCAAATGTCGGCTTATCTATGCCCTGACTTATAATAGAGGTCGTAGTCGTCAGACAGCCTATCTGGCAGGTGTAAAAACCTTGATTGATTGTTAAAAAGACGTGGATTTATCTGGCTTTGACAAAATAATAGAAGCAATAAAATACAGAAACAGCCTCATTTCTTCAAATGCGTATAAATAAAGGGAATGATTTTTGATTTTCGTAGATGGAAAGGGCTTAAATTTCGAAATATTGAGATATCTTTTGGAACTGGATGAAATTTGGCACAGCTACCTATAGATTATAGTTTAGAATAGCACATAGGCTTCTTTTTATCCCCGAAAAATGTACAGTTCTCGTGGGATAACATATTAACTTTGGCGCGGATGAAATCACGAGCAGAAGCTAGTTCATCAATAAATAGAATTTAAAACCTCAGACGCTTAATAAATTTCGTTTTTCTTTTTTACACATAAAATGCCAAACTATGAAATCATTAACAAAAATCCGAAATTATATTCTCAAAAACGACCATAAAAAGGTAAATAATTGTTCCAAATTAATAACCGCGCTAATCAAATCGGCTCACATGTTTAGAGCTGTTTAAATTAGAAACAGTCAGTAACAAAATAATTGAACCGTTTCGGTTTCAATTTAACGGATATTTACTCGATAATTCGACAAATTCAATTTGTGTCCGTCTAGGGTACTTGTAGCTACTTTGTTCTGTTCTCAGGTATCTTGGGACGATCTTATAAGTCCCTAAGCCCTAAACTTATATATAGATACACAACTTGTATTGGCAAGGGATTATATCAAATTAATTAATAAAAGGTACTATTCTTTGACACAATTTTGGTCACGGCGGCGGCCAATCTCTCTGCAGAAGATATTATAGTGCACGAGTGGGTGAGCTCCACCTTCCCTCACTCTCATAGTCTGATGGGATGGCAACTTGACACGACCGGGGAGAGATCAGGTGCAGGACTAACGGTTTTACATGCTTACCGAGGGTGTCACACCGCCAACTTCGAAACTCCGGGCGTATACGAAGAATTTTTTTAATAGAAAACCCCAATAACACTTTATGCCCAAACTGGGAATCGATTACAGGACAATGAAATGTAAAGTACAATACAAGTTATACTTATCATCATCATCATCTTCCTGCCCTTGCCCCATGTTACTCGGGGTCAGCGCAACACGTTTTCTTCTTCCATGGTGTCCTGTTAACCGTCATAATATAACTGACTCACTTAAATTTTCCATAGGTACTTATTTGCTTGTTTGTACCGCTTAGCTCCGAAACTACTAGACCGATTTTAACCATTTTTCCACCAATAGATAGCTACATTATTCATGAGTAACAGAGTCTTATAACATTACGCTACGACCGACGGGAGTGGAGCAGTAACCAAAAACGTAACTTAACGCAAGGCGAAATATGTCGCAGGGAGTTCTCAAGTAAGTTTACAAAAAGAAACGAGTCTAATGGAAAGTTATTTCCTCACTGAATTCAGGATTCAGGTCAACATGTCAACACAATAACTGGGTAATAAAATAGCGATAAACAACCACGGAGGCGCGGTTATTAACTGAATCAAAAATCAATATCAATTGTACAGATTAGTCGAACAGAACAGAGAGCAAATCCCACTTACTGTCTATTGTGTTGTAATATTAATTGGTGTTATGGGCAATAATGGGCTTTATGGCAATTGTTTTAGGTGTTACTATTGTTTTATTGTTATTATGACTACTTATAGTTAAGTACGGAATTGTGCAGACTAGTCCAAATAAAAATGAAAATAATGGGCGTTTTGACTTTGATGTTGGACATACATACATAAATCGTGGATTTAAATAGTAGTGTATTTTGTTATCAATATTTAAAGTTATCTCTTTGTCGAATTTCATTGGTTGAGTATCAGTTTTGCCGTGATGAGGTAACAAACAAACACACATAATTACTTCCGCTGTCAAATATGAATGACTTTGACACTTTCAAAAGTTGTGAAAATTGAATTTGAATCGTCGTTGTTGGTTGCACCCACAGTTCGCCGGTATATTTAGGTCCCATGTAATAGGGGGGGAGGGTATTGCCATTAACCGGGCACAAATCCAAACTCCGAGCCGCTACTGAGAATTTCATTGAAAAACCCAATAACACTTTTTGCTCGGCCTGGGAATCGAACCCGGGACCCCTTGCACAGCAGTCGCACTTGCGACCACGAGACCAACGGGGCTAAATTCCGAGTTAAATGTTAGTAGCTCTTAAATGTATGAAAACAAAACTAATTTGAAACTGACATGTTAAAATGTGTTTATAATTTACACACACACTCATTAAGAACAACCTGACAGTAAAAACCAAAGCGATGCTATAAGAAAAACTAGCAGAATAACACTATACAACACTAAAATAAAATAAAAATAAGAACCTAACAAACTACATTCCCTGTGTTGGAGCAATTAGTAGATTTAATTAAGTTTTAGCTATAAGATTTTTACCAGGCGTTCAACTTTTTGACCTCCATCATTTTTTGAATGTCATGACTGGCAAATAAACCTGGTACACTGAAAACTACGATCCTGATTTTTTAATTATAATAATTCCTGAGCACGTCCTACAATTTTATACATGGTCCATACGAACCGGATATCGGATTATCTACAACTGGCAAAGTGGAAAAAGCTGAATATTGGTTATTTTGGGAATTATATTGAAAATTACCGGAGTAACGAGGTGACAAACACGTGTTGGAGGAAAAGTGAAGTGAAGATCGAGTGAAATAAAACTATAAGTGTTAAAGCCAACGCATTATAATATTAATTAAATTCACCCAACACTCATAAATATTTAATCAGGTAAAATAAAAAAAATATAGGTAATAAGTAGTGATTATAAGAATTTAAATAAGGTTAGTAACATAATTATTTTATACACATATTTACAAATTATTTACATAGTTTATACAATTTTATTTACAAGGATTTATTTACAGAGTTTTAGGTTGAATTATATTATTTTGTAAAATATAGTTAACCAGTGCTTAAAATACAGTACAGTAGTGTTAGTGTTAACCTACATCAGTTAGCTATTTATTTAATTTACAAATATTAATTCTTAATTTTAACCTTTACAATTACTTCTTACTTTGTAAACCTTTTAAACATAGATTAGTAAATCATTTGTTTGTTACATTATTCTGTCAAACCTTACCTACCTACTTAACTACGGTAGTTCTTATAATTTGCAGTGTCCAAAGGTCAAAATTGTATAATCAATTAATAACTCAAACCAGTTGTTGCTTAGTTTCATAATTTATTACGCTAGGTATTTTTGTAACATATAGTTTCGTAATTTAACGCTGTAACTGTATAATTTCAGGTCTACGACACCCTTCTTTCAAAATGACTGATATCAAAGATCTTAAAAAGAAGCGAAGCAGTTATAAGGGAAGATTGACCGTATTTGAAACATATTTAAATAAAATTCAAGATTCTTCGGTAAACCCGTCTCAGGTAATGGAGTTGCAGTTGCGAGTCAACAAATTGGATGATTTGTATGATGAATTTAACGAGGTTCAATCAAAGTTAGAATGTATGTGTGACGGTGACTCTGAGTTACTCGAACGAACTACAGTTGAATCGCAATACTATGGGTTGATGGCTCAAGCTAAAGTACTATTAAATAAGTTTACGAAATCTGAGCAAGAGGAAATAAAGTCTACCACTAGTAGTAAGCGTCAGTTCGTCAAGTTACCCACCATACAATTACCTAAATTTACGGGCTCATACGATAACTGGCTCGAATTTCGAGATACTTTCACTAGTCTCATTCACGGCAATGACGATATAGACGAGGTAAATAAGTTCCATTATTTGAGGTCATCATTAACAGAATCTGCTGCTATTGTCATTCAGTCTATCGAGTTTTCAGCTCGAAACTACAACATGGCATGGGAACTTCTTTGTGAGCGATTCGACAACGAAAGAATATTAATTGACAATCACGTCACAACGTTGTTCAATATCGAATCAATCACAAAGGAGTCCTCAAGTGCATTGAAAGGGATCGTAGATAATATTAACAAAAATATCAGAGCATTAAAGACATTGGGTGAACCTGTACACAATTGGGACACACTACTAATTTACATTATTAGACAAAAATTAGACATAAACACATTCAGAGCATGGGAGGAACACAAAGGGCGTATTGATAAATCGAAAAGGATCACGTTCGATCAGTTCATCGACTTTATACGGAATCGTGCCGAGTTGATAGAAACTCTGGAAAAGTCACGTCATTCCACAACTAACATAAAAAACAACACAAAACTAAAATCCCTTTTTACGACAGACAAGTCCAGTAGTTCCTCATCACAAAACTGTCCTAAGTGTAAAGGCGATCACAACCTCACTTCATGCCCACAGTTTCTAGCACTAACTGTCGACGAGAGAATGTCATTGCTACCTAGCTATAAAGTATGTTACAATTGTTTGCGTCACGGTCACTATCCTAGTAATTGTAAGAAATCGGGGTGCAAAATATGCAAGCGCAAACACCACACGCTTATTCACAACGCAGAGTACAAACCAAAACCGGTTTCGAGCAAATCAGCTGTTACGACTGATAAGGCTAACTGTGAGTCGTCATCCACTACGGACACAAATAATCACGTTGCGCTCTCAGCCAATGTTTCTGCACATTCGCATATGACTAGCCCGGGTGACATCTTGTTGTCAACTGCATTAATTAAGTGCTACGACGTAAACAATAAAGAACACATCGCTCGAGCGCTTCTCGACTCAGGTAGCTCGGCTTGTCTAATGACGGAGACTTTATACAATAAGTTAAGGTTGCCTTATTTACACACAGAAAAAACTATACAAGGCGTAAATAATTCTCTGTCGCTTGTTAATAAAATGTGTCGTGTGAACATTAAATCGTTGCACGAATCGTATTCAAATAACATAACTTGTTTTGTCTTACCTACAATAACTGATAATATTCCCGCTAGACAGGTACATGTAAATATACCCTCAAATATTCATTTAGCTGATCCATATTTCCACACACCGGCTTCTATTGACATTATTATAGGGGCTGACGTATTTTGGACTTTATTAGGATCTGATAAGATTTTATTAGGTGATGGGAAACCAACACTTCATCAAACTAGACTAGGTTGGCTAGTTTGTGGCCCAATTAACGGCGGCTATAATTATTTTAATATTCAGTCATCTCACCTTTCTTCAATCAAATGTAATTTCGTAAATGATTATTACGAAAGTTGTTCCAGTTTGAATGAGTTAGATGACATCCGAAACCAATTGACGCGTTTCTGGCAGCTCGAAGAAGTTAGCCATGATGCATCTACTTATTCAGCCGAGGAGAATATGTGTGAAGAACACTTTACAAAAAACACGACGCGTTTATCCGATGGCCGTTTTAGCGTTAAGATACCTTTGAAGGAATCTCCGGAGAGTTTAGGTGATTCATATCATCGTGCACAACGATGTTTTCTGTCAATCGAGCGCAGAAACCTCAGCCAACCTCCACTTGACAAATTGTACAAGGACTTCATGTCCGAGTATATTTCTTTAGGCCATATGTCGGAGTGTCATATTAATGAAGATTTGCGGTCATATTTTATTCCTCATCACGGAATCCTGCGTGAAAGTAGTAGCACAACGAAATTACGTGTTGTATTTAATGCTAGTGCGCCCACTACCTCTGGAGTTTCTTTAAATGCAATCCAAATGGTGGGGCCTACTGTCCAGGACGACTTGACTGCAATCCTTCTTAGGTTTAGGACTCATAAGTACGTCCTCTCTGCTGACGTAGAAAAGATGTACAGGCAGGTGTCTGTAGATCCTTCAGATAGGCACCTGCAGCAAATAATTTGGCGTGATGATGTTACTAGCACACTTAAAACGTATCAATTAAATACAGTGACATACGGTACGGCTAGTGCACCTTTTCTCGCGACTAGGTGCATCAAACAGATAGGTCTGGAATGCCAGGATCAGAGGGTCGCTGAAGTCATTCTTCATGATTTCTACGTAGATGACCTGTTGACTGGTGAAGACGTGTATGAGGACGCTCTCATGTTGCGTCATAAGGTGACTGATGCTCTTGCTTCTGCTTGCATGCCGTTAAGGAAGTGGAAATCGAACGAGGTCACTTTAATTTCGGAACCATCTGACGAGTCTTGTTTCGAGTTCCACAGGGAAGGAGACGTCTGTAGTAAAACACTGGGTCTTAGTTGGCAAACAGACACAGATGATCTCATTTTCCCCATACAAGTTCCTGACTGCATAGAAAATACTAAGCGTGGCATGCTCGCAGTAATTGCACGAATATACGATCCCTTAGGGTTGTTAGCACCGTGTGTCGTGAGCATGAAGATGTTGCTTCAAAAACTCTGGCTAGACAAATTAAAATGGGATGATCAGTTATCACCTGACATTGCAGCTATATGGGCGAACATTATCAAAACAGTACCTTGCATTCACAATTTACGGTTATCACGTCGCGTGCTCTGTGACGCATACAAACATTTCGAATTTCACATTTTTACCGACGCTTCGGAGCAAGCATACGGCGCTTGTTTGTACATTCGCAGTATTAATGAGCAGGGTCACGTCGAGGTTCGATTGTTTACAGCCAAAAGTCGCGTCGCTCCCATTAAACCATTAACTATACCGCGACTGGAGCTCTGTGCTGCTGTGCTTGGCGTACGTCTATATCAAAAGGTTGCTAATTCTCTTAACATTAAACCGTCTAGTATTGTTTTCTGGACCGACTCCATGATAGTGTTGGGTTGGTTGAAAATGTTGCCAATAAAATTAAATACTTTTGTTCGGAACCGTGTTGCCGAAGTGTTAGAAACGTCCCGTACATGTACCTGGAGACATGTGTCGACCCACGACAATCCAGCCGATTTAATAACTCGCGGAGTGGAACCCACCGCTATGCAATCACTGGATTTGTGGTGGTTCGGTCCATGCTTCTTAAAACACGACAGCACTACTTGGCCACCCACGGCTATCAATACACAAACCTTACCAGACACTAAATCAAATATTTTAGTTCATTTAGCCCAAGATCATCACGCTAACGAAAATTTATTTAAAGGAATAATCGAGTTTAATCGATTCTCCAATTTTAATCGACTACAGCGTTCCATTTGTTATGTCTTTCGTTTTATTAACACTTGCAAAGGACGTTCAACAAAAAATACATCTTGTTTTAGTACTGAGGAATTACAAGATGCGCTAAACTTTGTTATTATTCAATCACAAAAGGAATCTTTCCCTGAACATAATTTATTAATAACTAATAAAAGTTTACCCCACAAAAATAGATTATTAAGTTTAAATGTGTTTCTTGATGATAACAAAATTATTCGTATAGGGGGTAGGTTACACAACTCTGACTACTCATACACAAAGAAACACCCAATTTTATTACAGTCCACTCATCGTTTTGTCAAACTTTTATTTCAATCTGAGCATATTAGGTTAATGCATGCAGGTCCTCAATTATTATTAAGTACAATCAGAGAGACCTACTGGCCACTCGGCGGTCGCAACTTAGCCAGAGCCTGTTATCGTCAATGCATACGGTGTCAGCGACTAAAACCACAGACAATTTCTCCTCAAATGGGTAATCTCCCATTGAATAGGCTCTCACCAGCTGACTTCCCTTTTCAAAGCGTAGGAGTTGACTACGCAGGCCCTATAACCGCGGCTAGTCGTCAAGGTCGTGGATGTAGATTGGTGAAGGTATATATAGTTATTTTCGTGTGCTTCACCACCAAGGCCATTCATTTAGAGTTGGTTGGTGACTTGACGAGCAGCAATTATTTACAGGCTTTGCGCAGGTTCATGTCTCGGAGGGGGAAACCTCTCAACATTTACTCCGACAACGGAACTTCATTGTAGGAGCCTACAATGAAATATCTGATTTTTTGAAACGCAACTGTGACTCTTTAACTGGTAGTATAGCTCAAGACGGTATGAACTTCCACTTTGTACCTGCTTACGCTCCACATTTTGGTGGTCTTTGGGAGGCGGGTGTCAAGTCGACCAAATTTCATTTGCGTCGAGTGTTGGGCAATTGTAATTTAACATATGAGGAGCTCAACTCCGTTTTGGTACAAATTGAGGGCATTTTAAATTCTCGACCGCTCACACCACTATCGTCGAACCCAGAAGACCTGTTGCCTCTTACTCCTGGTCATTTTTTGATCGGCCGACCTATCACGTCTCTGCCTGCAAAGGACATCCGGGACCACTCCACTCCTCACTTAACGCGCCATCAACGTATTGAGCAGCTGCGGCAGCATTTTTGGACGAGATGGAGTAAGGAGTATGTAACCGAGCTTCAGCAGCGTGTCAAATGGCGGACCGGCAACGACACCCTGAAACTGGATTCCCTTGTTGTCATCAAGGAGGACAACCAGCCACCCTTGAAGTGGAAGTTAGGTCGCGTTGTTGCTCTTCATCCTGGTACAGACGGCATAAGCCGAGTTGCTGATATCAGGACTTCAACCGGAACAGTCAGAAGAGCATTCTCCAAGATCTGTCCGTTGTTGGAAGATAGCTGTTGAAAGGCAAGCTTTCAACGGCCGGCGGCATGTTGGAGCAATTAGTAGATTTAATTAAGTTTTAGCTATAAGATTTTTACCAGGCGTTCAACTTTTTGACCTCCATCATTTTTTGAATGTCATGACTGGCAAATAAACCTGGTACACTGAAAACTACGATCCTGATTTTTTAATTATAATAATTCCTGAGCACGTCCTACAATTTTATACACCCTGTATAATTAAATAAATTTAAAATGGCATCTTGCATACACTTTATACTAAAACAATTAAGCTTACATAATACACATTTACGTAGATTTTAATGAAAAGTCTCCCGGATAAAAGACTCTGAATAAACTTAACCTCTAGTTTACATTTTAATGGTTCAGTTAATATTTACACTGGCTCAGAAGAGATTTATTTTAACCCGTACCGACCTATTATGCTGCTCTTGATCTTACCTCATTATTCAAAGCAAATTGCTTCTGTAATCTGAAGAAGAATAAATAATAGGTAATATAATACCAGCCTATTATAGTCCCACTAAAAGATAAATGCCTCTCTTTTTCATACAGAGAAGCCACGAGCATTGATCAACACAAATTGCTAATTTCAGACTTATATTAATATAAGTCGTTACGGATAGTCAGAAGCCAAGAAGTCTGACAACCAGTCTAACCAAGGGGTATCGTGTGTAGCCCAGTTACTGGGTTGTGGAGGTCAGATAGGCAGTCGCTCCATGTAAAACACTGGTATTCAGCTGCATCCGGTTAGACTGGAAGCCGACCCCAACATAGTTGGGAAAAGGTTAAGCAGATGATGATTAATTTAAAAAGGGATATCCACGATAATCTTAGAAAGTACATATTATTATTATGAAACAAAAAGGCACATTTGACATTGGTACTTGCCCGGTATTAAACCAACAACCTTATGCACGAGATTCGGGTTTTGGACAATTCTGAATTGGCCAACCGTCTTGACTCTTCAGCAAGCGTGGTGATCAATGCTCGGACCTTTTGTATTTGAACAGACGCCTCTGCCCTGCAATGGGACACTATTAGCCTGGTATTATTATGTAACGACAAATACAATGACACACAAAAACTAAACTTGTAATTTTGTACGTAGCCAAGAACGAATATTTTGTAATGTCTGAACCTGTGTGGTATGAACTTTTAAAACCTTCCATCGGACTTCATGGAGACACTGTAAGCGCAGAGGCTCAGCGATTGGCTGCTGTGCTGCATGTCGCGGGTTCCATTCCAGCACGGAACAAATATTTGGCCTGTACGGTCTTCCTGGTTTGGCTGTTTGTGTATGTGAGTTTATAGGAAGTAAAAATCCTAATAACCAACGGATATTTTTGAAGAGAAATTAAGGGTGAAGCCTGTCTAGCGCAATTTCGGTCACGTAATTCCTGCTACATTCGGTTCCGAAAACGCCTGTTTCATTCACACGGTGACGCAAAAAGAATTGTCAGTCGAAAGTAAATTACGCGGCTCAAAGAACGCAATATCTCAAGTCACAAAATTACGTTCGAGTGGCCTCACTCTTAGAAAAGCAATGTCCTTTAGGATAAGCTAAACGAGAAATGGGCGGTCCTAATATACCAATCTACTTATACATGCAGCAATATAAAGTAACTTTTCATCACTGTTTTTTCTCGTTTGTAACAAATTGTTCCGCTTACATGAAAAAGTGCGTTTTCGCTGAAACTTTATTACCAGAGAATATCGCTTTTTACGCTTTCGCGGTAACATATTACCTGCTTGCCTAAGTGCATTTTATATTTATAGTAGTTTGATGTTAGGTACGACTGCCCCGTTGGTCTTATAGTCGCAAGCGAGATTGTTGAGTGTGGGGTCCTAGGTTTGATTCTCCGGTCGGGCAAAAGGTGTTATTGCGTTTTTCTACTACAAATATTTCAGTAGCAGTCTGGAGTTTGGAAGTTATTGGTGTGACAACCCCATCGCTCGCAAGACCAATGGGACAGTCTAAAACAATATAGACATACTATACATGACATTGGCAATGACAATATGCCTACAGATTAAGTAATGGTAGCGACTTGAGCTATATCTGTGGTACAGCACATACGATGGCCCATCTCACATCGTGCCTTGCGTGGCCTAACAGCTGTACGCAGGAAGATTTAATGGCTGCCACCGACAACGCAGTCAAAGTAGCTGAATTTCCAGCCGCAAAATTATAGTTCGTCATCTAAACGCTGAGAAGAAGAAGAAGAATATACCTACATTACCTACTTATCATGTCGACATAGACAATATTCGATGCTTCGAGCTTCATCATGTTACTTTTCGGCGAAAAAAAAACTACTATTTTAGTACTTCAAGGCTGACATTTATTTATTTGTTTGTGTGTAAACAGATAAATTACGCAATGTAGACGAAAATAGTAACATTTAGTAGCATTTTACTATCTCTAGGTCTTTTCGAAAGTAGCCATTAGTCCATACGGAGGGAAAAGATTCGCTGACGATTGCTGAAATTGGGTCTAGCATCTAAATTGTGACATTCTTTCGATTATCACAATTTACTGAACCCCATTTCAGATAGATGGCTTCTATTTAGACGCAAGCTATTTGAAATTGGGTCTACCTATTCATTGTTATTCAATTTTAGTCCATATTTCTACAAGGTAGAAAGCCGTATTTTATAATGCGCACTGCAAAGGAATGGGACTCTCTGAGTCTGTATTTCCAAATGCATTCATATGATCAATGCACCATAATTTCTTCAAAGTCATAATGGGATAAGCCCGTCACAGTATTCCCAAACCACTGCAACTTCTTGCTGCTTCTTGTTCTTTCTTCTTCTTCGAAGTTAGAGTGAACAGGCTTCTTTTTAGTACGCTCACTCCATATCGTCGACTTTGTCTTTGTCAAGGCGCGCTGTAGCCAACTCTCAGAGGCCCGATTAGTAAGTAATAATTCTTTTTAAGCTTAACACGAATAAGCGGCTTAATCAAAACATTCCAGTTTTGTAATTTATTGAAAATTGGAATTTCAGGTTCAATGATTATAGTCTTATAAAAAATATTGAAACATTTTAACTTTTAATGAAGCTGGTAAAAAATAAATTAACGAATATTTATTGTTTATTCCGGCGAAACTTCCTCCTATAGTCCAAAGCATAAAAATCTAATTATCCTTAATACATTTTCGTTTAAGAAAACACACAATATTTAATTAATAAAACAATAATTATGTTTAAACAAATTATAGGTACAATTACACCATATAATAGTAAAGTATATACCAATACATTTATTTATTATTTATTTATTTAACTAACATCACAATATTACAAAACAATGTTTCTAAGAATAATAAATTACGCAAACTTCAAATAAAATTAAACAATCATTCATAAAGCTGACTAAGACAGATGTGCAGCGGGGCCCTTGCTACGATTGCTACGCGGCCTACGAAGGTATTGCTACGAGCCTACGAAGTACTACGAGCCCTTTAAGAAATAAACGAAAATAAACTCTATTTTACATTAAAATTAAGTTCTCTTTTATCAATAGTGGCCTACGAAGGTATTGCTACGAACCTACGAAATACTACGAGCCCTCAAAATAAACGAAAATAAACCCTATTTTACAATCAAATAAAGTTCTTTTTGTCAATGGTGGTAATAAATGTCCATTATTTGGAGATGGAAATGAGTAGTTCAATCAACTATAGATGCATGGATATTTTGGAATCCCGCATCAAATGTAGGCAAATATTTGAATGGGCCAATGTTATTTGTTCTTACTCTGATGCTCGTGAGAGTGTGTGTGTAAGTGAAATGGTACCACAAATATAACATCACGAATTTATACTGTTAAGAGGTAGTCAAACGTATATAGTATACCACAATATTAAGCGAGTACGCCAGGTACGACAAATTTCTCAAAGGAAAATTCCTACGACTTTATGCACGACCCGGATATCAAACCCAGTAGGTACCCTATGCTCAACAGTTCAAAGTCAAAGCAAAATAAAATAGCTAATTTCAATCACACCATTATAAGGTATTTTTCACACAATAAAAAAAAGGTATGGTATTTTTTTTGTATTATGGAAGGGCCCTTCACAGAACAGGTAATTTCACAAATAATTGCAATAATTTTATAATTGTTTTACCAATTTTACGAACAAAAGCCACAAAATTTTTGCGATAACGTAGAATATAATTAGGATAATTAAGATTATGAATATTTAACGAGCACTTTAGCTATCTGATGAGATATCCTTAATTTTTATGACAATGTTGAAAAACCGATGTGCGATTAGATTTTATTATATTCTGTGACAAGTGTAGTACGATTTGTAATTACATAATTGAAAGTACTAAAGAGTTTGGCTTTTTTATCAGTCAAAGAAAAAGTGGCGACCACACACTTTAAGGGACTGTGCACACCACGTGTTGTAAACGCGCCGTTGACGTGCGTTTGTAGACATACAGACACGATACGCACGCGAGTCAGACAAAATCAAACTGCAATGTGGAGTGAAAAACGCGCTGTAGACACACGTTTCTAAAACGCGCATCAACGGCGCGGTTAAAAAACGTGATGTGCACAAGCCCTAAGGCGCAGTATGGGAAGGCCCCCACACAAGGTGGACCGACAACCTGCTAAAAGTCACAGGAAATCTATCCAGTCCAATATCCATAGTCCAGTCCAATACATATGTCCAGCATTGGACGTCGATCAGCTGATATGATGATCATAAATGAAAAAAGGTAGCTACTTAAGGAGATTTTAACACAGCTTACTCCATACAAAATATCTGTATAGTGTACCTGCTCGATACTTTTAGTCAAATAACAAATACGCAAGATAAATACGTATATTATATTGGAAAAGGGCTTAAATATTAAGGTTGTGGTTAGTCGGTTTCTCGTCCCGTTAATTTTGAGTTATGTATTATTTTGGAATTAAGGTATTTGGCGGAAAACTGACTGACCACAAGCCTAGATATTGTTCCTTTATCCTATCTAAAACATTTCATCGAGTTAAATTACTTATTAACCAAAATGTGACAGGACTATTCGTGAGGAGCGAGTGGAAAGTTTTTTCTTCTAAACAAGAACTTGACTATTCAAGTAATCTGTTGTAGTCGACGGTATGCAATTTGAACTGCCACAGACAGCATTAGATGATTAAATCACTTTTATTGAAAATATTTTGTTCATAATTTGATTTATTTCTCCTAACTAGTCCATAGCTTTATTATTCATGCCCGAAACTTTGTCCGCGTGAATGAGTTAAAAAAATAAGCCTTAATTACACATAAGTATAACATTAGCTTTTTTCCAGTGAAAGTCAAATTCGATCCAGCCGTTTAGGAGATTAGTTGGAACAAACATACAGACGGACAATTTTTTTTCTATTTTTTATAACTACCGTTTAAATATTCATATGCTTTTTAGTAAAAAGCTCTGATTTTGACATTATAAACAGACATTTTAATTATATTCACTAACTACGATAGTATTCCCCGAATGGGTAGGTTAAGGTAATATAAACCTTCTCCTACCTAACTTTAAGTCCATAATACAAAAACCCAAGATTACTATCCCATCTGCTACTCTCAATAAAATATCAAACAAACATAAAAGTTGATCTATAAAACTAAAACATTATATGCCTTGCTATGTTACATGATAGTGAGCAGAGACCTCGTTAGCGGCTTGTTAGCTGACATCGAACTGTGGGCAGCTCGTTACGACCGGGAGCTTAGTTTATTGGCAGAGCTCTAGTACAGCGGTAGTTATGGCCACGTTGCATTTCAGATGTAGCTTGGATTAGTGCTGATGTTATATTTTTACGTTTAAAATAAAGACATATTCCTTATTAATAATAATATATATTATTATAAGAGGTTTTCCCAATAGACTACAGCATGGGGTTCTTCAAGAAAGGAGTATTGAGGTTTTTACGGGGTCGGCAACGCACGAGTGATGCCTCTAGTGTTGCAAGTGTCCATAGGCAGCGGTAACCGCTTAACATCAGGCGGGCCGTTAGCTTGTTTGCCACCATTAGTGGTATAAAAAAAAAAGATATATGTGGTATAGAAAAAGATGACGGGGAAATTTCTTTGAGAAAAAAATATTGATCTGAAAATATTTTTGTACAGAAGGAGGTGCTTATAGCGCAGGAGATTTTCCTGATTTAAGCCCAGTTGCACTTTCTCTAGTACCTTGCCTACTTTATAATAACTTCCTTGTTTGTTTGCTCTATAAATTAGGTGAAGCCTAGGCTTAATAAATATTCCAGTAGTTCCAGATATTATCGCGTTTAAACAAACCAATAAACAAAAAATCTATTCTTTTTATATTACTATATAGATTGATCAAAATGATCTTCGGTCAAACGTTCTTCGAGCAAATGAACGTCAGAAAATCGTGACGCACTCGTATGGTTAGCTCTATTTACAGAACAATCTGTCATTACACTAAGATTTTAGATAATCTTAGCGTAGAGATGACAAACAATAAAATAGAACTACAGAATATAGAGATGAAGATATAGAGTGTTGAAGAAATATTTTCTAGGTACTTAAGTTCTTGAGAGGTGTCTCGTCATTGATAGTAATATAAAATAATGTTTTCACCGAGTTGCCGTGTCTGGCCACACCACGGATAAACCCGCGATGGTTTGTGTTGGTGTGTATATTGTAAAACCACATGTCTGTAATTTTTGTTATTGGAAATAAACTATAAAAAAAAAAATAATATCTTTGCATGTATTTCTTTCAATTGTAATAACCTAAACACAAAACTTTTAAAAAATAATACAATTTGAAACTTTGTACAATTTATATAAAAGAAACGAGAAAGCAGATAGGGCATCATAAACCTATTAACTATATGTAAAATTTTGCATTGTCTATAATTCATGTTTTGAAACAATGTAAGAACAATATCAAGTCATGGACGTTTGAAAAGTAAAATATAATACCTAATAATAAAAACAATTCGAAATAAATGACCGTGGCCATGAATGTATGGGAATAGGTATAGACCTTTACATACTGCGCTACTATGCATAGGCGTAGTAGTGCAGTGGTTGTAGCAGCTAGGGGTTTGGATTTGTGCCCGGTTAATGGCAATAGACTCGGCCCCTTTTACATAGGACCTAAATATGAACTATGAGTGTGCATTGTACACCTCTGCCTCACCCATCGGGGAATACAGGCATGATGGCATGAGGGTGGTAGGTTCAAACGTCACCTAGGATATGTTAAAAAGTGCCTGTAAATATGTAGTTTATTTGAAAGAAATGATTCTAACACAGGTTCAGTTATATCCTAATACACTGAAAGTTCCGTCTAATGACGCGGCAATAAAAAACACCATAACTCCATAAATTGTGCATGTAAAGTAAATATTACCACTTATACAATGTATGACACTGACAAATGGTTTGTCATCATTTCTCACAAGGAAGACATAAATTGTCACAAATGTCTCTCGTGGATTGCAAGCTTTTTGTTTTGTTTGAAGCGAGGAATATCTTTCAGAGTTCAATTTAATAATAAATAGGCTTGTCGTGTCGTACTTGATCGTAAAATATGAATGATTTCGGCTCCGTCCAGACGAGTTTCGATTTGTAAACGATTCTCTTGTACTGATCGTGGTTTGCAATGTTTTGGTTAACATATTTTTCACAGACCGAAAAATAGTCAGTCCGAAGGTAAGATATAGACAGTCGTTACGGATAATCAAAAGCCAGGAAGTCTGACAACCAGTCTAACCAAGACGTATCATGTTGCCCACCCAACTAGCAAAAAAGTTATATAAGTTTACAATTATACGACTAACAGTCATGTAAGGGGTTTGAAATAGTTCTGAAGCAACTAAAATGTTGTAAAATAGTTTTCAGTTCGACGTATTAGTTATATATATTTAAGTCATATTAATGCGTCTGGTAAACGTCGTCTCAATTAATTTATACGACGGTCATATAATGTTAAGTCGAGTAAACGTTTCAGTCGGACAATAGTGATGAGTCGCCATGTTTCGTAAATTTAGAACCTTTTATTCAACATTTAAATAACAAACCGTTATGTAATGATTTTATAGTTAACTATTATACAATCTTCATAATAGGTCATATACTAAACCTTTAAATAACTTTTAGTTTGAAACTTTATTCTAATACTAGCTTTTGCCCGCGACTTCGTCCGCGTGGATTAATAGTTCCCGTTCCCGGGGTCTTTCCGGGACGAAAACTATCCTATGTCCTTTCTCGGGTCCCAGACTATATCTGTACCAAATTTCATTGAAATCGGTTCAGTGGTTTAGGCGTGAAGAGACAGACAGACAGACAGACAGAGTTACTTTCGCATTTATAATATTAGTAAGGATAACTTATGTATGCCAATTGATTATTTAAGCGATTATTAGTATCTTTTCTATAACTCAGTCGTCCTGTTTCATTAAGTTTATGTTTTTTTTTTTATAACTAATTATTTTATATTCCTACAACGTGTGCCAATCTATGACTAAACTAAAATGTGAAAAACTTAATGAGAGATTCACAAGCTTATCAATGCCAGAATCACCATGATGTCCCTGTAAATAAAACAGAAGTATTTCCATGACTATACGCAAAGGGTTTTACTATTTTCCAACAGAACTCTAATTGCAACCGTCATGGTGGACGCCATAAATCGTATAAAAACATGTATACGACCAATAGTTATTTAAAGGTCGAAATGCAGTCGCCCAATGTCTATTGGCAATATGGCCGAAACTATTGATGTCAATTCATATATTTTATTTTTATAAACAATATGAAAACTCCAATATTATGAAGGCCCATGAAAATATTGACAAAGATAACCATACATATCATCGAAAAAATTTAATTCCCATGTATAAGTCGTCGCTCTTCATCTTCCACCGCAATATGCTTTCTCTATATTAAAGAATTCTTAATAATGATTCATACGACATTTTACTTAACTTTACAATATAAGTTTTGCCATAACACAATAAATTGTCACACAAATTGTCGCTGACACTCTCATACGATGATTATAGTTATTCATTGGTATTACTAGAAACGATTACAAACCTTATTAGTTAAACTCACAACGTCTACGTGACTTTTACTCAACATAATTTGTCGCTAACGCGACTGCAACACGACCTTAACACAATTGAAATGTTATATAATCTGCGCCCAAACCCGCGTTATATTCACGTCTAAAAAACTATTATATAACGTTTTGGTATGACTGAAAGTTAAATTGAAAACGTTATTGTACCTTTTATATGACATTATTTTGTTACTTGGGTGGGTTGTGGAGGTAAGATAGGCAGTCGCTCCATGTACAACACTGGTATTCAGCTGCATCCGGTTAGATTGGAGGCCGACCCCAACGTAGATGGGAAAAGGCTAAGCAGATGACACATCCCTGAACCCCCCCCCCCCCCCCCACACACAACGCTTACACTACAAAATATACTTCTTTTATTAAGGTGATTGGTACTTTGTGGGCCAGATTGATCTCCCACCCAATCTCTGAACGAGTAAAGTTGACTCTGCAAATATCTTGATAAGCCGAGATGACACAAAGTTTTAGGAAGAACAGAAGACAATATGTCATTTATGGTAATGTTCTCCATAACTATGTTATTCCTATTCTCATTAAGCTTAGTTCTGTCAAAACGAACCAACCCAAAAAATCTCTAAACATATGTACGTCAAACAAATTCAAAATGTCAAAAATGT
The DNA here is from genome assembly GCA_932526535.1 of Caradrina clavipalpis. NCBI lineage: Eukaryota > Metazoa > Arthropoda > Insecta > Lepidoptera > Noctuidae > Caradrina > Caradrina clavipalpis. Next base: position 4,617,908 of record OW052110.1, read on the forward strand.
GATATTATCGACCATCCCTTGCTTTTAGTAAGGTTTAAAATTAATCAGCGATTAATTTTAAACCTTGCTAAAAACTGAAAAATAATCTTTTTAAATATATTTATAATTTTCTCACTTTTCTATGCGGTTTTACAAGAAACTTTGTTAAATGCAACAAAGTTAATAATCAATTGTTTTTTTGATTATGCAATATTTTTATTTCTTTGGAAATCTCTTTACCAATACATAAATAAATCCTCTTTTGACCGGCTTACACAAATAATTCAATAGGTACTCTACCAAAAGTCAAAAGCCACAGGAAATTCGACAGTCCCATTCATTACGATATTTCTAAATCAAATTATCTTTAAAAAGAACTAAAAGCGAACGTTCCTTTGTACACAGAAATTCGTGGGAGAAGACCGAATTCAGGGCTGAAATAGCGACGATATTTTTTACGTTAAAACCAATATATCTTCAAGACAAAGAGTGAATTTATTTCAGCCCTAATTTGGGGCTTGCGTCAACTACAGACAATTGTTTTTGGTTTGTAATTGGAATCTAGTGCCATAACTTTCCAAAGTTGATGGGTAGAAAATTGTTTTCTTCTGAATTAGAGGTTAGTTGGTGTATGTCTTATTCTAACATGGCTGACACACTGTCATGTGTATAGATTTTGTTTATAACTAGATTTCGCCGGTGACTTCGTTCGTGCTAAAATAAAAGTAGCCCAAGTTACTCCTTATTAGCTATATGCGAGTGAAAGTCCCGTCAAAATCAGTCCAGCGGTTTCAGATTACCCGAAACAGACAGACAGACTTTTTCTGATTTATGTACCGTATGTTTTCACTAAATGCAAATATAAGTTGGTACTTATATTTGTATTTAGTGAAAAGCTATTAATTGGAAATTACAAACAGATACTTCCATTTAATTTATTTGTTTAAAAGATAATGTAAGAACTTACCGTTTTCTCCGAAGTTTCAAATATCTCGGTTAGTTTCACAAAAAACAAAACATGATTGAACAGAACATTGTTAACTGTAATCCTAACTATTTTTTATTATAATTGTGAAAGTGAGTTTGCTTGTCAGACTTTCACAGCTAAACCACTGAATTGATTTTAATGAAATATGGACCAAGCTTGCAGCCTAAGCTTTTTTACCGTACACAACCGATATTACGCGGGCGAACTCATTTCAACAGCATTTGTTTGGTTCTGAAATACATTTTTGTTTTATGCCTATCTTACTTAGACAAACGAGTATATGAACAAATTCATTATTCAATATTTTAACTAACTTAACTTTTTGAAAACCCTGAAAATAAAATTCTGTAGTAGACACAAAGTCCAACTCATAATATTCAAAATATTCTCATTTACCATTCCCACAAAGATTTCAAAATCAATCGTTTCAGTCGACTAATTACGATCGTTTGTCGTCGCATGCGCCGCAGTCAATATTTACCGGCTTTGAAGTATTCCAATGTACGGGGCTGTGTAAATAAACATTATTCGATTCAACTCTCGATTTAAAATCGAGTGGGCGAATAGGAAGCGAGTAGCGAAAGCTGTATGAGTAATAGTGTAGGGTTTTATTTGCATGGGACGTTTCTGTGGATTTTTTGAGCGTGCAGGTTTTTGAACTTTGCGGGCTTTTGAATTAGGTACTTTATTGCTTGTAATTAGCAAGGCTCGGCTTTGTGCTAAATTCTAGGTCTTACAGAAGAATGTTTCTTTAATTCTGTCATTTTAATTGAGTTCAATATTCAATAGTCTGATAACTTTTATTTTATGAATAAATATGTCAGTTTCTTATTATTTTCTATACAAAACCTGTTAAAACCTTGAAAATCACAGTGTTAAAAAATATCTGATAATTAGAAAATTGACCCCTTATGTGCATGTTATTAACATGCCAATTGCCTTACTTAGGCAATTACAAAGTTGTTTTGTTGGAAACAGTAGCTTACATTGTAACAGTTTTGCTATTAGCAGATTAGGTTTATTAACGTTTAAATTATTTAAATTAAACTATATAATATACACTAGGGCTCATTATTTACAATGAACCTTTTAACAATATGAGCAGTGAATAAAAGTTATTTCAGCCGAAGTCAAAGTCAAAGTCAAACAAAACAGTACAATGTTTTGTTTGACTTTGACTTTGACTAGAAAACTGCTCTGAATAGAAACGCTTTACCCAAAACTTATCTCTAAGTTATCTGTTAGTTTTTATACTTAATTTTACCAATAAAGGGTAGAAGTTTTAAATCCTGAAAAGGTTCGTTATTATTGACGAAGTTTTTGGTGGCAGGAAAAAGTTTCAGTAATTATAGTAAAGACTTTTTGCTACATACTTTTGGGATTATAAAGTTATGAATTTTGCGAACTCCATCAAAGTTACTTACCATCACAGCTTTCTTTCCCGAAGGGGGAGGCAGAGGTGTACACCCACAGTTCGCCGGTATGTTTGGTTCCCATGTAATAGGGGGCGAGCCTATTGCCATTGCCAGTGCCACCGGGCACAAATCCTAACTCCGAGCTGCTACTGAGACTTTCGTAGAAAAACTTATAACACTTTGCTCGGCCTGGGAATCGAACCCAAGACCTCTAGCGTGCTTAGGACCCCTATGCTAATGAGGCAGTAATTGAACATAGTAGGTTATTATTGTCTGTTTTTGAAGTAAAACTTCTATACGCACGCTTGACTTGGGGAGTAAGCTAGTGAATGCGTGACGAGAGCGTTACGAAAAGTGTGATCAGGCGAGGCGAACGGAAAGTGAGAGGGAGATATAAGACAGTGAAGCTCTTTCTTTCTTCCTCTTATAGCCGGTTACTAGATGTAGCTAAAGAAGTTTTAATTAAGTCGTGTGCCATTTATTATTATGTAATTTTGTTGTCAATCTTTGTCACGATGGATTGTAAAATTCCATGATTTTGTTTGTCCATCAGTTGATTGATCGACCAAAATGATTAAATTTTTCGTTCATTCTCGCTTCTCCGTCGGATCCAGTGATCGAGTAGCGACTACACTGAAAATGAGTTTATATAGAATTTTCATGTTAATGAAATAACCTTTTTTTTTGCTCACATCGTGTCTCGCTGGTTGATTTTAAATAAAGTGGTGGATTTTTATCGAGTAAGACATAAATAGGACATATGTTTTTGTATGTTACTACCGAATGGGCTCCTAAACGGCTGGCCCGATTTTGATCATTTTTTTCACCAATAGAGCTACGTTATTCTTCAGTAACACAGGCTATATAAAATCACGGTACGACATTGAGGAGCCGGGCAGTAACCAAAGACGTAACTTGACGCAGGTGAAACCGCGGAGTATCGCTAATACAAGTATTTATAAATGTTTACCCGAATGACTCTCAGCTTCGTTATCCTTTTTTTAACATCCATTAAAAAGGCATTCCCTTTAGTTATATTGTTAATAAAAAATAACAAACACAAACGTTAAACGCACGAGTAAACATGAACCCAAAAATGAACGAAAAAAAAAGAAACGCGACAGCGAAAAGATTATCTGTACTAATATTATAAAGAGGTAATATTTGTTTGTTTGTATCGAAAAGGCTCAGAAACTACTAAACCGATTTTAACCATTTCTTCACCAATAGAAAGCTACATTATTCCTGATTGACATAAGCTATAAAACATCACGCGACGACCGATGGGAGCGGAGCATTACCTAAAGACGTAAGTAATGGTGGGTAAAGTCAGCTACGCGGACGAAGTCGCGGCAAATTCGGTAGTATATTTATAAGACTGCTAGGTACGTGAGCCCTACAGTATGTGGTCACAAATCGGCTTATCCAGTGAATGTCTGTGTAAGCATTACGTTTATTTTCGGAGAAGTCTGCTTATATGAGCATTAAGTAGATAGGTAGCTCTTTTTGCAAAAAAATCATTAGGGCTGTCCGTCCACGTACGACAATCGGTCACCGATTTTTTGTTGGGAGAATGGAATATATTAGAATTTATATATCAACGCACACGTCCTACAATCCGGCACTGGTTCAGGCCATGGTCCGGAGCGAGAGGGAATGGGAAGCAGTCGCCTCCTTCTGCGAAGCTGTAATGCTAGAAAAGGAGGCGGCGGGACGGGAGAGGGAAAGGAGGGTCCCCCGTCCCAGCGGCCGCCGCGGTAGACGCTCCGGGCTTCGGGAGCCGCGAGACGACTCCCGGCCACCGTAGGCGTGGGTCTGTGGACGGTGAGCAATGGGTAGCTCACCGTCCGTACGTTCACTGAATAACGACAGACCGTGTCGACGGCGCGTTCGTGTTCCACGCGCGCCTCAAAGAGATGTCAGCAAACTTGGATGGGGCCACTGAGGGCCGATGCCTGCCGGGGCTGCGGGTTGTTCGAAAGAGATACCGCGCCCCCGGAACGCAAAGGGCACATGAAGGAACATAGACGGGTTTTAGTCAGTAAAAGTCTGACACTCCCTCCCGCCCCGCCCAGGGCGAGGGAAGTTATTTGATGATTTCCCGTCTATAAAAAAAAAAACACGTCCTACAAAAAGTCGGTCCAACGAACCCATAATGGATTTATTTAACCGGTCCGATAATCGAACCTACAAAACGACCGATAATCGGCGTTTATTGGGCCGTTTTTTTTTGACAGATTTCTTCCCCTGATAGAAGAAACGGCCGACAACCGGCCCGATTATCGGGTCGTTCTCGGTTGTGGGGGCAGACCCTAAATTTATAGGACCTCTTCTTGCGAAAACTCCATTAGGGCTGTCCGCCCACGTCTGACAATCGGTGACCGATTTTCTGTCGGATATAATAGAACATATGAATTCTAATTCTTAAAAAACTTTGGATTTATTGAACGGTCCGAAAATCGGTCCTACAAAACGTTGGACGAGGGCGGAGCGTTGTTAAGTAGATCTTTTTGCGAAAATTCCATTAACAACTACTAAAAGAAACCACAGATGCTTTGCTGCTAAAAGCCGTATTTGCTTTTAGGTACATTTTCAACATTCTAGGAAAGCTGCGGGCTTTCAATATGCGACGAGATATTGCTATGTGAGTTTAGTACGTATATAAAGGTGGTACTAAACGGATAATGCTTTTACTGCAATGTGTAGTTGGAATATGTTGGAGGGTGGCCCGTGGACCGGTAATGTTTTAACGTCTACTAATGCCCTTTTTTTCCTTTTTTTAATAGACGGGAAATCATCAAATAAATTCCCCCGCCCTAGGCGGGGCGGGAGAGAGCGACAGACTTTTACTGACTAAAACCCGTCTATGTTCCTTCATGTGCCCTTTGCGTTCCGGGGGCGCGGTATCTCTTTTGAACAACCCGCAGCTACTAATGCCCTAAACCTACATTAAAAGCGAGAATAATAAAAACTATTACACAAAAGCAAATGACAATTACCTAGGCACTATAGTAATTAACTGAAAAGTGAAAAAAAAAATAACACTAGAGAGATACATCTTATTTCTTACTAATTACACCAGAAGGGCTGAACGGATCTGGATTATACAGGAAAAGTTTTTAACCAGTGCGTAATTTTTTTTGGTAGTTCATTGTCAGTAATAGACATTTCCGTGTTTAGTTAAAAAAAATCATCCTTATCCGAGTTTGAAATAAGCAAAACATGGACATTATCTATTCGCCATACTATCAATGAAAACTCGCGGCCGCCGCCCGGGCGCATGGCTGGGGTGAGGGGGTGGGGAATGCGCTAGCGCCGAGTGACAATAAAATATGGTTTTTAAGTAAACATGTTTCGTAAGCGATAACTTTTTTTTTTAGTACTAAGACATTTCAAAATAAAATATACGTGTTTAATAAAACGTGTTGAAGTTTATTATGGCAAAATTTACGCACTGGTTAAAAAAAAATCCTGTATAGTCTGGAATAGCACATAAGCTACATTTTATTCCGGAAAAATGCGCGATTCCCGTGAGATTATATTTCAAAGGCCGAAAGTTACATATTCTTCCCATCATTCTCGATATTTATCTTTTTTTTGTTCGCCTTTGAGCTTTTTGGAGATTTTGAAGGTTAACGATTTTTTTTGTAGGTTTCTTTAGTTATGTTATAATAAGAAAGAAAGAAAGAAAAACCATTTATTCTTGCGAAAGCGACGCACAACACAAAAATAAAAATAAAAAAATAACAAAAACAGTAATCTATGCGCCACTACCGCGCGAAAAGGCTGACGTTCAGCATAAAGCCGTGGCCCGTGCACGAGAAACGGAACCACAGCGCTGGTCCAAAAAAAAAACAAACAAACCAACAAACAAATCCGTACTAATATTATAAATGCGAAAGTAACTCTGACTGTCTGTCTGTCTCTTTTTCACGCCTAAAACACTGAACCGATTTCAATGAAATTTGGTACAGATATAATCTGGGACCCGAGAAACGACATAGCATAGTTTTCATCCCGGAAATCCCCCGGGAACGGGAACTATTAATCCACGTGGACGAAGTCGCGGGCAAAAGCTAGTAATCCATAAAGCTTATGTTTTGAAATGAGGAACTTGCTTCAATTTTCTAACTGACCGACTCCTGGACAATTCAAAAGCGCTTCTAAACGGTTTAATTGGAATAAATGCTTTGACTTTAACTATAATAAATACATAAACAAAGGGGCATCAAAAACTCTACAACTATATTCACCAAGGTTCGATTCCCAGGTCGAGCAAAAAGTGTTATGGGAGTTAGGATTTGTGCCCCGTTAATGGCAATAAGCTAACCTCTTATTACATAGGACCATAACGTATCGGCGAACTGTGGGTGTACATTGGTACACCTCTGTCTAACCCTTCGAGGAATACAGGCGTGATGCTGTGTATGAGTATATTCACCACCCAAGAAAAATGCATGCATACATACATACATAATGCACGACTAACAAGCATGGTCTTGTTTGTTCAGATTCCATGTCCGACAGCCCCCAGCTCAAACGCAAAACGTTGAAATTAAAAATTCCATATCAATATGAAAACGTTCCCCGAATATTGGCCGGCTGTAAACGTTTGAAAAATGTTTTTCTGAATATTTACATAAAGGCTGAATAAATAGAAAAGTTTGGTATTGGTAAAAAATCTTGCTTCTATGTTTCGTGATGACTACATGACCAAATATTTAATAACTGTGGGTGTACATTGGTACACCCCTGCTTAACCCTTCGAGAATATATAGGCGTGATAGTATGCTAAGTTATTTAGTAAGTAAGATTTCGATGATGATGATGATGTCGTGATGGCCTAGTGGTTAAGGCGCCCGCCTTTCATGCTTAAGGTTGGTAGTTTGATACCAAGAAAGTACGCTCTATCTATTCATAAATAATATAATTATACTTTTAGTTGATTGTGGGATTCTGGGTTCGAATCCTAAGTCGGGCTAAATTATTGGATTTTCCCTTTAGGAAGATTTTAGTAACAGCCCAGAGTTTGGAAGTTGGTGGTGTGACACTCCTGTGCCTCGGAAAGCACGTAAAGTCGTTGGTCCTACGCCTGATCTTTTCCCACTTCTGTACTATATTCTTTCCTGCGTACTTGGTAAAATAAAAAAATAAAATACCATCACGCCTGTATTCCCCGAAGGGTTAGGCAGAGGTGTACCAATGTACACCCACAGTTCGCCGGTATATTTAGGTCCAATGTAATAGGGGGCGAGCCTATTGCCATCAACCGGGCACAGATCCAAACTCCGAGCTGCTACTGAGAATTTCATAGAAAAACCCAATAACACTTTTTGCTCGACCTTGGAATCGAACCCAGGACCCACACACGCACAGCAGCACAGCAGTCGCACTTGCGACCACGAGACCAACGGGGCAGTTACGGGGGGGCGGGGGCGTACTTGGTTTCCATTAAGATTATCCGCTGTGACCGAAATCGCTCCGGAGAATACATACATACTTTTGAAGTTTATCTTGGACATCACTAGCATCGGTGACGGAAAACATCGTGACGAAACTTGGAGATATTTATACAAATAAATAATTTGAAGTGTTTGTCTGTAATGTGAAAGTGCAAACAGGAAAAAAACAATTTTTATCTGTTTGTTTGCTTGGCTTATTATAAAAGGATTCTTCGTGAAAACCGACATTGCCGCTAACGAAGTCATAGGCATTTTTTTTTTATAGACGGGAAATCATCAAACAACTTCCCCCGCCCTGGGCGGGCGAGAGGAAGTGTCAGACTTTTACTGACTAAAACCCGTCTATGTTCCTTCATGTGCCATTTGCGTTCCGGGGGCGCGGTATCGCTTTCGAACAACAACAAGTCACAGGCATAAACTTGTATTCAATACAAACATGCGAAATAATAGTAAAGTTCCATAAAACTGTATCCTACTTGTGAAGCATTTTCAAAGAATTCCACTCATGATAAGCGATACTAAAACCTTATCATTTTCCATTCACCTAGATCTATTAGCTCAAATATTCATGGAATGCAAACAAGAAGAAGACAAAAGGTAATGGCTACGTTTTATTACTACGATGTTCGAAGAAATTCTTTTTGTTAATTGAATGGCGAAGGCCGCGTTTTCTTAATTAAAACTTGATAGTACCTATTCTTTATAGAGGTAATCGTGTTTAGAAACCATTATGGAACCTATATCTACAAAGTAACCGCACGATACCGTTGGCGCAGTGGCTGTGGGATAAGCTGCTACACTGCGTGTCTCGGGTTCGATTCAAGGAACAAATATTTGTGAGGCCTACAGGCAGTTAGTTATTCCGGGTTTGGCGGTTTGTGTATGTTTGGAAACGTACACACAATACGGGATAAATTCCTAGCATGGTGCAAAGATTTCTTAGAAAAGAAAACTTTATATAGTTTTGCCATTGATTAAGTACATGATTCTAGACCTCAAAGCGTCAGTCGGAGACGCGGATCGTGTGTCAACCGAATACCGGGCTCCCTACCCAAGACAGCAGGAGGAACGGTGGGATTTAGCCCTCCGTTCTCTCCAGAAGTAGTACTAGTTCTATCCATGAGGATTACCCACGAAATAAAAAACTCCAAAAAGTTCAAACATTTCAAAGGCTTTTAAAAAAGAAATTGACTGCCCTTTTGATCTTATGGTCGCAAGTGCGACTGCTGAACGTAGGTGGGTTCGATATCTAGGTCGGTCAAGTGGCATTGGGTTTTTCCATTAGGAAATTCACAGTAACAGCCCGGAGTTTGGATATCAAAATAGATTAAAAAGATCACTTCAAAGTACTAAAAATGTTATTAAAAACAAAAAATAATTGAAATTAGTTACTCCTTTCCAAAAGGCAATTTCGCACAAGTCATATTATGTTTGTCCTATTTATAGGTACAAAACTTTCGGATAAATTTCTATTAGTACCTCCTTCCTTTCTTCAGATACGAAAGGAATAATATTCAACAGTAGGTAATATTCAACTTATCAAGTGTTTTCGTTCCCGTAAAAGTTGAGAGTTCTCTGCTAGGTACTTATGGAGACGTTCGGAAAGTGGGTGTACTTAGTACCTACGTCATACTTATTAAAGTTTTGATACAAGACGTTAAGATAAAGTAGAAAGTTTTATATTGTAATGTGATTTTATGAGTACATCTGAGCGTTTCGTTTCTGTTGCTATGGCAATTTTAGATATGTACAGTTGGGTGCAGATGTACTTATATCGGTTCAAAATTTTATGTATTTCTCAAAGATTCACGTAATCACTTAATGAGAAACAAAATCTTAATAATAAAATACAAGTAATTGTTACGTGTGTGGTTTCTGCCAACCCCCATGGGTAAAGGCGTGAGTTTATGTGTGTATGTAAATACACGTATACATATACGTTTTGGTATAAAACTTAATTACCTCTGCTGAAACTTACTTGAAATACAATCGGATTGTAATTTTCCCACTACCGGAAAAATAAACTTACAATACCGAGAAAATCTTTAAGCCCAAGTTTTCTTCTCATTTTCTTATCTCTTCAAGAGAGACCGTTTTCAATATATCTGAAGAACTCATTAGGCAACCATTCGATTCTATTGTATCCCCTTCTCCTAAGTAAGTGAGTTCAAGAGAATACTCTTAAAACAGGCTTTTTAAAAGCTTTTACTCTCTCTCTCTTCATCTTGTTGAGCTGTTTGTTAAAAGTTGTGAAAATTATTTTTAAAAAGTTGAAACTTTTAATAAAGTTAAAAGTTGAATTGTTTGTGAAAATGAAAAGTTTGCAAGTTTTTGTACGTAATTGATTTTTGGATAAGGATTTTATTCGAATACCTATTTAAAAATAGAATATAAATAAAAAGAGGTCAATGAACCGTCTATGTTATCATCCACTAGCTTTTGAACGCGACTTCTTACATTTGGAAGAAAAAATATACCATAAAAGATATCCTTTGATACCCAGCAATAATGAATTTAATATCAATATTTTTTTTTTTGTAAACGTACCAGTTATTTCTGGATTTACTTGTTTTATTACCAGCCTATTACTGTCCCACTGCAGAGCAAAAGCCTCTTCTTATACAGAGAAGGCACGAGCATTGATCACCACTCCTTGCTCAGGGCGGATTGACGATTTCAGACACAAACAAACATTGTGAGAGATAAAAAGTTTCCTCACGATGTTTTCCTTTGCCGATGTCGGAGATATCTAAGATAAACTTGTGATTACCTCATCTAATAAAAAAGAAAAATAACAAAAATCCGAACGATCTACCTTACTTTACAATCTCCCAAATCATTACGCTTTCAAACATTTTTTTTTTTAAACTTTACTCCTCATTGGAATTTATTCTGTATCGTGGGTAAGCTTACAGATACATAATCTCACATACACAAACAGCTAGACCCGGAACAACTATATATAAATCATACAACATTTGCTCCGTGCGGGAATTGAACCCGTGACACACAGCGCAGCAGTCGATCGCTCGGCCACTGCGCCAACCGTGTCGACCATTTACCCAACGAGTCATAAAAATCTTTGCTTCAAATTGCCCCCCATTTCACGATCTGATAATAATGAGCGTCCTCTGATGCCAATTGCGATGCATTTAATGGTACCTATGTTATGTGACAAACGGTCCCACTCGCCCCCTCAACCCTACGATTTCGACGACTATCGAGAGCACTTGAGGGTTTCCAGAGATCCCAATTTGCCACTTGATACGAAAGGGTTGGGCAATTATTTGGCCAGTTATATAATTTATGTCCGTATAACGGGTAGAAGGGAGGTCGTAACGAACATTTTTACCATGGACTCAATACAGGTCCCAGCGATGAAATTTTACGAAGGTTATTAAAAAAATAATCGGCTGTGACTTACATAAGTACAACAATTATACGGTAAAAATGTATGGAACAGCTGTCTTTTTAATAAACGGCTAATAATTTTAGCGTGTCACCATGTATTCAGTAGGTACATGATTTTAGACGGAGGTCTTAGCGTTTTTCTTCCATACAATATTATACTTTTGTTGCGATATTTTATAAAACGATTTGATAGAAGAATCAGAATTGGAGTGTTTGGGCTTGCCCGGTTTAGGGCAATAGGGTTGCCCCCTTTGCATTGGACTTTTTAAACATTAGACACTTGTAAATTGCGGGTGTTTCTACCTCTCCTTACCCTATCGGAAAATAGTGGCGTGATGGTACATAAGTATACATATTTTTTTGTTGTGTAATTAAAAACCTTTAAAAACGTTATATTGAAAAATGCTGAACCGAATAGAGACCCTAACTTATACAAAAACATAACCTAGATCTTCCAACGACCTAACAGCAAAATCTAGCTGAAAATTCCTACAAATTGCGGAAATTGCAGACTTCGTCGGCTGCAAGAGGCAACAAAAATATTGGCTCAACGTTTATGAACTAAGTCTAACGGAATTGACCCACATGTGGGGGCTTTATCCGATTATTGGACGATCGAGAACAAAATGGACTTGCTAAACCCGAACGTCGGCTTACTGTGTAGTCATAGGATTATTGATTTATGTAACGAATTCCCCGTAGATTTTGTGTAAGGGGATTACTTTGAAAAGAGGGATGAACAAGTCCTTATCTTCCTTTGGCCTGATTGCGTCTTATATGTTAGTCGGAGTTAGATTATCCTAACTGTTATTATAAATGCGAAAATGAGTTTGTTTGTTTGTTACCTTTTCGCGCCTAAACCACTGATCCGATTATCCTGAAACAGAAACTGGACCGAAGGACCGAATATCTATACGAATATTAAGCTTAAGAGTTTGTTACTTTGTTTGTTTTAACACGTTTATCTCAGGAACTACTGGTTCAAATTGAATAAGTATGTTTGTTGATTTTGTTGGTTATAGGCTATATAATATTTTATTTTATTCGATATGGGTAAGCTCTTGACTCTAGTCTTGGTCAAAGGTGACATAGACAAAGTCTATGATGGAGTGAGCTTACCCACAAAAAGCCTATAATATCACGCTACGACACTGAGGAACGGAGCAGTAACTTAACACTTGAGATTAAAACCGCGCGGATGAAGTTGCAGGCAGACGCTTGTATTATTTCAATTAAAATGATTAAAATTATAAATGCATGCAGTATATTAGACATAATGGCACATGCTAGAAACTCAAAGCTATTAAGATAACCCAGGCTTGGGGCAAGCGCGCCTTATTTTACTATGATTATAAGTATTAAAATCCAGCTAAATGCGAGTATGACTGGCACACGAAACATTCCTTACTCCCGTATAAAATTTGTGAATAATTACGAAACAAAAACACGTTTTTTGCGCCCCTCTTTATTTGTAACTTTATTTTATTTTTATTATTTGGTGTTACAGCGGTACACTGACAATTTCAAAACTTTTCCTATTACGACCCTAAAGATACAAAGCCTGTGACAGACTGACGGATATATAGACTGCTAAGTCTTAGTACTATGACTGCAGTTTTAGTACTGCCTCGGCAGCTTAGCGGGATTGAGCCTTAGGTTCGAAAGAAAGAAAGAAAGAAAAACCATTTATTCGCATGAGAATGTGACGCAAATAACATAAACTTACTTAACCTACTTAAATACAAAAACAAAAGCTTAAATAAAAAATAAAATAAAAATAAGAATATAATTATTCGTGTAAAAATGCGCCACAACCACGCGAAACGGCTGACGCTCAGCATGAAGCTGTGGTCCGTGTACGAGGCACGGAACCACAGCGCTGGTTCGATTCCCAGGTCGAGCAAAAACTGTTACTGGGTTTTTCTATGATTTTCTCAGTAGCAGCTCGGACACAGGATGTGTGCCTGGTTAATGGTAATAGGCTCGCCCCCTATTACATGAGACCTAAACATAACTGTGGGTGTATATCGGCACACCTCTGCCTAACCCCTTCGGGGAATACAGGCGTGATTGTATGATTGTATGTAAGTCTTAGTAAAAGGACCCAGTTTGGCACCATTTGGGTACAGAATGAAGCCGTCTGCCAACACAGTTGATAAGGTTTAATATGTGAATGTATTCAAATGTAGAAATTGACCATTTTGTATGTAAAACATACATACAACTAGGGCTGCCATCCGTCCGGGTTTCCCCAGATTTGTACTAGCTTAGAGGGCGCCCGGGAGTCGTATGGAAGGGGCTGTCAAAAAGTATCCCGATTAATTAAAAGACTACCACATTGCTTCATGTTGATTGAACTAAGTACCTCGTCCACCTAGTGGTCCTCGCGACTGCTACGCTGAAGGTCTTGGGTCCGATTCTCAGGTCGAGCAAAAAGTGTTATTAGGTTTTTTTATGAATTTCTCAGAAGCAGCTATAGGTAGGAGTTAGTATTTGTGCCCGATGAATGGCAATAGGGTCGGTTCCTACTACAAACTGTGGGTGTACATTGGTACATCTTTGCCTAACATTTTGGGTCCATACAGGCGTAATGGTATGTATATTTTCTTTTTCAGGGGAGTCTGGAAAAATAACTCAATTTCACCCAATTGTCAGATGGTTTTTGAAATTTTTGTCCGGGCGTCGGCAGTTTAGGTGATGGTAGCCCTACATACAACGGACAACGCGGACTTCCCTGGGGAACGCTCTGTTTCTTTGCAAGCTTAGTCAACCCCTTCCCAATAGCCTATTTCTATGTAAAATAGACATTAAACTGTGACCTTGCTTGTGGGTCGAGTATGTGTACTAATGTGTGCTAGTCTAGATACATTCTGGTGTTATTGTAGGTGACAAATTAGGAATTTACAAGGGAAATCGGATTTTTTAATTTATGCCAGTCTTTAAAATGGTTGGGACCATTACAACTAAATAGCCCTTAAGTATGTATTCTAATATTATCAGCAGGTTGCTGCTAATATTAGCTAATATTATTCTCCTTCTGCAGGGTAAAGGCCTCTTCACACACAGAGGAGGCAGGAGCATTGATCATCACGCTTGCTAAAGGTGGATTCACAATTTAAGTCCTAAATTAATTATAAGTTCAGGTTTCCGTCACCGATGTCATCGACGTCTAAGATAAGTTTACTACACTTTGATGACGCGATCTAAAAAGTATATTTGAATTGGAAATGTCACATTGGTACTTGCCCGGTATCATACCCATAACATGCATGATAGATGAGCTTCTTAACCACTGGGCCATCTCAAAGCTATTTTAGCATAGGAAAGCTCAATTAATAAAACAAAGTAATACCTACCTTACATTGTAAGAAATAAGTATACCTTTTAACTTTATCACGGCCTATCTCAACAAAAAAACCTGAAACTGCCACTCGAAAATGGCTCTTCCATACCCACATTTGTATTACAATAACATAACAATTGCCACTCCTGTGTACACAGGCCGTATCGACGGCGCGTTCGTGTTCCACGCGCGCCTCAAAGAGATGTCAGCAAATTGGAGAGGCCAGTTAGGGCCGATGCCTGCCGGGGCTGCGGGTTGTTCGAAAGAGATACCGCGCCCCCTGAACACAAAGGGCACAAGAAGGAACATACATACATATCATCACGCCGGTATGTTTAGGCCCCATGTAATAGGGGGCGAGCCAATTGCCATTAACCGAGCACAAATCGGAACTACGAGCTGCTACCGAGAATTCCATAGAAAAACCCAATAACATTTTTTGCTCGAACTGGAAATCGAACCCAAGACCTCTAGCGTAGCAGTCGCGCTTAGGGCCACTAGGCCAACGAGGCAGGGCAAGAAGAAACATGGATGGGTTTTAGTCAGTAAAAGTCTGACACTCTCTCTCGCCCCGCCCAGGGCTGGAGAAGTCATTTATTTTATTTTCCTTTATTAGCCATAAAACAGTTGTTTACACAATAAAAGATAAAGTAGTAAGTATTTGATGATTTCCGATCCAAAATAAAAAAATAAGCTCTACATTTGTATTACAATAACATATAACCATTGCCGTTCGTGTGTAGAAAGGCTATCGGACTAATAACGGTAACAGTTTCCACGTAATATACTTAAAAGTGGTAGATGCAAGCTTGGTCACGGAGTATTGAGCAGAGAGAGTGCTAGAACATCTGTTTCTTGTACAGGTCATCGCCCTCACTATCAATGTGTGGTGTAAAGCTGGGAATTTATGCTTATAGTAGGTTCTATCCGCGACTTCGTCTGAAGGAGTCAAGTAAACTATAAATAAATAAATAAATAAATATTTTGGGACAACTCACACACGGCTATCTGATCCCAAGCTAAGCAGAGCTTGTGTTATGTTAACCAGACAACTGATATACATACTTATATAATTTATAAATACATACATATTATAGATAAATCACACCCAGACACAGAACAAACAATCATGCTCATCACACAAAGTTTGTCCTGGGTGGGAATCGAACCCACGACCTCCGGCTTAGCAGTCAGGGTCGCTAACCACTAGACCAACAGGCCCGTCGATAATATAAACATGACAGCAAAGTGGAGCTTTCTTTCAGTAAAGGATTTTTGTAAAGATTACCTACTTCTTACAAACAAAATACTAACTCGTATAATGTAAACTAATTAATATAAAGAGGAAGGATTTGTATTTTTTGTTTGTGGACATTAATAGATAGTCAAAAACTTAATTACAGATTTCAAAAATTCTTTCACTTTTGGAAAGGTACCTAGCGAGAAAAATAGGCTATGTTTTATCATTTAAAAAAAATGGGATCCGTAAGAAGATTTAGGGCCAAATTCACCAATGAAACTAATCGCGATTAGTTCAAACAAAACTAGTCGATCAAAGTTGCGATTAACAGTTAGTATTAGTATAAAACCAACATACAGGATTATAATGCAACCCTTGCATATAACACTGAATAGAGCCTGTACATAAAAGCTAGTGGCTTCAATATTTCCACAGAGATTTAATTAAACATCCCAGCCTCCATTGCCATCAGATCGAAGGAGGATTTCTAACGATATTATAACTATCTACATAGTTTAAGCAAAGATTGGATCAGAAAAACCACTGTATTTGAAATAGTACAATTATATAAAGATTTTGTTGCAATATAAATCCGCTCTGTATAAAGCTGGGGATACACACGCCCGTAGCTTGCACACTAGTATACCAGCTCCTTGCACGTGCCAGCTACTGTCATATGTATACGCTAACTGGCATGCCTGTAACTGGCATATAAGTAGCTAGCACAACATTTGATTTACTTGCATGCCCGTTGAGGGAGGGGACGCGGGGGGTTGCTTAACTGACACGTGTGAACTGAACTGTGTATACGCGATGGTGATACTGGCATGCAAGGGCACAACTTGCATGCCAGTATTACTTGCAAATGTATCCGCATTGTGCCAGTTACTCGTACATGCCAGTAACTTTCATGCCAGCTACTTTTCCGATTTACTGGCATGTGTATCCGCGCCTTTAAAGTAGCTATTCATTTATTTATTTATTTAAACTTTATGTTACAAAAAGTACAAAGGCAGATTTAATGCCTTAGACATTCTCTAACAGTCAACCTAATGTTATAAGGAGATAAGATATATAAATAAATATATAAGGTAAAGTACATAGGTATATCTTTCTCATGTAGATTGCGCACTACTACTGCTACCACGTATATTTTTTTAACATTCATTGTCGCTGAGATGACATTGCGACTAGATTTTAAACGTTTTTAATTAGTAGAATTGGACCTTTTTTTTTTAAAGACGGGAAATCATCAAATAACTTCCCCCGCCCTGGGCGGGGCGGGAGGGAGTGTCAGACTTTTACTGACTAAAACCCGTCTATGTTCCTTCATGTGCCCTTTGCGTTCCGGGGGCGCGGTATCTCTTTCGAACAACCCGCAGCCCCGGCAGGCATCGGCCCTCAGTGGCCCCATCCAAGTTTGCTGACATCTCTTTGAGGTGCGCGTAGAACACGAACGCGCCGTCGTCGACACGGTAGAATTGGCCCTCAGATTGTGCTTATGCCGTGAGGTAATATTACATAGTATTGTACGTGCTTTGACTTCGATATATTCCCGTCTTTTATATGCAGTGGTAATATAACAGTAAGTAAATAATTTTCCGTCTTAGTAAGTTCCTATGAGGTAAATTTATTTATTTCGACCTCAGAATACTGATATTAGGGTGCCGAAAGCACGTCGGACTAACACCAGACCATCGCGGAAGCTCTTTAAATTCACATAAAATGAAGATAAGTTCAGTAATGACCAAAATCGATGAACTGACTACGTTGAGAATAATATTCAGAATTACCATGACTTTTTTTTCTGTTTTACGACAGACAGGGTAGAACAACATCGTATAGAAAATTTTTACCATGAATTCAGTACACAATTTATAGAACCCTTTCGACGGTTACTTAAAGAAAATCAGCTGTTGCATACCTTTTCACCGAAGTCAAAGCATTACCTAATTTCAATTAAACCATTCACAGGCACTTTTGAATGGTCAAAGATTCAGTTAATCAGAAAGTTAAAGCTAGCTGTTCGTTTCAAAACGCAAGTATAGGTGTTGCACTTTTGTAAGAATTAGCTTACATTTTTTAAAATTATCGGCATTGAATTTCGTGGCTTTTTCAGGGGTTTGAGAATCATGAATTCATGGTAAAGTTTTCGTTATGACGAAGTAAGTACTTACACCCGTTATGATCTCTTGCTCACAATAATTGGGTATTTCAAAAAAAGAATCAAAGCGTTTCTATTCAACCATTTATTTGAAATCCTGGTTTGGAGTGGACCTTCTGTTTATAACATCTTCGTTGAGAACGTGTACTGTAAGTTTCAGGATAGTAAAATTTTATGTTCATGTTTATATCATGTAGCGATGTTATAAGGCTATATAATATAAAGTAAGGATTAATGCTTTTTAGTTGTTTGTTCATTGTTATTCGTTGATTACGTTGTATTGTGACTTACGTCTTGCATTTTGTTTTTCAATAAGTAACAAATTAACTGCCTCGTTATCTTAGTGGTCCCAAGCGTGACTGCTACGAAAAAGGTCTTGGGTTCGATTCAAAGGTCGAGCAAAGTGTTCTTGGGTTTTTCTATAAAATTCTTAGTAGCAGCTCGGAGTTGAGATTTGTGCCCGGTTAATTGTAATAGGCTCGGCCCCTATTACATGACACCATGGCACCATGGCACCTAAAACGTACCGGTGGTCTGTAGGTGTACATTGGTATACTTCTGCCTAACCCTTCGAATAATACTGGCGTGATGGTATGTATGTTACAAAATAACAGTAATAAACTCGTGATAATAAACCCCAACGTAATAAACCCCATAATTGTGTATGACACGTGTCGCATTAAAGAGTTTTGCTGAATGCGAAAACATGGTATTATACACAATTATTAGTACGTAAATGTACGGTGAACAAAAGAGATAAGTAACCAGACCGTCTAATATAGTTGAAGTTTTCTCTCAAACCAGGGGTAGTTTTTAAATGAAATTTAATTTAATAAAAAAACTGTTTTGTTTTCTATAAATAGAAACAATTTTTTTTTTAAACTTCTATCGGTTTTTAAAAAAACTTTGAATTTATTAGGCGACCCTGGTTACTTATCTCTTTTGCTGACTGTACGTGTGAGGGTGTGTGTATGTGTGTGGAGCGTAGAAGAATCAAACCATTAAAAAAAAAACAATAAAATAAATAAATATTGCACGGTGGTGTGGTACTCTCCGTGCGCAAGTCCGACTTGTACTTGGCCAATTTTTGGTATTATTGACAACTCATGTTCGTAAGAACCATCGTCATCTGCTTAGCCTTTTCCCAACCATGTTGGGGTCGGCTTCCAGTCTAACCGATGCAGCTGAATACTAGAGTCTTACATGGAGCGACTGCCTATCTGAACTCCACAACCACGTTACTGGGCAACACGATACCTCTTCGTAAGACTGGTTATCAGACTTCCCAGCTTCTGACTACCAGTAATGACTGTCAAAGGTCTACGAATGACAGCCGGGACCAACAGCGCTCAAATTTGCAGCTCGCGGTCCCGACTGCTTTTTTTTCTTTTTGTATAGATGGCAAATCATCAAATAACTTCCCGGGAGGGAGTGTCAGACTTTTACTGACTAAAACCCATCTATGTTCCTTCATGTGCCCTTTGCGTTCCGGGGACGCGGTATCTCTTTCGAACAACCCGCAGCGGTCCCAACCGCTGACCTAAATACACAACAAGACTGTTTAACATCAGAAATAGCTACAGCTAAAGTACAAATCAACGATAAATAGTAATCATCAATATATGTAAAAGTGCGAATTCAGCTGTAAAGTAGGGTATACAGGAAGGGTTTTACCAATATTAGAGAGTGTATAACAATCAATTTGAATTGGCTCACTGATGCGTATTTATATCTGTTAGAAGGCGGATTTGAATATAAACGGGCACAGACCTTGTTTGCCATCGTTCTCGCATGGACTTGTATTGCGGAAAAGCCATGTGTCCAAAATGTGTGTACCTATTACTCGTATGTATGCAAATGTGTGTCTTATGTTATATTCGTTTAAGTATTTATATCGATTACTAGCTTCTCAGTGCAATTTCGTTTGTGTGGAAGTCCGACATACTCGTACTACTATAAAATATAGCCTATGGGAATTATGTAGCTTACTATCAGTGAGAGAATTTCTGTAATTGAATAAGTGGGTACTTTCAGATGTCCTAGAAGTATAAATATGAATGTTTGTTATGTGCGTTACCATAATAACTGTTTAATACTATTATTAATAAAGTACTGGCTTAAGGCTGGAACTTCGTCCGCGTTAATGTATGACAAATTCGCGGAATAAAAAGTAGCTTATGTCCTTACTTGGGGTCTAATTAGTATGTACCAAATTTTGACAAAATTGGTTCTGTGGGTTAGGCCTGAAAGTGTTACAAAGAAACTCACTCTCATATTTTTAATACTACTTCGGATGTCTCATTATCTTCAGAATACGACACAACAAACGGTACCACAAATGGAACCCTACATCAAATAATTTTTTGCTCTATACGAGAACCAACCCCCTGACCCGAAGAGCAAAGACCAGAGCATCTCAGCCCACTATGTCATTAGATATAGGTATTCATATTCATTTAGTTGCATACCATAATGTGTATAAAGATGTTACATAAGGCTTAAAACTAATGTACAGTTATGAACCCTGTTAGGGCACAGCAACATTGTAGGTATTAAATTCTTCTTCTTTATCGTGTGGGCAGTAAGGTCTTACGATCCCACACACCCTAGTATCAGAGTTCCTTCACTCCTGTATTCTCCGAAGGGTTAGGCAGAGGTGTACCAATGTACACCCACAGTTCGCCGGTATATGTAATAGGGCGCGAGCCTATTACCATTAGCCGGGTACAAATCCAAACTCCGAGCTGCTACTGAAAGATTCATAGAAAATCCCAATAACACTTTTTGCTCGACCTGGGAATCGAACCCAGGAGCTCTTGCGTAGCAGTCGCTCTCAGGACCACTAGGCCAACGTGGCAGTGAAATTAAAATGTGAAAAGTAAAAAGAAAAAGAATAAAATAAGACACACACATATCATGATGATAATAATAATATGCCAGGTTGATATTGTACCTAAAGTCACTTTTATTAAAATACACTCAAATCCTTAACACAATAAGTACTTCGTTACACACCCCAAAACCCTTTTAAATAATTATCATCAGTTCCTGACACGCGAGGGGCAAACAAAAACGGATTGTGGCAAAAAATAAAACGTAAACTGTCAAAACCGTTTTTCAAACACTCATCGCTCCTGTTGTTTTGACAGGCTAACAAGTTTTTCAGAGTTTTTGGGATGTTAAAAATACTCTTACCCTTTTGAGGATAATATCACTTTATCCTATTTGGTGGACTGTGTAAAATGGTTCATGTTCCTTAGCTTTTAAGGTTTAAAATACAAAAGCTCAGTCTTTGTTATGTTGGTAGTTGACGCAGCATTCAAATCAACATATAGGGGGTGTAAAAAGACATATTTCATATCATGACTGCCTCGGTAGCCTAGTGATCCTAAGCGCGACTGTTATGCTAGATATCTTAGGTTCGATTCCTAGGTCGAGCAAAGTGTTACTGGGTTTTTCTATGAAATTCTCAGTAGCAGCTCGGAGTTAGGATTTGTGCCCGGTTAATGGCAATATGCTCGTCCCCTATTACATTGGACCTAAAACATACCGGCGAACTGTGGGTGTAAATTGGTACACATCTGCCTAACCCTTCGGGGAATACAGGCGTGGTTGTTAAGGTTTAAAATTCAAAAGCACACTTTTTGTTACGTTGGTAGTTGAAATAGTATTCAAATCAACATATACAGGGTGTAAAAAGACACATAACATAGCCTTTAACTAAGCATACTGCCCATCAAACTAAGCAACATTGCTTAGGTGGGCAGTACTGGAAATTTTCACAAAAAAAAATGTCGCTTCTCCACAGAAGCGACATTATTTTTTTGTGAGAATTCTCAGTTTATTCTAGCGTGCAGTGTTAGGTAACAATCTCAAAACCATGTGCTATATTTTTTTTATGTCATTGTATGGCAAACAAGCCGACGT
The DNA here is from genome assembly GCA_932526535.1 of Caradrina clavipalpis. Taxonomy (NCBI): domain Eukaryota; kingdom Metazoa; phylum Arthropoda; class Insecta; order Lepidoptera; family Noctuidae; genus Caradrina; species Caradrina clavipalpis. Next base: position 4,639,837 of record OW052110.1, read on the forward strand.
CTTACCTGATGTTAAGTGGTCACTGCCTTTAGACATCTGTAATACCAAAGGCCTTGCAAATGCGTTGCCATCCCCGACATAAAGTTGAAATGTCTGATGTGCCTGTAATTACACTGTCACCCATACCCTTCAAACCGGAACACAGCAACGCTGGTTTTAAGGCAAAAATAGTTATGGTGGTAGTACTTCCCTGGACGAGCTCCTTCACAAAGAGCTATACGACGACTAGAATTGTGGAAGTATTAGCTCTTCTGCTTACCCTTTCAGAGAATAGAGGTATAATGTAATTATGTTATATCAACATGTTCTTAAGTTAATACTGCTTCGTTAGCTTTTTGGTCCTAACAGAACACAGTAACGCTGGTTTGCGGCAGAAATAGGTATGGTGGTAGTACTTCCCCGGAAGAGCCCCTTCACAAATAGCTCTGCTACTAATCTTGGAAAAGTTTTGATAATTTATTATCCTCGACAAATCAAACCAATTTTTTTCCGACTAAATGTCGATCGTCTATCCGCTCCTTGTTACAATTTGCTGACAGTAATTTACCATCCAAAGGTTTACGACTTTTTCGGCTTTACCAAGACTTTGTAAGTAGTATATTTTATATCCCTTTCCCTCCTTCGCGTTTATATGGCGATCTCGCTTTATGAAAAGCTCGTTTCGTTAGATACGTTTTTATTCAGCCATGTTCATCCGACAGCTTTCATCCTTTTAGTTTTTGAACTTAGAACTCATTACGTTCTCACTTTTTTTTTTGTTGAAAAATGTTACTACTTTTTTATAGTTTTCTATTTTATATACATAAATATGTATAAATATACCATCACGCCTGTATTCCCTGAAGGGTTAGGCAGAGGTGTACCAATGAACACCCACAGTTCGCCGGTATATTTAGGGCCCATGTAATAGGGGGCGAGCCTATTGCCATTAACCGGGCACAAATCCAAACTCCGAGCTGCTACTGAGAATTTCATAGAAAAACCTAATAACAGTTTTTGCTCGACCTAGGAATCGAACCCAGGACCTCTAGCGTCGCAGTCGTGCTCAGGACCGCTAGGCTAACGAGGCAGAACTTTTTCACAGTTTTCTTTTTTAATAAGACTTTTGTCATATCGTCTAGACGTTTTAGATTATTTTTTATGAAGGTTTTAGTTTTTTTAAGGATTATTCTATTTTAAGGCTTATCGTTAGCCAGCTGGTAAATCGTGAATTTATTAGTTTCTTAGAATGTCTAGGCCGGTGAGTTATTGAACTTTTAGCGTTGTGTAATTTTGAATGATAATTAGAATCGTTTAGTAATTAACATGAATGTTGTATTAAAATTATTCATGTGTAAATGTAATTACCTACTGTTTATTTTACTTCGACTGTAGTATGTAAATAATATATAGACACATATTATTTATTAATAATGTTTTATTAGGTACAATTAATTTTTAAATACATTTTAAATGACTCTTTTTAATTAAAATATGTAGATATTTGTATCATATTTCAAAAATATTAAAAAGCTTTATTTAATGTTAAATAACAAAAGTATAATCATCTAAGTACCAACAATATTTCAACGTTAGATACTTAAATAAAGCAGTATTAAATATAAAAATAACTACAGCAACAAAAATTAGTTTTATGGAGTCGGGTTTGTAGCAAACTCGTAGCAAAGCTACGGAAGCTACGCCGTAGCAACAGAGCCATTACTCTATAATTTACAACTAGCTATATATCCCGGGGCGCGTGCAATTGTTTTCTGGAATAAAAAGCAAATGGATTCCAATGTTTTGCCGTAACAATGAAAATAGCAGTGGAAAAGAATACTTTGCATTATTCCTTCTAATAATGCCTGAAATAGTATTCAGTGCTTTAGATAATTATCTGGGAAGCTATTCTACTATTTTAGTAGTAGTAGTGAGGTCTTTGTGAAGGAGCTCGTCCGGGGAAGTACTACCACCATACCTATTTCTGCCGCAAAGCAATGTTCCTATGTTCCGGTTTAAAGGGTATGGGTGCCGGTAAAATTGCAGACATAAGACATTTCAAGTTTGTCTCTAGAATGGCAATGCATTTGCACAGCCTCTGGTATTGTAGATGTCTATTGGCAGAAGTGAGCAGTTAAAAAAAACTTTTTTACAAAAATATTACAACCGCCTTCAAAAACTAAAAAGAGAAAAATAACTTTAGCTTTGGAAGTCGGTGGCTTTATTTCTGTTTGTCGTTTTGTATTGCCACCGACTTCCAAAGCTAAAGTTATTTTTCTCTTTTTAGTTTTTGAAGGCGGTTGTAATTTTTTTGTAAAAAAGTTTTTTATTTCTCGCTTTTTAGTATCAACTTCTTGTCATCCAAATCCATGAAAAAACTGTCATGTTATGTAAATTAACGAGACACCACTAGAAAGTCATAAGAAAGCAGAATATGCGATTTCGTTTACTTGGATGAGAAATTTTTAAATACTACTGTATACATCTGTGTAACCCTTGAGTACAGGCGTGATGTTATATTGTGTGATGGTGTAAACAATGCTTAAATATGCTATAGCAACAATCGCTGTTAATCTGCTGTTATTTATTGAAGAGTTCCCCCGATTTCTACAAGATCCCATCATCAGATATTGAAATGGTGACAATGGGACCACACGGGAAGCACCAGCTTTCAAATAAAAAAAGAATCATGACAATCGGTTCACCCAGTCGGGAAATTCGAGGTAACAAACATAAAAAAAAAAAAAAAAAAAAATACAGTCGAATTGATAACCTCCTCCTTTTTTTGAAATCGGTTAAAAAGAGAGCAGATAATAAGAGTTAATAAGAGTTGGTTTGTTTGCCATCCAAAGAAACTAAAAAAAAAACTACTTTTTGGAACGATCGCAATCTAATCTTATTTTGACATTGTGACTGTCTGTCACGTACTCCTATTTAATAACAAATTATTATATTTGTTTTAAAACGCTCCCACGGTTCAAGCCACTTAGAAACTCATAAATACTCAATTTTATGGGAAACAAACTAGGGCCAAGTGCCAGCCCTCACGACGGGCGCCAATGTTTTTATCTAATTCTAAGGAAACGAGTAAAATATTAACTTTCTAAGCGCAACTCACAATACTTGTGCACATCTGGTTATCATAAATGAGCCCCAAGCAATATTTAAAAGGACCCTTAGAACAATCGACAGATCGTACAAAAAAATAAAGGACAGTAAATCGTTTCTGCAAAGTGCATGGACTGAGTGTAAGGACTTGGAAGTTTCGGGAGGCGAAGGGACAGTCGGTCGAGCACCGGAATAGGAGACGGTCGTGGTAGGCTAAGCTAGTGAAGTTAGGAAACTGTAGTTGTTATCGAGGAGGCTAGGTTCATGGGGAGTGATTGTTAGGAAGCGGAAGAAGGCGGTTCAGGTGGAGAGCAGGTGTAGTAACCCGGGCTGTAGTAGTAAGTGAATTGTAATCTAATTTATTGAAGGCGATATTTGGTAAGTGTTGCACCAATTAAACTTAATAGTTATAGTGTCCTAAACAATATTCTTAATGCAGGTTTAGTTGTATTGTACTCGATAGGTAGTAGTCTGGTGATGTCACAGAGAATTCATTAATAGGAATTTCTTCTAGTGTGGCGAATTACTACTTTATGTTATAGTAGGGTTAACGTTATTATTATGCTCATTTACTTGTATATTATGTGTCCATCTCCTAATCCGCACCCTTGGCAGGGATTCATCAGAAGCGTTTGGTTTTAGGGAAACGGAGACGGCCTTCCAATACACTCCACACTCATACACACACACACGTACACTATACACTTACACACCTGACAATTGACCATTGTTGACTTTCAATTGACTCACACAATATGGAAGGCAGAACCGTAAATTCACAGATCATTTAGATCTTTGTTTGGGATCTAAATGATCAACACGTTTATCAAGCTAGGCTACAATGCCAATCTGTAATTAATAATGCAGACGGTATCATTACCGTCATACAACCAAACGTTACTGATGATAACTGCTTCCTACAGAAGGTCTCGCACGGAGTACTTTGCGGTGGGCTTGTTGTGCGCACATTCCCAGGGAGGGGGGTAGGCTCCACTAAGTTCACAATCTGTATTGTTAGCCCCGTTCTAAGAACGCTAGGGTCCGTGTCTCGTTAAAATCACCCGGCTTGGTACTGGCCATTTTATGAATCGTCACACTTTAGCGAGACACGTGATTTGGATGCTAAGCTTCTGAAATATGTTGTGAAGCATCCTCTAAACGGGGAAGTTTAGGGGAATGTGCAGTGACGAAATACCACTCCGACGTATACCAAGCTCAACCGCATTGAATTCTGCCACAGACTGAGTCTACGGTGCACTTGTGCTAGTTTTGTATTGTCTTAGTAGAGGGCGCAGTCTGCCGTAAGAGGGTCAGTCTTATTAGTACGCGAATAGGAAAATTACTAAAAACTTGTCTTCCTCAATGACAGTGGACTTCGCAGTCTTCCGTCTTAGTATTGTGTAAGACATGTAGATAGAGCTTAGGGAACGTATTCCGCTGGAATCGTAGCAGTGTCCTTAGTGGACCTATGCGTTCAGGTCTAGCCGTATGCGTATGACTAGGCAGCCATCGAAAGATGGTTGCTAGTCACTGAAGTGGGTCCGTCATTAAAATTGATTAATTTACGTAGTCTGAAATAATGAATTTCTTAAGCGCAAGTGTAGCGGTCCCGTCATCACTCCTTACATTTTATATTATCCCTTTGCATACCCTCTTGTCTTCTTAACTTTAATTACATTATATGGTATTATGTATGTCTATATAACTGGGAATTCCCATACTAGTATCTTTGGTCCCCCTCCTTGTCTTTAGCTTTCAAAGTCGAGACAAGGCAGTATAGTTCTATGGGAATTCATTTCGTATAATCGGTGGGAGAGTGGCCAGTCTGGGACGAGCTCTACAGGGCCGCGCGGATGGCGGGGCGCGACCCCTTCCCCTTCAGGGAAGCCGATGTTTACTCAAATATTATAGATTTAAGAAAATCGAAAATTTTATTAGCCTAGTGTATCTCAGGAACAGTCACAACATCAATTGTCCCTGAGTTGAGATTGCGACTAGATTTTGAACGTTTTAATTAGTAGAATCTTTAGCTTTCGGATTTTAAACTTTATGTGATACATGATAATGTTTAAATTCCATTGGAACCGTAATTGGTTTAGGGTCATTTAATTATAAGTGATTACTCAAAAATCATCGAGAAAGTGGATAGTTGAGTAAGTGGCAATCAGTGGAAATTATGGATGTAAGTTGTGTGTCAAATTATGGTAGGTGGTTTCAAAAGTACCTTTTAATGGTCTAATTGAAATAAATGTTTTGACTTTGACTTTGAAGGGACATAGACGTACACGTTTTTGCCACATATTCAGTAAAAACTTTCCGTCGCTTTTACATAAAAAATGCTGTTCCATACAATTTACATCAGCAGCAAATCATGAAGATAAAATTACAAGGTAAGTACCTATAAAAACGTTTAAAAAACAAATGTGTTTGTCTATGAAATTCTCAATAGCAGCTCGGAGTTAGGATTTCTGTCCGGTTAACAGTGATAAACATACGGCGATCTGTGGGTGTACATTGGTACACTTCTGCCTAATACTTCGGGGAATACAGGCGTGATGTTATGTGCTATGTGTGTGTTTAAAATATCTGAACCAAATATTTAAACCACTTAATATAATTAAAAACAATCTCTAACACCAACTATAAACTAAGTTAGTTTAATAGTTAGTTTAACTAATATTATCGCATAACTCAATAGGTATACTGTATAGTAGTAATTAACTCTCAGTAACCTGAAGCAAACTATTTTCATTTGTAATAAGCAATTACTGTTAACTTTTGATGTTCCTTCTAACAAACTATCATCCAATGTTGATTATAGTGAACGTTGACTTTTAGAAGCAAATGATTACTTTAAGGATGCAAATTTCTACGTAATAGTTTTTAGGTGAAGATATATAATTATATTTATTTTGACAGCTGGAAAGATAAAATAATTCGGCGGTTATAAAAAAGAAAAATAATGAAACACCTGCAAGATCAAAGTGTGTGGAACAGCAATTTTTTTTAATCCCACGGTTTGACGTTGGGGTAACAATAATATCAACAAGATATAACTTAATTAAAGAGTTAAGATATATCTTGTTAAAATTCAGCAAAGACTTGTATAGACAACTGGAACTGACCCAATTAAGCGGTCAGACTATAACTATACAGGGTGATTTGAAATTGCTCGTATTCCTCTCGGGAGAAGAAACTATGACTAATTTAGAATGATTTAACCCCTATCACTTGGGGGTCGAAAATCCGCCATTTTCCAGAAAATCTACTTTGTTTTTATTTTTAGAAAAAATCGAATTTTGGTAATTAAAATTTAATAAAAAAAAACTTATCACTTATCAGCCTGAAATTTTCTATGATCTGATAGCTTACTAATTGACCAACCTCTCTAAAGCTAAAAACTGTGTAATTTACTGTTAGATTTTATGTTGTATGTTAAAACTTGCAATAAATTAAAAAAAAAACTGATAAGTGATAAGTTTTTTTTTTGTATTTATTTTTAATTACCAAAATTCAGATTTTTCTAAAAATAAAAACAAAGTAGATTTTCTCGAAAATGGAGAATTTTCGACCCCCAAGTGATAGGGGTTAAATCATTCTAAATTAGTCATAGTTTCTTCTCCCAAGAGGAATACGAGCAATTTCCAATCACCCTGTATAGTACTTTCTGAATAAAAACGAAATTGCACTAACTACCCACGATCTACCTATTCATCTAGACGTACTTCCCACACAGTTCACTGAACCCTAAACACCCAAGAGAATATCTTATAAAATAATATCATAAGGGCACATTAGGGACCAATACCAAAATATCAACGTAAATAAACCATTTCACTCGGGACGGTTCCGTGCATAGAAATTGACATAAATCATAAATAATATACAAGTAAATGGCAACCGGGGCTGGGTTCAAATTGGGTAATTATCGCGACCTTCACATGACCTTGAAATGTTATTGAGATTATTTTATGCCGTGTAAGCTTTATTAATGTGAAGGGTTGGATATCGATACCTTTATAAATTACAAGAATAGTTTATTCATTATTTTACTATCTCGGTAGCCTAGTGGTTCTAAACGACTGCTACGCTAGAGGTCTTGGGTTCGATTCTCAAGACGAGCAAAAAGTGTTACTGGGTTTTTCTATGAAATTCTCAGTAGCAGCTCACAGTTAAGATTTCTGCCCGGTTAATGGCAATAGGCTCGCCCTCTTTTACATGGTCCCTAAAAAATACCGGCGAACTGTGGGTGTACATTGGTACACCTCTGCCTAAACCTTCAGGGAATACAGGCGAGATGGTATGTGGTTGAATTTGAATTTAGTGTGGCTCTAACCGAATATTTACTGCCCCGTAGGTCTTGCGCTTTTCAGCACGACAGTTCAACGTGGAGTCCTTAGTGCGATTCCCAGGTCCGCTAAAATGTTGATGGATTGTCCATTAGGATTATCGCAGGAGCCCGGAATTGGAAAGTTCACGGTATGACATTAAACAGTTGGTCCTGCGCCTGATTTCTCCGCGGTCGTGTTGAATTGCCGTGCCATCGGACTTATGAGAGTTAAGGAAGAGGGAGTGCACACATTTGTGCACAATTATATCTCCTAGACTGTACACCTGAATGGAGACTCTAGTAAGACTCGCCTTTGTGACCGATAATCGATCGGGAGAATACTAATTGAATATTGATAACATTCTGCAGAGTCTATAAAAGTCGTGTAGGATAGCTTACACCGATATAATAAAATCCACTTCACCAAAATGCTTGGTTTCACCTCCAAGGCGCAGTCTAGCTCATTCAATAAAATTTTACGATTAGTGCACACACTACCCATTTTCTTGAACAAAATGCCTTGCAGACATGGTGTAAGAAGCGTTCAGTAGAAACCTTGTATTATTACATACATATAATATACATACATACCATCACGCCGGTATTCCCTGAAGGGTTAGGCAGTTGCGTATCAATGTACACCCAAAGTTCGCCGGTATATTTAGGTCATAGTGGACGAGCTAATTGCCACTAACCGGGTACAAATCCTAACTCCGAGCTGCTACTGAGAGTTTTATAGAAATACCCAAAAATCCCTTTGCTCGACCTGGGAATTCAGCTTGGTAAGCTTCCAGAGTTACGAAATTTATTCGAAAGAATTACCGCGGTCCTGGAACGCAAGGATGGGTTTTAGCCAGAAAGAGTATATAACAGTGCCTTCCAGAAGTTATTTGATGACTTCCCATCTTTAAAAAAAACTTGGTAAGCTGTCACTAGCAAGCTTTCAAGTCTATACTTTCCCATCAATATGGGATTCAAGGAAAACACACTTGTGCACCACAATATCTCTTACGTACGTGGCTAATATGTATTGAAATTGGCTGTGATCGAAATTCCGGTCGTGACCCTTAAACCTTACGCGCATAATATGGTAACACGCGTTTCCTTATGTCATTTGATGGCAAATAAGCCAAAGGCCCACCTGATGTTAAGGGACGAGCCACAGTCTCTGGCGACGCTTCACGCTTTGCAACAGGAGTTGCGACAGCGACACGATTTGCAGTGGTATGCCACAGCTCGAGTAGTTGCGACAGCGACGGCAAGTGAGACAAATGTACTCGCTAGTACATTTGTCTCACTCGCACAGCACGCATTTTGTAGCCGCTACATGTCGCGCTTCGTGAAGTGCCCCGTGTAGCGTCGCATGTAAAATAAATAAATAAATAAAATAAATAAATATCTTGGGACAACTCACACACGGCTATCTGATCCCAAGCTAAGCAGAGCTTGTGTTATGGTAACCAGACAACTGATATACATACTTATATAATTTATAAATACATACATAATTATTATAGATAAATCACACCCAGACACAGAACAAACAATCATGCTCATCACACAAAGTTTGTCCTGGGTGGGAATCGAACCCACGACCTCCGGCTTAGCAGTCAGGGCCACTAACCACTAAACCAACAGGCCCGTCAACCATCAGCTGTGGCATACTTCATACGTTGTGTACCATTTGCTTTTGCATCTCGAAGCTTGTCGCGCCTCATGTCGCATGAAGCGCTTGGCTGTGGCTGGCGGGTAAGGGGTCACCACTGCCTATAGATAGACATCTGCAATACCTGTGGCCTTGCAAATGCGTTTGCCAAACCAGAGAAAAGAGAAAAAAGAGCTCTACTCCGACTTAAATTGTGGCTCTCTATACTTACCCTTTCGCAGAATACAGGCATATTGTTATGTTATACCTAACAAAATATGGTTAACTGTCTCGTTAGCCTAGTGGTTCTAAGCGTGACTATACACTAGAGGTCTTGCGTTCGATTCCCAGGTCAAGAAAAAAGTGTTATTGGGTTTTTCTGTGAAATTCACAGTAGCAGCTCTGAGTTAGGATTTGTGCCGGGTTATTAATTTCAACAGGCTCGCCCCCTATTACATGGCTCCTAAACATACTTGCAAACTGGATGCACATTGGTCCACCTCTGCCTAACCCTTCGGGGAATTCAGACGTGATGTTATGTTATTTTAGGTTTATGAATCTGTAACATGATATAACTCTAGTCACGTTCCTTCTCAGAAATCTCGAGTAACTTTGTTTCAATTAGACGTGTTGTGTGGATTCCTGGGATGCTGTACAAACATTTACTGGTAAACATAATATTTGCAGTACGTCTGGAGTGGGTACTGAATACTAAATTCTGGCCAGATATTAGTTACAGTTACTGGATTCTGAATTATGTTTGTTTCTCAATTGAGCGTGATAGATTATTCAAAATATTTGGATTAAATATTCAAAACAAATATAAGAATAAGTATGCTAAAATATGTGTGTGTCTATTTGTAAATGCCAACTTATGTCCACAGTAATGCTAATAACAAACTGTTATGAAATTGGTTAGATTTTAGGTTAAGTTTTTAAGCTACAATAGTAAGATCCATTTTCGGGTTATCTCATGTTTAATATATTATGATCAATTGTTAAATAAATTAATTAATGAATTTACTAAATGATTCTTATACCAACTTATTTGTATAAATCAAACACTGATTTGACTCAACTGTCACTTGTGAATCATACTTGTTTGTTAACGGGTATAAAAGAGCGGAGCTAGAGTGGGAGCGGGGCAGTTGATCCTCGACTTCCAAAGAGTTAACATCTAAGGTGATATTATTCCAATTATTGTTACTTTATTGTTGATGATGATTTATGATGAAATATGTAATTGTGTAATGTTATTATGATGATTGGTGTGTTTTAAATACAAGTCATAATAACTTCTATATTGATTATGGTTGTGTTATATACATCACTACTATAGCTAAACTTGTTATATACTTTTTATGAAATGGATGGATATAATGTAATTATAATATAATGTAATTATAATATAATGTAAATATAATATAATTTATATATGATATAATGTAATACTTTTTAAAAGAGTATGTATGGAGTTTCTTGCCCGTTCTTCTCCATACGAGACTACCTTTTGGAATGGGCAACTAGATTCAATAATTATACGTAATTGACGTGTCAAAGTGACCTTACTACAAAACAAATATAATGCTATTATGAATTGAACTATATTGTTTATATTTTCCCCTTAATACCTAATAATTAACGAAGATTAAAATATTTCTATACATTAGTTACATGTCTACATATATACATAATAGCTAACAAGCGCGGATCCGAAAGTTTATGAGGATGGATGTATGAATGGCTAGATGGATCTCATACATTATAAATGCGAAAGTTTGTGAGGATGGATGTATGGTTGTTGTTACTCTTTCACGCTTAAACGGCTGAACGGGTCTGGATGAAATTTGGCACTGACATAGATTGTTGTGTGGCATAACATATTTCCCGTTTTATCCCGGAAAAATGTACGATTCCCGTGGGATACCATATCAAATTTGACGCGGATGAAGACCCGAACAAAACCTAGTAAGTCAATAAAAATATAGCAATGTGATCTTTATATAAGGTGTTACCAAAATATCTGCCACGGATTTAATGGGAGGTAGTATTGTGTTTAAAGATTACAATAGTGAAGTTGAAATCCGTCATGGAAGATGCCTTTTGGACTGTGAAAAGTGTTCGATTTAGAGAAAAGCTACCATTAATCAAGAGACCTTTTAAGTCATCATATATTTTTCCCTACAAACTTAAAATAGAGTAACTCATCAATTTATCATTAACCCTTAACCATAAACGCAAATCGCTTATCTGAATGTTCGACATGGCTTAAAAATATGGTACTTATTAAGGTCCATGAAAAATACCCCCCCCCCTCCCCCTCCCCCCTCTTCTACCTCAACCCCTCCCTTCCCTAAAATACCTATGAGCTGCTAAAGATCATACGTGTTGATGCATGAATATTGAAGCATCATTGAACAAACCTAGTATCATAAACTTCGTGAAAGTATCTATACTAATATATTAATATATTTGTGTAAGTTTGTTTGTTTAAATTAGTTTCTAGAGCTTCCAGTAGGATTGGGTATATTCTTCTTGTGTAGCATAACATAGGCAGTCATCATCGTCATCATCATGAGTCATGAGGAGTAATATCCTACTAATACAATAAATGTGAAAGTTTGTGAAAATTTTTGGATATTTGTTACTCAATCACGCACAAGCAACAAATTCGGATGGATATTAAAAAAAAAATCGTTGCCCCTCACTAGGAATTTATCCTGTATCGCACAAAAAAAAATTGGCACATAGATCGACCATTTTCCGGATTAAGATATAGGAAGCTTACTGAAAGAATATATTCCCGTGGGATAATTATATTAAATTTGACGAGGGCGAAGTCGCGGGCAAAAGCTTGTACACTATATGTCATCTAGCTACGGCCCACGGGAGCGGGAGCGGGGCAGTAACCAAAGACGTAAAAAACGCGGATGAAAACAACAAGGCGGGCGAAGTCGCAGGTAATAGCTAGTTATCTATAAGCAGTTATTTTCACACGATATTTCGCGCTCATCTTTGGTAAAATTGGGCAGAATAATAAACAGTTATGAAGAAACTTGTAATTAGATACGTGTTTTATGAGTAAACAACAAAAATATTTCGTTTATGTTTCGAGTTATTATAACGGGTGTGTAAAGACACTCAGCGAAGTCGAAAGTTAATTATATTTTTCTTTCTATCATCGTGAGCATTTTTGTGTTCTGGATTTGGACCATCACCGTACTTGATAATGTTGTGGTTACGGAGATATTGTAGGTTAAAATTGCAACTTTTTGTTATTTTCACAAAGGCATCATTTTTTAATGGCATATAAGCTGATGAAACACCTGAAACTAAGTGGTCACCGCTGCCTTAAGACATATTCAATACCAGAGGCCTTGCAATTGCCATATCAGAGACAAAGTGAAAATGTCTCATATGCCTGTAATTACACCGGCACCCACACCTTTCAAAGCTGAACAACAGCAACGCTGCTTGGCGGCAGGATTTGGTATGGTGGTAGTACTTCCCGGACGAGCTCCTTCACAAAGAGCTCTACTAGTACACTTTAAATACCCCCCAAATCCTGTGCTGTGCTGTTGCATGCACCCGTATGTACGATTTTCACCAACCGGGTGACGTAGGAGCTCATTCTACACTTTGCTAAAGAAAATTCAGGCTTCTGCATAATACTTAAGGTTCATGTTTGCATGGAATTTCTACTGGCTGGAATTCGGTTAGGTCCGCGCGTATGCCGATCCAAGCAGTATAAATTCCATGCAAACATGAACCTTAACTATTATGTAGAAGCCTGAATTTTCTTTGTGGTAAGTTCGTTTTACATGCGTTACATTGCGGGCTATCAAAAACAGTGACACCAAAAACAATTCTTTTTACTCCCCGTATTTTCCAAAAATCAAGCCATAAAAAATTGGGTAGATGACACCACTAATCAATTGACGTACTTTTTATGAGCAGTCGAAACGCCATTCCCCCATAGATTTTGTATGACAATACTCAACTATGACGTCACTTTTTTGTCATCTCAATTCACTAACTATTTATTGATTTCAAGGCAACTAAAAATCGATTTTTATAGTTATTTAAAAAATCATCGGGTTTTTAGTGCTAAAATTAAATGTTTTTTTGTGAAGTTGTTTCTTGAAATTATTGGTTAGTAGTGTCATCTACCCAATTGAAGTAAACTCTTAAACTAATAAAAATAAGGTCTAAGCCATTTTATACGCTCGGCTGAAACAAATAACGTCTATTTTATAATGTTGGTTAGAAATAATCCAGTCTATAATACTCTTTGTTGTGGTCATGTACTTGAAGGGCTAGAACAAAAGCCTCATTGTTCGCGCTTAGTCGTTTGTCTACCTGTCTGTCATCGTAAGACTGGCTTAAGAAATAATGTACCTATAATATGTAGACATTGTGCTATCTACATAATTAATTAATGTACGTATTGTGATAAGAAATTTACCACTTTATTTTGTAAATAGGTTAAAAATACGTAACCAAACCGCACTAGTCCGATTTAAATGTAATGTAAAAAAGAAAGCGTGTGTAATATGCAGTATTGTGACAATAAAATGTGTTCAATTATTTTTTGATGCCAAGTACTCGTAGTTAAGGCGCCCGCCCCTTATGGACGAGGTTGTAAGTTCGCAACCGAGTATGGAGAAGTATCAATTAAAATTTTGCTTTTTCATGTCCTTTCTAAAATTATATTGACATCATAATACCGGTAAAGAAATATGCCGTGAGGAAGCATGGACTCAAAATAAAAGTCTAAAACCGCCGATTTGACTTAATCACGGGTGACGACCAAATCTCATGGCTTCTCTGCATGAATAAAAGTGCTTTGTCCTACAGTGAGACGATAAAAAGTATACCATCACGCCTGTATTCCTTGAAGGGTTAAGCAGGGGTGTACCAATGTACACCCACAGTTCGTCGGTATATTTAGGTCCCATGTAATGCGAGCCTATTGCCATTTACCGGCACAAATCCAAACTCCGACCTGCTACTGAGAATTTAATAGAAAAACCCAATAACACTTTTTGCTCGACCGATATAAAACACCGACGATAAAAAGCCGGTATTATTATTTTGTACTAATTTCTACAAGTTAAATAATTATATAAACGTAAATATTTGATTCCCAGTTAATTTTCCTCGTCGGAAAACAAACAGTATTCCTTATCGTTTTATTAACACAAATCTGTGTATAAAAAACATCTCCATTACTCGCTTCAGGGACTTGCCCCACTGCTAACGATGAGCGAGAAGCGATTAGAGCTAGAAACTAGAAAAGAGTTAGCGAGGAGCGAGAAGCGAGTGATATACCCGATATAACCCAGCGAATCAGCAAGTTGAAGTGGCAGTGGGCAGGGCACATGACACGCAGAAAGATAGCCGATGGGGCCGCAACGTTCTCGAATGGAGGCCACTGTTGAGCTCGGGGTCCTGGGTTAGATTCCCAAGGCGGGCAAAAAGTGGTACCGGGTTTTTTCTTTAGGAATTTCTCAGTAACAGAGTTTGGAAGTAGGTGGTGTGACACCCCCGTGTCTCGGAAAGCATGAAAAGCCATTGGTCCTGCGCCTGATCTCATCCCGGTTGTGTCGGATTGCCGTCCCATCGGACTATGAGAATTAGGGAAGAGGGTGTGCACCTGTGTTTGCGCACACACTTGTGCATTATAATATCTCATGCGTACTTGGCGTATTCTGCGCTAAGATTAGCCGCCGTAGCCGGAATCGATCTTGAGAATATATTTTCTACATCTATAGTAGGTACGTTTCTTGAGCGAGAAAATAGTGGATATTCAGTAGCTTCCTCGCCGGCGGTGGAACAACTGCCTCAAGCGGATTTATTTTTTGTCCAAACTCTCTTGCCTCGCTACGTTCATTACCCAACTTTATACTGTGAAAATGTGAAAACGCTTTTCATCTTATTAAAATACTGACTCAGTTAAGTTTTTGATTCGATGAATTCAAACAAAAGGTTTTATTAGATTAGGTGCACGTTTGAAATTTATCTCATCTCTTATGCTAGCTGTGCTATTGGATTTATAAGTTTAAATTTCCAGGTTTTTATTCCATTTAACTTATCACTTTTGTTAGAGAGATTTTGTCCTTATGATTGACCCTAACCATTAATGCCATAAATGAGCAGGGTGTTGTTTTTTCGGATTTTAGCCGGGTCGCAAGCGAATTTTTGGAAATATTTGTATGCAGATTATTTTATTAGTATTTGATTTTCATAGGTTATCTTATTTATTAAATCTGTAAATATTGTACATTTATTCGTTTCCCCATGGGAAAAGGCGTTAAATTTATGTATGTTGTGTATTGTATGAGAAAATTCTTAATTTTTATACGTAAAACCATTTATGTTTAAAATAATGTCTACAATATTTACACATATTATTTAAGAAATAAATTGTTTTACATATAAAAAAAAAAATAGATAAGAATTTTGCGCCAATTACATTGGATCCTTTGGGGAATATAGCCTTAACCATAATTCTCAACGAAATCTACTAGAATATTTTAGCCACTAGCCTAATTAAGTCCACATTTTACATAAATAGCCCGAACCGAACTGTTCACAGGGAATTAAAGCTATTCGGGCAATTTATTGACCCACAAATAATGACCTATAGCTCGTCTAGTAATTAAAGTGTACAAATCAAAGATGGAATCGTATTCACTTGAGATTTGAGTATGCTTGATAATGGATCTGATTAATGATGGAATTACTAATTTGTTGATGAAATTATTTGATAAAAGCTTTACGGCTTGAAAAGGTAGATTTATTTTGTAATACATATGGTCTAATTGAAATAAATGCTTTGACTTTGACTTCGTAGGTAATCCGTCAAGTTGGACCTTTCATTATATAGCCTTGCCATTAAAGGTGATAGTAAAGATAGATGTAGACAATTGCCAATTAGCAATTGATTGGCAATTCGGAGTTAGGATTTGTGTCCAGTTGATGGCATTAGGCTCGCTCCCTATTACATGGGACCTAAATATACTGGCGAACTGTGGGTGTACACTGGCACACCTTTGCCTAACCCTTCGGGAAATATAGGCGTGATGTTACGCGTGTGGGCAATTGAAAAATGCCATGATTATAATGATGTCAATGTTTTGTTTAAAACACCAGTATTTTTTCGTTAATAACTTACAAATTATTTAATTGCTCCCCCTGCAATTAAATCATCTAGAATAGAATATTTTTATTTGAGAAATTCATTTTAGATTCACATTATATACTGAATCTATCTTTTAAGCTCATCACGCCCCTTCCATCCGTTATCATACCTAGAAGTACGTCCCATATAATGGTCAATTACAAGTAAAACTGCAATCGATAATCGTAAACTTTTCAAGCAACGATCATGCATGACTGCAACCGGAGATAAGCCCGACTAATGATCCTAGCAACGTTGTGCAACGTCCAAACTGCCGGACAAATATGTATTTAGGCCAATATGCCAGTTATCTGACAATCGCAGTCCACAGCTGGACGTAGACTTTGATCAATAAGCTTTGTTATTGGAGGTTACTTACGTGCGAGTGTTTTCAGTTATATTTCCACCGTTTAGAAAGATTAAAAAAAACTCCTAGTGGAGGAAGTTCTCATGTATCGAGAGTGCGTTTACAAACATATATACTTACTTACGAATACAAACAAACAGACCCTGAAACACAACTAGGCATTTTTTTTTCTCAAATGCTAAAAAAATATTATGTAATATTTGAATTAGCCCAACCCATAATTATACGCTAATACGTAACCTTAAAGCTATACATATAAAGACAGTGTATCTGAAAACAAGAAAAATTAAATAAACTAGCTTTTACTCATTTTCTAAACGGATCCCTATTTTTTTTATATTTTTTTTATCCCTATGCCTTTAGCAGTTTTTTATAACGTAACTTCCTATAAGCTAAAAGAGTCAGACCAGTAGTTCCAAAGATTAGCACATTTAAACAAACAAAGAATCTCATCACCTTCATAATATTAGCACAGAAAACATCCTGAATTTCCGGCTATTCCGGTGGATAATCGCCGAAGCTTTCAAAAATAAAACTCACATAGGTAATATTATAATTTGACACGTCCGTTCCCAGTCTGGCGACACCCTTATCAACTCCAAACAACGCTGTTAATTACGGACACAGTCCACGTCTGAATATAATTCTGCATGGCGAAATATGAACGAATCCGTATTCAGGCAGACGTCCCACTGCCGGCGAGGAAGCGACGTACTCTCGACTATTTCTCGCTAAAGTAACGTACATTTCGTGTAAACAAAAGAGATGCTATTGATAGTTGATCGCTGACTGTTTACTCGCTGCACTAGTTTGTCGCTGAGCGACAAGAGCTATTAAAGATAATACTCGCTCAGCGATACTCGCCTAACCGGCAGTACACTCGCCGAGACACTCTCGCTAGGTATAAACGCATATCAGCGGTTTGCGGTAATGTTTCATTTGAGTAAAATTTGCTAACTTAAGTATTTAGAGTACTTTCCCTTCAGGTAGCATTAGAAAATAGAAAAAATGAAATTAACAGATATTCATTTCATTTTTTCTATTTTGTATTTTGTTTTAATTTTTTTATTTACATGTATCTATTTATATTCCTAATTGCCTGCCGCACTCGCACTCTCGCTTGTAGCCCAGCGAAAAAACTTCTCGTTGCTCGCCAACACGTTTCTAGTTTCTAGCTTAACTCGCTTCTCGCTCTTCGTTGGCAATGGGACAAGTGCCTCAAGCTGACAGCTTTTTGCACTCACGTTATGTATAACGTGAGTGAATTCAGTCATTGACGTGAGTCATTTTTCTCTTCAGTATGAAGAGAAAAATGTTCCATAAACATTGTTATTAACACTCCATGCAAAACAAGGAATGTCTTTTGAAGAACATACTTAACTTTTCGCTTTAAAACCTCTTTTGTTTCTCAGAGGATTGAGTATCTGTTGATGTGAAAATGGTATGAAAAGTTCATGGAATTATTATGTAGGTACAGTCGGCAAAAAAGATAAGTATCCAAGAACGTCAGATGTAGTTGAATTATTCTTAGAAACTAATTTCAATAAAAAAATTAAAGTATCTATTTGTAATGTTAAAATAAATGTTTTACTGCCTTAAAAATATTTACAAGGTAAGTAAAACAAAAATTCTATTTTTACCATTTTTGTCTGTCTATCTGTTTGTTTAGTCTAATCTCCGAAAAGGCTGATTCAGACCGGTTTTGACTGGGTTTCCATTGGCAGATAGCTGTTGTGGTAATAAATAACTTAGGCTTACTATTTAAATAGAAAAAAAATGTTTTACTCAAAATAACCCCTATTGAAGTAATTTAATAAAATAAAGTAAGCTGAACTGTTTCTTTTCTATTAATTAAATCTTTATTTGCTTCTCTCTTTTGTTAACTGTAGGCAGTCAGCAACAAAAGTAGATTAACATTTCAGATATTAAATCCTTATTATTGAGCACAATATCAAGAGCAATACGAAATGGATCTAAAATTAAGGTTATCCGTACCGTCAAAAATCCGTACTAATATTATAAATGCGAAAGTAACTCTGTCTGTCTGTCCGTCTGTCTGTCTGTCTCTTCTTCACGCCTAAACCACTGAACCGATTTCAATAAAATTTGGTGCAGATATAGTCTGGGACCCGAGAAAGGACATAGGATAGTTTTCCGGAAATCCCCCGGGAACGGGAACTATTAATCAACGCGGATGAAGTCGCGGGAGTAAAAGCGAGTTCTGAATAAAAACTGAATTATTATTTATTTTGTATCATTTTAAGTGATATGTAAAAGTAACATTGTTAATCGATTTGTTGCTGACCGTACCTACGATGAAAAGTTCAACTGAAGAACTCTGGTTCAAGTTGAAACAAGATTTTACCGAAGTGGTTTTGTGTCTGAGCGTTCTACTTCGTCTTTGCCGATACTTCAGAAAAGTTTATTTCTGATGCTAGGATATTTTAACTCCCAGGGTTACGGAATTTGTTCGAAAGAGTCACAGCGGCCCTGGAACGCCGAGGGCATTAGGAGGAAGACGGGTGGGTTTTAGTCAGTAAGAGTCTGACACTCCTTTCCGCTCCACCTAGAGCGGAAGCAGAATTTCGATGATTTCCCATCCTTAAAAAGAAGGTAGGTATGGTATTTTAGCTTTCATCATCATCATATCAGTCGTAGGAAGTCTTTTGTTGGACATAGACCTCTCCCATATATTTCTTAAAGGACCGGTTGGAAATCTAATTTAATAAGCTTTCAGTTGAGAATTAATACTACATACTTATTAATGTACTCCATGAGAAGATGGCGGGACGCTTTGGATGGTTTCCTCAGGAACTAGTGAGAGGAGGTATAATACCGAGGAAAGTAGAAAAGAATGGGAGGAGGTCTTTGCTTAGAACGGGGCCTGTCAAGGATAGCAAAAAAGAACGTACTCCTTGCTATCTATTTCTAACTCGATCGCCATCTGACGATATCAGCTGAAACTAGTCATCCTTTAGTTGCTTCAGCTATTTTTAAATTATTTTGAACTAGCTTTTTCCGTGACTTCGTCCACGTCAAAGTTAACATATTATTCTGGAATAAAAAGTAGCTAATGTGCAATTCCAGACAGAATCTATATCTGTGCCAAATTTCATATCCGTTCACCTATTAAAAAAAAAAAAAAAATAAGCATCGAATAGATGGTTTTTCTTTCTTTCTTTCTATTCTGGCGTGATTAAATAACATCCATCCATCTAAACTTTCACATCAATAATAGCAGTAAGATTAACCAATGAACCATCCCTTATCAATAATCATGATAGCATATAATAGAACTACAGCACGGCTCAATTGCTAATGCGCGGCAATAGCTGTTGGAAAGGAAACCGCAATAAAACGCAATAAAGTTTATTTTACGATGGCACGTTTACGCGTAGTGGTTTTAAACTTTACAGACGTTTATTATCTGGATCTGTTCAGCGAAAACAAGGGTTTATTGGATAATCTACTAAGATAATAATGTTATGTGTCGTGTATAACAACGAGATTTTATCATATGACTAGCTTTTGCCCGCAATTTCGTCTGTGTAGTCTTCTAAATAACAAGGGAACACAAATATAGGATAAAAATTATATCTTATGTGTTTTCTTCGTGTGTGCCAAATTTCAGCTAAATCCATTCAGCCGTGCATTCAAAGTCAAATCGTGTATTTCAATTAGGCCTTTGAAAAGTTTTGAACTAATTAGACTATAATTGAAAGGCATGTTTAAACGTCATATACAAGAACAAAATAATTGAATCTGCTTGTTCCAAAATATAGTTTCGTATGGAGAAGAATAGGCAAGAAACTCTATAATATTCTTGTAAATTCAATGTTTAACAACGTTTGCATACAGAAAAGCGTAATAAAGGTAGATAATCCATGCTAATATAATAAAGCTGAAAAGTTTTGTTTGTTTTAACACCGTTATCTCTGGAACTATCAGTCGGATTGGTAAAATTCTTTTACAAATACCAGCCAGCCAGGTTCATATGAAACAATATAGGTTACACAATATCACGCTACGTCACATGGAAGTGGAGCAGTAGATAACAAAATACTGTGCTTAAAACAGGTGAAGAGAAAACTACACAGAAGATTTCGCGGGCGTAAGTTTTTAAATAAAAGTAATAAAAAAAGAGTAACAAACATCCATCTATCTTACAAACTTGAGACAGTAACGCACATCACAATTCCTCACAAACTTTCGCGTTTGTAATAGTAGTGAGATAATTACCTTTTATCTTTAATCTCATACAGGCACGTGTAACATTTGACCTAAACACAATACTGTTTAATGAACATGTACGTGAGAAAGGTCTTGGGCGTGTCTACAAATCAAAATTACGAACTGTTTACTTTTTACACTGGCACTGGCGTTAGTTATATCGCTAATTGTCATCATCTTCCTGCCCATACCCCATGTTACTTGGGGTCGGCGCAACATGTTTTCTTCTTCCATGCCAACCTGTCAACCGTCATGCTATCACTGACTCCCTTCTCTTTCATATCATTTTTCACACAATCCATCCATCTTTTCTTTGGCCTCCCTCTTCCTCTCCATCCATCCACATTTATATCCATAACTCTTTTTGTAACATGCGTCTCATCCCTCCTCTTCACATGTCCATACCAAGACAAACGGTTCCCTTTCAACTTTTCTGTTACTGGCGCGATTATAAAACCACTTAATTCCAATAGAGATACGGTATATTTTGCATAACTCAAGTTAACCAATAATTTATTTACTTCCCACCCGTACACAAAAGACGTGGAGTTGCAGACACCAGCCCGTTATACCAATACGAAAAACTTAAGTAACCTGAATGTTTCGACGTATGAGCCATGAGAAGTACCACCATTACAGTCTACACTATTCTCAAAATACTGCATTTCCTAAAAGCCCGAATCAACAGTGACGACCACCAGAAAAGCACCATGACGATAAAGCTCGACGAGTCCCTGCAAACGATTTACCTGTCTTGGATCCCAGAACGAAATAAATACTCGTAAGATATAACAGCGGAGTTAGGAAAGTAATTTTTTTTTCACTAATTACGAACTACTGTCAAATAACTTCTTAGTATTAAATACATAAAAGGCACTTTTGAAAAAAAAATGAATATAGTGGTCTAGTCTAGTTGTAAATTTTGTATCATTAACTGAAACATTCTGTACGGATTGTGTTTTACGGTTTAAAACATATAGGCCTGTGACAGACGGACAGACAAACGAATAAGCAAGAACAATAAGACTCCATTTAAACCCTTCAAGACAGAACCCTAAAAATAATGTTTCAGACTGCTTACACTCCTTAAAAGGACAAGCTTCGAAAATAAAATGTAAGTCTCGCAAATAAATCGGATGTTTACCATCGAATTACGATGTTAAAGTGTGATCTCTCTTGAGAACAACGTCCTTGACACGAAAATTTATTTTTCTGTTGATCAAACATGCTTCTACACGTGTCTAGATTTTATCAATATTAATTCGGCCATTCTCCGGTTAGACGTTATTTGCCTAATTACCGTACCCTTTTTTATTTTTCACTGATTTGACTTAAAAACATTAAAATATGAAACACATCAAAGAACGAATTCAATATATTAATGTGGCATTTAATTATTATTGGTGGTTTTCTAGTAAATGAGACTTGAAATTTTTATGAGTACGGTAATTAGATAAGTTTAATATTTAATGCAACGGTAATTAGAAAACATCATCAAGTCCATGTATAATATTAAAAATTATAATAATATAATTTGTGCACTAGTTTAATATAATCATAGCATTAGAATTAACAATGTACCACTGAACAACCCAATTGTAAAAAAAAACACTTTATCATTGCTATAATTTATTAAAAATTATACACTTTCAGTAAAATCAGGTAAAAAAAAAACCAAAAAAATAACATTGTCTTAATTGGTAATATTTTAAAGGTAATATTATAAATTAAATAACTTGATGAATGGTCAGCATATAGTATACGTATCTACGGACAATAATAATAATCTACAAATTCTGCTTTGCCCTGAATCCTCTTAGCACACATTTCCTTAGGATTCAGGTCTAGGCTATCGGTTGAGAAGAGAAGGTCAGGTTATATCTCAGCTCCTTTACATGGATGACCTGATTCTTTTTGCCCCCAACTATTTGCAGTTGAAGAACTGAAGGTAACTGAAACCGGTGGAGGTTTTCTAAACGACTAGAGGCTAAGACTCTCTACAATAGCGAAATATGCAATTTCAGGGAATATTTCCCAGAAGTCGACGTGGGGATGCATCGAAATGCAGTAGCGATGGACAGTGGCCCCACCCCGTTCTCCTTGGCTACAGAGAACTGGCGCAAACCTGTGGTGCTTGACACCAACGATCGCAGGGAGGTATGGCAGAGCAAAGTGCTTCACAGACTCTTTTTCCGGCCCCTGCATGGGTCCGATGTAGACTTATCAACGTCCGTAGCCTGGCTGCCTCTTCGAAGAAACCGAAGGTTTTGTAATTGTGACAGTTATTTGACATCATAACTTCAGTATGCGGTCAAATAACTACCGGAGATTTATTGTGAAGGATGGCACGGTTGACAAATGTCGGGCATACCATCGTCCAGGCGAATCAATCCGTCACATTATCTCCGGGTGTTCTCGTCTAGCTAATGGAGAGTACTTGCATAGATACAACCTTGTAGCCAGGATAATCCATCAGAAAATTGCTCTAAAATACAGCCTTGTGGAATCGGAAGTGCCGTACCACAGGTATATGCCCGACCCAGTTCATCATCATTGACAGGACTATTGTAGCCAATAGATCTCATATAGTGGTGGTGGATCGATCAAAGCGGCGCGCAGAGATTGTTCCCGCATCCCCCATTATGAGAACATCGTGAAAGCCGAGAAATTGCCAAAGGGCACATGAAGGAACATAGATGGGTTTTAGTCAGTAAAAGTCTGAAACTAAGGGGAAGTAATTGGATGATTTCCCATCTATAAAAAAAAGAGCCTCGACAGACACCTCAGGAGGCTCTCTTTAGGGAGTTGAATCAAGGGCCTGATTCAGAAAGTACTGCTTTAAACTTGACAGGGCGCGCATTGTTAGGAGGTTCCATTCTCTGGAGCCCTGACCGCCGGTAGCTTGGACCCTGTTCCCGATACCGGTGGGCTACTATTTCTTATATCTTTAAATGTTCTTTTTTATATTTTTTTATTAATGCTTAAAAATATAAATAATACTTTCGTATTGAAAATGAATAAAGAAATCAACGAAAACTACGGGAAAACTTTCTATTGGTACAACGTCGCGGCTACAGTTAGTAAACAAGTATACATTTTTCATACAACGGTAATTATAAGCACATGGTAATTAGTATATGGCAATTAGAAAAATATAGATTTTCTTCAAAATTTTGAAAACCGACCCAGTACGCTAATTCTGGCTTGTTACAACGTACAGAGGCCAAAGTGCTGTCTCCATTTACATGATCAACTAGGGTCTAACTTAAAAAATCAAGTATTAAAATAAGGACAACGGTAATTAGAAAAGTTTTTAACCAAGGCTACGGTAATTATATTCTCATTTGCTTCATTGGCGGTACACTAACGTTAGAGACCTGCAACTGCTGATGGGCCGCGGCACACACCGAGGAGTCGCGACGCGTACAGTAGTGATGTACCAAATACTGTTATTTAAGGATGTGCACCCGAGAACAGAAAATGTTACGGTAATTATAACTTTCGAGCGGACATGCGGTTACATAATGATAATTATTTACAGACTGATTCTATTGAGTCGATATTTTCATATGCGATATGGATTGTTTCATAGAGTTTAAAATGTAGAACGAATCAAAGTAAATCTGTACGTTTCAAAAATTACAAGCAATCTTTCACATTAAGTTGGGTTGCGGACATGCCTTGGTAATTAGAAAATAGTGCTTTTTGAACAGAGATTGAATTAATTTAGTCTTAATTACTTAAAACAGAAGCCAGATTTTTTGTTTACAGCTAGATATGGATGCTAACTAACATATAAAAAAATTACATGGTTGAATTTGATAATATTATGGATTATGCAAAGCCCGGACATGAAAAACTTGCTAATCGGATAATGGCCGAATTGCCTTATTTTTCATGAATACGGTGTCTTTTTAATCTCCATCGGTATCGATTTTTTATGGTTTTTCTTCTTAGATAATATTTTTCAGACCAATTTTGGTCACGGCGGCTAATCACAAAGGAGACTTCTTTTTTCAATAGGAATAGCTCGCCACACTATTCCCAACCACTGCAATGCCTGAAAGCTAGGCCTAAAAGGCGGATGATTAACATACTATCACGCCTGTATTCCCTGAAGAGTTAGGCAGAGGTGTACCAATGTACATCCACAGTTCGCCCTTGTGTTTAGGTCCCATGTAATAGGGAGCCTATTGCCATTAACCGGGCACAAATCCTAACTCCGAGCTGCTACTGAGAATTGCATAGAAAACCCCAATAACACTTTGCTCAAACTGGTAATCGAACCCAAGGCCTCAAGCGTGGCAGTCGCACTTAGGACCACTAGGCTAACGAGGCAGTTTAGATGATTATTTCGGAGTAAGTGCGGATTGTAAGGTTAAGCTGATCTTACTGTGGTTATATTTTGGAAAGGGCTCTTCGCCCACAACGACGTGTTAAACGATTGGCTTAGAAGCTAAGCGAATAATTGCTGCGCTGCGTGTCGCAGGTTCGATTCTACACACAATCTATTTTTATTTGGTCTGGTTGTTTGTTTAAATGAGTGGTTTGTAAACGCACCCAAGATACAGGAGAAATTCTTCGTTTGAGGTGACATTTTTATTTTCTCTCGTACCCCTCTGCCTTCCCTTTCGGGAAAAATATCCGTGATGTTTTTACGCTGTAAAAATGAAAAAGTTCCATTGTATGAACAGCAATATGTATTAGTAACACATAGTGACGAGGGTTCAAAAGGAATCCGAGGTATATAAATATATTTATGTGCGTGTGTGTTACATACATGACAACATCCAGCACTTTGTGTCTGACTGTACAATGATTGATTGCTTTTGTACGAAATCTCTTTTTTATTTGACTTTTTTGCTTAATGATCTACTTCAAAAGGACAGTTTTTTGAGTTCTATTTTTAAAAGACTTCAAAAAAGGAGAAGGTTCTCATTTCGATTATATTTTGTAACCTTAGAACACCGTGATTTAACAAAGCATTTGTAAAAAAAAATAACCGCCTTCAAAAACTAAAAAGTAAAAAATAACTTTAGCTTTGGAAGTCGGCGGCTTTGGTTCTGTTTATTGTTTTGTATTGCTTCCCGATTGCTTCCGACTTCCAAATCTAAAGTAGTTTTTTACTATTTAGTTTTTGAAGGTGGTTGTTTCTTTTTGTAAAAATGTTTTGTATTTTTACATGTACCGTATCAACTTTCTGTCATCCAAATCCATGAAGGAACTGTCATACTATATAAATTAACAAGGCACCACTAAAAAGTCATGAGAAAGCATAATATGCGATTTCATTTACTTGGATGTCATTTTTTCTAATACTACTGTTTACATCTGTTTAACCCTTTTGAGTGTACAGGCGTGATGTTATGCCGTGTGATTGCGTAAACAATTGCATATTAATGCGATAGCAGCAATCGCGGTTGATATGCTGTAATTTTTTGAAGAGTTCCGCTGATCTATATAATGAACAATATAAATGGGACCATATGGGAAGTATATTATTTCCAACAAAAAAAAAGAATTTATGAAATCGGTTGGCAAGGGACAAATTTATGCGCGAACAAACATAAAAAAAATACAAAAATCCGAAGTGAGAACCTCCTCCATTATAAAGTCGTTTAAAAAAATATTATTTACTCTCGGACTATAATTAGCCTCTGCCATGTTATCTCCTGACCACCTTTGATGACTGGTAGAGCCCAAGAAGTCCGCCTTTGTACTATATTTGTTGCATAATGTTGTACAGTTACTTGTTTTTGAATAGTGATTCTAAACCAGGTGTACTCTTTACTACGTTTGTTTTGATATCTTTTCTGTAACACTCTGTATAAACTCATCCTTATTCCTCATTGAGGTAAGTAGAAACCACTGAAGGTCACGTGCTATGATCTCTACATAATCATTTGCCTCGGTCCGCAATATTATACGTCAGCCGAACTATTCCATAAAAATCTATCTCAGTGAATTTAGGTAAAGTGAGCTTGCGATGAGCTGTCAATCCCAAACATCGAGTGGATGGATATTTCACGCTGACTTCACGCAAATTTACCGAGAGATATTTTCACAGAATATGTACGTATTCTCCAGACCGAATCCGGCCACGGCGGCAAATCCTAATGCAGACTAGCCAAGTACGCAAGAGATATTATAGTGCACAAGTATGTGCACCAACACAGGTGCACTCCCTCCTCCCTCACTCTCATAGCCCGATGGGTCGGCAATCCGACACGACCGGAGAGAGACCAGGCTAAGGACCAACGGCTTTACGTGCTTTCCAAGACACGGTGATGTAACACTACCTACTTCCAAACTACGGGCTGTTACTGAGAAATTCCTAATGGAAAAACCCAATAACACTTTTTGCCCGACCTACAGAATTACAACAACCGAATTACGTAACTCATTCGGAATAATCAACCCCTTTAATTTGGACTATACCATAAAATCCATTGCTTTATTTGTTTAAAATCCTCATCTATTCGCCAACTAAACTAACGCAAAATATACTGATGAATTGTCAATATTTTTGTTGCCAGTACGTGGAATTATTAAAGAAGAACTATTATTTTGATGCAAACAATAATTATGTAACTGTTGCAATAACATTTTCATTCAAAAGTTTAATTTAATTAGCTACAACAGTGGCTCCCAACTTTATTCTGACATGCCCCCTTTCTACAGAGAAAAAATAACGACGCCCCCCTGCACAAACAATACATTTATAGCTTACTATCGAATGTTAAACAAATCGAAAAACTATTCTTATTGTAAAAATGTTGAAATGTCTAACTTTTAAACTAAAGTAACGGGTGTTTTTAGAGCAATTCTGCCCGGCATCACCGTTGCGCTTCATTCAAGATCACATTATCTGAATGTGTTTTATTTCATTTTCAAGCATCCTTTATTTCACTAAGTTTTTATAAAATGCCCTTGGTACAGCGCAAACGCTCGTAATCTGCAAGTAATGTCCTTAACTGCACTGGTATTCCACGCCCCCATTTACCGGCCTCGGCGCCCCCCTGGGGTAGCGTGCCCCACACTTTGAGAACCGCTGACTACAAGAAGCCATTGCCCCCCTTGTATGCAGTGACATAGTCGTCGTCCCCCCCCCGCCCCCGCTACTACAATATTTAGCTTCCATCGAAGTTCAAACATTAATTACTTAGAATCACTGCGTCTCATCTTTTATGTACTGTTATACACGGAGCAAAATGTCACCCTTTAGATAACAATATCTTCATTATTACTTAATGAGACGTCAGAACAGGCTGCCTCTGTGTTATCTTTAGGATGCCTAGGTCATAGACTAACTGTGTTTATATAGTAAGATAATGGCTTTCTGCAAAGGGGTGTATATGTGAGTGACACTAGAGTTTAATTTGTAACTAGATGTGTAATATTTTATGATATTAATAGTGCTATGTATAATGAAAATACAAATAAATCAAATTGAAATGTCTGTTGATAATGTCAAAAATGTCAAAGTAGCAGTTTTTTAATGAATGCAAATGAAAATACTTTCGTGTGCTATATATCTACTTGGTTACTGGAATATACTACGAATTTTAAGTGTCAGTTTGACTTCTTACAGTCGATTATCGCCTTTACATTTTTTAAGACTTGAGAAATGTATTGACATTATAAATTATGAAACAGTTATTTCAGTGTACAGTATAAAGTTTAGGCAAAAACCTCCATCCCCTTTTCTTAAACAGGTATCTGCAAAAATCTGTACCAAAAACTGGTAATTTATTCTTAAATAACCTTAATATAAATTATCCAAAATATGAAACATTAATCTAAATGACAGTTAATTTCATGTAACATAAAGATAAAGTCAACCACATAACATTGTAACAAATCTCTTTGTTAATTTAGCTGCTAAAATGTATGATATTACTTCGTAGCCTCGTAGCACCGTGCTACGCGGCCCGCTACGCTCACGTAGCGTTCCGCATCGAATCTCGTATGCTATGGACATCCAATCGTAGAATGGAATGTGATTCTGTTTGTTTAGATCTGAACGTCGAAGTTAAGTTCACATTTATAGTGGAACAGTTTTCTTGTAGGGATGGGCGATTGGTTAATATGGGATGGGTAATTATTACCCATTTAGGAATTTTCGATTTTGTCAGGGTAATTACCCAAATGGAGGCTATTTTGGTCTTTGATAGGTGATAACTTTTAAAAATGGAGTGGCGCCGTAAAAATATATTGATTGTATCATTAAGTAATTAAGATGGTGTCGTTTAAAAAGAATAAACTTACTAGAGCTCAGCGCCAGCAAATCTTCCAAAATAGTAAATTAGTCTTTGTAATGGAAGAATTGGAAGCTTTTTGATGGATGGATAGCTTCCTTCTTTTGTTATGTACATAGGTAGTATTGTTGTTATTTAATTATTACCTATAAGTTTTGTGTAATCTAAATAAACGGATACCTACAACTAGAAAAAAAACTGTAAAGATAAAACACTCAAATATTTGCCTAGTCAGGTTTTTTCTCGAGTTTTTACCAAACATTTACCCACTATATATTGGGTATTTACCCGAGTGAAACCACATCTCTACTCCTTTGGCAAGTTGCTGAACTCCTAAGAAAAGTTTCAATACTGGAAATAGGTACGGTTTAAACGTAGAAAAAGTTGGTTTAATGTAGCCTAGGTTGTTTTCTGCAGCGCTAAGCCAGGGATGGCGAATATTTATTAGAGAACGTGAAATTTTATAAAAAAAAAAAAAGCTGCTCAGAAAAAAGAAAGGGACTAGAGGACTAGATGCTATTCACTGCGAGAATTTCATAGAAAAACCCAATAACACTTTTTGCTCGACCTGGGAATCGAACCCGGGACCTTTTGCACAGTAGTCGCACTTAAGACCACGAGACCAACGGGGCAGTTATTGATTTCCTGTCTTATAAATTAGATTCCATAGATTTGTCAACTTATTCGCCGTGCCCGAAATAAATTTGACACCACTGGCACGGGGTTTGCCATCCCTGCACTAAGCGATAAGAAGTTATAAAAAAGTATTTGTAAGCACTTAGCCTACTTTTAACTTAACAGACTAAGTAGTTAAGTATATGAGTAGATTGTTTTCGTGTTAAGTTTTTTAAGTCTATTGATTCTATTAGTTTTGTTCACGAGAATGGTGTGGTGATGGTCCAATGGTTAAGACGTCTCTCATGTGTGAGGTTGCGAGTTCGATACCGGGCAAGTATCAACGTGAATTTTTCAATTCATATGTACTTTTTAGCTTTCTTTTAGTCATTATTAAATACAAATACACAAGATATGAAATTAATACAATTTTGCTTAAATGTAAATTATAGTTCTAAGATTTACGTGCCTGAACTAGGTAATCCAGCATCCCAGGCGAGAAGAGCTAAAATATTCTTGAAAGTACATAAATAATCAAATTCTGTAAGAGTTCATTGACATGGATGAAAGAAAATATTGCATTGAATCTTAGACTTCATAAGTGTAAGATCACTAATCCGCCTCAAAGAAGCCCAATCAATGCTCGCGCCTTCTCGCGCATTCAACGGAACAGTCACAAACTGGTATTGTACGTTGATTATATTACTTCTTATTTTAATAGAATAGAAAATCTATCTTCAGTCTATTTTGATCCCTATCTCTTATTACATAAAAGCGAAAGTCATTTACTCACTGTCACACGAAACCTCAAAAGTATTTGATTTATAAAGCTGAAAGGAGATGGCTAAATGGAAGTATAGACCACTGCCCCATGTGCCAGGTACCATGTATAAATATGGTACCTAGCACAATGTAATGCTGAATGGCTAAATATTAGTATTTCATGTAAAAAAGTTTCAGATACTTTTTGGGAATAATATAATGGTAAAATAATATTGCATAAAAAGGAAAAAAGGTGTGTTTGACAGTATATAATTTTCTTCAACTGACACTTCCGAAAAATAATAAAACTAAAAACGAAAATGAGGTTGTATATTTATAAGCGAATGTTTGTGATGAAAAGTTTTTCTTTTTTTTTAGATACTTTATTATATTTAATAGTTCACGAAAGTGCTAGGAAAATATTAAACACTACATAATTCATGAATGATTTTTTAAATATTATGAGGTTATGTAAGATTCATATACATTCCAGAATGTATCTGGCCCGGGTGCAGTCATTTAGCCATCACCTTTGACAGGTTAGTAGTTAGTAGGGGACATCAGCTTAAAACGGATTGGACTTTGAGTTCCACGTGTGTGAAATTGCGGGCAAAAACTAGTTGACAAGTTACTTGGCAGCTGTCGCGTTTCATTTACCACTATTATAAGTACAAATGTGCAGTCATCTGAAAGTATCAAGATTTTTCCTTAGCAACAAAAACGAAAAACTTCAGATCAGAGGATAAGAACCCTCCAAGACTACGGTTATACGGTTCGATGTCATTACCAAAGGGGGTCCCGGGGGGGGGGTTTGCATTAAAGATTTTTAAATCCTTATTATTGAGTACAATATCAGAGGGAACACGAAATAGATCTAAAATTAAGATAAAATTAACACTTAGGTATTACCTTAAATTCTGAATAGCAGTGATTGTTGTTATTTCGCTTTCAATTATATTATGATATGTAAAAGTAACATTGTTAGTCAACTTTTGTGGCTGATCGTGAGTTCTTATACAATCATATTCATCATCCATCTGCTTAACCTTTTCCCAACTATATTGGGGTCGGCTTCCAGTCTAACCGGATGCAGCTGAATACCAGTGTTTTACATGGAGCGACTGCCTATCAGACCCCCATAACCCAGTAACTGGGCAACACGGTCCCCTTGGTTAGACTGGTTGTCAGACTTCTTGGCTTCTGACGATCCGTAACGACTATCAAAGATCTACGAATGGCAGCCGGGACAAACGGCTTTACGTCATATACAATTTTATTACTATACAATTTAAAACTAGGCAGGCTATACGCTAGGCTAAACGGGTTAAACCTAATAAACTAACTAGTAATGGACGTTAATTTAAGTTGCGGAAGATAGTTAGGAAAAAGGCAAACAAACAAAGCTAGTTCTTGATTTCATTACTTGCTTAGGTCCTATTTCACCACCCTCGAAAAAGTTGAAATTAAATTATTTTGACACATTACTTCGTACCAATTCTGCACAAACTGCCCCGTTGGTGTCGTGGTCGCAAGCGCGACTGCTGAGCAAGGGGTCCCGGGTTCCATTCCCAGGTCGGACAAAAAGTGTTAGTGGGTTTTTCCATTAGGAATTTAGTGTAGCAGCCCGGAGTTTGGAAGTTGGTGGTATGACACCCCCGTGCCTCGGAAAGCACGTAAAGCTGTTGGTCCCGGCTGTCATTCGTAGATCTTTGATAGTCGTTACGGGTAATCAGAAGCCAAGAAGTCTGACAACCAGTCTAGCCAAGAAGTATCGTCTTGCCCAGTTACTGGGTTGTGGAGGTCAGATAGGCAGTCGCTCCATGTAAAACACTGGTATTCAGCTGCATCCGGTTAGACTGGAAGCCGACCCCGACATAGTTGGGAAAAAGGCTAAGCAGATGATGAGGTCCTGTTTCACTACGCTTGAAAAAGATGAAATTAAATGATTAGGCACATTATTTCGTACCAATTCTGTAGTTCTATTTTATAGAATGCTACCTCGGTGAATTTACCAGAAGCGAGCGTGAAATGTCAATCCCTAGAATTAACTGTCCCTATTCTGTAGAAATCTTGCCGATTAATTTAGATGTGCTGTCATCCCAACATCTAGGGATTGATAGCTTACCTCAAACTCATTTTACCTTACAGAGGGAGATTTTTTCCAGAATGGATCAGTTGGGAATGACAGTTCATCTCAAACTCAGTTCACATAATTTCACAGTGCGAGATTTCTACTTGGCTTGTTCTGATTGTGAAGTTAGTTTGAAAGAGTCACCGCGGCCTTGGAACACAAAGGGCATTAGGAGGAACACAGATAGGTTTTAGTCAGTAAGAGTCTGACACTCCCTTCCGCTTCATCAGGACAGAAGCAGTCATTTGACGATGTCCTATCAAAAAAAAATTAAAATAGGCTGGCTGTTCTATTTTTGAAATTATTTTGTGAATAGAGCGAATATCTATAGACACTCAAAGTTGCTTACAAGAATCTAGACTATACATAATTGATACTAACGTAATATTGAGAGAATATTTGTGGCACAACAAAGAATGATATAAAAACTTAATGAAACGATAACTCGTAAAGATCGCGATACTTTTGTTGCCAACATACAAACTCTGTTGTTACTGAATGTATACTTTTACGAGTTTTCATTTCATTTGTTAGGTTGGTACCCGTGCTTTGTTCATTCATGAAGGATGGAATTTCTTATTTTTATGCCCCGTGTGTAGGTAATACGTTTTCGTATCTTTAAGCTTGTTTACAAAGGGGTAAGAAGAGATGTTTTTGTTTTAAATAAACAATAATATGTCTGTTAGGATTTGTGCCCGGTTAATAGCAATAGGCTCGCTCCCTATTACATGGGACCTAAACATACCGGCGAACTGTGCGTGTACATTGGCACGCTTCTGCCTAACCCTTCGGGGAATACAGGCGTGATGGTATGTTATGTTATTTCTGCGGGACGCTGTTTGGAGACGTAAGAAGACCAATTTATTTTATAGATATCAATGACATTTTATCTGCGAGCAATTCGTATTATTTGGGCTCAGTCCGACCCTGTACTCCCGTAATTAAAAACGTCTATTCTGTAAAATACTCTCTCGGTAAAAGGTAAAGTGAGCTTGAGGCGAGCTCAATCTAGGTAGGATGACAGAAAGCTGATTCTTATAATTAAAAACGTTCTTAATCTTGTCACAATCTCATGACAGCGATAAGCTAGTTCAAAAACTTGTCAAAAATTTAGAAAAAATTACACATACTCATACATTTGTATGTTTTTTTTCGGATAGGAAATCATCAAATGTCTTCTCCCGCCCTGAGCGGGGCGAGAAGGAGTGTCAGACTTTGACTGACTGAAACCCATTCATGTTCCTTCTTGTGCCTTTTGCGTTCCGGGGGCGCGGTATCTCTTTCAAACAATCCGCAGCCCCGGCAACATTTGTATAATTGAGATTGAGATATTCATTCGAATTCGAACGTTCTTAAAATTCGAGAATGGCCTGTAAGGGGCGTATGTGCATTTGTACGTCGTACTTTAAGAAAACAAAGGGTGAATGACACTTAGTGATTTGAAAATCGGTATTTAAAAGATGGCATTATTGTGTATTACCTTAGTTCAGGGCCTATACTACCATCTCTTAACACAGTTCTAACAGTAACTTCAACTCTGAACGTAAATGGTGGGTCCACACGACACAGACTTAACACAGACTTCTATAGAATTTTGTCTGTACAACAAATCAGTACAGACAAATGTCGGTGTATCAGAAAAGTCGGAAGTCTGCGTACATGTCTGTACGATTGTCGGAGCAAAACTCATGATTATTGAATTACTTAATTTATTCATTAAAATCGAAGTCTGAACTGATGAAAAGTCTGCACAGACATTTGGTAAAGACCTCTGAGTAAACATTTTTACTCAGACTTTATAGTCTGTGCAGATATCTGTACAGACAAAAGTCTGTATCGTGTGGACCCACCATAAGGCGAAGGTTCAATATACAACAGTGCACAAGGCAAAGTAATATACCATAAAATAATACTGTTTTAAAAGATGGAGACAGGCCCCCTGTACCCCTGTACTTTGATTCTAAAAAGGTTAAAAACATTGAAATGTTTTATCTCTGAATTTCTCTTCACACTTTTGGAAATTTGATTTCTATCCATAACGACTAACAAACGTGTTCAAACAACCACTAGAGGGACTAATGAGGTCACCGATATAAATATTCAAATCCGAATCGGAAACATGATTATCCTATTCAATTTTAGTTTAACTAGACCAATAATTAATATGTGGAAATTACTGTGTTTGTCATAAACACAGTAATTATCACCCTTTAACATTAATAAAGCCTTCAAACTAAATTTATATTATGTGCGAAACGGATATTATGAATCTAAAAACGATCGAATGTTATTTACATTTACTACGCGAGTAAAAAATTTAAGCCACCATCATATCATCACGCCTGTATTCCCCGAAGGGTTGGGCAGAAGTGTACCAATGTACACCAACAATTCAGCGGTATGTTTAAGTGCCATGTAATAAGGGGCAAGACTTTTGCTATTGAACGAGCACAAATCCTAACTCCGAGCTGCTACTAAGAATTTAATTGAAAAACCCAATAACACTTTTCGCTCGACCTGGATAAAAAGTCATGTCGTGTATTAATTAAAAGAAAAAGGCTGTTTCTGGCAGTAACGGCTTTTTCGAATCTTCAAAGAGATATAGCTACAAAAGATTTTCCGCGCGAACGCATTCTTAACTTCTAAGAGTTCCAGCGGAGACGCGAGGCCAAAGTGATTCAGTGTAACAGAAAATGGGCAATGTGCAATGTCCTAAGATTGTTTCAGATACCATCATGCCTTTTTTTACTGATGGGAAATCATCCAATGACTTTTCCCGCCCTGGGCGGGGCGGGAGGGAGTGTCAGACTTTTACTGACTAAAACCCATCCATGTTCTTTCTTGTGCCCTTTACGTTCCGGGGGCGCGGTATCTCTTTCGAACTACCCGCAGCACCATCACGCCTGTGTTCCAAAAAAAGGTAGGCACAGGTGAATAGTACTGCTAATAAAAGAGATTAGTTACCAGCGTCATCAGATAGAGTCGAAGTTTTTATTTATAGAAAACTAGCGAACTGTCCGTGACTTGACTTGACTTTACGTCTTTGGTTACTGCTCCGCTCCCGTGTGTCGTAGCGTAATGTTATGCAACCTATGTTACTCAGGAATAATGTAGGTATCTATTGGTGAAAAAATGGTTAAAATCGGTCAAGTAGTTTCGGAACCTATGCGATACAAACAAACAAAAAATCTTTTCTCTTTACAATAATTTGGTATAGATAATTCGTCTACCAATGAAATTTATTTAGTCAATTGTTTACTCTTAGTTTCTAAAACAACTTGAACTATATCTGCTACCCTTGAAACTGATCTGTTTTGTTGACTATACAAGTTTGGGTACTTGTACAGTCAACAAAACAACAGACAACATACCAAGATATTTCGTCAGTAAATATTTGTAGATACTATTAGCACTTCACGCATTTATAAAAATAAAGGTCTCTACTGAAAAACTTTAATTAAAGTCATACCTGACACTGTCTGTGTAAGTATAGGAGTACGCTAATTATTTTTTTAATGATGGGAAATCATCATATGACCCTCTTTTTTTTTGGGACAAGCCCGCCACACTTTCCCAAACCACTGCAACTCCTGTAAGCCAGAATCAACAGTGGCGACCACAAGAAAAGCGCCGAGACAATGAAGCTCGACGAGTCCTAGAGAAACGATTCAACTGTCTTGGATCCCGCAACGAAATTAATCAGAAAAGATTAGCGGAGGAGTAAGAAAAGGAATAAGGGAATGTAAGACTTTTACTGACAAAAATCTATCCCTGTTCCTCCTAATGTTATTTGCGTTCCAGTGCCGCGGTGACTCTTTCGAACAAATCCCGCAACTATAGCAGAAAAGTACAGCAGTCTTTTGGGACCGAGCTTACGATAAGCGATTTGCAAGGCAATCGTTGAACTTTTACACGATTTTCCTTACATAATACCTTTTGTTGAGTTTTGTTTGAATGTCATGATATGTTCATATCTTTTGTTGGAGATCCTAAATAAATCTACATATCTACATTCTCGGAGCTCGGAGTCTGAATTTGTGCCCGGTTGATGGCAATAGGCTCGCCCCCTATTACATGGGACCTAAATATACTGGCGAACTGTGGGTGTACATTGGTACACCTCTGCCTAACCCTTTGGGGAATACAGGCGTGATGGTATATATTTTTTTTTATCTACATTCTACATCAACATGCAAAACACAACACTAATATTATAAAGAGGAAAGATTGGTATTGTTGTATGTAACGAATAAAATTAAAAACTACTGAACCGATTTCAAAAATTCTTTTGCCGTTAGATAGCTACTTTATCACTGAGTAACATAGGCTATATAACATCTCGGCAAGACCGACGGGAGCGGAGCAGTAACC
Organism: Caradrina clavipalpis; assembly: GCA_932526535.1. Taxonomy (NCBI): domain Eukaryota; kingdom Metazoa; phylum Arthropoda; class Insecta; order Lepidoptera; family Noctuidae; genus Caradrina; species Caradrina clavipalpis. Next base: position 4,676,816 of record OW052110.1, read on the forward strand.
AAAGACGTAACTTAACGTGAGTGAAATAAGCCACGCGGATGCAGTCGCGGTTAGTTCTCTAGTCATCATCATCATCATCTTCCTGTCCTTATCCCATGTTACTTGGGGTCGGTGCAACACGTTTTCTTCTTCCATACCATCCTGTCAGCCGTCATGCTATCACTGAATCCCTTTTCTTTCATATCATTCCTCACACAATCCATCCATCTTTTCTTTAGCCTCCCTCTTCCTCTCCATCCATCCATATATACAAGGCGTTGAATTGCAACCTCGTCAAATTCAAGGAGTTAACTATGCTCGTGATTCTTAGCACGAATCAATAATAAAAATAAATTGGATTTGTTTTTTTTTTTTTATGGGATTTTCAAGTTCGAGCTTGCCATCTCGCCAGAGGGTTTAGGCGCTATGTACACATTGATATAGCCGCGCGACAGCTCTGCCTACCGCATACGCAACTGGGCGGTTCTGAATTTTGCAAGAGGAGTATTCTGGAATACTGTTATTTGATAGTTGCAACTAAAAAAACAAGTATTTATTAGATATTGGCCAGATATCGTAATTATATTTGATTACTTCTATTTTTTTATGACAAGCTCCTAAAATTTGACGAGGATGCAAATCAACAGCTTGTATGTATATTCATAACGGTTAGTTCGCTACTAAATAAAATAAAATCTTGACTGAACCCTGATTGAACTCACAACCTCAAGCCTCAGCAGTCGCGCTTATAACAATTGACCAAAGAGACAATTTAGCTGGAAAATAAACTTTTGTACCTACCTATCTGTATAATTCCAAGGCCCGCCTTTCCACAGTTTTACGACAGGGAAATATATTAAGCCCGGTTTTCCAGAAGTTATTTTAAAATATTTGCATAGTTATGTCACCGGCACGGTGAATGTTTACTGTAGAACGAATGAGTTGGTTGTAAAGGTACGACTATTCTTTTCTCTGCAGGCTTTTATTAATATTGTAAGCTGTAGGTAAATGATTAAAATACATGGTGTAAAAAAAAAAACTAAATTGAAATCGGTTCATCCGTTCGGCAGCTATGATGCCACAGACAGACAGACAGACAGACACGTCAAACTTATAACACCCCTCTTTTTGCGTCGGGGGTTAAAAATACATTTATCTTAAGAAGTCGATAGTGAGGTGTTTTTCCCATTATTGCAATTTTTTTACCCGACTACACGGCGAAGCAAAAAAGAGGGTTACGAGGTTGACCGGTATGTATGTATGCATGGATGTTCATATGTTCCATCATAACTTCTAAACCATCTAACGTAAATTGACAAATGAGGTGTCATTGGAAGCGTCTAAATTGTCCGCTGGTTATAGGCTACGTTATGTTGCAATAAATTGTATGTGGTGCCCTCTAGGGCTCATGAAGATGTGAAATATTTTTTTCTTCTTCCAAATATTTTATTCTGGGTCATACCTGGGAACTTTCTTGTTACAGAGATATTTATGGTCACAGTTTATTTTTTTGCTATTTTTCGTCATACGATTTCTAGCGTAGCAGTCGCGCTTGGGATTACTAGGCTAACGAGGCAGTAACAAAATTAACAGACTTACTGCCACACTCAGAGACGTTTTACGGTTACGGTCTCTGAGTGTGGCAGTTAATATTTCTTTGCTTAACTTTCATATTTAATTAATTAATTGCACACATACGGGGCCGAAGCGAGACGCTAGTTTCCAATAAATTATTTGAGTTTGAGTATGAAGAGCGCTGTAAGTGAAGTCCCTCTTAAATATAACTTAACTTTTTTTACTCACACCGTTTCACGTCAGACCTTCGTCCCAGGAGTTTACCGAAGTAATGCAATATTGTCGGCACTTGTACCCCCGCTTGTGAGGAAGTATTTCAGGGTCAATGCTCCCTTTTGTTTTGTTGTAACTGTGAAAGGGTCAATTTTGGTTGTCGACCTGTGAGTGTACTTGGGAAAACTTTGTGTGAAATGTAGGTAGGGAATTTATGTGTTGTGTGGTTTACATACACATACATACCATCACGCCTGTAATCCTCGAAGGGTAAGGCAGAGGTTTACCCACAGTTCGCCGGTATGTTTTAGGTCCCAGATAATAGGGGGCGAGCCTATTACCATTAACCGGGCACAAATTCTAACTCCGAGCTACTACTGAGAATTTCATCGAAAAATCCAAAAACACTGCTCTACCTGAGAATCGCACCCAAGACCTCTAGCATAACTTAGGACCACTAGGCTAGCGAGCCAGTTATTACGATATAGTATACAAGTATATGTATAGATATTATACATAATTATATTCTACAATAATAACTAAGCTAGGCTTTCCATTAATACAGGGATTACATATTGTGTATCTATACCGTCGTTAGTTATATTGTGGAGTGTATCTCAAAGGGAAGCTGGGAGCAGATAACAGTATCGGTTGCAAACAATCGCACAAATTGATAGCGAGGTGTAGGTATGTTGTGTTTCTGAGAAGTCTGGCACTCATGTAACCAAGGCAAGGGCACGGTTCTTTGCGTAAGTTCATTGTTCTTACATTTAAAAGCAACAAGCATAATTAAATTTTGTGAACAAAGAAGTGAGTTTACAAGTTACCTTAGACGTCACACTGAACAAAAATATTGTAACGACTATAATAAGGACATATAATTTATTTAAGCCTGAAATCGCCAATTCACCTTAAGCAAGCGTGATGATTAGTGCTCATTCCTCGTATGAGAAGACACCTTGAAGTGGTCTTACTTTAAGATAAATGCACTTTTGATTTTTTAGGGAGTCTTTCACTTAGTAAGAAATAAGAAAATAGAAGCTAGTTGCTCGTTTCAAAACATAGGTAGGTCTCTATGGAGGAGAATTAGCAAGAAGTTCCACGGAAACTCGTTTTAATTGTTTTTTAGAGAAAGTAATCTATCTATATATCTATATCTATATCTATATCTATATCTATATCTATATATCTATATATCTATATCTATATCTCTATATATAAAAGAAAGTCGTGTTTGTTACAACACTTATAACTCGAGAACGGCTGGACCGACTGCCGTGGTTTTTGATTTGTTGGATTTGTTTCCGTCCCGAATAGCAGAATACATCTTAAAAACAATGAAAACTCGATATATGTAATAAATAATTTATCATTTCAATAGATGCTGATTTGTTTATTACATTTCAAACATTTGTTCTCCAATCCTGTCAAATAGTGTAACAACTACTTATTTTTTTTGGAGCTTTTGGCCTGTTTGCTGAGGCCTTTAAGCCACAACTTTATTTTTTTCTGAAGACATCATGTGTGCGCTTAATTCTCTAAGTGTGTGCGTTCAGAAATTTATTTTTTGTAAAATGTCTACAAAGTTCAGGTACTGTTATATTTGTTTGTTTTTTAGATATTAATTTTGGAAAATTATTTATTAATTATTTAATTTTTAATTCCCGAAAATAATACCTAAGATTTATTCTACAGTAAAAACATAAAATCATCGGAAAGGAACGGAATTTAGGGAATAAAAAATCAGTTGGTAAAGATTATAAGATTAAGGAAAAAAATTCTACAGGTTAACAAAAGTGTAAATGTCTTTTTATAGGTTGTCTATGATTTTTCTTGATAAGCTATTCATACGTAGTGGTTATATACTCTTTGAGCTATTGTCTATGTCTCGAAAGTTCAGGCACTGGATACTTTTTATCCCGTCGGTAGGTAGGCAGGTAGGGTAGGTATGTAAGGGTAGGGTAGGTAGGTAAGTAGGTAGGTGTGTAGGGGTAGGGTAGGTAGGTAAGTATGTAGGTATGTAGGGGTAGGGTAGGTAGGTAGGTAGGGTAGGGTAGGTATGTAGGGGTAGGATAGGAAGGTAAGTAGGTAGGTATGTAGGGGTAGGGTAGGTAGGTAGGTAGGTAGGGTAGGTATGTAGGGGTAGGGTAGGAAGGTAAGTAGGTAGGTATGTAGGGGTAGGGTAAGTAGGTGGGTAGGTAGGTAGGTAGGGTAGGTATGTAGGGGTAGGGTAGGAAGGTAAGTAGGTATGTAGGGGTAGGGTAGGTAGATAGGTAGGTAGAGTAAGTATGTGGGTAGGTAGGTAGATTGATGGAGTAGTTAGGTGGGGTAGGGTAGGCAAGAACTGGACTTTCAGGGCAGGACAACGTCTGCCGGGCCCGCTAGTAATATAATAAATACCAGTCCCTTTATTTTCTAATAAGGATCTGCAAGTCTGTAATTTGTTCTACCGAATATCAATAAACAATTTAAAAATCTAGTCCCAATCTCCCAGCGACAACCAATGCTAAAAACTTGTCAAAAATGAACATAAAATAGACGCATTTTTGAGAGACCCAGGTTAAAATCCAAACGTTCGAAGTTACGAGAATTGCCCCACAGATCAGATTCCGAGATAACCTTGCAATCATCGCATCTGCCTTCGTGTGATGTTTGACACCGTATCGATCGCCTGGTACATACACATAGGTATCCTACATGCTACGTCCTTGATATATCACGTTGCAGCATCCAACTAGTTAGGTTTAGATCAAATGCAATCATTGAGGGAAGTTATTTGCTTAGCTGCCAAGCGTTGCTTTACTTAATAGTAATTTGATGTCGTTGTACAGTACTGTTTGTGTGTATGTATATTTATTTATTTATACATATACATGTTATACAGTACCTATGTGTATACATTGTCATTAATTTTGCAAAAAAACATAGAGTCTGATCGTTTTTTTACATTAGATAATAAGGATATTTCAAACTGACTGTGTGTTTTTATTATAACTAATTTAATAAACGCGAATGTGAGATTAACTATTTTTTATGCTTTCGCGGTGTAACAACTATACGAATTTTGATGAAATTTTGTACAGACTAAGATTGATACGATGCCAGCAAGTACGATGGCAGCTCACCTCTTTAGGTGAGCTGCCATCGTACTTGCTGGCATCGTACCTCAGCGTGCAAAACGGCGTTGCTGTGTTGCGGTTTGAAGTGTTTGGGTGCTGGTGAAATTACAGACACATGAGACATTTCAACTTTGTGTCTGGGATGGCAACGCATTTGCGAGGTCTCTGGTATTTCAGATGTCTATAGGCAGCAGTGAACACTTAACATCAGAACAGCCATCGAATCGGAATGCATGCCATCCACCGCTGTTTAAAAAAAATACCTCATGATTCATTTAATTGACAAATTGACCGAATAAGATTTTTACGCAAGTGTCGCAAGTACGACTGCTGTGCAAGGGGTCCCGGGCTCGATTCCCAGGTCGAGCAAAAAGTGTTATTGGGTTTTTCTATGAAATTCTCAGTAGCAGCTCGGAGTTTGGATTTGTGCCCGTTTAATGGCAATAGGTTCGCCCCCTATTACATGGGACCTAAATATACCGGCGAACTGTGGGTGTACATTGTTACACCTCTGCCTAACCCTTCGGGGAATACAGGCGTAATGGTATATTTTTTATGTATATTTATTTTATATTACTGTTAAGATTTTTACAGAAAAGACCACCCGTCTATATAATTTCACACTTTCGATACTGGACCCATCTGTAACTATAGTCACCGGAAATATGCCTATCTCTGCCTCATCTTTCGGGAAATACGAAGCTTTAATTTCCTTTACCGATCCTTTGATATGACGTAAAAGGTATGTTGGTATATATTAAGACGTATCTGTAATCTGAAATTGGACATCGAGTCGACTAAATGGGTCTCGTTCACAAGCGAATATTAATAAATATCGAGACGAGATGAATAAAAGTGATCTTAGATAGGAACTGTGATAGACCATCAATTTTTATACTGAATTTTTTTGTAAATAGTTAGGTTGTGTTGTGTTGTGTAGGTTTCTGAATAGAATTTTACTCGAAAAATATTATTATTCTGTCTGTGGCAATACAAAACAACAAATAAAACCAAGGAACTGCCTCGTTAGCCTAGTGGTCCTAAGCACGACTGCTGCGCTAAAGGTCCTGGGTTCGATTCCCGGGTCGAGCAAAAAGTGTTATTGGTTTTTTCTATGAAATTCTCAGTAGCGGCTCGGAGTGTAGATTTGTGCCCGGTTAATGGCAATAGGCTCGCCCCCTATTACATGGGACCTAAAAATATACCGGCGAACTGTGGGTGTGCATTGGTACACCTCTGCCTAACCCTTCGGGGAATACAGGCGTGATGGTATATTTATTTTATTTTTTATAGAATATTGTTATTCTATCTATAGCAATACCAAACAACAAATAGAACCAAAGCCGCTGACTTCCAAAACTTAAGTTAGTTTCCACTTTGTAGATTTTGAAGGCGATTGTCTTTTTTATTTAAAGTATTTTTTTACTATTTTCTAACTTCTTTCGGAACTTCGACTGCATGGCTTATTTCATCCGCGTTAAGATGCGTCATTGGTTACTGCTCCGTTCCCGTGAGTCGCAGCGTGATGTTATGATATAGCCCATTACACACACCTACACTTACAAATAACGCGGCATATCATGGGTAAAAGAATTTTCAAAATCGGTTTAGTAGATCCAGAGATTACCCCCTACAGACTTACAAACTATCAAACTTTACCTCTTTATAATATTATTAGTATAGATTATGTTGCAACGCATTAATGATATCTATCTAGAAAGCGATTAGATTGTAAAATGGCGGATCAAATTAGATAGATTTCTTTGGAGGAATGGATAAAGGCAAAAATCAAAATTTCCTCTATTCCCTAGCTGCAGCCTTTAATTAACCTCTGGGTTTAATCAACATCCTTTAATTAACATTAGGGTTATCAACCTTAAAAACTTCCAACGATCAATCCTTACTAATATTATAAATGCGAAAGTTACTCTGTCTGTCTGCCTGTTTGTTACACTTTCAAGTCTAAACCAATTCAACCAACCGATCCATTCAACCAAACTTCCTGAAATTTTGCATGTTCATGGTCAGGTGTACAAAAACGGACATAGGGTACCTTTCATCCCGCAAAAAAAAGTATTGTTCCTGAGGAAAATAACAATAAAGTTCTTATGATAATAGATGGCGCCTAATTATCTTTCGAATCATGACTAAATAAACTTTAAAATTGACAAACAACAAGCATAGTACAACCCGAATTGATTATCAAATTCTAAAATAACGCGCGCGAAGCCACGGGCAAAAGCTAGTGACAAATAAATTATCAAACGTATATATTTACATAAACATGTAAGTGTAAACAGATGTAAGTATTCAACTGTCAGTCAACACCGAGGGAGTCGCTGTAAACTGCGAGCGTGATGTATTACTATAGTTTGTGCCCGCAGTTCCGCTCGCTTTAACTTTAGTTTTGCAGCACAGTTACGGAAATAAAGCCCTGGCTTAGAAACAGGACATTTTGAACAAGTTTTGAACAAAGCTTTGTGTTTTGTTTATGGTGTACGTGAGTTTGTACATAATGTGTTATTTATGTCGTATGTGTATGATGTGTCATTAGAACTAGGGTTATCAGATTCTAAATTCGGAAGCCGAACCAACAAGTTATGCGGTTTTTAGTGTAAAAAAACTGATTTTATGTCTCAATTTTAAAATGATAACATTATTGTATTTTATGTTTTTGGTTTTAGGTTGTAGGGAGTAATCTGTAGATCTACTGAACTGGTTTGATACCTAATTCTTTTACTCATAGAAAACCACGTTATTTGTGAGTGTCATAGGCTACATAACATCATGCTATGACACACGGGAGCGGAGCAGTAACCAAAGACGTTACTTAACACTGGTGAAAATATCCATGCGGATGAAGTCGCGAGTAGAAGCTAGTTTAATATATAAGAAAATTCGGATAAGCGACCCGAACAATTTGACCGGGCACACATCCAAAAATCCTAACTATGACCAGCTTTATCTAGATGCTTCTAAACCCTAATCACAACTATTGTTAATATGTTTATTAAAATATGAAAATAATATCTGTTGTTTCATACACTTCTATTTTATTGTTAGGAATTTTCGTAGGGAACAGCTGATTAAAAAATAAAAAGCAGATTAAACCTATATAATATAGTTGCGTCTCAGTCGGTTTATTAAAAGTATAGCACAACATAATCATTATTCATGAAATATTCCGCATTTTTAAAGAAATAATTAAAAACTTTTCCCCAACAGCTCTCGCTCGTTCATCGGTAGTTTTAACCACGAGTCACGTACTACTACTTAGTTTAAAATTAGTTTTTTCTATCGCCCTCTACTTATATGGGTGCTAGGTATATGAAAATAGTAAATAAGCAGCTCGTGGCAATTTAGAATAAAGTATAGTGTGGTGTGGGTGTGTAGGGTGGGGGTGTGTGTTTAGTGTAGTGTAGTGTGTGTGGTATTTAGTCATATATATTTGTCTTTCTTCTTCCTTATCGAGTGGGCAGTAAGGTCTAATGACCCCACACACTCAACTGTCAGAGTTTCTAAACCGCCTCAAGGGCCTCTGACATGGTTACCGATGTCAGCAATGGCCAAGATAAACTTAGAAAGTACATATGAATTAGAAAAAGTCACATTGGGACTTGCTCGTGCCCGGTTGCGAACCCACAACCTCGTGCATGAGAGGCGAGCGCTTTAACCACTGGGTCATCACACTTTTCACTATTTATTTGTGGTTGTTTTTATTTATATGTATGATAGTCTGCTAAGGTATTTTCGTTAGGGATTTTTGTTACCTGATATAAATGGTATATTATTATATTATAAATATTGAGTGCTAAGAACTTCGCTTAATTAAAATTTGGAGTAACATATTTCGTCATAAGGTACCTACTTAACAGAAAAATTCTGTGAGAGGTACCTACTTTGAAAACCGCTTAATTTGAGATCTTGTTCAATCTTTACCAAGATGTTTAATTACAGTTTATGAAGGTATGACATTTTGTAATTAAACTTCGTATTAGCAATTATCTCTAAAATGAGTTTTTGGTTAAAGTGGCCTTTTAAGCAGGTAACTCCCTATAAAATTAAAATATAAAATACTTTTTGGATTGTGGCGTTATTTAGTGGAAGAATTCTGTCCAATAGGATAAGGTCATTGTCCAGCATCGGGTCAGCAAAGGCTACAGAAGGCTATAAAATTTAGATAAATTCGGCATTAGGCAGCATAGCGGTTTTAAAATCGTCATCCTGCCTTGAATTTAAAGAATAATAAATTAGGTATTTGTTAAGAAGAAAAAGTAGCTATTTAATAGCCAGAGGTCTAAACGTGAGACCGCTAGAGGTCGATTCCCAGATCGAGCAAAGTGTTGATGGGGTTTTTGTATACAATTCTCAATAGCAGGATTTGGGATATAACTGTGCCCGATTAATAGGCACGCCCTCTATTACATGGGACCTAAAACATACCGACGAGCTGGTGGTGAACATTGGTACACCTCTGCCTAACCCTTCGAGGAATACAGGCGTGATAGTATGTATGTGTACGTAAATTACGCAACACGATATACCTAAATTCCCTACCAACATCACGTCCAAAGTTTTCAAGTACACTCACAGGTCGACAACCAAAATTGACCATTTCATAGTTACAACAAAACAAGAGGGAGCATTGACCCTTAAATACTTCCTCACAAGCGAGGGTCCAAGTGCCGGTAATATTGCATTACTTCGGTAAACTCCTGGGACGAAGGTCCGACGTGAAACGGTTTGAGTAAAAAAAGTTAAGTTATAGTTAAGAGGGACTTCACTTACAGCGCTCTTCATACTCAAACTCAAATAATTTATTGGAAACTAGCATCTCGCCCCGGCCCCGTATGTGTGCAATTAACTACTGAAATATGAAAGTGGTCTAAGCAAAGAAATATTAAGTATGTTAATTTTATTACTGCTTTGTTAGCCTAGTAATCCTAATCACGACTGCTACGCTAGAGGTCTTGGGTTCGATTCCCAGATCGAGCAAAGTGTTATTGAATTTTTCTTGAATTTCTCAGTAGCAGCGCCGAGGTAGGATTTGTGCCCGGTTAATGGCTATTGCGGTTATTGGCTAGTAGGGGGCAAGCCTATTGGCTTGCCCCCTACTACATGGGGCCTAAAATATACCGGCGGACTGTGGGTGTATAGTGGTATACCTCTGCCTAACCCTTCGGGGAATACAGGCGTAATAGTATGTGTTAATAGCCACCTAGCTAGTATAATTTCTCAACATATCAAACACAATAATGTTCTACAGAATACCTGGAAATTACGTGAATATTGGCATTACAGTGGAATAGTATGCTCGCTTCGAGACAACTGTCACTATAAAATGAATTTATTTACGTGCACACCGCCTGTGCACGATGTATGAGTAATACTTGGACGCAAATTGAATGTCTTTGCGAGAAACAAATGATAGTTATTATTATACGAATGGGAAGAAATAAATCATTTGATGTGTTTAAGATTTGTGAAATATATATACCATCACGCCTGTATTCCCCGAAGGGTTAGGCAGAGGTGTACCAATGTAGGTCCACCCACAGTTCGCCGGTATATTTAGGTCCCATGTAATAGGGGGCGAGCCTATTGCCATTAACCGGGCACTAATCCAAACTCCGAGCTGCTACTGAGAATTTCATAGAAAAACCCAATAACACTTTTTGCTCGACCCGGGAATCGAACCCAGGACCTCTTGCGTAGCAGTCGCGCACAGGACCACTAGGCCAACGAGGCAGTTAAAGTTTTAAGATTTGTGAGACGTTCCTATACTATATATTCAATACTAGCTTCTGCCTGCGAATTTGTTCGCATATTTTTCACCGACTTTAAGTTACGTCTTTGCCTACTGCTCCGCTCCTATGGCTCGTGGCGTGATGTTATATAGCCTATAGCCTTCCTTAATAAATAGACTATCTAATATAAAAAGATAAATCGGACCAACAGTTCCTGAGATTAGCGTTCAACCACACAAACAAACAATTTCTTTAACTCTATAATATTAAGTATAGATAATAATATTAGAAAAAATACGTTACAACGATATTGTTATTTTAATGTTAACTTATTTTACGATAAAAGTAATGTAGACTATTGGCCATTTACAAATACTAATACCACCAAATTGGAGTCATTTCAACAGTACCATAATAACTATACTATTTTGATCGTTATTTTTCTAATGCTTTAGTAATGATGTCCCGACTTTTAGCAGTCTTGTGATACTTACCGATTTAGAGATGGTTTATGTATTTTTCGCTAATATAGCTAGTCTGTACATTAATCGATAATTTTGATGTCATAAACGAAATTATCTGCAAAGAAAAAAATTGCTTTCATATTTTCACACCAAACTTACAAAAAAACTGTATTTTTTTGTAACTATTGTATCAGTCTTAATTTAAAAATCAAAATCTTGATTTTTGTAATCTTCCATCCCGGAATTTCACAGTCTACATCTAAGCAACATTAGATATCCCATTTGTTTGTCGTAGCCGCGTAGCTACGAGAATTATACGGCGTCAGGCGTAGCACGCTCGTAGCGCGTAGCACAGCCGGGAATTTAATATTCTTCCGCCGCTCACTAGTGACACAGCGCGACAGAGAATTTAGCTACAGACTAAGAAATTACCTGGGAAGTTGAATTACTTAGATTAAATGCATACAAGCTGCTGGCTGTAACTGCGCTTTTGCCTGCATTAATACTCGGTAGAAGGGACATCAACGCCAAAAGTTTTACCGTGAATTCAGTATATAGTTCTAAGGCTGCTCGACGGCAGGCGCGCGGGCCATAATGTGGCCATAGTGTGATGCCTTTTTTTTATAACGTGGAACGCGTCTCCCGCGGCGGCCGCTAGGACGGGGGACTCTTCTCTCCCTATCCCGTCCCGCCGTAGTGTGATGCCTAACATAAGAGAATTATTACAACAGTTTTTTTTATACATCTACATTTTATAATACTTTAGGTTGTTTTATAAATCAACCGGTTGGCCCGACTGTTAAAATAGTTGAGCACCCTTGTTCTACATTAACCAGAAATAGGATTTTCGTGGCTTATTAAAAAAATCTGATGGTCCTCACGACTAAAAAATGGAAATTTATGGATCAGCTGTTTCTTTTTAATAAGCGACCAAAAATGTTGGGTCTTCTAGAACGGTAATAGGTTGCATGTTCCATCCTAATACATAATTTTTTTTCTTAAACTGGAACTAACCTACTTGCTTGCTAAATAGTAAAAAAATACAAATATTCCGCCTCTGTTTGTTTTCAGAACAAGATTCAGTCATTATGACGTCACTCAGTAGCAGAACATTCAAACTTTCACAATAACAATTTTTTCGTAAGAAAAATAACATCATACACCAAATAGACTACGTCTAGGGCCTTCACAAGTTTCCATGGCTTATAATAAGAGCTTGTTTTTTAAGAAAACATTGAATTATCGTCAAAACTTTAAACAAGATGAGCCATTTTCGATGTACCAACATAATTACTTATAACTTTAGGCCTCATCTTGCCGTCAGCTATTTATAACTACGGCAAACTGTGAAGCGCAAAATATTAGCTCAATACTATCATTTAATATGGGATCTAAAAATAAACACGAAGAAGAAATTGGAAGCTGCTGTTGCGGACTGTCGGTTGAACCACGATTGGTTCCGAGCGGTCCCGAAGAGCTCCGAAGCCACGTCAATTAAACTTATCCCTTTTTCTAATTTGTGGGTAGTGGTTAAACTATTAGAAGCTTGAGAATACGAGCCTAGTTGGCACATAATTATTCTCTTTTATAAATTGGACTGGATCTACTTCGTTACTTAAGTATTCCTATTTATTTAAAGACTATTCGAATACCTAAACGTTTTTTTTTAGATTGCGTAAATTGGAGAAGAAACAAAACAACCTTGAAAGGGAATGAAGATTGAGAACTATTTGTTTTTCACACCGCCTTCCATTTGTAAAAGCTGGGGTAAGTTAAGTTTTTTATTTGACTAGCTTATAACCGCGACTTTGTTTCGGTTGTTACAGGTTTTTTTTTGCGTTTTTCCTAAAAATAAAGTAGCCTTAGTTACTCCTCATGGCATGAGCGAGAGTTTATTAGTTATTTCCCAGCGAGAGTCCCGTCAAAATCAGTTAAGGTGTTTCGGAAAACTGGCGGAACAAACAGACACACAAATACAAATTGTTTTTTTTTACTATGTAGACATTAAAATGCTGTTATTTTGACATCGCAACAAGAAACTTCAATTTTATTTATTTGTATAGATGTATAAACCTGCGCTTGTATGACTAGATGTACCTATCTATGAACATGGAGGAGGTGAAAGGAGTATTTAAGTACCCCCATGGGAAAAAGGCTGAGTATTATTTATATAGTATACATTTCTCTTCGCTAGTTTAGTAGATACGTGTTCCTCATTAAAAATGCTGTTAAGGTAAATAGTTGAGCGCCAGCTTTAAGCTTTTAAGCGGAAGACCTCGTAGCATTTTGCTCCTAACTCATTTAGCACGACGGCGACCCTTGTAAAATTCCGTGCCAAGAAATCCAATTTCTTTCAAAAGAATTTGAAAGAAAGATGGCCAAAAGCTTCTTAAAATACAAATTATGAAGCTTTTGACCATCTTATCTAGTCTTCTGTCTGCAATATTATACAATGTTTATATTTTTCGAGATTTAAGAGGCGTTACAAGACTCGTTACTAAGCCGTGACAAAAGAGAGTAAAATAAATTGGAGCTTTGACTTTCAATATCTCTGTAACCAGGTTCCCAGGATTCTTTTATTATGTCATCGGAATGCAAACAACCCGCCACCTGATGTTAAGTGGTCACCGCTACCTATAATCATCTGCAATACCAAAGGCCTTGCAAATGCTTTGCCATTCTAGAGACAAAGTTGCAATGTCACATGTGCCTGTTATTACACCGACACCTACGTACCCTTCAAACTGGAACACAGCAATGCAGCAATACGGCAGGCTATTTCTGCCGTAAAGCAGCATTGCATGGTGGTAGTTCTTCCCCAGACGAGCTCCTTCACAAAGAGCTCTGCTTTTTGCCCGACCTGGTAATGGAACACAGGACCCCACGCTCAACAGTCGTGCTTGCCACCACGAGATCAACGGGGCAGTTCAACGTAAGGGACCGGGTAAGGGACCGTAGTACCAAGGGACAATAGTAACAATTTCTTTTTCCTCAAAAACAAAACAAAGTAACCTTCCTTTTTAATCATATTTCGTCCACGTCTTCAATCACAGTGAAACAACCCAGAGATGTCATCTTAAAGTTCTGTCCGCGTGTTCATACACGTGGGGACACCCTAATTAACATAATACCTTCTGGGAACCCGTCCTAATGAGCATTTCATGGATAGGAATTACCATTTTTATTATATCTGCTTTCACTTACACATGATTGTATTGAGTTATTTTATTTTATTGGAAAATGCTTTTTCAAATTGGAAATATTTATGTACACACTTACCATCACGCAGAGGTGGAACAGTGTACACCAACAGTTCGGTATTAAGTTTAGGTTCTATGTAGTAGGGGGGCAACCTATTGCCATTAACCGGGCACAAATCCTAACTCCGAGCTGTTATAACTGAGAATTTCATAGAATAATAATTTCATAGTAAAACTTTTTGCTCGACGTGGGAATTGAACCCAAGTTGCGCTTAGGACCTCTAGGCTAACGAGACAGTAAAATATTTGTGCCTTGGCAAAAAACTAAACTTCTTGTACGGAGGGCAGCACGTCAAGCTACCCCAATCTATAAAATTTCTTTAATAGTTTTTCAATTTTATTGCAAAGGAATAAGGTGCATGTTCACACCAGGTGCATGTTTTGGACTTGACAGTTTGGTACAGATTCATGTGCCTGTAACTAGTTAATATGACTTTAATAAACGTTTTCAACAACTGTTTAACTATTTAAATAAAATACTTAAACTTTGTTAGTTTGGCTTTAACTCTCAAATAATAAGTATTTGATTCTCAGAAAAAAATAACATAAAAACTTTTTTCATATTACAATAGCCATTTTTATTAAACTCTAAAATACCAATATTTTCAGAGATTTTCACTTCAAAACGGTCACCATTTAATATCGAAGAGTAACAAAAGTGGTAAGTAGCAATAAAAAACAATTGTCTAGTAAAGTTTATGTTCGCTTTTAAGACGCTAGAGTAACCCACGAAAATCAAATTTTCTTACGTTTTCTGCAATTTGCAAGTCAACTTCGGGATGTATATTATATTTAAAAAATTACTTATCTTTCATAGTTCTAGATCTAAGGAAAGTACCCTATAAATTTTGATTCCCTCGAGAGTGTCAAAATATATGTTTTTTGCGGCATAAACGGCCGCATCTTTTTTTTAGGTAGACTTAGAAGTTTACTTTTTTTACAACTTCAAGGGGCTGTAGACTTGAGTATATGGTTTTAATTTCAATTTGATACCTTCACGCGTTCACGCGATAATGGGACTTGACAGACAGACGGACAACAAAGAGATCCTGTAAGGGTTTCGTTTATTCCCTTTTGAGGCACGGAACCCATAAAAACATCTTTTTTTTTTACATTAGCATTTACGCAAATATAATCATTAAAGTCATCAACAACTGTCAAAGTCAGCGTAATCCGTAAATAGGCGTATTTAACGAAAACATGATGTTTGCGGCTAATTGTAAAGAGTTATGTTCACATTTATAATGATCACAATTTTGACGACCTGATCAAGGCTGCAGGAAAACACTATATGCAGGCTGCTTCCAACCGGTCCTTTTGGAAATCTATGGGGGAGGTCTATGTCCAGCAGTGGACATCCTACGGCTAATATGAAGATGATGATATTTTTGTAAATACATAATTCTTTACCATTTACCGTTTTATTACGAGCTACAAAATGCAACAAAAAATAAATATTGAATTTCTAGTGCTACCCTAGCGCACCTCCCTAAGTCCGTCCCTGTATTAAGCGGAATTTTATTACCGAACCGTCAGATGTCTTGTTAGCCAAAGTATGCCACGAAAATATTTATGATGAAGAGAATTCTGAGGTATCCAACGAGAGACTTCGGTGACAAAGAACTATGTATTATAAATGATGGCTAGTTAAATTTAAGGATAAGATTTCTGCTAGTTAATTAAAGGGAAAATTCTGATTGGACGGCTTGCCGCACGTGTACTCTATCTATAGGTATCTATACAAATAAATATTCGAGTGTAAATATGTGTGCTTGTAATTCCGAAATTACAGGTTGTTACAGAATAAATACCTATGTATATTTACACGATGCTTACGCTGAAAAAAACATGTTCAGTGTGTCTGTCTGTATATCGGTTTGTTTCGGCTAATCTCCAAAACGGCTGTACCAATTTTGACGGAACTTTCACTGGGAGACAGGTGATGTTTTATGGAATGTAGAAAATAATTAGAGAACCGCGCTAAAAATACAACCCCGTGTTCACCGACAGTCAGGCAGAAAGAAATAACAGGCATAAACTAATTACAAAAATATTTTGTACAATATATTAAAAAAATATGAACACCCAACAAAAAATCTAATCCCAAAATCCATCCAATCCATAGAACACTAACTAAGAAAATCCTACTGGAAAAACCCCGACTTAAGAATCGAACACAGGACCTCGATCCGCTAAGCAATTGCGCTGACGCGACATCAAGATAGGAAGGAAAGCGAAGCAATAGGTAAACAAATATATTGGCAATATTTCAGATGTCGAAATTCCACCATAAACAGGTAAAGTTTGAAAACAATAAACCATTATGCTTTGACGTTAATTTGAAATTAAATTTTGTTATAAAACCACCTGGCGTAAACCCATACAAGTTATAGGGGAGAAGTTTTTTCAATTAAAGTACAACAGTACAATTTATAAAGCTGTAAGAACTTGGATTTGTTTGGGAGGGTGAGAACTGTATGAGATTGTTTTGTTAAGATCAGCACAAATTCAACACCAAAATGTCGGAGTTTTTCGTTTGTTAATTGATATTGAACTGAATGCGTCACAAATAGGGTTGAAAATTGTGGACAAAATTTATTATTTTGTTCGCAATTTTGCAATTTTCAACTGTAATTTTGAGGCATTTTGGTTAATTAACAATAAAATATTAATTACCCCACTGCAGGGCAAAGGTCTCATACAGGTAAGTTACCTTTGATAAGTTAACATTGATCACCACGCTTGCTCAAGGCGATACAATAGGTAACTATGACTCCAGGTTTCCTCACGATGTTTTTCCTTCACCGACGTCAGTGATGTATATATATACCATCACGCCTGTATTCCCCGAAGGCTTAGGCAGAGGTGTACCAATGTACACCCACAGTTCGCCGGTATATTTAGGTCCCATGTAATAGGGGGCGAGCCTATTGCCATTAACCGGGCACAAATCCAAACTACGAGCTGCTACTGAGAATTTTAATAGAAAAACCCAATGACACTTTTTGCTCGACCTAGGAATCGAACCCGGGACCCCCTGCACGGCAAAGGAAGACCAACGGGGGTCCGGGGCGGGAGTATGTCCATGATAAAATTAGAAAGTATACTCGTATTATGAATTAAAAAGTCACATTGGTGCTTGGCTAGGTTTGAACCCACAACTTCATGTATCAGAGCTGCTAGGCCATTACGACAAACACATAGAGAGTTAATTATGAATTTACAATGAAAAACTTTCGATAGCTACGCTAGAGGTATTGGGTTCGATTCCCTGATCGGGCAAAAAGTGTTACTGAGTTTTTCTATGAAATTCTCAGTGGCAACTCGGAGTTAGGATTCGTGCCCGGTCAATGGCAATAGGCTCGCCCCAATAACTGGGACCTAAACATACCGGTGAACTGTGGGTGTGTACATTGGGACACCTCTGCCTAACCCTTCGGGGAATACAGGCGTGATGTTATATAAAAAACTATTTGCCCATATTTCTACTTTGTCTGTGCTAACAGTTACAGTCCTAGCGGTCAGTAACCGTTGTCTAGCGCATAGACAATTTTATTTACCTAGCTGACTTTCTTTGTAAGATACATAGACACTGGCAATAGAAGATATAAGTTTTTCTACTTTATTTGTTCAGGATTAAAGGATTTGCTATATGAACTTCTTGGTTTTTATTATTTAATTTGTGGTTGGCTGTTCTGTTTAAGTTTCAACACCCTTTATGATAGTGCGAGTTATTAAAGAACACTATTTTTTATAAAGGCTGTTCTTTTGTTTATAACTACATTTCAGCCCGAAACTTCGTCTGCGTGGTTTATTTCACTGTTAAGTTATGTCTTTTGTTACTGCTCCGCTCCCGTGTGTCGTAGCGTGATGTTATATAGCCTATATTACTTGGGAATAATGTAGCTATCTATTGGTGAAAAAATTGTAAAAATCGGTCTAGTAGTTTCGGAGCCTATTCGGTACAAACTGACAAACAAATAAAAAGATCTTTCGTTTAAAACATATGTATAGGATAAGAAAAGTGATAACGAAGTATTATTAAATATTTACAACCTTAAAATTAGATTTTAAAAAAACGTAATAATAGTAAAAAGAACAAAATGAGAAAAAAAAATATATTAGAAAATTATTATATCAGAGGTTTAAATAGACAATCGTGATATAGAAAGTGCCTTGCATGAAAAGGTTATAAATATAAATTAGACAAAAAAACACGCAATTTCAATAAAGGCACATTCGAAAAACATTTTGCACAAATGTTTATTCGCGGGAACATCCATTCGCGCAATTGTCCTTTTGCGCAAAGGGATTCAAGCGTGTTCCGCTAAAATGTCTTTGGCGGAAGTGTCCTGATACCTTTCACTATCTTCCAATTCCAATAAAATTACTTGGCAAATCATTTCAGAAAAATTCTGTTCTATTTTCAAATATCTAGTGAGAAGTGTGTATTATGCCCGAATCTCATGTATGAGGTTGCGAGTTCGATACCGGGCAAGTGCTAATGTAGAAAATGCCTAAGGCATTAAGTCCGCCTTTGTACGGTGTATTTTACATTTGTTCATAAAGTTTTAATAAATAAATAAATAATGTGAATTTGTCAATTCATATATTATATTTACCAGGCTGTATTCCCCGAAGGGTTAGGCAAAGGTCTACTAATGTACACCCACAGTTCACCGGAATGTTTAGGTACCATGTAAAAGAGGGCAAGCCTATCGCCATTAACCGGGCACAAATCCTAACTCCGAGCTGTTACTGAGAATTTTATAGAAAAACCCAATAACACTGCTCGACCTAGGAACCGATCCCAAGACCTCTAGTGTTAGCAGTCGCGCTTAGGTTCATTGGGCTAACGAGGCATTATTAGGTGTAAAATAAAGAATTTTTTTTTATTTTTTTTTTAAATAAAGAAACTTTTGTGTATAATTATGCTCATGCCAGTTCCATCATACCCTAATCTAAAATACATAATATCTTAATGCTATAATATTACATAAGTACTGTCAATTCATATGTACCTTCTATGTTTACCTTAGATATCGCTGATCCAGTATCAGTGAAAGAGCAACATAAGGTAACTAGAACTTATACTTAATTAATATTCCGCCAATCCGCCTTGAGCAAACGTGGTGATCAAGGCTCTTGCCTTCTCTGTATGAGAAGAGGAATTTGGAGGAATTAAAAAACGTAACAACATTTTTTCATTCCTATAAATATCATTAAATTCATTAAATGGTGAAATAATTATTGTAAATATGACTTGTTACTAAATAAACGGTTTATAATTAATTACGAGTAAAGTCGCGTCAATTCCTATCCAAATTCAAGACATAAATCTTCGCGTTCTATAATTTACGTCTCTATGGAACCTGACCTTGGATCCGCCGGAAGTGACGGACAAGTGGCCATTATCCTTTACGACGTGACGTCATAGGTAACATAAGTACTTGCCACCTTTTTATTAGCGCGATTGATTGCCATTAGATAATTATTATTTTGGATTGAGGCGTACGTGAAAATTGATGGGCGATTATTTGATGCGTAAGTAGTTAGGTAGGTACTTATAGATTAATGGTATAGGCAGCTATAAAAGTACTTACATGATTACAAAATTGGTTAAAGTAAACTGGCAAAATTCCACATTTATGACGAGTTTTGATATCAAATCGTGACAAAACAAGAAAAGGAGGACGACTTTTCTTTTGCTAGAATTTATTGTGATTAAATGACGAAATAAAATATCCTGGAAAATCCCTGCATCTATTAATAAAAATCTACAACTTACCGTTTGTTTTGCTCCCTCAAAACAGCACAGAACAGTTCAGCCTCTTTATAGTTTTAATAATACTAACAAACTCACATTCACAACACTATCAAAAACAATAAAGGGCAGCTATTTACAACTCTTTGCTAAATTAAAAAAAAAATACAGAACACTAGAACCACAACCAACTCATTCTATATTTGAATTTCCCGCGCGCGCCTTCGAAATTATGAGCCGTGAGATAGTAAAATAAGGGCGGTCGTAGACAGCCGCGTTTCGCGGCTACCGTTCGACTGCCGACGCGTTCCTTGCAAAGTTCGCGCGGAATCTACGCGATACACCGCAGGCGCGATGCAACCGAGATGAAATGGCCACTGCGCGTAATTAGCGCGCTTAAACGTAATTGTAGCGCCGATATAAAGCACTAATGTGACGTCATATTTTATGCGATTATACTTTTTCGAATTTGAAATATTTAATCACTAAATACATTTAGTGCCTAAACGTATATAGAACATCATTGCATCCCTATCACATTGTTAGAAGGTGACAAAGACAGAATGATAATTTAAACACTTCTAGCGCTAAATATGCTTAGTGATATGTGGTGAAATTGGGCCTTAGTTTCAGTTCTTTACTATTAGTTTAATCTATAACTATTTACCCCGCGGTGTCACCAGTGTTAAGCTACATTTTTGGGTACTGCTCGGCTCCTGTTAGCCGTAGCGTGATGTTATATAGCCTTTGACACTGACAACGAAACACACACAAATAACGTGGCTTTCTGTGGGTAAAGTGATTTTCAAAATCAATTCAGAATAAGCCACGCGGGCGAAATCGCGGGTAGTTAGCTATTGTTTATAAGGACCAACAAGGCGGCAACGTCTACTAATCTAACTTAAAATGAACAGTGTCTAGTGGTTTAGCTTGTTCTTGTTGAGAGCTTAACACAATAAGTTCTACTTAGCGCTCATCTTGAAGTCTACCTCAGCCCAATCTTCCTTGGAGTTTCCTAACAACGTTTTTATGTAACGTAGACAGCTGTGCGATGAAAAGTCAAAGCCAAATCATTTAATTAAATTAGACCATTAAAAAGCGCATTTACAAGAGAAAAATATGATTGAATCTAGTTACTCCTTCCAAAAGATAATTTCCTATGGAAAAGAATGGGCAAGAAACTATACATAATCATAAAAAAAAATTACAGTAGTATAGGAGCTCGAGGTGAGCTGACTTCCAAAACTAAAGTTATTTTTCACTCTTTAATTTTTGAAGGTGGTTGTCTTTTTTTCCAAATAAAGACATTTACGAAGCCGCTTGCAAAAGCCAGTACTAAAATATTTAGATTATTTAGGTACATTGTTGTACACACAAATTTTTCATACTTGAAATATGAAACAATGGATTATTCATTTCCTTCAATATTCTTAGTATGTATGTGTTACATGGCGTTGTTTGAAAGAAAGAAAGAAAGAAAGAAAAAGTTTATTGACACAAACCATGTGCACACAGATATACTAACAAAAAGGTTATTTAATATAAAAGAAAAAAAAGAAAACTACATAACTGTGTGCCTCACGGCTGCGCCAAACAGGCCCAGTTCAGCATAAATGCCAGACCACTTGGGCCTGACGCTGGTTTTCAGCTGGACCTTTGTGCATGACGTGCTACGGATGTAAACCAGCTTTATCATAAATAATAAATCATATAATAAATAATATCTTAAAGAGATACCGCGCCCCCGGAACGCAAAGAGCACATGAAGGAACATAGATGGATTTTAGTCAGTAAAAGTCTGACACCGCCCCCCGTCCCGCCCAGGGCGGGGGAAGTTATTTGATGATATCCCATCTATAAAAAAAAAGGTATGTATTACATAATGGGCCGTTTTATTCGCCACAATTTCCTTACAGACTTATAACTTTAGAATGTCGCAAAATAAATCAAATTCTCATACGTTTTAAACGCCACTGCCAATAATAACAAGATGGCAGAAATAATCAGAGGCGTGACGTCTGGGTGAATCGCTCCCGACGCCCGGCCGCTATTTACATATGAAATGCGAATCAAATTTTACGAAATACGCATCGATTGTGTGACCAAACATTCCTTATAGTGCCATCAGGAATAATATTCTCCAGACCTAGCTCAGATTTGTCAAGCACGCAGGAAATATTATAGTGCACAAGTGTGTGCGTAAATACAGGTGCACGGTGCACTCCCTCTTCCCCAACTCTCATAGTCCGATGGGACGGTAGTCTGACACGACCGGGGAGAGATCAGGCGCAAAACCAACGGCTTTACGTGCTTTCCAAGGAATGGGAGTGTCACTCTACAAACTCTCAAACTGCAGGCTACTTTAGACATTCCTAATGGAAAATGCCAATCAGTAACAGTTTTGGCCCGGCCAAATAACCCAGCCACATCGTACCACCCACCCCACCAAACCCGCGAGCACCGCGCATGCAAATGCATTGCTATCCCAAAGACAAAGTTGAAATGTCTCATGTGCCTGTAATTACACCGGCACCCATACCCTTCCAACCAGAACACAGAAACGCTGCTTTACGGCAACAATAGGTATGGTGGTAGTTCTTTCCAGGAGGAGCCCCTTCACAAAGACCTCTACTACTACAATATAGTATCATCCACGATAGAATAAACAAAGAAATGAGAAAACAATAAATTCTTTCCAATTAATAATACTTATATCCAGCTGTGACCTTCTAACAGTTCTTAATTAAATAACTAATCGAGCAAGCAAACCGACAAATTATGGAAAATTCCGACACCAATTTTCATGATGACTGCCCTAAAAGTTATTAGAGACTAGCTTCTGGCCGCAACTTTGCCCGCTTAGATGACAAGTGTAGCCTAACACATTCGACACTTCGAAATAAAGTAGCTTACTATCAGTGAACAACTCGTTATTGGACTACATAACCATCACGCCTGTATTCCCCGAGGGTTAGGCAGAGGTGTACTAATGTATACCCACAGTTCGCCGGTGTGTTATGGTCTCACGTAATAGAGGCGAGCCTATTGTCATTAACCGGGCACACATCCTAACTCCGAGCGGCTACTAAGAAATTCATAGAAAAATCCATTAACTCTTTTCTCGACCTGGGAATCGAACCCAACACTTCTGGCATAGCAGTCGCGCTTAGGATCACTAGGTTAACGAAGCCAGTTACTTCTTTATAATATTAATATAAATCTTTCCATTGTTACGATTTCCATTTCAACAAAAGATTTAATGCTAATTCAGATTCTTTTTGATAATTTATTAACTTTACATAAATTTTCGAAAGCCATTTTAATCTAGTCGATTGTTCAGAAAATTATGTATCAAAGGAGCTAAAAGATATAAATGAATAAAATAACCTCCTATAATTTGATCAGAATTCAATAGTATATTTACTAAGTAAATTCTTCAAAATTCTCTATTCATCTTGATCATAAAATGTTTCATTATCAGATAATATAAGTATTTATTTTAAAATTCAAATACGATTCTGAATCCTTTTATGTCCCTCTCGCTCTGTAAATTAAATACTTAGTTCAATCTAATAAGTCTTATTTGCTGAAGAATCTATTAGTACTTAATATAAGTCCAAAAGCCTGCCTCATTGGCCTAGTGGTCCTAAGCGCGGCTGCTACGCCAGAGGTCTTGGGTTCGATTCCCAGGTCGAGCAAATGTGTTATTGGGTTTTACTATGAAATTTTCAGTAGCAGCTCGGAGTTTGGATTTGTGCCCGGTTAATGGCAATTGGCTCGCCCCCTATTACATGGGACCTAAACATACTGGCGAACTGTGGGTGTACATTGGTACACCTCTGTCTAACCCTTCGGGAGGTACAAGCGTGATGGTATGTATATGTCGGAAAGTTACTTTGTTTATCTGTTTGAGTCGTCATCACAGCAAAACCACTAAACAAATTCTCATGAAATTTGATAAAGAGGTAGATTGGGATCTGGATAAAAATATACTGGGCGGCTTTTTGTCCCGCGACTTTGTCCAACTGACATTCACGCGGGCAAAGTCAAGGACAAAAGCTAGCTTTTAATAGATATTAATTCTCAAGACTGCCCAATAGTGTAGTGGTCATAAGTGCGAGTCAGAGCGTTCGCTCCGCGGTTCGGTTACTGGGACAAGTATACTGGGTTTTTCCTTTAGAAAATAACAGTAAAACCAGAAATATATGTCTCTTACAGCGGTTTTTTTAACATATTATCTGTGTTGGGCCTGTAATGAAAGTTTGTTTTATGATTTCATGAGTTCTTCTACAAACAGTAAAGTAGTCAATTGTCTAAAATTACCTGGAACATTTTGTATTTAACATATACAAAAAAGAAAACTAAAAAGTAGGTTTTCCAGCGATTCGTTTCTGTCACGCCACAGCCGCCTTAACGTTCTAAGTAGGTATGTAGAATTTTAATTATTTTTACTTGTGTACATTTCAATTAATTTATGTAATTATTTAGTTCTTTTTAATGTCTAATTTGGTGCTTCTTCACCACCTCTGGTAGATAATGCCTAAGACATTATTTCCGCCTTTGTATTTTTTTTTCTTAATAAATAATAAATAGACGTATTAATCAAGAACTGCGGTGTGTCTATATGCGACGAATGTTAAAACCATTAAAAAGCTGATTGATATAGCAGGCGGGCAGGTACAGTGCGTCGTTAGTTAGGTACATGGCCGACACACGATTGTGTCGTTTTTGGTGCGAAATTAATTGACAATGGCTCGCACGCGACTACACACGATACTTAGGTAAGGCGCGCACTTGCGATTGCGATCGGCTACATAAGATTATTCCTGGACTTATAATTATTATAAGTCTGAAATCGCCAGAACGCCTTTAGCAATAGTGATGATTAATGCTCGTACCTTCACTGTATGAGAAGAGGCCTTTGCCCTGTAGAAGGGCATACTAGGTTGGGATTATTAAACAATAATTTAGTGGGCATTTTCATTTTAAATGGCGCAGGTTAAAATAAATAGGCTTCAAAAACTACTGCAACTACACACTACAACTAGTTACTAACAGGACGTGACGGATATAGATCGTTTTTAAAATTAAATTTAAATACTCAAACAATATTATCAGAAAGCTGTAAAATTGTACTTTTATGCTTTCAGCAGTGTATAAGTTATGTATACCTAAAAAAGAAAAAATGACAAACTTTATATTCATGAAAAAAACGTTACTAACTACAACAGTTCTTTTTTAACCATTGATTATGCTGCAAAACTTACTGCACTAGCTGGACACCTAGCGCGACTAACTTCAAAATAACATTTCATACTTTGAAATTTGTACCCAGAGTTACCGTTAAAACCGAATTTTGATGATAAATGTGTGTATTTCATAGTAAAAACCGCGTGACTATCCGGACATGTCCGGTAGTCGCGAATTCGTGGGACAACCTTTTTATTAAATTATTATATATTTTCTTCACTAACTGAGATGAAATGCTTAGTTTAAATGATAAATTAACTATCTAACAATAAAATGAAAGTGTCGCTACGTTAGCTGTCGTACAAAAAATAACGAAAAAATTGAATGCAATGATGCAAACTGTCATGGGGACATCATGATTTTACACGATTCCGCAACATTATTAATTTAAATAAAATTAAATACGTGCTCTATAAGGAACGAATAAATTAAATCCACATATTTATAAAAATACCTACAGGGTACAATAGATTTTTCTTAAAAAAATTGTTTGCAAATATTTTTTTCATCATATTTTAGTCATGGGACAACCGAAAAACAGCCTGCGCCATTTAAAATGAAAATGCCCTAGTGCATCTTGCTATAGCATTTTCATTTTTTTTTTTCTTTCATGCATCTCGCATGTCAGCCAGAGGCTGTTTACTGCCTAACCGAACAACTCAGTGGATGCCTCTCAATTAAGACCTACAGCCAGAGCATAAGTAGGTACTTTTACATAAAAACTACTTTAATTAATGTACTACTGAAATTTCAGGAGACTAAAGTGCCTATGATTATAAACTATTTTTTATAGGACCAACTCACCATCATCAGATTAGCCTTTTCTTAACCATATTGGGGTCGGCTTCCAATTTCAATGAATGCAGCTAAATACCAGTTTTCTGGAGAGACTGCTTATCTGACCTCCACAACTCACACAGTAACATGATACCCTTTGGTAAGAATGGATATCAGATTTCGGGCGACCCGTAACGACTGTCGAAGATCTATAAAGGGGCTAAATCCGAATCAAGAATAACTTCAGTTCAGTACAATACTATAAAAATTTATGGAATTTATGGTTGATCACATAACAAAAGTTATTTGTATTTCATGAATAAAACAATATGTATTTACTATGCAATGTTTATCAAATTTTATGAGTGTTTCTCTACGAATCTATAACATTTTGATTATTCAAATTACCTAAACAATAACCTTGAATACACATACTAATCAGAGGTGAGTTTATACTCACCCCTGTTTTTCCATGGGGGTAGGCAGAAATCACAGAACAACCACCAACCACCTGCTGCGATCCTTACATACTCCTTTCGCCTGGTGTACGTTCAATACATCTTTTCTTACAAACATACACATATAATAATTATATATTCATCCAAAAGCACTTTTCCCCAAAAAACAACTGAGTGGGCATAAAATAGTCATTAGCGAATGCAACAAAGATAATGCCGAGTTGCTTAATGTCCCGGCTTCGCTCATTTCATTACGTCCAAAATAAATTGTAGTTGAATCACGATCTTGGTTATACAATTAGTCTCCCTAGTTAGGAAGGGCCCTGGTAATTTGTCGGGTTAGGCTTAAAATGTAGCATGAATTTGGAGATATATTCTCAGGAATTTGGAGATTGGGTTGTTCTAGATTTTGAGCGATAAGTTTAATTTTCATTAGGGAGATCTTGCTAATTCTTGTCTATACGAAAGTACTTTTGGAAGGAGCAACTAGATTCGATTCTTTATTTTTCTTGTATAAGACGTTCAAAAGTGCCTTGTCATGGCTTAATTTTAACTTTGACATTAAAATTAATATTTTTTCGATACTCACTAAAAAGCGTAAAATAACAAAGTCAATAAGTAGCCTAACAGTCGAGACCCATTTAAAATCTTGACTAGCCTAAATCTTCCCAATAATCGGTCCTGATTTTTGGTTCACATATAGTTTACAATTGCATAATTATATCTTGCTATCAAGGAATGTATAAGCGTACAAAATTTCTCACTACACTTTTTAAAGTAATTCATCGTTTTTTAACCGACTTCAAAAAAGGAGGAGGTTCTCAATTCGTCTGTATGTATAATTTTTTTTTTTTTTTTTTTTTTTATGTATGTTCACCGATATTTTCGTCAATTATTGACGGATTTGAAAAATTTTTTTTTTGTTGGATAGAGTTCACTTCCGAGGTGGTCCCATTTTCATCAGTCCAGGATCTGATGATGGAATCCAGGAGAAATCGAGGGCAACCACCGAAAATTGTATGCTCGTATGGTGTTTTTGTTACGTAATCATGTCTTACTCAGGTATATGCTTCATGGTGTCAACATTTGATGCTGCTGTCCTGATGATGATGCTCCTTACCGGTAGTAGTTTTTGAGATAGGGACTTTTTATTATATTATGTTTGTTCGCGGATAACTTCGTCGTTTATGAACCGATTTAGATTATTCTTTTTTTGTTGGAAAGGGTAAACTTCCCAAATGGTTCCATTTAAATTTCATATAGATCTGATGATGGATTACGGAGACAGACAACGGAACTCTTCAAAAAATTTCAGCAAATCAACCGCGATTGCTGCTATCGCATAAATATGCATTGTTTATGCAATTGCACAACATAACATCGCGCCTGTACACTCGAAAGAGTTACTCAGATGTATACTTACAGTAATATTTGAAAATTTCTCATCTAAGTAAACGAAATCGCGTATTCTGCTTTCTTATGACTTTTTTTAGCGGTGTCATGTTAATTTACATGACATGACAGTTCCTTCATGGATTTGTATAAAAAAAATTGATACTAAAAAGCGAGAAATAAAAAACTTTTTTACAAAAAAAGACAACCGCCTTCAAAAACTAAAAAGAGAAAAATAACTTTAGCTTTGGAAGTCGGCGGCTTTGCTTCTGTTTGTTGTTTTGTATTGCCGCCGACTTCCAAAGCTAAAGTTATTTTTCTCTTTTTAGTTTTTGAAGGCGGTTGTCTTTTTTTGTAAAAAAGTTTTTTCATTACCCCTCAACAGCAAAACACAAAAAGGCGACACCCATTTTGGCGAACCTTCAACACATAGAAATAATTTACCACCATCCCTTCTTACTCAAATATTTTGATACCACCTTTCTCTTTTACAATTTTAATTTAAAAGTCGTCCTAAAACACCACAAGCGTGCGCACCTTTTCCGCCTGCGTAGTGGCGTTGATTAAGGAAGTCATTATCGGTCCGCACAGACAATACTAACAATGGCCGGCCGCGAATTAATGGCGGCTGTAGTCTATTTACTTTATTCTAATGTTGCTGAATTGAAGTCTGGAGGGATTACAGACTTATTGGCTGTGGTAGTGGTTCTCAACTAAGACTTAATAAGCCTAATTACTTTATTGTGTGTCTGGGATTTTTTTACTTAAGAAAGCCGCAGGTTATATTTACTTTCCATCATTATTTTTTGATCCGGACCATACCTGGGACCCTTCTTGTTACAGAGATATTGACGGTCAAATTTCCAAGAACTCTTCTTCTTTTAACGAAAACTAGTTTTAAATATTATAACTAAACTCAAATATCTTTCTAAATATAAATATTTTTCTTTTTTTTCTTACTCCTCCGCTAATCTTTTCTAAATAATTTCGTTGCGGGATCCAAGACAGTTGAATCGTTTCTCCGGGACTCGTCGAGCTTCATTGTCTCGGCTCGCCACTGTTGATACTGGCTTACAGGAGTTGCAGTGGTTTGGGAACAGTGTGGCGGGCTTGTCCCAAAAAAAAAAAACTCAAATATCACCATGTCCTCTACACTGTTGCACTGTACCGGTAAGCGCAGTAATTTATCAAACCTGAAATAAAAGTAGTTTCCCAGCAATACTTTTTGTTTAATAGCACTTTCTTTGATAAGCAGTATACGCTGTTAACGACTATAAGTGATGTGTGTTTTTATACTCCTTAAATCGTTTTATACTTGATAGTATTTAATTTTAGATGTGCTAAATATTTCAATTGTCGGTCCGTGAGTGAAAATACGCTTTTTTTTTATAGGCGGGAAATCATCAAATAACTTCCCCCGCCCTGGGCGGGGCGGGAGGGAGTGTCAGACTTTTACTGACTAAAACCCGTCTATGTTCCTTCATGTGCCCTTTGCGTTCCGGGGGCGCGGTATCTCTTTCGAACAACCCGCAGCCCCGGCAGGCATCGGCCCTCAGTGGCCCCATCCAGTTTTGCTGACATCTCTTTGAGGCGCGCGTGGAACACGAACGCGCCGTCGACACGGTCTGTCGCTAGTGAACGTACGGACGGTGAGCTACCCATTGCTCACCGTCCACAGACCCGCGTCTACGGTGGCAGGGAGTCGTCTCGTGGCTCCCGACGCCCGGATCGTCTACCGCGGCGGCCGCTGGGACGGGGGACCCTCCTTTCCCTCTCCCGTCCCGCCGCCTCCTTCTCTAGCATTACAGCTTCGCAGAAGGAGGCGACTGCTTCCCATTCCCCCTCGCTCCGGACCATGGCCTGAACCAGTGCCGGACGCGAGAAGGCGCCGCCGCCGATGGCCGCCTCGAGGAATCGGCGGTGCTCAGCCCAAGCAGGGCACACCGCCAGAGTATGCTCCAGCGTGTCCTCGGGGCGATCCTCGCAATGGTGACACCCGGGCGTTTCCTCCCGCCCGATGAGGTGCAGGAACCTCCCGAAACTTCCGTGTCCGGTGAGGACCTGCGTCAGGCGGTAGGTGAGTGAGGGCGCCGTGGCGCCGCTCTAGCCACTCCTCAAAGAGGGGACTTACCGCCTCAATCGAGGCGTGCCCTGAGTGAAAATACGCTGCGTAAATGTTTTCTTCACGAAAATTTTATTTCAGGTTATGCCTTGAAAAATATGAAAATCTTTAATGCCTTGACAATAATGCTCGGCTGAGTGTTTTTTACACGACGCTTATTTTTAGTTATCGCTTTAGTAGTTTGTTTGTCAACAGACCAGAGTCACATAAAATACTAACTCTACCTCTTATATAATAAGATGTACCTATGTAAAGTCTCAAGCATAAGTATGTTACAATGCAGAACCGGCGATTTTATTTCTCAAGTTTCGATAGTTTTATGGTGTTACAAACCCGATATTATGAGTAACGATCAAATAATTAGATGCGTATTCGCATACCTATATTATTTCGCATACCTATATACCTATATTATACCTATATTATTCGCATACCTTTATGGGTACGACTTTTAAAATTGTAAAATATTTGATGAAAATAATCCAGTCACGGGATTTTTTTCATCAAATTATTGAGCCAACACATTTTAAAGTTCAAGTAAATATGGATCCGATGCCTAAATTATGAAATATGAAATAGGTCTTTTCTCAAAGTTACAGCCATTCACTTTGGCAGTTTGCGTAATTGTAAATAAATTATGCTCGTGGCAGTCACGAGCAAAAACATGTAGACTTAGCAACATTCTAAAGCAATTTCATCCCAAAGGATTGATTACTTGTAAAATGTAATGGTGTTACGGAGATCATATTTCAAATCCCATACTCCTATACCCCTAGGAAATGCCTGCCGTGGCTGCGGGTCTTTCGAAAGAGATACCGCGCCCCCGTAAACCAAAGGGCACAAGAAGGAACACGGATGGGTTTTAGTCAGTTAAGGTCTGACACTCCCTTCAGCCCCGCCCAGGGCGGGGGAAGTCATTTGATGATTTCTCAGTGGCTGAAAAAAAAATTACTACTATGAAATCGGTCTTATCTCTACGTTGTAATTGTTTATTCACGAAAAAATCGCTATTAAATTTTGCTAAATGTGTACCTACATGTTTTGTTGACTATATACATACCTATAGATACCTACTTTCGGCTCAAGAAACCTTGAAACAAACTTTGAGGACTATCGGCTTCTTGGTTGACTCAATATCAGTAAATATACCACGATATTCAGTGAAGTTATTACTATACAACAATAAGGGTTCAACAAATAACTTGTTTCCTTTGTAACTATCAACTGCTATTGTATTTTGAACATTATGGCTTCAAACAATATTGGTTTTAGCTGAAAATGTGGAATAGTTATTAGGGGTAATTGCATAATTTGATATAGTTTTCGTTAGTTTAGTGGTTGGGTTGAAATAATGGTATTAATAAAAAAAAATAGTCTTCATTTTTTTATGTCACTGGATGGCAAACAAGCCGACGACGGTCCACCCGATGTTAAATGGTAACCGCTACCTATATAGGTACTATATATATACCAGAAGCCTTGCAAATGCATTACCATCCCAAAAACTAAGTTGAAATGTCTCATGTGCCTGTAATACACCGGCACTTCTTCTTTATCGTGTGGGCAGTAAGGTCTAACGACCCCAAACACCCTAGTGTCAGAGTTTCTAAACCGCCTCAAGGGCCTCTGACATGGTTACCGATGTCAGTGATGTCCAAGATAAACTTAGAAAGTACGTATGAATTAGAAAAAGTCACATTGGTACTTGCCCGTGCCCGGTTGCGAACCCACAACCTCTGGCATGAGAGGCGGGCGCCTTAACCACTGGGCCATCACGACACTCATATCCTACAAACCGGAATACAGCAATGCTGTTTTGTGGCAGAAATAGGTATGGTGGTAGCACTTTCCCGGACGAACGCCTTTACAAACAATTCTTCTCTACTTCTTCTAGTTGCACTACCGTATTTTAGACTGGAATGGTCTAAAACATTGACACTCCCACGGCATCTTTGGTGGTAGTATATACGTATACTACCACTTCTACCACTTGCTTACATCTTTATTATTATATTTTATTGTTTTATATTCACCTTCATTGTTTTCACATATAGAAGCAACCACAATTTTTGTAACCAAGTTTTTGTAAAAACCAAATTGAAAGAAAAGAGTGTCCATGGAGTTTCTTGCTCATTCTTCTCCATAGAGACCTACGTTTTGGAACGAGCAACTAGCTTCAACTTTAACTTCTTGACAATTTAAAAGTGCCTGTAAATGGTGTAATTGAAATAAATGCTTTGAATTTGAATTTGAATATAGGTCACTTTAGTTGCATATTCATAAAATATTTTTTTAATTCATAGCGCACATACATATATACAAAGGGAGTCCCTTACATCTCCTAAAATTGTTTGTCCGAAAATCATTATCTATAACACGTTTGATATAAACCTCAGAAACCATAATGTTAAAAATCCCGAAATTTTGTGTAACATAATTATCTTTAGTTCTAAAAGTATTCTGTCATAATATCGAGTACTATAATATTTGAAGCTCCTAATTTTACATGACCTAAAGTCATATGTCCTAAGTATTGCGTTAAATAATGTGTATTATTCCGAATATTCATTAAAACATTTGCTAAAAATTAGGTTTTAGTGACAGAAACGAATCGCTGCAAAACCGACTCCACGTAGTCTTGTCTGCCCTACCCCTAGAGTGTAATTTAAAATCGCGTAGGCGCGGAGGGGCGAGGCGGCCCGCGAGCTGAGGAGCAGGTGGTTTTGACACTCGCGGTGGTGAGCGTGAAATCATCTGCGACGATAAGCTCGCATGGGACCGCCGGAGCCCCGCAGCGCCGGAGCCGTGACAGAAACCATGCCTGCTGCATGTTGCACGCTTGCTTGCATGCTGCTTGCTTGCTTGCATGCTGCGTGCTTGCTTGTATGCTGCATGCTTGCTTACATGCTGCATGCTTGCTTGCATGCTGCATGCTTGCTTACATGCTGCATGCTTGCTTGCATGCTGCATGCTTGCTTGTATGCTGCATGCTTGCTTACATGCTGCATGCTTGCTTGCATGCTGCATGCTTGCTTGCATGCTGCATGCTTGCTTGCATGCTGCATGCTTGCTTGCATGCTGCATGCTTGCTTGCGTGCTGCATGCTGGCTTGCTTGCAAAAACGATAAACATAAAATTCTAAAATCTAAAAAAAAATGTTTTAAGAATATTATTATTTTAAAAAAGTGTTACGTAATTTGAATTTAATTAGATTTTTTTTATCGAAAAAGGCTTTATGTCTTTTGTATATTATTGATTGTAATATTTATGACAAACGGATTTATGACATATTATATTTAGGGATTTCAATTTTATGGCATGTGATATTATGTGATATTAAGTTCGGGTAAGTTATCATTCGGACAAATGATGATTAGGACAAAAAAAGTTATGGCACTTTAAATTATGGATAAAAAAGTTAGGTGACACAATAGAGAACCATATACAAAATAATAAAAAATACTAGCTTCTGCCTTCGACTTAGTCCACGTGGAAGTCATGTACACCACAAAAGTATCCTATAACACTCGGCAATAATATAGCTTATGATCAGTGAAATATTTTTTTTATTAATTAGCCAGTAATTCCAGAGATTACCTCTTACAAACAAAAACCTAGGACATGTAGATTGGTGTTATTATGAGTGCGTGGTAGAAGGAAATTCATCACATTTTTAGGAGAATATCTGCCGCAACCAAAAAGGCCTTGTGCAAGAGTAAAGTATACTACTACTATTAGGACCGTGCGATCCTAAAATAACGAGGCAAAAGATATTACATGACCGATATTAAAAAAAATCTTACCAAAATAGAAAAATCTGGAATGAAAAAGCCGAGGTCACATAATAGAAATATCTAAAGAGCATAGTTGTATATACCTACAAAGAATTTCTATCTACAAAGACCTTCCTTTTGAACGATTTTAATATAAGATTGTAATAAAAGGCTAAAGACAAGGAGGCAATTTCCTTTTCAAACGGTTAAGAAAGGGGATCACGAAAACAAAATCTTATGAATACATTTAAAAGCTTTAAGAAGCTCTTAAGCAGTTATCAGGTTTTTAAGTGAAAATGAGCGAAAAACAGCTATATTAACATAATTTATGCGTCCCCACTTAAGAGCCAGTGGACTTCAACCACGAAAGTGCGACCACAAACACTCGTACCTATAAAGAGGCCTTTAACGAAGCAGAAAATTACATGGTGTTTCCATCATTGCGATATTTCTTTTTGTTCCACCTGGAAACCACACCGGTTGGAATGCCATCCCATCGGACTAAAGGAGATAGGGAAGAGGGAGTGCACCTGTGTTTGCTTACACACTCTTGTCTACTATAATATCTCCATCTCCGCTAGTCTCCATTAATATTAGCCGCCGTGACCGGAATCGGTATGAACATACATTTTTATAGTTTTCTATTAGTGAAAAGAGGAGCTCGTGGCTAAATAATTACAGCCGCATAGATCGATCTTCCGGGTTAAGCCACGCTTGCCGAGGTTGGTCTGTGGATGGGTGACCATTTACCATAGCGAGTTTCCTCTGTGCCTCGGAAAGCACGTAAAGCCGTTGGTCCCGGCTGTCATTAGTAGATCTTTGAAAGTCGTTACTGTTAGTTAGAAGCCAGAAGGTCTGACAACCAGTCTTACCAAGAGTATCGTATAACCCATTACTGGGTTGTGGAGGTCTGATAGGCAGTCGCTCCATGTAAAATACTGATATTCAGCTGCATCCGGTTCGACTGGAAGCCGACCCCAACATAGTTGAAAAAAGGGTCTGTACTTCAAGAGATCACCCCTTATAAAGAAACAATCAATTTTATCTCTTTATAATATTAACTAGAAAACACATTCTTTTGGGCTTACCAAGCCAAGAGCCACAATATATTCTTCACGCCATTCAGATCGTTTTAATCTGGACCACACTTCATCACATTTCATTGTAAGTACTTCAAAAATCATTTAAAAAGCGGACGCAGCAGACTTATTTCGCACTTGAGACACCCAAATAATAAATTGCATTGTTCCATGGCCTTAGAACACACGTGAATAGTCTGTATGAAGCCCAATATGGGACATCCATGTGCAATGCCTTTGATTTGTAATAGCACTGTCACCTATGGAATACTAATATAGGCTATTATTAAATTGTTGCGTCAAACCACGTGCTAACACCACGTGCCTTAACACATTTCACATGGTGGGCACAGTAGCTTCGACACGCTGATTCAGCGTGTCGCGAGTTCGATTCCCGCATGGAACGAATATTTGTATGGGTTACAGGTTCCGGGTCTGGCCTTTGTGAGTTTATATGTTTGTAAAAGCCCCATGATATAGGAAAAAATCCTAAAAACCACTATGAAAAATATTCCACCTCTCTTGCCACTCGGATAGAGCTCTCAATAAAATGCGTATCCAACTGGCTACGTAGGCTGCTGCTAACATAACCTAGCGAAATAGACGATTAAGCTAAGGCCACACTATTAAGTACCCAGCTTAGAGATACCTAAACTAGGAGCTAAACTCATGTATAGGATACATAGCGGTCATATACAAGACGCCTAGGTTGGTGACAAACGATTCACTTTCCACTGAAACCCAGTGCAAGTAAGGCACTCCTAGCCAAACGATGGCCCACTTATTACAGTGCCCACACCTACACTTTAGAGCACATTTAAAACGCCACTGATGCCACTATCTAGAGAAGGAGGTGGCGGGACGGGGGAGGCGAAGAACCTCTCCTCCGCCCGGAGCGTCCTTGGGAGACGCTCCGGGCGTCGGGAGCCGCGAGACGACTCCCGGCCGCCGTGGACGCGGGTCTGTGGACGGTGAGCAATGGGTAGCTCACCGTCCGTACGTTATTAACTAACGATAGACCGTGTCGACGGCGCGTTCGTGTTGAGAGACGTCAAAGCCAGCTGTCAGCTCAAAGAGATGTCAACAAACAATGGAGGGGTCACTCGGGGCCCATGCCTGCCGGAGCTGCGGGTTGTTCGAAAGAGATACCGCGTCCCCGGAACGCAAAGGACACAAGAAAGAACATGGATGGGTTTTAGTCAGTAAAAGTCTGACACTTAGGGCGGGAGAAGTCATTTGATGATTTCCGATGGGTAAAAAAAAATTGATTCTGCCATTACTTACTGGGTGTACTAACACTGAACAAAAAGTATTTAAAGAAAAAGAAGGAGGTTCCTAATTGATCTCAAGTTCCAACACTCCGTAGTGGCACTTAGCCTAGGGATGCAAATTTGCCTCTTACAAGAGAAGTCCATCTGGCTGTGAGTGACGGGTGACGTGACCACGTTTCCAATGACCACTGTACTATAATGAGGGCGGATTGAAAATATTCAGGATCCACAGCTATTCACACTTTTAGTTCATTACATTTTCAATTATCCGACTTCAAAAAAGGAGGAGATTTGTTCGACAATATGTATCTTTATTTTTTGCATGTTCATCTATTTTCGGCTAATTGTTAACCGACTTAAAAAAATATAAGTATTCGAAAGTGTCCCATATAAATATCGTGAAGACCTGATATAGACCTTCGGAGATAAACAATGGAACTCTTCAATAACGAACGGTACACGTATATTAGCGCTAAGAATAATGCTCAAAGTTTCGTATGGAGAAGAATGGGAAGAAGTATAGGTACTTACTCTTTTGAAATAAATGGTTTACAATATTTTGGATACAGAATGAATGCGATGTTACTTGCATTAAACATGGTTTTTACTAACACATTTTCAGAATCGGACCAGTAATTCCGGAGATTTGTGTGTTCAAACAAAAATACAAACAAGCAAATCCTTCAGCTTATTAGTATATACCGTGTAAGGCGTACCTTTTAAAAAACAAACAAACAAAAACTTACCTTTTTTCACTTATTGTTTAAAAACTTTCCTAAAACATCTATCTATACATATAATAAAATCGTAACGAGACCAATTCTGTACATTCAATATTTTTTTCGAAAAGTGATTGCTACTTGTCAAATACATCATACTGAATCCAAAATTATAGTTTTTGGAACTTTTGTCTGATTGTTTGTTTGTTTGTTTGTATGTACGCGCATAACTCAGTAACTCCTGCACCGATTTGAAAAATTATTTTTTTGTTGGATAGCCCATTTATCGAGGAAGGTTATAGGCTATATAACATCACGCTACTACTTACGGGAGTGAAGCAGTATTAAAAAACGTAACTTAAGGTGGATGAATAAAGCCACGCGAACGAAGTCGCGGGCAGAAGCTAGTTCTAACTAAAAACATTTGTTCGAAACCTAAATGTTGTCCCAAACTTAACCAAACAATATAAAAATTGGATAACCCCTGTGTTTTATTTCACACGGTTGGTGAATAAAAATGTCTTGAAAGAAATCAAATAACTTAGTCGCCGAGAAGTAATAAGACAAGATGACAAGTTTATTCAAGAAATGTTTTTCTAGAAAAAGTAAATCTGACGACGAGCAACTTTCATCCAAGGTTAGTTGGGAAATATTTTCGTCAGATATTTACATATTTTAGAATAATATTCCGTTAAAACGAAGATCGTCAAAAGTTCTTCTTCTTTAAGAATCGATTTTAAATAAATCCTTTTTATATTTTTATTTTATCCTTGAGTTTTACCTTTGAGTACGGGTTAATTATAATAATTATATTTTATTATAATAATTATTTATATCTGTACATACATACAATCACGCCTGTATTCCCCGAAGGGTTAGGCAGAGGTGTACTAATATACACACACAGTTCGCCGGTATTATAGATCCCATGTAATACGGGGCGAGCCTATTGCCATTAACCAGGCACAAATCTCGACCCCGAGCTGCTACTGAGAATTTCATAAAAAACTCAATAACACTTTTTGCTCGACCTGGGAATCGAACCCAAGACCTCTAGCGTAGCAGTAGCACTTAGAACCACTAGGCTACCGAGGCAGTCCATCTATAGAAATAAATAAAAGTGTCTGTTTGTAATTCCAAATGAACAGCTTTTCGCTAAATGCATATGAAAGTATATAAGGTATTTACATTAAAAAATCAATTTTAAAAATTTTGTCTGTCTGTCTGTGTGTCGGTGTAAAAACACAAAAAATCAGTGGTATTACTTTTTAGGTGTATGATGTAGACTCCTACGATGCAACGTTTGCCATTCCACGAGCTATCCTTAGACTAGTTGGACTTCGCATCACCAGGAATGACTCCACTTATGTCAAGTTAGTACCTGTACACTTTTGATAATATTCATACTTCTAAGTCACAGTACACGGTTCAATTAAGTTTACATCCAAGTGGAAATTATGTTTTTCTTCCTCCACTAATCTTTTCTGATCAATTTCGTTACGGGGTATAAGACAGTTAAATCGTGTCTCCGGGACTCATCGAGCTTCATTGCCTCTTCGTTTTTCTGGCGGTCTCCACTGTAGATTCTAGCTTTCACGAGTCACAGTGGTTGAAAATAGAGCAACGGGCCTGTCTCATTAAAATAAAATTACACCCAAAAGTCAATTCTCGTAACTAAACCCGTTTAAAATCCACTCGCAAACTTATCTCAACAACAATTAATTTAAAAAAATTGACATTAGAATTCTAGCTTTCATAGAATTTGTACCCTGGTGCCAATATCGTCATATTTACCAAAAAAGTAAGGACGGCGGAAACGGTGGTTAGTGTATGTAAGTTTATATGTTTGTTGAAGCACCCAAAAACAGGAGAAATTCCTATTGAAGGGCAACGCTGTAAAATAAAACACATTCTTTCAAAGGGTACAATTCCAGGTTACTATGGAACATATTCTACTGGTTCGAGTTCGTGAACCTGTTCGTGGTGACGTGGCTGGAGCTGATCAACATGACGAAGACGGCACGGGGAGGCTCCTTCCAGGACGCCGTCGAGATATTCCGCATGATGCCTTGTGTTGGATACCTACTGCTTGGTTTGTTTGAATTTTATTATCAACTAGAGAAATGCCCGCGACGTCGGCGTCATCTGCGTGGCTTATTTCACATGGGTTATGTATTTGGTTACTGCTTCGCTCCATGTGTCGTACTCGTAGCGTGATGTTATAAAGCCTATGTTACACAGGAATAATGTAGCTATGTATTGTTGTATTCGGCTGTCATTCGTAGATCTTTGACAGTCGTTACGGATAGTCAGAAGCCAAGAAGTCTGACAACCAGTCTAACCAAAAGGTACTGTGTTCCCCAGTTACTGGGTTGTGGAGGTCAGATAGGCAGTCGCTCCGTGTAGAACATTGGTATTCAGCTGCATCTGGTTAGACTGGAAGCCGACCCCAACATAGTTGGGAAAAAGGTTAAGCAAATGATGTATTGGTGAAAAAATAGTTTAAATCGGTCCAGTATCGGACAAACAAAATAAATTTTTGCTCTTTTTTTTGAAAATGGAACACTCACTTTCACGATTGGGAATGTCACAAAATGTATGTGAAAAACTGTCAAGCGCGCGTAAGCTGTCCCGTGATTGGTTGTTAATAATTCAATCTGCCAATCACAGACGTTTACGCACCCTTGACAATTTATGTCCCATTAACTTTGCGTTCGAAAAATCGATTGTCAGTTTTTACAGAGTTTCTGATATCTCTACAATTGCTGAAACAAATATATTTGAATATTTTCAATCTATCGTAGGTAGCAAAGAACTTTATGGATAACTGCCTCGTTGGCCTTGTGGTACTAAACACGACTACTACGGTCTTGGGTTCGATTCCCAGGTCAAGCCAAAAGTGTTATTGTGTTTTTCTATGAAATTCTCAGTAGCAGCAGAGTTAGGATTTGTGCCAGACTCGCCCCCTATTACATGAGACCTAAACATACCGCCGAGCTGTGGGTGTACATTGGTACACCTCTGCCTAACCCTTGGGGGAACACAGGCGTAATGACATGAGGGTTAATGGATATCCAATCCATGAAAAACTTTGACCCTCACTTTCATGGAGACGTTGATAAAAAAAAAGTACATGAATAAACAAATGAACTGCCATTTTCTAGCGATGGCCAAATCCTACAAGATAGTCTACCACCGCTCCATATATGAAAACCTGGTGAGTGAACTGCGCAGCATGTGGCCGCGGGGGGAGGTGTCGGATGAAGAGCATCTCATCGTCAGCACCGCACTGAGGCACCTCAACTATGTCATACAAGGTATCTATTAACAACTAAATGATCTTTTAAAACAGGGCTTCCTCTCTCCTAACCTTATGTTGCTGCGCCCTACAGGATCCGTAATGATTTCAAATACACTATATTTACCACCTAAGAATACATATGGAAAAGCAATAAAGAAATTGAGTATTGAGGTATGTAACACATTCGATCGGAGATGCCTGTAGTACTATTCTGTAAAATCTCCTTCGGCGATGAGCTTCAGGTGTTTTTTTTTTTTAATGGGACTATCCCTCTTCTCTCTCCCCTTTCACTGCAACCCCCAAAAACCCAGAATCAACAGCGGGGACTGCCTGCCTAAAAAGCGTTGAAGCAATGAAGCTTGACAAGTCTCGAAAAACGATTTAACTGTCTCGTATCTTGTAAATTAATGAGAAAAGATTAGTGGAGGAGTTTCCACTTACCTCCAAACAAGCAGGAGACAGAACAGACACAAAGGAATGTTTACAACTGGGCAGGCAAGGTGGGGGTAGCGAGAAAGAAAGACTTGAGGTGAGTTGTCAAAGCTAAGCGCCAGGTAGGATGACAGCTCAAATCAAGCTCAGTTCACCGAAATTCACCGAATCAAATATTCGCAGAACAGGCTAACTTTCACGGAACAGTGCTAAATATACCTTCATGAACACTTTTCTGCAAAGTGGACTTGCACCAAGGATCACTAAATAGGTATATTTTAAGCGTTAATTTAAACGTATGTAGAACATCACTATGTGCCTATCAAATTATTTGAAATTGACAGTAACAGTTGGATACTAGACACAACCAATCAATTGATATACTTTTTATGAGCTGTCAAAGTGTCAAACGTATGTAGAACAACACTACATACCTGTCAAATTATTAGAAGTTGACAGTGATAGAATTGGGTAATTGGGTACTTATAAACAACCAATCAATTGCCCGATCAATATTTTTTATGAACTGTCAAAATGCGATTAGCCCGTGCAGGTGGCCCAGTATACCTCATACTTTACTTAAGGCGATAATTCTAAATTACAGTCTTCATAAGTGCCCCTTTCCTGGCGACAAACTTGAGACTTCAACGGTAGCTATCTAATAACAGAACAGACATAACATTCGTATTAATTAGTCCTTAACACTAAAGGCCCGGTCACATTGGAGCGAACAACTTGCAGGCGCGGGGCGGATATATTTCAGGCAGAAGTATTTCATACCAACGCGGTCAGCCTGTAGGCTACGGGTAGCGTAAAGCTGTAGAATGAAAAGGTTAGGTATCTTTATGGGATTTCTATATTTAAAATGTAATGACGTTTAATCAAATAACACTTACTCAAAAACGTTGTGCGTTGCTGCTGTCGCGTTGTTTTGGTGTAAATACTAGGCACAACAGTTTTATTTTTTTCGTTTATTTGTTTTTATTTCAAAAACGGTAATTGTTTCTATCTTTAGGGGGGCATAGGTCTAGCAGTGGGCATCGTTAAGATGATATGATAAGATGAAAAACCCTTGCCCCACACTAAGAATTTCTCCTGTATTGTAGGTGGATTACAAACATATAAACTCACATACACAAACAGCCAAACCCGGAACAACTATCTACTTGTTTTTTTTTTATGATTTTTGATTTTATTTTAATATTTGCTCTCCTTCACGGCAAAACATAGCGCACGTATAATAACCTAAGGTCTTTATGTAAATACCTATGTTTCACAAATAAACGCTCTGATTGTGATTCTGTGGGTCAAACAAATGTTTCGCACTCGCGACCGCGCTTTCAAGTTACCAGTCCAGTGTGTCGGGGCCTTTACTTCAATTAACGGAAGACCATTTAGGAAAGCTCCTATCTAGTACTTGCGTGGAAAAACCTAATAATAATAACTTCCAATTCCATCAGAATGAGGTCTTGGAATAGTTATTTCTAATGCCTGGATATTCACTAGTTTGTTTGGAATACGTACCTATTTAGCTTCAGCTAGTTTTTATGTGTAGGTAGGTAATTTATAAGTAATTGTTTTCTTACAATTGCAGTTGTATTTGGTCATTTCTTTGGATAAAATGGTACTTGAAAATAGGGTTCCACCTACTTTTTTTACTTTTGTCTTTTGGTCTTGGGTTCGATTCTCAGTTTGAGCAAATGTTATTGGGTTTTTCTATAAAACTCTCAGTAGCAGCTCGGAGTAAGGATTTGTGCCCGGCTAATGGCAATAGGCCCCCTATTACATAAGGCCTAAAACATACCGGCAGACTGTAGGTGTACATTGGTACAGCTTTGCCTAACCCTTCGAAGAATACAGGCGTGATGCTATCTATGTGTACGTAATTTTGCTCTGTACTTTTAGGCAACCACATCTCATAAGTCAGTCAGCCCTGCTTAGCCACTTTGCAAACAGAATAATATTTTTAGATAATACTAGCAGACCTGACACTCTTTCATTTGACACGTTTCTTGCAGCGCCTTCTACCAGATCCAATTGTGAATATAAACTATCCAGGGACCTACTCAAACACATAAAATAAATAAAATAAAATAAAATCGGTATAGCCGTTTAGACACAAAAGAAAAGTTAAAAATCTTACCACTTCTACGTTGTGAGCTTTAAAACAATATTCTAATACCTAAAATCAAACTCATCATCATCTGCTTAGCCTATCTGGTATAAATACAGCAATGCTTAAATAGGTACCTACCTATATCAGATTCCGTGGTTTGGTGCGTCACAATACAGACGAGTATCTTGAACGGTATGCATAAATAACTTAAGCACATTTATCATGCCCCAATTCGTCTTCCGACGCAACTCATTTTTATGACAAGTTCATATTTTATACCTCAA
Source organism: Caradrina clavipalpis (assembly GCA_932526535.1). NCBI lineage: Eukaryota > Metazoa > Arthropoda > Insecta > Lepidoptera > Noctuidae > Caradrina > Caradrina clavipalpis. The sequence goes on from OW052110.1 coordinate 4,719,911, forward strand.
AACGAAATATAGCTATATATCTACCCCGCGGTGTCACCCGCATTCCGTTACGTCTTTGGTTACTGATCCGCACTCGTTGGTTCACAGCGTGATATGCTATACGTATTAACTTTTCTCTTAATCTCTATCTGTTGATAAATAATAAGATTTTTAAATTTTCTAAAAGGTTGCACGTCTTTTAACAATGGATTGTGCTATTGGTAAAATGCACAGTCAATCGTATAATTATAAAATTAATGTAATTGTAAAAAATATAGTAAAACTTTCCTTTTTAAAAGTATATTTTGGAAGGGGCAACTAGATTCAATATTCTTTTTGTTGTAAATAACGTTCAAAAATGCCATAAAATTGTCTTGAAATAAATAATTTGACTTTGACATTGGCTTGTGGCGCCTCTAGCGGCCAAAATCTAAAGTACGTATAACGTTACGTTCCATCACATGTAATACCAGCCTATTATTATCCCACTGCAGAACAAAGACCCCTTCTCATACAGAGAAGGCACGAGTATTGATCACCACGCTTGCCTAAGATGATTAGATTGATGATTTCAGACTAAGTCGGTCTCCTCACGATATTTTCCTTATGCGATGTTAATGATGTCCAAGATAAACTTATATGATATTTATATTTACTTGTTATAAAGATATACTTAAAACATAAGAATTAAAAAAGTCACATGTGTACTTGCTCGGTTTTGAACCCGTAATCCCATGCATTAGAGGCCTTTATATGGTAAAATCTTTCACAGGTTACTACTGGTGCAACAACGCCCTCCTAGTGATCTTCCTCTCGCCGCCATTCGTGGAGATCATCAAGATAGCTCTGGGACATGAGGTGCCTCTCATCTTGCCGTTCTTCTACTGGTTCCCCTTCGATCCCTTCCAGAGAGGGTACTATGAGGTCATTCTAGCGGCGCAGACGTGGCATGGTAAGTGGAAATTATTTACTTCAATACATATACATCGATCACATCATAAATATGAAAAGACTCCCAGAAACTCTTTCTGCTAATAAAACATAGAACGTGACACCTCAAATGAATGGCTTATGTGTTGAAAACAGATCGCCAAGATCACATCATCATCTGCTTAGCCTTTTCCCAACTATGTTGGGGTCGGCTTCCAGTCGAACCGGATGCAGCTGAATATCAGTATTTTACATGGAGCGACTGTACACCTATAAAACCTATTATCGTAACGTTCCTTGCCATAATTATACTAGGTATAAAATACACAATCAGTGCTTCGTGAAAGTACCTATAATTACAGTTTGCAACTAAGTTAAATACCTAAGTTAAACTAAACTAACTAGATTAATCACTGTCGGAGTACACAAAGCTAGTTTTAAACCATACAGACGACTTCGCCCGCGTAAATGTCGGTTATCGCAAACGCAGGCAAAGTCGCGGAATAAAATATAGCCTATGTCCTTTCTTGGGGTTCAAAGTTGCTCTGTACCAAATTTCATCAAAATCGGTTCAGTAGTTTAGTCGTAAAAGCGTAATAGATTGACAGATACAGTTACTTTTGCATTTATAATATTAGTATGGGTACGAAGCAGAGTGAAACGTTTGATGTATCATCTACTAATTAATGATACCTTTATGACACTGACAAAATTGTTGTGTCTCTTCCACTAAAACCACTAATAAAGAGTTAAAGTTCAACCTCTTCTTTTGTCAAAATTCTTTCTCATAGCGAAAGCTACATTATCAGCGAGTAAAATAGGCTATATTTTTTTTTTTTAAATGGGTTTGTAATAAAGTTAACACTTAGGACGTCGCGAGCAAATACGAAATTTAGCATAATTTTAATTTATTTCATTAATTTAATTATTGAGAGATTGTGTGTTAATTCATTTTAGCAAAACTAAGCTCAACTATAATCTTATACAGGACTAATAACAATCTGGTTCATGTTATGCGGCGACCTGCTGTTCTGCATATTCCTGAGCCACATCACGACTCAGTTCGACCTGCTTGCGGTCAGGATACGAAGACTCGTCTATGTTCCCGTGGATCAGCAACTAGTTGACACTTATCCGCTAGGTAAGTCACTAAGTACGTAAGTTTACCGTAAGTTACTGCCTCGTTAGCCTAGTGGTTCTAAGCACGACTGCTACGCTAGAGGTCTTGGGTTCGAGTCCTAGGTCAAGCAAAATGAGTTTATTGGGTTTTTCTATGAATTTCTCGGTAGCAGCTCGGAGTTTGGATTTGTGCCCGGTTAATGACATAGGCTCGCCCCCTATTACATGGGACCTAAATATACCAGCGAACTGTGGGTGTACATTGGTACACCTCTTCCTAACCTTTCGGGGGATACAGGCGTGATGGTGATGGTATAATAACTGACTTGACTGCCCCGTTGGTCTCGTGGTGGCAAGCGTGACGGTTGAGCGTGGGGTCCTAGGTTTGATTCCCAGGTCAGGCAAAAAGTGTTATTGGGTTTGGTTTTTCAGTTAAATGATAAACCAAGCTAGTTAACTAATTTCTTTGGAACTACCTCCGAACAAACAAAAAAAGAATCATCGAAATCAATTCATTTTTTATTTATTTATTGGGTAGTTAACACTACTTCTTCTTCTTATCGTGTGGGCAGTAAGGTCTAACGACCCCAAACACCCTAGTGTCAGAGTTTCTAAACCGCCTCAGGGGCCTCTGACATGGTTACTGATGTCAGTGATGTCCAAGATAAACTTAGAAAGTACATATGAACTAGGAAAAGTCACATTTTACTTGCCCGTGCCCGGTTGTGAACCCACAACCTCGTGCATGGGAGGCGGGCGCCTTAACCACTGGGCCATCACGACACTTCACTACTGACCACATATAATTACCAAAAGACACGACTATATAATATCTATATTATTATTATTAAAAGACACGACTTCTCTAAAAAAAAACACTTTATTTCAGCCCTGAAAACCGATTAGTTTTCAATTTATTATAAAATGAGTTTTTTTTCTTGGTTCGAAATCAATAAATAGTCAATTAAGTAGCTGATAAGTGACGTCACAGTTCAATATTGCAATACAAAATCTATGGGACAATCGCGTTTTGACAGTTCATAAAAAGTATGTCAATTGATGGTGGTGTCGACTACCCAATTTTTACCCGACTACGGCGAAGCAAAAGGAAGGTTATTCATTGTTTATAACCTACTGATTTAATGTTGGTGAACACAGGCTTTAGTAGTCGTATGTACTAAGCTTAAGCGTGGGTGTTACTACGTATCTTGGAAAAAGTGTTTGTAAGATTTTTCCTTTAGGTCATCAGGGATTAGGTACGTACTTAAGTACTCAAAAGCTGCCCGGAGTCTGGATTTGTGGCTCATCCCCTTTTAAAGGGGGCTTAAATGAGTTGTGGGCGTGGGTTCTGTAGTAATCCCTGGACGCGGGATTATTACTGGTATCGGAGTTATCAATCTATGATTATTGAAAGACTTTATCCATACTAATATTATAAAGAGCAAAGATTTCTTTGTTTGTTTGTTTGTACCGGATAAGCTCAGAAAGTACTGGACCGATTTTAATAATTTTTTCACCAATAGGTAGCTACATTATTACTGAGTAACATAGGCTATATAACATCACGTTACGACTCACGGGAGCGGAGCAGTAACCAAAGACGTAACTTATGGCGGTCGAAATAAGCCACGCGGACGAAGTCGTGGCCATTTCGCTAGATATATTATTATAATGTAGTTAAGGTATCAGGGGAGACGGGAACAGTTTAGATTTTCACGGTTTTTCTTTTATTTCATTTATGTTAGAGAGATTTGATTTTTATGATTGACCCTATTGATTGATGTCATAAAAGTACCTACAGGTTGGTATTTTTCACATATAGAAGAAATATGAATATTGTATCCAAGATTTTGTAAAACCAAATAGAAGGAAAAGAGTGTCTATAGAGATTCTTGCTCGTTCTTCTCTTCAACTTTAAACTGTAACTTCTTGGCACTTCAAAAGTGCCTGTAAATGGTCTAATTGAAATAAATGCTTTGACTTTGACTTTTTTCGGATAATAGCTGATGCGATTCCCGAGTATGGCCAGCGAATTCTCGAAAATCTTTGAAGTAGATTTGTTTCTCTTTAATAATAGAGGAATATTCCATTTAAAATAATCGATATTAAGGTTATAAAATGGATTCCATTCAGGTCCATTGATTCATTTCACCCTGTATATGGAAACTAAGAAGGTGAATAAAAAAAAATAAAAAAATGATAATAAAGATGTAAGTGTCATCCATGGCAGTTAAAAGATGACCAATTCCAACTGACCGCAAAAACATCCACGCTCCCTTTCATCCCAAAAGTGAAAGAAAGAAACACAAAGTAAATGATCAAGGTTCAATTAACAGAAGCATATAATTAAAACCGTCTTTATTACGAATACCTAAGGGTTAACGTGTGAAGAAAGTCCACCCCTTAGCTTGATTAAAAGACAAGACGCCTCCCTTTGCCTCATACGGCGACTGTAAAAGACGTTGGTACTAGATACGGTCAGCAAAAGAAGTCGATGAACAATGTTTCTTTTACATGACATACATACATATCATCACGCCTGTATTCCCCGAAGGATCACGCAGAGGTGTACAAATGTACACCTACAGTTTGCAGGTAAACATACACCCCCCATTTTAAGGAACGGCACCTAAACATAGGTGCCGTTCCTTATAATGGAGGGCGAGCCTATTGCCATTAACCGGGCCAAATCCTAAGACCGCTGCTGAGAATTTCATAGAAAAACCCAATAACACTTTTTACTCGACCTGGGAATCGAACCCGTCATGGGTTCGATTCCCAGGTCGACTCGACTCCCAAGGCGCGCCTAGGAACACTAGGCTAACGAGGCATCTAAACATACCGGCGAACTGTGGGTACACTGGTACACTCTGCCTGACCCTTCGGGGAATATAAGTCTGGTGGTATGTGTGTTAAATAGAAAAGTAACATCACAATACACCGTTGTTCAAAATTTTAGCCAATACCTGAAAGTTTATTTTTCCTTAATTTTACATCCGTTTCGTATTTTCTTTGCTCAAGTTTTCAAATTTTAATGGATTTTTGCTGCTGACTGTACCTATAGGATGTACTTAAGGTCCTATAGACTCAAATACCTGTCTCTTAATGAACTCGTGTGCACTTTACACCTTTGACATCTTTAGTAGCGAGATACACAAACAGATAAAGGTCTTGATGCAGATAGAGACCACTTTTATGGTGGGTCCACACGACACAGACTTAACACAGACTTCTATAGAATTTTGTCTGTAAAACAAATCAGTACAGACAAATGTCGGTGTATCAGAAAAGTTGGAAGTCTGGGTACATGTCTGTACGATTGTCGGAGCAAAACTCATGATTATTGAATTACTTAATTTATTCATTAAAATCGAAGTCTGAACTGATGAAAAGTCTGCACAGACATTTGGTAAAGACCTCTGAGTAAAAATTTTTACTCAGACTTTATAGTCTGTGCAGATATATGTACAGACAAAAGTCTGTATCGTGTGGACCCACCATTAGGGGCCGTTTTTTGCACTTTAGTATTTAGGGCACGTCCTTGTTCCCTGCTGTTTTTACTATACCGGGTGGAAAGGACCAAGGGCTTAATCTACAAGATTCTAGAAACGCTAGCGATGAAATCTTACATTGATTTAAAAAGAAACAGCAGGGACCAAAAAACACAAGACAGTTAATTGTTGCTCCCGTAGGTACTTGTTGAATTTCACTACCTCGGCGCTTTTCTGATGGCTGCCATTGTTGAATCTGCAGGAGTTGTAGTGATTTGGTAATAGTGTGTAGGCATTGTCCCAGATAAAAATAAATATTCGATCGCGTAGGTACGTATACTTCATGTCAATTTGTATGGGATATTGTAATTCCCATTGTTGTCACTAGACGGTGTTATTTCAGTTTTAGTGTAAACTAACGATTAGGTGGTGGACACCACTATTGAAATGACGTACTTTTTATGAGCTGTCAAAACGCGATTCCCCCATAGATTTTGTTTTTTTTTTGTAAATGTGACGTCATTTATTCACCTATTCAATAAACTAACCATTTATTGATTTCAAACCAACAAAAAAACTAATTTTACAGTTAATTGAAGACTTATCGTATTTTTAGGTCGAAAATAAAGTGTTTTTTGGATAAGTTTTCTCTTGGAATTATTTGTTAATAATGGTGTCAATTATCCAATTTGAAACTCAGGTAAAAACAAAAGAATCTAGTTAAAATACCCACAATGTGTGCATGTAAATGTCTGATATAAAACTAAACAATCTGATTTACAACCTTCTCCCGTCTGGACAGAGTTTTCAATTAATCAAGCGTCCGACTGTTTCCATTACCATTAGAAGTAAGTAGTTTCCACCGATAACCGTTAGCTTTTCCAAGATATATTTGGAACTATTTGGAAGCTACGCGCCAATTCGATATTGGTTCCTTTTTTGTATTTCGAATTTTTCTTTTTCCTTTTTGTTTTTCTTTTTTCTTTTATTCAACGTATTCTAGAACGTTGGGGTTTGAATCTTGATTTACACGTTCGTGTATGTTAAGATGGGTCGCTGTTTCCGAGTAATGAGGTTTTGAGGCAGTAGGGACCTCTAACGTTTTAGACTTAGAAATAAAAATGTTAGTTTTTCTACACAAAGGTTTTTAGGGTCAAAGTAAGTAGGTTGGGTTGTTTATGTTTTTGTAGACCTTTTGCGCAAAAGGTTATAATATAAAGTTTATTTTTTTTGCACAAATTATATACTATACTAATAATATGTTGTAGTTGTAGTAGTAATGTATGTATTTGAAGAGTTTGTTTAGTGGAATGCACTAATCTCAGAAGCTACTGATCCGATTAGAAAAAGCCCATAAAACCGTACCTCCTATATCGAGGAAGGTTATAGGTTTTAGTTAGCTATAATATGACGCTAAGACTTCAGCCTCCCATTGCTTCATTAAGCCAAATACAAAATAAAACTTATTATCTTGGAATTGTGATCATTTTACGATAACACCCTATCTATGACTATAGTGAAGTATTATAATTCAAGGGGAATACTGCAAAGGCTACGCACGGAAGAACAAAGAGCTAATCGACACGTTTGATGACAAGGATTGGGAGGAGAAGCATCAGAAGGATCTCTCGGAGATCATTGTGCGACATCGGGCGCTGGTCAGGTAAAGTATCTGGGTCAAATCAGCAGAAACTAATCTTACTGAAAGGGCTTCCCGATTTATAAAATTAGGGTGGTTACCAAAAGTACTACTTAGTTACATCATTATTTGATATTTTATAATACAAAATGTATTTATTTGTTATCACAACACCACATAATTTTTTTTACGGATATTTCTCAGGGTGAAAGTACGCACGATCATGAACTACTTGAATTATATGACCAACCCTGAAATATGAAAAAAAATTGTGCAGCCCCCTACAAAAAATTACTAGTTATAACACGATCACAATGTACGGAGTAGCTGTTTTCAGCCCCCTACAAAAATTCAATATAACACGATCAAAATGTACGGAATAGCTGTTTTTTATTTTTCATATTCCAGAGTTGGTACGTTATTTAAAGTAGTAGTTCATGATGATGCGTACTCTCACCCCCTGAAAATTCGGTAGTGAATTAATTGTCGTGTTGTGTAATAGTATTGGTGGAATATTTTAATTTTACAATCATTTACGGTTCTAAGGCACCGACTCTTTTTAACTCTGAAAGTAGGTACAAGTTAGGGTACAAGATAGGTACTAGAACTGTTTTCAACTGAATGTTTGCAGGCTCTCCGGTGATGTCGAGAACATGTTCAGCTTCGCTTTGCTGGTCAACTTCTTCAACAGCTCCATCATTATCTGCTTCTGTGGCTTCTGCTGCGTTGTAAGTATCAAACAGAGGATACCACTACATGCTCAGTAGAGTTTGCACTCATTGTACTTAGGCGTTCTTCTAATTGACTATCGATCGTAGGAGTGAACGATGCGATTTGTCGCACGGTGGAAATGTGTTCTAAGAAGAATCTTAGAGTATCGAAAAATAGAACGACGCCTTAGAAATTATGCTAGACCGTGACGTGAGCTAGGCTTGTCACGTACGAGGCGTAGACGAGAGAGGGATCAAAATGTCACCAACATTTCTTATGAGTTCATCCTAGGACTAGGTAGGTACGTGTCTATCCGAGACTTATGGTCATCAGTCAACACACAGTCAAACACAGCAACAACATCACTTTCAAACATCCAATCGTTAAATGCAAACATGCTGACCGCGAGCTGTAACCTTTTTTAACCCCAGCCTTAAAAAGAGGGGTGTTCAATACGTCAATACGTTTGACGTGTCTGTTTGTCTGTCTGTGGCACCATAGCTCTTAAACGGGTGAACCGATTTGAATGCGGTATTTTTTTATTTGAAAGCCGGTTTATTGGTTCATAGATAAGTTTCATGAAAGTTGGTTCAGCCATTTCAAGGTTATCAGCTCTTTTGTTAGCTGCGGTAGGGAACTTTATTCTTCAGTCGGGGGTTACTTATAATTCTGTTTATTTATCTTGTCATTTAAAAAAATGTTTTAACGCTCTTGTTTTAAAGTTTTAACTTGAATGGCAAATTATTTGCTTTATGAGACATGCATTTACACTGTAACATTGAGGGATGTCCTTTTTCTAAAAGACCGAGACTCTTCCCCCCTCCAGCCCACCCCCTATATCGTCAATAATATTTGCGTAAGGAGATAGGTAAGCATTTGACCTTCTTTCAGTATGCAACGATGTATCTGCCCATGAAAATAGGTGATATTATTTTATTTGTTTGTTTTCATGTCAGATCTATTTTACACATATATAACCTTACGCCTTATTCCCATGGGGGTGGGTAGAAACCACAGAACGCCACCTGCTACGATCCTTATATACTCCTTTCGCCTCGGCCACATTCATACATCTGGTCATACAAACACGTCGGTTACGGGTACTGCGCACCCGACCTTTCTGAAGAACCTCACCAATAAGGTCAGAATAGGTCTTTCTAGGGCGTCCCCTCCCGGCGTTGCCACTCACATCTGGCATATAAATCCCTTTTGTAAGTCGCGTTTCACTCATCCTCTCAACATGAACGAAACATCTAAACATACTTTTTTCAACCTTTGTTACTAGATTTATTTTATTTCAACAAGAGAACAAAAATTGATTATTGTCACTGAAATATTGGCATTCCACCTTTTGCCAACGGGCCACGACCCATTTTATTCGGCTCTGTAGCAAAATCCATTCTTATCTGACGTCTCCTATCTATAAACTACCTACCTGCCAAAATTCAGCTTTGTAAGTCAAGTACTTTCCGAGATTTCTTGTTGAGTCAGTGAGTGAGTGAAACCTTTCGCTTTTAAGTATATTGGCATAAAAAAGACACTGGATAGTACACACCATTAAAAAAAAATCTAAGACACAATTTTTCTAAAGAATCACTTTATTTTAAACCCTTAAAATCCCGAATAATTTTAAATAGACTGTAAAATTCGATTTTAGTTGCTTTGAATTAATTAATTAATTAGTTAATTGAGTCGTCAAAAATATGACGTCATAGTATAGTATTGTCGTACAAAATCCTAGGGGGGTGTCGCGTTTTGACAGCTCACAAAAATGGTGTTTACTTTCCAATTTAGATGGGCACCGGATAGAAATTAGTTGGACTGCGACAAACCAGCTACCTACGACCTACCAGTACCTATCTTATCAGCATAATGCTGTACTATGGAAGACCAAAGCACTGCGCTGATTTTCAGTAGTCACCTGAAAAATATACCAGTAACATATCACCCATCAATTACACAGCACACTTTCTTATATAAATAATATTTAATTTTATTTATCGTCAATCAGCAGAGACGTCTGGCGTTTACCTATACATAAAACTATTTAGTTACTTACAAATAATATGTTGCCAAGCTATTTTGCTCTTTCAGATTGTAGAGAAATGGAACGAGATGGTTTACAAGTCGTTCCTTACTACTGCACTGTCGCAAACTTGGTTATTGTGCTGGTATGGACAACGGCTACTGGAGTCGGTAAGATAACCACACACTAGGTACTTACACTTACCACAGAATAAAGAACTACCAACTAAATAGAATAACAATGTTCTCCCGATCGAATATCCGTCGTTGCGGCCACAGGTGTGTGCACAAACGCAGGTGCAAACCCTGTTCACTCGCTCTCATTTATGACGGCAATCTGACGCAACTGGGAAGAGATCCAGACTTAGGACCAACGGCGACATATGCTTTACGAGAGACCGGGATCTGGGTGTCACACCGCCAACTACCGATCTTCGGTTGGCCGACCTAGGAATCGAACCCTGTACAGAATGCTCAGAAGTCGGATTTGCGACCATATTCAGCAGTCACAACACTTAGCTATCGGTCATTTTAGAATTCATTTGAATAATTAACATAAAAAGAACAAAATATGAATACAATCTTTAACAGAAATAAGTAAGACAGTTTTCCTCGAGAGATAAAAAAGGCATTAATATTTTTAACCCGCCCCGCACACTGCCCCGTTGGTCTCGTGGTCGCAAGTGCGACTGCTGTGCAAGGGGTCGCGGGTTCGATTCCCAGGTCGAGCAAAAAGTGTTATTGGGTTTTTTCTATGAAATTCTCAGTAGCAGCTCGGAGTTTGGATTTGTGCCCGGTTAATGGCAATAGGCTCGCCCCCTATTACATGGGACCTAAAATATACCGGCGAACTGTGGGTGTACATTGGTACACCTCTGCCTAACCCTTCGGGGAATACAGGCGTGATGGTATATATATATATATATATATATATATTTTTAACCCTACAAATAAACATAATGATAAAACACCAACAAACAAATTCTGACACAATCATAAACAATAAATTTTCCAATGTATTTAACTTGCCCCTATCAATAAGGAAACTCGCGGTAAGAAAATCTTTGTAATCTCATTTTAAGATACCGCCTGATTTTTCGGAAAAAAACGTGAATTTTAAGGTCGGAAACTGGATATTTTCACCCTTTTTGGGGTATTCCTAATGAAATGATACTTGAAAAACACGGTCATCGCGCAAAAAGTCGTGGAAGTCGTTAGTCCTACCCTGACTTGCAAAGTTGTGCCCACTTGAAATTGAAAACGACTAAAAAACAATTTGGCGGGAAAGCGCCCATTACATAATAGATAATACCACCCTATTATCTGTTGTTTTTTTTTTTTCAATTTGAAAGAAACGTTTAGACGAACTAATTATGTTTTATGAAATGCAATCTTCTGTTGCTTGCTGGGCAAGCTGTAGTGTCCCTAAAAATATTCTCAGAATTCAAGCAGATTTGTTATAAACCAATATAATTATGGGTTTTTCGTCTCGTGGTCTCAAGCACTACCGCTAAGCATGCGGTTCGATACTGGGCTCGCTTCACAGTTCGGGTAAAATGTTATGGATTTTCCATTAGATATTTCTCAGTAGCTGCCCAGAATTTAAAAGGACGTTTCCCATCCTATTGCCGTTCCATGGCACTATAAGAGTGAAGGAAGAGGGAGTATACAACTGTGTTGACCACGGAGGTATTGGCGTACACACTTATACACATAGGCGTATATAGGGGGGGGCCTGGTGGGCCGGGCACACCCCAGAATGGTCTTGTGCCCACCCCAGGCTGTAGGGCTCACCTGTAGGGGCCAGGCCCCCCCTGAAAACTAATTCTAGATACGCCAATGCTTATACACTGTTATATCTAGCTGTTCTCCATTTATATTGCCTGGCTTGTGTTAGGTTGGGAGGATATATATTAATATTTTTAAATAGGTATTAGTTTCTGGGTATATTTTTTTCCCCACAGAGTGAAGGACTTTCGGATGCCCTCTACGAGAGCGGTTGGTACCTAGCATCCAAGAAGATTAGAAGCTCGGTTCTCATTATGTTGCACAGGTAAAAAAAAAGTGGTCTAAGTAGTATTGTAGGTAATTATTATTGTCCAAGGTCCAAGTAGATATGAGTAAATAGCCGCAACCCATAAATATCTAAATGATGCCTACATAATAAGTCCTAAAATGGTTTAACATTTTCAGAGCTCAAAAGGACGTGCATGTCACAACATATGGGTTTTCTATCATTTCATTGGCGAGCTACACTACGGTACGAATGTTACTTAGTAGACTGTCTTACACAAGCTTCCTCAGAAGACTGAGGAATCTTTTGTGAGACAGTCTAAGATTTTATATTTTTCAGATAATCAAGACATCCTGGTCGTACTTCACCTTACTTCTCAATATTTATAAAAAATGAAAGGACGAGGTACTTTTTCAAGTAGGACGGTTTATCAGTTGATGCCGCACACCCTAGATCTAACCGCTTGTTAAATGCAATGATGTTACGCTTAAAATGTAATGATGTATTGTAGGCATTTCCGCTAAGTTATTATTGCCCGGGGGCGCTTTATAGTATAAAGCGCCTCAGTTTATAGCATTCTCATGATTTTTTGAATAAAGTAATTAGACATGGTCTTTGAGTTTTATTCAATAGTTTTTTAAGTGTCAAAAAATTATGCGGTAGAGGATAGAAGAACTCTTCTAAGTAAGATGGCATACTTATCTCATTTTCGACCAAAGTGTCGCTTATGCCCTATATGCAATTAACCGTCGATATTAATTACCCTGGTCGAATAAGTATCCCAATATGCAAGATTTCAAACTTTTCATGTATTTAAAAGGTAAACTAAGTGACTATGGCTTGCTGTCAGTCAAGTCACCCTGTCTGCTTGACAGTTAACTTTTTTTCATTCATTCATTTGTTGTTTGTGGTCGTGTTTGTGTTTTACGTCGTGTGCGGTTTCGTCGGCGGACAAAATGTCGAATAAGAAAAATAAAGAAATAGAGGTTCACGACAGTGAAAGTGAAGAAGAACAGGATTCTGGAAGTGAAAAAGACTCGGACTTCGATTCTGATGGGAACTTTGTTGGGGACAAGGTGGGTTTAAAATGATAACCTAAAAATCACATGGCATGCCGCGTTGTATTTGTTGTTTATTTTGCATTACTATTTTTTTATTTACTAGTTTATCTTTCTTGATGATAATTATTATGTAATAAGGTTAATAAAAGAAATCGTTTTTACGTTTCTTTTATTTGAAATTGGATTTTTTCCATAAACCTACTGATTTTTTTTTTCATAACATTATGAAACGTACGTACTGGAAATTAGTCATACGTTCTGCTTTTTTGTTCAAGTTTTTATTATTGTTTTAGGAGTTACAAGCCGACTTCGAAGGTCGTAACCCTGAGGACTGTGACTTCCATGGCATCAAGCAGCTGCTAAGGCAACTATTCCTCAAGTCTAATGTTGAATTGGGTGGTCTGGCACAGATCATTATTTGTAAGTAAATAAAATATAGGTTTTCGATAAAATAAAATACTTTCTGCTTCACTAGGCCTCTTTGATTTTATTTTTAAAGCATATTTAATTTCTATGGTTGGACTATTTCAAGGCCTTAGAACATTATAATAAAACGAAACATATTTTTTTACATTTAGTCTTTACATAGATTAAAATATTTTGTACATAATTAATAATAAAGACCACTAGTGCAAAATAAGCCTGAATTGAAATACATCTTTAAGAAAAACACCAGATAAATAAATAAATTCAACCAATCTAAATTTACCATAATTTTATTGCAGCTCAAAACTATGTAGGCAGTGTTGTGAAACAGTGCTTAGATGATGGTATGGAGGATGAGGATGATGAAGACGATGGTAGTGACGGAGTGTTTGGCATCACCACTATTATTAATATTACCAAGAGAAAAGTAAGTAAAAATATAAACAAACATTTTTTTACAGCCTCAAATATCTACTGCTAGAAAGAGGCCTAGCATTGGCACCGGGACCAGGTTTTGTGAGACATACAGCTGGTTCCTGTACCCTTCACCAGGCTCTGGCTTCATCTTGGCCTACCTAGGATGGATATATTTTGCTGTCACCAAAAAAGTTTATCCCACTGATGTTTGGGCAATTTTTTCTTCAGTTTTCTATATATATGTTTCCATTTTTTTATATTGCAACAACACAAATATAAACTACAAGCGATAAGCTTACTTCCTCTGAACCATATTATTATACAGACAGCACTATTTAAAAGCAGAACTCTTATACATATAACAGTATTATAATAAATAATATTATTTGTTTCCATGAAATTGATAATACAGAAGTGTAGGATATACTATTTTAATTCAGGTTTCTGATAACAAATAAAACCTAGGTAGAATCAAATATTATTATTTCCGTGACCTAATATGATATTACATTAATTTTCAGGAAGAACAATCCATACAACAAATTCGGACATTACTTACAACTTTAGCAGAAGAGAATGCAGATGACAGAACTAAAGCCCTAATCAAGAAGATCCTAGCAAACGAGTCAGAGCATGTTGGACTAGTCATCAATGAAAGGTGGGAATCGGCCTAATGTAATAACTCCCACAAATAACAATTTTAATCTGAGATTTACGGATAGGGCTTAGCAAAATGAAGAAGCCTTACACGCAAATTATTGCTTAGTTTAAATTGACACCCATGGAAAAATAGCATTAAAACTTATTTGAATAAGTTAAGTTAGTCTATTATGATATACATGCTTTTATAACAGACTATTAAATGGATTATATTATTATCCACCAAATGGTTTGGAGTTCAAACACATTTTCAGTTTTTTAAAACATCTTTCATGAAATCATTCTAAAACTAATGCTTAATTAAAACTACAAACATTTGAAACAACTGTCTACTTTTACAGGATCTTGAACATTCCCGCAGCCATCAGTGTACCTCTGTTCTCGTCCCTGCAAGGTGAACTGGAGAAAGCAACAAAGAAGAACATGCCCTACACATTCCAGTACCTGATATGGATCTGCAAGACTTATAATACTGGAGGTATGTTAACATTGAACTCACATCGTAATGCTTAGTAGTCAGGTTTGTAATGATGCTAGACCGTGACGGGCCCGAGCCTTGTCATCTACGAAGCGTGGAGGAGCCACAGATGCGCGGGTTCGGTTCCCGCACGGATCAAATATGTATGATTTACAGATAGTTGTACCGGGTGTGGCTGTTTATGTATGTGAAATAATATGTTTGTAAACGCACCCACGGCACAGTAGTAATTCATAGTGGGGATAACGTTTTAAAAAAAACAAAAGGAATTCCCAGGTCGGACAAAATGTTATTAGGATTTTCCATTAGGAATTTCTCATAAGTAAAAATTTCTAATAAAAATAAAAAAATACTGATTTAATTTTAAAAATTCTTTCACCTATGCAAAGGTACATTACCATCGAGTAACATAGGCATACAATCACGCCGCGACACATGGCACCAGAGCAGTAATCAAAGGCGTTACATAACCGTAATTTAACAAAATTAACCTTAATTTCTCATAACCTTTTATTACAGACGAATCTTCAGAAGTACTGTTCGCCAATCAAGAAGAGAAGCCGATAGCTGACGAGGCTCTGGCGAGTTTCGACGTTGACGTCACAGAGCAGGCTGACCTATCGCAGTGGGACTACGAGGGGGGCGCGCTCACGCCTTGCAGAAAGGTATAGCTTATTCACTGTTCTTAGTATAAATTTGATCGATATAAGTGTACGTACTCACGTATACTTACCCTGTCTTGGGTTCTCGGGTTCGATTTCCAGGTCGAGCAATTTTCTAATCACTGCTTTAAAAACCGGCAAAACAATGCGAATAACCTTCAATAATCATACAAACGATTTGTCAACAATAGATGTTCGCGTGAATGGTGACGTCACAAAATGAGCGCGCTAATATAGTGGGGCGTTTAAGTCGGCCGACAATGATTGACCGAAAATTTAGCAAGTGTTATATTTTTTTCCGTTTATATAATTACATAAGGAATTGTCTTGTTTGTTTCAGATCCTAATATTCGACGGCAGTAAATTCAATAACCTAGTAAGACTCATTAAAGAGGAGGTGGAGTCCATCTAAACTCGCTTATTATCACTTCTGTGACTATTATATTTATGCCATACAATGCCCTGTATACATATTTATATTTTTATTATTACATACATACAATATTAAACGTAAGCTTTACCTATTTTTGTCTTTTACTTATCATAATGCCTGTTTAGGAAAATAGAATATAGGCTTAAATACTATTAATAAAACTCATCATCATCTTCCTGCCCTTATCCCATGTTACTTGGGGTCGGCGCAACACGTTTTCTTCTTCCATACCATCCTGTCAGCCGTCATGCTATCACTCACTCCTTTCTCTTTCATATCATTCCTCACACAATCCATCCATCTTTTCTTTGGCCTCCCTCTTCCTCTCCATCCATCCACATTTATACTCATTACTCTTTTGGTCACATGTTTGTCATTCCTCCTCTTCACATGCCCATACCAAGACAAACGGTTCCCTTTCAACTTTAATAAAACTAAAAATAATAAAATAAAATAAAAACCCAGACAGAAGAAGAAATATCGCAGTTAACAAAACATTAAAAATAAAACAAAATCATGATTTAGTAATACTTTTATTATGACGCATGAGGTCACAGATCTCTTACCTTAATAATATGTAGTGTTACGACCCTACCGCTTGATTTTAAAATAATATGCCCTTACACAATAGATCTACAAAAAAACAATCACTTACAGCTAAACTAAACAATAATTGATAGAAAACTGTTATTGTATGTCGATTAATTTGTCTTAGAATATTTAAATGATTTTTCTGCTGTAAACATAATCAAACTGATTTCTGTCTTAAGTATTATTACTATAAACAGATTTAGAGAGGTACAAAGCGTCCTTCATCATAAAATCTCTCAAAGAGCAAAGTCCTTTCAAAATCTTGGCATTCTGATCCATTTTCTGTATGTCAGTCTCCGAGATGCTCTTATCCTGAGCCAGGTACCCATTGATGGCTTCCTCTGTCATCCAGTGCGCTGGTATCTTGTGCATGTTGAACTGGGCTGGGTCTGGGTTCATGGGCATTGGAGTTAGAGACTTCTCCCACGGTGTTATGTACTTTTGTTCAGAGTGTAGGCCTTCGATGTATCTGTGGAGAATTTTGTTGTTAGATTGTATGTCTTTACTAGTTTTTGCCTGCAACTTGGTTCGTATGAAAGTCAAGTATATTATACAATATATTTTAGAAGACTTGGTAATAGTGTGGCTTTCTAGGTGTGAAGGAGTTTTCAAACTAGCATTTCCAGAGATTACCTAAACAAACAATAGGGTGTTTGACACGACCAATCAGTTGAAATACTTTTTATGAACGTTTGGCTTGTGTAAACTTAAAAGTCTAAGCTTCTAACTTTATGTTTCACAGGCCATATTGTATTATGAACAGACTTGGGAGTGGTTTCTCGAATAAAAAGAATGAAATTTATTCTTTACATTTTTGATAGTCGTTAAGGACTGTTATAGCTTTTTTTAAGGGTGGCAAATCATCAAATGACTTCAGCTATGGTTAGAGCGGAAGGGAGTGTCAGACTCTTACTGACTAAAACCCATCCACCCATTCCAGGGCCGCGGTAACTTTCGAATAAATGCCGCAACCCTGGCAGGCACTGGTCCTAGCATCGTATAGCTAGCGTGGTCAGTGGTATTACCTGATATAAGCTTCCGAGTGCGTGAGCCTCTGCGCGCGTGGCGGCGCGGCCACGAACAGCGGGTCGAGCGGCGGCCGGCCCGCCGGGGGCGCGGCGCTCAGCGCGGCCTCGCCCGGGCACGCGCCCGCGCCCGGGGACGGCGTGTTGCGGGCCAGCGGGGACATGCCCGACAGGGACGCTAAGGGGATAGCGTACGTACTATTTAAACTAGTTTACACAGACAATACATTATAATTAAAAAAAAATGTAGTTACAATCAAATACAGTGAATAAGGGCGCAGGAGTGAAATGGGACGTATTTTTTTTTTAATGTTGCCCCACATTTCTTTTTCCTATTGTGTCGTGGTTGCGTTTACAAACATAAACTCACATACACAAACAGCCAGACTCGGAAAAACTATCTGTAGTATATAGTATCCATACAAAAATTAGTTTCGTGCGGGAATCGGCAGCAGCCAATTTTAGAAAGTCCTAATTTTAGTGTCCTTATTGGCACTACTCACAACTACATTACCTACTTCAAAGTCATAATCCCTTTTACAATATTTCGTCCTTATTCACCCTGTTTGAGTGTATAGTGTCACAAGCATAATATTATACTATACAATCGTAAAAAAAAAAGTTTTTTTTTAAGAAGAGTAATAATTTCAACTGATGTTTATACATACCTCCCGGTGACATCACACCGCTGCGTACATTGGTGCTGAACTGTTTCGCCGGTTTCTTCGAGGACGGGACGAAATTCCTGGAATGAAATTCCTGAAGATTTAGATAAGTACCTGCTAAAGGAAAGAATGAACAGCTACAACAGGGGGGCAATTGTAGTAACTTTGAGGAAGGTTCGCATTTTAATCACCGGTCACTATTTGTCAAAAATGCCTTTTTTATTTTCTAAGTTTGACAAGATTTAATTTATTTAAACTTTATGCAACAAAAATACAAAGGCGGACTTAATGCCTTAGGCATTCTCTTCCAATCAACCACAGGAGGTGAAGTTGGTGGGATGGTTATGGTGGTCTTGTGGTTTTGACATTGATTTATCGCTGGGATAAGATTGTAACTAGATTTTAGTTAAATAAGCAGCTATTATTTGAATTCAGGAACTGTCTATATTTAGACATGAAACCGATCCCAAGTTGCGACGGCAATCGGACATAACCGGGAAGAAATCAGGCGCAGAACCAACGGCTTTACGTGCTTTCCGAGACACGGGGGTGTCACACCACCAATTTACAATATTCGACCTGCTACTTAGAAATTCGTAATGGAAAAACCCCAATATAACAGTTCTCGCCCGACTTGAGCATCGAACGCAGGACCCCACGCTCAACAATCGCGCTTGCGACCACGAGACCAACCGGGTAGTTAAAGAAGTGGGATAAAATAAGCAAATAATGACAGAATAATGAGTAGCAATGCCGGCAGGGGACACCCTAAAAAGACCTACCCTGACCAGGTCAGATGCGCATTACTCGTAACCGGCTGCTTGTGGTTTCTGCCTACCTCCATGGAAAAAAAGCGTGAGTTTATGTATGTATGTACCTGGATCTCTCATGCACCGCCATCAGTCTCCCATTGCCCTTATTGACGTGCAGATCCCGCACGTGGCGCAGCAGACGCGGCAGGTTGGGGAAGGGCGCCTGCCCCTTGCGCACGCGCGCACAGTTGCGCCACACGCACGGGTACTCGTTGAGCGTGCCGCGGTAGTGTTGTTGTACGTGACCAGCTGCCGACACGCATGTAAGTAGGAAGGGATAGGTTAGATATGTTATGGATGTGTGTTGGGTATGGCACGTGTAGTAGTAAAAAGAATGTCGCGCAGGTGATATATACTGGACCAAGAATAAACGTTTTCATATTACTCGAAGTAGAGAAACTTTTAACCTTTAAGAAACTTTTTATTTATTCATCAAAATTGACTATTTATGCCCCCGTCCGTATTTCGGTCACGACGGCTTCTCTAAATGAAGACTAGCAGAGTACATAGGTCAAAAATGAAATTGTATGGAAAATCTGTAAAGTTGAAATTATACATAAATGCATTCATTCTGTCTAACATCTCGAATATTATTATTAAATCAACATTTTTTATCCTGGAGAGGATAAATATAGATTATATTTTTGCAGCCAGACGAAATAAATTGCAGACTTTCTCCTGTTACTCATCAGTAGTCTCATAGTACTGTAACCTTGGATAGGTACTTGTGAGCATCGTAAAAGCGACATAGGTATAACTTCAACATAAATAAATTACTTAGTCTCATACACAAGATGATAATAAATTAATGCAATTCTATTTAAATGAGTAATACATTAATGTGCCATTTCCACCGGGCCGCGCCGAAGCGCATTTGCAAATGAAAATTCAGGCTTGAATTTTCTTTAGAGTTCCTTGAATAGAGTATCATCGTGTCTATGACTATATTAGTAGTTGTCTATGCTACGTTACTTACGTTCTAGCTTGGGTTTCTTGGTTTCGATAAATGTACCGATCACTAGCAGCATTAAAACATTACAAAACATTTAGCCATGTAAATTAAAATTAAGATAAACAATGAATTTAAAAAAAAAGTTGAATGAAGGTCATGAAATGGTTTTTGTATTTTGTTTATTTTTAGGAATTTTTTTTTTGTTATTGATGTTCTTCAAAACAAACTTTTACAGTACATCCGACGTATCATGGCGATCCTGATTCTAGATCCTGTTTGGCTGCGCAATAGATCTTTTATGAACAAATAATTGTCTTCTACGCAGCTATTCGAATAACTTCAGGATGTTGTTCTCCAGACCGATTCCGGCTACAGCGGCTAATCTCAATGCAGACTAGCCACGTAGGTACGCAGGAGATATTATAGTGCACAAGTGTGTGCGCAAACACAGGTGCACTTCCTCTTCCCTAACTCTCATAACCCGATGGGACTAACTTCAGGATAACCAAGATACGACCGGCGTACTGTAAGGTTCATCAAATTCAACTGCATTTTTTAATTTATCACCAAAATTATTCAACCAACTTTACAATTATTTTTTAATTTAACTTACATCAATAGCAAGGATTTTACAAAGACCAAACAGGTTCATTCAACTACAAATGGCCAGTAACAAAGGTACATATACCAGAAACACTTACTGTTACCTCCATCCCCGATGCAGTGCTCCATGCAGTCTGAAAGATCTTCAAACTGATAGTCGCACGTGTCCCACGCGCATTCGTACGTAGTTTCCATTGGTGTCTAAAGAAATAATATACATGACTTATGAAGAGATGATGTGTGAATGAATGTGGAAGAGATGCGAGATTGATCAGGAATATGAGGATTTGGTTGCTATGGCGAGACGGTTTAAAAAATAATGTACCATATTTTTTTAATAGGTAACCGTTTTTTTGCCGCCAAAGCTCTAAATAAGGATGGCATGTATCGTGCCCAACATTTAAAATTATTTTCTAAGCTGAATCATTAACTAGGAAATTAGTACGTCAGTCATACTTAAAAACTATACAAATTAAGAAAACAACTACAGCTTTTTGCAGTTTATATACTATAGAAGCAGAAAGAAACTATAATTCTAACAAGATTGCCTACCTTACCTGGATTTGATAGGCCTAACATAAAAGTATTTGAACCTAAATTTGATAATTGGAAATACAACTATCATAAAGCATTTTTGTTCAATTTTATACGATAAGTACAAATAATCATTGATCACCATGGAAATTACATTGTAAAGCCTTCAGACTTTTTAAATTTTTTGCAAAATGTGTATTTCCAATTTCATAAATCGATCGAATTTACGATTGTTAGTTATATTGACGCTGCTCGCTCGTGCTACGCCGTTAGACCACATGAAAATGTCTGCAGCTTCGATTGTTTAAGTATAACTGGCGCACTTCAGAAGTAGAACTACATTATCTGAGTCACTGGATGCAAGCGATGCTTAACTGTGGGTGGATCGTCGATTATGTCACAATTGGGCAGTAGACAGTAGACACCATTAACCAACAATTCTACAACACAACTTCTCTAAAAACAAGCACTTAATTTTTGCTCTGAATGCCCGATTAATTTACTGTAAAATTAGATTTTTAGTTGCTTTGAAATAAACAAAAACATACAGACGAATACAACCTCCTTCTTTTAGAAGTCAGTTAAAAATAGTTACTCAATTGAGTTGGCAAATACGGGACGACACTGTATGCCATTCCCTTAAAAATCTTTAGAGAAATCGCGTTGGAAACCTCAAAAAAAGGCGCATCAATTGATTAGTGGTATCCCACGTCCTACTGTGTACTAATGAACTCAGTACTAACGTGCTGCGCCATCTCGCGCACCTCCTCCGCGAGCCTCGCCGAGGTCTCCTCGTTGCACCTGGCGGCCCTTTCCTCCCAGCTCTGCTTGGTGGAGGCCGGGAGCGAACGCCACTCGTTGCCCACGATCCGCGATATCTCGCCTACACAGACACACTACCGCTAGACACGTACCTTTGAGTTACACCGGGATAACTTTCGCGGTGTCTCTCTCTCTGGTCCAATGTGTGCGTGAATTCAAAGAGATTATGTTGGTACTGGTTTGTTTACTAGCTGTGTGGCGGTTATGGTTGTGTACGATTACATTCATCTAATTAGAACATTAATAATCATTTCAAAAAGATTTTTGACAGTATACAGGATCTAAAAAGACACTTAGCATCGCCTTTTACTATTTATATTGCCCATGAAATTAAGTAACACTGGACAAAGTTTATTGCTGAAGTGTGCTCAATATAACGCACGCAAAACATTGTGATTATGAATGCATCTAATAGTACGTGGGTAAATATTTAAAGTTAAAAACTGGATTATATAAAGAAAGCAAATATTTTAGGACTTTGATCATCAATATCTTCATAACCAGATTTCCAGAACAAGAAAATGCTCGGAATGACGAGTTTTTTTAAATATCGGGTTCATTAAGTGTCTTTTTACCTCCCTCTAATATCATCAATGTACAAAAATACTACTTTGCTGCAATCCATCTAGTCACGGATTGGTTTTCAGGGATCTATCGCACAGCTTTGACTTGCATACGACTAACCGAACATCAAGCTACTGTGCGTTCCTCCTAGATAGGTCAGGCAACAATAAACTACGCTACGCTATGCGGTTACCATCGGCAAAGCTATGTATATTGCTATCTTCGCGCATTACACATCCTGTCACATTGACACTATGCGTGCTAACTTGGAGTCTCAGACCCACTTTTACCATAAATCATTAAACATATTTAGCACTAAAAGTGTTTAAATTATCATTCTGTCTCTGTCACCTTCTAACAATGTGACAGGGATGCAATGATGTTCTATAACGTTTAGGCACTAAATGTATTCAGTGATTTTGGGTCTAAGAGCCGTTAATTTCTACATCATCATCATTACCATCCCAAAAACCCACAGCAAAGTAGTACACTCAAAAATGACCTCTATTTCGTACACAAAAATAACAGCCAATGAAAGGATAGATAGACACACAACATTAATAAGTATACAGCGTGCATTGAATGAGTAAGCGAATTAATTGAGTAGAGGAAACATTACCTACCCGATTTCAAAGATCTGTCCTTGCTAGCTAGATTTACATATAGGTGGCGTTAGGATCATGTACATTAGGATGATATAAAGCTGTGTACACACATGAAATGGTAATACAGTTTGATGGTTGCCATTGTTCAATTGTTCTTTGAGACTTGGTTTTAAAGTAAAGAGAAATTTGCGTGTAAAATACCATAGGCATAGCGACGGTAGTGCAAAGTGGGCACATGACAAACTGTAGTAAAAAAAATGTTGTCTATCTATACTGATCTTAAAAAGGAATGCAATATCTGATTATTGAAAAAAATATTTTTATTATTGGAAGTGTAGCTACCTTTGGGATAGTATTTTGTTTTGGTAGTAGGTACAATCCATTTACATATTTCATTTAACGTTCTTTTTTTTTAAACAAAAAATCTGAGATTTACAATTGTGTACTGAAACCCGAAATTGACCTCGAAACGATGAATATTTAAATTTCTGGTTTATTATTTTATTTGCAATGAAAAATGTTTTTTAAAGTAATAGTGCGGGCAAATCGTTCAGCCGCGGGAAAATAGCCATAAAAATATCAAGGTGTATAAAAAAAGCCTTTTATATCTAAAGAGATTAGCCTCAAAATTAGCTTGTTCTAAATTTGAAGAAGAATTGAACAATGGAACAATACAGTGCTTAAACAAGCAAGATAGTTATTATTATACACACAATGAGAGATTGATCACAGATACAAAATGTAATAGCAGCAAAAATGAGAATGTTACAAATTGTCTTTGGTCAGTCAATCCTGACACCTTCAAAAATACTTGCGAACATTAGTATCAAGAAATTATTCTAATAATAAATCATTTACATTCAAGTATCAAGACTATTAATATGGTTTACTATGTCAGTAAAAAACTTACAAAAAAAAACCACTTCGTAACATCACTACTGCTCAGCAATATTATTATTCAAAGTGCAAGTTTGACATATATGACAGTTAAGATTTGAATTTAATTCGATACTGGCCTGAAATCGAGAAAAGCGATTCAAAAAAGCTGTAATTTAAATCCAAATTACTCCTATTTTTTCATATCTTAATATCAGCAAATGTTTAGGCTTACTCAGGCGAAAAATACAAAATCTGACAACCCATTTTCGTGTTTTGGCAAGACTAACGCCCGGCAATAGATTTTTATATAAATAGATAAAAGAAGATAAAGTGTGGTCCCCAAAAATTTAATTAATAAAAAAAAAACATTTGGAAACGAGTCGTCCAATAGTAAAAAGCATCATGATACAGTGAAAACGATACCTACTGTACTGTACTTGATTACAAAACCTTAGATAATTTGCATTCATGAATATCTCTCAACTATATACTTTAGCGATATACAATCTGAGTTGATTTTCAAATGACTATTTGTAATAAAAGATCCTAAACAAATTAAACTTCCAATTGAATTTAAACTTTACCGTGTACAAAATTAGGTCTATAATCCCATAACATGATCCGAGTCAAAACAAGTTTCCTATACCTAACTCAAAAGCCTGCTCAAATGCCAGAACTTACCGAAGGTAGACTCAGGGTTGTTAGCCACGATGGCGCGCCTGACCTCGCTGGAGTAGAGGATGTACCCGGTGACGATCTTCTGTTTGCTCTCCTTCTTCTTCTTCCCGCTGGCTGGGGTCGCCGTGCTGGTTCGTTCTTGTGTCGGCGTGGCGGCTAGAGATGGATTGTAGGGGTTGCTGTTGCCGCCTATGAAGGAGATTGAATGGTATGATTTATATGCGGTTAACTGTCTTTTGATTAGACATTTACTATTGTCTTTTACGTCTGTCTTAGTGTCTGACAGTTGAGAGGATATACGATAAGTTAAACTCCCGGATTCACAAATTGAGCTACTGTGTATGGGTAAATATAAGCCTAAAATATGAAAATAATTATGAGTCAAAAAAAAAGAGTGATTGAATTTCACATAGGCTATCATTTTGTGGTCATTACTGTTCCAAATTCACAACTACTTAAAAAGTCACAGATGTTTCAGCTCCATACATTATCTCAAAGTTGGTCTCTAAAAGTTGGTCCTTTCGCAAGTTCTTTATACTAGTCATGAGTACTTTGACAATACATAATGCAATACTTTGATAGTATTACATATTAGATACACATTAATAGCTAAATGCAGACAACGCAGGACTGGTCATTGCAGCTATTTTTAGGGGAAGCCTATATCCAAAAGTGGACGTATTTCAGCTGATACGACGATGATGATAATGACATATATATGAAATGTAAACACCTACCTATAGATAGCGGCGTAGCAGGCGAGGCGAGAGACGAATCATCGAGCGAGTTCTCAAGAATCATCTCCACGTCCTGACTGCCTATAGTCGTGTTGATCAGATTTGTGAACTGAGGTTTGCTGTCCTGTATGGTGGAAAGGTAATATACAAATACAACAACAAGTTTCTCAGTTTCGATTCCCACATGGAACAAATATATGTATGGTATATACAAATAAGGGTAACGGGTCTGATGCTTTGTATTACGTACAGTCAGCAAAAGAGATAAGTAACCAGGGCCGCCTAATAAATTCAAAGTTTTTCAAAAACCGATAGAAGTTTTTTAATGAATTTTATTTTTATTAATAGAGAATAAACAGTTTATTATTAAAATTAAATTTTATTTAAAAACGACCATCGGTTTGAAAGAAAACTTTAACTATATTCGACGATCTGGTTACTTATATCTTTTGTTGACCGTACATTCAAAAATGTGAAAAGACATAAAAAATGAGAAAATGTTAGAATGAAGACGAATATTTTTTCTCTGTGTACAAATTAGCTGGTTCTTCTAAACATTGAATCTGATTTTCTCGGCAATATTTTTTTATTTTGTTACATTTTATGATACAAAAGAAAGTACAAAGGCAAACTTAATGCCTTAGATATTCTCTATCAGTCAACCAAAGGTGACTCTAGTCACTGCAAGTCACTTTTGGTTGAATAGCAATAATAGGCATTCTCATAAATGTTATTGTCTTGCGGTGATTAAAAATACAACATACCATAGAGTCCATAGAGTTGCTGTTAGGGTTGAACTGCTTCTGAGTGAACGCACTGGATGTGGACTGTACTTCTTGTGGCGTGGCCAACGTTGGAGGGCCCAGAGGTTTCGAGAAGAAGTAGATCTGGGAACAATAGAAGGAGTAAAAACATAGCATTTAACTTGTTTATTAAGTTTTATTTAAATAATTATGTGAAAATTGCACAACTAAGGATACACACACATACATCATTACATTTTATTCAACACTATCATCATTTGTATGGCGGTTAAAAACCGCGAAGCAGTAATAACAAAAAGGCTTTTATTTTCTTGACACCAATACCTCTTTTTAGCACCGCCTAGCAATGGTCTCGGATTTATTTACATACATACATACATACATAAACTCACGCCTTTTCCCATGGGGGTAGGCAGAAAGCACAGAACGCCACCTGCTACGATACTTATTTATTAACATTTATACAATCTTGTTCTCAGTACATACCTCATCAATAGTGACATCTTTAGTGTGTTCGAACTTGCGAAGTCCCGCCTTCAGTTTGCGAGCGACACGATTCGACTCGTCGTACATTGACTCGCACACGTACACGTCGTTCTCTGCTATCTCTGTCGGACGACCTGTGGTAGAACGAGACAAATGTATAATTACACATATGCATATTAAAATCAGGAGAAAAGTATTATATGTATTATTATTTAGAATGAGACTATAAACAGTGAAATTTTTGATATATGATAGTTAAATGCTTGAAATTCTTGGAAATTTGAAATATTTCAATGAATTATAGTTTAACAAAATAATGAAAAATTTTCATATTATGTATAAAGAAATTGCTGAAAATACACAGAAGTATTGGACTGGCTTATTTTGTGATCTGAAGTGATTCATTAAACTCTAACAATTTTATTTTTCTTTACTGGGAATTTATTTAAAATCAAAATGTAAATTAGGTTCGGATGAATACAAGCTGTATAAGTACAGATTCTGATAAAATATTAAAGCCAGTACTCACACTTAAGATAATCATCATAGTCCAACACAGCACACTTGCCCACGATGCCCACAAGTGGGCTCGTATCGTGCATCATCGTCAGCAACACCTCTTGCTTGTAAAAAGGCTGAAAATCAAACATACTCTTCAGTTAATGATTAATTAATTTATAAAGTTTACCAAAAGTTTTAATATGTAGACGGTTGTTGAATCTAACCTTGTTTATTATGTTTGCGACCTCTGACGGGAAGATTAGGAACGGGCCGCGGAAGTAGCATTTGTTGCTGTAACAAAGAAATTAATATTTTGATGATATTTTGTGTGGTTTCTGTAAATGAAAGGGGACGTCGTACGTCAATTATTAAATAATAATATCATAACATAAAAACGAAATGTTCAGCTTATGAAGTAAACATTTAATGGGTAGGTAGTTTATAGGTAGATGTCAGCTATTTGACTTTAACTTCCACGCAGACAAAGCCGCGAGAAAGTTACTGAATATTTTTTTTTTGGCAGGCGATGTTTGCGCGTTGTTGTCGGTAATCATTAATTTTCTATATTGCATAAATCTTGAGAAAAACCCCTTTGTAACCGACAGACAAAAAGTGATCTTATAAGGGTTCAATTTTTATCCATTCGAAGCCATCATCATCATTTCAGGTGAATGACGTGCACTTCTGGACATAGCGGCTTCCCCTGAGGCCGCTATGTATAGTTTGAATGTATAGTTTTGAAGTACATCATCTGCCTAGCCTTTTCCCAACTATGTTGGGGTCGGCTTCCAGTCGAACCGGATGCAGCTGAATATCAGTATTTTACATGGAGCGACTGCCTATCAGACCTCCACAACCCAGTAATGGGTAATACGATACTCTTGGTAAGACTGTACAAAACCCTAAAAATGTAACGAGTATACTCACTCGCCCGTCTCCCATATAGTATCAACCTGTGCGATCATCTGCTTGCCGCCATCCGTGACTACATACACGTAGTCTCCCGTCTTGATAACTCCGGAGCACACGGTGTTGTACTGCTCGTAATAAGTGTTCTCGTCGTCCGTGCCCAAAGGATTGTACATCACTACGTCCTAGGAATCACAAGGCTAATGTCAGAGGCAATTTGGACACCAGATTATTTGGGAATTATCGAAAAATTACTGTAAAAGATTAGATTTATGCTTAGTTAGGCTTATTTTTTTTTTGTTTATAGAAGTAAAACTTCTTTACGCACGATAGACGGGGAGTAAGGCTGAAGCTACATTAGGCCGCGATGCGACCTGCGACACATGAGCGATTAAAACAAATTAATGAATACCCACGTGTGTGGTTTCACCGTACAACAAATATTACTAGCGTTCTTTGATTTCTTTATGCGATAGGAACAACATAACTGTAATCGCGGCATCGACTATATCAAAATATCAGCGAAACTTATACGAATATACGGGTTTTCGCTTATAACGTAGCCATAGCATATTTATCTCGTTTCACTCTTCCAGTCGCATCGCAAATCGCTGCGTACTGTAGCCTCAGCCTTAGCTGGTGAACGCGTGACGAGAGCGTTACGAAAACTGTGATCGGGCGAGGCGAACGGAAGGTGAGAGGGAGATATAAGTTAGTGAAGATAGAAAAAAATGGTTACGTTTCGTATATTGCTGTAGGGGCAAGAGAGAGAGGTGCGCTCGCACATTTTCTTTCAAAGAAGTTTTATTTCAGTCGTTTGGTCTAAAGCACACTTGTATTTATAATTTTTTTACTTTTAATGTACTCGTATCTACTGTCTAACTATTCAATAAATATATTGTACACATGCCAAGGCGCAGGCTTAGTTTTTGTTAGCATATCTAAATCTAACATAAAAAGCATGCTTATACTTTTTCTTTAGACATAATTATAATACTCACACTAGTATTCTGCCCGATTCCGGAAAAGGACGAAGTAGAAACAAAATGGACAAGTTAATCGTGACGAATACATTGAATAAATAACAATAAATAAATAATAATACCATTTTTTTTATAAACTTACCGGTCTCTCCTTCTCGTGTACATTTTCCAATACTTCCAACTCAGCAAGTTCATCCTTGTGCTTCTCGACACGTTCGCGGAACACTGAAACTGTTCTATTGGGCTCCAGGGGTACCTGTTCACAAGAACACAAATGGATCACTATTTGGCTACAAATAAGAATATTGTGTTGTACAAATGAGTTAATATGTACTACCAAAAATAAGTTAAGAGAAGTACGAGATACTGACCAGGGTCAGCTACGGTTTCATAAACCTATGAACATTTAATATGCACGTATATTGTTTATAGTGATTAAATTACGCGGCCGTTAATAATGTACATGCTGTATGATTACAAAACGAGTAGGTACTAACTTCGACACAGTTTTTTTTTATATTGTGTCAACTTTATTTCAACTAACAACAGGGTTTTCAGTTTCGTATTAAGAACTGTACTGTCTTTGTGTGTGGATAAAATCCAAGGATTTTTCTTCTATTTAAGAGAGTTTTAAGTCTTAGCTAAAGTTAGAACTCGTTTTTCAACAAGGCAGATGAGTTAGATAGATACTGGTTTTTTTTGCTATATTATCAATGTATATTTACCTCTCTAGGTATAAGAGTGGCTTCTTTCTCAGCACCCTCCCAAACCTTAATCTTCTTGAACCAGCGTTGTTTGGTGTTGTATCGGCTCTCGCACACATACACGTCCTTGTCGGCGAAACCTGTGGGCCAAACCAAAAGATATATCATAATAAGAAACATTGAATAATGGGCCTTGACACACACCGGCGAACTGTGGGTGTACATAGGTACACCTCTGCCTAGCCTTTCGGGGAATACAGGCGTGATGATGATACTGAATTATAAAATCGTACCAAATACGTTCGTGATTGGTCTTTTTACCCACGACGGGACAGATAAGCTGCAAGCTTTTCGAGTGAGAAATTACATGTTTCGCTCGTTAAAAATAGCTTTATTAGATAGGTACATTGTAAAACATACCTTCAGGCCTAAACTTGAAGTACTCCTTGACGTTCATGACGTAGCAGTGTCCCACGACCTGGTCGAGAGGTACGACGCGGTGAGACTCCGTCTTGAACACCTCCTGGTGTAAGAACTTGCGTGTGCGCACGTGGTAGGTTTCTTGTGGTCTGTAGAAGAATAACATACGATTTTGTCAAATAACTTGAACTAGTTACTACTCTTCTCAATAAATCATTCTTATAGTTTTAGAAAAAAGAAAGAACTAAATCCACCCTCCCCCCCCCTACAACTGCGGATGCAATAGAATAGAACGCGATGTTACAATTTCTGAGTCTTTTTTTAGCCGTCTAGCCTATCGCATTCACTGTAAACATTTGAGGTCAATTGGGTAGATAACGCCACTAATCAACTGACGTACTTTTTGTGACCTGTGAAAACGTGATGTCCCCATAGATTTTGCATGACAATACTAAACTATGTGGTCACTTTATTGTCACCTCAATTCACTATTTATTGATTTCAAAGCAAATAAAAATAGAATTTTATAATTAAAAATACAACGGGTTTTCAGAGTTAAAATAAAGTGTTTTTTTAGTGCAGTTGTTTCTTGGAATTATTACTTAATGGTGTCTACTACACAATTGACTGCTACGCTAGAGGTCCTGGGTTCGATTCCCAGGTCGAACAAAAAGTGTTATTGGGTTTGTCTATGAAATTCTTAGTAGCAGCTCGGAGTTTGGATTTGTGCCCGGTTAATGGCAATAGGCTCGCCCCCCATTACATGGGACCTAAATATACCAGCGAACTGTGGGTGTACATTGGTACACCTCTGCCTAATCCTTCGGGAAATACAGGCGTGATGGTATATTTTATTATACTACACAATTATACGAAACTTTTACATGGAGTAGTATCACAATACACTTGCCTGTAATAAGACGTGCAGTACATACACGGCACGCCCTCGTTGTTGGTCCACACCCGCTCCACCTGCACTATGGCAGGCTCCTTGTTTCCCTTGTCGGGCTGTACGTACACGAAGTCCCCTTTGTTGTACGCCGTCTGTTGTAGAGGGGCCCCGCCTGATGGGAGCGAGTCGTCTGTGCTTGACCTGCGGGCAGCGGTATATCTAGTAAAGTATAAAGGGTATAAAAAGTATCAAATTAATTTGGTAAATGACACCACTAATCAATTGACATACTTTTTATGAGCTGTCAAATAGCGATTCCCCCATAGATTATGTATGACAATACTAAGCTATGACGTCACTTATATGACATTTTAATTCAATAACTATTTATTGATTTCAAAGAAACTAAAAATCTAATTTAAAAAAAAGTAGTAGTTATTTAAAAATTAAACGGGTTTTTAAGGGTAAATAAAGTGTATTTTAGAGAAGTTGTGTCTTGGAAAATATTCTTTATGGTGTCATCTAACCAATTAACTGAATTGAACTGCCTCGTCAACCTAGTGGTCCTGAGTGCGACTGATACGCTAGAGGTCCTAGGTTCGATTCCCAGGTCGAGCAAAGTGTTGTTGGGTTTTTTTTTTTGTCTCAGTAGGAGTTCGGAGTTAGGACTTGTGCCTGGTTAATGGCAATAGGTTCGAACCCTGTTATATGGAGCCTAAATATACCGGCGAACTGTGGGTGTACATTAGTACACCTCCACTTAATCCTTCGAGGAATACAGGCGTGATGGTATGTAAAATAATTAACATCGAGTATTTTTTTTTTGTTTCGACACGAAAGTAGATCTCTACGGCGAAGGTTTTTTTACAAAACCCTGGATACATTATTATTGTTTTTATATGTTAACAACTGAGCGCTATAGTCAACTTCAATATTCTCTAACTTCCAAGGTATCTCCATGATGAGTAGCCTTACCTAGTCTCATCTTCATCCTCATTCTCCTGCAGCAGTTTGCACTGCTTCACCAGCTCTACACTAGTCGTCATGGTGTCTCTGGTGAACGATAAGGCAGGGGACTGCAGGGTCCCTCGGCACAGCTGGTCGCGTTGGTCGATGTAGTAGGACTGCAGCTCCACTGAGTCCTCGAAGATCTGGCTGTCGGTGCGGGAGAGGCGGCGAGCTCTGAGGGTGGTGAAGAGGAAATGTATTAATTTAAACTGTCTAGTATTATAGAGGTTATCTCTGGAAGTACTGAACCTATTTTTCACTGATAGGAACCTATACTATTGCCTTAAAATATGTTTTATGAAATAATAATATGTACTTGATTTGATCTTCAAAAACCTAACAATAATTTCATACTTCATTTTTTTATGGTAACAGTATTTTATATGGTGTTTCCAACCTTAGTCATTTGACTCTATCTATACTAGAGCTTGAAGTGTTTATTTGTTTGAACGCGATTATCTCAGGAACTACTGGCCCGATTTGGCAAAATCCTTGTGCATCATATAGCTCATTTAACGAGGAAGGTCATAAGCTATATAACATCAAGCTACAGCTCACGACAGCGGAGCAGTAACCAAAGATATAACCTAACTTCAATACAATATCTCTAAAGCCTACCTTTCAAAAACAGCGAACATATCTTGCTGGAAGTGATCTAGCCTCTTGTACAAGCCCTTGTCGAGTCTCCTCTTAACTAAGTCGAGTGAGATGGCGCGAACTTTCTCGCCGTTAGCCGCCTCGTCGTGCTCGGCAAGTTCCGCCATACTATCTGAGTAGCACCTGGAAATTAAATAAAAAGTTATATAAATAAAACGACGAAAACCTGATTAAAATCGTAGAAAAATGGTGGATGCAGGCTGCTTCCAATCGGTCCTTTTGGAAATCTATGGGGGTGGTCTATGTCTAGCAGTGGACGTCCTACGGCTGATATGATGATGATGATGATGATGATGATACCCAGAAAGGCTAGAGCCAGCAATATCGGCAGACCAAGTCATTAATGTGTCTATATATTTAGAAAATATCGCTAGAAATAGAAGTCAGTTTCTTTGTTGGCAAAAGTTAGTTCTTTGTAGATAATAATAAACATTTACTCCCGGTTTCTAGAAGGAAAAGTTATATAGAGTGCGTTTCCTGCTGTGATTGGTTATTGATAATTGTCGACCAATCACAATCCTCGCTTAACAATTTTTCACATAAGCGTCGGTTTTCATTCGAGAAATCGAGGGTTAGCTGTGAATACTCAATACATATAGATAACTCACCTGCCCTCTTCATCTTGATGGCTGTAGACGCTGGTGAAGAGATTGAGGAGCAGCTCCTGAACTGCTGCTGGCACATCCGGTACCGCGTCATCATCCTCCCTGAATACACAATACTTATTAAAGTTTATTGCAAGCTTTAGGCGGCGATATCACGGGCGAGAGAATCTCGGATATAGTTACGACTACAGTTGTAAATAAACCGGTTTTAATCCATTCAGTGCAGGCAAAACACGCATGCGCGTTGCCCGCACTGAATGGATTAAACAACGGATGATTAAAACCGCAGGAAGACGCTGGATGCAGGCCGCCTTCAACCAGTCCTTTTGGAAATCTATGGGGGAGGTCTATGTCCAGCAGTGGACGTCCTGCGGCTGTTATCATGATGATGAGCCCACGGATTTTGGTTTAAAACCGTTTTCTTTTTGCAACTATAGTCAGGCCGAGAGAAACTTTATATCTATCTCCACATAGCGATATCATTGTGGTGATAATTTGGTAGCGCGTTGAGATTCTTTCGCTCGTTGAAGACTGCGACTTAGCGACGCCTAAAACTATAACATCAAAAATGAACACTGAAATCTAAAAAACATACTTTTCGGCAACACTTAGAGCTGAATTCTCAGACTACACCATAGGCTTAACTTAGTATCTCAAAATTATGGACACAGCCCAGGAGAGTAATTAAATTCAATTAAGCTTATGAGAATTCGGTCAAATCAACTCGAAACTAGAGATGAGCCGAGTACTCGGTTACTACTC
Organism: Caradrina clavipalpis; assembly: GCA_932526535.1. Taxonomy (NCBI): domain Eukaryota; kingdom Metazoa; phylum Arthropoda; class Insecta; order Lepidoptera; family Noctuidae; genus Caradrina; species Caradrina clavipalpis. The sequence continues at coordinate 4,754,114 of OW052110.1, forward strand.
GGTAGACTTTTGTACTCGGAAAGCAAACTTGTTTATAAGTCAAGTAAAGAGTATTTTTTAATAAACAAACACAGTTAATTATTTAAAAAAGAAACAATTACTATTTAAAATTTAGCAAGGGCAAGTTATACTGTAGGCCGAGTACTCGATTCAATTTGGTCAAATTTGTACTCGGCGCATATCTACTTATATCAATTTACTTGTTTTTTTTTTTAATTCTCAAATGTCTACATGTATAAAGGAGAATGCTCATCAACCCTACAGTACATGCTTATCGTCCCATACAAGTAAATGCCCCAGTTGTCAGGACCGGGGCACTTTCGAGCATCGTCCTTTGTTGCGTATTGATACCAGATCATGCTTTCCTACAGATGCGTCTACGTAGTGTAGAACTACGTACTACGTCTAACATAATTTAGACACACTAATTGAGTTTAAAAATTAACAAATAAACTTTAGGTGACGTAAGCAACATTCAAAATCAGGCAAAACATTCAATACAGGAGTGTTCATTTGAACGAGAATAAAAAAATATAGTTAAACGGTATTTTTTTGACTACACACCTTCTATTTCTACCTATACAACATTTAATCTACACATCTAGAGAAAAATTTAAAACTTAACATCCAATAATTATTACGAAAAAAGCAATCAATATTCCAATTTTTTGAGCCGATTTAATTTTGCATTAAACAAATAGAATCGCCACTTAGAACCCCATGTTCTCATACAGGCTGATGGTTTAGTAAGATGCAACAATCATGTCATGAGTGATTATACCCGTTATAGCGAACAACTTCCCCTAGGCTACCTGACGCCGCGTACGCACGTACGAACACGAATATAACGAAAACAAACATCAAACCTGAATATTTGGTTCGTCGTACATATGTACGGCATATTCGAACACGAACGCGAACATAGTTCGAATCGATCGTTCGTGCACTCAATCGTGAACTCAATACTCATGGTGGCGCGGCAGTGAAGTGAAGAACAGGTTTGTTGCGCAACATTTCAGAAAGCTCTGAACACGGTCCATACATATCATACTAATAGGACCACCGCAAACATGTTTGACGAACAAAGTGTTCGATGTTCGTTATTGGTACGCACGTGCGATCCAAGTTGTTGCGTATTATGCAACGAAACAAATTGGTTCATACTAATACGAAGTAATACGTGTATAAGAAGCTGTTTTTGTTTAAGAATCGAATACTATGTCTTTGACAAGAACATTTATCGTATGTAGGGGTAAAATCACCCCCTTAACGGATGCAGGTGACTATAACAAACAGCCTGCCTAATGGATGGAGTTTTAAGTTGCTATCCCATAAGTTTCAACGTGGCATTTTATTCCGAATATAGCAGACGCACCTGGTATTGACACGGCTTGCTGCTCTGCTCACACCGCTAGTACGTTGCGTGTAAATATACATACAATAAATCCAATAAGCAATGTAATTTATATCCAATTTGTTACTAAGAAAAGATTGTAATGGTGTGATAGAGGGAATTAATATAAACAAAATACCCAAAATATATAGGACCTACTTTATTCCGACAACCTATGGAATACTGTTTATATTCTGTGGCTCATATTGTAAAAAGGTATTTTACTAATTAATCGCTTATATTTTTTTCGTGGAATTCACATCTTCACGAAAGAACCATTGAAAATGGGGGTAGCTTTAGTCATGTTTAGTTTTGTTTATACCCATTCGTAATTCTAGTTATAAATGTCAAGTGTAAGTACGTCTTTTTCAAGAAATATTAACGGACGACAATATCTCCTAAAAGTACATACATAAAGCGCTTATTCCCTTGTCTTTTACTTAATAAGAAACATCACAAACATAAAACACTATTAAAACTCACCTCAACATTTGCTTAGTCTGTAAGCAGACACGATGCAGAATCAACGCATCTTTATAAATCTGCGAGTCAGGTTCGTTGTACTTGCAAGCGTTGTCAAACATCAGTATGAAGTCCGAAGCAAGTTCATTGACGGAACTGTACACGTTGTTCTTTAGTTTATGGGCGATCTTTTCCATGTCTATGGGATTCTTGATGAGCTCATAGTAGTCCGGGTACTCTATCTTGCTCGGCAGCTTCATGAAGATTAGGGCGAGTTGGCGGTTGGCTGAGTTAGGAATCATTGTTTTATTTTTGTTGAAGACACCTAAAAGGCGAAAATATTTTGTACTCGACGGCGGTTATCGTAGAAACGCCTACCGAGTTCTATGTTAAATAGTATAGTCAACGATCATCATTAACAAGATATTAGATCAGCAGTGTGATTCTCTAAGCCTCACTTCGTAATTCGAAAGCTGAATCCGCAGTGAGATTACAAAATGGTATTCTGTTAAACACGAACTCGCCGGTGACGTCACCACGGCGAACGAATACTAAACTAATGACAAGTTGGTTCGTTATCAAAGTGAGCGCGATCACTTTAGTGAGACTCGTTTTCAAGTTTGCATTTTAGAGAATCGCACTACAGTTGTAGTTTTGTAAAAAAAGGTGAAGTGAGTTTTAGGTGATATGACAGCTCACCTCAAACTTCCTTAATTTGTTACTGAAGGAAATTTTTATATAATACCACTGTTAATTCCTAATTTTTTTACGACACACAAGAAATCAGTTTATACGAATAACTGCAAAAGTAACTATGTTTTTGTTTGTCTATTAAACTGTCATGATTATATTACTGAAACCAATTTTAATGAAATTTGTACAGGTTAAGTTAGAACCCCAAGCAAGAACATAGGCTACTTTTTATTCCGCGACATCGTCATTTACGCGATCGAAGTCGCGGGCAAAAGTTGGGTTTAAATAAAAAAGTAAGATATAGGCACATTTATTATCAATACTAACCTTTAGGATCCCGATAATCTCTAATAGCGTCATATAGAGTCCTTAGCTTCTGTTCAAACGGTGATAGATGCCTCGTCTTAGGAGCTGCCTTAAACGTTTTCAAAGGAGTCTTCCTCTCAAAACTGCTGCTACTACTGCTACTATTATTAACTTCTTTAAGTTTCTCATTCATCACTCGTTCTAGAAGATTCGCGTCCTCATATATCATGGACCCTTCTTCGTTAAATTGACGGCAGTTTGAGAACATTAAGCGAAAATCGGAGACCATTTCGTCTATTGAATTGTAGCGATCGTTCTGTGGGAAATATAAGATGTGATAAATGGCACGTGCTTACTTTGTTTAAACACGTGTTAGTTTGAAGACAGTATTGTTTAAAAAACCCGGTAAGTTGAATAAAAGCTTGTTCGGTACAAAATTGTAGGTACTGAATGCCGGCTGCATATAACGAGTGAACACCGGCGCACGCACACAAACGATTACGTATGTACACGTACGCCAAGCCGACGCGTTGATATTTTGTTATTTATTTTACTGAAATTTAAATGATCTGGACATATAATTAAGTTTTATCAGTCTGTAAGTCTAGTCTGAGTTAAAATATTATAGTCATTGGGAACTAAGCTTTATTTGACTTTCGTGTAACCAACATAAGATTTAAATTGCAATGACAGACGCGTACTTGTGAAATGCAGCAAAGATTATACATGCGGATTTTTAGTACTTACAAGTTAACCCTGTAGTGGTCGCGTCTTAAAAAGTCACGTGGGTGGTCGCGCCTTAAAAAGTCACGTGGGTGGTCGCGCGGCTACATATGTAGTCCAATTTGTTTTGTCGTTTTTTTAATGAAATTAAATTGTATTATTTTTTTCTCATTAAAATATGACAAATTAACTCTTCCTCAATAAAATTAAAACAAAAAACAAAAATAAATTTTCAATGGTCTTGTTTAAATCAGCTATGAAAAAAAAAGTACGTAAAACGCCATGTCAATTTAAAAAACCATGGGCTACATTATGTAGTCTGCGCGACCACTGCAGGGTTAAAATCTTTTTTCTATAAACATACCTAGCTAATGAGATCACAACAACATACCTTAATATTAGCCTCAATAGTGATCATATCTATAGGCTTATCAATGACATTATAATACTCCGGGTACAGTTTCTTGCTCGGTTTCTCCATGAACAACAGCATAGGTTGCCTCCCATCGGAACAGGTGAACTCCACCATTTGTTTAGATATGTAATGCAGCTTCTTCTTCAGAGGGAGATTGGGCTTCATCGGAGTGCTTATGGAGGAAGAGCCTGTGGTTGGCGCAGGGTTAAGCCGTGGACGACCTATGAAATAGAGTGAAATTAGTCATTTATTGAATATATGTAGGTAGTCGGAATTAAGACGCTTAAATAATTAAGACATGCGCTACTAATTGGGTAGTAGACAACATTAAACAATAATTTCAAGACACAAATTCACTAATTATTTTAGCTATGAAAACCCGATGAATGTATAAATAAAGAAAGAAAGAAAGAAAAACCATTTATTCATTGCGAAAGTGACGCACAACACAAAAATAAATAAATAACAAAAACAATAATCTATATGCGCCACTACCGCGCGAAAAGACAAAAACTAAAGGGAAAGGGAATAACTATAAAAATCGATTTTTAGTTGCTTTGAAATCAGTAAATTGTTAAAGAATTGAGCTGGCAAAAAAGTGACGTCATAGTTTAGTATTGTCATACAAAATCTATGGGGAATTGGCGTTTTGATAGCTCATAAAAAGTACGTCAATTGATTATGGTGTCATCTACCTAATTAATAAAGTACATTTATAATTGCTACACTTGCTTAAAAAATCTTGGAACTTAACAAATTATGTAAAAAAAAAAATATAAGTATCATAAGATTTATCTAATGGATAAAAACGCAAGCAATACTACAAAAAACTAGTGAAAAACCAATTCTATATCAGGCAAACTCTCATAACTTGGTATACTACGTTTCAAAATTAATTTCAGCTTGGAAGTTAGCTGCGAGTGGAGTGGAGCCTAAATTATTATTAACTCAAATAAACCTGCGCGAACCTGCACTCACACCTAACTTCCGAGCCCCCATTAAGTTTGAATCGTACTATACCTTATAATTACCACGTGACGTTTAACAAGTTGAGCAACATTGCAATATAAACCGACAGCTTAGGTAATTAGTGACCAATACTTGCTTACAGTACAATTTAGTAGTAGTAGACCTCTTTGTGAAGGAGCTCGTCCGGGGAACTACTACCTCCATACCTATTTCTGCCGCAAAGCAGCGTTGCTGTGTTCCAGTTTAAAGGGTTTGGGTGCCGGTGTAATGACAAGTACATGGGACATTTCTACTTTGTCTCTAGGATGACAACGCATTTGCAAGGCCTTTGGTATTGCAGATAGACTTGTGCAATACCAGAGGTCTTGCAAATGCGTTGCCAGAGGTCACCACTGTACATCAGGTGGGCCGTCCGCTTGTTTGCCATACCACGGTGTTAACATGCCAAAGAAACAATTTTTTTTAAATCCATTACCCTCCTTTGCAATTTTGCTGGAATTTGTAAACTTCACGTGGTAATTAAAATGTACTATGTTTAAAATAATGTACAAAAAATTCTGTAGATATTATTATGCTATTTATAATAAAAAATTCTATAACTACACTACAGTACTAATACAATAAAGAAGTAAAGGTTATTTGTATTTGTTTGTAAGAGGTAATTCTCTGGAAATACTAAACCAACTACAAAATTTTTTGAAAGCTATTGCTGGGTGTAGCATTGCCAGGCGTCCGGATAAAGAAGATCTCAGACTTTTTGCATGAATGTCCGGCCGAATTACTTGTTGACTGGCTTGACCGACTTTTGTTAGGATTTACTTTTATTTAATTCATTGGAAGTTGATTTCGTGACAAAGTATCGAAAAAAAATTATACAATAATGTTATCCATTCAGATACAAATTATTGTTATTGAATAAATAAATAAATAAATATCATTTTGAAATTCAGACTTAAAATCCGGATTTTTTACCCAAAAATTCGGCTTAGCTGGCTGGTGGTTGGTTGGTCTTTCCAAATGAAGGATCTAGCAACCCTAAGCGAGTGTCATATGATATGCTCTATGGTATTTTACCTTACGCATAGACGAAGTCATGAGCTAAAGCTCTATAATGCAGGCTCGTAGAAATAAATCGCATACCCCTAACATTACCTCGAGGTCTGGGAGTTTGTACTTGTGCTTGGTTCTTCACGGAGGAGAGGCTCTCGTCATCGCTGGACGAGCTCTGAACGATGTCTAGAAGCTCCTGCACGCGTTGCTGCATTATTCTGTCAACAGAAACACATAGGTACAATAATAATTATTATTTTATTGCAGGCGATACAGGACATTAATAAATAAAAAAATACCTTAACCTAATCAGTAATGTACACTAAAAATAATATTATAAAGAACTAAAATCAGGCCTCCGTCACTCGTTCAAGGTTACTTACTCTCTTAAGTGCCTACGAGTCACCTGCGCCCGGGCGCAGAATCCAGTCGGTCCAGACAGCCCTTGTGTGACGCGCGTTATTGCGCTCTCTCTCTAGCACAACACGACAGACGACGAAGTACATACTATCGGGCGTCTGCGTAAAGTACATTTTTACCGCGCACGACCGTTTTGTAGGTAATTAAAGCGTTAATTGTTGGGTTTTTTCTATGGAGTGAAGTATCTGTACTTATTTAATCTGTGCTAAAATGTTTATTTTTGTATGTAACGAATAAATTAAAAAACTACTGGACCGTTCAAAAATTCATTTGCCTTTAGAAAGCTACATATTGGCCACTGCAAGGAGGTAGTATGATTAAATATTCATTGGTTTTTTTTACAAATATTCCGAAAACATCATTAACATAGCCTAAGCTTTCCTAGAATTAAAAGAACGAAATATTCTAATCCTTTTGTTTGAACATTAGGCGGCTTACCTGAGTAAGCTCATTCCTTTATACAAAGTTATATTATACCGAGAACTACCTAATCACCTTACTGATAAGCGTAATTACCTCCCTATTGTTTTATTTTGGCACCGGTGCGGTACCAAAGTACCTGCACGTCATTAGGCAGGCTTTTTCTCTGAAATGTGGGCGCGGGAAGGAACAATAGACTCCCCTACCAAGCTCTAGTTGTCAGCCGCTTATAAAAAGAGCAAAATTGTTAAATTTTATTCAGTTTGAGATTGAGCGTTTACGGAGGAGCACGTTATAATTGTCCGGAGTGTTTTTACTGTTCTCATTAAAATGTTGTGCATAAAATACTCGAGTGTTAGCAGTGAGATATCTTAAGGTAAAGAAGTAATTATTTTCAATATTGTTGTGAATTGTAGAACGGTTTAGAAAAGATTTTTTAAATGATAATATTACTAGGATTTAGTCGTTTCTCTTTTAAGTAATGACCTGTATTTAAAATGATTTGAATTGTGGACGAATATTTACGTAATTCTTTCATTGTTTCAGATTTCAACATCGTCTGTCTACTACTCAACCCGCATCAACTGTTTCCTGCAGTGGAACGCTTTGTAGAAGCGGTGGTAAACAGTGACAGGGTTTTGTCCGTTTCCGTAAAGAAACCTAGAAACCGAAGAACGCTTCGTATTTGTTTGGAAGAAAGTCAAGAGTGCAACAGTGTAATAATATTGTGCGACACTACATATAGTGACACTCTCAGCAGCTATCTATGAGAAACCTAGAAACCGAAGAACGCTTCGTATTTGTTTGGAAGAAAGTCAAGAGTGCAACAGTGTAATAATATTGTGCGACACTACATATAGTGACACTCTCAGCAGCTATCTATGAGAAACCTAGAAACCGAAGAACGCTTCGTATTTGTTTGGAAGAAAGTCAAGAGTGCAACAGTGTAATAATATTGTGCGACACTACATATAGTGACACTCTCAGCAGCTATCTATGAGAAACCTAGAAACCGAAGAACGCTTCGTATTTGTTTGGAAGAAAGTCAAGAGTGCAACAGTGTAATAATATTGTGCGACACTACATATAGCGACACAATCGCAGCAATATCTATGACAAACCTAGAAACCGAAGAACGCTTCGTATTTGATTGGAAGAAAGTCAAGAGTGCAACAGTGTAATAATATTGTGCGACACTACATATAGCGACACAATCGCAGCAATATCTATGACAAACCTAGAAACCGAAGAACGCTTCGTATTTGTTTGGAAGAAAGTCAAGACTGCAACAGTGTAATAATACTATACGACGCTGCATAAAGTGACTCTCAGCAGCTATCTATGAGAAACCTAGAAACCGAAGAACGCTTCGTATTTGTTTGGAAGAAAGTCAAGAGTGCAACAGTGTAATAATATTGTGCGACACTACATATAGTGACACTCTCAGCAGCTATCTATGAGAAACCTAGAAACCGAAGAACGCTTCGTATTTGTTTGGAAGAAAGTCAAGAGTGCAACAGTGTAATAATATTGTGCGACACTACATATAGAGACACTCTCAGCAGCTATCTATGAGAAACCTAGAAACCGAAGAACGCTTCGTATTTGTTTGGAAGAAAGTCAAGAGTGCAACAGTGTAATAATATTGTGCGACACTACATATAGCGACACAATCGCAGCAATATCTATGACAAACCTAGAAACCGATGAACGCTTCGTATTTGTTTGGAAGAAAGTCAAGAGTGCAACAGTGTAATAATATTGTGCGACACTACATATAGCGACACAATCGCAGCAATATCTATGACAAACCTAGAAACCGAAGAACGCTTCGTATTTGTTTGGAAGAAAGTCAAGAGTGCAACAGTGTAATAATACTATACGACGCTGCATAAAGTGACTCTCAGCAGCTATCTATGAGAAACCTAGAAACCGAAGAACGCTTCGTATTTGTTTGGAAGAAAGTCAAGAGTGCAACAGTGTAATAATATTGTGCGACACTACATATAGTGACACTCTCAGCAGCTATCTATGAGAAACCTAGAAACCGAAGAACGCTTCGTATTTGTTTGGAAGAAAGTCAAGAGTGCAACAGTGTAATAATATTGTGCGACACTACATATAGTGACACTCTCAGCAGCTATCTATGAGAAACCTAGAAACCGAAGAACGCTTCGTATTTGTTTGGAAGAAAGTCAAGAGTGCAACAGTGTAATAATATTGTGCGACACTACATATAGTGACACTCTCAGCAGCTATCTATGAGAAACCTAGAAACCGAAGAACGCTTCGTATTTGTTTGGAAGAAAGTCAAGAGTGCAACAGTGTAATAATATTGTGCGACACTACATATAGCGACACAATCGCAGCAATATCTATGACAAACCTAGAAACCGAAGAACGCTTCGTATTTGTTTGGAAGAAAGTCAAGAGTGCAACAGTGTAATAATATTGTGCGACACTACATATAGCGACCCATTCGCTGCAATATCTACGAGAAACCTACAAACCGAAGAACGCTGCGTATTTGTTTGGAAGAAAGTCAAGAGTGCAACAGTGTAATAATATTATACGACGCTACATTAGCGACCCACTCGCTGCAATATCTACGAGAAACCTAGAAACCGAAGAACGCTTCGTATTTGTTTGGAAGAAAGTCAAGAGTGTAACAGTGTAATAATATTGTGCGACACTACATAATAGCGACCCACTCACAGCAATATCTATGAGAAACCTAGAAACCGAAGAACGCTTCGTATTTGTTTGGAAGAAAGTCAAGAGTGCAACAGTGTAATAATATTATACGACGCTACATTAGCGACCCACTCGCTGCAATATCTACGAGAAACCTAGAAACCGAAGAACGCTTCGTATTTGTTTGGAAGAAAGTCAAGAGTGTAACAGTGTAATAATATTATACGACGCTGCGTAAACTAACTCTCAGCAGCTATCTATGAGAAACCTAGAAACCGAAGAACGCTGCGTATTTGTTTGGAAGAAAGTCAAGAGTGTAACAGTGTAATAATATTATACGACACTACATAATAGCGACCCACTCGCTGCAATATCTACGAGAAACCTAGAAACCGAAGAACGCTTCGTATTTATTTGGAAGAAAGTCAAGAGTGCAACAGTGTAATAATATTATGCGACACTACATTAGCGACCCACTCGCAGCAATATCTACGAGAAACCTAGAAACCGAAGAACGCTTCGTATTTGTTTGGAAGAAAGTCAAGAGTGCAACAGTGTAATAATATTATACGACACTACATTAGCGACCCACTCGCAGCAATATCTATGACAAACCTAGAAACCGAAGAACGCTTCGTATTTGTTTGGAAGAAAGTCAAGAGTGCAACAGTGTAATAATATTGTGCGACACTACATATAGCGACACAATCGCAGCAATATCTATGACAAACCTAGAAACCGAAGAACGCTTCGTATTTGTTTGGAAGAAAGTCAAGAGTGCAACAGTGTAATAATATTGTGCGACACTACATATAGCGACACAATCGCAGCAATATCTATGAGAAACCTAAAAACCGAAGAACGCTTCGTATTTATTTGGAAGAAAGTCAAGAGTGCAACAGTGTAATAATATTATGCGACACTACATTAGCGACCCACTCGCAGCAATATCTACGAGAAACCTAGAAACCGAAGAACGCTTCGTATTTGTTTGGAAGAAAGTCAAGAGTGCAACAGTGTAATAATATTATACGACACTACATTAGCGACCCACTCGCAGCAATATCTATGACAAACCTAGAAACCGAAGAACGCTTCGTATTTGTTTGGAAGAAAGTCAAGAGTGCAACAGTGTAATAATATTGTGCGACACTACATTAGCGACCCACTCGCTGCAATATCTATGACAAACCTAGAAACCGAAGAACGCTTCGTATTTGTTTGGAAGAAAGTCAAGAGTGCAACAGTGTAATAATATTGTGCGACACTACATATAGCGACACAATCGCAGCAATATCTATGAGAAACCTAAAAACCGAAGAACGCTTCGTATTTATTTGGAAGAAAGTCAAGAGTGCAACAGTGTAATAATATTATGCGACACTACATTAGCGACCCACTCGCAGCAATATCTACGAGAAACCTAGAAACCGAAGAACGCTTCGTATTTGTTTGGAAGAAAGTCAAGAGTGCAACAGTGTAATAATATTATACGACACTACATTAGCGACCCACTCGCAGCAATATCTATGACAAACCTAGAAACCGAAGAACGCTTCGTATTTGTTTGGAAGAAAGTCAAGAGTGCAACAGTGTAATAATATTGTGCGACACTACATATAGCGACACAATCGCAGCAATATCTATGACAAACCTAGAAACCGAAGAACGCTTCGTATTTGTTTGGAACAAAGTCAAGAGTGCAACAGTGTAATAATATTATACGACGCTGCGTAAAGTGACACTCAGCAGCTATCTATGAGAAACCTAGAAACCGAAGAACGCTTCGTATTTGTTTGGAAGAAAGTCAAGAGTGTAAGTGTCATAATATTATGCGACACTACATTAGCGACCCACTCGCAGCAATATTTATGACAAACCTAGAAACCTAAGAACGCTGCGTATTTGTTTGGAAGAAAGTCAAGAGTGTAACAGTGTAATAATATTATACGACGTTACATTAGCGACACAATCGCAGCAATATCTATGACAAACCTAGAAACCGAAGAACGCTTCGTATTTGTTTGGAAGAAAGTCAAGAGTGCAACAGTGTAATAATATTGTGCGACACTACATATAGCGACCCACTCGCTGCAATATCTATGAGAAACCTAGAAACCGAAGAACGCTTCGTATTTGTTTGGAAGAAAGTCAAGAGTGCAACAGTGTAATAATATTGTGCGACACTACATATAGCGACCCACTCGCTGCAATATCTATGAGAAACCTAGAAACCGAAGAACGCTTCGTATTTGTTTGGAAGAAAGTCAAGAGTGCAACAGTGTAATAATATTGTGCGACACTACATATAGCGACCCACTCGCTGCAATATCTACGAGAAACCTAGAAACCGAAGAACGCTGCGTATTTGTTTGAAAGAAAGTCAAGAGTGTAACAGTGTATTAATATTATACGACACTACATAATAGCGACCCACTCGCTGCAATATCTACGAGAAACCTAGAAACCGAAGAACGCTTCGTATTTGTTTGGAAGAAAGTCAAGAGTGTAACAGTGTAATAATATTATACGACGCTGCGTAAAGTGACTCTCAGCAGCTATCTATAAGAAACCTAGAAACCGAAGAACGCTGCGTATGTGTTTAGAAGAAAGTCAAGAGTGCAACAGTGTAATAATATTGTGCGACACTACATATAGCGACACAATCGCAGCAATATCTATGAGAAACCTAGAAACCGAAGAGCGTTCCGTATTTGTTTGGAAGAAAGTCAAGAGTGCAACAGTGTAATAATGTTGTCCTACACCTGTACTTTGTATTTATTTGCTAAGCTGTCATACAATAAAGTCTTATTTTTTTAATTTGTCTACTTATTTATCCAAAACCCCAGCTTATAACATTCTATAAAACAAGAACTTGAAAAAAAGGGAAGGAATCTAGAATATAAACATAATAGTTTTAATAAGACACTACTACTACTATTGTTTGTTCTGTGTCTGGGTGTGATTTATCTATAATATGTATGTATTTATAAATTATATAAGTATGTATATCAGTTGTCTGGTTACCATAACACAAGCTCTGCTTAGCTTGGGATCAGATAGCCGTGTGTGAGTTGTCCCAAGATATTATTTTATTATTTATTTATTTATTTAATATAAGAGAAATGATTACTCTAATAGAGTATTTATTTTGTTTAATATATTTATTAAATTGCAATGCCTTAACAGGCAACTAAGTTCTAAGAACTAACTTATTATCAACATCTTTAAAATTTTGTACCTACACTTAGGCCCACTTTCTCATATTTAGTATCAAACATATTTGGAGCATCCCTGTCACATTATTGGAAAATAACATTGACAGAATGATAATTTAAACACATTTAGCGCTAAAAATGTTTAGCGATTTTGGTACAAGTAGGCCTAAGGGACTGGCCACAGTCTCTGGCGACGCTACACACTTTGCGACAGGAGATGCGACAGCGACACGATTTGCAGTGGTATGCCACAGCTCGAGTAGTTGCGACAGCGACGGCAAGTGAGACAAATGTACTCGCTAGTACATTTGTCTCACTCGCACAGCGCGCATTCTGTAGCCGCTACATGTCGCGCTACTTGTCCGTGTAGCGTCGCATGTAGTGTCGCCGGTAGCTGTGGCATACTTCATACGTTGTCTACCATTTGTTTTTGCATCTCGAAGCTTGTCGCGCCTCATGTCGCATGAAGCGCTTGACTGTGGCCGGCGGGTAAGTGCGTAATGAAGAATTTGAAATGAAAGTAGTCGGGTAAAACTAACCTTTGCAGTTTAACAGCATCCTTATACAATCTGGAAGAAGGTGAGTTATATTGTTTGGCGTTTTCAAACACTATGTTCATGTCTCCAGCCACTTCGGACAATGTCCCGTAGTTGCCTCGGATAATCTTATTCTTAATCTGAGTTAGAGACATTGGATTTTTGATTTCTTTATAGTAATCTGGGTAGGCACGGCGTGATGGTAGTTTCCAGAAGGATTCTGCTACACGACCTGCAAAGAAAGTGCAATTTTTTAACTAAAATATATAATGAGTGTTTCAAACTGACAAGGAATGCTTGATCCTTAAGTCAGGCAGTGTTTGTCAAACAAGCCGACTGCCCATCTGATGTTCAGTGGTCACTGCTACCTATTAGACATCTGCAATACCAGAGGCCTTGCAAATTGCCATCCCAGAGGCCTTGCAAATTGCCATCCCAGAGACCAAGTTGAAATGCCTCAATTACAGTGGCACCTTCCAAATGGAAAGCAGCAATAGTGCTTTACGGCAGAAATAGGTATAGTGGTAGTACTCCCCCGGACGAGTTCCTTCACAAAGAGCACTATTACTACTATTGAGTTTCCAAAGACAGCATGAACTCTGGACATGTGCCCGGTTGTAAGTAAAAAACAGGCTTATTACTGAGACAGTAAATACGTTATTTGAATAATTATTTCTGTGATTTGATAGTAAGATCTGGAACAATCTATTACCACTTGGTCCAAAATGATTTCTGATGGTTTCCAGCAGTTTCCATTGCGGTGAACCTTCATTTTCATGCTTCTCGTCGTCAGTTTCACCTGCACTGTCTTCTGAATGCTGTATAAATAGAATAACAATATTTTTATTACTTTAGGGTATTGAAAAGGTTATTTAGTTTCTAACTTTCAACAAAGAGTTGTCTAAAGTAAATTATAACGAAACTAGCTTTTGCCCGCGGCTTCGCTCGCGTTAAGAAGTATTATTTATTATTAATTAGGTATTTCGTTCCTTTAGGTACTGATAGGTTCAAACTAATATGTTTACATCCTCCATCATCCCTTATTTTAACCCCATGGGGGTTCAATTTATCAAAATCCTATTTAAGCGGACGTCTTCTTCATAGTAGCTCGAATCTTTAATTTCAGTTCAATCAGTCGTAAATCTAAGAAGATTTATACAAACTTTCATCCCCTATTTTATACCCTTTGGGGTGGAATTTATCAAAATCCTTTCTTAGGGGATGCCTACGTCATAGTAGCTTTATGCATGCAAAGTTTCAGCTCGATCGGTTTAAAATTGACAAAGTTTCATACAAACTTTCATCCCCTATTTTATCCCCTTGGGGGTAGAATTGATGAAAATCCTTTCTTAGCGGATGCCTATGTCATAACATCTACCTGCATGCCAAATTTCAGCCCGATCCGTCCAGTGGTTTGGGCTGTGCGTTGATAGATCACTATCTCAGTCAGTCAGTCAGTCACCTTTGAGTTATATATATTTAGATACTTTCAAGGTTACCTTGACATCAGGTTCAGTATCCGATCCAGGAGGCTCCATGATAGCCAAAGCCTTGCTATTAGGCACCGGTCCAACTCGCGACGTCCTCTTACTTCGGATGCGTTCGGAAGTCTTCGCCGGCCCGCTTCGGCCGTGCTGATCGATCTCCTGCTTGCGCATTTGTATGACCTGTTGAATAAACTTTACCATCAATGGTCGTCTACGCCAAATGCTGGTTACGTATGATGCGACAATGGTGTGTTGTGTGGTGTGTAGTGTAGGTGGATGAATGGGTAAAGTGGTGACGTCTAATACTTATAAATGAACCTTTTGACAGCCAGTCATGTTTAGATGACAAACTAAAATGTGCGCAGCATGCCACGGTCACGATCCCATGACAGACTTTAATACGTACATACAACTCATAAAACAAAATCGATCTGATTTCGAACTCACTACTATTTTAATGGTAGAAAGGATGAAATCGTAGCTTGGTGCTGAGGGGACGTTGTGCTTGGTTGACGTGCGTGGCGGTCAAAAGGTTAAATGAATTTGCAAAAAATTATTAATTATCTATATGCAAGCAAGTAGAATGGTTCAATGCAATATAAACTGTAAATTAATGGAGAAATGCAGTCACTGATTGTTACAATTAAGTAATGATATGACCCCTCCTGTGTAGACTAAAGTTTTAAATCATGTGACTATTTTTATGCAAGGATTCTCTCTTAAGGGCCGCCATACACGGGCTGCTTGATCAGTCAGAGTCTGCTTAACCGCGCGATGAAATTTGACCGTGCCGCCATCCGCCCGAAGCAGTTGCAACTGCTCGAACTGTTTCGTGTATGCACATACGTAGAAGGCTCTAGTTTACTATGCAGTCGCAGCTTAAAGCAGTTGATCCTGACTGCTTCAAGCTGTCCGTGTATGGCCGGCCTTATAGTCTACTGGCTACTATTGTGCAAGAATCATCAATACATCAAAAATAATTAAAGCACACCAACCTTCTTTAAAGTTTTAGCGTCTTTATAAATCTGGCTGCCAGGCTCATTGAAATGACAAGCATTCCTGACCATGAGCAGCAAATCCTTCTCCAGTTCCGACAAACTGGTATACTCCTCATCCTGGATTTTCTGGGCTATGGTCTTCAGGTCTATTGGGGAGTCTATGACGTTGAAGTACTCTGGATAGCGGCGTTTGGATGGTAGGAATTGGAACGCCGGGTAAAGTGGCCTTCCATCACTGTTTGCTGTCATTACCTGATGACAGAAAAGCAACATTATTTTAAAAATAAAAAATAAAATATACCATCACGCCTGTATTCCCCAAAGGGTTAGGCAGAGGTGTACCAATGTACACCCACAGTTCGCCGGTATATTTAGGTCCCATGTAATAGGGGGCGAGCCTATTGCCATTAACCGGGCACAAATCCAAACTCCGAGCTGCTACTGAGAATTTCATAGAAAAACCCAATAACACTTTTTGCTCGACCTGGGAATCGAACCCGGGACCCCTTGCACAGCAGTCGCACTTGCGACCACGAGACCAACGGGGCAGTTCAACATTATTTTACCTGTTTTTATTAACGGTGTCAGACCATATGCGATTTTTTTAAATTGCTTTGAGGTTCAGCAGCCATTATTGTGCCTCCTACGTGTAGAAGGCACGTAGGCCATACATATGTTTGTTACTTGCAAGAGTCGAACTAGCGACATGTAGAGCAACAGCCAATCGTTTAGCTACTGTGCCAACCATGTTGCCAAAAAAAACATTATACATTTTATAATTATGAAGGAGTTACTCCACCTAATGGTAGTGGCTTCTATGGATATCAACAGGAGAGCTCTGCTACGAAATATGCTGACTTGTTCAGAAGCTTGGATAAGTCTTAACTTTTGATGTTTTTAATCAACCACAATCTAATTGCACCTTTAAATATACTAATTACTTCTTTTATTCAAAATTAAACTTTGTATTGTAATACAAAGCATACAGAATACTTGCATATGCATGCAGCATACTTTGTATTGTTGTACAGGCTGGTGACAGCAACACCACAAGTCAATACATATTTTGTGTACGGTAAAATATAACTTACAGCATTAAATAATTCTTCATACACATTATCCTCTTCATTATTAGTTGAGGTTTCCGACAGGTCCTCAGCTACATCAGACCTCCGGCTAGATGACCCAGTCCGAGACAGCTTTGGCATCTTGATGTCTTCACCTTACAGAAAGGAAATTATTTAATTTGCGAATAATATGAGAGTGGACAGATGGAGTTATAAGGCTGTCAAAGAACTATCTAAAATAACTAAGAGTAGAATGTAAAGCTGGTAAAGGTTCAAAGTAAAGACAATTATTAGTTAAATTATGGCATATCAATGTTCTAATTATAATTACGATATTGGTACGCGCTGACGCGACGGCACGACATAGCATTCATTTTATTAATATTGACATCTGTACCTTTTGTTTATCTATGATTTTACTAATCAAAATATTCAACAGATCAGAGATTGGTATTGTTATTTATTTATTTATTTATTTAACTTTAATGGCCAACCAACAATTGTTTATACTGATAAAACTTAAACTACAATATACTACAATCTAGGGTTAGTATAACAATTTCTTACAGGTTAGCACCGCATGCCCCATATTGTAACAGTAAAAATGTGCCACAAGTACTAGACTATAGAATTAACTTACATAATAATAACCTAATCAGAAAAGAAAAACAAAAACAATTTATGCAAAAATAAAATAAAAATAAAACAAAAATAAATAAAATAAAAATACAGATAAATAATGGAAGATAAAACATTAAGCATTGTCGACTGTGATTCTGTGGAACTTGCTAAAGAAGTCGAAATGAACGTCAACAAGGTCGCTATAGCTGTTTAACAGTTTGCAAAGCCGAGGGACAATAGAGATTGCGCCGAGCACAGTTCTGCGAGGTGGGGGGTATAGGGGAGTAATAGGAGCTCGAGGGAGTCTGGCAGGCGCCCGAAACTGGAACCTATTGAGTAACTGGGGACAATCATGATGACGTTATAATGGGCAGGTATCCACAACTATACGTCTCAGCATGTATTTTGCGTACAAAAAGGTAAGAGATGTCAAAAGGTCAAATTATAATCAAAAGTAAAACAAATCATTGCTGCATGTTGTTTGTTTAGACATCTTCAAAATAGCTACAACATTCGCTCACCGCTATCCAGAGCCTGTTTTGTCTGCATGTAGAGCTTCCACAGATCAACCGCATCTCTGTACTCTACTGTGTCGGGCTTGTAGAAAGCCTTAGCATTGTTCACGAGAAGCTCAATGTCCGCAGACAACTCATCAATGTCTTCGTAAGTGTCCGTTTTCAGTTTCTGTTGTACCTGTGAACAAATAACATGTTTTTTAGAACAGTATTTCTTGTTAAGGAATTTGGGGACTCCTAGCAATTAGAAATCTAAATTAATGTCTATTATTACAATCTCCTATACTTATTTTTATTACTCATGAAGACAGTCATAACCAATGGTACCTTTATAGATTACAATCAAACCAAAAAAAAACAAGAGCTGTATAACCTGCACAATTTTCTTTTTTTCCCCCTTCACAGAATATATATTTGTATCGGCTATAATTCACCTACATAAAAAATATGTACTTACTCTCAACAGATCAATAGGTTGTGAGACAACCTCATAGTACTGTGGCTCCTGACGTCTTTTCGGAGCCCGTATGAATGAGTCACACAGCAACGTGCCATCTTCTTTCTTGTATGACCTGATTGTGTCATACAACTGCTGGCAGATTTCACTCTGAGAAAAACAGGCAGGTTATATTTCACTTAATAGTTCTAATTTGAAAATAGACTTGAAAAAAAACATATAAGTAAAGCCTAGAAATTGAACAAATTAATGTTGTAAAAAGCAATATTTTCATTGCCACTTGCCCTACAAATTGAACTGGGTTTTTAGCTATAAAGTATAAAACAACAGTTTTCAATGAAATGATTGATCAATTTACTTTTCATTATTGGCTGCCTTAAGAAACAAGCCATAAACTTGTAAATTTCAGTTATAATTTAACATGTAAACAGCGTGATAAAAGCACGCAGTACAGTACCTTTATGTAGGTACATAAGTACGTATATGCCGGCAGCGGCGTAATTGCGTTTTAATAAGTATTACTTACTGGGTCCAACTTCTTTCTTTTCCGAGTAGACGGCGGAGGCCCAGGGTTGCTCAGCTCGATGCCATCATCACTGTCATCCAAATCAGCCCCACGGGAAGCACCCGAAGATGCACGGCGTCGTTTGCTCATTTTCAATAAAATGGCTAGCAGAACATTATCCAATACGGATAGTTTATTGAGTTTCTTGAGCGTGTTCTGTTACATTATTCGGAAAAAAATGTTGTAGTTTCAGTTTTCTACAAAATGCACACAAAACTACGAGTAAATTTTATAGATGTTGTACAGGATTCATTGATTTCGTTCGGAATACAACAAAATGTATCCCAGCGTCGCGAAAGAAAACCGTAAAATAAGACCCACGCCGCGCATGCCGCAATGCTATTGAATGTCAAAAGTACTCAAAAGAAAGAGATAACCACACAAAATCGAAGGCATACGAAAGAGAAATGTAAGTATTTCTGCTTAAAATGTCGGTTAAATATATAAATGGAACGCTTTTTTAGGGTCATTGACTGGTGGTTTACTATGGCTGTCACTGTCAGTGATTGTCAGATAAACTTAAATATACGTTCCGCTTTACTCAGCATTATTACCTAATAATAGTAATGATTAAAACCGCAGGAAGACGCTAGATGCAGGCCGCTTCCAACCGGTCTTTATGAAATCTATGATGGAGGCCTATGTCCAGCAGTGGACGTCGGCTGATATGATGATGATGATGATGAATAGTAACTACCGCTAAAAAGTACTCAATATTAGCTAAATTGTTGTAATTGTATTGTGTTGTATTGTGTCATCAATCTACAAAAAAATCCTAGCATCTTTTTCTCTGGGAGCTAGCATTTTCACATTTTCGAGATATCACCATTTAAAATATTGCAAATGCCAATCATTTTGCATTCATAAGCGGCTCATATCTGCATCATGTTGCGTTGATATAGGTAAGTAAAAAAATATATATATATATATGAGCTGACCCATACTATTTCAAACTCATACTCCACCGATTTTCAGGTCAATCAGAATTTTGGTTATATCAAATGTCTATTTTGACTGGATTTAATTCATCCACTCATTATTCATCATAAATGAAGAATGTTGACACTATCAAAAAAAAATGTTTGCCTACCCTCAACTTATGTGACATTAGGGTACCATAATTCAAAGATAACGATTACCTATTGACTATTGTACTTATACGTTGAGTTTGACCAAGGTCAAAATGTCAATGAATGAATGCCTGCTGTAAGCACTAATAAGCAGTGCAAGCATTTATTGTATTTCTGCCGAGTAGTGCTAGATTCGGGGTTGGATAAACTTAAACAACTTAAATAAAGTGTTTGCAATTTATTCTAATCATGTTGGAAAAATATCGTAAAAACTTTATATTATGCGATGATATCGTGTACTATTGTTTGTTATGTGACGAGCTACTGGGAGCAATTCCAGATGTTGAAAAACATATACGCTGGGATAATCACAGAAAAAGCTTAAGAGTTCAGGCCTACTTTCCAAAATTCAGAAAAGAGTTCATTTACAAGGTTTGTAACAAGTGGTTCTTTATTCATATTCATTTATTTGTACTCACTGATAAATTAATTAATCAGTTTATCAAGTAATTAAGTAATCAATTAATTAATTCATCTTTAGATTTGCAGTTTGCAATGAAACTAAGCTCTAAGCTGCCAGATTGACTCTCAGTTCTCCCACTAATTGAAATGTTTAATAATTGTTTTTTGCAGGTTGAGAATCATTTTTATTGTGAAATATGCAACTTTGTAGTGTCTGATACAGCAGCTGTTACCAAACATATTAACAATGATGATCATAAGGCTATGAAAAACAATCCGAAAACAGAAACTAAGGATGCTATAGGTCAATATGATTCTGGCCATATTGTCATAAATAAACTAAAACTAAATATGGCCCAATGGAATTCAATTGTGGATGGCAAATGTTTTATTTGCAACATAGAAGTGAAAAGTAATAATCAACACATTGGGTTGAAAAATCATATAATAAAGTTAATTAATTCTGAAACAAAATATGAAAATGAACGTTATTACAGAAAGGTAACTAATTAGTAATTATTACATTATTTTTAGAGATTTTTTTGCTAGAGGTCCTGGGTTCGATTCCCAGGTTGAGCAAAAACTTTTATTGGGTTTTTCTATGAAATTCTCAGTAGCAGCTCGGAGTTTGGATTTGTGCCCGGTTAATGGCAATAGGCTCGCCCCCTATTACATGGGACCTAAATATACCGGCGAACTGTGGGTGTACATTGGTACACCTCTGCCTAACCCTTCGGGGAATACAGGCGTGATGGTATATTTATATATTATTTTTGTCTGAATATGGGCTATCCAACAGCTTTTTGACCTGTGGTGAGATGGGCAGATGACACTGTTGCCTTTGGGGCATTTGGATGAGCCTGGAAAGTGGAGCACCACCAGAGATGCCTATACCCAATAAGTGGGAAAGTCTCGACTGTTAGTCAAAAGCCTTTTAAATCTTAGATCTTAGTATAAAAAATAAAGAAATTACATTCTTGTCATAGATGATTATTGTCAAATATCTGGTTGCCCATACCATAATAATTAATTTATAATTATTTCAGATCGACAATGATAAAAACCACTGCTTCTCTTGTAATAAAGTTTTCTCAGCTCAAAACTTGATCAATCATTGGCCGAACTGTAAAATGACTGATGAAGCTAAAATAAAGAAACCAAAGGTAGATGAATCCAGCAAGGGTATTAAGAACCTAAAAGAAGATTTACCTGGGATGGATGAAATACATAAACAGCTTATTGGGTCTCTGCAAGATTTTTTTTCGGTAGACGAAAATAAAAATTGTGCCATTTGTAATCAATGTAAGTCAGCAGTGGCCATCCATTTCACATCTATGTTAGAGCATATCAAAATACATCAAAGTGATCAGGAGCTGAAAACTGACTCAGAAAGAGCAACAGATTCCGAAGCTGATACCAATGAGACTTCAAAAGCGGATGAATTACTGAAGAGGTTCTCTGGAATTCTGGACCATGGCAAACGTAGATCGGAACTGGCAAAATATGGCAAAGAAAATAGAATCAAACTAAACTTTAACGGGGGCAAAGGTTGGTGTTTGTTATGTGACCGATATTTGTCCGCCCATATGAACATTTTTAAACAACACGTCAACGGTGCTACTCACAGAGGAAATTTAGAGCTCCAAGGTCTTATAAGTCCGAAGAAGCATGATACCATAGTCTTGAAAACAAAAAGTATTTTACAATGTAGACTGGAATATTTGTATGAAGAACGGGAGTTTTATATTTCTGATTATTTGAGCCTTGATGTGTTTAGCTTCTTTCTTCTTTTTAAAATTGAAGACCCGCATTTCAAGAAAACGAAATGCTATGCCTGTAACGAGTTATTCTCGCAAGGGCAAGAGCGTGAACATTGTAGCACTCCAAAGCATAAGAATAAGTTTCTAGCTGCTAAATTTGTAATGACGTTTGAGGAAGAAGGAGAATTTATCAGAGAAGTAAGTTATTTAAATCATACATAACCATTTATTCACAAATATTGCAACACGTGTCATGTCCGTCTTAAATTCACTACCTTGCATAAATGTGTAATTATTTAAAAATGCATATTAAAAAAAAACATCCTATTAACATCCCACTGCAGGGCAAAAACCTCTTCTCATATTCACAAATCTTAATGTCTATTTATATTTCCTGCTATCTTAATCAGGTTGTCTGTCCACCTTGTGGGTGGACATCCGGACATTGGATATAGGTCGCATCCAGCCCGTCTTTTTGGAAATTTATGGAGAGGCCTGTGTCTATCAGTGTACGTCCCGCAGCTGATAATAAGGATGATTTACATTTATCTTATTTGTTTCAGATACGGCAGAATTATTTCCATTGTGGCTTCTGTAACAAAACATTCCCATTCATAGAGCAGTTGTTTATGCATAAGGACTCCATTCAACACAGGATGTACCAGTACAGTAAGACCGGGTTATGTTTCCGTACAATCAAATTTAACACCAAAAGCGATGATGTGTATATAAAACTACTACAAAGTGGTTTTGGAACAGTTTAACTGGACTACGTTCTGCGGACAATGGCTGTTGACTAGTTGTCAACCTTATTACTAAGAGCTAAAGGGTGAAAATTGGTTCACAGAATTGTACCTGGTTTCAGAGATCCTATGTTTAGTTTAGACGCAGGATCTGTGCTTGTAATTCATATTTTTGTTATAGTTGGTAATGTTATTGTGTCTGAAATGCCAACCATGACTTTGAAAGTTGATTGTTGCTGATTCGGTTGTCATATTATTATAATAATAACTAATTTCTTCTTCTAGTTTCTTAACTATTGTTAAAGATAGCAGTAGTTACCTTATAATTTAGTAACATTTGGCAGACCCTTTCTTTTTTGTTTAAAATGGTGGTCCCTAACGCGGTATGCTATCATAGGGACCAAGTTTGTTTATTTACCTCTGCAATGGGTAAATAACGTGTTGTTGCTACGTGATTAGATCAAAACTTAAGTTGTATTAAGTAAGATGTTTTTGCTTTTGAAATCTATACTAATATTATAAAGCTAAAGTGTTTGTTTGAACGCGCTAATCTCAGGGACTACTGGTTGGAATTGGAAAATTCTTTTAGTGTTGGATAGTCCATTTCTTGAGGAAGGCTATAGGCTATGTAATATCACGCTACGACCAACAGGTGCTGAGCAGCGAGGGTGAAACCGCGGGGAACAGCTAGTTATTGATATTTTGTTATAGGCCTGTTGAGCCTTAACCAAGCTGTGCTTTTGTAATGGACAAAGTCCACAATAATAAAAAAGTAGTTTTAAGTTTCCTTTTTTTTTTGTTTGTCTTATTTTTATATCTTTTCTTTCATATTTACTAAGCAACACTTATTAGCTTACTAGATTATCTATAGCAGTAGTTCCTAAAGTATAGGGTGCAAGTGAATATTGGGTGGGCTCTGAGCAATTCTTTATTCATATAGTTATGCCTGTTTTCCCTTTAAGAAAATCAAGAGGTGAGTCCCGAAATTTGGAATTTCTTGTTTGGTGACTCACTGTCAATTCAACTTTGTGAACCACTGATCTATATGATACATTTTTGTAATAGTGTTGTGTAATTTTTGTGTTCTTTGTTTTTTTTTGTAACTCCTAAATAAAAACTCTGAATAATTAATATTTCTTTTATTTTGCATGTTTTATATTACTTAAAGTAAATATCGAACCATTGAGGGAAATGCGACAGTAACATTATAAAATCATTATTTGATTTTGATTTTATTTCTGACAAATATTTTATTGTGCATTCTATATAACTATTTTGTAAAGTTGAAGGTAATTCTACTATATTATTATCTATGTCTAATAGAACTATAATGTGACTAAGATGTGTAGGATACAATACAGAAAATACATTACATGGGCAGCTATCCTTTACTTGATGCACAAACATTTGAACAAATGTTTGTATCTTTGTATCAAAGTTTGTCATTACAAATAAATAATTAAGTACACCACAGCATATTTGGAAGCAATTAGCTGAACTAGATGCCTTTTTAACTAGATTCTTAATAACTGCATCAGAAATAAATATATTTTTAATATTTGGATCTGTTTCATTCAATATACTATGGCATATTTCTAAGATACATCTTTCAATATCTGGTTTCATTCTTATAGCTACATCTTCAGCTGTATGAGATACTGTACTAACACAATCACTTGTCCATAAGTCGTTTAATATCCGAATATTCTTGGTCGCATTACTATTCCAATGAATCACGTCTTTCAGTAAAGCATCAAGGTACAATCCATTTTGATTTAAATTTACTAAAGCTTGCACAACTTCGGGATTCAATGGTGACTTGTGACTGCTGCTAAGGTTCATATCCTTCAAATTTCGAATTAAAAATGCATCTAAAGTCCGCTCCGTTGATTCAGTATTTGAAGATGCGGAATCTTTTATTATTTGTTCGTAAAACTCCAATAGCAATGTTGTGAAATTTTCATCAACTTTAATATGGTTTTTTGGTTCAACTTGGCACATTTTTCTTATATTTTCTAATATTGATAGTCGTAAATTGTTGTTAACTTTTGAGTTTGTTTGCGACAAGTTGAGAATTTTTACGAAACTTTTTGAAAGTGCCTTTGCTACGTTTCTGTCGAGCACAGGATTTTCGTACGTAAATTGAGGGCATAGTAGATTATTTGCTGTTATGATTTTCTCTATTAATTGATTATTCATATTGAATTTACTTACAAATTATAAATAATATAACCAAAATAAACAAATTAACAAAACATAGGTTTAGCAATAAGCTGTTAGCTGTCACAGAAATGTCATTGTCAATGTCAATAATATTGCCATTTTAGCCATTTTAATTATTATTATCTGCGACATCTATAATCATCCATTTATCGTAAATATGATTATAAGTTCTTTGTTTTTTTTTCTTTTTGTTAGATAATGAATTAATAAAAAATAATAAAACGACAACATAGGTAATGAAATTTCATAAAAATTAAAGTAACGAGAACATAAATTTACACATAACACTGCCATCTAGTGTGCAGTAGACGAAATATATTACAAAGTCACTTTTAAAGTTACTATTTGACAGTAGGTGGCAGTAGTAGTCATTATATTTGAGTGCTACGACAACAATCTTGTTTTGCTATAATGTAAACGCATAATAATATTTAAATTTCAATTTAAATCTATAGGTAATAATTAGGATATCAGTTTCGATTTTAAATATTTAAAGGCGAACGGGTCATTTTGATCACGGCATAAGTTCTTCTCAAGCAAGTAGCCCTGAACTCTTAGTCTGATCACGCTGTAAAACTCACAGTCTGGAGTGAGCATAGAATATACGTTTCGGAACGAGCAACTAGCTTGACAATTCGAAAGTGCCTGTACCTAAATGTTCTAATTGAAACATAAAAAAACCCCTTTTTTTGAAGTCGGTTAAAAAAGTTTGGCATCTTGGTTAACTGTAGATAGTAACTAGGACCTACTAGTGTTGTAGAAGTCAAAATTGGTTGTCAAAAACATTATACCTAAGTATGCAAAATTAGATAGGTTTTCAACCGAATCTTATTAAGAATGGTCCGAATGTAAGAAAGACAGCCTTGCATATTGATTGCCCCGTAACTGAGCTTTGGAGGGCAGACAGGCAGTCACTTTATGAAATATTATAGGTTAGACTGGAAGCTGTCCTCAATATTACCTAGTTGGGAACCGCTGGAGGCGGTAAGATTTTGTAAACTTGGGATTTGTTGATATAAGGAGGTATATTAATAATCTGACCTTTGAAGTAAGGACTAAAAAAACATTAGCTTTTAGAAGTTAATTATGCCATAAAACAAAGCCTATAGGTACCTAGCTTGCAAAGGAGATGGCTAAATGGAAGTATAGACCACTGCCCCATGTGCCAGGTACCATGTATAAATATGGTACCTAGCACAATGTAATGCTGAATGGCTAAATATTAGTATTTCATGTAAAAAAGTTTCAGATACTTTTTGGAAATAATATAATGGTAAAATAATATTGCCTAAATAGGAAAAAAGGTGTGTGTGACAGTATATAATTTTCTTCAACTGACACTTTCGAAGAAGAATAAAACTAAAAACGAAAATGAGGTTGTATAATTATAAGCGAATGTTTATGATGAAAAAGTTTTTCTTTTTTTTTAGATACTTTATTATGTTTAATAGTTCACGAAAGTGCTAGGAAAATATTAAACACTACATAATTCATGAATGATTTTTTAAATATTATGAGGTTATGCAAGATTCATATACAATCCAGAATGTTTCTGGCCCTGGGGCAGTCATTTAGCCATCACCAATACTTTACTTATGGGTAATATTCGTATAGGTAGGTGGAATGGATCTAGATGTCCTATTGGATCTAGATTTATCTATTCGGATTTTACAGAAATCAAGCAAACCCAGACCACAATATTAATTACCAGCTTGCTATTCTGCAAAAATCTCTCGGTGAATTTAAGCGACGACGTGGTTGCAAGATGACCTATCAATACCTATCATCAGTATTGACAGCTCACCTCAAACACACTTCACCTAAATTGACCAAGAGATTTTTGACAGAATAACACTGCTGCCATTTATTATAGACGTGAGTTCACGTGAGTCATACCAGTTTTAGTGGATGTAATTCATGTAATGCCCATTTCTGAACACACCGTGAACTCTAATCTGTTCGGTGAGTGCACTTTGACACGCCTCATACACATAAAACGCTTTCACATACAAACAACATAAAACGATAAAAAAATAACATTAAAATATCACGATAACGCAATCAAATTAGTAGCAGAAACAAAAACAAATTCTGAAAATGCCTCGTAATAACATACACGACTTAATAGGTGAAAGTCTTACCGGTGCGGTGTGTAAATTAAAAAAAAAACGAGATCACTCATCAGACGTGAATAATAGAAGATTCGGATATCTTAATTAGCATGAATTTACACCGTTATAAAGCGTGTAAGATGAAAAAAGGTTAATAATAATTCATATCGCCATTTCTCCGGTATATTTCGAGTTGGTGTTTGTGGGGCCCCGGTTAATAAATTATCATCGAGACCTCACATAGTGTGGCCTAACTACGGGGGCCACACCGAGGCAGGCCCCGCCCGAGAGAGAGAAGGGGGAACTCTCCCTCTCTGTCTGACATAAGGCTGCGTGGCAGTCCAACAATGCGTCTTAACGTTGCGATATAAAACCCAGAATGTATGTTTACTTAAAGGTCGTTTTTGGTGCAATTTCATTAAGTTTTCTAATTGGAAGCGTACGCTGGGTACTTCTGTACGGCTTCCAGCGTAATTTTATATTCTTGACTAAGTAGCGGAACGTAAGTCTGGGATTGTTTTCAACGTGAATTAAGTTTTAGTTATGATTGCTACTGGAAGTTTGGACTAAGGTTTTAGACTAGGATAGATTATGATTCCCACGTAGGTAGGTATGTACCTAATAATAGTATTTTTTTTATTAGTCATTATGCATAAGTTAGTAAGTACAACTAAAAGGCTCTCAGTAAAACATCAGCTTAAGTTGAATATAGATTCAACTGAAAATGAATTATAGAAAATTGACGGTAGTTTTCAAATCTCTCTCTCTCTCTCGTTTGTATGCTGTCAAAAAAAGATTTCTGCAAGTTTCTACTAGGTTTCAATGTTGTTATTAGTTAGTAGTAGTAGTAGTTGTTGTTAGTTAGTAAAATCATTTGGCAATTTCGGTACCTATACTTTTAATTAGATCTGTATCTAAATCCTTTCACTAGCAGAATAACTTCCAAACTCTAGGCTACAACTGAGAAATTTATAATGGAAAACCCAATAACACTTTACCCGATCTAGGAATTGAATCCAGGACCGCACACCTTGCGACTAAAAGACTAACGGGACAGGGATACTAGAGTGTTATCCATCAACTAGGTTTTGGAAGTCAGATCGCAGTCGCTCCATGTAAAATACTGGTTTTCAGCTGCATCCCGTTAACCAATCCCAGTATAGTTGAGAAATGGCTAGGCAGTCAATGAAATTCTTTAAAAATACAATCACGCCTGTATTCTCCAAAGGGTTAAGCAAAGGCGTACCGCTACACACTCACAGTTCACCGGTGTAGGGGACGAGGCTATTGCCATTAACCGGGCACAAATCCTAACTCCGAGCTGATAGAAAATCCCAACAACACTTTGCTTTACCTGGGAAACGGACCCAAACGTAGCAGTCGTGCTTAGAACCACTAGGCTAACGAGGCAGATCTTTAAAGATTTCCCAAAGAATCTCCTACTTACCTGCCCCGTTATATCTTGAGTGGAAAGTTGGTTCGCTGCCTAGCAGGTGCCGGCGCATTATGTATGTATTATGATGAGTCAGGCGGTAAACGCCCATAAAACTAAACTTGTGCGATGTCCATCATCTATTCTAATACATAATCATTAGGGTGACCATTTTATTGCGGACAGTTTTTGGGGATTTTTGATGTAAATATTTCTTCATGTTATTGGATGGGAATGGGATAATGGTAAGTGGTCGCTGGTGCGTTATGCAAATTCTTGCCTTAACCAGCACCCTGAAATAGGTAAAGTATAATAATACAATCCAAAAAGATATAGTCAAAAAGATTAGGCATGCCCCTTACCATCATTTACAAAAATTATATAATGATATGATTTTTACATTTGACTGCTTCGGAACATTTTCATAGGTAATAATTTAGTAGATACATAGTTTATCTATTTTTTAGAATTTGTTGAACTGACTCCTGTCTTACAGGAGTTCGTGCCTTCTCCCAATTATAATGATGACTAGAGTTTTATACAACAAGAATTGACTTATCAATTATCACAAAAAAATAAATAGACTAGTTTTCATTTAAATCCGCAGTGTTTCATCGAACTTTTCTTTACACCCTACTTTTTACAAAGTTTAAAGTTAAGGGTTATTTTTTTTAAAGTTAAGGCTAAGTAAAGCCTTAACTTTCAGGAAATATCCTAGCAATACCTCAAAGCCGAGGCACCCTACAGCCCATCGTGGCCATCGTCAACATGTCCAAATGATTGATAGCAGCCCAACGTGACCGCTCCGCCATTATACACACTTATCAAACAAAAGAATTGGCCCCAATGATAGCGGCCGTGCGAAAGGTGACGTCGTGGCCCGATGATTGCCGATCATTACCGAAGTGACGCAATCACGATACGTGACAACTGCATTAGATCTGATTTCAGTGTAGGTTTTGATTTGATGAATCAATGGGGTCCATTTCGCTGAAATGGATGAGGAAAATGTCGGTTAAGATTAACTATTATTTATTACTAGATAATATATTAGGAAAAAATATCCGATCTATTTTAGGTGAGCTGAAAATCCTTAGCATCGTGGAATGACAACTCATTTCGGATTTCTTGCATATTTTTTTTTCCATAAGAAATTACCCGTTGGGACGGACAATTAGGTTCAATATTATATTTTCTTGTAGTTGACTTCAAAAGAATGACTTTAACTTTAAGCTCACTTTGCCTAAATACAGCGAGGATGATATTTACAGAAAAAAAAGAATTACAATCCACCAGCAAAATACAAAATTTTAAATGCTTTTCATTTTAATTGCTCTTCATAATGGAGCTGAAGGGGCTTTGGGACTTTAGCTCCATTGTTTTAGCCAAAGTTGCTGAATCTGAAAATTTCATTATTTGGTACTTATCCAAAAATGCAGAAGATGGAAAGAGATCGAATTAAAATATTTAAAAAATCCTCCTCCTGGCGCAGTCGAGTTAAAAACACTCAGTATGGAAGAAATACTTACAGCATTGAACATAAAATTTTCCTTGACCTAAAATACTTACCTTATCTATTAAAATAATATATGTGGAAGGACTTGGGGGAGACCTTTGCCCAGTAGTAAGCCATAACAGGCTAGAATAAACAAAACAAAAACAATTAAAAGGTAAACACCACAACACAATTAAAATTAGACCTAAAAAAAGCTCAAAACGTAACACCCACCAGGCTTTATCACCACCGTACTCGCTCCAATTACAAGCTACACTATAAAGCGCATGCGCGAGAGAGATGCGCGCGCGCTGGGTGGCCCCCACACCCGCAGTAATGACCCCAAACAATGATCTATTGCACTGCGCATGCGCCGACGTCGCCTTCGCGATTCCCGTGTCTCTATCTGGGACTTTATGGAGGATGATTATAGCTACAAGATGATTAGGTAGGTAGGTATTTACTGTAGAGGTTCTGGCTGGTTGTGTCATATAAAAACTCATTTGTGAAGTTTATGGTATGAGATGAAGGCTAGTTTAAATTAAGAACAATATGGCGGACTGTCACTACAGCTGACAGATAGGATAGATAAAATTTGAAATTAAAACATAATATCCTAATTAATTTTTACATACCACCACGCCTTTATTCCCCGAAGGTTTAGGCAGAGGTGTACCAATGTACACCCATAATCTGCCGGACACAGCCGGTATGTTTGGGGTCCCTACCTAATTAATATACGAAGTCATAAATAAATATACGTGTTTCAGCCCTAGAATCCCACGTGTTGGGTCTATACAGCCCTACAGAAGATTAGAGTATTGTACTTTGGCGTTAGGGGTAGATGTAGTACAACGTATTCACATTGTATACAAGCTGTTGATTTGCATTCTCGTCAAATTCAAGGAGTTAACTAAGCTCGTGATTCTTAACACGAATCAGTAATAAAATAAATTTGTTTTGAAATTTATATTTTTTGACGTGATTTTCCAATTCGAACTAACCACCTCGCCAGAGGGTTTAGGCGCTATGCACGCATTGATATAGCCGCGCGACAACTCTGCCTATCGCATTCGCAACTGGGCGATGCTAATTTTTGCAAGAGGAGTATTCTGGAATACTGTTTTTTGATAGTTGCAACTAAAAAAAAAGCATTTATTAAACATTGGCTAGGTATCGTAATTATATTTGATTACTTCTTTTTTTCTATGATAAGCTCCTAAAATTTGACGAGGATGCAAATCAACAGCTTGTATTTACTATTACCTTTTTCTTTTTTTTTCGCAATGGCATTTTGTAGGTCGACCGGACTTCATATTATGGTTTCCTAATAATTAAGGCTTTCATGCAGGGCTTAAACTTATAAAATAAGCTACTAGGTACATGCTTAGAGCACCCCCTGGCTAGGGTGTCGGAGTGGGACGAAAGCAAGGACACAGGCTGGATTGGAAATTTACCATTCATGTCATAGTACACAAATTATACGAAAAGATTAGCTTTGTAATAATAAACACAAAACCAATTCCAGACTTATTCAAATTTCAATACTTACACTGAAACACTAATGAGTTTTAAAAAGCAAAGCAAAACCTTGCTTTTAAGGGGAAACTGTCAACAGTCCCACAAAATTAAAAAAAAACTTACAATTTTTGTTTTTGTTGGCTGCGCTATTATATACGTTCTTATATAGTATGTTGATTACATGTAACAATTATGATAATATATTAATAAATTATTATTATCAGTGGCTGAGCGGTTGACTGCTGCGCTCTGTGTCACGGGTTCGATTCCCGCACTAAACAAATATTGGTACAGATTTACGAGATTAACTAACTTATAAGGTTCCATCATCATCATATCAGCTGTACGACGTCCACTGCTGGACATAGGCCTCCCCCATAAATTTCCAAAAGGTCGCTATAATCTCCCAAAAAGTTAAGGAATTTTGAATTTCGAAATCTTCATTGAATAATCCCCTTAACCTTATCCTTCATAGGTATTTACATGCAAACCCATGTCCAATGTAATGACGGAACATTTCCCCCCTTTTACATTTATTCATAAGATATCAAACCACGGTAATGATCCTTGGGGGGTTAAGTACATGAATCATTAGCGTACGTAATTCATACTCATACTTTTGAATTCTAGTTTAAAGGAAGATCGTGGTTTTTGGGACGACCCTGCCATACTAGTACCTTTTTCTTTTTGTTCCTAGATGGAAAACCCACATGGGTGCCCATTCTTCAGACTCTTACTGACTAAAAACCACCCCGGTGTTATCATCTCACACTTGCGCCAGGGATCCCGGGAACGTACGCGCCTTCTGCTATTCCCGACTGGTATTAGTCCCTTCTACAACTCTTGAACGCCAGAGTCAACCATGGTAAACGTGGTGATTACCAAAGAAGTGACGAGGCGGACTTAGAATGTACAGTCAGCAAAAGAGATAAGTAACCAGGGTCGCTTAATGAAATCAAAGTTTAACAAAAACCCATAGAAGTTTTTGAATGAATTTTATTTTAATTAATAGAAAATAAACAGTTTATTAATTAAAATTAATTTTATTTAAAAACGACTACCGGTTTAAAAGAATTTTTTAACTATATTAGACGGTCTGGTTACTTATCTCTTTTGTTGACCGTACATATGAATTGAAAATTCACATTGGTGCTTGCCCGGTTTCCAACCCAGAACCTCATGCACAAGAGAGGCGGGCGTCTGAACCACTGGCCCATCATGACACTTACTTTGCATACATATTGTTTAATCAAATAAAGATAGATTATATTTTATTTTATTCTTCATTTTCTAAAGAATGTCGTTACAATGTAATGTCGTTTACGTATTGAGCAATAGCACTTGAACGTGAAATGTCATTGTTTGCAACATCTATGAATGTTCCAAAGTGGGTTTAGTCGTGATCGACATAATGACAGCTTATGCAAATATCATTGTAGTACCTACTACTGTATTAGCTAAATGTTG
The DNA here is from genome assembly GCA_932526535.1 of Caradrina clavipalpis. Lineage (NCBI taxonomy): Eukaryota > Metazoa > Arthropoda > Insecta > Lepidoptera > Noctuidae > Caradrina > Caradrina clavipalpis. The sequence goes on from OW052110.1 coordinate 4,787,407, forward strand.
CCGGTAGCCTTGGTTGAATGCCGCCGCGGTGGACGATCCGGGCGTCGGGAGCCACGTGACGACTCCCGGCCACCGTAGACGCGGGTCTGTGGACGGTGAGCAATGGGTAGCTCACCGTCCGTACGTTCACTAGCGACAGACCGTGTCGACGGCGCGTTCGTGTTCCACGCGCGCCTCAAAGAGATGTTAGCAAAATTGGATGGGGCCACTGAGGGCCGATGCCTGCCGGGGCTGCGGGTTGTTCGAAAGAGATACCGCGCCCCCGGAACGCAAAGGGCACATGAAGGAACATAGACGGGTTTTAGTCAGTAAAAGTCTGACACTCCCTCCCGCCCCGCCCAGGGCGGGGGAAGTTATTTGATGATTTCCCGTCTATAAAAAAAAAAAAAAAAAAAAAAAAAAAAAAAAAGCCTTGGTTGAATGCACCAATTTGTGATGTTCTAATGGCCGAAGTTCCCGGGGCCCAAGACTTACCTATGTCATTTTCGCATGGTTGTTTTAAGGGTAGATGGAGGACTATGAGTGAGATCGGCATCATATATACTGCACGAGACATTCTAGCTCTGCCTTTTCCCATTGTGAAATGGCTCTACGTTAGTAATAGGTACCTATATAATAATAACACTAGCTTATTATTGTATCACTGCAAGGCTAAGGACTCTTCAAAGTCAAATCATTCATTTCAAAAAGGCACTTTTAAATGTCAATTCTCATACTTACAGAGAATACAGGAGCATTGATCAGCACGCTTCCTCAATTTCCATATATCATATAAAAAATAAACAATGATATATCAACTAAATAAGAACTACAGATAGAAATTGTTGAAGATTTTCAGGATAAGGTGAGTCTTTAACTCGTTCCCTGTCACATGAGCCACATATTATGGGTCATAGCGATTGTTTAACTATTGTGTCTGCTCAGCGGACAGTTAACCTGTTAAAATTCGTTCTAAAATTGTTCAAAAGTGCTTGTATGTAATTCCCCAATACCCTTTTACATAAGTACCTACCTAGTAAAATCATAATCTTTTGTTTCTAAGAATTGTTTTACCTTACCATAAAGAGGTAGGTAGGTAAGTAGGTACCTCAAAAACTTTACGAGCCGTCCTAAATACATTCAAAGTCTTTAACAAAATAAAGACAAATATTTTCCTACTAACTAGTTAGTAAACACGTCTTTCTTGAGCAAAATACTTTAACATTATTCCTTTAGCATTTAACGTTGGCTGGTGGTCCAGCCAATAATACCAATTTACATTTAAAAACCAATCCTTACGTAGTAATCCTTGCCTTATTTGCATGAGAAAAGAAAGATGGCGAATGATTGTTACTTCGAAACTACTAAAGTTATAAAGCACGAGGTTAAGCCGTCAAGACGTGTCGTTTCTTTAAAAAAATCCCGTTTAAGTATGTTAATAATTTCATCTTGGTAATTGAGTGGTGCGGGTTTGGTGTAGGGAGGGGAAACGCGTTGCGGATATCGATATGGTATCCGCGGTTGATAAGGATAGATGTTGGTTTATCTACCCTTGTCGTATGTATTTTTTGTTTAAAATTTGCTGCTGCCCGTGACATTGTTTCCGGTGTAAATATTTTCTTGTTTTTTTTTTTGTAGCCGGGAGTCTTCGCGAATGATCCACCAAAGTTTTATTAAATTCGGATCAACTGTTTTTTTTTAGGTAAGTATGTAGCTTGCAAAATGCCTCCAAATAATCTATATGTATTAATATCATAAATTAAAAAGTTTTTCTTTTGTTTGTTTGTAGAAGAAAACATGTTGCGCCAGGCCTTAATAACATGGGATAAGGGCAGGAAGATGATGTTGATGTTTGTACCGAATAAGCTCCGAAACTACTGAACCGATCTTAACCATTTTCTACTAATAGATATCTGAAATGTCTGAAAATAATATAGGCTATATAACATCACGATACGATACACGGGAGCGGAGCAGTAACCAAAGATGTAACTTAAAGCGGGAAAAAAACCAAACCTGTAAATTAGATAGGATTTACTCTTTACTACAATAAAACCAAGATTCTTAAGTATTACTCCCACAATTCCACATAACTATGGCTACTTGATAACTGTGCACTAGAGGGTGACGACGGTGACAGGCAAAAAGTAAATTATCTTTCTAATTACTGTTAGATTGGTAGCGACGAATATCAAGTGCTGCCTATAAACACGAAAAAAACGTTTAATTTTTGATTGAGTCGTCATTGCTACTTGGGTTTTTTGTAACTGTTTGTGCGGCAGAGTAAGTACCTACCTAATATTTAGTTTCAAAGCAGGGATGGGGTATTAAATCTTAATGTTTTTTTCTTCTTATGGGTCGATTTATCAATCATCAGATAACTTATACTTAACTGAAAAATAAATAAGACAGTTTGACTTGTCTTGTTTATGCAAAAGCTGGCAAATTGCCATATTTGTTCCTCCAGGTATTTGACGACTGAAAAATCGACTTTTATTAAATTAAAATAGAAGTTCTGAACTGACAACATTTAGGTACCTATTTTTAAAATAGCAGAAGTTAAAGTCAAATCATTGTATTTCCTTCTGAATGTCATATGCATGAGAAAAATATAATTATTAATTATGTTATTAATCTTGTGGAGAAGAATGAGCAAGAAACTAAATAAGTACTAACTGTTTGACATAAATAGTTTTCCAATAATTTCTGTTTTACAGTCTAGCATTTGATTAGCGTCAAATTGTTTTGCAACAAGACTTTGATTACTGCCGTCCACAGGTATAGAAGAAGTTGACACGTTAATTACAAAGCAGCTAATTCTCCTATTATTCGTGGGTATTGTTGTATCGTTGCGCGCGCGCATCTCTATACGTAATGAGCGTCGTGTGAGGCGCGCAGTGGAGGCGCGATCGATGCCCGGTCTTATATACGTAGCGTGCGATATTATTGTTATAAAAACACATTTTTCTTGAAGTTAAATGATGGAAGCCACTGGGCACTGATATGGTTAATTTTTATTAAAAAAAAAACCCAGCTTCTGCCCGCGATTTCGTGTGCGTCTTATCCCCTTGGAACCGTACGTTTTTCTGGGATAAAAGTGCTCTATGTGTTACTCCACATTACAATCTATCTCAGTACCAAAATGCATTAAGATTCGTCCAGGCGTTTAACGGTGAAACAGTAACAAACAGTTCATCCATCCTCACAAACTTTAGCATTTATAATATTAGTGGGATGTTCCAGGTGCCTATCAGCACTTATGCTCATCATGAGGAGATCATAATACTTTATTTAATCAATGTTTTATTTTCCCATATCACTCAACAAAACGCTACGAAAACTCCGATTCGTAAAAAAACACTTTAACCCCTAAATTCGTAAACCCTACATCAAAATATTTAACAAGTACACCAAAACTAATTCCCTTTTTATCAAAAGCTAATCACTCGTTAAGATTTCCGACATCAATCAGCCAATCAGAGGAGATTAACAGCGAGCTAACACGATACAAACATTACGAATGACCTAATTCGGTTCAACCCGTGCGGTCCTCATTTACACCGGCTATAAAACCTCTTTTTGACATATCCGTGGCAAAACCCCTAACTGATATGACTCTTTATAACGTTAAGGTGTTAAGAAAACTCAAACGCTGCATCCTAAAATCAACCTTAGCCGCAAAAAATTAAAGCCGAATTTTGGTTTGACGGTTTATCCCGTTTATTAGACTACAAAGACGCCGCCTGGGCCGGCGGTGCCTTTGATGCGGCGGCGTAATTACGTAAGAGCGGACGCGATGAATGCCTCTGTATGAATGTGCTACAGTCAGGACACCTAGGATTTACATTCACAATGGAGTGTAATTGAATTTTTTATAGCTTGTACGGATTGGTTTCTGAAATATTTTCATAATAATGGTTTGGGAGGATGTGTTTAAAATTTTGAGTGTGGTGGTGGAAAAATTGTATGGATGAGAGGAAAATGGAAGGGTTAGTAAGCATAAACTGTGGTTTTAATGGTAGCTGGATACCAGTGCAGAAGTATTTCTTCGTTCAAATAAATTAAATTAAAAGCAAGAGGCAATACCAGAGTGGCAGAGTTGACCCTGCGATTTGGTGAACTTTGTTTTATAATAATAAAAAAAAAAAAACAAATTAATAGTGTTCATCCAATAGGAACATCCAGTAAATAAAAACTCTTTAAAATATTTTTTTATGGTTTGTGGGAAAAACAGAAATGAAAAGAGAGCGCTTTTTTTCTTTCAATATTATTCTTACAATACTTCTAATTTATTAAAAAGTTAAATACAACACAATATTCAAATCCCCATCTAAACCGTGGTTAACTACAAAACCAGTGAAAAGTCAACAAACACGAAGTCCCTCAATCCTTTAACAAATTCTAACCAGAATCTGCAACATTTCGCTGTATTTAGTTTCCGCTCGTAATTAAAACCATTGTGATTAAACTGTGACGAATTAACTACAGTCAACCGGCGGGGAGACGGGGGGCGGGTCAAGAGGGCGTGGCCTCACAACATCAAAGGAGCCGCCGCTGCGCCGCAAAAGGGAATGCTTATTGATGTGCGAGGGAGAGAGGCCGTGGAACCGTACAAGTGAGAGCGAGACGGTAGATGAGTGTGTTTGTAGTAGTAATCCTTATGAACGGGTTGATTCAAGATTGTGAGAATGGCAGGTAGTGGTGTGCTGTGATTAGTATCGATAAAGTGAAGTAGTATTTATGAAGGATTTGTGTTATCACTATATTGCTTCCTGTATGTGTATGTATGAGATTTGATAGCTAGTTTTAGACTGGAGTTTCGGAAAATATTTTATGTAGGGATAGAATTAAAAAAAAATATAGGTAAGTATGGTAATACGTGCTGAATATTTCTAGGAGCTAGGAATACGACTGTGCAAGCAAATAAAAAGTCGCACTATATTGTGTAGCGATAATTCAGTGGGAAAATTTATTTATAAACTTGCGATTTATTTACTTTAAAACTTGTTATTTTATGTCTCTATTTTCAGAGGTTAACAAAGTTTGTTTAAACCGATACCTACAAAATAATCATGTTACACACTCAGCGATATAAAAAATAAATATTTCCTAGCAATTTTCTAATAAAAAATAAATATTTGTGCAACAGAAGGTCTATCGCTGTATTTTATGACTTTATTGTGATTATGTCTTTGATGTTATAACACATAATTATAATGACAAAATTACACTTATCTCAAAGCTCAAGGTTATTCTTTTCCACAAAAATCTTTGTCACCATTATTTTGAATTATTGTCTATTTTAAATTATAATTTTGATATTTACGCATTTAAAACAATTTGCACCTATCATGTTATCTCTTTACCAAAGGTTGACTGGTAGAAAATGCCAAACGAATTGAGTCGGCCATTGTTGTCATTTTTTTATTGCATAAAATAGATAAACATCGACTACCACCAAACTATCGATAACCGCAGCATCCGCCGTGTCCCAACCCTAGCGATAAATCTGTGCCGCTAAAGAAGCTTACGTCATTGACGTATTGTTTATAAATCAAACGCCGCCTCGGATGAAGTCTGCCCGACAATATTACCCGACTGAATTATATTGGACACTGTTGTACGACAATTTTTTTTTACTGTCGAAGAATGGATGAGCGTAATTGTGGAGTTGCATGAGATGCAAAATATACGCAGGGATGATTTTTAAAGGGTACGAAATATAGAAGGTTTACACGTTTTTAAATTGTAAAATAAAACATAATATCATGTATGTGCCAACTTCAGTATAAATACCAGCCTATCATCATACTACTACTATTTGTCATACTGCAAAGCAAAGCGCACACAGATTGCATTGATTAGCACGATTGCTAAAAAGGGTTAGCGATTTCAAGCTTATTTTAATTTTAGGTCCAGATTTCCTTACGACGTTTTCCTTCACCAATATGAGTAAAAAATAAAAAGAAGTACCTAGATACATAATTTGTTGAAAAAGCCACATTGGTACTTTTCGGGTATCGAACGTACAAACTCATGCATGAAAGGCGGGCGCTTTAACCACTGGCCCATCACAAAAACTTTAAAATAGCAGGATATAATAGATAACTAAGGAGCACACTCCTACTCAATTCACTAGGGTAACGATTTTTACAAATTAAAATGGAGTACATAATTAGTCTTCATCATTTGTAGATAAGGGGGGGGGGGGGCGGGGGGGGACAGTCGGCTGCTCCGGGTCCCCGGCCCCGGGGGCCCCCCAAATAGTTCAAGAAACTGTCCTAAGAAACTGTCTGGAGTTGGTTGTAGGCCACTTAGAGACAAATACAAAACGCGACCTATATTTAAAACTAAAATACAATCTATTCAACCAGTATTTTTTTAGTGTTTCCACCCCGGGCCCCTGACAGCCTAAGTCCGCCCCTGGTGTTCATTTAATTAAACTAAGATAAAGCTTTTAAGTGATGTTGCTAATTTGTGCGTTGAATGAATTAGTGCTTTTAACATGTCACTGGGTATCAAAGAGGATGTAAAAAGTGATGAGATATGAATAGAAGATAGTATGATGATGATTGATAGACGTATTATAAAGATATCTAATGTTTCGTCTGATCATCTTTTTTTTCCATTAGCTTGTTTGGTGACCCAATGCTGGGCAGAGGCCCACATGTTCTTCTTTCAAACTTTTTCTATCCAATGCGTTCTTTATTTGGAAGTAAAATTAAGGATGACAATTTATCGGTAATGGTCAGTACGGGAACAATTTTCTTATTATGTAGGAATAATTTGCACAAGCCATAGCAAGACTTGATTTCGAAAGAAAAGTTGGATGGGGCGGCTACATCTCTGAATTTATAAAAGATGCTGGCCGGATGTCTTTCAAACGGAATCTGGATCTTCAATCCAGATTCTGGATATGAAAGTGGATGTCAATGAACTATTCAGGACTAAACCACTTGAACTGTCAGTGAAGTGCTACTATCAAATGGTAAAAGTTATAGGTGTTATAACTCAATATATCTACTACAAAACAAAATCGAAGTTAAAACACTTATTTCAATTACACTATTGAAAGGCAGTTAAAATAAAGTAATTTTAACATCAAATAAGACATCACATTCCCATACAAAGCACACCATTTCATCAATATCACAATCATAATCAGTAATAAATATAAAATATAAAATATACCATCACGCCTGTATTCCCCGAAGGGTTAGGCAGAGGTGTACCAATGTACACCCACAGTTCGCCGGTATATTTAGGTCCCATGTAATAGGGGGCGAGCCTATTGCCATTAACCGGGCACAAATCCAAACTCCGAGCTGCTACTGCGAATTTCATAGAAAAACCCAATAACACTTTTTGCTCGACCTGGGAATCGAACCCGGGACCCCTTGCACAGCAGTCGCACTTGCGACCACGAGACCAACGGGGCAGTTCAATAATAGTAATCAGTAATCACTTAAAATAATAAAACAAAAAAAAATGGCAGCTCCAAATCACAAAGTAAGAGAGTTCCCTAATTCGATAATTACAAGTTCCGAGCTATTAAATCGAATTATCTATGACATGTTCACATGACGGGAGAAAAGCTAACTACTCATTACGTCTAATACGACCAGGGCAGCAAGACCTGTGAAGATAGACTACAGTACCCCTCAGGTGTGCGGGATTGTTAAGTGGCAAGAGAGGTGAAGGAGGTCATCTTAAATGGTGCTGCGTTAATAGAAAGAGTGCTGAGTCATGAACCGACGACTGGTTGCTTCGAAGTGGTGAAGCTCCTAATAGTTTCCCACGATCGCGAATTCGATAAAGATGGTATTTTTGGTCGGTATAATGTATCGGTAGACCTGCTTCGGTTGATGGGTGTGATTGAGCGAAAATTTGCAGCGATAGATGTCTTAATGGAAATTAAAATTATTTGTTTTCTTAAAATGTAGAAGGCACGGAGATGGTTCATTATTATATTAATTGCAAAAGACATATTCAGGCGTTAGATGCTGGCATAAAAATATACAGTAAAAAAATCTGTAAAAGGTAGGTACCTAGATATACTTAATACAAACCAGGAATTAGTAGGATCATCAGTATGAATTAAACGTGGGTCAATATTAAATCAATATATGAGTGTGATAGATCCATGATATGTCCTGAAATAATAAACAGGGATGCTTGTGTTCTAAGCAAAATGCACTATCTTGGTCATCACCATCAATGATGATAGACTGGGCACCAATCTTATAAGACAAAAACAGGATATATTGAAGAAGATATTCTTATTTTATTTCTTGATTGTACTTACAGTTCGGTAGGATACAGATAGTAAAATGTTAATGAAAGAAGGCTAGTTGCAAGTATTTTATGGATAATTTTGAGAATTTAACAAGTAGATAGTAGAGACAGATCAGACAGATGTAAGAATAAAACATACTCAGAAATAAAATATATATCACTCGGGAAGAATAGAAAAATATAAATCTTTGTAGAATGATTAATTCGAATGATATATGATAGGGATATACTACTATATATACTACTGCCTACCCCCATGGTAAAGGCGCAAGTTTATGTATGTATGTATGTATGTATGTATGTATGTATGTATGTAGGTATATACTTCATAGTGAAGATATCATTCTGTCTATGAGTAAAGTGAGGTTGAGGTGAGCCATTATCCAGTCTAATGTTTAATGATTGACAGCTTACCTTAAAAGCTTACCACACTTAAATACACCAAGGAGATAATCATACTCTTTATTCTGCAAAATGACCATAAATTCGCACACAAAATATCAGATTTGGGCATATTTTACCACGTAATTATACCAGTTGACTTTGCCAACACAAAACATGGCTAGTACAAATATAAATTTTAGTACAAGGTTGGCTAATGGAGTCTATGTAGTTGATAACTTTATTAGGTTTTGGCTTTTGGCCAAGCCTTTGAATATTTTAGGAGAATATAGGTACGTTGGTCCCGGCTGTCTTTCGTTACCTTTGACAGTCGTTACGAATAGGCAGAAGACTGACAACCAGTCTTACCATGAGGTATCGTGTTGCCCAGTAAATGTGTTGTTGAAGTCAGATAGGCAGTCGCTTCATGTAAAACGCAGGTATTCAGCTGCATCCAGTTAGACTGCAAGCCGACCCCAACATGGTTGGGAAAAGGCTAGGCAGTTAGTTTTATACAGTATCTATACAGTTTCGATTTTTATTCATCTTTCATCGTGTGATTTCTTACTGCAGAACAAACTATTTGTTTTTCTTTCATACTAGATTGGTTTAGTTAGCATTTTATGTAATCCCCGAAGCTTTAGAACTTCTTTTTCAATACATCTGCAAAGTGTTTCATATTTCATCGTCCTAGAGTCACAATGAGGTGTATTACAGGCGCGTGATTGCTCCCTAACATCACAGTTAATTTGAAATTCAGTCGTAAAAGATTTTTACTGTTTTATGTTGAACTGCTGTATCTCCTCAATAGCGAACTAGCTACTGAAATGTGCCAACATGTGCAATTATACAGTAGCCATTATCAAATTATATTATAGCATCATAATCCCAGATGATTTGAATATTATAAACACAATTTGGCTTGTCCGAAGTTTTTATTATAATTATGAATTTAAGTTTTTATATTAAAGTTCGGTAAGGTCATAGTTATTTTATATTTAATGGTCTGAGATTAAATTTATTTCTTAGAAGCATGTTTATTATTAATGTCTTTGTCTGTCTGTGAGACATCTTATTGAACATTCTTATTCTTAACAGCATCCAAATGCTTGGTGAGCCAACGGTCTCTTTGAATTTCGTTATTCGCATCAACTTCGTCAAGGTCAAGCTTGTATGTTTTTGTTTATAAGAGGTAATCTTTGAAAGTGATGGCCCGATTGCAAAAAATCTTTTACTGATAGAAAGTTACACACGAGTGTTATAAACTACTGATCATAACATATCATGAAGCCTGTATTCCCCGAAGGGTTATGCAGAGGTGTTGGTACACCTCTCATTGGTATATACACCCACATTTCACCGGTATGTTTAGGTCCCATGTAATACGGCGCGATCAAGTTCCCATTAATCGAATCCCAACTCATGTTGAAATGTAAGCCTAGAGTTTTCTCAAATCTATATTAAAGAAGTACCTAACTAGTCAAATTCCAACATAACATCTGTTAGTTAAACCTCTTCTCCATTACTCTGATATGTCCAAAAAAATCCATTAAAAGTCAAGCGAACCCACACGCTAAGTTTATGCCTGTAACAGTTGCGAGCGAACCATTAGATTCAGTGCGGATTCGTACCACGCCCCCTAGCGGACGGTTCGGTAATTAGTGATCATTTATCTTTGCGCCTCTGTCAAAACTGTGTCGTTCAACGAAAACATTTTAAAATATGCCATAATTAGGGACCCACTTGATTAATTTGACCACAGGATTCAGTGTTGCCAGAGCTGCAGTTGATTTAGCTTGAATGGTGGTTGGATTAATTTATTTAGGTTGTTCGGAGAGAGGGGGAGAATTTTGTTTGAAAATTATGAAGTTACACAGAAGAAGCAGTATTTCCTCCATCATGATCAGAAACCATAGAATACAGAATATAAACCTTTTTCTCCGGTTTGGTTTAGAAAGCATCTTTCAGCAAGAACCTATCTTTGGTGTTGTACCAATCAAGCGACACAATAAAATGACGAATATTCCATTTGGAACTTTAGCAATTCTAATCATCGAAAGATTAACTAAAGTCTTTACAACCAAATGTTAGTAAGAGAATTCTTTAAAAAAAAATCATGTCAGAACACCCAATCTTAAAAAAATCACCCACAATAAAAGGTAATTAAATCACCTGGCAACACTAATAAAATAAGTTCTTCATACGTCAAACTTGGCCGGTAAAGGTGTGAATTAGACGATTTTTATCCCTGATAAAGGTTGAAGGATGGAAAATGTAACATTGTCTAATTATTTACGGTTATCTGTTTAAATTTATTTAATAATACAGTCTTGATAGTGTTCCGGACATATTTTGTTTGTTTGATTGATGAGCCAAGTCCAAATCTTTTGTGCAGTTATTAAAAGTTCTTGTTAGCTGAAATATTATGATGTGTGCGGTCAACTAGACCTTTTGACGGTTCAGTTTTTGTTCAAATGCTAATTGAGTTTTATTTGGGATTAGATTCTGCCTGAGACTGTGTTTGTGTGATTTTTTTAACGTGTTAAGTTATGTTTTTGGTTACTGTTCGGTTCTTGTGGGTCGTAGCGTGATGATATATATGCCTATGTTAGATAGATAGTATTCCTTATGAATTTGGCTTTCATACACAAACATATTTTTTCCAATCCGAGAGGTTTCAGTTTGTGCGTTTAAACAAACAAACGAAAAATGACTAGTTTTATTATTAGTATAGGTAGATTGTTGGTCATGGTCTGCGTTGAATAAAGTTTGCAATAATTAGAGTAACATCAAGATAATGCGGTAAATCATTTGTCTTTTATTGTTTCTGACGTCCTAGCTCCATGTTTTTAGGTACTCACTTAAGCACAGCATTTGTGTAAAAATAAGGTTGTAGCTTCTGAGGGATATTACCTAATTGGCCTATAGACAACAGTCGGTCAATTCGATGAAAACCATTCTTCGGTGAATTTTGGTAAAGTGAGTTTAAGGTGAGTTTGTCACCCCGAAGTTAGGACAGCTTACTTCAAACTCATTTCATCTAAATTCACTGAGGGATATTTTTACAGAATAGTACTAAGTACTAATGCTAGGAATTAACAGCTAACCTCAAGTTCACTTCACAAACACTTTTACAGAGTTAAATTGACGGGTAGGTCGGTACGTTAATTAATTAAAATATATACTCCTGAAAGACCACCGTGACTGAAACAAAGCTTAAAACATAACCTTCCATTATTACCCTCTGCCCTTATCAGACACACATCTTTTGTAGACGTATATTAACAAAAAATCTAAAATATTCACATCGTGCACCACATGTAAAGGGTTGCCCAAATTATTGTTCACAATGCCCTCTGCGGAGTAACGTGTAATTTTCTTTTTGTGCCCTTTCACAAGCGCGACTATTGTTCTAAGTGTGGTGTGGAAATGGCTTAAGTGACAGGTTATGCTTCGCAATATTGAGGATATCAAATCTTAAATTGAGTCTGTTTGATTCTAAGAAGGTTGTATGAAATCTAGAGGGAAATCAACCAGATATAGACTGGATACGATTGTATGCAACCTGTATCAAGAAAAAGAAAAAAAAAGGATAAAAATATTACTCGATTCTAATTTTGAATGTTGTTTAACGAAAATGTCAAAGACATTTGAGCTCGATTTGAAAAAAGAACTACAAGAAACTGACACCAAACTGTCAAGTGATTAAAAGTTTTTAAGTTCAAATAAGTATTTATTGCACACATTAATTTTATTGAATGTCCATCACTTGTCAATAACAAACAAAAGATTAACTAATTAAGTTTTCAAATTGATACATCGGTTATTTATAAGGTCATTGTATAAATTATTCAGTACTTATATTAAAGTTTAATGCAATTAAACGTCAAAGGAGTGGAAACGGGGACAGTGATCAACTAGATTTTATCCGACACTAATTAAAAGAAGAAGGTTAAGATGTATCAGTCAATCAGTCTGTCTTTGGACTTTCCCAAAAAACAGCTGAGATCGAGATTATTCTAACAGAACTATTAATTGTTCACGCGGTTGAATTCAGTTGAGCAATTATCGTTTTGTTTCCTTTTTTGTTTAGCGACTTCCTCCGCGTTATATTTTCCCAAGGGAACAAAAAAAAAACGACATAAAAATTATCCTATGTGTTAAGCTATGTGTGCTAATTTTCAGCAAATAATTGTCAGTCGTTTAGGCATGAAAGAGTAACAAATATGTCCGTCCATCCATCCATCCATCCATCTTACAAACTTTCACAATAAAATTATAATAGTAAGTAAAATTATAAAGTTATAACAGCAGTAGAAAGAGAGTCTTCGAAAAGAATATGGTGTAGTGGTGGTAAGTGCTAATTGTGGGTATAAGGTCCTTGATGAAATTATCAGGTCGGGCAAAGTGTTGTTGGGTTTTACCATCAAGAATTTTCTAGTAGCAGCCTGAGTCTGTATTTGTATACGGTTGAAGGCAGAACGCCCGCTATCACATAGTACTGTAAATAATTAGATACTCCTCTGCCAAACCCTTAGAGGAAACAGGCGTGATGGTATATTATCATAATGATGTTTCCAAAGTAACAATTAAACCAAAAACTAACCATCACTAACTAAAGAACTGTCAACGCCATACCTGTCAATGTCATCGAATCAAAAATTACCGAAATCAATTCGCCTAATTGAAGACATCGGATCACCTCACCAATCGATGTTCCGAGTGACAGAATGACATCACTAAGGCCAAGTAATCGGTATTAACCGACTTGTCAATTTATATTGTCTCGTAAGTAATTTCACATTCCGTGGCTCGATTGTGAGGCGTTATAATGACAGGAGGATGACGTATGGATTTGGCGCTTACGGCATTTGGCGGCGCGCGCCATCGGCCACATCAAAGAGGTGGCCTCCTTTGATGTTGCCGCCGCACCGGCTTTAGGGATGTGCGTGTGAGTGAGCGGTTTTGTTGTTGTCGATGTTTTTTGTTGGAGTTCGATGTTTCAAGTGAGGTGTTTGCAGCATTAATTGTGATATCCTGTGAAATAGTGATATCCTATTTAAATATATTTTTTGGACTCTTAGTCGAAAGAGGAAGGTTCGTACTAATAATACTCGCTAATTATAGCATGACAGACATTCTTCGTGGGTATTTCTAAGGATTCTTTATTACCTCTTACCCAAACAGAATATTATTGATGCTTCAATTATCTTGTTCATTATTAAATTATCCTACATAGAGTTATTGATTGGCTTCTATGACTACACTTTTACATTTTGGTACCTGGAAGAGTTTTTAGGAACTATATTTTTGTCGCCATTATTATAACGTTTATGAACTCAATACCGGATTTTACTCAATTATATTTGAAACAGTTGAATAATTTGTATAATTTATTTTATATTCCTTACTTACATGCCTAGTTGTGCCATCATCCTTCTCTCATTCTCCCTCATATTATCGACTAAAAAAACAAAATACAAAAAATCTATCGATATCGATGCCTGCCCTTTGGCCACATCACCGCAAGGTAATAAAACGAACGGAGCACGTATTTTGACGTGGAGCGGCGCTTCTGTTCTTGCGTCCTACTCTGGCGGATGGCCCCGTCCCCCTCTAACACGCAAAGGTGTCTGAGAAGCTATTATAGCGTATAGCTCGTCCGGGCTTCGCTATAAATTATGGTGCAATAGTGCCTATTCTTTTGGTCATACCTTCGGTTAGAAGCAAAGCGGTATGACAGACATTCTCGTCGGTTTTCGACTAAATGTGCAGTCCTGTGTTTGTGAGGTAGATAATTATGTGGGATAATAAGGGTCTTGGGTCATCAGAATTCGGTTTAGCTGCCCTTGATAGGTAAATGTAGTACATACTTTTATTGAATTATTTATGTTCAAAAATTAATCGTGTAAGTTGTTTGGAAAAGCCAGTTTCAAGTCCTTTGATAAAAGGCTGCTGAAGGTTGCATTTGCTAAAATGCTATTACAAGGGTCAGAAGGTCAATAATTGGGTAGATGACACCACTAATCAATTGACGTACTTTTTATGAGCTGTCAAAACGCCATTTCCCCATAGATTTTCTATGACAATACTCAACTATGACGTCACTTTTTTGTCATCTCAATTCACTAACTATTTATTGATTTCAAAGCAATTAAAAATCGATTTTTATAGTTATTTAAAAAATCATCGGGTTTTTAGTGCTAAAATTAAATGTTTTTTTGAGAAGTTGTTTCTTGAAATTATTGGTTAGTGGTGTCATCTACCCAATTCTACTAATTAAAAACATTCTAATGTAGTCACAATCTCATCTTAGCGACAACAGTGTCAATTGTTTTTGATAAATTGGAGGCATTTTTGACAGACTGAGATTGAAATTAGGTTGCAAACGTTCTTGTTAGAAGAATAGACCCTCTGATATTTGACTACCTCTGTCAGTAGAGTAGTGTCGCGATAAACGTGGCCACGTACTGGGGGCCAATGACTATAAAGAACGGAACTTAAAATAAAAAGGATATACCTATAATCGATTAGAATAGAACAAGGAGAAGAAGTGACGGTAAGTTATAAGAATCGAGTGTAGTTGCTCGAAAGAAAGAAAATAGTTAATAAAAAATAGTAATAGTATTCATAATCTGCAAAGAGTTTTAAGGTATTTTCCAACTTATAATTTTATGTTCAACCTACGTTCATAATACTAGAAGCGACTGCAGCTACACATTTGACATAAAAAGCCCCGACATCTTTACGATATTTACAAAACAAATCAATGTTAAGTGTCACTCAAAATGTACAAAGATTTTCAATTTACCAAAGTTTACCGAAAACTTTTAGAACAGAGACGTTCAATTTGAACGATTGAATTCGAACCTCTAAGTTCCGAAGTGTTTACATAAAAACTTAGATCGGGACACAAAAAAGAGGCCAATAAATAGTACGGGAGGCTCTTTGAAGGCCCGCGTGGTCATAAAACGGCCCATTAGATGTCCTATTAACGCCTATTTCGACATAATTAGGATCAATTCGCTCCTAAAACAGCCTAGAGTTATATAATTGTTTATGTTATATGTGTGTATTAATATTAATGGAATTTTAGGGTGGCCGGCGTCCTCTATTGAATGGTATCGATTAGTTTAATTTAATTTTGTTAAAGCTACGGGCGCTTTTTTTGCTAAGCCTTATCTGATAGGTTTTTGATGGATTTGTTTTAAAACTGTTATTTTTTTCGGCAGTTTTAACATCTGTTTGCCTCTGTTGTTTTGTAATAATAATGATGTAACTGGAAAAAAGGTTTAGATGCATTCTACAACACATTTGCATTTACATGCTTTTATTTGTGAAATATAAATAAATAATTTCTGTAAATACTTTCACAATGAAATAGCCACAGTAAATATTTCGAAAAAGCTCGAGGGGGAATTCTACTGAATTTAGGAACAATTACAATCAATGTCTCAATCTATCAAAATAGTTGTAATTTTCCTATAGACGTTAATCCGATTTTGACCGTTTTTAATTAGTAAAATTGGCCTTCTGATTTCTATTAATTTTTGGACTACCACTTCAAGAACGTAAGCAATACACGGTATCTACACAAGTTTCAAATACAGATTTCGTTACACACAGAGCGATTAAAACCCATTCCAAAATCATAACCGCAGTTAATACACGAAAGGATGTTTAAACAGCGCTCAAAGCCGACATTACTCATAAAACTATACCTGTGTTATCTCACAGCTATTCATGACACAATAATTCGTACTGTTTATTAAATTATAACAAACAAGTACTAGCTTCAAACGGCAGATTATGATATTCCTTTGAACGGTGCTCCGGCCTTTGATTCGATAAATAAGATATAAATCTTACAGTTTTATGCGATCCTGGTACCTCGCGCTCGTGCTAAGTAATTAATGTGCGTTTTCTGAGAATTATTTTTGTGATACATTTAAATGGAATTTGACATCTTGTTTCAGAGTTCATTTGAATAAATGAGAGATGATCGTCTTGTCTGTGTGGGGATTGAGTAATCTTTTTCTTTCTAGAGTTTTTTTTTTTTAAGTTAAGGTAGTTTAAAAAATTGTGATCAAATAACTATATCACTCAATCTGCTCGCCTGAAGAAAATTCCATAAAACGTATTTTAGAATAAACTACCTTTCAATTAGTTTGTCCCTTCATTTTTCTGTGTGCCCGCTATTAATTCTAATTTTGGCTTTCGTAAATAATAATGTTGGAAAGTATAACATTTGCAAATTTATAATAACCTATAAGAACAAATAATAAAAATTGAAATAAAATAAAACTAAATGGCATAAAAATTCTCCTTCCTGCCGTCAACTAGAAATGAACCCGGTAGGCAGAAACTACAGAAATGAGCCCCAAAGATATAAATTCATGAAATATTATAAATATAATAATTCTAGCCTTCCGATAAGTAGCTAATCTATCTCTTCCGCAGCCTAGCTCATTTGTATAGCATTTGCTTGCATTTTTTGTTTTTTAAATGCCTCGTTAGCCTAGTGGTCCTAAGCGCGACTGCTACGCTAAAGGTCTTAGGTTCGATTCCCAGGACGAGCAGTCTTATTGTTTTTTTTATGGAACTCTCAGTAGCAGCTCAGTGTTAGGATTTGTGGCCGATTAATTGCCGGCGAACTTGGTACACCTCTGCCTAACCCTTCGGGGTATAGAGGCGTGATGGTATGTGTGTGTGTGTGTATTGGATTCGAAATCGCTTTAATTTCAATAGAGAGATTCACAATATACCTCTCTCAGGCCTTTGATCCAGCACATTTAATGCATTAAACATTATTGAACTGTCTCAATTAAAGTTACATTGGCATTGCCTTTGTTATTTATTGCCAAATAACATTGAGATGGAATGGATTTCCCATTATGCGGTGCTCGAGTACAATAAATAGGGTTAATAAATTGATCACATTATTGAAATTTTAATATGATTTAAGTTGAAAGGGACGAGGCCAGCATGTTAAGTAAGAACCCGAGGACTATGCCCAGTAGGTCCGCGTCAGGTATACATATATAAACTCACGCCCTTTTTCCCATGGGGGTAGGCAGAAACCGCGTCAGGTATTTTGGGATGAAATTCTATTAGAATAGAATAGAACACATTATTTGCATATCATTTGTGTATTATTTAAACATAGCTGACAAAACGCGCTAAGAAACGCAACGAACTGTGCCTATGTATACCACCATTTTTTAAAGTAGTACCATTTTAATATTATTTTGCAATTTCATTTGTTGGAGCAGCAACAGTGCACTAACCTAACGGAATAACTAACCTAACCTAACCTAACGGAATTGCCATCAATGCCCCGTAATTATTATTTTTTGGAACAATCTTGCCTCTCTTTTCTTAATGCAATAATGAAATAACATTTTCTGAAATCCAGTATCAAGAGGGGCGATCAACAGTAAAGCACTGAGGCCATGAAACTCGACGGGCCGGCCGAGTCCGGCAAAACGATTTAACTGTCTTGGATCCTGTAACCAAAATTACAACGATCCTCTAAGAAAATAACAGCCCAGTCTTACGAGGTGGACCGACGACCTAGTAAGGTTGTGGGAAAACTCTGGATACCGGCAGGGAACACAGTCACTGTGGCCAGCAGTGGACGTTGTTCCACCAATATAAATATGAATATGATGAACAGCCCAGGAAGAAATAGCTTCGCTAATAAGACATGTATCAATATCAAACCCAAAAGAAAAAAAAACACATCCTTATTCCCAAGCCCTGACGAGCGACATTAAATTCCCACCCATCACGATGTCAAAACATCCCACTAACCAACAGCATTTTTTGCTAGCCATCTTCATTAACTAGACCTAAAATGACATCGAAAGTTAGCCAGTAACTAGCTTTTACCCGCGACTTTGTTTTGCGTTGTATTTTTCTCACCAGTTTAAGTTACGTCTTGGGCTACTGCTCCGATACCAACAGTCGTAGCGTGATGTCATATAGCCTATACTAATCCTCATGAATCAGGCTATTATATACAAAAAGAATTTTCCTATACCGACTGGTAGTTTCGGAGATTAGCGCGTTTGAAAAAACATACAAAAAATTCTTCAGCTTTATTATAATACTAGCTTCTGCCCGCGACTTCGTCCGCGTCACAGTTGATGTGTTATCCTACGGGTACCGTACATTTTCCCGGGATAAAAAGTAGCCTATGTGTTATTCCAGACTATAATCTATCTTTGTGCCAAATTTCATCCAGATACATTCAGCCGTTTAAGCGTGAAAGAGTAACAAACATCCATACATCCATACATCCATACTTACAAACTTTCGCCTTTATAATATTAGTAGGAAATACTAGAGAACTGCTCGCGAATTCGTCCGCGTAGCTTATTTCACCTACGCCTTTGGTTACTGCTACGCTCCCGTGGGTCGTAGCGTGATGTTATAATATAGCCTATGTTCCTTAAAAATAATGATGTTATTGGTGGAAAAATGGTTAAATTCGGTCCAATAGTTTATAAGTTTATTCGTTACATACGCAAATACAAATCTTTCCTCTTCATAATATTATTAGTGTAGATATAGATTGTATATAGGTAATAATAATAAATTGTCCAATAAGCTAACTTAATACAGTTTTTCATTGAGCACTTTCTACGATGTTTTTTGCTGTCGTTGTCATACGTAATTGATCATGGCGACTGTCTCTATTGCCTTTATTATTAGCCTGTCTTGTGGACTAGTTATAGATGACGTGATATTGACTTTAATAAGTGTATTACATTGTAGATTATTAAGGGTTATTTTAGATTGTACTTTGTAGAACTATAAGTCTCATAATGGCCCAATAGTTAAGGCGTCCACCTACTCGTATAAGAGGGTTGAGAACCCTTCACGGTCAACTACCAATATGACCTCTATTTAACTTTGCAGTTTCTCAACTGCCTCGTTAACCTAGTGGTCTTTGCGCCAATGCTAGGAGTCTTTCTTTCGATTCCCAGGTGGAGCAAATTGTTGTTGGGGTTTTTTATGAAATTCTCAGTAGCAGCTCGGTGTTAAATTGTGCCCGGTTAATGGCAATAGGCTTGCCCCCTATTACATGGCGCCTTAACATACCGCTGAACTGTGGGTTTACATTGGTATATCTCTGCCTAATCCTTCTGGGAATACAGGCGTGATGGTATAATGGTATTAGTATGTATGCGCATGTTAAGTATTTTCTAAGTTTATCATGGGCATCACTGACGTCAGTGAAGGAAAATATGATGAGGACACCTGGACTTATGATAAATCAAAATCGAACCGGAATTTGTGATTGTAGTTACCACCTTCAGGTTGTCCATCGTGTCTTGATTAATAGTTACAATTTCAGAATTTATAGCAACTTCAAATATTTCTTTACAATCGACATTTTGCGCACATTCATCAAACTGTCACAATTAGATTCATTTCATCTCAGTATCGGCTGCTCCATCAAACTATATATGAGCCAATACTATTAAAGCGTTTCTAATCCTAGTATCAAAGGCGGCATTAACTAACCCGAATAATGTTATTATCGGCTTACGATTTTACCAACTTACTTTTACACCCATCAAACTTAACTCTTCAACTTGACAGCAAACAAATAAGGTTCAAAATTGAATACATGAATGGTAAGAGGTTTTAATTCAAATGTGTCGCTCAAAAGACAAGGTCTGCCCAAAGGAACCATGCCTCATTAGTACTTATAGCAAATCAATTGATACCGAAACTATTTATGACATATCTAAGGCAAGGGTGCGATATCTAGCGAGTTGTATAAATTAGATAATCAAGGCTGTTTAATTTACAACCACTTAAAGTGATTTAGATAAATTTAGTGGTTTAGTTGTGTCGTTTGTTTTGATTTGGGTGAAGCCTTTGATAAGGTTAGCTTCGACATGGCAGAGGAAAAAGCAAGGCTTTGAATAGGTTTATTCATAAATCAGACAGCATAAACAGGTACTGTATTTACAATTGGAGTTATTCTTTTTAATGGTCTTGTTGCTGACTATGTTTCGAGTCATACATAATTATGCTGAGGGATTTAAAATAAATGTATGTACCATCATAATATGTAACATTACATACAAAAATCTCTCAGTTGTTTAAAAAAATATAGCTTTGCGGCAACCAGACAGAAGGATTTTCGGACAGATAGCGGAGTTTTAATAATAGGGAAAAAATAAAGAGACCTTCCTCTTCCTCTTAAATAATACACATTTTGTTAGTGCTCTGATTTTGAGATGAAAAAAGAGACGCGGTATTGGAGGATGCCAAAAATATGTTAACCTTATAATGGTGATACGAAACCTTTCGTCCGATCCGCACTCGCACTAGGCCAGTTATTTAAAATCGCTGTCAGTGTAACCTTTCCCAACGCGTCACAAAGAAGGGATTAACACACGCGTCGTATCGGCAACGAGACACGCCAACAATACGCCGGTGTCTTTGATACCAACGATACGATTGACGCGATCCTTGTTAGTTTCTACTTGACGGCCGTTGTTCATGTTAAACAGATTAACATTTGGACAGGCTTATATAAGCGGAATGATGTGGTTTGATGTTGTTGGTATGTTAATTTTTGGGGGGCAATTGATAATGTAGGTGTACAATTCGTGTACCAGAGAAAAGTACCTCTATTTCTAAAGCCTCGTCGGCTGGCGTTTTTGGGCTACTGATATTTCGGAGGCTTTCTTTTGGATCTTTTTTTTACGTTTAAAAAGTGCTATACACGTCGTCATGGCCTAGTGGTTAAGGCACCCGCCTCTTATGCATGAGGTTGTGGGTTAAATACCGGGCAAGTAACAATTTAAAATTCATCTATAGGTTTTTAAGTTTATCTTGGACTTCACTCCCTTCAATGATGTCAATCATTGAAAGAAATACCTGAACTTATAATTAGTAAAAGTCTGAAATCGTCAATCCACCTTGAGCTAGGGTGTTGATCAATGCTCGTGCCTTCTCTGTATGAGAAGAGGCCTTTGCCCAGTGGGACAGTAATAAGCTGGTATAACAAAGTGTCGATTCTCAGCATAATTGCAAATAAACGATTACGGAAATTGGATTCAGTTTGAATATTATCTACAGGCTAATAACTTCATATAAATAACAGTTATATGATATTCTATCGTTATATAAGGGTACTTAGGGATTTGTTTACATAGTAAATTGTAGTTATGAAAAACGTGGATTATACTATACTTACTGTGTAAGTATACTCAACTACAGTGTCATCAGAGGTCGTTATCTCTGTACTTAAGAGGACTTTTCTAATAGCGCGCGTCGTATAAAAGTAGTGTCAGTCATATTTTGCTTAAAGTACTTTATTAAATTCTATGAAATTCTGTAGATAGAGGATAAAGGCAGTAATAATTATCTAACTTTGTTCTTATTCAGTATCCCGTCCTTTTATCCACTACCAAATTTTTTAGCTACGTATAATTTTGAATTATTTTGACGGAAAACTGACAAACTACCTACTGCTAGATACTAAGGCCTATGCACACAATTTAAAAAAAAACAGCTGCCTGTTGTTGTCCCTCTGTAGGACGAAAGCCTCTTCTCATATAGAGAAGGCACGAGCATTGATCACCACGCTTGCTCAACGCGGATTGGTGATTGACAATTGGTGAAGAGATTAATTACTTATACACCTAAATATAACTCGACTACTTTTTGATGGAGGGTAGCATGTAATTAAGGGCGCATGAGACATTTCAACTTTGTCGCTGTCTCTGGTATTGCAGATGTCTATAGACAGCGGTGACCACTTAACATCAGGTGGGCCGTTGGCTGGTTGCCGGTTGCTGCCAATGCAATCCCCGTATGTCACAGTAACTTCGCCTAAGTACCACATATAGGTACTTAGTACTTGATAGTACCGTTAAAATAATGACAAAGACGAACAACATTGAAACTAGCAATCAAATAGTATCTAACTACCATTTAATGATCACAGAAAACATTATATACCAAATTAACAGCTCAATGTACAATTAACTACATAAGAAAATGTAAATAATAATATTCTTAGTTTGCATCGTTTGAGCTAATCGCGCGATTCCCACGTAATGATATATGTTCGCGTCATACAGTGACATGCATGCTCATGCGCATGCGCATGCATGGTTATAGTCTAAGAGCTCATCGTCGTCAGCCGTACGTCATTTTAGCATGGTTGGCGTTTAGAAGATATATAGAGGAATGTCGATGAATGCTTCCTTCCTCATCATCATCCAGTCGTGGCATTGGCCCCTAGGATTTCTAAAAGGACCGATTGGAAGCAGCCTTTCTTTTTTCCGAGACCCTATTTCAGATATAAGGTATAAAAGGTTTTTCACTCATTTGCTCTCAAGAGAATTGCTATTTTCTATATAATTATTATGTTCTACAGGATATCGTTGAAAACCAACACACATTATTGCTAAACGCTGTTTGTGGCTATAACTTTAACTGTCCTAAGTTTCTTCTGAATTATAAATTTATCGTAAATAAATAACTTCAAACTCACTATTGTATACGACGTCGTTGAAGAGTCTTAAAGAAGGACATCTTTCTCTACATTACCCTTAAAATATCATCTATGCTCAAATGACGAAGACCTAGCGACACTAGGATATCAGCCCACTTATATACTTACATTGTTTATAATGCTAATGGCTGTCTATGAATGTCGAGAGGACTAATTATTTATACCTACACTTGTCAGTAAAAACTTGCAACTTTGTACGTGCTAATAATAGTCGTATGTCATGAAGTGATAATACGAGTGTCTTGGCATCCATTTTTCTTCAAAGGCAAAGTTAAAGGAAGGGTTATGATTAGCAGGCTATGAATGTTTGTATGTATAAGACGATTGTACTATTCACGTGTTATGTATGTCTTTAATTTTGTATTTCTGTTTAAGAATAGGTTAGTTTTGTTTTTGAGACAAGCCCGCCACACTTCTCAAACCACTGCAACTCCTGTAACCCAGAATCAACAGTGGCGACCATCAGAAAAGCGCCGACACAATGAAGCTCGACGAGTCCCGGAGAAGCGATTTAACTGTCTTGAATTACGCAACGAAGTTGATCAGAAAAGAATAGCGGAGGAGAAAAAAAAACAAATGTCCACTTCCCTTCAAACAAGCAGGAGACAGAAAAGAATAGGCAAGTTGATCAATATAAGATTAACTCAAAGTTAAGCGGTTCTCATTACGTGTGTCCAGTGGCAGACTAAGAGGGACCGGCAGGGTGGCCTGCCACGGGCTCAAAAAGTTCTTTTAACCAAATCCTATATCCGCTATATAGCAGTTCTGACCCACTTTGCGGCACAAGTTAATGTTTTATCGCTTTGAGTATTTCCCCGCTGAGCTTCACACAGGATTAGTCCGTCTCTCTCTGTATCTTGACATCACGCGTTTTGGTTCAAGGTTCTTTAAGATTTCAGTCAGCTTGTCCCGTTGCTGTCTTCCTCTAGCGATGGGCAAGGTCGGCACCCCACTGTAGACGCTGAGGTCAAACTTTTCGCTATGAAACTATTTACTGACAAGTCTATCGGTATAATATTTGTTAATATTTATTGAGGAAATCTAGTGTCATGTTTGAAAATGGAATAAAAAAATATGTTTTTATTTTTACATTCCATTTTTAAACATAGTGGGACTTACTTATGAAAATAACGCTAATTCATACTTAGTTACCTTTCAATTCACTGATTGAATGATGAAACACTATTTTAATCTGCCAACACTTAGACGTTAGCATAGAGCATGACCAAATTATTCGACTAAAGAACGAAATCGAACGAACAATTTAGTATAACTGTCAAAATTTTCAATAGAATCCATAGACCAAATATGTCATCGTCACAGCTGATTGAAGCCCGCCATCTTACTTCTGGACTATACTTAAACAACGGGACGCCGCTTTAAATTTTCTGTCACTTAGACAACATCTCAACGCTGATTAACGTTTATAGGTAACATTTTTCACCTGAAAAACCGTTGAAAGTGGTTGCTATGTGAAAAATAATTGATTTTTAGTCAAGGATTTAAAAGTTAATCAATTGATAAGTAGCTAAGTGTTATTTTTATAAGTAAGGCTGAGTATGTGTACAGTTGACATTATTCATTTGCTAAACAAAGCGATTGTGATTACGATGTGTGATGTGTGCGTTGCGTTATTCTGGTGCAAAAATTTACATGTTGCGTGTTGATGCGGTTAAGTGTGAACAGTCCGTTTAGAGAAAATGATTTTAAATGTCAATGAAGTAGGTATGTTGTAAATGCGAGTGTTCCACATAATCTGTTATGTTATTTTTACGTGACGGGTATGATCGAGTACACAAGTTATCATTTGTAAAAATAGATAAGGTAACCTTGCTTAGTACAGAGGTGATAGGAGATATTTGGATGCAAAGCTTTTCTGTAAAGTTCTTTGTTCGGTAAATTTAGGTGCATTGAGCTGCATATTATGAGTGGTCTTCCTAACTGACGCTACAGCACCTTTCCCCGAAGTTCACTTCACCTAAATGTACCGAGGATTTTTTTTACACGTACAAGGTTAGGTAGAACCTTGTCTGCCAAAATAGATCCTGCGAAAACTGCAGGCGGCACGGAACTTCGACAGATCAAATGACTTGTGACAGTGACACGCATAACTAATAAGGATGACTGTAAATAATGTCTGAACAAGTACCTATTTATGTCCACAGCCTCTATAGAACCTGTTATCGTATGAAACTACAATGACATGTGTACCAAGGCAGATAAGAAAACTCGAGGATCCATTGTTCAACATCTCATAATTCAATACCAAAATCTTGATTCACTTTTTCTACAACACGTGCGCAACCAGGTGCAACAAAAAGAAGAAAAAAAAATGGCCCAAATACTTACTCTATTAATGCTCTAAGGGTACATGACACTTCAAAACGAACCAAACAATTCTGTCAGCAACTGTACACGATTTCAAAACGCTAGTTTCTCAACGAACGCCTCCTCGATCCGTCGCACTAATCGTCCAATAAACGCCCATTTATAACATAATTGTGCTTTAATATACCCACACGCGGCGAAACGCCTAAAAACATGACAAAACCACTTCATTACCGTCCATTGTCACCATTTCACTCCACTTACAATCGCCATTGTGCATCTCGCACAACTTTTGGCGCGACTGTACCATTTTTTTTCTCAACGACAATAAAGTTTCGAATCGCATGTTCCATTTTTGAACTTACACGTACTGAGGGCAATTTGGAAGAGGATTTACAAAATAGTTTGATTCTATTTTATTCTGTACGTGATTGAAATAAAGATTAAAATGCTATGAATGATTTTGACAGTTCGTGTTGTCAATGTTACTGGCAATCGGTAGGCAGTTTTGAAAGATAATAGGGAAACGAATGTGCGAAACGATTTATCATTCAAGCGAGTTCTCTTGTTAATTCGATACAGTGAAGGCTGGATTTTTGGGTCAATTCTTTTGCCTTAGGGAGTTTAATGTGAAAAGTAAAAAAAAGTTTATGATGGTCGTGTGGGGTTTTAGTGATGAATTTGTGAATATTATTTATTAGCGTTGCAATATGGTGTTATAAAATGGTTTATTGCCATGACAGACGTTGCGACCCGGTTTTGGTTTTAGAAAAGATTGGTAGGTACCTAATTTTGCAATACTTTCTTCCATGATATTCTGCATCAAAGATTTTTTACCCCCAATTAGTAAGTACGTATTTTAGCAGAATATAATTTTAAACAATCAGTCATAAAATGTTCTGATTTCCAAGTATTTTATTAAAAATCCAAAAAATAGATTTGTGAGAGAGATAAGGGTGTAAACGACATTAAATTAAATTAATATAACATAGGTTTCATTTGTATCAATCAGCTTCCTTGATAAATATAAGATCTAAAAACATACCTATGTGATGAAGTGAAAAACCACAAAATACACGCAATTACAAAGAAAAACGTAGTTAAAACCTCTTTTTAAATGCTTTTATTGACTTTTGTCAACAATGACACAAAACACGTCAGTGTTCCATTCATGATCATAAAAGGCCTTTTAATTTTTACAC
The DNA here is from genome assembly GCA_932526535.1 of Caradrina clavipalpis. NCBI lineage: Eukaryota > Metazoa > Arthropoda > Insecta > Lepidoptera > Noctuidae > Caradrina > Caradrina clavipalpis. The sequence continues at coordinate 4,814,140 of OW052110.1, forward strand.
TGTATTTAAAACAGCCAGTATTTTATATCAACTTTTGTATTAAAACTCAGAATAGGTATAAACCTAGTTGTGGGTGGGGTCTATTAAAAAACTCACAACTGTCAACGCCTAAGGCGGCGCGTGCTGTTCAAATTAATTATAATGACGCTTTAATTATAATTAAAATGACGTTTTCATTATAGAAACTATTATTTCTAAATTACGTACTCGTGTAGCAACTATCAAATACACGGTGTGGCGAAAAGAAAAATTACAGACGTTTAAAATTGTCGTCTTTAGTGTGTTAACATAATTATAGCACCAATAAAATAAATATGGAAATGTTATATCAAGGAATAATATGTTTTCTTGCCACTTAAAATAATAATTATGCTGGCAACACATTAACCAAACAAAGCTCCCACCTTTCATTACGGTTCCAAAAACAAATGCTACGTAATAACATCCTATGATGTGCGCGGTAATTATTTTGAATTTCGAATTGTTGCATTCGAAATCAACAACTGTTATAAGGATGCCAGTTTAAGTTGACCCCTCCCGCCTTTTGCATTTAGACTTTGAAATGATGACTCAAGAGGAGCAACGATGCCCGAGGGTGTATTTAAATTGGTCACATTTTACAAAGCAACATTACACCCTGCCATCACGCGCGCTGACCTCAAAAATTATAGTATTAAACTTCGAACAAAGACGCCGAAGCCACAGTTTTGAGTTTTTGAGTGCAGCCCGCGAAATCAATAAAAGGCGGCCCAGTATTAATTACGGGACAATAGGCAACATAAATTAACAGCTCATGGCTGTGTTATTACTGGATTCCTTTCTGTACATTTTGTTTTTTGCCTTAATTACTGTTTATATCTTTGTAATTCATAACCTTTGTTACGTTTCCTTTAATTTCGCGATGATATTCCAACCGCAATTCAAAGAGTACCGAAGAGACTGAAAAAAAATGTCTTAAGTAAACGGAACCTTAAAATAGCGAAGGAAATTGACCATAGTCATAAAACGTTTGGTGTGGGTCTTAGACGGTATTTAAGCAATTATTTATTGTTTACGGTTCATCACATCACGCTTGTGCAAGAATAGTGACCATAGTTAACGTATTAACAACCACGAATTAATATTTAAAATGTGACCGAAACCAGCGTGCGTGCTAACATGGGAACCAGTTTAGACAGACCTCTGATATCTAGAAGATGTAGAGAAGTCGAGAGGTCAATTTATTCTGGTGATTACGGCTATAGTGGGCGACCAATTAACGTTTAACAAACTTTTGTCCGTAACAAATTCTCGTACAGTTTTAACAATTTGAGTTTGGAACGTTTGGTGTAATTTGACAACGGCTGTTAGGCTTAGTTTACATTATTAGCGTTCACTTTTTGAATTTGAGTGGAAATCTGCGATACTGGCAGTTTGTTCTTTTAGTAAAGCACCGAAACACATATCTTAGCACTTACTATGAAGTGTCAAATGATATTATAGTATACATAGGTACGAACTTACCAGTAGATGGTGAAAAAGAGCATTTAAATGGTATAATTTCGACAATGAAGTGTATCTATACATAGTACCTATATAACAAAGTCGTATCCCGCCGTATGCCCCTCTGTACGCTTAGACCTTTTAAACTCCGAAGCGGATGTTATTGCGGTTTTCACAAATAGATAGATTGAGTCAAGGGAAAGTTTCATAAATATGTAATAACACAAAACACGGCTAAAGGGAGCGGAGTAGTAGCTAAAGACGAACTGAACGAGAGTGATACCGTGGGGTATGTAACTAGCGTTTGATAATATTGATATTTATTTAACCTAGTTACTTGGCGGTCTTTAACCAAAACAAGCGGTGATCACAATAGATCAGCTTTAGTCGCAGTGATATCACAGCCGCATAAAGATAAGGAATGAATAAACAGCCTACTTAAAACCTGTAGATACTTCAAAATGGCAAAAGGTACGATCTATGTTCATAAAGATGTCCGCCACTTTCATCGATCTCCCGTCAGCTCGTGACAAACAGACGGACAGCTTTCCATCCGCCATTGTAGCCTCACCTGATGTTCATCCGGCACGCGACGCCTACAACACACACTCAGCTTAGACAATCGCTGAAACGTAGTAGGCTTTACCTCCAGCGAGAGATAAGCGAGCAGTAAGCTAAGATATTGATAAACTCATCCTCCGTCATTAAAAAATAAAGAAATCTCTTGTTTAAAAGCTTTTTTTGGTTCTGTACCCTATTACTAACACTGCCCTATTCGTCTGTCCGTCTGTCATAGGGCTGTATCTTTTAGACTGTAATAGACACTACTGGCTGTACTTGAAAGTTTTCTAGATTGAGTATCTATAACTATGTACAACGAATACAAATGAATAAAGGTACATATTAAAGGGGGTCACGTGCTTTTTGTATTAAGTGTCAAATATTGTACGATAGTGTGAACAACTTCTTGAGCTGGTTTTCCATTTAAAATCTTCAGGTTCACAGCAAATTTTTGATAGTCTAAGCGATTCAGCTCAACGATTGTCGTTTTGTAGTTGAGTTCCAAATGATTTGGGTATTTCTGATTTCACTATCACGAAATTAATCCCCACCATGATTTAATTATTTTGACGCACAAGTTACTTTAGTAACCTAGTCATTTTGATTGATCAATAGCCAGCTTAGTTTGACGATAATTGAATTAGATTTTGCGCCAGCACTTATTGTAGACTCTTTGTCACGCAAAGTTTTCAATTGCGCAAAACCCGTGGCGAAAATTGATCATCCCGTGATTATTTAAGAACAATAGGCTATTATACTGATTGACATAATATTGCACCCACACTGATTATACCCTTATATACTTATATTATATTATACCCTTTCTTATGCGTGATTTTTTGCAATATGTTTTTTTAAAGACTGGCGAATCGTTCTAGGATGCTTGTAAAACAGCAGATTAGCTATGTGTTCAGTAACTTGTGATGGTGTACGCGGTGCTGGCTCTACTTGAGTATAAGTCATAATTTATTACATCAAATAGAATGTATTAATATTTAGGTTTGCGTCATAGGACCGTCGCCGATGCAAAGAGCTACCTTTCTAGGATTAGTTCTGCAAAACAAATCAATTCTCTTGTCGATTTCAATTCAATCAATTTCAATTGTCAATTGCGATTATTTTGCGTATTGAATGCTGAATAATGTTAAATATATTCTTAGCATAAAATTTGAATATATGAAGGTACATTGAACTGTTATTCACTTAATTAAATCAATTATTGAGAGATTGTGTGTTGGCTCAATTATTGCAGTTTAGTTTTTCTTGTAATTTCTACCTGTAACTCAATTCGTTTTCTCTTCTGCCATGTTGTATAAATTCAGCTTAAACTATTTACAACCGGCTAGCAATGAAACAAGTCCTAAACTAAACAATTCATTTATACAAGCGCATGCGCAAATAACGATGTCTTATTACAAATACTCGTAGCTGAAAGCGTAGCAAAGTGCTACGAGTGCTACGAGTAATTAAAAATATTTGTTATTTTAATGATTTGAGTGTCGTGATTGCCTAGTAGTGTCCGCCTCTCTTGTATGAGGATGCGGGTTCGACACCGGGCAAGTGTGTACTTTCTAAGTATATTCAAGTACATTACAGATATCGGTTAAGAAAAATATCGTGAGGAAACTTGCTGTCGTATTAAATTCGTCTACGTGGATTTTTGTCATGGATTCCATTTTGTTTTTAAATGCGATATAGCCAGTGTTTCTCGCTGATAATGTCCCTTTCCGTTGCTGAAAGACTTTATAAAATCGGCTAATCTCTTTGCCCTTTATAATATCAGTTTAGATAGTTTAAATACAAGTTTGCAATCACCTATTCTCTCCGACCAAAAGTGGTGATCAATACTCACTCAATCACTGTAAGAACAAGCCTTTGTCCTGCAGTGAAACAACAACAGGCTTGTATTATTACTATATCATATCTCTAAGTGGACTCCAACCCTCTCGCTCCAAGTCCAACGTGTGCCGAATTGATTACACCGACTGGCATGAGAACACATGTTTGTGTTAGAACTAATGTCTACACGCCATATTTCTGATTAGGTAACACTCTGATCTACGCTTAGTTCCGGTATTACTAAATAGTACTTGGCATCTAAGAAAAACTAACACTTGCCTATGTTCATCAACATCGCATCGATAATTCATGAGTGATCGACTGCTGCGCTGCGTGTCGCGGGTTCGTTTCCCGCGCGGAATAAATATTTGTATGATCTACAGATAGTTGGCTGGTCTGGCTGTTTGTGTATGTGAGCTGTTAACACACCCACGATTCAGGAGAAAATCGGGGAAAGCTAAAAACAACAATGCATTTCAGCTTTAATTAGTTCGGTCACAATCTCTCAATGATTAAATTTATCACCTACTAGTTGCTCTGCTCGCGATTGTCCGCGTCGAATTTTTTACGAAAATTGATTTCTTTCGGCAGAACTTAAAAAAAAAAAAACTAGTAATTAAACAACTGTTTAAATACTTAACTAGTTGTTATAAAGTTGATAAACAGGAGCCTAAGTACTACACCTGGATTATTTTGTCTAGCTAGCCTATAATGTCCCACTGCTAAAGGCCTCTCTTGCGGTTTTAGAAAGACTAATTTATTTTAAGACTGTCAAAGTTATTGTAACTTTTTGCTAACAGAAATTACAACCAAATCACTTGACAGGCATATTATTCATTCGTTTAGCTTTTCAGAAACTTTGCGTTGAGCCCTGCGTACACCGGAGGCAGAATAATTTTGTATGTCAACTTAGGCAACCCTTTTTGATTTTCGAAAAAGCGATTATAGGTAGGTAGTCTCCTACTTAGTATGTCAAAAGACAGTCTATCTTTATGTCTGCACACAGCCTAATATTATTAGGTACCCAATGACTCCACGGAATTTCCTGAGTCGCCAATTAGGTGTAAAGAATTTTATAATAATATATGATGATGTTGCGTCGATTTGTCGACCTCCATGTTGAAATTCGTCAATTGTTTTGCCGCCCACGTTATAATTAAATCGATGTTTCAAATCGATCAATAATAATAATCGATTTCCACACAGTTCGGGCCCCTAATAGGTTGCTCAAGGTTTGCTTTAAGGCACAAAGAACAGTAGTGTTGTTCTGTAAAGTTCAAAGTGTCTTCAATTTGAGTATTTTCTTAGTAGTCTTGTTCATTCTGGTCATACTTACGAATCTTTATTAGTACTTACGAATTCTTCTTAAAAAATTCTTCTTGCATGTTGACTTGTATTCTGCTTGTAGATAACTCTAGTAGAATCATCTTCCCTCGTGATATTTTGGTAGATAGCCAGCAGGACTTAGGTACTCCTAACTAGCCTGGGTGCACTCAATACACTGAAGATTGTTACCCGTTTTCCTCTGCTTTTAAGGAGCATAAAGCTTTCATTTTCATTTTCTTTATAACAAAATGACGCATTACAATACTGTTTTTTTATAATTCAATTATTTTTTATTGTTCTTATTTCATATACAGTTATATACTTTAGTATGCCAAATATCACACTGCTTGGTACGTTTTATATTCTCGAAAGGGTGGTAAGGGATAGGCTAGTGCCTTTTCTGTATGAGAAGAGGCCTTGCCCTGTAATGGGACTATAATAGGTTGGTATTATATCGTTATTATACGCACGCACTTATCTAGTTTACCCATGTAAAACCACATACTGCAATCACCAACCAGTAAATTGGATTGAATTTTCCAATGCAATTTTTTTTATTTATGAATATCTGACCTAAGTGACAGTTTTGGTGATTTATTCATGGCAGGTATAATTAAAGAGAAGAAATAAATTCAAACAAAGCTTTTTAGAACACATAATGTTTATTTACACTAAGTAATATTCACATAGTTGTCGAAGCACAAGTAGTGCCTATTGTAAAACGTTACACTTTAAGTAGCTGTAAGTTATCGTAGTAGGAACAAGAAGATACCATTACAGATCAATGCCATTGCTTTCAAGAAAAAATAAAACTGTCTATGGCAGCCAAAAATAATTAATTCAAAAATGGAACATAGAGGTGTAGAGCGTTACAAAATATCTGTTCTTTAGTCGATTATTTTTAAAATGATCGATTGTGTAATTTTAATTCTATTGAAAGATTTGAAATTGATCTCAATAGTAATTAACAAATAATTGAAGAAAACTACAAGTATTTGTTCTAAAGAGAAAACATGATCTGGTTGTTTTATAAGTACATAACATACAAGTAGTAAATGTCGCCAGCATTAATATAATTACAGTAAATTGATGAAACTTTACAATGACGACGTGAAATTCATAAATAGGCAAGAATAGTTTAGTTATTATACTAAAAAAAACTGATTTTTAGTCACTATTCAGATAAAAATGCAACTCCAAATTCGAGTCACATTTCAAATAGTTCATTTATACAAAAGTATTTATTGAATACATACAAAATGTTGCCGATTCATTCAATTAGTGATATAACTGACTAATAATGATTTATTTACACAATGCATACAAAATTGTAAAAACTGGAAAATAATTATGTTGCTTACACTTAAAAAACATTGTAAATTTTTACGACTTGCCTTCATTATTTTGCACGTAACGGTGTTAAAATCACATGAAATTACTTAGTCATTACCATTAATATTCGTTCTCTATTGCTGGTAGTTAATTAGTAGAAAACCACAATTTGAACCAATTTAAAATTAGTAATTACATTTACTAATTAAAAATTAGATAAGATAGGTAGTTACTATACACTTCATCGGAGTTCATCGACTCCGTATTCTCATTAAGATTATAAAACTACGCTTTAAAATTTAATTACTAAACAAACTACCTTTACAATAATATGTACAATAGTAACATAAGCTGGAACTTGTAACTGGCTCATAAATGATGTAATTTTATCATAATTATTGCACATATGAAAAACTCTTATTTAAGTATCTACATGTCCAAAACTATTCACTGTTTCGTTACTCTATTCAATAAAATTATTGCTGTTCTACAAGCCAGTTAATAATCCAACAAAAATAAATAATTTAGGAATATCTCTATAAAATATTAAGTACTTAAATAATAAAATCAACTATCACATTTATTCGAACGAAGCTTCATAAGTTTTGTACAACAATACACTACGGTCAACTAATACTATTTACAGACGTATTAAATAGTGATGTACTTTATGAAATACTATTAATAGTGGAGATAAAAACATCTAACGTCACTAAAACGTTCGTATTGAAATTCAATATCGTGTCACATTGTCACTTTAGTCGATTCGACTATTCGAGTTAATAGTCGAGCACGCGCCGGTCGTAGCTGACATCGTTTGCGATCGCGCGTGATGCCTCGTTTCATTTGGACGCGTTCACAACAAGGTTCGTGGCCGCCTCCTCACTGGCGCCTATGCTCATGGCTTTCTTCTTCAGAATGCCCAGATCAGTCACGTTTTCTAAGAAGCTTTTGTGGGCTGATAATACTTTAGCGCTCTCGACGTCTTTTTTCAGCTCTTCCATGTCTCGTTTCAACTTTGCTCGTCTGTTTTGGAACCACGTGATGACTTGAGCGTTGGAGAGCCCCAGTGAGCTCGCTATCTCGTCTCTGTCTGCTGGTGAGAGATACTTCTGGTACAGAAACCGTTTCTCCAGCTCAAAGATCTGGTGGTTGGTGAAGGCTGTTCGGGATTTTCGTTTCTTTTTGGGCTGCGGCCTCGAGTTGAAGAGATTCAGGTGGTTAGACTGACCATCTGGAACAAAAAATCAACGAATTAGTTACGGTTATTAAGTTATTAACTATGTGTAAAAAAGAATTTAGTAAGTGGCCAATTGACAAGGTATTAAAAGGAAAAAAGTTGCGTTAAACGATAGAATCAAACTCGTTTGTTGATTAGTCGAATTTACATATATTTTTTTGTTACTAACGAAGTGCCTTTCTCTGAGGTCAACGTTTAAACTAAATCCGTCTGGGAGTTATGAAAACGGCTCGCGAATATTACAAGGAGTATTACTATCAGGCGGATCTGCAATTTAGATTTGATTCAAATTGCCGATCCTTGGCATAACTTGGATTTGATTAGGGAGTTCGCCATTCTGCACTTACATGGTTTCCACATTATAGAAGCAACAAGAATAATTTAACCAAGATTTTGTAAAACTTGATTGAAAAGTGTACGCAGAGGTTCTTGCTTATTCTTATTTACATAAAAATCTTCCCACGATTTGGAACGAGCAATTAGCTTAAACTTTCAGACTAACTAACCGACTCCTTGACAATTTAAAAGTGCCTGTAAATGGTTACTTCTCTTATTAAAATGATTACTTTGACTTTGATTTTGACCAGTCTACAGTTCTCCTATTGTGAGCGTATTCCATTTAATTCAAATAAACCAAAACTGACCTCACAAAAGGTGTCACAGAAATCAGGTTCCGTATAAAAAGATTAGAAGTAAAAGTAGGGTTATAGAGGCACAGACGCACAGATAACCACTCACTCGTTATCAGGCACTAAAACATCAGGCTCTATGACAGCGCAATAAAAGGCCCGCAGCGCTAAAATGTTACTGTTCCCTCGTAAAAGGTACTATAAAACACACCCAGGTATCGTTACATTTTAACGAGCTGAGAATCATATACGGGCCCTCGACGCGTCGGTAAAACAGTTTTATAATAATGAAAAATCTATCAAATAGGACATTGTAACTAATTTTGTTGCAAATCTATTTTAGGAGGTGATTTTAGTGTCTGTACTGGTTGTAATAGATTCTAAATTAGAATGATATTCAATAAATTGTTGATGCAAATTGCTAATTTGCGGTTGGTTATGGGTTGCAGTTACTCGTATTATTTTATGGGCTAAAATGCAACATTATTTTCGCTAGGAGTTTGCTCATTATATTGATAGTCCCCATTATTGCCTTTTGAGCGCTGATTACATAGGTGGTTAATACTTAGGTGTAACTATATATACTAGATATAGATACTTTTCTAGAAAGGGGAGAATAAACCTAAGCATAGAACTGTAATTTTGATCCCGAAAAATTGTTCTTCATATTAGGTTGATACACATTTTTTTAATTTTTTTATTTCGAAATTCTAGTGAATTGATTTGCGATGGCTTATTTGATCGTTTCTTATCCGATCCGAGAAGTATTATAACGTTTAGTAGAATAGATTTCTTACAATTGACACTAATAAGTTTTTGTAGAGTCTGTTATGAATAAGCTCTACTTTATTCCTTTTTAAGGAATGTAAAGAAGAACCAATCACCTTCCTAATAAAAGAATCAATGTACTCTTTTGGCACCGGTTTTTACACATATCGAATCTTTGACTATTTTGAAACAAAAAACAAAAAAAAACATAGTGTTTTCAATATGTTAATAACAACATTATAAATAAGGATATAACGCCAGCCATCAAATTTATATAAACGTTAATAACGGTTATAGAAAAACAAAAAAAAAGCGTTTTTTAAGTGCCAAAGTATTTAAGTTTAGTTAACGTTTACCACGCCTGTTAAAATTCAATTTTCTATTTATTGCTCTGGCAATAAACATAAAGGAAATGAAGACACAACAATGGCGCTATCTTTACATCCGGCACATTTTGTATTATCTGTGTTCAAATTGCACAACGTGCGTAATTATTTTCTTGAAATTAACTTGTTAATGTTTTTAGTTGATAATGTGCAACGTTTTAGAATTGTTTTGGATTCAAGAAACATTACATTAGGTTGATTGGTATTTCTTTTCCATATTTATTTGAATTATTCTTATGGATTTTACATTTAGATATTTAGAATGAAACGGGGTTTTGTTAATACGTTAGTATATATTAATCTATGGTTTTGTTGTATTACGGATGCTTTTAACTTGTCAAACTGTCAGTGACACTTTATGCGCGAAAATATAATTAGATTGTTTATGGCTATTAAAAAAGTTTGAATATGCAAAATGCGACCTCCTCAGAGATATTTTGCGCGGGAATTCGCGTGGTTTACCACAGATATTAATAAAAATAACCCTTAAATGATGCTCGTCGTTAAGTAAAACTGCCTATGCATTGTCGGATTTATTGGGATTCACAACATTGAAGTTAATGCACAATTACGTTGTCCACATGCTAAAAGATTTTTTTATGATTTTTTTAAGGCTAAGTAAAGTCAGTTTGGCGGTAAAAAGCATTCGTCATTTTAGCACAATTTGATGATTAATCTTTCAGTATGTTGCAGTGAGTCATTTATCATTGTTAAAATATTTAAATTACTTACGTCCGTTTTATTCTGGTAAATTATAAGTTTTGGTATAAAACGATGCTATTTACTTTTTCCAAGAATTTACCTTTTAATTTGAGTTTTCCTTAGAATAGCAGGGGTTCCAACATTTTGTTAAATACAATATATAACTTCAATTTATATCAGATACAAGCTACCTTAAAATCAACAAGTTTTTAACTAAATAGTGATTAAAAAAAGCGTAAAATAATGTGTCAAATAACTAGAAAATGTATGTGCTAAACGAAACCTTTTTGTACACAGTCTACAAAAAATTGGCAACAAAATTATTCTTTTTTTAAAGTCGTAAAAATATGAATGTTCAATAAATAACTTTTAAAAATAGAACCCGTATCCGATACATCAAAGAAATCAATTAGTACAAACAGGACATGCGATGCATGGAGTGGTAATTAAATAATAAAATGAATCCCTTCCCATTTATCAGATGTCAGCCACATTCGGTCATCGTCACGTCTCATTAGCAAAAATTATAAAGGAATTTATTTCTGTTGTAGGTACGAGATGGTAAGTGGTCGTTGTCGTTTTAGAGTTTTGAAGAATTGAGGCTGATTCACCAAGTCTATGAAGAATATTGTGTTACATTAGGTAAGTAAATTTTTCTTAGAAAACTGCTTTAGGAATTACACACGTTCTAATATAACTAATTACCAAGAAGTAAAAAACAGTGTGGTGAAGGAACTCTACAGATTTCATTGTTTTTTAAGTATATATTTTTTTTACTTTTAAGAATGTACTTGTCATTAGTAAGCCTACCAGCCAGTGTTAAGTAAAAGAAACAGGCCCAAAAATCCGTCCCATAATTTTCTTACAAATTCCTCCACAGCCGTGTCTTCGGCATAATTTTATCAGTACAAGGTTCCTTCCAAATGTTCCCAAAACTCCTCGTCCGCTAACAGCAAAGGTTACTTCACTAAAGATCGCCGGCTGTATTAATCATCGCCTAATCGTATCCTTAGCGAATTCGAACCTCAATTACATGTGAATCAAACGGGCAAAGTGCGAAAAAACATTCGAACCTAAGACGTCGTTAAAGTTTTGGCAAAAAATATGGAATCAGTCACGGTGAGGAACACCTGACCAGCTGTGTCACTTGCTGCCTTAATGGATGGGAAGGCTTTTGGAAGTTAGTGGGGTTTCTCCGGAATATAATTTTTAAATAATTGCGGGAGATCTGTATACTTAGTGCGATTTTTTTAGGCTGTGTATATACTGTCTATATAGATTCGCAGCATAAATAAGTCATCAGTCTAACGCCTATTTTTTCATGCTAATACTATAAATCTATACTAATACTGATAGAATTACAAAGAGGTAAAATTTGTGAGTTTGTAGGGGGTAATCTCTGGATCTACAAACCGAATTTGAAAATTCTTTTACCTATAGAAAGCCTCGTTATTTGTGAGTGTCATATAAATATCACGCTACGACCCACGGGAGCGGAGCAGTAACCCAACATGTAAGTTAAAACAGGTGAAAATATCCACGCGAACGAAGTCATGGGCAGAAGCTAGTTTAAATACTATTCTAGCCATCTTCCACAAAAGCTATTAATGAAGAGTTGAACTATGCATCGAGTCAAAGTTGAAGTGTTATGATGTGTCAATTTCCTTATAAATGAAACTAATAGAAGAACATTTTTAAATATGATTTGTTACGACAAGCTTATCACACGATAAATGTAACATAACAAGAACCAATTAATATTAGCTTTTAACAAAAAACATTACAGCAAAAACGAACACAACGATAAACTTAATTAATTGCATGTTTTTTTCGTCTAAAACGTTGTCAATAAAAACACGTAAAGAAATAAAGTTCTTCAGAATCGCAAAGGTCGAAAGACAATCATTCCGACCGCATCATTTATCAGAATTAAGCTGATTCTTAATTCCATCAAAAGCAACTCGAGAGAATCGAGACTTCCTTTATCGTTTTATTTTGTCATGGATGTTGCTTTACGTACTTAATTAATTCCTCAATAACATCACGTAGGGCCTTGTGTGTGAGGGGCATCGGACTGACCCTTTTTCTCTCCTCTCAAATCACCAAGACAACGACCACATTCATTAATGTAACATCCATTGCTTCATTGTAATGCGCGACTCAATAAAAGTTTCCAGATGAGCGAGCAATCGATACCGATTAATCGATTGTATCGTTGTTCGGTGTTGCTATGTAGATGGGCCCGTAATCAATGGAGTTGCCAGCTCTGAACGGATCGATACGCACGTAAACGTGTAGTTTAAGGTCGGTTTTGTTTTGCAGCGAACTAGGGTTAAGTGGCAGCAACGGGTTGGGTGCAACTAGCCGACGAATAGCGGAGTTATTGAGTCGTTACAAATGAGATCAATGATTTTTATGCCAGTTATTTTGCTACCGGAGAATTAAGGTGAACATTTAGCATCGGTTTGTGACGAATCTTTAGTATACTCGTATTGCTTTTTTTGGAAGACTTTGAACTTTATTTCTTTGCGAACTAGTGTTGTGAGGTTTATTGTGGAGAATTTCGGGAAGGTAGGTTAAATTAATCGGGATTTTGGCATCCAAAATCGGGACAGGTAATGTTTTGGTGAGACAATTTAAAAGCAAAAATATTTGTATGTGATGACAGTAGTAGTTTACTTAGATAAACAACTAATTTATCTAAGTAATACATAAATTCGTTGTTTCTATCAAAATAATCAGTTAGGCTTACAAGTTAGGCTAATAAGGTTAGTGAAAACTCGGGACGTCTAGCGTCCCGATCAAGGGTGAATCAGGATCCCTGAAAATCAGGACATCGCGCTCCTGCGCAATTCCGGACACCTGGCAACACCAATTCAAACAGTTCTTAGTAGATATAGCCAAACAACGTTTGTATTATGGTGACCAATTCTAAATACCTAAGTCATGTTCGTTGCACTTGATCGCAATGCTCGCCTTAATCAACCAGCGTCCTTTTTCTGTACCAATCGTGATATTTGAACAATAGTGTTGGACAGCTCTCTAACGACCACAAATTGAATGTCCTGTTCAGTTTTTTCTGTCGTACACCTTGTTATTCGGACCCCAGACACAATGGAGAGGATCTTTTTCTTAGATCGCAGGCTCCTCTGAGCTTATACGCGAAAAAAGCGTAGCAAAATAGGGTTCTTCTGTGGATATGTGTGCTGCTTTGTTTTTTTTTTAACTGATTGATTTTGTGTAAAGATGGCCCTGTAGGTAGGTCTAGCAGTAGCGACTGTTGGCGCAGTGGCTGAGCGACTGGCTGATGTGCTGCGCTGCGTGTCGCGGGTGCGATTTCTGCACGGAATAAATATTTGCGTGATCTAGAGGGGGTTGTTCCAGCCTGGTTGTTTGTGTATGTGACTTTATGTTTGTAAACGCACCCACGATACAGGAGAAGTTCTTAGACTGGGGCTAATTTTCAAAAAAGTAGTTTTTGATTGGAGTCGATTTTTGAATTGGAAACACGAATATCCTATAGCATTTTGGTTTATTTGACAACCTTTATAACACCCATTGAAATGAATATATAGCATTCAGACTATTTCAATATTAGATACTCGTATGTATAAAGCGGGTATTTCCTATTTAAAAATCGAAGAAACGATGTGAATTCGTGCTGGGTTATCGATTTATTTTTGACTCGATTGAAAACAATTGCCGATTATATGATCATAATCATAAGTTATCAATTAGCCAATATCCGTGATGTTTCTTAATTGAATTAGTTTATTTTTATTAAATATTTATTCTCACGTAAATATTGAGGTATCACGTGGTATATTAATTGAATAGAACTTATGTAATTTTCGTGATGAAGGATTAAATTTTATTGATTATTGTTTTTTATATACTTACCTACTTAGTTGTTAGTCTACAGCATTAAGGTCAGAAGCTAATCGGCTTTTCAATATCTTTGAGTGTTTATAAGTCTATATCTTAAGTTTACATACTAATGAAATCGTTGGCTTTCCCTAATCAATGTCAGGAGAATTTATATAATGTGGAATGACTGAATATGAGTTATTTTTGGCTGTCCACTATTCAATATATGAACATAACATACCATCGCACCTGTATTCTCCGAAGAGTTAGGCAGTATTGTACCAATGCACACCCACAGTCCGCCGGTATGTTTAGGTTCCATATAATAGAGGACAAGCCTAATGCCATTAACTGGGCACAAATCCTAACTACGAGCTGCTACTGAGAACTTCTTAGAATAACCTAATAACACTACTCGATCTAGGAATCGAACCTAAGACCTCTAGCGTAGCAGTCACGCTTAGGACCAGTTGTTTACCGAGGCAGTTAATATCCTAACTAGGAATATTTTGTGTGACCATATCTGCGTAAGTACCTACTTAAAATCAAATGAGGTAGAAACACCTTTTATCTCGTAATTGAATTTGCTTCCACAAACCGTTGGCCACTTACTAATTTAAATTATCACTTTTTTTTTGTTAATCAGTAGTACCTAACTGCCAGTATCAAGTGGCATGATTTTGCGAGACAAACCGGTTCAGTGACCACAAGTCATGTTGCTTACATTGTTAAGGTACTCAGTGTTCTGTGTCCTTTTATACTGATTATAAGAAATGCGCAGTACAGGTATATGAATATAATTTTTGTTACTAACTCATCAGTTTTAAACGTGTACTTTGGGTAGTAGAGATTAAAACACAGCGAGCAGAAAAAACTATGCGTTGTTTTTTTTTTTTCATAATCCGACAGCCCACCTGTACCCTTTTCCCGGATTCAACATCTGGGAAAAGGCTAAGCAGATGATGAATCCGACAGCCCACTTGATGTTAAGTGGTCACCTCTGCCTATTGACAATACCAAAAGCCTGCAAATGCGTTGCCATCACAGATACAAACTTGAAATGTCTCATGTGTCTGTAATTACACCGGCACCCATACCCTTCAACCCGGAACATAGCAACGCTGCTTTGCAGCAGAAATAGGTATGGTGGTAGTACTTCCCCGGACGAGCTCCTTCACAAAGAGCTTTATTTCTACTGTGTTCAATGAGCAAAAACAGAAATGTAAACATAAAAATAATGACTTGAAACCTGGCGGATGAAAACCATATCAGAATAAAAATAATTAACATATCGTATTAGTTTTTTTTACAAATAAATGGAAAATAAAAGCAATTTCTTTTACTACATACACATTACACATGTAACCGTAAAATAATAATAAAAGATCAAAGAAAGATTACTCGACAATATCCTTTTACTCGATTAATATGCAAAATGCATTCGTAAACGTAATTACGGGAACTATGCATAATAACCGGGTATCGAACTTCCAAAAACTAGAAATAAAAATAATCTGAAGTTGTTTGATTGCATGAATACGAATGAACGTGCTCACTCTAATGACTGTTATTTTATATTGTTTTATAAAAACCGTTCTTGTACTGTGTTTTTGTTTTGAACAGTCGTTTGTTAATTTGAAAATGCTGTGACTTCAACGTGATTAGTGTTTGCTGACAAATTGTTATGTGATAATAATGAATGTTACTAATTCGCGAGGATAAGTGCTATTGTGTAAAATACCACTGCAAGTTTTACTCCATTTGAAGGCAATTGTGGTTGTATGTTTCATTCTACAATAATAATATGGGTTTTAATTCTTTATACCTACGTCTTTCAGACTGTGTCAGCGGTTGGTGTTGTATTACCTGAATACTGGGCCATTTTTTTTTAATTATATTTAGTTAGTATTTTCCATCGATACTCTAAGAAGAAAAAGTTATTGAATGATTATAAATGTGAACAACTGTTATTGTTGGACTTCATTATGAAATATAAAAAGAAAATTTTAAAAATCTGCAAATCTGCTGTTTCCTATAAAAACACGCTTAATACGATCATTATTGAGTTAGATTTATTTTATTTTATTCGTATTAAGTAGGTACTAAAGTTTGAATAAAATATTCTCTTACTTTTTCTGATTTCAAATATCAGCTCCATCAAGCGTGGATTACTGCTTGCCAATACAACTGTGCAGGAATAACTTTTTCTAGTTCTATTTTTTAGATATTATCGATGTTAATATGTCATGTTGAATATTCAATATCCGACTATAAACTGCGATATAAGTACTAAATATCCGTTTATATGTTTTCTAGTTACTTATTCCTTTAAGTCTAACATAAAGTTAAAACATGATCGAGAAAAAGGTGACAAGAAGTCACCTAAGATGCCAATGCACGTAACAGCGTCATAAAAATAATAATGACAAATATAATCATCTAGCTTCTACCCGCAACTTCAGCTGTAAAGACTTCAGAATTCAGCCAAAGAGGAATGAATGTGTAAATCATTCTACGGAAACACAAAACATGGTAAAAATGCTATCTGTTAAGTTAGTAATATATGTACCTACAAAACTATAGCTTATTTCGTTCAGCAGTTAAAGCGTGATTGAGTAACAATAATATCCAAACATACAAACTTTATTCAATCTTTTTATTAAGTTTTAACATTAATAGCTTTGAGCAACCACTCCTTTAAGTGACAAGTTCACTGCAATTCAATAAGTTCAAACTATTGTAAGTATATTACTGAATAACTCTTTGGAGGGCCTTAAATGAATAAATAATATTAAGTCTAAAATTATCAATTTTATTTATTTTACATCTCATCTCATCTATTACAAGGTAGGTATGTACAAGTTATAAAAGAGAAATTGGGAAGCTCTTAATACAAAACTGTTCTACATACTACAAATGTGCCAACAGCTTCTGTCAGCACATGATTATAACCTATTACCCTTCACGATTCTACTCTAAACTTCTAAATCTATTCCCAGACATGTGTCATGACTTAGATTCGGTATCAAAAAACGTCACAACACGGCCATTATCAAAACACAGCACAAAGCGGTTCCATCTTAACGGGTGAGTTCTTACCACGGCCTATTTCAGCCGACTTGAGCAGACTTAGTCTGTGTCGTTTGTGTTGCCGCCGCAAAATGGTGCGTGGCATATAACGATGTTTTTGCTTCTTAATTAGGGATAAGTATCCGGTTAAGACGATTTTTTTGAGTTTAAAATTAGTTGTTTGTTGTTTTAGTGTTTAGGAGACGTGTGTCTGGAAAGTTGGGGATGGAAATTCAATCTTGAATTACTACTATTATAAATGCAAAGGTTTGGATGGACATTTGTTACTCAATCAGGCCAGAATGGCTGAACGGATATGGATGGACTAACAACTAGATTCAATAGTTTTAGTTAATTGACGTCCGAAAGTGCCTTATAATGTTCTAATTGGAATAAATGATTTGACTTTGACTTTGATGAAAGGTGATGGCTAAATGACTGCCCCAGGGGCAGTCAGCACTTGGAATGTATAAGAATCTTACATAACCTCATGATATTTAAAAAATCATTCATAAATTATGTAGTGTTTAATACTTTCCTAGCACTTTCGTGAACTATTAAACATAATAAAGTATCTCAATTGCTTTTTAAGCTATTTTTGTTTGACAGACCATGTTTGACATTTCTCCATATTTGAAAAAGAATAAACAAACCGTTGCTAGGCAACTGATTTTTTTGCAGTTAGAGACAGTTGTAAACAACCTTTTCCAGTCATGTGTTATTTCCATATACATTATTAAACCTAACATAGCTAGTACGTGCTCTAAATGCGAGTTTGTTTGGTTGTTACTTTATCAGGTTATGTTATGAAGGAAAAGCCCTCGGAACCGCATAACTCGACCTAATTATATAGCCTCGTTTCGTTTGGAAAAGAAAAGAAAAAATCTTGCTTTTTTTAAAACTATAACACACAGAATTGTGTAAAAAGCATAATGCAATAATCTTAAAAACAAATCTTAAGTTATATTGCAAGTAAAAAAAATAAAAAGCATTTTTGTATGTTGACTTGGTGAAACAAAACGTGGGTCTTCCATACTTAATAGCATTATAATAACACACATAACACGCGATTGATTTAAAAAGTAAATTAACATGAAGTATGCTGTATTATAACTTATATCGATTTTAATTGAGAAGAAAATCTTCATTAGCAAATATGTTTTGGATACCTGAATTTTGTAATGAAAAACTTTTTCATCACAACCATTCGCTTATAAATATACAACCTCATTTTCGTTTTAATTTTATTCTTTTTCGAAAATGTTAAAGTGTCATTTGGAGAAAATTATATACTGTCACACACAGCTTCTTTCCTTTTTAGGCAATATTATTTTACTATTTATTATTATTCCCTAAAAGTACCTGAAACTTGTTTTACATGAAATACTAATATTTAGCCATTCAGCATTACATTGTGCTAGGTACCATATTTATATATTACTATGGGGCAGTGGGGCAGTGGTCGATACTTCCATTTAGCCATCTCCTTTGGCATAGGGATGATTATAGTCTGTTCATCCCGGAAAAAAATACGGATCCCGTGGGATAGTAGGTGTATTATTTATTTATTTATTTATTTAAACTTTATGCACAAAAAAAAGTACAAAGGCGGACTTAATGCCTTAGGCATTCTCTACCAGTCAACCAAAGGTGGTGAAGAGATAACATGGCAGGTGCAAATTACTGTACAAGAGTATTATAACAATGAAATGTACACAAGTACAAAAAAAAATTAAAATACTCCATACTCTAAATGTACAAAAACAATAATATTATAATAATGCAATATATATTATTCCATATACATACATACATATATACATACATACATACATACATACATAACTGTATACCTACATATAAAATACATATCCTATGAAGGTTCAGAAAAGAAGATTAAGAGACAACTCTTACAATTGCTCCGAAAAATAAGTCCGCAATTTCTGCTTGAAAGCATACCGACTGATGGCTGTCCTGATATCGAGAGGAAGCGCATTCCAAAGAAGAATAGCCTGGACATGAAAGGAAGAATGAATGAAATCAGAAGTATGAGAAGGACAGTTAAGTAGAAGATTATTAGAGGAACGTAGACTCCTATCATGAGTAGAACAAAGATATTGAAAATGAGAAGTAAGATAAGAAGGAGGAGAGCGAGAATTGAGAAGGGAATAAAGCGTGGTCAACGCACGTAAATTTCTTCTTTGACGAATGGGTAACCACTTAAGCTCCGATCTGAAGCTAGACACGTGGTCATATTTCCGCAAATTAAAAATGAACCGAATGCAGTTATTTAGCAGCCTGTCCAATTTATCCAACAGGACAGCATGCAGGTCAAAGTAGCACACATCACCATAGTCAATTATAGGGAAGATTAAAGACTATCAGCTATCACGCGGACGAAGTTACGGACAGAAGCTAGTCAGTACTGATAATACCAGCCTATTATTGTTCTACTCCTGGGCAAAGGCCTCTTCTTATACAGAGATGGTACAAACAATAATAATCACCACTATTGCTCCAGGTGGATTGGCAATATGTTAATATAAGTTCTGGTTTTCTCACGATGTTTTCTTTCATCGATGTCAGTAACGTCCAGGATAAAAATAGGAGATAGAGTACTTTTTTTTGTTAGCCTAGTCCGTCCCACTCCTGCGCCAACGCCTCAGTATTAAGGTTGTAGGAGGGTTGCGAGAGGTTGCAAAAATTCTTCTAAATTTTGTTAAATCATACTGTTTTTGTTAGCCATTGGATTTGCAGAAAAGCAAATGCAAAAAAGAAACGTGTTTCCATCTGATAAGCGACGAAAATTGTCTGGTGAAAATAAAAAAGCGGCAACTGCCAATTTGACAAACGAGTGAGTTGCGGTCGAATCGAATCGGAACGATCACAGACGATTCGGTTTGTTGCGGTTACTTCTCGGAATCCATGTCAAAATAATATTCGAATTCTTTCCGAGATTGAGTTTTTTTTTGCGTACTTGGTGACCAGAATTTGAAATAAAAAGCGTACTGTTTTTCGAATGATTTCATTCGTTTTAATTGCATAGTTGTAGTGTCATGAAGGCCCAGTGGTAAGGCGCCTGCTTCTCATGCACGAGATTGAGGGTTCGCAACCGGGCACGGGCAAATACCAATGT
This sequence comes from Caradrina clavipalpis, assembly GCA_932526535.1. Lineage (NCBI taxonomy): Eukaryota > Metazoa > Arthropoda > Insecta > Lepidoptera > Noctuidae > Caradrina > Caradrina clavipalpis. The sequence continues at coordinate 4,834,477 of OW052110.1, forward strand.
GACTTTTTCTAATTCATATGGGCTTTCTAAGTTTTCCGTGGACATCGTTGACATCGGTAACCATGTTAGAGGCCCTTGAGGCGGTTTAGAAACTCTGACACAAGAGTGTGTGGGGTCGTTAGAAAAAAAAAAAAAAAAAAAAAAAAAAAAAAAAAAAGGGTGTGTGGGGTCGTTAGACCTTACTGCCCACACGATAAAGAAGAAGAAGAATTGCGCAGTACCTACGGTTCGTGGACCAGTAGGTATCACGTTAATGTAAATCTGGCACGACTTCAATTCAATGTGCATGCATTATGATATCTATCGATAGGCAAATTGATGTAATAAATAGTATCTTTAATGAAAACGGATTGCAACATATAAGTTATCATTTCAATGAGTTTCTGTGTTGCCGTCATGAATTAAAACGGTTCATTAAATCTTATTTTCTGCTGTTTTGTCTAGTAAATAATATTCAACGCAATAAGACTGAAATGTATTGGCATTTGCTTCTGTTTTATTTTGATATTATTGATGAATGACTAATACTAATATCTTCTTGATCGAATTTCGGTAGCAGCGGGTAAACACAGAATATATTTTAGTGCACAAGTGTGTGCGCAAACATTGGTTGGAATGCACCTGTGGTTGCTCTTCCCTCACTTTCATAGTCCGATCAAGCGCAGGACCAACGGCTTCACGTGCTTTCCGAGAAACGGAGCGCCCAACCACCAACTTCCAGACTCCGAGCTGCTACTGAGAAATTCCTATTAGAAAAACTCAGAGACACTTTTCACACGCACAACAATTGCGCTTGCGACCACGAGACCAACAGGGCAGTCAAATAGGTGTCTACTAGGATAACAGAAGATGATGAGGATTCATCTAATAAAACAATTGAAGTTTGACCACATTCTCACGGGTACTGTTCACACGGATCGAACATTCGGGTGCTGGCCAAGACACGTCGGACCTTCTGGTTTCACGGCCCGTTGGCTACCAGATTACGAAGAAAAAATCAAATCGTTTTTACAACAAAAATCGTGTTCAAATTACAACTCTGTTTGTAGTCTTAGTTTATTTTGTAAGATATTGGTAAACCGCTGAGAAATGTTCAATTGAAGTCACTCAATTTGGAATAAGTCAGCATGACTTTTTGTCGTAACGGGATTTCTAAAATTAGAGAATTGCTTTGCGAATTTACCTTAAAGTACTGAACAACTTTAGTAGTTCAGAAGACAGCTTGAAACTTTGCTAAAAAAATGAGGTACCTAGTAATTATGCATTGTTTGTTTCACCAAAATTAAACCTACTATTCAAAACAAAACAACTAAGAAAACTCAGTGAAAGTCGCATAAATTTTAAGTTCGAGTAAAAACAAAATTGCCATGTGCTTTGTTCTGCACTGTGTCATTCAAAACAAGTCGTAAAGACGTTCCCATTTGCACTATAATTGAGCCGATCTACTCGATCATTACCGACCATTAAATTACTTTAATTAATTAATGGTTAATATCAGTGTGTGTGACAAACGCTACATATTGCTCATAAAGGTTGTCGGGCCCACGCTGCAATGCCACAATGTCTCATTAGTAACAATTAGTATGGCATAAATTACAAGACATTGTCTTTGGCGCGTTGGCGGCGTTCACTGCTATTATTGTCTATGATACTAAGGAATTTAGGTATAATCTATGGTTCATAGACGTATTATCATCTTTGGTATTTTATTTTACAAATACTTTATGGTATTCTAGATAAAAATAAACAAAATTCGTTTTTAAAGCAATTTCTAAATTCTTAATAATTAAATGTTCATAAAAATATTTTTCTAAGACTAACAAATTAAGCCAATTATCAGATTAGTTTCAGATATATATTTTTAAACCAATAGAATGAAAAAATCACAGACGTAAAACCGTTAGCGGTCTATCAAAGTTGGCGCCAAAATACCACCATGGACACAAACTCCATTTTCAAATTTTTCGGCTACATAAATCATAGGCGCTTACTAATTGTCCGTATTACGCATACCAGCAAGCATTCGAATTTTGAATTTGAAAGAAAGCCCAGTGCTACAAAAAGGTGGTGTGGTGGACAAAAACGTTGCACGCGTGGTGTATTCCGGCAGTTAGTGCATCGCCCGTGACTGCATAACGACCGATGTTTATCGTAAGATCGGCGTCTTTAGTCAAGACGCTTGCTGGCAGACATTTGTAAAATGTATCTATGTATTTTATTTAAATACTCTCTCGTTATTCATGCTTCCGTATAGAGACGTGCATAGTCGTAATTAACTTGTCAGATTTTTTAAATCTGTATTTTTTGTCAGTAACAGAAAACATAATTAGCTAACCGCAATAAAACTAAGTACCTAATCAAGTTAAATTATCGCTCATTCATACTTGAAACGCACTCAAGTTTGCCCTTGTCGTACTAATTCGTCTGTTACACTGATTGACAGTACCGCACAGCCGTTTATCCATTTGACATGAGTGGTGACTTTCGAGGCCACGCTCCGTGCGTACCTCATCAAACATAAATAAATACATGCGTACTTAATATGTACATTACAGCTTATGTACCATTAAGATTCCTATCTTCACGCTGCCGCTGCTGCATTTACCATACTTTGAATCTGTGTACAATAGACGATAATATGTGTACTTAAATGATTATTTAAATTGAAGCCGTTGACTATATTTTGCATGGAAATTACGACAAAACTTCTTACGAAGAATCGCTTGTAAGGCATAATTTTCTGTGAATCATAGAATCTAATAATGTTTATGTATTTTATATTACCCTCAGGGTTAACCGTGTATTAAGCTGAACTAACTTAAATACAATTACTTCCCTGGGTGGACAAAGTTGATAGATTTGTAACTGATAATGATACGCAGTACCTCTTAGACGTTAAATCACAGCTTTTATGACAAATTGACGTTCGTAATGTAAAATGCATTTCGCTTGAGGCCCGAGGCGGTCTTTCAGAAATAAAGTGTAGAATTTTATTTGCTTCCGATGAAAAAAGCATAAAACAACATTTTAATACTCTTTAGACCTCTATAGAAAATTTTACTATAAATTTTACCATAAAAAAACCATTTAGCTCGTTCAAGAAATCTAAAATATAATCTCAGACATTTCGTTAAGTGGTTGAAAGACTCTTTGAAGTTTCAGTAGACTGATAACGTTTTTTTAATATACCTCTTCAGAAGGGTAGTCAAAACAAACCGTTTGAGTCCAATTGAGGAGCCACTTGAGTTTATTGCCTCCCTTTATTTTATATTTACTGGTTTTTGTCCTTGAAGATGTTTGCGTCTAACCACTGTGCGAGCATCAAGGAGATGATTTGAAGTGTTTTGGTGCACGTGACAGTTCATATTTTTTTTAAGAATATTAATAACCTGTAAGTATTTTATTTTTTGTATTATTTTGATTTCTGAGTTCGAAGCCAATTTTCGAATTAGCTTCGCAAAACGTTCTACTACCGTAGCGTGAGGTGACCATTTTTCTTATGATCGTGACGCGTGACGTCACAATTCCTAAGAGCCTGGCAAATTGCACGTCATAATAAATCCGTCCTATTAGTTTTCTGGTAAAACAACAATTATAACTATTGAGTCTCTTACTTTATTGCTTCTTGGATACCGTAATTACTAATTGGATATTGTCTTTAACGCCAATCATAATTAGCAGAAATTATGTTGATTGCCATATAACTTATAAATTTATAATAATATAGTTAACATAAACTTGTCAAAACTTACATTGTTTTGTTGGATTTATCGCTTTTAGTTATTGCTTTCGTCGCAATAAATACTAGGTACTAGAGAAGATTTGATGGTCTTTGTAACAAGACACATTAATATATGCCTACAGTACACATGGAGACAGTCATAAAGATGCGGATACTTAGAGGAACATTCTCTTTCATACAAAGGAGATGCGCTTTCACGACATCAGAATAACATTTTTAACGCCATTATAATATTTCAAAGTACGACAATTTCGTAACGCCACAAACGTTTGCATTAGGTTCACTGGATACAATCTGAGGAGACATTTGTCTTTCCCACAGCGCACAGTGGGCGCGACGCGGTCGCAGTCGGACATAAATCGAGTTTAACAACAATTTGTAAGAGTTACGCGACACCGCTTTGTCCCCGGCTTTCTTGTCGCGGCACACTGTGTTTGTGACTTACGTTCCGGAAAAATGATCGCAATCACCCTAATCTCTTTCGCAAGAATTTGTATTATTGGTTTTCTATTTATTTGTAGCAATAGGTACCTAATCTGATTGCGTAGAAATTGATTAGATTTTCTTTTTTGTTTGCACAACAGTTTTGCTCGAACTAAGGAGCCCTATCTAAGCCATGGCCTGTTGGCCACAAAACATATTTTTTGCTCCATTTATTTGCAAGACTTTCATCAACACTGCTTTTAATTAATATAGAGCCAGTTGTAATAATATGCTGTATTAAAGATCATGTTTTAATCACCGAAATTCAATTACCGGCCGCCAAACAGACACTCAAACCCGCGAATCCGATTTGTACCGGAGAATAAAAGAACAAGGTTACCAAAAACCGGTAGCGTATTGCATATAAATCACCGCGAGGCAATAATGTGGTGCCCCCCGGGAACTTCGCCCTCGGAGAGAAATGCGTTCGACGAAAACACTTCCTTTTGTCACATAATTGCCTAAATTGTTATTAGACGGAATAAAGACATATTGCTGTGGGACTCGGCTCCAACACACGATATTTATAGACTAAGAGATGATCTTTTAATAGTGTGATGCGGATGAATCGTTGTGTGCTGGGAATAATTTTTGGGGCGTTGCAAGGGAGATCTAGTTTGATAAATGATTGTGATTTGGAACTATTAAGGCGGTTATTTGTCTGTTTTTTTTTCTGTTTTAGTAGATCTAGTGTTCCGTGACGGTACTGAAGACGATGATGTTGGAGACACTGAAAATGATGCAACTAATTAGTATGGTAAAGTCTGATTTTATGTTCGGTCTACTGATGTTTAAATGATATATTTTGCTGGTAGAAGTAATAAAGTAAATAAAACTCTTAATAACATTGTCATACATCATCTTGATGAGCCTATACATGAATCGTTTAAAACAACATTCAATACATTTCCTGGCAAGCGCACTGCAGTCTAATTCATAATGGCCCGAACGTTGACAATGAAATCTCCTCCTAATAGTTTTACGAGTTTCAAATGAAGTGACACTTTAAAAATGTATTACAAACATTTCGGCGGCCAATAACAATAATAAAACAGAATATTTGTGTGCGGTCCAAACAAATCACTGCCATGTGTTCGACACTAAAACCTACAACAAAACACCCCACTGACAGATATATTAGCGGCATTGCATTCACACAAAAACCACGGAAGCAATACACATGTAACACAATCCACGACACAACTTTGAACTTTAAGCCCTTGTGTTAAAGGCACAAATAATTTTGACAACTGCAAAACTCATACATCTTAATTCACGACACTAAATCCAACAGAGGGTAGGCAGAATCTGGATATTTCATCGGTTAAAACTCGAAATATCCACTTTAATACGACTGTTTGACATATTTATGGAAATTCCATTTCTTTCCGTAAAAATCGGGTCATTTTTGTGCTTATAGTAGTTTAAAAATAGAAAAAATTGGATATCTTGTGTGGCATCTCGTATAAGTGATGTGATGAATGAACGATGTTCAAGTGGTTAATATGAGGTCGCCATGACGCCATGCCATTGACATTTGTTTGACATTTTAGCAAATGTTTCAAATTGTAAAAAGTTTAAAATTTGATGAGAAAAAAATATTACAGTGGAATTGAGAACTTCCTCTTTTTTTTGAAGTCTGTTAAAAAGAACTTTGGATTATTTTATACATGTTACTTGCATTAACCAAAATTTTGTAACAGTTCATCAACCTCTAAAAATACAAATTGAGGTGTAAGAAAGATTTTTTGTCGCTACAATTTTGTCCCCCTGCAATCACATTTGTCCCAGTGTGCGTCACTAATTGAGACACATTGCGACTTGTGTCTGCATCGCCACATTAAACATAGCTGAAGTCATTTCTGTACACTTAATGGGGATAGATAACTTTTGTTTTAACTAATTATTGGTAAGACAAAACATGGAGGTACTAATTATAATGATATTTAGATAGTTATTTTATTTATAATCAGATTGTTTGTTGTATTATCTACTATATTTATTGCTAGAGGTCTTGGGTTGGATTTGCAGGTCGAGCAAAGTGTTATTGGGATTTTCTATGAAATTCTCAGGACCACCTCAGAATTAGGATTTGTGCCCGGTTGGTGGCAATAGGCTCGCCCCTGTGACATGGGACCTAAAAACATAACAGCGAAATGTGTGTGTACATTGGTACACCTCTGCCCTAATCCTTCGGAGAATCTATGTTTGTTTATTACTTTAAAACTTATTGTAACCGTTCGTAAGTCTATATTAGCTTAAAATACAAGTTCTTTATGAAAGTGAGGGTCGATGTAGATACCATATTATTATCTTTAGTTGAGGCGATAGGGGAAATGAACCGAAGTAATTTTTTAGATTGATTTTAAGTAACTAACGCGATTTTCTATACAAATAAGTACCTTAGCCCAAAAATGGCTTCCATTGGCCGACTTAAAACACAAACTTCTTTCCAAGGTCCCCCATAAATCGTAGCTACCTGATTCCTAAATTTCAATTTACCCAAATTCCGCCACAAATAATTCAGCAAATAACACGTCTGTGAATAAAACAAATGGCGCCTATTCGCCACAACCGTTGTACGGGAAACAGGACCGATTGTTGCCCAACAATTTAAACGTCGACGCCGAATTAGATTTATTTTGTCCCGCGATTTATTGCACGTCCCTAGTCCCGGTGGGGTGGCGCAGCACTACGGATGCGTATAAGTCAGTTTTCCATATAATCTGTTAGTTATTGTGACTGGAAGTCATATTATATTTGTCGATAGTCTATTTTTAGTAGGGAATGCAAATCTCGCGAGATTGGGGCTCAAGCGAGATCCCGCGAGTTTATGAATAACAATACTGCGAGATCTCGCCAATTTCGAGATCTCGCGAGATTAGCAGTTTGGTGTGTTTTTTTGCAAATAATCACAATATTTGAATAAATTAGGAAAAAAATAATAAATATTAAAAGTATTATAAGATAAACATTTATTTTCACGAATTTTTTCAATAGACTTTTATGCATCTAACATTATTTGACGCATCTGTCTATAATTTTTTAATAAACTTCTAAGTAGTACACTTTGACATACGTATCTATCAAATAACAAACGAAAGAAATAACCAGTCATCTCTTCTAATACCATTCTTTTTTTTTTGTAATAAATCAGTTCTTTTAAAAGACATTTTTATGCTCAAGTGCAATCTCGTTGAACTCGCGAGATCTCGCCTATTTTTCGTCCGAGATCAATCTCGTTAAAAAAGGCCGAGATCTCGCGAAAACGAGATCTCGCGAGAACGAGATTGCATTCCCTAATTTTTAGTCTTGTCTTGGGTTTTACTATGTTTGTCGTTTACCTTAGAAAGGGATACATAGGTATGCGAACTTTTAGATTCAGAAAATAAGGCTTGATTTTAAAGTATATCAATCTATTAGCTTCTGCCCGCAACTTCGTACGCGCGGTTTTTCTCACCCGCGTCACGTTACGTTTTTAGTTACTACTAGCTGTTCCCCGCGGTTTCACCCTCGCTGCTCAGCACCTGTTGGTCGTAGCGTGATGTTACATAGCCTATAGCCTTCCTCAAGAAATGGACTATTCAACACTAAAAGAATTTTCCAATTCCAACCAGTAGTCCCTGAGATTAGCGCGTTCAAACAAACAAACTCTTTAGCTTTATAATAGTAAGTATAGATTCTGCTTCTGTGATTCGTAGCGTTTGTTATATAGCCTATACCTACTATTCATTATGGATATGGGTATCACATACAAGAAAAAAACCCAATTCGTGCGGTAGTGCCAGAGATGAGCGCGTTTGAATTGAACATCAAAAACTTTCCAGCTTTATTATATTAGCATATATTTTGCCTCTGTTTCTGGCATAAATCAATAACTTAACACGTTGTCTCCATCTTCTAGAACTCATCTAACAAAACGAGAAATCTCACAAACCACGGTTCACACACAACAGTATCCACATGGCAGTAAACTCAACACATTATTCTAGCTCTAAAACAAGCATTTAAAACAAGCGACAGAACGACTGCAAGCAACACACGCAACGCTTCCTCGGAATCATTTGTCAAGCGAGCAATTCCAGTCAGTAACAGGGCTGTTCCAATCGGGTTGCAATCGATTTGTGTCACCGACTATTGACAAATTGATAATCGATTGTTCCTTAGCAACGTGCAGTGGGACCGATGTGGAATAGGTGATCGTGTTTTGTTTGTGGAGGCACTAGACTTCGTGTCTCGGTGTGCTTACAATCGATTGGGGTCAAGGGCTTGCTAGCTTGGAAGCGGAAGGTGGTTAGACAAGGCGGGTGTTGTGTGGTGTTGTGTCTCTTTAGCCTATGGTTGGTTAGCCTAAGATCTGTGTTGTATGGGTACACTCAATTGGGTATTTGACAAAATTAATCACTGCTTTAGGCCCTGAAATCTCGATTATTTTTAAATTAACTGAAATAAATATGTTTAGTTGCTTTGAAATGAATAAAAAGTTACTCAATTGAGTTGTGAAATAAGTGACGTCAAAGTTTAGTATTGTCAAAAATAATCTATGGGGAATTGTGTTTTGGCATCTCATAAAAAGTATGTCAATTGATTGGTGGTGTCTACTACCAAATTCAGTTGGCAATACATACGTATAAAAGTGAGATAAAATAATCGAAGAGAAATAAATATATTTTAGATGAGAAAACAATGCACAACATTAAAATCAAACTATTTAAAAGATAACTCCATTTATTTGATCCTCCATGGCCACATGATTACATGTAAGTCACGTCCCGTCAGCGCCGGGATCCCTTTAGCAAACAAATAGTGCGAATCCCGGGATTAGGGTGACAATTTGAGCGGATAACACGGGATCGACTGGAGAGCGTCGGCCCACGCCGGTAATTTGTTACAATTACTTGCCAGTCCACGAAGAGAATTGTTGTAAATTGCATTTGTTTTTACTAGTGTTTATTCAAGATTAGCCACTGCTATATATTATTATAAGGTTGTACGTTGCTTTTAAACGAGATTTTATTCTCTTGCATCACATTGTAAAACATTTTAGTAGTAAAAAGGCATAGGCAGGCCATAAAAATAAACCATTAGACCCTTCGCAGCTGGACTAAGCAAAATGTAGTCCCCACAATTTTAATTAAATATGAAAATAGCTTTTCCCAGCGCGTCTCACCAAATTACCTCCCAAGGTAACGATCAAGTCAGCTCCGTCCTTCATTACTCCGGTCTATTTGCTGTAACTAAAACTAAAGCAATCAACAGTAAACTCCGGGCTCGCCTATTTGAACATATCAAGCGCATAGTGGATCGACCGACGGGTTAAAGCGGACAAAATTCACTCAACAAAGTGAAATTTCGTTAGCGCACGTTAAGGGCAATAGAGGGGGTGGCAAGGGGGTGGGTTGTCACTAGAGGGGCGTTTTCCATTTCACGCTCCGTTCGCCGCTGATGACACCGCATTCCGGCGAGCAAATGGCTCGACAAATGAAGAGAGGGCGCAGTCGCGGACACGCCCTGCCACGTCATAACTGTCACTTGGGCTAAAGGGAGACTTTGCTCCCGTTTCCACTGAAAGCCTTTGTGCTGACAAATTGATTCGATTTAGACCCGTTGCCCTTGTCTTATAGACGAGGAGCACCCCTTTAATTAACGCCGATACAGTTAAGTGTGTGTGTTGACTTGTAGGAACTGTACAAGTTACGGTACACGGATGTTTGCCTTCGTAACCAAATGTAGTGATGAACAATGGAAAGTAAAGTTAAGGAGCGCTGTCATTGTTGTAAAACAGAAACGTAGAATTATTTCTCCAAGCCAATTATTCTTTTCGCTCTTAATTGTTAGCCTTAAGCTGTTATTGTAACGTAAAAAAACGGCTATCTAATCGTGGGTAATTATTTAAAAGAAAGGAAATTAATTTTATTTACAAGTCGTGCCGTTCGAGGTGTATTAATGTTGCTGTTATTTGAGTTTTAAGTATCGTTTATTATATTAATTTGTTTAATCGACAACCGTTAATAGTTACACGTGAAGATATATAGTTGAAACATTGGCTTTGAACTTATGTAATTGGTCTTTATTAGTTTTATAAAGAGAGTTATAAAAATTCCATCGGGGAGAATCGAGTGAGTCGTTATAACAAGAATGTCCGATAAAACATCCATTAGTGATCGGTATTTGTGACGATTGTTCCGTAACTGAGTATCGTCGGTATTTTCTTGTGTTCCACGATTGTTAAGCGTCGCTCGTGACAACTGTCGACACCTTGCAACCGGTTGTGATAAAAAGTTTCGTTTTTGTCCACCTGAGTGCGATGTGTAGCACTGTGCGCGTGCTTCTGTTTCAGAACACGTCGATACTAATGTTAGTATGTATACTACTTGGTTTAGTGTGGGAATCCATCACAAGAGTTAAGTATTTGTGTATTACTTGCCTTACTCAATTACTTTGAAATGGATATTCGTTAAGTTTTAAATATAGTTGGGCAATGGAATAGCTGACTCACTGACTGAAATTGAAATAGCTTGCATGGATTGTTTTTACGAATTAGTAAAATGCGTTTTTTTTTGTTAGCTTGTTTTGTTTTTGTCCCACTGGACAAAGGCCTATTATTTTTCTAGAATCGAGTGAGTGAAAACCTACTTCACCTGCTAAAATAACGAATAAATTAATAAATCGAATTTGTTTAATGCATCTTTGTTATTTTTTAGATTTTATTGTCGAATATAAATTTTTATATAACTATGTTGCTGTGCCTTAACAGGGTCCGTAACAATACTTTAGTTTTAGACCTTATTTAACATCTTTTCTACGCATTATGATTTGCAAATAAATCAATATAAAATGCAGGACATGAATACTTACAAAATAAGTATACGCACCTAATTTGTAAGTTTCTTAAAAATACATAAGTTATATCTACTTCTAATACTAATAAAAGAGAACGCTAGTATTTTCAAAAGCCTTTTGTTGTATAGATAATTATTCGTAATAAAATGATTGATACACCTACGCTAATTGATTTTTTACACCAAAATTTCAATAGAATGTCAAAAGTCAATCCGTTGCCATTTCTGATTATGCCACGGTCGTGACCCCCTACTTAAACAAGCAAGTACTAAAAATAGGTACCTACCTACTTAACTAACTTATTTTTTATTAGTCAACAACATAACACAACCCGTTATCTTAGAAAATGTAATTAAAGCCTAAAGTAATTTTAAATTTTAAGGTGCACTTAAATATTAATTTATGTAAATTTTAATTTTCTTTCCATTTCCATATGAAAATGAGAGAAAATCGTAAAATTGTGACTGTTTCAGTGAGACTGGTAATCGTTTGCAAGCGGCAGACTTTAAGGCGGTCGTAAGAGATTGCCTGCAACTATATTTGCATTAACTATGCAAATAGTTGCTGGTCGTAACTTTGAAGCATAAATTGTTGTTGTATACCTATTTGTCTGAAGTCTTAAGATTATTGACAGTTTTGCTCTTTGAATGGTTTTACTTAATATGTTTTGTTATATCGACACTAGGGGCAAAACCAAAGACATGATTCCATTTTAAATAAAATGTTATGACGAATTAGAATGCAGCTCTTTTTCCGTTTGTCCGCGCGGATTTTCTTAAGGATCTCTATTTTTTTTTAAATACAATATAGCCTCAAGCACTTAAAGATAACGTAGCGACAGAATTTTCAGAATCGGATTAGCAGTTCCGGAGATTATCGCAATCAAACAAAGAAACAGCTAGCAGCTTTATAATAATAGTATACATTCGAAATGATGTCATTTCCTGAAGTATCTTTGTCAGTTTTCGGAAACATGCTTTTTCCAATTTGCTTGTGTGAATCTTAGCAAGCTAGATAGTTAGCTAACTGTGACTATACACTGCCATCATTGACCAACAAATAAGTTTTTCCGTTCGTAGAACAGGTGTACAATTGCTACTGTTCCGCTTACTTCACAGTATTATGTAAAACCGCATTTCATTGCTGGTCCTCTTGTATTTTATTATGTGCTGCGGCATTGTCAAGCGGCATTCGATCTGGCACACTGCGGGGAGGCACTTGGGTCCTCAGATGACAGCTACAGGGTCTACAGGTGCCTCGATGGTCGTGGAACGCGGCGATATCATCTGTCATTCTATGTGATTAGTGACGCCCATGTTTTATACTCTGTGCTCTGGATTCCGAAGTTTATTTATGTACTGTAGCATATAAATTAGTTCGGGGAAGTAGGTTTACAATGATCTTGTTCTTTTGCTTGTTTTGTCTTGTTTGTAGTTACGCTGTGGCATTGGAAATGGAGCAGTTGGTGGACTAATTTTTTAACGTAACACTTCTTTAGATGCGTTTAGCGATTCTTGAAAGGAGCATGCACATTGCGGTTTTGGATGACTTTTTTTCCGGATATGGAATTGAGCTCCCTCAATGCCGAGATTTTAAGAACGGACTATGCCTGTTTGCCACCAAGGTATATACAAATTAAGTTTTAAAGCTTATGGGTTCTTGTCACCGACATGCTAATGTGACGTTTTGCTCTAGACTGGCAACAGTTTTCAAATTTTTAAGTTCTCACTTCTATCGGCAGTGCCCATGACTATTTTTATCCTTTCTTTTATTCGAAATTGTGTCCAGATTCAAGACGCTAAATTAATCGTTTGATTAATAAAACTTACGGATGCGTTCCAACTATCATGATTAAACAGACCTACCCCGTCATTAATCTAACCATGATTTTGTAAAAAAAAAAAATTGAAAAGAGCGTCTGTGGATTTTCTTTCTCGTTTTTCTCTCTACCTAGGTATGTTTTCAACTTTCTGACTAAAGACCGACTCATTGATTATTCAAAAGTGCTTGTAAATGTTCTAATTGAAATAAACTCCTCGACTTTGAATTTCTTATCAAACATTTAAAAATCAAATAAACCGTAACAACAAAGTCCTTAACACCATTTAATTTTCTCAAACACTCAATAAAACAACTTGAAGCTCTATTTATAACGGCATAAAACAGTAATTACATAAACTGTAATTACATTTCAGTTTCAGAGAGCTGAAAAATGTCGTCGCAGTGACATTTGTTATTACCGAAGCATGGAACGTGTGTCGGGTCGTAAGTGACGATAATAACGCTTCGTTTGTTTGATGTGTCGACTTGATGGAGAAAAATGTTTTCTTTGCTTTGTATGTGTGTACTAGCTTTTGCCTGCGGTTTCGTTCGCGTCAAAGTTAATATATTAAAGCATGTAAACAGTACATTTTTCTGGGATAAAAAGTAACTTTTGTGTTATTCCATACTGCTATATCTTAGAGTCAAATTTCATCCAGATCCATTCAGCCTTTTAAGCGTAAAAGAGTAACAAACATCCATCCATCTATCCATTCACGTAAACTTTCGCATTTATAATATTATAGTAGGAGGTAGAAAAGTTTATGTAAGTAATCGTGGATAATTGCGGTCAAAACGTTTTAAACTTACGTGCGAGTGATAAAGTTAAAAATTGGTCGACCGCCATTGTATTCAGCTCTTCTTCTACAAACTAAATGATGTCCAAATTCAAGTCCCAATATAAATCAACGAATATGAATGTCAATTTTTTGACTTTGCTTGTACGTCAAAAAATTTGCTAAAATGTAGGCAATTTAGTCAAAGTGTAATTTGACAAATTGAGACTGGGATTAGAATGCGATCGTTATTAAACTGTAAGAGCCCCCGGTACTCCTCAGGTTATGTAAAGTTTTACACTGCTATAACAACATAACAATATGTAAACAGTAATCTTTACATCTTCATCTAATTTATTAATAAGGAAATGTACTTAGTAAGTCTCTTGTACACATGCACATAAATTCAAACTTTCAAACTTGTGTTTTCCTCGTTGGATTTTACTTTCTGAATATTTTTCTTAATGGCCTCACAAGGAATACAATTTATTAAAGTCTTGGTTGGCTTCTGTTCAGTTTTTCTGTAGGTACTGTAGTATTGTTCCATAAGGAATTTCACGACCCTCAGAAATGAGGAATACAACGCGAGGAGGGATAGCTTCCGTTCTAAGGAGGTGTAGAATCAGAGCAATGGTGTACCTTCTTACCTTTTTTTCTTTTTTAAGGATAGGAAATTATCTAACGACTTCTTCCACTCTGGGCGGGGCTGAAGTGAGTGTCAGTCTCTTACTGTCTCCAACCTGTCCATGCTCCTCCTAATGCTCTTTGCGTTCTAGAGCCGCGGTGACTCTTTCGAGCAAACCCTGGCAGAAAGTATCCCTACATTATCTATACTACCTACACATATACCATCACGCCAGTATTTCCCGAAGGGTTAGGCAGAGGTGTACCAATGTACACCCAACCTATACTAGTAGGTACCTGCTATGAGTATCTACCTAGATATTACTCATATCATTTAAATCTCGTCATTTATAGTGAGTGTATTTAAATACAGATTGACACTAATTAAACGAAACCGTTTTATACCGAAGTAATGTGCCAAAGATCGGAGATTCTTGTAGGGTTGACAGTTTTGTTGTGAAGAAGAAGTCTAAATGACCACTGAGGTTTTATAAAAGCTGTGTCCATCGAACAATGGATTATATGGGTGCTACTGTTTTTTATTAGGTTGTGGAGGTCAGATAGGCAGTCGCTTCATGTAAAATACTGGTATTCAGATGAATGGGAAAAGACTAAACAGTTTTACTGTTTTGTATTAGTAGTGGTAAACATACAGTCAAATTGCACCAGTGAAAGTATAATAAAGATGTATCGTTGAAGAAACAATGACAAATGCAAAAAAAATACTCAAACAATAGAGTCAGTATCACAATTTGGTATCACCTATTGTTATGAATAAAGCCTTCTTCAACATTAATAAATATGCTATGTTAAACGGGAATATTTAATTAAAAAAAACGATCAAATTTAATGTATCCATGACATGTCGAAGAGAAACAGAGTTTTATAATAAGTGATCTCTTTTTTTGGCACCTTCATCGTTAAAAATGTCATACAATTCACGTAAGTGACATCCCTAACATCCGCTGAACATTTGCCGCGATCACTTCACTAAGATAGCAGAGATCACAAGATTTAGATGTGAGATTCACTTCTGAACAATCTGTTAACGTGGTGTATTTTCAGATCCACCATTTTGAATACAGGAATAAATTGCTTGACCAAAACGATTAATGGCTGCGTGGGCTGGGAAGTAATTGGACATTGAACTGATAAACTAACTAAATACGACATTATTTTTGTCTGTTTTTATGTCTATTTATTTCTGATTATAAATTTGTCAATTACTTTTTTCTTTTGCAGAGTAACCTCTTTACGCTCCCGCCATTTTATGTTTATTTCCCGCGCTTTTTAGCAATCTGTCAACTATAAACAGAAAAAAATGCGTTATAAATTGTGTCCGGAACTCCGGATAGTGTTTTTTTATGCTCTAACAAGCTCTAACCATAAAAATAATAAAACAACATAAAATGTCATTATATTTATTAAATAAATAGTAAGTAATCCCTTTTTTACTAAACTACTCATGATTGCCATATTAAGTATACAAAAAAAAAAAAACATTATTTTTATGACAAGCTCAATAAACTCCGAGTTGATTGTTCTTTGTATAAATAGTCCCCTTTGTCATGTGGGTGTGACAAATAAATATTAACTCACAGTACATTGACTTGCACAAGTGTGTGTTACAAACTTGTCAGCAAATCAGAATAGATGTAACATTGATTTATATTGTTGGTCATCGACATTTTGGTAGAGTTTGATTAGATATAATTGTGACAGGCTGTTTAGGAATAGATATACCACTAATAAAAAGCACTAATAAATAAAAAGGAGAACAGAAAAAGGGTGATCCAAATAAAAAAATATAAAAGAGATAAAAGAGTCTTAAAAAAAAATTTACCAAAGAGTTATTATGTAAGTAGAATATCTAACAGTGCAAATGTGTAAAATGATAAGTGATAAAATGATTGACTAGAGTGAGTATTAAATTCAGCTATAATACCAAAAAAAATCCTTCGGCAGGTAGACATAGGTATGTCTTATTCTTAAAGTTCAACAAATAAGTATCAATTCAATAATAAAAAAGAAACCATTCACCAAACTTCATACCCTAAAACTATTACCGGCCAGCAAAAGAGCCACACATTTTATAGGTTCGATCCTATTCACGGAGTTTTCGCAATGATTCCCTGGCTCATAAAGCCGCGCACACACCGGGCGTGTTCTGCCGCTTGAACGCGCGGGCACAATCGCGCCCGGTGGCACACAATACCGCGGGTTATTCTGTCATTTTCCAAACCACTACGTAATAGGATTTTATACGCACTTTTGTACGTAAAACTGGATCGTGATTGGTCCTTTTGTTGTGTGTAATAGTTTTATGTTTGTTTTTAGTATTAAAGTTTTTTTAGCGATGTTTTTTTTTCTTCGATATAATGTGCGTAGTAGGTGAAAGGATTAATGAAATTGAACTAGTGCTACGACGAATAAAGGCGCGGATACACATGCCAGTAAATCGGAAAAGTAGCTGGCATGAAAGTTACTGGCATGTACGAGTAACTGGCACAATGCGGATACATTTGCAAGTAATACTGGCATGCAAGTTGTGCCCTTGCATGCCAGTATCATCATCGTGTATACACAGTTCAGTTCACACGTGTCATTAAGCAACCCCCCGCGTCCCCTCCCTCAACGGGCATGCAAGTAAATCTAATGTTGTGCTAGCTACTTATATGCCAGTTACAGGCATGCCAGTTAGCGTATACATTTGACAGTAGCTGGCACGTGCAAGGAGCTGGTATACTAGTGTGCAAGCTACGGGCGTGTGTATAGCTTTATACCTATAGCTAGCTTTAGGGTAAGTGGAAATTATTATTCTCATCTTGTATATTTAACTGCAAGTTAACATATGCCACGGAAACAGTACCTACATTTTTCCGGAACAAAACGTAGCCTATATGTGTTATTGCACACTATAATCTATCTCGTTGCCAAATATCATCCAGATCCAGTCAGACGTTCTGACGTGATTGAGTAATAAACATCCATCCATCCAAACTTTAAGTAAGATTTATTACAAGAGACAAGTACTAAGAATATAACGAACACATCATCCAAGGTATAGTCATAGATTGCGACAATATCTATCTACATTTCTTATATACCTGTAGCTCTGTACAAATAAAAGTAAACCTACTTTCACATCCTTCCTGCAATTAACCCGTCCGTCATACCCGCTAACAACTGATCGTTGGTCACAAACATTGGCCCAACCTTGGCAATGCGTTCGAGCCCACATGCATGACAGATTGGGATCTGTCCGCACAACGTTTGTGACCACACGCAACAGATGTAATAACTGATAACACCATTGCTGAGCATGTACCGCCTGATAATTGAATGAGCATGTTTTAGTTTCATTTAGTTTTATCTATTTAGGTATAATTGTTACATTACATGAAACGATTGAACAATACATTAATATGGTGCACTTTGAAATGCTATCATGACTTTTGCATGATACCGCCTACCTGTTTTATCGCTGGCAAATGGTAGCACAGAACGATATAGGTACCTATTGTTTGTGCAACATGCTATGTTAAATTGAACTTACCTTTCGAGTGCTGTAGTGGCAATAACATTTTTATTACATGCTTCAGTTTTTAATGGAGTAAACGTTATTTTATCAATGCAGAGTTTATAAACATTAATTGCAGTAAAAAATATGGCAATTAAATGAACCAAAAAGCAACAAAAAATCACATTACATCTTGGCCCCAATCCCCAAATTTAACAAAATGCGCAATCGTGTTGAAGCGTACCGAATCACCCTTCCCTTACTCCAACATTAGCACAGATTAGGGGCTCCCACCAATGTTGTCTTTAACTAAATGAGTTCTTGCCTAACACCCCACACATTGCGAGTATCCGAGTACATCGTTGCATGTTTGTTGAAGCATTAGCAGCATTGAAAAGCTTCGCAATCGTAAAGCTCGCTAAGTGTGAATGATATTGCTAAATAATTCGGGGCTTTGTTCACGAGTGCATAAAATTGAATTCTGTTCAATAAAAGTATTGACGCAAGTGTTAAGGTTCCTGTTAATTAAATTCTCGCACTGTTTATGTTTAGATTAAGTGATTTTTCTTGTATGTTTATAATTAACAGTAGGTACTGTTTTTATTTTTATTATTTCTTCTGATTAAAATTGTTATTTATGTGTTATTCATTTGAATGTAAGTAGTTATTTGTAAAGGAGAGTAGCTATACTAATTAAAAATGAGATTGATTTACGTTCTATGACAAACAAATTAGCCAAACCACAAATGCATTAAAAACAATTAATGAATGTTCTTTTCAATGATATATAAGTTAGTATTCCTTGCTTTACGATACTCAAGGGTTCATTTTTAATAATCTTCTTATTTATACTTCTTGCCTTTTCCTACATCGTAAACTTATTCTCAGTGAAAACCAAATAAGAATTAGTTCCGTGCACAATCAAAGTCCGGGGTACAATTAGGGTAGTTACGTGCCGTTTCGCCGTCGAGACGGTCGCGTGCCGAGATATCGCGCGTCCGATCGCGCGTCAAACCGCGCGGCCGCACGACATCGCGACAAATCACTGGAATTACGAACTAGCCCTCATTAGCAGCTATATTTTAGAAAGAAACAACGAAACGAGGACATGGTTGGTTGTCGTGTGTTCCTTACATCACAATATATTGGTGGGTGGGTTATAAATAATGTGACTACGCATGAGAAATGGGTTGGCTAATTGAATTCATGAAAAAATGTGTTGGTGCTACTTACACTGCTGTACCTAAATATACTTAGTTAGAAAAATATTATGAGCATTTTATTTAAGATCTTATTGATTTAAGGGTAGAATTCATTTTATTTTAACTTTACTTACTACAAAACTTAAGTAGTATCAACTTTTACAAAGCTTCAAGGGCTACAGAAGTTGCCGACCAAACAGTGCGTATAGTGGCTGATTAACGCAGCAGTGGCATGCGGCATAGCGGCAATAAACGGAACAACAACACATTGTGCACCTCCCACTGTATACAAAACGACTTTTTCAACGTCCTACTCAAATATTAGGCCGGACACACACCGCCCGAAAGAAAAAACAGATAACGAGTTGCACTGCTACCGGTCAAAGCAGCCGCCCGTGCCGCCGACCAACCAGGGGCGGGGCGCGTCACGCATAAAACAAACTGAGGCGACGCGTGCGACCGGGACGGAGCGACACCGCATCCACGCGCTAAACGAGACAACAACAGCCCGGTGCTACACACACCTAATTTAAAACTCGAAAATAAATTGATGGTGAGTTCAAAACAAACAGATATGGCTGACAAAAAAGGACGGCCGCATACGAAATCTTCATTAGCGAGCGAGCTAGAACAAGGGCGCCGGCGAACGTTCCTAATTTAAAAATATCGAAAGCAATCGCGACGGTGATTCGACATTAATACGGGTTTTAAAAAATTCTCATTTCTTATTCATTCACCGGTGATGATTTTTCATAAAAGGGAAACAAAACAGTATGACGGTGCTGATTCGCGATCGTAATGAATGAGCTGTGGTTATTAGCAAATTGAGGCCGTTAAAATGAAATTATCTCTCAGTAGCTTCGTTTCTAACGTAATTAATGGCGTAATAAATCTGTGTAAATCCAGTGAAGGATTAAATGAGCTTGTACAATGACACTGAATCGATAAACTTTTATTATTTTCGATAGTGTAGCGGCAGGGAAAGCGAAGCTTGCTTGCAAAAGTCTTGATTTTATGCTAAATTAATCAAACGCCGACATAAACATACCCGTGGTTAAAAATGGAACAAAAAAATACCTAATTTTAAATTTAGAATCATGGTTTTGAAAAGTCATAATAATATTTTTGTAGATCTGTGGTTTATAAATTATTGAATTGTTTGAAAAGCAGTGGTATTGAATACACTTTTCTAAAGATTACAGTTTCATGTCTTTTTTTTTTGTACTTACAATTATTGGAATTCCTCACACTGATGTAGAACACAAAAAACATGAAAAGCACATAAAAATATTGACGTCTCTATCACAAAAAAGCTCGCATGGTAAAACTTTATAACCTTTTTTGCATCGCACTTGAAAAGTAAGAAAAAACTGCAGATAACTTTTTCCCGCTTATTTTTTGCTGTGCGTTGGCGCCAATATTTTGACAGACGCCCAACGAGTCAACACTAAACAGACGCCAATGTTGCCATCATATTATGAAATATTACTAAGTGGTAGTTTTGATAAGCGGCCTTTTTGCCGGCCCGCCTGTGTGTACTCCCTTGATCTTTATGTAATGGCCATTATTTGATTTATTGGACTATTATTGTGTAACGTAAGTTGATTTATGTGTAGTAAGTGAGAAGTATATCTAACTAAAAGTATGTACAAAAAATATGTACCAACATGGATACTTAAAATGTGATTATGTCTTGGAACAAAAGAGGTTACAAATGATTCATCTGTTATAAAGCATTAATACATATATTACATAATACATAATATATCTATTTAACGAGTACCTATCAAATAAAAATAATTGTACATAGTTTGTAATTTAATTATTATTTAGTTTTTTTTTCATTCTAATTAAATGTAAAATTATTAAATAATAAAAAATAAAAATTAAACAACGTTATAAACACTCATGCAAAAGTACTATTTCGAAATGTTTTGTAGCAAAAACACGTACATAATGCATAGTTAATTAACGAGCAGGCTTGTATTGTTAAAAGCAAAATTTATCGTTTCAAATTATAGAAAAACCCTGTTGGCAAATATAACACTAGTTTCCTAAAACAACTCACAAATTAATGTGTCCCGTTCAAACATGCCACCCACTGGATTTGCACAAAAAGTGCGGAAACAATATTTCAGAATGTCAAGACAATACATTTTATTGCACAAGTGTGTTGACTTTTGTTGAAAAACAAAAGCTCAAGGGTCACTCACGACCACACGTACGCGTTACTAAGAAGCTTGTTGGTAAACAGTGGGACAGACTGTTTTTTTTTTTTCTTTTTTTTTTGTAATTTTCATGGTGATCCTCATGCATAATGAAATAATTTAGAACTGTTTTTAACTTATTTCTCATCTACTTTTACGGGACCTCGCCAAGCGACTTGTCGATTCTTTACGTGACCGGCTGGCCTTTTCTTGGGCCTGTTACATATTAGCCCTCTATCGTTATACATATGTGTCGAGTCTCTACATTCTTTATCAAGTATCCTAATTATATTGTCAACAACCATCACATAATTATATTGTAAACAACCATTACATAATTATATTGTAAACAACCATTACATACTTGTATTGTAAATAAGATACTAGTAATGTCATTCATTAATTAGTTAAGGACTTTGTTATTGATACATATTAGTTATCTTTTAAGGACTTTGTTATTGATACATATTAGTTATCTTTTCCACTAACTAATCACCATTGATTATGTTTACTTATCCCATCGGATTCTTAGTATATAAGCTCAGTTACTTTCATTGTAAGTTCAGTTCTATTTCCAACATCATCGCTGTTCAAACTCTTGTTCTATTTCGCCTAGTTCCTAAATCTTAGTATAAATTATAAATATTGTGACAATTAAATAAAAGTTTATTTTTAAAAACATTTTGAGTTACATCACGTAACAATTTTGGCGCAGTCGGTAGGATAGCCTAGGGCAGTCAGACAGGGATAACGTACCTGTTAGGTTGTGAAGCAGCAACAACAGTGCGGTACCTGAAGGGTTTTAATCTTCCCTGCCGAACCTGAAGATGTCTATCCGCTTGATCGTGTTACTGTGGTAAGTGGCTCAAATTGTTATGCTCTGATTCCTTCCAATTCCTTATTCAATTCCTTGTTACCAAATCCCTTCTAAATCCTAAATCGAAATCTCCTATCATAACCGAATCTTCTACTTTGATATTACTAATTCCTTAATAAGTGCTAAATCAATCACAATGTCTAACACAGACACCAAATTCACGCCTGTTTCGGATAACTTAGTAGTAAGCATAGATACGCTAATCAAGTTCATTCCGGATTTTGATACGGCTCAACCAACACAAGTTTATCGATTTGTTAGATCATGCGACTCCGTGTTTCGAATTGCATCAGTGCAACAACAAGGCATATTGTTAACTTTCACACTAAACAAAATTCTAGGTCCTGGAGCATCTGATTTACATGCCAAGGACTTCCCGTCGTGGGCCGATCTAAAAACACATCTCATCCAAAAATTTTCGCAAACGAAGACTCTAGCGCATTTATCCCTTGAACTACAATCCATGTTCCAGAAACCTAACGAAAGTATAACTGATTACTATCTCAGGGTAGATTTGCATCGCAGTAAAATAATAGAAAAATTATCGACCGAAGTTCAGGATATAACCCTAGAGGGTCGTAGGGCAAATACGGAAGAAACCGCCCTAAACGTATTTGTTAATGGGCTCAGCTCAGACATAGGAACTATGTTAAGAGTCCATTCGTTCAAACATTTACGCGACGCAGGTAACTTCGCGATTCAGGAGGAAAAAATCCGAAATATGAATGCTGCTAGACAACAACTGCATAAAAACGCATCACAGCCGCGAAATCCCATACCCAAAAATTCTAGTCATCAATCAAATCAACAGTCTATCATTCCGAATACAACTCCAAAAAAATTTTGTAGGTATTGTAAAAACCCAGGACATGAAATTGCTGAATGTAGGAAAAGGGCTTATAACAATCGAATGAAGACTGGCTCTAATAATCAGAACCAACGTCCGGTCTATTCTAAAGCTAATGTTCCTAACCCGGCTAGTGTTCACAATTTAAACTCACAAGCGGCAGGAGAGATGAGCAACTCCCCGGAAACCGCGATAGACCTTTGCTCAGAAACCCAAATTCAAGACCCACAGTTCAATTTAGACCATCTGCAGCTCCAATAACAAATTTATCACAAACTTCCAAGGGTATAAGTGATAGCTCGTTAAATCCAGTCCATCGGGGACAAACGGCTATTGTTTCTGCCTCTCAAATTAAGTGCGACGCTTCGACACAAATTAACTCTGTCTATCGTAGACAATATCGTGACGTTTGCACTCAAACTGATCTACCATATCATGCTAAATCTACAAATTCAATTCCAAATCCTAAATCTACAAATTCAATTCCAAATCCTAAATCTACAAATTCAATTCCAAATCCTAAATCTACAAATTCAATTCCAAATCCTAAATCTACAAATTCAACTCCAAATCCTAAATCTACAAATTCAATTCCAAATCCTAAATCTACAAATTCAACTCCAAATCTTAAATCTACAAATTCAACTCCAAATCCTAAATCTACAAATTCAACTCCAAATCCTAAATCTACAAATTCAACTCCAAATCCTGAATCTTCAAACTCAATTCCAAATCCTGAATCTTCAAACTCAATTCCAAATCCTGAATCTTCAAATTCAATTCCAATTTCACAAAATCTTACTACTTCAACGCAACGTACTAAATCTAAAAATCAAAGAAACACAAGTTCCAAATGTAAATCAAAGCATAAAAAATCGGTCAAAACTAAAGACTCTGATATCAAATCATATAACATTTCCTCGCTAAACGTACCTCACGACAACCTTCTGCATTGTAAATTCCACATTGATGGTCAACCAATAACATTATTGGTTGACCATCAATGGCAGGCGCAGCTATCTCAGTCATTCGAAAAGACAAAATCGGAAATAATCATATTAATTCTTCTAACAAAGCGTCTATCGTAGGTGTATCCAACTCTAACTCAACAATCAAGACCTACGGTACCTCGGAATTAAGTCTCGATCAATTACCCAAACACTGTTTTCATATAGCCAACCTCAATATTGCATCAGATGGCATATTGGGTAACGATTTTATGTCAAAATTCAATGTTAACATTTACGTTCAATCCAAAACCATGCGCGTCCGTGATCGGACCTACAAACTATTCTATTTAAATGAAGACTCCTATGATTCACATCACAACAACCAACTAGTGAATCAACGGTCAGAAACTGTAATATGTTGTTATACAAATGATCTTGCAAATGGTACAGCGATCGTCGAAAAACAAGTACTTCATGGAGATATCACCATTCCCAACGCCCTTGTAAATATCACGAATAACCGATTTCTAATAACTTGTGTAAATTCCAGTAATCAAGACAAACACATCCCTATGCCTATAGTCCAAGTAAACTCATTCGATGAAACATTAGAGATAGACAGTTTCCCTATTAATTCCGTAAATGCATCTAATAATAAGTTACATTCAGTAGACGACATAAGTCAACTCGTTAGACGCGACCATCTAAATAAGGAAGAGCGTGAATCCCTTGATAAATTAATTTACAAATTCTCCGATATTTTCTATGTTGAAGGCGATCCTCTTACATTTACCAATCACACCAAACATACCATTCCGACAACATCAGATACACCGATCAATACTAAAACCTATAGGTTCCCTCATATCCATCAACAAGAGGTAAAATCACAAATCGACAAAATGCTTAAACAAAATATCGTTAGGCCTAGTACTTCACCATGGAGTAGTCCTATATGGGTAGTACCTAAGAAACTGGACGCTTCGGGCAAACAGAAATGGAGAGTGGTAATAGACTATCGCAAACTTAACGATATCACTATCGGAGATAGTTACCCTTTACCCAACATCACAGATATTCTTGACAAATTAGGTCATTCCATTTATTTTACTACTTTAGATCTTGCGTCTGGCTTTCATCAAATCGAACTGGATCCAAAAGATATTCCAAAAACCGCTTTTAGTACTCCTTATGGTCATTACGAATTTTTAAGAATGCCTTTCGGTCTCAAAAATGCACCCGCTACCTTCCAACGCGCAATGGATAGCGTCCTTTATGGATTACAAGGTGAACGCTGTTTTGTCTACCTCGACGATATCGTAGTATTTGCATCCAGCCTCCAAGAACACGAACAAAAATTAACGGAGGTATTCAATCGTCTAAAACAACACGGTTTAAAGGTCCAACCCGACAAATGTGAATTCCTGAGAAAGGAAGTAGCATACTTGGGGCACATCATCTCCAATGAAGGCGTTAAACCCAATCCGGAAAAAGTACGAGCGGTCAGAGAGTTTCCAATTCCCAAATCCTGCAAGGATATAAAATCATTCTTAGGTTTAGCAGGATATTACCGTAGATTCATTGCAAATTTTAGTAAAATAACAAAACCGCTAACAAGCCTTTTGAAGAAAGATGTTCCTTTCGTTTGGAGTACGGAACAGCAAAAGGCCTTCGATACATGTAAAAATATTTTAACCACAACCCCGATTCTACAGTACCCCGATTTCAACAAAGAATTTGTTTTAACGACTGACGCATCTATTCATGCTATTGGAGCAATTCTATCACAAGGAGAAATTGGTAAAGACCTGCCTATCGCGTACGCCTCCAGAACCCTGAATAAAGCTGAAACGAACTATTCCACAATCGAACGCGAATTGTTAGCAATCGTTTGGGCAGTCAAACATTTCCGCCCATATCTATTTGGAAGAAAATTTAAAATCGTCACTGATCATAAACCTCTAACCTGGTTATTCTCCATCAAAGACCCCGGTAGTCGACTCGTTCGATGGAGATTAAAACTCGAAGAGTACGATTATGAAATAATCTACAAAGCAGGTAAAATAAACACAAATGCTGATGCTTTGTCTCGTCCTCCTATTCTTAATTCTAAT
The DNA here is from genome assembly GCA_932526535.1 of Caradrina clavipalpis. Lineage (NCBI taxonomy): Eukaryota > Metazoa > Arthropoda > Insecta > Lepidoptera > Noctuidae > Caradrina > Caradrina clavipalpis. The sequence continues at coordinate 4,860,483 of OW052110.1, forward strand.
GTCATAGATTTAACCTGCGAAGATTCCTCTGATTCCAATTATTTACAACTAAATTATGAACACTACCTTTCACAAGAGCGTTCTATCAACCCTCTTAAAGTCAGAGTAATACCAGATAGACTTCTAGATACCAGACACAAACAAATATTCATTCCAACCTCATGTCAATACTCAAATAATAATAACCTTTTTTATGAGGCTTTAGAATCATGTTCACAAACTAATCCCTATTTAGATAAACCTAAATCTCTCTACGATGTAGATCTTCTTATATCTAATAATAATCAAAATCTATTCTTTTGTTGTACTAGACCAACACATTTCGATCCTTGGGACTCAGAAAGCTATTTCAAATCCCTCTTGTCTTGCCTCCAGCAAAATGAGATAAATCAATTGTATGTGCCAGATCTCAAATACGATCAAACTTGTAAACTTCAAGGAAACGAACAATTAAAAATCTCTTCATATCTCGCTGAAATATATGACTGCGAGATAATTATTTGTGAAAATAGAGTTAAATATCCGAGTTTAGAAGAAATCCCTGAAATTTTGAAAACATTTCACGACGAACCTGTCTCAGGTCATCGTGGTATTGCAGAAACCATAAGGAAAATAAGAGAGGAGTATTTCTGGAAAGGTATGACAAACGATATAAAAAACTACGTTGAATCATGCGTCACCTGTCAGAGAAACAAAATCCAAAGGAAATCCTTTCAGGCCCCTATGGTTATCACGTCGCAATCCACTGAGCCTTTCGAACGCGTTTCCATAGATCTCGTTTCCTACTCTGAAGTCAGTGAAAACAACAACAAGTATGTCCTAACCCTACAAGATGAATTAACAAGGTACGTTCAGGCATACCCTATTCCTGACAAAGAAGCAGTTACAGTCGCATCAAGCTTGATCAAATTCTGTCAACACTTCGGTGTTCCCAAACGTTTCCACTCTGATCAAGGCAAAGAATTCATGAACAGTGTTATGAAACAGCTCATGAAATTCCTAGGTTCTTCACAAACTTTCAACACTGCATATCACCCTCAAACGAATGGTGCACTCGAACGTTTTCATGCTACACTCCGTGACCATATACGAATGTACAATAGCCGTCGCCAGAAGAATTGGGACAAAATAATTCCATTTGCTATTATGTGTCACAATACATCCGTCAATAGTTCAACCGGGTTTACACCTCACGAATTACTTTTCGGTTACAAACCACGTCCTTTCTATGCACTTAAACCGATTCCGGAATATACAGCTTCCGACTATTTAAAGGACCTGAACGAACGCCTTAGGATAGCTAGAGACGCCGCTCTACGAAACATCGAAGTCACTAAAGAAAAGGCAAAAGAACGTTATGACGCTCAAATTAAAAATATAGCCGATTTTTCCTTGGGTGACAAAGTGATGTTGCGAGTACCTACACCGAATAACCTAGACGCTAAATGGGACGGTCCATTCGAAGTAGTTCGAGTCGGATTCAATGAAAATTATATAATAAGAAAAGCTGGCAAGAACCAGTTAGTTCACGCAAATCGCCTTAGACCTTATAACGTAAACTAGATTTATAAATAATAATAAGTTAGATAGGTTTATTCTATGATTAATTATTTAAGTCATTTTTTTTTTCTCCATTTCTATTCACAGGGTCTGTCGTTATACAACAGCCCAAAACTCTACCCTATCCTTTACTCAAGTTTTTAGTGATCCTAACTACATTTATAATTATATAATTTTTCTAGTATTAAGATTCTATCATGCATAATTCTATACAAATCGGTACACCTGATGCAAAAGACGCGAAGCATTACGAAGAATGCATAGATAAATTAGAAAAACAAGAACTTGATTTGGCGGATCTCATGCAAAAACAAATTCAGATCACATCGTCTACCATAAAAAAAATTTTCAACGATACTATTTTTAAAATCTCATACGATGAACAGATTATAAATGAAAATATAGATCGCATTAATAACTTCATTAATAAAACTGAAAATCTTATTTTTGACATAAAAATTAGCGAAGACATATCAACTATTTCATTACAAATTCTTGAGTTAGTCACCAGTCTCGAAAACGAAATAGATGACTGCTTGACAAGCATCCTATTTGCGAAATCCAACATTATACATCCTTCAATCATATCTCTCAATAAGCTTTACGAACAATTACTGATTTCTAATAAGATAAGAGGCAATAGACAGTTAGTAACTTCAGTTTCAATTGATAACATCCATAGCCTCTTGGATTCGTCTTCTCTATCAGCATACGTGTACTCAAATCGTTTAGTATATGTCCTAGAGTTTCCCTTAGTTCAACATAAATCTTTTACCTTGTATCATATGTACTCTATTCCTATAAGACATTCCAATTCCTCCTTCCACACCACTATCCTCCCAGAGCATACCTACTTGGCCACTGACACTAGTGGACAATATTATGCGGCTACAAGCTCCGTGGATAACTGCATCATCTACGCACCAAGAAAACGAGTCTGCAAGGATATCGTTATCTACGACTCATCCGTTCGTCCAATCTGCGAAGTGGACATTCTACTCAGCAAGACAACGAGTATCCCTTCGACTTGCACGACAACAACCTTCCCGGCAGAAATTAACACGTTCCAGCCAATTGGCCCTAGCAACTGGTTATATATTCTGAACAATGAGACAAATTGTGTTCTTCAGTGCAGCGTCGAGATCTCCAACTTAAAACTACAAGGCTCAGGAATAATCACCTTACCTCAAGGGTGTAAGTTACATACGGGATATAGCACCCTATCAGCCTTCCAGACGTCAGAAGAAAACATCACCATTCCGATCATCGTTCCAGACGTTAGAAGTGAAGATTGCTTCGAAACATTCAAAAATGAAGAATCGCAAAAGCTAATCCCCATTACGATCAATGACATGCCTCTTGACTCTTTAAGAAGCATAAAGGTACACTTAGAAAAATATGCTGGTGAACTACAAAATCTGAAAGCCTCCAAAGCCCAATCCTTCCTGGAGAAGAACCAAACAAGTTTTTCATGGATATATCTTTCCATTGGCATGATAATGTTAATATACATCAGCATCAAACTTTGTAATAGATGTCCAAACGGATTTACATGTCGCAACAATTCTAGAACCTGCATACAAGTCTTCAACAACTGTTTTGATCATTCTTCCCGACGCCGCAATGTGCATGTTGCCATCCCCATGAGCAACTTGCATCATCCTACCACGTGCATCTCCGACGACGAAGATGACATCGAGGACCACATCATCATCTCCTCAACCTCAAAAATCAGGCGCTAACGCCCAATCTTTGTTCTAAGGGGGGAGGTGTTACATATTAGCCCTCTATCGTTATACATATGTGTCGAGTCTCTACATTCTTTATCAAGTATCCTAATTATATTGTCAACAACCATCACATAATTATATTGTAAACAACCATTACATAATTATATTGTAAACAACCATTACATACTTGTATTGTAAATAAGATACTAGTAATGTCATTCATTAATTAGTTAAGGACTTTGTTATTGATACATATTAGTTATCTTTTAAGGACTTTGTTATTGATACATATTAGTTATCTTTTCCACTAACTAATCACCATTGATTATGTTTACTTATCCCATCGGATTCTTAGTATATAAGCTCAGTTACTTTCATTGTAAGTTCAGTTCTATTTCCAACATCATCGCTGTTCAAACTCTTGTTCTATTTCGCCTAGTTCCTAAATCTTAGTATAAATTATAAATATTGTGACAATTAAATAAAAGTTTATTTTTAAAAACATTTTGAGTTACATCACGTAACAGGCCAAAGAATCAGTGCTGCCAGGCTTTTGGGCACTTGCCCCATTGACAGCGATGCAGATGAGTTTTTTTATATGACGATATGACGTTTCTTTTTTTATAAACTGTGCATACTTTGATATTTAATTATTTTTTACGATGAGTCTTTAAGGGAAACCTAACATTTTAATCTGAATAAACAATAGGTCACATCTTGTAATAAGGTCATTAACTGCTAAATATTTTATATACCTACATCACCTTTGTTATACAATCAGACAAACCAATTCTCTAAACCAAAATGCCACACAAGCACACAAGAGAAACCGCGGCTTAAAGCAAAGAGTACATCGATAATAAAGAGCTATTCGCTGTGTTTAATGACGGAACATCTTGTTCTACCGGCAAATTGGTAACCCGACCCCGTGACCCGTGTGTGGCCGAGAGGGGACCGAGATCTTAATGTGCACGCTGCCTTATAACGTGAAATAGTGAATGGAAAGGGTTTAGATTTTTATTTCGTGTGGTTTGCGATGATTATTTTTATTTTGAACAGATAAATTAATCTAAATATATATAATTCAAAGGTGACTGACTGACTGAGATAGTGATCTATCAACGCACAGCCCAAACCACTGGACGGATCGGGCTGAAATTTGGCATGCAGGTAGATGTTATGACATAGGCATCCGCTAAGAAAGGATTTTCATCAATTCTACCCCCAAGGGGATAAAATAGGGGATGAAAGTTTGTACGAAACTTTGTCAATTTTAAACCGATCGAGCTGAAACTTGGCATGCTTAAAGCTACTATGACGTAGGCATCCCCTAAGAAAGGATTTTGATAAATTCCACCCCTAAGGGTATAAAATAGGGGATGAAAGTTTGTATAAATCTTCTTAGATTTTCGACTGATTGAACTGAAATTAAAGATTGGAGCTACTATGATGAAGACGTCCGCTTAAATAGGATTTTGATAAATTGAACCCCCATGGGGTTAAAATAAGGGATATTGGAGGATGTAAACATATTAGTTTGAACCTATCAGTACCTAATGGAACAAAATACCTAATTAATAATAATACTTCTTCACGCGAGCGAAGCCGCGGGCAAAAGCTAGTAAAAAATAAACTATTAATGATTCGGGGAAAAATAAATGCATTTCTAAATTCAAACTTCGAGTCTAACTTTGAATTTGGAACACAAAAAAAAACACAAGATAAAATATTTTTAGTTTAAGTAGGTAGGTTATAACGATTGCCTTAATTCAAAACCATTTCTAAATAACTAGAAACCTATTTAATTAAAATAATTATACGCAAAAGTATCCATTTCATAAGGATAAAAATTTATTCCATAACCGGCACCTTTTATAATAATTCTCGTCTTCATAAAACAAAACACAACCATATTAGCAGTCGGTGTGTGTTGCATACATCAAGCATCAGGTAAGAAAAGTCGGCATATCAATTAGTGTATGTGTAATGAAGGAACAACTTCGAATAATGAGATATAACTTGATACTCCGTATTCCTATCGACCTTCATGATTGCCGCAATTTAAAGAAGTTAGCGTGTACCTTGTGGGAAGGAGTTTTAATGTAAGGAGGATCATTCACGTACTCGTATGTAACCTTATCAAAAATAATTGTCATTGTTTTTTTGTAACAGTAATGTTGCTAGCTGGTAATAAAAAATATTACCAAAATTGTGGAAATAGGATATTAAAAAATCATATTCCTTTTTCAAATAAAATTACCAAAAAGTATTTTTACTTTTATGTCAGATAGATTTCGTTTTATTCCCACACCACAATTACTTCAAAAAGTAAATTTAACTTGACTCTAAACATAATGTAATTGATCCGTTAACCGCTGTTTCCCTATAAACGAAGCACGTGTATTATTTGTATCTCAAGCACATGTAATTTAATGCAAGACTAGGTAACCTTTACAAACAGGGAACATCGTTAACTCACATCTTTGCTAACGATTATTATACTATTGGCAGTAATTGGGTTTGTTACCGAGTTTCCATACGGGTCCCTCAGGGTTACCAGCGCAAAAATTTGTAGACGCAACGTTAGAAATTTGAAAATATTTGATAAATTAAGTAAATTGTTAAGTTTATTTTTATTTGGTTTTAAGTTTATATTTTCGTAAAATGACTAACAAGGATACTTCATACGGATTAATTAAAATAGCTAAGCACGTTGCTGTCACTTCGTAATTAACAAGTTGCAATAAAAACAATAATAAAAACCGTAAAAAATAAAGTTTTAAACGTTGTACATTGTTTTTGTTAAAAAAGGCAAATAAAAAAAACTAGTTCACGACAGCCCTTATTATCAAGCGTGCGTGTCAGAAGTCAGCCATCTTTACGATCAACTTATGTGACGTAGGCACGCAAACTGGGAACTATACTTACGGGTAATGTTGGCTTACGTAATACATACATTGCTTTTTCAAAAACAAAGACATTCATAAACGTTCTTAATTACCCATCAATGTATGTCAATCATGATCCAATATTGGTCATGGGTTTTGGACAAAATACTTAATTTGCATTTCTTATTATCTGTCTAATTACCTGGTAATAAACATTATAATTTTAGAATCCTTCCTTTATACATAAAATAAGCTTGTGAAACATCTCTTTAACATAGTAATATAACTTAATTATGTAAAGATATGCATCATAGCCTTACGCCTCTATTGTAGCAGTAATTAAATGAATTAATGAAGCAATTATCGATTTAACGTTAATTTTGAAACGTGCGCCCTACGATAGAAACAAGTTATTTAGATATTCATACTATTCGTTGCTGTTAGGTAGAGTTGACAGCTGCCTAATGGCTACTGCCATAACAGTTCAACCAAATTGATCCAGTTTTAAATTAACACGATTTAATTTGGTTTTACGCGGCACTGCTGACGAAGTGGCTGAGCTATTGGCTACTGCGTTGCGTGGTTTAGGTTCTATTCTGAACAGAACAAATACATTTGTATGGCTTACAGGTACCGGGATGGTTGTTCGTAAGTTTAGAATAATATATTTGTAAATGCACCTAAGAAACAGGGGTATTTCATAATGTGGAGGTAGGTTTTTTTTTAATGTATAAAATTAACAACAATGTATTTTGCTACAACACGCAAAACAAGCAGTATTTTCTTTTTTTTTATGACTGACGAAAGATGTCGTGTCTAGGGTTATAACGGAATCATGTAAGTACCATGTAACCATCAATTAAAGTTTTCGTCACGATGTCCCTTAAACCCGTTAAAAGCAGTATGGTTCGTTAAAAAGACAAATACGGACATCATATTCACTCTACCTGAACGATGGTTATGCCAGACAGCGTGATTTTATAATAAAGTTTATTAGACACATGTTTATTAATGAGTCAAGCTATTGATCGTAGCAGAATCTCTATTGTATCAAAAATTATCGAGACAATATAAATTATATTTATTTATAGTACAAACACGGATGTGCCAATATTAGATTTTTATTTACATTTAATTACGTCATGACTAAGTCGGAGTTGGTGACAGTAAAATAATATTCTCTTGACCGTATTTCGGTCATAGCGGCCAATCTCAAAGGACACTAGCCAAGTACGCTGGAGATGCCAAGTGCACAAGGGTATCATATTCAGGTTGAGCGGTAATATGACATAATCGAGGCGAGTTCTGGCGCAGAAACGAAGACTTTACGTACTTTCCGATGCACGGGAGTGCCACACCATCAACTACGGTAGCAAGGAAAATACCTTGAATAAAATTTGATGTAAGCTTTTTGCTTTATTATAAAATATAATGAAATCTTTCACTGTATTTGTTTATCAAACCTAGTACCTATATGCCAGTTTTAGTTTAGTTAGTGAGCAGCCCACACATTTTTTTGTGATTTTGTTATATTGCTGTGTGGTCTGTCAATATATCAGCATGAATTCAATTTAGATGTTAATGTCATAATAAAAACTGTTTTTGTAGCTGTTTACCAAATAAATAAAATTATATTTCATTCACAAAGAAAAAGATAGTTTTACAACATACTTACTATAATTCTCATATTTTTTCTTTTAATTTCCCAACTCATCGAGCTCTTTTCAGCGTAAAAAAGTTCCATTTAGTAGTATTTTTTTTGCACTTTTACCTGGCAACACTAGCCAATATGGCGAAGTACTTAAAAGGCCAAATTACATGCGACAAGTAAATTACCTTTACAATTACACGCTCTGCACCACGTAATTGGATAAGGAGGAGGTAGGTACATTTTTATTGACCATCGACCTTAAGTAGGTAATTAATACGACCTCTGAAGAAAATTATTATATTTTTAAACTTTTTATGATAATTATGCCGATTGATTGATGTTTTTTTTTTGTGGTTACCTACGTACTACAAAAGTTGGTTCCAGGTGGTGTGGTAGCTGCGGGTTGTTCGAAAGAGATATCACGCTCCCGGAACGCAAAGGGCATGAAGGAACATAGACGGGTTTTAGTCAGTAAAAGACTGACACTCCCTCCCGCCCAGGGCGGGGGAAGTTATTTGATGATTTCCAGTCTTAAAAAAAAAAACAGTGGTGTGGTAAAAGAGTTTCTGAAAATACTTTGTCCAGTAGTTGGGCAAAGCACACACATACCAAGGGTACCAAGGGTTACGCAGAGGTGTACCAATGTACACCCACAGTTCACCGGTAAGTTTTAAGCCCTATTCAACGGGGGGCGACCGGGCGAGCCTATTGCCATTAACCGGGCACAAATTCTAACACCAAGCTGCTACAGAAAATTTCATCAAAAACCCAATAATACTTTGCTCGATCTGGGAATCGAAACCAAGACGCGCTTAAGACCCTTGGCTAACGAAAGATAAGCAAAGTAGGTTAGAGGAAAAAAATAATACGAGCTTCTTACTTTTCTTAAAGATAGGGTTAAGTACCTAATTATAAAAGTACGGAAATGGGCCCAGTAGGATTAGACGCATGTAATAATGATAGCTAATAAATTCAAAGCACGATCGTTTTATACGGGAAGAAGGTACGTATCTAGTTAGACGTTTAGACATACACTTGTCTAAGTACCTACTTCCTTATGAATAAACCAATAATACTAAGCAAACGACTTAGCAATAAACCTAAGCAAACTATTATTAAATACAGTAAATCTATTATTTTATTGACGACACTGTTGCGCTTATAGGCTGAGCGATTGGCTGTTGTGTGGCTTGTGGATTCGATTCCCGGATGGAACAAATATTTGACCTATAGATAGTTGTCCCGGATCTGGCTGTTTATGTATGTGAGTTTATATGTGTTTGTAAACTCAGCAGCAGCTCGTATGATTAAGTCCCATGTAATAAGGGGCGAGCCTTTTGCCATTAACCGGGCACAAATCCATCTCCGAGCTGCTACTGAGAATTTAATAGAAAAACCCAATAACAATTTTTGCTCGACCTGGGAATCGAACCCAAGACCTGTAGCGTAGCAATCGTGGTTAAGACCACTAGGCTAACGAGGCAGTCATAACATTGTATCGTGTTAATATATTTGACTTCCTGACATCTATTGCCTTTCGACCTGCACACAGTAATTGTACATAAGCGGTTGACGCGCCTCATTACTCCTAAGTATACAAAATTACATGTAAAATTATATGCTGTCAGTTATCTACTAACAAATTAGATTATCTATTTGTTTGGCTACGTACTTTTAGAGTTCAGTTTTAGTATTGTTTGTGAAATTAAGTTAAAATACCGTTTTTCTAAATTATTTTGTGGCATTGTACATTATGAATAGATATAACAATTGGTGTGGAATTTAAATAAGTACCTATTATGAAACTTAATATGGATTATAAATAAGTACCTTTTCATATAAATAATTATTTTTATAGATACATACATAAACTCACGCCTTTTTCCCATGGGGGTAGGCAGAAATAGCAGAACGCCACCTGCTACAATCCTCACATACTCTTTGCGCGTCGTCCACTTTTAGAGCTCTTTCAATTTATGCGTTTGGTGCCGGACCGCTGCGGTACCGAGGCGGCGCGTTTTTCGGACTGCATACGGACGGTTGTCCTTTTTCATATAGTTGACGCGTGACGTCTGTCGTCTTGCCGTCGAGCGTGCGTAGGTACCGACGTCGCACTGTTGCCGCACCGCGCGCATTGTATGAAAACAAACGACCGCTCGTACGCAATACGACAAACGCACCGCTTCGCCACCGCAGCGGTCCGGCACCAAACGCATAAATTAAAAGAGCCCTTATACATCTGGACATACAAGTACGCCGGTTACGAGTACTACGCGTACTGCGCACCCAACCTTTCTGAAGAACCTCACCAATTATTTTTATAAAATCTAACAATTAAAAATGTTGTAGGTCAATGCTAATTCGTACATTTTGGAAAAAGTCTATTCTACAATGCAAAATTAGACTAGTACGCAAATTAGTTATAAAGTTATAGGTAGGTACCGTGAAACATCTAGTTCTAAAAACTAGACAAAATCGATGGTAGGTTGCCAAAAGTTCAAAACTTCTTATTTGAGAAATGTCATTCAGTGCTAACATCAAAGCAATTTCGCGTAAAAAAGAAAGAAAAAACACAGATGCACAGAAGAATTTACGCTAATCCGTGAGAGCGGAAACTTTTGAACTTGCATGACCAACTAAAATCCTCTTTAAGTAATTTACAATAAGAACTAGAATTATCTTCAACTGCTAATATTCTTGGTAACAAAGTTATTTTGCGAGCGCTGCTACGGCAGAATAGCTTTTATTCCCAAGTGAAAAGGTCTATGGGGTGTGTATATGTTAAGTGTGTAAGTTGTTAAGTGATCTAGTACACAGGAGATCATGATCGGGCGCCCGAGGCCGCCTCATTAAAGTGAACTAACGATGTAATTGGCACACAGTTGTAGTTACCGCTAAAGTACGAAATTGGATGATTGCGGAAAAGTTCAATCGTTTTAAGCAGTACTTGTAAGCAATTCTCTGTATTTGATCACTCAACAAAACTAATTTATAAGATAAATTGTTAAACCTTAATACTTTATTCCAATTAATTTAAACTTTTTTTTTATAAAATCTTTGCCCACACTTGGAATTTCTCCTGTATCGTGGGAGCATTTACAAACATATAACACAAACAGTACAACCCAGAACAACTATCTGTAGGACATAGAGATATTTGTTCCGTGCGGGAATCGAACCCGTGACGCACAGCGCAGCAGTCAAACGCTCAGCTACTACGCCAATCGTGCCGGCAAACTCTGCCTTCTATGTAGTTTACTAACCATAAGTTCAGTTTAAATTCCACATTTGGAAAAAGTTATTTTAAAAAGAATTTAATTGCATTGCTTTAAAACATGTCTTTGTAAGGTTTCAAAGACTTTTATACTTCATGCATTATTTTCATTTAAAAAATAACATATAAATCGATTGTTAAAGAAACTTGTTTCAACTTTGCCGCTTCCTGATTTTTATCCATGCAACATTGCTTTAAGAATTCAAATTTTCTCATGAATTGTGCTATCATTTAAATACGTCTTAATCTGAATCAGCTGAATGTCAATAAATTATTACAAAAAGCTCAACTTTAAAAAACTAGGAACTTCAACAACCTCCTGATTTCCAACTTTCACCGCGGCACTAACAACTGGCAGTCACGCTAAACGGCCGCGTTATGTCGCTGAACAATGTCGTGTTGCCAGTGGCGCACCCTGCCGGTCAGGCTGGAAACTTGTCCGTTATACCAAATTATATATACGTCATGTCACATAGTCAATGAATGACTGATCTGGGAACGAAGTGCTCGAAATTGTTGAGTTTCGGCGAAATTTTTGGGGTCACGATTTTAACTTATTGTTGGGTTCTTATAAAGAAAGTTTACGACATGAAAAAACAAGGGACAAACAGAAAAAAAGAAATAAAAGTTTATTTGTAAAAATTGTCATACAATACAAAAATACATACAATTGTCATAGTCTCATATATATCCAACCATTTCCATGGCAGAATAAAAACCATCAAAATTTTATAGAGTATTCAATAAACATAGCTAGTTGTCCAAAAGACGTTGCCTTTTGTAATTAAATTTTAAGTTATTACTAAACAAAAATGGAACAATATCTTTAGACAATAAATTTACAAAAAAAAAAAACACATAGAATTTATTGTTATTATTATACTATAACACATGCTAAATATAAAATCAAATCATCAACCACAATCTACCTAAAACAAAAAACTAACAACACACAGATCACACTTGACGCCAAGAATCAACGTGAAAGCATTAATTAGTTATTTTAATAGGTTCGCGAATCACCGGGCGATTAGTTACCAATTAAGTTACAGCTAAACAAGCCTTCTATCACCATAATTAAAATATTAAAGTCACAAGTGAAAATAACACCGTAGCATGAACACTTTCTATCTGATGTTATAAATAACTGTGCAATTATTGATAGAAACAGTGCTAACGAGGCGAGCCGTTTAAGTGTGATGTGTATCCTAATAAACGAAGATGTTGCATGTTTAATTGAGAAGGGAAAGTGTAGCAAATGTAGTTTGTAGATACGTTAGATATGTGTTACTTTAACTTGGCGTACAACTACATTTTGAGTTCCAATTATTAGATGGTAATTCAATATGGTACATGACATACAACATGCTATACACACTGTAAAGGAGTGGAACTCTCTACTTGCGTCATTCAACACTAATCTTTTCAAAGTTAGTGTGAAATCTCTTCTTCTGGGTAAGCCCACTCCATCGTCAACTTTGCCTATGTCACCTCTGACTTAGACTAGAGTCAAGAGCTTACAACTCCCGAAAAAGAATTGCAAGAAAATAAAAAGCTCCCAAAAGCTCTATCATTCGGAGATTTCTTTACCCATTCTTGATGTATACCAAAAAACTTTCAAAAGCTCATTCAAAGCTTTCTTTGGATATTCTTGAAATATCAAAAAGCTCCCAAAAGCTCTAGCATTGACAACTTTATTTAGTCATTCTGCTACTGAAAAACCAAAAATCTCTTAGAACTCACCCGAAAAACCAAAGAGCTTTCTTTGGCCAAAGCGACATAATTATTGTCTAGCTTTTATTTATTTCTTAAGTTTTTGTTGCAATGATATTATTCCAATTAATTTCAGTTTAGTTATACCACAGTCCGTTTGACATTACTTTTTAAAAACTAGAAAGTGGAATATTGTTATTATAACTACCAAACCGTAAAATAGTTAATAATACCATTTAGTACTAAAATCCTAACTAACCCATTAAAAGAAATCACCACTAACAAACTGGCTGCTAACCTAACTTGAAAGTCTAGCCTTTTATCTCGGGTTTGAGGAAAAATGTCTAAATATTAAGTAATTGGTCTATGTTTGTTAGTCTAAGAAAGTGTAAAAGAGTTATTGGGTTTTTCTATTGAACTTCTCAGTAGCAGCTCGGAATTAGGATTTGTGCCCGGTTAATAGCAATAGGCTCGCCCCCTATTATATGGGACTAAACATACCGGCGAACTGTGGGTGTGCATGGTACATCTCTGCCTAACCCTTCGGGAAATACAGGCGACCTGTAAGTGTCTATGTATCAACTAAGAGCCAATCTAGTCCCCACCATCTTAACCCCCTGAATAAGATATTAAAACCCAGTAAACACATCCAAAACTCAGTAATGACCTTTACAAATGTCAAACTTTCCTCCTCTCAAGCCGGTCACCAACAAGACTCTTCTGCCCGGGGCTAACAGCCACATTATCGTTTTTAAACTAGCTCCAATCATGAGGTAATGTGTTTTAAATATGACGACCATAACACCGCGGCCCCTTTGATTTAAAACGGGATACGTATTTTGTTATGTCTTAGTTTTGTAGCAGGTTTTTGGGTAGCCATTTCTTTAATTAAAGGCAATATTAACGAGCCACACTGACTTTAACAAGAATTGCAGGAAGCATTTTGAGTAGCGAATAAATAAAATTATACAGGGTGTTTGGTGCATCGTGTGCCAAATTGAAATGGTCGACTGAGGGGGTCATCTGCTATCCTTTCAGACCCCTAAACACTTCTCATGCCCTGTGTATTATTTTTCATCGACTTTTTAATGTTTTACAAAAAAAATACCAAAATTTTACATTCAAGTTCATTTTTTTTTAAAAGTACACGTCGTAGACTCTTTATTTTAATTTTATTTAGATGTGCATTGTACTACAGTATTTTTAAATTCAAAATTAGTGACATTACCCATCTAGTTTTTTATTTATTTACTCGCAAAGTTTTGGATTTCAATTAAAGCTGTCCATGTTACAGCTATTTACATGGCTATAAAAAAAAAACCAAATGAGACCGGGATCTAAGGACTTCGTCAAAAATTCTCTAGTCTATCCTCTTGCTAGTGATGTGCCACATGCCATAAAAATCTTTTTACAACTTCGTGAATTCCCTAGAATTGTGAATCGAGTCACAAAATACAAAATTCCAAATTATGGTATAAAAATTTTGTTTTGCTTAAATAACACCTGAAAAACGTATTAAATATGTTATCTCACTCTTACAAGATAAAATCTGTCTTGTATCGTATCCCTCTTTTTTGGGGGATGAAATGCATTTTATATTATTTCTAGTACCCCCACTAGAAATAATATAAAATGCATTTTTAACATCTATTTCATATTTTTTTGCATATTCTGCTTAAATTGTTGGCCTTTATTGCGAATGCAGGCCAGACATCTATTTCGTATTTCCACAGTTGTTGTACGAAGTCGCATTTCCTCCTTTGAAAAGAGTTCTGACTTTTAACCAGAAAAAAAGGAAAGGTTTAGTGTAAACGTTTGGGCAGGAGTGATTGAAATCAGGTAATTGAACCGCATTACCTGCCCGAAAACTTCAATGGCGAAAACTATTTGGAGTTCCTTCAAAATGACTTGCCCGAATTAGTGGCCGAGGTGCCCGTATGTAATGTGCCCAAAGTATTCCAGCATGACGGCTGTCCCGCGCATTGGCGTTTGACTGTGAGGGAATATCTTGATAAAATATTCCATAATGCGCGGATTGGTGGCCCTTTTGCATGACCGGAACGTTCCCCAGGCCTAACTCCGCTAGGCTTTTAACTAGTTTTTGACTAGTATACACCACGGAGGTTCCGACTAGGAATGTACTACTTCAACGCATTCAAACGGCGTTCAATAAAATTAAGGAGAAAATGCGACTTCGTACAACAACTGTGGAAATACGAAATAGATGTCTGGCCTGCATTCGCAATAAAGGCCAACAATTTAAGCAGAATATGCAAAAAAATATGAAATAAATGTTAAAAATGCATTTTTTATTATTTCTAGTACCCCCTCCCCCAAAACAGAGGGATACAAGACAGAATTTATCTTGTAAGAGTGAGATAACATATTTAATACGTTTTTCAGGTGTTAATTAAGCAAAACAAAATTTTTATACCATAATTTGGAATTTTGTATTTTGTGACTCGATTCACAATTCTAGGGAATTCACGAAGTTGTAAAAAGATTTTTATGGCATGTGGCACATCACTAGCAAGAGGATAGACTAGAGAATTTTTGACGAAGTCCTTAGATCCCGGTCTCATTTGGTTTTTTTTTTATAGCCATGTAAATAGCTGTAACATGGACAGCTTTAATTGAACTCCAAAACTTTGCGAGTAAATAAATAAAAAACTAGATGGGTAATGTCACTAATTTTGAATTTAAAAGTACTGTAGTACAATGCACATCTAAATAAAATTAAAATAGAGAGTCTACGACGTGTACTTTAAAAAAAAAATGAACTTGAATGTAAAATTTTGGTATTTTTTTTGTAAAACATTAAAAAGTCGATGAAAAATAATACACAGGGCATGAAAAGTGTTTAGGGGTCTGAAAGGATAGCAGATGACCCCCTCAGTCGACCATTTCAATTTGGCACACGATGCACCAAACACCCTGTATATATTTTTTAAATATGAGTCTTGGTACTTGTTAAAACCTGGCTTCCTTTACAATTAAAATTAGCGAAAATCATAAGTAACCAACGCTTTAGTCGGTATGGTTGGCCTGCGCCAACCATGCCGACTAAAGCGTTCGCTATAGCTGAGCCACTGCTGGCTCAGCGATAGGCTGTTGCGCTGCGTATCGCGGGTTCGATCTACCCACGGATCAAATATTGGCATGGCGTACAGATAGTTTAACAGATAGTTGTTCCGAGTCTGACTATTTATGTATGTGAGTTTATATGTTTGTACCTACGATACCGGAGAAATTCCTATGTTTGGAGCAAATTGTTTAAAAATAAGTTATTTTTCGAATTCTTATTAACCTAAAACATAATGTTATTTATTAATACATAATCTTCACATTTCCATTAAAAATAAATTAGAAATGAAAACAAGACTATCCATCATGGGTGATTAAAGATAATTATAAAAACCAATAGTATCTTGTAGTTCACGATATCGAGTTTCACTAGTTTATGAATAAATAAATTATTTTTTAAAATTTAAATATATTTTTATTAATAATTTATTTATTAACAAGCTGGCAAGAACATACTTTTAGCAAAAAATATTAAATGATTTGTGTATGCAAATTATTAACCAATAAATAAAAATTAAAGTAATTTCTGTTTCTTTAACTGCCTCGTTGGCCTAGTGGTCCTGAGTGCGACTGCTACGCTAGAGGTCCTGGGTTCGATTCCCAGGTCGAGCAAAAAGTGTTATTGGGTTTTTCTCAGAAATTCACAGTAGCAGCTCGGAGTTTGGATTTGTGCCCGGTTAATGGCAATAGGCTCGCCACCTATTACATGGGACCTAAATATACCGGCGAACTGTGGGTGTACATCGGTACACCTCTGCCTAACCCTTCGGGGAATACACGCGTGATGGTGGTCTGTTTCTTTTCTTGGTTCTATTTTCGAAACCTAATTATTCCAAATATTTTATAGTCAAGCTATTACCAATGATATAAAAATCTACTATTAAACAGTAGCTGAATTAAGATCATAAGACTTAATAAAAGCTGTCAAGTCTATATAATCTCTTTCAGAATACCGCCGAAAGAATTTTATCACAATCCGAGTTAAGACGACTAAAGAGAAAACTGCAAGTAATTACACATCAAATTCGACCATAAAAACTTAAACTTAACTCCAAAAATTAAAATTAAAAAATAAATCTCTCACTTTTTATCATCTCTACATCACTAATAAGTATTTTCAACAAAAAACCAATTTTGTCGGTTCTAGTTAATATAATTTTAGTAAGTAGCCATGATGTGCCATAAAATGACGAGAATGACGTCATAAATAGTCGTATTAAAGCTATAGTTAATGAGAACGGCGGCACTTTGATGTTGAGTTGCAAAAGCATCGAGATTCTTATAAGTATGCTAATTTTATTAATTTAATGCGGGAGATCGGATTTGACGCGCAGAGATTATTGACAGCACGTTTTATATCATAACATGTAGATATAATACTACATTTATGTGCGTTCTCGTAAATAAAAAATCGTTTATAACAGTTTGAAGAGTTCATTCGCTCTTTGATTATCTGATCAGTTAATTATTTTGGATTTCTTTATTTTGCTTCCACTGTGACTCATATCATCATCATATCAACTGCAGGACGTCCATTGCTAGACATAGGCCTCCCCCATAGTTTTCTAAAAAGACTGGTTGGACTCTGTTTTTGTGACTCACAAAGAAAATCATAAAACAGTTATATTTTATGCTTCTAAAAAGCTTGCCAAAATTTTTCAAAAACGCGAATTTCTAGCTACAAATTCGCCATTAGTCTTCATCTCATTGTTAACATGAAGTCCATGACATCATCGTCTATTCAGCTTCCGTGTCAGTAATCGCTGACATTTCACTAAAATCTCTAGACATTAGTTACACTACCTGTTTACTGGTTACGCATTGTTATTCGCATACCATGATTAGTACGGTGCGTATTGTGTGTACGCGAATTTAAAGACCATACATGTACCGGTAGACTACTACGTATGAGGTAATATTGAAATAGAAAAGATTTAGAAAAAAAAAACGGTGTTGTTTTCCACTTTCCCGGATAAACAACATGCAGTCTTAATCATCTTTGCGAAAATCGTAGTTATATAGTAAGACATCTTAACTTTCACACTTAAAAATATTCAACTCGACTTTCGCATTTTTGAAAAGTAAAAGATCATCAAGAACATTGGGTTTAATAAATGGCAACAATTTCGAACGAAGTTATCTTCTTTTTAACAGCATCAGATATTTAAGGCACCAATTGATTGCCCTAAAAAATCAGGTCTCTTATCGAGTTAAGACACTCCCGACACTTAAATAATGCAAGAAGCATTCATTTCCGTGTCAACGTTGATTACGGCACAATCAGGTGTCAGGTTCGATTTTAGACAGTTGTAAAATCGAAAGTGGGAGCCACATAGTCTCGGCCAGCCCGACTGCCCGACGGTCGGGTTAATCGCTCTTTAATAGCAGCGGCACCTCACAAAGAGTCGGGCGCTTCGCCACTGGCGTACGGAAGGACCAGGAATGCGTTTTGAAATATTCTAATTGCTTAATACCGCCCTTGAGTTGCTTTTCGTGTTTTAGGTGTTAGTCATAATCATAAATGTGGGTGTCCATATTAATCTTAATCTTTAATTAATTGACAACTAGTTAACTAGTTAAAATTTTTAGATATATACTTTCATGGCCTACCTATTTCTCCGGTAAGCAATTGGTGTAATTTTCGCACTTATAGTTTTCAGTTTCCACGTCGACATTGAACGGTGTGTCGGCATCAATGGAAAGCCACAGCATGTGAGTGGGTGTCATGAATGGCTCGACACAATGGTGTTATGGCAGCCGCCCGCGCCGGCTTGAGCGGTGGAGCCGCCAAGCGATGTCTCAACTCACAAGATGTTTCTTTAATGGATGGATGCTGTGTTTATTGGATTGATAAGGGTGTTATAAAGGTGATGAGTTTTGGAGAAAGCAAGTTGTAGGAAGTAGTTTAATGTTGCACATTCGTACAGGTCTCTTGTGACAAAAGAATGTTCATCTCAAAAGATCTGGAAGCGTAAGTACAGATCAAGATCAGAATACATTATGACAGACAGCAAACTAAATAAGTCTCAGAACTTTATGAAGTTCAGCTTGGCCCGCAAAAAAATATCTTCAACTAACAATATTGTGCCACAGACTTTACATCAGAGCTATGACATCGTCATCGCCAGACGTATTGATCGCATCACAAAACATTAATTGCTGCACTAACATATAATTTGTGTCGATAACAATGGACAACTGTTATAAATGAATCGATACCGTGAATGGTCCCGCATAAAAGCATCGTGCCGTCGATGAGCCTGAACAACATTGACCTACGTGCCGTCTTTAACGCGTATTAGTAAAAATCGAAAGTTAAGTTATCTATAATATGGACAACTAATCGAAACAACTCACCTAGCACAAAACTAGGGAATTACGGGATAATTTAAACCGGTTTTCCAATGCCATAAATTAAACTTACTTTAATAAAATCGAGACTGCATCTTTATTATAAAAATTATGTTCAATCTCAGCCAGCAAAGTCCAGTAGCTATGAGTTGTGAGACATTTATTACATTGCTTATAAATTTTTATTGTTAATAGGTTAATGGGACACGCAACTCATAAATTACTTAACGCAATAAGGATTAATGTACAGTTCAAAACTACCGGCACACAAGACGGACTAAGATTAGCGAATTCGTTCTACTTTTTATAGAATTGAAATCTCGTAAATCTATTCGATTTCATTTGGATTTTAATCGAGCATTTTTTTTTTAATTTCTCGCCAGGCAGAGGCACTAACACCCGCTGTTCGTCATAACGCTGTACGTGACCGCGGCTCTCCTTTGATATACATCCTTTTTTCTCTTAACATTTACACGTTTTTTTACTTTTTATTTTTGTTATTGGTTACAATATTATCTGGCGGCTACTGGTCGATGCAAAGGGCTGTTATAATTTAGTTTTATTTATGCAAAATAAAAGTGATACTGGTAAGATTTATTGAGGCGCGGGTGGGCCCTTTAACTGTGAGTTTTAATATTATGTTCGTTTGTCATTTGTTTTTAGCATTTAAACTTTTAGTTATTTTTGTTTCCAATGCTGTAAGCTGACAAAGTTTAATAGGACTAGATTTAGCACTTAGTTTTATCTTTTTTTGACAAAATGTAAATGTAGCTGAAATATTTTCTTAAACTGGAAAATCGATCTATTTTTTTAATCTTTGAGTTTTGTTTAAATACCTAATAAAAGTACTGAAATGCGATTTTTCATACTATTAATGCACGAACAGATCTTGATTACCACATGATGTGACTAAAGTTCATCTGTCTAGAAACATTTCAATTTGCCGACGGCAAAATATCAACAGTGCACGAAATTAATTCGCTAGGAGACAAAAATAAATATGAATGGAGATGAAGATGTTTTAAAATTAATACGTGCGTTTTTCTTTTGTCTTTTTTCTTTTACATAACACAATTTTGGTTGCTACTATCATATCGTCCATTTAATATTATGTAGTTTGTTGCTATTATATTACTTCGAGACTTTGATTACTTTTAAACACTGTCCATGGAGTTTTAGTTCCCAATCTTCTCTAAAGGGATAATAAAATGAGTTTAAAAATACAAAAGCCCGTAAATACATACTTTATTTGAAAAGAAGCTTCTAGTTCTGAGTTATTTCACCAAAATAATCCCTTGCACGATGCAACCTACCATTTTACTTAAGCTAAGCAATTTTCTACTCATACCAAGAACTTGGAACAACCATGAAAAACAACAATGCATAATTAGAGCCAAGTTGTTAGTCTAGAGCTTTCGAAAATTTGCATACTAGACCGTTTCCCTTGTGGACTGTTTGAGGCAATTGCCGTAACCAATGCTTTAGCATGAAAACAATTTGAATTTATTACTAGAAACATGCTTTTCTAGAGAATTCTAATCCAAATTCAAAGTTTAGAGTCAACTTAGAAGTGCAAATGGTCGTCTTAACCCTAAACCTTTGTGATGCCGACGGGAATTAAACTTAGCCGTTTTGAATTTACTGGTCCTTTTTGGTCTTTAGAGGCGGTGTTGATAGGTAGGCTGATGTTAGTAGGTAGAACAATATAATTCAATCATACACTATTTTGGCATAACGTGAAATAACGTTTCTGTACTAATTATTTAAATAAATTCGAAGTAAAATTATGACAAGCTAACACATAGATAGTACCTATGTCCTGTATCCAGTTTAAGTTAATTTTAGCAGGACATGCTTTTATTGCTGTAGACGATTCTTGTTTTCAAAATACACAGGGGGTCCAAGAAAGGTCACCCTGCTCACCTCGGAGTCGGCAAAGTCGTAAAGGTGTAAGTGTACCAACATCGTAAACTAAACAACAAATGACTTTTAAAATGTTCTCTAAATCTCATAACGGCTGTTTTGTTCAGGTATTAGAAGGTTCCGAAGCTAATCGCCACACACGTATCAGATTCGTCAAGGTGGAGTAAAACAAGAAGATTGGATCGCACGGGAATCGAACCTGAGGTCGCGTAGCCCGTCGCCGCCGCGTCGGCCCATTCATAAAATCGGCTATTAGTTACCTATAGCCTTTTATGGGTTTGTAATTGTGGAAATTGACCGTTTCCGGGTTAAAAGTGATTATTTTGCCGTAAATTTTAAGGAAATAATTAATACTTAAAAATAATCTTGTTTCTGGATGAGTTAAAATGAGATAAAAAGACGATTTTCGTTGATTCTTAATTTAAAATATTGTCGGAAATGGAAAGTGTCAACTTGGTAATAAATAAATAAACTAAAGTACATATTCAATTATCAAAGTTGTAGAGGAAACGAAAAAAAGTTGAAAGTCGCAGAAAGAAAATCAAAATAAGAACACACAGCCAATTCAAGACGAAACACATCCTTCTAAAATGCAGTAATCCCTAGTCACCTCAAAACCTTACACCTCCAACGAACCTATAGGCTTTTAAACCAAGAAGTATAAAACGAAATGGCACCGGCTGACGGGAGGGGTGTTAGAGCGGGACGACACGCGCCACACAGAGCGAGAGGCCCGACAGCGGCCGACTCAAAGCAGGCGGCGAACGCCAAAGGCGGCGGCGAGCGCTAATTGGAGAGCGCGCGACTTCAAAGTGAGCCGCCCGCGAAGTTTATATTAGGCAGGTACACAGCGAGCTACGATTGATTAATTTCACCGCGAGATGGCGAGGCAATTAGTAAGCCTTTGTTAGGGTCACTTGATACGGTTCTTGATGTGTTTCGGTCTTCAGTTGTCGCTGCAGGAATCTTATTGGAGTGGTGTGGGCGGAGGATAGGTTCACGAGATGAACGCTGAAGTTGAAGAGATAGACGGAGGCTGTACAACAAATTCGAAGTAACTTAAAAAGATTTTACAGAATGGAAAAGATGGAAGAGTGATTAACACTTTTAATAGAAAACTAGGATCCCAAGACTTCGAAGGACTAGTGTTTTAGGTACCTTTAAAAAAGCACAATAAAACACAAACAACCAACAAGAAGAAAAAGAGAAAACAAAACGAAACTACGACAAACGAGAGCTAAAAATAACACTAAACGTAGAAGAATGTTTAGTACCTAGTTGTGTAGTCAGTGTAGCAAATTGCAATAGAACAAGTACGTAACAAGATTCCAATAACCCACCTAAAGACAAAGAACAAACTAGAGCAACACAAAACAAACAATTTAACTATGACACCAACGAAACTAAGCAAAGAATTACAAAATGGTTACCGTGAACAGCGGTCAATTCTTTAGCGTTTACTAGAAAATGCGTGTAACTCCGTACTGGAGAACAAAGGGATCGCTTTCATTGTACCACCCTACCAAGTACCATTTACCAGGATCGCCGTTAACTGTTGACACTAAGCCCGATTTCCTACCAATTCGACACAGCTTCTCTCATCTACTTCACCAACTTATCATTACCACCCATCAATGCCTTAAATGTTAGACAATAAAGTTTCAATTCGTTTGATTCAGCGTTCTCTGAAGGTGGTTCGGGTTTCCTTTCGGATCTTTTTGATAAGGCTTAAAGGGCTCAGATTGGTAACAGACAGACGATTGAAGGTATAAATCATGATGATAGGTGTATGTAGGTTAATCAGATGGATGGGATTGTTCGCATTTAGTTTTGTTCTGCAGAAATGATGGGCTTATCTTTTTTGTGTTTTATAAAAGGCTTTAATATCATGTTATGAGGGTTCAAGGTTATCTTGAATTATAAGAAGGTTATTAATGTCCAATATGAATGCTTGTTGTCATGGGAGAGATTTAAACTTTTTATCAATTCAATCACAATCTTCTTCTTTTCCCGATTGTTCTTTTGCATTCAGCTCTTCGCTTTCTACATCCAGTTTTATCTAGGTTACATCTTCTACTTTCTTTTATAACCGTTCAGGATTTGCACATGCTGCCTCTATGTCTTCCAACTAAAGAGTAACCCTATTTGATATCTTTAACTTTCATCTTCCTAGTTTCCAGAATATATTCAATCAAGTTACATAATATATTTCAGTGAGTCTGTGTAGAAAAGACACCCAAGACCATTTATTATACATAAAATAAAAGTCGCAATAAACACAAGTTCAGACATCAAAAACTATTAAAAACCCATAATGGGCACAAAAATCCCACAATTACATAGGAATGTATCTGTGCGTCAGCCGGAGCGCTTCCAATCCATAATGAAAGGTTATGGTATCAAAATAAGTGAACATCAGGACGATACAGATAAGATCGGACCTCGGGCGGCGATGAAATGGCTCAATCTAACGCGGACTGCGCGTGAGTCCGCGTCCCGATTGGATGGATTGAGTGTGCCCGTGATTTAGTGTCTCAATACACGAGACAGCTAAGATTTTCTGAATTTTGGAGATGTTTTGGGTAATTCTGTTTGGATATCAGACATAGTTACTGAAACTTTATGTATTAGATTGTTTTTTGTTATTCTAATGAAGGAATATAATGCTATGCTAATGCTGGCACATGGCTTTATAAGGTTTTGAGATATTGGGAATGAGGAACATGTTAATTTGTTGTTGATAGTGGCAAAATGTATCGAGAGCCTTTGAAAGGATTTAGAAGATGTAGTTAATGATTTAGAAAACAGCTAAAAGCTCCCAACCAATTTAAAATTTAGCGATCTCAAAGAATTGCTTCCACTACTTTTTCTAATACCCAAAAATAGATTAATTAGCAGAAACAAATAAAATCTTCCACAATGACTGTACGTAGTAAACGGTGTTACCGAAATATAAAATGTTAAACGAGAAACAAGCGAATGCGATCTCATCGAGTTGTGTCGGGGATCCTCGCCCGTGGCCAAACGGTTATTATAAATTATAATCGATTCTGAAACACGCGTTCCTTCTACAATGATCGGCTACTGTGCTTACGGATATTCGGGGGCTTTTGTCTAGCTCTAAAATAATATATTTTTATTAGTCTTCAAGACTCAGACTAAGTCGTTAAAGTTTTGATGATTTTTGTTTGGTATTTTATTTTATTTTGTGCACTTGATAGATTATTGGACATGGGTAAATGCAGCTGAAATATTAACAAAATAGTCTAAATGAATAAATAAACAGTTGCCGCATATATGGAAAGATTATAACCTAAACATGGCTTGGCCGATTTGACTGTATTTTTTTGTTGTGCTCTTAATTGTTAGAACAAGCATTGTTACATGTTATTTTTTATGGAAATTCATTAGAAAATTCGGAACTTGGATGGCATTTTTCTAGAGAAATCTTATTAGCTGAAAGTACTTCTCATTCTGTTCATTAGGAAAGTGGACCCGTGCGTAGCCGGGGCTGGGCACTAGTTTAACATTAAAATAATTTAGAAGTTATATATGGCAGAAGCTAGTGATTTGATAAAATTACGCCCTTGATCACTTCCTACAGTAGAACCCTCAAACTTATCTGTTCATCATTTAAGCCAAACGGTTAGGTACTATACACTCATGCCTTGACATTCGTTAACTAACAAGTAATGAGTTGACGTAAGAAACAAAAGTCCCATCAAATACGTCATTAAGCTTAACCGCCAACTTTTGAAACAAATATTTATAAACTTAATTTGCAAAGCGTTCTCTCTTCCAAGCATGGCCATAAACGCTTGGACTTAGAATAACATAACGTTGTGTTAAAACGTTAATACAATGTGTACGGAACACGTTAGCAGTGCAATGGTCGTACTTAATCACTTATTCATTATGGAACTCTATAACGTCTCTATTTCTGTGTTTAATGTGTTTCTGGGGACATTTCAACGCACTGGCGTCAATGGCATTGTGTTAATGTTGGACTGCTGTTGTATTTGTAACTTAAAATATAGAACATTAGGCTCTTTTTTCAGTATTTCTGGATGATGTCTCTTGTCTTGCAAGTCGTTTTTTAAAAAAATCTTTAAATTCCTAGCACTATGTTTTTATTTATTTTTTCTTTTTTGCTCTCTTTGTTTATAGCATAATATTGTACACTTAATCTACATTTTTGTCACTTGTACTTTTTTATGTAACTCTGTTATAATTGTAAGCTAATAAATAAATAAATTAATGTATTAGTTAAAACCATATCAAGGTTTACAACCATGTATTCAACAAAATATATATTTCTTTTTACCAGCCTGAGTATTGACCACTTTTCAGCTTTAGGTATATACTTTTGCAATGCTTCTTCCTAGTCTGTTTGGCTTTCCTATTCATTTGCATGCAAAAAGAAAAACGATTCAATTAGTTTATTTATAACTTCCTCATTCATTAAACGTTGAACACAAAGATACTACTTACTTATTTCATAAGAAATATAAGTATATTACGCTACTTAATATGCCTACATCTACTTTATGCTCCTAGCAGAAAATCTATTCACCGATTGTTTACTGAGAACCATAATAGCATACTCCAAGCTCTGGATACATACATAAATCACAATTTATCCTACATCCACCATATGTGTGCGAATTTCTTGAAGCCCTACCCTCAAGAACCGGTCTTGTCGCGCGTGGCGCCGCCGGTGGTCGATAACGTAACTAATCGGCGGCCATTACCGTCATTACATCTGCTGTTCCAAACGATAAGTATTTAAATTGTAACTCTGAACGAACATCAATAAAATTAGCTATCATTACTTGTTTTGCGAATGAATGATGTTTAAATTGAGCTAATATTAGGAGGTTAAGAATTGAGAGTCCTAAGGCGAAAGGTGTTTCACGTGTACTTCTAATGGCCTTGTAACTTTCCGTAGGTAGTGAAATTAGTCTAATAAAAGCGCTTTCATATTATACAAGAATAAACTAACTTATGAACTTTAATCACTAATGTTTTAGGGAAAAGTGTTCCTCGCTGAAAATTTAAGACCAATCAAATAAAATTAAAGTCTTTAATGAAAAGCCAATTCTACGATGTTTCAAATAGTTGATGATTAATACATTTGTCATACATAATACATGAAAGATCATCATTTCAGAAAGGCCCGACTAAATAGGCTGTCTTTTAACCGACTTAAAAAAAAGGAGGTATTTTTGTTATTGTCAGGATAAGATTTGTATGTAAGATTTTTTTTTTGGAATATTCACCAGAAAATTTGAAAGGTAATTTTGCACATGTTTTGCACAAAATATTCAATAAAGATTACATTTTGTGTGACAGTTCTTTCAGCCATGCGAAGACGGAGCCCATTGCCAGTTTCATAACATAATACAATACAAAATCTAAGTAACAAAACAAACACTAGGTAACATATAACAATCAGCCATAAGTAAGCCGTCAACCAGCATTGCAATCAACATCATACCAAATGCTAATACACAACCAGGATTAAAGTCTAGCCAGCTGAACTAATTCTGGAAGAACAATGCCTTCACTAGTTAGTTACTCAATTCGCCCGACTATTAATAGGTAAAAACATACTCAAACAAAACACGCATTGGACCAAACGACCGCTTCCACCATGTTTAATTAAACCGACTGCTATTATTACCGCTGATTACCCGTAAGCCTGTTTTAAGTGCAGGCATTCGATTAGTCAACGCAGGATTAGAACAACAATAGCTTATTTATAGCCAGAGTTTGTACCAAGCGGTTATTGTATCGAGCAAATCGACTGTTTATTGTGATTTGTGCTACCAGCCACCATGCTTGTTGCGTATGTGTGTGTAGGATATTGTGTCAGTGTGTGCCACGCGTGTCGATTTTCATTTGTTTTTTTTTATATTGTTTGCTTTGATTAAGATCGCTTTTGTAATAATGCGGACGGAGTTTAATGAAGTGATTTTATATTTATACTAAGTAGGCTTAGTTCTAAATTCGTTTTATAGGTAATCAGTGTTTTATATACCTACGCGTTCACCTTCGCCAAACTGTAACTAAGCCATAAAATCAATTTATGTGGAACCTTTATTAATCATAATTTTAATGACAGTCTGAAGCACGGAATATTATAAATCAAGAAATACGTACTTATAAGACAGTTGACGGATCTGCAATGATTTATAGAAAAGTTAAATTAAATTGTACTATAAACGAAATTACTAATGAGGTATTAAGCAAGTTAGATGTTCAACTAATTCACAAACTAATAGGCTGTCAAATATTTAAATTGCTCAGCGGCTTCCTCCTCTAAGATTGAATGCGGTTTGTATTACAAAATGCAACAGCCCTACAACACTGTATTCCAACTACCAACATTACCAACAATTTCTTAACACTGTGCTTCTAATTCTTCGTAGTCTGAACACAAAGCGACACGGTGTGTTAAAGTGTCGGATTTAGAAACGGGTTACGACTGAGCTTTGATTTCGCAAAACATTTTTGTCGTTTGAAAGTGGCACATTCATCAGGGTTTCAAATGGACCATTAAGATAGAAATGATTCGAGTAACTTTAATGTACTTAGTTTGATAATTTGACCCGATAAACCTCCTAATTTGATTATCGATAGTTACGCATAATGCTTTGAGCACAATGGCGTTTTGGCATTTAAAAGCAATAGTAAAAGCTCAGGGACATTCAGCGCCATATCAGTTAACCTAAAAACCGACACGTAAAATAATTAAAACACTTCCATTGGCACTAAACCCCTTTTTTAATTACTAACACAAACAAGAAAATGCTTATCAATACTCGTGTTCTCATTAACAAAGCGTTAAGGTAAATAATAACGTTGCATGTCCGCCATTGTTCTAATTCAAACGGGCCAATGAGAGGCCGCGGAACGACACGACTTCATGACGTCACGTGGAACATGTAAACATAATTCAATTAAGTGGATTGCGAACGGTCGCTTATCGACGTTATCGTGTGTGAAAAATTAGCGCTAATAGATTGCTTTATCAGCACCGTGACGATGGTAACAGTGTAAACATACGCGGCGTTGGACGTAAATTAAATAGTTTTGTGTGTAGATTTTCCTTTATGTTCTTTTTTTTTGCGTGGTTGGGACAAGTCATACTTACCTACTTATTATGTATTCAGTTTTCTTCTTAGGCGTAATTGAGTTACGATATCAGTTATAAATCTGAATTTGTGTAATATTCCAAACCGCCGAAATGCTACACTTCGCCAACTTAACAAATATTTTAGAATGTTAATACTTATAAACAAAGATTCGTTTTAAAAAATATCTTAACTTACGACAGTATACGAAAATTAATTATGAAATCGATACCACACCTAACTTCACATTCACGGACTGAAATAATTCTGTTGCGAAATAATTATTTCGTTCCCATTATTCATTTCTCACAATAAACTTTCCGTAAACGACCAAAAAACCCTTACACCAAAGAAATCAATAAACTAATTAAAGAAAATCGTGACTTCGATATTAAAATATAATTACAAAAATAACAAAAAAGAAATAAGTGTCGATATCCACACAATTGATTCGTCTTTTGTTCGATAAAACCTTTTATCGGCCATTTTAAAATGCTAACATTTGAGACGATATTGCCAATGAAGAAATTTTATGTTGTGAATGAAAATGGCTCGCGTGTACAATAATGATTATGGTAAGTCGTGACCGTGTTGTTGTACAGACAAAACTTTTGGAAAGTGAAGACTTCGATTATAATGCTCTTTTGATCCACGATCTCTGAAAGTCCTTGCACTCTTAATAAAGGGATCATACTCACTCCAATTCGAAACTGAGCCAATTATTTAATGAACAGCAATTTTATACAATTTTAAAATTAAAAAAGCGTGTGTAGAAGTGCGTTGTATTTAAATTGGTATTATGTTATTTATAATTACATCGCAATTGGGGGGTTGTAATGACCGTAATATTATGCGAAAAGTTAATGTTTATGTTGCTTAACATATAGTTCTTGTTGGCCGGAATTAGGGACGATTAATTATCTAGAAAATTACACTAGATTGGTGGAGCTTATTTAATAATGCTGTACATTATGATAGTGTGGTTTATTTCTATATAATAACGAGGTTGTAGATTCGCAATCGTGTACGGGTACTTACCTGTGCCCATTCTTGGAAAAAATCACATTCTATGTTGATATATTGGACGTCACTGACATCGTTGAATGACTGAACGATTGTTGAGTTAGAATAATTATGAGTCTGAAATCGCCAATCCGCCTTAAGCAAGCGAGGTTCTCTGTTTGAGAAGCGGCTTTTGCCCTGCAGTGGGATAAAAATAAACTGTTTTTTTTTCATCTACAAGAATGGAAGCTTATTTATCTGTCACTCAGTACCTACATATATATTTTAACGATCCTCGGTTATTTTTCAAAGCAATTTTCAAGGCGTTATTTAATAAGTGCTTCAGTCAAAGTCTATATTACAGTCTTAATTAACCTGTAAAAGCATGTAGGTACTCACACTTAATCTGAAGTCTTAACAACTTAATTTCATTGCACCTTCGCACAATAGTCTAGGTACAAAACAGAGATAAAGATTAAGTAGCCATTCATCCTCTCGAACAATAAAAAACGCATGTTCTTCACATCCAATTAAATGTGCACTTTTTCGTGTAAATAGGCAGATAGGCACAATACATGGGTACGTACCCACGTATATTGTACCTATTTACACATCTATCAGTGCTTGATCTTAGAGTCAACGACACAAAACGGATGTTCAAGTCATAAATCATGAGAAATGCGTGCTTACATTAAAATTTTATGTATATTAATAATAATTAAGTATATAAGGTATAGCCCTCGTTTGGTGTAAGTAATGTTGGCATAAAATTACCCTTTATTTCATTAAATGATGGTTTCGCTCTTATGGCACGCAGATTCATTGTTTTAATTTTTGTTTGAATTTTTGGGTTTAAGATGTGTGTTTTATTAGATATCTTTATAGCAATTATGTATGCACATTTTTATCTACAAAATTAATGGCGAATGTGTTTTATTTATTTATCATTAAATTAAGATATCGTTGCCAGAAGTACCTTAAAAGCTTATCTAACTGGACATTTTGTATTAAGACTCTGCAATGCTACACAAACTTCTCAAAAGTATCTATGCGGATATTGTTCGCGAAATCAATTGTAGGTGATCACTGAGATTTCAGATCGGATTCAAGTCCAGTCACCAGGTTTCGTTCAGGCCAAAATATACTGTTCTGTCTGTCCTGTCCTGATTAAGAGGTCCAACAATGATATTTCCACTATCCGCCTCGAAGGACCATTTTAGTTTGCTGTACTGTGAGTGTACTGTATTTGTTTCTAGGTTTGGTGGTTAAAGTGTTAGGCAGTTACAGAGTGTGATCAACATGTCGAATTCTTAACACAGTTTACCAAAACTATATTGATCTTCGCTTCAGTAAACCATAAAGTTTAGTTGTTCTTACAGAAAACGCTCCAGTGTGACTTCTTTACTCTTGAATCAATTTCTAGCGTTGTTTAAAAACCTTAAAGATAAAAAAACAATAAGAAAAAACTGACTATTAAAAATACATAATAAAACGCGGATTAAACCGGGGGACGACACGTTTGGCGCAGTGGCCGAGCAATCGACTGCTGCGCTGCGTGTCGCGGGTTCGATTCCCGCACGGAGCAAATATTTGTATGACCTACAGATAGTTTGTTCCGGGTCTGGCTGTTTGTGTATGTGAGTTTGTATGTTTGTTAACGCAACCACGACACAGGAGAAATTCCTAGTGTGGGGCAATGTTTCTTTTAAAAAAGAAAAAGAAAGGAAACCACAATATTATTGACATATCCTTTTCTTAAAACGGCCTTCCGAAATTGACAGAAATCTCGAGACTTCGCAATTTCAGTACAGTCGTGACATTAAGACAGCATACCAGTCTGACGTCACATGACACTGACAGAAGAATGAACACTAAATTAATTAAGTTTTGCGTTCAACTGTAAATTCCAGCAACACGACCGGCTGACGAATGCTACTCCATCGGCACCTAACAATGGAAAACTTAATTACGGGGGTTTGACATATGGTACATAATGCATTGCGTACTTTAACTTTCTGTCAACAGCCTAGTTTAAATCATGGTGGTACCGGCTAGCTATACATTATAAGCCTAATATTTCTGTAAGATTTAGGGCTACGCCTGACGACCTACAAATTAACTGTACTTTGAACTATACTTTCTAAGAACCTATACTATCTCATGCTTCGACTTCGTTCAGGTGAGTGTCGGTTTTTGCAGCCACGGACGAAGTCGCGGATTGAAAAGTAGCCTATGTCCTTTCTTCAGGTTCTTGCTAAGTCTGTGCCAAATTTCATCAAAATGGGCTTAGTTTTTAGCCATAAAAGACATACCAACTAAAAGAGTTTAACTTCAC
Source organism: Caradrina clavipalpis (assembly GCA_932526535.1). Taxonomy (NCBI): domain Eukaryota; kingdom Metazoa; phylum Arthropoda; class Insecta; order Lepidoptera; family Noctuidae; genus Caradrina; species Caradrina clavipalpis. The sequence continues at coordinate 4,892,130 of OW052110.1, forward strand.
ATTTATAATATTAGTACCTACTGTTGTTTTTATTACATAAAAGAGCCATATAACCTACCTATGTGCCAGAATTAACACGTACCCTTTTAAAAGGAACCCCACCCTATGAAGGCTTCACATAATAGTAAAAAACGAAACACCTTTTATATAAACAGGGGCCAATTAAAAAATGGCCACCTGACCCTAAAATCATAGACCCTATTAGAAACACATAAGTACATAATTATTTTAGTCCGTTAAAAGGTACAAAAAAACTAATTCAATTGATTTTAAAATCGATTATGTTATCTAAATCAATATATGGGTGGGCAAAAAAGTTAAGGTGTCCATGAGTTTTGTCTATGGAAAATGTTGGGCAATGGAGCGAAACATTATGTGATGTTTTAGTTCAGTGAAGTTGGTTAAGAGGTGGTCATACTTTTTTTAATATTTAAATTGAGCTTAGAAAAATTGATAATTTTTTTTTTCCATAAAAGTTTTTCTTTTTGGAACTTTAGCTTCGACAAAATACTTTAGCGTTTTATTTATTTTTTCTGTTTGGTTGGTCGTTTTTTTTTTGTTGGTAGTAGGTAGTAAAATAAATAGAAATACAGTAGTAGTAGTAGAAACCAAAAAATAAACCATGGTTGGTTGGTTTATTTTTTTGTTGGTTTGTATTGGTTGGTTGGTTTTTATTCTGAAACTCTCGATTTTTTTATACTGTATTTCTATTTATTTTACTTTTAAAGAACACTCCTAACATACAAGCACGTCTTTGTTTGGGAGTAAGTAGCTCTTTTATTATGTGCTGCCTGTAATAACAGTATATTAGTATAAAACGCAGTTATAAATACTACTTCTTACGATAAGTTAGAGGCAACCCTCTAATTTTACTACTTTGAAAGAGAAAAGTGTTTATTTATTTACTAAAGCGATCCAAAAAAGGGTTTCTAGTATAAATTGCATTCTGCACATTACTAACTAGCCTATACACGCATCTTCGCCCGGGTGAATTTTCTTACAGATTCCCAAGCTTTTAAAAACAAAATATTTTATTCGAGGGATGACGTAGCTTCTTATTAACAAAATTATCTTAATTTTAACGCGTTCAAACAAACAACTCTTCCGATTTATAATAATATAAGTAAAATGGATATTAAGAATAGCCAAAAAAACAAACGAATTCAGAAACCCCTCCTTTTTTGAAGTAGGTTAGAAAATAATTTCAGGTGAGACCTGTGCTAAACCGTCAGTATCCAAGTACATACCTACCTATTTAGTAGAACTTACTTGAATTTCACCATTCAATTGAAGAAATCCACTTCAAAGTGTAGCCGCTAGAATGTTTTTTATGGGAGCTTAAAATGCCATCACTTGAGAACTTGCAAGGTTGCCACTCACGGTAACAGCTTAGGTGCTAACGGCCCAAAAATAGCCGACAAAGTAAATTGTCTATGGCTAAAAGACTTGAGGTTAGTGGTGTTGCCACGTTGATCCCAGTGTTGCGACATTAAAAAAATGTAGGCTAAACTAATGTCAGACTATAAGATCAAATATATTTTAATAATAACATTATACTAAATTAATTATTGGCCATTCTAAAATAAAATAAAAATTGACCAACATTGCCTTTTTCCTTCGTCTTTTACGTTAAGAAATTACTGAAATATCAAGTCATGGCCAATAACTATGTAATAGTAGGTTGACACCAAAATTATTTTTTGCCAAAAATCAAAAAAAGAACTTCTTTTTTTTTCTTCACATCAGCTAACACTAAACTGCGATAGGCCGGTCACTGCAACCAGTTTCATTAAAAATAACACCGCATTCAGCCGGCGCGGCGGTTTATTTACAAAAAGAGGCCTATAATTCGGCACTCGGGGTGTCCGAGGCCCGTCAAATGTGGGGTTATTAAATAATGACCCGCTGCCGATCACGGGTTGAACAGAATGTGCTTTTGTAATCATTGGAAATGTTTATATGATAGAGTTGCGGTTTTGTATGGCAAAAGGGTGACTAAATTGAATTTAGTTTCATGAATGGGAACTTGTTTTTCATATATTGTGTTTGTGAAGTGTTAAACAATTAAAATAATATCTGGCTTTTTTCTGCATGGGTTGGCAGGGCAAGGGGGAATGTCAGATAAAAAATAGAAATAATAGACATATAGGTACTTAGGTAAGATACCTACTAGGTGTATTAAAGCCCCATGTCATACAAGCCAAATTTTTACTGTTGACCAGGTACAAATTTAAACTGCAAATAAGAATAAATTGGAAAAACCCTATAACACTGACATTTGACACACAAGGATTTGTGAAAAAAAGTATCATACTTTAAGTAGTAAGTAGCTGGTAGTTGCACCCACTCCTAAAGTCAAAAATCTTCAGCTAAATTAAAACAATATTTTATTTGAAGTAACACCTATATACTAATAGAAAATTATCACACACCCACACATATAGAAAATGCAACCTGCGTCACTGACAGAGATGGTGCTCAGATAGTGTAATTAAATTAACAGACTGATCACCTGTCCCTTTCCGTCCTCATAGATGCGACAGAGACCAACGTGTGCACCTTGCTCTGCATTAGAGGGTTAATATTCAAAGGATACGGTTACAATATACTAAGGTGGCATTTTAAATGTTGTATGTGTGTGTTTTATTTGAAAAACGAATTCTGATATTAGAAGTTCGAATTCAAGCGATTTTTATGTACGATAATTTGATGATAGTCTGGAAAATCCATACACCCTTATTTTAAGGCATTTGTTAAGTAAACGCACAAGAAATCCATGCAAATACGAAGTAGGTACCTACCTACCATAAAATACTTTTGACAGCACAGTTTAAGTATAACAATATGCTTAGAGATCAAGCAATTGGAAGAAGGAATTGGTCACATAACCATAAACAAATAAATGTTTTTTTATTGATAATGCAACTCTAGGTAAAACCTCTCTCCTGTTAACCTTCTTTTCCAAATACATTCTATATTTAAATAGAACCATAAACGACACTAATGAAGTGGCTACAAAACAAGGAATTCCAATTGGATTTTCAAATTAAGCATGTGCAGTTATGACCTGAAAATAGCCCTAATGGTCACCTTGAGGAATAACTGAAGCAAAGGCGTTACAGCTACAGCCAAGTGCCAAGAATTTATTAACTATGGTGACTTGCACTGACGGTTTATTTAACACTAGGTAGTTGTTTTATGACGTTAATTATCAAAGTAGGAACTAAGCTTTAATTAGGCTTTATGATTCTATAAATGCCTTCCTTACTGTGATAAAAGTATGTGTTTTAGTTATTTTCCATTACTGAAGATTTTCAAAACGATTCTGTAATGTCAACTCGATAGTTCTTAATTTAAACTTATGTCAGTTCTAATCGTCGGCACATTCGTTTCAGTGTTCGTATTTTGAATACGTAGAGTACTTTCTTCATATACAATTGTTTTTTTTTTTAGGTCTCCAACGCATTTTCCAACAATTTGAAAATCGAATTATTGATACCCCATTGGTTTCCAATTTAATAAAGCGCGCCATTCACAATAATCAATTAGTCAGCGATTTCGTTTTGAAACTGGCATTATTCGTGTAAAAGCTCACTGTGCGCGCCCTTCGATGCCGGGTGCCTTTTGAGCTTATTTTTTACATATTTTTTTCATAATAGGGGTAATATAAACGTGTTGGGACCGACACCTTGGCGGACCCCACAAGCCGCGGCATAATTTGTGGGATAATAAAATATAATAATTCTTTGGGCCCGACTGTTAGTGTCGACGGAGTGAGATGATTCGATGACGTTTTTTGTGTTGTCTATGATTGTAGAACGAGTTGTATTTATGTTTTAATTTGAAGTGTGTTGTGACGGAAATGGGAACGCGGTGAGATTTGAATTAAGAATATGAAGGGTAGTAAGGACTTTTTTTATTACAAAACTTTTTTTTTGTCTATGATGATGATTACCGAAATTCTTTTTTTAACTTGACGTTAATATATTTTGTTTAATATACAGGCTAGTGCCAAAACAAAAAAAAAACTACAAGGTTCTAATCCTACAGATTTACAAATAAAAAAAATACAGCGTAGACTGGCAAAACTACAGGATGTTCTGATTTTATCCGGTTAGGTTAGGTTCTATACAGGCATCTCTACAAGCTCATCACGCTTGAGCTCCACCTCATCACGGTCTAAAAGCCATATCTATTCAGTACGTACTATAATTACAAGTACATACATAACATTAGTAGGTACAATTTTAAATATAGCAATCAGTAGTAGTTTAGATTGCATCGCTGTAATAACTTTAATGTTACAATATATACTAACATTTGTATTATATACTGTATCTGGCTATTCCACGGCAAATCTGCACATTTATCATTATTCTGACCTTGTAGGGTAGGTAGTTTTGATAATCACTGTAGTAATATGTACCTCCCTAGTTAATTACTCATTTGTCGTTGGTAGGGAAATTACGAATCATTTTCAAATATAGAATTTCTATGTAATAAAAGAGGTTGGTATCTGGTTTAGTTGTAGGTAGCTACTTGGTTGGATTAAAAGCTGGCATGCGGTCTATAATCTATGACATTGATATGCACCTTGTTAGATTAAAACTGTCAGAACGGTAATAAATACTCTTTCTGTTGACTTTTCTTTCATATATTTTTCTAAAAATAATTACGCTCAAATTCACAACCATTCTTATGCCGCTGTGTAAGTACAGTATCTACCTACTTATGCACAGTAAGTATGCATCCTATAATATTCTATAATAAATTATGATCGAACGTGATTCTCTTTTAATAAAAACCCTTAATTCCATCCTTAGAATGGAAGAGACAGGTCCATGTCCCCATAATTATAATGCATCTTTATGATACGCATTCAAGTAACTCTCTAATAATCACGCAGGCATTACCCAAGTCTTCTAATGTCCCGCAGTGAACAGGGGATGTGTAAAAAAAATATTATTTCCGTTCATAGACAAGAAATGACTTCCTCAATCAAGCGCTCAGTGCTGCCAATGACAAATGACCATTTGTTACATGTTAATCTCGTAACATATGGAGCATAGACAATTCCCGCCTTTTCTACACTTCGAATTTCGTTTTTTTTTTCGTCTGTTAATCGTAGTGATGTCTTCTTTTGTGCCAGCACAATAGATTTTTTTGCAAAGTCCGTGTAAATTAGTGTATGGTGTACGGGTGAGGTTTTTCAAAAAGGTTTCGCTCAGTTGAATGATGTTTGATACTTTGGGGGTCTTTAGGAGCTCATTGATTTGTTCTGTTGCTGCATTAAGTGGTTAATTCTCATAAATAGCGTTCGTTATTAGTGAATGGGCGTTAATTTAAAATGCATTTGGGGTAAATTAGATTATAAGGGGCTGTGAGTGAGGTAAGTGTGAACTTTTCATGCTTTTGAATATTTCTATTGTTGTTTTGGCTTTCATAGATTCGTTCTTCTCCTTGCAAACTTAATACTATCTTTTAACGAATAATGCTAATGCATGAAGCGGAGGAGAGGAGCTCGTGGCTAAATAATTACAGCCGCATAGACCGATCTTCCGGGTTAAGCCACGCTTGCCGAGGTTGGTCTGTGGATGGGTGACCATTTACTATAGCGAGTTTCCTCCGTGCCTCGGAAAGCACGTAAAGCCGTTGGTCCCGGCTGTCATTTGTAGATCTTTGACAGTCGTTACTGTTAGTCAGCTCGAAAAGAAAGCTCGAAAGTCTGACAACCAGTCTTACCAAGAGTATCGTATTACCCATTAATGGGTTGTGGAGGTCTGATAGGCAGTCGCTCCATGTAAAATACTGATATTCAGCTGCATCCGGTTCGACTGGAAGCCGACCCCAACGCAGTAGGGAAAAGGCTAGGTAGATGATGCTAATGCATGAAGCGACTCGTCTCTCACAAAACAATGTAAGGCTTATTTTGATAGATGACGGAGTAGGTACTTACAATCAAAGTAAGTATAAATCAGCAGAAAATATTGAAACATTACAGCTACTACAAATCATCAAACTATATCATTACTAAAACTATAAAACCGAAACCATTGTAACGTTACCCAACTATTTCACAATACATCCTTCGCGGATTCATCAATACCAGAGACAAATTAAAAAACAAAAACCTCACGCACACTAATGACAGAGCGCGGGCGCGTTCGGTTCAGAGATCATTCAATTACAAGTCGCCGCTCTGTAATCATAACACAATCATCTATTTCGGCATAACACTTGGTGTTTGTCGATAGCCGACATCTTTATCGATAACGATCGATAAATTGATATTGCATTGTTGATTTCGTGTGTAACTGTGTGTCTATTTTCGCGCCATGCAGGTTTGTTACGCGATTTGGCAAATTCATAGACTTTTTTTTTGGTTGATTTGTATTTTTATTTTTCTGAATTAAAATTCTCTATAAATAACATTTTTTCTAGAAACGAAGCGCGGTTGGTCGGGACAATATTTTTTAAGCCTCAATAATAATATTTCCTAATGAAAATATCTTGCAAATGTAACTAATTTAAATAACTAAGAGATCAAAATTTGTTAAAGCGTAACTTTAACAAATTTTGATTGATTACAATTTAAATATGTTATAAGATTAAAAATACGTAAATTGGTGATGCATAAAAATAAAATAGGCATTTTTACCTTGTTATAAATTAAGAAATATTAGCATAGGTATCAAAGTGCGTTACATTTTGCGCTTCAAAAGATTAAAATCTTTTAAAGCTCAATTATCTTTAATTTTTGGGAGAACAATTAAGTAATTAACTCCATGGCTAAATAACTCAAAAGGCGTTGAAATCATAGTGTCACAATTATATCAAGAATTTAGGTTATGTCTATAAATTTTAATTATACGAAAAACCTGCCAATTCTATATTTCTCTTAAAAATAAATAATTCTAGATTTTTTTGTTACAGTTGGCATTTATATGTAGTAAAGTTAAGTAGAAAAAGCCATAAGATAATATTGTTACCATTATAGATAAATATAGACAATTTTGAAATATGATGATTTTAACTTACTACCACACACGAACAGATATTACAAATATAATCCATGTTATTATGTATTTTACTAAGTGCCTATTTCACAATAACTAAGAACCTATCTATCTACCTACCCACTAGAAAACCTAAAAGTCTCAAGTATCATGAAATGTCAATCCATACCTACAAACCTACAATGTTGTCTATGGTAAATGACATGACATTTGACATGTAATAACTACACAAGTACAGAAATACTTGCATTTCGTTGTTTACCCAGAACGATGGCACACAAGTATTTTACAATCATCAAATACGTATTAACTGAAATAGGCTTTGCTATATTGCTAATGACATTTCAATCAAAAACGAATAAATAAAACATTATTTAACCAAGAAGGATTTATTAGTTTTGCTTTGTATGTAAAGCGGTATGCTCTATGGTTTTTGGACTACATGAATATTTTCTACATTATTATTTGCGTATAATTTTCATGCTTCCTAATTTGAAATGAAGTGGTAGATAAAGGCATGAATCTACTAAAATGATTATTTCTTCAAAGATACTATACAAGATCAGAGGCACATAAGACAGCTTTGACAAAAGTATAAAAACAAAGCCATACAAATACATAATTATTAATAATAAAATAAAAATCTTTATTAGAAAACATGTTTGTACAAACAAATTTGAGATTGAAGCATCCTTTTAAGCAGAAGATGCCTGTATTAGGAGACACCGCTGTTTCACACACAAATTATTATGCAGCACAAAATTTAAAAACGAAGTGACCTTTTTATAATTTCTAGAATTCCTTCCATTTCAAAACTTCGTTGAACCGAACTATGTATGCACTATCTATAGTATAAACCTAGGTGGGTTCTAGCAGATAGTATTTTACATAATTGTTTCTCTATTACAAAGTATGATCGCTTGTATGGATACTAAGTATTGACTGGAATCCATTTTGTTTCTAATTTGCATAGGTATTGCATACCAGCTTGGCTAGTTTTAAATCGTCGCAGAAATAGATAATACAATTACATTGGATATTACATTGTTGAACTGCCTCGTTAGCCTAGTGGTATTAAGCGCGACTGCTATGCTAGAGGTCTTGGTTCAATTCCCAGGCCGAGCGTTATTGGGATTTTCTATAAAATTCTGAGTAGCTCGGAGTTACGATTTGTGCCCGATTAATGGCAATAGCAATAGGCTCGCCCCCTATTATCTGGGAACTAAACATACCGGCGAACTGTAGGTGTACATTGGTACACCTCTTCCTAACCCTTTGGGGAATACGGCGTGATGGTATGTGTAATTACATGAGAAAAATACAGGGTGTTTTTTTATTAAGTATTATATTTTTCCATTTACTTTTTTTGCCGAGCAACTTTAACATGATAAACAAAAAAATATGAAAATATTATTTTTAATTTATTCACAGAATAAATAACATTTATCGTTTTATCATTTATCATTATTTATATGAAGTCTGTTAAAAAGACATAAAATATGGTCAAGTAAACAAACAACAATTTATTGTTGTCGTAAATTCTCAATTATTGGAATTATAATAGTACTGTTGTTTTAGCTCAAATTAAAAGCAAAATATCTAATAATAATATGTCTTTTAACTATAAAATAATGTTTTAAAACTCCGTATAATTGTAAGTCCAGTTAGAAATACGGGAGATAATATAACTGTAATGATTAATGAGCAATCATCTATACTAATATTATAAAGAGGTAAGATTTGTTTGTTTGTTTGTAACGAATAGGCTCCGAAAGTACTGGACTGATTTTAACCATTTTTACAGCAATAGATAGCGACATTAGTCCTGAGTAACATAGGCTATATATATATAACATTACGCTGCGACCCACGGGAGCGGAGCGTTAATCAAAGACATACCTAACTCATGGCGGGTAAAATAAGCCACGCGGACGAAGTCGCGGGCTGTTCGCTAGTTTCTAATAATTTCCTTTAAAACCTGCGTGTACGCAACTCTGGCCTGACTTGCGTATCCGCAGTACTTAACTGTAGAAATAAAAGATAGATTGCACAGAAATAAGCAGTATGACTAGTGACTGTATAATCACGCCCAATTGCTGCCCAATGACTTCTAATTAGTGCAATTAATCCGCATATAAACAATACATCAGCGTTGCAACAGACCGTCTATACGAGCGCTGTAAAGGTCCGACTACACTGGGGTTGCACAAATAGTTTGTGCAAAAGTTTGCACAAACATCATGTCTCTAAAAGGTACACATATAAAGTGTAAATTTATTTTTAAGCGTTACATGCTTGCTTGTGGCCTAATTGACATAAATATTTTGGCTTTGACTTTGTGCAACTTGTTTTTGTGCAACTAATATTGAGCGTGTAGTCGCCATTAGTAGTGATGCTTGCCAAAACAGAACGAGGAACATTAAATTTATTTACAGACACGATTTATGTTGTATTCAGTTAAATATAGATTAGTATGTAGTAATTAGCGTTTGTTTAATTATCTTAATTAATGAGGGGTAGAGATGAATGATATATCAATCCTCAAGCAAGAGTCATTAAGATGAAAGAGTTCTGAGAGGAGAACCTAATTCATTTTACCTCTTTCTGAGATTACAGGCTTTTGTAAGGTAGGTAATTGTCTTTTAAGATGACAAAAGTGTTAAATTCAAATTATTCTTGACAATTATCTGGCTTTTTTTTATAGTGGATATTTTTAATTTACAAGCGATCAATTTTCTAACAAAAACGATGGTATTTAAAATACTTGATATACTTTTTGGAGCTCAAGGATTTATGACTATTTAGTACTTTAACTATAGGATAAACAATGGAATACAAAAAACAAGCTATCAACATAAAAAAAAAAAGTAATTATTCAAGGAGAAATACGCCTGCAGTCCAAGTTACTCCACAATATTCAATAAAATGCAAAGTTTATTTCGTCCTCTTCTCGCGCCAAAGTGATTTTTCTTATTGGATGTCAAAGACGAGTCTTAAAGCGTATTTTATTGCTACTCAAATTAAAACCAACATCTTTAGTGGCACGATGGATGACGAAGCGCTAAAACGAACTCTTACAAAGCTGCAGAGACTTGTTAAGGCTCTGTAATACCTACACGGCTTTTTTTAATTAAATATCTACAATTCCTTGTCAAATTTGGCCAACGAAAAATGGTAAATCAAAATACTTACCTCCACTGTCAGGATTATTGGCTTCAAATGTCTTGCTCGTCATATGAAACAGCGCGTCAAGAGGAGTGTGAGGTGCTGCGGAGCCCTGCTGCGGCGCGCGCCGTGGCTCCGAGCAGCAGTCCGACGCCGACGAGGACCTCTCAGAGGCAGAGTCGCAGCACTCCGCTGGCGCCATGTCCCGCGGCCGCAGCAGCCCCAGAGCTGCCAGCCTCCAGCGCTCACCGTCCAGCAACGCAGCACCAGCCAGCCGCTGCAGCCGCTGCAACCGCTCGAATCCCGAGGCATCCCATGGACGCACTATACGTGGCGGGGTGCGCGGACTATGCGACAAAATGTCCAAAATAGAAAAACTCTTCACTCCATCCCCTCGCCTCTCCTCTGCCGGCTCCGAAGCCATCTTCAAGCGCTTCAGCGGCCTAAAGTAGTCGTGTGGTGAAGGAGATCGCGACGGTGCCGGCGATGGCCGACCAACACTGATATCGTCCTCAGAACAGCTGTGTCCTGACATCGACTCCTCCTCCATTTTCAGTTCACAGATCCATCACACAACAGTCACAAAATATTTCGGAACGTTCAGTTGATTGTGTTTATCTCACAAAACATCAAGCTAACACGAGATACGGCTGACGGCTCGACGCGCCTCGGTCAACTGACGTGGCGGGTGACAGCCCTGGCACGGGCGGTGAACAGAGGCGTGGCCCATTAGGCTTGGGCCAATGGGAGCGGGGCATTTTATTGCGGGAGTGTTGCGATTGGTTGAGATGGGCTGGTGAGGCGCGCCGGAGTGTCACACTTGCCTCTCCAATAAAACTTTTTAATCCGGACCTGGATTGGGGGGCGAGATTCGTGGTGTGATTAATTTAGGTGTGCGCGGGTGGACGCGGCGCCCGGCGGGGCTGGGGAGGGGGGGCGCCGGTTAATTACCGGGATGAAGACGCGAGTCTAACTACTCGCTCCATTATTTAGCGTCGATAAGGCCGACGTTTGTCACTGGAGAAATTGCCACTTTCCTTCATTTATAGTTCATCGGTTAATTGTCTAAACTCGGCGGCGACCATGCTAACAGTCATTGGACCTACCAACTGCTTATTGGCGGGAACTTTACAGGTGTTCCATTAAATTGCTATTTGATTTTTCCTTGTGATGTTTCTACCGGTCTGATATTAACTTAGACTTGACACTGTAATTGTCTTGACAATTAAAGTGACTGAAGTGTGATTAAAAGATATTACTTTTTTATTTTTCCACTGTATTCTGGTAGCCCTTCCATAGAAGAAGTTTCGAATTACACTCTTTTTTTTACAATAAAATTGATACTTTCAACAGTTTGATTTCATTTTTGATATTGGTAAATGACAACCCATGACTGAGTGAATATTACACGTATACACGTATTACCTACGCGTACAGTACCTATTTCTTCTTATGATCCGAACTGAATTTCAGAGATAGAAATTATTTAAATTTTCAACAGGACCTAAAAAGAGTTACGAGAGAATTTGGATTCGTTGAGTATACTCAACGTTGTAAATAAAAAAAAAAGTCGTCAATTTTTCTTCTATGGTTCTTATCCTAAATAAGGACTCTTTTTTCAACATTATTTAAGACAACTTGTAAACGCTGATTTTACTTGTTTCAATATAATAGAACATATTTTAACTATGTTATTTTCAATTAATATCTATCTATATATATATATATACCATCACGCCTGTATTCCCCGAAGGGTTAGGCAGAGGTGTACCGATGTACACCCACAGTTCGCCGGTATATTTAGGTCCCATGTAATAGGTGGCGAGCCTATTGCCATTAACCGGGCACAAATCCAAACTCCGAGCTGCAATAATATCTATCTGTAATATCTATCTGTTAGACAAAATTCTATTTTCGAACTGCGGTTAGATAGATTCTGTTTTTGATCGCTATATATGGGTATGGGTACTCTTTCCGAGTAATCCTAATAATAAGCTTAAAACTTTGTGTTGTTTGAAGTTGTCATATCTATCAGAAACATTTTATGAATTAATCTCATAAAGAATAAACTCGAATTACTTACACCTTGAAGACTCAACCAAAAAATACTTGCACTTAAAATTCAAATTCACCGTGGAACCGTTATTACGGCAGCCATTTTGTATGTTTACTTTCCGCGCGTCACGCTCTGTGGCTTTTGGGGTGACTGATGTGGAAAAATTAATCTAATTTGACATTGAGTTTAGTTTTAATGGGGGCACTGACTGGCACTCATTCAGCCTTGCTTTGATAGGGTGGGGTGAGTGTGATGTTGTCTTTAGGGCTTAGAATTCTAATTATTTTTGTTGTCAATGAACATAGTATTTAAAATTATGTTCAATGTAGAATACCTACGTATTACCTATGTTTTTGCTGTAGGTACCCTAACATACTTAGAAATACGGCAATATTCTACGATTTTTTAATAACAGTTTTGCTTATCATAAAATGTCTAATATAAATTAAATTTCAGTGTACGCAGTTGGAGTTACTTTTATTTTGTTTAGCCTTTTTATCTTATAATAATATATTTTTGGGAGAAAACGCCAAGGCAGCCCGCAATATTCTAATTTGCAGTCCAGTATAGGTTTGTACAATAAAAAAAAATAGACGTCATACTAACATAATTAAATGTAAAGTACCTATTTACACAAATAGTAAGTGAAACTATGAACATAAATGTCCAACTTATAATCACCTGTAAGTGTGACTATTTAATAAAAACGTGACATTTGCCGCCAATTTCAACTCACAGAGAGCTATATTGACTATTGTAATGTTTTTGAATTCCCCTCTAGTCCCTTTGACTCAGCTTACAATAATTTCATTCAATTACATTGTGTCACATTAAAAGCCTCTTTAATTTCACCCCACCATACATAATACAACACGCCATAAAATCAACCATTATTTTAATATCTCAATAAACATAACAAAGAAACAAAAACAATCAATAAAATAAACATTTCAACAGTTTAATCCATGTTATTAGTTCCGATGTTATTTCCTAAACGCGCGACCGGAACCGACGCCATATTGTGCGCTTTCCCGCGCGCCGATCGACCAATCAGCTTCGATATCCGCCGCCATAGACATCAAATTGATATTATTAACGGAGCAATTATTGATAATATTTTTCTATTATTCCATTTTTATCATACCGTGACATTATTATTTTATCCATTATTTTATAGTATCATAGTTTCGTTTTACGATTGAATTAGATGCCTGTAACAGATAGGTTGAGTATATAAAGTTATTACCATACAAAATGCCTTTTATTTTGAGTGAGTTAATCAAAATAAGTACATACCTTACCTGCCCATGTTTTGGTATACTTACAATAATTTCCAATGATATTATTTCCATTGTCTATTTGAACTGATGTTGGTAGGGAGAACTTAGCTATAGGTATTTGTAATGAAATAATGGGATATAAAATGTACCTAGTAGATTAGTTAGTGAGTGAGTGTTAGTTAGTTAGTGATTACTTACCTAATAGTTTTTTTTTCTCTTGGATACTACAATGCACGGTCTGCTACCAGTCTACATATTACACTACATAATATTAGATTGAACTCCCCGGAAAGTGGTAGGATAGTTCTACTGAAATTATTCTTAGAGGTGATCCATGAAAAACCGCCTGGCAGCTGCTGCTATCAAGTCCGTATTGTTCTATTTTCGAAAATTCTTTATAATTATCATTATTCAGAATTTCATTTTAATCTCTTTAAATAAGGTTGAATATGATTTAACCAGCCAGAACCTCTACACAACCTCTCTCTAGTAGGTACATAATTGTTAAAATAAATAAGTATTATGTAGGAAGATTACACCGTGGAGACCTAAAACACAACTATCTGAGTCACTTTTCTATTATTCTGGATCAGATTTCAATAATTATAATTATAAGTAATACCAGCCTATAACGCCTCTTGTCGTACCTACTGAGAAGGCACAAGCATTGATCACCACACTTGCGCAAGATGGATTGGCGATTCCATAGGTACTGTCAACTGTAAGTTCCTATTTCCTCGCGATATTTTCCTTCACCGATATCAGTGCTGTCCCGATTTGTGTGACGGTTTTTCCGTGTATCAGTCTCTTAGAAAGCACGTAAAGCCGTTGGTCCTGCGCTTGATCTCTCCCCTTTTGTGTCGGATTGCCGTCCCCGCACTATGAGAGTTAGGGAAGCGGAAGTGCACCTGTCTTTGCGCACACACTTGTGCACTATAATATCTCCGGCGTACTTGGCTAGTCTGCATTAAGATTAGCCGCTGTGAATGGAATCGGTCTGGAGAATACCTTCATTATCAGTGATATCCAAGATAAACTTAGAAAGTACATAGCAATGTAAAAAGTTTAATGTAAACAAAGCACCCAACCATCTTCTCGCTATTTAAATAACAGGACATCCTGCTAGTCTATCTTATACAAAACAATTTCTCTGCAGCCTCCCGCCCACTTCCTTGCATAATGGCGCGAAGTGCAACTGTTACTCATCATAATGTCCACAAATTGCGTCCGCTGTTGTTACTGGCCGCTTTTTACTTCCACCTCCTGAATAGTCATCATTAGAAACTCTTTGGAAGTTATTAAATAGTGTTTAGTTGATTTTATGGCGTTTATTTGAAAAAGGAACAAAATGGCTGACCTATTTTGTTTACTTATGTTTCTTTGGCCTTAGAAAACTCTTTGATCGGTTTGAATAGCATTCAACAGTTTGCTGTTACATCTGGAAATCGATCTATTTTGAACCATTAGGGTCTGCCCCCACGACCGATAATCGGGCCGATTCTCGACTGTTTCTTCTAGCCGGCGAAGAAATCTGTCAAAAAAACGGCTCGATAATCGGGCCGATTAGCGGTCGTGGGGGCAGACCCTTAGGTACTCAAAAAATTAGAAACATTTTTTGACTGCTTAGTACAGAGCCTACTTAGTAGTATTGTTGTTGCTCTCAGGTTTTATACCATAGTTTCAGTAAGTATTTTACTTCGACTTGACGTATATTTTATTTTCTTATTGTTTTATTGTTTATTTATTTTTAATACGATGCCTAAGTTTTATTATTGATACCACGTATTACTTGAAGGTACTTAGTTCTTTTTTGGAAGCTTGAAATTAGCCATTACAATTGTATTACCTAAGTATATTGTATAGTGGGTGTACATTGGTACACCTCTGCCTAACCCTTTCGGGAATACAGGCTTGATGGTATGTTACCCATGTATTCTAAATACCTATAATAATTATAAGTCAGGATATTTTTTTTTATTACCTAAATAGAAAAATGAATATACATTACAAGTTATAAAATAAGGTAATTTTATTTCGATATCACGGGTAGCTATAATGTGAAAGATTTTACAGAGGAGGGAATACAAACTAGACAATTTAGATTTAGCTGTCGGCAGGTGTAATTAAACCTTTTTCTAGACCAAACTAAATGTGAAAGAAAGCAAAACTATAACTAAATTGAAATCCTAAAGTAATCTCCTAATATTTTCTGGTCACGTGCAAGTGCAATGCACCGGACTAAAAATGAACTGAAGAAAAACTTTTATATTAGGTGCGATTCGTTAACGTTTTTTATTTACAGCATTTTTAAATAAGGCCTGTTTTCACCAATATTTCTATTTACATCATAGAGAAATCGTCATAAACAACTGTTTAAATTCGTTACCGGCTGAAAAGATTATGGTAAACACGGGCCTTAGTAGGTACTAGATGCTAGAAAATAAACATAGTAAAAAGGTTGTTAACCTCTATTTTCTTGTGAAGATGATAATTATGTCGATTTTCTGTAGTTAATTAACTGTGGAAGTTTATTATTTTATATCTATATATTACCGTATTTGCTTTCTTATCTCTTCACTGTCTAAGATTATCTTAATAATCTAGCTAAGTTATATTGGTCAAATTATGATGGTCTCTTTCACAAACGACACATTAAGAATTGAAGTTGAGTTTTACGACAACGATTAACCAACCAACTGTTTCATAAAATAAACTATACTGAAGATAGGCATTGCGGGCCAATAATTTGCTTTTAAATCCAGTTAAAAAAATACAGACGGAAGCTAAAGCTAAAAGCTCAAAAAACTTAATACGAAAGCGCCAAAAAGAGCATCTGCGGTCGCCGTTTTAACATTTCAAATAACACAACCTAACAATTATAAAGAAACCCCCAATTTTAATAAATGACATCTCCATTGCCACCCTGCAGTTATATAGGTTGTCCGGCAAACATGCTTAGCAATGGAAGGGTGGCGCTGCTCGCCAAGGGAAGGTTTCGAATTCAATACATTTCTTGTTAGTTCCATTTTTCGCCGCACGTATTTTATAAGGGTGTGTTCGTTCGAAATATAGGTGGCGAACTATTTGGTTCAAATTGATAACGGAAGCTAACCCCCGACTGCATAATGCGTTGTGTTGTATGTCATTAGGGGTCTCTAGTACCCGTAGACACGGCAGTGGGACTCGCGGTTATGTGGGTGTGTATGATCTTTGGGAGTTTAGGGTTGATTTTTCTTGAAAGCTTGTATGAAAAATCATGGCAAATGTAGATCTCAAATCAGATGAGCAAAGATGATGATGCGTGGATCAGATAAGATCGTTTAATCAAATTGAGCATCCTCCATACTTCTTAAATGCTGTGAATCTCCTGAAATTATCTTTCAGTAGACTTAGTGAACCTGAAAAGAAATCATAGTAGTGATCTGTGATTTATTTAGTGACAAACTTAAACGTGTTAGGGTAGGTACAGTTGATTGTCTGATATAAAATAATTAATACTTAATTCGAAAATCCGGAAAAACAATAGCCAGTTTCATCTATACCTACCTATAAATCGGTAATACACCCGAAAAGATCTTACATTTTTGTGGTCGAACCAGTCAAAACCATCCGACCTAAACGGGAACACACCAAAATAGTCCGTAATTTCGGGTGCGGTCATTATGACACGTCTTAATTTAGTTTCAACACATAAATTGTAATAAGTAGACACGGGCCAATGCGGGTGGCCTTAAGACGAACCAACATTAGTGCACAATGGAATAACGTGATCGACTTGATGGAAAACGAACGATATTAGGAGATTTAGGAAACTAATTAACAATGTTTCCAATAAATTACATCAAAATAAATTAAATAAAGTTTTGTCGCCGAATTTTTAGTCTATGATCTCTGACGTTCCTTAATTAATAATAGTTTCGCATTGTTAGTTTGTAATGCGTTTCGAATTTCGATAAAGTGGATTCGATTAAGACAGATTCGATTTGCGAAGTAAATTATAAATCATTGAAACTGTGTAGGAGAAAATAAGTTAGAAAATAAGTAGATATTGAGCTCTCTCTTAATATAAATAAGATATCTACTTTTATGATGAATGGAAAAATTAACAGCTCAATTAATTTTTCTTCACTGAACATTAGATTGAACTGTCAAGCTTTTAAAAACGGTGTCTATGGCGACAGTTCTTTTTTCAAATTATAAAAGCAACGGAAACAAACAGCTCTAGGGGTGTATTACAATGATGGTCCCTATTACCAAATCGGTCAATTTCGTCATTACACGTCTATATTTGTTCGACTCATAACGCGATGTGTGGCCAGTAATCGATTACCATAAGTGCTGGCTGGTGGAACAGGAAATAAATGTGTTTTTTTGTGCGTTTGAAATTGGAAGGCTTTTTTTTATTTTAGGAAGTGTGATGTCTGACGCCGTGGAGTTGGTTTCAATGAATTAAGCCATTTTGTTTTTATATTCTTTTTTTTTTAAATAAAATCTCTGAAAAGTTTGCTAAGGTGTTTTTAATATAATCTAAATTCTACCTACTAAGAACTTTGGTAAATGGTATCATTGATAAATTGACAATGTATTTGAATGTAATTAAGATGACACGGTTCACGCAGTAGCTGAGCGATTAGCTGCTGCGCTGCGTGAAGCGGACTCGATTTCTGCACGGAACAAATATTTGTATAGTCTACAGATATTATTATTTGTTTCGGTTCTGGCCGTTTATTTATGTGAGTTTATATGTTTGTAAACGCACCCACAATACGGGAGAAATTCCTAGTGTGGGGCAACGGTAAGAAAAAAATATACATATACATAAACTCACGCCTTTTTCCCATGGGGGTAGGCAGAAACCACAGAACGCCACCTGCTACGATCCTTACATACTTCTTTCGCCTCGTCCGCATTCATACATCTGGTCATACAAGCACGCCGGTTACGAGTACTGCGCACCTGACCTTTCTGAAGAACCTCACTAATAAGGGCAGGGTAGGTCTTTCTAGGGTGTCCCCTCCCGGCATTGCCATTCACATCTGCCATATAAATCCCTTTTGTTAAAAAAAAATATTTAGATTAATTTGCGTCGTTTATTGAACACAATGCTAACAAGATAAAAACAATTAACCAATCACAATTACAACCCATAACTTTGCCACATACCAGCACAGTACATCTCGCATATCTATGGTAATACTAATATTATGAAGAGGTAAGAATTTCTGGTTTGTTTGTAACGAATAAGCTCCAAAACTACTAAACCGATTTTAGCCATTTTTTCACCAATAGACAGCTACATTATTCCTGAGTAACATAGGCTATACAACATAACGCTACAACACACGGGAGCGGAGTATTAACCAAAGACATAACGTAAGGCGGGTGAAGTCGCAGGCATCTCGCTAGTTACATTTCAATATCTAAAACGATAGGTAACCAAATCAAATTCCATCCATGAGCGTGTATCCTAAGTCGAAGTAAACACAGCATGGAATACATTGATATCGAAGCAGACGGTAGCTGCACGGGGCGCATTACAGGGAATTGCATTCAATCGAGTGTTTGTACTGAACTGATTGCTTTTACTGTTTGAGGTACGAGGGACTGATGGTGGACCTTAGTTCGTAGTAGTTTTTAATTATTATTTTTTTTGCATTTTTTCTTGGTCTAGACTCTAGGTCAATCACAGTGAAGGCAGGTTTGGGGTGGCGAGTGAAAAGAAAACCTGAAAAGAATTGGAGGATGCCTTGGGATTTTTTTAAGGATCAAATGACTTCTTCCGTTTAAGGCGGAGCGGAAGGGAGTGTCAGACTCTTACTGACTCAAACCCATCCGTGTTCCACCGACTGCCCGTTGCGGTCCAGGGTCGTGGTGACTCTTTCGACCTACTTCCGCAACCCTGCCAGGAGGCTTTGGCCTTCTGCTTTGGCAGTGGAATATTACAGGTTATTAAAACATACTTAGGAAGTATAACTGTATTTGGACTTTAACAACTTCAAACTTGGGAACTTCTAGGTACTGAATATTTTTACTGGAATTAAATTCTGATAGATAAAATAAAATATAGGTTATTTTATTAAATTTATAGGTAAGTAAAACCTTCTTTCTATTTCGGAACCGTGTTTAATTTATGGACCAATATGGTTAAATCAGCTAGAGCCTTTACAATACCTACTACCACGGGGTCTCAACGGGAACGAATTATAATTAGTCTTGAAAAAAAATCATAGATGGCAGTATAGGTTACTCTAACAAAATTTACAACCACTAAATTGCGTTAAACGGCAGATTTTGGCTGAAGTAAGATTAGTAAATATTAAAACTTCATTGCTCAAGGCTGATTTATCTATTTACATTCATAAATCACGTAATTTCGGCAAAAAAAAAAACTGAAAACTTTAACTTCCATTCGAACGTGATTCGAACCCATAGAATGATAAAGTCGTTAGATCCAGCTATCTGTTACCCATTTAGTTTAGAGCTATTTGCAATAGATGGCGTTTTACTCAATTTTTACAATAAGGGTAAGGGTAGCAACTATTGTTATTAATTTACGTTTAGTTACTTCATTTATGTTTACTTATTAATTTTTTTTATAAATATATTACTTACAACTCAGATCAAAGAAATAGGCAGATAGAACGTGCGCGAAAAACAAATTGATGCTAGTGTTTATTTATGTGTGCGCGGCTGATAAGTGGCGCCGTGTACGGACACGTGCATCTGTGTGCGTTTACGGTTGCCAGATATTGAGAAATAATACTCCCATATTTTTGTTCAGTTAAATTGTTCTCAAATATTGTAGGTACTACAATTTTTTTTTATTGGAAACGCGATTTTGCTCTATGGTTATACCCAGATAGCAAAAGCGTGTAGTATTTATTAATTAACAAATAATAAGGAATAAAAGTTAATATGCGTAATTACTTACTACCTATTTAATTAATTTATATCAGACCAGATATAACATTTAATAACGCTTTTTGGTAATTTGTTTAATAAACTATTTAAGAATAGGTTTTTTAATTTAAAAAGATAAACAATTTGTTATAACAATCAACATAAGTATTTTACACACAATCATTAAACCCGAATAAATAATTTTTCCCGTCATAAACTAGCAACACAGACGATTTACTGTTAAGGTTTTGTGTTTCAAGTGAACCGAAAATATTTTATAAAAAATAAATACCAAAACAATAAAAATAACAAGAGTTATCTGAGGAAAGATATTCCATCTTGTTTTCTTTGTTTTTTGTGAACAACTTTTGCAGTGCAGGTACCTACACACAAGACGTTTTATGTTATGTTTTGACTTAAAATGGCAAATCACTAGAGACGTGTGAGCGAGACGATGCGTAGCTTGGTACTGTCGCGTTTTTTTTTTTAGGAAAGAAAGACCACTCGTAGCACAACAACAACACGATAAGGTTGAAGCTACTTAACCGGACCACGGTAATATAATAATACAGTAGTGTAACTCGGCCGCATGACAGAAATAAATGCCTACAGCCGCGCGGTACGTAAACATGCGTTAGACTTTAGAGGCTGCCCGTCTCCAGTATTTTAATCTGTCTGCACCGCGCGCGCACCCCATGATCGAGGCGCGTAGGTATAGCTCGCGTTTCGTCCGTTTGTATGAAGTTGGAGTACTGTGTTATAATATTACCGTGACCGGACTATCCTGTGGTGGCCAAAAATTACTTTAAGGCCCCCAGCCAGGGCTACTGTCGGGAGTTTGTATTCGCTTTTGATTTTGTATTTGCTTTGATGGACACACTCGCGTGTTCTGAGCGCTCTATCTGCCTATTTTTTTGATCTGAGACTTACAAGTAAAAAAAAACTTTTTTTTTTCATTTTATTAAACCTGGAACTATCAAATTTACTAAACATTAATCAAGCAGATAGTTATTCTTTTTGGCCATGTCAATTCATTCCCGTCATGTCTGATCGTAGACAGAGTGTCTGCGTCGACCTGATTCGAATGTGTTTTTGTTTTCTTCTATACGACCTGGCTACGAATTACGGATTTTGGAAAAGACACCAGCCTATGACTTGACCTGGACCCTGAATACTGAATAAAAACGAACCTTGCACATACGACGACCTAAGCTAGTGAATTTCGGATTTTGATTTTCTCCTCACTAGGAGCTGTGCTAGGAGCATTCTCGTGTAATGTAATGTAATGTTACAGATACGAATTTGAACATTACAAATAATATCCTTGGGGTCGAGTTAATAATATCGAAAGTCATTACATTAACAACATTGCTGTATCGACAACGTTCCATCGACGAGTTAATGAATCGACAGTAGGTACCCAAAATCAATGGTACGCTACATCTACCAGTACTTACTCCAAATCGATGGCACGGTGTCGATACAAGCAGCGTAGGTACCTACTATTAATATTATGTAATAATATATCTTATTCCAGCGATTTCACCCTTTCCCACTACAACTCAAAAATTATCCCACGGGAACGTAAAATCAGAATAAAAACTATCGTAAAAAAAATCCGGGTTGTAAACTAGTCGTGTACCAAACATCCAAATCCGTTCAGTGTTTTTAGCGTGAAAGAGTAAGAAACATCCATCCATTCTCACAAACTTTCGTAGGTATTTATGATAACACTGTTAAAGCCGCAAATCGTTGCGCGAATCATATTGTGATCAACATTCAAACTGAAAGTGACCTTCGAATTGTAAAAAACGTGAGAAAAGTTGATAGCTCACTCACACAAATAAAACTGTTGTCCTTGAACTCACGATGCGGTGCAATGAAGAGAACAGAGAATCTATAGAAAAGCAACGCCCTCTAGAGTATCATTGCCACTTAGTTTCGATTCCACTTATTATTTAGGTTGACTCCTAGATGGCGTTGTAAAACTACTGTTTCTGGCAATTAGTGAGTCGCCGGTACTGCCATCTATTGAGAAAATGGAGAAAAAAATATTGCCAGTCGAATTGCCAGTTTTAGGAAGGTCACATTTCTTTGTATGGGATTGGGTATCTGTATTGTAATCTGTGCTACTACTGTGAAATTATCAATGTTCATGGCATTTCAGAGTACTGTTAACGAGAAGTACATATAATATGTACTTAACCGTCAAGATAATCTTATCCGAAAATACTGAAGACCTTAGTGTGTGTTTTTCTTACTCCTCTAATAATCTTTTCTGATTAATTTGGTAGGTACACCTACTGGTACATCTACCCTACTTCGTTGTTAGGCAAACTCGTAAACCATTTATGTATTGAATTGTGAGCAATGAAGATTAAAGTTGGATTATTTTGTCTATTGCTATTTGCTTGCAATAAGGTTGATGACGGATAGCAGATTAAATAAACATTGTTGTAATGAACGACTACTTTGTCTTTTAGTGGAAAATGATAATTCATAGAAAGAAGAGATTGAAGGAGAACTAAAAAAAAAAACGACGGGTTGCACTCCGGGAGTGCCGACAGAAGTGAAAACTTGAATATTCACGTTGTGCATTTTTGATGTTTTGGAATGGTTAGGGAATAATTTGGCACGAATTGCTTTAATTATCAGTATAAGGTACTATCATTTATGTGGTAGAATACAATATTTATTTATTGCGCTATCGTACACAAACATGACAATTCGCGACAGGACACGTGACCTGATCGAAAATCTTACGAAATTTCGATCAGGTCACGTGTCCTGACGCGAGTTTAACATTTTTTACCCATTACAAAAAAAAATGTACAACGCCGCTAAAGAAGTTTTCACTTTAAAAATGCTTTAAAAAGTTTTCTTTTTTGTTTCTTGTTTATTTTTGTTGCCGTAAAAGAAGTACGGACTGGGGTCTGGTAGCTGCTTGACCGAAGTCATTACAAGATGACAAACATTTTGAGGATAAATAGAGGAATATGTTGTTAAGAAACAAATACAAAATACTTTATTTGCTTTAACAATTTTTGTACTACTTGGCTATTGTTTAAAATATCCTTTTAGGAAAGAGATGCCTTTAAGAAGAGACTTCCCCATCTTATATTTTTAAAATTGCAGTACAATTACAGAAGTTAGTTAGCTAGTTTTAGTTTTTAAATATTATTAAAGCTCAAATAACCAAAAAAAGCTATATCCAACAAAACATAACCGCTAGCCGTGTTACTTGAACGTAAGAGAATATGGTATCTTGCATGCCTATCATCATCATCTCCTTAGCCTTTTCTCAACTACGTTGTGGTCGGCTTCCAGTCTAACCGGATGCAGCTGAATACCAATGACCTACCTGCCTACCACAAACTGCCTATCTGACCTCCACAACCCAGTAACTGGGCAACACGATACCTCTTGATTAGACTGGTTGTCAGACTTCTTGGCTTCTGACTATCCGTAACGGCTGTCAAAGATCTACGAATGACAGCCGGGACCAACGGCTTTACGGGCTTTCCGAGACACGGAGGTGTCACATCACCACCAACTTCCAAACTCCTGGCTGTTATTAAGAAATTCCTAATGGAAAAACCCAATAACACTTTTTGCCCGACCTGGGAATCGAACCCGGGACCCCACGCTCCTCAGTTTTTAATTCAATTTTTCATACATAAGAAAAAATGGATTACCTGCCCCCTTTATAAAAAGATGATTAGAATTGTTAGTGAGTTACATAATTCGGTTGATTGTCAGTACATGTCTAGCAGTGGCCCGAAAAAGGTTGAAATTGAATTAAATACTAAATTAGGTAAATTTTGTATGCTAACGTATTAATTAGGTAACTAATCACTTTTGTGATCTATTTGAATAAAGACATTTACGCTGAAGATAAGCAAGCTTCAAATATGGAAAAAGCGTAACGTCTTGACCAGTCAATAAGAAATATTTCACGCAATTATTGGTAAATCGAGTGGAAAATCCATCTATTTTGATAGTTTTCAGCACTTTTTCTTATTTTTGTTGACCTGCGTACTCGATTCCAAAACGTTTTACTTTTTATTTGGTTTAATTAGCGATGAATTTCTTCAAGATTTATCCTGTACAGCATGTGATAGTTAGGGCTTGTTTCAACATCTTCCGATCTTTGTATAAGTTATGATTAAATTACTTGGTAGATCATTCTTTTTTAATACATTCTGTTAAAATTTTGAATATATCTGATGATTACTGTTCAATCAGAGGTGATAAAAACGGGCCTTAGACTTTGACCATGTCTTTATTTCGTATCAGCAAGGGCGGTTTTTATAATTAAAAGTTTTGCTACTGCTGTGCGGTAAAGTTTTCTTAAAAAAAAATGAATTTGATATATCTTCATCGCTTTTCATTACCACACTCCAGATTTTCATTATCCAAACATTTTTTAGTAGGTAAATTGTCATCAAACCTATCATCAATATTCATACAATAATCAGATCGATCGTCAATCCTCGTCAAAGTTCGTGAATGGTCGGGTGACATCGGGTGACATCGGGCGACATCGGCGCTGACGCGTCAAGCCGCGCGACAAAGCGATGGAGGCGACGGCGACGTGGCTAATCATTTGTATTGTTGTTCTGCAGATGTTCGGGCACGTAGGGTGACACTGAGTGTTGAAGAAGGGGGATAACTTGACTTTTAGCTGTATCGGCAAGTAATACCATGTTTTATACCAACTTCATTGACTAGCCAACTATATGCGAGTGGATTTCAAAATAATTTTTTTAGATCCTCAACAGAGCCCAGAGCTCTCTTTGTAACTCTGAGCACTCTTTCAGTCAAGTTAAGGAGCTCATAGGGCAAAAAATACTACTACACATTTAGGTAGGCAGATAACTACTACGTAGCTTAAGAACCTGGGAACCGCCTGAAACAACTGTCATAGCATAGCTCCATAGCCCATAAAAAAAACTATGAACAAAAAAAAATTGTGAACCCCAAGTACCTAATATTCAAAAACGTCACTTCAAAAGTGACAACATCACTTTATAACTTCAAAAGTCATAAAAAATCAGCACACACATATCCACACACATATCCCGCAAATACAAGCGCAACTCCTTGCCACCCCACAATAACAATATGTGTCCGTTTAATGACGCGTGACCGATGTACTTCAGTTATTGAGCGTCTCCATTATACAGCCGTGATAGATAGGCTCGAGCACGGGATGAATGCCTAATTGAGCCACCATCACATTTGTGATCGAGATGTTTTAATGTGTGATCAGGGATTAAAGAATGGGTGATTAAATAATGAAGGATCTGTGAAAATGGGGGTGATTTTAAACCCTATTGGTCCTCAGGTCCCAATCCCAAATCCCATGGCTAAAATTTTACTCTATAGGCGAGTTTGTAGGTTCACAACCGGGCACGGGCAAGTACCATTGTGATTTTTTCTATTTTTAGTTTAAATACCATCACGCCTGTATTTCCCGAAGGGTTAGGCAGAGGTGTACCAATGTACACCAACAGTTCGCCGGTATATTTAGGTCCCATGTAATAGGGGGCGCGCCTATTGCCATTACCAAATTGCCAGTTGCCAAATCCAAACTCCGAGCTGCTACTGAGAAAAACCCAATAACACTTTTTGCTCGACCTTTTTCCATTCTTAGTTTATTAATGAAAACAGAAAAACATAGGGTCACAGTAAATTATCCTTCTCAGTTATTCAGTTTATAAAATATGTATTCTGTTTCAATATTAAGGAAATATATAGGCGAGAGCCAAATGGCAAATTTTGACTTTTTACTTAGGCTCTTCAGTTGTCAGATCTGCAGTTGTCCTTCGCGCACGCCAATACTCGCAGAGCGACAACAATAGTTTCTTCTAATTTTCAAAAATCTCTCCGCCCACCTTTCCTCTTGAAAGACCACACATAATCGAAGAAACGGTAGTAACACCAAATGAAAGTGTGTCATCAGCGTAACTGCCACTAAATCTGAACATAAAGCATCACAGACATAATAACATTAAGATGGCCGACCTCCGAAGCAGCTGATTATGCGCAACTGTGACATTATCTTCACGCAACAAAACAGGCATTAATAAAGGTGATAAAATTGTGGGACAACGGGATTCGAATTAAAATGTAAATCTAGATTCTTCAGAAAGGTCGGGTGCGCAGTACTCGTAACCGGCAAGCTTGTATGACCAGGTGTATGAACGCACGAGGTGAAAGAAGTAAGTAAGGATCGTAGCAGGTGGCGTTCTGTGTTTCTGCCTACCCCCATGGGAAAAACGCGTGAGTTTTTGTATGTATGTAAATCTATAGATTATGTGAAGATGATTATTTCGGAAGTAGATTATGAAGATATTAAAATTACGTACCTATTGGCCCAATAGTTATAACATAAATAACGACTTTCTAGAACCATCGATAAGAAATGAAGAAGAAAAAGAAGAAGAAGAAAAAGTTATTGTAGAGAAAAAGAATGACAGTACACGTTATCCACTTTGTCTGTATACGGGGTAAAATCTCGACATCGTAGCGAAACCTTTTACTACGGTTTGGTCCATCCCAGCCCTCAGCTTTAACAGTTTTCGTTGGTTATTAGTTTTGTTACGATGAAACCTTCCATCCCTTAGAATCTAAGGGATGGAAGGTTTCAGATTTGGTTTCATATTCATTCTAAGGGGATTATCTAAGGCTTAGATAATCCCCTTAGATGCATCTGGAGCATGCTGATTCACGGAATTCTTAAGAGACTATAATTATAAGCTTTGTTGTTCAGTTTTCTGATTTTGATTTTCCTTGTTTTTACATGTCTCAAGACTGGTCGCCGCTATGTTGATTATTTTTATTCAGCTTTCTTTACTTTCAGCTCAGACATCTGTTACCCGACATCAGTCAAAGATAAGGGCCATTCAATTTATATCTCATACCACTGAAAATAGTAAAAGATGCTGTCCTGTTACGTTATATTGCTATGTTTGACTCTGTCTCTCATCATGTACGCTAAGCTCCTGAATTTGTTCTAGAATGTCTATCATTCCGAAAATAAGCCTATGGCATCAAGTATTTATAAACATAAAAACATTGCTCTCGTTTCTTAATTTGAGCACGTTTTAACTATTGTAGCCTTTTAAATTATTTTTAATGCAGGTTCATATATCGGCCTTAAAATTCAAGAAATTATGTTCTATTTTTTTTTTGTTTAATAGTCTAAGCAAAAAGGCAAAAAAAAAAGCAAAGGCAAGGCAAAGGTAAAAGGCATTAACTCCGCCTTTGTACGGTATATTTTTTACATTTGTACATAAAGTTTTAATAAATAAATAAATAAATAAATAAGTATCGAGATTTTTTACTCATTTTTCTCTATACAAAACTACTCGTACATTTTGTAAGGAGTTACTAGATTTAATATACTCTTTTAAATGACATTCAAAAGTGCCTTTTAACGGTCCATGAAATAAATGATTCTTCTTTGACTTTGAGGTACCTCTATTCTGTCTCAAACTTTCTCATCATCAACATCATATGCAAGACCTCCCAAAAATCCTACAATCCGCCACTACAGACCACACGGCAGTCCCAGGACTATGAATAGCTAATTTAATGGCAGATGTCAGGATGTTAATGTCTCATTATATTCATAGTCAGTCCTCAGTAGTCATGAGCTGCAGATGTAATTAAAACATGAAGGACATCTCATAATGTAATGGT
Source organism: Caradrina clavipalpis (assembly GCA_932526535.1). Lineage (NCBI taxonomy): Eukaryota > Metazoa > Arthropoda > Insecta > Lepidoptera > Noctuidae > Caradrina > Caradrina clavipalpis. Next base: position 4,920,254 of record OW052110.1, read on the forward strand.
GTTCTTTGAAAACGTTTCACATGTGCAATAGATATATAGAAAACTGGTTATTGTCTAGGTACATAATACAGTAAGAAACTCGTAACTACCCCGTTGGTCTTGTAGTGGCAAGTACGACTGGCGAACGTAGGGTCCTGGGTTCGATCCCCAGGTCGGGCAAAAAGTGATATTGGGTTTATGGGAAAAAGCTTTTGTGCTATTTCAGACTATAATCTATGAAATCTATTTTTATGCTTAATTTGAGTTAGATCCGTTTAGCCGTTCTAATTTGTTTAAGTAACAAACATTTTACATCCAAAGTTTCGGCAGGCATTCATAATAACAGTACAAATTAAAAATGTTATTCATTTGCCTATTAAAAGAAGAAAATACGTTGTCCACTATTACAATTATAAAAAAGTGCTTAACAGAGCGAACATAATAATGTTTTAATGTAACTTATTAAAAATAAACATACTACATAGACGGAATTAATTACTTGTTTTTGTATTCTTAGATCTTCTTGAACTCGTGGCTTAATAATTACAGCCGCATAGACCGATCTTCCGGGTTAAGCCACGCTTGCCGAGGTTGGTTTGTGGATGGGTGACCATTTACCATAGCGAGATTCCTCCGTGCCTCGGAAAGTTCGTAAAGCCGTTGGTCCCGGCTGTCATTTGTAGATCTTAGACAGTCGTTACTGTTAGTCAGAAGCCAGAAAGTCTGACAACCAGTCTTACCAAGAGTATCGTATTACCCATTACTGGGTTGTGGAGGTCTGATAGGCAGTCGCTCCATGTAAAATACTGATATTCAGCTGCATCCGGTTCGACTGGAAGCCGACCCCAACATAGTTGGGAAAAGGCTAGGCAGATGATGAGATCTTCTTGAACTACCTATACCTTGACTTTGATAGTATTTACACTTGGAACACGGCTGTCATGTAAAAATAAAAGGTAGATATCATTAGCATGACGTGTCTGCAAAAAATCTTACGTATTTTTACGCTGCATCCACTCCAACTTCAGTCTACAGCGCATTTTTCAAAGACGCTCGCTAATTTTCACAAGGTAACATGAAAACGAGGCAGAGAGGCGCAAACATCTTTATCTTTAAGTAAACAACTCCATTTTGTACACCAATATCAAAGTGGACCACCTTTTAGCGCCTCCGTATTTAGTCACAGAATCCTTTTTGACTGGATTACAAACTTATTTGAGTGGAACAAAACTGGTGCCTTTACTTCAATCTCGGCGATGTTTTTATATCCATTGGCGGTTTACAAAGAACCTTTACAGGTCGTCTGTACTAAAATACTGCAGTGGATGTTGAAATAAGTCTGAATTTCGAGTTTCTGAGTTAGCTTTTAGAGTTCAATTTTGCGTGAACGGTTGGTAAGTAAAGTTGTCGGTCCGGTCATCTGTCATCAACGGATGTCACATTATGTCTCGTTTTTGGACCACAAAAGATTCGGGCTCCTTTCTAATCAGTTGTATTATATTATACAACTCTTTCCAAAACTTTTTCATCAGTTCACAATCCATTACCGGTTTTGCTTGAAGTTTGTTCGGCTGTTTTGTAGATAACGTGCAATGGAGATTTTTTTGACAGAGTTGTCATAGTTATTTGTTGGTGCACTTCAAAATAGACGATCAATAACGCTTTCTCGGTTGAAGGTGTAAATTGACATTAAAATGCAGTTAAATCGATGTTCGGTCTATGAGAAATAGTTTTTTGCTCGATTTCGGGTCGTTTTAGTAATGTGCGTGTGGTGTGGGTGATCTTTTTTTAAAGTTCATCCAATGAGTTTAAAAAAAAGGTATGTGTTTGTAACAAAATGTAGAAACGTAGTGGTAAAATAAAAAAAAATGTAGAACCTGAACTAACAAAGTTATAGCGAAAAACAAGATCACTCAATCTGCCACTTTGAAGAAAATGCCCTATCACGTATCTCAGTATATACCAGTATTGTGGTTTTAATTTATATCTCAAATATTTGTATAAAAAGTGTAAAAGCTATTAACAATATTATTCGTTTCATTGGAATGTCCGGTTGCAAAGTTTGAATGCTTTATTTGGATCACTCAATCAACACACGTGCCCGTGTGAGTGATCTTTGAATGGCGGCCTTACACTAAATAACTACGTAATATTTCTTTTGGATATTATACCTAAGCTCGAAAGAAAATTGTACAGCATAAATCATACCTAAATACCTATTAATTCAAGAGCTAACGCAAATTGAAAATTTGTAAAACTGCCGATCTGAGTGATCCAGTTTTTGGCCTGTAAGTTCAAAATCAAAACTCGTAGACAAACGGAGCTTACACACGAAAACGTATTATTTCTTTTACAAATATTTGACATGTCTTCGGCTTTTCCAAGTACTGTACTTTAAAAGATATCGCAATTTTTAGATTTCTCAAGGAAAAAATTTGTAGGGTGTCCATACATTTGCTGCAATTATGGCGACCTGTCATATACTAGTACCTGGAGAGACGCCTATAGCATGACCTACATGTACGACGGAAAGTACTTGTACCATTATAGTCTGGGAGCCGACGCACGCTTCGGTTGTCACCATTGTGGATTGTATCAACAGCACATTTTTTCAAAATGTTCCCAGAGCGAGTGCCCAGAGGGGCACTCGCCTAGCTACGACAGTACAGCAATGGAAAACCAATTGAGACTTCAAAAAGTAAAGAATTAATTAAAGAAGAAAGATTAAGATTTACCAATTAAAAAAAGCACTCAAAAATATTAAAAAGCTGCACTGGTCAACGAGTTCCAACAGACTCAATATTTTCTGACCAGCCATCTTTCTGCGAAAATTGGCGAAGAGAAGCTGAAGTGACCAAACCTAACTCACGAGAAATCAATATTAAATTTATATATCTGTTTCTATTTCAATAATTAAGAAATACTTTTTGAAGTCTCAATTGGTTTTCCATTGCTGTACTGTCGTAGCTAGGCGAGTGCCCCTCTGGGCACTCGCACTGGGAACATTTTAAAAAAATAATATATAAAAAAAATATAAAATATACCATCACGCCTGTATTCCCCGAAGGGTTAGGCAGAGGTGTGCCAATGTACACCCACAGTTCGCCGGTATATTTAGGTCCCATGTAATAGGGGGCGAGCCTATTGCCATTAACCGGGGACAAATCCAAACTCCGAGCCGCTACTGAGAATTTCATAGAAAAACCCAATAACACTTTTTGCTCGACCCGGGAATCGAACCCGGGACCCCTTGCACAGCAGTCGCACTTGCGACCACGAGACCAACGGAGCAGTTTTAAAAAAATGTGCTGTTGATACAATCCACAATGGTGACAACCGAAGCGTGCGTCGGCTCCCAGACTATAATGGTACAAGTACTTTCCGTCGTACATGTAGGTCATGCTATAGGCGTCTCTCCAGGTACTAGTATATGACAGGTCGCCATAATTGCAGCAAATGTATGGACACCCTACAAATTTTTTCCTTGAGAAATCTAAAAATTGCGATATCTTTTAAAGTACAGTACTTGGAAAAGCCGAAGACATGTCAAATATTTGTAAAAAAAATAATACGTTTTCGTGTGTAAGCTCCGTTTGTCTACGAGTTTTGATTTTGAACTTACAGGCCAAAAACTGGATCACTCAGATCGGCAGTTTTACAAATTTTCAATTTGCGTTAGCTCTTGAATTAATAGGTATTTAGATATGATTTATGCTGTACAATTTTCTTTCGAGCTTAGGTATAATATCCAAAAGAAATATTACGTAGTTATTTAGTGTAAGGCCGCCATTCAAAGATCACTCACACGGGCACGTGTGTTGATTGAGTGATCCAAATAAAGCATTCAAACTTTGCAACCGGACATTCCAATGAAACGAATAATATTGTTAATAGCTTTTACACTTTTTATACAAATATTTGAGATATAAATTAAAACCACAATACTGGTATATACTGAGATACGTGATAGGGCATTTTCTTCAAAGTGGCAGATTGAGTGATCTTGTTTCTCGCTATAACTTTGTTAGTTCAAGTTCTACATTTTTTTTTATTTTACCACTACGTTTCTACATTTTGTTACAAACACATACCTTTTTTTTAAACTCATTGGATGAACTTTAAAAAAAGATCACCCACACCACACGCACATTTTTAGTAGCATGTCATTGTCAATAAGTCCTTTTTGGTTAGTTGAGTTTAAAAATATTTAATCCTTTTCTGCTCCATCAGTGAATTACTTTGAAAATAAGTGTGCTTTGAAGTAGGTACTAGTATCAGAGATTTTTGCAGAATATAAGTACCGACTGTTCAACAATACAATCCTTAAGAAATATCATCTGTACCTACTAATACGTATTATAAAGTTCCAGTTTGTTTAAAAACATTAATCTCGGGAATTACTTGTCTTCTTCTAAAAATTCCTTCGCCAATAGGACCTTATGATATCCCCAAGTGCTATTGGCTGAAAAAAATAAGAGATTGAGGAAGTCGTGGGTAAATACTAGTACCCTAATAAACTTTCAAACATAACCGTTAGTTATGTACTAAAAGTGTAATACCCTTAGGTTTTATTAAGTCAAAAAAACAATAGACCGTTTCAGTCCTGGTTTAAAAGCTTTTTTATGTTATTGGATAGCAAACAAGGCGGCGCCGACGGCCCACCTGATGTTAAATGGTCACCGCTGCCTATAGACATCTGCAATACCAGAGGCCTTGCAAATGCGTTGCCATCCCAGAGACAAAGTTAAAATGTCTCATCTGTTATTACACCGGCACCCATTCCCTTCAAACCGGAACACAGCACCGCTACTTTGCAGTAGAAAAAGGTAAAATTATCATTCAAATAGGCGGGTAAAATGCTGCTTAGGTGCATTCTCAAATTCCTTGCCTCACTAAACTGGAAATATCTATTGGAACAGTCTGCCAAACACCCTAATACCATCATCCTAATCAAGAGCAATAAAGTGATCCGCTTCTGATTCGTACGCCGAAGGTGGTGTCTTAAGGCCGCCGATTAGCGGCCTCTGTCGCTCCTCTCATTACTGAGAGGCCTAATTGCGCCGCCGCGGAGCCTCAAACGCGCCGACCGCTTTCATCTCGCCGACGTTGTGTGGTGCAAAGTGTGGGAGAGAGCGGGTACTGGTGGATAGGCGGTAGCGGGTGGCAATGTGTTTGTTTTAATTTTGACGATAGTTAATGTTGCAGTATACTTTAGACGTTTAAAATGGAAGTTTTGAAAGAGCAAATTATAATTAAATGTCTATAAAAATGAAGAAAAATAGTTAATTAATTTATTTTAAATTTTATGCACAAAAAAACGTACAAGGAGGACTAAAAAAAACCAAACGCTATCAAACTAAAAAATACTTTATTTAAGCCTGATTTTTTAACAGCGAGATAAACTTTAATCTGAAGAATAAATAATGACAGTTTGACATATTTTCATAACAGAATTATGTGAAAGTTAAAATAAAAATCCCTTCCTTTGTAATGAAAATTGGCAAAAAAAGAAAGACTATGATAGATGAACAAAAGTTACCAAATAAACTTTTGTAAGGCTTCAAATGCTATTACTTAAATGCCAGTTTATGTAAAATAAAGTCGTTAAAATAATCGTTTTTTGTGGTTTAACCATTAATTCAAAACAAAAAGTAAAGACTACACAGATTAACCTTAATAAGTAAACATCTTCATACCCGGAAGCTTCTTTCACGAATCAATTTAAATTAATTATTAATTGAACGAATTACCAATATACACCGATCGATTCGCAAAAACTAGATTTATTATGGACTATAGTTGTTTTTAAATTAAAATCTCTCCTAATTGATATTATACGGCAATTATAAAAACTATCTTGCTGACATTAATGTACATTGCAAAAACTATATTATCGTTTGAAATTATTTAATTTGGCACTTCAATATTCGTAATGGGAGCGATTAGACATAATAATAATTCTCCGGATAGATTTCTGTCACGGCGGCCAATCTCAATGGAGGCTTATTTATGCAGGAGATATTATAATGCACAAGTGTGTGCGCAAACGCAGATGTACTTCCTTACTCTCATAGTTCGACGGGACGATCGTGTCGTTATTTACGTGCTTTCCGTGACATAGCTGACTTCCATATACCGAGTTGTTATTAAGGAACTCCTTATGGAAAAATCCAATAACGCTTTTGCCAGACTTGGGAATCGAACCCAGGACTTCACGGTAGTCAGTCATAATAACCCGCTATCGCTTCCGCTTATGACGCATTGCCACTCTTTTCACACAACGCTCTTCGCCCAAAATTATTCTGCAGTTGGTAAAGGGATACTCCCAACAAAACTTGTCAATTTGAACTTTATTCCCTCGCAGTAAGAGCAATGTAAATCGCATTGATGCAAATCCAAATGTTTTATCAAGTTGGTATTATAGTAATTGTTTTTATTCATTTATTGCCCCATAGACTATCTGTAAGGTGGGCTTTATAGCCTGTCTATTAGCAGGCAAGGAGTTATCATCGCCTTACAGTGGATTTGTACTAATTTTATTATATTCTTAACTTTATTGGTATCGACAATGTTTTTAATAAAAACGGATGCAACGTGATATTAATTAAATTTTAAAAAGCCCTCTGTTGAGTATAAACTAGCTATAAAATGTCTACTGAGTTAGCAATCAAGATGGCGGCCGTAAAAAATGACAGCAAATTGATAGGTTGATTGATTGATTAGCAAGAGACCGTTTTGAATAAAATATAAGCTTGTAAAAGCGGTAGCTGCTGGCTTCATTCGTGGTATCGTACGAGTATTTACATCGTTTGTAAGATTTTATTAATTTTATTGGTAAATAACATCTTAATAGGGAGATATAATTATGAATGTTATTAGGAATCTAGCTGGTTTTATCAATGTTGTTGCTTCTTGTTAGTGCTGTATTAGTGGCTTTTACTCAGAAGAAATTGCGGATTAAAAAGTAGTTTGTGTCCTTTCTTAGAGTTCAAGTTTTCTTAGAGTTTTCTTCCTACCTGGAGGGAAAGTACTCTAAATACTTAAGTAAGCAAAATTTACTTAAAGGAAACATTCCTTTATTTTAAAAAAGAAACGAAACTGCATTTAAATAATTTTGAAAATACGCTTGCCACACCCAGGAATCGTACCGACTAAAATTCGAAAAAAATGCATCCTGTACTTTTATGGCATCAATCGATAGGGTCAATCATAAGGATCAAATCTCTGCAAACATGGTAAATTAAAATAAAAAAAAACATGCAATTTTAATGTAAACTTATTTTATTCGGACGAAAAAAACGAGTAAACTAAGTCCTTGCTGGAAATGAGCTTCATTTTCTTGGATGCACCAATTTATGCCTTAAAAAAAATCATTTTGAGTAACTTTTGGTAGCGTAATGCAATTTTCAATATTCACCAAAACACCCTACTAAAAGTTTTTCAAAATGAATTCCTTAAAATACTGAATTTGTGCATCGAAGAAAATGAACGTCATTTTCTTCGATGTTCACGAGCATGCAATTAGTTAATGTAAGTACTCATTTTTTTCGTCCGTATAAAATAAGTTTAGATTGAAATTTCATGGTTTTTGTTTAATTTAGCTTACCATGTTTGCAGAGATTTGATCCTTATGATTGATCCTATCGATTAGTGCCATAAAAATACAGGATGCTATTTTTTCCGATTTTAGTCGGGTCGATTCCCGGGAGTGGCAAGCGTATTTCCAAAATTATTTAAATGCAGATATGTTTCTTTTTAAAAATAAAGGAATGTTTCCTTTGGGTAAAATGTGCTTACTTAAGTATTTAGAGTACTTTCCCTCCAGGTAGGATAATAAATTTCCACCCTGTATACAGCGTCAGCGGTTAAACCATGAAAGCGACAAACAAACATACAGAGTTACTCTCACATATTAACATGAAAGTAGTGGTAATTAAATTAAAATTAAATGAATTAACATATTAAAATTCCTCTCTTTCGTTAATGTAGGACCTTGTTGAAAGTTCGTAAAGGACCAAAAATTTTAAACTTCCATTTCGCATCAAAACAGAACTGCAAAAAAAAACTATTTAACATAAAGCATCGCATCATTTTAATATAGACTAATAATATTCGATTTCTAGACTCATCTATAATAACGATCGCACATTTTTTTTCTTTAAACATACCTTCATGGAGACCACCTCTATGCTTTTATATTAGGAAATCGTGATATGATAGCAACATTAAGGCAAATGGGTACATGGAACGAGCATTTACCTTCATGAATGTAGGCGGATGAGAGAAAGCATGTTTGTATGTATGTCTGTTTGTTTGCATCAATTTAACGTATTATTGAATGGGAATTAGATGTTTGGGTTAGCAATTTCGAAGGCTTTTAAAGTGTTTGATTAAGGCTTGCGTAATGTTGCGTTGTGTGTGGATTTTTTTTGAGGAAGTCCTGAAAATGGCTTAATAGAAAATTCCTGTAACTCTTTTTCTTTTTTCAACAAGTAAATAATATATTTTACGTATTTCGGGTCTCTAGGGTCCCGGACCTTTAAAAGGCGTACGAGGAGCCGAAGCCAAGTCGCAGAGGCCCCTTAGACGTCTTTATAATGAAATTAAAGCCGTCTTATATACTATTAATATTATTAATCGATTTTAACTCTTTGCAGATTGCTTGATTGATTTGATTGATTGATTTGGTTTTTATGATTTTAAGTTACAGGCGTGATTTTATGTTATGTGTTTAAGTCACTGCGGCAATCTTAAAGAAGAATAGCAAATAGTACACAAGTGCGTGCACACTGCACGCCCTCTTCCCTCATTGTCAATAGCAATCCGACACGGCCAGAAAGAGATCAGACGTAAGACCAACATCAATCAAAAATAGATACAAAAGTAGCTTCTCTGATTGCGACTTCGTAAATGTGGAAGTCTAGTTCTAGTATGCCACGAAATATAGCCTGTAGCACACAGGGATAACGCAGCTTTTTTAAGCATTTTTTTTCAGAATAACCTAGCAGTTCTGAAACAAAGAGGCATTAAGTCCGCCTTTGTACTTTTTTTTGTGCATAAAGTTTAAATAAATAAATAATAAACAAAGCACGTTCAAATTAAAAAAAAAAACAGACAAACTCTTTGGCTTTATAATATTGGTATTGATATAGTACAAGGTGGTATTATCACAAAGACCAATTGCAATAAATAAATAAATAAATAAATGATGATTCCTAAATACCTACTACACATAATAAGAGCGTTAATTAAAAACAACACTACTTATAACGACAATATACAATGTATTATGCGTAATACTAGAGCTAGAACTATGTATTATAGAGTACAAAATGTATCTACAATGAAGTCTTAACAGCGAAACTATACGAGTATGTAATTCATTTGAACTTGCTTTATAGTTTCCGCTTACTGGGTGGTATCCCATATAGGGACTTGCAAGTAGGACAATACAGGGCCGGCTTTAACCTATTGGGGGCCCTGGGCACACAAGGATCATGGGGTCCCAGTGTTTTTACGTTTATTTCAATATCCAATTGAGCTTCAGTAAGTTGTAGAGCTCTTTGTGAAAAAGTTCGTCCGGGGAAGTAATACTTATTTCTACCGCAAAGCAGCGTTGCTGAGTTCCGGTTTGAAGGGTTTGGTTGTCGGTGTAATTACAAGCACATAAGATATTTTAACTTTCTGGAATGTCACTGGGATGGCAACGCATTTGTAATGCAGATATCTATAAGCAGAGGCGACCACTTAACATCAGGTGGGCCGTCAACTTGTTCGCCATCCAACGAAGATATAAAAAAAAAACCTGTCAAAATTATTAGCAATCAATAAAATAAATATCTCGCAAGCTGGGAGAAACTTATTGTAAATCACACTGTAAATTAAAATGTTCTGTCATTGAATCCGGTACTAATAATGCTTCCAACAGAAGGGCGGTTGGAAAGAATGATTATTATGAAGGCAGACCGGAGGCCCCGATTTGTGGGCCCTGGGCACTTGCCCAGAGTGGCCTGGGACAATAAAAATGTTTAAAGGAAGATGTTGGCATGTAGGTGCCTACTTAGACCTTCGTAATAATAACTGACAATTAAGGAAATATAATAAGCACTTCAGTGTATAATTTGAACCTGTTATATTATTTGTTCACTACCTTTGGTTGATTGATAGAAAATTCCTCAGGCATAAAGTCAGCCTTTTTACTTTTTTGCTGCATAAAGTTTAAATAAATAAATAAGCTATATGTTTATGGTGTGGGTTGAAAAAGGTGATCAAACTCGTATCAGCGACAATCAATGTCAAAAAGTAATTTAAATGAACGATTACTAATTGATTATGTAGCTTTTCATAATATGTAAAAGAATTTTCAAAATCGGTTATATAATTTTTTAATTTATCCATTACAAACAGAAATACAAGTCTTCTATCATTATAACATTAGTTTAGATTTGAATTTTACAAATGTGATCAATCTATAAAAGCCTAAGAAACGAAATCAATTAGTTAACCCACCTTGATCTCTCTCAATTTAATTCTAATTATAACATCTCCCATCTCAATCCCTGACCATAAATAAATAAAAAACAAAACAGCATCAAAAGCTATATCACAGTCACAATAAATCATAGAGAAAGCCGAGAATTAGAGGTGGCATTACAAACAGAGGTTTCCCATAGAGTACAGGGCACAATAGCGCCCCTCTAATTGTGCCATAGAGAAGACCACACACCGCCGGATGATGAATGCAGTATTAACACGTAGGTATGTACCATCGATGGGATTCTTATTAATGAGTAGAGTACGTATTTTATTATTTATTAGCTGCAGTACGTTTCTGGAATTTATTAAGTTGAAAGAATTTGTGAAACATGTTTATTGAATTGGTAGGTGCGTGCCGGGGATAAAGTACCTATTTAATGTATGTTGAAAACTTATTTTTTTTATGTTTTTTAATAGCCTTCAATGTCATTCACTCGCATAGGCATAAAAGAGGTTTTATTTCAGTAGCTTATTTTAATACTCTCTTCGAAATTTTTCTAAAAAAGCATGATATTTTAAATGTTTTTTTCAAAGAGTCTGAATCATCTCTGTACATAAATAAAACCAGCCTATTATTATCCTACTGCCGGGTAAAGGCCTCTTCTCATACAGAAAAGGCACGAGCATTGATCACCACGCTTGCTCGGGAAGGAGTGATTTCAGACTTTCAGTAAATATAAGTTTAGGCTTCCCTAAGATGTTTTCTTTCACCGATGTCAGTGACTTGATCGACATCGGTGTAGATAATAAATTAGGTAATAGAAGGTTTAGCAGTTTTTGTTTCAACAAACTTTCATAAAAAATAACATTTTTATTGATAGAAACTGCCGTGTAATCGTTGATTGATTTACTTGTACGACAACAGCAAGAGCATCTTTTAAAATTAAATTTTTCGGATCAACCTCTAAGTGGTCGCTACCGAATCTTACAAAACAGTTTTACCATTAATAAGAAGTACATCCGACTGACTTATAAAAGTAAAAATACCACCAACCAAGCCAACCTTACACCAAATTAAATGGCGTAGAAAAAAAAAACAAATAAAAGCGTAACATGATACCAAAGAATTGATTTCAAAACGATCTAATAGTTAATAGCGAAATTGCTGGCGTATGGCTAAATAACTTAATGTGCTTCAGTGCCAGAATATCTACAATCTTCAATGTGTATTAAAACTCCCCCTGGATAATAAAAACCAATTTATATTTACACTCGGACACGCGAAAATCACCCTTATTTCTAAAGCTGTAAAGTAGATGTGAAGTGCACGTGGTATCGTGGTAGGAGCTAGTTTAGAGGGGAATGGCAGGTCATGGTATAATGGTTAGTGATACCAAAGCGTTCCCATTAACGTTGTCTATTACGGCAATGATATTATCCACAATTTCGTATCATATCAGTAATAATACATTTATGCGTTACTCTGCTATTATGTGATGAGCATTTACTGTGTATACATATGTATATACAAGTCTCTGTTTGTACGTAAGTGTACTTTTTTGGTTTTCAGGGTTCCGTATGAAAGTAATTTAGGTTTATAACTACATGGTCATGTACTTATACTCAAGTGAAGATTATTGAACTCTAACTTTCAAAATTTTTATCTATACTAATAAAAGAAACAACTTGTTATCTACCTAGAAATACCTTTCTAGGTAGATAACAAGTTGTTTCTTTAACTATTCCATGCTATAATAATATTTTAATAGTAACATGTATGAATAATAGAATTGTATTGATACATTCCCTGAACACAGAAATTTTCTTAAAAACATCGCACGATAGCGCTGCGAATATAGATAAAATTAAACCCTTAGAAACGGCAGAAAGACAAAACAAAACCTTTCTTCAAAAAAAAAACTCATATTTTTTTTTCAGGAAAGCTTTCAATGAAATCATGAAAATTAATACCTAGGTTTAAAAAGACACTTGCTGACTTCTTAGATAAGAAAGTATTCCACAGACCGGAGGTCCCCTGACTGTGATGAAATTTTCAGTTTATACATACATATTATGTACAATTAACCCTGAAAACATAACACTCTTTTTTTTTTGGGCAGTCGTGTAAAAAAGGGTTTAATAGAACGAACCCTTACTGGTGCATGAGGGCTACATGGAACAGTAAATTGGCATAATTTCCATTTTTCTCATAAAAAATAAAAGTAGTTTCGGAAATCGACTTCTGTTTTTGGCTTATTGGGTAATAATTTTTGCTCAACATTACTTAATTTATTGGGTAGTGTCTTCCCAACCTGTATAAGTAAAAAAAACAACGACTGCGGTCCGTTTTTTCCCACTTCCCCACGGAACCCTTCGCTCACGAGTTACGAATATAATGTTTTATTGCCATGTGCACTTAAGTGGTCAAAGATGCCTAATTTAATTAGATATGTATTAACGTACCAACGCGCTGGGTGGCGCGCATTGAGTACCAGGAAATAAAAAACAGAAAGAGATATCAGTTATTTAGAGCTTTTGATTGAATTGCATAATTTTTGGTACCTTGTCTAAGGAAGATTCTATCTAGGGTATGCAGTCGGGGGTACAGATCATAATATGAATACCGGCTTTCATGATTGTAAGAGGAACCGTGGGGTATTTTCCAACCTACGAAAAAGACAGCCAGGGTATCTACCTAGTAGAGATACCGCGCCCCGGAACGCAAAGGGCACAAGAAAGAACATGGATGGGTTTCAGTCAGTAAAAGTCTGGCACTCCCTCGTGCCCCGTTCAGGGCGGGGGAACCGAAAATAAAATGGTATCTAGGCGATCGTAGTAGGTAGTAGTGGAAGAAATCGATAATAAAATAACTTCTATGTTACTGGAAAGATAAATCATTAAAGTGTCAGAATAATTAAATAAATTAAATTAACTTAAGTGATCTCATTAGCTCTTGATAATTCTATCAACCAATCACATTAGTTCATAATAATGTTATTATATTTATCAGTTTCACAATTTGGCACTGAGCTATTTATTGCGTTGATTTTTAACCGACTGTTAAAAGGAGGAGGTTATCAATTCGGATGTGTCTATTTTTTATGTTTTTTTTTTTATGTATGTTTCGAGCAAAATTATCCCTGTTTATTTTCTACCAAATGTACTTGGATATAGTATACGGAGTTGAAAAAGTATTTTTTGACAATTCCAGGCATCTGCTAACTTAGTAGCTACTCAACTTCAATTGCTCCCATAACTATCTAAAGTCTCCTTTAAGTCCTTTTATAAAACAGAATGGGGATAAAAAAATGTTTGTATATTTGACCATTTTCTTGCCGACAATTCATTTTTTCTTTAAAAAATCTAAATATTTACAAAAAAAAACCTAAAGCCAGTCTCATAAGACCATTTTCTTGCAATTTTAGCTCCAGCGCTAACATAAACAATAAAATAATAAGCACGTAAGCAGATACCTAAACAACATACGTACAAAACAAGGTACCAACTTAATGACCATTACTTACCAATAATTACAACCCGCCGTCAACCACCGTAACCCTGCTTACCCGATTTGCATTTTTAACGCCAACCGCGCAATTTTTCACAACGTTTATCGTCGAACGTCACTTGTTTCAATTTCAATAATCAACGTTCCTGTTTATACTGAACTAGTGATTAACTGGAGTGAGCTAAACGACATGTGGCGGGGGGGTGAGGGGGCGAGGGGGTAGTTAATTACCGCTCAGTATTAGCACTAACTGGAAATGATGGAGATAACGATGGAATATTGCTTGTGTGTCTGTGTGATTCTGTGGCAATGTGTGGTAGGTAGTGATGACGGAAGATGCATTAGATGTAGAGTATTGATTTATTTTTTAAATGGTTTGGTTGGTGACGAAAAAGGTGTCGCTACAAGTTATTAGGTATGTACATGGTCTTAATGGTTTGAATTTGTACCAACATTGCAATGATTGTAGGGCTCAAAGTCAAAGTCTTGTATTCTTCTTCTTCTTAGCGTTTCGATGACACTATAATAGACGTACTATATTGTTGCGATCCAAAATTTGGCCACTTTGACTGCGTTGTCTTGTATTAATTTCATTTAAGGCATATAAAGGCACTTTTGAACTGTCAAGAAGTCGGACAGTTAGTCATAAAGCTGAAGCTTGTTGGTTAGCTCCAGGAGAAATACGTAACGAACTAATGCTGGTCGGGCAGTGCACTTGCCCCAATTTCTAAACGAAATAATTTTTATTTTAACTTTTGATAAGAATTGATTTTGCAAGTTTTTTTAAGTTCAGTGTCAGGAATTTAATTTTCTAAAAGAAGTTATCTTCTTTAACAATACGTTGATGTAGGAATCTGGGATTGATAACCACAATAAATGAGATAGTGTTTTGCTGAAAAGTCCCTGAAAAGTCAACACACGAAAGTATTAATGCATTAACAAAATCCTTACAATTCTTCTTCAAACCTACATCACTATCATGCATGATACAGTCTGATTTGTATCCACAAGCTTGTCGCCAGTGTGCGATTATCCTTACGATAATCACACGTACGACTAATCGCACAGTCGCCGTAATTGTTTTATAGTCGTTTGACTAGATCTCGTACAGTTAGGAGCTCTAGATTATTCTAGATTGGTATAGATTATGGGGGATGATTAGGTACTGGCTACCGACTTCGCTCCGAGCTTGTTGGTTGGTACTTAATATGGTAATGTGTGGCTGTTTAAAAGTGGAACCAACAACTCTTAATTGCGTATTTAGATTGAGTCAGATTCTGAACTGAATTAAGAAATGAAAGTCTTTGGATATGTTGCGAATTTGTTTTACAGATTAATTAGTTTGTTTGTCGTTTTCCTCATATTAAATGGAGCAGTAGAGCGAGAAGGCAAAATCATAGTGACACATTGAATTTTTCATCACCTAAAAGGTCCAATTCTGAGTAAAGTTTAAACGAGTTTACTTAACCTTCGACGATAACCTACGTCTCAATCTATACTTAATTAATGAATCTATACTAACTCTATACAGAGGTAACGTTAGTTTGGAAGCTGTAATCTCTTGAAGTACTGCTCCAATTACAAAAAATATTTCAATGATTGACATATTTGAATGTTACATTATTGCCAAGTGTCCTAGGATTTGTTTTATGGTATAGGTAATCTGATTTCCAGGCGGAAGAAGCTAAAGTGAAAATATTTATTTCAATTAGACCACTAAAAGACACTTTTAAAGCAATTTGCAAGAAAACAGAATTGAATCTAGTTACCCCTTCTTAGGTAGTTTCGTGTGGAGAAGAAAGGGCAAAAAATTACCAAGATATATTGCGATTAACAACAGTTAACATTAGTGTTCACAATCAAAGCACTCAATCCTTCGTTCACTTTTTGCAATTACACTTTCAATCAGAAAGCTTCGAGGAAACTTTACAGGAAGGGACGGGCATCCGGGTCTCCAGCTAACTAGGTACATCAGAATCGAGGGTAACGGCATGAGGAAGTAGTCAGGACCAATTACTAACCTACTAACATATCAAGAGCACTTTACATATCAGATGTGTTCAATTGAAACGTTGGAGCCGGTTCTAATTAGTAATTAGAGTAATAAGACGCGATTGACGTATTGCGTATGAGTGTAGATTTGAGACAGATTGTGAGAGTTTTGGTATTTTTTTATTATTATTTTTTACCGATGGAAAATCATCAAATGACTTCCCCCCCATAGTGTCAGACTTTTACTCACTAAAACCCATCCATGTTCCTTCTTGTGCCCTTTGCGTTCCGAGGGCGCGGTATCTCCGCGGTGGCCCCTCCGAATGTTTGCTGACGTCTCTATGAGGCGTGTGTGAACACGGTAGAGTTTTGGTATAGATTAAATGTTGAACCTAAAATGTTCATTTATGTGCCTAAGTTCTTTTGTTAAAGGAATTAAATAAAACACGATAGTTCACATAAAACATGTGGAAATAATAGTATCAAAAATACACATTAAGACTATTATAAACTATTGGTTATTTTGACAGGGGCATTTTATTGTATAGAATAAGATGTGTGATATCCTTTACTTGTATTTATATATAAGTACTAACAATAGTTTTTCAATAAGTTTTCATTTTTTGTATACCAACCTTTGGACCAAAATATAATTTTGAATTCTGAATTTGAAACTGTTTAAAACATTTTCTAAACAACAAACCAAAACCAAGTCAAAATGTCCGATTCCTGAAGCTTGTCCTTACATGAAGCTCATTAGCTGAAAATTGCACGATTAATTACAGCGGGTGTAGCGACGAGGCGGCGCGGGCGCACCGTGACCGCGCCATAATTACTGGGGTGACCAAACTGGAGCGGTGTGGTGGGACATCACTACTTAATTTATGAAACTATGGAACGATAGATTCAGTTAGGTAAATAGGTATAGGTAGACTATCTATTTGATACGCATTCTTTTGCGAAGATCTCGTCCCGGGTTTGTTCTAACACTATACCTATTTGTGCTCAATGCATTTGCAAGGCCTGGTGGCCAGGTGGGCCGTAGGCATGTTTTCCATCCAATGACATAAAAATAAATATTTTTTTCCAAAATGTTCGTAACTATTTGCTTTGCAGGTATAGATAGGTACCTACGACATGGATCAAAGTTGTACATAGAGGGCATCTAATAATCTCAGAGACTGATTTGACAGCTTTACCTATGTGTCCAACTTGAAAATTGTGTGCTTTACCTATGTCTTTGTATGGAAAGCATTTTTTTGTTTGACGTATAACACTGTCAATCTATTCTCTAGTAGTTTAACTGCCCCGTAGGGGCTGTAGGTCTCGTTGTCGCAAGCGCGACTGCTGAGCGTGGGGTCCCGAGTTCGATTCATAGATCGGGCAAAAGGTTCCAAATTAGGTTTTTGTGTAGCATAACAATGGCTTCCTATCCCCCCTCTTCGATTCCCCTCAACGAAATCAATGACAAACTTCAAGCGCGACAAGATGTTATCCCGACTTCCGATTCATTATGGAACCCCTAGCAATAATAGTCGCTCGTTTGTTGTTTTAATTTAGCTCTAAATACACGCATGTGTTACTGTCATTCATAAATAGATATTAATTAGGTGGGGACCGCTTCTTTTCGGTAGTATTTTGCTTAATAGTGTTGCTTTAGTTTTGAGAAACATTTCAGTGGTTTAGTACCTACCTACCTAAAGCTAGTGTTTAAGGAAGCCATTACTATGTATTTTATCTTGGTTATTTTTTTCAACAGTGAAGGTGTTAATTTCAGCAACTTATTTTTGATAGTCTGTTTTAATTAGGCAACACCCTTATTTGACATTATATTCTTATCTGATTATCAAAGCAGGTAGTAGGTACTAATTACAGATGCATCCTGCTGGTCATCATACTGAAGAAAAACCATAGTATGCACACCTAAGTTTAAAAAATTGCTCTCGGATCTATGTACTCTAACAAAAACATCGATTCGAAAAGATAGTATAATACTTTTATAAAAAATTCTAATAACGCGCCATCTCGTACTGAGTAGCTGAACTATGTAATGATATAGTATACTTCTGCCATCTAGCGTGATATAGCTAAACTTTTTAGTACGCTTGCTCACTCATTTTATCATAGAGTTTGACAGCTGAGCAGAGACATTATTCTCCGAACTACTACAGTATTAAGCGACTAAAATAAAAAGTAAACGTTTATTTTTAGAACTTTTATTTAGTTGAGTATTTCTTCATAGTTTACTCGGCGCACGCAGCGACAATACGATTTAGCTTGATACTTTTATAATTAGTTGGGTATTAAAAAAATGAGTTTGACTCCATGCGATTAATTGTCAAGATTGACGACGCTAGTTCGCCCGACGTCATCAGTGTCAGCACGTCATATTCACAGTTCACTGTTGAAACTGGTTTTCAGAGCGGGAATGGTATGAAGCCGAAGGCATATCGCAACCGTTGTCGCAGATCTTTTACTCGTATAAAATCAACACAATGCCGCCAAGTAGCTTACGGGTAGTGTACGCGTTCGCCAGAGAAATGCATCCGAAAACGAGTGATGTTTTCATAGAATACGGCACCGCCGGATTCCGGACAAAGTGAGTAAAAAATTACGAATATTTTTAAATTTCCTTTTGTGTATTATCAAATAAGGTCACAAAATAACAAAATAAACATTTCTATTGCACCTTTCTCTCATGCGCTGTGTCACGTAAGCATAAATTGTCGTATTCTAAGTAGTCGTTCAAGTAATAGTAACAAATTGTGAGTCATCTGCAATATCGTTTACTAACGTATTCACAACGGGAAGTCGCTGACACGGCTCCCAGTGATTATGGTCAATGACTCGTGGTAATATATAGGTACAAAACAATAAGACAGGCTGTGATTCACTGTGCCTCAGATCAGTAATTCTGGCAGAATGCTCAATAAATTACTCAATGTTTGAAGACCTTGTTGAAATTTAAATGTCAACAAATACTTACTAGCTTTGTTTGTACATTTTCTCCATGACATCATTTTTAATCTCGGTGGGGGGTCTCTAACATTCCTTCTTTAGCATATTTCTCACACTTGTGATAATAATAATTAGCAGCTGGAGAGTTAATTTACGCCATAAATATCTTCTAATAAGCAATACAGGTCACATCCACAATCTTTATTTTGTTGTTTGACTTTTGACCCTTTCTAGTAAGATATAAGATTTAAATCTTATTAAAACAAACTATTACCATATTACTAACAAGATTTGTAACAAGATTTCTAACAATATTTATTATGTACTGGATTTATATTAAATGTTATTTTATTTTTGTTATGTTATTTAAATTAACTTTTCTTTTAACATTGCCTATTTAATTATTAAATTATTGACTAACATTTAGGCAACAGTGGTATAGTTTTGCAACTTAAAATGTTATTGCAAATATTTGGTATGCATTATTTGAAAGTTTCAAGGCTAACTGTAGCAGTTGTGTTAAATGACTGCAATAGTTTGCATTCAATTGCTCTCACTTCAATGGAATGTTTGAATTTTCTAAATAATCGATGAGATTTGCAGTAGGTACCTATGTGTACTCCACAATTCAAATTGGTAAATCAAAATGTCACTCTCCAAATTAATATGTAAAGGGAAGGACAAGTTAATATAATAATAATTTAATAATTATTTAAGTAAGTTTTGTGTTTCAAAAATAAATGAGCTATAGCTATACAAATAAATAACAAAAAAGGATAACTTTAAATTAAATCAATAACATTTATTATACATTTATACACATAAAGTATCAAGAAATTGAATGTTATATATTTGTATCATCCATATCATCGCAAACCCATTATGAAATACTTAGACATGGTTCCGGCTATGAGTGTCACTATTAATCTTTTAATTAAAGGGGTCATGACTCATGAGTTCAAACATTGCCAACAAATGGGACCCACCACATGTAGTATAAAGTAAGGGGCCCATATTGATTACAAACATTTCATCCTTCCTGCATTACCATT
The DNA here is from genome assembly GCA_932526535.1 of Caradrina clavipalpis. NCBI lineage: Eukaryota > Metazoa > Arthropoda > Insecta > Lepidoptera > Noctuidae > Caradrina > Caradrina clavipalpis. Next base: position 4,940,219 of record OW052110.1, read on the forward strand.
TTAAATTTCCATAAAAAAAAATCAACACTGACAATTTGAATGAAAGTATCTATAATCTATAATATAATAAAATCTACCTAAAAAATCTAAATAAAGGAAAAAAAAAACTCAACAACACATGTTTCATGTATGGGGACTGCCTTACATTTTATTTTATAGTTATAATCTACTTGTTGTTTAGCGGCTAAAGTAATACATACTATGTAAAAACTTTTAAGTGTCTATCCATTATGGTTCAAGAGATACAGGCTCGCGATAGACAGACTGTCGGATGAGATCTTGCTAATCCGTCCGTCCATCTGTCTGTTGCAAGCTTAAAACTGTTTGTTCTTACAAATGGCTCTGTTTGGACCCTTTGGGTACGGAACCCCAGTAACAGCTACAACAGTTTAAGACAGGAAATGCTAAATCCATTATAAACTCACATCTTGTCTAGAACAATTCGCATTCATGTGCAAAATAGAAACGTATTTATATCCAGGTTAACATTCAGCAGATTGCACAAACAAATTCAGCAATGCAAATGCCTAAAATAATAAAAATCCCACTTTGATCCCGTACCTTTTCCAATATATTACTTTTGGCAGCCATCCAAACACTTAGATGTATAGACTTTATTATTTGTTATCTAAACACTCTCAGTGTATTATAAATGTTATGTTTTGATAGAATTATATTGGTTTTCTATTGGAATAATAAATATTCTAGTAATTTTTTTAATGTTGTACATACTTTCAACTTTTTATAACCTTTAAGGTCAGCATATCTAATCTCAATTTGTAATTTTAGAGATTAGAGTTATAACTTTGTATTTAACAATGTACAATCTATTTATTACTAGCTAACATACACTGCTTTTACGTCTTTAATAACCTTTATTCCCATCTGCCCCCTTTGAGTTTGCCAGTGTTCATGGTAAACAGGTACTAGATTGTCCAAACAAAAGTCCTATATTACCTTTTGTCAAGACATATTTTCAAATGTTAAAACATAACACAGTATTTTCAACTGTATTCATAAGAACTTAAGTATAAACACAGATGTTACGTATAATATAAATGCAACACAACATACCAATGCATGCTAAGCTTGCATGCTTGTTTACTAATTGCTAATTAACGATTACTTAACAAGCGGAACAGTATGAAATTCTAATTAATTGTATGTTAATTAAAGAGGGAAAGAAAAACATACTTAAAAATACCACACAGTATTTTTGTATAGTCTGGTCAGCCATAAAACGTATTAGTACTGCTTATCATTGACCTTCATTCATTAACAGTTAATGTTGTATGGATAACAGTAATGGGTACACAGGGCCGGATTAACCATCTCGGGGCCCCTGCAAGACAAGTCTAGGGGCCCCTTTACTCTTTTCTAACTTAAATAGGTACTAGCTTCCGCTCGCGACTTCGACCGCGTCAAAGTTTCCTACGGGAACCGTACATTTTTCCGAGATAAAAAGTACCTACTACTATATAATAATCCATCTGTGTGCCAAATGTCATCCAGATCCGGTCAGCCGTTTAAGCGTGAAAGAGTAACAATCACCATCCATCCTTCCATCCATCCATCCATCCTTGTAAGCTTTCGCAATTATAATATTTGTAGGCAGTAGGAAGGAAGTAGATTAGCATAATATTATAATACGGTATACTATACAAATCCTACTTCCTACTACTACAGAAACGCAAAATAAATAATGCGAGTTATGCCATTACGCAATTTATTAAAAAAGTAATATTTAGGGTAGGTACCCATTTTTCTTATCGTTTTTTTATTTCGTTACCTCAAATCTACAAAAGTAATTCTCATTTCAAAAATTATAGAAGAAATATATAAAATTTGGCCCCGGGCCCCTGGGAATTTGCCTACACTGCCTAATAGATAATCCGGTCCTGTGGGAACATACAACCTAGGTATAGGTAATCCTATTTACGTAGCCTTATTTATTACTAAATATGTTATCCCACTAATTTAAGAGCGTGTACGCACAGCAGGGAATATGGTTGAATGAGCATACGACGAGTAGTTGATTACGCAGTACACTTGAAAGGGTTAGCTCACTTTTTACAACTTATTTACTACATAATAAGGTATAAGATATACTTGTGAACTTTCAAGTTTGCCGAGATGTGAAGCGCGGTGAACTTCGACACGCTTTCGTACAAAGAGCTTATTCTGTAGTGAATAAGTTCGATATGGTGTCGATTTTTAAAAACTGCGCGCTTCTTCGCGTCTCCTCTCATCTCGTTGTAAGCATACAGCAACAAAGATTCTAATGCTTTAATGTTTACTTATACCTCTGCCCAACACCTCAAGAAAAACAGGGGAAAAATTAGGTATGTAAGTACTCTCTAACAAGCACCCCAGCAGGTCTATTCTGTAACAATCTTCTTCGGTAATTTTTAATGAAGCGAGCATGAGGTGAGTTGCCATCCTACTTGCCAGTCCATTCTGTGAAATCCTAGGTGAGTTTAGGACAAGACAGCTTCAGTTGTTGCTATCATCCCCACAGACATGCTAGGGTTTCAAACTGAAGCAAAGCAAAATTCACCACTCACTTCACCTAATAAACACTTCAGACAAAACTGCTAATGCTAGGGATTGAAAGCTCACTTCGAGTTCATCATCATCATCAGCCTAACGCAGTCCACAGTTGGACATAGGCGTATATAGAGGGGAGGCTGGGTGGGCCGTGCCCACCCCAGAATGGTCTTGTGCCTACCCCAGGCTGTAGGGCTCACCTTCCGCTTGACCGCATTGCATCGCATCGGCCATGGCATCTTAGGGGCTAGGCCCCCCCTGAAAACTAACTTTAGATACGCCTTGGGCAGATCGTTGCTCCATCTAGCCGGGGAGCGTCTGGGCGACCCTCACTGCGTTTCCTAGACGCGGTTTCCACTCCAGAACTCGTCTACTCCATCGGTTATCGGTTCTGCGAAAAATGTGACCAGCCTACTGCCACTTCAGCTTGCTCATCCTTCGGCCTTCGTGACTTCGAGCTCATTTCACCTAAATTCAACGAGGGAACTTTTTACAGAATAGCACTGGCCGTTGAGGAGCGCACCCTTGCTCACCTTGCCTATCAAATCGATATAATTGGCATGTATTGATCGTGTCTATAACGGTGCAACTCGTGCAACGAATTAAATACGCATTAGACGTATCTATAGGATCTACGTAATGGAGTTATCACCGTGTTAGGGATTGCTGTAGAAATGTAATAATTAAAGTTATGTTTGTAATTGAAGTGCCTCGTTAGCCTAGTGGTGCCAAGCGCGACTGCTACGTTCGATTCCCAGGTCGAGGAAAAAGTGTTACTGGTTTTTTCTATTAAATTCTCAGTAGCAACTCGGAGTTTGGATTTTTGCCCGGTTAATAGGCCCTCCCCCTATTACATAGGGCCTCAAAACATACCGGTGAAATGTGGGTGTACATTGGTACACTCTGCCTTACACTTTGCCTTAAAATTGTATGTCTAAACAATTGTTGGCTAACTTTTAGTACATACTTAAATAAATAAATGTAATGCCTTTATTTAGTTTTAGAATGGCCATTTCTCTTTTATAGGCAGAAGTAGTGAAAGCAGTTCCCACGAAAGTGACAATGAGGGTGCTGAATAAATTATGTTTAGTATAGTTTAACCCGCACTTTGCCTGCATGGCAATATACTATATTTGGATAGAAAACTAAACATAAAATGTACTTACGCCATTTTAAAATACCAGCTTTTGTCTGCGATTTTCCACGTGGAAGTTAAGCACACTTACCATAACCCACAAACATTTTTTTACTGATTTTAGCACTGATTTTTGGCAGATTTTTTGTCGGCAAGAATGGAACATATGAATTCCAATACACCAATGCACACGGCCGACGAAAAATCGGCCGTGGCCGGAGAGCCTAAAACATATCCTATGAACCTCGGCAATAGCTGAAGCTGAATGAAGCTTTCGAGACTGAAGAAAAGGCTTTGGCCCAACATAGGACCTCTGTAGTCCTACGTTATGTTCAAAGTTATAAATTATCTCCGATAATTAAGTTTTTCTTTTGACTCCGATTAAGAATTTCTCCTGTATCGTGGGTGCGATTACAAACATATAACAACAACTTCGTCTCTGGGGTGGCAACGCATTTGCAACGCCTCTGGTATTGCATATGTCTATTAGTAGCGGTGTTCGCTAAACTTCAAGTGGGCCGTAGGCTTGTTTGCCATCCAATGACATAATATATCAATATATATACAAACAACCAGACCTGGAACAACAGCCTGTAAGCCGCAAAAAATGTTGTTCCATGCGGGAATACATGGTAATCAACCACATTCGCCAATTCTCAGCATAAAACATCGCGGGTCTCATTTTTAAAGCTAGTTATAGATGGATGCTGTCCATCTTCATGACATCCCATCTTTTAGCTGCGACTTACGACTTGCGACACTACGGGAAGCGCGAAGGCTATTCTTAGCAACGATCACACGGCACTGGCGTAATCTACATACCGATGTCTGCTGTTTGTTCGTACCTGCTTTATATTTATTTATTTGTTAGAATAGGTATGACTAAGGTACTTATTACTTGAGTCATACATGTGCACCGTGTTTTACTTACTTTCTTCGATATAGGTACTTTTTTAACAGGTAGTTAAGGTGCGTCATCTTCACATTCATATAATTATTTTATTAAGTAGATACGTATAAACTTACATTAATTTTGTCCTAGACTAGAGTCAAGAGTAAACCCATCAAAAATAAGGATAGGGAAATTAGGATAAGTCTGTAATCGTCAATCCGCATAGACCAAGCATGGTTATCAACGCTCGTGCTTTCTCTGTGAGAGACAGTTACCCTACACAATGGAACAATACAGGAAGGAAGATTTAATGGCTGCCACCGAGCCCACCAACAGCGCATTCAAAGTGGCCAAATTCTGGGCCGCAATCATATAATACCTATTTTATTTTATAGTTTGTCATCGAAACTCGAAGAAGAATGGAATAATAAAATAGGCTGGGCTAAACCCATGCTTCCGGAATCTAGATATTTTCTTGTAAATTATGGCGTTCAAAAGTTACTTTCGACGGTTTAATTCAAATAAATGTTTTGACATTGACTTTCAACGTGACACTCTCCGCATCCTAGAAATATTTTAGCGAGATGTGAGTGTGCTAAAATTCAACTCTGCTTAGACGCTTGAAGAATAGAGGCGTGATGGTATGATAATAAACGCCAGCTTAGATTTTTCCGCCACAACAAGTGTGATCAATAAAGAGATTACATTAATTGTTATGACTAAGATAACGCGATGAGTCAATGACACAAAAAATCAATACAAACGGAACGAAACTCAATGTGTTATCAATGTAGTGATAGCTGATAACGTAGGCCAACAAAGACAGTGGATTGGTGTCAAATTGGTACTTTATTTTACTTCTTTTACGTAGTAATATGATTCTTGGTGACAAAGTTTGGCACCGTAGCATAGGGGTTAGATTAATTCATTTAAAAAATAAAAACCCTCCTACGAGTAGTCTTTTGCAATTTCAGATAAGAATATTTTCTTGCCTATAACCAGCGGATGATTAAGACACTCCCAATTTACATCAATTGTCAAATTATGATAAGGACTTTAGGAGTTATGAGGCAACAGATGAACATACATACATACATACAGGTTAAAATAATAACCCTCCTTTTTGCTTCATCGTAGTTAGCCAATATCTTCTTTGGAAACAGCATGAGTACTCTTTATGATGTCCCAATCGCCTCCTATTCAGCATTGGTAGTCTGTAAGTCTCTTGGTAATTTCAGGTGAAGTGAGCTTTAGGTGAGCTGTCAATCCCTAGCATTGGTGGCATAGAATAGATAGATGGGGAATGGTGAACAGATGCATACATATCTTCATACAGAACTCATCATTTCTACAAACAAAATCTGAATAAATCAAAATGAAATAGGACTAGATATTTCCAATTCGATGTAGACTCGAACTGTATATTTTTGTCAGAGTCTAATGGCAATAGGCTCGCCCCTATTACATGGGGCCTAAAAAAGATACCGGGGAAGTGTGGGTGTACATTGGTACACCTCTGCCTAACCCTTCGGGGAATACAGGCGTGATGGTATGTATGTATGTTAGAGACTAACTAGTCACATAATATCATATCAGCCTATACCCGTCCATTGCTGTACGTAGGCCTCTCCCAAAGAGCGTCAACCATCCCGGTCCAGGGCAGCCCGCAACCATCCGCTGCCCGCCACCTTCTTACATTCGTCGTTCCACCGTGCAGCAGGGCATCCCACACTACGTTTGTCTAAACGTGACTAAAGTAAAAATATTTAATTCGAGTCTGTATCAAATTGGAAATTCCTAATCCTATCGCATTTAGATTGAAATTTATGCGACAAATAAATATTATATGCGAAACGAGTAGGTATTTCCAGTTTAAAAATCGATCTTATTTACGTTACGTTTACTCAGGTGGAATGACGGTCGCCCTCAATTTCACCGAGGGTAATTTTTACAAAAATAGACCGGCGGGCAATTGCTTCGTTCGCCTAGCGGTCCTAAGCGCGACTGCTACTTTATGGTCTTGGGCTCGATTCCCAGGTTGAGCAAAGTGCTATTGAGTTTTTCTATGAAATTCTCAGTAGCAGCTCGGAGTTACGGTTGGTGTCGGTTAATGGCAATAGGCTCGTCCCCTATAACATGGGACCACTATCTCTTAAAACAGTATTATTATAATACTAGCTTCTGCCCGCGACTTCGTCCGCGTCACAGTTGATGTGTTATCCTACGGGTACCGTACATTTTCTCGGGATAAAAAGTAGCCTATGTGATATTCCAGACTATAATCTATCTTTGTGCCAAATTTCATCCAGATCCATTCAGCCGTTTAAGCGTGAAAGAGTAACAAACATCCATACATCCATACTTACAAACTTTCGCCTTTATAATAGTAGTAGGATTACTTAGCTTTGCGCGCTGTTGGATTTTGAACGCTTCGCTCAGCGCCAAGAGTTGAAAATCCAACTACAATTGCCTTACTGGTACTTCTTTGCTGGTGTTTAATACGGTTATACGTTTTGTTTCAGAGCCAATCTATTAGAACATGTGGTCTACCGCATGGGCTTGCTGGCTGTCATCCGTTCCAGGGTGAAGAATGGTAAGATTCTTTATATAATCATCATCATCATATCAGCTGCAGAACGTCTACTGCTAGACATAGTCCTCCTTAGATTTCCAAAAAGGACTGGTTGAAAGCGGTCCTTTAACATAATGAAATGACTTTATTTGGAGGCCTTTGTTCAGCCGTAGGACAAAATATTATACCTACCTATGCATATTGTATATTTATTTCATTTATTATTCAAATAACAAAGTTCCATTCGGTTAATAACAATAGACCTAACCTATGTTAGTACTTAACAATGTAGGCTAGGAAAAAACAATAGACGTTATTAGTACTTTGTTCATTCATGGAAGTAGGTACCGCACCTATTGTCACAGAGGCGCCAGAGAAACTCCAAGCTCAACAAATTAATTATTAAATGTCATTAGAGGCGACCACACACGCGAGCGGTGTTATAGCGGAAAAAGAAATTGTTCTACGGTACGATTTAGAACCTTATTGTTTTGTTTAGGTACCAGAAACCTGAAAAGGAGTTTTTGTAGGTACTTACTCATCATTATGAGTAACTTTTACTATGGGTTCAAACCTGAAATCGCGAAAAAGAATCGGCTGATCCATAAATTCATGTTCTGTTTTTTTTTATTTAGCCTGCAATGTACCGCTGCTGGGCAAAGGCTTCTCCCAAGTCTTTCCAAATGTTCTTTTCTTGCGCCGCCTCGAACCAATAATGTTCTGATAACTCAATAAAATGTATGGATCAGCTAATTTTATTTAGGTAGGTACTTACGTGTTAAATACTGTCCAGTTCGGCTGTCTGTGCGGCTCATAAGCCGTTCGTCCAGTTAAAAGCTCAATATAAAGGTTCCTTTCTACGTACTCTGTCGTACTGAATAATGCACTAGTCGACCTTGGCTGGCAAGCTGTACCTGTACGCACACTGCCGTTATAAATATTAAACATTTTAAATACCTTCGTTGTCTGACGTCATTCCACGGTACGACATTTCTGACAGGACAGCGCACTACATACAAAACTATTCTATTCATATTTTGGTTTGTAATTAACGATGACATTTTGTAGATATTCCGAAGTCAAACCCAAGCTTCAAACAAATCATTTACACGCACTTTTGAATTGTGACTCAGCCAGATTTGTTGAATTGTCAAGTTGAAGCTAGTCGCTTGTTCCAAACGGTAGGGTTTTATGGAGAAGATCGAGCAAGAAACTCCATGACCACTGAATATAATGATGATTCATGTTGATTCTCCGGGTACACGATAATTTTAAATCTTTAAATTGAAGGGACGGGAAGCCTAGGTATTGGTTCTCTTATCCTATCAACAAAATGTCATCTAGTTTAATTACTTATTGACTGAAATAACACAATTATTCTGTACTTATGGAACGCGCTGTCGGTAAAATACCATAGAAAATATATTCTGTCGCTATCTTCAAAGGGGTCTAGCGGCATTAGTACAGTCGAACGAATGCGTTAATATAACGAGAAATAATAATTTGTCTGTCTTCAGTCTGCGCTAATTAGGAGCCGACAATCGTATGTGCATTTGCATTGCAAGCAGTTGCGAGTATTAAATGGTACTGTTCCACATACTGCACCTTGAAAATGTATTAGTAACTGTCGCACCTCGTTGTAATAACTGCATAATGAATCATGAATTTGTGCTAGGTACACCAGTTTCTTTGTACTTAGGTGGTAAGAGCTAATTTGGTATAGGGCGGACTAGGGGTCAGCCCGTCGCATAAACAGCGACAGAAACGGGAGAAAAGTGCGCGTGGTTTTCCCCGCGTGCCTTTCTGAAGTCAGTGCGACCGATGGCTGAAGAATGGCGAAAGAATGCTGAAAACAATACCCGTGTCCCGGTCCCGGCCACTCTGTTCTTTCAACTACAATGGAAGAACCACATGGGTTGGGACACGGGTATCGCTTTGAGCATTAGTCGGTAGGAGTCCGATACATCCCTAAGCCCTAAGCTCGAGGTCCGCCTCGAGGATGGCGTAGGGATGTATCCTCATGGTCTGCCTCCGGTCAGACCACGAAAAAAAAAGATTTCTGGTTTGTCATATTGCTTAGGTATTTTCTGGTTTTAAAAATAAAATCTCGATAGACCGATATTCAAATGACAATATAAATACCGCATACAGACAGACCTTTGACATTATTTCTCAAGGTCCTCACGAGAAACAAGAAAAGTATGTTTGGTACCATTCCTATCATGTCGACTTCAAAGTCAACGCTTACATAATGTCAAGTTTTCAATTGTATGTTTTGTAGTGTCAATTTTCGTCATAGGAAAATCGAAGCATAGATTGCTTAAATCTATTAAAACTTCTCTAAATTTCATCAGCTCCTCGTTAGGATTTGTGCCCGGTTAAGGGCAATAGGCTCTCCCCCTATAATATGGAACCTAAACCAAAACATACCGGCGAACTGTGAGTTTGCATTACACCTCTGCCTAACCCTTCGGGGAATACAGGCGTGATGGTATTTATGTCTATCATCAAACCAAAAGACAACAAAATCGGACACCGGATTTTATAACGTTTTTATGATGGTGTATTTAAAATAGCTTTAGTGTGACTACTGTGCCATTTCCGATGGCGGTAGGACAGCTGTTATTCCGAACTTCCAAAGGGAAGCCGGCAGGAATTGAGTTATATGGAGTCGTCGCCATTGCTGTATGGCAACTCCAAAAATTTTTTTTTTTTACCCCACTCTAACGCATATGGGTGGTCTTCTCGTGGTACCCTCTTGTCCTAAGGACATCAGTAGCCCTGCTTTCTTCGTAAAAGTTCTGCAATCTACCTTTACGAAACGTTAACGGAATCTGTAGATTTAGATAGATTTGGCTACTGACTGAGATCCCAGCATCGTCAGAAGTATAGCTTGGCTGAAATTTTGTGGATGGATAAGGTAATACGTGGTTCAGAAAGTTTACGTTCTTGCTTAAGTTTTTAAAAACTTTCAAACTTTTGGCTGAATTTATATTATATAATATACCATCACGCCTGTATTCCCCGAAGGGTTAGGCAGGGGTGTACCAATGTACACCCACAGTTCGCCGGTATATTTAGGTCCCATGTAATAGGGGGCGAGCCTATTGCCATTAACCGGGCACAAATCCAAACTCCGAGCTGCTACTGAGTATGCCAATAACAAATTTATGGCCCATGGAAAGTGCTTAGCATGTATAGAACCAGCCGTATCACTTGAACGTAAGGGAGTAACGTATACCTTATAAGCCTGATAGCTAAAAAATGATCCAGCATAGAAACTACCAAGTGCGTATACCTTCTTATCTACGCATTCTTGTATCTATTCTTAAAATGTCAAACACACTGAAATGACAGGTTTATTGACTTCTGGATCTCTGACCACTATGTAGTAATAATACACTCAGAAATGATTGCAACTTAACTCTTGAGCAATATGACACATAATCGAGTGACACGCAGCGAAGAATGCTCATAAATTAGGCGGCGATGAAACCAGAAATAACACAATACATTTTACTATGACGTTCCAATCCACTCACGCGCAAATCCGCATATCGCCGGCCATCAGTGAACTGGGGCATATTTTAACATCACAAGAAATAGGGTAACTGTATGAGATACATACACGAGACTTATCTAACTAAATATCATGCCTGTCCGCCTAAAGGTGTTGTCAGAGTTGTGTTTTTTTTTAGCTCACCCACGTTTCGCTTGTTTTTAGCCTTATAATACGGTGTGTAAAAAGATAGATCACATAGCCGCTTAACTACGCATACTGATACCCATCAAACTAACATTGAGCAAAAATGATTGCTGGGAAACCATTTTTATTTTGGGAGGAATATCACTGTATGGTAGTGCACAATGTAACGCAAGCATAGAGCTTACGGGTGCATCCTACAGTATAGGGGTCCTTGGAGAACGTAAAGTGTACTCAAATCACTTAAAAATATTTTTCTTAATTAAGAACGTAAGAAATATTGGAACTTTTATCTTAACTATCTCCATACCAGAAGAATTCTTACTATGGTTCACACTCTACTCGTTATAAGGCATAGCTAGACTATTATGCCATAGATAGAGCATAAATAGAAATGACGTATTATTAATGCCAGCTAGATTTGTGCCGGTTGATAGCAGAGGTCGGTAGATCGATAGACACTCACCCTTTCAGAGAAAACAAGCGTACTTTTATATTGTCTCATCTATTTTACACTACTCTTTGGTATTCTCTGACCATTGCATGGTATATTACAGGTCGCACAATCGGCATGATGATCACCGCGTCTCACAATCTGGAGCCGGACAATGGTGTGAAGCTGGTAGACCCTGAGGGTGAGATGTTGGAAGAAAGATGGGAGGAATTCGCTACTCGACTGGCTAATGTCAGGTAAGATTTCACGAAATTATTATATTGGTATGGTCAAAGAATAATAGCTGCGTAAAGATGCGACGGTCCCTTCTTCCTCCACGGTTAATTCATTGTCCCCGGCAACGCAGCAGTATGCCTGGCAGTATAGTCGTAGCGTAATTGGCTCAGGCCAACTACAATTGTTATGTCAATGATTATTACCTATACATGCCCGGTGTTGGTATAGGCAATCAATATTAATTAATTTATTATTTAATAATGAGTAAGCATCGTGGTGTCGGAGGTGCAGTAGAGCAAATTCTATATTTTGATCTGACCAAAATCCGTGTGTGGGTTTGATGACCTAAAGATCGCCCACGACAGCCGAATCGCAAGAAAATTGGGTGATAAATACAAATCGACAGTATATTTCGATGAATTGAACGCATTTCGCAACCGTACATAAATATTCCAGCTAACTGCAGTAAGATTCCTGACGAACTTTTTATACTGTTATCGTTTCAGGAATTCCTAGCATTCATTGACTTACGACCGATTTTTCAATAGTCAGATAACTGTTAGCTTATTTCTATAAATTATGTCGTAATCGTAACTGACATGTTTAAGTTTTGTGATTGTTAAAAAACAATCACCGTACAATATTCAACATTATTTACAAATAAAAAACACGTTTATTGTATGCGGGTATAGTTATACTGAAAATATCAAATGTCTACTTATTACGATTCAGAAGATACATCTCTGAGACCCTTTTTTATAGATGGGAAATCATCAAATAACATCCCCCGCCCCAAGTGTCAGACTTTTACTGACTAAAACTCATCTATGTTCCTTGATGCGACAGACAGTCGGACTTTGTGTACGGAACCTTAAAAAAATTCCTTTCTAAATAAACCAGGATATCACATTACGGGAAGAAAGACTAAAACGCTAGTCTAGATACCTCAATAGATAATGAATTAAGGATGCACTCTAGGCACAATTGTAGGCCATTCAAACCCACATCCAACACCCACTGCATCGTGTTCTGTGCAGTTCCTTATGTCAAATAAAGTAGTTAATTACCTGCAATTTGCTGTTCCATATTTCCTAAATGGACTGTATGTATGACGTCATACATCTCTTACTGACCCAGCAAGTTCTATAGTAACCATCACGCCTGTATTTCCCGAAGGGATAGGCAGAGGTGTACCAATGTACACCCACAGTTCGCCGGTATATTTAGGTCCCATGTAATAAGGGGCGAGCCTATTGCCATGACCATTGCCATTATTAATATAACGGAAATTGCATTTAACACCTATTGAAAGATCGCGAGAGATCTGTGAAAAAATGGTACTCAATCCTCAATAACTAATAAAACATGAAATAATAATGACTGCCTCGGTAACCTAGTGGTCCTAAGCGCGACTGCTACGCTAGTCTTGGGTTCGATCCCCATGTCGAGCAAAAGTGTTATTGGGTTTTTCTATGAAATTCTCAGTAGCAGCTCGGAGTTAGGATTTGTGGCCGGTTAATGGCAATAGGCTAGCTCCCTATTATATGGGACCTAAAACATACCTACGGTTCGCCGATAAGTTTTTGTTCCTTTTATTCGTTTTGTAAGTATTTTAATTCTTTCTTGTTTAAATTCCAGTGATCTTGATTTAGAAAAAACCGTCCAAGAGATTATCGCGGCGACACAGGCTGACATGGCACTCAAAGCGAGTGTATTCATAGGGATGGACACCAGGTAACTATCAACCATAGTCTTATGAAACCTACTGTCTTTAAGGTCGATTTTGCTTTAACTGATTGTTTATTTAAATTATGGAATTTTTTGAAACTTTTTATATTATGATCAAAACTTTATAGCTCGTATAGTGAAAAATTTAGATAAAACAAAACTTTGCCACTCACTAGGACCCACTTTCATCAAAATAACTAAATACGTTTAGTGCCTAAACGTTTTCAGAACATCATTGCATCCCTGTCACATTGTTAGAAGGTGACAGAGACAGAATGATTATTTAAACACATTTAGCGCTAAATATATATATATTTAGTGATTTGTGGTGAAAGAGGACCTAGGAATTTCTCCTGTGTCGTAAACTCATATACACAAACAATCTGGCTATACAAACATTGGTTCCATGCGAGAATCTAACCCGCGGCATGCAACGCGGCAGCCAATCGCTTAGCCACTGCACCAACCGTGTCGTCTTGTTTCTTGCTCGTTCTTCTCCATAGAGACCTACGCTTTGGAACGAGCAACTAGCTTTAACTTAAACTGTAACTTCTTAATAATTCAAAAGTGCCTGTGAATGGTCTAATTGAAATAAATGCTTTGACTTTCTCTTAACCCCTCCAGGTACACAAGTCCTCGCTTAGCAGCAGCTGCAGCTAACGGCGTGATAGCTCTGAAGGGCACGCCCAAGGAGTTCGGTATAGTCACCACACCGATGTTGCATTTCTTCGTCAAGTGCCGAAATGATAACACTTATGGAACTCCCACTGAAGAAGGTTAGATTTTTATGCTACTTACCTTATTTTCTGGTTAAAAAAAACGGTAATTTAAAAAACTAAAAAACCCGACTGCTATTCTTTAAAAATCCCTAAAACAAGATAAATTGTAGCAGTCGGGACCCATTCTAGAAATGGAGGATTAGTGAATTGAGAGCACATACCTATATTACATTGCAGATGGTCCCGAATGGGTCCCGACTGCTACAATTTATCTTGTTTTAGGGATTTTTAAAGAATAGCAGTCGGGTTTTTTAGTTTTTTAAATTACCGTTTTTTATTTTTTATTTTTTTAGTGTTTTAAAAAAGAAATTAATATACCCAGTATCACTCTTACAGTCAATACGAATCTACCGACACCTCTCAAGCTAAAATCCTTCGAGCCGTTCAGGCTACAGAGCGAGCCAAACATTTGAATTTGGCGCCAAAAATCCGCCATTCTGTTTTTTTTATTTTGATACACCCAGTGTCACTCTCACAGTCAATACGAATCTAACGACACCTCTCAAGCTAAAATCCATCGAGCCGTTCAGGCTGCAGAGCGTGCCAAACAATTATACATACATACATACATACATACAAACATACCCTCGAAAAACATAACCCTCCTTCTGTCGCAGTCGGGTAAAAAGAAAATACCGTCTTGTTATAAAAGGAGTTTTTACTTTAATGAAAAAGCCTTTGAGTTTTGGACCTATCTTTCCCAGATATCGTCTAAACCATTAAAACTAAAAACCATTGTCTGAAAATCATTGTGGTTACGGAGATATCCAATATTAGTAAAGATGTAAAATCATTGTTTATTGTCTCGAAATGTTTTATTTATTGGAAGAAACAACAACCCACTGATTTTAATAAAAAACTAGATTTTCTCAGGTTTATGATAACAAAGTAATAATTTTGTCTTCTACCTACCTGTTTTTAATCAGAAGCTTGATTTTATCATAAACCTGCTACTTACCTACTTATAAACACTACTTACTTACTTATAAACAGCGATTTTTCACACCAAAAATAAAGGTGTTACCACGTAATTATTTTGCTGCGGGTTGTTCGAAAGAGATACCGCGCCCCCGGAACGCAAAGGGCACACGAAGGAACATAGATGGTTTTTAGTCAGTAAAAGTCTGACACTCCCTCCCGCCCCGCCCAGGACGGGAGGGGTCATTTTATGATTTTACCATCTCTAAAAAAAAAAAAAAAACGTAATTATTTTTGCATAGTTAACGAGAATGTGATGCAACTTTTTACTCTCTATGCCTTTTCACCCACCATCTACTCAATATTATGCAGGTGTTCATTTAGCATTGCAGTAATGAGGTCAGTTGGCACATTGGCCGATTGTCTGTAGTAGATAGCGAGTGATAGTAACCGTATTGTATGTAACACTATTATTGTTTCTCAATGAATCGAGTTGAACCTGCGCCAGAGTTGCGTGTGCTGTGTTATTTGAACTCTGAACTGCTAATTAATTACGTATGACGATCATTGCCAATTATTTTATATAAGAAAAATATGCAAATAAACTGAAAATGATGTTTAAGATTGATGAAATAATAGCAAGTCAACATTTTCAGATTAACATTTAAAACATAGGTACACAACATTATTGGTTATAAATAATTGCAATAATAAAATAAAAAAAATAATAAGTGAAATAATAACAACTCACAACCCCTTTTAATAGATAGTTTTGTATGTAGAAGAATGGGCTAAAAAAACTCCATATTTACTCTTTGAAAATAAATGTTTCACAATATTTTGTAAACAAGATTAAGTACTTGTGAATATGATGTGCAGTTCCTAAATATACCTACCCACAAAATGGCTTTAATTTTTTATTAAAGTAAACATTTAATTTTTATACTATTAATAAAACATTAATTTTTCATAAATTAAACATTTACTTTTCATGAATTACAGGATACTACGAGAAAATCGTGGGCGCATTCAAGAGCATGCGCAAACGCATGCAGTTGCGCGGGGACTACAACCCGCGGCTGTATGTGGACGGCGCTAACGGAGTGGGCGGCAAGAAGCTCAAGGCGGTCAAGAAGAACTTGGACGAACTCGAGCTGCATCTGTTCAACCTTGGAGGGGTGGGGGAGAAACTTAATTTGGGCGTAAGTCAAATCTTCGTATCGTGTCGAGAAACGGTTTTTTTTTTAACACATTGACACAAGTTTCGCTTATAGAGCTTGTCCAGAAAGGGCGAATTCGCCGAGATTCTCTCATGCTTAAGGCGCGAGCATTCCATTTCAAAATGTTTCGCTTCAAACAACAATTCGCAACAACGTTTGCGTGTCAACTGGACGCAACAAGAAGCCTCTAATATCTCGACTCGCGCGCCCTACTCGCGAGTTGCGCGCAATTCGAGATTCTGGCGTACTGCACGCTAATTTTAAAATCGCGCGGTGCTTGTTAATTCTGTATTTGCGCCTACACTAGAAAGGTTTAGGTAATCAAAAAAAAGGGAAACAAAAAAAACACGTGACTCATAGATGCTAGTTTTTATTTCAAATGTTAAAATCGCATTATTTATTTAGTTAAACTTTATACAACAACAAAAGGTACAAAGGCGGATTTAATGCCTCGTATTATTAGTAGTCGTATAATAATAAGCTCTTTTCTGAATCAAAATCTGAGGAATTGTCTGCCACGTTAATAATAAAACGTTTAGTGGTATTATCAATTATTGTTACAATTACATAATGCGATTTAGAATTTACAAAAATACGTTTGGCTTCATGCCAAAAATTCGCCTACTAAGGATGACACACAGACAAAAAGGTCGTCGAACTTTAAGTGCGTGTACTTGCTCGTACGTCTATCGCCCACTTAAGAATGTCTCAAAGTGAAGTATCGCTTGAGTATTCGAGTGTGAGTTTAAATGAAAACCAATCTAGCTCAACCAAATGTGAAAAAGCCAAGTTCGGTAACAACAGAGCAACCTTCGAGGTAGTTGGTGTTACCGATAAAAGACTTGAAATCGGATGTGTGGAGTCGGTTGTAAAACGGGTGCCAAGATCTATAGCAATTCTTGTAATTATAGTTATAGGAATGTACAAGTTCTAATTGTTTTTTTGATAAAGGGAGGGTCGAAACTACCTCGGAAATACATACATAAACTCACGCCTTTTTCCCATGAGGTAGGCAGAAACTACGGGACGCTACCTGCTACGATCTCTACATACTCCTTTCGTCTCGTGTCATACAAGCACGCCGGTTACGAGTACTGCGCACTTGACCTTTCTGGAAATGTTCCGTGTAAAATACATAATCAAGTGTTCATTGAACTTGGCTGACACTTACCTTTGTACAACTTCCCCAGTGCGGTGCAGACCACGTGAAGGTGACTCAGAGCCCGCCTAAGGGCGTGACGCACCCGCCGTACCAGCGAGTGGCGTCCGTCGACGGCGACGGCGACAGGCTCGTCTACTACTACCTTGATAATAAGTAAGTTGGTTTGTGTTGCTAGCTTTTATTGTCCCATTTGGCAAAGGTCTTTCCCTAATTATTCCATTGCCTTCGATGTTGTGCGTATGCTTGCTAATTACTAAGTAAGCCATCTTAGGCGTCTCGTATTTTTTTTTCTTATTACTTATATTATTATTGCCTAATTTATTATTTCTATTAGAATAAATAAAACTTACATAAAAAAACACAGTTTGGGGACATATACCTGTAGGCCATATAAATATTCGTTCCGTGCAAGAATCAAACCCCGCTACATGCAGCACAGTAGCTAATCGCCCACATACTGCGCCAAAAAAAAGTAATATTTAATTTAGTTTAAATATTATTTTTTTGAACAAAAACAAAATATGGAGAACTGTTATGAGGAATCGATTTGATTTTTGAATAATTTTCTAAATCACCCTATCGATCAATCATCATCAATTTTTAAGATATAATAATATATTTAGCAACAAATTTTTAGATTGGTAACTAAAAACGTACCTTTTAACAGATTGAATTCGTCCGTTCCCCCTCTTTTCTCTAACTTTCTCTTTTATTCTAACTCCGTAATTCTTCTTTTCCAGAGAAAAGATGCTCCTTCTGGACGGAGACCGCATAGCGACTCTCATAGCGTCATACATTCAGGAGCTGATGACAGCGTGCAACGCGACCGATATAAGTGTGGGCATCATTCAGACCGCGTACGCTAATGGAGGCTCCACTAAATATATTACGGATACACTGGTTAGTATTTATAAAATACATAATACAAGGTTACTTTTATTCACCTGCCATATTTCAGAAGGTGAAAGTACCCAAATGATCAACCCAGAAATATGAAAAAAGCCGTACTTATCCGTATTTCGTACATTTTAATCTCACTGTAGTGCATTTTTGTAGGAAAAAGCAGTTTATTTTAAATTTTTCAGAGTTGGTTCGATGGTGAGAGTTGTTTATATTCATGAGTACTGTCACCCCCTTAAAGACAGCAGGTGAATGAAAAGTCACCCTGTATACGGTGTGTAAGGATACCGTGGATTCTTGAACATATTCGTCGGTTTCCATAAATATTAACCGTGTAGGTGTTGCACTTTTATATGGAACCGCTGTTTTTTTATAATCGACGAAATCTCATTGCTTGGGTGTCTAGTATCACGTATTGAATCCATGGTCTTCCACGTGTCGTATTCCTCATTTCTGTGGGTCGTTGTTGAGTTGTCGATGGATCAGCTTCTTATTGATGGTGTCTCGCCATCTGTGTTGGTCTTTCGGATTATGAAAATGGTAAATCATATTAATTAATACAAAAAGATTTTTTCTAGTCCGACTGGTAGTTCTAGAGAGTAAACAAGCAAACAAATTAAAAGCCTTAGTATACATTAAATAAATCAATTAATTAAATAATTATTTGCAGAAACTGCCAATTCAATTCGTGAAGACGGGCGTGAAACACTTACACAGTGCTGCCAAGCTGTACGACATCGGCGTGTACTTCGAGGCGAACGGACACGGCACCGTGCTCTACAGCAGTAAGGCGAAGAACGCTATCGCCAGGATCGCGAAGGAGGGGTAAGTTATATTAGGGATGGATGCCCCACCGCTGAGCAAAGACCTCCCTCAAGACCTTCCAAATATTCTTCTCTTGCGCCTCCTCGAACCAGCCTACTCGCCACCTCTTAGTCGGCAACGCATTTTAATATGTGCTTTTTTTTTACAAAAGTCATACTTACTCGCAGTGAATATGAAAATGTAGACAAACCATACTGCCTTCTAATTTTTCATCACGTTTCATGAACATTTTTTCTCTACACCACAATATCCCACTGTCCCACAAGCTAGGCCATGTTTATCATACTAAACCAACACCAACTCCTCAATTCCAGTGACCCAACCGCCCGTAAAGCAGCAGACCTATTCCTGGACTTCATCGACATGACGAACGAGACGGTGGGCGACGCCATCTCCGACCTGTTCCTGGTGGAGTCCATCCTGTGCGCCCGCGGCTGGAGCTCCGTGCACTGGATGGAGTTGTATGATGACCTGCCTTGTAGACAGCTCAAGGTTACTGTTGAGGTAAGCAATTTGGAATTGGTTGTCTGTCTGCCTTAAACTCTTCTTCTTTTTTTATCCGTCAGATAAACAGATTTATTGGTACTTAAAATATTCCAATTTTTAAGTTACTTTTAAACGTAGATATACTATTACTACTTGAGGCAGGACCAACCAATAAGCATCTGGCCATTAAAAGCTGGCAGCCTAAAAGGAACTATAGACTATTTTCCCCAAGTAGCAGGGTTGTCTCTCTCACAGACGAGTATAAGAGACGTTTTAGCTTGATCTTTAGGATAGCAATTTTCCAATGACGTCTAATTTGCAGATATCCACTAATCGTTTCCAAACATAACTGGAGCAGCATAACAAAGCATAGCAAAACTAGAGTTGGGATAATGCTCAAGTATATTGGGCAATTTTAACAGGTACTCAATATAATAAATGCCCAATTGTTTGGGTATAAAGCTCATCATCACTAGGCGAAATCGTGTCTGCTTATTTACCATCCACAAAAACTGCCGACAACAGAAAACCAAACTGTTTTCCATTATAAAACAATGGCACGAAGTCACAAACAAAATCCTAATAAACAGTCTCATTTCACAGAACCGTCGCATAATCAGTACGACAGACGCCGAACGGATATGCTCCGAGCCCGAGGGTCTGCAGACTCGGATCGACGAGCTGGTGGCTAAGTATCCCAGCGGACGATCGTTCGCGAGACCCTCGGGAACAGAGGATATTGTGAGGGTGTATGCTGAGGCTAAGACACGGGAGGTCAGTATCTGTTTCTCTTTTATAATAAACTAGCTTTTGCTGTCAATTTCGGCCGCAAGGAACTTTCGTTCAAAGTCAAAGTATTTGTTTCATTTATACCATTTACTTTAGAATTGTCAAGAAATTACAGTTTAAAATTGAAGCTAGTTGCTCGTTCCAAAACGTAGGTCTCTATGGAGAAGAACGAGCAAGAAACTCCATAGACACTCTTTTCTTTTAATTTATACAAAATCTTGGTTACAATATTCTTAAATGTGAGTATCATAGAAGATAGCTAGAAAAAAGGGCAGATGGTAAACCGCGCTTTGCCCAGCGATCCTAGTTATGACAATAATTTTGTAGTGCAGTGTAAAACCACTGTTTACCAAAAAAAAACCCGCTACTATTACGGTTAACCCAGACGAATATGTTCGAGCAGTTTTCATTGATTAATTAATAATAACCTAAAACACATCACATAAGAGTTGAAAGTTGCGTGCAAGACAATACCGCTCGTAATTTATTATCTTGTACTTAATTAAGCAATTTACAACTTTATCTTTACTAAGCTAAGTATACTTTTGTTTCCACAGCAAGCCGACATTTTAGCCGCTGAAGTAGCACAAGCAGTGTACGACTTAGCTGGCGGCGTTGGACCACGACCAGAGCTACCTGCAGATTCCACCACCGCTAACCCAGAGTTGTAGACCAAATCTTCATCATACCAACCTACAAGAACAAACAAAATTGTTACTTTATCTACTAATGACGCGAATAAATCACAATTTATTTTATAAGTTTTTTGTCTAAAGATCTATTTTAATATAAAGAAAGTATTAACAATACTCGGGTTGTTGAGTTTCAGAATAAGTGTAGACTTTGTTAGAGTTGTCTCGGTCTCTAATGATGATAGTCCCCTTCTGCCGCCTCATGTGTCATAAAATAACATCTGGCTAATGTCAACTATATGAAGTCGAAAGCGTTTGAACAATGTAGGTTTTATTCTTTTTTATGTCTCACTTTTCTGACATTGACAGAACGGTTGACGTTAGCCATATAAAAAATAGAAGAGAATATTTTTCTTTCTTTTGAGTTTGTAAACACTGACGCTATACGACCTTTTTACTATCTACATCAAAAATACAACGTTCATTTTTCAGAGATTACTACTTTTTATAATTTAACGAAAATCTATATCTTTCTAATTTAATAGATCTTTAGACAAAAAAACATTGACTTAACGGAATTATTAAATAATCAAAAAACTTATCATAAAAATCGCTGTGCGATTTTATATATAATATTCTCTAAAAATAATCGACAAATATATTATATACAATTAATTTTATTAATATAATTTAGTTTTAATTTCCAGTCATTTCGGTACAACGCACTACTAGTCCTATTGGTTTGTTTAGGTGCGTATTTTTTGGACCAATCTTTTTATAGATTTTTTTATTTGCATGTATCATTTTTATGTACAAAAAATAAACTCTTAGGCAGCAAATGTCTTCATTTCTAACAACAAATTATTTCTGTACAAATATGCCAGTCTAGCTATGCATTGAAAGTTAATATGTTATCAAAAATTCTTATCGAAGTCTTTGACTGAAGAAAATATTCGGAGCGGAGTTTGAAGCATTTTAAAATTGCAAGACGAGGATCAATATTAAAATATTCACGCATGTTGCTGTACCTTTTGGAAGGGACAACTAGATTCGATAATATTTCTTTTCTTTCTTGTCAATTTTGACGTTCAAAAGTGCCTTTGTAGTACTGGTAAGTAGTAAAGTTATAAAGTACTAATAAACCATCATTATATTAACATAGTTGGATGGCAGAATGATTGTGTGGTTGGATGACATTTGTTGCCTAATGACTAGCGGTTTTTAAGACTATAATAGTTGAACTCTCTTGCTCAGAACAGAGTGCCTAGGTGCTACTGAGAAATGTTAAGAAAATATATTTTGAAAAATTGATTCTGCTCATTATTATACTTATTCTTTATACTAATATTTATACTAATGAACGCATTGAAAGAAGCAATATTATAAAAAGCAAAGCTTTAGATTAATTGTAATTATTTTCACGTTTGACTTTTTTAGATTCACGCAAGCGCCTCCTTTTAATGTGTTTAGAAGTAAATAGAATGGATAATAATATTTACCAATTGGGTAGGTGACACCACTAAAATTAAATAATAATTACGATCATAAAAAAAACGATTTTTAGTTGCTTTGAAATCATTAAAGAATTGAGATGACAAAAAAGTGACGTCATAGTTTAGTATTGTCATACAAAATTTATGGGGGAATCGCGTTTTGACAGCTCATAAAAAGTACGTCAATTGATTAGCGGTGTCATCTACCCAAATGGTGATAGAAACAAACAGCTCAGACACAGCCTTATTGTATAAGTCCAATAAAAAATACATAGTAGAACAATGTCCACGCATGCATTTTCATTGTACCCTATCACTGCCCAAAAACTGCCGAATACTCAAACGTTACTTTGACGCTTCCAAAAGTAGTCCTAACTTGTATAATACTGTGAATAGATATTTTAATTTTATTTAGACTGGTGCCTAACCTAAGTTTTATTTTAAAGATTTGAAAAAAATCAGGCCAACGAATCTACCGTACAAAATTTATTAATTATGTTATTGTTTAATATTTTACTTGCCACGTTATGTCACAAGTATCACAGTAGTATTTATTAATCCATTCAATTGCCACCGAAGTGGCAAATAAAGTAATATTTTAGCTGTCTCTGTCAAGACATGTAAATAAAAATTAAAGTACATTTGAGTTTTCGGCCGTTAGTATAGAATTAAGAGCTTCCACGTAAAGTCGAATAATTGTATGCCTTTGCGCATATTTGGCGACGAATAATACCTTCATGGTGGTAGATATTTTTATAATTAGCTCGAAATTATATTTTACATTCCAAAATTTTTGTAGGTAACTTGAAATTCAACTGAGTTAATTATTTAATTACGTAATTATCGATTTTAAAAAATAGCCTACAATATTTTTCTCCGAAAACTGCGCAGTGACAGCTTATTATTTGCCTAGATGTGCGACTTATGAAAAATTACAACTTTACAAAAGGAAAAAATTTGAAAGTTAAGAATATTTACAAAGATTTTGCATAGTTTATTGAATAATATTTAAAACTGGACTTAATAAACTAATTGTTTAACAAGAAAATAAATAAAAGAAGAAAGAAAATATCAAAGAATATATTTATATTCATATCAATCCGAAGCCTATTTTCTGTCGTTATATATTGATTTATTAGCATGCAAAGTATGGATCGCTTCCTGTGACTCTTATGTCTTTGTAATACTGCATAAATTGCAATGGTTGATGCGTGCTCTTGTCATGTAACAACTGGGTATTAGACATCATTAAAGGCAGATTTAGACAGGGTCAGTGCACAGGTCAGTTACCGGTGCCAGTACCCGCGCCTAGACTGACTTCTAAATATTCATGTGCGAATTTACAAGTCAGCGCTGACTTCCCGCCACTGTACTGACTTGAAATCAATTTATACGGGGTTTTTTTCGGGTCAGCGCTGGCTTGTCTTGATTTCGGCGCCAGTCACTGACCCTGTCTAAATCTGTCTTAACCGATTTGTGGCCAGTGCCGCGCCAGGGCAGTTATATAAAAATATTCAGTGAAGCCAAACCTAGAGCGGCATAATTATAAAAAATATTAAAAAACACGTTAAAACTTACAGTAGTAGCAGCTCGGAGTTAAGATTTGTGCCCATTGAATGGCAATAGGCTCGCCCCCTATTACATGGGACCTATAACATACTGGCTAACTGTGGGTGTATATTTGTACATCACTGCCTAACCCTTCAAGAAGTACAGGCGTGATGGTATGTTAACCCTTTAAGTGCGGGCGACGCGCATAATGCGTCAAAAAAAAAAACGCACGTTTTTGTTGTCAGCACAGAAAGGGTTATTGAATGTAATTTTAACTGTAAAATCAGATTTTAATAAATAGTAGTCAGAATTTAATAAATAGTCAACTGTGTCGGCACAAAAGTGACGTCACAGTTCTCTTTTGCCATACAAAATTGGTCATAAAAAGTACGTCAATTGATTAGTGATGTCTAATGCCCAACTGTAGTTAGCACTAGAAAAAGTTGTGAATAAAATTACCTTTCGGAATTGTGATTTTTGGGATTGATTGAGAAGAAAAAAATGTATCTATCAATATTTTTGTGAAAATGTATCATATTATACTTAATATTATTTAGGTACTAAATTCTGCATTTGCTATACATTAGGAGAGACGTTCTATTTTATAATTGAATCCCCTCCACTGCTTGTTACGTAATTTAATTGTTTGTTAGAGAAATTGGTGGAGAACACTGCAATTTTAAATAGAAACACCTCAAAATTTTTTAATAATTTTTACAAACCTTCTGAGATTTTCATGAGATTATAACGGTGCAAGGATTGGTGTTTCTGCACTTTTTTTTAGCAGAAGGGAGTGTCAGACTTTTACTGACTAAAACCCATCCGTGTTCGTTCTAATGCCCTTTGCGTTCCAGGGCGCGATAACTCTTTTGAACTTTCGCAACTCTGGGTGTTTCTCTGCACTTACATTATTAGGTATAATGCAAATTCAACGGAATTGAAATTGCTCAAATATGACTCGATAACGTTATCTCGAAAGTGTTCTTTATGTTTTGCACTAACCATTTTATCGTTTTATTGGTATGAGAAACATATTCAAATTGATTGCAGAATTCAATTAATTTTGCAATCTATCTTAATAATGGTTGTACCTACTGCACTGCTGATTTTGTGTTGTGATAGATATTTAAATTACTTTTTATTGGACGTACCGCGAATACCTACACAATGTAATTTGGAAACCATTTTGAATTTTTCATAGAAGCGACTTATTTTAGCCCCTTTTCCTATTGGTTAGAGCTGCCATTCGCCCGGGATTCCCCGGATTTAACTTATTTTGTAGAACGTCCGGGAGTACCTCGAATGGGGTTTTTTATCAGGGAGAATACAATTGAAAAATAAGCAATAAAATGCAAACAATGTTTTTATTTTTATTGTAAATATAGTTTTCTCACGGATGTCCGGGTAAAAAATTTAATTTCACACAAATATCCAGGGTTTTTGAAGATTTTTCTCTGGCGTCTGCAGTTTAGGTGAAGCCTTACTATTGGTCCACACTGGTCGATATTTCAATTCAAACCAAACCCAATGTTTACCAAACAAAAGCCTACTTGATTACCCGTGAAGTACTTTTGAATTCATATTACATAACCAGGCGGCTTTGCCAAGCATGAAATTATCAATGACTTCTCAATCTCTGCATAGTTTAAGATAAAGTCGCTTCCCGCCGCGCTGTCTGTCCCTCAGTAGGTACGCATAGATCTTAGAACTACGCAATGGATTTTAATGCGTTTTCATCGTTAGATAGCGTGATTCAAGAGGAAGGTTTATACGTATTAAACATCAAGCTACGATCAACGGGGACGGAGCAATAACCTAAGACAACTGAAAGCGGGTGACACCGCTGGGTATATTTATATAGCTAACTAGCTTCTGCCCGCGACTTCGTCCGCGTCACAGTTGATGTGTTATCCTACGGGTACCGTACATTTTCCCGGGATAAAAAGTAGCCTATGTGTTATTCCAGACTATAATCTATCTTTGTGCCAAATTTCATCCAGATCCATTCAGCCGTTTAAGCGTGAAAGAGTAACAAACATCCATACATACAAACTTTCGCCTTTATAATAGTAGTAGGATCTATACTTAATATTTAAAGAGATTTTTTGGTCAGACTTTTACTGACTAAAACCCATCTATGTTCCTTCATTGCGTTCCGGGGGCGCGTATCTCTTTCGAACAACCCGCAGCCCCGGTATATAAAGAGATTGAGAGTAAAGTTTGTGAGGTTGTATAGAGGGTAATATCTGGATCAACTGAATCAATTTTGAAAATTCTTTTACCCATTGAAAGCCACGTTATTTGTGAGTGTCATAGGCTATATAACATCACGCTACGACACACGGGAGCGGAGCAGTAACCAAGGACGTAACTAACCGCGGGTGAAATAAGCCACGCGGTCGAAGTCGCGGGTAATTCGCTAGTGCTCATTAAAGAGGGTACATGACAAACAACATGTAACTACTTATTCGCGGTACGTCAAATAGTCATCTAATTCAGTAGTGCGATTCTCTAAAATGTAAACTCGAAAACGAGTCTCACTAAAGTGATCGCGCTCACTTCGATAGCGAACCAACCTGTCATTGGTTCAGTATTCGTTCGCCGTGGTGACGTCACCGGCGTGATCGTGTTTAATAGAATACCATTTTGTAATCTCACTGCGGATTCAGCTTTCGAATTACGAAGTGAGGCTTAGAGAATCGCACTGCTGATCTTGAAGGTCACATAATGTTTGTAAGATAAAAATATAAACCATTCAAGGGAAAAATGTGTACATGGTCTGATAAACGTATAGATAAGAGGATGTATCATAAGATTGACAGTTTGATAATAGAGAATGTACTGATATCAGTATTTATGGCATTCTTAAAGCTTGATAACGTGTAATATGTCCTGTAAGTACACACGCCGACTGTGCAGTCGATGATGGTCTTGAAAACCCAAAAAATCAGCTGTAACATGCATTTTTATATTTTGGTGCACTTTTGTATGAAACAGCAGTTTTTTTTTAAATAACTGACCAAATATTTCATCTCTAGGGAGAGAAGAATCGCATTCTGAATCCAAGTACCTAAAAAGTTTTCATTGTGATGTCCTTTCTAGGTACCTACCACTTATTTAAACCCAATTAGACCTAAGTTTTGTCTACTTAAATAACATATTCAACTAATCAATAATTCTTAACACATTATTTAATTTGTGAATTAATATCCATCCTATAGTTGCATTTATAGTAGACGCGCATAATTCCAAAGTAGATATAATTTAGCCAACATTCCTTGTTTCATTCTACTAACTTTATCTGCTTGCAAATATTTTAATGTTTTGATTGTTTTATCATTACACCACACGTAATTGAGTGGAATACGAACTTGCTTTTAAGTGTAACGCTGTACCTACGTGAGATTCTCATACATTGGTTATTATTATAGGCAAGATGTAACTACAATAAGGGCCGCCAGCCACGTCCGACTTTCTGTAGGACCGATTATATTATCGGACCGTTCAATCCTACTACTATTATAAAGGCGAAAGTTTGTAAGTATGGATGTATGGATGTTTGTTTGTTACTCTTTCACGCTTAAACGGCTGAATGGATCTGGATGAAATTTGGCACAAAGATAGATTATAGTCTGGAATAACACATAGACTACTTTTTATCCCGGGAAAATGTACGGTACCCGTAGGATAACACATCAACTGTGACGCGGACGAAGTCGCGGGCAGAAGCTAGTAGATCCATAGTTTCGTGTGACCGAGTTTTTGTAAGACGTGGGTGTTGGTATATTAGAATTCATATGTACCATTCTCTCCGACAAAAAATCGGTCTCCGATGCTCTGACGTGGTCGGACAGCTTACAGAACCATATACCTAAGGATTTGAAATAAGAATGCCGTAAGAAACGTAATCGTTGAGTTTAGTTAAAACTTGCATGTTGCTGTTTTGCATATATTCGTTCAATTCTATTATGTGTGCAATTGTTGTGTGATTAAGATTATTATTTAGTTTATGCTGATGTTATAATTCAATAAATCAATTAATTACTACCATTTGTATTTTATTTTCTTTATTATGTTTGATAAAAACAAAACGCATTTTAAAGATAACAAATAAGAAACAAAAAATAACAAATAAACTTTTTATTCAACAATAAAACATCAATACCACTTCTGGGAAACGAAACTTATTTCTATAAAAAAATTCTTACATAATAAAAGTGCAATTATTTAATTTTGTTACATAAATTCAATTCTGGCATCACATAGGAAATCAAGTTTCGCTTTCCTACAAATAGGTACCTACATCTAAAAGGTGCAAACACTAAAGTACAATATATCTAATTACATTATTACAATGAAATTAACCTTTTGAACGCCACGGACGTTTATAGACGTCTAACGAAATCGTGCCAAACACGCCACGGACGTCTATAGACGTCAAGAAAACGAAATTTTTAAGTACTTATTTTCTACTTAAAAATGTCCTAAATTAAGTTTTTTGTGTTTCTCTTTCCTATTATTTAAAACTACATTAATGAAATATTGTAAAATAGCACAAAGATATATTGATTTCTTACATTTCACTAGAAAAAACAATAATCAAAAATTGCTAATCGAAATGCTGAATTGGTAGCTTGGCGTAGCAGTGGCGCCGATGTGTTTACGCTCTGGCGGTCAAAAGGTTAATAATGTTTAGAGATCAGATAATTAAATCAATAATGCTCTATTTTATAATGATTAATGAAGATAGTTTTGGAAGGGTACTGTGACAAATGTTGGAATGTTCATATTTTATTTCACTTTGTCTTAAAAATGACAATACAATACATCCTAAATAATAATTAAAAAACGAATTACAAGTTGACAAGTGTAAAAAATATGAAATACATAATCATTAAAAACAAAATCACATTAATTTTAAAACTAATTGTTATTGTTTTGTTGTCATTTGTAGTTAATTATAAGAGCCTCAATCAAATGTACAGTTTGACTCGTCAATTTTACATAAAATAATCCCATAACATAGTTTCAAGGCATTGTGATGATGAGAAAGAAGAAAAGTCTACCACGGCTTATAGAAATAATATGAAAATGATGTCAATATATTATTATTACTGCTATGTCATACAAGGACAATGGTCATTCACTATTCTAAAATAAACAATACTCATGACATGTGGGTAGTTGTAAAAATAAACAAATAACTGTTTCAAAACATTCTAGCCTAAGTTTAAAAATATTGTGTGTGAGAAATTACAAAAGTGTTATGATGACAGGTCCAACTGGAAAAAGTTGTAAGTCAATCTAAACATACAGAATAGTTTCTTTACAAATCATTTGTTTATTACAGTATTTTTTTATAGGGACAGATTTAGTAGATAGCAGTTTACGTATAAGAGACATACTAACAAACAAACAAGATCATAGAACATATTATAACAAAAATAAGTAAAAAAACAAACAATATACTGTAAGTCGTCAAATACTACGATTTCCACAAAACAATCAAATATTTTTAGTTACACATGTAGGTGGGATCACTACATTCAGAATTGATGCATACATACAAATTATTTTAAATAAAACAACTAAGTACCTGTTTTCTGAATATGTGCTACTCACAAATATAATTAATTTACACTTTTTTTTACAATAAGCATTGGTAACCTTTACTAGGAATATTTTTATACTGATTGAATTAACATTTTGTCTATTTATACATTCTATAGAGATGTGTCATAAATGCATACAGCAGCACATAGTTATGTTTACTAACAGCTATTTCCTAGCAATCTCTAGATCTGAGATTGATAAACTCAGCCGCTTGATTGGTTGCCTGAGGGATTGATTGATTGAAGTACAGAACATGGCCATAAGGAAAATGCTTAACTAAATGGTAACTTATATAGTGTAGAGTAGTGTCTATAATACAATACCATGATTTTGAGTTACAACACTTGATAGTTCTGAATTGTGGATACATAATTATTAGTTTACAAAATACTGTTATTTACCATAAACAAAACATACAATCATTCCTACTTACACATTCATGTTTTGGATACAAGAAATTAATTGAAAAACCTATTTTATGGCCAGGAACTTAACGGATCTTATTAATTTAATTTAAAATCCTCAAATAGCTACCTAATAATAGTAAAATTTGTACCTAACCAAGAATTGGTCCTAAATAAGGTGCTTGATCACAGTAGAAACATTTTGGCACATCCGTTTCTTGCAATTCAACTAAATTGGTGCTTAGCTCATGAGAAACATGGTAGTAGCAACATCGTCTCGGTCCAATATCTTCAATTAAGGTGTCGTAAGGTGGCGAGAGGACGTCGAAAAATGCTGCGGGCATATCCAGAGCTTCTATCTCATGATAATTGGATATAGTTGGTGTTAGAGTGCAAGTCTTTGAGTTTTCTGTACAAATTTTATGGCTGGTTATTTCAGCGAACAATTTTCGCCGCTTGTGACTGCCCTGTGCCAGTCGCAAAGCCTCCTTTCTCGCTCGGAGTTGAAACTCTATTGGATCCACAGACTCCCATACCGGGTACTCAGAGAAACTCCTAATATTCACCGCACCAGATATCACCTTAAGAAGCCCGTGCATGTGCGGGTGGTCGTGAAGCGGCATTTTGAAACCCGGTTTTAAAACAAAAATACTCATATTAATTAAATTGTTTTGGAACACTTCTATATACGTACATGGTGCTTTGTTTGGATGACTCCAAAATGATTGGTCTTTTAAAGTGTTGTCATAACCCAAGTCTTCAGCTTTTAGACGATCCATCATATTCCTTAACTTATCCAAGTTAGTTGAAAGATTACATTTGTTCTTGTCATCGAAGGTGTGCAGAGAGTGCCGGTATATGGACACGATTGGCGGGACATTAATGATTTCCATGGCTGGCTTTTCTTCATCTCCTTTATCCATATGAAATCTGACTGAATTTATACACAAAAATTTCTTTCTCCTAATGAATGTAGAAAATAATCTCGACGATAACAAAGCGCAACTGTCAACAAACGTCATTTTGCTCATTTTGTTTTTACTTTAAAAAGATTACGTTTCATTACTCCGAGCTTCGTTTAGAAGGACTGTCACAAATTCAAGTTAAACAAATTTTTTAATGTATTTCATGAAATTAAATGACTGTAAAAACTTAAAAAAATAATATTTTTTTGCAGGATACACAAAATATACATATTGTTATATAATATATTTTTGAGTATGTGAAAAGGATATCCTTTCAAACAAGAGGAAGTCTGAAAGAAAATGTTCTACTGACGCCATCTGTTGACGGATAGCAAAATTATGTTAATTGCTTGGTTGGTTTGTGAATGATCTTAACATGTGTCAAATAGTTCAAAAATTACAAAAATAGATGGCGCAATTGGATATGTAATATCCGCAGCGATTTTTGGAAAGTAAGGATAAATAACATCAATGAATATCAATATAAATAGAGAATAATATTTACATTCAGGTATATTTTTTAAAAGACAAGCAAGGAACTGAATTACCTGCTTCTAGACATTCAGGCTTCCTCCGATTGAAGTTTTCAGACTTTATATTGCCTAATATTTCGAAGCACATCTCGGAAAGAAAAAAAATTCTCCCTCCTCGAACTCCTATTTGTCTTGCCGTAGACGGTTAAAAAAAAAACAAGGAAAAAGTAACTGAAAATACCACCTAACTAAACTGAATATTGCATCACGTATAGGCACCTACAAAATAACGTCAGTAACAAAATAAGGTGTACTCAGACAACAATAAAGATCGTAAACACGAGATCGGTTTTATGTGTGGTCTGTTCGGTCGCGGGTGGTGTACCAATAATACCACTTAAATAAATACCAGCCATTGTAAATGTTACTCGAATTTTATTGAGTTTCCAATGCGCCTGTGTTTCATCCATTCCCGATTAACTACACCTATAAACACTGTAAACATAGATAAATTAATCAGTACGCGAATAGACATTGAGGTATTGTAGCGGAAAAATATTAGTTTTACTTTTTTTAATGTCTTTTTAAACAAATGCTACGGTTTTATTGAGATGTTTGGACTGATTTCCTAATCATTTTGTTTTGATGTGATTTTTTTTTTGTGGTTAAGAAAATTTTCGAATGTGATTGTAATGGGTTTGGGAATAACTTTTATTGTAAATGAGTTTTAGAATAAGATTCGGTGATATTCAAATTTTATTTGAGTCATGAACTTGCCAACTGTTTCTTAAAATGTCGTGTTTACCCATTCGGGGAAAACCGACATTCAATTATTCTACGTTTAAGAAAAACGAACATTTTATTAGTTTTTCAGGATGTGACGCTGTGGCCAGATATATTATTATGTTCCGTATCACATAGAAGAGGTATCTAAGTGGTAGATACTTTACTGCTGATTTGAAACTGTTTGTGAATGAACTTTTGCTTTCATAAATCTCTTTGCAATTCATAATCTACGTTACTTACGTGATTTCCAGAGAAGAAAAAACTAGTTTCTCCGTCTCGAGTAAATACGAAACCTATTGTTTCTCAATAGGTTCGGTAGCATTCTTAGGCGAACGGGATATTATACATTTATAGTGCTTTGCTTTCTCTGGTTGTCATAAAGACATCGAAAATGTGCCACATCATGGCGGTAAGCTAAGTAAGAAAAGCTCTTTATTCCATTAAGCAAATTCCCATTCCTGAAAGTTTTCCGTACAAGTCATGCCCAAATCAGACTAGCTATTTAGTAGCTGGTAACGCGATTCACTTTTTTTTTGAGTGTCATATATATGGATATATGACACTCAAAAAAAAAGTGAATCGCATCATTATTCGAAAGGAATAATGGTATTCCTTTTGCTAAAAGAAGTTAGTCTACTTGCACGATAAGTAGAAGTACCATAACTGAAAACCTCAGCCAAACCTTCATAACATAAAAATCCCTCGCATTTCTTCATTCCAACTTCCGACCACGCACTGCCTCCAACATCGGGCCCCCAAACCTTCAAGACCCACCATTTTTCCACTGAAATTGAAGTACGTACGTAGTGCACGAGCTACCGTGCTCTGTGCTTCGTCTGTTTGTTTGTCAGCTGCGCACGCGCTGGGTGGCCTTCCACGAACTCTTTATTTGGGCACGCTAGGTGTGGAGGTGTGTAGGTACTAGGCTCTTATGGTGCAGTGGTTAGTGTTGGCAGTCTTGTGGATTGGCAGTTTCTTTGATCAATGTTAAGTACCAGTAGCAAGAAAGTCAAGTCTTTCTCATTTCATAGTTTGAAACAGTACCGTATAAGCCCGGTGCGAGCTTCTATAACTGCGTCCTTAAATTATTTTTTTTAGGTCCTGGTCTGGTCACTTCTGCGCCCGTCCAGGGTCTGCGCCCTGCGCCTGAGCACCACTGGCATCGCCTTAGTTACGACCCTGGCTGGTTTGAAATAAGAAAGAGGTCTAAGTCTAATAGAATCATTTTTCAAAATAAGGTTTTATATGGCTTAGCCAGCCAGAGTCTACAGTGCTGCGCTTACTTTCAATCTTCTTCTTAGCGTATCGATGGCAAATAATAAAATATAAATAATTAAATAAGATATTTCTTAAATACTATGTTTCACCCAAAATTCGGCCACGGCAACACCATCCGCCGACATAGTCATTAGGTCCTCACGTGTGCAGGTGACAGGGCATGCGGCGCAAGATAAAAGGTGGGCCATGGTCTGCGGAGAGACATCGCACAGGCACTGAAGGTCGGTGCCAA
This sequence comes from Caradrina clavipalpis, assembly GCA_932526535.1. NCBI lineage: Eukaryota > Metazoa > Arthropoda > Insecta > Lepidoptera > Noctuidae > Caradrina > Caradrina clavipalpis. The sequence goes on from OW052110.1 coordinate 4,973,972, forward strand.
CTGCGAAACCCCACCGTTGAAGATTGTCTTTACTTTCAATTAAACGTAGATTGATAATCCCGATACGTTAAGTTTTCCCATTTACATACCATCACGCTTGTATTCCCGGAAGGGTTAGGCGGAGGTGTTCCATGTACACCCATAGTTCGCGGACATGTTTAGGTCCCATGTAATGGGGGGGCGAGCTTATTGCCATTAACCGGGCACAAATCCAAACACCGAGCTGCTATTATAAATAAATTATAAATGAATTTCATAGAAAAACCCAATGACACTTTTTGTTCGACCTGGGAATCGAACCCAAGACCTCTAGCGTAGCAGTCGCGCTTAGGACCACTAGACTAACGAGGCATACCCATTTAGATCTACCTTATTACGTCGTTAAAGGAAAATACTGAAAATGAAAAGTATCTATCTAAGCTATGTATGTATAGGGCCTAGGGTAGGCCCAAGGCCCTAATCACTATAGGTAGTGATTGCAATTTCGGATGGTACCGATCTAGTCCAATTTACTAGAAACTAATAACTTCTTCCAAGAAAAATAATCTATTCCTCATATACCCTCCTACATCATCATAAAACCAGCGAATGTTTTACGAATAAAATCCATATTTTAATAGCTTATTTTTTACGTGCTGTGTGTAATGCTAATGAACCGGAAGTGCCGCCATTAATGCCGTGATGAGCGTTCACTTGTCGTAAAACGGAACGTTCATTAAAAGAACGAGGTTATGAAGTAAAAATAGTTGGTATGTGCCGTAGACCTGGGTTGTACTAGGAACTAAGGTAGGTAAACCTGTATAGAAGAAAATTACGCTTCGAAACTAAAGGTTTTCCCAATTTTAAGGTAAAAAGACATACATACCATCACGCTTGTATTCCCCGAAGGGTTAGGTAGACTTGTACCATTACACATCCACAGTTCGCCGGTATGTTTTTTAGGGCCCATGTAACAGGGGGCGAGCCTATTGCCATTAACCGGGCACACATCCAAACTCCGAGCTGCTACTGAGAATTTCATAGAAAAATCAAATAACACTTTTTGCTCGACCTGGGAATCAGACCCAAGACCTCTAGCGTAGCGGTCGCGCTTAGGACCACTAGGCTAACGAGGCAGTTAAAAGCATTAAGTTAAGGCAGTTAAGTTATGGAAAAAAGAATGGGCGAAGAAAATCCATCCATCCTACAAACGCACAACCACCCGCACCATCCAAGATCTAAACGAGGACAATGATCGAGTTGTACAGGTTGCTCAATATTGGTCGGACAAAATTTAATGATTCAATCGACAACAAAAGAAGATGAAGGTAGGGAGGTAGTCAAGCAGTATACGTTCCATGCAAACATGAACGTTAACTATTATGTAGAAGCCTGAATTTTCTATAGCACAGTGTATGTGCTCCGATGCCGCCCGATTGGTGGAAATCGTACAGTCACCAAAAGAGATAAATAACCCTGCCGTCACTTAAAATAGAAGATTTTTTGGGCGCTGATGGATGGCTCCGAATAAAAAATAAATAATGATTAGAAAACAAACCGGTAATTAAAAAAAAAAAAACTTGCAGACATCCATCAGCTTGGAAGGAAGTTTCAACTATGTCTGACAATCCTAGTTACTTATCTCTTTTGTTGACCGTACATTACTCTTTGCACTAGGTGTACCAACGGGCGGCCTATTTGAATCTAGGTAGTCCAAATAAAGTCTAGCACTAATTAACAATGATTCACGAACTAAATCTGCGTAGAATAATCTGTATATCGGTGACGTACAGCATTAGTAATAAAAGCTATCATTGCGCGTATCGTGCGTATTTACATTTAAAATAATTTATTTTAGTACGAGCACATCTGCAATTAGATATATGGGGCTCCGGTTACTAGGGATGTGAGATAAGGAACCAAGATTATGAGAACATAACTATTTGACATCTAAAAAAAGTGTATAAATTATTTAGTAGGGTTTTAATTAAAATCCTAAGCGTCTCCGATCGATCTTAACCGATTTCTTATCGTCCACCGTCCGTACCGTCGACTAAGAAATCTGTCAAAAATCGGTATGATAATCGGTCAAAAAATCGATCGAGTGTGGAGAGCATTCGTCAATAACAAAACCTCTTTTTTTCCATATGCTAATTAAGGCAATGTAAAAAATTGTGTGCGCAAACATAAAAATATGGGCTCAACTTGGCAACTCCAAATTGTTATTCGAGAAAAAGTCTTCTTAAAAGTATAACGACGATTACCTAACGTAGGTGGGTAGTTTAGCAAAATATTTTTTTATCGTGCAACCTGCATAACTCTTCTAAAATTATAAAGAGGTTTTGTGAGGTTGTAAGGGTAATCTCTGGATCTACTAAACCGATTTTGGAAATTCTTTTACCCATAGAAAGCCACGTTATTTGTGAGTGTCATAGGCTATATAACATCACGCTACGACACACGGGAGTAGAGGATTAACCAAAGACGTAACTTATCGCGGGTGAAATAAGCGACGCGGGCGAAGTCGCGGGTAGTACGCTAGTTTTTAATTCTTTCTTACAGTTTTATTCTACCTAGTGATGTTACAAACCCGTTACAATATTAAATAAGTGTTAGCATTTAATGAGTGGTAACTATCATGAGTGTTCAGTGTTGTGTGTTGTGTAGTGAATATCAAACAGCAGAGCGACATAGGATAGGACCAATCGCCACTTAAGGTAAGTGATATAATGATTAATGATCTATCATGCTGCGGGTATTTCGAAAGAGATACCGCGCCCCCGGAACGCAAAGGGCACAAGAAGGAACATGGATAACCATATAACATAACCATATCACCATAATTGGCACGCACAACGTTTAAGCGGGGGGTCCTTGGTTAGGGAAGAGGGAGTGCACCTGTATTTACGCACACACTTGTGCACTATAATATCTCCTGAGTACTTGGCCAGTTAGTTAACTGCCTCGTTAACCTAGTGGTCCTAAGCGCGACCCCTACGTTAGAGATCTTGGGTTCGATTCCCAGGCCGAGCAAAAAATATTACTGGTTTTATCTTTGAATTCTCAATAGCAGCTCGGAGTTAGGATTTGTGCCCGGTTAATGCCAATAGGCTCGCTCCCTATTACTTAGGACCTTAACATACCGGCGAACTGTGTAACCCTATACAGGCGTGATAGTATTTATGTTTATTGGGACTTTGTGGTTCGCAGTCAGCGTACTGTAAGGAATTTTTGGTGCCGTATACGTTCGATTGCGACTAGATTTAGAACATTATTGATTAGTAGAATTGACTGTTTAATCTTAACTTGTAGGTAATGTTTTCAGATCCTCAAGAAATTCTGGTGGTCGTCGCTGTTGCGGTTCTGGTGAGTCTGCTTTTTCCATTATTTGCTTTTCTTATGCATAACACCGTTCACGTTCATCCCGGGACACGGACTTTCAACAGGAGTGAGGTGCAAACGGACACCGTTTAGTTGCGACATAATAATTTAAAAAAAAGATTTATTTTATAACTATAATTATGTACGAGTAATATAACAGTAACTCTCCTAAGCCATATTTCGCGCTAATATTATGTGGCTGTAACAAATTGCCAGGAATACTTGTGCTGTGGCTCGGTCATAATTAAAATATTGCTGAAATTCTAGGCAATATTTTCCGAAACTCATTTTATGTAAGCACATACACCGTACGCGTACACTCGCGATATTTTCCGCCGCTCCTTCGCAGGCGATATTGTCCCGGCAATGTGTGGCTGCAATTACATAACCATACTCGAAAATATTACAGCAAAAGTTTCTAGAAGCCTAGTTAAGATAAAAACAAATATCTATTATTAACTCGCAAGTAGTTATTTGCAATAGATATAAAAACTATCATTCTATGAACCGTTTACTCTAAGAAACATCATAATCAAGATCAAAACGTCACACTACCGACAAATATTAACAAAATCTAAGGAAACACGGCAGACGTTTCGTTTTGCAAATTCTCAAACAATAGTCTATAATTACTACTACAAAGCGCGCCATTTAATAGACATGAAAGTCAAAGAGTTCCTTTCATCGTGTTACTGGCAGCTTTTGATAATAATTGGCACTCCTGACGCGAATATGAAATTTAAAAAAAGAATAATGTGTGCCAAGTTTTTTGGCTGTCATTGTGTAAATCAGGGGTCGTCAATTTGGTAAGATACAAAATCTTCTCTTTATGGATTAGACTGTGTGCGGTTTACTTATTACATATAAGTACTTCTTCTTTTTATATTGAATCGTATTTCTCATAATAAACTGAATTATTATTTTTATTCTTTACTTTTTTTTAACTTTGCCCCACACTAGGGACTTACTCCTGTGTCGTGGGTGCGTTTACAAACATATAAAGTCACATACACAAACAGCCAGACCAGGAACAACTATCTGTAAGCCATACAAATATTTGTTCCGTGCGGGAATCGAACACGCGGCACGCAACGCAGCAGTCAATTGCTCAGGCACTGCGCCAACCGTGTCGTCGTGTATTTTAATTATGTTTAGATTAAAATTGTATCTAAGTAGATATACCTATTATAACTAAAACAATTATACAATATAGGTACTTAAGAATCGTATTTTTATTTTACAACATTCAACATTATTTTCAGTGCATAACTACTGTTATTAGCGTGAGCGTTGCATTTGAGATCGACTCGACTAAATCCCCGCGATCCACTGGTTGTCTACCCCTGGTATGAATGACGTAGGTATGGAGGTAATAGTACAGTGGCATTGTTTATGAGTGTTGCAGGTGTTTGAGATGAGATGTAAGAAGTTGGTGTGTGTTGTTTGTGAGTGTGGCGGTTATTTAATTTGGTGTTGCTTTGTTTGAACGCAAGTTTTGTTAATGGAGCCTTTACTACCTACAAAGTTAATTTTAAAGGATAGGTACTTTGAAGAAGAAAGGCATGCCTCTATTGTTATTATTAAAGAAATGGTTAAAGGGACAAAATATAAAGGATTTTCGAAATTAAACTTTATTTGAATATTCATACGTCAGTATTTATTTTACAAAAAAAAAGAAGTTTTATTAAGTTTTGGTGTTAATTATTAACACTGATTTTCAATGCATAAGGTATTTATTTAACGCAGTCTATATTTAGCCTTTTTTTAAATCTCACTGATTAATGCGAACTCTATGGTGTAAATATTTAGATCTATATTTACTTTTCATTTCCGGATCCCACTGACAAACTTGAGTCCGGTAGTCGTTTCGCTCGGACAATCAAGCCGTCAGGTCGAACCACAGAGGAAGAAATTACAGAAGTCTCAATCCACATAATATAATTGCGGCTAACGGCCGACGATAGCCACTTATTTGATAATCCTTTAGTTTCAAGTTTGATGCCTAAATTAAAAAAAAAACATATATACCATCACGCCTGTATTCCCCGAAAGGTTAGGCAGAGGTGTACCAATGTACAGTACACACACAGTTCGCCGGAATAAAAAAAAAAGAAAGAAAATACCTAATTGTGAAATAGTTAATGCACCACACTTTTAAAATAAATATTACTATTATTACAATGAAACTGGTACCAATCGACCCAGAACTTAAAGTTATAAGGCGTATATTGGATTATCGTGATTTTTTCATCATTTAATTTGAAATATGTTAGCAATCAATTATCTGCCTAAGTTCGTTTATAAGATAAGTTTTAAGCCAAACTAACGCCAAGCAAAACTATAGTATGTCGACAATTTTAACCCATTTCAAAAAAAAAGACTCTGTTTAATATGATCTAATGTCTCTTCACTAGATAGTGAAAATATATACACGTCATTAATAGACTTATTTCAGTTACATTAAATTATAGTAAAGTCGATTTTTACCATTGATTTATTGAACATAAGTATTTTTTAACCGACTTCAAAAAAGGAAAGGAAGAAACTGCCTCGATAGCCTAGTGGTTCTAAGCACGACTGCTACGCTAGAGGTCCTGGGTTCGATTCCCAGGTCGAGCAAAAAGTGTTATTGGATTTTTCGATAAAATTCTCAGTAGCAGCTCGGAGTTCGGATTTGTGCCCGGTTAATAGCAATAGGCTCGCCCCCTATTACATGAGACTTAAATATACCGGCGAACTGTGGGTGTACATTGGTACACCTCTGCCTATTATAACCCTTCGGGGAATACAGGCGTGATGGTATATTTATATATTTTTATTTATTTATTCAAAAAAGGAGGAGGTTCTCAATTCGTCCGGTTGTTTTTTTTTTAATTTATTACGAACACATAAACCTCTTGCGACTTGTCACTTAACATCTAGTGTAGTACTTTAAGAACGTTAAGTTAAGCTTCTGACCCCACACTACTCCCTGTCCATACACTCCGGGCAGGCACAAAGCGAGTATCCACCGCCCTGATCTGCCTGTTTGTGTTACACAACGCATTAACCGCCTCGACTTCGCGCCTTACACATAATACTAAGAACACTAAATTACGCCTTTGTGTTTATAGGTTAGTTTTGAACAGAGAGTTCAATTTTCTTGGAGATATGTTATGTACCTACTTAATTAGGTGTTTGGTTTTGAACATTTGAAGGCTGTCCGCCGACGTTAGACAATTAGTGACCGATGTTTTTGTCGCTGAGAATGGAACATTTGATTTTATATATACCAACATAATGTCCTACAAAAAGTCCGATAATAATCGGAGCGAAAGTCGGACTCGGCTCTTAAGATGCATATTCTGTCGATAGTTGTGTAGACCTGCAGTGCTGTTTTGTAAAATTCTAAGTCTATGAATTTAGGCGTAGTGATCTTGAGGAAAGCTGCCAATCGCTAGCCTTGAGTTGAATGAGACAACAGCTCATCTCAAACTCACTTCAGCTACAAAAATCGACCAGCTAAAGTAAATGTGCTAAGTCATTTCCAATATTTTATTTTATTTTTTTACACTACGCGTCGCCGTTGTATCGAAATGGTATCTCCTGATCCTGTTATTAAATATCAATGCATTTGAAGCACATTTATCTTGTACGAATTAACTAATAAAATAAAATATTCGTATGTGTAAATCAAAAAGCATAGTCACAAATAAAACTCTTTTCGAATGTAAGCAACTGCACTCTCTATTTCTCCACACTACTCTACGCCCATAAGAATCAAAGCTCTGGCGTGCTTCCAGCGTGGCATTCAAAGACAACTAAATCTGTCTTTTGATCAATTGTCCACTAGTGGTGTACCCGCCACTGCATGCCCACATAATAACACACTTTGATGTACACAACAATGTTTGAAACAATAGTTGTTGATCAAAAATCATTTTCATTGATCATAGTACTGATTGATGTATGTACGTACCTAGTACCTACCGTGTGTAGGTTTGTTTCCGGGAATTCGATGAGGTTAGGTTGGTATTCCACGTTTGAATTTCGAATTTGGAACGGAAGAATTGGGATGTTAGGATTTGGGGAAATTGATTGCAGAGGTAATTGGGACGAATACGAATCGCTTCTTTTGTGACGCAAGTAATGGTATTGATCAGTAGCACACACTACACTGTACAGTGTACTATCGATTATTACAATTATTATTATTATGGTTTTTTGGTCAATGTGTTGAAACCTAAAATGACCAAAACAATTCGCACCCTAAGAATATAAATGGCACTATACAAAAATGTTAATTTTGCAGTATGGCCGTTTTAAGTTTTTAAGCCGTTTCAAGTTGTTACAAATTCATAAGTGACACTAAGGGCTAAGTGACACTAATAAGGGCATTAGAGCTATAGGGGTCTTTGCGTTAGGCGCGTTTCGTTTTATACATTTTGAGAGTATACCTAACTGAAAAATAGCATTTTTTGTATAGTGCAACTAATATGTTTTAAGTGTGCGAATTGTTGATTGGTTAAAGAAATCTTTTTTCAGTATTAGGTATTTACTTTTACAATTATTTTATCATTTACTTAGGTGCCTACCTACGTATGTGAAAATTACAATTTATTTTCGAAATCGAGTAGTCAAACGTCTACTTATTGTATATTTTTTTAAATATTTTATTGTTCTGAAATTTTATTTTCTCAGACGATTTAAAATGAAACAAAATTTTAATACTTCATATAATCGTACCGAACTAGTTAAAATAAATAAGAATTCATTAAAAAAAATGTTGTTATTGTAACTCACCCCTAAAGACGTGGTTCCACGAGTTATGTTAAAACATTACACCTTAAAAAACTTAAACACCTATTAACTAACCCGCCCTTTAAAACTGAAGAACGGACTTCGAAACTGTCTAATATTTCCATCATACACCCAACACTACATCCTTTACGTCTTCTGTACAGACCTATTAGATACATACCTTTATAAAACCAGCAATGTATAATCAAGTAGTCTAAAGAAACGTTCTATTTTTTAAAAGCTCGTACCTGAAAGCGTAATATAAACAGTGTCCCAGTTCGAACGACAAAAAGTATTTAAATTTTTAAAATAAGAATTAATAGGAAGGCGTCACGTGTGCCTGTTCTCGGAAATGACGTGATTACTGGCTGTAAACTAATAAAACGGCATATTACGACGAATAATAATAAAGTAAACTAATATGGCTGACTCGATACCTTGAAAAAGTAACACTAAACACCGTTGGTGTTTAGGTAGTGTTTTTTTTCCAGAAGAAGTGCGTTATTATTTTAAATGACGGTGTTAGTGTACCTAATAAGAACTAAGTATGTTTTTATCGCACAAAGGTTTAATTTATTGTGAAAATTACTATCAAAACTAAGACGACATACATTTTACATAAGAAAATTATTTTCTAAGTATTAAATTGTTCTGGAATGATCGTCATTTTACACTAAATTTTTACCATCATTTTAGCTTTGACTTAATTAAAAAAAAAACTTAAAGATCCCTGATAGAGTCATGGCATGCCTAGCTAATCATACATAGATAAGTACAAAACCACCATGCGAACTGGAAGTGATAATAAATAACTTTATAGCAGTCTTCGATTCCCTCATAAAATAAATTAATCACACGTCAATTATTTAGAAATATTACTACTTAGTATCTAATAAACATTACAATTATAGCATATCTAGTATTAGAACGCAAAATAAATCAATGACAGTCCATTCACGAGGCGTTTTGTGCCACATTTACATTCAGTAGCATAAACTTTTGATATGTTTCCCCTACCTGTTTACTGGGGTCGGAAGTGAGGGATGCGCGTTTGAACGGGTGAGTTACTGGCTTCTGAATTACTGAAAGTAATTATGATGAAGAACTGCTCGCGACTTCGTGTCCTCGTGTCTTATTTCACCTGCCATATTCAGGAATAATATAATGTAGAATAATGTTGGTAAAAAAATGGTTAAAATCGGTCCAGTAGTTTTGGATCCTATTCGTTACAAACAAACAAACAAATCCTACCTCTTTGTAATATTAATATAGATTGTAGTTATATACAGGAAAAATTTTTAACCAGTGCGTAAATTTTGCCATAATAAACTTCAACACGTTTCATTAAACACGTATATTTTATTTTGATATGTCTTAGTACTAAAAAAAAAAGTTATCGCTTACGAAACATGTTTACTTAAAAACCATATTTCATTGTCACTCGGCGCTAGCGCATTCCCCACCCCCTCACCCCAGCCATGCGCCCGGGCGGCGGCGGCGGCCGCGAGTTTTCATTGATAGTATGGCGAATAGATTATGTCCTGGATGTTTTGCTTATTTCAAACTCGGATAAGGATGAAATTTTTTTTATATTTTTCTTTTAACTAAACACGGAAATGTGTTCTATTACCGACACTGAACTACCAAAAAAAATTTACGCACTGGTTAAAAACTTATCCTGTATAGTATAGCATTATGAAAGGTTTTATAAAAGAAGTAGAATGATGCATGAAGTTAGTTAATGAAAATGTATATAAACAATCTAAATGAAATAATCACACATCATAACAGTCGGATATCTCCCGAAAGGTACAAATGCAGATCCTCATTTCGCCAGTAATTGTATACAATTACTGGCGTATCACTTATAGGTACTGAGGATAATTTCTATTAACTTGCCAGTAAATCCAAAATCTAAACTGCTACTGAGAAAATGTTAGTGGAAAATCCAATATCAATTTTCTCGGTACTCTACCACACTACTCTATTTGAGAGTAAATATGGTCAAGTAGACTTGCTCTTTTCACTATCCAACTTACTGACCAGTAAACCACATTCAAACGCTCCACCAAGCCTTTCAAACATTGCATCGAGTTGTCTAAGTCGGTTTTATTTTTAATCGGCGAGGCACACGTGTGGATTGTTTTCAGCCAGCTAAATCTGTGAGCTTTGTGCTCACGCTAATTGATTCCTGAACGAGCGGCTGAGTATCTGTGCCTTTGCCTTTGAAGGTGATTGAGTCGTTCGTTCATTTTTTTTTTCATTAAGAAAAATTGGTATAAAAATGTTTCCGGTTCGGAGAAAGTGATTGCTGGACATACTTTAACGTCTATCGGTTAATAGAAGAGGTTTTTCGAAGGAGTTTGTTAACGCATGTTGATGGTATTGTGGCCAGTATTCGTTCCTTTTTTTTTGTACCCGAAACGGTTTTCTTTGTGTAGGATGCTAGCTTTTGCCCGCGATTCTGCTCGTGTAAATGTCACTTATATTTAAAATTCAATAATGATTCGAAAGACACGTGTCTATTACCATAAGAACGTTATTGTTGTTTTAATCAGGATATACTATTTCTCGGAATGAAAGGTTCCTATGTCCGTTTCTGTACACCTGATAACTTGTATATGCAAAATTTCAGGATGATCGGTTCAATGGTTAAGACGTGAAAAGGTAATAAACAAATAAACGAACGAACTAACTTTCGCATTTATAATATTAGTTAGGAAGTTAGAACATCTATTTATCTGTGTGGTCTTCAGTCATCGTTCCATGAATCGAGTTGATGATTAATATCAATTAGTAATAAGTAGAGCGTGTGTTAAGTACCTACTGTATTGGGTTACTCTTCTTATTTTTGGATATTGATTCAGTTATTTAGTTCTTGACGATTCCTTAATGACGTTGATACTGACGAATTGGTCAAGCAGTTGACTCGAAAATATTATGAAATTTTATCTTCTTTCTTTGTCGTGTGGGCACTGTAAGGTCTAACGGCCCCACACACCCTAGTGTAAGAGTTTCTAAACCGTCTCAAGGACCTCTGACATGGTTACCGATGTCAGTGATGTCCAAGATAAACTTAGAAAGTATAAGTAGGTATATGAATTAGAAAAAGTTACATTGGGACTTGCCACTTGTCCTTAACCACTGGGCCATCACGACACTGAAATAATATGAGAAGTTAAATTATACATTAAGTTTTCTTTGGCAATTGTTCAGAAGAAAGTAGGAAGATTTCGATTTATAATTGAAAGCCATGCCATTGTATCTTGTAATATGACGTATAAAAATGACAGGACATTTACTAACCGACTAAACACGAAATATTAAAAAATATTTTTCCAAAGAAGCTGTAGCAGGTAGGTAGTTTAATATAAGAAGTTAGTTAAGAATGCATTTAACTTTGACTTTCAGGTGGACGAATTCGCGGGCAAAAGCTAGTATAATATATAAAACAAATCCTATAATATTATAAATGCGAAAGTGTGTGAGGATGGATGGATGTTTGTTATTCTTTTACGCTTACACGGCTGGACGGATCTGGATGAAAGGAGAAGGATAGGGCTCCATAGTAACTAGGGCCCAGGTTTTAAGTCAATCAATCTAGTCTTATTTGAAAGAGGATATAATAACAAGACCTCACTGAAAATTTGGTGAAATTTGGCTATCCAGGAATCAAGTTCTATGAAGTAAAGTAAAAGTGAGGTTACCTTATAATATTGTAGTTTTTGCAAAATGTTTTTTTAATTGCTTCTGTTATGTAATGATTATATGCATGGAGTTCAAGTGGAGAGCCTCCATGTGTGAAGTGCGAAGATCTAACACGTTTGGTACGCCCTTGGACAGTCGCTACTTATCTTGCACTTAGAAGCAGTAGGTATCTTACTCTTAAGAATCTTAATAGTAATAAGTATGAGAACTCATCAAATTACTTCTTCTGCTTTGGGCGGAGCAGAAAGAAGCGTCAGACTCTTACTGACTAAGACTGGTTTCAAAGCTGTCCGGGAGACCCGTACGGGCCAGCCGTACGGGCTCCCGGAACGGAAACACACGTGAGGTACTAGAACATAAGTTCAAAGCGACGCGGATTAGCACATAAGCGACCCGCTCCTGGTTGAGCCCATACATACAGCGCCACCCGTATATTATTACTGAATAGATACTGAATCATCGTTTCAGAGTTCTGAAGGGCAAGCAGAAGTACCAACATTTAAAAAAAGAGAGAAGAGGAAGTAAAATAAAACACCAATATATGTATGCAATATTTATTATACATCTACAATAATTATGAGAATATTATTCAAGAATTGTGCAGGAGGTACCTACCTACGATAATTTCTTGGTATCTTGCCTAACTGAGATACTGCACTAAATGCACATTATATGGGCGCAGCAGCCTACAGTCCTTCTACCTACAATACAATTACAATAATAGCCTAATATTGAATCTCGTGCTCTTCGACAGTTGTCAACTACAATGTAAACAAAATCTGTTTTGCGACTATATGGCTTGATCTGATTAGGTATGCACAGACTGACATGCACCCCACTGACGAATAACTGATGAAATCGCCTCATGGTTCAAGAATCTTCTGCCAATAGAGTTAATGCGGTCAGTCGCAATGGTATCTACAATTCACACAGCGATCCATGTCTTCAATATTCGATCGATAGGCGTAATCAGTTGTCCAAAATAGAGAGTCAGGCAATTTACAGTATCCGTCGAATAGTCTTTCTTTTATTATATACAACGCCGAGGTCGTGGGTTAAACAATAAAACATGGAAAACACGTGCACACTCAGAACGAAATAAAATGAACGACAGCCGGTTTTTATCTGGCTGTCATCTGTCAGTCGGTGGCCAGTGTTGCTAACCAAAGACAAATTAAAGAAACTATTCGCTATGTATCGATTCCACGAAACGATTGATAAGCACTTATTGTCACTCGAATTTCATACATATTTTGAGATTTTACCGAATTATTCACTATCGATTACTTACCAAGAATTCACGCATGTTTTTAATCGATTTTATGTTTCATAACATTTTTTAAGTTTTCTCGCTTCCTAGACAGAATCATGGTATAGTATTTTGTGATTTCCTTTAGAAAAAAATAACGGATTTTTTAAGACCCATATCATCTAATTAACTGCTCGGCCCAAGATTAGCCTTCTCCTTTGGCACTGTACAACACAAAGGTTACTTTTTATCCGGGAAAAATGTACGGGCAGAAGATATGTAATTGTCAATATTTTGATAAATTATAGACCTAAGACTATTTCTGGTTAGTTCAGGTATCATTAATTTCACACACATTACTAAAGATTAGGTAATAAAACGGTAATAGCAGAACATTCGCAATAAGCCGTCGCGATGAAAACCGACGAAAAAATAATTATCAAAAATAGCGACGGTGAAGTAACGTGCGAACTTATGAAAACTTTTTGCGAATTGGCGTCAACTGCTTGATAGGTAATGTGAGCTATTATTACACTAGTAGAGAAATATCGTAATTGTGTGAAGAATGATATATGAAAGAGAAGGGAGTCAGTGATAGCAAGACGGTAGACAGGACGGCATGGAAGAAGAAAACGGGTTGCGCTGACCCCAAGTAACATGGGATAAGTAGAGGAAGACGATGATAATGTAAGAAATAATGTAATTATGTTTTAGTTAGTTATAAAGCTGAATATTTTGTTCCCTAAACTAATTCCTCGAAACTACAGGTCAAATTATGTAAATTGATTCGCGATATTTTTTAACTAAGAGAATTGGGTATCCGTCGGAAAATGTACTCGGGAAACGTCGCGGATAAAGCTAGTTCATTTATAAGTTTATAACTATTAATTAAAACCCGTGCCGTTCTGCTATTGGCATTGCTGAGAAAGAGTTAAGCAATTTTTTTCCACTCGTCTAAAATTCTAATTATGACTTGATAAATAAGTAGATAGAATTTTTTGAACACTTGCTAAGCTGCTGGCCATTTCTGGCTTGCCCGATTAATGGTTTGTTTATTTATATTTCTCTATGGTGTAATACGAGCAGGAGCTGCTATAAAGCCATAACCTATTTAGTGCCAACCTTAAAAACAAAAACAAAAAAATAACACATTCGAATTTCAAACCTTCAACATGTGCGTGTATTGTTTATTTTTTTAACAAGTGTGCGTGTCACTAAACGGCCAGTATTTTGTTATTGTTTTTTACGACGACAATAAAACATGGAGTTTATTTAATCTGTGCGTTGCGGTGCGATTGCGAGTAATTAAAAATGTTAATATCAGTGTCTGTTTAGTTCGTAATTTTGGTTTATGAGACACGGGACTCGGTTGCCGAGTGTTTTATGGAATGTGCCTCATTCTGTATGATTAGATGTTCCTATTTGTATGATCGCTTTTTGAGATCATTTCCCGGTTTTTCTTCGGTGCTCGAAAAATATGTGGTTTTTGAACGTTCCAGGGAATAGAAGTTGGGGTTTGGTAGTAATCACATATCAACGACACCTAGAATATGATAATTTGCTAAACCGAACAGTCTTTTATAGGCCCTTGGTATAATTATCTATGCCAAATTATCTAAACCGTGCTTATGTCACGATATAACTCCTAAAGCTACTTACTTTCTACAACTTACCAAGAATATAGCAACAAGGACCAAATAAGAATCGTTTTTATGAAAACTGTCGTCAGTAAATAACTATAGCCTGCAAAAATCATTAAAGACTATTACTAGCCAAAACGCAACATTCTCCAAACCACAATAAAACACAGTTCATGGCAAAACGCTAAAATTAAAACAATAATTATTAATTTAATTATCATCACTACAATATCCAGAAGCTTAAAGCAATAAAAAATAAACAAAACAAAACGATATTTTAGGGTTATTCTGCGAGTTTTAAACAACGAGATTAACCAACAGCCGGCTTATTCTGTAAAAAATCTCTCTCACTGAATTAAGGTGAAGTGAGCTAAAACTGGGCTGCCATGCCACTATGCGATGCTAGGGATTGACAGGTCGCCACACGCTCACTTCACGGAAGGAGAGTTTTACAGAATAACACCGCTGCTTTGGATTCGAAATTTGAAAATTATGTATAGTTTGAGTGACTTTTTGTGAGCAATTAAAACTCATTCGTTGACGTCTTATAAACTGCTTGGACATTGATGAACATGCAGGAACAATATTTATTGCTTTTATAGCGTGAATCATGCGTGAAGAATCCAAATAGTCTGTACTAACTAATATTATAAAAGCGAACGAATACTTTTTAGTATGTCTGTCCGTCTTTTATGGTTTATCGGGTAAACTGCTGAACCGATTGTGATGTAACTTGGTATAGAGATGGCTTCACACACACTATGGAAAAGAATTAGGTACCTACTTTAAAAGAAAATAACCCTTAAAAAGATAAAAGGAGAGTGTAAAGTTGGTGTTAGAAAATCGTAAACTCATAAATTCGTGCTTGTATGATGTATGAATGTGGACGTTGCGAAAGGAGTATGTAAAGATCGTAGCAGGTGTTCTATGGTTTCTGTCTACCTCCATAGAAAAGAGGCACGAGTTTATGTAAGTGTTCAAATTCATGAGGGCAAAGTCGCGGGCAAAAGCTTGTTGATAATAAAACCACCCGAAGTGTGGGTATGTAGTATGTAATCAGTTCGTTATTATTAGACTAACTAGAAATTAAGCAAGGTGTTGCCAGACCTAATTTAAGCTCGTCGTTTTCCATTATTCGCTCGTTTCTTAGGATTTGGGGTATAATAGAGTGCTCTTTCTTTACTTTCTTTAGTAGTTTCTAGTGAATCCATTAGGTTAATCCTGGCTGTTTTGACGTAAATATTCACGAAAGTAATTTAATCTAACAGTTGCGAAGAAAATTAGAAGTCAATTAACGACGAGGGAAAATTGGTCTAAAAATCTAGAATAATATTTACCTCCATCTAAAAATGTAACTATATTATACTTGCCTGTCGTTTGATATTAGAACGATGTTCAGTTTTTAAAAGTTCGATGTTAAATATTGATACTAATAATATTTGATACTAAATTAATATCAACATGAATCTAGTTTTATATATTTATAGAAAGTAAAATGAGTTATGTTGCGAAATAAGTAGATACTGTAGAGACTGGCTGGTTTAGCCACATTCAACCTTATTTTATTAGTTTATAGTTATACAAGATTCGAAAATAGAACAATTTGAATGATAATAGTTTCTATCGGATTCTAAATTGAAATTAAAGAAATAATACGTAACGATCATGAGTAAGTGAAATAGGTAGGTAGGTACTTTTTGTACAATACCTACCTTACTTCTATTTCGTAAGTTGCAAGGTAAAACAATCGAAATCTATTTCCAATTCACCAACATTACAAATCTAATTTTTTTAAACAAAACATCGTTCACTCAATCATTCCTTCACTGTATTTTTTACCTCAACCAGTAATTCCTTTACAACTGTACCTTTGAGGAAAGACTTCCGCATTTAACACCACCACCCACCGTCCAATGAAACCCCACTATTTTCATAATAGAACATTGAACTATCTAAAGAAACAATCATGTCAATCAATCAATCATTCAATCATTCGAATGAATGATAACAGTACTAATGCACTACACGCAATGATCCCTTCATAGGAAAACAAATATTTTGACCATCGAACGAGTAACTAGCGGCAATTTTGACCAGTAAACTGACGTAAGTTTAAATTTCGAATTATTTGTGTTCTAATACTGATGTATTAAGTTTATGAATGGGAGTAATGTTGATTATCTGTGGTTATTTTACTGGGAGTCGTTAAAAGTGTGGTGTTTATAAAGAGCGGGAATGGAAATGTGTTATTTTTATTGTGAGAATCAGTTGCTAGGGCCAGCAACTGTAGGATAAAATTCTTGCTGCCAATTGATTGTGAGAATTTTAATATATTTTTAAGCTACAACAGTTTATTTAAAAACAAGTATCATGTCGGGGTATGTCGGGGCACACAACCCTTGGTTTAACGTGAGCTTTTTAATGTTAAAGATTGAAACCTATTTTCTAACAGTTCGTTTTTATAATTTGGTTCCCGCGTGTGATTTTAAAGACGTTCCACGTCAAAAAAATAATGAAATCAGTATAGTCTTACTACTGCAGAGAAAGAGATACATCTATCCACATCTCAATATTTAGTCTGCACAACTAAGCTTCCCTCATTTTCCGATAGTTTCCCAACTGAACGTCGCGCAAGTGCCCCGTAGAGCAACAAATAAAAAGCTGAGCTGTGCCCGCCAATGGCGTTTAGAGCTCAAGTAGTGCACAGGGTGTAACTGAACCTATTTCATGTTTTACAAAGAAAATGCAAGAGAGAGAGTTTGGTTAAAAAGGGTTAAGGAAAGAGGGGAAAAAAAGTGTGAAAATTCATGAATTCTGTGCTATCCGAAATGATAAATGTGTACTAATATTAAAGAGGTAATCTTTGGTGCAATTATAATCTTCCATTGATAAAAAATTGCACTATTAACAAGTTTCTTCGGATATATTCCATGCTAAGGAAGTCTTTAATACATTAATTACCTACAGTAGTATAGTTTTAGGGCCATAGTTGTTGAGAGTTTTCCAAAGTTTCGAGGTTTTTAGTATGCCGTTCATTTACGCGTGTCGGAATGTCCGTTGGTGAAGCAGAAAGATGTTCCTCCTAATGGCGCAAAATACGAGTACAATAATCATGTAATTTATGACTAAAACTTGTGTTTTCATACGTTCAATTTTCAACAACACCCTGTAAATAAAAAGTGCCTCGCCAATAGCCAATGATAATCGGACCGGTCAGGTGTGACGGCACCGGACCGACGGCCGGGGGCGCCCGGGGGGCCGCCGGGTGCCGGGGGCGGTGGGGACGACAATCGCCCCCTAATGAGTCGCGCTCTAATAATAATTATCTACCTACACTTTCTGTTCGACTTTGCGGGTTTAGCTAGGGCTGTCCCGAATGGGGGAGTTTTTTGAGGAGGATTTTTTAGTCTTATTTAGTGGGTGCTTTAGTAGTGTATTAAATGTCAGTAAGTAACAGTTCCTCCTCTTTATTATTTTTTGTTATAATTAACATCCTAACTTACCAGGAAGTACGGAATGAAACAGATGTTAAATGTTTCAATCTTAGAATCAAATGAAATGGTGAAACACATTGTGATTATTTGTGATAATATAAATAAGGTAAAACGTTGTACACTAAACTAAAACATTGTATATTTTAAAATAAGGAGGTAAGGTAAGTTGACAAGTGCTCAAACACCCAATAAGAAGTGGGGTTAGGTATGTTGTTAATCAACATCTTCGCTTATAAAGGCATTTATGTAGAACAGCTGATTATTTCTTAATAACCAATAAGCAATCCTTACTTGGGAGGTCTTATTTCATTTACTGAAACCATTCCACCCATTATATAAAATGTAATTCAAAACCGCCATGAACTACCAAACACCACCTTAAACCTTACACCCCAACAAAAAACATTTAAACAACATCCCAAAAAACCTTATCTTCGCCAACCCTGACAAGCAATAATAGGAAATTTGTTTTCCGGTTCGGTAGCGCGCTCCAATTACGGGATTAACGAATTATTTCCACTTTTTTCTTCGATCGGCTCCTCCCACTCGCCCCCCGTACTCCTCCACTCCTCGTAATTCCACGGCGGTTTCCGCCTATTGAATCCCTTTTGATTAGCCTTCTTTCCCGTTGGAACCTAAATTGTGCGCGCTTCGTCACGTTCTTGCCAATCGTCGATGTATTGAGCGCTTTCTACTTTTGTAAGAGTGTTCGTCAAGTTTTGAAAATGAGGTCGGATTTTCTTTTGATTGGGAATTTGGGAACGTGTTTTTGGGTTCGCTGTTTGTGGGTCCTCTGTAGAATATTGAAGCTGTTGGATGTTGGGAAATTGTTTGGAAGTAGATTAGTGTAATTGTAAATGGACTGGCACAATATATGGAATCTTTTAAAGATTTTTTATAATTATCTGTTTATTAAGGTTTTCTGTTCCATAATTTTACCTGTTCCTGTTTTATCTTTTTGTACTGTAAACAATATTTAATCATTAATTTGTTAGTTGAATGCCTAAAAATTATAGGATTATCTTAAATCATCGGCTCGAAAAAAGGAGAAGCTAGATATTCCGAAAATTAAACAGTTGTTACAAAAAAAATTAATGCGTGTCGTGCGGTTAATTTTTTTTTGAAAATTTTGTACCTACTTTTGTATTGAATAGCGATTATTTTTAACCCTTCAAAATTTTCAACGCATTTCCACTCCGTACAAGAAACTCTGGTTCAACGAGATGCTAAAATTGAAAAGCCTTTCACGACTAAATGTTTGTACAACAAGATTTATGTTCATAAAACTTCTTCAAATTAAATACACCTATTTATAAATCTACCAAGACTTACACTACAATCCCCATATTCCAAGCTCGATATACAGCCAATGCCAACTCCTAGGAGTGAGTACTAGGTATAGGTGTGTGGTGCCATTAACCCGGATGGTCGAGTGTGGTCTAAATGTGGACGTAATAGACCACTTGAGTTTCGCTTGCCCAATTCAACGGCACTTCTTTAACGGATAGTTAGGGAGAGAAGTGATTTGATTTGCAGTTTTGCGAACGTGTTTTATAAATAAAATAAATAAATATACCATCACGCCTGTATGCCCCGAAGGGTACGGCAGAGGTGTACCAAGGTACACCCACAGTTCACCGGTATATTTTGGTCCCATGTAATAGGGGCGAGCCTATTTCCATCAACCGGGCACAAATCCAAACTCCGAGCTGCTACTGAGAATTTCATGGAAAACCCCAATAACACTTTCTGCTCGACCTGGGAATGGATCCCCAGGACCTATAGCGTAGCAGTCGTGCTTAGGACCACTAGGCTAACGAAGCTCAGAGTTAGGATTTGTACCCGGTTAATGGCAATAGGGTCACCCCCTATTACGTGGGACCTAAACACATCTATGAACTGTGGGTGCACATTGGTACACTTCCGCCTAACCCTTCGGGGAATAAAGGCGTGATGGTATGTTTATGTATGTATGTTATTTATCAGTCTCGCGAGCACTTTTCTCTGTGACCGTACGTTGCTGATTCTTTTGGCAACTGGAGTGGTCTGAACGCGTACTCATGAGTTTTTCGGACGCACTTACAATGTCGTTATCGTAAATCAATGGCTGGCCGTATAAAACAGAACATCATTGATCAATTATGGCCGAGCTATTTGGCAGCAAGCGAAACTTTAAATGTTCCTTAAGTTATTTACGAATAAATTCGAAGGGCAATCGTTTAGGAGTTGGATGTGATATGCTCGTAAATAAGGTATATTATAATACAGGCTTTGAGGTTGTGAGTCAGTTTCGATATTTTATACAAGATGCAGTTCTGCATTCTCGTTATTAAAGAAATAAACAATTAAATAAAATTACGACTGCTTGTCAGTAATGAATAAAATTAATACTCTTTTTAGTTGTTTATGTTTGACAATAGAGTATATCAGAATACACCTTTCGAAGATCAAAATCGCCCCGGTAGCGGCAAGCAGTATCGCGCTACTGTAGTGTATATTTTTGTTGTATTGTCTAACCGCCAGGCAAATGTTTCTCCTAAAGCCTTAAACCCTTCCTAATATGTGTTGCCTTCTCTGGCCTTATCCTATAAACATCTATAGGTTTTTCTTTGCGTTGATAAAATTACTAAGTTATACATTCCATTGCAATCTCATATTTCATACATTTCTTGCGAAATAAATAGAAAAGACATCCACTACGTAAGTGTTTGCATTAATGCTTGAACAATTCAAAACTCGAAGTGAAGGGACAACAACAAAAAAATCAAGTGGTTTCCTTATCGATGGGCTGTAGCATCTATTTCGCCACCGAAGCTGCTGTGCAATGTCACAGAGATAAGGAAATATCAGGTGAAACTGAAGTGCTACTCTAGCAACCCCTTGCTCAAGTATTACTACTTATTTGAGTTGTAGAGTTGGACAAATAGTTATAGATATCGATAGATTTACAAGCAGATTTGAATTCGAACTAGTGTTTTGTTACAAATGCTAAAAGTTAAAACCAAATGCTAAAACATACCGGTGTACATTGGTAAACCTATGCCTAACCCTTCGGGGAATACAGGCGTGATTGTATGTTTGCTAAAAATTAATACGTCCGATTTCTCTTATAAAACGTTGCTGAGCTAATGTGCTTCAGATTCTGATGAGATTCTGGTCCTAGGGTTAGAAAAAAAAACAATGTTACCTTTTAACTCAAACTCAATTTTGATTGCCTTGTGTTTCTACTACCACTACATCAATGGATTTACCCGAACGGATGTAGATCAATAATCAATATTTTATCGATAAAACCAAATTACCTTGATCGCAGCCCATCACTACAACGCCACTTGGTTAAGCATCACGACTTCTTAAGTGGCACACATAACCCATTGGTTTGTATGTATTGTACGTCTGTTTAACTGTTTACATCTCAAGAACATGAGCTATACCAACTTTGGTGTTCTTTACGTCTTTTAATAGTTCTTCAGGAAAAATTATGTGACAGGTTTATGAAGAGGTTTAAGTTTTTAGATGGTTGGAGGAGATTGTGAATATTTTTGAAGGAATGGGTAGTAAGTTGAAGATTTAGGTTTAAAACTGAACTTATTTTGGGTTAGGTTAAGAGGACAAGTAAGTCCTTATCGTCACTTTTCAATCTGTGGGTGTACATTGCACCTCTGCCTAACCCTTCGGGGAATACAGGCGTGATGGTAATCTAATTAATATTAACGTAAACAATATAAATCACTATAACTGTTGAGGAAAATCCACGTTTATTTACTTACACATGACGGTAAACAATCGTTTCCAAATTGTCTGTAGGCAAATGATTACAATATGCGTGAGATGCACTATTCATAATAATAATTCTTTATTTATTTGTCTTTTCTTCATCATCATCATCATCATCATCATATCAGCCGCAGGACGTCCACTGCTAGACATAGGCCTCCCCTATAGATTTCCAAACGGACTGGTTGGGGAGCGGCCTGCATCTCGTCCATTACATTCGATCCATTTCTCATCTTAACATTACATAGTCATGGTAAATGAGTCTATATAGAGCCTAATGGTAGGTAGAGCTTTCAAAAACATTTTCTATTAGCTCTAAAATATGATACAAAGAAAAACTATAACAAATACAAAACAATTACTGTTTTCCTGTTCGATTGACCTCCATCTCTTGAAGTGGTCATAAAATTGAACGCTGAAAAGTGCTCTGTATTCCGTTTATATTCTTGTCTGAATGATAATAAAAATAACGCAAGTAGAGACGTACAAATACAATAAAATAGAATCGTTGTGGTTTGATGTTTTAGCTACTACTTTTTTAATAAATACGGAATGGAAATTACCTTAATTCACTGAGGGAGATTTTTCAAAAAATCACTGAAGGATTAAATATTTCCCTTCAATACTATTTAATAAAAATATACTTTTTGTAGTTATACTACAAAGCTACTTAGGATATACTTTTTTTTACGGATGGGAAATCATCTAATGACTTCTCTCGCCCCGCCTGGGGCGGGTGTTAGACTTTTGCTGACTTAAACCCATCCATGTTCCTTCTTGTGGCCTTTGTGTTCTGGGGGCGCGGTATTTCTTTCAAACTTAGGATATACTGTGATAAAAATATCAGACATCCTTTTACATTTACAATCATACACTGTAGAAGACATAATCTATTATTACAATAGTCAAAGGCCAAGTTAAAATGGGCGTTAACACTGCTCCCATAAAAAAGGGTTAAAAGGACCATAAAACCACAGTGATTTCCATTCAAAAAACCCGAAACAAAATCACAGACATTGATAATCACAATATTCAAACGCAATAGTAAAACAGTTTATCTATAATAATATTATAAAGAGGAAAGATTTGTTTGTTTGTTTATACCGAATAGGCTCCAAAACTACTGGACCGATTCTAAAAATTTTTTCACCAATAGACAGCTACATTATTCTTGAGTAACATAGGCTATATAACATGACGCTACGACACACGGGAGCGGTGCAGTAACCAAAGACGTAACTAACGCAAGTGAAATAAGCCGAGCGGGCGAAGTCGTGGATAATTTGCTAGTTTATTTATACAAGTCAAGTGTTCAGCTACCGGGACTCCATGTGAAGTGGATGGATGTTGCGCAACGCACTAAATCATGAAAGTACTGTTCTACATGGTGTATGATCTATATGTCTAGACTAGCTCTCTAGTGTTTAGTCTACTGCGTTCTGATATTGGGCTCGATTTGATTTAAAATTAGTGTTAGGACCATTGATTTATTTTTGGTCCTAAGGTTCGCATTGCGTTCCTTGAAGTCTTTAGAGACCTTGTATGTAGCCATGTTTAGTAAAGAAAGCGTTAGTGACAAGGAGTCAAGGGTGAATAAAAAACGCGAGGAATTATATTTATTTTTATATTAAAACTTTCAATTCGATTCAGTTTTACTTGCACATAATGTGTAAAAAATACACTGTACAAAGGCGGACACGCTTTGGGCATTTTCTACCAGTCTATCTTAGATCCTTATGGCGATGCAGAGACAAAACATAGCAGGAACAAGAAACAGCAAATTATAATGTTCACATAAAAATAAATAACTTTCAAATCAGTCTATCTTTCAAAGTATTTCCCAGAGTGTTCACTCACTGAATGGGTGAACAGACTCTGTTCATTAAAGAGTAGGTACTCAAGTGATACACAGTAAGATAATTATAATTACGACGATAAGCGTGGGGTCATCAGGCAGGTCCTTTGAGCGCATTAACTGCTGTCAAATTATTGTATAGACTTTAGAATGGATAGAAAAGACGAGGGTATATAATTGTTATCATTTTTTAACCACCTATGTGAAAAAAAGTTTTTTTTTCTTCCTGTAAAGTTGAGTCTTTCTCAACTTTATAGGAAAATAGCACAAGAAAATATTTACTAGCTAAGAATCTATCATGACTATATTGTGTCAGGTATATTCCTATTTACCACTGATTTACAAATGAATTTGTAACACTCTTTTGAGAAGCGTTTAAAATAATCAGTAAAATTTTTGAAGCAATTTGAAAACAAGATAATTTTGACCTGATTTCGTTGAAGGGCGGGCGTTCAGATAAGCAGTCATTCTAGAAAAAATGTGAAACCAATATAATTCTTGGTTACAACTTCTTGGAGAGAATTTTCGTAGGTTTAACACAAACATACACTTTGGCGCATGCGTTTCAATTCTACATGTTTCAAAGCTCTACAATATGTCAAACATCATCGTGGGAGCCTGACCACCTCAACGCGGTAATGTGTGTCCTGCCCCTTGAAAATCAACCAGGACAATCTTACTCCAATCTCAACCATACACTTCTGTACACAAGGACCAATTTCCATTCTACTGCGGTCTGAAGGACCAGGACACGTTAATTTACAATAGTAAGCTTCTGTGCGTACAAGTGTAGTGCTGTTATGATACTCATCATGGTCTTAAGATGAGTGTCAATTTGTTTCAGCTACTTGAGATATTTATTACTTGGGAGATTATTTTATGTGGGTTAAATTGATTAAAATTAATACTAGCTTTTGCCCGCGACTTCGTCCGCATGGATTAATAGTTCCCGTTCCCGGGGGATTTCCGGGATGAAAACTATCCTATGTCCTTTCTCAGGTCCCAGACTATATCTGTACCAAATTTCATTGAAATCGGTTCAGTGGTTTAGGCGTGAAGAAGAGACAGACAGACAGACGGACAGACAGACAGACAGACGGACAGACAGACAGACAGAGTTACTTTCGCATTTATAATATTAGTAAGGATATACCTAATATTCTCTCGACTAAATTACAGTCACGGCGGCCAATTTCGATGTAGACTAGTGTTAAGGACGCTGGAAATATTATAGTGCAAAAGTGTGTGCGTTAACACAGATGCACTCCCTCTTTCCTCATTCCGATAGTCTGATAGAGCGGCAATCCGACATGACCAGGGAAAAATTACATGACCAACGGCTTTACGGGTGATACAGCATCAATTTCTAAATTCTAGGTTGCTTAGGAATAATTCCTAATGATATCAAATCCAGTAGAATAGAACTCAGGTATAGAACAAGATCAGTAACTGCGCTAGCAACACGCGACCAACAGGCCCTATTATTAGTGTAAATATCTATCAGCACTATATTGGTTCTTTTTTCCTTCAATGGAGGGCAAATCCTAAATAATGTGCAGTCAATATAAAAAAACAGCACTCTCCAGGCTTCTATAGACCATTTTTTATGAACAATCCCACCACTATCACTTTGAGCAATCGCTTGCAACCCCTAGACCAACTCGGTTCACCTGAAAGATTGTGATGACATATTTAATTATTCCCTGAGAATACACTTAGATCCACGTAAGCGAAGCCGCAGGCACAGCTAGTTTTAAGCAACAGCACAGTGATAGCTAGCTAAGAGATAAACCAAATATTGTTAATACGAGAAGCCGACCCATAAAAACTGTACAATGTAACCGACACCGGTAAATAAGGCGAAATTTGACGGTTCGAATAACGCGCCCCTCTTAAAAGCTAAAATGGAGTCAAGTGATTGTTTGCGGGGTAGCGATCAGCAGGCAAATCTGTGTGCGCACTGTGATCCATCACCAATCGAGTAGGCTAGGAGCTGGCGAAGGAAATTGTAATACACGGAAGGGACAATAGTTTTTAATGAGTTTTTACCGTGCATTTAGATTCTGAACTTGTACACTATACAAGATTAGACATTTCCATGTCTATTTTTAAGGCACATTATACAAAGGACAAAGTAATGTGAACACCGTAGGTATATTTTGTACACTTATCTACTTTCCGAGCAAATAAATATAATATTCTATTCTATTCTATCCTAGACATACTCAAATTGAACAACTTTTTTTTTAAATCTGTTGTGTCATTTTGACTTTGAGGTATTGCACTTTTGTGTGAAACATCTGATTTTGTTATGTTTTATGTGAAGACCTATTTCATTGAGTCTTGAACTGAACCCATGCTTATGCATATAGGTTCTTTCTACCCTATACATTTTGAGTGAGATACTTATTTTGCTGTAAATAATTTGAATAGGTGTTTGGAGCCGCAGTGGGACATAAGCCAATATTGGAAAAACTTATTTATCTTACAATCTAGTCATCAAAAAAAATCTAAAAGTAAATAAAGAAATGAAGGAAATATGTTTTCAATTTAAAACTACATGAAGTAATCCATCATCCTACTGTCTCCTTGCCTATCCGCTGAGTAGTGCAGGGGTGGAGTCATCCCCCCCGCGCCCCCCACCGCAATACAACACTTTAATGTGCCGCGATTTGTTTGTGAAACATTTCACAACAATATCGAGACAATAAGAGGGATTATTGTTTTGAAGTTTATGAGTTTATATAAATAATTATGACGAACAGAAGGCCAATTCTGCTTATTAAAAACGTTCAAAAGTTAATAACAGTGACAAATAATTAAAAACCTGGGCCACACGACTTACTCTATTGGACTTTTTTTTTATCTAGTTTTCTGTAACCACTGTTAAAGATCTACGAACAAAAAAACCAAAGGCTTTACATGCTTTTCGAGGCGGGTGTCTCGCCGTTCTTCTAAACTCCGCAGCTCCGGGCTGCTACTGAGAAATTCCCAATGAAAAATCCCAGTAAAATTTCGCCCAAATGCATTTTTCAGTCGAAATCAACGGGGCAACAAAACATCAGTATATGAAACTATAAAGTTGCGAAATAAATATATAAATAAATATATATATATTTTTCTACGATAAATATATTTATCGTAGAAATATGACCAATACATGTACACATTCCACAACATTCACCTTTCATCATCACAAAAGTCATAATTTACGTAAACCAATTAGTTAACTTTTACATAACCCAAAGCTCTACTCACATTACTGCAGTTAAACAATTTCGGTAACTGTCACTCAATACGGTTAATATTATAAACCCTTTCTGTCGTGTCGTGCGTCACGGCTTGTTTGTTTTAACTCAATTTTAGTATCACGTTACCGAGCTTTAGGAAAAAATCCGCGGCGTTTAGTGGCTGAGGTGCTCAAAGTTTTGGTCTGTAGGTTGGAGTTCGTTGTTTATAGGTTAAGGTGGAGGCGTATATACCTGAAGATACGTCGGACGTATCGTCGTTAGTATGCTGGCCGCTTGAATGTGTCATCGGTTATATGTGTGTAAGGTTATTATGTTTTGTTATGTATTTAACTGTTTAGGTGTTACGCGACCTACGTTTACGAAGTGCTTCCAGTGTGTAGGTAGGAACGTATGTTAAAACGTGTCAAATTGTCAAATGCAATACTTTCAGGCGGGTCAGCACTTTCGTTTTCTCATATCTTCTTGTCTGTGATTTATTATGATTTTATTTATCGTAGAATGATAATTTGTATTTTTTTTTTCTTTTTTAATGTTTAATACCTTTGTGTAGTTTTGCTCCTTATCATTTTGGTTTTACTGTTATAATTGTGTGTGTATAAATAAATAAATAATCATACTGTTAATAACCTAGTAAGTAACCCAAACACCTTCGTCATAATGGCCACCTAATGTGCTGGCAATGTTTAAATTTAAAGCCTCAGAATATGCAGATAAAATGATCTGATTTTAAAAATAGAACTTAAAAAGATTTGCCTAACTTATCACCTGTAGGTATGACTTTGGTTCGAAAGTTTTTGATATAATTATGTATAGCACAGTTCTATAGCAAGTTCTCCAGGTACAAAAGTTTGAGACACACTGCAACACATCAGTGGGGAACGACTATTAAGTAATAGTTGTGCGCCGGATGCGACTTGTAAATATTGCCGCGCGCAGCAAGACATCGCATACATCTGTGGAGTCGTCTTTATATATTGGCAATTGTAGTTTTTTTTTGTATTGTTTTCATTATATTTTTTCGTTGTTTTTTGGATGTTTGTCTAGTTAACAGGAACGACTTAACGGGAGGAGCTTTTTTAGTCATTTCTTTTGTTATGCTGTTCGAAATCTGTTAAAATTATTGTTGAGTTTGGGAACTAGCCTGGGAGTTAGCTTCAGCTTCTACTCCGCGATCTAAAAATGTCTGCAAAAATAAGCGCATAATCTGGAACCTTGCGCTAATCTCATTGAGTCTAGCGTCATTAGTAAAACGGCACAGACGATAAAATGCCGATTTTTTTTGCAAACTCCAATAAATACGTTTTTGTGTAAGTATCAATACTAAGTTCAAAAATGTTTTAGGTATGTGGGAAAAGCTCTTCCTCTAAAAAAATCTAATATTCGAAGCGTCTCCACAGCGTTTTGCTTCCGCTTTAAAAGCGCCAATAAATTAATTAGAACTACGTTAAAGACGTCAATAGCTTGTCCAACATATTCTGTACGCCATACATCATCCACCACATCACATCTACTAAGTTAAGCAATATTCACCTTTATTGCCCATCAAAATTGTCTTCACATAAGAAAATTTAGCACGCAACTTTACGCCTTACACTAAAAATTTATGTAAACAAAATATAGTTATTTTCGTAGTTTTTAAAATATAAATGGGGCCCATTGAGGACGTTGCGTTCAATGAGTTTGAAAAAAATAATTAAAAATAGTGTTAATGGGCGTATGGACCATTTTATGGGAAATTAGACGGAGGAAGTGTCTTCACGGCCTTTTTATCTGGACTTTTTACGAGAAAAGAGGTTTTATATCCATAATTATGTGTTTTTTTTTAATGTGTGTAAAGGAGAACGGATAATTTGATGCTAGTATGTAGAAGTGCGCACGCGCAGGGTTGCCAGATGACCGGGATGTTGATGTCACGATGGTTAATAGAGGTAGCTCAGTAATTATATTTTTGTACAAAATATTTTTGGAACATGGTTGTCAGAAAATTTGTATTTCAATCGTAGCGTTATAATTCGATGTCGTGATAGTATCACAGGCATTCTAATGTAAAGGTAAGATTCTTTTTACTTGCCTTTGCTAGCTGAAATACACAATTTGTGCAAGTCTTCTGCTTCTCGATTTAGTGGTGCTTTTCAACTTCCCGTGCATGTAGATTATTTTAAACCGGTTAGAAGTTCCAGCATGCTTAGATACACAATTTAAATGATCAATCCATATTTATGATCTGCGGGACAGTTATGTTTTTATTTTTTCATTTTTTTTGGGATTTTTATACACCTTTTAATAATACAATCATCAATGATCTGACAGAGTGAGACCTATTCAATACATAAGATCTAAATAATATAATGTATAAAATAGCCTGTAATACAAAAAAAAACCATGACAATGCGACAATTAAAGAAAATGTCAACTAACTCTTAGTTAAAGTTATTAAAACCGCCATATTTGTTCCTACTGTATGAGGTAAACCCTCCATTGAAAAATCAGTTACAATCAAAAACATTCCAATTTCAAATTCTGACAGCCCTCAATGAACAATAGGGGTTAATGAGGTATTCAGAGTCGTAAACATAAAACTGCACGAACTGCTATACCTAATTACTGAACACTATAGCTGCCTACTTACTATCAAAGAGCTGTACACTCCTGCGCATCTCTCTCAGAATGATGCTGGCTACAGTGATTACGTAAAAGTTTTGTTGAAAGTGAACATTTAAAACTTTTTTCTTGTTTTAAAGATATGTGGTAAATAATAATAAAATAATAAAAATAAAAATGTTTATTGGTTCAAATTTATATACACAAACACATTTTAAAAAACAGGTGATAGGAATACAATACCATAAGCATAGAGGTGTACAGAGGATTTAGGTCTACAAAACGAAAGCCCATGCATACAAACAGATAAGAGCCCTGTCTCTTAAACTAGGAGACCTGTATCTTAAGAGACAGTGATCAGCCAAAATATTAAATCAGTGCATTGAAAGCACTTTTTTAAATTTAGTAGCATTCATTTTTATTCGGAAAGACATTTCGCAGTTCCACCATTGTGGTCGCAAACTGGACTTTCCTGTGGTGCCTTAAAAATGAAGGCCTTCAGACTGGGCTTAAATCTTATATTAATCAACTACACGCTAAGGGCAACCTCTGTGAGGTACGGACCTCAGCTCAGGGTGTTGCTGGGGGAACTCAGGAAAAAATAATAATAAATAATTTATCCAAGATCCATGCAAGGAGTTATTTTGCACGAGTATGTCTACTGAAAATGATTGTAGTTTGCAAGGAATATTTGGTAATCACTAAAAAAATATAACTTAAAACAATCATTTCTGTTTGGCATCAAAGATTTTCTGTCGTTTTAATCTTTTACGAGTATTTTGCTATAGGCGGCCCCCAAAACCACTTTTAATTCTACATAAATCTTCACGATTCCCATAGCCCTTCATTTCTTAAAAAAAAACTCATTCACAAATTGGCAATAGTGGGACCACCAAGAGTACCTACTCTTGAAACACATTACCGCCATCAAATGCAAGAAGGCTAAATGTTCACTTAAAAAAACATGGACATACGCCCTTTTTGAATAGGGGTAGATTAGTCGGCGCGCTTGAAGTGACCGCGCTGGTGGTCGGTCGCGACGCCCGGCGTGTCGCAATGTCGCTCGTCTAGACACGGGACACGACTGGTAGAACTCGATTGGTTGTGGGAAAGTGAGTAGGATGCGAGTTGGGAATTGGTGACGTTGGAGTAAATGAGAAGAGGGATAGAACTTATACAGTGCTTTGACAAATTTTTTATTAAGCTATTTTGAAAACATATAACTGCCTCGTTGGCCTAGTGGTCCTGAGCGCGACTGCTACGCTAGAGGTCCTGGGTTCGATTCCCGGGTTGAGCAAAAAGTGTCATTAGGTTTTTCTATGAAATTCTCAGTAGCAGCTCGGAGTTTGGATTTGTGCCCGGTTAATGGCAATAGGCTCGCCCCTATTACATGGGACCTAAATATACCGGCGAACTGTGGGTGTACATTGGTACACCTCTGCCTAACCCTTCGGGTAATACAGGCGTGATGGTATGATGGAAAACATATAAAGCAAGAGATTATTTATTTCCGCCAAAATGCTTCGATTAAAGAGAGCACGTGTGATACGCAATTAACCTGAAGGATGATAATGGTCATTTCTATAAACTTATAGAGATCTTTAAACAGGGGTGCGTCTCTATTCAAAATTCATCTCACTTAATTTTTGGAGTGATCGCAATCTTATCTCAGTCTTAATCTATGAAATAATAATATGCTTATATTGTCCCAATATTTATAAATTGTCCCTGAGATAAGATTGTGACTAGATTTTGAAAATTTTAAATCTTTTGAACACGCTTTCTTATTATCTAGCTCTTAGCAAAAATGTATTGTCTTCCAATAACACAAACCATCCTACACAAAAACACGAGGAAGTAATCTCGAATCACTTTCTCCTCGCTCCATTGTCACATGTTCATAGTAGGAGGTCGCCGGGTAAAGCACACTTGCGTCAATGTGGTACGATTTTTTTAACGTCGCGACAAGTTTTAGTCTGTTTTGCCTGCTGTTAAGTGGGATGGCGAAACTTCACTAATTTGCTTTTTGCACGACCTTTTTTTTTATTTAAAGGGTTGCTTAGGTTGAAAGGTTAAAACCTTTTAAATTGTCATAAAATAAATTTGTAGAGGTTATGCAATTTTTTTTTTTTTAGAGATGGTAAAATCATCAAATGACCCCCCCTCCCCCGTCCTGGGCGGGGCGGGAGGGAGTGTCAGACTTTTACTGACTAAAAACCATCTATGTTCCTTCATGTGCCCTTTGCGTTCCGGGGGCGCGGTATCTCTTTCGAACAACCCGCAGCCCCGGTAGAGGTTATGCTGGATGCAATTTGTGAAAAGGCGTGATGGCATGTATGTTAAAAAAACGTCTGTTTGTGTCCCCTCAACGCGAAAAGTAGTGGATGTATTTATTCATTTAAACTTTATGCAACAAGACGTACAAAGGCGCACTTAATATCTTAGGCATAATCTACCACTTAACCAAAGGTGGTGAAGAAATAACATGCCAGGTACAAATTATCTTTTATTTTTCTCAATCCAAAATACCACCCAAACGTAACTGGATAACTGCATATAACCAATAACAGACCAACCATCTTACTTTCACACAACAAAACGAATAAAAAAACATTAATTCCTTTATCAACACTTACAAAAATCCATTACCAACATTTTAATTTCATTCATATGTCGAACAATTGCAGCGAGCATCGCGTCTCATCATAATTGCAACAACAACTGCACAACTTCGCAACCGGTTTGATGGCCGTCGTAATTACCGTTCCCATCGATTTGTTTACGCATACTGAACATTTGGTATGGATATACTTGATGCGGTTCTCATGTTGAGATGACTTTCATCTGTATGACTTGTATGACTTATGACTTGTGACTCATTGTGACGTGATTGAGTAACGGTGTTGGCAGATTTTTTGTTTAATAGCTTTTGCGCGTGATTTTGTCTGAGTACCTACATAATATCGCTCTTCTTCTTTATCGTGTGGGCAGTAAGATCTAACGACCCCACACACCCTAGTGTCAGAGTTTCTAAACCGCCTCAAGGGCCTCTAAATGGTTACCGATGTCAGTGATTATATCGGTTATTGTGAACGCAGATGATGTCGCGGAATAATAAATGGCCTTTGTCCTTTCTTGGGGTTTAAACTTATTCCGTACCGAACTTTATCATGATTGAATCAGTCGTTTAGTCGTGAAAGCGTAACAGAGAGACTGATAAATATACATTTATTGTGGTATAGATTTTCTCCCGGTCGAATTTCCGCCATGGCAGCCAATCTCAATTAAGACTACTCTACTACGCAGGATATATTATAGTGCACCAGTGTGTGCACAAACACGGGTTCACTCGTGCTTTCCCAGCAACTGGGGTGTCATACCGCCAACTTCCAAACTCCGAGCTGCTACTAAGAAATTCATAATGCAAATCTCCAATAATATTTTGCTTGACATGGGAATCAAACCCAGACTCCCACGGTCAGCAGTCGTGATTGTGACTAAGAGGCCAACAGGATAGTCATTCGTAAAAATACAGAAAATAATGAGTACGCGATTTCTAAGAACCCGTTCGTAGCACCGTAGTAATTCTCGTAGCAACCGTAGACCCTTCGTAGCATTAATTTTAAAAGAAAATCTTTTTACCTCCGCCCTTCACCAATCTTATTATAAACATCCAAAATAGCTCCCAATAGGTATTATTTAGTTTTATTGTAAGTAATTAGTAGATATTTGTGTAAGCGACGAGTGCTAGTGATGTGTTTGTTTACGACGACACATCCGGCGCGTGCGCACGTGCAAGTAACTCGAGCCACTGGTGCCGAGTGCGACTGTTAATGCAAAGTGCGAGCGGTAGTGATGTACTAGGGGCTGCGGAGATATCGATAAAAAGGAGTAAGGATTGCGCAGCTCTGGAGTTTTAAAGGCAAATTTTTGTTATTGAATGTTTTATTATTGAATTGCTGAATGGGCTCATATTACAGTCTGAATAACTTTAAAAGCTAGAAATATGTTGTGATTATTATTCATGCGTAACTTTACTCCATTTTATATGGAAGTTATACATACAACTAATTGTGGAACAGGCGAAAAACAGGAGTGTTAAATTTATTTGAATTTCTACTATAAACATTGTTGATTATTATTTGGATCAGCAAACAGAGACTATACATAATAATTATGAATCCAGAAACAATTAATTGAATGCTTCTCCAATTACTGGAGACCACATAATTTTCTTAACATTTAGTTACAAAGAAGTCTGATTTAATTAAAACAAAAGCGATAATTTAATTTGCACAACGACATCGACTATCGATAAAGCACACTTCCCTTTCCTATTCAGTATTGAGAGGATGAGCGGTAATGCACTGTTTACAGTTTAGTGCATCGACAATCAGTTAATTGCATTCAGTGCGTTTCTCGGGAATAGTCCACAAAACGAAGTAAGGAGATGGACGGAGTTAGGAAATATTGATTGTATGGGTACTTTTGAGGTTAAAATATGGATTGATTGTTAATCTAAATTAATGTTAGAAAAAAATACAAAATGGACAACCGCCTTCAATTTAGTTTGGCTAATAATGTGATATTGTTCGAAAGTAAAGTCGAAATAATACGCATTACACCCTTTCCTGCTCCTTCTACGAATGGATGAATATATGGATGGGTGTTTATATTATTCTGCCACGTTTAAACTGTTGAATGGAAGTAGCTAAGCATTCATATTGATATAGCTTAACGTAAAGCATAATTTTTATCCCGTTAAAATCATAGCAATTATTTCAATTAGACCATTTACAGGCACTTTTTTAAAATGTCAAGAAGTTACAGTTTAAAGTTGAAGCTAGTTTCGTCCCGTATTTGTTGAAATGAGAGAGTTTATGAATTTCGCTTAATTATAAAGAATAAAGGATTTCGCAGAAGAAATCGAAGGCAGAAGCTAGTATTATAACAAAGCCGGTTATATACCATCACGCCTGTAATACCCGAAGGGTTAGGCAGAGGTGTACCAATGTACACCCACAGTTCGCCGGCTTGTTTAGGTCCCATGTAATAGGAGGCGAGCCTATTGCCATTAACCGGGCCCAAATCCTAACTCCGAGTTGCTACTGAAAATTTCATAGAAAAAAACCCAATAACAATGCTCGACCTGGGAATCAAACCCAAGACCTGTAGCTTAACAAGACAAGACCAGTAGCTTGTACCTACCTGTTATTACAAAGACACTTATTCAATTTGCATAAAACGTGCACCAAAGAATCTCTTCTTCAAAAACTGCATCTAGTTTACAATTCCCACTTCAAATAAGCATCATTTTCCCCTATTCCCCGCCGCGGGGTGAACGCGGGCGAATCGTCACTCATCGCCGGGAGTCTTAGGAAATTCTTCGTCCGGAAGTCGAAGCTTGGCATTTTCATAATGTCTGTACGGGTCGCCTCTCCCCCCGTACTAGCTACTAGTATTCATATGATAATTTTATTGAAGAACATGTTGGTTGGTGTGGAAACGGCTTTTGTATAACTTTACTAGTTTGATTATACTTTTTCGGAGGCGTAAATTATTAGATACTTTTTTTATAAAGAGCTTTTTATTCTGAACCAGTCAAACATTTAACGTTCTTTTTTTGAATAATGTGTGTTGGTTATTATTCTTCTTTTTGTATGGTAATACCTACTCGGTACGGATACATCGGTACCTCGGTATGGTTTATAAAAATTGTGTCTTTATTTAATTAACATTTACTTGGAAGTCATTGTTAATTATTTAAAGACAACTTTTTAAAAGAGTTTCTTATTTTCGTACCTAAAGTTTTTAGTGGTAGCCCTTTGGTTGACTGGTAGAGAATGCATAGGTAAGTCCATTAAAACCGCCTTAGTACTATTTTATTGCAAAAAGTTTAAATAAATAAAAATAGTAATTTCCTTAACCACGAAGTATGTGATATAATAAGTAAACAGGAAAACATAATAAAGTAGTTTTTCCTATTACCTAATATTTTCTTCAACAATAATTTCCATCTTTTACCATTCCTTTTTCAAATTTCAAAAGCGTTCTCCACCGAATCGCACCTTGCCACAAGTAGGTATTCAAGCAATTTGTCGCGCGGTGATTTCCCGAGCATTCTTCACTTTCGCCGGCAGTTCGAGCACCATCTCGTACAATTACCGGCCTTCGCAGACTCTCGGCAAAAGTTTGAGAGCTGACGAGTTCTAATTTTAAAAGTAGAAGATTTGTGTGCTTCAGTTGGCAGTCATTTTGGATTGGTATTTTAAAGTTGGTAGCCATTAAAT
Organism: Caradrina clavipalpis; assembly: GCA_932526535.1. Lineage (NCBI taxonomy): Eukaryota > Metazoa > Arthropoda > Insecta > Lepidoptera > Noctuidae > Caradrina > Caradrina clavipalpis. The sequence goes on from OW052110.1 coordinate 5,009,976, forward strand.
GGAACGGCTTTTTGAATGAGACCATAATTTGAATGTCATTGTTTTAATAAAAATAAATTGGGTAGCAGATTATTTGATGATTAAGAACAGAACATCCTTAAACCCTGCATGACGTACCTACTTAGTAAAATAATGTTTTTCCAAAGTGAAAAACGAATAATTGGGTAGATGACACCACCTAATCAATTGATATACTTTTTATGTGCTGTCAAAACGCGATTTCCCCATAGATTTTGTAGGGCAATACTTTTTTATCTCAATATTTTGTGATCTCAATTCAATAACTTAATATTTATTGATTTCAAATCAAGAATTAATCAAATTTTTAGGCATTTAAAATTAATCGGGTTTTTAATGCTAAAATAAATGCTTTTTAGAGAAGTTGTGTGTTAAAATTATTGTTTTTATCGGGTTTACTACCCAATTGTACAGTGCTTAGTCCCAATAATATTTTTGCCTTCATGGTCCTTCGTTTATGAAAGATTCATAATGAGTACTTTACTTTGAGCTGACCAAAAATGAAAAAAAAATGGTGAAAATGAATAGATATGATGTCATTCGATTTGAAGGGTACCACTATCTGCCTATGTTGTCATTTACTTTTATTTAGGTCACGTAGATTTACGTAAGCTTACCTACCTAAAAGTTTAGTGATGATTTGGCTTTTTTTTTTCAAGGTTCAAAGTCCAAGGAAAACAAAAACAAAATATAAGTCGCCATAATCTTTATTGCACCTTTATTAAGCTTCCTTAAATCCTACTTTTGTACTATATACAAACGTGCCAATGCATTAACTATTAAAACATTTACTTCAACCTTAAAAATATTTACAACAGTAAAGACTAAACAGTAACAATTCTACTAACTACGTGCTTTGGCTAACATTACTCCATCTTTGGTTTTCTTTATTGCCAGATAAAAATAATAGGTAGATAAGAATATTTTAATAAAATTACATCAATAAAACCTTTTTGAATAAGTCCAATTTTACACTTTGACGAAAAAAAAAAAAACATTTCTTGCCAATCGGCAAGAAACGTATTCTAAATTCAAATCATGTTCGTGTCTTTCAAAATAAAGACTGCGTTCATTATAATACAACGTGTGTTTAATTTAAAACATTTAAAATTAGAAAGTTCACTTTAGAAGTCTACATTCGATTTCTACAAAATTGCTATTAAACCTCTTAGAGAATTCTAATTTTCAATTTCAATATTACTGGCCATACTTTCGTTACTGTTCTCATTTAAATCAATATGGCTTTTCGGTTTGATTTCGGTCTTTTCTTTATCTTTTTCTTCGGAGAATTCTTTGCTATCTGTCCTTTCTACCTGACTTCTGTCAACGTCACAAGGTACGGGCATTCCGAAAGCTGAATGGCCCGGGTAGTACATGTAAGGTAGCGGCAAGTTAGGGTAATTTACACCTAAGTGTGGGCCATATAAGGACTGTAATACTGCTTGGTTGTAAGACTCTTGTAATAAAGCTTTGTATTCAGGGTTCTTCGCGAAATCCACGCCGTAAACTCCAGCAAAGTGCTTCAAAATAGGCGAACTTTCTAGTAAGTTCGGTGGCGTGAAAAGAGGATTTAGTGTCTTTCCTAGCATTGGGTTCTGATAACCCTTCAAGTCTGGTATACTCGGCTGTCCATTATTGTTGACCAGGACTTTGACAGCCACTTTCCTAGCATGATTAGCGGCTGCAGCAGCGGCAGCAAGCATCCCATTCTCCTGCATCTGTAGCTGCTTTCTCTTCGTCTTGTACCGTCTATTCTGAAACCAGATCTTCACTTGGGTTTCCGTGAGTTTCAAACTCACTGCCAAGTCGGCTCGTTCGGGGCCTGAGAGGTATCTTTGCTGGCTGAATCTTCGCTCCAACTCATACACTTGTGCATGGGAGAATGCAGCTCTCGATCGTTTTTTTCTGCCACCATTTTGGGAATATTCCGTGATGTTGTAGTTCGGGGAATGCATCATGCGTGTGTCGGTGGTGGGTGTGGAACACTTTCTCTGGTCGTAGTGTAGGCTGAACGGTTTGTAGGCGATGTCTGAGCTCGGTGAGGAATTGGCTCGACGGACTGGTGAGCCTGTGGTCGAGGAGCGGGAGTCGTAGTCATCTGTAACAATGGGAGAAGAGTTTTAGTGTGTTTTGTTTTTCTGTAAATTGTATTGTTGAGTTTTAGTTTTAAGTTAACACTATGTTGCTATGCCGTACCCCCTGATACGGCACATCAACACACAGGTACAGTTAAAGACCCTTCTTTAACTGTACTTTAGCTTTAAGCCTTTTGTAACATTTTTACACAATTATGGTATGCAAATAAATGAATAGATATGAATATGATTTACAATGGAAGAAGCAGCGTATGAAGGAAGTATGAATTCGCTGTACTTATTATTAAAAAAAAACATTGCAGTTTCTTAATTAATTATAATAAACTAGGCCGTCTAATTTATATAATAAGACTGTCATTTCAAACATGTTCGATTTATGATCGTACTTAAATAATCCGCAATCCTGCACAATGCTTTTAAACTCAACCGATATTAGGTATAAGTAACCCTAATAACATAACCAAACCAAAAAGGTACCACCGACAAAACTCCAAACTCATTAGGCTAGATTCACACGATCACAAGAAATCAATTAAATTGCTTATCGGCACACGCCATCCGCGTATAAAGGCGCCTACACAATAGATCCATTACGCAAATTGTCGCCGGTCATTAGACGCGGTAAAAGGATGCGACGGCACGAAACGTAACAGTATTTTTGCGTGTGGTGCTATTGTTGAAGTTCGGGGTCGTTTATTGTGTAGTTGGCGCTTCGACACTAATTGATGTAAGTATGAACTAAATGCGCGAGGTGCGTATTGGAAGTTGTACGGGACCTTCGAATTTGTGGTGGGTATTGTGGTTTTGTAGGCTTTGTCGGTCTATATTAAGACTTGGGCATATTATTATGGCATAAGTACATATGCTATTACTAATCTTATCTACATATTATTTCCTAGTTGTAATCCGCAGTTCTTGCTTAGTTACTATGACACTAGGGTGTGTGGGGTCGTTAGACCTTACTGACCAAACAATAAAGAAGAAGAAGCTTAGTTGTATAGCTTCACGTCATTTTAATAGGGTTACTAGTTTGAATTCAGCAATTAACTTTAAAAAGGGCATGATTTTAGTAACTTTCTGATTTTGCGTTAATCACAAAAGCAATTAGGACCTTAAAATCAGCCTAAAATCTGTACAATTCAAAGACTTCTTAAACAGTAAGTTCATTAACTTCCATTATTATCCCAAATTAGCATAACAATAATAACTTTATCTTTATTTAAGACCCCGAAAAAAAAATCCAATCACAAAAATTTACATTAACTACTACTATTTTTAGTGAACTACAAACCTAGTAATTACCAAATTGAAAGGTCGAATGGCTTTAAGCGTCATCACTTATTATAATGAGGGGGTAGCGTAATCGCGCGAAGTGACGATTAAGTGGCGATGTCGCGGGGACGTACGACGCGTGGCCGCGCGGCTCCCGGTGTGACGGTGTGAACGCACCATTACTTTCATTGTCCGCCGGTAATTATTGAAGCGGCATTTGAATTTGGAACAATCGATAGTTGGGATTTCACTTGTTTTGCTAAATTATTTAAGCGTTTTGTTATCTCTATAATAATTGTGTTTTGGGTAGGAGAATAGAAGAGATGTTTTCTGATTTTTGGGCCCGGTATCCAGAACGATGGAGCAAGCATGAATTTTTTTCCAGGGACCTACCACATTTCATATTATGCACTACTTAACAGTCGGCGTTTTAGAATACGTGGCATCATTACATACGTAGTGTGAAACGAAGTTTCTTCCCGCTGTCTGTCTCTATACCCTTAAATCTTTCAAACTACACAACAGATTTTAATGCATTTTCATCAACAGATATAGTCATTCAAGAGGAAGGTTAATACGTATAAAACATCACGCTACGAGCAACGGGAGCGGAGCAGTAACCAAAGATGTAACTGAATGTGGATGATACCGCGGGCTATATAGCTAGTAAATACATAGTTTATTATTGCTATCTGCCATAATGAGTATACAAAATAGACAATAAAAGTACTTAGTTTTTTTTTAATAGCTGTCAAAATGATTCTCCATAGACAACAATCCGAAGCAATATAATGAGTAAGCTCTTGAAACCGCGTCAGTATAATATTTCCTACTTACAGACAACACGTCAATCTCGTGTTCCTAATGTGTTTTAGCTAGATAATAATAGTGCACTAATACTAACACACACTCAAAACTGCTTCATCATTGCACTCATCTTAGAAACATTACAATGGATTATTGTGATCTATTTTGACCTTTGACCGGATTTAAGTGGGCGAGAGTTTAATTGTTTGGTCGTGTGTACATTGGTGGGAGTTGATGACGTCATAAGAAAATTAAGGATTGACTCAAGGGCAGTTTAGCATTTTCTTGCTGATTGAGATGACTTGTAAGCTATTTTTGATTCGGTGTTTGTTATAGATTTAGGTAAGCACTGAGAGGTGATTACGGTATCGGGGGTTCACAGATACCATCACGCCTGTATTCCCCGAAGGGTAAGGCAAAGGTGTACCAGTATAAACCCACAGTTCGCAGATATGTTTAGGTCCCATGTAATAGCAGGCGAACCTATTGCTATTAACCGGGCACAAATCCTTACTCAGAGCTGCTACTGAGAACTTCATAGAAAAACACAATAACACTTCGCTCGACCTAGGAATCGAACCCAAGACCTCTAGCGCGACTGCTACGCTAGAGGTCTACCCAGTAGATTGACTACCAAGGTAGTCAATCTACTGGGTTATAATAAATAAATACTCGTTTGGAACACAGTTTTACTTATTATCTAAAGATAGAAAAGGAAAACCTGACTGACTCACATATTAGCGCTCAACCGAAACTACTGGAATTAGAAATGTAAAATTTTGCACACGGCTTCCTTTTATAATGTAGGCCGGCACTTGGAAAGGATATTTGAACGTTCAACCCCTAAATATATCAAATAGGGGATGAAATTTTGTATCCGTTATATAACCTGTTCCGTGGTCTAATTATTATGTTATTAAGCCAAACCATCTTGTTATCCCTCGTGGCGGACTGTCTAGTCTGTTTCAAATTTAGAACAGAGTTTATCTCTTATGAAATAATTAATGAAATAACTAAACCAGCCAGTGTCTCTACAGTCCACCTAAAGAATCTGTTTCACTAGCTCTCAATATACACTATCCACCAAATTCAAAATTGAAACTGTATTTGTATGAAATAATTTGGCACGTTATTTAATCGGACTTATTGGAAGGCAGTGAAACAAACCCTTAGGTAATCTTTTTAATTAGTTGTCATTGGAAACATAGAATGTTTTTTGAATTTGGAAGCACTTTGGATATTATTTTCTTGTGATTTTCTTATTCTATTATAATCTACGTTCAGCAGTGGACGTCTATAGGCTGATATGATAATGATGATGATAATGTAGCCAGAGAAAAAATATCTTACGTAACTAGAGCTCTTAGAAACAAATTAAATTAATCAAAATTAATATTGGATTTTTTAACTGTAGCTCAGTACAAGTAAAATTTAATCGAATAATACTGCAAACTAACCTGATAATTCCGTGACTGGATACTGGTTCTTCCTCGACATATCCAGCGCTCCATCACCACCAAAGTCCCGGTACCCGTTACAGTCATCATAGTACTTCAGTCCCTTCTCCATAGACTCCTTCTTCACACCATAACCATCCTCCTTCACGAAACAACTGGCCGGTTTCCCCAAAAAATTCATCTTCCCGCCAAAATCACCCGAACAAAACATTCCATTTTCAAATTCACACTTCCCCTCGTTCTCCTTGGTCAAAATGTCGTTTATGGAAAACGGTGTTGTCAAGTTAGGCTTCTCACAATCTTGTAACGTTAGAGACTCTTTGAAATTTTTCAATTTAGATTCCATTTTTAAAAAATCAAACACATGAGTTTACACTTCACCGCGCGGTGCTGACTCGCCTCACCGCAAAAGCGTTCCTCAAACGAATAAACTTCGGGTGATAGATTGCCCGCCTGTTTGACGTGTTTAAGCCTTAGAGGGGGACGGAGCTACGTAGTTACTTGCAGTGATCGTTCAAGGTAGAGCAGGACAGTGATACTTTAAGGCGGTCGTTTTTTAAAAAAGCTCGTGAAGTAGCGTAAGTAGTGGGGATCGTTGAGTTTTTCTTGAAGATGTTTACGTGAATGCGATTTGATCGCTTAGGTCACATGCAGATTGTGATGCTGTTGTGAAGTGGCCGGGGAAAAATGTACAGTGGAAAATTGAACACGGGAATTTTCGTTGAGATGAGGTTTTTATCACGTGAAAAGTTCTTTTTGAGTGTGCTGTTTGTATTCAGAATTTGCATTAAGTACATTATTTACTTAGAGCATTCCAAGTAGGCACATTTTATCATTTCGAATTATCTATAGATATAAAATCAAATGCTTACTCGTAAAATGCAAAAGCTGTTTTGAATATCTACGTTTAACGTTATGATCGCCATAAGTTGGCTTGATTTTCCACTATTGTGGAAACCGTTGCTCAGGGAGGTAGGTACGTTGTTTTACTCTGTAATTGTTTTGTCTAATTTTGCCGTTTTGTACAATTAAAACTAGATTTTTCAATCTAAGTAATCTTCGTTTTCATGAAATTTATGATCTCTTTTATATGATAGAGCATTGCAAAGTTTAAAGTAAAAGTAACGCTTAAACCTAAGCATACTATTTCTTTAAACATTTACTGATATCAACCTCTCAGATAACAATATTTCTTCCATTATGCCATTTGTATCGCAGCCAATCCGCAGGGGCCCCACTATTTCGTTGCATCGTCCATATAATCCAATTTCCTTAGGCGCCCGCCGTTAACGCGCGCTTTATCTGTAAGTACTTGACAAGTGTCTGTCTATCCCTTTCGCACTTCCACCCATCTCCCATGCCCTAGTTTCACTGTCCCTTTTTCTCATTAGAGCCCCATTTAAACCGACCAATCACGTACGACCGTCTCTTGTGACGGACCAATAAAAGAAGTGGGTGAGTGGAAGTGTCAACATAAATTTTCTTTTTAATTTTCGAATGCGGAAAATTCGTTCTTATGTTTTTGTGGCAGCATGATTTGTAATTGGAAGCGATTGCGATGTTTCCTTGTTTCTTAAGAATTTAAGATTTATTTTTGGAACATCCCGGTAGCCGTTATGTAGGTAATAACTAGGAGTATTACTTACCTAGTTATCTGTTATACTTAGATGCCAGAATTTTAATATTTAATAAGTAATATTTTATGGTTGGGTTATTTTATTTTATCTCACGATAATAGTTATTTATTGTATCGTGGATAAATGAGTGCAGTTTGATAATTTTGATTTTAAAATAAGAACATATCCAAAGGTAACGAAGATTTAGAAGCGGTATTCTAGCTAGACGAGAATGGTTTTTTTTGTTTACGGCTGCTTTTTGTAAGTGTTTTTATTAGTTGTAATTTTTTTTGGTTGGCAAGTCATCAGATTCCATCTTCCGCTCAGGGTGGAGCGAAAAGAGTGCTGGGCTCTTACTTACTAAAAACCTTAGGTGTTCCTTCTTGCTCGAACAAATTCTGCAACATCACTTGTACATAAGTTTTGAAAACTTTGTTTATTTGGGCCGGTTTACGCCAGGTTTCGAATCTTATTTTTTTTTGCAACTAATTGATAATTTAAACCATACAGGTAGTTAGGTGTTTTTAATAGAAACATTTAGGTCCCACAGGAACACAGCGCATTTAAAATAAGTAGGAAAGAGAAGTGCTTTAATTGTTATCTTAATATTTTATTAACTCGACTGCGTCGTTAGCCTAGAGGTCCTAAGCGGGATTCTACGCTAGAGGTCTTGGGTTCCATTCCCAGGTTGAGCAAAGTGATATTGGGTTTTTCTGTGAAATTCTCAGTAGCAGCTCGGACTTAATATTTGTGCCCGGTTAATGGTACACCTCTGCCTAACCCTTCGGGGAATACAAATCCAAATTAGTAGTTAACATGGGTCCGCTATTTACAGTATATAGATATTTTTTGGTTATCATCTCGTGTAAACATATTTAGGTGCGACTTGGTTTAAGTAGTGGACTGATTAGTTTTAGAGATTTTGGAATTCTTGTTGCAGAAGAGAAATCAATAGTTGACTAAATACAGAGAAATAAGTATTATTTTAGAAAATAGTAGGCAAGCGACGGCCTTTCCTAAACTAGTACCTACTGTTTGTATGTTGAGTCAGTTTATGCTTACCTACATCTATATGTTTTTTTTAAGGATGGGAAGTCATCAATTGACTTCTTCCGGTCTTCGCGGAGCGGAAAGGTGTGTCAGACTCTTACTGACAAACCCATCCGTGTTATTCCTAATCCCCTTTGAGTTCCAGGGCTGCGTTAACTCTTTAGAAAAAAACTCCGGAACTGTAGCAGACGGCAATCGCCCCTGTGTTAATAATTTCATTGTTAAAAACTTTATCTTCAAGTCTGAACTATATTTTATCTACTTACACTATAACAAGGAATTTGAGGCCTATGAAATAGGTAGGCACGTCATATGTACTTTTAACTGATTCATAAATTCCCGTATCTCAGTGGGTCGCGCGGTGGTTTATGATCGCTCGGCAAAAGTGGAAAGGGCATGCGCCAATTCAATTTTAAGGTCTTTATGAATGAACGATTGCCCCCACTACTTTCCTCGAGCGATCTAGAATCATCGCGCGACCTGTAACGTTCATTGAAGTCAAATAATTCAAACTTAGAACAGTTTGAATTGTTTGAAAACAGAATACATACCTATTTATACCTTTTTTTTCAAATCGGCCAAAGCCAAAGCGCAAACACATAAAACGCTTTTAATTTTAAAACACTTACGTACTTAAAACCAAAAGCACATAACATCCAAACCAATCGAATAAAATTGACCCAAATAAAACACTTAACCTTAATACCAAAGACAATAAAACCCAAATTAAACCACCACTTATTAATGAATCGAGTTTAATCGATGCTCGGCTGGATTGATTGATTATCGATATAATATCGATATGGCTCGGCTGACCGCAAACACACCACTTATGAACACTTAACTCCGACCACTTATGAACGCATAGAGGTAGGAATGTAGAGAATAGATCGGATGGTAATAAAAAATTGAGTGTGTATCATTTTGGGTGGGTTATGTGAACAAGTTTGTCAATAATTAAGTATTTGAGACTAGGCAATATTAAGCAATATTAATATTTATTAAGCTGGTCGTAACAAAACCGCTCTCCAAACAGAAATAGTTCATAAAGTCATATTTTTGTCTCAGTAATTTTTGATGATGTTTTAGACCGTTTATGGGCATTAATACCTGGGCTTGTGGTAAGTCAGTTAATTTTAAAATAATACTTAACTAAAAATACTGCACGGGGTTTAAAAATGGTCAAGAAAGTACTTGAAGTAGATATCTAGGTACAAGTATGGTATAAGTATATAGACCGCCAAAAGTTTGTCTATATCTACCTACAAATAAATTAAATTGAATTGTATGTGAGCATTTTACCAAATGCATAAGAATGTAAACCACCAAAACATTTATTTTGAAACGTCTGTCTCTCCATCTGTCGATCTATTCCAGTAAATCTCCGAAATGGCTGGACCGATTTCAACGTGACTTTCACTGCTGATTTTACAAGGAGTCAATGTTATTTTAAAATAGATTGAAGGTTCCACTCAAAAACATTAAGACCCTGCAAATAACCGACTTTTACGTGAACGTAGTCGCGGGCAGTAGCTAGGCAAGTAGAAGTTATAAGGCAGACAGTTGTATGCATGCATCGGTCTGTGGCACACCACTTGATTGCAACCGATATCCTGAGCGAACATCATCTAAATGAAATATAAAACGCTTACAACAGCTTCCTTATATCTGAGCAGCTCTACTTACTTCATAATTATATTATATAGGTAGGTATTTTCATACACTGGGGTAATGGTAAGTGATTCCTTGTTCAAGCATCGTTAATTATTTTTTCAGTGTAGGTACCTCAGATTTTTCAAATTGTCATTGTACGGCAAACAAGCCGACGACGGTGCACGTGATGTAAGGCTAGCCGCACACACACAATAATATTGACAATCCAATATTGTCAGAATTTCAAGATATATAGAACAATACCGCAATACAGGCCGCACATACACAATATTATTGACAATACGTACTTTATTGTCAATATTATTGCGTGTGTGCGGCTAGCCTAAGGTAGTCACCGTCTTCTATCGACGTTTTCAATACTAAAGGGCCTGCAGATGCGTTGCCATCCCAAAGACGAAGTTGAATCGTCATGTGCCTGTAATTACACCGCTACGTGTCTCGCCGTCCAATTAGAACCAGCAGTGTGATTCTCTAAGCCTCACTTCGTAATCCGAAAGCTGAATCCGCAGTGAGATTACCAAAATGGTATTCTGTTAGACACGATCACGCCTGTGACGTCACTACGGCGAACGAATACTAAACCAATGACAGGTTGGTTCGTTATCGAAGTAAGGGCGATCACTTTAGTGAGACTCGTTTTCGAGTTTGCATTTTAGAGAATCGCACTACAGGCCCGGGTCAAACAGCGCGTTCCAAGCGCGCCTCTAAGAGATGTCAGCATACGGGGCCCACTAGGGCCAGTGCCTGCTATGGTTGCGGAATTGGAACGCTTAGGACATTAGGAGGAACACGGATGGGTTTTAGTCAGTAAGAGTCTGACAATCCCTTCCGCTCCGTCCAGAGCAGAAGAAGTCAGTCATTTGATGATTTATCATCCTTTAATAAAAATCCATACCCTGCAACCCGGAAGAAAGTAACGTTATTTTGCGGCGAAAATTTATGTATGTACCTATGGTAATCTCCGGATGAGCTCTTTCATAAAGAGCTCTACAGTACTACTCTCTTACTACTCAACAATATAATCTACAAAATTATCATTGTATTAGAAAATAAGATAATTAGGTATTTTTAATTAGTTCATCTTAATTTTCAAAAGAAAGCGACCGGAAACTACCTTTAAACACGACCACGATTGATCATTCATTCGTTCACACTTCACCAAAAAATCAAATTAAGAACTTCAAACAGCTTTTCATTCACTTTCAAACCAATTCGATTTTTAAACAAAAGAACAAAAGTGGCACTTACTAAACAAAGGAGTTCTTAATTGAATCGAATAGATGTAATTGATGCACTCGATCGGTTTACAAAAGATAATCGAGTGATCACAAAAGGAAGAATCGAGTTAATGTGATTCGGATTGTTGGGGTGCGTTCACCGTGGTGTGTTTGATGAGGGGAGTGGTAGATACCTATTTGCATTTGAGAAAATGGATTCTATAGTCTTCGTTTCGATTTTAGAGCTCTGATGACGTTATGAAAGTCAAAGCATTTATTTCAATTACTTAGACCTTTTGCCTACAAACACTTTTTAATTATTGTCAAAGAGTCAGTCAATTAGTCAGAAAGTTGAAGCTAGTTTCTGACTAAAACATTTCCAACTCAGGTAAAGGTTGACTAATGTTTTGATCCTTGCATTGAATGACCCAAAAAACGGCAACGTTAATTCAAACTATGACTATGGAACCAAAAAACGTGAGAAAGGATTTTTAGACTGCTGATATTATACTCAACAGTAGGTGTTAAACACAAAAACAACAAAAACTATGAGTTCCTATTGCAACATTTACATCAGAGCCATCAATCAAAGAAAATGAATGCGAATACATTACACTCCGTTTATTGTAAAAGACGTATTCTGCCACCTAGTGGTAAACGTGTAGAAACTTTTATTAAAACATAAACGCTTTACTAACAGCAGACGTAGTTTTGCTATTCGACCACAGGTGGCACTGTATTAAATTTAGTGCAATTTTATATTATTGTTTGGTTTTATAAAACAAGACGGTTTGAATTTACTTTTTAAACATGTTAGAAACGTTTTAATCAAACAATTTATACATTCATTGTTAATTTGTGTTGATTATAGTAGACACCTTAAAATAACTTTAATCTTCGTTCATTTTTCTACCCACCAATAGATGGCGTTACTTGACGAGAAGTTCATAACAAAACCATTTCGATCAGTCTCGAAATGAAAAAGTATTCTCTTATTTATTATTTTAAAACTATTGTCCTAAACTCATCATGTAAACAAGATAGGTAACCCAGCAACCGGTTTGCTGTCAAAATAACCAAGTTCTCACATAACTACTAGTTATAAATCCAGTTAATATAACCGTCCAAAGCTTCCCCAGACACTAACCACATGATCGCCGGTCGTGTCATGTTTGACCGGCGTTTTATTCTGTAATTGATACGATAATCGCCCTCTGTTGTTGTGGACGGAGATTTACGTTGCTTTTAATTGACTACCCCTTAGCTGAAGCGTTAGGGGAGAGTTAGAACGAGCTTTTAAAAAAATAATCAAACAGCCCTATGCATGAAAAAAGCTGCTGTTTTTTTTTACATTGTGTGTAATTTTTTTGTTTTCACCAATATAACAATGATTAATACTACTACTACTACTATTGATTTATCTTTTCTTTTTAGCAAAATCTACCCTACCAGAGTACCTATAAGTAGTCCCGTAACTGTGTTTCGTGGTAGGTCGAAAAAAAATGTTTTTTTAACACATTTGTAAAAATTTTAACATTGTTTTAACAGACCAAAGAACGTTTAAGTGTTGTGGTTACAATGGACATTAAATTAGCTGTAGTGAGTGAGAACTTACAAAGTTACAAGTCCTGTAAGTACTCGGGGTCATTTGAAAAAGTAGATAGGCTACCTAAGCATCTATGAATTAGGTACCTCTACTGTCTATCTAATAGTAGGTAGGTACATAAGTAATTTCCAAAACCAGAACTTCTAAACCACAATTGTTGCAACTGTTAAAAACTTGCAAGGTGTAAGATGTTAGCCCTAATAAATAAAAAAATCCGCCTGATGGGCGCTTGCATCATGTTTGCATATTTTTTTGCGATTGGCGCCAAGTAGCCTCGCTGCCTTGTGGAAGCAATAACTCACAGGCCAATACGGACACGTACACTCAACCAGAATTGTCAATGTCAAAATGACATTATTTTGACATTGACAGCTCCTTAACATCATCGCAATAAGGACGAGTTTCGTAGTTCAAGAGTGTTGATGCGTGCGGTTGATGGTATGGGACACACGACGTGTCCCAGAGTGACCCCTACCGTGATTAGTTTTTGTTTATAGACGTGCCATCTTGACCTTTTTGTAAAAAAAATGTTGACTTTGGATGTTGAAATTAGATGTGACAAAAGCTTTGGCTTACCCTACTTCTTAATCGTAGCTATTTTATCTAAAAGCTTTTGACTAAAATAATTTTAATTGTTAGTATCTATTAATTAAAAGTATCCAAAAAATAATCTGACCAAAACGCGTTTTTTTTTATTTGACCCGGAGTTGTGTCCTGGATTCTATGCTCCAGAGTGTGCCTATAACCAATTCAATTGCACCTTCCAATTCCAACGGTATTATAGCTCTAAATAATGGGTGAGCATTCATACGGGGTCAGAGCATTATTAAAATACTACGAGTTATCTATGAATACTACACTTTTATAGGTTAAACCTTATTTTTAAATATAAACCTTACTTTCAATACTATTTGTTCCGTTTCCACAGACTTGAAAACGGTTTTGAGGGGCGTAGTTCTTACGTTAATTTTTTTTTAAATTAATTTTTAATAAATTAATAAATAAATAACAAAAAAGGCACGTTAGTAACTAAAATAAAATTATGATTACATCAACATATTTTTTAACAATATAGCTATTAGATATTTTATTCCAACAAAACTATTCTCAGCTTTCACCACAAAATTATTAATAATTCTAAATACCAACCAACCGTGAGACACAGCTTCTAATTTCCCTAAAAAAACTAATTTTTGGGCGGTCGGGGGCGTCATATTGACAAAATGCCAATATAATTTATAGGCGGCGCGGCGCCGGCGGGTTTCAGCCGTTTTTTGCGGGACCCTGACAGCGAGCTGCGCCGGCGCAGTGCGATGTGAATGTGACCCCAGACTTGTCAGGTTTGTGATAACGTGCCCTTTACACTGCAACCGCTCTTTAAGGGCTTTTTAGTTTTTTAGAAGCGGTTTTGAACGAACTGTTGCCTTGTTCTGCGGATTTTAGGTAGTTCGCGATCAAGTTTAATAAAAAAATATACCTGTTTATTTCTTTATCACCTAAGGTTGGCTGGTAAAGAATAGCCTAACGCATTAGGTCCTTTATATCTTTATTATGTTAAATAAAGTATTGTTTAATCCAAAGCAAGGCAAACCCTGCAATAAAAAACACTGCAAAGCCTCTTTGTATACAGACAAAGTACGAGCATAGTTCACCATCCTTGCTTAAGGCGAATTGGCGATTTCAGGCTAATATTAATTATAAGTCCAGGTTTTCTCACGGTGTTTTCCTTCCCCAATGTCAGTGCTGTGCAAGATAAACTTATAATACTTCATATGAAATAAAAAAAGTCACATTGGCACTTGCTCGTGGCCGGTTGCGAACTTGCAACCTCGTGCATTAGAAAAAGGCACCTTAACCCAATGGTTAAGGTGCCTTTTTGCCGTCACGATGCATAAGTCAGTAAATAATATTAAAAAATATATTTATGATTTTATAAATTTTCAATTGATTTCCTTGTACTTTTTCTATACTAACCCAAAATCATAACTTATCAGACACAAATGAACATCATCCAAAAAACCAAAAAATAACTAATACATAATCTCCATCGAATTCTAAATATACATCCATTCCTCATTCAAATTTCTACGTAACAAACCACATAGATACCATAGTAAAACCCAAATCGATTAAATATCGATATAATAAAATTTCTTAGAAGCCAGCAAATCGATTGGAGCAATGATTTTATTATATTCGTGGCGGCCACATCATCGCGCGGCAATTAATTGAATAAAACCGAATGGGAACATTAAACTGTGCACATGTACCGGCCACTGATAACGCTGAGAAAGATCATAGTGTACAGTGGCGGACAATGTGAAGCACCCAGCGGGAATATTATTTTGAATACTTTGTTTGCTAGTTGTTAACTTTATTGGGCTTTTTGTCGGCCCACGTGTTGTTAAGAGGTGACCTCTGCCGATAGATATGTGCAATATCAGAGGCCTTGCAAATGCGTTGCCATCCCAGAGGCAAAGTTGAAATGTCTCATGTGCCTGTAATTTCACCGGCATCCATACCCTTCTAACTGGAACGCAGCAAGAAGTTTATTATTCATGATTAGTGTATAATTTATCTTTTATTGGAGATCCTAAATATTATTATGTCATGGTGTGTTTCATAACTACTTAGATAATAAAAAACATAACTAAATTGCTTATATAAAAACGATATATCGTCGTTGCGACTTTAAGACCTCCTATGTGACACTTTTGTTCAAAACACTTTTTCACTCCAGTCAATTGCACATTTTGAAGCCCTATCGAATGCAAAAACTCTCATGTGGCTATGACGTTTTATTCGTAATTTATTTACCCATTTCAAGATCTTCAATGTGCTTGCTCATCATAATTTGGTACTTAAAATGTCATATGTGTCGTATGTACACATACGAGTTTTTAAGTGTATCATGCTCGTGGACTATAGGCAATTTTTGGTATAAAATATCCTATGTGCAATTTACACGGGTATTTTTTAGCATTACTTTTGGTATCTTTAGACCGACAGGATTGAACAAGTGAACGAAAAGACGAGTTAAATAATATAGTCAACAGTTAACGTTTTTAAGGCATAATTATTTTTTGGCAGAACGTTTTTATGTCCGAATTTAAAATGGCAAAAACATCTGGCAAAGCACAAGAAAGTGTACTGTGCTTTGGTAGACTTGGAGAAGGCCTATGACAGTGTGTGGAGGGAAGAGCTATGGTCGACTCTATCCATGTATGGTGTGGACGGGCGTTTGATACGAGCACTGAAATCTTTATACAGGATAAGTTTTTAACCAGTGCGTAAATTTTTTTTGGTAGTTCAGTGTCAGTAATAGAACACATTTCAGTGTTTAGTTAAAAAAAAAAAAAAAAAAAAATTTCATCCTTATCCGAGTTTGAAATAAGCAAAACATCCAGGACATAATCTATTCGCCATACTATCAATGAAAACTCGCGGCCGCCGCCGCCGCCCGGGCGCATGGCTGGGGTGAGGGGGTGGGGAATGCGCTAGCGCTGAGTGACAATGAAATATGGTTTTTAAGTAAACATGTTTCGTAAGCGATAACTTTTTTTTTTAGTACTAAGACATATCAAAATAAAATATACGTGTTTAATAAAACGTGTTGAAGTTTATTATGGCAAAATTTACGCACTGGTTAAAATTTTTTCCTGTATAAAGATTCCAGTGCTTTTTATGTTAGGATAAATGGGGCATACACTGACTGGTTTAACATCTCAAGAGGTGCAAGACAGGGCTGTGTAGCGTCTCCTTGGCTGTTCAACATATATATGGATAGTTGATTGACAGATTTGAGAAAGAGTGAGAGTGGATTAAGAATGAATGAGTTGCCTGTCAAATGCCTGTTATACGCAGATGATCAAGTTCTTCTTGCGTCGTCGGCGGAGCAAGACATGGTAACATTAATGAATGAAGCGTTTAAGAGAAAAGGGATGAACATAAATGTAAATAAGACGAAAGTGATGGTTTTTGAAAGAGAAGAGGATGTATCGGTATGTGATGTGAAAATAAATTATGTGAGTGTGGAGCAAGTGAATGAGTTTGTATACCTGGGCAGTATGTTTACAAGAGACGGTAAGATTGATGCTGATGTGGAAAGGAGAGTAAATGCGGGAAATAAAGTGAATGGTGCTATACATGCGGTTTAAACTAACCAGTCGATGTCCAAAAAGGCTCGACTGGACAGCCAGTCGAGCCTTTTTGGACATCGTAAGTGTAGACACCAGCACGCCATTGTGCACAGGCACAATGGCGTGCTGGTGTCTACACTTACGTATGGAAGTGAATGTTGGGTATGGCAAACGAGGCCTGAAAGTCGAATTAATGCTGTGGAGATGCGTTCCTTGCGAAGTATGTGTGGTGTAACGTTGAACGATAGAGTGAGGAATGAAATTATACGACAACGTTGCAGTTTAAAAGAGGATGTAGTGACAAAGGTTGATAAGAGTATGCTTAGATGGTTCGGTCATGTTGAGAGGATAAGTGAAAGGCGACTAACAAAAGGGATTGATAAGGCAGATGTGAGTGGCAATATGCCGGGAGGGGACGCCCTAGAAAGACCTACCTTGACCTTAACGGTGAGGTTCTTCAGAAAGGTCAGGTGCGCAGTACTCGTAACCGGCGTGCTTGTATGACCAGATGTATGAATATGGTCGAGGCGAAAGGAGTGTGTAAGGATCGTAGCAGGTGGCGGTCCGTGGTTTCTGCCTACCCCCATGGGAAAAAAGGCGTGAGTTTATGTATGTATGTATGTTAAAATGGCATACTTTTAATATGGCAAATTTTATTTGCATTATTGCCTTTGGCATACTTATAATTTCGCATGATTTCGTTTAGTGTAACTTTTATAAAGAGCGAGCGAAGCGAGCTCGGGACTTGGGGTACCCCGACTCGGACAGGTTAGGTTAGGTTAGTTGGCGGAGTCTAGAGAGCGAGCGAAGCGAGCGAACAGACCCCGCCATCCACTTCGTGGTTATTTCTTTTGTAAACCCTTGAGCCCCGCGTAGCGTGACTCCCCGATTATGTTTTTTGAGCCTCGAGGGCTCTGGATCTATCTCTAGGGACTTTGATATGAAATGTATGCCAAAAGACGATTCTGCCTGTGAAGTTTCTGGGTTATGATGGTTCTGCATTTTAATTATTATGGAAATGAAATTTATGCGAAATGAGGATTCTGCCATACAAAATTATGAGTTATAAATGTATGCCAAGTAAGTGATGCCAAATGACTTTCTGCGAAAAGAGGTTTATGCTATCAGTTGTTTCGCAAAATAAAATTAGGACTTAAAAAGTTCTGCTATAAAAGCCGTTTTATTTAAAGGTATTTTAGTTTAAAAGCACTGATGTGTAACTGACAGCGCAACCAAAACCTCTTAAGGGCCTCCGCCCACGACCGATATTTTTGGACCGATAATCGGGCAGAAAAACGGGCCCGTTTTTTCAAAAATTTCAACGCCCACGACCGTGTTTTTGTCGGTGACTTTCGAGGGAGGAGCTTAAATAGCGGTCAAATTTTATATCGCAACTTTTATTTGACAGAGTTACCGATAGTATAAAAATAACGTTAATAGATTTAAGGTTATTTAAGTTACAATTTATCGTTAAATTGTTTATTGACGATATTTTTATCGTTTTTTTTAAACAATTGATCCTTCTAACATTCGCCCACCTTAGCGTCGCGCTAATGTAGTGCCTAACAATACTTTGCCCGATTCTTACGAATGAGAATTATACACGCTTACTTTTACATCGTTCTGAAATCAAAAGCCATGAGATCCATCATAGTACCTAATAGAAGCTATTGGCACTATTATTTTCGATAAATAACAAAAATAAATAAAATAACTCAAACATTTGTGAAATAGTAAGAACGCGAAGTAACGCTTCCTTGCAGTCAAGGCATATTTGTGTAAAAACCTTATCGACTATACATGCGTAAGGTAGCCTTTAAAGAATACATTAATCGATCAGACAGGAGCGCTACTAACATTTAACTCGAATTAACAAAAAAAAAGTGACAAATTTCCAACATCTTTGAGACGTCTTAAAAAAAAACACGCAATAATAACTATTACTCGACTGGAGTTCCAGTGTTTCAGCTGCAGAACGATGTAAAAGTAACCGTACTTATATGTTATTATATATTAGACCTGGTAATCGAACCCACGACTTCACGCTGATCAGACGCGCTTTACGACCACAAGCCCAATATAGTTAGTCAGTGACAATTAATATAAACGTACAAAACGGCAACTTACCTAATTTAACGGTAAAAATAACGATTAATTCATATTCTATATTAATGTTAATTAACATTATATTACTGGCAATGTTATCAAATAACGTTTTTATAAAGTTACTTTTTTCAAAGTTTTCGAGTTCATGGAAATTAACGTTACGTAACGATTATTATTTTTTGATTTCATAACGTTAACAAGCCCTGGATTTAAGTCATTACATATTTAGCAAGCTTAGTCGTTGAAAACGAATGTTATTTTCATTCTTAAGAATTTATTAAATTCGTTTAATTATATATTATTTTTTTAATCCATTAACGTTATTTTTATATTAACGGTAACTCTGTCAAAGGTAATTTTATAAATATTTACCGGTATTTAAAACCCTGCGTAAATCAACACAATATTATTTACTTATTGAAATCACAGACGATTAATTTAGAAAAAATTGATTTACCATATTATTAATAAATAAATAAGCTTTTTAATAATAAATTATTGTTATTATTCAAATGCTTCAAACTCATAAGTACTAACTTAACATAACACCACAATTGTACACTTAATTCGCAATAACTGCTTTTGACTTTTGACTTTTGACTTCAGCAATGACACAACGTTCTTCCCTAGTAAATCCATGACGCATAGGGTAAGTGCCCCAGTGAATGAACACACCCGAGTGAATTAACAAATCCGAGTATTTTCCAAAAAATAATAAACTAAGATATTACCTTATACCCAACGCAGTTTTTTTTTTGTAATTGCTGCCCTTTATTCTAGCATAGTAACAACATTCATGTATTGCGATACTGTTCGTTTTAAAATGACGAGCGTTTAAAGTTGGCAGTGCTGGTGTACATTTTCTTTGTTCGGGCAAGAATTTAGGACTTGGGTCAGACGCAAATTTTTTGATATCACTTTGCAGCCGTAATTAAAGTATGTACTATAAGTTATTTATAAATTCGAGTAATGGGTAGTTATAATATATGTATCAAATCAATTTCATTGCAATCTTAGCTAGTTTTAAGTAAATTATTGAGTGTTCCAGCATTGGCATTAAAAAACGTTTGAAATCCAGTGAATAAACGACCGTTAATTCACTGACCAATCGTTAATTTCATGAAATCTAGTGAATGAACTATAACATTTTCATCATGTTAAAATATAAGCTTTCGTCATAAAAATGTAACCAATAAATAAATGAATACCACATTTTGAGTTAGTAATCATCATTTTAGAGAACGGAGAACTAACAAATAGATCAAAGCTCTGAGACTCTACTCCCAAGCTCATAAAGAAAAGACGGGAACGGAACGGGCAGTCTTCAGTGGGTGCAGATTCCCACCTCAAATGCTGACGAAGCTGGAGACTAACGATGGCAGGATCATCTTGTCTAAACTAAAGCTTTTAAGGGAGGTAGAGAAGTTCTAAAAACCCGTCTCTAGTCCAACAAAAGACCCAAGAGCTAGACTGACCTGACACTACACCGATGAGTTCCCGGACGTCAGCCTATATGAGATAAATATGGCTTCTTAACAACTTAAGGACAACAAGGTGCCGGGGAAAACGGAATCACTTCTGTACTACTGAAGAGGCCTATGTCCAGCAGTGGACATCGTTCGGCTCATATCATGATGAATTGATTGTTGACGTTGGCTAGGCTTATGAAGGTATATAATGATTAAGTAAGAGATTGAAGGCATACACTTTGTTAAAAAAAAAATGATTGTAGCAGATTTAGAGGCTTAAGGATTTATGTTCATTTATTTATTCCATTTTGAACTGCATTTGATATAATAATAAGGATTTTTCGTAACTATTAATTAAACAAAAACTTGTGTTCATTCACTGGTTCTAATGCTGTACATTTACTGGAAAATTTCATTCATTCACTGGGGTTTTAGGGTATTTTTCAATATATTGCCAAATATATAAAAAAGTATACAGGTTATGTCGTAAAACCAAGTTAAAAAATATTCTTTAGTAGACATAGATTACCAAAATATAAAACCGCATACTTTAGAGGCAACATAATGTAATGATTTTTTGAAGTCTGAAGATTGCTTAAGTGTTCATTCACTGGAGCATTTACCCTATTTTCTATTTTTCACCGATAATCGGCGGCCAGGATGCGTAGATTTTGTTTTTGGACCGTTTTTTTCTCGGCCGTGGGCGTTGATGTACTAGAATCCATACGTTCCATTCTCGCCGAGAAAAAATCGGCCGTAAAAAATCGGTCGTGGGCGGAGGCCCTATGTGTCAATTTTTTTTTTAATTTTTTTTTTTTACTATGTTATACTTTTTTTTTTCAGCTTAAAAGATCGTATTAAAAAGCAGGCAGACATGTAGCTGTCACCTGTATTTTTTGTTGTACTTGGTTTCATTATATTTTTTTCAGTAGATGGTTTTTATCGATTTTCTCGTAAAAGTAAATTTTACACATAAGAGGTCTTGAAATCGCAACGACGATATATGGATAGCGCTCAATAGGCTGCAACCAAGTAGGCCACTGCAAACATGACCTATCGAAATGGGGCAATATAGATCCCAGGGACACCCTGTACGATGGCCCACTTGCTGCAGTGCCTAAGGCGTCCTCTGCACTTTAAAGAACAATGCCACTACATATTATTACTTTACACGATGCGTCAGAGTGAGTATCGCTTAGTGGAGTGGCCATTTTGTTCCAGACGTATTAACTGGTCGACTACTGGACATATTATATTAGCCGTTCATTTAATATGTCCGCCAGTGTACGGCGCGGCTGGAACAGGAGTCCAGCGTCCAAATAAAAGCTAACGAGCGCGCGCACTGCACGGGGGCTTAGTAATGGTGTACACGCGTACGACATACTGGATACTGGGAGATTTTTGTTTGATTAATATTTTTCGCGTTCATTTTCTTCACTTACATATCATAACATGCCATCACGCCTGTATTCCCTGAAGGGATAGGCAGAGGTGTGCCAATGAACACCCACAGTTCTTCACTTTTTCGGAAATAACCGTAAGTGAAGGACAATCTTATGTTATGCTCTACTTTGATAGGATTTAGTATAGTAGTATAGTTATGTATGTAAGACTGTTTGTAACCTTGTAATGTCGCCATTGCGGGATTTTTATCAGCAAACAAGGTAGGTACCATTGAATGTTTCAAGAAAATTAAGAATATTCCTTTGAATAAGGAACCACCACCCCGATATATATACCTACAATAAAATATTCAAACCTATTGTCGTGAGAGACGAAAATATATTATTTTGCTAAGTATTTCATCTTTGTCACTTGCATGCATCAGGTCAATCTCAATTTTAATTTTTGTGTTTCGTAAAACACAGACTTCCTTTTACTTATCAGTTTATCGATTGCATTTTTCCACATTTTTTTTAATCTTTCACTCCAAAAGTAATAAAATCAGATTAAAAAAATAATTTGAAATTGTATTTAGCAATGTGTTAAAGTGCTAGTGTAAGAAGTCTTAAGTAAGAAGGAGTATGTAAAGAAATACCAGAGCCCACAGCCAAACCATTGGGTACTACGGTTTTGTTTGGCTTAGCTTATAAGTTATTTACCTTTTTGTGTACTTATAATATAATAATTACAAAATAATTACAGACGCCTGTTCAATTATATTTGCTATTCTGTAACAATATCAAAAGTTAATAATTAGAACACATAAATTAAGCTCTCACTAATTCCACTTCATCATTAAGGTGTACTCTCTGGTGGCATGGCATCGGTCTATCGGACCAGATCACCTTCCACCCGCGATAACCTTAAAAGCAGCACAATATTAATACATCAAACGCCCACGTGCGCGTGCGCATGCGTGTGCTGTAATGCGCCGGAGCAGACATTTGGAAGATTTTGATACTGATTTGTTTCAGATTTGCGAGGAGAATTAAATAAATTGCGTGATTTAGGTAGTACCTACGTTTTGTAGTTCCGAGTACGAGTACAACAAGAAAATATTTATTTTAGATGACTATAAGTTGTAAAAATTCAACTTTACGAATTTCGTGTAGGTACTTGCTCAGTATCGAAAAACTAATATGTGACAAAATCAAATGAGCCATGTTAATTTTTCACATGTAAAGCCATATAAGTAAATAGGATGTGTCATAGGACACATACCGAGCAAGACCATCTAAACCCGTCAAACAATTTACTTAATTTTTTATATTCACCTTCATTGTTTTCACATATAGAAGCAACAAGAATATTGTAACCAAGTTTTTGTAAAAACCAAATTGAATGAAAAGAGTGTCCATGGAGTTTCTTGCTCGTTCTTCTCCATAGAGACCTACGTTTTGGAACGAGCAACTAGCTTCAATATTAAACTGTAACTTCTTGACAATTCAAAAGTGCCTGTAAATGGTCTAATTGAAATAAATGCTTTGATTTGATTTGATTTGATTAATGTCCAACAGTACTGAGACAGATTGTAAAAAAGAAGAGAGAGAAAAAAGAAGGCATATTGGTTAAAATTAAAAAAAAATGTAAATAAGTTTATTTTTTTACATCTTTTAAACACGCGTCATGTTCTTGAACGTGCGCTGACAGTCGGGATTGGTCATCTCATAACTGTCATGGCTTCATACATCTTTATTACTTTTTCTCGCATCTGCAAGCTATTTATTTAAATGTATTCTTTTCTAATCATAATACTACGCTACGCTACTACGCACGCGCGTATGCTACGCTAAAGGACGAGGGTTCGATTTCTAGGTCGAGCAAAAGTGTTATTGGGATTATCTATTAAATTCTCAGTAGCATCTCGGAGTTAGGATTTGTGCCCGGTTCACCCGGTACTACATGGGACCTAAATATGGCGGCAAACTGTGGGTGTAAATTAATAGGTACGCCTCTGCCAAACCCTTCAGGGAATACAAGCGTGATGGTATGTTATGTCTTAATCATAATAATTTAATTCTATCTCTTATGCAGTGTTCAGTCTATTTCCATACTAGAGACATATGGTCATGCGGCTTATGAAGCGTTTCATTGATCTTATTATTCAACTAGCTGTTCCCCGCGGTTTCACCCTCGCTGCTCAGCACCTGTTGGTCGTAGCGTGATGTTACATAGCCTATAGCCTTCCTCAAGAAATGGACTATCCAACACTAAAAGAATTTTCCAATTCCAACCAGTAGTCCCTGAGATTAGCGCGTGCAAACAAACAAACTCTTTAGCTTTATAATATTAGTATAGATAAAAAATACAGTATGAACCGGTTAGTTCGTAAAAAGGGTTTTAAAATACTATTACTACTAGTAGAGCTCTTTGTGAAGAAGCTCGTCCGGGGAAGTATTTATCACCATACCTTTTTCTGCCGCAAAGCGGCGTTGCTGAGTTCCAGTTTGAAGGGTATGGGTGCCGGTGTTATTACAAACACATGAGATAATTCAACTTTTTCTCTGGGATGGCAACGCATTTGTATTGCCTCTGGTATTGCAGATGTCTATAGGTAGCGGTGACCACTTAACATTAGGTGTGCCGTGGGCTAGTCTGTCATCCAAAGTCATAAAAAAACTATTTTATTTTCTATCTATAAAATTCTTCTATCGCACTTCCTCCAAAAATTTCACTCTACATGAGTACCCCAAGTAGATTAACTACTAATATAGGTTAAAACTATCAATTTTGGGTTAAAATTAGGGATCAAAGTTAAAGTCACGGCAGTTATGTCAATAAAACCATTTATAGGCACTTTTGAATTGCTAAGGGATTGTCAGAAAGTCAGAACGTAAAACTAGTTGCTCGTTCCAAAACGTGGGTACACCACAACATTTTCTTTTCAATCCTTTTTTTTTTTTACAAAATTCCGCTTACAGATTCTTATTGTTTCTAGCTTCTATATGTTTTTTTATCGTATAAAATTAAAATGCATATGCCTCCAAAACTAGTAAAAAACGGAAGAAGATTTAAAAACAATTTTACGACCTATTAATCACACAACACATCAAAAAGAGACTAAACATACACAAAAAAGAAGCGAAAAATGCATTTTATTAGCCTTAAAAAATATCACGAACTGCGAAACCCTCAAATTCCACACATGACGTTAAAAATTTCGCAAAAACAAAAAATGATCCGAAATTTTTTTTTATTTCTTAGCGCACGCTTAGCATATAAAAGCTTTTAGTAAACAAGAACAGGTGGCGATCCGACATTCCCATAGAGTATAGACGTGGGCACCATGGATGCAGGTCCCATGGACACGTGTAGGATCAATATCTTATCGGCTTGGCGCCGGCGCCTGCAAGGGACGCTTTAGGGATGTTGTGGTTTGGTAGACGAGCGGTTTTTCGGCGTTTTGAACGCTGTGATGGGACTTAAAGCTGTGGAATATACGGAGTGATCAGTGATCGAAATTGGAAGCGTAATTTTTAGGAGTTAAGGAATCGGCGAAAGTTATTTTAGGCATTTTCATTATGGTATCTAAGGGCGATCATCACACTACCCTTCACAGAGCGCGGGGCAGCAGATTCGAACATCGTATACAAGTATCTCAATTTATATACACAACACGCCTCATACGACATACTGCCGACGCGTCATCGCGCGAAAATTGCGATGTTAAAAATCTGCTGACCCGCGCTGCGCGACGGGGTGCTGTGCAGTTTAATAATCGCCTAATATAAGAAAGAAAAAAAAAGTAAGGAAAGAAAGAAAGAAAAACCATTTAGGTATTCTTGCGAAAGCGACGCACAACACAAAAATAAAAACACAATAACCCGCCTATTTTATCGAAAAGGATAGGCAGATGTACCTATTATATTATTATTAATGTGATCTATCATAGTACAACCACATATCGAACTTTTGGCTCTTTTTCACTAACACTAGGCTACACTTAAATGGCCTATCGAATTTAGAATGTTGACGCTGTACTGTACGTTATAAACCCAACAGTCTGCTTTTATTGAGGTGACATTCAGGAGTTTGTCAAACGTACATAAGTCACATGAATTATAGGAGGTCGAACCCCAGAAACCAAAGCTCAGCAGTCACACTTCTGCCGGTGCTGCGGGTTGTTCGAAAGAGATAGCGCGCCCCCGGAACGCAAAGGGCACATGAAGGAACATAGGCGGGTTTTAGTCAGTAAAAGTCTGACACTCCCTCCCGTCCCGCCCAGGGCGGGGGAAGTTATTTGATGATTTCCCGTCTATAAAAAAAAGCAGTCACGCTAGGATTGCCCAAAGGGTTAGGCAGAGGTGTGCCAATGTACACCCACAGTTTGCCGGTATGTTCATGTCCCATGTAATAGGGGGAAAGCCAAATCATAACTACTGACGTGTTTAAACCGCCGCGTGTCAACCGCCCGTCTACACCGACCAACCCTCATTCGCCGCGGTATGGTAGCAATTCAGATAAAAACGATCTCTACAAATTGAACTGAAAAAACACTGAAACATTGAGGAGATAGACACTTTCTGTTTTATGTTCGTTTTGTTTCAAGCATTTGTGTAAAATTTTATGGGGCGGCTTTTTATTATGATGGATGTAGTTAATAGTGCTTTAAATAATTTTATTATCTTGTTCTGATTATGTTATGAGCTTTCAAAATACTGTTTAGTGTGGGATATTAACTTATTGATTCAATAAAAATGCCTAAATGTTTTGATAGGTAGGATGTTTCTAGTTATTTGTATTTGTGTTTAGAAATAAAATATTGCTAGGTATTATATTATATGAAAAAGAAATTACTGAAAGCAATTTTACGGGCAAGGTAAGAGAAAATATGAATGCAGTCTTTTGGAAAATAGAGCAATGATGAAATATTCCAGTAATTTGTATTTTAATTCTGATATCAGATAATGCCAATGGCGGATGGACAAGTAAAAGACATAATAAAGTAGACAATTTTATTTACAAAACAGTTCTTAAAACCTATTTAATACTTTGGCGTAGCATCATAATACGTCATTGCACAAGCATGCACAGATAAACACTAAAACTAGACAATAACAAAATTAATACTAAAATATAATACTCTTTGGCAATCAGTCTAAATGTTGCAGTCATTTTAACAATGAAAAAAATATATCAACAAACAAAATTAAGCGGGAAATACTTTTTGATTTCAGGTTCCTCATACATTTCTTTACGATCATTTTCTATAATATTTTCAGTCGAGTATAAACTTTGCATGTCCGATGTAGTTCCTACATGATCTAAGGTTAATTGTTTATTAAAATATTTGTCGTGTTGATTGTCATATGCTAGGCTATCGTCAAAGTAAATTGTAGAGCTTAATTGGTCACTGGCGTAAGATTTGTCATGGTCACATCTGGTGTCTTTAAAAGCTTCATAGCTTGGTGTTGGGAGTTGAGCTTCTTTATTCTCTGGCTTGAACATTTTTCTTCCATTCAACGTCTTACTAGGCTTAGCATCAGTAGATGTAGAAACTTCAGGAGACTTGATCCTTTTGCTCTTGTACCTTCTGTTTTGAAACCAGATCTTGACCTGGGTAGGAGACAGGTTGAGGGTGATGGCTAGCTGTTCTCTCTCAGGAGCTGTGAGGTACCGTTGGTTTCTGAAGCGTACTTCTAGGGCGTGGACTTGAGTTTGCGAGAAGAGGATCCGAGGTTTTCTTTTGGCACTCTTGTCTTTTCTTTCTGGTTTACTGTCGCAGGTAGGTGTTTCTGTTAACAAAACAAAAAAGAGGTTAAAATTATATAGATTAAGACGCTTATGCAAGGGTTCTCTCTAGGTATATGAACCGGGCCTATATGACACGTAGTAAAATAGATAGATTCTAGGTCAGTTGCCATTACTTCGGTAGTTTTATTTACATAAGAGTAAGTAATTAAAGCAGTTGCAGTCAAAACCTGAAAAACAAATTTTACTTTAATATTAAGTACACAAGTTAACTTACTATTAATTTTCCTACACAGCCCAGCAGTCTTTTCCTCCGAAGAATATTGGGTGCAGATACTCTTCTCGACGCTAACTCTCTTCTGACCCGTCAAACAATTTGTAATAGACTGAGACTCTCTTTCTTCATTGTCTGCTTTCAAAGATGCCTCCGCAGAAGCGTGAGGGCCAGCCACCACTTCACTGTACTGATCATAGTTCTGATGATACAAGTTATGGCAGTAAGGATTGTAGCTGTAGTATTCATCAATTTTATGGTCGTGGTACACATCCTGGTTCCAATATGGTTCAATGTTCGAAGGCACAGGAACGTTCGGATACACTTGAGCAAGATACTCCGGCGGGCAATAACCCTGGCCTTGGTACACCTGTTCGTACTCGTAGCCTCTTCTATCCCTTTCGTTGTACTTCCAAGCTTCGTTCCTGTCGTAACTGTAGTTCGGTTGATTGATGTTCAGTATATCCTTCACGGAAAACGGCGTTGTCAAACTCTGATTGATCTGTCCATCTTCCAATTTCACTCGAAAGTTTTTCTGATCGTAAATGTATTCTTTATTTTCTATTTGTTTTTCTTTTTCCAAATACGTTACGTCCACGAATTGATAGAAGTCGTTTTTGCATTCATTATAATTGTGTTTCAAGTTATTGTTATTGTACGAAGTGGAAACTTCATTGTGTTGTTCGTAATTCTCCATTTTTCTGTCACTTTCACTTCATTAGTCACTTTTGGGTTTAACTAATTGTTTTACAGCCGAGTGGTAATTAAGCTGTGGTTTAAAAGGCAAGCGATGGAAGACTGATGGTGTATAGATTGGCGGCCGAAGCCAATCCACGCTGCCTAGTGTGTTGTGGGCGGGGCAATGGGGCTATCCCCTTCTCTTTCGAACATGTGAAGGGCTCGTATAGCGTTGTTCTTTTCGTTTGCGGTGAGGAGTGTTTACTATAGTGTAAATAAAGCGGATGATTTCATTTCAGAGTCGAGATGCTCTTTGATTTTGTTAATGACTTAATTATGTTGGTTTTGAAAAAGTGTGAGGTTATGGTTTGATGGAATTTTGACGGCACGTTATTTAAATACAGACATATTTTTTTTACAATACGATTAAATGAATTGCTTTATATATAAACATTAATTAAGTATTCTCATGTCTCTATGTAAAATACTGGTATTGAGCGCAAACATAGTTGGGAATAGTCTAGGCAGATGATGATGATTAAGCTTTCCTAATTAATGGCACCATGTGCCCGTAGATATCTATTTGAATGCTTGTTGTCATCAGTATTAAAAAGTTTCTTTATTTGAGGCTACTCCGCATAATCCATACCAAGTGGATTAAGAAAATTGTAGTTACCTACAGTGTAGAAATAAATAAATAAAATATAAAAATAATATTTTCAGCATCATTGTCCCATTACAAAGTAAAGGTGATTTCAGATCTTTCACCGATGTCAGTGATATCCAAGATAAGAATCAACATAGAATTAAAATAATTAAATTGGTACTTGTACCCAATACCGAAAGCGCCATCACGACATGCTATGGGAATTAAAAAAAATGAAAACACTAAAAATTCACTACAAAATAACAATACCTTGAAATACAATCGTCATTTCACCACACCTTATATTTTAAACCTTAATATGTCAGCAATATCAATCTCAATCGTTTGTTTGTGTGAGTTAGAGGTGTTAGAACAATTTGTTTACGCCCAAGTGTCGGCACTTGAAGGTTATCGAGGCTACGGCCCTCTGAAGCCGCGGATATTGGTCATGGTCGATGACAGATCCGACAATTTTTGGGTGACTCAACTTACGTGAGCATTTTAGGGTTAAGTTCAAAGTTTGAAATGTGATGTTCAGTTTTGGTTAAATTTTAATGGTGTGTTTAATTGTAATGAAATTATTACAATAATGAAAATCTACTAAAAATGAAATATCTTCAAACCGATTACAAAAAAAAAAAATATTTTTATTTTTGATATGTTTTAGTGTTCCGTACCTAAATTCCATTTTTTTTGCGTGTCACAACTACAATTCAATGATTTGATTACTTATCCATTTAAAACACTTCTAAATGTCGAAAAGGTTTATTTTTACATAATTTTATTCTATATGAAAATGATCACTAACGCACTACAAAACCACTTTTATCTAACTTACCTAAGCTACTGACTTAAGCACATATGTAATTAAATTTTATCACTAAATTAGTACCACTAAAATCAGCACCAACTACCGGAATAACACATAAAAATTTTACAACTTGGTACTTTTGTTTCTTGCCAAAGTATCTATCTGAGTCGGTCTCGCGTCAAACTCGTAAAAACTTGACGTCTTCCGCATAGAGGCGTAACGTGAAACTTTTGAACCGAAATGTAACTTGAACTGGTGAATGAAACAAAGGAGTCTTTTGTTTTTTTTTTGTTTCGGTTCAAATCTGTGTATCTGTGTAGGGGTTGATTTGTGTCTGGGATGATTTTATTGAGATCATTATTTTTTTTATAAATCCTCATTATTGCTATTTTTACCCTGCTACGGCGAAGCAAAAAGGGGATGTTATGATTTTGACCGGTATGTATGTATGTGGGTACGTGTGTATGTTCATTACTTCTGAACTTCTTATCATAATTCGACAATTGAGGTTTCGTTAGAAGCGTCTTAATCGTCTGCTGGTTAAAGGATATGTGACGTCACATTAAATTGAAAATGGCGGCGTACACCGGACATAAAATACTTACAAAAAACAACACTTAAATAATTAAAATAAAATTACAGCTGTTAGGTACCGATATCATTTTTGGTGTCTAATAAATGTTAAATAAGCTCATTCCAAAAATATACCTACATAAATTGCGACCCAAAGATATTCTTTTTTCAATTTTTGTTGCATAGGTACACATTTGCTTTATACAAATTGTCTATTGAGATGATCAATTAATTAGACCTAAGCAAATTGTCACATTGCTTTTTTAAATTTTCGTCCTTTGGTCAATCCTACCCATAGTCACCTGTAATTTTAGCATGGCTGTTTAAAGAATACATTGAGAAGAATATGTAGTCAAGAAGGTATGCCTACGTGTTAGCTTAAATATTTAATATTCGTCTCCCGAATGGCGTGACATGCGTTAGGCATATTTTTCGCTCATAAAAAAGTATCGTGTATCGTGGGTGCGTTTACAACCACATACCATAAACAGCCAGACCCGGAACAATTAGGTCATACAAATATTTGTTACCGTGCGGGAATCGAACACGCGACACTGAGTGCAGCAGCCGATCTCTCAGCCGCTGTGCCAACCGTGCCGCAAGTAAATGAAACACCTAAAATGATATTAAAAATTATTACAAAAAATAAGTTAGCCCACTAGCCCTATAAATAGCTGTGCAAGTAATGACCCCGCTTCACCCCTCCACATAAACCAACTGAACAATCAAAAAGGGGCGGGACATACCAAGACAAGGGTAGCTATAATATGATTTATGAAAATGTAAACGTAATTAGAGCTGATTGTCGATCAAACAGAACGATGTGTGCACAGACATTACGACCGCGCTCCACGGTTCAATCGTGTTCAATCGACCGTGACCTTAGCGCGGGGGTGATTGAATTGTGGTAACACGTGATTTGGGATTTAATGACATTTAATTTTGTAAATGAGCCAACTTACATAGTAATTCAATTAACTAGTATACCAAATGTTAAGTTAGTACCTATTTAACAGAAACAATTAAAAAATATGCTTGGGAAATACCATCACGTCTGTATTCCCCGAAGGGTTACGCAGAGGTGTAAAAATGTACACACACAGTTCGCCGGCATATTTAGGCCCCATGTAATAGGGGGCGAGCCTATTGCCATTAACCGGGCACAAATCCAAACTCCGAGCTGATACTGAGAATTTCATAGAAAACCCCAATAACACTTTTTGCTCGACCTGGGAATCGAACCCGGGACTCCTTCCGCAGCAGTCACACTTGCGACCACGAGACCAACGGGGCAGTAAAAAAAGTAATGCCGTAGAAAAACATACATGGATATTTTTTAGTTAAACCAAAATGTAGAGTGAAGTTGTCACGCTGAAAAAAAAAAGTCGAAAATTAAAAAATGTTTAGCAATATCATAACTTAATCCTTGTTGAGTGTCAAGTAATGTTAAGAGACAGAAATTGACCATAAATTAAGTAACATTTACAAAAATATTTCAAGTTGTTTGTAAACTCGAAGAACTTGCTAAAAAGCGATCACATCATACCTTGCCTGTCAAAATTCTTGTAATAAAGTAGCAAGTTTACGATGTAGATAATTCTGTAAACTAACTCAAGTGGTCTACTTAATTCGTTGGCATTTTGTTAGCAAAAAGGGTATTTTTAACCCCCAGCGGGTGGGCGAGGG
Organism: Caradrina clavipalpis; assembly: GCA_932526535.1. Taxonomy (NCBI): domain Eukaryota; kingdom Metazoa; phylum Arthropoda; class Insecta; order Lepidoptera; family Noctuidae; genus Caradrina; species Caradrina clavipalpis. The sequence goes on from OW052110.1 coordinate 5,042,305, forward strand.
TTTAGTTAAAAACATGCTTGCATAAAATTGTATTTAAATAATATAAATAAGTTGCTCAAATGAGATTGGGCGGGTCATCTTAGTTGCAGGCACAGTGACGCCTAAGCAAGTTTGCCTGTCAGGATGCTTGAGGTCATAAGAAGCCCTATAGGGCTGATTTGAGGCGTCGCGGAAAAGTGTTGCTGGTAGGAGTTGGGGGAGGCTTTTGTCCAGCGGTGGGACACCGTAAGCTAAAGAAAAAAAATAACCACACTTTTGTTTTAGTAATCAGTGGCAATATAAAACAATAAGCTGCCGCCTTCCAATACTAAAGTTATTTTTAACTCTGGAGATTTGAATAATTTTTTGTCGTAAGAAAATCTTCTACTAATTAAATTATTAGTTTAAATTATGATTTTTGCTTATGAAAATTCGTTTCCGTTTGAGTTTCGTAACGCTTTTGTTATGGCTGTTGCACGTTTTAGTTACATGCACTGACATCTATTGTCGAGTAGCAAAACTAAGTTGGTAACAGACCGCAGTGACATCTAAACATTTAAATAATAGCAAACAAGCTTGCTTCGTAAATACTACTGTAATTCATAGATGGCGCTGTATTAAGTTAGCTCTCGTTTAAACTGAGAGATGGCGTTAAACAACATAATAAGGTTTACAAAACAGCGCACTAGAGGGCGTCCTAATATTCGCCAAAAGAAATAAAATAACCATTTATGTTGTTAGATTATTAAATATTTGGTGTATTTTAATTTAATTAAATATGCACCAAAAACCAAATTGGGCAACGAAACAATACCAAAGGGAAATCATTTAAAATGTAGGCAGTTAGATTCTCTAGGTAGGAATGTAAGTAAAGTACTTTTATCGGAAACAGCATTTAGGCAACTACTCATAAAGATGTAAATTGAAATCACAATAATCTCAAACTAAACAAATAAGTGTATCAGTCTAATTAATAACATAATTAATTGACTAATCATGTGCCACGACCGCACGCGCGTTACATTTCGCCGAATCATCGCGCCTATCTCAAAGAGGATCACCGAATCGATTCACCCGAGCCAAATAATCGAATAATAATCAAATAAACCAAATTATTCGATTGTTCTAAGAGCACATCTCGGTGGGTGGGCGATCGATTGCTCGCTAAGATTACTAAATGGGTAATTCTACGTCACGTTCTGTGTACTAACAAATAATCATGTTCTTGTGTTTAGTGTACTTATTACTGGTTTTCTTTGTTTTCATTACGGAATCATGAATCAACACAGACAGTTAACCTGCCTACACTATAGTTTAGAAGGCTGATATTTAATCAGGTTATATTATAAAGCACTAGCTTCTGCCCGCGACTTCGTCCGCGTCACAGTTGATGTGTTATCCTACGGGTACCGTACATTTTCCCGGGATAAAAAGTAGCCTATGTGTTATTCCAGACTATAATCTATCTTTGTGCCAAATTTCATCCAGATCCATTCAGCCGTTTAAGCGTGAAAGAGTAACAAACATCCATACATACATACAAACTTTCGCCTTTATAATAGTAGTAGGATAGAATTCAGGCAATCGCTCCAATTAAAACATTGGTATTCAGCTGCATCTGGGAAGATTGGAAGAAGACCCCAACATAGTTGGGAAAAGGCTTGGCAAATGATGATCATGATAAAGCCTTTTTTTTCTAAAGCCTACTTTGCCCTTCTGCTGGGCAAAGGCCTCCACAATTCGCCACTTACCCGCCACCAAATCTTATTAGAAATTGAAATAATTGTCTATCTTACCTAAAATAATTTAATATGCCTAGATAGGCAGGTCCGTGGTACTTACCTATCTTGGTAGTATCTAAATCACATGGAATAACAGAAATAATGATGTCTAAGGTCACTTTAGACTACTGTTGCAACTCATGAGTAGCAAGTTATATCGACGGTGTATTCTTGTCACCTTTGGGCAATTTACGCCAAAACATATCTCAGAGTTAGTTGTTAACATAATTAATGAGCGAATGGTAGTAACTAACAACGAATTACTCACTTATCACACAGAGTCAATGCCAATCCAATGGAACTCTATGACAGAATTCAGAAAAAGTATTTGTCTGTCATAGACAAATTGCATCATTTGACTTGACAAAATGAAATTTCAAAAACATCAATGTCACTGATAAACGTAAAATGTTTTAAATTATTTGCAAAACGAGCTATGCCTAATGAGACAAGTTAATTACATACTGCGCTACCCTCCGGGGGGGCGTACGGCAATATAAGTTAAATGAAGTTATAAGTAAAAAAATATCACGTATGGTTGGAATGATAGCAAAATTTTGCCACCTGCCTGTACATCCGTTGATCCGCGGTATGCTGTCCTACAGCATCATCTGGCCCGCCTGTAGCGTCACACAGGACTACTTGGACAATGGCATCGGGTTTAACGGCGCGAACTGGGCTCGAGCAGCTCGCTTCGGATTCTTCGGAGCCTTCTGCATGGCACCTCTGTTCTACAGCTGGATGAAATACTCGAGTCGTTTCTTCAAACAAAATAGTTTCTTATCAGCCGTGACCAGGGCAGGTATAGAACAGATCTCGTACTCTCCTATGGCCATGGCGTATTTCTTCTTTGGAATGAGCCTTTTGGAGATGAAGCCAATAGACGCAAGCATTCAAGAAGTCAAAGAGAAGTTCTGGCCGACGTACAAGATCGGCGTCGTGTTCTGGCCGACGGTCCAGACGTTGAACTTTTATTTTATCTCTGAGAAGAACAGGGTTGTCTTTGTAAGTGCCGCTAGTTTTATTTGGACCGTGTTTATGGCACACATGAAGTCCAGAAAAAATGCAACAGAACCTTTGGCTGTGAAGAGTAGTTGAGCGGTCGGCTTAATTATACCGCTTACTTTTTTGATATCCCATAACTCAAAGGATTCAAAAAGTTCTATAATATGTGATCCATAGTTTCGAAGATATCAATCATAATTAATTTTCGTCGAAAATGATCAATGTTATAACGTAACTTTACTTTTGTGACGTTGCCAAACTTCGCAGTAGTATAGTAAAGATGTGTGTAGAGCGTATCTACGTTTCATTTTCATTTAAAACAATTCCTATTTAAAGCTAAAGGTGTGTCCAGATCTGGCGAATGCTCCGCTCGCGAACCGCTTGCGGTTTGCGCGCGTGTTGCTAGTGCAGACGTAGATTTTTTCGCGCTTTAACTATGGGCTATAGTTGTGAATTTGCTTCTGAAGATGTCGGACCATACAACTGCCGTTAGCATAATTGCCGCAGCATCAGCTATTTCTAGACAGACAAAACCTAAAAGGAAAAGCAGAAAAAGTTAATGCCAGGTTCGTTTTTTAAAATGCGACACAAGCGCACCTCCTTCGTCGCTCAAGTACAGGGCGTAGGTATAGTCAATAACAAAAGTAGATTAACATTTCATTTTTTTTAAATCCTTATTTTTGAGCACAATATCAAAGGAAATACGAAATGGATCTAAAATTAAGATAAAATGAACTCTAAAATAAAATAAATAGCTGTGAATTGTGCTATTTCGTATCTATTTATCTAAGAGTAACATTGTTAATCGACTTCTGTTGCTGACCGTACGAACATGAAATGCACGCGCGCGGCTCGCGTGCGTCTCGCGAGCGCCGCGTTCGGGACGCGTTCGCCATGTCTGGCCACACCTTAAGAAAATGCGACGTTGATATATTTCACGTACGGGTGACATTCATAATCTTGACTTTGCTGAATTACTTAGTATGAAAAATAAAAATTAATTATAATTGAAAAATAATTCATCTTATGCCAATTGAGTCTTTGATAATAGTTTCATTCATGCCCTAGAGTTATGGGATATAAAAAACACGTTGTTAATTGTCAATATTATTTTGTAAATTGTTCGTTTCAAGTTATATTTTTAGATTTGAATAAAATTGTTACAATGAAGTACTTGACACCACCAATTAATACTTTTTATTAACTGTCAAAATGTGATTCCCCATAGATTTTATATGGCAATAGTATACTGTGACACCATTTTTTTATTGATTTCAAAGCAACTAAAAATATATTTTTTACAGTTAATTAAAAATCAATCATGTTTTCAGAGTTATAATAAAGTGTTTATTTAAAGATGTTGTTATAATTTTATTATAACTAGCCCATCTTGTTCCACTGCGATCGTCCCACTGCTGAGCAAAGGCCTGGGATCCATTTCTTCCATCTGTCGCGGTTTTGCGCTACATCTCGCCAATTTTTAAGAAAGCCGACCAATTCATCCCGCCGTCTCTTTTGTGGCCTGCAACGTCCCCGTCTCATCATTTCGGGACACCAATCCGAGCTTATAGATCGTTCGACATACGGCAGACAGGTTCAGCCAAGTCCCATATTATTTGTTGTTTGATTTAGATGTCCTGTATTCCCCGAAGGGTTAGGCAGGAGGTGTACCAATGTACACCCACAATTCGCCGGTATGTTTACGTCTCATGTAATGGGGGGCGAGCCTATTGCTGCTGGCAATGGAGTGAGCTTAACCAGAAAAAGGCTGTTCACTTTGCTGAAGGCGTTCAGAAATACAAAACCAGGTAGGGAGTTCCACTACTCCGCACAGCGCATTATAAAAGATGTTTGAAAACGAACTAATGCGAATTAATGGAACCAGGCACAAATCCGAATTCCGAGCTGCTACTGAGAATTTTATACAAAAGCCCAATAACAATTTGCTCATCCTGGGAAACTAACCCAAGACTTCTAGCGTAGCAGTCGCGCTTAGGAACACTAGGCTAACGAGGCAGTTCAACAAAACAAAAGTGTTCTAAACTACGATACTTCGTGTTTCTTCCAAGTGTGGCTAACGATTTCATTCACCATCATTATAGAAAGGGTCTGTAGAAGCATTCTTAATTTTTTATCCATAAGAGGACAATATTAATAGAATTAATAACGTGAATGAATATTTATTGAAACCTTTTTTATTGGACATTAGTCATGTTTTGTCATCGAATGAAGTTAATGTGAACAGTGAGGTTATAGCCTCACGTTTTTTTGGATTTTTTCGAATTCTTTGTCGGAATATTAAAAAAAAAAACGTTCGATTTTGATTGAAAAAACCTTGCCAAGGTTCGAGAAGGATTTGCACATGAAGGGATTTACCTTACAGTATTTAAGTCTACATAAAAAAAAAAACACGTAAATAATAAAGTATGGTACATATAAAATTAAAGGGATCTTTAATTTTTTACTTTATTATTTGTTGTTATAGCGGTCGAAGTAATAACCACACAGTGTTTACCTATTACGGCTCAATTGATGCACCCCAGTGATAGACGGAAGAACGGACAACCACGGGATCTTAGTTATTACTAAGATTCCATTGTCTGTCCGGGTTCCGTTTGGAAGGAACCCCAAAAGTATCAAAAATATTTACAGAGAAAAAGGGATGCGACTTGCTATGAGTGTTGTTGATCTATAACCAACGATAGTAATAATGTCAGTTCTCTGCTACCAACAGGCTTCTACTTCTATCCACCATAAACCACAAACCCACAATATTAGGGTTCTGTATCCAAAGGTCCAAGCAACAGGGCTTTCTGTTGCCCTCATTTATCTAGCCATCCATTTGTCTGACATTTTTAATTTTTAGATTGTGTGTATTACAAATGACCTCTCTATAGAAACCGTGTTTCTTTGACGTATTTTTCTAGGTACTAGTTGACTACCTCGTTAGTCTATTGGTCCTAAGCGCGGCTGTTACGCTAGAGGTCTTGGGTGCGATTCCCAGGTCGAGCAAAGTGTTATTGGGTTTTCTACAAATCTCAGTAGCAGCTCGGAGTTAGGATTTGTACCTGGTTAATGGCAATAGGCTCGCCTCTTTCTACATGGGACCGAAACATACCTGCGAACCGTGGATGTATATTGCTACACTTCTGCCTAACCCTTCGGGGCATTCAGGAGTGATGGTGTTATTTTTCAAACTATTACCTAATATTGTAATGCAGTATTTAATTTTTCATACACTTTCATAGTCCGACTCACAATTGACCAGATTTTCTCAACCCAAAAACGTATTTCATACACCAAACACCATATTTATCCATTTCAAAACGCCTGTTTCAAAGCTAAATATATGAACACACGTCGTCGGTGCCTGAACCCCATGGCTACCAATTTGATATGAGCCCCATAAACCATGGCACACAATGTCGCGATATATAACGCCACTGTCATCAAAACAGTGAGTTCATTTTATTTATTTTGTGAGAAATCGGCGTCCATTTTGTGGACAGTCGATTTTGGTGAAAGTAATATGAAATGTATGTGGAGTGACAATAGACCGACTGGTTCACAGGATATTGTTAAAATCCGTTATTTGTTATTGCCGGATACTTTGTGTGGGCCAAAATTAATTGCTGTTTTAAATTTCATACTATTACTATAAATAGTTTGTTTGTTAGTTAGTTTTTTTTTGGCTAAACTACTAAGCCGATGAACTTGACTCTTAAATCTTAGTCTAAGAGCTTTCAGTACCATAGATAGAAAACGTTCCCTGTCCAGGAATTTTGAAGAAATATGTTTGTATTAAATGTAAACACTATGTATTTCTGCTTTTGATGTCAGTCATCGCCATATTCATATTGACTGCCTAATCGATCTACCTAGAATGTACCTAAAACAAAGAAGTAGGTCTTTGAAAAGCACGAGAATCTGACTATTATTCAATTAAGTTCTAATAATTAAAAAGTTTATCTAAGAAACAACACACAAGGCATATATTATTATAGATACTGTTATCTCAATTGTTGACAAAAAACAAGTACTTAACAACTAATTCCGGCAAAAAAACCCCATTAAAACGGCTACTGGCAAAGCCGCCAAGTCTAACATAACAACTTTATCACGTACTCCTCACATCCAAAGCTTCATACACACTATACTATATCGCTTCGCCAATTTGCGTCCCAGCGCAAATTAGCCGAGATTGTTCCTTCGTACTATCTCAATCCATATACATTAAAATTCGTCCGTTGGTACGATTAATTAGGCTGATAATGGCAGTGTCGTATCGTTGCTACCGGCTACTAACATAGCCCACAAAAGAGCCGAAACAGGTCCCTTTTCACTTAACGATCTCGAGTCGACGTTGCTACCAAAAAACATTGCTAAAAAAATAAACTTTTACCTGAACCTTTTTTTTTTTTTTTTTTTTTTTTTTATAGACGGGAAATCATCAAATAACTTCCCCCGCCCTGGGCGGGGCGGGAGGGAGTGTCAGACTTTTACTGACTAAAACCCGTCTATGTTCCTTCATGTGCCCTTTGCGTTCCGGGGGCGCGGTATCTCTTTCGAACAACCCGCAGTTTACCTGAACCTTGGGAGTTGTATGGAGCTGTTGTTACCAGTTGTTGATGATGTTTCAAGCTAGAAGTGTGAAAAATAAACCATTAAAGGACATGTTGAAATTACCAGTTACTACATCATCATCTGCTTTGTCTTTTTCTAACTACGTAGGAGTCGGCTTCCATTCTAACCAATATTATATTTTATCTAGCACTCACAACCCAGTCATTAGAATATCGCTTGTCACATAAAATACTTATGTCATATTAATACTGAATTAGAATGATATAGAAAAACAAAAAAAAAAGTCTCGCACAATATGGTGACTTAAAAAGTAGGTAGTTAAGAACTTCTAAGTGTTTTTTTTGTCAATAACTAAAAGGAGTCGAAGAACGATATGTGATGCTCCTCAATGGATCGGGAGAATCGGCAAAATAGTCAGGTGACCACACTAACTACGCGGAACATCGGGGGTAGGAACTATATTAATTTTTCGTCTGATATTGTTTCAGTACCTAGGCATCTATCTATACCAATCATCAAATCAAGTCATCATGTATACCAACTGCGATATAAGTGCAGTGTCATTTTTAGTCGTTGATAGACCTATGTCTTTACCGTATACTGTGCCAAATCATTAGTACAGTATTCGCTGACATTAAGGTGGTTCAAACAACTCTTAAAACATCCCAAAGTGAACTATTTCACGGTACACCCAGAGGTCTATATTTTGTTAAAAGATAAAACTGACCAAAATCACAAGACATAAAGAGATTTTTTTGTCGCACAGTCCTCGAATGTCTCACACTCCTGTCCTCACCTGCGTTGGCGACATTATTTATAGTTTTGTAAAAATCGCATCAAAAACTTCACAGTGTTATAATCGATTTTATTTCTGACGTCATATAATTAGTGTGAAATATGGACTCTAAAGGTCGTCCATAAAGTTTTTTGCGACGATTTTTTTCTTTTTTTTTTGAACGAGACAAACTAACTGCTTTTTTTTTGCTGTGAACGTAGAATTTAGTCCAATTTGAAATAGGAAACTGGTGACCGTTTATTTTTATAATTGGTGAGTGTTTATGGTAATGTTCGATTTGTTTATGGGAGGGAAGGAAGGATGGCATTTTTGTTCTTGGAAGCAAATAATGACTTTTATTGTTTTAGGTTTTTAATAAGACCGCAACTGACGCTTTAAAATAATAAAAATTGCCAATTATTTTAGCGGATTTTAAACTATTTTATACCACGGTACGCAAGGATTTTATTGCAATGAAAATCTATGTTTAGCTTAATAGAAATTAGAAATCATTGCAAAGTGGTAATGGTAATGGTTATATTAAGACCTTATTTAATTTTATGTTAATACATAATTAATTTTTCCAAGTTCGGCACTTGTCTTCGATTTAGAACTCTAGAATAAGTATTTCATGTACATAGAAGATGTGAGAAATTATCAAGTGCCCGTGAGCTACAGTGATTTCCTGACTGAATTATAAACAGCTAATCAAAGCTGCAGCTTACACGTATTTTACCACATTCATTTAAGTTTGTGTTCCACATTTAACTTCATAAAGCAATGCATTGATTCATAAGCCCATAAATTGCCACTGCTGCTTAAAAAAAACATATTTGAACTCAATCAAAGACAGGACGCGCCATCAGTGCTGGTATACCTATAAATAACTAAATCAAAACATAAAAAGCTCCGTGCTGCGAAATTTTAATTACAACAAGATTAAAATATTATGAAGATATTAAAAAAGTGACGATAAAAAGTTTACGATCAATTTGGTTTAGGTTCGATTCCCCGCAGTATAAACACACAGTGGTCGTTTTATAGCCTAACTTAAGGGGATAGTAATAGCTTATCAAGTGTACGAAAACAGCCAGTATATTTTGACAGACGGCAAAATGTCGAACTAAGTTTGGAAATGTACTGAGTTTGACGTTAAGTTGACAGTTCTCTTTGCTAGTGGCGCCATCGTGAAATGTCAAGATATTTTGGTAATACTGTAGTTTTTTTTTCAGGAGATATGAGATGTTCGTTTTTCAGTGATTGAGTTGTTTTAGTAGTTACTAGCTTTTGCCCATGCCTTTGTCCTCGTAAAATTGGTTATCGCAGACGCAAACAAAGTCGCGGTAAAATGTAGCCTATATGTCCTTTCTTAGGCTTTAAACTTACCCTGTATCAAATTTCATGAAAATTTGTTTAGTCGTGAAAGCGTAGAGACATACAAACACACACAGACACTTTCTCATTTTATAATATTACATATGGCTGAGTTGTGATAGAGTGATATTTGGGGTTTTACTTTTAATTAAGGCAGACACTTGATTGTTCCGAGTAATAATTATGTAGATTGTTGGTTTTTGGATTTCTGTCTTGTACGGGGTATCTTATCGCCTTTTTTTTTTTTTTTTTTTTTTAAAGATGGTAAAATCATCAAATGACCCCCCCCGTCCTGGGCGGGGCGGGAGGGAGTGTCAGACTTTTACTGACTAAAAACCATCTATGTTCCTTCATGTGCCCTTTGCGTTCCGGGGGCGCGGAATCTCTTTCGAACAACCCGCAGCCCCGGCAGGCCTTGGCCCTTAGTGGCCCCTTCCTTGTGCTGACACCTCTTTGCGCGGAACATGAACGCGCCGTCGACACGGTCTGTCGTTAAATAACGTACGGACGGTGAGCTACCCATTGCTCACCGTCCACAGACCGTGCCTACGGTGTCCGCCTGCGGGAGGCGCAATGGTGCCATTATTGGCAATCCATTGCGCCGGCGGACGCGGCGTCAGCGGCGGCGGCGGGTGCGGCCACGGCAACGGTGGCGGCGGCAGCGGCGGCGGCGGCGGCGGCGGCGCGGGGCCCTCCCCCGGACCTGGCGGGTACGGCGCAGGCCTTGCCCCCAGCCCGGTGATCGGCCGGCCTGTTAGCCCCCGCACATGCATCGCAGTGCGGCGGGGCATCACAAGCCGCGGCCTTGTGACCGGGCTGACCGCAGCGGAAACACAGGGCGCTGCGGTCCACCTCCGAGGCGCACCGACATGCCACGTGCTTCCCCACGTGGCAACGGTAGCACCTCAGGGGCCTGGGCTCGAGCAGGCGAACCCGCGCCGACACCCAGCCCACCAGTAAGCGGCCCCCCCCAACAATGGCTTTAGCCGCCGTCACTGGGCAGCTGACCATAATGGTCTGCATGCCCGTGCGCTCTGGGCGGATGGTGCCTGCCCTGACCTCTTCGGCACGGCATCCACCCGCCCCGGTGACGGCGGCCACCACCTCCTCCGCGGAAACGGAGTCGTCCAGACCCATGATGCGCAGATCTGCGCATCTGGCGGGCCTGGACACCCGCACCTCGTCCGCGTTTAGGGACGCTCTAAGCTTCTCAGCTAGAGCGTCCGCGGACGGGCCGCTGGTGGCGCCGGGGATCTCCAGCATTCGGGCCCCAGTTGCGGTGACCCTAAGCTGGAGGCCGGTTATCCCTAGCTCGCCAAGGTTGATGGCCGCCTTGGCCCTGGTGAGCACCTGCGCATATGTCACGCCCCGCTTTTCCGCCTCCGGCTGTAGCGTGACCACTACAGCCGCGGATTTCGGGGCGCGAAGCCTGGCCGCGGCTTTGCGCTCACCGCGTCGCCGCCGCTCCTCCGCCCGTCTGGTGGCCGCTCTGGCCGATCTGGCCGCCCTGCGCCCCTTCTCCTTAGCCCCGGCCACCTGCCATTCGGCTTCCGCGGCCGGAGGGTTGGAGCTAGGGGGCGGAGGGGGTGGAGGCGGCTGGGATGCCGCCTTGCCCCTCCTCGTGGGCGCATTTTGCGCCGGCACCGGCCTTGCCGGAGCCGGTTTCGCAGGGGTCGGCCCCGCCCTGCTGGGGGGCTGGCTACCCGGTCTCGGCGCAGACGCGGCGGCCGCATAAGAGGCCCGCCTGTCGCCCGCGGTCGTCCCGCTCGCCGCCAGTGGGGGACGCAACACGATGCCCTCCAGGACGGAAAACCGTGCCTGGAAGGCCGCCATCTCCAGCTGAACCAGGTTCAGCACCTGGTCGTCCACTGGCTCGACTGGCTCGGCTCTCCGGCTCCCCGCCTTGGGCGCCTGGCGGGAGCCGGTCCCGCGGAGCTCAGCCAGGTCCGCCTGGAGCCTCCTGTTCTCTGCCACCAGGAGCTCCATGGAGGCCGACAGGCGCGCCACCTCCGCCCGAAGCTGCGGGACCTCCCCCGCAAAACCGGCCTCCGCAGCCGCCGCAATGGTGGCCGAAGCCTCGTCCATTGCCCGAGACTTCGACCCCTTCATTTTCTTGCGGGCGACGCTCGCCACCGCATCCCGCACAACCTCCATGAACCTGGCCTTACGCTCCTCGGAGCCGCCAGGTTCACCTTCCACCACGCGCGGTGTGTCCGGCTGGACCACACCGTCGCCGCCAGTCTCACTTAGGGAGGGGGAGGGGGACTGCCCTTCAGCGACAGACGTCGCCGGTCCCCTCCGGGCAGCAACCCTCCCTGGGCCTCGCTCCTGGGCCCCACCGCGTCTGCTGGTGGGGATCTTTCGAGCCGAGGCCAGCTCTTCCTCGGAGGACACCCGATCCTCCGGTCTGGGCCGCTTCCTGAGAAGCCCAACCAACTCCTGGTGGGAGCCCAAAGAGCTCACCGTCACCATGCTGGATGACGAGTCGGACTCCGACCCGGCATCCCCCTTCCCTCCTTCTGCATCGTTTTGTTTTGGGTTTATATTATATTCCATATTTGATCCCACGAGTACTAGAGATATCCAACCATCCAACCAATAGCAAGTGGTTCGCACTAGCGACTGATGTCCCATAGGGACGCCCGTCAGCCATACATCCCGTCACGGTGCGCCGCCGCTTGGGATTCGGGGTGACTTTTTATAGAGGGTTTCTACCTCGCGGTCCGGGCGGTTAAGCCAAGACCCTCGGTGCCAATCGAAGCCGCGAGACATGACCACGACACTCCGATATGGGGTTACGATGTACGACGGTGACAGAGAAGGACCTCTGTCTGCTCGGTGGCAGGGTGAGTGCACGCCGAGCCCGTCCTCACTCCTCCGCTGTGCCCTCTGCTGATCAGAGGGACACGCGGAGAAACGCCCTTGGTCCGTCCTCGGACCCCGCCCGTCAGAATATTGGCCACGAGCAGTGACATTCCCCAAAGAATAGGAATCTCTTCCCATTCCTCAGGGAAGATCACTACCCGCGCCCAGGGTGCACCGGCCAGCCAGCTGCCGTTCCCTCAAGACGTGTCCGGAGGGACAAGCAACCGACGGCACGCTTGGAGGTTTTCTGACCAGCACCCCATCTTATCGCCTAGACTGGTATTTATTTTATCAATAATTTAAAAAAAAAAATGTAAAGATTTTGATAAAAGCTAAAACAAGGCAGTATGCCTTAATCAATATTGCCTTTTTGGAACAACGTGCACGGATAGATTGAAGCATTAAAATGCTTTAGATACCCATGTAAGTTTAAGTATGGATTGATAAATTGTTACCATAACCTTTCTCTTTTTAGTTCAACGGTACATAGATGACCTAATCATTAATAAAAGATCAAAATAGGAAGCCTCACAATAAGTCACAATCTTTAAATTCGAATTAATTGTTAGGGCGTCCACAAAAAAAAGATAGGCAACACCCGCCGTCTTCCGGCAACCTTATTATAATTATTTTTATGATAATTAAGATATCGAGAAAAAAAGATAAATTATATTTTGGATCCGCATAATAGGTGGGCGGATCCCTAGTGGGGGTCCAAACTATGATTCCTGACAAATGGAGTTATTGTTTGAAACAAAATTAACTATTACCATCCAATTAGAACGTATTCTACATTTTGTAACTCTAACGTGTTAGATATTAGACTCACATTCCTGTGATTAAATTTCAGGAAGTGAAAAACTTAACTTTGTACTAATTTTTTCCATTTGGCGTCTGACGTGAGTAGTAATTAAAAGTAAAAATTATTGTGATTGCTTTTGGCAAATTGCAAATTGGCTCTTTATAAATTTCGAAGACAAAAATTCAATGGAGTACCCGTTTTTATTTTAAGGCCGCGTTAATTAGTTAGTTGCAGATAAATTAAAAACATCCGTTTCGGTTTCAAAATGATTTTGCTTGGAAATGAAGAAATGCAAATTATTTTTCTTACATAATATCCTCTCCTTTGCAAGATTGTTAAGAGAACTGATTGAATCTATCGAGATCATGTAATATTACAGACTAGTACTACTGACTATTAATCTTCAGAAAACTTGAAAAAAGAGGTATTTGTACTCATCATTATCAAAAACTTTTACTAGAGAACTAACCCTTAAATCACAAATATAAAATTAGCTATTCCATACATTATAATCGTATTGTAAAGCATTTTTGTAGAGAACAGCTGATAATTTTGACATTATTTCAGGGTTAATTGGTTCTATAGTAAATGTTGTTCTTAACGATAAGTTCAAACACCGCTGTTCAGGGTTTCAGTGAATTAACAATCAATCTGTATAAGCAGCGATTTGTTATTGTTTATTTAAATCTAACACCATCTATTTAATGCACTCATTTAACCATTACAATTTAAAATTAGAACTACCATTCGAAATTTAAACGAACACTACAACTTTTACAACTGCCTAACAGTAATTAAAACAGCACTTAAAAGTCCTAAAACTGATCCCTTTGCTCATAATTTACCAGGATACGACATTTAACCAAGGAGATGATACGTCAGTACCATCCAAGTCGTCAGCACCTCATCAAGCGGTCGTTAAACAAGCGATAAATAAACTTGTGACATGGAAACAAAACACACTCGTTTATGAGCCAGCCCTGACAGTGACAATGACAGCGGTGAAGATGTGACAGCGACGGAGTGACAACTTTAGAGTGTTATGTCTCTGTATGACAATTGCAGTACAGTATAATGTAGTGCAAGTCAAATTCTCCACAGTTTGTGCAGATTTTAGCGGTGATAAATAATCTTAATAGTAATAAATGTGAAAGTTTGGATGGATGTATGTTTGTTACTCAATCATGTCAGAATGGCTGAACGGATTCAAAAGAAATTTGGCATAGAGATAGATTATAGTCAGAAATAGCACAAAGGCTGCATGTTAACTCGGAAAAGGGTTTAGGTTATTTAAGATGGGCCCACCCACATTTAAAATTAGTTTTTATCATGAACTTATCCTTATCTTATTGACTCTTGCATTACTATTATATAATAGATGACTATTATCAACAAATATACATATTTATGAAAACAAAAAACAGTCTCAACTTTAATTTACAGATACTTGTTCTGGGTTTGGCTGTTTGTGTATTTGAAATTATGTGTTTGTAAACGCACCCACAAGAGAAATTCCTAGTTTGGGGCTAATTTAAAAAAAAAGGAAAAAAGAATATTGTGCAACTAGACACAAAAAACACGAACTTTAAATCTTTAATCACAATATGCTCAATCTAGATTAACAACAAAATTAATCTCATATGCAACTTACAGCGTCTGTTAAATGCATGCGCCGGCGCATCTTACCACCGTGGTCGAGGGGGCGCCACTCGCGATGTCAACGGAAGAGTATTTTTAACATGTTTTACTAATGCTGTTAGCGCTTCTTAATAGAAAATACTTCGCAGGCTTACATGGAGTGAACGCAATATTTTGTAAAAAATTCAGAAAACGAGTTTGATTGCATCTGAAAGCTGTGTTAGTAGGTGTATTTTATTTTTAATACATAGATACAAAAATATTTCAGGAAAATAACAATATGGAATTTAAATAATGGCAATAGGCTCGCCCCCTATTACATGGGACCTAAACATGCCGGGGAACTGTGGGTATACATTGGTCTGCCTAACCCTTCGCGAAGTACAGGCATGATGGTATGTAATTAATTTAATATAAAAAGGAAGGCTTATGGCATCGCCTGTAGCCTGTAAAAGTCTGTAAAGGATTGTTAAAGGCTAAGAACGAATGAGTAGGATATCTTATCCAATTAAAATAAAAACAGCAATTTAAAAACTTCAAATTTTTATACAATTAAAATAATACAGCGAAATAGACTCCGGATTTGATTACAGATAACGTTTTTAAAATTACGAATTAAATGATGAATGAATATGAAGATATTTAAAAATAATGTCTAACTTAAGTTTACCGGTAACCCGTAAAACGCTACCATGTATACCAACTATGGCACACCCACATCTATCCACACCGAAAACACTACCAGCCGAATAAATTGTAGAAAAAAAAACGAATGTCGGCGAGATAAATAAACTTGGTGTAAAGACTTTAAGAGCGATAATTACTGGCCGTGGCGGAAACGGCGCGATTAGTGGCTAAAAGCCGTTTCTTTTAATGGCTTTTGAATAATTTAGCCAGATTGAGCCATCATGGCCGAATGCAGGGTTAATATGTTAACTTTTAGCTACTGTGCTGCGAAAAGAAAAGGTGTACCTTTAAGTGGTGTAACGGGTTCGATTCCTGATTGGTGTGTTTGGGGCATGTGTTTTTAATTTGAGGTGATCAGTTATGCAAATATTAAGTGAGGCAATTTTTGGTTAAGTAGTTTGCCACATTATTTTAATTGTGTTGTAATCTGACTGATTGATGATGGCTTTGATTATATGTAATTAGGGCCCTGTATGATTATTCAGGTTGTACCAAAAAGATTTAAAAATACTTAAGATTGGCACAGTGGCTGAGCGATTGGCTGCAGCGCTGCGTAGCACGGGTTCGATTCCCACACGGAACAAATATGTTTTGGATAGTCTACAGATAGCTATTCTGGGTCTGGCTAAGTAATAATATATGAGTAATTTATATGTTTGAAAATGACAGATATGTTTTGACAAACTTCATTTTTTCAAACATTTTTTTATGTCATTGGATGTCGACGTTCCACCTGATTTTAACGGGTCACCGCTGCTTTCAGACATCTGCAATACCACAGTCCTTGCAAAAGCGTTGCCATCCCTGAAACAAAATTGAAATGTTACATGTCCTTGATAGCACGTCACTCAAAACCCTTAATTTCTCCTTCCAACCTACGATACCTAATTACGGCTAACAAGATCTAATTCTATCGCCGAGCCAACAGGTTGGTATAACGAGCGGCGCAGGCGCAGGGCCGTAGGTAGGGGGGAGGGGGGCCGGTATCAGCAGTTAATACCGGGTGATGTCTCAATGCCTCCCAGTGTGCCAGCCTATTATTTCTGTCGCACACGATGCGGCTGCTGTGCTATTGAGTGGAGTAGGATTCTGGTTTTGATTTTGGAATCTTGAAAGGCTTGGTTGTGGCTGTGCCATAATCAGATTGTCAGACGGCTTTAAAGGTACTGTCGTACTAGGTACTAGGTGTGACTGAGAGTTTATGCTGAATATTATTTTTTGTTTTAAAATAGCGTACTCACATTCGGTGATGGAGCAAACAGCTGCCCAATATAACAAAAAAAAACCCAATCGCCTATTATTTTAAAATTCGAATTTGGAATTTGGCCAGGTTTCAGTACCATAATACAATAAGTACCTAGTTTTCTATCAGCGTCATTTTTTGTTGTAATCAGTACTGTACTTCCAGAGATTGCCTCTTACAAACGAACAAATTTTACCTCTTTTTAATATTAGTAGATTGTTTGTTTGTGCTACTGAATGTGTTAAAGAAAGCTTAGTCTAATTTGTACGCATTAAACATCATTACCTTAAGGTTCAATTTTCGATTAAGGATTTACATTTATAAAATATCATCAAATTAGACTTCAATGCCACATTTTCGTCATGTCTCATGTCATGTTTCGTCGTTATTAATCAAAATGACTGATGTTCAATTTACTGTCACTTTTACCTGTGATTAATCCCAATGAGCTCATATAATAGTCTATGTAACAATAGTATACCAAGATTGAGAAGAAATCATATATATACAGACCGTGCTGTTGGCGCAGTAGCTGAGCGATCGTGCTGCAGAACTGCGTTGCTACGTTTCCCGCATGGAACAAATATTTGTAAAACCTATACATAGTTGTTCCGGGTCTAGTTGTTTATATATGTGAGTTAATAGGCATGTTAACGTACCCACGATACAGGGAAAAATCCTAGAGTGGGGTAAATATAAAAAAAGAAGAAAAAAAAAAAATTGGCCATTCGTTGACATTCTTCAATGAAATTGCCTTGCTTGACCCCTTCAAAGCTAAGAAGTGTGAAGCAGGATTTATTACCGAGCAAATACAACTTTTATTTATGTTAATTTATTAAATTCAAGAAGCTCTTTCCACATCAACAACCACCCCTATTTAGGTTGTACTAAAGCGTGGTGCATGCTTGTACACCTACAATGCGTTTATGTGTTGCTCTTCATGCATACCTGCCCTAATATCAAAACGATACACGGCTTTCATACACAAATGGAAATTAAACCCTGTTTTATTGTTTCAAAGGTTCAATTTCCCGGATCTACTGAAATAAATCTGTCTAGTGCAAGTGCACCCGTGTTGTGTCTCTTTGATATTTGAATATCGAATTTATATTGTTAAGGTTAAGGCTGTTTTTATTTGTAGAAAGCTTTTAGTTAAGTCGTTTTGAAATTGGAATGAGGATTTTCAGATTTTAAATTGTGTTCTTTTTAGAAAAGCTTATAAAACAAAATGGAGGGGAATTAAATTGAATCGTAACATGTTTGCATTAGGGTTTATTTTAAGTTGTTTTATTGTATGCTTATAGGTTATAATGGTTTAGTTAGTGAAGAAGCTAGTGTGAGGTAAGGTGAATCGCGAGAAAGTAGCGCTATTTGCTACCGTATCGCGCGCCATCGGGGCTTCAGACGTGGCCAACCTTTGGTGAACTCTGTCGCATCAGAAATGAAGCAATAACAATCAATGAAGAATTTTCTTTACAAATCGGTCATGTAACTGTACTATAGTTAGATGTATGTGACCGTTTGTCGAATTAGTTTAATGCTAGTTTAAAGATTTATTTAGAAAGGATAAAGGACTAAGGGTTTGAATATAAGAACCATGTCATTCCTTTCTATATTCCAGAGAAATCTTTACAATATTGACATTTCTGTGTATCGATTATAGCCTTCAACCTTTTTTTTAACAATAGTTACTGAGACACACCGTCAAAATATCGGCAAGAAGGCTTGTTCTTTCAATTACCCACACAATCACTTCCAAACTCCCAAAAATCTTTCAAAGTTCCGTTCCCTTAAACATTTAAAATAATAAAACCAGATTAAAAATGTTGACATTACCTGCGCCGCGCATTTGATGTCACATCTGCCGCTCCGCATCCGTCCAATCAGCGGCATTATATGTTAATAGCCTATTAGAATATATGCTGCAGGGCTCTTCGCGCCGCCGCTCGCGCCATCCTATCTCGAATGCACTATAATTCCCCCGCCAACACAACCAGACCCCCCCAAACCATTGTCCGAACTCAAATTAGGGACCAATTTAAATCGGACGCTTGCTAATACGCTCCCAAGTTATTTAAACCCTGATATATCGCAATTTAACGACTAATTTACAGGGAATAAGGTCGAGTTTAAGTGCAAATGTAAGTTTGCAGCCGTTTTGCACGGTGGCTTGTTAGGAGAAGTGTTCATTGTTTTTGTTGTGATCTCTTATTGTATTTTATGTAAGTTAGTGCTTTGTTAGCCATTGAGCTCGTGTTTTAGTGGGTGGCAACTCGCACTGGAGTCGAAACGTTTTAATAAACCCACTATCTTCAACTCATGTATGAAGTAACAGATACAAAAATTCTAAGAAGTTCCGGCATTAAAAATTTAATGAAAAAAGAAAAAATATTGAACGACCCATTCCTAAAACGTATCGGGTCCCGTTCCGTCCGCGGTGTCTTTGCTCGAGCGGCGATAAGATCTCCTTTATAATGTTTCAATTAACCAGTAGCCAGTATTTATTGGGGACACGATGAGGCGGCCGGCGATTCATTACCTGCCCGCTACGAATTAACAAAAAAATTTAAAGGATACGCCGCATTACAAAGTTAAACTCGACACTACAATTTTAATGGGGATTTTTGTTCTTAAAAAAATAACATTAGAATTTAGAATTAATTGGAAATAAAGAGGTTTACTTATTAAAATTGCCACTTACTTGGTACCTACTTGTAGGTTTGTAATTTTTTTATTAAAATAATTGCCTAACGATCAGATTGTACCTATTTCAAGGTATTTTTTTAATCTAAATATACAGAACCATTAGTGTTATTTATCGCTCTACGCGTTACCTTTTAGCCGGGCGCGTAAGAGCAAAAAATTGTGCGATTTGTTTATTTTCGAACAAAAAAAAAGATGGCCGCGTATTATTCGAATTAATTCACCTGTAATTGGATTTATGGTGTCTCGGCTGCATATTTCCAAATCCACCCTGTGTGGTTGCTAATTATGCCGCTCTGTGGTATTTTAACAGTATTTATTGTGCGTCCGCCATCTTAATTCTGCGTTAAGTGGTATTATCGTGCGATGATATTGGATTATCGATATTAACTACTATGTTGGATGATAAAGTTTTTGTTGAAATGCTACTATGCTACGGAGCGTAATAAAGGTATTTCGGCTTTATTATGGGGACATAAAGGTTGTTATACCTACACCTGTTTGTTCGTCCAATTATAGGGTAATGGAATATATTGGGAATCTTGGTAGAATCATCTGCTCATTATTGTAATCGCTGTTCATCTTGTCTGTGGATTAACTGTTGTTTATCGTTTCGCATGTTTTGAGAACATTGTACCATTAATTAACACTTCGCTATTGTTCTTAATTTAGTCATCAAGAAGACACGATGAACTTTGTATTTTTATTTTACGTTAAAATTACTTCCATTCAAAAGTTCAGAAAAAAATTATGGTAGTATAGAATGCAAATCATAAACTGCAACCTTAATTGAAAGCAGTCACGATGGCGCTGAAATATTTACATACCTACTTATCATACTTATATTTTATTATGAGAGATAGGTATCTCTCATAATAAAATATCTTTATCAAAACTCTAATACATTTCAGCACACATCCCCTCAATCTATCACAAAAATACATAAGCTCATTCACATGCCATCTAAACATACCCCATCTCAGCCAGTGAGAACAATCTCTCATTGGAGACACATCTTCTACCGTCATTCAGCGTTATTATTATATCTATTCAAACGCCATTTCTCTTTGAAATACGATCAGAAATTTATACATGGCCGCCTTAAGAATACGCTAAGGGCATCGTGACGGGGTTACAAGTATAAAAAAAGCTATAAAATAAAAAAGATATATCGTAGCGCCATTTCTCGTTATTATTTCGGAAAACAATAGCGCCTCGGCTGTCACGTGAAGCGCGGGCCATGCAAATAATCATAAATAAATAAATAAAAATAAATATGAGTCGAAAGGACGATGTCTTATTTTAGGGCCGGGTTCGCTAGCCCTGATGTTTGGGTGCTAGATATGGCTTGTGGAAAAATAAAATTAGGGGCAGGTACTTAATATTTAGAAGGTTGTTTCAGTATTTTCTAAGATAGAATCATGACTCTTTCATATACTTACCGTTAATCCTACATATTTTGATATATGCAAAAGTTTGTGGAAATACCTATAAGTAGTAAATCTACTACGAATAATATCTCCTCAATCATGTAAAATGACAATGAATTTAAATATTTGACACACAAAAATATTGAGCACATAACATAGCTGTCACTTTGAGATGAGATATTATATAATACGTTTAATCCAAGTACCTTAATGAAGTAGGTATAAATAATTTGAATAAAGCTGCGCACAACAGCTAGTTAACTTACCCATAATTAAATCGTAGGCCGATCCTGCTCTTGATATTTAGTTGCAATGAAATAGCTCAATTTTAATACATATATATTAGTGTGTTATATGTTTGTTCATCTTCTTCATATTAATACATTTCACAGTTGAAGCCAGTCTTATTAGAAGATTATTCTCTAAAGACACATGGACTTGTCGACTTCTAGGAATTTCGGTCGATTTATTTGTTTGCGCTCGCCTCACGTAAAACTAATGAATTAATTAACTTGTGGGCTAACTTGAAGTGCTATGGAATGTAAGATTGTTTTATCTGGTACATGGAGTGAGATATTTTAGTTATAAACGATGGTCTTCTTAGGACGTCTCAGGTGGCGGAGTTACAAGTAGTGTTTAATTTTCTTAAGCCTAGTCTGCAGTTTCCAAAAAAAATACGGCTTGAGTTTAACCAGATGTAGCTTAAGCTTGCATAACATCATCATTTTTTAAAAAATCTCTACAAACTTCATAATTACCCGTTATCAATTCAATAACGGATAATTTTGAAGTTTATTTTTTGATCAATAAAGTCCATTCTAAACTTTTCGACTCCAGTTTTCTTCTTTTTAGAAAAAAAAATGCTTAATAACCAGCCGGTCTATTCTGTAATAGTCTCCGTCGGTAAATTTAATTGAAGTTAGGTTGAGGTGAGCTGTCATCGAACCACCTAGGAATTGACACCCCTGAGGAGCAAGGTCACATCATTTAGTTATATTTACCGGGAAAGATCTTAAAAGAATAGTACTAGCTGCTGGTTGTAGTTATTGTTATAAGTACTAAGCTAACTTGAACCTAAAATACTATTTGGTAATAATACCAGCCTCCTATTCCTCCCTCTGCTGTTCAAACATCACACAGAGAAAATCTGACTTATATAACCACATCTAGTAACCCAACATCCCTACCCGCAACGAGTTCGACGTTGTCCAAACAAGGGACACTGTCTCACGCGCCATCTTGAACCGAAACAAATGTCGTCGTAATAAAAATAAAGTCATGCTGTACAAAATGCGAGTATTAACATTGTATTTATGCTATTTACTCAAGATATTGGTGATTCATTTGATGGTGATAGATTTTATGTTGCTATTGTATTTGGTTTTGGTTTTTAAATAACTATTTAATGTAAGTCTGAAATCGTCAATTCGCCTTGAGCAAGTAATAAGTATCTGAAGAGGCCTTTGTCATGCAGTGGCACAATAATAGGTAGGTATTATTATCTAAACGTACTTTATGGTTGATAGGAAATTAGAAATTACCTGCTGATTTAAAAGTCCTACTTAAGTTAATGTCTCTGGTCGCAAGGATGTCGGAGAAGTTGCCCGGCGACTCTATCAAAATCATAGCTATCGAATTCATGGTGTTACTCTCTGAAACCCAAATATAAAGCAACGCAAAGCTTACTAGTAAAGTTTCTAGGGTAAATTACTAATGTTTTTTTCTTGGTTGTCAAATGAAATAATGGCCTACGACTCTACAGATAGTAGAAAGTAACCACCAGCTATTGGTATTTACAAAATCAGAGATAATTATATCAGTTGTGTTATCATTTCACAAAAACACTTTTATTTTTGGACTTCTGTTCGTAAAAAAGCTATAGGAACGGGTACCAGGAACTCACACACCTGGAACCCAGATATGGTCTGGAGCAAAACAAATATAGCAATGCTGAGAAGAACATGTAGGTAACTTTAGGCTTCGTTAACTGTTTTTATTCACCGGTTATATTTTTTTAACCGAAACAGAGCGTTGTCAGTCACTTGACGACTTTGAAAAGTAGAGTATGATATATAGTACCTACCTGCTGCCCCGAATGCTTCGTTATAAAAATCTCTATTCTACAGTTCACATACCTAAACAACAAAAAATCGTAAAATAAATCACCAAACCTCGGAAAAACTAAACGAATAAAAGAAAATCAATCTGCTTTTCCTTTTGCAAACGAAATCAACCCTTACGAGGCACAAAGAAAAAAACAAACAAACCGAGGTACATACATCACAGTTATAGGTACGTACATAAGCTATAAATTGGCCCAATCCATGGGTTTTATTATGTGAGCAAAAATAGCAGAACGAGTGCCAGAGTGGGCGGGCGCAGGAAATCCATTACCAACCGTAGTACCATTCCCAGCCTTGTGAAAGGGATGGGAGAATTAATGTCGATAATTAGCCATAAAAAAAATATACCATCACGCCTGTATTCCCCGAAGGGTTAGGCAGAGGTGTACTAATGTACACCCACAGTTCGCCGGTATATTTAGACGTTGTCGATGTCGATAATTGACGGAAATTATTCAGTTTGGAAGTCGCGGGAGGTCTCGATATGTAGGAAGTTGTGATATTAATTGTTGTAACAAATTATAATAGAACTAGCTTTTGTCGTGGAAGTGAAAGTCGAATCCGTTGTAAGTTTATGTTTCCTATGCATAAATTACAAATGTGACAAAAATCTGCTTTGTAGATCAAGTAGTCTGCGCGATTTCATGATTGGCCAGTGTGTGACATTTTATGTATGATTTGTGTGTAGAAGAAAATTGCGCAGATCATTCGAAGATTAAATTGTAACTTTATTTCATTAATCGTTTTTGAGGATTATTAAATGTAAAGGCTTAATTAATTACTTAAAGACAGACGGAGATTAAAAATAAAAGTTTTTCAAGATAGAGTATACTTACACAGCAAAGGTGAGTTTAGGAAGAATTAACTTGACATATACATAAGTACCTTGAATTTCCAACATGCTCATATAATACTAGACAATCATGCCGTATTACTAAGATTATTTAAAATTTGTTGGACGACGAATTTGTAGAACGATTTTTGTTAAATTTATGTATAGGTAGAAATTTTATCGACATATCACCGAGCACATCACTTAAAAAAACATATTAGAGTGCACGTAGTCACATTTTCTAATCTATATTCAAATTGGCGCACGCCGCGCCTCGGCGCCATTGTGAAAATACGAATATTTTTCCAATTTCGCCCGGAAAACTCGCGCCACTGCCATTTTTACATACCTTCCAACTTACTCAACCACCTGCAGCATCAATTTAAACTTTATTGCGACGAAATAAGGTGAATATTCTAAAAATTGGCGGTAAAATGAACTTTGTCGAATATAGACGTGAAAATGTATGAGCGCAAACTTTTATTGCCGTCTCTCTCTAACTTTTGTGTGACGTTTTATTTGGCTGCACAGTGGTGCTCATGTTGTTTGCATATTTAGATAGAAAGCCGTTGGCTGCATATTGGGTCACTATGTACCTAAAGAGGTATACCTAGTCCAATAGATTTGAAGAGAAACGTTCAGGAGTAAGCATGCTTTTAAATTGAAGTAATGTGCTTGTAATGTTGGCAGATTTTATTAATTAATTAACAGGATAAACAAATGTGTGTTAGCTAAATAAATGTCTAAATGTGTGCTCAAATGTCTAAATGTGGCTTAGAAATTCCGGTCAGCCATTTACCTAAGCGTAAAAGGGTAACAAACATTCATCCATCGTTCCATCCTCATAACCTTACGCACTTATTAATAAGCACGTATTATAATTTATTATAGTAGTAGGTATGATGGGATATGACGATTCATTGGACAACTAGCAGTTTATGACTACTGTTGCTATCTTGGGTCTATTAACCCTTTAAGTGCGTGCGACGCGCATGCGCGTAAAAAAAACGCACATGTTTGTTGCCCGCACTGAAAGGGTTAACACATACTATTTTAACAGGTAAGCTGTTAAAACAATTGTGTGTAATATAAATATAAAAATTATCATGAGCTACCAGCTTCACTCCCACTCTCTCTAAGTAAATCCTACGTATTTTTTAACCAAAAAGAAACCCCATCACCACTTCACATTATAAGGCAGTTTGCCGCAAAATATTGATCTACTTAGTAAACTAAAAAACGTGTCAACCATGCAATGAGTTGTCAAGAGGCAAGTTTTTGTGTTCCTGTGTTAAAACACTTACCTAGATGTGTATCCGGTGTGTTAAGTACGCAGATAATGTTGGCAAATCCCTCACTTACTGAGGGTCGAAGCTCAAAGGTGGATTTGTGAAAGTGGTGGCGAGAATACACTTTTAGGTATGTTTAAAAAGGTTCGTTTTTTGAAGTTGTCTAATCAGGTCTGCTTTTTATTTACTTACTACAGTAGGTACTGTATACTTGTTTAGCTGAAATGAGCCCAAAACCGCATACGCCAATTCTTTAAATTAAATATGTTTGAAATATAGTGGTAATCTCATTTCAAGCAATTCAAAGTCAAAGTTAAATTATAAAGTTTAAATACACCATTAAATGAACATTATTTACCACAAAACGGAATGCAATAAAGTCAAAGCATTTATTTCAATTAGACCATTTATTTACAGGCACTTTTGAACTGACAAAGAGACGGTCAGTTAGTCAGAAAGTTGAAGCTAGTTGACCGTTCCGAAACATAGGTAGGCCTGCATTGTGAAGAACAAGCTAGAAAAACTATACGGACACCAGTTTTTACAACCTATTGAACTTTTTTGAGGAGCTCGTGGCTAAAATAATTACAGCCGCATAGACCGATCTTCCGGGTTAAGCCACGCTTGCCGAGGTTGGTCTGCGGATGGGTGACCATTTACTATAGCGAGTTTCCTCCGTGCCTCGGAAAGCACGTAAAGCCGTTGGTCCCGGCTGTCATTTGTAGATCTTCGACAGTCGTTACTGTTAGTCAGAAGCCCGAAAGTCTGACAACCAGTCTTACCAAGAGTATCGTATTACCCATTACTGGGTTGTGGAGGTCTGATAGGCAGTCGCTCCATGTAAAATACTGATATTCAGCTGCATCCGGTTCGACTGGAAGCCGACCCCAACATAGTTGGGAAAAGGCTAGGCAGATGATGATGATGAACTTTTTTCTTTATTTTGAATATTCTTTTCATTTAGTAGATAATAGTTATTGAAACAATAGGCATGCTATTGTATATAGTCAACAAAACTGCTGACAAGTAATAGGTTAACTTTGCATAGGCATTC
Source organism: Caradrina clavipalpis (assembly GCA_932526535.1). Lineage (NCBI taxonomy): Eukaryota > Metazoa > Arthropoda > Insecta > Lepidoptera > Noctuidae > Caradrina > Caradrina clavipalpis. The sequence continues at coordinate 5,068,469 of OW052110.1, forward strand.
ATTTTCAAATGATTTTATAGGAGATTGGCCAGAGAAGCAACGCATAAGGATGAGTTGAGGCTATTGAGAAGACTTTTGCCAAACAGAAACACTACAAAGGCTGAAAAAAAAATTGTTTATAGTATAAAAGCAGAGGAGAAACATACCTAAAGCCGTATATTCCACAGATGGTGGTGACCGTCGGCATTTCACTGTACTACCGTATAAGCCTGTAAACGTGAGGATACATACCATATCACTCATTACTAGTTATTACTTACCTCTCTCCAACTAATTTGCACTTCAACTTATAAAGAGCCCCTGTTTGTTTACGACTCATAAATACCTTCCCGCTATCAAAACACTGGGGTACTGTTGTGATGACTACTAACCTATACAGAGATTTTAATCTGTACTAATGTTATAAAGAGGAAAGATTTTTTTTTGTAACTGAAAAGGCTCCGAACCTACTAGACCATTTTTTTTATACCAATAGATAGCGCATTGTTCGAGCTAGTTTAAATAATCGTAGGCACCTACCTATACTTAGTTTTTTTTGACATTTTGTTATTAAAGACTACTTGCATTTTGTCATTTTCAAGACTTCAACATTTACCTATTTTTTGGCGAACTTACCAGACATTGTTTTTTTTTTTTTTTTATTCATAATAATTTTTATTTTTAATAATATAAATGCAATAGTACCTTTTTCTGTTTGTCACGGTTTCACAACTTAACCACTAAACCGATTTTGATGAAATTTGGTACGGAATAAGTTTGGATCCTAAGAAAGGACATACAAAAGCTACTTTTTATTCCGCGACTTCTGCATCCTCTAAAACCGTTTACGCGGTGGAAGTCGCGGGCATAGATTACAATTACATACCAAACTATTATTTTCAAATTAAATGACTAATTACCTATTTATCTATCATTTTTATCTATGTAAGTATCTATCTTCCTAACGTGTGAAAGTTATCCTAGCCATTGTTCTCAGGGCGGTCACAATGTAGTAATCCCGGTAAACACTGTGCCTCTTAACTCTGTTGCTTGTGTCAATATTAAATGAAGATAATTTTTTACTGCAACTGTTTCCCGGCGCTATAGTGAGACTACTTTAAAAGGAGCTCGTGTGAAGAAACTTTTTGCTTTATTTTTGTTCTTTGTGAATATGCGACTTGTTTTTTTTTTATAATATTGGCGACTCTAAGACGGTAACTGGTAATTTATTATAACTAAGAATTAATGTACAGGTACAAAAGCTATTGGCGAACCTTAATAATGAAATAATAAATTTGATGGCATTTTCTCATTGCAATATGCTGTCGGATGGAATATATTCCTTTAAGCCGATGGCTGATACTGAGCTTAGTACCTACTAATTTAAGGGAATAAAATCTTTTTCTATTTTTTTTCATGGTAAACTGAGGTACTGTTGACATTTTAAAATTAAATCAAATCTTCCACTCTGTCATAGTTTTTTCTAAGTTTTACTGCATTACGCCCACCACAAAATCAATTCAACTTACCTAACAAATTCTTATGTTATGACGCGTATACACGTATACATACCTATATCAATAAAAAAAAGCTTATTGCACTGCAGAACCCTAAAAACTTTAATTTCGCCATGTCCTTTTAAAGTGACGTTACGATTGTAAAATAATACCCAACACGATATCAAGTACAATTATTTTAACGCATGCGCCTTTTAACTACCGAAATAAAAGCGCCGAAAATGTATATATAGGTAATCAAAGCGTTTATGAAGTCGTATTCATTTTATTGTTCTCCATATAAGAAATAACGAAGTAATTAAATTGGAGTGTGTCAGAGTAACAGTGTTCTTGGTGACGTGTTCATGCAATATGCGCAGGAGTGCGTCTCTTAGCGCCACCAGAAGGCCTTTTATCTTGCCGACAATATGGTATACAGGGTGTTTGGCAAAAGGTTGAACATACAAAAATGGGGGATAGGTGGGGTCATCTGCTACTTACTCAGCCCTAATTTATTTGGGACTGGACCCTAGATATTAAAAAAAAATGGTTTTTTGCTTATCTAGTTTCACCACTTTCTTAGTCCACTTTAAAGTGTTTTTTTTTTTAATAAAATTACACTTTAAAGTTAAGAAAGTGGTGAAACTAGAAGAAAGCATTTTTTTTTAAATAGCCTGGTGGCTAGGGCCAAATAAATTAGGGCTAAGAGTAAAAAACAGATGACCCCTATCCACCATTTTCGTATATTCAACGTACTGATAAACACCTTGTATATGGGGAAAAAGATGTGTCAATTTTATATTTAAATTTAAAAAAAAACAGCGAACTGGCCGCGATTTCCTCTGCGTGGCTTATTTCACCCGGCATAAGTTACGTCTTCGGTCAATGCTCTGCTGCTGCTGCTGGGTCGTAGCGTGATGTTATATAGCCTATGTTACTTAGAAATAATGTAGCTATCCATTGGTGAAAAAATGGTTACAATCGGTCCAATAGTGTCGAAGTCTATTCGTTACAAACAAACAAATCTTACCTCTCTACAATATAAGTATAGAAGGAAAAATAATGGGGTCCGTGGGTTACGCTCCCAGTCGTCGAGGCACCTGTGGTCGACGCACCCGATTCGATTTATTTAATTCAAGCCAATTTTTGATCAAATGTAATGTCAGGCACAAAACTGTTTTACAAAAATATTAAATGTATATTGTTTGTAAGTAGGTATATGTATAACATAAAAATCATAATTATATTTATAACAAACAAATGCTTTTATATTGGTAGTATGTTTTGACAAATTTAAGACTCAGTAATTTTTCATTATTTATTTATATAACTCAATAAGAACACTAGTAAAAAAAATTGTTTACCATATACCTATCACAGTTTTCATCACCTATAATCAAGAGAATCATTTAACTTAATTAAATAATTAGTCTCATATGTAATACAATAAGATAATGATTTTAAATAATCAGTCTTAAGAGAGTCTGCAGAGTAACTAAGTTTATACAAAGTGAAATATTATTTTCATCTTTGTAACAATAATAATTAAACATAATCAAACTGTGAAACCAAACAAATGAGAATAATTTAACCTAAATATAACAGTCAGCTTCAATAACAAAATAATCAAGCTTTCAAAATAACCGTATGTGAAATGTATCGTTTTTTTTAGCGTAGTAAAAATCTACTGTAAAACCTTAAATAAATATTTAAAAAAAATAGTATATATGTACAAGCAAATCATCACTTTTCACTAAAGGTGTGTAAGGATAAGGTTAAGTGGCAATCTATACTCTCTGCTATTTCATAGATAACTTTTGTTTAGCAAGGAAAAATACTTTATTATTATGATGTAACACTTTTTTCGTTGACTGCACTAAGTGAAAAAGCACAATAAAAAAATGATATGAAATTAATCGAATCGGGTGCGTCGACCACAGGTGCCTCGACGACTGGGAGCGTAACCCACGGACCCAAATAATGTACCTAATTTGACTAACCGAATAATTATTTAATATTAATAATATTTCCCTGTACTTTATTTCAAATTATGACCGCATTAAGCGTGCATTAAATCATGGGTTTTATTTTCGGGAAATATTACTAGGAAAATCTCAGTTGAAACACGAAATTTTGGGATTTTTGATGCATCATGTAATTGTCTAAATATGCATTGTACAATTATGAGTAAACACCGTTGCTTTCAGCGAAACGGGAGTAAATAACAGGATACTGATAGCCATGCAAGCAAGGTTTCTACGCTGTAGATTTCCTTGACATTGACTTAAAAAGGGGCAATATATAAATTGTTGTATGTGTATTTGTTACCCACTGTATTGCTACATGTATAAAATAAATGCAGTCTTTCTTTCGTACACTTAGTTACATATACAATCGTTCAAAATGATTAAAAGAAAGGCGTATGAAAAAATGCAGCCTTTTTTTTTGTTCACATAAGTACAGTAATGAGCATCAACATGTATACACTTAGCAACATTCTAAAGAAATTTCTTTCCAAAGGATTGAGTTAAATGTTACGGTGTTCCGAATATCATATTCTAAATCACATAGGTACGATTATGAAATCGGTCTTATCTCAGCGTTGTAATCTTTCAATTACGAGAAAATAGTTTTAAATTATACAGGAAGACGCTGGATGCAGGCCGCTTCCAACCGGTCCTGTTGGAAATCTATGGGTGAGGCCTATGTCCAGCATTGGACGTCCTGCAGCTGATATGATGATGATGATGATGATACCCGTTTATGCTCGTGACTGTACATGTATACAATCGTTCATCTATTCATTTTCTAATCCTAAGCTAAGCACATTATAAACCAAACCGTCCTTAGTTCACATAAACAAAACACATATAACACTCACACATAAAAAAACGCTCACAACCCTCTTAAAAAGAAAAAGCGCCACTTCGGCAAGTTTTTACAAAAGCGCCACTCCACGAAAGCGCCACTTCAGAATGTGTAATTCAAAACTGTCAGTTTGCGGCTTCGCTCAATCATCTCGCCTTTCATTTTGCCGAAAGATGAACTAATATTTGAACACCTTGGCCCGCCTGCGGTTGAGTGATACAGATTTGCAATGTTTGATCGGTTTCTGTTTGTCTTTGTTTTAGAAATTGGCGAATGTAATTTGATAAGGTTATCGTGAACCCATATAAGGATTAAGAAAAGACAAAGATGGAAATATTCATACAAAAGTCTAAAAAAACGGTTAAGTGCGAGTCGGACTCGTTCACGAAGGGTTTCGTAAGATTATCCATATAAACGGTAAAAAAAATCATATCTGTTGTACGGGACCCTTAATATTTACTTTATTAAATTTTTTGTATGTGTTGTTATGGCGGCAACAGAAATACATCATCTGTAAAAATTTCAACTGTTTATCTAGCACGGTCAAGAGATACAGTCTGATGACAAACGGACAGACGGATGGACAGCGGAGTCTTAGTACTAGGTTCCCGTTTTACCCTTTGGGTACGGAACCCTAAAAAAAGAGATTGTTTTTTCTACAAATGTTGTATTTCCCACACTGTGTTACCGTTATGTTTGCAATGTATTAATGTGTTTAATTGTTTTAAAACTACGACAAAGTAGGGGCCGCTTATGGGATCAGCTGTCCTGGAATTACAGAGTAGGATACTGGTACAGAGAGATCATAAAGTAGATTTGGTAGCTAAGTTAAATATTTTGAGTAAATTAGGTACTTTTAACGCAAAATTTATTACTAAAAAATGACTTAAAGAAAATACACGTAGTAAAAGTATATTATTTGAATAGTTGCATATGGCATATAATATTTGAAGAGAGGCTATCAGAAGGAATGTCTAAGACAAACAGTGATCTTATATAATATGTTTCTTTTAGTACATAATTGGACCCTTTATATGGGCGCATAACTTTATGCCTATTATTAATTCATTTATTTCAGACATTGTACTCATTATAAAACAAATTAAAATCATATAAAACACATGTACTTACATTAAATAACCAGCAACTAATAAATTATACATACACACTTGAATTATATAATGTCAAACAATTAAATATAGTCTAGCCTAGCCTTAGCTTATAAAACAGTAGTAACTGGTACAACTAAGTTGACAATCATAATTTTTTCCACTGTGTCCCTATCTATCTTATGTAACAATCGTATCTTTAGTTTTACTTTGATTTCAATATTTGTTTCCTGACGTGCCTTAAAAGGATAAAAGTCCCTAAAAATAATAAAGAGAAAAAAAAATGTTTTCAAGTAAATGAAAACCATTTTTTCATTCAATTATTTTTTCCTACTTCGTCTCCCTAACACTACTCTGTACCCATAATATCAGATTCCCATCAATCAATGAGTCCTAGTGGCTTAATCGTCCCACAAATATTAGCTTGGGGCTATAAATTGCTCGCTTAGCACCGAACCGAAGGCTTTCTCTCACACCCCAACAAGAAGCCATCTTGTTTTTATGTCATTTTTAAATACAGAACAATTGTTTGTGAAAGGGATTTGGTACGTTAGTAAAAGTATCGGGTTTTATGGAATTATTTGAGGGTAGTTATTGTTTTAACGATAGATGTATAGGTACAGGTGTACTTTAGATTTTTTTGGCTCATGTTTCGAATGCGTATAGTTTTTAGCTTGCTTACAAAGATTATAAATTAAGTTATTGTAATGAATTTGGATATTTATAAAGCTGATTTATTTTAAATTTATTGTAATTATCACTTTTGGATGTACGTTAAACTGTTATTGCTAGGTAGTAATGTAACCAATATGCCTGGTTTAATTATAATTATAAATTAATTTAATTATCGAGAAATAGTGGCATAATTAATGTCAATTATGAATCTACTCCTTGCTTCATCACAGGAGCTTTGTAAGTGTTCCCTTTTTACGAATAATAAACATCCAAAAAGTTTTTGTTCACTTTTAAATTCTAATTTTAAAAAAAGCTTTTTCAAATACTCCTACGTTCCCGAACGTTAGAGCCGACACGGTCATTGGGCTGTAAAGATAGCCTACAGGCTACAGGCTAAAGGCTATTCATAGACCTCGGCTAGGCTTGTAAGATTAACCTTTTGTTCCTGTCACTCCAGTTTGTAGGGTGCCTCCATCGTGCCTTTATGAGAAAATGACCCGTAACAAACATTTTGCCGCGTTGGTCTAGTGGTCAGAAGTTCGGTTTTGGGTTCGAAATCCATTAGAAATTTCTTAGTAGCAGCTTGGAGTATGAAGGTTGATGTGACGCCCTTGTACCTTGACAGGCATGTGTTGCTGTTGGTCCTGCGCTGTATCTCGTTCTAAGTTAGAACGAGATACAGCGAGAGAGTCTGATATTATGGGTGACTATGAGAGTAATGGAAGAGGTTATAAAATAAAGTATGCACTGTAATGTAACCTTTACATGTACGTATATTACTTTACATATACCTTTACATGAACGTACCTTTAATATGGTTAGCAATAAAAGAAGAATAATATGTTTCAGTTTTTTTTAAATATCGGAATAGATATGTAATTTAAAGCTTTAACTTTTAGCAGAGCTCTTTGGAGTGCAGTAGTTTATGGAACCAACCATTTTGTGTCAGTGCTAATAAACTTTTACATTTCTTAAAAATCCGCGTACATACGCTTAACGTCCCACACACGATCGAATTTTTGACCGATTATCGGACCGATTTCTTCAAGAATCGGTCCGATAATCGGTCGTGTGCGAAGACGGTAACAGATGTCACATACCTACTTATGAGTAGATTAGATATCGACAAAAATAAGTGACGGAAAACGCCAAGTGAACTGTACAACACACACCCCTCACTATTATTTATGTGCCAGATAATGTTGTAAACTGCATGTTTACGTTTGTGAATGTGTTTACAAAATTCTGTGAGGAGGGGGGCGTCAACCGGAAGTGGCGGAAGTGACGGGCCGTGCGTCATGCAGGGGCGTAAGGTGTTACACCGTGTGTCATGTGGGACGAGTGTGAAGTTATGACTTCTTAGTGTCGTAATGTATTGTTGCGTTGTGGCTGGAATTTGTTATCTTTACTCTTATATAATAAAGTTAGAGAGTTTGTTTGTTTGTTTGTTCGCGCTAAGCTCGTGAACTACTTCCTTTTCCTTTTTTTAAAAAAAAAAAAAACCTTGCCCTACACTAGAAATTTCTCCTGTATCGTGGGTGCGTTCACAAACAAAAAAACTCACATACACAAATAGCCAGACCCGGAACAACTATCTGTAGGTCATACAAATATTTGTTCCGCGCGGGAATCGAACCCGCGACACGCAGCGCAGCAGTCGATCGCTCAGCCACTGCGCCAACCGTGTGGTCTGATTTGAATAAAATCATTTGGCCTTTCTATCAAGGAAGGTTGTAAAAAAAGAAAAAAAGAAATTCTCCAGACCGATTCCGGCCACGGCAACCTTAATGCAGACTAGCCAAGTACGCGGGAGATAATTTAGTGCACAAGTGTGTGCCCAAACACAACACTCCAGGTTGCTATTGAGAAATTCGTAATGGGAAAACCCAATAACACTTTTTGCCTGACCCCAGAGTGAGAGAGAGAGAGAGAGAGAGAGTGTGAGTTTTTGCCTGAATCGAACCCAGGACCCCTCGCTCAGCAGCCGCGCTTGCGACCACAAGACCAACGGGGCAGTTACGAGGAAGATTATAGGTTTTAAAACATGACGCTACGACCTGTAGGAGCGGGACTGTAACCAAAGAAGTAGGTAAAAATCACGTGGACGAAGTCGCAGGCACAAGCTATTTTGTTATATAGAATGTGGAAAGGACAACATAATGAAAATGTTTACCATGGATTCAGTATATTGTTAGTTGTACATTACAGATAGCGCGTTCCATACAAAAGTGGTTAATTAGTTTGTCTTTCCGTTGACTTTAAGTTATTTAGTTACGTTTTGTTTTAAAATAAACTTATCATTAAAATTACTTAAAATAAGCTTAGATTTTAGTGCTCTTAACCCATCTATAAAATTGCATCAAGTAAAATTATTTATTGTCCAAAATATGAATAGTTAAATTAATCTATTAGACCGATTAACCACCTGTCTAGTTATTAGTGCTCTTATCCTATTTACAAAATTGTATCCAGTTTACACACATACATACCATCATCATTAGCTTAGCCTTTTCCCAACTATGTTGGGGTCGGCTTCCAGTCTAACCGGATGCAGCTGAATACCAGTGTTTGACATGGAGCGACTGCCTATCGGACCTCCACAACCCAGTAACTGGGAAACACGGTACCTCTTGGTTAAACTGGTTGTCAGACTTCTTGGCTTCTGACTATCCGTAATGACTGCCAAAGATCTGCGAATGACAGCCGGGACCAACAGCTTTACGTGCTTTCCGAGGCACGGGGGTGACACACCACCAACTTCCAAACTCCGGTCTGTTACTGAGAAATTCCTAATGGAAAAACCCAATAACACTTTTTGCCCGACCTGGGAATCGAACCCGGGACCCCTCGCTCGGCAGTCGCGCTTGCGACCACGAGACCAACGGGGCAGTCACACATACATACACACACATACATACCATCACGCCTATATTCCCCGAAGGGTTAAGCAGAGGTGTACCAATGAACACCCACAGTACCTACACGGTACATGGTTTATCCTGTTTATAAACTAAAAAAAATGACTAAACTACGTTTTGTATAGAACACACTGGCTGTAAAATCATCTTGAACATCATTGAGCTAGTAAGAAGCTGACAGACTCAACGAAAGCCTTTGATACACTCAGCCAATATAATCAAATTTTATTCACCTCATATAGACTGGTTTTATCATCGCCGCCATCACAATAAGCTATAGATTTCTCATTTTATCCTACAAAATACACTGCGAAGTACTAAAAGTGCTCCGGCGCATATATACGGCGATATTATTCTGATCAAAAGCGATTCTGAATAAGGTTGAATGTGTTTTTTCGTGGAGTTCTAAATGCCAATTGTATTTTCTGTGTGTTTATGAAAATGTTAGATAGGTATTGTGTTTTGTTTTTGATTTTGTTAGATGTAGGTGATTTAGGTTTAGTTAGAACTTTCTTTTCAAAGAAAAAAGTACTTCATAGATTGCTAGATACAATTAATTTAGCACATTATGCAACGCAGGACCGGATTTCGTGAGGAATTATATAGCTGTGTAACTTAAAATGTAAAGGTAAATAAAATAAATAAATAAAATAAAAAGTAGAAGTTAGTAATAAATACAATTATTTACAAGAATCAAGACTCAGTAAAAAAACAAACGTTTTGCGCCGACCCTAAGTAACATGGTGGGATAAGGGCAAGAAGATGAACTCAGTAACAAATTACTTACAAAAAATTAAATTAAAAATTTAAAAAACCCCCAACACAAAAACCTAAGTTCCTTTAAAAAGTAAAAAAATAACAAAAAAAATACGTCACGTTGGGGGACCGATGTTGCATTTAGGATACGATCGTCCCAAACGGTCCCCCAACGTGACGTATTTTTTTTGTTATTTTTTTACTTTTTAAAGGAACTTAGGTTTTTGTGTTGGGGGTTTTTTAAATTTTTAATTTAATTTTTTATTTTATACTTTTTATAGGTACCTACTTATTATAATGTCGATTTTGTTAAGTTTGAGACCCCACTCGAGTATATTTACAGACATTCGGTTTTTCTTCCCTACTTTCACCCCCACAACTTTTAAACGGCTCAACCGATTTTCATCAAACATATCTAAGAACACTCGTACATAGGTCACCCTTAATACAAAAAAAACTAATTTGAAATCGCTTCATCCGTTCGGCAGCTATGATGCCACAGACAGACAGACAGACAGACAGACAGACACGTCAAACTTATAACACCCCTCTTTTTGCGTCGGGGGTTAAAAATTAGTAAAACAAAAACAATTCCTGACACCTACTGCAAGATCAAACCAAATTTTGCAGCTGCTTGCTTATTTTTTAACGATGTCCCTTAGACGACTAGTTTTGTATCGCTGTTAGTTTATTCCAAAATAAAAATTAAGTAATATCAAACTAAAACTCAGAGACAAACAGATTTATTAACTGTTATCATTAACATAATGTTTGTCTGTGCGGCTCAGTGTAATGTGTCCCCGGCTTTAGTGATATCACTTGATGGCAGTCTCGGCTATCACATTATACCGTGTTTTTCATCATAGGCTTTATTTGTTTGCCATTCTAGAGACGATCTTTTCGCATACACTCTTGTTATAACTGTAATAAAACCCCTTAGATGTATTATATTTGACAATATTTTCGGCAGGACAGTTGCAAGCGTAGTTCTGTCAAAATGACCTACCCCATTATGTTTTAATAATTAAATTAATTTCGTCAAATTAAAAAAATTATCACCGTTAAATGCCAAAATCATGACAAGTACCTGCTTCAAGACACCTACCTATCAGAGGTATACATTGTTACACCTCTGCCTAACCCTTCGGGAAATACAGGCGTGATGGTATGTATTATTGTATTGGTGGTATGTACCTACTTCGAAAAATGGCTGAATTTTGATGTCTGTTGGTTCTTTTTGAATTACCTAAGTACTAACTAAACGACCCCTAAATTAAAATATGTAATCTGTTTGGAATAAGTGCAAAAAGCATTTTGATATTGAAAGAATACAGGCAATCTAAAAAACTACACAAATATGCGGAAAAAAATATTGTTATTAACATTTTTGGGCGCACTTGGGCGAAGCACTCAGGGTTAGTTGTTAATACGACGTTTAATTAAATAATTTGTAAGTCAATATCATGTTAGCAATTAACTCAAACATCCTAAGATTTGAGTACAACTGTCTCAGACGTCTAAGTATTCAAAATTAAAACTTAAACTATGAAAACCAGATTAATCCCATAATTTCCATACTCCAAACAGCATCCCATTACGCAAATAATAGAAATAAATATATCTACAAAGAAAACTCTCGTACAATGCAAATGGTTCTAACGGTTTATTAGAAAAGCGTTCTTTTGTCGCCACTCGACTCGATCCAATTCTTGAGAATAGGCCCCTTCGCAATAAAATCTTATACGCCTACGTCTAATATGCAAAATTCTTTGAACGCGAGGGAAACCGGCGACTATTCTGGTTAACGTGTTAATTAAAGTGTAGTAAACGAATCAAGTTTACGTTTTGTAGAATTCAAGTAATGGCAGTTTTCTGAAAATTTATTGTTACAATGTTTTTTAGAAAGTATGCTAGACATTCTAAGGCGTAATAAGTGGTGTAAGTATTTGTTCATAATAAATGGAACCATCTAAATAAAAACAAAAAAAAAACTTAAAGAAGTTGTTTTGTTTATGCATGAGATTTTATCATTTTAGTTAATTTCAGGTTGCCAGAAAGCTACTTAAAAAACTTTACCTAAAGATACAAGCTACCTGCTTACTACGTAACATTTACGTAAACTTTTCCAAGGATTACACTTTTATATTTATCTGCCATGTTCATGTTCAGTCTCACAGAAAACTTCCCAGAGAATTTCCCTACGAATTTTTCCGGCTACAGAATAAGCATACCAATAACACAGCGAATAAAAAGAGTTGATTTTCGATTTGGATACAGAGCGGGCGCCGGGTGGCAATTCCGTAGATCTCACCGATACACGCTCGCATGGGAAATCACTACTGCTCGCAAATGCAAATTTAACGCAACGCCGAAATCGGTGTTGAGAATAGGTACTCTTTGGTATTCGTTGGACGAAATTGATTTTCGAAGGGAAGAATGGAAATCACTCTGTGATTAAATTAGAATAGAGTTTCTTTTTGTATGCTTATTGGCGGAGAAGTGTTATTATGTTTGTTTTATTTAGTTTTATGATTCGTATTTTTATTTCTTTTGTTTTCTTTCTTCAGAATGCGATGTGTTCCTAAAATGACTTGTCGTACATATTACAATGCAAACTGGTTTTTAATTGGAAGACCTTATATGTTAAAATAAATTAAAGTCGTTTATTAATTAAAGCTTATTTAGTGCATTTCCCATAATTAACTCAAAGTGTGAATTAATTAATTTACATTAAAAAAAATATCTGCTGTTATAATTCAAACAAAAACACGAAACCATTCGTATTAGTCACAATTATAAACAAAAATATGCAAAACGCCCAATTTTCTTTAAAAGAACAATAAAAAGAAGGGAATATAATTAAAACGTGATAATTTCAAAAACAATTAATTAACAGAACAATAAAAGTAGAATTTTAATGTTTAACTTACAAAGTTTTAACTGAAAAGTTAAAAGTATTATTACGAAAAATGACTTAATTCACCGTGCGGCGGGCTTAATTAAGAAATTAAGATAAGGCTGGGTACACAAATAAAGCATTTGTAATCTACTCCGGAAGTGGCTCGGAAGCTATCCGAACCGGACAGCGAGCTTAAATTTGTGTGCATAATAAAAGCCCTAAATCGAATACTTGGTCCGTGGCCCCCTACCTTTTGTTTCTAACGATTTCTAATCGAATGTGGGCGGACCGTGGAGTTTACAACATGTCCGATTTAATTTAATTGCTTAATTAAGGTGTTGTGATGTCACAGTGGTTAAGGCGCACGCTTTTCATGCATGAGGTTGTGGATTTGCAACCGGGCGCGGGCAAGTAAGTGTCTACGAGTTTTTCTCTATTTCATTATTTACTTTCTAGGTGTATCTTTAAACACTTGTGAAGGAAAACATCGTGAGGAGACCTAGATTCATTTTTACTGTAAGTCTGAAATCGCCAATACGCTTTGAACAAGTGTGGTGATTAATGCTCATGCCTTTTTAATATTAGAGGAGGCCTTTGCCTTGCAGTGAAACAATAACAAGTTAATATTTTTAATTAGGGCAGGTCTAAATATAATTCAAAGGATACGTTATCAACAGTTCTTGTTGCTTGTGTTCAAAAACGATTATAGTTCCCATCGAAAAGTGAAAGCCAGTAATGTTAATTAATTTTTATCGAGATGCTCTTTCAATTAATGGCGAAATGCTAGTACGAATTTAAAGTAACCAACTGCAAGATACCGTTCGATTATCACAACTTTACTTCTCAATTCTTCCATTATGATTACATTTATTAATTTAAAAAGATTCAATTAAAGAAGAAATATCTATCTCGATTGTGCTATCGAATCTCGATCGGGACTCGATAAAAAAAGGATCGAGACGGTACGATTAGTAGGGGCTCCCGTCTCGATACAAAGCATTCGAGTCGTATACATAAATTTCAATTAAGGGAGGTGTGACAACTCGCTCACGAATTTTATCGCGTATATCGGACGCGTTAGAATACATTATCATATAACATTATTGTTTACCTTGTTATGACAGCCGACAGTCGCCTTTGTCAAGCCGAAAATGTATCGATTTATATCTCGATTAAAATAGGGTTTGACAAAACAGTTTCGAGAATAAGGGTGTATTTAAATTGCTTTGTATTTTTACGTCTAAACACCAGTTGTTTAATTTGAATAATTAGATTTGTGAAATGTTTCAGCTTCGAAGCATTTTATAACCAATGAACGAAAATAAGCGGAACCAAATTACTTTTAACAATACGTTTATAATCTCGTATTTAATACGTTTTAGTAATTACCGATAGTGTTGGCCCCACTGAAAAGTAATCGGGAATGTTCTTTTAAAATTGTAGTAAAACATTCGCTCGGCTTGTTTTTCAATTTAAATTCAATTGTTTTTCCTAATAAGTTTGTATCGAAGGAATAATAAGTTAATACAGTTATGAACATGATAGTCTTTGTTTTTTAGTAATTAAATGTGAAATGAAAATGTGTGGTTGTTGATTTCAATTGGAATTACATTAGTTATGCTTACAACTACGTGGTTAATGCTGATGTTTGTGATTACGGTTTGAAATAACATTATTTTAGTACCTACCAGTGGTGAGGACTCGATATAACTCGATTCCTACCGGCTTACTTTCGGTAGTTTGCCACAATAGGAACTCTATGTACCACTACTGAAAAATGGCACAGACTACTATTTCCAAAAAAAAAACAAAAAGCTCCTCTGGTATCGGCTGTTTCAACTTGTCATAATTATATTTTCAGACCTAGAATAATTTGAGAAAATCGAGACCTTAGAACCAATGCCAACCACCAATATTTTAGCAGACGGAATTTTAACCCCCTCTGCTAAAATTGTGTTGCTACAGCGTAGTTCAAAATGGTAATTTGCTGTAGCAACACAATTTATTCAGAGTTCTTTTGTTTTTTTTTCTGTATAGTGAATCTGTAGCTATGTAATACCACTTTTATAATCCAATCGTGCCTCTTAAAAATTACACGGTTGGCTCAGTGGCTGAGCGATTGGCTGCTGCGCTGCGTGTTGCGGGTTCCGTTCCCGCACGGAACAAATATTTTTATAGCCTACAGATAGTTGTTCCGGGTCTGGCTGTTTGTGAATCTGAGTTTATTTGTTTGTAAACGCATCCACGACACATGAGGAATTCCTAGTGCGGGGCAATGTTTTTTAAAAAATAATAGAAAAAAAAACCTTTGTAATAAGTAGGTACCATACTAATTTTAACATAAGTAATATTTTTCTTTAAAACAAACAAGCCACTCATTAACAGTCGCTAGTACAAACTAAATCTTACAATATAACACACAAGGGAACATTTATAACTTCATTACGACAACCTATTGGTCGGTACAGTCGGTCACACAAGTGTCATTAACGACCGCGTTTGATTTTATTTTGTCCAATTAATGTCTTACCGTGAAATGCCGTAAAACGAGCCAAGTCGTACGACACGCCTTGTATACTGAACTACACAAGTGTTACAGTATTATCATTGTCTGTAAAATGGTTGAAGTTTACTACCTACTTTTATTGCGGTTTTATGTCGTCGCTCAGATTAAAGTGTGATGCTAAAATTTTTGGCGTATTTCAAATGTTGCCGTCGGATAAATGTTTATAGTTTAATTTGACAAAATAGGGCTTTATATTATAAATTACAGTAGGTAAATAGGAACATCTGTAGATAGTTTCACAAGAAAGTCTACAAAGCACTATTTTATGTAGATAATAAATATCTACTTGCATTATCAAGTGAATGTCTTACTTGGCAACTAAATAAAATTAGGTAGTACCTACATATTTATGTATGCAGGTGTTTTTTTTATCGTAGGTATTAAACCTACGATTGATCAACGTGACCAGAGATAATGGCAACTATTATACCTACATATTTTTTTGTAAAACTGATAAAACATTTTTATAATTTATGATCTTATTTGAATTCTTTCCCATGCCTTTACGTGTACAATTAATTAATATAATAAATATACAGACTAATAATTACTGCCTCGTTAGCCTAGTGGTCCTAAACGCGACTGCAACGCAAAAGGTGTTGGGTTCGATTCCCCAGTCGAGCAAAGTGTTATTGGGTTTTTCCATGAAATCTCAGTAGCAGCACGGAGTTAGCATTTTTGCCCGGTTAATGACAATAAGCTCGCGCCCTATCACATCGGACTTAAACTTACCGGCGAACTGTGGCTGTACACTAGTACACCTCTGCTTAACCCTTCGGGAAAAACAGGCGTGATGGTGTATGTATATAATATAAATAGATTTGTTCCAAATTAAATCAAGGCAAATCACTTGTGTTCGCGACAGTATATTCCAGTATATTCTCTTTGTAGTTGCTGAAAGTTTCAGCAGATAGTTAAGTCAGTGTTCGCAGACGTCGACTGAAGTCTGCTTTACGAGCTGTACGCTGTACCGACGATTCTTTGTATTGATATAACAAGCGCTGACTTTGTAATCGTCTTAGAGTGTTAGATAAAGCAGGAGGCGGCTTCAATGAGTGTAGTTCCTAATAATATATGATAGGATACCATAAAAAATACGGAAGTTGTATTGGATACTTAATGTTGCTTTGCCCCGTGTCTTCGTCCGAATGGATGTCAAAGATCCCCTATATTCGACACTGTCGTAAAATTCGATCTTCTCTTTTCTTAAAGTATTTACTTGCAAAATTTTAGCGTCATAGGTCAAATAGCTTTCAAGTTGTCATGATGTGTAGTAAAACATGAACACATACATACATAAACTCACGCCTTTTTCCCATGGGGGTAGGCAGAAACCACGGACCGCCACCTGCTACGATCCTTACACACTGAAAAAACACAAAACATGAAATACGTCGAAATAGCTCAATTTTAATGAATATTACATTAATGTCAAGTTTATTCGTATTTGCTTTTGAATACGTCTGTCTGTTTATGTATCTACTCGTAACTATTATCATTTTCATTTTTACACTTTCTTTATCCTGCAAACTATGTGCTATTACTGTCATCCTACTCGAGTTCATTTCGCCTAAAATCACAGAGGTTGAGAGTTTTTTACAGAATAACACTGTCGCTAATATCACCTTGGACAACAAGGTGACATTAGCAATCTAGATTGACCTTGACCTTCAAAATTGTTTAGTAGTACTTACTGAAAAGTTTTCTCAATGCCTACGCTGAATGAATAGACTATTTTAGCTTTGAAGAACTAAATCAATCAAAAACAAAAGTCTGCGCATTCTATTCCATTTGAAACTCATTGTAACTTTGTTCAAATGTATGACTTTGCGAGTGGGCGGTTTTATGCGTGGGGCGGGGGTACTTAGAACCCTCAGTACACAGTTATAGAGTTGTATTTGGAATTGGCGCCAATTTCGCTTTGTTCTTGTTCTGTTTTTAATTTATTGGATGGAAATGGGAGGGTTTGTTTGAGTATAAGATGTCGTAATGAAATAGTTAATTGTCTCGTGGAAATGCTTAAGAAATCACAAGGATTTATTTGTTAAAATCATGTTTTTCCTCACAAAGAATTTCTCTTGTATTATGCGTGAGTTTACAGACAGACAAACAATGAAGAACTTGACATTAAATAAAATCATAAGTTTTCTGATATTTGTGTGTAGTAACAATCGTGTATGTTTCTGTTGCTGTTCTTTTCTGATTATTTCATTCCGAGATCGGACACAGTTAAATTCGTCGAGCTTCTTCGCCGGCACTGTTTTCATGGTCGCCACTGTTCATTCTGGCCTTCAGGAGTTGCAGTGGATGAGAATAATTAGGCAGGCTTGTCCAAAAAAGAAACTTAAGCATGAAGAAGAAGCAGAAAGACCGACACTCAAACAAAAGTGTCCACTATTAATAAATTAACTATGTTTATAAGTAGTCTTCAAAACCAAGTTGATACAGGAATCCCCAATGATTACAATTTTTTGCCCCATTTTTCTTTCAACATCATACCACAAATACTGAACAGTTTTAACAACAAACAATATTAATTAAGCTTCCCGTGTTTACAGAGCGGCTTATTTTTTAATTAGACTTAATTAATGTACGGTCTTCATGTCAATGTGAGACATTAAGCGATTCCTAGAAGTGTGAGGTAGAATTGCTGGCTTGCTCGTAATAGTCTTGTTAGGTTATCATTTTTGTAGCTTTATTAGTTAGGGGTTAGTTGCATTAAGTTGGTTATGTAGTGAGGACAGAGAGTTTTTGACGTATGATTAGTTTGTTGGGTTAGGGACAAATGAGTACTAGACACCTTAACTAATAATTCAAAGAGCCCTAAAACCCCACTTACTTAGAAATTAGATAATATTAGATTGTTAGTTGCTTAATGTCAATTAAGTTGGGAAATAAGTGACATCACAGTTTGCTATTGCCATATCAAATCTATAAGGGAGTCGGTTTTTGATAGCTCATGAAAAACAATATCAATTGATTGGTGGTGTCTACTACTATTGAGAAGATACCTCATTACTTGAGATGCAGTTAAATATGGGCCAATAATCGCACAGTTATTGACTATGCCGCAAACTATAACGACTGAGCAAATCTGAGCAATTTACGGCAATACTGGGCCAATACTAATATAGTTGAAAAATTGCCAAAAGTGTTTGTTACCCGTTGAAGCACACTATTATGTTATTCTATGTGAGAAAAAATGGATGGATGTTTGTTACTCTTTCACGCTGAACGGCTAAACAGATTAATCTGAAATGTGCATATGTTATATTTTTTTTTCCATTTGTATTTTTTTCCCATGACAAATTGGAAAATTAGATTCAGGACTTTGACTTAATTCGAATAGTTTACACACACACAGATGAATTCGCGGACAGTAGCATAATAACATACATAACATCATATAAAGGCTTATTAAGCCGCCATATTTATATAGTCTATTATATGGTAACGTATATGATTTCTTAGCCCAATTCACATGAGACTGGTTCTTATCTCACTCTCAGGAAATCGTTACTTATCCAATTAGGTTATAAAAATCAAACTACTTAGACAAAATCTTGTTTCAAACTATAAAACTATTGAGCGCTGCTTACAAATTAATTATAATTTTGTAGGTACCTATGTAATTATTTGCCATGTTAATTATGTGTTTCCTCAATCTAATACTTAAGTAGGTACCTACTTAGTTTTTTTTTCCATGTTTCTACAACAGTTATGGTCAATAATCGCGGCAGGAGGTGTATTTTTTTTTCTCCAAAGAAAAATAATACCTATGTGTTTGTTTGTAAGTGGTTAAATAAGCCTAAACACATACCTACTTGTTTCTTTATCTTAGCTCATTAAAGTCGAAAATCAGATCAGTTAGAATGATGATTAAGAGGTTTTGTGACAAACCATTTCCTTTGGATTTTAATTAATGAAAACAGATAAAATGTGAGGCAAAGAAAGTGATACACTTTTTTAATTAGACTGTCTATTTTTTTGTTGCAATTACTTTTTACTGACTTGTTAGCTCAGTGGTTCTAAGTGACTGCTACACTAGAGGTCTTGGGTTCGCTTTCCAGGTCGAGCAAAAGGAGTTAATGGGTTTTTCTATGAAATTCTCAGTAGCAGCTCGGAGTTAGGATTTGTGTCCCTCTATTACATGGGATCTACAACAACCGGCAGACTGTGAGTGTACATAGGCACAACTCTGCTTAACCCTTCGGGGAATACACGCGTGTTGTTATGTGTATGTGTAGTTTTCATTTATTTTTCTCATTAGAAATTTTCATACTGTTTTTTACTTAAAATATTTAACAGACTAAATGTAGCACAGCCTTAACAATTGTACACTTGATTGCAATAAAACTATAACAGCAGATGTTTACGACAAGCATTTCGTGTCAATATTTTTTTCCATTTTTCTTTTTTTCCCGCTAAAAGCGGTGTTATCTCAAACGTCACAGATACTGTGGCCGACATTGTAAAATGTAATCGTTATTAATATAATGTATTTGTTACCGATAAAAAGCTAGTTTTAACAGTTAACTGCTGCTTTTGAAGTGGTGAACTTAGGAAGCTATTTGCATAGATTATTATGCTATAAATTATTAATACGTGTAAGTAATTGAATTATGTTTTTTCTTTTATTGATTTCGTTTTTATTCAGATTTTTCGATATTAAATGTAAAACTAATCTATGCTAATTTAATTACTTATAAATCTATTTTGAGCATACGTTTTGGAATATATATTACTACTGGATAGTAATAACACATCAAGGAAAACATCGCAAGGAACTTAATTTATAATTATAAGTCTTAAATCGCCAATCCGCCATGAGCAAACGTGGTGGTCAATGCTCCTGCCTTTTCTTTATAAAAAGAGGCCTAGGCCCAGCATACATACATACATAAACTCACGCCTTTTTCCCATGGGGGTAGGCAGAAACCACAGAACGCCACCTGCGACGATCCTTACATACTACTTTCACCTCGTCCACGTTAATACATCTGGTCATACAAGCACGTTTGTTACGAGTACTGCGCACCCGACGTAGGCCCAGCAGTGGGAAACTAATAGGCTGGTATTATGTTGTTTTTTTTTTTTAAGTAACGTTGCCCCATATCAGGTATTTTTCCTGTATCCTGGATGCGTTTACAAACATATAAACTCAAACACAAAAACAGCCAGACCCGGAACAACTATCTGTAGTTACAAGTATTAGTTTCGTGCGGGAATCGAACCCGCGACACGCAGCGCACCAGTCGATCGCTCGGCCACTGCGCCAACCGTGTCGTCGTGCCGTTTCGTATTATTTAGTACCTTACACAATTAGCATTTGACAATTTAACTATTGACAGATCATCAATTGGCTTGTTCTGGTATAACCCAGCCCATTCCCCTTAAACCACCATCATCTTTAACCCTCACTTATCTCCGAATATTTATCTAAGTTTAAATAACTGTCACATTAAAGTTTATGGAGCAGTAAGCAGATAGTTGCACCTCCCCTGCATGTATTTATACGCTGAGGGTACAGGGGACGGCAGGGGACGCCCAGGGAAAGAATTATAGTCACTTATAGCGGTTAAAGATGTTTGTACTGAGGGTTGGGGTGACGCGTATTGTGAGGAGAAAGTTTCGGTGTGTTAAAGAATCTGTGAAGTATATGTGGATGGCGTAGAGTGTAGAATGTTTGCCTATGTAGGTATATTGTTTGATAAATAATAGAAAAGTAAGAAAATGCGTGTTAATAATACACGCATTTTCTTACTTTTCTATTATTTATTACAGTAAAATTAATAAGACTTAAAAAGGAAAAAACATAGGACATAAATTATAATGCCAAAAGGGCCACACCACAGTTCAGCATAATGTAGAACAAATAAAAAAAAAAGTTGTGTATAATATTGTGTTATTGTCATGGCTGTCTTACCCTATGCGGTTAGCGCAATGGCTAAGCAATTGGCTGCTACGCTGCCTCGGGTTCAATTCCTACACGGATCAAATGTTTGTATAGTCTACAGATAGTCTTTGGGTACCTGTAGGGTCTGGTTGTTTGTGTATGTGAGTTTATATGTTTGTAAACGCATCCATTATACAGAAAAAATCCTAGTGTTATATATAACATCACGCTACGGTTTACGGGAGCGGAGCAGTAACCAAAGACGTAACTTAACGAGGGTGTAATAAGCCATGTTGACGAAGTCGCCGACGCAAGCTAGTTCCTAATAACAGAAACAAAAAAATACGCGTCAACCACGATCAAATTTACCATATATTTCTTCACGAGGATGTTTCCACCTCCTGCTGCCAAAAGAGACAATCCCCTTACGCTAGGGTGACCACGCACAACGTGTTCGACACATGGGGAGACATTCTTCACGATATTTGACTCTGTACTGATAACGGTGACCACATATTTGTGATTACATCAGGAATTTTAGGGACTGTTAATAGTTCCTGACATGTTTTGGGTACAGTTGTCTTGTATGGTTTAATTAAAATTGATGTTTGTATGGGACGATGTTTATATTCAAAAGGACTTGTACTGTCTTAGATATTTCATTGTTCTTCAGTCCATCAATCAATCTAATAGACTCTTTAGAACAGTTCTGTTCTAAGGAGAGATTACAATGTTAGGAATATTTGGTTGTATGCGACTGTCTTCATTCTTACTCAAAGACACTAAAATATTATCTCTTTAGATAAAACTTCAGTGTAATTTTCAGTGTTAGTTAACTAAAATTATCTTAGATACAATTTAGTTTGTAATCGGTGAAGGAAAAAACCTAAACTTGTAATGAATATGAGTCTGAAAATGCCAATCCGCCTTGAGCAAGCGTGGTGATGGTGATCAATGCTTGTGCCTTCTCTGTATAAGAAGAGGCCTCTGCCTTGCAGTGGAATAATAGGCTGGTATTATTATTATGTACAATGTAATTGTCTAAAACGGAAAAATCTCCATAATTTTTCACAAATCCTTTATTTTCTTTCGAAACCTATCTTTTATGTTATGCTCGAAATTTCTATTAAACATACACACGCTCCAAAGAAAACTAACATACTTATTTACCTTCCCAAATCCTTAACCCCTAAATTACATCTCAAAGGCAACCGATCAAACCCGCCGCGGCTTCCGGCGTCACCGTCGGCGCCTGCGCAGCGCCGCATGTGACAATTTACGAGCCGCCCCCTTCCGCAGATAGATGGCGCCACTGACACAATGTTCAGCGCTTTGTTTATGAAGCTGGCGCGGTTTCTTGGTATTAGTCTTATTGCTTTTTCTGGAGTTCAAATGTAGTAACAGATTTTAGGTTTTTTGGGTACCTATAATTTTATTATACTTTTGAGACTTACAATTTTGTAAGGGATTTTTGGTTTGAACAAAATAAATCTTATTAGGATATCATAAGATACACTTAAGAAGAAAGAAAGTCAAATTAATTATTATATAGCCATTGAAAGGCACTTCTGAACATCGTATAAATGAAAAACATAATTAAATCTATTTGTCCCTTCCAAAAGATACTGGACAGAAGTACTAGTTTTTTTTTTTAAGAAAGGGCCCAGCGCCTAACTTGACATTTCTCCTGAATATTGTTACGTTTATAACACACAAACACTAAAAGCTAGACCCGGAACAACTATCTGTAGGCCACACAAATATTTGTTCCGTGCGGGAATCACACCCGCAACATGCAGCGCAGCAACCCATCACTGCTATTGCAACAACTAAGTTAGGTAATCCTTATCACTTCAAGAATTTCTCAGCAACTGCCTCATTAGCCTAGTGGTTCTAAGCGCGACTGCGACGCTAGAGGTCTTGCGTTCGATTCCCAGTTCGAGCAAAGTGTAATTGGGTTTTTCTATAAAATACTCAGTAAAATACTAACATAGTTTTTAAGTTACACTAACAACATTGTTGAGTCTTAGTTACTTGATTAAATAAATAAATTAAATTATTATTATTAAATTAATATTATAGTAGCAGCACGGAGTTAGGATTTGTGCAATAGGCTCGCACCCTACTACATGGGACCTAAATATACCGGCGAACTGTAGGTGTGCATTGGTAAGCCTCTGCCTTACCCTTCGGGTAATACAGGCGTGATGGTATGTTGTAATTTCTCAGTGGCAGTCTGGAGTCTGGGACAGGTTGATCAAATAGTCTCACGGCTGTTTCAATATCGG
This sequence comes from Caradrina clavipalpis, assembly GCA_932526535.1. Taxonomy (NCBI): domain Eukaryota; kingdom Metazoa; phylum Arthropoda; class Insecta; order Lepidoptera; family Noctuidae; genus Caradrina; species Caradrina clavipalpis. The sequence goes on from OW052110.1 coordinate 5,091,919, forward strand.
GGTAAATAAACTCCTGACATTCGTAGTACATCAACAAACTAATTAAACAAAGTAATTACATATTAAAGCGAATGAACATTAAAACTGATTGTGAACATGTTACGTTTATCTAATATCACATTAGTTATTATATGAATGATTCTAATTGGCGTTTACGACTTGTTTGAGGTATTAAATAAGCTATTAACCTAGAAAATAGCACTTCTCAGTAATCATTACTTGTTAGGAAATTATCTTCTTGTCCATTTCTGTCTCCTAATGTATGTTTGAGATATGATCTCGTTCGGTGACCATAGTTTAGAAGAAAGTTATGGCATTAAATTCCCATGGCTTTTAAAACAGATTGACTGAAGATTTAGGTGTGATGATACCTATACATATAAACTATTATATTAATTCGAATAAATAAATGTTTAGCTTGTAACGGATTTTAAAAATCAAATCTGCTACCTACTTATTAAATTTTTGGCAATTGTCAGATTATAGATATAGATAGATAGATTTCTGGCTATTAATAGCCGTCTTAAATGTATTCTAACGTTACGTAGAGGTACAGGTAAGTATGGCCGACGGCTTTCACACTAAGACTTCGAATACCAATATTGAATCGAATTAAATATCATATTTGTATTCAAAAATGTGTTACAAGATATAAAAGTAATAAAGTTTTCTCTTAAGCGGCTGATCTGGATAATGCTGTGTTTTAGGAAGAGCTAAAATATATTTTTTATAAATAATCAAAGTTAAAATTATAATTAATATGTTGAATGTATATCAATACTGGTGCCTTCTCTATGTGAGAAGGGGCCTTTGCCATGCAGTGGGACAACAATAGGCCGGTATTATTACTATTTTGAATGTAGTAGTAATATCAGTTAATACCGCATTTTTTTTACCACTCCTAAACGGTTTCCTAATTTGTACAACTGCGCTTTATCTTAAAGCTTACATTTAAAACATTAAAAACTTCAATTACTTACACCAACGTTTAAAATCCATGTTATCGTTAAAAATGCCATCAAAAATTGTCAATCGTCGTACGAGCGAGCCCATTGCAACTCTTCGCTGGGACTCGATAAAAAAGTCCAATTTCCTGTAGTTTTGTCCCCCCAGCATTTCGGGTTGTATCGTCAACGTTATGGGTGTACGTGGTTTATGTATTGAATTGTAATGGTGTGAGTGGGCCATGGTGGGTACACCAATAATGGTCAGTTGGTTACGAGACGCGAATATCACTATGAAGAAAGTCTTTGATCTTACCTATACCCTTAACCAAAATACGTTGTTAAATAAGTTCTTTAAAAAAATTAAAACCCTTATAAGATCACTTTTTGTGGGTTTGCCAAGTTTTTAAATCGTTGCCCCACAGTGTATAGTATGTGAGTTTACAAACATATCAACTCCTAAACACAGCCAGATTCGAAACAATCTGTAGGTCATCCAAATATTTGTTCCGTGCGGGAATTGATCCCCTGACACGCACCACAGCAGCCAATCGCTCAGCTACTGCACGTTAATTGATTATGCAATGTCTGAACATGGCTTTTGACTTTGTTTCTTTTGCCGAAGTACAAAAGCTAAAGGTGTAAAAAAAGATGAAGAAGCTGAACGCTATCTAAAATTATCTTGTTACTGCACACAAATAAGGAAAGTACTTAGCTATGGGTGCCGGTGTAATTACAGGCACAAGAGACATTTCATCTTTGTCTCTGGGATGGCAACGCATTTGCAAGGCCCCTGGTATTGCAGATGTCTATAGGTTCACCATTTAACATCAGGTGGGCCGTCGGCTTGCTTGCCTACTTGCTTGCCAAACACATAAAAAAAGGTCTAAGAAAATTGCTCTATATAAACTAAGTTCAGAAAGAAAATCGCACGCAATTCAGAAACAAATAATTAAATTACTTCATACTACAAAACCATTTATTTGGCACAGACAAAAAACCCGATATTCCTAGAAATAGGGTGTCCAGTCAAAGCGGATTTCCATGGATTTTTCCAATTTCCACGTGTACGCATATCATGTGTCCACTCGACTGGGTTGTGCACTTTTTTTAAACGTAGCGTTATTGAATCCGTTCGACTGACGGCTTTATTAAATGGTGTATACACTTTTGGACGTTTGAGGGATTAAAATATGGATTGGGATTTTTTGCTGTTTGATCTGATTGTATAATGTTGTTTTGATTATAAAAACCAAATATAGTTTTGAATGTCGTATAAAGTATTTCTTTTCGATTCGAAAAAACCCTAAATCATTATATTAGATTAGATAAGAAAATTATAAAACATTACTTTGTTAAATAAAAGGTAAAAAAAATCTCAAGTCACAAATGTATTTTCTCCAAATAGAACAACAATCCGAGCAATAAAAACCACAAAACACACGAAACAACCGCCCATCCCCAACACAACGATACATTTTTAATTAAAAATGGCAGCAACAACAATAACGCTAACACATCGAACAATTTAGCTAAATCCATAAAACCATTACACTTCCCCTGTGCAAACATCTCAGATTCACCACGATAAACTGTTGTAATTCACGAGTATCGCATTACCGCCCGACGTTAGCCGATGTCGCCCGACGGCGCCCGACGTCACACGACGCCGCCCGATAATACGCGACACGCGCCGATTATGAAATCCGATGAGGTAATCGTGTGAGCAGTTGGGGTTAAGTGTAGAGGGGACGGGGATAGTTTTATGCCTACGAACCCTGTATAATTATGATATTGGCAGGCTTTGGTGTTTACTGTATTACGAATGTTGTCCCTAAACGTAAGAGCGTTACCACATTATCCGATCCGATATCGATATCGGACGCCGATACGATATCGGGGCAAGTAAAATGTATGAAATATGAACCTGCCTTTCACATTGTCCGTTCCGATATCGGATATCGGAGCCGACACCGATATGTTGCAGGCACCATCGGCCGCCCGTGAGCCATCGGACGATAATGTTTGTATGTGTGCTATACGTGTATCTTAATTGTCTCTGTGTGCGTAGAGCCCGAGCCGAAAATGTGTGTCTTGTTTCTTGATACTGTTTGTGAGATGAATTAGCAAATAATTGAATGTGGATTCACTCATACGAAAGTAATTAAAAAACTTTCTAGGTGCGTTTTGTAGCTTGCTAAAAAGAGTATAAAATGCTCCCTCTGAATATCTAGCTTCCACAATGGGATGTATGTATCCAATACTGTCTGTGGACAGATCTTTTTTTGCGTCTCAAATATAATAGATACAGCAAATAAAGTTTTCTATTATAGTCTGCCATGATGACCTGCCCGCACTAAACTATCGAGCAAATGGCCGTATCGGAACGATTTTGTCGGATATATGTGAAAATAGCACATGGTGTCGGCTATCGGATGTCGGTTATCGTCGTCCGATACCGATATCGGATCGGATAATGTGGAAACGCTCTTAGTGTTCGTAACTAAAAGGTATCGTGTTGACCAGTAACTGGGTTGAGGAGGTCAGATATACCTCATGTAAAACACTGGTTTTAGGTGCGTCCGGATAGACGGGAAGCACACCCCAAAATAGTTGGGAAAAAGCTAAGCAGATGATAAAATGTAGCCTTAATGTGCGAGGATCTAATTGTTTTACGCCATGATACGAAAAGTACTCTTTTCGTAGTAATTTCGCGAAGCAACCAAACACCTGAAAATTATATGAGAAAAATAATTTAATTGAGGAAGCTTTCTGTACTTAATTGAGGCACATTGTATTCTGCCTAATATATTTTTTTACTTCTATATTTTTATACCACACACTAAAACCAGCCCTCTAAGAGTAACACTCACAATAGGCAGAAAACAGACGCCCCTAATTTTCAAACAACCACACATCTACTCTATGCCCTGTCCCTCGTTAAGGGTGTGCTACCCTTGTAAAAGTCAGCGTGAATAGAGCTAATCCTTATCACGGCCGAGGGGTTAGAGTGAATCAATTAAAGATAAGCAAATATGCTTCATTGTGGACCGGAGGGATTGAATTTGTTGGTGTGAGAAAGGAAATTAACTTTTGCCGGATAAAACGATCCGTCATCGTCTGACGCGCCCTTAATCGTGATCAAAAACTAAATTGTTTGAATTGTTTTGTTGGATTGGCGATGTCATGTGTCTTTTGGGGAAAATGTGGGAAAATATTATTTCTATGTGTTCTTTTTTCAAAGTTTTCAGTCTGTGGGAACTGTTTAAATTCTTTTTATTTTTAGAATACAACCCAGCTATTTTTTTCTCTTTTCTTTTCCCGCAGGATTAAGCAGAGGTGTATCAATGTGGGTACATTGATACACCTCTGCTTAATCCTGGGACCATGATGGTCCTATGATGATCATGGGACCTAAACATACCAGCGAACTGTGGGGGTCCACAGTTTGCTGGTATGTTTAGGTCCCATGTAATCGAAGGCGAGCCTATTGCCATTAACCGGGCACAAAATCCTAACGCCGAGCTGATACTAAGAAGTTCATAGATAAACCCAATAACACTAAATAAATAAAATTAAATACAATAATACCTGTTCAGATTTCTGACAAACATAAAATAAGCTTATAAATAATGCAATTATGTAGAGAGTATCTCGAAAAAAATCTCAAATATTTCGTAACTCTTTTTACGCAAAAAATACGTGACTAAAGCACGTAAATCTTAAGAAAAATATAATTTTGTGTTAGCAATTACCTACCAAAACTTCATATTATTATAGTGAGATAAGATTTATAACAAACTATTTTGTGTTGAAAAACTACTTAAGATAAATCAGGAACCTAATTGTATAACTGCCGGATTAAATATAATTAATCATTTTAATCCAAAACGGAATAAAATAATAATTATTTAAAAATCTCCGCTCTAATACCTTGAAACGTCTTCACAGCCAATCTTTATTAACATTATAAAGAATTTATTTTATTATAAATTCTGCTAATCCACCAATGAAAATTTTACGCCTAATACATTTTATAGAAAGAACGTAAAATATAACCAAAACTAGTTCTAATAAAAGAATCGATTTGGGAAAATAATAAAAATGTCTAAAATCTAATAAATTAATCATGCTACCTATTACAAGGGATCGAATGGTTCTCCCCACACTGAATTATTCATGACTAAATTAATAATATTAACAATAAAACCCATTATGGCATCCACCGGTTATTATTAATATTGCCCGGTCGGCTTTAACCGGCCATTATTAATAAAAAATTCAAATGCGTAGGATTACAAGCGTAAGCCGTGGATCCGAATTGTTTAAAGTTCTCACAATAAAAAATGGTTATAAATTGTGATCGTGCGCATGTGAGGGTGTGTATTGTGTAGTGGGGGTGTGCGTGTGTGGGTGTGGTTATAGCTTAATAGTGATGTAATGTGGTATGCGGTAATCCCTTGTGTGAAATTTCAATATGGTTGTTTGGGATTGGGATTTGGTTATGATAGTAAATCCCAGAGGATCACGGGGGATAAATGAGTGTTCCTTATAATGAAATTCATGTGATTTTGGTAAGCAGATACGATTTAGTAATGACGACTTTTAGCTTTATGGTGACGTTTTTATTTTGTGTGGAGTTAGTTCGAAATAATTGTTTTGATTATGTGTCATCTTAAGGCCAATTATCGTAATGTAAAACGTTCAAAATCTAGTCGCAATCTTATCTCAGCGACAATCAATGTCGTAAAAATGACAAAAATACTGATAGAGGTGTTAGTTTTGACACATTGAGACTGGGATAAAAATACTGGTACACCTCTGCCTAACCTTTCGGGGAATACAGGCGTGATGGTATATATATATAAAAATACTAGAGATCCCTGATTTCAATTTAGGAAGAAGTTATCTACCTTTAACTAAGTACAACAAATTAAGTAAATACTTAAAACATATCATCATCATCTGCTTAGCCTTTTCCTTTGGTTTTCTTTATCTTTTTTAAATAAGTACTCAAAAATATATATTAACCAAAAAATTCAGGAAAAATCTTACGCCATTATTACCTACAGCAGATTTTTCCAAATTTTATTTATTCAGTAAACCATTAAGATTAGGCGTCACGCGTGTATCCGTCATCAACGACGCACATTAGCGTCAAGCGGCCCCGCAGCGTGTGCTGATAAACGCTAATACATGTGCGTCAAATGTGCGTCTTGTGACGACATCGTGCATTAATAACATTGACGCGGAAAAATCGACAAGTGTACCTACGTATTGGCGGTATGTTTCCATTGGCAAGGACGAAACGGGTCTTTCTGATTGAAAAGTTTCTTTTGCCCTCATTTGAGAGACACCTAACTTGCTTGCGCAATAAGTGTCAATTTTAAGAACTTTTTTAAGTACCTAGCGGGTAAGCTAGGGTTTTTCATGAAATGCTACGTTTTTCAGCGACCGGTGAAAAAAATTACTCCTTAGCGACTGCTAAGAAGTAATTTTTGGTAGAGAGATTAATTACTGCCGATTCAAAAGACATCAACGACCAATTAATGACTTTAGAATAACATCACCCTTCTTTTGGAGCAGTCGGTTAATAACAAATACTAGGTACTAGATGATGATGATGAACGTACTAGACAAATATCTCTTTACTTAGCCAAATTAAAGTATAAAAAGTATTACTAACAGTAGGGTTTGCAGTATCGTGCTTGAAAGTTATGACATTATTATAATAATGTCATTACTTTCCCTAATATAAATTATGTTAATAAAAAATGGCAGAAATAAACAAGGGCTTTAGCTATATAAGCTCTTTTTTATCTATATTCAACCTCGTCTAATTGTGGAAATCTGAGAACAAGATCTCTGAGTTTTAAACCAGTAGCCCAAAAAAACCCCATCCAACATTGAAAACACACCCAAATCCACCAATATTTCACGAACACACACATCACAACTCTCGCGCACATTATAAATGATTATCACCTGAACCGAGCATCGAGTGAGGCTAATGATTCCACGCTGAACAATAACATAATGTGGGGGAAAGTTCGATAGCACTGTTCTTTCATTAGAGGCTTTTGAAAGAAAGAAAGAAAGTAAGAAAGAAAATTGCGGTAACACACGGCTGTTTAATGGTATTATTGATAGGTTAGAGAAAAGTTTAACGGAGAAGGGAAAGCTTTAGGGCGAATTCCGTTTTGGTTTATAGTTATCAATAATGATTACTTTAAGCAATAATAGAAATAAGCGCGACATCCACACAGGAGGTTTTGAGTTCGATTCCAAGGTCGAGTAAAGTGTCTTTGGGTTTTTCTATGAAATTCTCAGTAGCAGCTCGGAGTTTGGATTGGTGCCCGGTTAATGGCAATAGGCTCGCCCCCTATTACATGGGATCTAAACATACTAGCGGGCCGTGGATGTATATTGGTGGAGTCTATCTATCCCTTTGAGAAATACAGTCGTGATGGTATGTGTTCTGAACATAACCCTTTGTCCATGCAGATGATTGTAAGTTCGATTTTCCTGTGCACTTAGGATAATAGGTAATGTGAGCGTAGTTTTGCCAAAAATGAAATACATTTTGAGGACTACGATATGCCTTAGCTTGTTAGAAATAGAGTCCAGATTTTAAATGATACTTTAATATTAACATTTAAAAAGTACAGTGTAAGGTCGTTTGAATCCTTTGAATCTGAAGGTCAATTTTACTAATTAAAAACGTTCGAAATCTAGTCAACAATCTAATCTCAGCGACAATCAATGTTAGAAAATGTAAATGCAAATTAGATGCATTTTTGACAGATTGTGACTAAGATTACATGTTCCTACAAGTTTGTAGATAAACTTCTACGACTAGAAATACGTAGTGAATTGACGTCAATGATAGTCAGCTAATCATTGCAAGAGGCTATTTATTCAACGGTAAAAAAAAAGCTAATTTATACTAACACTAGCAAACTGTCCGCAACTTCGTCCGCGTGGCTTATTTCACCCTCGTTAAGTTACGTTTTTGGTAACTCCTCTGCTCCTGTGGGTTGTAGCGTGATGTTATATATTCTATATTACTCAGGAATAATGCAGCTATCTATTAGGGAAAATTGTTAAAATCGGTCTAGTACTTTAGGAGCCTATTCGTTACAAACAAACGAAAAAATATTTGCTCTTTATAATATTAGTAAAGACAATAGGAAGATGTAACAAGAAGTGGTTTTAACAGCAGTTTTTTAAAAATTCCTGCCTTATTTCCTAACAACAAACAACCCTTTTAGCAAACAACCACTTGCCATCATCCCTAACTTGTTATCTATTTAGCGTTCCGAGTGCGTTACTAACACGGGTAGAACGGGTAGCACCCCATCATTTAGTGGTCTAATGGGTAAAGCAAAGTTTGTACAGCGACCACCCATGATCAAATTGTTCAATGCTCAGGTGGTTAATGCATCTGTGATTGGCTTAGTGATGGAATATTTAGGATAGGTGAATGGGAGACTTGGATTTGAGGTGTCTTATAGATTGAATTAAAAGAAATGCAACTGGATTGAGAAACCTTTTCCTTTTTAGAAATTGGTTAATGATTCCAACCTGTTTCAGTTTTAAACGGAAATAGTAATTTCAAATGTTATGATGCAGGTTTTCTCTCGTAGGTATTGGTCATCGGTGTTACTTTGTTGTAGTCAAATAAATGTTTTATACTTAGTAAGAAGAACATGTTAAGTTCCTTCCATTCTATTTATCGAAAGTTGTAAAGGCCCCACTCTTTTATATCCATGCTAATATAAGGTGAGGTTGTTTGACTGATTTTGATGAAATTTTGTACAGAACTTAAACTCCAAAAAAGGACATAGGCTACTTTTTAATCCGCGACTTCATCTGTATCCGCAATAACCGACATTCATGGGGACAAATTACCAGCCATGCGATCTCTTCACAACCTTTGGTTAACTAGTAGAGAATGCCTAAGGCATTAAGTCTTTGCCTTTGTACTTTTAGTTACATAAAGTTTAAATAAATGAATAAAATCGCGTACAAAAGCCATCATAAAACAGTAAATTTTCTCCTTCATTCCAAAATTATGTAATTCTTCAAACAATCCAACACTCCTACCTCCAATAACAATAATCTCACACGTTACGCATGCGTTTAGCGTCCTAACTGGTGGCACTATCATACTTCCTAATGAGTACAGCACACAGTATGGCTGACCACCCGCGATGATCAGCTGGGGCTTTTGGGCATAAGTGGCTGAAGATTGGGCTTCAACACCGTTTTAAGTAGGCAAGTATTGGTCTCTTTGCCACGATCTTTGCCCTCTACCGATGGATATTTACAAGTCCGCATTTGTACTTTTTGTTGCATTAAGCTTCAATTAATAAATTAATGGTATAAAAAAAACGGTAATTTAAAAAACTAAAAAACCCGACTGCTATTTTTTAAAAATCCCTAGAACAAGATAAATTGTAGCAGTCGGGACCCATTCTAGAAATGGAGGATTAGTGAATTGAGAGCACATACCTATATTACATTGCAGATGGTCCCGAATGGGTCCCGACTGCTACAATTTATCTTGTTTTAGGGATTTTTAAAGAATAGCAGTCGGGTTTTTTAGTTTTTTAAATTACCGTTTTTTATTTTTTATTTTTTTAGTGTTTTAAAAAAGAAATTAATATACCCAGTATCACTCTTACAGTAAATACGAATCTACCGACACCTCTCAAGCTAAAATCCATCGAGCCGTTCAGCCTGCAGAGCGAGCCAAACATTTGAATTTGGCGCCAAAAATCCGCCATTTTGTTTTTTTTTTTATATACCCAGTGTCACTCTCACAGTAAATACGAATCTAACGACACCTCTCAAGCTAAAATCCATCGAGCCGTTCAGTCTGCAGAGCGTGCCAAACAATTATACATACAAACTTACATACATACATACATACAAACATACCCTCGAAAAACATAACCCTCCTTCTGTCGCAGTCGGGTAAATATAGATATTTTTTTGTATCTTTGACTGATTAAGACTGAGATTAGAATTTGCAACATTCCTATACTAACTAATTCTTTTATTGAAACAAAAAAATATTTTAAGCTGCCTTTCTAAAATAAAAACCTAGAGAGAAGAATTAAAATAAAACACCTAAAGACTAACTATTGGAAATACGGTAAAAGAAAAAAGAAACGCATGAATACCCGGCCTTATATTGATTACCCAATTAATAGACATGGCTGGTAATGTGGTGTTAATGAGCCCCCACGAACAACATACAAATCAAACAACGTTATTTGATCATAGTACTATCCTTAAATATGTACCTTACGTGCTATTAAAAAGCTTGTACAAGATTTTTAAAAAACCAGTGTTATAAAAGTTTCGAATCATTAACACGGAAACTATAGCAATTGCAAATATGCAGTGTGCACATGAAGAGCTTCTTTATATACAGAGAAAGAACAAGCGTTTATAAGCACTTTTGCTTAAAGAGGATTGGCGATTTCAGGTTTCCTAAATTAGTTATACCGCTTTGAGACCGCATGAAGACGCTGGATGAAAGCCGCTTCGGTCCTTTTGGAAATCTATGAGGGAGGCCTGTGTCCAGCTGTAGACGTTTGCGGCTGATAACGATGATGATGAAAATAATAAGTCCAAGATTCCTCACGATGTTTTCCTTGACCGATGATATTAACGATAATCAAGTTAAAAGAACAGATATAATGAATAAGAAAAATAAATAATAATATTATAAACAAAACCAAATTCATGCATTTATGTTACGCCATCAATAATTAATGATATTATTTTATCTAAAATTTAAATAAATCTACTGATAAACAAATGAAGATCTAATTAACCACGATTTGATTTTCGAAATCGTGCCTGTCCGTGACCGGTGATCGGAAATGATTAGGCACCGGCATTTCAGAATAGATGATCTTTTCAGGTCAGTACGGCCTCGGAGAATAGAAAGATACTAAAGACTTTATTGAAAACGTTTTCAATCAAATTAAACGAGCTTTATGGTCTAAGATCCCAGTAATGTTAAACTTGCGTCATTTTAGCATGGCTGAAATTTTGGGGATAGATAGAGTTGTTAAGAAAGTATACATACTGCAGGTGCCTTTTATAGATTTATAATTTTTCCTCTGTCCTAGATAAAAGTAATATCTATTAAAAGTTTCAGATAGTTCGTAACTGTGTTTATTTGCTTGATACTGTCACATTCTCTACATAACTGTCACAATTCCCATAATATTCCTGTTACTTTTATATATTATCAATACCAAAGAGGCTGTACATTAGCAGTACTTTGCTAGCTTCAATAACCACTAAAAGGTCTCACTTGTACGTAAGTAAGTAAGGTACCTTTCAAAACTGATATTTCAAAAAGTGCCCCGGCATTGAAGCTAGCAAATCCGCATAGGAATGCAGACTTGCTTGCTCCTTCAAGACATATACCTCAATCTACCCTCTAAGTTACAGCCGTACGTAAATGACATAGTTCTACCGACTGTGGGATCTCAGTCTATTACTAAAACGTTTGGATGAAACAATAGCAGAAATAAGCATATTTTGTAAATAAAAAATAATTGGCTGAGATTTGAAATTTTTGATTTAAGATTTGCTGCAGACTATTTCGCAAAAAAAAAGTACAGAAAAAGCAGAAGGCCTAGAACCTACTAGTAGCAATGGTTTTATAAAATTAAATCAAAAGCTTATAGAATGGATATGCGCATTTTTTTATTGAAAAGTTTCCATACTTATCTCTTCCATCTCTATTAGTCCCAATCTCAGTGCAATTATTTGTTGAATTAACAGAAGCTAGTTGGTCTGTATATACATATTTATTTATATATTATTACAATAATTATATAATGCAGCGTGCCACTTTACATTTTAACATCATTCATCATCACTTTACATCACAGAACATTTTCATAATGTCATACAAAACAAACAGTTTTGTTCTAAAATTAAATCAATGTCATGTAACAATACAACCTTCAGCATTATTCACCTCTTTCTATCCACAATCATACCTCATACAATTTATCCTTAGTTTTTTTTTATCTGCCTCTATCGAAACACAAATATTACTGGCTTGCAAACCCCTGTAATAATACGATCTAGTCTCCATGTTCGAACTATTCAAATTCGATATTCAAACCTATCTATTACCACTGGCCACTAGCTATTAAAATATAAACTAAACCATAAACAATAACGAATATCCAAGGCGTTACTATAAATACTGAATCTCGTACAAACTCGTATTATGATACTAAAGGCGTCTCCATACATGTTCCGATGCAATGCAGCATAACATCGAATAGCAACGCATTGATGTCATAAATATCTATACATCGAACCGTAAATATAAGGAACAAAGCGGTACAAACGTATAAAACGACCCTACATCTCTTAATGATATGTAGATTCCCTACATTAGTTACATGACTGTGTTCTCAGTGAAAACATCTCGCAAACTCCGTGATGAAACCTGTCTCTCAAAACACAAGTACACTTCAGGCCAAAATCACCTCTAAAGTATTCACTTAAAGTTTATTCTTGTTTTGTAGAAAAGAAAACTTAAGACGTTGTACCCGGAGAACCATATCGACTCATTAAACAAGACATAATTTAAACGCATCCTGTACCAACATTCAATTTAGTGTTTCAGACCAACGATACACGTTTCAATTTTGTCTGTTAACTATTGTCAAAGTTACTGCATTTGAGAATTGAGGCTTTAAGCTCGTGTATTTTAAACTGCGATCGAAATGCAGCTTAATTGAATTCGGAATAAGGTTGATATTGAATTGTTTTATTTCGAAATTGAGACATTAGAAATCTTCGAGCGACTATTACCGTGTTCTTTTAACAAATGCACGACGGCGTACGGAGTAAGATGTAAGTTTGTGCCGGCGTGCATAAATAAGGCCCGAAGAAGTATCGGTTATTTTAATACTGAGACCCCAGGTGGGCGTGGACCCATCATATATCATCGGCAACAATTATTAAATTATCTTTTTCGTTGACATTAAGTAATTGTTTCGGTTGGTCCGTGCTCATAACTGGCGCGCCGAGCGATGAGGTATCGTTTTTAAATTGTCGTTTTAACTTGTGCTTAAATTCCTTTGTTTAGATGTAATTTTATTAAATGATGACATTATTAAAAAATACCTTTCATCGTTCGTTCTAATGGCCGTACCAAAAAAACGTGAAAGTCATTTTAAAACACATTACTAAATTTTTTTATAGGATTACGTTCCCACATTTTTTTATCCAATAACTACTAATTCCGCATTAAGCTGTCTCATAGCAGGACATTGAATTATGACTATCAAACGAACATAACACGATTACCATCAACAATTCACCAATAGATACGATAATTGAGTTAAAACACGCTGTATAAGCAATTACGCCGATTAAATAGTACGAAATCTTGTATATTTAGTTGTGGCATTAATCATGCACGGCAGTGTAATCGGGTCAGGCGGGCGTTGGTATAATGAATCAAAGGGGTAATTAACTAACTAATACACTTATCAGGACATGAAGTGTACACGTTCAATTGGAACAGAATCGGGCTCGGTGTAAGCTAGATGCTTGCGGCTCGATTCTCGAGCTCTCGGGCAATCGAATCCAGTTCAGATTGCCTTGAGGATTATAAATTGCAAATAAACTAATCATTTGGAATTGCTCGAATTGTTTGTGACTATTTAGATTATTGTGATGGGACTGTTTAAATTGTATTGATCATGGAGTAAGACGAGAATGTCTGCTTTTCATTACTTGATTAGATTTCTAGAAGTAATTCAAGGTGTGAAACTTAATAATATAAACTTTTGACATAACATTTAACATTTTTGTTATTTACTGTGTATATCTGTATGACTTGTTCTAAATTTGAATGTTTAGCGTGTGTTATATTATTTTTATTATTCTGTTTCTATGTTACTATAATTGACTTGCCAAAATTATTTCAACATGAATAATAGTATCTATGGATATTGCAAAATATTTCTTGGTTTTTCTCGATTTTATCATTATCAAATAAATAGTTAGACTTTTTCCAGAAATCATTTATTCATCTTTAAGACAAGACAGTTGGAAATTACTTTAATTACTGAGCAGCAAGCCCTAACTTTATCAAATAAACATCGATAGAAAGCCAAAACTAGGTCTTATAATACCTATGATTTATCTACAATAAAGTACCGAGTATTATAAATGCAATCATGGCTCTAATCTAACTAATATGCAAAAGTAAGTCTGTTTGTCTATTTTTCCGTGAAGTGGTAACAATCTCATAACTTTAAAACTACTTAATCGATCGTAATGATATTTGACAAAGAAGAGGCTTAAGATCTGATTAAAAACGATCGGCGACGGCTACTTTTTAATCCGACGCGATCGAAATCCCGGGCAAAAGCTAGCCTAACTAATATTAAAAATGCGAAATTAGGCTTGTTGATTTGTTTTTTATTATGCTTTTACGGCTAAACCACAGAACCAATTTTGATGAAATTTGGTACAGATTAAGCGTGAACTCTAAAAACGAACATAGGCTAATAATAATCTGCGGGTTGTTCGAAAGAGATACCGCGCCCCGGAACGCAAAGGGCACTTGAAGGAACATAGACGGGTTTTAGTCAGTAAAAGTCTGACACTCCCTCCCGCCCCGCCCAGGGCGGGGGAAGTTATTTGATGATTTCCCGTCTATAAAAAAAAAAAAAAAAAAAAAGGCTAATAATAATCAACATTGACGCGGGCAAAGTTGCAGGCAAAAACTAGTGGTAACATAAAGGAAACTTTCAGTAATAAAATGTCAATGTTGTCGCATTGGAAAGTAGATCAGAATCTAATACATTAATGTTTCCGTTCTATATTATCTGAAGTAGGAAGATTACGTATTAATAATGTCACCGGCACAGAATGTAGTGATACTGGTATGTGGGGATCAGATCGATCTGAGGTGAGCTTTATATGGAGAAAATGAAAGTTTCAGATGTACGATAAACATTGAGGATATTATGAAAGAGGGTAGTGGAGGAAATAAAGAAATAACAGGTGAATGTATGTTGGTTGAATTGAAGAAAATACTATAAGATAAATTTCAATATTTAACACAAGTAAATTCGTCTGCATAAATGTCATTTACGCGGATGAAGACGACCAATAAAGACCGCGGGAAAACGCTGGATACAGGCCGCTTCCAACCGGTCTTTTTGGAAAGCTATTGGGGAGGCCTATGTCCAGCAGTGCACGTCCTGCGGCTGAAATGATGATTGTGATGATGCGGATGAAAATGCAGGTAAAAGCTAGTATACAGAGACTATTATCCATTATCAATTCGAAATTAACTCCAGTCAGTCTGTTACACTAGTTACTATAAGTTTGAACCCCCCGGAAAAGACATAGCCTAGTTTTTATTCCACGACTCCATCTGCGCCCGATAGAGCCGACATTTATGCGGAGGAAGTTGCAGGCAAAAGCTTCTTAAACATATTATAGTTATCATTGAAAAAGTAATTATGTTAATGAGTAATGAAGTGATGATGTGATGTATCAACTTGGACGAGGCGAAAGTAGTATGTAAGTATCGTAGCAGGTGGCGTTTTGTGGTTTCTGCCTACCCCCATGTGAAAAAGTGAGTTGAGGCGTGAGTTTATGTGTGTATGTGTATGAGTTGAAAAGTAAAGAAAAATAATACTCGCGATCTCTATAGAATGTCATACAAAACTTTTGCCACATAAAGTACCATTCCACCTGTACTGATTGCGTACCGCGATCGTATCAGCCGACCACATTATTGTCTTAATTGATACGTTTTGTTCGTGCCCGGAGCTAGATTAAAATAGTTTAAATCGCTAATTCCTTGATTTAACTCGCTGTGTTGCGTTTGCGATCCTTAGTAATAAGATCTGAAGATTGGCTTTATTTATAGTTCTGTTTGTGTTCGTAATGGTCGAGTTTTGTTTAGTTGTGTTCTTAATTGACGTTTAATTACTATTGGGTCTCATAGCCGACTTATTGTGGGTTTTAATGTAGTTCAAGATTATTTGAAAAAGTGTCCTTTTACACTACTAAAAAAATGCAGACATTTCTAGAGCGATGCTCGAGTAACGTTTAAAATAAGAGTCATTATTGAAACAACGTATACCTTTCCTACTTTCACTTTTTTTATTATACTATTTAAACTTAATTACTACATACTAGCTTATGCCCACGACTTCATCCGCGCTAGTATGAGATATCTAGAGATTGCAATTCATTTCTACTTAGAGATTAGCCGGAACCAAACAAACAGGAAAAAAAGTTTTTTGCTTAGTTCATGCTCACATTCATATGCATTTACAAAAAAACTGTGATAATGACATGGCAAACAGACACTTCAATTATATTTATTTGCATAGATTTATCTTTACTACAATATTTTATTCCCATAGCCGTCATGGCAACTCAAAACCTCTTACATCCAACCTCTCAATGGCGTCTTCACATTCACAGGCCACATAAAACAATCACATGAAACTATTAATCCTGCTTCATGGAACACGTTGAGATGGCAGAAATGGCGGCTGCTCCCTTCGTATATCATAAATTTGAATATTCCCGAGCGGCCAGTGGGATAATATAGTGGGTTATTGTCATGACTGGCGCGACGTCGCACCAGAAATAAAACACGTGGAAAAATCGCGAATTTTGTGTCGGAACTAACAGATACAGAGTAGGGGGACGGTTCAGAGAGTTTTGTGGGTTTTAAATTGGTTTATTTAAATGCAAAAGTTAACAAAAAAAAAAAATTAAATCGTATTGTTAATATAAAAAAAAAAAATTATATTTATCTAATTTGCAGAGTTTATAAAGTGTTACATTACTCTACAAGTATAACGACATTTATTGAAATTATATTAGTCTCAACTTTACCATCTTATTTACATAGATAAACTGGTTTCATAATCTTCCATTACATATTATGTTATCTTATATCATCCACAGGCTTATTAAGTAACTTATGCTACTTAGCTGAGTCTTTTCAAAATGATTTTCATTTCCCCGGATTTTTATTTCAGGAACAACAAGTATTTTAATCCATTCTATTTATTATTTTTCCACACAACAGCTCTTTATCCAGAATTAAATGGATTCCCACGAATCCCCTCAACATTCCCGTCTAAGTTTACGAAAAACTCCAATTACTTATTCCCCAAGATATACCAAAATCATATTCCTCCCTTATACACTACTCTGTGTCAGGATTGAGACATCCCGAGTGGCGGGGCGCAGCGCTTGCCTCGCGAGGAATGTTAATATGCAAACCGAGCCGGTCGCTTCTCACAAATATCTATCAATACCGCTCATGCTGCCCATAGCTTACTGATTCCAAGGATTTTTGTGTTATTGTCTTCTTATAATTGTTGTAGAGCTCTGTTCGTGAAACAGCTTATCCGAAGAAGTACAAGAAATCGGCTATCATACATACTATGATGAATTTTGGATGGTCCCTTTTAAATGGAACACAGCAATACAGCTTCTGTTGCAGTATATTATGTTGTTTATATAATTACCAACACAGGAGACATTTCATTTTCTTTTATTGTTCTTTAACCAAGGGGTGTCAAAATGGACCTTATTACTAAAATTTCATCCGTCTGTCACAAAGCTGTATTTTTTAAATAATAACATTTCTATAGTGTGTGTATTGCAATGGCCGCTAAGACAACAGATAATAAAAATATAAAAGTTAAAATATTAAGTGGGGTCCCTTACAACAAACGGGTTTTTTTTATATAGTGTTAAATATATATATATGTTAAATATACGGTTATACGGAACCCGGAGTGGAACAATAATAGGCTGGTATTATAATTATTATTTATATTTTTTGTACTTAGCTAATCATCAAATCATCTTGCTTTATTTAATTGATATGCAAATAAAATGCATCGACCGACCCTCTCACAAATTAAGTATGCACTCAATCAATTCAGATTCCTTTTGATTCAGGAGCTAAAGAGCGTATACATTTCCGGCAGATCTTAAGGGCGGTAATCAAAGCGGCCATTACGACTATTATTACAACAATAAATAAAGAAATTATCGTCAAATCGACCATAAAAAAGCTAAATCCAATTAATTTAATCTGAAATAGGATCTCGAATTTGTTTTATTCATAAATAAACAAGAGGCTATCGTTAGTTGAAATCTGTCCTCGGCCTTTTTTGATTGAAAACTATGTTTTGCTCCCGACAACTTTGTTTTTACCGGTTTCGAACGAAAAATCACGCTGAATTCAACCTTATTCCTCTTCAATAAGATGTTCGAGTGTTGATTTATTGGTCATTGTTATGTTTGTGTGTTCGCATAGAATCCTATTGTTATTTCCATACGTCACATCAAGGGTATGCGATGAAGGGAGCGCAGTTTACTATAATTAGTTTGTGTTTTATCTCGATCGTCGGATTCGCAATATTTAATTGTTAAGAGCTGTTTATGTGTGACAGTGATCACTTTGGTGTGTTTAATTAAAATATTCTTGATGAACCTTCTAAAAAGGGAAACGAAAATAACTTCAATAAAACACTAAAAAATACATTAGTCATTATTTCTATCTTAAAACCACTGCTGTTTTGTAGCCACCTACATTAAATTTGTAGCTTCTACCCATCTACATAAGACTGACATTTCTATGACAGAACTTACACAGTAACTCCTGAGTCGGTAACACCAGCTCCCTCAAATCCCGTGTCCTCACACTTATCACGTCTACAATCACGTCGCTTGATGTCCTGATGAATGAACGTTTTGTGATGCTAATACACAGATTATGTATTAAAACTACTGTTCAACCTCCTTGTACCAAAACAGCCTAACCACCAGCACACCCCATTTGAAAATCAACCTTAGAGTTTTAAAGCTAGAGTTGAAATTCTAGTGTCGTGTTTAAGTGAGATGTAAGTTCAGATGTTTTTGTTAGGTAATGAGGTATAGTCTAATAGTACACGTGTTTCTCTTATCTCAGATTAGTCAGTTTCAAAGCTTTGTCTCTGGTTGTCGAAGGGTAGTTGTAAATTGACTGTGAATGATTTATTGGTGACGTTGATCCGATCGGGTTGATGGTGATTTTTGATTGGGGATTTTTTGAGCTGTTTGGTAAATATAGTTATGGATAGAATATATTATTTACGGTTTTTTTCTGACACGATTAAAGAAATTCTCTGTAAGAACTGGAGTCTGATACATGTTTGAATCTAAAGAATAATTCTACTTATTGAAAACGTTCAAAATCTAGTCAAAATCTCATCTTATAGCAACAATCAATATCAAACAAAGTAGGTAAATTAGAGGCATTTTTGAAGATTGGAACTGAGATTATATTGTGATGATTACTTAAAGTTAGTAGAATTGCTCCCCTGATATTGTATTCTACCTTCGAATTTTGACCGCAATCGCAGCATTTAATCAATGTTTAATGAAATAAAGAAAGATTTTAAGTGCGTTTATTAATTATTAGCCACATATTAACAGGCACATAATGTAAAAAAGGAAAGCAGTAAGAACCTGTTTTATATAATAAAAAAACCTCGTCGTGTACCTGCGCCAATAAATGGCAATGGTAAACTTCCTAGATTCTAATATCAAACTAAATCCTTTCAAATTTCTTAATAGTAGTAAAATGATATTCTCCATAATTACCCAAGTCCTAATAATAATTCTCGCAACATTACCACAACAACATCCAAACATTCACCTACAAACATCCAACAACAACAACAACAACAAAATGCCTACTCTAACACCGTCATTATAATTCGTAAACCCCACAAGAATGGCCATCTTGAATTCGAACCCGACCGAATTAAAAAGAACATCTTCGGAATAATCTTCGGAATAAAAACTGTTGGTGTAATGAGAGAGGCTGGTCGTCGGACGTGCCATACATCACGCTATCTGATCTGGCCACCGATTGATTTTCGGAAATCGCCTCCGAATAACCCTGATGATAAAGTGATTTACGGGATGAACATACGGGCTGGGCGTTTGGCGAACTTTGAGATGAAGACTTGATTTGTTTTTATTTTTGAAGATCTATATTTGAAAATATTTCGTAACATTTTTTTGAATAAATAAAGGGTAGAATTATTGTGAATTCTGCCGTTACGGGCTTACAAACACCAGTGCATGCTGTTCTGGTGTTTCCTCTAGAAGTCCTGGCAGTTGACTCAAGTACAAGTACCAGATATGCCTACTTGGTGTAGTTTTGCCAAAATGAGCCATACCACAATCTCTCAATATTTTAATTAATTACGTTAAATTAATTCAATATATCAAATGTCCAGCTATAACAGTTCAACGCACTTTCAAAATTCAAATCAAGCAATTAATTCTAAAAATCTGAGAAACGTGTGTTGGTTCGTTTTGACAGAACTAGGCTCTATTATATCTGCCTTATTGTCCTTCAAAGCCTCAGATACCGTCTTCGAATTGACCCAGCCGCCTGCTTCATTGCCATTAATATAGTACTTGTACTAAACAGAAATTCTAGTAGAACCATTAAGTCAGCCGAGCGTATACTTATTGCACTTCTCATTCACACACACACATACCATCACGCCAGCATTCCCCGAAGGGTTAGGCAGAGGTGTACAAATCTACACCCACAGTTCGCCGGTATATTTAGGTCCCATGTAATAGGGGGCGAGCCTATTGCCATACTGTCTGACTTTGACTGTGACTTCTCATTCACTCTTCCGATCATTCTTCCAAATGTATGTTCGAAATTTAAATCATAAGCCTGTAACCTATAATTTATTTCATTCACTCTCAAATAACTATTGGCGTTCGAATTTTATAGTGTTGTCCATCCTTACTGTCAGTGCGTCCAGTAATTTTATCGATATCGAATCAGCGCCGCCGATTGGCTCGGTAATGGCCTGATTATCGTATTAGGGCGAGCTGATTATTTTCCACTTTTCCCTTTCTCTTTTTGCATTACACAAATTGTTTGTTTGTGAACTGATAAGGCGAGAAAGCTTTGGGTAAATAGATTATTGAGTGGTGTCAATTTGGGTGTCTTGAATCTATTACAGAATTATAGTGTTCATATTACGTGTGTATGTGTCGTCTATTATAGTCTTCATAGTCTAAGGCGCTCTACAGATAGAGCAGCTTTAATTGACACAATTGTAAAAAAAGCGTTGCCAGTTACAGCAACTGCTACTTACAGCAGCATAGTTACTTAACATTATATGAAAATTGACATAAACTTGTAATTGGTCTTTTTGACGTAGGTACCTAAGTTTTTACTATCTGCATTTTAACAGTAAATGAAAAAGAAGTTATTACATTGTCACCTAAACACGCACTAAGAGGTGGAGTAGCGGACACCAGCGCGTTATACCAATACCAAATACATCGTTACTGGATTCTGACGGGCCTGTTGGTCTAGTGGTTAGCGACCCTGACTGCTAAGCCGGAGGTCGTGGGTTCGATTCCCACCCAGGACAAACTTTGTGTGATGAGCATGATTGTTTGTTCTGTGTCTGGGTGTGATTTATCTATAATATGTATGTATTTATAAATTATATAAGTATGTATATCAGTTATCTGGTTACCATAACACAAGCTCTGCTTAGCTTGGGATCAGATAGCCGTGTGTGAGTTGTCCCAAGATATTTATTTATTATTTATTATTTATTCTGGTCATTATTATTCCTATTTTACGACACGATGACTTCTCAACTACAATATTTTACTAATCACAGGATAGTGACATTCTTTATTGCGTCCCAAAATACAAATCTGAAGAAGAATAAAGTCGTTGCCCATTTACAAGACCACAGAAGTCCGTAGTTCCTTCAACCCTGCTCATACTTCACACCAATGTCACAAAACAGTTCACACAAATTACGATAACACAACAATACCTTTTCCAGCAGTTACAGCAGGACAGCTGGCTGTAAAGTGAGAAAAAGGCAGTGAAAATGAAACAGGTTATTAGTTGAAAATTACCGCGCGTCCCGGCCTGTAACGTCGTCTGCAATAAAGCCTGCCGCCCGGCGGAGTGGGCAGGGACCTAGAGAAACAGCTGGAAGAGAAAATAATTATATTATTAAAGCTGATTATTAGACACCAGTAAGTAACCAATCATGTTGCAGAATTGGTTCGAAAAAGCTTTGGAAATAGGTTATAGTAGGCTTCTGTAAAATTTGAACCATCCATGTTATACGATATTGCTAGATAAAGACCCGGCCACACCGCAGTGGTCAACTTGCGGGTACAGTCAGGAACTGTATATATAAACTCACGCCTTTTTCCATGGGGGTAAGCAGAAACGTAAGAACGTTAACTGCTACGATCCTTACATGCCTCAACCAAGTTCGTACATGATTGTATGACCAAACCCGGTCGCCGTTTACGTATACTGCGCACCCGGCCTTCAGGAACTGCAGTGATATTCATATGGATGTGCCCACACCAACATGTGTGGCCAGTCACGTGCCAGTAGTGACCGTATTAGATTTGTTGTGCCCGGGCTTTGACTAAACGGAAAGAAGAAGTTCACCTTCTGATCTAAGTAAGTGAGTGCAAACTATTCCCAGTGACCATTACTATGGGATCCAAGACATACTTCCTCCAAAAGTGATGAGGTTCGCTATATTGTGTAGTTATTTCTATGGCCCACAGACTCAATCTAACCCTGCATGTTACAGACAAAACTTAAACGACAAAATTAATGTTATTTCTTACAGCAAACACGTACTACGCTACTGTACCTTCTACTCCAAAAATACTCTGTGGCCCTCGTTGAAAACAGGGTGGCTGTGGGGCCTAAGCCCAACCCCCAGAGGGGCCGGAAAGGGGGGGAGGGTTGCAGCGGGCAGAGGGGGGGTGCGGCCTTAATTACCGCCGCTTTTATAGTTTTAATGAGTTCATTTTGGACCGGGGCTAACAAGCGGCGTAATACCTATTTAAACCAATTTTGAAATTAATATCGTGAAGTGTTGCCAGGTGAAAATGTCGATGTTTTGGAGTTAAGGTTAATTTATTCAACTTTTTGTTTCTTTTTTCTTGGTGTTAGGTATTCTAGTTTATATATTATGAAATGGCTATCTTCAGTAACCAGCAATACTTATTGCAATGCTATTTTTAATCTCATTCGCCAAAAACAAAAACCAATGTTGTTATTGTATCGTTCAAACTGCTACAATATCATGTGTGTTTGACTTTATATTTCCTTAATTATTCTTGGTACTAAAGCCTCAAGATACTTGTTTATTTTCCCATTGCGACAATTTTTGACAGCTAAGCTTCCTAAAAACAATAAATGTAAATAAAAGCTCCAAAATACCACATCGATAAAACAAAAGAAACAATACTAACATCCCTAAAAACTTTTATCAGGAGCGCGCAACTCGCGGTCGCCTCGACTATTTTGTCGATATTAATTAAAAAGGGGTCTGTACAAGTTAATATTAAAGAAAATTAAGCAATCCCCTTCTAAAGTTGGTAATGAATTTTCACAATAAACATTTTCATGTTCGCCCGTAAACCGCTTGACGGCGTTTTGTTTCGTAAGCGCTTCAATTTTGTTTCAAAATTAAATTCTGTTACAGTTTGAGCGTTTATTTATTAACAATTATGTGCTGGGCTGTAGAATAGAGAATGTAGGTACTAAGTATACTAAGATATTAAGCTTTGTAAATTGTTAATATAAACCTTCTATGCGTGTATTTAAGTTGTTTTTAGCATGTCATTATCATTTAAAACCATCAAAGACTACAAGGACATTTTTTAAGGTTTTCTATGCATCACAAATCTTAATCACCATTCTGTTTTCAGTCTTCAAAGTGCTGAAAACCAAGTTTTTCAAAAGCCAGATCAGGGCAATTCGGTCTTAAAGCACACTTTTCTCTACAGAAGCTACTAAGACTTTAATTAAAAGGCGTTAAACAAAAACACATGACCAAACACCTACACACTGACCCACCCCACCCCGCGGTGGTAGGTCGGGTAGGGTGGCCACGTAATAGCCTCGCAATTATCGCCCTATTAAGTAGTTTGGAACCGCCATTCACGATGGGCCCCGCTGGGATTCCAGTGTGTTACAATAACCCAACTTCATATACTCTGATGTATGTTTTAATATGTGAAGTGATATTTTGGACTAGCAATTAGTATGGCGTGAAATATTAATATTAACGAGTTTGCGTGACTTAATTAGGGGATATATCTCGGCTTTTTTCGTGTGTGCTGTTATTAGTACTTATTAGAATTGAATTAGATGGTCTTTTATTTTAATTAGAATTTTATGATTCATTAGAGAGCTGTCGTAATTAAAACTATGTGTACTGTACTGTGTATACGCATTTTCCATGGGCAAGTCTAAATGCTTGTTTTGGCACTCTCTCCGTCGGTGATGGTAATAACATTCAGAAAAAAAAATGTTAGAAGATTACATAGTCGAACATATACTAAAGAGGTAGATAAAGTCATGCGGTATAAAAGACCCCATGGAAAAGGGGTGAACATTTCTCGGCAATTCCAATTTCAAAATCAATGAGAATTCTTAACAGAAAAAAAATACAACCAAGCCAGAGTCCTCCAAAAACTACACATCAACTCCAATAGGTATGTCTAATTAAGAGAACCTTGTATGCAGGTAACAACAAATAATAATTAATAAATAATCAATTCGCAGAAGATTATGATTCTAAGTATTTCCGAAACTCTTACTGCAGACTTCTTTGCAAGGTTTGTACACGTTTCCGACGGGAGCCTTAAAAAATCTGGCGTTGTTGGAATAAAAACCGGCGCGCCGGCGTTTAAACAAAATATTCCACCATTGATCCTACTACTATTATAAAGGCGAAAGTTTGTATGTATGGATGGATGTTTGTTACTCTTTCACGCTTAAACGGCTGAATGGATCTGGATGAAATTTGGCACAAAGATAGATTATAGTCTGGAATAACACATAGGCTACTTTTTATCCCGGGAAAATGTACGGTACCCGTAGGATAACACATCAACTGTGACGCGGACGAAGTCGCGGGCAGAAGCTAGTAGTTGAATATTTCAGAAGGAATAGACACAGATTTGACTTACGCAGAGTCTTACAGATAAAAGATATCTAATTCAATGGAGAGAGACTCTCAATGGAGATTTATATGGCTTTATAAAATTGAATATTCAACCTTTTTTTTGTTTATTGTTGATCTAAACGGTTGCAATAGGAACTTCTCCTGTATCGTAGGTGCGTTTACAAACATGTAACGTCATATACACAAACAGCCAGACCAGGAACCACTATGGTAGGCCATAAAAATATTTCCGGAATCGAACAGCGACACGCAACGCAGCAGCCATTCGCTTAGCCTCTGCGTCAACCATGCTACAGAAAGGCTGCATTCCCATCAGAAACGAGTGAAGAATATGAGGTGAAGAATGTGTGTAAAACTCACCAATTACAGTGCTAACGTAGCTCAAGTGATGAAAATGAAATGAAGTTATTGGACATTGTATCTCTCGCTACATCTTTGTACATCTCTACAGAAAACACAGCTTACCTTGGAGATTCTAGAGACTACTTTTGCACCAGACAAACATTATCTAAAATAGATTTTGAATACGGAGACCGGTTCTCAAAACTATTCCAACTATTTACCATACTCTTGTAAGAGTAAAAGGGAAGAAAATATGCAAATTGACTGCAATAAGGCTGCGTTCCTACGCGACACTTGCATCAAATTCAAATTCTACTTTAAATCTCGCAAGTTAAAGTTGATTTTCGAATGTCAATTTATGAGTTATGTTACCTTCTGTACGATGGAGAGCTTCGCCCATTGTTACAACTTCATTTGCTCCTGCATTTGCTTTATTCTTTTTCGAATATTGATTCAAAGTACCTCGTAAGTCGGAATGCGGGGAATTTTTACGATTTGCCACCAGAATATGAGAAAAAAGCATTATACTGTCAATTGTTTTGTTTAGAAGTATTATTTGTGGGCTCAAGTGAAATATATGGCTTTGGTTTTGTTAGTTTAAGTAGGTACCTATGCCGATTCGTTGTGGACTCGTCTCAGTTCTTTGTTTCGTTGCCGAGAGCGATAGAAGTACATTATTCTGTCTAAAAGAAAGAAAGAAATAATAACCTTATTGGTGAGGTAATAAGGTGCTTCGGAAAGGTCGGGTGCGCAGTTCTCGTAACCGGCGTGCTTGTATGACTAGATGTATGAACGTGAACGAGGCGAAAGGAGTATGTAAGGATCGGAGTAGGTTGCGGTTCTGTAGTCTCTGCCTACCCCCATGGGAAAAAGGCGTGAGTTTACGTATATATGTAAATAATATTATTTATACGGCAACAGTTTACATGAAACACACAGTTATTTCAGTAATGTATGCGGATATAGTTTGAACCCTGAACTCTACTAGGTTTACAGTGAAGTTATTTTAATATCTAGCCACAAAATAGTTTGAAATTGAGAGAATAAACGAACTATTAAGTTGAAGTCTCAAAAGGTTTTCGAGAAAGAGATAGGGTTTTTATTGTTACACATACATAAACTCACGCCTTTTTCCCATGGGGGTAGGCATAAACCACGGACCGCCACCTGCTACGATCCTTACACACTCCTTTCGCCTCGTCCACATTCGTACATCTGGTCATACAAGCACGCCGGTTACGAGTACTGCGCACCTGACCTTTCTGAAGAACCTCACCGATAAGGTCAAGGTAGGTCTTTCTGGGGCGTCCCCTCCCGGCATTGCCACTCACATCTGCCATGTAAATCCCTAAGTCCAAGGAAAGGAAGAGAGCGAGGGGGAATGGGAAGCAGTCGCCTCTTTCTGCGAAGCTGTAATGCTAGAGAAGGAGGCGGCGGGACGGGAGAGGGAAAGGAGGGTCCCCCGTCCCAGCGGCCGCCGCGGTAGACGCTCCGGGCGTCGGGAGCCGCGAGACGACTCCCGGCCACCGTAGGCGCGGGTCTGTGGACGGTGAGCAATGGGTAGCTCACCGTCCGTACGTTCACTGAATAACGACAGACCGTGTCGACGGCGCGTTCGTGTTCCACGCGCGCCTCAAAGAGATGTCAGCAAACTTGGATGGGGCCACTGAGGGCCGATGCCTGCCGGGGCTGCGGGTTGTTCGAAAGAGATACCGCGCCCCCGGAACGCAAAGGGCACATGAAGGAACATAGACGGGTTTTAGTCAGTAAAAGTCTGACACTATGGGCGGGGGAAGTTATTTGATGATTTCCCGTCTATAAAAATAAAAAAAAAATAAAAAAAAAAAAAGGGAAGGAAGAGAGGTAAGGAGGCACAGGAGGAGGAGGGGTAAGTGGTTTTTAATGTTTGCTTAAGATAATTACGTACTTTAGTCTATTTCTGACAACTTTGTTTTGATTTCGAATGTGACTGTTGATTAAATCCTAATGTTCTGTTAGTTTTTAGATTACTTGCAACGGCCATTTTAATTCTTGCTTACAGGGATCACTTTTGATTCCAAGATAGTGCCAAACATGCTCATTATTTTGTATGGCGTACAGATTGTTCCGTGTCTGGCTGTTTGTGTATGTGAGTTCATATGTTTGTAAACGCACCTACGATACAGAGGAAATTTGTAGAGCAGCATCTTTGGTTACTGCACCGCTCCCGTGGCTAATAACATATAATAACATATCTAAAGTAAAGAAATGGTTTAAAAAAAGAAACACATTTTAGCGGATTTAAAATCCTGAGCATTTTGTGTAGCACCTATTTTTATTTTTATTTTTTATTTTAATTTTTTATCGTTACGTATAACCGTTTTTATCAAGAATTATTACAATTAGAAATAAGTTTTTCTCATGTAAGTGAATGTAATTCTTTTTGAGAAATAAAGATCTTAAACCATATAAACCATAAATTGGCTCAGAACATTTGGGAGCCTATTCGTAACAAACAAACACTCAAAAATATTTATAGAGAAAGTTAAAGACTTGACTTAAGTAGAACCTTATTAATTCTCACAAACTCAGCAACTCCGGCATCATACTCTGCAAATTGCGTGGGTCACCGTAATAAACTTATCGTGGCAGTAATTCCGCGGGGGTCCAACTGCGGCCCATCGCATCGCGGCGGGGCCCCCGCGCTAATGGAGCCCCACCATTATGTTATTAGTTATAAACGCGTTATGGCTATGTGCTTGAGTGGATTGTTTTTATATTGATATTTTGTGCGAGTTAATTTTTGCAGTAGATATTGTGGGTAGGTTGTTGTAGGAGCTTTGCTTGTGTAGGGAAAGTAATAAAGTCAAAGTCAAATCATTTATTCCAATTAGACTAATAAAAGGCACTTTTGAACGTCAATTAATTAAAAATATTGAATCTAGTTGGCCATTCCAAAAGGTAGTTTACTAAAGTCTAAGCGTGTAAGTACTGTAAACACGATGACTTGTAAAGTACCTACAGTATTACTGCTAGTAATTAAAAAAACAACAGTTCCATATAAAAAGTGCAATACCTACATACATTTTTTAAATTATCATCATGATCATCATTTAAGCTAAACGATGTTCGTTGCTGAAAATAGTCCTTCTCTAAAGATCGCAACAATGGTCAATGGTCCTGCGCTGCCTACATCCAACGGTTTCAAAACGAGTCGGCTAGCAGTTTTTTTATAACCGTCGATGAAGCTCTAAAGTAGGTCTAGCACCGCACTTGTATTAAGGTGTCGACTAACGTAAAATTGGCACAACCAGAACAGTTGTACAATATAAAATGGGACTATTTACGTAGGTAAATTAGATGAAAAATTGCAAATTCCAACATGTACAAAAACTATGGTTTGGCTTCATTTACTCACTTTGCAAACAATTGACATATTTAGACGTAAAACTAACAACTTAAGCGTTACTTACAACTTTTAGTACCATACCAACATCTAATTAAGTGCTAAATTGCGCAAAAGTCCAACACTTAGCTTCTAAGAAATGTCGCAATCGATCATCGATTTCTAGATAGCAAATAGATAAGGAAATCTGTCATTACACTTTATGACTTAACCTCAATATTTCATGTCTAATACTTAACTACTCTACTAATTATCTTCTCTAATTGAATACAAGTTAGAAATCACTTAATTGGCTACGATTGATCTGTTGCTCTCACACTTCACTTAGAAACTAAAGTTAGGTACATGCAGAACATTAAAGGCTAATAATGTAAAACCTGTTTTTTTTAATGCCCCACACTAGGAATTTCTCCTGTAATGAGAGCGTTTATAAATATATAAACAAACAGCCAGACCCGGAACAATTTATCTGTAGGCTATACAAATATTTGTTTCGTGCGGGAACTGAATCATCCGCGACACGCAGCGCAGCAGCCAATTGCTCAGCTACTGCGCCAACCGTGTTGTCAAAACTCCAACTCTGTATTACATTCATGTGTTAAATTAACAGAAAGTTCCAACATGAAACCCGGTAAGGGTATAACAATAATAGATAGATAGCCGTAAGACGTCCACTGCTGGACATAGGCCTTCCCCATAGATTTCTAAAAGGACCGGTTGGAAGCAGCCTGCATCCATCGTTTTCCTGCGGTGTCTGCGGACAAAATAATTGTAATCGTTATTTCACAACAAAATCGATTCATTTTTGCTAAGTGTTTACATAATCATACTCGTGTCTGTACATAGCTGACAAGTCATGATATCTACCTACTTAACAGAAAACTGTTAACATTTACAGCCCATTTAATGATGCCTAAAGCTTTAACATAACAAGCTGTATGAAACCCAATCCGAGTTGATTGTACATTTAAAATTATAATTAGGCACCTATTGAGCAATTTATTGAGGAGTGGGTCCTCAATAGGTGCCCATTGTGTAGCAGCATTGACATTAACGTCCTCAATTTCCTCACTGACAGACAAACAGTCCAACAGTTGCCAAATACTATATAGTTAACACTAAAATTGCAAACGATGCCACTAGCCGGGTCTGTACGACCGAACAATATTTTATTAACCCCTCAATGGACTTATAATAACTGTTTAATAGACACCGATTTATCTCGCGAAGAAAACCAATATAAGTTCCACTTTAATAATATTTTTTCAAGCGATTTTCAACCTTAGTGTAAAGTAATAAGGAATGGCGTAATGATGTGGGAGTGTCGATTAAAATGGCATGTCGATATAAGAGTCATATCATCGTCATATTTGAATCGCGTGCCATGATTCGGCAGAATCGATCAAAGCAACGCCGGACCACCAGAGACTTCGCGTTCTATTAGAGATTATTAAAGGTTATCGATAGATTTGTCGACTTGTCGAAAGGTTACCGAGTAAGTAAAAAAATATGGCAATAAATTATCGTAAAGAGATACTAGATTTCGTTAATGGTTTTGTTTGTTTTGTACATCTGTGTCGAATTGTGATGTAATTGTTTTATCTATCAAGTTCTGCTGGGTAGTAAATATTATGATTAGGAATTTACTAATTAGTAATAAAAACTTGCTTATTTATTTTCTACAATAAAATTAATGACACATTTCTAAGAATAGCTCAGTAAAATTCCTACATATTTTTTCCTTGACCGAAATTAACTTCGATATCGACTGTAGCCCAACCCTATGATACTAAAAAGCGCTCTCAAGAGGCACAATCAACACACATTGAATATTTCTTTGTACCGCCGAGTGATTTATTGATTGCGTCTCTGTCAACACCGGCTGGCATTTTACACTAAGCTGAATACTTCATTTGATCCGGATTTTTATCGATAATAAAACCCGATCATGATTCACATCACTCGTTAAGTGTATTTAGTAACAAATGATTTGATCGTGCTCGGCGAGTACTTTCGAATCTTTCTATTTGTGATTTGAATTTGCGCTTATTTTCGATTTATCACTGGTGATGGGCAATCTATGGTGGCTATTAATATTCATTTATTCGTGTATTGCTCAAGTTAAGACATTTCTTGGCTTGAGGTAGAATTTGGTGAATCATCGAAGCTTGATCGTGGTGATCTTTCCTATACATCTAGCTTCTACCCGCGACTACGGCTGTGAGAAATTCAAGTACCTACCTATATATCTTTTAGAACACCTTAACATAAAGGCTAAAAGGACTTCGTTCTGTTAAAACGATCCAACCTACAATCACGCAGTAGCATTTAAATTGCTTCAAACAAATTAAATATGTAAGTCATCATCTTCCTGCCCTTATCCCATGTTACTTGGGGTCGGCGCTACACGTTTTCTTCTTCCATGCCAACCAAAAAAAAAAACAAATTAAATATGTAAGTATGACAAATATATTAAAATTACGATACATACGATAATTATGATACATTGGAATATTTAAAATTAATCACCGTTAAATATCCAAAATCATTACAATGATTTCGAAAACTGGGAGACTTTTTGGTTCATTTTGACAAAATAAAACCCAATTAGCTAACGACTATTTAGCATTTCTTTTCCAAATAATTATTTATTACTACTACTACTTATCAAAGCACCTTATATACCGGCTTCTAATACAACAAAAACCCACAACTTTTCTTCACATAGTTGGTATTTAGCGACATAAGAAAATTACAATTACCACAATGGGTGGTCCCATATTACAGGAAAGAATTGCATTCCTATTTAACAGTGCATTAAGTCTAGAATAGTGTTACCATACTATGTGGAAAATATGAGACAGAAATCGTCACGCTTGCGATCTTTGAAGGGGTAGGAGATGTTTTAGAATATAGTTACGTCTAACTGGGTTTAGTTTTGCTAAAACGAACCAACCCAGGACCTTTTACTATCATTTTTAAAAGCCATTTTAATGTTTTTGGATATTTAACGCTAATTAATTTAGAACCAATTCTAAGCATTCGTTTTGGATGTGCTACATTGAACTGTTCTTAGTTTGACGTAATGAATTTTGGAATTAAGAGAATGTGGGATAGTTCGTTATGGCAGAACTAAGTTCAACCGTACTGTTATAACACTTGTTATAGTCGGACACATTTTTAAGAGAAGATCTTAAAAGAAAGAATAATTGTGTATGTTTTCTTTCTGCCATTATTCAAAAGGATCAAAGGTATCATTCATTGCTAAAAATAAAACTATGTGTAACTTGGCATAGTATTGACTTTGAATTGCAATATGAGTTTCCAATTGGACTTTTGACATTGAAAAATGCAGTAGCGACACAAAAGTCGAGATTAAAGCTAAAACAATAAGCTTCAATTTCATTTAAATCTACAATACGTCGGGTAGCATCCTAGAAAAATGGTTAATGATGATGTTGTTGCGATATTGTTTAATTAACATAACCTGACCATTCCTTTACGTCACAGGCGTTTTCTAGATGAATAGGGAAACATCAAGTAGGTAAGTCTAACAAAAACAGCTGTTACAGTTGTCTTTTGTTTTTCCTTAGACCCCAAACGAAAAGTTATTCTAAAAACAAACGGATATGGCTTAATCTTCTCCGATAGATTAAAACTAGTAGCATCATTGAACACGCTATCTATGCACACGTCAAAATTTAAATATCCGTTTCGAAATACAATAAATTATAGAAAAAATGGTGTTCCGTCTCTAATTACGGTGCGGCGTTTCTTTATAGATAATATTAATTGCATGGTCAATATAAACGTGGTTTTTAATTCATTACTATAAGTCGAAATGTAAGGCAATATCATGGGTTTGTAGAAAAAGTGTTTTAGTTAAATATTAATTACGTTTTTTTATCTGAGACGGAGATAGTAATGCAACCTAAGTGGTGGCGAATTGGGTTGTAAAAGGCTCATTAATTTTCTATAGTATGTTGGTAGCTGTTCACAACCAATAATTGGAAGGCCAATAGAGTGCCCGATTCCTAAAATTTACTGACCGGTATTTGTTAACCATAGTAACACACAAATGCTTTCATATTTTAGTGTTATTGGGTTTTTCTATGAAATTCTCAGTAGCAGCTCGGAGTTTGGATTTGTGCCCGGTTAGTGGCAATAGGCTCGCCCCCTATTACATGGGACCTAAATATACCGGCGAACTGTGGGTGTACATTAGTACACCTCTGCCTAACCCTTCGGGGAATACAGCCGTGATGGTATATATATATATTTTCGCTGTTACTGAAATTTATTTTTCAGGTTTATATCCATAACTTTTGTAAACATTTCTTACATTCAAAATTGATCAAAATTTCACAAACGACAAGTCAAGCATTCAAAGGAATGACGACTGGTAAGATAAACTATACGTTTTTCATATAGGAATCGAGCATTAGCCAACGTCTGAAGAGACTCTCGCAGAGTTTTGTTTTAGGTAGAAGAAGTTATTGGTAAAAATAGCGCCGACGTCAGGAGACTCTTCTCTGTTGATCTGCAAAAAAGATGTTATAAGTTTAAAGTGGTGTATTAAAGCGACGGTTGCAAAATTTTGCTGTCTAACTATAGCACACAGATTTCCTATATAACAAAATATACCATCAAGTCTGTTCTCCGAATGGTTAGGCACATGTGTACCAATGTACACCCACAGTTCGTGGGTATGTTTAGGTCCCATGTTATAGGGGGCGAGCTTATTGCCATTAACCGGGCACAAATCCTAACTCCGACCTACTGCAGAGAATTTCATATAAAAACCCAATAACAGTTTGCTCGACCTGAGAATCTAACTCAAGACCTCTAGTGTAGTTGTCGCGCTTAGGACCACTAGGCTAGCGAGTCAGTTTTTAAACAGATTTTCTACTAATTGCGTAACAGAAGACGGGATACCGAATTTCTTTTTAATTGGTCACACTGAAAGCCGATATGATTTTCCATCGAGCCGGATCTGACCGGATTAACTTCAATCTCATCGGATCCGGTCGTATATGTCCATTTTTAATAAGCCCATTAATTTATAATCGGTGTTAAAAGACACTTAACTAAATTGTAAGTAACAGTTAATAATTGTTCGTTCTATCATTGAGATATTATTTACCTTCTGGATACAGAGAGATTAAAGCTAACTTTAAGTGAAAATTAAGCATTTTTTTTTAACGATTAAGTAAAACTAATTTAAAATGTTATAATTGAACATTAGACTTAACAATAGGCACAATGTCTTTAATAGTGATTGTTCAAACTAAAAATAAAAAGAGTTTCCCAGTAATATTTTTTTCATAATGTTACTTAGTTTGTTGGGCAGTATGTATAGTTAACGGTTATATTATGTGTCTTCATAAACCTGTTTTGTACTTGGTCTTTTTATTGCATATTAGCGAACTGCCAGCAACTTCGTCCGCGTGGCTTATTTCACCCGCCACAAGTTACGTTTTTGAATACTGCTCCGCCCCTGCGGGTCGTAGCGTGATGTTAAATAGCCTATGTTACTCAGGAATAATGTAGCTATCTATTGGTGAAAAAATGATTAAAATCGGTCCAGTAGTTTCAGAGCCTATTCGTTACAAACAGACAAACAAAAAATCTTACCTCTTTATAATATTATTAGTATAGATTTTCTTGTCATCATACATTATTTTTATTCATTTTTTATCTCAAACACGAGCTATCATCACAAACAACCCTGTAGGTATATATTTTCTCAAAATCGTCACATAACAATAAATAATTTTGACGTTTTCATTAGAAAGTTTTACCGCGATAGCGAATTCGGGACATGTCCTATCGCGATCGGCATCAACACCACCCTACTACCATATATTGGTTGCTCCCACGATCGTGATTACCACAGCGTACACCTCAATATATAATTGTGTCGCTATTTTTATCAGAATTCATTACACGTGGCACCACTTTGTAATTGGCTAGAGATGACTGCTAGAATACAATGTAAAGCTGAGTTATTAGGTGGTTCTAGGAAACCTAGAAAAAGTCATCATCGATAGCAATATACCAACATGTGTTTGTGCGAGGCGGCAGTAGTCCGACCTTAAACGAGTACTTAATCTAAGATTCAGACACATTGGCTGACCAGCAGTGCTTTCAATAAAATAACTTCGGAATTTGGACGGCGAAGTTGTGATTCCGCGATGAGTTTCTTTAACAAGTATAATAAAATAAAAAAATTAAGTTACCCCCGGCAGAATAATAAAGATCCCTATCGCAGCCAATGAAAGAGGTAATCTTGAAATATCTGAACCGATTTTGATAAAACATATCTAAGAACCAAAGCTCAAACCTGCTTTCAAATAAAAAAAAACTCATTCAAATCGGTTCACCCGTTTAAGAGCTACGGTGCCACAGACAGACAGGCACGTTAAACTTATAACATCCCTCTTCTTGAGTCTGGGGTTGAAAATAAATTTGTCTGTTTATGTATACATTATATGCCACGAAATTTACAAGATATAACTGCAGAACGCATAGCAGTAGTAACGTAATTCGATCAATTCTTAAATTGCAAATATCCGATTCTCTCGTAATATTCATATTTTTTTAAATTGCTAATACTAATTTGTGCTCTTCGTATAAAATTAAACCAATATATTACAGAATAGTATTATTTCTAATTCGATAATAGAATTCTGTATAGTTTTCTGTAAAATAACAATTAGTGGTCTTTACTTAACGGTGTAACAAAAAAAAAAATAGATGATCTCTGCCTTCCTAAGATTTGAGTAATAAAAATTACACAATTAAGTAAAAGAAACAACCAGCATTTATCATCGTTAGCAGAGCTCGGCCCATGCTTTAGATTAATGGCGTTATAATTCCTACAGTTAACAGTTGACTAAAACATTATTTCTTTCACACCTCACGACAATAGTACTATAATGTGTTCGCACATAAAATTATGCTACTTTTTGTACATTATTTACTTTATGGATTACGAAGATTTAGGAAATTCTAGTAAGACGGTTAATTCTCACATTTATCATTTTGTTGTATGTTTTTATTAGTTTTTAGTGCCTTGGAGAGCAATAATTGGGTACAGTTAGTTACTTTATTCTTTACTCCGGTTGGGTTAGGTTAAACAGTTCCTTTAGAGGTATAAGTCTGTATAAATCTATATATCTACTATTATGTTGATGCTTTGGTTCGAATGTCAGAGTTTGTCCTTGGTGTTTAGTAAAAACAAGCCGCTGCTGAGTATAGGCCTTTTCCCTAAAGCCTAGGAAATTATGATACAGAAGGCCTTGGTTTAGACTGTACAAAGTCTAAACCATCAGTGTTATTCTATTAAAATCATTAGAGAAACTAGGTAAAGTAAGCTTGAGGTGAGTTATCATCTGAATAATAATAGGGATTAGAGGAGGACCTTTTCTTTCTTAAGTATGGGAAATCATCAAATGACTTCTTCTGCTCTGGGTAAAGCAGAACTGAGTGTCAGTCTTTTACTGACTAAAACCCATCCGTGTTCCTCCTAATACCCATTGCGATCCAGTGCCGCGGTAACTCTTTCGAATAAATTCTGCAACCTTGACAGGCACTGGCCCTTGGGGTTCCCGTCTATACAGAATAAGCCTGCTGGTCTTACACGAAATCTTCTTTACCATACACTCATATATCATAAACTCATCTGTCTGTCGGTCTGTCAACACTCTACCTACTTACTACTTGACATGAAACCTCGTAAATCTCATCAAAAAGTTAGTAATTTAAATACATTTTTAATTATCCAATCAAGAAGCGGGTTAGCCCATAAATCATATGAATCTTAATTGTTAATTACTCGCTCGTTTCATAGAGCTTTAAAGAGAAATAACGTTGTTTATGAATATGCCTTCATTAACTGACGCTTCTGTAAGAACAGTTGCCGATTTATTACAGTTTGATGGTTTTTGTGTACCTACAAATAAAGTCTATTGCATATTTTAGTTTTTCGATTTTTATGATTGGTTTGTGTTAAGTGGCACAATTTCTCATGCAAGTCCACATAAATATCCAAATATATAATAATATTACCAGCCTATTATTGTCTCGCTGCAAGGCAAAGGCCTCTTTTCATACAGAGAAGGCACAATCATTGAACACCACCCTTGCTCAAGGCGGATTGGCGATTTCAGACTTATATAAATTATAAGTCCAGCAGGTTTCCTCACGATGTTTTCCTTTACCAATGTCAGCCTTCAGCAATCTAAAACAGATATGCAAGTTATATTAGAAAGTATGAACATAATATATGAATTGTAAAAATCACATCTTTACTCGCCCGCTATACAACCTCATTCAAATATACAAGTCCAAATATTTCAATTCCAGAATTTTATAAAAGATGTGCATCTTCAGCTTCATTTGCAAAGACTCAGTTGACATCATTATTGATAAAGAATTTTGTACCAAATGTGAAGCGAATTAATGTTTCCTATTAATTAATTTCCAAGATTTTGAACTTGAAAGTTCGTATATGACGTACGTACTCACTCAAAATTAATTAATCAAACTCGAAAATAATTCAACAAAATCAAATTCCATTTTCAATTTAACTTGTAGCTAATTTGCAGCACATTTGGGCTGCATGACACTTGGCATTGATTGGCGCATTGTGTTGCTCTGTGCCACATTGCCACATTGCCACCCGAGTGCCTGTCACTCAAACAAACATGGGTTTAACTTGTAAACAATGCGCATCACTGCTTTTGTCAATGAAACTGGAAATGAAAGTGGGATAAGTGTAGAATTGAAGTTTTTGCGGATTAGTAAAATATTTTTGAAGATGATAAATAACTGTTTCTTTAGAGTAAATAGATGTAAGTAAAGTAATGAGTAAGCTTTTATGGAAAAAATAATCATCAGGCATTAGATAACAAAATAATTATGAATGTGTCTATCTAGACAGACTACTTACCGACCTCCTATTTTTTTTAAAATCTATAGCATTTACTAAAGTATTAAGGTCATCTTACTATGTTTCGTACATAAAACCATTTACTACCATATTTAATATATTTTTTGTTTCTAGACGTAAGATAAAAAACCATTTTTTTACTTCACTTCATTATCTAGTAGAAAATACGGGCAACATAAAATTCCAAATCATAGAATTTCCTAAACACAAAATTTTATACTTATACCAGTTTCACATCCAACCACCACCGCCTACAGACACTAAAATTATCCAATAAAATTGGATTTTACGCGGTACGATGCACTCGAAACGGACAATAACAAGTCAATCATTTTCGCATTATTTCCCAACTACAATACTCAGGCTTAGCAGTGACGGACAAATTTTAATCTCAAAATGATGGATTTATTACAAAAAAGGTTTTTATTCTTTTTTTTTTGTTTATTAAATCTGAAAGCAGGTGTTGTTTGGCCAGGATTACACTTGTCAAAGGTTTTTTGATTGATTGTGGGATTCTGTAGGATTGTAGGTATTGAGTATTGTGATTGCGAATATGAACAGAGCGGAACGTGATAGGTTAAGTAAAAAAAAAAGTTATGTATATTTTTTTTAAGTTCCTATGTCTGGATTTTTTCTGTTCCAGTAAAGTTTTACATATATTATATTCTGTAATAACTAAAATATTACAATTAAGAATTAATTTTGCAATAAAATGATTACAATAATAGTACTATTTTAGAAACTTTATAAATGAATTTAAAAACACAAAAGAACGTCAAGGAAATTAACAATTTGACGAATTTTTAGTTAATAAGATTGAAGTTGCTGAAAGATGCCTTGTTAACTTATCTACTTATTTTTTGTGCACACTGCGTAAAATCCAAAACACAAATAAAAAAGAAATAAATAAATAATTTCTTCCATTTTGTACAGTCCTATCCAATTATAAGATACCTAGTCAATTTCCCCTCTTCCAAGAACATAAACACAAACACAAGCCCACATGCATTGCACTTCATCCCAAACAGCATTATTTAACAAAAACAAATTATTTCGTCCCATTCATACACAAAACGTCAATTATTATGAATGCACTCACTCCCGCTGACTTTCTTTACACTCCAACAAAAGGTTTAATAGTGACTTATGCCTGTTTGCAAAGGTGTGGTAATCTCTTTAAGTTCATCGGCTTAAGGGTTTTTTCTAACGTTTGGGAGAGATGTAAGTACTTAAATCTTGTGTTGGAGATAAAATGGGGATACGTCCGGTTAATAGATTTTTGAGGGTTTTTTTTTTTTATTTTTTTTTTTTTATTTTTTTTTTTTTTTTTTTATAGACGGGAAATCATCAAATAACTTCCCCCGCCCTGGGCGGGGCGGGAGGGAGTGTCAGACTTTTACTGACTAAAACCCGTCTATGTTCCTTCATGTGCCCTTTGCGTTCCGGGGGCGCGGTATCTCTTTCGAACAACCCGCAGCCCCGGCAGGCATCGGCCCTCAGTGGCCCCATCCAATTTTGCTGACATCTCTTTGAGGCGCGCGTGGAACACGAACGCGCCGTCGACACGGTCTGTCGCTAGTGAACGTACGGACGGTGAGCTACCCATTGCTCACCGTCCACAGACCCGCGTCTACGGTGGCCGGGAGTCGTCACGTGGCTCCCGACGCCCGGATCGTCTACCGCGGCGGCCGCTGGGACGGGGGACCCTCCTTTCCCTCTCCCGTCCCGCCGCCTCCTTCTCCAGCATTACAGCTTCGCAGAAGGAGGCGACTGCTTCCCATTCCCCCTCGCTCCGGACCATGGCCTGGACCAGTGCCGGACGCGAGAGGGCGCCGCCGCCGACGGCCGCCTCGAGGACTCGGCGGTGCTCAGCCCAAGCAGGGCACACCGCCAAAGTATGCTCCACCGTGTCCCCGGGGCGAAGATTTTTGAGGGTGCAGGTTAATTTTGCACCTTAGTCGAAGTTTGAGTTAACAGTTTCAGTTCTTATGTTATTGGGTTTGTATTGTATTGGGATTGTTGTTTTAGGTCGTGATGGCCCAGTGGTTAAGGCGCCCGCCTCTCATGCACGAGGTCGTGGGTTCGCAAACGAGCACGGGCAAGTACCAATGTGACTTTTTCTAATTAATATGTACTTTCTAAGTTTATCTTGGACATCGTCAGTGACATCGGTAACCATGTCAGAGACCCTTGAGGCGGTTTAGAAACTCTGACACTAGGGTGTGTGGGTTCGTAAGGCCTTACTGCCCACAAGATAAAGAAGAAGGGAAGAAAAAGGTAATTTTGTGCCTGTATTTCTTTGTGCGTTACCAAAAGTGTTGGACCCATATTAGGAATTTCACTTGTGGATATTGCATCGTAGGTTCATATATATACATACACATCTTAACAGACATACTATCTGTGTCTGAAATCTTTCTAAATGTTACCTAACTAGAAATAAATGAGCGTTTTAGAGACTAAACTCCATGATATTTCTCTTGCGACCATGCATTGGAAACACGGTGTTTTTTTCTACCAATGTAAAAACACGCACGTACTAAAAGGTACACAGTGAATACTAATATTTTCCATTATCTAATTCAAGTTTACTAAGATATAGGAGAACAGGATAACTTATATATACGGGCCAGTGTTTATAATGATAATAAAAAATCATTATAAACACTGGCCCGGCTACGAAAGCAGACTAACTGCGTCAGATACTATTGTAAGTTAGATAATTTTAGCCTATAACACTACACGAACTCTTGCAGGTGACTCCAACGATCTTCAGACCAAACGGAAAATGTGTCCCTATTCACGTTTAATCAGATTTCCCGATATTGCTAATAAATACTTAACTTCGATTTAACTGCGATTAATTAACTAACTGTCGATAAGTATTTCCACTTATTCCGCTCTAGAAAAGGCGTGTAAAACCGCCATGATTACTGCAATGCCCACTCAATAACCCTACACAATAAGCAGTCGTTTCTATTTATTCATCTTAATTAATCTACGCGTACATAATCTCGCATCGGGTCCTAGAATTCCGTTTCTCCAAGCAAACCTATCATGTAACTGTGTTGTGCGATAATTAACTATGTGTGAGTAAAAATAGGTGTGTATTTATGTAAATGTGGGGTGTATGTGTGTGTACCGTGGTATGTGTGTGTGCAGCTGATTGAATTTAGTAACGCAATCACTTTTATTGCAAGCAATTACTATTGAATGTATAATGTTTGCGCTAAGTTGGCATTTCAAGACGGTTAAGCGTGAGTCTAATATCTTGTGATATGAACGAATAGAGAGAGTATAAATATGAGGTGTTTAGGTAAAGATAAGCAGTAGTAGTAGAGCTCTTTGTGAAGGAGCTCGTAGGGAAGTACTACCATATCAATTTCTGTCTCAAAGCAGCGTTGCTGTGTTCCGGTTTGAAGGGTTTGGGTGCCGGTGAAATCACAAGCTCATGAGACATTTCAGTTTGGCCTTTGGGATGGCAACGCATTTGCAAGGCCTCTGGTATGGCAAATGGGTATAGGCAGAGGTGGCCACTTAACATAAGGCAGGCCGTCGGATTGTTTGCCATCCAAGGATGTTAAAAAATAAAATGTAACTTTATTTCAGCGTAATAGAATTCTCTTACGTTAACTTGAATTGGAAAGAGAGTGAAAGCTTTAAGGTCAATATAAATTAGAAAACACTGAAAGGAGGACATTCACAACAACGGCCATTAACACTTTGTTTTGGATGCTAAAAAGTAACTGATTCTTATTTTGCTTTAGAAAACTAAAATACGGAAAAGTAAATGCCATCACTGAGGAAGTGTTAAGTAACTTGAGCGTGAATCCTGCATTGAAGCTTGAAAAGTCCTAATTTCCTTTTTTTCCAACCTACATTTGTTTTAGAAATACGAAAAATTGTTCAATTGACGCAGAAATAGGTACTACGTGCATGGAAAAAAAACAGATAACTTAGTACCTACTAAAAATTATGAAGAAGAAGACAAAACTAAATAAATTAGCTCGGATTAGAAATACTTAGCAAATAACCGTCACGAAGGCTGGTAATGTGAACATGACGCTGTCAATATAATACTGTCAATATAACGCTGTCAACATGACTCTGTCAACGTAATGCTGTCAATATGACGCTGTCAACGTAACGCTGTCAATTCCTGCAAACCAGTGCGTTTTCCCCACACCCCCACATACCCCTAAAACCAGTCATTACATGTAATTACATTTCGTGGATTAGCGATAATGGTTCGTTGAGTGATTTTTTCCTCGCGCGTAAACAATTACGCCGTAGTCGCAATTACAGATCAGTTCGCGCCATTTACATCATTAAATACTTACGTACTCGTTAACAGTTACTCCGTTAATTAATATGGGTATTTAAATTGCAATCTTTCTTGATCGTTTTTCCTTAATTAAGATGCAGTTTTCTTCATTGTAGCGCGGTTGTGGGATGTTGGTAATTTTGCAGCATTTCTTGAAGTTGATGATAAATATGTAGCTACTGATTTCTTTGGATGAGGTAGGATGTAGGTTTGGAACAAAATGGTGGATAACAGAGGCTTTTAAGTACGTGGAATAAGAGAGACTTTCCACTTAACTGATGAGGAGCGGAGCAGAGAAATGTGACGAAATCACCCAATCATATTGACTTTACATCTGCTCAATCAATCAATCTCTTCGCTCCGCTTCTTTCTGCGTTACTGGACTAACATCCTAAGATAGTCCATTGTCCACCTTAGGACACCTTAGAAAGAGAGAGATCACTTAGTAAAACTGTATCTACAGTAAGAAAGACGTTGTACCCTGAAAAGATGATTTTGTATGATCCGCAAACTATTTTTGTTGTTTTTACAGCAAACGGCATTATTAATTTGTACATGTCCATGTCCAGAAAACTACTTTCTGTAAATAACACAAACAAAATCCAAAGGTATCCGTCCATTCATAAATAATGCATAATTTATAAAACAATTTGAAGTTAAGTTGTTTGTTTTGCATTCCTTATTTTTTTGTTGTTTGTTATTCAATTAGGGCAACATTGTTATCGATGTTTTTCATTTATTTCTAATGTCAACTGTCATTCAGTCATGCCATGCTCCCAAGTAGGTGAACAGAACACGTTTGAATGCCAATACAACAACTTGAGTATTATATCCTGCCAATTAGCAAAGAAAATAATTTATACTGAATATCATCAAGAGGTAAAATTATTTTTTATTTGTTTGTTTGTAGGGAATAGGCTCTGAAATTGCTAGACCGATTTTAACCATTTTTTCACCAATAGATAGCTGCATTATTCCTGAGTAACATAGGCTATATAACATCACGCTACGACATACGGAAGCGTAGCATTAACCAAAGACGTAACTTACGGCGGGTGAAGTTAGCCACGCGGACAGTTCACTAGTGTACCTACATATAAAACAATGAAAATCAATAGAGCAATAATTTAACAGCTAACAATTCAACCCTATGCGTACCGTCGCGACCGGTAATGACATTGGTCGCGAAAAAACATCTTCACGGGCGTAAAAGTTGAAATTCAAAAAAAGAAAATAACCCGCTACTCGCTACTCGAGACCCGTTGACACAAACTACAGAAATGGGGCCGAGACTCTCTTAACTAATTTCTTCCATCGCTACCGTATACAGAGAGTGTT
Source organism: Caradrina clavipalpis (assembly GCA_932526535.1). Lineage (NCBI taxonomy): Eukaryota > Metazoa > Arthropoda > Insecta > Lepidoptera > Noctuidae > Caradrina > Caradrina clavipalpis. The sequence goes on from OW052110.1 coordinate 5,135,312, forward strand.
AATTGCCCTGTGCGACAGAGATGGATGTACAAATTAGTAGCACGTGTGAAAGGGACAGTCGTTAACACGGTAGGAAAATAAAAAAGTTGTTCATACCAGTTGGAGCACACACACAGTAGCGAAGGCTCGTTAAGTCACTGCTTTTAACCCTTTAATGAGTGTTTATGTTTGATTAAAAAACATGATTTTAGTGTAACTGTTTATTTTACGTCCGTCTGACTGTTAAGTGGAGAATTTTAATATAATTTGTTTAATTGTTATTAAATGTGAGGTAATTATTGTAAATGTATGCGAAATATTTTGTATTTGTGGTTATTTTTATAGCGTTAGAGCAACAGCTGCTTATTTTTCTGCATATTGTACGAATTTGTGAACAAGAACTGGTTCAGTGGCAAGACGCTAATAAATTATTTAATTATACATGCAATTAATGTTTTATTTTGTAGAACAAAGTGTGTTACTCATATCAGAACATGGAGATTAACTTACTAGTTTGGATAATTAATTAAGTAATTATTTATAGACACTGGATCATTGGGTTTTCTTCGCTTATCTATTAGGTCAATGCATATTGATAATATTCCTAGAACTTTTAATTACGAAGCCGATAGATACATAATTTTGTTATGTACGGCACGAAAATACATGTATTTGCATTTTTTTTATTCCAGTTTTTTACCTACCTTTTTGATATATCATACATAAAAGGAATATTTAATAAATGTCACCTGCGTTTTATCTCGTTATCAATCGCCATCTGTTTGCCAAGGATAGTGATTATTTTAGTATAGAAAATACTTTCAAGGTTCATGTTTAACATTAGATTTTTATTTTTCAAATTCTACCATAAAATATACCATACCATCACGCCTGTATTCCCCGAAGGGTTAGGCAGAGGTGTACCAATAGGTCACCAATAGGTGATAGAGGTGTAAAATATACCTAACTCTAAAAAAATTACACACGGGTCTAAAAGACCCCCACTCGCTTTAAACGGTTACATCAACCCGCTGACAGGTTGACGGCGATTGGCACCGAGCAAGGCACATCGGCATCCACGATATGGTTAATTAGTAATAAAACCTTGCCTTCTTGGGTCGCTACGACCATCGCGGTTGAGGGTTATCTCTGATACTTTGTTAGCAATAAATGCGTGTAATAACACTGCAATTGTGAATCGATTAGGATGGGCCGCCATTTGTAATTTTATTAATCTATGGGGCTGAGATCTTGATTGTTCTATTATGTTCATGACTTGTTACATACATACCATCATGCCTGTAACCCCCGAAGGGTTAGGCAGAGATGTACACAATGTACACCCACAGTTCGCCCGTATGTTTAGGTCCCATGTATTAGGGGGCGAGCCTATTGCCATTAACCAGACACAAATCCTAACTCCGAGCAGCTAGTGAGAATTTCATGGAAAAACCCAATAACACTTTTTGCTTCGTGGGAATCGAACCCAAAATCTCTAGCTTAGCAGTCGAGCTTAGGACCACTAGGCTAACGAGCCAGTTGTGAGTAGGTACTAATTTGTTCAATGGTCGCTGATTATTTCATTATATAGATGTAGATTTTATATTTAATTGACTTCTGACATAATTGAATTCCATGCTGATGAAGCCATCTTGGATTGCAAGTATGCCATAAAACTTATTCAATAAACACTGCAATACTGTAGCTTTCGATCCACGCAAAAAGTGAACGAGTTTGGACAAGTACTTCTAGAATTTTTTTCAGACATCTCTTTGTAACATAAGTATTTATAAACAAACCAGCGAACTGTGGGTGTCCATTGATACACCTCTGCCTAACCTTTCGGGGAATATAGGCGTGATGGTTGTCATGTCATTGTTAAACATCCAGATATAAAGTTAGACACAACCAGTGTTAAAACAACTTTGGTTTTCATAATTATGCTAAACGTGTCGGGGGTTCGATTCCCCTTAAAACAAAATATTTTATATGGCCTTTAGGTCTGGTTCCGGGTCTAGTTGTTTGTGTATGTGAGCTTATAATTATGTTCATAAACGCACCCACGCACACGATACTGGAGAAATTCCTAGCATGTGTTGACTCATACTAGGAATTTTTGAATTATTATTTTGTTTTTTTTTTTATTAAGGTTTGATTGAAGTTGTTTGGCGCATTGTGTTCAGACGTCAGCCATTTATAACTTATGCATCATTTGCATACAGATTTGGCATTGATAGAAAAAGCAAAATTGTGCCATCAGCGTATTCACAGCAAGGTGCAAAATAGATTGAAACCAAAAAAGGGTCACCACTCATAAATGACAGGATATGCACTAATATAGCAGTCATTACATGTCTTTAGTACCTATTTGAATCAATACACATGTAAATAAGTATTATGTTTTTCTAGGAATCTAAGTTAGTATTGCAAAAATGTGTTAATTGATTTTTAAGATATATTATTTATACATACTATCACGTCTGTATTCCCCAAAGGGTTAGGCAGAGGTTTACCAAAACACACCCACAATTCGATGGTATGTCTAGGTCCCATGGATTAGGCGGCGCGCCTATTGCCATTAACCAGGCACAAATCCTGACTCCTTCTTTCTTTATTGTGTGGGCTGTAAGGTCTTACGGCCCCACACACCCTAGTGTCGAGAGTTTCTATACCACCTCAAGGGCCAATCCTGACTCCGAGCTGCTGTAATTGAGAATCTCGTAGTAAAACCCAATAACACTTTTGCTCAACCTGGGAATGGAATCCAAGACCTCTAGAAAATAGAAAACAAAAGATCGTTTTGTACGAATCCAATAGGTCACAACAAAAAACCATTACAGTTACCAAATTAATGTATATTTTAACACAGATACGGTAACATGGAAGCATTGTCATAAACCTATTTGACATTAGATAGTAGTTATCAAAACTCTAAATATTTTGAAAATTACGACCATCTATTTCAATGACGATTTGATAAGCGTACAGAGAATCCGCGTTTTGTAAGGTGAGGAGCACTGTTGATGCCCATTGCCCTATTTATTTTAATAATATGAATTTATACAAGAAGGATAGTTTCAAAGGACTATTTTGGTTGTATGCCACTTCAAATTTTGGTACCACAATGTTATTTTTTTGTTATAATTAATTTCTTTATATTATTTTGTATTTGGAGGTAGGCGTTAATAGGTGTGCTACAGTTTTTAACTAATGCGGCTATTATCTTTATTTAGAAACACTGTTAAAATTTGTATTTTTTTTTAAAGTTGAGGAAAAATTAAGGTTTAGGTTCTTAATAAAGACTTTTTTTACTTTTTTACTTTCTGAAGGTTACATTCTGTACTTCACGATTTTAAAATGTATTTAAATATTATCTACCTTGGATAGAAAGTTAAAAACAATATTTTTAGCGTGCAAAGTGATTATGATCAAAATGAAGCAACAATACTACAATTACAGTCTAATTATCAATACTGTTATCGTGATTACATAAACATTGTTAATTAATGAAATAACTTGATTGCGTATACTGTCTAATTATTATCAATTAGGTACAGTTAAGTTAGTTTTTAGTGCAGCTGATTAGTTTGTAATGACATCTTAGTGTTTTTTGTGAATATTCATTAGTTCATTATTCTTACCATCGATGGTAATGATAAATACTTCTAATTATGGCAATTTTGTTAATTAAGTTTATCATACAGCAAAACTTTCAATTGAAATGTTTTTCTAAAATAATTGCGTTACTTCAGTTTTGTTGTTGATATGTTTCATACCAATGTTTCTTTGGCAATTAAATTTAAAAAAAAAAACAGTTGGCCAGGACACGTCAGCAGCACTTGATAAAGACCTTAGTCTCACCTAAGCACAGATTCTATGCCAGTATAAATAGAGCTCGTTCAATATTGTAGTCAATTTATAGTGGATTTGACAGAAATACAAGCACGTTCTACCCTGACTTAAATAATATACCATATTTTTTCTATCTTTCTCAGAACCTCTCATTATACGTTCGCTTCAATCTTCGCTCTTCAACTGGCCATTAACTGGCGCACTCACCTCTCGTATAATCTGTGTCAATAAAAAATTAAACAGAATATAAAACGGGGAGCGACAGAGAAAAACAAACTGTATGCGTTATCAGTTAAATGTGTCATAAAACGTTAATTGTCTGCAGTAATTGCAATAAAAATTAAAAGTTATTGCAGTGTGTTATCGTCGGGTCACGGAGACATGACTATGTGTACATAAACGAGTATGTATTAGAGATTTGAGATCGATATTGTGTTTCCATTACGTTCTATAGATTATTGAGTTAATTTTTAAAAAGTAGTTCCTTATAGTCAAGGTCAAATAACGTATTTTTATTAGACCGCTGTTTAAGCTACTTTTGAAATATTAAAATTGACAAGTAAAAAAAAAAATCGATCGAATTTCAGTTGCCTTTTCCAAAATTTAATTTTATAAAAAGAGGCATGGGCAAGGTTTTCTATACTTACTCTTTAAAAATATTTTGTAATATTAATAAAATGCAGTTATTTTTAAAATATTACCTAATAGCTATTAGGCCTGTTTTTGCCTATTTCTATAATAAATACAGCATAAAAGCCTTGTTACTAGCCGATGTCATCAAATTAATAACCAAACATGTGTTAGTTGGTAGCTTTTAAAATAATCAAGAAATAATAAGCAAACAGGCAGAGGTCGGGACCTTTACCCGACTTATCGATAAGTAAAAACTATGACTTCATGAATTTCTTTACCGCTCGTTATTGTTCTGACGGTTGCATATGATAACCTCTGATTTCTGCATTCCTGGTACTTCGGCGACGGGAAATAACGTAATTAATGATTTTTTTGTTGTGATTAAAATTAATCTTTGGAATAATGACGTCATAGGTCAGAAACGTTTATATCGGGTATCGTCAAAAGCATGCTGCGGGTTGTTCGAATAGACACCGCGCCCCCCGGAACGCAAAGGGCGCAAGAAGGATCATGGAGTTATTCAGATTCGGATTTAGTCAGTAAAAGTCTGACATTCCCGCGGCTGACAGGCTCCCAGGGCGGGAGAAATCATTTGATGATTTCCTATCGCTATTGAAAAAAACATCAAAAGCAACAAAGCTAAGCAAAGCTGCATTTTTCTCCTCAAAAAGGCAACGACTACCAATTACTATTTGTTATCACTAATGCTATTAAAATAATGGTGATAAGAACCCACTGCGATTGTTAATAGATTCATTGCTATTACAGAATTGAGAACTTGCCATAGGCAATAGTCGCGGAATCTTTAGAAGGTAAGGTCGTAAATACAACAATGTTGAATGCCGATAGATCTTCTTCATTGACATAATAAATAGACTTTATTGGTAGTATTATTACTCCTGCCCTAACCCTTATTTATAGAAAGTAAACATAAGGTTATGATTTCGATATTTTGTAAAAAAAAACACTTCGATAAAAATATGCATTCAAACTTTTCTAATTCGAAGTCAAAGTCAAAGTATTTAGGTAGTTCCATTAGATCATTAGACCACCTTTGAATTGTCAAAGAGTCGTTCAGTTAGTCAGAAATTAGAATCTAGTTCATAATGGTTTTTTCTTTTAATTGACATAAATTAAACAGCAACTCCAATCTGCATCCTGCCGAGGCTGCGGGTTGTTCGAAAGAGATACCGCGCCCCCGGAACGCAAAGGGGACATGAAGGAACATAGATGGGTTTTAGTCAGTAAAAGTCTGACACTTCCTTCCGCCCCGCCCAGGGCGGGGGAAGTTATTTGATTATTCCCATCTATAAAAAAAAAAAAAAAAGAACTCCAATCTGCACCCAGCCAGCTACCAATACGTGACCGTCGCAAGCGCAGCTCGGATCACAGTATTGATACTCCGCTAATTTATTGCACACACAATCACTTTTATTGCTTTTGCAATTACTTCGTTTCCTGCACAAATCACTATCTATAATGTTAATAGTAATTTTACTGCAGTTTCTCAGAAATTCAATTTCATATCAATGATGAGTACGTCACTCTGACTTTGATTAACATTCATACATTATTTTTAGAAACAAATGACAGATGGATATGCATTTATTTAGTGCCATATAATATTCTCCAGACCTATTGTGGTCACGGCGGCCAATCTCAATGAAAACAACCAAGTACGCAGGAGATATTATAATGCACAATAGTGTGCGCAAACACAAGTGCACTCTCTCTTCCCTCACTCAATAGTCCTATGGGACGGCAATCCGGTACAACCGGGGCGAGATCAGGCGCAGGACCAACGGCTTTGCGTGCTTTCCGGGGCACTAGAAGTAGATACATTCATAGGACACCTACAATATTAGCACATACATACCTATGTATGTTTTGTGAGCGTTTTATTGAGCGCTACCATAAAAAGTAATTTGGAGCTCTCTATCTACGTTTGTATTTCTGAACGCATTTAACCATAATCTCTGCAAAGTTAGAGTGAACAGGCTTCTTCTGGGTAAGCTCACTCCATCGTCGACTTTGTCTTTGTCACCTCTGACCTAGACTACAGTGAAGAGCCTACCCATCTCGAATAAAATATAATAATAAAAACACACACCAAAAATAAAAGTCGTTCCCCAGCTAATAATTTTTGGTCAATGTTGCTTTGTTGCTGCCTCGTTAGCCTATTGGTCCTTAGCGCGACTGCAACGCTAGAGGTCTTGGGTTCGATTCCTAGGTCGAGAAAAGTGTTATTGGGGTTTTCTATGAAATTCTCGAGTTAGGATTTGTGCCCGGTTAATGGCAATAGGCTCGTCCCTTGTTACATGGGACCTAAAACATACTGGCGAAATGTGGGTGTATGTATACTAGTACGCTTCTGCCTACCCCTTCGGACAATATAGGCGTGATGGCATGTATGTATGTTGCTTTGTTTAATGGACAAGTTTGCGTAGTTAAATAGTATGTAGTGTGCTTTATAACGCTCTGTAAGTATCTAGTTTTAAGTACGTACGTTAATCAATACTTAATACGGTGTTGAGTAAGAAATAAATCATGTAACTGAAAAATTATGATCATACTTAAACGCAGTCATCCGGGAACATTGTCGGTTTTGAAGTAAACACGTGAATTGGCATGTGTTTATAAATAATTAATTGGCAAGATCGTTAACTAACTAATCATTAACACGGTATATTGTTAAGATGGAGTCTCTTATTGTGTAAACTTATTTGAAATAACGGTATTTTACTTTTTACCGTATTATAATTTAAACATTTAAAAATTAATTGCTTATTTTTTACTTGTGATTGCATTGAGAAAAATATTTAAGAACGTAATAAGATTGTGCTTATATAACTCCAATAAAAAATGAATAAAAGAAAGGCTCCGTCATTGGCTGTCAGTATAATTTCCTGTTTTTAGTTTGTATCTTCTTGTTGTAAGTTTAAATATTGATTAAATAAATAAATAAAAGTACATCTACCGATAAGCATTCCCCTTAACCAAGCAATTACACAGAAATCAGGGTAAGCACGTTAATTATGTTCGGAGGAAGTATTTTAATAAGCGGTTTTACTTACTAATAACCCACTTAACATGTGATTATTTATCGCATAAATTTCACTTGTGTATCTGTGGCTTTCCGCGAAAATTATATTGAGAACCCTACATTTTGAAACGTCAAATGTTATATTACCATCCTTTGCTCTGTCTGAACAAGGTCCGTAAAAAAGCGGTTATACAAAATCAGCAGTGAATGTCGAAACAAAATTAGGGTGTTCTTATTTTGAAACTTTTACCTGTAATTTAAAAATGAAAGCATATGACCGACAATATGTCTCCGGCAATGTTTGTAAGCAACAAAAGTAATAAAGGTAGGAAAGAATCCTTAAATATTACGATAAAAGATCGAAACGTTTATTGTTCGGAAATAAGGACCAATTTCGAAATTAATATTTTATTTAAAGTTATTATGCTTTAGATTGATTTAGAAGTAGATACGCAAGAAACTGTGCTTAGTTTTGCACTAATATCCATCGAATCTACTCTCAAATTACGCCACATCTTAATCAATATAATTGTTGAACATTCAAAAGATCATGTACAATTTTCTTCCATATTTTCTAATTAAACTACAAAAACCCTCGACTTGTCTTCAACATAAAGCCGTAAGTTATCGTCTGGCTTTAATATCTCAATTAAGAAACCTTCGCGTCCATCTTAATTCAGTTATCAAGTAAAATTAGGCTCTCAGCGCAATCACGACTTCATCCCGACACTATAATCACTCAGACGTAAAACCGAGATGATAGCAAGTCTTTATAAGTAAACATAAATTAAAACAACTCGAATTTCGCTTACAAATTGTGTCCAAATCGAGTTTATAGGTCATAAAACTAATGTGAGATAAAATGGTGAATTTATAATTAACATTAATGGTTTCAAACTATTAACGGCTACCGGAAAAACGTCGAATAGAGACATAAAAATAAATATATATGTAGATTTGATGATAAAGTTTTTATATTGAATAAAACGTCACGATGCGGTCTTCTGTTCAGTTAAGAGTCAACACTTTCTGGGAACAGCCACGATATGGTCTTGATTGCACTTAAAAGGATGGCCATTAAAAGTTACTTCAAGATTCTCAAATGATGGATATCTGATGAAAAAGTTGTATCAGTTTTTTTAGAAAGTTAAAAGTAATTATTTACTCTTTTTTTTTCAACTGTTATATTGGTTAAATCATAATAGCCACAGAAAATTGTAAAAGGCTATATTTTAAATTTTGTGTCATAATCTTCTACTTTTGTACCTAATGAGAAGTTTCTTCCCCCATTACCTACTTCTGAACTCGAACACTAAGAAGTGGTGAATACTACTTTGGGCCTGTGTAAAAGTTTTGTCAATCAAAAAGGACTGAAATAGGGTAGAAAATCATTAGCTCACCGTCCGTACGTTATTAACTAACGACAGACCGTGTCGACGGCGCGTCCATGTTCCGCGCACAGAGGTGTCAGCCATTGGAAGGGGCCACTAAGGGCCAAATGCCTGCCGGGGCTGTGGGTTGTTCGAAAGAGATACCGCGCCCCCGGAACGCAAAGGGCACATGAAGGAACATAGATGGTTTTTAGTCAGTAAAAGTCTGACACTCCCTCCCGCCCCGCCCAGGACGGGGGCCCCCCCGTCCTGGGCGGGGCGGGAGGGAGTGTCATTGGTCATTTGATGATTTTACCATCTTTAAAAAAAAAAAAAAAAAAAAAAAAGGGTAGAAAATCATAAAACAACATTGTTTGATTTCTAGAGAAGTATAGGGCCTCTATATGCACGTGAGATATTATAACAGGAAGGATAAAGACCCGGATTGCGTATCACCTATGTGTGAAGGGTCGAGCGCGACGCATCATAGAAATTGTTCTACATAAAGGTATCTCAATGCGATAATATCGCACCTATATGGATAGACTATTAAGTTTACTTGCTAAATGCTTGTAATTTCACTCGCAAATATATTCAAAAACCACACTTACTATTTCGGTAGGTAAGTATTGCTAGTATCGATCTATAAAAATAAAATCTCTTCCCAAAAACTTTCACACAGTCTAACCCTTAACCGGTCGACCGAGATAAGGCGTATTCGGGTATATTTCTAAGTTAATTGGTATCGAAGCGGCGTGTTCACTAGAACACATATTTTTTATTTGGGTGGGCACCTCACATGCATGCTACTTACTCGTGATAATTCCTCGGCTTCTTTCATAATATGTACAGTGGCAATGTTTGTATTAAGATTACTTACTTCCTAAATTACTAAACAGGTTCCGAACAGTTTGTGGTATCGATAATACTAAGTCTATGAATATTTAACTGTCTTCATTGTTTGTCTTTAGAGTTAAGATATATTTATTTAAAGTATTCTTCGTGTGGTCTTAAGTTGGGCTTAAGTTACTTATTTTCCTTTTTCTTGATGGCACGAGCTAGTAATGTTAATTAAATTGGAGTAAAATCATGATCATCATCATCATCAACAGCCTATCGCAGTCCACTGCTGGACATAGGCCTCTCCCAAGGTGTGCCATTGAGCCCGATCTTCGGCTCACCACATCCAGTTTCTGCCAGCCGCCTTGCCCAGATCGTGGCTCCATCTAGCCGGGGGGCATCCTACACTACGTTTGCCTAAAACGAGTAAAATATTAGGTGATAATATTCTCCCGACCGTGTTCTTGAGTGGAGACCTCGAATCGGCAGGCGTATGATCGCCCTCAGGCTCGGTGGAGCGGACGATCTTCGCAGGGTAGCTGGTAGCAACTGGATGAGAGTTGCCGAGAATCGAGCTAAGTGGCGTGCGATTGGAGAGGGCAAATGTCCAGCAGTGGACTGCTGCAGGCTGATGATGATTCTCCCGACCGAATTTCTATCACGGCGGCCAATCTCAAAGAAGACTAGCCAAGTACACAGTATGCAAGAAATAATTATAAATTATGGTACACAAATGTGTGCGACAACATGGGTCCACTTCCTCTTCCCTCACTATCATATTCCGATGGGACGGCAATCCGACATGACCGGGGAGAGATCAGGTGCAACAGCTTAACGTGCTCTCCGAGTCACGGGGTATCTCACTGTAAACTTGCAAAAATTGCTGTTGGTACCGGGTACCGCGCTAATTATAATAGGATTAATAATATGACTAATTATCTAAAAATAATACAGCTTATGTAAAAAAGTAATAGAAAAACTGGCCAAGTGCGAGTCGGACTCGTACATGAACGATCCCGTACCACGGTACAATATTAACACTACATAATAAAACCCTTTTGTTGTAAAGGGTTAACTTTATTTTATTTTTGTTATTTGTTGTAAAAGCGAAGAGATTGTGTATTTCAAACACTGAAAATTTTAAATTTCTACATATTCCTATTATGGTATATGAGATAGGTACATCCTAATGACAATAGACAAATGAGGGTCCCGTTGGCCTTTACCTAAATACGATACAGAAACCTAATCAAGGACAAATCCCAAAACTTTTTCGACAATTTTCAATCCTGTGACCATCGGACACCCCTAACGAGACATCCATATTAATATTAATGAGAAAAAGTCAATTAAAACGTAATAAAAACATAATGATCGTAATTGCCTTTATGGATGGTCGTTAGGAGACTTAATTACAGAAATATTGTGGCCCCCCGCTAGGCTACAGTTGCCTAATTTGGTTATTCACAACACCTGTGGGTTACGTTTGATTATTGAAGAGTTTACGTCAAATTAACGTTTACTTTATGATAGTAGCGAAATGTTAAAATACTGCATTTTCTACTTTTATAGAAAGAAACACGATAAAAGCCAAAAATCTTTTATTTATTTTTATTTCTTGCGAATGGCAAATTTTAATAACGATTATATAAGTAGGTTTTGTAGATATTTATTTTTATTTTTTGTTAAGATATATGAATCTTCTACCACTCTGGGCAGAGCAGAATTGAGTGTTAGAGCGTTGACATGTCTTTAAGGCGTGTGTGGCACACAACACGCCGTCGACCCGTACCTGGTTCTCGTCGGACAGTGAGCTACCTAAACCTCGCCGTCCGCAGGCTGCTGGGCTGCTGGGAGCCGCAACTAGGGCATCCGTGACGACAGCACGCTAGGGTGTGTGGGGTCGCAAGACCTGCCCACACGATAAAGAAGAATAAGAGTTACATAATGGTCAATAAGATTTAAAAAAAACTTCAAAAAAAAAAAAAAAAAAAAAAAAATCTTCGCACTAGAAATTTCTCACACAACATCAAAATTATCAACGAATGAATTTGAGAAGATTTACTTTGTTTGGATATAAGACAAAACGCATTGCAAAAAACAATAGCGCCTAGATAACATTCTATTACTGTCCCACTGCAAGGCAAAAGCCACTTCTCATACAGAGAAATCACGAGCATATTCACCAGGCTTGCTCAAGGCGTATTAGCGATTTTTGGCTAACTAATATTAATTATACAAGTCCAGGTTTCCTCACGATGATTTCCGTCACCGTTGTCTGTGATGTCCAAGATAAACTTAGAAAGTCACTATATGAAATGAAAGTGAATGTTAGAATTATTAATTTATATTTACATACATACATACCATCACCCCTGAATTTCCCGAAGGGTTAGGCAGAGGTGTACCAATGCACACCCACAGTTCGCCGGTATATTTAGGTCCCATGTAATAGAGGGCGAGCCTATTGCCATTAACCGGGCACAAATTCAAACTCCGAGCTGCTACTGAGAATTTCATTGAAAAACCCAATAACACTTTGCTCGACCTGGGAATCGAACTCAAGACCTCTTGCGTAGCAGTAGCGCTTAGGACCACTAGGCCAACGAGGCAGTTATTAAATAACTGGTGATTTATATTTGTTGGTAAATAATTTATTTTACTATTAAAATTAGAACTAGCCGTAATTGTTTAATTAGGGGTCAACTCATTAATATCTAACAAATTCAGGCAGCAATAAATGCAACATGTGGCTATAAATTAATTCCTACTGTGAACTGTTTGGACTGTCTCCTTTATGTCCAATTTATGCAAAATTGTTAGATGTTTTTGGATACAAAACTGCGCTTATCTTTAAACAACACTTTAATGACTAACTCCTTCTACATAAAATAATAAAGCTAAAGAGTTTTTTTGTTTGTTTGTTTGTTTGTGTATTTCTCCAGAGCTACCAGTCAGATTGAAAAAAAAATGTGTATGATAATCCAGATTTATCCATACCATCACACCAGTACCTAGTCAAATGGTGTATCATTGTACACCCCTAGTTCGCCGGAATGTTCTAGGTCCCACGGAATAGGGGGCGAGCCTATTGCCATTAACCAGACACAAATCCTAACTCCAAGCAGCTAGTGACAATTTCATAGAAAAACCCAATATCACTTTTTGCGCGGCCTGGGAATCGAACCCAAGACGTCTAGCGTAGCAGTCGCGCCAGATTGATGAGGAATCATCACGCTACGGCCTATAGGAGCTATGCAGTAACCAAAGACGTAACTTAACGCATCTGAAAAAAGCCACGCGGGCGAAGTCGCGGGAATACCAATACATTCCATCAAATGTATAAAAAAATATTGAAAATTTAAGAAATTCTACTAAAAATTCCGAATTTACGATCACACAATTATCATCCCGTACACTTTAAACGTTTCTATTCATAAAATAAAAATGTGGCGCGTTATGGAGAAGAATTAACTACTGGAGAAGTTGACCCCTTCTCCATGGGGAACATAGGTCACTGGGACCACTAAATCGTGGGTCGTAAAAGTTTACTGTCCATTTTTATGTTTGTTTGTGGCCCAATATCGGTTTAACCCTCTAGAGTGGATTTGATTGCCTGCTTATTGACGTGTGGAGTGGGGTTGCAGTGATAGCGGGGAGGAGGCGATAATTGGGTCATTGAAATAAAATTTTTCATTGTTTTACTACTGAAGACTGTTGCTGTTTTACTGTTCCGTTGGTCTCGACGTGGTCTTAAGCGTGACTGCTGATTATGGAGTTCTGGCCGTCATGTCAGGCCAAGCACCTAAAACCGTTGGTTCTGTCTCGATATCTCCCCGGTTGTGCCTAATTGCCGCCCCATCCGACTGCGAGAGTAAGGGAAGATGGAGTGCACCTATACTTGTGCACTATAATTTCTCCTGAGTATTTGGCTAGTCTTCATTGATATTGGCCGCTGGAGGATTGAATTGGATTGGAGGCTTTTGTATTACAATTTTCTAATTAAAAAAAATATTCATTTAAATTCTCGTCAGTAGTTTCTTTTACCCAGGGCAAGTTACATTATTTATAACTGCTTCGCTCCCATGGGTTGTAGCGTGATGTTTTAGCCTATAGCAGATATAAGCACGTTTTAGCAAAAAACTCATCAGCTCATCAGCAGGTTTTTTAAATTATTTTTTCTCATCAGCTCTATTAGCGTATTAAGAATGAACACCTGTAAATCGCTACCACTAGCACCGCACCCCACCTGGCCCAAACGACCGTCATTCACGGTTGCACAAAGACGCCGACTCTTGACGCGTCGAACGTGTCACGACTCTAAACGCACCACAAAATATTTAATAGTCCAAAACCTTTATTTAATAGTAGCTCCAAAATGGTGTAAATATAAACATAGTATTAATTTAAAAGGTTTATAATAATGGGACGTTCAAATTGAACGGGCATATGAAGCGTTTGATGTGTTTATTGATCGTTACGTTAGGCTTCTGTATAATAGTTGAAGGAAATAACCATTTTAGTAATAACTTTTTTAAAGGTAGAAAGAAATAAGTGTCTACTTTAAATTCTATCGTTCTATTGGTGGGGTGGTAGAATGGCTGATGGGTTAGCGATTGGTTTTGGTGCTATGGGTCATGTGGTTTGATTCCCGTTCACTCCACTTGAAGATTTATTGATGGCCCACATTAATTATTCCAAGATTCATTTTTCAGTATTTACACCTACAGTATAAATTACCTGCCCTTAATCGTGAATTAGATTCTGCCCGCGACTTCGTTAGCGTTCAAGCCAAGTCAAGCCTATAGCACTTGGCAATAATGTACCGTTCCTGAGACTACTTATCTTCTGACTATGCGTAACGACTTCCAAAGATGTACGTACGAATGATAATCGGGACCAACGGCTTTACATGCTTTTTGAGACACCCTCGTGTCCCAAAAACCACGTAAAACTGCCACCAACCTCCAAACTCCGCTGCAACTGAGAATTCCTAAGTAATGGAAAAACAAAATATCACTTTTTGTTCAACCTGGGAATCGAACCCAGGGCCCTGCGCTCATCAGCCGCACTTGTGCCCACGAGACTACAGGACAGTCAGAAATAAAACATAATTATAAGTACCTAAAAAACCGACCTATACAATACCTACATATAGTAAAATTTTATAGGTACGCTTCAAAAATTCCACCCTGTATACCTTAGAAGTATTAACTGCAATAACTAAACCAATCACTCAAACAATCCCCATAAAATTCACCACATACAATAGATACCCATCTGCCAATTAAGATTCGCTAAGATAGACCAATCATTCATTACGCTCCGTTCATTCATTCGTTCATTCAGACCTAAAATAGCGCGTTTATCTGTCTGTCTGTCCGTCTATCAGTCGAAGGAAGTCATAAAGCACTCAGCATCTTGCGTGTATCGCTCGGTGACTTGTGTCAACTTGGCATTTCTTTATTGTAGTAAAATTGATGTGTATATGGAAGGAAGATAGATAATGTTACATTGTATTTAATGGGTATTTCTATCATTTCTTTGATAGTTAAAGTCAAATACATACTTAGTCAAATCAGCATATTTATACGGGTAATAGAATTGAATCTAGTCGTCGCTTCCAAAAGGTAGTTTCGTATGGAGAAGAATGGGCAAGAATTTAAGTTCGATTTTGACATATAATATTTTAATTTGTGAAATCTTTCCGTAGAACCATTTCTTTGATATCTCTCGCGCTTCTTTACACATAAGTGATGTAGGTACTTAATCTAGAATATTATCTCCACATGTGTGATTACAAAACGGTAACTCGGTGATATAATAAAAATGTGCCTAAATACAAGTTTTCAAGGTTGGATCTTGAATAATGACTCCTATATCATATCTTTCAACCCTTTTTTCTCGCAACAAAATACACCTTATGTTTGCCTTTACCTTTTGCTTTCACGCCTAAACTGCTGAACCGATTTTGATGAAATTTGGCATAGAGATAGATTAGACCTTGTTAAAGGTCGTAGGGGGTAACCTATGTCCTTCTTCAAGACAGAGTTACTGTCGCATTTATAATATTAGTATAGATATAGGTTACTTGACAGTAATATTGACATGCACTTCTTCGATTCACAAGTTTAATAGCCAGCCAAGTCTGATACGACATTGCTATCTAAATGTGTTCTTAACGGAACAATAATTGTTACAATATAATTATTACGATAGGCTCAATAAATTATTGTGTCTACCATTAATTATAATGTGATTGAGAAATATGTGTTTTGATAAAATTGTGGCCATTTATGTTTTTATAGCAACTAGTGGTGAATGGGGCAGCTTTGTTTTTGATTAAAGTCAAAGTTTTTATATCAATTGGGTGGTCATCATCATCTGCCTTGCCTTTTCCCAACTACATATGTCAGGGTCGGCTTCCAGTCTAACCGGATGCAACTGAATACCAGTGTTTTACATGGAGCGACTGCCTATCTGACCTCCATAACCCAGTAACTGGGCAACACGATACCTCTTGGTTAGACTGGTTGTCAGACTTCTTGGCCTGACTATCCGTAACGACTGTCAAAGATCTACGAATGACAGCCGGGACCAACAGCTTTACGTGCTTTCCGAGCCATGGGGGTGTCACACCACCAACTCAAATTGGGTGGTATACACCATTAAATAACAATTTGAAGACACAACTTCTCTAAACTGCCTCGTTAGCCAAGAGGTCCTAAGCGCGACTGCTACGCTAGAGGTCTTGGGTTCGATTTCCCAGGTCCTGGAAAGTGTTATTAGGTTTTTCTAAGAAATTCTCAGTAGCAACTCGGAGTTACATGATGCCCTTTATTACATGGGACCTAAAAAAAACCATACCGGCGAGCTGTGGGTGTAGATTGGTGCACCTCTGCTAACCCTTCGGAGAATACAGGCGTGATGGTGTGTATGTAACTTCTCTAAAAAAAAAAAAAATTTACCTCTGAACACCTGATTAATTTTTAACTAAACTATAAAGTGAGATTTTTTGTTGGTTTGAAATCAATAAATAGTTAGGAAATTGAGATAAACCTGAGTGAACCTGAACTCGCAGCTAACTTCCGAGTCGCCATGAATTTTGAATCATACTATAACAAGCTTTACTTCTAAGCAGGGTTCACCGACCAAGTTTCTCCGGATTTGGCCTAGTTTAGAGGGCGTGCGGGAGACGTCCGGGGGGGTTGTCAAAAAATTACCACTTTTGGACACTTTTGAAAATGGATTTAGTGTCAATCCCGATTATGTCGGATGTCCAGGAAAAGAATTAAATTTCACCCAAAAGTCCGGGGTTTTGCAGTTTTTACCCGGCGTCGGAAATTTTGGTGATGGCAACCCTACTTCTAAGCCCTTATGCCATGAAGCATACAGGCAGCAAATCACCTCGAACACTGTTTATATTTTTGTTCCAATATTGCCGTGGAATTGCTATGTGTTACAATCCTCTTTCCTAATTTAAAAACCCAAGTGATTTTCTCTATGGTCGGTATGAATTCATTCTACTGTTAAGTACTAACATAAAACTAACAATAGAATTATATGAAGTATATGCTGAAACCAATATTCCACAAGATATGGTTATTTTCATTCAACAAATTGTGTTTTTACGGCTATAGGGAAATAATTTTCAGTATACTTGCTTACAATAAATTCACGGTGAGGTGGTCTGAGAGCTGAGAGCTCGTATTACTGCGCCTGAGACTGCTATTGTTAAGGTGCATAATTTTCAGTGAATGGTTAGGCCACTCTCAGTTGGTGCACCTAATACAAATGCCGATAAATACAGAAATATTATTCAAAAAATACAAATACCTAGGTTTTCTTTTTCAATGGATGGGAAATGATCATTATTATGACTTCCTTTGTCATTAGCAAATTGGAAGAAAGTGTCAGACTCTTGCTGACTAAAACCCATCCGTGTCCTTCCTAATGCTCTTCTAATTCTAGGTCCGCCGTGTCTTTTTCGAACAATCATAGTAGTCTTCATCTCAATAAAGAGTAACCAAGTACGCAGGAGATATTAGTGCAAACTCAGGTACACTCCCTTGTCCCTCACTCTCATTGTCTGATAGGACGGCAATCCGACACGACCGAGGAAAGGTCAGGCGCAGGACTAACGCTGACACGTGCTTTCCGAGTCAAAGAAATGTCACACCATCAACTTCCAAATTCTAGGCTACTACTGAGAAATCCCTAATGGAAAACCCAACACCACTGCCTAATATAGAAATCAAACCTAGTACTCTATGCTCAGCAGTCGCCCTATACAACAGGTCAAACAACTACATACTGAAAGCTAAACCGCCTATACCTTACCTATCAAAGAAAATCAACGACACTAAAATCTCGAAATAGAAGATCCACTCGGTAGCAACAAAACCGTGCAAAAAAGACAATGGAATCAATTCATCATGGCTTACGCGGAGCAATGGAGACATGAACAATAAGTTGTATTATGTGACTCTTGGATACAGCTGCGTTACAGATCACATAGCTCCGAGCTATTTAACCAGAGTGCCAGGATTGTGGGACATATTGCAGTCTTGATGCAGAAGTCACAAGGATCAGAAATCGCATTTAAAATAATGGACAAATAATAACAAATCCATACCAATATAACATGTGCAAGTAACTCTGTCTGTTACGCTTTCGCGACTAAACTACTGAACAGATTTAAATCAAATTTGGTGCGGGGTAAGTTTAAACCCCAAGAAAGGTTACTTTTTAACCCCCGACGCAAAAAGAGGGGTGTTATAAGTTTGACGTGTCTGTCTGTCTGTCTGTCTGTCGGTCTGTCTGTCTGTCTGTCTGTGGCATCATAGCTGCCGAACGGATGAAGCGATTTCAATTTAGTTTTTTTTGTATTAAAGGTGACCTATGTGCAAGTGTTCTTAGACATGTTTGATGAAAATCGGTTGAGCCGTTTAAAAGTTGTGGGGGTGAAAGTAGGGAAGAAAAACCGAATGTCTGTAAATATACTCGAGTGGGGTCTCAAACTTAACAAAATCGACATTATAATAAGTAGGTACCTATAAAAAGTATAAAATAAAAAATTAAATTAAAAATTTAAAAAACCCCCAACACAAAAACCTAAGTTTCCTTTAAAAAGTAAAAAAATAACAAAAAAAATACGTCACGTTGGGGGACCGATGTTGCATTTAGGATACGATCGTCCCGAGCGGTCCCCCAACGTGACGTATTTTTTTTGTTATTTTTTTACTTTTTAAAGGAAACTTAGGTTTTTGTGTTGGGGGTTTTTTAAATTTTTAATTTAATTTTTTAATCCGTGAATTCATTTGCGTCTGTGATAACCGGGCCGACATTTGCGTGGAAGAAGTCGCAGGCAGAAGCTAAACTTAAAGCCTATATCCATCAGGGATCAGGGTGCATCAGGGATGACAGTACACTTCACTTAAATCTCGCCAATCCGCCTTCAGAAAGCGTGACCACCAATGAGCATTGTTCACCACGCCTTCTCTGTATGAGAAGAGGCCTTAGCCCAGTAGTGGGACTAAAACATACGAGCGAACTGTAAGTGTACGTTGGTACACCTCCTAACCCTTCGGGGTATACAGGCATGATGGTATGTTACGTTATTTATTATTATTGGGTATAATTATTTTTCTTAAAAAACAATTACACGCACGTATTGAACCAAGAACTCAAAACTTTCACAAACCAAATAACAAAGTAACTGACCCATCTTTAACGCGATGCGCTCAAACAATTCCAAATAGCCGTGTCACTCGGTCTGTACAAAGAATAGCTGTACGCAACTAAATATAACTGACAATAAAATTAATTAATAAAAAGATGGCGAGAAAATTAGATGATCACTTACACAAGATATCTTGATGCGCAAGAGTTAGTCTTAATGAGCGTAATGAGATTGAAACAACTTGGGGTGTAGGGCAGGGAAAGGCAGTAGGACAAGTCGTTTATTGAAACAAATTTTACATGACCAGCTGACCCGGCGAACTTCGTGCCGTCAATAAAAGTTTTTTGTATTTATTTCTTTATATTTTCTTACCGTCATTGGATTTTTACAAATATTTTTTTACCCGCGATAAGTTACGTCACGTCTTTAGTTAATTCTCCGCTTCTATGTGTCGTAGCGTGTTGTTATATAGCCTAAATAAATCTGACTATTACATAGAATTTTTTTCAAGTCGATTAGTATTTATATTGATTAATGCGTTTTAACAAACAAACAAATAAAGTAAGTTCATCACCCCTCCGCTAAAGTTTAATTTTCCAAAACTAGTTCTTATTTCCATTGTGTATACAGTACTGTATATACCTTATTAGATGATGTTGTTTCTAGCTTGTGAGGTACCACCAAAGTTATAGAAAAAAGTTTGTTTTTATTTTCATTCACCAGTAAACTACATTTCATTGCAAAAATAACTTTAGAACATCACAAAAATATCGAATGATTTCCGAAAAAATAATCACAGCTTTACCAATTGTCAAACGAACTTACCCTACTGCTCTTCACATCTACTACACCACATTCCCGAGCCAAATTCGAGCCGACACGATTCGTCTGAAACAAAGCCAGGCTTGTGGCCTGAAAATTAACAGGCACGCAACATTAACGTGATTAATTTAGTCAATTAAGTGGCAGGACCGCCTCCCGTACTAAATGAATAAGTTATTTTTAATTACGGAGTAATTGAACGTACGGCGTGTATTAATTAGAATGTAATGATATGGCGATGGGTTCCTTTGGTGGGTAATTAGGTAAGTTCTTATGTGGCGGGATTTGATTGGTGTTTGTTTTCTAATTTTAATATTATAGAGTGAAAAGAGAAGTAAAGAGAGAGAAGTAGTAGTGGAGCTGTTTATGAAGGAGCTCGTCCTGAAAAATACTACCATCAAACCTATTTCTGCCGCAAAGCAGCGTTGCTGTGTAACGATTTGAAGGATATGGGTGCCGGTATAATCATAACAGGCACATGAGAAGCAAAACTTGAGGCAAACTTTGGCTCTGGATGGCAACCGTTTGCAATGCCTCTGGTATTGCAAATCTGCCTATAATATGTCCACAATCCAGTTACATTTGCATATAGTAAAGCTTTTTATTTACTACCGAATTTTGTGTTTCAAGCTAATAAAAAACTTTGATTGTATACAAAACGCTTGAATGAATATGCTTCCAGCTGATTTTTGAGTAGACAAACATAAAATAAAGCTTTCGCAATGGATTTGCCAAATGTTAATGAGAACCTTATCATTAAACAGTTAAGCTCGGTTTTACGCGATTAAGGTTACGCAACGCTTCATAATTACCTAATAACTAGGTACTTAGGCTTAGCTTAGTGTTCAGAATAAACTTTTGACCTATCCAATGTCCTAGGTTACGCAATAAGCGGTGTACCGTGTCAAATGGTACATGAATTATTGTTATGACGTCATCCTGACTCGGTATCTGCCTAGCATTTGATTACGTAATCCAACATTTATCGGTAATACTCAAGAAACTCTCATAAATTGTAATGTTTATAGAAACAGGACTTACTACTTCAAACTACTATTATAAAAGTCAAAGTTTGGATGGATGTTTGTTACTCAATCACTGAGCGAACCTGGATGAAATTTAGCACAAATATAGATTAACTAGTAAAATGAAACTGTACGAGATAGCTGCAGTGAAAACCGGCTCTATTTAAGAAAATACTTAGTTTATTTTGACAAACTCCTACAAATTACTAACTAGTAGTAGCAGTAGTAGAGCTCTGTGAAGGAGCTCGGTCAAGTAGCTTAGTCGAATACTACCACCATAACCATTTCTGCCGCAAACCAGCGTTGCTGTGTTCCGGTTTGAGGGGTATGGGTGACGGTGTATTTTTTTTAGATGTTAGTTTTTACTCTAGTCTAGATCAGAGGTATAATGACAAGCACATTCGACTCCGCTCCAGGATGGCAACGCATTTGCGAGGTCTCTGGTATTGTAGGCAGCGGTGATCGCTTAACAACAGGTGGGCCACAGGATTTTGTTTGCCATCCAATGTTTAAAAAAACTGATGGTTTTAACTACCATCCCCAATTCCCCACAGATGGCTTGAACATTGAATGAAGGTTCAACAATGTACGGTCAAACACAATACCATATTAATTACATCATCGCATAAGATATCACTCAAACTGTTTATTATTTAGTTAATTACTGAGTGCGCAAGTCTCGAATGTGGGGCAGCTTCGATGTAGGTAAATCACCATCATAAATAATAAATGATAAAAATTGTTTTTGGACACAAACAGTTCAAATTGTTAACCAAATCCAGGATGTACAGGGTGCTATTATTATTTTTCTAAAAAACTAGCTTCTATAGGCTCGCCCCCTATTGCATGGGACCTAAATATACCGGCGAACTGTGGGTGTACATTGGTACACCTCTGCCTAACGCTTCGGGGAATACAGGCGTGATGGTGGATGGTACTAGCTTCTATTTAATAGTCTGCTTGGAAGTCCAGTGTAGGTAACATAGAACGTAGCCACACAGAACGATCACTGAAAGATTTTTTGTAGTCAGAGCAGTACCAGCAGTACTTCCAGAGATTATCCACCTATTACAATAAAAAAACCAAACAAACTTTACAATATTAATTAAAAGTCACGGTGGTTGGACATGGGGGAGGCTTTTGCCCAGCAGTGGGACTTTATAGGCTAGATCAGGGATGGCGAACCAATGGCACGCGTGCCACTAGTGGCACGTAACAAAATAATTCGGGCACGCTGATAAATGACAAATCTATGTATTTGATCGAAACGAATTTGCAACATCAGAAATTACACTAACATTTTATATAAACAAACATAAAACAGTAAATATTACGATTCTTGTACGAACGAGTTGCAAACAAAGAGTTAATAGCATGTAGTTAATTTTTTCTTCATTATATGGCTAAGTCAAGATTCATTGATGCAGTCACATTATTATTATTTTTTATATAAAATGGCAGGTTCGCCGATAAAGGTTCGCCATCCCTGGGCTAGATAAAAAGAAATAGGAACGGAGTATTCATTGTACTAAGCTGATGACTTTATATTTTATATTTTACGGAGTTTTCATTGTGGTATCTTAAAAATAGTGAGTTTATTTTCCTAAAACATTTTTCATTTCCAAAACTTTTCCAAATAGATGTGAGAAGTCCAAAGTACTAATTAATATCTCTAACTATATTTATCTATCGAAATTTACGATGTGCAGAAATAGATATTCAAAGGTAGGTCATACTGATTGTAGCAAGTGTGCGGCAGTGCGGCACTTAGGTACCTACTCGTATTTATCTGTAGGAGGGCTCCAATACGCAGATTCATGATTCTAAGTAGATTCTTGTTAAATTAGAACTGACGTCTTGAATATTGAAATTGCAACATTTTGTATAAGAAACAGAATGACAATATTTGCATTATATTCAATTGAAGCAAGATTGAGAGATTGAAATTGGTGCAAGGGGTCCCGGGTTCGATTCCCAGGTCGAGCAAAAAGTGTTATTGGGTTTTTCTATGAAATTCTCAGCAGCAGCTCGGAGTTTGGATTTGTGCCCGGTTAATGGCAATAGGCTCGCCCCCTATTACATGGGACCTAAATATACCGGCGAACTGTGGGTGTACATTGGTACACCTCTGCCTAACCCTTCAGGGAATACAGGCGTGATGGTATATATATTCAATTGAAGTACCTACTTTTTTTTTATTCGAGATGAGTAAGCTCTTGACTCTAGTTTTGGTCAAAGGTGACATAGACAAAGTCTACGATGGAGTGAGCTTACCCAGAAGAAACCTGTTCACTCTAGCTATGAACTCTCTCTGGTGTGATTTATCTATCAACTAAACCCATTGAAGTGTGGCTGTAATATACAGAATACACCCTATGCACTTTAATATAGTCATTTTATAGGTAGGCAAAAGTAACTTCACTACTTTTGCTACCCATTGTACCGATTGTGACATTTTCTACACAAATAAATACCTCAGTACTTTCTTGCAGATAGTCCATATCCGTCAGATAAACCCATATTGCAGTTTTTTAAGCATCCCCCTGTAGAGTATCCATCCACTATCGATACATATCGCCGCGACCCGACCCCGCTTGCTATCAGGCAATTAACTTTAATGGATATATTTAAATTAGTGCTCCACACTCAATTGACAACATATTATTATCATCGCATATTGTTAGCCACTCAACATACACTTAGATCATTCAAAAAAAAATTAAATAATTTATTCAAGACTCTATTTTGATAACTGTAGAGTTCAAAATTGTTTGCAGCGGTCCTTATTAGTTTCTAGAAGTTAATCAATGAAATTGTTATGGTTATAGGCACTTTATATTTGTATTTTAATCACGTCTGCCACTATTATCAATAGGTCACTCTGCAAAATCATCCTTATCTCAAAGTACGTAATTATGAACGTAAATATAATAATTATTTTAATGTACGTAATTAAATGTAAATAGGTAAATAATAAAACAATATTTTTCGTCAATATCAAAGAAATATATATTTAACTACAGAATTAAAATAACAATGTACAAAATAAAATCGTATTTACAACAATATTACAGTCCTGAATTCGAAAGTATGGTGAACGAATTTTGTACTGAAATGAATCAAATAAAATTTTGGTAAAAAGGTAAATTACCTACGACAAAGTTATACATTAAATTAATTCTGAACGTAATCCTAAAACACAGTATTGTCTAAACTCCATTTATTCTATATTTACACAATAATTTACAACTTTCAATCTTATGTCAAATTCACCGTACTCACAACCACACGGTAGCGACAGCAGAAAAAAAAATCATTTTTCGTAATTATTTTTCGGAACTTTTTTCTAGAAACTTTTTATTCACTGTTCGATTGTTCCGAATTTAAATATTTAATCGCGTTTTTAAACGTCTTTTGTTTATACTTCACTGTTGGCTTGTTGTTTGTGTGCTAGGTGACGGTGATCCGCCTGACACAGGTGGTTGGACCATGGTTAGATGCGGCGGTGGCAGACCCATGGGGGGCAGCGGTCTGCCTCCCCCCATGAGGTGGTGGGGGTGGAAATACTGCTGCAGCGCGGGGTGGGGGTACAGGTGGTGGGGGTGGCGCGAAAACTGCGCCATTTTGAGTTTCTCGATCTCCGCCTCTTGCACGCGCTTCGCTTTCGCTCTTCGGTTTTGGAACCAGATTTTTACCTGTTGAAGAATAAAATATTCTTAATACATATTCGGAGCAATAGGCTCGCCCCTTATTACATTGGCACAATTCTGCCTAACCCTTCGGAGAATATAGGCGTGTTGTTGTTGTTACATATTCGGTGTAGCTCACAATTTCGATTGAGGGAATAAATAAATAAAATAAATAAATAAATAAATAAATATCTTGGGACAACTCACACACGGCTATCTGATCCCAAGCTAAGCAGAGCTTGTGTTATGGTAACCAGACAACTGATATACATACTTATATAATTTATAAATACATACATATTATAGATAAATCACACCCAGACACAGAACAAACAATCATGCTCATCACACAAAGTTTGTCCTGGGTGGGAATCGAACCCACGACCTCCGGCTTAGCAGTCAGGGCCACTAACCACTAGACCAACAGGCCCGTCAATGTGATGCAATTTATTATTCTGCAGATCATTAGTGTTGAATTATTAACAGGTTGATTGCATCTACAATCACGACGTAAATACTTCGAGATAAAATAGTGGTCAAAGTAAGATCCTCACCTGAGTTTCAGATAATCCCAACGAAGACGAGAACTCAGCCCTCTCAGCGATGCTCAAGTACTGTTTATCGACGAACTTGCTTTCAAGCGCTCGAAGCTGCTGAGCGGTGAAGGGCGTGCGCGGCTTGCGATTAGGTTTGTGCTTGCGCAGGTTGCATTTCAACTTGGCCGGCTCACCATTAGCATCTGTACCAAAGAAAAAAAAACAAAAGTCAGTCGAATTCATAAAACTTGGCTTAATTGCCGAACAGGATACTCGCATAATATAGTCAAATTTTGCAATGCAATAAAAACGTGGGTAGTAAAATTAATCAGGCTAATTTGTAAACGAAACGATCTCTAATGGTGTTTCGCAGCCTTTGTGTGATATGTCAAAAGAGATTGGCTTCAAAGATTTAGTAGATGCATTCGACAGATAACGCTCGAAATAAACATTTAAATTCTAAAACGGATCTCGAAAATGCAAACGTTTCTGGATTCCCTCAACAAGCATTTTACGACTAATTAATAAATCGTAAAACCTCCAGTTTTCACATTTTTCTTGCTCAAAACGGTTTCGAAATGTCTCAAATGGAGGTGGTATGAATATTAATAATGATGAACGGGAACATTTATCTGTAGACGATGCCGCGCGCAAGTATGACTAGCATGAACTTTACTGTTACATCTCAATAACACAAAAGCAGCCGAATGACGATCGGAATGCCGCTCCGTACCTCTGCGGGATTAATAAATCGCATAATAAAACTCATATAAAATAAAGGCTAAAGGAAACGAACCGCGATCCGATCTTGATAAAATCTCCACAAGGTAATTTTTAAACTTATTTAGCGACGAAAACAAGCGTATTAGTACGCAAATCGTTGATTTTATTGCCACAGCTGGTTAGAATAAATAAATAAATAAATAAATAAATATCTTGGGACAACTCACACACGGCTATCTGATCCCAAGCTAAGCAGAGCTTGTGTTATGGTAACCAGACAACTGATATACATACTTATATAATTTATAAATACATACATATTATAGATAAATCACACCCAGACACAGAACAAACAATCATGCTCATCACACAAAGTTTGTCCTGGGTGGGAATCGAACCCACGACCTCCGGCTTAGCAGTCAGGGCCACTAACCACTAGACCAACAGGCCCGTCAAAAGGCCCGAAAAGAATTGATTAACGCCCACACGTCGAGATATGAAAGGGAGATAAGAATATTTCGTTGGGTACCCAGTAGGCAAGTAATACTTGAGATATTTCAAGTCATGTCTGGCCTTTACGATTTTATTGAGCAAAATGTTGTGTTAATTGTGATGTCATATTTTTTTTCTTAGCATCTCATCATCTTCGTGATCGTGATCTTCGTCTTGAGCACGCGTAATCCGTTGTGTAACTTTATGACCGCTTAATTCATTTAATTCATTAATCAAATTAATTCCTGATTGAATAATATATTTATGTCCCTCTGAATCATTATCTTGTCCGTCTATTAGTGGATTCGTCAACAAATTTCTGGTTTTATTAGTAATTTGGGTGTGATTCAATAAAAAAAAAACTTGATTTTAAATTTATTAGTGGCAACGTTCGACGGTTTTAATAGACTCTAACCTACATAATTATCTATCAACTAATTGGTATTTAAGTACTAATTAATGGTTGTGATCGTTGATTGATCGATGAACACGTGTTGTGGAGACTTTCGTTTTATTGTTTAGTGCCACATATCGGTCGCACATCATTATACTTAATGAAACATTATTATTACTAGGAGCTAAGCGTTACATTGACGCAAGTGTTTAGATTTGAAAAGAGAACTTTTTAAAAAGTGATTAGCAACGGAACATTTTTGATCGTATTCATAATGTTTTACATAATAGCAAAATAAATGTTAGTCGGTCCAACTTGTCTAAATTAAACCTTGTAAAAACTATAAAATAAGCTGAACATTGACATTATACAATTTGCATTCGGAATATTAAAACATTAATAGTATGATGGCGCTTCAAACGGCGACGTATTAATCCCAATGTCAAACAGTACGCAGTCGCTTAATAGCTAATGTCCCACAAAAAAAGTAAAGAAAAAAAACGTAAATTATGTGACAGTCGAAAAAAAGCTAAAGTGTATTAATGTCGTGTTTAGCAGACGTCAAAGCAAGTACCGACGACAAGACGGAAATAAAGCTAAGAGCCGATGCACACTAACGATTTAAGTGCCACGATTTTTTTTTACTACGCATCCGAAATAGATAAGTTAAGTTACCGCATTTTCTCCATAAACATATATTTTATCTCGATTCATTTTTTTGTAAAAAGCCGTGTGTTTTAATAAACGCTACTGTAATATGTCTTAACGACATTTCTTGCATTATTAATGAGAAAGCGGCAAAAGAAAAAATGTTAAGTTCAAATGAGTCGGCTACAGCGCACGTGTGTAGCGTTTCTTAAAATTGTCCGGGAGCTGTTAAATTACCTCCTTTAAAAATACTTATATGGGACTGTCTCTTCTCGTCCTCTTGTTAATTGTATAAAGAGATATTGACTACAGATGTTACCCCGCTGAATTATGTCCGTGTTGTGACTCGGTGAGCGACGAGAGAAATATGAGACGTTTTAAATGCGTTTAAATACATTTTCCATTGTTGTACATCGTCATTTGTTTTTTTTTTACATTTGAAAAAGGAATGTCTAGCGAATGAATTATGAAAAGTGCCGAGAGTTTTTTTGTGACTATTTAAAAATCGAAATCAATTCGGATCCCGAACGTTTGTGCTGACGGTACCTAATGTTTCAGTGCGCTGCTAAAAAGACAGTTGATATATTAATGAGCATGTTTGCTTTTTGTGTGCGCACCACCATTAATCGTGCGAGGCGTGGTATGTCATTCATTCCAATATTTTAAACGGGCAACGTACACTTGACGTTTTTGTTGTCTGTACAAGAGAGGCGGGCATTCTTTGCGTCTTGCGGGATACTTAACATTACACGTATCTTTTATTATTCATGAATGTAAAATAATATTAGAACAAATCAAGTACTACAGCTATAAAATACTTTAATTTATTTGTAGATCAAAGTTCACGCCTCATTATAATTTATATTTCAGTTATCGACTGCTAACTATCAACAAACAAAAAAATTCACTCAGATTTCAATGAGAATGAAAACAACATATATTTGTCACAATCGCGTTTGTTTTCGCTATAAAAATTTTTAATCATTTCATAAACTAGAAGCTCAACTAAAACTCATTTGCCGTTTTCACCGCAACCGAGAAGAATTGTCAGAAAATTGAAAATGATATTCACTTTTAAAAACTAATAGGTCCATAATGTTAGAGATATAGTGATACGCTAATAATTTATTCATTCAACAAAGAGCTATTAAAACTATTAGCTGTGTGAGCCCGGATTCCTTAAGAAAACGCCCACAATATTTATCTGGTGATCAAACGGCATCCCAAGCGCGGCCCATTCATCACACTCAATCTTTACCTCATAAAGGGGCCATAGAAAACGCGGAAGTGGATCGCCTATGCCATTAACCGTTAAATTTATGTTTAGAAAACTATTTAGTGATCGCTTTTATGTTCTTTGTAAATGAAGACTATCATTTGTATGGATCAAATCTATATTTAGCAAGAAATATCTTAAATCAGATAACTTATAGAATGTGATGAATAGATTTCTATGACAAATGCTTGTCTTTGAATTAAATTTTAAGGTACACGTAATAAGTAATAATACCAGCCTATTATTATGCTACTGTGAAGCAAAGGCCTCTACTTATACAGAGAAGGCACGAGCATTGATCACCACGCTTGATCTGAGTGGATTGGCGATTTCAGACGTATATTAATAAAATTTTATGTTGAAGTTTCCTCACGATGTTTTCCTTTACCGATGTCAGTGATGTCCAAGATAAACTTAGAGAGTACATACGACGTAGAAAAAGTAAATAAGCTGAAGAGAAGAACAGATATTTAATTTAGCTTCAGCTATATTTTTTTGTATTCTAGCCAACGAGCCAACGGCCACCCTGATATTAAGTGATCACCTTTGCTAAATACTAGAGGCCTTACAAATACGTAGCCATCCCAGAAACAAAGTTAAAATAGCTCATCTGCCTGTAATTACACCGGCACCCCATACCCTTTAAACCAGAATACAGCAACGCTGCTTTGCAGCAGAAATAAGTATAGTACCTCCCCGGACGAGCTCGAAAGAGCTCGTCCGGGGAAAACAAAGAGCTCTACTACTACTGTCTGAACTGCGCTTTAGAATATGATTTCATGCTAATTTATGACGCAAAGAAAACCACACGGATGAGTTAAGAGGTACTTCGAGTGCATAATAGGCCCATTATTCATACAATACTCCATTTTTTTAACTTCACACTTTGATGTCCGTGGCATTTAGTCTGATATAGCAGGTACTGCGTATCGTGCATCAACATCAACATCTAAACAATTCATGCCAAGATAAATAACTTCAAGGAAGACCTTTCATGTATATTGATATAGATATCTTCCATCTTACGTATTGGTCTGCGCTATTTACTTTAATGTCATCTTAAAACTTATCAGGACCTTTAATGTATTAAGAATTCACGTGTATTCCTTTTTTTATAATTTTGTACACTTGTACATCACTTACATCGGTGAAGGAATACATCGTGAGGAAACCTGGACTTATAATCAATACCTATAGGCCTAAAATCACTAATCCGCCTTGAGCAAGCGCGGTGATTAATGCTCGTGCCTTCTCTGTATGAGAAAAGGCCTATTTCCTTGTAGATACAACCAGCCTGCATTTTAAAGACAACACATACTATTACACCTGTATTCGGGTTAGGCAGAGGTGTACCAATATACACCTACAGTTCGCCGTTATGTTTAGGACTCATGTAAAAGAGGCCGAGAAAAATAAAAAACCATAAAAAAAACCATCTACCATTTTCGCTTGTTCTATGGCCTCACCTTAAATGATCTATTAAGAGCATCAGAGTGTTAGAGCTCTGTTTATACTTGTCCCGCTCTCCTCCGTTTACAAATAGCACTATTCAATGGGACATTAGTATTTTGGCTCGCTGCCAACGCTTGACAGCGCCGTTTGACTGCTTGTTAAACACAAAACGTCATTTTGCTTCAGTTTTTTG
This sequence comes from Caradrina clavipalpis, assembly GCA_932526535.1. Lineage (NCBI taxonomy): Eukaryota > Metazoa > Arthropoda > Insecta > Lepidoptera > Noctuidae > Caradrina > Caradrina clavipalpis. Next base: position 5,165,961 of record OW052110.1, read on the forward strand.
TATTGCAATTTATTTTATTTAAGCTTGTGGTGAAGAATATTATTATTTTCTTTTGTTTTGTTTAGAATATTGATTTGTTTTTTTTTGCAATATTTATTTGAAGTAGTTACCGCGGCCCTGGAACGCAAAGGGCATTTAATCCTCCAAATGCCCTTTGCGTTCCAGGGCGCGGGCGTGTTCCTACGCGGATGGGTTTTAGTCAGTATGAGTCTGACTCTCAATTCCGCTCTACCCGGAGCGGTAGAAGACATTTGATTTCTAATCCTTTAAAAATAATATAATAATATGGTAGTGTTTATTTCATTAAAATTTTCAGGTTTCTGATATTATCAACGTCAAACTAAAGCTTATCCGGTGACAAAATAATTACGACAAAAAAAATCTAGCTTTCTGTTCCGAGTTACAAATGAGATAAACTTATTTAAGATTAATTAATTAACTCTTTTGCTGACGCTACCGCAAATGAAGCGGTCGCGACAGTCTTGTTGCGCATACTCGGTAATTGATTGGGAATGCTTCTATAATTAGGAGCGTGACTCTCGTTGCCGACTGTACTACTTGCTCTAGGCTCATCCAAGTGTATATGCAAAAACATACGAAGCGAAATAGATAAGTATCATTAAGTTGTCTTTAAAAATGTTAATTTGAGTTATCATGTACGTGCGTGTCTTTTAAAAGTTAAAATATTCAGAAAACTATTTTTAATACAAAAACATTTAAAAGTCAATAATCATGCATTCGACCTTCTTCATTCGAACTTTAATTTTATTGATTCTTAATTCGAAAAAAATAAAACAAAAGACTATCAAATTAAAACAATAACATGGCAGTTAAGCAATAATAACGATTGAATTGAGAAGCAATACAAGGCAATAAAAAGAAATTATGACGGTAATTACTGATTTGTAAGACATTAAAATTTAAAAATATTTATAGGTAATTTGAGATAATGTACAATGTCGTGTAAAGCCTGTTTTCGTACATCGTTAAATGAGTTTATTTTATTCACGAGCGTGTGGTCAATACTTAAGCATACGGCGCAAGCGCTGTATCACCATCTCTTAAAACAATACCATCTTAAATGTTAATTTGTAATTGCAGTTGTTGGATTTTCAACTTTCGACGCTGAGGAAAGCGTTGAAAATCCAATAATGCGCAAGAGTGGGGGATAGGTCCCCAGTCAGTCTAGCTACCGTTGTACCGTGTTCTTAGGCAAATTTTTCCTACAATACTACTTTGTACAAAAAGTAGATATGAAATTCATGTTTCGTTTTCATTCATGCGCACACAACGAAGATATTATGATGGAAAAACCGGCCAAGTGCGAGTCGGACTCGCGCTCGAAGGGTTCCTTACCATTATCTATAAAAACGGCAAAAAAATTATTACGTTTGTTGTATGGGAGCCCCCCTTAAAATTTATTTTATTCTGGTTTTTAGTGGCAACAGAAATACATGTTCTGTGAAAATTTCAACTCTCTAACTATCATGGTTCATGAGCCTGGTGACAGACAGACGGACAGCGAAATCTCAGTAATAGGGTCCCGTTTTACCCTTTGGGTACGGAACCCTAAAAAGTGTTATTTTTTTTCCATTAAGAATTTCTTAGTACACCAGAGTTTGGAAGTTGTCGGTGTGACTCCTCCGTGGCTCGGAAAGCACGTAAAGCCATTGGTCCCGATTTTCATTCGTAGACCTTTGACAGTCATTGAATAGTCAGAAGTCAGAGAGAGAGCTGCATTTGGTTAGAGTGGAAGCCGACCACAACATAGTTGGGAAAAGGCTACGCAGACATAATTATACTTAATTAGTATTTTTAGTAGAAAATAAATAACCTTTAATAAAACGTATACTATTACAAATTATTCTTAAACAACGAAAGGAGACACAAATTATACAAAATGGCTATAAATTATAGTCTAATATATTAGAACAACTAAAGTTTCAATATCCGTTTGAACAAAATTACATAAATTAGCCACAAAGTTTACTATGAGTATTAAATTAAATTATCTTTTGTTAAAAGAATATAAAAGCTTAGCTTTGCTGTCTTAAAAAAAAACCCATATTAACAGACTAGCTTATGCGGATTTCAACCGCGTGTTTCCCCCGCGTTAAGTTTTTGGTTACTGTTCCGCTCCTATGCCTAATGACGTGATGATACAGCCTAAAGCTTTCCTCGATAAATGGACTATCCAACACAAAAAAGATTTTGTAATAGTTCCTGAGATTAGCGCGTTCAAACAAAAAAAGGCTTTCACTCTTTGAACTCACTCTTTGAAAAAGCGAATAGGTCGGCACCAAGGTGGATTGTGAAAATGGGTATCTAAATAATTTTCATTGATATAAAAAACTACTACTAAATACAGAGTGCTGTGGCCGTATAGATCCTCAGGAAACGCATAATTTTGTTATTAAATATCTCCTTTGTCTTATTTTCCTTTTCTTGTACCCGAAGTGTACAATAAATAAGGGCCAGTTCCCAATATCGTGCGCTTAATTGACAAGTGGTATATTAATTAGCTGCATGTAGCGATCCACTTGACTCGCTCGCCACCGACGCTGACTTGTACACGGCTTTATAATTCTGTGCAATGAACATCGGCCTACGATCGTCACGGGGTGTCTTTTATGTGTGCACAGCCTTATGAGGGATAGACGAGGTAATTTTGAAAAAAGAACGTTGATTTCTTCTTTTGTTTTTAACAAACGTCTTATTCTTTATTCAAAATTCAAATTAGCATGAATACTAGGTACAAAAAAATATAACGTGTGAAAATGTGACATCTGTCAAACAAACGTCAAACGTCAAATCTTTTATTTTCTTTCTTCAATTGTAATTTAGCAAATAAGTGTCGTCGTGGGAATACAGTAGCTAAAATTCACATCAAAAAGCTACTGGTTGAAGTGAAAGTTGTCTTCATTAATTATTGTGAGAACATTTTTAGGTCAAACCTGTCAATATTGACATTTTCAACGTTTTTTTTTTAACCCACTTGCTGCGCGCGCCTTTCCCAATAAAGCTGATTTTAAAGTTAAACTTGACGGTAAAGATGTTTTAATTGTTTCTACTTAATATTCTTAATGTGTAGTTAAAATGCCATGTAAAAATTATCAATCAGCTGGGTTTAATTGAGATTAAAAGGTTACATGTAATTTGGTAATGAGATCGAAATTATTTCTGAAAATTATTCGTATTCGTTCTCAGTTACACAATTATTACTGTCTTACAATTAGATAGGAGCCATTTTAACTAATCACTCATTTACGATTTTTTATTATGTATCTACTAGCATTACTAGGCTTGTATATAATTAAAATGATAGACATCAATCCTGATGAACTAGATACTAATAACCAAATTAATTAAACTATTTTTTATTTATTTACCTACCAAAACTTAAGCAAAAAAAAAGTCTATAAAATTAAATTGCTAACGACTCTATAAGCCCATAACTCTATGGTCTAGTATATTAATAAATGAACATGTTAATGTTTGTGCGTCGCTTGCGCAGCGGGGCCTCTGCCGGACTCCCACGCGCCTGCCCACCTACCTCGGCTATAGCGCAATGATAGGACCAGCCATTAAGGATTCCTTCAATGGAAACTATGTGAGGATTCTTGGGTTGGTATGCCAGAATGTTGTATGACGGATTAATGATGGGTTTTTGTATAAATTAAGGGTATTTTGTGAAGTGTGTTAGGGTTTTGACCATATTATTGTTGAAGAGTTGAACATACAAAAGTATATTGTCCAAACCAATATTATAAATGCGAAAGTGAGGTACCTTACTGTCTGTCTGTCTGTTAAGCTTTCACGACTAAATTACTGAACCGATTGTGATGAAATTTGGTACGGGGTAAGTTTGAACCCCAAGGAAGAATATAGGCTATTTAATTTTTGAATTCCGCTACTTTGTCTGCATTCGGGAGGACATTTACTCGGATGAAGTCGCGGGCTGAAGGTAGTAAATACATACATACATAAATTCATTTCTTTTAGACTATTTGTATCTTATGTGAACAGTGAACTTAAAACTATGTTAGTCTAGATTCAATTCTATTTTCAATATGCGCATGGTCTAAGACTAAAGAGAAATTTTACCTACTCGAAAAATTAGATAAGACAAAACATCTTATTTAGTTCGGTAACACGAGATTAATGAAGATTAATCTGCCTACATGATAATTAGCCACACATAGGAAGCAAACATCCTATATGTCAAAAGTATTAGATTAATGTTATCGCTATCTACTAATTAGATGGACGATACGCGGATGTTCATTAACGTATTTTTCTAATCATTCATTAAATTAATGATAAAAAGCGATTAAAAATCACAGCAACTGTTACAACTTCCACAGCATCGCATGAGAATAACCTATTCAAACCAATTAGTAACTAATAATTCACACCTACGCAAAATATAATAAAACTACATTTTTCTCGGACCGTGCGAAATTTGATCGAACAAAACTCGTTTGAAAAAAGGCAATAATATTCAAGAAACCTCGTAAATATTCCACAAATATAAAATTAATAGCAAAGTGCCCGCAACTTCGTCCGCGTGGCTAATTTCACCCGCCTTACGTTACATCTTTAGTTACTGCTCCACTCCCGTATGTTGTAGCGTGATGTTTTATAGCTTATGACACTCACAAATAACGTGGCTTTCTATGGATAAAAGAATTTTCAAAATCGGTCCAGTAGATCCAGAGATTACCCCATACATACAAACTTACAAACAAATGTTACCTCTTTATATCCTACTACTATTATAAAGGCGAAAGTTTGTAAGTATGGATGTCTACTACTATTATAAAGGCGAAAGTTTGTAAGTATGGATGTATGGATGTATGGATGTTTGTTACTCTTTCACGCTTAAACGGCTGAATGGATCTGGATGAAATTTGGCACAAAGATAGATTATAGTCTGGAATAACACATAGGCTACTTTTTATCCCGGGAAAATGTACGGTACCCGTAGGATAACACATCAACTGTGACGCGGACGAAGTCGCGGGCAGAAGCTAGTATTAGTATAATAACTAAAACTAGTCATAATTATCAAAATGAAGGGGAATAAATTATTGGCTAAAGTTGTAAGCTCCCGCCAATTTATAAAGTCGATTCAAGATTGTTTTGTTAAGGTGTAGTCCCACCTGGCGCGCTGGTTTTGCAAGCCTAAGCAATTATTAAATATTTTATAATCTTATATTAATATTATGAAGAGAAAGATTACATATTTTGTTTGTTTGTTTGTACCGAGTAGGCTTCGAAACTACTGGATTGATTTTAACCATGTTTTCACCATTACATATTATGTATCTACATGTACAATATTCCTGAGTAATGCTGTATAACATCAAGCTACGACACATGAGAGCGGAGCAGTAACCAAAGACATAAATTAACGCGGCTTAAATAAGCCACGCGGACGAAGTCACGGGCAGTTAGCTAGTGTTTTAGATTTTATCAATTCCCAAAAACTAATGTAATTATTAGTAGAATATCACAATGGTAGAAAAGGTGCGGCTATATTGACGAAAGGAGCGTTTATAGCGCTGTGTATTTAATGCAACTTTGAATAAAATACTTTAAATTGTTAAACATAAGCTTCAAAATTCTTTTACAATGATGTTCGCTTAAATACTCAGGTTTAATTAAAATACCAAGATTTTGCACTTGAAAACTTCTTCTGTACAGCGTGAATGGTCTTAAATCTTCGAATGACATCACTTAACAAATTGTAGTGTAAAACATTTTTTTTTGTCTACAAAACTACCGTTCATTTACAATAGAATATTTTGCAAGAATGGCAACATTGCGAAATGAGCCCACACAATATATCACTGACGTTATTTAGTTATGCATAATTCTTGCTTTCTTGTCTTGTAACCATTGGATGACCGACCTTATTTCCGAGAAGGCCTCAGATATTATAATTTATGTCTCTGGCAACAATAAGAAGCTGCGCAAGCGCACGATGACAAATTATCTAATTCGTTTCGCTTGATCATTTTAATTAACTCGGAACCAAATAATAATGTAAGATTATTAATTCCATATTTAAGTTTTATTAGTAATTTATCGTCCGGAATTTATTATAACATAACTCAAATTTCAAATTTTAATTCGGAACTCTTGATAATAAAATAAAAAATGATCGTTAATTTATAATTATTCTCGTGAGCACAGATTAGTAAATCCAATATTCGTTAAAAATTAATATCAATTATGCATGTTTACGACAGCGGATTATTTTTGCATACCTATTTCGTGAAATAACAGCCCAATAAAAATCATAATTAAGCAATATATGGCCATTCTAATATTTTGTTTAATAAGTAAACTTTATAGAGATTGATTTTTATTTTGAGTTGCGAAAAGTATCGTGGATGTTTACTAGATAGATTTAGTTTTTAATTAATAAGTGACAATAAAACTAAAAAAGACCACATTTTTATTACCCGCCAAAGTAGATTTTTTTCTGTTTGTAAATAAACTTTTAATAATTTATCGAATGGAAATTAGGTACTTACTATAGCTAGGTACTAACTTGTTTGCTATCTAATAGGCTTGCGAAGGTCTCATTAAGCGATTGCCTATCTTATAGCACGGGCATTTCTTGTTAGATAGGTACTTCCAACCCGATGCTATGATATAATCTTTATGTTAAAACAGTAGTCAACTTTCATTTGACTATCTTTCCAAGAATCGGATGTATGCCACCATAAACCTACATATTTAATCTTAATTTTGATCAAAAGTGTCTTTGAATTAATATCAAATCTGACGGCGGAGGGTATTGATACAAACTGTTATTTTCTGTTTGATTCGTATCTCATTTATCTTCAAGGTATCTTAATGCTATACCTTTTCCAGTTATCTAAACAGTTTGACGTTATTTAGGATATGGTTAGAACATTTATTTGCTCCATGATTAACAGCCGAACTTCAAAAGGCCCGTTTTATGCAAAAAGTCTTTAATCTAATACCAATTTATTTTTGACAATACAAAATATTTATGGCAACACTAAATTCGAATAAACGTTCTTTTAATGACGTACCAATTTTTAGAACGCGAAAGTCAATTGAAGCGTTCCCTTTTCAAAAGAGCTACCGGTGGCGGTTTGTTCGGTGCAAATTGACGGATTAAATTGCATCGCTTGTTTTCGTGAAAGAATGCAAGCGGCGAAAAAATACGAAGTTTGCCGAATGCTTTTAATGGGTGTTTCTAATTGGTCAACGCGCGGGTCGAGGCCGATTGTTACAAATTCGGGCAAAAGAAAAGAAAAATATTTTCAAAGAGCCATAGAATGTGTGTGGTTTACTGTGCAGTGAAATATAGAACGTTTAGGTTCAGGTCATAATTCTAGTCTGGCTGTAACTGTACGTTAACTAGGCACTTAAACAGTTAAACTGTGTTGTTCTGTTCATTGTCTTCTGTCGTTCAAGCACCGGCGTTAACTTTTAGCGTACGCTTCTGCGAACTACTAAAAATATATTCAGTGTTCTACCCGACCATTTGTTACATGCATTTGCATGTCAAACGCTCAAGTGAATTTGAACCTTATTGCTTGAGTTATAAGTGTGGACGATTACAAATGGTAGGCAACATTGTTTGTAGGTGTTTTACTAATTTGCCCGTGCAGGAAGCACGGATGGCGTGATGAGGACTCAGTACCGTATAATCTTCGCCTCTGATGTTATCTAAAGATTTATTATTTACTGTCATCGTCCGAGAGATGGCAGCGCGCGTCACTGACTATGCCACTGGACTTATCTCTTTGCAAAATATTCTTTCGTATAAATTTCAACCTTATGTTTGAGCAATAAGAGCCATGTGTTTCATCTTCCAAGACCTCCCATAGCGTGATAGGTATTGAAACTAGGCCATTTTTCATGCCTACACATAATTATACAATTAATTTCCTGGTAAGCTGCCTTATTTAGTTTCTACAAATAACTTTAATAACGGACATTATTCATGCGGTATGTTATTATAACAATAGAGTTAGACTTGATAACAAATTACACGCTGAATGACGCCAAAACGGTAACAAATTAAAAATTAAAGTCCGTATAATCAGAATTGCAAAACATCGCCTCACATTGCAACCACATAATACATCAAAGAAAACAAAAGTAAAGAAATATTTGTTCAAAAATCGAATAATCGAGCAATTGACTCGGCCGGGCCACTCGAGCACTCGATCGAGCGACTCGCACGCAAACGAATCGATTAATCGCTTCGTTACACCACCGACCGCCAGGCGGAGCCACGCGTCAATAAAATACTTGTAAAACTATCGCAAAATGAATTAAAACAGATGGCGAGCCAATTAGGAGAGGCAATCGTGCGCGTACCGGGCGAAAAAAGACCTTAAACGTGGCGTCAAATTGATTTCTTCCTTACGACATTCAACTTAAGGTGTCTATTTGGTATTTTCGAGTGGCAGTAATGGGATTTCAGTTTACAAGCGCTAACGAGAGCATTCGGAACGATAAGCCTTTCCAGTTATACTGATAGACAAATATGGATATATTTATCATTAAGTTTGCACTGAAGTGTACGCTTAGGCTCGCCTTCGCGTTATGTCATTATACAGTACTAATTAGCTTGGGGTACGAGACAAATTCGTGCTCTTAGATAACAGATAGAAATAAATAATTCATTTTGTTTATTTGTTAGTAATTTTGTAATTCCGACGTTTTTTCACTGTTACAAATGGCCTGCAACCTGCTATATTACGTTTGGTCATAAATCGTGAAGTTGAGTATTGCGTAGATACGAACGTGATCGTAAATCTATATCAGACGAATAAAGACACAAAGTGCAATTTTGTAACGTTCAACGAGAAAAACGATTTCTCTTTTTCTATACCTATACACAATCTAGTACATAAACCAACAACATTGTCGGAAAATAATAAGCATCATAAAATCATAACTGTTTTAGATGTTAGTGATTGCAATGCGCAAATCGTATTACAAAATTAAGTGAACATTTTGTCCCTGCCTACACAAAACTCAGTAATTGGCTTGCCTTGTTATTGTGTCACCTTTTATCAAAATCAGATAACGATTCGAAAATAGAACACATTTTTAATAAAATACAATAAAAAGCTATTAAGAAAACTTTTCTAAAATACTGTGCGAGTGAGAAGACCTATATCATCTGTTGAGTAAAAGAGATAGATACCCTGTGCCAATTGACTGAAACTGAACGCGCAATTCCGAAGTAGCTATCGTTTGTAATAAAACACTAGCCCTCGAGAAACCAATTAGAAGTTCTATTACTCTAACAATAACATCGATTGCTCCTTACCACAGCTATAAACTTGGGGGTTAATCAACTAGTTGATAATAGTTGATATCACGCACCACTATAACTCAATAGGTGTGAAATGGAATTGTTAAACTTATTAAATGTTATAAATTCAGTCGGGATTGGAGCGAAGTGAGCTGTGACGCTTTTAACCGGACTGTGCGTTTATCGACCGGGCTGTAAGGGCCGAGGTATAGTGGTGTTAAAAAAGCGGGGAGTTTTTAGAGACGCATACCTATCAATTACGAACCTACCTACCTATTAATGACGAAAAAGACGCTTTCTAATAAAGTCAAGATTTTTGGCGAAAAAATGACAGGACGAAAGATTTTTGTACTTCGTTTTAAATATATTTTTGGTATCAGTGTTGCCTAGTAATTACTTTTTATTTAAATATTCAATGTTGAGTTTTGACTTAGTTGCGCTTTTACAATAAGTTTATAAGATTTCTTTGGGAGTGTTTGATGCTTTTTTGTTTTATTCTGATGAACTTCTAAAGTCTATTAATACTTTGTAAAAAAAACTTTTTTCTACTAGCAAAATCGATTTTCCCGAAAATGATTTAAAACAAACTGACCAATATAAAGGTTGTTAGTAATTAAACATTTCATATGCTGCCGTGCGTCTCTGTTTACCACATATTCATGAACCCGTTTTTGGTATTTTAGTAAAAGAATAATGACCACATTGCATTACCTGGTTACACACGCAACGACCAGTGTGATAAGACGACCCTCGCTAATTACAGTCGCAATGTTACCACTTTTTACGACAAAAAAAAACGCAACGTGAATAGAGTAGGCTTTATCAAAAGGCCATTAAAGTATAATATGTTACATTTCCACTATGAAAATCAATAGTTCAATCCATCAACAATTTAATCATTATGATAAGTCAAGTATTGCCATTAAAAGTTACGTTTCACAAACGCAAAACGTAAACAATAATTTTGTTAATCAGCAGAATACGCACATTTTCGCGTTAGCAATTTAACATTCTTAATAGACCATTATTCTCGATCGTAAACAAATAGGAAAGGGGCATTAATGGTATTTTAGTTCGTAAAAGCTACCAATATTGCCCGGAGTGGCCGGAGACCATTGTGCATTGACGATAAGGGAACAGGTTTTTGCAATGTTTTATTTTTCAGTGGTCGAAAGCGTACCTTTTGCACCGCGATTCGCTGATACGTCCAACGTTTGTGTGAAACAACTGGTCAATATGATCGGGTTGGTGACTGCAAATATACGCTTCATATAGACGTTTTATGTGACGGGAATTTGTTCTCTAATTTAAACAACGCATTCATGGATTGAATTGTAAATAAAAAAGCTAATACAATAAACAATATTAGCTCCATTTGAAATTGAAACTCAAAGAAATAAAGTAAAAAAACTATTAAAATGCTTCGATGATATTGTTAACCGCGACTAACTGGAAATGATTCCGTTAAACAAATATTTGTGACGGTAACATTTTAATACGTTTTTCACTCGAATGGCCCTGTATTTCCCGCCATTGTTAGTGCGTGCAAAACTAATTACTTTTTGCGCTAATTACATTTCGCTATCTAACTTTATATTTCATTTGCGTCATAAACGTCCGTAGCATCGTAAAATACGTACGTTTTACACTTTTTAATCCCAACACAGTTGTTAGCGACTGTACCTACTTATGTGTGTAAAATAAAAAATAGATACAAATGTACTGCTGAGTGGAAAAGTATAATTTATGTATTGTTATGTAGCTTGAGCTTTGTGCTCATTCACTTTACGCCTTCCTTGTGCGTTTGTTTGTGACTGTACCTAACCAACTATGCTTTACGTGGGTTATAAAAATTACGTGCGAACGTACAAACGAGTGGAAAAGTGCAATTTATGTATAAAACTGATGGATTGTGTTCGTACTGTTCTATTTATTTACAATTCACACTTTTTGCATTTAACGTTCGTTAGTGACTGTAGGTACTGGGAATTGAACCCATAGAAATAATATAAATGTACTTTCGAGTAGAAAAGTGAGATAAGCTTTTTCTATCAAGTTTGTAACGATATTCATGTGTAACAAGCACGTATAAAATGGGGTACTAATGTACAAGCGAGTGGAAAAGTATAATGTATGTAAAAAGTCGAGATTCGTGTTCACATGTCGTGACCATCGCATGATGGCGAACACTTTTCATTATTCGCTTGCAAATTATTTAATAGCTTTATATTTTTTACGAGGACATTTCGGGATAGCGGCCAATTGGCACTAGTCTGCGCAAACCTCTTTTGAAACACTATTTGTAATTATGTTTATTATGAAGAGGCGTAAAATGATGTTACAACTTTGTCCTACTTACGTCAGAATAAAAATGTTTTGACTTTTTTTCTTTACGTTTGGTTAAACTTTAAACCGATCGATTTGTACTTACATGAAATACTTTAAGAAACTACCATTTCTGTGATTATTTATTTAGGATCTCCGACAAAGGATAGGTAAGTACATACTTTTCGATTCAATTTGATCGTGTGCTTCTTTAGTTATATGAGATTACGTCATGTAAATAATTATGTATGTACTTATAAAAATAATAATTTCTTGATAATATAGTAGACAAAGACAGAGAGACAATTAAATACATTTTATTTAATAATGAAAGTACGTAACTCGACTTATTTCTGTTTATTAATACAACGAGTTCAGTCAACCCATTTAAAAAAAAAAACGACCACAAAAATCCTTGTTGCCCACTAAATTGAAATAAACTCGTACTCACGAATAATTTAAATGTAAATAATGCAATTTCATGTACATTTCCAAGAGAATCAACAAACTAAAATAATGGCGCAACTATGAAAAGTTCAATTGCTTCGCGAGACATAGTTGAGAACAGTTACAGCGTTGATAAGCAATAACTTCGCATGTTTTCAAGCACTACTAACTAATATTAATTGCAATGTTTGCTATTTACTGTAGAAAGGTTTTTTTTTTGCTTTTATTGTAGGCTTTGGTGTAAGCTAAGCGAGGAAGCGTAGGTCACAGCGCGAGCGTAGCGAAGTGCTATGCCGCGCGACTGTTGTAGCTTTTTTTTTGTTTTCGGGGTATATCTTCAAGAGACACGTTGGTCTCGCGGTTGCAACCGCGACTGCTGAGCAACAGGTCCTGGGTTCGATTCCCAGGTCGCGCAAAAAGTGTTATTGGGTATTTCCATTAAAAAATTCTCAGTAGCAGCCCGGAGTTTGGAGGTTGGTGGTGTGACACCCCCGTGCCTCGGAAAGCACGTAAAGCCGTTGGTCTTGCGCCTAATCTCTGTCGGTTTTGTCGGATTGCCGTCCCATCGGACTATGAGAGTTAGGGAAGATGGAGTGCACCTGTGTTTGCGCACACATTTATATCTGAAGATTAGCCGCCGTGGCCGTAATCGGTCTGGAGAATTACATTTTACATTTTTACACTATAATAGATTGTCTCTTCTTAGCGTTTCGATGACAAACTATAATAGAGGTATTATATTGTTCCGGCCCAGAATTTGGCCACTTTCACTGCGTTGTCGGTGGCAGTCATTAAATCTTCCTGCGTGCAGCTGTTAGGGCACGCAGGGCACGATGTGAGATGGGCCATCGTTTGTGCTGTACCGCACAGACAGCTCAAGTCGCTACCGTCACCGAATCCCCACCTAAACAAGTTGTCTTTGCTCCGACCGACCTGAGTTCGGAGTCTATTTAAAGACTTCCAGATCGGCCATGGCAGCTCATGTCCAGGTGGAATAGATTGTTGTACCTAAAGTTACGTATTGAATGTGAAGCGAAGCGAGAAATGAGCCAGCTCAGCTCGTAACACAACCGCAGTCTATAGCGTTGTGGTACTGCTAGTAATCGCAGTATTTGTAACTCTGTGGCCTGCTCTTTTTCTATACAATCTTATGCTTATGGAAATAAGCTACAAGAAATAGTAATTTACTTGAATTATATTCAATTTTGTTTTGTTTTCAGTACTTTACGAGTTTGCTGCTAATTAATGTGTTGAATTTAAAAGTGGTTTTAAATGGTTTGGCTGTTGTAATTTCACATAATATGTGAAAAAGTTGCGAGTTTCCTCCGTGCCTCGGAAAGCACGTAAAGCCGTTGGTCCCGATTGTCATTTGTAGATCTTTGACAGTCGTTACTGTTAGTCAGATGCCAGAAAGTCTGATAACCAGTCTTACCAAGAGTATCGTATTACCCATTAATGGGTTGTGGAGGTCTGATAGGCAGTCGCTCTATGTTAAATACTGATATTCAGCTGCATCCGGTTCGACTGGAAGCCGACCCCAACATAGTTGGGAAAAGGCTAGGCAGATGATGATGTGAAAAAGTTGCTAACGTACTCAGTATCAAAAGATTAACATTTATTCAGCGAAATACCTTTAGTTCTCTACTCCTTGATTTTTCGTGATACCTAGTTATAATACGGACATTCAAAAGAAGTAGATGCATATTATGTCTATAACAGTACAACTGTTCAAAGAGAGACTGAACAAAATATGGATGAATTGCGAAAAGAAAAAAAAAATGATTTAGATTCCTGTGGCTAGGTTATTATTGACCAGCTTATTATAATTATTGTCCACTGCAAGGCAAAGGCGTCTTCACATATAGAGGAAGTACAAGCAATGATCACTATGCTTGCTCAAGGCGGATTGGCGATTTCTGACTTATTTACTTATAACATTATAAACAGAAATGATTTGTTTTTTTTTTGTGATAGCTAAACTCAAAAACTAACCAACCGATTTTAAAAATTCTTTCACCTACCGAAACCTACATTATCCGCAAGTAACATAGGCTATGTTTTACGTTATACTTGCCTTCCACGCAGACGAAGTCACTAGCAGAACTTAGTTAATTAAAAATCCAGGTTTCCTACGACATTTGCCTTCCGTTATCCGTACCTACTAGCGAATACAAAAGCTAGTCAAGAAACTCCACTGGTAACTACTAAAGCACTAAATGTTTCTCACAATGCAACATTAGAAGCTAATAAAGTCCGATAGGCTGGGTACGGGTCGATTAGCTGGTTGTAATTGAATAGGCGTGTACTGCGGCCTGGTCGGTGTTGGGGTAATGTTTGCGTGCACGCAATGTATACTGCTAGCTAGGACTCCGGATTGTGGAGAATTGAGAAGCTAGTTTTCCGTGGTTTTTATGAAATACATACCATTGCCTTGGTAGCGCAACTGCTACGCTAAAGGTCTTGGGTCTGATTCCCAGGTAGAGCAAAAGGTGGTATTAGGAGTTTCTATGAAATTCTCAGTGGCAGCTCGGAGTTGGGATTGGAAGTTAATGGCAATAGGCTCGCCCCATATTACATGGGACCTAAACATACCGGCAAAATGTGGGTGTGCTTTTTTACGCCTCAACCTTACCCTTCGGGGAATAGAGGCGTGATGGTATTTTTTTTTTTTTTTAAGTTTAACTGCCTTTGTAGCCTAGTGTTCCTAAGCACGACTGCTACGCTAGAGCTCTTAGGTCCGATTCCCATGTCGAACAAAGTGTTATTGGGGTCTTTCTATGAAATTGTCAGCATCACGGATTTAGGATTTAGCCCCCATAGGACACAGGACCTTAACATTAAGGCGGACGTGGGCGTACATTGGTATACTCTGCCTAACACTTCGGGGAATAGAGTCGTGATGGTATGTAAGTGTTGTTAATGAACCAATGATCCAGTTGTGTGGTAATAAGGCTCTGATAGAGGCATCTGAAAGCCAACTCTACTGACTAAATGCTATTCAATAACGTCTAAATCTAGTCTTTATGTAATTTTTTTTAAGGTGAATTTCTTCTCTCTCATGTTTGCGTTTACAAACATTTATAAACTCTTTGACTCTATTAATCATCATAAATCTTTACCAAACCTCATTTGGGCCTACTATCAAAATACTAAGATGCCTATATTATGTCCTATTCAAGGCATAAGCTCAGTAGTTAAAGCAAGGCGCCCGCCTCTCCTGCAAATACCAATGTAACTATTGCATGGATTTTGAAGTCTTCAATCCTTTACTCATATTCAAATCGTCAGTCGATCCCACCGTTCACTTTATCGGAAGGTTTCTCAAGTAAAAACGTACGTAGTTTACCTGTTCATCATGCTATTGCAAAGAAAACGAAACCAACTTTTGACAATAACATCTAAAATTCACGTCTACTCGACTTGTACCGTGTAAACATGAGTTATGTGTTGACAATACAATTTATTTGTCGCCGCCAGAGGGCGTGGCGGTACTCGCCGCAAATGTACTGTGGTGATGAAAGTTATACCGTTTACATTGATATTGATATACGCAGGTTTGAGTCCTGCGTCGGGCTTTAGAATTGTATAAAATTATGTGTGAAATTGACTTATTGTCAAAGTGCAAGTCAACTTCAATTTTATTTATTTGTATAGATAGAGTCGAAACTTTAAGAATTTTGCAATCGATAGATCCGAATCGGAAAATAAAAGAATCGGATCCGATCCGTATCTTTATAAGGTAAGTACACTATTCGCGGGAATTTACGCAAGTGTTTCAACGTTCAAATGTATTTTTTATCGATGCCACAAAATTACTTAGTAAGTAAGTATGTAGGCATTTATGTTTTTGCTATAAAGCTGCAAAAAATGTTAATAACATCCCAAATATGACCATATTGTTCATATTAAGTCTCATTATATTAGTAAATATCCATAAGTATCATTCAATCGGTTAACAAACAGGATTTCCTTAAACGTTTCATATCGAGTGAAAAAGCTAATCGATTTCCCCATTAGAAACCAGTAATTTGAGTAAATCGGGTATCGATTACTGTAATCGAATAATTAATAATCCTGGAATTATGTCATGGCAATTTTTTATTTATTAATGTAATTGATACAAGAATTAATAAAGTCAACATGGAGTATTTAAAATTGCATTCGATTGTGGAATCGATTTTCTAACTAATGATTTATGTATCGAATAAAAATGTTGATAATTGGTCTTGGTGGCAATTATCGAATGACTTTACAATGAAAAAATGATTTTACAAACAGACAAGTCATTATCTTTGATACATGTATGTTATTGGTATTGTAAAGTGTGTGATATTTGTTAAAGGATTTGATATTTAATATTTGTTATAACAAAGTTCAATTTAGAAGAAGGAAACCTTTGATAAAAATGTAATACTATTTCTAAAGGTATAAATCGACAGCGTGTTACCATGCAGGGTAAAGTAACTTTGCCTAAATAAAAAAAAACAAGCGGAAAAGAGTGTCGAAGGCTAAATTTAATGATTGTGACTAGCAATTTTTTTTTTAAGTAGAATACGCGGAAGTTTTATAGAAACAATATTAATGTAATTTACATCACTGTTTTGCTGTAAGTAAATGTAAAAAAAAACCGTAAAACGAATTAAACAAAACTAAGTCTTATTCCAATTACGTAACCGTGAAATTCCTGAATTATATACAACATTATTTACATTTGTCTTCACTAAAAAATAAAAACAAACCACTCAATATACTTACACTAACTTTTAACCCTTTCAATGCGAACTTATACAATCACAAAATCTCTCCGAATCCCCGTGATCCGAGTCGGTTGTCGAATCCGATGTGCTATTGTTTACGCATCCAACTGATCCGTTATTTATGTACGGCTTTTGTTCTCCGCGAGACACCGTTTGCTGAGCCCCGGCGACGGAAGGGTTAACGGGTTTCCGAAACAAGATGTTTGGACGTAAATAGGTGACAATAATGATGACGGGTTAAGTGTGGAGTTAAGTGACGTCTAATTGTTTTAAAACTTGCTGCAGTAGAATACGTTAATTTTTGAATTAGGAATTAGAAATGAGAATAATAGATGCTGTAGAGGTTGTATGCCAATGCAGCCGGGGCAAAAAGTTTTATATGTTTTATACAAACAGGGAAATTAAAAAAGAATTCATATGAAAGTATTGGAGGATATATTTCATATTGAAGCAATTATCTGCTTTTTTTTCTGCTTTTCACGCAGGTGCGACATTATCACAGTGAGGATATTGAGATCCATAAAACCATTTCTTTGATGTCTCTTGCGATCCTTTACACATACGTAAAATTATGCGAAGTACACAACACACACCATACCAACACGCCTGTATTCCCCGAAAGGTTAGGCAGAGGTGCACCAATGTACACCCACAGTTCGCCGGTATGTCTTAGGTACCATGTTATAGGAGGCGAGCATACTACCATTAACCGGGCACAAATCGTAACTCCGAGCTGCAGCTGCTACTGAGAATTTCATAGAAAATCCCATTCACACTTTGCTCGACTTGGGAATCGAACCCAAGACCAGTTGCAGTAGCAGTCGCGCTTAGGAGGCTCTCTAGGCTAACGAGGCAGTCAGGTACACAACCTGGGATATTATCTCCCTCGTAATAATGCCACACGTGTCGGCCTAATTAAATAGCCCGCTAAACGCTATTCATTCAAGTGTACTTTGGAGCGTCCATATCCTTAGGTGCTCCTAGAACCGTAACCGTACAGTAACTAAAAACTCACTTCACCGAGGGTGACTTTCACAGAGTAGCACTGCAGTAATGCTTAATGGCTAAGAATTAGTAACCCGAGAATTCCAGTTTATAAATTATAAAAAGAAAAATCCGCCGAACAGGTTTTTTTTCGACGAAGTTCCAGATACATTCTCTACTAAGTTTAATCTGAATAAATTCATAACAATATTTGCACAATTATAAATACACTTTACTGAGGGCATTTAATTCTAGCTATCATATTGATTAAGAATTATTAATAGAATATCATAGCCGATAAATACTACAGTTATTAAAATGCAGATACCTATGTTGTATTTATGTATATTAAACCATTAGGTATAAATGATTAATGTGAATTAACTGGTACACTTACTATCTAGCAACTAATGACTTTGTAAGTTAAATCAATTTAATACAAGCAATACATAAATATTCATGTATTATAATTTAATTCTATGTAACATTGTTTTATTTTTAAATAACGTCTAGTAACATGGTAGGTATTTATTTATAATTTATTAATCCGTTAACGCAATTATATAACCAGTAAATGTAACGGAAACTAATTTAATCTATTCAATTTATTTAATTGAACGCCAACAAACGTAATTAAATTTTAATAATAATTGAATATCATAATTGGGTTGGGCTGAAATACTTTAATTAATAATTAATGGTATGCAGGAAAACGATAGCAATAATAATAATTGCAAAAATAATATTATAACGGTTTTATCAATTAATTAAAAGTTAAAGTTTTCCCTCTTTATTACTAAAATAAGTGTGGAATTTCCGAATTTTGTTTGTCACACCCATATTAGACTTGTAATTTAATATTAATTTAGGCATAGTATTGAAATGATGTTCGGAATATAATTAGGTACTTGTAGATTCGTAGTGTAGGCTAATTGATTAGTTAGTGGGGCTCTTTTCTTTTAAATTTATACGAAAACGCTTAAATAAAATAATTTTGGCGTTGAATAACAATCGCCAAGTGTTGCATTATTTTTTTGGTTGGAGAAGATTATTGAGATGTGATGAGGAAAAGTCATAGATACGTTAAGAGGTATATATATAAACTAAAGTAAATATATGACAAAAACCATATTAATGAAACTTCAAATAATTTGGATGATTAAAAAATAATCAAAACTAAAATGATAATGCTAAATAAAAATAATGATAAAAACCACACAGAAACACTACATGTACTCAAACAAATCAACGACAATGCACAAATACTTTTACAAATCTCGAAAAAAATGCCAAAGGAAATCCATACAAATCGATAACTAAAGGGTCAGTCACTACCAATCTACAATTGGACAAAATAAAAGATAACATCTAAAAAATCTTTGAAACCATCAACACGCCTCTAAACATAACAAAGTAAAAGAAAAAGTTAGCTAACCTGTTAAAGGTCCAACGGGGAAATGTGACTGGAACAGGGGCCCGAAGGACGGCACCACGGGCGGGGGCCCCGGCCACGCCAGCCCGTACGCTGCCGCCGCCAGCGCACTGAACGGCGTCGGACGCACCAGGCGAGCCTTCTCCGACGGAGGCCTCTCCTCATCCTCACTCGGCAAACCATTCTGCAAGTCCTCCACATCTACTATAGAATCTTCTTGATTAACCGAATCTTCGTACTCATCTTCAGAAGAGGTAACAGTCGCTGATACATTCAAATTCAAAGGAGGCGTTTGAGACGATGGCCTCGGTGACACCGACTTTCCGCCGGGTAACTCCGGTTGCGCGGAGGGAGACTGCCTTAAAGGTGACTCTGGGATCGTCCGGTGATGCCTGATCATCTCCGCCGTCTCGTCCACTTGACTCGCCTTCGTGTCGGCCAGTATCGACGCCACACTGAAGCTGATTCTCGACGCCTTGGGCGGCTCCGTCGCTTCGGCAGGGCTGCTCGGGTACCTCGAAACACTCTGTATCGCCATGTTCACTTCCTTGTCCTCGTAGCTTTGTTTCTTTAACATTGAACGCTGGTCAGTTCCATTTAGCACAGCCGGTTCACACTGGGGGCGCGATCTACGGATCGTGTACGCATGCGGGCGCAGTCGGAGGTTGACTGGCGGATAGTGGCGGAGCGCGGCGCGCCCCGGCGCCCGGGGCCGCGAGGCGTGGTCGCGCGGGGCCCCGCCTGCCGAGCCGGCCCAATCGACCGCTGGGCCCGCGATTGATCCGCGCGGGCGTCGGGGGGAGCGATTTAGCACGCTCTTATCTCGTTAGTCTCCTTTGTGATACTCGATTTTTTTTGTAGGAATCAAAACATAATTACCTTTTGTAGGGGTTCGCGCGTTTTGATCGCACACTTTATGCCCGCCACCAGAGGTATAAAGTATAAAAATATAATGAGCAGTCGTGAATGCCGCTTGTTAAATCCTTTTGAGCGTTCTCTGCTGGTCCCTTTGTGGGATTAGCGCCGAGGGGGCATTGGTTTGATGAATTCTGCTGCGTCCGTGTTTACGGATCCGTTTCAAATTAGCGCAAATGATTTACAACGACGCTGCTCACTGTTATTTATATTTTGATTTGTATAACTTTTATTGTAAGAATGTCTTTGAATTATAAGTAAGTACCTACCTACTTACCTTTGATATAGCTGAGTACCGACAAGAATAGCTCTTATTTTCCATTTCCTACTGTCTATAAGTAGTCTCTACCTATGAATGTCATGACATTCATAGGTAGAGTTGAATGTGCACATTCAACATTGGTTTCTTAGATAAAACAACTGCAGCAGTTGCCGCAGTTGTTACGATATAGTCAAAAAGGTCCAGAACACGTAGAAATTCAAAAATGAATGAATGAATGATGTCTTTCAAAGGACTTGTCTGAAAGTGGTGCATGATAAAAGAATACTGAAAAGAGTAATTGCGGCCTTTTACAATAATGTGCGACAATTATATGAAACCATTATAAAACCTAAATAATGTTTGTATCACTTAATTACACTAAGTCTTTGTGCGTTCCAGTGGCACTTGTCCGCAAAAGCGGCAAAACACCACATCCTGTGGCCAAAAGCTTTCTTCCATCACCTGAAGCAGGTAGCATGTCGGTATGCGCACCACAAACCCCTTAAAGTTGAGTTGTTGTTTAATACTGGTTGGACAAAATTTTACACAAAAAGAAGACAAGGAGCTCCGCAACACAGAAATTCACATCTTAGTCTTCAGAACGAGAAGAATCTGTTACTCGTTACCCCCTATTGGGGTCGTAGGAAATAGATGTTTAAGAGAAATCAGGTTAGAAAGGATGAGCGTCTGCTTCCTTGCCTGCCAAACAGTATGCTTTCGCTAACCCAATCTGGACTTGCATGATGAACCATACTCCACCCTATCTTACAGAAAGGATTCAAATTCTACTTACTTAAAAACGTTTAAAAATATAGTCGCAATTTTATCTCAGCGACAAAAGTGTAAGTAAATCAGAAGCATTTTTGGTAGATTGAGACTGAGGTTAGATTGCGATTGCAAAATAAGTAGAATTGTACACTTTTCTCATTAACAAACTATTTACCGAAGGTGGTTATGCCCCGGGGTACTGGATTGGTTTCAAAGTAACACCGCGGCCCTGGAACGCAAAGGGCATTATGAGGAATACGGATGAGTTTTAGTCAGCAAGAGACACACTCCCTTCCGCTCCGCCAAGAGCAGAAGTCATTTCATGGTACCCCATCCATAAAATAAAAGCGTGATAATGCCAATATTACTAACTGCTTAATGGTTCAGTCAAAGTTGCGAGAACCTCCGTATTACTATCTCAAAATCATCCCAAATGGATTAACTTAATCAAAAACAGATAAGGGTTGTTACTTAAAAATAAACATGAACTATCTTCACAGTCGGTTACCAACCATACAAGGCACGGAGGGTGACAGTCCCATTCACCCTACGTCATAAACGTCAAACTAGGGGTGATACCCGACATCTGCCGTCCCTCTCACACACACGGAAACGAACTAAATAGGTATTTAGTATTCGGAAGGGGAAAATAGTTAATTTTGTGGGGTGCGAAGGAAAAAATTGTCTATTGTATCTTCTTTTGCGATTTCAAACTCTCTTTTTGTGAAGCAATAAAGTTGAAAATCGATTGTGTTGTGTGTGTAAGTAGTTTGTAAGTGTAGGTTAGAGTTTCCTTATTGAATGTGTGTGATATAAATATAAATGTTATTAATTATGATTGGCTTCATTGATTTTGGCTTAGACGGTGTTTGTATTGAGTTAGGGTCGGATTGAGGATCTTGGTTGTTATTGTATTTTGTTGGCAGTACCCAGGAATATTTACTTTGTGGTATATTTGGACTGACTGTTCAATTATGCCAGGTCAGAATAAACAGGAGTCGGTCCATTTGTCAGAAAGCTGAAGCTAGGTGCTCGTTCCGAAACGTACGTTGGTCTCTATTAAGAAGAACGAGTAAGAAACTCCGTGGGCATTCTTACACTTAAATGATCTTATTACTCTTATCTTTAAACTCTTGTGTCTGTTTGGAACTGGGAATCATGTACCTATTGTGTAAAGTAGACAGGATTTCACATCAAATCATCATTCAAAAAGAAAGTCAATCTGAGAATATCAATTCTATCGAATCGCAATCTCACCTACTCGACAATTTAATTATTGATATGATGAGATTCAATATGATTGTTAGAAAATATATGTAGGTAAATTAGAGGCATTTATGACAGATTGAGAACTGAGATCAAATTGCGATCGTCACTAAAAGTTATTAGAACTGTTATGGTTCTAAAGCCTAAAAAGTAAATCCAAAAAGCTTTTAAGCTTAAACTCACACTACAAAGCGAAACCATTACGTTAATGATTATTCCAAAAATAAACGACGAACCAAAATCTGCTCTAATTAAGACTAAAATTAGCGACCTCTCTACTAATGACACGACACATTTTAGCGCACATGTTGGCAATGTTGCCATACAAATGATGTGGCATGCTGAACGTGGCCGCAAATATGACTGACTCTCATACAAATATGTATGGAATGCGGGATTTTGATTTAGGTGATGATGCAAAAAGCTTAAGAAGAAAGACTTTGAATAATTTATTTGAATTTAGAAGTGTAACTGTCATTTGCATTTTGGGTAGTTATTATGAAACAAGTCCAAAATTTTATTAGTATATCTAAATATAGCTATTAGGTATTCTATGCAAATAAAAAAAAACCATCCAAATTCAAATAAAATCTTTACGCTCTAATCTCTATCTATAATACATTGTTTACATTGACATATCCTGATAGATAGGACAATGTGAACATCTTACTAAAACGAGAAGCAAATAAAAATAGATATTGTGTAAGTTTTTTATAAGTTTATCTTGGAAATCACTAATATCGGTAAATAAAAATGCCTTGAGGAAATCTGACAAAGACTGAAATCGTTCATCCGTTTTGAGCAAGTGTGGAAATTAATACTCAAGCCTTCTCTATATGACGAGAGGCCTTTGCCCTGCTGTAAAACAGTAATAAATCAATAAATATACCATCACGCCTGTATTCCCCGAAGGGTTAGGCAGAGGTGCACCAATGTACACCCACAGTTCGCCGGTATATTTAGGTCCCGTGTAATAGGGGGCGAGCCTATTGCCATTAACCGGGCACGAATCCAAACTCCGAGCTGCTACTGAGAATTTCATAGAAAAACCCAATAACACTTTTTGCTCGACCTGGGAATCGAACCCGGGACCCCTTGCACAGCAGTCGCACTTGCGACCACGAGACCAACGGGGCAAAAAACAGTAATAGGCTCGTATTATTCAGTACCTAACTTCCCCACTATTTTATTTTAGACTTAATCACCCATTTCTTTGACCTAAAACAAAAACATAAACCAAGGCCTAATATTTCTTCATACCATATGAATCACAGCTATTTAGGCAGTATTAACTATCAAAACTGTGTGTAGTTAATATATGGCCGGTCTCGTAAAAATATCAACATAACCGTTTACTCGTTTGAACGAGTAAATTAAAATAGATTTATAAATCACGTTGTAGCTACCGTGTGGCGGCGTAGGCGACGGTCATAGATCAAGTAAAATGTTGGAGATGCGACAATATTCGTATGAGTAGGTACGACATTGGGTAGTAGACACTAAAAAGTAATTAACCAATAATTCCAAGACACGACATCTCTAAAACAACATTTTAATTTATGCCTGAAATCCTGAATTATTTTAATTCACTATAAAATTAAATTTTTCGTGGCTTTGAAATCAAGAAATAAATTTCGAATTAAGTTGATGACTATGTGTTTCTTCCAGTTTAGTAGTGTCATACAAAATCTATGGGGGAATCACGGCTTGTCAGCTCATAAAAAGTATGTGAATAATTTATTGGTGGTGTCTACTGTTGAGCATGTGAGAAACTGTATCTTTCAATTAATTCTCAAACATAAATATACCTTAAAGCGACAGAGTTAGTTTGGACTCGATAATCTCCAGAACTACTGATCCGATTCTGGAAATTCATTAGCTAATAGAAAGCTACTTTATTCGTGAAATAGGCTATTTCACTATCAACAAAATTAGGGGGTCCGTAAGAAAATTCCTATAAACCTACGTCCGGGAATCTCATCTGTTTCCTACTTCATCTGTGCCCAATCGTTGATGAACGCGCATACCCAACGCATAATGAGACTAGTGAAACCAGGAACATGTCAATTAGCAGACATTTTGCCCGTTTATGTTTTTTGCCGCCAAAAAAATATGATTTATGGTCAAACCGTGGAACATGACACTCGTTATGGCCGTTACAAATTGTCTATGGGTTTTAGTTATGATTGTTAAGGATGGAATTAGTCGATTTATGGGTCGGCCCATAAAGTAAGTTTTATATCAAGTGGTTTGTCTAATATTCAGTATTAGATCAAGGCCTATTTGTGAAATTCAAACCAAGTCTCCAATGGCTACATAATTATTGTTGCTATTGATACATATTAGCGATTATTTGTTGCCTACTTCAAAGGTATCGATTTATTTTATATCGATTTTAATATATGGACAAATCGATAGTAACTTAATTACAATGCATGTATAAATACGCATTCGATTAAGAGTACCCCCTAGAGAGCAATATTTTCCCACATGTTTTATTTATAAGAAAACCAACTTCTTTTTTGGTTACCAAAACAGAAATAAACGTTCTTAATGTGCTATGTAATATTAATCGTCTTTCACATAATTACCTTTTACTGTAGGATAAAATCAGTAGCAATGGTCCTTTTACAACTTTATCAACATAATTATACCATTAGCTCGATAATCGAGAAACGATTCGGACGGAGAAATCTCGCGGTATCGATATCATTTAGATCCTATACACATACGTGTATACTTCACTAGTAATTAAGTCACATTGTAAAGCTACAATTCAATTTGCTGCTGGTTTTCAAGTTTCTATACTAAATCCAACCTTACTTTGTGCGGAATAAGGGTTGTGTGAATTTTGTTGATTGCAAAGTAAAATTGGTAAATGATGTCTCTCGCTTAATTTACTCCGGGAAGGAAATATTTTAGTTCAAAATTCTATTTTGACATTCGTGTTAATCGTCCGCAGGTGTGTACCGGTATTTATGGTATGTGTCATTGATACTTTAGCCACCGAGGCATTCATCATTTTTGTGTAATTTTGAACCATATTTAACTCGGTTTCGACTAACGAATTGGGTAAAATTGGATCCCATGGATCATATTGCTAATGATTCAATTAGTTCATTTAAAGTTGCTGCTTCCGTTCCGTAATAAATCCATCAGATTCCAAGTTTTAAAACACAGTTTTTGATTTAAAGGCCAAACCAAAAACAAACAACACAACGCAGCCACAAAATACGCCATCTCTTAAACACCCAATTTCACCCAACAATCGAATTTCCAAACAAAAACCGCATTCGACTACAACAATCGACTAATTATGGCGATCTTTCATCATGTCAATGTCCGCCATATTGGTAGCCATTAAAAAAGTGTTGCCGTCACCGCGCAGGCGTGGTTCGACAAAAAGCACCTATTTGTTCGATTTTCAAACGGAATTTTAATCGACGCGAGATAAAACTTTTTGCGCGGCTACTGGCCGCTTGCCCTTAAAATATTCCGCGAAAGCCCTTTATCGTTCCAATTAAAATTTCGAACGCAAAATGGCTTCTTTCGTCCGCCATTTTGAGGTTGAAGAAAAAATTGGCGCGCTTTATAAGTTAGCTGTATAATAGAACTAAGGGTTGTTAGTTTATAATGTAGGTCCCTATATCTACCTATCTAGAAAAGAATCGAAATACTTATCTACTATTATTTTACGAAGCTAGATCCAGTTTCCCATTTTGTTTGCACTTCTGTTGTCAAAATTTTCTTTGTCTCTAATTTGTACTACTCTGCAAAACAGTCTCAACTGAAAGCCAGAATCAACAATCCCAGACCACCAAAAAACGCGAAGGTTTTGAAGCTTCTTGGTGAATTCATGTCTCGAATCTGGCAACGAAAAAATGAGAAAAGACTAGTAGAGAAGTAAGAAAACACATCATATTCCTCCAAACAAGTAGGAGATAGGTCATGTAGTAACATGTATAAAAGGAAATTTAAATTCCCCGTTTCTCAGTTAAAAAAATCGTTCTTTGTTATTTTCAATCCTTACTAATATTATAAATGCGAAAGTAACTCTGTCTGTCTGTCTGTCTCTTCTTCACGCCTAAACCACTGAACCGATTTCAATGAAATTTGGTACAGATATAGTCTGGGACCCGAGAAAGGACATAGGATAGTTTTCATCCCGGAAATCCCCCGGGATCGGGAACTATTAATCCACGCGGACGAAGTCGCGGGCAAAAGCTAGTCTTTATTATAAGTCTACTGTTTCCCCTCCCTTTGATATCACTAAAACTATATCCAACATAACTAGACCAGTCTTTAGTTTACTTAGTTATAGTACCAACATAAGACACAAAAGAGTACCAACATAAAGATATCATTAAAATCTCCTTTTCCATGTCTCACGACAAAAGTTTCTCTGCTTGTTATGACAGTATTTTCTGCAAAGCTTTTGTGTGAATACTGGAATAGGAGCATTATTTACGTTATGTTAGTACTTAGTTTTCAATGTATGCTATCTTCATTCTTAGCTAGATCAAAGGAATGAAATAATAATGGTTTTAGTGTAGTTCGTTTGATTCGAGACGACTTTGTGTGATTTGCTACTTGTGAGAAGGTTGAATATTGTATCGTTAGATTTTTGTTAAATTGGCATTTAATTCAAACAGTAGGTAGTTAATATCAACATTATTAAGTACATTTCGAAATTGAGAATTCCCGTTACTTTCATGCAACTCCTGTTGGTTTCAAACCGGCGGCGGCGTAACGCAGAATATAGTTAAATGTTGTACCAGCAAATAATTTAATACTCGCCTTACATATCCTGACGCATCTAGACCTTACACATCAAAGATCAAAAAAAGATCATCAAGGCGAAACAAGAATTGAAATATTGGTTTGTACAACATTGAACTAAATTACTGCATGAATGAAGTATCTATTAACTAGATTTTGCCCGCGAGTTCGTCCGCGTGGATTAATAGTTCCCGTTCCCGGGGGATTTCCGGGATGAAAACTATCCTATGTCCTTTCTCGGGTCCCAGACTATATCTGTACCAAATTTCCTTGTAAATCGGTTCAGTGGTTTAGGCGTGAAGAAGAGACAGACAGACAAAGTTACTTTCGCATTTATATTATTAGTAAGGATTACATACAGACGAGTGCTGGAGTGGAGACCACGTCTAAGCAAATGTAGTGTGGGACACCCTCTGCTAGATGGAGCGACGATCTGCGCAAGGCGGCTGGCAGTAACTGGATGCGGAGAGCCAAAGTTTGGGCTCAGTGGCCCGCCGTGAAAGAGTATGTCCAGCAGTGGACTGCGATAGGCTGATGATGATGACATATTTACCCGACTGCGACAGAAGGAGGGTTATGTTTTTCGAGGGTATGTTTGTATGTATGTAAGTTTGTATGTATAATTGTTTGGCACGCTCTGCAGGCTGAACGGCTCGATGGATTTTAGCTTGAGAGGTGTCGTTAGATTCGTATTTACTGTGAGAGTGACACTGGGTATATAAAAAAAAAAAAAAATTGCGGATTTTTGGTGCCAAATTCAAATGTTTGGCTCGCTCTGCAGGCTGAACGGCTCGATGGATTTTAGCTTGAGAGGTGTCGGTAGATTCGTATTTACTGTAAGAGTGGTACTGGGTATATTAATTTCTTTTTTAAAACACTAAAAAAATAAAAAATAAAAAACGGTAATTTAAAAAACTAAAAACCCCGACTGCTATTCTTTAAAAATCCCTAAAACAAGATAAATTGTAGCAGTCGGAACCCATTCGGGACCATCTGCAATGTAATATAGGTATGTGATCTCAATTCACTAATCCTCCATTTCTAGAATGGGTCCCGACTGCTACAATTTATCTTGTTTTAGGGATTTTTAAAGAATAGCAGTCGGGTTTTTTAGTTTTTTAAATTACCGTTTTTTTTTAATTCTCGTACATCCAATCCATTTCTCGCCTCGCCGGTTTTATTCCACCTATAGGATGCAAGAAAGGAAAGATACCAACTAATAATGAATGAAATTCTAGATTTCCATAGACCATTTTGCTTGTTGCAAATTTCCCATAGACATATTGCAATCCAGACACATCTTCACAATTCATATTCCTTTGTCATACTCATTCATTGTTTACATCTATACCAGACAGTGGCTTTTAATGGGCTAGCAAAAACTTTATGAGCTTTTACTCCTCATGCAAGTCGGCATCTACAAAGGCTTGGGGGCGTGTCGGCGATTTATTAGAAACAAATTCGTGTATTGTGCCCATTCTTCGGCCGGGGATCGCCGCTCTGTCTCGGATATTTGAGCCGAATAGCCACTTGAGTGGTGCCCTTGTAGTATATGGTAGGATGTAGATAAAAATTAAACTTTGCTAATTTTTGTCAGTGTAAAATGGTGCATGCAGTAAAAGATTGAACTTCGGAGATGTTGAAATGAATTGTTGCGATTACATTGTGGCAAATAATATGATTACTTACTAGACAGACCACGTGAAAAGTACAACAAATTAAGAAAAAAAAAAATGGGTTTTTATGAAATTTTCAGTAGCAGCTCGGAGTTAGGATTTGTGCCCGGCAATAGACTCGCCCCTATTACCTACATGAGACTGGGCGAACTGTGGGTAAGTATACGTTGGAACACCTCTGCCTAACCAATCGGGGACTATAGGCGTGCGTGATGATATATTAATAAAAATGATAAAGCTTCTGCAAACTTTACATATACTACTCCTAGTCAAAAGGCGAACAGTACAAGAGGCAACCACATGGCGCCAACTTCACGGTGCAAATGAATTATGACAGAAAATAGCCCCAATTCACGTTATTTCACGCCCACGCTCAAAGAACGACCTAATGACTACTGAAAGTGAATATTTTGTGAGAAACAGATGAATGTGCGATGCATTCAAACAGCAGAGCTTTGAATGGGAAGAATTATTTAAATAGCGAATCGAATTTGAAATTTTGTTTCGATGTTCAAGTGTTTTTTTTTTTTTTATGTACTTATTTGGCTTTGCGAATGTTTAATAATAAGATAGACAGTTATTAAGGAGGATCTATCACGCTCGCCATAAATCATGTCTAGGACTATAGGACCTGCAAATCTGAGAATTCAACAATTGGAAAATGATGGTCATATTATTACTAAAATATTTCTGAAAATTAAGGTTCAAATTATGCCTAATTGAATTCTCAATAATTCCATTAATTACATCATATTAATTCCATAATATTAATTCCATAAGGCCAATGTGTACACATTACTATCCAGTAAAGACAGGTCAAAGCACAACCGAGGACCACGATGGATAAGTACATTTTAACCTTATTTTTTAAATCATAAGGGTGAAAAGTGGTTCACCGCTATTTCAGCGTTAAATAACCAAAATTTTTACAATTACTCCGAAAACTATTAAAAAAGTGGTTTGTTTTGGCAGCTCTAAATCCAATTTACCATCAAAAACGATGGTCGGAAGATTATAGCTAAGAGATATTCATACTATAAAGATACACACACCCTTCGTTGTTCATATATTTTTTTGACCCAACTACCAACTTTCCTACAAACGACAGCTGGTACTCAAAGACGCAATAATATCAATCCTATTGCTTTACACGATTTATGTCAAAAGGTGCCATTCATTGACCACAATAGTGTTGTGGCACTTCAAGGTGGTCTCATTGTCCATTAGGGCTATAGCCCGAAGAAAGAATAGCTGAGCAATATAAGTCGAATTAGCTATCTTTGTGTTTGAAGAGCAGGTGACGCTCTGTGAAGCACGGGTCATTATTTGGTTACTGTTGGGGATTTTTAATGACCTCTAACGCTTTTGGAATGGAACTGGTCCTTGATTTGAAGATTTCTGAGTAGTAACTGCACAGTTTTGGGGTCGCATAAAATTGGATATAGGTAAGGAGGTATGGTACGTGGTATAACTAACCGTTTATTAAGTAACGGGTAAACCAGTACGCTGCTCGTTGTTCTTTATAGAGACCTATGGTTTACGTTTTAGAATAGGCAACTAGCTTCAGCAATTTGACTAACTGACACTGACTGTCAAGTATATACCTAAGTATTTCTTAACGGCTGCTTGTGCCAAGTAGACTTTTTAATTTGAAATGCTTTGCTTATGCAAGTTAGGCTACATAACGTGAGACCTTCCGCAAAACTATCCTTATCTTTTGTTTTTATAAACAGTTCCGAAGCATCTGTGTCCTAGACAAGATTCTTAGCTAACGTCAACCTATAATTTATGTATGAATGTGGAATGTGGCGAAAGGATGTAAGGATCGTAGCAGGTGGCGTTCTGTGGTTTCTGCCTACCCCCATGGGAAAAAGGCATGAGTTTATGTATGTATATTTATTTCTTTACTCCTAACCTACCTTTACTTTTAAGACTCGTAGTTTAAGAATCGTTGTCCACTTACTTCAAATCCTTTCACGTCTACGACATCAGCCTAAAGGTAGTCAAAAAGCAATAATCCATAATCAGTAACCACCTCTTAGATAAACAAATACCAAAAACAAAGATCATGGAAGATGCGCAGGCGCCGGTTAGCAAACAAGCGGCGAGCGCGCCTTTGTGCGCAGCCGCCGCGACGGACCACTGTCACTGCCCTAAGCACACGGCTTTTTGTACTGATGCCGATATAGTAAGAGCTTCAACTAAGTGTTTATTTGATGTAGGATCAGAAAATTGAGGTGTTATTTTTGTGTGGATTATTACGGAGTTTCTTTTTTTAATCTGTCGGTTGTATATTATATTTTATGTTTGAGGTTTTGGTCATGTATCAAGTCTCTGGTTTTAAAAAGGTTTTTAAGTATTATTTTATTTATTTAAGTTCGCTATAGGTTCCATATAATTATTATAGTTAGTCCTTTAGATTCGCCAATAACATGTCAACCAGCAAGTCTAGAAACAAGATAAGTTGGGAAAGCTGTTGCTTAAATATGCTTCACATATAAAAATCTCTTTCAGAGTGAAAATATCCCTTACCCATACACGAACGTTACCCTAAAACTTCTTTTTCTCTTGACTTTCTAATTGAATCCATCCATCATCATATCCTGACTTTTTTTGAATTTCATCTTTCATAAAGGACTGTCCTGCTTGGAAACTCTACAACTATCAAACAACATATTCAACGGCACTAAAGGCCTACGCAGACTTGGACTCCTTTTAAATCGTAGCAATTTATGTCGTATTTTTAAATCGATACGTTTGAATGTCCATTGACAAATATTTAAATCCCTTGCCATGCCGTGCCCATCTGCGTAGGCCTTTACGTATCAACTACAATACAGATATCGGTTATTAGTTAGCCGTCTATCGTATAGGACAGTATGTACTACCAACCATATATTCTTGGTACTTGCAACGCAGCTTCGAAGCCAAAGCTCTCTGTTATAAGCGATTTGTCGTCGTTACTAAGGAATAGGTTCGTTTGTACTGCAAATTGTCTTGCAACGTGGAGATGGTCTAGGTTTCTGGTAGTTGTAGGTTGGTATCTATCGTATTCCATTTGGACGACGTGGTACAGACAGCGCCATCAACTGGTTACCCACTTTTAAAATAGCATTTTACTGCAAAAGGGGTGAACAATTGATGACGCTGTATGTACAAGATGAGCCCACAGGCCATCAAAATTAATATGATCGGTATTTTCAACCGTTTAGATTGTACTGCCCATTACTGCTTTAATAGTGTAGTAAATTAAAGCAGACATATCATCATCACCACCATCATATCAGCCAAACAACGCCAACTCCTGGACATACACCTCCCCAAAGATAGCCACAATGGCCGATCATGCACTACCCACACCCAGACATGTAAACAAAAGTTTTCCTTAACATCCT
Source organism: Caradrina clavipalpis (assembly GCA_932526535.1). Taxonomy (NCBI): domain Eukaryota; kingdom Metazoa; phylum Arthropoda; class Insecta; order Lepidoptera; family Noctuidae; genus Caradrina; species Caradrina clavipalpis. The sequence goes on from OW052110.1 coordinate 5,198,283, forward strand.
CTTAGCTATTATTAACAACAACAAATCACACATGTTTTTACATGCAAAAAACCGCAAATTGCACAAAAACACTTAACATAACAGATCTCAACAAAAGACAAAAACAATCACTAGAAATAAGTGACTTAACATGACAAACACTACGTACTTATCCCTCAAACATCTGAGGAGGTACCGGCCCTCATGCACGACGCTACATCAGCCTCCGTAGACGCTAACAAACGACCAACAACCAGAGGAGGGAATAATTAAAGAAATCCGTGTGGTATTTAATTGACGACAAATATTGATCGTCACGGCAATTAGGTGGAGGGAGACAGCGTGACCCGACGACGCCGGCGATCGGGCAAGTGACCGACGGAGGACGACACGGACACTTTGGACTTGATTGTTGAACAGATTGAATAGCAGTTGAGAATTTGATTGACGATTTTAGGTAGCAAGACCATATTACAAGTACATTCGCAGACAAAATATTGTGTTTTATTTTATTTATTTGGGACAAAAAACAGTTACATGCTAAGAGCAACACAATAAATTCTTAACATAACATTACAAACATGTAACCCACACCTTTGTCCTTTGTGTTGAACCACTTTTCACTCTTAATACTATACCGCGCCCCCGGAACGCAAAGGGCACATGAAAGGAACATAGACGGGTTTTAGTCAGTAAAAGTCTGACACTCCCTCCCGCCCCGCCCAGGGCGGGGGAAGTTATTTGATGATTTCACGTCTATAAAAAAAAAAATGCTTTTAGTATTAAGGTTGGAAAGTGGGCAACTGCAGTTTGTCGTCCGTTGTACAATAACAAAAAAAGGCATACTCCATGGTACAATCACTACTTCTAGCTTTTCTATCCACTTACTAGCTGTATTTCTGGGCCCATTTTCAAGAGTCAGGTTTAAAAGCTACAAAATTCGAATCTTTCTCGCGATTCCATCTACGTGTTTTTCGTGTTTTCAGAGACAAGCCCTAACATGTAACAGACTAACGAATACACCTGTGGTTGTTTAAACACTTATTTTGATTTTTAATTAACGTAAAAAACAAATAGGTACCGTTTCATTTTCAAAAAAAACGTAGTTGACTTATTCGAAGATTCTTATTCATCATCATCATCATCATCTCAGCCATAGGACGTCCACTGCTGAACATAGGCCTCCCCTTTAGATGTCCACATATACCGGTCGGAAGCGACCTGCATCCAGCGTCTTCCGGCGACCTTTATTAGGTCGTCTGTGTATCTTGTTGGTAGACGTCCTACGCTGCGCTTGCTAGATTCTTATTAATGGTATAAAAAGCGCGCAGTCTATAGTTATAGTGGTCATTCAATGTAGTATTTTCGCCTAATGAGTGAACTATGCGATCAATTAGACAATTATTAATAGCCGTGTCGAACCATGATTATTAAAATAAACCCTTTTAACGTATGGACTTAATGTTATTGTTGTATTACAAGTTGTTAAGGAATTTTTGGAAAGGCAATAGATGCTGTTTAAATATATTAATAATAATGCCAGCCTATTATTATCCCATTGCTGGTCAAAGACCTCTCATACAGATAAGGCACGAAGTATTGATCACCACTCTTACGGATTGGCAATTTCAGAATTAGGTATTTAAGTATACTTAAGCTAAAGTTTTCTCAGGATGTTTTCCTTGACAGACGTCAGTGATGTCCAAGATACTAAATACCTTAGAAAGTACATTTATAAAATATGTAGTAAAAATAAATATAAGTAGTCGCGAATTCATCTCAGCGACAATCAATGTCAAAAATGGTGGTAATAAGGCATTTTTGACAGATTGAGACAGATTAGATTGTTTTGTGCCCGGTTAGTGGCAATCGGCTTGCCTCCTATTACATGGGACCTAAACATACCAGCGAGCTGTGGCTATACTTTGTTACACCTCTGCCTAACCTTTCGGGGAATACAGGCGTGACAGTATGTTAGTAGAATTGCCTCCTTGATAAAACCATAAAATCAACGCTAAATAAACATTAATTCCGTTAACACAACGGTAAAAACATGTAGGTAAACGTTACAGGGAATAGTCGCCATGCTGTAAACACTAGATCGACGGCGTGCCATATAATTATAACGCTATAAGGAACCTACGAGGGACGCGATTGATCACTTAATACAATCACCCATTACACACGGGTTAGGTTGAGGGTACACTGGGGGAAGATATTTTTAGGCTATTTCTTTGAGCAACCTAAAAGAAATAGCTTCTTTAGACCGCCTCTGTAGCCTAGTCACGCGCGACTGCTACTCTAGAGGGCTTCGGTTCGATTTCCAGGTTGAGCAAAAAGTTGCCGTTGCCTACTCTTCTCTATACGAAACTACCTTTTGGAATGGGCTATATGGAACTAGATTCAATTTTTTTCTTTCTTTTAAATGACGTCCAAAGGTGTCTTTTAATGGTCTAATTGAAATAACTGCCTCGTTAGCCTAGTAGTCTTAAGCGCGACTGCTATGCTAGAGGTCTTGGGTGGGTTTCCCAGGTCACACAAAAAGTGTTATTGTGTTTTTCTATTAAATTCTCGGAGCTTGGAGTAAGGATTTGTGTCCGGTTAATGACAATAGCCTCGCCCCCTATTACATGGGATCTTAAACGTACCGGCGAAATTTGAGGAAATACAGGCGTGATGGTATGTGTACTAACGAAAATTATTTAAAAACAGTCTTCCGCGCCCCCGGAACGCAAAGGGCACATGAAGGAACATAGACGGGTTTTAGTCAGTAAAAGTCTGACACTCCCTCCCGCCCCGCCCAGGGCGGGGGAAGTTATTTGATGATTTCCCGTATATATATATAAAAAAAAAAAAAAAGGCGAAAACAGACTTGAAACACTAGACGCGTCTAGATTACAAACACATGTATCTCGGTGGTACGTATGCTATATTGCGCGATTTACTATAACACTAGCAAACTTCCCGCGACTTCGTTCGCGTAGCTTTTTTTCACCCGCAATAAGTTACGTCTTTGGTTAATGCTCCGCTCCCGTGGGTCGTAAGCGAGATGTTATAATATAGCCTGTGTTACTCAGGAATAATGAAGCTATCTATTGGAGAAAAAATCGGTAAAATCGGTCCAGTAGTTTCGGAGCCTATTCTTTACAAACAAACAAACCAATCTTTCCTCTTTATAATATTAGTATGAATTTTCCTTAGCACCTATTTTTTACTGCGCAAAATAAATTCTTATACAGTTACTCAAATGTAACCGCAAGAAATATAATTGTGTCGGTATTTTCCAAGTTGTTTACAATTTTATTTACAAAATGAGTTCACTTTTAACACATGATTTGCTATTTTTATGTCACATTTTCCTCAAACTCGTCACTATTTCTGTGCGGTATTTCGGTAGCATTTCGATAAGTGGTTTTCGACTTAAAATGCAGAATACCTACATACGACTGTTCTTTTGTTTGTCCACAATATGTTATGGAACAAAATATTTTTAGCATGATATCCTGTGGTTTCATCCTACAATACTATTATTCTTAGCTTTAAAGTACTACTTTACTGTAAGAATAAGGCTCATCTTGACGGCGGCAGTACCGTGTCCCAGATTTTTCATTAGCTGTCACACTGCTGGGCGAAGGTTATCCCCATAGCTTTCCTCGCCTCTCTCTCTCTTTGCCTCTTCAGGCCACACATTACGAGAACCCAAAATTCAGTTCTTACCCTATACCCTTAAAATATGACTAAAATTCAATTAGTCATATTTTAAATGTCCTAATCAATACCACTTCAGACTAGGAGACTTACCCTCAAAATTTTCCTATCTATGATTTCACACTATCTCGAAATAATTCTTCTTCAATTCTTCAGTGTGACCCCACCTTTAGCTCCACACATGACACGATGCTTTCAACGCAAATTGCTCATCAATGCTAGCGTGTCGAATTTTATGTTGTCTAACAACCCGCGATGAGCTGGAAAATAAACTATCTACCAGATATAGATGGACTATCTACTAGATATAGTCCCGCGTTGTGCAGATAGTATGTTTTATACGACGTAAGGTTACAACAGATAGATTGGTGCGATAAAATAAAGGGCTTTTGATGACAAGTTTTATTAGAATGGAAACGTAAATATAATTACCGACTGCAATGATGTCATTGTGGTTATAGACACACCTTTATGGATGACTTTAGTAAATGAGTATTTTATAATTATGTAGTTTTCCTCTCAGTTAATAATTAAATTCATGGAGTATAAGGAAAACTTTTAAATCATTCGGTGAAATGGTATTTTTTTGGGTTTCGTAACCAAAGCGTATACGGAACTCTATTACTAAGACTATTCTCTATCACAGGTTCACAGGGCTGAATCTTTAGCGTCTCCGCATACGACCAATAATCAGACAGATTATTGGCCGATTTTGACAGATATCTTCGTCGGCGAGAAGAAAGTGTTAAAAATCGGCCCGATTATTGGTCGTGTGCGGAAACGCTAACACTTAATTTTTTCTTTTCAAATTACATTTTTTTTTTTACAGAGTGTATGGCCGTTGTAAGAACATATAAGAAAAATAAAATAAAAGAAGGAATTTAATTTTTAACTTATTTTATAAAAAACTTACTTTTTAACTTAGTTTTACAGTAAAATCCCAACGCACATTTTTCCAGTTATTTTATCATTACCTCTTCAAATTTCTGCGGGTTGTTCGAAAGAGATACCGCGCCCCCGGAACGCAAAGGGCACATGAAGGAACATAGACGGGTTTTAGTCAGTAAAAGTCTGACACTCCCTCCCGCCCCGCCCAGGGCGGGGGAAGTTATTTGATGATTTCCCGACTATAAAAAAAAAAAAAAAAAAAAAAAAACCTCTTCAAATTTCGACACACAAATTCAAATCACACACAAGACTATCAAATCATTCAATCAACACCCCAAATTACGCTAATCATCTATTTATCATTCTTCCTCTTCAATTCCATTTCTTTCACACACCAATTCAAAAAACTCAATAAACAAAAGAATATCAGGAATGACAGCTCACAAGCCATTATGCTGATGCATGAAGTGTATGCTCTAATTTCCTTAACCGATGCTAATGGTCACAGTAAGAGGGCTCAGGTCCTGCACGATGTACCCACTTATGATACTTAACACTTAGCGGTGGGAAATATTGTCTTCACATCGATTTTATAGACAAAGGGTTAGGAATAATAAAGGTTGTTGTGTTTGAGGTAGTTCTTGGAGCTGATGGGGATATGAATTGGCTTGGTGGGATGTTTTTGGTGATTTAAAGAGTTGATTAGGAGTCCTAAAGGATGAAGTTGTAAGGAGGAAAACGATACAAATATAAGAAACTTTGGGTGAACGTATGTGGGACGAGAATGATAAGGGTTATTTTTGTTTACACTAAGCGCATTGCAAACTAAATTACATCTAGGTATTGCAGTTTTTTACAGTGACGTCATGAGAGCTATTACGATACTAAATCTTACCTTGGTCTAATGCAAACTCCTGTTAAGCATCTCTAACTAAAAGACATTTTAATGGTTAATTGTTTATTTTATTTTTTCTTTTATCACCGGCCAGTTCAAAATCTATACACGATTTTGCAAAGACTTCTGGATGAAAAATCTAAATGTTGTAGATGATGATGTTGTTGAAAACAACAAAATTCCCACAAGCAACACCAACACTTAGAATAAACATTTTTATTCAAATATAACGGACTCAGGTCCTTTGGCAAAGCACACATTTTCAATATAATGTGGGAAAGCTATACGGGAAGCATACAGCGGAAGAAACTAGTAGGGGCCGCTAATGTTGCACAGTTCCAAGCTGAACATACATCCTATACCCACGTAATAGAGAGTTTCCTATTGGCTTGTTGGGTGGTGCACACACTGCGCGCTTTTTATCGGACACTGGTTTATTTGAATCATTGGCTAGTAATATTAGGTGTCTATTTTTTTGATAAATGGTTGGATTTCTTTGTATAACTATGATTTTTTTTATAGCATATGCCACACTATCCTACCTCGGTAACTCCTGAAAGCCAAAATCAACACTAGAGACCACCGAAAAAGCGCCGAGGTAATGAAGCTCGATGAGCCCGAAGAAACGATTCATCTGTCTTGGATCCTGCAACAAAATAAAACATAAATTAATAACACAACTACTACAAATAATAAAAGCAGATTAGAAATTAAACATACAATACATAAAAGTACCACTAATAAGGTTGAAAACACCCCAAAGCTAGACAAAGATATGTATAACCCTACAGAAAAAAGAAGCAGTGTAGCCTCTTCCTAAGCAAACTAAACATGCCGGCTGATAGTACCGTGGGTACTGGTACTAAACAAGTGTAAACTTGAGGTAAATTACATTAGCAAATCGTGTAAACTAACGCCAAATGCTGTGAGAACGTTGTATGGGAAATGAAGAGGTTGTACGGTGAAGAGTTCGTGAGGAATCGATGAACACTCACTTTGATTAGTTATTTGGAAATCAATGTGGACCTGTGTTGTAGAATTGCATTCAAAGGCAGTTGGTAAACCTAAGGTTGAGGTTATACTTGGAAGACTAGATTGGAATGACGATAATGGCAAATATAATTGTGGGTACTAGCTTCTGCCGTGGTTAGTGGTTGTTTTCACCCTCGTTAAGTAACATCTTTAGTTACTGCTCTGCTCGGATGGGCCCATGGATTTTCCTCATGAATCTGGCTATCATACACAATTTGTTTCACAACAATACATTTGTTTAACAGATTGTTACTAATCTGACTGCAGGTCCAGATATTAGCGCGTTTAAACAAACAAACAAAAAAAGATCTCTTCAGCTTTATTGCATTAGTACAGACCGCCTGGAGTGGAGACTAAGCAAATACGCAGGAAATGTTATAGTGCACAAGTGTATGCACAAACTTAGCTACACACATTCACGGACACTCTCATAGTCCGATAACTGGGGAAGAAAGAGATCAAGGACCTACAAGACAAACGACTTTGTCCGATTTCCACATCTCAGCTACTGAGCAACACACACCCCTTGTTAAGATGTGGCAAACCAAAAAAGTCAATATCTACATTACCAATATGAAACCGTTCATCTTCTGTCCAATCCTTATAAGATTAATGCTCCAAAACATAACAGTTCTATCAAAGCCTTTTAAGTAACACGATGACATGATAACCTTCAAACTGACAGTCATTATTAAAAGGCCCCACCACCAATTAGTTGCCAACACGTCTAGACCTAAACTTTTAAGGTCTTAGTGTGAATCTTGATCAGAATCTAGACTCCCATAAAGAAGGCAAGGGGTCTCAGTAAAGTGGTCGTGTGGTGAGTCAAAAGAGATAATTTGTGTAGTTATGTGCAGGGTGTCCCGGAGAGCTAATGAGTTATAATAAGAGCCACCCAGAGAGACGAGGCTCTGAGGGCAAGGGAGTGTGGAGGAGGCTTTTGGTTTTATCGAATAATTGACATGTGTCTTTGTAATAAAATTGGTTTTGTCTTCGACTTCGTTACCGTGGAAGTCAAAAATACCGAAAAATATATTCTAGAACGTTCGGTGGTAACTTTATTTCTATCAGTGGACGAATTTTTTAAATAGATTTAGTAATTTCGGAGGTTAGCTCTTACAAACAAACTCTGTGTCTTTATTTAATGGCTATATGGGTTTTATGGATATTTATAAATAGATGGTAATTTTAGTAAAGTCTTTGTAAATAACAATACTTACATACATAATACATGCTTGTGAAAAATAACTTCAGATTTGGTTTAGCTTTGTCTTGATTTCTCACAACACTCAAAGATGAATTTCAGATTTCTGATCAGTCATCATTTTCAAGCAACTTATTCCTGAAACTTGATTCCCCGGCTGTGGATATAAAACCATGAATATAAAAGATTCCAATTACGATGTACCAACGTCTTTCTGATCATCAAAGAAAAGAGCTTGCATTTACATCGACCATTACTTGCTAAAGCTTGATTTTTTACTAACCCCAGCATTTTAAAATATCCATAATTTCGACGTCTCTCATTTGTAAGTCAAAAAAAGCAATTCCTCAAAATATTCCATACGAAACTGCTAACATATTCCATGCTAAAGAACATGCAGGCTCGTTGTGTGCAAGCAGTCAGGTCTTACGACTTCATTAGACCGCGTCAAGCGACCAGTCACGACTGTAGCCTAACCAAACCACTGTCTACCACTACACAGCCTGAAATAAACCCCATTTCAAACAAGATAGAGTTAACTTTACAACGGCGTTTAGCTCGTCTCTATCTGAACAAATTCGAGGGAATTAAAACTTTGTGTTATCAAAGTTAGGGTGGATTTTCCAGTGTGTGTAAGAATAATGTATTTCGATCGTATTGAGATTCGAGTGTACTGAGATGGAATCGCTTTCCTGAGTTGCAAGTTCGAATATGTGCACGATAATTGTTAAGTTTTGTCGCAATGTGCTATGATAGGTTTTAAGGTGAAATCTGAGATAGATAAATGTCTAGACTATTAATTTTATCTTAGGGATGTTAAAGATCGTATGAAGGAGATGGGAGGTAGAAGAGCGCCATTTTCAGTTTAGGGTTCCGCAGTTACTCATATAAGCTTACTTAGCTATAACAATTTTCTTTCTATCTTCGTAATACATATTTACTACGGCCGTATTTTTTTTTTCAAGTATCCTATTGGATACTTGAAAAACACTATTTATCTGGCAGATCCTGACCCCCTTTTGGGGGTAATGCTAAATAATGGTAAAATACTGCAAATATAATACTTTGTAAATGGATCAAGTCATCCCAAATTACGGCTGTCTAGTACTGAGAGTCTCGGAGCTGAGCCACGGACAGACAGACAGACAGACATATTGAAATTATTAGAGTCCTTGTTGACTAAAGAACCATAAATATACCTAATGATCAATAAAATAAGGTGCGTAAATAAACAAAGCTTCAAATGAAAATGAAATTCCTGTTCCCTGTACATTGTATCGCAAATCATACTTTCTCTCCATTCAATTTATTCGACCTACATACACCTACTGCTGAGTCAAGAGCTACACTTTACTTGACTAAATACTTGAAAAGACTGGTAAGTACCCATGATCACTTTACTTGTAACCTAGGTACCAGGTGTCTGCGGGTTGTTCGAAAGAGATACCGCGCCCACGGAACGCAAAGGGCACATGAAGGAACATAGACGGGTTTTAGTCAGTAAAAGTCTGACACTAAGGGCGGGGGAAGTTATTTGATGATTTCCAGTCTTTAAAAAAAAAAAAGGTACCAGGTGTAGGGGTGTGCTAGACTCAAATATTTATACTTGCACTAGCTAGGGTCCTATGTAATAGGGGGCCAGCTTATTGCCATTAACCGGGCACTAATCCAAACTCCGAGCAGCTACTGAGAATTTCACAGAAAACCCAATAACACTTTGCTCGGCCAGAGAATCGAATCCAAGACCTTTAGCGTAACTGTCGCGCCACTAGGCTAACGAGGCAGTTCAATAAGGACAACATCATCATCACATCATCACCATCACATCATCATCGTCATCTTTGACTTTGACAATCTTAATGAAGCAATAAAAAAAACTCCTTTTCTACAAATAACCTTTCTACAAAACACTTCAAGATACTTAGCGTGTTTCGTCGCACATACACCCACATACTGTGGCACTGTTGATAACTTAATAAGAGCTTTCTACCTCGTAATTACTAATTAGATAGACCTTTTAACTAGTTTATTTCTTAGTCTCTTATTTACTCTAAGAGATGCTTAGATTGGACTCACAATTTAAAGCCTCTCTAGTGTTGTAGTTGCAAGTCTGAGTACAAACCATAAGATCCTTGGGTGTTTTAAGGTTTTTTTGCTAAGTGATGATGATGATGATGATGATGATGTGATGCGACCGATTTCGCCCAGTTATCCGGAATCTGGGTAATATTCCCGGCTCATAGCAATAGGCAATTGTCCGTCATTACACGTCGTGTAAACTTAACAGACAAATCGCCACAGCAAAGGTAAACAGATAAAAGTATATCACCAGCTTTTACTTGCAACTTACCTATTTTTCAGGTATTTCACTCAAGAATAATGTAACTTCCCATCGGCGATATTTTTCAAAATGGTTCCCTTGGTTCCTGAGATTAACGCTTTCATACAAACAAACTGTTCAGCTTTATATCATCATCATCATCTGCTTAGCCTTTTCCCAACTATGTTGGGGTCGGCTTCCAGTCGAACCGGATGCAGCTAAATATCAGTATTTTACATGGAGCGACTGCCTATCAGACCTCCACAACCCAGTAATGGGTAATACGATACTCTTGGTAAGACCGGTTGTCAGACTTTCGGGCTTCTGACTAACAGTAACGACTGTCAAAGATCTACAAATGACAGCCGGGACCAACGGCTTTACGTGCTTTCCGAGGCACGGAGGAAACTCGCTATAGTAAATGGTCACCCATCCACAGACCAACCTCGGCAAGCGTGGCTTAACCCGGAAGATCGGTCTATGCGGCTGTAATTATTTAGCCACGAGCTCCTCAAACTGTTCAGCTTTATAATATTAGTATATTATATTACTATCCCACTGTTGAGGAAAGGCTTTCCCACCATCCACGATAAACTAACAAAAAAAACAAAATATTAAATACAAGATACAGTAGGAATCGTGAATTTTTTACCCGACTACGGCGAAGCAAAAAGGAGGGTTATGATTTTGATTACTATCCTTTAATGAAATTATGACACAAAGCATGCAAAATGTCCATAACTCAAATTTAAATTAAAACCCACCATTTTACTTAACAAACAACCAAAGTTTTCTAAAAAACTTTCTCAGAAAACACTTAAAGTTTGCACAAGCGATGTTGGCGCATTGTCGCGCCGTAATAACTTAATAAGCGCCCTCTGGCGGCGGTAATTACAAATTACATGAAGCGCGCGCCTAGCACCCAGCGCCTACAGATCATTCTGTAGATAGCTGGGAGTTATTCTGCAAAGTTTACTGACTTACTAGAGGTAAACAGTACCTATAGCAGATATATAAACTGATAAAACAAATGCTGAATTGTAATGTAAAGAAAAATTCTGTTTTATTGCTGAAATTATTACTGGATTCCTTTATACCTTTTGCTTTCTCTCTCTTTCCCTTTGATTTTTTATTGCTTCTTTTCATGTATAAAATACAGCATGAATAAAATACAAACAATTATTTTAAAAGCAGAATTTGAAACCTCTCAAATTTTTTATTGCACTGACTCTACATACAGCAGAACAACATAATGAAGAAACGATTCATAGACAAAATTGTAACCTACAACACTATATCTATCTATCTGCCTAGCTTTTTCCCAACTATGTTAGGGTCGGCTTCCAGTCTAATTGAATACAGCTAAGCTAACCGAATACCAGTGTTTTACATGAATCGTAACCTACAACACTGTTCATACAAAGTTTCTTAGTTGAAATAATGTAATTATCTAATGTACTCCATAATTCAAACAAAATGCAAATTGGTATCTGAATCATCATCATCATCTGCCTAGCCTTTTCCCAACTATGTTGGGGTCGGCTTCCAGTCGAACCGGGTGCAGCTGAATATCAGTATTTTACATGAAGCGACTGCCTATCAGACCTCCACAACCCAGAAATGGGTAATACGAAAACGGGTACGATACGGGTATCTGAATAAATAAAAAAAATAGATAAAAATAAATAAATACACATTAGCTGTAAAATAGAAAAAGAAAACATATCTAATTACTAGTTTATAAACTCACTATAATTTTCTTAATCACTATGATTAAAAAGTAAACTAAAGTCAACCTTCCCATCACTTCTTCACGATTATGTTCCAGAATAACCCGAGGTCCTAACCCTTGAATGCGCACGTTCAAGAGAAATCCTTAATGGGTTCCGTAGCCCAAGATGCGACTTATCGATCGGTTCACAAGTTTACCTGTTAATCTGTGCCGCGGACAATATCAAGTAATTGTGTTTTCTTACTTCACTTCACGACTTTGCCTTAAATGGATAAGCTGGGGTTCAAGTGATTTTGGTTGAACAAAATAATGGTGTTTGTTGACATGATTGCAAAAATAGGGGGATAAGGGAGGGGATTTGATATTTATGTCCATAAAATTACATCAAAGAGGATATTGGGCTAACTTTTAGGAACGATTGCAATCTAATCTCAGTGTTAAATCTGTCAAAAATCCCTATAATTTATCTAAATTTTTAGACATTCATTTTCGCTAAGGCGAGATTGCCACTACATTTCGAACGTATTTTTAAGTAGAATTGGCCTTACTTTTTTTGTTATTTTATTTTTAAACTAAAACTTTCCACAACACGTGACTGTTTACCTGAATAAATAAAGCACAAATTGCCTTAACAAGATTTCCTTAAATCTGCAACCGTGCAATCCCCATAACTCACACAAAATCACGTTAATTGCGCAAACGCATAAACATTTCATTGAATAACTTCACACTTCGAGTTAATTCGATATCATTCCAACATACTAACGTGACTGCTATTCTTTAAAATTACATCACTCACACACACAAACATACTGGCGTACATACAACAACTTGACACACACAATAAAAACTAACACCTATCAATGACCACGCGTGATTAATCAAAGTCCACTGCAAAAGCTATTAAAGACTTTGTTGCTTTGACTATAAAGTTGTATTTTCAACGTGTACGTCCTAAACAAACAATTCATATTTACAAATTAAAATACGTGAATTAGTACCTATGGTATGTAGGTACATAATTATCGCGTTTACGTTAAAATACTTAGAAATCATATTCTAAGAATTATTGAGATTTAAACCGCAAACAATTAGTATTAATAATAATACACATTAATAGTAAGATTGTGTTCTATTATAATGGAGTCATTTTCTAGTTAATTAACCGTGGTGTGACTTGAATGACGCCATTTTATGTAAAAATAAATTCACAGTTACACGTTCATTCAATGAGGTATTTATTGTGTCATTCTTATTAATACCTCGATATTATTACGTAGGTAATGTTAATGATATATATGTTTTTTATAAACCACATAAGTACACTAACATACATTTATTTATTAATTAAATTATTATTGAAAAAAAAATGAAGCGAAAAAAGAAACTACTTTACCTTACTTCTTTTTTTGTAATGGCATTAGCCATTACAAAAAAAGAAGTCACATAATATAGGACACCATTAGGTGTCCCGACATTTTTAAATCATCATATTAATATTGTGTCTAAATTGTGTTATTTTTAAAAAACTTGTAGGTCTTCGGTTCAAGCACGACAATTTTATATTTCCATTCCTGTCTGCTCAACCAAATTAACTAATTTGGATCAAAAGACCCAGAGAAAATTAATCTAATAGAATGAAAATCTAAAAGGATTTAGTATAGGTAAGGTATTAATACGATTTGGTTGTTTCAACCAAATTAAAAAACAAAAGTGAACCGTGTCTTTCGTACTTATGTACAAATCCAAACATCCAATATTATAACACCAAGTAAAACACTTAACAAAACCCACAATCATCCATCTTGTTCTTGGGACACAGTTTTCAATTAGCAAAGTGTTAATGTAAGCTTTCGCCGCCATATTGTTTCTGTCAAACAATGCAAACTGACTTAACATGAGTGAAGTAAGGAGACGGAGATATTAATTGTTTACTGAATCCTTTCGTCATGATTTGTCAAAGTTTTAATCTTTTAAAGATTTATGAGTCAATTTGTCATGTTTTTTTCCATGTTTGCAATGTTTTTGACCTTAATCTTTTGAGTACAGTATACATAGTTTTAGTATAATATCTGTACCTAATAAGATTAAATACTCGTACGTAAAATATACTAATACGTACCTGGTGGAAGCCTCAATAAAGTTTACCATTAATATTAGCATTCGCTTGACTGTCTATTGTTAAGAAACACAATTGGATGGACATACTATAATTGCGTCCACCATTAAAATTATCGGATAAAGGAACCGTCAGAAATTGTTCAACAGGTGACGAATCCACAACGAAATCCTTAAACGACGCGGTAGTCCAGTTCAAAAGAATAAAAAAAGAAAAAAAGAACCCCATTCGATATTCAAAGTTCATTAATACAGCGTCAACAAAGTTCGCTAATGCTCGGCACACGTCCACAGACGGCAGCTAAAAAAGAAATTATTCTTAATTCAAAATAAATATCCCGCATTCGATTACGAAAAAGGAACGTCCATCGTCAGTCACAATGGGATCGGCTACACGAGAGGCCGTCTCGAGCAGTCATTTAAAATATATTGAGGCGAGCGACAAAGGAGCGATTGTCCTGCTGGCTATAAACCCGACGTTTTTCTACGGTGAATTAGTTGAGATTATGTTCGAATAGGGACTAATAAATCTTTGGTAGAAGCAAAGCTTGAGTGTCCATTGATTTCTGGAGAGTAGGCGTGATTGTAGATGGTAATCTTCATAAATTTTACGAGGGAAATCGATAAGTCAAAAGGTAAAAGAAAGGTGTTTTGTATGGGATATGTTCGTTTCATTTGGCTAACAATCAGCTGTTTGTGCGCCAGTTGTAGCAATTATGAGTTATGGCCTGTGCCTAATAGAAATTATTGTTCGTCATTCTATGGGTAAGAGATAGTTTCTGCGCTCTTGTAAGAAATTATTATTATAGCTAAAGGTAGTAAATGAAATGTTTTGATGGCATTCGTTCGGGAATTATACGCGTTTTGGAATGAGGTTAATGAATTTTGAAGGCGATTCGTCACGGGTTTTACAAAAATATAAAACGGTAGGTACAGTCACGAACATAAACAAGTATTTGGCAAAATTTAAATGTGATTTTGACCGATTTCATAGTATTAAGGGAGCTACAATATTAAATTTTTTATAAGATAACGAGATTCATTAGGGAATAGTATGTATAATTTCGAACCACGAGACCCGGGTGAATAATGTTAGTTATTCAATTTGTAAATGTGTACGATCCCAACATTAACGGGCAATGTCTGTCTCGCCTTCTTCTTTTTTTAAAATAAACAGATTCAAAATTAGAACAAATCCAATACCAACATACTATTCTTAATTATATTCGCAAGTTTATAATGGAATAATTGTGTAAGCGATTAATTGGAGACCAATAAACCAACAGATAAAACCAATTCTTCACATAAAAATCCTTTCTCTATTCCAAAAGCTAAATTATCTTCGTCCTTATCAAATCTTGCATTTACAATTACTATGCATATCTAGGATTCTTTTTTCTACGGGACCACCACCGATTGTCGTGTATAGGAAGAGTGGTGAAGGCGAGCGAAGCCTGGTGATTAGCATAAGTGTTGCGTCGGGGACAACAAATGTGCTTATCGCCATCCCCGAGATTGCTCTGAACACCGACCTTAATTGCTCATCAATATTCGACCTAATAAGTTGGTATGGATGTGAGAAAGTACTGGGCTAATGTTGTTTAACGGACTCTGAACAAAATATATTTTTTTGGGGAAATATGGGTAGGACAAAAGTTAATGTAGAAATTAACTAATATACTTACCAAAAAAAAAATCTTTATACTTCGCCCCACACTAGGAACTTCCTCCTCCTGTCCTGTATCGCGTGTGCGTTTACAAACAAATAAGTTTACACACAAAAAGCCAGTTTCGGAAAAACTATCTATAGGCCATACAAATATTTGTTCCGCGCGAGAATCGAACCCATAACACGCAGCGCAGGAGCCGATCCTCAGCCACTGCGCCAACCGGGTCATCAATTTATAAGTACAAGTACATTTTGTAGAAGTCACAGATTTCATAACCAAATTGCCTACATTATTATATCCGACCTCTCTTTAAAAAATAATTATTTGGTTATAATTAAAAACCAGGAAAAAAACCCACATGCATAAAGTGCTGCTAACATAGTTCTAGTTCTAAGTCTTACTCTACTTTCAAATGGTTGTATTAAACACTAATATATAAAATTATAATAATATGTTACTTTTATGGCCCATAAAAGCCCGAAAACAAATGATTTATTATTAATATAATAATAAATGTAGATTTAAGTATGTAATCACTGAAGGCCACACCACAAAAATGAGGGAAAAAAAAACTAATTAATAATTACAGAGAAAAATGCATCAAAACCAACAAACACCTCATAAATATAATTAAACCATGTTTCATATTGATATCACTTAATTATAGGTACCTACTGATTACGTGCACTTTCCTTATTATTGAAATAGTTTTAATTTATAACTAATTAATTATTATTTATTAAGCATAGGTCACCACAGTTTTAATTAACTTGACAAACATTACGTGGGTACCCATGTAAGTACAGTCGTACGTAAAAATATGTTTTAAATTACGATTAAAGAATACTAGCTTCTGCCTGCGATTCCGTCAGCGCCAAAGCTGGAAGAAAAGAAGGAACCTTTTTATGGGACAAGCCCGCCACGCTATTCCCAAACCACTGCAACTCCTACAAGCCAGAATCAACAGTGGCGACCACCAGACAAGCGCCGAGGCAATGAAGCTCGACGAGTGCCGGAGAAACGATTCAACCGTTTTAAATCCCATAACGCAATCAATCAGAAAAGATTAGCGAAGGAGTAAGAAAAACATAATTTTCAAATTCAAATTCAAAGCATTTATTTCAATTAGACCATTTACAGGCACTTTTGAATTGTCAAGAAGTTATAGTTTAACATTAAAGCTAGTTGCTCGTTCCAAAACGTAGGTCTCTATGGAGAAGAACGAGCAAGAAACTCCATGGACACTCTTTTCCTTCAATTTGGTTTTTACTTTGGTTTTTACTAAAGAAGGAACTTGTAGCAAGGGCAGTATGCGTAGTTAATGGGTATGTGAGCTGTCTTTAAGGCCTATTCAGACCTAAGCGGTATTCGCTATCGCCTGCGGCAGAGAAAACCCAGTGGGTATGCGGTAATATTACTGTTCAGACCTAAGCGGTATTCGCTACCGTTCGTAACCCGCGCGGTATGTACCTCTACCCACAGCGGCAGCGAATATCGCTCAGGTCGCTGTAGCCGCGGTACTTGATACTAAATACCTGAGCGAAACCCGCGCGGTATGTACCTCTACCCACAGCGGCAGCGAATATCGCTCAGGTTTGAATAGGCCTTTATACATCCTGTATAATAACTGGGTGCGGGCAGTGCAGGACCGGTCATAGTGGCTATTTTTAGGGGAGGTTTAAGTCCAGCAGTGGACGTCTTTTGGCTGTCTTTTTATTAAACTTCGTGTAATGGCAAATATGCCGCCAGCCCGCCTTTGTTAAGTGGTCACCGCTGCCTACAGACATCTGCAATACCAGAGGCCTTGTAAAGGCATTGCCATCCCAGAGACAAGAAGGAGGCGGCGGGACGGGAGAGAGAAAGGAGGGTCCCCCGTCCCAGCGGCCGCCGCGGTAGACGATCCGGGCGTCGCACAGTGGTCTGAAAATCGAGCTCCATACTCATAGAAACTTAAAGTAACGAATTAAAAAAATAAAAATTGTAATGGCTCTGGTATACCTCCCTTTACATTATATTAACGTATGGATGGTACAAGTCACACTACGCGTGAGAAAAAAAATATTTATGTTTTTTTTGTATGGGAGAAAACACTAAAACTCCATTTTTTCGAAACTTAATGGAACTGTTAGGCTGGTGCTCACACGAGCTGTAGTCCCATACACGGCGATCAAGATGACATACAATTCATGTACCTTTAGGCACCGCTTCGCACGTAGCACATTTTTGAAGTTTTGAATTTTTTGCCGATCGATTTACTTATATTATAATTAGATTAATGCTGCTAATGACCTTTATGATGACAATAATTAAAAATGACATTGATTGTCTACGTTTTTTTGGCCATTCTAAGAACTAACTCATATGTTAATAACTATCGTGATTAAGGTTGAGATATAATTAGACTTTGCCCTGAAGCACCATCAAAGACCCACTTGCATATAATTGTCAACTCTTTGCCAGCCAGCAAAAATTCCACACGTAAGAATTTTCCAAGCCAGCCACAGTTTTGTCCAAAATTGCTTGGAGCTTTACTTTTACCGGCCTTTCCGTGATGTCTATGGTATCTTTTAAGGGGTAGCAGTCCTTCTTCGCCTCGAGGATGGCAGTTTATGAAGGATACAGTGGTATTCCTTCTTCTTTTGCGCAAGATCCTAATGTTATATACTGCCACTTAGAAAGCTTCAATGAGGTCAAAATACCTTAAGCTGACAAATCAGTGAAAAATATAGGCACAGTTTTCTTTGTATTTAACAATTTATTTCTTTGTAGTCTCTTCAGAATGCTCCATCATCATCTTCCTGCCCTTATCCCATGTTACTTGGGGTGGGCGCAACATGTTTTCTTCTTCCATGCCAACCTGTCAACCATCATGCTATGACTGACTCCCTTCTCTTCCATATTATTCTTCACTCAATCCATCCATCTTTTTTTTGGCCTCCCTCTTTCTCTCCATCCACATTTATATTCTTAGCTGTTTTGGTTACATGCGTCTCATCCCTCCTCTTAACATGTCCATACCAAGACAAACGGTTCCCTTTCAACTTTTCTGTCACTGGCGCTACTTTCAAACTTCCTCTAATAAACCTACTCGTTCCTTACCTTATCCATTCTGGTCACACCACACATCCATCCCAACATTCTCATCTCCGCTACATGCAATCTTTGTTCATCCGTCTTCTTCACGGCCCAACATTTTGATCCATACAGTACGACAGGTCTTATCACAGACTTGTAAATTTTCCAAGATTGCAAGTTACTCCAGTGACCTGTCGCCATTTCATCTACCCTGAGTTGATCCGGTGCGTTAAGTCGCGGTCTTCTCCGCCATCTCTTTGGACAAGCGACCCCAGGTACCAAAAGTCAGAGCAGGTTGGTATGGGCGTTCCCGCGAGAGATATTGGCACAGGACTAGAGAAACCGCCAAAGTCGCAGAACAAGTATTCGGTCTTAGTTCTGCTCAACCTCAGACCAACACTCTCCAGGATGCTCTGATACCAGTTTAATGATATCTGCTACATTCTTGTTTTGTGCTTTCAAACCAGTTGCATGAGCAAGGCTTTCACAACTGATGTTGATGTTCCAACACTGCACGTCTCCTTCTACCATGTTTTGCAGACTTTAAGGTTTCAAACGAATACAAGTTAAACATCATGGAAAAACAGGCTTTGATTAAGGCTGAGATTGAAGCACTGCAGCCTTCTAATATGGAAAGCCATGTTGTAAAGCACTCAATGCTTATGACCATGATAGATGGCAAAATCATTTCACAGCTATCAAATACCTCATCGCGGACATGTGATATATGTAAAGCTACTCCTTCGGAAATGAATAAAGAGAAGAAGATCTCAAAGTGAGCTTCATCTCTTGTCATTAGTATCTAATTATATCTTAACCTTAATCACGGCAATTAACAAATGAGTTAGTTCGTGGAATAAAAAAACTTGACCAAAAAAACCTATACAATCAATGTCTTTTTTAATTATTGTCATCATAAAGGTCATTAGCAGCATTAATCTAATTATAATATAAGTAAATCGATCGGCAACAACATTTAACCACGGCAAAGATTTGAAAAATCAAATGTCGAAAATTCAAAACTTCAAAAATGTGCTACGTGTGAAGCGGTGCCTAAAGGTACATGAATTGTATGTCATCTTAATCGCCGTGTATGGGACTACAGCTCGTGTGAGCACCAGCCTAACAGTTCCATTAAGTTTCGAAAAAATGGAGTTTTAGTGTTTTCTCCCATACAAAAAAAACATAAATATTTTTTTTCTCACGCGTAGTGTGACTTGTACCATCCATACGTTAATATAATGTAAAGGGAGGTATACCAGAGCCATTACAATTTTTATTTTTTTAATTCGTTACTTTAACTTTCTATGAGTATGGAGCTCGATTTTCAGACCACTGTGCGTCGGGAGCCACGAGACGACTCCCGGCCACCGTAGACGCGGGTCTGTGGACGGTGAGCAATGGGTAGCTCACCGTCCGTACGTTCACTAGCGACAGACCATGTCGACGGCGCGTTCGTGTTCCACGCGCGCCTCAAAGAGATGTCAGCAAATTGGATGGGGCCACTGAGGGCCGATGCCTGCCGGGGCTGCGGGTTGTTCGAAAGAGATACCGCGCCCCCGGAACGCAAAGGGCACATGAAGGAACATAGACGGGTTTTAGTCAGTAAAAGTCTGACACTCCCTCCCGCCCCGCCCAGGGCGGGGGAAGTTATTTGATGATTTCCCGTCTATAAAAAAAAAAAAAAAAAAAAAAACCCAGAGACAAAGTTGTTTCTTATGTGCATCTCCAAACCCTTTAAACCAGAACACAGCAACGCTGCTTTGCAGCAGAAATAGGTATGGTGGTAGTACTTCCCCGGACGAGCTCCTTTACAAACAGCTCTACTACTAATAAACTACTGATATGATGATAATAATAACACAATGTTGTGTAATGTTTTCAGGTGTAACTGTACTTCCCTGAATGAGCTTAATTAGTAGTAACATAAATTAGTGTTAGATTAACGATTGACGTCAATAACAAAGCATATTGCTTGTTCATAAATCTAACGGCTGTTAAATAACACTATAATATTTATACTTTTTTTATAGTGTAGAATAACTGGGCTTAAGGCCATGTAACTAATTGCATATAAGGAATATTAGAGGCAAGAAATTGGGATACTACTGGCCTACCTAATTCATTATTTTATTATTTTAGAAAGGTATAAAAGGTATAAAAAATCACGTTTGTTGTATGGGAGGGAGTCCTCTCATACAAAAAACGTGTTTTTTTTCCGTTTTTCCAATTCGCACTTGGCCGGTTTTTGGATAGTCAGTTAACTTCTAAAAAGGTACCTAATTAATATGGCGGATTGACAGCCTTTATATAGAAAATATGTCAAACTGTCAAATTCCATTTTAAAATAAAAATCACTTGACCATTAAAAAAAATCACCCCTAAAAACAAAACTAAAAGACAAAATATAATCCTCTTTAATCCCAGCCAGTACTTTCTCACAGCCATGCTGGGTACCGTACTCCGTTCCCTTAATTAAGATGTAGGCAGAACGGCGCATGTTCGCTAACGAGTGCCTCACACATCTGCCTGTACCCTGCCTTACCATAACTCTACAATGAATAAGATACTTCAGAAGGGCTACCATTGCGAGGAAATTAGTTGGCGGACATGTTAATTTTAGACTTCCGCGGAGGTAAAATACGATGATTGTCGAAAAACCCACTTTCACTCACCCACTCGCATTTTAACTAGCTCTTTTTTAGTCTTAAAAGCAGCCCAAACTGCTGAAAATTATGCACAGAATATGAT
Organism: Caradrina clavipalpis; assembly: GCA_932526535.1. NCBI lineage: Eukaryota > Metazoa > Arthropoda > Insecta > Lepidoptera > Noctuidae > Caradrina > Caradrina clavipalpis. Next base: position 5,219,655 of record OW052110.1, read on the forward strand.
ACTGAATTCAAAAAAATCATAAAACATAAATTATCAAGGATAATAATTGACTACAGAATAATTATGCAACAAACTTTTACCTCTATTGCCCGAAGTGTCTGATAATTATACGTATACCAGATACCCTAAAAAAGTAGTAAACGTTCTATTTTTAAATTCTATTCTTTTTTTTTAATCAGTTTCGCACATAGAGTTTTTTGAGTTTGAAGGTTTTATTCTATCTTAGGGATAGTCGATTTGAATTTCGAAAATCGAATCGAATATTTTAAAATTCTTCTACAGTTTTTTATTCGAAATAAATTGCCCTTTAGTCTTATCCATAGAATAGACTAAACCTACTGGCCTATCTATTGAGTGTCCTCACAAAGTAACCACCATTACTTACCCGGTTACACCTGACGACAAACTACGACAACATTAACGACCACAACAAAGCATCACAGTTCCATTGATGGCCTTATTAGAGCTTGTAACAAATGACTGCTTACCTAGCAGGCAATGGAGAACAAATTAATAGATTACTTCTACGAGAGTGTACAATTGTTTATGGTATGTAAGGAGGTTTTACACTACAGACTTCTTCAGAGTTAATTAAGGGAATTTCATGTAATTAGACATAGGTTTTTACGTAGTAATGAGGACTGATAGAGTTGCTATGTAAATTATTGTTGTTACAACGCAATCTATGTGTTTTTACAACATTTACTGATAAAAAACATGGGGTTTTAAACAGGAAAAAAAACATGTGATTGTTTTTTTTATAATTTCCTTAACGCCTGCTTTGTTAAATGTTGTTTTTATAATAAACTCAATTTAGTAGATACGTATTTTTTCAATAGAACATTCTGTAGTCTGGAACCAACTGCTTTTTATTTCCGACAATTATGCAGTGTCGAGATTGTTAACAAAATAAATTTTCGGGCAATAGTTCTGCCACGAAACTTCTTTTTATTGTTTTATGTTTCTCTTTACCTACATTGTTCATCGCATTAGAAATAATAATTTAACCAAGATTTTATAAAACTTAATTGAAAAGAGTCTCCGTGGAGAATTTTCTCGTTCTTCTCCGATAGACTTCCTGACCAACTGACAAACTCATTGATAATTCAAAAGCGCCTGTAAATGGTTTAATTGAAATAGATACTTTGACTTTGAACTTAATGTTAAAGAACTCTCCTTGAACCTATTTTTTTTTCATAAAATGTTTTTAAATTTAGAATTTATAACAAAATAAAACTTAAACAAACTATGAAGCACAGGTGCACAATAACTCATTAGACCGTTATTTGTTCCTTTTTCAAACTCAACACTTCTATAGAGGCAAAGATCATACCATAATCAGCGTAAAAGAGTTTGTTTATATTCGAGTAAATCAATCGATTGAGCTCGCTCGGCGGCACACAATAAATCGAGTCGAATCGATGCGGTGTGGTCTCGGTAATCGTTAGTTAAGCATTGTCAAGTGATGATGTTTTAGGGTACCGCAAGTGTTGGGGGATATTTTTAGGTTAATTGGTTGGTGAAGGAAAATATCGTGTGTTGTAAATATTTTATTTTATTTTTTGCAATTAATATTTAGTTTATTTAATTTTAGTTTTTCCGAAAAGCTTACTGCTAGGTATAGAATTAAAATTGTGGGTAACAAAATTGATGCCAATTTAAAACTTTCCTAGGTAGAAAAACCTAGGAAAGGTAGAAAATACAAATAAAATGGTATAAGACAGCGTTATAAACATAATTTGTTTGATTGAATAGGTAGAGTAGGAGTACAAAATTGAATTATGTTTTAGGAAAAGAAGCAATACAGCCTTTCTAATTTTATATTACAAGCAATACATTTTTTACTTTCTATTTTATCATTTTTAAGAATATAGTTTAACGTTTCCTGTAGTTCTCGTTTGAAACCACGTAGAAATGTATTTAAGTGATTTAATTGATACTTATTGTTCAGAAACGTGATTTCTTCATCCAATCAACCATTTTCATTATTTTCTGCATTAAACAATAAACCATTGTCTTAATTACCGTTAATGTCATTAGTTACCGTTAACACAATACTGTTTTAATAGCAGCCCCGATAGATAAAATATAAATCTTATTCCACGTGCGGGACCCCGGGCCCCGTTTCAAAACACGGGTGTTTCATATGAGTTTTGTGAACAAACAAATGAATTGATAATGTTAAAATTAAAAAGATATATTAATCGTGTTTGCTCTAACGAAACGTTGATTAGCTGCTTATTGAAATTTTCGGTATGCAGGTACCTATCTACGAACAGAAGACTGTAAATTATAGACAGACTAGCTTCTGCCCGCGACTTATATGTGTTATATCCTATGTGTTATTCCGTACTATAATCTATCCCAGTGCCTAAAGAAGAGACCAACACACCAACTTTCGCCTTTATATTAAAAGTGTGATAATGTGATTGTTAATACAGGAAATCCATGAATTTTCAACTACACAAGAAGCGAAATTTTAGGAAAAGTAGGTATAGAAGAATTTATTTTCTTGAAGTAATATTAATGTTACCAGTCTTACCAAGAGGCATCGTGTTGTCCACTAACTGGGTTGTGGATGTCTGATAGGCAGTCGCTCCCTGTAAAACACTGGTATTCAGCTGCATCCGGTTAGACTGGAAGATACTCGTAGTTGCCTGTATTAAAACAACCAAGTAGATGACACAACTACTGTCCCTTTATATAAAAATCAAAGAGTACAAAAGCAAAAAAAAATGTTGCAAATATAGGTGCCTACGTGTTGATTTAAAAAAAGAACGCAAACAAATTTTAAATCAAGATGACCGTAGTACCAAATTTTAACTTTTTAATGATTAACAACTACAATCGCATTTGCAACCGTCACGGTGCCACACAGTCTCATTAACTACCCATTAATCTCGGGAATCACTTAACGAGGCTCAAGGATTAGCTTCCTTTGCCAAAAATGTAATAAAAAAAGTATTCGGGTCGTTAGCGGAACGCGGCAACCCTTTTGTGGGCGAAAATTAAATATTATAAGAAAGGTCTAAGTGTTAGCGAGAGCGTAAAATGGAGCGTAAGCGGTTCAAAGTTGTTACCCAATGCCCTTGTCTTGTATAGCGAACAGTTTAAAACGTATCTTGGTAAAATAATAAAGATGGCTGCAATAGACGAATTAGGGGCTTTACCCAAATACCGGTAAAGCCAAAAGAAAAGGGAAAAGGGTTATCAAAGTTAAAGTTAAAGCATTTATTTCACTTTTGAATTGTCAAGAAGTTATACAGAAAATTGAAGCTAATTGCTCGCTCCAAAACATAGGCCTCAACGGAGAACAAGCAAGAATATCCATGGACACTCTTTTTAATTTGGTTTTTAAAAATATCTTGGTTTGTAAGTGTTCAGTGGGTCTATGTTTCAGCATTCTGTGTAGAGCCTCAACTACTCAACCGATTTTAGTGAATGAGGTATTAATCGATTTATCATTATGGCCCGGGTAACTTAAGCCACATTTGATACAAATAAAAATAATGTGGCGGTTGCTACTTGTAAAGAAGTGAGAGATCATAAAAGAGAAAATAATACTGAGTTCTTAGACGTAAATGAGCACTATTTTAGATTAAACAAAATCCTGGTTATATTGTTATTGTTGCTTCTCTTTTTTTATTTATCAAACATAAAACTTAATATTAATAATTCAATTACAAACTAAATGTAATGTAATGTAAAGTTAATAAAAAAATATATTATATTTAAAGTAGTCATATTGGTCTTCTCTTCTTGAAGACCAATTGACATTTTACAGAAGTGTCAAGAAGTCCGCTTCCCGCTATCAGTAACACGAACCCTAAAAGTCATAAATATCGCTGAACACGTTAAATATTGAGGCAGAGTCGACCGATCAGACCAACTAACCCTTTGTGGCGATCGCCTCGGGAATGGGTGAAAAATGACCCAACAGCAAATATTAATAAGACTTCCTATTCATGGCTCGCCGATATAAAGTTGACGTTTCAACGACAATTTGTTATCTGGTAACACTGTCGGTATTACGATTAATAGGGTTGCTGTGATTTTCACTAAAAAGGTTGCTGCTTTTGTAATCGTTTTATTCAGTAAATAAATGTGGACTTCTTTAATATTTTACTGTAGGTTACTTTATTTTCCACTAGCTGTGCCCGCGGCTTCGCTCATGTGGTCCTAGTGTTACTTAAATAATTAAAAATTGTCGTAATCCTCAAAGCTGATCGAATGGTTGTGGTCTAAGGGTGACGGCTGAGAGTTTTTCCGTAAGAAATTTCGCCAAGGATCTGGATTTATGGCCGGTTGGTATTTGGCTAGAGCAATACCTAGGACTAAAACATATTTAATTTTCAATAGTATGATTAGTTTCCAGCTAGAGTTACCTAGAGAAAAATGTAGATCAAAGTAAAGTATAAATAAATACGTTCTTCTCAAGAATAGAAAAAAATACGGATTGATCAATGTGGGAAAAATTGTCTAAACGCGAACTTTTGAATAAAATGATAGGACCCTTTTTTTAAGGATGGGAAATCATCAAATGACTTCTTCCACTCTGGGTGGAGCGGAAGGAAGTGTCAGACTCTTACTGACTTAAACCCAACCGTGTTCCTCAATGTTCCGTATGCGGGCCGCGGTAACTTTCGAACAGTCCGCAAGTCAAGTCCGCATTCGTGGCAGGCACTGGCTCTAGTGAACCCCGTCTACTTACTACTAAACTTACATCTCTTTGAGCGTCGACCCGGTAAATGATAGTACCCTAGTAAACTTACTGAAAGGTTATTAATATTATCGTTTATCCTCTTAATGTACGAAATGCTTTAAATAAACAGTAAAAACCAATCACGTGCTGCGACGAAGTATAACTTTAAAACATTGTTCATTATTATTTACATTTATTTATTATATTTTTCGGAATTGCCCGGAATAACAAGCAACTTTTAATCACGTGTTCGGAAAACATCAATTATACTATTATTATTCTACTTCTTCTTAGCGTTTCGATGACAAACTATAACAGAGGTATTATATTGTTGCGGCCCAGAATTTTGCTATAATTATTATTAGGCCCGGGATATGCTGGTCCGATTTTGTTCTATTTTTTTACTAACAGAAAGCTTAGTTATCTGGCTCTATTTAATTATGGAAACAAAATCAAAAAATATTCACGTGAACGAAAATGCGGGTAGCTAGTGCATTCTACATTTTTTAAATTTAGAATAGCATAGAGATGATTTCCTTAAAATACTTTCTTGGACCTTCTAAACCTACACAAAAAAAAACCTACTATTCAGAAAAAACTGCCACACACCTAAAATCAACCTAACCATACATCAAAATAATTACCAACTAAAAGGGCTACTAAAGCCGTTTTCCCGCCACCATCGGCGCCCGCGCATTGATTGCAGGTAGCATGCGCGCACGCACGCGATCGCCACGGTTCGTTATTGGATTTGCGCGTTGGTTACCAAGTTTGAGTTATTGCCTACCTCCTGGTTATATTCGGTTGCTTTCGGTAATTGGTTGTTGGAATGCGGCGGTAAGGAATACAGAGATGAAATATTATGCGGAACTGTTTATAGCGTTGGATTTCAAGGAGACAGTACGATTTACCTAGTGTAATTGTTCTGTAGCTGCCTCGGTAGCCTAGTGGTCCTAAGCGCAGAGGTGTACCAATGTACACCCACAGTTCACCGGTATGTTTAGGTCCCATGTAACATGGGGAGAGCCTATTTTCATTAACCGGGCACAAATCATAACTCCAAACTGCTACTGAAAATTTCATAGAAAACCCCAATAACAGTTAGCTCGACCTGACAATCAAACCCGAAACCTCTAACGTAGCAATGGCATTTAGGATTACTAAGGTAATGAGGCAGTTGCAAATAAATACAAATATCAAAACAAATGTTGTAAACACTAAAAATACAATAAACGGAAATTCGCATTACGTTTGGTAAAACACGTTTTTAATGAGTAAATATTATTATTTAACGATACATAAATAGGTATACGTACATTCCCATATTATTATATGTAGGTACTGTTTGCATAACGTGATCGCCCAATTATACTGCTGCCGACACAGAAATGGGAATATTGGGATTATATAGGGCTGCCTAGTGATTATGTAAGTTTTTCAAAGGGAACCGTTTGTCTTGGTATGGGTATGTGAAGAGGAGGGATGACACACATGTGACTAAAAGAGTAATGAATATAAATGTGGATGGATGGAGAAGAAGAGGGAGACCAAAGAAAAGATGGATGGATTGTGTGAAGAATGATATGTAAAAGATAGGAGTCAGTGATAGCATGACGGTTGACAAAACGACATGGAAGAAGAAAACGTGTTGCGCCGACCCCAAGTAACATGGGATAAGGGAATATATGATATGATACAGGAAAATGATGATGATGATGATGACTTTCTAAGTTTATCGTGGACGAAAATGACATCGGTGAAGGAAAACATCGTGAGGAATTCTGGACTTATAATCAGTATAAGTTTGAAATCGCCAATCCGCATTGAGCAAGCGTGGGGATCAATGTGACCTTCTCTATATGCGAAGATGCCTTTGCCCAGCAGTGGGACAATAATAATCTGGTATTAATATCACTATAGGATTGTTGCCTAGAGACTGATCTGAGTGGTAAAATATAAACTAGATAAAACCGAATGAAAAGTACAATCAGAAGGAAGAGAAAGAAGAAAGCATACCAAACTCAGGAAAGCCAAAGTATATAGGGTGGGATAAAAGCGATGTCTGATGATCCCTAGGGTCTGAAATTGTCCCTTTCACCTCTAATGCAATTGGAGATCACGATCAAATAAATTCTAGAGAAGAAACCAGAAACAGTAAATCATCATCTGCCTAACCTTTGCCAACTATGTCGGGGTCGGCTTCCAGTCTAACCGGATGCAGCTGAATACTGGGATTTTACATGGAGCGACTGCCTATCTGACCTGCACAACCCAGTCACTGAGGAACACTATACCTCTTGGTAAGACTGGGAAACCAGAAACAGTAAATGCCAGAAACAATAAAATGCAAGGAACAAAACTTTGAAAAAAAAAGGTCTAATTTTCTCTATTACTTTTTTGGCAGAAAAACAAAAATCTCGTAAATATGAGTATTTATGTATGTCAAATAGGTTCCAGGTAAGCAACCCTGGATAAATAATTTGTTGACTACACACAGCGTGAATTCCCATGATAATAATATAATGTTGACTGTGGTAACTGTTGCGGTCACCATTGTAATTGTAGGTATTACTAATAAGTGGTTGATGTGGCGTCCACTAGTCGCGACCGTTACTCATACTCTGTAGTGTTGAAGGTCTGTTGGCGCCCCAGCTTCCCAGAACATTTTTTCACCTCTGCACTCAATACTAAGTACTTAATCTGTTCTAAAGACTTTTTGATTATTCGTTTCTTCAAGAATCTTTCTGGTGGTCGCCTCTTCTAAATTTGGCTTTCATGAGCTGCATTTTTGGGAACAGTAATAGGAATTGTCCCAATACAAAATTGTTTAAGGTTTTTCCAAGTTTGTCAGTGAGTGACTGGGAATGACGACCACGTTGCGGTGGACATGTTAAAATCAAGTCACCTGTAGAGCCTTTTTATTGAACGCTTCTCAGTCTACTATGGTGGTAGAAACAAGTATTTCAAATGGACAAACGTAAACTAGTAAAAGGATATAAATTCTTGTAGAAAAATTTTACTAGGTCTCGGAGAGAAGATACCTTAATAATTGTCTTGTAACAATCTCTTAATTAAACAAATTAATAGAATGGAAGCTTCTATGCTTCTATCCTAGATCATAAACAAAAAATAATTATAAAACGAACAGTTAAAATCTTCATCATGTGGTTAGTTGCTATAGCAACGAAGTTTATAAAAAGCTATCTCAAGGCCTGCAGTCAACAACCTATAAGTATTATTATATAGACTTATATCGAATGAGGAAAGAGTTGATGCTATTTAGAGACAGGGAAAAGTAATTAATTTACCTGTAGTACGTAGTAACGCGTTGATGACACAGACTTGCTTTCAAACAAAGAATTAAACAGGTTGGCTGACATAGAGAACGAATACTAAGATAAAAATTAAACAAAACATAAAAAATAGATAGAGTGAAATAAGGTCACTTCTTATGGAGAGAAGGCGCGAGTATTGATCACCACGTGTGCTCAAGGCGGATTAGAGAGAGCAGACTTATATTTTATAAGTTCAGGTATCCTCACAATGTTTTCCTATAAGTACCAATGTCAGTGATGTCCAAAATAAGCTGAGAAAGAACATTATGAAATTGAAAAAGCCACTTTGGTACTTGCCCGTAGCTAGTTGCGATTCCGCGACCTCGTTAATCGAATTGCTACTGTGCTATTACGACATTCATTTTTTTTTACTTATAATACTGATTAATACTCATTTGTAAATCTTTTACATCATTGTCTCGAGCAAATATGCTTCTCTGTTATAATCATTTATCGAACATCTTGCATGTGGACTATGGTATATATGCATGTCATGTTTAGTCAAATAAAATAATCTTATTATTGGTGTTTTTGTCTAAAAAATTCTCAGTAGCAGCTCGGAGTTAGGATTTGTGCCCGGTTAGTAGCAATAGGCTCACCCCCTATCACATGGGACCTAAACATACCGGCGAACTGAAGGTATACATCCTCACACCTCTGCCTAAGCCTTCGGGGAATACAGACGTGATGATATGTATATATGTATAAAATCATCTTATTTTCTCCATAATCATAAGTTTTAAATGACCACAACTAAGCATCGACTCTTATCGACAGCTCCAACTTCAAACAGCATCCCGCAACAAACAAAGCCACATAATATGTTATTTATCAACTAGAGCAGGATGTGGCCTATCCACGGTTCATTAAGGCGGTTCCCTTCACTCCTGAGGGTCGAGGGGCGTCGGCACTGACCTGTGACACCCGGCGCCAAGTTTTTATATGTCTGAAGCTTAATTGATTTGGAGAATTTTGAATTTTGTTCTCTAGTTTAGGTAATTTGCTGATTATTGTATCACTGTTTGTTGATTGGTTGTTTTTCTTTTTTCTTTTTGCGAGTGTTAAGTTTTTTATCTTATGTATGTTATAGTAGTTGAAAGATCAGGCATTATGGTTTCGCGCCTCTGCTGAGCGTCGTCCTGAATTCGAGTTCTAGGTCAGGCAAATTGTTATTGGGTTTTTTCATAGGCCGTTTGGAATGACACCTCAGAGTTTAGAAGAAGGTGGTCGCCATGCCTCGGAAAGCATCAAAATGGTGTTGGTCCTGCCCTTGATTTCTCCCTGGTGCTGTCGGATTGACATCCCATCGGACTACAAAAATGAGGGAAGAGGGAGTGCCCCTGTGTTTGCGTAGGTAACTATATAATTTTGAAATACTTCCTGCATATTTGGCTTGGCTCTTTTGGCAATGACTACTGTAAACTGTAACCAAAATTTGGTTGAGAGTATTGCCGTAATTTTTGCATAAATTCTAGATTATTTAAATTCTCTATTTTTACAATAGTACCTATTTTATTAACTGCATATTAATTTCATTCACTCACAAATATTTTTTGTCGTTTCCTTTTTTCCTTTTGATATAAATTAGCGGAAGGTGTCAAGCTACAGCGACGCGTGATTAGCGACGGAACACATTTTCATAATTAGGGTTCAGGTTTAGGAGACCGCATTTTTTATTGACTGTTTTTAATTTATTGCTGCTTTTTTTCGAGTATGTTTAATTTTTGACGCTCATAAATTGATTTTAATGTTGTGTTTAATGGTCATAATTTTGCTGCTTAGCTGTCTTTCTCACTGTTTTCAAACTTATGTGTTTGAGAAAAAAATACCCAGTACAAAACAAAGTCAAATGATGTTTTGTTTAATTAGACCATTAATTGAAAAATAAATTGCCTTTTTTTGTACCTACTGGGTATTTTTTTCTCGAAAAACATAAATTGAAGACAGTAAGTAAAAAGTAGTTTTAACGCATTTCACAAGAAGAAAAACAATATAGTTACTCCTTCCAAAAAATAGTTTCATATGGAGAAGTATAGAAAATAAACCCCAAACATACTTCATATTTAAAACTAAATGTTTTACAATACTGGTTAAAATTATACATTAAAATAAATGCCTAGATAGACTCTACATTTGTCCGTACAAAAACTATGTAAGCAAACAGAAAACAAGCATTCGGTGCAAAAGAGAACTCGATAAAAAAAAAAACATTAAACATTAAATTCATATCACCAGAATTATCAATAAACCGCAGGCTACGGAAGCCAGCGGATACTCAAACCTTAACTGTCTGTCGTACAATTGAAGGCAAGTTTGACAGCCACTGGCCGGGCCGAGCTTCAAATAATAAACTAGCTCGGCTCAACGGTAGCACAATGCCTGACGCTCTATAAACTATAAAATATTGTCACAGGGAATAGTATATGTAAGGTTGTCAGACAAAAATATATTTCATAATTTGCATTCAATCAAATCATGATTCTCTATGTTTGTCATTTTATTTTATGTAAAAAAGGATACTTTTAATGGTGAAATGTGCTTATGAAATAAATGTATTTCGCACAGGAAAATCATTAAAAACATTTTCATAATATTGCACTTACATGATTTTTACTTAGATAAGGTAAGATTTATTTTTATTGGTATTGCAAAATTGCAACGTGTTGAAATTATAAATATGCGTAAATACTAAATGTATACGCGGATTAATATGTCTGAAACTTAAAACACATTTATTTTTACCTTGTTATTATAAACTAGCGGGCCCGGCAGACGTTGTCCTGCCCTGAAAGTCGGTACAAAAACCCAGTTCCAGCCTACTCTACCCCACCTACCTACCTACTTACCCTACCCCTACATACCTACCCTACCTACCTACCTATCTACGTACCCTTCCCCTACATACCTACCCTAACTACCTACCTACCTACCTACCCTACCCCTACATACCTTCCCTACCTACCTATCTACCTACCCTACCTACCTACACCCTACCCCTACATACCTACCCTACCTAACTACCTACCTACCTACCCTACCCCTACATACCTACCCTACCTACCTATCTACCTACCCTACCTACCTATCTACCTACCCTACCTACCTACTTACCTACCCTACCCCTACATACCTACCCTGCCTACCTACCTACCTACCCTACCCCTACATACCTATCTCGAGTTATAAGTGTTGTAACAAACACGACTTTCTTTTATATATATAGATAAATTTCCGAACGCACACATGATGTCTTCAGAAAAAAAATAAGTTGTGGCTTAAAGGCCTAAGCAACCAGGCCATAAGCTCAAAAAAAAAAAAGTTGTTACACTATTTGACAGGATTGCACAACAAATGTTTGACGTGTAATAAACAAATCAGCATCTATTGAAATGATTAATTATTTATTACACATATCGAGTTTTCATTGTTTTTAAGATGTATTCTGCTATTCGGGACGGAAACAAATCCAACAAATCAAAAACCATGGTAATCGGTCCAGCCGTTCTCGAGTTATAAGTGTTGTAACAAACACGACTTTCTTTTATATATATAGATATCAGTTTCATTAAAACCTCGGGATGAACAAAGTTAAATAAGGTACGTCCCTTTCTACACAACCGCCTTTTATCTAAAGTCCTCACATATACTACACCACAACAACAGATGTATACAAAAAATAAAAAATAAAAACCTCAACAATAGCCCTAAGTGGAGTCAGTTACTAAATAATAAAGTTTAACGACACCTTATTAAGGATTTATTTGTTGGTACTTACGAATTATTCTATAATTTATTACAAATAACGTCCAAACCAGTAAAACGCGTAACAAAGCAACTTCAGTGTACATTTGTTATAGGATTTGATTTTAATGATGCGCCATTCACGTTCGTTCGCCCCATTCATGCTTCTGACTTTTTTGAATATATTGGGTAATTTTTAATGGGATTCTTGTAGATTTATTTCGATTTTTATACCGATATATGGCATTTTACATTTATGTTTGAAGGTTGATGGTATGATGCACTGGTTTTTGTTAAGACCACCTACGACTGATGTCTTAAAGGCCCAGTCTACGGTGTTCACTCCTAATCCTAATTTATTAAAAATGTTATCACTTTTATAGAAATATTTTCTTTACTGGGAATAAAATCAAACCATCATTCATTTGATTGCCCGTTATATTTTAAGAATGTTATAATATTCAACTGTAAAAGTTATGGGAAAATATAAATACATTAATTTTGTAAACGATAATAGCCACAGTACTATAGTGTATGTAACAAAAATGTCAATTCCGTAAAAGTTATTGAATACTTAAAGTTCATACGAAATTCATTGGAATGATTGCAAAGAAATTCTTTCTACAAATGTGTTCTAAATAAGACGTAAAATGTACTATAATTGTCACAAAAATGGTGTGAAATTGTGAATGGGAACACTCTCTAGAGACGAAACTCAACCCTTCAAACTTCAATGAATTTTACACCGTCATAATTCGCCTTAAACGTTTTTAAAATACTCCAATACCGTCATTACAGAGTATCAGACAAGCCGACGCCACAAAAATTCAAGCAAATTTCGACTTTATTGTAACAAGATTCGTTAAAGGATTCGCTATTCATGATCCATTCATTGACGAACTATAAAATTGGAAATATAATTAATCATTAATTGTATCATTAGCCGTATCGTATTTACTCTTGTGACGCACCATCACTTCATTTTCTCTCTCTTTAAGTCTCATTTCAATGATTAATGATAGACAGAGATAGAATTAATGATAAATGATTTTGGAAGCGTTGAAAAGACCGCGTGCGCATGTGTTGCACGCATTTCTCTACGACCGTCAGATGTTTGGGTGTCCTATAGAATTTTAAGCGGTCATTCATAACCCGTTATTAATGATTTGTAGATTGTGCGATAATAGATTTAAGAGTGGAACTATTAGTGAACTCAACCAACTGTTCGTCTTAAATTGAATTTAAGGAAAAATCTTACTTTTGTATTATTTTGTAGACAGTAACCGATTCTTGAAGTAAGTTTTTCTAGAAATATTTTCTACTGGCTTTCGTGTGCGTGAGTTTTTTACGGATCCCTAATTTTATTTCAAATATGACCTATTTTTCTCGCTGATATGTAGCTTTTTTAGGTTATGTAGCTTTTCATTACATCCATTAAAAATAAAAATACAATTCTCTTCTCTTTATAATATTAGTTTAGAAAAAGCACCTATTCGGTAAAAATCTTACTACTATTGTAATTGTAAAAGTTTGGATGCATGAATGTTTGTTACTCAATTACGCCAGAACGGCTGAACGAATCTAAATGATTTTTTTCTCTATTTTAATCTATCTCTGGAATAGCCCAAAGACTAGTTTTCATCAGAGAAAAGTGTACGGTTCCAGTTTGATAAAAAATCAACCTTGACGCGAACAAAGTCACGGGCACAAACTAGTATTTTAATAAAACCTTGATATCAAAATACTCCCAAAATATATCACGCAATAAGAACTCCGTGTCCATTTATACCACACAGACTTATCATCCGAAATCAAATTTCGTCCCCGGAATAAATCGGGGACGGAAATTAAGAAAAAATCACTATGTCCCCACCCTTCATACTCGTATAACGTAATAACGATATGAGTTTTATGACAAATGCATTAATGAATTTAAACGAGGGAGCTGTGTTTATTGTGTGCCTGACTCCGTTAAACCTTAGTTAAGCTTTTGGTGTTATCCGACCGACGAACGGGATGGTTTTATTCGAGAGTGAATTTTTTTTTCATTGCCTCGTAAGCTTGTGGTCCTAAGCGCGACTGCTACGCTAGAAGTATTGGGTTTGATTTCGTGGTAGATCAAAAAGTGTTATTAAGTTTTTCTATGAAATTCTCAGTATCTCGGAGTTCGGATTTGTGCCCGGTCAATGGCAATAGGCTCGCCCTATATTACATGGGACCTAAACATACCGGCGGACTGTCAGTGTATTGTTACACCTCTGCCTTAGCCTTCGGGGCGTGATTTAATGTATGTAGGTCTATTTAATCATCGGTAAATATGTTCAATGGCGTTTAATAATACCAGTCTTTAATTATCTTTAGTTAATGGCGAATTAGCGGTTGCTCGTCAATTATGTTTTAAAAATTAAAATTACCATATTGATTTAAAACAGTTTTCCCCAAATATTTATTTCACCACAATCTGACATCCTCATTTTATAGTTCTTCTAGTGGCTTATTAATTATATATAAAGGAATGCTTGTGATAATATTACTAATGCGTCATAAACCTAAGGTACAGGGAAAGAAACAGGAAATTAACAAGATTTGATATTAATTTAATAAGCTGATGACGTAAATCATCCGTAGGTAATTGTTTAAAATATAAATAAATCTACATTTGCCATAAATGACACAGTTTAACGATCCCTGAAATAAATAAGTAAATAAATACAAATAGACAAATGTCTGACAGTTAAAAAACAGTTACCCATATACTACTTATTTTTGTCCTACTAACTTTTATTTAAGCTTTCTTGTGTGTCAAGCTTCATCAATATCTGTTCAGAGATTTAGCAGTAAAAGCGTAACAGACAGACCGACAGAGTTACCTTCACATGTGTATTATTTAGCATGGATTTTTATTCTTGAGATAAAGTTACAAAAAATTTCTTCCACTAACCAATAGCCCAGCTTAAGTTATGATATTTGACGGGCCTGTTGGTCTAGTGGTTAGTGGCCCTGACTGCTAAGCTGGAGGTCGTGGGTTCGATTCCCACCCAGGACAAACTTTGTGTGATGAGCATGATTGTTTGTTCTTTGTCTGGGTGTGATTTATCTATAATATGTATGTATTTATAAATTATATAAGTATGTATATCAGTTGTCTGGTTACCATAACACAAGCTCTGCTTAGCTTGGGATCAGATAGCCGTGTGTGAGTTGTCCCAAGATATTTATTTATTTATTTATTTATCCCTAACTTAGTTTTCATTAGTTCAAGAAATACCAAGTTAGGTATTTGTTTTTATCTAAATCAATGTTTGTATACAATCATATATGGGTATAGACTTTAAGATAATATTTGCCTTAATTGTTCACTCTCACATAACCCTATCCAAATCTCCCCAATCGCCGTTCCCGCACAATGATATGGAAAAATATCGTATTTAATAACTAACTAAACGGGGAGTCGAACCCGGGGCTATGAGGGTGCTTTATATTAAAATATGTTGGTGTACACGTATTTACATATGCTCACCGCTAAACCAACTATGACGGATAGGATTTCACGGAGTAATAAAGAGTTTGTGTGTAGAACAAGTTCAGTAGAGCTAACGATTTTGTTACTTTTGTCCCTTTTATATTATAGAGGAATCATGTGATATTCTTTCTGAAAATAAGATTACATAGACAGTTTAAATTGAGTTATGCTTGTTTATATCTATACCTACGTATGTTATAAAGAGGCTTGTTTTTGTTCGTAAGAGGTGATTTATAAAAATACTGCTCCGATTACAAAAAAATCTTTGACTGATAGAAAGTAGTTACACTATTTTGTTGAGAAACAGGATTTGGTGAATTTAAATGAAGTGAGCTTGAGCTGTGTTTCCCTTACATAACATGGATGGAACGACAGTTGCGAAATCATACTTTTAATGCAATCAAAAATACTATAAACAAATTGGCTTATACGAGTAATAAGCTTTCCACAGCATTAGTTGTTAGTTTTTGAAGCCAGCCAAATTCTCAGAAACCCACAAAGCTTTTTTTTAAAGATGCATGGTTATTTGGCATCGCCGGCGCATCCCAGCAGAGCCATGTACTATCACGACAAATTTTAAAGCAAACTACGAAACAAAGATTAACTCATTTCACACACAAAATTATTTCGTGGGACGAATTGCACTAATCATAGGACATATTCCCATTCGTCCCTCTAAAATTTCGAATGGGACGATCGGGAACAAATTTATAATTATTTTTGTAAATTCCCGTTCGTCCCACTACGGGGACGAAGTCGATGGGACGAACGGGAATACACCGATGGGACGAACGGTAATACACGAAATTATTAATAAATTATTCCCGTTCGTCCCATCAACAAAATTCGTGGGACGATCGGGAAAAAAAATAACGAATTCCCGTTCGTCCCACTACGGGGACGAAGTCGATGGGACGAACGGGAATACACCATAATAATTATTATATTTTAGTCGTTTTTAAGCAAAATGTACTTTGCATTGTCTAGAATCAGTTTCAAATACAATCGTAACAGTCACAACTAGCAACCCTAATCTCAAAACTAAACCAAAGTGCATGTAAAAACAATTTAATTCAATAAATTCACGATTTAATTGTCGAATCATTGAGTGTGCATTTGTCGCACTACCCTAGTTATTTATGTGATAGTTAATATTACACAATCAGTGTACTGCGGGCCTTAGCGAGAGAATAGGGGTGGCAGGAATATCAATCATGCTCTTATTATTGTTTGTGTGTGAATGAAAATAATTCTTATTTTAAAAAAAATACCTACGTCAATGCAAACTTGGTACGCTAAAAAATAAAATTTACTGTGTAGGTAATAGGTAATATTGAAACTAAAACATGGGATTTGTCAGCAATTCCACTGGTACAAAAATGTACAAATATGGCGCGTACTGTACAAGGGGAATTGTAGAAAATTGTATGTTTTAGTTTCCATTACTTTATTTTTGAACACTATTTGAGAAAAAAAGAAATTAAATGGATTTACCTCTTACTTTTAATAGCGTTTTTTGTATATTTTTGGTTATATTTTTTTACAATTTGGACTTGATTGACTTAGAAACTACGATGCCTAAATTATTACCCATAATTGTATACCTTATTGGTAATAATATTTCAACTAAAAAAATATTATAATTTATTTTTTAACGCTACTCACATTTCATATTGAATATCGACAACCCTAAACCACTCGATAGTATAGGGGTGCCAAAGTGGCCCATAATAGCCCAACATAATGTGTTTAAACGAATGATCATCGCATTTGACTCGATACAGCACATATAGGGTTTCTTTATCGCGTTTATTTTGGGAACTTTCCGTTTTATTTCCCAATAGAAAGGGCTTTTTAATAATAGCCCTTTTTGATCTCTAAAAGAGTTAAGTGAAAAGCTTTTTTACTGTGTAACTAATTTATTATGTTTTCTTTATACTGTTACTGATTTAGTTTGTTAAGTTTTTAGTAGGTACTATTGAAAGCACATTTTTCTTGTTTAATTTCTAAAATACAGAGACACTCCTGTTTACCCCCAGTATATTCTAAAACATATTCTATGAGACTGCGCAATAGTGTTGCTTTTCAACCAGTAAAAGATTTTTTTGCAATCGGAACTGGCCTTCCAGAGATTATTCCTCTTACAAAGAAGATAACAAACAAACTTTCTATTTTATAATATTAGTATGCTTAGAGTATAATTTAGTTTAACATCGTTGGTTGGCAAACAAGCCGACGTCCCATCTGATTTTCAGTGGTCACTTCTGACTTTAGACATCTGCTATACCACAGGTCTTGCAAATGCGTTGCCATCACAGAGACAAATTTGAAATGTCTCATGTGCCTGTAATTTCACCGGCGCCCAAACCATTCAAACCGGAACACAGAAACGCAGCTTTGCGAAAGAAATAGGTTTGGACCCTGGACGAACTCCTTCACAAAGGGCTCTACTACTACAACTATACTATAGATTATATTAGTGCAATATTTATTACAGAGTAAGCTTAACCTAAAAAACGCAATTAAAACACTCGTTAAAACAATCTTTCTATCACAACAATTATCAAAAGCAGGAAAATTATGTATATTTTCGTTAATTCCCGCGCCACACTATTATCGGGACAAAATGGCGACAGCATGAATAAAAACAGATATAAAAACAAAATGGCGACAGCATGAATAAAAACAGATATAAAAACAAAATGGAACACATATAATTACTATTAATTACTACAACAGTTATTTACGTAATTATTACATTTTTCCTCTAATAAATTCATACCAATTATTTTTTATCGCGTTGTGGGTACCTACGTAATGTGTAATTAATATCCTGTTCCGATAAGATTCCTAATGTCAAAATATGGGATTTTATTGTGAAATACTGTGTAATAAATGTTGGACTAAGAAACTAAGTAAATAATTGACTATAACCGTAACTACTGAAAATAGTTCAACATCCTGGCCCATCTGCCTTGCCTATTCCCAACTATGCTGGGGTCGGTTTCCTGCCTAACTAAATGCAACTGAATACTAGAATTTTTCATGGAGCTACTGCTTCTCTGACCTCCACAATCCAGTTATTGGACTTAGATTTTCAAGCTTCCAACTACCTACTCGTAACGACTGCTAAAAAGTCTATGAATGACAGCCGGGACATTTACGTGCTTTTCGAAGCACCGGGGTGACACACCACCACCTTTCAATCTCCGAGCTGCTATTGAGAAATTCAATAATGAAAAACCCAATAACACGGCCCATTTTATGAGGATAACTAGAGGAATATGTCTATAAGAAAGTACGCACTTGCGGTCTTCAATGCTCAAATGTACAAAATATGTAAAGCGGGCTACAGACCATCAGTTTTAACTGCTCAGTTTTAACTGGGCAGTCGAACTGTTCAGTTAAAACGTATGTGTGTAGGCAAAACTGAGAACTGTACAGTTGAAAACTCAACGTCTGTAGACACTAGGGATGTCAGTTTTAACTGAACAGTTCGACTGCCCCATTAAAACTGAGCAGTTAAAACTGATGGTCTGTAGCCCGCTTAATGAGTTAACTCAGTTGTAATTTTCACCATTTCAATTTAAAAAGGTTTTTTGCCTCTATATTATGCATGTAATATATTATTTACTCATAGATATACAAATCAAAAGGTCCCCTACACACAGATCATAAAATAACTAACACAGCTAATTCAAAATCGGAACATATCTCCCATAGCGTTGGTGAACAATTGTTTAATGTACCAGAAGTGAGCAAATTCGTTTTTAAACGGCTATCAGCCGGTCATTATACGACTGTGAATGACGCTGATGGTACGTCACTGCTGCCTTTATTAGGGTGACAAGGATTTTTCTCGGATAATTTCCAGTAACTACACTAATATTACGCTAATATTATAAAGGCGAAAGTTTGTATGTTTGTCTTTTCTTCATGCTCAAACGACTGATTGAATCTGTATGAAATTTGGCACTGAGATAGATTGTAGTGTGGAATACCACATAGGATACTTTTTATCCCGAAAAACGTACGGTTCTCGTAGGATAATATCTCAACTTTAGGTAAGACGATGTCCTGGGTGACAAAATAAATTCGAAAACAACCTTTATTTTCTGACGCACTACTTTGTTGCAGATTTAAGTAATTTAATACTAGATACTACTACCCACTAAGGTATTTTTTTTAACAAGTTTAATGGACTGACTATCTTTTACTTCGCATCTTTTAAAAGATGAAAGTTCTCATGAATTCGAAGAAATTTTAGTATGTGTCCAACTCTGTAATATGAAAAAAGAAACACACTTTTTGTACATTTTGATCGATTGTATCTAGTGCTTTTTTGAAAGCCGATTATTTTTTTCTTTACATTTTAGAATTTATAACATACTAAAAGTTGTCCATATTAACGAGTACTTTTACCCTCTGAACGCAGTGAATTAAGGTTAGCCAATCTTACTAGGTAATATTATAAATGAAAAATGTATGCTTACCAGTCAAGTCAGAATAAAAACATACTAGTACCTAAATTGTACTGGTTCATATTAATATGGATTAAGGCAAAAGGTAAATTCATCAACCATATAATTATAGGCATGCATTAATTATATTATTTTATTAACTATCGGAGAATATTTACATATTATATTATTTTCCTCTACGTACAATTTGGGTAAAACTAAACTTATTATTATTTCCATAAGAAGCTATCACTGTTGAGTGTAAATATAACAGCTGTTTTACCTGTATAATTTAGGTTGCTAACATGTGCTTAAATTACCTATAACGATTTAACTTATATGTATAAAGCATGTTTTTAAAGGTTAAAATATCCCAAAGATTGGTAGCACTACCTAAAATGACTATGCTTTAAGGAAAATTGACAAGATTATTGAAACTAAAAAACCTAATACTATGTTTTAAAGTAAACAACTCCTAATAATAGAAGCATAATGTCAGTAGTATTTTTTTTTAATATTCCCAATTTTTAGATGAAGTATTGTCACCCTAACGATCTAACCAGTAGTATATTAAGTACTCTTAATAATAGGACAGTTTAACAATAGGTGTACGTTTGTCATTTCACACAATAGGACTCCCAAACGATTGTTGTTTGGACATCTGGGGTCTCTAATATCGACCCATAAAGCGTGGACACCCTAGCTATTCTATTTTTGGCTACGTCATTTCGCGACTGAAGAATGTGGTCTTCAACGAATTTATCATTCATTCGTTCATTGAATGGATCAATGGGAAAGGTACTTAAAACAAATTAGTGACGATTTTTCATTTGTGATCGAATATTTTATGGTGGTCCTGATTAATAGTGGGAATTAAATACACATATTTTAAGGGTTTTTTTAATCGATTCAAAATCTTATTGTGTGATCACCCATTTTATTATGAAAGAGAAACGAAAAATGAACACTTTTTCCTAAAAAAATAAATAAGGTGCTTAAGGTAAGTACACAATGTACTTATTACCAAATAATTATCTTAAACCTTCAAATGGAGTGGCTAAGGTCCAATTTAGCATCTTACAATATCATAAATAACGGACAAGAATAACATCGATAGCTACTTATCACCCAATTTCCAAACTTGTACAACATAAACTCGCTTAACGACAAGCGGGCATTAAATTTGAACAGGCCAGTAATCATACGAACACTTTACAAACACCCCACCTCCAGTAATTATCCACTATAACTAGACCCCCCAAATGATCATTATTTACCCCCCTTTACATAAATAATTACCCCACAAGAAGGGGCAGGAAGGTCACTTTAAAACGGTCGAAGGGTAAGCTCCCCCGTTGTTGGCTACCCTATTAAGTGATGGGTAATTTAGGAATACATAAAGTACATAATAGGGTCCTTAACTTGGGCTTAATGAGGTGAAAACGGGACCGTTTACCCTGTTGGTACGGCGTTAATGTTCGTTCAATCGTTCAATGTGCCAAATATAGAGCATTTGGCAATTGACTCGATATTTCAAATCGATTATTCGAATCGATAATGTTGTGTGGTATCGAGAAGTTGAGTTTAAGGGTAATCGAGATGCGTAGATTAACGAACGAGAAGGTTAATTAATGGAAACGGCGATACAATGAGCTCGGGAACACAGTAAAATTACATTCCGTGAATTCTGGCAAGCTGTTCGCGATCGAGCTTTGTTTTTTCGCAATAAACGACCCAGGAGTTAATTTAATTAGTAAAGCACTTGCAAACACTGTAAGTTACGTCAACAATGGACGATTTCATTATACGTACATAAATGAGATTTGAAAACATAAAGGCGATTCACACACCGCCCCGCGCTACGCCCCGAGATGCGTGGTGGCTTAGCGCTGAGACTGCCCGTGAATACGTTTTCTATGTTTTGCACTACGCGTGTTTTCTATACAAACACAGATACATGTAATCAACGTAAGAACACGCACTCCCGCGCTACGCTCCGTGATGCAGTGCAGTGTGCGAGTTGCCTAAATGCGGTTTGAATATTAAATTCTTCTTTTCGTGTCAATTGACTCATTAAATTTTGTTCGACCAGTATTGAGTAACCTTTACGGCTCTATTATTGTCATTTAGATCTTGGATGGTGCAGGTGGTTGTGCACAACGGGCAACTAAGGAGGTAACGCATGTCCTGTGATGATGCTCCACACTGTCACTACGTTTGGGATGCGTGAAAAATGTCCCATTTGGCCAAATTAATTACAGCGACCAACCTGTTTTTCACTTCATCATCATCGTATCAGCCGCAGGACGTGCACTGCTGGACATGGGCCAAGATTTCCAAAAGGATCTGTTGGAAGCAACTTGCATCCAGAATTCCTGCGATCTTAATCAGATCGTCTGTCCACCTTCTCTCCATTCGAGAACTTTGCAACCCCATCGGCCATCACGTAATTGCATACAATTCTTGTGAAGTCACACTACAAGTATATCAGATTATCAGTCTTCAAACCGTGTTTAAGTACCCGTATCACACGAGATAACATTGAATATGACTAAACCATTATAATATTAAACCGTTTCATACAAAAACACCAACCCTTTATAATTTTTTTCTAAACAAATCTCCAACAAAAGCGTTGAAACGTCGCCCTGCAGATGTTCACAACATTTTATTACGATTTAATGCCATAAATAATTTGATTAGTCGCGTATTTATCAACTAAGGAGCATCTTCATGGAAAAACGTCATTCATTCATGACCTCCCTTGCTCTAAAGACTTTTATATGGGTGTATGGGACCCCATTGAAATGAACAACCGTTTATAAGCCACTAATGTTATCTAGACATCTTCACGGGAAAGGAGATGTCATATAAAACTTTTTACCAAAACCTTTTTGCTTTCAAAAATCTAATATTTATAGAATTCACGCTCTTAGTTCTCTAAAAATAAGGGCCATATAGGACAGTCATGAAATTGGTTAAGTCAGTTGGATCAATAACATTTTTTTTCGCGTTTTGAAAAGAGAATTCGTTTATCAAAAGGTGTAAAGACTCCATTGTTGACAAAAATGTATTTTTTGCACGCATCTCAGGAGCACGCGTTGAAAATTGACTCGATCAATGCGTTTTTAAAAACTGTCCGGATTATCTTGTTCTCTTTTGTGCTAATATTTATAGATATAAAAAAATGTCTTTGGCGGTGTTTTAATTTTATTTTACCAGCTATTTTAAGAAACATAGTGTTATTTTTTCCGGTACAATATTCTCAGTACTTAAATAAAATGTCACAAAATTGACATGTTTAGTATCTGCAAAATAAAACAAGGGTTTATCGCAATCCGATGATTTACGATCATTAAGGCAGACACCCAAATAAATAAACCATATAATTCATAAGAACACTAAATGAACACACAAAAAATTACTCAATCGTCCAAGAAGGCAATACAAAAGCACTTCACTTGGTAATCATAAGTCCCGGACCACACACGTCGAAAAACGAAACATACAGTAAAAGGTGCTAATGCGAAAACACAACACGTTCCATTTTCGTAAAAATAAACATGGCGCTTAAAACGCCATAATCTCCTTTACCCGGCGCCCCGACTATTTGAAAATCGAACTAGTTACACTTCCCTATTCAAAAATTGTTACGTTCTTTGTTCGAACAATATTTGTTGGGCGTATAATGCGACCAATTTGGAAGACCCTCCCTTGTTTTAAAGGGCTGTGTAAAATTAACTGAATGTAAGTGTCTTCTAAAAATGGTTCGGTTAAGTGATGTGGTTAAGTGGAGACCTTGATGTTTGGTTGTTTTAGGGCGCTGTTTGTTTTCGGGCTTTAAACACGACTCGTCTTAACAAGGTAGGGTTTATTTTTATCTGTTCCACAACAAAGAGTCTGTGGTAGCAGCTTTTTTTGTCGTTGGTTGCCGTCTACCTCCTTTAATGCTAAAGGTACATAACGTATTACCTTATTCTTAGTGTTGCCATAATTTAGGCTTTGGGAAAAATACTCTTAGTTTTGTCTGAAGATAGAAGGATTATTTGCAGATGTGGACGTAACATATGCATACCTTCACACTATTCAATGATTACACAATCATATGACTAGTGTTCTCATAAAACTCCAGAACAGTAGACATTTTCTTCTACAATCTAAAAATTATCCAAATTATTAAAAAAACGCGTCAATTTCATAAAAATCTGAATATCAAAATGAAAGCAACACAATAAATAAAATGAGAAACGAATATTGCACGAGGTACTAAAATACCCTACGGTATAAAAATGCCACAATAATTCAGTGAGCACGTTGCCCCACGGATTTATTGTCCGCATTAATCATAATAAACCTTGGCAATAGCAATAATAATGATTATTTAATAGAATCACTTCATACTTGCAATGGTATTGCGTAATAAGTATTATTGGCAACGGTTTTATTAGCAATGGTTATTGAAATCAAGTTATTATTTTATTATGGGTGTTTAAAAATCTAATTTTGTTTTTTTTTTGTAACAATCGAAATATGGATTCCGTGTGGTATATAAGAACCTATAGATTTTGTTCGTTTGTTTCTTTTTTTGTTTGAATGTGCTAATCTCTGGAACTACAGGTTTGGTCCTGAAAATTCTTTCGTTAATATGACGCTACATTATCCATACTACATTATCTGCTTTAAGCTATATTTTATTATCAAAAAAATTTGAATCATGGAATTTTTTTCATTATCCAATTTAATTTTTCATCCAAGTTTTCGGGCTTGAGTCCGAATTTCCGCAGACGAAGTCGAGGGCAGAAGCAATGTAAACCATTGTCCGTGACAGGTAGATAATAAACAGAAAAAAATGTTCAGTAAATTAAAAATTCAGGATGTATAATTATTACTTTGAGTCCTAATTCCTCATTCATAACATTCTCCCTATACAATAACCAGGACAAAACACAACATTCAACAATATCTTCAAACCAAAGAAATTATCTTCACGAATCAATAACACAGTTTAATGTATGTATGTATGTACAGACAGACAAACAGACAAACGGATACTGGTGTCATTTTCCAAGTATTCAGCTTTCGCAGTATTGAACTGACCAGCTAACAATGGAAACGTCAGATCCCTCATAATAGCTATGAGAGATTAGGTTCATCTTAATTCTGCATCCGTTTCCGTGTATGAAAAAGTATTACCTAAGAGGACCTTACCACACAAAATACATACAAAAGAACAAAAGACATACAAAATGTGGGGCAGACATATTTTGGACGATAAATAATTTAAGTTTATGAAACTTTGTAGATAGGTTACGGACAATTATATCTAGGATTTAGATTAGTTATTAATAATTTTATTTTAAAATGATACACCGTAGCACTAAGCATTGTATTTTTAATACGTATGACTTATTTTATGGATTGTTGTGAATAAAATCATTTTAAAGTAAAAGGCAAAATGTCTATTTACATGAAAATGAAAATAATAGTAAAGAAAATGCCCATAAAAATACTATTTTTCTCCGTGGAAATTATGGACGAATTAAAATTGTGCAGACACCTACCTATACATGCGTAGATTCGATTTTCCGAAAGTGCTACAGGCACTTTCAGATAAAGATTGATTAAGATTGGCTAAAAACTAACAAAACCGTGGCAGACTTGACTTTAAGGATACTTTAACGACTTAGAATCATAATAGATTACTAGCAGCCACAAATGTTATCCGTTTAGTGGCAATTCGAAATTAGCTGTTCCATACAAAGTCGGCTTATAAGCTCGGTGAAAATGTATGGAACATCAAATTTTTCACCAATGAAATCTGTCTAGGTGTCTGCATAATAATGTACTGAACCCATGTTGAAAGGTAACGTCAAGATGTCCCTTTTACCGTGTATACGAAATTTATTTTTTTCAAATAAACGTTAATTAGCCTCTTAATCCATTAAATTAAAATCCTAATCATATAGAAAGAGCACAGTTATTCCTGCATCGTTAAGTAAAACACCGCAGCTTTCGTGCACTCACAGAAGTGGCAATTGTGGAATATTAAGGGCGGGAATGTTTTTACGATGACAGTGCACAGTGGGACTTTTATAAGAGACGAGGACAAAATACTTGTAAGGATTTTTTAGAGGTAACCTTGAAGAGTATGTAAAATTTATTTTCGTATGAACTCCCGTATGAATTTCCCTAGACCAATTCTAGGAAAATCGCAAGATAGGTTGCACATGGTGGAGTGGCTCGTTGATGGCAGTACAATATCAGTCAAGTAAATACCAGGCTCCCAACTCATGATAGCAGGAGGTTTTAGTTAGTTAGAGTGCGGTAAAATCATCCAATCTCCCCAGACGGAGTGTATCCTTCACGAGTAAAATGGTGTAAAATTTTGTTTGTAACTTTTACTGTAGGTAGGGATTGCAATCCGGATACTTCGAAATTCGAAAACAACTGAAAAATCCGGATTTTCTTGCCTTTTTTAAATCCGGATTTTATGACTCAAATTCGATTTTTTCGGATTTCAGTCAAAACGCATAATATTTGTAATTAATTTTGATTATAATAATCATTTTGATTGTAATTAATCGGTATATCGATATTACCTACTCTAATGCGAAAATAAGAATAAAAATTAAATAAAAATTTATTGGTCCATTGTTACAAGACAAAATAAACTTAAAAGTACTTCATATTATGGTATGCTATTCTAAGTTATAGCGAACTGCATGCGACTTCGTTCGCGTTGCTTATTTCAGCCGCCATAAGTTACGTCTTTGGTTAATGCTCCGCTCCCGTGGGTCGTAGCGTGATGTATTGGTGAAAAAATGGTTAAAATCGGTCCAGTAGTTTGAAGCTTATTCGTTACAAAAAAACAAACAAATCTTACCTCTTTATAATACTATTAGTATAGCTATGGTGTGACAATCCGTACTAATATTATAAATGCGAAAGTAACTCTGTCTGTCTGTCTCTTCTTCACGCCTAAACCACTGAACCGATTTCAATGAAACTTGGTACACATATAATCTGGGACCCAAGAAAGGACATAGGATAGTTTTCATCCCGGAAATCCCACGGGGACGGGAGCTATTAATCCTCGCGGATGAAGTCGCTGGCAAAAGCTAGTTTATTTATCAAATAAATGTGTTATAAAATGTATGGCAGTCCCCATAACAGGCAGCGCCCGTATCTTGAGGGCTAGAGTTGCTTAACTAAACTTTTAAATCAAGACATTATATGAGATTGAACAAGGCAACCTAATTTTTAACTTTTTATAAGTTAAAATAAAATATGGCATAAATAACAAAACAAAAAATATGAGTGTAATATTGAGATTGGGATTATTTTGAGTAGGAATTTGTGTAGGAGCACATCTATGTTTTTTTTTTGATAATTTAGTAATTTCTCGGTTTAATTGTATGACAGGGAAAGAAGCCAGCTTTTTATGGTTCTTTTACATGAATGGGAGGTGAGATCTTTGATATCACAGTACTTACTTGCTTTATTGTAGATATGTGTGAGTAAATAAAAGAGGCATCGTCTGGCCTATTAGCATTATGAAGAGGGACATGTAGAATACGTTTTGAGAGTAGGTTATGGTAGTTAAGTCTATTTTTATGGATTTGTGAACATGCAGTGTGGTACTGAGAATAAAAAGCTGAAAAGCTTATTACGCATCACTTTGATACAGCTCTTTGAGCTCTTTCGTTTTCAATAAAAGTGCTTTTCCAGCTCCTCCCCACTGGAGTGCTGAAGTATCAATGTTTAAGTACAGTTTATGTTGTGTAATGATTATGTTAATTTATAACGAGAAAAATTACTGATACCCAAATTTTTTTGATTTATTTTAGTTGATTTTATTCTGTCGTGCTGTGAATTGAGCCAATTAATGCAGATTTTAATTAATTTATACTATTTTATATACATTTTATCAAATTAACTTAAAACACCAAAAACTTCGAAAACTCCGGATAATCCGGATTTTAACCGGACGAGAAATCAGAAATCCGGATTTGAAAAAACTCCGGATTTTGCAATCCCTAACTGTAGGTATCTAAAAAAAATATTGATCACTGATTAACTATTTTAAAATTAACTGATATCGCTCATTTTGAATGAAAATTCAGAAGGTCGGAAATATCTCTTAGATACTCTTTTTTCATGACTTCACGTTACTCGTTAGATACGCAATCTACTTTTTCTTACTTTACGCCCAATTTTTGAAGCCGATGTATTTGTATGTTTTGTCACTCACAGCGCTAGTAATCGTTCTTTGCGAAATTTATAAGATTTTTCTGCGTTAGCATTTTTACAGAATCAATAACCTAAATAAATAATAAACAAAAAAAAACTTGCCAATTATGTCCACACAGTGTTAGATAAGGCACACTGTGAGCGGTACGACGCAACGCACGTTTTATTACGTTACCGCTTTTCTATGGGACTGAAGCTACAGGCTGTTGTGACACCAGGAAATTACTTCTGATTTTATTATATTATATACCTACTAAGGCTGTGTTTATTAAATATCGCTTCATTCAAAGTCAAAGTCAAAACATTTTTTTTCAATTAGACCATTTACAGGCACTTTTGAATTGTCAGGAAGTTACAAGGGTTAAGTTAAAACTAGTTGCTCGTTCCAAAACGTAGAAACTCCATGGACACTCTTTTCTTTCAATTTGGTCTAAGGCTCATTTGTACCAAAAACTTACAGTTATTTATTCCTCAAAAAGAAAACAATTCACTTATCATGAGAAATGTAGGATACCCTAATTCTACGAATTCCTACTAATACAATAAAACTGAAAGTTTGTCAGGATGGATGGATGGCTATATGGATAGATGGATGTTTGTTACCTTTTCACGCATTGAGATAGAAAAAAAAGTATCCCGGAAAAATGTACGGTTCTCGTGGGATAATAAATGAAAAATGACGCGGACTAAGTCGAGGGTAGAAGCTAGTAATTTTAAGTAAGTAGTTTAAGTTTTTTTTTTTTTTATATATGGGAAATCATCAAATAACTTCCCCCGCCCTGGGCGGGGCGGGAGGGAGTGTCAGACTTTTACTGACTAAAACCTGTCTATGTTCCTTCATGTGCCTTTTGCGTTCCGGGAGCGCGGTATCTCTTTCGAACAACCCGCAGCCCCGGCTAGTAGTTTAAGTTAAGAGTAAGAAGTAACTCTGTCCATCGGTTATGCTTTCAGTACTAAACCACTATACCGATCTTGATGAAATTTGGTACTGGGTAAGTTAGAACTCCAAGAAAAGACATATGCCCTTTTTTTCCGCGACGTCGTCTGCGTTCTTGATACACATTTACGCAGACGAAGTTGCAGGCAAAAGATAGTGTGAAATACAATAAGTTCACTTACACAATCACTTGGAAGCTCCGCTTTATAAATCGATCAAAACATTATTAATTTTACGTAATTTCCCAAAAAAACAAACAATTCTTCCTCCTGATTGTACTAACAACTTATTTTTCATGAATTTATTACCTTAACGGTATTTTTATTTGTCATCTTGGTCACTAGTAATACCTAATTATTAATCATGGAAAATACTCACCATTAAAATCGAATGATTATTTTCATAAATGATATTATGAAGCTGTACAGTTTGTTGGTTGTATGTTGTGTCTCCGAAACTGCTGGTCTGATTTTGTTTTTTTTTTTTTTTAAATGTAGTTATTCTTGAGTGCTGTGTGCTATATTTTATTATATAAATTACAAAAAAAGATTAGGGATTCGTAAGTAAATAAATGCGGTTATAATCGTGACCAAAGGCTAATATTTTATTTACCTAGGTAGGTACCTACTATCAACAAAAATAGATTTTATTTTAGTAAATAAAAATCTTTACCTATTATCTATCTAATCTACCGAAGTAATATTTAGCAATAACTATTACTGGGACACAAAGTGGGAAGCAGATTTCGTAAGAACTAGTTCGAACTTTGATCGCCAATACCTTTGCTTTGTAACTAGGAGGGATCTCAGGTATGGTCTAGAACAAAAATATGATCGCAATGATGGGGAAAACATGTAATTTTTAGCTTTGTTTAGAATGTTTTTACATCCGCTAAAATTCTTCCTAAAAAATGTGCAGCTTTTCATGCAAAACATATCGTTAAAAACATATTTACAATAATTTCCTGTGATAATACCCGGAAGAAACAAACCAATACTCGTAAATGGTGACGATATTTCAATAAGAAAGTGCACCTAATTTGCATACTTTTATTGCATGAAAAACATACAAATTAGCACAAGTCCACCAAAAATTGCATTCACTTTGCATGTTTGTGTTTGTACTTTACACACATTGCAACACTAAGGAGTTGTTAATGATAAACAATCTCAAATAACTTCGACATTTAATTTACAAGACCCACGAACACAGCAAACAAAGTTATATTTAGCAATGTCAATAAAAAGTTGCGAACATTATCACACAATAATTTTTAAAACTCAATATAATGTTACCTTCTTTGGGATAATTTTTCCTGTTGCTAGATTAATCTTTTAGTAATCTACGAGGTCAATAAACTTTCAAAATCTAGTTGCAATTTCATTTTAGCGACCATCAATGGCAAGTTGAATCAAAAAATGTATTTAAATTAGAGGCATTTTTCACAGATTGAGACTGGAAGATCGCAATTGTTTTTAAAGGTTAACAGTGTTATGCCCCTGTAGATTTGAATGTCCAATCAAACACAGAAAAATAAATTGTAGTTAGTTCCCTCATCATCACGTCACTTAGCCGTTATCGAACCCGAAACACATCTCACTTTATTTAAGAATTGAAGTTTCAGAAAATTTTACCAGTATCCAAACATTACCAAATAAAAACTGAACCTGAAAAAAAAGCAGCCTGTATCCCCGCAAAAAAAGCCGGCAAACTGAAAACTCATTTCGCGGAGTAATGGCCGGTCCCCTACTTACTATCGTTGTCATCGTCGACTTTTTAATAAAAAAAAAACCGGCTGAAAATCCCTCATCTCTAAATTGTCCGCTCCTCTTGGGAATATGAAAGTCGTTATTTAAAAAGATTGCTTCTCTTTCTCGTATTATTTCTGCGTAAATTTAACTTAAGCTCGCCTCTCGAGTACGGGAAACTGAATATCAAAATTTTATTACGTACCCCGTAGGTTTGCTTGCCGACTTATTTATGGTAATAGAAGCGTTAATTAAGAACGTCTTAAATTATTTAGTGAAGGTATTTTTTTCTGCTTTTTCGGTGAGGGATATTTTATTCAAGATTATTTTTTTCCGCTTCCTCGTTCGAGTGTTATTTTCCAAGTTAAAGTTACTCCACGTCTTCGGTTACTGCTTCGCGCCTGTACATTGTAGCGTGATGTTATATAGCCTATGTTCCTCAGTGATAATGTAGCGTTCTAACAGCAAAAGAATTTTTGAAATCGGTCCAGTAGTTTTTAAGTTTATTCGTTACGTACAAAAATACTAATCTTTCCTCTTTATAATATTAATATAGATACCTTTTGTATTTGAAAAATAAATAATAAGTACTGCAATAAAGAAAAATAATTAACATAAAGGAGCTATATGCGCATAGCTCCTCTAATCAATTTACAGGACAACACTAACTTATAATTGAATTCGACTGGTATAAAGAATCTCGGCCGTGGCCCCAAATTGCCTGATGAGCGGAGATAGGGAGCGCCCTAGCCCATTGACTCCTAATGGCAGCAAACGAGGGGTATCGACTACTCCTGTGTCTATTTATATAGAGATGACCAAAGCTGCTTTGGTTATAACAATATGCCGCTGTAATTTTTGTCAATTCTCTGTTGTGATTAGAGACTTGTGATGTACCTAGTATGATAGAAAATCGATTATTTTAAGAAGTCTTTCTTCTGTATCGTGATTGATTTTACAAACATATAAACTCACATGCATACAAATATTTGTTCCGTGCAGGAATCGAACCCGTGAGGCGCAACGCAGCAGCAAATCGCTTAGCCACTGCGGCAACCGAGTCATAAAAGTCAAGTATCCACAAGTTGATAAAAAAACTAAAAAGTTAAAGACCAAAAATGATCCCATGGAAAAGCAAAAACTAAAATACTTCCCATATATTATTTAAACTATGCAGAACCCTGTTTAGCAGGACTTGCCCAAACAAACTCTTTACAGTTACCCTGGCCGGTGTTAACTCACTCGGATTTAAAAATATAAACCCGGCGCTCTGCCCAAGTAACATAATGGTATGACAACCAAGAAACTATTTAAACAAATCGGTCTCCCTAAACAAGATCAACATTAATCTCACTATCGAAAGACAATCCAGGAACTTATCCTATTAAAAACATACATCCTACTATCACGCCTATATTCCCCGAAGGGGCGGCAGAGGTGTACCGACGTACACTCACAGTTCGCCGGTATGTTTAGGTCCCATGTAACGCAAGCCTATTGCCATTAACCGGGCACAAATCCCCTATACCAAACAAAAACATCTGTTTAACCAATTACAGGTAGTACCCTGTTACCTTTTCTACCTTATCGTTCCAAAATCGAATCCTTCACATCTTACGTGACATGCCTAGACAGACAGACAGATGAACCGTTTGATCTCGTTGGGTACAGGGGTAGGTAGATAACAAGTGAGCATCACAATCGTCTTACCACTCATTATTGTACGTAAATAGCTCAAAAATAATCGTGTTTAGGACATTTATAGCGCTAAGCTTAGGATTAAATGCGTTTGGTTGGGAGAGCATGTTTAGGTTACGTTAGTGGATGTTAGGCTATTTTATTTGCGTGGAAAAATAATTGCCGCAATGATCAAATATTTGTGTGACCTACAGATTTTACTGTGCGGTTTGTGTACATGGGTTTATGTTTATTTGTTTAAACGCATCCACGATACAAGAGAAATGACTAGCGGGAGGCAAAATTAATAAAAAAAAACTGTCATTGTTTATGTAAGCGCTTAAAGAAGTTAAAAGGAAAAGAAAGAAAGAAACACGCAACGAATGTGCGAATGAATCAATTCCGTATGTGTAATAAAGATAACAACAATAATAAAACAGTTTCTAAAATTGAAGGATGAGGTGTCATTATGAAGCTACGAAAATCACACGTTCTATGCTACGCAGCGCTACGGCTACGCGCTACGAGGAATAATAAAAGCGGCATTTATGTTACTGTAAGCATGAACTATCTTCATACTTTGGACGAAACCATGACACACGTCATACAAGTACAATAACATGCTCTACAAATATGAAAAGCAAGACAAGTATTTTACGCAAGCTTGCAAACTTTCATATAAGTCAGATACTTGCACAAAATCATAATACAGACGCTTAAATTATCAAGATGTTTAATTTTATGCTGGAAATATTTTTGTTGGTCCTTTGACACGAAAGCAATTGTCCTGATAATTAACAAATCACCTGAATCTATAACGAATCCTACTTTCGTCAATTCATTCAAGCAAATCTCTTAAATAAATTATTTAGATAGTACGCCATTTGCTTAAATGCCAAATCTGACAATGTCCATTTCAAACATCATGGCATAGCGTAATCTAAACATGTTTTCGCCTTTATACTCTTTCAATTAAAGTGAACGTTAATCTCTCTGTGCTATTAAATTACATTAATTGGGTAGGGGACGCGCGTCATTAATAACAAACATAAACCGACTCTATAACAATTGAATAAAGCACAATTTACCCCAACAAAATTAGGAGACACATCGTCTTTTGTTAATATTTGCGAATTGACAACGTTAATTTGGCATGACAAGGTTTTTTCAATCTTATTTCCTGGTGATAGAGTTTAGATTGGTATTGAAGGGAAAAGGAAATCTTTTTCGACGATGCACAATGAGATTGTAGATATCTGTATAATACGATTAACTGTTAAGTGACATGGCGCTAATGATTTGATTCGGGATTTCTTTTTGTAATGGTGTTTAAATTGTTTTTTTTTTATGTCTCTTTTGAATGTCGTCATTATCGTGTTGTTTTTTTTTTCTGTTTACAATGAGGCTTTTAAATCGGTGTATTAAAAGTTAACCTCATAAACGTATACAGGATTTTAAAGAATGTCTACTGTAATCTCAAATCTGAACGTCTATCTCATCATATTTCATCTACAATCCCTAAAAATACCATCAACAACCCATCTCTAAAACAAAAGGGTCATAAACTCCGGCGAACTCGCGTAAACCCCACAAATTAAACAAGACATGTTACTACCAACTAATTTAGTAGTGTCGAGCAGCGGCGCTTGAATCTCCGCTTCGGAACTCCCGACTGTCGCGAACAAAACATTGAGCTGAACGTCTGCACACCTCCTTCGTCATAAACAAATCAAACATGGCCGGCCCGCCCGAGATATTAATGAGACAATGAGACATTAGCTCGCTACAAAATGCCTCCGCATTCGCGAATAATTAAATCGTAAAGTCCCCTCTACGCCGCCTACAGCACCCGTCTATTTACTCCTTTTTCATTCAACACAATAGCCGCTGCAATCCAACACGCTTGGCTCCGTTACGTCACTTTATTGTTGTTGCGCACACGCTAAATTCAACCTTACGCACACACAATAATGATCCAATTTGTCTACGCTCAGATAATTCTATAAGGCGTATTCCGTAGAGACTATTAATTTGAGCGCGACGGACCCCGCCTACTCAATATCGCGTTTACACACATGTCGGATTGTATCGTCGTCTCGTTCGCTCCGCGCCGCTTATTAAAATTCCTCGGTCGGTAGCTGCATCTCTGTCGGCCGGGAGAGGCGGTCCGCGGCCGCGGCTTGCGCCCCAATGCTGGCGCGATTTTCACCGCGCTTCCACGCGAATCATTACACGGAGATATCGCTCGTTTCCGAACACATTCGCAAGTTTCCGCGCCGCGCACCGCGACCGCACGTTCTGATTTCAAATCCACGTTCCATATTCCGATTTAAATTTCTTGTCTTTTATTAGTGCTGCCAATTGTGCTAATTCGATTGTCGCCACAATAGTGATGTACTGACTCTGCTATTGCATCGGAACGCTCGTTTACGTGGATAGTGTAATTAATAAGACCATGTGCATATGAACGCGAATTATATTTGACAGTACTTGCAAAATAATAAACTGACGCGAAATCAATTAGCGATCTTTGTAAACTCCCGTCGTTAACAATGAGACGAATTTACAAACATTAATTACTTACAATGACTAATTGATGATTACAATGGGACACATGATGAACTCAATGACACTCTAGTGCACATTTAAATAACTAAACGGATTAAAAAAAACAAACAATTGTGATTGGATTAAACACCAACAAAAAAAAGAAAATGGCGAGATAAGCCGTCGGGGTTAGCGCGCGAATTTAATTGAAATGTCATCGAGCAGATGAAATGAAGACTTCGCTCGAATGCGAGCGTGCCGAGACCGCCGACAGCGGTGGGAAAGGCCGGATATCTTTTAGCGTGGACTCGCTGTTGGGGGGGAAGCAGGACGCGCCGGTGAAGGACACAGTAGCAGACACTAACAGCAATGACGCTGAGAGCACGGATGCTGCGCCGGAGAGTGACGAGAGTGACGTCGACATCGAGGACGTTGACTCCAACGTTGATGATCGAGAGGAGAGGGAGAACGGGCATGACAGCGAGGAGTTGGAGACGAGGGGCGGCGTGGTGGTACCGCAGCCGCTGCTGCCGCGGCTGTACCAAGGGCCACCGCCGCACTCCTGGCCGTTTGGAGCATTCCCATGGATGGCCCCAAACCCTATGTTTAGAGGAGGATCGCCTAACAGTAAGTGTGACAACAACTCATTTGAATATTTAAAGACCCGTTTAAAGACCGGACCCGAGTGGGCATCGATCAAAATTGAAAATCTTGGATCATATTGGAGATAAAGCCCTCAATTAACTGTATATTGAGTTTTATTTTCAATGTAGGTAGGACAAAAATGTTTGATTATTTTCCGGGCTGATATCACGGTACAACCGGTTTTCCTTGTAGGAAAATGCTTAAAGCTAGTAACACACTAATTAGCAACGTGCGTTTGTACGTTACAAGCTTCTTTGCAAAGCGAGTCTGTTTGTCATAATTTTCTTAATTAGGGCTTTGAAAATTCTTAAATACTTATGTCTGGAAAGAGTTCTTAAGGTGCAACCTCCACGGTTGCCCGCCAAATTCAAATTTTGTTACGTTTTTTGCAATTTGCAAGTCAGTATTAGGTTTAATGCTGATTAAAGTAAGATTCGTAGGCGTAAGAAGTATGTATTTTCAGAATTTTAACCATTAAAATAACTCCATAAGTCGTATAATTCCAAAATGTCAAGATTTCATGAAATAGACATTCTTTGGGTTTACCTGGCCCTATGGAGTTTTATTGCTGACTTAAATGGTTATAATTCTGAAAATACACCATTCTTACGCCCGCGAATTATACTTTAATCTAACTTTAATTTAACTTAATACTAATTTGCAAATTGCAAAAAACGTAAGCAAATTTGAACTTCGCGGGCTACCGTGGAGGTTCCACCTTAAATGCGCTTTAGCTATCAAGTAGCCGATACAACTTGAAAACTTATAGATTGATTATAAAACGGATACTTCAAGAATACGCTACACCTACAGTAATTGAAAGACAAAGCACGTTTTTCTTTCAAAGAAAGGATTAAGTGTTAATCACCAACCTTACACGCATATGCTACACCCATTTACCTCCTACTACTCGTATTATGACCGCGAAAGTTTGTGAGGGTAGACGGATAAGCGTTTGTTACTATTTCACGCCTAAACAATTGAACGAAATACACAAGCAACACAAGACTGAGCTAATTTAAATGCCCACTTAGTGGTATTAGACACCAGTAATTGGGTAGATGACACCACTAACCAATAATTTCAAGAAACAACTTCACAAAAAAACATTTAATTTTAGCACTAAAACCCGATGATTTTTTAAATAACTATAAAAAACGATTTTTAGTTGCTTTGAAATCAATAAATAGTTAGTGAATTGATATGACAAAAAAGTGACGTCATAGTTGAGTATTGTCATAGAAAATGTATGGGGGAATGGCGTTTTGACAGCTCATAAAAAGTACGTCAATTGATTAGTGGTGTCATCTATCCAATTCCAAGACATACATAACTTTTCTAAAGAAACAGCCCCAAAAACCCTATTAATTTTCAATTATCTGTAAACAGTTCTCAGCGTTTCCTTACTATGTTTTTATCAGTCAGGGTTGAAAGACAATGTTTACACAGCAGGGACAGCAGACAGTCTAAAGAAAGGTCTGGCCTAAACCTTCTGACGTGTAGATTTACTTGTGTGAGAAAAGAAAGAAAGAAATAAAGTAACACTGCATTCTGATTAGAATCTTATTCGGAAATCTAAATACTAGCTGCTGCCTGCGGGTTCGCTCGCATGTAATTTGGACTTCCCTAGCTTTTATATGGTAGGAATTTTCCGACTGATTTGATACTTCTCGAAATATTTTCGCCAAATTACACAGTACTAGTAATTCTACTTCCTCCTAATATTATAAATGCGAAACTGTTTTAGTATGGATGGATGTTTGATACTCTTTCACGCTAAAACTGCTGAACGGATCTAGATCAAATTTGGCACTGAGATATATTGTAGTGTGGACACATAGGATACCTTTCTTACCGGAAAAATGTACGGTTTCCGTAGAATAATATTTGAAAATTGATGCGCACGAAATTGCGGACAGAAGTTACTATCTTTATAAATGGTAGCCTACTTATTATTCAGATGTAGGTATAAGCTATATTATTGTAAAGTTTCATCAAAATCCCTGTAGTAGATTTTGCCTAAAAGAATAATAAACATCCATCCATCTTACCTTCCTCTTAAAATTTCACGTTTGTAATAAATAGTAGTATGATAGGATTTAATCATTGATCGTTAGTAAAAATTTGTGTTCACCATACATTTTGGTCAATATTTTGCCATAATAGCTCCAAAAAGTGATTATTGAATCAGGCAATAGGTACCTTTTATTAATAATAATTCAACTACAAAGTTAAAACTAAATAATAATTAAATTACAAACTTTGTACAGTTAATATAAAAAGTAAGGTCATAGGGCATCAAAAAACTCATCCGCATCGCTGTCAATGGGACATGTGCCCAGAAGGCTTATAGGTACCTTTAGTGTTAAAAAAAACGTAATATATTTACTGATTCACACCGTATGTGATATCAAGTATTACCTAACTACATTTACGATGATACTAGCTTCTAAATTGATATATCTTTTATCCTTCAGGAACCGTACATATATCCAAGATAAAAAATAGTATGATAATCTATCTCTGTGCCAAATTTCATCCAAATCCGTAATACAAACTATCGCATTTAGGTATAGTAGTATTGAGATTAGTAAAATATAAGTAACATATTGATTAACGTAATAACATAAATAAATACAGCGTTATTAATAAATACAGTGTAAGGAATATTATTATTAATGAATTTATTAATAAATGTATGCAAGGATACATAAGTTACTAAGGCAATTAGCTTAAGTTATAATAGGATATATTTCCAGTACTCTATTTAAATAATAATTAATGAATGATGCATATTATTATTTGAATGATCGATGTTAGAACATGTTCAGAATTGAATACCATGCAATTATATTTAAATACCAATCTATCATTTGATTTTAATACTTATTCTAATATTTATATTAGATGAATGAACGAAGCAGTGGTTTTTGGTTACATTTAAGTAATACTTGAGATTAGGTATACAGACTTTGCAACCACCTTCCCAAAAATTTTGTGTCGAAGTTTTTTTTTCGTTCCAGTATTATAGATTAAGGAAGAGTCCTTAATCTATAATACTGGAACTTTTTACCCGATTGCAGAATGGGTTCGTTGTAATACGTCGTAAAAGCAACTGTCAATAATTCTTAAAGAAATGAATCCTGTTTTTAATTCAGAAATCCAGTACACCACCATAAAATACCTACAAGTTAGCAGAATTGTCCCTTATATGCACAAATTAATGATTAACTTAAAAAGTGACTTACTGAAAATTAATTAAAATAATAAGAGTATGAAAAAAAATACTAATTATATATTATTGATTCCTAAAAATATAGTAAAAGTACTGTAATCGATTTACTTTCGATTCTGAATTCTAATACCTGATTTTGAATTGGTTAAATAAAACAGGCTAATAAAAAAAGCACCCTGTATATCCAATTTGATAAAAATAATGTTCAATGAACCAACTAAAAAACATGCGCATTGTATATTTCATTTATAACTTTTATTAAAGGTCATCCAATAATTTCATAAACCTCTGTTTTTAGTCAGTCAGACAAACAAACTGAAAACTAAAACCTAAACCTAACAGTATTGCAATAATTTGTTTTCGTACATTTAAAACAGTACTTATTATTCATACAACCTTGAGACGTCGATTACCAATCAATTAAGTAATCGTTGCCGATTTAATTAATGACAAACATACGACGTTTTTATTTTGTGTCACCAACGGATTTATAAAAAACGGTCAAGTGCCAGTCGGACTGGTACACTAAGAGTTCCGTACTATCTGTGTAGTTCTTTCGTTTATCTATTCAGTGCGGGGCGACGCACATGCGCGTTTTTTTTAAGGACATGCGCGTTGCCCGCTCTGAAAGGGAAGACTACCTCAGTAATTCTTCTTCTTTTTGAGAAGATTATCATCTTGGTGAATAAAAGGTCGGGTGCGCAGTAGGTACTCGTAACCGGCCGGCGCGCTTGTATGACCAGATGTATGGATGTGGAGGAGGCGAAAGGAGTATGTAAGGATCGTAGCAGGTGGCGTTCTGTGGTTTCTGCCTACCTCCATGGGAAAAAGTGAGTTTATGTATGTATCATATTTTCTGCCCAGTATTTGGCCACGTTTATCCCGGCATTAGTAGAGCGTTATTAATGTCCTCTAAAATACAAGTGTAGGGACACATTTTTTTTTATATACATGGGAAATCCTCACATAACTTCTCCCGCCCTGGGCGGGACGGGAGGGAGTGTCAGACTTTTACCGACTAAAACCCATCTATGTTCCTTCATGTGCCCTTTGCATTTCGGGGGTATCTCTTTCGAGTAGCGACACCTTGGATCCTGTACCTTAAACATTAACCTACTGGTTTTCCAATGATCTAACTACTGCAAGAGACTGTAAGGACTTAAAAAAATACTCTGATCTATGAGTTCGTTTCTGTATTTCTTCTTAGCAAGGAAACATCGACCTCATCTAGCATATCATACCAAAATTTAACATTACTCTGCAAAATGTTTAACTTAACATGAAGGAATCCAAATGGTTTACAAAGTATCATTAATATGCATTATCTAGCACACAACAATTAAATAACTAATTTCCTGGTTTTAATGAATGTTACTAATGACTTCTTAATAAATTCAGTGTCTACTGCAATGCTATTTTCAAGTACTTACCTTGCGAAACAAGAGGTACCTATGTACATGTACAATCAACAAAAGAGATAAGTAACCACGCCGTCACACATAATTATTCTATTAAAATTTGATCTAATAATTAGAAAACAAACAGTTCATTAATCAAAATTAAATAAAATTCGCAGACAACCATCAGTTTGTACGGAAATTTCAACTGTATCTGACACCCTGATTACTTATCTCTTTTGTTCACCGTACATTTGCAGAAGCTATATACTTGTTTAGTAATATATATTTTCATGTTAAATAAAAATGTCGTAGTAAGAAACGATAATTTGTAAGAAAAAAATATTTAAACCTTCTCCTTTATTACTTATTTTGAGAATGATAACAGACATCCACGGTTAATGGCAATAGGCTCGCCCCCTATTACATGGGACTTAAATATACAGGCGAACTGTAAGTGTACATTGTATACCTCTGCCTAACCCTTCGGGGAATCCAGGCGTGATGATATGTTTTTTTTTATATTTATATAGCTTTTGCCAGCAACTTAGTCCGCGTAAATATCGGCTATCGTGGACGCAGATGAATTCAATTCAATAACTAGGTTTAGTTGAAAGAATATAATTACATAGTAGGTGTTCAAAACTTAATTTCTTTGGACACACTTAGGTTGCCTGCCGGGGCTGCAGATTGTTCGAAAGAGCTACCGCGCCCCCGGAACAGAAAGGGCACAAGAAGAAATACGGATGGGTTTAAGTCAGTAAAAGTCTGACACTCCCTCTCGCCTCGCCCAGGCGGGAGAAGTAATTTGATGATTTCTCATCCAAAAATAAAAAGGTATACGTGCACATCTAATATGCATATAAAATTCTTCATTTTTCAGCAAAAATCAATAAGGTCATGTTATAAAGATCAATTAAAATTATTCTGTCTGTACTTTGAGTAATGCATAAACATATGTCAGAGGTCAGAGACCTTGTATTCTAATTCTCACTTTACATACAAAATGTAGTATTAAATCTTTAGTGCCTAAATCAATAAATATTCTTGGCACTATAGCCTTCTAGATTCCAAATTAACCCTGCAGTGGTCGCGCGGGCTACATATCGCTCATCTAGTAGTATATTGGCACATCTAGCCCATGGTTGATTAAACTGACATGGCTTTTTGCGTACTTTTTTTTTCATAGCTGATTTAAACAAGACCTTTGAAGATTTATGTTTGTTTTTCGTTTTAATTTTTATTTTGGAAGAGTTAATTTGTCATATTTTAACAAGAAAATAATAATCCAATTGAATTTCATTTAAAAAACGACAAAACAAATTGGGCTACATATGTAGCCGCGCGACCACTCGTTAATTGTTCGCGAAAAGTCTGGCATTTAAATCGTGTTACCATTCAGCTATATATTGATTAAAATTAAATAAAATTAGGATTTCAAAGTCAATGTATTTATTAGTGCGACTTTTGGTGATATAAAAGGTCTTACAGATTCTTCTTCCTGCTAATCCTACTTCCTACTATAATATTATAAATATACGAAAGTTTGTGAGGATGAATCGATCGATAGATAGATGGATGTTTGTTACTCTTTCACGCTTAAACGGCTGAACGAATCCGAATGAAATTTGGCACTGAGATAGATTGTAGTGTGGAATAACATATATAGGGTACTTTTTATCCGGAAAAAAATTAAGGGGATAATAATTTATTTAAAAAAAATACATAACTACATTTAGATACCTACGCCATTAATTTGAGAGAAGTTATTACAAATTAAATAA
The DNA here is from genome assembly GCA_932526535.1 of Caradrina clavipalpis. Lineage (NCBI taxonomy): Eukaryota > Metazoa > Arthropoda > Insecta > Lepidoptera > Noctuidae > Caradrina > Caradrina clavipalpis. Next base: position 5,261,636 of record OW052110.1, read on the forward strand.
AAGTTAAAATTCCACAGATTGTGTATTATTATTTCCGGTATTATCACAAAACATAAAAATAAAATAATGCAAAAAAAACGGAAGCTGTAAGAAGTGTTAATTAATGTCGTATGGTAATACGGGACGCTCAGTGTGCGAGTTTGAGTCACACTTGGCCGATTTTTGGATTGATTTGAACACTAAGTCATTAGGTGTATGTAATGAATCTATTATTTTATATTAATTACGTATTTAGGAATGTGTTGTAATTAATTCCCGAAATACAAAAGGATTTTAAGTGTACAGGTATAAAAGTATTGTATTCGATTTTCGATCCTAACTACAAATAGCATTTTGGTTTCATTTTAAACGACACGCGCAATTAGTTGGTATCACCCATTAATATGAATTAATCCTTAAAATTAAATTATTATTATGTGCGAAACAGGAATTCCTATGTTAAAATCATTGTTAATATATTATTTTTGCAATAGTATTTAAGTATTTATCTATCTAATAAAGCAGTAAAGATTTTTAATTTTCTGTTTGTAGTAAATAATCTCTGGAAATACTACTCCGATTACAAAATATCTTATACATATAGAAAGCTGCACTATTGCCAAATGCCATATGCTATATTTTATGGGTTTACCTGACTTCCATATGAAAGAAGCCGCGGCCAAAAACTAGTATTTTATATTTCTTTGATAATCTGAAAGGATCGCCATTATAGTACATCTTATATTGTTGTAATAGTTACATTCGGAAAAAAAAAATATAGTACCTATACAGGTTGATTAATTTTTCAAAACTAATATTTATTTTAATGACAGGCGACAAAAAACATCTTTGCACAAAAAATGTCAGAAGCTACCGTAACTTTGTAAATTTTTTCTAACTTCATAAGTTTCTACTAAGTATCAATACTATTAATTATATTTCTTTATAATAGAATACGTCACAAGCCATCGTTAGCGCACGCATGCGCCTGAGCATCGGAGGCGTTTGTCAAACGAATGTAGGAAAGCCATGGTTTCTATTCTATAAGTAGGACTTCTTAGTATTGTTTGTGTTTTTTTTAGGGCTTTATTATTGGTTTCTTAAATAGGCATTCAAAGTTTTCTTGATCTAAAAGCAGTGGTAAAATTTATTATATAGTAGTAAAAGTAATAAAATAGCGTTGTTTGATTTTTAGAGACTACTACACGCGTCTCACTAAGTCTCATTTTCATAAAGCATTAAAACATTTTACAATAAGTAATCAACATTTTAAAATGCAAATGAATTATTTGCGTTTGTATTTCTCTCTAACCGACTATGCAGGATTCTAACAAAAAATGTCCTGCCCAAAAACAAATCTGAGAAAACCCAACCAAATGGTTACCCTACCGAAGCTTCCTCGATCATTAATACTAACGCCCGGTAGATGGCGTTGACAAGTAATCGTTTATCAAAACAATAATTAACAAATAGCAACACCTTAGTTTTTACGTTGACAGTGAAGTTATGGAAATTCTAGGAATTTTTGGTTTTTAGATTTGGCGATACCATTTGCAATGGCGTGAAAATAACTCTCACATCTCATGATAATATTTTAGTTTAATTTTACATAACCGAGGAGAAGAATGATTGTAAAAAAATTAATCAAAAGGATTATTTTTATTTTTTTAATACGAATGCTTCTTCTTCTTTCCAAATCGATGATAATCTTATAATTATTTTTCAATATAAATGCTATGCCCAGATTGATCGATAATAATAAGTGTATTTTATATTTTCACTTTAAAAAAACATTATGAAATGCAAAAAATTAGATAAACATTGTCACGAAGACTTTTATCATAGTATTATGATACTAAAGCTAAGTGAAGATTTTTAGTTGGTTAAAAAATAATATTAGTAGCGGGAGGTCTAGAAACTTCCACCGTATGTGAAATTATATTATTTACACAACAAATTCTACTTCAATTTATAATCTACTAGCTTTTGCCCGCGACTTCGTCCGCGTGGATTAATAGTTCCCGTTCCCGGGGGATTTCCGGGATGAAAACTATCCTATGTCCTTTCTCGGGTCCCAGACTATATCTGTACCAAATTTCATTGAAATCGGTTCAATGGTTTAGGCGTGAAGTAGAGACAGACAGACAGACAGACAGACGGACAGACAGAGTTACTTTCGCATTTATAATATTAAGTACGGATCACTCATCCTACATGAACACAAAATCCAATTTTCGTACAAAAGACCAAAAACAAAAACGATTCTAAGGCTGCTTAAAAATAATGAACTCAGAACTAAATAATATATTTCTATACAAAACTCGAAAAATACTGCATTTACTAATTTGAAATGAAAATGTATGTTTCCCACATATGGTGTGCAACAATTAGCAAGTTTAATTATATTTATTCAACGGAATTCTTTAAGTAAAATGTTATTTATGTGTTTATTATTTAAATGTGTTTTTAACAGATTTTATCCGTAGTGAAGTTGCATACATCTGGGAGATTGAGATCAACTAGTTTTCCTACTACAAGTATATCTGTAAGTAGCGTTTGCTCGCGACTTCGCTCGTCTTCTCATACCTATAAACTACCCATCTGCCAAATTTTGGGTTTCGTGTTTAAGCAGTGATCTTTCGCTTTTTTAACCAACATCAACTTAACAAAATAAGTTTTTTTTTTTCAAAAAAGACAATCGGCCCCATAAGCTAAACATTTTAAAATTACCAGCTTTGGTAGTCGGTTACAATACAAAACTACTAACAGATCCAAAGCCGACTTCCAAAGCTAAAGTCATTTTTCAATTTTCAGTTTTTGAAGGCAATTGTCTTTTTGTAAAAAAGTTTTTTATCATAATATAGCATTTGCGCGTCTGCTTGGATCTCTGGTATACCATAACACAACCTATGATACTTAGATATAACGGCAGCCTTCTATCAAAAGAAAAAATCTGAATCGCTCCAGTAGTTCTTGAGATCAGCGCGTTCAAACAAAACACAATAAATTTTTCGTTTTTATTATCTTTATAATATTGTACAAAAGTGTTATTGGGTTTTTCTATGAATTTCTCAGTAGCTGCTCGGAGTTTGGATTTGTGCCCGGTGAATGGCAATAGGCTCGCCCCCTATTACATGGGACCTAAAAACATATCTATCGGCAAACTGTGGGTGTCATTAGTACACCTCTGCCTAACCCATCGGGGAATGCAGGCGTGATGGTATGTATAATATTGTACAAAAAAAATCAAATAAACTCTTCAGCTTCACAATATTAAACTTAGGTATTTATTATCACATATAGCATAATTTTAATATCGTTGTGTAAGTGACGCATGACGGAACGACATATTTGATTGAATCAATTTGATTTCTACGTAAAAAACAATATTTTTACAGATTGAGAATAAAATAATATTAAAGCCTTCATAATAATAACCATAACATCAAGTGGCGTGCAGCAAAGCGTAACTAGATATTATTCTGTAAAAAATATACTAATATTATAAAACTGAAAAAATTGTTTGTTTGATAGCACTAATCTCGAGAACTACTGCTCCGATTTGGATAAATCTTTTTGTGTTATATAGCTCGTTTATTGGTCGATTATAAAACATTACACCACGACTCACGGGAGTGGGTAGTTATCAAAGACCTGCGGGCCGCAGATTCGGTTACCATATTAAACAAATATTTATACGGCCTACAGATAGCTGTTCCGGGTCTGTCGAGATCCGGTTATATTCAACGATACAGGAGAAATGCTTAGTGTATAAAAAATAGAACTCAAGATATTATGTACCTTGAATAATATTGGTAACCACAATAACCAATCAGTTAACATATCCAATATACCCAAATTATTAAAACCCGCATTACTACTCTATAATCGGATTAAATTACATCAAACGACTTCAATTTGAACACAACCGATAGTGCTGCCATCTATCCGTGACGACCGCACGCCAATCAAATGATTTGAACCAATCAGCGGCCCTCATTGCCGTTCGCTATTTGAAATTATACCGTTAATGCTTGATAAGAATACAATTTTTACCGTCGCGAATTGTTCCGAGAACCATTAAATCTGTAGTTTTAACTTTGAGAGTGTAGTTTAACTTAGTGTATTATGATTTTGTCGCGATTTGTATGACAATTATAATTATTAAGGATATTATTTACTGCAGAGTCACAAAAAGTTGACAATCATCACCATCATCATCAGCCGAACTAGGGCCACTGCTGGATAATGGCCCCCTAAAGATTGCTACATTGGCCGATTCGGCGCTGCCCGTATCCAGCGGTTTCCCGAAACTTTCACCAGCTCGTCGGGCCACCAGCGAGGCCTTTATAAGTTGAGCATATCGACAGACGCGTCCTCTAAGTTCATTTAGGTATCTGCTGCAATCTTGCACCACGATAAACCAGTCCTCGTGTTAGGTCCACACCTCGTTTTAAGTTAGTCTTATATATGTGAGATTTAAGTGGAAAATGGAAAAAAAACACTCCATTTTCCACTTTTCCGAAGTACTGTTAATTTTAATTCATGGCGCTAGGCAACTCGAATTTACCCAATTGCCCCATTGTGCCTTTGCGTTGCCTATAGGTCTAGCTCTGTTGTGCCTCTTACTGATTAATTTTGTTGCAAAATTCAAGACAGTTAGTCGATTTTCCAGGGTTCGTGAAACCCCGTTGCCTCAATGCTTTTCTGGCTATCGCCACAGTAGATTTTGGCTTTCAAGAATTGCTGTGGTTGGAAATAGTGTGATGGGCTAGTCCCGTATAGGACGTCTTCTTTCTAGTCCAAAAAGCGCTGTATTTTCCTGTATTACCTCAGTTACCACAAAATTATATAAGACGTTATTAATATATTTGCTTACAATATAAAACAAACACGTGTGTCGACTTTAATCAACTCATATAATAGAATCGATAAATAAATGGAGTGGTGCAAGCGTGGCGGCCAGATTAGCGACAATTATTTGATTGGTCGCCCAATGAAACAGAAGAGTGCTATCGTATGCATGCCATTCGATATAGTCATGCTGCATTTGATGTATGAATTGTATGATGCGGTATTGTACTTAGAATCGAAGCAGCGTGATGTATTACTTTACTCAACTATTTTCTTTTTTTGTTGGCATTTTTTTTAATTCTTTTGTCAAAAAATAAAAAGCTGAACAGTTTATTTGCGTGAATGTAGAAATCTGATTTCTACATTTTTTTTTACAAGATACGTTATACCTGAGATTGATATTTTGTTGTTAAAAAATGGGATCCGTCAAACGAACGTGTTCAAAAGTGTCGCACTGAATATTATAAAGTATTTTAAAAGTAGTTAATTACAAAAAAAAAACCCATAAAGACATAAAATGAAACCAAAACAAAATAGCATCAAAAAATTCTAATTTAAATCTGATACAAAAATACATAGATTTCAGAACGCCACGTGGTGTAGACCTCAATTGCCTCACCTTTTGAACTAATAATGATCGAATAGGTACCGCTGTCAAGATAACATACAGTATCTAATATTGAACCTTATAATACGTTCAACAAATATTATGTGTAGCATTTACAAGATTTTGTACTCAAAAAAGATTAACCGTTGCTTCTGATACAGTAATAAGATTGACAGACAACCTGAACTTAAAAACTATATTGAGATAAACTTCGGACTAGCCATCCCGCATGCTACAGGAATCCTAAATATTCTTTATGATAACTAAATGACAGAATTTCAAAATTTTAGAAATGAATTACTTTATTTCAACCCGACTGCCAGAATTTTAAGTGCAATCGGGTACAACGACTTTCTTGTTTTAGGGATTTTTCATAAATACTCAGAAAAGCAGTCGGGTTTTTTAGGTTTTTAAATTACCGTTTTTTTCCTTTTTCTTTTTTACAAATACTCTGTTTAGGACAAATTTTAATAATATTATTATAACAACCAATCGTCAACTGTTTGTACTATCGTTCAAGTAGACTGCCCACCATCCAGTAGCTATTGACAAACTGTTCATTGCTAATAATGAGTATTTGATTGGTGGTTACCCAATCAAACAGAAGATTGCTATCGTAAGCATACGATTGGACACAGTCGCGCCAAGTTAAGCTGTGTACCTGCAATATGCGTGGTAACTTCTAGTGGGAGTAATAGGTGGTTTTGTTCAGAAATTAATTCTCTTTTACTTAGTTTTGATTGAACTGCCTCGTTGGCTTAGTGGTGCTAAGCACAACTGCTATGCTAGAGGTCCTGGGTTCGATTCCCAGGTCGAGCAAAAAGTATTATTGGGTTTTTCTATGAAATTCTCAGTAGCGGCTTGGAGTTTGGATTTGTGCCCGGTTAATAGCAATAGGCTCGCCCCCTATTACATGGGACCTAAATATACCGGCGAACTGTGGGTGTACATTGGTACACCTCTGCCTAACCCTTCGGGGAATACAGGCGTATTTTTTTTATTTAGAAATTGTAATACATCCTGCATTGCTGGCTAATCTTTATTGTGATTGGCTGAAATTGGAACTGGACAATACAATGAATGTATTGTGTCAATGTTGTCAATTTATATCTGGTCTTTTGCAACTATTTTTTTCTTATTTGTTGCGTACCAACAAATTCTTTGCCTCTTTCGGTATCCATAAACGCTGTGTCATATAAAACTTCTTGCTTTTACGTTCTACCATATTATCCTGTTCTAGCTGTCCCCAGCGACGCCCTAAGCCTACATCCGTACCCCACAGTGGAGGGCATCCAGCAGTGTATTCTCTTAGTTTATAAACGTTATACCCTAATTAGAAACCAAATTTATTAAGACACTACAAAAAAAAACCAGTTAAGCAGCCGACAATCTCCTAGGTCCTACGAGATGCCATTACGCAAAAAACCCCTACCATATGTTGAACACGGCTAGATTATATCACTGCAAATCATATCTAAACGTCAACATAACGAGTAGGCTTCAGCGGAAGAATTTTTATGATACAGACAGCTAAGGAATGGGCGTATGAGGTATCTATTAAATTAGCCAACGATATTATCTGTTATTGGTGTTTTATTTTGTGATACTATTGGATATTCGAATTGTTCTACATAAATATCTCGCTACTCGTTAGTAGCGAGTTATTTTTACTTAAAGTTATGAGGTGTTGTCTTGAGTGAAGATAAGTAGTAACTAGAAGTTGTTTCGTCTTCCCGTGTACGTCTACGTGTTATTTTAATGACTAGCTATGCCCGTCTTACGTTTTGTCCTTGATTACTACTCCTCTCTTCCTTGTATCTTAGCGTGACGTTTTATTATAGTCTATGATCTTCCTTGACAAACGGTTTCTATACCCCAAAAGATGTTATTCAAATCCGATCAGTTCCTGAAATTAGTACATTCAAATAAACAAGCTCTTCAGCTTTATGACATAAGTATAAATTACTTACACAAGTTCTAATTCTCAACTTAACCACAAATGAGGTACCCAGTAGCCATGTAGGTACATTATATTTGTACCTACTTCACTGCGCAGTACACATACTTGAATGTTTTGTCCCGTGTCCAGCGCACTCGTTAGCGAAAGGAATTTGTATTGACTTTTTGTGGTCCATTCATGAAAAGAGGAAGCTTTGTAAAAGATACGGACGGACCGAGTGGTCCTTTTTTCCGGGAATTTCGCCCATCAGTCATCAATGAAAATTCATCCTTGATGCCAATGGTTTTCTATTCTTACTACTTTTGCCCGTGAGAATTTTCTTACTGATCCCTAATTTTTCTTATAATAAAATGTTGCCTATGGCGCTTAGAGATTTACGTAGCTTCCTATTTGCGAAAGAGTTTTTGGAATCGAACAAGGAGCTCTTAAGTTTTTTTCTGGGGAAACCTTCAGAACTCCATTTTCGATTCTAAAAACTCTTCAGTTTTATAATATGTTGCAAATCCCCGCGTTTAATTGCGTCTTTAATTTCTGCTCTTGGGGGCCTGTTCTTATACAGAGAAGATACGAGCGTTAATCATCTTGCTTAAAGCGGTTTTCAAATTACTTAGTAAATAGCCATCATCATCATATAATCCGAACGACGTCCACTGCTGGACATAGGCCTCTCTTAAACACTGCGCCTTCCGGTGTCGCCACTCGAGAGCCTTCCCCACGACAACCCCACGAGCCGTCTGTAAATAGGATTTCTGTAAATAGTGTAATGTAATGTAATTCCGGCCACTTTGGCTTATCTTAATGCAGACTAGCCACGTACGCAGGAGATATCATAGTGCACAAGTGTGTGCGCAAATACAGGTGCACTCGCTCTTTCCTAACTCTCATAGTCCGAAGGGACGAATCCGTCACAACCGGAGAGAGATCTGGCGCAGGACCAACGGCTTTAGGCTTCACTTGCTTTCCGAGGCATGGGGGTGTCACACCATCAACTTCCAAACTCCGGGCTGCTACTGAGAAATTCCTAATGGAACAAACCCGATAACACTTTTTGCCCGACCTGGTAATCGAACCCAGGACCCCTCGCTCAGCAGTCGCGCATGCATCCACGAGACCAACGGGGCAGTTAAGTCAGTAAATAGTATGTAATTCCAATGTAATCATATACCTATTTTACCGCTAAATTACTACTTATTAACTGACATAAAGATTATATAGCCGGCCCTTTTCAAGTTACAGCAGAACATGTTATTACGCAGAAAAATATCATTTTAATAGCCAACAAATTATGATCCCGTATAGATTTCTAAATGTAGAAATTGACCATTTGAGCGCAATCTGTGGCTTCCTGTAACATATACACATAGCTGACAAACTACTACTATTAAACTAAGTCAATTATTATCAATTTCTTGTACGTAGTCTATACAAATAAATAATATTGAAATGTATGTCTGTTCAGGCTCATCTCTGAAACGGCTGGACAAGGCTTTTACTGGCAGATAGTCGATGTTATAAAGAGTATTAACTACCAGATAGCTAATGTTGTTACTTAGGCTAATTTTCATCATCATCTTCCTGCCCTTATCCCATGTTACTTGGGGTCGGCGCAACACGTTTTCTTCATCCATGACGTCCTGTCACCCGTCATGCTATCACTGACTCCCTTCTCTTTCATATCATTATTCACACAATCCATCCATCTTTTCTTTGGCCACCCTCTTCCTCTCCATCCATCCACATTTATGTTCATAACTTTTTTAGTACTTAGCCTACATTTATTTTAGAAAAATAAAAGTTTGAGGGTACCAAGCGTAAATAAACCCCTTGTTAATCGATATTCACACTAGTGCTTAAATAAAATATAATTAAAGTAGCTTTTGCCCGCGACTTCGTACGCGTGGATTAATAGTTCCCGTTCCCGGGGGATTTCCGGGATGAAAACTATCCTATGTCCTTTCTCGGGTCCCAGACTACATCTGTACCAAATTTCATTGAAATCGGTTCAGTGGTTTAGGCGTGAAGAAGAGACAGACAGACAGAGTTACTTTCGCATTTAAATTATTAGTACGGATGTTTGTATGTTCATCATATATGCTTTCCTAAACAATTGATTCCATTGTGATAAAACTTTGGTGGGTCGTTCTGTACGCCAGCAAAGGATCTCGGCCCAAAAAAAAAGAAAAGAAAAAGGGGAACGAAGCCACGGGGACCAGCTAGTATTTACTAAGTATGGGCCTGTTAGAACCAATTCATGAGGTGTAACTTGCTGTCAAGTTAGCTATTAGGTGTATTGGATAGAAATCGGAATGCAAGTAGCCGTGCAATTATAGATGCCAACCGACTTGCTGGAATCTGACGGTAATGTTGAAAAATACTCTCGATTCGTGCGAACTGTGCCTAGTTTAGTTTTGATATCTCGTGGGAAATCTGTTTTGGTTGCAATTAGGCATTTGGACGAGTGTCACGTGGCCTTATTGAGGGTAGAGGTACACAAAACTATTTGCTATACAGGCAAAATTATTCATCTTTCTATTTATAATATTCATTTTTATTGTATGCGAAATTACTTTTAAAGCTCATGACACAATTGAGAGCGTCATTTGAAAGAATTGACTGCTCAGCACACTCACAACATTGTTTAAAAGTAATCGCAAGTAAGCTGACTGTATACCAAGTAGTTTTGTTGACTGTACTTATTTAGAAGTCTGAAAACTTTGTGTGTCCTACCCAAATGTCTGGTCTTTGGTGCCTAAGTGTTCGTTGGGTCGTTGACCTTTTCAAGATCTGAGTTGAGCTTACAAGCTGACATATGCGTGGATTCAAATCTGTATGGTTGCCATAAATGATATCAGTATCACCGAGAAACTGTACGGTTTTGAAAAGAGGTTTTCGCCTGAGTTTGATATTATGTTTCTTTTCAGAGCAGTCGGAAAGGAAAAAAAAAATCGTTAAAAAAAAATTCAAGTGATAAAAATTGAAACTGCTTATAAAATAAATATCACTTATTATTTATTAATTTTTCAGCTGACTGTCATTTTACCAAAATTTATATTGTTAATGTGGTTACTTCAAAAGTTATGGATGGTCTTTCAATGTAGGTAACAATATTTATTTATTTAAAATAGGTATAAATAAATAAATAATTTCTTCTAGCAGTAACGGTTAAGATACCTGCACTACAAGCCACATTTCAAACACCACCCCATTTACTACAATGTAGGCTCCAAAGACCATTTTCAGTATTACAACTCCAAAGCCAAGTTGGTATGCAAGTACATAATTTGAACTTATCATTCCGTAAGTGAAAATACCATGAAGAAATGCAAGTCTTCTACTCTGAAAATGGCAAAAGGTCACTTCGTATGAACTGCCGTTACGTGTGCACGTCTAACGTAATGACTGACACCCAATTAAACTGTAGCTGATAACCTCAAGAACTTTAAAACTTAAAGACCAAAGGCCTTTTATTATCAGTCTTTAAATGTTAGAAGGAAACTGCTTTGCAATAGGTATTTGAAATGGTAGAAAATGTTATGCAAATCATTAGATGACGGCAATATTGTTTTTGATGCAGATTTCATTTGGGTTTTGGTTTGCCAAAATGAATGAACCCATCGTCGAGTTTTCTTACATTTTCCAAAAAATAAATATATGGTTTTGGATATTTAACGCTGATTTGAATTTTATTCTGTTTTAAGTATTAGTTTTAAGTGTAGATTGAACTAATATTGAATTGTCTAGCAATACAACGTATTGAATTTGTTTGTTGTAGTCATAATATTTTTGTGAGATTGTGGGTTGACTCGTTTAACAGCAAAACTAAACCCAATCAAGAAAAACAAATAAAATGTTATTATGCATCAAACTTAATAGGCTAGACTTGTCCATTAAATTGTGCAGTTTATATAACAACTGTTAACAAGGTGTTATTTACACCACAATCATCACTAACATTTTCCAACTGTCCACATGAATCCGTCCACTTTGCTAGAAATTGGTCCTACGATCCGCATACCAAGGTACCGCAGTATGATGCTATCAGTGTCTTTAGATAAATGCTGCTATCCACCAGATTTAACACCTTATAGTTGCTTCTTCCAAAGGACCGGAAAATAGATTGGTCTATTCTTAAGGACCAATCGAAGATGCTCAACGATTATTCGATCGATTCAACTGTTTCTTGCTCATACCGCTTTCGTAATAGGCCTCCGCACATTTATATGAGAAATAAAAATACCGGCCCGCCCCCCATAGCGAGATATTGAAATTCACCAATTAAAGTAAACAGTAAAGCTTAATAAATTTCGACAAAAAAACGTCCGCCATGTTTCCGGATCGGGAGCATCATTACCGTATTTATTAGTTGCTGCATTAAACCGTCCTTAACACTCAACTGTAATGGCAACCGAAAAACGTTTAATGTGGTATGTGAATTGTGCCCAAATGCGTCCACACGCCGACAATATTAAATAAATAATTACACATTTGTCAGATACTCCTAAAAAGCGAAATGTCCGCGTCGGGCAGGTCGCCATATTTGGTCCGTTGTGGCGGCCAGTGCGCATGCAGGTGAGCGCCAATTACTGGGGAGCGCAAAAAGCGCGCGCGGACAAATTGTGAAATTGTAAACGTGTGCGCTTTTGAGCTTAGCCAACCACCAGCCTCTGTGAGACTCTGACCTATTAACGCAAGATGAACGACGCTTTGTTGATGAATTTAGTGGTTGTGTTTTGACAACCACTAAAGTTTGCATTTTCGAAACTGAATTTATGGACTTTTATTAAGAAAGAAAGAAAGTCTAAATTCAGGCTGAATATAATAATCATTTTTAAATTTCAATCACGCAGAAGGCACACATTTTTGGAAATCGTCATTAAAATGACAAAGAGGTTAATTTATGAAAATGCCTCTGATGTCGTGCTACTCGCATCTTATTTTTCTAAACAGGGTTTTCTATAAAAATAATATTATAAAAAGTTAAAGTTTGTTATAAGTTAATATATATATAAGTATATATAAGTTTGTTTGGCCAGTAATTCTAGAGATTACCTCTTAAGGTAATCTCTAGAATTACTGGCCTAATACAGTAATTTTTTTGCTGAGCACCCTAACCTATATTTCATGGTATATTCTCACTTCCACAATTCGCATAAAACGTATAATTTTCAATATCAATATAACTTATACACTTATTTTACTTTACGGCATGTCATGTCACACTCTTTAATCAACATTAACTCGACTTAAACAAGGTTAAAAAATAACTACCTAGATATTTCCTGAACAAATAATTAAGTATCTTTATGTGAGGTATTTAATTGTATTTAATGTACCAACATACTCCTTGTTGACAGAATAAAAAGTACAATTAACTTTAATCGAGGTAATTAGCCGTCGAGACAATCAAAAGAATATAAAATTCATGTACTTTGTAACAGTATGTGTCATTTTCTCTTAAGACCTTTCGTTCGAAAATGGTTCTTATTTGTTAGTGGGTTAGTATTGTTTTTTTAAGTGCGATTAGCACCAGGTGCGTCATCATTTTTAGAACTCCGCACCAAAGGGTAAAACGGGAACCTATTACTGAGACTCCGCTGTCCGTCCGTGTCTTTCAGTCTGTCTGTTGAAATTTTCACAGATGAAGTCTTTCTGTTGCCGCTATAACAATAAATGCTAAAGAACAGAATAAAATAAATTAACAACAAATAGGTACTAAAATACAGAATAAATTAAATATTTAAGGCTCCTATACAACAAACGTAATTATTTGCTCGATATTGATAACGGCAACAGGTAGACCTTTGAAATATCCGCAAAATATTTAGTTATGGATTCACTTTAAAAATAAATGATTAAATTAAAATAAAACAAATATTTAAAGGGGGCTCCCATACAACCCTTTGTATGCGAGTCTGACTCGCACTTGGCCGGTTTTTTTATATTTTAATGTATTGAAGGAGGTGTGACTAGACGCTACCTAAACATTGCGTATACCTATGTATACACAATAATATGCAGAATACTATTTAATTCCAAAGCATTGTAAATAATGAAAGAATTCAAGTGAAATGCAGGTAATTTATAATAGTGGAACACATTCGGTACGACAGCTTAATATATTAGTTTTGAATTACGATTCTTCACACTATAACTTTGCCATCTATGGTGGCAAGGACAATATCTAAATAATTATACTTACATATTTTCTCCTAGCGTATCGATGACAAATAAAAAAAGAATTTAAATAAATAAACGAAAAATAAATAAAATACCTATTATACTTTTTCAATCAAACATGTCGTGTGAAACTAAAGCTTTTTTATTTGATTCTACTTCACTTGTATTTTTGTCTTTTATAGACACTTTCCAATTAAAACCTGCTATCTCAACACACATCAAAATAATAAAAATATGCAAAAGGAAACGCACTCATTCTGAATACCATAATCTACTAACACGATTAGATTAGAAGCAATCCAACTCAGTACTAAAATGACAAGCAAATAAATGAAATTGCACAATTTCCTCCCACAACGCAACTAAACTCAAAGGATATTATTGAGTGTAGTTCTGCGAATATTTTTTATGTCTTAATTATCTCTAACATGGAGGCTCGTAAAAACGCGCCACCCCCTTCCGAGGCAGCAGCCTGTGATTAACAAACAATAACCTTATAATAAATTATAATTAATATTTTCTGAATAAACAATTTCATACTCCGTCATCTTATAATGACTGCCGCTGGTTTTATGGCCCGACAGGGATGCAATTGGGAGTGATATTTAAATCACTTTGATTGAGACGTTCAGTGTGTTTTGTGTGATGGTTTTAGGGTTTATTGTTCGTAATAATGGTTTTATGAGTAATTGAGAATTTGAAATTTTTGTCTAATGCTTTCTATCAACAGCCTTGTCTTTTCTACTTCTTTATTGGCTTTGATTTCCAATTGCGGTTGTAGTAATAATCATTAATCACAATTTTTTGTCATAATTGCCATTAAATATCAATACCAAACGACCTCGTAAACATTTCCCAAGGTCACTAAACTTTCAGCTATTTTAACCTTTAACTATTGTTTTATTTTCCCTACCATTATTAGTTCATAATGACATCCTAATTTAGCTTAGATGTAACTGCATCGTTCATGCTAATAGACACTACATTGTTACAAGCCTTATAGGTCTAAGTGCTGGCTTATTAATTGTCCCTTAGACCGGCTCTGAGGACCAAAGTAATTGTTCACCATTCATTCATTCATTCATTCACTCACTCCCAATCCGGCCCTGTACTCACATCTTGAGCACGGTAATTAGTGAACGACGCTTCTTGACTGGAGCAGAACTCATTCAATTCAAAATTATGCAACTTACATCCATTATCTTTTTACTGCCAACCTTTTTAATGACGATCGGAGACTGTGACAGCTCGTAACAGCCATTTAATTTTCGTTGCCTACGCATAATTGGTGTACTGCATATATCAGGAACAATAAAGTATGTTTGATCACTATTCTGTGGCACGATGGAGCGTGAAATTTTTTGTACTTAGTCCCGTTTTGTTTACATATAATCATTACTGACATTTTATAGTAAAGAGAATGTGATAATAGTATAATACTCTTTATTACATGCATTTAAAATTACCAATGCGTTTTTTTTTTCTTATTCAGTAGCACTCGTTATGATAGTGGAACAAAGCAGAGTGCTAATTACACATTATGGTAACTCGGTTGGCGCAGTGGCTCAGCGGTTGACTGCTGTACTGCGTGTCGCGGGTTCAATTTCCGCACGGAACAAATATTTGAATGGACAAAGTTAGTTGTTTCGGATCTGGCTGATTGTGTATGAGAATTTGTATGTTTTTAAATGATCAGTAGAATAGGATACAGGAGTTATCCTAGTATGGTGCAATATAATTTTTTCCTAGGGTACCTTAAAAATTCATAGACTATGTTATTAAAATTCTTCGATGGGCTCAAATAAATAGACTCACTTTTTACCGAATACCATTCTAGTTCATATTCGATACAATAGAATGCTTTATTAACGTCAATATCCCACTTTTTACTCGTCAAACGTCCCACTTACGTGAATAACTCGTTAAAAACACCCTTAGCCTTTTAAAAACATGCTCCATTTGGAGAACACTCCATATAAAATACTGTATTTAATCCCATAATTGTTCATTTTCCAAGAATTGTTAGAAAAACATTCTTGTTGAACGGGCTAGTGGTGCATCAATAATGCTTATTTACCGGAAAATGGCTAGAGATCGCATTTTCTTGCTAATTAGTCCGTCGTGTCGGTAATTTTCAAATGATTGCTGATCGACGGCTAACTCTGACGTGCCATGAATTCTGCGTGTCATATTATCTGCAAATGTTACATTCTAACTTTAATAAGCCTGACACTCGATGCTGCTCGGAAATTTAATTGTTCTGTCCGTTTAAACTGTCCTATTGTTCTGCTTGAAGAAAATGTTGCAAACACCTCCTAGTTTGTATTTGAAATTAATAGAAACATTAATACTATTCAACTTGCATTTTAATGAGAAACGTGCGCAGCGGAACACATTTAATACACTGTTAATTAATTTACGCACAGGTGGGGCAAAGATATGTAGAAATGTACAAGCAACTGTGTTGCTAGACATTCATTACAAACAGACAAACAAATGACTTCGAAACATTTAAACGAAATGCACTTATAAACTTTCAAAGTATTTATCCAACAGAAAAACGAGCGAACATAAAGTAGGTAATTTATTCAATAACAAACAAAGATTACAACAATCCAATTAAATCGCGACATTGACAACTAAATCCTATTAAGTAGCCCAAACGGCGCGCTTAATTGGCGGCCATTACACAAAATGCTCTATGGTCTGTCATCGCTGCACAAAATGGCGCGCGCGGGAAAATAAATACGTTTAGAGATGGATATTATATCTTCATTAACGTTCGGTAGCGAGCATTGATATGTCCGCAGGTGGGGGCCATTGAAATTGTTGTATTTTATCACCGGAGCGCCGCAGATAGGCATTTGCGGATAGTCTTTGCCTTATTGCTTTCGATATGTATTGAGTCGTTGAAGGTCGAGTAAAGAAAGCTTTTTTTTTTGTAGCCTTTATCTTTATGAAGGTGATTAGCTTACAAAAATACTAGCACCTTTTGTCTGCAAACATAAAAGTACACATCCAATCATCATTCGGTCATTCGTTCATTAATTAACACAACTTTTTCGCTGCTGAAGGTTTCTTCTTTAGCGTATAAAAACGTTTACTAATAATTCGAATGCTTTTACCAAATATCACATAAATAAGCTATAATATGATTAATATTCTAGTTCATTAGTTAGCCATATTTCTTATTTTCATACAGTAATATTGACAAATTAATCTAAACAGCGAAATATTTGACAGCTATTTGCGACGTTGCCCACTTTCTGTATACACGCTCTTAAACATGCACACAATAATTATGTGCCTCCACCGTCCTCCAGCTTTTTCGACCAAGGTTTTCTGCATCCCTAACTTCCTGCGGGTTGTTCGAAAGAGATACCGCGCCCCCGGAACGCAAAGGGCACATGAAGGAACATAGACGGGTTTTAGTCAGTAAAAGTCTGACACTAGGGGCGGGGGAAGTTATTTGATGATTTCCCGTCTATAAAAAAATAAAAAAAAAATAAAAAAAATCCCTAACTTCTCTGACCTACCTTTCTCTACCAGACTTTAACTGACTTCAAAAAAAAGAGGCACTGCTCAATTCACCCACTTTTCTTGGATCTCCTTTTTAAACGATTTTAAAAAAAGGAGGAGCTTATCAATTCCTCGGGATATTTATTTTTCTCTTTTTTTATATTTGATAGCCATTACCCAATATTCAAGTCAAGTAATTACTAAATGCTAATATATTTTAAATCCTACAGCGGTTTGTATGATAAACAGGTGCAATGTTAATGAGAAGGTCAACCAATTCCATTCATGACAGTCATTCAAATGATCTTGAAAGGAAATTGAAATTTTAACATGCGAATTGATTTTACCTATTACGTAAACAATGAAGTCTACTAACGTTAATTAACATTAATTATAATTTAATGATTAGATAATTAAATAGCTAGTTTTGTATTTAAATTACGTACTATCATTGTGTCAAATACAATTCCCTAAAATTACAAATCGTTTTTAAATTGCTTTGTGTTTTTTAAAAGTGGGTAAAGTCTTATTGAAAGGTTTGCGGTTTTTCTTCTGCAGTGTTATTCAGTAATGATCATACTTTACAGGTGAATTTTCTCTCTTCCTGACAACTAGTGCATCTGTTTGCTAATGTGTGAAATAACGTTGTGAGTAGTGGTATTTGCTACCTCTATTATTAAGCTCTAACCTATGTGTACTTATTATTATTACACTGAATTTTATTGTTGTGTTAAGTGTCGTGATGGCCCAGTGGTTAAGGCATCCGCCTTTCATGAGGTTGTGAGTTCGCAACCGGGCACGGGCAAGTACCAATGTGACTTTTTCTAATTCATATGTACTTTCTAAGTTTATCTTGGACATCACTGACATCGGTAACCATGTCAGAGGCCTGTATTCCCCGAAGGGTTAGGCAGAGGTGTACCAATGTGCACCCACAGATTTTGATTTCAGATTCAATTTTCAGATTCTGACTCAATTACGTTCCGACTACGACTTCTAAAGTCTAAACTTTTATTTGTAACTAATTGTATATTTAATATTTGTTATTGAGTCATTTATTGATTAAGTAACTAATTATCTGCCGCGACTTCGTAAGCAAAGATTTCTGAATTAAACCAAAGTCCAAAATTATCACTCGGGAACTCAAAATCGGGATAAAAAGTAGCCTATGTACCTATAATCTATCTCTATTTGAAACATACAAATCCGTTCAGCCGGTTTGACGTAAACGTGTAACAAACACTCATCCATCCAAACTTTCTCATTTATATTAAAAGGTATTAAAACACAAAAATAACGTTTTCAACACCATATTTGATTTTTCTGACCTCAAAAACCTGACAAATTCTATGAAAAACGTCCCTAACATCAACAAAACAACGACAAAACCATGTCATTTCCACAAAATCGTTCAAAAATCCAACATTCACTATCGATACATAATTAAAATTTGAATTAATCGATTGATTTGGCAGTTAATAGGCTCTTTAGCGGCCGGAAGTGAGACAATAGGCTCGGCCATAGTGTGATTATACAGTCCAATGAATCGATGTTTTAATATTCAAATCGATTGAACCGATTCAGCATTCGATGTTATCCGGCTAATGACACCGCAGGCCGGTTTAATGAATGGTGATAACAACGCGATAATGTATGCAAAGTTACACTAATGTTTGTTATTGTTTGTTGCCTTTGTTTATCGGAAATATTTTTGTTTAAGGAATATTATTACGGGAGCGATAGACCTACATATAGGTATCTAAAACAATTTCTATTGCCGTATTAACAAGCGATAATAAAAAAATAAGTTAAAAATGAAAGGAAGTAACAAGTAACGTACCCGTTTTTTAATCTATACTAATATTAGAATTGCGAAATTAATTTTGTCTGTCTGTTACGCTTTCACTACTAACCTAAACTGATTTGACGAAATTACGTACGGGGTAAGTTTGTTTTGATGGGCTACTTTTTTTCAAATTTATTTCGGCAAATTAAATACGCTTTCTTGCCATAAAATTAAATTAAATTTAAATCCTTTTTTTATTTTCGCAAAAACGGTGTCAGCCATTTTGGTGACGTACCTAATATTGGTAAAATGCACTGACGAAAGAACACAATTAATTCTCCTTGATTTAGCTTGGTGTTAGTTTAGTTGATGGATGTCCATAGGCAGCGGTAACCGCTTATCATCAGACGGGCCGTTAGGTTGTTTGCCTCCTTCAGTGGTGTAAAAATAAAATATATGTACCTAGCTGTCTACACTGAACTGACGGTTTTTGCACATTATATGACGTCACACCATAGCGGTTCGTGCTTAGGTCACGTGATATACAGATTAAAAATTACGACTTTTAATTTTAATATAATAAAACAATAATGTGCTTTTATGACTAAAAATCAGAATATTTACGTGTATTTCCACATCAATTTAAATTTTTATCAAACATAAGTAGGTAAGATTTTCACTACCGAACCACTATTGAGTTGGCAAACAAGTGACGTCATAGTTTAGTATCGCCGTACAAAATCTACGAACGAAACTCGTTTTGATTGACAGCTCATAAAAAGTACGTCAATTGATTACTAGTGTCATCTACCCAATTGACCTCCTTTTTTGAAGTCAGTTAAAAATAAAATTGTAACATATTCAGGACTCAACCACCAAGGTGGTCTGCTAAGACATCCGCACATGCCAGCATGACTTTACCACCGCAACGGAGACATTACTGAATAACGAGCATTTACACTAATAACCGACACATACGCACTTAAACTTTCAAAAGCTCTTCCTGTGCTCATACAGCCGTAGTAATTCTAAACTGTGTCAGCTATTACTATAGTTTTCCACGGTCGATGCGTAGTTTAACCGTAGTTAAAATAACGGTCGAATTTCACACCGTATGATGACCAGGAAACGGATGTGGGTACGGAACTCGGCCGTGTAAAAGTTGTGTAATTCAGTACTAGGGTTTACGAGGGAATTGCAATTTGTTGCAGTTTTGATGGTGTTCACGGTGTACTTTTTGGTTTTTGTGAGTACTCACTTAGAATACAATAGTTCTTTATTTGCATAGACAGTAGGTACACATTACAGATGTTAAGTTTAAAATGATCCTTATAATATCTTGAAAACCTGCGAATTTGTCCGCGTCTGTGGACACTGCTCCGCTTCTATTGGTCTTAGCGTAATGTTATATAGCCTATGTTAATCAGGGATTATGAAGCATTCTAGTGGAGAAACAATTTTTGAAATCGGTGCAGTATTTTTTTAGTTTTTCCATAACATACAAATCTTTGCTTTTTATAATTTTAGTATAGTGTAATACTATAAGCGAGAGCTTATAAACTTTTATGAAGCCATAGAGAGTTCTTGTCGAATAAATTTTTCTCTCTGCTTACTCCTATTTCCCTGACAATAATTCTATTGTTTTATTCCATAACTCCTGACGTCATTCAGGATCTAAGAGTCAATTAATGTTAAGCATCATATTTTACAATACCGCCTCGTTAACGTCAGCCTACTGGTCCTAAGCGCGAGGTCTTGGGTTCGATTCCCAGGTCTAGCACAAAGTGTTACTGGGTTTTTTCTATGAAATTCTCAGTAGCAGCTTGGAGTTAGGATTTGTACCCGGTTAATGCCAATAGGCTCGCCCCCATTACATGCGACCAAAACATACCAGCGAACTGTGGGTATTTATTGGTACACCTCACCTAACCCTTCGGGGAATACAGGCGTATGTTGGTATTTGACAACTCTTTTAGCATTTCTTGCTTCATATTTGTAATGAGTCATATCAAAGAGCAGCATTGGGTTCCTTGCCCCCTAAGCTCTAGCGCATATATAGAGTTAACTACCTACATCTCACCTGCCTGAAATGGGAGTGTTATTAACTTGTTAATAAGTCGGTACTGTTACCTTCATTAGCGTTACTTAGTTGTGTTTCAGGCCATTCTGTAACTACCCACATAATCTGAGCACTTTGTAGTTGTTTGTACTTCTATAATCGATTTTGTCGCTGTACTTTATTACTCGTCTCCGAATAATCTTGTTAAAATTTGATAAACAGTATTTAGGTAACTGATGTTTTTTTTTTAAATACAAAGAAAATACGGCTTATTAACGAAACATTAAAATTATCAACGACTACATTTTGTGGAGCACACGTGACCCACAATTTTATCTTAAACCCAGTTCCTCCTTCTTAACCCTCCAGAGGCAGAATTTACCGCCGGTTATTAAAAAAAATAAAACTGTGACTAAAATTGAACACAACAAGTGTGAAATGTAAAATGAAATACCTCTTTTTTAAGGTGTTACCAAATTAAACACCATAAAAAAAATACAGTGCTGCCCTAGCAAATCTAGAATCATGAACTAAATTCATATAGAAAAATCATCACGATGTTTAATTAGGTAGATGACACCAATAAATAATCAATTGACATACTTTTCATGAGCTGTCAAAACGCCCCCATAGATTTTGTATGACAAGACTAAACTATGACGTCACTTTTTGACATCTCAATTCACTATCTATTTCTATTAAAGCAACTAAAAATCTAATTGTTTAGTTACCCACTTAAAAATTAACCGGGTCTTCAGGGGTAAAATGTGTCTGTCTACTAAATTATCTGGATTAGTCTCTCACCTACAATATCAGTCTCTGCTGTGTGATTCTCTAAGCCTCACTTCGTAATCCGAAAGCTAAA
Organism: Caradrina clavipalpis; assembly: GCA_932526535.1. Classification (NCBI taxonomy): domain Eukaryota; kingdom Metazoa; phylum Arthropoda; class Insecta; order Lepidoptera; family Noctuidae; genus Caradrina; species Caradrina clavipalpis. The sequence goes on from OW052110.1 coordinate 5,283,442, forward strand.
TCCGCAGTGAGATTACAAAATGGTATTCTGTTAAACACGATCACGCCCGGCGACGTCACCACGGCGAACAAATACTAAACCAATGACAGGTTGGTTCGTTATCGAAGTGAGCGCGATCACTTTAGTGAGACTCGTTTTCGAGTTTGCATTTTAGAGAATCGCACTGCTGTTCCCAAAATAGATCAGATCACATTTCTAACTCCTCCTCTCTTCTTCCAGCAGGTGCCCCCAGTGGTCCTCCAGTTGTCCGCTGTCAGCTCCGCAAACACAAGCCGAACCGCAAGCCGCGGACGCCCTTCACCACGCAGCAACTCCTGGCTTTGGAGAAGAAGTTCAGAGACAAGCAGTATCTGAGCATCGCTGAGAGAGCTGAGTTCTCTTCCTCACTTAGACTTACTGAGACACAGGTAAGGTTTATAGCAACACTAATAATGTTACAACTATTGATAATTGTTACAACGCAAATTTTGTATTTCGTATAAATATATACTATCACGCCTGTATTCCCCGAAGGGTTAGGCAGAGGTGTACCAATGTACACCCACAGTTCGCAGGTATATTTAGGTCCCATGTAATAGGGGGCGAGCCTATTGCCATTAACCGGGCACAAATCCAAACTCCGAGCTGCTACTGAGAATTTCATAGAAAAACCCAATAACACTTTTTGCTCGACCTGGGAATCGAACCCGGGACCCCTTGCACAGCAGTCGCACTTGCGACCACGAGACCAACGGGGCAGTTGTATTTCGTGTTGTATTTCGTGTTTTAGAAAATTGACTTTAAAGTTAAAATATTGATTACTAGCTTCTGCCTGCAACGTCATCCTTGTGGAAATTAAGTAAATCATAAAACATGGCCTATTGCACTCGGCAATAGTGTAGCTTTCGACTTTTTGCAATCGGACCAGTACTTCCAAATATAATTATATACCTAATCTTGAAAAACATAACAATAAAAACATACTTTTTTTTTCTTTTTTGTGTCTTTTTAATATTAGTATAGAAATATAGATTACACTATTATAAAGCATTTGAACGCCAAATAGTCTAATTGCCAAGACAGTTCATATTTACTCTTTTGAATAATATTTGTCTCCAATACCTTTACAACAGTATTTTGCTAATACGCAATATGACATATTCACTGAAACCGTATATAAGTGCTATCATTATGCTTAAATAACTCTATCAAATTCATCCTAATATATCACCTAAAATCGCCAGTCAAATCTAACTTAACCTTGCATTTCCGTACCTACAATTATCGTGTTTTCAATCAGCACAATAAATATAAACCTCTCTGAATAAATATATTCCTGTGCCTAAACAAAATAAAAACAAGCTTTAACCCGACTGTTTTATTCCAGGTAAAAATATGGTTCCAAAATCGCCGCGCGAAAGCGAAAAGGTTGCAAGAAGCTGAGATAGAAAAACTAAGGCTATCCGCCCGGCCCCTCCTGCCGCCTTCCTTTGCGCTATTTGGCGGAGGAGGGGCACCTCCGCTATTCGCAGCCATGGCAGCTGCCTCTAGACCTCAGCTGAGCTTCCTAGGAGGTCCTCCCAGCCACCAACACGCGATAAACATGAATATACTAAATTCTCTACAGCCACATTGACGAATGGATCACGCGGCAGCGCGTGAAGCAAACGATCAGCCGCCATCTTGAAACGGTGTGTTCGAAATTTAAATTGAAAGGGTCCCTATTCTCGTTATAAGTGCAGTGTTCTGTTTATTGTTGTGAATTTTGAATCGCCCATTGTAATGGAAACGTTTTCTTTTCACTTTTTTCTCGATATCTAAGTACCTACAATTTGTATTGGTGCTTTTTATTCACAGTCATAATTTTCATCGCTGCAATTTTTAATAGGTTAACGATTATGTAGCGATAAAAAATATGATAGCTTTTTCTACGATACTGATTATTTGCATTACTTGTGCACAGTGCTAAGTAGGTATGGTTGTATGTAAAAGAAAAAACAGTAACGCCTAGAGATTTCTAGATATTTAAACGGTCGCGGCGGTGTCAGACGTAGTGGAATATTGAGAATAGGAACCAACACTAGTGTTCGAGATTTAAAAGTTTATAAAAGTGTATCAAGGACAAATGACATTACGTATAAAAAGTTAAATGTGTTCCAATTTCAAAATAAAACTGTGCGTGGTTCGTTCAAATAAGGATGTGGACACACAATAATTTCTGAAGTTTTAGATATTAAGTCACATTATTGTAACAAAGTTCTTATTAAAACTGTTAAAATAATACCTTTGTGTGTAAAAACTCCTTGTAGTAAACGTTTTGGTTGCTCATTGATATTAACTACACGAAATGAAAAACTCTCTATAAGTGCAATTTCTCAAAATATTGGTAATTTATAGTACTGGATAGAAAATTGTAAATAAGTTTACGTTTATAACTATAGAATAAATAATGTTTACTAAGTAATTTACAAAATGTTTTACCTAAATGTGTTCTGAAATAATGTCAGAACTTTAAACTATCGTTTATAAAATATCTTGCTTAGTCTACAAACTTCTTCGACTCAGCTTCAATACTGTCACTCTTGTGCTGCTCTCTGCATTTCATAATTAATATTCTTTTAATATGGTTTACTTAACCAAAATCCTATTTTTCTAAAATTAGTTCATTGTTTTAAATGTTAAAGAAATTAACACCTGTTACGCTATACTTTTTTACTATCTCAATTTTATTAGTGTGCTTTTTTTTCAACCGATTTCGGTTAAAACAATCTCTCTTTGTTTTTCTAATATTCAAAGTAGAGGGCATAAGAAATAAAAATACAGGCAAAAGACTAAACTGGATTTTACACTATCACATCACAAAAATTTTGTTTTATCTTCAAATTGTTCCATTTTTCTAGAAGTTATTCAGACTTTTACTACCCACTGCTACTGCCAATGTACATAAAACACTTATAAATGTGTACCCTCGGTTCTTCGCTCTCCTTGCCCAGTATCTCTCAATCTTTTTCTAGCAAAATCTTTCAGATAAACAAATCACTAATTTAAAAAAAATAGTCATCGTTTTTCTAGAACTAAACAAATGTAAACTGTAATGTTTCTGTACTTATATCTAAGTATATTTACTAATGTGCAAATAGTACTTAATGTAAATAATATTTAAATAAATTATTGTATACGTAAGATCGAGTACATAATGTATTACCTACTTAAGTATATTTCTAAAGCATTAGATTTTTTAATACGAATCACTGATCCTAGATTTTGTGGACACGACTTTTAGGGCATTTATTTTGGACACAACAAAACATTAAAATCATGTTCAATTGATAATGTACTTACCGCAAATAAAAAAACCTGATAAAAAAATAAAAATATTTTCAAATTGCGAACGACAATATGGCGTTTATGTTTTAGCGCCAAAAACTTGACATGTTGTTTCTAATATAAATGCTCTATATTACTACTATTAAGCCATAGATTTATCATAATAAGTACTTAAAAAGGTTAAGTTTAATCGCTTTTGTGTCATATTAATTAAAAATCATGCTTATTTACTACTTTTTAATATTTGACAAAAGATTTTGTTATGAGCATCGTTGAAATATCAAAAGCACAATGTTGCTTGATGTTGAGTTCATAAGTTGAATATAGCTCATTAAAGAGTTAAAATCGTTGCTCATAAGAATTAAAATGTCACTTATATTCTGTACAAAAAATAGTAAAAGTAATAGTTTGTCTGGATTAATTTGAATCTATGTTATAATCGCCTTTAATAGATACCTAAACATAGGAGTGGACTATGGAAACATTTGTAAATTATTGATTAAATTATAAATTCGTTATTAGTACAATAATGCGGTTTTATTCAAAACTAAGAATTACTACTCCTTTTATAATATTTAAAAAACGTCTTTTATTGCATGTTTAAGAAAGAAAGAAAATAAATATTGTTATAAGTAATTTTCATGCTAAAGAGAACGAAAATAAAATATAGTAAGTGGGCACTCCATTTCTATTTTATTCTAATTATGGACAGGTTTGTTAAAAATTTCGATCGTATAATTTTAATTAATTGTTATTTGACTATCAAAAGTTCAACATTTTTATCTACTTGTAGTGACTAGTGCTTATAAAATGGCATTAAAAATTACCAGCGTCTCGTACACTCATTATTAATTGAAGCCGTTACAAAAATATTTTAACCCTACCTTTATAAGCAACCATAAACAAAAGCCATTTTTTCAACCATGAATTACACAGATAAAGTACACGTCAAATCTATCACAATTTACCATAAACAACTCGAGTTTCTACTCGATTGAAAGTCTATGAAGACATCGACCATAAAGTTTATCATGGACTCCTTATATGTCTGATTATGGGGGAGAGACGCCATAACTTCCTGTTCCACTCACTAATTGGTGTCTTTGGCTAAAAACTTGCTGTGCCATAATGAATGATAATGCTTTTAAATGCACAGATTCGTATGCCGCGTCGGCCACTGAACGCGTCCGGAGACATTAATTACTTATTTGTGAACTAGTTGATTCCTCGGCTTTGGGCGTGGTTCTGGAGTAAATACTTGAGAGTTAATTAAATATTCAGTCAGGGTGAATGTCCTCATTTTGCTATGACAAGGTAAGTAAATGGAGTAATATTAAAAATACAATTTCCTTTCAGTGTTATACGGGGTGGAAGGGACATCGCAACGCGAAAACTTTTTCCTTTGATTCTGCACATGATTCCGAGACCCCTGAAGGTTAACCTTGTAAGTCATTCATTAATAAAAGCTGCCGTCCCCATACATTATGGCCGTGTAGGTGTTGCAGTTTTGTATGGTACAGATGCTTTTTTTATAACCTACAAACATTTGGGCGTCTAAAATAAAGCACTGAATACATAAGGTTTTTTTCGTTAATATCTCTCTTTCACCCTTTGCAGACTGCTTCTGGAAACCCAGTTAAAATCCAGTTAGGGATCTGACAATTCACAATATGAATTGATTTTTATTATTTTCCCCAAACGTGTCTAGTCTTCTAATATTCTCTATAGTACTCTCTTCAGTATAATTATTTTAAAAGCATTTGTACTGAACCTACAATTACTAAGACAGACGACCTAACCAACTCTGCTTACCACACAAAAACTTTAAGTACCTAGACATCTACAGTCGCTAACAGCCGGTGCCAACAAAAAACTAAAACTTCTCATAATATACAACAGTTTTATTACTAGCATATATATTTACCAAAATGGCGGTTACTGCTCGTCAGTAATTTATTGTAATTGGCCGGTTTATTCGTAATGACGCCCGTCTTACTAAGTTATGGGAAACATGGCCAGTGTATCTTGAGTCCCAGGCAGTCCCGGACAACACTTCGGTGCTAATTTCTTTGAGTCTGCTACGTGGGTTCAACAAATGGATTATAAATAATTTTCCATAAATATAAAATAATTATACCATCACGCCTGTATTCTCCGTTAGGCAGAGGTGTACCAATGTACACCCACATAATTTTCCATATCAACTTTATATATCATTCCACGGGAACCGTACATTTTTTCAGGATAAAAAGTATCCTATGCATTATTCCACACTGCAATTTACTGTTGTGCTAAATTTCATCCAGTTCCGTCTAGCCGTTTGAGCGTGAAGAAGAGACAAACACACACACTTTCGCCTTTATAATATTAGTGTGAACAGTTCCATTCGTTTAATTTAAATTCTATAATCGCATTATGCAACTATCTATAAAAACTTTTTTTTAGTTTTTGCTGCTCACTGCTGATTAAATAGGTGTGTCCGTGGTCCTTACTCTTTGCCACACTATACTGAAAGTAAATTCTACTAATTGAAATTGTTCGAAATCTGATGGCAATCAATGTCAAAAATTGTGGCTTATAAAGATTTTTGACAGAGTGTGGTAAGATTGTGATTATTCCTAATAGTTAGTAGAATTGCCCTTCTATTAAATTGTGATTAACAGGTATCTAACACGCATAGGAAAACACAGTGTGCCCCCCATGAGGTGCACCGAGGACCTGGTAAAGGTCGCGGGAAGTCGCTGGATGCGGTCAGCGCAGGACCGGTCATTGTAGCTATCTTTAGATGAGGCCTATGTCCAGCAGTGGATGTAGTTCGCCTGATGAGTGTGATGGTAAGGTACCTAATTCCGTTTTATGAAAACAAAAATCAATAGCCAGTCAGCAATCCATGGTGCTTTGCAATCTAAGCTTCCCCTAGTTGTAAACATCCCTGTATGGCTTTTTTTTTTAAAGACGGGAATTCATCAAATAACTTCCCCCGCCCTGGGCGGGGCGGGAGGGAGTGTCAGACTTTTACCGACTAAAACCCGTCTATGTTCCTTCATGTGCCCTTTGCGTTCCGGGGGCGCGGTATCTCTTTCGAACAACCCGCAGCCCATCCCTGTATGCCTATTGGCCTAGTTCTGTTCTGTCTTCTGCTTGTTTTGATAAAGTGGAAAATATCTATTTTTCTGATTCCTCCGCTAGTCCTGTCTGATTAATTTCGTTGCGGGATCCAAGACAGTTGAATCGTTTCTCCGGGACTCGTCAAGCTTCATTGCCTCGGCGCTTTTCCTTCGGTCTCCAGTATTGATTCTGGCTTTCAGCAGTTGCAGTGGAAGGGAACAGTGAGGCGGGGTTGTCCTATTAAAAAGAAGCCCGTTAGCAAAGTGGTATCTAGCGGGATTGCCTGTCTAGCTATTATGTTGAAAATTACGAAAAATTAAAACTAACTTTTAGGACAATTTTGAGGACAATTTCAATCCCTATAACCACCCACCACCTCCTACTTAAGAGTCCTACAAAGATCATTTTAAATTGGCTAAAGTTTTATTACATGGATTGATAAAAACGTCACTACTTTGCTGTTTAAGGACACCAACATGGAATTTCTTTAGTTTTATGAGCACATAAGGGTATAAAAATAACTCTGAGTAAAAACCTGAAACTTGTTAGACAGACCATTGCTCTCTAATAGCAATCACTTTACACAGAATTTCAATAAAAGAACAACATAGTAACATTTTATAAAAATCTATTGAAACAGTACCGCTTTTTTTTATCGATGGGAAATCATCCAATGGACAACCCTGCCCCGGACGCGAGGTAGTGTCAGACTTTTACTGACTAAAACTCATCCATATTACGACGAGCCTGTTGGTCTAGTGGTTAGTGGCCCTGACTGCTAAGCCGGAGGTCGTGGGTTCGATTCCCACCCAGGACTAACTTTGTGTGATGAGCATGATTGTTTGTTCTGTGTCTGGGTGTGATTTATCTATAATATGTATGTATTTATAAATTCTATAAGTATGTATATCAGTTGTCTGGTTACCATAACACAAGCTCTGCTTAGCTTGGGTTCAGATAGCCGTGTGTGAGTTGTCCCAAGATATTTATTTATTTATTTATATTTCTTCTTGTGCCCTTTGCGTTTCGGGGGCGCGGTATCCCTTTCGTACAACCCGTAGTCCCGGCAGGCATCGGCCCTTAGTGGAACCTCCGAAACAGTACCGTTGGTACCTTAATGTTTACGCAGAAAAAAATGTCTTGCTCACTGGACACTAAAGTGTTTTGTCAATTTTCAATATAAAACTGATATTCGTTCTATGATGTTGCGCCTCCAGTCTATGTGGTAAACCTAAACAGTAGGTATTCACAAATAGATTACTGCCAATAAGCTTCAAAACGTAGTTAAAGTCAGCGCAAACAAAGAAACAATACGTTCGAGCAATCTATCCTGCATAAGGTTCAAAATTATGAGCAATTCCATTATCTTGCAGATGATTTTTAAATTTTCAACTCTATCGCAGTTGCATTTAAGTTCATTATCAATTAATAAATCACAACTGTTTGACCCTACTACTGCCCTGTCTTTGCTAACACTACAGTTTAATTCGTCAATATACTAATAACATAATTTCTCATGAACCTTTAATTAAATAATAAACGACCTAAATCTACAAACTCGAATCTCACATTTATCAAACTTATCTCATTGAAACGACCACGAAATCATGTGATCCTAATTACATTTCGTCAGCTTAATCACTGTTCAAAAGCAAAGCCAATTTGTCATAATTAATACGCAACGGAAACTGTGTGTACAGCCAATGGTTACAACACGAGTAATTGGCCCAAAACATGAATTAAACATAATTTACTTTTAATTATCTGATCGATGGCATTCCGAGGTAACCCTTTCGGTCCAATTTAGATTCTTTGCATATTTCCGCGCTAAGGCCACTGCTTGCCAGTCGTTTGTTTGGCCACCAAAGCTGTTGATTTTATCTAGGCAGCGGAAGGGTTAAAAAATATTGTTAACTGTGTATTTTGTGGTTGTTTAGAGCCAGTTAACCGTAGTACCTTTTTGGTGCTACGATAAAACTGGCTGGTTTTCTCACAAAAAAGAGAAAAAATGTTAGGTTCGAATATTTAAATATTACGTCACGTTTTTGGTTACTGCTCCGCTCCCGTTGTTTGTACCGTGATGATTTATACGTATAAACCTTCCTCTTGAATCTCTCTATTCACTGATAAAAACCGCTTTAAAATCCGTTGTGTAGTTTACAAGATCTAAGCGTATAAAGGGGCAGACGGCTGGTAACGACCTTGTTTTATATTATGTGGAGATTCAAAAGATGCTATAACATTCTTCAGTAGCAAACAGAATACTTAATAAGCTCCTGGTTTCAGAAGCCACCATTTTATTGTATCAATACATACATACGGAGGTAGGTATGTGTGTATGAAATAAATAATGTTTTTAATATTTCTTTTAGTCGGTGATTTTCGAATTTGACCTAGCCATCTTGCAGCTAGGTTGAGACAGGCAAAACGAAGAACATACACAGTGATAAAGTCACAGTCACAGTCAACCAGAAGTTCGTTCCTACGTTCCTTGAAAGAGGTGTATTCTGAAATACTGACAAACATAAACAATTATCAACCAAGAATTTATTAATTAGGGCCCAGGCGTCGTTATTTAAAAAAAAAAAAATATAAATATACCATCACGCCTGTATTCCCCGAAGGGTTAGGCAGAGATGTGCCAATGTACACCCACAGTTCGCCGGTATATTTAGGTCCCATGTAATAGGGGGCGAGCCTATTGCCATTAACCGGGCACAAATCCAAACTCCGAGCCGCTACTGAGAATTTCATAGAAAAACCCAATAACACTTTTTGCTCGACCCGGGAATCGAACCCGGGACCCCTTGCACAGCAGTCGCACTTGCGACCACGAGACCAACGGAGCAGTCAAGCAGTCGGAGGAGTCAGTCGTTATTTAATTGATTATTTATGTATTTTATGACAACCTCCTTCAGTTTCACGAAGATTCATATCTGCACATTCAATAGTCAGACTTTCCTTTTAAAAACACTTGAAAAACCTTTCTCAATCAAACAATTTCAATTCTATCACCATAACAGCTCATATTAATATTCGCACAGTTAAAAATATAATATTTATCTCTCTGCAATAATAAACACGGCCTACCAATTATTTATTTTTATAAACCAATAACAAATCCGAAGCACAATCGTAAGATTAAAACCTAAATCATTCTTATTCCTTGCAATAGTCGATTAATTTCATAAATTGTGACCCCTACCACGAGTGTTCTGTGATTTTTGCGAAAAGCTGTAGAATATTTTTCAAAGTAAATGTTTTTTGTTTTCATTTAAATCACACTTATTATAACTTAGTCACTAAACAGATCGATATAAAATTTGTCAAACAGGTAACTTGGAGTTTAGGACATGGGCTAAATTTTAAATAGCGACTTTGCCTGCATCAACGCAACCGCGATCAAAGATTAGTCTTTTATAAAATCAATCATACAAAGTTGGTAGAACATGGTTTGTTCATTGTTGATAATTGTGAAAATTGATATTTTCAATTATTTTCCAATATTATGTTACAATACGTAGAAATTGGGAATTTCCCAAGCAAATAATAAAAAAGTGATAATTTATACATCCTCAACAATTCATTACTCCGTTTCCTACCTTCAAACTGAATATAGTTTTGAAGACATATTCGCGTCTATGAAAACCCATCGAGTACAGCAAGTAAGACCTGAAGTTAATTTAAATTCAGTTGTGAATGGGCGAGGCTGCGTAATGACCAAGTGCCACCTATAACTAATCAGCGCACGCCCTCGCCCCGATATCGATTCATTTGTCATTCGGAAAGGTACAACACTATAGCCAGTACAGGATCGAGATATCAAATAATCTAGACTGTATGTGATGTGGCATTTGCGAGTGAAAATTCGAAAACACAATTATTTTGATGCTGAGTGGGGTATTGCCTTTGGAAGGTGTAAGTGATTCATAAATAGAACTTAATGAAAGTTGTTATGATCAAAAAATGCTAAATCTAAGATGAGAGCTTCTGCTTGCCACTTTCACCGTGTGCATATTTTCACCAACTTTTAGTTACGTCTTTGGTTACTTTTCTGCTCCCGTATGACGTAGCGTGATGTTATATAGCTTATACTACTCCTCACGAACCGATCTATTTCATCTGTTACATCTTACTACACGGATGTAAGCTGTAAGTCTTCCTTAAAGCAAAAAAAAAAATAAACAAAATAATCAGCAGTATTTTTAGAGGTATGGCCATAGAAGTATTGCAGTTTTTTTTAATTTCAGATTTAAAAAAACATCAGTCAAGAAAAAAAATCCTGTTCAATAGCTCATTCAGGCCAATTCCAAAAAGGCTGTTCATCCTCCATGCTAAAAATAAGCTGTAACGACAAGCCGAATACCTGAGGCGTCGTTTGACAGCTAAGACAAAATATGAAAGATTATCTGTCGGGAGCAACATGACCGCAAACTGGCTGATGTTTTAATTAGCCCACAGGCAACGGCACTTAGCCAGACAGCCAATTGGAACCCCTTGTAGGGCTGCCACTCTTGACTTTTGGTGAGAGAGAATCATTTATAGGCGCTATTGAGTTGTTAAGAGGTCAGTCAGGAAGTTGAAGTTGAAGGCTTGTTCCAAGTTGTAGGTTTCTATGGTGAAGAATGAGGAAGAAACTCATTGGACACCCATAAAAGTCAATATATTATGTAACATAAGTTGAATCTATGGGTACAATGGAGGACAATAATTTAACACATTGTGTTACAACTTTTTACTAAATACATTAATGTTTACTCGGTACTTATTCCAAAAATAAATTTTTAAATGGCTTTCTGTCTGTCTGCTGGTCCCGACTAATTTACGAAACGGCTAAACGGACACTGACGGACGGACGGACGGGACTCAAAAAAACACACTGCACTGCGGTGCTGATTGGCAGTTAGATGTTGTAAAAAGAGTGATTTAGGCTACTTTTATTATGGAAAAAGAATTAAGCACAAAAAAATATTAAACTAATTCAAAGGCCGCCAATATCGGGTCATCCAACATCATCCCATCATATCTACAACTTCAGCAAAATAATAATATACCTATTCTCTAATAAATTTAAAATCAAGATCTCAGTAGCAACCCTACCCCGAGCTCGGTTAGTTACTGCTAAGGGCCCATGAAAATTGTTTTACGCCTTTCCAGTGTCGGTGGATCTCTTCATTTCGCTGCTAAATTGAAAGCTAAGTGTGCGAGCCTCCATGCAGACATCAACCGTTTTATTCTTCTAACTATTACTTTTGTTTAGGCCTTTTTGTTGGATTCTGGTTTTCAGACCTCGGTTGTCGATAAGGGACTTAATTGCTTGTCAGTAGCTAGACAAAGTGTGTGGAATTCTTATGTTTGTAATTGATTAGCTGAAAAACTACTAACTGCCTCATTGGCGTAGTGGTCCTAAGCGTGACTGTTACGCTAGAGATCGTGAGTTCGATTTACAGATCGAGAAAAGTGTTTTTGAGTTTTTCTATGAAATTTTCAGTAATAGCTCGGAGTTAGGATGTGTGTCCGGTTATTGGCAATAGGCTTGCCCCCTATTACATGTTGCCTAAACATACCGGCGAACTGTGGGTGTACATCGGTAAACACCTCTGCCTAACCCTTCGGGAAATACAGAAAGATGTAAAGTTTGTTTGCCTAATTGTAAGAGGTAATCTCTGGACGTACTGGTCCGATTACAAAAATTCTTTCACCAATAGAAAGCTACGCCATTGCCAAATGTCATAGGATATAACGTTTAATTGTATATGACTTCCACGTAAACGAAGTCGCAGACAGAAGCTAGTATTTAATAGATGGAATTTGTAGATACTATGCCAACGGAAGGTTTCATTAGTTATGGTTTTTTCTCACGTTCTAGCCAGCTGATTAGTTGATTCCGATCTCAGGGATAATTGAGTACTTGTGCCAAAATGAGCCAACCCACAATTTCTCATTATACTTAAATTAATTGCGTTAAAGTAATTCAATATTTCAAATGTGTTACATTACAGCGAGTGACTAAGATCTCAGTTCAAATGACGTCCCAAACTTATGTTAAATATAGATTAAAAATTAATAAAATAACATAACATATAATCACGCCTGTATTCCCCGAAGGGATAGGCAGAGGTGTACCAATGTACACCCACAGTTTTCCGGTATGTTTTAGGTCCCATGTAATAGGGCGGCAAGCCTTTTGAAGTATTACAATTATTTCGATAATTAAGAGACATTTTGATGGTAAAAATAATTGTCTATCATAGTGATATTGCCATTTGTATTTTGTAAGGCATGTGATTTTCGGACTAATGTTGCCATCAATAAAAAATACCATTCAATGTCTCTGTTCTCCCAATTCCAGTCTCCTTTTCTTAAAATCATGCCGATTTTTCCACTGTCGTCTTTCACCGATGTTGATAGCTTTACATTATACGTTACTTACAAAGTCCTAGTACATTATATGCCTTACAAAATACATAAGGCAATATGACTATGTTTGTCACTTTTCCTTGAAAACTATATAGGTAGTTGATTACTTAGATATTATGATGCCGCTCTAAGGTCAATTCCGTAAAAATCACCCTTCGTGAATTTATGTGAAGTAAATTTGAGGTGAGATGTCATTAAATCAACAATTACAGGCTTTTTTTTCGGATAATGTGGCCATGTCAGGCATTCTTCTTTATTTTGAACTAAAACGTCTTAAAAATCACAACCAAGTACCAAGTCAGAAAAGCGGAAAGTAACGAAATAGTTTTCAATTCTTAACAAAGCGACTCGCTGACACAGACGTTTCGTGTGCCCCGACACAGCCACACCCGATCTACGAGTAATTAATCTAATTCAAAAAAATACCTTTAAGTATTGATTAACCATATTAGGTAGTGCAGTGATCTAATCTCACAATCGAGACACTCGCAAAACCACATACAGTCACGAATAGGACACCAATTTACAGAATGATAATTACGACATCCGAGTAATCGTTCTAAATCGATTCAAACATTCTCAGTACCGAGTAAGTTATCAGGGCCAATGTTTTACGTCCGTGCAAAGCAATTAACCGTACGCCGCTCACTTTATTATTTCTCTCCGATTAATCGATTCCACTCGCCATTTTAATAATCGATACCGATCAGTGTCCGATGAGTTATGCTTATTTGTTTTTCGTATTCGCGCTTCGTAATCGATTTTTTCGATGATCGATATGTTTCCTCATGTATTGCGATTTTAGTACACGATTCGATTTATTGTGAGGCGTGGATTATTTTTCTTTTAAATTGATGTTATTAATACTTGTGTTTTGACAATGTGGACACGAGAATTTAATTTGTATAGCTAAAAATTAATTTGGAGGATCTTTACTGAGAAAACTTCATTATTACATCTTTATGAAAATGTTTACCACGGATTCATCATTTAGACCAATTTTTTGGTGCGCGGTGTAAATCCTCTTGGACTTCCTCCATCGTGGGGGTGACGGAGGGGCATGCCGGACTCTTACCAGCTAAAACCACCTTTGCCAATGGCGCGGGATTCGCATAATCAAACACCGCTATCATCGGTGTGCGATATCATATATAAGGAACAACAGATATGTTTTTTATAACCGATGATAAATGTTAACCCTATAGGGTCTAGAATCTAAGAAACCTACATAATCCATGGAAACGTTTTCATATCGATGTCCCATCCACTTCGTATGCATGAAATAAACATTTTAATGTTTATTACTTATGTTCAAGATTTATCTTAAACATAAGTTACATCAATCGGCTGAAGGAAACGACTACTTGGTTACTGCAACGGTACCTATATTTATGTAAGTTCTATTCTGAACTTTAAACCCGGTACATAGTGTATAGTTTGCTGCATTCAATTTCAAATTGTAGTAAATCATTTAGAAATACGCTTCGAATTTCTATTCGAAATACAGAACCCGAAACGTAGAAGTTAACTTATTTGATAGATATCTTGAATTTTGCAGTTAAGAACTCTTTCTTGTAAGTTAAAACTTTATAATCTCTGGTCTGAACGTTGACACCACTAACGAATAATTTCAAGTCACAACTTCTCAAAAAAAGCACTTTATTTTACCCATAAAAACCGATTAATTTTCAATTAATGATTTTTACTTACTTTAAAATCATTAAATGGTCAATTGAGTGAGCCGATAAGTGACGTCACAGCGTGCTATTGCCATACAAAATTTGGGAGAATCGCGTTTTGACAGTTTATCAAAAATATGTCAATTGATGGTGGTGTCAAACAACCCAATGGTAATGCCTATAGGTTGTCACCACACTTGATACCGTGACTGATAGTCTTAAGGACAGCTTGTAGCATAAAAACTAGTACCCAAGGACCAGAAAGACCAATATAGAACATTGTTTAGTCTTTTTACACGCACGACACAACTCTAATCAACGTCACCAGCCAGTCACACAACACAGATAATATCAATTCCAAATTCAAATTCAAATCGACCACTTACAAGCAATTATACAAATTAAAATCGTTTAAAAATAAAACGTTGCACCAAAACCCGTCTCACGCTTGTCCGATAGCCATTTACAGCTTAAAAGCCATTTTAAACTTTCGAAATGAGTAATGCCGCCAATATGGTGAGGTGATGACAAAAAGACAGATCTTGTGCCGACTTTTACTATAGTTATAAGTAGTTGTTAAATGGGCACATGGCAGCTTTCCACGTAGCATCCCGCTGGGCGAATGTCGAACACCTATTACGAGTGGCGGGGTACTGGCTGCAAATAAACGGTAAGGAAAATGAGATTACTTTTATTGTTGGAAGTTAAAACTCTGCAAATCGCAAGCTACAGTCATCTTTGTATGTTGCAACATTTTTATGTCATAACAAATTATTTTTATATATTTTTTTATTTTTGAAATTATTGTCCCCTTAACCCTTTCATTTGTAGGAAATTTGAAATTGTAGCTAGGCTGCATAATTTCCGTTCCTATTAGCTGTTCTTACAGTTTATGTCAATTCAGTTGCCTTTTGCTTCATACCTAATTGTATAATGTGTGAACTAACCAAAAATACACTTACTTTTTGATACTTAATTTTGCCCCACATACCTAACGAAGCCCATTTTCATCCAAACAGCAATGAATCGTGTCAAATTATACAACCTTAGTGAGACTTTTGTTACCTAACAAGTGAAACCTGAAAAGAGATCATAAATATGAACAATTTCTACTATGGGACAAACAAATACAAAATCTAAAGATACTTACTAAAAAACCAGTAGGTACCTACATTTAGATTCGCATTATTCCGACAAAAAGACAAAATCAGCGGAATTTATGTCGCAATTTCAGAGCTGGACCCATAGTAATACTTATTCCTAATGATGACTACAATGACCCCTTTCCAGGTTCATGGTAAACAAAGGCAAATCTTCATCACCTTTAAAAAACAAACGAAAAATTAAACCTATTTTGCTGACCCTACTATTACACATACAAGTGTCGTGAACTAACTGTGCACCCGTCCATTCGCTAATTAGTCGGGTTCGATTCCCGGTAGCCACTCGCACCGGCTACTTTTTACACTATATCATTTTTAACCAATAGAGATCGTTATCATGCTACAATTAAAGTTAACTTCACAATTACGCATACCATTTGTATGTCCGTCCTTGTCTATCTTTGAATGGGAGACAAGGACCGGAATAGGGCTTGGCTGGTAGTATATTAAAAGGATTATTAATAAGAGATATGACAAAATTATGATGACTTTATTTTTGAACTAGTTTTAATTGAATTGTCGTCACTTTTGACACATTATAAAAAGGGATTATACGAATGTGTTCCGATTTTAAATTGTAGAATCGTGCAGGAATAAATACTAGTTTAATAGCATGGGCAACTAGATTCATTAGTTTTAATTATTTTGACGATCAAAAGTGCCTTTTAATGGTCTAATTGGAATAAATGATTTGACTTTGACTTTGAATAGAAGAAGAGAAAGTACCAACCTCATTTGTTGGGTTTTAAAAGATTCCAATTTTATTATAACTACAAGTATTAATGTAAAATCATCAGGAATTAAAGAAACAATAAAAGAGCAATAACCTAAAACAACGTCAAAGACAATGTTAGGAAACCTTTCCCTAGCCAGAGAACAAAAACGTAAACCTCCTTCGAGAAAAGCTGCCAGTAAAAAAATCAAAACAATGCTAGCTTGTCTTGAACTCCTTTTACCCTCTAATCAACAACAGGTTCTTTATTCAAACTACTCATTCTTATTATACGATTCCTCCTTCGTCCCTTCCTTATCTCCCAGACCCTCGGCCATACTACACCTTTTAAACAAACATTTCTTAAAAAAACAAATCGCCGATCCAGTTTGTCTGAAATCGCCAGCTCGGGCGACATACACTCTTTAATTGACTCCAATTCTAAGAAAGTAATTTCACAAATTACTTTTAGCTACCGGATTTTGAGATCGACACTCGACAACAGTTGGAACCATGTCGAAGTAAAGACGTAGGACGAAAGAACTTCAATTGTTTCGAACATCGAAGCTATCTTAAAGTCATTTTAACTGTGACAAAGTTCTTGGAGGACCGGTCAGACCGAAAAAAACGATATAGGTAGCCGTTCTCATGTTGTGGGCGGGTGAAACTTTATACTATTTGAAACATGTTTAGTTTATTAAAGTTGTCGTTAGTTTGTTAAGTACTCTATAAATTATAATGAGTACGTTTAATGAATTTTGATGGGAATAGCTTTGGGACTATTAAAACATTTTCTTGTTAAGATTTTTGACGCTCACGTTCTGTCGTATCTGACAATGTTATTTTTAATATTGCGTGTTTGTTTTTTTTTAAATTTTTTTTCGTAATTAAATAATATTAATAAGTTTTCTGTTACGAATAAAATACTCAGATTATCATCATTAATTAACTTTATAATCGCGACCATGTTAAACTTTACCTACCTTTTCGTAATTAGTTTCAAGAAACAATTAGAAAACAGTCCAGACACACTACATAAAAAATGAGAATTTTAAGGAAAGTCTAACCTAATGATAATTAAGATATATTTTACTATAGAAGCTGTCAAATGATCAAAATCATTTACCAGACGATTATTATTTTTTTCCTATAAAATAAAAGAGATGGAATTTTAAAGGCTTAGTAACAACTAAACACCTACACAAAAACATCTAATAATAATTTTAATAGATTACAAACAGCTTCCGCTACAGATTTTTATCGTAATATAGCTAATATAATTTGTTAAGATATTAAAGTAGATAAGAAGTCCATTAGCAATCATACTTCAAAACCCACTCTAATATCTATTAAAACGCCCATTAAATAATAAAACTAAAATAAATGTTTTACTACTAATAAGATTCAGATTCATAAACCTCAAGAAAAGTTTATTCCTTTTTTTATAACCATGATTTGTTGAAAAAATATTTTCTTTTAACTCGAAAAGAGTGTGAAAAGAATTAAAAAAAAAAATATTCGTCTTGAATTTTAAATTAGTATTTCTACGATAATCATGACAAAAAAAAAAGAAAAAACAATACACATTCGCTTTTTTTGGTAATATAATTTAAACAAAACCTATCTAACTACGATCGTACTAATAACTCGTAGGTAATATGTAATTAAGAAAAGACACTAACTCCTGTAATACCGTGTACACTAATCGCAGGAGCTAGGAAATTAATAAAAATTACTGTATAATTCATGTCAATAAAGATAAATAAACTTATCATTTATTTATTATTAACTTTAGATGATTGCAGCTTTTATTGTTCTTATATTTTATGTACAATATATACAACGTTAAAATACGTTAATAACATAAAAAAATAATAATAATAAAAAAAGACAATAACTCGGCATCAAAAATGTTTTCTGTAAGTTTTCAAAATGTCCGAAAAGTATTTAAACAGCAACGTCCCCGGTATCACCAAAAAGTATCGTATAAACACTGTGAGCCCAAATTAAAATTCGTGAATTCTGTCGTGTCGAGCGAACATGGCGAATTCTGAAACAAATAAATATCTCCGTAATTAAATATAATTTGTATTAACTATGCTATCGCGGGGAAATTTATTTTCGGCTGGCAACACTCGTTGGTAAAAAAAGTATAATTATTTTATAGTCTGTTGATGACCTTTGAGAAAAGTTTAATTAATGTAATTTAGTAGTTTTAAGTCTTTTGTAATTAGCTAAAGGGTGTTACCATTATGTTGATAGATATGTGTTACTTTATTGTGTTTTTAATCTCAGAAACTGATTTCACAGCTTCATACGTCAAACTTGAAAAAAGTGTGCTTGTTTAAATGTGCCGAAAGCACATTATTTTTATGTATGAGTGTATGACGTATAAAATTGTCAATTTAGTCTCTGAGATAAAAAAATGCAATGAAACTTACATTAGAAAGGTGTCAATGTTAAACGTTGGATCAATTTCACGGTAATTAAGATTTATAACTAATGTTTTCTGGTACTTATTGTACAAGCTTCTGATTCCCGCGACTTAGTTCGCGATGAGCTACGTCTTTGGGTACTGCTTCGCACTCGTGTGCCGTATCAAGTTGTTATACAGCCTATATACTAATTCCTCATACATCTGGCTATCATATGCAAAGAGATTTTTTCTAACCGACTGGGAGTTCCAGAATTTAACGCATTTAACCAAAAGTACTCTTCAGCTTATTAGCTGAATATTGAATAATCAGAATTAAATTACCTACTTGTGTAATAATGCTTATTGCGTGCATATGAAAAACCGCAACCTGTACGTACGATCACATAAATTAATAAGAGACATTTAATCATTAACCATTCTAACCACGTCGCATTTCCTTATTTATTATTAAATTAATTATGGAGCCGCCATGAAAAAATATTCGCGGTTCTATTGTTTCATTAAAATGCTTCGCGAATAGCTTTTAATTAGGCGTGCCAGACGACAGACATTTTTATTAATCGTTCGTCGCGTCGGCCATGTTGTTTTAAGCTGTCATTATGAAATTAATTTCGTATATTTCATTTTATTTTATAACTTTACTTGTTATGTTATAATTAAACTAGCTTTTGCATGCGACTTCATCCGCGTAATTTAAAATTCAATGATTAGAAAGACACGTGGCGCCATCTCTTATCATAAGAACGTTGTTATTCTTTTCCTCGGGAACAGTACTTTTTTTTCGGGATGAAAGTTAACCTATATCCATTTCTGTACACCTGACAACATACATAGGAACATGCAAAATTTCAGAATTTTCGGTTCAGTGATTTAGGTAACAAACAAACTTACCTTCGCCTTTTAATATTAGTTAGGATGCCGATTTCTGAATAAAAGTGAGGCATGTTTACGTTAATATTTAATCGTTTTAATTAGGCTCTTGGCCTCACTCTACACAATTAACCGTGACTACTATCTACAGAGTCTCAATAAATAACAAAAGCAAAAAATATTTATTTTTAAATCAACATAATCATTGTTGTGAAAACAACGTTTACAACTACGAATAAATTACATTGAATTGAAAATGTTAATTGAAATAACTTACAAGGATATTTGAGGTCGAGCAAAAGGTGTTATTGAATTTCTATGAAATTTTCAGTAGCACCTCGGAGTTAGGTTTTGTGTCTGGTTAATGGCAATAGGCTCGCCCCCTGTTATATGAGACCTAAATATGTGAACCGGCGAACTGTGGGTGTATATTGGTTGGTTTTCACCTCTGCCTAACCCTTCGGGTAATACAGGCCTGGTGGCATATGTGTTAAGACGATGTATACATATACCAAAGCTACAGCTTCCCACTTGCAACTCGACACACGTACGATAAATCTCTACAATAACTAAAATCACTAACGTATCGCATAGACAGGTACGCATCAACTTTTTCCCATAAAGAATGTTAATACAAATACTCCAGAGACAATCTGCTAATGATTCTCGTTATATCTTCGAACAAATACTTTTTGCGTCGACTCTTTGGTTGCAGACGCCACTGAGGAACTTCAAGACCTCCATAGACAATTAAAAATCGGCTAAGTGCGGGTCGGACTCGCGCACGAATGGTTCCGTACCTTTATCAATAAAGGTACGGAACTTTATTTTAATTTAGTTATTTATTTTTAATGTGAATATAATACTACTTAATTTTTCTATTAATATTTCGAGCGTTTACCTGTAGCCATTATCAATATCGATAAAAAACAAGCAAAAAAAATCACATGTATGGAAGCCCCCTTAAATATTTAATTTATTCTGGTTTTTAGTATTTGTTGTTATAGCAGCAACAGAAATACATCGTTTATGAAAATTTCAGCTGCCTAGCTATCACGATACTTGAGATACAGCCTTGTGACAGAAGAACGGACACGGCAGACAGACAGACGGACAGCGAAGGCTTAGTAATAGGGTCCCGTTTTACCCTTTGGGTACGGAACCCTAAAAACAATCTAGAGGAAGTTGTTAATGGTCTATTGTGGGAGTCATTGATATATAGTTCGGATATTAATTGTGTGAATTATATTTTCTTGTTTTGATTTTAGTATTTTAGTTGTTCGATTGATTTTTACCGACGATGTTTAAGATAACGGTGTAAGATCCTGTGGTCGCCAAATCTTCGTCACTTTAGCATGGCTGAAATTTGGAGAATATACAGGGTAAGATGTAAAATGGAAGATGGGCATAGATGTAAGTATCTCCAGACCGATTTCTGCCACGGCGGCCAATCTCAATGACGACTAGCCATGTACGCAAGAAACATTATAGTGCGCTTATACAGGTGCAATACCTCTTCCCTAACTCTCATAGTCCAGGCTGTTACTGAGAATTTCCTAATGCAAAAATCCAATAACAAATTTTTTGCCCGACCTGGGAATCGAACCCAAGACCCACAACAGTCACACGGTAAAACGCCCATTAAACTAAGTAAGATCGAGCAAAAATATTTGCGAGAAACTGCTTTTATTTTTGGTGTGAAATTTCAGTATATAATAGCGTATAATGGGTCATTTCACGCAGGCTCAATTTTTTACTAATTTCGGTGGATTTTTTTATTTGTAGGTTTTCGGATGAAAAAATAAACTTGTTTTATTCTAGAACACATTAGTATTCTAGATGTTTTAGTAAGAAACAAACAACTGTAGTTGTTTTGAAAAAATGACTTCCACCGAAATTTCCAACCCACCGAAATTGAAAATTGTTCACCGAAATTGCAACACCCACCAAAATGGAATTTTCGTATTGTAGCATGACAGTTATTAAACGAAGAACAACTTAGCCGTTGTCAACATTATGTAGCGGCTGCACAGGCGGGTATAGCAGGTGTAAAATAAGTTTATTTGTCTGTATTCGATACTGCATCTTTTGACATGGATCATAGACCACATTTAACACATTTACTAAATTAACTTTAGAATATGTACGTATTTTTAAAATATGTACTACCTCTCACAATACTACATACTACCCTCCAAAGTTTATCCAATTAATTGTAATACCTCTCAGGTGTAATAGTAGAATACCGCACCGAGCAGTAAGTGACTTCTTGTTCCGCCGAGTGTGATTAGAGCCCGAGCGTTAGCGAGGGCTCTAATAACACGAATGCAACAAGAAGTCACGTCGAGCGAGGTACATAATCTGCTTTTCTTTCAACCACAACACAAAATCATTCATCATTCAACTGATCCGTTCGAGATGCATCCAGAGCATCAGATCTATCCGATCCATCCGAGATGCATACGATACATCTCTTTCATCCAATTCATCCGGTGCATCCGATGCATCCGAGATGCATCCGATATATCCGTTTCATCCGATTCATCCGGTGCATCAGATATATCTGTTTCATCCAATTCATCCGGTGCATCCGATCCATCCGAGATACATCTGATTCATCCGTTTCATCCTATGCATCTGATCCATCCGAGATACATCCGTTTCATCGGATACATCTGTTTCATCCGTTTAATCCGGTACATTCGTTTCATCCGATTCATCCGTTATATCCGTTATGGATGTATCGGATGCATCCGATCCGTCCGAGATGCATTCGATAATCCGTTTCATCCGAGATGCATCATGCATTAGACCCAGCCGATGCATCAAATCCATCCGATACAACTAAATGGTTTTTCTATCTTTCTTTCTAATCGATCCCATCCATCCCATCCATCGAATACAGAACCTCACATCGGTTAAAGAAAAAAACAGTGCAGTAAGTATGTATTTTCATTACTGCATCGCGAAAATACATACTTACTGCACTGTTTTAGCGACGCAGCAGTGACGAGCTTACTGCTGGCATTTTAGGTAGGTAACTACGATTTACCTAGGTAATTGGAAGAAAATATCTTACCAAAGTCACATGAACCCACAGCCATTTTAGTATTGATGCAATGTCGGTGGCAATAAACTTACCACCGAAACCACCGATATTGCACCACCGAAATGAGAAACATGAAGAAAAAATTAAATAAAAACTAAACTATTTATGCTTTAGGTATTTAAAATATATGGTCGCTAAGGGTACCCATTAACACATAACATACTCGCGTACCGTACTGTAAAAAAATAACATTCATTCGTACAGTAACCCACCGAGATTGCATAATTTCGTATTCCCTCTTGGAAAAAAAAAGTACTTAGGTATTGGCGCAAAACCTCGACAGGATCGGACACCTCACTACTGCGAGATCGCAAGAGCACGACTGGGCCTACGTGTGCGCAAGGAGATTGTTCGTTAGAATAGACTTGTTTACGTTATAGATCGATTTCAACAAAACACACCGATATTGCACTTTTCGCGTGGACATTCCTTATCATAATGGTTCTAATGTCTGCATGATAACAGAAGTAAAGGAAGTAATAAATATGGTTGCTTTATGCATAGACCAACATAATAATGTGCAATTTAAGTACTAAATTTCCTTCACAACGTATTTAATGAGGTAAATGCGCTTAAAAGTTAATCGCGGACATACCACCGTTATTGAGAAACAGACATATTTCTTTTTTTTTTTAATTTATATTTCAGAGATTTTTATTTATACTAGTGCCTTCATATGAGCTAGTTTTCATATTACACGAAAAAATATAAAATGGTCTTATATAAACATTTTACATAGTGATTTCACGCGAAGAACCTCAAAAAACGATGTCGGTGAAACTACCCTAATGTATCTCAAGCATGAGAGACATAATCCTCTATCTAATTTCATTTCAGCCATGCTAGAATGACGTAGGAGTAGTAACTCTGAGATCTTGGACTATAAATTACGTAAACAGAATAAGAAATGGTATGCTTTTCTCTTGTAATGACGGTTAATTAGATAGGCATTACGATTTTCCTCATTATAGAGGTAATTGTAAGTAGCGCCTACGAAAAAGGCGACTGTTGACATTGCTTGTAAGTTTTTGTGGCCGCAAAGGGAAACGGAGTTGAATCATGGTACAATAAATATTAAACACAACAGTAGAAATAATTTTATTATGGCTTTTGCCCGCGACTTCGCCCGCTTCTTCTTCTTTATCGTAAGGGTAGTAAGGTCTAACGACCCCATACACCATAGTGTCAGAGTTTCTAAACCGCCTCAAGGGCCTCTGACATGGTTACCGATGTTAGTGATGTCCAAGATAAACTTAGAAAGTACATTTGAATTAGAAAAAGTCACATTGGTACTTGCCCGTGCCCGATTGCGGTACGGTGAACCCACAACCTCGTGCATGAGAGGCGGGCGCCTTAACCACTGGGCCATCACGACACTTCGTCTGCTGAAATGTCGGTTATCGCGGATGCAGATGAAGTCGCAGAATAAAAAGTAGCCTATGTCTTTTCTTGGGGTTCAAACTTACCCCGTACCAAATTTTATTAAAATCGGTTCAGCGGTTTAGTCGTGAAAGCGTAACATTCACACAGAGTAACTTTCCCATTATAATGGTTACGTATCTCGGGACCCTAGGGTCCCGGACCTTTGGAAGGCGTACGAGGAGCCGAAGCCAACTCGCAGAGGCCCCTTACATGGCTTTACAAGGAAATGGAACACCAGCCGACAATTATCCCTGTTTGCACTATGCAAATGCACCCAAGGACAATCCCCGGCTGGCGTAGGACTATTACAGAATATGGAAACTAAGAATAGGGCTATGGGTTTGGGTAGCTTAGATGGACTAGTTTCCTGACACTATGGAAAGACTATGGCCCCTGCCAATCAATGTTTTTATTAAAGTATGGAAGTATGGATTTATATACTATAATAAAATAATAAAAACTAACAGTATATGATAGCCGTAACATCACGCTACGACACACGGGGGTGGAGCAGTAATCAAGCTGAAAAGTTCCGCGCGGACTAAGGCGCGGGCATAAATATCATAGGTACCTATTAAGCAACATTTAATGTAGAGAATCTGAGAACAACTAGCGCTAAATCACATCAAACATTGCTTACTCCAAATAAACAATTTACCTACGTGATAGTTCCATTCATCATGCCAAAATCTGCCAGACAGAGTGGCGAACACAGAAGCAGTCTATTGACAAAAATTAATAATGTTCTTCTATGAACGCCTCTCGTTGCTACCCGCAGAGTCCTTATCGTTCATTCATTCATGATCGAAACTATACTCATTGATGTGTACAGCGACCTAGTAGTTTTGATCGTGATTGCTACTTGTTGCTCTAGCGTTTGGAATATTTTACTAGACAAAATATTCAATGAGTAAGTAGATGCAGTTTGATGAAGCAATTTTGATATTATCTGTCTATGTTACTAATTTAAAGGTGAAGAATTTTTTCATTAAATTGTTTAAACGCGTTTGTTTGTTTGTTTGTTAAGCACGCTAATCTCTGGAACTACCAGTCGAATTGGAAAAGTTCTGTGAAAATTCTCCCGTCCTCGGTCCTGCCGTTTTGGAGGTTTGTTGTTTCCCTTTCTGTTTAGATAGACAAAACTTTTCTTTTTTAACTACCTTGTAAACATTTATAATTATGAATTTAGCAAAAAGTTGTTTTTACACATGACATAGAAAATGGCACTTCAATTACATTTGTATGAATAAACTTAACTATTTATTAATAGGGTTTTCTACAATGAGTACTGTTACTTTATTCATATTATATGTAGATATCAGCAGGTAAGTTAAAAAAAAACACACATAAGGAAAACAAAAACAAACTCCGAAAATCTAACTATTGAATCATTAATAACAAAAACATTTAGAAATAAACAATATTTATTTATTTAAACAAAATTACAAATTTTATATGGAGCATGAAATCCTAACAGAAACTTTTAAAACAAGAGTATCCAGATAAAAAAGGTCTTGATCACCTCCAAATATTTTTCCAATGGGTTTCCAAGGGTTTCATGGCTAGGCGTGGACTGTTCCTCATGTAGGTCATCCGTAGCAATACATCCGTCCACCGCTGCAGCTTCTATAGCCCTTGAATCCATGACTCACGCAGCAGGTATTCTTATCAGCATCAGTTCTGGAGCACACCTGGTCACAAGACTGCACACGGGCAGCATCAATGCCGACGGTACACAGCATCATGGCGACGGCAATAAGTAGGAGAACGAACGTTGTCTTGACGGCTGCCATTTTGTTTTTGTAGTTACTTGAAATATCGACAAACGATTGAGAGCAAGTGAAGATTTGTTATGAAACTTTAGATCTAGGATCTATATTTATACGATGAATCTGATAGCAAATGAGTGTATACGTGTGTGTATGTAGGTTTAAATAGGTATAATAAAAGTTCTGATACTGGTTTGTGTTGAACAGGATAATATTGTTCTTAACCCTAGTTGGGTTTTTTTATTGTTTTCAGTAGGACTTTTCCTTATTCTCTAGTTGATAGTAGTACCTTGGGCATTTTTTATGTCTTCTATCTAGTGATACTGCTGAGGTAGTGCTCAGCATTGGTGACTTAAAGACTTAACAGTAGATACCAGACAACCATAATATACATTTTTTTTTCCATAAATGTCTTCATAATGTAATCAGGTGCCTCATGGCAAAAATAATGCACTGGTTGCAAGCACCAGCAGAGGTCATTAAACGTCCTGTCACCGAAATGACAAAATCTCAGCTTGATAAGCCAAGAGGAAGCGGTCCTAGGATCCACCTTAACATAGTAATAACTTATTAAATTACAAAACTTTGTATTAGTGGAAACAGGAGTCCCTATTAAATGCAGGCTGACTAAGTAAGTACGTGATGAATCAATCATATTTGGCCTTAGCGACGTCCAGATATTTAAATATACTTAATTAATAAATTAAAACTAAATATAGAAATGTATATTTTGAAAACCAATGAGTTTGAATTTTACGACCCGCAATTGACACGTTCGAAAAAAAATTACGAGTAAAGTTTTACTTTCAAAAACAGTTTGTATTTTGAATGTTAGTCGAA
The DNA here is from genome assembly GCA_932526535.1 of Caradrina clavipalpis. Classification (NCBI taxonomy): domain Eukaryota; kingdom Metazoa; phylum Arthropoda; class Insecta; order Lepidoptera; family Noctuidae; genus Caradrina; species Caradrina clavipalpis. Next base: position 5,310,277 of record OW052110.1, read on the forward strand.
ACAACAAACAGTGAGCCATCTAGGGTTAGCCTATAAACCAGATAGTTCCACGTGATTATCTTGACCTTCATGACACAACATCAGTTGATTAATTGTATGTTATATATTTAATTGAGGAAAATGGGACGATAAATATTACAAATTGCAATCGTAGATAGTTAATCAATATTTTTCCCCATTATAAAATAGCAATGATAGTTTATCTATGACCTATTTTATCAGTAGGATTATCCAGAACGCTGCCTTACAGGGAAAGTATTTCAGAATTTCAGCTTTTGACTGCCTCATCAGGTCATATGAGGTTCTCAGGTCGATCAGTGTTATTTGGATTTTTTGTCAAGAATTTCATCGTATCACTTGTAGTTGACTAATTGGCTTATCTTCTATTTTACGGGTCCCTCCCTGCCTACCCTTTCGGGGGATACAGGCATGGAGTTATGTTATTATGTTGTAATCACTTAGGCTTCAAAATTGATAAGCAAAAATAATAAAAAAATGCCAATTTACAATCAATACCTACTACGTAGCTATTTCTATTAAATATTTATTTATGTGCATAGTATTATCATAGTGCAATAACACAGTATTATCTTTATTGCCAGGTAACAAAGATGCATTAAAAACATTTGTAACCATTATGTAGTAAAATCCACTCATACAGTAATTTGTTGCAGGTTATGCAGTACTGTGTCATTAATTTAGTCGCATGTGCATGTGCTAAGCTTTAGTTCGGTTGCCGTGTCGGGTAAGTGTAAGAATATCCAGAAAATTCTACGCACTGCATTCATGCATTCATTGTGTCTGACTTTCATCAACATTTTTATTTTTGACTAATGATAGAAATTCGAATGCGTGATCAACCAAAACTATTTCAGTGATTCGATAAGTTTTTTTTATTAACTTGTTACCTAACCTTTATGTACGGGCACATTTTTTAAAGATAATTGTAATAATTATTTTAACTATTTCTCAGTGATTCGCAAATTTAAGATTTTCGACACGCTTCCAATCTTTATAAGTTGATAAGTACCTAGTTATTAAATTTCTTAAAACCATCTGACATCATAATTACAAAATGCTTTAAAGAAAAAAATAAACATTGTACCAAAAGATCAAGACTATTCGAACCAACTTGCGAAACTACAATTCGCACTATTTTGCGAAAAATAAATATGCCTTCTGAATACCATTTTTTTTTCTAAGATAAGTGCAATAAAACCCATGTTTTGACGACGACTGCCCACAGAGTTATTTATAAAGCAATTTCGTTTTTGAATTATTGCCTGTAATTACGAATTTGATCTTTTAAACCGGTGACATTTTAAATAATTGTGCTACATTTTGTATCTTACGAGTGTCGTAAGAAAAGAAAATATGCACCAATCAGAAAGGAACGGATACAAAAAACGAATGTCACATTTTTCTGTTGGTAGTATTGGAATTTCTTGACATTTCTCCACATTGTCCCAGTGGCGAGTGGTGACTGGGGCGAGTGACGCGCCATCTCATCGATTTTATTGGATACAATTGACGGGCCTTTGTTTGCAAATATGCACTTTAGTGTTACTTTTCTTTGGCTTTTATAAACAATTATCGATAAATAATGGCGCAGCTTTATTTCTTTTAACGATATGTTCCATTTCCACCACAATAAAGCAAAAAAAGAAAATGGAAAAATTATAAAGCTGTCCTGCTTTTTGTTTCAATAAATATTACCATAAAGCGACTCTTATTAAGGAACAACAATATCCCTTGAATTATTTGAAAGTAAAATTCCTTCTCATGGTCATTTGCATAACATTAATGATGTTTTCATTCGAGTTCATTCTGAATATCGATGGGGACGTTTTTGCTGCGAGCGTATGCAAAGGAGCACATTTGCATCCTCCGAAACCACATTCGGCCTAATTTGGATGCGTCCGCTATCTCTGCCGAAATCGTTAAAATGCACGCACGGTAGCGAGAACGGTTCAAAACACAAAACAATAAATAAATAACGAGAACAATAAATATAATTAAAAACGACAAAAAGCGTCCGTTCGCATGACGCGGGTACAAACGGGTGCGCGCTCTCGACGACTCTATATTAACGATACGAATTCAACCCAAATTCCATGAACGAATTTCTGCTTTATCGAATACTATTACGATTCGATTTACAATGCTAAAAATCGATATCCCTTCAACATTTTGTCACCGGCACGTCACGTTTCCGAACGCTCCTCATTAGAGATTTTTATTTTTAAATAGTCGCAGTAGGGTCGAGTATCCTGTGGATCCTGCTAGGAGTTTTTTAAACTTGAAAATGGAATTTAAACGAGATGACGTTTCTTTATTGCGTTCGATTCCGTGGAAGGGATTCTAGACGCGTTCGTCCTTTAATTGGTGTCAATAGAGAGGAGATTGGTTTACATCGGAAGAATTTGACAGATACCCGAAGTGTGTCCGTAAGTTTTGTCTATGACAGGTCGGAAGCCATAGGTCCTAATAAGGTCCGAGATGGAGGAGTAATGGGTTTTCAGAGTTGTCGCGCTGTCTCAAATTTATTGCACCAATTAGTAGAGTCCACGTGAAGGGGTTTATCATGAGTTTCGATCTCGCTCTATTTGGGAGGTAACGGTCGATAATGGTCGAATTTCGGGGAACGGTCCTTTGATTTTTTCCTCAACTATGGGAGACATTTTCGGAAGCGAGAATGTAACAAGTTAATTGGATAAAAATATTCGGAGGCCGACACATGGTGGGTGATTATAAAGATCATTACGACCACAGATTAATTAGGAAGCTACCGGGGTTCAGATGTTATAACCGGAATACCAGATAGCTAAGTATTACTGTGTAGCCAATTACTACCTACGTATCTTATTATTACGATAGTGTTTCTAGAATAAAATTGTTGTTTAGTACTTCAAGACTGTAGGATAATTATTGAGTTTAGTCGTTTTACTGTTTACGTAGATAATAAAATTATAATTAAATCGTTTTGCAGGATTTAAAAGCCTATGTTTGGCATTTCTAATGAAGATTGAATCTGGTTATAAACACAGGGTATTCACAGTAAACTTTCATATTCAATGTTAATATAATTATTAAATTAAATTACAAACCATTTGATAGCATATAATATGTATATTCATTTATTAATTCGTTGCCCTGTACTAGGAATTTTCCCTGTATCGTGGGTGCGTTTACACAGACATAAACTCACATACAGAAACAGCCAGTCCCGGAACAACTATATGTAGGTCATACAAATATTTGTTTCGTACGGGAATCGAACACGCGACACGCAGCGCAGCAGCCTAACGCTCAGCCATTGCGCCAATCGTGCTGACGAATAATAATGCTTGAAGCTTTTGTATTTATTTCTGCAGCTGTAAAATAAACTCTATATTACCTACTTCAAGGTTTATATTGTCATAGGCAACTTTGAAGAAGAAAAAAATATGGTACTACGCAATGTAACACACGCGTAGCATTGCGCATACGGATGCATGAAACTCACAAGGTGGACGGTCGACCTGATTAAAACCACAGGAAGACTCTGGATGTGGGCCGCTTACAACCGGTCTTTTTGGAAATCTATGGGGGAGGCCTATGTCCAGCAGTGGACGTCCTGCGGCTTATATAATGATAATGATGATGTGCAACATGCAACAGTAGATACAGGGATCCCGGGGGTATTCTAACATTAGTTATAACTTTTAAAACTTGATTTCTAACAAAAAGCACAAAATAAGGTGGACCTTCAATATCTTCGTATCCAGATTAAATTTTTAGATGTCACCTGGGCGTATCACACCAAATAATATATGTCTTCGTAAAATTACGTCAAAATAAATTGGTTTTCATCATTTCCGTAACCAGAGACTACAAAAGTGTAATCCAGACAAAAAAAAAAAAAGAAAAAAAAAAAAAGTTCTGCGGGTTGTTCGAAAGAGATACCGCGCCCCCGGAACGCAAAGGGCACATGAAGGAACATAGACGGGTTTTAGTCAGTAAAAGTCTGACACTCCCTCCCGCCCCGCCCAGGGCGGGGGAAGTTATTTGATGATTTCCCGTCTATAAAAAAAAAAAAAAAAAAAGACAAAAAAAAGTTGCAACAATAGGAAGACCATTGTAACTTTCGACTTTTTTTATTTTTAATTAGCCCGTGCTGTCGCTCTGGGCAAAGGCCTCCCCCAATTCCTTTCATTTGCTCTTTTACTGAGCCTCCTCGGACCAGCCCTTTGTTAAGTATCTTTTTACATCCATTAGATACACCGTGGATACACCTCTGCTTAGTCCTTAGAAGAATACAGTAGCGTGATGTTATATTACTTACATTCAATTAGTTATGGAAGTACCTAAACTAAGTCATTATTCATAGACTTAAAGGTAGGTGTAGGAAAATTTATAATTATGTGGTACTCATAATTATGTTCTGTCATCGTTAAAACACAATCTTGCAGTGATTGAGGTTATTTTGCATAATATACCAGGAAAAGTCAATGGCTAACTATTTACCAACTAAGCTGCAGTTTTATTTTTAATTATGACTATAATAGTGCTATTATTATAATATTATGAGACTAGCTTTTGCCCACGATTTCGTTGTAATCTTCTTACGGACCCATTTTTTTAATAATAGAATTAAGCCTATAGAAATCAGGGATGCTGTAGCTTCCTATTGGGGAAAGTAATTTCAGCATTGGACCAGAGAAAAAACAAACCAACTTTTCGGCTTTATAATAGCAGTATCACTACACATACCGGTAATGATTACAAAAAAGAAATCGAAAATGATTCTTTCGTCAATATTGAATCGTAACTCTTAAGAAAATTTTCACTAGATCACGGAGATTATACAGGGTGTTTGGTGCATCGTGTGCCAAATTGAAATGGTCGACTGAGGGGGTCATCTGCTATCCTTTCAGACCCCTAAACACTTCTCATGCCCTGTGTATTATTTTTCATCGACTTTTTAATGTTTTACAAAAAAAATACCAAAATTTTACATTCAAGTTCATTTTTTTTTAAAGTACACGTCGTAGACTCTCTATTTTAATTTTATTTAGATGTGCATTGTACTACAGTACTTTTAAATTCAAAATTAGTGACATTACCCATCTAGTTTTTTATTTATTTACTCGCAAAGTTTTGGACTTCAATTAAAGCTGTCCATGTTACAGCTTTTACATGGCTATAAAAAAAAACCAAATGAGACCGGGATCTAAGGACTTCGTCAAAAATTCTCTAGTCTATCCTCTTGCTAGTGATGTGCCACATGCCATAAAAATCTTTTTACAACTTCGTGAATTCCCTAGAATTGTGAATCGAGTCACAAAATACAAAATTCCAAATTATGGTATAAAAATTTTGTTTTGCTTAAATAACACCTGAAAAACGTATTAAATATGTTATCTCACTCTTACAAGATAAAATCTGTCTCGTATCCCTCTGTTTTGTGGGAGGGGGTACTAGAAATAATAAAAAATGCATTTTTAACATTTATTTCATATTTTTTTGCATATTCTGCTTAAATTGTTGGCCTTTATTGCGAATGCAGGCCAGACATCTATTTCGTAATTCCACAGTTGTTGTACGAAGTCGCATTTTCTCCTTAATTTTATTGAACGCCGTTTGAATGCGTTGAAGTAGTACATTCCTAGTCGGAACCTCCGTGGTGTATACTAGTCAAAAACTAGTTAAAAGTCTAGCGGAGTTAGGCCTGGGGAACGTTCCGGTCATGCAAAAGGGCCACCAATCCGCGCATTATGGAATACATTATCAAGATATTCCCTCACAGTCAAACGCCAATGCGCGGGACAGCCGTCATGCTGGAATACTTTGGGCACATTTTCATTACATACGGGCACCTCGGCCACTAATTCGGGCAAGTCATTTTGAAGGAACTCCAAATAGTTTTCGCCATTGAAGTTTTCGGGCAGGTAATGCGGTTCAATTACCTGATTCCAATCACTCCTGCCCAAACGTTTACACTAAACCTTTCCTTTTTTTCTGGTTAAAAGTCAGAACTCTTTTCAAAGGAGGAAATGCGACTTCGTACAACAACTGTGGAAATACGAAATAGATGTCTGGCCTGCATTCGCAATAAAGGCCAACAATTTAAGCAGAATATGCAAAAAAATATGAAATAAATGTTAAAAATGCATTTTTTATTATTTCTAGTACCTCCCACAAAACAGAGGGATACGAGACAGATTTTATCTTGTAAGAGTGAGATAACATATTTAATACGTTTTTCAGGTGTTATTTAAGCAAAACAAAATTTTTATACCATAATTTGGAATTTTGTATTTTGTGACTCGATTCACAATTCTAGGGAATTCACGAAGTTGTAAAAAGATTTTTATGGCATGTGGCACATCACTAGCAAGAGGATAGACTAGAGAATTTTTGACGAAGTCCTTAGATCCCGGTCTCATTTGGTTTTTTTTTTATAGCCATGTAAATAGCTGTAACATGGACAGCTTTAATTGAAGTCCAAAACTTTGCGAGTAAATAAATAAAAAACTAGATGGGTAATGTCACTAATTTTGAATTTAAAAGAACTGTAGTACAATGCACATCTAAATAAAATTAAAATAGAGAGTCTACGACGTTAACTTTTAAAAAAAAATGAACTTGAATGTAAAATTTTGGTATTTTTTTTGTAAAACATTAAAAAGTCGATGAAAAATAATACACAAGGCATGAGAAGTGTTTAGGGGTCTGAAAGGATAGCAGATGACCCCCTCAGTCGACCATTTCAATTTGGCACACGATGCACCAAACACCCTGTATAACTAATAAACCTTCATAAAAAAAGTTGCTTAATCCATTCAGTGCCGGCAACGCGCATGCAAACGTCAGAAAAACGCGCATGCGCGTTGCCCGCACTGAATGGATTAAAGTTAAGTCACGCTTAAACGTCATCGCCGATTTATAAGCAAGGGTTGTAACTTCATTTACTTGCATAGTTGGTATGTAATGAATTGATCTATTGTTGATCCTTCGATCACATAAACAAGTTTAAAAATAATATTAGCTTGTGAATTTTTATCAATATAATACTGGCAGCACTTTATAACGTTGTGCGGTTGGCACTACCTAAGAACGAATGAATGAAAAAAAAAGGTTCCAAATATAAACTCCATTATTTGACAAAAATTCATCATCACATTCAGAAATCCCACGGGATAATAAAATGAAGACGTTATAGATTAACTTCGTACAATACAGAATGTAGGCAGTCCACTTATTGGACAGTTTTTTGCGTTACATGAATGAATGAACCTTTTATGAATGAATCTGTTTTGTGAAGTTTTTTTCCACCTGTGCAATAGAGTTCTCGAACTATAAAAATTTGTATTGTTACAAGTCATATTATTTATGATCTTCCAAGTTTTTGTGGGCGACGTAAAATTCGGAGAATTTAAAGAAAAAGTTTTACGTCTATTAACGGTGAAAAATATTGTGAATGAATGGAATGGAATATGGATTGACCATAGATTAGTTTTATCTTATTTTATTGCCTTATCTATCTAACTTGCACTTTAACTTTTTAGTCGTTTAGAAATTCTTTTTATTTAATACAGGTAATACCCATAATTTATTATAGCTTGTGAAGTTGTGATCCTTTATTCCCATGTTTGGTAATTAAAATTATCAGGAATCGAATCAGAATGATTGAATAATTATTTTTGAGAATTATTGACTTATTTTAACTGTTTTTTGGGACAATTGTCAAAAGATATCTACAATAAAATTAAATATATGGTCACCAAAAGTACTCAAAAGTCCTGCCAACAAATTAGTACAAATACCTTCGCAGATGCCAATAATTCCCTGACACAGACCCATAATTCGATCAAAAACACCTTATTAGGTACTTATTTAATAAACAGTACCGTGACTAACTCATAACTACTACTCAACTTAACAGACAGTATCGCAACACTGTCTCAGTATTCCGTCCATTCCCACGACCAACAATACAGTAAATAATAACCGATCAAGTTGACCGCAGACATTTTAGTGACATAGCCTTCACTTCGAAGTTAATGACGTGAAAGAAATCGGTAACACTCGCCAATCGAAATGTGTGACGAGAAATCTTCGAGATTCTTCCCACGCGTAAAAAAAATTTACAGAATAGTGATGCTTGACCGATTTTATTTTTTGAGTTTCGAAGGTTTTTTTATGTAGGTAGATCGGGGGTTAAATTGCGTTGTGTGTTGTCTAAAATGAGTGTTTTTTTCCATCGTCAATGAATTTGACTCAAAGGACCAATTCAAATTTGAATAAGACCGTAATAAACTTAAATTATGCTTTGGGTATGTATTATGTCAGCATGTGTTGACGCATTTCTGAAACGTACTGTAAAAACATGAACTTTTTACTCGTTTGCATACCATCACGCCTGTATTCCCTGAAGGGTTAGGCAGAGGTGTACCAAAGTACACCGACAGTTCGCCGCCGAGCCTATTGCCATTAACCGGGCACAAATCCTAACTCCGAGCTGCTTCTCGTTTGGATTTCAGTTCAATTACGACTAAAGTGCGAGGCTTAATAGAACAACAATGTTACATAAGTAAATAAATCTACGTGACATAATCCAACAAACGAAACATTTGAAAATTACATTAGCAAAAAATTAAACTAGAACACAACAAACATCATATTCATACAAAATTTCGGTCGGTATAATCTCGCCAAGCGGAGGCACCCTCATGAATAAAACTAGCTGGTGTATAAATTCAAATTTCCTCTTCTCCACACGCTCATTTCCATATCTCGGCCTCTCTCCCCCTATGCTTTATTATTAAAACTCCAGTGCAAAAACCGACACCCAAGTTATTCGCTATCTACGTTCGGAAATGGCATTATCGGCCGCGCGGCCCGAGGCGCACACGTCTCAGCCAATAGGGCATTCTTATCAGAAAATGACTCATTTCAAATGACAGAGTGTTCTAAAGCACTTTCAAATATAGAAAGCCGTAACCGTCGCTGAAGTTACGTTCCAAATTTAAACTCTGTACCGAAGTGTCTTCGGCGCACTTCGGCGTGTAGTGACGTCACTCAGTTAAGGCTTGTAAAATGGGGACTCTCGTAGCGAGAGGAAATTGGAATAAGAAAATTTGGGGTGTAAAATGAAAGATAGACGAGTGCTAATTTCCGGCTATTACTACGTCTCTTTCTTTCCCGCACATTTATTGCGGGGAACGTGTTTGGGGGTGGCATATACTGTCTTTTTCTAGCGTGTAGGGACTTTACTATTTAATAGAGCGTATGGTGTAATGTAATGGGTCTCGGCAAAATTGTGTATCGTCTACATTTTTCTCGTCGTTTCAGAATGAAATTGAAATACCTATTTCAATTGGTTTCTTCTTTTGTTATAAAGTTGAAAAGAGGGTAGATAGATTTAAAAATGTATTAATGAATTTCAATTCCAAAATATCTTTCCTCCTAGCAACTAATTTCTCAAATAATATTAATGCCACGGTACAGCGACTCAATATTCCCGATAGCTTTATTCCGTACTGCAATAATATATGATTGAGCGTCAATATCTCGAACGGTCCGCTCGAACCGAGTCCTCAATAGCAAATGACGCCTCGCCTCCGACCGCGTTGCGTCAAACACTACCGGAATTTATCGACTACCCGCAAACAATTCGCCTCGTGCCGGCTATATTCTATTGAGGCAACTTTGGTAGCGAAATTATTGCACAGAGGATTTATGAAAAGGGATACAAGTATAACACCTCAATTGGATATTATTAGAAACAGTACAGATTAGTTACCTATACTAATATTATAAAGAGGTTTTTTTTTTATTTGTTTGTAACGAATAGGCACCGAAAATACTGGACCGATTTAAAAAAAAAACACCAATAGATAGCCACATTAGCAACAAAGGCTATAAAACATCACGCTACGACACACGGGAGCGGTACATTAACCAAAGACGTAACTATGGCGGGTACAATAAGCCACGCGGACGAAGTCACTTATAATTTGAGTATGGGTTTTCCGTTTACCATAAATAAGATTGAAATGAACGCTAATGACTATAGGTTCCAGTTTGACGTGTTTGTACAGACAATCTCATAAACGTTTGGCTAAGTTTACAACGCAATTGTACAGTGAGTGGGTTTTAAATGGCGTCGGTAGCGGAGCGTCTGCAGGCGGCGACAGTACCGCCATTGTTCTCAGTTCGCGGTTAAAACTGACGGATATGAGCCCTGCATTTAGTCTAGCTTATTTTATTTGCTATTAGCATATTTACACCAAACTATTCTGGGACGTTAATAAAATAAATAGTTAGTTATTTTAGTTGAAGCTAAATAGTAATGTCGTGGTTAGGTGCCCGCCCTTGCGTTAGGTTGCGGGTTTGATCCGGTAAGTATCAGCGAGACTTTGAATTCATATTTTTTTTTATATTTTCTAAGTTTAACTTGGACATCACTGTCAACGGTGACGAAAAACATTGTGAGAAAACCTGGACTTAATATAAGTCTGAAATCGCCATTCCGCCTTGAGCAAGTGTGGTGGATCAATGCTCGTGTCTTCTCTGCATGAAAAGAGACCTTTGCCTATTTGTGAATAATAAACATTTATTACTGTAGTGTGTATGTGTGTATCTGAATCGCTTCCCCGTTTATTACGATACAAAGTTATCGAGAAGCTATTAACACGTCGTCGCTCGGTCTATAAATGAAATCCGTTCACCCCTTGTTTGAGTTCTACTAAACTTACACCATAATGTGATTATTTAGTGTACCCTACTATAATAACAATCTAAATTATGTTATTAACTTTTACGATAACTTAGAATTTCTATAAAGAATAAAAGAGCCTATAAATTTTATTAAAACAATAAATGGTAATGTATTTAATGACACAAAAATATTTCCTAACAAATTAAAGTTCTTGTACGATAAAAAGCCGAGCCTACAATTAATTCAAATCGATTTCCACTTAAGCAAACGTTCGCCGCGAACGATCAGAATTTCAAATTCGACTTTCAGAAAACGCGGCCAGCATGGTGTAAAGGTTCTTTTTTGATTCCAATATGCCATTTAAACAGAGCGCGCCAAAAGAAATAGTAGTTGCAGCCGAGTTAGGTTGGCCAGCCTGATGCTATCTTGGCAGTTGGCACACCTGACCGACGCTAATTGGACAATAAATCAATTCTTTCCCGCTTCTTATTGGCGAATCGTGGCATTCCAATATTGAAAATTTGGCCGCGCGATTTTGACAACATGATAAAAAACAATAGGCGGTTATCTTTTTCTTTTGTGTTCATCTCTGGACTCCGGTTCTTATTAAGGCTGAATCGTTTTAAATTTTGTTTGTGTCAAACCCAATGTCTTATCGGTTAGACAATTTGTTTTTGGGAGCTCGTTATTGAATTATTAATATTGATATTATGTATATTCTCAATTGATGTTACATTTGAAATAAATCTCATGTCATTGTTTTTGGACGGGCTTCATAGAAATGTATGAGTGATGTATCGGTTTAATAAAAGCGCTATAATCGGAATAAATAACATTAATGCAGCAAAGAGCGCAGGCGTCATCCATTATTAGAGTTATTAACAAAACGGAACGCGCGCCCGGCTAATCTGGGCGCGCTCTGAGCGTAATTAAATTCTCAGAACAAGCGAGCTATTAAAGCGAAACGGTAGCGCGACGCCCATTACGAAACGGAACGTGCATAATTATTTCGTTCCCGCCTTTTTTTCTTATTCTCATTTCGAATTTCGAAAGCCCGCGCTAATGTAGCGTCGCTGCCCTCTGGCACGAAGTCTTGTAAACAATGTTCTCGTAAAATCTTATTCAATTACCGCCTGCCTTCTCAATATACTGATTAGTTTTCGAACCGTTAATTACATTCGGGCGCAAAAGACCGTGGAAATTAATAAATACTTGGTTATGTCGTTCATGAGACCAGTTCAAGAGACGTAGCTCTTAAAGCCCGTAAAGGTAAGGCAACAAAAACAGGCTAGTTTTTTCTATCCAGACCACCAGGGTATTCAAATGAGGCATATCATTAGCCGTGTATAAACAATGTCGTAAAATGACAGGTAGCAGAGCTTGTCACATCGTTGGTATAATATTATTCATGCGGTGTTATCGTCCCGACTCATCTACCGTTCTTCGTACTGTTAACATGTATTTTGACAGATGACATAAGTTTGGCGCCGTATCGCCGGTTTGTCATCTCGCTACGATGAAATACAATTCGGATGTAATAATAAGCTCCCGTCTTACGTTCGTTGATAAACGGACTCCTGTAAATCAATGTAATGGTGCTGTTGTGACGTCAATTTTGGTTGTGGAAACCTTTTGTTTCGCTATCATTTTCGTGTTTTGTAATAGACGTGTGAGTAATAAACTGTCATAATATATTTGGCACTAGTTTGCGTTTATAGAGCAAATTATGTGGTTTTGTTGATTGTCTGATGGTTCAAGATCCTATGGTGGCTAGACCTGAATATTTTTTGCGTGACTGTAATTTTAAGAAAAGATGGGCAATATGTACTCAGAATTGTACATACAATGCTTCACCTTTTTTAGGTGTCAAGTATAAAAGGTTACTTACTCAATCAACGTTCAAGTGCGAACAAGCTTTTTAACCGACTTCAAATAAAGGAGGTTCTATGCTCGACTGTATGTATTTCTTTTTTTCATTATATTTTAAGGGATATTGTCAAAAACCATTATTTGGTATTGGCAGATTTACGTGGGCCATAACTATAGCTAGACACTTTAGGCGTTATTTTAATCGGTTCTAATTCGCGTATTCGCGTTCAGGAGAGCACCTTAAAGTTCCCATTTTTACTGCCTCTGGCTGAAATTTTGGTCCATGAATGATGATCAGCGATGTATAGCTTGTGCAATTTGCATGCTAGACTATTGTGTGTGATCAAAACCAAACATTTTGACATTTGTGACACGTGTTTTTTACTAACAGTTGGCAACGCCGTATGTGCTACCAGTATTTTGAATGAGGTGCCACAGGCAAAACTGAGTATAGATGGCGCCAGGAGCAACTGTACCGTGTTTACTTGTCAAGACAAGATTGTGATTGATTTTTCGTTAATATTCTAAGTTAAATTCATTTAAAATGTACTCTTTTCTGACTGTCCCTCAACTTAAAGATGAGTTACGTAAGAGGAATGCGACAACTGCCGGTAAAAAGGCCGATTTGATTGAAAGGTAAAGACTTAAAATGGTTGAGGTTATAATTGATTTGTAAGGTTTTTTTTTTGTTTCTATGGACTAACTATCCTATTTTATTTGTAGAGTAGAATCATATGACCGGAATCAAAATTTTGGTTCCGATTGTAACATCCACGAGGACTCCGTGTACCAGTGTCCACCTACAAACACATTCATAGATATAAATGCAGATACTCCTCTACCAATGATCAAAAGAGAGGTCATACAGGATTATTTTGAAAAGTAGGTACCTATATTCAAATAATAAATCTTTAAGAAGCTGTTTTCTATATACATAAGATAGTAGATAATGTAAGAAATATATTTATTGAATTAAGAACTTAGGTTCGTCAATTACTGACTGATAGTAGAATATTATAAGTAGAACCACTGCGATGACTCACCTGTATACTTGCTTTTCCCATGATAATCGTCTTGAGTAAAATGCGCAGCACACAAGCGTGCAGTATTACTTGCCTTAAAGTTTTTAATACGTAACGCCGATTCCCATTGTTTTCTGCGTTTATTATCCTTAGGAAACAAATGTACTCCTCTATTTTTACAATTTAACGCACTACACTGAGGCATCTTTCTCAAGATTAGGGAAAAAATAAATAATAATATTTACTGAATGCAAAAAACCATACGATTTGACAACTGTTATGTCAAAACAGGGTACAGTTGCTTATGCGCCCTCTGTCGTGATAAAAAGTTAGTGCTCCTCCTCATTGGGGAGATGACACCACTAATCAAATGACATCCTAATTATGAGCTGTAAAATAGATTTTGTATGACATTACTAAACTATGACGTCACTTTTTTGACATCTCAATTCACTTATTATTGATTTCAAAGTGACTAAAAATCGAATTTTATAATTATTTACAAAATTATCGGGTTTTCAGGTGTACACTAAAGTGTTTTTTTAGAGAAGTCATGTCTTAGAATTATTGTTTAATGGTGTCTACTACCAAATTATTTATCTGCAACAAGCTTTACCTATTCTCTTTCCAGCAAAACGTAATTTATCATAGATCTTAACAAAAATAGAAATAAACTACTTCACTGAATGCAAATTAACCACTTCAATGAAAAATGCAGTAATTTTCTGCGACAACTTTCCGTATTGATCTTGTTGGGCAACAAAAAAGCAGAATGCGAGACTCAACTAAGGGAAGATATGCTAATTTTCGAATGCAATGAGCGAGCAACCTGCTTATATACTTTTTAACTTGTATATTCCCAACACACGAGAATTCCTAAGATACCGTACCTATCTATACAAAATAAAAACCTTAAAAAGTGGTTTATGTACATCACATCATGTTCTATTTGACAAAATGACCTTCGAAATCTTCCAGCCCTTTTTAGAAAATCGCAAAAAATGCATGCCATTTTGGCGTTCCTTCCTTTTGTCATCTTTATTTTAAATGATTCCGTGATTAATCAGAGAGTCAAACATATGGTATAGATACCAAACTAAAGGTATTTATTTAAGCCAGAGACTTTGCCTATTGCCTGAGCAAGGAGGAACCTATCTACCAGATAAAAAGAACACCACACAACTCGAATCCTACCGGCTTTCCTTTGAAAATTCGAGACAACAGCTACCGCCAATAAAAGAATAGCACAATTATTAGTATAGTTATACTGCAGGTACCTAACTCAAGAAATTGTCTCCATTTATTTCAACACCAATACATAATCCATCCAATTCTTTAGTCCCTCGATCCTTATCGTGTGCGCACGAGTCAAACTGATTGGTTACCAAACTATGATGTATGCCCCTGACTCCCAGACTATGCGAAGAATGCACCTTTGACAAATATGTATCTTAGCACCACTGACATCTGTCCTCAGGTGCTTTCTAAACAATTATTTAAATTAATAAGGAACATTGTGGACATTTTAATGGTTGTAAGAAGTTAATTATTGATGTGTTTTTGTTTATGGTACGTTACATAGGTAAATTCTTTTTGGTTTTGTTTTTTTCTGCT
The DNA here is from genome assembly GCA_932526535.1 of Caradrina clavipalpis. Classification (NCBI taxonomy): domain Eukaryota; kingdom Metazoa; phylum Arthropoda; class Insecta; order Lepidoptera; family Noctuidae; genus Caradrina; species Caradrina clavipalpis. The sequence continues at coordinate 5,325,487 of OW052110.1, forward strand.
GCTATAGATAAAATTGTTCTGTTTATGTGAAGTGAACACGGCTACTTTTAGAATAATTTGTATGTACGTATTCTCCAGGCCGATTCCGGCCATGTCGGCTAATCTTAATGCAGACTAGCCAGTATATATTATAGTGCACAAGTGTGTGCGCAAACACAGGTGTACTCTCATAATCCGACACAATCAGGAAGAGATCAGGCGCAGGACTAACGGATTTACTTGCTCTCCGAGTTGCTGAGAAATTCCTAATGGAAAAACCCAATAACACTTTTCGCTCGACCTGGGAATTAAATCCAGGACCCCACGCTCAACAATAATTAAAATAATTTACTATAATAATATTAAAGTAAATTATTTTACAACTTAGTTGGAGACTTTGATATTTAGATTTATTATGGATCAATAATTATTATTATTCAATGGTAGACACAAAACTGGTATCGTTTGTTACTTAAATTAAAATTACTACCTATCTATCATAATAACCCCATAATACCTAAATTAATGAAATACCAAATGATACAATAATTACGTCCATAAAGCTGTTGATGTTTTCAGCGTTAAACATATTTTTGATTCGGTATTTCAGTTACAGCCAGAGACCAATACGGTTTAGTTGTGTTTCATACCAGGGCAGGATTCTTATAAAAACAGGGCTCTTGAAGGTACGATATGATCAATATTCAAGATTTGATCAATGACCTTAAAAAACTGGGTAAAGTTTAACTTGAGACAGAACAAATAGCCTTAAGTATCTCTAGATTGGAAAATAAAACGATTAAGAATGTGGCACACAAGTTTTACAACATTTATTATTACGTATAAAATAACTAACTACGTTTCAAGATATTTCTACTTCAACAAAAATAATATACATAACACAATACATACATGTGTATGTATTGTGTTATGTATATTATTTTTGTTAAAAATATAGCTTGATTTAGTGTGTTGTTGTGTGTATGTACACACAACAACACACTGAATCAAGCTATACATTTATTCAAAAAGTAACTGAAGTAGCTTAGATTTTCTACCAACTCATTTCACCATCATTACCTGGTAACATAAAAAAACGAATTGGCAAACTGGTGTTGGCAACACTGGAAAATGTCAATAATATCATGTCAGTTGTCAAACTTGCAACTTGTCATATTAAATTGTTGTCAAACAAGAAACAACAGGAATAGAGATCGCGGTCTTAATTTATTGAAAAGGAATGTAAATTATAACTAGACCTAGTTTAATTAAGTAAATTAATACTAACTGAAATAATTTCTATCAAATTTTACCTCATAAAATGGCGGATGACGACGGTAAGTTAGTTGAAGTAGTACATAACCTCCAAGATATCTTTACCTTTGAAAATAAAGTTACAAATAGTGTATAAATAACTGAAATATCAGTTCCATTTACGCATAAAACACCTCATATAGAGGTGTTTTGCACTAAAAATATGTAAAAATATATCTTGAAATAGCTTTTGGCACTACAAACAAGAACATTCCAAGCAAAATAACAGTTTTAAAATTAGTGAATATCTCTTTTGTAATTTGGTAAGTAATTCTGGATAAGTGACGATCAATGACGCAATGAATTAAAAGTAAGATCAAAACTCATGCCGAACTTGCGAACACTACTTGGTTGGTTAATGGATGGTTCCATTATAAATATTGCGTAATTTTGAATTGTTTTAAATCATCACACATATTTTTACATTTTCAGCTCCATCAGATAGCAGCCTCCTAGTAATAATAGTGGACACAAATCCTAACCAACGGTATATTACAGAGGATCCAAAGGTGCTGACCAACTGTCTTGATGCTGTCATTGCATTCGCTAACTCACACTTGATGCAGAAGTCTAGGAATGAACTGGCCGTTATAGGATGCCATTTTCATAAAAGGTGAGGTTTTAATAACATAATCATTAGCATCATATCAGCCGCATGACGTCCACTGCTGGACATAGGCCTCCCCATAGATATTCTAAAAACACCAGTTGGAAGCAGCCTGAATCCAGCGCCCTCCTGCAATCTTAATCAAGTCGTCCATCCACCTAATGTCAATATTAAAAATAAAGTAATGTTGTTGACTATTATTAATTTCCAGCGATCTGTGGGTGTACATTGGTACACCTCTGCCTAACCCTCCGGGGAATACAGGAGTGATGGTGGTTATTATTAATTTTGGTGATCCATGTAATGTTTTGTGGCGTTTGATGTGATAAATACTCATATTCTTTTAGTGAAACTAAAAGCCTACTCCAGCATAATTGAGAAAAAGTGAGTGTTTTTCCAATGATGTTGAGGCCAGTTTCATAACTTTACATACAAAAGTACCATTCAGCACCTCATACCTATTCTTTGGACTATTTATCAATAATTTTCCTCATTTGTATATTTTTCCGAAACTGCAACCCAATTAAAATTGATTTTTACAAATTGATAGAATTGAATTGTTTTTTTTTTATCAATGATTGATGCCTCCTAATGATAATTTTAAAATTAAGTAACAATTTTATTCTATATTTTCAGTGAATACCTGTTTCCTTCTCCTGGAAAGCCCTTGGATGTAAGACAGATAGATGGCCAATATGAATTGTTTACATTAGTGGAGAAAACTATTAAAATGAGGTATGAATACTCTTACTGATATTGGTGAAGGAAAACTGGAATCTGGAATCTAGAATATAAGACAATGCTTGTGTCTTCCTCTATGAGATGAGATCTTTGCCCTTATTTTTTAAATCATAGACCCTTTAGATCATCAAATGACTTCTTCAGCTCTGGGTGGAGCGGAAGGGTGTGTGACACTCTTACTGACTAAAACCCACCTGTGTTCCTCCTATTGCCCTTTGCTTTCCAGGGCCGCGGTAACTCTTTCAAACAAATTCCACAAGATACCTTTGCCCTGCTGCTAGGCTGGTATTATTATTATTTTATGAAAACTTTAAAATAATGGTAATTTTTAAATACATTCTATCATACAGGATTTGTTTCAACTCTTTTATTATTTGTTTATTGTGTAAGTACTTAAAATTTACATGGAAACTTGTACTGAATTTTTCAGGTTGGTAAACCTAGTAAAGAGTCAACCACAAGAAGATAAGCCGGGGGAGTCTTTACTGGCCGGTGCAGTTGCTATGGCGCTCTGCTTTATAGCCAAGGTAAAATATAACTAAAAGAATATTAATTGTCATAACATGCAATTTCTTTAAAAAGTCATAATGGTCAGCTTACACCGACACGTGTGAAGGCGTATTTTTTTTAAGTTAGCATTACAAAAAATAATATTGGACTTTACTTAATAAACATTAAGGTACAGTCAGCAACAAAAGTAGATCAACATTTCAGATTTTTAAATCCTGATTATCCTGATATTAAGCACAATATCAAAGGGAATACGAAATAGATCTAAAATTAAGCTGAAATAACTCTTAGGTATTGCCTTAAATTCTGAATAGCAGCTTTTTGTGTTATTTCGTGTCTATTTAAATAATATGTAAAAGTAACATTGTTAATCGATTTTTGTTGCTTCTCGATACCCCTCGCGGTGGACTAGATGTAAGTTGCCACAAAAAATAATAGATGGACTAAGTAGTTGCAATTTCACAGCAAAAAAAAAAATCTTTGCTATAGCCATTTTTGACAGTGAAGAATGTTTTGTTATCAGAGTCGTCGCGAATCTCCCCCCGGTCTGCGGATGACCAGTCGTATCCTGATAGTGACAGGTAGCAGCGACACTGCCGCACAGTACATCAATTATATGAACGTTTTCTTCACTGCGCAGGTAACTATTAACATTTTGACAGCCACATCAAAAAAGTAAAAATGTCCTCTCAGCGCCAAACTACGAATCATTCACAGCATCATTTAATGATGAATTCATAGCTTTAAAATTCCGAACTCTATTTATTACTCTATTTTGTAGGTATTAAATTTTAATACCTACAAAATAGATAAATAAATAGAGTTCGGAATTATATCGATGGATGTTGTTTTATGAGTTTTATGGACGTATCTGTCATGGGATTATGACCGTGCTGGCACATTGTGGTTGGTCATCTATATATAAATGTGGCGATCAGGGGGTTAAAGATCGGGTATAGACACCATTCATACTTCTATACTAATATTATAAATGCTAAAATAATCTGTATGTTACCACTAAACGGCTGAACTGATTTTGATAATATTTGGTATAGGGGTAAGTTTGGACCTCAAGAAACTACATAGGCTACTTTTTATTCCTCAACTCCACACGTCTACGTCCGTGATAACGGATATTTACGCAGGCGTACTCGCGGGTAAAAGCTAGTTAACCAATAGTTCCAAGACAGAACTTCTCCAATAAAACACGAAAGTAGGTAGGTTGTCTGTTTCCAACCTAACTCCTTCCATTGTAACCTCCACAGAAACAGCAAGTTCTAATAGACGTGTGCTCATTGGACAAGCACCTCAGCTTGCTCCAACAAGGATGTGACATCACTGGTGGTCTGTACCTCAAGGTGCCCTCGCTTGAAGGATTGCTGCAGTACTTATTGGTAAGGCTTCTATGATACAAGCGTTCTAAGAAAAAAAAGTTAAGGTTTACCGATGTCCGATTGTATCATTATTTTATTATTATTTGTACACCGTAAATGGTAGGACATAGAGATCGTAATTACGAGTATAAGTGACTGTCACAACTTTTCACCCATGGACACAAATTGAATTGAATTATTAAAAGAAATGTCGGCAAGGCAAAGGTTCGGACGGAACCGCCTTAAAAATTCCCAACTGATATCTGTTAGCACCCCGCCCGCGAACCGCCATCTTTTTTATCTTGTCATTTTAAAATTTACTTTATTGTACACGATTTAAAGCTCTAACTTGAATGGCAAATTATGTGTTATATCGAATCGGTGATTTATTTCCTTCTTACTTGGAAGGAAATTACGCAATTTTGAACTTTATTTATAAAAAATAACTTTAAAACACATTATTTAAAACCTTAACTTGATTGGCAAGTTATTTGCAGTGTCGAAGCGGTGAATTTGTTTTCTTCCAAGTAATTATTTTACGCAATTTTGAACTCTATTTGTAATGCTTTGTAGTTAATTTACCCAAAGTCATCATCATTTGTATTGCCTGATATTTCAGTGGGTGTTTCTCCCGGAGTCTTCGGAACGTACGAAGCTGGTCCTTCCCGGTCGAGGCCGCGTGGATTACCGCGCCGCCTGCTTTTGTCATAGAGAACTACTCACCATTGGATATGTGTGCTCTGTGTGTCTTAGCGGTAAGTAACACCTTCATTAATACTTACCAAGGGTCATGGCATAAGTGGGTGTACTGAGCGTGGTGTCCTGGGTTCGATTCCCAGGTCGGGCAAATTTTATTGGATTTTTTGGTTAGGAATTCCTCATTAGTTGCCCAGAGTTTATAAGATGGTGGTGTGACACCCCCGTAGTTCGCGCGTAAGTGTCACCGTTGATCGTGTGCCCTATCTTTCTCCAGTCGTGTCGGATTGCAGTCCCAATAGACTAGTGCACTGTAGTATCGTACTTGGCTTGTCTTATTACGATTTCACACTAAGACCGATATTCGTTTGGCAGAATAATATTGGGTTTAATATATTCCATCTGTTTTGAAACTCTAGAAAATAATTAACTTTTTTGTTTCAGTGTTCTGCAAATTCAGCCCTATATGCACAACTTGCCAGTGAGTATTAAATATAATTTTTTGGTCGATAAAATATGCGCAAACGCATTGTTGGACTTTCACCTCTTGTCCTAGCGCCGAGAGTTCAAAATCCAACTAAATTGTTTTATAAAAATGAAACAATAGAAAAATATAGCTTCTTTTGTTTTAATCGAAATATTTTTATTTTCAGTACTGTGTTTAAAATCGGCGGTCCTTTGCCTATCAAGCCTAAGAAGAAGAAGATGAAGCTGTAGTGAGAATCTGTTTGTTATTGTAATTGTAAATATACTTAGATTATAATTAAGATTTTTCATAATGAAGTCTTTTATTTTTAAAGCCATACAAAATCTGCCAAAATTAGGTACATTTTTATTATTTAATTCCCAACCATAAAATTATCGAAGTAGTTAAATGTTATTTTTCTTAAAAAACTTTGAGCCGTCTGCTGGGTATGAGGTCCTGGTTTGTAGTAGGTCAGTTCAGTTTCAATTAGATCCGCGCGTATGCCGATTTAAGCAGAATAAACTCCAGGTAAACATGAACCTTAACTACAATATAGAAGCCTGATTTTTCTTTAGCACGTGTGAAATGCGATCCCGGACCGCCCGTTTGGTGGAAATCATTAACAATGCCCTTGAAACTCCTCAATAAAACAGTGGTAATATATAAAACACTTCAAGATACGATCAATATCACAACAGTTAGCACAGCGGCAGTTACCGATAGTTGAAGATAACTGATAACGCCTCGTTATCGGTAATTAAGTCATTATCTTTTATATCCGACTGCGATAACAGGTGTTGAGCATCATTTCTTTGTGTTATTGCAATATTTATGCAAATTATAAGCATCGGTTATCAATAATAATATTTATTTTAACTTTATGCAACGAAAAGTACAAAGGCGGACTTAATGCTTTAGGCATTCTCTACTAGTCAACTAAAGGTTCGTCGGTCGTTATAGCTCAAAGTAATACCAGCCTATAATTGTCCCACTACAGGGCAAATGCCTCTTCTCATACAGAAAACGCACTAGCACCACGCATTGATCACCACTGTTGCTCAAGGCGGATTGGCGATTTCAGACTTATATTCATTATAATTTATTATAAGTCCAGGTTTCCTCCTTTACCGATGTCAGAGATGTTCAAGATAAACTTAGAAAGTACATTATAAATAGAAAACGTCACAATAGGTACCTACATGCCCGATATTGAAGCCACAATCTCATGGATGAAAGCAGGCGCCTTAACCACTGGGCAATCACGACATTAAACAGTTATCAACTCGTTAATTGGAATAATAGTTTTTATCATTATATTACTGTCACGTGTGCCTACTGGTTTTATTTATAGACCTATTTATAAGTAGGTATATACTTAGACAATATTAGATTAGCGCTAGAAATAGAAATATGATTGATGTAGGCATAAATATAGGAATAACACTTTGTAATCATGCTAAAATCTTATTAACAACAAATGTTTTAAAGATTACAACACTAAAAGCAACGTTAAAAAGACTCAAATTTCGCCATCTAAATATATATAATTCAAAGGTGACTGACTGACTGAGATAGTGATCTATCAACGCACAGCCCAAACCACTGGACGGATCGGGCTGAAATTTGGCATGCAGGTAGATGTTATGACATAGGCATCCGCTAAGAAAGGATTTTCATCAAGTCTACCCCCAAGGGGATAAAATAGGGGATGAAAGTTTGTATGAAACTTTGTCAATTTTAAACCGATCAAGCTGAAACTTTGCATGCATAAAGCTACTATGACGTAGGCATCCCCTAAGAAAGGATTTTGATAAATTCCACCCCTAAGGGGATAAAATAGGGGATGAAAATTTGTATAAATATTCTTAGATTTTCGACTGATTGAACTGAAATTAAAGATTGGAGCTACTATGATGAAGACGTCGCTTAAATAGGATTTCGATAAATTCTACCCCCAAGGGGATAAAATAGGGGATGAAAGTTTGTATGAAACTTTGTCAATTTTAAACCGATCGAGCTGAAACTTTGCATGCATAAAGCTACTATGACGTAGGCATCCCCTAAGAAAGGATTTTGATAAATTCCACCCCTAAGGGTATAAAATAGGGGATGAAAGTTTGTATAAATCTTCTTAGATTTTCGACTGATTGAACTGAAATTAAAGATTGGAGCTACTATGATGAAGACGTCCGCTTAAATAGGATTTTGATAAATTGAACCCCCATGGGGTTAAAATAAGGGATGATGGAGGATGTAAACATATTAGTTTGAACCTATCAGTACCTAATGGAACGAAATACCTAATTAATAATAATATACTTCTTAACGCGAGCGAAGCCGCGGGCAAAAGCTAGTTTATAATAAAAGTTTCATGTAATTGAGGTGAATTTATGGTCATCAACAATCTTATTTACTACTATTTTATATGCGAAAGTGAATGAATGAATGAATCAATTATTTTTTGTTACTCAATTACGCTAGAACGGCTAAACCGAATTGAGTGAAATCCGGCACAGATAGATTATAGTAGTATAGCACATAGGTTATCTACTTTTTATTGCCGAAACATCTACTCGCTCTTTCCATGGGATAAAATATTAATAGAAAAACGAAAAAGACACTGCTCGGTATACCCGTAATCTAAACCTTGAATTTACCTCTCTCATCTAATTTAGGTAGGTACTAAATTCTTGACAAGCTTTTAATTTCGAAAAAAACTAAGTGTTCCTACTCTATACGACGCAATTTTTTTAATATTAAAGACGTAGTTTTTATTTTCAGTACTTATAAAGTCATTATAAAGGTGTGAATTTAATAATAATCGACTGTTCTGATAAGAATGTGTGACTCAGCGTGACTACGGCATAAACAAATCAAAATAAACACGTTTACTCAGCCTGCCCTATGCTGTAAAAATCTGTGAATTCTGGTAAAGTGAGCTTTAGGCCAGTTGTTAATCCACAGCATAAGATGGGTCCCTCATTCATTTTAATTCTCCGAGGTATTTATTCACAGAATAGACCGGCTCATGGAGAAAATTGACAGCTTACCATAAAGTTCAGCATTATCATCATATTAGCCCAATGAAGTCCCCATGCTAGACATAGGCCTCCTCTAAAGATAGCCGCAATGACCGGTCCTGCATCATCAAATTCACTTCGCTTAAATTCACAAAGGGAGATTTTATTAATAGCACTGTAGTTCTAAATTCGCTAAATTCTCAGTAAGCAGAGGTTGTCAGAAAGATTGTTCTTCCCTTATATGTTTTAATCATCTTTTAGTATACTTATATTAAAAAAACTCTACGTTTTGAAGTTCTAAAGTACCTACAAGGCAACACGAAATAATGTTAAAAAGTCAAAAACAAACTTGAACAGCTTAACGCCGCTATTTGCAAAATTTCTAGATCCCAAAAATCACACAATTCCGTCGTACATTTTCGTGTTAATATCTAATAATTATTATCATTTAATAAAGGACATTATTAGGGCACTAATGTGACTGATAACACAGTTTTACGTGTCATAAAGTAATAATGGTAATCTTCAATAACAATAAAAAATGAAAGCAAGCAACTGTTTCAACAATCAGTCTTTAATTTCATGCAAATACGTCTCGATTACAAAAACAACACAATCTTTTAAGTAGGCACTCCATTAAAACAATACACTGGTAGGTATAAAGTAGAAATTTTGCTATATTATAGACCTATAGGTATTATATTCAATATCAATATCTGTAGCATAGATATTTGATATCAATTTAGCACTACTTCAGATAAATGTTATATAAATCCTATACTGGGCAAAATAAACATTAAAAACGTTTAAAAAGTACACAAGTTTATTCAATATCGCGAAATCCATCAATGATTTTGCTTTTAAGATTGCGATCTGTACGATTAAATGTATTTTAATTTGGAAAATAACGTCATATCAGACTGGGAGCGTTTTCAGCTAAATGCACGTGATAACGTAATAGGTATATAATGTTAGGAATAATCCAATTATATTATCTGAAGCAATAAACAGTATCTTATGCAGTGCACGCAAATCTAATCGAAGCAAAATGATTTTGAATAAATTGATTGAAAACCAATAAATTTTCTCAAAAAACGCCGAAATACCCTGTATAATAATCATAGTTTTACGTATATAATCTCATTTTACAAGTTTGGGTAACATTATGATAGAATACTTCTTAAAAATAATCACAAAACTCTTATAAAATAATAGGTTGATATTTTATCGCTCATTAGAGAGAAATAAACTTATTTAACTAATATAGAGTACACTAGGTACAGTCTGTTGTCAACATTATCTGACCCACCCTAAACACAACCAAAATTGGACCCTCTGCCTATGATAATAAGGTTTAATTTCAATTTATCGATGAATACAGACACGCATAAACCCACCCAACGTTGTCGGAGCCACCGGCATTATAATTATCATTTTGTTAAGCTATTTTAATCATTATCTCGTTGACATTAAAGTTAAAAACCTTTTAAGTCACCTTACATAATTAGAACCCAATCTTGAATTTCGTGGAGTCTTAACAAGTTCTTGTGGCTTGGCGGTTTGATGTTGGATTGGCGAGGAACAACATGTGGGTTCGAAAACACAGTCCACCTGTTATCAGTTTCTTTTTTAATTTGATTTCATTTCTACAAAATTGTTTGCATTATTAAAGAACGGCCAATATGATTTACGCCTAATAACTTATCTTGTAAACAGGTGGGTAAATTAAAAAAGTTTAAGTTCACATATATTTGCTTCGTGAGGTAGATAATAAATTCGTCTACTTAAGTGGCAAAAGTTATACTACGCCTATTAGCATTGACTGTGCACACACATTTGTAAATCGTTTCGCATAACTCGTTAAGTATTTTTAAGCAATTTGGTGTAAAAAAGCATCATGTCGCAGCTTAATGACTATACCAAACATAAAATCATATTTTTACATGAGCAGAATGTTGGAATTAGAGAGATTGGTCGTCGTCTTAATATAGCAGTAAGTGTTTTTTTTTTACCTATTTTATTTAATTGATTGTGATTAATGAACGCGTAGTTGGCTATTTTACTATTACATTCACTCCTTACAAGTTACATAAACGGTTCCAAAAATGTTTTTTTTTTTTTGTTTTAGAGAAATACGACTGTAGCTAAGACGTTATGGAGACAAAGTAAATATTCAGCGGATTCGTCCAGGGGCAAAAAACATCAAGTATAGTCCCGAATGCGATTGCCCATTAGTGTAACCGCAATAAAACACCATATTTCAGTGGAAACAGTGAGAAGGCATTTACACGCTGCTGGAATAAGGAATTATAAACCGGCACAGAAAATAGCATTGACACCTGCTGAAGAGGGGTCCGTTTTGCCCAGGAATATTTAAATTTTAATTGAGACGAAAATGTTGTGATCTTCACTGATGAAAAAAAAAACATTTAAATCGAACAAAGATGAACGTAACAAGGAACGGTGCGCCATCACTCCGCTACTAATTAATCTAGGATATTTTTAAACACACCATGTAAGTAAATGCTCAATGGATAGATTGTTAAACCATTAAAATGTTGCCAATTACGTGGTGATGTTATTGTCATAAATAGTTTTTTTTCTATTTAAATGACATGTTTATTCACTACGTATAAAGGCAGCTATAAATCTTTAAAGCATTTCACAGATAAAATAAATTTTCTCGATAACAAACTTTCAAGCAAAACATGCCTTTTTTAATGTTTATAAATGGTTAGATTTGATTATGGCATCCTCATAATATATAATCAATAATAATAATATTAATTATATATATATATATTTATTTTTTTATTTTTTATTTATTAATTATAATAATATTAATTTGGAAATATGTGAGCATTTACTTACTTTATTTACTTAAGTGTTTTAATGAAATAATAAACATTTTAAATTTGCAATTGTTTAGTTTTATTTCTATGCGTTGTCCATTAAAGAACTGTAAAAAAAGTATAATAAAATAATGAAAAAAGAAACACCTGAGCAGAAGCTATATTTAGGTTAAACTTAATTTCGAACGTAAACAACGATTAGTGACCACAAGACTAAAGAATTTAAACCATATATATACTTTAATAAAGTTTATTCTTGCACAGCACAAGCAGCCAACCTTATCCTAGTGCAAATAGATTATTTTGTATTTTATCCCTTCATTATTATTTAATCACTCCATTAAGACATGATAATAAAAAAACTACCTATAAAATAGACAAAAATAAATTGTAAAGAGAAGTTGTTTTTGCAATTTAGTAAGGCAAGGAAAAATATGTTTGCGCGTTGTCACTGCATACCCTTAGTTAGTAGCATTTGAATACCAGTTTTACAATGAATACAAATATTTATTTTTCAACTACCCACTTAATACAAGTTATGCCAAAATATTACCATTTTAGAAACTTTATATTTTAAGATTATCCGTCTATAGTTCTTTACAATAATACAAGAAATACTTTTAGAATAAATTCTAAATTGAAAGCAAAACAATATCTTCGTCGCGGGATTTGATCTCGCAACTTGTCACTCTCAGTCTTACACACAGACCACGAGACCAGAGTTACTTGACCGAACTCATTAAAATAAGCTATTACACTTATTATATTATAACAAGTTGTTATAAGATTTAACCCAATGCTAACGTGATAAAGATCAAATTTGCGTGTGTATTTTTATTGTATTTATTCCTTCTCAGTTCTCGAGCACTTGACTGATAACCTCATATAAATTGAAATTAAACCTTATTATCATAGGCAGAAGGTCCAATTTCGATTGTGTTTAGGGTGGGTCAGATAATGCTGACAACCGACTGTACTTGTCTTGGCGGTAGGTCTGACCAAATCATTATTATGTCCATAAGACATAGTACAGGCATTGTCTCCTATATTTTGACACTTACCGCTTTACTATAAAACAAGAACCAAAAACCAGTTTTTGTATTAAAAACTTCTTCTATAAATAACGTTCAAAATTTAAAATCTGGCTTTTAAGGACATCCGCCATTTCATCTCATTCTATCAAAAACACCTCTAATTTACATACATTGATAGTCGCTGAGATGAGATTGATACTACATTTTGAACGTTTTTCATTAGTAGAAATTGGCCTTCAGGTTTCAAGCCATTGAGCCAATATTAAAAACTTTGTCTTTGTCTGAATATAGTTGGAAATTCAAAAACATTAAAAGTTTTGTAATAAGGCGGTCGATGTTCATAAAACGTAAAGCGGAGACACGCCTGGAGATCATTCCATTAGCCGTACGACTGTTCATATGACCGTTAATGCGTCATACTTACAAAAATAGGTCCTTATACATATACAGGGCTAACACTTAATTAGCCATAATAGCACTTATAGAAATTAACCTTAACATAATCATAAACTTAACTTTCATATCAAACACCATCAATTTGTCTAAATTCGCTATGATTTATCTAATATCTCGAACGCTTGATCAATTTCTTCTTCAGGGGATTTGGGTGAATCTATGGCTACTGAACTCAGCTTTTTCTGAAGAGGCACCACGTCGAAGGTGGAGAACTCTGTGGAAGGATCAACTTCTCTAGGCTGTACGTCCTCTGGCTCTGTAGAACCAAACCTGGATTTTCTGGGACCAATTGCAGCTGGGGCGGTGTAACTTGGCGTGTTGACGTGGTACTCCCTCGATTGAGGCCTCTCTACTGCATCTATCTGGATGGTCTGGAAGTAGAAAACAAAAGAATGAATATATATTTTAGTGAACATAAAAACTAAAAGACCGCTAGATGTAGGCCGCTTTTAACCGGTCCTTTTAGAAATCTATTGGTGAGGCCTATGTCTAGCAGTGGACGTCCTACGGCTGATATAATGTCAGCAAACATTGGAAGGGCCACTCAGGGCCGATGCCCACTGGGGCTGCTGGTTGTTCGAAAGAGATACCGCGCCACCGGAACGCAAAGGGCACAAAGTAAAAGTCTGACTCTCTCAAACGTATGTGGTTACAACACAATCTAGAGAAGATAAAATATATTATTTGTTTGTGTGTTTGTCGGTCTAAAGTAGCCTAAACGCACTAATTTCTGAAACTAGCAGTCGGTTTGAATAAATTATTTTGCATATGAGAGCCAGTTGCTTGAAAACGGCAAATGACGGCACACGGGAGCGGAGCAATAATTAAATACATACTATACGCGTGTGAACAAAACCACGTCGCGGGCAGAAACAAGTCTATGTTATAACAATTCTGTATACTGTAAAACTTTCGGCACAGATTAACTAATAGTTCTGCTTTCGAACTTGGAAAGTAAAAAGTAACAATAATAATATACATAATAACAATATAAGTATTGCTAGAATGATCGTCGTGTACGTGCGTGTACATTAATCAACCTGATTGTGAAGTGATTGACCGAAGAAACATTTCCGAAATTGATAATACATTACAATAGGTATCGCAAAAATATAAAAAAATGGGTGGAGAATTTCAAGACAAGTCCTCCAAAACTCAAAGGTCTCGAAAGGATTTTTTTGTTACTGCTGCGCTACAAAGTTTAGGGTTAAATCATTCTCATCATGCATGCTACTTCATTACTGATTCGTGAAAACCGTTTGATATCATTAACAGCAAAATAACATATTACTTTGTGGTCTCCTTCGACAAGTATGCAAAGTAAATGAGAGGCGCTTAATGTCAAGGGTTAAAACTACGTTATTCTGTATTCGTATATCGTGCTAACCACTTTTACTCATACATTTACACGGACCCTGTATAGGGGTGCCACAAGGATCTACAGGATAAGTTTTTAACCAGTGCGTAAATTTTTTTTGGTAGTTCAGTGTCAGTAATAGAACACATTTCCGTGTTTACTTTAAAAAAAATAAAAAAAAAATTTATCCTTATCCGAGTTTGAAATAAGCAAAACATGGACATAATCTATTCGCCATACTATCAATGACAACTCTTGGCCGCCGCCCGGGCGCATGGCCGGGGTGAGGGGGTGGGGAATGCGCTAGCGCTGAGTGACAATAAAATATGGTTTTTAAGTATACATGTTTCGTAAGCGATAACTTTTTTTTTTAGTACTAAGACATATCAAAATAAAATATACGTGTTTAATAAAACGTGTTGAAGTTTATTATGGCAAAATTTACGCACTGGTTAAAAATTTTTCCTGTATATTGGGACCTATATTAATATTCTAGTTCATAACTGCGCAATAAGAAATGAAAGGCTTTTTGTTCAATGTTGCAATAGATTGCTCCCCTTCTTGCATAATTGCAACAACAACAAAACATACCTTCCGGATAACTACTTAAGTTTGTAATTACGATACTATCTTCATCTAGGTATTCGTTTTTTTGCCACCGGTAATTGATCGTTATCATGATTAAAATCAATGTTGATTTGTATGTATCGGGCTTTGATCAAACGGAGAGCAAAATCATTAATGCACTGATAAGTGTAATGTTCTTTTTACAAAAAATACACATTATCATTTCTTTATCAATTATATTTTGAAATAATTGATTGTGTAAATTAAAAATAGGGCCCTAAAAATTTGCTGATAGTGTCCACTTGCCTGATGGCAATCATTTGTTGCTTCTAGGAGTTTACAAGTAAAACCACTTGTTTGTCCTGAAAGGTTTTTGATTTCAGCCATTTTGGTATTTTGTGGAATTCAAAGTGCTTCTATAACCTTGCCTTAGGCACCGCCTAGTTTGGGGATAATTATTTTTACTAGAAATGCAGACCGCTAAATGTTACCAAATTGTTATTTATTTATTTAGGGACAACAAACAGTGTAATAATATTATGTTAACCTAATTATAAGGAACCATTGTAACAACGGTTATTAAACGTTATTATAATACCTAACGAACTGGGGCAGCAGGTTGTTTGAAAGAGATACCGCGCCCCCGGAACGCAAAGGGCACATGAAGGAACATAGATTGGTTTTAGTTAGTAAAACTCTGACACTCCCTCCCGCCGCGCCCAGGGTGGGGAAAGTCATGGGATGATATACAATCGTTAAAAAAAAAAACCTAACGAAACATACTTCAGTATCTAAGTGCCAGCCTGCAAGTGCACAGTCAAGTTTCCAACAGAACCGTAGAGTTTAAAGGCATGTATTTAGCAAAAAGATACAACACATAGCTGCTAACAACGCATACTGCTCATCAAACTAACCGTCGGTCTTTCAAGCGAAAATCAAAGCAAAATTAATGAAGGAAAATTGACAAGTGAGCGGACGTTGTTGTTGTAATTGGTTATTTATTATGCAGCCAACCAATCATAGCAGTTTAAGCGCGCTGGCCAATTTGTCACATTTAAGAAACTGGGAGTAAGTAACACAGAGCAAACATTAAACAACGGGAAATGAGTTTTATTCTTAGTATGAAAATGAACTTTTTATGATAGCGCACAATGTAACGCACGCAAATCACTGTGTTTATGAGTGCATGCAACAGTATAGAGGTAATAAGCGTATTTAAAGTATAACAATAAAAAAGCCACTGCCTCGTTAGCCTAGTGGTCCTAAGGGTTATTTTTACGAAAGCTTTTTTTATCACGCCTGTATTCCCCCTGCCTGCCTGCCTTTCGGCCTCTTTTGCCTGTATTGTTTAGGTAGAGGTGTACCAATGTACATCCACAGTTCACCGGTATGTTTAGGTCCAATAGGTCGAGCCTATTGCCATTAACCACGCACAAATTCTGACTCCGAGCTGCTACCGAGAATTTCAGAGAAAAACCCAATGACATTTTGCTCGACCTGGGAATCGAACCCTAGATCTCTAGCTTAGCAGTCGAGCTTATGACCACTAGGCTAATGAGGTAGTTTTAAGTTAGTTGTAGCAGTTCGTAGTAACAAAAGAAGAAATTCAAGTTCAAAACAAAAACAATTCAAGAACTTTTCCACGCAGGAAAAACCGTGATTGATAATGACGTAGCTACCTAATTAGAAATAGATATGTAATGCAACAGCGTGTAATATCAATTAACTAAACCCTAGTAGGTACCTAATAACTAAGTGAAGTGGACAGATAAGGCTGAGTCTACACAAGTAGTCTGTCAAAACACTCCAGTTCTTGAGCATCTATTGTAGACTAGGCGTTAAGATAGGGCTCAACAAAAGCGCTACTTCAATTATACCTACCTAGTATTAAATAATCTATACAAATAAATGAAGTGTCTGTTTGTTATACCATTGTTTCCTTATAACAAAAAACCAACTTTATAAATTTTTGTCTATCTGTCCGCCTGTCTGTGTATTTCGGCTAATTTCCGAAACGGCTGGACCAAATATGACGGGATTTTTTTTGGCAGATAGCTGATGTCACAAATGGAAGTAACAGCTACATCTATTGTAGAAAAAGAGTTAAGTTTGAGTTTTCACGCAAAACAGTTAAAGCCCCGCAGAAAACCAGTCAATCAACTCCGAAATTCACGCGGAAGAAATCGCGTAGGAGTCAAAGTCAAAGCATTTATTTCAATTAGACCACTTCATGGCACTTTTGAATTGCAAGAAGTTACTGTTTTAATCGAAGCTAGTTAAGAGTGCACAACGAAAGGTTCTAACAAAGACTCGGGACTCCCAAAGTCTTGTAGGGAGAGACTTGGACTGTGGCTGACACACATGCCGGCGGCACGCCCGTTGGGTTTTTGCCGTGTGTATATGCCATTTTGGCGGGTCCTTTGTGCGGCACGTCCGCCGGGCATGCCACCGGCAATTATGCATAAGTATATAAAGTAAACCACTCTTACTTCGCCATAAAGCTCCAGAGTGAGTGAGTGCCTCTTCTTGTTAGCCTGCCTCATCCTCCCGGAGCGAGATATGGACAGCTGCCTCTTAGTGCCCGCCTGAGGAGACTCGCTCCTCTCCTCATCTGGGTCTGCATGCTCGTTATAGTGCGGGGCCTTCCGCCTGTCTGTCGTGTGGAAGATCGACTTGAAGAATTTCGCCATTTTGGAAACCGCGTCTGAAAATTTGATTTTCGAACGTCATTATTTTGGATTCCATTAGTTCGAAAGAGGAAAGAGTCACGGCGGCTCTGGAACGCAAAGGGCTTAGGAGGAACGACAATGGGTTTCGTCAGTAAGAGTCTGACACAATTTTTTTGAGTTCACATCATCAAACAAAAAGTTAATTTAAGGTGGATAGTGCAAAAGATGGTATATTTTGAAAGGGCGTGCTGATAAAGATCTATGGAAGAAGACTTGCTTTGAATTGGGATTGGGACAAGAGGATAATAAAGCCATAAGTTTTAATTAGCCAATTAATTAGTCTATTTGGCTTATGATAATATTAGGAAAAAGATTAGCAAGTTGCGTGATCGGACAATCAATATAATTATGTACAACAAATGAAAGTGACTCAATATGCGCAGTGGTTAGTAGAGTGCTTATACGCCAAAATTTACAAACAAAAAACAACGTTTTAAATCTAGTTGTCCCTTTGAAACGATAGTTCCGTATGGAGAAGAATGGGCAAAACTTGAGACATTATCAAAAAAATAAATTTCCAATATTTTGTATAAGCTTTCTGGACCCGAAGTGATGCAATTCTGGAAAGCATAAATCAAATATTTGTAAAATGGTTCGAAAAGGGAAACTCTACCCACCTAGTCCAGAAACGTTAGAGGCATTACATAGAAGAGGGAGATTTGATAAGAGAAAGTGCCTACACGAATCACGGAATATCCTTAGACAGATTGGTAAGTACGGTATTAGAAAAGACACTTGTACAGCGGAAAGAAGCACTCACAATCACTAGGTATCTGGACAACTTAGCACGTCTCAATCACACCTGCACCACATTATTATATGACAAAAAACGTATTACCGACAATAAATTGGGCAGATATAACAAAAAATAGGTACGTACCTATCTTTAGACTAAATAAAATTATCATTTCGATGTCGATTAAAAAAGTATTACAATCAAAACCTTATCAGCTGTGTCGTTACTGAGAATTGGCAATCATTAATTTGACAAAAACACAGCAGTAATTTTGTTTTTAGCTCTTTTTTGACACTAATTAATAAGATTAGGTTGCGTGATCTAAACAATGCCCTTGATCCTAATTATTATTGACATAATATTTTTATCTGACTGAAAATAGATAGGTTGGCGTATATTGTATAAGTAATCTTAAAAGGCGACTGCCTGTATAGGTACTGTACTTACCGTGTTCGCAAACCACCGTTACCCAAGTCCACTTGTTTGAAATGCACTCTTTTCAGATTGATAACACGCGCGAAATAAAACGAAGTCTATGAAACACTGCAACGCATTGAACCAACGCTTACTATTTACCATAATTTCATCTTCGATAAGATATGAGCGATATATTATCATCGATACCGCTTTTTATATGATAATGCTGTTATCATTATTATCCTACTAATGGATATTGTAAACTTGATTTCTGATAGATATGTTGGGTATTGCAATTTTTTTGCAGATTGTGTGTTTTTGTTCTTGAAATAATTGTTTTTTGATGAAGTCGGTTTCGTTAAATGTGTGCTTATCGGGTTTTTTGATCTTGGATAGAACACACCTATTACTAACACAGAAGTTTGTTGTGTGTCGTATCGTATCCGACGATAAATCTGAACCGATAAGTAACTAGATGCTTCCAAATATTATGGGTAGAGCCTGCTAATACTAATCTTGATTAAATATCCTGCCTAATAATTAAGTAAAATCAACAAAAGAGGTAAGTAACCAGGGTAGTCAGATATAGCTGAAGTTTTCGAATGAGAATAATCAGTTCATTAAAGAACACAACAAGACAAGACAGACACGACAAACAGACAAGACTCAGACAAGACTTATCGCTCTTGTTAACTGTACATAAGATAGAAGTTTGAAGGTCAAAAGGATAGAGCTTTTCTTTTTTCTTTGTAGTTATTATGCCATTTTAGTCTGAAAAATCAAAGTTTTAGCTCAGAGTCGTAGACATCAAACTGCCCTTATTATAAATTATAAAATCAATATGATAATAATAAAATGCTGATTCATTCATTTGTTTAGCACTTTATCTAACACATGACTAAAGATTATAAATAAGTTGTAGGTAAGTAGAGCACATAGCAACTCCTATAGGTATATAGCACTCACATTTTGGTACACTACATATAGGACCAAATCAAAATTCGTGTAACAAGACATCTCGGATGCCAAACCAGCCAAACTTTCAAGTAATGGGCAAGGCATAAGTAAGGGTCAGTTTGCAAGTCAGACCAGTGGAAAGTTAATCACTGGTCGTACAAAACATTTGAAGACGGTTCGGTTAGAACTCTTCGCGGCTTATTGGACTAACTCAGTGCCGTGCATTGACTCGCGAACTAATTTTGTATCAGGAGCTCATAATTATATTTCCATATGTATTTCCGTATAGAATGACTTTTTATTTTATTACAAAACTAGCTTTCCCCGCGACTACATCCGCGTCAAAGTTAATTATTATTAGTATTTTTTTAAGGATAGCCTATGTATAGACTGTCCCAAATTCCAGCCAGATCCATTCAGCTGTTCTGGCGTGCTTGAGTAACAAACATCCATCCATACAAACTTTATTTTTATTCCTGACGGGTAATCTCTTGGCTCATACACTTTCTCATTTATAAGTATCATTTGTAAGTAAGATGAAGGATTACCTTAAATATAACAGTTAAAAAAAAAAAAATAACATATTGAGACTCAATAAAAAATAATATTTATAATCTGTTTAAAATGTACAGTAGACAAAATAATAGCTAGGTATAAGTTAAAAGATGCGTCGTTTATACAAAATTGCATGAGGAGCGCGCTAGGTTTACAAAAGACTAGCAAAACTAACTCTTGTGGCCACTCGAGCGATAACTGAACGGTTTACTAACAAACTGGTACTAATTAGGAGCTGATTATCGCTTTCAAAAAACACTTTCTGTAAGGGTCAATTTCCATTGGCAAGTTTTATTTTAAACTTTATGCAACAAAAGGTACATAGGCGAATTTTCTACTTTAGGCATTCTCTACTAGTCACCAAAAGGTGGTGAAGCGATAACATGACAGATGCAAGTTATTGCTAAAGTTGGCTTCAACAATTTGGTATATTTGGGCAACCATTCTACATGTACTTACTGTACTACTACTGTAAAAAATTGCAGATATTTTTTTTTGTACAAACACCATCAGACACTTGCAATATCACAAATTGAGTAGGTATATTCTGCTATTAATATACCGTAAAAAGTTCAGTTCAGTAGGCGTATTTTCATGTGAAAATATGGCCTTAGTTAATTGTCAAGCGCGCTAAAGCTGCTGTGATTGGTTGACTCAATTATTAACAACCAATCACAGAACCTTACACGGTACTCTTTCAAATTTTATTTTCTTTAAAAAAAAATGATAGTAAATTATATTATTGTACCCATTTCTAGAAAGAATATAGTACACCTTCGCCTAACTAGATATAAGATATTTCGAATATCAATTACTCTCCGTTGGTGTTGCCATAATTATAAATCCAAGTTTTATTGGGCAACATCTACCATTGATGCAAGGTGTTTTCACACGCAAGTTAGTATGAACTATACTAGAAAGGTTTAGGTAGTTAACTAAATGTAAACAAAACAAACCACGTGACTCATGGATGCTAAACCTTTCACTTCAAATTTTAAAATCGTATTATTTAAAGTCGTATAATAATAGGCTCTAGTCTATATCAGAATTTGAGGAACTATCTGCCACATTAATAATAAAACGTTCAGTGGTATTATCAATCATTTTATCTAATTTAAATATTTTCTGTTCTTGTTTTATTACATGACCCTCGCAATTTTCAAAGGCGCCTGGTTAATCGACTAAACGTAATACCTGCAATTTTAGTTGCCATACTACATCACGGGCGTACTCTTCAATTTAGCGACGTTATCTAATTCATCGTATCTTCTAAAAGGTTTTGGGAACCTGTCTTTTTAGGCTCTTTACAATAGACAGATTACAAAATATTATACTATTTTATAAAACTAACAAAAAAGTGGTGTCCATACAATGACATCTATGAAGAGTAGTTTACGAATAAATGATAAAGTTTAACATACATTAATAAAAGAGAAAAGTATCGCATAAATCGAAATTAGAATTGATTTTGTTGTAACGTATTTTTAAACAAGGAAGTGTCAACTATAAAAAACCTTTTCTACGATTTGTTTACCTTTAGTTAACTACCTAAACCTTTCTAGTATAGGGAATTACTAAAACAAAGGTGAAAATGCAAACAGGGCTTCATATTGAAATAGTTCGAGAACTATATTTTAGTAACTCAAATAAATGCTCTTGTAGTCAAAGGCAGATGTTTGTCACAAATGTCAATAATATACATATATCATTGAGCCTCCCGCCCCACCCATTGTACCGTTGGTCTAATGGTCGCAAGTACAACTGCTGAGGTCCTGAGTCAGATTCTTAGGTGAGGCAGCTTAGCTTAGCTTTTGCCCGGAGTTTAAAAGATGGTGGTGTAACGCCCCTATGCCTCAGAAAGTATATAAAGACTATTCTGCGCCCGCTCTCTCGCCAGTTGTGTGGGATTCTCGAAATATCTCTTATGCACTTGGCTAGATTGGAGAATGGCCGCCGCAACCGAAAGTAAATGATAAAATAATAATAATGATGTAAGTAATATTATATAATATTCGCAACTAAACGGACTCATTAGTGATGCGACTAAAGATTGAACTAATTTGTTCTAAATTCTAGTGTGCAAACCTGTGTTTATGGAAACACTCTCGCCGCAAGTGAAGATGATTTATTTAACCCACGTTTTATGCTCAAGTAGCCACAAGTTCAACATAGTTATTAAAACATATAAACCAAAATATTTATAAAACAAATTATACAATTTAAAATTCTATATAAGTAAGTAATCAAACATTCATATTGACGGTATTGTAACAGAAGAATCGAATAACAACATGCATTGCTGTTGGCAAGTATCGATAGGACATATAAATCAAGCATTATGTTATCGAAACGTATTTCGAAGCGATTGACAAAAA
The DNA here is from genome assembly GCA_932526535.1 of Caradrina clavipalpis. NCBI lineage: Eukaryota > Metazoa > Arthropoda > Insecta > Lepidoptera > Noctuidae > Caradrina > Caradrina clavipalpis. The sequence goes on from OW052110.1 coordinate 5,348,228, forward strand.
CGATATGTTATCGATTACGAGTCAAATAAAAATCGACTAAGCAACATTAGTCGAATCAATCAGGTAAGTATCAACTCTTGCACTGTCGAGTGGTGTGAACTAAACGCGTGTAAATTAGGTACTAAGGGCTAGAAAGCACCAGTCTTAGGAAATAAAAAATGAACAATTATACAAGGTCAAATTAATATAGTTGGTGAAACTTTTAAATGGCTATGTAATACCTAGAAACATACCGGCGAACTTTGGGTGTACATTGGTACACCTCTGCCTAACCTTTCGGGGAATACAGGTGTGATGGTATATGTGTGTGTATGTATGTATGTGAAATTTTTGTTAAACTTTGATACCCATCTGTATGAATTTAGACGAGGCGAAAGGAGTATGCAAAGATCGTAACAGGTGGCGTTCTGTGATTTCTGCCTACCCCTATGGGAAAAAGGCGTATGTATGTATGTATGTATGGATATCCATCGCATTTGAAGTTTCACCAATTAATCTTAAATGACGCGAGTACTTACAAACCATTCATTAGAATTCCTTGAAGGCACTCCATTATAACATCCCTCCTTTAATAATAATTGAAACATTTTACAATAAGTTTTGAATTATTTTAAAATTTTCTGTTAAAATCTTTTAACTTTAAATTCTCCGTGCCTATCACATCGTGTTAAGTACAAGGTGTAATTAAATTAACTGAAAACCAGAAATGGGATCATTGAACTCATATTATTATGAATAATTTCTACTACGAGACCAACCCTGATATCATGAAAAAAATATTAGCTGATCCCTATACTTTGTCGGGTTGTATGAACTTAAATTATTATTTTTTTATATCCCTCGGATAAAATCCCTTAAGTAGGCCTTACAAATGCGTTGCCACCCCAGAGACAAAGTTAAAATGTCTCATATGCCTGTAATTGACGGGCCTGTTGGTCTAGTGGTTAGCGGCCCTGACTGCTAAGCCGGAGGTCGTGGGTTCGATTCCCACCCAGGACAAATTTTGTGTGATGAGCATGATTGTTTGTTCTGTCTGGGTGTGTTTTATCTATAATATGTATGTATTTATAAATTATATAAGTATGTATATCAGTTGTCTGGTTACCATAACACAAGCTCTGCTTAGCTTGGGATCAGATAGCCGTGTGTGAGTTGTCCCAAGATATTTATTTATTTATTATTATTATAATTAAACAGCGGCAGCCATACCCTTTAAATCGGAACACAGCAACGCTGCTTTGCGGTAGAAATAGGTAAGGTGGTAGTTCTTCCCCGGCGATTGACAGACGTAGGGATCAGCTCAGTTTATTTTCGCAATTTCAGGGTAAAAGTTGTTCATAATGATGTGTTCAAAGAACCACTCACCCATTTCGGATTTCCAGAAAATTTATTTAAACCCTGTATAAATTAACATACTAAATATATATTATTTACATTACAAATCACTGAAAATTTAAGCTAAAATGTTTAGCAAAAAATGCCATTACAATGACGCCCTTAATGAAATCAGCATAAGGTACAATTTGGCACGCTTTAGGATAGCTGATGGATGATGCCAAAAGATTAAAAGATCAATTATTTTCACCTAGCTACAAGTACAGCTTGATAATAATTATTTATCTATAGAGCATTGTTTAAAGAAATCGTTCGTCCAATTTAAAGTCTTTTTTAAATATAGAACATTCAAACCAAAAACCAACTTTAAAAATAAAATCAGAATCTATGGTTGCGTAGTCCTAACTAAATCCTTCTTTGAACAATACTCATTCAGAACGTAACATATATTACAAAAGACATTATAAAAATAAAAATAAAACTAAGTTTCATCAATATGAACAGACTTGTCATAAGTATTATAATATGTTACAATATGCGATTAATTAATGTTTTACTAACATAAGTCGCAGGCGCACCTCTGTACATTGAAAACTTAACATTAAAAAATATATGGCTATTAAACGCAGAGTCGATGTCAACTTATGATTTTGTGAAGAATTGCATATTTCTTAATAGCTTCAGCCAGTGTAATAAAATGTATTTTTGTATAGGGTTAATATAATAGCACGGCTGCGACACAGCAAATTATTAGCCATTTAAATTAGGTCTTTAAATCGTGCGCGTTAAAGTATGATTTATAATAACAAGAAAAAAGATGACAGCTCGCGGGCAGCGTGCTGATAGGTAACGTTTGGATTTTTCGACAACGGGGCCTTTGCTGTGTCGCAGCAATGCTATTAGGCAACAAATATCAATCATAACTACCAATAAAGTCTTTAACATTGTTGATTAACATTTTTGTACAACTGAAATCAACCAATCAGAAATGTTTTTTGAGACGGTGACTAACAATGATTGGTTAATATACTATGACTCCGATAATTGGTCACTTCAGCAAATGGTCAGACTTAACACAGTTGTTTGGGAACTAGATAGCTAGTACAGTCAGCAACAAAAGTAGATTAACATTTCAGATTTTTAAATCCATATTATTGAGCTCATCATAAAAGGAAATACGAAATGAATCTAAAATTAAGATAAAATGAACTCTTTAGCTATTGGCTTACAAAATAGCAGTGAATTGTGCTATTTCATGCCTATTTAAATGATATTTAAAAGTAACATTGTTAATGGATCCATAATGATCTCAATGATACTATTTACCACCTAAGAATACTTATGGGAAAGCAATCAAGATATTGATATGTTAATCGACTTTTGTTGCTGACCGTCCATAGTTATAAACTGTTACTATATTGAAATGAAAACAAGAGAATGATTATGTCATGGAGCTATGAGCATAAAGATTTAAACATTAATATTATACAAGGTGTTGATTTGCATTCTCGTCAAATTTTAGGAGCTTGTCATAAAAAAAAATGAAGTAATCAAATATAATTACGATACCTGGTCAATATTTAATAAATACTAGTTTTTTTTGTTGTAACTATCAAATAACGTTATTCCAGAATACACCTCTTGCAAAATTCAGAATCGCCCAGTTGCGTATGCGGTAGGCAGAGTTGTCGTGCGGCTATATCAATGTGTATATAGCGCCTAAACCCTATGGCAAGATCGCTGGTTCGAATTCGAAAATCACGTCAAAAAATATAAATTTAAAAACCAATTTATTTTATTATTGATTCGTGTTAAGAATCACGAGCATAGTTAACTCCCTGAATTTGACGAGGTTGCAAATCAAAAGCTTGTATTAAACGTATATTTTCCGTGTGTTTACAATAATTTATTAATAGTGTTACTATTCAACATTCCTTTGTAAATATTGACGTTATTTCATCGTTGGCGAGGGTGAAGAGTCCGGTTTTATTTCACGTATTATAGTCTCTATAAATATGGAGTAACTCCGCTCATATAAATACTTTACAAGTACATGCATAATATATTGTTAACAAATGTATATTTAGATATAGGTATATAGATAGATAGTAACTATTAGGAAGGACAATATTCAAAATACAGTTTTGAAAGACGGTTTTGAAAAATGTATTAACACGTGTCACATTCAGAAAAACTTAACTTTTACTAACTGTTTATAAATACTGCGTTATAACTAAATAAACTATTACATGTGATTAACTAAGATCTATAGATCTATAGATAAGATCTATAGACGTATTTTAGGATTATTTTCATTTAATATAATATTAACTGCCTCGTTAACATGATGATGTTAACCAAGCGGTGTTTTGGGTTTTTCTATGAAATTCTCAGTAGCCGCTCGGAGTTAGAATTTATGCCCGGTTAATGGCAATAGACTCGCCCTCTATTCTTAGATAGACTTAACATACCCACGAACTGTGGGTGTACATTGTTACACTCTGCATAACCATTCGGGGAATACAGGCGTGACGGTATGATGGTACTCATCATCTGCCTAGCCTTTTCCCAACTATGTTGGGGTCGGCTTCCAGTCGAACCGGATGCAGCTGAATATCAGTATTTTACATGGAGCGACTGCCTATCAGACCTCCACAACCCAGTAATGGGTAATACGATACTCTTGGTAAGACTGGTTGTCAGACTTTCTGGCTTCTGACTAACAGTAACGACTGTCAAAGATCTACAAATGACAGCCGGGACCAACGGCTTTACGTGCTTTCCGAGGCACGGAGGAAACTCGCTATGGTAAATGGTCACCCATACACAAACCAACCTCGGCAAGCGTGGCTTAACCCGGAAGATCGGTCTATGCGGCTGTAATTATTTAGCCACGAGCTCCTCCGGCGACTCTCGACGGTATGATGGTACTATAATATTAATATTCGCATATGAATAATCGTCAGAAAGGCTTCTTTGAAGCGGCCTATACAGAATCGTGCTTATTTTGCAATCTAGTACATCGTATACTATAAAAAATCACTATGAAATAGGTAGACAGGAGCTAGGGAGCTCCAACTTATGTGCGTTACATAATCTTGGTATTATCACATTCATATAATTATATATTCGATCGTACACTCGCACTAATTGCGGGAACGCATCTGACCATTTTGAAGGGTTATTAATACGATTGTTTTATGTATCTTCGTGTGAATAAAATGTACGTCTATCGTGTTTTGGGGTATTAGCCCCCCTAGCAAATGCTGAACTAATATTCGTATTATTACGTGAGCCATTATACATATACTTCGTGCGTTAAAAAGAGGAGTGTATATATCTCTAGGGAGTCTAAAACGTCCCACTAACATCGGTAAAATTCATTTAATATAATATAAATGGTACAAATTCAAAACGGCCTCTTCACCCCGCCCAAATCACGAACTTATCAGACTATACATATGTACATTTACTGACTAAAGGTCACTGTAACAGCACGGCTCCGGTACAGCAAATAATTTGCCATTCAAATTAGGACTTTAAATCGTATGCATTAAAATATTTTTTATCATGGCAAATTAAAAAAGGTGACAGCACGCGGGTGGCGCGCTGGCAGCTAACGGTTGGATTTTAAAGGGATTCCGGCTGAGCCGTTGCCGTGTCGGAGCGGTGCTGTTGTAATGTGCGATGACCTTAATTCTACACTACCTGTTCGGAGTCATCCCGCGTACTAGATATGGCATCTGTGGTGGTTGACGTAGCGGTACTTCTATACAGTTTTAAGTTTGACTCTGTGTAATCTAGAATTTTCCGACTGGAATGTCTGATGTATAGCATCTGTCTGTGGTAGATTTTTAGGGCCCCTTTGATGGTTATGTATGTGATCCCGCCTAGGATGGTTCTGTGTAGGTTGTTTTGTATGGAGCGGAAGAATATCTTGCCTATGATGGTGGATATTGTGGGGAGTAGGAGTGCTGAGCAGAAGATCCGGGTGGGTGATAGGTGTGATGCGCTGCTGTTGGGATTCTGGGCGTTGTGTCCGGTCACTATGGCGCCTCTGTCGCCTTCCACGCTGAAAACAATTTTGAATGCATTACAAACAGAGTTCAATTTCAAATGTTTAAAACACAGGTGCACTTTTGGTGTTGAAATAGTAAATATTTTTTTTATCAAAGAACACATATGACAATCAATTTTAACCTATGGCCCGTTTGGCAGTACTGCAATAGACACCACATAGATTTGTGGCCTTTCAAAATAAAAACTAGGAAATTAAGTGAGGAGCTGCAGTTTTATGCAAACTTTAAACTATATTTTGAAGACCACTGAACAACAAATTATAAAAAAAAAAAACTTTAGTATCTCCCCTAGAAGAAGTTATTTTAAAGGATACTTACAATATAAAATAAATAAATAACAATTTAAGCATTTCTTTTGGGGAACAAACTGACCCGTCATATAATTTTTAAAAAGTAGTCTATGACTGGCGATATAATAATGACAGTATTATCAAGATCTTACATTCCTAGAATACTCGAACATAGACCTTGAAAACTACCCCTTTGTTTCTGACACCAAATATAACCATCACGCCTGTATTCCCCGAAGGGTTAGGCAGAAGTGTACCAATGTAATAGGTCCCATGTAATAGGGGGCGAGCCTATTGCCATTAACCGGGCACAAATCCAAACTTCGAGCTGCTACTGAGAATTTCATAAAAAAACCCAATAACACTTTTTGCTCGACCTGGGAATCGAACCCGGGACCCCTTGCACAGCAGTCGCACTTGCGACCACGAGACCAACGGGGCAGTTCTGACACTCCAAAAGTAATCTTAAACATAGGCTCCATATTTCCTTTTGAGATACGGTACCCTAAAAAAAACCAGGATCAAAGACCATACTCACTTGCCAAACGGCAGTATATAAGACAACGCCGGGATCTTGGCACAGTACTTCCTCAAGAACAGGAGCACTGAGTCTTCCCAGTTGTACATCTTGGCGCTGATGAGGGTCACCGGGATGGTGGGCAGGAGTACCAGCAGCACCAGGGGGTCGGCTGACTCCATCATCTCCAGACCTTCCCTGTGACCGACCACCTGGAATAAAGGAGATGGAATTATGAGTCAAAGTCACAGCATTACATTTCAATAGGCCATTTACAGGCACTCTTGAATTCGGTAGTTGACACCACTAGCCAATAATTTCAAGTCACAACTTCTCTAAAAAAGTACTTTATTTTACCTATGAAAACTGATTAATTTTCAATTTATTTTAAAATTAGATTTTTGCTTATTTTCAAATCAATAAATAGTTAATCAATTGAGTAGGCCGATAAATGGCGTCACAGCGTGCTATTGCCATACAAAATTTATGGGAGAATCGCGTTTTGACAGTTAATAAAAAATATGTCAATTGATGGTGCTGTCAACTTCCCAATTGTCAAGAAGTTAGACAGAAAATTGAAGGTAGTTGCTCCTTCCAAAACGTAGATCTCTATGGAGAAGAACGAGCAAGGAACTTTACGGACACTCTTTTCAATTTGGTTTTTATAAAATCCTGGTTATAATATTCTTGTGGCTTCTTCACAAAGAGCTCTACTACTAATTAAATCCAAAGAGTTTTTATTCTCCAGCTACATAAAGTTAAAGCAGTTATTTCAATGGCAATTCAAGTACATATTGACTGAGATTTTTTCTGGCTGAATCCAAAATATGTGTTCTCATCCTAATAGTAACCTTCAAGTCAAGAGTTATGTTTCATAATAACTATGTAAAACAGTAAAAACTATAACTATGTTACTAATCATTTTAGAATTAGTTTGAGGTTTACATTTAAGAGGACGTACCAACAGCGCTCTACAACAGTAGTCTAGTCATATTTTGATCAATTAGTAATTAAACTCGATGTAATTTTGAAGAAGGATATGGGTGTTAATATGCTCTGCCTGTGGTTACTCAGTGTCTCATTAAATAACAATGGTTTTAAAATTACTTATGAGTTTTTGAATTACGCAGTTATAATAATTTCAAATAATAATTTCAAGACACAACCTTTCAAAACACTTTATTCTAGCTCTGAAATTCGTAATTATTTTCAATTAATTGTGGGTAAAATAAGATTTTCAGTTACTTTGATATCAATCAAAAGTTAGTCAATTAAATTGACATCATAGGTCTCTATCGCCTAAAAAACTACTACTACTTGAACAAAATGAAGAAGAAAATGCTCTTAAAAACAACCAGTTTAGCTGTAAGAAGCTTAAACCTACAATTCTTTACAAATCCGAAATGATTTGAATGGAACAATTAAATTTAACGGTAAACCAGCCGTTATGAGTCTATAAGTGGGTTACACATCACAAACTAGCGATTGACATGCTTCAGAATATTGTATTGTATGTTTGTTCTTTTGTACACTTGCAAGGCTACAAAACTACAAAGTAGAAAAATAACTTCAAGGTATAAATACAAACTATGTAAAAGTTGTAAAACTAAAATGTTTTTAAATTGCATTGTTAATATAAATATATGTTTTTTTATAGACTTCCTATTAAGTTATATTTCGGTCAGATGTTTTGACTGACTGCAAGCTGATTGCCTTTTGGAGAGGCAAAGAAAAGAGAGGCTACCTAGGCACATGAGGCAAAATTCTGTTATTAAAAAATAATCCATACTATAAATATTCATACTTCCATTATTATAAATGCAAAAGTAACTCTGTCAGTCTGTCTGTATGTTACCGTTTGACGACTAAACCACTAAACTGATTGTTATGAAATTTTGTGCAGGGTAAGTTTGAACACGAATAAAGAATATAGGCTACTTTTTATTTCACGGCTTAGTCTTCGTCCGCGATAACCGACTTTTATGCGGACGAAGTAAACGGGCAAAAGCTAGTAGAATTTTATGATAATTTTAGAATTTTATGAAGTTTTTTTTTTTCTTAAAAGAACTTTGCCCACATTAGGTATTTCTCCTGCGTCGTGGGTGCGTTTAAAAACAAGCCAATTCCAAAATAACTAATTTTAGGCCATACAAATATTTGTTCCATGCGGGAATCGAACCCACGACACGCATCGCTCAGCCACTGCGCCAACCGTGGCCAGCATATAAATATATTATTTAGCTTACACTTGAAAATATTCGCCTGAATCACGTTTTAGAGCCCATAATTAGCCAGTGTTAAAAAAACAAATAAATATGGTCAAAAACGAGTCAACGTAAATGTTCAAGGTAATGTAAATAAAAAATTAAATTCAAGGATAAGGTCAGAGAGTACAATAACCTACGATTTTTATATGAGCACTAGGTTCTGCTTGCGACTTCGTCTGCGTGAGTATTTTGGCTCGTAAGTTACGTCTTTGGTTACTGCTCCGCTCCCGTGAGTCGTAGCTTGATGATATATAGCGTAGCATTCCTAACGAATCTGACTATCACATTATTACACAATTATATTTTTTTAATCCGACCGTAGTTCCCGAGACTAGCGCCTTTAAACAAACAAACAAACAAAAGTCGTCAGCTTTATTAATTTGTATAGATGACATGCATGATGTACATTTAATTTTAACTGAAAGACTTCATGTTTGAATAGAGTCTTATCATAGAAGATAACTCACGCAGATACAATTTCAAAGGCAAGTAATAACAACAGCCGCTTAAAATAATAAAATAAGTAATGATACTGATATAATTATGTAATTTATATAACCACTAGCTTCAGCACGCGACTTCGTCCGCGTTAAAGTTGATATAAATAGTCGAAAGACACGTGGCGCCATCTATTACCATCTATTTCTAGTTTTTTTCTTGTTAATTTTGTACCAAATTTTATTGTAATTACTACTTTGTTACGAAGTAGTTAGTACTTTGTTAGCTAGATGTTCACTTTATTGAGCATGCTGTGGTCTCCTATAAGTGAAGGAGTACACCTACATAATACTTTTGTTGATATATTGTTTTTATGACATGTTTTGTGTATATCTTTTGTGGGAGATCCCAAAATAAATAAATGAGAACGTTATTGTTGTTTTCCTCGGAAACAGTACTTTTGTTTCGGGATAATCGGTTCAGTGGTTAAGGCGTGAAATGGTAACAAACAAACTTACTTTCGCATAAATACCTACCTATTACTAAGGATTGTACAATTACCGACAAAGTAAGGTTATGCCTACACGAGTAGTATCTACTAGTAATAATAATGTATTTTATGGTGTTTTTATCTCCTTAGGTATTGATTTCAATGTTGTGTGTAAATTACTGCAATTAGTAATAAGAATAACGTAGGACTCCTCTGCTTGCCAGGGTTCATTTTTGTTGTCTTGTTGATTAAAATCACATCTCTCCTACAGTGTTAAATTCAGAAAGGAGTTAAAAACCTAATTTATCAACATCTACTACCTTTTCCCGCCTATGTTGGGGTCGGCTTCCAGTCTAACCGGAAGCAGCTGTATACCTGCGCTACATGGAGCGACTGCCTATATGGCCTCCACAACCCAGTTACTGGGCAACATGATACCTCTTGATTAGGCTGTCATTGTCAGACTTCCTTACTTCTGACGTAACGTATACTGACTGTCAAAGATCTACGAATGACAGCCGGGATCAACGGCTCTAAGTGCTTTCCCAGACACGGGGGTTTCATACCACCAACTTCCAAACTTCGGGCTGGTAGTGAGGAATTCATAATGGTAAATCCCAATAACATTTTTTGCCAGACCTGGGAATCGAACCCAGTATTCTACGCGGGTTTGACGCATTTGGTGCACTTCTCAACTTGTACACCATGCTCAAATGGTGAACTTAGCAACTGGTGCACTTCTCATATGGCACACTTCGCAACTTGTGCACTTCTCAACTGGTGCACTTCGCAAAAGGAGCACTTTTTTAAGATGAGTGGAGATTTGGATAAATTGACAAAAAATGAAAGAATATTTGGTTTTGCGTAGATAATTTTCATAAAAATACAATCAATAAAATAATTTTATTTAAACTCTACATAATAACTAATATTTTTAATTTTTGAAAAAATAACAAATTTTATTTTTTCAAAAATAAAAAAAAACGTTTCTCCAATTATTTAAGTAATTTTATTTATAGCTATTTACTTAATTAATAGTAACAATTACTAAGTAAGAAACAATGGTTTATCTATATTATTTATAACCTGTTTTTGAGAAACAGGTTATGATTTAATTTATAATAATAACTATAACTAAAACAAGTACAGTTCAAATTATAATCATATTATAAAGGTTATTGGTGTAATATGATATTATATCATGTCTTTACTATGATAACTTCTTGCTGTAAATCAAATTTTTTCTTACATAATTATATTAAAAAAAAGAGCAAAAAGTGTTATTGGGTTTTTCTCTGAAAGTCTCAGTAGCAGCTCGGAGTTTGGATTTGTGCCCGTTTAATGGCAATAGGCTCGCGCCCTATTACATGGGACCTAAATATACCGGCGAACTGTGGGTGTACATTGGTACACCTCTGCCTAATCCTTCGGGAAATACAGGCGTGGTGATATTTTTTTTATGGTGTAATTATATTTGTATCACTTCCGAGCGACACTTTTTTTATTTTTGATAAAATAAAAATAATATTCTGATTATGTTTCATTAAAATTATTTTGTTGATTGTGGTTTTAAGAAAAGTACCTACGCAAAACCAAATATTCTTTTATTTTTAGTCAATTTTTCCAAATCTCCACTCATCTAAAAAGGTGCTCCTTTTGCGAAGTGCACCAGTTGAGAAGTGCACAAGTTGCGAAGTGTACCATATGAAAAGTGCACCAGTTGCTAAGTTCACCATTTGAGCATGGTGTACAAGTTGAGAAGTGCAACAAACGCGTCAAACCCTTCTACGCTCATCAATCGCGCTTGCGACCACGAGACCAACGGGGCAGTTTTTTTTAAGCCTAATTGTATCTAACAAAATGTTTGCCTTTCACGCAAATTAAATCTTCGCCACTTGGCTATAGTATTAGGGCTTGGCCAAAGGAGTGTTCAACTAAAACCTGCTGATGCAGAGAAAGTGGTGACATAACACATCGGGTCAGTCTTAGAGAACAGAAATCACGACCTTTACGTAACCGCGTGTTGGTTTTAGCGCACTGCGATGAATCGCAACCAAATGTTAGCGTAACATTATGACTTTTTACGAAGCTTACCCCGATTTCTCGAAAAACTTAATGTGTCAAAGTGTCAAGCGTAAGCTGATGTGATTGGTTGACTGAAACATTAAGTCATTCACAGCAGCTTATGGTGGGTCCACACGACACAGACTTTTGTCTGTACAGACATCCGCACAGACTATAAAGTCTGAGTAAAAATTTTTACTCAGAGGTCTTTACCAAATGTCTGTGCAGACTTTTCATCAGTTCAGACTTCGATTTTAATGAATAAATTAAGTAATTCAATCATCATGAGTTTTGCTCCGACAATCGTACAGATATGTACGCAGACTTCCGACTTTTCTGATACACCGACATTTGTCTGTACTGATTTGTTGTACAGACAAAATTCTATAGAAGTCTGTGTCGTGTGGACCCACCATTAGACGTGCTTACCTACTTATAATAACTATTTTGTCGGTTCTCACCCGGAGGTTAGACGCATATCCAATTTTCTAAGTACAATAATCGCTACGGTAGGCAGGGTTTTAGTCATCTGCCGGAGCTGCGGGTTATTCAAAAGAGATACCACGCCCCCGGAACGCAAAGGGCACAAGAAGGAACATAGATGGGTTTTAGTCAGTAAAGGTCTGACACTCCCTCCCGCCCCGCATCACGTACACAATTTTTGATACCTACATTCTCTTTCAAGAGAAATTTTATCGATTTTTAAATTATCTTCAGTAGGTATTTTAGTCACGTGCAAAATTTTTGATATGTAAATTCTCTTTCGAGAGAAATTTTAATAAAGGTTACCTGAAAAAAGGCTAGATATTCAAGCTAGCAGGCACGCATACCATATATTGCTCAATTCTCAGCATTTCAGCAATAATAAAATTTTGTAGGTCCGATGGCTAACGTCTTGCTGACACGCAAATTTTTTTGACATATGCGTGAGTTATTCTCATATAGATATTTTATGACAATAGGAAAGAAGATGCCGTGATGGCCCAAAGCAAAGGCTAAAGCTTACAGTACAGCAGCCGCCTCTCATGTACGTGATTGTGTTGGCTACTTTCTGAGTTTATCTTGGTCATTAACATCGGTAAAGGAAAATATTTGTCCTTTTTTATGACAAGAGATCCAGAAAATGTCATAAGAGCATCTGAGAAGCATATAGCTACAGACAATTATGTTTGATTGATAATAAATATCAACTAGGTCACTGTCAACAAATTATTCTTGAATGAATCACGTTCACAACAATCAGTTACTAATTTGTGAGTTTGTGTAAACATACCTTTTGAAGTAGATCATTAGGGCGGTAATCAACTAGTTCTAGTAGCAGTTAACGATAATGTTCTAAATTGCACCAAGTTTATTGGATTACGTCAGTTCTTTGTAACTGATTGGTTGTTGTGCAATGGACACCATAGGCCTCAGTGACGAGGATACTATCCAACTCTATTGGCCGGCTTGCCTTCGGAAGTTAGGATCATCAGCTACTCTACCGCCAATGAAAAATCTGCATCATCACTTAAGATCAGATGAGTTGGGGTAAAACATAAGCCCATTAGAATAAAAAAAATGACATAGTCTGAAGTATCTAGTGTCTTCGATCACTATCGTCACTCAGCAGGTATTCTTAATACACCATCAAGTAAAAATGGGTTCGATTTCGTTGCCTTTGGTTATGCGGTTTGAAGATAGATGTAGGCATTAAATTCAGAAAGGTAAAGTTGTATATCTACTTATTACTTTTTGTTGTGAAAGCAATTTTTCACTTTGGCTTTCCTCTTACACAAATTCTCCCATCACCATCCTCCCACCACCTTTCACCCATTTGACCCATCGCCACTGACAGGATCAGAATGGAACTCACATTTAATTAATAAGAATCAGGTCGCATACTAATTTTAGTCTCAATCTGGTACTCTCAAACTTAGTTTTCAACATTATTAAGTACTGAAATGAGATTGTAACGAGATTTTAAACGTTTTCAATTACGGGACCTTCAGAGCGGCCATACAAACCATAACTGTTCATATTCCAGCAAGTTTATCGTACTCAACGAAAAGGCAACAAAAACAAGAAAATTGGTAATGAATGCAATTGTTTACATATCGTTAGTCGCATAGACTTCGAGTTGCGTCCTGTCTCGCGTAACGTCTTGAGCAACAGTGGTTGCAATGCGCGGTGAAATATGCACTAGCACTTTAGCATTAGAAGATGGTTCTATTAAAACCTAGAAATTTTAAAGACTATTCATTTGAAATGACTAATGTCATGATAGGCTTGTCAGCCACAGGACGTCCACTGCTGGACGTAGACCTCCCCCATAGATTTCCAAAAGGACCGGTTTAAAGCAGCCTGCATCCTTTCTGCGGTCCTAATCAGGTCGTCAGTCCACCTTGTGGGTGGACGTCCTACGCTGCGCTGGTTGGATAAGGCGCTCGTTGTGAGTGATACCGAGCAGGTACCAATATTAACTTTTCTATTTATATGTACTTACTAAGTTTATCTTAGATATCACTGACATCGGTTTAAGACAACATAGTGACGAAACCTGGATTTCTAATGATTATAAATTTGAAATCACCAATCCGCCTTGAGAAGCATAGTAAGTTAATGCTCATGCCTTCTCTGTATGAAAAGAGGTGTTGGTCCTGCAGTAGTGCATTAATAGGTCGATGGTATTTTAATTATTGACTTAAAATGAGGGAGAATCTGATCATAGGATAATATTTCATTCATAGCCTATCCAAAAGTATGCTTCACAGCGAAATCGTTTTAAAAGCAACTATGTGTATTCTTAGGACACCAACGGAGGATCGTCAAGGCGTTTCGTGGTTTAACAAATTCCTGCGGTTTGTCTAGAATCCAGTTAAATAAAGGTTTCTTCTTTAAATCCTACTACTCAAACTACTAAGACGGATTTTGCGAAAACAAGGTTGAAGGATGAAGCAAGTCTGAGGTACACAAAAGAAATAAAACCACAATGAATAGAGGAAAAGACTAGTATAATTCAAATGAGAAAAATAATGGAGTTTGGGACAGAACCAGTTCAAAATTAAAATTCTAATGTCGTGACGCGGATAAGGAAGATATGGATGGTAATGACACATTTTTTGCGCATGTTAAAGAGATGCAAGAAACGACAACACTATAACATCCTGAACAAACATAACAAACCCATAATAATTTGTTGACCGTATCGACAATTAGGCACATCCAGTGAATTAGCTATCTGTGTCATGTTCGACAAAGGATCGCGATTCTTTAACTGTTGTAGACACGCTAATTGATCACAATGCCATAGATCGTGACAAACGTGTAAGTCTAGGTTTAGTACACTTTGCACTAGAGACTCGTCATGTCTATAGTGAGGTCAAAGCCGGTCAAGTTGACATTGAACGGAAACGTTACGGTTTCCTTTTATAAAACTGCAAATATCTAAGTGGGTTATATCCTTTTATAGTTTAGAGACTTCGCTGATAAGCTTGTCGAAATTATTGAAATGCTATATAATGGTGGAATTGGTAATATTTTTATTATTTTGTCTGTAGAATTGATAGGTTGAATTAGCAACATGAAGTGACAGTGGGTTGCTCATGTGATACCTATGGACCGGTGGCCTTTGGCGGACGAGTCCTGGATTGAAGAACGCGAATTACTAAGCCTAGGCATAACTCAGGAAGACTCATCTAGAGAGAACGACAAAAAGAAATGCATCAGGGACCGATTGGGTGCGGAAGGTGGAAAATGTAAAGTTTGAGCGAAAATACGGGACGCCCTATATCGGGAGACTCAGACTATCACAGTCCAAGCTAGACAAGAGTAAACTGTGATAGCGTATATCTAAGTAATTGAGGAGTTCACAGTGAATATGAAAGTTATAAACCAAAAGAAGGGTGGGATAGAAGAAAGGACCAAAGGAGGCCTCAAAATTGATAATTACAGATGTAACGAATTGGAGTTTTCCAAACAAGAGGACGAGATGTACCGTATCCATCCACTTAGTAGATACTATAAGAACTTTCGATCATTATCACACGTCAAAGATGAAGGCCACTTGCCAAACATAAACATGACTTTATTAATATGGAAGTAGGTAGGTATGTTAAAGTCAAATAATTCTGATAACTGTGTTTTCTCATTAAATCTTTAATGAGGAAATATTAGCATAGCAGTAGCCGCTATGTAAGTAAAACACGTAGAATGCGAGCCTAGGGACGTAATGTTAAAAGAATTAAAATTTACGAGGCAACTGAGGCCCCAGATTTGATTAATAATTTTTTAGTTTGTGATTAGCTTGCTCCATTTAGCCCCCGGCTAGATGGAGCGACGATCTGCGCAAAATGGCTGGCAGAAACTGGATGCGGAGAGCCGAAGATCGGGCTCAGTGGCGCACCTTGGAAGAGGCCTATGTCCAGCAGTAGACTGCGATAGGCTGTTGATGATGATGATGATTAGCTTGCAACCTTTGCATATTATTCTTTTCTTTTGTTTTCTATTGACATTGAAAACAATGTGTTACATATTAGTTTGAAACCCTGAGTACTGAGCTAGGTGCTAGGTCTAATTATGCAATAAAATTAAGACAAGGTAAAAATAATTAGAATTTTGTGTATGGCATCTCTTGGGATGGTGTGTGTGATACAGAGTAGGTAAATGGTTGGCTGTGGGGTGTGTCAGTAATTCTAATGGTGTTTGGGACTAAGCTAGGCAAACAAGCGTTTAGTTATGTAGACTCAATCCAAAAAAATGCACTGTACAAAATCGTGTAGAAGGAAAACGTTAGAAACGATGTTACGAAAACCAATATTGCAAGCATTTATAACTTATCATCAAATTACAAAAAACATGACAACATAATTGAGATTAATTAATTTGTAGTAGTATTAATTAGTTAGTTAAAAATTTATTAAGATAAAAAGAATACTTTGTGAATTTTTAGTAAGCTAATGTTTAAAGCTATTAATAAATTTTAATCTTAGTTTATTGTTTATTAGTGAATCGTTAATGAGGAGCATAATCCATGCAATATTTTCCGGTTTTTGTAACACCGCTTCTAATATTATTAACGACTTTGTACAATGCATTTTTTGGGCTGCGTCAAAAAAAACACACACAAAATATTGTGCTTACGATTGCATCCAACAGTTAGGTTAGAGATATTAAAGGTCACAACAACTCAACACTGTTTTACTACGTTTTTAACGAAAACTAGTTTACCATGTTTTTTTGTCAAAAAAAAAATATAAATATATATATATATATATATACCATCACGCCTGTATTCCCCGAAGGTTTAGGCAGAGGTGTACCAATGTACACCCACAGTTCGCCGGTATATTTAGGTCCCATGTAATAGGGGGCGAGCCTATTGCCATTAACCGGGCACAAATCCAAACTCCGAGCTGCTACTGAGAATTTCATAGAAAAACCCAATAATACTTTTTGCTCGACCTGGGAATCGAACCCAGGACCTCTAGCGTAGCAGTCGCGCTTAGGACCACTAGGCCACCGAGGCAGTTAACTTTTTGACTAAAGTAACCTAAAAATTAATCTAATCTAGCTAATATTCTGTGTTCTAACTAAACTTTTAATACTTGGAGTATTTGTCTCTTTTAAGATCCGTTAGACTAGATATTTATCATCATACATCATCATATCAGCCACAGGACGTCTACACTGCTGGACATAGGCCTCTGCCAAAGATTTCCAAAAGGAACAGTTGGAAGCGGCCTGCATCTAGCGTCTTCTTGCGGTCTCAATCAAGTCATCCTGGACGGATGACCTGATTAAGACCTTATGGACTTCAAACGAGCGCTTACCGGTGCGTGGTCTCCATTCATGAACTTTGCGGCCCCATCGGCAGTTAGCTCTACGTGACATGTGCCCTGCCCACTGCCAAACATTGCCAGATATTGATCTAGTTTAACACAGGATTTTTGTTTGTGTTCCCCATTGGATAATTTAGACTTTAGCTCAATATGAAGTCCAAAGTCTACTCAGACGGACGAAGTCGCGAGCAGAAGTTACTTTAGTTATAAACCTGCACTAAGAGCATATAATAGACTTCAAAAGGTCAGTCTATCAGGAAATATGATTTATTTTTACCTCTTATTCATGACCTTCTCCATATTATAGATACCTGCGGTTATTATAATTAATTTATTTTAACAAATATTATTATATTTCTATAGAACTGGGGAACCTAAATCCGGGTTGCATATTTGACCAAAAAGTCAGTAGCCGTAATAACATTTAATTGATTGTTTTTGCTTGTTCGCCGGTATGTTTAGGTTGTAAGTAATAGAGGGCGAGCCTGTTGAATCCATCAGATCGTTCGAAGATCTCTTATCATCAAAACGTTATTATTTTTTTCCCGGAACTAGTACTTTTATGCGGGACAAAGGATAACTTATGTCCGTTTCTGTACAACAGACAACGTATATGCAAAATTTCAGGACCAAAATTTGCCTAGACGAAGTCGCGGGCAAAATCTATAAATAAACAATTTTCAGGTACCTACAGGAAGTTCCTCGCCTTGCAATAGGAAACAGCGCAGATTCTTTTTATCACCTAACGAAGAGATAGAACAGTAGAAAGGTCATAGAAAGATAAGAGAGATTGTAGAACGCGAATTTGAAGGGCATTAATGTGACAAAAGCCCTCATTGTTATCTCCAACGAAGATAATGCTACTGATACAGTTTAATAAAGAACTGACGGACTGTTTAACTGCCTCGTTGGCCTAGTGGTCCTAAGCACGACGCTACGCTAGAGGTCCTGGGTTCGATTCCCAGGTCGAGCAAAAAGTGTTATTGGGTTTTTCTATGAAATTCTGAGTAGCAGCTCGGAGTTAGGATTTGTGCCCGATTAATGGCAATAGGCTTGACCCCTATTACATGGCACCTAAATATACCGGCGAACCGTGGGTGTACATTGGTACACCTCTGCCTAACCCTTCGGGGAAAATAGGCGTGATGGTATGTATGTCATTGTATGTAGTTTAATAAAGAAAATTGCCGCGGCCCGTTAGTTTGATATTAAGTAGATACTGCATTAAGTTAGTTAATAAAAATCATACCAGAGATTATGGTGGAGCGACACGTAATATTTTAAATATTTATAATTATTATTCAATATTAAACTAGATGTTACTTTCATAATATTGAGTCAAGAAAATCCGTGCTGCCAAAAAAGAACAAACAAAATTGTTGCTCGACACGCAAATAAATCTTTAGAATTAAAGTCGTTAAAGTTTATACGGATTACGGTTCGGTATCTTATCCAAAACTTTAATGCCAAAATCTTGGAAATGAATGTAACGATTTTAATTAAACCTGAATTTAATTTTGATTAAATTGATATCTAAACACAAGAAACATAAGTTTAAAGAAAGTGGAGAGAACTTTTTGAAAAATAGTTTTAAAGAGAGCTTTAGGGAGTTACACAAAACTTTATAGAAATCAATCTAGGTACTTAAGCTTCCAAATTCTTTTTCTCTTTATTCTCTACTCAATCTTTAGACTTAAGTATGTGTAAGTTTGTTTTATTAAAATCGGCCATTAATTTCCATGATCAAACCTGCCCCCATACAATATTTTCTCACGAACAATCAGGTAAAAAATAACTCACCTGCATAACAGTCACAGCTCCATAGGTAATCGCAATCCAGTATATGGAACCCAAGAGTACTCCTCCAGCGATGAAGGGACAGACCTTGTGGGTGATCTCCTCCATAGCATCTAGGAGTGCCACGAACGCTCCCATGGAAGGGAACACTACGATATATTCTGCTTTACACTGTGGACACAGCACTTTACGCGTTATGTTGCCTCTTTGCTTCTCGTCCACCCACCGTTGAAGGCAACTCTGATGTACCTGAAACAAAATAAAGATTATTTTTGTTTTTTGTTGTTAGAAGAACGAATGAAAAACAATAATAAGGTCCCCGCACCTTTTTTATGTTTTTGTTTTTGTGGTTGGCAAACAAGCCGACGGCCCACCTGATGTTAAGTGGTCACCGCTACCTATCAATATGAGAGGTCTTGCAAATGCTTTGCCATCCCAGAGACAGTTGAAATATCTCATGTGCCTGTAATTACACCGGCAGCCATACCCTTCAAACCGGAACACAGCAACACTGCTTTGCAGCAGAAACAAGCATGGTGGTAGTACTTCACCAGAAGAGCTCCTGCATTAAGAACTCTAATATGACTAAACACGGCGTACGGATTAGATATCACATCACTATGTCTACTTTACATGAGCTCAGTAGGTACTTCTCAATTTTATTTTTCTTGCTTATGACGTTCACGAGTACCTTTTAAAGGGTCTAATTTAAGTAAATGACTTGACTTTGACCTTCTCACTCGCTTTGGCCAGTTCCAAAAATACAAAGCACTAATTCAACACGCATGGTATTACTTTAAGTGACAACAACTTACTGACCAGTAGTTACAAAGCTTGGTTGAACAAAAATGATTGCCAAATTAGGCATTAAATTCAAACGAAACATACAAAAAAAGAAAGGCACATGTACTCAAGGGCACAAGTGACCCTTATGCAAGATTACAACGTAAGGTCAACACACTACCTGTACCTCGCTTCTCATTATCCTACAATTAATAACCTATAGCTCCCACGAAAACAAACATCATAAAAGATATAACTGGCTATAAAGACCCTGGTTGAGCCGTTTCTCGACCCAGACAAACGCTGGTAATTAGTAATTACGGTTTTTTAAGAGTAATTGAAGCGCGAGCTAAATATCCAGATACTTTGTGGCAACACATTAGATCTAATTACTTTAATGACAATGTCATGAAGGGTACTTGACAACGACCTTGAGGATGTCTTTAAAAGTCCGAAAAGGTTAAACTATAAAAATAAATTGAGGATTAAAGAAGATTTTATTTTAGGTACATCGTCTTTCACTTTCGTATAGATATGAAATTAATGTACCTGTACAAATTATTTAAAAACATACTTTTCTTAAGAGTATGTACCTACCTATAACATTTTTACCCATATTCTTCTCCGTACGATTTATTTTTCCCTGATAATGGTTTTCCATGGTTATACTTTTTAACGGTCTGGTTGAAAACAATTATTTGACTTAGATCCTGCCAAGCTAAACGCGCAAGCATATTCCCCAGGAGGTAGTTAGAAGAACACCGTTCATTTTTAATCAGTAACAGACAGTCTAACAGGCCGCTCTTTTCTAGAGAAGAAGATATCCATGACGGATATTCACATGAAAACCTGCGCAAATTACACACACACACAAGCACATACGTATGTAGCGAAACCCATCATACATGCTTCACTGAAAAGTGAAATTGACAGTAGATATTGTATCGCAAGAAGTTTATATAATACCAAGGCTCAGAAACCGTGAGTTATTGAGTAGGCTGTTGCCGATATCGAAACTTTATTAGCATAACAATCCACAGACGCCGAAGTAGAAAGGAATGTATTTGCGAATTATGGCGAAAAGGTTAAATACGACATATTTCTGGAAGGTTTACAGCTTGCTTTTAGCCTTTACTGGTCTCCTTTCGAAAGGCAATTATATTAAGAATTGCAATCATAACGGGTAGTGGAAAGATACATGGCCTTCCAATCATCAAGATATTTTTTGTGCTAGACCATACCTAGGAACTTTCTGGTCACAGAAACATTGCAGGTCAAAGTTTAAACTTTTTTTTCACCATAACAAGTTTATGTTTTATAGTAGTATGTGTTAAGCATAGTGTTTTTGATGTATTTTTTTACACCACGTACCTATATCTCCATCTATTTAATCCTACAAACATAGGGTCAATGGATTAAGCACAAAGGTCAGGGCTGCAGTCGACAATGACGCTCTGTAACCACTGGATCGATTGTCATTGAGGCGACATGTCGCAATTATAATCAATCGATACTACTACCGGCCAATAATATAAATACACAGTATAAAAGTATTGATAGAATTCTAGTACAATTAAAAACAGAAAATGGATGTACTGGCCATTTTAACGATTGTTATTTGTAGGCTGTGTAGTGCTGACCCCAATATATTACACGCTAATTTAATATGAAAATTGAATATAAAACCATAATTTAACTGTTTTTCAGCACTTCAGGAGTTATTTAGGTCAGTCTCCAGTAGATTCAAATAACAAAGTCATTGACACGTTTTTGATTTTATTTGCGATCTGTCCAAGGCTTTCGAATGTGTTGATCACAATTAATATGCAAGATATTCATTCGGAAGTCAAATTATTTCGGGATTCGTAGGTCATTTTTAAAATAATGTATTGTACCAATAGCAGCGTTTAAAATGATAATGCAAAAAATAAATAGTTTTGCGTATGACCGCTTGAATAGTAATGGGATACCCGAGGGTAACATTCGGGGTACCATTATGATGGTTTGGAAAAGTATTATGAAAGCTTTTCTTTTACCCTGTAATAATAATCTGCTAAGGTCCAACCGTAGCAGATTATTATCAAGCAAACGCTCATTGATGACTACTGCATAGAAAAGTACTGAATGGAAGCAACAAGACTGATAACGAGGTAAGTACTGTAATTTTCTCTGACAGATACAAACGAGAAACGCAACTTAATTGACGTGGAGCGGAGGTCGACCAACACCTATAGCAATTCTAACATACCACTAGTACCTAAGCCTCAAACAACACTAAATACAGAAAAAAAAGAGGTATATATTATTTACTATATCGAGAATTCCTTGAAAACCAAGCAAATGAATATTAATGACGTAAAAACAAATCGACAAATACACAATGCATACTAACCTACTTCCTATCTAACTCGACCGAAGGTGAATTTGTCCTATATTTATATTGGAACTGTGGCCGATAAAAGTGGCGATAAGGATTGGAATCGGATACAAAGACCCAGGTAGTTGTATGAAAGTTCAAACACCTGTAGCCAGTAGGGCAAACAAGACGGCTATGGAATAAAGATCTTTGTGTCATCTTGCAACAATTGACCTTCGTCGTTTTTTAAAGAATGTTGCAGTTGCGGTTTTGACATTATTCGGTGCAATGCCCTACGGCCTAATTTTAAATACTACTCGATGCAGTTTATTGAACTTTGCAAGTAAAACATTGGAAATTCCGAAATTTCTTTGTAGTAGTTAGTGGGTATAAAAGCAAAATAGGATATGTTTTTGGAGCTTTAACTACACTGCACAAAACTACAGGTGTGCCACTGGCTCTCAAATGCAAATTCTATACTGATCTAATTAAAATATAATGCGCTCGTTGCACGCAAACAGAATACCGCATCATAATCATTTCGCGGAATAGCAAAGGTATATAAAAATTTGTTTTAATATGAATAATGGTTCATTCAGGGTAAATATACTTTATATTGTGTAGACGGTTGCCCAAAATTCCGTAGGCATCGGTAAACTAACACGCCACCACAACCTTTCAACAGGCGTATGTTAATTAAGCGAAGGAATGTGTTATCCTTCTATGGTAATTTTTTATCCTTGAGGCTATATTTCCCTAAAGGTAAGACATTAAGGCGTATTATCCTTATCAAAACCCAACCATTTGTTTTTATGCACCTTGTGTTTATCCTCTCAACTGTTAGGCAGACTTCTAAAGGGCAATAAAAATTGTCTAATCGAAATTTGGCAGTTAACGGAAAGGGGAGGTCATCTGGATGGGATATATAACGCTTATTCCTTACGTTACAATTTCTGCCAGTTAACTCCTACCGCAAGCCGTAATAAAGAACTTCGTTTAAAAAATCACAACAATAAAATGTACAAAGAAAATAACTTTCCAGCAGATGATCCATCCCATATATTGATCAACTGCTGGAAAGCTCTGATAGAATTTGAATGAAATCTTTTAAAGACTCATCCTTATATTAAAATTGTAGATGAAAAATATACAATCAAAAGAATATAAAACCACCCTTTATCTTTTCTGGCCATCAGCATCGGCTAAACTTCCAAAGCAGGTGACACAGACTATATCTATCAGACTATACCTCTGCAACTCTAAATCCTCATAAACTAATGATAAAAACTGTCCTATATTCACTTTCACGCACAATACCAAATGAGTGTTTAACTAACTGATAAAGTACTAAAAACAATAATTTTCCTAATTATCTAGATGATAAATTCAGTGAAGATAAAATGTTATCATACTTTTAATAATATTGGTGTTAATAAAATGGCTACTATTATGCGTTTTAACTTAACATATTTGTACGTTTTGTTTTGAATTTTAAATTCATTTTTATTTTATCTATAGAGGAGGCCTATATCTAGCAGTGGACGTCCTGTACCTGATATGATGATTTCAGTTTTGTTCAGTTTAGGAACATCACTTTTCAACAAACTTTGGTACAAACAAACAACGAAAATAATGTTTCCTCTTTATAATCTTAATATTAGTATATATTAATTTAAAGTTGCAAAGTAGGCACAACAGGTTTCTATAAATATTTCCGTGATTTGAACAACCTAAACCAAATAAAGAATGAAATAAATAAGCTACTAAATAATAGTCTATATTGGCATCTTTGGCTATTTAGCGGCAGATAAGGAAATAAGTTTTGATTATTATGTCAACATAAATTTCCAAATAAACCTATTTGGCCTAAAACTTGCAAGCTAGACTGCTGAAAGTTGTGTTAGCGGAGAGTTCTATGAGGAATTTTACCATAAGCACGCAGCGTCTAGTTTTGTTCCTGGTTGGAATTGGCTAGTACCCTTATCATCATATCAGCTGAACAACGTCTACTGATGGACATAGGCCTCCACTAAAGATAGCCACAATGACCAGTCCTGTGCTGTTCGTACCCTACCTAAGAAAATGCGACGTTGTCATATTTCACATTTTACACTAATAATCCTGACTTTGTTAGATTATTTGGTATGAAAAATAAAAATATAAAATCAAATATAATTCATATGCCAGTTGATATGGTCTCATTCATGCCCTTGTTATGGGATTAAAAAAAAAACAGGTTGTATTTTATCTTGAATGGACAAGCGTAATCTCACATAAAGAATTATTTATTTACATCTCGCGATGAACTGATAACCTTGCCAGTACATTGACTGTCACAACAAGGGATGTGTGACAGCAAGTCTCATCAATATTCATCATCATAAAAATAGAAGTATTGTGTGCAGCAATAACAACATTGAATCTTTGTTCAACTGTCTTATTATATTTACACAATAAATTGAGAACAACAAGAAAGGACAAATGTTTAATGACAAATTAAAGTTTAAGGATAACAAAAGGCTTACTATTCTAAATGATAGTAATGATCGTTTTGCTTTTGTCCCGAGTAATTTGGGGGTTGGTGAACCAAATTTAAAGAACCTGGAGGCCCTTTGGGCATTTGTCCTACTGACAGCGAGCAGATGATTTTTTGATGCCCTATGAGCTTCCTTTTTTTATATAATATACTGTACAGGTTGTAATTTTATTTTATTCAAGTAAATTTTATATTTGAAAAAAAAATCAAATCAAATATTCTTTATTGTGGACCATAGGTTGCTGCATACAATACAGGTGGTGTCAATTAAACAATTAGGATCAGCTATGTCCTACCCTTATAGGGCGTACAACAAACTTTAAGAACCTTAAGCATGAATTATTTTTCTGGTCAAATCGTTCTCATTACATTATTTTAGTCATTCCCAGATTATGACTTATTCACAAACATAGTCACACAAAATGTCTAAACACCAGGAGACTGTCAGAATCTCAAGAACGGCCCAAATTGGTATCCTGATTACTTTCAATTTCTTGGCACATACGATGATTTAATAGGGTGGCCCTATGGTTGAATATCAGTTCTTCTTCTGACATCAGTAACCATGTCAGAGGCCCTTGAGGCGGTTTAGAAAGTCTGTCACTAGGGTGTTTGGGGTCGTTAGACCTTACTGCCCACACGATAAGAAGAAGAAGAAGAAAATTTACTGAAAGATTTTTCCACAACTGTTGAAGTAATTACAAAGTCGGCTATTCAAAATTCATATGCGTGACTAGGTACTTATAATTTTATTCACAATTCACACTTTGCTAATATTGTTACAAACAATGAGTCATCATATTTATATTATTCAAGAAGTCAAATCAGTTGTTTCAATTAGATCATTTAAAAGATGCTTTTGAATGTCATTTAGAAAAACCGAATGGAATCCAGTTTCCCCGTCAAACAGATAGTTTTGTATAGAGAAAAATGCTTAAAAATTGAAATATGGAATGAAAAATAGGCAGACCAGTTTTCTTAAACTAAACTTTTACAATATTTCATTAAATACATCAAAGATTTTTATTGTATGCCACTCCACTACCACCATTGTTTATGGTAAGGTTTTCTATTGTATAAATTAAACGATAACAATGAAAAATCTAATCTTAAACATGATTTTTAATCAACTGCATGCAAAATTTGTTTATGATTAATAAATTCAAGTATTGAAATGTTTATATTATGTTGTTTGTTTTTCAACAAACAAATTAACTGATGATAATGCACACACGAATGAGAATGCAATATAAAACTTGCACAACTAATTTTCAACTACCTACCTAATTGTTTAACAATTGGAGCAAACAATATAAACTTTCACTTCCTTACATGTTTATATCATAAATCGGAAGCGCGGATTATGACCGCGGCGATCTAGAACAAGTGCACTTACCCATTTCGTGGTCCCGATGCACTTACAAGGCTGAACCCATGCCGCCAGTCTATCATCCGCTTCCGTAGCAAAACACACCCAACACGACTTAGTATTGTCATCCTCGGCCGACTGCAACGCCTGGGAACTAGCCAAACTTGAAGGCTGCGCCCCAGACACTGGCTTTTCACCAGACATCGTGAACTGCGTTTACAATAACGTTATAAAAAAATCACACTAAAAAACAGATCCGACAAGCGTTCCACAATAGTTCTCAATAACAACTGACAACGTGCCTGTGTGCCAATCCTTGACGTTATTATAACAAAACCATATTTTTCTCCGCAAACGATAAAAATACTTTTGTAATCTTAATCAACAGCTGTTTTTGTCGCAAGGTTTTTAGAAATTTCGTTCGTTTTGACAAGACTCTGTGAAGTGTTGGTCTTCAAAATAAAATGAATGGTTGAAAACGTGAACGAAATAGTGATGTGACCGATGTTACTATACTACAGTCACTTTTTACTCGATTTAGTGAAACTGTGGACTCGATTTCGATTAATAAAATCTAAATCAATTCTAGTTCTACTCGAACCGCTAGTCTCTCCACTATCGTTACTAATATTTTAATAAATAAAGTTCAAATACGAATTAAATGTAATATATATTTTTTCCCGTTTTGATAACTCGTACAGACGCCAGCACATCAAGCTACTCGAAACTGTCAAATTTTCGCAATCAATTGGACCATATTCTACAGAAATAAAGTTGAAAATCTATTAAAGTTTGACAGATTGTAGTAGCCTGATGTGCTGGCGTCTGTACAAAGAATTACGGAACCTAAACCGTGTCGAGTGATAAAACTGAATACGGCACACGTTCCATCAATCGAACAAACGAAGAAAATGGTATCCAATGGTACAAACTGATAGTTACGGTTAGTGGTGTTGACTAAAATGTAAATAAACTATAACGTCCCTGCAAAAGCACAGTAAGTAATTGGTACACAGATATGATACCTCTATACTTTAATAAAGAAACTACAAAAAAATTATGTGAGTTCGTCAAATTACTAATCTTTAGTCGATTAAAGAAATTGAAATAAACCCGTCATTATAATAATATGTATAGGCAACAGTTTCAACACTTTTTCTTATGCTTAGAAATAAAATTTAATTGAATAGTTGTCGTATGTATTGTAATGCAGTACCTGTATTATAACGCGATGATAAAACAGATTTGTGAATAAAAGATGAGAGATTTTATTTTGCGGCCTGATGATTTACTAACCAAAAAGTATCAATTAGATTCTCACTATACCTACTGGCTAGATTTACCTTATTTTGATTTTTCATCAATCCAGTAAGATGATTATTCTGACATCTATCAGTCTTTAATGTCAATGATGTTTATCAACTGGAACATTACAATTCCATGCTATAGTCGATTTTTCAATTAGTAACATTTTTTTGTTAAATCCCTAGTACATTGCGTTCCAGTTCCCTCTCAAAACAAAATAAGTTAATTTAGCATTTATATTCTGTACGTGTTATTTCTCTTTCCCTCGCGTTTATTTAACTTCCGTAGAAACGTCAAGTGCATGCTTAAAATACTACCATTTTGAGAACTAGAACACAAAGGTCAAAAGGCACAGGCACTTTTTAAGTATTACAGTGTTCAACAATCAACTCAGTGTCAGCTGGTTTGTGGTTCTAACCACGATTTCTGTGTGGTTTTGTGAACGAAAATGAGTTATTGAATGGTTATTGTAATCTATGAGTAAAATAACATTAATCATCTAAGAAGAATTGGACTGAATTCCAGCAAATTGTAAGTTTTTACACTGTACCTAACTTTCACAACTATTAATACCAAGTTCTGCCGTTACTTTACAGTAAGTTTACTTCTATGAATAAAATTAGTTACTTTGCATACTTTTTTATAATTTAAAAATCACCGTTCGAGCGTGTTTGCTACTGTTTTCTTAAATTTTAACAAAAACTTAACCATACCTTCCATTTACATAACATTGAATGGAATTATTTTGATTTAATAAAAACAATTACTTAAATAAATCTGTGTACAAAAAAAAAAAGAATTATAATTTAATTATCAAAAATATTTACTACAATATAATATTACAATATAAATATTGCATTAAGTATAAAGTTTAAAAAATTAAATGCATAGAGTTAAGTAATTTCTTAAAAATTAGTTTGCCTGCTCCACAGCTGATTATCATATTCATAACATTAATTTCATAACATAACATCATGTCTTTAGGGCCAGGCAAGTCTGTAGGTACATTTTCCCAGTTATCTTTTGAGACCCGGTAAAATGGGGTAAGCATTGCCTTTACCATGCACAAATCCAGAATTAAAGCTAGTACTAAGAATTTCCTGACAGAAAAACCTAATAACACCTTCCCCCAACCTGGCTATTAACTGGGACCTTACATTCAACAGTAACATTAGGTTGTTGAACAGCCAGTGAATTAATAATTGTAATGCTTGAGAATTTTTGACCAATGAGGATGTTTATTACAAACTGCAAAAAAAAGATGCTCAAAAATTTTTACTTACTCAGTTTAATGTATTTTAATAGTATGTGCATAAACAGCTGCATGGAAATGTACAGTCATTATAGCCTCATGTATGAAAACATGAGGAACAACAAAAAAATGGGTGCCTCTCAGATTTTTAAAAACATTCATGCTAACTCTGACTCCCTCCTATGTGTGCTTTTATTTATTCATATAGAATCTCCAACATCTTAACTGCCTCATTAGGCTGGTGGCCCTAAGCGCGACTGCTACGCTATAGGTCTTGGGTTCGATTTCCAGGTCAAGCAAAAATTCTATTTTATTCTCAGTAGCGGCTTCCTTTATACAGTTTAAAAAATCCATAATTTCTTCAGTAAAAGGAACATGTAAGCACAAATGATTATTTCTTAAATTTTCTGCATTCTGTTTCTGCCTATTCCACAATAAGTTCAAAATGTATGAAAATTAATAACTTATTTTTTTTCTGTTTAAAAAATAGAAGGGCTCTATTGTCTTTTAAAGTAGGTACTTATCTACTTTATTTAAAGTTTCAATGGGTGCATAGTGTTTTGTTTGCTGCTGTGTGGCATGTTGTATTGCCTGTGAACAGCCTACGGTCTGCACAGATGGCTCCAATAAGCCCAAACAATTTTCTTTGATTCATTAGATAATGAACTAAAAATCAACATGAATAGAGTAAAAAATTGCATGAAAGGTATAATTCTGCGCGGCCTGTTTTTTGCTCGCAATTTTCATGGTCTGTTTGCTACGCAGTCTGACTCTGCACACCCCTTATTCGATTTGCTCTAGGCTATCGTATAGTATTATCTACTACTATCTAGATAATCTAGATTCTAGATAACCATTCAACTTCAAAGCTAAGCGAGGTAAGATTGCTCGTACGCGTCTACATACACAAGACAAATCACGCTGGTGACCGGTTACCCTTGAACAAACTTACAAACGAGAGGGGAATGACGTTTAAATCAACTCGCAAAATCGCGTCTGGTACGTCACTAGCCAGTACTCGCGAGTCGCGCCTCAAATGCGCGCGTGCCTACATTCGCATCTTCCCGCGCCTTTTTCAAATTTCGAACAAGGTACATTTTATTGTCACTTTCACTTAAATTTTGGTGTTGCATCATTTAAATCACCATGCGTTATGCGTGTATGGTGAACCTGCTTCTTACATAGGCAGCCATGTGATATTGTGTCGTTCGAGATATTTCGTAATGTGTAATCTTGTTTTTGTATCTCTTGTTGATTATGAAATTACCTGAGAGCGTGTTTGATACAGTGTCCGTATTTTAGGTTTGAGCAGTAGGTATGTAAGTGCCTGCGTAGTTTTTTGCGAAGGTTGCAAACAAAGTCCGCTGAATTGCTAATTTCCAACTGGAATCTACGTAGGTAATGTGAATAATGTAATGTATTTTTATTTAAACACAGTGTAAATACATTCTGTATACATTTTAGCAGGCAGTACAATAACAAACAACTACAAACAATCTCCATTCAATTTGGATGAAACAAGGAGTCGATGTTAGTAAACAAACATTTTTCATTGTACGTAGGTAGGTAGATAACATTTTGTTGGATAACCACAACAGTAAATAATATTTTACTGGATTTAGGCGGATGCAAGGTATGAAAGCATGCTACATTGTCTTTGGATCCCGGACTTTGTATATTTTCGGTGAAGCATAATGTTCGTGTGTTCCCCGCCTAATTCTAGAACCTAGTAGGGTAATGAACTTAGTGAAATCCAAAGCCCCAATACTAAGGTTGCCATCAAAAAATCGCCTACGCTGGACAAAAACTTCAAAACCCCAGACATTTGGGTGAAATTGAGTTATTTTCCCGGACATCCCAGAAAAAAAATGTTTTAATTTATCGCTTATCTTTCAATTAAGTAATCGGCATTTCCTTGAAACTAACCCCTCCCGGACCTCCCCCGGACTCCCTCTAAACTAGTACAAATCCCGGGGAAACCCGGACGGATGGCAACCCTGCCCAATACAGACTGTCCCGTCGAAAAGAATTTAGTTACTAGGTAGGTAGATATATCGAAACTCAGTCCAGTTTGGCAAGAATTCTCTAAAAAAACGTGACTACATGATTTTTTTAATCGCCGTCAGTCATGTGCCTTGTTGGTTACATTGGAAATACCTACTTACCTTTCAAAAACTCGTGCGCAGATCGTATGTGGATCCGTAATCGTAAGGTCATTCGTATAATAATCATTAATACTGAACAGGTAGCAGTGCCCATTGTGACTGGTCCTAATGATTACGTGCCCTCTGCTGTTATTGTTCGCACCAGTAGATATTGCGAAAGACTGCCTTATGATTCGCAAGTTTGCACATTATTATTCTGTTTGCTTTTAACTGGTAACATGGTAGCTACGTCATAGGCACAACATCATGCATGTCATGTGACTTCTGAAGTATATTTTCCCTAAGTTTTGGTCCTTGTGTACAAAGGGCTGCCATACCCCAAATTGCATACTCTGGACAGTTGGGTAAATAGAGTTTTTTTTTCCGGATGCCCCAGATGAAAAATATTTTTACAATAAAATTAACATACTTTATTTATTATCATAGTCTATTGCTTATCTTCCAATCCCCATCTTCCCCTGACACAACAAGTGTCATTCCGAAAACCCCTTCTGGACGACTCCTAGATGCCCTCTAAACTAGTAAAAAACTAGATGGCAGCCCTATCCGAGAATATTCCTGCATGCGTATTCTGTCAAAATCTCTCTCAGTTTTATGGTGAATAGATGAATTTGATAAACACGAGATGAGCTGTCAAGTCAATCCCTAGTATCATGGGATACTAGCTCACCTTACTCTCACTTGATCTAAACTCACCGAGAGATTACAGAATAGATGGAGATACATAGAATAGATGGGCATCAGCAGATCAGCGTTTTATAGTGATGCAACGGTTGATCTAGAATCATCATTTACCTATTTATATGTATAAAGTTGCGACTTGTGACACTGTTTGACGTAGACCGTCAGATATTCTTAGATTCCTCGTGATTGTTCTTAATGTAATGAAACAGGAAGATATGAAGTATTAACTAGTTTATTTTAACGGTTACAACAGCAGAATAATTCTTAGAATAAAGGCGAAAAAAGTTAACCGCCGACAGGCATGTTGTCGTTCAGAAAAACACTATTGAAAGGGCGCGCGAATCGTTTAGAAACAACGGAGTTAGGTTTATATTCATACTAGCTACCGCCCGCCACTTCGTCCGCTTTAAATTTTTAATATTGGAAGTTTATCCCTGTTGGTTTAATGCATGCATCAATAATTCAATATCTTCTATGTTATAACCTATTAAGAAGTTAACATGAAACATTATGAAGCATTCCACTAATTAAATAAAATGCAACTGTAAGCAATTACCTGTCTGTTTATTTTATAAAACCAGTCTGCTCGTTATCTTGAGCTAAGTACCTACCTACATACCTACTTAAATAAATGAATATATTAATAGACACAAGATATCTAAAGGAACGTAAACAAACAGCGGTCGCGTGGTATAATCACATGATGAATACACCTCGCTTTCATTTTCTCAATTTACTTTTTTTTAAGTACCGGCTAACAGGAAAAAAATGGAATTTCCTACCTTTATTTTTAATCACTTCGTAATAAATAACATAAGTTTTCCTTATAAACGTTTAAACTGTCCAGGATATAGCATTGTGTGTTTAATTTCTATACAAACACTTCCTCATTGGTTTAACTGGTGATTGCCAAACCTGATTACTAAGATCCGATAGATCCCTAATTTCCCTGGACGGGCAGCGTTATTGGGTTCTTTCATTAGAAATTTCTCAGTACCCTGTTCTGTTGTGTTTGTTGTGTGTTGTTGTAGTAGTTCCTGGATTTCAGAGTATAGTCATGTGAATGTTTAATGGCAATAGGCTTGTATCACATCATGATCAGCCGCATGATGTCCACTGCTGGATATAGGCCCCCTTGTATCACATAGATCTTCTTAAAATATCTGCCAGAATAAGGTGGCAATATATCTACACTTCTGTCAACTTCTTTGAGGTATGTAGGCGCTAAGAGTGACGTATTATGTTCTAGAACAATTTACAGGCTCCATTTTGTTGTGTTATAAAATCTGATGTTAACAAGATAAGATTGCTGGTGACACCAATTGAACTCGGTTTTATTACGTTCACTTACAATCACACGGCGACACCAATAAAACATGGCTTGATGCTGTGTGACATTCAATTGAAAATGCATTCAATTGAACTATGACTCTGCAAGTCTCTTCATAAAAAATCTCGGACTTCGATTTTGGATTTGAATAAAAGATCTTTTCTAAAAGTTTATGGGAAGACCGGAGATATATAAATATTTATTTTTTTATCATTATCGACTACTGTAGTGTAGATTTCGTAGGAGTCGCATGACATTACCATTAAAACATATCCTATGACGTTCGGCAATGATGTAGCTTTCTATAAGTGAAAGATTTATAATCGAATCAGAATTTCCAGTGATTACTTCTTATAAACAAACAATATCTTTACGTCTTTATAATTTTAGTTTACAGGTAAATCTTAAACACAGCCGGTTCTGAGCCCTAACACCTGCAGCGAAGAACAGTTATTGTAAATTCCGAAATCCAATAATTAGTTGACTCTGAAATGCATACTGAGACGTATGCCAGAATCATTAGTGCAATAGTAATAACACATGCAGTATACATGTTATTTACATTGCTCGTTAAACAGGTTTTCCTCTAACCAATAATGACTAGTTTGAAACCACTAGACCATGTCTTATTATAGTAGTACCTAGCTAAAACACAAGTTCCGTAATTATATTAGAATTACGTTCCTCGATGGTCCTTCGTTCCGCAGTTTCATGGTCCTTATTCATACTTTCATGCGTTGTGAGATAGTTTGCTTAATATTGCTTAGTTCTAACTGAAACACAAACTCTGTAATTATAAAGTAATTACGTTTTTCTATGGCCTTAGTTCCGCATTTTCTTGGTCCTTATGTATATTTTCATGCGTTGCGGTATAGTTTGCTAAATATTGCGTAGTTCAATCTGAAGCAGAAACTCTGTAATTATAAAATAATTAAGTTCCTCTGTGGTCCTTAGTTCCGCAATTTCTTGGTCCTTAAGTGCAGTTTCATGCGTTGCGGTGTAGTCTGTTGAATATTGTGTAGTTTTAACAGAATACAAGCGAAATATCAATTTCTTTTTTCATATGACAAGCACTACAATTTGCCTGATTCCCTTTTTACCCGACTGCGCCAGAAGGAGGGTTATGTTTTTACAATCCTACTGTGGATTCTATTTAATTTATTTTTCAGTATTTCGGGTATTTTATTAAATTCCCCAAGCAAAGTAAACATACTTACAATTTTTTTTTTTTCAAATATCGAGAAACATTCCTGTTGTAAAGATAGGCTGTAAATAAAATAAAAAATTAAAGGTTTGGCAACGGTTACCACGAAAGTTGGCTATGTGGAGTGAATCACATCTGATGTTGTCACATGCCTGGTGCCCTGTGTCAAGTCACGTACACCACATTACCCACCATGGCCGTTAAAAACTGATAAAAAATAGCAATAGGTAATGTGCCAAACGCATAACAGGAAGATTTTTTATTCAAATATTCCTTATATGTACCTATTTAATTTCAAGAGGAAAATTCTAGTTATTACTGAAATTATTATATGAAGTTCGGTAAAGTTTTCATTTTAACTAGGTAGAAACTTATTAAACATTTACTCGGACGTATTTTAAACCACCTAATACCTACCTAATATTTGATGATAATTATGTACTATTTATTATTCATAAAACAGAACATAAATTGGGCTCGTAATTCTCGAGCTACATAATAAAAGCGCACGGAATTGACAAGCAGACAGAAACGTTGCGTTTTCTAATATTATAGATACCTATGGAATTATAAAATCTTGACTTAAACGTCCTAACGGTAAAAACTTGATCAAAATACAAGACGAGACGACAAACGGGTTCCGAAAATTGTATACAGATGAGGACAAACAGTAAGTAACCTTCTGTTTCCCAGAATATTTTTGCAAACACGATGACGTAATATTTTTAATTCTTTAGGAATAATACGACTGAGGGAATAATTAACTTTGTTATCCGTTACTGGGAAAACCATAGCTGTTTGCAAAAGCTAAGCTCTTTTTCCGAGTCCTAGTCCTAAGTATAGTTGTATAACTTGTATGAAGGCAAATTAATATTAAACTGGAATACGGCAGTGATACGTACGTCTTAATTCATTAATCCCGTAGTATTAGCTAAAATATTAAAATAACTAAACTAATATATTCATATTAGCTAATACCGAAAAATATCGGTATTAATCCATCTCTACTTGGAAGTAGGTACTGTTCAAAATTGTAAAATTCCTTTTTCGAAATAACTGAATCCAGTCCTTTATCATCACCACGCTGTACTTCAAAGTCAATAAAATACTATCAGTGACTTAGTTTGACAGGCCAATAACCTGAGTGGTTGTACAAACGCTAGGCTTAGGTTTAGCTCTTTATCTAGATAATGTCGAGAACTGAAACTTGTACGCTGTGAGAATATTCATTCATACATTTACAACTTGCTGTCTGTATTCATTAGCATTGTCTTAACCAAGTACAGTAACAATGATAATAATATACAACCCGAATTTTGGATAAAAAGTACAAGATATTCTCTTAAAATATATTATAAGAGACAATGAAATGTTGGTACATACTAATTTAATTTATTTGATTAACTGCCTCGTTTGCCTAGTAGTCCTAAGCACGACTGCTGCGCTAGAGGTCCTGGGTTCAATTGCCAGGTCGAGCAAAAAGTGTTTTGGGTTTTTCTATGAAATTCACAGTAGCAGCTCGGAATTTGGATTTCTGCCCGGTTAATGGCAATAGGCTCGCCCCTATGACATGGGACCTAAATATACCGGCGAACTGTGGGTGTACATTAGTACATCTCTGCCTAACCCTTCGGGGAATACAGGCGTGATGGTATATTTTTTTATATACATATTTTAATTTATTAGGCAAACCAGTTTTTCCTCATTATTTTTTAATAGTGTTAATGTTATGCTTATGACTTATGATGATGAATGATACTAAAAGTAAATACATAATATAAAATGCTACATAAAAAAAAATCTAGTAGAGTGGGTATTACGTTTCTACGTTTTTGTTATAGCCTTGAAAATATGGTAATGATTGTAAATGGACATAAAAAGAAGTTATTTTTCTACACTAGCAGTGGAGTAAGATATAAAATCATAATATCTGTGCTTGTGAACTGCACTTTCAGTCTTGTGTTTACCAGTTGGGACATAGGCGAACTCAATTTATTTGATTATTAATACTGCCACGCAAAACTGACTTAAAAGATTGCCTCCTAGGACCACTTTTGTCTTGGCATCCGCAGTTGCAAGTTTCTATTAAATATTTCATTCCAAGATGCAATGTTTTACCAAATCACAATTGGGAAGTCGACACTATTAACAAAAAAATTCAATACGTACTTTATTTTAGTCTTAAAAACCTGATTAATTACAATTACACAACGCAACAGTAAAGTAGAGTTTTAGTTACTTTAAAATCAATAAATAGTTTATCAATTGAGTTGGCAAATGGCAGGGGAATCGAGTTTTCACAGTTCATAAAAAGTATGTCAATTGATATGGTGGTGGTTTCAAGTACCGAATTACCTCAACTATCTGTAATGTTTTAGAATAAAGAGAAAATGGCTCAAGGTATTTTAATAACTTCTAGTATATTTTGTGGTTATCTTTTTGCTAATTGACTTGACACCAATGCTTATTGATAGACTCGAAATTTAAATGGAATTAAATGGATGTAAAATAATCAATCAATAAAACATAATGTTGCAACGTGCGGTGCAGTAGTAATGTGCCAGTTATCCTTCATAGAGTTCTAATCGTTACGACTTGATGAATGATTACAAGTTCACAAGTGGTGCCTCTAGCGTTGTAAAGAAGGCGCAATACCTGAGAAATATGTAGTACGCGCAAGAGAACTTGATACTTGAGACTTGCGCCCGTCTTAGCAGTTGTCATGGCCACTGTAGAACACCCGATTTGGACTCCAATTTAATAATAACGATGCGTGCTATGTTGTAATACTTGTGTGTGTTGAATATTATTTCTTTAATAACTTTTTTCTTGTATGTTTTTTTTTCTTTCTCTTCGTTGTGTTTCGAGCTTTCGTTTGAGAACCAACTTAAAAATATTCTACAATCGTTTGGTTTTTTACAATTTGCATAAGTGCAATCTTTTTTATTAATATTATTCAAGTAGGTACTAGGTACTCACCTTAACATTTACGTACACCTCGAGTACTCATACTATCAGATGTAGATTAAGGTCACGTAGGCGTCGTCAAGGTCATCGTTACGTTTTATATGACGTCAGTAAGCAGTTTTTGGAGATTTTTTAACCATGTTACTCCGTTTGGTGCAGTTATTAGGCATTTACACCGTATTAAAAAAATAAAAAAATATAAAAATATACCATCACGCCTGTATTCCCCGAAGGGTTAGGCAGAGGTGTACCAATGTACACCCACAGTTCGCCGGTATATTTAGGTCCCATGTAATAGGGGGCGAGCCTATTGCCATTAACCGGGCACAAATCCAAACTCCGAGCTGCTACTGAGAATTTCATAGAAAAACCCAATAACACTTTTTGCTCGACCTGGGAATCGAACCCGGGACCCCTTGCACAGCAGTCGCACTTGCGACCACGAGACCAACGGGGCAGTTACACCGTATTCTTCTTTGCATATCATTGTTATAACTACTTAATGTTTTGGATCCGCCTAATTGATTATTCATAATTCTTTTTTATTGAGGTTAAATAAAATGCTACACTAGTTCAAGAATCGATTCATATGTATGTAGGTGTACGTAATATGCACATATTAACTCTACAAATAATGTTCCATCCGTGATTATTTGCACAACAGCGCAATTTATTACTCACGCCGACACGCGAGGTATAAATAAGGCCGTAATATTACATATTGGAAACATCTAGTCTAGACGTTTTTATAAGGTGCCTAATAGATATTTTATTTTTGTTTTCAAGAGCTTCCAAGAGCGTCGTTCTGTCAGGTACTTAATTTATTTTTAACTGCTCTGTTGGTCTTGTTATTGCAAGTGTGACTGCTGCTGAGTGTCGTTGGGTTTTTCCTTTTGGAATTTATTAGTAGCCTGGAGTTGGGAAGTTGGTGGTGTGACACCCTCGTATGTAAAAGCCGTTGGTCCTACGCCTCATCTCTCCTAGGTCGTGTCGGATTGTCGTCCCATCGGATGACCGGACTATGAGAGTGAAAGAAGAGGGAGTGCATCTGTGTTCGTGCACACACTCGTGCACTGGATAGTCTCCATTGGGATTAGCCAACGTGCCTAAAATTCGGTCGGGAGGATATTATCATTAATTTATTGTCTGTCGTATCCGCAGTTCTAATTTTCATACATTTAATGTATAGTTTTTCTATAGCTGCATTTTTACTTTATGGAAAACCACGAAAGCCTATTTTATTACGGTTTTATCAATTACCGACTTCACCACAAACGACATTAAATTCCAATTGAACTTGCGCGACCTTTCATTATCATACCATCGACGTCGTTTTTGCCCTGTCGTTTGCATCCTTAATTAATTCGGTTCTTTTTACAACTGTATGCTTCGAC
Source organism: Caradrina clavipalpis (assembly GCA_932526535.1). Lineage (NCBI taxonomy): Eukaryota > Metazoa > Arthropoda > Insecta > Lepidoptera > Noctuidae > Caradrina > Caradrina clavipalpis. Next base: position 5,386,669 of record OW052110.1, read on the forward strand.
GATTATACTTATCTATTTGTTTTTACGGGTTTCCCAGTTTTTATCAAAATATATGTAACAGTGGGTGCTTGAAACCCTTTTGTGGATCAGATAAGTACTAAGGTACTTGATATGATATTGATTATAATCTAATCGTAGGCGGAAAGCGTAAACACTAAAATAAAACAATACTTTCTGTATTACTTCTATTTTATCTGATTTGTACATTTTTTATTTTCTTGTTGCTATATAATACAGGTTGGCAAAGACATCGTAACGAAAACTTTTAGCATGGAATCAATAGGTACATTAATTCTAGTCCCCGCGAAAACAGTTTTCGTCGGTTCTTTGTACGTGTTGACTGTTGCCCTTTTGTATGGAACAGCTGGTTTTTAATTACCGCCGAAACATTTGCAGCGGTGAATCATGTGTATTCAGGACTTGGTAAATGTTTTTATTAAAGTGTACGATTTACTCGTAATATTGATATTTTGGAAATTCGGATGAAGCACTGTCCAGCATTGTTCTTCCACAATGCATATGTTCAATGGTAATGCAAACTTAAAACTTACTACGTACCCATATAACTCATAATCGTAGTAACTACGTGCAAGAATAGCGGTTCTATTTTAAGATCGCACGGTATTGCATAAGCGGTGACGTATTGCTCGTCTGTCACACACATGACACACACAATACATAATATCCTGGTTCTCCCCTTTGACCATAGAGCTGTGCCATAGCTTGAATGTAACACACATGAATAGATTAAATGATAACATCCCAACAAACAAAAACGTCATATAAGTCTTGACTTATACGACATAAAGTTGGATAGCAGTCTTATAATGATAGTGAGATGACTACTAGGTCCTTTAGACGTCTTTAATTTAACTTATTAGTCGTGCGACGAAAATGTCACAATAAGCTGGTCTTAGCAACGTTGGTAAGACTAAACTAAACGACGTTATATTACAGTCTTAGCTTAAACGTTTGTACGACAACGCAATAGTCATACTAACGTTATGGTCCATTAAACGTTTTGAACTGAACAAATTAGGTCTTTGAAAAACCTTTATATGACATCTATGTAATGTAGCAGTTGTATAGGCGTTTTCACAGCGACGTTTACATAACGATCGTTATCCTGTTTTACAGCGGGCAACTGGAGACTCTTAAATGACTTGGTTGTTTATTTAATACTCAAATATAACCTATATATTACATGTTGTCCGTTTAATGTCATGCCCTGACTTTAATCAAACTTGTAGTCGCTTTTAAGTCAGGTTTTTACTTTAAAACGTCTAGGCCGACATATTTACGGAACGTTTATTATTAAATTTACTACGAAAAATGGTTTTTGTTTTCATATTTTGACCCATGTTTCTTGGGCATATTTTCAAATAAAATTTACTTGAATGTTAAAATGTTTTAACATCTGCACTCCACTTTTACTGTAAATAATATGAAAAGGGTTTTAAATTGATGAGGAACCCTAATAACTATAGCTGTCATGGCGTATTGCATGGTCTTGAAATAACCTTAATACGACTTTATGTCTTTACAACGTCGTAAAGAGATAAGTGTGTGACAAAAGCAACATGGCCTACATTTTTAGAAATAAACATATTTTTATTAATAAAAATATAATCATTTAAACGCAAAATTGCGAGGGGGCATGAAAATCTTGAATAAATACACATAGGTATATTATCATATAACTTTAATACCCAGTCAAACTAAACGGCATGAGAGACAGATACAGTTATTAGCGAGATATATAAATATAAGTTAAATAACACTCAACTTTTATTTCCTTGTGATTATTTATTTTGGACTCAAATCTCGAAACAAAACCACAATCATGTGCCACTAACAAGAAAAATTAATATCATTCAAAAACACCTGTATGACAACAATACAACAAACGAGCCGTTGTAAAGTTATGATGCGACTTCTGCGCGACGAAAATAGTAATTCCATAACGTTCATACGACTTTTGAATGACTTTAACAAAGTCAGCTTGTGACTTTTGTATGTCCATTATAGGACAATGTTGGTCGTATAACTGGGGCCATTTTCGCGTTTAGTAAACGTTATTGTAACGTTAGTGCGACTTAGGTATTACGATCAATGGAATTAAGATAACGTTTACTAAACTTTTGAACGACGTTAAATTGTTAGTTGGGATTCTATTAATGTCAAAAAATGGTCCTACTGCTAGAATCAAAATTGCTAGCAAAAGCACCACCTTTTTTAATGTTCTTTGATATCTTTCAACTTTACTTGATTGTGCTAAGTATCAGTCAGTATAAAACTAATCTTCTATACTGGTAGAGTGGTCTTTGGTACTAAATAATTGAAGTATTAATAATAAATATAGATAAACAACAGGTAAAATTAGTACTTCAATAATTTATGGTCAATTAATTATATTTTTTAAATGAACCTATGTATTGTGAAAAAGAAAACTGGAATAAGAGGAAACGAAATACTTATCCAACTATCGCCCACCTAAGATTTGCAGAGGTCAGAAAACAAGACAAACCACAAACTATGTTGTGATTCAAAATATCGCTTACATTGCTGGGAGACAACCGACTAGTCGCATTTTTTAATCTTTTTACTAACAACAAATTCTCAGCTTAAGATTGTTACGTGATACGAGAAATGCAATAGATTATTGAGTATTTTTTAGAGACCTTCGAATTATCAAACTGAAGTTGCTTCATTTATTTGATCTAATCCTGAGAATTCTTTCCCTAATAGAAAGCGTTATCCTATATAGTGTTATCCTTCAGTGCCATAAGCTTTATTTCATTATCAGAAAGTTAAATATCCGTAATAAAACTCAGGGGGAAAAGCTAGTAAGGTATATTTTTAAAGATGGTTAATATCATTGACGACCAGCTCCATTAAAAAGTGGTTCGTCGCTGTCGATATTAATATTCATAAAGCAATTTAATCTCATCATGCAAAGGCACGGCTGCCGGACGCATCTGCTGAAGATAGAAGGGCTTTCCATTACTTTGACGTTACAGCAGCCACAGCTACAGTAAAGCCTAAAATTGCATAACTTTAGTCATGAACAGGATAAAAAGTACGAGTACATTTTCGACAGCCGGAACCGCTTTCACACTGCCAGAAAATCTGCAAGCACTTTGATAAGCATACAGGATATGACAACTCCGCTTTCTCTCACCAAGTGCAAGGCAAACATCCAATTGACATCCACACAGATACAGCTGTACTTCTCAGTACTTGTGTCCTTATCGGTGATACTAAGTACCTATTGAAGCTAAGTGTGGCGATAACGAAGGGGTAACACGTTGCTAAAATGAAGCTACCATTCGATCAACAACTGCACAGATTTCCTTTATTTGACTTTTACAACCTGCACGTGGTGATAAAGCACTGATTAGTGATATAATAAGTGATTTATTATTATGTGTTACTAACCTACCGCTGCCAGCTTATAAAGCTTTTATCACACATAGTATTCTGCCCAATTTCGGAACTCACACGTGTGGTCACTCCTCAGAGAAATAGATATAACTTCTGTGAGAGTTATCTTTGTGACTGTTCTTAGGATTGGTACTTTTATTGTTCAACCTTTTGAATGTTTTGACCATTCACATTATGTAGCTCCATCCACATTCACATTAGCGTATGTGAAAGTCGTGGTTTGGGGGCATGTAAAGAGGAGGTGGACAGAAACACATGTGACTAAAAGAGTTATGAATATAAATGTGGATAAATGGAAGAGAGAAAGACCAAAGAAAATATAGGTGAGTAGTGTGAAGAACGATGTAATAAATAAGGGAGTCAATAATAACCATGACAATTGACAGGACGGAATGGACGAAAAAACGTGTTGCGCCGACCCCAACGACCCCAAGTAACATGGGGCAAAGGCAAGATGATAATGGTAAACTAACAAAAGATGAAAGTTCAAATTGTTATCATATTCAGGAATAGTTAGCGTGTGCTTATCACAACATTAATTTTCACATCATTAGTGAATGCATGATTATTAGACTTCCCCGATTGATCTATAATGAACAGAAGATCAAGACCTCTATGAGGAAAATTAGATTTGTTTACACGCTTGGTATTTCCCTGAAACTGAGCCTTGCTACCGGCGTGACGGGGATGAAATTCTTATCTCTTGATCATATATCCTCATCATTTAATAATTGTTTATTAATATTTATTAGATAAGAGGATTAACCCTGTAATCAGAGTGCGTATACGGAGTAGGTATTCGGTCGACTTATATTTTATCATCATGATTACGAAACACAATCCGCATAAATCAGTACCTCAAGCCACAACATAGTACTCCGATATTGTTATAGCCTCTTATTTTCCGCTCGTTTTCTTCCAATCCATTTACGGAACGTGTTTTGCATACCCAAAGAGAGGAAATAAAATATACTACATTTGTTGTAGATGCAACTTCTTGGTCCTTTGGTCCGGAATTTTGCTAAGACCTCACGTTATATTAATAATGTGTTACTTTGCCTTCGTTTACTCCTTCATCAGTTTCAGTTTTTATGGCATTTTTTTGTCCTTAAAGTTTAAATTCCGGATCGTTACAATATTTTATCTTAGATTGACCAATCGGAACTCTTAAGATTTACTACGCTGTTTATATTTCGCAAATCCCCCGTAAACCGTGTCCAGTTACCCAATGCCAGTAATCGACGTTGAATAATATCAAATCGAACAACAGCTAGCGTCACAAAGTCACAATAGTTTGTGGATAGTCATGAGGTCAATGTCGATACGTAATTACATTTCAACACCGAATAATGATCCAACATTAAGTAACCGATAAGAGGAGAATCGAATCGAGAGATGAGTTGTTTTATTTTTCACGCTATTGATTGTTATGTAAATTATCTCGCTAATTACATTTTATAAAGTATTGGCAGACGCAATAATTATTATCAAATTAGGGTACAGCCTTGTGAAAGCGATAGTTAATTTGACACATTGTTTTTGTTAAATTTACTTAATTAATGAATTACTGCTACTAATTCTGTAATTCGAAACAAAAAAAAATAGCTCTTCAATTTAAGGGTGCCAGGCTGCTGATAGTTTTATCAAATATGTCGTCAGTAGTAATACAAAATAAGCACTTTTATTTTAAATTTTATTTGCGTAGCTACTAGGGTTTATTTTACATTAGACAAGTCACTTTTTTACTACTACTACTAGTCAATTTCAGTTTTATTTATTGGCCTCGTTTACTGTTCCATCATTATTTAATCATTAATGTTTTATGTGATCTTCAATTTAAAACAGGTTCCATTATTTATTTGTGAATTGATATGATTCATGAGATGGTAATACATCTTTGCAAGCAATAATAAAATATGTATATAAGTAAAAATTAAATATTGTATCTATCCTATGAAACTTTTGACAAGTATCAAAACTGTTGTGTTAGAGTAAAATATTAAAAGAATGTAGAGTTGTTCTAATACATTTGATTATAACTGGCCAACTGCAAGTTGAACTAGTACACGAAGAGTGTACCACCCACCGTATAATATTTAACACTTCATAAAAAAAATAAGTTTCTTGTGGAGACCTTTATTTATTTATTTATTCAATTTTTAATATTATTGTTATAGAGGTCTTATAAAAACACATTGAAAATTTCACATGTGTGTCTATTATGATTCCAACATACAGCCTTGTCACAGAGGGACATTGGAGTCCTACTAATAGGGTCCCATTTGGCACTTCGAATACGGAACCCCAAAAGGTAGCTAGTCACCTAATGGTGATTGCTTCCATACCATCACAAAACTAATTGATTAATTTTTCCACAACGCTAACCAAAAGGTGCTCTCCGTAATCCAACACGCTGATTACAAGGAGTTACGTAAAAGCGTAATTACTTTCACTTGTTGTTTACTGATATAATCTATAACAGAAAATGTAAGTACTACAAGTAATCGAGTAGGAAATGTAGGAAGTCGTTCCTATTCGTTGCTTATATCAATTTACACAAGTTTATTGTGCTGTACATTCGGTTTTAGTAGCCATTGTGTAAACACTGTTCATTTGTCACGTGACTGTACTGTCAAGTTTTGGTGTTACCGCTAAATAACAGATAGGTAGGTACTGACCTACGTACGAGTATGTGTAGTTGTGTACGTACCTATGCTACAAACATTTTGTAAAAGAAGTGTAATTGGGTAATAGAATAAATGTTTTTTGTTTTGTTTTAGTACTTACTTACGTATGAGATAATTTTTCAGGATTGTCGAGATTTTTTTATTCATAATATTTTTTCTGCATTACTTATAAAACTTTAAGTACTTTCAAGGTGAAAAACTGTGGAAATGTTTCGAAATAGGACTTTCCATATTTTTTGTTAGATACTCATAAAGCAATGATAACAAAAGCCAGAAGACAGAAAAGCAAAGACAGAGTAACAAGAAGAAAACACAAATCAGATAAAATACATAACGTACGTGGAAGAGATATCGGCCTTGCAACATGTTACCATGCATTCAGCACAAGATTCTCGACCATCCAGTGTAGAATTGACTGTAGCTTATGAAAAAAAAAACAAACAAACAGTTCAATACATTTATGACCTTGTAGGTATTGAATTTGATGTCCCATCCACCTTATATATCAAGAAGAGAAACTAAAGGACCTAGCACGACAATGGAAATTGCACGGCAAACAAGTAATTTCTAAAATGATGATGGAACACTGTAATTGAACTAACCAAACAACTCCTAGCTTTCATAGACAAGACAATGGCAGAGACATAACGACTGTTTGAACTATTATGATGGAAGCAGTCATTCATTTTAATAGATGTTTCCTTCACTAAATTTCGGTCACGGCGGCCAATTTCAATGGAGACTAGATAAATACGCAGGAGATATTATAGTGCGGTTAACGGCAATAGGTTTGCCTTCTATTACATGGGATCTAAACTTACCGGCGAACTGTGGGTGTACATTGGTGCCTACATCTCTGCCTAACCCTCCGGGGAATACATACCTACAATATGCAATATGCGTGATGGTACAAGTGTATGCACAAACACATGATTGTGTGCTTCCTCTTCCCTCACTCTCATATTCCGAAAGGACGGCAAACCAACACGACCAGGGAAAGATCAGGCGCAGGACCAACAGCTTTACGTGCTTTCTGAAGCGCGAGGATGACACACAACCAAATTCCAAACTCCGGGCTGCTACTGTAAAATTTCTAATGGAAAACAAAACAATCCAATCAAACGAACTTACATCAGAATAAATGGCGGTTTCTTTTGCAATCTTTGCTATTTGAAGGAAATATCAATTTGAAGAAGATCTACAAAGACCGCCGGATATGAAACGAATATCGTTTATTTTAGGTGTTTATTCACGAATGGCCAATTATATTTTATAGACGCATCTATTCACCTTGAAAAATGAGAACGTTGAACTAACATTATTATTAGCGGTAATCTTACTACTACTATTATAAACGCGAAAGTGTGTGGGTATGATAATATAACTGTGGTGTGGGTATGGATAAATTGATAGATGAATGTTTGTAACTCCTTCACGCTTTAACGGCTGTAGTGCGATTCTCTAAAATGCAACCTCGAAAACGAGTCTCACTAAAGTTACCGCGCTCACTTCGATAACGAACCTATTTAACTTTGGTTGTGTTTTCGCTTGCCGTGGTGACGTCACCGGCGTGATCGTGTTTAACAGAATACCATTTTGTTATCTCACTGCGAGTTCAGCTTTCGAATTACGAAGTGAGGCTTAGAGAATCGCACTGCAGAACGGAATTAGATAAATTTATTTAAGCACACCTTACTTCACACAATAGTCATACTTTTTATCCCGTTTTTTAATTCCCATGGGATAAAATAAAATTTTTGTCGTAGACGAAGTCGAAGGCAGAAGCTAGCTAGTATTTATGTATTGTTTTACAGTCGGTTGCCGTAATGTAATCTAGATCGATTTCTTCGCGATCAAGTAAGATTGTAGAAAAACTCTGTTATACTCGTACATTGGTTGAGAACTGGGATCGATCTATATAAATCACGTTATAGTACTTGCATTCTGACAGACATGGTGTTAAAATATTGGTCCTTTCGTGTAATTATTGTGAGTAACATTGACACTACTACTAGTACAAATCCAGTTTGCGTATTATTTACTAATAATATAGCTTGAAAACGTGTTATTTAGACAAAACTAAGGCTAGTAAGTAACTACATGTTTTGCAATACAATCTATGTTACGTTGTGTTTATGTGTACATTACGTGTTGCATTACATTACTTCTTAAGTTACAATAATAGAAACCGAAATACTACTGCGGTTTTGGTCCTTCGGTACAAACATATGTATGACCTATAGGCCTACTTATAGCTAAGTGGCGAGTACTCCATACAACTCGATTCCTACCGGCTTTCCTCTGGAAGTTCGGAACAACAGCTACTTCAGCGTCACTGAAAAATGGTACAGCCAATAGTAGTTTATTGCAGATATTTAAAATACATCAACAATTAAAAATATTATGAAAAAACGGCTATATGTTTGCATTTGTGCTTTGGCTCCTTTTAGGACTATTGACCCTTTGGCCTTTGCCATTATTGCTCAATATTCTCTTATTTTTTTGCAATGTTTAATCATTAATGTAATCAATGATGTCCTCCGAACCAATAACAACATGGTGAGAAGAATCACCATCGGCCCAGGTGACACCAGACTAAACAACAATAGGCAATAGGATGATTTCCGTAATCGTAGCGACAGACTTCTACCCGCCAATGCATCGCTACGTTCACTACTAAAATCTCATTGACATTGAAATGTTATCTAAGAATAGCTAGACCCAGTTTACTTTTGTCCTAGCAACAACTCAATCATACGCATTGACATTATTTGGAAAATTTTCAAACCTACTGATTGCGTAAATATTGCCTAATATTAAAACAACCATATTCCATCTTCGTAAAATAAAGATGAGATTTCTCAAAACTCATAAATATGTGCATGTTCAAAACCGAATGGCGTCCGTTGTTTTCCACTAGGCCTGGAATAAATTCATGAATTTTAAGCTTGGGTTATTCTTGAAGCAAATATTTAATGTATTCAAACAACACACAAATGTAAGCAAGTCTACAAAAGAAAAAACAATCAACAAATTGTTCTACCGTTTATTTGTGAACTCCTATTTATTTTTACAGTGCGAATTGCATTACAAGAAGAGTTGAAAGTTTGAAACGAGACCATTCATAAGTCTAACAATAACCGACACGGTTATATAACTGATAATACATAATAATATGTGTATTGTGTAGCAATTCAGCAGCATCTACCACAAATACTTGAGAAAACAGTAGAGATCTTGTATCGGATAAGTAATATCTGTATTTGCTTTATAATATAATATACCATCACGCCTGTATTCCCCGAAGGGTTAGGCAGAGGTGTACCAATGTACACCCACAGTTCGCCGGTATATTTAGGTCCCATGTAATAGGCGGCGAGCCTATTGCCATTAATCGGGCACAACTCCAAACTCCGAGCTGCTACTGAGAATTTCATAGAAAAACCCAATAACGCTTTTTGCTCGACCTGGGAATCGAACCCAAGACCTCTAGCGTAGCAGTCGTGCTTAGGACCACTAGGCTATCGAAGCAGTTCTTCTACCACAAATACTTGAGAAAACAGTAGAGATCTTGTTTCGGACAAGTAATATCTTTCTTTATTTGCTTTATAATCTTCTTCCAATAGTCGGAAAGCGGTTGGTCATCGCGCCTTGTGATGCGTGATGTTATCATGACTATTCATTTCTTTTATGTAAACAACGTTTAATTTGTTGTTAACGTTTTTTCCTGGTTTAACTAGCTTAGTTTTGCGTTTGTCAGCTACTAGACCCACGTTAGATCACAGAACTGGTCCTTTATCTTATTGAAACGCATGTAGTAGACCAAAGAAAAATAATCTTTATAGTTAGATACATAAACATAATAGAAGTTAGGCTATAAATATTATGTTAATAAAACAGAATGCACCCTGTAAAAGTTTTTGGTTTTAAAGCATAGTTTTGAGTTCTGTCCATTTTTAAGCTTTATCAGACGGAGTCTGGGAGACTCAACTAGACTTAAAACATTTGTCAAAAAATAACAATAAAGTTTATATATGGAACCGCGGAAAGTACAAGTTAATATATCTACTTATCATCATCATCAGCTTTTCGCAGTCCACTGCTGGATATAGGCCTCGCCCAAGGTGCGCCACTGAACCCGATCTTCGGCTCTCCGCATCCATCAATCTACTTATACTATGGCTATAATATAATTGAATACGTAACAGCAATCGTATTGTATTGCATAGCAAATCTCAGCCGATTATAATATTGAGGAGGTCACGTACTGATTCAAGGGCAATTTCAGCCATGTCTCGATACGCATGGACGGTTTTATTTTAATCTGGTTCAGAATCATAATTATTTTGATTTAACATAAATTACGGAGCACTATCCTGACTAAAAGGGCCAATATTTTGTATATTTTTGAAACAGACTTTTTACTTAAGGAATATTTTAATTTAAATATTCTGCCTCCACTAACTCCTTAGTAGATCGTAAAATTACTGTAGTATACTTGCGTATACTTATCAAGTTTAATTAAAATCGGCTCATTTCTTTCCACTTACATATTTTACATGATGTAAAAAAAATTGAACTTAAAAGTTTGTATGAATTAGGTATTCTTTTGTTAATCTGGATCATTATCTATCCTTAAAAAATAAATATGATTGATGTGTTGTGCATTGTTATGTAAGGTCAGGCAGTACTGTAACCACTATCAGGTGGTCACAACAAGTCTTGGTGTGGGGACTTCCAACTACACACATACATACATACATAAACTCACGCCTTTTTCCCATGGGGGTAGGCAGAAACCACAGAACGCCACCTGCTACGATCCTTACATACTACTTTCGCCTCGTTCACGTTCATACATCTGGTCATACAAGCACGCCGGTTACGAGTACTGCACACCCGACCTTTCTGAAGAACCTCACCAATAAGGTCAGGGTAGGTCTTTCTAGGGCGTCCCCTCCCGGCGTTGCCACTCACGTCTACAGTTGATTTAAACAGACTGTTCTGACTTCTTGCTCACTACGGACACAAGTATTATTTGAATTCATTCTGGAATTCACCTAAGTGTTTGGATACCACTTATTAACCTCTACGGCCAGGTTGCATTGGCATTATAACCTTTACAGTACTGACACCAATAAATAATGCAAGTAAATATAACTGTGCGGGATAGTGTAATAAACAGTACATAACAATATTATAAGTGTGCGGAATAGTTTAGTAAACAATATGTGCGCCATACAGTAGTAAAACAGTGTAATATCGTAAGCAATCAGTGTACGCGAGTAGCGACTTATTATGTAGACTTAGTGTTGTGTAAATAGTAGAACTTGGTATATAATGTAACTAGTATATAAGGAATTTATATAGATTGAACAATAAAGCGAATGTAGGCTCATAGACGTAAGGATTGCAAATGTAAACAACAGTTTTTGTTCAAAATTTAATTTATTGGTCTACCCACTACTTGCGCCTACGTAGGCTTGAATAAATGTAGGGCGACTGAGCCCGATATGGTCACTTCAAAAATCACTTGGAAGAATAAACAGCTCCTGCCTTAGAACGTTTCAAGACTTTCATTTCTCCACCAACCCAGCAATAAGGTGTACCCCGTACATCAAATGGTCCTTCGAGCCGGATATTGTGGAAGAATCAAGCCTTGAAGATCGTCAGGAAATAAGAAGTCACAACAGAAAATCATCGATTGCGTCATGCCGGTCACACGCTCGGTAGGAAGAGGCCGCAAACCTGCGAAGGAACCTTCGTCAGAAGACACCGCCACGACGTCAGCATCAGGAACCGGTACGGAAACCGGGACGACGACAACAACAGACACGACGACATCGGGAACCACCGCCGCCACGGGTACCACAGAACATACTGAGACCCCGGCATCTACAGTCAGCACCGATGCCACCGTCACCGCCGCCGCCGCAGCCGTCGCCCCCACCTCCGTCGCACCCCCTGCTCTCGTCACCGCCGCCGCCGCCGTCGCCGCCGCCCGAGCCAAAGCTATCGCCATGACCGAGGCTATCACCGCGGGTCCTCCTAAACCAGACCCGCATCAGAAGCATCCGATGAGACCGCCGCCGCCCGTCGTGGACAACAGGAAGGAAGACCTACCTGAAGAAACCGTCAAACGGGTCAAGAATACAGCGGGTCCGCCACAGCCGAGCGGACCTCCCGCGCCCCGCACCTCTAGCAAGAAGGGGGGAGGGGGGGGATCGATCCACAGCAGAGTAAAGTCCTACAAGCTAGCCAAGGCTAAAGAAGAGTTGCTACGCCTGCAAATCGAATTGGCAACTGCGCGCCTGGCTACCCTGCAGGCAGAAGACACAGAAGATGAAGAAGATGATGGCTCGGTCTTCTCCAAGGAAGAAGCAACCCGAAGAGTCGACAGCTGGCTGGAAACACAACAGAACAAACCTGCGCACACGACCGCCGGACTACAGGAGCGGACAACAGAAGAGCCGGTGGCCGCCTGCGTGGAAGACAGCGTTCCAGTCATCACAGAAAACCATCATCAGACGCATCGCCCGCAGCAGTCACCGGCGGGAGGTCAGTCCGACCTCGCCGCACTCGCCGATGCCATCACACGCGCCGTCAGCGCCGCTCAACGTCCGAAGTTCGTCGAGCTGCCGATATTCACCGGGTCACATCAAGAGTGGCTACCCTTCCGCGCCGCCTACTACGAAACGGAGAACATGTATACGGCGATCGAAAACACAAACAGACTTCGAAGAAACTTGAAGGGAAAAGCTAGGGAAGCAGTTGAAGGCCTACTCATCACGAACACGCATCCAGCTGAAGTCATGAAAACTCTGGAGTCAAGATTCGGGAGGCCGGAGTCCATCGCCATGGTGGAAATGGAATCACTCCGCGCCCTGCCGCGCCTCACCGAGTCGCCGCGTGATATCTGCATCTTCGCTACGAAAGTTTCAAACATCGTCGCGACATTGAAGACACTCAACTGTATCCACTACTTGTACAACCCAGAAGTTTCGAAGACCGTCGTAGACAAGCTCACGCCTACACTTCGCTACCGATATTATGACTTCGCATCGATTCAACCGAGAGAAGATCCAGACCTAGTGAAGTTAGACAAGTTCCTCAAGAGAGAAGCGGACCTGTGCGGACCTTATGCGTTACCTGAATCAGTGACGTCGAACGCAGCTGCCACTCAACAGAAAAGAACACAGAAGATCCACAACGTCTCAGAAAATACGAGTGCATCAAAGTGTCCAGTGTGTGAAGAAAGCAGTCACAAGATCGTCGAGTGCGAGAAGTTCAAGAAGCTCGATGAAAACGGAAGATGGGATATAGCCAAGTCCAAACGTCTGTGCTTCAGGTGTCTGCGATACAGAAACAAGACACACAGCTGCCGACCGAACCCGTGCGGAGTCAACGACTGCAAGTACTCTCATCACAAGCTGCTGCACTACAAGAAGAACACAGAGAAGGCAGAAGCTAAAGAAGAGAAGACCACATAAGCAGTCATCAACTCCGCCTGGACCGGCAAGAAGAAGCAATCTTACCTCAAGATATTACCAGTGCAAGTCAGCGGGCCGCGAGCTACCATCGACACCTTCGCGCTGATGGACGACGGGTCAACAATCACACTCGTCGACGAGAGTGTGGCAGAAGCCATCGGAGCAACGGGACCCATAGATCCGCTGAAGATAGAAACCATCAGTGACACGAAGACATTGGAATCAGCATCGCGACGAGTCAACATCAAGCTGCGTGGACTCAACAACAAAGAAGAGCAAGTTCACGCACGTACAGTGAAAAACCTACATGTGTCGTCTCAACGAGTGCCTACAAAAACAGTGGAGGGGTGCAAACATCTCGAAGACATCGCGGGCTACCTCACGTACGCGAACGCCGAGCCGCGAGTGTTGATCGGGCAGGACAACTGGCACCTTCTGTTGACATCAGAAGTCAGAAGAGGGAGCAAAACTCAACCAGTGGCATCACTCACGCCGCTGGGATGGGTACTTCACGGCAGCCAGACACGAACATCAGGGCGCAGCATCGCTTTCGTGTCTCACGTCACAGAAGAACCAGAAGATCCGGAAGACAACTTAGAAGGACTCGTGAAGCAGTACTTCGAGATGGACGCACTCTGCATCAACCCCAGGAGACCGAACACAGATCCAGAAGAGCGAGCGCTTCGAATGCTGGAGAAGACCACCACTCGAACAGAAGAAGGAAGATTCCAGACCGGCCTTCTCTGGCGCAAAGAAGACGTCACGTTCCCCGACAACTATGAAAACTCACTCAAACGACTCGTCAACATCGAGAAGAAGATCGATCGTGACCCAGCGCTGAAACAGAAGTACACAGCACAGATGGAAGCACTCGTCAGCAAAGGATACGCCGAGCCGGCTCCAGCACAGAAGACTCCGAGCAAGACCTGGTACCTACCACACTTTGCTGTAATCAACCCAATGAAGCCGGACAAGCTGCGAGTGGTACACGACGCGGCAGCGAAGACAAGGGGAGTAGCTCTCAACGACATGCTGCTTAAAGGACCCGATCTCCTACAGTCACTACCAGGCGTCGTCATGAGGTTCCGGCAACATATGATCGCGGTCACAGCGGACATTAAGGAAATGTTCATGCAAGTCAAGCTACGCACAGAAGACCGGGACTCGCTACGCTACCTGTGGCGCGGCGATCGTCGAGATGGCCAGCCTCCAGAAGAGTACAGGATGACGTCACTTATCTTCGGCGCTTCGAGTTCACCGTCGACGGCTATCTACGTCAAGAACTTGAACGCAAAACAGCATGAAGAAACTCACCCCGAAGCCGCAGCAGCTATAGTACGTAAACATTACGTGGACGACTACCTCGACAGCTTCCGGACCACAGAAGACGCAGCGCGTGTCACGAAGAGTGTACGAGAAGTACACAAGAAGGCCTGCTTCGAGTTAGCGCAGTGGAGATCCAACTCGCCAGCGCTTCTGCAAGCACTGGGCGAGCAAGAAGATACAGAAGACATGGAACTCTATAGCACAGAAGAGAAGACAGAACGAGTACTGGGTGTCATCTGGAAGATCAACTCGGACGAGCTCACCTTCAACCTCAACTTAGCAAGAATCCCGTCAGCGCTGTCAGAAGGCAAGAAGCCTACGAAGAGAGAAGCACTCCGAATAGTTATGTCGCTATTCGACCCACTGGGGTTCGCATCGCCCGTCACTATAAGGGCAAAGCAACTCCTACAGGAAGTCTGGCGCAGAGGAACGGCGTGGGACGACGAGATCGACGAAGACCTGGCGGAGCAGTGGAACAGCTGGATGGCGCATCTGAAGAACCTGCATCACGTGTCACTGCCGAGGTGGTACCTGCACTACAGCGACGCGTCCTCACTGCAACTGCACATCTTCACCGACGCCAGCGAGTCTGCCTACTCCGCGGTCCTGTACTGGAGAACAGTGTCAACGAACGGAACAGTCGGAGTGTCACTCGTCATCGCGAAAGCAAAGGTCGCGCCTCTCAAGCTCACATCGATACCGAGGATGGAGTTGCAAGCAGCAGTGATGGGAGCCAGGCTCGCGGAAACAGTGATTGAAGAACACGAACGCAAGCCGGACCGCAAGGTGTTCTGGACCGACAGCCGCACAGTACTCACCTGGATCAAGACGGGCTCACGTTCATACAAACCGTACGTGGCTCACCGACTCGCCGCTATAGAAGAAAGTTCAAAGGTCAACGACTGGCGATGGATACCTACGAAACTGAACGTGGCCGACGACGCGACGAGGGACGTACCACCGACCTTCGGTAAAGAACACCGATGGTACAAAGGCCCCGACTTCCTGTGCGAGTCCGAAGAGTTGTGGCCCGCCGACACCTCCGCGCCGATGACAGAAGAACCTTCTGGGGAAGAGAAGATACATCACCTGAGAGAAGAGAAACGTGTGAAGCTGTCAGAAGCCTTACCTGACCCATCCAGGTTCTCCAACTGGGACCGCCTCCGGTATGCAGCAGCGCGAGTGCTTCAGTTCGTGGAACTCTGCAGAAGTGGCAAACAACGTGTGAACTACCGGCGAACAAAGAAGAACAAACAAGCGGACTCAGACTGGAAGAAGCCAACGGGGTCAAGAGGTCAACGACCTGCAGCTACACGGGTGACGTCATCACTGAAAACAAGAAATGCGTTACCTGTACCCGCCGAGCTCCTCAAAGCTGCAGAACTCCTTCTGATGCGCTCGTCCCAAGAAGACTCCTTCTCCGAAGAAATCGCCAGCCTGAAGAAACAGAACAACGTCAGTAAAGAAAGTCGACTTCATCAGCTGAGCATCGAGTACGTAAACAAAGCGATACGTTTACGAAGTCGTATCCGAGCCGTTATCAACGTATCGGATCAATTTAAAGCGCCGATGATACTAGACGGCAATCATCCCACGGTTAAACTGTGGATATTATCAGTGCACAAGATAATGCATCACGCCGGCGTCGAAGCTACGGTCAACGAGTGCAAGCAACAGTACTGGGTGCTGCGACTGCGCCCTACAACGCGGGCGCTACTACGAAGATGCCTGTTCTGCAGAATGAAGTCACAGTCGCCGCCGCACCCACGCACCGGTGACCTACCTGCGTGTCGACTCGCCCATCATAGTCGACCCTTCACCTTTACGGGGGTCGACTACTTCGGACCCCTCTCCGTGACCGTCGGACGCGCCCGCCAGAAGAGGTACGGGGCGATATTCACCTGCCTCACTACCCGGGCCATTCACCTGGAGCTGGCCGGCTCCCTCAGCGCTGACTCCGCTGTGATGGCGCTAAGAAGAATGATGGCTCGTCGGGGCTGTCCCACCGAAATCTGGTCCGACAACGGGACCAACTTGAAAGCAGCCGACAAGGAGCTGCGCCAGGCGATCGACGAAGCAACAGCAGAAGAAGCAGCCAAGCGAACCATCGCGTGGCGCTACATTCCTCCTGGAGCCCCCTTCATGGGCGGGGCCTGGGAGCGCATGGTGCGCTCTGTCAAGACTGCACTCGCCGCAACGCTGCACGAGCGGCACCCCACCGAAGAAGTACTCACCACCCTGCTCGCCGAGGTGGAGTACACCGTCAACAGCCGCCCGCTGACACACGTGTCAGTCAGCCCAGAAGATCCAGAAGCTCTGACCCCCAACCACTTCTTGTTGGGGGGACCAGGGCGAGTGCCACAACCAGGCACATTCACCGAAGCAGATGACACCTCCAGGACCAGCTGGCGCGCTGCCCAGCGCCTCGCCGACCTCTTCTGGCGACGCTGGGTACAGGAGTACCTTCCCGAGCTGCAACACCGGCGGGAGCCACACGGGAAAGGACCGACCGTACGGGTCAATGACCTCGTACAGGTGGTCGACCCCAACCTGCCTCGCAACATATGGGCGCGTGGCCGGGTGACCGCCACATACCCAGGCCCCGACGGCGTCGTGCGTACAGTGGACATCCGCACCAAGGGAGGCGTGCTGCGACGACCAGTGAGGAAGCTGGTGCTGCTGACGGCGCCGGGAGACAGCTGCGAGCCCGCACCGGAACAGGATGCGACACGGTCGCACGGCGGGAGTGATGTGCGGGATAGTGTAATAAACAGTACATAACAATATTATAAGTGTGCGGAATAGTTTAGTAAACAATATGTGCGCCATACAGTAGTAAAACAGTGTAATATCGTAAGCAATCAGTGTACGCGAGTAGCGACTTATTATGTAGACTTAGTGTTGTGTAAATAGTAGAACTTGGTATATAATGTAACTAGTATATAAGGAATTTATATAGATTGAACAATAAAGCGAATGTAGGCTCATAGACGTAAGGATTGCAAATGTAAACAACAGTTTTTGTTCAAAATTTAATTTATTGGTCTACCCACTACTTGCGCCTACGTAGGCTTGAATAAATGTAGGGCGACTGAGCCCGATATGGTCACTTCAAAAATCACTTGGAAGAATAAACAGCTCCTGCCTTAGAACGTTTCAAGACTTTCATTTCTCCACCAACCCAGCAATAAGGTGTACCCCGTACAATAACCTTGACACATTGTTTTCTTTGCCTACATATTAATAATGTGATTGTTTTAAGTATGTAATGATCAGTTTGATAAAAATAATTGCTTTATCGAAAGGCACGTAGGCGCTTACAAGGACCAACTTTGACCTGAAGACCAATTTCCGTCATTAAAAGTAAAACGTTTTAAATATAGTCACAATCTCATCTCAGCGACAATCAATATCACAATGTAGGTTAATTAGATAGAACTATTTTTGACAGTTCAGTTTTTTTTCTGATGGTATATCATTATATGGTTTTTACTGCCTAATACCCATCTATGTTCCTTCTTGTGCCCTTTAACCCAACCCGCAGCTCCGGCAGGCACAGTTCCGCTTCCGGTCTTAAATATAGGAAAATTATCCCCCCTGGATAATCCCCAACCTGTTGACGTCACATCTGTTACGTAATTCACATATTTTAATTTTAATCTAATCCTATGCACGTTTTTGTGCCTATAGTCCTTAATAATTAATTACTATGCTAAATACGTTATTATCGGTTTTATCTCTACGTGACACAACCCACACGAGATACGAGAACTGGTATGATCGCTCCATTGTACCATGCCTACTTATCGCATGATAAAAAAAAAATCATTGAATGATCGACTTTAAGATTCGGTGATAAGGGATAATTGGTCGTATACAGATAAGCGTAGAGTAGTGAATCGGTTTGCGAGCTTTCGCTTCAGTTGCGTCCGTGCGTTGGTGGATGGTGCACGTGAACGATGTTTAATTGTTCAGTAATTAATTAGTCTAGGAGACGTGTGATACTGCTTGTAAGTCGCGGTCGACCTCGTGTGGTGAGTTGTTAGGAATTTGGGAATTGTTTTTTTTTTCTTTGGATGGCAAATAATGCAATGGCCCACCTGATGCTATGTGGTCACCTCTGCCTATATGTATAGACATTTGCAATATTCATATTTTTTTTTACATACCACAATGTGTGTAAGAGATGTTACAAAGGGCTTTAAGATAAAATACAATTATGGACCAGAGTCCATTATTGTATTTTACTATGTTGCTCCCTACCAGGGTACGGCACAGCAACATAGCGTTAACTTAAAATCTAGAAAATTAACAATTCTTATTAATTTTCATGCATTAAATACAGGTGTTAAATTAACTATTAGAATTAACTATTATTTTCAATATCAGAAACCTTGCAAATGCGTTGCCATCCCAGAGACAAAGCAAACTGTGTCTAGGTTTTAATTGGTTGGTGTAAAACTCAATTATTTTTGCCCTTACTATCCCAATGTTGTTGGGCAAAAACTTGGCCCTAGTCCAAGAACTAAAGTTGTTACTTGAAATCGGTAATATAAATGTATTTTGATTCGGTTCATACTATCTATAGTCACGGCAATGTATATAGAACAATAAGTCCCTATCTTAAGTTTATTAGATACTTACTTAGGTATAATAACATAATTGAATACCTACACAGAGGCTATATGGATTAAACGCAGTTCAATCACGTGGTCTGCATTTAATCTGGTCTGCACTTAATTGCAATAATAATGAGTATAATCGAGAGGTAATTTATGATACCTAAGGCTGCCTACCGCATGTGCCCTAGTTTAGAGGGCGTCCGGGAGTCTTTTCGAACGGGTTTCCAAAAAGTGAATGTTTCACTATGTGTGTCAGGAGACACTATTAAAAAGAAATTGTAAAAGATGTTTTTATTTTTATTGGAAAGATATTTTATTCAATGGCGACAACGAAAATATCTCAAAGTTACTCAAATCACCAGAGTTTTTGAAGGTTTATCAGCCGTGAGCAATTTAGCTAATCGCAGCCCTAATTTTACCTATCATAATATATGGTTATTGGGTTTTTCTATGAAATTCTCAGTAGCAGCTTGGGGTTTGGATTTGTGCCCGGTTAATGGCAATAGGCTCGCCCCCTATTACATGGGACCTTAACATACCTGCGAACTGTGGGTGTACATTGGTACACCTCTGCCTAACCCTTCGGGGAATTCAGGCGTGATGGTATTCATATGGTGTTCTAAAGAAACTTTTCTCTTTTTTTCAGAAAACAACTGCTAAGCACAATAATCGGCCATCATGTGTCCCATTTGGCCGCTGCACCTGGTGATCCTGTACATCCTGGCGCTATGTCCGCTGTGGGTGATCTGCCAGGCGGCGCCGAACCTCATCGCCAGCTTCGAGCCCAACAACGTCACCGTCAACATGAATGAGTACAAATATGTTGATGTTACTGTTCAAGGTTCGTACCTATATTTTTTTGGAGACGGTCTTACTGGCTTAAGTTTTTTTAATATCCAATGGTTTTGGTGATTTTTCGCCACGACTTTTTATTTAAGTGAATATGAGGCCTCTTTAGATAAGAGTTTACGATAAAGGATTTTTAAAAAAAGAAAAGAAGCACAAGGTAACTATTCATTTTTTCATTTATTTATTCAATAACAATTTTAAATTGTGTCTGAATGTTTTACAATAAAAATATAAAAATATTGATTATACGTATAATGAAAAAAGAAATGTATAGTATGTAAGGGTGGAGTCACCCATTTAAAGGGTGTAGGTACATCACAAACGAGATCTGCTAAAATGAGCCAACCCACAAAATCTCACTAATAATAAAGTAAGTGATTAAAAAATATCCTTATAATGAAAAAAAAGAGCATTGAATATCACTCAATACGCTTCAAGTTCCCAAAAATTATAGACGTGAGATAGAATTAATTCGTTTTATAAACACCCGGTTTACTAAGTCTCCATAAAATCAATTTATAATTGAAGTTTCATCATTCTACCATAACGTGATATTGCTAAACAAGTAATGGTGCAATACAACATGTTTATATCGATTGCCCTTCGCTTAGCTTGTAACCGGTATGGTTACTATCACCCTCTAAACTAATTAATGATCGTACCAAGGACGTTTTTGTTGTAATAAAAATAATTAATGCAAACATTAAATACCTTCGTTTAACCTGCTTACTGTTACTATGGAACTTTTAAATAAGGGTTGAGGGCAGATTCTCTTAGTAACAAGCTCTGGGCCCCATATTTTGTTTTGACAAATCTCATGTCGACTTGTATGCCATTCAATAGATTTGGTTAAAGTTAGTAAAAGTCTGACACTCCCCCTCGCCCCGTCCAGGGCGGGAGAAGTTGTTTGATGATTTCCCACCTGAAAAAAAAAACAATACCAGAGACAAAGTTGAAATGTCTCATGTATGTGTAGTGTAATTATACCGGTCATACTCTTCAGGAATGCAACCACGCTGCTTTGCGGCAGAAATATGTAAGGTGGTAGTACTTTCCCGAACAAGTTCCTTCACAGAGAGCCCTACTCCTACTAATTCCATAGCAATTAAATATAATTGACGTAATAATGGTGTTTGTATCTTAAACTTTTCATTTTCCTTATCTCAGGCACAAACATGCAGGCAGGCGATCAGTTCCGGTTATCAACGACCAACGATCACTTAGCTTCGGCGGATTGGAACTCTACGTATGAACTAACAGACACACAAGTGCAAGAAAGTACGTTCAGGGGCAGATTCCGAGTCAACGGGAACTTCCTGGGTAAGAAACTTCTTTAATTTTTTTTTAAACATTTCCCCACAGTATCGTGGGTGCTTTTACAAACATTTAACTCACATACACAAACAGACAGAACTGAAATAACTATCTAAAGGTCATACAAATATGTGTTTCGTGCGGGAATCGAACCCGCAACACGCTGCGCAGCATCGCTCAGCCACTGCGCCAACCGTGCCAACTAAGACTTTTTTTATCAACATACATACGTACCCCATACTAGGCGATATATTATTATGGGATTTCATGTAATCTCTCGGCATTTAGTTATGTAAAGAGGCTGGCGCAATCCTGGCTTAGTATGGTTTTTATTGTTGAGCTAATTTAAACATTACTACGTTGAAATAGAACCGTGTGGTTACTAAGCGGAATCGCTTTTAAGAGATGCTGTTGAATTTTTTATAGGTATTAAATGATATTACAAATTGTTAGAAATCAACACATTCCATTCAATAAAAAGATAATAAAGATACTTCAAAGATATATCTGGGCATTTTCATTTTAAATGGCGCAGGTTAAAATAAACAGGCTTCAAAAACTACTACAAATACACACTACAACTAGTTACTAACAGGACGTGACGGATATAGATCGTTTTTAAAACTAAATTTAAATACTCAAACAATATTATCAGAAAGCTGTAAAATTGTACTTTTATGCTTTCAGCAGTGTATAAGTTATGTATACCTAAAAAAGAAAAAATGACAAACTTTATATTCATGAAAAAAAACGTTACTAACTACAACAGTTCTTTTTTAACCATTTATTGTGCTGCAAAACTTACTGCACTAGCTGGACACCTAGCGCGACTAACTTTAAAATAACATTTCATACTTTGAAATTTGTACCCAGAGTTACCGTTAAAACAGAATTTTGATGATAAATGTGTGTATTTCATAGTAAAAACCGCGTGACTATCCGGACATGTCCGGTAGTCGCGAATTCGTGGGACAAGCTTTTTATTAAATTATTATATATTTTCTTCACTAACTGAGATGAAATGCTTAGTTTAAATGATAAATTAACTATCTAACAATAAAATGAAAGTGTCGCTACGTTAGCTGTCGTACAAAAAATAACGAAAAAATTGAATGCAATGATGCAAACTGTCATGGGGACATCATGATTTTACACGATTCCGCAACATTATTAATTTAAATAAAATTAAATACGTGCTCTATAAGGAACTAATAAATTAAATCCACATATTTATAAAAATACCTACAGAGTACAATAGATTTTTCTTAAAAAAATTGTTTGCAAATATTTTTTTCATCATATTTTAGTCATGGGACAACCGAAAAACAGCCTGCGCCATTTAAAATGAAAATGCCCATCTATCTCCGATATGTCTTCTATTTTCTGATTTGTTCTTGTTACTTACTATTTCGACGGCAGAAATTTAAAATGTCGTAACAAACAAACAATTATTTATTTATTTAAACTTGATGCAACAAAAAGTACAAAGGCGGACTTAATGCCTTAGACATTCTCTACCAGTCAACCAAAGGTTCTGTAAGACATTTGAAATTACCACCATTTTTTTCCACCGTTCATTTGTTTTAACATTAAGTAAAACCGAAACGCAGATTTCGACGGTAAATAAAAAATTGTGTATAGTCATCGTACCTAGTTGTCGACCTTTTCCTTAAATGCTTCCGGAACACTATTCAGATAAATAACATCACGGTGACTTGCAACTATGGTATTATTTAATTAAAGAAGTACAAAAAGTGATTATTTTATATTATAGACAAACATTGCAAAGAAAATAATTACCTAATGATACATTTTCGGTAAACTCTAATATAAAGGGTATAAAAAGACATTTAACGAAGTACTTAATATATATATTTTTAACCATACCTAGGGCCCTTCTGGTTACGGCCATATTGAATGGCAAAAGTTACAACGGTTTTTTTGACGAAAACTAGTTTTAAATGTTGTAACTAAACTTTAAATACCCCCATGAGCCCTGTACTGTTTTTGATTTTTCACATTATAATAAAAATCGTTTCCTAGCAATAACTTTTGATCAATGTTACATTGGTTGGATGGGCAATATGCTTAATTAACGACTATGTAATGTGTCTAAGCTCACTTCACCTTCACTAGATCGGCTGTAGATGGTTTTGAAATAGCATTAGAACGTGTTTCCAGCGGGACCTTTGCTTCTACACAAAGTTTTATTTTTTAAATATAAAACTTTACCCCACATTAGGAATTTCTCCTGTATCGTGGGTGCATTTACAATCATATACACAAAGAGACACCCGGAACAAATATCTGTAGGCCATACTAATATTTGTTCCGTGCGGGAATCGAACCCGCTACACACAGCACAGCAGCCAATCGCTCAGCGACTGCGCCAACCGTGCCGTCAAATTATTAGATCCATCGGTAACCATGTCGGAGGCCCTTGAGTCTGTTTAGAAGCTCTTGACACTAGGGTATGTGGGGTCGTTAGACCTTACTGCACACACGATAAAGGAAGGAAGGGAATTCTTAGATTTCATTTTTTCATCTGTAACCCTAATATTTGGTCCACAGGCAGAACCAACGTGGCAGTAACAGCTCACCGCGGCACACAGTCGTTTGAAGTAAACGGCTCGCTCCCTATAGTAGTGATCAGACCAGAGAGAGTTATAGACACTATATTTGTCAGCTCTGTCGCCACATTTGTGAGTATCCTATTTCTTTTTTTTGTCCGTAGTTTGCTTTTAAGTATCATATTATGAATAAAATCAAACTGCCCCGTTGATCTCGTGGTCGCAAGTGCGACAGCTATGCAAGGGGTCCCGGGTTCGATTTCCAGGTCGAGCAAAAAGTATTATTGGGTTTTTCTATGAAATTCTCAGTAGCAGCTCGGAGTTTGGATTTGTGCCCGGTTAATGGCAATTCGCCTCCTATTACATGGGACCTAAATATACCGGCGAACTGTGGGTGTACATTGGTACACCTCTGCCTAACCCTTCGGGGAATACAGGCGTGATGGTATATGAATAAAGTCAAAGTCAAATCATTTATTTTTAAAACTGGCTTACGCGGGACATTCAATATCTATACGCGGTGCACATCATGGCTCGCGGGCCTCCGGTTGAGCAGCCTTGAATTAGACCATTCATCATTATTAGAAGGCACTTTTGAATGTCATTTACAAGAAAGAAAAGATAATACTATGGAATGTAGTTGTACTATATATGCTTATTCATTACCCATATTAAGATCATAATTATAGTTTCTTGCTCAATGTTACTAATTTTTTGATGGGCAGTACCTATGTCTTTCTACACTCCGTATGCCGGGGCTGCGGGTTGTTCGAAAGAGATACCGCGCCCCCGGAACGCAAAGGGCACATGAAGGAACATAGATAAAAACAAAAACTACATCCTGTATCATCGCATATACCAAACAAACTTGACGGTGACTTAACTTGTGCTCAAGTCAATATAAATCTTTGGGCTTATTTCACGGTCACAGCCCGGATAAGCTATCTACCAGATAAATAGAAAATGGAACAGGATAACGAAGAAATTATCAGTCAGATATTAACTTATTCAAATATCCTTATTTACTTGAGTGTGTACAAATACAGCCTGATTAATCTAAGAACCTATATACCTATTATAAGTTAATCAACTTTATCATTATTAAGTCGTACGAGTTAATTATTAAAATTGATAAGATGTTGTTAAAACCGAATTAGCGATTATTAGCTTTTATTATCCGATAACTGTGCTTGCACTATATTTAGGTACTCGTATCAGAGATTTGAAGTCACTCAATATGCACTGATTATGCATTTAAATTACATAACTGCAATTGCAAAGAAATATCCAGTACTAAAGAGTAAGGGCTTTTTAATAAGAAGACCGTCAGATAACTTTTATCTAAAGAATAAATATGGCGGTATGACATATTTTCTATACAACAACTGTCATATTTATCCTTCAGATAATAGTTATCTGACGATTGAAAAATCAGCCCTAACTAATATTAAAACAGCTTTTCTCAAGTATAATAAAGAGTGCTTGGGATTTAATTAAAAAGCTTATAACCATTATCAATAACCATTTTGCACGCTTTAGTCTTAAGCAAAACATGTATTGATCACATATTTAAGTCATGTAACACCTTTTATACCATGTTTTATGCAAATAAATAAATCTAAATCTAAATCTAGAACCGTTGGTCACAGTCAGCCTGCAACTTACCCCTCGGGGATAGACTTTCTTGTCACTTTTCAACAATTATATGATTGTCTTATAATTGTGTCGCAATTATTAAAATTTTACTGCCAAGTCTAAACTAAAGCATTATTTTTGTAAAGTTCGGTTTTGGAATTTTTGGTTATACATAGGTGTCAACTATCTAATTGTTACTTTGTATTCCAGGTATCACTGATCTTCATAAACTTCGGTTGTGCGATGCACTGGCCGACCGTCAAAGACGTGCTCAAGAGGCCTATAGGACCTATAATAGGAATGTGTGGACAATTCCTCTTTATGCCACTTGTAAGTACTATACTGTATTCATCTTCAAAAGATCATTCATCATAATCGCATAAGTCTTGTCCATGACCTATCTTAATAATAATTATCTTGGACTGAATTTAGGTCACACAGGCCAATCTTAATGAAGACTAGACTTATACGCAAGATATATTTTTGTGCACAAATGTGTGCGCAAATACAGGTGAACTCCCTCAAAGTCAAATCATTTACTTCTGTCAGTTGTAACGCAAAAAAGATCCAACCCACAAAATATCTAAAACTAGCTTTTGCCCGCAACTTCGTCCGCGTGGATTAATAGTTCCCGTTCCCGGGGGATTTCCGGGATGAAAACTATCCTATGTCCTTTCTCGGGTCCCAGACTATATCTGTACCAAATTTCATTGAAATCGGTTCAGTGGTTTAGGCGTGAAGAAGAGACAGACAGACAGAGTTACTTTCGCATTTATAATATTAGTAAGAAAGTACGGATTATGTTCCAGGCATCGTAAACACAATCACAAAAATATTATGTGGGGTAGTACCTTGTGTGGATACAAACCTCATATCCTTGTTTATTTCTAGGCCATTATTACTGAATGAAATTATCGAACATTACGATGGCTTTAGTATCTGTGACACAAGCTTTTTGCGGTTTAGATCGTTTTTAATAACACACGAAACCAGGTTTCCTCACGATGTTTTCCTTCACCGACGTCAAAGATGTTCACCAATCCGCCTTGAACAAGAGTGGTAATGCAATGCTCGTGCCTTCTCTGCCTTTGCCCTGCAATGGGACAGCAATAGGCTGGTTTTATTTTTTTTAAGATCGTTTTTGCGTAGCTACGTCCAATTAGACCATTAAAAGGCACTTTGGACCCTCTTCTCACACTCTCATAGTCCAATGTCCAAATCCAAAACGGACTCGAAGGAAAAAATCTAAAAACCACTGTCCCTTCCAGATGTCATTCGGTCTAGGGTTCCTGATCTTCCCGGACGACCCGGCCATGCGGCTGGGCATGTTCTTCACAGGCGTCGCGCCCGGCGGCGGCGCCTCCAACATTTGGACCTTCATCCTCGGAGGAAATCTTAATTTATCTTTAGCTATGACTTCTATATCTACACTTGCGTCGTTCGGTAAGTTTTTCTTTTTTATAGAAATGTTTTATTTATTCAATAAAGTAAGTCAGTGGTTCAGTGATTGGCTGCAGCGCTGCGTGTCGTGGGTTCGATTCCTGCACGGAACAAATATTTGCATGAACTACTGCAGGTAGTTGTTCCGGGTTTTGGCTGTTTGTGTTTGTGTTTGAGGCAACGTTTTTTTAAAAAACAATTAAAACAAACTAACATTAATCATTGACAGTACAGTGTACTTATTATAAATAAGCATACATTAGGTATACATAGCATTCACAAAGGGATACAGAAAACAAAAGCCGTTTATAAACTAAACAAAAGGTTCACACTAGGCTTTTGTTGTCTGCGGGTTGTTCGAAAGAGATACCGCGCCCCCGGAACGCAAAGGGCACATGAAGGAACATAGACGGGTTTTAGTCAGTAAAAGTCTGACACTCCCTCCCGCCCCGCCCAGGGTGGGGGAAGTTATTTGATGATTTCCCGTCTATAAAAAAAAGCCTTTTGTGTGTAATGGGTACGTTTACAACGAAACATCTACCTATAGGCCATAGGGGTCTAGAATCATGTAGATTTTTCCCTTGGATACACCAAGAGAAAAATCTTCGTTAAAATGTCTCTTAAAAATTGATAGTAAATTTTCCAACCATCCGTTTCTTCGACTGTATGATTCCCACCAATCTAACGAATGGCATACGCGCGGTCCTAACCGAGTTCCAGGCAGTATAAATTCCAGGCAAATATGAACCTTGACTATGATGTAGAAGCCTGATTTTTCTTTAGCACAGTGTGATATGCACTCCGTTGCGGCCCGTTTGGTGAGAATCTTACATTATGGTGTCGCAGTAATATTAATTATATTATTTATGTACACAATAGATAAAGGAAACTTAAGTACATTAAATACCTACAGATAATGATAAGAAGTAGAGGAGCTCGTGGCTAAATAATTATAGCCGCATAGACCGATCTTCCGGGTTAAGCCACGCTTGCCGAGGTTGGTCTGTGGATGGGTGACCATTTTCATAGCGAGTTTCCTCCGTGCCTCGGAAAGCACGTAAAGCCGTTGGTCCCGGCTGTCATTTGTAGATCTTTGACAGTCGTTACTGTTAGTCAGAAGCCCGAAAGTCTGACAACCAGTCTTACCAAGAGTATCGTATTACCCATTACTGGGTTGTGGAGGTCTGATAGACAGTCGCTCCATGTAAAATACTGATATTCAGCTGCATCCGGTTCGACTGGAAGCCGACCCCAACATAGTTGGGAAAAGGCTAGGCAGATGAGTGATATTAATTATTTATGTACACAATAGATAAAAGGAAACTTACATTAAATAAAGATAATGATAAGAAGTACTCAACAGAAACACTCATAATAGTAAACAAACTATAATTTAATCTTTCCATCTTCCAGGATTCATGCCAATGTGGCTATTCTCCCTCGGCCAAGTGGTGTTCCGTAACGCGGAGATAGTGGTTCCGTATATGCGCATAGCAACGTTCGTCATAGGGCTTTTAGTTCCTTTGGGCATCGGTCTGGGCATGCAGAAGTGGACGCCTAAGATAGCGCGGTTCATGGTGCGAATCCTAAAGGGATTCTCTACGACTTTGCTGCTCTTTATTATAGTGTTTGCTATAGTTACCAACTTGTACATCTTCGAGTTGTTTACTTGGCAGGTGAGTTGAATTGGTGTTTGTTTTTATAAATTATCTGTACACTAATATTATAAGGAGGAATTTTTTGTTTGGTTGCTTTGTTTGTGTTGAATAAGCTCCGAAACTACTAGACTGATTTTAATAAATTTTCACTAATATATAGCAAAATTATCAGGAAGTAAAAAAAAATTGAGATCCTAAGAAAATTGCAATACTGTAACCCAAAGTACAAAAATTTTGCCTATAAAATTCATTATTTGTCGTGCGCTGAAAAAAGTATTAATGATACATAAAAATTATGTACTACATGACTAAAGTACTCATTAAGTAGGTATAAGTTGGTTTAAAAAACAATTGACGTCAGGTTTTAATGTACAAGTAGATAGTAAATAATATGTAGTCGTTTGAAAAACAAATGACAGCTGTTAGTGCGCAGCGCAGTACTGTATAAATACTTACGAATAAATACATTTTATCAAACTTACTAATGGTATCTAATTATTCAAAATATCTTTTAATTTAAAAGTAAACAGAATCGCCTCGTAAAACCAACCAATCGTTAGTTGGTAGCTCGCCGCCCGCGACCCGTCAACTTTTCAATCTTGTCATTATAAAAAACATCTTAACGCACACGATATAAAGCCCTAACTTAAATGGCAAATTGTTTGCTGTGTCGAAGCTGTTCTGTTATAATGAGCAATGACATAAACTCTAGGAAGTGTTCCCACGGAAACATCCATGTATTTGTACTGCCATTTAAAAAAGTACTTTGTTCTCTTTTGCAATAAGTTCAATTTCCGTTGTTTTTTGTACTGTCATTTAAAAAAGTACTTTTTCTCTTTAGCAATAAGTTCAATTTCCTTTGTCTTATTTATCCACAGATCGTAGTAGCCGGTATGGGTATTCCCTGGTTGGGTTACTGCTTCGGGTACCTGTTCGCCCGAGTGTGTCGCCAGCCACACCCAGACGCGCTCGCCATCTCCATAGAGACTGGCATTCAGAACACTGGCATTGCCATCTTCTTGCTCAGATACGCGCTTGGACAGCCTGAGGCGGATCTTACTACAGGTATGCTTATCATCATCATAGCAGCCGATCGACGTCCACTGCTGGACATAGGCCTCCTCTAAAGATAGCCACAATTACTGGTCGTGCGCTGCCAGCATCCAGCGATCTAAAAGGGCTGTTATAAGAGATAAATTGGGCGTATAATATGGTTCGTAGGTAGTAGCGGCGAAGCTTCGTAACGTTAAACCCACCAAAGATAAATAGTCAAAGCATTTATTTCAATAAAACTATTTACAGGCATTTTTAATTTGTCAAAAAGTCTACCACATAGACGGAATGTTGAAACTAGTTGCTCGTTCCAAAACGTAGATACTACTCTATGGATGTAAACAAACAAGAAACTCCAGTAACAGTTCTTTGAATAAAGAAGTACATACCTGGAAATGTAAAAAAAGAGACTTAAGTAATAGTCTCGTATATGGTTCATTTTTATTGAGTCTAAGCTCAATAAAAATGAACCATATACGACACATCGTCAGTTATGTATATTGATCTGTATCACTATAGCAATAAAGTCTATTTTATTTCCGAATCTATTTTTCCAGTGGTGCCAGTTTCGTGCGCCATCATGACTCCAATTCCTATGACATGCATCTACATATACCAGAAAGTGAAAGCTTGGTGAGTTATCATAATTATTTGTTCATCTGTTCTCCATTCAATATATAATATTAAGGGACTTATCATAAACTTGTCTTCCAAAATACACATACATACCATCACGCCTTTATTCCTCGAAGGGTTAGGCAGAGGTGTCTAATGTACACCCACAGTTCGCCGGTGTGTTTTAGGTCCTATGTAATATGGGGCGAGCCGTTATTAGCCAAGATACAGGGTAATAACATAGTTTAGAAGGCGCCTATGTAACTGTTGTATAGTAGTAATATAGAATTATTATTGTTAAGAACGCTGTTTAATATAGTGAAATCATCGGTTTCAATTAGGCCGTTAAAAGGTTATATTGAAAGTAATTTACAAGAGAAAAAAAAATCTAGTTGCTCCTACCAAAACGTATTTTCGCATTGAAAAACATGGGCAAAATATCTATACTTACTCATTTTAAATAAATAATATTTTACAATAATTAGTACAGGTACATTAATTCGATAAATATATTAATATAAAGTCGATGTATCTAAAATAAAAATTAGTTTATGTACTACAAAAACTACAATTGGTACCAAATGCTTCAAATTAAGAACTGACACTGAAAAACTGGGGCCGTAGCATGAAGTCTTAATAAAGCTCTGCATTGTTTCAGTGCGAGAAAGAGATGGAGCTATACGAGACGAATAGCGCCATCCTATTTTCGCAACGGAAAAAATATGGCTTGAACTCTACCCTTTTCTTAACACAGCTAAAAAACTGCACATAGTTATTTGTAAAAAACTAAAAAGGGCGTCATACGTCCTGAAGTTTCTAAGAAATGACGCGATTTTATATTTTGGGTTTCGGTTCATTATGAAGAGTTATTTTTATATGGTTTGTGGCAGGTCCCTTTCTCATTAATCGTCATTATTGGTTACCATTATAGTTTGCCGTCATTAATGTGGTTTTTTTTTGCATTGTGTAAAGGAGACTAAGACAGTGGGTCTTTCGCTAAAATCTCTAAATTCATTTAGTGCCTAAACGTATTTAGAACATCATTGCATCGCTGTCACATTATTATAAGGTGACAGAGACAGAATGATAATTTTACCACATTTAACGCTAAATATGTTTAGTGATTTGTAGTGAGAGTGGGCCTAACTCATAGTTTCTTAAAATAAAAATGAATGCGTCAAGTTGTCAATCGTGCTGTACCTACTGTGATTGGTCGACTGAATTATCAATAACCAATCGCAAAGCTTACGCGTGATTGACAATTTGTCTCATTAATTTTCCGTTTGAGAAACCGTGGCAAGATATAGCAATGTCGGTAATAAAGATTTCAAAGTCATTGTATCTGAGATAATTGATCTTTAAACGTATGTTAATTAGAGGTTAAATTATAATGATATCTATACAAAGTTGTTAACCTAATGAATGCTTTGATAAACAAATAAAAATAATCAAAATTGGTCTTTATCAAGCATAACAATAGTCTTAAGTACAAATAGATATTTTGATTATTTCTTACTAACATAGAGTTTTAAAAGCCAAAGTCCCCAATTATCCGACATAAACGCAAAAACGGGATATTTTTTTTCTATGTTTTAATGTTTTAAGCTAATTCAATATCTATATGTGGGACATACAACCATCCAGAATAAATTATCTTAATAATGAAGTAACCGGACAAAAAATCCATTGTGCAATTTAAAGCACTAAGCGGTCAAACAAGCAGACACGAAACATGACTTTGTACTATTTATTAAAGATTCTATGACATTACTATTTCTTAGTCCAATTAAAAAAAAAAAACGAGTTTACAATGAAATACATACTTAAGATTTTTTATAGGAGCCATAATTTGTACATTCTATGAATCAGTGTAGGTTGTCCATCATTGGAGTTATTTTGGGACAGAAAACATTTATGCTTTTTTTTGGGAATACGTTGTAATGTTGTCGGGCTGTCTTGCAGGAAATTCATTTTTTCCTAATGACAAGACCAAAAGGAAAAATAAAAATAAGCTAGTTTATAAAAATTGGCAATAATTAATTATTGTAATAAAAAGAAATGTTATCGAAATTAAATGAGAATCTGTTTTTTTTGTTTTCCATATAAAAATAAACATCAACATCATTCACGGTTTGTCGTGACAGTATGGGAGGTATGTCAACATGTACTTGTACCGGGTTGAGGTGTTGGGTTCCGAGTTTACGTTCATTGTGGACACGTGCTATTGCTTCGCTTGGTAGTTTTAGAAGGCTGGATTTAAAAGGCTTTTAAAAAAAATAAAAAATCCGCAGTTTTGTACTGATTTTCAAAAGGCATGGGTCATTTTTTTTTCATAACTTTTGGGCCTCACCAAATCATTCAGATTTGAAACTCATCGCCATAAAATATTGGGTTAGCACCAAACATTCATGGGGATATTAAACAAACTACATATGTACTTTCCTAACAGAATTTTTAGGAGAGCATAACTCAGTACTCCCAGAGTTGAAAATTACC
Source organism: Caradrina clavipalpis (assembly GCA_932526535.1). NCBI lineage: Eukaryota > Metazoa > Arthropoda > Insecta > Lepidoptera > Noctuidae > Caradrina > Caradrina clavipalpis. Next base: position 5,419,868 of record OW052110.1, read on the forward strand.
TGGATTTCAATTTAGTTCGCATTTGTTTAGCGTTATTTTTCAGATTGCATGATCTAAACCTACATAAAGTAGGAATGATTGCATTGAGTACGTTAATACTAGATAATGTGCTCATTTTTACTAAAAAACGTGTCTATAGATGCTGAAAGAAATAATAAATGCTGTTTCATATTGTAGCTGTCTTTTTTACCATAAGGATAAAAATTGGATGTATTAGATGAGCGGAATAGAAGCCTATGGCAAATTATTTCTTTTTACTCTACCATTGCATACTAAAATACAAAAACCACGAACATGATTTTTACTGTATTTTTTGTGCTTTATGAAAAGTATTTAATAGGTTAAAAAAAAGAAAAAGAAATCTGTGCCATAGGCTACTCCGTTCAACCTATTATACCCTATTTTTTTCAGACGGTAAAAAAGTCAGCCAGTATAAATCAACTGCCGTGCGTTAGTCTCGAAAAGGGCTTGACCGAGTTGAACCAACTATTAAAATTTCAGCTTGTATCTAAACTTCCATTCTTCAGCATATCCAGCGGACGGGATTTTGCTGAGATTTTTAGTATAAAAGTATTATGCTACAATATTTCAAACAGCATTTATTTATGTGTAAATAATTGACGCAAATTGTAAATACTTCACGTCAAAATCTTATTTGTAAATGTTTTTTGAGACACAAAGACCAAACCAGAATAGCACTCGTATTTGATATTTGATGTAAAAAAAAACATATATACTTACTTAATTAATGTAATTTTTATTTTTATTATATTAGAGGTTGCCCCTATGGATGATTTATAATCTAAAATAAATAATTTAAGTTCTTCACGTAAGCAATTATAAAAATCAGGGCGAGATAATGCAAGTATATTTTTTTTCTTAACACTAATTGCAGAAATTGTCTCCAAAAACATTTACGAATAAGAAACAACTATACTTATTTCCAACTTTTCTGTAATTCTTCTAACTTCTAATCTATAACAATGGCATATTATTCTTAAAAGTATTCTGAATTATTATTTAAGTGACGATTTTTTTTAAATGTTTTTTTTTTATTTCTTTAAGATCTCTTGTTTCCTAATACATCCTTGGTCACTTTGCTAAATGATTCAAAACTACACAAAATAACAGTTAATAAATATCAACGCAAAAAAACGCTGCAGCAGTTTTCAATAATTGATAATGAACTTAAATCTTAACAGAAATAGAGTTCAAAATAGCGTGCAAGATATAATCTTGTATGAATTACACTAAACTCTATTTCTATTGAATTACAGTTCATTATCATTTAATTATAAAATACCCCAAACATATCTGCACAGAACAACGTAATAATTCAGAATACAAATCAACAATCCTACCCAACTAATAAAACGAAAAAAATTACAGCTTTGTCAACCGACGAAAGCACAAGAAAATGTTGGAAGAAGACATCACACCCCGAGGAGACTCGCCACAGCCCGCTATCGTCTCAACCGCTGATCTTTACGGGAAGTCCAACAAAGGTCTAGATGACATTACTGTCACTGAGGCCACGGACGTCGAGAACAGCAGCGTCAACCCCGCGGGAGTTTCTGTAGCCAACTAACACGTGTAACCAGATTTATTTATATTTATTTGAAGCATGCAGCAATATGCTTGGTTGTTTTTTTGGTTAATTGAATTTGAACTTAAGGTGTATTGAGATACAGTTGAAAATTGTTAGGTGTAAGATCTTTCATGCAAGTAAGCGCAACTGAAATACAGTTGAATTTTTTTACGTGCAAGGTCTTTCATGCAATTTTGAACTCTATTTTTATCGAGCTTAAGTACTTTGTTAATTAATCAATTAAATCATTTCGAGCATGGTGAGTGATTCTTTGAATGCGGTGTACATTAAAAAATGTTAAGTTGTTTTAAAAAAGATATTATTGTTTTCGATATTCTGTTAGTTATCGCCATAGATTATAAATTATCTTGGGAAGGAACTCCTTTAAGGAACTATATTGTAAGAAGTGTTTTCTTATGAAGAATGTAACTCAAAAGTATTGCAAATATTTTATATAAACAGTGTTACCAGAGAAAATAATTTCAGAACATATCTTGCCATTTACAAAAATAAATATATACAAAAATCTTGTTATACGTGTTTTTGCTACAGTATTTTTTATGAAACTTTAATATCTTGAATGTCAATTTATTTTTACGGGTGCTATTACATCCTTTTTGAACATTTCTGAACGCATTATTATGCATTTTTGCAGAATTTCTGATTTTATTTAATTATTTATTATTGTGCGGGCCTTCATATGTTTTGGCGTCGCACATTTCTTTAAAAGGACCACCTTATGTCTTACTAAAATCGAAGGTACAATTTTAAGTTTTTATTTATCGATTCGATTTTCAGTAAGACGATAATGTGTGGCAATCTTACTGACTTTTGTCACATAATTGAATGAATTTCACCTATAAAATTGTATGTCACTCGAACAAAGATTATAAATGTTTCTTTTTTTCTTTCTTTGCAATAATGGCACCTAAATGGTTAAGGATAAAAATTAAATTTGCTTATATTCCGCATGCGTTTTGGTGTTGCCAGAATGGAAAACTGTACTAGATTACTAGAGTTGATTTGTCCATTTTAATTTAACAAAGAAAACTGAAAATGTATGAAATTAACAGTTTAGTAATTTTTAATTACTTAGTAGAAAAAAAACAAATTTCTTAACTGTCTGGCAACCCTGTGTGGTAGAAATAGTATTTGATGCTTAATGTGCTACCCGACTCCGGCGCAGCCTATAGGAGGGTAATTCTTTTCAAGTTAGCTTTTTTCTTTTGTCATTTTATTCTCGCTTTTTGTATGATTTTGTATTACTATTGTATACGATCTCGGTTCGACGTGTCGGTGACTTTCGCAACTCGTTTATAGGTGAAACAGATGTGAAACAAGGCTGTCGTTGGTTTAAAATGTTTGTTTTGAGATCAGTATTGCGTTAAATTATGAGATCATTATGTTATGATAAGAATCTAATACAAACGTTTTTCATGAACAATTTTGTTGTTTTATTTGTTTTAAACATACATATACTATCAAGCCTGTATTTTCTGAAGGGTTAGGCAGTGGGGTACCAATGCACATCCACAGTTAGCCGGTATGTTTAGCCGCCATGTAATAGGGGGTGAGCCTATTGCCATTAACCGCCCACAAATCCTAACTCCGGAGCTGCTACTGAGAATTTCATAGAAAAACCCAATAACACTGATTGACCCGAGAGTCGAACCAAGACCTTTAGCGTAGCAGTCGCACTTATGCAATTCTCGTATATTTAGGAGAACGTTCGCAATCTAATCTTAGAGGCATCAGAGAAATCAGAGGCAGATTTTTGGCAGATAGAGACTGATCTCTATCTGTGTAAAATGCCTCTAAAATTTTCCGTTCATTTTAGTAAAATTGATCGTTAGCTGTCGCCTCATCGGTCGCCAGACTTAATGCAGTTCACAAGGAGGTCACATTGCATCTTGTATAAATGCTAGAACCTAAATAAGAATAATAAAAATTCGAATTCGAAACACCTTCATAAAACTGTGACTAGCTGTCAAAGTGACCACGAAAGTCACACAATTCATAGTAATGGACATCTAAAGTAATTTTTATTTAAAAGACTGTACAGTAACAATGTAAGCCCAAAGAAGACCACCGACCATCATAATCTACAACTGCGAACGGCTAGCTAGTCAGCTAGCCACAGTCGAAAATGCAAAAAATAGTGTATGATCAACCGACCAACACCTTCCCGTACAAGATCCCTAGAAGATTGAACATGCTTAGCATTCCGCGGAAGATGTATATAGAGAGTATGGAGGGAATGCCGGCGTACACTGAAAGAGGCATCCGGCAGTCCGCCCTGAGAGCACACGCTACAGACAGAGTAAACGACATCTCGTATCCATACGTTAGGCAAGTAACTTTTTAAAAAACCACCATCACGCCTGTATTCCCCGAAGGGTTAGGCAGAGGTGTGCTATGTACACCCACAGTTCGCCGGTATATTTAGGTCCCATGTAATAGGGGGCGAGCCTATTGCCATTAACCGGGCACAAATCCAAACCGCGGGCCGGGTTTTAGCGGTGTTAACTTTTTAACACCGCTTAAATAGCCTCCAGGCCAATAAAATGTAAGATAACCTAAGGATAACCACACCAATCGTTCGCTTGGTTCCCCAACCATGCATACGTAGAGACACGTGCTTCCAGTGCGAGCTGGTTGCGCCCTCATTAAGTCTCGGTGTCACAGGGGCCTAAATAAGTTCACGATTTGACTCTAAGGTAGGTCTGTAGAATCAGTGTTAAATTATGCACACTCAAACTAAAAAGGCATACGCACTTGAGACCTTTTAGAAAAAAAAATACAGACCGACAACGCGGAGGTAATCAATACTTTTTCATTTTTCTGTCATGACGATTTTATATCTATTTATGATTACTAAACGACAAACAATACTTTTACGACAAAATGTAGCTGCAGTATGTTCCAAATATGGCTCGGCAATACTTAAAACATTGCTGGCAGTATTTGCAGCCACACATTGTCATTAAAATATTATGACCAGCGTAGGAGCAACGATAAATAAGGCGCGTGGAGTGATCACATAAAAAGTGCTACAGCAATGTTTATTAATGTGGCTAGGTCACACTGAAAATTTTGCGGACAATTCCAGCAACATTTAAAGTATGGCTAGGCTATACTTATAACATAGCTGGCAATGTATTGCATCCACACATTGCGGGGAAAATATGGCCCGTTTTGGACTGTCACCTCACCAATACAATATCCTCAAAATATCACTTTGCAGACGGTTAATACTTATTAAAAGGATGTACAAGAACCGGTTTGGTACCGAGCGAATGGAAAAGATCGACCGACTGATTGAGTGCGCTAACGTGACCGTGTACTCCAAGCTAGCGAACTGTGTCATTGACCTTAAGAAACAGGAAGCCGGTAAAGAAATGAAGAAGAAGCGGGGCTGGTCCGAGAGCGAGTGGAAGAAGCATATGGATTATATCTCACAGGTTGCGGGCCCCAAGAGGTCGTTTCATCCACCGCCTGTTAAGGTATGCATATGGCAGCTTTGACGCGACTTCCGCGTGAATTTTCTGACGAATTCCAATATGTTTTTTTGCAATAAAATATATCCAATAGCAATCGGAGATAACGTCGCTTACTCGCTTCCTATTTGCAAAAGGATTTTCAGGATCAGTCCAGTAGTTCCGAAAATTAAGGCGTTCAAGCAAACAAACTCTTTAGCTTTAAAATATTAGTATAGATAATTTATTTACGGATAAATTTGATTCAGGCTCAAGTAGGTAATATCCGCGTTGAAAACCCGTAGTAATCAATGGTTGTGTCATCTCTGTATGAGAAGAGGCCATTGCTCTGCAGTGGGACAATGATTGGCTGATACTATTGTTATTTGTTGTAATTGTTTCGAATTTATTAAACATGCTTGTGATAACATTGCAGCGAGGTAAATCCAAGCCGTTGGAAGAACTGATGCCGAGGATCAGGCAAATAGCCAATATGCCCCCTTTCAAATGTTATATCAGACAGTCCCAAGAAGCATGGTACCGGGACCCAATAAAGGTGAATATACATAGGCGCTTTCGCATGTTTTTGTTTATGTCAGTTTTAGTAGTCATTTTGAAATCAGTTTAATTTACACCCCTTTAAAGTTGGCATTCCTTTGGTGGGAAATAACGTCAATTGTCCACAAGGTTCAAGAGTCGTTGTTTTTGTTTTTGGGTTTTATTAATGTAAGTAGCAACTAAGTATATTTATATTCTAACAGGTGCCTCCAAACGCCCTCAAATACCAGATATCGGACAGAGTTAAGAAGCTAGCCGTTGCGCGAGTTATACCGACAGAATCCTAACACACCTGCCATACTCATGTCGTGAACAAGTGAACACAAAAAGTATCGTCCAGTGAAACAGAGATAACAAAAAAAGAGATAATAAAAATTTATAATATTTAACTATACAAAAGATAAAGTGATATTTACTCAAAAATAAACATTCTTTTAAAAGTTAAACAAGCAGTTTTATTGGTGTCAGCGATGTTTTCCGAAGTCTTAATTGTCCAGGTTCCATATTGTTCATATGGTTATTTTTCCGAAATCTTATTTTGACATTTTCCGAATTTACCTTATTATGTTATTTACACATTCACATGTTCAATTTTTTCCCGCATTGTGTATTTTGACCCCTCTTTATCAGTCGGGGGTTAAAAAGAAGTACTAACGATGTAAGCCTTGCCAGTTAAAAGATGACCAATCTCAACTGACAGTGCCCGTTCATGGGACATGAGTTGACATGACGCATGGATGGTCACATACAGCTCAACCATCTTGAAGAGAACCGAATGGTCCGACGCACACGCCACCATCAGCCAGACATTTTAGTTTCAATTTAGGTTTCGCGTAACCCTCTTTTATTTTATTAAAATTTTATTGAAATAAATAAAATTTGAGTTTGAGTACCTGGTAAAAAAAAAAATTGCCTGTCCCGTTTTATTTTGTTTTTTTTTTATATGGAACTGTATACATTCGGAAAATTTTGGAGTAAGGACATTATATAATTAGGAAAAGTAAAAATTGGGAAAATTTTGAATTTGTAAAAATAATGTTGCGTATTTTAAATAACTCTGAAAATTATTAATATGAAATATCTCGAATTCAGATTTTGGCGCTGATATCATTTTGTTTAAGTATGATCCATTAGACGTACCTAACCTTCCGGTAGTCGATGCGGTGTGCCCTCCAATAAAATACTTGGCAGATCAGTCGCCGCCATACTCTCGTGCCTATTACGCGCATCTGTTGCGTCCAGGGCTGCCAGCAAATAAATCGTGACTATACCTATTAGTATCTGCAATTATACAAAATTTGATCGCATTATACAAAATTATTCTATAAATCGATTTTTCTTCATAATTTCCTAAAACGAACATATTTACCCGTACTTTAATGCTGATTCTTTTTATTTATTACTTTTATAAACTCTAACTGAATAGTCTTGTAATCTCAAGCAAAGCAAAGCTCAGATGATAACTTCTTGACAACTATGAAATAAAAAACCTACACAAACTACCGAACTAAACCTGAACCAACCCACTCAAGCAGTCACAATCAGGAACTATGGCCACACGAGTTCACACGACACTCCACTGTATCATAGTTGTCACGTTTGGGAATACTTTATCTGCATCTCTGTTCATCCCATACAGATGAGAGGTCAATTTTGAAAAAAGCATGAAGTGAACTCACTTTCCACTTCATGCCATATATTTTTGTATCGTATTATACGAAATGATCATGGATACAATACACCGTCCGATTATACAGATTTTGTATCCAATTATACAATCTGGCAGCCCTGGTTGCGTCCAGAAGGAGTGTACCAACGCGCGAGCACTCAAACAATTCCGTGTTATTGGCGCTCCATTTCTCTTGGTGCGTGCGCTCACACTGGAGTTCGCGCGTCAAATGAACGCAGCAAAGAGTTTCTAATATCTCGTCTCGTGCGCAATTCGCGCGATTCGATTCGCCTGTCGAGTCTGGCGAACTGCACGCGATTTACACGCATCTTTGAAATCGCGCGATGCTTGTGTATGCGACGTAAATTAGCGCCTAGTAACTCGATAACGCGCGGATAATTCGCGCGAAATGTTTCGTAGCGAATTCGTCCCTTCTAAATAAGGTTTTATTCTGTTACATTTTTGAACATGCGAATTTTTTGGCGTTTTAGGTACGTATAACTTTATTATTATTTTGAAGTTATTTGACGAAAATCTGATTCACTACAAGCCTAGCTTCTACTAAATGTCATCGAGTTATTGACCAAAATATGAATAGACTACTTTTCTTAAAAGTATTGTAACATCGGCATATACATACAGTACATACCGGCCACCTGCAAGGAAAAACATTGTAACTCAGTTTTTTGCGGTTTTAAGTTAGAATAATTACATCCTTTATTTAAAAAAGAAACCCTTTTTTGCATTCTTGAATCTGAGCTATTTTAAGTTATGTTTTAAGGCAGTGCACTTTTATAAAAAAATAACAGAACGCACTAAAAATAAACGCAAAATGAATCACGATGTTTTTCCTTGCAGGTCTCGATATATGCGACCATCAGCTAGGAACTGCGTGAAATCATCAAATGGCAAAAAGGTCCATTACAAATAAAACGCGCTTCCGTGCGATCCGCCACGCAAGACGCCGCGGACTGTCACTTTGCGGGCCAGTGGCGCGTGAGTTTACCATTTTTCCTAGTATTCCAAAAGGTTCATTAGCGAAATCACTTCTGAATCCGCGGTGAGATTTTGTTTCGTATTCTTAAAATGAGTGAGTTCGACACTCTAGCGCCCGCCACCGCGTGATGACGTAAGTGAGAAGTATTATATCGAGTGAGTATTTTGACGTTTTTCATTAGGATTTGATAATATGGGAAGCAAGCGTGACTATCGACATAACTTGCGAGATGAATTTCGAAATGATTTGCCTATTTCAGAATAGCATAACTTGTCAGTTCCCACCGAGACGCATCGCTGCGCGCACCTTTTAATAGAGCTACTCAAAATATAACTTTATTTAGGTACTATACGAAAAGACATATATTTCATTGTTTGAATTCAGAATACGAGTACGTTGCACCTTCTCACAATGAAATGTGTATCTTTTCGTCTAGTAAATAAAGTTATATTTCGAATAGCTCTATTAAAAAGGTGCGCGCAGCGTCGCGTTTCGGTGTGAACTGTCCCTTATAAGTTCCAGCGGGTGGAGTTTTCGATTTTCGCGATTCATCACCGCATTGCTTTTATATTGTGATGTCACAGATGTTCACGATCGTACGTTACGGCAGTTGGGGGTTCAGCGACGCGGGGCCGCACCGCTTTTTAGGGACCCGTACCTCGAAAGGAAAAATACCGAACCCTTATAGGATCACTTTGTTGTGCATCCGTCTGTTTGGCAAGACCCTTTTTCTCATGGACGAGTGGAGTTATCAAGATGGAATTTATATTAAATACCCAGGTCTACTGACCCTTAGAGCTGTAAAATATCAAACTTCTAAGCCAACGCAATCAAAAGATACAGCCGTTTATGCCGCTTTCGACACTTGCAAGGGAATCAAAACCTACAGAATAGGTACTTCCCGCGAACTCAGAATCTTGAAATTTGGTACAAAGCAACGTGTTATAGCACAGATACAGGAAAAAAAAGCGAAAACCGTAAAATTTTAGTTACATAATATAATAAAAATATTTTTGTACGAAACCCTGGTTGCGCGAGTCCGACTCGCACTTGGCCGTTTTTTTTTGTATAGGTATCGGCCCAAGGTCCCACCTTTTTGGCAGAACTTTTACATGCTGCTTGGATAGGCAAGATAATTGAAGAAACTCCATATTTTGTCGTATATTAACGTTATGCTAAAGTAAATTATGCGTAATTTTAAGTTTGCCCAGGTTATTCTGCCATCTTAAAAGTATGCCATTGTAAATTGGGACATATAAACGTTCGGCCAAACTATATTGATACAAAAATTATGCCTTGAAAATTTAGTTAAGTAAATTAGTTTTTAAAAAGATTATGCCAAGTGTGTAACCAAATAAACTGATCGTGAAGATTCTGCCAGATAGAGGGAACATATCGGCCCATAGAGTGCTACAAGAAGCTTTTGGCATCTTATGATGTTGGTGAACAAGCTCTGAAATAAAACCTCATTATTAAAGTTCCAAATTAGAAATGTCTATGAAAATCACCTAACTAGCTTTTATGTCAATGAGCCTGTCACAATCGTAAAAGTCACACTCAATCAACATGCAAAAGAAGAGCTTGCATTCATAATTATATTTGTGTAAAATTCAATAAACATGTAACTCACAAACCCAACCATTAACCCCCAACCACCTCAGTAACCTTCGTAACGGCTAACATCTCATCATCTTCATAACTGTTCGTATAACAATGGCTCCACAAAAATCAGGTTACAACAAATTTAAATTTGCTGAACCACATTCGCAACCCAAGATACCTAGGAGAATAATATTTCTCAGTCTCCCAAAGAAGGGATATGAAAGCGAAGAAGGTTTGCCCAGCTATACTAAGTCGGGGGTAAGAGTATCTGCTCTAAGGGGGCACCTTCATAATAGTGATATTGCTTTGCCTTTACTCAGGTAAGCTCAAATTTGTTTATAAGATGATGTGGCTAGGGACGAAGTATGCAAAGATGACGGCTGGTAAAGATGTGAGAAGGAAAAGAAGCACTGAGGTCTACGCTAACCCTAAATTAATTAAATTATACGGGGTGTAAGGGACATCTATCCTTAAACTCCGCCAATGCGCGCAGAATTCTGAGTTCAGAACAAGTGGAATTTCTTGCAGGAAAACTTTGTAATTTTTTCCCCTTTTTTTGGGCAGATCAAATTTGAAAAATTGGTCTGTTGCTTTTTTAGTCGTCCCTGATGGCGATAATGATATTGGTTTAATTAAAACAAGGGCAAAATATTTTTTTACTAGCCGCTGAACACGATACAGAAAGAATAAGAGCGAATTTTCACTTAGCGGAAAACTATTAAAAACCTCCATATATCCCGACTCTTACAATACCCGACAAACAATTATAAATTGGGTACTTTTAAAAAACGGAAAAATAGCGAGTGGAAAAATTCTCAAGGCTTCGCCTGCCTGCCTGCGGTTCACTCAAGTGACACAGCATAATTACCTATTCTTCTTTTTCCTCTTACATCTGCAACAAGGTGATTCGTGTTTGACATAATGGGTCACTCTAACAGCTGTACTGTTGTACCAACGGTCTACGAATTACCTTTTTTGATTGGACGACTAACTTTGCAGTTGAAAAAACATGTTCCCCATGTCCCATGCATGGTTCTAATAGACGCTGTCGATTTTTCAACTGCAAATGTAAGTTTATAATCGAAAAAAGAATTTATAGGTACCTTTTTCATGTGGTTTAGCTAAAACAATGAAAACGCTTGAATTACAGAAGATTATTGTCCTTTAGAAGAATATACAGAAATAAACTCAGTCAGGATCGATTGCAACGAGTCGACCAATATATAAGAGCGTCCAACAATACTGTATACGCGAAGCTGGCTGGCGTTGCAATAGACTTCAAGGAAAAAGAAGCAAAGGATGCAAAAAAGAAAAAACCCTGGTCCGAATCCGAGTGGAAGAAGCATATGGAGTACATATCGCAAGTGGCTGCTCCAAAAAAAGATTTTGAGGCGCCGCCACCTCCAGTACCTACTTTTCTATAATAACTTTCTCTAGTATTAAGGCGATTCGCACACTGCCCCGCGCTCCGTGATTCGCGGCGACGGAGCTTTGGTGATAAGAAAAAATGCGCGTGGACGCGTTTTCAGTGTGACGGACGGATTACGCGTGTTTTCTATACAAAACAGATACTTGCGAAGAACGTAAGAGCACACACTCACGCGCCACGCTCTGTGATGCGAGGCAGTGTGCCAATCGCCTAAATCCCCGTAGCATTAACTCTTTCTTTTCTCAAAGAACGTTGCCTCACACTAGGATTTTCATGTATGTGTCTTAGGGATGACAAACATAAAGTTTCATAGAAAAACCAGACCCAGAACATGTAAGCTATACAAATATGTTTTGCCTGCGGGGATCGAACCCAAAACACGCCGCGCAGTAGCTAATCGCTCAGCCCCTCCGCCAACCGTGCCTTCATGCGGACATGTTTATAAATTTTGTCCTATCGAATGCCAGTGGGTACGATTCGTTAGACAAAATTTAACTGCAGTTCTATCTCTAACTTCTAAGAGATAGTACTGCAGGCTTAGAGATTCTAAGCCTCACTTCGTAATTCAAAAGCTGAATCCGCAGTGAGATTACAAAATGGTAATCTGTTAAGTGTTAAACACCAACACGCCGGTAACGTCACCACGGCGAGCAAACACTAAACCAAGGTCAAGTGGGTTTGTTATCGAAGTGAGGGCGGCCACTTGAGTGAGACTCGTTTTCGAGTGTGCATTTTAGAGAATCGCACTACTGGTTCGGACAAATTTTTCTTCCTTCATTCGTAATAACTAAATTTAGCTAGTGTGATAACTTAGTACATGTACCGTTTGCAGCGAGGTAAAACAAAGCCGTTAGAAGCTTTCATGCCGAGGCTCAAACTGATGAGTTCGCGGCCCGACAACAAGTGCTACAAGACTCTATCGCAGGAAGCTTGGTACAGAAACCCTGTAAAGGTTGGTAGTTCGTTAAACTATTTCTATGCGTTTTTTTTTTGTTTTTGTTTTAAAGATTTGAAAAGCCCTCTTCAAATCTTTTTTAAAATCTTTTTAAATTTTAATCATTTTTAATTTTTTTTAATCTTTTTTTTTAAAAAAAGCCCTTTTTATCCACACGGATTCGTCAACCCTATAGTACCAACTACTAACACTTTTTACATTATATAAGTAACTAAAATGAAATAGTACATAATTCATTGATCAAACTTCAGTACTAAACCACAAAATCTTTTTGCAACATTTGATTTAGGGTTGGCTAGAATAGTCTGAATAAGCCCATGATTTAAAACATTTAAATTAAATTCTTCAATCAATGAATCCCTTTCAGTTTTGTTCTTGACACACTCCATCAGCTAATGTTGCACATCTATTTGGTTGTCCATGCGTTTATTTTATAATATAATCTTGGAATCACCTTGGACAAGGTGGCCTTTTTTTGTATGAGAAGAGGCCCCTTTCTTTTGCTAGCCTATTATTATAATGTACCAATTATAATGGGACTTTAAACAGCCAGTCTCTTTTAACATAATAACACGGTTTATATTATACAAATTCACTGAAACAATTTATTTTCCCAGGTGTCGCCAAAAGCTCTTAAATACAAAATTACGGAGAGGATTTTGAAGCTAGCTGTTGCGAAAGTTACGGCTCCAGATTAAAGTTCTAGTTTCTAAATCGCTAATCAACACAACATTATGCTAACAGTCTAAACTAACTTAAAAGTTAAAAGGAATTAATTAAAATAGCAAAATATCTCACAGCTATTTGTAATGTCCTCACGCTCACTCATTATACTGTGCGAGTGAAGGGCATAATGAACTGCTTTGCTAAGCCGCCATTTTTAATACATTTCTTTAATGGCGCATGTTATGTATAATACTGGTTTCGATAAGGTGACTAAAATAAATAATAAAATAACAAGTCACTTAGTCTAGTCTGTTGGCATTTTTGTTGTTTTGATTAGCCTTTAGGCACGTGTGACCTCATTGAACACACTCGCCCACCATTTTTAGTTTTTCACAGAAGCATGCGTGTAACACCGTGTTGCCTTAAAGCCGTAGATGTAAAGAATCGACATAGCAATACCGTAAAAAAAAACCACTCTCTAGAAAGAGATAAAGCGACTGAGGCCAATACGTTTCTTTTCTATAGAACCTTAATCCGTCCGCTAATGCACGAGTGTGATGGAGCAATCAAAATTATAGAAAGGGATAACTACTCTCGCCTTGTCCCTCTCATACTTTTCTGGCCGTTTTTATTTCACAGCTAAAAAGGGAATGCTATATATTGGCACATGTAGCTGACATTTTAAACGACGACGTTTCAAATTTATTCGCGTATATGCCTTAGTTGAACCGTCAACTTATTAGCGGGATCTTAAAGCAACTAGTGCATGCGCTATGTTACACGCATACTTTACAAACTAGACGCAAGATGAAGTAGACAAAATGTATTAGTAACGAATATGTCTTGTAACCTAAAATAAGAAAAATAAAAAAAATACAAGCTTTATCTTTTTTTTTATCTGAACCCTCCATGGCTCATTTACACGAGGACAGTTTCTTGCTCTCGTTTCTCTTCAACAGACGATTGAAAAACAGCAAAAGAGATATAAAAGTAACGCGTGTAAACTATACGTTACATACGATACTTGCAAGTCGCTAAAAAATTCAAGATAATTGGGTAGATGACACCACTAATCAATTGACGTACTTTTTATGAGCTGTTAAAACGCCATTCCCCCATAGATTTTCGATGACAATACTCAACAGACTATGACGTCACTTTTTTGTCATCTCAATTCACTAACTATTTATTGATTTCAAACCAACTAAAAATCGATTTTTATAGTTATTTAAAAAATCATCGGGTTTCTAATGCTAAAATTAAATGTTTTTTTTGTGAAGTTGTTTCTTGAAATTATTGCTTAGTGGTGTCATCTACGACATCTACCCAATTGGCTGACGAATCTTATGTCGCCGGTCGAGATGCCTTCCCCGAATAAATGACAAGAAGTTTTAGTTATTATAACGATAAACAACACTGTAAACCTATAGCACTACGTAATGAAACCATGAATCGTAAAACCATCAAATAAAACTAATAAAATAGTTATAATAGAATGGTTTTATTTACACTTTTCAACAGATTTTTATCTACATAAATCTATATAAATACTTCATAAAAAAAATGAATACTGAAAGTTGATTTTTAGTATAATTTCACTATTCCTCACAGATCTTTTATCTAAAAAATAAAGTAAGTAAAAATAAATAGGTGACGCACGTTTTACGTGTGCTGGGACGATTAATTCTATATTGTCTCTGGTGGTTACTGGAGACAGTTGATGACTGCGTTGGTGAAGTCTTTGGTTGTGGACTGTCCTCCGAGGTCCTTTGTCCTCACTTTGCCGTCTGTCAATACCCTAGAAATAAAAATGTTGTCATGTAGAAAATATTGGGGACTCGATGTTGCTAGTGACAAAAATTGTTTATTGTGCGACCTGTTCAAAAATAGCATATGTTTTTGATTTCACACAATTTTACACTTCTTTGCGAGTTTTATTTTTCGCATTTATAATATTAGTTAGGATCTATACATACTTCCATTAGGGCCGGTTGGAAGCGACCTGCATCAAGCGCCTTCCTGTAGTCTAAATCAGACGTTCAACCGGCCTTTTGGAGACCTATGGGGGAGGTGTCCAGCAGCGGACGTCCTGCGGCTGATATGATGATGTAAAAAAAAACTCTCCAGACCAATTCCACCCATGGCGTCTTATCTTATTGTAGACTAGCCACGTACGCAGGAGATATTATAGTGCACAAGTGTATGCGCAAACACAAGTGCACTCCCTCTTCCCTAACTCTCATTGCCCGATGGGACGGAAATCCGACACGACCGGAGGGAGATCAGGCGCAGGACCAACGGCTTTACGTGCTTTCCGAGGCACGGGGGTGTCACACCACCAACTTCCAAACTCCGGGCTGCTACTGAGAAATTCCTAATGGAAAAACCCAATAACACTTTTTACCCGACCTGGGAATCGAACCCAGGACCCGTCGCTCAGCAAACGCACTTGTGACCCCGAGACCAACAGGGCATATGATGATGATGATGATGATGATGATGATGATACGTACTTGTTGATGGCATTCTTGATCATTCGCGAGTAGGGGTGGAGGTTGATGTGTGCCAGCAGGTTGGCAGAACACAGCAACATGGCGGTCGGGTTCGCGATGTTCTTGCCCACGGCGCCCGAGAATATGTGGCGAGCACCCTGCAAATGTGCAATTATTATTTATTAGTACGATAATGTCCTTGGCATTTTTGTTAATTAGACGAACTTCCTTTATATTAAGGTGCAATTAGGCTATGATGGAAATTGATCGCCTTAAAATGTGTTTTTTCAAATAATCTCGGAATGTTTAAGAATATATCACACTGTTTATATTGGTAATAGTAGCTAATTGAAAATAGGTAGGTAGCTGGAATATTTCTAAGACGGCTCAAACTTATGTTATAGGGTATTTGTTATAGGAAACGAACGTTGAACGTTTGTTATAGACATATTGCTAGAAAACGTCACGCATTCAAAACATTGTTCAAGATTAGTTTTAACAACAACAAAAAATGTTGGAACTTTGACTTTCATTATCTCCGAAGTTCTACAAGGTACCCAGGTGTGATACAAAAATGAATACATTTTTTTTAGGTTTCTCCTGTATCGTTGATGGGTTTACAAACCTATAAAATCATAAGGAGCCAGACCCAGAATAACTATCTATAGGCCATACAAATATTTGGCCCAAGCGGGAATCAAACTCATTGGGATGGTCACTGGGGGACCACCAATGACTAATCAATTAATGACCCCTTATCACGTTTCTGGTCAACAAAAAAACCAAGGTTCCAATCAGACCTGCTCGAACACAGCACACTCGGCACTGTACGAAGCGCCAGCCACGACGCCCGCCCCGCCCACCAGCCCACTGGCGAGGTTGTCCACGATGTTGCCGTACAGGTTGGGCGTCACCATCACGTCGAACTGGTTGGGGTTCGACACCATCTGCATCGACGCGTTGTCCACGATCATCTTCTCGAATTGGAGACGGGGGTATAGTTTTGCCATCTGGAAATGTATTTCAGTATGAGAATTTGGTAGTTTGGTTGCAAGCACGACTGCTGAGCGTAGGATCCTGGGTTCGATTCCTAGGTCGGGCAAAAAAAGAAAGGGGTTTATTCATTAGGAATTTTCCACTAGCAGCCCAGAGTTTGGAAGTTGGTGGTATGACAGCTCCCATGTCTTGGAAACCGCATAAAGCTGTTGGTCATGCGCCTGATCTCTCCCTGGTAGTATCGGATTGCGGTCCCATCGGACTATGAGACTGAAGAAAGAGTTTACAAACACACTCGTGCACACGTGTGAAAAACAGTGTTTTTAGTCAATTTAGCTGACAAATAGGTGAACATCACATTTTGCTATTACCATATAAAAGCTTTGACAGCTCACGGCACGTTTTGACAGCTCATAAAAAGTATGTTGCTGGTCAATTTTAGTGAAACTACACCTATTTCTTCCACAATGCCTTCAAAAACACACTAACCTCTTCACAACTGCGCAAGAACAGTCCGTCTCCGAGTTTCATGATGTTGGCCTTGTGCACGGCGGTGACCTTCTTGCGGCCCATCTTGACCGCGTAGTCGAACGCGAACTTGGCGATACGCTCCGACTTGGCCGCCGTGATGATCTTCAGGCATTCCACCACGCCTGAAATGAGAGAACCCGTTTTGTAAAATTCTTCTTTGTAAATAACTTAATTACTTTTTCTTCCTTTTACCGAAACTAGAGTCAAGAGCTTACCCACCTTGAATAAAAAAAACCTATTTTCAATTTAGAGGGTGACAAGAGACTACACTGAGGGATGCAAAGTAAACTCTTACCTTAATGTTTAATGCAACAAAAATATTGCACATAATACTTCTCATGCACGGCAAGTATCAATGTGTCTTTTTCTATTTCATATGTTCTTTCTAGGTTTATCATGGGCAATACAGACATTATACACACATACATACATACGACATATAGTTCGAGTTCGAGGAGCTCGTGGAGCTAAATAATTACAGCCGCATAGACCGATCTTCCGGGTTAAGCCACGCTTGCCGAGGTTGGTCTGTGGATGGGTGACCATTTACCAAAGCGAGTTTCCTCCGTGCCTCGGAAAGCACGTAAAGCCGTTGGTCCCGGCTGTCATTTGTAGATCTTTGACAGTCGTTACTGTTAGTCAGAAGCCCGAAAGTCTCACAACCAGTCTTACCAAGAGTATCGTATTACCCAATACTGGGTTGTGGAGGTCTGATAGGCAGTCGCTCCATGTAAAATACTGATATTCAACTGCATCCGGTTCGACTGGAAGCCGACCCCAACATAGTTGGGAAAAGGCTAAGCAGATGATGATGACATACGACATATAGTTAATATAAGTCTGAAATCCCCAATCTGCCTTAAGCAAGCGTCGTGATTAATGCTTCGTGCGTTCTCTTTTCTCTGTATGGGAAGAGCCTTTGCCCTTCAGTGGGAAAATACTGGTATTATGATTGTAATATCTTACCGGGCACACTTTCATGCTCCAGCGCCGAGTACTCGCCCTCGGTCTGTTCTCTGATGATGATGCAGTCGACGTCGCGGTGGCGACTCTTCACGTTGGGCAGCGACTTAGCGTGGACCACGTTAGCGTACAGGTCCAGAGCGTTGCGGAGCTTCATGTTGAGCGTCTGCAGCTCACCGGTGTGGGAGAAGTCGGGGGTGGCCAGGATGCCCTGGGAATTTCAGTTGTATTGTATAGAAGGCAAGGTTTCTTATTGTTTGGGTAAATAAAAGACTGAAATTTGATGTGGAAAGTATGTAGTAATTTCATCTAGATGTGTGATCTCTTGCACGTTAGAAGGAACACAGTCATGACTTCATGAGGATGGATGGTTGTTTGAGAATCTCAAGCTTAAACGGCTTAACGGAATTTACTGAAATTTGGCACACATAGATATTGATTTTGTTAACACGACAGAATTTTGATTCCGCTTTTGTGTTCTTCTGAAATAATTTAGGACTTTAGCTCAATTCTGCATTCGCAGGCAGAAGCTGGGGCTCTTGGCGATGACGTGTATATTCAGGCACCTACCCTGGCCTATCCGTCATGATCCATTCTACATAGGTATGCAGAATGCTTAGGTAACCAGAGCAATGCCATCTAAACGTAGTGCCTAAATAAACGCTCTGTTGGATTTTCAACACTCTGTCCAGTGTCGAAGGTTGATAATTCAATCAATGCAATCATATTTATGGCAGGCATAAACTACAAACCTTAATACAGCACTTGTTCCTAGCGATGGAGTTGACGACATCCTCCAGCGGTGAGCTCAGTGTGGGGTTCACTTCGGAGAAGAAGAACGACTCGAAGTCTACTGGGATGTTCGCCGCCTGACACACAAAGTTATATAATTTAGAATGCACTTTGATATATTAAAACATAAAATCTTTATAAATATAGGCCACCCATTTAAAAAGCTAATATACTAGCTGCTTCTAGACCCTCTGGAACTAACTTGCAGTTACTAAGATTTTCCATAGTAATATTACTACTTTTAATTTTTTATGTTTTCATTGATTAATTGATAATGAACTGAATAGCAATAAACATTGGGTTGAAAATTGTGTGGTTGCATACAAGGTAAACAATGCGGCGCGGAATTATATCTATTATACAATTTTCAACTCTATTTGGGATGTATTTTAGTTCACTACTTATTAATAAATCTGATCAGTTTGCTCTAACCGAACAATTTTGAGGAAAATCGAAAATGGAATTTGGAAGATTTTCTTACCTTGAACACCTCCTGCACGGAATAGACGAGCTCGGGGCCCACTCCGTCACCGGGGATCAATGTGCACTTGATGCGACCCTCCGTGGAACTGGATTGCTAAACATACAATGTATTTATTATAGCACTTATTATTATTGTATTAGAGTTCATATTGCCCTATTCTGTGTATACCAAACGCAAACGCCTACGTTCGCGGTTTTAAGTCAAAAATATAAGCTAAGGTTCAAGAGCCGCAACCTGCGTAAAATGCGAATTTAGAAGAAGTGCGTTTATTAGTCCAACCTATGTCTATCTTTATATAAACTCTTCTGTATGAGTGTATGTCACTGAACTACTCATAAACGGCTGGATCAATTTTAAATACTTTTTCGGTGTGTATTTGAGTAGGTCCCTGGATAGTTTAAATTCATGATTGAACCCGGTAGATGGCGCTCCAAGCCAACGTTATGGCGGGAAATCTGACATCCGCTAGCGTAGAATAAAATAAATATTTACTATCTAACTGTTGCATCATACAGTTGCATAGTTATCTATCTATTACTGTATCTAATCGTTAAATTAATGACTGTTTGATGTTATAGTTAATCAGTTTGAAGAACAGTCTCATATTTTCATCATGTTGTGATAACTTGAGTATTTAGTGTTTCCACTTGTCCATTTTATGATGTTTTTTTACAAAATGCACCTAACTATAATGTACTTAACTTTTGTTTTATAATGTGGAAGTATTGCGTTATTTTAAAAAAGGAAATTATTTGTTTATATTGTCGTTAAATATGTAATCTTAATTCCATCAAATATACATTTTGAGAGCTATGCTAATTTATTATGCTATATTATACCGGTGCGAAGATGACGTTTGCGGGGCAAACGTGGCCAGAGACCACACAAGAGAGAGAAGATTTGAAGGAGTAAAGGAAGTTGCCCAAATATAAAACAGAAATAGGCGAAAAAAAAGTTCTTTATAATGATGTCAATTTTACATTCAAGAAGAGGTTTTTAGGTTCCATGTAATAGAGGCGAGTCTATTGCCATTAACCGAGCACAAATCCTAACTCCGAGCTACGACTGAGAATTTAATTTCAAAATAACACTTTTTGCTCGACCTGGGCATCGAACCCAAGACCTCTAGCGTAGCAGTCGCGCTTAGGACTACTAGGTTAACGACGCAGTTAATAATGCTATACCTATAGCATTTACAATATACGTTCCAAAACAACAAAATAGCATGATTGCAAGTCAATCCACATTGCCTGCACGTGTCACAGTCGCGAAACGCAATACTGTATGTAAATAATAATTAACACGACTATGAAACAATCGCTAGAATTAACAGTAAGCGATATTATTACTAGTGATAACACGGCTAGGTCAAACGGCCGTAGACTTGACATTTATCGGTACGTTAGGAATATTGAGACACAGTTGTTTCTGCCCTTTGATAACTGCAAAGGTCTTAATGAGATACGTTATTTTATTAGCGTCGTTATTTTATAATAGACAATTCATAAACGATATTATATTTTTAAAATTAAATTACGAAGAAACTCTCTCTTCTGCTTAGCCTTTCCCAACTATGTTGGGGTCGGCTTCCAGTCTAACCGGATGTAGCTGAATACCAGTGTTTTACATGGAGCGACTGCCTGTCTGACCTCCACAACCCAGTAACTGGGCAACACGATACCCCATGGTTAGACTGGTTGTCAGACTTTTAGGCTTCTGAGTATCCGTAACGACTGTCAAAGATCTACAAATGGCAACCGGGACCAACGGCTTTACGTGCTTTCCGAGGCACGGGGTTGTCACACCACCAACTTCCAAACTCCGGGCTGCTACTGAGGAATTCCTAATGGAAAAACCCAATTACACTTTTTGCCCGACCTGGGAATCGAACCCGGGACCCCACGGTCGTCAGCCGCGCTTGCGACCACGAGACCAACGGGGCAGTCAAATTACGAATAAACATGGTCTTATAATTAATATAAGTCTGAAATCGCCAATCCGTCTTGAGCAAAAGTGACGATCAGTGGTCGTGTCTTTCTCTGTATGAGAAGAGGCCTTAGCTCTGCAGTGGGCACAATAATACCGGCCGGTATTATGATTATTTATTGACGAAATAAAAAAAAGTTAACTTATAAATATATTTTACCATTCGATATAAGTGGTTATTCATGGGAAAACAGGCTAAAAAATAAATAAATATTAGGTTCCTAGTTCCTAATGCATCTGTTTTTGGATATTTTTTTATTATTAGTGTGTTGGTGTCTTTATCTGTTAAAGTGTTTTTTTTTTTTCAATCCACACTTCGTATTTTTCTTTTGTAACTGAGCTATGGGCTGCTGGTTTTCGTAACGTGGATTTGATTCCTGCACGGAACAAATATTTGTAAGACCTACAGATATTCCACAATGCAGGAGATATTCCTAGTGAGGGGCACATTCTTTTATTAAAAGAAGTATTGTTCTTTTAAAACTTACCTGGCTATAGATTCTAGAACTAAAACTTACTGATCATCTAGCCTCTTTCGAACCCCTTTCGGCTCTCTTCCAGCCTATTGATATAGTCCTCTGTACATCTGTATGTAATCAGTGCATTTTACACAGCAGTGAACATATTACACTACCAGTAGTGTTAAATGACCCAGGGTTACTGTTATATGGGTTGGACAACACAAAGGCACCGCAATGCAGTTGCATGCTACACATAATGCCCTTAAAACTGGCAGGTATTAGAAGAGACATTTAAAAATAGAATGTTACTCTCAAATGTCTTACCTTAATACTTTTTGGTGGTTGACATGTAAAACCTATATTTAATCTGTTGAAATACTTGAAAATGAACTGATGTTTATTTTAAAATATTTAAAGCATGCATTTTTTGGATAATTTTGTGTCTGCCGGTAAAGGTTCTTGTCTAACATATAACATAGTTAAGTATAAAAACATGCTACATATAAGACCATCCTATTCTCTAATCATTTGTGCCAATATTGTGTAATGGTGTTGTTTATGGTAATGTGTGAATTTTCTGTAAGTAGTCAATTTGTGTGCCAATTTGATATGTTAATATTTTGAATTTTGTACCGGATGAAGTTTTTTTTGTTATAATTTTGAAGGAATTGTATGCCAAACTAAAAAGTAAATATTATACCCATAATTTTTTTCTTAAACTAAAAAAACAATTGTAATTTTGAATATTTAAATATACATACTCATACCCAAAAAAAAAAGAAGGGAAACTCAAGTTTATTAAAAACTTTTTGAAATTGAATTTCTTGACAGACAAGATTTTGAAATATTTTATAAAAAGAATAGAATGGTATCTTTTAAAACATAATAAAATTAGAAACAATAACATAGGAAAGGGTGCATGCATTCATGTTGTAATCAATATAGCTTACGGATCATCTGAAGAATTACAAGAAGACCTTGATAAAAAAATTAAAAACAAATTATATTTAATTTTGTGTTTTGCTGAATATGTATTTTAATTCCAATTTTGAAAAGAAATAATTTCGACATCAAACTTAGAGCCAAATAAAAAGTAAAAAAAAGTCTAAAAATAATTTGAAATTAGAATGAAAAATAAAATGACAGATAGTAATTTAAATTTAGAATAAAAATAAAATTAAACCATCATGGTTTATTTTACTGTGCACTAAAAGTAATGAAACAAGTAGGTAGTAGAAAACGGAATTATACTTGATTGCCAACAGTGTTTTGTAGAAAAAAATTACAATAACCAATTGAACCAATGAGATTTTTTTTTGTATTTAAATTCACTGTTTATGGTAATGCCCAATGTAACACACACAAAACATTGTGTTTTCATGTTACATATTAGAGTACAAGAGTCCTGCGAGTATGAAAATTTTTGCTTAGACATTTACAACTAGATTTTGTAAAGAAGAAAGTTGGAACTTTAAGCTTTAGTATCTCCTACCAGGAGGTTCCAAAATGTCCTCCAATCAAACAGAAAAAGGAAATATGATAAGAATGTTTCTTTCGGCATTCAGTGACGTTTTACTTCCGTTTAAGCATTTGTTGTATACAAAATAACAAGTAAAACATTGTAATGTTCTATTAGCATAACGTACTTGTTCCATAACTAATAGATAGTGAGGTATTAGTAGACAGTTAGTATGCTCACCAGCGTGCTGATACCATTTGGAGAACCACATACTTTTTTGTCCGCGTTTACCGTGGTCGTGTGGACTCCTTTGTTCAAGTGAGTCAAATAGGTTCCCTGCGGACATATTAAATAAGAAACATTAGTATGGCTTCGACAAATGTCATTGAAATTAATTAAAGTTATAAGTATGGCTGCGCTACGGATCTTTTAGGCACAAAATTATCTACTGCATAGCTAATTGGATAACTTCAAGATACGTCAAAAATACTATACAAAGACTTAGGTTTTTAAATTCCAGTAAATGTTTATAGTGCTTAATGGTAATAAAATTTCATATTTTAACTATACAGGGTGTAATGGATATTGCAACAAATGTTTTTGCCATGGATTCAGTGTGAGATTCTAATTACTTCTTAGCGTTTTGATGACAAACTTATACAATAATTCAATACTAATAAAATTATATTGTAGTGGCCCAGAATTTGGCCACTTTTTATTGTGTTTAGTGTGATTCTAAATAAACCCCGCAGTGTTAACTTCTACTGAATCCATTGTAATCGTTTTCCTTCTGATGTCCTTTCTACTCATGGTAACTAACTATAATGGTAATATACCTCAAGCAAGAAATAACATGACACAAGTTTGCCATAAAGCATTATCTACATAGGCAATAAGCATAGATACACAACTTTCGTTGCTAAGACTTCTCAAGTTTCATTTATCAAGAAAATTAGACGCATAATAAATTGCGGTTTCAAGTAGATATTATTAGCTGAGATCACGTGAGACGTTCAGGGAAAATTAAATATTATTATACACATTTCCAGCATTATAATCTGGTAATAACATGATAATGTTGCGATGTCAATCAGTTTAGGTAAAACATGAGTGTTAATAAACAATATCCATGAAACGGCAATTCATAACACAGAAGTTACGAAACAGCCAGAGTACGACATTGGGTAAAAAATATTATAGAACCAAATTCGTACTGTACCTGCATTAGGACACGGCACGCATTTCTAGTAAGAAGCGACATTTTGAATTTTGTTAAATGAACCTTTCGCTAAAGGTTTATAAATTAATATTATTTTTGGATCAAATATTCCTAGTTCCTACAAAAAGACGTAACTTAACCTATCACCATCAGTTATCACTAAAACGTTCCGTTATGCAGCAAATGACAGGTCTCCGATTTTGAAAGATTGATTCATATTTGTATGATTTATGTGTACCCAAGATCTGAGATCAATTCTTGGGTTGTTATGAATATTTTCAATTAATTTTATTTTATTTTCAATTTATTTCACATGTATTATACAAACAAATAAACT
This sequence comes from Caradrina clavipalpis, assembly GCA_932526535.1. Classification (NCBI taxonomy): domain Eukaryota; kingdom Metazoa; phylum Arthropoda; class Insecta; order Lepidoptera; family Noctuidae; genus Caradrina; species Caradrina clavipalpis. The sequence continues at coordinate 5,444,528 of OW052110.1, forward strand.
TTGCTTTGCCAAAGTTAATTTCACCAGCGTAGAACAAAACGTTATTTTATTAATTTGCTGCAGGGTATAAAATTCTATCGCAAGTGGTACAATTCGTTTGACAATAAAATATTGTTTTCATGAGCGCAAAAATCAGCTACTAAATGCACTAGATTCAAAAATATTTAGTATTATTTATCGTAAATTTTGTCAACAATATTAAGTCTCAGATATGAATACAAGAAAATAAATAAAAATATGTGGTACGAAAAGTAACAGAAAACTAGCAACCCCATCTTAAATTATCGAACCAATGCCAAGTGCGAGCGAATTGATTTTTACGTCCTCATTCAAGTGGTTGTCACGGCGCAACATTTAAACTCGGCGTCTTGAAATCTAGTGATTTCGGTAAAAAGAAGTATTACAGAATGCATGTTACGACTGCTTCATATATTTATATTATTTTATAAACCTTGGATATTGTGAATTTTATATCGATTTTATTTTTAACCTGCTACGATAAAGAATATTGTCAAAAACGGTAAGTGTTTTTTTAATCCTAAATCCTATCATAAATACACGAATTACTTTAGAAATCAATAATAATTATAGCAATCTATAAGTAAGACTATCGTCCTATGCAAGTTTTATTAAAAATTGAGGAGTACATATTTTATTTACCTAATACAATTGTTTTTTTAGTCGTGATCGTGATCTGAGACCTAAGATAATAATTATGATTTGATAACATTATAATGATCAACCTCTCTGTGACAATGATAATACTCTCCGCCATCTCCTCTTTATTTACAAAAATATGTTAAAATGTTGATAAGGAGTTATAGGTCACTCTTATTGATTATATTGTTGAAAGTTGTCATTTTCAATAACTGTGCCTAATTAGATTTGCATACAAAAGAGTAAAATACATTCACCCCGAGTTTTTAGTGACTTTGAATTAATTTAATTTCAATTAACATTAATTGCAAAATTTTCGGAAGACACGGTTTTTGCGTGTCGCAAATGTTAAATTGCGACGCTTGATAATTCTATAAAATATTCATCATTAGTTCGACGTAAGTCTTACTTACGTAAAAAGAATATTTAATGTTTGAATTTTAGATTTTATCTTTAACTAATTTTATTGGCTGATAGTTATTTTATGTTATAGTAAAATAAATAACTAAAAATTTCACATTATAGTCAACTTATGGCAGTTTTAAGTAAAATAGGCTTAACCATTAAATTTTATGGTTTAAAAAAAGATTGCAATATCTGCTACAAATGCTACAATCTTCGATAGCAGTTTATCTGTTTTGTATTATCATCAGTATGTCTGTTCGTGCTGCGATGTTGATATGTTATCCAGGAATGTTTAACGACTACAGTGATATCTTCTTTATTTCGACTTTAACTAGAGAACGACCCCACCGGTTGCCGCGACCGGTGTTCTTGCTTTCGTATTTAGGGGTGGCCAATTTTTCCAATGCGGTATTTGATTACGTAATCCGATATAATCGCTTTGAGACTATATTGCGAATACTTTGGGCTTCTTCTGGTTTTCATTTCAATTTGGATGGCAAAATATACGTGCGAAATATAATCGCATGAAGTCGGTAATAAATGGCACCTCCTTCTGATTTTTAATTTCCGATTTGGCCAATTTACTTTAAAAAAAAAAGGATATGCAATTTTAAAGTCAAAAACAATGCCTTCCGCACTTCTGAGCCCTTATTTTAAGTTCCAAAGACCTGTTTTTAAACCTAATTAAACCAGAGCTACAACCATTTTCAGTATTTAAATAGGTAGAACAATTTGCGACTTGTAAAAAAAAAACATTTTCTACAAAGGTACATTAAAGAGTTTTAGTAGATTTTAAAAGACCCGTCACCAAACAGGCAGCCCCAAAGTTAACAATCTGAGTAGGATATAATTTATTAAAATAATCATCACCTCAAAAGCTGGCCGAGACGATAGGTTATTGGGAATTCTTAATATTTCTGAGATGACATGAAGAACCTCATACAACTTATGAGATGAATATAGTCGGGGGCTTACTAGGTATACACGAGTAGGTACATAGGTACCCAAACTAATTTATTATTCCGTTAAAATCAGTTCCATTATGACTGAGATAAATAATGATGTATCACACAGGCATCCTTGAAACTGTCAACGATAATAATAGTCTTTGCCTTCAACGAGTCAGTATGTAAAATTATCTAATTACTCCCCTTATCAGAAGTCACACAAACATTTTTAATTGTTAAGCAACCGTATGATTGAGATAAAGTGCGCGACGAAAACCGACATGTGGTATTACTGTAACTAACCAAAAATCATTATCTCGGAATTATTAATGGAGACAATATCGTGCCTATTGATTGGTTGGCAAGTGTATTTATTTTAAAAGGTAATTAAACCATAGGTTGCAAAATTTGCTATCTGTCATCGTATTGTTTTGGAGAAAACGAATCCTTGAGTGGAGATTGCGAATCAGCAAGCGTATCATTTTCGTCAGAGATAAGCCGAAAGCAAACAATACTTAATTCCTTAAATAACAAAAAATATACAATCCTGTATTTATTTGACGGTGTATTATAGTGACTGTGATAATATTATTTGGCAATTATAAACAATACACTACTGACTGTATATTTTTTTTTAAATTGTCGGGACCGTAGCTGTTGTTTAGAACTGTTGAAGGGAACCCTGTGGTAATCGAGGTTGTATGGGATGCTCGCCACTGATAGGTACCTTATAATAAGAGATTGTCGCTAGTTGGATCGTAAACTTGAGCTAGGACAGGTAGGCCGAAGTTCGCGCACTGGTGTTGTGGTGGAGCTTGGGAAAGGCCTATATCCAGCATACGAGCTCTATAGAGTTAATCAATCTACACTAATAAAGCTAAACAGTTTTTTTGTTTGTTTATTTAAACGAGCGTATCTCTGGAAGTGCCAGTCGGATTTAAAAAAACTTTGTATACGATAGCCAGATTTAAGAGAAATAGTATAACCAACGGGAGCGAAGCAGTGAAAAATACCACGAGAACGAAGTAGCCGCCAAAAGCTCTCCTCTTACCTATAGCTTTCAGTAACATCTGTACATAACTCATTTTTCTTTTTTTGTTTCAGAGTTCCTAAATCAAAATGTCGATAGACATAGACAAGCCGATGTATGACCAGTCAACGTACTGGGGACGTGCAAAGCATTTTTTTAAGCTCACCAATCCACTGAACTGTTTTGCTAGCGATAAAGACCTTAATGAGGCACAGAGGGTCGTCCAAGAATTCAGGTGAGTTAATGAACCAAACATGTTTTTGAACCAAACATCATGATCGTCCTCCTACCCTTATTCTGCTTTTTGAATCAATCGTAAGTAAACATACTATACCTGTATTCCCCGAAGGATTAGGCAGAGGTGTACCAATGTACACTCAAAGTTCGCCAGTATGTTTAGGTCCCATGTAATAGAGGCGAGCCTATTGCCGTTAACCGGGCACAAATTCTAGCTCCGAGCTGCTACTGAGAATGTCATAGAAAAACCCAATAACGCTTTGTTCGACCTGGAAATCGAAAAGACCTAGTAGCAGTTGCGCTCAAGACCATTAGGCTAACAAGGCAGATAGATTTTAAGTAAATCATTTTTATAATAATTACTTTATAGTATTTGGGCCCAGTACATGGCCATGTTTATCGTGGCATCATTGGCATTTTTAATATTCTCCAAGCAGCAGGTGTAGGGACACCTTGGGCACTGCAGTAATTGGTCCATTGTCTGTTCGGGAGTACCAAACTCGCAATGGCGGCATGGGTGTCGGTGGGATCTATAATCCTACCCTTATACACATAACGGGCGCTGTCAGTTGGGATTGGTCGTCGGTTTTTTTTTTCAGTTCTAAATGTTTCAAGTGCAATGATTTTTCATGCTTAAAGTAAAGTTGTTTCCCAGCAATAACTTTTGCTTAAAGTTACTCAGTTTAATGGCAGTATGCGTAGTGCAATAAGTAGTATCTTTTTAAACACCACATACATATTATATTTATACTGATGTTATTACAAAATAATATTTCATTAATAATATGATAAGACGTTTACGTAATAAACGATGTTTGTTTAATAAAACAGTCGCGCACCCGCCTCGCGGCTCCATTTTCCAACTGTTTGAAAAATATGGACCAGTCACATTTGCATTATATTATGTACATAAACTCACGCTTTTTTTCCATGGGGGTAAGCAGAAACCACAGAACGCCACCTGCTACGATTCTTACATACTGCTTTCGCTTCCTCCACGTTCATAGTATTGCTAGACTGATTTCATAGTGCTATTTATTGAGTATACATAAAATACAATTGAATAAATCTAATATGTCCCCTGCTGGGGTAGGCGTCTACTAATAATAATATTCTCCCGATCGAATTACGCAAGAGATATCATAATGCATAAGTGTGCGCAAACACAAGTGCACTCTCTCTCTTCTCTCACTCTAATTAAACCTATAATGTTATTAATTTATGCCACACTATTGCGTAAACGAAGGAGATAGTGATGCAGAGTACCATTTTATACATACATCAGTTTTAACAAGCCCCAACATTATACTCGTATACTTTAAAATCCTGCATCACCAACCCCTTTTTCTTTTCACAATTCATGAACAAATGTTTGACATTTTAGACTTTGTAACATACATTTTTTAACATAACATAACATTATAGCAGTTGCGGAATTTGTTTGAAAGAGGAACACGGATGGGATTTAGTCAGTAAGAGTCTGACACTCCCTTCCACTAAGCCCGGAGCAGAATAAGTCATTTCATGATTTCCCATCTTTAAAAAAAACACAATTACCAATCAGGGGAATCGAATTTTTTCATCCAAGTAAAAACTTCCTAGAAAAGAAATGACCAGAACGCAATCTGTGGGCCAACTGGGCCATAACCACATACAACCTCTTTATTTCACTCTAAAACGTGTCTGACCGTTTTTTTTTTACTCTAATAGGAAAAGTAAGAAATTACCAGCCGGATACGATGTGGAGAAACTATGGGCTTCCAAATATCTGTACGACAGTGCGTTCCACCCCGACACTGGTGAGAAGATGACGAGGATCGGACGGATGTCGGCGCAGGCGCCTATGAACACCATCATCACTGGATGTGAGTATGGGACGACACGTCCGACTTTTAGTAGGACCGATTATTGATCGGACCGCTCAATAGATGCATACTTTTGTAGGACCATATTTTTGTATGACCATATATTAAAATTTATATGTTTTTTTCGACAAAAAATATCGGTCACCGACTATCTGACGTGAGCTCACGAGGGCGAAGCTTTAAGAGGACACGGTTAGCACAGTGGCTGAGCAATCGGCTTCTGATTAGCCATTGGCGTATTAAGAGTTAGTTATCAGGGGGGCCTGGCCCCTAAGATGCCATGGCCGATGCGATGCAATGCGGTCAGGCGGAAGGTGAGCCCTACAGCCGCTGCAGGGTAGGCACAAGACCATTCTGGGGTGGGCACGCCCCCGCCCATATACGCCTATGGCTGCTAATCGAAGGTTTCAATTCCAAAATATTAACAGCTGTCCTAGATACACGTTGTGATAGTGTAGTGTATTTTAATAGGGAACAACTGCTTCTATTGCAATTTCAGAGTTTATTACCCCATTTAAAAATTGTTCACGTCCACAAGTGCTTTTACTCCCAGAAAGAAGGCCAGTAAATCAAAATCCAGCCTGTATACAATATATGTAATTAATTTTTCAGGTATGATAACTTTCTACAAAACCAACCCAGCGATCATTTTCTGGCAGTGGGCCAATCAAACGTTTAACGCTGTAGTTAATTACACGAATCGTTCAGGGGACGCAGTTATCAGTACAAAGTAAGTAGGCTCTTTGCTTTAAGCCACTGTCTAACAAGTTTAAGTTTCGTTAGTAGAAAATGACATGCTTACTTACTTTAAAATTTAAAGTTAGTAAGTATGCAGTTTTCTGCCCATTCTTCTCTATACGAAACTACGTTTTGTAAGGGCGTGTTTCCAGTATCCCGTGACGACAGATTATCGTGTTGTTTAACCCGTCGCGCGATTTAAAAATAGACACAATAGTTAAACAATGGAAACTTTGCACCCGTGTGCAAACTTCGACGCGCGACGGGTTAAAGCATCATCGTGACTTGTGTATTTAAATGTAGCTGTTCACATAAAAGACGACATGATTAACTGTCATCCATGACTTTTTTGCAGTGATGACAGATTATCAAAATGAAAATGATGTTTCCTTACTCCTCCGCTAATCTTTTCTGATTAATTTTGTTACGGCATCCAAGACAGTTGAATCGTTTCTCCAGGACTCGTCGAGTTTCATTGCCTCGGCGCTTTTCTTGTGGTCGCCACTGTTGATTCTGGCTTACAGGAATTGCAGTGGTTTGGGAATAGTGAGGCGGGTTTGTCCCATAAAAGATTATCAAAATGGCAACAGCTAGAGACGACAGTCGGCCAACGATAAATTAATCGTCACGATATAATGTGAATGCGCCCTAAGGAGCAACTACGTTCAATTCTTTTTTCTTGTTTATGACGTTCACGCATTTTAATGGTCTAATTGTAATAAATGTTTTTACTTTGGTTTTTCGTAAAATGACCAACTAAAGAGTGAAGTTTAATCGTTCTTCGATCCCACGAGCTGTGACACCCTTTCAACGTTTTTTAGCCACGATATAGTCCCAAAGTAAAAGTGGTCGTACAGCTCTTTATAAGGTTACCGGAGCCGATGTAATTATAGGCTAGGCACATAAGACATTTTAACTCTGTCTCTGGGATGGCAACGCATTTGCATGGCGTCTGGCATTGCAGATGTTTATGGGCACAGCGGTGACTACTTAACATCAGGTGGACCGCTGGCTTTTTTGACATCCACGAACATAAAATGAAGATATGGGGTTAATATAGTTACCTTAGGGTTACAAAAACCGCATTCAAATCGGTTCACCCGTTTAAGAGCTACGGTGCTACAGACAGACAAGCAGTCGCGTCAAACTTATAACACCCTTATTTTCGGGTCGGGGGTTAAAAATAGAATTAAAACATGTAGGCAATGCAATGTATACCTACTGCAGCTCACCATATTACTTATTTTTCTTTGACAGGCAATTGGTTGCGTCTTATGTGGCGGCGTGCGGAGGCGCCTTAGGTTCAGCCTTGTACCTCAACAGTAAAGTGAGGGTAAGGATACCACTTCATTATTTTGCTGAAAGGCTTTTTTATTCAAATATATTTTACTTTTGCATAACATCGAATGTACTTTATGTTTTGTGCTTAATCTGACGAAAATGACTGTGAATTACGAAAGTTCTAATATAAATGGATACCTAGTTTTTTTTAATTTAAAAATATTATTACTGTAGGTACTGAAGCCATTAAACACTTTTTACGAGATTGCGAGATCCATTTTCGTAGCTTGGCTTTTTTAAGGATGGAAATTCATCAAATGATTTCTCCCGTTCTGGGCGGAGCGGAAAGGTTTGTCAGACTCTTACTGACTAAAACCCATCCGTGTTCCTCCTAATGCCCTTTGCGGTCCAGGGCCGCGGCTTTGTAGCTTTGCTAAATCACGATTTAAAATAATGATAAAAATCGTGATTTAAGCCAAGCTATTTAAGCGAATTGTTAAATTATCTTAACGCCAATAAATTACGGGCAGGTGTATATTGTTATCAAAACGATAGCCTATCGCGTATTTTTCCAATTATCATCAATCGTTATCTTCTTTTTCGGGAGCGTCAACACTTACATTATAATTATTGCATAAGCGTCGCGGAGGTGTGTCATATCGTATCGTGCTGGAAAAACCGTGAGATAACAGTGTTTACATTGGAAAACACGCCTTATAGAGATATTGGTTTTATGTTGCTGTCACGCGATTTTGATTTTGATGTCTGAAAGATGGTTCCGTTGTATTGTATGATATACCTAACTGAATATTTAAGGCACACAAGAATAGCTGCCTCAAGATAATGTGTGTAAAATTAAAAGTTCTAATGGTCCAAGATAACTAGAATGACTAATCTGCTAAATATTGTTGGATAAAAAATGATTTCTGATTTTTGGGTTTGGTTGAAATAAATAATAAAAATCTATAAACGGAAATTGTACAGGGTCCATAATGATCTCAATTATACATATATACCACTTGAGAATACAAATATGGAAAAGCAATAGAATATTGAGTATTGTTTTGTTTTGTATTGGTTGGTTTTTGCGACATTATAACATTGATAATACAACCACTCCGTGACCTACCATACCCGAATCGTGCTTCACAGATTTGTGCTACATTTATGTCATGAAAGTTCACTTAACGATTACATTATAACAGTAATAGTAAACAATGCGACGCTTGTTATAACGCTTTGACGTCACAATCCATATTTACGTAAGTACTATGTTCCGATAATTTAAATACTATGTTTCATTTAGATTCATCGTTGCCGTTGGTCCCGGCTGTCATTTGTAGATCTTTGACAGTCGTTACTGTTAGTCAGAAGCCCGAAAGTCTGACAACCAGTCTTACCAAGAGTATCGTATTACCCATTACTGGGTTGTGGAGGTCTGATAGGCAGTCGCTCCATGTAAAATACTGATATTTAGCTGCATCCGGTTCGACTGGAAGCCGACCCCAACATAGTTGGGAAAAGGCTAAGCAGATGATGATGATGATGTTTCATTTAGATTCATGTAGGTGCATTTGTATCCATAATTTTGCCTAAGTAGGTACCTAATTACGTACAACGGCTGTACTGTACTCTGATTAGTTCATTGTAGGAGACTTTAAATGCGCTTACACGGGCAACTATCGATCAACTATGACGTCACGATAACGTACGGCAAGCTATTTACTGTAATGCCAACACGTAGTAATGTAACTTTATTGGTTTTTTAAGAGTGTTCATGGAATTTCTTGCACGTTCTTCTCCATGGAAACCTACTGTTTGGAACGAGCATCTAGCTTAATTTTTATGACTCCTTGACAATTTAAAGTTGCCTGTAAATGGTTCAATTCCAAATCATGGATTTGATTTGTTGCTGGAGTGCCGCTGTTCGCTATATACTACATTTAAAGATATTAAGCAACTTTATAAAATACATTGCTCCACAATGCTCCACTAATTCAGGCAACTGTTGCCTGCAATAATAGTTGAGAAAGTTGCCCGTGTAGGCATAGCATTATTATTCGTTACAATGTAACCCATTGTGTTTTGGTTTATTATTATTTTTTGTTTGTATTAACATTAATTATTGTTATAATTTATTTATTTATTGTTTAAATTATTTCTAGGGTATGAACCCGTTGTACGCGCGGTTGGTTCCCTTCGCGGCCGTATGCGGCGCTAACTTCATTAACATTCCCATGATGAGGAGCACGTAAGTACTTCTTCTTTACGAATGTATTTCTAACCCCTTGTTGCCTTTTTGCGGAAAGAAAGAAAGAAAGAAAGAAAGAAAGAAAGAAAGAAAGAAAGAAAGAAAGAGAAAGAAAGAAAGAAAGAAAGAAAGAAAGACAAAAAGGAAGACAGAAAGAAAGAAAGAGAAAGAAAGAGAAAGAAAGACAAAAAGAAAGACATTAAGAAAAAGAGAAAGAAGGTTAGGTACTCTGCGGTCAGTTCAATACCTGTCTCTTTTCTGTAGGTCTTTAGTGATGAAGGTGCGATGCCCTAAGACAACTGTTACTGTAAGACTGTGACGTGAATCAATTCTAGACAGAGACAACTGCTTTATTTACTTACCTAATACCTGGATAAGAAACTATGAATCCATTTGCTGTATATTTTGTGTCCTTGTTTCTATCTTTTATTTTATAGTTTACCCGTCTCGATTCCTGTATTGTAGTGAGTTCTTTAAACTGGTTTGTTTCAGTGAGCTCTTAAATGGGACCCCTGTGTTCACTCCGGACGGGCAGCGAGTGGGCGAGTCTAAGATCGCGGCGGCAGCGGGCATCTTTCTTGTGTGCATATCCCGAGTGTGCATGGCTGTGCCTGGAATGAGTACGTATCTTACTGCTATCTATTAGGCCGTTTTCACATTAGGACGTTAGCAGCGCGACAGTAGCGCGGCAGAAGTACATTCCTTCACATTTCAAGAACAGATTAAAGTTTAGGTCAGTATGGCGCAGTTCATTTTAAAAATAGATGCTGTGGGCGACAGCTCTTCTGCTTTTTTATTATGAAATTCTGACGGGGCGACAGTCGCGCGACAGCCGCGCTGCTAAAGTCGCCTAAATGTGAAAGCGGCCTTAGCTTCCACCCGCGACTTTGTCCGTGTCAAAGTTAATATTCGTATATTGTACTACGGAAACCGTACATTTTCCAGGGATAAATAAAAATGTATTTTATTCTAGCCTATGTGGTATTTTTTTATTCGAAAAAATGTACGGTTCCTGTTTCATATATTTATATCAACTTTGACGTGGACGAAATCGCGGATAGTACTTTAGAATACATACATACCATCAAGCCTGTATTCTCCGAATGGTTAGGCAGAGGTGTACCAATATACATCCACAGTTTGCCGGCAAATTTAAGAACCACGTAATAGGGGGCGAGCCTATTGTCATAACCGGGCACAAATCCTAACTCCGAGCTGCTACTGAGAATTTCATAGAAAAACCCAATAACACTTTTTCCTCGACCGACTTGGGATCGAACTCAAGACCTCTAGGCTATTCGGAGGGGCAACTAAGGGCCGATGCCTGCCGGAGCCGCGAGTTGTTCGAAAGAGATACCGCGCCCCCGGAACGCAAAGGGCACAAGAATGAACATGGATAGGTTTAAGTCAGTAAAAGTCTGACACAAAGAGCGGGGGAAGTCATTTGATGATTTCCTATCGGTAGAAGAAAGACCTTTAGGCTAACGAGGCAGTTGTGCGGTAACACTGTAGAATTCCTTTTTTTTTTACATGTCCTAATTATTTTCCAGCCCTAGTACCAGTAATCACCAACGCGGCGGTTCAGAAGCGCTGGTTCAAGCCCAGTTCGCTGGCCATCGTGCCGTTCCAACTGTCGCTGGTGTGTCTGAGCGTGACCTTCGCCACGCCCCTGTGCTGCGCCTTCTTCGACCAGAAGGCCACCATCAGCATCAACACTATTGAGAAGGAGTTGAAGGTACGTTGGGTGCTTTATTGAATACTAGCTTTTGCCCGCGGCTTCGCTCGCGTTAAGAAGTATTATCTTTCATCCCCTATTTTATCCCCTTAGGGGTGGAATTTATCAAAATCCTTTCTTAGCGGATGCCTACGTCATAACATCTACCTGCATGCCAAATTTCAGCCCGATCCGTCCAGTGGTTTGGGCTGTGCAGTGATAGATCACTATATGTCAATCAGTCAGTCAGTCACCTTTGAGTTATATATATTTAGATTAGGTACCATATTGCGAAATAAATTGGATGAAAGTTTAAAAGGAGTTTTAACGTTGAAATTCTTTAATAAGAAAGAACGTTGAAATAATACAGGAAGAGTTTTTAATCTGTGCTCCAATAATTTATATCAAATAATCGATTTTTCAGTTAGAATATTGAAGCTAATTGAAGTTTACTATAAAGAGGAATGGACAAGAAACTCCATGTAAATTTTAATTTACTTAAATTACTCTAAAGCCCGTATTCGGGAATTCCCCGCCTGCTATATGAAGCCTGAGACTTATACTATGTTGCCCATAATGATCTCAATTATACATATGTATATTTACGGCCTAAGAATACATATAGAAAAGCAATAAAGATACTGAGTATTAAGTAAACGATCAATGAAAATTGAAATCTCTCGCACTCAGTCAAAATTCGAGCTCTAACAACCAAAGAAAATGAGCATTTAGTTTGATGAACAGAACACGTAGTTAGAGAGTATGTGATGTCTTTTACACCTGTTATATGTAGTTGGTTACAAGTCTAGAGTTAGTTGTTAGTGTAGTAAGCCACGGTTTCTCGAACGAAACGTCAAAAAAACGTCAAATTGACAAGCGTCTAACACATGTTAATAAGCTGATTGGTTGACTGAATTATCAACAACCAATCATAGCAGTTTACGTGCGCTTGACATTAAATTCGCATTGTATTCGTTCGATGGGCAGTGCGAGTGATGGAATATGAAAAATAACTTTTTTACATATTTTACAGGAAAAAGTAAAAGAAATATCTCCCGAGTCGACTACCGTGTACTACAACAAGGGACTGTAAGCAGCACGTGCGAAAATGAACCTTATCTACGTATGACGGAACGGCGTTTGTCATGGAACAATGTAGTTGCAATGATAGAGTCGAGTTTTCAATCACTCGAATTTATTTTAGGAAATTGGAGATCAGCGGCAAAACCCTTAAATGAAAAGGATATTAATTTAAAAGCGTTTAGATTCTATTTTCTTTAGATTGTTGGTCTCATCGACAGAAAATAAATTGAGGCCCTTCAAGTATTACGTAAGCACCTCTAGTCAACAAAAGTAAGCAAAGCTCTTAGCTTCCTCTTAAACCTTCGTAAACATTAATATAATATATTTTTTTGGAATCTGTTCTGCTTTTCGCCAGCCCTGTTTTTCGTTCTCGAGCATAAATAAGTAGAGATGCCATATTTTGTAGAATTTGAATCGACAAGTTTGGTAGAGAAATCAGAACATGTTAATAAAAAAAATGTTTACGCAATTGCCATCCAGAGTTCGCCGTCCTATATGTCATCAATAATAAGCAAGCCTCCCCCTTTGGTGCTTACGTAATAATTGAATGCCCATAGACAAATTTATTATAAAAAAAATATACTCGGTTGTTTCCTGTCTTTGACGGGGATTACCCCGAATCTCCCAATTTGGTGGATTTGGGACCCAAGGTCCCAAGCTTTTTGCTTTTAATATTTTCTAGAGATGCTATATATATGTATAACTTGTTACTAGTTGTAAGACTACACTCATTTCGTTGTAAAGAATATATTTTTGACGTGTTAATATTTTGTTGTGCAGTCAGCAACAAAAGTAGATTAACAGTTCAGATTTTTAAATGGAATGGAAATACGAAATGAATCTACAAATAAGATAAAATGAACTCTTCGGTATTGCCTAAAATTCTGGATAGCAGTAAATTGTATTATTTTGTGTCTTTTTAAATGACCTGTAAAAGTGAAATTGTTAATCGACTTTTGTTGCTGACTGTACCTATACAAAAGAGGCTTATCATGATCGTTGAACGCCCTTTATAAACGGCCTTGCTGCTGTTTTGATTAGCGCCGTTAAAAATAACTTCGTGTGAAGAATTGTTTGTTCTCAACTGGCTCCAACATGTTGATAAACACTTTGATAATAAATAAAACTTATTTTATATAAACTTTAACAATAATTTATGCTCGAACCAAGTTATGCTTATTTTATAAGTAACTAGCTTTTCCCCGCGACTTCATCCGCGTGGATTAATAGTTCCCGTTCCCGGGGGATTCCGGGATGAAAACTATCCTATGTCCTTTCTCGGTCCCCAGACTATATCTGTACCAAATTTCATTGAAATCAGTTCAGTGGTTTAGGCGTGAAGAAGAGACAGACAGACAGAGAGACAGACAGATAGAGTTACTTTCGCATTTATAATATTAGTACGGATTAACTTTTTTGTCTTATTGCGCTTTTTCTGTTCGAGAATTGGGCGATATCGTTGAACGTTCTTTTTTTAAATTAACGGCTACTGCTTTTGTTGCCGACAATACACTACCTATATTTTACTCCCGGTTTCTCGAATCCGTCTCGTGTTTGGTTATTGGGTAGTAAAAAAGGTTGCTAAAAATCGGTTTTTTCGCTTAACGAGAACCGAAAAGTACCTATTTCTAGTATATTTCTTACCCCTACGATCTGACCACTAAGGAGGGGGTTTTAATTTTAAGAATTGTTTATAGCAATAATGTGCAATAACATTCCAAAAATATTCCTGTTTTAATTTTTAATAATCATTGTGATGTCAATTAAACTGTGTTTATGCTGACAATAATACTTGTAGATATGTAGATAATAATAGTATCATTATTGTTGTTGTTTTATTTGTTATAAGTATATAATTATTATATTATATTGTTAAGTAAACATATCAGTTCGTAAATGTACTTACATTTTTTGATATTATTTTTTTGTTAATGCATTTACTGTTTTCTTGGATTCCTTTATATACAAATTATAGACTTTATGTTATTTTATTTAAATTATTGTACAAATTTAAACAGTTACCTACTTTTAATTTTAATTAAAATAAACTGTTACTCAACTTGTTGTATTTTGTTATTTTACTATGCAATTCACCCTTGTATTAAAATAATAGTTTTTTAACCAATCATGTACACTTAGATTTTGGTCGAAACTGACTTTTAACTCACTTCATCGAAGTGGAAGTGAGATTCGCACACTAATGGTCCTATAATTATTGTGTCAGGCAGGCAGACTGACAAACTTTTGTAATATATGAGGTGCAGCGGGGCAATCTCGACAGCGGAAAATAGCGGGAAATTTCAACTATTCTTAATAACTTCTACATTTTACTAAGATTAGTTGAAATTTCCCGCAGTCGAGATTGCCCCGCTGCACCATAATCGAGATGAAAGGGACATCGTAAGTAACTTTTACTATAAATTCAGTACATCTTTTTAAACCTATCATCATCAGCCGTAGGACGTCTACTGCTGGACATAGGCAAACCCCCATAATTTTCCAAAAGGACCGGTTGGAAGCGGCCTGCCTAGACCCCATTGAAAAAAATTACCATGGGTCATTAAAAAAAAAACAACTGTTCCATACAAAAGTGCAACACTTACAAATAATAGTTATAATGTATGAAACAGAGGTGTTTTTAAACCGATAAAATTTTTGAGACTGGTATTCTAGAATCTTGTACTGAATCCTTGGTAAAACTTTTTGTAAGGGTGTTACCACACCACTCACCGATCAATAATCGATCGAACGCCATCGCTCGATGTCGATCGATAGGAACTATCGATCGACGTCGATTAATCTACTCCACCATCGATTGATGGCCTCGATCGACGTTCGATCGGTTGGTATGGTAACACCCTTACGATGTTCCTATTACCTATTACCTGTTATAATACTTCGGCTCAATTAGTAATAGTTCGCACTCTTTTGCTACTGAGAGCCCTAAACACATCTTTCCGTTGCGGTTTTTTAAATAATAATTATAATTAGGTACCTTATTTTCCAAGTGCCTGAACCCACTGTACGCGCGCCTGGTTCCCTTCGCGGCAGTATGCAGCGCTAACTTCATTAACATTCCCATGATGAGGATCACGTAAGTCAATCAAGTATGTCAACATTAAGGAATTATTCCAATCTGTCACCCCGCTTTGCCCCCTTATGAGGATAGATCGAACTTTATTGACTTCCTATCTGTCCCCCTAGTGGGACAAAGCAGGATGACAGATCTGAATAATTCAAAATAAGTAGGTACCAGGTAACCAGTCCACTTAATTCACCCAAACCCATAGTCCAATTATTTATTTCTTTTCCGTGATAATCCTGCGCCAACCGGGAGTTATCCTTGTTTGCATATATGAAGTGCATATTATTATAGGGATAGTGGTCGGTTGGTATTTCCTATCATCATAAAGCAGTGTAAGGGGTCTCTGCGAGTTGACTTCGGCTCCTCGTATGCCTTTCAAAGGCCCGGGACCCTAGTGCCCTGAGTAGTAGGTACACAAAGTAGGTCAAGGCAAGCAAGGTTGCAGAATCAAGACTTAGATACTGATACTCAACTTGCCCTGCGGCAAGGCCGGGCGGCAGGGCACTGTGTGTAGGAGCTTTAACAGAATATCGTATATTTCAGTGAACTCCGGAATGGAACGCCTGTATTCACCCCGAGCGCACAGCGGGTGGGCAACTCGAAGATCGCGGCAGCCACAGGCATCTTTAACGTATGCCTATCCAGAGTATTCATGGCTGTACCTGGCATGAGTACGTAGAAATATGTTATCCATAATGGAGTAGAAAGACGAATATACTTGTCTTAATAATTCTAGAATAAAAATTAACACAAAAATGCGATCTTATCTAAGCTTTCTTTTTTTAAAAATAAACCAAAGACCCGCCTTATTTTAAATTGGTAACCGCTGCATATAGACATCTGCAATACGGCTTGGCCTTGCAGATGCGCTGCCATTATCTTCAAACCGAAACACAGCAACGGTACTTTGCAGCATAAATAGGTATAGTGATTGGTTGACTGAACTTTCGACAGCCAATCAAATAACGTTACCTTAATAATTTAATACCTGTAGCAACGTGACGTGTCACACGGCGAGCGATAGCAAGGCTCAGCTCATGTTTTGGCACGCCATGCGCCGTGTAAACAGTTACACTCGGCGCGGCTCGGCTCGGCTCGGGCGATCCAACGCTTGTCGGTTTTTTGACATACTCAAAGGCGCACGCGGCTCGCCTTGTTTAATACGTGACGTGTAATCGAGCAGGATTGCGAACGCCGCATCTACACGGATGTCGTGTCTTGCGTTATCGCGCGCCGTGTAACCGCACCTTTACATTACTTTGCAGCTCTGGTACCAATGGTGACGAACTCGTTGTTACGGAGGTGTTACTTCCAAGGCCCGCGGGGGCCACTGGCCCTAACTGCATTCCAAATGTCCATGGTGGCCTTGTGTTTGACGTTCGCTACGCCGTTGGGCTGCGCGTTCTTTCAGCAGAAAGCCGATATTCACATCGACAATATAGAGCCACCCTTGAAGGTAAGAAAAATAATAGAGCGTTCCTAATATTAACATAGTGTTACCAACGAAACACCAATAGAAATAACGCTACTACACTAGAAGTAAAAGTACAAAATCCGTGCCGACAAATTATATGGAGGATGAACTGGTTACAATTTCATTATGTACATGTGTGTCATTTATTGCTTGCTACAGGTGAAATGTCGGTTCTTACAAATCTCAAGAGAGAGAGCCATTGAAGAAACGAGTTAAAAATGGCGGCCAAACAAGAGCTTGACAGGCCTTTTCACTTTTTTTTTATTTTTTTATGGACGGGAACTCATCAAATAACTCCCCCGCCCTGGGCGGGGCGGGAGGGAGTGTCGGACTTTTACTAAAACCCGTCTATGTTCCTTCATGTGCCCTTTGCGTTCCGGGAGCGCGGTATCTCTTTCGAACAACCCGCAGAGGCCTTTTCACTAGCACAGTAGAGCGAGCGAGTCAGAGGGCTTGATAAGTGCTACTTGTTTATAAGTTTATCTTTATGACACGGCTTACACATGACGTAAACAGGACCTCTGATCACAACCAGCTTATATCTGATGATCGTTTTTAGGGTTTCCTAAATAGAATCGTAAATTATGTATATGATGGATATGAATAATATATTGCTTTTCGTTTTGACAGGCGCAGGCGTTGAAGCTATCTCCCAAAACGAATACAGTGTACTACAACAAGGGCCTGTAATCAGCAAAAGTGCGAGCACGATCCTTACCTGTATTTTAATTTAAGTTCTACATATGGTGTAAAGACATAAATTACATAGAGAACTACGTATTTTGTTCATCAAACTAAGTAGCATTAAGCAAACATGATTGCTGTTAAATTACTTATTTTTGGTGTAAAGAACCACTGATTATGATAGCGCGTCATGTGATTAGCAAAACAGCTGGTTCTCTCTCGGCTTACCGACCCAAGGTGTTGAGTCCCTAACCCCCAGTTATTTTGGGGATTTGAGACCCAAAGCCCAAAGCCTTCTATATTATCAGGAAACGCTAACTTGTTATTAAGTTACGTTTAGTTGTTAAGATTTTACTCGTTTTTGTAAAGCAAATATTTTTGATGTGTTTTTGTTACATAGGACATAGAAGAAGCTTATCATGAACAGCACTTTACCGTTGCTTTAATGCTGCTAATCTCTCTTCATTCTGTTAACGTTTACGCCGAAACCTAAGTATAAAATGTATGACATTGACGTTTACACAACGTCAAAAAGAAATATTATTCTTTAGTGTGCGGAAAAACTTGAAAAACGTACCTACAGATGAATTTGTGTAGACCCGAAGCAACTAATAGCCGCGAAGTGCATTAAAATGCTCGAGCACTTGTTCACTGATTCATGGAAAATAAAATAAATCACTAGGTACTCTAATAGAGTTCAATATAGCGTGTAAGATATAATTTTCTGAGGCGTGTGTTCAATTATGCTCCCAGCATTTTACTGCTCGCCGTCTGCAGTGACCTTAAAATATGTACATAGAAAGCTGAAATGTATAAAATAATAACTAAATGCTTCTTGTAGCTTTATCGTAGTCGGGTAAAAATAATGACTGGACCTCACGCACTACGCGGCCCCGACAACGGTAATGCAACCTACGAATTATTACGATCTGTCACCCTGTTTTGTCCTCTTAAGGGGACAGATCGAAAGAAAAATGGTTGATCTGTCCCCCTTTTAGCAAATCGGGGACTCAGTCGGAACTGTCCTCTCATTGACTGTCTCCTTATTGATCTGTCCCCATAAGGGGACAAAGTGGAATGACAGATTGGAATAATTCAACGGCGGTACTATAAACCCAAAGCATTTGTCACCAGCAACTGGTTGGCCAACTGGTCGCAAAACATACCGTCACACTAGTTGCGGCCAAACATTGTGTCGTTTGCATGTTGTCGTAGTGACCTAGTGGGAGAGGTCCCTTATAAAACTCGACTTGACGTTTATATTTTTATCATGTTTTTTTATAAAGATTGTGCTTTAATACATCATTTTATATTTCAACATAATTTACAATAATATTGCTTTGGATATTTTATTATTTTCTAACCGATGGTGTAAGTTTAAGCTTTTTTCGTTAGTTTACATTATTTACTAATATACTTTATTTTTATTGATTACTGTATTTTATAATCATTTTTTATGTAGGTATACTGAATAGGTATATAATTTTAAACTAAGACCAATAATTGGCCAAGGTTTAACCGTACCGATGGAGCCACGCAAATATTGTGCTCGAAGTAATGTCGGCCATTTTTGTGGCCTTAAATAAAATATTGTTATTACCAATACATTAAAATAAACCATTGTGTCATAAATACTATTTTTATTTATTAAAATTGAAGTTCTATTACCTTTTGATGTGACTAAATACTGAAAATAAGATCACAAAACAATCCCACCGATACAAAATCTACGGGAGAATCGCGTTTTGACATTTCATAAAAAGTAGGTGAATTGATGGTGGTAGGTAGGTACTACCCAATTGTGTGTCAATGGCTCTGAGTATCTTTACCACCTCACACCGTGACTGCCCCGTTGGTCTCGTGGTCACAAGCGCGACTTATGAGTGTGGAGTCCTGGGTTCGATTCCCAGATCGGGCAAAAATCAAATCAAAACAAAAAAAAATGGGCAAAATGTGTTATTGGGTTTTTCCAGTAGGAATTTTTCAGCAGCAGCCCGGAGTTTGAAAGTTGGTGGTGTAATACCCACGTGGCTCGTAAAGTACGTAAGTAAAGCTATTGGTCCCGGCGGTAATTCTTAGATCTTTGACACTCGTTACGGAAATACGGATAGTCAGAAGCAAAGAAGTCTGACAATCAGTCCTGTCTTGCCAAGAGGTATCTTGTTGCCTACTAACTAGGTTGTGGATGTCAGATAGGCAGTCGCTCCATGTAAACAGGTATTCAGCTGCATCCGGTTAGGCTGGAAACTGACCTCAACATAGTTGGGAAAAAGTTAAGCAGATGATAACTATCTATACATAGCATAAAATCAAACGCGCTTCCCGCCGTCCTGTTCGCTTAGGTCTTTAACCTCCGCAGCGTAGCATGGCGGCGGCGGAGAAACGCCCTTATGTGTGACGAATCAAAGTAATCGTAACAAACGATAAAAGTGCGAACCATTGGTTAGATCTAGTAAAATCCCGCGCTAACTGTAGCCCTACTTACTAAAGTAGGGCGCTATAATCGATTAGTCAAAGCGGCATATAACCTCTCTCGATAAACGAACGATAAATATAATGCAGGAAATATTTTTCAATTTGAAACATTTCCTGACATTACCACGTTAAAATAAACAGACTATGTACAGCTTTACATACAGTATACATAAACTCACGCGTTTTTCCCATGGGGGTAGGCTGAAACCACAGAACTCCACCTGCTACGATCTTTACATACTCCTTTCGCCTTGTTCACGTTAATACATCTGGTCATACAAGCACGCCGGTTACGAGTAGATACTGCGCACCTGACCTTTCTGAAGAACCTCACCAATAAGGTCAGGGTAGGTCCTGCTAGTAGGGCGTCCCCTCTCGGCGTTGCCACTCAGAATTCCTTTTTTTAGTCGCTTTTGACGCATCCTCTCAACATAATTTAAAGCTTTATAACTTAATATAGATTTTCTATGGTATCGATTGCATGTCCGGTGACCATGCAATCGATATTTTTGTAGCCATTAGTGATTGTAGCAGCACAAAGTGAGGGCGCCCACGAGCAACTTATTTGCCTGGCAACTTTTTTGTCTCTGTCGCTATCTTATTATTGGGTTATTATAGATGTCAGAAAGGAACAGCAACAGAGACAAAAAAGTTGTCGGACAACTAAGTTGCTCGTGGGCGCCCTCCCTTAGAGATTTATGATAAAACCTCTTTCAATTCCCACAGTTTTCTATCATGTGCCCACCGACTTATGTTTGTAGATGTAAGTCTATCATCTGTCATAACTGAATTTGAAACAAAAAAAACACATCCACCTTTGTAATAAAAATGAAATTTCATAGTATTTACAATGTTACAAACCCATAATTAATGCGTCATTGCGCTCAATAGGCTTAATATTTGTTTGTAAATGTTACTTAAATGTATTAAGTGGTACACTATAAATTGTTTTATTTCTCCACAACACGTCTATAAATCTGGTGAGTAAGAGTACCCGGATATGGTTTTCTGTAAAGGATGGCTTGCACCACGACGAGTGTTTACACGTACCTACTTACTTAACTAGAAAACCCCAATTATTCTATACGAATAAATAAAATTGAAGTGCCTCTTTGTAATGTCAAAATAACAGCTTTTTTCTAGTAAATGCATACATAGTTCTATATAAATGTTTACAAGGTACTTGTGCCAAAAAAAACTAGTTTTAAATTTGTCTGTCTGTCTGTTTGTTCCGGCTAATCAGCGAAACGGCTGAATTGATATTTACGGGATCTCACTGGCATATAGTTGATTTCAGAAGGAGTAACTTATGCTACTTTTATTTTAGATAAAGTATTAGGTTTCCATAAATTTCCATACAAAAAGATTCCCCATAAATTTTCATACAAAAAGCGATAACGCCTCCAGGACTGCAATTCACAATCCTCTTAAGATAAGATCACATCATCTTCCTCTTTGATTGTATAAATATACGGGGTGCAAGGGACACTTATCCGTAAACTCGCCAGTGCACTCAGACCAGTCGGATTTATTGCAGGATTTTTTTGTAATTTTTCCCTTTTTTCGGCAAATCAAATTTGAAAAATTGGCCTATAGCTTTTTTTAGTCGTCTCTAATGTCAATAACGATATTTCTTGACCTAAAACAGGGCCAAAATATTTTTTTACCAGACGCTGCGGACGAAATAGAAGGAAAAAGAGCGAATTTTCACTTAGCGGAAAAGTATTAAATCCTCCATATCTCTTCACTCATGGGTTTCCTATAAAAAATCTTGTTGTCTGTTACTCAGTACAGAATAGAGAATACATGGTTTCAGTTCAAAAATAGATGTCCCTTACACCCGATAAGTAGTTTGATGTTAGCAACCTTTCATGTGCTTTCCATAATATCTTATTTTTATTGTAGTGTAAGAAACTATGGCAGACAAGATAGACTTTGATGGGCCCCGCTGGGATCAGAGCACGTATATGGGCCGCGTCAAGCATTTCTTTTTTCTCACGAATCCAATAAACTTCTTTGCCAGCGATGAGGACCTGGATCAAGCCCAGAAACTTGTACAAGAATACAGGTCCGTTCATTATAAGTTCTTCTGTATTACAGATTCTATATTTTATGTCTAACTCAGACACCAGCTCCTCACATTGCTAATTAGACAAATTAATAGATATGTATAACCTAGAATAAGCTTGTTATTGTGAGGAGAAATAAATAAATAAAGGGTACCTACGCCCATACCGAAGATGCTCGCGATTCTGGTTGCAACCTCGATACCTCGATGTCGATTCTCGCTATTTCTACACGAATTTTAGTATCGTGGCGCCCGCGTCTCATGCCCGTGGTTAAGTTCGCAACCGCGCACGGGCAAGTACCAATGTGACTTTTTCTAATTCACATGTACTTTCTAAGTTTATCTTGGACATCACTGACATCGGTAACCATGCCAGAGGCCCTTGAGGTGGTCTAGAAACACTAACACTAGGGTGTGCGGGGTCGGTAGACCTTATTTATTACTGCCCACACGATGAAGAAGAAAGAAAGACACGGATGGCGGTGCAATCATGTCGGTTCAGACGTACCTGACAGCTACCGAACAGAAGTGGCACGATATGACGGGTGACCGATTTGACCAATCATCTGGAAACCGCAGTGCGGAAAGGCCCCCCACAAGGTGGACCGATGTCCAAGTAAAAGTCGCGAGAAATCGCTGGATGCTGGCAACGCAGGACCGGTCATGGTGGCTATGTTTAGGGGAGGCCTATATACAGCAGTGGACGTCGTTCGGCTGACAGGATGATAATGATGAATTAATGACTTTTCGTTTATACCCGCCAATCATAATAAACTTGATACAATTACCTAAGTCATACTTAAGTCTTATTGTGTATGGGACATTTTAATTATATATATTTATAAAACAAAGTAAATGAGTATTGAGGCCCCGCTACTGCAACTTTATACGTATATTCTTTTAGCCATACTATTTTATTTACTACTATTTTATACTATTACCCCTACTTTTTCGACAAAGACAATCTTTAAGTTGTATAATCTGGCCCTTTTTTTCATGGTCATAGGAAAACCAAGAGATTACCCAATGGTTATAACGTGGATGCATTTTGGGAAAAAAAATATCTCTATGACGGTGCATACCACCCCGACACTGGCGAGAAGACGTTCAAGATCGGACGCATGAATGCCCAAGTACCCATGAACACACTAATCTCTGGATGTAAGTAAATGTAAATAGTTTGGCCGCAAATTCGCAGCAGCGAAGGAGACATCACACATACCATCACGCCTGTATTCCCTCAAAGGTTAAGCAGAGGTATACCAATGTACACCCACAGTTCGCCGGTATGTTAAAGTCCCATGTAATAGGGGGCGAGCCTGTGACACTAACCGGGCACAAATCCTAACTCCGAGCTGCTACTGAGAATTTCATAGGAAAACCTAATAACACTGACACTCGACCAGGACATCGAACACAAGACCTCTAGCTTAGCAGTTGCGCTTAGGACCACTAGGCTAACGAGGCAGTTAAGCAAGCTAAGGCTCTATTAACACCGCCGCGGAAGGGAATAGAAGTGACTTTTTGCAACTAAATTGTATATTGGATAATGAGCTTTACGTCAATTGTATAACATACATAAAGATGAGCCAAAAAAAGGTCAAATTATGGCCATAGGAAGCCACAGGCCTGCCCTTTGGTTTCTTCATGAGTTTGTTTTTGTAATGTTATCGATTGATTTTTCTCAGGCATGGTAACGTTCTACAAGACAAGGCCAGCGATTATTTTCTGGCAGTGGTTCAATCAGTCGTTTAACGCTGTAGTTAATTACTCGAATCGCTCAGGATCCGCAGCTATCACAACGAAGTAAGTACCAGCCCTTTTTTTTGTTAAAAAACCAGCCAAGTGCGAGTCGGACTCGCCAACGAAGGGTACCGTACCATTATCTATAAAAACGAGCAAAAAAAATCATGTTCGTTGTATGGGGAGCCTCCTTAATATTTATTTAATTCCTTTTTAGAACCTATTTGTTGTTATAGCGTTGTGAACATTTCAACTATCTAACTATCACGGTTCATGAGATACTGCTTGGTGACAGACGGACAGACAGAGACACGGACTGATAGCGGAGTCTTAGTAGTAAGGTCCTTTGGGTACGGAACCCTAAACTAAAAACTGTAGTAAGTCTCGTCATGTGTACTCCCCGGGGGACTACACGTGTGAGGGGGACAGTCCCCCACTGTCCCCCTCACACGTTTTATGACCGCGACTGCCAAGTACGAATTATATTGGCACTTACTTATTCAATTTTTTTATAATAATAATAATAATCATTTATTTACAAGTAACAAGACTCATAGTGTTAGTAACAATATATACTTATAAACTATGTTAGTAAAACAATCACAGAGACATAAAAACATAAAACAACGCAGATGATGACTACTGCAAGGTTACAGGCTCAGCCGAAATCTTGCAGCAGTGGTTAATAAATGCACAATCCAACCTGCTTGCTATCATAGACAGGATGCTGTTGGCACTGCCCCGCACCCTACGGACCAAGGATGCACATCGCTTTCGCATCGTCGCGAAAAAGCAGTTTACGCGAGCTTCAGCAAACATCCCTGATGCGCTGCAGTATCGGGGCAACCCCATCAGCACCCTGAATGAATTATTATACTGGACGCGAAGGGCGCCGTATGACTTTTGAGTATAATGTACCCACAGTGCACAAGTGTAAAAAGACGTGCAATACGCACTAAATATAGTGCGCTTGACCTCCTTAGAGGCACGCCTGAACCTGCGGGCAATCATGTTAGCTCTCACACACAGCGCCCTCCGCTCCCTGTCAATATCCTCATCATCCCTGAGGCCAGTGGTCAATAAGTGACCCAGATACTTAAAGCGGTCTACCTTCACAAGCGATACACCGCCCAACTTAACTGGAGGTACCGCTTCTGGGTAATTTCCCCTGGCCGCAAAGACCATGACGACACTCTTTTTAGCATTATATGCCAGACCATGCATTCTGGCATATTGTTCGCAGGTGGCAACGAGTTTTTTAAGCCCGCAGATTGACGCACTCAGCAGCACCATGTCATCCGCATAGCTAATGTTATTGCAACATACACCATCAATATGACATCCGACACGCATGCTGCTAAGCGCGCCAATCAGATCGTTCACGTATAGGTTGAAAAGCGTAGGGGAGCACAACCCCCCCTGCCTCACCCCGCACTGCAACCCATACGGTCTAGACAGGGCACCAGCCCATCTCACACTATTGACTTGGTTTCCGTACCAGTACTTAATTACATTAATTACCTCTGATGGCAAGTTCACCTCTTCCATCTTCTTCCATAAAATGTCGTAGGAAACCAAGTCAAAAGCTTTGCTCAAATCCAGGAAACAAGAGTAAACTGGAGTGTGGCGATCCGTGTAGTACTTCACAGTGTGCTTCACACTCAATATAGCGCTTTCAGTGGATAATCCTGAACTAAAGCCAAACTGGTTATCATGGACACGTATATGATTACTAAGTTGAGCATTTAGCACACTGTCAAACACTTTCGACATGATTGTGGCAAGAGATATTGGCCTATAATTGTTCTTATCGCCCAAGTCACCAGTTTTATTTTTGACGATGGGTACCACTGTTGTTTTTATCATGTCACTCGGCATATAAGCATGACCCAAACAAAAAGTAAAAAGCATAGCCAGCACTCTCGGCAAATGCGGACCAGCAAACCTGAGATGCTCAATGCTGAGACCGTCATGACCAGGAGACTTCCCTCGGCGCATCGCATTTATCACGTTCAGGAGCATTTTAGCAGTAATTTTGACTCCCAGTTCATTCCGTGGCTCAACATTGAGCATCGACCTAGATGGGCCTAGTGGTGACTGCACACTGAAGTGATCTACAAAAAGGTCAGCTATTTCTTTTGCATCACTCACACCATCGACACACACAGGGAGGCCTGGCTTGCCCCTTAACTTATTTGTATGCTTCCAAAAAGAACGAAAATCGTTTTTGAGATGCTGTGAAGCTAAAATATCCATTTTAATTTGAGTCTCATGGTCTTGACACCACTTCAACCGAGACTTAAAAATTTATGGGAGGCTTCTTAGCGTGGTGCCGTGGTGGTACGTACGTGATGGGATGTCGTCCAAGAAAATAACTTTAGTCCAGATCACGTACACAGATATCGTTTATTGGAAGAGCTACACAACAAAACAAATAGTTCCACACACACAATAGCAATATCAGAAGTTACGGAAGAGAAGGAGTAGCATAGGATCACAGCGATAGTTCACAGAAAACAAGCCGGATAAAATATTCGCGAATCACACGTGAATGCGCACTGTTGATGAGCCACACGGGCTTCGCGGACAGAGGTCAGTAAGACGACTGGCGACGCGGGGTATGTGTGTAGTATGATTTCTTCGAGTAACGGTACTCTCGGCCGCAGGGTGTGTTTCCAATGCACGACATTGCGAACTGTAGTAATGTGATATTTAGGCATAATAAATAAGGTATATATTTAGTGTTATTGTTGTGTATGTGTTTTAATTATTGTGAATATTGGTATATAGGTAAGAAGAACATGCTGTAAATACTTTGTACATTTGTTACTTTGTAATGTAAATATATTATAATTGTTTGTTATATAATGTGAGTAGGCCACATCACTCCCTCCCAGAGGCTGTCACTACAGACGATAATAATCAGGAAATCGAACTCTGCGGCCTGAACGCGTCCTTCTGTCGTCATCCTGGGTTGGGGCGTTCCGCCCTATAGTAACAGGATCAGGGAAGGAAGCTGGTTTGGGTGTGGGAGGTGAAGTGGTGGGGTCGGGGTTGGGAGATGGGTCAACCAGTGTATAGGCCGGTTTAAGGCGGTCTACAGACACTGTGACGCTTTTACCCTTTACGAGTATTTTGAATATTTTGTCGGTACGTTCCAGTACTTCGAATGGCCCCGAATACGCAGGCTGCAATGATCCACGTAATGCGTCGTCCCTTATAAATACATATTTAGTTGTGTGTAGATCTTTAAATATGAACGTTTTGGCTTTGTTGTGACGTGCAGCAGATGTAGGTTGCAGCTTTGATACATGGTGACGTAACCGAGTGGTGAAGTCCGATATATCGGTGGAGTGGGCGGCCGTTGGCTGGAAAAATTCTCCAGGTAAACGTAGGGGCTCGCCATACACCAACTCAGCAGATGGGTGAATATCCCAGGCGCCAATTTTACGTGTCCACGTTGAGAATCATGGTGTAAAATGATGGGATGTTTCTTATATTTTTTTATAGTGAACTACTTAACTTATTCCAATTAGGGCCACATTTTTTTTTTAAATAGGCTTACCTATGGAAGCTAGGAAAAATAAATAACATTAAAATTCAAGTTTGGTGGCTTGTCCTAGCTCCATTTTTTGATATAAATGTATTTACCAAAGTAACAATTTAAAGTGAAGTAAAAAACAAATCATTTCATTGGTATATGCATAAGACACACTATCTAAAAACAACTAAACCATATTATAAAATTGATTTTAAAAGCACAGGATACTCGATTCAAGTTTGTCCTAGCAAAAATCATAATTTTGGTAGCACTTTTTCAATTTACATTAGCATGAAGATTTGTGCGTGTGCGATCAATCGCGTTTTATATTCTGTATTTCTCAGTCGTGCGCTTGTAGTTGCGCGTAACAGGTGTGTGCTTAGTGCTGTGATTTCTCGCCAATAACGTAAGTATCATCTTGGGTCGAACAGGGGACAAGAATTTTTCAATTTTGGTGGATCGATTTGCTGATGATTTTTAAGTGTTTTAACAGTAAGCTACGTATTGTAAGGTAGTGATTTGGGTAACTTATTTATCAGTGATATTTATTCTATTGTATCTTAATAACTGTATTTTTTAAGATTTTTTTTATGCCTGGTTTCAATTTTGGTGGCTCAATTTTGGTGGCTTTGGTGGCGATTTTCGCCACCAAAATTGAAAATAAGCCACCACATTTTAAGTATGTACTGTTTATATATTATTTTTACATATAAAGACAGTTTTTCACTACACATTGTTTATGTATGTATCTAAGTATACGTTACTATTGTATTTGTTTCTCTTCTGTTTGTTCTATTTATTAAATTGCACATGCCATGTTAATTTTCTGCACTACTCTAAGGTCGACTGGCAGAAAATGCCTAAGGGATTAATTCCGCTTTTGTATAGTGTTATGTCGGTACCTAAGTTTTATGTAGGTACTTGGCAATAGATATGACCTATTATTATTCGTATATGGGTGATGAATTAATTATACTTATTTATTTATTTTCCTTACTTTTCAGAATGCCAAATCAGACTATAGAAGAGAGGCTGCTTAAAAAAAGAATAGCAGAAAGAAAAAGAAGAGAAAGAATAAAAAGCAATCCTGTTTTACATAACTTTATATAATTAGTGAGTAATTATATGTACAATTATAAATACTTATTTAAGGATTAATTATTTTTATTATACATGTTTTTTTTTTTTGTAATAAAGACGAGACAAGGTTTATGTATAAAAACTATAATATCCTTTCTTGGATTTAATGACTGATTGTTATGTGATTTTTAACCGACTTCAAAAAAAAAAAGGTGGTTATCAATTCAACCCGTATGTATGTAATATTGCCAGAATTGCCCAGTTTTCGTATATGTTAGTCTATATCAGCGTCTGAACAAATGAGCCAAATTTCAACAGTGTATGTATGTTTTTATGTTTGTTCGCGCATATCTCCGTAACTACAAGTCCGATTTATTAGTCCGAACAATACCTAGTACAACAAAAAAAGAATTACTTAAATCGAACTTTTAGTTACGGAGATATGCGCGAACAAACATAAAAACATACATACATACATACATACACAGTTGAAATTTGGCACATTTGTTCAGATGCTGATATATACTAACATAATAATATACGAAAACAGATTTTTTTATGTCTACCCTCATAATTATCATTACGAGTTCATCAGATAAATAATAATAAATATTATTATAACAAGACTGAGTTTTATTAACTGATGGAGTTTTTTGGTCATTCCCGAGTATTTCAGACATTGAGCTTTATTCGTGAGATTTAAGTTTGTGACAAAAACTGATTTTTAATGTATGGTTTTAAGCACTTTCAATTTTGGTGGACAAATATCAATTTTGGTGGACAACTTTCAATTTTGGTGGACAATTTTCAATTTTGGTGGCTACACTAGTCTTTGAACTCAAATATCTCAAAAAGTTACCGGGATATTCTCAGACCTCATGGAGATTCCTAAAGCTTGAACCTTCTATTTGTGTACCAGGTCAATAGTTTTCACGAAAAGTAAAGAAAAAATTTCGCCACCAAAATTGACAAAAATACGCACTTGTTGATATTCACCCAGATGACGTTTTGAGGTCATCTTTAAGCGCGCTTCTAATGCCTAGTAGCACTAAAGGCAACGTGTCCACCCAATTACTGTTCGCGTGACACGTTATAGCCGTTTTTAACTGTCTGTGGAATCGTTCCACTAGCCCATTGCAAGCTGGGTGATACGCGGTTGTTCTGCGATGTTTGAATCCAATCAGTTTTCCAAGATATTGGAAAAGTGAAGATTCAAACTGTCGGCCGCGATCGGTGACAATATCTGTTGGACATCCAAATCTGGATATCCATGATATTAATGCCTTCCCGACTGTTTCTGCAGTCATATCTGCCATCGGTGTGACTTCCGGCCAACGAGTGAAACGGTCCACAGCAGTAAAACAGTAGCGGTAGCCCTGTGAAATAGGAAGGGGGCCAATAATGTCCACGTGGATAAAAGCAAATCTTGCGCGTGGTAGATCGAACGTGCCCAATGGAGAAGACACGTGGCGATGGATCTTGGCGCGTTGACATGCCAAACAGTGTCGAGTCCACTCTCGACAGTCCTTGCGCACACCTGGCCAAATAAATCGGTCGGCAACCAGTTTAGCTGTAGCATTGGCGCCTGGGTGGCTGAGACTGTGAAGACTGTCAAAGAGTTGTTTCCTCATTGGCTTCGTAACGAAAGGCCTAGGTGTAGCGATACTGACGTCACAATAAAGCTCAGTTTGTGAGTTTGTAATACTCAACTTTTCGAGGCGGAGTGAAGATTCTTGTTCCAGAAGTTGAGTCAGCTCTCGGTCTGAAGCTTGTGATGAAGCCAGGGCCTCTAAATCGATTGGTGTCTGCAGTTCCTCGACACGTGACAGTGGGTCAGCGACAACGTTGTCCTTTCCCGAAATGTGGCGGACGTCTGTCGTAAACTGCGAGATGTAGTCGAGGTAACGGTGTTGTCGAGGCGAACAGCTAACTTTCCTTTCGCTGAAAGCGTAGCAGAGTGGCTTGTGATCTGTATAGATCACGAAATGCCTTGCCTCCAACATATGCCGAAAGTATTTTACGCTTTCATGAATGGCTAAGAGCTCGCGGTCGTAGGGTGAATACTTTTGTTGAGAGGGACTCAACTTCCGCGAGAAGAATGCTAGCGGCTCCCAAGCACTGTCTTTTAGCTGCTGCAATACTGCACCCATTGCCAGGTCTGATGCGTCTGTAACCAAAGCAAGGTCGGCCTGACAATCTGGGTGTGCGAGTAACGCGGCATCAGCTAAACTCTCCTTACACTTGTTAAACGCCAGCAGTGTATCACCCGTCAGGTCGACTGGATGGGATGCCTTAACACAGCCAGTAAGCAAAGCGTTTAATGGTGCTTGAATAGAAGCGGATTGGGGTAGAAATCGCCTATAAAAGTTGAGCATTCCTAAAAATCTCCTAAGCTGTTTGACTGTCTTAGGTGCGGGGAAATCTTTGATGGCCTGGACTTTTGATTCCAGGGGTTTGGTGCCAGATGCGGAGATTCGGTAACCTAAAAATGTCACCTCTTTAGCCCCGAACACACACTTTGACGTGTTGATAAGGACGCCATATTCCTTCATGCGGGTGAAGAGCTGCTGAAGATGGATTTCGTGCTCTGCTTCGTCCTTCGAATATACTAAAAAGTCGTCTAAGTATGAGTAACAAAATTCTAAACCTCTCGTCATCTCATCAACAAACCTCTGAAATGTTTGGCCTGCGTTTCTCAACCCGAAGGTCATGAATGGAAATTCGTAAAGCCCGAAGGGTGTTATAATCGCAGTCTTGGGAATGTCTGCCTCAAAAACGGGTATCTGATTGTACGCTTTCAGTAAATCTATAGTTGAAAAGACTGTACAACCAGTTATATTGTGGGAAAAGTCGTGAATATGCCTAATGGGATAACGGTCGGGGATAGTCCGTGCATTAAGCATGCGATAGTCGCCACAAGGTCGCCAGCTGTTATCCTTCTTAGGCGCTAGGTGCAAAGGAGAAGCCCAGGGGCTTTCAGAAGGACGCGCTGTACCGTTTTTGAGCATAAGCTCAAATTCCTGTTTTGCTATTTTAAGTTTGTCCGGTGCGAGCCTGCGTTGTGTGCATGCAATAGGTGGTCCTGGTGTAGTCCTAATATGGTGAACAGTGTTGTGCTTTGGAAACACCGGTGTGCCTGAAGGGCGTGTAATGTCCGGAAACTTACTTAACAGCTCGTGAAAACACGTGTCGCCTGTCGTAACCTTTACAGAAAAAATATCAGCTTTAGCAATAGAAGCATTTGATGTCAAAGTTGTGGTATTATCAATTAGGCGTTGATTTCGGCAATCTACATTTAAATTATAAAAGCTAAGGAAATCAACGCCTATTATGGGTTTTGTGACATTAGCTACAATGAATCGCCAAGGGAAATTACGCCTTAAGCCTAGATTTAAAGTAAGTTGTATGATGCCAAACGTGTCGATAATGCTTCCGTTAGCGGCACTAAGCTGTAAATCGGTTTTGGTTCGACGGTCCCGAAGTGCAGACCGAGGGTAGACGCATAGGTCACTTCCAGTATCCACTAGGAACTTAGTGTTCGATCTGCGGTCGGTGACGAAGAGGCGACCTTTTGAAGGTAGGCAATCGTTTGTCGCCATTAGCGACTGCCCTTGGAGTTTCCCGCCTTGTCGTGGTCGCAGGGTTTGACGCACTTATGAGCCTGTGCCCCAAACTTAGCGTGATACCAGCATATCGGGTATTTGCGGTAACTCGAGCTAGACCGACTTCTCTGGCGTGATGATGAACGACGACGGTCGCGTGGTCTCGCACGATTGGTAGAACAGCATGATGCGCGGGTATGCTCGTCCAGCTTCAAAGCGAGCTGCTCCACCATCTTCTTCAGCTCTGCTATCTCGCTTGTTGAGTCGTAAGCGCTACGTGTCGACGCGGCGGCGACATTGCATGGTGACGTCAGCTCCTGAATGCGGTCTGCCAGGTCTGCAAGCTGCTCCAAGGAGTGTGTCGGCTGTGATGCCAGTACAGTTTGTATGTTGGATGGCAAGCGATTGCACCATATGGTCCTGACAAAGTCTTCGGGAACGGACGGTCCGGCTAGGTCTTGCAGGTGCCTCAAGAACTGTGAAGGCTTTCTGTCACCAAGTTCCTCATGAGTCAGCAATTGCTTGACCTTCTTCTCGTGCGAGGCAGAAAGGCGTTTGATGATCTCGTTTTTAATTTTGTCATAGCGGTTCTTTCCCGGTGGATTGACAATAATGTCCTTTACGGCCTTCGCGTACTGTATGTCTAAATTATTGGTCACGTGGGTAAACTTCAAGTGGTCGTCCGTGACGTCATGGCTTTCAAACTGACCTTCTATGAGCGCGAACCAAAGTTCCGGGTCTTCTGGTGAAAACGGTGGCACTTTTATATTAATTTTATTTTCACGTTCAGTGGAAACGCGCACTTTTTTTGTTCGACGCGTGGTAATGTTCCCGTCGTTTCTAGAACCGACCGTTTTAACTGAGTCGCTGCTGTCACTCATGTTAATTATGTGATCCTTATACACGTGCACTTTTAGGGGTCACCAGTTATGGGAGGCTTCTTAGCGTGGTGCCGTGGTGGTACGTACGTGATGGGATGTCGTCCAAGAAAATAACTTTAGTCCAGATCACGTACACAGATATCGTTTATTGGAAGAGCTACACAACAAAACAAATAGTTCCACACACACAATAGCAATATCAGAAGTTACGGAAGAGAAGGAGTAGCATAGGATCACAGCGATAGTTCACAGAAAACAAGCCGGATAAAATATTCGCGAATCACACGTGAATGCGCACTGTTGATGAGCCACACGGGCTTCGCGGACAGAGGTCAGTAAGACGACTGGCGACGCGGGGTATGTGTGTAGTATGATTTCTTCGAGTAACGGTACTCTCGGCCGCAGGGTGTGTTTCCAATGCACGACATTGCGAACTGTAGTAATGTGATATTTAGGCATAATAAATAAGGTATATATTTAGTGTTATTGTTGTGTATGTGTTTTAATTATTGTGAATATTGGTATATAGGTAAGAAGAACATGCTGTAAATACTTTGTACATTTGTTACTTTGTGTTGTAAATATATTATAATTGTTTGTTATATAATGTGAGTAGGCCACAAATTCTTCTAGCTTCACGCATTTCATCATAAATACGACCCGATGTGGGCATACCGTTATTGAGCCAGCATAAAAATTTGCACCTAGCCTCCCTATGCGCGTCGCTCACATGCATGTTCCAGCCCACGACTGCTCCTCGCTTTCTAGACCTATTCCTATACGCCATGGTCTCGGTAGCCGACTCGCATAAAGCACTCACAATCCTACCATACATTTCATCAATTACACGAAGGTGGCGAGGGTCATTACAAGTCTGACCACTACACTCTCTGAAGTCATCTGGGAAGTCAATAAGTCGCAATTTATCATGACATTTTCTGCTATAAGCATGAATCTGTGCTTGACTTCTTTCTCCCCAGATCACCCTATTCACTTCCGTGCTAACATTTTGTTGCTGAACCGGAACAGAACTAAGGTCACACATAATAATTAATGGGAAGTGGTCAGACCACTGTACATCATATTTAACATAAGTATGCATGACAGTAGGCATAGCTGCCTCTGTGACTAAACAATGGTCAAGCCACCTTTGCGATCCATGAGCATCACTAATAAAAGTGTAAGTACTAGAACTAAGACCCAACATCTCAGTGTCAATACATGTCCATTGTTGTTCAACACAAAAACTTGAGAGTTCCGTATAAATTATCAGAATGTAAAATAATTATAATAATGTCACCAGGCAAGTTGTGTTATCATACTTTGCGGCGTGCGGAGGCGCGGTGGCTACTGCCCTGTACCTCAACGGTAAAGCTAAGGTAAGCGTCACCAAATAGTAATGTACTGTACTAGTACTGTAATGTACTAGTAATAGAGCTATCGGCACGGTTGCCGCAGTGGCGGAGCAATTGGCTGCTGCGCTGCGTGTCGCGGGTTCGATCCTCGCACGAAACTAATTGCCAACATCACGCCAGGGGATCTCTTGCGGTGAATGGTGTGTAGACTCTCTCTCAACGGTGTGCAGTTCAGAGAATAGAATGGCCAACAGATAGTTGTTGCGGGTCTGTTAGAGTATGTGAGCTTATGTGTTCTTAAACGCACCCACGATCATCATCTGCTTAGCCTTTTCCCAACTACGTTGGGGCCGGCTTCCAGTCTAACCGGATGCAGCTGAATACCAGTGTTTGACATGGAGCGACTGCCTATCTGACCTCCACAACCCAGTAACTGGGAAACACGACACCTCTTGGTTAAACTGGTTGTCAGACTTCTTGGCTTCTGACTATCCGTAACGACTGCCAAAGATCTGCGAATGACAGCCGGGACCAACAGCTTTACGTGCTTTCCGAGGCACGGGACCCCCACGAACGCACCCACGATACAGGAGAAATTGCTAATGTTTCATCCGGGAAAATACTAAGTAATTAGAATAGCTGGTTTATCCATTAGGCAGTGTAGGCAAGCGCCTAAGGGCATGCAACCCAAAAATAGAACAGAAAATGTTTCTTCGGCTGAAAATTAAATGACAGTGCGCAACAATGTGTGGGAGTTGGTCCAAGCGTGGCCAAGGATCAATCATACAGGGTGTTTGGCGCATGGAGCGACACAATTTTTTCAGGGATTTGGGACGTCATTAGCTAGGTTCTATAAAAAAAAAAGGTAAAAAAAAGGTTTTTTTAATTACGTAAAGGTTTTTTTTTTTAATCATATGTAACCAACCGTGACATTTAGGACAAAGGGTGTATGGGTAGAACCTAGCTAATGACCTTCCAAATCCCTGAAAAAAATTTGTCGGTTCATGCGCCAAACACCCTTTATACCAAACGAAAGGAAACGATGTAGTACACAAATACAGGGAAAATAAATTTTAATAGGTACCTTTATTTCCAGAGCATGAGTCCAGTGTTCGCGCGACTGGTTCCCTTCGCGGCTGTATGCTGCGCTAACTTCATTAACATCCCTATGATGAGAAGCAGGTAAACTACTCACTTACTTACCTCATGTAACGTTGGTTCCGTGATGGCACGACCTTGCAAAGAAGAATACCAGAGCCCTTGCAAATGCGTTGCTATCCCAGAGACAAAGTTAAAACGTGTCATGTGCCAGTAACTACACCGGCATCTGCACCCTTCAAACCGGAACACAACAACGCTGCTTTGCGTCAGAAATAGGTATGGTGGTAGTACTTCCCTGGAAGAGGTCGTTCACAAAGAGATCTACTACTACTAAAATAACCTCCCAAAGGTTTACATGAAAGTACTGACTGCCCCGTTGGTCTCTTGGTGGCAAGCACGACTGTTGAGCGTGAGCTCTTGGTTCGATTTCCAGGTCGGTCAAAATTTTTTATTGGGTTTTTCCATTAGGAATTTCTCAGTAACAGCCCGGAGTGTGGAAGTTGGTGGTGTGACACCCCCATGCCTCTGGTAGCATGTGAAGACGTTAATCTTGCGCCTATCCCTCACCGGGTGTGTTGGATTACCATCACCATACCATCGAACTATGAGAGTTAGGGAAGAGGGTGTGCACTTTATTTGCGCACACACTTGTGCACTATAATATCAGTGTGAACTGAACCTTAGCGTACCAACAGTTTAGTTTTCAAATGCTTTATTAATGCGATGTTTGATATTATTACAGTGAGTTATTCAACGGAACGCCCGTATTCGCCCCGGAAGGCAAGCCTGTTGGAAACTCCAAGGTTGCAGCGCGCAAAGGAATCTTTCTCGTATGCGTATCTCGAGTACTGATGGCACTTCCTGGCTTGAGTATGTATTTATGCAAAGATGTAGTACCACAGTGTGGGTATAACCTGCCGGGGCTGCGGGTTGTTCGACATACCGCGCCTCCGGAACGTATTTCAGATTTTTTAATTCGTGTGTGTATTGTAACTTTTACCGATAGAGTGAGGAATGAAATTATACGACAACTTTGCAGTTTAACAGAGGATGTAGTGACAAAGGTTGAAAAGAGTTTGTTAGGTTCGGTCATGTTGAGAGGATGAGTGAAACACGACTAGCAAAAGGGTTTTATATGGCAGATGTGAGTGGCAATGCCGGGAGGGGACGCCCTAGAAAGACCTACCCTGACCTTATTGGTGAGGTTCTTCAGAAAGGTCAGGTGCGCAGTACTCGTAACCGGCGTGCTTGTATGACCAGATGTACGAATGTGCACGAGGCGAAAGGAGTATGTGAGGATCGTAGCAGGTGGCGTTCCGCGGTTTCTGCCTACCCCCATGGGAAAAAGGCGTGAGTTTATGTACGTGTATGTATTTTTTAATCCTCATTATTGAGGTCAATTTTAAAGACAATACGAAATTGATCTAAAATTTAAATAAAATGAACTTGTGTGTGTTGCCTAAAATTCAGAATTGCAGTGAATTGTGTTATTTCGTGTCTATTTAAATGATATGTAAAAGTAACATTGTTAATCGACATTTGTTGCTGATCGCGCCAAGTGCTCAAACGCAGGAGCCGCGCCGTCATTGTACCGATGCTTGGTAGTTGGGGAAGACCTGGGTCCAGCTGTGAACGTGTTTCTGCTGGATGATGATGATGTTAAACTCGCAGCTTCATCATTCAACTGTAGATGTTAACTAGTTTAAGGCTCAATTTACACTGCCGCAGAATGGAATGGAAGCGACTTTTTGCAACAAAATTGTATATAATTTTATGGCAATTGTATAACATAATACAAACTAAATACGAGCCAAAGAAAAGCCACGCGTCTTCCGAACAAGTGATCTCAAGTGATTAATTGATTTCAAAGCAAGTAAAAATCTATTTTTACAAAAAATTGAAATTAGTCGGTTGTCAGGGCTAAAATAAATTGTTCTTTTAGAGAAGTTGTCTTGGAATTATTGTTTAGAGGTGTCAACTTTGCCCATTGATTAAAAGTGACCCAGCATATGCTTATTTTTTCTTTTAGCTATGGTTCCAATGATCACGAACACAGCGGTTGAGCGAAAACTGTTCTGCCACTACCCGCTGGCTGTAGTTCCTTTCCAAATTGCATTAGTGTGCCTCACCTTGATCTTCACTACGCCTATGGCCTGCGCCGCCTTTTCACAGAGAGATGAGATTGGCATCGATTCTATTGAGCCGGATTTAAAGGTCATTTTAATATAATTTTTAACTAAAAATAAAGTTAAGTTTACTTACAGTTGTTACAGGCTGTAAGGAGTTGAAATGCGATTACAATAGATCAACTATGGTCGCTGTGACAGCACAGCCGCACTAAGCCAATAAAAAGGGGTCTTCTTCTTTATCGTGTGGCCAGTAAGGTCTAACGACCCCACACATCCTAATGTCAGAGTTTCTAAACCACCTCAAGGCCTCTGACATGGTTACCGATGTTAGTGATGTCCAAGATAAACTTACAAAGTACATACGAATTAGAAAAAACCACTGGGCCATTACGGCACAAAATGGGGTTGAAATAGGAGATGAAAGTTTGTATGGGATTCAACCATAAAACTTTGTTTTAGGCACTTGATAAGATATACTTATATTAATTTTGGACAAGTGCTTTTGAACCCATAAAAGTAAATTTTCCCGAAGTCGCGGGCAAAAGCTAAAAAAAAATAAATTCATCAACTTACAACTTGTTTATCTTAATGTTACAGCAAGCCGTATTAAAACAATTTCCGAAGGCGAAGACGTTATACTACAATAAAGGGCTATGAGTTACAACACCGAACTTCACCCATGTAAATGATGTAGATGATGTAGATGATTATGCAAGATTACCTGCTGTGCCCGTCAGGTGTACGGTCAGCAACAAAAGTCGAACGATGTTACTTTTGCATATCATTTAAATAGCACAATTCACAATTTTTGGCAATACCTAAGACTTGGTTTTATCTTAATTTTAGATCAATTTCGTATTTCCTTTGATATTGTGCTAAATAATAAAGATTTAAAAATCTGAAATGTTAATCTACTTTTGTAGCTGACTGTGCATTCCGTTATACACCGCGGGCCTGAGGTACTTAAAAGATTCTAACGATCTATTCCCCTAAGTGATCTTAGTTCTGCCAAAACTAGCCAACCCACAATTTGACAATAATAATAATAACAATAATTAAGTCATGCTAATTTAGTTAAAATTAATGAAGTACCTAGTAAAAGAAATACAATACAATTTACAATTTCTCAAAAAATATGAGAAATTTCAACCTATATTGATGATAAAGTAATAATGTATTTAGACAGATTCTGCCATTGAATTTTCAACCCTATGTCTGTCTCATTACAACATTTTTTTTATCAGCTGTTTTTTTTAAGGATTAATCTCATAGTAACAGTACCTATTTTATAAATTAGTACAATGACCTCTTTTCAGATTTACGGTAAATAAAAACTAAATTCAGTATTATATTGTGAATTGAAAGTAGGTTTTATGTAAAGTCATATAAGATCCGATTTGCAATGTCAAAATGTTTTGGAGTAAGCCGGCTGTTATGTAAATGTCTTTGTGTACCTATTTAAGGTCTGAATATTTTGATTTTTGTACGTCTCATTAAGTCATTGATGTATATCTGAACTAAAGAATTTTCTAATCATGTCGGTTATTTTAATATTGAAAGACAAATAAATCACTTTTAAATCCAAAAATGGTGTTCTTTTAATAATCTTGTTTAGGACATACATTATAGTTATTTATTTATTTTGTATCTCGGCGAAGAGGAAGCGACACCTTATACTTAATAGTGAGAAAATAGTCAGGATCTATACTAATATTAAAAGCTGAAGAGTTTGTTTGTTTGGTTGAACGCGCTAATCTCAGGTACCTACTACCTACCGTGTCGACGGCGCGTTCGTGTTCCACGCGCGCCTCAAAGAGATGTCAGCAAACTTGGATGGGGCCACTGAGGGCCGATGCCTGCCGGGGCTGCGGGTTGTTCGAAAGAGATACCGCGCCCCCGGAACGCAAAGGGCACATGAAGGAACATAGACGGGTTTTAGTCAGTAAAAGTCTGACACTCCCTCCCGCCCCGCCCAGGGCGGGGGAGGTTATTTGATGATTTCCCGTCTATATAAAAAAAAAAAGGTACCTACTACCTACTGTCCTAGTCCACTTATCGAGGATGGGTTTAAGCTACCTATATAACATCAGGCCACCAGCCATAGGAGCGGAGCAGTAACCAAAGACGTAACGCGGGTGAAATAAGCCACGCGGACGAGATCGCGGATAATAGTTCGATACCCTAGTACTCATCGGCTGCTGCATTTCATAACTACCTAGCTACTTACCAAGTCAAAACTCGGTTTGTATGTTTACTAAAAAAATATATCACGTAACGAATTACGGGTTAGCGCATGAGTTGTAAATGTTGTAATTTCTCGCATATTACTACTGGGCAGCGTAGTAGATCGCACTTTGCTACGGCGTAGATCGCTCTACTACGGCGTAGGCATATCGGCTACGGCGTAACTCGATTACACTCTACACAGATTAGTCTACACTGCAAGATGTTTTAAGGATGGACTGCTATCTTTTTCCCAAGACATCTTACATTAAAATACATAAAATCAAGCAATAATAGAGTTACAACCAATAAAGAATGTTATTTTATGGAAAATTTCTTTGTATTTTCATAAATCGGAAGTATGAGATTTGTGAGAATGGCAGTTAAGAAGAAAATTATTAGAATAACGTAGACGAATAACGTGTTCTACTCACACTAGGGAAGTGTGAAAGATATTAGGTAACCATGAGAAATTACATGTAAAAGAATTAAGAAGGGAGAAAAGCACCTACATGTTGAATGCATGATTACTGACCGTTGCCGATTTTTGGTATTGATGATAAGGTGATAGTCTTTGACATGTTCATCCTAAGTCCTACCTCAAGGCTCGCATTGCTAAGATCTTGTAGCATTCGCTCTAGTCCTGCGGCTAAGGGGAAAAAGAGGACGATGTCATCGGCAAAACGTAGGTTGGTTAGTCTCGCTTCGCCGATAACAATACCCCTGTCCTTCCATTTGGCTACTAGCGTTTTAAATACTTTTTCTAGGGTACTCAGGGTGAACGGTTTTGGAGACAACAGGTCGCCCTATCTAACTCTCTTGAGAACTTCAGACTTTGAACCTAACTCGTCTAACTTGATGGCGGCTTTACTGTGAGTGCACATGGTACATGTTTTGAAGTAAGTAGTTGTTTATTAGCTGTGAATAACAATAAAAACTTTAACTGAACAGTTCTACAAAAAATAACATAATAATATTTAACAAAGATCAACAATGCAAAAAATGCTACATCTTCATCGTGCTATGATTAGAATAGCGCGAGCCCATAAACAACAATTCCTATTAAAGTAACTCTATATTCTCCATGGTAAACGTCGTAGTCACGTCACTTACGTCAGTTGAGCTTGTCTGTCAGATTGCTTGTTGTATTAGACATTACAATGCTTCGAGCCGTGATTATTTAGCAAATTCGTTTGTAGATGAGAAAATGAGATAAATATTAGTAAAATGTACAATCTCCAAGCGTGTATGGTGTGTTTCAGCACAAATGTTAAATTATTTAGCATGAGTAGTGGTAAATTACGACATGACTTCCATTTGATTTCTGGTATTCAGGTATGCTTTGTTTATATCCGAAATTAACAAAAATTGAAAATATTATGGTTTTAATATCCGTCTGGTTCTACTAAAGGGTTCATTTTGTTATTTTCAGACTTGTCCCGGTGATGGCATGCCGGATTACTTATGTTTTCAGTGTTCAACTGTCGTGAAAAACTTCAAAAGATTTCGCGATAAATGCCACCGAGCTCATTATGCTTTGAAAGAAATTTTAAGCAAAAATCATGAGGTAAGCATCTTGACGACTGTTGGCCTACACTGAACAGGCTAATGTTATTCGATGAGAGTCGATTTTGAATTGAAATTACAAATATCTTATTAGCATTTTGGCATAAACGAGCTAGACTATTGCCATCAAATCAAAACTTCGGTTGCTACTGAGATTTCTCAGTAGCAGCATTTGTCAAATTGCAACTACTATACTAACAAGTCAGGTTACAAAAAATATCTGTTATAATATTGACATTTAGTAGTAAATAATAATCGCCATCTCCATTTTACAGATTAACAAAACAACTCTTCAAGACGTCAACCGCAAACTACTTGATATCATGCCGCCTCTATCTTTTATGAGTTTAGATAAAAGTCATTATGAAAAAGTTGTTTTCCACTGGAAAAGACAAAACCGCATTGATTTAAGTATTTCTCCTCAACATAACATAGCCGTACTTCACTGTAGTACCCTCACTCCTGACTTCACTTTTGATGGAATAAACGATCCCAGCGACTTTGAATTAACTGAAGATAAAATCAAAAGAGATATCGATGAAACGGAACATGAAGAATTACCGATTGAGTATGAAGTACCCAAAGATGAGTCTGGCAGCTTTGTTTGTGGTGCATCAGAAGATGCTAAAATAGCAGATTCATTTCTGGATAATGAGAACTTTGATAGTGATCAGGATATCGATAAATTCCCGGACCTGGTACTCAATGCGGAGAATACGGTAGGAGACGGGACTGAAATGGATGAGGAATATGCCACTTTGATCCCTATATCTGTAAAAGAAGCTAAGGCAGCAATGGAGGTGTACAAAATGTTCTCTCAGGGTAAATACCATTGTGAGATATGCAATAAAGGTTATAAAAATGAAGAACGCTTGAAAGTACATTTACGCATGCATGATAAGGTGAGGAGCTTAGTTTAACAAATTATATTTATTTTCGTTTTGAAATAAGAATCAGGTTTAAATTAGGTCTTATTATAAATTCTTTCAAATATAATTTCTTATAAGAGAAAGTAATAATCCACTGAAAGTTAGTATAAACTAATACTGATCAGAACATCTTTAATTTTAATACCCATTGGATAATAATAAAAATAGCAGCTAAGTCCCACAGCAGGGCAAAAGCCTCCCTCATAGATTTCCATAGAAAAAGTACACATGAAATAGAAAAAATCATATTGAAATTACCCGTACCTCGCTTGCAAAATCAGATCCTTTAATGAAAATATTACTTTTTTCCAGCATGTGAGTGGTAACTACCACTGTGGACTCTGCCAGTCCTACTATAAAACTGAGTTTCTACTGAAGACTCATATGACTGATAAACACCTGTTTAAGTATTTATGTAGGAAATGCCCCGAAGTCAGTTTCGATCGGTAAGTTATTTATATTTAAACTTGAAAATTATATTCAATTTATTATATAATAATCTGATATCCGTAACTTTCCGTGTTGTAGTTGCAATTTTATGCCATTTTTATAAATATTATTTGCTCGAAGTTTCTGCTCGACAAAGGCATCTTTTCAAACAGACAAATTAATTCTGCCAAAACAATCTACCACAATTTCTCTATAATTCAAATTAATTGGCGTTAAAAATCCTCAATCTCCCCAAAAAATTAGACAAGACAGGCTTTAGTATTTATTATTAAATGTTTCACTAAAAATAAACTACCTGTAGTATTAAGTTACTAAGTTCAAAAGTTAATAATAAATCTAAATAATACAGATCATCAGCAAAGCAACACTACATATGGAGCCACTTACAAAACTGTAGCAAAAAGAATCTAAACTGGTACGAGTCTAGACCGAAATGGTTGCAAACTCGAGGAGGCAAGCGAGTCAAGGGAGTGGTCACAATAAAACCCGTTAAGAAGAACAGAAAACTGCCCGATGACTTCCTGATCTACTCTCCTATTGGTCATGAAGAACAGTACCGGCTGGTTCAAGAGCGGCAACACTCAAGGAATTATCAGGAAGCACTGTATCAGTGTGATCTGTGCTTTAGAGGATTTAGGGGCATGCTGACGTATAATAAGCATATGAAGAAACATGATCCTGTGAGTATAATATCCTTTTTAACTAATACTACTTGTTTACAAGAGGCAGTTTGCATTCCTCTTACTATTAGGGTTCTTCAAGAAAGAGGTTTTGACGCGTTCGGCAATGCACAAGTGATGCCTCTGGTGTTGCAAGTGTATATAGGCAGCGGTGACCGCTTAACATCAGGCGGGCTGTTAGCGTGTTTGCAATCTACAGTGGTATAAAAAATATATACATATAAATATAAATGTGAAATGTATGGATGGATGTTTGTTACTCAATCACACCAGAACTGCTGAATGGATCTGGACGAAACTTGACACAGATTATAGTCTGGAATAGCACAGAGGGTCCTTATTATATAAATTTAGATGCGGAGGAAGACATGGGCAGATGCTAGTGAAATAATATGCATTCATGAAGTTTCTTGCTTGTTCTTCTCTATAGAAACTTACTGTTTTGACCAAGCTTCAGTTTTCAGACTGACAATTCAAAAGTGCCTCTAATGTAAATTGTTTATACTATTTTTTTTTTATACAAGCTGATGATTTGCATCCTCGTCAAATTTTAGGAGCTTGTCATAGAAAAAAAAAAGTAATCAAATAAAATTACTATACCTGGCCAATATTTAATAAATGCTTGTTTTTTTAGTTGCAACTATCAAAAAACAGTATTCCAGAATACTCCTCTTGCAAAATTCAGCATCGCCCAGTTGCATATGCGGTAGGCAGAGTTGTCGCGCGGCTATATTATCGATGCGTGCATAGCGCCTAAACCCTCTGGCGCGATGGCTAGTCCGAATTGGAAAATCACGTCATAAAATATAAATTTTAAAACAAATTTATTTTATTATTGATTCGTGTTAAGAATCACGAGCATAGTTAACTCCTTGAATTTGACGAGAATGCAAATCAACAGCTTGTATAATGGATTACTATATTTTTTTACTAGATTTTGAAAATAAACATAATATTGTTTTCCTTGATTTTCAGGCGCAGTCAGGTCCGTTACAGTGTGACATCTGCAAGATCCACTTCAAGGATCAAAGGAAACTCTATAAGCACATGAATATCACGCACTTGTTCAAATATTCCTGTCAGTTATGCAGTTATGTGTGCTGTAATAGGTAATTTGTTATATTTTTTGTTGCTATTAATTAACAAGTTTTTATAAATGGAACAAGAGACAAAGAAAAACTGAACTATGGTCCATAGTACAGTTTTACTTTGTCTTTTGTTTGTCATAGTCTATGGCATGTATGTATTTAC
This sequence comes from Caradrina clavipalpis, assembly GCA_932526535.1. Taxonomy (NCBI): domain Eukaryota; kingdom Metazoa; phylum Arthropoda; class Insecta; order Lepidoptera; family Noctuidae; genus Caradrina; species Caradrina clavipalpis. The sequence continues at coordinate 5,489,053 of OW052110.1, forward strand.
GAATTTATCAGTATGTAGTAGCTTTACACCGCGGCTTCACTTGCATGAAAGTCTAGAATACTGTAAAACATGCTATGACACTCGGCAATAATATAGTTTTCTCTCATTGAAATTTTGCTTTAAGTCTGACAGACATTTCCTGAGATAACCTCTCACAAACAAACAAACAATTCTATGATTGAGGAAAACAGTATCTTTCTATCAGTTTTTGAAGTGAAAACTTCTTTAGCGCCGTTGTACACTTTTTTTGTAATGGGTAAAAAATGTTAATTTCGCGTCAGGACACGTGACCTGATCGAAAATTCGTAAGATTCTCGATCAGGTCACGTGTCCTGACGCGAATTGTCATGTTTGTGTACGATAGCGCAATAAATAAATATTGTATTCTACCACATAAATGATAGTACTTTTATACTGATAATTAAAGCAATTCGTGCAAAATTATTCACTAACAATTCCAAAATATAAAAAATGCACAACGTTAATATTCAAGTTTTCACTTCTGCCGGCACTCCCGGAGTGCAACCCGTCGTTTTTTTTTTACAACCAATATTTTCAGACATAGCCCCTCACAAACAAGCAATTCTAAGATTGAGAAAAATAGTATTCACAGCTTCTTTTTCTTTTTTTTACAGAGGTCAAGCGCATATGCATTATAGATGGCATAAAAACGTGACATACGAGTGTCCCCATTGCAAGAGGGAATTCATGTAAGTTACATACATTATTTTACTTGATACATAAAAAAACACGCACATAGTTCGTATCAATACGACCGAAGGGCAATGCATGACATAACTGACAACAGCGATATTTAAAAAAAAAATACTTTTCATATTTTAATTTAATACCTACAATTTGGCTGTGACCTAACAAGCTCCATAAGTGTACTTTAGCTTTAAGCCTTATGTACCATCTTTATACATTTATGGTATGCAAATAAATGAATATGAATATTCTATAAAAATCTCATGTGACATACTACCTAAAGTGCGATTCTCTAAAATACAAACTCGAAATCGAGTCTCACTAAAGTGATCGCGCTCTCTTCGATAACGAACCAACTTGTTATTGGTATAGTATTCGTTCGCCGTGGTGACGTCACCGGCGTGATCGTGTTTAACAGAATACCATTTTGTAATCTCACTGCGGATTCAGCTTTCGAATTACGAAGTGAGGCTTACAGAATCACACTTCTGAAGGTTATTTCATCAAAATTCACTCAGAGAGTTTTACAGAATACCACTGCTAAGGGAAGAATGTTGAATGTTACAGGAAGGCGTCGACGCGTCTCACTCACATAAGAATAAAGCATCCGTCCATGTGTCTGTGCACTATTTGCGGACACAGCTTTGTGAGCGATTCAGGGCTATATTGTCACAAACAAATTGCGCATACTGAAGAGGTAAGAGCATTCTTGGGTCATTATAATAAATTATTTCTACCCGATTGCGGCGGAGATTAACGAGGAGTGCCTAGTGTTTTTTCTTTAAATAAAATATGTACATCCATCCATCCATCTGTGGGTGTACATCCGTACACCTCTGCCTAACCCTTCGGGGAATACAGGTGTGATGGTTTTTTTTAAATATGTAAAAAGACATTTAACAAAGCCGAAAGTTACATGTTCTTCACATTGAGAACCTTCTGGTTCCGGAGATATTGAAGGTTCCAATATTTTTCTACGAAAACAAATTTTAATCGATATAATAACTTACATAACTTCTAACACCCTCACGAAACTTTTACTATTACCACACTTTTACATGCACCCGTAAGCACAATGATTTGCGTGCATTACATTGCGCACTACCACCATAAACTACTACTACTATGTTTTATCTCTGCATGACCCTAAGGTAGACTGGTAGAAAATGCCCGAGGCATTAAGTCCACCTTTGTACGGTATATTTTTTTTCTGTGGGTGTATATTGGTACACCTCTGCCTAACCCTTCGAGGAAAACAGGCGTGATGGTATATTTGATGGTATTTTTTTACATTATGTGCTTAAACTTTAAATAAATAAAAAAACAGAGTTTTTCCACTTCAAAAATAAAAGTCGTTTCCAATCAATAACTTTTGCTAAATATTACTTTATTAACAGTGACGAAGTCTGATGGACAGTATGCGTAGTTGTCGGTTTTGTCATGTGTCTGGTTACACCCGTACACTCAAATAATGTAGTAAAAATACGCACTTTTCAAACCTTTTTTTTTACATGTTTACATATCTTTTTAAGTTTTACAACGTAATTTTAAATGACATCCTTGTGAACGTTCTTCGTGACCATTCTTCTTCTTTTGTGAACATAAAAAAATTGGGCTTAGTGCCCAAGAATGCGTTGAGAAGCTCCATATTGAACATCTGCTTAGTCTTTTCCCAACTATATTGGGGTCGGCTTCCAATCTAACCGGATGCAGCTGAATACCAGTGTTTTACATGGAGCGACTGCCTATTTGAATTCTACAACCCAGTTACTGGGCAACACGATACCTCTTGGTAACTTGCTTGTCAGACTTCCCGCCTTTTGACTACCTACCTTGACGACTGTGAAAGAAGCCCCATACAGAAACATATGTACTTAATGTTATTTTTCAACCGTTTTCCAGGAGATAGAACAAAGCAATAAAATGGTGTTGAACACTGCCGACCCTCACTACTGCACCGACTGCGAGATCCAGTTCATGTCGCTCGCTGCGTTCACCACGCATCTCGGCAGCTCCTACAAACATGCCACTACTAATCTGTGAGTACACCAGCCGGTCTAATCTGTAAAAATATTCCTCACCTGTATTCACCGGGAATTGAACCCGAGACACGCAGTGCAGAAGGCAAACACTCAGCTGGGTGTTTGACAGTAGCTACTGCGCCAACCGTGCCGTCAATTTTGAGTGTCATGGGCAACTAGAATAGAGCACCCCCATGCGCAGGATTCAGTTTCAATGAGGAAGGTGAATAGGGAAGAAATATGATATCATAAATAATTATGAATTGAATGATGTTTGTGTGTGCAGTTCAATAAAGCCGTCTCGCCGCAACAAGTCGGACACGCCGCGTGCTCGCGGCCGGCCCCGACGCGGCGCCTGCTCCGAGATCGTCAACAACGGACTCACCACCTCCAGCTCCTGTGAAGTGGTAACTATACTGGCTTCAACTTACTTTTTACCTGACCTACCAACCCTTGGGCAATTCTCCAACTTTTTTGCCGGTCACTCACATTCGCACGAATACGCAAACCCATAAGTTGCGAATGATTATGCAGTTTCCCTACATTCGGGGTTTTCCAAGCTGTGTCGGTTTCTTACGGGCATCAAAGCGCGCGACACTCGATCTTTCGCGTAGTTTGCGAATGAATGTCGGCCCTTCACATGCGTGCTAACATTCGCACAATGTACGAATGTTTGCGCGCATGTGAGTGACTGGAGTCAGGAAAGATCTCAATCTAATCGCAGTGACAATGTGTCAAAAATAAATGCCTCAATTTCTTGCCTGCACCTTTCGGCTGACTGTCACTAATACTAGATTATGGCGAGCTTCTACCGCTGAAATGGTTTCTGTTACCATGAGTCGGGACCACGATTTTTGCTTGACGCATGATCCGCGCCCCCCGACTGGAAGTAACGATAACCTATGTATCTATTACCTATCATCAGCCCATGTATACTTAATAAATTTGCGTAAAGTAGCTTGGGCGAACTGAATCAAAAATTCGCAAAATAATTTGTTTAACGGATCCCTTGAATACAACAGCCCAGTTCGGTAGCCATATTAATAAATATAATACTTGTAACGTTCCAGTGCGGCAAGTTCCTGTCGAACGACGTGCAGGCTCGCAAGCACTACGAGTCGGAACACCCCGACACCGAGTACCTCAAGCGGTACATGTGCGACGTCTGCGGGCACACCACCAGGGTACGTAGTCTTGTAAAATATTCAGACCGATTACAGCCACGGCGGCTAATCTTAATGCAGACTAGACAAGTACGCAGGAGATATTATAGTGCACAAGTGTGTGCGTAAACACCGTGAACTCCCGCTTCCCTAACTCTCATTGTACGATGGGACCGCTATCTGGCACGACCAGAGAAATACCAGGCGCGGTAGTTGTGTAACACCACCAACTTCCTGCGAAACGCGCAATGGCTTTACGTCTTCTTACGGGATCACCCCCGTGCCTCGGAAAGCACATTAAGCCGTTGGTCCTGCGCTTGATCTGTTCGATCGATTTTTGAAAGATTTCTTCGTGGACATGCATACCAAACCAAAACATATAAGTTTCCATGTGTAAAATAAATACTACCCTATTTATTATTGTCGTCTTGTTTTTCTTTTTCAGCAATACGCGAACCTCATAGTCCATATGCGGACGCACACTAATGAAAAGCCATACGGATGCCCGCACTGTGACCGCCGCTTCAACATGCCCAGCAATAGAGATAGACATCTTGTCGTAAGTCTACTAATAAAACTCATTTCTAGCCTCACACTAGCCCCGGTCTAACAGTTTTTCCTCAGTTTCACGTCACCAGTCCCGTACATACATACAATCATACGTAATACATACATAAACTCACGCCTTTTTCGCATGGGGGTACGCAGAAACTGAGAACGCCACTTACTACGATCCTTACATAGGTACTCTTTTCACCTCTTCCACATTCATACATCTGGTCATACAAGCACGCCGTTTACGAGTACTGCGCACCTGACCTTTCTGAAGAACCTCACCAATAAGGTCAGGGTAGGTCTTTCTAGAGCGTGGCTCCCGGCATTGCCACACACATCTACCATTTAAATCCCTTTTGTAAGGCGACTAACAAAAGAGATTTATATAGCAGGTGTGAGTCCCAGTCTAACATTTCCCCCTCAGTCTCACATCACCAGTCCCAGTCTAACATTTCCCACTCAGTCTCACATCACCAGTCCCAGTCCAACATTTCCCACTCAGTCTCACATCACCAGTCCCAGTCTAACATTTCCCATGCAGTCTCACATCACCAGTCCCAGTCTAACATTTCCCGCTCAGTCTCACATCACCAGTCCCAGTCTAACATTTCCCACTCAGTCTCACATCACCAGTCCCAGTCTAACATTTCCCCCGAAGTCTCACATCACCAGTCCCAGTCTAACATTTCCCGCTCAGTCTCACATCACCAGGCCCAGTCTAACATTTCCCCCTCAGTCTCACATCACCAGTCCCAGTCTAACATTTCCCCCTCAGTCTCACATCACCAGGCCCAGTCTAACATTTCCCCCTCGGTCTCACATCACCAGGCCCAGTCTAACATTTCCCCCTCGGTCTCACATCACCAGGCCCAGTCTAACATTTCCCCCTCGGTCTCACATCACCAGTCCCAGTCTAACATTTCCCCCTCTGTCTCACATCACCAGGCCCAGTCTAACTTTTCCCCCTCGGTCTCACATCGCCAGTCCCAGTCTAACATTTCTCACTCAGTCTCACATCACCAGCCCCAGTCTAACATTTCCCACTCAGTCTCACATCACCAGGCCCAGTCTAACATTTCCCCCTCAGTCTCACATCACCAGGCCCAGTCTAACATTTCCCATACAGTCTCACATCAACAGTCCCAGTCTAACATTTCCCCCTCAGTCTCACATCACCAGTCCCAGTCTAAAATTTCTTCTTCTGTCTCATTTTTCTGTATTTATTTTCATTTATATGAAATTCCAAATAATGAGATACATAATCAACCATGGTTGAGGGACTTTGGTGATATGGAAAAAGTTAACTTACTGCAAACACATATTATTACGTGTATTCATTACGTAGCACCGGCAAGAATAGCGTAGGACGTCTAGCCACAAGGTGGACGGACGACCTGTTTAAGACCGCAGCAAGACGCTGGATGCAGGCTGCTTCCAACTGGTCCTGTTGTAAATCTATGAGGGAGGCCTATGTCCAGCAGTAGACGTGCTGTGGCTGATATGCTGATCACGACATAGCACATTATATTCGCAAATCGAAATCATTGTTCGGAAAGAATAAATAAATCAATTTGAAGTTATCCTTGATCATTTATTATTATTCCAGGTCCATACCGGTGAGAAGCGGTACCAGTGCCAGCACTGCAACCGCCGCTTCACGCAGAGCAGCGCCGTCAAGCTGCACATACAGACTGTGCATCTCAAGATACCTTACGCGCCCTGGAATAAGAAGAATCGGAAACGACGCAAGGTATCTATACTGTCGTACCACTATACATACACCGATATTTTTATACTATTTGACTGCCTCTTTGGTGTCGTGGTCGCACGAACGTTGAGTGTGGGGTCCTGGGTTTTATGCCCAGGTCTGGCAAATAGCGTCATTGGGAAGTTTTTCCAGTAGAAATTCTTCAGTAACAGCGTGGAGTTTAGAAGTTGGTGGTGTGACACCCCAGTGCTTCGAAAAGCATGTAAAGCTGTTGATCCTGCGCCTGATCTCTTCCCGGTTATGTCGGATTGTCGTCCTATCGGACTATAAGAGTTGGGGAAGAGATAGTACAGATGCACTATCTCTTCCCTAACTCCAACCAACCTATCAACATCACTATCACCTGCTGATGGTTATTCCATTATTGATAGTGTGACATCCCCGTGCTTCGAAAAACATGTACAGCTGTTGGTCCTACGCCTAATCTGTCCCCAGTTATGTCGGATTGCCGCTTCACCACTTCCGACCCTCCCCGCTGCACTGCCAAAATAACTTTTACTACACACTAGACACTGCAAATCATAACCGCACATTATGTAATTTTTTATTTATTAACATAGGCATAAAGTTCTTTATCGTGTCGTCAGTAAGGTCTTAAGAAGAAAAAGCATCAAGTTGAAAGTACAGTGACCCTCGTCAATTACTGTGACTTTCCATTCAAAATGATAATATTTTAATATTAATTTATATCTACCATGTAATCTCTTCACCATCTTTGATTTGGTTTGGTTAGAGAATGCCTAAGGCATTAAGTCCGCTTTTTTACTTTTTCATTTTATCAGCCGCAGGACGTCCACTGCTGGACATAGGCCTCCCCCATAGATTTCCAATAGGACCGGTTGGAAGCGACCTGCATCCAGCGTCTTCCTGCGATCTTAATCAGGTCGTCGGTCCACCTCATGGGTGGTCGTCCTGTACTTTTTATTGCATAATTAATAAATAAATGTAACTACAAACTTTAATTTGTTTTTCCAGGAGTTAGAAACAGCGGGTATGTCGACCCCGCTGATACTACCGCCGCCCAACAAGCTCACTGCGTACGACGCGCCCGGAGACTATCTCAACGCTTACATCACTTATAATGACGACTAACACATACATCATGTTGTCCTTACAATTAGCCTGAGATCCTAGTACCACTAAGTTCACGTCATTTTAGTGTATCTGGAATTTTGAGAGTAGGCCATTGTATATCGGTCTGAAGTTAGCCTGGTCTAGTTAGCATCGGTCTGAGATTAACTGCGCAGTAAACCATTTTGTTCCTAAAGCGATTGGTACACTGCCCCACATCACTAAGCGTTGCGCGTGAGTGCGTGTTTTCACGTTGTTCGCAAGTATCTGTGTTTGTAGAGAAAACACGCGCAGTGCAACACACTGAAAACGCGTTCACGCGCAGTTTTTCTTATCACCAAAGCTCCTTCGCCGCGAATCACGGAGCGTGGCGCGGGGCAGTGTGCGAATCGCCTAAAAGATCCACTGCGCAGCCAAATGGCTAACTTCAGGATTGCCCAGGAGATGCTGTGTCCCTCGCCATAATTCGATTTATAGTCTTCAATCCATCCATCTTGTATTAGGTTTCGTTATCAAAGTATTTTGATTGATTAGCAATCATTTACACAAGATAAACGTCTTCTATTCGTTGTCGAACGTGGAACGTGATATTGTGTATTTTGTAGGCACTTTTTTCAGTATTAAGTTTCTTTTGTGTGTTAGAAAAATGTTTAAACATACAACAGGCTACAAAATAAATGTCAACAATAGCTTTAATTTAGAATATTCCTGTTTCACGATAAAACTGCCTGTTACACGTAGGCTCTATCTACCAGATACATAAAATGTGGAACAGATTTTGTATGAAGTTATTTACGGCCTTGAAGCTTTAAACCGTAAAATCCTGTTTTCCTATATTTTTATCTGGTAGATACCGCTATCCGAACACTGAAACAGGCCCTGAATATTTGTATAGCTCCGTAAACGCTAGAAATATCGAAATAATATAGAATTAAATATAAACAATTAAATTCTAGAATCAAAAATAAGAAATGTTCTTTATATTCATATTAACGTTGTATTGTGAGTTCACAATAATGTAAATAATATTTAGAGTAAAGCATTTATAAGCATTTGTTATTGCGAAGATTTGCCTTCTTGATATTATATACCTAATAAATAAATGGAGTGAATCTATATTATCTATAATAACTTCAGATAGTTTTATGTTTAAATAAATATGTATCGTAGTACATACTGGTCTGTACCTATTCTTATCTCGAAGAAATCTCGAAAAGTAGATTCGAGGCGAGATTTTAATAAAATCTAACAGAATCGTTTTAAAATACCTATTGCATTTTTACAGCTCTAGGTGTGAATTAAGTACAGAATCTATTATCTTTTCATTAAAGTATATTATTTTTACAAATACATATTTTTTTTATTATTAATATTATATGTGTGGACGTATGTAGTGTGTTTAATAGTAAAATATATTTGAATAAAATGTAATCAATCGATTTAATGTGCAATGTATGATTTGCCTTGTAATATAATTAATACGAATATTTTAATACATAATAAGAATTCGTAATATCTGTTTTATTTGTATACCTTATTACCTCTCCTTCTCATATATAACGGCAAGCGCAGAGTAGGACGTCCACCCACAAGGTGAATGGATGACCTAAGACCGCAGAAAGACGCTAGATGCAGGCCGCTTCCAACCGGTGCTTTTGGAAATCTTTGGAGGAGGCCTATGTCCAGCAATGTACGTCCTGCGGCTGTTATGATGATGATGATCAATATTTATTAATATATTGAATCCACGGACTAGTAATATTATCCATTCCTGGTACACACGGAAACTTTATTTTAATTTCATAATGATCACCATTTCACAGCAAAAACTTACCAAATTACCGTAGTCTAAAGAAATCAAAACCATCGAAATTTAAAATAAAGATCAGATATTTATTTTTCTAATTTTAGAAATGTAGAAACTCGCTATTCCAAATAAAATAAAAATCGCAATATAAACTTACTGAAACAGTGAAAACTGAAAGTAAACGAGCTCCTCGCACCACGTCCATGAACTTTGAAAGAAATGTAAATTCCTGATGATGATGATTATAGATAGGGTTTTATAAAAGCTGCAAGTCTCCTTTCGAAGACTGCAACTAATTCAAAAATATAAACGGATGAAATCCGCGGGCACAGCTAGTCCCTAAATTTGTCTGTTTGTTTGTATGTTTGTAATGAAGTTCTACGAAAACTTCGGCACCCTAACCAAATCGTGTGAACGAAACCATAGCGCGAATTTAAACGCGGCAACGCCATCTATCGAGCGAGGCGAAACTACTTTCTTTTCGACAAGCTAAATTTGAAGGGAAGAGAATGGAATTGTATTCATTTCGAAGAGATATTAATAAAAAAATATAATACTATTTTTTTTATTCATTGCCACTGGTTATTTGCTTTATAAAGGGGTCTCACAATTCAAGCACGCTTTGAATTTGCCGCCATCTGTGCAGTAAGTGTTGACAACCAAAAGAAACAGTTTGACAGCTGACTGTTTCTAGGGTTACCTGTTTATTTTATTACTAAACGCATAAAAAAGGTCAGTTATTCTTTATAGATAGTAGGCAATTGAGTAAAACCAGTATTATTCCTAAATAAAAAAACATATATAAAATAGTAATCCGTACTCCTTCAAAATAATTTTAAAACTTTTAGGTAGGTAAGTATTTTGTTATTAGTACTCAAGTTCCTTCCTTGGAGCAATTAACTTATGAAAGGTTAGTTATACAAAAGAACTTTGGTAATAAACAAAATAAATGAACGACTAGCAACACAAAATCTCATAGAAGAAGACATTACATAGCATGAACCACAAAACATTCAAAAATAACAAAGCGAAGAAAACACTTCATTTCAAATCAAATGACCAAAGAACGAATAAATGGAATATTTTTTAAAGAACAAAGAATTAAATATTTAATAGAATATTTCGATACTTAATCCGATAATATCGTATCAATTCGATATTTCGATCAATATATTTAAATATCTATATAATAATATTAAACACTCATAAGAAGGGCTACCCGAAAGAACAATGTGCTTTTATTTACAGTATTTCAAAAAATATTAAAGTATACGTAAAATTCGTCAGTCAAATTAAAGGTCACACACGTCTTATCCATAACCATTGTGAGGATCGTCCCTAGGACACGGTGGAGGAAACTGTGACGGTGTGCCCCGCGGAGCGCCGCCATGTATTCGTGGTTATGCTAGAAAAAGAGGTGGCGGGACATCTGAGGCGGAGAATCTCCCGTGGCAGCCGTCACGGGAAACGCTCCGGGCGTCGGGAGCCGTAAGACGACTCCCGGCCACCGTAACCGCGGGCCTGTGACGGTTAGCAATAGGTAGGTCATCAAAGAGATGTCAGCAATTTGGAGGGGCCAGTCAGGGCTGATGCCTGCAGGGGCTGCGGGTTGTTCGAAATAAATACCGCGCCCCCGAAACGCAAAGGGCACAAGAAGGAATATGGATGGGTCAGTAAAAGTCTGACACTTTCTCCGCCCCGCTCAGGGCGGAAGAAGGTATTTGATGACTTCCCATTAAAAAAAAAAACATTATCCGAACCAAACACGTATTACGTATGACGATTTAGAGAGGGTAAAATAAGACATGTTGGAACTCCCTCCACCATGTCTCATTTTTTATTACAAGAGGATGAGACGGCCGCGGCGTCTTGAGAGTTCTTACAAAACACAAAAATGTGTAAAGTTTAAATTAAGTATACTTTTTAAATTGTGGGTGAAACAAAAATTGTAGCTTAAGTGAGTAAAAAAATTCAAAATTCCTAAAAATGTTTACTTAGAAAAATGAGCATTACAATAAACCAAACGTGTATTTATTAACTTCTTTGAATTCTTTTATAGGGGTTACAAAAACAATAGCAAAAATAGTCTAGCCAAACGAATTGTGATTTTTTTTCTGAAATCCTATGAAACCTCTCGCACTAGCCCGCGTCGAATCATCCGATGTTTTTAACCGACTTCAAAAAAAAGGAGGTTATCAATTCGACCCGTATGTATGTAATATTGCCAGAATTGCCCAGATTTCGTATATGTTAGTCTATATCAGCGTCTGAACAAATGTGCCAAATTTCAACAGTGTATGTATGTATGTATGTAATATTGCCAGAATTGCCCAGTTTTCGTATATGTTAGTCTATATGAGCGTCTGAACAAATGTGCCAAATTTCAACAGTGTATGTATGTATGTATGTGTGTATGTTTTTATGTTTGTTCGCGCATATCTCCGTAACTACAAGTCCGATTTAAGTAATTCTTTTTTTGTTGGACTAGGTATTGTTCAACTTAGGGAATACTGCAAGTTTCATCAAAATCGGTTCAGTAGTTTTTGAGATAGGCACTTTTTATTATATTATGTTTGTTCGCGGATAACTTCGTCGTTTATGAACCGATTTTGATTATTCTTTTTTTGTTGGAAAGGGTAAACTTCCCAAATGGTCCCATTTAAATTTCATATACATCTGATGATGAATTCCGGAGACAGACAACGGAACTCTTCAAAAAATTACAGCAAATCAACCGCGATTGCTGCTATCGCATAAATATGCGCAATTACACAACAACATCGCGCCTGTACACTCGAAAGAGTTACACAGATGTATACTTACAGTACCTAATATTTGAAAATTTCTCATCTAAGTAAACGAAATCGCGTATTCTGCTTTCTTATGACTTTTTTTAGCGGTGTCATGTTAATTTACATGACATGACAGTTCCTTCATGGATTTGGATAAAAGAATTGATACTAAAAAGCGAGAAATAATAAACTTTTTTACAAAAAAAACAACCGCCTTCAAAAACTAAAACGAGAAAAATAACTTTAGCTTTTAAGTCGGCGGCAATACAAAACAACAAACAGAACCAAAGCCGCCGACTTCCAAAGCTAAAGTTATTTTTCTCGTTTTAGTTTTTGAAGGCGGTTGTTTTCATGCTTTGGTGAACATTTTGCAACAAAAGGTTGTGAACTAATTTTACAAACAAACAAAAGAGTGCGCATTCGCCAGCAAAGCCGTGGAAGTAGTTTGCCGGTAAATAACATTTACTACATTTCTGAACTTGAGCTTGATACTGATATTTGTTTGTTTGATAATTTGTTATGGAAATTGTTCAATCGTCAAGTAAGAAATTATCATTCCATTCCAAAATATTATGCAAAATTGCAAACTCACTGAACAAGTGAAAATAGAACAAAAACAAAGTAGATATAGATTTAGAATTTTAGATTAGACTAGCTTCTGCCAGCGACTTCGTTCGCGTGGCTTTATTCATCCACCTTAAGTTACGTTTTTTAATACTGCTTCGCTCCCGTAAGTCGTAGCGTGATGTTATATAGCCTATAACCTTCCTCGATAAATGGGCTATCCAACACAAAAAGAATTTTTCTAATCGGACCGGTGGTTCCTGAGATTAGCGCGTTCAAACAAACAAACAAACAAACTCTTCAGCTTTATAATATTAGTATAGATTAAGATAAAAGATAAAACATAAATTGAATATTAGTACTATCTGTACTGTACTATATTAGGAATTATAAAAGCGCAAGTCTTATCAAAGACCGCAACTTTCCAAAAATACGAGAATTTTATTTTATTTTATATAATAATAAATGCGGATGAAATCCGCGGGCATTAGCTAGTCCCTACATTTGTTTGTTTGTAATGAAGTTCAATGAAAACGTCGGCACCCTAACCAAATCGTTGGAACGAAACCATAGCGCGAATTTAAACGCGGCAACGCCATCTATCGAGCTCTTATTAAGGTTTTTTTATTCTACGAAAGGAAAATGAAAGAAATATGAAAAATATGATTGTAATTAAAAGCTGTTATTTGCTTTAATTAAAGAAGCAGCACTAAGAAAAATAAAACGTGTTTACGAAAGTTTATTTCTTAGTGTTTATTTGTTGTTTAAATATTTTTTTATACTTGGAGTTAATTAGACAGCTTGTTAAAAAGAAAACAAGTCGTACATTGCTATAGATAATATGCATAAACTCACGCCTTTTTGTCATGAGGGTATGCAGAAAACACAGAACGCCACCTGGGCCACCTGCTACGATCCTTACTAATATAGTTCACCTGATATTAATATTTCACTTAGATATACCAAAATATATATTTTTTTACTTTGTTCGAGAGTTGAGTGATCAGGAGCATGACCTCCTGAAAAGTTCGTAATGGAATAGGCCAATATCTCTTTGCTCGACCTGGGAATCAAACCCAGGTCTTCAGGGGCTCTGCAATCGTGCTTGCGACCACGAGACTTACGCCACGGTCAAACTGCTGACTCAAAAATATTTTAACGACAACAGCTATTCCCAAAATTATAGTTCATGCCTATACAATAAAAATAAAACCATTTTGTAACAACATAACTATTTATTTATCATAACAAAATCAGCATCTTTCAAAAACTTTATACAGATCATTTAGACTGGCTATCTGCAGCACAGCACCGTTATGAACGAAACTAGTTGGCGGCAGAAAATTCCTCCTTATTGCCGGGAACAATACGTGTTCCTGCCTCCATTGCTCTGCTTTCGTGCTCTCCGGAGTTGTATCTGGGTTCGGCTGTGAGTAGAATATGGCTGTCTGTCGGCTAAAGGTGTCGAAACAACCTTTTTCACTGTCCCAGTTCACTTCGGTGACCAGGCGGACGAGGTACGTGGGGAGAGCGCCCATGAACGGTGTGTGGCCATCTGTAACGAGGTAGAATGGTAACTTTAAAATTTGAACTTTAACATTTGAAGTAATATTTGTACGATATTTTCGTCTCAGTGGTCAAGCGCATATGCATTACAGATGGTATAAAAACGTGACATACTGGTGTCCCCATTGCAAGAGGGAATTCATGAAAGTTACAAATATTATTTTACTTGATAGTTTAATATTATAACATAACATTTAACGTCGAAGTAGTAGTAAGAGCTCTCTGTAAAAGAGTATGTCCGGGGAAGCAGTACCATCAAAACTATTTCTGCTGTGTTGCGGTTTTAAGGGTATGAGTGCCGGTGTAATTACATGCACGTGAGACATTACAACTTTGCCTCTGTGATAGCAACGTATTTGCAAGGCCTCTGGTATTGCAAATATCTATAGACAGCGGTGACCACTTAACATAATTTGCGCTAATTAACCACAAAATAACCTAAAAACGTAATTTCAATATTATTTTACTTATGCGCATACGCACGCCTTGTACTGAGAGCGAATCAGAACTATAAACAGCTACAATTAAAGAAAAATTACAGATCAATGGTCCATTTTACAAATTGATATGGGGAATAATACATCATCTGCCTGCAACAGTCCACAGCTGGACAAAGGCCTCTCTAATCGCACGCCACTTAGCTCGATTCTCGGCACCTGTCATCCAGTTGCTACCAGCTACCCTGCCAAGATCTTCGCTCCACCGAGCCTAAGGGCGTCCCACTTTACGCTTGCCGATTTGCGGTGTCCACTCAAGAACACGTCTACTCCAACGGTCACCGGTTCTACGGGTGATATGGCTGGCACATTACCACTTCAGCTTACTTAATATACATAGACGCGTTACATAAATACATACCTAACAGTAATGGTAATGATAACAACTCCGCCTTGCCATTGATTTCTAGTGAGAAGTACTCGTATAACATATTTCGCTTGTTCACTAGTAGGTCTGCCATTTGCTGGGCCATATCTCTCATTTCACCTGAAATGGTAGGATAATCGTATTATTAAACAGCCACAAAAAAGCATAAAAATTAAAATCTTCAAAGTTCAAGAACTTCTGTAAGTTTTGAAATGAGTTTTATAAAGTCGTAGAAACTCATAAAAGCTTTTTTTTCCAGAAAGTATAAATCAGGGCTGATCGACTTGATTAGACCCAAGATGTTTACTGGCCAAAATCGGAGCGATCTACCAATTCCATAACTATTACTTCTTTATAAACTTAACATTGATTCGTATCGATCACATAATTAACATTATTATGTCTCCTCACATAACATTTTAAGGGTAGTATTTTTTTGTTTTATTGACAGAAAAACCCACAAAATTGAAAATTATTTTTAGTGCAAAATTCCTTTATCGGTATGAAGGTTGCATAAATCTGGGGTCGACTCAACTAATGGCCGCGAGCGACCGGTCGATCGCGATCGATTAGTTAGCCACCCCAGGTACTACATGGGGCAGGCCGTCGCTCGACCAGATATAGGCCTGTTCCGTGCGCGCCTCTCTAGTGGAATGTGCGGTCGCAGGACAGGCCAGGACAGGCAGTACCAGTCGGGAGCGCGAATCATGCGTCAAGCGAATACCGGGCTAACCACATATCCGGGATAACCACAGGCATCACACAACCTGTCGGGGCTGCGGGTTGTTCGAAAGAGATACCGCGCCCCCGGAACGCAAAGGGCACATGGAGGAACATAGATGGGTTTTAGTCAGTAAAACTCTGACACTCCCTCCCGTCCTGCCCAGGGCGGGGGCAGTTATTTGATAATTTCCCATCTATAAAAAAAAAGGCATCATACACACCTAACTCGGGATCCCACTCGTTCTCCTGAGAGCTAAGTCCGAGCACAAGCAACTCTTCTAAAGGTAATGGACTGGACAACTTTATCAGACCGAAGTTCTGGAAGTCGTACAGCATTGTCTCGTAAAATAATTCTTCACTGAAAAAAAAAAGAATATTTCATTATGAGCTGCTAATTAATATCAAAACGTCTTGTCAGCATCTAAATGTAGTCACGCGAGTGTCCAAGTGTAGTCACGCGAGTGACTAAATGTGCTCAAGAGAATGGCGAGATGTAGTCACTGAAGTGTCGAAATGTAGTCATTTATGGGCTTTTGAGGCTCTAAATGTAGTCACGCGAGTGTCCAAGTGTAGTCACGCGAGTGACTCAATCTGCTGAAGCAAATGTCGAAATGTAGTCACTGAAGTGTCGAAATGTAGTCATTCAAGTGTCCATTTATGGGCTTGTGAGGGCTTAAATGTATTCACGCGAGTGTCCAAGTGTAGTCACGCGAGTGACTAGTTAAGTTTTCGTAAATGTTTAAACGTAATGACGTGAATGTCTAAATGTAGGCATGTGAGTGTCTAGATATAGTCATATCAGTGTCTAAATGCAGTCATATGAGTGTCTAAACGTAGTCGCATGAGTGACTAAATGTAGTCACTTGTATGTTCATTTATGGTAAGCTTAGTATCAAATTATGGTAACTTAAGTGTATACAATGTACGCATATGACCACATGTTTTAAGATTACTTGCAAACTGTTATAAGAACACGAAATATATTGCTGTATTTAATATCTTAAAAAATAACTTTAATACTTACGCAAATCGAGTAGTGTCACACAAATATAACTTGGTAGAATGTTGTATTAGAGATTTATGACAGTCAATACAGGCTATAAAAATTAGATTCGCTAATATTTCCCTTAAATTAGTATTACACTTATTTTCTACTTCCAATCTAAGTTGTTTCACACTTGTCAACTTAGTTTCAACTCTCTCGTACTTAAATGTTCTCGTTTTAAACGATTCCTTTGGGTCTATATAACTTAAATTAGCTTGATCTAAAGCTGTGTGTGTTCTATATTTTTCTTTAGGCTCATTTTTAGGTTCGTCTACTATAGAATTTTCTAGAATTTCATCGTCTGGGGCGGAGTCAACAACTATTTTAGGTGGTGTTGTGTTTTTTTCTTGGATATTAGCTTCTTCAATATTTATTTCAGTGTCAGTGACTACAGTTTCGTTTGGTTTAGTGATTGCAGGAAAGAATTTGTCTATTTTCTGTGCGTCCGAGTTTACACGGACCATGTAACTGGGGTTTGCTTTGGAGGCGTCAGTTGTCTTTTTGACGATTTCTTCCACCATCGAAGCGCCTGGTAAACGAGCCTGGAATGTGAATACATACTTATTATATAAAAGCTGTGAGTGCGGCTTTATTCTCGCTAACACATAACATACCATCACGCCTGTATTCCCCGAAGGGTTAGGCAGAGTTATACCAATGTACACACACAGTTCGCTGTGTTGAGGACATGTTTAGGTCCCCTGTAATAGGGGGCGAGCCGATTACCATTAACCTGGCAGAAATCCTAACTCCGAGCTGCTACTGAGAATTTCATAGAAAACCTCCAAAACACTTTGCTCGAGCTGGTAATCTAACCCAAGACTTCTAGCGTATCAGTCGCACTTAGGACCACAGACAGACAGAGTTACTTTCGCATCTATAATATTAGTATGGATTTGAAGATACCTGTGTGTACATAACTCTAGTCGAGTTACAGCTCAACAGCTTGCTCTCGATGCAAGACTTGATCTTCTCTATAATTTGTTCTTCATATAGAAACTGCACTTCATGTTTAGTCGGATGCACATTCACATCTACATTCCTTGGATCTGGAAAATTAGGATAAGTAACATTTTAATGTTGTCCCAATTGGGACGTTGCTTTTAATTAAAAGACTTCTCCTGTATCGTGGGTGCATTTACAAACATAGTCTTCTTCTTAGTGTATCAATGGCAAAAAAGAATATAAATAAATAAATATAATATGTTTTAAATTTTATGTTTGGCCCAAAATTCAGACCGTGCCCCACCTGTTATCTAGATAACAGGACTAGCACTAGTGCCGCATGCCGTCACCTGCACACGTGAGGACCTAATGATTGCGTCGGCGGATGGTGTTGCCGTGGCTGATTTTTGGGTCAAACAAACATATTAAGATAAACAAACAGACAGACAAACAAACCCAAAACAACTATCTGCGGCCATAAAAATATTTATTCCATCTGGGAAGCGAAACGTACCAGCCAATCGCTCCGCCACTGAGCCAACCGTGTTGCCAATGAAGAGATAATGAGATTAAGACAATCAATATTAACAAAAGGCATTTTGAATACTCATCGCATCTTTAAGTAATACCACAGATTACAATACAGATACCCAATCCCATACAAAGAAATGTGACCTTCCTAAAACTGGCAATTCGACTGGCAATATTTTTTTCTCCATTTCCTCAATAGATGGCAGTACCGGCGACTCACTAATTGCCAGAAACAGTAGTTTTACAACGCCATCTAGGAGTCAACCTAAATAATAGGTGGAATCGAAACTAAGTTGCAATGATACTCTAGAGGGCGTTGCTTTTCTATAGATTCTCTGTTCTCTTCATTGCACCGCATCGTGAGTTCAAGGACAACAGTTTTATTTGTGTGAGTGAGCTATCAACTTTTCTCGCGTTTTTTACAATTCGAAGGTCACTTTCAGTTTGAATGTTGATCACAATATGATTCGCGCAACGATTTGCGGCTTTAAGTTATCATAAATACCTACGAAAGTTTGTGAGAATGGATGGATGTTTCTTACTCTTTCACGCTAAAAATACTGAACGGATTTGGATGTTTGGTACACGACTAGTTTACAACCTGGATTTTTTTTACGATAGTTTTTATTCCGATTTTACGTTCCCGTGGGACAATTTTCGAGTTGTAGTGGGAAAGGGTGAAATCGCTGGAATAAGATATATTATTACTACTATTATAAAGGCGAAAGTTTGTATGTATGGATGGATGTTTGTTACTCTTTCACGCTTAAACGGCTGAATGGATCTGGATGAAATTTGGCACAAAGATAGATTATAGTCTGGAATAACACATAGGCTACTTTTTATCCCGGGAAAATGTACGGTACCCGTAGGATAACACATCAACTGTGACGCGGACGAAGTCGCGGGCAGAAGCTAGTTATTACATAATATTGATAGTAGGTACGCTGCCTGTATCGACACCACAGAAATATAAAATACCTACAGGAGAAGTGCCAAGGGGGCGTGTCCGTGTCACGAGGTTTTGAGCGAAACGCTCGCAACTTGCCATAATGACCCTCAGTCGGAACTGGTAGCGAACGCAAACGTAGTTGTCATAAAATTCAAGAATGCCGTGTTATGGAATGTTTTGTTGCAAAAACCGAAGCCAAATAAAAAACTTGGGTAACCATGGAATCTCTTACCATATATAAGTACAAGTATTACACTATATTTATCTCTAAAATTACGAAAAACAACAAAATCGTAAAATATTAATTACTTTTACTACGTTATTTTTGCTCACAAATGACAAAGCGACCGTACTATTTTTGCAACAAATACATTGCTCCTTAACCACTACCTAATTTTGTAGTTACGTAACTAAACAAGCAATGTAAAAATCATAAAACGACAGTGTCGTAATTTTATTTGTGCGTAGTACCGGCCGTAGGAACTCGCCGCCAGTCAGTGACGTGCCTGTACAGATCCACTAACGTAGATTATCGATAAGGTCGATAAGAGAATTATAGTTTATGCTTCAATTTCTCAACCGTTTTAACTCTGTTGGAAGACCGATGTGAAATAATGTTTTTATTTACATCGTACATACATTTTTAGTATTTTACATCGTAGTCGTAACCGCGTAACCAACGACCGTAAAGTAAGTTGATTAACTTTTCATTTTCATTTATTCATTTTCTTACGTATTATTTACAGTTTTAAATATTGATAATGTATATACAGGATAAGTTTTTAACCAGTGCGTAAATTTTTTTTGGTAGTTCAGTGTCAGTAATAGTACACATTTCCGTGTTTAGTTAAAAAAAAAAAATAAAAAAAATTTCATCCTTATCCGAGTTTGAAATAAGCAAAACATGGACATAATCTATTCGCCATACTACCAATGACAACTCTTGGCCGCCGCCCGGGCGCATGGCTGGGGTGAGGGGGTGGGGAATGCGCTAGCGCCGAGTGACAATAAAATATGGTTTTTAAGTATACATGTTTCGTAAGCGATAACTTTTTTTTTTAGTACTAAGACATATCAAAATAAAATATACGTGTTTAATAAAACGTATTGAAGTTTATTATGGCAAAATTTACGCACTGGTTAAAAAATTTTCCTGTATTTTTTAATTATTTTATTTTCAGGGCCTCAAAAATATTATAGTACAATAATAAATTGAAAGAATCGACAACTTTTCGTTTTTGTCAATCACTAGCGTGGGACATTCTCTAATGTTGAGGATAAAACGATTCCGGCCGTAGTATCCTGACTAATAAAACTACAATAGGAGAAAACTGAATGATTTCCGATACTTTTACCACTAGTGCAACTATCCATCGATAAAAAACAAATATAGAAATTATTTTAATTACATTTATATGCAAAAATGTACTCGAATCGTCATTAACTCCTGTGTCCCATACGCCTGTTTCCGGCTATTTGGTCACATAAAATATTCAAATAGAAATAAAATATTTTTTTTTAAATGCGAATTTGACTTCAAAGATCTAATATCTTCTATCTCATAATTTTAAAGTTTTCACTTAATAAACAAATTAAAAAATCAGCCTGTTAAAAATTGTTACAAAAAAATCGTCATTATTAAAACAAAATATGTTTGCAATTTATCTACGTCCCGAAAACTCAAACAAAGTCAGTTCAGTGCCTACGGGCAACCCCTCGGCGCCCCTCAGTTGAGCCATACACTTTGAACGGACTGCACGTGTCGGATTTCTCTAAAAGGTAAGTTTGAATTTGATTCTCCAAAATGTGTTTTTTTTAAGTCATTATCCTTTTTTAGCATATCGTAGCAATTAACTATTGTGCTTATCATAATTTCTGCTTTCATTATATATCGTTAAAGGGTTTAAATCCCTCTTGAGGTGTTTTAAACAAGATCGTTTCATTTTCGACAAGTTACGACATGCTTTCTTGTGATCGTCATTATTGATAATATCATTATCCTGAAAACGTATGTAAAGTATAATGACGGGTGGGTTAGATTAATGACGTCCGTGTTTTTAACAATGACAACCTATTAGGTTAATGACGCGGGATATTGATATTATTGTAAACATCACTCTTAATTAAGTATCAAAACTTCTTTACCTAAAGACAAGTTGGCAGTGTATAATTATTGGGTAGGTATTACTATCTCGTACGTAAATATAGACGTAAAATACCAAAATGTAACCATATTTTACGAATTTTTTACATGACTCGCTGTGAGTACCTACCTGTTTCAGCTGTTCTATACATATTTTTATTATGCTTGATTAAAATTAATTTTATTATTTTTAGATAAGACATCGACATGCCTAGGAAGAAGCAATCTGAAGAAAGTCGTAAAGCAAAACAGAGATTCTGTCAGAAGCGCAGATATCAAGAAATTAAAAATGATCCAGAGCTTTTGGCTATAGAACAGGAAAAAAGGCGGAACAAATATAAAAGAAGAAAAGAAGAAGGTAAACTGAAGCCAATTGTCAAATTAACTCCTCGTGCTCAACGCGAACAAAGAAAAAAATGGAAGGAGAATTCTAAGAGGTAGGTACATACATTGTATATCTTATATTATGTTCTTGACATCAAACAAAACATACATTCATATAACATTACATAATCAGTAAACACATACAGATACATAAGCATTTAAATATAATATATTATGCATTATTTTAGATACAGACTACGTAAAAAGGGAGAAAAAGAGAAGGAACCTACATTTGATGCTGTAGCTATAGAACCAATAGCAGCAGAAGAGTCTAGTGTTGATGTTACAGAACAGAAAGAAGATCCTTTACATGAATATTCTTCAGCCCTGAAGGAGGCGGTAAGAAAAATTAGAAACAAAGAACGTAAAAAGAAAAGTCAACTGATTAGCATTATTAAAAAATATAAAAAGAAAATTGAAAACCAAAGGAAAACTATACAAAGATTGAATAAAACTCTCAATAAGCAACAAACAAATGACGACAATTATTGTACGCCAGTTTTGTGCAAGTCAAAAACTAAAGTTGTCATGGAAGCGGAAGAGAAATGGTATGTGGAAAAAGTTAGACAATTCTACACTGATGATGCAAACAGCAGTATCGCTGCCGGTAAGAAAGAATTTGTTACGAAAAACAAAATAAAGATGCAAAAACGTTATCTTAATGCACCTTTAAAAACACTATATTTAAAATTTCGATCTGAGAGCAACATAAGAATAAGTTACTCCTATTTTTGCAAATTGAGGCCTTTTTGGACAGTGTTTCCAAAACCGATAAATAGGGATACCTGTTTATGTTCTCGTCATTGTAATATAGATTTATTGATAAAAGCTCTTCATAAAGCTGGCATAATAAATGTAAAATCTAGTGATGAGGTACTATCCAAGCTATGCTGTGACCCTAGGCGTTCGGCTTGTTTAAATAGAACCTGTAATATTTGCGCATTAAATAAACTCGAATATTTTAACATTTCTAGTGGCAATGTTACCTTTTACGAATGGAAAAAATCAGTAAAAGAAGTTAAACTTAAAAACGGCAGCAAAAAACAACAACAGCTAACACAAAAATTTAAAGATACGATTAGTATTTCAGCAGCTATAAAGAAACTTGAAGCAGATTTGATACCTTTTTATAATCACGTTTTTAAAATTGTTTCACAATATAATTCTATTAAAACGCTTAAACAGAACCTTACGCTTCAGGATGCTTGTATTCATGTAGATTTTTCGGAAAATTATTCCTTGAAATTTGCTGCTGAAGTACAGTCGTTCCATTTCGGGGGCAGTCGCCAGCAAGTTTCCCTACACACTTCGGTTATGTATACCCATAATTTTAGTTCAGGCTTTGTAACTCCTATATCAGCATGCACAATCAGTGATTGTTTGCGTCATGATGCACCAGCTATTTGGGCTCATTTGGTGCCCTTATTACAGCACATTCTTAAAGTAAATCCCTTTATAGACACGTTACACTTCTTATCCGATTCTCCGTCGCCGTCGTCCCAATACAGGAACAAATACATGTTTTTTATAATAAGTCAAATACGTAAGGATTTTCCTCAAATCGTTAAAATAACATGGAACTATTCCGAAGCTGGTCATGGAAAGGGTGCTCCGGATGGCGTGGGAGCAGTCCTGAAAAGGACTGCCGACCGCATGGTTCTTTATGGTCAAGATATTGGCACATATGACCAATTCTGTGACATGATAACAAACACAGTTGAAAATATTACTATTAAAAAAGTGGATGAAAGTGAGATCATAACAAAAGAAAGCTTGATTCCAACTAACTTGAAACCATTTAAGGGCACCCTTTCCGTATATCAGGTCCTTTGGGATGTAACAGTCCCACAAACAGTTTTAAGAACACTAAGTTGCTTTGATTGTAATGCTGATAAAAAATGTATTCATGGGTATGATTTAGGTCGTATCACAAATAATAATCATGAATATGTGGAAAATATTGATCCTGATTATGTTGCTCCGATGTCCAAGGCCAATCATCACAGTTATAATCCAAAAAAAATAAACATCCTTTCTGATGTAACTATAAAACAGGGTAACACAGTTATCGATCCTTTCAAAGATCCTAAACCATCAACATCAAAGATGTTTTGATTTTTTTTCTATTAATTATGTTTCCCTTTTATTAATAATTATGTAAAACTAGCTGTGATTGTGCAGACGCCAACACATCAGCCTGTCCATGGGGGTCCATCTGTCAATTTTCTGTAGCAGATTCACAAGTGATTAGTTGTTTTGTTGTGTTTTTTTTTTCATAAAATATGATTTTTATAAAAAAAAAAAACAAGTGATTAATGTTTATTAGGGAAAGACAGATTGGGGTAGGTTCATGTGAGGGCGTGTGTAACCGAAAATATTATGACTGATAGAAAAGATATGTTTATGAATAAATAATAAGAAAGGCTAAGCTTTAATTAACATTTTTTTAGGTAGGTACCTCATTTAAAAACTACCCAATAACTGTTTGTTTTTTGTTAAAAAATTATAAAAAGATGGTATATTTATATAATCTTATTAGTGGAAAAAATCCTTAGATATATTATTCGTTGAAATAAAAGGAAGAAAATGATTGAAATGTTTGCCACGATTAATATTGTTGTAATTGGTATTGTGAGACAAGAATGTTTATTTGTATTCGAAGTATAATCTATAATTTTGTATTACTAGCGGTTGAGAATAATTTATTAATAATGGTCTTTTGACATACGTATCTACGTTTGACATACTAGGCGGACATATTTCAAACGATCATTGTTCAAGTATTAATATAGGTTTATGTATAAAAGTCAAAAAGTTATGTGAATCAAACATTGGATATAATTGAACAAACTGTGATTTTACTATTAAAATTATGTTGATTGTTAATTTTGTGTTTGATTTATTTATTTGGACGTTTTTTACCCCCGCAATTGACATTAGAAGTCATTGTTCATAACATTACTCATTTATCCTCATTGTATTGTCATTTTCATCAACACATGGTCATTATTCTCAACAGGCATTTTTGAAAAACCTTGATTTATTCCCAAAATAATAACATTACAATGGTGCTTCTTACATAAATTTCCTTATTATAGATATATAAATATATAAATATATATATAAATAGGTGTCTTTTACCACAGTACAAAGAAATCTCTGTGTGAGTAAGTCGTACGGTGAATGGTAAATACACGTTGTGTTTGGGCAAATAAGGTTTATAATTGATTGTGTAGTACATCCTGATTTAAGATTGCGAGTGTGTGCGCGACTGCGTAACTTATTGCTGCATGTGTAGTAGTGACGAGTTGGAAGGGCAAAAGCGGAGACATAGGTTTTTATACATTTTCAACGATCATTTCACATCTCCTTCTTTATTATATCTGTGATCGACACCGTGCAATCGATTTGGAGTAAGTACTGTAGATGTAGCGTACCTACCATTGATTTTGGGTACCTACTGTCGATTCATTAACTCGTCGATGGAACGTTGTCGATACAGCAATGTTGTTAATGTAATGACTTTCGATATTATTAACTCGACCCCAAGGATATTATTTGTAATGTTCAAATTCGTATCTGTAACGTTACATTACATTACAATATTTGAGAACAATTTAACTGGACAAAAATATGGGAGTATTTCTCAATATCTGGCAACCGTAAACGCACACAGATGCACGTGTCCGTACACGGCGCCACTTATCAGCCGCGCACACATTAATAAAAACTAGCTTCACTTTGTTGTTCGCGCAAGTTCTATCTGCCTATTTCTTTGATCTGAGTTGTAAGTAATATGTTTATAAAAAAATTAAATAAGTAAACATAAATGAAGTAACTAAACGTAAATTAATAACAATAGTTGCTACCCTTACGCTTATTGTAAAAATTGAGTAAAACGCCATCTATTGCAAATAGCTCTAAACTAAATGGGTAACAGATAGCTGCATCTAACGACTTTATCATTCTATGGGTTCGAATCACGTTCGAATGGAAGTTAAAATTTTCAGTTTTTTTTTTTGCCGAAATTACGTGATTTATGAATGTAAATAGATAAATCAGCCTTGAGCAATGAAGTTTTAATATTTACTAATCTTACTTCAGCCAAAATCTGCCGTTTAACGCAATTTAGTGGTTGTAAATTTTGTTAGAGTAACCTATACTGCCATCTATGATTTTTTTTCAAGACTAATTATAATTCGTTCCCGTTGAGACCCCGTGGTAATACATTTATCTATATGTGATTTTATATGGACTCACCGCACACTGTTGACGCCGGTAGTCGCCGCACGCTACAAATCGGCAACTTTATAGCCGCTTCTAACGTTAGATAGCGGCGTTTGTGGTTGTCGCGTGTTGTGTGTGCAGCCAGGCTAATGTAAAAACGATAAAAGGTTCACTTACCTAATTCGAGACTGAGGTATACGAATGCGTGTGAATTTTTCGGTAAATATGTTGAGTAAATAGAATCGACGGCTCTTTTTATGGCTGAAAAGAGAATACAAAAAATATTAGATAATGGGCGATGTTGAGTGATGTTGGTGATGGGGAGTGAGGAATGAGATTATACGAGAACGTTGCGACTTAAAAGAGGATGTAGTGACAAAGGTTCAAAAGGGTATGCTTAGATGGTTCGGTCATATTGAGAGGATGAGTGAAAGGCGACTAACAAAAGGTATTTATGTGGCAGATGTGAGTGGCAACGCCGGGAGGGGACGCCCTAGAAAGACCTACCCTGACCTTATTGGTGAGGTTCTTCAGAATGGTCGGGTGTGCAGTACTCGTAACCGGCGTGCTTGTATGACCAGATTTATGAACGTGAACGAGGCGAAAGTAGTATGTAAGGATCGTAGCAGATGGCGTTCTGTGGTTTCTGCCTACCCCCATGGGAAAAAGGCGTGAGTTTATGTATGTGTAGATAATGGGCATTATAAATATTGTGTGCATATAACAGTAAAAATACAATTCATCCTTCCTATCTCTTACAAAGAATACTTTTAGGAAACAAGACTGCAAATAAGTACCCATCAAAATAAAATTATTTACAGTAGAACAAAGAATTTGGTATGTATATACACTATACAGGCAAAAATGCAATAACATTTAATTTTACAGAGTTTAACAGAGTTATGTACGTAATTGATTAATTGTAATGATCTTGGACATTTATCCCTCATTTAATTTTAAATCTATTCTAACCATTTTGAAATGTGGGTACATTGAACTGTTATTGTTTAATAGCAACATAATACATTTGGCATATTTAATGAATACGACTTATTTATACCATCTGATGATGGTTAATGACATTCGCTTTCGGGGAATACAGGCGTAATGTCCATTACCCCTGAATTCCCGAAGGGGAATGCCATTAACCGGGCACAAATCCTAACTTCGAATTGCTACTGAGAACTTCATAGAAAAACACAATAACAACTCGAATGCTCGACATAGGAATCGAACCCAAGACCTCTAGCGTAGCAGGCGCGCTTAGGGCGCAACTAGGCTAACGAAGCAGTCCTATAGATGCATTCGAGAGTATGACCTATTTCTATTTTTTTTTTTTAAGATTAATTAAAAAACTGTGTCTTACATAGTGAGTCTACAAGCCTATGATTGATGAACAGTAGCATGGTCCCCTTCTTATGTGAGTAGTTTACGTTGGTGATGCATCCGTGAAGGGCTAGCTTTAGTGTCGGCTCTTGTAGCTCTATCTCCATTAGTTCCCGCGCTATCGTGTTGCCATGGATCTGAAATGTTGATTATATTTCTATAATAAAGTACAGAATTCATATGGCAAGAGCAATCTGTTTGGGACACTTAATTGTAATTGGACTTCACTTAAGGTAAGTTCGTCTGATTAATCAATTATAATTCAACTTAAAAAAAATATATATATATACCATCACGCCTGTATTCCCCGAAGGGTTAGGCAGAGGTGTACCAATGTACACCCACAGTTCGCCGGTATATTTAGGTCCCATGTAATAGGGGGCGAGCCTATTGCCATTAACCGGGCACAAATCCAAACTCCGAGCTGCTACTGAGAATTTCATAGAAAAACCCAATAACACTTTTTGCTCGACCTGGGAATCGAACCCGGGACCCCTTGCACAGCAGTCGCACTGGCGACCACGAGACCAAAGGGGCAGTTCAACTTTTCGGTTAATTTTTTTTATTGGATTGCTTTTATTATCTTAATAAAAGTGTAGGCCACATGGGTTGCTCAGCATCTTAAGACATATCCAGTGAAGGTGCTGCACAGTGGAGACACAAAGTCGAGTATCTTGCACATCACAGACATTGGTGAAAAAAACATTGTAAAAATCTGAAATTGACAATCCATATTGAGCAAGTGTAGTGATCAATGCTTGTGCACTCTCTCTATGAAAAGATGAATTTTACCTTGCAGTGGGAATATAATATACTGATATTATTTAAGGTTGAGAATAGTCTGGCTGACCTGATTTTTACTGACTAGGTTTTACTTGGCAAGTCTCCATATAAAGAGTACCTGAAGATGCATAGCATCGCGTGCGGTGCGGGGACGGAGGAATAATTTGGAATCATTTGCTCATCTGTGCAATATTACAGGCTATAAGAAAGTACATGCAGAATTAAATGACAGTTCTGTGATTCAAATTACACTTACAATCCGAACATTCTCAATAATAGAAGAGTTCATCGGAGTCTTCAAATCAGTATTCTCTCCAAACTTCTTCAAAGTGAACCCAACGTGACTATTGTGTATTGCATACCCTCCGACCACCTCCATAATATGTGTGTACTCCTCCGTAGGACTCCGAAGGGACTTCTTACGGGCTATCACGTTGTAGAAGAGATCTTCAACTGTTATTTGGGTACCGTTGTTGCCTGCACATGGTTTCATTGGCGCTTTCAGCTTTCCGTTTTCGTAGGATGCCCTGAAAATGTACATGAGAAAAGAAAGATGAGATGTTTTTCTTTATGAATATAAAGAATATTTGCTAAATCATTATTGTAAAGGTCTCCTTTTCTTATTTCTAAATTTCTTATTACAAAAAAATATTACAGTTAAGGTACTTCTTATTATTTAGCTGCATCCTGGTAAGACTGGAAGCCAACACCATCATAGTTGTGGAAAAGACTAGGCAGATGATGTTATTGCAAACCTAACCAAAACGGTAAATAAACTTTACTGAAATGTTGCCTGCTCTCTTTAGTGTCATAAAAATGAAAAGCACAGCAATATAGATATCAAGTTTTATCAATTATTTAGCTTTATACATACTTGTAAGCACATTTAGCAGCCGCAGTTTTAGTGAGTATCGTAAGGTGTGCTATGTGACTGATACTAGCCAGCGCTTCACCCCTAAACCCATATGTACATATCTCTTTCAGATCCTCGTATTCACGCAGTTTGGATGTTGTGAACCTTTCACAGACTATCTCTAGATCTTCACTTCTAATACCCGTGCCATTATCTTGAATCTGAATAATTAAAATTTTTTATGCTTTCATACCACAAGTTTGCAAGAAAATAAAATACAAAATAATAGTAGTAAATTACCAAATATACCTAGCTGCCATATTAATATTGGGTAGCTAGAGATATTTTTTAGTTAAGGAGTATGTCACCAAGAGGTTAACAAAAATGCTCGTAAAAATTATAAACGAAAAGAGTCGCGTATTTGG
This sequence comes from Caradrina clavipalpis, assembly GCA_932526535.1. Lineage (NCBI taxonomy): Eukaryota > Metazoa > Arthropoda > Insecta > Lepidoptera > Noctuidae > Caradrina > Caradrina clavipalpis. Next base: position 5,518,329 of record OW052110.1, read on the forward strand.
AAAACATAAATACCTGCAAATACTTTAACCCACCGGCCTTCACAGTTATCACAATATTGGTGGCTTTGGCATCCAAACTGTAATAGAAAATAGAAATACTAAGCAATTTTCATTGTTTACAAAAGACAAAAATATCAAAATTAGGGAAGGAGGACCTGTTTTCAATCAACTCTTTTATAGCATTTGAAGGCCTTTGAACAATTTCTCCAGCAGCTATACGGTTAACTACTTCTTCACTTAGTTTTTTTATAATACCCGGTTCACCCATTGTCTTATTTATTTGTAGCAAAACTTTAGTTGATAACTTTCTCAAACATCCAAGTGGAGCGGCGTTTTTGTTTATTTACTCAGAATAATGACAGAATTACAGAATGGCAGGAAGAATAGAATGACAGTGACAGCTCCAATGTTGCAAGGCATGAAAGTATCCGGCACTCCCGAAGTGCAACCCGTCGTTTTTTTTTTCTTTTATAAACGGGAAATCATCAAATAACTTCCTTCTTGAGTGTCAGACTTTTATTGACAAAAACCCGTCTATGTTCCTTCATGTGCCCTTTGCGTTCCGGGGGCGCGGTATCTCTTTCGAACAACCCGCAGCCCCGGCAGGTATCGGCCCTCAGTGGCCCCTTCCAAGTTTGCTGACATCTCTTTGTGGCGCGCGTGGAACACGAACGCGCCGTCGACACGGTCTGTCGTTAGTAAGTAAACGTACGGATGGTGAGGTACCCATTGCTCACCGTCCACAGACCCGCGTCTACGGTGGCCGGGAGTCGTCTCGTGGCTCCCGACGCCCGGACCCCACAGGGGGTGCCCTTAGCGCACAGTCGCTTAGTTTATAAGTTATGCCCTAGCTGGAGGCCTTAATTGCGAGGCATCCACAGGCAAGCCCGGTTAAGCAATAAACAACCTCTTAGGTTGAAGTGAACTGCGAGATACCCATAGACAAAAAAAAAACATTCCTACTCTGTGATCAACATGATGGATTGATGGCAATTTGTGAATTTTGTGATAATAAAATGGTGACAATGCAAGGTACAACAAAATGTTGAATCAAAAATAAATAAAGTGAACTGTCAAAATTAAGTGTAAAAACTGTGAAACTGAAAAGTTTGGGGAAACGTTATTTATCAATATCTGTTTGCTTGAATTTTTTTTTATAAGCATAGATTGTCATGTCGGTCGCATTGTGCCATTATTCCATTGTACAACCAAGAATTGAATTAATTTAGTAAAGTGATAAAATACCACCAATTCTAACTATCAGTAATTTATGGTAGTCGTATATAATATCTTTGAATAAATCAGAAAAAAATCACCATGGATATTGACGACATGGAATTGGGTTTTGACACCGACTCAGAAGTTGACACTGAAGATGAAACTCTGTTCGGAACCGGAAACATACAGCAGCTGATTAACAATAATGATGACTTACTCAGCGAAAGAATGTCGCGAGGGGTCCCTTCCCTCCACCCCTCATTGACCCACAGAACACCCAGCCTGCTGGTTGAACGGGCAAAAGCAACATCGTCGGAACAAGCCCAATTAGATTTAGCTTTGGCGGCAAACAAATTACTAGACGAAAAGATGAAGCGACTCGAAAGAGACCTTGCCTCCCGTTTAAATGAGTGCCGGGAGAAACTGAGACTAGTTCAAAGTAACGCTGGACTAATTGACAAAAATGAAATTTTCCGCTATATCAACTGTGGTAGACCCTACTTTAAGGATAAACAGGGCTTTCCTGCTCCAGATAATGATGATGCTAAAATGGCAAAATCTCAGATGTATGACTTCTCCTTAGTTATTTCAGTACCGGGCTGGACAGTGAAAGACAAGTCTCAATTTATCACTATGATCCACAAAATGTCAAAAGATATTAAAAAAAATGAGCTGCATACAAAAATTAATAACTTAAAACGTAACTGTAAATCAAAAATTCCTAGAAAAGTTGAAAGAGAAATAATGGCCATTAGAAAGGAAATTGATAAAGTAAATAATATGTCTTTGAGTGATGTAGCTCTTCCAATAGAGGAGGAGTATGATTGGGATATGCTAGCAAACAAATTGAACAGGAGGCACACGGCACAGGAGTATCAATCATTCTGGAAATTATTCTTTCATCCTTCAATTAACAAAAATAGTTGGAGCAAAACTGAGCACATCTCATTACAGAAGCTTGCTTGTCACAACAGCCAACAAGATTGGGATGATGTAGCTGTCAAACTAAATACTGGCAGAACAGGGTACCAGTGTTTTGTATACTTTCGTACAAACATGACCAACTCTTTTACTGGAAAGAAATGGACGAACGAAGAGATAACATACCTTAAAAGATTGATTGAATATTTCAAAGAAGACTTTTATATTCCATGGGGTAAGATAGCTGCAGCGATGGAAAACCGTACTAAGATACAAATATACAATAAGTACATGAGACTTATTGAACAAAGGAAAGGCAGGTTCCTCCCCGAGGAAGACGCTGTTATTCTTAACTGTGTGGAAAGATTCGGAACAAACTTTAGGAGGATGGCTAACTATTTACCTGGCCGCTCTATGGTCCAGATACGTGCCAGATATCAAGTCTTGAGTAAAATGAGAGTGTCTACTGTGTGGACTGTTGAAGATGATAAGAAACTGATGAATTTTATGAGCAACCAGGGGCCAAACATGAACTTTTCAACTGCTACACAATTTTTCCCAGGCAGAAACAGAACAAAAATTAGAACTAGATACATTACCTTACTGAGATGGATGAAAAAACATCCCAACTTAGATTTGGAACATGCGCCACGACGCGGTGCACGGCGTTTGAATCATGGTCAAGCCAGTGGCACCCTGAATGATGCAGTGGAAAATTTAAAAAACTCTTTGGTTACAACAGTGCAGCAAAGGGCTAAGAAAACAAAGCTTACCAGAGAATCTACACATAAAGAATTAAATGATGCAATTGTAGTACTTCTTGTCAATTTTATAGTAAAAGAAAGAGAAGCAGAATCAAAGAAAGCTCCTTCAGAAGATCATATAGTTGTAGGCCCTGACCATGTTGTCTCCTATGCAGACCTTAATATTACTAACCTGCGCAAAAACATAATATTTTTAAATGCTCGTCTAGACAAGCCTAGTTACATGAACAGCCACTACAAAGATGATTATCCAACTTTAGGAGAAAGTAGTCATGATGTTTCTTTAGTTAAAGTGAAATCATATTCTCGGAAGGCCTCCAACCAAACTATATTGGTTAGAGATGTTCCTAATGTTTGGGGCACTCCTGTGCTAAATGTTAAAGGCCTACGATTGCTAAATATGCCAGGGCAACGAAGCTATGTGTTACCTCCCCAACTGGCAACTATTACGGGTTGTAGAGCTATTATGGCATTTGTGCTAGCTAACAGTCAATACAGTGAATCAATAAACCTACACGTACTTTGCAGACGGAACATAATATTAAAGGAACTTTTAGATCAGGTTCTTGAACGCTTCTATATATTATTCACGTGGCCAATGATCCTATCCAATGAAAGCCCTAATGAAAATATTGAGTCAAGTATACCAAGAATAGACTCTGTTTTTATTAGACCACCTACATTACCTGCTGCGCCTGAAGTTACAATTAATGTAAAATGTATAAAAAAATTCAAAAATGTCCAGATCACAGAAAATATAGATTTAGAAGAAGACGAGGCTAGCCAAGTTGAAATTGTTGTTGAGGAGAAAATGAATACTAGCGATGAGAAGATAGAAAAACTTCTTTGTGGCGAGGATAATTAATTAATTTTAAATCAAATATATTATAAGTCCTTGGCGTATCGATCGCGGAAGTAACTTTATTCAATTAAGTGTAAGATATAACTGTATGTTTGTGTAAGGCTAATAAATAACTTAGGTATTGTATTCTTATGCCTGCGTTTCAATAAAACTATAAGTCCTTCTTGGCGTATCGATCGCGAAAATAATTTTATTAAATTAAGTGTAAGATATAACTGTATGTTTGTGTAAGGCTAATAAATAACTTATTGTATTCTTATGCTTGCGTTTCAATAAAACAGATTAATCTATACTATAATTATTATATATCTATACTAATATTATAAAGCTAAAGAGTTTGTTTGTTTGAACGCGCTAATCTCCAGAACTAACAATCTGATTTGAAAAATCCGTTTTGTGTTGGATAGCCCATTTATCGAGGAAGGTTAAAGGCTATATAACATCACGCTACGACCAATTGGAGCGGAGCATCAATGAACATTGAACAATGTGGCAAAAACGGTGAAAAATATTCCTTTTGAGGGCTTTAGTTGCGTGCGCTGCTTAAACGGTTAAAGTTACGCAAAAATAATGTATGAGGGAATTCTAAAAAGTCCGCGGCAGTAAATGCCTAACTTTTAAGGTTGACTCACTATAGCCATTTTTATGGTCAAAAAAATTGTTTTAAAATAATGCATTATTAGCGAAGGTGTTTTATGAACATAGTATAGTCACGGTAATATTATAATATTACCGTGGTATAGTATTAATCCTTATCAACATAAATACGTTATTCATCACAAGTGTTTAATTTTGAACAAAATTGCCCTTAACATCATTTAATTTCAATGAATATCTTAAGAGATATCACAGTTTTAAAATAACTTTGCAGCAAAATAATGACTGCGAGATATTCCGTACCTTAATTATAACTCAAAATAACAGATTATAGGCTTCATAACATCCCGCTGAGCCACGGGAACGGATCAGTAGTACGATTCTCTAAAATGCAAACTCGAAAACGAGTCTCACTAAAGTGATCGAGTGAACTTGTCATTGGTTTATATTCGTTCGCCGTGGTGACGTCATCACGGCGAACGAATACTAAGCCAATGACAAGTTGGTTCGTTATCGAAGTGAGACTCGTTTTCGAGCTTGCATTTTAGAGAATCGCACAGCAGTATCCGAAAACCTAACGTAACGCGGGTGAAACCGTGGGGCACAGCTAGTTACTTGACAAAATGTGGACGGGGCGAAAGGAGCGTGTAAGTATCGTTAGCATGTGGCGTTTTGTTGTTCTGTCTACATGGGAAAAAGGCGTGAGTCTATGTATGTACTTGATAAAATTGCTATGTGTGATATAAGAATTTATGCTAGCGATTGCAACTACATGTGCATAAATACAATTTTAGGAATAGAGGAGAGGATCGTTCTTCTCTATAGAGACCTACGTTTTGGAACGAGCAACTAGCTTCAATTTTAAACTGTAACTTCTTGAAAGTTCAAAAGTGCCTGTAAGTGGTTGGATTGAAATAAATGCTTTGACTTGACTTGAATATACTTGTGTAAATGAATAAATAAAATTGTGATTATTTTTAATTAAAAAACTTTATTAAAAAGATGAGCTTAATCACGGAATGTCTATCTATGTATCGACGACATAATTAGGATGAACCACTAGTAGCGGGTCGTCTTCCACTTCTTGATCTGTTGATGATTTCTGTGACGCCTTGAGCCCCGTGGTCGAAAGAGGGATTATGACTTGGTCCTGTAAGTAAAAAAAAATGCGTTTAATTTAAATGCGCAATAGGTTTCAAGGTATCCCTACTGAAGGCAAAGTAAGGCGAGGTTTCAGGGCTTTTTTTTTTTTTTTTTTTAAACGGGAAATCATCAAATTACTTCCCCCGCCCTGCGCGGGGCGGGAGGGAGTGTCAGACTTTTACTGACTAAAACCCGTCTATGTTCCTTCATGTGCCCTTTGCGTTCCGGGGGCGCGGTATCTCTTTCGAACAACCCGCAGCCCCGGCAGGCATCGGCCCTCAGTGGCCCCATCCAAATTTGCTGACATCTCTTTGAGGCGCGCGTGGAACACGAACGCGCCGTCGACACGGTCTGTCGTTATTCAGTGAACGTACGGACGGTGAGCTACTCATTGCTCACCGTCCACAGACCCGCGTCTACGGTGGCCGGGAGTCGTCTCGCGGCTCCCGACGCCCGGAGCGTCTACCGCGGCGGCCGCTGGGACGGGGGATTCTCCTTTCCCTCTCCCATCCCGCCGCCTCCTTTTCTAGCATTACAGCTTCGCAGAAGGAGGTTTCAGGCCTTATCATACATTCAATAGCACTTCCATACAAAATATTATTTATTTTTTCCTAGCTGTTACCCGCGACTTTGTTCGCGATCACTACTTCATTAGTTTCAGTTTTGTTTTCGCGTAACCCTCTTTTTTATTATAACTTTAAATAAAATCTCTTAAATAAAAGTAGCCTAGTGAAAATCGGTGCACATTAGCCGGCACAGACAGACAGACAATTTTTTTTTTAATGTATGTTCCCTATTTGCTTTCTTTCTCTTTCTCTTACTTTCTTTTTAATAAAAAGCTGTTAATTTAAAATTACAAACAGACACTTCAATTTTATTTAGCATACAATTTTTAAGACACTAACAACGAGAGATCTTTTCTGTAGATCTACACTAAAATCCGGTACCTTCCTCTCAGCAAAAAACCCCGGAGTTAATAAATTGGTTTATTTAAATAAAGCTACGTAAAACATGAACTTACATGGTACATGAGCCTGTCAATGACCTTCTCAACCAGGGTTTTTCGCTCCAGTAGTTCGTCCTCGTTCTCGATCTGACCCTGTCCAACCAACTGTTCTAGGTACCAGCTCACGACCGCACTCTTGCGCATGCCAGCGCTTTCTTCTCCTGAAAAAAAAAAATATTTTAATTTTTATATTAAATTTATATTTACTGGATGTCCACAAGAAACATAAAGCATTGTCCAACTACTTTAGAATCAAAATTCAAAGTCAAAGCATTTATTTTAATTAGACCATTTACAGGCACTTTTGAATTGTTAAGAAGTTACAGTAAATTGAAGCTATTTGCTTGTTCCAAAACGTAGATCTCTATGGAGAAGAACGAGCAAGAAACTCCATGGACACTCTTTTCAAAATGGTTTTTACAAAATCATGGTTACAAAATTCTTGTTGCTTCTATATGTGAAAACAATGGACGTGGCTAAAAGACAAAAGATATAATAATAACTTATTTGAAACTAGCTGTCCGTGTAAATGTCCGTTCTATTTAAAATTCAATCATGATTCGTAAGACACGTGGCGCCATCTATTATAATAACATTTATTTTGTGGTTTTCCTCAAGAACAGCACTTTTTTCCTGGTTGAAAGTTACCCTTTGTCCGTTTCTGTAAACCTGACAACGTATATGCAAAATTTCAGGATGATCGGTTCTGTGGTTTGGGCGAGAAAGGTAACAAACTTACTTTCGCACTTGTAATATTAGGATCCCAATTTCCAGAATAGCACACTGTTGGATACAGGACACAAGTAAATTGTGAACGCAATGACCGGAAGTTCCCAGTAGCGAGATCTACTGGTGTTTACTTAGGCCTCACTCACTAGGTGCACTCACTATGCACCATGGCTGCGAGAGCTAGTCGAAAATATGACTGCGTATGGGAGCCCGCGGACTAAGCGGACACGAATTCATTAATATTTCGGCCGCCCGCGCGCCCGCAGCCTGGCTGGGCCTAACATTAAGCACGGATAACCTAATATATACATAACACTCATGTAAAGTACCTCTAGTTTCCGCCTCTACTTCTTCTTTTCTCATGAACACGACAAGCATGTCACTGAGTGATTTGTACTCCTCGAATGATAACGTCAGTTTCTTTTTAGGTGCCGAATCGCCGTTTACTGGAGCATCTGCAAAGATATTTTTTTTAATAAAATAAACTTCAAATATTTTCATTTTTTTTACAGAAAAAGGCCTCAAGTTTATGGAGATTTGGATAAACTTAAAAAATGTTACAGAAAATCAAATGAATTCTGAAGAATCATGGGTTCCAATATTTAGTTATTTTAGGGCATTTTTCTAAATGTCTAGAGAGATACTTTACAGCAGATATTGCAAAAATTCTCAGCGGTGAAGCATGGTGGCATTAAAAAGGTTCAAATTAGAATAGACCATATCCTGCAACAGTTCTGCTCATAGTTCGAGGACTGATGGCAGAAAAGAAAAGAATTAAAAAAAAACATCACGAATTGTGAGATGGATGTAAGAGGTCACACTACACAATTAAGGGTTTTATTAACAGTTATTTAATTAAATAACTAAATACATATTTTACTCACCAGTACCGCCATTAGGTATTTCTTGATCAACATCCATGCTGGGCTCGTACTGAGGATCATCCTCATCCAAGTGGATGTCAGGCTGCTCCACTCTGATAATAGACTTGTTCAGCAACCTGAAATGGAAGAAACGTGTTGTTGTTCGAATACGTAAATATTTTGATTTTGAGCCATAGAAGCACATTATTGTTTTATTATATTAAAATTAAAAGTTGTAATTTTTTATCTGAAATATCACGTGGCCCCAAATACAAGCCGCCATGGTGTGACGTCATAACGGTAAAAACTGTCAGTTCAGTGTAAAGAGTTAGGTACTATTTCTATCAACTTTTACTTCAAGGAGCAATAATTGTGTTCTTTCGTCAGTGCATATTATCAATATAACGTCACCAAAGTTAAAAATGTTGTTTTTATTTTGCCGAAATATATTATTTTGTGGCTTTTTATAAGGAAAATCAAAATTTTGAAGTACTTTTTCAAACATGGTAGAATATCCATTAGATTACTGCTTATGCACAACGATGAATGATTTAAGATCACAAATGACAAGATAATCTAGGTTACCGTAATGCTGGTATTTGAATTCCCAGTGTAAAACAAACCCTATTGCTTTTGTCATAGAAGTTTTTTAATCTACCTGTATGCCTCGTGCACGTGCTGCGGCGTGACGTGTCCGCTGCAGTGCATCTTGGCCATGCCCTCAGCGAGCCGCAGCATGGACTCGAGCTGCCGCACGGTGATGCGCCAGGCGCCGCCGCCGCCCGCGCCGCCGTCGCGCTGACGCAGTACCGTGTAGTACTCTACTAGCAGCTTGCCTGCTTCCTGGTGAGTCAAGTGATTAGATGAATGCAGTTTAATTGCTGGTCACACGCCCAGAGGCCGGAAAAAAAAACAATTACGTTAAAAAGTTAATAAATAAAATAAAAATATAACAAGAAATTTATAATTTTGTTGGTAAGAATTTTAACCTTTTGAACGCCATGGTCGGCGTAGCCGACAAACGAAAACGTGCCAAACACGCCACAGCCGTCTACAGCCGACAAGAAAACGACATTTTTAAATACAAAATAAATATACTAAGTAATAAGTAATAACTTAAGTTTTCTGTATTTCTTTTTTCTATTATTTAAAACTACATTAATGGAACATTGTAAAATAGCACAAAAACATATTCATTTCTTACATTTGGCTAGAAAAAAAAATCAAAAATTGCTAATCGATATAAGCTGAATTTGTAGCTTTGCGTAGCAGTGACGCCGCGATGCGTTTACGCTCTGGCGTTCAAAAGGCTAAACTTATAACACTAATGTTATTCACATAATTATTAAAGTGACAGTACCTAATGAATATGAAGAACTCAGTTAAATTTAGTCAGCTACAAAAGTCGATTAATATTTCAGATTTTTTAAACCTTATTATTAAGCACAATATCAAAGTAAATACGAAATGGATCTAAAATTGAGATAAAATAAACTCTTCGGAATTGTCTAAAATTTTGAATAGCAGTTAATTGTGTTATTTCGTGTCGATTTAAATGACATGTAAAAGTAACATTTTTGTTTGACTTTTGTTGCTGACCATACTACAAATAAAAAATGTCTACTGTACAATAATTTGGTAAAAGTCTAAATAAAATTACACAGTCTTTACAACCAACTTACTTCAGTAATAATAGGCTTGAAAGACCTCGAGAAGGCGATGTATCGCAACAAGTCTTCCCTGGTGTAAACACAGTCGTATGTTTCCTCCTTGTTACAATGTAGGTCCACTATCTTCCTCGCTATAGCATAGTCTACCATTTCACTGCTCTCGTCTATAAGAAAGAAAAATAGTTTAAAATATTAACAGTCTCGTTGGCATTGCAGTCCTCTTCCAGTAATGCGTGCGTTCCGCTCGGATAAGTGTGCGTTCACCTTGAGGAAGAGCCATGACAGTAGGAGCCCTTGGCAAGTAGTCGCTTTATAAGCTTTATGCTCTGACTGGAGGCATTAATTTGTTAAGGCACTAGAGCATAATCCGGTTAATCAAATTACAACCTCCTAGGATGATCAGACACATATTTCGAAAAAAAAGTGTGTCAATTCGTGTTTCAAACGCACATTCGTTAACTATTTTTGTTAAAGATGAAAACGCACCTATAAGTATGAAGAACAGGTCAAATCTGGACATGATGGGAGCGCTTAGAGCCACGTTCTGTTGCAGGGACTTCGCTCTGTCGTAGCGCCCGCCGATCGGGTTGGCGGCTGCGAGAATTGAGGTGCGGGCGTTTAGCGTAGCGCGGACACCGGCCTGTAATAAATTAATGGTTAAGTATTAGACAAAGGTTTTCATATGAGGATCAGGTGGCTTATATCGGACATGGATGATTCGGGAGGTTCCTGCACATCGGGTGGGAGGAAACGCCCACCTCCTCCCTCCTTCCACGCGCGCCCCAAAGAGATGTCATCAAATCGGAGGGCCCACTAAGGGTGGGTCTGCCGGGGCTGCGGGTTGTTCGAAAGAGATACCGCGCCCCCGAAACGCAAAGGGCACAAGAAGGAACATGGATGGGTTTTAGTCAATAAAAGTCCGACGCGATGATAAATCAATTGATGATTTATCATCCAAAAAAAAATAATGGTAGCTTATGTACAAATTCAGGCTTCTACATAATAGTTTACGTTCATGTTTGCATGGAATTTGTACTGTTTGGATCCGGCTACGCCCGGACCTAACTGAGTTCCAGGCAGTAGGTATAAATACCATGCAAATATGAACCGTAACTATTATGTAGAAGCCTGAATCTTCTCTAGCACAGTGTAAAATGCCCGACGCGGCCCGGTGGGTGTAAATCGTACTTTAGGGTCTGAAAGGCTCCAGGCTATTGCAATCACACCAAGCAATCATTTTCGGAGATAGAAATAGGAAAGGAAAAAGATTGCCTGGTAATTTTCAAAAATCATGATTAGTTTTTATTACATAGCGACTTTATCGGCATACAAAACAAATATACCTTATGGCTATACTAGCAAACACTAGGCAATAGTCTAGCTTACTATGTTAAGATCTCATGGAATAGGGGGCGCGCCTATTACAGTATAATAATAGTATCGAGATTTATTTTCCGAACTCACCTTAGCAATAGATATGGTCTGCTGCTCCATGGCCTCGTGGATGGCCACCTGGTCGACGAGGTCCATCTTGTCGAACTCGTCGATGCAGCACACGCCGTTGTCGGCCAGCATGAGCGCGCCCGCTTCTATCACGAAGTCAAACGATTCCTCATCCTGTGTACAAAAGCCAGAAGTTTAAGTAAAAAAAAATACCTGATATTCGTGGATCGCGAGTTGCGTGTGAAATTTAAAAAATCTGAGCCTGGAACGTAAAATACACGACACGACTTAAACTAGATTAATACAGGAGTAGACTAGAAAAACTATTATTTTCGTTTGTAGAAGTAGTTTTAGGGAATTTCGCTTTGTCATACGCACGTGAGTCCCGCTCTTCTGAATTCCAATATTCTACTAATGACGTTCATATTCAAGGCACGTCAGTCAAAGCCTGGTCTCAATAAACCAGTATTGTATCCCTTAATTCCTTTATCCTTATTACATGGGACCTAAAACATACCAACGAGCTGTAGGTGTACATTGGTACACCTCTGCCAAACCCTTCGGGGAATACAAGCGTGATGGTGTGTTGTGTGTGTGTATACCTTAACGACGGCAGCGGTGAGACCGGCGGCAGAAGACGCCTTGCCGCTAGTGTAGACGGCGCGCGGAGTGATCTCGCTCACTTGCTTCAGCAGCTGCGACTTGGCAGTGCTCGGGTCGCCCACTATGCACACGTTTATGTCGCCTCGGAGAGTTGTACCTGGTAGGAGAGTGAAGAATTATTAGTATGTACTGTACTGTACTGGATAAGCTATTTGGTACCCAGATAAATAACTTGCAACTGTGTACTTTTCATTAATTTACACTACATATACTACTACACTACACTGTTTACTTGTTTATTTACTTTACTTTCTTTTATTTATACTGATAAATTATTTTACTTTGTCATTTTTTTTTATATTTGGGAAATCATCAAATAACTTCCCCCGCCCTGGACGGGACGGGAGGGAGTGTCAGACTTTTACTGACTAAAACCCATCTAAGTTCCTTCATGTGCCCTTTGCGTTCTGGGGACGCGGTATCTCTTTCGAACAACCCGCAGCCCCGGCAGTTACTTTGACATTGGGGTAACCAATTGATGATGCAATGATATCTGTACCAATGTACACCCCAGATCACCAGTATGGTTTTAGGTCCCATGTGCCCCCCTATTGGGGGCGAGCCTATTGCCATTAACTTTTGGAAGTGGCATTCAATCGCTCAACCACTGTACCAACTGTGTCGTCAAGTTTTTAGCTTACCTTCAATAGTAGTCTTAGCTACTCCACCAAACAACATGAGAAGTATGCCTCTCTTCACTTCATTGTTGCCGTGAATACTCGGGAACAAGCTTGTGATCAGATTGTTGTACAGGTTGCGGTCTCGGGACATCTCATATACCTGGGGATGAAGACTTTTTGTAATAAGCAGGTAAGTATACTTTTTATTTATTTAAAACATTTGTTGGAGAAAATTAATGGTCTCAACCTTCAATGTAAATCATGTTCCGAAGTCTGGCGCGTTCGTGTTCCACGCGTGCCTCAAAGAGATGTCAGCAAACATTTGGAAGGGCCACTAAGGACCGATACCTGCCGGGGTTGCGGGTTGTTCGAAAGAGATACCGCGCCCCCGGAACGCAAAGGGCACAAGAAGGAACATGGATGGGTTTTAGTCAGTAAAAGTCTGACACTCAGAGCGGGAGAAGTAATTGGATGATTTCCCATAAGTAAAAAAAAAACCTAGGTCTAATGTGTCTGAACTAGGCAATCCTGTGTTTCACGCGAGACAGATGTGAGGAAGAAGTTTGAATATTCCACTTTTTGAGTTCACGATAAGCACAGACTATTTGCAAACGCAACGTTAGCGCCGCTATTACATTACCGCAGTGTCAGCCAACTCCCAAGACTCTCTGCCACTATAATATGTGTCACAAAAAATGTTGATGTCATCAGTTGTCTTACCTTGTCCCACTCTTTGTCAGTCATCTGCTTCCTCATATCCTCGGTGGTAAGATCATCAGTAGCCATATCAGCAGTTCCGAACCGTCGCGATATGGCTTGTACACTGCATGCTAAGAAAGCTGTTCTGTAAATAAAAGATTTTATATAAAAAAAAAATATATACAATCATGCTTGTATTCCCTGAAGGGTTAGGCAGAGGTGTACCAATGTACATCCACAGTTCGCCAGTATATTTAGGTCCCATGTAATAGAGGGCGGGCCTATTGCCATTAACCGGGCACAAATCCAAACTCCGAGCTGCTGCTGAAAATTTCATAGAAAAACCCAATAACACTTAAGATTTTATTTGTTTTGTGCAATCTATACCAATAATAAAAAGCTGAAGAGTTTGTTTTCGGAAAATTATTTTGCTAGTAGGAAGCTACATTAAACCTTAGCTACATTATACCTGAATGCTATATATCCTAATTTTTTTTTTAGATCTTTAAGAAAATTTAGTTTAAAAGCTATTTTATATTAAACTACCCCCCCGCATCATTGTCAGTGTCAAAGTTAATATCGGATGTTATTATCCTTCAGGAAATGTGCATTTTTCAGAAATAGAAAATAACCTATGTGCTATTTCAGACTATAATCTCACAAACTTTCATATTTATAATATTATTATAGTAGGGTTTCATTTTTAATAATATGTACTAAATCGGTCTATCTGTGGGAAACCAGCATTTACACAGATAAAGTTGTGGTAAAGCTGGTCACTTACTTATAATGCAGCTCTCTGACTCCCAAAGCTTTCAGTCCCTTGATGCCCTCCATCTGTCCTTCATTACCCTGTCTTGTCCTTGTGGTCAGCTCAGCCTTAGCTCCTGGTAATGATAGGGAGCCAACATCCGGCACTACTATGAGTGTACCTGTAAAGTCGTAGCGGTCACCAGCCTGAAAGAAGATATTATAGTTTTTATTTGAGTGTGTGCAGTTTCGGCCCTGAAAAGCGTGGTCATTTCTTTGTTCTATTAGTTTTAGATAATTTGAAAATAGAATACCTAGACACCAAACACAATCAGGAAATAATTGTTTTTCTATTAATTTGATGAAAGTAAAAAGTCCTACATACAGCAGTGGACATCTATAGGCTGATATGATGATGATGATGAAGAAAAGGTCCTACAATTTTGAATGAATATTGTGTATAATTCTTTATCTTTACCTGCACAGACTCCACAGCTTCCGCTCTCAATATAACTTCAAGAGAACGAGGGATGCATCCCCTTGGTAACTCAGCTTGCGTTTCCTGAATACGCACTTTTTGGAAGTCAACAAACACAGACTTGTCTGCGTCCAGCATAAAGCGACGTCTGTTGGCACACACTGGATTACGGCAAATTGCTGGGATTGTATACTAGAATAGAAAAAGACAATTTATTAAGATAAAACTTTATTTTGATTTGTCGATCATTTAACAAAAATAGGTTTACAGTCATCAAAAACCAACCTTAAATTGCTGTTCAACATTTTTAATAACCGTCTGGCAATCTAAACAGACGAAAGTGCCCAAGACTAGCTCGGGATGCACAGGATGGGTTCTCACGATTTGACCCGAGATTCTAATCAACGTGCCAATCTTTGCCGTAGTAAGCTCTCTAACTTTATGTCTCGTTGGCACATCAACAAATGAAACGTAACACTCCTTGTCCTGCAAATCCTTCTTCATACCACTGTCAGCAAGACTCAAAACATAATTCAATATAGCTTGATTCAAAAAGGGGTATATCCGGTAATATTCCTCAATTATTGTGGTTGCAAGATTTTGATTGTACTTCTCAACATCATCGAAACTGACTTCTAGGGTGCTTAGCTCGGGTTTTAGAAGCTCTTTAGCGTTTTTTTCGTATTTCAGCTCATTGTCTTCTTTAAATCTGTGTAGAAGAAAAAGTTTTGTATTATAACCTCTTAATTAGTGTAAACAAAGAGACTTTGTTACAATATTAAACAAACTAATAAATTAACATTGAAGAATACAAAATTGAACTTACTCTTCTAAGAAATCCTGAAAAAGCTTTTGGCAACGAACTCCAACCTCGTCTTTGACTTGGTTTTGAGTGGCGTAGGTGTCGGCTACATCCATTTTTTATAGTAAAAGGCACTGAATTATCACAAATATTTTACTGCACGAAAAGAACACTTTATAATACTTAGTACATAATCAATAATAACAAAGAAACATGGTAATTACACAGTTATGCATCACTTCTTGAATGCGTTGGTTAGTTCGTTATGGATAGGCAAAACACACAAACTAAAACGAACTTTTTTCGGATATATTATGGAATAAACAATGTAGTGATAATATGAAGCTTCTAATTAACTGAGATTAATGTCACGGGATTCACAAAAAGTAAACTTTTATCAAAAATGCGCGAATTGCGTGACAAACGCGTTTAGCCGCATTCAATTTTTTTGACACACAAATAATGCGTTTTGGCGGGAGATTTCTTTGGTCGTCCAAAAATCATTTTGTCATTTTCATTACAACCCAATCGGTAATGCTAGATACCAGCAAACCACGTCTGTATTATTTTATTTATTACTTTAAAACCCAATGTTGAGCTGCAAATTACGAGACCGTAACAAAATTTGAATTCCACGGGAATTTCCGCTATATTGTAGGAAAGGAGCCAATGAAAAAATTTTTTTTTTATAGTGCCCCGTTTTGCTGTCATTTAGTTAGACCCACATCTTTACATTTCCGAACGAAAAATATAATGTCTAACTCACACAAACGCACACACAGACACAGACAAAGTGCAGAGTTGAATGAGAGTTGGTTGAAAATGATAACGTAAATAAATAAACGTGTTTTTTTGTATGATACAATGCATTGGTATTTATATTAACTTAAGAGCAGCTGAGAAAGTGAATTTACACTAATAAAAATATTAAGCTGATTATCCAGCAGCATTTGATAATTATCACTTAATTGAATTAAAAATAATATAACCTCAATTTTTTTGAGAAGTTTGTGGTGTTTTAAACTGCGGAAAGCTTAGTGTAATAATTCACAATAACAATTTATTAACCGTTATAATGACGGAAGCCCAAGTGGGATTTTTGTATAACATAGCTGCAGCTGTATCTCGTTCAGAAAATGACGAAACTAATACTTTATTGAAAAGTTATTACTTGTAAGTACTTAACAAAAACGGGGTGGTCGGGATGGAAGGGACATTGGAGAGCTGTACCATCAATTTTTTTACCGTGTAGGTAGCTCCACGGTATGGAATATGGAACAGGCAGGTCTTAAAAAATATATATTGTGGGGTTCTACCATGTACCTAGGTGTAAAAAGTTTTCGTGACCCTGTCCCTTACAATGTACACCCCTTATACAAAAGATTTGGAAGGCTTTATATTATAATTTTGAATGTACTTGTGTTTCAGAATGCGCTGTAAAGATATAACAAGAGGATATGGCCTTCCTGATAAATACTTTTCTAACAAGATAAGATGTCCAAACTGTTGTATTGAATGGAATAAGAACACTGAGATAAATGTAAGAAAAATACATATTAATTGTATTTATAATTTATTTAATATTTTATATGAATAGGCAGTACCATAAAATATATTATGTGTATGGGCACTTGCTTATAAAAACTTACTTGATTATTTTTTGTGCAGGTAAACTCCATCGAATTAACTAAAAGACAAAAGCAGAGACTAAAATCCCGCAAAACTAAAGAAAGCAAGAAGGAATATGTGAGGCGCAAGCAAGAATTATTGCATAGCAATAATGTAGTGAGTACTCTTACAAACAAGCTGCAATAATACTGATTTGACTCATTTGTATGTACTTACATAAACTAATTATATAAATATTTTACTTTTAGGAGCAAATCTGTTCGTTCTGCAAACAAAGCACAGTTGCTCCTTCATTGAAGCCACAGAAACAAATCATTAAACCTGAAAATACTCCACAAATTGACAACAATAAAAGAATAGAGACTAAGGTTGAGGTCTCTAAAACCAATAATTTACAAAAGCAAGATACAAAGAAGAATAACCCTGTTAAAAAGAAAGAAATTAATGTTTATGCTAATGCCCTGGATGTGTTTTCATTGCAAAACAAAAATAATGCTTTAGCTACCAAGGAGAAACCCAAAGTAATAAACAATAATAAAAAGAAAAAAGACAAGTTTGCAGGACTTTGCCAAAAGGCTGTCCTAGCATCAGCCAAACTAAAAGGCAAAGAAGACAAGAAAAACAAGCTCAGCCTATTTTTGAAACCTTCTTCATGAGAAAATAAAACAAATTACTAAAAAAATAAAATGATTTATTTATTTTTCCTTATAATTATTATATGAATGTCCATCACATTGGTATTTGTATGGCCAGTAATGACATGGAAATCACCATTTTTAAATTTCTTATAAAAGTTGTAACTATCATTCTCGGCTAAGTATGTATGTGGGTCTAAATTCTCTTTTTTAGCATCAGAAATTAAATCTAAGTGCCCGATAGCACCCGCAGCATCTGTTGGACCATCAATACCATCAGTCCCAGCACTTAGGAAGTAAACGTCAAAGTTTTCAAAATCATTTTTGGCATTATGAATTATATTGGAAAATTCTAAGGCTAATTGTTGATTTCTACCTCCTTTTCCTGAACCTTTCACATTTACAGTTATTTCTCCACCAAGTATCAGACAAAGGTCTTTATTAGATGGGCTAATACTCAGATTCTCCAAAACTTTTGAATTAATTCCTGAAACATTACAAGTCTGGATTTTCTGTTTTAAGTCATCTAAACTTAATTTTCCTGTTAAGTAATGACAAAAATGTTGAGTTAATTTAGTGTATTCAGAAGCAATTTCTTTCGCTTCTCCAGTGACTGTATCAGACAGTGGTATTGGCAAATAGTTTAAATTTCTTGCTTCTTCTAATGCTGCAGCTATACTTATTTTATTTGATCCTATGATATTATTGCTTACATTTTTCCTTGGAAATTCATCTTTTTTACTAGTCTCACTAAGAACTGTCCTGATGGATTCTGGAAGCTGATCCATTAAATTGAATTTCTTAATTATATTGATTGCTTGAGATGGTTCATCTTCATTTTCTGTAGTTGGCCCACTGGCTATTAAGTCTAATGGGTCTCCAACAATATCAGACAGTACTAAAGAAATAACTTTAGCTTCTTGAGCCTTTATTGCTAACTGGCCTCCTTTCAAATCTGAAATTGTTTTTCTGACTGTATTAAGTTCTTTTATGTCGGCACCTGCATTTGCCAATTTCTTTATTAGTGTTGTTTTTTCATCTAGTGTTATTGGAGGTTTAGGTAAAGGCATGAGGGCTGAACCGCCACCAGATAATAGAACTAAGAGTATGTCATCATTTCCAAGGTTGGTAACATGTTCTCTAATTCTCTCCGCTGTGGCCAGAGCATTTTCATCAGGTAGATTGTTTAGTGCTCCCTCATAATAAAAAACATTTGGAATCGTTGGCTTATGACTCAAACTCCCCGCAGGAATGCTTATAATTCCAGATTTAATTTTAGAGCTCAATATACTTTCAACTTCTTTCGCCATATTTTGAACGGCTTTCCCGCTTCCAATCAAATGCACATTTCTATTACGTAAGTTGATATTTTCTCCGTCTATTGTTAACTGCTGACTCGTGGGATTGTATTTCACAAATTTCCTAATCAGGTTTTCTGGAAGCACCGCTGACACACTACTGGCGAAAATTTTCATCATATCACTGACCACTTGTTTAGACATTTTTAAGCTATTTCTTGTGTTTCTTCCGAATTGAAGTTCTAATTTGTACTATAAAATAGGCGCAACCGGGTAGGTATAATGTCTGATAGTTTATCTTGCGATTATTAATAATGGTGCTTTCCCACATGCCGAATTATTTAAATTACCTATAAAAACAGAAACACCAAAAAAACGTTGTTTGTTTACATTTTAAGAACTGTCAGTCTGTCAGTTTTGTCAAAATTTTTTTTTTCATTTGGACCAATCTTGGATCAAGAAGCTAATAAAAGCCTTTTGATTTACAGTATATTGAAACAAAATGGTTAACGCCTGATTTAGAGTTATCGGTACTTTTGTAAATGACCTCGTTTTTAACCTAAATAGGTACGAACAAGAATATTAAAAAAACACATAATATTCTTGGGTACGAACATCTCAAATAGTTTTATTAATTTTCGAAACGTGTAGTGTGTAGTCAGCTTTACGACGACATTAATTTGATAAGAAAACTAATGTCAAATGTTATGGTTTTGATTACGGGTAAAACAAACATAACTGATAAGAAAGCAATTTTATTTAAGTAACGTAATTTTATTGGATGTTACCTATCTAATAGCAAACCAAAGAAGTCTTTATGGTGGACAGCTAAAATTTTGGCGCGAAAAATAAACTTACGTTCCGTTTACTAAAAATATACAATTTACATTTTATTTTTATTTTGCCTCTTGATTCTATTGGTTAGGTATTTATAACTTTTAATTAATTACCTACCAATATTAAATAAGCGGGTATTCGACTGTAGTGTTTTTATTCTTGTTTATCCAATGAAACTCAAAGTTAAGACTAGAACCATACTAGAACCGAACGTAATTCATTGAGGCGCGCACGAACGTGTCGTAACATGTTGCCGGAAATTTCAAAATTAAATAACTTAAATACATTACAAAACTAGCAGAAGCAGTTTTGTGAGAGCTTTTTCCTTAATTAAATCCTCGAGTTTAAATTATGACGAAGTAATTATTTGTCTAAAGACGCTATGAATAGTCCGGTTTGTTTATCTCAATATTTCGTAAACAAACAAAATGTGAGGTCATTTGGAAATATAATAAAATGGAACATTATGAAACAAGAGAATGAAGATAGTTTTAATAAACTTATCTTTGAAGATGTGAGCTTGGTGAGTGATTTGCCACCTGATTTCTTAAATATCCTGTCTACTCTTAAAACAAACCTGAAGAAGAAAACCAAACTAGATTTTAAAAACTTCTTTCCTTCGGATGATATTCCACATCTAGAACCAGTAAATAAAGAATTTATTTTTAATAGTTGTTGGAAAGCATTATGCGAAATATGTCCAAGGAACTTCTTTGGAAGTAATCAAAATAATAAAATATTCAAGAATTTAGTCCGGACTGCTGTTTACAGTATGAAACGCCAGCATTTTATACTTGAAAAAATTATAGCGAAGTGGGACATGGAAACACTACCCTGGAAAAGTCTTCCGAGTGCTAATGCAAGAAGTATACTCTCTAAGATTGTATTCTGGATATTGAAATATGTACTTTCATCAATGATTTGTTTAAACTTTTATGTTACTACATGCAAACTGGATGCTAACGAAAACAAACTTTATTATTTTTGCAAGCATCATTGGCAGAGTTTTTATGACAAACAAGTTTCCAGAATGGTGTTCACTAAAGTAGTACACAAATGTGAACCTTATTCTCTGGGCAAGAAGACACGGAGAAATCACAGCCTTGTTGATAGGAGAAAGTTGAAATTGATAAAAAAAGATATTCCAAAGCTATATCTAACATTGAAGCCGAATAATGATTGCAGACCAATAGTTTGTTATAAAAATGAATTTATGAGTATTTCAGAAAAATATAAAATTAAGGACAGATTGAGATTTTTAAGATTACTGACTGGTAAACCACTTGTAAAACTGGAAAATCAATATAAAATATTGCATGCTAAATGGATAGCGGCAAACAAGCCAAAGCTTTACTTTATTAAAACTGATCTGAGCAATGCATTTGGTTCCATAAATCGAGACAAATTATCTAAAATATTATTGGAGAAACATATGAGTTGCCAGAAGGCAGAAAAGTGTATGAATATGAAGAAAAGAATAGCACAGCAGTATAGAGATCTCATAACAGAATTGCGGAAGCCAATCCTAATACGGGCAGGATCTACAGTTTATGAATGGAAAGAAGGATTGGTTCAAGGATACAAATACTCTCCTGCACTATCTGAATTGTATTATACATATTTAGATGAGTTATATTTTTCCGAGCATCTGAAAAGTACTGAAAATCAAGTTAAATTATTTATAAGAGTTGTTGATGACTATTTATACATTACAGATTCATTATCTGATGCCTCATCATTTTTAGAGGCATTGTCAAATTATAGGAATGTGAATTATGATAAAACCGTAGTGAATTTTCCACATGACAATATAAAGAACAGTGAGAATATACATTTCCTTGGGTACTGTTACAACACATCTACAATGCAAGTTAGTAGAGCAAGTAACATATTCACTGGACAAATGTGCTACAAGATCGCATTCACAAGTGGATTTTCCGAAATGCATAAGTTTATTGAGAGCCGTATTGGCCAATCAGGGATCCAAATTAACAGTCACATCTTCAACTTGAACTATAATAATGAAGAACTAATATGGAGACATATATTTACTACATTTTGTTTGTCTGCAAACAAATTCTGCACCATATTGGCTGTACTATGCGATGACCAGGAAATGAAGAATTTTCTGTTGCTATACAAAAAGAGGGTATCTGTGAAATTGAGCAATTCTATGATAGAAATGTTAATGAAGAACAAGCCTAGTGATTTCATGTTTATGTATTGTATTAATCATTTTAGATATTTATCATGGAAAGCTTTATACTTATGTGCAAAGTTAACACCAAAATGCACAGGACTGGTACATTGTATAAACAATGAATTAGCGAAATCTAATTGTGTATTTGGAAAATGGCGGGAACACGCAAGGAGAATAGATACTAACGGCGAATGTGAACGCAAATCAATTAGGGAAGTGTGTCGAAGAACTGATTTGAGAATGATTTTTAAAGATTTTGATGTATTACCTCAAGGATTTGAATGTTATCACCATAAACGATTATTGTGAAAGGTGTAAATAAAAGTATTGTTTTAAAAATAGTTGATTTTAATAAAAATAAAAATACATAAATCTATAATTACTTGGATGGTAGACAAAAAATGGCTATATAAGAACAACATATCTATGTATAATCTAGCCACTTTGGACGGATGTAAAATGCTGCAACATAACACAAATACTTAAATAACGATAATAGTACCAGCCTATTATAATCCCTCTGCAGGGCAAAGGCCTCTTCTCATACAGAGAAGGCACGAACATTGATCACCACATTTTTTTAAGGCGGATTGGCGATTTCAGACTTATGCTGGTTGTAAGTCCAGGTTTTGTCACGATGTTTTCCTTCACCCATGTCTGATAGAACAAAATACAAATATTTGATTTTAGTAAAAAATACACAAAAATCTTTGAATATGTATTCACTAATTCCTTAATAATATTAATATATCTACGTAATCTAGGCACACGATTGGACGGATGTCAATAAAAAAAATAATGCTGCAATAACACAACCATTACTTATTTTTTATCAAGTCAGGGTTGGAAAAAAATTACAATATTTCACTGATTTTTACTGAAAAAATAATTTCATTTTAAGCAAAATGATTAAATCATGCCAACCCTTATTAGGAGTGTAAATAATAATATCATAGTTCAGATCTAAATTAAGTCACTCTGGAATTGTTTGTCTTTATAAACTATCATTATTGCTTAAAAACTAGGTACCAAGAATTGTAAAAGAATGGAGTGCTACTCAACAAATTACATTACCCCTTCGTGAAAAGCGTGCATGTTATACTCATTAACATTGCGGTATGAGATTTCTATTACGCCTATTGTTATAATCTATAATGATTAGTGTATCATTGAGATTCATGTCTGCTGTTCCTACGGAGTACGAGTGTGACGTATTGCTATCTATCAATAGGCCAGGGCGGTTAGCGCAAACAGAGCAGTTATATGCTCTAACAGGTTTTACTAATGAATTGATTCCAATAAATGAAAATAGTTTAGAACCAAGGCAGAAAACATATAGTATATTGCAGGCACGTATGCAATTATCATCTCTATTCTTGGTGTAATTTAGTTTACTATCAAGTTATCACTGAAAACTGATCTAGTATATTGTTAATCTGTTTGCGTTGACCGTTGCAGTGTAATTAGCAGTAGTAGCTGCCGACCGTAGAAATCTTAACCCACAATAGAGGCCACAAGTTAACATTCCATTTCTTCACTACTCCATGAAAAATTACAAAAGACAAATTATCTTAACAGCGCAACTACAAACAGAGCTATTGCAAGTAAGTGTCCGACCACACCGTTGCTGTAAGCATGCGACAAAAAGTCGGGGTCTGACGCGACATAGTAGGACGCTTGTGGGGCGTCGCAGGAGACTATGCGGGCCGCTCTTATGAGTGCGGGCCCTGCGACTATTTCGGCTGATCGCTTGCTGTGGGGCAAAGGCTTTAGGCGTACTGCGACGTCGCTGAAGATTAGGTCCGAGTATGGCGGCGGGGAGTAGAACATGCTGAAACTGTGGACAGAAAGAATATGAATCAGACCCAGTTACCCAGTAGGTAGTAGGTAGTTATAGTGGACCCAGTTTACCGATAATTTAAAATAGCAATGCGGAGAACTTTTTTGAGCATTCCCCTTGTTTACATGCCTAGTACATAATACTATTTTCACTAATAGATAGATCTGTTATTCCTGAGTAATATAGGCTTTGTAATATCACCCTACGACACAAGGGAGCTGAGCAGTAACCAAAGACGTAACTTAAAGCGGGTGAAATAAGCCACGCGGACTAAGTGGCGGGCAGTTCTTTAGTTAATTATAATTATGTATTTGATTCTTTATGTAGGTAGATAATACTAGCTTCTGCCTGCAACTTAGTCCGCGTCAAATTTTATATATCATCCCACGAGACATTTCCGGAATCAAAAGTATCCTATGTGTTATTCTACACTACAATCTATTTCAGTGCCAATTTCATCCACAACCGTTCAGCCTTTTAAGTGTGGAAGAGTAGCAAACATCCATCATCCTGAAGCCATTAATAAAAATTCTCTCATTTACCTGAACTCATCAGTGGTGACAGCTCCATAGAACTGCTGAGCATACACCATGAGATTGGAGTAGGTATCCAGCTCAGTATGGTTCGGTCTTCCCATTAGCACTGACCCGGGCACCTTGCCTAGGTTGCAGTGCTTGTATTCATGCATCTTAGCGCGAGTACCTGAGAGAGAAGTAAGGTTTAGTAGTCTATAAACTTGGTCAACGTAGATAGCAATATACCTTATAGAACACTACACTGATTAATTTATAATTAACCTAAATTTAATAGAAATAGAGTTGAGAATTGCGTAGTTACGTGTGTGTTAGTCGCCACAACTCCAAGAGAATTTATTCTAAACATTTTTTACACATAATATGTCACCGTAGAATTGTGAAGCCCGTTAGATCGATAGATAGAAGATCGACCAATCAGGGACAGCATTCAAAAAATTGTTAATTTAACGCATGCCATTTCACAATTTGCCGGCTTCACTTCGACAAACTATAATCCATCGAATAATTCATTAAATTGTGAGCAGTAGGTATGTGAGAGTTCACAATTTTTCAACAGTTTGCGGTGTCGCGAAATCCCGCGAGATGAATTATAATTTAACGTGTTTTGCAATTTTACGGTGACATACACACACGAAGCACACTTTCGTTTCGAGATGGAGTAGATGTAGTAAAAAAGAAAAAGAAAAATGGAGTTAAGGGTGCATACAATTCGCACTGGACTCGGAACACAGAGACTGCCAAAACCCAGTAAAGAAATATCACAGATCATACCATCAGGACACAGCAGCTGCAAGTCGTCGGGCAGCAGATCCCGTGCCCACCACTCGCGGCGCCTGCCCGCCGACACCTCTGCCGGGGCGGAGTGCCGCACGAAGGCCACGTCCCCTCCGCCCTCCACCATGCAGCGCACTGCTCCCACGTGACCGAAGTAGTCCTCACTTGCGTCGCGACGACACCGTCTGACACATGAAATTATTTGACTAGTTAGCCTTTTCCCCCCGACTTTTCCGACATTTTGTAGGACCGATTATTTATCGGACCGATTCAATAAATCCATAGTTATTAGAGGTATATTAGAATTCATATAAAAATGGGTCAAAAAGTCGGTCGAGGCCGGAAAGGTTTAGATAGGTGATAACTGCTGGTCGCAGCCCAGAGTTAGGAAGTTGGTAGCGTGACAATCCTCTGTCTCGAAAAGCATATGATGCCATTGGTCTCAATCCTGTTCCCAGTCGCCGTCCCATAGGATTATTATGAGAGTAAGGGAAGAGGGAGTACACCTGTGCACACATTTGTGCGCTATTTATTGATTTAAAATAAGCATCAACACCTATAGAAAATCCATATTACAATACAATTATACAAAATACTGTACACAAAGAATATTTGAAAAACTACTGCACACGTAAAGTCGGGTGTCTGGCCTCGAAAACTCCTGAACACTACAACTTTCGGCCAGAATTCTTCTTCCATGAAGGTCGACAGATGATCAGTCGGCACCCTTACCACAAGCGAATTGAAAGGACAATGTCCGGAATGGCCCTATGCAACAAAATGTATTGGAATACGCAAAAATTAACTGTCTATTTTATTATATTAGTTGCAAATACTTTTGTAGCACGGACTAGCTTTATGCCAAAATGAACAATAAAAAGTATTTTACGCGGCTAATAACATTAATAGCCGCCATCTTCACCAAACGTCATGTCGTGTCGATAAAGAATAGGGATGGCCAATTGATTGTAATCGATCGACTGAATTTTTAATTTCCTTAAAGAATAATTTAAATCGATTCGAATCGTAAGCCAATGTATCGACTTACAAAAAAATCGTGGTGTAAAAGATCGATTTCTAAAAAATCCATTTTAGTTTTCAAGTTTACATTTATAATGTAAATATTATCCATTTTAAGAACCACAAGAAAGCATAAATGATCCCTTATCAGTAAAATCTGATTTTTTCGATCAAAACAATTGATCTATTGGACCTGAAAAATCGATTCTTCGATTAATTGATCTCAGATCGTCATCCCTAGTCACTTGTCACTGTCAGTCTACTGATGATTACAATAGCGTCGCTTGCTGTTTGTAATTTTATTGTTTGTATCGGTGAGTTTTGGTGACTTTTGGGACTATTATTGCATATTACGACTTGGCTATTTTAACGTACTCTGATTGCTTTAAAAAACGACTTACTTGGCTGTGACTTTCGGAACTGTGTACCGCTCAAACGATAACCTGGCACTCCTTAACGGACTTACGCATACGCAATGGAAAGTGGATTTTGTGTAAATTGTTATCTAGGGAGGTGCTTAAAACAGCTAAATATAATTATGATATTGCTTTTCAGTTTCTTAAAAATCACTAAGCTATGAAAAACTATACCTAATATTCGTTGTTATGGGTCGATTATAACCTCAAAATCTGATTCTTTTTTTGGAATATATCTATTCTGCAGCTAGTCCGCTATAAAAATAAGATCATATACGAGTTTACTAATGATCGACAACACACAATATAATTTTCCGATGCTCTTGGTTCCAGGGCGAACAATGTATGGGCCCAGAGCAATCTCCTTTACGTTGTGGCGAGATTTCAACTGCTCGACCCTCAGAGTGAATTCTGGCATGCGCGTACGCATGTTGCGTACTAAGTTGGTCTCCAAGTTTCCATTGAGATTTGCAGCCGTAACCTAAATTTTATCTAAATTTATCACGTTTTTGTTTTATAATTTTACTTTTAATATGATTTCAATTTTCCTTTTTATGTTAACTTCTTTAATTTTATTTTTGTACTGACCTATAACTTGTTTGTCTGTTTTTTTTTACTGTAAATTCAAGTTGGTATTTTAATAAATAAATAAATTATTAAACAGTTCACAGTATGCTAATTACCGGAAGGAGGCCCCGTGACAGAGATGGCACAGGTTGTCGTGCGGCACGGTTTGCGCGTCCACGTACTCGGAGCTGAGGGCGCCGGGGGCACAGGACTTCGTGAAGTACTCCGCCGCCGCGTGAGCACCGTCGCAGCCGTAAGATCTGAGGGATGTAAAAAAAAAATGTAATTCTCCAGACCGATTCCGGCCACAGCGGCTAATCTTAATGCAGACTAGCAACGTACGCAGAAGATCTTATAGTGCACACGTGTATGCGCAAACTCAGGTGTACTGCCTCTTCCCTAACTCTTATAGCCCGATGGGACGGAAATCCGACACAACTGGAGAGAGATCAGGCGCAGAACCAACGGCCTTACGTGCTTTCCGAGGCACGGGGGTGTCACACCACCAAACTCCGGGCTGCTACTGAGAAATTCCCAATAACACTTTTTGCCCGACCTGGGAATTGAACCCAGGATCCCTCGCTCAGCAATCGCGCTTGCGACCTACAGTAATATACGAAACGTAACTATCTTTCTATCTTCACTGACTTATATCTGGGTCTCAACTGCCGTTCGCCTCGCCCGATCACAATTTTCGTAACGCTCTCGTGCGTAAATGAGTTTTACTTCGAAAACACAAATATGTTTACCTGATCCATCCATTAGATATAAGGTAAGCGAGCGGGAACACCCATCCGGCGGCCATGCCTAGCCCAGTGTGGCAGGTATTCTTGCCGCGTAAGTACGTCAGATCCGTGTCCGGGTCTTGTTCCTTTGCCACAGCCACTGCGTAGTACCAGTTATCTCCGCTTGAGTATATCTGGGAAAGAAGGGAGTAAATTGTAAGGGTTTTGAAGGATATAAGGGAGAATGTAAAAGTCGCGGGAAATCGTTGTATGTGGCCGGGAGTCATCTCGCGGCTCCCGACGCCCGGAGCGTCTCCCGCGGCGGTCGATACATTGCATGATAATAACATTATTAGAACATTATCTACCTCCTGCATAAAAGGCACAAGTCTGTGCACGTGTGCAGCGTCCAGCATGTCTGCCGCGTCGAAGAGCGCGAAGTCTGCTGCACCCTCCGCGATGGCGCGCTCGCAGTGCCGCGTGCTGTGCCCGCGCCAGCAGACCAGCGTGGGCGATAGGAAGGCTGCTTTTAGTGCCACCTGGGATGTAAGAAAGTGACAAAGAAATATTACAATACATAGGGCGGGAAGAAATCTAAACGTGTTGTCAATTTCCGCATTTTCAACCAATGTTCTAAAAGCTTTTTTTAAGGTGGTAAATGCAAATGTGGCAACTATAACGGGTATAAAAGATTCATAACGGGAGTTAGAATTTTTTTCCCATAATTGTGTTTTTTTTTTGTTGGAGATGGGGACTATATCTTGGAACTGTTTTATTACTACACTTCCAACTATTACGTATTATTACGAAAACAAGATTAACTATACCACTACAGTTGAACTGTTATAATTATGTACCCATCAATGTTTTTCATTTATTATGTACTTACAACAACAAAGATTTCCCAGACCCAAACAAGTAATTTCCTCCAAATATTTTTTACTCAAAGTGCTTAGTTTGCCTATTTTACGTGTACACCCCATATCATTATTTCAGATAAGCATATAAAAAAATATGAGGAAGTTCGTTTGTCCCCCGGTCATGAAAGCCCAAGTTTCCCCTTACCCTCATCTTGAGACACTTGTCCATCTCCTGGTCGCTGGTGACGCACAGCGTGGCTCGCTTGATGGGGCAGTCCCTGATGGCGAGCACCGCGTTCTCTGCCTGCGCCCCTACGAACTCGTTGTTCAGAATGTGTTTAGCTGCTTGCTCCTCTTCTTTTAGTATGCGAAAGTTTACTGTAGCGTCCTGGGGAGAAGATAATTATAATGTTTTTTTAATAATTTATTTTTGATGAACTATTTGCAGGCACTTGTGAAATGTCAAGTTGCCCGAAACTAGGAATATCTTCCGTGTCATAGTTGCGTTTGCAAACAACCAGGCACGGAACAATTACATGTTGGTCAAACAAATATTTGTTCGGGGCGGGATCAATCCCGAGACGCGCAGTGCAGGAGAATTTATTTTTCAAAGTACTCGTAGCTTCTGCCCTCCTCGAATTCAAAATTTAATCTAAATCCCTATGTTATCCTACGGGAACTGTACATTTTTCGGGATAAAACGAGTACGTGCTATTCCAGACTATAATCTATTTCTGTGCCAAACATCCATCCATCCTTTCAGCCTTCAGTTCTGGCGTGATTGATTAACAAACATCCATCCATCCAAACTTGCGCATTTATAATAGTACATAGCAAGATTGTTTTTGGGTTATCTGGATCATATCTATAAATTTATTTAGATAAAAACAATCGAAAGGCTTACCTGCAGCAACAAGTCTGTAGTCTCATTAGATCTGAAGAGCCGGAACAGGGCTTCGATTGGCTGTCCTGATGAGTCCACTCGAGTTTTGAACGGCGGCATTGTACTTGCTCTGTAAAATATCATTATTATTTTTAATATTATAGCTTTTGCTTGCTATTTCATTCACGTGAATTTTCTGACGGATCCCTGTATTTTTGGGACTGCTTTATAGGTAGGTCTTAACCCGATTGAGACTCTAAAATATAGGGATTTATTCATAATAGGTGGTGCAAAAAGACACATCAAAGCCAAAGTTAGTGTTCTAGGACTTACTTTGATAGGTTAGGTAGATTTGTAGGTTACTTACTTGAGTCTTTTAACGTTTAGGCAGAGGTGTGCCAAAGTACACATCGCCGGTATGTTTAGGTCCCATATAATAGAGGGCAAGCCTATTGCCATTAACTGGCCACAGATCCTAACTCCGAGCTGCTACTGAGAATTTCAACGAAAAACTCAATAACACTTCCACCCAGTACAAATTAAAAAATGTATTACTCACTTAGTATTCATATCATCTTCATATTCATTCTGTCTGTTATTAAAGTTGTTATTATTAAACCGATCTCTGTTGTACGGAAAGCGCGACGCCTCAGTACTCGTGTACGGGTTGTACGGGGCTCCGGACTGGAACCCACTCGTTATGTTATTGTAGTTCCTGTTCAAAGGGTTCGGCTCGCCGTATAGCTGGAATATCACTTGTAGGAAGTTTTGGTATCTGAAACAAACAACAAGAATATTGTTACCAAGTTTTTGTAAAAACCAAATTGAATGAAAAGAGTGTCCATGGAGTTTCCTGCTCGTTCTTCTCCATAGAGACCTACGTTTTGGAACGAGCAACTAGCTTCAATATTAAACTGTAACTTCTTGACAATTCAAAAGTGCCTGTAAATGGTCTAATTAAAATAAATGCTAAAAAAAAAAAACAAACAAGTCAAAGAAGTTATTTAAATTAGACCATTTACAGGCACTTTTGAATTGATAAGAAGTTACCTATACATAAGTTGAAGCTAGTTGCTCGTTCAAAAACGTAGGTCTCGATGGCGAAGAAATAAAAGAAGAAAAAAAAAGAGCAAGAAACTCCATGTACACTCTGAGCAATAAGTGCACAGTGGTTGAATGATTGGCTATTGCGTCGCGAGTTGTAGGTTCGATTTTCGTATGTAATAAAATATATGGTTTATAGATGTCATAGGACAAACGTGAAAGTATTAAATTCGAGTCGATTTTCGATTTGGACATACAAGTATCTTAAAGAATGTACAAGTATCTTAAGTTTCCTCCGAGTGCTCGTCGAAAACTTCAATACTACTTTATAGTAACCTGGGAATTGATCCCAGAACCTAACGCTCAACAGTGGAGCTCACAACCACGCACTAACGGTGCAATAAATACCTATTTACCCAGCGGCTAGGCTGTAACCTGCCTATTTCGGAAGGACCACAAAACATTATTTTAAAGGTTATTCATCAGTGACTTACTTCTTCCGCTGTTCCATAGACACGGCACTGCTGGTGACTATAGCGTCAGCAGGGACTCTGCCCCAGTTGCAGTTCTCGGAGTCTGTGACCGGTCGCCGACTGCCGTCGCGACAGATCAGCTCGAACTGGTCTTCTGTTACTCCACCTAGAAGGAATATCGAAATTTGGTAAAAGAATATGGGGGTAGATTCCACCAATCAAATTCGATACTGTTTATTAGCTGTGAATACGCGATTGTTTGCACATACATTTTGAATGGTAATAAGCGAATATTGAAGGTTTCTGTGGCATCACTCAATTCAACTTACCAATCAATCAATTTTCAATTTTTTGATTCCAAGCAACAAAAAATCTAATTTTACAGTTCATTGAAAATTCTGGTGACGGACCGCCCACTGGTGGGCGAGAATAGGTATCTACTTATTTTAAAACTTATCAATTTTACTTGAAATGTACCAATTTTTAAGTACATAAACTCACGCCTTTTTCCCATGGGGGTAGGCAGAAACCACAGAACGCCACCTGCTACGATCCTTACATATTCCTTTCACCTCGTGTACGTTCATAAGATGTATGATGTTTATACAAGCATGTGATAAAATTGTGCATGTCCAAAAGAGCGGTACACACTTTCCAACATCTAAGGGCCTTATCACACTAGCGGTTTGCGAGCGTATTTTGTATGAAGGCGATCACGCAGCGAATTCGCCGCGTCAGATATTTGTATAGAAAACACGCTCGTAATTCGCTAGTGTGATAAGGCCCTAATATCTCATGTACATGTGTAATGTAAACGTACCCAGTATCTGATGCGACAGTAGCGCATGCTGTATGGTGGTGTCGCGCACGAAGGCGATGTCCCCGGTGTTGTTGGCGATGAGACAGCGCAGTGCGCCCTCGTAGCCGGCGTACGGGTCGGCGAGTGTGCAGCGGATGCCTGCGCCGCCGGTGCATAGCTTGCATAGTCTGTGGGAGATGGGATGTTGTTTAACATACTTAGGCGATTCGCACACTGCCCCGCGTCACGCTCCGTGATTCGCGGCGACAAAGCTATGGTGTTAAGAAAAAAATACAGTCAATCAAAACAGGGAATCCACTTACTTGTCAGAATTATCACCAATAGGGTTGTACATATCTTTGAGTGAGTTGGGTGCGCAAGAGTCGCCAAAAAACTCTATCGCCGATTTGACGTGGTTATTGCAATCTGTTATTTTGAGGCCGCCTTCTTGCATAAGCTGAAAGAAAACAGACAAATAAACATGTATTGAAAAAGGTCTTTTATGTCTGTGTGTTTATAAAACATATTTCAGGAAGACCTCATTTACAAAAGGATTGTTTCCAAATCAATTGTAGTTCTAGGGATAAGCAAGTTTAAACAAATAAACTCTTCTACTTTATTATATTAGCATAGAAGTATGGATAATGGATATCATCACGACGCGATCGTATTTCTGAAGATAGGCGAAGATTACCGAGACGTAGTACTGTATCAAATCTTTTCACAATGCAATCCATATTATTTAATTAATATTATAAATGCAAACGTGAGTTTATTTATTCATTTTTTACGCTTTAGTCAGCTACTCTAGCTACTATTTGATCTGCGACATCGCCTGCATCCCCGATAACAGACTTACACGCGGACGAAGCTGCGGACAAAAGGTAGTATTAATATAAAATCAACTTACAACATGTATCGGCATCACCCATCCCGCTAGCGACCCAGCGCCCGGGAAACAGGCCTTTGCCCCTCGTAGAGCTCGGAGTCCATACCCGGCCTGCACATTTGGAAGCGTACCTTTGCGGACTACTGCGATGGAGTACTGGTAGGGCTCCCCGCGGCCGTATAACTGTTGATAGAAATAATTTTATTATTTTCAAATTTGTTTACAGGCAACAGCTAAGGTCCACAGATAATGTATCCATCAATCATCATCTGCTGAGCCTTTTCCCAACTATGTTTTGGACAGCTTCCAGTCTAACCGGATGCAGCTGTATACCAGTGTTTTACTTGGAGCGACTAAATATCTGACAACCCAGTTACTGGGAAACACAATATCTACTCAACCCTTTTCTCTTCTGCTCTTTCTTAACTTGTCCATCAATGACTTTACAAAATCATTCTTCTTCTTTATCGTGTAGGCAGTAAGGTCTAACGACCCCACACACCCTGGTGTCAAGAGTTTCCAAACTGCCTCAAGGGCCTCTTAAATCGTTACCTATGTCAGTGATGTCCAAGAAAAACTTACAAGTATATATGAATTAGAAAAAGTCACATTGATACTTGCCCGTGCCCCGGTTGCGAACCCACAACCTCGTGCATGAGAGGCGGGCGCCTTGATCACTGGCTCATCACGACATAATCACAAAATCAGTTGGAAAAGAAGAAGAAAAGTTACTAGCTTAGAACTTTTTGAACAAGTTATTTATAAACATACTTCCTGTAGAATAGGGACCAGAGAGTGATATCTGCCGGCGACATACACTTCTCCAGCATCAAGACCAAGCAGTGAGGCTTCACCTCTGTCCACCCACGTCATGCACTCCTCAGTGTCAAAAGCCTGAAACAATAGTTTAATTTTATTCTATTCTTATTTTTGATTTACAGTTTTATATGGTGTGCTGCCTAGTTATAGAGGTGGCTGGTAACCATAAAGATATGTAATAGTATGAGATCAAAGAACTTAGGTAGTCAAAACTCACAAATGCTCAATTTTGTTTAATTATGTAAGTATCAAAAGTTGGAATATTCTAGAGTATTTCTTAAAGAAATCTGAAATGGCTGACTTCTGATTTATTCATAGAAAAGTTAATGTGATAAATTACCAAATTGCCCAAACTGCTGGTTGATTTAAACATACCATCACACCGGTTCCCTATCCATTAGCATAAAATTTTAAGACCTAATATAACTTAGCATAATGTTGTTTGGCATAATTATTTTTTCGCATAATATAATTACGCATAACAGCTCATGCATAATTTTTTTAAGCATTATGTCTGTAACCATAATAATGATTAGGCATAATATTTTAAAGCATAAATTTATTAAGCATAAAGTTCTAAAACATAACTTTTTTAAGCATAAAGTTCTAAAGCATAACTTTTTTAAGCATAATATCCTAAAGCATAAAAGTTAAGCATAAATTAGCATGCTTGCTTACAAGCATGCAAGCAAGCATGCAACATGCAGGCAAGCAAGCAGCATTCAGCAGGCAGGGATTCTGTGACGGCTCCGGCGCTGCCTACGCGATTTTAAATAACACTCTAGGGGTAGGACAAACAAGACTACTTGAAGTCGGTTTTGCAGCAATTCGGTTCTGTGACTAACTTTTGTTGCAAAGCATATAAATTTTTTAACCAACAACATTAGGCCTACTAACGTTATGCTAAAAGTCTTTAGGCCTACTAACGTTATGCTAATAGTCATTAGGCCTACTAACGTTATGCGAATCAAATTTATGCCAAAACAAATTAGTCTTTAACATGATTATGCCAACATAAAATATATGCCTAAAAAAATTATGCCAAAGTATTATTATGCCAAAACAAATTGTGCCAAAATCGTTATGCCGAAGTATATTAGGACAAAAAACATTATGCGAAAAGAAGGGATCCCCATTACACCTGTATTACCCGAAGGGTTAAGCAGAGGTAATACCAATGTAAACCCACAGTTTGTTGGTATGTTTAGGTCCCATGTAATAGGGGGCGAGCTTATTATCCGGGCACAAATCCTAATGCCAAACTGCAACTGAGAATTTCATAGAAAAGATCCAATAACATTTTGCTCAACTTGGGAATTGAATTCAAGACCTTTAGCATAGCAGTCGCACTTAGGACCACTAGGCTACAAGACAGGCAATTGTTTGACTTACTTATTAAAAAAAACATAGCAGTGGCTTTATTGCAGTTCTGTATCACACTTACCCTTTTACACTGCAGTTCAATAAAATCTTGTGCAAATAGTCCTTTGTCCTGCATTATGGATTTGGACAGTTTCTCACATTTGTAAGTCTCTAGTAGAGATGTGGTGCACCAAGTGATGATGTCCTGCCCTTCCACTTTAGGTATTTTACCTATACCATTGATTACATTCTCACTGCCATAGATACTGGCTGTTGTTGTACCTGGCAATTATAAAAACAAAAGAGGTTTAAAGTTTTATCAACAATTATTAAATAAGTACTACATAATCTTGCCTATGCATATTTAAATAGATGTTGATTTTTGTTTCCATATTTAAACATGAAAAGGTAACTAATTTATAGTCCACCTGGGTAGGTAACTACAACTACTAAGTTTTGTAGGTGATAGTTTGCTTGTATAACAGTAACATATTATAAGAACTTAAAAGTAACATGTTGGACTAGCTGTTTAAATAAAAAATAAGCTGGCTTTTCTCTACTTGATGTTAAACATGGACTAAGTCCATGATGTATTAGTTCTTACTACAATAATTACTAAATAGACAGAATATGGATTGTCTTGAAGGATTAGTGTGTTATTTTACAAAACTGTGCATTTTTCAAATGGTAATTGTTCCCCGAACATCTTCCCTTCAGTAGAATACAATTGAAAAAAAGTCCTGATCTTATAAAACTATAAATAACAAGAAATTCACTTGTAAATAAATAGTTGTTAAAACTTTGTTACTAAGTTTTTTAAGCGTATTTACTTACCAATAAGTATGGATACAAGTGTTAAAATAACGTAAGTATCCATTATTCCTAATATTTATAGATGTTTGAGTCAACAAAGCACTATTTCATAATGAATTTTCGTTAAAATGATTAATTTTTGGATACAGACACACCCCAGCAGCCGCAAACAGTTAAATCCAATTTGATTGATGCTAACAGTGTTACCAGTTACCATTATTCGGTTGTTTTATGTATGCAATTTTATGCGTAGAAAAGCAGATGAAATGTCCATCATACCTATATCGGCTAGCTATTTACGATTTACTGATTTACCAAACAAGTTTTACTGATAGAATTACTAATTCGCCGAAATAGTATCCCAACGACTCGGGTCCTTAGTTCCCCTAGTAGTCCCTACTTCGCGAGTTCTCGTCGTTCTCGTCCTTCGATCTTGGGTGGGTCGCACTGTTTACAAACACTACATACACTGCATTTATTTTGTAAAACAGAAAGAAGTAAAACATTAAAAAAAAAACTATATTTTGTTTTGTAACTTAGTTATCTTTACAATAGTTTGAGTATTTTTGTACTTTACATTATAATTATTATTTTTATTTCATACCGTGAAACGTGCAACGTGCACTTAATAGATGTCAAACTCAACGTGATAAAAAAACTTATTTTTTGACGTTTGGTAATTTGACAATTATTTTGAGAAAAGTTCCACTCAAAAAGCGTAGCAAATTTTCAATTTTATTGTAATACTTTTTCTTTAGAGATTTAAAGTACGTTGGTATAATTTATTAATCTTATTTATAAAGCATAATTGATATTCAGAGAAACATATTTTTCTTTGGTACTAATACGCCCATCTCATTTGCAGGTTATAATATTTGTATTCAAAACAATTCGTTTTAAACACGTGTTTTAATTATTGCAATGGTTGTATTCACGTGTGGTCATTGCGGAGAATCTGTGACTAAACCTAAGGTCGAGAAACATTATATGATAGTATGCAGAAACAGGAGTCCCAGTTTGTCTTGTATGGATTGTTTTAAGGACTTTCAGTGAGTATGGAATATTTTACCGCATATTGTTTACGCGACCGCATTTTATATGTAAACAAATAGGTTTCTGTATAGCGTAGATATTGTATTAGATAATTATGAGTTGTGTTATAAATAGAACTATGTTGTGCCAATTATGCCATGTTGTTGTTGCCAATCAGGAAATAATCTAGGTTGGTATATATACGCATTAATGGTTATTGACGAAGTATTCAACTACGTCGTCATTTGGCACAATGTTTTTATTTCTTGTTTAAAACTTATCTTTTCATGTTTGACTGTATTTGTTGATATTTAAATGATGTCAATGACATTAAACTAATAATATTGGCAAAAACAAGCAAATACTTTAGTTTTTTGTAAAAAAGGCCTCTGTTGGCAATGTGACAAGGAAGTAATAGTGGTTGAAAACATCCAAAACTGTTGAAGCATTTTTTTTTTAATTATATAGATTATCTTCATGTTACTGAGGTCTTAACTAGCTTTAGTTCTGCCATAAGGAAACAACCCACACCAAAATCTCCTGATTTATGAAGTAATCTAAATGATTTGAGAGTCTCAAATCATTAAGATTTAGGATTCAGGTTAGGAATATAAAACATTATTGAGTTAAATTAAATTAGATATGTTATTTGCTTCCAGTGGTAAGGAATATGAATCGCATACGAAATGTATAACCGAAGAGGAACGCTACTCTGGAAAAGGATTTGTTTCCAAGGAGAAGAAAGGTGAGAAGAAACAGAATGCCTGGGTAGAAATGTTAACGTCCGTCTTAGATGAACAGAAGAGTGCACCAAGAAATGTTCTTAGGATTATTGAGACCATCACCAAACACAACAACACACCACGCAAGAAACCCAAGTTTGTCAACTTTGTTAAAAATGTTTGTGGACAAAAGACCAACTCAAAAGACATTGACCAGGCTTGGGACTTGATATCTGTGAAACTGGCTGCCTTATCTAATGCCAATAACAGAAATCAAAATACAAAGAAAGATGATTCTGTTGCTGAAGATGCCAAACCACAGAATGGTACTATTGAAGAGGCAGATGAGAAATCTGAAGCTAATGACACAGCGGATGACACAGCAGATGATACAGAGGAACAGAATGGTGATGAGGAACAAAATGGTGACTCTGAACTGAATGGTGATGCTAAACAGAAAGGTGATTCTGAACAGAATGGTGAGATAGAAGAGAATGGTGAAGAAAAAGTTAGCAAAAAGAAACTGTCCAAAAAGCAAAGAAAGGAAGAGAAGAAACACAAAAAATATGAAGCTGAACTACAGAGTGCTGCTGCTCCCCTGCCTGAAGAAGTAGAAGAAGAAACGGAAAACAAGAAAGGTAAAAAGAAGAAGAATAGGACTGAATCAATGAATGGTGATGAAAGCATGTCTGAAGGTAAAAATGGCAAGAACAAAAAACGCAAGAGACAAGACACTGTTAATAGTGTTAATGGAAATCAAGAATTGCATGAAAATGGCGCAGACCCTGTGGAGCCTGTTGTAGCTACTACAGGAAAGACACAAAAGAAGAAAAGCAAGACTGAAGAAGAAGATGAAGAAGCAGAAAAGAGTATTTGCCTTCATGACCAAAATGTTGCCAAAATTGGAGAATTAGCAGTCAGCAGTGACAAATTCAACTGGCATGCAGTAATTTTATCTGTTTTGGAGAAGAAAGGCAATGAAGTTCCGTTCAAACGTTTGCAGAAGAAGGTTTTGGGGGAGTACAGTGAAGCAACTGGTAGAGAAGTTGATGACCGTATAGCTGATAAGTTTATAAAAAAATTGAGGAGTGCACCCAATGTGAGAGTTGACAAAAATAGGGTACTTCTTATTGACTGAGGGGTTATAATTAAGTGTATTACTTAAATTGCCACACTTTGGAGGAATGCATGAAGATGAATGAGGTTATAATAATTGTTAGGATCATATTAGATTTGAAGAGTAATACTGTTAAGTCCTAGCACTGTGATTATGCCATAATAGTGATGATTTAGATACCGTTGCATAATAGTTAAAAAAATATAATCTATGTTGATATCAATAGAAATTTATTTCATGTTGAATATACACTTAATTCTGCTTTACATGTGTTAGATCTTTGATAAATTTAAATAAGGCATGTTTTTATTATTATTAGCCAAAGTGTGGAGCCAAAATGGATTTAAACCATTTAAATGTTAGTTTTTGAGGCAATTTGTAACGGGAGTTACAGTTCAGTACCTTTAACTCAGTTTCTATATAATTTGAATATTCATATTCTTCTTTATAAGGCAATAATAACGATGTTCTTAATATCAAAATATAGTTTTATTTGCAGTTAAGAATACTTCACATTATTATCATCATCATCATCATCAACAGCCCATCGCAGTTAACTGCTGGACATAGGCCTCACATAGTACTTGTAAAATGCACTGTGAAACATGGTAGCCATGCAGTACTCATTTATTAATAGACTAACTTCTGCCTGTGGCTTCGCCCTCATTGGTTTTTACAACCACGTTATTGGTACTGCTGCCTTGTCGTAACGTGATCTTTTATAGCCTTTTATTCCCCATGGATTTGGCTATCATATACCTACAGAAGTATTTTTTCCTATCAGAGTTTTAAACAATACAAAAACTCTTCAGCTTTATGATTAGCCTAACTCTCGCCGTCCGCAAACCCGCACTGTTTACCTACATGGTACAAATTGTGTGGCAATGTCACTTGCACCCAGTATACCTACAACTACTCTACATAACATCAGATCCATGCTCACACTCGCATTTAGTCAGTACAAATCGAAAAAGTGGCAATAACTTCATAAAATAGTCAAAAGATCAAAAAGATCAAGTCAAGGTCAAAAGATCAAGTAAATAGATGACTGACTGGTAAGAAATAAAGATCTTCTGAAGTCACAATTTCAAGACTGCCCCGTTGGTCTCGTGGTCGCAAGCGCGACTGATGAGCGTGAGGTCCCGGGTTCGATTCCCAGGTCGGGCAAAAAGTGTTATTGGATTTTTCCATTAGGGATTTCCAAGTAGCAGTCCGGAGTTTGGAAGTTGGTGGTGTTGACAGTGACAGGGTGTCACTGTGCGTGCCTCGGAAAATACGTAAAGACGTTGGTCCCGGCTGTCATTCGTAGAAGCCAAGAAGTCTGTCAACCAGTAACTGGTTTGTGGACGTCGGATAGTCAGTCGCTGCATGTAAAACTTTGGTATGCAGCTGCATCCAGTTAGACTGGAAGCTGACCCCAAATTAGTTGGCTCATCATTTCAAGTAGCTATACGGGGTCAATGCCCCTTGACGCAGTAATCAACTTGTATTATAGTATTGGTTCCATTTGATATCGATTTTCATTTAATTTGATCCTGTCTATGGAGATATGTATTGTATAGCTAGGGTTGCTAGATCTTTAATCCGGAAAGTCGAACTACCGGCTAGTTAAACCGGACTTTTAGGTAAAATTGGGTAAAGAAGGCGGATTTTATGCCTGGATTCTAAAATGAGAATATTAGTATACCTATTGTTTTTTTTTAATACTTTGTCAAGAAATCAATTCAACTTCTTATGAATTAAATGCGTAGTCCAACAAAAGCCGGATACCGACAAATTTGAAAGGACTCACTCACATCCGAAAACTGACTATATCCGGTTTGATCAGGACGTCTGGCAACCCTACAGCGATTGTAGTGGATGAGTCTATGTAGGTTGTGCCTAACCTGGTTAAATTGTTTATAAGGCCCAAAGAAAGCGCTTCAGGGAGCACCAAAGCGCCATTACCCGATATCATTAATCATTGTTATTCATCAAGCGCGCGCTAACATTATTTTCGTGTTCTACATTCTTATAAAGAGTTTTTGTGAGGGCGCTCGGTGAAGACGTGACGTTATTGGAATTCTTTGACAACAGTTCCACGTGTAAGTTGGTGATGTAGGTTTAGGCGAAAACAGTCGTTTTATTTATAACAGAACGTTATTGTCACGACCGTTTTTCCTGTAGGGTTAAGCTCAAATCAAAGCAGTTATTTTAATTAAACCATTTAACTTCTGAATTTTCAAGGTCAGTTAGTAAGTTAAAGCTAGTTTCTCGTTCCAAAGCGTAGGTAGCTGTCACAACACCAACTTCATACTCCGGGTTGCTATTGACCAATTCCTGATGGAAAAACTCAATTACACTGCTCAATCTGGGAACCGAATCCAGGACCCCACGCTCAACAGTCCGGTTTGCAATCAAGAGACCAAAGGGACAGTCAGTAGTCACATAAAGCTCCAGTGCAGGCATCAACGGTCTGGCATTTTTGCGCTGAACTGGGCCTGTTTGGAACACAAAAATGTTTTTACAAATTTTGTATATTCTTACTTTTGCGTGCACATGACAAATAAACTTCTTTCCTGTTTTCTCTTTTAAATAGTACGGGGAGATAAAGCGTCACAATAAAGGTTGTCTATACCCACACGCTGAGGGCTTCCGGTCGATCCACACTTACCCATAATGTATTATCTTCTCGCATTGTGCGCGCCAAGACTGTTTGTTGAAGGAACAATGGATACTTGGAATGTGTTGCCGGATAATATTTTATAGTCGATCATATACCTAGGCACCTGCTATCGTCGCATTGTGCGATGTGTTTATTATTTTTCGAAGAAGGAATTTGTGGATCTTACGATGGTTTTATTTTCCCT
This sequence comes from Caradrina clavipalpis, assembly GCA_932526535.1. Lineage (NCBI taxonomy): Eukaryota > Metazoa > Arthropoda > Insecta > Lepidoptera > Noctuidae > Caradrina > Caradrina clavipalpis. The sequence goes on from OW052110.1 coordinate 5,559,696, forward strand.
ACTTACTTCAAAATTTCGTCCGTGAAGGTGCATTTTCAAAACGAAAGTCAAGTCTTTGGTTCCTTTCCCAGGTCAAGAAAAAAGTGTTATTGGGTTTTTCTATTGAAATTCTCAGTAGAAATCAACAAATCGACAAATCCTAACTCCGAGGATTTGTGCCCGATTAATGGCAATGATGGGATCGCCCTATTATATGGTACTTAAACATACCGGCAAACTGTGGGTATATATTGCTATACCTCTGCCTAACCTTTGTGGGAATATAGGGGTGATGGTATGTGTCACTGTTAGGTACAATTGGACAATATTAAAATTACTGACATTTAAAACGGTGATCCCCAACCTTATATGTGTACCATGGGAATTGGAGATGTGTTGACATAATACATTTTATTGCTCATAACATAACATACGTACGTTCGTACGTGACTATGCACTAAATAATGAAAACTAGTGTAGGTATATTTCATTATTCCCTGTCCATTTTACTGAATAGCCTTGTTTCAAATCCTCTTCATCCAACATCTACATACACAATTCCATTTTAAATTCAATAAAATTTCCATAAACACAATGTGGTAGTCGAGATCTTTCAAATGCTCTCTCGATCCGATAATTCCGTTGCATTTTCAAATAAAAAAAGTCACACCGGACGTTCGCTACATTCTGTTCTTTGCAGCAAATGGAAATAAAAGTCGTAATAGGTACCTTTGCTTTTTTTTTATCGTTGCGCAATGTCGCCATTCATTTGCAATTTCGCTCCATTTCGTGAAATTATAGCTCTATGTCCATCCTCTCTCATTAATGTTGTGAGATAGTGTTATTTACTTTTGAAATAATTTAAAGCTCAGAATTCAGTTGTTTGATACCTCATTGAATGGGAGCATATTTTGAAAGTTGTGCATACATTTTCATTTTCGTCGGTCACTAAGTAGGTACGTTATTTATGAAACGCCTTATACAACTGATTACAAATCCAAACTTAGATCTCTACTGCTACTGAAGAAAGAATCAGGCGGCTTAGATTATAATAATTTCGATATCTTCAATATATCACAAGAAGTATTTATTAAGACAGTATTTTTATCAGGTATATTAAACTCCTCGAATTCATAGGTACGACAACAAGCTATGAGACGTTTTGAAGAATTGTGTTCCTATAAAACATCGTGCCTCTGAAACAGTAGGTGCCTATGTCTGGAACAATAATGTTCGTGTCGTTGTATGTTTTGTTACGTAGACATTCTCTCTATATTAATAAGGCTTCCCTGCTACTACCTTTTGCCCGCGACTTCGTCCGCGTCAAAGTTAATATATAATCCCACGGGAGCCACATTCTCATCTACATTTTTCCGGGATAGAAAGTAGCCTATGAACTATTCAAGACTCTATCTCTGTGCCAAATTTCACCTAGGTACGTTTAGCCGTTCTGGCGCGATTGATTAACAAACATCTAGATCCATCCAAACTTCCGCATTTATAAAAGACGAGCTTCAATCGGCGACTTCTTCCGCGTCAAATTTCATATATTATACCACGAGAACCGTACATTTTCCGGGATTAAGGACCTTATATGTTATTCCACACTACAATCTATCTCAGTGCCAAATTTCATCCAGATCCGTTAAAGAGTAACAAGCATCCATCCATTCATCCATCCATCCATCCTTACAATTCGCAGTTATATTAGTAGGATTAGTAAGTAGTAGGATTTCGTTCTATATCGTAGTAGGCGTTGTAGCATCAATAGACGCTTTGACACAGTGTGTGGTACATGTCACTTTATTACTATATGCTTACGTGTCAATGACGGATCTTGCCATCCTTTTATAATATTGTACATGTCAGTTCATCCAAGGCCATTATGTACACCCCCTGTAGCACGGATATTATACAAGAAATAGTCATAAAGCGACATGTCGTGCGTTTAATGGCTCATTGTGCGTCTGACGGCGTAATATACGTCAGTATATTGTCATACTCGCTAATACAAGGCTGTATTTGTTATTATGCAACGTTAAAACAACACTTAAGCATTAAGTATGGCGGCGAAATGAGTTATTTGCGTTGGCAGTTTATTTTTACCCCGCTGTGGGGTAGGCTTCTATTACTTTTGTTTATGATGGGTTCCGTAGCTTGAATTATAGGTAGCCTGCTTGATTATGAAGTTATCATGCGCGTGTATAATTCAGTCGACCATTCGCCTCAGCTTATATGCGCTTGGAATTTTATCACATTTGTTTTTCTTGAAAAACATTGCCTCATACAGGAAATATTGTTTTTCTGAAGAAGCCGGGGGGGGGGGGGGGGGTGTAAGAATCTACAGTCAGTCGACACTCTTCAGATTTGTTAATTGTGATTTTTGTTCCAGTCAATTACTCTAGCTAGTTAGATAACACAAACCAGTCAAAATGCACTCTGAAAAGTTTCCATCTACTTTTTTTAGGTAGCTATGCAAAAGAAAGTAAAAATAAAAGCGCACCGTGAGCTTGCTGCGTACCTGCTAGCGTGGTCCATTAAATCAATTACTCGTTTGATCTGTTCTATCACACAGCTCAAACGACGACGTTCTGCTTTACACTGAATTTGCGAGACGACATTTTTTCTAGCTTATAAGATATTTTTTTCGTAATTAAAATCCATATTGCGCTTGCCTGTTTTGAACACATATTCGTAAACGCCAAAGGGTATCTAATTGAACAAATAAAATATATTTTACATTATTGGAATCTAGAAATGATATTCCTTTTGAGTCGATATCGAGTTGTAGGTTATAGGGTAATCGACGGATCCTATTTTTCCTCGGCTTGACACTGGTACGTTTACAACCAAATTTTTCGATGTTCGTAATATTACACAAGAGTGATAGTAATTGTGATATGTTACATCATACCCAACAACCTCCCACGCCCCGAATAACCTACAAAAAAGCCGAAATACACACAATCGTCTTCCAGATTAACTTGAGCATACAAGACATAATGAACCTTCTAGTAATACAAACAAAGCCGTAGCTATAACTACCCTCAAAGGTCACACATTTAGGCAGAACCGCAGAACCCAGTTCTATTTCTGTTCCTACTTATAGAAAGTATAAAAGTACACAATCTCTTTGAATAGGGTCTCTAAGGCACATGTGGCCTGTCGGCGCTTTATTAGCTATTTACTTATGTATGATGTTCACAGCAGGCCGTCTATTTTATGAAGCCCGAGCTCCAATGTTTTGGGATCCCTTGCCAAGGTTATTGAGATGGATTGATGGTGAAATTAACGTCCCTTAATTTGGCGTGTGCTAGCTTTTGAGATGAAGGTTAAACATGATTCAAAAAATATGATAGAATAGGCGGACAACTTGATAAAATGTACATAAAAGCTTTTTCTGTACCTACTATATAAAATATATTTGCTTAAAATAATAATATTTAGCGGCTTCAAAATAAAAATAGAATAATCTCTTATCTAAGTAAAGGTTAACCTCAACATTTTTATCACATTAATCATTTTGCCTCATTCTTTCCTACTATATTTTTATGAAACAGTAGCTTTTGCCCGCGATTTCGTGCACGTAAATTCCTTTAGGAACCCTAGTTTTATCTTAAAGTAGCCTACAGAAATCAGAGATAACGTAGCTTCCTATTAGTGAAAAAAATATCAGAATTAGACTAGTAGTTTTGGAGAGGTTAAACAAACAAACACACACTTTAGCTTTAGAAAAATTAGTACAGACAAATGGTTCTTATTGCCGCCCAACACGGGACTATGTTAAGCACCTAGCGACAGCGTTTAAACTCGCTATTTTGCCTCATTTACTACGTCTCTTACACTTATTATTCTCTTTTCTCGTGAGTTTTCCCGCAGTTAAAAAATAAACATTTTCTTTTGCGTTGGCGCCCAACGTGGGACATTATGTTGAAACGAATACGTAATTTATTTCTTCTTTTACTGAATTTTATCACTTTCCGACAGCTTTGAAAACCTCCCTTTCTTATAACACTTGAATGTTCATTTTAAATACTGTTCCATTTATTTGTTTAGATTTAGCGTTCACCAATGGGAAAGAATGGGTAGGTCCCGTGCTGGGCGCCAAAATCAGTTAAAATTGCGTTTGAAGTTAATGATTGCTAGCTACGTAGGTTGCACACTACTTACTAAGTCTGTCTTCTAACCACCTATTTTTCCGAAAAAAGAATGCATTACAAGTATAACAATAAAAAACGTGTGATTTTTTTTTACATATTTTATTTCTTTAAGCGTTTTGATCACGCGTTTTTCACATACTTTATGCGACACAAAACGAAAATGCTCTTTTTATCTTTACATAAGTATTTATTACAACACGAGATAAAGGAAAATCTTGAGTTATCAATATAAAGAAAGTTGTCGAATAAATCCACGAGGCACAGGTGGCGATAACTACTAAGTTATATCAATAAATTCACTTTCATGGCACCCGCCACTTGATAACTTTATTACTTTTGTAGGCTCCGCCATTTTCTATTGTTACAACTGTCTTGTCGTTCAGTGTTGTCTAGATTTATTGTTGCAATTACTTTTCTACCTTCAGAATGATGTAAAGTTTATTTAGTTGTACTTATATTATATTTTTCTTAAATTTTCTTTCGTACCATAACATAACATACATTCACGCATGTATTCCCCGAAGGGTTAGGCAGAGGTGTACTTTTTAACAACCACAGTTTTTTGTACCATTGGATTCATCGGCTTTTCTGTTGAAAAGTGGTCACCGCTAGGTACCTATAGACAGCATTCCCGAGGCAAAGTTGTAATGTCTCTTGTGCCTTTATTTATACCGGCACTCATTCCGTTCAAATCGGAACACAGCAACACTGCTTTGCGGCAGAAATATGTATGGTGGTAGTGCTTCCCTGCACAAGCTCTTTCACAAAGAGCTCTACTACTAAGTAATTATCTGGTCTCTACTGTAGAAAATTTGGATAGAACGTTACATAGCATTATGTAACATTTTAAACAAACGTCTATGTAAATATGTTTTTATTGTATCAACAGTAGGGTAACAGTCACCCTATTTTTCACGGCATTGTATTCAACAATAAATCCAACTATTTTCCATGCGACCCAATATAAAATTTGACTTTTATGGGTCAGTGTGAGCCCTTAAATGCCTTCCTGTGTATAACAATGTCCGCGTCACTGTTGTTTAGGGGTGCGCCAGTGAAGTGTAGGATTTATTATAATTTATGTTCGTAGTCTGATAGTAGGTTGATAAAAGGTGTTGGACTTCCGATTGTAAAGTCAGGATTTATTATATTTATAAACCTACGTAGGCACAAAGATACATATCAAAACAGTTTTCAAATAATTTACAAACTATGCATAGTCACAGTCAAAGCATTTATTTCAAGTACACCATTTACAGCCACTTTGAATTGTCAAAAAGTTACAGTTTAAAGTTGAAACTATCTATCAATGAGAGTTTATATGTTTGTAGGGAAAAGCACCTACGATGCGGGATAAAAACCCCTACGTTTATACAAAAGAAAAAACAAAGTAATTTCCATCAGTTATTTCACTACGAATCGGTTTTACATTCCGGATAAAAGGAAACAATACACAAAGGTAGAGTAACAAAGCTTTTCGATAACCAATCACTTCACTTTTGTCGGTATCACAGATAATCCGATTAGCTAATGACACTCGATTCAACGGCACCCGATTATTCATGTAAAACGTAGGGATCGATCGTCTGGAATCCGAAAGACTGCAACACAACACTGACGGTACCATTGATTAATTAAGCGATACGTCAAGCCCGCTCCCGTAATAAAGTTGCTGTTTAATAAATTGTCGGGAAATATATTTTTTACTGTCAAGTTGAGAAAATCTGTTAAAACGCAAGCATTTGGTAATCCGATTTATGTTGTAGCATAACTTGTGTTGGTAATCCGATTACGTCAGCCGCCGTACAGGTAGCTGGATTGACAAATTTGACACATCTTTTGTGAATAAGTTTTCCCCGTGAGCCAGGAATCACATTAGTTTTCCTGTGAAAGATTTGTGCAATATTTTTCACGGCACTGTTATGGTACAAAGGGCAAAATGAAAATCAGTTTATTGGATTTGGATTGAATATATTTTACTGTAGACCAGACAAAGAAAACGTTTTCTCAAAAGCTTATTACACGGGCACCTACAAAGAATTATTCATGAATTCGAATCGGAACAAATATTATTTTTGAGGAACTCTGAAGTTTAGTTAAAAAATAATATTTTAATACAATTTTTTATTATTCTTGAACTGCTTTTCTTTATTCTTTACTTGTGAAGTCTACAAAAAATTTATTAACTTTTATATTAAGTTACTTATCCTAAGGTAAAATCCGTGAATCTGCATCTCAATTTGATTAACATATTATACAGGCTAAGTTTTAAATCTCTGTTCATCTTTCAGTCGGTGAAAGTACTCATGAATATGAACAACTTTTATTACGGGCCCAAATGTACTACAACACGATGAAAACGTATAAAACAGTAATGAATTAAAAGTCAGCCTGTATTTAAAAGCTTTTTAGAACACGTGTAAAAACTTTGCTTCCAGGTGAAGGTCAAAATATTTGTGATCCACAAAATTCTCGACCCATTTTTGCCTTCATAAGCCTTTAAACGAAAAATAATGTAGATAGTTGACGCTTTGAACTTACCTATGTAATCACATATACCATCACGCCTGTATTCCCCGAAGGGTAAGGCAGAGGTGTAGAAAATGTACACTCATAATTCGACGGTAAGTTTAGGTCCCATGTAATAAGGGGGGAGCCTATTGCCATTAACAGGGCACAAATCTTAACTCCGAGCTACTTTGCTCAACCTAGGCATCGAACCCAGGAACTCTAGCCGCACTTAGAACCACTAGCCTAACGAGGCAATTACCTATGTACTCAGTACATTATCAGTCGAGTCTGCCGAAAGCGGCCGACAGTAATAAAGCCTTACTCCGAGTTGAAATTATACGAGTAATAGCTAATATTCCTTGGAATATTTTGTAGGCAAGCCTGATGTAAATCGAGTTTATGAGTCGGCGGCGGGGACTTGATCACATTTGAGCGCTTACACAGTTCACCCATAAGAGGTTTATGAGAAATATGATGAAGAAGAAATTTTTAAGTAACAAGCTTTTTTTTTTCGAAGTAAATTTTGTTGAAGATCTTAATTTATGTACTTACTGTCGGTAATGTTGGTAGATTTTATTTTTATTAGTTTACCCAGTTGTCAAAAGTAAATTACTAGCTTAGTAAACGGGGATTTTTTACCATGGATTCAGTTACATTAATGAGTCCATGGTGTGTAGGGATGAAAACTATGATTGGTTATTAAAAAATAAACAAATTGCAACACTTACACGGTCAAAATATACCGAATTGCTGTTGCTTTTTTATAATAACCGACGAAAAATGTAAACGCAGGGGGGGGGGCTGGGTGATAAATTATGTACTAAATCCAGGTTAGAGTTTTCGTTACGATGTCCACCATATTTTTGTAGACGAAATTATAGACAGATAAGTACAAATTATTCCTTAACTACACATAAAACTAGCTATTACTACCATCATTTATGAAAATGTACTCGTATGTAGCTCTGTAATTATTATAATAGTAAAGTACAAATAATGACAACTCTATAAACGCAGAAACACACTTACATGCGTGTCCCTAAATGTGGGTTGATCAAGATAACATAAATGGAAAATGATTGATCATTTGTACCTTACTAAGGCTTGTTCAAACAATACTATACAACATCATTTTTTATTCACTACCTACCGATCTTTTAGGGGCTGATAGTAGATATAAATATGAATCAAATGTGGCGACATCTATCGCACTACATGAGAAAGTATAATGTACGTAATAACGTAATGTAATGTATAAATTTCATGCAAACATGAACCTTAACTATTATGTACAAGCCTGAATTTTCTTTAGCACGCTGAAAGGCGCTCCTGCATGGCGCGCGTAGAAATCCTACATAATTGACATGTGGCGACAATCTATAGCACCACATGCAAACTACAACTGACGTTTCCTACATCGCGATATTAGCAATCTTGTCATTGTCTTAAAAATCTTGTCAATAATTGTCGGGCAGCAGCCCATCAGACACAACATCCGTCTGGTCAGAGGATCTACCCTTTTAAATGGAGAATGAAGATCTTTACACACTACTCGTCAAACCTCTAAAACAACCTATAATAAGGGATCAATATTGAAGTTAGAAAAATAATCTTCTATTTTACAATTGAATTTTATATTCATGAGATCTTTCACCCTTTAAAAGATCGGTAGCGATTGAAAAGTGATACTGTAGAATTTCTGTAAAAGATTTATAAAGGATTTAAAACCTGAAGTTTATATGAATCTTCAGCTTTTCAGATAAAATAAAGACTATTTCTTAAAGTTAAGATACCTGTAATTTATTGTTATTTGAGGGGCGGATAAGCCTGAGAGTTCCGATTTCAGCCTATTAGTTGACTTCTTTTGTAAGCTGGTTTGGCTAGAGACACATTTTGTACCTTCCTAGGAAATTCCTTTAAAGCTATAAAATAACTGAGGAAAATAAAATTTATGTATAGTTGATTTCAAAACGAAAAGTCGTACATTTATTTTGTTATTTATAATAAACATTTATTTAGTTTCTCAGGCAAAATCTATTCTAAATTGCTTATTTCTATGTCAGTTTACATAATTATGACATCATATTAAAATAATAAAAGGATTTTCCAGGGACATTTAGTAAAAGGACCCTAGGAAATCACAGTTCGTTCTAGAACTGTTGGACCAAAACTTAAAAAAATCTTCATAACATACAAACAAAAATTGACTAAAGAAAATTTTGCAGCAGCGGTAAAACTATATTTCGCATTCCAATATGAATGCAGCTTTACGTGCTTGGTGGAGCAGCCGGGTAGTAAAACCCCAGAGATCGCTTCACTCAGATATTCCGTTTCGTTTTACTTTGTTAGTTTTTTTAATGCTTCCTACCGCGCTACCAGATTGTAACGCTGTATCCGAACGCAACGCGGCCATGCTTAATTTACTGTCAAATTCCCTGTTCGAATTTCAAAAAGTTTTGCTTTTCCGTTGTATTGCAAATGGAATTGGTTATGTTTGCTAGGGAAATGGAATTTTTCAGTGTATTGCAGTCGTTAGAATAAGTTAATGCTTAAGTTAACTAAGCAAAACTTTGGGATAACTTTAGAATATTTTCTACGCCTTGTGCCCAATTGGAATATTCTGAACTCCTCAATGAGGTTTTATAAGAAGCGGTAGGCAAAACGAAATTATTCAGAACCCATTTTAAAAACATTGCGTCAATGTGCTTTAGATATCCGGGATTGATCGATTGACACATTCGAAAAGCTTCGGTGATTACATTTGCGAATTGTATCCAAACAACACCCAACACCATACTACGATTTATTCGCCGTCAGATTTATAAATGGATAGGTATTTTTGTAGATCGTAAAAAATGATTTAACGGTTTTTAACTAGAACTGGTACGGAATCGAATTTTAACGGAAAGCGTGTGTTTTTAAATTATAAAACTTTAAATAAAAACTTTTTCTGTAAAATGTGTTTTATTTGTGTACCTTTTATACATAGGCACCTATACCAAAATACCGTTATTCGATTTTTGAAATTTGTATTTTTTTTTGTTTTTCCATGAAAAACGTTTTACCTCATCCATCACGAGCTATGAAAATTCCTAACCACAAATACACGTTTTTTTTCTCGCTACCCACCTTCTTTTATGAAACATTAAACAAATACGATATAAACCACAAAACTGACGGTTATAAGACCATCATTTTCAAATTCTATAACTGCGTGTGAAAACGGAACACATGTGAAAAGCGCTTGCTAGAATAATGGCGAAAAAAATATGCAGACATTGTTAAGAACAAATTTCCTGAAAATGAAAACATAATAATAAGTACATTTTCCTGGTTACGTATTTTTCATTCTTTCGTACCTGTTACAATAAAATTAAGACTAAGACAGTCCAAGGTAAATTGTTCATTGTTGAAGTTAATAGCTCAATGTTTTAAAATTAGTTCCTTTAAAATAAAGTAAGTTTTGGACATCATTGACTTCGGTGAAGGAATACATCATTAGGAAACCTGGACCTATAATGAATATAAGTTCGAAATCTCAAATGCGCTTTAACCAAGCCTGGTGATCATTGCTTGTGCCTTCTCTGTACGAGAAGAGGCCTTTGCCCTGTAGTGGGGCAATAACAGGCTGGTATATATTTCAGTTTATTAAATGTTAAAAGCTTACAATACGCTTATGTTTCCTTAATAAATTCAACATCATTCACCATTCGCATAGTCTATAAATAAAGCAAAACCATAAACCGCTTCGTATCGCATTGAAGAACATTAACAACGGAACAAAACGTTCAACGCTGAGCACTAAGCAATATCGTCAAATCATATTGTTTCTCCGATTTGAGTACCTACAAACCCTTTTTGTCCCTAAAACATTATGTAAAGATCCTTATTGTTCCCATATCCGTTTCATCCTTATCGGTAGCCAGCAGTTAAACTCGCTCGTCGAGTCATGAATAAGCTGTAAATATTTATCCTGCTATTGTTTGTGGATCATTTCCAGGGCCAGATTTAGGTATGGGCTTTATGGCTGCAGCGCAGGGCCCCGAGGCTATCAAGGGCCTCTAGCCCCCATTGATGGCAATGGTACTAATTGTATGCGCTAATAGAGAAACAGTTAAAAAGCATATGACTAAAAGAGTTATGAATATAAATGTGAATGGATGTAGAGGAAGATGGAGGCCAAGCATTGAAAGAGAAGGGAGTCAGTGATAGCATGACTGTTAAGCCACAAAACAACACGGTGACATGGAAGAAGAAAACGTGGTGCGCCGAGACCCCAACTAACATGGGATATGGGATAAGGGCAGGAACATGAAGATGAGTTATTTGTCAAAATGGCAATTTGTTAAATTAATTAGACAGGCCCCCAGGTAGTGTTAACCCGGGGCCCCACAAATTCGCGGTCCGTCCCTGATCACTTCGCAACTGTTCCGTTGCTGGGAACGGAAATAATTTAGATTCAGTTACTGTTTTTAGAAACGATACCAGTATGAATCGTTTGTTTCGTATTGAATGGGCTTTGTTGCGATTTTGGAGGTTGCGAGCGTCCTAATAGAAAGAGATTGTTGTGATAATTTGTTCGGGTTCGTCGAACAAATGATCGCGATGTTCGATTTGTATTTGGATTGCGCCTAATAAAGAAAGCTTTCAGTTTACAATTGGGGGTGGAAACCTAATGAAAACTTTGACCATTGTTACAGTACGGTCCGCTACACACCTACGGTCTATATGTATGGAATAGCTTATTTTGTTTTAAATAACTGATGAAAAATGCTAACGCGTAGGTGTCTAGAATCATTTGAATAGTTTAGGTGTAGATAAATTAGCCTGTTAATAAAAGAAACATTGTTTGCCGATTTTCATCTAACAAACTGTTACATAACATAACATGCCACCACGCCAGTATTCCCCGAAGGGTTAGGCAGAGGTGTACCAATATACACCCATAGTTCGCCCGTATGTTTAGGTCCCATGTAATAGGGGACGAGCCTATTGCTAAACAAAACAAACTGTAAAGAAAGTTTAATTAAGTTAGCTAGTGTATTCAGTAACCTAAATTGTATCCAGTATACAATATTCTAATCAAAATCATGGCCGAATACTTACATTGTAGCATCTTAAACCATCACCTACAATTCATCACGAGAGAAAATATTGCCATATTCTCAACACTTAGCGACCGAAATACTACTTGCAATATGTTAATCTATTTATGTCATATACTTTCCCTATTGTATCCTCTTCCGTACCTATCTTTCACATTTGCGATTCAATCACAGCGCCAATCGATCACGACCGCTGTGGAATCGGGATGATCTGTAATTATTTAGCAGGCTCACCCCCGTGGGGTATGCTCAACCCTCCCCGTGATTGTTCTAACAGCTGGATGCGGGATTATGATCTCAATGGGGTTGACTGGGGATTAGTCGGGTTGAAATATCTTGCGAACGATGGCGGTGCAATAAATGTTATGGTTTAGCGTTGGTTGGTTGACGAGAATAACGTTTCAATGGTGTAATTGAAATAAATTATTTGATTTTGAGTTTGATATGAGAAGCATATACTGAGGTTGTTATCAAAGTACTTATATGTAGATTTGTAATAAAAATTAAAAGAAGAATACAGAAGAAGAAAGCACACAGACCATCTGATAAAAGAAAGTAAAGAAATTAGGAGGATGTTTATTTGCTCAAAACCTTTCTTATGATCATACACTCCATTACACTTGCTATGACTACGACTATGACTTCTTCAAAAAAAGGGGGCGTTTTTGCACTAAAGTGCTTTTCTAATAATCTTGCACTCCATAGCCCTAACTACCTTCCTTTTATGCACTTCAAATTTCCCTCATTATTAACATCCCTATTAAAAATATGAACCCTGTTCACCCATTACCATAATCGCAGCAGTAACCACGTAACCACTTGAGTAATCGTCTGGGCAACCTACACACAAGAACGAACCCTCTGATAAATTCCTTACAATCTGTTTTTCGACATTTCTCCGTGTCAGCCATTAACTTTGCTACTTCTACGAAACACGCCAAGTTATTTTTTACCTTATCTCTCAAGTTATAAGGTAGATTGTTGTGTGTTGGGTACTTAAGTGCCAATTTTGGTACTTGTTGTGCCTTGACAGGTGCGTGTAGCCACTGATAGTGATAAACTATGAGGACGTTAGGCGTATCAGTTATGTTAAGGAATGGGTATGGGGTGGGATTAATTTTGGTACTTAAATAATTAACATTAATTAGTGGTCTGTCTGATTAGAGGTCTGTCTGGTCAGAGTCTGTAATGGAATCAATAAAATTATCTACAGAAATTGTGATTGACTAGCACTTTTCCTGCCATTTTGTCCGTCTAAATTTCGTACTTTTCACTACAAATTAAAGTCTTCTTAGACTCTCTTTGTGATACGGACGACGGGTTAGGTTTAAGGATGATTGTTTATATAAGTTTAAATAAAGATATATGTTACTACCTTATCATTAAGTAAGTAGGATATTACCACAACAAAGGTACACGGGTCGTGACACGTCGGGGCGATCGCACCCACAAACGGCGATCAGGTCTCTACGTGTCGCGAGGATGAACAAAGGAAGCGGACGGGTCGCGACCTGTCGCGGCTATCTTGACCTCAAGCGGCCGACAGGTCGCTACACGTCGACGAGCGACCCGGGCCGAGTCGGGCGCGATTGGGCGAGAAGCCCGATCAGCGTGGATTTAAACACCGATCCGGCCACTACCCGCGCTCCCGTGTAAAACACATATAAACGGGCGGCGCGGGCAGCTAGTCGTAGTCACCTTGAAGTCGCGATAGAATACGGAACCTCTTGTACGTTCATAGTGTCGTTCATCTAATGTACTAAGTTATTTTTTTGTAATACTGTAATTTTGTGTGTAATTTTGTTAATGTGCGAATAAAAGTGTATTTCGGTTTTGTTGAAGTTTTAATATCTTGTGAATAAGTATAATATACAGTCCACCCCCAACATTTGGTCCTTCGAGCCGGATATAGTTTAAAATCAGTGCTTAATAGTTTAGAATCAGTTTTTAAAAAGTTATTAGAGTCAGTGCTGAAAAGTTATTAGAGTCAGTGCTAGCGAGTAAATAGATTCAGTGCTGAAAAGTTATTAGAGTCAGTGCTAGCAAGTACATAGATTCAGTGCTAGAAAGTACATAGATTCAGTGCTAGCAAGTAAATAGATTCAGTGCTAGAAAGTAAATAGAATCAGTGCTGAAAAGTTATTAGAGTCAGTGCTAGCAAGTACATAGATTCAGTGCTAGCAAGTAAATAGATTCAGTGCTAGAAAGTAAATAGAATCAGTGCTGAAAAGTTATTAGAGTCAGTGCTAGCAAGTACATAGATTCAGTGCTAGAAAGTAAATAGATTCAGTGCTAGAAAGTAAATAGAATCAGTGCTGAAAGAGTAACGAATACCCAGTGCCTAAACTTGACTCAGTGCCTAAACATCTAGACTTGACTCAGTACCTAAAGAACTAGATTTGACTCAGTGTCTAAAAAACGATCTGTGAACGAGACAATCAGTGCCTAAATAAAAACAATTCGTGTGCGAGACAATCAACGCCTGAAACACTGTGACGTAAATCTGTGTTAGGTTCTAGTGTCAAACCTAAGACCTAAGTATGGTTGTGACACGAAGCCAGAGCGATCAGGTAGAAATTGACGAGCAGAAACGGGCTCAAGAGCGCAGCGACGCAGAACGGTTGCGTGGGCAAGAAGCTGAGCGAATAAGAATTGAGAGATATAGAAGATTATCGCTCGACCCGCCGGCCTCACCACAGCCCGGAATGAGTGAACGTACTGGAGTGGCAGACATAGCGACAGCGGGACCGTCGTCGGAGCGGCAACAGGTACGATCGCCGACCCGGTCGATGAGGTCAAATACGAGTGTGACTACCAGAATAAGAGTGGCCGAACTCGAAGCAGCCGAGAAGCTGGCTGCTATCCGGCGTAAAGAGCTGGAATTAGAAGCGGACGTAGTAAAGGCAAGGTTGGCGGTGAACGTCTCCGTGATACAAGACGAGGAGAGCGTTCACGGTGACCAACCAGAAGAGCACCACAATCAAAAGGTCGACATGTGGCTGCGCACCAACCCTCTCAGCTCACGGGGGGAGGTTGGTGGACCGGCAGACAGTCAAGACAAACACTTGCGTTTTGACGTACCTAGAGGAAGGTCACCGACGCCAACTAGGAATAGAAACAGCATAGATCAGTTGGCTGAGACCTTAGAAAGGATGGCTAGGCCCCGCCTGCGGCACACGGATCTCCCAATCTTTTCGGGTGCCGTAGGCGAATGGCTACCATTCAAAGCGGCCTTCCACGACACCACTAACATATTCAGTGTGTCACCGGCTGAGAACTTACAGCGCCTGCGGAGTTGCCTCAAGGGCGAAGCACGAGAGGCAGTGGCGGCCCTATTACACGCCGCCACGGAGCCAGACATAATAATGAAAACACTCGAACAATGCTTCGGCCGACCGGAAGTGATAATAGACAAGGCGCTGAAAGAACTGAAAAGAATGCCAAAACCAGGTACGTCGGCTAGTGATTTGAATAGCTTTGCGATCAAACTACAAAACACAATATACATAATGAAGGCAATAGATCGCAAAGGTTACTTGATGAATCCGCTGTTGACGCGAGAAGTGCTCGAAAAGCTAAGTCCACATGTAAGATCGAGATGGTGTGATTTTGCAAGTGACCATGAGGGAACGACCGAGCCAGAGTTAGTGTTGTTGACACAATTTCTGATGCGCGAAGCAGACAGGGCGTTACGCTATACCTACACCCCGTCAGCAAGCGCCGCGCCTACGTCACACAAGAAAGAGACTCGGCCTACTATTATTGCGAAGAAGAAAACTAACACCGTCTACACCACGATCGACGAATCAGAAGATAACCAGTGCCCCAGATGTAAACAGCAGCATGAGCTGACGCAGTGTCCGCAATATAAGGCACTCGCGGTGGATAAGCGCTGGGAGCTAGTGAAGGAGCTAAAAGTGTGCTTCAAATGCGCCCGCAAAAGGCATAGGCGCATGACATGTAGGGCGAAGCCGTGCGGAGTGAATCAGTGCCGCCGGCCTCATCACGCCACACTACATAAAGAAAGAGAATCGCCTGAAATCAAGCCAGCGACCAACGAACAAGAAAAGGAGGCATCGGTCATGTCGGTGGCCACCCTACCGGCCACCGGCCCGCGGGCCGTCCTCCTTAAAATGTGTCCTGTAATTGTCACGGGACCACGGGGGGAGGTAAGCACCCACGCGCTCTTTGATGAAGGGGCCACTATCACCCTCATCGACGAAGGGCTGGCTACGAGCATCGGCGCAGAAGGGGTGTCGCAACCACTGCACATCCACGGGGTGAACATGAACACCCGAGAACACGACAGCAAAGCAGTCACGATACAGGTGAGAGGAATAACGGAAGACAGCGCGCCGCACAAGCTTCGGGCCAGAACCATGAACGGCCTGAAGCTACACCAGCAGTCAATTCCTGACACGCTGCTGGAGTACGAGCATCTGCGCGACCTACCCAAAGACCAGGTGTGTTACCAAACCACACGCCCGGGGCTTCTAGTGGGGACAGACCACTGGGAATGTATCGTCTCACGTGAACTGCGAGTTGGCGGCCCCAACCAGCCGGCTGCATCCCTAACGCAGCTGGGCTGGGTGATACATGGGACCGCACCAAGAAACGTCTTAATAAACGAAGACAACGTGCTACATCTGTTCGAGAGTGACAAAGAACGGCACGAACACCAGCGGCTTCATGATTTAGTGGAAGCCCACTTTAAAGTAGAAGCACTCGGTGTCGCTCGCGAACCACGCGTAAGCGACGCCGACAGACGAGCAATCGCAGTTGTCAAAAGGACAACGAAGAAGATAGAAGGGGGCTACGAAGTCGGACTACCATGGCGTTGCGATGACGTCACCATGCCACCCAGCTATAACGCCGCGCTCCGCCGATTACATAAGGTGGAGCAGAAGATGGACGCATCACCCGAGTTCGCTAAACAATATAGCGCGCAAATCGACAACTTGCTGAAGAAGGGGTACGCGGTGCCATGTGACGGCTCAGAACGAACGAGCGCTATGTCATGGTACCTGCCTCACTTTGCCGTGCAGAACCCAAACAAGCCCGGCAAACAGAGGTTAGTGTTTGATGCGGCGGCGAGAAGTCATGGCGTGTGCCTAAATGACGAACTGCTAGAAGGGCCGGACCTTTTGCTATCGCTCCCGGGCATCATCTTTCGATTCCGGGAAAATGCGATAGCAGTCACAGCGGACATCCAAGAAATGTTCCTCAGAGTTAAGATCAGACCCGAAGATCAACCGGCACAGCAGTTCCTGTGGAGAGGCGGCGACCGGACAAGCCCTCCGCGATCATACAAGATGACGAGTATGATATTTGGCGCTGCCAGCTCACCTTACATGGCCCATTATGTCCGTAACCTAAACGCGGACATACATGGTGACCAATATCCCCGAGCATTAGAGGCAATAAAACAAAGCCACTACATGGACGATCTGGTAACGAGTTACCACAATGTGAAAGAAGCTCAGAGGGCTATAGAAGAAGTCATAAAGGTACATGCAGTCGCCGGGTTCACTCTGAGAGGATGGAATGCCAACGAGAAGACAGTGCTGCGTGACGTTCCACATGAGCTGCACGCTACCACGCCCACGCAGTTATGCGACGAGAAGCCCGATAATAAAATACTCGGGCTGTACTGGAACCCAGAACAAGATGAACTCGGCTTCAATACCACTATGAGCCGGGTTCCGACTGAAGTGAGACGCCAAAAAAGAGCACCGACAAAAAGAGAGGCGCTCAGTGCAGTCATGTCAGTATACGACCCGTTAGGACTGCTGAGCCACTTCACCATACGAGCGAAAATAATACTACAAAGTTTGTGGCGCCTACCGATGTCCTGGGACGAAGTCATCCCGGGAGAAGAAAATGAGCTGTTCTCGGACTGGCTCTCACAGCTCGCCGACATCGCACGGCTTCGATTGCCCAGGAGCTATATGGCAGGGGAACACAAGACCATAGAGCTCCATATCCTATGCGACGCAAGCGAACAAGCATATGCGACTGTTGCCTACTGGCGAATAGAATACGCTAATGGAACCATAGGCGTCGTGCTCGTCGCCGCCAAAGCCAAGGTGGCACCCCGCCGGGCGCTAACTATTCCCCGGCTGGAGCTACAGGCAGCGGTACTAGGAGCGAGACTTGCGGACACCATACGCAAGGAACATCGCTTGGAGGCCGGTAAGACTACGTACTGGACCGATTCGTCGACGGTCGTGCAATGGATTAAGCACGACACTCGCCGCTATACGCCCTTTGTTGCGCATAGATTGGGGGAGATTGGTGAATTGACCTCCAGGGAAGATTGGCGTTGGCTACCGACAGCGTTAAACGTAGCTGACGACGCCACCCGCCTGACTAACGCGCCAATCAGCGCGAATGATAGATGGTTTCGAGGGCCTTGCTTCCTATACTCCCCTGAGGAGCAATGGCCAAGCGAAACAACGAACAATGAAGACAAGGAAGAAGAAGTCCTCCATGTTATCGAGGGTTCTACCAAAGAAAGCTGGCTACCAAACCCTAGCCGCTTCTCCAAATATGAGACCCTAGTAAGAGCTACAGCAAGGGCACTCGCCTTCATCGACATGTGCCGACACGCCGCAACAGGGCTGGAATACAGACATATCTAGTGCGCAGAGAAAGAGCTCTTGCAACAAGCCCAGCGAGAGAGCTTCAACGAGGACGTAAAGAGAGTGAAGTCTGCTCGCCCCCTTCCTAAAACGAGCAGGCTTTACCCACTGGATCCGGTGTACGAAGGAGGACTCCTGCGGGTAAGAGGCCGCATCGAAGCGTCGGCAGCACCGCAGGAGACAAAGAGGCCGATTATACTAGACGGCCGCCACCAAACGACGAAGCTCATCGTGCTGCGCGAACACTGCGCGGCCGGGCACGCCAACCGTGAGCGCGTGACCTACGACCTACGGCAGAGGTACTGGGTCATCCATCTTCGACCCACTGTACGCGCCGTAGAGAAGAACTGCGCCTTTTGTCGGAGACGAAAGGCCACGCCAAACGCACCGGCCACTGGAGACCTGCCGCAAGCCCGCCTAGACCCATTCCACCGCCCCTTCACTAATTGTGGCGTGGACTATTTCGGACCCATGATGGTCAAAATAGGGCGCCGCCGGGAAAAGAGATGGGGTGCACTCTTCACGTGCCTCACCTGCCGAGCGGTGCACCTGGAACTCGTGGCATCCTTGTCCACGGTCTCTGCGATTATGGCCTTAAGGAGAATGGCAGCGCGAAGAGGATGGCCGAGACTCATGTACTCGGATAATGGGACGAACTTCCGAGGAGCCGACCAAGAGCTACAAACGGCTTACAAAGAATGGTTGCCGGCCCTGAAAGACGCGGGGCTAACAAACAGGATGGAGTGGCGCTTCATACCACCCGGGGCTCCTAACCAAGGTGGCGCTTGGGAAAGAATGGTCAGAACAATAAAGACCGCCCTCAGCGTCACACTGCGAGAAAAGGCACCGACAGAAGAGGTGCTGAGAACCTTGCTCGCAGAGGCGGAATTCTCCGCGAACGCACGCCCCTTAACACACGTCAGTGTGAGCCCTGATGACCCGGAGGCCCTCACCCCGAACCATTTTTTGCTGGGCTCTTCAACCGGGTTACCTACCACGGGGCCTTGCGATGAATCCGACCGCAGGACATGGAGGGCCAGTCAAGCGCTTGCCGACCAATTCTGGCGACGCTGGACGAAGGAGTACCTGCCCCTACTAGTGCCACGGGGCGAACCCACCAATAACGTCCGACCGCTGCAGATTGGCGACGTGGTCCTTGTGGTCGACGGAGCTCTGCCCAGAAACATATGGCCCATGGGCATCGTAGAGAGGACCTACCAGGGACCAGATGGAGGCACCAGGGTCGCGGATGTGCGGACCCGCACGGGCACATTCCGGCGCCCTACGAAGAAGCTTGTCGTCGTCCTGAAGGCAGAAGAGGCTGCGCGAGCTACGCCGGGGGGAGAATGATACGGACGACGGGTTAGGTTTAAGGATGATTGTTTATATAAGTTTAAATAAAGATATATGTTACTACCTTATCATTAAGTAAGTAGGATATTACCACAACAAAGGTACACGGGTCGTGACACGTCGGGGCGATCGCACCCACAAACGGCGATCAGGTCTCTACGTGTCGCGAGGATGAACAAAGGAAGCGGACGGGTCGCGACCTGTCGCGGCTATCTTGACCTCAAGCGGCCGACAGGTCGCTACACGTCGACGAGCGACCCGGGCCGAGTCGGGCGCGATTGGGCGAGAAGCCCGATCAGCGTGGATTTAAACACCGATCCGGCCACTACCCGCGCTCCCGTGTAAAACACATATAAACGGGCGGCGCGGGCAGCTAGTCGTAGTCACCTTGAAGTCGCGATAGAATACGGAACCTCTTGTACGTTCATAGTGTCGTTCATCTAATGTACTAAGTTATTTTTTTGTAATACTGTAATTTTGTGTGTAATTTTGTTAATGTGCGAATAAAAGTGTATTTCGGTTTTGTTGAAGTTTTAATATCTTGTGAATAAGTATAATATACAGTCCACCCCCAACACTTTGATTAAAATAACGAATAACGTCAATCTTTACTATTTACTTAGGATCGTATTGGTGGCGAGTTTCAAGTTGATTAAACCAAGAATTTCTTTTCAATTTAAACTAAAGCCTATCAATCCCTTTAGGGGTTTAATTTCTAAAGATCGTTTCTTAGTTATCGCCTGTAAAAGGAAGACGTGCAGAAAAGTTCACATTCTTAATTCCAGTAGTTTCTGTTGATACGTCAGTCAGTTAGGATCTCCTTATACAAAAATAAATTATTTAAATAACGTTTTATGGTGGACAGTAGGATGACGAGGCCATTTTGTTTCAGTTTCCACCAGTTTTAAGCTTGGCGGTATTATATGACATAACTTTCATAGATAATTTGGTTTGTTTACGATCCGATAGGTAGTCCTAATAATAAATTTGACGCGAACAAGGTCACGGGCAGAAATCTAGTATTTTATATTATGTTTTTTATCGTGTTATTCATTTTTTTGATTATTACACAAAAGAACTAGGTATGATCTTACTCGTACATTGGTAATGGTGGGTCCACACGACACAGACTTAACACAGACTTCTATAGAATTTTGTCTGTACAACAAATCAGTACAGACAAATGTCGGTGTATCAGAAAAGTCGGAAGTCTGCGTACAGTTCTGTACGATTGTCGGAGCAAAACTCATAACTATTGAATTACTTAATTTATTCATTAAAATCGAAGTCTGAACTGATGAAAAGTCTGCACAGACATTTGGTAAAGACCTCTGAGTAAACATTTTACTCAGACTTTATAGTCTGTGCAGATGTCTGTGCGACGTCTGTACAGACAAAAGTCTGTGTCGTGTGGACCCACCATAACTCTTTCAAAAACAAAACCGTTGCCGCTGCCCCACACTAGATATTTCTTTTGCATTTATGCCTGTGTTTATAAAACGACAGACCCGGAAGAATCATTTGTAGCACATACCTACATGTAGTTACACATTCATACATGTGGTTTTGAATCAAAACCGCGACACGCAGCGCAGCAGCCAATCACTCAGCTACTACGTCAACCGTATCGTCAAAACTACTTAGTCAACTGACAGATTATCTATAAGTACTAAAATAATAAAGATAAAGAGTTTTTAATATTTTTTGTTTGTTTTTGTAAAAGCGCTTGTTGCTGGAACTGCCAATAGCCAAATTCAGCGAAATAATAGCCAAATTCATGACGAACGCTGCAACCTGTAGAAAGAGCGGAACAGTAACTAAAGACCTAACATAAGCCTACGAAGTCGCGGGAAGAAGCTAGTCATCATAAAAAAAATCGATGAAAAAACAAAAGACAATCGACACGATAGGTATCGGCGTATCTTCATGGGTTCAGTATTAGCAAAACTATATCGGGAACATTTTCTTTTTCCTTCCCAAATATAAACGTGAAATATAAACGAAAACAAAAAAACCTCCTTGTTAACGAAAAAGTAAAATATGTGTGTACCGTCAAGAGCAAAAACATGTATACACTTAGCATCATTATAAAGCAATTTCCCTTATGTATGTATATTTGGCACAATATCACGCCTGTATTTCTCGAAGGGTTAGGCAGAGGTGTACCAATGTACAGTGGCGACCAAAAGTCCATACCCAATCTCAAAACGTATTAGGTTGACGTTTAGTTTGACTTACGACCTTTTACTTTCAAGAATAGACACATGTATCATCGTTGTGAATGTAGTTCATAATTTCAACATTTCTACATGAGACAAAATGGTCTAGCGGTTAAGCGCGCCCAGTTCACGGCGTTAATCAATGAGCCGCGAGTTCGAATCTCACATTATTTTTGTCTTTTTGTTTTTACTCAATTTGAAGAAATGAACAGAAATATAATATTCTTTAGCTTGTTCGCTTTGTTCACACATTTCGTAAATTTAAAAGGGTAGTCATAGAAAACTAATAAAGAATTTAGATTTCTGTGAGGTAGACATGAGTTTTGTGCATATTTAACTTGACTGGAATGAGCGTTGTCGTTTGGTTGTGGTTGTTGGTTAGTAACGAGTGATTTAATAGATACTCGTAGTGGTATTGTAATTATTCTCGAAACGCAGGCAAATAATATTACTGAGGCGAGGGCGACTATTATTGGGCTGCATAAAAGTGGTCCCAATTAATATCTTATGAAACCTGACTGAATGTGAGTATTATATTAACGAATTGTAAATTAAACTTTTATTTGAAATTTATACCTAAGATACCTAAAATTATTTGGTGGCATTTCGATTAATACTTATTATTGATTTTTAAATATATAATGACGCCAAAAAAAATGTGTTTATTATGGAATTTATAAATAAATAGTTTTAATATATTAAAATTTGTTATATTAAATAAATATTATTAAATTATATAAAAAATTAAGTCACTTTAGTATTTTGTTATAAATGCCTAATATTACTTTTTTTGTTGTTTTAGAGGAATACTATTATTAGTCTCCGGAGCAAGAAATACGAGGAAGAGGATAGATAGCCTATCCTACCTACTCAACAGCGAAGTGGATTAAGTTTGGTGGTTTCGCACTGGATAACATACTGTTTACAAGAACAGCTGCATGCATCATAAACCAGAAAAAATACGTTTCGTTTTTAATATGTGGGGATGGCGTGCAACAGTGCTACTTATGAAGAAGTATTAGACGGTGTTATGCAACATTTAATAACCTGGATGTTTTAGTTTTAATAATTAGACGGTGTAACTAAATATTTAGTCATAATTATATTATATATTCGTAGATAGTTATTTAATGATCTTAAATTGAGGTTTAGTTTCAATCTTCTTTTCATCAAGAAAACGAATTATTAAACTATTACCTCACTAAGTTTATTGTGACGTTACATAAAAAAAACCTGTTCATAAAGTCTGAATTATAGTTTAGTTTTCAATTAACTCTGCTGAATACCAATTCAGAAACTTAATACGTGAGCATCACCAAATTTATTTGTGTTATTAAAATATCCTTCTCTTATTATGTTATTATGAATTTTATTGACTAAGTGGGTATTCAACAAAAAATCTTATGAACAGTTACAAGAGAACTTCTTTTATTTCGGTAGGAATGTGACGTTACAATTCTCATAAGTTTGTTAATTTTAAAAATAAATTTTTGTTATCACACAGCACGCCTTTTTTTCCTACTTCCAATTACAAAAACTTAAAATAAAATCACATAAAAAGTTAAATAAATAATACAATAACTAATATTTGCTTCTTATAAAAATAAATAACAAGCATGAATACGTAATAATTCAACATAAACCTAAAAAGATTTTGCCTAACATTATTATGGTTTCAAGAAACAAAAAACAGCCACACATAGTATAAGATTTGAACTCGGAATTCAATGATCGTAAACCCTTTCTTATCCAAACCAGCTGCCAGGCCATGTTATAATTATGCGAAATTTAGCAATGCAATGGTAAGAATACGTCGCGCGTCGGGTAGGACTCGTACGGTAAACAGAAATATAATGCCATTTCGCGTAGTGCGACGATGGTTCATTAGTGTGTGTTATCTGTGGAATGTTGAGGTTGAGACATCACTCGTAAACACACATGCGCACGCGCTGACTGGATCGCGCCCGTGTTCATAGGAAAGTGAACCTTAGCGTGGGTATGCAATTCTGAGCGCTTACTGTACGTATACCCACAGTTCACCGGTGTGTTTAAACATGCAGCGCATACATGGTGTAATAGGAGGCGAGCCTATTGCCATTAACCGCGCACAAATCCTAACTCCGAGCTACTGAGAATTTCATAGAAAAAACCGATAACAATTTACTCGAGCTGGGCATCGAGCCCAAGACCTCTAGCATAGCAGTCGCGCTCAGGACTACTAGGCTAACGATGCAGTCAAAATAAAGCCAAGTATTAAAACATGTATACATGAATTCTACATATTCACGATCGCGACTGTACCTAGTAGGTATTATGTGTAAATCCTAGTCATGAGAGTTTGAAAATCCTTTGGATTTATGTAACACTGTCTACAT
Organism: Caradrina clavipalpis; assembly: GCA_932526535.1. Lineage (NCBI taxonomy): Eukaryota > Metazoa > Arthropoda > Insecta > Lepidoptera > Noctuidae > Caradrina > Caradrina clavipalpis. The sequence goes on from OW052110.1 coordinate 5,584,039, forward strand.
GCGGAATATACTCGTACATTAATCAATTATTTTATCCGAATACTGTATTTCCTACGTTTCTTTGTTCGCGTAAATCGAAAACATATTCTACCTATACTAATATTATAAAGCTCCAGAGTGTTTTTTGTTTGTTTGTATGTTTAATATCTGGGACTTCCAGTCGGACTAGAAAAAAAGTCAGAAAACTTTCTGACTTTTTTTAGACAGATTCATGAATAAAGAATATCTAGTATAGTCTTTTTAAAATCCACACACAAATACAACCCACGGGAGCGGAGCAGTAAAAAGATATAACCGCATAACATAACGCGCCTGAAAAAAAATACACTCGTGTAAATTCGCGGGCAAGAGGTTGTAACTAGTTAATAAAATAACCTCTACAAGCGATTTTCAGGTGTTCCGCTGTGTCTACAAGCTCGCTATCAATCGTGTTTATTGGCACAATGTTTAGCGTTATAGATACCTATGATACATAATCATTTATGTCAAAAAAGAATCAGAGGCGCAATAGTACTAACTTTTAGGCACGTTCGCATTCGAATCTCAAATAATCGTCTCAATCTGTCAAAAATGTTTTAATTTACACACATTTTAACCAATAACTATTGCTGAGATGCTGAATTGAGATTGCGACTAGATCCTGAACATTTTTATTCACGTGGGTTGACCTTCAAAGTTCTTTGCTTCTTCTTCTTTTTAAGTGATTCTGTAAACGCATTCTGTACTAAAAACTAAGTACCATTAAGCATAAGCGATAATGGGAAAAGCACTTTAATTGTCTTCTTAGACCCGGTATAGAGCTTTACATTCAAACAATTAAATCAGCAAATTGGATAAAACTAAAAAAAATTGTGATAAGAATAGTAAAATCTTACACAAAAGCCTACCCATATCTATTTAAAATGAACAATAAAATCAACCTGCATTTATTAATAGAAATAATATGTTAAGTGAATTTCTTGTTAATCAGATTATCTCAGCTTACATTCATCTTTTGTAAGCAAACAATACGCGACTCTATTTAAATGTTTAAAAGCCTGAATAACATTATCTGTAGAGTAAACTTTGAAGTTTATCTCCACGTAAATTAATCCGCTGGATTTATTATAATGCAGCTAGACAAAATACTGGTAATTCTAAAATCTCTTAGATTGTGTGCAGATGAAGTGCTTACTAACTGGGTTTGGTTGACTAGATAATGGTTACTTGGTAAACAGTTTTAATAGAACGTACAAGATTACAATATTGGAATTACCACATTTGATAAATAATGAACCAGATTTATTTAGATTTAACAGCGGCGGCTTATTAACGTATAAAGGGAAAATAAAAATTGCCCAAGTTTATAGACATATTTTTAAAAAGATTCCCAAGAACGGAGCTGAACAAAAAAAGCTACCGCAATAATAAGAAGAACATGTAAGATTTGACTGTACAATAATTACAGACATAAAATAAGACAACATAAACAAAACAGAAAAAAAATAAGATTCAGCTTCGTTAATTGTCTTTTCACATTAATTATAATTAATTAATTATTTCTAAGGCGTAATGTCGTGAACCTCGGCATCCTTCTAATAACATAACCTACATCGAATAAAACATCAAATGTGAGAGGAAATAGGTCACTTCCACGTAATTAAGGCACACGCCGAGACATGCGTGAATAGGGCTGTTCTACATGCGTCACAAAGTTAATTCGACACATTTTGATAATCCATACTTTGAAAGTAAATTCGTCACATGTATTAAAAATATGTGTAAATTCGTCACAGGTGCATGAGTGTTACTGTAAAATTGACATAAATCGTAGCGATAGCAACCAACATTATTGATTTTTTGTGCTCGAAATTAAATCTACTCTTGCACACGCTATCAAGCTCTTGCCAGTTAAGCATATGTCCTACACCTGAATGACATAGAAGAGAAAAGGCACTTTACCATGTGTGCTGCATTAACACATATAAAGGAACAGGACATTGAATACGCTTGGTTCGTGAACGATGTGACGAATTTACAATAAGCAAAATTAATATATTGAGAATTGTGACTTACACATACTTGTTTTCGTGGCAAATTTACTATGTGACGAATGTACAACAACCCCGTGAATATAATATGACACGCGTAAGGAAGTGAGCTAACACGAGCATACATTATAACCGTTTTAGCTGTACTTTGTTGAGCTTTTTTGATATGGGATTTGTTTGTTTTAGAAAGAGTGTTTGTATCATTATTGTGGATTAGATAGAAAGATGTACTATGTGCTTGAAGCTTGATTTTGGGTTAGGCAGAGGTGTATCAATGTAATCCACAGTTCGCCGGTATGTTTAGGTCCCATGTAAGCAAATATCTCTTCTCATATAAAGATTGAATGAGCATTATTTAACTCTAATTTCGTCCTGTCTTATGTAGCTGGTAGGTATGTTTTATAGTGGCACATACTGTTATAAGATTCGTTAAAACACTCGCTTTTGCCCGCCATTGCGTAAGTATAGTATCTACCTATACAATAAAACATGCCACGTGGTAATATTGAAGCATTCTATCAGTATTTTCCTTTTGTAATCGAATCAGTTGAACGCAGCAAGTATGTTCTTAACAATATTTTCTTTAATTTATTTTCAAAATGAATCGTTTACTTTATACGTTTTATGCCTTGGCTGAAGGTCTAAATGTATAAAGGCAAATCCAGAAATTCCGATGAATTGGCCGGGAAACTCTAATATGCCATTCTAAAATAAAAATAAAACAAACGAAATGTCTTGTACACATTACGCTACCCACAAACAGGTACACCTATGCAATCACGAAACAATGTATCTCCTCCTCTCTGAGGCCCCGAAACACACGAAACTCGCAGCCAACGGGTTAATTGTGACGTCACCTTCTCTCGGCTGGTTCTGCTTATAATTAATCACAGGCCGACGGCAGACGAGCTCCGTATAACGTTGTTATCGTTCTGGCACACGCCCCAACTTCAACTGTTTCACACTAAGTTTCAGTGAGAAATGGTGTGGTAATAATATGCTTTTTAAATTATCTTAGTTTGTCTTGGAAATTGTAGAATAGTGTTACAATACTGCCACTAACTGCTTTAGTGGGCTAAGTGCGAGAGTGCGAAGATCTTTTATTGAAAATACTAGGTTAACACATTATATTACACATACCATCACGCCTGTATTCCCCGAAGAGTTAGGCAGACTTGTAAACAATGTACACCCACAGTTCGCTGGTACTTTTTATGTTCCATGTAATAGGGGGCGAGTCTATTGCCATTAACCACAAATCCTAACTGATCTAACCCTGGTCCGAGCTGCTACTAAGAATTTCATAGAAAAACCCAATAACACTTTGCCCGACTTGGGAATCGAATCCAAGACTCTAGAGTAGCAGTCGCGTTTAACACAGTGCTGTTAAGCGCGACTGCTACCTCGTCAGCCTAGTGAGGCTGACGAGGCAGTCCAAATGTCCATAATTTTGTTCATTCTTTATTTAAATGTCAATTGGTATTAATGGGGTTACTGCGCTTGTCATATAAAACTAAACCAAAACACTATAGGCATAAATCAATTTGAAAATCGACTCAAAACGAATGCTGCTAGGACCGTTTGAAACGTGATCTTTTTGATAAAAGTTTTCGTATTTTTTTTTGCAGTCTGCTTTTTTATGTTGGTTTTATTGAATTTCGAATCAAGTTTTATTCATTTTTACGGCCTGAAATATTTTTTTATTACGGGTCCGGCGGAAATGTCAAACTGCCATAATATTGAATTATATTTTTGTTAAAACATTTACATTTTATCTACCTGGCTAGGGCTGTGTGTCAACTTAATCCAAGTTACCGTTGTCTGAATACCAATTAGTACGTGGGTTTCATAAATAAGTGTTCCGCCTTGGAACATTTTGATACAGAATTATGTAAGTTATGTAATGTAAATAATGTCCAAAATTATGAGACTTGAGATTTGTAATTGTATTTTGTTGTTGTTTACTTAACTTAGTTGTAGGTACGAAAATATTACATTTAAGCAAATTGTTTCCGATCAGGCTAAGTGAGTAATTAAGCTTGCACCTTGGGAGAGGCCTATGGTCAGCAGTGGAAAGGTGATTTGAATACATTTAGCGCTAAATATGCTTAGTGATTTTGGTGAAAGAGTGCCTTAGTGTTTGGAATTAACTATTTCCAACTTATTTTAATCGGTTGCCGCGATGAACCTTCTAAGTACCAACCTCTCAAAAGAACTATACAAATTCCCCTACGAAATTAATTTAGCAACGTAACCCCAAGCAATTTTTTACCATAATATACATATTTACCTTCGTGATCTCCGAGCAATTCGTTTGAAGTTGAGTTTGTACGGGAAGTATTTTAATTTTGCGTTCCTCTGGAGGCTCGGCATCATATTAATGAGATTACAAAAATTAAACGTGTAACCTTTAGCGAAGTCAGTTGGCGTATTAATTAATTTAATTACGTATAGAATTAGTTAGCACTTGTTTGATAACTTTCAGCTTGGTTTTGAGTGGGTAGAAGGCTCTGGAAATATTTGTGTAGGGATTAATTTTTGATAGTGAAACTAATCTTTAATAATGCCAACTGGGTAAAAAAAATATAGGATTATCTATAATCAATTCGAATAGAAGAACATACATACATACTATTACACCTGTGTTCCTCGAAGGGTTAGGCAGAGGTGTACCAATGTGATTTTGAATTAAGACTAAGTGTTAAAATTTTTCTCCATTAATGATTTTACTAGATTCCGCCCGCAACTTCATCCAAGTTAATACATATATTGTTATCCTAGGGGTGCCGTGTACTTTTCCGGGATAAAAAGTAGCCTATGTGATATTCCAGACTATAATCTATCATGTGCCAAATTTCATCTAAATCCGTTCAGCCGTTTTAGCGTGAAAGAGTAACAAACATCCATCCATCCATCCATACATCCTCACAAACTTTTGCATTTATTATATTACTAGGAAATAGGATTATGAGACAGTTGACATACACATACATACATACTTAAACTCACGCCTTTTTCCTATGGGGGTAGGCAGAAACCACAGAACGCCACCTGCTACGATCCTTACATACTACTTTCGCCTCGTTCACGTTCATACATCTGGTCATACAAGCACGCCGGTTACGAGTACTGTACACCCGACCTTTCTGAAGAACCTCACCAATAGGGTCAGGGTAGGTCTTTCTAGGGCGTCCCCTTCCGGCGTTGCCACTCACATCTGCCACATAAATACCTTTTGTTAGTCGCCTTTCACTCATCCTCTCAATATGACCGAACCATCTAAGCATACCCTTTTGAACCTTTGTCACTACATCCTCTTTTAAGTCGCAACGTTCTCGTATAATCTCATTCCTAACTCTATCGTTCAAAGTTACACCACACATACTTCGCAAGGAACGCATCTCCACAGCATTAATCCTACTTTCATGCCTCGTTTGCCATAGGTACCCAACATTCACTTCCATACATAAGTGAGACAGTTGACTTTTTTTATAACCAAAAAAAAATAGTCATCACTGGGCGGCCTAAAATCATTACGGAACCCATAATAAGAGTTTTGTTATAATATCCTTTATATCCGTTATTCTACATTGTGTAAGCGGAGATTACCATGCAATCTGCATATAGCGGTTGACTTTACTACCGGTCTTTCAGGGGGTGGAAATACTCGCGATTATGAACATCATTTATATGGGACAAACTGGGAATATTAAAAAAAAAAAACAACAAAACTTTAGCTCCCAACTTTATAAATAAATGACGCTACCTTAACCATAGAACGCACTATAATCCCAGTAATGCGTTCTTGTGGGATAATAGTTCAATTTTAATATTATAGTATAAAATTTTATTTTGAGAAAATGACTTTTTATGCGGGCGCAGCCGCGGGCAGGGGCTAGTTAATTATATTGTACGTTTTTATGAATGTACGCTTTAGTGAACAGTGTTGCAGGAATCCATTTAATTAAATGCCTCTCGATTGTAGAAACCGATACAGCTTTTCTTTTTATGTAAAAAAAAATGTAAACCAATCAGTTTGATGTCCTCACAGATATAGGGCTGTCCTGTATTGATTTCTTGAATATTCATTGGGATGTCGAAAATATAAGTCTCTGTGACAAAAGATTGTATTTGTATAATAAAGATGAGTTTTTTTTATGATTATCTTCTATTTAAAGAATATTAAGTAAAAACAATCAATGTTTCAATCAATGAAACGTTTTAAACTTGGCATAATTTTATCATTTGACAAGGTCGTTATAAATAAATAAATAATAATAAATAAATAAATGAAGGCCAAATATTGTACTAATTAAAGGCGTACGGTCGGACACAGACTTTTGCAGTCTTAATCATAATTTTATGTTAATTTATTCATTTCATACTTTTCTAAAACCTAAGCTTAACAAACCATAACCACACAAAAACCACTTCCTAGTCCTCACAAAATACCGCAATCCCTAAAAATCTCCAAAATATTGAATACATTCAGAACCATTCCTTATTGATAGCTAAATATTTCGACTATCGAACACTTCGGTTCCACAATCTCCAGACGGGGACAGATAGTCTAATTACCCGACTGCGACAGAAGGAGGGTTATGTTTTTCGAGGGTATGTTTGTATGTATGTATGTATGTATGTATGTATGTATGTATGTATAATTGTTTGGCACGCTCTGCAGGCTGAACGGCTCGATGGATTTTAGCTTGAGAGGTGTCGTTAGATTCGTATTTACTGTGAGAGTGACACTGGGTATATAAAAATAAAAAAAACAAAATGGCGGATTTTTGGCGCCAAATTCAAATGTTTGACTCGCTCTGCAGGCTGAACGTCTCGATGGATTTTAGCTTGAGAGGTGTCGGTAGATTCGTATTTACTGTAAGAGTGATACTGGGTATATTAATTTCTTCTTTAAAACACTAAAAAAATAAAAAATAAAAAACGGTAATTTAAAAAACTAAAAAACCCGACTGCTATTCTTTAAAAATCCCTAAAACAAGATAAATTGTAGCAGTCGGGACCCATTCGGGACCATCTGCAATGTAATATAGGTATGTGCTTTCAATTCACTAATCCTCCATTTCTAGAATGGGTCCCGACTGCTACAATTTATCTTGTTTTAGGGATTTTTAAAGAATAGCAGTCGGGTTTTTTAGTTTTTTAAATTACCGTTTTTTTTTTATAAAGATATATCGCGTAGAAAATATAAAAGATTTTCCGACTTGGGACTTGTGAGATGGAAGTCTTGGATCTTGGATAGTGACTCGGAAAATTGCAGAACGGTTGTGACATCACACTTATAGGATTACTTACGTAGCAAGTCGAGAGGCTCAGTGAACAAGTTTATAGTAAGGATTCTAAACATGTGTTGAAAGTTCCAAAATATGTTTTGGATTTAGACGTTTTGTTGGCAGTGCAGCGGTTGTATTTGAAATGTACTCGTAGCTTATTTTTGTGGTTTGTTAAGGTAATGAAATTTTAAAAGGAACGCTCGTTTCGCAGACGTAAAAAATATTTCGATAGCGATAGATATATTCTTTTTATAAAATACTAGCTGTTGCCCGCGGCTTCGCTCACGTCAGCCTTAGTGTTACTTAACCAATTAAGGATTGAATACTATGTCATCATAATCTTCCAGCCATGTCAAATGGTTTCTAAGGTTAATAATAGTTACAACTGTGAGTTTTAAAAATTAGTCAGTAGACGCCCGGAGTCTGATTTTTTGTCCGGTTGGTAATGAGCTTGCACCATACCTGGGATTAAAACATATTTATGCGGAGGGTATATGATATGGCTTTGCTATTCCTTTCGAAAATACTGTGATGTGGTGTCAAAATTTACTTGTTTTTCTTTCTCTAACCGTTGAAAAGCATTTTTAATAGGTTCTGCTTAAACACTCACATTGTAGCTTTGATCTGTCTAGTATCAAAACCGTAGAAATGAATCTTGTAATCAGAGCAACTGCCAACTAAATCTGAACTTCATGTTAAAACCAAGTTAATAATAATTATGTTATTGTGAAAAAGTATGAACAAAAAACAGTAAGCATATGACTTATTAAAAGGCTAAGCAAAGTTTTACCTCTCAAATTACCTTTCATCTATTGCAGAATGACGGTAATAGGTAACCTTCATTTTCATTTTAAAGTTCATTTGTAAGCATGCAGAATATGGTCTGTTGACAGTACCTACCTATTAGAAGAAATTCTGCATGCGATGCATGATTAATGATTGATGCATGATTCTACATGTATCGTAAAAGCTTGAAGTCTGAGAGACATTTTTTATACCGTATAGGTTTAATTATTTTTGGTACACTTCTTGTTGTAGCTAATTTATTTCTGTTTAGCTATTGGAATAGAAGTATGTTTTTTAGTGGCACACATAACGTTTGCATATAAATCGTACGACACTTGTATGAAGTGTCGAGGTTGGTAGGCCCACGGTGCAGTGATCCTTCTTTTTTAATGATGGAAAATCGTCATATGAGTTCTTCCGTTCTGGCAGAAAGAAGTATCAGACTCTTACTGACTAAAATCCATCCGTTTTTTCCTAATGCCCATCGCGTTCCAGAGCCGCGGTGAGTCTTTCGAACAAATTCCGTAACCGTAGCAGGCACTGGCCCTAGCGGGCCCCGTCTACTGTGCTGATATCTCTTTGAGACGTGGGTGAAACACAACGCGACGTCGGCACGGGTATGGTTCTGATCGGACGGCGAGCCACCCAACGCTCGCCGACCGGAGGCCCGTTGCCGTCGATCGCCTCTATGAGGACACGGCGGTGTTCCGCCAAAGCAGGGCAGACCTCCACCTAATGCTTCACCGTGTCCACCGGATGATCCTCACAATGATATCACTCTGGTCCTCATGTCCTCATGTCTCATGTCAACATGTCCGGAGAATACCTGCGTCAGAGCATCATGGTGTTGCGGCGATCCTACTATCGATATAACTTGGTAACTCTTTAAATAGTCTGAGACGTCGTTTTTTACTTACGAAAAATATTCTTAGCGTAGCTAGAATTTGTGGAATCAGTACAATTCTGTTCCGGTCATTCCTCTTCAGTCGAACCATGCATATTTTTTAAGTTATGTAAGGTAAAAAACTACACCCACCTAAACCTGTTTTATTATAATATTGAAATCCTACTGCATCAAAACAAAAACCTATTAAAATAATAACAAAAAGTAACAATTGATTGGAATTGACCCACACAAAATATTTTACATGGTTTTCAGTAAACAGTGGAACTATTCACTTTATTTACGTAACACAATTAACTAAAAACAACTATGTCATATTTGAACGGCCCCGTTGGTCTCCTGGTGGCCAGCAAAACTGTTGATCATGGGGTAATGGGTTTTTCCATTACGAATTTCTCAGTAACAGCCCGGAGTACGGACGTTGGTGGTGTGACACTCACGTGTCTCGGAAAGCACGTAAAGCCGTTGGTGCTGCGCCTGATCTCTCCCCGGTTGTGTCGGATTGCCGACACATCGGACTATGGGAGTTAGGGAAGAGGGAGCGTTTGCTCACACGCTTGTGCATTTTAATATCTCCTGCCTACTTGGCTAGTCTGCTATATTTAGCCGTCGTGGCCAGAATCGGTCTCGTTTTGAATTCTATTACGCAATTAACTGCTTAACTCCTTGTGGCTATGACTTGACGATATTTATTTCATAGGATAAATATTATGTTAAAAATCTTGAATATTTTATGTATTTTACACCAGTCCCGTGGTAAAATCTTCGCGGATAATAAACATAATGCAATAACGCTTACCTACTTAACTCCATTATTTGTTACAAATACCCAAATAGCCTCACTTTTTATTACAAAACCCACCACACAAAGAGAGAAGTAGATTGTGGGAAGGAAAACAGCCTCATGACTACTTGAAGCTGCCAGAGTACCTGCTTCCCGGTGAACTCAGTGATGTATCTAGAAGGTACTGGTATGTCTCAACTGGTGTAAATTATTGTTAGGGGAATCATCGATGCGAAAATAATTCAATCGCGTTATATAAAACAGCCATGTGTTGCCCGACATTTAAAGACTATTTTGTCATTTAATTTAAAGAGTCAAACAGACAGATTTTTTTTAACAATACGTATATTTTCCGCTCTACTATCGTTCCCACACCTATCAGTTTGTTTATTTTTTAGATTTTGATAAATTAATAATTTTGGCTTCAATATTGTTTATATGAAACTATGATTGTATAGACATTATTTTTTGCAGAAATAATAAAATATTTGAAAAATAAGAAAGCAAAATGTTATGGCGGAAGAATGCCTACTTTAATTTTATTAAATTTTGGAAATGTTCTATAATTAAAAATGTATGTAAAAAATCACAAAAAGTAAAACAGTTATTGGGGTTTGAACTCATACCCAGAGACTTGTAAGGCGGTCATCGAACCATTAGACCACATGCTCTGATAGAAAGTACTCTAAAATAGCCGTTCTACTCTGTCACGATTAACTGCTTAGCTCCTTGAAGGTATAGCGTTATGATAATTATTTAAGTAGCTTAAACCCCAGCTACCTAAAGTATTCTTATGTTTAGTCTCGTACTTTTATAAACGCGATGTAATCTGTAGGAGAACAAAACATAATGCAACATTGCTCAGCCCCCAAAGCAGATAGCGTGATAATTTATAGCCTACGGTCAAATTTGGCCTATGTGGAATATATATACAAAAATTGAACAGAATCTGTCCGGCAGTATTTGCGTGATGCTCTAACAAACAAACAGACAAACAGACAAAAATTCTAAAAATTGTATTTTCGGCATTAGAATCATTCCCCGACCTCGTAGCAATCACTTTTTCTCAAAAATATTAAATGTACAGTTTTGACATCGCTACAATTTTATTATATGTATAGATAAGGCATATGAATATCAATTATTATAAACACGCCAAAAATTATGTGAACTAATTTAATAAAGAATTTAACAACACGTTGGTGCAGTGGCTGAGCGTTAGGCTGCGCTGCGTGTCGCGGGTTCTATTCCCGTACGGTACAAATATTTACATTGCCTACACATAGTTGTTCAGGGTTTAGCTGTTTGTATATTGGAGATCTACGAGAGAGTCCTATGTCCAGCAGTGGACGTCCTGAGGCTGATATGATGATGATGAGATAATCTCAAGAAGTACTGATACAATTACATATTTTTTTACACTGATAGGAAGCTACACTATTGCCATGTATCATAGGATATATTTTATAGTAATGCCAGCTATAAAGCAAGCTAGCCATATATACAGAATATAAAACAATAAAGAAACAGCTGATTAATTAACATGACATCGAAACAGTGTTTCTTTCATTAATGGAGCTTAATTGAAATTCGTTCATTACATCATTGTCTTTTATAGAGAGCCGCCCATTTATTCAATTTAAAACCAAAAAAAGTACTGTTGGGTAGAAACATTTTCGAAAAGGATAATTATTTAATTATGTCTAATGACCCATAACTGAATAAATAGTGTAGTAGAGCTCTTTGTGAAGGAGATTGTCCGGGAAAGTACTACCACCATACCGTATTCACGCCGCAAAGCAACGTTGCTGTGTTCCGGTTTAAAGGGTATGGGTGCCGGTGTAATTACAAGCAAATGAGACATTTTTTCTGCTACGCTAGAGGTCCCGGGTTCGATTCCCAGGTCGAGCAAAAAGTGTTATTGGGTTTTTCTATGAAATTCTCAGTAGCCACTCGGAGTTTGGATTTGTGCCCGGTTAATGGCAATAGGCTCGCCCCCTATTACGTGGGACCTAAATATACCGGTGAACTCTGGGTGTACATTGGTACACCTCTGCCTAACCCTTGGGGAATACAGGCGTGATGGTAATTAGGTTTACTTTTCACAATTAAACATAAATTGTACCTAAGAAAATTATGTCATTGTTGCTTCTTACGAAAATAGACCCTTTGGCACTGCTATCCACATTTTCCCAACAAAAGTATCATTTAATGCAACCGATACACATAGTATAGGTGTTGTGACGTCACATGTGGACAGCTTTTGAGCTGGCGGAGGGAAAGCCGGCGCCGTAGCCACATGCGGTCCCCCCATGACATCCGGTAAAAGCCCCGCCTTTAACGATTGCTATTCTCAAAGTATTCGTTAATAGTGTATTTTATTTTTGGCCCGTGCCTCGGCAAGTACGTAAAGCCTTTGGTCCTGCGCCTATTCTCTCTCCGGTCGTGTCGGATTGCTGTCCCATCGGGCTATGAGAGTTAGGGAAGAGGGAGTGCACCTGTGTTTGCGCACACACTTGTGCACTATAATATCTCCTGCGTACGTGGCTAGTCTGCATTAAGATTAACCGCCGTGGCCGGAATCGGTCTGGAGGATTACATTTTTCATTTTTTTTATATCACTGAATGTGGCAAACAAGCTAACAGCTCGCCTGATGTTAACCGGTTACCGCTGCCTATATGGACACCTGCAACACCAGAGGCATCACTCGTGTGTTGCCGAACCCGTCAAAACCTCAAAACCTATTTATGATACCGAATTATTACAGGCTCACTCCAGGGCAAAGGCCTCTTCTCATGGCATCTTCTGAAGGCACGAATTGGCAATTTCAGACTTACGGCTATATCAATTATATAGGAGCAGTAACTAAAGACGTAACTTAAAACGGGTAATTAAAACCTCGTGAACGAGGTCGCGAACAGAAGTTATTAAATAAATAAACTAACGCTATTTTCGAAAAATAATATGTGTTTCTAAATAATATAGTAGATAAGAGAATAGTCCCCTAGACCACGTCAGCTATTTTTCGTTACTTTAGCCGCGTGCTACCCGTGAGAAATCTTTTTAGTTTAGAGATTTATTTTCAGCATTTTTTTTTTCATTTTCTGTTGTGAACATGAAACAGTTGGTTTTCCTTTTATTTTGGTATCTAATATTTTATTTATACTACATATTACCTACTAGTTGAAACGAAAACGCAATGTTTTTTTTTATTAATCGGTAACGAACTGAAATACGACAGTAATTGAGTAAAAAATTGCATAATTGCGAGTAAGATAATAAATGCCCCTCGGAATATTATACGCACACAATTTTGAACCTTGTTTGTGATTACTTTTAGTTGCTTAATAGTTTGATTACTCATATTATACTTCCTGTATTGAGATTCTTGTACGGTATGATACTTTTAGGGCAATAATTTAGGGAACATATTTGTGGATCGGATTTTTACAAGTTTGAGCCCGCGACTTTATAGCTTAAGTTATTCCTTAAAACATGAGCTATTTGCCAGTATATATAAGAAAGTACATATGAGAAGAAAAAGGATCACACAAAAGCATAATCATAGCACTAGCATTTCTAGGTAAGCAAGCAAGTTCAGCCAGCGTGTCATGCTCTTTAATTTGGATTTTAAAACCACCAAATACTCAATACTTTTTTACCTTTAAACAGAATTGGTTTTACTGAAAAACCTGTCATATTTCTCACCCCTAACATTTCCAGTTGTGCTTGCTCTGGGCACCCTTTGTGTACTTGACGATCGGCAAGCAGCAAAGGATAATATTTTTTTAGGTTTATTTTTGTGAAGCTCGCGGCACTCGCAGAGAGATTTTGTTAGGGAATATAAATACCGGGTCTTGACTTTATACAGGTGTAGATTTGCATCCTCAAACAACTAAAAAAACAAGTTAGTAAATATTAAGTACAGACAAGGTATACAAAAAATATATATATACCACAGGCGTGAGCCTGTATTCCCCAAAGGGTTGGGCAGAGGTGTACCAATGCACACCCACAGTTCGTCGGTATATTTAGGTCCCATGTAATAGGGGGCGAGCCTATTGCCATTAACCGGGCACAAATACTAACTCCGAGCTGCTACTGAGAACACAACAAGGCCAACAACACAAGGCAAGGCAACAAGGTATCGTATTTTTTTTTCAGTCAAGCCGGCGGCTTAGCTGATGTTAAGCGGTCACCGCTGCATATAGACATCTGCAATATCAGAGGCCTTGCAATCCTAGATACAAAGATGAAATGTCTCATGTGCCTGTAGTTACACTGGCACCCCTTCAAACCAGAACACGGCAACGCTACTTTGCGGCAGAAATAGTTATGGTGATAGTACTTTCCCGGACGCGCTCCTTCACAAAAAGCTCTACTACTACTTAACCACTATTGTTACTCCCAATACCACTACTATTTATATTTCTTATTACCTTCTGAAATTTGACGAGGATGCAGAACTGCACCTTGTGTATCTTGAGCAATGTTGAGGTGGGAAGCTTCATTGACTTTGTTTGATGTAGGTATCTTATAATGTCCTTATTCTTTTTCTTTTCGGCGTTGTAAATAAGAAAATAATATTTTACACGAATTTTCATATACGTCCATTTTTTTTTTTTTTTTTTTATAGACGGGAAATCATCAAATAACTTCCCCCGCCCTGGGCGGGGCGGGAGGGAGTGTCAGACTTTTACTGACTAAAACCCGTCTATATTCCTTTCATGTGCCCTTTGCGTTCCGGGGGCGCGGTATCTCTTTCGAACAACCCGCAGCCCCGGCAGGCATCGGCCCTCAGTGGCCCCATCCAAGTTTGCTGACATCTCTTTGAGGCGCGCGTGGAACACGAACGCGCCGTCGACACGGTCTGTCGTTAGTGAACGTACGGACGGTGAGCTACCCATTGCTCACCGTCCACAGACACGCGTCTACGGTGGCCGGGAGTCGTCTCGCGGCTCCCGACGCCCGGAGCGTCTACCGCGGCGGCCGCTGGGACGGGGGATCCTCCTTTCCCTCTCCCGTCCCGCCGCCTCCTTCTCTAGCATTACAGCTTCGCAGAAGGAGGCGACTGCTTCCCATTCCCCCTCGCTCCGGACCATGGCCTGAACCAGTGCCGGACGCGAGAGGGCGCCGCCGCCGATGGCCGCCTCGAGGACTCGGCGGTGCTCAGCCCAAGCAGGGCACACCGCCAAAGTATGCTCCACCGTGTCCTCGGGGCGATCCTCACAATGGTGACACCCGGGCGTTTCCTCCCGCCCGATGAGGTGCAGGAACCTCCCGAAACATCATATATGTCCCTAAAAGTGTTGTCAATTAAACCATTACAGGTACTATTGGTTTGTCAAGAATAGAAGTCGAGCAGTTAGTCTTAAAAGTTGAAGATAGTTGAAACGTTCTGAAACGTAGGTAGGTTCCTATGGAGACCAAATCTATGTTTCATCCTCTTTGTGTATATGAGAAAATTACATCTAGTATAACAATTATGTAAAACTTACCTGCAAACATGTACATAGTACAAGCGCACATATTCAAGAGTACCTAACAGCACTTAAAATAACGATAAGTACTATCACTTTTCGTACCTTAAAAAAGGTAAAACCATACACATTTTTATTTTTCACATCGCGCTATGCCACGTCAATGTTTATTCTATTTTCAACGCAAAGGTAAGAGTTCGACAATGAGTATATCAGGGGTAGCCAACTTGCTTAGATCTATTATTTATTTATTTGCTAGTTAACAATCTCGGTACCCTAAGGTCCCGGACCTTTGAAAGGCGTACGAGGAGCCGAAGCCAACTCGCAGAGGCCCCTTACATGGCTTAACACTGAAATGGAAAACCAGCCGACAATTATCCCTGTTTGCACTATGCAAATGCACCCAAGGACAATCCCCGGCTGGCGCAGGACTATTACAGAATATGGAAACAAAAAAAAATAGGGCTATGGGTTTGGGTTGCTTGAATGGACTGGTTTTCTGACACTATGGAAGGACTATGGGCCCTGCCAATCAATGTTTTTATGACACAGATAAAATGGCAGGGGGTGACTAGCATTATTATTGTCATACGATTTACACGTAAGTCGTATGACAGTTCAATATAATGATGTTTATTCGCTGGCCTAATGATGGAGCTGGAAAATGGCTACAGAAACTCTGCTACGAAAATTATGCTTTTAAGAAAATCTTAAATTAAAATCTATTTCAGACGGTTTTATTATGTACGTTAAGGCAAAAGCTTGTTTCAAAAAAGGATTTTTTTACTTTTATTTTTTGTAAGTAAATAGTTCGCAGATACGTTATTAAATATGAAAAAATGTAGGAAAAAAAAGGCTTTTATTTAGAGTATATCTACTTTCTTGCTTTTAAAATTAGAACCCTACTTTTTCCAGGCTATAACATTATCTATACGAAACAAAGCCTTGTTTAAATCAACAACAAATCAAGAAATAAACTTCAGTGCCCACTGGAATTTACGATTCTCGTCGTAAAATCTCGCGAGTCATTCGGAGGCCGAGAGCGTTCGGTCATAAAACTCCCCTTTTTTCATCCACTGGGCATTCTGCTGGGCCATCATGGGCATCATAAAACGAATCTTCACTAACCGTACAATTCACACCGTAAATACGAGATAATAATTCTGCAAGAAAACTCGTGAAGTCGTTAAAATGTTTCGCAAATGAGATCGAGTGCCCAGTGTCACAAAGTAGTATTCAGAAGAAGGGCGATTTTGAACACATAACATGCCATCACGCCTGTTTCCCCGAAGGGTAAGGCAGAGGTGTATCCATAGTTCGCCAGTTTGTTTAGGTCCCATGTCATAGGGGGCGAGACTATTGCCATTAACCGGACACAAATCCTAATTCCGAGCTGTTACTGAGAATTCCATAGAAGAACCTACTAACTTTTTGCGTGCCCTGGGAATCTAACCCTCTTGGGTTTCACCCTCTAGCGTAGCAGTCGCGTTTAGGACCATTAGGCTTACGAGGCATTCCGAACACAACGGTGAAAAAACTCACGCACACACAGACACGCTATTTATTGTGGTGCGAGTGCAGTCGCGGTTGTCATTTGTTTGTGATCAATTTACATATCCGTCTATGTAACTATATAGTAGTAATTGTTTTCACTTGTTGTTTGAATCTAGCTTTCTCATCATCATCATCTCTCATCATCTCGCCCGCCTCTCATGTACGAGGTTGCACCGAGCACGGGTAAGTATTTATATGAATTATAAAAAGTCACATTGATACTTACCCTTACTTACTTCGTAAGTTTATCTTGGACGTCACTGACATCGGTAACCATATCAGAGGCCCTTGAGGCGATTTAGATACTCGGACACTAGGGTGTGTGCGGTCGTTAGACCTTACTGCCGACACGATGAAGAAAGATCATCATCATATCAGCCGCAGGACGTCTACTGGACATAGGCCTCCCCCATAGATTTCCAAAAGGACTGGTTGAAAGTGGCCTGCATCCAGCGCCTTCCTGCGGTCTTAATCAGGTCGTCCGTTCACCTTGTGGGTGCCTAGATCTGATCTGATCTAGCCTTCTGTAAGTATTTATTCCGTGGTTGGGTGTTATTGCATTTTTACTAAGATTTATTTGGGCCTGTTTCGTGTGCGTTTTTATTAGCTACATTGTTTGTTTCAACGAGTAATGGTTTTGATGTTCTCGGGTGTTACAGAGAATAATTGCAATGGGTCAACGTTTCTTCAAGGGTAAAAGTAAAAAGGATTTTATTGTAAGTAGGTATACATTATGTATGCTAAGGCTACGTTAGTATAATTATTATGAGTATTGTTAGTTATGTAGTGTCTGGCAATAATGTTTGTTAGTTTTTAACAAAATTCTCAGAAAACTTTCTGCAAAACATCTGAACGTTAAGGATTTTCAGATGTTTTACAGCAAGTTTTCTGAGTAACCTTTTACACCTGATTACAGATAAATTTTCTTTAGATTTATTATATTTTTTATACCTAATATAACGTACTATACAGCATTCAAAGATTACGTAAATTATTATTATGAAAAGAATTTTCAGAATCAGTCCTGTAGTTCCGGCACAGTTTATTTGAATGCAATTACATTTCCAACTGATAATAAAGTCTTTTTCATTCATTTCCATGTAAATACCACTCTTTACTCAAAATATTATGCTAGACAGTAGACATTGTATACAGCCAAGGAATAACTAAATTGAAGTGAATATTTCTGCAAACTTACCTAAAAGTATTTACACTGAAATGATGTTAGGAGACTGAAAGGCAAAGGTCTTTGTTTACTTAAACCCATCATACAAAAATGTACCTTATTACCTACATTTGTAAGTCTAATGTAAACATTTATTTGGCTAGGAAGTTCTTAAGAGGACTTTCTTGCGTCCCACAAAAGTAGTCTAGTCATATCTTGGTTAAATATTTGTATGGCTTATAGACATATGTTGTTGTTCCGGGTCTGGCTGTTTGTGTATGTGAGTTTATATGGTTACAAACGCAACCACGATACAAGAGAAAAGTTCTAATATTTAGTGTAGTTTTTTTCTTTTAATACCGTTGAGTAGTGTCAACATCGTGTAAGTTTAGTATTGTTAGTTTATTTATACCATCACGACTGTCTAACGCTTCGGGGTATACGAAGTGTTAGGCAGCGGTGTACCAATACACACCCACAGTTCGCCGGTATGTTTAGGTCCCACGTAAAAGGGCGAGCCTATTGCCATTAACCGGTCACAAATCCTATCTCCGGGCTGCTCCCGAGCATTCCATAGAAAAATCTAACAACACTTTTTGCTCGGCCTAGGAATCTAAGTCCTCTAGCGTAGCGTAGCTTAGAACCACTAGGCCAACGAGGCAGTTATAATATTATAGTCATATTTTTCTAATATTCTACCAAGAATATAGGTCTTCTTTACTCAACTTCAAAGGGGTGGCGTGTTTTCAGAAGGGTGAAGGTCAATAGCATCTTAAAAGTTCAATGTCTGTGAAAATGACACAATGTCTCATCTTTTTTAATTTGTGAGCTCATAATAATTAGGTTAATGAGTTGGCACTTAATTTCACAGCAAACCCATTTGTCGGCGAAACTTGGAAGTTACATTAAAATTCATTACCAGAAGATTATTAATGTGACAGTTTGGATGTTTGTCAGTTTTGTTGCACGATCACACTTTTTTTATGTCATTGAATGGCAAATAAACCGACGCCCCACTTGATGTTAAGGGACCGTTGCCGATAGACAGTTGCAAGGCCTCTGGTGGCCTTGCAAATGCGTTGCCATCCCATCGCTCCTTCACAGAGAGTTCTACTACTACTAAGATCACGTTCAAACGTGTGCTTAAACTAAGTGTATTTGGATGCAATTAACAAACAGTTTGATTTGTTCTACACCATGTATTGCAACCGCTAGTTACATTGAAAATCAAAGATAAAGCTTACAAGTTTTCCTAACTTTTAATACTCCTACGATCTCAGTGGGTTGTGTACTACTACATGCACCCAAGCACAATACGTACGTTACATTGAGTGCTACCATCTTATATCTAATAGAGATTTTACAAAACAAAAATAAAAGTCGATTTACAGTAAAAATTTTGGCTCCACATTACTTAGTTTGATGGGCATTATATCCTGATGTGTCTTTTCATACCCCGTATTGCATACAAAGTACTCTTTGTAGATTATAAACTTATAATCTTAGCTCATAAAGTACGCGCGAGTGAAACCCTAGGCAACAGCCAGTTTTATCACTAAACATTTTACTACAATGCATATGTACAGGTAAGCATGTATGCAATTAGTTATTTAACAACCACTTAAAGTGTAAAGTAGATAATATACTGCAGACATAAAGTGGTTTTCGTCCTCGAATTAATAATCTGCTCTTAACATCGCTCTTGGGAGAGATATTCGCGAAACTCTGTTGCATGCTCGTGTCATATCAGCTTAAGATATTACGTTTATTAATAAATTGAAGATTTACACGGGCACTTAGAATTTATACTTAATTAGGAGTGTGTTATTTAATTTCAAAAATGTATCGGTGAAGGTAAATTTTGCCTGTCTATTTTAAAATATGGGAGGAAAACACAAACATTTGTCCATACTTTTTCCGGGGTTATGTTGATAATGGTTTTTTTTACCGTTCATTTGCATTGAGATTTTTTCTCAATAACATGTTTAAGGAAAAAGTTTAGGGAGGTTTTTGCCCAAGAGTGAGACAGAAAAGGATGACAAAAAATATGATTTAGGATCATACATCCATTTGGAAATTAGCTTAAAGTAACATATTATGTATATTTTTATTTGGCCAAAACATTCCATCTAACGGGTAAATCGGAATGCATGGGAGAATGGATCGAGACGAAACTTTAAAAATGTATCGTTAAAACAATAAAGTTGGTTTTCAACAATGACACAAAATCGTAAATTATATTTTTTCGCAAATATTTGACTTTTTTTTTCGTAATAAAATATACAATTTTAATGTAATAATCCGTTCAAAGTTTCGTTACTTTTACCCCATTTTACGGTATTCGAAATAAGCCTATTTGAAGTGTTTGAGTTTTGTCAGCGCCTTAAGAGTGACAAAATAATTTTTAATCATTTTTAAATGGCCCATAGTCTTTTTCCACCCACTGTAGACAAGCCATGTCACTCTTCTCTAATCTGTGACATTCTTGTCGACCATTTTCCAACAGAAGTGATAATGCCAACGACCCGTCATATTTAGTTCGCCCCACGCAACTCATTGTCTATTTTCAGCCACCTTGTAATTCAAAAAATTTGACCTTTTACCACTTTTTTACTTTTTTCAAATAATTTTTCGTCAGAGAGTGTTTACTGTCGACACTTGAGATCATTAAATAATACTTGTTTATTATTGTCCCACTGAAGGGCAAGGCCTTTTCTCATACAGAGAAGGCACGAGCATTGAATAACACGCTTGCTTAAGGCGGACTGGCGTAATAAGTTCAGATTTTCTCACGTTTTGCCGTTTAACTAATGTCAGTGATGTCCAAGATAAACTTAGAAAATAAATATGAAAAACGAACATTGGTACCTACTTACCCGGAATCGAACCTCAACCAACAAATGCATAAGAGGTGAGCGCCTTAACCACAGGAGAGCAGAGAAAGCATTAACCTAACAAAGTATTTATGTAAGTTTAAATAAGCTATACACTGCTGAGGCCAAATAGGGTACTAAAAATAACCATTACACTAAACGAGCAAGCTATCTACTACACTTTAGTAATAGAATCGTTCAGAAGACCGTTAAAGATCTTATTGAAATGTACGTAACATTGTTTTGTTTTACGACATTTTCTAGTTTTCGCTAAGCTCCATTCGGACAGAAACGGTAGCGGTGGCGGCCATTTTGTCAGTTTGACATAATTGTAATGCCACTTTGTTTTAGTTAAATTGTAAATTTTTAATAGAATAAAATGAAATTGTACAAATGTATTATGTAAATTTAAAAAAATATCTTTATTGTGATGTTTTGTGGCAAGTTTAAAAACGTACTGATATTACAAAGATCAAAGAAAGATCGATCAAAGATCGTAGATTGGTCCTGGATTGGAACTGTGGGTGTACATTGGTACACCTCTGCCTAACCCTTCGGAGAATACAGGCGTGATGGATGGTGATATTACAAATGTCAGATAATACTTTAGACGCCTATCTAAACGATGCTTTGCGGGAAATAAAATGCTGAATTTTCAGTAACGAAAAATGTTGTTTGATTTTTTTTGTTACTGAATGTCGCTAAGGTTTGATAAGGAAGATGGAATTGCCGTCCTTTGTAAACAAATCGAATACTTTTGTCAATTAAACATCTTCAACTGTAACATTTACCTTCTACCATTAACCGTCAGTAATAATTATGTTTCCTCATCCTAAATGTTACCGAAAATGAACGTCAAAGGAAAGCATTTCTACCGCAAACCAGTCAACAGAACCTATATCAAATTATGAGTGAATTAGTAACTTGAGAGGCCAACAGATTGCGTAACGTTTACCCAGCAGTTAGCTACAGAGTATGTTTGCTAAGAACCTTCATCTCTTGTGGTTACCCCTTTTTGTCACAGACTGGCTAAATGATCTAGTGATTTTGTTTGTGTACACAGGGTGTAGTATGACAAATCTCATATACTATAATCACAAACTACGTATACTGACCATCAAACTAAATAAGTTTGAGTAAACATTTTTGCTGGGAAATGACTTTTCTCTTGAATGACGTTGCTTAAGCGTCTCCGCACACGACTTGGGCCGATTTTTGACAGATTTCTTCTTTTTCGAGAAGAAACTGGCAAAAATCAGCCCGATAAAATTGATAATCGGTCAAAATATCGGTCGTGTACGGAGACGCTAAGAGTACAGGGTTCGTAGGGATAACTTAAAATTCAGTTATACGTATAATAGTTAAAACTTGTTTTCGTATATAAGAAATGAAACTTTTGTCCTTTAATATCTCCGTAATCAGAAGGTTCCTAGGTTTATCTACACTAATATTATAAAGAGGAAAGATTTGTATATTTGTACGTAACTAATACGATTTCAAAAATTCTTTTGCCGTTAGAAAGCCACATTATCACTGAGTAACATAGGCTATATAACATCGCGCTACGATCTACGGGAGCAGAGCAGTAATCAAAGACGTAACCTGCATTAATGCAGGTGAAATAAGACACGCGGACGAAGTCGCGGATAGTTCGATAGTTCAAAAATAAAAAGAATATGTTTCAAATGGGAAGAACATAATTTAACTTTCGGTTTCGTTACGTGTCTTTTCACACCCATTGTTTGGCATTTGTACTGGCAAGAGAATTTTCTTATGAAAGAAAGTGTACTGTAATAGTGTTGTCAATATTGTCAGGTCCGATTTTTGCTTATTAAGTTTACCTTCCAGCCTTGCCGTAGAACGTTGCCTGTAGACCAACTTCCACTCTTATGTTCTTAGTAATAAGGTTAAAAACTTGTTGGCTACTAACGTACGTACGTAGATATAAGTCAGGATATGACACCTCTAAGCACTCACGGGAAAGCCTATTGTTATACTAGAAGCACGTTGCGTGAGTAAAATGATAATAAAAATGGATCGTATCGAGTGTCCCTTACTATTCCTAACACGTTTTCCTGGGTGTTGTATTTTCATGACACGTTGTCAGTATTTTTGACGACGATGCTGTAAACATTGGTGTAAGAAACAGCTGCCGATCTTGAGGGCTCGGGTGTTATAGTTAAAGATCTCAGTGTCGCGGAACGTATGTCATTTTAGCATGGCTGAAGTATTGAGCATAGATAGATATGTCGTTAAGATAGTAAGCGTACTTGCTAGATTCAATGCTAGGCCGTTTTACAGGACAAATTTTCAGTTATGCTAAAATGAAGTAGGTCTCATGACTATGGTGTCTTACTTCTTTATTCAATTAGTCGTTAGTATGCAGTAGTAAATTTGTGATTGTGGCTATTTTTTCTTCTCAAATTAGAACATCTAATAGGGCATGATAAGAAGAAAAATGTAATAAAATAAAAATTTAGAATTTAGTTAGAAGCGGTCACTTGTCAGGTTGACATAATTATACTATCTGACATATTATTATTATGAATCAGTATAATTATGTCAAATTATGGAGGAGGCCTATTTCCAGCAGTGGACGTCATGCCGCTGATATGATGATGATGTTGATGTCTAACTGACAAGTGACTGCACACCCCACATATTATGTGTTATATTATGTTGACGGGCCTGTTGGTCTAGTGGTTAGTGGCCCTGACTGCTAAGCCCGGAGGTCGTGGGTTCGATTCCCACCCAGGACAAACTTTGTGTGATGAGCATGATTGTTTGTTCTGTGTCTGGGTGTGATTTATCTATAATATGTATGTATTTATAAATTATATAAGTATGTATATCAGTTGTCTGGTTACCATAACACAAGCTCTGCTTAGCTTTGGATCAGATAGCCGTGTGTGAGTTGTCCCAAGATATTTATTTTATTTTATTTATTTATTTATATCAATACAATTATGTCAAACTTAACACTTTACACATTATTATTATGTCGGACCACTGTTATCTGACATATTATTATTATGTCAAAATATATCCAACTGTCAAGTAACCTCTACCACCTCTGTCTGAACAAAACTTTAATTTTCTATTATATTTTTCTGATAGATTTACCCACGTATCATCTTTCACTACTTTCCACTCGTAAAGGTCTATTCACAGTCAACGTGATAAGGATTGCAATACATAAAGACGAGCCTTATCATTCTTATCACGTGCATGTATAGGCTGTTGTATTTTCACGGCACGTCCCCTGTACTTTGACGTTGGTTGTAAACATGAGACGGACGGGGAGACGGTATGCTGTGTCTTAATAAAAGACCTTTTAGTAAAGTTACAAGGTACAGTTCACCTTGTAGCTTTGATAAAAGTTTTGTTGTCTACGGTATAGCATATTATTTTTAATGGTTTTATTGCGGTAGGCTTTTGTTTTTAGGGTTTGTGGACTGGTGTAGTACTATGTACCTACCACGTATATTTATACGTAGATACATATCTATTACTATAAACTTCGCAACATACATAAATACATACCTACATACATACATAGGTAGGTATGTATTTATGTATGTTGCGAAGTTTGTTCGAAGTTACCGCGATCCTGGAACACGAAAGGGTTTTAGTCAGTAAAAGTCTGACACTCCGTTCTGCCCTGCCCAGTGCGGAACAAGTCATTTGATGACTTCTCATTCTTAAAAAAAAGGAATGTATGTATGTGCGTGTTAACATTAAACAAACATAACAAACAACAACAGCGTTAACATTTAATTCTTTTTTCTCCGAATGCTGTTAAAAATGACAAAATAATAATTTATTTTAATCATTTTCTATACCATTTTATAGACCGACAGGTTTTTAAGAAATAAAAAAAATACAGCTGTTTGAACGCGTTAATCTCCGGAATTACTGGGCCTTTTCCGGAAATTATTTCGCTAATAGGAAGCTAAACGTAGCTTTCTGTATCCCCGAGGCTATATTTTATTATTAAAAAATTCACGCTGACGAAGTCGTGGGCAAAAGTTAGTCTTAAAATATGATAATGTTTATTTATTATAAACGTAATACTTAATTTACAATCTATGCATCATTAATATGAATAACAAGTGAAGTGATATTTGGTTTTTCTATGAAATTCTCTGTAGCAACTCGGTGTTAGGGTTTGTGCCCGATTAATGGCAATAGGCTCGTCCCCTATTGCATGGGATCTAAACACACCAGCTAACTTTAGATGTACATTGTTACACATCTGCCTAGCCCTTCGGGGAATATAGACGTGGTGGTATGTGTATGAATATAAATTGTTATGTTCTTTATTTGTATAATTATAATTTATAAGAAAATACTTTGTTGCTGTGCCATAACAGGCTCCATATTACTGTACTTTGCTATTAAGC
Organism: Caradrina clavipalpis; assembly: GCA_932526535.1. Taxonomy (NCBI): domain Eukaryota; kingdom Metazoa; phylum Arthropoda; class Insecta; order Lepidoptera; family Noctuidae; genus Caradrina; species Caradrina clavipalpis. Next base: position 5,609,313 of record OW052110.1, read on the forward strand.
TTCATGTAACATATGTCTGTCAGAAGCTCACGTGTTTGAAGTCGTTTTAAATCTTCCCTGAGCTTGCCACCTGCCTGTCTTTGAGACATAAACAATGACGACTTTATACACAACGAGAGACAGAATGTTTTCATACACAAATACTTGCTTTAAATGTCAATTTGTATCCATCTGCTCAATTTATATTTACGAAATGACAAATTTATTTTAATTTATTTAACGAGGCTCTCAGCCTAATTGATTTGAATTTTCCAAAATGAAATGAAGCATACAATCATCGGCTTACTTAATATTCCCGTTTCGTCGAACAATTTTAAATTAATCTCGTCTGCTCAATGGGAAAGCCTTCATTACAAAGATCCTTTTCAATTGTAGGCTTAAAAATACTGGCTGCTTTTAAAATTATGTTATAAATCCTGAAAAAAGAACTATAATATTTCTTTTTCGTTTAAAATGAGAGGCCTATAATAACAGAGGAACATCTGGATGGATTGAGAGCAATGACAAAAGACGAAAGTTTGTACGACCTACTTACCTAATATTATAATTTGATTGAAAACATGATTGATTGATTATAGTTCATGGCAAAATCGTAGTGTATGGCTATAGCGTAGTATATCGCATGTCTATGGCGTAGCGTAGCACATGCCTGTGGCGTAGTACAAAATTACAGGACTACGCTACTAGCGTATGCCTACGGCGTAGCGATAAACTATGATCTGTAGCGTTATGAGATGTTATGTTATGTGAAATTAATTTTCTTAAGAAGAATAGAAACATTGTACTGTGACGTATTTAAATTCCTATAGACCGTTACATTTACATTAAAACCGCTTTTAACTAATTTCTTCCAATTATTTAATTTCGCAATCAATAAATCTGTTTCTATTTCAACTGCCCCGTTGGTCTCGTGGTCGCAAGTGCGACTGCTGTGCAAGGGGTCCCGGGTTCGATTCCCAGGTCGAGCAAAAAGTGTTATTGGGTTTTTCTATGAAATTCTCAGTAGCAGCTCGGAGTTTGGATTTGTGCCCGGTTAATGGCAATAGGCTCGCCTCCTATTACATGGGACCTAAATATACCGGCGAACTGAGGATGTACATTGGTACACCTCTGCCTAACCCTTCGGGGAATACAGGCGTGATGGTATATGATTTCAATTGAAAATGTAAACAAAGGTCGAATATCGTATTATTCATACAACAGATATCGATTTACAGCACCTCTGTGATTCGAGCATATGATAGCTACTATACAATTACGTTCCGATCGAGTTAGGATTCACTCGATTCCGTGAATTGCCTCGAGTCGAATGAATAGTTGATGCTGTGCTTCGAGATCGGTTCGTTGACCTATGTTTCTATAGGGTAGGGTGGGGTATGGAACGATTTCGTAGTAACCTGATTCAATTCCTTTTATTTCATTGATCTACTAAAGTTTTCATATCAGAATACTATTAAAACAATCATAATGTTTATTCTGGTGTTCATTCAATATTTTTAAAGAATATAAGGAAAAAAAGCTATTAATAATCGAGCATTTAGTTTTAATAATTACCTTAAAACTATGTAGTTGTTGTTTCTACAAAAAATATAATGTTACTTCAATAAATACTATTATGTTATTAAGGAGTCTAAAAATTGCAGTGTTTTCGTTATTATTCAATGTTTTTGTTTTCAAATTACCTTATTTTTGCCAGAACAACCCAACACACAAACTTTTTTTTTGGGACAATCCCGCCGCTCTTTTCCCATTCACTGCAACAGTAAAGCTAAACTGTCATAGATCCTCCACCGAAATCATTTAGAAACACACAACCTCACAATAAATAAATTCAATACGTCTACTAATTTAATAATTATGAAAAATGTATTACATTACTATCCAGCTACAACAGTTCATCTAACGTCCCAAACTCCGGCAGTCCGCGCAGAACGCTACCGGGAATATTCTTTCCAATTACAGGCATGATGTATTAGTTCCCCACTTGCGCAAGTTCGCCTTTAAACTTGCACAAGTCGCAACCACTTGCAAGCGGTTTTGCTAGTTTGAGAACATTATTATAACTTTGTTTACTCCTGCGTACTATAGGCATCCTTCTCGTAGTTCTGAAACACTTTACCGAACTGAAAATGAAAGTTTGTGCTGAGCAAAAAGTATATTATGTTCAAGTGGTACTGTTTCGAAGGCTTAAGGATTTCAAGTGCTTACTAAGTTAGAGATTGTAAAGGTATTTTGTGATAGGATTTTATGCAATTGTAAAAATGTTTTCTATTTTTGTAATGTTTCTATTGTAGTGTTTTGTATTCTGCCTCGTTAGCCTAGTTGTCCTAAGCGGGACTGCTACGCTAGAGGTCTTGGGTTCGATTCCTAGGTCGAGCAAAGTGTAATTGGTTATTTCTATAAAATTCTAAGCAGCAGCTCGGAGTTAAGATCTGTGCTCGGTTAATGGCAATAGGCTCGCCCCTTATTACAGGGGTCCTAAACATACCGAAGAATTGTGGGTGTACCAATGCACACTCACAGTTCGCCGGGTTTACCGGTCTAGTTAAAACTAAACTATCCCTAACTATTATTGCCACAATCCATTATTATTTTCTCATTACCATACAATGACGTCACTCGACCCACAACGTGTTCTGTCAGCGAACAAAAATAAAGCTTATTACCCACAGTTGTGAAGCCCCCACATATTCACATCTGTTGAACAAATTAGTTGCGAGTGTTCTAGATAACGAGCAGGCGATGCTTGTGGTGGCCACGAAATACGCGCTGACTTCTAACTACGGCGGTCCTACTATGTGTAACGTGCCTATTTATCATAATTATTAATGTACATTTGTGGAGAATATCATATGCTATCGACAACTAGAGAAACTATCGGTCTATGGCTGGGTCAAGAGTCAGATGTAGAAGGCAGTTGCTTTGGATACGGCACGCATAGTGAGGAGGTTCAGGTTTTTAGATCTTAAACCACTGTCAGATTGGGTTCTGCCACCTAGTTCGGTCAAAGCACTTTTTTATAAACAGTTAAAAAAAATATTATTTGTAATTTCTTTTTTCAAATTTACCTAAACAGAAATAGATAGGCACGCCTTGTTTTACACTGAACACATGTCACATATCAGCACCAGCAGTGTTATTTTGTAAAAATCTTCCTTGGTCACTTTACCAACAATCCCTGGGGGATACTTTTACAGAATACACCAGTAAAATCTAACATACACACGTACTGTACAAAATGATGTTTTATCGTTAAAAGCAATGGTAGAAAAGTTTAAATATTTTTGTTATAATGATAAGCAATTGAGGTTTTGTTACCATGGAAACTTATAATAACAAAAGAACAGAGAGGTAGCTAAGTGATCATAAATAAAGTTACTTTATCGGTAAAATATCTGAACGCAAATAAATGGCCACGCAATTTCACAGACATTTGGTTCTCAGAAAGTTTAGAGTAATACAAGGTTTATGAGTAATTTTATTGGAATTATTATTTCTGGTTGTGATTTTTCTTTAATATAAATAAGAGAGAGAAGGGAAATTGCGAAACTAGTAGTTTAATGAAAAGGCTTTTATTTTTCTTCTGTCTTCTTTGAAACTTGAGTATCAAAATCTTTCCTTTACTTTTCGCCAAGTAAACTTAACAGATACATAAAGCAAGTATGTTCGTCGACAAAAAGAGGGTGCGAAGTCACATTATAAGCTACATCTACATACCTTCAGTTTGGGATACCAGCGTCGTGAAACCTACGTCATGATAGTAGAGCAAAATTTTGAGGATTAATTGAGGAATATATCATTAAGAACAATATCCTGTAAAATTATGAAAAACAAGCAATGCTTACTTGCTTGTTTCAATACTGAGCCCTTTTTAAGGTTAAAAAAAAAAGATTTTGCTTGCCTTCTTAATGACATATTTCTGTATGTATACCCAAAATTATAGTAAACACATACCATCACGCCTGTATTCCCCGAAGGGTTAGGCAGAGGTGTACCAATGTACACCCACAGTTCGCCGGTATATTTAGGTCCCATGTAATAGGGGGCGAGCCTATTGCCATTAACCGGGCACAAATCCAAACTCCGAGCTGCTACTGAGAATTTCATATAAAAACCCAATAACACTTTTTGCTCGACCTGGGAATCGAACCCAGGACCTCTAACGTAGCAGTCGCACTCACTACCACTAGGCCAACGAGGCAGTTAGTAAAATTAAAAGCAATATAAATTCTCTTGTATGTCGAAGAGATTGGTGCTGCAATTAGCTAAAATACAAATTCTTCTCCAATCCCCAATATCAAATCTGGTTTGGAGATTACCGGCGTCTTTTAAGTGGATGTATTTAAATTAACTAAGCTGCACAATATAAGTATTGGCCTAATAAGGTACATTTTTGTAACTATGATAACTCTATTCAACAAATAAATATGTTATCATTATAATGCCCAAATAACGTACACCCAGCGACTCTGAGATCTTGTAAAACATCCCACATTCAATTGTTTTCAAATATCTCGTTAAGCTAAACAAAGCTAAACACTGGCGCACATTTGTACAAACTACCCTACAGAAATCTTAACTCAGTGTGGAATGGTTAACACGAAACAAACTACTTGTAACACAAGCTTGGGGAACTTTGTTAATGGTACCCATACAATGTATGTGTATGTTTGTATCTTTGTATTTCTGTATCTTTGTATTTGTAAGGAATTATGGGGTTTGTATCTGTTTCTGATGTTCACAGAAAATCGTTACCATGGATAACAATAGGATTTTTCTCGATGTTGTAATATGTTTATGTTTTGTAACACACATTTATATTGATGCCTGCCTCTGTCTCTAACTGCCTCGTTAGCGTATGGTATGGTATTTAGTGCGACTGCTACGCGGTCTTGGGTTCGATTTCCACGTCGAGCAAAAAATGTTATTTGGATTTTCTATGAAATTTCTCAGTAGCAGCTCGGAGTTAGGATTTGTGCCCGGTTAATGACAATTGGCTCGCCCTCTACTACATGGGACCTAAATATCCAGGGATCTCTCGCCTTCCGCGATCTCCGACTAGTGCCTGCCCTCCTCTACAGGCCTCCTCAGATGCAGGGCATCCTTAGGCTGATTTAAAAAGTTATTTTTAACACCGCCTAAAACACGGTATCTTAAAAAAAGCAAAATACCGTAAAAATATGACGTAACCGTCAAACATTATTCACATAAAACAAGTCACATATGACGTCACCACTTTACAGCCTCATCATGTGGCGTCACCGCAGCTGCACATCTGCTTACTCATCAGATAACACTTCCGTCGTGAAGTTATACGCCGCTGAAGCGTATAAAGTGGATCATATACAACAGATACATATAGGTACAGGAAGGATTGTTACCGAAGTTAGAAATTGTAATTGTTTAATGGATGTAACGCTCTTCGGTGGATATTTATATAAGGATCTCGACTATATTGAAATTATAAACGCGAAAGTTTCGTTGTCTGTTTGATTGTTTCGTTATTATGCCTAAACTGCTTCACCGATTTTATATAGTAGAATTCTGAGGAAAAACGTGGACAGTTTTTATAGCAATGTTTGTTTGAAGGGTGAAATGGGATGTTGATGTTATATAAATAAATTATACCAGCTTGTTATTATCTCACTGCAGGGCACATGCCTCTTTTCATATAGAGAAGGCATGAGTATTGATCACCACGTTTGCAAATTGTGGCTTAATTGAAATAAATAATTAGACTTTGGCTTTAACTTTGAATTTAACCACTCTCATCCATCACGACATTTTGTTGAATATGGTTTAGCAGAACACAAAACCCACACGGCAAAAGTCACGCGCAAATGGTTAGTCAAAAATATATAAACAAGTACTTGCTATGCAAAATTTTGATATTCTGTTCCATTACATGGAACTTTCAGAACATTAATTTCAGGCGAAGAGAACAGTCGACATTTATAGCGTAATTAGACATTCGAAATAGCTTTATCAAAGTTTCCTGAAGACTTCAACTTATTTATATCGCTGTATAGTACTTATTTAAAGTTTGCTTTAGGATAATGGTGTTATAAACGTGAAACGGATCTTTATTCTGTAGAATCTGTTGTTTGTAAATTGAACTTTTTGACGTATTTTTAATGTTAAAATAATAATAATAATACTAGCTTTTGCCCGCGACTTCGTCCGCGTGGATTCATAGTTCCCGTTCCCGGGGGATTTCCGGGATGAAAACTATCCTATGTCCTTTCCCGGGTCCCAGACTATATCTGTACCAAATTTCATTGAAATCGGTTCAGTGGTTTAGGCGTGAAGAAGAGACAGACAGACACACAGAGTTACTTTCGCATTTATAATATAAGTACGGATTTTATTCACGAAAAATATGAGTATAGTAAATTATACATGTAACAATAAAAGTGGTTGTGTAAATAAAAGTTTAAACGCATCGCTTGAAGGCAATGTAGGCATAGCCTATATTTCAGATTTCAGAGCCCAACCCCTCGGGCAAGAAAAGCAATACTTAGTATAGAAATACTGTTACCTAAATACCAATTTGGGCTATCTAATTGAGAGAAACTAAAACTAGAAGCAACTGAAAACAAAATCTCTTTACAGTTCTCACAATTAATAATTTATTTAAAATTCGAATTTGAACCTATTTGAAATTGTATTCGTTAAAAAACTTAATTTGAAAATGGAAACCGTTACATTATCTACAAATTATACTCAGAATCAGAAACAATGAATTCAAGATGCCATAAAGTAAATACGGAATTTAAAAAAGAATCTGTACCAGCGTGCTTGAACCGTCAACTGCAGAGCCACAAATTGTAACGCAAAGAGTTTAAAACGAATGAATAGGGCAAAAATAATTTGTAGTACCTATGCACCGTGCGTGCACGCCACTTAAGTTGCAGAGCACCCTACAGGGAACTAATTTGCTATCTGTAAACAGAAAAAATCTAGGGCAATGATGTAGCTTTTATTTTTAATGTGAGCGAAGATTTTAATGGGTTCTACTATTTTGTGACGGAATAAAATATAACTGGCCAAGTGTGAGTCGGGCTTGTACAAAGGCAATGGGGAGGGGGGGGGGGAGTATTGTACAAACGTAGAATATTTTAAATCACATAGAAAAGCACTTTCCTTGTACAGTCCTTTCGATTTTTAACTTTATTGAATGTTATATCTGTTTTTATCGTAAAACACACTCTGTGAAAATTTGGACATATAGATGGATAGGCGGACGGATTAACACATATGCCATCACGCCTGTATTCCCCGAATGGTTTGGTAAGGGTACCAACGTACATTCACAGTTCGCCAACATCAATCATTTGTACACAGTTTTGTATATCATACATACATAGTGTTCACATATTGTGTAAAAATCATATTTAACCGCGTACTGCGCGTACAATTTGGTTAGAAGAGATAGTGCATAAATGCAGGAGCTGAGCAGTATCTAAAAACGTAACTTGACGCGCAGGTGAAAGAAGCCACGCGTTCGAAGTCATCAATAAAAAAATAGATTATAATTTAATGGAGTGTTATCATTAGACAGTGAAAATAACTACATAAACACACAACAACAAAGAAAATGGCCTTCTTTCAAAAACTCTAATGGTAAAAATACTTCACAAATGCTTAAATTAAAATCCTCTAATAAAAACAATTGCCCAATTAACCTTACTCGCATTAACCTAAAAGCAGTAGGTCACCAAATTCAAGGAGCTATAATAACTTAATTGTTCAGAACTCAGTATTCAATGTAATTGGAGCAATAATTATCATGTAAAACAAAGGCCAAGATGGCGGCTTTTAGGTTTAGGATATAACCTTGACAGGTTTTATTAAAGCTTGTATAATCGTCATTAAAGATTACATCGAGGGCTGTAGTTTAAAAGTGCCGTAAAATAATAATAAACTAGCTTTTGCGGTTACTTCGGTCGAGTTCATTTTCTTAAGCATTTGAAATTTTTCGATCATAAAAAATAATCTATTTTACATACATATTACGATACTATATACTATATTACGTTCATAAACTTATGCCTTTTTTCCATGCACAAAACGCCATTTCCTACGATCCTAACATAGTCCTTTTGCCTCTAGCTTGTTACTCGCTAAATACTCTTAAAATCTTGTCAAATATAGTTAAGTATTTACAATAGTTCAATGGAGCAATCAATAAAAGTGCGACAACGCATTTTATTTAACAAAAGTTGTTTTAGTCTTACATACATTGCTTCGTGGCTAATTACGGGTAACACCAAAGCCTCTAAAACCCACAGAATTGTTGCCAAAATCCCTGTCAGGCAATATTGCCGCTAACATAAAAAGAGCCTTCAAGAATTAAGCTCCACCGTCAGCCGGTGAGCACATTTCAGCGCTCGAATAACTCTGCGAGGGAGGAATTTAGCAAATCTCCCTTCATAGGGATAATCTGGCGTCTAAAACGAGTGTACATTGCGAAGTCATAAAATGGAGTGATAAAAAAACACTTTGCTTTAAAGAGAGATCATTCAGACGATGAACATTTTCTGCTTGAAATCGAAAGTCAGTTCTAAGTCATGCACAAAGGGAGTTAGTTGTAAACTTTTGTTGTGATAGTGAATAATGTTTAATAGGTTATTTTGAATAAGAAGAGGTTTTTGGAGTATTTTTATTTACACGTATTTGGGCATTATTACGTACGATCTGAATGATTGTACTCTGTTACAGAACATTTACCTAACTAAGCGTCGGCACGGGTGTTAGTTAATAAAAAGTGAAGACAACTTCAACAACAACGCATATGCATAAGTTGCTTCGCATCATTCAATATTTTTCCGACGAATATACTATTTCATTAGAAAGTTCATAGCTTGTTTAATAGGCATGGGCAAAGTGTATCATTTTTGCGATTGGATCATTTGCATCTGTATCACTCAACTGTTCCGGATCACTGATATGTTTCATTTGGAACAATTGGAACATCGGCACCGGCTCAAAAGATACAAACACAAACTGTTTTGAATCATGATCTGTTACGTCGCGTCGCTGTCAAACTAAGGCAGAAAAATGTTAGAAGACAAAAAGTTGATCTTTTATTTAGAGAAATGTGCAAACTGTAACAAATTGATTAAAATCGATTTCCCTTCATACTTTACTGAAGCTGTTTGTTCATTTGCGCGAACATACACAATTCAAAAAGCTTTGTCAAAATAAAATGATAACTACCTAGTTTCCTATTTCATACAAAAAACAACCTAATAGTATTTGATATGTAAGCACCTTAGTGTGCATTGTTACGTGCATTGAATCTAGAGCCGCTTCCCGCTAGTTAGCGAGTGAGCGGGATACATATTAAAACCAAGTGGTTCACTACTGAGTCACTGAGCCACTGATCGAGATACATAATCTCGCTCAGTGGCTCAGTGACTCAGTGGCTCACTCGTCGCTAGCTAGCGGTGGCGGCTCTTGACTTTGTTTGTGTCTCTCTCAAATCTCTCACTCGCGAGCGAGAGCGACGTCGCTCGCGTTCATCCGGTTCGCGAAGTAGTGTTCCAGTGTTCCAAATGATGCATTTAAAACGTTACTCAAGTTCCAATCTTTCAGATCAGTATGATGTTTCGGAACAATGAGTCGGTTCAGCAAAGAGTTACACACGCCTATTGTTTAATGAATCTATTGTTTACACAAAACCTAATCAAGCAGCCATACATTTTTCAAACACATTAAAATTCTGACACAATTTCCTCGGTCGTAAAAACTGGCGACGCATGCACTCTTGACACATGATCACTCCATTCGTTCATACTCCATGTTTTCCGCCGTGCGGTGTGTTCTCGGCTTAATTATAGTATTTGGTGGAATCACGTTAAATCCGTAACGTTTGTGCTAAGAGTTAGTGCGTGTTGGTACAAGTTGTTCTGCTAAAGACCTGATTGACTTGTTTTGTTGTTCATCTTGTTGTGAAGATACGTGATTCTCATTTGTTTTATTTCTTTGTTTGGCAGTTAATTGTGTCAGGAGTTGGACGTTTGTCAAAATGTAGTCTTTGATTGGTGGCTGTTGGTATAATATATGGTATTCTGTCAGCGGAATTAAGAAAGAAATGTGGGATCGCTTACGTTGTTTTCATAGATTAGGTCTTTGTGTAATCGATTATCAATCTATTTTTATATCAATGGTATCTAATGGTTATATCAATGTTTTTTTATCAATGGTTTTGTTATATTACTTAGCGGTCCCCCAACGCGGCGACGTTTATCTTAATAATATGAATAGGTTATTTTAATTAAATAAAAGAGAGGAAAGTTTTTTTTTTTAGTTTTTAGTTTTTTTTTGTGTCCTGGGTATCGAACCCAGAACCTCACGCTCATCAGTCGCGTTTGCGACCACGATACCAACGGGGCAGCCTAATAATAATAGTCGTTTTTTCAAGGAGTATAATAGTAAGAAGCTCATAAATTTGGACCACAACATTTGCATTACGCAAATGTTGTAATCCAAATTGATGAGCTACTTTTGGTATTCCACCACTTTAATTGCGCTAAATAATACTAGCTTATTATTCTCTATTTAAATCCAATATTTATATCCTACTACTATTATAAAGGCGAAAGTTTGTATGTATGGATGTATGGATGTATGGATGTATGGATGTTTGTTACTCTTTCACGCTTAAACGGCTGAATGGATCTGGATGAAATTTGGCACAAAGATAGATTATAGTCTGGAATAACACATAGGCTACTTTTTATCCCGGGAAAATGTACGGTACCCGTAGGATAACACATCAACTGTGACGCGGACGAAGTCGCGGGCAGAAGCTAGTCTCAAATACCTTTTGAATAAACATTAAAACTTAAAACACCGCAATTTAATCCATTTGAACAATTTCAGTAACATTTTGGGTACGTATTTGAATATCGAAGATTAAAATACCTACTGTTAAAATATCGATGTTCATAACATCGAAAATGGAAATATCGAACGACCATAAAACCGAAAATTAAAATAACGAAAGTTTATAGTATCGAATGGTTAAATATCCTACGTCCAATATATCTAAAATTTAAATATCTACAAAAGTTACATCGAAAGATCCAAATATCGAAATACAGATTATCGAATGTCCTAAATATCGAAGTACAAACTATCGAGCGTCCTAAATATCGATGGGTACATATAATATTTGAACATCGAAAATTAATATACCTACGTGTAAAAATGGGTTAATTTTTAACATTTAATACATTCATTAATTCACCCTAAAAATACATACCTACAAGTTAAAATATCGAAAAAAAATTGATATAAGTACTAATAAGTAGTATGAGTGGAAAAAGGTTGCTTCTGCAACGTCTCCGGCGCTACGGGAAGTGCAACCCCTTCGCCCTTGCGTAACAAAGAATAGGCACCCATGTTCACCTCCGCAGCTGCGGCTTGCTGGTCGCCCCCGGCGACCAGCCTCAGCCGCTACGGCTCCCACGGGTGCCTATGCTTTGTTACAGCGGGCGGGGGTTGCCTTCCCTTCGCGCCTCCGGATTTTTATATACACTCAAGGGGTAACAGCCAAAAGACTACGTAAATTCGGGGTGCCCCAATTCGGTTTTGGAACAATTTCGACCTATTTTATCCATGAAAATCAGTGTCTAGTGTACAAGCATAGGTCAATCGTGAAGGTATTATTTAGGTCTTTAAATTAAAATATTTTCTTGAAAGTCAATATGTTGTGCTACTAAAGTTAGTGACAGAAACGTATCGCTGCAAAACCGACTCCACGTAGTCTTGTCTGCCCTACCCCTAGAGTGTAATTTAGAATCGCGTAGGCGCGGAGGGGCAAGGCAGCCCGCGAGCTGAGGAGCAGGTGGTTTTAACACCCGCCGCCGCAGCTGAGGTTGGCCGGCGAAGCCGGCCAACAAGCCGAAGCTGCGGTGGTGAGCGTTTAGACCATCAGCGACGTTAAGCTCGCGTGGGACTGCCGGAGCCCTGCAGCGCCGGAGCCGTGACAGAAACCATGCTTGCTTGCATGTTGCATGATTACGTTACATTTACGCAGTAAACAGACTAATGACTACTTAATAGCAACGGGTTTGCAGGGTGTGACAATTTCACATCTACCTACATTTATGAATACACTCATACTGCCTATATAATTTTTTTTCGGTATTTCAAGTAGTAGGTATTTTTAACGTAGATATTATGAATTTAGATGTATGAAATGTTGATATTTTGAACTTAGGCATAATGTCATTCGATATTTTGAATCATTCGAAATTTTAATCACTCGGCATTTCAATCTTCGACGTTTTAAGCTTAGGTATAACAATTTTCGACATTTTGATATAATCGATATTTAAATTTTCGATGTTTTGAACATTGGTATTTTAAGCGTAGGTATTTTAATCTTCGATATTCAAATACGTACCCAACATTTTAGTAAAGATATAAAGCGGATTGCATTAATATTTTATCTCGTTCAAGTACATAATACCAATCGCAGTCTACATTGAGAAAACAAATTGAAATCCATTATTCTATAACGAGTGAGATTTTCTCCGGCTCTCGGAAATTCAATTGTTCAAGAATTCTTGTTACTATCTCGTAGTAACTCAAGCCTACAGGTAGACAGAAGATTGAAGAAATCGATTGGGTACTGAATGCTAAGTAAATCATTTAGAAAATGTATTTTGCAAGTTGTTACTCTGAAACTTGACTATCGCAATTCTTTTGCTACGCCGTAGCCGCGTAGTCGACTACGGCGTAGCAGTTACGTAGATGGGATCCTTTTTGTTTGTTTATTTATTCATTTTACTCTTTAATTCAGAGTACAGTAACGCTGCGAGGCGGCAGAAAGTAGTACGGTAGTACAGTCACTAGCATAAATATGTTCTAGTCCAAAATTATAGTGTAGATAAGTGTAGTTTGCTTTTCATTAAGACCTTGGGGATACAAACTTTGTTCACGCTAAAGACTGTACTTACAGCTTATCTTAAAAATATTACAAAGAGAAAAGATTAGTATTTTTGTTTGTAGTGGATTAAGATATACTCTACTTGACCGATTAAAAAAAATATTTCCCCTAAGAATGCTAATAACTAAGCTACTTTATCACCACTATACTTTCAAAAAAATTAGGGATCCCTAAAAAAAATCGGGCAAAAGAAATTTTGTAACAAGTTTACAATTAGTACAATGTCGCTAAAACATTTCCTAACAATTAAAACAAAGCTTCAAAGATTGTTTTCTATTCATAAATATTTCGTAGATTTACGAAAGATGTTCCAAGTTCGTATCAAAGTTCGTTAACTTGGTCGAACTCCAGACTTTCTGTCACGGCGATAATTAACAGATAAAGTAGAAAAAGGCCGCTTATTAACAAAGTTCACTTTGAATTATGTTATTGTCAAAGTATTTATTGGTCTCTTTGAGTATTGTTATCTTCAGCTTTATTATAATTATTATAAGAATAGATTCATTTTGAACCCTATTGAACTTGAGGTGGTCATGTTGAGAGGATGAGTAAAAGGTGACTTACAAAATATGTAAATTTATATGGTAGATGTCAGGCAACGACAGGAGGAGATCGAGCTTTCAAGGGCATCTCCTTCTGTCGTTGCCACTGACATCTACCCTGACCTTATTGGTGAAGTTCTTCAGAAATGTCGGGTGCGCAGTACTCGTAACTGGCGTGCTTGTATGGCCAGATGTATGACCGTGGACGAGGCGAAAGGAGTATGTAAGGATCGTAGCAGGTAGCGTCGTGTGGTTTCTGCCTACACCCATGCGAAAAAGCCGTGAGTTTATGTATAGATGTTGAACTTGAGATACAAAAGCTTCTGTTCTGCAAAAATGGTGGCCCTGGCCCAAATCTAGTCTAAGCTGCATACTACATATACATATGTATGCATATAGATAGTACTTAACATAAGCAGGTCAGGTCGCCTCATATGCAGCTATCATTAGCATAGCTGATTTTAAACAGAACCTCTTCGGAATTACTTTGCTTTAGGATTCCGTATTCAACAAAATAAAGCTTAAATTATAGGGAAAATATGGGCACCATTTAAGAAACGTAATTTTTATGTATTGTTAAATATTGTATGATGATACGGAAATCTTTGTGAGCACTTCGTCAGTTTTTGGAGATTTAATAAATACCCTGAAAATCCTCTAAATCGATTTCGAAGCCAGATGAAAAGTTAGCAGCAGCGTGGAGCACAATGACGGGACATGCGTCGCCTCCTTAGTTGCCCGTCGTGCACAACCACCTGCACCATCCAAGATCTTAACGAGGGCAATGATAAATGAATACTGGTCGGACAAAAGTTAATATCAGTCAATCGACGTTATCTTTATAACCTTACCCATGTTGGCAAAGTAATAAATGATTAGTATTATTTACGAAAAGAAGAAGAAGAAACTAAGATTTTTTTCGTGATTTCTTGGCATATCCTGGAGTAAAAGTTATTTATCATGCCGAGTACAATGACCCCGTTTCAGGTTTCTGGCAAACAAAAACTAAGTTTGTATAGAGTATAGCTTAGTAACAAATGTTTTGTTCTATTCTGTGGATTATGATCCGGATTTATTATGAGAGAATCAGAGTTCTGACTTTGTACGATAAGTCCTGAGATAACAACTTTTCGTCATAAGATGGGGCTATGAAAAGAGCGATACGTTAAAATACGCTTTTTGTAAGCGTGCATACATACATATGTTTGACTGTATTTCAAAATCTCCTAATACTTCTCGGTTTCAGAAACGTATTTTTCAAGGAATAGAATTGCCCCGTTGCGTATGCGGTCAGCAGTATCGCACGAATATATCACTATGTTCGTGCGGGTTCATTGCCCCGCCTGCCTATACCCATCAGCAAGATGGCTAGATCGAATTCGAAAATCATCAAAAAAAAAAACGTAAACTGTACCTTGTATAGATTTTTAAATCTTATACATTTACGATCACCGCAAAATCAAGACACAATATCCATAATTCATCTGTTGCACTCTCATCTAGAGGCCGCGTTCGATGGAGGTCGCTCGATCTGGATTAAAATTCAGTGGCTTCCATTAGACTTCGCGCTTTGTTTGAGTGGGCATTAAACTGCCGCCATTTTGTTCCCAACTTTTTTTTTATTTACCAAGTCTGTCCGCAAAGTTTCGCCGTGATTTCGATCAATGGCCGTTTACGTTGAAAATGCGGTGTTTGAGCGGTTTTTCATGTTTAAGTTAGACCTTTGTTTATGTCTTTATTTTTTAAAGTCCAGTAATTATGTGTTCGGTTAAATTCTGGCCGGGATTAGCTACACGTGTAAGACGCGTAAACTTTAAAATAGATTCTATGATACTTAGCAATAGCGCAGCTATTCGAACAACTTCTTAAAAATAATTTTGCCCTTCATTGAAAATTTCTCCTGTATCGTGGGTACGTTTACAAAAATATAAACACACACACACAAATAATTAAACCCGGAGCTACTAAACAGCTCATACAAATATTTGTTCCATGCGGGAATCGAACCCTCGACACGCGCCAACCGTGTCATCAAAACACAACTTCTTTAGATTACCTTTTACCAACAAACAATTTCACCTTTAAATAATATTAGTACAGAAATTAGCTAAAAGATGAGCAAAAGTTTATAGAAATACTTTGTTCAACTGGAAATTAAACCAGCTAATGTTTATTATAAGTACTCCCACATAGTACAAGTACCCAAGCAAATGTTCAAAGCGCTATTTATAATAACAAAATTAATATAGTTAAACGCCTAGAGCGATGGAAATTCTTGAGATACTCAGAAGCGATTAAAATGATTCAATATCTTCGTGAAAGGTGTACATGAGAAATATCTGTGTTACGTGTTATCCATATCGTAGAAATCCCTTTAGATGTTCTCATATATGTCTTGAACTTACGTGTGGAACGGATTTATTACATCTTGCGGTTATCATTAGCTATTCAGGTATAAAGTATATGGGTGTGATTTATCTATAATATGTATGTATTTATAAAATTATATAAGTATGTATATCAGTTGTCTGGTTACCTGGTTAACTTTTATTTATTTAAAGCTCTGCTTAGCTTGGGATCAGATAGCCGTGTGTGAGTTGTCCCAAGATATTTATTTATTTATTTGTATTTACTAGACTGGAAGTCGGCTACAAAGAGGTATACTAAAAGGCTTTCATCTTGAAGTCATTAAGGCACTCTGGCGAGACCTAAATACTCCTAATAGGCTCATTTCAAACATGTTTTTTTATCGAAATTTATTGATTTGAGCGGCGCAAAAAAAATAATGACTAGTAGAATTCTTGTTCGTGAATCAAGGTACTAGAAAGAAATAAAATTTGATTATTCTGGGTCGCATACACTTTTGTATTAAGAATTGTTATAAAGAGGTATGAGGATGACATTCGAGAGATGCGGCAAGTTGACTGACATTGCGGGTATGGCTTAACTTAAAGGTTATGTGTATGATACCAATAGCTCAATGTGTGAGTTAGCTTTTAATATCCTTGAATCGTAAACAAGCTGATGCCGACGGCCCACTTGGTGATAAGAGGTCTCCGCTGCCTATAGACATCTGCAATACCAGAGGTTTTGCTAAAATCATTGCCATCCCAGGGAAAAAGTTGAAATGTCTCACGTGCCTGTAATTACACCGGCACCCGTACACTTTAAACCGGAGCACAGCAACGCTGGCTTGCGGCAGAAATAGATATGGCGGTAATACTTCCCCGGACAAGCTCCTTCACAAAGAGCTCTACTGCTACTAGTCACCTGTAATTACTGTAACTTAAAACAAGGGCCTTACTACACACTTAAGACAAAAATAAATAAGCAAACACATTTTTCATTCATTCTATTCGTTTCTACAAAAACTCTTTAATTCAAATAAAAAAAACGGGTAGCAACAGGACAGATATACTCGTAAAACAGATTCCGTCATTCATTTGTTTTCTTTACAATGTAAAAGTTATTTCTATATTCAAAACGAAACGCGGCTTCAAAAATAACCTATCAATAATAAACGAATGAAAACTTTTGACAGGGGCCGATAACGTTAAAAGTTGTACCCATTGTTGTACCAATTTGAATATTAATAGCCGAAACATTTTGATATCTAAATATACCCAGTTCTACACACAAATGGCTGTCACATCAACTTGAAATGGAAGAGACACTCCATCGTTTGAATGGCTACAAGTGTTTTGTTTAACAATACTTTCCCACCATCAATGCTTTTATTAGAACGAATTGAGAATATTTTCCTCGTTATCTGTGATGGAAAGAAAATAAGGAGTTCACAATGGTAACTGTTTTTATTTGAATACTTTGAGTTGGTAACTCGATTCCTTTATAATGGTTTCGACAGAGGCATTTGTTCTTCATTATTTTTTAAAACACTTCGGTTACTTTTGTGTGGAGATCTCTAGTATATAGTTAGTAATGCTTTTATTGAGAATTGTTCCCTCTGAATGTCGTGATGGTGCAGTGGTAAAGGCGCCCACCTCTTATGCATTCAATCGCAGGTTCGGATGTTATCCTTGGATGTACTTATATGGTGCATGTAGTAATCGTCAGTCGGTATCTCAAGTAGTTTTAAGATGTCTTATCTGCAAGTTGGCTGCAGCCAATGACGTGCCTATTTCTGCCGCAAAGCAACGTTCTTGCGTTCCGGTTTAAAGGGTGAGAATGGGTGCCGGTGTAATTACAGGCACAGGAGACATAAAAACATATATACTTCACGTATAAACATGTCTATTGGTATTGCAGATGTCTATGGACAGCTGGGACCATTTCTTAACAGGTAGGCCGTCTGCTTGTAAGCCATATGATAATATAAAAAAACATACCTTTTATTAAAAGTGCGGCACACAAGACATATGCATAACAATACTTCTACGCCAATTAAAGTCGTTAAATTTTATGCTTTTTTGTTTTTTGAAGTCACGACCACAAGTTTGATCCTAATAATGTTGTAGTAACTTATTAAGAAAACAATTAAGGGTACTTTAGCTAATACCCTTAGCAATAACCGAGCGAGCCAAACTTGTATTTACTTAAACTCAGAAATTCCTAATGGAACAAAAGAAATGTAGAAACGTAAGCATATTTAATCTTATTCACTAAACACACGAAAGAGGGATCAAGAAAAAAGCAAAGATTACCCTTCACGGTAAAATAAATTTACCTCTTTGTAACTGTATAATGTGAATAAATAAAGGTTACATTTTCTTTCGTAAATTACCTACATTCAATTTACTTGGAGTACGTTGGCATCTTCCGGTGAGATTTGAGGGAATTCCATTTTTATTTGCTACCGAAATCAAATTTGGAATTTGGAAATGTTTTAATTTATGGCTGCGTAATTTGATTGAGTTGAATTATGTTTGTATAATATTAAGGAAGTAATTGAGGTATTATATTGTATATTGTTGTATGTTTTTCGATAAGTACGATATTTTTAATGGTTCTCATTTGTGGTTAAAGTGTGTAAAAACAGTCAATCAATTAGGCAAAGTTTATAAGATAAATTAACGGCAAAATGACAATAAAACCATCTGTATTAACACGGTGGAAGGGACATCTTAACACAGACTTATACCGTGTATTTAGTTCATAATTCTTGACCCTCTAATGTTGAAATTTAAAACATGCTAAATTAAAACACTAACACGGTCAAAATATATGAAACAGCTTATTGTATTTTGAAAACCAACAAAATGTTATTGCTGGTTGGTGGTTTAGAACTATGTATTGAATCCATGGTATAAGTTTGTGTCAAGATGGCCCCTCCATCGCATCAGTATCTAAAAACCAAAAATATAATTAAATATTAATGAAACATCAGTCGATGTCCAAAAAATCTTTCCCTCGAGGTATTGACACTTAATTACGTTAAGTTTTACATCACCCTGTTTACAACTGAAGTGTTGTTTTTCACGACTGTGGCAATTTGGCGGGAGATTACATCAGGATCGGGTCGAATAAGTCCGTACTTGCTATGACCGAGGGCCGTAATTCCCCGCATTGCAGACAGCACTGCAACAACCATGTTGTGAGCACGGGTTTTAAGTTATAAGCTTTTAGAGACTTTAGCGGAAATTATTATTTTCTTTAAAAAAAGCGTTGTCCCACGCTAGGACTTTCTCCTGTATCGTGGGTGCGTTTAAAAATATATAAACTTACATACAGAAACAGCCAGATCCGGAACAACAATCTGTAGACCATATAAATATTTGTTCCGTGAGGGAATTGAACCCGTGACACGCAGCGTTGCTGTCAAGCGCTTAGCCACTGCAACAACCGTGCCATCATTTTTTATCGTCATTATGTTCTCGCTGAGATCTCTATCTCTATATTTTGACTGTACCGCTGGTCTCGTGGTTGCAAGCGCGTGGTTGTCTAGTTAATTTTTCAACGTGCTTTAATGGATTGTCAATGCTCAGCTTAAAGCTGAGAGTTATATGAAACCACGTAATCGCTGAGTAGTATAGGCTATATTTTATTATCAAACAAAATTTAAGATCCATAAGAAAATTTACACGATAAAAATCGCAACCAACAGCGAAGTATATTATAGAAGACATAAGATCCATTTTCCTATAACCGCAGTCTCTTGCACCTTGCACCACACACAGTAGGACTGAGCGGCGCTGGTTTGATTACCGTTTTCCGTGCACCACGATCGACTGTTGTAATTTGCTTGCTATCATAAAACCAAACGCCCTTATTTGCTACACGGCAATATATTATTATTTGTGTACGGAGTTTATGGCCCCTGCCTATAAATTGTGGAAAATGCCGGTGAAAATGAATAGCGAAGCCGCTTCAAGCGATGTTTTAGGCTGTACACGGTATTACATGATTTTTATAGTCTGTATGTTCGGTAAATATTTTAGCGTTGTCTTACTACTATTCCTTTTAATCTTACTATTTTACTAATATCTTGCTAATGTTATAAATACGATAGTTTGTGAGGATAGACGGATGTTGACGACTTCATTCGCGTAATAGTAAAGGTTATATTAAAACAAAACCTATGGCACTATAAGTGATTAGTGAGCTATAAAGAAGTAACTTACTATAAGCGATTTTTTTTGGAATCATATACATACTAGTACTATTGGCATAGAGATATAAACCCTTTAGAATTTATTCACGTACGCCATCCACGCTTGATAGCCCGCCATATTGATAATAAATCGAAGACAGCTCAAATTCGAGATACTAAAAATATATCAACGTAAACTGAACTCACTCCCTCGTTCGCCATATATTGTCAAAGCCATAAAAAACGGCTGATCTAGATTCTACCATTCGTAACGTTTCCAAATGTATTTTTGTCAGAGTTACGATATTTTAAATGGCTTAAAAGGGTCGCCTGTTGCTTTGTTTTTTAATTTAAATAATTTATGTACGGGTTCGTTTTTGTATAAACGGTGATATGATGAATTTATGCCATATTTTTTGCCGGTACCGAAAAAGGTTGTATGCCTGTAGAAACTCTTTGGTCAGCGATATTGTTTTGTATGGCAACATCGAGACTTTAGGTAAAAGAGGATGGTTTTTTTTTATGCCATTGGATGGGAATAAGCCTACGGCCCACCTAAAGTTAAGTGGTCACCGCTAGCTATAAACATCTGCAATACCAGAGGCGTTGCAAATGCGTTTCTATCACAGAGACAAAGTTGAAATGTCTTTTGTGCCTGTAATTACACCCTTACCCTTCAAATCGGAAGACAGCAACGTTGCTTTGCATATGGTGGACATATGGTGGTTGTACTGTGTGTTGTATGGTGGTGGTTTTGGTGGTTGTACGAGCTCATTCACAAAGAGTTCTACTACTACTACTACTTTATGGATTACCAAAATATTGACTTTATATGGTTGTGTGTATATGGAAAGTAGACATTTAGGTATTCCCCTAGATAAATATATCTTAGAACTGAAATAACAAAATTCTCTTAGAAAAATATTAGGTATGAATGGTTCTTCGTAAACATGAGATAATACAATGTGCAGAACACTCAACAATAATAGTGTGGCTTTTTATTTATTTTGTTAGAGAAAAGAATACCTGTTGCTTACTTTATTAAGTTTATTTTCTCAGAAAGATTTACTTTAAAACTCAATTTCTTTACTGTTAATCCTATTTCATTTGCTGGTACAGTGATCGTGACAGCAAAGTACTTTCATTTTCTTAATCTGCTGAAGCTTTCGCAATAAGCAAAGTTTAACTTTTCTTTTTGCCACAAATGGATGAAGATTAAACCACCTGGGTTCAATGCCGTGCTGAAACAAAAGAGTAACGCCCTTATTTATAAACGCGAAGCAAATGTAACTTAACTTTACTTAACCTTACATTTTTCTAGATTTTAGTTTGGCTTAACTTAACTCAGGGTTTATTAATAATAATAAGCGGGTTTCTGATTTTGATTATGACAAGAGGGTTAGTGCAATCTTTATTATAGACTTACTTCTGCCCGCGGTTTCCTCCGTGCGTAATTTGATATATTATCTTACGGGAACAGTACATTTCTTCGGGATAAAAACTATCCTATGTGTTATTCCACACTACAATTTATCGCTGTGCCAAATTTGCCCCGTTTTATGAATTTATTTTGTATCGTAGGTGCGTTATCAAAAATATAAACTCACGTTCACAAACAATAAAGCCTGAAATAACTACTTAAATATTGGAATTGGATTTCCATTATTATTTTTTAGAAGCAGGCCTCTCTCGTCTCTCTCTATTACAAACACTTTTTGGGAAAAATGTTGATGTAATACATAACTGCCGATCCCTTCACAGAAGAAAAGGCTAGGTTGTTCTATTCAATAATAAATAAAAGTTTCCATTAAAAGCAAAATTTAGAGTTCCGAGTTTATTCCTTTATTTCACGAAACTTGTATTTAAAACCGTGTCTACCTACTATGCAAATTAAGAGATTACCAAATGTTACTGATCCCTGTTCCGAATATGTCTGTCCCAGTATTGTATGCCAAGAGACTTGAGTATGAGCGCTTCTTTGGACCCAACATCCAGATTGGATTCGAATCCTCTTGGATTATACAATAGAATATGTTGTGTTGTTCCAATATTGGGTCAAATGTTTGGACGGCTGGGTTTCCTATGAATGTTTATGTGAACATTCAAGGAATCGTAGTACAGGTTAATGAATATGAAGTTCTTGTTACGACCCTAGAATTGGGTGTGGCATATTGAAATATCGCATTTTGAATTCGGAACAACAGGAGGCGATAGTTTTTGATTATTGTTTTCATTTACCATTATGATAGAAAATCAGTATTAAACGTAATATCGACTGTGAACTCATACTGTGAATGTGACTCCACTATATTGTACTTATTTTAATTTTTGTCCACGATTGACGTAAATGTCCGTTATAGAGGACGTAAAATTGGTTCAGCGGTTTATTCGTGCAAGCGTAACAGACAACTTAAATTTTTGCATAAACACACAATATATAAACCTATTAATAAAAATGTTTTAAGAGAATAATTAAGAAATTTAACATTTCTTTACACCACCGCATTTGACGCTCATTCCTGATAAACAACTAAGTAATGTGCTTAGAAGAAAAGAAAGAAAGCGAAAAGCAAATGGCGTTTATAAACATAATAAAAATAAAGAACCATTAACTGTGTACGTTTTACTGAAGTGTTTGCCTTGGACTGGAGATAATTATGCATTAGTGTAGTTTCAATTAGGGCCTTAATAAAGTCCCCACGACTAATGATGTTTTAGTTGGTACTTATGCCTCTCGCATTCTACCGAGCCACTGGGCTGCTGAGAGTCTCGCATTAAACTTACTGGCTGGCTTATCATTTAAAAACGACATGAGTTTTTCTACACACGTGTTTAGAAAGACTTATGTCGTATTTAAATGGTAAGCAAAAGAGCTACGTAATACAGACATTGCTATAGCTATAATTGATTCAAGATTATGATTTACGTTACAATTAGGATTTTTAAGATTACGATAAGACTGAGGCTCCAAAAATATAACAACATATCATTAAGCTTGAATTCCCCGAAGGGTTAGGCAAAGGTGTACTAATGTACATCCACAGTTCGCCGGTATGTTTAGGTCCCATGTAATAGGGGGCGAGCCTATTGCCATTTACCGGGCACAAATCCAAACTCCGAGCTGCTACTGAGAATTTCATAGAAAAATTAATCATCAATAACACTGCTCTACCAGGGAATTGAACCCAAGACCTCTAGCGTAGCAGTCGCGTTCAGGACCACTAGGCCAACAAGGCAGGACTCGAGATAATTATGCATTAGTGTAGTTTCAATTAGGGCCTTAATAAAGTCCCCACTACTAATGATGTTTTAGTTGGTACTTACGCCCCTCGCATCTTACTGAGGCACTGAGCTACGGAGAGTCTCGCTTTCAACTTACTGGCTGGCTCATCATTTAAAAACGACATGAGTTATTTTATAAACGTTGGAAACGACATCGTGACACAGACTTACCGTGGACTCACATATACCATCACGCCTGTATTCCTCGAAGGATTAGACAGAGGTGTACCAATGCACACCCACAGTGCGCCGGTATGTTTAGGTCCCATGTAATAGGGGCGAGCCTATTGCCATTACTAACCGGGCACAAATCCCAACTCAGAGCAGTAATAAATTGTCAGTAGCACTGATAATTTCATAGAAAAACCAAATAACACTTTGCTTTATCTGGGAATCGAACCCAAGACCTACCTAGATCTAGCGTAGCAGTTGCGCTTAGAACCGCTAGGCTAACGAGGCAATCAAAAAAATATATACCCAATTTTATTTTCTTATTCCAAGGCAAAGCACTTCATTTATAAGGTCCACATAATTGCTATATCTGGAATATATTCCCGGAATTAGCACCATTCTGTTATATTAGGGTCGGCTATTTACGTAGGATTGGCTATTAAGACCATTTTGGTCGATAGCCTATCACTTATAATAATTGGGTGCTCTTCATTGCCTTGAACGATATTCGACGCTTCGAAAAATGGTTCGAGTGAGTAACGTAATTAGGTACGCCCTTCAATCACTTACGCCTTTGTTTTTTTTTCCTCGTTGGGACTGATCTATGTCACTCGTTTGGTTGGAGATTTGTCCTGTAGAATTCGGGGTGAAATTGAGCTGAAGTTTGTCAAAATCTGTCAACTCGCAATGTCTCAGTAATTATAGAGCGTCAAATTAATTCTATATGCCAAATGTGGGACTATAAAATCTAGTAATAACAGTTTAATAATCCCAATCTTACACTTCATATAAATAAATAAAAAAAATGGCGGTTTGACAGCTTTTGTATAGAAAATGTTTCAAACAGTCGTATATTATTATATTCTTTAGATAAATTTTATCTGACTTTACCAAAATCTGCCCTTAGAATGAATTTAGAATGAATGAGCTTGAAAATCATGACAATTACTTTGAAAAAATGCAAGAATTTATCAAGATGTTTGGAATTTCCGTGAAGTTGGTTTTGTTTTCGCGGAACTAAACCCGATTGTGATTTACCTATGGAGGAGTACCGCCATAGTCTTAGGTCCAATGGACCTTACAGATAAGACTTTGGTGGTATTATCAGGAACTAAACTAATATTAGCCTATTGTTCTTTTGAATGGCCGCTTATTTATTGATAAATAAATATAATACATTTTAGAATACCTTGCACATTCCTTTCCATAAACACCTACCTACGTTTTGGAACGAGCAACTAGCTTCAACTTTCTGACTAACTAATCGACTCCTTAACGATTCAAAAGGGTCTGTAATTGATTTAATTGAAATTAAATGCTTTGACGTTTGACTTAAAATAATAGACAAAGTACGAACAAAATAATACGAATTTAAACTTTTTCGCTCCTTTTATTAAAACTGTTTAAAGTTTAAATGATATAACAAGTTGATGTAAAAGTATGTAATTTTATACTTTCACATCCAACCCTAAAAGTCATTCCACTCTTTAAACTTTCGTCTCATTTTAAATTACTTACAGAGTTCGAATTGTATTATCACCTAAAATGTTGATAAGGGGAATAAAAATATATGGCATTGTGAAAATTAGTTAGTGTCTTTAATCCAGTTTTTGTAGTAAGTAGGTACGTAGTTTCGTCTTCAATAAGAGTTTAATTTACGTGGAAATAATAACGAATGAAAGTATTGGAATAACGCTGTCAGATGTAGACTTTAGGACGTTGCAAGAATAGTGGTTTCGATTATTTTAATATTTTTTGAGTTCTCTTCTCTCGCTTTGAACTTGCTCGAAAATGATTAATGTGAAAAAGCTAAGAAATAATAATATAAGTAAAAGGCAGCCTGTGCAAAGGTGAAAGTAAACTATTAAAAGTCTTTAAATTACGTTAGCTATATCTATCTTTAGACAAAATATTGTCTCTGTAACAGTTCTGAAATTATCACTTAATATAAATGTCTAGCTTTTATTTACAAATAGTACATTTATTTCTTCAGAAAGGTCGGGTGTGCAGTACTCGTATTATATATATTACAGATATTTTTTTAAAACAATCATTAAATTTTTCTTCGGGCACAGTCACATTACAAATACAATAAAAATAGAAAGCTCATAGTACATCAAATACCTCTGTATTGTATGTCTACATACATACATAGTTGCAATAGAACACCAGTTGCACGGGCCCCCAAAACTCGAACGATAGCTAAGTCTAACTCCCCTAATCTCAAGCTTTCACCGAAATGAGAAAAGTGAGGAGCGAACGGAAGACTTTCTTTTATCTCGTCTAAGTGTAAACAGTTTAAGAGGAACTCATTAAAACTTTTAACTGTTTGTACCTTCCAAGCACGTGGAAAATGAGTGGTTATGGTCTTGGGCAGTGGTTCTTAAACTTTTATTATTGATAGCATTTTTGTCTTGCTAAGAAACACAAATTGTTCAAGGTACATGTATTCGATACAAATAAATTATACTGAAGTATAAAAAAAAACTGCGGCACTCACACGAACAAAAAAAAAAACAATTGTCAAAATGTCTGTCGGTTTGTCCTGGCTAATCTTTTAAATGAAATGAAGGCGATCAAAGTTACGGGCATAAGCTAGTATTGTTCGTAAGGTTGTTCTATAAATAAAACACGAATACAATAATTTGAAACAAAGAGTGCCAAAAGTACATTTTGCACCGATTTGCAGTTTGGTGTTATAAATACGCGTCGTCGACTTTATTTAATTTTAAAATTATTTGATGACGTCACGGACCGCTTTTGGTTCTATCACGGTCCACCAGGGGTCCACAGATGATTGGTTTAGAACCACTGGTCTAGAGTCTTAATCATACGCACTCCTTATATTACAAGCTTTTATTTGTTGACAAAGTTTCATATTTTGTATTATTATTTTGCATGTAATTGTCAGTATTTCGGACATTGTCATTGCAAACAAAAACAAATGAATTAAGGGTTTGGCTTCAAGCGATTTGGAGATCAAAGGCTTTGATAGGATGGTTTATCTTTTAATGTTTCATTTTGATGGTTGATCTTTTTTTGTTTTATATTTAAAACAATAAAAACATGATAAAGAATCATGACAGAGAATAATAATGCCCGCCTTAATATGCAAAACGCAATCTCATTTTTAGATTTCATTATTTACTAGCTTCTGTCCGCGATTTCGTTTGCGTGGATATTTTTACTCGCGTTAAGCTACATTTTTGTTACTGGTCCGCTCCAATTTTTTTTTTTCGGATGGGATATAATCAAACGACTTCTCCCGCCCTTAGTATCAGACTTTTACTGACTAAAACCCATCCATGTTCCTTCTTGTGCCCTTTGGGTTCTAGGGGCGCGGTATCTCTTTCGAACAACCCGCAGCCCCGGGCTCCGCTCCCATGTGTCGTGCATGATGTTATTTAACCTATGTTAACTTCCTGATAAGTTTGCAATCTATTGGCGAAAAAATGGTTTAAATCGGTTCAGTAGTTTCAGAGCTTATTCGATACGTACGCACAAACTTACTTTGGCATTTATAATACCTATTAGTTAAGATTTTATCTCATCTCTAAGTTTATTTTCCAAATGGTTCCAAATTTAAATAAAAATTAAAACGAATGTTGAGTCCATTAGCAAAAAGGTGAAGGTTTTACTAAAATCTGACGACAAAAGTAAATATCTATTAGTTGGAATAATATTTTTCGAGGATTAAGTTTATTTTAAGTTTTGTTGAAACAGTATTATTTTAGTTCATAGTTTGGTAGGATTTTCTATTGGATTAAATATTTTATCGCTTGGGAATTAATTAAAGTACCCTCAAAATCCAGTATTCTATTTTTATATGTCTAAAATTTTTCTTATTCGAGAATGTTTGTGTATCCTTGGGTCGGGCAAAATAGAATTCAGTTTTTACGTTAGTAAACTCTCAAAATAAATGTTCCAAACATTGGCACATTTAATATTTTTACATTAACATTTATTCCATACATGCAGTTTTGTATATAACAACATTTTTTTTTTAACTACCGGCGAAAAATTTCATCTTTTTTCTAGAATTATGTAAAGAATCCATGATAAAACTGTACGTTACGATGTCCCTTCCACCTGATAAAATAAGATAAATGTAAACGCTTCAAATAAAGGTCTCCTTGATACAGCACAGTACAGCAAGCATTTCAGTGGCGGTCTTCATCGACGTGCAATATCCGCCTTCCGCAGTCGGAAATGGATATACATTATACATCAGACCTTATTATATACGTGTACTTATAGCGATGCCTCGGATACGAACACTAGTAAGGATTATGTTCAACGATTAAGTTGTTGAAAGTGCTTTATATTTTCTTTTGGATTAGTATCGGATGGGTAAGAGTGATTATGACTAATTAATTGTTTATTGTATAATGTTTATTATGTATACAGGGTGGAATGCTACCTGGAGAGAAAGTACTCTAAATACTTAAGTTAGCAAATTTTACTCGAAGAAAACATTCCCTTATTTTTAAAAAGAAACAAAACTGCATTTATATAATTTTGAAAATACGCTTGCCACACCCGGGAATCGAACCCACTAAAATCCTAAAAAATAGCATCCTGTATTTTTATGGCACTAATCGATAGGGTCAATCATAAGGATCACCACAAGGTGATCCTTATGATTGACCCTATCGATTAACCATTTTTTGCCAAAAGGTAGCTAAATTATCCGAAAGGAACATAGGCTATAAACCACGAGAGAATGAAATAGAGAACGCCCCAGACATTCTTAACCATTATCGACTTTTGTACTCTTTTTGCATAAAGTTGAAACAAAAAACGCGTCTCATCTAACATAAGTTAATGCAATATCTTCATAAGAAGTGATCAAGTTTTCACTCGTCAGACGTGCTCCGAGGGCCTTTAATATACAGTGAGAGTGAGACGTAAGTGAGTCGAGTTTATGTGACAATAAAATGGAGACACGACATTATATGAATGTCAAATGCTTTTCACTGGATGAAGATGAAGAAAGGCATAACGACACACAACATATACTGCTTAGTTTGACGGCCGTAGTAGTACAATAATGATGATTGGTTTCCAGCTAGTGTGTGTCAGGACAAAGTTAATTTCGAGCTTTTAAGGTACAGTCAATGCGTCAGCTCCCGCCGTTTGTCGAATGAATATACGCAGTGGCTCCGAAACCGCCGATCTGCCTCGAGCAAGCGTGGTGATAGTGTGTGCTTTCTCTGTATGAGAAGAGGCCTTGGCACTGCAGTGGGACAATTCAGGTTACCGTCCCATCGGACTATGAAGATGGAGTGCACCTCTGTTTGCGCAGACACTTGTGCACTTAATATATCTTGCGTACCTAGTTTCCTTTCAGATTAGCTACCGTGAACGGAACTTCACCGGGAGGATTATTATTTATGCAATCGCGCCTGTATTCCCCGAAGGGTTAGGCAGAGGTGTATCTATGTACACTTACAATTCGCCGGTATGTTTAGGTCCCATGTGATAGGGGGCGAGCCTATTGCTATTACCGTAACTTCAAGCTGCTACTGATAATTTCATAGAAAAACCTAATAATACTTTGCTCAATCTCAAAGCCTCTAGCGTAGCAGTCGCGTTTAGGATCACTAGGCTAATGAGGCAGTCATTTTTTTTATTACTGGACCAATATGCACCGTACATAACCAAAACCTCTACCTGTTTTGTTCCATATTTTAACAAGAACTTTAAGGTCATGAATAATTGAAGGCTCGGCCTATACGTAGGTACCCTTTTCCAACCCCCGGTTAGTTCGCAACATTGCCTTTTGTGGTCGGCTTCAATAAATTCTCAAACGAAACTGACATACCGGTTAGCCGCGTGTCAGCAATAATACTTGGGTATGAACACCGCCTTGTTGCTATGAGATAAAAGCGATGGCAGTGTGGAATTGTTACCTAGACGTTAGTTTAGTACAGGTGTACCTAGTTGTTTTATTTTGTATAGAGAGTTCAAAGTCAAAGGCATTTATTTTAATTAAACTATTTACTGGCACTTTACATTGTCAAGGAGTAGTAGTCAGTTAGGCAGAAAGTTGAAGCTAGTTGCTACCAATTAAATTACCAGCTGCCGCTCGATAAAAATAAATGGGATAAAAATTAGCTTGTGTATTAAGCTAGATCAATATCTTAATGCTAAATTTCAGTTTATTCCGTTCGGATGTAACGTAAAATATCCATTCATCAGTCCATAATATTATCCTAGTGTTTTAAGACCAATTTAAGTGCAGCCGGGAATGCACGCAACGGAAACAGGCAAGAAATGCCACCCCTTCTCTTTTCAATTTAGTTTTTCCAAAATTCCGGTTACAATATTCTTGTTGCTTCTACATAAATGAAAAAACAACTAAGAGCCATTTCGCAATTGCTTCTATTTTCCGAAATCTTCCTTTTCAATTAAAATTAGCTTTTTGAAAACTGACCTTATAACTCTAACAGACATAGCAAAGTCCAAGAATCTTATAAACTCGATTCTCCCAGGGGTCATAAACCACAATTTACTTCAACTAAATAATGTCAATTCGATATTCGTTGAGTACAACACAATCTGGCCCCCACATTAATAACGCGGTCTCTTGACAGGGGTCGTACAACAAGACTTTGGGACCGATACTTATCGATACCGGTCCCTACCTATATAGCGATTTGTTAGAATCGATTTGTTGGTATAAATGATAGTGTTAATGACTTATATTTGAGAGTTAGTTATCGATAAGAGAAGTGCACAAATTGTGTTGCTTTAAAAAATTAAAAACACAACAGTGACGAGCTTATGCCGTCGACTTTGTCTATCTCGAAGCCGCCTCTAACCTAGCCTTAACGCATATTTTATGGCACTAGTGGCTTATAACACTGTGAAAGCCTCGTCATAATTAATCTAGCCGTTACGGAGCTTAACTGGAACAAACAGCCAGACAAAAAATGTTAAATATTGGTTAAATTGTTGAATTTTGGTACGAGTATAAGTGCCATATGCATATATTAGAAAGCTGTTATATTGACATTACAAACAGAAATTTCAATTTGATTTATTTGTATGTAAATAAAGGAGGGCCAAGCAAAGGATTCAACTTTTTGACTGACCGACTCCTTGACACTTCAAAAGTGCCTGTTCAGATGCTAATGGTCTAATTGAAATAAATGCCTTGACTTTCATTAACCAAATAATTCTACCGACGCTATGCACACCTATTACAACTGCAAATTATTAAAAGTCTTATATATTTATGGTTAAATCACGTAATCAGATAAAGTAAACCAACATAATTTCTATAGTACCAACCCCTATAGAATAGACATCAAAAATGTTCCTACCGCCTTATCTCCCACTGATAAGGCCGCTGAAACTCCTGATCATTATTATCAGAGCCACAGCTGTTTCTGACAACTTCCATACTAATATTAATCGTACTAACTTTGAAGTTGTTGGAACAAATTGTCGCAGATTTGTTATGCAATTATAAAATCTTGACTGCCCCGTTGGACTCGTAGTCGCAAGCGCGACTGCTAAGCGTGGGGTCCTGGGTTCGATTCCCAAGTTGCAAAAAGTGTTTTTGGGATTCCATTTCCAATTTCTCAGTAGCAGCCCGGAGTTTGTAAGTTAGTGGTGTAATGTCGTGTCTCAGAAAGCACGTAAAGCCGTTGGTCTTGCGATTGATCTCTCTCCGATCGTGCCGGATGACCGTCCCATCGGACTACGAGAGTGAGGGAAGAAAGAATACACCTGTGTTTGCGCACATACTTGTGAACTTTAATATCTCCTGTTTTCTTAGCTCCATTGAGATTGGCCGTCATGACCGAAATCTGTCGAGAGAATCTATACTTAATATTATAAAGAGGTAAGATTTGTTTGTTTGTAACGAATAAGCTCCGAAACTACTGGATCGATTTTAACCATTTTTCACCAATAGATAGCTACATTATTCCTGGGTAACATAGGCTATATAACATCACGCTACGACCCACGGGAGCGGAACATTAACCAAAGACGTAACTTAGGGCCGGTGAATTATTATAAAACCTCCTATAGTTAAACGGGGTGTTGTTTTTTTTAAGATTTGCTTTTGAGGCTGTTGTTTTCTAATTATAAAACAATCCTAAGGTAAGGTAAATCGAGATTTTAATTTGATTTTTACGTGCTTTGAAGTATTTTTATGGTTCCGTTCTTCGAAAACAGAAAAGAATCCTTCATAGGATGACTTTTCTTATCTGCCTGTTTATACCTTTTACTCCGAAACGCATGGAGGTGTGAAGTTGAAATAACTGTCAAATATCTGCCGTGATTCTTTAAAAGGCAGCCTTCTGACAACACTGATTTCTGAAAAATGACATAATATGCCATATTTCTCAAGCAGTTTAAAATCAATCTGATTAATTAAAGTAAAAAAAAAAACAAAATGAAGACTGCTTTCGCGGTTTTTTCAGAAATCAGTGTTGTCAGAAGGCTGCCTTTTAAAGAATCACGGCAGATATAGGGTCTACAGTCATTTAGAGCTGTAATAAAAATCAAGCTTCTAAGTCAACGCAGTCAAAAAACAAAGCCATATTTTATTTATGTTTAAAACTAGATAACTGCCCGCGACTTCGTCCGTGTTGCTTATTTCACCCGCCATAAGTTACGTCTTTGTTTAATGCTCCGCTCCCGTGGGTCGTAGCGTGATGTTATATAGCTTATGTTACTCGGGAATAATGTAGCTATCTATTGATGAAAACAAGCTTGAAATCGGTCTAGAAGTGTCGGAGCATATTCGTTACAAACAAACATACAAATCTTACCTCTTTATAATATTAATGTAGTAAATGTACAGACAGTGTAAATAGTACAGATAAAAATAATGGGTATTGCTCAATAATTCCTTATTCTTATTAGAAAGTGAGTACTTGCCCGTTCATCCAATCGATTCTAAATATATTTCAAAGTACAAGGTAATCACATTCAATCTTATAATACTAATATTATAAAAATGTTAATCGTCGAATGCCATGTCAAGCAGTGTTTGAATAAACTTGTATTCATTAATTATAATTATGTTGCTTATAATAAAACAATGCCATTACATGACTCAAATATTTTTAGAACAATAGGATAGCCTACAAGTCTTTTACAATAAACAAACTGCCCTATTATATGAAAATACTACCTAACAATATCGCGATATCAATAAACAGCATTATATTCGTGGGCATAGCTTTGAAATGAAAAGAGTGTCCATGGAGTTTCTTGCTCGTTCTTCTCCATAGAGACCTACGTTTTGAAACGAGCAACTAGCTTCAATATTAAACTGTAACTTCTTGACAATTCAAAAGTGCCTGTAAATGGTCTAATTGAAATAAATGCTTTGACTTTGACTTTCAAAATTGTCAAGCAGTGATATAAAATATATGTTACCAGCTTTTGCCGTCGTCATGACGGTTATCGCGAACGCAGACAAAGTCGCAGAATAAAAAGTAGCTTATGTCCTTTATGGGGTTCAAACTTACGCCCGAAGTACTGAAATTCATCGAAATCGGTTCAGCGGTTTAGGCATGAAAGCGGAGGAGGTGGTGGCCGCCGTCACCAGGGCGGGTGGATGCCGTGCCGAAGAGGTCAGGGCAGGCACCATCCGCCCAGAGCGCACGGGCATGCAGACCATTATGGTCAGCTGCCCAGTGACGGCGGCTAAAGCCATTGTTGGGGGGGGCCGCTTACTGGTGGGCTGGGTGTCGGCGCGGGTTCGCCTGCTCGAGCCCAGGCCCCTGAGGTGCTACCGTTGCCACGTGGGGAAGCACGTGGCATGTCGGTGCGCCTCGGAGGTCGACCGCAGCGCCCTATGTTTCCGCTGCGGTCAGCCCGGTCACAAGGCCGCGGCTTGTGATGCCCCGCCGCACTGCGATGCATGTGCGGGGGCTAACAGGCCGGCCGATCACCGGGCTGGGGGTAAGGCCTGCGCCGTGCCCGCCAGGGCCGGGGTAAGGCCCCGCACCGCTGCCGCCGCCGCCGCTCCTGCGGCCGCCGCTGACACCGCGTCCGCCGGCGCAATGGATTGCCAATAACGGCACCATTGCGCCTCCCGCAGGCGGATACCGTAGGCACGGTCTGTGGACGGTGAGCAATGGGTAGCTCACCGTCCGCACGTTATTAACTAACGACAGACCGTGCCGACGGCGCGTCCATGTTCCGCGCACAGAGGTGTCAGCCATCGGAAGGGGCCACTAAGGGCCAAATGCCTGCCGGGGCTGCGGGTTGTTCGAAAGAGATACCGCGCCCCCGGAACGCAAAGGGCACATGAAGGAACATAGATGGTTTTTAGTCAGTAAAAGTCTGACACTCCCTCCCGCCCCGCCCAGGACGGGAGGGGTCATTTGATGATTTTACCATCTTTAAAAAAAAAAAAAAAAAAAAGGCATGAAAGCGTAACAGACAGACAGAAAGAGTTACTTGCGCATTTGTAAATTAGGTTTTGCCCGCGACTTCGTCTGTGTAAATGTCGATTAACGCGGACGCAGAGGAAATACTTCAATTTAAAATTCAATCATAATTCAAAAGACACGTGGCGCCATCTATTATCATATGAACGTTATCATCGTTTTCCTCGAGATCTTTTGAGATTAAAGGTACCCTATGTTCGTTTCTGTATACCTGGCATCCGAAACTAAATTTCAGGATGATTGAATCAGTGGTTTATGTGTGAGGTAATAAACAAACTAACTTACATTTGCATTTATAACATTAAAGGTAGGATAGGATTAATTAATTAATCCGTACTTTTTTACTTATTTACTTAATATTATTTACTTAATATTATAAATGCGAAAGTAACTCTGTCTGTCTGTCCGTCTGTCTGTCTCTTCTTCACGCCTAAACCACTGAACCGATTTCAATAAAATTTGGTACAGATATAGTCTGGGACCCGAGAAAGGACATAGGATAGTTTTCATCCCGGAAATCCCCCGGGAACGGGAACTATTAATCCACGCGGACGAAGTCGCGGGCAAAAGCTAGTATGAAATAAAAATAAAGTATGGTTTCGCATCTCGCTAAGCAGGCTACGTCGTAGCGATCTCGTAGCAAAGTAAAGCTACGTCGTAGACCTTTAATGCTACAGAGCTATTATAGTGCAATGTTGGATCTTGATTAATATTTGCTTTGAGCATATTTACTTAGGGTTAGAGTGTTAATACGTGGGTACAAAGGATTTAGATTTAACCGGTTAATGTTTGTTCTTAGATTAAAAAGGCTAAGGATGAGCTGCTGCTGTTTATAATGGAATCCGAAGATTAAATCAATATTGAATTGGTAGCAATATTTCTTTTGAACACACAACCAAATCTGTTTATCTGTCTTTCTACTGAAGGATTTAGCTCTTTCAATTACGACCTAATGCTTTCGAGCATAAGATTTATATTGGAAAACGGCACGTCTTAATATTCTGAATTCTCTTAAATATCCAGACAAGTTAATAATTAAAATACATCTCTTATGAGTAAATCTTCTTCATGAAAATGTTCTTCGTTAATTCATTAGTACATATTAATATTAGATGAGGTCGCGAGAGGGATGAACCGTACTCTTCTTTACCCTCCGTCGGAGGTGCTTGTCGAATGTGTGGTTAGAAACATTATTTTAAGAGTTCTAAGGGTTATTAAGAAAACGGGAGGGCTTAGACCTCCTCGCGACATCTCATCTCATATTCGCGTTTCGATGATTTTTAATGGTGGCATCTATATGATATGAATTTAAATTTATTTATCTTTTAGAGGGTGAAAGTACTCGTGAATATGAATAACTTTTATAATGGAAAAAAGACAAAATAAGACGATTAAAGTGTATAAAGCAGCTAACACATTTTTCGTATTTCGGACTTGCTATGATAAAAAGGGAAAGAGAAAAAAAGACTAAGTATGGAGTTTCTTACCCATTGCTTTCCATATGAAAGACCTTTCAGAAGTGGCAACTAAATTAAATTATTTTTTTCTCTTGAAAATGACGTTCTAAAGTGCCTTTTAATGGCCTAATTGAAATAAATGATTTGACTTTGACTTGAAACACTTTTTTATTTCAGCACAATGTGAGAGCCATTTATATTTTAATTAACGATAGATTAGTAAACGTTATAGTTAATTGTTTAAACGTTTTAACTTCAGAATGAATGAATGATTAACATTAGTGCGAGTTTTAAATGAACCGAATTATGAACGTAGTCGTAATAATATATTTGGCGTTCATGCAATCTAGCAAGTAAACGGTCCGAACAAAACAAGTGCATAAGAATAAATGGTGAAAGCGGGAAGATGGTGTTGTCCATTAAACCAGCGACAAGCCTTACATGTTTATTTTTAGGGTTCCGTGTCAAAATCATCATCTTCTTCCTGTCCTTTTCTCAGGATACTTTGGGTCGGCGCAACACGTTTTCTTCTTCCATTTCGTCCTGTCAACCGTCATGATATCACTGACTCCCTTTTCTTTCATGCCATTCTTCACACAATCCATCGATTCATCCTTTGGCTGTCTTCTGCTTCTTTACGTTACATGCGTTTCATATATTTTCTTCATTTGGTTCCGTGTGAAAATGATACCGTAAAAAATCTTATCGAGATTGTTCGTCCATTTTTATAATAATAATATTTGTCGCATCCGGCAAGTGAAGTTACAACAAAACAAGGCACTCCACCTAGCGGCAACTATCAAGACTAGAAATGGCGCGCTTTGACAGAGTCGGGGCGTTTCCGGTTGTTTACATTATTCAAGAAAACGCGCCAAGACGAGGATTCTGATCTTGGTGATCGACCAGTGAAGTCGCTTCGGAACTGTCCTACGTTTTGTTGAGTTAGAGCTTCAGTTGTTAATTGTAATTAGTTATTTCGAAGAGTAAAGTGATTAATTGTCTAAGTGAGTGTTATTTATTTGCACGATACCCATATAAACCCGCCTGATGGCTGATCGTAGCTCGAACCATCCTGAAGACTCCGACATATATCTAAAATATTTGTATGATCTATAGGTAGTTAGGTATATGTATTAGATACACAATATACAAATGGCCAAAGCTAGTAATATACATTTTACGTTACTGCTTGACAATTTTGAAAGCTATGCCCACGAATATAGTGCTGTTTATTGATATCGCGATGTTGTTAGGTTGTGACCTCAAACGTCTTAATTAGAGGCGATCCCCAGAGGACTTGTCCCACTAACAGGGCAAACCCTTACTTTCTTATTCATAAGCCATTGCAGGATGTATGGAGGCAAGCTTGAAACAAATTAACACTATGCTTAGATATCATATTTTCTGCTACAAAAAACATACCCTCCGCCCTTTTAAGGGTAGCTTTGAATTAATGATAACAATCTTTATTATTTACTTAAATAAGTAACTAGTGCCTTTCTCCTTTTTCATTCTCGTTTTCTTTGTTCTATTTTAGGTACCTTCTAATTCGCTGATCGACTAATGTAGCGCATAATATCATTATTATTTTTTTGCTGATTTCTGAAGCATCTCTCTTATGCTCCATAGTCATATTCCGAAAATTAAGCAGTACAGTTTTATGAGATCGCTTTTAAGTGCTTTGCCGCTAGTTTCAAGGCCCCACACGAAACATCGGGCATAATCCCGTTTAGTTAAATTGCGTTTCTGTAATGTAAATGCTACCACGATATTTTTGGCGGCTACCATATTCTGTGAATACGATGGAGAATGTTATGCGTAGAAGAATTTAGCTTAGGTTTACCAAATCAACTCACTATCTCAATAATTTCTTTTTTTCTTTAATTTTGCCTCACACAAGGACCTTGGAATTGTTTTAAACTATATTATATTATTTGGTTGACTGGTAGAGACTATCTAAAGCATTAAGTCCGCCTTTGTACTTTTTGTTGTATAAAGTTTAAAAAAATAAATTATAGTCATTCTTAGTTTTAATATAAATTGTCTTTCGATTTTGACAAACGATACCGACTTCTATGTTATTAGTTTGATAATCAAAATCACCATTCTTTTTTTTTAACGTTAGAATAAACGTTCTACTTATTATTCGTAGTAGTAATATTACTAACCTTCAATCACCAGCACTTTCATTAATCTATTATAATGAATTCTAAAACTAATCAATAGTTTAATAACTTTTGTTAAAGGATAGTTTTTAATAGAAAAAGTTTGTTCAAAACGCTATAACCATTTGTCAAATCTGCAGTATTTCTCCATTTCTATGTGATTGTACTTCAGAACCTAAGAGTATGCATGGAGCAGTCAGAAAGGCTTACTTTTATTATACTGGCCATTTTTTTTTATATAGGACTAAGCTAAAGAAAAATCGGTTGGTCTTTATAAAAATACACTAGCCACGGAAAAATGGCGTGAAATATAGCCGGCGAATTAAATGTCAGCCTGTAGAAAGCTGATGTAAATTGAACTAATAAAATACAAATATAATTTCCCTAACCTTCATAGTCCGATGGCGCGGCAATCCGACACAACCAGAGTGCGATCACGCGCAGAACCAATGGTTTTACTTGCTTTCCGAGACACGGGTGTGTCACTCCACCAACTTCCAAACTCCGGGCTGCTACTGAGAAATTCCTAATGGGAAAACCCAATAAGGCTATTTGACCGACTTGGGAATCGAACCTAGGACCCCAAACCCATTAGTCGCGCTTGCAACCACGACACCAACGGGGTAGTTATAGATAACCTACAACTAAAAAATTGCACTTACCGTCGTTTTTGACAACTTAAAGCGCACTTTACTATCAAATACATACATACAGTGGACAGCTTGTCCCATTCATACGCCAAGGTAATACCGAAGGCAATGGCCACGGATATTTCTTTATCACAAGAAACTTTATCTTCCAATACAGAGAGACTATAGGAGTTACCGTCCTCTCCCAAGAGTTATTAGTTTTCATTGCACAGTTGTTTGACTTTAGCCTTATCTGTTCCAGCTGGAGGACATTTAATTTAAACGTATAGAAGGGAATTAAGATGTTACTTTGTATTAGAGTTAGTTTCTTATGTAGTGGGATTAAGTTAGAAAATTGTCTGTCTATGCAAATTTTTTTTTTGGACTTTGAATGACTTTTATTGTTGACTAGCGAATCAAAGTCAAAGTCAAAGCATTTATTTCAATTAGACCAGTTACAGGCACTTTTGAATTGTCAAGAAGTTACAGTTTAAAATTGAAGTTAGTTGCTCGTTCCAAAACGTAGGTCTTTATGGAGAAGAACGAGCAAGAAACTCCATGGAATTGCCCGCGACTTCGTCCGCGTGGCTCATTTTACCCGCGTTATGTTTTTGGATACTGCTCCACTCCCGTGTGTTGTAGCTTGATGTTATGTAGCCTATCTTACTCAGGATTATCTATCTATTGGTGAAAAAATTGTGAAAATCTACACCACATCCAGCCACCGTGGCTGGAACAAGCCGCAAGAATTGTGCCGAGTATTCCAACAACGCTTAAAGTATTGCAGGGCCACACTTAAAACATTCTTGGAAGTGTATCGTAGCCACACAATTCCAGGAAAATATGGCTCGTTTAAGAGATTCATAATAATTATCATCATCTCAGCCATAGAACGTCCACTGCTGAACATGGCTGAACAACGGCGAATACATCACTCACCTTCGGTTTGCCGATGACATTGTAGTCATGGCAAAGTCGATGGAGGAACTCAGCATGATGCTCGATGGCCTCGACCGAGTTTCACAACGGGTGGGCTTGAAAATGAACATGGACAAGACGAAAACTGATAATAATTATAATAAATCTTAATTTTATCAAGCGTAAACTAACATTTACGTATGAGACTGAATTACAAAGCTTTAAATTACCGTTTCCCTTTACTAAACACTAGGGAACTGCCCTCGACTTCGTCCGCGTGGCTCATTTCACCCGCGTGGTTACTGCTTCGCTCCTGTGTGTCGCAGCGTGATCTTATATAGCCTTTTTTTTATAGACAGGAAATCATCAAATAACTTCCCCCGTCCTGGGCGGGGCGGGAGTTAGTGTCAGACTTTTACTGACTAAAACCCGTCTATATTCCTTCATGTGCCCTTTGCGTTCCGGGGGCGCGGTATCTCTTTCGAACAACCCGCAGCCCCGGCAGGCATCGGCCCGCAGTGGCCCCTTCCATCTTTTATAGCCTATGTTAGTCAAAACTACTGTAGCTAACTATTGGTGAAAAAATGGTTAAGATCGGTCCAGGAGTTTCGGAGCTTATTTGTTACAAACAAACAAAAAAAATTTTCCTCTTTATAATATTAGATTTGAAACTCAGCTAACATAACTACAGATTTCTATCTTGAATTTTATGTTCATAGAAATTCTGATTTCCTAGTATTGTATTCCATTGCAAAATGAGTATATTTCTTAGTACTCATTTGCTTTTTACGTCGGCAGCGGCGCCTGTCTTTGTAAACGCAATCGGACACCAAAGAGAGCGTTCACGAAGAGCGCTTCACTTCACTCAGAGAGCTGTAGTACGATTCTCTAAAATGCAAACTCGAAAACGAGTCTCACTAAAGTGATCGAGTGAACTTGTCATTGGTTTATATTCGTTCGCCGTGGTGACGTCACCACGGCGAACGAATACTAAGCCAATGACAAGTTGGTTTGTTATCGAAGTGGGACTCGTTTTCGAGCTTGCATTTTAGAGAATCGCACAGCTGTACCAATAAACCAGCGAGGGAAATGGACGTACTAAACTCATTAATAGACTAGTGTTTAAATATAGGTTTAAAATATGTCTGTTTATTTTATAGATGGTGTTTTTAATAGACGCAAATTAGTGGAAACAGAAAGAAGTAGGTTGTTACTTTTAACATGATTGCCCAAATAAGGAGTGTTTAAAGTTTTGACGTTTAACGTCTTTAAAATCTTATACGGGTCAGAAGAGCGATTTTAATGAAATATGTTTCAATCTTTAACACAATAAGCGACTCGCTGATTTAGACGTTTTGGTGTGTGACCCGGCACAGCCTCATCCAAGGCTTTTGTTTTGTATTTTTTTTGCTGCCTGACGTCGATAAAAATATCATCATCATCATATCAGCCTATATAGTCGTCCATTCCGTTTAGCAGTGGATAAAACAATATTGTGTAAAAAAAAAAGCAAACGTAATTTTATCTTTATATAAACGCTAAAAAATTAAGACAAAGTGAAGACACGGCTTGTTCAAATTCATTTTGCAGAAAGAAACATCAAATATAACATTAGATACAAATAAATATTTCTTTATTTAGTGACAACAGTTAGCAGTGTACTAATCATATAACACATAGGTTAGAACTCTAAATGAGAGGTAACACATACACTATATACTTTCAGAAACATAGACAATCGAGTTTGGGGTCAAAACTAGTAGACATTAATAAGGATGCCGGCCACCAGAGCAGCCGGAAACCTCTCCGGGACCTCCTCCAGGACTCCGGAACTTAAGTATGAATGAAATATGGGCGAGGAAGTTATACATCTTAATGTTTGAACAAGGAACTTTAGATTACTATCACGTCCTAGTTTGATTCACTTTAAGTTGGCCTTATTTAAATTATAATACTATTATTGTCTTGCCAGTGTTGCGGAATTAGTTCAAAAGAGTCACCGCGGCATTAGGAGGAACAAGTATGGGTTTTAGTCAGTAAGAGTCTGACACTTCTGCTTCGTCCAGAGCAGAACAAGACATTATAATGGCATCCCATCTTTAAAAAAACCCTGTTATTGACCCACTGCAGAGCAAAGGCCTCTTCTCATACAGAGAAAGCATGATTGATCACCACGCTTGATCAAGGCAGATTGATGTCAGTGATGTTCAAGATAAACTTAGAATGGAAATACATTGAAATAGTAGTCACATTGGTACTTGCTCGTGTTCGGTTGCGAACTGACACCCTCGTGCATGAGAGCTTTACACAATTACAAATAACACAATTTTTTACCTAATTTACATTTTTTATTTTACTTCTTGCGCTTATTAGGATTTCTTTTTTGGAGCAGCTTTTTTATGATAATAATACTGACGACTGAAATTACTTTTGGTACTCTGGCGAGTGGTTAAAATACAAAATGTAAAATACAATGTTGTACGACAGTATTTATTTTAACTTTTTTCAATCTTTATTGTCTCACTGCTGGGTCTCTCTCATTGCATTTTACTTATCCCTATACATAGGGATTCTCTGGAATTCTTCTCTCTCCCATAAACAACTTTAAGTCATCACGCCAGCATTACACTGGCCCACATCAGATAATCGACGACCGATTTTTTTGTCGATGAGATTGGAACATATGATATCTAATATACCAATGTACATGTCCTAAAAAATGTCGGAAGTGACGGAGGCTTTGACTATAAAAACATCTCTCTCTCTGCAAGATAGATAAAGTGAGATCGAGGTGAGCAGCCAATCTCAAATAGGTGGAATGACAGTCCAACGCAAGTTAGTTTAACTTTTACTGCGTGACATTTTTATTACTGAATAAACCGGCAGGATTTCAGCCGAGGGTAATTTCATTAAACCTGATAATAAAATTGAGGCTGGCAAAAATTAAATAATACCTACTACAGCAGCTATAGTTTTACACCTGAAAAATTGATTTTCATATAACTTTTTTACGACTTTTGTAACCGGTTGGATATTATGTACTGAAATAATAATAAATAATAATAAAATCGTTTATTTATAAAAAGAGGCAAAATTACAACGAAATTTATCTTAAAAATTAAAATAGAGCACTGTTTCTTAATTGCCTGAACTAGGTTGAACCTGTGTTTCAGGCTACAAGACGCATACATATTATGTACTTAAAATAAATAAATTAACATTAAGAAAGAAGTAAAGTACTAAAATTAAGTGTTACACAAAAACAAAAAAATAAAAACAAGGCAGCGTGCTTGCGATTTACTTGCATACAACAAGTAAATCTTCTGTCTGTGCATAAGACATCGGTTGCAAGAAATTAATTATAGATTTTTTACAGCTAAAATAGTTTAACTTATATATACTTAGTTTTCTATTTAATCTATTGTACAAAAATGGGCCTAAAAATGAAAAGAATCTTTCCACAAAGACATGTTTCGAGGTTTCGTTTGAATTACATACAATATCATTCCGTCTCTTGTTAGTAATGTCAGCATTGTACGTAAGCATTGTGTGCTGTTTTAATACTAAGTGCATAATGAAAAGCTGGCGCACAGTCAGCACTTTGCAGGATTTGTATAGTTGATCTGTAGGAAAGAAAAAGGGATGGAAGTTTGCTACCTTTAAAATTGCTCTTTGAGCTCTTTCAAGAGGAAGCAAGATAGTCTTTTGTGCGCCACCCCATGAGGTGATACAGTAGTGAATTATGGATTGACATAAGGCGAAGTAAACTTGTGTGATTAATTTCGAATCTGCAAAAGTTCGTATTTTTTTAAATACATATATTAATTTGCGCACTCTCTTAACCAGACTTTCAATATGAGGCCGAAAAGTGAGTGTGTCGTCTATTATAACACCAAGGTATTTAATATTACGGGTTTTCAGGATAGACGGACAATTGCACATGTTGACTAATAGGTTGTCACATTGATGGGCACGTATATGAAAGTTATCAGTGTTAAGTTGAGGCTTGCGCATGGAGAAGTGAATATATTTAGTTTTGTCAGCATTTAGTGTTAGTAAATTCCTTTGAAGCCAATTAGTCACAGTGTTAAAACCAAGTTGGGCGTTTTCAAACAGTTCGCTACTGTCTTTTGCAGTAAATATTAGTGCGGTGTCGTCAGCATATGATATGATTTTGCTGTACTTGATTTTTAGATTACACAGGTCGTTAATATAAACCAGGAAAAGGGTGGGGCCCAAAATACTCCCCTGGGGCACACCGTGTCCAGTATTTTTCTGCTCTTCGCTCGTGACGTTATCAATTCTGACACATTGGTATCGGTCGTCTAAGTAGTCAGCAAGTAATGTCAGCGTCGTTTCCACACGGTAAAAAAATACACGGTATTACATACTATCATACTTAGTACTGTCAGGGCTAAATATACAAAATGAAAAAGGTCTAGTATCCTTTAGGCATTCTAATCGCAATCACAAT
Source organism: Caradrina clavipalpis (assembly GCA_932526535.1). NCBI lineage: Eukaryota > Metazoa > Arthropoda > Insecta > Lepidoptera > Noctuidae > Caradrina > Caradrina clavipalpis. The sequence goes on from OW052110.1 coordinate 5,652,880, forward strand.
TTGTCAATTTTGACTACATTTTTTAACATTGATTTTCGCTGAGCTGAGATGGCGACTAGATTTTTAACGTTTTTACTTACTAGATAGAATACATTTTCTTTCAGATCAGTAAAAATATGTCGCACTGACAACTGACCGTCACCGCTTCTGTATACTCACAAAAACAAAAGACGACGCGAATCAATTGAAATATTATGATAGCAAAAAAGAAAAGTTACGTCAAAATGATACGTCCTCAGAAATCTATTTGAACACATGTGTGTGAAATAACACAATGCCTTGAAAAAACTTTTCCTATCTTTTGTAACACATACTTTTTTCTTTTTCTTTCTTTTTGCCCGTCCTTGCGATGTGTGCTTGGCAAAGTTTCGCTCTAAATTTAGTGCCCTATTGTCGATTTGATCGAGTTTTTGAAAGTTCGTATCTGAATAAGAACCCGAGGGAAATGGAATCAAACTTGTCAAGACGAACGTTACATGAAATTGTTATCGTTGGAGATTTTGCATGAAGATAATTTGAGGCGTAGGAACTTTTAAGAGTTTGTTGATTTAGTTACATAGGCAAAGTGTATTCCAACATTGAAAAACTTCGAGATTTGAAAGTTCTATTGAAACAAATTGTAAGTTTTTATACAGCAATCTAGGGATTTGTTTGAAATCGGAAAGTTGTAAACTAAATGCTGCATTGTTCTTAATACGGATCATTGTAGCTTGAGCTATTGCTGGTTAGTCTTCGAAGGAGTTTCTTTATATTTATAACACAATCTCATTCCCGCGATTACGTCGTAGACTACAGAACTAAGCCGAAGTTCTAAATTATCCCACGGCAACACAAAACCGTGATAAAAATATGAGAAAAAGGCGCTGATAATGAGAAATTGTTACCTTGTCGTGTAGTTGAGTATACATGTGGTTATATTTTATTTTGTGGGGAATTCATAATATAATTTATAGGTACTAGCTTTGGCTTGCGAGTTCGTCTGTGTTAAAGTTGATATTTAAGCTAAGGAAAAGCAAAAAAGGGATAACAATGATCCTATTATATGTTAAGCATTTATATGTTGGCTAAAAAGCTAATTCCGTTCAAGCGCTTCAGCTTGAAAGAGTAACAATCATCCATCCATCTACACATAGTTTGATTTACATTAATATCAGTACTTTTTTAAATACTACAAAACAGCGTAAATAAAATAAGTATCTACCTATTACTTAAGAAAATTTGAACATCTTTCTAGAAATAATTCTAGAAAGCTGTTCAAAATTTTCACCCACTATTCAAGAACATGTCACTACATTTATTCTTCAAAGAGCTTGGCTTGGCAAAGGCGGCTAGTGGGTGTAGCTGTACTCAAGCCGCGTAAAACAATCACATCACCATTTTCAGCTAAAAAAAAGACAAAAACATAAACAAAGCTTATTCTTTTAACAATTTTTTTATTACCCCCTATTCATACGTGTGAAGTGTGCCTAACCATAAGTCTTGTACACAGACTTATTATATTTCTGGGCGCGTACCCCAGTGAAGATACAAAGTTCTGGACGGGGGCGGAATAATAACGCTTATAATAAGGCATTAGGGAGGGTTTAGAAACTTATGGACGGTAGCAATGGTTTCAATTGGTTTCTATGAAGATGAAAGTTTTTTTTTAGTTAGATGTATTTGAGGCTTGTTTTTTTATAGTTTTTTGTGGATATGGGTGTAATTTTGAAAGAAAAGGTGATAATTTCTGAAATTCTGTTTAAATATTGAACTTATTTGTTGGGTAGTGCCTCGCTGTTTACTTAACAAGAATAATGTATCCTTGTTATTACATAATGATGTACTTTCTTAGTTTATCTTGGACAACACTGATATCAGTAACCATGTCAGAGGCTCTTGAGGGGGTTTAGAAACTCTGACTCTAGGGTGTGTGGGGTTGTTAGACCTTACTGCCCACACGATAAAGAATAAGAAAGAAGAAGGCACAATTGTTGAGTCAACATTCCATATGATAGTAACCTCGTGAGTAATATAGAGATATTATATGATCGAGGTATTTTTTTTTGGGTAGTAATAAAAGCTCCGACAAAAAAAGAAGAATTGTCCTTACTCAAAATATTAAATCTACTGCCTAAAATACTAACTTTCCGACTACTTTTGTCCGAATAAAAATGACGAAACGACCGAATGAGATACTGAAATCTTCGAAAAATAAACATGACTGTTTATTGCCATAATACTTTTCTACCAGCATAAATTACGTTCTACTGAAAACTAAGCTCTGTAATTTTTGTCTTTACTTGCCTACTATTAATTCATACATTACCTTTCATATTTCATAGACTGTGGTGCTATTTTAACTGTAACATTATACTGAAAATATTATTCTGAGTGGTTATACAGAAACTTATAAAAAATATAAAAATGTACTTGTAACAATAACTTTTACTTGTATCATATATCATGAATTTTACTTACCACGGGTATGCTTCGGTTGAAATGATAATATTAAACCAATAGCAACAATAACTATTTAATTTTGTAACATAAACAGACAAAACACGCAAGGATCGGTCGTTGCAGAAAGTTCACAGGCAGAATCGTCTTTTGGCATACATTTCGTATCAAAGTCCCTAGAGATAGATCCAGAGCCCTCGAGCCTCAAAAACCATACCTAATCGGGGAGCCCCGCTACGCGGGGCTCAAGGGTTTACAAAAAAAATAACCACGAAGTGGATGGCGGGGTCTGTTCGCTCGCTTCGCTCGCTCTCTAGACTCCGCCATCCCCTTCTAACCTAACCTGTCCGAGTCGGGGTGCCCCAAGTCCCGAGCTCGCTTCGCTCGCTCTTTATAAAAGTTATACTAAACGAAATTATGCGAAATTATAAGTATGCCAAAGGTAATTGCCAAATAAAATTCTGCCATCTTAAAAATATGCCATTTTAAATTCGGACATAAAAACGTTCTGCCAAAAAATAATTATGCTATAAAAATATTATGCCTTAAAAACGTTCGTCTAAAGAAGTTTATGCGAAGTGAGTTATGCCAAATAGGTTTCGGAGTATCAAGTTTCTGGCAAATAGAACGCACCCATTTTCATCATTATTGAGAGATGATAGATATGATTATTTTGACAAAACCTCTGTTGTCGGGAACTTAGTAATTTTGTCGGAGGTTCAGTATTCTATCCGGAAGTTTAGTTTTGTTATTCGAAGATCCATTTTTTTTTAGGAGAAAATGTAATTTGAGCATGCTCTTATTTGTTGTTAAATTGGATATTTTTTTTCGTTTGTGTTTTGGGTTTTTTGTCGGTAATTCATTATAACGCTGGTTAATTAGAATAATAGTCGGCCACAAATCGCTGGAGATTAATTTGTTTTTCGGAACCATTATTATTTCCCTTTTTTTTTACGCACACCCATATTATTACGAAAGAAAAAAGTTACTATAGTAAATTTATTGATACATGAATCGTCAACATAGTAGAGTGAGCGAGCTTGGCGATCAATCTCCAGAAGGAGGCCATTGCCAAAGCTACAACATTCACGCCTGTATTCCCGGAAGGGTTAGGTAGAGGTGTACCAATGTACACCCACAGTTCGCCAATATGTTTAGGTCCCAAGTAATAGGGGGCGAACCTATTGAAGGCCATTGCCCTCTAAAAAGATAATAGAATTAGTACTTGATTTTATTAATATTCAAACAAAGAAACTAAAAAACTTATTAGGTACTTAAAAAGTTAACAAATTCTTCAAGTGCTCATAATTCAACTTTTCAACAGTTAAAAAAACTAATATTGTTATGAATATGATGTGCTTAACATCAATGCTTTTTAATTGAATTAATTCTTTTATTATATTTTTCATAAAGTTTTTCTTTGACAATATATTTTCATGTTGAATGCTTTAATTTCTTTTATCGTAATGTGAATGAACTTTATTATGTGAAGCTCATAAAACTTGTGTATTTATTTATTTACGAAGCGAACATTGTAAGTAAATATTAATCTGTACCCTTTCAAATCTCAGTGGTTTAGTGGTTGCATGAGCTGTAGGTACCTTTGTACTGGATTTAATTTTAAAGCTGCTTAGTTCTTTTTTTGAAATTGAATTGAATTTAAATAATTAATTCAGTCTCAAAATGCCTTTGTTTTAACTGCATTTTTTTATTTATTTATTTTATTTATCATTCATTATTTTATCATTCTAAGATTGCGATTAGATTTTGAGCTGTTTTAATTAGTAGAATTCAGACGCAACAGCAGCTATTAAGTAATTTTATCATAGTTGTTGGAAATAGAGAGAGGAATATGTAGCTAATATCACTAGCCAAAAGCAAAGTAACCTAACAATGTTTGATTTTTTAATAACAAACCATCACAGTTCGCTGGTATGTCTAGGTCCCATGTAAAGGGCCCCGAGACTTTTGCCATCAACCGGGCACAAAAGCTAACTCCAAGCTGCTACTGAGAATTTCATAGAAAATTCCAACTACACATTAATTTCACACACACAGTCATAACAAACTCATATAAATTGGAGACATTAATGCATGTCGTATAAAACTAAACCATATCCCCATAACTATAGAGTCATATTTCCAATTCGAAAATCGAACCGAATCGTAGGCGCGCTCCACACAGGCCTGATGAAATTAATCCACAATACTATCTCCATTTCCAACTACAACACGCACTCAGTACCTAAGTACCTAATCAGATGGCCAACAATACCGTCATTGTACACTAAACAATGACATTGTTCCAACTGATCAACTGCGTCACTGTTCTGTTTCGTCACTGAGTCCACTTCGTCACTGAACATCAACTAAGTTGACAGGACACGGAGCGAATTGCATTGCGTATAGGAAATTGCCAATGGATTAGTCGATTGGTTACATTGATTGAACGTTGGTACTAAATTGCTATGGAAATTAATATTGATTTTGACGTGTTTGTTTTATTATTTTAATATTCTCATGTATACTTAACCGCTTTCATCTCTACATAGTATCAAACAAAGTCGGTTGCCGCCGTCTGTGTTCTTAGATCTTAAACTACGCAATGGATTTTAATGCAGTTTTCATTAATAGATAGAGTGATTCAAGAGGAAGGTTTTTGGAATAGAACATCACGCTGTGACCAACGGAAGCGGAGCAGTAGCCAAAGACCTTAATGAACGCGGATGGACCCTTGGTAACTCGTAATGTAGAATTGACAACTCGGATGTACGAATTGACTTGAATCTCTTTGACAGAAGTGTGTTTTTAAATTCTCCATAGCTAAGCGTGGGTTTGCTGTATATTATATAGTATATTCTATTCCATGTAAAGGTACGTAAAGGATTAATTTAAAAAAAATAAGGATGGGAATTCATTAAATGACTTCCTCCACCCTGGACGGAGCGGAAGGGAGTGTCAGACTCTTACTGGCTAAAACCCATACGTGCTCCTCCAAATACCCTTTGCGTTCCAGAGTCGCGGTGACTTCTTCCAAACAAATTCCGCAACTCTGTCAGTGGTTTAATACATTTGGGAATAAGTTCCGAATAATGTTAATAAACTACCTAGTTCCAAACTTAATTAAATTCAACAACAATACCCTCAATAAGATAATCCCATTAATATCGGCTTGTCGTGCACTTGTCCATTATAGGTCGCATGGGATCGTCGTGTATTGTGTTCGACGTAATATGTAGATTGTACGGATTACTGTCCAATACAATTTAGTTATGATTGATTTGAGATAATGTAATGTACTTGGCTTGCTGTCTATTTTGATATGGTGATGTGGGTATTGGTAGTTATAGTGTGGTGAAGAGGAGGGATGAAACGCATGTGGCTAAAAGAGTTATGAATAAAAATGTGGATGGATGGAGAGGATGAGGGAGGGCAAAGAAAAGATGAATGGATTGTGTGAAGAATGATATGAAAGAGAAGGGAGTCAGTGATAGCATGACGGTTGACTGGATGAAATGGAAGAAGAAAACCTGTTTCGACGACCCCAACTAACATGGGATAAGAGCAGAAAGATGATGAGTGTTGTTTACGATGGTGTTGTTGTGTGTGTGGTTTGTGTTGTTGTTGATTAATTGGTTTTCAATGTCTGGTGCTTATGAAACACTAAGTCCGTGTAGAAGTCAAAGCCGTTTCAAGCTGATATCTTCGATAATTTGTCTACTTGAAAAATTTTAGCTTTATAGGTCAAGTAGTTTTCGAGATTTTGCGTTAAGACAGTGAGTGACCTTTCGCTTTTATAATACAAGATTATATTACGTAGAATCAGTGTCCTACATAGTCTGACCTTTCTTTAGAAGAAGAAAAGGTGATGAGAGATTCGATAATGCAAGATCGGACTCATATTTCTTAATAAAAGTTTGATTTAAGCAAGGAAGTAATTGTACTAACTTTTAGAAACAATCGTAATTTTATCTCAGTCTCTGTCAAAGATGCTTCTAATTTATCCATATTTTTGAGCATTAACACTTTTTCAAGGCTGATAGGAGATTTCGGGCTTATATTATAAACTTAGAACCCTTTCGTATAATAGACTTAAAATACCGTAACAATGAAATTCGGTAAGCATTTACCTTACCTTTACACAAAATTACCCATAAACCTGTTTTACTGAAATCCTGCCAATATTATCTGAACAAAAACCGCCGCTAAAGCACTTACAAAATATCTGAGCATTATTCGCACGCCTCTTAAGTAAATATTTACGGAATATTACGTCGTTTTCAATAAGAATCGAGTAATGCTCAATAAAACGGCATCGATATTGGTAAAGCTTCATCGGACAAACACGAAAATATCGAACTCATTAATATTTATGGCAATAATGATTGTGAAAGGAATAGAATTGTTATTATTAGAGAGTGTACTGAACGAATTGCTTGAATGAATAATGAAATCTTTTTAGCAAGAATCTTTGATCTGAAGTAGATGGACAATAGTCAAAAGAACGCTTATAGACTGAGATCCCGGAGTCCCAAGATCTACATCATTTTAGCAAAGCTGAATACTTGAAAATAGTAATGTAGTAGTTGTAGAGCTCTTTGTGATGGAGCTCGTCCGGGGAAGTACTACCACCATGCCTATTTCTATCGCAAAGCAGCATTGCTGTGTTCCGGTTTAAAGGGCGTGGGTGCCGGTGTAATTACAGGCACATGACATATTTCAACTTTGTCTCTGGAATGGCAACACATTTGCAAGGCCTGGTATTGCAAAGGGCTGTATCTTTTGAACCGTAATAGACAGACACTTGAAATTTTCACAGAATATGGATTGTTTGGGGCCGCTAAAGCAACAACAATTCATTGCATTCTTAACTACATATAACTTTATCTATATTAAAAATTTCAGCGATGATAATGACGTAAGCCAGGCTACTCTGGGATCTCAGACTATATTCTTGTAAGTGCAATATGTACTTACGAAGAGACACTCAGATAGTATAAATATTGTTTTAGGCCTTATCAAGTGCTTTTACATTTTGATTTCTATTTGGTGTGCCTAAGTGGCCTGTTTATTTATTTATTAAGGTTTTCCAATAGCTTCTGTATACATTAGATGCTAATGTCGATGATTCTGCTGGTTTCAACTGCCTCGTTGGCCTAGTGGTCCTGAGCGCGACTGCTACGCCAGAGGTATTGGGTTCGATTTCCAGGTCGAGCAAAAAGTGTTATTGGGTTTTTCTATGAAATTCTCAGTAGCATCTCGGGGTTTGGATTTGTGCCCGGTTAATGGCAATAAGCTCGCCCCCACTACTTGGGACCAAAACAAACCAGTGAACTATGAGTGTACATTAGTACACCTCTGTCTAGAACCGTTCGGGGAATACAGTCGTGATACAGTATGTATGTGAATAAAAAATCCATTTGGAAAATTGGTTTTAAATGTCAATTACATAAAATGATTGAATGAACGATTTACTCATTACTTTTCTAGTTTATTCTATTAAGGTACCTATTTGAAAGTTTACAGGTTCTTAAATTAAAGGTAAATATTGATCTGTTTGTTTAGGCCCGCCCACTAAAGTACCTAGAAAAAGTTTCTTCAAAAGCTATATACATAAACAAAAAATATAATTTTTGAGCTTTGATTTCTGTTAAAAAAATATCAGCTTTATTTATCGGCTTCTAAGGTCTTTGAAGCTTTTAATAAATAGTTAGGAAAATATAAACATAGTAAGTAGTGATTGGCTGCGCCCGATGGGTCCTCAAAGAAACGATTTAATTATAGTACACCTTTGTATAACTTTAAGTAGTAGTAGAGCTCTTTGTGAAGGAGCTCGTCTGTGGAAGTACTACCACTATACCTATTTCTGCTGCAAAGCAGCGTTGCTGTGTTCCGGTTTGAAGGGTATGGATGCCGGTGTAATTGGCACATGATACATAAAATGTATCATTTTTTATTTTTTGTCTATGGGATGGTAACGCATTTGCAAGGCCTCTGGTATTGCAGATGTATATTAGCGGCGGGGACTACTTAACATCAGGTGAGTCGTCAGATGGTTTACTATGCAGTGATGTTCAAAAAAAAAAAACTATAATTTGTCGTTATCACAAAAATAAATATATTTATCATTATTACAAAAAAAGTTTAACTACATATAAAATAACGTTGAAAACACCTTCTCGAAATAATACCGAAATTAAATAACCATTAATTTTATACATCCCTTTTGATATTAGGGTCTAGGTGATTACAAAGCGAACTTATTATTCAAATGGTGATTTATAGCGGTTTCTATAATTAAAGATAACAATGGGACTTTTGTAATTACAAGCGTATTGGTAATTTGGGATCCTTACGGTACATACGATCCTGGCTTACAATAATTATAATTAAGCTGGCTGGAACAGAATGCGCGAACCCACACTTTGTATTTTTTATTTTATTACTGAGTCAAATTATTATCTCCGTAAATTATTCTCCTACTAGCTTTTTCCCTCGACTTCGTCCGCGTAAATGTCGGTTATAATTAAAATTCAATCATGATTCGAAAGATACGTGGCGCCATCTACTATCGTAAGAAAGTAATTGTTGTTTTTTTTTTTTTAGGAACAGTACATTTTTCGGGATGAAAGGTCCGTTTCTTTACACCTGTCGGTTTAGTAATTCAGGCGTGATAAGCTTACAAACAAACTTACTTTCGCATTTATAATATTAGTTAGGATTAATTAGCACTCGCTTCTGCCCATGACTTTGTCCACGTCAAAGTTGATATATTATCTCACGGGCACTCAAATTATTTTATTTTATTTTTTGGGGATAAAAAGTAGCGTATGTACTATTCCAGACTAAAACCTATCTCTGTTCCAAATTTCATCCTGATCCGGTCAGCCATTTTGGCATGATTGAGTAACAAACATCCATACATCTTCACAAACTGTCACATTTATTTATTTTTATTTAGTAGGATAGGATAACAAAATTAACGGCAGTCAAAGTTATAGCATTTATTTAATTTTGACTATTTACGGACACTTCTGAATTTTAAAGGTGACGGTCCGTTAGTCAGAAAGTTGAAGCAAGTTGCTCGTTCCAAAATGTAGGTAGACCTCTATGAACAAGAACGATCTAGAAACTCCACGTACACTCTTTCCAATCGGTTATTATAAAATCCTGGATACAATGTTCTTAAACACAACACGCACTCATGTTTGCATATTATTCTTGTTGCTTCTATATTTGAAAACATTCTATTAAGTATTTCCCACACATTCCTATTTCAAAAATCCAATCTTGTTAACACAAAATCTTCTTTGCCATCTTCCCTAGTGCTATTACTGCCAGCCAGTCATATACAATTCTCCTCCAACATGCTAACGAGTAGCGACTATCTGCAATAAGGCCGTGAGAAGAGGTTCCTTTGCCTCGAGGCGTGAACAAGATGGCGGGTGTCAAAGCCTTGCATTATCACTTAAAATACTTACAAATAATATTATAGTGCTGGTGTTAGTGGTAACTTGTAATAATTCGTATGTCTGTGGTAATAGACGATTTTTAAGGGCTGTACAGAAAAATCGAATGCCTATTTATAATTCCAAAAAAAAAAATGAAATTAATAATTGAATTTGAACGATATCTTGTCTTTGGATACGTATTATTTTTTTACAGGATTTATGAGACATGTTATGTTTATCTTTCAACCAGTCTTACCAAGAGTATCGTATTACCCATTACTGGGTTGTGGAGGTCTGATAGGCAGTCGCTCCATGTACAATACTGATATTCAGCTGCATCCGGTTCGACTGGAAGCCGACCCCAACATAGTTGGGAAAAGGCTAGGCAGATGATGTTATGTTTATCTTTTCCTGTTTGTATCGGACTGCCGTCCCATCGGATTATGAGAATGAGGGAAGAGGGAGTGCAACTGTGTTTTACACACTCACTTGAGCACTATAATATTTCGTGCATACTTGGCTAGCGTGCATTGAGATCAGCCGCCGAGATTGAAATTCGATCGGGAGGATATTATTATTATGTTTATCCTTAAAGTCTCTGTACCTCCGTACAATAATGCTTTGTTCACATTATGACTCGGAATTATAGTAATCAGATTTGATTCCTCCCGATTACGGGCCAAGAGGGCATACAAAGGGATTTGTCAAAGATATACTTACCAGTTTAGTGGTAGAACTTTATTTTCGAACCTGACCCTTTCTGTGAAATCAATAGAAAACATGGCGAAGTAGAATTTTATCGGAACTCCCTTCCCTGCGCCGTATTCGTGACTCTTATTTTTGTTAATGTGACTTCGATTGTTTCAGAGTTTATGGTTGTTCTTATTTTTATAATCTTCTTCTTTATCGTGTGGGCAGTAGGGCTAACGACTCCACAAACCCTAGTGTTAGAGTTTCTAAACCGCCTCAAGGGCCTCTGACATGGTTACCGATTTCAGTAATGTCCAAGACAAACTTAGAAAGTATTACGAATTACTAAAAGTCACAAAGGCATTAGAGGCGGCATTTTTATGGTGTAGATGACAGAATACTGTTTTGTAATTTTAATTTTTAACAAGTTGCATATCGAAGAAGGATTCTGTCGAAGTACCTAGTGGGTTGTCAACGTATGGTCTGTCGGCTAGTCGAATATATGTTCTGTCGAAGCAGTGAGGTGTCAAATTATTGTTTTTTGAAATTGGGACAGTGTCGAAATAATCAATTATTTCAATTAGACCAAAAAAGCACTTTTGAACATCAATATGAGAAAAAATATAATTGAATCTGAAAAGTTGCTCGTTCCAATTCGAATATTACCTAAACATACTTTATTTACGATACAATACTTTTTTTATTAAACTGCAAACAGTAATACAAAAGTATGGTACTGGGAAATTATAAAACGTAGGCTCCCAAAATCATTATACAAAATAACAGTTCCTACTTTATGTGTGAACATAAAATATTATTTAACAGTGTTGCCCGTGAAACCATTTGTGCGGTACTTAAATACTCTTTTTATGACTTTTACAGTTTATTTTTTAATTAAAAATGTACTGCTGTGTGACTGCCCCGTTGGTCTCGTGGTCGCAAGTGCGACTGCTGTGCAAGGGGTCCCGGGTTCGATTCCCAGGTCGAGCAAAAAGTGTTATTGGGTTAGCAGCTCGGAGTTTGGATTTGTGCCCGGTTAATGGCAATAAGCTCGCCCCCTATTACATGGGACCTAAATATACCGGCGAACTGTGGGTGTACATTGGTACACCTCTGCCTAACCCTTCGGGGAATACAGGCGTGATGGTATATTAAAAATGTATTTTTGGAACATAAAGCAGTAAAAGTGTGTTCATTTGCTAAAAAAATAAAATAAACTACCTATTATTCAATAAATGGTTCAACTCCGTCCGTGTGTTTGTCTGTCGGTTTCAAATTGTCCCATATAAACTTCAGTAATACATTTTACGCCTTTGGGTTGGTTATTACGTATATTTTATTTCTACAAGGGCGACAATTTTACTAGCTTTTAGGAACGACCGCAATCCAATCTCAGTTTCAATCTGTCAAAAATGCCTTTAATTTACCCACATTTTTTTACATTGATTGTCGGTGACTGCAACAAGATTTGGATAAAAAGGAACAATCAAAAATGGTTCAGCTGTTTAGAGTGAAAACGGAAGAAACATAGGGACAGACAGTTTCGTATTTATTAATAGTTGGGTATTATGTTTATTACCTTAATATTATAGTTTAAAATAATATTAAAGTATTATTGCCCATTAAACTTATTAATATCCATGAAAAGGTTGAATGGAAGCCGCTTTCAACCGGTCCTTTGGAAATCTATTGGAGAGGCCTATGTACAGCAGTGGACATCCTACACCTGATATGATGATGATTAGTGCCTAGTTACGAACACACAACCACGTGCACCAGTGGTAGACGCATTAACCTCTCCATTAACGACATTATGTCTGTGATTATGTGTAAGTATACATTTATTTAAATTAAAATATTGTCATCAGTAAACTAAGTTCAAAGGTTTCTCTAAAGTTATGAATATCAGCTATTCTGTTACTATGTAAATTCTCAGACCGTAGTTTCAGTAAGCATAGTTCAACTGTACCCTTTTGAATATTAATGATATTAGTGTTGCCTAGCTAGCTGTCGTGTGGCTGTAGTGTGCCTCCGCCTACTATGCACCAATTGTGAAATAGTTCATGAAACCACAAGAGCAACACTACATAAGGCTGGGTGCAGACATCCGATTATTGGAAGCCGATTTTGGTAGGTGATACATTGTTTGCTCTCAAAGCTTAATGAAAAAAATAGGGTTCTGCATCAACTTTTTCACTTAATTAGTTTCAATAATTTTATAATTTAAGTATGTAATTTAAGTTTAGATGACGATGGGGATTCTTCTTCTTAGAGTATCGATGGTAAATATAAATATATTTGTTTTTGTTTTTGCTTATCATTCAGCTAAAGGCAACAACATGAGACAACATCGAATATACCATCACGCTTGTATTCCCCGAAGGGTTAGGCAGAGGTGTACCAATGTACACCCACAGTTCGCCGGTATATTTGGGTCCCATGTAATAGGGGGCGAGCCTATTGCCATTAACCGGGCACAAATCCAAACTCCGAGCTGCTACTGAGAAATCATCACAACATCGAATCGAACATCGAATGACGTAGTTATTAGGTTCTCACGTGTGCAGGTGACTGGGACAGAGTCGTCGCATAGGCACTGAAGGTCGATGCCATCTGTGAAACCCCACCGTTGGAGATTTGGGCTCTCATGTCCATGGAGCAAATAATCCAAAAAAAAAACGAAAAGCCATCAAGCAGCTCTTAAATATATACATACATACATAAACTCACGCCTTTTTCGCATGGGGGTAGGCAGAAACCACGGAACGCCACTTGCTACGATCCTTACATACTCCTTTCACCTCGTCCACATCTGGTCATAAATATGAAAAAATCTGCTGTTACCAACAAAAATTACACACAACACGATCCAAATGTATGACTTTTAAATCGAAATTACCAAAATTGTTTCGTCTGTAGTCACCTTACCCCAGCCTTCTCTCAAACATCATCATCATCATCATATCAGCCGCAGGACGTCCACTGCTGGACATAGGCCTCCCCCATAGATTTCCAAAAAGACCGGTTGGAAGCGGCCTGCATCCAGCGTCTTCCTGCGGTCTTAATCAGGTCGTCCGTCCACCTTGTGGGTGGACGTCCTACGCTGCGCTTGCCGGTGCGTGGTCTCCATTCGAGAACTTTGCGGACCCATCGGCCATCAGCTCTGCGTGCCATGTGCCCTGCCCACTGCCACTTCAACTTACTGATTCTCTGGGCTATGTCGGTAATTTTGGTTCGTCTGCGGATCTCCTCATTTCTGATTCGAACATACACAATGATAAAGTTATTAAACTAATTTGATGAAAAGTTACAGTTTAAATTGCATGCGTCGGCGCTATTCATTAAGTGAGATGGTTCTAGTTTAACTGCCACAGTTAAAATACGGTGTATAAAATAATTATGGGTACATAGTAATGGTAGAAGTTTTGTTTAGTAGGTACATTGTATCGTTTTAATTTAAGTATCTTAGTTAGTTCAGAGTAGGGTAGCTGCACAGTAAATGACAACCAGTCTTACCAAGAGTATCGTATTACCCATTACTGGGTTGTGGAGGTCTGATAGGCAACCGCTCCGTGTAAAATACTGATATTCAGCTGCATCCGGTTCGGCTGGAAGCCGACCCCAACATGGTTGGGAAAAGGCTAGGCAGATGATGATTTATTTAGGTAACATATGGCGATACAAATAATAATATTTAAGAATAGTGCGTCACAGTATTGTATGGCTAATAAATAAATAATAGGTGTCTCTGTTAAACTAGGGTAAGTCACATGCAAACGGACTACTAACCAATTTTACAATATAAAGTTAAAAATATTTATACAGAAAACACCAATTATCTTTAGGAATGCGGCGCAGTCAAAGTCAATTTGTAGGAAGAATGATCCACTAGGTAGCTAATTTTGTATTGTATCTATTCGGAAAATGCATGTTTTTTTTTATTAGTGCTCTCTTCTTCTTTCTTTATCGTGTGGGCAGTAAGGTCTAACGATCCCACACAGCCTAGTGCCAGAGTTTCTAAACCGCCTCAAGGGCCTCTGACATGGTTACCGCTGTCAGTGATGTCCAAGATAAACTTAGAAAGTACATATGAATTAGAAAAAGTCACAATAGTATTTGCGAACCCACAACCCGTGCATGAGAGGCGGGCGCCTTAACCATTGGGCCATTACGACACAGAGTTGTTACTAACAAAATTATTAATCATTAAATCGTCCAAATTAAAACGATTTGATTTGCAAGTCAAATTGTTACCATGCCTTTGTGGTTTACCGTGCCCGAGGACCAAAGTACAAATGCCTTAGTTACTGACCACGGCTGTTATCATTCCATCCTACATTGTTAGTTTAGTAACAGTAGGTACTCTTTGTACTGCCGCCAGCTATTTCTTTAATATCAGAGATTGTAAATAATTCCTTTGTGTTCGTATGAAAGTAAATTGAGAATTGTTCGTGGGAGTGTTTTGGGAATTGGTAACCTTTTGATTTTTGGTATGTTGGCGTTATATTGGCGTTTATGGATGTAATCTCGCTGTTTGTGTGTGTGAGTTTATGTGTTTGTAAACGCTCGCACAATACAAGAGAAATGCCTGGGTTGGGGAATGTGTGTTGCTATAAAAAAAAACTACGACTTATTTATGAAAATACCAGCACGCCTGTATTCCCCAGGCAGAAGACAGAAGTGCACCAATGTACACTTACAGTTCACCGGTATGTTTTTAGGACCCATGTAATAGGGAGCGAGCCTATTGCCAATAACCGGGCACAAATCCAAACTCCGAGCTGCAACTGAGAATTTAATAGAAAAACCCAATAACACTTTTTGCTCGACCTGGGAATCGAACATAGGCCCTCTAGCGTAGCAGTCGTGCTTAGGACCACTAGGATAACGAGGCATTATTTATTTATTGTTATTATTATATTTTTATTGGCCTGTTCTGTCCCACTCCTCGTCAAAAGTCTCCCTCCACTTCTGCCATCTTTCACGATTCTGTACATCATACCTCCAGTTTTAGAGGAATCCATCAAGGTTGTTCCGTAACATCGGTACTCAGAAATCATCATCACATAAAATATACTTAGTAGTAACCCTGACAGACAATTTAACTTCAATCTCGTTGTACAACAATGTATAAATAATCTAGACCAGGGGTGGTCAACCAGTCAATCTCGGCTATTAGTCGAGTCGATCACAAATATAAGTAGTTATGCACTAAAAATAATCTTCAATTTTTTTGTTGCCATCTTAATAACATATTTTTTTTCTGAGTTAAAATTTAATGTAAGCAGGTATATATTTTAATTATGTGAAAAACGAATCAAAGTTAAGTTTATGAAGAAGTACTGATTATGATTCAACTGAATAGTAAACAGACGATTTTAGGTCAAATCAAGTTGGCCACCCCTGACGTAGACACATAATTACGGGTGCGGGTCAAATGCGGGTCGCGTCGGAGTATTTATACGGACGAAAATACACGAAACACGATAGCGGGTCGTACCGTATTCCCTACCCTTCCCCGCCCGACCCGCGCCTGTCTTACATGTGTTTCAAGCTTTATTGTTAGCATTTCTACTGTCGAAGTTTAGCGGCGGTTTACCATACAGTATAATTGAGTTACTGTGACTTAAATCTGGTTTATGCAACAATAGAATATTCTAACTAACTAGGTACAATTTGTGAGGACGTTTTGAAACTAAAACTCGCATTTGTCGGCACTATGTGCTTTAACAAGTAACATTAAGTTACTCGACGCGTGTAAACGGCTGCTAAAGTGACGACTAATTAGTTTACAAGTTGATTACCGTGGGAACGGTTGAGTTCGTTTTGCGCATAGTAAAAGAAAAATCGATGTTTTGCCTTTGTAAAAATTGGCCAAGTACGAGTCGGTTGCATACAAAGGGAACCACCGGACAATATTTAAATGTACTTAAAAAAAACTGTTCCCGTATACCTCCTTTAATTTTTGGTTTTGTTTTGATTTCAACTCTTTACCTATTAGGATTCGAGATGAACAAACAGACGGACGGACAGTGGAGGCTTAGTTATAGGATCCCGTTGGTACCTTTCGGAATGTGAAGAATGTGTAATTCGGTATGATTGGATTTGGTGATTTTAGTCTCAACTCTAACACTTCTTTAACCAATTTTTGAAATACTCCTATGGACAGCTATATTATCAGCGAGAAACACAAGCTAGGTATATAACATCACACTATGATTTACAGAAGCGGAGCACTAATCAAAGACAACTTAAGGCACCCGCCTTACGGTTACGTCTTAAGAAACTGCGAGATTTTAACCTTATTATTTATTTATTTAGGATCTCCAACAAAAGATATACACAAATCATGAAATAAAAACAATAAAACAAAAGTATTATGTAGGTGTACTCCTTCACTTATGGGAGACCACAGCATGCACAGGAAAGTTAACAACTAGCTAACAAAGTACTAACTAGAAACAAAGTAGTAATTAAAATAAAATAAAATTTTGAATAAAATTGAGAATAAAAAACAATACAATAATATCAATAATAAAATGAGAGGAGTAAGTTTCTTATAAAAAGAAAAGAATTCTTCAGCAAACCGATCCCTAACTATAGTCCGATTAATGCTTAAGAAAGACACAAGTATACCTACCTACGTAAGTACCTACAACCGTGACGTAAACAGATCATTATCCTGAAATCCCCAAGGAATGCATCGCTCGAAGGTAATCTTTACGATGTAAGCAAGGCTCAGCAAGATTTAACGACCCTTGTTGAACTGCCGACTAATGTTGTCGCCAAGACGGTAAGCGCTTAAGAAACAAAAGACTACGCTTTTCTTGGGAGTAGATCCGTGTATAGAGATTTTAATGGTAGCATTTCTTTCTTTTAAAAACTGATTTAAAAAAAGTGGGATGTTATCGGTTTGGTTCACGGAGTCCTTACTCCGTGGTTTGGTTGTTTGTTTGTTTGTTACCTCAGAGGTCTGTCGTTTACCGATAGATTTTGAACATTCTTTTTTATTTGATGCGATTTTCTTTCTGATTAGTCCCATAGACTTTTTATCAAAATCGATTTAGCAGCTTGGAATCAAAATTTTCAGGAAGCCATGGTATGGCTATTTGAAATTTGATTTTGATTTTTGTAGCGCGCTTATCGAGTGAGGTTATAGGCTATATAACATTATGCTACGATCCACGGGAGCGGAGCAGTAATCAAAGACGTAACGACATTAGCGAGTGAAGTCTTGGGGTATTGTTAGTAAGTTAAATAAGAAAATTATCTTCAATCAATTTTACACCTAAAGTGTATAATTGACTTAGGTATAATATGCAGTCTTTTCTTTATGTCAGTAAAGTGTAGTAATTGAATTAACAGGCTCATAAGAGAACGTTTTAGAGGAGAATTTAATTATGTAAGTTCCATTTAGTGTGTTCTAATTAGATTAATTTCTAGTAATGTCTGTTCTTGCTGATTAAATATTAATTATGTTAATTATTCCATATTAATTTATTGTCGTTAACTTGGTAATAATAGTAGTAGTGTCGTGATGGCCCAGTGGTTAAAGCGCCCGCCTCTCATGCACGAGGTTGTGGGTTCGCAACCAGGCACGGGCAAGTACCAATGTGACTTTTTCTAATTCATATGTAGTTTCTAAGTGTATCTTGGACATCACTGACATCGGTAACCATGTCAGAGGCCCTTGAGGCGGTTTAGAAACTCTGACACTAGGGTGTGTGTGGGGTCGTTAGACCTTACTGCCCACACGATAAAGAAGAAGGTACCTAATAATAAATTAAAAACATGGACTAAATCAGGCATGGGCAATTACCAATGTGACTTTTTCTATTTCATATTATGTACTTTCTAAGTTGATCTTGGACATCACTGATATCGATGAAGGAAAATATTGTGAAGAAACCTAAACTCATAGAAATAAGCCAATCATCACCAAATTATCATTTGTCATTTATTGCGGATTGGCGATTTCAAAAACCAAAATACAAAACCTTCATTTTATAAGTTGCATACCACGAACGTTGCAATGTTGCAGGAGTCCCCCAGGGAAGCGTATTAGGTCCATGATTTGTCTTTTATTTTTCTTGGTCAATAGCGAGGACAAAGGATCAAAATTGTTTTTAGTATCAGTTAAGGCAGCAAAAAGTAGGACAATAAAACAATAAATTGTAAACTTATACTTTTTAAAACTGTTTTGTTGTTTTACTCTCGTACATTAATTTGCACCTGCCATGTTAATTCTTCACCACTTGATTGGTAGAGAATGCCCGAGGCATTAAGACCGCCTTTGTACTTTTTGTTGCATAAAGTTTAAATAAATAATCTTCTTAATCCTACTATCGCACTAGTCTCCAAGTAATCCTACTTATTATGAATGCGAAAGTTTGGAGGATGGATGGATGTTTGTTACTCTTTCACTGTTCAACAGCTGAACGGATCTGTATGAAATTTGGCAATACGATATATAGGGTGGAACAACACAGGAATGGATATTTTTTATGACTTGAAAAGAAGAATATTGCAAAATATTGCCACATTTTAAACAACCACAGCATGCCAATACAGACAGGGTACAGTAAACTATAAAATACCGACAGTCAATCTCAAATATTCAACAATTCCTCAGCCTCCCCGTTCATACGGCGTCATGTTTCGGATAGACAGATGTCAAGTACCATACTAAAGGCTGTCAGTGTTCAGATTGTACTGCGGTCAGGCAAGTCAGGACAATCCTTACTTTGTAGTAGCAGATCCTTTGTGTGGCTGACAACGCAAACAAGATATCAAACAAGCGGCCCTGGTTTTTGTTGGAATTATTCCCGCCATACTTTGGTAAGTAGTGATGCGGTTTATGATTCTGCCTTTAGTTTTATCAGTTGGTTTTAGGTGGGTTCTCTATTATATTATATATGTATACCATCACGCCTGTATTCCCCGAAGGGTTAGGCAGAGGTTGTAACCAATGTACACCCACAGTTCGCCGGTATATTTATGTCCGATGTAATAGGAAGCAAACCTATTGCCATTAACCGGGCACAATGCCTAACTCCGAGCTACTACTCTGTGAATTTTATAGAAAAACCCAATAACACTTTGCTCGACCTGGGAATCGAACCTAAGACCTCTAATCACGCCTAGGACCATTAGGCTAACGAGGCGGATGTTTGTTACACTTTCACCATTAAACGTCTGAACGGAATTAAATATTGATCTCTTAACACATAGAATCATTTTTTATTTCATTTTCTGTTCCCGTTGTATATTTTTCTACCTACTATTTTGTTCTATTTTATTTTCTTCGTATTATACAGGCAACGTAGACTTACACAACGTGTTAATAGTGGTAAGTAGGTAACTATTGCAAATCCTTTCACCCGACGAAGTAACGAAGTTCCAGTAGGTGCTTACTCGATATTACAGATTACCGCTTGACCTACATTCGGTTAACCTTTTGTACATAGATAAGACGGGCTTAGGGATATTGTTTGATGGAGGCGAAATATTATTTTATAAAGATTAAGGAAGATATTAGATAAGAATTAGCTTATTTGTTTAATATGAGTAGATAACAGTACAAATTGTGTCGTGATGGCCCAGTGCTTAAGGCAAACGGGCACGGGCAAGTACCAATGTGACTTTTTCTAATTTATATGTCCTTTCAAAGTTTATCTTGGACATCACTGACATCAGTAACCATATCAGAGGCCCTTGAGGCGGTTTAGATACTCTGACACTAGGGTGTGTGGGGTCGTTAGACCTTACTGCCTACACGATAAATAAAGAAAGAAGAAGTACAAATTGATGAAGATTTCTGCTGTTGCAAATTAGATGCAATCAAACACGTAGATTAGTCAATAATTGACGTGGCCTAGTTATGTTGTCACGTGCCACCTCTGGCACACGTGCCAAAAGTTCACCATCCCTAGTCTATACTAATACTATAACGAGTAAATATTTTTGTTTGTTTGTTTGTATCGAATATATTCCGAAACCACTGGACCGATTTATACCACGACTGACTTCCTACAGCTGTTATGATGATAATGATGATGGGATAGCTACCTTATTCCTAAGTAACATAGGTTTCACATTACCACACACGAGGGCGGAGTAGTAACCAAAGACAAAAAGGCAGATTTAGACAGGGTCAGTGCACAAGTCAGTTACCGGCGCCAGTGCCCGCGCCTAGACTGACTTGTAAATATTAATGTGCAAATTTACAAGTCAGCGCTGACTTGGGAGCCACTGTACTGACTTGAAATCAGTTTATAAGGGTTTTTTTTCGGGGCAGCGCTAACTTGTCTCAATTTCGGCGCCAGTCACTGACCCTGTCTAAATCTGCCTTAACGCGAGTGAAATAAGCAACGCGAAGTCGAGGGCGGGTCTCTAGTATACAAATAAAGCTAATAAATAGACGAAGTATGTAATTAATTATAACAGAAGATTGTAACTAATAACGCTTGGTAAGTTGAATCGTTCATTAGTGGTTAATTTGGTTGAATTTTGATAATATTACCTTTACATTTCAATCAACAAAAGGCACTTAGAATTGTTTCAATTAGTTCCCGCAACAATTTCGTCTAAAACGTTTGATGGTTAGAGGCAGTTGGTTTACACAGGCTGAATAACAGTACATAACCAAATTCGTGGTTCAGTAATCACGAGAACGTAATTAAATCCTAACTATTACTATAAATGCGAAAAGTAAATTTGTTTGATTGTTTGTTGTCTGTACTTTTTTTTAACCGAATATGCTGAAATTTTGCATATAATAATATGTATACGTTGTCAGGTGTACAGAAACAGACATATGGTAGATGCCCTACCATACGGTCTGTTTCTTTTGGAAAATGACAATAATGTCCGTATGATAAACGGAGCCACGTGACTTTCGAACCATGATTAGATTTAAAATAAAACCGACATTTACGCAGACAAATTCGCGGGCAAAAGCTAGTAGCCCAATATTCTGTGGAAATCAATACATAATTGTATCAGGGGTCGTGGTCCAACTTCTCTGTTGGACAACGAGCCTTGAAATAAAAAGATTTTCTCTAAAGGGTTTGTCATTCATCGGCGATGGTTCTTAGATATATGATGCTAACTCGCCGAGGGGCGATGCAATAAACATTTTTCGTCAAAATGACTTTGAGCGCATTTCCTCGCAACGGCTGAACCGATTTAGATGTTGTATTTAGTGAAGTACTTGAGTTTGAGAAGTCTGTATGGGCGGTGGTGCAATTATTTTTTCTGGTTGGATTAAGCAATGTCCGTCAATGTTCATGTCTGACAATCTGTTGGATATTTTACTTATTTCTGCCGTAAAACAGCATTGCTGTGTTCCGGGTTCAACGGTATGGGTGTAGTTACAGGCACATAAGATATTATTATTTCAACTTTGTGTCTTGGATGGGAACGCATTTGCAAGGCCTCTGGTATTGCAAATGTCTATAGGCAGCGGTAACTACTTTCAGGTGGGCCGTCGACTAGCCATGAAAAGACGAAAAATTCAATAAATAAAAACCAACAATTGCCTTTTCATAAAAAAAGTTCTTTTTTAATGGAATTTTCAGTTTATTTAGTCTTAAGTCGATATACTTTGGTTCAGTAATCTTTATAAATAGTCCTCGTTGAATCTGAGTGCTTCATCCCGGCCCGCCTAAGCTTCCACACGACAGATATTTTACCCCAGATTTGTCGTTTCAAAGCTCTTATAGATTCCAAGAAGATTTTGAATGTTTCTTAAAACCTTTTTGGCTTTTAAGGCCTCGTGATTAATAGTAAGCGATTTTTTTGCTTGAAACTGCTTGAAAGGAATATTTATTATAAATCCAATATATGTTTAACTTTGATACCTTGACGGGTTCGTAAAAATATATGGCGCGTCGTGCTTTTTTTTTGTAAACAGTCACGTTTTTTCTGGAGAAATTCTAGGTCTAAGGTCTAACGACCCCACACACCCTAGTGTCAGAGTTTCAAAACCGCCTCAAGAGCCTCTGACATGGTTACCGATGTCAGTGATGTCCAAGATGAACTTAGAAGTACATATGAATTAGAACAACCGGCCAAGTGCGATTCGGACTCGCGTACGAAGGGTACCATTTTCTATAAACACGGCAAAAAAAACACGTTTGTTGTACGGGGTCCCTTACATTTTTATTTTATTCTGTTTTTTAGCATTTGTTGTTATAGCGGCAACGGAAATACATTATCCGTGAAAATTCAACTGTCTAATTATCACGGTTCATGAGATACAGCCTGGTGACAGACGGACAACGGAGTCTTAGTAAGAAGGTGCCGTTACGCCCTTTTAGTACGGTACCCTAAAAACACAGCGCCAATATAAACGCACAAAAAGGTCGAACCTAAACATTATTTACCGATAGCTTTGTCTACCTTAAACATTCAGAGAAAGATATCAAAGGCCTTCTAAGCGTCTGGGTTTTTAATGAGCTTCGGTTTTACGTAAAACGGTTCGATTCAGTTTGGTTCTTTTAATTTTAATTCGTGTCACGTCGTCACGGGGCTCTCAAGGGCCATACGGGCCTTTTCTAGGCAAATTAGCCAAGATTAATAGGTGAGTTAATAAGGAGAACGCTTTCACCTTACTGGGGGATTTTGTAATTACCTATGGAGTTGAAGAACGTTACGTTTTTATTCTACGGGGTTTTTTAAGTAACTACAGAATTAACTATGCATGTGATCTCGAGATGATTGATTTCTAATTAATTAAATTACCCATAGGTAGGTATTGAGAATAAGCCTTAAGTATTGTAGTACTTTGAGTGACTTTTATTGTTGATATTTTATACTTTTATCGTTTTGACATTAGCATATTTTTTATGGATAATGTAACTGTACAACATAATGTAATACGTTAAATTAAAGAGTAGGTAGGTATGTATGAAGTTTCTTGCCCGTTCTTCTCTGTACGAAACTACCTTTTGGAATGAGCAACTAGATTCAATAGTTTTAATTAATTAATTAACGTACAAAAGTGCCTTATTGGAATAAATAATTTGACTTTGACTTTCCCCCAAACCACTGGACCGATTTCAACTATTGTTTCACCAATAAATAAGCTACATTATTGCTCAGTAAAATAGGCTATATAATAACACATTACAACTCAGAGGAGAGTAGCATTAACCAAAGACGGAACTTAACGTATGAAAATAAGTGGTAAACGGTAAAAACCGGTGATATAAGACACACTTTTCAAGAAGAAGTTGCGGGTGGAAGCGTCTTTTAAATAAAGAAAGAAAGAAAGAAATAAGATTCCAATAAGGTAGCACTAGCTAGCACTATTCTAATTGTAAGAGTACTCGAGCCAATCTTTCAGAGCTGGGGCGAAGTAATCCATTTCCCTTTGTTGACCGGCACTAGTCGATAAGCAGTCTATCCCATTTAGTTTTTATTTTTTTCCCTCACCGTTGAGAAGGAAAAATGAATCGGTTCTTACGTTTTACAAAATGGAGGGTGCATTCTGACGATAAAAAAATCCTTACTTATCTTTTCGCGATTTTAGCAAGTTTCCAGTTATTCGAGTTATATGTCATGCTAAAGGTCTTGGTTTCGATTCTTAGGACGAGCAAACTGTTATTGGGGTTTTCTATGAAATTCTGAATAGCAGCTGGGAGTTAGGATTTGTGCCAGTTAATTCTAATAACTTGTTCGGATTGACCAATAACTTTTATGTCTGGTGCAAGCTGTTAGTAGAAGTTGGTTGTCTTTAAATAAATAAATGAATTCCAACAGAAAAAAATGTGTTAATTTCCTATGATTGATGGATCGCCAGTAACACTTTCTTTAGTGTCTGCTCGTAGTCAAGTAGTCCGCATTTGTCATGTTTATGACAGGTCGCCGCTTTCTTTATCGTGTGGGCAGTAAGGTCTAACGACCCCACACACACCCTAGTGTCAGAGTTTCTAAACCGCCTCAAGGGCCTCTGACATGGTTACCGATGTCAGTGATGTCCAAGATACACTTAGAAAGTACATATGAATTAGAAAAAGTCACATTGGTACTTGCCCGTGCCTGGTTGCGAACCCACAACCTCGTGCATGAGAGGCGGGCGCCTTAACCACTGGGCCATCACGACGCTGAAAATGCTTTAGACTGGACCGTAAAGAAAAAGTTGGATAGAGTAGGCGTACGTACTTTCCTTTGGAGAAGTGCTGATACCAGCTTTCATTCATCACACTAATATAATAAAAGCGAAAGTTTGTGTGTTTGTCTCTTCTTCACGCTTAACCGGTTGAACGGATCTGGATGAAATTTGGCACTGAGATAGATTGTAGTGTGGAATAACATATAGAATACTTTTTATTCCAGAAAAAAATACGGTTCCCATGGGATAATATATTAACTATGACGCGGGTGAAGTCGAGGACAGAAGCTAGTTAAATAGTCGAATCTATACTAATATTATAAGGAAATCGAACCCAGGACCACGCTCATCGGACGCGCTCGCGACTACGAGACCAACGGGGCAGTCAACATTACAATTTGTATGTATTAGTCATTGGGTTCCCTATTTTTATCAGTAAAACTGTTCAAAAATGTCTTTAGCGTGCATATCTAATTTAAAAAGAGGTGAAGTTTGTGAAAAGGGGTAATCTCTCGATCTCTTAAACCGCTTTTGAAAATTACCCGTAGATAGTCACGTTATTTGTGTGTGTGTTTGTTTGGCTATATAACATCACGCTACGATACACAGAAGCCGAGCAGTAACCAAAGACGTTAAAATACCCACGCGGATGAAGTCGCGGTAAGAAGCTAGTATTTTATATTGTGATTTCAATGAGCAAGGGTGATCAGTTTACCATCAGGTGCGCTGTTGACTTGTTCGCTCTTCTAATAACTAAAACACCCGCCTCGGCGCCGCCGACTGCCTCGTTATCCTAGTGGTCCTAACCGAGACTGCTACGCTAGAAGTCTTAGGTTCGATTCCCAGGTCGACCAAAGTGTTATTGGATTTTTTTATAAAATTCTCAGCAGCTCGGAGTGAGGATTTGTGCCCGGTCAATGGCAATAGGATCGCTACTTATTAAATGGGACTTAAACATACTGTGGGTGTACTTTGGTACACCTCTGCCTAACTCGATGACGAATACAGGCGTGATGGTGGTAACTAAAACAACATCAAAATATCTATCATACATACTCAGAGTACTCAGAAATAACACTTCTTTGTTATAGAGGCCCTTTGTACTCAGTTGAATAGATTCAATGGGAGTAATGCGGGGCTCACATATGCAGGGCTAGACATGCAGGCATTTCTTAATCAAGCGAGATCGAACCGCCCGTACCCGCCCTGAACTAGCGACGTCTAAAACGGGCTTTGTACAACGTGTTACAGAAAAGGTATATCCATACAAACGAGTTGATGAATGTATGTGGTACTGAACTATCACATAACATATATCACACACACATCATATATCACGCCTGTATTTGCCGAAGGGTTAGGCAGAGGTGTAAACCCACAGTTCACCGGTATGCTTAGATAATGGCGGGCCTATTGCCATTAACCGGACACAAATCCTTACTCCGCGCTGCTACTCAGAATTTCATAGAAAAACCCAATAACACTATGCTCGACCTGGGAATGGAACCCAAGACCTCTAGCGTAGCAGTCGTGCTTAGGACCACTAGGCTCACGAGGTACTCAACACTGCGTGTTACGGAAAGGGTATAGCCATACAAACGGGGTGAAGAATGTGTCTGGTACTGAATCTCTATACAAAACAACTCAAAAGCAATAACTTTAAAAATGCATAATATTTTTTTTTCAGCAGTTTCATTACATACAATCACGCCTGTATTCCCCGAAGGATTAGGCAGAGGTGTACCAATGTACACTCACAGTTCGCCGGTATGATTCAGGTCCCATGTAATAGGGGGCGAGCCTATTGCCACATTATTTTTATATTTTATGCAGTTTATTAATTTTAAATCATAACAAACGTGTCAGGATTAACAAATCTTTTACGGAGGACTTTAACAATTTTTTTTAGGATCAATTCATTTGGAAACATTTGACTTTTTACTTAAATGTTTCACAACTTTATAATTTTGTGAGTATATGCATTTAAAAAATTCTTGCGATGTGTTTTGTTAACTCCAAAAAAAACCTTGCCTTTGCTATTTAAGAATGAGAAAATTCTCGAAATCTTGCTTCTGTATTCTCATAATCATTGCAAAAGAAAGGAGGAAGGAGGTGAAGGGAGGCTAAACATCTCATAATTATTACATACTTGATTTCGTCACGGAGGTATATCTGTAAATAGGTTACTGGAGCGATCTATTTTAAGAACAACGGAATGAGCCTGCACTGTCGGCTGGATCGCTACAACAATATACAGTGTTATGATAGCCTTATTGTACATACACATAATAATATACATACCATCACGAATCTATTCCCCAAAGGGTTAGTCAGTACCAATGTACACCCACAGTTCGCCTGTATGTTTAGGTCCCATGTAATAGGGGGCGAGTGTACCAACGCCAATGACTGAATGAAATAAAAAATAAAATATACCATCACGCCTGTATTCCCCGAAGGGTTAGGCAGAGGTGTACCAATGTACACCCACAGTTCGCCGGTATGTTTAGGTCCCATGTAATAGGGGGCGAGCCTATTGCCATTAATCGGGCACAAATCCAAGCTCCGAGCTGCTATTGAGAATTTCATAGAAAAACCCAATAACACATTTTGCTCGACCCGGGAATCGAACACTGACTGAATGAAAATAGTTAATTTAAGTTAAAAATTGTAATAAGTGTTCTATAATAATAATAATAATTATGGATGTGGACTCAGCGATCATTGTGCCGATAGTCGTTTCAGCCAATGGCTTAATTGCCAAGAGCCTCGACCAACATCTTAGGAGGCTCTTGTTGGGCGGCTGGATCAAGGGCTTGATTCAGAAAGCGGTTCTCCTAGACACGGCGCGTATAGTTAGGAGATTCCTTTCTCAGGAGCCCTGACCACCGGTGGCTTGGACCCTGTTCCCGACGCCGGTGGGCTACTATATTTTATATTTTTAAATGTTTTTATATTTTTTACTAATATTTAAAAATGTAATTTATATGTTTGATTAATTTAATAAATGGAATAATAATTAAAAGCCTTCCCTGCAAGCCAATAGAAGTGCCTGTTTGTAATTACTAATTTTCACAGCTCACTAAATATATACAGGAAAATTTTTTAACCAGTGCGTAAATTTTGCCATAATAAACTTCAACACGTTTTATTAAACACGTATATTTTATTTTGATATGTCTTAGTACAAAAAAAAAAAGTTATCGCTTACGAAACATGTATACTTAAAAACCATATTTTATTGTCACTCGGCGCTAGCGCATTCCCCACCCCCTCACCCCAGCCATGCGCCCGGGCGGCGGCCAAGAGTTGTCATTGATAGTATGGTGAATAGATTATGTCCATGTTTTGCTTATTTCAAACTCGGATAAGGATGAATTTTTTTTTTTTTTTTTTTTTTTAACTAAACACGGAAATCTTTTCTATTACTGACACTGAACTACCAAAAAAAATTTACGCACTGGTTAAAAACTTATCCTGTATATGAAAGTTTATACAGTAGGTACTTACATCATAATTTTTTTTTCTGTCTTTCTGTTTATTCTGCTGATATCTAAAACGGCTGGACTGGTTTTGACGGGAGTTAGATAGCTAATGTTATAAAAGTTACTTAGGCTACTTTTATTCCAGAAATTTTATATTATATTATTATATTATATTCATAAAAAAGAGACAACATTGAAACCAACTAAATATAGAACGCTGAGAAGTCTGATATCGCCAATCTGCCTTAAGCAAGCACAGTGATCAATTCTCGTGCCTTCTCTGTATGAGAAGAAGTCAATGCCTTGTAGTGGTATAATTAGGAGGCCAGTATTATTTTATTTTTTTAAAGTTATACAGCCTTACTTTATAAATATGGCATTTATATGGCAGATGTGAGCGGCAACGTTGGGAGGGAACGCCCTAGGCAGACCTACACTGACCTTATTGGTAAGGTTCTTCAGAAAGATCGGGTACGCAGTACTCTTAACCAGCATTCTTGTTACGTAAACGAGGCGAAAGGAGTATGTAAGGGTCGTAACAGGTGGCGTTCTATATTTTCTGCCTACCCCGTGACGAAAAAGGCGTGAGTTAATGTATGTAACTTTTTGATTTGCAGCTACGCTTGTCACTAAATTCGTGCCCGAATGAAACAAATGAATGGGCCCGGCGCGGCTCATTGCGTTTCTATCCGCGGTGTCCGTTATCAATCACGTTGGCGTCTTAATCCCTCGAGCGGCCACGAGAGAGCGCCCCTCGACTCTCGGAAATTAACTGAAATGACCATACTTTGTATTAAAAACTTTGGAAAATAAATTGCTTGCGACCACATTGTTTTGAAAGAAGAAAACTGTTAAATACATTTAGGTATAAACCGGTGCTATTGGAAATCTATGGGGAAGGCTTATGTCCAGCAGTGGACGTCCTGCGGCTGATATGATGATGATGATAAATAGTTAAAGTTGTTTGTTTGTAATAAATAAACAGTCTTCGGAAGTAATACATAAAATATAATAATAACGCACGTGTGTTTGCACACACACGTGCACTCCCACTTCCCTAACTCTTATAGTCCGAGGACGGCAATCCGATATGACCGGAGAGAGATCAGGCGCAGGACCAACGGCTTTACGTGCTTTCCGAGCTACGTAGGCGTCACACCACCGACTTCCAAACTCCGGGCTGTTAGTGAGGAAGTACTAATGGATAAACCCAATAACATTTTTGCCCGACCTGAGGATCAAACCCAGGACCCCAAGCTCAACAGTCGTGCTTGTCACCACGAGACCAACGGGGCAGTCGGAAGTCCTAACCTGATTACAATGGGTCTTTCACTGAGAAAAAGGACGATTCTCTTTTAGTATTCATTGTACAAACGACTTCCAAGCGAACCAACTCACGCGCAGAAGACAGGCTTCAAAAAAACGTTTTTAAAAATAAATTATTTACTGGCAATTAGCTGCCTCTTTACTTTTCCTTCAGTTTCAGTACTGTATTTGTTTTTCTCCGTATATTACAAGACTCTGTCGCGTAAAAAGGTCTATAATTTATTTATCGTGCACCTTTTATCGTATACCGTAGATGTTAACGGTACGAAGGCGTGAAAACAGTGACTGTGTCTTGAATCATGAAGAATTATTTTTTAGCACTTCAAATCTGAAATATTATCCCACGGTAACCGTACATTTTTCCCGGATAAAAAGTATCCTATGTGTTATTTTACACTACAATCTATCTCTGTAGCAAATTTCATCCAGATCCGATGTGCCCGGTTAATGGCAATAGGCTTACCCCCTATTACATGGGACCTAAACATACCGGCGAACTGTGGGTGTTCATTGGTACACCCTGTCTTACCTTTCGGGGAATACATCCGTGATGGTATGTTAAGAGTTGGTGGTGCCCCTCAGAAGGTTAATGATAAATTTCTAGCATAAAGGACGTCCAAGGTCTCCTTATCCGTTACAATCAAATCATGATAAATCTGACATCGTAAAAGTTATCGTAAATAGGCCCAGCGTTAATTACACTTAATGAGCACTTAGTAAGGTTTATAATTGATTTTTAGGTCCAGTCAGCGATAAAAGTGGTTTTAACACTGCCATTTTTTGCATCCTTATTATTGAGCACAATTTTAAAGGAAATGCGGAAATCGTGTAAAATCATGACAACACATATCATCGGCAGGCGGCATAGGCAGAGGTGTACCAATGTATACCCACAGTTTGCCGATATGTTTTTAGGTACTCTGTAAAATCTCCCTACACAATGACAAATAATCTCTTAGATTTCACCGGAAAGGTTGAAAAGCAATGCATCATTATTATGCATTATGTCTATTTGATATTAACATGTGCTAAAGTGAGCCAACCCACAGTATCAATATACCAAATGTGTTACATTACTTTGCAAAATCAACCCAATATAGGAACTAAGGGCATAACTTAAGTATAGGATGTGTAATAAAAAGAAATCACATGGCCTAACTTAATTTTGACAACCTAATTTGCTCTTCTAGACAGACCTAGTTCTCCTTCCTATCTTATTTGTTACTTTCAATAATTAATTGTACATTATTTCTGTACTGTGATTTTAGTGGTTATTCGATACAACTTATATCAAAGGTATCGCTATTTTGAACCTTATTTGTTCCGCGATGCGTTATTGTAGACATTACATAACATTTGCTGACTTTAGGGCCTTAAAAGCAGCTATAGCTGTTGCTTACGATCGTTAGGCGTGTCGGCGTGCACGAGTGGGACAACTGCAGATCCGACTGAATAGACTAAGTAAAAAGTCATAAGTTGAGGTTTGGTGGTCTCACCTATTTCCTTCTCTAATATTGAGCAATATAAAAGAGATTTCATGAACTAAATACGAAGGATATAAACTCTTTCCATATGTTTTACTTTTTTCATTAATACATTTTAACTTTGCACACTAGGCCTCTGTTGACTGCCGGGGCTGCGGGTTGTTCGAAAGAGATGCCGCGCTCCTGGAACGCAAAGGGCACATGCAAGAACATAGATGGGTTTTAGTCAGTAAAAGTCTGACACTCCCTCCCGCCCCGCCCAGGGCGGGGGAAGTCATTTGATGATTTGCCATCGTTAAAAAAATAAAAAGGCCTCTGTTGAAAGCGATATAAATAGACAATTTTGAGCATTTTCAGTGGGCAATAGTGCTTATCAAAATAAAGTATCATTAAAAAGAAAAACATTGAGACTTAGAAATAGGTGATATTTACTTTACTATCAAAAAGCGTTGCCTTAAATTCATAAAACAGAAAGAAAACAGGTGAGAGCGTGTCTATAGAGAAAAGGCCCACCGCATTTCTTCTTAATCGACTTTTGTAGCCGACTGTACCATGTTGATATAAAAGGACTGGTATCATGTCCACAGACCAGTTTTAAATAAATAAAAAGATAATAATTAAAATCACTTAAAGTTAAAATGGATATGTTAACTCTTTTTTGTTTACTTATTTATGCGTTCAGTGTAACTCAGCCGGTTAAAGGTACGGTACTAGTTGGATTAACACTCGTTCTACTTGTAGTGTAAGTCAGTCAGAATAAATAATAAAATATACCGTCACGCCTGTATTCCCCGAAGGGTTAGGCAGAGGTGTACCAATGTACACCCACAGTTCGCCGGTATATGTAGGTCCCATGTAATATTTAGTTTTCAGTTTTTAATTCTAATTTTTATTTAATTTAATTTACTTTCATTTTCATATTGATTTTGTGATTTAGATTCTAATTGCATACAATTTGACTCATTAAATGGGAGAAGACACTGGCTCCTGTAACACAGGTATTATACCTAGCGCAGGAGTCAGGGCCTCACTATATTTGTTAAATGCTGTTTATGCCAATAAAGAATTTTTTTTTATTTTTTTTTTATTTTATGTAATAGGGGGCGAGCCTATTGCCATTAACCGGGAACAAAGCCAAACTCCGAGCTGCTACTGAGAATGTCATAGAAAAACCCAATAACACTTTGCTCTACCTGGGAATCGAACCCAGGACCTCTAGCGTAGCAGTCGTGCTTAGGACCACTAGGCTAACGAGGCATTCACAATAGAAACAGTCAGCTACCTATTAAAATTTGATGTATTTTTTTTAAATTTGTTTTTTATTTTAATGATTCTTTGTTTTTTGTTTTTTTTTTATTGGGCTTTTTGATTTGTTCTTAAAAAGGTCATCCTAAAAAGCGTACAAAAAAGACAACTACTACAGCAGCAACTACAACGATGACTACAACAATGACAACAACTACTGAAGATGACTTTGACGACGATACAACAGTCGTACCCACCGACATACCACAGTGGTATATAGATCAAGCAATCAATGTGGACTATGGTAAATACACTACTACAGGATTTCATTACGAAAACAACCAATGGATTCACAGTACACAATACAACTTCGATACCTGCTACGATAATTACCTCAAATGCATGACAAGTTTGTAAGTACAATATAATTTAACTTAGGGTGGAGCTAAATGAGCGTAATTTGCTAAACTCGGTTTCATACAAAACTCCTGTTTCGTTCACAGGGCGACGCAAAATGAGTTGTTAATTTCGGTATAAAATAAATAACTCGACTGAAGTTATGCGAGTCACAACTCAAATATTTATGCTCGTCTGGCCTCACCCTTAGACCGCATTCACATTTAGGCGACTTTAGCAGCGCGGCTGTCGCGCGACTGTCGCCACGTCAGAATTTCGAGGGCCATCGACGGGCCTGTTGGTCTGACGGGCCTGTTGGTCTGACGGGCCTGTTGGTCTGACGGGCCTGTTGGTCTAGTGGTTAGGGGGCCTGACTGCTAAGCTGGAGGTCGTGGGTTCGATTCCCACCCAGGACAAACTTTGTGTGATGAGCATGATTGTTAGTTCTGTGTCTGGGTGTGATTTATCTATAATATGTATGTATTTATAAATTATATAAGTATGTAAGTATATCAGTTGTCTGGTTACCATAACACAAGCTTTGCTTAGCTTGGGATCAGATAGCCGTGTGTGAGTTGTCCCAAGATATTTATTTATTTTATTTATTTCATAATAAAAAAATAGAAGAGCTGTCGCCCACAGCATCTATTTTTAAAATGAAGTGCGCCGTACTGACCTAGACTTTGATCTGTTCTTGTAATGTGAAGGAATGTACTTCTGCCGCGCTACTGTCGCGCTGCTTGCGCGCGTGTCTTGTTTCGATTGGCGCAGTGGCCGAGCGATCGACTGCTGCGCTGCATGTCGCGGGTTGGACACCCGCACGGAACAAATATTTGTATGATCTACATATAGTTGTTCCGGGTCTGGTTGTTTGTGTATGTGAGTTTGTGTGTGATAGGAGAAATTCCAAGTGGACACTAGGAATTTCTTCTGTATCGTGGGTGCGTTTTAAATAACTTTTTATGTCTATGATGACTCAACCGGGTCGTTTTGTATGTTGTATTCATTTTGTATGTATGTATAGTACAGACATGTTTTTTTGTTGGTTTTGGTTATATTTTTGCACGCATGCAAACACAGGTGCACCCCCTCTTTCCTCACTCTCATGGTCCGATGGGACAGCAATCCAACATAACTGGGGAGAGATCAGGCGCAGGACCAACGGCTTTACGTGCTTTTCGGGCACAGGAGCACCACACCACCAACTACGGACTGATTCTGAAAAAATCCTAATGGAAATTCTCAATAACACTTTGTCCGACCTACCGCGAGACGGCAGTCAATCAGCCCCCCTAGTCAAGTCACAGACGATAAACGCAAACGCTGAGTAGGCTTTAATAGATCTTCAACTTTATGTGCTTGGTTTTAAGTTGAAGATCTAATGAAGATTGCATAGCGTTTTCGTTGGTTCCATTCGCTAACGCTTAGAAATCTTTAATAGATTTTCAACTTAAGGCTCTTGGGTATTAAGTTGAAAATCTATTGGTACCTACCGAGCGTTTACGATTATCGTTTGTGACTTGGCTAGGGGGACAGGTCGGATCGGATGTAGCGAGGAAACGCTTTAAGAATAGCCCTCACGAAGGTAGATCCTGGAAACTAATGCACGAATAGTTTTTGTTTTTTTTTTAATGATTTTTTTCTATTTTTAGGGGAGTAACTGCTTCGGTTTGCATGGTCCATTCACAGGTTTATAACACGGACATAAAATATATAAAAACGTATTGCGATGCATATTTCGAAAATTGCAGAATGACATATCGTAAGTATCTTTAATTTATTAAACACGGTGGTTGGGGCATCGTAACGAACTTTTACCAAGTTGTCTTTTAATGATTCTAAACCTCCCAGAATTCATATTTTTCATGGGTAAAGTGAAAACCTCTGAAATTACAAAATAACGTTTAGCTCCTAATTACGTTTGCCGAAAGGCGAGCGAATCTTTAGGGAATTAGGATGAGCAAAAGATGGTTGCATTGCGCCAATTATGAAGAGATGGTCCCATAATTATTTTATCAAAGTTTTTATCTTTTTTATCAAATTGGTAAAAAATTAAAATGACTGACTTGTTAATTAACTGTCTTATTAGGTTACGTAGTATTACCGTTCCTTCATGGATTTTGATGATAGGAAGTAGGTACTTAAAAGCGAAAAATAAAAAATAAAACTTTTTTACAAATAAACAAGGTCGTATAAAACCTAAAAAGTGAAAAATAACTTTAGCTTTGAAAGTCGGTGGCAATACAAAACAACAAACCTGAACTAAAGCCGACTTCCAAAGCTAAAGATATTTTTCACTTTTTCGGTTTTGAAGGCGGTTGTTTTTTTGTAAGAAAGATGTTTGGAGATTTTGTTGGAAATTAAAATTAATAAATAAATAATAATATCAGCCATGTTAAAATGACGTAGGTTTGTTAATTCTGGCATGTCGGATCATGTCATGTATTATCATTTTAAAAGTATATATGGAGTTTCTTGCCCGTTCTTCTCCATACGAAACTACCTTGTAATTAATTGACGTCCAAAAGTGTCTTGAAATGGTCTAATTGGAATAAATGATTATTGACTTGACTTTATTATTTTGCAGGGTATTGGCGTATTATTGACTATGGCAGATGTGAATTAGGTAACCACTGGGACCATATGATGTATGATGTACGTAGAAGTTATCGTGGTCGAAAATTGCATTGATTCTAAATTGAGTACAAAATCGGCGCTGTGCCTTCAGTTCAACACTATCCACAATATTATTAACTAGCTGTGCCCCGCGGTTTCACCCGCGTTACGTTAGGTTTTGGTTACTGAACCGTTTCCGTGGCTCATAGCGCGATGTTATGTAGCATATAATCTGTTATTCTGTGGTACAGGCTACGGAATGTCTCGCAGAGTCATTATTTTTCTGCGAAGTTATTTTAAAACTGTGATATCTCCTAAGATATTCATTGAAATTAAATGATGTAAAGGGCAATTTTGTTCAAAATAAAACACTTGTGATGAATAATGCATTTATGTTGATAAGGATTAATACTATATTCATAAAAACACCTTCGCAAATTATGATTATTTTAAAACAAATTTTCTGGCCATAAAAATGCTTATAGTGACTCAACCTTAAAAGTTAGGCATGTGCTGCCGCGGACTTTTTTTTAGTATATTTTAAGAGAAACAATTCTCTCATATATCATTTTTGCGTAACTTTGTCCGTTTACGCAGCGCACGCAACGAAAGCCCTCAAAAGGAATATTTTTCTCCGTTTTTTTGCCACATTTTTCATTGATGCTCGGCTCCAATTGGTCGTAGCGTGATGTTATATAGCCTATAACCTTCCTCGATAAATGGGCTATCCAACAAAAAGATTTTTTGAAATCGGACTGGCAGTTCCTTAAATAAGCGCGAACAAACAAACAAACAAACAAACAAACAAACTCTTCAGCTTTATAATATTACTAGCTTTTGCCCGCGGCTTCGCTCGCGTTAAGAAGTATTATTATTAATTAGGTATTTTGTTCCATTAGGTACTGATAGGTTCAAACTAATATGTTTACATCCTCCATCATCCCTTATTTTAACCCCATAGGGGTTCAATTTATCAAAATCCTATTTAAGCGGACGTCTTTATCATAGTAGCTCCAATCTTTAATTTCAGTTCAATCAGTCGAAAATCTAAGAAGATTTATACAAACTTTCATCCCCTATTTTATACCCTTAGGGGTAGAATTTATCAAAATCCTTTCTTAGAGGATGCCTACGTCATAGTAGCTTTATGCATGCAAAGTTTCAGCTCGATCTTTTTAAAATTGACAAAGTTTCATACAAAGTTTCATCTCCTATTTTATCCCGTTAGGGGTTGAATTTATCAAAATCCTATTTAAGCGGACGTCTTCATCATAGTAGCTCCAATCATTCATTTCAGTTCAATCAGTCGAAAATCTAAGAAGATTTATACAAACTTTCATCCCCTATTTCATCCCCTTAGGGGTTGAATTTATCAAAATCCTATTTAAGCAGACGTCTTCATCATAGTAGCTCCAATCATTCATTTCAGTTCAATCAGTCGAAAATCTAAGAAGATTTATACAAACTTTCATCCCCTATTTTATCCCCTTAGGGGTTGAATTTATCAAAATCCTATTTAAGCGGTCGTCTTCATCATAGTAGTTCCAATCTTTAATTTCAGTTCAATCAGTCGAAAATCTAAGAAGATTTATACAAACTTTCATCCCCTATTTTATACCCGTAGGGGTGGAATTTATCAAAATCCTTTCTTAGGGGATGCCTACGTCATAGTAGCTTTAAGCATGCAAAGTTTCAGCTCCTTCGGTTTAAAATTGACAAAGATTCGTACAAACTTTCATCCCCTATTTTATCCCCTTGGGGGTAGAATTGATGAAAATCCTTTCTTAGCGGATGCCTATGTCATAACATCTACATGCATGCCAAATTTCAGCCCGATCCGTCCAGTGGTTTGGGCTGTGCGTTGATAGATCACTATCTCAGTCAGTCAGTCAGTCACCTTTGAATTATATATATTTAGATATATGTATAGTATAGATTAAATTTTAATAAAGAGTTTTTATGGTTAAAGGTTTTTTATTTTAAACAAATAAGTACATATTATATTCCTTTATAACATTTGCCTGTTTATTTTATTTTACAACCTGTTTTTCTTAGTATTCATAAAAAAATTAAAAGCGAAAAAACCTTAAAAAAATACTTTTATTAAAATCCTTTAAAAATAAGAAAATAATATTTTCCTTTAAAAGAACTATCAACTTATAGCCTCGCATTATACACAATTTATATGATTATAAAAGCTCATGTTCATTGCAAGTTCAATAAAAGCTTTTAAAAAAAGTCTCGCATGACAAGAATAATACAAATCAAATATATTGGTGCCGGTGAAATTACAGGCACATTAACTTTGTCTAAGAGGTGGCAACGCATTTCCAAGGCTTCTTTATTTGCCCTCAAAGCAAAAAAATAACAAATAGATAATGTTATGTATATCTTCATTTAATCCATAATTGAAAAAAACAAGAAATAGGGTGCCTTTCACCCAGAGATGCGTTTGATATGCTCCTATCATATTCATTTGTGCACATAGCTTAGCACTGGTGTAAAGGGGTTTAACGTTTAACTAAGATATATTTTTATATGGAAGGATATTTGCTAAGGATGCGTGCGACCGCGAATTGGCAAGCGTAAGGTGGAATGCCCTCAGGCTCGATAAAGGTCTCTGGACGGTGAGCAATGGGTAGCTCACCGTCCGTACGTTAACTTAACGATAGACCGTGTCGACGGAGCGTTCGTGTTCCACGCGCGCCTCAAAGAGATGTCAGCAAATATTCGGAGGGCCCACTAAGGGCCGATGCCTGCCGGGCTGCGGGTTGTTCGAAAGAGATACCGCGCTCCCGGACGCAAAGGGCACAAGAAGGAACTTGGATGGGTTTTATTCAGTAAAAGTTTGACACTCCCTCCCGCCCCGCCCAGGGCGGAGGAAGTCATTTAATGATTTCCCATCGGCAAAAAAAAGGCTCGGTGAAGCGACGATCTTCACAGAGTAGCCGGCAGCAATTGTATGAGAGTTGCCAAGAATTGAGCTAAGTGGCGTGCGATTAGAAAGGCATATGTCCAGCTGTAGACTTTTGCAGGCTGGTGATGCCCACCGAAATTAGCTCGGGACAATAATACATACATAATATACATAAACTCGCGCCTTTTTCCCATGGGGGTAGGCAGAAACCACGGACCGCCACCTGCTACGATCCTTACATACTACTTTCGCCTCGTCCACATTCATACATCAGGTCATACAAGCACGCCGGTAACGGGCACTGCGCACCTGACCTTTGTGAAGAATCTCACCAATAAGGTCAGGGTAGGTCTTTCTAGGCCGATAAAGCTTAACAGATTACAGGAAGCTAGACCTAACAACGTCTGCTAACATTGAGAAATTTCATTTAAAACTTATCTTACTAGCAAGACGCGATTAACAGATTGAGTCATTAGCGGAAAAATACGTTCCTTGACTAATTGGGTGAGTCGAGTTTCATAGAATAAATTAATGCTTAATTAGTGTTGCTGCAACTGTTGAAAACAATTGAATATTAATTGTATGGCCTATGGATAGTTGGGTCTAGCTCTTTGTGTATGTGAGTTTATATGAGTGTAAACGCAGTAACGCACCTACGATACAGAATAAATTCCTATAGTAGAGAAAAGTTCTAAAACAAAAAAACTTATTTGACAAATGAAGTAAGAAATAAAACGGTTAAAAACTCCTCTCATTTTTGAACGTTAACAAATTATCTATGCGACAAACAACTTTGGAACTTGTTCTAAATAATCGGTACTGACCTGAAGTAAAGGTCCCTTCACCGTTCTTCATCTAAAAGTTTTCAAACAAACTTTTTCAATCTAAATTAACAAAGATAATTATAAACATTTTGCATTTAAATGTCTTTGGTAACTGCCCCGTTGGTCTCGTGGTCGCAAGTGCGACTGCTGTGCAAGGGGTCCCGGGTTCGATTCCCAGGTCGAGCAAAAAGTGTTATTGGGTTTTTCTATGAAATTCTCAGCAGCAGCTCGGAGTTTGGATTTGTGCCCGGTTAATGGCAATAGGCTCGCCCCCTATTACATGGGACCTAAATATACCGGCGAACTGTGGGTGTCCATTGGTACACCTCTGCCTAACCCTTCGGGGAATACAGGCGTGATGGTATGTCTTTGGTAGGTGACGCGGTGACCCGCCCCGGTCTATTTTGTAAAAATCTTCCTTGGTGATTTTAGTGTATATGAGCACTATCTCGGGTTTTTTTTTCCGATGGGAAATCATCTAATGACTTCTCCCGCCCAGTGTCGGACTTTTACTGACTAAAACCCATCCATGTTCCTTCTTGTGCCCTTTGCGTTCCGGGGCGCTGAATTTCCTTTGAACAACCGGCAACCCCAGCAGGCGTCGGCCCTGAGTGGCCCCTCCGAATGTTTGCTGACATCTCTTTGAGGCGCGCGTAGAACACGAACGCTCCGTCGACACGGTCTGTCGTTAAGTTAACGTACGGACGGTGAGCTACCCATTGCTCACAGGCTCGCGATTATCTTGGCTTGTGTTTAGGTTAGGCTAGGTGCGTGCTTTGCTTTACCGTCAAGTAATTTTTTTTTTTAAACATTGCCCCACAAGATTTTATTGTCCTGTATCGTTTACAGGAACAGCCAGACCCGGAACGACTATGTGTAGGCCATACAAATATTTGTTCCGTGCGGGCGCCGAACCCGCGACACGCAGCTCAGCAGTCAATCGCTTAGGCACTGCGCCAGCGGTGCCACCGAATTCAAAATTTTGTACGAGATTTAAAAAACATTATTTAGTTACTATCCAAAATATGACTGACGCCCTTTGTGTAGCCCAGTAAGAAAGCCCATTTAATAAGGTTACTCCACTTTAAATCAGATCGTAGCAGCAAAGAAACATATTCAAATTCAGTTACAGTTCAAAAGAATATATTGAAACTTTATTTATTTTGTACAGTTTCCAGCCCCACCCTGAAAGTTTCAGTTCGTTCCCATGTTTCAGTGGTAACAGAGCTTTTTAAAATTGTGCCAAGCTACTTTGAATACAAGGTACATTTAAATGAGCTTGCAACAGTTTCGAGATGTCGTGAAATGGAAGTTTTTCTTTGGAATTCATAAACTGCTTGCTATTGTTTGTTGTAAGAAGCTTGTTTACTTGTTTTTGAGTTAAGACCCGACTACACTGGCGCGAACATAATGCAGGCGCGGTAAATCTATCTACGCTTTCTACCCGCGACTGCGACTAAGGCGCTTTGCAGACGAAGGGGCGGGGCAGTCTTTTTGAGCGCGAAGCAATAAAGACCGCGTCTGCCCGTCGATGCCCGCGGCTGCCCTCACGGCGAATATACCTCACAGATCGCATCGCCAATGCCTGCTGGAAACCGGGGGCGCGGTCTTTTTGTCCTCAAGTGCGTTAGTAGTATAGGATTTCCTTTGCATTATCGTTCGCGATCAAATTGTCCGTGCATTATTGTTCGTGTCGTTGGTCCGGCCCGCCCCGCCGTGTGTTTAAGTCGCGGGTAGGTAGCTAGTAGGTAGCTGTTGGTCTTCCAACCGAGTGAAAAAATTCCTAATGTAAAAATCCAATAACACCTTTGCCACATCTGGGAATCGAACTCAGGACCCCACGCTCAACAGCCGTGCTTGCCACCACGAGACCAATGGAGCAGTTGCAGGTGGCGGTCTATGGTTTCTGCCATGGGAAAAAGGCGTAAGTTTATATATGTACTTGTATGTATGTATGTAGGTATCTATAATATAAAATATAACAATGAAAAATGTTAATAGTTTAAGTGACTACATTTAGTGTTACACAATAAACTTCAAGCTTCATTGCCTCTGGCAAATTATTTATGCATTATAATATTCATGTGGAAAATACGCACGTTTTACGATATATCATACTAGGTGTCAGGTGACTTTCAATTCATTGGCCATCATACAGGGGATGAAAGTACATACTAAAGAATATGTACATCGTTTACTATGGGACCCACTCTGAAATATGATAGAAAAAATTGCTGTTCTATCCAAAAATGCAGGATAACGCCATCCAGATGTATGAAGCTACTGTTTCTTTTCATGTTTATATTTCCAGGACTGTATTTTTATCATATTTTTTTTCATAATATTTTATTTCAAAATATTGCCCCCGCGGTAGGAATTTCTCCTGTATCGTTGGTGCGTTTTATAGGCACATAAATTCACATACACAAACAGGCAGGTCCGATACTATTTGTAGGCATTACAAATATTATATGCTCACTTTGAACAAAATATGTTGTTTACCGACTTCATATAGGAAGCGATTGTATGTCCGTTTTCTATCAATTTTTTTGTGTACATGTATATATGGACATCATTGACATCGGTGAAGGAAAACATCGTGAGGAAACCTGGACTTGTAATTAATATAAGTCTCAAATCGCCAATCCGCCTTGAGTAAGCGTGGTGATCAATGCTCATGCCTTCTCTGTATGAGAAGAGGCCTTTGCCCTGCAGTGGGTCAGTAATAGGCTGGTATTATTTATTTATTTACATGTATATATATTTTTTAATGTAGGTTTATCAAAGTCTTCGAAAATTATTTTAAACACACGATATAGATTTCTTATTCGTTGTAAATGCATTTCGTTACAAAACCAATCTGAATATTCAAACATTCGAACAGTCTATATTAAAGCGCACTCATTTCATTGAGTAATGCAGACCTCTGCAATAAGCTGAGATCACGCCTGAATGGAGAAGAAGATCACATCTGTACGGTACAGTATCTTTACTATAGGTACCTACGCTGAAAGAAATGAGAGCTCCGCCACATAAAATACGTAGCTGCAGAAGGCTGGCTTCACACGATGAACGAAAACCGCAGTGCGATTCTCTCAGCCTCACTTCGTAATCCGAAAGCTGAATAAAATTGTGAATAAAATCTATCGATAAACATAAAACAGTTGGGATAATTAATTTTATAAATAAACAATATTTAAGTACATAAAAGTAAGTTGGGTTTTAGCTGGCGAAAGACATTTATGTGCCACTTTTGTATGACATTTACAAGAAAAAATATATTAATCTAGGTAGTTGCAGTTACAAAAGATAGTTTATGTTTTAGAAACTAGCTTCAATTCCTTATTTACTCTCTTATAAAAATGAAATGTTTTACATTATTAATTTGTATAGGTTTGTACCTACATACGTATTAATTAACCTTAATTAGAAGACATATTAAATGTGATGATTCACTGTGTGCGTAAAATAAAAACAACTATAAAATGTACGATAGTAGGTACAAATTACTTCACATAATGTGTGACTGTAGTCAAGCGGCTACAGTTGCCCAAAAGGCAATCAATCGGTACATGAGCCATAGTAATCAACAAATGTAGAAAGAACTAAAATTAATTAGGAAAATTAACGATTCTTGACGTGACCAGAGGGCTGGCCTTTTCTTGGGCCAAAGAATCAGCATTACCATACAACGTGGCGATGCTGCCAGTCTTCTGGGCACATGTCCCATTGACAGCGATGCGGATGAGTTTTTTGATACCCTATTTTTTTATATTAACTGTACATAGTTTGTAATTATTTTTTTATTGTTTAAGTTGGTTTTAAGATAAAAAAATAAAAACTTAAAAAAAAAAAAAAATTTAGCAACCAGTTGATTCTGTCCAGTCTAGCCAAAAAGACCAAATGGTCCTACGGTCCCATGGCCTTCGGTACCTATCTACTCTGCGGCAGTAACTTCAGTAATCCGTACTCGGCTATCGATAAAACCCGTGGATTTACCTGTATTAACTTTTTGATTTCACTGGCTATATTTCCATCTCGCACCATCCGATACTATGCGAACTTTAATCAAGTGAGTGGGTATCTTTGCAATAAGTAGGAATGACTTTTGTATTATACTGTGTGAAGGAAAGAAATTATGACTGGGGTACACTGGGAAGGCTATTTTTTTCTTCATACACACGCAATACTAGACATAAAACCAATCTTGCATGACAATAATAAAACAAATTGAATACATGGTTTTTTTTACGGATGGGAGGGATTGTCAGACTTTTACTGACTAAAACCCATCCATGTTCTTTCTTGTACCCTTTGCGTTCCGGGGGCGCGGTATGTCTTTCGAATAACCTGCAGCCCCGGCAGACATCGGCCCTGAGTGACCCCTCCCAATGTTTGCTGACATCTCTTTGAGGTGCGCGTGGAACACGAACGCGCCGTCGACACGGTAAATATATGGGTGCCAGTGAAATTATAGGCAAAAGAGACATTCAACATTGTATCTGCGATGGCAACGCATTTGCAAGGCCTCTGGTATTGTAGATGTCTATATACATCTTAACATGAGGTGGGCGTCTCTCGGCTTGCTTGCCATCTAATGATATAGACATTACAACAATAATATCATTGAAAGGAGGTTTCGCTCTTTGGAGCCCTGACTGAGGTTGGTTTGGACCTCATTTTATTGTTCTTTTATTTTATTATTTAAAAATTAAAATTGATATATTTATTAAATGAATAAAGGAAAATAAAAATAATACAAGAAATGATCTCATTGTGTCACAAGCTTATAGTTCAGTTTCGACTTTTTCAATAAAACTGTCTCGTCGTCTTCCATTTCGTTTCCAAATTACATGAAGGAGAAAATTACAGTATTATTGTAGAAGGCAAATGCTTCTTGTAACATATAAGTACCATTCGTCGTACTCAGGATCCTGGGTGTCTCTTTTTAAAACAAATGAAGGAGGAATTTATTCCATTTCAGAAAGCGATACTAAGTTGCCACGAATTTATTTCAAATGGATTAT
This sequence comes from Caradrina clavipalpis, assembly GCA_932526535.1. NCBI lineage: Eukaryota > Metazoa > Arthropoda > Insecta > Lepidoptera > Noctuidae > Caradrina > Caradrina clavipalpis. The sequence goes on from OW052110.1 coordinate 5,696,893, forward strand.
TCGAATTTTATTCTTATACGATACTGGAATTTATAAATGTAAGCTCGAGCTCGAACATACAATTGTAATGTTTTTAAATGTCGCAGCGATATGCTGTACGCCTGCATTTTGGTAGTTTTTTTTTTTGTTTTTGGTGTTTCATTTGTAAACAAATAAACAGATTGTTAGAATGTTAATACATAAAAAAATATCTTGAGCACATGTCAAATGTTTTAAAGTTAGTATAAGGATAATTTTGAACGTAACATCTTACTTGTTTCCTACTTTCTGTGCAAATAAAGAACTATTCTATTCTAATCTTTTTTCTTTTTTTTTCTATCATGAAATTTTCTTTAACGGCTTATCAGCACACACTGTATCGACATGCGAACTACTACGGCAAAACTGACGTTGCCTAGATCACGCAATCAAAGTCTTCTGCGACATTAGCATATATACAAAACCAACAACTGCCGGGGCAGTAGCCCACCAGACACAACACCCGTCTGGTCGGAGAATCCTCCGTTTTCAATGAAGGATGAGAAACTTTACACCCTATTTCTTATACCACTACAAAACCTTATTGACTGGCAAGACCAAAGTTCAACAACCATACTATTTTAAAACTTAAAGAACCATATTTATGGTCGAGTGTTGAACGTCATTGCACATGTTCACGACGACGATAGTTTATCCTATAAAAGATAAAGATATAAAAGTCCAATCTTTTAGCGTCCTTGTCGATATCGATAACTAACAACAATTTATAGACGTCGAATGGTGTTCTGACGAACAATATCGTAGAAAATTTAGGGATATTGCTTGTACACTTAATACAATGTAAAGCTGGGGATACACACGCCCGTAGCTTGCACACTAGTATACCAGCTCCTTGCACGTGCCAGCTACTGTCATATGTATACGCTAACTGGCATGCCTGTAACTGGCATATAAGTAGCTAGCACAACATTTGATTTACTTGCATGCCCGTTGAGGGAGGGGACGCGGGGGGTTGCTTAACTGACACGTGTGAACTGAACTGTGTATACGCGATGGTGATACTGGCATGCAAGGGCACAACTTGCATGCCAGTATTACTTGCAAATGTATCCGCATTGTGCCAGTTACTCGTACATGCCAGTAACTTTCATGCCAGCTACTTTTCCGATTTACTGGCATGTGTATCCGCGCCTTTATTGTAGGTATTTATTACTAGCTTATGCCCGCAACTGTCACATTGGTCTCGAGGTCGAGGGGTCTTGGGTTCGATTCCCAAGTCGGGCAAAAAGTGTTTTTGAGTTTTCCACAAAGTTTGCCCCAGAGTTTGGAAGTTGGTGGTGTTACACCTCGTGTCTCGGAAAGCAAGTAAAGCCGTTTGTCCTGAGCCTGATCCCTCTCCAGTCGTGACGAGAACGAGTAAGTTTAGTCTGCATTTCTTTTTATACTCTTTATAATTGTACTATATTTTGCCCGCGACTTCATCCGTGTTAAATTGATAAATTATCTAGCAGGAACTGTACATTTTTCCGGTATAAAAAGTATCCTATACGTTATTCCACACTACAATCTATCTCAGTGCCAAACATCCAGATCCGTTCAGCCGTATTAGTATAAGTGATAAAGTAACAAACGAACATCCATCCATTCATCCATCCAACCATCCATCCAACCATCCATCTAGACATCCATCCATACATTCATCCTCACCAATTTTCGCATTTATTTAAATATAGTAAGTTACAGTTTTACAGATTTTATATTCTCCTGTGTTTTTTAAACGCAGTTATTTAAATTTTCTCGTGAATTTTAAACCCGGAATAGTGGGTTAAAATAATTTGCCTCCGAACCAAACGAGTAGAGGCATGGTCCCCACAGTTTTGATTGAATTTTGCACTCCGGCCTTACATGGACCAATAACCGCAATGTACGGGGAATCAATTAACGTGTAATTAACGTGTAACGTTCAATTTTATTTTATTTTTTGAAGGAATTCACACAGAATACCATCTCGCCTGTATTCCCCGAAGGGTTAGGCAGAGGTGTAACAATGTACCCTCAGTTCGCCAGTATATTTAGGTCCCATGTAATAAGGGGCGAGCCTATTGCCATTAACCGCACTCAAATTCTAATTCCGAGCAGCGAGCTGCTATTACATGGAACCTAAAATAGACTGTGGGTGTACCTGCATTGGTACACCTGTGCCTAACCCTTCGGGGAATACAGGCGTGATGGTATATGTATTTAAATAAGATATTATGTCGAAATCTTAAAAATCGCGGCTGACTGTAACCTGACCCTAAGTGAATAAAAGAAAACTAAACGAATAAATACGAATATCAATCATTGCGTCAAAAGAAATTGACGTGAAAGCCAGGCTTTAGCTTTGTATTCTACCTTTAATATAAACAAATATTGGTTTCTTCCATCACAAAATAAATGCGTTAGAATTCCTAAATTCTTTAGATCCGTCCGGTTTTAAATGCTTAGAGTTTAAAGGTGTTTATTGACAAAAGGATTAGCGCTAACATTAACACAACATTAACAAAATGTAGTACATCTCTGCTTAATCCTTCGGGGAATATAGGCGTGATGGTAAGTGTAAACAAAAAAAAAGGATAAAACTAAGCGTGTATAGTTTCATTACGCTTTTAACTTAACAAACCTCCAAAATCCAGAATAGTAGGTACATCATCATCATACCATCAACGTCCACCAACAGTTCGCCGGTATGTTTAGGTCCCATGTAATAGGGGGCGAGCCTATTGCCATTCATCATCATCATCATCATATCAGCCGCAGGACGTCCACTGCTGGACATAGGCCTCCCCCATAGATTTCCAAAAAGACCGGTTGGAAGCGGCCTGCATCCAGCGTCTTCCTGCGGTCTTAATCAGGTCGTCCGTCCACCTTGTGGGTGGACGTCCTACGCTGCGCTTGCCGGTGCGAGAATCAGTAAGTTGAAGTGGCAGTGGGCAGGGCACATGGCACGCAGAGCTGATGGCCGATGGGGCCGCAAAGTTCTCGAATGGAGACCACGCACCGGCTATTGCCATTAACCGACCACAAATCCTAACTCCGGGCTGCCACTGAGAATTCCATAGAAAAAACCCAATAACACATAGTACCTATCTATGTAAATAAAAATGAATGACTAAATGTGTTGCTGAGCGCAAAACTCGAGATCGGGTGGACTGATTTGGCTGGTTCTTTTTTTGTTACATATTTGTAATTTTCCGGCCATGGCTTTTAAACAATTTTTTAATTGGAAAATCAACCAGTAATATCGTTAATTTGCATCCGTGCTAAGCCGGAGCGGTCTGCTAGTACTTCATAAAATCAGTGCTGAATATTTTCATCCAGTTTTAGGTCGGTGTTGCACTACAATCCAGTAATTTGTTTACTGTTGACGCGGGCTGTGAGCCGGAACATTCGGCGACCTGGTTTCGGCCCTTTAACCTTTCGGCCTAAGCTGGCCGATATTGGGCGTGTTATGTACTCACCTAACTATAGCTGTGACCTGTGATTCTGATCCCTAAGCGATTTGAAATAAGGTTAGTTTTAGTTCTGTGATTAAATGAAAGGGGTTAATTCTACTAACTTTTAGGAACAATTGCAATCTCTGTCAAAAATGCCTCTAATTTAACAATTTTTTTTCGCATGATTGTAGCTTGGATAATTTTGACACTGGGTTTTTTTAATTTTTATAATTCCTTCTATTATTATATAATGTGAATAATTTCCCGTGATCACTATATAGCAGCCCATCCTGCCACTTCTAAAGACCGGTTAAGAAAACAACCCCCAACACACTACTGTGAAACTTAAACTTACAAAAATAAGGTTGAAAATGTCTTGGTTCTATCATCTTTCGGGACAAGAGAATTTTGTAAGAGATAATTTGAACAGATTTTTTAAGGAGGGCCAAAAATTTTATTTGTTATGTGTCTATTATGGTTTACTAAAATTTGTCATAATTTAAAAGACAATATTTTTTTTAAAGCATACTTGTATTTGCCATTATTTCATTAGAAATAATGCTTTAGTTGCCGTTATCGTGAAATTACAAAAAAACATTTTTTACTAATTTCAATGGTCAAAAGAAAAACCTTTTTAATTAAAAAGAAGGAAGTTTTTAATTCGTCTGTATCAGGTCTGTATGCTCTTTATTTTTTTTATTTTGTATTTTGCTACACGATATTTTCGCCAATTATGAATAGATTTTGATGATTAGATTTTTGTTTGACAGGTCATTCTTCAGAGATGGCCACATGCCACAGATTGCCCACATGGCTCATATTGTAAATTTTATCGAAATCGGTTTCCTAGCTTGGTTTATAAATCAAGATAACCAAAAAAATATGTCATTCAAGTAAACGAAATTGCATATTTTGCTTTTTTGTGACTTTTAAGGTGTTCCTTGCTTACGTAGTATTACCGTTCCTGGAAATATCCTTTTCGTGGGATTATCAATTGAGTAACGAGTATACAATTACAAAAATATTATCAGCATTGAATTGAGACTCAAGTTAAACTAAGTTTTAAATTAACCAACATGAATTGCTCATCTACATTATCTCCACTTAATCCCCTAATCACATACCTTCACTACTAATAATCCGAGGATAAACCAATAATCGTGATGTGCCTTGGTAAACAGATAACCCAATTTCGGCAAAGCGGCTTAACTTGCGGTTAACTTACGGCTACGGAGGCGGCGCGTCCCATACGCGTACAAATGTGAGCATTTAAATGCATTGAATTGATGTTGTCACGGTAATCTACGGTTTAGTGCAAAGAGGTGCTAAGTGATGGTGCCATCTACTGTAATAAATTCGTGATTTGAAAAGGTTCTTTAAAATGTAAGTATTTAGGTACTTATTTACGTGTTCTTTATCAATTTGTGGAATTATATCTTGCAAACAATTTTCAGCTCTAATTTTAATGAATTTTAGTTGATTATCATTTGCAAAATTTAAACCGTTCAAGCGTTTTGCTGGCTATTAGGTACAGTTTTAATTTTACTGAGGGAGTACTAATGTGACTTTTCAATTTATATGACCTTTTTATTTATAACTTGGACATCACTGAAATCAGTAAAGGTCGTGCACTAGTTTATGTTATAGCCAGTGAAGTAATCTAGAAATAGGTATATTATATGAAGTCCATTTCGGTATCCTAGACATATAAATTCCATTTCAAACATATTCAATACATAGAAATGGCCTGGATATCTGCCAATACTGAACAACAATTGTCTACAAGACACTATAAGCGATAACGACTATCTATGTTATAGAGAAATAGCCTATTGTCAAATAAATAAAAAATGGTAATGGATACTGCGGCCGGTGACCATGAAGGCATTCTCGGATATTTAGGAAAATGTTCACATTCTAATCTCAGTCTAAATCTGTCAAAAAAACCCCTATATTTTATGTTTTCGAGATTCGCTGAAATGTGATTGCGAAGTTTTAACGTTAGGTAGCAAACTCTCCCGTGTCTCGAAAAGTAAATTTGACAGTCATCATCATCACCATTCATCATCATCACGCCTGTAATCCCCGAAGGGTTAGGCAGAGGTGTACCAATGTACAACCACAGTTCGCCGGCATATTTAGGTCCCATGTAATAGGGGGCGAGCCTATTGCCATTAACCGGGCACAAATCCAAACTCCGAGCTGCTACTGAGAATTTCATAGAAAAACCCAATAACACTTTTTGCTCGACCTGGGAATCGAACCCGGGACCCCTTGCACAGCAGTCGCACTTGCGACCAAGAAACCAACGGGGCAGTTCATCATCATCTTCCTGCCCTTATCTGACATAATTATTTTCGTCTTCCATTCTATCCTGTTAACTGTCATGATATCACTGACTCCCTTCTCTTTCATATCGTTCTTCACGCAACCCACGCATCTTTTCTTTGGCCTTCCTCTTCTTCTTCATCCATTAGCATTAATATTAATAACACTTATGGTATGTAACCATAAGTTAGTTTACCATTTAACCATAAGTTTTCTTTAAAAGTAAATTTAACATGCATGAATTGTATTATTCTATAAACAACCTTCCGTGAATTTAGTTGAAGTGTTAGTGAGGTGACCTGTCAATCTCTACTATTGGGGAGGATAACACCTTACTTCACCACAGAAGATTCTTACAGAATGGTACCGCTTCTTATGAGATTAAATCCGCTTTTGTCGTCAGATCGCAGAAATAATGGTTTAAACTGGAAACTTTGAATTGTCTTTTTAATATTTGACTGGAGAAAAGTTTTCCGGCCTTGTAATTGGGAGTTCGCGTAGCTCATTACTCATTCAAAGGTAATCGGCAGACGAGGATTAAAATTCGCACAAAGGGTGTGAAAAGACAGAGGCTGAAAGTTGGTCTTTCCATCACTGTGATATTTTTTTTAAGTTTAAACTTTTGTTTTCGAAAATTTGTTTTAAATTTTTATAACTATTGTTTAACTGCCTTGTTAGCCTCGTGGTCCTAAGCGCGACTGCTACGTTGAAGGTCTTGGGTTTGATGTCAGGGAATACAGGCGTGATGGTAAGTATTTATTTATTTATTTATTTACAGTTAATTAAAACGGTTACACACCAATTACAGTATGTATGTAAGTTATTATTTATTTATTATTTATTTATTTATTTATAAACACATACAACTATCATCACAGGATTAGTTACCTAATACAATAGCGTATGAATAATACATTACAAAGACTAAGTATCTTATTATTATAAATTATACACAAATAAGAGTAATATTACAAATTGCGGCCCGTGTGAATTCACTCAGAGTACAACTGAAGCAGTCAAGCTGTTGTGACACCATATTAAATGCGAGCAGAGCTCGCGTCAGCGGCGCGCGCGCGATTATAAAAAAACATCTTTAATAATAACTACTATAAACTTATAACTATCTATATATTACGACATCATCATCCGCTGACGCAGCCAGTAGGTTCTAACGTGTGCAGATGACGGGGCATGCGGCGTAAGATAAAAGGTGGGGCATGGTCTGCTGAGAGACGCCTCATGAAGGTTGGTGCCATCTGCGAAACCCTACCTTTGGAGATTCTCTTTGCCCCGGCCGACTTGTTTACGTAGTCTGTTAAAAGTTTTCCAGGTCCACCACGGCAACACGTGCCCAGGTGGAGGTCTCAAATCCCTGTAGCATTAAACTGGCGTGTTTACTAAAGGTTACTACAGTTACCTCAGCTCATAAGTGTGGGTGGTCACGCAATCGTAACGATATCGACAGCCGATACGTCCGCGTGTTTATTTCATTCTCATATCGAAAGTTTGAAACAAAAGTTCTTTAAAAGCACGTTTTGGAAACGTTATTTTATGGTTTTTAGTGTGATAAACACATATATACCTACTATCACGCTTGTATTCCCCGAAGAGTTAGGCAAAGATGAACCAATATACACTTAAGTTCGCGGTATGTTTAGGTCCTATGTAATAGGGGCAAGCTTGTTGCCATTAATATATATACCACCACGCCTGTTTTCCCCCAAGTGTAAGGCAGAGGTGTACTGCATACCGGTGAACTGTGGGTACAGTTCACCGGTATGTTAAGGTCCCATGAAATAGGGGCGAGCCTGTTGCCATTAATCGGGCAAAAATCTTAGCTCCGTGCTGCTACTGAGAATTTCATAGAAAAATCCAAAAACACTTTTTGCTCGACTTGGGAATCGAACCCGAGAACTCTAGCGGAGCAGTCGCGCTTAGGACCACTAGGCTAACGAGGCAGTTCTAACTCGAGTACAATAAGTACAATGACCCTTTTCAGGTTTCTGATAAATAAAGAATGAGCTTGTTAAGAAGTCAATAAAAGCGACATCCGCGAATGTCGTAACCACACGATTTTATTCTTCTTTCCTAATCGGTTAATCCCGGACTGGCTGGACCCTATCTACTGTCAATTTGTGCCCCATTGTGTGGGAGGGTAGGTAATTTCCGGTCAAGTAGGCATGTATTACCGACTACCAGCAATAATATGCGACCGCCTTTGTAGTACATGTAATGTGTTCGCTCCTTTACAATTCAGAGGAATTTATTATGAAGGAACCCGTTAGGGTTACGTACATTTTTATGTAGGTTAGAATACTTTATTCCTACTATCCTACCAATATTATAAATGTGAAAGTTTGTGAAGATGTATGGATGGATATTTGATACTCTATCACGCTTAAACGATAGATTGTAATGTGGAATAACATATAGAATACTTTTTATTCCGGAAATATGTACGGTTCCCGTGGTATATATCAAATATGACGCTGGCGAAGTCGCGGGTAGAAGCTAGTACTTCAATAAAAATACCAGCCCAAAAATGTAATAAGTTTTATGGGAACGAAATGTAAATAAAATTAGATAAAAGTGAATCTAAACATACGAGTGTAAAAAAGATCTATTTGGCGCAACCGTGAGGCACACATGATTCTGTTTTTTTCCTGTTAGTTTTGTAACTTCAACCATAGTTCTTCTTTGGGCCAAAAATCTGGTTGGGAACATAACCACAGCATGAAAAATATTTTTTTTTATCACTAGTTAAAAAATATTTATTTATCCTCATCTATATGAAATCAACCGAACCAATTGTTTGTGAAAGTATATTCCCAAGATAGGTATATTTATTATTTAAACCACGGAATACGTCTGCATATCTATCCACAGGATATTGCAATAAAATTGGGATTTCGATGCGATAAATTGTTGGTTAAACAACAAAAAATTTCATGAGTAATCCTATCAGTCTGTTCATTACTATAGTTGATTGAGCGTTATGGTTGATGTTTGTCCAATTTCATCTATTTGTGTTAACATACAAATACATACCATCATGCCTATTCCCCGAATTCAAATTTAAATAATTTATTTCAATTAGACCACTTAAAGGTATTTTTGAACATTTACAGGGTAGATGGGTTAGGCAGAGGTGTAGGTACCAATGTACACCCCCAGTTCGTTGGTAAGTTGAAGTCCCATGTAATAGGGGGCGAGCCTATTGCCATTAATCGGGCACAAAAAACCTAACTCCGAGCTGCTGCTGCTACTGCTGTTTATTTTCCAAATTACGTTTTTGTTCGAAAACGGTTTTGGTTTAGTTGTAGATGTAGTCCCAAAACATACGCCTTTAATATAATAATAACAGTACCAGTCTATAAGTTTCTCACTGCAGGTCAAAGGCCTCTTCTCATAGTAATACAGAGAACGCACGAGCATTGATCACTACGCTTGCTAAAGGCGGATTGGCGATTGCAGACTTATGTTGATTTATTGTAAGTCCTGGTTTCCTCACGATGTTTTTCTTCACCGATGTCCAAGATAAACTTAGAAATTACATACATATAAACTAGAAATAAGTCACAATGGTACTTGCCCGTGCCCGGTTGCGAACCCACAGCTTCGTGCATGAGAGACGAGAGCCTTTACAACCAGACCATCACAATAACAAAAAAGAAAAAATATAGCAGAATAGGTTTAAAATAAAACATTTTATCCGATTTCAATCGTGGAACTTGATGAAAGCTAACAGCAAAATCGTAAACGCACTCAACTTAAAACATGTACAAGCTTTATTCGGATAAAAAACTGTAGGTATCAATTTTCAGCGAAGCTCGTGTCAGCAATAGAATATTATTTTTTTGAATTTTCGAATTCGCTGTAAAACAATTTTGATACGCGGCAGTTTTTTGTTTCGTGTTGATTTTAAATTAAGAACGGTAATAATACTGTTATATTTATTCGTATTTGAGAGATGGATGATTTCAGTAGTAAAATTGGCTTTAAAATCATCATCTTCCTGCCCTTATCCTTTGTAACTTGGGGTCAGCGCAACACGTTTTCTTCTTATATTCCGTCCTGTCAACCGTTATGATATCACTCACTCCCTTCTCTTTCATATAATTCTGCATACAATCCACCCATCGTTTCTTTGGCCTCCCTCTTCCTCTCCTTCCATCCACATTTATATTTTATACTAGCTTCCTCGTCCGCGTCAAAGTTAATGTGTTATCCTACGGGAACCGTACATTTTTCCGGGATAGAAAGTAGCCTATGAATTATTCCAGACTATGATCCATATATGTGCCAAATTTCATCCAGATTAGGGCATGCAAAAACCGGGTTATTTAAAGGACACGGTTTTTTCGGGTTTTTATTCTACAAAACCGGTGAAACCGGTTTTATCGGTTATTTCGGTTTTTTCCATTTTTATTAAAGAAATCAGAAATACGTGTGTAAAGAAATAAAAATGCTAAAGTTTAATCAAAATGGCGTGAGCGTGGCATAGAGTAGCGCGACAATGATCTATCCGAGACAAAAAAAAATCGAATTCGAGATCAAAAATCTAAATAATAACTGCCAATTTTAAATCATAACTTCAATTGTGCAGTTTGCCCAAAAGTACTATTACATAATTCTAAAATTGTAGGCATACCTTTAACAATTAAAATATAATATTACACACAGTTTTAAACTAAGTGACGTAAACGACGATCCAAGAATAAAATATAGCTGTTTGCAATAAAATCGGGCAAATGTTTTTTTTCTTATTTTTTCTATATGCAATATGGCAGTGGTCATAAACATTTACACTTCATTTAGTGTTTTCTAATAGCGAAACGTAAATTGTTTAAACAAAAAAAAACTTTAGTGTTCCTTCCGCTTACCTTTCCTATAATATTAGGACTAACCTTAGGCTATATTTCATATCATAGTTCTTCCAAAACCATTAAATTTAAAAACTAATTCAATAATTTGAATTACTAGGGAAATGTTGATTAACCCTAAACTGTCACTTTGACAATGACATTTCTTTGTTTTACACTAGCTTTTGCCCGCGGCTTCGCTCGGGTATCCCTTATTTTATTCCCATGGGGGTTGAGTTTATCAAAATCCTATTTAAACGGACATCTTCATCATAGTAGCTCCAATCTTTAATTTCAGTTCAATCAGTCGAAAATCGTAGAAGATTTATACAAACTTTCATCTCCTATTTTATCCCCTTAGGGATGGTATTTATCAAAATCCTTTCTTAGCGGATGCCTACGTCATAACATCTACCTGCATGCCAAATTTCAGCCCGATCCGTCCAGTGGTTGGGGCTGTGCGTTGATAGATCACTGTCAGTCAGTCAGTCAGTCACCTTTGAGTTATATATATTTTGAATTTTAGATCTCAAATTCGATTTTTCGGTATAAATTAACGTTGCCGGCCGTTAGTGCTGTTGGAAATAACGCCGTCTTGCCGTCCTGTCGACGTTTGTCAGTGATAAATTTAAGATTTTGTTTGAAAAGCAAAACCGAAAAATCCGAAAAAACCGGTTTTGGTATCATAAAAAGCCCGGTTTTCAAATCAGTCGGTTAACCGGTTTTTTCGGTTATCCGGGTATCCGGTTTGCATGCCCTAATCCAGATCCATTCAGCCGTTTAAGCGTGAAGAGTAACAAACATCCATCCATCCATCTCTCTATCTATCCATCTCTCTATCCATCTTTACAAATTTTCGCATTTATAATATTAGTAAGATAACTCTTTTGGTCACACGCGTTACATACTTCCTCTTCACAAATTAGCTTTAACATCATTATTTTAATTCGAGTACACACTTTAAACAACCTAACAAGCTTGAAACATGGAACTAATTCTATGCAAGCGTTCAGTTTCAGTACAAACCGCATAATGCGAAACTATTCCAAATTCGTGGAAACGATGTAAAATTCTGAATTGAAAACCAGCTTGTTTTGGTCCAATCCTTAGAGTCAATATTAATAAGCCCTTAATATGCCTTACTAGATGTAACAAATCGTACATTCAAAATGAGTCAGCCATTTTAAAGTTAGAACGGAAACACGCGGAAGTTACGAATGGATTAAAAGTATGTAGATTATTTGAAATTGGAATGGAACTGTTGTGAATTTAAAAATATTTCACCGGCTTTTAGTTTTATTCCAATTTCAAACGAGTGTGCCGAACAAAAAGTTTTTATTTTGATTGTTAGTTCAGTCAGGCCTCCGTCACTCTATGTACTTGCGCGCTATAATTGCCTACCGCCCGGCCGAGCGGTCTCGGGCCGTTTGCGAACCAAATTCAGTGCGGTTTTTGCAAACGAAGCGCACGCACGTTATTACATTTGAATAGTTCCATTCGTTACCTACGATGCCGTCTGGTGCCTTATGTGCTGTAGATGGGTAAAAATATTTTATAAACATTTACGATACAATTTTAAACTGCCACATATAAGTCAGAACATATTCACAGTTCTCAGTAACATAGACACAAAAAGTTATGTTAATTTAATTTTATCGAGGAGGCGGCCCTACGATTGTTGTGGGATCGCGCGGTGCGAAGCGATCACAACTGTACGCTTGAGCATTTAGGCACATTTTAGTTTGCAGTGGTAGCTGACGCGAGTTGACGCGACGGAGTAGGCTATTATAGCAGTAGGTATTGGAAATTTTCTACTGAGTGAAGTATCTGTACTTATTTAATCTGTGGTTCAGTATTTAAAGATTTATGAGCAACTGATATTTGTTTTTGTACCAAAAATAAAAAGTTCCATTTATTGTTTTTAAAAAAGAGGTCAACGATTAAGTTACCAGTTTGTGAAATATCATAGAATGAAACAAACACCCTCTTCAGATTTACATTGTTTGAATTTTTGTTTAAAAGTGTTAATCTCTAAACTATGATATAATATGAAACTATGTTATAGTTGTATACTTCAGCGTCGTTATATTTCAGCTAAATATGCATTTAAAACACTAAATTAGACATCCGTAAGAGGAAAAAAAAACACGGTAGGCAGTAAAATTTGCTGAAAATTAAATTAAATCTTTAAATTTTCTGCCATGGAATATCCAAGCGTCATGATCTGGTTTTCGGATACGCGTTGGATTCTCATCAACGTCATAAGGCGAGAATGGGATTACATATTCATGCGTATAATCTCCCTGTCAACTAATAGTATTATGTGTTGAGGTCTGTATTGTTAATAGATTAGAAATAAGGAATTTCTCAGTGATAGCCCGGAGTTTGGAAGTTGATGGTGTGATACCCCTGCCCCGTGGTTTGGAAAGCATGTAAAGCCGTTGGCCCTTCGCCTGATCTCTCTCCGGTCGTGTTGGATTTCCGTCCCATTGGACTATGAGGGAAGAGTCAGTGAGTGAGTGGGAGGGTGGGAGGTTTGCGCACACACTTGTGCACTATAATATCGCATACTTGGCTAGTCTGCATCTAGATTAGGCGCCGTGGCCGGAATCGGTCTGGAGATTTTTACATTGTGTGTAGTTTTGAACATTTTAGAAGGCCAACCTGGTCCGTTTCTTAAATGTTTACCGCTGTGTATTTATTTTTTATATCATTGGATGGCAAACAAGGCGTCAACCCACCAGACAATCTGCAATACCAGGGACCTTGTAAATATATTGCCATCCCAGAGACAAAATTGAAATATCTCAAGCGCTTGTAATTACACCGGCACCCATACTCTTCAAACCGAAACAGTAGGTCAGTGGATTTTTAATAGACGTTTTGTACTAGGCTTTTATTGGTTGAAACAACATATCATACAGGTTATGTTCATATCCCCAGGGGTATTATTATGCGTAAACATACATCCATTTTGAGCCGGAAGTTTCGTGTTACCTACAGATAGTTGTTTCAGGTTGGGCTGTTTGTGTATGTGAGTTTATATGTTTGTAAACGCACCCACGATACAGGAGAAATTTGTAGTGTGGGGCAAAGAAAAAAAGGTTTTGAGAGTGTCATAGGGGAAAAACTGACAAAATAAAATACCACTATATAAATAAAATACGTAGCCTGAGAATGCCTGAAACAAGTTCACCTTTATATTATAAAATTACTGTGGAGTATAATACATTTCTTTGTTTATTTTTTGTTTATAAAAGGTAAACTCTGCCAATTACTAGTCCGATTGCAAAACATCTTTCACTGTTAGAAAGTTATACTATTACTGAGAGCCATGGACTTATGTTTTATGATATACTTAACTCCTACGTGGACAAAGTCGAGTGCAAAAGCTAGTGAATAATAAAATAGTTGGTTAAGATATGCTTTTAAAAGCTGTAGTCTGTCTCAAAGTACTCATAAATTAAAATTAAGTTATACATTACCTTCAAGCTTATTCAGTGTGGTAAAATAATATATTTACTTACTTATTCTAAATATTACCAAGCGAGGCAGTATGTTAATTTAGCGTCTGCCTTTTAAAAGTAAATTCAAAAATATGTAGTTTATAAACATTTTACGAAGGCTGGCGCTCCACGAGAATTTTAGCTGCAAGAGTTTAGAACTTTTTAATAAAAACCGGCTTTTCAGTGTTTTCTGCCCGATAGTACACCCAAGGGGACAAAGTAGGTTGTGTCTTTTACAGTGGAAACAACGTGGTAACACAGTGCCTAACGTTTTGTAAATTACAACGTATTTTTCGTATTTCAAAAATACTAGTTACAAGAATTAGTAGTGCAGAAAGCATTGCTGGGGAATAACTTAGCTTTTTGGTTTGAAAAAAAAAAAACTGTTAATGGTGTTGTGCAATGTAACACACGTAAATTATCGGGGTCGTGGGAGTATTTAAAGTATAGTTAGAGCATTCAAAACTTGTTTTCGTGAAAAAACGTAACTAAAACTTGGAACTTTGACCATCAATATCTTTGTGACCAGAATGTGCAGGTATGGTCTAGAATAAATAAATGAATCACATTGATTACGATAACGTATTTAATCTTTAAGCTCCAGTGAGCGTTTTTTACAGCCACAATATTCGTGGAAGAGGCGAGAGGAGTACGTAAAGATCGTAGCAGGCGGTGTTCTGTCGTATTTGCCTATCCCTACGTATATATTCGTTACTAAAATAAAATAAAAAAATTAATATACCATCACGCCTGTATTCCCCGAAGAGTTAGGCAGAGGTGTACTAATGTACACCCACAGTTCGCCGTTCGTTACATTCGTTACTGTCGCGTATTATTGTTTTATTAACATACAACTGTTGCTGCAAATTACAAACAACGCAAGAAAGTTTCAAATTTCGCTTGCATCCTTTTCTCAACCCTTTAACAGTCAAGTTTAGTACACGCGTAACATAGTAATGTTACGTTGAATCGAGCCGTCGCGTAGACGCGCTACCTAGTCATACGTAAATATTGATTGTAAACACAGAGCAGACGGCGTTGTTCGTCTATACTGTATTACGTGTCTAATATTTATTCTTTGCATGTAAAATATAGGGGACGATAGATTGCATGAACACGCAGAAGATGATTGATGAACTGTGACGTGTGATATCAGTGGAAAAGACTAAAAAACTGTGCAAGTTTTTACTTGCCAGTAAACTAGAACTATTGTGATAGAAAAACGCGCAGAAGACTGTTGTGTCGCTGATAATGTTCTCTTTTACTAGGCTGCCTAAAATTCGCCTGTAATGTAAAAAATGCTGTCCTTGGGTCTGTGTTGGGTGTGAGTGGGATTAGTCCCACTACCGGGCAAACGCATAGGAGTTTTTCCTAGTTTAAGCCTAGTTTTTCTCTAGTATTTTCCCCACTAAATATCTGAACTTGTTTGTTTGCTTTGTAAATTAGGTTAATTCTTGGCTCGACCTAATTTTCAGACAACTATTTAACAGAGAATGCACGACCACTAATCACCACGCTTGCTCAAAGCCGATTCTGGATTTAAACCTTACATTAAACCTAAGTCTAGGTTTCCACAAGATTTTTCCTCTACCGATGTCAGTGATGTTCAAAATAAACTTAGCAAGAACAAATGATTTCCTGAAAAAACGTCACAAAAATGGCTCAAAAAGCCAATTGGTCTTCCGTATGTTTCCATAATACTAGGCAGGGTGACACGATAGTTCGGTTTGAGGTAAGAAATAACATTTTCCAGTCGTTGACTGGATATGTTCAAACGAGGCGACGACGGCTGTACCGGATAGAAAATATTGCTCCACCATACGTACTTCTTTAGATACGTCTGTGAAGGAGTGCTTTTAAATGGATATTTTATTGAGAAATGGAACGGTAATGCTTCTGTACGTATTGTGTGGTAAAATAATATCTATTTTGAAAAAAATATAGATGTCTTGTTGCTTATTTTCACAACTTTGTCGGTGCGTATCTTTAGTAATATTATAAAGAGGAAAGATTTTTTTGTTCGTTTGTTTGTATCGAATAGGCTCCGAAACTATTGAACCGATTTTAACCATTTTTTCACCAATAGATAGGTACATTATTCCGGAGTAATAACATCACGCTACGATACACGGAAGCAGAGCAGTAACCAAAGGCGTAACTTAACGTGGGTAAAATGAGCCACGCCAAAGCTCGTAAAATTAATTTGACAGTTGATCTTTGTCATTGAGTCACGCTTTATCTCGGATTATGTAAATACTTTCGAAGAATATTTCCAACAGATTGATATTTTTTATGTAATTAAGGACTTGAAATTAAGAATAAAATTCTCGCATAAGATAGCGCGTAAAAAGATACTTAATGAAGCCAAAGGCTATATGTTTTCCCATAATTTCGGACACCATCTTGGAACGCTATCAGTAGGGTGATACTGTTTATTATAAAAAGTAGTTTTAAATGTTAAACTTTTAATATCCCACAACCCCTGTTCTGTTGCATGCGTCCATAAATACAACGTTTTGCGTGCGTTACATTGCGTGCTACCAAAAACTGTGATCTTTCACACTAAAAACAAAAGTAGTTTCCCATTTTGTCCAATATTATTTGATTTGATGGGTAGTATGTGTAGTTAACTGTTTTATCACGTGTTTTTATATGCCCCGTATAATAAAGCCAATAATAAATGGCACTTCAAAAACTTCCATTTGATAAAACCTTAAATTATAAGTTGCGAAAGTAGTATGTAAGGATCGTAGCAGATGGCATTCTGTGGTTTCTGCCTACCCTCATGGGAAAAAAGCGTGAGTTTATGTATGTATGTTAACTTATACACTGGCTAGCTTTTGCCCGCGACTTCGTCAGCCGGTCGAAATAAAAAAAAATCGGTTATATTTAAAATTCAATCATAATTTGAAAGACACGTGGCGCCATGTATTGTCATAAGAACGTTATTGTTGTTTTCGTAGGGGACAGTACTTTTTCGGAATAAAAGGTAACCTATGTTCGTTTCTGTAGACCTGATAACGTATATGCAAAATTTCAGGATTATAGGTTCAGTGGTTTAAGCGTGATAAGGTTACAAACCAACTTACTTTTACATGTATAATATTACTTAGGAAGTTTTTTTTTATAGATAACTTAACTAACTTATAGATAACTTGTAACTTCCCCCGCCCTGGGCGGGACGGGAGGGAGTGTCAGACTTTTACTGACTACAGCCCATCTATGTTCCTTCATATGCCCTTTGCGTTCCGGGAGCGCGGTATCTCTTTCGAACAACCCGCAGCCCCGGTAGGTACTTAGGAAGTTAGGATTAGGATAGGATTTCATAGGAAGTATGTGTTAAGCTGCGAGTTAAGTTACTGCCCCGTTGGTCTCGTGGTCGCAAGTGCGACTGCTGTGCAAGGGGTCCCGGGCTCGATTCCCAGGTCGAGCAAAAAGTGTTATTAGGTTTTTCTATGGAATTCTCAGTAGCAGCTCGGAGTTTTGATTTGTGCCCGGTTAATGGCAATAGGCTCGCCCCCTATTACATGGGACCTAAATATACCGGCGAACTGTGGGTATATATTGGTACACCTCTGCCTAACCCTTCGGGGAAAACAGGCTTGATGGTATATTTTTTTTTTTTAAGTTAACAGCTATATTATGACGTGTTTTTATATGCCCCGTATAATAGAGCTCATTCCCAAAGGTACTTAAAAAACTTCCACTTAATAAAACCCTAAATAATCCACTGATTGTTCTCTATTATGTCTGACGTCCCAACTTCCAATACATTTGTTCCCAAATGAACAGTGGAACATTTTCCCCCATCTCAAGGGTACAAGGTAAATTGACACTTTTTTCGCCCATTCGGGACACTAATAGAAAATTGGGGTAGACCCGACCGTAGGCGGACGAAACGCGAGTTTTTATGGACGATTTCGTCACAAAAACTTGTGAGTATCGAAACGTGGGTACCCCATATTTTATTAGGATTTGGGGTTGAGCAAAAATATTGATTTATAATGGCTTATTTAAAAAGTTAAAGTCAGTCAGTTAGCTTGTTGTTTTTATTCTGTTTTTTTCAAACTTTTTAATTCTCAATTACCAGTTAACAATAACAGCCAGCGCGAATCCCATCTGCATGTTAACTAAATGGATATGCCTCGTAATATCCCTATTTAGCGCTGAACTGACAACCCGTTAATGCCTAATGCACCGTTATCTGCTAATCCCGTACGTTTTGTTGTATACCTATCAAATATAAAGCAGCAATACTCACTCTAAATTAATTGCTGGCGGATTATTCAGCAGATAAATGAGAACTCATTTAACTGTCTCATACGTTAACATTTGTTGGATTGCTTTTTAGTACTTTGGTTTTGATTTATCAAAGAGACATAAGTAATGGTAATAAATTATGAAACCTAACTTTTATGGATGAAGGTGGCTTTGATTGTGTAGGCTAAGTTTAAATAAAACATTTATTTCAAAAGAGTAATGAAGTTACTAGTCCATTATCAAAAAAAGACCGCGTCATTTATCACTCGGTTGCGTGGAAGTCGCCACAGCATCTTGAATGCCATTGCCACTAGGCACGATTGTCCCCTGACATGGGTGTTAGTGCAGCGGACCAAGTCCCTGCTCACTATTTTGTATTAGTTTATCTTGTAGTTGTTTTGTTTAGTTTTTTCATGTATGGATCAAAGTTGTCCGAATAAAGAAATTTTATTATTATTTATTTTCATTTATTCATTCATTATACATATTTATTGCATTTTTAAATATTAATATAAAAAAATATAAAAACATTTAAAAATATAAAAAATAGTAGCCCACCGGCGTCGGGAACAAGGTCCAAGCCACCGGTGGTCAGGGCTCCTGAGAAAGGAATCTCCTAACTATACGCGCCGTGTCTAGGAGAACCGCTTTCTGAATCAAGCCCTTGATCCAGCCACCCAACGAGAGCCTCCTAAGATGTTGGTCGAGGCTCTGGGCAATTAAGCCATTGGCTGAAACGACTATCGGCACAATGATCGCTGAGTCCACATCCCACATGTCGACAACCTCGCGAGCCAAGTCAAGATACTTGATCTTCTTATCATTCTCGGCCTTCACGAGGTTCACGTCATGTGGGACTGTTATGTCAACAATCATTGCGCGCTTCTCTAAGCGATCCACCACCACTATATCAGGCTTATTGGCTACAATAGTCCTGTCAGTGATGATGGATCGGTCCCAGTACAATGTGACATGGCTATTTTCGAGAACTGGGTCGGGCACATACCTATAGTACGGTACTTCCGATTCTACAAGGCGGTATTTCAGAGCAAGTTGCTGATGGATGATCCTGGCCACAAGGTTGTGCCTATGCAAGTACTCTTCGTTAGCTAGACGAGAACACCCAGAGATAATGTGGCGGATTGATTCCCCCGGCCGGTGGCATGCCCGACAAATGTCAACCGTGCCATCCTTCACAATAAATCTCCGGTAGTTATTCGTCATGATAACTTCGTCCATAATTGCACAGACAAAACCCTCGGTTTCCCCAAATAGGTCACCGAAGCGAAGCCAGGATACGGACGCTAAGAAGTCTACATCGGGCCCATGCAAGGCCCGGAAAAAGCGTCCGTGAAGCTCCTTACTCTGCCATACCTCCTCGCGATCTTTAGTCTCCAGCACTACTGGTTTGCGCCAGTTTTCTTTAGCCAAGGAGAGCGGGGTGAGGCCCTTATCCACTGCCACCACATCTCGGTGCATTCCCACGTCAGCTTTAAGGAAAAAGTCCCTGAGACTGCATATCTCGCGGTTGTGGAGAGTCTTAGCATTTAAGAAGCCACGACCTCCACATTTCCGCGGAATATACAGTCTCATCACCGATGACCGTGGGTGATGCATCCGATATGCCGTTAACAATGTACGGACCCTCCTATCCAGGGCGTCGAGTTCCGTTTGAGTCCATTTAAGTATGCCGAAAGAGTACATCAATACCGGCATGACCCACCCGTTGAAGGCGCGCACCTTATTTCCGCCTGATAAAAGACTATTAAATACTTTTTTCAAGCGGCCAAAGAAGCGCTCCTTCAACGATTGCTTCACGTCAACAGTATTGATGCCCAATGCCTCCGACATACCTAAATACTTATAGGTCTCCGTTGAAGAAAGGGATCTAAGGTTTATGGATTCCGAGAGTTGAACTCCCTCGGACTCCACAATCTCCCCTCGCTTGACATGCATGACCGCACATTTGTCCACACCAAATTCCATCCTGATGGCGCTACTGAAAGTTTCTGTTACCTTCAGTAGCTTCATGAGTTGCAAGTTGTTGGGGGCAAAGAGTTTCAGGTCATCCATGTAAAGAAGGTGAGATATTACCTGACCTCCTCTCTTCAACCGATAGCCTAGACCTGAATCCTCCAGCAGTGTGCTTAGGGGATTCAAGGCTAAGCAGAACCAAAGCGGACTCAAACTATCGCCCTGGAATATACCACGCTCAATCCTTATCGGTTCGCTATTCCTCTGGATATTTCGACATCCTGGATAGCGAAGGACCGTACTCCATTGCCCCATACACGACACCAGGAAGGCGCGTAGAGTTGCATCAATTTTATACAACTCCAGCACCCTCATGAGCCATGTATGTGGCACCGAGTCATAGGCCTTCTTGTAATCTATCCAACATGTCGACAGATCCTTCCGGGATCGACGAACCTGTTGGCTAATAGCCATGTCAATGAGGAGCAGCTCCTTAGTACCACGGGATCCAATCCTACATCCATTCTGAGAGGGGGACATGATAGAATTAATGTCAATATGTTTGTTAATTTTAGCTCTCAAAATGGATGTAAGAACCTTATAGACCGTCGGCAAGCATGTGATCGGTCTATAATTTTTGGGTTCCGCAGTACTACCTGATTTGTGGAGCAGGTGGGTTATTCCTGTCGTTAGAAACTGGGGCAGCGATCCAGATTCCAAGGCCGACTGGAATCGGGACGCCAAGCAAACGTGCGATCCTCTGAACCATTTTATCCAGAAATTATGCAGCCCGTCCGGTCCGGGAGATTTCCAATTAGGTAATGGACGGACCGCACGAGCTACATCTTGGGGGCTGATGGTAATTGCCCCCATTTCTGGGATTGGGTCGCACGCTCGCTCGATATCCCGAGTCCAATCACCCTCAGTGTGGCTGACAGGCACCGACCAGATGTTACGCCAGAACGAACACATGGCGCCATCATCTGGCAGGCGCGTATCAGACACACCTTGGTCTCCCCGGCGGCCGGCGTCCTCCCCGTCGACGAGCAGGTGGTGGCGTCGTTGGCGGAGAGAAGTACTCGTCGCTCGAGCTCGACGCAACTGCCACGGCCGGTGTCACAGCACTCACGGTGGGGCTGGATTCCGGCGGCGGCGAGGCGGAGCTGAGCGACGAGCCCGGAGATGGTATTTGTGCTCGTCTGCTTGCGGCTCTGGTTATCATTGTTTTTTCAGTTTTTCATAGTTTTATCTTTTATAGGATATGACATATGTCATAATTGACTGATTCCACATTTTTGCACTATTGCTATGTTTTTATTCATAATTTTATATAATTTATTTTTGTGCGGTCTAATATATTTGTAGGATGGAGTTTTTCGTCGATTTTCCAGTGGTATTTCCAATATTATTAATTATATAGCTCTAAAAAACTGAAACCCAACTGATGACATTTAGGTGTTGCCGTGTTATTATTATTGATTTTTATTATTATTATTATTATTATTATTATTCTCTATATCAAACTACCTATCTGAAAGTGGGCACCTACAATCACTATTTATTTCTTATTTCTTGTAAATGACGTTCAAAATGTATTTTAATGGTCGAATTAAAATAAACGATTTGACAATGACTTTACAGTTTAATAGACATAACAATGTATGTTAAAAGATAAAATTAAATGCTAACCACAACGTATGAAATAAGAGTAGAAAGATGATAACAAAGAAATTAACTTTTACAAAATATTAAGAAATTAATAAATAAGGATATTTCAATGCATTATGGAAAATTTGATGTCGAATACATTTTTATGTACTCCGTATCAACTTTGCTGCCATCGATTTGACCCAAGTCTCCACAAAACAAAACAAGGACACACAAACCATACAACCAATAAATTCACAAAACAGCGTCTATAAGCGAAAACATTCGCCATGTGTGCCTGTGGTTGGACGGTTTTCTGGGCAATTTCGCTGGCTAGCCAATGACGTCACAGCCGGGATTAGCCGCCGGTCGGCTGTCCACCACATTACTGTGTAAAGGATAAACGGAACGATTTGTAAGCTTTTAATGTAGTTTCGATGACGTCACTTGGATTTATTCTAGGTTAAATGGGGACCTAGTTTGTTTGGAGTTATTTAAAGTTGGATGTTTATTCAATTGAGTACCTATTTGCTAGTGGGATTTAGGATTATTATGACAGGATGGCTCCCATACGGCTAATAATTTGCTATTTAAGTTAGAGCTTTTAGAAGTTTAAGCTTTAAAATATTTTTATAATAAAAAGGTGGAAAAGTTTTAGTAAAAGGTTGGTTAATGGCAATAGGCTCGCCCTATTACATGGGACCTAAATATACCGGCGAACTGTGAGTGTACATGCGTACACCTCTGCCTAACCCTTCGGGGAGTATTCCCCGACCGAGTATTAGACGCCTGTATAGGCGTGATGGTATTGATGGTATATATATGTAAGTATCAATCCAAACATTTAAGCATCGAATCTTAAACTTTTGCATTTATAATAATTGTAAGATAGTACACATTTTGCCAGAAATTCGCAGACATGTAGCGTTTACCCAACATATTGTACCGCCTACAAACGTTGTTCAATGGTTACAATTCCATCCAATTATGAACCGCAGTTCCGATATTCCTGAATCGATACACGTACGTATAAATGTGATACCCTTCGAGCCGAATATCTTCCGTTCCATCGAGAGGTCTTGACGGAGGCATCGACACGTTCCGACGGAATAGCTCACGTGTTTATCTGTTACTACTGTTTCCTCGACTATTTGGGGTTGGTGCAAGTCAGAAGCGGTGAACGATAAAAGGCTTTTGGTTTGTAAAACATGATTAACCCTTTCCGTGCGGGCAGCGCGCATGCCCTTCAAACGCGCATGTGTGTCGCCCCGCACTGAATGGATTAAGGCGATTGGCACACTGCCCCGCATCACGGAGCGTGCCGCGGGAGAGCATGTTCTTACGTTGTTTGTAAGTATCTGTGTTTGTGTAGAAAACACGCGTACTCCAACACAGAAAACGCGTTCCAGCGCAGTGTTGCAGATCACCAGATCTCCGTCGCCGCACACAACGCACCGTGAAGCGGGACAGTGTGCCAATCGCCTAATAGAACAGCATGGCTGAAGTACTATGGAAACTAAGTATAGACCAGGTCTCGTGGTTATATAATTTCTAAGAGTGTTTAGTTAAAGTACCTTTGCTTTTATCATTGATTTAATATTAAAAAAAGAAAACGTTGCTCCACACTAGGAATTTCTTCTATATTGTTTGTGCGTTTACAAACATGTAAACTCACATTCACAAACAGCCAGCCCCCGTAACACTATCTGTTGTTCATGAAAATATTTGTTCCGTGCGGGAATCGAGCTCAGGACACGCAGCGCAGCAGCCAATCACTCAGCCACTGCGCTAAAAGTGCCGATAAGAATAATAATAAAGCAGTATTTCTGAACACGGCCCGCATTGTTAGGAAATTTCTTTCTCTGGATACAGGTATCTTTAACATTGAAATATTTTTGTAAAAGGTTAATAACCCAGGGTTGCGGGTTGTTCGAAAGAGATACCGCGCCCCCGGAACGCAAAGGGCACATGAAGGAACATGGATGGGTTTTAGTCAGTAAACGTCTGGCACTCCCTCCCGCCCCGCCCAGGGCTAGGGAAGTCATTCGATGAAAACGCTGCTAAAAATAACAAAAAATAATTTCAGTGCTTCGCTACCACTTGGGCCACAACACGTCGATACGGATGATCCGATACAATCAAAATATAGGGCCAATGTTAAATCGACGGGTATTATCAGCCAATCAGTGCTCGCCCGCTGATAGTCCCAAAATGCAGAGAAATAAACATTCTATTGGTATTGGGTATCCTCCTATTATCGATTGAGAAAATTCTGAATTTCGGTATTGCGTATTAGAATCTTTCGTGTTCAATTTGAAAAAAAAACATTTTGTATTGTGATTGGTTGTGCGCCTAACAATATGAATTATGTTTGGTTATACATCTTTCAGTAATTGTACATGCCTCCTATAAGTATACACTTATCGTCACCTCTTTATAACGAGTGTAATAATGCCGAAAGTTACTTGCTTTCCATCAGTGCAATTATTATTGAAGGATAAAGTTACAACTTTTTTTGCTTTGTTTGACGAAAACAAGTCTTTAACGCTATTTTTGCTTGTCTGTTCGTCTGTGCTTTCAGAACTAAATCACTGAAACGATTTTGATGAAATTGGCACGGGGTAAGTTTGAACTCCAAGAAAGGACCTACTCTATCCGACATTTATGCAGACGAAGTCGTGGGAAAAAGCTAGTATAATAAGTGCTTAGACCCATGTGTTGCTGATTAATCAATTTGGAGATGGCAAAGCCACCCTTAAGTACTGTGATTAAACTTATTTTCAAGTTTTTCTTACGCCCTTGGGTACAAATTTGTACCTAATGTTCATTTTTTTTTCTTGTTAAAACTTTAAAATTCAAATCGACTTAAGAGAAACAAGATTACTTATTATTTAAAATTGTTTCTTACATCTACGGCATAACCAGTATCTCAGGGGAAATTAATATTGTAAAACCATTTTTTTATAATTTAAAAGAATATTCAAAATGACAGCCATTCGTGGGCTAAGTCTTTAAACTGTTTTGTTGAGCTCTTTAGCTTAGTAAAAGTCAACGTCGCATACAAATTTAGAAAACAGTATTTTGCGTATATAATTGTGCTTTGCTCTGCTTTAATGAGCCAATCCACAATCTCTTAATAATTCGATTAGGTTCATACATACATATTATGCCAAATGTGTTACACGTTTACAACTTTGAATGTATGTACCGTGAAAGCTGTACATATTCGAGCTTATTTTTATGATTTATTACCTAAATTTTAAGTAGTTTAAAATATCAATAGTCTCATCTATCTTTCGCCTCTCATGCAAGAGGGTGTGAGTTTGATACCAGGCAAGTACTCGTATGTACCAGTACAAGTGACTTTTTCAATTATTCTGTACTTTCTAAGTTTATCTTGGAGAAGAGGCCTTTGCCCTGCAGCGGGACAAGAATAGGTTGGTATTATTATTTATTTAATCATGGTTCGAATATAATACAAAGGACTTGGCAGTCAGTCCATATGAATGACAGCCGTGTTTTATGATACCTAAGATGGAAATGTCTTTAATTCATTTAATACAAGAAGTAATATACTAGTCAATGTTCTTATTTTGATATTTTGGATCAGCCAGCCGGTGCCGTAATCACGTACGAAGGGTCATAGGCATCTTGTTGTTCAAGACAGTCAAAGCAATTACACAAGGCTCACTTGGTTAAACTCATTCGCAACTAATTTTTCAGTCTAGCAGACCTAGCGCTCATCATTATCTTTCAAAATAAAAATTGTTTTCTACGTAGGTACTGTGGTCACCTTCTGAGTGTGACCGAGATATCGGGGTATACTTCATTGTATGTATAAGGCTTTAATCTTCTTCTTTATCGTGTGGGCAGTACGGTCTAACGACCCCACACACCCTAGTGTCAGAGTTTCTGAACCGCCTCAAGGGCCTCTGACATGGTTACCGATGTCAGTGATGTCCAAGATAAATTTAGAAAGTACATATGAATTAGAAAATGTAATTGCCCGTGCCCGGTTGCGAACCCACAACCTCGTGCATAAGAGGCGGGCGCTTTAATCACTGGGCCGTCACGACACTCTACAAATACAACAACCAGGATAAGCTGTAACCTTTTGTGGCTAGGCTGTAGGCTTTAATTACATTAACTAAAAATCATTTATTGAATCGAAACTACAAGTTATTTGTGCATGTTTCGAAGGTGGCCAAACAAGTGCTCCATTTATAAACATCTAATTGTTTCTTATTCCAAAATTCGAAACCCGATGAATACTAGGAACTTTCTTTTTATTTAATTTGATGGCAAACAAGCCGACGGCCCACCTCCACCTGATGTTAAGTGGTCACCGCTGGTTATACACATGTGCAATAACATAGGCCTTGCAAATGTGTTACCATACCAAAGGCGAAGTTAAAAGGTCTCATGTGCTCGTAATCGGAAAATCGGACCACAGCAACGCTAAATGCGGCAAAAATAGGCATGGTAGTAGTACTTCCCCAGACGAGCTCCTTCATAAAAATCTCTACTAAGTATTTCAGCCAGATTGTCGTGGTATACAATCTTCACAGTACCTACTTAGTTACATGCAAAGTCTTTGAAGTCACCTAGCCTTTAGACTTCAATGTAGCGATGCGTCATATCTTCCACACAATTTCACGCAAACGCCAAATATCACAAAGTGTCATTATGATAATGCAGTGCCTGCGTCATAGAGCTAGGAGGTACTTAGGTGCTATTTTTGTTAGATATTTTTCTCCCCCATTTTCTACGAGTACGATCAGCAAAAGAGATAAGCAACCAGCAGTGCGATTCTCTAAGCCTCACTTCGTAATTAGAAAGCTGAATCCGCAGTGAGATTACAAAATGGTATTCTGTTAAACACGATCACGCCGGTGACGTCACCACGGCGAGCGAATACTAAACCAATGACAAGTTGGTTCGTTATCGAAGTGAGCGCGAATACTTTAGTTAGACTCGTTTTCGAGTTTGCATTTTAGAAAATCGCACTACTGATCGTCTAATATAGTTGAAGTTTTCTTTCAAACCGGTGGTTGTTTGTAAATGAAATTTCATAAAATTATTAAACTGTTTATTTTCTACTAATAAAATATAATTATAACCAAAAACATCAATTGGTTTTTTAAAAACTTTGAGTATGTTAGACGACACTGGTTACTTATCTCTTTTGTTGAATGTACATTAGGGGTTTTTTTTTTTTTAGAGATGGTAAAATCATCAAATGACACACAACATGAACATTAGGGGTGGTACAATGTTTTGTCTATTTAAGGCGAATAAAACAAACGAAGGCGGTCACGCAATGGGTGCCGGAAAACGGGAGTCATTGGGGACCCAGGAAACGATATACGCTGGTGTGATGACTTAGAAACGTTTATGATAAACTAGCTGCTGCCCGCGACTTCGTTTGCGTCAGATTTAATTTTGGTATATTATTCCACGGAAATTGTACAATCTATTTTAGTGCAAAATTTCATTTGATCCGTTTAGCCTTTTAAGCGTGAAAGAGTAACAAACATTATCCATCTATCCGCACAAACTTACGTATTTACAATATTATAGTAGGATAGTACGATTGGTCAGAAAAAAGACAACACACAGAGAACCGTGGCCATGGTGGAGATTTTTGCCCAGCAGTGGGACGATACAGTTTGAGCAGAAAATAGAAATTGAAAAAAGAAAACAACAATAACAACATCCGAACAGTAACAAAATTACAGACCTCTAAATTGAACTGTAAAAGTTTTTAACAACAGCGTTTCCTTAAGTTATTCGGTAGGCTCGTTACCAGCCGGATAACTTAATTTAATGGTTTCGGTTTCAACAAAATAATTCACAGAACCCTAACCCTATAATACAAACTATTACTTAATCGTTACTGGTCCAAAGTAATCCAAACTCGTTACTTTACTAATCCAATTTTAATTTACTTAGACCTAACTTTCGAACCTTCGCTTTCTCTGTTTTACTCTGCTGTTGGAAAGAGACGGGACTATTTCAATTACAATATGGATTTGTTGTACTAATTTTGAAGGGCCCACAAGATTGTGAACTCCTGATTAGCACAAATTCAGTTACATGGTAAATTATTCTGGGTCAAAGATTGTATGTAGTACCAGTTTGGTAATTAGTGAGTTTTTTTTGTAGGCCTTGTGTTAATAAACCAGTACAAAATTTATTGTAGAATTGGTTCTTAAATTAAAAAACACAGGTTTTAAAGATAAAATCACGCGTAGTAATTCGTTCATAAAGTCAACTTAATATTCTTTATGCAATAATTATGAAATTTGAAAATTATCTACAAAACATAAACTAATAAATAATAAAATTACAGAGTATGTACAATTTATATAATATTAACATTTCCTTTAAGGTTGACTTTTCAATAAACAGATAACTCCAGAGAAATAAATACAGCGGTTCGACAGACTCTACAAATAAAAAAATACATGCTTTATTTTTGAGATAAAAAATATCTGAATATGTGTAAAATATACTGTCTATTATCTGCCTAAGTTATGAGAAAAGGCTTTATAATATACGTATAATACAAAATACTTCTTTTTTTTATCTACTAGAGAAAAGTAAAAAAAATAATTAAAATCTTTTCGCAGTGTCCGTGAAGGCGTTAATGTATTTGCATGATAAACGTTTCTTTGCCGTCAGGAAAGTAGGACACACTACAAAGTCAACCTAGTTTGTTTGTTCCAAAGAGTTTCCTTTTCAAAAGACCAACAGAGTAGGCAAAGAAAATTTAAGGGACCGTTTCACTACTTACTAGTAAATCCTGATTAAATTACTTGGCCGAATCAGTTTGCTTTATACAAATTTTGTTCCTTTTTTGAATACATCTTTGATCAGTGTATTTAGTGTGTATTGAGATTTGGTTTTGGTGATGGTGAAATCAGGTCTTAACAAAATGGCGTTTGCAAAAAAGAAAATACGATACTAACATTTTATTCCATATTTTTTTATGCAATCGATCCAGACAATGAGCAAATAAAATAGATCTTAATGGAAAACGCGTGAAAAAATTGACGGAACAACGTTTTATTTTTTCCTGTGACTATTTGGTGATATTTTCATAAATATTAAACCATTTTTTTTTAGATGACTATGTCTACTCACCTTAGGTATTTAAAAAAAAACAAAATTAAGTACTCAAATAGCAGAAAAGTGATTATATCCTTAGCATCATATCGTGACAGATGCAATGAAAAATCGTTTTTACAATATTAAAAATCAACAATTTGAATACAATAGTGGCGGCAGCGGCTGTTTGAAAATAAAGAAGTAATAATAATAATAATAATATACCATTTATTTCAGGCAACAAAGGCCCATAACATAAATACCTTACAGACTAACATACATAATTATAATAACAAACATATAAACTATTTAACACGAAGTGACGGCGTCGTATCGCGCTGCGTGGTGTCGCGTAACCTCCCGCGGAATCTCCGAAACACGACACCCTTCGGCCAAAACTCTTCCTTAAGGAAGGTCTCGAGAGAATGAGTCGGAACGCGTACCACAAACGAATTGAAATTTGTGTTGTGGCGCGACTCCAACTTCTCGACCCTTAAGGTCCAGCTGGTCTTCGCTCGTATTTCGTAATATATGTGGGACAAATGTTAGGTACATTGGTTTTAGTTTCATTTTATCGCAAAATGCATCGAAACACTGCTTATATTTGACAGTTTTGCAAACACGTCCCTGAGCTACAAAATATGCTGAAAGCCAATAATAACAATTGCATGCCATGAAGAAGCCACTCGTTGAAAGTTGCAAGGAGTAATTTATTTGCTAAAATAACTTTACAACATAATAAAATTACGTCTGTTTATACCGAAAACTTGAACAGGTATACCTATAGTACACCTACGTTACTTATAAACATAAATTATGCTACGCTAGGTTTTGTTTAACTTTATAGATGGTGCGTGAAATTGTGTTTGTTATGTACTCTGTTACATGTATTTTGTTGCGTTATGTTGCGCTAACATTTTGATTAATGTTTTTGCTAATAACATTTTGGCTGGTGGATTGTAAAGCGTAGTATAAGGTGTTATAGAGGTAAACGGCCTTGAGACAACTAGCGGTGACTGTAGTGGTGTTTTAAGCAGATTTTCAAAGATGAGTCTTGGCGTAAACATATCGCAGCCGCTGTGGTCTGTCAAAATTAGACTAAAATTGATTTTGAAAGATTTAAGCGTAACTTAACGCTTAGTTCCATTTCTGAATCTTATCTTTATTTTAAGACTTCTTTTTTACCATTAGGTGGCATTATTTAGATCTGCCTCGTTAGCCTAGTGGTCTTAAGTGCAACTGCTATGCTAGAGGTCTTCGGTTCGAGCAAAGTGTTATTAGGTTTTTCTCAGTAGGTAGCAGGTCAGAGTTATAATTTGTTCCAAAAAAACACACCGGCGGACTGTGGGTGCACATTGGTACGCCTCTGTCTAACTCTTCGGGGAATATAGGCGTGATGGTATGTATGTTTAGATCTCTATCTAAGAATATTTTTTATTTTTTTTTATTTTTTATTAGGTTATAGCTCAAACCAACTTTAGGAAACCATATTTTAATACTTAGATTTCGATTACTACCGCCTACGCTATACCCAGATATGACTCAATACTATCACAGACAAAATGGCCGACTCTTCAGAAGTGACAAGCTGAATGGCTATGACATAATAGTCCCGATTAAACCAAAGAGTCTCTATTATCAGCAGGTCGAAGGTCTCTGTGGCTGTCACTGACAAACGATGTCGGAAAACAATAGGACTTATCGCGACACGTTGTCACCCTGACTACTGACCAGTGGATAGGTCGTTAATTTTGTGGCTGACGGTCTCTGGGTTTCTATAATTTGACAGTTTTGGACATATCATTTGACCGTTTACTAGGAAGTCTGGGCAGTAAAAAAAAATACCATCACGCCTGTATTCCCCGAAGGGTTAGGCAGAGGCGTACCAATGTACACCCACAGTTCGCCGGTATTTTTTAGGTCCCATGTAATGGGGGGCGAGGGGGGGTATGTGGGGGGGGGTGCCTAAGTCTGGGCAGTATTCGTAGTTATTGGCTATACTGAAATACTGTCAAATATAAACTACAAATCAAGTTCTATCTAAAATTTTTTTTTTTTTAAATAATCTTTAATATCCCATTGTCATGCAATATGCAAATGTATTCAAAATTCCAGCTCAATAGAACACTGGGAAGTAGACCTAATTTTACTTGTAAGATTTGATTAAGTTCCCATTGCCCACCTACTGGCTCCATCATCATACAAACTCCCTGACAACATTGTATTGTATTGTCATGCAAAGTGCACATGTGTGCAATATTTTTTTTTTACCGCTGAAGGTGCCAAACAAGCTTTGGCCCGCCTGATGATACGCAGTCAACGCTGCCTATTATTTTAGAGAAATGATTTTGTTTTTTGGGTTAATAATTACTGTTTCGGATAGTTTGCAATGAACGCAAAACATGGTGCTTATGGGTGCATGTAACAGCATAGGGGTCGTGAATTATATTTTTTAAATGTGCATTTGAAGAACCTTTCGCCTTCGTTAGTGTCTTTCAAGTATCAAGTATCCCAATTTACAGGAGAAACCTAGACTAGATTGCCACGAAGACAAGTAACAAGATATGACAAGACTATGACATTCATCACAAGACAATAGATTGAGTTGTTTGTCAACGTAATTCAGTAAAAGGATTCCTCAGTAAAATACTTTTTCTCCTAATGGACAAGTGTCTCAAATTACTTTCTACTGAACCAATTTATCTAGCAGCTATGTCCCTAAAGTATCACTTTCCTTAACGAATGAGGTACTAAGTTATACGTATAATACCTCTCTAGGGCTACCACACTACAATTTAGGTCGGTAAACTTGAGTAGGAAGTTTCTTACAGAGTTGATGACCCTAAGTGAGGGACGGTTCTCGTTAGAGAAGTTAGCCATAGGGGTCGGTGAGCATTAATTTGTGTGTGGCAGCCCTTGCGTCGTATATGGCAGTTCCTGTTGCCATATATGTCAAATTGCTTCGAGAATTGGTTGTTTAGATTGAGAGTCGTGTGTTTTGGAATGTTGATTACATATACTAGTACAGTCGGTTGTCAACATTATCTGACCCACCCTAAACACAAACGAAATTGGACCCTCTGCCTATGATAATAAGGTTTATTCAATTTATATCAGCTTATCAGTCAAGTGCTCGAGAACTCGACGAATACAGACACGCATAAACCCACCCAACGTTGTCGGAGCCACCGGCATTATATCATTTTGTTAAGCTATTTTAATCATTATCTCGTTGACATTAAAGTTTAAAACCTTTTAAGTCACCCTACATAATTAGAACCCAATCTTTAATTTCGTGGAGTCTTAACAAGTTCTTGTGGCTTAGCGGTTTGATGTTGGATTGCCGAGGAACAACATGTGGGTTCGAAAACATGGAGTATCAGTTCCTTTAGAGTTATCAGTTTCTTTTTTAATTTGATTTCATTTCTACAATATTGTTTGCATTATTAAAGAACGACCAATATGTTTTACGCCTAATAACTTATCTTGTAAACAGGTGGGTAAATTAAAAAAGTTTAAGTTCACATATATTAGCTTCGTGAGGTAGATAATAAATTCGTCTACATTATGTGACAAAAGTTACACTACGCCTATTAGCAGTGACTGCGCACACACATTTGTAAATCGTTTCGCATTACTCGTTAAGTATTTTTAAGCAATTTGGTGTAAAAAAGCATGTCGCAGCTTAATGACTATACCAAACATAAAATCATAATATATTTTTACATGAGCAGAATGTTGGAATTAGAGAGATTGGTCGTCGTCTTAATATAGCAGTAAGTGTTTTTTTTTATACCTATTTTATTTAATTGATTGTGATTAATGAACGCGTAGTTGGTTATTTTACTATTACATTTTCAAGTTACATAAACGGTTCCAAAAATGTTTTTTTTTTTGTTTTAGAGAAATACGACTGTAGCTAAGACGTTATGGAGACAAAGTAAATATTAAGCGGATTCGTCCAGGGGCAAAAAACATCAAGTATAGTCCCGAATGCGATTGCCCATAAGTGTAACCGCAATGAAACACGATATTTCAGTGGAAACAGTGAGAAGGCATTTACACGCTGCTGGAATAAGGAATTATAAACCGGCACAGAAAATAGCATTGAAGAAGAAGGGTCCGTTTTGCCCAGGAATATTTAAATTTTAATTGGGAAGAAAATATTGTGATCTTCACTGATGAAAAAAAATCATTTAAATCGAACAAAAATGAACGTAACAAGGAACGGTGCGCCATCACTCCGCTACTAACTAATCTAGGATATTTTTAAACACACCATGTAAGTAAATGCTCAATGAATAGATTGTTAAACCATTAAAATGTTGCCAATTACGTGGTGATGTTATTGTTATAAATAGATTTTTTCTATTTAAATGACATGTTTATTCACTACATATAGGCAGCTATAAATCTGTAAAGTATTTCACAGATGAATTAATTTTTTTCTCGATAACAAACTTTCAAGCATAGACATGCCTTTTTTAATGTTTATAAATGGTTAGATTTGATTATGGTATACTCATATAAATTGTTTATTAATTTGGAAATATGTGAGCATTTACTTACTTTATCTTACCTAAGTGTTTTAATGAAATAATAAACATTTTAAATTTGCAATTGTTTAGTTTTATTTCTATGCGTTATCCATTAAAGAAATGTAAAAAAAAGTATAATTAAATAATTAAAAAAGACACCTGAGCAGAAGCTATATTTAGGGTAAACTTGATTTCGAACGTAAACAACAATTAGTGACCACAAGACTAAAGAATTTAAACCATATAGTATACTTTAATAAAGTTTATTCTTGCACAGCACAAGCAGCCAACCTTATCCTAGTGCAAATACAATTTTGTATTTTATCCCTTCATTATTTAATCACTCCATTAAGACATGATAAAAAAAACTACCTATAAAATAGAAAAAAATTAATTGTAAAGAGAAGTTGTTTTTGCAATTTAGTAAGGCAAGGTAAAATATGTTTGCGCGTTGTCACTGCATACCCTTAGTTAGTAGCATTTGAATACCAGTTTTACAATGAATACAAATATTTATTTTTCAACTACCCACTTTTTACAAGTTATGCCAAAATATTGCCATTTTAGAAACTTTATATTTGAAGATTATCCGTATATAGTTCTTTACAATAATACAAGAAATACTTTTAGAATAAATTCTAAATTGAAAGCAAAACAATATCTTCGTCGCAGGATTTGATCTCGCAACTTGTCACTCTCAGTCTTATACACAGACCACGAGACCAGAATTACTTGACCGAACTCATTAAAATAAGCTATTACACTTATTATATTATAACAAGTTGTTATAAGATTTAACCCAATGCTAACGTGATAAAGATCAAATTTGCGTGTGTGTATTATTGTATTTGTTCGTTCTCAGTTCTCGAACACTTGACTGATAACCTCATATAAATTGAAATTAAACCTTATTTTCATTGGCAGAAGGTCCAATTTCGATTGTGTTTAGGGTGGGTCAGATAATGTTGACAACCGACTGTACATACATACCATTACGCCTGTATTCCCCGAAGGGTTAGGCAGAGGTGTACCAATGTACACCCATATTCCGCCGGTATATGTTAGGGCCATTAATAGGGAGCGAGCCTATTGCCATTAACCGGGCACAAATCATATCTCCGAGCTGCCACTGAACATTTCATAGAAATATCTAATAAGACTTTGCTCGACCTGGGAATCGAACCCAAGACCTCTAGCGTACCAATATCGTTTAGGACCACGAGGCTAACTACGCAGTCGAGGGAAATATAAAAGTAAAATTATGTTAAACTAACCGGTAAATGTCGGTAAACGCGGACGCAAATGAAATCGCTTACAAAGTAACTTAAGTCCTTTCTTGGGGCTCAAACTTACCCCGAACCAAATTTCATCAAAATCGGTTCAGTGGTTTAGTCGTGACAGCGTGACAGACCGACAGACCTACTTTTGCATTTATAGTATTAGTTTAGAAGTATGGATGATGGTAGCTGTTAGGTACTCGTAATCAGGCACTGCATATTTTTTTTACATAGTAGGTACGTGTCTAGATCCTAGATATTATTTGTTCTAGATTCTTGGATACACCAATTACTGTCAGCTATTATTTAGACATCTACTAAATGGCTGTCTTATGTTAGTAGACGTTTTTATTAATTGGATACATTTTGGGCACACTTTAATTAACTAATAAATACAAACATTTGTACAAAAACTTTAGTATTTATACAGGCTGACTTTAATTTACCTATTTTAGGTGGGTTGGAAGAAAGAAATATCAACTCTTATCAATTAGGGTTTTACAAAATTCTGGCTGCTTCTATGTAAAGATAGTTAAGAAATGCATGCATTAAATAGCTGTTTTTTCAAATAGGGTTGAACCAATAGTGAAAGTTGTTTAAATTCAGGAGTACTTTCACTTCTGGAAAAATGGCTAGTAATTTAAAAGTCAGGCGGTAAATAACAAACTGCCATTAAAGAAGTATTCGCTAACAAGGAAAGCTCTCGGTTAAAGTGTAAGTAGTGAAGTTACCAGCCCCTGGCGCTGTAAGTACATACATGTAAGTATAAGACACAAATGTCAAGTTACAAGCGCCTCCCATCGATTACTCAGCAAAAACGTGTTCAGGAAATACAGTGAATCTTGGTGTAAAAATGTGATAAGGTGTGGCCATTATATTTTCTTGAATCGTAAGGTTTTTAACTTAAACGTTGGTACGTCAATGATATTTGGTATTTCTGGTTTTTATTCCATAATTATAACTGCAATTTTTTTTAAAAAAAAGGGATAAATTGCCTTGAATCTAAATATATATAACTCAAAGGTGACTGACTGACTGACATAGTGATCTATCAACGCAAAGCCCGAACCACTGGACGGATCGGGCTGAAATTTGGCATGCAGGTAGACGTTATGACTTAGGCATCCGATAGGGGTGCTAGTCAGAAAACCTCCACGCGTGCCGTCGGTTGCTTGTCCCTCCGGACATGTCTTGAGGGAACGGCAGCTGGCTGGCCGGTGCACCCTGGGCGCGGGTAGTGATCTTCCCTGAGGAATGGGAAGAGATTCCTATTCTTTGGGGAATGTCACTGCTCGTGGCCAATATTCTGACGGGCGGGGTCCGAGGACGGACCAAGGGCGTTTCTCCGCGTGTCCCTCTGATCAGCAGAGGGCACAGCGGAGGAGTGAGGACGGGCTCGGCGTGCACTCACCCTGCCACCGAGCAGACAGAGAGGAGGGTGGTCCTTCTCTGTCACCGTCGTACATCGTAACCCCATATCGGAGTGTCGTGGTCATGTCTCGCGGCTTCGATTGGCACCGAGGGTCTTGGCTTAACCGCCCGGACCGCGAGGTAGAAACCCTCTATAAAAAGTCACCCCGAATCCCAAGCGGCGGCGCACCGTGACGGGATGTATGGCTGACGGGCGTCCCTATGGGACATCAGTCGCTAGTGCGAACCACTTGCGCTTTTTGGTTGGATGGTTGGAAATTGTTTATACTCGTGGGATTCAAAATGGAATATTTACATACAAATAAAGACGCAGAAGGAGGGAAGGGGGATGCCGGGTCGGAGTCCGACTCCTCCCCCAGCATGGTGAGCGTGAGCCCGTTGGGCTCCCGCCATGAGGTGGTTGATCTGAGCCAATTCTTCAGGAAGCGGCCCAGATCGGAGGACGAACGGGCGTCCTCTGACGGCGAGCTGGCCTCAGCTAGAAAGATCCCCACCAGCAGGCGCGGTGGGGTCCAAGAGCGGGGCCCACTGAGGGTGACTGCCCGGGGGGGCAGTGTTGCTGGGCGACCGGCGACACCTGCCGCGGACGGGCAGCACCCGATCGAGACGTCCTGCGACGAGGCAGGTGCACCTGGCGGCTCTGAGGAGCGTAAATCCAGGTTCATGGAGGTGGTGAAAGACGCAGTCGCGAGTGTGGCCCGGAAGAAGATGAAGGGGTCTAAGTCCCGGGCCATGGACGCGGCTGCGGCCACCATACTGGCGGAGGCGGAAGCCAGTTTTGCGGGGGAGGTCCCGCAGCTCCAGGCGGAGGTGGCTCGCCTGTCGGCTGAGGTGGAGCTCCTCATGGAGCAGAACCGGAGGCTCCAGGAAGACCTAGCCGAGTTCCGCGGGTCCGGTTCCCGCCAGGCGCCCAAGTCGGGAGGCCAGCGCGGTCAGCCCCAACCCCAGCCCCAACCCCAGCCCCAACCCCAGCCCAAGCCCGTGCCTGTGGAGAACCAGGTTCTGGCCCTGGTCCAGAGGGAGCTGGCGGCGTTTAATTCGCGATTCTCTGTGCTGGAGGGAATCGTGCTGCGCCCCCCTCTGGCGGCGAGCGGGACGGCCACGGGCGGCAAGCGGGCCTCCTATGCGGCCGCCGCCTCTACGCCGAGGCCAGGCAACCAGCCCCCCAGCAGGGCTGTGGCGGCCGCCGCGAAACCGGCTCCGGCGACACCGGCGCCAAATACGGTGCCCCCGAGGAGGGGCAAGGCGGCGGCGTCCCGGCCACCTCCACCCACTCCGCCCCCAAATCCCAATCCTCCAGCAGAAGCCGAATGGCAGGTGGCTGGAGCGAAGGAAAAGGGGCGGAAGGCGGCCAGAGCGGCCAGGGCGGCCAATAGGAAGACGGAGGAACGGCGGCGGCGCAGACAGCGAGCCGCCGCGGCTAAGCTCCGCGCCCCAAAATCCGCGGCTGTAGTAATTACGCTACAGCCGGAGGCGGTAGAAAGGGGCGTGACCTACGCGGCGGTTCTTACCAGGGCCAAGGCGGCCATAAATCTTGGCGAGCTGGGGATCACGGGTCTCCAGCTCAGGGTGACGGCAACGGGGGCCAGGATGTTGGAGGTCCCCGGTGCCACCAGCGGCCCGTCTGCAGACGCTCTAGTAGAGAGGCTCAGAGCGTCCCTGGATGCGGATGTGGCCCGAGTGTCCAGGCCCGTCAGATGCGCAGACTTGCGCATCCTGGGCCTGGACGACTCCGTCACCCCGGAGGAGGTGGTAGCCGCCGTCGCCAGGACGGGTGGATGCCTTGCCGAGGAGGTGAGGGCAGGCACCATCCGCCCAGAGCGCACGGGCATGCAGACCATCACGGTCAGCTGCCCAGTGACGGCGGCTAAAGCCATTGTTGGGGGGGGCCGCTTACTGGTGGGCTGGGTGTCGGCGCGGGTTCGCCTGCTCGAGCCCAGGCCCCTGAGGTGCTACCGTTGCCACGTGGGGAAGCACGTGGCATGTCGGTGCGCCTCGGAGGTGGACCGCAGCGCCCTGTGTTTCCGCTGCGGTCAGCCCGGTCACAAGGCCGCGGCTTGTGATGCCCCGCCGCACTGCGATGCATGTGCGGGGGCTAACAGGCCGGCCGATCACCGGGCTGGGGGCAAGGCCTGCGCCGTACCCGCCAGGTCCGGGGGAGGGCCCCGCACCGCCGCCGCCGCCGCCGCCGCCGCTGCCGCCGCCACCGTTGCCGTGGCCGCACCCGCCGCCGCCGCTGACGCCGCGTCCGCCGGCGCAATGGATTGCCAATAACGGCACCATTGCGCCTCCCGCAGGCGGACACCGTAGGCACGGTCTGTGGACGGTGAGCAATGGGTAGCTCACCGTCCGTACGTTATTTAACGACAGACCGTGTCGACGGCGCGTTCATGTTCCGCGCAAAGAGGTGTCAGCACAAGGAAGGGGCCACTAAGGGCCAAGGCCTGCCGGGGCTGCGGGTTGTTCGAAAGAGATACCGCGCCCCCGGAACGCAAAGGGCACATGAAGGAACATAGATGGTTTTTAGTCAGTAAAAGTCTGACACTCCCTCCCGCCCCGCCCAGGACGGGGGGGGTCATTTGATGATTTTACCATCTTTAAAAAAAAAAAAAAAAAGGCATCCGATAAGAAAGGATTTTGATCAATTCTACCCCCAAGGGGATAAAATAGGGGATGAAAGTTTGTATACATTTTCTTAGATTTTCGACTGATTGAACTGAAATTAAAGATCGGATCATATCAACGCTCAAACTCGCATCGAGAACAGACGTGTGATTCTTTGCTCCGCATCAATAAGTTGCTTACTTTACCCGATACTAGTGCATAATTTTGACTGCTTAATTATCATTATCGCGTACACCTACCATCCACGCAGCGGAGGTGCTCCCGCGCACCCGCGACCCGCGAGGGAAAAGGAACCACCTCATAATTGCTGTCCTGCTCCTGCGCCGCCCGCGCTGCTGCTATCTTTCGTGCGCTGGACGTGTGACGTCGTCACTCACACTACAAGGCAGTCGGCCAGAGATTGTAGTATATGCAAGGAATCCAGATAACATGCCACGATCACCGATTAAGTCCTCTTCACATCCAGATCTTACCCTTGAAAGTGTATCACAAGACCAAGAAAGTATACGAAATATTAACATAAGAAAACGGAGAAATCCTGACGATCAACAACTCGAGGACCTAAAAAGTGACCTTCTAAAGTCCTTCAAGGAAATGATGACCACTGAGATTGCTGTAATTAAGCTGCAAAATAGTGAGATACTCCAGTCCAACCTCGAAATAAAAAAACAACTCGAAGAAAATGCTGCCAAATACAAGGAAATCCGCGACAGGGTGTTAACCCTTGAAACAAAGCATGAAGCAGCTGTAGAGCGTATTAACCAATTGGAAACTCAGTTAAACGTTATACAAAAACAATCATTGAAAAACACAATAGAAATAAGAAATATTCCGCAACACGAAAACGAAGATGTGCAGAATATTGTTAATAACGTATATAACACCCTAAAAATACCACCAATTGATGAACATACGGCTATTTACAGAAGAGGTAAGAAGAAGGGACCAATTGTTATTGAGTACCAGAACACTAAAAATAAAGAAGTACTGCTAAAAGCTGTGAAAAAATACAACTCTAACAACAAAGATAAACCATTAAGTACGGATATCTTAGGATTTACCGGAGCTTTCTCACGGGTTTATATATCGGAGTCTCTAACTCTTATGTCTAAAAAGATTTTGGCTGCCGCTCGAGAACTAACGAAAAATGGTTCGTACAAGTACTGCTGGGCTTCAAGAGGAAACATACTCCTACGTAAGGACGACGGACAGCCTGCCATAGTGATCCATTCTCTAAATCAACTTAAGGATTTCACCTCTGAATGACTAGCTGTTGTTGAACATCATGTAAAAATACGGTATTTTTTATCTTTGCTTACTATTTTTTTTACTTTTTTAAACTCTCACAATAATATTATGTGCATTTTAATTATTATATATTATCTGGTAATATTTATACACTACTATTATATTTCATTTTATATATCATATCTAGAAATCAATATGACATTATTAATACCAGTCTACTACGCAAACTTCATGTCCAGCAATAATAAAATTAACTTGGTACTTTATATCTCAGAGGCTACAATCGTCGACCAAAAATATAATTTTGCTACTATTAGTGATAAATATGGTTGTTATGGGTAGCAATATAGATGAGGTGGTCACTGAGGTTGATAATACTATCAACGTTGGTGATTCGAACGCTTCTGGATCCTCGACCAAAAAGGTCGAGGATCCAGAAGCGTTTCCACAATACAAACTTGGAACGGAATCATCTCTTAGAATTATTGTTCAAAATATACGAAGCATACATAAAAATCTTGAAGATTTTAAAGTTTTTATTGCTAGGAGTAAAATAGACTATGATATTATTATTCTCACCGAATGCTGGCTACAAAATTCAGACCTGATACCTAAACTAGAGCAGTTTGACTCATTTCATACAAGAAACCATATTAACCAGAACAGTGGTGTAGTTGTCTTTATAAGGAGCTATTTACCACATGTCACAGTATATGAGCCAAATTTGGCTGATGCGGACTGCTTGGTGATAAGAATGGGTAAAAGCCACGCTTTTATTTGTATATACAGATCACCATCGTTTGCCTCTCTCGCCAATTTTGTTGGGTCCTTGGAAGAACTTCTAATAGACATTAAACACGTACCCAATATTTATCTAACCGGGGACTTAAATGTTGACGTGAGTTGCAATACTACTGACCAGAAATCTGATGAGTATTTGAATCTTCTTGCCACATACAGTCTACTACCTAGCCATCAATTTCCTACGCGCCTCAATAAATGCATTGATCACTGTTTCGCAAAACCTAATTCTAAAATGCTGACAATAGTCTGTGAATCATCAGTTACTGACCACAGTACTATATACTGTATTGTTCCTTTAACACGGGAAAGTAAGTATAAAAGGCCAGAAAAGACATTACTACAACTAAACTATGAGAAAGCTTTTAAACTTATGCAGGACTTCGATTGGAATGATATAACAACTTTGCAAGATCCAAATAAAGCGACTGAATTGCTTATCGAAACTTTATCTGAAATCAGACAAAAGAGCAGTTACCAAGTTACCATGCCTAACAGGCGACAGACTTTTCAACCATGGGTAACCTCTGGTCTATTGCGTTGCATTAGGTTCAGAGATACGTTGCACAGAAGGCATAAAAAGGCACCAAATGATAAAGATCTGGAGCTTACCTACAAGCGTTACAGAAATCATTGTAATAGTATTCTCCACGATTGTGGAGAACATTCACAGCATTTAAATCTGCTTTATCGTGCTCATTTTTTAGATTTAAAAAATGAGCACGATAAAGCAGATTTAAATGCTGTCAAGAGTGATATTAAAAAAACCTGGAATGTCATTAAGCGTGTATGTAATCTAAATCACTCTGAAAAATCTCAAGGGCCTTGTGAATTATTAAAAATAAAATCAACTCCTCAAGAATCGGTCGATTTTGTAAATGATTTTTTTACTAATATGGCATCCAAACTGTCAACTGACATCTTACAAAAGTTAAAGCTTACAGAAAATGATCTTGTGCAAAAGTTTAAATGTAAACACAGCCCGATTAACTCTTTTGTGTTATTGGAAACTGATGAAACAGAAGTTTATAAAATTGTTATGTCCTTAAAAAATACTAATTCTACTGGTTGGGATGGAATATCTTCAATGTTCCTAAAAAGAAGTGTAAACTTTATCAGTAAACCTTTGACACACATATTCAACTTATGTCTTACGTGTGGAAAGTTTCCTAATGTGTTAAAGGACTCAATAGTTATACCAGTTTTCAAGTCGGGGGAAAGAGACAGTATCGCTAATTATCGTCCAATATCGCTTCTACCTACTATGGCTAAAATCCTGGAAAAG
Organism: Caradrina clavipalpis; assembly: GCA_932526535.1. Taxonomy (NCBI): domain Eukaryota; kingdom Metazoa; phylum Arthropoda; class Insecta; order Lepidoptera; family Noctuidae; genus Caradrina; species Caradrina clavipalpis. Next base: position 5,739,240 of record OW052110.1, read on the forward strand.
CTAATAAATATTAGGCTTGTAAATTATATGGAGAAAAATAATGTTCTTTCTAATAATCAATTTGGCTTTAGAAGGAACAAATCGACAATAGATGCGGTTGAACATCTAGTTACCAATGTAGCTAGTAATCTCGACCACAAGAATAAATGTGTTGGTGTTTTTCTAGACTTAGCCAAAGCCTTTGATACTGTCTCAATCCCTCTACTAATTTGCAAGTTGGAGGCTATAGGTATTCGAGGTGTACCACTTGATCTGTTTAAAAACTATCTTAGTAATAGGACACAGGCTGTAAAAATTGGTAATAACCTTAGCGCTAAGCTTAATGTTGTTTTCGGTGTGCCGCAAGGATCAGTACTTGGCCCAACATTATTTTTGATTTATGTAAATAATCTTTGTGACATTGAATTACCCGATTCAGAAGTGATCACTTTTGCTGACGATACTGTAATCTTATTTCAACAAAAAACATGGAGTGATGTCAAATCGTCCGCCGAGATTGGTCTTAAGAATATAACTGAATGGCTTGATTGCAATCTGCTTACATTAAATCTTAAAAAAACTAAATTTATAACATTTAGTATAAAAAAAATAATTTGCTACCTGCAGACTTTAATTTAAAAGCACATTCCTCTAATTGTTCTGCTGCAAGTATTTGCGTGTGCCCTGTCTTATCTCATACTAAAAGTATAACATACCTTGGAGTTGAGATCGATGAAAATATAAATTGGAAACAACATGTTCATAATCTAAAATCTCGCATTCGTAAACTTATACCGATTTTTAAAAAAATAAGAAACTTAAATGACAAAGCTACGAACAAAACTGTATATTTTGCACTGTGCCAATCGATAGTAACTTATGGTATCTCTGCCTGGGGTGGTGCAAGAAAAAGTACTCTTATAAAAATAGAAAGGGCCCATAGATGTATTCTAAAAGTGATAAATTTTAAAAAATTCAGGTATCCTACAACGGCGTTGTACAAAGAGTTTGGAGTCCTAAATATTCGCCAACTTTTTATCAAAAAAATTGTCCTGAGACAACATCTCAACGAGAAACCTGTTTCCAAATCTCACAGAAGAGTGCATGAGGTATATGACGTCCCAGCATGCAAAACCACTTTCGCACAGTGTTTCTCTTATTTCTTGGCTCCTCTATTGTACAATCGCATAAGTAAAATTAAACCTCTTAAAGATACAACTAGATTTGTGTGTGGAAGGGCACTGGATGAGTTTCTGAGTAACCTGGATTATGAACAGACTGAAAAACTTATACAAATATGTCAGTAATATTTTATCTATAAATATATATATATATTATATTGAATGCTGATAAGTAGGTACTAAATAAGTTTATATAAACAATAAATACATTACATAAATATGTAAGTAAATAATATATATAAATATATATACTATAAAGTAATCATTATAAATTGAAGATAAAAGACAAACATTATTTGAATTGTACATATTTACATTTACACACGTATAGTAAGTTACATTTGGAAAAAATATACTTTCTAGTTATAAAAATATATATAAAAAATATATTATATATATATATGTCGCAGAGTCAACAATATAATGAAAATCAAATAAAGTATTTTTAGTATGGCAACGTCAAGCGGTTAGCTTGGGTGAGGTCGCCACTCTATGGATGTGACGTAAACTGTCTTTGGGACAGGGAGATGTGTTAGCCATCTTGGGGATCACATTCATTATTGGGACGAACTCGCCGCGTTACCATAAAATGAATGTCTGATAACGAGGAGTCGCCTGGTTCACTGCTGTTACATCTTGGACTTTCCGACATCAGAAGTGGGATTCACTTGGACAGCAAATCGTTCTAGACCATTTTAAGAAAACAATTGAGATGAAACAGGATATTTTATCGCAAGCCTAGAATGAACATTTCCACATTATATAGCGGATTGTGAAAGAAATATTATTGGCAAGCAAGGCCAGGAATGTGATGGAACAGCTTTGAAATCCTGATACTAGCTTAGAAAACTGTAAAGAAACCTGACCAAGAGGAAGAGAATGAAAAGTCTTTCACAAAAACTAGTAATGAAGACTTGATGACGGAATTAGTATTCAAGAATGATCTATGTGTCAAGGAATACCCGGAGACAGAGCCATTGAGCTCATCATTGTATTGAGCAGGATTTTCATCTTGGAACGAATAAGATTTTGTTATTTTTCAGCTGATTTTACTTATGATTTGAAAACAACAATAAAATTGGTTTCGATGAATCGAAAGGATAACATGCATTGCTGAAAAGCTTGTTATTTATTTTTGATGACTTATGTATACTGCGTGAGAACTACTAATGGATGTGCGACAGAACTGTACTCCCCGACTCATCATAGTTAGATGCATTACCTCTTAGCCTCAAATACCTTGTGTGTGTGCAGTGAATGTAATGGCTTGATTAAGAGGCCCGACCAATAGAAATCAACTACAGCATTGTCCGAATGAGCACCGTCTAGTAGTAGAGATATTAATGTCATTTGTTATCATTTTAGAGCGAAGGACTACGTCTGTGCCGTTTTGCTAGTAAGACACCAGAAGCAAGTGATCACCACATTGCTTCGATAAGTGTGCAGTGCATCGTGCATCGTGTGATGAGCATCGTGCGTCGTGTGTTGGTCGTAGCGCTGAGAGTTGCGAGCTTGTTGCGCTCGGACGTTCAGCGGTACTTCGGAGCGTCGCGGGCTTAACTGCGAGGTGGAGAGTCTGTGATGGCACATGACTCGTGTGAGTCGTATTCATTTTGTTGTAGTTTAAGCTGAAGTAAGAAGAGAGTATTCTTAGACAAGCGAGAATGCTTGTTTGTTGAAAAAATTCAAAGGTGGTACCGTACTGTCTATCTGCTGCAATAGAGTTTTGACTCATTGATATGGTGCTCATGCTGGTGAGCATTGAGGTTTTCCAAATGTAGGAAATCTTAGCAACAGCTCGAAATATGGTTTGTATTATGATGCTGTACCAAATTGTGGCTATGATGCTGGATACTCCCGCCTAACCTTTTTAGTATGACAGTCGTGATGATGAGTTGATGTTATTTCATTTACCGTTTTCAATTACGTAAATTAGGCAAACGAATAAAATAGTGTTATTGTTCAAATTGTAAAGCTGTGGGTAGACTAGCGTGTCTGACTGGTATTCACATCGCGAGAAGACTGGTCAAATGGATCATCAAATCGAAGTATTTGCCGGACACGAGGACACATCGTGGAGTTGTTGGTACATGTTATGTGCATCTTATGTGCGTGTATATTATTTAGCAAAATTGGATGCGCAGTGTATTACAATGCAGGTAATCGTTTTTGCTACGTTTTGTCGTGTGCGTTTTTGTTCGAATCAGTCCGATATTGGAACCCCACCTTTAGCTGGCAAAAGTCAGTCAAAGTAATTATGTCAGTTATTATGTCAGAAAATAAAGAGATTTTATTTAAAGTTTTGTATGGTCATAGCCATGGCCATAGTAAGTAAACAACGTTAGTGACATTTGAAATAACAGGTTTTGCGTAACCATGACTACCATCAAGTTACATAGCGACTGCTGAGCGAGGGGTCCTAGGTTCGATTCCCAGGTCGGACAAAAAGTGTTATTGGGTTTTTCCATTAGGAATTTCTCATTAGCATCCCGGAGTTTGAAGTTGATGATGATAACCGTTAGAATCAGGTATCATATAAGAGCTGATGGCTTGTGTTGTGAAATTTTGAAATGGAAACAAATGTTTCAAGTTCCCTGATGATGCAGTTAGAAAATTCTCATATGTGAGGTTCCCGTTGAGACGATAACTGAGATTAAAGTGAGTAAAGTGATATTGCCAGTTAGGGCACTGATGTTTTTGTCGTTGTTGATGTTGATGTTGAAGTATTTTGACGTGATTTGTTTGGCTATTGTTGACGAGTTGTGTAACCTTGGTGGGATGCCTTGGTTACAGTTGTGAAGCCTTGGTGGGATGCCTTGGCGTGACGTTTGATGTATTATTGGTGGCCTGGCCATGATGATTTGGCAGGTCAAGACGTTTGATGTGTTGTCGGTGGCCTGGCCAATGTGAATTGGCAGGTCGGTGATAATGATTTTGACTGTGGACCATTGATGACTTTTTGGTTAACAACAATTGGAGTTATTGGAACTTTTGAAGATTTTTGATAACACGTGTGCAACGGGAACGTCTCATTGTTTTTATTGTTGTTTTTATTAAAATGAGAAAATGAAAATGAAAAGAGGTTTATTAGAATCAACAAGTTTTCATCTTACATCAGTGGTTATTGGAGCCTCCCTTTAAGCTTATAAAGCCTGTATTACGAGACACCGCTTTTATCGATTTGAATGTGTTGCCTTTTTTTTTTTTTTTTTTTTTTTTTTTTATAGACGGGAAATCATCAAATAACTTCCCCCGCCCTGGGCGGGGCGGGAGGGAGTGTCAGACTTTTACTGACTAAAACCCGTCTATGTTCCTTCATGTGCCCTTTGCGTTCCGGGGGCGCGGTATCTCTTTCGAACAACCCGCAGCCCCGGCAGGCATCGGCCCTCAGTGGCCCCATCCAATTTTGCTGACATCTCTTTGAGGCGCGCGTGGAACACGAACGCGCCGTCGACACGGTCTGTCGCTAGTGAACGTACGGACGGTGAGCTACCCATTGCTCACCGTCCACAGACCCGCGTCTACGGTAGCCGGGAGTCGTCACGTGGCTCCCGACGCCCGGATCGTCTACCGCGGCGGCCGCTGGGACGGGGGACCCTCCTTTCCCTCTCCCGTCCCGCCGCCTCCTTCTCCAGCATTACAGCTTCGCAGAAGGAGGCGACTGCTTCCCATTCCCCTGAATGTGTTGCCTGGTGTATTCTTTTGAGGTCAGGAAGGCCGAACGGCCTTATGTGAGCTGTGGTACCTCAAATTGTTACCTTGTCTACAGGTTACACGAGGACGTGTAAAATGTCAGTTCTGGCCGGATCGGAGAAATAACGTCTTTTGCTTGTCCGAGTTACCCAATGAGAGAAGACTAAAGATTCGCCCACGTTACGACAGAGAGGAACCAGACGAAATTAGACCCAAGTTGAGTGCCCCTTCAAAGTAATAAAAGTCCTAGATGGTGACCGTTGTGCCATACCTTCTACAAGGTCTTGATAAAATCAGTGATAAGCTGTGTTATACCAAGCAGTTGTCCATGTCATTGTTCGGACGCTGGCTGTGTTATCAGGTACTGAGCAGTTGTCCATGTCATTGTTCGGACGCTGGCCCAGTTATCAGATGTTCAGCAGTTGTCCATGTCATTGTTCGGACGCTGGCTGTGTTATCAGATGCTGAGCAGTTGTCCATGTCATTGTTCGGACGCTGGCCCAGTTATCTTTGTACTGTCGGTTGCTGAGCAGTTGTCCAAGTCATTGTTCGGACGCTGGCTCGGTTATCCATGTGTGTCGGATGCTAGGTGGTTGTCCATGTCGTGTTCGGACGCCAGCCCAGTTATCCATGTAAATAGATGTTGTGAGGTTGTCCATGTCGTGTTCGGACGCCTGCACAATGTTGTATGGGTACCCAGTAGTGGTTGTGAGTTGTAGTGGTTGTTGTACTGTGTTTATTTAGAAATTTGTGATTTGTTAATTATTAGTTTGCGATCAATCTGCGGCTGTATGTGACCGCAAGACCGCTTTGAGAACTTTGTTTCTTTAGGCCAGGGTGGCCGAGTGGAAAATTCATGTACTGCAGAGTATTTTATGCTTTCAGGTACCTCACACGAGGACGTGTGAGTGGTCATGATGGCCGTGTCGCAGAGTCAACAATATAATGAAAATCAAATAAAGTATTTTTAGTATGGCAACGTCAAGCGGTTAGCTTGGGTGAGGTCGCCACTCTATGGATGTGACGTAAACTGTCTTTGGGACAGGGAGATGTGTTAGCCATCTTGGGGATCACATTCATTATTGGGACGAACTCGCCGCGTTACCATAAAATGAATGTCTGATAACGAGGAGTCGCCTGGTTCACTGCTGTTACATCTTGGACTTTCCGACATATATATAAAAATTACAAACAAACAAATACAACTTTAGTTAATTAGTACTTTATGCTTTTACTCTTAATTATATTATCTTAGTTTTAGGAACAACTTTTTTTATTTTTATTTGGTATTTAACACGCTTGTCTTATTAAAAATTCGAAACAAACATTGTATTTGTGAAAAGAAAAAAATGTTTACATTAAAATAACGTTAGTAGTTGCGTTGTCTGATTCCTTTGCATATACTACATGTTTACGCTAAGCTTGTTTAACTCGTTATCGTCATCTATGATTCAAAACAAAACGAATGTATTTAGTAAAAAGTGTCTTAACGTGTCCACATTATGACTACTATTCTATGAGCGAGAATCTTACCTTGCCGTAACACAGTCCTTGACTAGCACGGGAGGTAAAGAACTTTTCTCTGTATACCGTCGTTTGGGCATTTATATATTTTATCAACTAGGTGAACCATTGCTTTACTTGTGATAGCATTATTATAATTTAACTGTTCTTCTACTTCTTTTGCTACTTGTTATAGATAAGTTCTAACTTAGTATAGTTGAACGTAAGTGAGTGTGCCCTATACTATGTAGGTACTATGGAAATGTGTATTACTGGTGTACTGTAACCTAAACTTATGGTCAATAAACTTTATTTATTATTATTATTCTCATTTATTCATTAAATTACATATAAATTACATTTTTAAATATTAGTATAAAAAAATAAAAACATTTAAAAATATAAAAAATAGTAGCCCACCGGCGTCGGGAACAGGGTCCAAGCCACCGGTGGTCAGGGCTCCTGAGAAAGGAATCTCCTAACGATACGCGCCGTGTCTAGGAGAACCGCTTTCTGAATCAAGCCCTTGATCCAGCCACCCAACGAGAGCCTCCTAAGATGTTGGTCGAGGCTCTTGGCAATCAAGCCATTGGCTGAAACGACTATCGGCACAATGATCGCTGAGTCCACATCCCACATGTCGACAACCTCGCGAGCCAAGTCAAGATACTTGATCTTCTTATCATTCTCGGCCTTCACGAGGTTCACGTCATGTGGGACTGTTATGTCAACAATCATTGCGCGCTTCTCTAAGCGATCCACCACCACTATATCAGGCTTATTGGCTACAATAGTCCTGTCAGTGATGATGGATCGGTCCCAGTACAGTGTGACATTGCTATTTTCGAGAACTGGGTCGGGCACATACCTATAGTACGGTACTCCCGATTCTACAAGGCGGTATTTATTTTATTATTATTATTCTCATTTATTCATTAAATTACATATAAATTACATTTTTAAATATTAGTATAAAAAAATAAAAACATTTAAAAATATAAAAAATAGTAGCCCACCGGCGTCGGGAACAGGGTCCAAGCCACCGGTGGTCAGGGCTCCTGAGAAAGGAATCTCCTAACGATACGCGCCGTGTCTAGGAGAACCGCTTTCTGAATCAAGCCCTTGATCCAGCCACCCAACGAGAGCCTCCTAAGATGTTGGTCGAGGCTCTTGGCAATCAAGCCATTGGCTGAAACGACTATCGGCACAATGATCGCTGAGTCCACATCCCACATGTCGACAACCTCGCGAGCCAAGTCAAGATACTTGATCTTCTTATCATTCTCGGCCTTCACGAGGTTCACGTCATGTGGGACTGTTATGTCAACAATCATTGCGCGCTTCTCTAAGCGATCCACCACCACTATATCAGGCTTATTGGCTACAATAGTCCTGTCAGTGATGATGGATCGGTCCCAGTACAGTGTGACATTGCTATTTTCGAGAACTGGGTCGGGCACATACCTATAGTACGGTACTTCCGATTCTACAAGGCGGTATTTCAGAGCAAGTTGCTGATGGATGATCCTGGCCACAAGGTTGTGCCTATGCAAGTACTCTTCGTTAGCTAGACGAGAACACCCAGAGATAATGTGGCGGATTGATTCCCCCGGCCGGTGGCATCCCCGACAAATGTCAACCGTGCCATCCTTCACAATAAATCTCCGGTAGTTATTCGTCATGATAACTTCGTCCATAATTGCACAGACAAAACCCTCGGTTTCCCCAAATAGGTCACCGAAGCGAAGCCAGGATACGGACGCTAAGAAATCTACATCGGGCCCATGCAAGGCCCGGAAAAAGCGTCCGTGAAGCTCCTTACTCTGCCATACCTCCTCGCGATCTTTAGTCTCCAGCACTACTGGTTTGCGCCAGTTCTCTTTAGCCAAGGAGAGCGGGGTGAGGCCCTTATCCACTGCCACCACATCTCGGTGCATTCCCACGTCGGCTTCAAGGAAAAATTCCCTGAGACTGCATATCTCGCGGTTGTGGAGAGTCTTAGCATTTAAGAAGCCACGACCTCCACACTTCCGCGGAATATACAGTCTCATCACCGATGACCGTGGGTGATGCATCCGATATGCCGTTAACAATGTACGGACCCTCCTATCCAGGGCGTCGAGTTCCGTTTGAGTCCATTTAAGTATGCCGAAAGAGTACATCAATACCGGCATGACCCACCCGTTGAAGGCGCGCACCTTATTTCCGCCTGATAAAAGACTATTAAATACTTTTTTCAGGCGGCCAAAGAAGCGCTCCTTCAACGATTGCTTCACGTCAACAGTATTGATGCCCAACGCTTCCGACATACCCAAATACTTATAGGTCTCCGTTGAAGAAAGGGATCTAAGGTTTATGGATTCCGAGAGTTGAACTCCCTCGGACTCCATAATCTCCCCTCGCTTGACATGCATGACCGCACATTTGTCCACACCAAATTCCATCCTGATGGCGCTACTGAAAGTTTCTGTTACCTTCAGTAGCTCCGTCAGTTGCAAGTTGTTGGGGGCAAAGAGTTTCAGGTCATCCATGTAAAGTAGGTGGGATATTACCTGACCTCCTCTCTTCAACCGATAGCCTAGACCTGAATCCTCCAGCAGTGTGCTTAGGGGATTCAAGGCTAAGCAGAACCAAAGCGGACTCAAACTATCGCCCTGGAATATACCACGCTCAATCCTTATCGGTTCGCTATTCCTCTGGATATTTCGACATCCTGGATAGCGAAGGACCGTACTCCATTGCCCCATACACGACATCAGGAAGGCGCGTAGAGTTGCATCAATTTTATACAACTCCAGCACCCTCATGAGCCATGTATGTGGCACCGAGTCATAGGCCTTCTTGTAATCTATCCAACATGTCGACAGATCCTTCCGGGATCGACGAACCTGTTGGCTGATAGCCATGTCAATGAGGAGCAGCTCCTTAGTACCACGGGATCCAATCCTACATCCATTCTGAGAGGGGGACATGATAGAATTAATCTCAATATGATTGTTAATTTTAGCTCTCAAAATGGATGTAAGAACCTTATAGACCGTCGGCAGGCATGTGATCGGTCTATAATTTTTGGGTTCCGCAGTACTACCTGACTTGTGGAGCAGGTGGGTTATTCCTGTTGTTAGAAACTGGGGCAGCGATCCAGATTCCAAGGCTGACTGGAATCGGGACGCCAAGCAAACGTGCGATCCTCTGAACCATTTTATCCAGAAATTATGCAGCCCGTCCGGTCCAGGAGATTTCCAATTAGGTAATGGACGGACCGCACGAGCTACATCTTGGGGGCAGATGGTAATTGCCCCCATTTCTGGAATTGGGTCGCACGCTCGCTCGATATCCCGAGTCCAATCACCCTCAGTGTGACTGACAGGCACCGACCAGATGCTACGCCAGAACGAACACATGGCGTCATCATCCGGCAGGGGCGTATCAGACACACCTTGGTCCGGTCGCTCCCAATCCCTATAAACCCACCTTTCATTACTTTGGAATGTGCGATTCTGGGTGTATCGTTCCACTCGCCGCTTGTACCTACGAATACGGCTTGCCCATGCATACACCTTCTGCTTCAGGAAGTCGATGCGCTCTGTGACCCAGGACATATAGTCTCGAGGACTGATATCAGTCCCCGAGAATGCCCGTCTCACAAAGCGCATCACTCTTGGGCGAGTATTGCCCTCCCTAAAGCAGATTAATTTGCCGATGAGCACTCTGGCCTCACTAATACGCCGCTCAATTCTGTACTGCCACATTGGCACAGCTGGTCGCGTAGCTCTGTCATTATTAGGAAATTTGACATGAGCTACACGACACGCCGCAACAGCCGCACAGTACAGAATCGAGTGCGCATCAGCAAGGTCTTCACAGCTATCAAAATAATTCGATAACTGCGAATCCAGAGCACACACCAGCGCCTTATTTTTGTTATGCATAGGCAAACGTGGTAAGCGTGGTCTGAGCTCGAGCGGCATGAGTCGATACTCCCGAACCGCACCCTCCAAAGCACTCCTCAATTCCTCACTACACTGGGTACTTACATGAGTAACCATGTCATCACTTTCCTCATCTACACGACTGGATGTTGGGATGGACTGTGGCCGTGCCACATCCACAGTCTGCGACGGAGGGGTAATGACATCGGCGTGCACTTCATTGGCGGCGGCGACGTCGAAACCCAGCCATCGTGCATCATCGGACGAGATCGGTAAAACACGACGGAGCTACCAACAGCAACATACGAAGAGCGCGATGTTCACGGCGGACGTCACACAAGACGACAGTGGCGCCTCTAGCGACCTCCGGTGTAACGAACTGCAGGACTACCAACACACGAAGCGAGCAATGTTCACGACGACGGTGAATGACGAAGAAGACAGCGCCCCAAGCGGATACTTTTCGAACGACGAATCGAAAATGGCGGCGTTTGTTTACAACGACGAAGAATTAGTTTCAATGTCAATGTTGACAAAAGAGAAAAAGCCGGTTGTTTTGTTGGAGATAAATAACGTGCAGTTAAAAGCGTTGGTAGACACGGGCAGCGACGTGAACATTATTTCGGCGGATGTTTAAGATGGCGATAACCGTAGGAACTAATGCGTGTACTCTGTGTAATTTGAAACTAATAAAAGTCCAAATAAGTTAATCTGCTATTATTTCACCGCCTCAGACCTACAAAATTATTATTATTATTATTAATAATACTTCTATACGTGAGCGAAGCCGCGGGCAAAAGCTAGTTTATAATAAACTGGCTTTTGCTTATAAAACATAACACTTCAACAAAGTCGAGTAAAAATAATAAAAAAAAACATTCTAAAGCCAGTTTTATTTATACTTAAACGCCACTGAGAACACATTCACACAAAAATATATACTCACTATCTATAGTAGATACTTACTATTTCCATGCCGTCTATTAAGGCTGCATTTCCACCAGCGATTGATTGAGATGCGTAGCGAGTGATGTGTGTAAATATATCCAATGATAACAAAGTCAAAGTCAAAGCATTTATTTCAATTAGACCATTCACAGGCACTTTTGAATGGTCTAGAAGTTATTCTAAAAGTAGAAGCTAGTTGCTCGAACAAGAAACTTTTTATATAATGAATCGCTCATTTCTTTATTTTTCGCTTCATTTTCATAACTTGAGCTAAGCTAGCACTGTTATTAGCTAGTTTCATACATAGCCTGCTGTGCAACCTCGCATCGTTCTGGTGGAAACAAAACCTTAAGGCGCTCCCTCACCGGGAGCATTTGTAACAGTCCAAATTCGAGCGTTGCATCAGTAGTTAGGAGAACCTAGCACAGTGTGCTACGTGTAACAATACAATTTGTAACATTGAAATATAACAGTTACAGCTGAAAATCAAATTATTGTTACATTGTTAATTGTAACATTACATGCTTGTCTTCTTCTCTTCTTATACAGAGAAGCCACGAACATTGCCAAAAAATGCCCAAGGCCAAGAAATGCCTAAGGCATTAAGTCCGCCTTTGTACGGTGTATTTTATACATTTTGTGCATAAAGTTTTAATAAATAAATAAACATTGATCACCACGCTTGCCCAAGACGGATTAGTAATGTTTAATTTTATCTTGGACGTCACTGACATCGGCGAAGAAAAAGATCATGAAGAAATCTGGCCTTATAATTAATGAGTCTTAAATCGCCAATCCGCCTTGACGAGCGTAATGATCAATGGGCTGCCTTCTCTGTATGAGAAGAGGTGTTTGGGCTGCAGTAGGACAATAACAGGCTAGTATTATTAATTATTTATTACTAGGCAAATGTAGCCGGTGAGGGAGTGCCCTAACACATACATAGTAGGTACACACATTCATGACGAAAGCTGAAAGCATTTCCACTGTCTTTTGTTTCTCATGAATCATTTGTCAACGACAGGGAAGCCTTGAATGACACACAAAGGTGAAGGTTCAAGGCTGTTGACTTATTACACGTTACTCATGGAGATAGTGGTTTTAAAATAGACGGTGGTGTGACGAAAATGAAAATAGCATTTAGAATTGTGATTTATTTTTATTAACCCCCGACGCAAAAAGAGGGGTGTTATAAGTTTGACGTGTCTGTCTGTCTGTCTGTGGCATCATAGCTGCCGAACGGATGAACCGATTTCAATTGAGTTTTTTTTGTATTAAAGGTAATAGGTAGTAGGGTTGTATTTTTATCGACAGTTAGAACTATAGTGAGGGCCGTTATGTAATCAATCGATGGCATCGCGATCTCGATCAGGGAGTAAAACCAACTTCATTTTAGCATAGCTGTAATTTTGAGGATAAATAAAAGAGTTGAAAATGGGCCAAGCATTCTTACTCTTTCCTAGGTAGATTATTATTACCAGATTTTTATATATCACGAGTTCGCCTGCGTGGACTTTGGAATTCCACCAAAGCCCTAAATGATTCCAAAAGAACATTAAAAAGGAAAACATATTTTTTATGTCATCATCATCTGCCTAGCCTTTTCCCAACTATGTTGGGGTCGGCTTCCAGTCGAACCGGATGCAGCTGAATATCAGTATTTTACATGGAGCGACTGCCTATCAGACCTCCACAACCCAGTAATGGGTAATATGATACTCTTGGTAAGACTGGTTGTCAGACTTCCTGGCTTCCGACTAACAGTAACGACTGTCAAAGATCTACAAATGACAGCCTTTCAGACTTTCCGAGGCACGGAGGAAACTCGCTATGGTTAATGGTCACCCATCCACAGACCAACCTCGGCAAGCGTGGCTTAACCCGGAAGATCGGTCTATGCGGCTGTAATTATTTAGCCACGAGCTCCTCTCTCGTATTTTTTTTATGTGTGAAGCTAAAATAATATCATGGCATAGCTAATTCCGTTCCGAATTTTAAGCATGATAAAGTAACAAACATCCACCCATCTATCCATATATAAATTAAAAAAGCTATTGCAAAGTAAATGCTACTACAGCATAAATGAATATTTAAATGACAATAATGTTTAATTTAGTGTAATGGATGTATAATTTAATGTAATGTATGTTTAAAATAATATAATGAATGAATGTATAATGAAATTGTATAATTAGGATAAGTTAGTCTATAAGTCATTTTTGTTATATAATAATAATGTATTTTGCTGTGCCCTACAGGGTCCACAATTGTGTCAACAATTGTTCACCACCACCTACTCATGTACAATGTGGAATGCAATAAACAAATTGAAATTGAAATATCCTCCCAAACATGTGCCTTCATAACAGTAATAAGATATTTTTCAGGATACTGTTGCACACCAACATATATTATTTCTAGAAACTTCTCTCACTTCAGTCAATCGCTTTAAAGTGAAGTCTGGCGACTTCGGGATCTCAATTTATACGGAAGCCAATATGATTTTAGCTCCGTATTCGAAATTCAAGAAAATATTGGTTGAACATTTTCAAAGGTATGAATCGCTTTCACACAGCGCAGTGGAAAATTCAACGGTTGACATTTTATTGACATTATTTAAAGTTTAATCTTATATTTACGACCTGCAATATTAAAAAGGTGACCAAAATTTGACAAATAATAAGTTGTGTCAATTATAAAATGTCATGATGGTCCACTGGTCAAAGCTCCGCGCCTCCCACAAGGTTACGGGTTTGGATCCGGGAAAGGGCAAGTACCAATATGACTTTTTCTATGTCGTATGTACTTTGTAAGTTTATCTTAAGGAAAACATACTGAGGAAAACTGGACTTGATATTAATACAAGTCAACACGAAAAGTAACACGAAAACATCGTGAGGAAATCTAGGCTAGTAATGGATATAATTATGTCTGAAATCACCAAGCCGCTTTGAGCAAGCATGGTGCATCATCAATGCACACGTATTCTCTGTATGAGTAGAGACCTTTATTTTGTAGAGCGACAATAGGCAATAGGCCGTAATATTGTGTTCTCTAGTCCGATTACGGCCATGTTGTCTAACATTAATGTAGACTAGACTAACCTAACCTAACCTAACCTAACTCTCATAGTTCGATGGGACGGCAATCCGACACGATCGGGGAGAGACCAGGCGCAGGACCAACGACTTTTACGTGCTTTCCGAGTCACGGGGGTGTCACATCACTGACTTCCAAACTCTGGGCTGTTGCCGAGAAATTCGTAATGGAAGAACCTACTAACACTTTTTGCCCGACCTGGGAACCAAACCCCTACGCTCAACAGTTGTTGATACCACCACGCGACCAATGCGGCAGTTTTATTATTATTTATCCAAGAACTACACTTTTCATGAACCAATTACGTCATTGCGAACACTAAATTCTAACTCCAGCTAACTAATTTCAGTAATTTGTAAGTGTCTAATAAGACAGCATGTTAATGATCAAAGTTCCAAGACGCCGTGTTTCTTCCAAATTAAATGGAAGAATTTGATTATCCTTCTTTGATGACAAGTTTATTTATTCCAATTCTAACGTTAATATCGTTCGAGGAGAGCGCCTATTAATTTTATGGAGCCAATTGAGGTGCCTTTCAGCTACCTTAATAGATCGACAATGTCTAGGGAATTTTGGCGTGACGTCACAAGATGGTGGTCTGTTTAACACATGGAAAATGTAGGAATGGAGGACTAACTTACTTTTTTTTTAAGGATGGGATAATCATCAAATGAATTCTTCGGGTCTTGGCGGAGTGGAAGGGAGTGTCAGACTCTTGCTGGCTAAAACTCATCCGTGTTTGCTTTGCGTTCCAAGACCGCGGTGACTCTTTTGAATAAATTTTACAACCTTGGTGGTACTATCTTACGATAGGGTGATTTTGATTTAAGTGTTTTGATTGTCGAATTGCGTTGCGAATTGCTGTGGCAGACTGGGAAATAGTCTCTGACGAAGGCTTATACCTATAAATACTTGGTTCACGATAAACGTTCTCTTGGACACATCAGTTTAGGGATATATCGTGCACCACTTATAAATTTCTTATATACTGTGAATTACGTGTGATAGTAATTAAGAACTTGATAGCAGTCACAGAGTTCACTGTACTCATTGAGTACTATCATTGAGTACTATCAAGTTATCACTCAAAACTACTTACCGTTTTGTTTCGGGGTATTTTCGAATCACAAAATTTCTAAAAAAATATTTGTGATATAAATGTGAACACTCCATTTTTTCCTACTCCATGGCTGGAGGTCGCTCGGACCTATAAACCTGAATTCCATTTATCATAATAAATGGCAAACTGCTCTGTTTATTTGACACAACAATGTTTATTTCTTTCTCTACTTTGAAGTTTGTGACTTGGGTGTTAAAATGGTAATATTAACTTGAAACGACAAGCATTTGACATGCAAAAAGCGTTTCGAATAATTGACTACGTTTTTGTTGAAATATTTCATAAAGTTGCTTTTGTACAATTTATTTATATAATTTGTTTTGTGTTATGGAATGTAAACTATTCAAATAACTTTTGATGATATAATTTACAAACAGTGATATAAAATGATACTTCAATAGATAGTTTTAAATAAAAGGTACAGAGTGTTCTGTTTCATTGAAATAGTTGTACGGGTCCATTGAAATTACACAATAGTTAGTAGTAGTAGTAGTAAACCTCTTTGGGAAGAAGCTCGTCTGGGGACTACTACCGCCATATATATTTCTGCCGCAAAGCAGCGATGCTGTGTTCTGGTTTGGGTGCCGGTGTAATTACAGGCACATGAGACATTTCAACTTTTGTCTCTGGGACGGCAACGCATTTGCAAGGTCTCCGGTATTTCGGTCTATTGGCAGCGGTCACCACTTAATGTCGAAAGTGGTTTTTAGAAAGTTACGATATTATTTCTAGTAAAGTATATATTTTCTTAACTGGGTAGCAATCAATAAGGGTCTACCTTCAAAATTAGACAGAAAAATAAAATCAAATAAATCTAACAACGTTTTTCAAACAAAAACTGTTATAAAAATATTTTTTCGCGTTTCACGTTCACTTTGATAGCAGACACAATAAAAACGAACATAGTTAAAAAAACACTGTGAAGTTTTGATTTGAAATATATTATAGCACCCATTATGTCTTCTGTTACTAAATCCTTTGTCCCACCTACACAATGAATATTAAAAAAGAATTGACATTGTAGATTAAAGTCGTCATATTGTCGAATTCGATTGACGGCTTAAGCCCCAACACGAGCGCGCCAACGTAAAAGTATTTATTCAATTCGAGGTGATTTTCAAATAAGGAATACGAGTTTTATTGAGTTCAGGCACAAAAACTATCATCCGTTGATAGGAATGAAACTTTTAAACGATATAAATTAAATATTATGATGCGTATTTCCAATTAAAATACCGATACATCGTGTTTGGAATATTAAAAAAAAAACTTTTGAACCCTACTAAGAAGACCCTTGAAATTGTCATAGAGTGTGGATTACTTAAGCCGCTATAAAAATTAAATAAAGTTCTTATAAAAATTAAAGAGAGTTGATATTTTACTGCCTCTTTAGTCTAGTGGTCCTAACGCTAACGTTATTTGGTTTTTCTATGAAATTCTCAGTAGCAGCTCGGAGTTAGGATTTCTGCCCGGTTAATGGCAACAGGCTTGCCCCCTATTACATGGGACCTAGAACATACCAGCGGACTGAGGGTGTACCAACATTTGGTACAGCTCTGCCTAAACCTTCTAGGAATAAAGACGTGATAGTATGTTATGTAAATATAATCATTTGTCCCCAAAAATAACTTGACGGTACGTTTCTTACAACAGTTTTTCCATTGTTAAGTAATTTGTATGTTAAAAAGGTGGCGTTTTATGCGTAGATGGCAACGCAACGACAAATACTGCTAGTGGTGGCGTGTTCCCTACTGCGATGTTATCACGGCGGTACATACAAATGTTAATTAAATCGTACTAATATTAGTTTCTGCTACGTTTTAGGTCAAAACGCTTGACTGACTTGCTTCTGATACGTATCAATCGGTCGCTTATGAAAAATAAAGTAAATATAGCAGAAGTAGGTACCTAAGTAGTAGTAGAGCTCTTTCTGAAGGAGCTCGTCCGGGGAAGTACTACCACCATTCTTATTTCTGCTGTAGGTAACGCAGCGTTGCTGTGTTCCGGTTTAAAGGGTATTTCAACTTGGTTTCTGGGATGGCAACGCATTCACATGGTGTCTGGTATTGCACATGTCTATAGGAGCGCTGAGCTCTTAACGTCTTCTTTTCGAGAGACTATTCTTCATTGACTATTTATTAGAAAAAAGCTACGATATAACTTCTAGTAAAGTATTTATTTTCTTAATTAGGTAGCAAACAAGAAGGTGCCACCTATAAAATTAGAGGGAAAAATGAAAAAAAAAAGAACTAACAAAGTTTTTCAAACAAAATATTTTTTTTTTTGCGTTTCACGTTCACTTTGATAGAAGATACAATTAAAAACGTACGTAGTTATAAAAATAAAAATAAATAAATTAATAAATATCTTGGGACAACTCACACACGGCTATCTGGTCCCAAGCTAAGCAGAGCTTGTGTTATGGTAACCAGACAACTGATATACATACTTATATAATTTATAAATACATACATATTATAGATAAATCACACCCAGACACAGAACAAACAATCATGCTCATCACACAAAGTTTGTCCTGGGTGGGAATCGAACCCACGACCTCCGGCTTAGCAGTCAGGGCCGCTAACCACTAGACCAACAGGCCCGTCAATCAGTTATAACAACACTGTATAGTTTTGAATTGTAATATAGTCCCATTAAGTCTTCTGTTACTAAAAGACACAAGAGACATTTTAACTTTATCTCTGGCATGGCAACGCATTTGCAAGGCCCCTGGTATTGCAGAATCGATAGGCAGTGGTGACCATTAACATCAGGTGCCATCCAATAACATAAAAACGTTCGTATAAAAGCCTGTCATAAGATCGTGACTGTTGCGTGCTGGGCATATTTTGAGTTGTCATCTATACATGACTCATCATCATCATACTATCACGCCTGTATTCCCCGAAGGGTTAGGCAGAGGTGTACCAATGCACACCCACAGTTCGCCGGTATGTTTAGGTCCCATGTAATAGGGGGCGAGCCTATTGGCATTACCCGGACACAAATCCAAACTCCGAGCTGCTACTGAGAATTTCATAGAAAAACCCAATAACACTTTTTGCTCGACCTGGGAATCGAACCCAGGACCTCTACCGTAGCAGTCGTGCTTAGGACCACTAGGCTAACGAGGCAGTTACGATACATGACTGTGGCAGTCAAAAGGATAAATAAGAGACGAAAAAAAAAAAAATCGTTCTAGTTTCGTTCCATGGTAAAAGTTTTTGCTACGATGTCACTTTCACCCCGTATAATATATGGAAAGTATGGTAATGGAAAATGTTATGAAAATACATATTTACAAAACTGCTTTTTAGAGAAAAATATTGCTTATTGCCCTTTTGTGTAGCAAATATATTTGTTTTATAGTTTTTAGCACGCGACGTAGGATAATTGGTGTAGAAATGGCTTGTTTTCTAGAAAACAATTGTTTTATATTTGTTGCTGAATGGTTGAAACATGTTTTGTGATTAGAAGTGGCGTGCCTATTGTAATAATACTTGTTTGATTTTATGAATGGTGACAGATTGTAGTTGTCATTGCTTTTTCAATATTAGCGTAGTAATCCGACTGGCAGATCCAGAGTTTAGACACGAAAAAAACAACTCTTTAGCTTTATTATATTCCGCAGACAAACCAAAGTTAACAACATAGCCCAGCGAATTAGCAAGTTGAACTGGCAGTGGGCAGGACACATGACACGCAGAGCTGATAGCTGATGGGGCCGCAAAGATCTCGCATGGAGACCACGCGCTGGCAAGCGCAGCGTAGGACGGCCACCCACAAGGTGTACGGACAACCTGATTAAGACCACATGGATAAAGGCCACTTCAACCGGTCCTTTTGGAGGAGGCCTATGTACAGCAGTGGTCGTCCGGCGGCTGATATGATGATGATAGCTGTTAAGCTGGATTGGAAAGAAAGAGTCACTAAAATCTATCCATCCACATAAAATTCCTCGTTTAAATATGATATTTTGTAAGTAAAATAATAACGTGTTTGAAAACAAAAATTATGATTTAATATATTACGGAATTAAGTAATTAATAAACTAGACCCTTTCTCTTAATCTCCTATAAGTTAAATTACATGTTACTGTTGACTAATCTGACACAGTTCTTTAACCCTCTTTACCGTCGGCCCTTTGTTAACATTTTACCGAGTCGACCCCAGGAATTAACCTTAAATTAGATACTAGCTTAAAATAGAATTGCTTAGATTAGAGTTCGTCGGAATAATTCAAAGGTAGAACGTCGGATTGCTAACTGTCCTGTTGCCCTACTAAGCGCTACTGATGGTCGTGTGTCCTAGAGTTGAGTCCCAGGTCAGGCAAAAAGTGTTATTGGGTTTTTCCATTAGGAATTTCTCAGTTGCAGCCCGGAGTTGGTCCGACAAAGAACCAGAATTGTCGACTGGAAGCTGACCCCAACATAGTTGGGAAAAGGCTAGACAGATATGCTACTAATCCTACTATACTGCTTATAAAAATGCGAAAGTTGTGAGTGAGTGTTTTGGGCATGGATGGATGGATGTTTGTTACTTTTTCAGGCTTATACGGCTGAACGGATTTGGATGAAATTTGGCATTGAGATAGATTGTAGTGTAAAAAAACACGTAGAATACTTTTTATCCTGGAAAGAATTACGATACCCGTAGGATAATATATCAAATATGACGCAGAGGAAGTCGCAGGCAAAAGCTAGTATTATATAACGTCGAATTGGGTGTTTTTGTTGACGTGAAATAGTTTTAGATTGAACTGAAGTCGGGTTTTGCATAGTAATTACAAAACACGTTACGGAAACAAATTTCGGGTTAGTTTGCGTTGATATTTAGTTGGATAGCTAAGTTGGCGTTTACCGCGTGACAAAATTATGCCTGTTTATGTCCTGAAAGTCAACTTAGAGGTTATGGTTAAATTTTGGGTCGCTGCGATCTTTATGTTAAATAACTTGATTCTAAAATGATATGATAATGGATTTTCAAATCCCGAACGAATCTCGACTTTGATTATGAAAAATTACTAACCAGAAGTCTATGGTCTATATATTAAAGTCAATGATGACTTTAATATTAATTAGGAAATTATGTATCATCGAGTTTAATTACTTAAATGATTACATTGCTTATGTATGGAGCGCGGTGCCGATACAGTTCTCGTAAATTGCATCGACTGGTATCAATTTACCAGTAAAATTGATAAACATTTTATATCAACTGTAGGTATGTAATTATTATCATTTGGTATCTTTTCCATACAAAATTACCTTTAGGAATGGGCAAATAAAATAAAAAATCTTATTATATCAATTTTTAATGGAGGGATGACATTTTTAATGGTTTAATTTAATTTAATGATTTGACATTGACATTGATTAGGCTCTGTCGGGACTTTATAAGTAAAACAGAGAACTGTATAAAAAATAGGTTTAATACCGTTATTACAATGGTCAACGCTCGGTACAAATCGATGCAAAGAAATGCCCGTAGTCTATCGCGGTGATGGGCTGAGTGGGGCGGCGCGCTTGCCGCGGCCTCTCGTAGCGGGTTCGGTACCCCGACACCCCGCGCCTGCCCCGTGGTGAATCACGCGAGTATGTGATGCGCCGACATATTCCCCGGGTTGAAGGGAAGTCTTCAATGTTCGACTGGAAGGGGGCAGATGCAGTTGAAGGCACGACGAATGGTGCCCCGCTTCGTCTTCAATTCAGCCACTCTCGTGACCCCGTCTACGCCGGGATAGGTCTTCGTGACCCGGCCCAGGGACCAGAGCAGAGGTGGTGTTGATTTGTCCTTTATCAGGACTAAGGACCCCGGCTTCACTTCACCTCTGGAATGAAACCACTTGGATTTGGCCTGCAGCAGAGAAGTGTACTCATTATGAAACCGTCGCCAGAAATGCTGCCTGATGTACTGGATTCTCTTCCAGCGATCCAGTCGCGTGATGTTGGCTTCAGTCACCTGAGGATGCGGTACTGATAAGAATGGCCGTCCAATTAGGAAGTGAAAAGGAGTGAGTGCCGAAAAATCGTTAGGGTCTGAAGAAAGAGGAGTAAGGGGGCGTGAATTCAGAATCGCTTCTATGTGAGTGAGACAGGTAGCCATCTCCTCGAAGGTGAAATGAGTTAAATGCAGTAACCGTTTTAAATGATGCTTACACGACTTTACAGCAGCTTCAGCCAATGAATTAAAATGAGGGCTATACGCAGGCGTGAAAATGAATTCGATACCCTGCTGTGCCATTTCAGATGCAACACTTGACGACTGCAAAAACCTAAACATCTCATTCGATGCACCAACAAAGTTAGTCCCGTTATCGGACGTGATGCTTCGAGGCTTGCCACGACGCGCCACGAAACGATTTAGAGCGGCCATGTAAGCCTCAGTGGTGAGATCGGTGACGAGCTCCAAATGTACAGCTTTCACTGCCGAGCAAACAAAGATGCACATGTAAGATTTTGTTAGTTTGCATCCTCGGCCTTTACGATTGGCCACCAATACTGGCCCAGCATAATCAACGTAACTATTTATAAAAGGAAACTCAAGATTTGTTCTTGAGCTAGGTAGTTGACCCATTATTGGCTGTACGTTCTGAGCCCTATGTCTGAAACATTTAAGACACTTATTCACGACAAATCTAGACAAGTTTCTGCCACCTAGAGGCCAGTAAGTTTGTCGTATATGTGACAATAACAACTGTGGACCAGCATGTACAAGTTTTAAATGTTGCATTTGAAATATTAATTTTGTAAGAATGTGCTTACTGCATATAACAATAGGATGTTTTATATTAAAATCATAGGGGGAGTTATCGAGCCTCCCGCCCACGCGAATGAGGTTATGATTGTCAATGAACGGTGTCAGAGGAAGCAATCGACTTTTGTGTGGTAATTTTTGTCCAGACTTTAACAAATTATACTCTTCTGGAAACATCTCAAGCTGTGAATATTGTATAATTATATTTAATGATTTTTCTAGTTCTGTTGTTGTAAAATTACCATACAATTTATTTTTATTTTTTACATTGTAAATAAAGCGTTGTACATATGTAAATATATTTTGAATTTTTGTTAGGCTAGAATACTTTAATAATAAATCGTGAATGATTGATGAATGAATGTTTACATCTGAATGATTACTACTTAATGTATGATTGTTGCTATCACTACCAATGAAATGAATCACTACTTCCGGCAGACTATCCTTCCCGTTGTTTGGCATACTGGGCCACTCATTTTCACTGTGCTGTAAAAATGAGGGTCCAGACCACCACAGAGGGGTGTCAATGATTACGTCGGCCCTGAGACCGCGGGAAACAAGATCCGCCGGGTTGTCCTTCGTCGGTACGTAGCTCCAGGTATGACCACAGGTACTCTCTTGTATCTCATTGACTCTGTTTCTTACAAAGGGTTTTAATTGACAAGAAGGGGTGGAGAGCCAACCCAGGACGATGGTTGAGTCGCACCAGAATCTACATTTATGAATGGGCATGGTGAGCGATTCCCGAACCTTAGTACACAGCCTTGCACCTAACAAGGCTCCACAAAGTTCAAGCCTTGGTATGGTCGTTGGTTTAATGGGCGCTACACGATTTCTAGAGACTAGAAGTTGTACACCTATGGAACCACTGCTATTACACGACCGGATGTACACACAAGCGCCGTACGCCCTCTCGGACGCATCGGTAAAGACGTGAACTTCGTGTGTAATAGAGTCTTCACACAGAACCCAACGAGGAATTTTTAAACTGTTCAAAGATGTTATTGTGCCTTCAAATGTAGACCAAAGATTTTGAATTTCGTGCGACACTTCGTCATCCCAGTCATACTTTTCTAGCCATAGACGCTGCATAATTATCTTTGCTTCGACGACGCACGGACCTACGAGGCCAAGTGGGTCAAAGATTTGGCTGATAACAGAGAGAACATGACGTTTGGTGACTTTAGTAGTGGAGGTGATATTAATAGTATAAGTAAGTGAATCAGAGTCACAAACCCAGTTAAGACCTAAAGTCTTTGATTGAGATAAGTTTGGACCTTGCTCTGAAAAATTTAATGTGTTATGTAACTCGTTGTTATGTGTAATTTCTGTAAGAATTTGAGAATTATTTGAACGCCACTTTCGAAGATTGAATTTTGCAGATGACAGAACCGAACGTATTTTTTTTGAAATGTCAACAATTTCAGCTATGGTTGCCCCTCCACTAAGAAAGTCGTCAACGTAGAAGTCACGTCGTATGGCACATTGAACACGGGTGTCCTCAATGTTATCAGCCAGACTTACAAGACACTTAGTGGCTAAATAGGGTGCAGAAGCGGTACCATAGGTAACCGTATTTAAAGTGTAGGTCTTTAGAGGTTCTGATGGTTCAAATCTGAAAATTATTTTTTGAAGAGGACGTTGGACTGGATTAACCTCTATGGCCCTATACATTTTTTCCACGTCACCTGAGACCACGTACCTATGTTGACGAAAACGTGTTAAAATAGAAAACAGATCGTCTTGAACTACGGGACCGACCATCTGTATGTCATTCAGCGACACCCCTGAACTGGTAGAAGCTGATGCGTCGAATACTACGCGTAGTTGTGTAGTGGTGCTGGAACTGCGAATGACTCCATGATGTGGAATGTAATAGTTAGTCATGGAGTTTTCTGATGAGGGAGTATAGTCTGTGTCTAACGTCATATGACCTAAGCGCTCGTATTCTCTCATAAAGTCGTTATATTTATTATGAAATAATGGATCGCGTTTAAACCGCCGTTCAAGGGAAAGAAAACGATTTCTAGCGGTAGTAAAAGAATTACCTAATGTACTAGGATCCCCTTTTAAAGGCATAGTGACGACGAATCCTCCACTATCATTACGAAAGGTGGTTTGAGCAAAAGACTGCTCACACTGTCTCTCCTCAAGTGAGAGTGAATGTTTTGAATCGACGCTGTCAAGCTCCCAAAATTGAGTGAGGTCGGGAGTGACATTGGAATGATGGCAAAAATGATTAGCAGAAAAACATGATTGGTGCGAAATACTACCTGAAACTAACCATCCTAACTTGGTCTCGCATAGTTTAGGTAGGTTTTTCCCTAAGTCTATTGTTTTGCTACCTAAGACATTCCAGAAAACTTCAGCCCCTACCAGGATGTCTACGACCGACGGAATATTAAAATTCGGGTCTGCTAGGTTAAGACCTGAAGGAATAGGGACGTGATTGATGTGCACGAATGAAGACGGTAGAACCTTTGTGATTTCAGGCAATATGTGACACTCGATATCTACAGTAAATGCACAGCATAAAGACTCTATCGAGAGGTGACAAGACTGTGTACTGGTAGAAATGTGATTATTTATACCCGTTACCTTGGTGCTCGTACCGCGTCGTAACAAACCCAGCTTCTCCGATAAGCTCTGCGTAACAAAATTCGCTGTACTGCCGTTGTCGAGCAGTAGGCGCGCAGTGTGCTTCTTACCCGTCACGCCGGTCACGTTCACCATAGCTGTGGACAGTAAAACATGCGCAGAAGAAGCAAGTTGCATGGAATTGGCTGAAAGCACAACATTTGAAGAAGGTGAAGCGAAAGGCGGTGAAGAAGGCGTGGCAGAAGGCAATGGATTTAAAGCTGGTTTAAGCTCGTTGCTTTCTAAATGCAAAAGCGTATTGTGCTTTGTTTTGCAGTATTTGCAATGTGAAAATCTACATTTCTTAGAACTATGTCCAAAGCGTAAGCAATTCATACAAACATTATATTCGGTTGCCTTTTGTACGCGTTTTTCTATAGACAAATTTCTAAAGGATTCACATTTAAATAATGTATGTGCTTGGGAACAAAGTGGACATTTACTGTTTTTATTTTTATTTTCCAAAATTTTATTTGTTAATTTTTGATTAGAATCAGTTTTATTAGAATGACTATTATTTAAAGCGACAATAGTATTCGTTTCAGAAGAACTATGATTTGATTCCACTGATTCTAACCAGTCCGCTTTCCTGCTTAAAAAGGTACAAAATTGTGTTAAAGTAGGATCGTCTTTAAATGAATTGTTTCTGTGCTCTTCCCAGTCACGACTTGAAGTTATGTCTAATTTTTTTACGATGAAATAAATAATAATGTCGTCCCAATATTGAGTGGGCC
Organism: Caradrina clavipalpis; assembly: GCA_932526535.1. NCBI lineage: Eukaryota > Metazoa > Arthropoda > Insecta > Lepidoptera > Noctuidae > Caradrina > Caradrina clavipalpis. The sequence continues at coordinate 5,764,828 of OW052110.1, forward strand.
TTTTTAAAGAAGTTAGTGCCCTAACATTTTTATTAATTATATCGACAAGGTTTCTGATGGATACACTTGACTCTTTTGTAATGGGTTCGACATCAAATAACGCTTGAAGATGATTTTTAACTAAAAGTCTGTTGTTATTGTAACGTTCGCACAACAAATCCCACGCAAGAATATAGTGATCGGCTTTAAAATCTATATTTTTAATAATTAAAGCCGCATTTCCCTGTAGTGAAGCTCGCAGGTAATGAAATTTATTTATGTCACTTAAACTACTATTGTCGTGAATCAATGACCTAAAAGTGTCTCTAAACTCAAGCCAGCATTGGTAGTTCCCATCGAAATGTGGCAAATCTATTTTTGGCAAACGAACAAAGGAACTCTTTAAAGAAACATGTGCACCTGAGTCAGCATCTCTGAAGCCCGCCTCCGACGCAGCACCGCTAGCCGAGACACCGAGCAGGCTGCGCGTGAGTGCCACCAAGTTGAAGTACTGGCGGTCAAAGTCCTCCCGCTCAGCCAACGCAGACTCGTCGTCTTCGGAAAGCACTTCGATTTGTGTCTGTAAGGCATCAAAGTCGGTGTGTAAGGTTTCGAATTTATTAAAACGCTCCTCTAAGTCTAAACGTTGCAACTCAGATACTGCGGAACCACTTTTTATTAAATTGAAATAGTTGCTGTAAATAGTAAGCTTCGATTTAATTGAACTACGTTTTTTAATTAATGTTTTTAAGCTATCTGCCATTATGAAGTTAAATAACAACAGCTGGACGCACTGATGCTAATGTACTTAATAGATAAAAACTGCAAAACAGCTGTGCGCTAATGAGTAGGTCGAGAATCAGTGTCAAGGTCAAGTATTGAACACGTGTTTAACGGTGTTAATTAGCAAGCGTTTTTTGCAATAAAATATTAATATGTATGCTAGCAGCGCAATAGAAATAAATAAAAGCACAGAGGTAACTAAGGACTACTTTTAAAGGAAAGATATAGAAGATTCGAGAACGATTTTATCGGCAAGCTATGAACAAAGGAAAATAACTATTTGGAACGGACTCACTCAAATACAGTATTTATACTCCCAAGAAATGACTTCAGCTTCCACGATGAAGATGTAGTTTGCTGCGGGAACGACTTCTCTGCTTCAATCTGCCTCGTGGTGCGCGCGCGGCCTTTGTCCGCACGGCTTGTACGGAGATCGATGACGTTGACGAAGATAATTACGGCGATACCGGTAATTATTTAAGCGCAATCGAAGGACCAATGATTAGGCTCTGTCGGGACTTTAAAAAATAGAAAGTAAAACAGAGAACTGTATAAAAAATAGGTTTAATACCGTTATTACAATGGTCAACGCTCGGTACAAATCGATGCAAAGAAATGCCCGTAGTCTATCGCGGTGATGGGCTGAGTGGGGCGGCGCGCTTGCCGCGGCCTCTCGTAGCGGGTTCGGTACCCCGACACCCCGCGCCTGCCCCGTGGTGAATCACGCGAGTATGTGATGCGCCGACAGACATAGAATATAAAATAGCGAAAAGATAATTTATTTCAAACAGTGACGGTTACAACATTAAAAAAAAAAAAATTAAAAACCCCCAACATAAAAACCTAAGTTTCCTTTAAAAAGTAAAAAAAAAACGTCACGTTGGGGGACCGTTGTTGCATTTAGGATACGATCGTCCCGAGCGGTCCCCCAACGTGACGTATTTTTTTACTTTTTAAAGGGAACTTAGGTTTTTGTGTTGGGGGTTTTTTAAAATTTTAATTTAATTTTTTATTTTATACTTTTTATAGGTACCTACATATAATGTCGATTTTGCTAAGTTTGAGACCCCACTCGAGTATATTTACAAACATTCGGTTTTTCTTCCCTACTTTCACCCCCACAACTTTTAAACGGCTCAACCTATTTTCATCAAACATGTCTAAGAACACTCGCACGTAAGTTACCTTTAATACAAAAAAAAAACTAAATTGAAATCGGTTCATCCGTTCGGCAGCTATGATGCCACAGACAGACAGACAGACACGTCAAACTTATAACACCCCTCTTTTTGCGTCGGGGGTTAAATATTAGTTATAAAATCGCATACCAACCAAACGGCACATTATTAATAAAGCTTGACATTAAAAAGTAATTATACACTCCAGACAACGCCATTTAAATTTAAATCAAGCCCTTACATTTTCCACACCAAAGCGCTAATCTCTGACCTTGGAACATTAGCAACAGTTTTAGAGTGTGCAGACGGCCTAAAGCCGCGGCTTAACAACTGCCTGTAATAACATTATGATAACAAAGGCTTCCTACACGCTCCGTTACACGTAGGTGGATAATTTCAGTTGGATTATGATGCGTGTTGGAATTGCTCGACAATGTTCGGCTTTTGTCGACATGGGGAACGAATATGTTTAATGTGTGTATGCGTGTCTTGGAAATTTTCTGTTTTTTTTTCTGGCACCTTCAGTAGAACCTCGATTATTTGAACCTCGATTATCCGACCCCTCAATTATCCGAACGATGACTTACTTTATCCGAACATTGGCGAGAATTAGATGCTAAAACCGCGTTGCAGCTGTGCGTCAATTAAAAATTTACTATTGTATAAGAAACAACAGTAGCAGCTCGGAGTTTGGATTTGTGCCCGGTTAATGGCAATAGGCTCGCCCCCTATTACATGGGACCTAAATATACCGGCGAACTGTGGGTGTGCCTTGGTACACCTCTGCCTAACCCTTCGGGGAATACAGGCGTGATGGTATATATGGTGTATAAGAAAAGCATTTGACTTCTTTTAGGTGTTTTATGTTTCAACGTAAAAATGTATTACACATTTTAATAGACTGTACAGTTTTTAGGTGAAAAGGTGTTGTTTTTGATTGGTCTTATCCCCAAAACCCCACATTTCGATTATCCGAACTAGCCTCGGTCCTAATTAGTTCGGATAATCGAGGTTCTACAAAACATAGTAATGTTTTGTCTCTGCATCAGCCTAAGGTAGACTGGTAGAAAATGCCTAAGGCATTAAGTCCGCTTTTGTATGGTGCATTTTACATTTGTGCATAAAGTTTTAATTAATAAATATGTCAGTGTTGTGATAGCCCAGTGGTTAAAGCGCCCGCCTTTCAAGCGTTCGCAACCGGGCATGGGCAAGAACCAAAGTGACTTTTTCTAATTCATATGCACTTTCTAAGTTTATCTTGGACATCACTGACATCGGTAACCATGTCAAAGGCCCTTGAGGCGGTTTAGAAACTCTGACACAAGGGTGTGTGGGGTCGTTAGACCTTACTGCTCACACGATAAAGAAGAAGAACAAATATAAAGATAAGAACCACATAATATAGGTTAAGTTTTACTGTCACTTGAATGAAATTATTGATTTTGTTATTTTCGCTTCGTGTGTCGTAAATTGAAAAGTAATCGTTGTAACTGAATCCATGGGGACGTATAGTATTTAGATTGATTTACTTAATTTCCCCGACCGATTTGTGCCCGGTTAATGGCAATAGGCTCGCCCCCATTACATGGGACCTAAACATACCGGTGAACTGTTGGTGTACATTGGTACACCTCTGCCTAACCCTTCGGGGAATACAGGCGTGATGGTATATATGTTATTTAATGTTAAGTTATAGGCCATTCTATTTCTATCAATAGATAGCTTACTTAATAACTTTAATCTATTACATAATTAATGTATCAAACTTAGTTTACTTAGTTTAGTTACTGTAGCAGATCAAATATTAATAGAATCTGTTTGTATTAAGTAGTTATTTTCATCTGCGGGTTGTTTGAAAGAGATAACGCGCCCCCGGAACACAAAGGGCACAAGAAGGAACATGAATGGGTTTTAAAGTCAAAGTCAGTCAGTAAAAGTCTGACAACCCCTCCCGCCCCGACTAGGGCGGGAGAAATCATATGATGATTTCCCATCCGTTAAAAAAATATGGTTATTTTCATAAAAAACTTGACTGTCGCTAAACAAAATTACAGCCATATTAAAATGGTAGCTACTCGTAACTTTAGCAACTGAAATTTCGAGAATTTTATTATATTTTAAGGTCGGAACTTTAAAGCGTTTGACTGAAGTTACAGCCTATGAAAAGTAATAACGAATTGCAATAACGAATAATGGTTTCTAAAAATAATTTGTTCGAGGTGGTGCAAAGAAAAAATATATGAAGGGAATTGGAGGAGGCCTTTGCCTAGCAACATTATAGGCTTGAAAAACAAAAAAATATTTTGTTAAACATAAATACAAAAACAATTAAGCAACAAAACAGTTTAACAGTTCGGAGTTAGGATTTGTGCCCGATTAATGGCAATAGGTTCGCCCCCTATTACATGAGACCTAAACATATCGGCGAACTGTGGGTGTACATTGGTACACCTCAGCCTAACCATTCAGGAATATAGGTGTGATAGTATGATGATGAAGGGCACATACCTTCCTAACTACCTTAAAATTTCAGCCACGCTAAAATGAAGTCTGGCAACTTGAGTATCTAAGTCCACAAGTCTCCAAAAAAAAAGTAAATTAATCCTTATTCCTTATTTTCTTTTGGCATAACTTGATAAAATGTCGTCATTAATAACAAAACAGCGCGATGTTCAACAATTTTGTTGTTCCATTTTTTAATACAACGAGGAAAACTTGTAATGGAAAACTCCCTATCTATATCATAAACGAGCTGCCTCGGAAAACTTAAACTTCGTGGGAAGTTGCAAGAAATAGTTCCGTAATACGTTACTTATGCATCTCAACGCCTCTTGAATAAAAGTTAGACCAAGATCGGGGATTAAGGTACATTATTAATTTTAGAGTCGTGGTGGTCTAGATAGTGGTTAAGGCACCCGCCTATCATGCATGAGGCTGTAGCCTGGCAACCGGACACGGGCAAATACCAATGTGACTTTTTCTATTTCATAATGTGCTTACTAAGTTTATTTGGACAGCACTGATATCGGTGAAGGAAAACATCGTGAGGAAACCAGGACTTATAATTAATATGACAGGTTTTTTTTTTATGTCAGTACCTTTTATTGTTTTTAATGATGGGAAATCATCAACTGACTTCTCCCGCCCTGTGCGGGGCCCGTACGTTATATAGTAATGTCAGTACCTTATATAGGTACTTTCCTATTACATTTGGTGAAAAGTAATTAATTTAGAATTACAAACAGACACTTCAATTTTATTTATTTGATTATAACTTTACTTTTCGTGTATTTATTAAATGTGTAAATATTATTTATATTTTGACATTTAGATAAATTAACATGGTAGAGTTTACAGGTAAATAAATCACTTTTGTGATATCACAAATGTAGAATCACCAATGTAAGGCAGAAATAGACAAAAAACAACTATTTTCTAAAGCTGTTACGATTCTTGCAACTATTTATGAAGTTTAATAAAAGTTATTTCGCACGTTGGGCCCATATATTAGACGAGGGAATTCTTTATTGTCTCTTAGTAGTGTCTTGATTTACGATGCAACGTGTTGTATAGCCTAATTTAGATGCAACTTTGTCCTTTCAATGTTAAGGTGCCTTTTACTTTAGCTAGTTTCGGATAGGTTATAGTAATCGATACTCAATATAAGTCGTTAAAAGACTAGGTTCAATAATATAATTTTTTTATCTTGTAATTTGACGTCTATAGTGCTTTTTAATGGTCTAATTGAATTAAATGATTTGACTTTGATGGGGGATAAGGTACATCAACGTAATGCGTGGAATTTAGGTATAAAGAGAGTTAGAGGTTAGAAAGAAAAGTGAAGACCAATTCTATTAATTGAATACGTTTAAAATCTAGTCACTGTCTCTTCTTAGCGATAAGCAATGTCAAAAAATGAAACAATTTGAACAATTGGAACTTATACTACAAAATTAAATTAATTAGCTATTAATTAACTATTCTACAGGTTTTGGGCTCGATTCTCAGGTCGAGCAAAGTGTTATTGGGTTTTTCTATAAAATTCTCAATAGCAACTAGGAGTTATGATTGTGCCCGGTTTATGGCAATAGGCTCGACCCTATTACATGGGCCTTAAATATACCGGCGGACTGTGGGTGGGATTGGTACACTTCTGCCAAACCCTTCGGGGAATACAGGCGTGATGGTATGTATATGTGTAGAGAACAAAACTAAAACGATTTCCCCTTCACAATACCATCATTCAACAGAAGATATTTTTTATTCCTTATCATTTCCCTGTTAACATCATCACTTGAGCATTTATCACCATTATATAAACAACATCCTCTATTATCGTGGTTTTTATTTAATACTGGCCATAAAAACAAAAGAGGGATAGAATAAAAACTAAGAGATGAATGAACGTTGAATTTCTTCATTACAAAGTCATTTCCATCGAGGCCAGCGCAAATAGTATGTTATTCGAGTCGATTTTACGACTATCCTATATCATTTGGCTTAAGTTAAAACTATAAACTAAAGCTTACAAACGAAATACATATTTCATATTTCCAATTTAAAGACCGACCAAATCAACGTTGCGTTTTATTCGCGCGCTTGCGTAAGGCCCTTAGAGTGACGTTGCACAAATTAAAACGGGATGTTTGGAAGTTGGTGGTGTGACAGCCCCGTGTCTCAAAAAGCACGCAGAGCCGATGGTCCTGCGCCTTATTTCTTCCCAGTTGTATCGGATTGCCGTCCCAACGGATTATGAGAGTTAGGTAAGACGAGGTGCACCTGTGTTAGCGCACACGCTTGTGCACTAAATTATCTCCTGCGTACTTGGCTAGTCTTCATTTGACATGGACTTTGACTCCATAAATATTAGTCGCCGTGACCGAAATCGGTCTTCAGAATACATACACACATCTATTTAAAGCGTGTTTGTACCAAACATGGGAATTTCGATTATATTGGGTAGTTGACACCACTAACCAATAATTCCAAGTCACAACTTCTCTAAAAAAACACTTTAAAATAAACTGCTTTTTTGCCCATGAAAACCGATGTTTCAATTTATTGTAAAATTAGATATTTTCTTACCTTAAAATAAGTAAATAGTTAGTCAATTGAGTAGGCCAAGAAGTGTCGTCACAGCGTGCTATTGCCATACAAAATCTATGGGAGAATCGCGTTTTGACAGTTCATAAAAAGTATGTCAATTGATGGTGGCGTCAACGACCCAAAATAAAGATCACACCTACCAGTAACCGTGAGACAAAACTTCAAAAGCTTATCACCGATGATTGATCGTACCTAATGGCGTGAAAGGGATTCACCATTAATCAATGTGTGTACCATAGAATGGAGTCGCTCGAGCGAGAGGTGCGTGGAAATGGCCTACAGTGGCTATTATGGACAGTTTACGGCTATTTATAGCCTCATTGTGTTCCTGTGGTGAGCAATGAGGAAGATGGCCGTTCTTGTCTTTTTCGGAATGAGGGTATGGTTCTCTGAGTGTATGCTGGATGCTGGGTATCGTGGTTTTGATTCCCGGACGGTACAAATATTTGAAAGGGCTACAGGTGCGTTTAATATAAATGTTTGTAAACGCATGTAAGATACAGGAGAAATTATTGAAGTGTAACGTATTCTATTTTAAGTTTAGATTATTTCTGTATTTTAAAACTTTTGTTAGTCAAAGATTATAATGAGCCGGCAGAGTAAACGTAGAGCAAATTCAATCGGTTTAAAAATCAATTGTATTTGCATTACGTTTGCAAATTGTTTTACTCTCGTACAAAAATTTGCACCTGCCATGTTATGTCTTCATCACCTTTGGTTGACTGACAGAGAATGCATAAGGCATTAATTCCGCCTTTGTGCTTTTTTGTTGCATAGAGTTTAAATAAATAAAAAGTATTTACTGTCAGCCGTAGTAACGCTCTGTCTTATTTCTACACACCATCACGGCTGTATTCCTCGATGGGCTAGGCACAGTAACCAATGTACACCCACTGTTCGCCGGTAATGTTAGGTCCCATTTAATAGGGGGCAAGCCTATTGTTTGGGAGCATGACTGTTGTTTGAACAAATAATAATATTTGCACGATGCTATCCCGTCTTGCAAATCCTTCAATCAAATGTACAAATGTTTGAGGATTGTTGGATGTCATAGACCAGTGTTGCCCAACAGGTGGCTCGTAGCATGAGGCCTATTTTCTACCCGCCCGTGACCAAAACCGAATATGGAATACACACATTCATTAAATTGGGGAAAATAAACTAAATAAGCAATAACTAAATTCGTAGGTAGTTTAGGTGCGCATGAAATGAACATGTCTTTTTGAATTGAAGTAAGTGTGTCAAATTTTCATAATAATTAAAAAGTGGTGTAATTAAATAATTTAGTTTCCTTTATGTTACTTAGGTTCTTTTATTAACTCGGCTGTGCCCGCGTGGTGTGTCGGGATTTTCAAAATCGCCCTTGGAGTTGGGCGCACAGTTGGGTACCACGGTCGTAGATACTTGTTCTTTGGTTAAGACAATAATAACATAAGATAGCATACTTTATTTTGTAAACTATGTACAAGACATAGTGATATAATAAAAAAGCGTGTTAAAAATCGGTCAATCTTGGCCACCATCTCTTAAAGCAGTACCATATTATTTTTCTTCGTAATTTCAGTGTTGGGTTTTCAACTCTCGGTGCTGATCTGAGCGTTGAAAATCCAACAGTTCGAAAGGCAAAGCCATATTAAAATAATACTGTTTTATGGAATGAGGGTAGGCCCCCTGATATCATTTTTACTTCTCGGTATTAGACTAAATAGATACGCATCTGTCAATCTTGAATTCTCGTTATCAGTCTATTTTAGTTACGAACTATTTAAATCAAAATGTCAATATTCATCCTTTATTTTTTCTTAGACCGACTCTGTCAAAGGTCGCCCCCGAGTCCTTCCAGGAATTCTTTTCCTTCACTATTTCGAAATACCCTTTGTGGTACGCGTCTAGGTCATGTGGCTACCTCTTTCTGGACCGTATTATTAAATTATCAAATATCAAATATACCATCACGCCTGTATTCTCAGAAGGGTTAGGCAGAGGTGTACCAATGTACACCCACAGTTCGCCGGTATATTTAGGTCCCATGGAATTGGGGCGAGCCTATTGCCACTAACCGGGCAAAAATCCAAACTCCGAGCTGTTACTGAGAATTTCATAGAAAAACCCAATAACACTTTTTGCTCGACCTGGGAATCGAACCCGGGACCTTTAGCGTAGCAGTCGCGCATAGGACCACTAGGCTAACGAGGCAGTTATTAGTAACGAGGTATTATTAAATTACTAGCTATATAATTTGCGGTGTCACCGGCATTCAGTTACGTCTTGTTGCTGCCCCACTCCCGTTGGTTGTAGCGTGATGTTTTATCTATATAAAACCTCATCTTCCTCTTGAATTACTCTATGTATTGATGAAAATTGCACTACAATCCGTTGCGTAGTTTAAAATATCTAATTGTACATAGGGACAGACGGCGACTTTGTTTTATACTATGTATTATTATTAATGTTCGGTTCCTATACAAAATGGATAGTTTATCTTACGAGTCGTAATTCTTTAGACTACTTGACTGTGAAAGTTTTTGTCAAATTTTGAATGTAAGAAATGTTTACAAAAATAAAATAAAACCAAAAAAAACGAAAGCATTTGATTGTTACTTACAAGTTTTAGGTCATAAATAATTCATAATAAACCACTTATGTATGCAGTAATTGACAGCAGTATTTTTACCTTGACTGTATTTCGTACCTACACTAACCATAGGTAGGTACCTATTCTAATTATTAAAAAAAGAAAGGTACAGATAACACCAAAAATGAATATAAATTACATTTTGTTTACAATTCATTTATGTAGGACTTAGTAATGTTGGCGGCCAGTACGAAAAAATCGTTGAATTTTTAAGTGAAAAAAAAAACCTTGTCCGACTTCGCTTCGTTCATGAATAACTTTGAAATTTGAGCGAAGCGACCAAAGAGGAACGTGAAATGTTAATTTTGTAATGGTAATACTGAATTTCGAAACAATAGGTGTAAATTAATAATTAACTTGCCGTTTATTTTAACGTTTTCTGAACAAATTAAATGATTACCTTTTAACACTGTGCTAATTGACAACTCAATTAGTAAAAAAGGTAATCGTTTTAAGCGGTGAGAATTTTGTGTGATGAGAAAAACATGATAAATAAATATCTTATAATGCTATATAAAATTCTTGTGCTTGTTCTTCTTCAGTGTTTCAAAGTCAAAGTCAAAGTTAAATCATTTATTTCAATTAGACCACTAAAAGGCACTTTTGAACGTAAAAAAAAATTCAACTAATGAATCTAGTTGCTAGGTAGAGTTTGTAACCAAACTCTTCCGTAACGGCTTGACTGATTTTTATGAAATCTTTGTGTATATTTGGTAGGTCGGAAATAGGTCGTAAACAATTTTTTATACCTCTGAAAACAAAAAGAAATAATTTATAAAGCAAAACACGTTTACCGAGTCAGCTAGTTTATAGTTATAATTACTTTGCATAATCGTTGAGCACTCTTGACACTAGTCAAGAGTTGCAAGTCACAATGCTTACTAAAGCATTGTGAGGCATTATTATTAATAAAATATGATATTCTGATGAAAATCTATCGTTGTCAAACCAATTGAGCTAGGAATGAAACATCTGTAAGATTCATTTTCAAGAGCATTGTCAACCAATAAATGTTGCTCATCTGCTTTATTGGCTTTTGGTGCCCTTTGAGCTTTCTCTTTTCTTATTTTACATAACAATATGTTGTAATTTAATTATCATTGATACATTTTGTATTTAGGTTAATTAACTCGTGTTTAGGTTAACTATCTTGGTAGCTTAGTCGTCCGAAGCGCCACTGCTACGCTAGAGGTCTTGGGATTCCCAGGTCGAGCAGTGCTATTAGATTCTTCTGCGAAATTCTCCGTATCAGCTCGAAGTGTGATCGGTTATGGTATGCAAAGAATAATTATGATTATATATAAATATGATTTAGGATTTGTGCCCGGTTAATGGCAATAGGCTCGCCCTCTATTACATGGGACCTAAACATACCGGCAAACTGTGGGTGTACATTGTTACACCTCGGCCTAACCATTCGGAGAATACAAGCGTAATTGAATGTTTGTTAATTATATGTACAATCGATAATTGTATACATATCATAGTAAACTATAAAACAATAAAAATAATATATCACGACGCGACGTGATCGTATCGTATAGAGTATCGTATTATACTGGGTTGTGGAGGTCTGATAGGCAGTCGCTCCATGTAAAATACTGATATTCAGCTGCATCCGATTCGACTAGAGCCGACCCCAACATAGTTGGGAAAAGGCTAGGCAGATGATGATATCACGACGCGACGTGACTTTGAAAGAGCTCTTAACCTACAATACACATACCATAATCAATTTCCAGTACAGCAGAAGTAATACAAGTTATGAGTTTCCCAACACGAATAACGTACTTGTTCACTTAACATTACCTACTTCGCAAAGTAATTACCTTTATGTGAGATTAACTTAGTTGAACATGTTATTCAGTTTATTATGACGAAGCGAATGATCTTCGAGTTGGGTGACCGTGAAGGTTTTGTTTGTGAATTAGTCATATGAAGTTGCTGGCTCATAATTGTGAATTGAGACCCCAATGTCGCTAGAGCTAGCAAATTCCAGTTTGAAGGGTGTGGTTTTTTTTTACCGAAGGGAAATCATCAAATAACTTTCCTCGCCCTGGGCGGTGCGGGAAGTAGTGTCAGACATTTACTGACTAAAATCGATCCATGTTCCTTCTTGTGCTCTTTGCGTTCCGGGAGCGCGGTATCTCTTTCGAATAACCAGCCCCGGCAGGCGAAGGGTGTGGGTGTCGATGTACTTACAGGCACGTGAGACATTCCAACTTAGTCGCTGGGATGGCAACGCATTTGCAAGACCTCTGGTATTGCAGATGTCTGTAGGCAGCAGTGACCACTTAACATCAGATAGGCCGCCGTCTTGTTTGCCTTCCAATGCTAATAAGAAGAAGAACATTATGAATTAAAAAAGGCACATCGGTATTTGTCCCGGTATCGGTCGGTATTTTTCTTGTTCAATAAACTGCTAAGTTGTATCAGCAAATATTTAATTTATTACTACAACCACTTAAAATTCCTTCAAGGCAGTTATGGTAATAACATAAATCGCTCTACATTCATACGAGTGATTTACAAATCAAGCACAATATTTATAAAGTCAATCTGCTAGTAATCTCAAAGCTATGAAACTACGAACAATTGTAGGTTTCTCAAGTTTCAAATCAAATCAAATCAAATCAAATCAAAGCATTTATTTCAATTAGACCATTTACAGGCACTTTTGAATGTCAAGAAGTTACAGTTTAGAATTTAAGCTAGTTGCTCGTTCCAATACGTAGGTCTCTATGGAGAAGAACGAGCAAGAAACTCCATGGACACTCTTTTCTTTCAATTTGGTTTTTACAAAATCTTGGTTACAATATTCTTGTTGCTTCTATATGTGAAAACAATGAAGGTGAATGTATAAAAAGTTACAAAATTATAATAAAGATGAAAGCCATGGCAGTTAAGAGGTGACCAATCCCAACTGACAGCACCCGTTCACGAGCATGACGCGTGCATCAGCACCATTTAGCTCAACCATCTTGAAGGGAACCGAACGATCCAATGCACGCGCCACCATCAGCGAGACATTAAAGCGAGCATGTCAACGCTCTCCACCGCCATGCTCAGTGTCCAACACGTATTTAGTAACTTGACCAATATAATATGCCTCCATGGTACTCACATTTACAAAATTGAAATAAATTATGTTCAATTATACAAATCTAAGGTTTTCAGTGAACCTATGCAATAAATCAACTGTACTATGTAGGGAAAAATAAATAATAATTATAATAACGGTAGACGTTATTAAAGTCAAAAAAAAAGGTGCTAAAAACATCATTCCCTTTCGAAAAATAAGCATATTAATTTGTAAGCTCGAGTGGCTGTGGAGCAGGACCAGCATTAAGCCAAGCATTTTTATCATTTATATAGTCTTCTAATTTATAATATGCTTGACTACATAGTGTGCGTTTTATGCATGTTTTAAACTTTTTCTCATTTAGTTCGAGAATATCGAGTGGTATTTTATTATAACATTTTACACAGTACCCCATAAAAGAAGTGTGTACTTTCGACAATCTGAAACTTGGTTGATCTAATTTGTTCCTATTTCTAGTATTATAATTATGTCTATCACCTACTTTTTTAAAAAGATGAAGATTTTTCCGAACATACATAATGTTTTCGTATATATATTGACAAGGTACCGTCATGATATTGATTTTTTTAAACAATTCCCTTAGAGATTCGCGTCTACAAAGATTATAGATAGCTCTGACAGCCCTCTTTTGCAAAATAAAAATAGAATCTATGTCTGCAGCCCGCCCCCAAAGCAATATGCCGTAAGACATGATGCTATGAAAGTAGCTAAAATAGACTAGTCTCGCGGTATCCACGTCTGTTAATTGACGGATTTTTCTGACAGCGTAAGCGGCTGAACTTAACCGCCCTGCAAGAGATGTTAAGTGAGGACCCCACTGAAGCTTTGAGTCAAGCGTAACCCCCAGGAAAACTGTCTTGTCGACGAATTCCAGTACGTCCTTATTCAATATAACGTTACATGCACTACTTTTAACGTTCGGTAAAGCAAATCTTATGCATTTCGTTTTCTTCTCATTTAAAACTAAGTTATTAATCGTAAACCAATTATGAATCTTAAGCATAGCGTTATTTACGTCGTCAAGATGCTGTGCCCGTCTATTTACATTAAAAATCAAAGAAGTATCATCAGCAAATAACACTATTTTAGGTTGGTTTTCCAGTAAATGAGGTAAATCATTTATGTATACTAAAAAGAGAAACGGACCTAATATTGAACCCTGCGGAACACCCATCTTTACTTTTAAGCCTGATGAATTTACACCGTTTATTTGAACTTGCTGCAGTCTATCATTCAAATACGATTTCAGCAAGCTAAGCGCCAGTTGACCGAGGCCATAATGTTCTAGCTTCAGGAGGAGCGTCTCGTGATTTACGCAATCAAATGCTTTTGAGAGGTCGCAAAAAATGCCAATGGCATCCTGTGAGTCCTCCCATGCATTAAAGATGTGCTTAATTAGAGTGACACCAGCGTCAGTAGTACAACGCCCTCTGGTGAAACCATACTGTTGATCGTGCAAGATGTTGTTGCAGTTGAAATGATTTAGCATTTGATTGAGCATCACTTTTTCGAACACCTTGCTGAAAACCGGCAAAATCGACACAGGTCTATAATTGTTGGTGTCTTTGCTATCTCCGGACTTAAATAATGGTATAACCTTGCTGTGCTTCATTAAAGTAGGAAAAACCCCTTGGTCTATACACAAGTTAAAAATTAAAGCTAAATAGGGTGCTACTGTCTCAATTATAGATTTACATACATTAGTAGACATGCCCCACAGATCTTCGGTGACCTTGCTCTTGAGTTGTTTGAAAGTCTTTATGACAACCAGAGGATTAATATGTTTAAACTTAAATTCCTTTGGGCAGGCTGAAACATTAGCCCTTACTAAATCAATAGCAAGTGCGGGCGAAGAATTTAAAGTTTCAGTAGTTTTAATTGGAATATTGGTAAAGTATGTTACAAATTCCTGAGCCACATCAATATTTGTGCTTATGGGCCCTCGGGAAGTCTCTAGACTATAATCAGCATTATGTCTTTAATTTCTATTTGTTTCGTTATTAATAATTTTCCAAACCGTTTTTATTTTATTATCAGCTGATTTAATCTTGTTACTAATGTACAAGGCTTTAGCTGACTTACAAGTATTTTTAAAAATTTTAGAATAAGTCGCAACATACTTATTAAAACTTTCAGTATTTACATAAGGCTTAAGGCCATACAACTCAAATAGTCGTTCCCTACTTTTTCTGATACCTTTAGTTGCCCAATCACTAAATAAAAATTTTGGGCAAATTGTTTTGGTTTTTTTCTTAAAAATATTATTAAACTCTGTTTGCACGACTGAAAAGAATTCTTCATACAAAGTACTACCACCATTCATATCAAGGCTCTGAACACATAACTTACTAATTAAAGTGCTATTAAATTTATTTAAATTACCAGATGTTATCGGTCTTGATTGTATCTGCACTTTTTGTAATGGTGTTTTGTGCTCAAAAGAAACGGTTTGTCCGCTGTGATCAGACGGAAGATAATTTACTATGGCTTTATCTAAGTAGTTGCAGCAACAAAAAACATTATCAATACATGTAGCAGTAGTCGAAGTTATTCGTGTGGGTTCTAGAAAAACATTTGACAGGTTGAAAGATTTAAAGAGACTTATTAATCTACTGCTATTTGAATTATTTTCTAAAATATTGATATTAAAGTCACCACAGATTATTAATGATTTATTACCAGTTGTAAGTTTAGACAAAGCATCTTCCATTACTGTCTCAAATATAGAGTAATTTTGGTGATTTGGGGGTCTGTAGACGCACACTATAACATGCTTATCTAGCTCAACACAGGACAGCTCAATAATATGTTCAACCGATAGTTCAACGATGTCTTTACGTGGCTTGGATTTAATAGAATTTTTAATTAAGATTAGTGAACCACCACGCAACATGGATTTTCGGTTGAAACAACTACTCACAGTATAATTCTCATAATTAATTAACATTTCATAATCTTTTAACCAATGTTCGGTAAAACAAATAATGTCGAACATTGTCTTTTCCAAAAACAGTTCAATTTCTAATTGCTTTGAAGAAAAACCTTGAATATTTTTATGAAATATTTTTAAGGAATGTTGTTTAGCCCCCTTTTTTAAATTTGCTAAGTGATTGCTAGAAGGTACCTTTTCATCGATAAGTTTAAATAAATTGTTACTGGTACCTTCTGTTGTCTTAATAACTAGTTTAAAATATTATTTGTGGGTACCACCCTAACATTAGTATTATTACTAAATATTGTGGTGCACATTGTAGAAGACTTCGACATACTAATTATGTCTGAGTTAATATTAAAAGCTAATAGCCAAGCTATCTGACGTCTAAAACTAATGGGCAGATACGCTGTATCCCTAGTCGATCTCAATTTTTCAACAAAACAGTTGATGTCTAAAAACATGAGCTTGTCACTATAGTGACTAACCAGAAATTGTATTGTTTCAATAGTAATTATAACAATAGGTTCACGTTGCCTTGTACCGGCTTCAGATTCATTTGAAATTCAAATCACTGTTAGTCGTAACTACTAATTTGGTAGAATGTGTTACGTTTTGTCCTGAAATTGCAGTTGTATATAGGCTGGCTTTTATTGTATTGGCTATTTTTCAGGTAGTGAAATTAGGTACCTACACATACATACATAAACTCACGCCTTTTTCCCATGGGGGTAGGCAGAAACCACGGATCACCACCTGCTACGATCCTTACATACTCCTTTCGCCTCGTCCACATTCATACATCTGGTCATACAAGCACACCGGTTACGAGTACTGCGCACCTGACCTTTCTGATGAACCTCACCAATAAGGTCAGGGTAGGTCTTTCTAGGGCGTCCCCTCCCGGCATTGCCACTCACATCTGCCATATAAATCCCTCTTGTTAGTCGCCTTTCACTCAGTAGGTACCTGTGTTTACAAATAACTTTAAACAACAACCCTAAAATATTAAAAAAAGCACCGACTATGGGAAAGTGTGAGTCGTACTTCCGTAGAACATTTAGTCCTAACCACTAAGTAGTACTAAATAACTTCCCTGTTTTTTGCTAGCTTTTGTCCACGACTTCATATTTAAAATTCACTCATGATTCGAAAGATACGTGGCACTATCTAGCAACATAAGAATGATTTTATATTCGGGATAATTGGTACCCCATGTCTGTTTCGGTACACCTGACAAGGTATATGCATTTCAGGATGATCAGTTCTGTGGTTTGTGGAAAAAATAACAAACAAACTTACTTTCTCATTTGTAATATTAGTTAGGATTATTAGATATTTGATGTTAGATGTTAGCAATAGAAATACACACTTTGTAATAAATACAATAAACTATCCTAATGCATACATCATGCTGACAGATAGATAGACGGCAAGATGTACAGACAGCGGAGGCTTAGCCTTTGACATACCTCGTGCATTTTTTTTTTTTTTTTTTTTATAGACTGGAAATCATCAAATAACTTCCCCCGCCCTGGGCGGGGCGGGAGGGAGTGTCAGACTTTTACTGACTAAAACCCGTCTATGTTCCTTCATGTGCCCTTTGCGTTCCGGGGGCGCGATATCTCTTTCGAACAACCCGCAGCCCCGGCAGGCATCGGCCCTCAGTGGCCCCATCCAAGTTTGCTGACATCTCTTTGAGGCGCGCGTGGAACACGAACGCGCCGTCGACACGGTCTGTCGTTATTCAGTGAACGTACGGACGGTGAGCTACCCATTGCTCACCGTCCACAGACCCGCGCCTACGGTGGCCGGGAGTCGTCTCGCGGCTCCCGACGCCCGGAGCGTCTACCGTGGCGGCCGCTGGGAATACCTCGTGCATGGATCCCTAAAATGGATATATGTAGGAACATCACATTCAAAATGTACGAAAAAAAAAATTTAGGGTTGGTCCTTTAAAAAGGTTGTTTGTATTCATGAGTACTTTAACCCCCTAAAAGATGGCCATTGAATTAAAAGTAAGCGTGTACAGAAGCGCAATGGTCCGTTACTAATAATATTGCCTAGTTTAAATTTAGTATTTGGGTGAAATGGTCCAATCAGACTATTTAATTTTATATATTTCAATCACAAAGGGTTTCAATTTCGAGTTCAAAAATAAAAACATTTCTAATCCTTAAACCTTGGCATTTATTTTATTCTGTCTATCTAAATGTCAAACTAACTTATTTTCTCTATTGTTATATTAAATACAAAAGGCATATGTCCAGCAGTGGACGTCTTATGTCTGGTATGATGATGACGATGAAAATTTGCTACGTTTATCTTTGGCTCAGTCTTGGAAAGTTTGACAACCCGTCTTACAAGTCAAAGCATTTATTTTATCTAGACCATTTGCAGGCACTTTTGAATTGTCAAGAAGTTGAAGCTAGTTGCTCGTTCCAAAACGTAGGTCTCTATGGAGAAGACCGAGCAAGAAACTCCATGGACACTCTTGGGTATTGGAGTAGGTACCAACTGGGTAGTGGAGGTCAGATAGGCAGTCGCTCTATGTAAAACGTTGATATTAAAAATAGTTTGGGAAACGGTAAGCAGATGATGATGATCTGCGGCTCAGTCTACACTACTTTGCTACCAGCAATAACCGAAATTTACGCAGACGAATTCACGGACAAAAGCTAGTTCTTAACAACAACATTTCGCTAAACTTAAAACACTGCTTCTTTTATGTCTATTTTTAATGGGTACTTACTTTCTTTTAGTTATTATAGGACGGAAATTATTATTTTTGTCGTCAAGTATTCGGCTATTTATGTACGCTTCAATTCACTGGAATCATAACTGCTATTAAGCTCGTTCATTTCATACTTGACGTCTAATTCATTTCAGCTTTTTTCGCTTTAGTTGTTTAAGTCTTTCATGGCAAAGTCCCGAATTTAAATAATGTTTACTTCGTTTCGTAGAAATTTTAGAGGCTTTTTCGATATCTAAAATTAACTTTTGTAAGTTAATTTTGGATATCGCTGATAAACGATAAAATCTTTGTGACACAATCAGGACTTATTTTTTCTCTTACCTATTTTATGTAGCTATCATTGGATCATCAATCAATTTATAACCTGCCAAAAAACATTTGCAAAAAGAAATTCTCGGCCTGGTTACAAAACTTGGATTATGATTCAACGGAGCAGCTGTTAATTGTTCCCTCGTAATCATTCATAATTACTCAAATCATAAACACAACACATGAATAGCACAACACCAAATATATATATATAAATAAATAAATTATTATTATTATTATTATTGGATAGCAAAGAAGCCGACGTCCCTCCTGATGTTAAGTGGTCACAGCTGCCTACAGATTGCAACATGCCTTGCAAACGCGTTACCATTCCAGAAACAAAGTTGTCATGTGCTTGTAATTACACCGCCATCCACATACCCTTCAAACCGGAACACAACAGCGCGCTGCCTTGCAGAAATAGGTATATAGGTTGTTGTAACTCCAACACAAAGAGCTATCTAGTACTACAATCAAACCAAAACTTCCGAACTAAACAACACTGTTGGACATTGGTCTCTCGTAATTACTGTATTATCGTGAAATAAACCTTCCGTTTTTCCTTTAGAGGTTAGCAACCCTAAAAGCTAAAACTGTAAATTTTAAACCCTCAAAAGTTATCGGTGTTGTCAAATAGGCACAAGTAAGGTCTCCAAATAAGTCTTCACCGAACTGAACAATGATAACTCACCAAATATTCTCGTAGTTCTTAATGTTTTGTTACCACGAAATGTACAGTGCATGACAAAATGCTATTGTCAAAGTAGACTAGACCAAAAAAATGAGTCAAAGCTAAAGTTAGGACATTCCACGCGATCATCGTTTTAGCGAGGTACGCTTATTAGCATAACAGCCTTTTCATACGAAAGCTAAGTAAAAAAAAGGTTTCGTTAAATAAATTTGGGTTTAGAAAATTGAAAGGCTCACAAGATGTTTGCGAATGATTACGTATCTATACATATAAAGATAATATGCTAGTAAGGTCGGCGCAGTAACTGAGCGATTGGCTGATGTGCTGTGTGTTGCGGGTTCGATTACAGCACAAAACAAATATTTGTGTAGTTCCGATTGTTGTTTGTGCATGTAAGTTTATGTTTGTAAAACCACCCACAATACAGGGAAAGTTCTTAGTGTGGGACAAGTTTTTTTTTTCATTTCTTTTTGTCTTTTTTTAATTCATGGGTAATATTTCAGGATGAATAAAGAGGAGGATGAATATAAACAATTTTTACTAAGAATCATGACATGAGTATAGAGTATATGAGTGACGTACTCTCCGACATCTGATACTTCAGGCGAACCCTGGACAACCAACTCCTGTTGATTGGTTAAACCCCCTGGTTAAACCTTTCCCCACGATGGAAAATTTAGCTCTAATCGGCCTTTCTCACAGTGTACTGACAAAATTATATTATTAATTCTATATTTGCCATCAATACGCTAAGAAGAAAACTAGGAATCATACAGCAGATTTTTTTTTCATATTTCAAAGTTGATCCCATAGCCTTTAATCAAATTATTGTATACAAATAAATGAATAAAAATAATAATGTATCTATCTATTTCTTACAAGTTTATGATTATTCTCCTACAATGTGAAAAGGCTTTACCATAAAAGTTCCTATTTTCGTCACGGCCAGTAATAAACGGTTTCAACGAAAAGGCAATTATTTATTTTCTTTCGACACTGCCCTAACTTGGTAGGTACACTATTTAAGGTTTGTATTTTTTACAAAAAACGCTTTTTCGTGTTCCGTGGTGACCGAAGATATTTTTAGTCGGTTTAATAGCCCTTTAAGTCGTGAAGGGCCAGTGGTTAAGGCAATCGCTTTGGGTTTCGGTTTCGATACCTCTCAAGTACCGATGTAACTTTTTCAATTCATTTGTATTTTCTAAGTTTATCTTGGACATCTCTGACAACGGCAAAGATATTTTCCTTCACGGACTAATAATGGATAAACGTCTGAAATCAATAATCCGCCTTGAGCAAGCGTGGTAATGAATGCTCCTTCCTTCTTTGTATGAGAAGAGGGCTTTGCTCTGAACTGGGACAATAATAGGCTAGTATTATTAAACAACAAATTATTAAGGTAATGGCAAAGCAGCGTTGCTTTGACTCGGTTTGAAGGGTATGGGTGCCGGTGTTATTACAGGTATACAGGAAAAAATTTTAACCAGTGCGTAAATTTTGCCATAATAAACTTTAACACGTTTTATTAAACACGTATATTTTATTTTGATATGTCTTAGTACTAAAAAAAAAGTTATCGCTTACGAAACATGCTAACTTAAAAACCATATTTTATTGTCACTCGGCGCTGGCGCATTCCCCACCCCCTCACCCCAGCCATGCGCCCGGGCGGCGGCCAAGAGTTTTCATTGATAGTATGGCGAATAAATTATGTCCATGTTTTGCTTATTTCAAACTCGGATAAGGATGATTTTTTTTTTTATTTTTTTTTTAACTAAACACGGAAATGTGTTCTATTACTGACAATGAACTACCAAAAAAAATTTACGCAGTGGTTAAAAACTTATCCTGTATAGGCAGCTTGACACATATGATTTTTCCTTCTTTTTTGTTGCCGGGAGATAATTACGAACTTTGGTTTAAATCTGAACATTGCGCAGAAGCTTGATAATTTATAAGTATTGTTATTGCCCGTGTAAGCTTTCAGTCCTTGAAGTCTATGATCAGGAAACATGCAAAGTATACTTCAACATAATAAATTGTCATTCCCCAATTCTGTGAGTTACTAATTCTGTTAGTGTGTTGGCAAGCACGACTGTTGAGCGGGGTTTCGATTCCGAAAAAGTGTTATTGGGTTTTTCCATTAGGAATTTCTCAGTAGTGGCCTGGAGTTTAGAAGTTGGTGGTGTGATACCCCCGTGCCTCAGAAAGCACGTAAAGCCGTTGGGCCTGCGCCTCATCTCTCTCCAGTCGTGTCGGATTGCCGTCCCATTGAAATTTGAGAGTTACGGAAGACGTATAGTGCGCCTGTGTTTGCGCACACACGTGTGCACTGTAAAATCTCCTGCGTAAGTAAGCAGGAGATGTGACTAGCCAAGTGGCTAGTCTGCATTAAGATTAGCCTCCCTGGCTGGAATCGGTCTGGAGAATTACATACTAAGGTAGATACTTATAAATAGAGCTAAAGAGCTTGTTTGTTTGTTTTAACGCGCTAATATCTGGAACTACTGGTCTCATTCTGAAAATTCTTTCGCCAATAAGTAGGAAGTTTTGCTATCCCTGAGTGCTACATTTCAATTATAAAAAAATACTAGGACCAAATCGCGGGAAAAAGCTAGTTCTCCATACCCCCTTCAAAGCTACAAGCACATTAAACAATTTCAAAAACCCTGATCCTTTAGGGATCAGGGTTTTTGAAATTGATTTTCAATCAAAACATGACGTTCTACACTAATAAATTAACACGGAACTTCGCAAAATGTTTACGAGAGCGACTGACCAATACGTCACACATAATAAGGACATACTGTTCGTCCCAGCGGTACATCACCACACTTGAAACTAATATGCCACTTGAAACTTCGAAGGACTGCCTCGAACTTTGACAAGGGTCCGTTAAGAGTATTGTTTTAATTGATATAAATTGTTGGTAAAGAAACTGAGGACATCGTCCAATCAACCTTAGTTGGAAACCTTGGATTGAAAGTTCGAAGGGTTCTTAATACATACATACATACATATGTATGTACAGTAAGCGCTCAGAAATCCATACCCCCGCTAAGGTTCACTTTCCTATGAACACGGGCGCGATCCAGTCAGCGCGTGCGCATGTGTGTTTACGAGTGATGTCTCAACATTCCACAGATAACACACACTAATGAACCATCGTCGCACTACGCGAAATGGCATTATATTTCTGTTTACCGTACGAGTCCTACCCGACGCGCGACGTATTCTTACCATTGCATTGCTAAATTTCGCATAATTATAACATGTCCTGGCAGCTGGTTTGGATAAGAAAGGGTTTACGATCATTGAATACCGAGTTCAAATCTTATACTATGTGTGGCTGTTTTTTGTTTCTTAAAACCATAATAATGTTAGGCAAAATCTTTTTCTAGGTTTATGTTGAATTATTACGTATTCATGCTTGTTATTTATTTTTTATAAGAAGCAAATATTAGTTATTGTATTATTTATTTAACTTTTTATGTGATTTTATTTTAACTTTTTGTAATTGGAAGTAGGAAAAAAAGGCGTGCTGTGTGATAACAAAAATTTATTTTTAAAATTAACAAACTTATGAGAATTGTAACGTCACATTCCTACCGAAATAAAAGAAGTTCTCTTGTAACTGTTCATAAGATTTTTTGTTGAATACCCACTTAGTCAATAAAATTCATAATAACATAATAAGAGAAGGATATTTTAATAACACAAATAAATTTGGTGATGCTCACGTATTAAGTTTCTGAATTGGTATTCAGCAGAGTTAATTGAAAACTAAACTATAATTCAGACTTTATGAACAGGTTTTTTTTATGTAACGTCACAATAAACTTAGTGAGGTAATAGTTTAATAATTCGTTTTCTTGATGAAAAGAAGATTGAAACTAAACCTCAATTTAAGATCATTAAATAACTATCTACGAATATATAATATAATTATGACTAAATATTTAGTTACACCGTCTAATTATTAAAACTAAAACATCCAGGTTATTAAATGTTGCATAACACCGTCTAATACTTCTTCATAAGTAGCACTGTTGCACGCCATCCCCACATATTAAAAACGAAACGTATTTTTTCTGGTTTATGATGCATGCAGCTGTTGTTGTTAACAGTATGTTATCCAGTGCGAAACCACCAAACTTAATCCACTTCGCTGTTGAGTAGGTAGGATAGGCTATCTATCCTCTTCCTCGTATTTCTTGCTCCGGAGACTAATAATAGTATTCCTCTAAAACAACAAAAAAAGTAATTTTAGGCATTTATAACAAAATACTAAAGTGACTTAATTTTTTATATAATTTAATAATATTTATTTAATATAACAAATTTTAATATTTAAAACTATTTATTTATAAATTCCATAATAAACACATTTTTTTTGGCGTCATTATATATTTAAAAATCAATAATAAGTATTAATCGAAATGCCACCAAATAATTTTAGGTATCTTAGGTATAAATTTCAAATAAAAGTTTAATTTACAATTCGTTAATATAATACTCACATTCAGTCAGGTTTCATAAGATATTAATTGGGACCACTTTTATGCAGCCCAATAATAGTCGCCCTCGCCTCAGTAATATTATTTGCCTGCGTTTCGAGAATACTTACAATACCACTACGAGTATCTATTAAATCACTCGTTACTAACCAACAACCACAACCAAACGACAACGCTCATTCCAATCAAGTTAAATATGCACAAAACTCATGTCTACCTCACAGAAATCTAAATTCTTTATTAGTTTTCTATGACTACCCTTTTAAATTTACGAAATGTGTGAACAAAGCGAACAAGCTAAAGAATATTATATTTCTGTTCATTTCTTCAAATTGAGTAAAAACAAAAAGACAAAAATAATGTGAGATTCGAACTCGCGGCTCATTGATTAATGCCGTCAACTGGGCGCGCTTAACCGCTAGACCATTTTGTCTCATGTAGAAATGTTGAAATTATGAACTACATTCACAACGATGATACATATTGTGTCTATTCTTGAAAGTAAAAGGTCGTAAGTCAAACTAAACGTCAACCTAATACGTTTTGAAATTGGGTATGGACTTTTGGTCGCCACTGTACATAAACTCACGCCTTTTTCCCATGGGGCTAGGCAAAAACCACAGAACGTCATCCGCTACGATCCTTATATACTCCTTTCGCCTCTTTCACGTTCATACATCTGGTCATCTTGGTTTTTAATCGCTATTTTTTTTTTGTTTTAATCTCGTGCAGTAATTTTCACCTGTTATGTTATCTCTTTACTATCTCGGTTGACTGGTAGAGAATGCCTAAAGGATTGAGTCCGTCTTTGTACATATTTTGTAACATAAAGTTTAAATAAATAAATAAGGCTGTTGGCAGTTTGAATTTTAGTGGACATCGTGAAAGGATTTCTTTATGACTATTTCAATGTTTGATTCCCAGTGAAAGTTTATTTTCACCCCTTAAAAAATAGCCAGTAAATTAAAGTTAGTTTTCGAATGGAAAAATTGAGTTTTTTTTATCTGACTGTTTTAAAGGTTAAATCGGTCTACATGATGCAAAGCTTCTTTAAAATGGGCTTGAAGGTTTGTACTTGATACCGTAAAGTGTAAAAGCTCTTAATCTAAACAAAAGAACGCGATAGTCATCACGAACGTCATAGCACGCCTTGTTTATTTATAATAGCAAAGTTTTGCATAACAGCATCGTTATGGAAATGATCTCAGATTTCCATGGTGCGCTTCAGGCGCATACGTCATAGTATGACATATGAGTTGAAAAGTACTGGTTGGATTTTTACCGCTCGATTTTAAAATCATTTTTAAGTACATTCTCAGTGCCGTTTTAT
Organism: Caradrina clavipalpis; assembly: GCA_932526535.1. Classification (NCBI taxonomy): domain Eukaryota; kingdom Metazoa; phylum Arthropoda; class Insecta; order Lepidoptera; family Noctuidae; genus Caradrina; species Caradrina clavipalpis. The sequence continues at coordinate 5,790,146 of OW052110.1, forward strand.
ATCACTTTGATGCGCATTTTCGTATACATTTTTATAAGACACATTTCTGGAATAAAATTATCTTGACATAAAATATCGCAGTTCAGTTATTAAGGAGTGACTAACGCAGAGGATCGCGGAGGAGTCACTTTAAACCTGACTAGTGATATAAAAACGAAAAAATAAATCATTTTTCCTTAGAAAACATCCTGTGACTTATAATGAATACCTATATTTTAGGTTTTACCAATCTTTAGTTACTTATTTTATTAAAAAAACTTAGGACATCAGACCACTCCATGGCTTATTTAAAAGTTAAAATGTTTGTTTCTGTAATTAACTATTAACGAATACGTGAATTTAAAATTAGAAACAGAGAAAATCAATCCCTTTTCTGGCCAAGCACACACAGAAACTAAATCCGTACCATATCCATTTCAAACGTCGCTGACCTACAGAATGACAGAAAAACCAATCTTCCTCTTTATTCCCTAAAATTATATCCAAGTCATTCACACCGTGAAGGTCGTTGCCATTTGATGCCAATTTGCCAATAGCAAGGCGATGAAAGCGAGTTAAAAAATCATTAGGTAACGCGCTATCTGGCAACGGGACAATTCTTGTAGTACCTATTATGGGCAAAGGCGTAAGCGATAGCGATTATCGATAGAAAATGGCAAAGGCTCCTGGGCAAAGGCATTTCGTCATTCTCAATATTTATGCTAAGAAAATTTGGAGCTATTCTAAAGCTCTTTTAACTATTTATTTTGCTATACTATTAAATTTAATTAAAGACATAAACTTTGAAAATCCTACTACTATTATAAAGGCGAAAGTTTGTATGTATGGATGTATGGATGGATGTTTGTTACTCTTTCACGCTTAAACGGCTGAATGGATCTGGATGAAATTTGGCACAAAGATAGATTATAGTCTGGAATAACACATAGGCTACTTTTTATCCCGGGAAAATGTACGGTACCCGTAGGATAACACATCAACTGTGACGCGGACGAAGTCGCGGGCAGAAGCTAGTATAAAATAAAAATATAAAAGCTAGCTAGCAGTTTACATTATTTGATAAAGAACTAAAATACAACAAAAATAAACTTAAATATAGTAGTTTAAATAAAAGCACATTGTCCTACACTACGAATTCTTCTTGGTCTGCATTATAAAAATAAAATGGTAAAAAGATAGCATAGAATAAAACAACGTCAGTTTTCAAAAACTGCTTACGAACTAAACGTGCTCGCTCTGTCAGTGGGTTTCCTCATCTTACGGTTTCTGACAAGAACAACAAAATAGTCCTCGCTCCATAGCTCTCCAAAGGCTACACTCTAACCGTTTGTTCAGTTCACACCAAATAGAAATCCTTACTAATATTATAAATGCGAAAGTAAATCTGTCTGTCTGTCTATCTGTCTGTCTGTCTCTTCTTCACGCCTAAACCACTGAACCGATTTCAATGAAATTTTGGTACAGATATAGTCTGGGACCCGAGAAAGGACATAGGATAGTTTTCATCCCGGAAATCCCCCGGGAACGGGAACTATTAATCCACGCGGACGAAGTCGCGGGCAAAAGCTAGTAACGAATAAAGTAACATGCACTTACCTGTACTGCTGCCAGCCGCATACTTCTTTCAAGTACTTGTGAGCAAAGTACACAAAAGCTGGTCTCAGTGGCGATCAGGAACAACACGGCATTATAGTCACACACACAACACAAAACGCGAAGAATTACACGTTCCTATAGCAGTTTGTATTCTTCCGAATTTCCAAACTACACTTCGGAAACTTTAGGATGTTTTTAAATATTCTGTTACTACATTGATATTGGATATTTGCAATTTATACTTAGGTATATAATAAAGCGATGAGTTTTGCTTGTTTGTTAAGAAACGCACAGACAGATTAGATAAAGTCTTACTGATAATGATAGCCAGATTCATGAGGAACAGTATAGGCTATATATAATCACGCTATGACACACGGGAGTGGAGCACTAACCAAAGACGAGACTTAACGCGGCTAAATAACCTACGCGGAAGAAGTCGCGGGCAGAAACTAGTGTTCTGATATTCCGGCGCTGTTGCCAGATCAACGTCACCGAATGAACTAAAATTATTGTCATTTGGAGGTGTTTGTTTGTAATGCAAAATGTGATCTACCCTCTTTCTTATATTATTTTTTGAGTTGGTACTACTACACTTATTTAATCTGTGCTACTACCAACATCACTTGTTACATCTAGATTTATGTAGTTTCTTACCTAAATGTTTAATACAAGCTTTTGTCCGCGACTTCATTTACATGATTTTTTGTATAAATTCCATTTTTTTTTTATAGTAAATTTTTAAACCTATATCGCTCAGGCATAACCCAATAACCCAGCTTCCTAGAAAATTATTTTTAGGATGGAGATCAAACTCTTCAGCCTTAAAATATTAGTAGATATTATTGCTTGCATAATTATGAGGTACAATTTGTAGTTAATTGAATTCCAGGATTTCAATGAAAAGCCGATAATTGGAATGCCCAATTAATAATGGAAACCATAGTAAGCATTCCGTTTTGGGCGCTAATTATATTATATTATTATACTAGCGAACTGCTTCGGTTTTTCAAGCCTTCTTGTTATAATTACAAAAACAAACCAAAAAATATACAAATTGGTTAAGCTGATATTTTATAAATGCAACAATTTTTTTAAATTTTAATTTTCACATATCCTTAGACAATAATTCGAGTGACCGAGGCCACAAATATTATTGCAAGGCTAATTTATTTCAATTGAATAATTTTATGAAAATTTGTACCTCTCTGACCTCTTTTCGAACTTAAGTAGGTATCTACTAAGGACCACGAGTCTTTCATACAAAGAACATTCTCATGTATAAAAATCTTCGTTATTTTCAACCCTATTAATATTACCATAGGTACCAATCTGTCGATTAACATATTCCGTAAGCCTTATGGAGAATCCTTGTCACATTAAATAACCGTAATCATTCAGAAACTTGACAAAAACTCTTCCCCAATTTGGTTCGAATAATCCAAAGGGCCTTGCACGAGTGTGCGGAGTAAATGTAGCGTAAATTCAATCGATTTTTAAATACGAAATATCCGTTTCGCAAATAAATGTTTATTTAGATTGAAGGTTTTTTTTTACGACTTGAATGACTTCCCAGGCCCTTAGTGTCAGACTTTTACTGACTAAAACCCTAGACTAGATTGAAGGCTTAATAAGGCTGAGTTTCCACCAGAGATTATCGTTGCGAGAGATGTTTGTGAAAAACACACGACGGGGTGGGCCGGGCCGGTCAATTTAACCACGATATACTACGACATACCACTATACTACGAACGCACATAGATGGCAAAAAGACCGCGCCGTCGGTGCCCGGCGGGCACTGGTGGCATGGCATATCTGTAAGGTATATTCGCCGTGAGAGCAGCCGCAGGCTTCGACGGTCAGACGCGGTCTTTATTGCTTCGCGGTCAAAACTTTGCCCGCGTCGTCTGCAAAGCGTCTTAAAGGTACTAACGGAGTTGTATTGCTCTTCGTCTGTCTATTTATTTATGTATAATAAACTTTATGCAACAAAAGGTATTACTACAAAGGCATAATGCTTTCTTCACTTATTTAAACTTTATGCAATAAAAATGTACAAAGGCAGAGTTAAAATGCATTTACAACATAAATAACGATGTTTTATATTCCTTTGTTTTTAAATTCCGTAATTCGATAGTTTTCATTGCCTTTTCTCTGTTCCTTTATGTCTATGCCTCTATTTCAGGGCTTTATCTTGTGAACAGTAAGACAGGAGGACACTCGAAATTTCATACAGTGTGAATTTGAATTTTGTTTTATTTTTTATACCATCACGCCTGTATTCTTCGAAGGGTTAGGCAGAGGTGTACCAATGTACTCCCACAGTTCGCAGTTGTTTTATTTTTTATATTTTGAAATTCGTCTTTTTTTCAAATCGGTTGATAAATGAAGAAGTATTTCTTTTTTTTTAGTATGGTACCTCATACCATGCTAAAAAAAGAAATACAAACTAAGTGAAAACCTCCTTTTTTGAAATCGATTAAAAAGTATTCCATTAATGCTTATGCTAGCTTCTGTTTGCCTATAGAGATGTATCCAGAAAGGCAGATTGAAGAGGTAATATTAATTTAATCTATCCATTACGGGGCGGGTTCGGAATCTCAATGATTATCTTCAACACACCGATTTTCATCTGCTTTTGCAAAATGTTATTTATTTTCTTTTACATAGGACACAAAGAAACTCGTTACCTTATTCAGAGTAAAATACTGAAGCCCGTATCGGGATGAGCATGCTCGAATGAGCAAGTGTGTTTACGAGCACAATACTTATTTGCTTGAAAAATAAGGAAATAATTCGGGTTGGTGTGGTTTTTTTGTATCAGTATTTTTTTTTGTGTTGAGTTTGTAATGTAGGTAGTATGTACTTGCATATTATTTTTGAATATGCGAATTTTCGAATATCGAGCACAAGACCAAAACAAGGCAGTTGAATTTATAGTATATGTTATGCGTTTAAGGTCTAAATTCTACTCTTACATTATTTTATATAGTGTTCTTTCAGTTTATGTTTTTAATTTAAATCTGAGTGCCCTCTGGTAATGGGTTCAGTTAATTATTCTAGACATCAGCCTGTCGAAATTTAAAGTCGGTGATTTAAAAAAAACAGCTATCTCAACAAAACACCTAGTAGTTAATATATGAAATAGCAGAATTTTTAATAAAATTTTATCACTATTAAGTGCGCTGTTGATTGAATTTTGAATTATGACGGTACAATGACTCTTAGACGTGCATCACTTGAAGGACAAGGAACAAACTGACAGGGATCTCCCCGATCTCACCAATTGTACTCAAATTAAATAGTTTTATCTGTACAGCAAAAAGTCTCGCCGCTTGTTACTTGGCCTTCTTCTAATTTCCCTCACCTACTATGACGTCATGCGATAGAAAAACTCAAGGCAAATGTCGTCAGTGTCATTGAAATTTTTCGCTAATTTTATTTTTGGGAATAACAAGCAACTAGGTATATTTGGCCATTTGGCCATTTTTAATAATTATTATATAATCACGCTGGTCTTATTTAGATATTGAGTAACAAAATACAATGAACACAATGAAATAAGTTTGTCAGATTCAGAAAAAAAGCGGTCAAGTACGATTCGGCCTCGCAAATGAAAGGTCCCATAGAACCGCGCAATATTAAAATAGAGCAAATAAAATGCAAAAAAATACCGTGCCCTTGTATTAGGATTTTTTATTGTTTAACTTTTTTTTATTTATATTTGGTACTTACTCTTATAGCAGCAGTAGTAATACACTTTCTGTGGGAATTGCATTCTGTGAAAATTTCAAGTATGTACCTATAACGGATTAAAAGATAAAGCCCTGTAACAAAGGGACAGACAAACGGGTGGGCAGATAAGGGAGAGCAATAGGGCTTCCTTTCGACCCTTTGGGTGCGGAACCCTAAAAATAGATAACTATGTACTATTAATAGTTTGGCCTCAACCTGAGGTGTATAGCTGCCAAGACATACCTTATATCTTTTGTAAATATTACTAATTACTAAATTAATCAGCTGTCTAGGGCCAATGAACTCTGTTTTGTATGCGTATGAATATTGGTACTTAATGAACGTAGTTTAAAGGTTCCTTCATTTTATTTTATGCTATTGAATGGCAAACAAGCCCACGGCTCACCTGATGTTATGTGGTGACCGCTACCTAAGGATATTTGCAATACCAGAGGCTTGCAAATCCGTTGCACTCCTAACTAAAGAGGCAAAGTTGAAATCTCCCTGTAATTACACCGGCACTCATACCCTTTAAACCGTAACACAGCAACCCTCCTTTGCGGCAGAAATAGTTATGGTGGTAGTAATTTCCGTAAAACTACTACAAAATAAAGTACACTACTCGTACTACTACAATTTTAAATATTTATTGATTACCTATTTTAGAAGTTGATGTTTTTGCTTATACTTTTTCTTGTATTTGATTATTTCTATATTCCTTTAAATAGGTAGGTAGGAACTCACACTGTTTTGACCATAGGTACCATCCCTATTGTTGGGCAATACCAATAAAGTTCAATGACATGATTCGCGTACTGGCCAAGCTTGGCTGCTACGCTGTGTGCCTCCGGTTAGATTGCCGCACGAAACCAATATTTGTATGGCCTACAGCTAGCTGTTTGTGCATGAGAGGTTATGTGTTTGTAAATGCACCCAAGGTGCAGGAGAAATTCAGTCAGACAAATTGCAGTGCAGTGCAGCTAAATCTCACCATCTCTGCCAGTCTGTTTTTATAAGTGAAGACTTGTAATTGGCTGTCAGTTTCACCTACTATTTTATATTCTGTTTTATTTAGCTGTAACTGCCCCGTTGGTCTCGTGGTCGCAAGTGCGACTGCTGTGCAAGGGGTCCCGGGTTCGATTCCCAGGTCGAGCAAAAAGTGTTTATTGGGTTTTTCTATGAAATTCTTAGTAGCAGCTCGGAGTTTGGATTTGTGCCCGGTTAATGGCAATAGGCTCGCCCCCTATTACATGGGACCTAAATATACCGGCGAACTGTGGGTGTACATTGGTGCACCTCTGCCTAACCCTTCGGGGAATACAGGCGTGATGGTATGGATATGGATTTAGCTGTAAGTCTTCCATAAATAAATAAATAAATCTTCGCGCCACATTCTTCAGACAAACAGATTCTTTGGATACTTTTCGCAAGAAGCGACAGACCGAGTCAAGAATAGTGGGCTGAGTTTAGCTCTCTTTTTAACTTCATTCTGGCTCAGGAAAGTAGGTACACACGCGGAGTTTTTAGTGGGTGCAAGCCCCACATAACCACGTCGTCTCCCCGGATGGCGTGGCATGCGTTAGGCATTTTCTTCGCTCTTAAAAGATAAAGAGGAATCTAAAGGAGAAAGGTAGGCCTTTGCCCTGCAGTGGTACAACATTCATAACAGGATAATTAAAACAAAACAACATCGAATCTAATTTTTATTTCGTCGCTTTTAGGACCCCTACATAAGAAAAATACAACAATGCCAAAAGATAAGAATTCCATTCGTTTCGCTACTATGAAAGTTTCCATACATTAATAATGTACATTGTTACGTACGTAACACGACGACAATGCTAAGAATGTACACAATTGTGAAATAAGGCAAATATACACTTGTATGGCCAGATGTATGAACGTGGATGAGGCGAAAGGAGTGTAAGGATCATTTCATTCATTTTCAGCGGGTGGCGTTCTGTGGTTTCTGCCTACCCCCATTGGAAACAGGCGTGAGTTTTTGTATGTATGTACTTACATTGAAGCATGTATATTGAATTAAGATTATTCTTAAAATGCTTTTTCTCGGTATCTCGAATGAAAATTAACGAAAAATTTATGTCACAAATTGTCAAGTTCGCGAAAGCGTCTGTGATTGGTTATTGATACTTCAGTCAACCAATCATGTTCGTTTGACACTTTTATTCTTCTTTCAAGCAACTGGGAATCCTTTGCTAACACTTTAGTGTACTGTAAAAGGATCTTTGTGGCATTCTATTTTATATGAGTACCATAATAAAGCTGAAGAAGTTTGTTTTTATCCTTAAGACTATAAGATATATTTTTGCTTGATTTATTATGCATAGAATGTTTAACACCTCAACGATAGTATTTTGTATGAAACAAACATTTAGACAATTGCACAAAAAATGGTTTATTGTAAAGTTTAGTCTGAAGATACTAAAAAATCTAAGCCTTGTAAAGGAAGTAATTTGGCGACACGGTCGGCGCAGTAGTTGTCGCGGGTTCGATTCCCAATATTTGTATGGCCTACAGATAGTTTTTCCGCGTCTACCTATGTGACTTTATATGTTTGTAAACGCACCCACAATTCAAGAGAAATACCTAGTGTTGAAATTGCCTCTATTCACAAATGTGTACATAAACTATTAAGGTAGTGTTACACCAACGAATGTTTATATTTTATTTACACTTCAATTTTGTTTACATTCAAAATTGTAACCCCTACCTTACATTATATTATCTACGGAATAAATATATTATTTAAATAAATAAATAAAAAACACAAATAATTCTTCAATTAACAAACGTAACGGTGCTTTGTACTTAAAGAGCTCTATTTAAATTAAACTTTAAATTATTTACAATAGGTAATGAAGGTAAACATAAACTTTGGAATATGGTAAATAATTGCATTTAGAAGCTGGATATAAATTAAGTCATTAATGATATAATTATTTTTTGTATAATAGTTTTGCAAAAGTCTATAATAAATAAATGTCATTATTTAGACTTTTTCTTTTTTCTAGACAACTGGATCTGTTGTAATAGTAAAGAAAGTCGAAATCCTGATGGTTCAGTGGTTAACGCGCCCACCTGTCATGCTTGAGGGTTCGATACTTGGCAAACTGTACCAATGCGATTTTTTCAATTCATAATGTACTTTCTAAGCGTATCCTGGACATCACTGACATCAGTGAAGAAAAACATCGTGAGGAAATCTGGATTTATAATTAAAACATGTCTGAAATCGCCAACCCACGTTGGGTAGTGATAAATACTCGTGGCTACTCTGTATGAAAAGAGGAATTTGCCCAGTAGTGGGACAATAATAGGGTGCTATTATTATCTTCGATAAAAATACAAATCCGTTAAAAGGAGTAGAAGAGCACAGAGGTATTAAGAATGGGAGGTGTTCAAGTGCGTCCAGCGCACTAAGTTATTGGCAATGATGTCACCTTTGCCGACTGGCTTTTGTTTTAATCACTATATTATTTCAGGAAACAAGCAAGCCTCTCAGTTTTTGTTTAGAAGTGAGAAAAAGATATAGGTGTATAGGGGCGGACCGTAAATTCGTGGAGCCCTAGACTAGCAGTACTTAGGGGCCCTACCTAATTAACCAAACTAGTAGCCATTGTGGCAAAAACCTATTAACTATGAACAAATTGAAATTCAAATTCATTTATTGCGAATATAGGTATCTAACATAGATGTTATACAAAAAATTTCGAGCAGCTATATTCCGCCTTTCAGCATGCAACATTTTGGTAAATTTAATTTAAATTTAAGAACGGTACATGTAGGAGACAAATTGGGACAATCATAGTCCATAATATTACAAATGAGCTTAATATGTCATTGCAGCTGAGAGTAATTAAATGAACATATATATTTTTTTAATTTTTGTTTTATTTTCAATGAGGGCTAGGGGCCTCTTATATTTATGCCCCCCCCCCCCCCCTTATATTCATGGGGCCCTAGCGTGCAGCCCAAAAAGCCTATGCACAAATCCGCCCCTGTAAGTATAAGAGGAAGCGAGGCTATAGATTTTTCTAACTTTGCAATCAGGTGACAATAAAGGCTCCCCGCCTGCAGGGTTCCTTATGATTATAGGTACTTGACCTCTTGACCCGATTGAAAGTCTTGCTCCCGAAGTCAAACTATGGACTTGAAAAACAACACAGTTACTTTCATGACTTTTAATAGCATAACTACTGATCAATTGGCGCTAATGGGCTCGCTCCCTATTACTTGGGACGAAATCATACCGGCGAACTGTGGGTGTACATTGGTTCACTGCTGCCTAACCCTTTAGGGTATACAGGCATGATGATATGTGTGTAACTACTGATCAAAAATTTAAATTAAACCGCACTGATGTAGGTCACTTTTTTGTTGTTACTTTTGTTGACATGTTCGCCCATAATTACTTTGAAAAAAAAAAATATCATGAATGACTTAACCCTTCCAGCTTCTACAAAATTGAAACTGCTAAGTACCTAAAGATTAATCATAGGTATTTTAATCACAGATGAAAAATATTCATTCACCATTATTTTATACATTTACGTAAACTTTATCTATTATTCATCAAAGTTTGATAACGAAAAATTTAACTTTCAAACTAAATATTTAATTTAAAATAAATATTTTTATTTTGATGGCAGAATATGGCATTAATCCTAGGCTATTAAGATTTACAAAATGATTTTTAGACTTAAAAGTACTGAGAAGTATGTGGTCACTCATTTATTATTAATACATCTATTTATAAACGACCACAATATTCACAAATGGAAAGAAACTACACCAAAGAAATTTTAGTATGTACGTTATTAATAAAACATCAATTGAACTGTCAAATTATTTTTTTCCAAGCGTAGTTTCCCCACACGGTTTCTGCAATATAACTAGTGTAAAAAGACAATTGACTAAGCCTAAATATACATGTTCTTCTAATTATTGCGATTATTTTTTGCCTTTAAACCATATCTGGGAACCCACTGGTTACAAAGACATCGAAGGTCAAAGTTATACCAAGTTTTAAAATGTTAGAAATTAACCTTAAATGCCCGCACGACTCCCGGGGGTCTACTACCGTATCTTAAAACAGTATCATTTTAATATTACTTTGCCTTGCGCATTGTTGGATTTTCAACGCTCGGTTCAGCGCCTAGAGTTGAAAATCCAACAACTGGAATTACAAAGTAATATTAAAATGGTAATGTTTTAAGATATGGTGGGAGGTCCCCTGTACTGTTGCATGCGCAAACGCAATGTTTTGTGTGCTGTCATAAACGAAGATTTTTCAGACCATAAACAGTAATATTTTTGCTGAATGTCATGTCTTTTTACACCTGTATTTACTTATTATTTATACTTATAAACCGTATTATTACTTATAATGTCATAATTATTATTAACAATATTTACAACACTGACTTTCGTTCTAAGTTAATCTAATTTGAAACAGAAGTGAATTAAATTATATAGTTTTAATTACGTATTAACGAATATACATAATATATTATATAGGTATATTTTATAACACATACAATAGTAGAATAGGTTATCTTAATAAATTATGAAGAAGAAAATGAATATCATAAGAAGGCAACTTTGAACCACAGTTTTCGTCAAAGTTATGCAAGGCAATATGCACTCTATCTGCAATAATTATAAAGTTAATAATTATATAAGTTACGCTGACAGCTACATACATAAGTTACTTCAGTGACTTCTACAATACTATGGCTATTACACGTTATTATATTGTTTCATTATTAATAATTAATCTGGCAGTGCCTATTATTATTATTTAACTTTAACCACGTGTAGTTCTGAAAGATGCTTTGCTTCTTTATATTTACAATAAATCATACATATAATTATATTATATGAAAATAAATATTTGATAAATTAAAAGCAAATTAAATATTATACAAGAACAGAGAATTTAATAATGTTATGAAACCTAACCAAGAATAGAATTCTATATCTACTATCACATGGATTAATACTTTTGACTAACTTAATGTCATATACATCATTTAATATTTTAACAATATAATACACTTCTATGATTAAATTCACAACGTCTTAAAACTTATAAAACCTCACAATTCAAGTTAATATTACACCTCTTTGGTCATTCCAAAAATTATTAAATAATAATAATGCATTCACATCTTATTATTATTCTATTTATAATATAAAGTGATGTAATGTACCATGTGACTTACGATAACTACTTAATAATAAAATCTTAGAACTTACTTGAGGTCCATTTATATTTGCAAAGAGAAAATGTTTCTGAAACACCAAATCGAAATATACGATTAATTTACATTTGACAGATAACAATAATGACACAACGTAACGTCACTGTCATCTTATAATTATTAAATAATTATTAATATTTACAATAGCTACTATTTTATCTAATACACGTGTCACACTTTCTGCTTGCAGATATAAAATGGCTTACTATTATGTATTTTACATCATCAAACAAAACCTCGAGTACATTTACGTAAGTAACGACTAGTTGGGTAGATACAGCCTTTTATAATACATAAGTTATTAAAACGAATGAAATCGATAAAATCAACACTGTTAGACCGCGGTTCTATATAAAAAAAGTCTTAATTAGATCACAGTATCTAGGTCTCTAGTATCGACCTCTGGCATTGACAATCATAGAAAACTCTCCGAAGCTCGCGTCTCCTCTCTATCGATGGCAGAAACTATCTCGACACCCTCCTCATAGTTATGCATTTTAGTAGTATTATTCACACAGTAGTGTTGATCAGGATCACCGTACTGACTGTGGTAGAACTCTTCGCGCATCATGTGGTTCAAATTGCCACATCTGAAGAAGAGGATCTCTTGGAACGGCTTCCTGAAGTCTCGGTTTAGAGTCGCGTATATGACCGGGTTGAGCAAACTGTTTAGGTACCCAAGCCATAGGAAGAGTGCGCTCACTGCATCAGGGATTGCGTCCTCCTTCACAAATGGTCTGAGCAGGGCTAACACGAAGAATGGAAGCCAGCAGATCACAAACGCTGACATAATTATACCGAGGGTAGTAGACGCTTTGCGCTCTTTGGCTAGTTGGAACCGCAGCTTCTTCTGATGGACTGCATTCTGTGGATGCAGTAAGTCTTTGGCGATATGGCTTTTATGAGCAAAATTTGAGAGCGACGATCGAATCCTGTTCGTCGTGTTCTTCTGACTGCTCTCTGAGGGCTGTCTTTGCCTCTCTTTGACTGTTAGTTTCCCGGGCACCAGCTGTGTTGGCGACCGGTTTATGGTGTGAATAGGCTTCGTTGGAGTCTTTGGTTGTTGCAACATAGGACACTGGGACTCGTTGGACTTTCTTTGGCCGCTGAAGCACCTCCCGATTGTGCTTTCTGTTTTGTCTACGCTACACTGTAACAAAAATAAACTTGTTATACAATAGGTACATATTTGTATGTTTACAGACAAGGAGCTGAAGGTTGTATAGAGAAATCTTGATTTCTTGTCTGACAATTTTTGAGAACTTCGGAGAAGTTTGGAAGGCTCGCTTTGTACAAGTTTGGCGAACAAATTTTAAGTGACATACGTCAAACTGTTGATTATAATTTGATAAAGTAAAAAAAAATAAGGCTTTTTTAATTTATTATACTAGTAGTATTATTATAGTAAAAGTAGTAACTCAAAAGGATAAAATAGGAAAACAATTCATCATTCCGCAGATAGCATTAAATTATATTTGGTATATAACCACGATCGCTTCCGTATTTACAAGCCTTCTTCCTTTAATCCATAATAGATGATGCTCGACAAATCATACTCAAATTATTCAGTGAACCCTTTAAGCAAATTTACAATTCCCAAATTAACATTTTCAATTCCCGTATTTTTAAGAACGATCGCATTCTAACTTCCATCTCCAAAATACATCTGACTTATCTTTATTTTTGAGGCTTTTTGACATTGATTAGTGCTGAAATTAAATTAAGTCTAACTTTTAAACGAGTAGTAACGGGAATTGACTTTCTAGACCTTGTTAGATTGTTAAAGTATTTATTTACCCTACAAGATAAAGATTAAGATTGATTTAATATGAACAAGCTCACCGTTGTGTTCGTACTCGCTGTGGATCCCCTCGGGGGAGGCTGTGCCGGCTGGTTGCCCAACAGTTTCGCCTCCGCCGCTCCACCATTCTTCACATTTATCTCCAAGTAACAGTGCGTCTCCAAATGCGATTGAGCACGTTTCTCGTCTTTTACAATCTTCCTAGCAGCTCTAAATATCTTATAATAGACCACGATCATTACAGTCAGAGGTATGTAGAACGAACCAAAAGTCGCATAGATTTGGTACGCCTGGTTCTGTGACACAGAACACGACGTGTCAGTCTTCTCATTACCTAGGATTAGGACCGGCGGGAGGGATATGAATGCTGCGCCTATCCATACGATGAACACGCAGAAGAGCATCCTTCGAGGCGTCCTTTTCACACCATACTCTAGAGGCTTCGTTATGGCGTAGTATCGATCCACAGAGATCATACATAGGTTGAGGATACTAGCAGTACAGGATAAAACGTCACTAGACACCCAAAAGTCGCATATGACCGGTCCGAAAGGCCACGTTCCCATAATATCGTACACTGTGGCTACTGGCATCACTATACACGCTACACACAAGTCACTCACTGCCAGCGACACAATCAAGTAATTACTAGGCCTTCTCAATTTTCTAACTAAACGCACTGCAACACAAACTAGCACGTTCCCTATTATAGTTCCAACTATGACTATCAAGAATACTGTGACTAAGAAGATAGTGGTAGGTATGGAATATTTTGAATGCTTTATGTGACCTTGCTTCGAGAATGTGGAATTGTCGTCCAGAAACGTCCAGTTGACCGTAGAGTTTGGGTTGCTTACGTTGAACTCTGGACTTAAGGTTGATTCTAGTTCAACCGAGGCAAGTGCTGGTTGCAACAGAATAGACGCCAGTACGAGAAGACACGAAGGTAAAGCAACGAAGCTAGGCAGTGAACAGTAGGAGTTATGAGTTTGAGTCGCCATACGAATCCCTGGTTTGGGTGACGATTAATTGGATCGTTATCCTGACGTAACCATACATTGGTTTTGTTTCCTTCTTTGTGTAGCTACGATGCCTAAATAGCGATAACGAATCAAGTCTGAAATACGACCTCGTCGCGAAGCTTTTTGGTCTTAGAATGGCGTGCTTGATTACAATTGAGAATAGGCTTTAATTGACATATTGCTTGGATTGTGTTTTCAATTCGGAGTAGATCCATTTGACTGCGGGATGCCGGGGGACTGTGGTATTTGTGCCGTTGTGATAGGGTTTGTTTTTGTTTGAGTAGAGTCTGGCGGAACAGCAAGGGTATGTTGTTTTATTGCGCGAGGAAGGTGGCGCGAACGGCTGCTACTCCAATATCCCGTCTGCGGATTGCTTCATTAGTAGCGTTGATTGGTGGAGAAAATTTCCGATCTGAAAAGAAAAGAAAGAAAGATTTGAGCGGTTTCTTTTTTATAAAACTCTTCAATTAAGCTTTCGCTTACAGCTTTTCATGTATTTATTTTGTATTGAAGTCGGGCTTTAAACATTATTAACGTATCCAATGAATAATAATACGCATTTTGGATGACAACGTATAAATATGCGCTGTATTTGAACATTATATTGAACACTCTTGGGAATAACCCGAATTGATAGCAATAATACTCGGACTATCTTTATTTACCTATTTTCTCATTTAAATATTTATTACAAGAATCCGGGGGACTTTGAGTTGCTGAAGATGAAAGTAGCAATATATGACGCAAATAAATATAATCCGTTTGATTTCTTGATAAGATTGATGTGGGTATTTATTCTATTGCATTTATGTTATAATTTGGGATGTAGATATTCTTATTTATTTATATTATTTTTATAGCAGACGTCATAGCTCACATGTAGAGATTATAGGTATAGGAAATTTGTGTGGTAGGCATATTTATATATCATTTAATACTAATTCAGGCAAAATTTCCTGATTTATCAATAATGAAAATTATGTTTATCTAATTCAATACGCTGATTGAGTTATATTATTATCCAGTAATAAGCGTTTAATATGTATATTCAAAACCTATGCCTAGAGTTAAATTAATCAGCGTTTAATTTTAATGATCTGACTCGGCAATAAACGTAGCCACCTATTGGGCTCAAGTAGTATAAATTAAACTGCCTCGTTAGCCTAGTGGTCCCGAGCACGACTGCTACGCTAGAGGTTCTGGGTTCGATTCCCAGGTCGAGCTAAAAGTGTTATTGGGTTTTTCTATGAAATTCTCAGTAGCAGCTCGGAGTTTGGATTTGTGCTCGGTTAATGGCAATAGGCTTGCCTCCTATTACATGGGACCTAAATATACCGGCGGACTAAGGTGTGCATTGGTACACCTCTGCCTAACCCTTCGGGGAATACAGGCGTGATGGTATTTTTTTTATATATTAGTATAAATAGCTATAAATGTATTATCGATATGAAAAGAAGAATAAGCATTTAATTCCCAAAAATGGGAAGGTTTCGCATCACAATTTCTCCCATTTTTTGAAGTACTTAGTTGGATTGTCACTGTCAATGCCAAAGCTAAATTATTTATTTAAATTAGAATTAGAGCATTAAAAGACAGATATTCAACACTGATTAAATTAAAATTTATTTCAAGCGTTAGTTCGTTTCGGTAGAAATAAACTCAATTTATTGTGGAAGTTTGTAAGTACGGTAAAGCGCTTGTTAGTGGTAATGGTAACATTTTTACGAAGAAAACCGTACTCAAACTAAAATTTCTAAAAGAAACGCGTGGTTGGCTTTACCTGATAAATCACCTTTATTTTCTTTTACATCCTAAAATAACCACGATGTTAATTATGTTTCGGTATGATAATACAAAATCTAATGTCAACCATATTCAAAAAATATTCCACAAATGTGTACCTTCGACTACAGTAAGCCTAACACGTATTGTAATGACAAGACGTAATATTAAACAAATTTAAGGCTCCTTCACACACGTGTGATATTATCACAGGGTAGATAATATCCCAGGTTGCCTTTTTTCTTTTTTACCCAGGTAAATCATCAAATGACTTCTCACGCCCTTAGTGTCAGACTTTTACTGACTAAAACCTATCCATGTTCCTTCTTGTTCCCTTTACGTTTCAGAGGCCCGGTATCTCTTTCGAACAACCCGCAGCCCCGGTAGGAATCGGCCCTCAGTGGTCCCTCCAAGTGTTTGCTGACATTTCTTTGAGGCGCGCGTGGAACACGAACGCTCCTTCGGCACGGTCTGTCATTAGTTAACGTAGGTACGGACGGTGAGCTACCCATTGGTTGCGTACGTCACCTAAGTATAAAGGGTCGTACGTCATACAAATTGTTTCTGAGGATAGATATCTCAATATCCCTACTGTAATAATATCGCACCTTTGTAGAGATGCCTTTAAATCAAGAAAGGAGAATTCCTTATCGGAATTTCAACTAAGTCTGACATACCTACTTATGTCGGCGCGATGGTGCGTGCCATTTGGTATCTAATCATTCAGAGGGCAAAATATAGTAGGTACAGACAATACTTTGTGGAAATATTTGACTGGAAATATTAACTTTACTACTGATACATATTTAAACTTTATTAAGACGTTCAAACAAATCGCTGTGTTGGTCTTACTTTCTACTATACTATATATTATGAACTAAAAAGTTTGTGAGGTTAGGCGGATGAATGTTGATTAGGTACTCTTTCAATGAAAAATTACTGTAGAGAGTTTGATGAAACTTTACAACAATTTAGGTCATACATTACAACAACACGTAGGCTAATAAATAAGTAAAGATATTGAGTAATTTTAGGGCAAAATGAGGCTAGTATGAGAAATAAAAGTGTAATGAAAAACCCATAAAAATACTATGTATCAGGCAAAATATTAATTACTTTTCGGACTCCGAACATACAATCAAGAAAATCATTAATAAATCATATCCCTTTTCAGTGAAATTCAACGTAAAAAGTAGCTACAGATAGCGATACAGCCACGAGTGAAGCTTAATTGTCGCTCCAACGTGAAACAGCACATTTAAACCGAAATCCATTAACCGAAGCGCCGCGTCACGGCTTCATATTATGTGCAGGAGTATGTAGCCTACAGAGTGTAAGCTTTATTCTTTAATATTTATTTATCAAAACTTTGTGCACAAATGTAAAAAAATACACACCGTACAAAGGCGAGGCAAAGGCCTTAGGTATTTGCTACAAGTCTACCAAGTCAAGAGTTTAGTCTAATATCATTGGATGACAAACACGCCGATGGCCCATGTAATGTTAAGTGGTCGCTGTATATAGACACCTACAATACCAGAGGCTTTGTAAATGCGTTGCCATTCCAGGGACAAAGAAATTTCTTATGTGCTTGTAATTACACCAGCATCCATACCCTTTTAACAGCAACACTGCTTTATAGCAGAATTGGGTTGGTTGCAGTACTTCCCCGGACGAGCTCCTTCACAAACAGGTCTACTCATGACGCTGTGATTGGTACACTATTATATTCTACTTAAGTGATGTTTTTATCATTAACTAGCTTTAGTCCGTGACTTTGTGTACAAAGTCCAATATACCATAAAACATACCCTACGACACTTGGCAATAGTGTAGTGTAGCTTTCTATAAGTGAGAGAAATTTTGTAATCGTACTAATACTTTCGGAGATTATTTCTTACATAAAAAAAACCCCAAACTTTAACCCTTTATATTATAATTATAAACTTAATTATGTTGTGTACAATTATTTTCATAGATTCTCTAAAAGCTCTCTTTCTGTTTTGACATTCAAATGAGAACGGAATTAAAATGAACCTTAAAGCTTGGCCTCTGTTCAGTATTTACTCATGTGATATGAAGCGAGAATTGCTCAAACAATGTGGGATCGGGTAAAGCTATTTTACAGGGGAAATTATAACCCACATTTTGCTAAGAATTATGAATATGATCATTTTATGCCGCTTTGATATTGTAGACAGCGGTGTTTCGTTTATGTGGTTGATTTTCATGTTTTTGTTCTCTTTTAGTATGTTGTTTTAGTTAACGGTTAGGTGGGTATGTTTACTGAGTACAATATATTGTTGGTTAGTTAATTATGATTTTGGCTGTTTAGATCAAGCCTGGTTAACCGTAGGCCCGCAGGCCATATGTGGCCCGCGGATGGATTTTAAATGGCCCACTGAATAATCTGATAGGACGCCTAACATTAGAAAACTTTTACAATAGAAGCATTGTCAGAAATCACATTGATTGTATCTATTGATAGTCCCTTAAAAAGTAACTAAAATAGGAATCGTGGGTGGCCCACCGAACGTTTATAAATCAACCGTTTGGCCAAGTTGAGCACCCTTGGTTTAAATAATGTTTTCGAAGAACACGCTCAGTGCTTTGGTAAATGCTTTATATTGTGAAGGAATACTTATTTAATAAAGCTTGCAAACGCAGATGCGGTAAACCTATTTTCTTAAATATTATTTTATTTACAGGCGTATAGCAAAACTATCAACATCATTAATCATTTAACACATCAGCCCCCCTAGCCAAGTTACAAACGATAAACGCAAACGCTGAGTAGGCTTTAATAGATCTTCAACTTTATGTGCTTGGTTTTAAGTTGAAGATATAGTGAAGATTGCATAGCGTTTTCGTTCGTTCCAGTCGCTAACGCTTAGAAATCTTTAAAAGATTTTCAACTTAAGGTTCTTAGGTATTAAGTTGAAAATCTATTGGTACCTGCCGAGCGTTTACGATTATCGTTTGTGACTTGGCTAGGGGGGCAGTTCTGCTAAAGCCAACCAAACACACGTCAAAATTACTCTCAATTTTCGAAGTAATCCTGATGATTGTGATTTTTTTGGATTAATTTTAGATGGATACCTCATAACTTTTGGATGTTTAAATATATTTGGCATACCGAATAAGTTTGACGTTTATTTGGCTCCTTTTAGCAGAACTAAGTGCAAATAATTATAAGATGAGAAAAAATTTCAACCGTGAGATACACAAAATGGAGAATATAATTTCTTCTTCATTAGCGTCCAAAACGTGGATATTCCTCGTTAAGCTGTCCTTGTAATCAGGACCAAGAACGTTTGTCAATATCCTCTTGAAAACGTAAGACGGTCAAATTGATCCGTTTTAATTGAAGAGCCAAGTGATTCTTATTACGATGTCATTAGAACATGTCAAGAGGGATTGTGGATCTTTTTGCGTTAATGCCAATGCTTAAAACTCAGATAATAATAATATCAGCCTATTAATGTCCCACTGCAGGGCAAAAGCATAGGCCTCTGCCCTGCAGTGGGACAGTTATAGACAAGAATTCTAGTAGTAGAGCTCTTTGTGAAGAAACTCGTCCGGGGAAGTACTACCACCATACCTATTTCTGCCGCAAAGCAGCGCTGCTGTGTTTCGGTTGGAACGGTGTGGGTGTCGGTGAAATTACAGGCATATGAGAGATTTCAACTTTGTCTCTAGGATGGCAACGCATTTGCAAGGCCTCTGGTATAGCAGATGTCTATAGGCAGAGGTAATTATTTAACGTAACGTTAGGTGGGCCGTTGGCTAGTCTGCTATTCAACGAGATTAAAAATCGGATGAGGCTGTGTCGTGGTACACAGCCGTTGGTTTAATGTGAAACATTTATGTATCATATACCTACTTGCTCTGAGTAGTGGCTATTTTGCTCTATCCAACGGCATATAAATTAATTGTGTACGACGCGTAGTTACGGAGCTATAGCCCTCGCCGATGCGACGTGTTTTCGTCTCATCGGTTTTAGCAAATTACCCCTATACTGTTTTGGAATACGTTTCACGACAAAAGGAGAAGGCACAAGCATTGATCAGAACGCTTGCTCAAGGCTTAAGAGACTTAAGATTTATTACTCCATAAAACTAGATAGTTAATGAATTCGGCGTAACTCGCCAAATGTCTGCTGTGGTTACGATGTTGCTAATCCTATCTAAAACAAATGACAAGCGTCATGTTGTACCCATACAAATGGCCTATTACGCTCCAAAAGGCTAGCAAACAATTAACCTGGATGATAGGCATCATAAGGAGCCGGCAGTAATATAGGTACATAGTCCTTTAATGGGTACAGTGACGTAATTACGGCCCAGTGCGCCATTTTAATTATTATTTTTACGACCAGCAATGGTTGGTAATGTGGTGAATAATAAAAAAGTTGTGGTCCCCGGTTTTGGTTACCTTTATATTTTTTATGAGTTTTGGCAGTAAATTCTAAACAATCATTAAGCATAACGTACAATATTAGACACTGCGATTTTTTTAAATAGCTCAGTGAAAAAGTAAACAGTTTTCTCATACTTTATATTAATTATATACATAGTACATACCATCACGCCCTTATTCCCCAAAGGGTTGGGCAGAGGTGTACTACTGTACACCTACAGTTCGCTAGACTGTTTAGTTCCCATGTAATAGGGGGCGAGCCTAATGCCATTAACTGGGCACAAACCCTTACTCCACGCTGCTACTGAGAATTTCATAGAAAAACCTAGTACCACGATAAGAGACGATGTGTGTACGTTCAATTACGGTATTCATCCGAATTTTATAAACGAACGTTCAATAACTGATATAACACACACTCAACAAATATGAAAACATATTGTAATAACCAATCATAATTAATAATTTCCAAACCTGCACACACAATTTTATTTACACCAATAAATTACGACAGATTGTCTATAAATTACTGAAATTAAAACGTTCGTACGGAGAGATATTTCAAACACATTTATCACCGGAACATGTGTTCATGTATTATGTATTTATTTGTACTTGTACATCGATTTGTAGATGCCTTTATGATTTACAGTACTCCTTTCCGTATCGATGATACATAATTATCTTTAGCGTACTAAGGGTAAGGGCATTGGGAGTACCAGGAGATCGATTCCCATAATTAACTCTTTAATATCTGGTCACAATCTCATGTCAGTGACACTCAATGTCAAATTAGAGGTAAAATAGGGGCATTATTGACATTGACAATACTGACTCATTGACAATAATGGATCACTTACTACAGTGACCAAGGCATCCCTACACCCGTACTTTAGATGACATTAACAATGCTGCTGATTTTCTGTCACTTACTGGGCCCAAAAATTATAAGATTATCATCGACTCGAAAAGAAAAAGAGAGGAGGCATTTTTGACAGATTGAGATTGAGGTTAGATTACGATTGGTCCCAGAATATAATATAATAATATAATATACCATCACGCCTGTATTCCCCGAAGGGTTAGGCAGAGGTGTACCAATGTACGCCCACGTATATTTAGGTATATTTAGGTCCCATGTAATAGAGGGCGAGCCTATTGCCATTAACCGGGCACAAATCTAAACTCCGAGTTGCTACTGAGAATTTCATAGAAAAACCCAATAACACTTTTTGCTCGACCCGGGAATCGAACCCGGGACCCCTTGCACAGCAGTCGCACTTGCGACCACGAGACCAACGGGGCAGTTGCAGGGGCAGTGGTCCCAGAAGTTAGTAGAATTGGTAAACAGTAGTGCTAATGATTTTTGGAGAATTTAGTTGAAGTCAGCTCGAGGTAAGTGTCAATCAATAGCATTACGTTGAATGACAGCTTACCACAAACTCACTGTGGCTAAATTCACCGGAATTCACCGAAGAAGAGTTTTACAGAACACACCGACAGTCCGATGACGGTTCACCTGAAACTATATATTCACCTGAATTCACTGAAGGAAATTTTACAGTATAGACTGGCTGTGGACTATCTAAAAACACAAGGCAGATCAAATGCAAAAGAGAAAAATATTTTGTTGATTTTGTAAAAACATTTTGATTCCTCATTGGTGTTAGCCTTTTTACTCAATGACCTTCTTTAAACTTTCTTGTGTGTAAAAACTTTTTATATCGTTTAAGCTGGTTAAAATTATCAAACTAGGGCACATCATATCAACACTACTAGATTCGACTCCTTGACAATTCAAAAGTACCAGCAGCTACAAGAATTCTGTAACCAGAATTTTGTGAAAACCGAATTTGAAAAGGGTGTCCTTGGAGTTGCTTGCGCGTTTTTCTCCATACATACATTTTGAAGAGAGCAACTAGCTTCAACTTTCTTTAAAACTTTTTAAGTGCCTGTACTAAGTTGGTCTAATTAAAATAAATGCTTTGACTTTGACCTGTAAATGATCTTAATTAAAATAAATCATTTGACTTGGCCATTACGTAAAGATGAATGATGAAAGATGAAGTAAAGTGAGCGAGTGTGAGTGTGATTAAGATGTTTATCAAACGAGAATTATTTAGGCGTTTTAACGGCGATCTCTTTAGCTAAAAACTACCTACCGGCTCTGGAGGTCTTAATAAAAACGCCCCTAGAGACAAGAAACTCGCCTACCTTTAAAATATTATGGTAGCATAAAATATTAATGCTCTAAGGCCTTCCTGAATGTGTCGTAAAAGACGACTGAGGGATAAGCTGAGAGAAAAGATCTTTCAATTATTTATTCAATGGAATTCCATTAGAGCAGCAGGATAATAGAATTATTTTCTTAATAATTATTTAATGTAGTCTATCAGTTTTCTTTTTGTGTCGTGCTAGATATTTTTTTAGTTATTTAAACTTTATGTAAAGTCTAAGTCCCGGCTATCATTCTCATCATCTGTCATCTGTCATTTTTGACAGTCGTTAAGTATAGTCCGAAGCCGGGAATTCTGACAACCAGTATTACCAAGAGGTATCGTATTGCACAATAACTAGGTTGTGGAGGTCAGATAGGCAGTCGCTCTATGTAAAATAGAATAGTAGTCTTCAGCTGCATCTGGTTAGACTGGAAGCCGACCCGAACATAGTTGGGAAAAGGCTAGGCAGAGAGGCTAGATAGGCAGATAGATTTAAACTGTATTCAACAAAAAGTAAAAAGGCGGACTTAGTGTTTTCAAAACAAGCCAACTTACAATCTCACAATAATTCAATTTATTAGTTCACAGTCATTCAAAAATATGTCAAACGTAGCTCAAATGTTACAATCCAAAACTTATGCTAAGAAAATACTTAAAAGTTTTAAAATTCACTTCGAAAAATGATTTTTTCTTGACATGGGTTGGTTTATTTTCACAGAATTAAACTCTGAAGTAAATCTTTGTCTGTTGGCCCCGTTATATGGGAAACTAATTTTTCACTCAAAGTTTTTTGTCTAGAAATAAAAGCCATTGTATTTTTTAAACAATGGATGTTCGGAAAAGGTTAATTGATTTCCTGGGTGACCACTTAGCTTGCGGGGAAGTGGCCAGAAGGTTTTCTTTTAAAGAGGTTCTATTAAATAAACTGGAACCTTCTTTTTTTTACTTTTCCTCTTAATTGAAAGCAAGCTGAGGTAAAAGTTTTTATTATCTTAAAAATGATTTGTTAGAAAATTTGGAATCTATTATTGGTCAAGATGTTCAGAAAATCTTTACAATATGATTTATTTTTTTGGTATTTTATATAGGATATTTTTTGGTCTAGATTAATATTATTGCAATTAGAAGTAGGTACTGGAAAAAAACCATTATGATATATCTACATAACTTATATACTATTGAAGGTAATTAAAACAAAAAAAAAACGAACAAACGATTAACGTTTCGAATCGAATTATAATGTTGGCAGCACTGACAATTTAATGCACAAAGAACCAAAATTTAAAAATACATCCTCACACATTAGTACCAACGTAACAAACGCAACATTTCCGTACCACACGTTGTAATGTAATCGTAATAATGGTAGCAAAAAACGCCATTATTTTTATCTTATTGTTGCTGACCGTACGTTTGTACAAATGTAACGGTACAAACAAACATTTTCCTGTATATCTGAGATATTACTTATTTACAGGAAAAAATCCGGCCAAGGGCGAATCTGACTCGGACTAAAGGTTCCATTCAAAAACAGACACCGAAAAAGAAACACTTTTCTTATATTTTTCTTTTTAGTAGCTGACCCGACAAACGTTGTTTAGGGGTATCAAAAATATTTAACGGCCTACTGTCCGGTTAGACCTACCAAATATACACAAAAGAAAAACATAAAAATCGGTCAAGCCCCTTCGGAGGAGTTTCAATACTTAATATTTTTAACCCCCGACGCAAAAAGAGGGGTGTTATAAGTTTGACGTGTCTGTCTGTCTGTCTGTCTGTCGGTCTGTCTGTCTGTCTGTCTGTCTGTCTGTGGCATCATAGCTGCCGAACGGATGAAGCGATTTCAATTTAGTTTTTTTTGTAATAAAGGTGACCTATGTGCGAGTGTTCTTAGACATGTTTGATGAAAATCGGTTGAGCCGTTTAAAAGTTGTGGGGGTGAAAGTAAGGAAGAAAAACCGAATGTCTGTAAATATACTCGAGTGGGGTCTCAAACTTAACAAAATCGACATTATCATAAGTAGGTACCTATAAAAAGTATAAAATAAAAAACTAAATTAAAAATTTAAAAAACCCCCAACACAAAAACCTAAGTTCCCTTTAAAAAGTAAAAAAATAACAAAAAAATACGTCACGTTGGGGGAGACCGATGTTGCATTTAGGATACGATCGTCCCGAGCGGTCCCCCAACGTGACGTATTTTTTTGTTATTTTTTTACTTTTTAAAGGGAACTTAGGTTTTTGTGTTGGGGGTTTTTTAAATTTTTAATTTAGTTTTTTTTATTGCTTTTCCATATGTATTCTTAGGTGGTAAATATATGTATAATTGAGATCATTATGGACCCTGTAGGTCCATAATGATTATAATTATGGTGTTTGATTATATAGTTTGGTTACAAAAACTGACACGAAAATTTTATAAACATAAATTATAAGTTTATTATTTGCTGTTAAAGCGGCAATAGAAATATACACTCTCAAAAAAAAAAACAAATCTCTATCTACTACGATTCATGAGAAACAGCCCGCTGACAGACAAACTGCCTGACAGCAGAAGCTTAGTAATAGGCTCCCGTTGGCATCCTTCAGTTACGGAACTCTAAAGCCGGCTTTTCACTGCGGGATGTAATGTAATATATATTACATCACGAGATATAATTTAATATCGCTCACCATACTATTTAAGAAACCTCTTTACACTAAGCTGTAATATATATTATATCCCAAACTATAAATATTTTTTCGACCGAATGGGCGGTAAAGAGGAGATATATATTTTACCTCACGTCCCGGACAACGCATCCCCCCTGCCTCGCCCTCACTTTGAACGGAACGGTGCAGACTGTAGAACTGTTTGAACCAAATATATATCTTTCAGTGTGAACAGCAACTGCGGGATGTAATATATATTCCAGGATGTAATATATATTACATCCCGCAGTGAAAAGCCGGCTTAAGAAGTGTGTTACGTTGATGGTTCTACCTATTGAACTGACAGTTGACACGTCATGTCCGGCCGGTATTCACGAGTGACATCTTTAGAACTGGGTTTTGATAAGGTAGAAAATATGTTGTTTGTGATTCTTTTGGGCTCAAGAACAGGTGTTGATGGAAGGTCTATATTTTAGTTTTAGTATTTTCTTTTTGTAGGTCTTTAGTAGCTTGGATTTTTTTACCTAGGTCACATGACTTTAGTAGCATGGAATTTACCCAGAACACATGAAAAAGAAAATTCGAAGAAAAAAAATGATTTTAGTTTAATAGGTACTTCTACCTGTGTTGTACCATTGCTGTACAAAAGCCTGTTGGGACGATATAGGTTGAAAAAATAATTTCTAAATCCCAATCAGAGTGGATACAACAGCTAAAATTACGTATTATTCTTTTGTACAGTCGACAAGTTATTTACTAAATAGGCAAAAATAATCATCATCGGTCGACGACACCGCCTTTATATTTTTTTTATTTGTTCGTATTTAATTTATATTTATGAACAATTAAGAGAATTAAGATTTTTTTTGGACAGCTTTATTGTATTTAATTAATATATAAATATTAATTAAATTCATCATATATATATTTCATGTCATTGTACATAATAATATGTACAATGACTTAAAATAAGAAAACAGAAAAAAAAACAATAATAAATAAAAAAAAGAAACTTAAACTATACGGTATCAACACATCACTCCCTCGCATCGCCGTTAATTGGACATGAGCCTAAAAAAAGACTTCACAACACACTCACAAAAGTATTTCCAAATTAACAGCCTTCATACCAAATAGTGTATTGGACTGTACACAAGATGTTTCTCGATCATCGAGCCGAAATGCGTCTCAACACTATTCAAGAGTCGGGACGATCTTAATTAATGAAGTGTCGATTGCCTGTTTATTATGTTTTGGAGGTATTGACCTTTCTTAATAGGTCTTTAAGGGTTCAAATGGAAAGCATCCACTAGTTCAACAATGTAATAATGAAGGTAGACTACAGGTTGAAAATGCCTTAGGCAGTTTGCCCTTGTTTGGCAATTTTCTTTAAACTTGTAGACTAGGCTTAGGTATATAAATAATCATTTTATAAAGAGGTTTTTTGTTTGTAAAGTTTAGGGCAAACTGAGCAATAATAATTGGTCTAATAGTTTAATAAAGGATTTTTAGAAACAACAACGAGGTAGTTCTACTAACTTTTTAGAATGATCGCAATTAAATCTCAGTCTCAATCTGATAAAAATGCTTCAAATTTCTTTAAAATTTTTGACATTTAATGTCGGTAAGATATTTTTTTTTTTTTTTTGTAGACGGGTAATCATCAAATAACTTCCCCCGCCCTGGGCGGGGCGGGAGGGAGTGTCAGACTTTTACTGACTAAAACCCGTCTATGTTCCTTCATGTGCCCTTTGCGTTCTGGGGGCGCGGTATCTCTTTCGAACAACCCGCAGCCCCGGCAGGCATCGGCCCTCAGTGGCCCCATCCAAGTTTGCTGACATCTCTTTGAGGCGCGCGTGGAACACGAACGCGCCGTCGACACGGTCTGTCGCTAGTGAACGTACGGACGGTGAGCTACCCATTGCTCACCGTCCACAGACACGCGTCTACGGTGGCCGGGAGTCGTCTCGCGGCTCCCGACGCCCGGAGCGTCTACCGCGGCGGCCGCTGGGACGGGGGATTGTCCTCTCCCTCTCCCGTCCCGCCGCCTCCTTCTCTAGCATTACAGCTTCGCAGAAGGAGGCGACTGCTTCCCATTCCCTCTCGCTCCGGACCATGGCCTGAACCAGTGCCGAACGCGAGAGAGCGCCGCCGCCGATGGCCGCCTCGAGGACTCGGCGGTGCTCAGCCCAAGCAGGGCACACCGCCAAAGTATGCTCCACCGTGTCCTCGGGGCGATCCTCGCAATGGTGACACCCGGGCGTTTCCTCCCGCCCGATGAGGTGCAGGAACCTCCCGAACTTTCCATGTCCGGTGAGGACCTGCGTCAGGCGGTAGGTGAGGGCGCCGTGGCGCCGCTCAAGCCACTCCTCAAAGAGGGGACTTACCGCCTCAATCAAGGCGTGCCCTGGTAAGATGGAATTGCGACTAAATTTTGATGGTTTTTACACTAAAAGGTTTCCGACCCTGACCGACTATGAACCTTTTTTTTAAGGATGGGAAATTATGAAATGGCTTCTTTCGCCCTGGATGGAGGAAAGGAGTGTCAGACTTTTACTGACTAAAACCCATCCGTGTTCCTCCTAATGGCCTTTGCATTCATGGGCCGCGATTGCTCTTGCGGCCTCGTCTACTATGCTGACATCGCTTTGAGGCGTTGCCTACGTGTGCATTCACACGACCACCCAGAAACTTCGCATAAACTCTACTCCAATATGAATAGAGCCTTACACACATTTCTTATTTCTAGTAAAATGCCATCTATCACTAGTTTATCGCCGCAATAATATGAGGACTTAAGGAGCTCCTAAAGATGAATTGCTATTGGTCCGAAGCGAGTGTATTTTATAATATGTGGGTGGGTACAATAAGAGCAAACTTGAAAGGTCTTGAAAGATCGATTGGTATGATATTAAATTCCGTTGGTCTAGAATTCTCGATACCTAGGTGTGGAAATAGAAGCGCTTTGGCATTGAGTATAAATATGTAAGAGCCACTCTATTTTCTTTGTTGTCTGAAGTTACTTGTAGTTGTCATAAGTAAACGATATGATTTTATTCTGTTTCTCATATTCACTTACTTTTTATGTGTCATGATGGCCTAGTTCGTGGACTTGCGGCTTTGATTTCGATGTAAGGTAAGTATTAATGTGACATTTTCAATTCATAATTATGTACTTTCTTAGTTTACCTTGGACTTCACTGTCATCGGTGGAGGAAAATATCGTGAAGAAACCTGGGCCTATTAATAATTTATGTCTGCAATTATTGTCAATACGCCTTGAACAAGTGTGGTAGGTAATTAATGCTGCTTTTATTTTACAATGGGACTATAATAGGCTGGTATTATTGTTATTTTAGTTTTTATCTAAACTGTGTATGTTATGTCAAAGCTACTTTTTCATCGATTGAGTGAGGTGAGGCGCTAGAGGTCCTGGGTTCGATTCCCAGGTCGAGCAAAAAGAGTTATTGGGTTTTTCTATGAAATTCTCGCCCCCTATTACATGGGACCTAAATATACCGGTGAACTGTGGGTGTATACTGGTACACCACTGCTTCCCCACTGCGTCCCTTCGGGGAATACAGGCGTGATGGTATTTTTTTTTAAGTGAGGTAACATATTACTTGTTCCTTTGACTACCAGCAAAAAACTAATTAATAGTTTGCAAGCTGGATCCAAATCTAATAAATTACTTTCAGTCAGCAACAAAACTTTAGTACAGACATCTGGCTATCCGAACTTTTTCTTTTTATCAATAAATACTTGATCATAATTTCCTAATTGATCACCTAAGCTCTCTAGCGTATCCTATGTTACATTCTGTACTGAATAATAAATGATCCTAAGTGGCGCACTCCTTAAGCTAGTCTCTAAGGACCAGTGATATGTCATAGATTATGTAGCAGGAAGATTAGCTTGGTCGGTTTATAAGGGAGAGCTATGTTTAATCTATGAAATCTATAGGTGTACTCCCTAGGTAATGTGATTTAGAGTAGGTGATTTTTTTAATGAGCGTATAGGCCTGTTTGGTGTGTAGTGTGACCAGAATGGATAAGCTAAGGAATGAGTATATTAGAGGACGTCTGAAAGTAGCGCCAGTGACAGAAAAGTTGAAAGGGAACCGTTTGTCTTGGTATGGGCATTTGAAGAGGAGGGATGAGACGCATGTGACTAAAAGAGTTATGAATATAAATGTGGATGGATGGAAAGGAAGAGGGAGGCCAAAGAAAAGATGGATGGATTGTGTGAAAAATGATATAAAAGAGAAGGGCGTCAGTGATAGCATGACGGTTGACAGGTTGGCATGGAAGAAGAAAACATGTTGCGCCGACCCCAAGTGATATGGGATAAGGGCAGGAAGATGATGTATAGGCCTGTTTACTGGTATTAACAAAACAATAAATAATAGCTTAATTTCTATTTCTGAATTGTTGTTTTTTTGTATCTGTCTGTCTACAATGAAAGGTCGATTATGTTTCATGGCGGTTGCTCCTCGTGTCAGTTATTTCAGACAATAGACTACAATTTTCCTCTTAAAATTTTCCCTATTTGTGTTTTAGCTGTTGTAATTATAATCTCAACAATATTTTTAACTAGCTTTTATGTGATTTTTGCTTACAGATCCCTCAAATATTTGATGATAATATTTAGCCTGAAGTACTTAGGGATAACGTAAGCCTCCTACGAACAAAACATTTTTTAGAATCGGACACGTAGATTTGGATATTAGCGCGTTCAAAGAAAAAAAAAAACAAACCAATAGATAAACGAACTCCTTAGCTTTATAATACAAAGTGTAGAGAAGAAACCCTCTTTACTTAATCATTGGAATTGCACCGCCGAAGAAGACGATGATATTCTAAATTTTTCTCAAAAACTGATTTCAAAAATGATTATGAATACGCAACGAAATCTACCAAATCCTAAATTCGAAAACCTTATCTAAATATGCAGTCAGACGCGACCACCAGAATTCATTTTATATTTAGAGATTCTGTTTTTATCTTTTAAAGTCAACCGTTCGGCAGTCTAACACTTTGACCTTGACCTGACCTAGCGTATTGCGGAATTTGAATAGAATAAGAGGTCAGTATATACTGGTTTTGTAACTTTATACTAAGTTTCAAATCAAATCACTTTATTTGTAGATCATAGGTGAAAAAATACATATATGCAGTTGTTAGTGCTCTTAAAATTATCGCTATGTCTTGCCGTCAGCGGCGTACAAATATTCTAATTTTAATTCTAAAATATTCTAATTACAATTACGAATTATTACTATGACAATCTCTAATTAATTAATATGTCAATTTTCAATTACTAATTATTACTATGTTATTAGTTTATTTGGCTGATAGAAAGGTAACAGATATCCTACGATCCTAATTTCTACCCTATCCTACCATACCTGCTATAACAAACGCGAAAGTTTGTGACGATAGATGGGTGAATGAATGGATGGATGGATGTTTGTGACTCTTTCATGGTTAAATGGCTGAACGTAATAAGGCTAAAATTTGGCACAAATACAACCATTAATTTAGATTATTATTCAGTTTTTATTGCGGCCGAGGGATAATTTAGGACTTTGACTTAGGCTTTGGCGTTTCCCCTCGTTTAAATGTTTTATGTAAGACCTTTTTAGGGTCCCGTACCCCAAGGGTTAAACGGGACCGTGTTACTAAGACTCTAACTGTCACGAGGCTGTATCTCCTGAACCGTAATAGTTAGACAGTTAAATTTTAACAGATGATGTATTTCTGTTGACGTTTTAGCAACAGATATTAAGAAAGATAGTAAAAAAGTATTTGAGGGGGATCCCATACAAACGGACATATTTTTTTGCCGCTTTCATAAGTAGTTTTACGGAACCCTTCGTGCGCGAGTCCGACTCGCACTTGGCTGGCTTTCGCTTTTTATATCTAACATGTAAAGGTATTTAAAAAAAAAACAACAACACGACGTAGTAATAAACTTGGACCCAAAGAACACAACACATCATTACTATAACCTTATCCCAACAAACAATTGTAACCCAATTTCTTTGCAATCGCCGACATCAAATGTCCACATCCATATTTACGTGGAAGGGCTGTTGGGCTGTTGTCCATTCAGAAAGGGCACGCTTGAAGGACATTCTTTATGATTTATCGTTGGCGTGTCCACCACATTCCTTTCTTGTCTAACCCGTATCAGCTGGTTGCTTGCCGCCTCTTTATACAGCTGTCTGCCTAACCCTTTGTGCCTCTTCATGAATAATTAAAATGTATTTAAGTTTGGGCTAATTAGGTTTAGCTTATGTTCTTTAGTTTAAAAGATTTATTGATTGAATTTGAAGGTGTGTCCTTAGTTTAGGAAAGTGTTACGGAATTGATTATTTTTATACATACTGGCTTTTATTTTATGGGAAAAAGCCTGAAATATGAAAAACAAAATGAGCCATTGTAGGCCATTTTTGTAAACGATTATGAATATTTTCACCCTTAGAAAAATCGGCGGTGAATTCAATGTCATATTATATCATATTCACCCGACCGAATTTTGTTCAATTTCAATCGAAAATAATCAAATAAGCATACAAGAGATACCTTGTAAATATAAATTCGATTTTAAGTCTTACGTGTCAAGTAGTAGTGTAGTGTACACACACGTGTACACTATACTGGAGTGCACCTGTGTTTGTGCTTACATAAGCTAAAAACCAGGTGCGCTCCTTTTTTCCTAACAGTCCGATGGGAAGGCAATCCCACAGGACCGAAGAGAGATCAGGCGTCAGCTAACTGTCAGCATTGCCATTCAAGTGGCAATGCTGACAGTCTTTAGGGCACTTGTCTTATTGACAGCAATGTAGACAATTTTACAACTGCCTCGTTAGCCTAGTGGTCCTAAGCACGACTGCTACGCTAGAGGTCCTGGGTTCGATTCCCAGGTCGAGCAAAAAGTGTTATTGGGTTTTTCTATGAAATTCTCAGTAGCAGCTCGGAGTTTGGATTTGTGCCCGGGTAATGACAATAGGCTCGCCCCCTATTACATGGAACCTAAACATACCGGTGAACTGTGGGTGTGCATTGGTACACCTCTGCCTAACCCTTCGGGGATTACAGGCGTGATGGTATGATGATGTAGACAATTTTTCTGCTCTCTCTACTCTCAACAGCCTACTGTTATTAACCGAAATAATAATTACCATATGCCAGGATACTTTTCTTTCCCAAGAAAACACAAACTACATAACAAGATTATGTATTACTCTGTTTAAAAGCGGGCTGTAGTTAAAAGATATGGAGCACATAAGAGCTGGCCCACTTAACGACACATCACTGAAACTCTCACGGCGGCACGGAAAATAGTCGTTACATAAATATTACCATTTTGTAAGGAACAACAGATTATTTATGAGATACATACATGGAGCTCATTTAGAAGCAGGTGAGGAAGTACCTACTTACGTTGTTATACGTAAGAATGTTTTAGGACTAGCGTCTGCCCGCGATCGTGTCCGCATTTAGGTTAAGTGTACCAAAAACATGGCCAGTAAAAGGATTTTTATTATCGCATTATCGCATTAGTACTTTGAGAAATGATCTCTTACAACCAAACAATTTTACATCTATATAATATTAGTGATTTAAGTTATTTAAAAGAAAAGAGAGTAGAATTAGTAGGATTTTACATAACTTATTTTGTATAATTTTCAGTATAATCTAAAATTCATGCATGGGGTTGCCATATATTTAGAGATACAAATTCAATAAGCACGAATAGATCATATTCCGAATTTAATAAGTTTATAAATATAATGAAAACACACACAATGCCACTTTTTCTGTTATATTAAATGATTTATGGTATACTTGACAACCACACGGACATTGTCACGCACAGAAGCTGGTACAAAAATAAAACCAAATCCTATCACAGTCAAACATTCAAAATGTCCTTAAAATTCCATTCAAAAGTGACTTTTTAAATACCACTGACTTTTCATTCCGTCCAGTATATTTCTCCCCACACAATAAGTAAATCTCCATTGTTTTACACGCAAAAATGGAAAGTGAATATAGAATTAGGGACCAGCTTTATATGAATAATGCGAAGCCAGCCCGGATTACAGTTGGGTCGGTCATAACGTTGGAATGAAGGATTAATCCTTGGTTCCCATAAGCTACTGACCGTTTTGATGTTACGATCCGTTACTGTTTCGCTGAACAATGACAAAGCCGACTCATAAACCTGAAACCTGAACCCATTTATCTCGTGTTTTTTTAATGTTTCGTGCATTTATACCAGACACAATATCATATAGTCTTTAATACGCAAACTGCCCATCAAATTAAGTAATGTTCGGTGAAAATTATACCTAGTTGGAAAACGAGTTTTATTTTTGGTGTGAAATATCACTTTGGTAGTATTTAATGTCATTATGATCATATCGGCCACAGGACGGCGCGTGTCCACGGGCCACGCGCCGCATAGGATTCCAAAAGGACCGTCTGAAAACATTGTACTTACATGAGTACATGCAACAGTACAGGGGTCACAGGGCAGATTCAAAAATTGGTTTTCGTAAAAAACAAAGGGGAAGTTATTTCCGTAACCAAAAGATTTCCAGGCATAGTCCAGAAAAATAATAATCGCAGTGATGGAAAGGTACTTAACCTTGTTAAACTTTCCCAGAGTCTTAAAATAGAAAACGTCTCGTTTTACCATATCAGAACCGACCTTAAACCTCACACTTCCCAGAGATGTCAGCTCGGATATAAGATAATTAAGGTCCCTAAAGTTATTACAATCCCAAGAACCTAGTACCTAGATAGTAGGTACACAGGTGTCGGCTTATATTGGACGGCCGGTAATGGGATGTATCGAATTTGAAGCTTTGACGAGCTTCCACAGAATAATTTAGCTAATGAAAGGGCAACAACATTCGATCCAAAATACAAAGAGCCGTTTATGAAGATTACAGGGGCTTCGGTAACTACAAAAAAGGGTAAAAATTGTATAAGGTTCGTCACCTTAATGTTTTTAATTTTTCAAGGGATTTGCAGTAGCGATTTTTAGTGTCTACGTTTTAATGATGGAATGTTAGTATTTTATCTTTGATTTTAGCCATCGGGTTTTGTTTGATATTATCCGGGCTATGACAAAACGTGGCGGCGTGGAGTGACGTGGATTATGATGCGATTCAAATTACGCATTTGTTTAGATTGGTGGAAATATCGATTTCAAACATAGTTACAGCATCAACTTAACACATCAACATTTCAACTTTGCCTCTAGAATGATAACGCATTTGCAACGCCTCTGGTGTTATAGATGTCTATAGGCAGCAGTGACTACTTAACATCAGATGAGCCGTAGTCGGTTTATTTGCCATCCAATGATACCAAAAAAAAAACAAGTATACATTTCGTTTAGCCATAGGTATACCAAATTAGTTGTTCGACTTATGTATAACCAGTTCCAAGCTCTAAATCTGTACTTACACATATATGATGGTAAAAAACCATGACTTGAAACAAATCTTTCCAAGACACTGTTTCCTTAACGTATCCAATGAGACGGCATATCACGATCGCCTTCAGTGAAATCACGACATTAGTTCGTGTGAATTCAGAGAGCAGATGATATCCAGACGCCTTAAATCATACAATAATTACTATCTATTACGAAGTACAGTATAACAGAAGAGATATTATAATATCTTAAATCAAAATGATAGACCAAGATCATATTGATGCCAAAATGTATGTACTGTTTCAGGAATGTGTATAGCCAAATAAATTACATATAGGTACATTTATTTCTCTATACTAATAATACATATAATAAAGAGGAAAGATTTTTGTTTGTTTGTATGTACCGAATAAGCTCTGAAACTACTGGACCGATTTCATTAAAAAGCTACATTATCACTGATTAACATAGGCTATATAACATTCCTGCCGGGGCTACGGTTCCTGCCGGGGCTGCAGGTTGTTCGAAAGAGTCACCGCGCCCCCGGAACGCAAAAGGCACATGAAGGAACATAGATGGGTTTTAGTCAGTAAAAGTCTGACACTCCCTCCCGTCCCGCCCAGGGCGGGGGAAGTTATTTGATGATTTCCAATCTATAAAAAAAGGCTATATAACATTACGCTACGACACACGGGAGCGGAGCAGTAACCAAAGACGTAACTTACCGGATGAAATTAATCAAGCGGACGAATCGCTAGTATTGTTAGAGGAAAGATTTTTTTGTTTGTTTATACCGAATAAGCTTTGAAACTACTTAACCGATTTAAACCATTTTTTCATCAATAGATAGCTAAATTATCAGCAAGTAAGATAGGCTTTATAACATTACGCTACAATACACGGGAGCGGAGCAGTAACAAAAGACGTAACTTAATCGAGTGAAATAAGCCACGCGGACAAAGTAGCGGGAATTTGCTAGTTTGTTATTAATAGATAATGGTCCTGCATACAAGGACGGTAGGAGTTGGGTGTAGATCTTGGTCAAAGATTTATGACCAGCGCATAATGTCCACATTTTGTGCCCAAATTATTGGTGTTATTGCTATGGGGGAATTTTTATTTTTAGTCAGCCATATTAAATGGGCTGTTTGTGGAATCAATGTGGTATGCTATTAATTATGCTGTAAATATTATGATGTGGACCCTCTTTAAAGGCAGTGAAAAGACACTTAACGAAGCCGATCATTGCAATTTTTTTTTGTTCTTGACCATTCCTGTGAACCTCCTGGTTACACAGATATTAAAATTAAATGTTCCTACTACCTGTACGCTTATTATAAGAAAAAATGTTTCAAATATTATATAACTAAACTTTAAATGCCACAATGTATTACCGTTGCACCCGCAAATACAATGTTTTGCATGCATAAGTACTATCAAAAACAGCAATTTTTACCACCTGAAGTATACTTAGAACCGAAGGACCAAATTCATAGTCAACGGCTACAAGACATGATGTGTCTTTATACACCTAATATTTTATACTCATCTACATAACTAAAGCTACTGTTAATCCTTTGAGCCCGTCTGGAAGCTTCAGACAAGTTTTGTCTTAAAGGAAGCAAAGGATTGTGGATCGAGCTCATTGTTGGCGTCCCAGTTACCGCCTCAAAGGGTTTATCACGAGAATGTATAACGGGAATAACGCAGTAATTTATATCTGAAGATTATGGAAGACATTGTTAATAATTTTGTTGCTGTAATTAACCAAGTTTGTTCGTGTTAATCGTGTTATCATGTCACACAAGAAAAGAAAAGAACAGAAAAGGACCAGAGAAAAGGCTGCATATGGAATAAGGTCCATTAAACTAAAATTACGTAAGCACAATTTGAGTAAAAGTAAGTCTCCCACGTCCGTACTTACTTAATACTTTAGTAAGAGAATATGAGAAAAAAACATATCAATAAATACTTGACTGACAAAATAATGAATTTATAATACGTTGACTACACTATGAATACTATTCAAACCAGCCAGGCATACCATTCAAATAGGGATATTACTTCCACCAAAATAAATTTAAATGTTTAGGTATTTTATAAATTCTATCTTCTTTTAACCATTCAATGTTTGTGTAGGTAAATACTTAGATTTATTCCTAATTTGTTTTATTTTAATTTGTCGCCTCCACATGTATTCTTACAAAATAACTTTTTGAATTTATGCCTTAATACTTGGTCTTAGTCACCCGGATTTTAATCAAAATCATAAAC
The DNA here is from genome assembly GCA_932526535.1 of Caradrina clavipalpis. Classification (NCBI taxonomy): domain Eukaryota; kingdom Metazoa; phylum Arthropoda; class Insecta; order Lepidoptera; family Noctuidae; genus Caradrina; species Caradrina clavipalpis. The sequence goes on from OW052110.1 coordinate 5,827,386, forward strand.
AATGTATTTTTTACATCCTAATAAAGCTTTTTCCCATTGCTAACATTGCTCATTATATTTATAACCTCTTTAAAACATTCAGATTCCATTTAGCTTGCCCAACACAACCTGTTTATCATTTAATCTGTTACATTTTAAATCAAGTCAAAAATAGAATCAGCCTCTATTCTTAAATTCAGACGGAAACCGGACTTGTATGCCAGAATTAAACAGGCTACACTGAAATAAAATATGAGCGGGTTTTTCTAACTTTTTAATGAAACCAGCAGCGGTTTGTTAGCGCTCCCGCGTAAATAACAGGCTTTTAGCTTTTTTCGTTGTGCTGACGACATGTTGACAGGGACGTTTAATTAGTTAATACTGTGTGGAGTTAATTTTTGGATAGTTTTGTGTGTGTTGTTGTGAAAAGGCTGTTGTTCAATGCTGGGAAAGCAGTAAAACTAACTTGTTGTAGTAATTATTTGACAAAATATAAAAAAAAAATCTCTGATTTCCAATTTTTTGCTTGTATTTTTTACATTTAATTGATACTGCCATGGAATGGAAATGTTATAAGAATTTTTTTTTTCGCGGCGATGTTTTATTTCTTTATTCATTGAGTTTTCGGGCCCTGTAGTTGGCCATGTTTATCGCGACATTAGTTGAGTTCCAATGTCTTCTAGACTAGTGAAGGTGATGTTTTCTTTTAAAACCCCTGCAATCAATGGCCAGAACTCTATTTCTTGCCACTTTATCATCAAATCTTAAGTTTATAATTTTTTTGTCATAAGTTAAAAACAAATGAAAGCGCATTTTATCGTTCTACAAGCGAATTTTCAAACGCAGCGTTATATTTTCTTGAAGCTGTTTTTCCGAAAAATTTCAAGAGATTCTTTGAGATATAAATGTAATAATAAACTACAGCTAAGTTCCCTCTGTGGAACTGGACGGAAGAGGAATGGGGTCAGTGTGGCAACGTCTGCAAGCATTGGACGACTAGCTGTCTTGTTGTTAAGGGAAAGACAGCTAGGAATAAGACGGTTGAATATGAAATAGAGGTCAATATCAAAGGCAAAACATTCATTTATATTAAACCATTTACTGTACCTTTTGAATTGTTAATCATTCTGTCAGTAATCAAAAAGATAGTAGCACGTGCCAAATTGTAGGTAGGTCCTCTATTAATCGTGAAAGAAACTCCACGGACACACTTATTTATGAAGTTTTCATAAAATCTCGGTTACATTATTTTTTTTTGCTTCTTCAATATGTGATAACAATGTAGGTAAAGAGCAATATGAATATATATATATATATATATATATATATATATACATATATATATACCATCACGCCTGTATTCCCCGAAGGGTTGGGCAGACGTGTACCAATGTACACCCACAGTTCGCCGGTATATTTAGGTCCCATTTAATAGGGGGCGAGCCTCTTCTCCATAGAGACCTACGTTTTGGAACGAGCAACTAGCTTTAATATTAAACTGTAACTTCTTGACAATTCAAAAGTGCCTGTAAATGGTCTAATTGAAATAAATGCTTTGATTTGATTTGATTTGATATTGCCATTAACCGGGCACAAATCCAAACTCTGAGAGCTGCTACTGAAAATTTCATAGAAAAACCCAATAACACTTTTTGCTCGACCTGGGAATCGAACCCGGGACCCCTTGCACAGCAGTCGCACTTGCGACCACGAGACCAACGGGGCAGCAATATGAAACAATAAATAAAATAAAATATAAGCCATGATAGGTAAGAGATGACGCAGTATATCGTATGTTGATGGTCCTTGTTCAAAAACAGTTCCATTAAATATGATTTTGTTAGTCTTTTATGCATGTAATATGCGTTTAAAATGTAAAGTACCGTCATCTTCTTTGTTCTTTTTTCACTTATTTTTAAGCTACCTATTGTACCTATAAGCTTTTTCTTATTTTATAGACCTGTTTTGTCTTTATTTTTTCGAAATTTGTTCATGTTAATAAGCCCTTTCACTTCGCATCTACATCACCGATTTATTGGTCATTCATCAAATTAATTTCATAATAAATAAATAATTCAATTTATGAAGCTACACAAACAAAACATTCATTTGAAAAATGTGTGACTATTAGCGTCAGATTGTTATCATAGATAACTAGAAATATTGAATAGCCATAGCCTAATAAAATCGGAAACAATAATAAAGTACTAAAGCCAGTATACCCACACTTTCCGTGTACAGATATTTGGCCTACACACTGATCTAATGAAGCACTTCAACCAAGGTCACAAGATAACTAAGCTTGCACATCCAATATTAAATTAATTAAATCAATTGATAACGATGTTCCAATTGAAATGATAACTGATATCGTTATCATTATTAGCGTTATCTACGCCTACTGATTTTAATATTAGGGGTACCGTGAAAAGCGATTGGAATGAGTGAGTATCCTGATTAAATCCATGTCTGTTTCTTTAAGGTGAAGCTTACTAAAACTTCATTAGGAATCCATTTACGATCGATTTCAGAAACCACAGAACGGCACCTGCTACGATTGTTTCATACTCCTTTCGCCTCGTCCACGTTCATACATCAGTAGTGCGATTCTCTAAAATGCAAACTCGAAAACGAGTCTCACTAAAGTGATCGCGCTCACTTCGATAACGAACCAACTTGCCATTGGTTTAGTATTCGTTCGCCCGTGGTGACGTCACCGGCGTGATCGTGTTTAACAGAATACCATATTGTAATCTCACTGCGGATTCAGCTTTCGATTAACGAAGTGAGGCTTAGAGAATCACACTGCTGGTCATAAAAGGACTTTTTATCTATTTAGTACAAAATGGTTTTATATGTCATTGATTGGATTTTAGTTATTTGTATTTAATAGTTATAACTATTAAATACATTTATCTAACAAACTAACAGCCACGTCTTTAGTTGCTACACCTGTAGGTCGATGATATTATATTTATAGCCCATAATCTTTGATAAACGGGCTATAAATAATGCAAAGGATTTTTCTCAAATCGGTAAATTTGTTTCCGTGATTAGCGCGTTCATACAGACGAATAAACTTTTCCGCTTTATAATATTAGTATAAAAGTAGAGATAATTAGGTAGAATAAAGACAGAAAACCAACATAAATTAATTATGTTAAAACAATCAATAAAACCATCACTGCATGACAGAATAATAATTCCTGCCGTAATTCCTGTAACATTCCCAAAGGACCAACTTTTTTGCCTCTTAGAACCAGCAATGTAATAATGGTAATAGCATAATCACACAAAAGTAAAATCTTTTCGACAAATCTAACAAAAGGGAACGGCGCCAACTTTCACAACTTTTACGGCTGCTCATACACGACTTGAATTTAAGGGGCTGAGTATACCTAATGACCCCTAGAGACGAAAATCATGAACTCTATTTTCGAACAATTTATTTTCGCTTGTCACTTTGTTGCTATGCGAAAAAATAGAACTTCAAGGACCAAAACTTGTCAGTGCCTTAACAAAAACCTTCGCCGCTATAGAATTAACCGTACTTACGTCAAGAAGCTCCAATTATTTTAATGTACCTTCTCATTACAATATCCTTAGCACTCCGGTACAATGCTGAATACCTCTTTCAGAATTTAAGCGTGTAATTTTGTACGACAGAAACCTATTTTGCACTGAAGACTGTACTCGTAATTTGTATTACGAAGTCTATGATAGAAATATGAATGAACAAGATTCTTTGCTGGTCCTTTCATTATGGAATTTTGCTGTATTATTTGTGTAAGTATAAAATGTTGGTATGAAGAAGTTATGACGTGCGTAGCTAAATTATTTTTTGCTTTTAGTTTCATTTATTTAACCGGTCCTTTTGGATATCTATCAGGGAGGGGTATGTCCAGCAGTAGACGTCCCGCGGCCGATATGATGATGATGATGATGGTTTAATTAACTCTTACTTATATTAATTAAAAGTCCAGGTTTCCTTACGATATTTTCCTTCACTGATCTCAATGATATATCCATGATAAACTTTAAAATAGCCAATCCACCTTGAGTAAGGGCGGTGATCAATGCTTGCGCATCACCGCTGGTATGCCAAAAAAGCTCCAAACTATGCACAATTAGAAACATAATGTACTTTATGCGTTAGGTAATAGCACGTTAATTGTAAATCTCGTTACGTTTTTTGTTTTAAACCTTTGGTGTAAAATTGGCTTGCGTCACTTTTTGTAATGTAATATTACGCTGTTTATTGTAGTCTTATCATTAAACAATATGAGAAAGTATTCATATTCTCCGAATGCTTACATTATACTCCAGTTATTCGGAAAATTTTGTATTCAATTGTGACATTCATTGGAAAATTTATAGTTGATGTGTTTATTATATTTCTCACCTCTTGCGTGAAAATACAAATGTGAGCTCATAGGTGCAAAATAAAACTCAGAAGAGCTAATTTTAACTCCTATATGCATCAGTAAACAGAAAAAAGCCGACTACAAATAAACAAAAATAATACGGTAATATTTATACTGGATCAAAAGCTATCAATACAATATCGTATCGCAATACCAAAAATCGAGTCTGAATAAACGATTATGAATATTCATAATATTTATGATAACAGTTTTTGTTCGGGATCCCAGCCGATTGGACAGCGAATAAGCAATGAAAATACAGGCTGGATGAAAAAATAATTTCAACAAAAAATTTCCCCTTTTAAGCGAACAAAAGGCAAAAAGTATCGATTTTATATTGGAAACCTGTTTCTTTTTTATATTATACTTGTATTCGTTTGGCTTTATGTGTGATAATGGAGGGCTGAAGGATTTACGAAGCGTTTTTTTATGTAAATTGGAATATCATAAAATGTAAGTCTGCAAATGTTCGTAAAAGCTTGAATGATATGCCGTTAGAAAGTATTGCTTTATTAGCTGAGTTTTTCAAATGGATTGGTGTTCCTAGTATTGCTTTGAAGGTATAGGAGTATACAATTGTTAGGATAATGTAAATGTAACATACTACCTTTTTGTTAATAGATATATATCTATGAATGCGAAAGGTTGGATGGATAGATATGTACACATACATACACATATATAAACTCACGCCTTTTTCCCATGGGTGTAGGCAGAAACCACAGAACGCCACCTGCTACGATCCTTACATACTGTCGTCATAACTAAGAATGCAGTAATCGCAAAATGGCGGTTCCGAGATAAACGCAAAAAACATATTTCATATGATCTGAGCAAGTTGTTCGTATTTTATTGGCCATATTATATATCTAAAAAATCGGAAAAAAATCAAGCTTTTACAAGATAATTTTCCTTTATTTAATTTACTAATATATGCAATTATAATACGTATTACTGCGTTTCGGTTTAATATCATGTCGTTTCCGAGTCACAGGATACTAAAATTAAATGCAGCACTTGCGCGTATTACTGCATTATGTCTTAGCACAAGTTGATTACTGCATTCTTTCTTAGTAATTATTGCCATTATTATATGCTCGGAACTAAGTTGAAGTGTACTGTGTCTTCTCAACGATTTATACAGGTGCATTTTAAGGTTAAGGTTTTTTTAGTCTCTTAGCTACAACCTAAGTTTTTACATCGTGGAATGCAAATAAAGTATTGAGTAAACTATACGGATGTTAAAAACCTACTTTATGTTCTTATAATATGCAGCATTAGGGTGAAATAAAAAAAACATGTTTTTGCAAATTCGAATTCGTATTACTCCACCGAATGACGTCGCCGAACTGATTTACTAAGACAAAACGCGGCAATGGATCGCACTGCTACGACGTACGTTTTCATGCAAGTACGGCGAAAATCATATCATAAAAAACATAGGGTAACTTAGCCGGTTTTCGGCCACTTAAGCGAACGTGTGACTTTGTGACGATTTTTCTCCATGACATTAAAGTCGCAGACTAGATTTTTAAATATTTTTGAACTCGAAATATAATGTAGTTTTGATATTTGTAGACCTTTTACTCGTCAGCGTTAAATTAAAATTACTGAAAATTAAAATGTCTGAAAGTAGCGATTTCACCGGTTTTCGGCCACCTGTTTCAGTTTCCGGCCATTATTTTGCTAGTTCTCGGCCACTAATCTGCTATTTGAAAAATGATCTATATTTGCTAACTAGTAGGTTCTATAATGGATTAAAAGCAAAAAATACGTATGAATCAACGATTTTAATTAAAAAATTAAACATATAGAAACATTTTAAACATAATAGTAGGAACATTGGTCAAAAAGGAAAAAGGATAATATGGCATAGCAAAAATAATTGAGATTATGGAAAAAATCTGCTTTTTGACTGGCCGAAAATACGATTTTTTAAACTAATTTTCGACCATCCCTTCAAACACGGCCGAAAAACAAATTTAAATTAATTAGTTTCCGGCCGTTGATCAACTTGCTTAATTTTCTAACTAGCTAATAAGATAAATTTTGAGGAAGTCCCTTTATGTCTGTATTGTTGGTGTGAGTGATGATTTCGATTCAGTTAGTTGATTTTTAATCGTTAGCTTTTATTGGCCGAGAATCAGTTAGTAAATTATTAGTTTTCGACCCTATCGATTAGCTTAGGCCGAAAGGTAAATATTAAAATTCTAATTTTCGGCCGTCAAATATTCAATTACTATTAAGTGTTATTACCACATAATTAGCTCAAAACATGCGGCCGACATCTGACTACACAAATCAAAAGCGGTTCTACTTTGTGTATAAAGCATTTCTTTTTAAAGAATTCCTTATTTAATAATCAAAAGAATCAATTAAATATAAACGGTTTTCTTCTAGTTTTCGGCCGGCCGGCCGAGGAGTAAATAGTCCCCCAAATCATTATCTAGTTTACCGGCCATCAAATTTAAATGTAAATAACATTATCTTTCTTCCATTTTAATTAAAATAACACTAATTAAACTTATCTCCCGTGCACAGAACAATAATTATGTTTATAAAACCGATAAACAACTTTGTAACTTAGCTTGCAAAAATTATGCGCGCACTATTTTTTTCACTAATTTCGACACACGCGTGCACCGTAAGACTTCCAGAGGGTCACAGACGACACAGTTGGATCATTAAAATTCTACAAAATTCAAAAGTTGTAGGGTTTATACCAATACATTAAGTAGGCGTTGTTTTTTTAAATGGGTAGGTTAAAGTGTCCTTATTATATTAATATAACAACGTACTGGCCGAAAACCAGAGGTGGCCGGCAAACCGGCTAAACTACCCTACTTCGAGTGAATTTTTTTATGAAAATAATTTTTTTTCATGTACATGAACCTCCTGGGATGCCATTTCTGGAAAAAAGTGAAAATCTCAAAAATGTCGATTACTGCATTCTTTGTTATCAGGGCAGCATACTACTTTCGCCTCGTTCACGTTCATACATCTGGTCATACAAGCACGCCGGTTACGAGTACTGCACACCCGACCTTTCTGAAGAACCTCACCGATAAGGTCAGGGTAGGTCTTTCTAGGGCGTCCCCTACCGGCGTTGCCACTCACATCTGCCACATAAATACCTTTTGTTAGTCGCCTTTCACTCATCCTCTCAATATGACCGAACCATCTAAGCATACCCTTTTGAACCTTTGTCACTACATCCTCATGATAGATAGGTATGTGTGTTCATGGATAGATATGTGTTACCTACTAAATAACGCAAGAACGGCTGAACAGATCTACATGAAATTTGACACAGAGTTAGATTATAGTCTCAAATAACACATACTACACACATACATACACACACTTTTTATACCGCTTTGTATTTTCGAGAGATAACCCAGAACTTTGGCTTGATTCTGAAATCTGTTAAATTTTATCCCGTTTTTGTGTTCCCTAGGAATAATTCAAAACTTTAGCTTAGTTCTGAAATCTACGCAGACAAAGTTGCGGGCAGTAGCTAGTCCTTACTAATATTATAAATGCGAAAGTAACTCTGTCTGTCTGTCTGTCTGTCTCTTCTTCACGCCTAAACCACTGAACCGATTTCAATGAAATTTAGCACAAATATAGTCTGGAACCCGAGAAAGGACATAGGATAGTTTTCATCCCGGAAATCCCCCGGGAACGGGAACTATTAATCCACGCGGACGAAGTCGCGGGCAAAAGCTAGTTAAAAATAAATAAGAAAAAACTAACATTAAACTGTGTTGTAGTTTAATGAAGACTTTGTTACTTTTCTAGTTCCTTTACTCCGCTTCTCTAAACTCTTGTACACTTAAAGTTCCATCAATACCAGAGCATTTTACTTGTAATAGAACACCGAGACGCTCTAGCTAACCACGTTGCAATAACACTCTAATGTATCAAGACGTTCTACGCTCTGCTACTTGATTTTACAAAGCAACAAGGGAATTTGTGTAAAATTTAATCGGGCAAAGACACGCGTACGGGCAAAACTACTTCTCCTTGCTGGTTAACGATTATAGGTAAGATTTTTTACCTGAGACACCGTTGAAAGTGGTTGCTATGTTAAACTTGATTGATTTTTAGTCAAGGATTTAAGAGTTAGTCAATTGACAGGTCGCTAAGTATTATTTAGCGTTATTTTTATAAGTAAGGCTGTTTGATAAAAAGTAAATGCAAAATAGTAAGAGTGTTACAGGTAAATGCTCACTTGCCTTGAAATTTGCGTAGTAGTTACTTAAGTGGTAGTAGAGCTCTTTATGAAGGAGCTAGTGTGGAGAAAGTACTAACACCATACCTATTTCTGCTGCAAAACAGTATTGCTGTATTCCGGTCTGGAGGGTTTGGGTGCTGGTGAAATTACAGGCACATGAGACATTTCAACTTTGATTCTGGGTTAGTAACGCTTTTGCTCTGGTGTTGCCGATGTCAATAGGCAGCGGTGACCCTTTAACATCAGTAAGGCCATCGGCGTCTGCTTGTTTGCCATCTAACGAAGTTTAAACAAAAAAGTCTAAGCCTTACAAAGCGTTAATGCAGATATTAAAGTTAAATAACATGAAAATTGTAAACGCGGGATAAATAATTGCAGCTTTTTTTCCAGATGGAAAATCATCGAATGACTTCCCCCGCCCTGGGGGGGCGGTAGGGAGTGTCTGACTTTTATTGACTAAAACCTGTATCTCTTTCGAATAACCCTCAGCCCCGGCAATAATTGTAGCCATCTTTAGGGTAGGTATATGCCTAGCAGTGGACGTAGTTCAGCTGATAACTATGATGATGATAAAATGGAAATGTACCTAATTTTATTTTTTAATTTGAGTCTTAGTTTGTCTTAACCTAGCTCGAAAAAATGCTAGTGTATATTCACCATTAAAGTTAGTACCTCATATAGCAGTTGTACAAAAGAAGTACCCAACGTGAACTCCGTTCAAACGTTCACTCGGTCAATCGTTCATTTCGGATCGAGTTCAGTCGGTCAGCTGCGGTAGAGTGAGTATTGTTTTTAAAGACTCAGTTAACCGGCAAATTCTCTTTGAGAGACGTGGGAACGTAATGAAAACGTCCTTCTGTTGTTTAATTATCTGACTTTGTACCAAATTTACCTTTTGTGGAAGGTTTTGTAGTACTAGCATCTGCCCACGACTTCGTCTACGTTTTAGCCCTTAGAAATAAGCCAAGGTTAAAAATTGATCCATTTAATCACAAATATGAGATGAAATTATCGTGTAATAAGCTAGATCAATATTTATATACATGTCAAATTCTTGATAATCTATTCAGGCATGAACGAGAAAATCCATCCATTCGTCTACTCAAACTTTCGTATTTATATTATTAGTAAGAGTTTTACTCCTATTGTTGATATAAATGCGAAAATTTTCGAATACCCTATAATCATTTATAGAATTTAGGATGTTCTATGCCTATTAATTCCAAGTTGTTCTATTAGACATTACTTAACATGTCATTTTGCGTATGTGTGCGATTGACATCTGATCCAAATTCGTGACGTCCAAATTAACCTCGCATGTGTAGGTACCTAATACAATTAATTTCCATATCATTAGCTATTAACCCTTAATCTTGAGTGGATCATCATTACGGTGAACAAGTTAATCCATGTTTAACCTTTGGTGGAAACTTAAGTTAACTTAAGCTTATAACGTGAGATCCTCTTGAAAAGGTACTAAGGTTATTGTAGTTTACTTGAGTTTGAGTTTATTTAAGCTATCATTTACAGTCCTACATATAAAGGTTAAGTAGGTAGGTAAGTACCCAATTCAAATTTACTGAAGTTAAAGTACTTAAGGTAAGTGACTGGTACATTTGACATTTGAACTTTCGAAGCTGTGCCCGCGGTTTTGCTCACGTAGACTTAAATGTAATGAAAATAAGTGTCATATACTATGTCATAAGCTCGCCCCCGATTACATGGGATCTAAACATACCGGCGATCCTTGAGTGTATAAGTATACCTCTGCCTAACTCTTCGGGGAATACAGGCGTGGAGGTATAATTAAGTATACTATGTCATCACAATCCTCCAAGTGAACCTACATAGTCGGTCTAAGTCTTGAAGCAATCCCGTATAAAAATACTGCCAGTTCATCTAGCCTATGTTATGGGTGCCTGGAGATGAACGGTGCTGCCAAGGTCAGCCCAAAAAAAGGAGGTGAGATAATATTTAAAAAAAAAATGTATATCTACCAATTTGAATATAATATGTTGTCCCGTACCTGAAACAAAAGAAAAGGAAATTTGTAAATTATATTAAAAATATTTAAACATCGTTCTTAAAAAGCTGTACCTAAATATAACGTTAAGTATGTATAAACGGTGTTAAAAGAACTGAATTACAAAATTCTGGAAAAGAAAATTCTGAATTGAGTACTGAATTTGATGGTTGTTACTAGATCGAATTTGAAACTTCACACGTACCACGAATTGACATACCTACACACAAACACATCCCAATATATTGTTTTGTTGTTGCCATAATTTAGTTTCATATAAAACCATAAAACGCAACACTGTAAAAAAAATAGAATATTTCCTAAAAAGTAAATTTAGGCGAAGTGAGCTTCAGTTGATTGCTTCAATATATGCATTAAGTAAGATGACCACTTAACCTAGATTCATCAAGGAAGATTTTCATAGATTATGGTCCTTCGATCCATATACAGTAAAGACCATAATTCGATTTAAGGACCACAAATAATTCTGAAATCCAAAGTTGGCTAAGAGAAATTGCAAAACTGCAGCGCATGAGTAGCAGAATTCTGAATTCTGATGTATGTAGATTAATAACAGATGAAAAGACGAGCGGTTTTATGTGGATGCATTTTATGGTGATATATGGTTTTACGATTATAGCATCCATTCGATCTTGCTCTCTCTTAAACATTTTAGTGGTTTTTGAAAACGAGTATTCTAAAGCCAGGAAATGTAGATCGTCAAAGCAATTTATACAAGTTTTATTGTTATCATGTCAGTGAATTGCGGTCCCAATGTCGCCAGACTTAGGTGCTATATTATATCGCTGACAAAATATTAAGAATACTCGTAGATAGAAAAATGCGTACTTAATTTGAATACTGGGCCATTTTTTTACTTGAACGTAAATGGGTAAACCTGAAAAACGGTACTACCATGAAACCAGCCAACACGCAAACTTAACTTCTTAACTATAGATTTTTCTATCTATTTCCAAAATTTCACCATGATAAAATTACTCAAATAGTCATAACTAATCCAGCCGTATTGGGCCCGTGGTCCAACTGAGATAGTCTGTGGGGTGTCACGATAATTCAAAGGTATTTTATTTTTTAATAACCAAACGGCATTGGCTGCAAACCATTGCTTAATTGAACAACGAAAAAGTTTTATCAACTAACTCAATTTCTACTAACTGATTACATATACACAAGTGCCAATATAATAATCAAGCCAGTACCCAAGATCAAACAATAGTTATATACAGCTAGATATTGATACCCCGCCGAAGTCTCAATATAAGGCTTTGCATAATTCATAGACCAGAGGAGTGAGGATTTCGCAGTGCTTAGATTGGATGACATGATAGTTTCTGGATTTAACTTACTGGCTGGATAGACTTTTTGGTGTCTGAGACGCTGATTTATTTTTTATTATGTTCGGATTTTGAATAATTTGAATATTAAAATTGGAACGGTCGAAATTGTCACTATATTTTTTTGTTTTACTTATGCGTTGCAACTGGTTTCTTTGCCTTTAAAAAGAAGGTGGTTATCAACTAAATTAGGCTTAAATCGATGGTTTATAGGTTTATTACTTTTTCTGCCTCGTTGGCCTAGTGGTTCTGAGCGCGACTGCCACGCTAGAGGTCCTGGGTTCGATTCCCGGGTCGAGCAAAAAAAGTGTTATTGGGTTTTTCTATGAAATTCTCAGTAGCAGCTCGGAGTTTGGATTTGTGCCCGGTTAATGGCAATAGGCTCGCCCCCTATTACATGGGACCTAAAATATACCGGCGAACTGTGGGTGTACATTGGTACACCTCTGCCTAACCCTTCGGGGAATACAGGCGTGATGGTATTATTACTTTTTCTGTGGTAAATTGGCTGCCACGGTTACCACGTTTTTCGGGCATCAGTGGTTTTCAATGTCGTCTGAGGGGCACGTGTGTGTCTTTTCACAATAAAAATAAGATACTTGACTTACTAGAATACTTGACACAGCATACCCATAGACGTCTACTAACGAATCCTACTTCTATTCTGTACCTAATAATATTAATATTATAATTATGTCTGTAAATAAGAACGTTCTTATCCCACACACACTTATGTTCTTAGTAATACGAAAAACCATTTGAGCACGATTTTCCCCAATATTTTAAGGATTCCCTAAATTCGGTAAGACCGTCTGAAGTTACGAATCAAGAAGCCCTTTTGGCTTCTTGATTTCGTTTCAAATCCAAGAATAGTATTTGTGTTTTTTATATGAAACGGAATCTGCAACTTGGTGGTTGTAAAAAGGATATCAACGAGTATTCTCATGTTATGTTTTTTTTTTTTTTTTTTTTTCTCATGTTACTATGGATTCAGTACACAATTCTAGACCCCTCCAGATTAATAGTAAGATTATTCTCAATAAAAATAATGCCATCAAAACATAACTGTGATATGAGAGCTAAGTTCAATATTATGTCAACAACAAAAGAATTGAAACACATTGACGCATCTGAAACTGGGTTAGAGTATAATTGGTCTTTAGGCCAGTCAGTGATAAAAATGACGATTTTAGGACGTTAATATCTAAATAAACGTATGATATTTGGAGCACATAATTATGTATCTTGCAAGTCTCTTTAAAAGAGCCAAATTTGACATGTTTTTGAGAAATATATTTTGAGTTAGGTGGGTTCAAAAATGACTCCAAATGGTTCGTGTAAATAACACACGATGCTGCTCGCCAGTTCTGTTAGCTTGAACTTGGCTTGACACGCTACCCTACCTCATGTCTAAATAAACTTTTATAAAGTCGGATGAACTAGAAAACCTTTTTCTTTTAGTTTACCATTTAAGAAAATTCGGGAGATAAAAAACTTAGATCTTATTTTATTTTATATTCAAATCAATTTTCTGAGTACTAAGCTAATACTAGCTTTATTTATTATACCACCTACTTACCCACCCACGTGGTTTCTTAAGAGTTTCGGACGCGACGTCAGTTTTAGATTAAATTTAACGGTACAAGAGGGATGCCTACACAAAGTGAACCTGATGTGAAGTGAAGTGACCATATAGTGTGAAAGTCAAAAACTCCCTAAATTCGGCCCTGTCGTAAAATTCGTTAGTGACATGACGTTTCGTGACGTCTCCTATCTGTAAAATTTTAACTTCATATGTCAAGTAGTTGTCGAAATAACGGGTTAACCCGTGGCACGATAGTATATATAGACACAATAGTTAAACAATACCCTTATGATCAAGGTTTGATCATACGACGTTTGAAGGGTTAATCAGTAACGCCCACTTTCACCAAAAGCACTAAACATATTTAGCGCTAAATGTGTTTAAATTATCATTCTGTCTTTGTTACTTTCTAACAATGTGTCAGGGAAACAATAAATGTTCTAAGTACATTTAAGTACTAAATGTATTTAGTGATTTTGGTAAAAGTGGGTCTAAGTGAATAAAAGTAACCTTTCGCTTTTATGCATTTGTATAGATTTTGTTATACAAAAAAGTATATTCTATCCATCTAGTGAAAAGTCATTGACCGAACTACCTCACAAATTGGCCCCGTGTCCGAACCTCGTTATTCCAAAAAGCTAAACAAAAACAAAAGAAAAAATCCCTCGATCAAAATATCGAAATTACGGTCGGGTACAACAGAAGGCTCTCCAGTTTTCTGCCTGAATCCTGAAAAGCTCGCAGCCCATTTCAATTGCTAATATAAAGTCTACGGACTCGATTTCTCTTCATATTACATTTTAGTATTCAATCGTACATTTACATACGACTTTTTATTAAAATTTTACATACTCTGTGGGACTTTGGAAAGAACGCTTTTTACTAAACCGGGTGCCGGGTGAAAAAAGGTACTTAACGAAGCCGATAGTCATTTGGTATCTCATTGTCATATCCATCATTGGGATGTTTGTTTTTATTCTGCGTTTGATTACGAAGATATTGAAAGTTAAAATTTCCAACATCTTTTACAAAAACACTTAAAACCTAGGTACTAAACTACTTAATATCCTAATATTCTACTTAATATTCGATGCGAAAGTTTGTGATGATGATGATGAATGGATGGATGGATGGATGGATGGATGGATGGATGAATGGATGTTTTTTTGTTACTCTTTCGCACTTGGCTGCACGGATTTAAATAAAAGCCACTGAGAAAGATGGTAGTGTAGAATAATACGTAGGATACTTTTTGTTTAAAAAAAAAGTAAGGTTCCCGTGGGTTACCATATCCCATTTGACACGGACGAAGTCGTGGGCAAAAGGTAGTTTTAATTATATTACAAAACTTTCAGAATCTCCATGATCTCTGTACTATCACACGGAGTGCGTGTAGTACATGTAAGCACAGTGGTGAATTTTAAAAGCAAGATGAAAGTCGTTTCTTTGTAAACATTTAAGCTTAATGTTACTTAGAGCCAAATGTGACTTTTACCGCGTATTTCAAAACCACAAGTACCTACGCATTAACCTTTTGAACGCCACGTAAAAAAGCAAAAACGTGACGTCAGCGCTAAGCTACGAATTCATCCTTCAATACCTACAAAATAGCAGTAAGTTCGGAATTATATCGATGTTATTTTATGACTTTTATTTACGTATAAAAGTCTGTCATGGGATCGTGACCGTGGCCCACTAAGTACATTTTAGTTTTTTATCTATACATGACTGTAGCGGGCAAAAGGTTAAGAGATGAAAGGCAAAACCTCGCGGTCAAAGTCACTGACATAAGTCGGTTTGATGTTCAGCAATAGAACGTTTGAAACTCACAACTTGTTGTCGTATAAAGCTTCTATTGTGGTTACAACTTTGCCGGCGTTGTTATGCAGTACCGTTTTTCGACAAACAAAGTTACAAGCCCATGTTCTGTGTTCAGAACAGGCAATGTTGGGGTTTCGCTTCCCGAGGCGAAATTATGTTCGGGGAAACCTTGGCAAGTTACAGTTGGCTTTTTTTGTTATTAAAATATTTTCCTAATTATATGAAAGTATTTCTTTTTGTAGTATCTTTATAACCTTGTTGTTTTGTGTTCAATTAAGTCTCATGTATTCTGTTTTTGTTCACAAAGGTTGAAAGAAATTCCAGCGTCATATTTTTCAGGCGTGTTTGCATATTCATAAGTCTTCACGTACTTTATGTACAAGAATGAACCTTGTCCCAACATACTTGACAAGACCAACATACATAGGAAGTTTATAGGTTTACTTACTCTTCTATAACATGATATGAAATATGGACGTGCTGTGCACACCTGTGAGTGACAAATTCAGTCTCAGATTGTAAGCATCAATGTTTGTAGTACCTACCCCAAAAAATCTACTAGTAAGCAAGTCGTTGAAGTGCCATATTTAATGAATACCTTTTTTTTTTCACGTCATATTGAAAGTCATATTATTTTTTTATTCATTGGTACACATAATAAATTACATTTCTAAGTAGTATCACTCAGTACAAAAATAAAAATAAATAAAAATGTAAAAACGAAATGCATTTCGATATCAGGAGCTGCCTGCAGCCAAGGCTTTAAAGAGTTCCTCTCTCTACAAAAACCTCTCACTGTCTGACTATGCTTCGTCCAAATACAAGAAGTATCGATTAAGCTCTTAAGCCAACTGCTTAAGAGAGCCTTCTTAAGTTTTGGTCGAGGCATCATTATTGTTGCACTGCATGATAAACTGCGGGTTGTTCGAAAGAGATACCGCGCTCCGGAACGCAAATTGCACAAGAAGGAACATGGATAGGTTTTAGTCAGTAAAAGTCGGACACCTTAGCGGAAGAGGTCATTTGATGATTTTTCATCCGTAAAAAAAAAAACTACCTGATAAAGGCATTTTCTCATACAGAGAAGGCGTGAGCATTGATCGCCATGTTGGGTTTAGGAGTAACATAACATTTTCTTTCATCGATGTCAGTGATGTCTAAGTGAAACTTATAAAGAACATATAAAATAGAAAAAGCCACATTAGTACTTACCGGCGCCCGGTTACAAACCCACAAACTCATACATTTTTGCCAAACCATTTACACCCGTAAATCTTTTTATTTCTACACAACATCACACCCTAAACTCTAATCAATAAAGTCCACAATTCCAATGTCCCTAAAACCTACATCAGCGTTACCTATAATTTATTTAGTAAGGATCTCTTCCCTTCAGATTAGAAAGGTAGTCTTCCGCAGTCAGGTCAGACCCTCGAGACGGTCGGCCGCGATAATGGCAATCCTCTCGGGTCATAATGCTTCGTGTTTATGTTAACCGTACCCGTATTATTTTCTCTTAAGAAACGGTTAGTGCTTTTTGCAGTGTCACCTTGGTTTTGTGTCTTGGGTTCTGCACGTGACGACTTGGAACGAAATTGTATTACTACGTCTGGGGGTGTGTTACAGGGCGGGAATTATGTTTTTGATAACACTATTATTGTATTTTTATAAGTAAGGCTGTACCAGCCTTACTTATAAAAATACCGCTGATTACTAATCAGCTACCTCTCAATTGAGTAACTTTTAAGTCCTTAAGTAATGATCAACTTTTTTTTACTTATAAACCACTTTCAATGGTATCTCAGGTGAACGGTCGTTGAAAGATGAAACACTATTTTAATCTATCAACACTTAGACGGTCAGCATAGAGCATGACCAAATTATCCGACTAAAGAACGAAATTGAACGAACTGATCCCGTATATATATGATGTACTCTGTGGAACTGATCATGGTCAAGTGTCAAAATTTTGAAGTTGACTTTAACAAATGACATTTGTTTGGTGTCGATTGCCGCCTTGTGTTCAAAAATTTTCAACAATCTTAAAATAATATTAAAGTTTCAAGTATTTATTAAATAACAACATACATAAACATGGAGCAGATGGAGCCCCCAACAAAAAGAGCGCGCTCCATCAACTGCAGTGAACAGGAAAAGGTTACTAATACATCATTAATTAATTGTGAAGTGGACAATAAAATTATTCTGTAAGTACATAAATGATATTTCAATATTGCACGTTTAACATGAAAGGCTGTTTTAGATTATGTTCAGGAAGCTGGTTCTCGAGCGGGTGGCAATTATTGAAAATAAAGGGACCACGACGATTGCCAATAGCGCCAAAAAAGTTGCTTGGGAGGAGGTTTTGTCTAGGTTGGTTTTGGCTGTTTTTATTTTTGTAAAGTTCTTCATTTGCATACGTATCTCATATGTACTTATTACTTTCAGCTTTAATGCAGTCAGCCCCACCAAACGGGACATGCCACAATTACTGCTAACGCAATGGCGTAATATGAAAAATCGTGCAAAAAGAACTGAGTTTTCTTATAGAAGAGCCAGAAATATGACTGGAGGCGGTCTATTGCCTCCAAGTACGCCACTGCAACTGGAACTTCATGATGGATGATCGTATCACAGCCGTGTTTGGACTTGTTAGAAAGGTCTTGTAATGAACGTTGACCATGATTAGGTTTCAAGGTCCGATGATGAAGCCGGAAGATAGGCACTAGCATTCCATGATGAAATATCGTATCATAGCCGTGGTTGGACTTGTTAGAAAGGTCTTGTAATGAACTTTGACCAAAATAAAAAGCTAAAGCGTGTTTTTTTTTGTGTTTTTTAAACTATTTATTTATTTTTTAAGTCAATTAAAATAAAGGCTGTGATTTATATGTATAGGCTTTAATGTAAAAAACAATGTAGATTAACTATTAAAATAGGTTTGAATGAAGGCGTCTCTAGATATGTGTGCGACATTATCGTCTTGGATTGCGTGAGTTTCTTCTCCTGGTTGCTCAATTACCAACGCTGGTTCTTGTGCTGCATCTGTAAAGAACAAAGTCGTATCTTTTAATTGTACACACAGCATAATATGAAGCTAAACTGTAAAAATGTTACTTGTTTACAATTACTTTATCTCTTTCTTGCATTAAGTCTTTTTTTTTGTTTTAAGTATGTAATTTTTTGTATTACTCTTGTGGAACCTGCCATATCAACTCTTTACCATCTTTGGTTGACTGGTTAAAATAAATAAATAAAAATATATGTTATAGAGAAAATATTGTATTTTTAATTAAACTAGCACTGGTACATACCTTGTTCTTCATTAAAAAGAATCGCTAAATTATGCAGAACAGCACAAGCGATAATGGTGATTTTTATTATGAAAGCCACAAATCTGTTGGAAGGCTTGAATCGCCTTGCTTTCCTCATTTAAGTTGGCTGGCATTTTAATGTAACGTGGACTTTTGGATGCCAGCGCAATCGCCACTTTGCGACACAAACGTGACAGAGTCTGTTGGCTCATACCATGTATGTCGGCACAATCCTCCTGAATCTGTAAGTAAATGACTCTGTTACTATCTGGCATGGCACATACATGCTTAAAAATGTATCAAAATATTAGTACGTACCTCGTGACGGCCCCAGTATCGTAACACGGCCATGACTTGCAGCTCCACGGGTATACCACCACCTCGGGTGTCCACCTGCAAATCCCTCCCCACAATACTGACAATTCGGCTCATGTTTGCTTTCGAGAAGCGGTATCGCAGCAGAAATTCAGAGTCGGAAAGATCTAGCAGAGGATTAAACCGCACTTTATAAATCTTCCTCCTTCGTCTTCGTGGAGTCGCAAAGTATCTCAGCTCTGCCACGTCATTTTGAAAATCGCGGGGTATACTGTACAACTCCATTATTGCTTATTTATAATATTATATAAATTTCACAAATTATATTTACTAGACACTAATGTCAACCTCGTCACAATAACATAACGTCAAATCGACATGTCAATGTAATCGTCTCAGCTGATTGAAATCCGCCATCTTGAACCAGACTTAAACAACGGGTCGCCGCTGTTTAGATTTGAGCTGTTGCTCAACAACTTTTCAACGCTGATTAACGTTTACAAGTAAGATTTTTGCTGATCAGTCACTGATTTATGTTTAACTGTTTCTCAAATATTTGAGACTGCTTTATAAGTAAGGCTGTTGTGTTGTATGTTAGGTACCTTTGCAACTAGTTTTATTCAAAAAGTACAAAAGCGGACTTATTGCCTTTGGCATTCTCTACCAGTCAACTAAAGGTGGTGAAGAGATAACATGACAGGTGCAAGTGTGGTTTTAATAGATTCATTAGGTACAAATATTGCATTATCATCAACGCAACGTCTATTGCTGAACATAGGACTCCCCTAAAGACAGCCACAGTAACCGATCCTGTCGAAGGTTCTCGAGTGGTGAGCAGGCACTGAAATGCGCCGTGTGGGTCCCATCTCATGAGGAGCACCGTCAACCTAATAAATATTGTATCATGTTCAAAAATGTATCAAGCAAGTAAAAGAAATAGTTTTAATAATACGGAACCCTAACTTTGCCATTCAAACTCTTGGCCGATTTTTTATTATATAAAGGCATTACCTTACCTAATAATCTACTTACAAAATGGCTGACTATTTCCACCGCTTTCGCTATTGTCATTCGATAATTTACCGTCTATTCAAAAGCAGTCAAAAATTAGGACAAAAATTACCTTTGAAGAGCGGTGACCTGATAACATTGAGCACCTATTGAATTGATTTATTATAAGAACATTGTTATTTAGGCTATTGTTAAAGGCTCTTTTTAAAAAATTTCGTTGGATGGCAAACAAGCTGACAGCCCACCTGAAGGTAAGTAGTCACCTCTGCATAAAGATGTCTGCAATACCAGAGACCTTGCAAATGCGTTGCCATCCCAGAGACAAAGTTGAAATGTCTCATGTGGCTGTAATTACACCGGCACCCATACTCTTCAAGCCGGATTTTTTATCATGCTATTGTGATGCCGGTGGATTATTTAGGACTTCGACTTAAAGCTGAAATATACGCAAACGAAAAAAACTAGTAATATATCATTTATTTTAGGTGACAGACTCGTAACATATAGCTAATAAAAATAAACTTGAAAAAATATTGCACACGAAAAAGCGGCATCGTGTTGCACTCCGAGGTGTCACGTAGTCGTCCTGCCTAAAAATACACAGTAAAAGCGAGATCGTGATACAAACTTTTACCACGGATTCAGTACCTACCTACATATAATTCTAGATCCCCAGTGATGACAATATTTCAATGTTTATACAAGGCGTTGATTTGCATCCTCGTCAAATTCACGGAGTTAACTATGCTCGTGATTCCTAACACGAATCAGTAATAAAATAAATTGGTTTTGAAATTATTATTTTTTTGACGTGATTTTTAAATTCGAGCTAGGCATCTCGCCAGAGGGTTTAGACGCTATGCACGCATTGATATAGCCGCGCGACAACTCTGCCTACCGCATACGCAACTGGGCGATTCTGAATTTTGCAAGAGGAGTATTCTGGAATACTGTTATTTGATAGTTGCATCTAAAAAAACAAGTATTTATTAGATATTGGCCAGGTATCGTAATTATATTTGATTACTTCTATTTTTTTATGACAAGCTCCTGCAAATCAATACCTTGTATAGTCATAATTGTGTACCATACAAAAGTGTAACACCTTTTACTCTGTTAGACTTTTTAAATGGTCAAAATGTATGGAACAGCTCTTTCTTTTTTTTCATTACCGCCCAAAAGTGTGTTAATACGAAACTCCAATTATGAATCTAATTAATATAATTTTAAGAATTATCTTCATTATCTTTTTAAATTAAAAAGTTTATAAAAAGTGGTTGAATTTTGATGACATTATTATTATCAGATTTTTCACGAACAGTTGTGAAGTAAGTGAATTCTAGACCGATCCATTGATTCTTGTTCCATCTTCGTTCGAGTTCTAGTTAATTACAGGCAAAGCTGCTTCTTTAAAAAAGAGTTCATTACGAACGGGATAATTTATTCAAAGTAAATAAGAACCTTTTCGAAGATGAGAATGTTTATTTTAAAGTTTAGTTCAGACTGTGCAATGTTTTTAAAACAAGTCACTTTCATTTATATTCTTAAGTTTTTTAAAACAATTTTTAAAAAATGGAACAATACCTAGAAATAATAAGAATATTACAACCACGATTTTGTAAAAACGAAATTCAAAAAAGTGTCCGTAGAGTTTCTTGCTCGTTCTTCTCCATTGAGGCGTACCTACGTTTTCCTGACTTAATGACCGACTTCTTGACAATTCAAAAGTGTCTGTAAATGGTTTAATTGAAAAATAATCTTTGACTTACGTTGACTTACATCGCAAGTTTAAAAAACAACTTTAAAATGCTCTTCAGATAAACAAAAACATGTTTTTTGTAGTAAAAAAAAGTGTACTACGCTGTCGATCACTAGAAACTTGGACCAATAATGAACCACCCTTACACAAGACACGTATCAAAATCAACATACTAGACATAACATACAAACTCGTAATCACAGTTCTCATCCCCTACACGAGTACCCCTTAATGCCTTTTACGACATCCCTACACATTAAAGGGCTGATCTCACCACACGGCATCATAATATTTTACGTAGGTACCACCATAAAAACCTTTTGTCGAAACCAATTTAGAAATGGAACATGATTTATTATTTTCATAAAACATTGAGAAAATGATTTATTATGGTGGCCTTAATGGAATTGGTTTGCAAAACCTTTATAACCACATCATATTGATTTTCAAGTTTTGGTACCTAGGTACATATCTACTGAAGCTTTCTCTGATAGAATAATATTTATGTCTCTTCGCTTGAGATCTCAATGACGGGCAAAAAAAGGTAGAGATAAAAAAAAATTGTGAAACTAAGTGTCATTAATAAAACGAGAGATCAGCAGTGCTATTCTATTATAATCTCTCTAGGTGTATTTAGAAGGAATATTTTTGGATAGCATTGCAGATAAGGCAGCTCACTTCAATCTCACTTCATCTATATTCACCACAGGAGATTGTAACAGAATTAGTACTACTTATCCCAGGTAGCTCGAGTATCTACATTAATAATTAAGTGGCATAAAACATCGTACCGAGCATATATACCTACCTGCATATAAGACGAATCTTTATTCCAAAGAATATTTAACCTAATGGTAATTTATCTACACACTTCTATTTTCCAATTCTCATAAAACCAAATATAAACATCATTTAAATGCTACACTTAATAATGGTCTCAGATTCCAAAATCGCATGATTAAAAATCGGAAAGAAAACAATTTTTTTTTTTAACAATATCTTGTACAATATCAAACACCAGTTGTCACTCGTAATTATAAGCGTGTAAGGAACCTTATAACCTCATTCCTGAAAAAGGCCAACACAGAATCTAAGCTACAGTAAGTACGTATATATCGTTTCAGCGAAATATTCCTCTATTTTTCTTCAAAATATCATCCATGGTAAAATGACTAAGATCACTCTAACCAAAAGGTTCTAAGGTAGGTTGTGAGGAAACTCTAGGATTTCAGTCTTCAAATCACCCATCACACATTATCAATCGTTACCAGAATTGCAATTACTGCTACAAAAGAGACTGCCCACTTCCCTGCGTGTGGTCATCAATCAATCAGCGTCACATTCGTGAAGTCTGCACACGCCTTTAAGACAGTAACGAGAAACAATTTGTTCGAAATGAAGGGGACTCATTGAATTAGGAGCCTGTCACAATGCATTCAGACTACGCCTTTGATCTTTCTTTTGAATTCTTTTTCCTACGCACTTCTTATATTACACTGAAGATTCTTTATTAAAAAGTTTCCCTAAGTACCTATACAGTGCAAAACCGTATACAGTATACGGTTTTGCACTGTATACATTTGTAGATCTTTGACAGTCGTTACTGTTAGTCAGAAGCCAGAAAGTCTGACAACCAGTCTTACCAAGAGTATCGTATTACCCATTACTGGGTTGTGGAGGTCTGATAGGCAGTCGCTCCATGTAAAATACTGATATTCAGCTGCATCCGGTACGACTGGAAGCCGACCCCAACATAGTTGGGAAAAGGCTAGGCAGATGATGATGATACAGTGCAAAACCGTTTTATTACTTCACTTCTACTAGCGATTTCCTTCGCGTGGATATTTTCACCCGTGTTATATAACGTCTTTGGTTACTACTTCGCTCCCGTGTGTTGTAGCGTGATGTTATAGCTTATGGTATACAAATAATGTTAAAGCAACATTATTTGTGAGTGTCATAGGCTATGGGTATAAGATTTTTCAAAATCGGTTCAGTAGATCCAGAGATTACAACCTCATTAATGCACAAACTTTACCTCCTTATAATAATGAATAGATATAGTGTGTGTTCAGCCTTCTAGGATTTTTTTCTTTGAACTTGTGCTTAGTTCAAGGTGATCTATTTTTAGTTATATCGTGGCATATACAGGTTGGTCGGTAATTCGACACATTAACTGAAAAGGGTTAAACTACAGCTTATTTGTAAGTTTGACCCCGATCGGTCGATACCTACTGGGTTGATTTTGAGGCCCATTTTAATTTTGTTTGAGTTTATTTTAAATTTCAAACAGAATCTGTATGTTTAGTTAATTGGTTTTCGAAGAACTAATTCGTTCATGAGCTATCAGAAAAGTATAAGATTTGCGGCGAGATTTAAACAGATTAGCAGTTTTTGGTGAAATTTAAAAGTGCCATTACTCAAATCGACGTAATTTACACCTTACGTTTTCGGAGTTAAAGTTACAAATTGATTCTAATAAATCCTGTTTAACAAAATTATTGAATCACAAATCACCCTATATTTGACCCGCGTATTTTTTTAATCTTTATCTAGTATTATCGTTTTTAACTCCGTAAAAAACGGTGGATTCCATTACTTGCTCAGTTTTACTGCCTATAAAAATCTTGCTAGTTCAAAGCCGATCCTTTGATGGCAGCTCTAAGACGGTAGATTTAGAAGTAAACCAGATTTTTTATTAAAAAAAATCTTCTATTCTTATTTAGTCTTACATCAGGTACAGTCCATTAACCTTTAAGAGGTTATCTCCGCAGTAAGTACTAACTTTTACCTACGCCTTTGCCCCCGTAGAAGTCAAGAATACCTACTAAAATATAGCCTATGACACTCGGAAATAGTGAAGCTTTCTATCAGTGTAAAAAGATTTCTAATCGAACCAGTATTTTCGGAGATAACCTTTTAAAAATAAACAAACAATTTTACCTCAACGGTTGTTCAGATTTTCTTAAAATTTTCCCTGTGATGCTCGGTATACGAGCCTACATAGATTACTTACGAACCGTTACATTGTGGATACCCATTTAAATTACATGTTTCGAATTTACGAGACGATACCTAATTCAAATTATACCTACTTTCTTTTCAAATAATTCAATTCATTGAACAAATGAAAGCACTAACAGAAAACGTAATTCAATTCATTATTAGTTCTTTGAAAGCCAAAGTAATTCGGATTCTAAATGTTTGCAATGCTAATCCTAAATGTCTTATTCTTAACCAAAATTGAAATTCTCAGTACATTATGTATTAATGGAAGTATGAATTTTCTAAGAGCGTACGACACACGGCCGCATATTTCAATGCACGAATAAAGGCACAGCAGAATAGAAAGTACAGGGATTTTAGCCTTTAAGCCGGATCGGAGAATCGCGTGAGTAACCCCGGCTTGTTTCGTAGTATTAAATTATTCAACACTTCATTGTAGATGTTTTGAGTATGAAATAAAAACAGTTTCAAGTTTGGAGCGGAACTGAGAATTTTTTGAGATATTTTTTTCGTAAAGATAATTTTGGAAGCGACAAAAATTCGTCGGAAAATGTACTTTTTGAATTTAGTAGGGTACGATTACTACAAATCCTACATACCTTTTGATTTTCATAAGTTTTAATATCAGATAATTAATTTATATTTTAGAAATATAAATTACCTATATTACCTAGAATTTTCACTAACCCAGTGTCAATGAATGAATGAAATGTCAGTGGGTCACAAATCTTCTCTAAATGACTACTGATAAAAGTTACTTACCCAGAGAACTAGTAAAAGTTAAACTAAGAACTATAGTGTAGTTACTATTAAAGCGAAAGGCTTAAACATAACTTGACCTATGAAACTGTAATTTGGTTATAAGAATAAAACAACCTGTTTTATTCAACCTGTACTGCCCCTACAGGGCAAAGGCCCATTCATTGCCTTCCACTCATCCTATGCGTTGCCTTCTCTGGCCAATCTCCCATATTACATTAGATTAGTACAAACGCATAAATTAAATGTATTTAAGTAGGTATATAATAAAGATTGTAACCAGTACTCGTGTAAATAATTTCAGAAGCAAATTCTTAATAAAGTGGGTGTAGATAAAATGTTTATGTAATGAGGTTCGTTATGGAAATAATACAAACATTAAGATGATGAAAATTTTGATAATTTTAGTTTGCCGTAAACAAGATGAGTTTTATCAGATTTAAGCCAAGAATAACGTCGTGGGCGCCTGCTTATAACGTTAATTAAATAATATGATTAAGTTAATTATACATTTTACATTTATTATTTGTGCAACTGCGCTTCGTATTGCGGAGGAGCTCGTGGCTTAATAATTACAGCCGCATAGACCGATCTTCCGGGTTAAGCCACGCTTGCCGAGGTTGGTCTGTGGATGGGTGACCATTTATCATAGCGAGTTTCCTCCGTGCCTCGGAAAGCACGTAAAGCCGTTGGTCCCGGCTGTCATTTGTAGATCTTTGACAGTCGTTGCTGTTAGTCAGAAGCCCGAAAGTCTAACAACCAGTCTTACCAAGAGTATCATATTACCCAGTACTGGGTTGTGGAGGTCTGATAGGCAGTCGCTCCATGTAAAAGACTGATATTCAGCTGCATCCGGTTCGACTGGAAGCCGACCCCAACATAGTTGGGAAAAGGCTAGGCAGATGATGATGAACTGCGCTTCGTATTTTTGCCTGCTACTTCATCCGTGTTGATATTTTCACCAGCGGTAAGTTACGTCTTCTGTTCCTGCTCCGCTCCCGTGTATTGTAGCGTGATGGTATATAGCCTATGTTACTTCTTGATAATTTAGCTATTGGAAAAAATGGTACAAAAACCTTTTCAATTTATAATAACAGCACAGATTTGTATTATATTTTCCGGCCATCAAAATGGATCAATATCAAAGACCAACAATTTACGAGTATTTACCGTATTATATTACAACTGTCAGAATTGAATTGAACATGGGAAAGTCGTTACCAGTCTATGTTATTTGTTATACCATATAGAAAATAAATTCAATAAATTAAATTCTCTGTAGCAGCTCGGAGTTACCGACGATTTGTGCCCGGTATGGCAATAGGCTCACCCCCTATTACATGGGACCTAAATATACTGGCGCACTGTGGGTGTAAATTGTTACACCTCTGCCTAACCCTTAGGGGAATACAGGCGTGATGGTATGTTCATATAGAAATATTCACAAAAAATACGCAAAAACAACTGTAATATAATACAACCGTATTCTTTATTTATCAGAAACCTGAAATGGGATCATTGTACTCATCGTTACGAATAACTTTTACTATAGGACCAAAAACGCGAAAAAATATAGGCAGATAAATCCATTTTGTCGAGTTATGCGAATATAAATGTGACAACAGATTTATTTGAACAAGGTTGTATATGGAAAATCTAGGTTCACATGTAGAATTGTGTGTAACATAGTATTCAATACTTATTTCCTTAGATCCAAAGTCAAAGTTAAAACATTTATTTGAATTAAAACATTTACAAGCACTTTATATTAACTTAACTTTCAGTAACTGGGTTGTGCAGGTCAGATAGGCAGTCGCTCCATGTAAAACACCGGTATTCAGTTGCATCCGGTTAGACTGGAAGCCGACCCCAACATAGTTGGGTATAGGCTTTCTTTATCGTGTGGGCAGTAAGGTTTAACGACTCCACGCATCCTAGTGTTAGAGTTTTTAAACCGCCTCAAGGGCTTCTGACATGGTTACCGATGTCAGTGATGGCCAAGATAAATTTCGGAAGTACATATGAATTAGAACAAGTTACATTGGTAGGTACTTACCCGTGCCCGGTTGCGAACCCACAACCTCGTGCATGAGTGGCGGACGCCTTAACCACTGGGCCATCACGACACGGTATAGGCTAAGCAGACAGTATCCAATACTTATTTCCTTAGATTACACTTTGGTCCAAGTAAGCAAAGTCGACAGAACACCGTCTATAAATAAACCGCTTTAATACACTCTTCTCTATTCAATTCGGTTTCCTACATAAACGAAAAGATAGTCATACAATAACAAAAATCAGTATACCAACACAGCAATACAGAAACCAATCAATCTATACATATAATAAAATTGTAGCGATGTCAAAACTGTACATTTAATATTTTTGAGAAAGAGTGATTGCTACGAGGTCGGGGAATGATTCTAATGCCGAAAATACAATTTTTAGAATTTTTGTCTGTTTGTCTGTTTGTCTGTTTGTCTGTATGTTTGTGAACGCATCACGCAAATACTGCCGGACAGATTCTGTTCAATTTTTGTATATATAGTCCACATAGGCCAAATTTGACCGTAGGCTATAAATTATCACGCTATCTGCTTTGGGGGCTGAGCAATGTTGCACTATGTTTTGTTCTCCTACAGATTACATCGCGTTTATAAAAATACGAGACTAAATATAAGAATACTTTAGGTAGCTGGGGCCTAAACTATTATAACGCTATACCTTCAAGGAGCTAAGCAGTTAATCGTGACAGACTAGAAAGGTTATTTTAGGGTATTTCCTATCGAAGCATGTGGTCTAATGGTTCGATGACCGCCTTACAAGTCGCTGAGTTGAAGTTCGAACCCCAAAAACTGTTTTACTTTTTGTGATTTTTTAAATACATTTTTAATGCTAGAACATTTCCAAACTTTTATAAAATTAAAGTAGGCATTCTTCCGCCATAACATTTTGCTTTCTTATTTTTCAAATATGTATTTTATTATTTCTGCAAAAAATAATGTCTATTCAATCATAGTTTAATTTAAACAATATTGAAGTCAAAATTATTCATTTATCAAAATCAAAAAAAATAAACAAACTGATAGGTGTGGGAACGATAGTAGAGCGGAAAATATACGTATTGTTAAAAAAAAATCGGTCTGTTTGACTCCTTAAATTAAATTTTGACAAAATAGTCTTTAAATGTCGGGCAACACATGGCTGTATTATATAACGCGATTGAATTAATTTCGCATCGATGATTCCCCTAACAATAATTTACACCAATTCAGACATGTACAGTACCTTCTAGATACATCACTGAGTTCACTACCGGGAAGCAGGTACTCTGGCAGCTTCAAGTAGTTATGAGGTGGTGGCTGTCTTTCTTCCCACAATCTACTTCTCTCTTTGGGTGGTGGGTTTTGTAATAAATAGTGAGGCTATTTGGGTATTTGTAATAAATAATGGAGTTAGGTAGGTAAGCATTATTGCATTATGTTTATTGTCCGTGAAGATTTTACCACGGGATTGTTATAAAATACATAAAATATTGAAGTTTTTTAACATAATATTTATCCTATGAAATAAAAATCATCAAGTCACAAGGAGTTAAGCAGTTAATTGTGTAATAGAATTCAATACAAGACTGATTCTGGCCACGACGGCTAATCTTAAAGCAGACTGGCCAATGCAGGAGATATTAAAATGCACAAGTGTATGAGCAAACGCTCCCTCTTCCCTAACTCTCATAGTCCGACGTGTCGGCAATCCGACACAATCGGGGAGAGATCAGGCGCAGGACCAACGGCTTTACGTGCTTTCCGAGACACGTGAGTGTCACACCACCAACGTCCAAACTCCGGGCTGTTCCTGAGAAATTCGTAATAAAAACCCATTACCCCACGATCAACAGTTTTGCTTGCCACCACGAGACCAACGAGGCAGTTCAAATATGACATGTATGGGAATAGTAATTATTGTTAGTTAATTGTTACGTAAATAAAGTGAATAGTTTCACCATGTAAAATATTTTGTGTGGGTTCAATTCCAATCAATTGTTACTTTTTGTTATTATTTGAATAGGTTTTTGTTTTGATGCAGTATGATTTCAATATTATAACAAAACAGGTTTAGACGGGTTTAGTTTTCCCTTACATAACTTAAAAAATATGCATGGTTCGACTGAAGAGGAATGACCGGAACAGAATTCTACTGATTCCACAAATTCGAGCTACGCTAAGAATATCTTTCGTAAGTAAAAAACGGCGCCACAGACTATTTATAGAGTTACCAAGTTATATCGATAGTAGGATCGCCGCAACACCATGATGCTCTGACGCAGGTATTCTCCGGACATGTTGACATGAGACATGAGGACACGCCAGAATGATATCATTGTGAGGATCATCCGGTGGACACGGTGAAGCATAAGGTGGAGGTCTGCCCTGCTTTGGCGGCACACCGCGTGTCGACATAGAGGCGATCGACGGCATCGGGCCTACGGTCGGCGAGCGTTGGGTGGCTCGCCGTCCGATCAGAACCATACCCGTGCCGACGTCGCGTTGTGTTTCACACACGTCTCAAAGAGATATCAGCACAGAAGACGGGGCCCGCTAGGGCCAGTGCCTGCCACGGTTGCGGAATTTGTTCGAAAGACTCACCGCGGCTCTGGAACGCGGTGGACATTAGGAGAAAACGGATGGATTTTAGTCAGTAAGAGTCTGACACTCCCTTCCGCCAGAACGGAAGAACTCATATGACGATTTTTCATCATTAAAAAAGAAGTATCACCGCACCGTGGGCCTACCAACCTCGACACTTCATACAAGTGTCGTACGATTTATCTGCAAACGTTATGTGTGCAATACTATACTGTCTGGGCTGCGCTACGCTACCAAAAAAGCATACTTCTATTCCAATAGCTAAACAGAAATAAATTAGCTACAACAGGAAGTGTACCAAAATTAATTAAAATTATACGTATATAAAAAAATGTCTCTCAGAGTTCAAGCTTTCACGATACATGTAGAATCATGCATCAATCATTAATCATGCATCGCATGCAGAATTTCTTCCAGAAAAAAATCTGCCAATTCTGCTGTTGACAAAGACCATATTCTGCATGCTTAAAAATGAACTTCAAAATGAAAATGAAGGCTTTTAATAAGTCATATGCTTACTGTTTTTTACCCATATTTTTTCCCAACAACATAATTAATTATTAACTTGGTTATAACACGAAGTTCAGATTTAGTTGGCAGTTACTCTGATTACAAGATTCATTTCTACGGTTTTGATACTAGACAGATCGAAGCTACGATGTAAGTGTTAAAGCAGAACCTATTAAAAATGCTTTTCAATGGTTAGAGAAAGAAAAACAAGTAAATTTTGACACCACATCACAGTATTTTCGAAAGGAATAGTAAAGCCATATCATATACCCTCCGCATAAATATGTTTTAATCCCAGGTATGGCGCAAGCTCATTACCAACCGGACAAAAAATCAGACTCCGGGCGTCTACTGACTAATTTCTAAAACCCACAGTCGTCACTATTATTAACCTTAGAAACCATTTGACAGTTGGAAGACTATGAAGACATAGTATTCAATCCTTAATTGGTTAAGTAACACTAAGGCTGACGTGAGCGAAGCCGCGGGCAACAGCTAGTTTGATATAAATAAATTGATTGTAGTGTACGTACAACCGATAACAGAGTACGTTCAATATATTTATTCGGCCAGATGTTTCGTATGTTAGACGAAAAAGTTTTTATCGTGTTTTTATTCGGCGGGAGTAGGTGTGTGTCGGCCTGTCAACCCTGGAGATCGGGAATAAAACTTTCCTTAGACATTTTGTGTACTGATATTTTTAGGCTGTGACTCGCTCGTTTTAAAAGGGGTTTGCTAATTATAATTTCGTGACGATGATATTTCTTTTTATTTATCGTTGGCGTTTGAATGAGTAGGTTCTAAACGATTTTGGGGAAATGAGCTCATGGGTAAAATCTTCCATTACTCATACATACATAAACTCACGCCTTTTTCCAATGGGGGTAGGCAGAAACTACAACGCCACCTGCTAATATCTTTACTTGTTCGTTTCGCCTCGTGCATGTCCATTAATCTGGTCATACAAGCATGCGCGCAACGAGTAACGTCCATTAGAATTTTAAAAATATCGAGAAATCCCGAAATAAAATACGTGATTAAAATAGTAAATATTGGTGGACCTCCCCCTCAAATACAACATAGAAATAATTATTCTAAATAGAAACTTTAAACCAAATCATTTCAAAACATTTCTGTGGAAAGGAGATCCTTCTGTTAGAAGGATATAATAACTTTCCCGGTATTACTAACTATATTTTGGAGCCTTTGAGGTTAAAATTCTCGAGTTATGGGATCAGAGTGCTACTAGCCTTTTCAAGGAATCGTTCAAACTTTTTGTTGGAATTTCCCCTGACCCAATCGGCTGGATTTTAGCTTGGTCAGAAGCTAAGTAATGCCTTGGCAATGCCGCCCGTTTCTTGGGTACTTTTCCAGTTGACTGCGATGCGGAAGAATTTATTGATGCTATTTTATTTTTTTAGTCTTTTTTTATTACTATTTTCTCACTATTTTGTTCATGTATAAAATTTAAATACATTTTTAAATATTTATACTATAAAAACAAAAACATATTTAAATTTAAATAAAAATAGTACCCCACCGGCATGTATAAATCTCCTGTGAAAGGAATCTCCTAACAATACGCGCCGCATCTAGGATTATCGCTAATATATTATTTTATTATTTATTTGTTAAAGGTTATCTTATTTATTAAGTGTATAGATATTGTACATATTTCAGAAATTAAATCATAAATTATAACATTGTTAAAAAAGCTATAGTTACTACGAACATTTAAATTTTATAAAGCACTTTAAGAATATCTCTTTTTTAATCTGGTTAGTTCCCGGGTCGAGTTTTAGATTAAACCTATAATTGGGTCACATGAAGAGGACTCTCGTGTTTTTATTTTTATCGATTTTGCTGTGGTTGGGTTAGTAGGTACTCGTAAGTTTTAGTAGGTAGAATTAAACAGATCTACAGTTAAAATAATGCTCTTGCAGCATTATTTTAACTATAGACATAATATAAGGTGGCTGGGACAAAATTGATAGCTAATCAAATGGTTCTCGTTAACCATGGACAAAATCAGCTTGGAAGTTATGAGAGAAGCCTTTTTCCAGCAGTGGGATGATGTAGCCATTCTCAATGTAGTAGTAGCAATAGTTACATGTTTTTTTAATAAGTACATCATTGTGTTCTATGTATCAAAAAAAAATGTTGCACTACATAAGCTTTTTAATTGAAAATATAATCCCATCTGGAAGGTAAGGTATTATGAATTAAATATATACCTACACAACTTATCTATACTAATATTATAAAGAGGTAACATTTGTTTGTAAGTTTGTAAGTTTGTATGTAGGGGGTAATCTCTGGAAGTAATGAACCAATTTTAAAAATTGTTTTACTGTTAGAAAGCTACATTATTCGTGAGTGCTATAGGCTCTATAACATCACGCTACGACCAATTGGAGCGGAGCATCAATGAAAAATGTGGCAAAAACGGGGAAAAAATATTCTTTTTTAGGGCTTTTGTTGCGTGCGCTGCGTAAACGGTTAAAGTTACGCAAAAATAATGTATCAGAGAATTGTTCCTCTTAAAATATTCTAAAAAAAAGTCCGCGGTAGTACATGCCTAACTTTAAAGGTTGACTCAGTATAGCCATTTTTATGGGCAGACAATTTGTTTTAAAATAATGCATTATTTGCGAAGGTGTTTTTATAAACATAGTATTAATCCTTATCAACATAAATACGTTATTCATCACAAGTGTTTAATTTTGAACAAAATTGCCCTTTACATCATTCAATTTCAATAAATATCTTAGGAGATATCACAGTTTTAAAATAACTTCGCAGCAAAATAATGACTCTGCGTGACATTCCGTAGCCTTTACCTCAGTTGCCTCAGAATAACAGATTATAGGCTACATAACATCGCGCTTTGAGCCACGGGAACGGAAAAGTAACCAAAATCCTAACGTAACGCGGGTGATACCGCGGGGCACAAGGGGGTAATCTCTGGATCTACTGAATCGATTTTAAAAAATATTTTACCCATAGAAAATACGTTACATGTAAGTGTTATAGGGTATTTTACATCTCGCTATGACATACGGGAGCGGTAACCCGAGACGTATCCTAGAGGGTGAAATAAGCCACGCGAACGAAGTCGCGGGCAACAGCTATAGATAATAAAATTATATTAGCAAGCGCAATTTATTAAATAGAAAGAAAGAAAGGGAAAGCTCATCAAAAAGTAAACTATTCGGAGGCAGAGTTATATGAAAAATGAGTTAAATAAGATAATTATATAATTATTCCTAGGGAAAGCTCATTGGACATCAAAAACTAAACTATTTGGAGGCAGAGTTATATATGAAAAATGAGTTAAATAAGAAATGTATATAATTATTCCTAATTGTTTCTAATTATTTTCAAACAGGGCAAGTAATTCAAACAGGGCATCTCAATAATGCCCTAAAAATAAAAAAATCTTTTTACACAAAAATCCCACATTATTTTCTTGCTATAAATAATAATATCAACATAATTACCAACTAAATTCTTCCACAAAAACTAATCGACCGCCTTACACACCGAAGCACTCACCGACCAAACAATCAACGTCGAAGCGGGCCTTTCAATTTACGTCCCACACGTTGGTACATGTAATTCCGTAACAAATTAATGGCCTATCCTTCGCCACCTTCCAATAAGCCTGACAATCCAATAAAACTGAACGACGGACGGCTTGACAGCTCGGCGAGCCTAATAAGGGGAGGTTTCTGTTACACCGCTGATGGATGGACACTTGGACGGACTGTGTATTTAAGGCTATTTTTGTTTTCTCCATTTTCTGGGAAATTGTTTCAGTATTAATTGCGCAAATTGTGTGTGTAGTGTGAAAGTGATGATATTAGGTTTACTGTGTCTATTTTCTTTTTAATATTTACCTATTTTCTCCAGCAGAGTAAATATTTTTTTAAATATGTGTTATTAGGAACTGTATGTACTTAGTAACATATTGCCTGCCAAAGTAGCTTTACCTTATTACAAGTACATGTACAAATATGTACATAATAAAATTTAAATCATAATTTAGAAAACTGCAATGTTACGAGACAGTGTGACCGTCTGCCAATTTAAAAATTTCTCTGTCCCAATTTACGTATAACTTTTATGTTGTAGGTGTATAATAATAAAAAGCTATACCCGCCGGTTTCACCCGCGTTCAATTACATCTTTGCTTTCTGCTCCGCCCCCGTGTGTCATAGCGTGACGTTTTAAAGCCATTAATCTGGCGATCATAATAAAATACGAACATTTTTTTTTAACCCGACCAAGAGCTTCCATAGGTTAGTGCGTTTAAACCAACAAATATAAAAAAAACTCTTCAGATTTATTATTATGTAAGAATAGATTCACCATGTAAAACGTAATCTCGCTCATTTGTTTTTTGAACTATTTTTCTCCGTAAAACAAACTTTACTCACATGAACGAATGAAAACAAGACGAAATGTAGGTACAATCAAGCCCAAACTCATAAGAAAACCTTTTATTCAGTTAATAAGAAAAAACCCTAAACAGCAATAATGTACATACGAAAAACATCTTCGTACAATCGCGTACACAAGACCATTTTCCAGACAGATATTTAGGTCTCATGAGAGACCTATTCAATCCGGTTGCTGAAGTATCAAGACCATTTATCAAAGTATTTATAGCTTGAAGGAGACGCGTGTGTTTTTGAAATGAACATTTACATAATATATCGAGGTTCGAGAGTGTTCATAATTCATGTTGCGTCAATGTTTTGTTATAAAAAAGGTGTGTGTTATGTTACTATTATTTTTAGGAACTTTGCTCCGGTTGTGATGATTGAGTGATGGGCAAGATGACGTAGTGTTTCTGTCATCGTTTGAGTCTTGCCGTCTATTTAAAACGTCACTATAACTCACTTGATACTTACAAATCTACAGTAGAAAAATACCTACCATATTTATACGAATAAAAATACTACAATTTTAAATAACTAATTTAAAATTACGATTAAATTTTGTACATTATTGCCACTAATGATTATTTTGTTAACTGTGCTAAAATATTTGTATTTTTAGGTTGGCAATTAGGACTTTATTACTAAGACTCTATAATATATCTTTATTACTAAGACTATCACAGGACTTTATCTTTTTATCCGTAATAGGAATAACATACGGCCACTATTAAAACGAAAAATTAATTAATAATGAAAAGAATTCAAAATACAAGTAACCCATTGAAATAAAATATGTGGTTTTTTTTTTAGAAAACGTTGCCTCTATGAATTTCTCATGTATCGTGGGTGCGTTAACGAACATATAAACTCACATATATACAAACAGCTAGACCCGGGTCAACCATCTGTAGACAATACAAATATTTGTACCGTACAGGAATCGAACTCGTGATACTGTGCAGCAGCTTATATTGAATAGAATAGAATATAATATAATAGTTCTTTATTTGCACATAAAGTAGGTACAAGTTACAGATGTTGAGTTAAAAAAAAATGTTCCATATACTAACTACCTTAATTAAGGCATGCAAGCAGTTTAGGCTATAATACTAATACAGACTCATTTACTTATAATATAAAACATATATTGTATTTTATAGTGTATTTATATTGTATTTTGTAGATTGTTTCGTAACTAGTCTATAAGTGTAAGCTATTTCTGTAAGCGTCCGACTAGTTTCTTAAATAAAACAATTCGGTTACTTTCGTAAGACATCGGAAATCTCTGATTCAATAAAAATTTACTTAGTAATAATATCAATAGACAGTTATGTTCCATACGCACTTTTAGTTATGGCAACAGCCAACAGCCTCTCAAGGCACTTAGATACAACTGTTATGTACTCCGTGATCAGAATCTGAACGTAATATTGTTTTGGTTACTTTCTCGCCAAGATCATAATATTTTATTTGTATTATACGAAAGAAAATAGATAGTTACGGATAGTTAGAAGCCGGGAAGTCTGACAACCAGTCTAACCGAGAGGTATCGTGTTGTCTAGTAACTGGGTTCTGAATGTCAGATAGCCAGTCGCTTCATGTGAAACACTGGTTTTCAGCTGCATCTAGTTGAACTGGAATCGAGCCCAACATAGTTAGCTAGTTATAGGAAAACGCTAAGGAGATAAATGATACTAAAAAAAATATAGGTACCTAAATTATTTTCTATTATTACAATTTAGTAGACTTTGGACAGAAGTTAATGACATTGGACATAAATTTTAGCCTGAAATCGCTAATCCGCCTTGAGCAAGCGTGGTGATCAAAGCTTGTGCCTTCTCTATATGAGAAGAGGCCTTTGCCCTGCAGAGGGACAATATTAGGCTGGTATTATATTCTGAAGTTTATCTTATTGTACTTTAATGTATGGAAATTGTGCCAGAGTAAACGATTAATAACATTAGAAGTGCCAAATGGCCTATATCTATTTACGGATTCCAAAGGTTCATCTCTGGGCAATTTATTTCTGTTTACAGAGCCAGAATTATCTCTATTGAGCTATAAATTATCCTTTACTATAATAATAGTACTGTGTGGTAGTCAATTATAAACAATTATGAAACTAACTAATTAATTACATTTTATGTATGCTTTATTTTAACACTTTTTTAATTAAAAAAAAGAAAAAATAACATAAATATTTTACATCGTGAAAAAACCTGGATTTCGAGACGACCGACTTATACATCTGACTTTCAACTAAGCTGTTCAGCGACAGTTTATGGATGTCCAATGACGACGAGCAGTGGACATCCTACGACTGATATGATGATGATGATGATGATGATAAGGAATCTGGACCGGTCACTATGGCTACATTTAGGGGAGGCCTTCGTCCAGCAGTGGACATCTTGCGGCTTATATGATAATGATGATGGTGTTAAGAAATCAGAACCGATCATTG
The DNA here is from genome assembly GCA_932526535.1 of Caradrina clavipalpis. Classification (NCBI taxonomy): domain Eukaryota; kingdom Metazoa; phylum Arthropoda; class Insecta; order Lepidoptera; family Noctuidae; genus Caradrina; species Caradrina clavipalpis. Next base: position 5,865,039 of record OW052110.1, read on the forward strand.
TGGCTATCTTTAGTGGAGGCCTATGTCCGGCAGTGGACGTCGTTCAGCTGACATGCATGATAATAAGAAATCTGCGATAACACAAAAAGAATCATTCAATAACTCCTTATTTCACAAGACTCCCTTATTTTTCGTACTTATCACTGGAGGGATGCTTAATTTATTATTAAAGAGCTCGTTTCAGAGGGTTAATTACTTAATAATCTAGGGTACAGGCCCCTGAGGATGATTGGCCTTTGAGATTATGTTGCTATCTTGGAAGACTTATCTATTGTGATATGATATGAAAGAAGGAGTAGTAGTAGAGAACGTTGATAAAGCATGTCCGTGGAAGTACACTCCCAGACTCCTTAAGCGAGCCACCAAGCATAATGATTTAGTAACATCCATAATTTTTAAAAATTGTATGAATGATCAAAAAGTTATCATGCTAGTTTGTAGCTGGCATAATCAACATTAGGTTCATGTACTATTGTCTTGAATTTGATTTTTCATTCATTTTCATTCATATAATTTTTTGAAGATAAGGACGATACAAACTCATAATGCTAGGTGGCTCGATTTAGGAGTCTAGGAGTGTACAGTCTGTTGTCAACATTATCTGACCCACCCTAAACACAAAGGAAATTGGACCCTCTGCCTATGAAAATAAGGTTTAATTTCAATTTATCGATGAATACAGACACGCATAAACCCACCCAACGTTGTCGGAGCCACCGGCATTATATCATTTTGTTAAGCTATTTTAATCATTATCTCGTTGACATTAAAGTTAAAAACCTTTTAAGTCACCCTACATAATTAGAACCCAATCTTTAATTTCGTGGAGTCTAAACAAGCTCTGTGGCTTGGCGGTTTGATGTTGGATTGGCGAGGAACAACATGTGGGTTCGAAAACACAGTCCACTTGTTATCAGTTTCTTTTTTAATTTGATTTCATTTCTACAAAATTGTTTGCATTATTAAAGAATGGCCAATATGATTTACGCCTAATAACTTGTTTTGCAAACAGGTGGGTAAATTAAAAAAGTTTAAGTTCACATATATTTGCTTCGTGAGGTAGATAATAAATTCGTCTACTTAGTGACAAAACTTACACTACGCCTATTAGCAGTGACTGCGCACACACATTTGTAAATCGTTTCGCATAACTCGTTAAGTATTTTTAAGCAATTTGGTGTAAAAAAGCATCATGTCGCAGCTTAATGACTATACCAAACATAAAATCATATTTTTACATGAGCAGAATGTTGGAATTAGAGAGATTGGTCGTCGTCTTAATATAGCAGTGAGTGTTTTTTTTATACCCCTATTTTTTTTAATTGATTGTGATTAATGAACGCGTAGTTGGCTATTTTACTATTACATTCACTCCTTACAAGTTGCATAAACGGTTCCAAAAACGTTTTTTTTTTGTTTTAGAGAAATACGACTGTAGCTAAGACGTTATGGAGACTATTCAGCGGATTCGCCCAGGGGCAAAAACATCAAGTATAGTCCCGAATGCGATTGCCCATTAGTGTAACCGCAATAAAACACGATATTTCAGTGGAAACAATGAGAAGGCATTTACACGCTGCTGGAATAAGAAATAATAAACCGGCACAGAAAATACACGCTCATCGCGAAGAAGAAGGGTCCGTTTTGTCCAGGAATATTTAAATTTTAATTGAGAAGAAAATGTTGTGATCTTCACTGATGAAAAAAAAACCATTTAAATCGAACAAAGATGAACGTAACAAGGAACGGTGCGCCATCACTCCGCTACTAATTAATATAGGATATTTTTAAACACACCATGTAAGTAAATGCTCAATGGATAGATTGTTAAACCATTAAAATGTTGCCAATTACGTGGTGATGTTATTGTTATAAATAGTTTTTTTTTCTATTTAAATGACATGTTTATTCACTACGTATAATAGGCAGCTATAAATCTGTAAAGCATTTCACAGATGAATTAATTTTCTCGATAACAAACTTTCAAGCATAAACATGCCTTTTTAATGTTTATAAATGGTTAGATTTGATTATGGCATCCTCACATAAATTGTATATTAATTTGGGAATATGTGAGCATTTACTTACTTTATCTTACCTAAGTGTTTTAATGAAATAATAAACATTTTAAATTTGCAATTGTTTAGTTTTATTTCTATGCGTTGTCCATTAAAGAACTGTAAAAAAAGTATAATAAAATAATTAAAAAAGAAACACCTGAGCAGAAGCTATATTTAGGTTAAACTTGATTTTGAACGTAAACAACGATTAGTGACCAGAATACTAAAGAATTTAAACCATATAGAATACTCTAATAAAGTTTATTCTTGCACAGCACAAGCAGCCAACCTTATCCTAGTGCAAATAGATTATTTTGTATTTTATCCCTTCATTATTATTTAATCACTCCATTAAGACATGATAATAAAAAAAACTACCTATAAAATAGAAAAAAATAAATTGTAAAGAGATGTTGTTTTTGCAATTTAGTAAGGCAAGGTAAAATATGTTTGCGCGTTGTCACTGCATACCCTTAGTTAGTAGCATTTGAATACCAGTTTTACAATGAATACAAATATTTATTTTTCAACTACCCACTTATTACAAGTTATGCCAAAATATTACCATTTTAGAAACTTTATATTTGAAGATTATCCGTCTATAGTTCTTTACAATAATACAAGAAATACTTTTAGAATAAATTCTAAATTGAAAGCAAAACAATATCTTCGTCGCAGATTTGATCTCGCAACTTGTCACTCTCAGTCTTACACACAGACCACGAGACCAGAGTTACTTGACCGAACTCATTAAAATAAGCTATTACACTTATTATATTATAACAAGTTGTTATAAGATTTAACCCAATGCTAACGTGATAAAGATCAAATTTGCGTGTGTGTATTATTATTGTATTTGTTCCTTCTCAGTTCTCGAGCACTTGACTGATAACCTCATATAAATTGAAATTAAACCTTATTATCATAGGCAGAGCGTCCAATTTCTTTTGTGGTTAGGGTGGGTCAGATAATGTTGACAACCGACTGTACTATCATCATATCTATTTCTGCCGCAAAGCAGCGTTGCTATGTTCCAGTTTGAAGGGTATGGGTGCCGGTGTAATTACATGCATATGAGACATTACAACTTTGCTTCTGAAACGGCAACGTATTTGCGAGGTTGCTGGCATTTCATATAAAGGCATTGGTAACCACTTAATATCAGATGGGCCGTCGGCTTGTTTGCCATTTGTTGACAAAGGAATTCTGAAGGAAAATTTTGGTATCCTAATATATTTATTTCAAGCTGTTTACAATGGGTTTAAAATTTAATCTCTTGGTAGTACTTTTCCAGGAAACTTGAAGTGAAATCGATCCTTTTATTTCTATTTTAGTCTTGGATAATGGAAGTCTTTATTTGGACTTTATTTTACAGTTAATTATCTTTATGAATACTATCGTAGCAGGTAATGCTAATAAAATTCAAAATGTAGTTGGAAATTTTAAGTTACATTTACTGTTTTTTTCCTACGATTATATACACGTGGTAAGCTCAGACAAAGTCGTAGCCAAATCGAATGCTAGCCAATGTCTCTGACCTATCTTTAAACTACCTTCTGTGCCAAATTTCAATTTCATAGGTCAAGTAGTTTTCAAGGATTCGTGTAGGTGATTGACCTTTCGCTTTTAATTATTAGATTAAAATCTTTATTGGGCTTACAGATTACGATTTAATTATAGAGAAGCACTTTCAGGTAATCATAAGAGCAATTAATGGTAAACCTTATATTGAGGTATTTAAAACATTCTTTACAAAAAAAAAAGAATTCGACAAAGAATAAATGAAGAGTATAAAAACACAAAAAACAAAAGCAAACACGAAACTTCCACGTTTAAACTCAAAAGGATTTTTATGTAAAACTTTTCCCCTTTTACTAAAAACAAAGTTTTTCCTGAGAGCCAATAAAATATAACGGCTACTTATCTTCCTAGGCGGGTCCCAAGTGTGCCAGACATTCGGTCTAGCCTAAGTTGTAGCCTTTAACGAATATTTTCTTCCACAATAAATCTTGCTAACAGTCTTGAATACGGATTGGTATTTTAGACATTAGAGGAATGTGTCTATAGTAGAGATGAATCGAGAACTTGATACTCGGGATAGTCGGTGTTTTATTTTAATACTCGTAGGCCACGGTAGTCTTCCTAGAGACGTGCCCTAACAGGCGTTGCACAGGGAGGGTTCTGGTGCGGTCTTTTAAGAGGAAACGGAACCCTCTCCATGTGCTGATGGTGTCCATGGTGGATGGTTTTAGTGAGGTAAGAATCCCACACTCCCCCGTCTTATCCTCAAAGATCGGGCGCCTTTTAAAGGTTTCCAAATGAAAAAAAAGAAAGGTTCACGGCCGAAAAACTCGGTCAAGTGATAAATATTCTGTTTAATAAAAAATGTAGCTTTATTAGTCAAGTGAGAAGCATTTTTAAATTTAAAAAACATGTAAAAATTTAAAAAAAGCAGCAATTCATATTTCAAATTTAGCAAGACCAAGTTATGATGATGGCCTAGTACCTATAAGTTCGGCAAACATTAAATCGAGTAATACTCGGTAAAATTAGAACTCGGCGCATCTCTAGTCTATACTTACTAATCAATCAGAAGAAATAAAATGCAAGTGTTGAATGCATTGTTTTCTGTCTGTCTTAAAGAGTTACTTAAATAACAATCTAATTCTAGCTCAAGGTACCTACATACGTTGGATACACTACGCATCTTACTGGGAGTGAAGGTACTTATGAATACGAGACAGTTTTATTATCAGCCCAGAAATAATGAAAAATAAAACAGCTGTTGCGTACATTTTGATTGTGTTGCGTATATTTGTAGCGCACAGCTGATTCTTATAGTAAAAGTGAGTACCTATTTATAAGTAATTTCACCCTTTGAAAGATGCGTAGTTATTTAAAAGTCACACTGTGTAAATATGAGAAGTATTCGTGTATAATCTATGACACCTATTAATACGTTGTATCAGATGTAACAAGAATTATTAGAAGAACGAAAGCAAGACACGATTACCGTTTTTTTAAAGATGGTAAATCACCAAGTACTTCTTCCGCCCTGGGAGAAGCGAAAGAGAGGGTCAGACTCTTACTGACTAAAACTCATTCGCGTTCACCATAAACATACCGGCGAACTGTGGGTTTACATTTTTACATCTCAGCCGAATGCTTCGGGGAATACAGCCTTGATGATATGTTATGCAAGCTCTTTATAAGGTCAAAACTTTACTTAACTTCAAACCAATATAATCTGTATCATGACCGCTTTACTTTGTGGGCTGTAACATCGTAACAAGCTCGTCTACTTGCGGTCCCTTGACCCATTTATAAGTACCTTAACCTGTAAGTTCTGACGTTTGGCCCTTATCGACGTCTATAAAATGATTGTTTAGACTTTGTTATTACAAAAGGGGTCTTGAAATTCAAGATGGCGGCTCTTGGTTTATGAAGGGTTATAATACTCTGAATTTGGGTTCTGTTTAGTTAACGTCGGGCAGTAGAGTAATTAAAAACAAGGTGGGAACTGAGTATTGCGTTTTACTGTGAAATGTGAGACGGGGGTTGTATTGATGAGTACCTGGGAGATAGGTAGTTGGCAGTGGTCATAGGACTGTAGCTCTTAAAACATTTCGCTTTTGTAGTCTCATAAAGTTATGAAGGAGGTTGCTTAACAGACTATAACCATAAAATAAATAGGTAATTGATATCTTATCTATACTAATATTATAAAGCTGAAGATTTTATTATTTGATTGTTTTAATGTTTGAAAGCGCTAATCTCCGGAACTAGAAAAAATCTATCGCTCAGCTTATTATCCAAAATATATGGGTTCCGAGTCTATTTATCCGTATAGTCATATCCAACCTTATTTCTGACGAGACAAACTCTGTTCTAAATTAGAAAGACTTGTCAGGCCGCCATGAGTGTTGACAAGACATTTTAAAAAAATAAATGAGATAACTATAAATAAAATTGAAGAGTCTGTTTGTAAAGTCAACATTTTGTGTCATAACAAAAACCAATTATTAAAATGCTTGTCTGCCTGTCAGCCTTCCCGTCTATCTGATTTTTTTTTCGCCAAATCGCCCAACGGCTGGACCAATTTTGATGGAACATTCACTTTTTTTTTTAGAATGACCACTCGCAGCGCAACAACACTATAAGGTTGATGCTGTTGATGTTGAACCGGACAATAAGGGAAATTCACTGGCCGAAAACTGAAGTTATAAGGAGTAACTTTTAGACGCTGAATTAGGGATTCACGCAAAAAATAGAGCGAACAAAATTGCGGAAATATACAATAAGTACAATATCACGTGTATAATTTATAAAATAAAAAAAAATAAAAAATATACCATCACGCCTGTATTCCCCGAAGGGTTAGGCAGAGGTGTACCAATGTACACGCACAGTTCGCCGGTATATTTAGGTCGCATGTAACAGGGGGCGCACAAATCCAAACTCCGAGCTGCTACTGAGAATTTCATAGAAAAACCTAATAACACTTTGCTCGACCTGGGAATCGAATCCAGGACCTCTAGCGTAGCAGTCGCGCTCAGGACCACTAGGCCAACGACGCAGTTAAAATATACGAACTATTAATGAAATGTTTGCTTCAATCGTGTTATAACCAACCGGTGACCTCTCTTCCAGGGGTCACAGCACCTATTTCGTTTTAATGTTCCCACTTCACGATCTCAAACGGTCTGAATCAATTGAATTAAACAATTACCACTATTTCATCACTTGGCAGTCTCCCAAACAAAATAACGACATATTAAAAGTTTTTACTTTTTCCCATTAAACTCGAAATAACCGCTTCGTTTTATTTTAACGAGAATCAGAGTAATGTCGGAAACCTCTGTGGGTGTACGTTTACGTGCATTTGTTTTACGAACTATCATTTATTTGGAAGCACATAATTTACGAGTACCGTCATTTCCTGTTGTTGGCATAGGACATTGATTTGTATTGTTTAATTTCACACATAACAACACGCCTGTATTGCCCGAAGGGTAAGCAGAGGTGTAGCAATGTACACCCATAGTAAGGCCGGTAGGTTTAGGTCCCATGTAACAGGGGGCGAGCCTATCGCAATTAAGCGGGCACAAATCCTAACTGCGAGCTGCTACTGAGAATTTCATAGAAAAACCCAATAACAATTTTTGCTCGACCGCTAGATACGCTAGAGGTCTTACTTAGGTTCGATTCCCAAATCGAACCTAAGACCTCTAGCGTAGCAGTCGCGTTTAGAACCACTAGGCTAACATAACAGTGATTTGTATTGTTTTATTTAAATGGTATTTCAAAATGTGTTTCAGGATTCTGAAGCTGTAAGTGAAACGGGACTTCTACTCCCAAGATACCGCTGTCTGTCAGTCTGTCTGCTGTATATTTTAGAACCGTAATATAGTAGCTTGGAGTTAGGATTTGTGCCCAATTAATGGCAATGGGCTCGTTCCCTATTACATGGGACTTAAAACCGGTGAACTGTGGGTGCTCATAAGTACACATCTGCCTAACCCTTCGGAGAGTACAGGCGACATAGTATGTGTGTATGTATAAAAATTTAAGTTTAAAACTAAAAGGGGTACCGTGCGAAGCGAAGACATGTGTCGACACGACCCTGGAGCGAGCGGATTCTGTTACTCGCTTTTCAAATAATTGTATGCGCATCAGGCTGGAACGGATGACATATCGCGTTATAACATTAATTTTCTGTCAGGTCTCATATTATGCAGTTTGTTCAGGCATCCCGGAAGGGGTAAAATATTCAAAGCAATATTCGTGGCGCATCATAAATAACTTCAAAATTGACTTATGAAACTTTAACTTCAATCTACATACAATTCCATGGATACGGGCCTTTACAGACTACTGTAAAGGCGCATATCCATTAAATTTTATGTTGTTTTTACTACTAAGTAATACATACATAAATAATAAACATACATAAGCTCACGCCTTTTTAAGGGGGGTAGGGAGAAACCACAAACCGTCACCTGCTACGATCCTTACATACTCCTTTCACCTCGTCCACATTCATACATCATCTGGTCATACAAGCACGCCAATTACGAGTACCTATTGAGCAAATGACTTTTCTGAAGAACCTCACCAATAAGGTCAGGGTAGGTCTTTCTTGGGTGTTTACTCCCGGCGTTGCCACTCACATCCACCATATAAATTATTTTTGTTAGTCGACTTCCAGTAGCAGTATTATTCTGTAAAAAAAAACCCCTTGATAAATTTAAACGAGGTTGAAGTAGGTAAGCAGTCTTACCACCTGCTAGTAGGAATTTACAGCTCAATTCAAACTCACACAATTCATTTGACTTGAATCACATTTAAACGTTGCTACATTTGATTGTATCTACAGCACCGTAAATAATTGGGATGTCCCTGGACATCAGACGCCGTAAGACGACGCCATTGCAATTAAAGTGTCATTTGTCGTAGTCAAACGTCATTATAGATGCAATGTCAATGTTGGCCAGGGTTGTCTCATACTAATAATATTATAAAGAGCTAAAGTTTGTGAGGTTGTAGGGGATAATCTCTGGATCTACTGAACCTATTTTGAAAATTCTTTTACCCATAGAAAGCCACGTTACGTCATAGGCTATATAACTTCACGCTACGACATACGAGAGCGGAGCAGTACCCAAAGACGTAACTTAAGGTGGGTGAAATAAGCCACTCGGACGAAGTCGCTAGTAGAATGTGTATATAACTAAAGAGTTGTGTGATGTATTTATTACTCACTATTTATATTATCCCACGGGAACCGCACGTTTTTTGGGATTAAAAGTAGCCTATGTACAGACTACAATCTATCTTTGAGCCTAATTTCATCCAGATGCGTAGGTATACAGCAGTTCCGGTATGATTGAGTAACAAATATCGATCCATCGTATGCTATAAAGTAATGTTTGTCATCATCTATTTATCTTCAAATTATTTTCGTTTTATAGTGCTGTGTAAGATTTCGATTACAAATATGTAAAGCATAAACACCAAAACGTCTCAAAAAAATGTTTACTTCTAAAACTGTACCTACAACTCAGGCAAAATCCCAAATAAAAATACGTTACTAAAATATTCTTCTTCACAAAATGTGTCCATAAATCTTGGTGGGTGTCATAGTGCGCAGCCCTAGCAGGTTGCCACACTACCGCCTCTGGCCGCTTCCGTGACCAGACGAACGTAAATAGCCCGCGGCCACGCTGCGGGAATACACACCTTTTTGTTACAAGGGAATTTTACGAAATACGAGTACGGAATGTTTGGGAAGCAAACAATATTAGGGCTATGGAATAATATTATGCAGGTTTTGAAATATTGTAATGTATGTAAATAAAGTCTACATTTCAAAATTTCGATATCGATTACTAAGGATAACTAGTTTTCGCTCGCGATCTCGAGTGCGCCTAATTTTTATACCGGAAATATGGCATATTATCTGTCGGGAATAATAGATTCTTCCCGTGGTAGTGAGACTATAACGTGATTTATGTAGACTATGATTTATTTAGCCTATGTGCTATTCCAGACTATAACCAATTTCTGTGTCAAATTTTCATCCAGGTCCATACGCCTTTCTGAAGAGATTGAGTAACAAACATTTATCCATCCATCCATTCAAACATTAGCATTTACAATTGTAGTATGATTTGTTGTTATTACGAAAAAAAATGAGGCTAAAAGTTTTAGATTACTACTTATATAAACGATTAGTTTGAAAACTGTCTCTTGAGGGACCTCAAATTTTTTATACCTACAAGTGAAAATTTTCTGCTGAACTACATGGAATTGCAGGAACGTCAGACATGTCAACTTTGTCGCTATTTGAAACGAGTGCAATGCAATAAACGTGTAACGTAAGTCCCAAGTTATTGCGTTTTGTAATAACCTGAGGACGTTACACGAATGCGCGGACATTAGGTACGTAGGTATAGGGAAATATTCCGATCTTTCATACTGTTTTGACCCCTTATTAAATAACCACAATTAGCCTTTTATGCGCCCTCTGCGAGATTCTATAACTGCGACCTTAAAAAAAAACTGGCCCTGGTATGTCAATTTCTGCGTCCCTCCAGGGTCTGCGCCCTGTGTCTGAGCACCGCTGGCACCGCCCTAGTTATGGCACTGCTTACGGGACAAAATGAAAAAAAAAAAACAGTTTGATCTGTCCCCCTGTTTGCAACTCGGGGACTCAGGGGGTATCTCCCATTCGAGTTGCGAGTTCGACCCCGAGTTGCGAGTTGAGTTTATTTACTCCTATAGGAGTGGATACAGTTCGAACTGTCCCCTCGTTGATCTGTCCCCATATGGGGGGACAAAGCGGGTGTCAGATCGGAATATTCCCGTATAGGTACGTATTGTTTAATTAATTTGTTTACAGGATCTCGTCGGCTTCATTTTAGACTCTCCGCACATGGTAAATTTTTTGTCAGATGCGTTGGTGTATTGGAATTCTAATGTTCCGTTCTCGCCGACAAAAACATATGTCAAAACGTCGGTCTTTGGCAGAGGCCCTAATCAATTTGATTTTTCTAAAACTTCTAAGAAAAAGAGAAAACATGTTTATTGACACAGGCCATGTGCATACAAATAATAACATAAAGGCTATTCATTAAAAATAGAAAAAGAAAAACACTATTGTGTGGCCTGTTTGACGCAGCTGTGGGGACAGCTGCGTCAAACAGGCCAGTTTAGCATCAATGCCAGGCCACTTGTGTATATAGACACCTTAATATAAATTTATACTAGCTTTTATCCGCAACTTTGGCTTCGTAATTTCAGAATTAATCTAAACATATACCATCTCGCCTGTATTCCCCGAATTGTTAGGCAGAGTACCAATGTACAACCACAGTTCGCCGGTATGTTTAGGTCCCATGTAATAGGGGGCTAGCCTACTGTCATTAACCGGACTCAAATCCTAACTCCGAGTTAGCTAAAGTCCTGAATTATCCCTCAAAAAGTAGCCTAAGTGCTATTACAGACTATAATCTATCACTGTACCAAACATCCAGATCTGTTCAGACCTTCTGGCGATTAAGTAACAAACATACATCTATCCAAACTTTCGCATTTCTAGTAAGAGGATAAAAAGCAAGAAGACAAAGTATTTTATTCGTAACATTTCCCACATAACGTGTCAATTAAAATGACTGTAACCCCATTTACGCAGGTGTCACCTGCGTGATTGCTTCAAGGAACACAAAGCGTCAATCAATCACTGTCTAAGCGGGATTTAGTGGCTCTTTTCTTACTTGAATTACCATTTGTTACAGAATAAATTTGGTAGCAATAAATTTAAACATATTAAGAGGATACGCTACGGTTGGCCGCGACATTCATTTTATTTTGCGTAGTATGCTATTAGCAGTTCAGATTCAGATAATAAATCATTACAAACGTTAACATACCTATATCCTTACTAATATTATAAATTCGAAAGAAACTCTATCTGTCTATTATACTTTCACGACACTAAACCACTGAACCGATTTTGATGAAACTTGTTACAGGGTAAATTTGATCCCAAAGAAAGGACATAGGCTTCTTTTTATTCTGTGGCCTCGTATGCGTCCACGATATTTACGAGAACAAAGTCGAGGTTAAAAGCTAATAAGTTATAATTAGCTGTAAACGTCAAATTAGAGAGTGTTGTTTATGATTATAATAACATAAAACTTATGTCGTCGTGTTATATTTTTTTTATTACCATGAAATTGTAAAAGTAACCGTCATTTATGCGAAGTCGCGGTTCCAAACTAGTGTATGATATAAACAAACTATGTCGCAACTCCGAAACAAAACCTACTATCATAAACACACATCATTCATCACAATTTAAACTCATAACCTCACTCACTCACTTCTCCTTGCTTCCAAACTAATTGTTTACGAGTACCATTAATCAATGGCGTGTAAACGTACATAGAAATTCAACACTATGCTAAAAGTGCCACGTGGTTATTGTCTGAGAGATTTATTTTGTTTACAACACTATTTTTTGTTATGGAGCACTTATTGAAAGTTTAATGTCTGTAGGTACCTATTACCTACGTGTGATCTTGTGTTAGAGAATTTTTGTAAGAGTATTTGAACTTTTTAAATGTGTTGTAATGTTAAGAGGGCCTGCCTTTCAAGCATGAGTTAGGTTATAAGGACCAAAGTGCCGAATTTCATTCAGATCCGCTCAGCCGTTTAAGCGTGAAAGAGGAACTAACATCGATCCTCACAAACATTCGAATTTATAATTAAAGTAGGATAGGATGGTAATAAACTTTATTTATAAAAATGTATTCTCGATCAAGAAGATAACTACGCAGCCAATAAAAGATCTCCCAATAAAAAAATTCTAACATTGAATCCAAAAGAATAAGAGATAAAATAATTACGAGTACCTACTCAGAATTCCGATACATTTTTAACGACATGTCCCCAATTAGAACTGTTTCTTTTTATCTAAACAAGATCGGCTCTCAAAAAGATTACATGAATCCCTCCATTTCTCTCTCTGTATTTTCATTAAACATGCACAATTGAGTGCCTCAGGAATTCTCAAAGATTCAACAATACGTCTGCGTAAATAAATAATGCTTGCTCGTTCTCGAGCATTTTAGAAGCATCAAGCATTTTATAAGCACACAATTACTTTCAGCACATTTTATGAAGCGGTGAAGATAAGCGTTTTGAAGTGTGAGGATTTCCGTGTTTTGTTTTTGGTTTTTATTGCGTTTTGTGTTGTGCAATCCTTTTGATGTTTTGAGTGCAGAATTGTATTTGCTTTTTTAACGTGTTTTTAGGTAAATTAGAGGGGAAAAGCGCTTAATTGTTTTGTTCTTAGTACACTAGTAACGTAGGGCATAATATTTCGTTATTGTTGTTTTGTGTGCACCATTGTATTTTTTCTTGTCGTGTTTTTAGCTCAGTTAATTGGGACATGCTATTAATCCTTTTCTTTTTAATACAACAGTAATGTGTAATAATATTTTTTATTAATTAACTTGAAAAATCATACTAAATTATAATGTAGAATTTATTACACCACATAGATTGATTGAAAGATATTTCATTAAAATTAAAAGGCATGATACTTATCGTGTTAGCGTGTAGGCAATTTAGTTACATTACCACACTCTTATTGTATTTTTTGTATTTTCATAAGCTTTTACAAATAAATTGTACATTCGTGTGTGAATATTTGCTACATACACTGGAAATATTTTACTCCTGTATTCAGTAAAATTCCGTACTCTATTCCGTTGTTTTATAACATAATTTTGTATTACATTCGCGTTCAAACTGTTATAGAGATATATTGTACAATTTACTACAGCATAAATTACCTGTAACCTTAGTGCCCAATGAATTTGAGCTTTATGTCTTTGTGTTTGGATTTAGATTTGTTATTTAGCATTATGCGAGCATTTCAGTATGTGAGTGTTTTGCTTTTGTTTTTAAGCAACCGACTTCCAAAAAAGGTGGAGGTTCTATTTGAAACGTATGTTTTTGGTGTTTATATCTCTGACGTTTGTCTACCTAATTAAATGAAGTATTTTTTTCATGAAATGATGATAAAAGTTATTTATGCAAAAAGGAATACATGAATTGATAATTAATTTAGAATTGATATCTGGAAAGTAAAATATCTCAAAGAAACTTGGTCTTAATTAATGTAAGTCTGACATCGTCAATACGCCTTAAGCAATCGTTGTGATCAATGCTCGTGGCTTTTCTGTATGGGTAGAAGCTTTTATCCTGCTCCCCGAAGGGTGCATTCCCCGAAGGGTTAAGCAAAGGTGTAGCAATGTACACCCACAGTTCGCCGATATGTTTAGGTCCCATGTAATAGGGGGCGAGCATATTGCCATTAATCGGGCACAAATTCTAAGTCCGAGCTGCTACTGAGAATTTCGTAGAAAAACTCAATAACATTTTTTTTAGTTCCTAATATATATTTTATCTTTTTACTGGTTTGCTGAACAGCTTAACTGATAGTAATAAGACTTTTACGATTGTTTAGCTACTAGTATAATTAAAAAAGGTAGGTACTACTTATCTGAAGAGTGTAAAAGTTTGAAGGTAGGTAGATAGGCAGTTCTTTTTTTACGAGTAGCCGTGGGCAAAATGTAGTTTGACATAAATACCGACATCTGAAAATTCCTTGAGCATTTCTGCAACTGCTGGCAGCTTTTCCAGATGTTTACCTAACCATCGCATCGGGATTCTAATCTCGTACATCAAATCACTATTTTAAGCGAAATCTCAATGTAAACAAAACTGATAAATATCTTTGTCGGTTTTAGACATTTTTATAAATTACTGCTTTTAAAGTGTGGCTGCGTTGCCGTCATATTGTTAGACGGAACTACTGAAAAAATTGTGAGGGATTTTTTTGTTAAGAAAAATATATTTATGTTATGTTATGTTATGTATAAACTGATATGCTGTTAGGTAAGTGTGTATTTAGTTTAGCCAACTAAATAGACATTGACTAAATTTAAATTAGATTTGGCCTTGGGTTCGATTTCCAGGTCGAGCAAAAAGTGCTATTCGGTTTTTCTAAGAAATTCTCAGTAGTGGCTCAGAGTTAGGATTTGTGCCCGATTAATGGCAATAGGCTCGCACTCTATTACATGGGACCTAAAACCATACTAGTGAAATATGGGTGTACATTGGTACATGTCCCACAACCAGCCGACATACATACATACATACAAACATATGTAACATAGTTAACAGCTAGGCGGAGATTTTGGCTGCTCTGCATAACCCTTCGGGGAATACAGCCGTAATGGTACGTCATGTGTATTTTCTTATTCTTGTTTCCTTTTTAATAACAAGTCAAGTCATTCACTTCAATTAGACTAACCTATGTAATGTATTGTCTGTATTTTGTTTTGTATTCCTTATATAAATAAATACAGTAGAGTTAACAGGGATTAGTTAGAGTGAACAAACATCTTTTAGTTAAGCTCACTCCATCGTCGACTTTGTCTCTATCACCTCTGCCCCCCTAGCCAAGTCGCAAACGATAATCGCTCGGTAGGTACCAATCGATTTTCAACTTTATGTCCCAGAGCCTTAAGTTGAAAATCTATTAAAGATTTCTAAGCGTTAGCGACTGGAACGAACGAAAACGCTATGCAATCTTCATTAGATCTTCAACTTAAAACCAAGCACATAAAGTTGAAGATCTATTAAAGCCTACACGGAGTTTGCGTTAACCGGTTGTTACATGGCTACAGGGGCTGGCCTAGATTAGAGTCAAACCCAACTCAAATAAAAAAGCTCCCTACATTTCGAAATTTTCACTTTGAGTATTTTCAAGGATTGATCTTACTCATAGTATTACAGATTCATTATTCAAAATGAATCAATCATTGACTTTGCAATTGACTCGTCAATTAAAATTAATGATTGCTTAATTTTAAGTGACTGAGTGTGGCAATTGGGCTTTAATTTTTTTGTTTATGTACCCTTTGTAATGTTTTTGTTGTTGCCCAATGTTATTGTTTGTGTCATATAATTTAATTTTTCTGAAGTCTGACTTCTTTTCGAGTCGATGATAATCCTTGACAGCTTCGTTGGCCTAGTGGTCCTAAGCGCGACTGCTACGCTAGAGGTCTTGGGTTCGATTCCGAGGTCGAGCAAAAAGTGTTATTGGGTTTTTCTATATAATTCTCAGTAGCAGCTCGGAATTTTGATTTGTGCCCGGTCAATGGCAATAGGCTCGCCCCATATTATAAGGAACCTAAAAACATACTGTTGAACTGTGGGTGTACATTGGTACACCTCTGCCTTACCCTTCGGGGAATACAGGCGTGATGGTATTTAGGTATTTTTATTTATATATTTACTTTATCAGCTGAAACTAAGTAGCTTAAATTAGATGCTTCTTACTGTCATATGGTTCAGTTTCATAAATAACACTTCAACATCGGTTTTTAATTACATTTCAAAACTTAACATAGTGACATTGATATATCACAATCTTGTTTAAAGAAAACAACACACCAAGGGCGATGATGCTGCACGTCATTGCACTTCTTGTGAAAATAAATGAGTAGCCAATAACACAAACTTCTTGATGTAACAAACAACGACAAAAACACTACCACGTAAGTCATAAGAGAAAGCGTTTGAAGTACTTTTATAATGATTTTATTTTTAACCTCAATTGAACCATAGAACACAGATATGACTGCCCCGTTGGCCTTGAGCGTAGTATCCCGGTTTCGATTCCCAGGTCGGGCAAAATGTGTTATTGGGCTTTTCCATTAGAAATTCCTCAGTAACAGCCCGAAGTTTGGAAAGCATGAAAAACCGTTGTTCCTGCGCCGTCCCATCGGACCATGAGAATTAGTGCTCTTGTGTTTGCGCACACACTTTTGCACTATTATATCTTCGTAGTACTTGGCTACCCTACATTAAGATTAGCCGCCATGATCGGAATGGGTCTGGAGAATACGTATACCTAAGGACTGATTCGTAGGTAAAGACAACTCTATCTAATAGCCCCCGCATATTAAAATGCCTTAGAAAAAGTGGTAACCAATTGATGTCGCTATTCGTACATTAGGTGGGTACACTTTTCCACCCGAATCAACAAGCAATATTTATTTTGCGTCACTCAAAGACTGTCTAAAGTAAACACATCATTTTTATATGACTACACAAATATAATTGTTGGGGTTATTGGTTTGATACCTACGTTAAACATAATGGTTAGATCTCCTATAGTTTCTCAGTAGCAACCTAGATTTTGAAAAAAGGCTATTAATAGAAAATGACGATATATACTTAAGTGCAATACATACGTCTGCCTACCGAATAAAAATCGGTGTCCGGTTATATGACGTAAGCGAAAAGACAAACAAACAAATTGACGACACGGCTGGCGCAATGGCTGAGCGATGGCTGCTGCGCTGAGTTTTCGATTCCCGCACGGAACAAATATTTGTACGGCCTACAGATAGTTTTTTTGGGTCTGGCTGTTTGTGTATGTAAGTTTATCCTACTAGTATTATAAATGCGGGAGTTTGTATGTTTGTCTTTTCTTCACGCTCAAACGGCTGAGCGGATTTGAATGAAATTTGGCACTGAGATAGGTAATAAGGGCGGAATAACACATAGGCTACTTTTTATCTCGAAAAATGTACGGTTTTCGTGGGATAATATGTCCACTTTGACGCGAACCAAGTCGCGGGCAGAAGCTAGTATGTTTTTAAAAAGAGAAAAATACATAAATCATCGCATCGCTTTCGCTACTAACATGGGCCAAACCGCTCATCTTTCGTTGAGCGGTCTGTTCATATTGCCGGACACAAATAAACGGCCGTAGATCATTACAGGCATTCTTCCAGAAACGTATTTTTAGCACGGCACGGCGGAATAAAAACCGTGCCGGATGGATTGTGGGTTAGGCAATGGATATGCGCAAGAGTTTATTATTACGCCTGTTTATACAAGGTTAATTTTCATTTACCTGCCATATTTCAGGGGGTGAATACGAGCAACTTTTGTAAAAGGGTTGAGGAGGTCAGAAAAGTAGTCGCTCCATATAAAACACTGGTCTTCAGCAGCATCCGCTTAGACTGGAAGCCGACCCCAACATAGTTGGAAAAAAGCTAGGTAGTTAGTTTACTCTGGTTAGAATCCTAACAAATAACAAACCTTCACCTTTTGCTGAAGTCGTTTCAGTTGTTAAAGTCACGACCAGCTTGGTCGAATTTGGAACTTTCCTAATTGATATATCGCAGTTTTTAAACTTTGATTAATGTGGACGCGTGTTTTGTTAGTTTCGCAAACTTGCTTCTGTAGAAGTTTAAGTGACAATTTAGTTTTGATTTATTGGTAGTTGTTGGTTTTCTTCTGTAGTTGGTGTTGTTAAAACTAAATTGATTTACCTTCTCAAGTTTGCTCTTTTGTCATGTGCTTATACTAATAGTTACTTGACTATGGCAAAGCCAAAAGACGGGAAATTATTTTTTAATTTTTTTTTTTTTTTTTTTATTGTTTATCCATGTTCATCATTCATCTTGATCTTGTTTGTGTCGTAATGGTTAAGTCACCTGCCTCTCATGCACGAGGTTGTAGGTTTGCAAACGGCCACGGGCAAGTACCAACGTGACTTTTTCTAATTCATATGTACTTTCTAAGTTTATCTTGGACATCACTGACATCGGTAACCACGTCAGAGGCCCTTGAGGCGGTTTGGAAACTCTGACACTAGGGTGTTTCGGGTCGTTAGACCTTACTGTATACACGATAACGAAGAAGATTCATTTTATATGGACGAATTTGGTACGGTAAAAGCGTCAGGATGTTCCGCTACTTATAGGCTTACAACTATGTATACAAATGTGAAAACTATTATAGTTAATAATACCCTCTTACCCCATAGTTATTTCAAAGAAATTATGCTTATCTACTGGCTTATTTTACTAGCAAAGGAAAACATACGTACCTACCTACCTATAAGGTAACTTTGAATTCATACATTTTATAAAAGGTCGAATTGTTATCATGAGATTGTTGTGTTCCACTTCAGGGTAAAGTAGGCATCCCTTTTTTTTTCAATTGTTATCTGAATTAAGCAACCTGAGACCAATATTTCAAGAAGAAGTTCATCTCGTTTCGCCATCTCCTTCCGGGTGTATTGAGTCATCACTTCCTGGTGGTCGAGACCCAATCAGTGATTATTTTCACCCAATTTTATTTTCGGTATTCAGCAGATGGGGCCTGACAAGGTCCATTTTAATTTGGCAGCTGTGTCGCTAACTTCTTTGATTGTGATTTGGAACAAAGTATACAGTTTTTTAGCGATCCGTAATTTTGAACTCTATTGCTCAATGATTCATCTATGGAGCACAAAGGTGGCACAGAGGCACTAAGGAGCATGAAATCAACTACGCGTCAAAAATCCGAAGTCAAAGAAAACTTTCATAGTAAAACTACCAAATGAATGTACTATACTCGAGAATAGTATTATTTGTATGAAGTTGCCAATATTTTCATCCATATTTCGGAGTTGGTGCCACAGCAAAAAATGCTCGTATACATAAGTTTTCACCTCCCATGAATTCAAAGTCAGCCAAATTCCTCTTCGCATTTCAACAGATAATCACAACAAATCTTTTCAATTTCCAATCTATTTAGTCTTACGTAAATCTGCTTTTTAAAAATCACTTACAATGTAACGTTTTCAATCAAGCGAAACTAATAATATCAAACATCTACTGGATAACGGCTGGGAGCCAATGTTGAAATAAAGAGTAAAAATAAACACAACACCTTCTTATGTGTATTATGAAAATGTATGTATTCTTCAGGCCGATTCCAGCCACGGCAACTAATACTAATGCAGACTAGCCAAGTACGCAGAAGATATTATAGTGCACAATTGCAACACAGGTGCACTCCCTCTTCCCTAACTCTCATAGTCCGATGGGACGGCAATCCGACACAAACGGAGAGAGATCAGCCGCAGGACCGGCGGCTTTACTTGCTTTCCAAGGCGTGGGGGTGTCACACCACCAACTTCCAAACTCCGGGCTGTTACTGAAAAATTCCTAATGAAAAAACCACAATAAAATACGCATACATTACTTAATTACATCTTGGAGTAATTGAACTTCAAGTGAATTAATGTAGTAGTTATTTAAGTTCCTATTTATTGAAAAATGATTTTAAAAGTGTGATTTATGAAAGAAATCAAGCTTTTATACACTTTTTTTATGAATATACATATTATTTCATTATATGCTTCTACGTTTACCAGTATTGTGGCCCACTTTGATTTATCATAAACATGAATAAAATAAATTTAAAATACAATATAAAGGTACTGCACTACATCAAAACTAAATTAAACAAAACATAATTTAAATTAAAATACAAATCAGAAATAAAATTTAAACTTTCAATTAAAAATCTTAACACTAAAATGAATACGAATTAATTTTGCTGTTTTTACGAGTACCCACTAATTAAATGTGTATCTCCGCCATTTCTCATTGGATGCTGGATATAAATCTAGATTAATCGTTGTTTTAGTTTGAAAACAAAGCATTACGTGGTTTTAATTAGTTTCCAATACGTTATTGTATAGTAAAGGTGTGTTTCCATTAACGAAGCAAGCAATTTAAATTATTTTGTTTTACATTTTTTTTTATAGTGCGCTTATTACACAGAAGAAATAAAGGATTTGAAAATGGTTCACAAATTATAGGTATTTTTTTCTTTTTAAGTTTTCTTTTTCAGGTATGCAAAGCAATCGTTCAAAATCAAATGTGCTCTGTTCTTTCGTAGTTGCAAGCGCGACTGCGGAGCCTGGGGTCTGGATTCATGTCAGGTTAACAGCTGGAGTTTGCAAGTCAATGGTGTGACATCTCCATGCCTGGCAGAGCACGTAGTCGTCGATAGAGAAGAGGAAGTGTAGATACCTATATTTGCGCATATGCATGTGCACTAAAATATCTTCAGCTTGCTTCCATTACGATTTCTCACCGTTATCGAAATTCGGTTAGGAAACTACTTACAACTTTCAACTACAACAAGACCAACCGTCTCCAAAGAAAGTTTTACAAAAACTCAAAAGACGCGTTTTATTTCAGAAATATTCTCTCTCTATTTCTCTTCCATTTTTGTACCTTGTTACCAACTGTTTGTCCGCTCAATCTACCCGCACCCTAAACACACAACACAAATAAAGAATGGCCGAGGTCGGAAGCAGGCGGTTAGACTGATCGCCGTTTGCTGAACCAAACTCGTTCAATACCAACGTTCAATACTGGTTCAGGAAAACTGTTGCGAAGAAATGACGAAGGAAATTGTAGGTTGAAAGTGCATATAATACTATCACGCCTGTATTCCCTGAAGGGTTAGGCAGAGGTGTTTCAATGTACACCCACATTTCGCTGGTATGTTTAGGTCCTATGTAATATGCGGCGAGCCTATTGCCACTAACCACAAATCCTGATTCTAAACTGCTTCTGAGAATTTCATAGAAAAACCCAATAATACTTTGCTCGACCTGGGAATCGAACCCAAGACCTTCTAGCGTAGCAGTCACGCTTAAGTTAACTAGGCAAACGAGGCAGTTGGAGGTGCAGAAAAACAATATTTCTGTTTGTGATTTTGAGAAGGCAAATTAATTCTGTTAAAGTTCACGTCGAACCTCACTCAATCTGAACTTTAATGCTTGTGTTTGAAGTTAAATATTATTATAATAGCCTCTGTCTAGGACACCGTCCACGTGTAAATCAAATATACAAATAACAATCTGCAATAGTTCAATTTTCAATCAGAGAAATAATTTTGTAATCGAACCAGTATAAACAAATAATTGCATCTATTTAAAATATGAAGTATAGCTGTGAGTGTACATTGGTAGGCAGACCTAACCCTTCGGGAAATACAGGCGTGATGATATGTTAAGTATAGGTATAGTTATACTGTCCAATTACATGTGTTCGATATTTCAAGCATACTTTTTCGAAAGGATATGACGTTATCCTGAGAATGATCGGTAACCCCTGCAATCTACAACATGAGAATCAAACCAAAGATCTCAAATGCAAGCCGGAACAGATGTACGAAAGCACCGGGCTCTAAAATAATCGTTTTCAAACTGGGAGTCTCGTTTGGAGTTTTGGAGCTAAAATCTCGGGTAGATTTTAGCTCCAAAATCTATGTGTACTGAAACCAAGCCATCGTCGCCGTCGTATAAAAGCTGCAGCACCTAAATCCTCAACTAATCCAGAGACTTAGTGCTTGCACTTGACTGGCGAATCCAGACTAAAATAAATCCAGGTTTTCTCACGACTTTTACTTACAGCATCAGTCAGTGTGTCAAGATTAAGGAAGAAACACGAACGGAGACATTTTTGAAAATAAGGGTTTAGAAGAAACTATCGCTCTCGTTTACGAGCGCTAAAATGATAACTGCAGATCCAGGGTTTGGCTCTCGCCTATTTCCTTCTCTGATATTGAACCAATATAAAAGATATTTTTTTAAGAAGGTAATAAACCTTTTTTTCATTAATAGCTTTTAACTTTGCACACTAGGCCTCTATTGACAGCGGTATAAATAAGCAATTTTGAGCATTTCAAGTGGGCTCTAGTGCTTATCAAAATAATGCACCTATCATTAAAAAGAAAAACATAGGGACATACAAATAGGTGGTATTTACTTTACTGTCAAAAATCATTAACTTTAATGCTCAAGTTTTAAAGATCTAATTAGATGTTTTTTTTTTGTCTGTCTCGGAACGGTGCGTTTGTATTAAGACTTTAAGTTCTCTCCACTTTAATTCACCGATAGGCAGAGGTGAACAAATGTACACCTACAGTTCGTTGGTATGTTTTAGGTTCCATGTAATAGGAGACGTGCCTATTGCAAATAACCTAACTCCGGGCTGCTACTGAGAATTTAATAGAGAACCCCAATAACACATTGATCGACCTGTAAATCAAACCCAAGACCCCTAGCGTAGCAGTCTCGCTTAGAATCACGAAGCAGTTAACCACTAGCTAGTTAGTCTACATTAATAGTAACTTAAAAGAGAACAGTTAATTAAACGAATGTTTATTTAACTATCAAAATCTCCATTAAGAAAACACACGTAATCACTATTTAATAATGCTCCAAACACACTAATAACACTTGTTGCAAATGAAGTATTAAAATATTCCGCGCCTAGTCTCGCAAATGGGTTACCTGCCGATAAGTGGTTGCGCGGTAATGGCCGCCCGGAGCATGGCGGGAACATGAATAAACCGGAGTAAAAGGGTAGGAGATTTACGCCTGAGTTTCATTATTGAACATGAAATCTTGCTGTTTTGTTTATTATTACTTTAGGCACTAATTTATGGATAGGTAATGGTAGGCGTGGATTTTGCGTTTCAGGTGTTACGGATTTTAAGCACCGGAACTTATCGGATAACACTTTGGATGGGAGGGTACCGTACTTAAAGTGTGTCTAAGCGATTGGTATAACACACATACCATTACGCTTGTATTCCCTATAGGATTAGGCAGTGGTGTAGGTACTAATGTCACCCCACAGTTCGCTGGTATATTTGTGTCTCATGTAATAGGGGAAGCCATTAACCTAACCTAAGCTAACTCCGATCTGCTACTGAGAATTTCATAGAAATACCCAATAACATTTTGCTTTACCTGGGAATCGAACCTAAGTCCTCTAGAGTAGCAGTCACCTACCACTACTGCGGACCACTAGGCTAACGAAGCAGTTCTCAGGAGGTCGATTTACGATTTGCGAAAATGCGTAAGTACTCACTTAAACTTTCATCATCATCATATCAGCAAGACATACACTGCTGGACAGAGGCCCTATATATTTTAAAAAGGACCAGTTGAGCTTTAGACCCGAGTAAAGGCCCGGTCACATGAGCGGACAGCATGGAGGTGTGGTCGCGGTCATCAGATACTGTGTATGGAAGGTGTGAACATATCCATACAAGAACTATACTGTGTTATCAGGCCGCACCCACAGGTTAACCCGCTCTAGTGTGGCCAGGTTTTTAATGGAACAGAAATACCTGCCAATAAATCAAGCCCTAGAAGCTAAAAAAAATATTACATTAGATGGATGGATTTGTGCCCGGTTAACGGAAATAGCTCGCCTCCTATTACATAGCACCTAAAGATACCGGCGAACTGTGGGTGTATACTACCTATGCCTAACCCTTCGGGGAATACAGGCGTGATAGTATATATAACCAAACGCTTATTTTACTTCAGTAGTTAATACACTCAATAAAAACCTGCTCTCATTCTAAAATCAAACAAACTGGTATGTGGTTAATAGAAGCAAACATAGACTTGTATAGACAGTTTTAAAAACACAAACCATCACACAAGACTAGAAAGAATCCAAAAGAGACCGAATTTCATAACTCATAATCAATAAATACTATGTAGCTGTAATAGGAACACTAAACTACGGCTGCGACTATTTTCGTCCATAGCAACAATGCGTCGATCAACGTCGATGGCATAGGTATCACTTTGACCAATGATTACGACTAATATTAAACACACGTTAAAAAACAATCGACCTTGTGCCATTCATCGATCATATGGTACGATCGACGTCAGATCAATCTAATTGAAATTAGATTGGTTTGGTGTAATCGAAAATTATGATCGACAAATAACGGTCTTAATGACGTTGATCATCGATCGATGTCGATCCCGTGGGTGTTTTAACACCCTTAATAGTAGTTTGACTCTTTGTGAAGGAGCTCGTCCGGGAAAGTACTGCCAACATACCTATTTCCATGTATAGCGTTGCTGTGTTCCGATTTGAAGCCACCGGTTTTTATGCCGGTGTATTTAAAGGCACATGAGACATTTCAACTTTGTCTCTGGGATGGCAATGCATTTGCAAGGCCTCTGGTATTGCAAATGTCTATAGGTGGCGGTAACCATTTAACATCAGATGGCCGAGGGCTTGTGTGCCATCCAATGACGTAAAAAAAGACTATTTTTTATTTTCCGTGACGAATATTCCACGTGCGATGCGCGGCGCTCTGTTTAATGAACCCCATATAGGTACTTAGTAATTGTATGAAATTCGATATCTGCCACACATTATCTTCGCGTTTGCCATGTCAACAAACTGCTAATGAAATTTCAATTTACTGCCTGTGATCTATTTTTCATTGTTATGCTTCTGGTATGTAGGTACAATAGTCCATAAATACAATGTAGTTGTAAAAAATGTTATTGGGTTTTTCTATGAAATTCTCAGTAGCAGCTCGGAGTTTGGATTTGTGCCCGGTTAATGGCAATAGGCTCGCTCCCTATTACATGGGACCTAAATATACCGGCGAACTGTGGGTGTATATTGGTACACCTCTGCCTAACCCTTCGGGGAGTACAGGCGTGATGGTATATACATACAATGTAGTTGTAAGAAACGATTAGGAACAGCGCCTCTGTGAGAATACAATGAAGCATGAGTAAGCGATCTGTCATCACAGAGAAAGCTTCTAATTTTACTATGTACAGTCACGAGCATAAACATGTATACTCTTGACAAAATTTAAAAGCAATTTTGTCGTGGAGTTTCTTGCTCGTTTTTCTCCATAGAGACAGTACGTTTTGGAACGAGCAACTAGCTTCAACTTACTGTATAACTTCTTGACAATTCAAAAGTTCCTGTAAATGGTCTTATTGAAATAAATGCTTTGACTTGACTTGACTTGACTCGTGAATGAACGATTGCAACTTAAGATAAGACCTATATCGTAATATCATGGGAACTAAAATTCGTAACATCTTTTCCATACGAAAACTACGCGCTTACACGTAGATTTGCAAACACCAGCCCATTATAACAATACTAACATCTTTTCATTTTAACCAATCCTTTAGAAGGAAATTACTTACAAATGATGCTAAGTGTATACATGTAAAAGCTCGTGACTGTACATACCTATGCTGTATGTGTAGTCATGTCTTAGAATTACAACAGTATTGTCATTCTGACGCCATGATACGAAATTACGAATGATCGATAAAAACAACTGTCAATATCAAGGCAACTGCTGTGATTGGTTGATCAAAATAACAAAAGCCAATTGAATTACTTTATAAGACAGTGAATGGAATTCAAAAATGAAACTTGAAGCTTGAGATGGTACGTATGAATGGGACTTATGAATAATATTATTCACCAATTAAGACTAAAGAAAGTCTTGTGCTTCTAGCATTTTGATTGCTATGAAAAAGAAAAATAGTAACCATGCTTAAATGGCGTAGGTCTGGCTGGTAGCTTTTGGATTTTGGACTATAACGCTAAGGCAGAAATAGTAATGATTCGTAAAAATTACCACTAAAGAAACATTTGGGGATTTGTGCTCTGTTACATGGGACCTAAACATACCGTCGAACTGTGGGTGTACATTGGTACACCTCTGCCTAACCCTTCGGGGAATACAGGCACAATTGCATGCTATGTAGAAACACGGTGTTCGCGAAAAAGCATAGCAGATAAACCTATGCAATGTGGTATCCAAGCTATTTTCGTTCCATCTCGTAAACGAAATACCCTGAAAGCCAGACCAAAAGCCAGTTTCGTGTAGTGTCAAGTTTCCGATACCAAAAGATTTACGAGCTCCGAATAGCAGAGCGTAGAACATTACTCCCAGTAGCTTGCGCTCGAAGCTTCGATAGAATTTTTACGTGACAGAATTCTGGGAGGAATAACGCATGGCTTTAATTAAATTTTATTTATCACCAATATTGTGCGGAGAAAATCAATTTTGTGGTTAATCTTCTCGGTAAAATGTGTTGGGGAAGGTCTATTTACGGTACAGGTATTTGGGTTAAACTAAATTTTAAAAAGGTAAGTTAGAAGTGAGACATCATATTTTCATCCATATTTGTTGATTTTAAAATCTGTACTATGCTATTATTCTAGAAGTATTTGGATTAATTAAGCATTTATATGTATCTACTTTCAAGCATCAACAAAAGGTAAGCTTACTCACATAAAGTTTGGACCTTTTTCTGGCTTGGCCCACTGAAAGGGGTCTGGAACGTATGTTGATTTTCAACAAATTCTTGTAAAGTATAATATTTATAAACCAGCCATCACACATACATAAGTAAGTAATGTACCGTTTGTATGTGATACCAGACAAAGGGACCAGCATAGATCTTTTTTTAAATGTCGTTGGATGGCAAGCAAGCACACGACCCATTTAGACATTTGCAACACAGACCTTGCATATATGTTGCCATCCCAAAAATAAAGTTGAAATGTCTTATGTGCCTGTAATTATACCGGCAACCACACCCAAATAGGTATGGTGGTAGTGCTTTCCCGAAAGAGCTCCTCGATGAGCTTTACTAGTACTAAAGTCCGCCTACCTTTTCCGGGACATATTTTTCCAATCTATTCTCAGAATTTCAGCCATGCTAAAATGACATAGGTCAGCTCTCTGTTATAATAAATGCGAACATTCAAAGCCAGTTCAAAAATTTCGACATCAAAAAAGAATAAAACGAAGTGTGCATTTTTAATTCGATAACTTTGTGTACACGTCGCCCTGTCTATCAAGGGCGAACGATACTTCGTTTGTGTAAAGCAATATAATCGATAATCTTACGTCTTGACCTTATTATCGTACCTTCACGAAGGTTTTTATCAAAAGACGCTTGATTGTCATTATTTTATTCAATATAGAAGGTTAATGATGCTGTTTGACATTTTGGAATCATTTGACTGCCCCGTTGGACTCGGCTTCGATTCCCAGGTTAAGTAAAGTGTTATTGGATTTGTCCATCAGTATTTATAATTCCATTGTTCGTCGTGATCGAAATTCGTTCGGGTGAAAATAATAAGTAATATTTTTTTATTATTTAAATACTTTCAATCTTATTCTTTGGTGTCATAAAGTAGCTAGATAGAGACAATAGGTACCTACTTCACTAAATAAAACAGCAAGTATGAAGTTTTTTGCCCATTTGACTCCATATGAAACTACTTTTCAAATGAGACAACTAAAACTACATAGATTCAGTTCTTTTTTTTGAAAATTCTGACGTTCAAAAGTGCCTCTTTAATGGTTTAATATAAATTAATTGATTATTCTGTGAGAATGTGGTTGTTTATTATAGTGTATAGCTCTGCATAAAAGCTAAATAACAGTTGTAAAAGATACTTATAGAAGCCGAAAATTACATGTTCTTCCTACTTTTGCGATAGTTATTTTGTTCTGCACAACATTTTAGAAACTGTATGGTAAGATATTTTCACACCAAAAATAAAAATCGTTCCCAGCAACACAATATTACTTAGTGTGATGAGTAGAGTACGTAGTTAACGTCAATGTGATGTATCTTTTTTCACCCCACATCTACTTAACGTCAGAATACTCCAACATAATCATCGCGACGGTATTCAATTTTCAGTACCTACGTCTTACTCATTCATCTCAACTCATAATAGAAGATGAGAGTGAAGAAAATGGTACAAATACAAAAAAGCATCTAGATTTTTTACAGACTCCAAGGCTGAAAGAGGTCGTACTAAATGTTGCTTTGTATGTATGTACACGTGTACCTTTTCAGGAAAATGGGGCCGAGAAAGACCACAAGAGGTAATTCGTGCGGAATTACAGGTCGTGGCCAATGTTGGTCGCGGTATTTGTGTAAAAGCTGGTGTCAAATGTTGGTGTACAGAAATCGTACCAAGTTCTAATACTAATATAAATATATATACTATATAATATATAATTTCATACGACATGTAACTGGAATAACGCACACCCTCGAACACCCTAATTACAAAATTAAGTTACAGTCATAATAAAAGCACTGAAATTTTACTTTTATGTGCTTAAATATTGTTTATTTAGAAAATTAGCTGTCCTAATTTTAGGCGATAGTACCTACGAGTATAAGCATGGACGCGGTATTTTATGTTTATCTATAGATTTTATTTTTATATGCGTTTTAAAAACTCTTTTTGCCTTGACTTTAGATTACCTTTTGATGGGTTGCACTGTTCAGCGGAGAGGTGACTATAATTTAGGTAGTATTAATTATTATTACTTTAGGATAAAAAAATGCTATTTTAGAAATACCTCAAATCAATTCAGTTGCCAATTCTGAGCAAACTACTTTCATATAGCTATATTTTATCACAAAATTGAAACTATAAACAGATTTAATTACAATCTTATCACCTTAATTTATATTCCAAGCTTGGCTCCGGCAAGTCACCTAACTTTGGACCCAGGGAAGTTTGCTAACTAAACCATTGCTATACTTAAGGTCGACATGTCAGGGGTCGTAGGGTTAGATTGAACACGTCTGCTAGATGACATCTCAACTATATCGGTTAGACATGTTTAACCTGGCTTGTATTTATGTACGTAGATGAACTTGAATTAGGGTGTCGATGTCATCGTAGGTAGGTCCCTTCAATAAACATTTAAGATGAAATTATAGTCATAAATTAAATAAGTGGTGAACACGATGTGTTGGTAGCTTAGATCAAAAAAGGATGGCAAGATTCATTGATAGTTTAATCGAATTTCCCCTAATAGCTTAAATTAAGATCTTACTGCAATTATCCTAACTGTTAGGGACGATTGCAATATATTCTGTCTCAATCTGTCAAAAATGACTCTAATTTAATTTCATATAATGACATTACATTTTTCTGTATTTTAAATTAAAATTAACTTATTGACTAGATTTTGCACGGTTTTAGCCTTAGCCTTCAGGTATGTTTTTACGTAATTTAGCTTTGGAAATTTTGTGGGATTGTTTAAAGCACAGATGTCTAATTTTATTTGATGCTTACCTTATGAATTTCAGTAACTGGGACAATGTGTTTGTTACCTGAAACACAAGAAAACAATAAATTAATAAGTAATAACTAATAAAATATCTATCCATCTAAAATAGAACACAGTTGCACATTTGCCTGAACAAGACTGAATGTATTGAAGTTAGTTAATTTCATGAAACGCTTTTCATGCTTTAAATATGAAACAAACCAACAACCAAACAAACTTATATATACATATAAAAACAAACTGTGGTTAACTTTTTACTGCTCAAATAATTTTGATTGCCGCGTCAAATAATCGCTGCGATGAAATATTATATTAAATTGGCACTCTGGCATTCGTGACCTATTGATAAAAACCATTGAACTATTAAATGAGGTCTAAAGGCATGTAATTGGCGCAGTGGAAGCAGTATTATTAAATGGTAATATTATTATATAGAGAGATGTTGGGTTATCTTCAGTGAATTGGATATAACCTACAGAAACATTCTGATAATTTTTTGTTTGTTGTATTTTCGCGACTTCGACTGCGAGAAGTGTGATTTTAGTTTTTACTTTTTCTGCACGCAATCCTAATTATTTTTCTAACATAAAAGTAAGTTTAATTATTCCCTATAACATTAGCTATCTGTCAGTGAAAATTCCATCAAAATTGGTTCAGCGGTTATAGAGAAGCAGACAAACAGAAAGGCAAAATATTCAAAAAATGCTATTTAATACAGTTCTCTTGTAAACATTCATGTGCATTTATTAAATAGCTGTTATTTTGACATTACAAACAGACAAAATTGCAATTTTATTTTTCTATATACATTAAATGATAATAAAACTTTGTGTTTTTAGGTTTTATAATCACTATTTAAATAATTCTAAATAATAGGTCATAATATGGGTTATCTGCTTGTTCATTTGGCGTAATTGTTTAATAGTACCTACATAAATATAGGTACCTTATGTTGCCCATCTCCAGCAGTGGACGTCGTTCGGCTGAGATGATGATGATGCCGTAAAGGCTCAGTGGTTATGACGCCTCGCTTGCATAAGATAGCGGGTTCAATACCGGGCAAGCACCGATGTAACTTTTTAAATTCATAATGGACTTTCTAGGTTTGACTTTATTTAATTTTATTATGAGGTTATAAAAGTGCCTCAGAACGCTGCCCGACTGCCTTAAAAGAAGTCTAATATTATTATTTTTTTACTACTTAAAGAGCAAAATAATTTAATCAAATATGTTTGAACGAGATTCCCGTTGCAGTACTGCAGGCATAGACTGAAAATCTCAAAGAAAAACTTCCGGACCTCGTAGATACTCAGTATATTTACGAGTAAGTTAAAGAAGAAAAATATAATCTAGTCATATTTCAACTTGAATATTATGAATATAAATACTTCCAATATTTTAGAAATCCCTTCTACAATTATTAGTCTAAGTTTCGCCAAAAGGAGGTAACATAATAACCTCATTAATAATTTAATTAATTACATGAAACTTATTAAATATGCTAAATGGGTTATATTACTTTTCAGTAATAAAATAAATAATAGTTTATTCAATACAAGTAATAACATTTCAAAATACCTACATCCAAAACATAATTATGTGCATTGCTAAAATGTTTAATAAAAAAATACTTGGACGAATTTTAATACTGGAAGAAGTAATGATAGGTATCAACTAGAGAAATATGAAGTAACGGTATTTAAATAGACTAATACTCACGTGCGACCGTCTTTATCATTAATATACCTATGACACTTTTGACACTTACTCAAGAGATTAGCTGTAGTGATACGTAATTTTGCATAATGTAAATTCGATCAATTTTTTAATTAAAATAGTCCAATTCCAATCCAATCCAATTCGATCATAATATTAATTTATTTTAAACTTGTATAATTACATATTAATTCGTGATACTAATTAGGCTTGTCGTATGAAATTAAACCAAATACTATACGAGATTCATACAATTTAAATTCGGTTAATCGACTGAAATCGAATACTTTTAGGTTGGCTTACTGACGCAGCATGAAGAGTCCGAATAGCGTATAATAGCAAAATTTAATGAGATAATTAGCTACTTTTAGTTCCGACTATGAAATTAGAGCCAAAGCAAACATACTTTAGCTCTAATTAGACACATATGCATCCCAAAATAGTCCTTAAAACGGTCTTGAACACCTCATAACTTGGTACTTCTACGTAATTTTAGACACGTGATTAACTAATGTATTAGAATATTAAATTAATCCAAGCAACTTCTGGCAAGTATTCATCAAAACACGCTACTAAAGTACCTAATTAATCATCGGTAATTTATTGAGAACTACCTGGAAATTAAATATATTTTGAGTACCTAAGTACTTATTTATATGGGGCGTAGTGCATTCATCAAACTATTTTGATCTCATAGTAAACATTATTTAATAGTGCTTTGGTTATTATGATGTAGATGAATGCACGAATCAAAAACTTTGAGATATTGATCGATTGTTATTAATTTTAGGTGCCTACATACAATACAACCATACTAAGATTATAAATGCGAAACTCTGTCTGTCTGTCTGTAACGCTTTCACGCCTAAACCGCTGAACCGATTTTTATGAAAATTGGTACAGATATAGATTAGGCCTTGGAGGATACCATAAGCTACCTTTTGTCGCAAGAAAGAGGTTTGCACAGGTTAAATAGGGGTTGAAAGTTTGTAAGGGACTCCATCATTATTGAAGATAAAAAAACCATTTGTATTTAGGCAGTTGATGAAAAAAAAATATTTTAAACCATTCATCAAATTCACGCGGATGAAGTCGCGGGCAAAAGCTAGTAGATATATTAGTAAAATATTTGCATTGTCATCGTGATAGCAAGTGATGGAAACCGGTTGCCATGACGCTTTGAATCTTTTTTACCGACATTGTTATTCTCATCTAAAATTTGCGTTTGAAATCAATGATCATGATTGTAATTTACATAATACCTACTATGCTTTTACATTGTATTAAAATACAGAAAAAAATATGGTAAATCATTTACTAAATGACCATTTCAAAGGACATTGTTCATGCCTGTTCCAAATTATAATTTATAATCAGTAGTGCGATTCTCTAAAATGCAAACTCGAAAACGAGTCTCACTCAAGTGACCGCGCTCACTTCGATAACGAACCCGCTTGACCTTGGTTTAGTGTTCGCTTGCCGTGGTGACGTCACCGGCGTGAACGAGTTAAACAGAATACCATTTCGTACTCTCACTGCGGATTCAGCTTTTGAGTTACGAAGTGAGGCTAAGAGAATCGCACTGCTGGTATCCATCTATAATTCAAACTAGTTTTTGAAGCGAACGTCTTCTGCTTCTTAGCGTTTCGATGACAAACTAATATAGGTATTATATTGTTGCAGCCCAGAATTTGGCCACTATGACGTATTTTTTACATACCCTACTACCACTACTGACATTCTATCTCCGTGCAAAATTTCATCTAGATCTATTCAACCGTCTAAAAGCGTAAAAAAAATAACAAACATTCATCCTAAAAAAGTCAAAGTCAAGTCAAAGTCAAATCATTTATTTCAATCAAACCATTAAAAGGCACTCTTGAACGTCAAAATAATTAAAACTAATGAATCTAGTTGCCCATTCCAAAAGGTAGTTTCGTATGGAGAAGAACGGACACGAAACTCCATACATACTCTTTTAAAAACGTATTACATTATGTTCTACAATTACATGCATTCCATAAAAAAAAAATGCTAATTTCAAAACGATCTGTTAACAATAAAAGTCACTCAAAGTACTACAATACGTACTAAGTGCCACGAATTAAGAAATGAAAACTAAATCAATTGTAATATTTAACACCAATATTGTGATCGAAGATGATCACTTCTAACATTTGAAAGGCAATGAATCAGTGTGTGAGCCATAGTAATCACCAAATGTAGCATTATTGTCTAAGAGAAAAAAAAAGAAATAGCAATAATAGTCAAAACAAATTACTTATATATAAGTTAATTAGCAACCAGTTGGTGTTGTCAAAAACTTTTGCACTTTTAATATTAGGTAGTAGGATAGGATATAAAATCAAATTACTGTATATTACCCGAGTTCCTAGTACTATCGCTCTGGCATAAAAATATTCGCTTCCATTCGATTTTAAAATTGAAAATACGGCTATCCTGTAGCATTTTGCTTTTATTTTATACGACAAGCAGAATTAATATCACCCTTTCATATTAATAAATCCTCTAACGAAGGAAGGGTTCGAACACATAAACATATGATACGACGTCGCATCGTATTTATGTGAACGAGCTTCAAACTGAAAAAATATAATGTGCGAAATGGATATTTTCCATTTAAAAAATGTAATCAAATCTAAAACTCTTACGTTGCTTGCCACGCTCTGTTAGGCTCACTGTTACTATGATTATGATTTTGTTATTTTGTTTGTCTTTTGGTAGAAAGGTGTAAAATATTCATCATCATCATCATCTTCCTGCCCTTATCCCATGTTACTTGGGGTGGGCGCAACACGTTTTCTTCTTCCATACCATCCTGTCAGCCGTCATGCTGTCACTCACTCCTTTCTCTTTCATATCATTCTTCACACAATCCATCCATCTTTTCTTTGGCCTCCCTCTTCCTCTCCATCCATCCATATTTATATTCAAAGGTGTAAAATATTGTGTATATTTATTGTAGGAAGATTTTTTTGGTAATCTACATATACTAATATTATAAGGGTGTGCTTGGACGCGTCAATCACAGGGACTGTTGAACCAATTTGAAAATTATTGGTACTTTAGTTGGATAACCCGAGGAAGATTATACAGGCCATATATTGCTGCGGGTTGTTCGAAAGAGATACCGCGCCCCCGGATCGCAAAGGGCACATGAAGGAACATAGACGGGTTTTAGTCAGTAAAAGTCTGACACTCCCTCCCGCCCCGCCCAGGGAAGTTATTTGATGATTTCCCGTCTATAAATAAAAAAAAAGGCCATATATTATTACACTATGACCCACAGGAGCGGAGCAGCAACCAAAGACGTGACTGGAGACAAGTGAAACCGCTGCGTACAGCTAGTGGTTATTATACCTAACCTAGATAGTTAAACAATTAGAACATCAACAGGCCGATGATATTTTAAACTGTTTCCGTGAACATTAGCGCTAATATTGTTAGCTTTACGTCATTGCTGAGACATAAATACCAACATAACCGGCCTTGTCCTTCGATTTTCTTGTCAAGCCATCGACTGAAATAATTTTGCCATCAATCAAGTTGTGTTTTATCAATTACGATGAGTTGATTGTCAAGAAAGTTTTTCAAGTTTATTTTCTATGCTTCTTCATACGAGGGGCAACTACATAGATAAGATTCTTTTTTTCTTGTAAATGCCTTTAAAACTACTTTTTAATGGGTTGAAATACTTATTCCAAACCATTAAAAAGTACTTTTGCAAGCCGAAGTCAAATCACTTGATTTGATTTCGCAAAAAAATTGTTTTGTTTTTTATTAAAGAGAGGTTTAGTTATGAGCCAAAAAATCACTATATGTAGCCATGATTTAGCCAAAAGGCAATTGGACAAAACTATAAAACAATTTTTATTAAGCCTTGCAAGTTGCATTGCTGGACTATCTACGAGTTTCAGGCAAAAACCTGTGCCAAGCAGTAGAACTACTCAGGCAGACAAAAAAAAAATAGTCTATTCTTTCAACCCTTAAAACTCATTTTTTTGCTACCTTTCATGTGGCCTTTTTTAGCCCACTTCTTTATTTTGCTCAAAGTATAAAATTTTATTCTGAAGTTCACAAAAACAAGTAATTAACTACATCTGTGCGTGGGTTGGACGGAGATAGACACAAATGTCAAATTGTTCTAAGAAATGGGACGGTTTTTTGCAAGATTTTCTTCAAGAAAAACCGCTTTCGCAGGGTAAAAAACCAACGAGGGTATCCAGTAAATCAATATTCTTTCTTTCCACGACATTTTCCTATCGAATTGCTTACAATCCCTGAATTAAGTTACAATAAATCTCTCCCTTCAATTGACTTTATCGAATCGTACAGAATGTACTCAATATACTCTGTGTTTTCTTTCCATTCCAAACCTTAATTGACTTAAACATGTATTTAAGTAATATATAGAACATTCTCCAAAGATTTTCTTCATGTTAATTAAATCTAATTACGCTTTCATAATTAATTCCTGAGTGCTTGATTAAAATGAGGATCAAGAGTCTGCAAAAGTTAGTTTATAACGATGAGGGAAAATTTTCGGGACGTAGGTAGATAGCGTAGGTATTTAAGTAAAGAAGCCATGATTTTATTTGATTGGGTCATTATAGAGTTATAATAAAAATATACAGCATATAAGTGCCATGAAATAGTAAAGCTCTTTGTGAAGGAGCTCGTCCAGGGAATTAATTACTACAACCATACTTATTTCTGCCGCAAAGCAGCGTTGCTGTGTTCCAGTTTGAAGGGTATGGGTGCCGGTATAATTACAGGCACATGAGACATTACAACTTTATCTCTGAGATGGCAACGCATTTGCAAGGCCTCTGGTATTGCAGATGTCTATAGGTATCGGTGACCACTTAACATCAGGTGGGTGGTCGGCCTGTTTGCCATCTAATGACTTAAAAAAAGAAAGTGCCACATAAAATAGATACTCTTCTATGGCACTTATTTCATGGCACTTAATCCAGAATAATATTTTATCCAAATTCGATTATCCATTACAGCATAACGTAGTAATAAATACCCAAACTCACAAACTAACGAACGTTCAAACTTTCGCATTAATGATATTAGTGATGTAGTAGAATTAATATTATTAATCTTCATTCTCTATAATTTCTCAAAGATTAATGAATGAATCTTGGCACAGTTTTAGTACCTATCTTTGATTGTTAGTAAGAAGACAGTAGTGGATTATTCATTAATTTTCAGGAGGCCTGGTGATCTGACTTACAGGTTTTGAAGTACTGAATGTAAAAAATGTAATCCTCCAGACCGATTCCGGCCACGGCGGCTAATCTTAATGCAGACTAGCCACGTACGCAGGAGATATTATAGTGCACAAGTGTGTGCGCAAACATAGCTGCACTCCCTCTTCCCTAACTCTCATAGCCCGATGGGACGGCAATCCGACACGACCGGAGAGAGATCAGGCGCAGGACCAACGGCTTTACGTGCTTTCCGAGGCACGGGGGTGTCACACCACCAACTTCCAAACTCCGGGCTGCTACTGAGAAATTTCTTATGGAAAAACCCAATAACACTTTTTGCCCGACCTGGGAATCGAACCCGGGACCCCTTGCTCAGCAGTCGCGCTTGCCACCACGAGACCAACGGGGCAGTCAGTAGGTACTGAATATATATTATTTGAAATACATACCGTCGCGCCTCTATTCCTCGAAAGGTTAGGCAGAGGTGTACCAATGTTAGTACACCCACAGCTCGCCGGTATATTTAGGTCCTATGTAATAGGGGGCGATCTTATTCTCTTCCATTTACCGAGCACAAATCCTTACTCCGAGGTGATACTAAGAGTTTTATAGAAAAACCCAATAGCACTTTGCTCGACCTGGCAATCGAACCCAAGACCTCTAGCGTAGCAGTCGCGCTTAGGACTACTGGGGTAACGAGGCAGTCTTTGACAATTTAAATACAAAATTCTATCTAGACTAATTGAACTTCAAACTGTAATTGGTGGTAAGAAAATAAGAACCTATTCTATTTCATTATGTATTTCATATCCTGCGGAGGAGGCAAGCAAGATTACAACTTAGAGAAACAATTGAAGGGAGGAAATTACACAGAGCTACTTACAAATCTGAGTTCTTTATTAGCCTAAATATTAAGGTAAAGGTTAGGTACTGTTTTCTTTTTTGTGATGCGAGTAAAAAACAAAACCATCACGCCTGTATTCCCCGAAGGGTTAGGCAGAGCTGTACCAATGTAAATTCACAGTTCGCCGGTATGTTTAGGTCCCATGTAATAGGGGGCGAGCCTATTGCCATTAACCGGGCACAAATCCTAACTCCGAGCTGCTACTGAGAATTTCATAGAAAAACCCAATAACACTTTTTGCTCGACCTGGGAATCGAACCCAAGACCTCTAGCGCAGCAGTCGCGCTTAGGACCACTAGGCCAACGAGGCAGTTAGAGTGAGTAAGAAAATACATTACAAATACCTACCTAATGATGTTGTAATGTCTCAGTGGTTAAAGGACCGGTCTCGCATGGAATAGGCTGTAGGTTCGCTATCGGTTACAGGTAAGAACTAATAAAACTATTTTTGTTTCATGTGCTTTCTAAGTTTAACTTGGACATAAAGAAAAACATTGTGAGAAAACCTGATCCTGATATAATTTTATGTAAGTCTGAATTCGCCAATGGTCCTGCAGTGGGTAAATAATAGGCTGGTATTATTAGTTATTTAAAAAATAACCAACAACACTTTATAGTAACTATGACAACGACATCCTGATATGTAATGTTTATAAAAAATCGACAATTTATAAAGGAGGTAATTATCACTTTTCGGCCTTTTTTTAACATTAGGCGTTACTTAGTCAGTAATAAATATTACAGACTTTGGACTATTGTCCCATAATTTACATCAAAACACAAACTCGTAGTAGACTTCTCATAACTATTAACTTTAGTAGATCTCCATAAAAAAACCCATTATGATCTTTCACATTAGCAAAAATATCATTATCTAAACGAAAAACAGACCAATTAGGGTTTCCCAAATATAATACAACACAGACTTTTCAGTTCCATAAAAAATCTAATTGAAACTTGGCAAACGCCTAATCAGGCTCGGCCAAGTTTTTGCCATGTCGACACACCAATTTTAGGTTACGCTTGGACAAAAAAGTGACAAAAACAGCCTCGTAATGGGCCTGTTTTGACACAAAACCTATTGGCCTGCGGGAAATGAGATAGGATCGTTTAGCCAAGAACTTTCCTTTTTTTGACATGAAGAAAAGCAAAAAGCACTCTTAAAAATATATGCTTTAGAATCGTCATTTCTATTTAAGCTTGCGTATTATTATATGTAAAAGGACCTGAATCAGTAAAAGTGATGTTTTTAATTAATAAAAATGTGAAAGATATTCCGTGTTTGTACCTTTTTCAACGGTTGCGCGAATTCAGATAAAAGACACACGTAGTCCTGGATTTAAATATAATCCTTTAGGGCAAAAGCCAGTGAATCCGTTGTGGAATTGATTACCTGGTAAAAAGGCTGGCTAAAAAGACTGAATGAAGTCGAAAGTCCAACAACCAATTAACATATTCTAATTACGTTGATATTGAAAGGAAAAATTACATTTAAGTACCCATTTTTGTTCGTGCTCATTTTTTAACTTATGGATGCTCTCCAACTGGGGAGAAAGGGGGGTATGTCGGACTTTTACAGACTTATACCCCACGGTTTCTCCTGTTATCATGAGTCGGGAACCCGGTATTTACTTGGCGCATGAGCCACGCCCCCGACTGAGTATAAAATACATCATTTTTGCATGCCTTGCATTGCGCAGCTAGCATTGCTTAGGTATAAAGATTATTCACACCAAAAATAAAAGTCGTGTCCTAGCAATAAGTTTACTTAGTTTGATAACTACGCATAGTCTTAGATATTGCCCACCTATTCGTAGTTAACGGGTGTTAGTCGTGTCTTCTTATACCTCGTAAAGTAAGCAAATTCTTCACCAATTTAAACATGATTTTCTAATATCATATGCATTACCATAAATACCGTGTCATTAAACAAAACATATCAATTCATATTACTTGTACACCATAAAATATTAATAAATAATAACGTTGGACGAAACTCGTTACAACGTTTGGCCAAGCACGTTATTTATGGCTCGAAATATAGAAGCTTCCCCTTAATGGATGGACGTTGGGAATAATCGAAATATTTATTATTCATAATTCTATTTTTGGGAAAGACACTTAACATGTAGTTGGGCATGTTTCCCTTACCAAATAAAATGGGCATCTAAAGAACGTTATAGGGAAATGGAAATACAAAAATAGAAAATATTTAGCGTACAAGACAGAGAGAAGAGAAAAATGGTCCTATAGGCATTGATTACTTCTTAGAAGCTTTTAACTGCTCTGTTGGCTTCGTGCTCGAAAGTGCAACTGCTGAATATGGAGCTCTTGTCTCGATTCCCAGGCCTGGCAAAGTGTTACCTATTGGGTTTTTTCTATTAAGAATCGCTGAATAGCAGCCCGCAGTTTAAAAAAAATAAATAAAAATATGGATCAGACAGCATGTAAATTCGTTGGTCCTACGTCTAAACTCCACACGGCAGTTTCCTATTGCCGTCTCATCGGACCTTGAAAGTAAAGGCAGAAATAGGGCTCCTGTGGTTGCGAACACCCTTATGTACTATGATATCTCCTGCGAACTTGGCTGGCCTCCATTGAAATAGGCTCCCACGTCCGGAATTTGGTCAAAACGATGTAATAACTATTGTTAAAGGAACTATTTACTTAGCACTTAAACATTATTTCATACCAACACTTAGATAACTGTTTGTATAATATCGGAACATCCGTATTGAACCAAGTGACATCACTGACATCATAGGTATAAAACTTATAACCATAATGAACTACAAATCAATACTTAAAATCATAAAGTTGAAGCGTTTGTGTTTTCATCACGTTATCGTCGGAACTACTGATCCAATTCGGAAAATTCTTTCGCTAATAAAAAGCTAAGGTTTCCCTGATTGGTTTATGCTATATTGTAATACACTAACTAATATTATAAAGGTGAAAGTGTGTAAGGATGGATGGATGGATTAATAGTGGTTTGTTACTCTTTCACTCTTAAACGGCTGAATGAATCTGGATGAAATTTGGCACTAAGATAGATTGTAGTGTGGAATAACACATAGGATACTTTTTATTCCAGAAAAATGTACGGTTCCCATGGGATAATATACGAGTATATGAAATTAGACGCGAACAAAGTCGAGGGCAGAAGCTAGTTATTATATATAAAATAATAATGAAGGGGAAAAAGTTAGTTACAAATCCATTTGCATACCCGAACTAAAGCTCAATTGCCCTGCATTTTTCACATCATCTGCCTAGCCTTTAGCTATCATTAGTTTGGCATAGTCATCGATAATAAGACCAGTAGTTTGCCGTCATTGCTCAAATTAGCTT
Source organism: Caradrina clavipalpis (assembly GCA_932526535.1). Classification (NCBI taxonomy): domain Eukaryota; kingdom Metazoa; phylum Arthropoda; class Insecta; order Lepidoptera; family Noctuidae; genus Caradrina; species Caradrina clavipalpis. The sequence continues at coordinate 5,905,670 of OW052110.1, forward strand.
CGTACCGACGTCACGTCAACACAATATTGGCGCTTAGCAAATATACGCATGAATGAACATTTAATCACGTAGTAATAATATGTGAGAAACATAGTATTACAAATCATTGAATACATTTAGTGCTAAACACATTCAAAACATCGTTCTGTCTCTTTCAACTTCAAGCACTTTGATAGGGATGCAGTGATGTTTATAAATGCGTTTAGTGTATTTAGTGATACATGGTGCTAGCGCGTCTAGAAATAACTTATATTATTTCAGAAATATAGAAAAAGGTATTCTGTTACACGCATATTTGGAAATTATTCTATTATTCACCCATATTTGGAATTTTATGTACTTAAATAAGAGCTAAAATTAGTATTCTTTTTTATACTGTATACCTACTTAGGTATACAGTATAAAAGCAGGAGCCTATAAACTACCTGTCTGCCAAATTTCAGCTTCATAGGTCAACTAATTTTCGAAATTTCTTCTTAAATCATTCAGTAAATAGTGATAAAAAGCAAAATAGGTAATACTTTTACTTTTCATTTTTATTTTAACTAGTCTAAGTCAATTGTTTCAGAAGTAAAGTAGTAAAATCTAATATAAATTTACTTTCCATAAACATTCACAGACAGATTCCACGCTTCAAGAAATTCAAATTCGAATTGGTCCTTTGGTACAACATCTTGCTTTGACGTATTCACAAAAGTTTTGTACGTAAACAGAAATCAGAAACGTTCCTTTTTCAAAATACATTTCTAGCACCTTTGCAGTGACTTTTGTCACGTACGGCAGTCAGTATATTGCACCGGGTGCAAATGCTACCTGAGCTATTGTCTTCTTCCTATATTGCACCACTGCAGTCTATTGTACTGAAATCTTTTCTCGAATAGGACCACTCTTTGTAGACGTCATTAAGGACCAGTTCCTGAAGGCACTAAGGCTAGTTTTAGTCGACTGTTACTACTTCTTTTTGTTTGAAATTAGTTGTAAACTGTAGAGATTTTACAAAGTCTTGTTTAACTTTTTTGCATTAAAATTTGCTACTTTTAGGTTTTACTAATACTAAGGATTATAAAGCAGGCTGGCATAGTAGGAAACTATGCTTTGCCTAAAAGTTTTACTATGTGATCAACCCTGAAATCCAGGAAAAGAACCAGTTACACATTCGTGTTCGCATTACTTGACAGAATGAGATCAGCTGATTTTATGGTTACGATTTCAAAGTTGGTCCTGAAGTAAAAGTTGTTCATAATGATGACCCTTTTTCAGTTTTCTGGTAACCAAAAAAATCTGTTGCATTAAAAATTTTTGTTACTGTTTATGCCAAAGAACATAAAGAAATTCCCATTGCATTATTCAGCTATGAATACTGAAAGCACGTAATGACTGAAACAACAGACGATCACGACTAATTAAGCTCTAATAACAACGATAGATAGATTCCTGGTCGTAACATTTACCTATGTATAATAATGTTGTTATTAGCATAACCAATTCTGGTATATCACAATCACACCATTAAGATTTTAGTACCAATCCCAAACGAAACGATACTAATATAAGTTATAACATAACATAATGTTAAGTACCTGTAAACATCAAAAGGGGTCTTCTGATATTTTAGTATTACCACTAAAATTATGCAATAAAAGCAAATCATGATCTTAACGGGTAAGGCAGACGCCTTTCATACATGAGGTTTCGAGTTCGTTACGCAAGTACAAATATATCTTTTTTAATCCCCGACGCAAAAAGAGGGGTGTTATAAGTTTGACGTGTCTGTCTGTCTGTCTGTGTGTCTGTCTGTGGCATCATAGCTGCCGAACGGATGAACCGATTTCAATTTAGTTTTTTTTGTATTAAAGGTAACTTACGTACGAGTGTTCTTAGACATGTTTGATGAAAATAGGTTGGGCCGTTTAAAAGTTGTGGTGATTAGTAGTGGTGAAAGTAGGGAAGAAAAACCGGATGTCTGTAAATATACTCGAGTGGGGTCTCAAACTTAATAAAATCGACATTATAATAAGTAATATATAAGGTACCTATAAAAAGCATAAAATAAAAAATTAAATTAAAAATTTAAAAAACCCTCAACACAAAAACCTAAGTTCCCTTTAAAAAGTAAAAAAATAACAAAAAAAATACGTCACGTTGGGGGACCGATGTTGCATTTAGGATACGATCGTCCCGAGCGGTCCCCCAACGTGACGTATTTTTTTACTTTTTAAAGGGAACTTAGGTTTTTGTGTTGGGGGTTTTTTAAATTTTTAATTTAATTTTTTTCAATTCATTTGCACTTTCTTGCCCCGTTGGTCTCGTGGTCGCAAGTGCGACTGCTGTGCAAGGGGTCCCGGGTTCGATTCCCAGGTCGAGCAAAAAGTGTTATTGGGTTTTTCTATGAAATTCGCAGTGGCAACTCGGCAATAGGCTCGCCCCCTATTACATGGGACCTAAATATACCGGTGAACTGTGGGTGTACATTGGTACACCTCTGCCTAACCCTTCGGGGAATACAGGCGTGATGGTATTTTTTTTTTTGCACTTTCTTAGTTTATTTCAGACATCACTGATATCGGTGAAGGAAAACATCGTTAGGAAACCTGGACTTATAGTTATAAAAGTCTTAAATAATAATTTAAAAAACTAAAAAACCCGACTGCTTTTCTAAGTGTTTATGAAAAAGCCCTAAAACAAGAAAGTCGTTGTACCCGATTGCACTTAAAATTGTAGCAGTCGGGACCATCTGCAATGTAATATAGGTTTGTGCTCTCAATTCACTAAGCCTCCATTTCTAGAATGGGTCCCGACTGCTACAATTTTAAGTGCAATCGGGTACAACGACTTTCTTGTTTTAGGGCTTTTTCATAAACACTTAGAAAAGCAGTCGGGTTTTTTAGTTTTTTAAATTACCTTTTTTTATTTTTTACTTTTTTTTATTTTTAATTTACCCATGTCACTTTCACAGTAAATACAAATCTAATGACACCTCTCAAGCTAAAATCCATCGAGCCGTTTAGGCTGCAGAGCAATCCAAACATTTGAATTTGGCGCCAAAAATCCGCCATTTTGTTTTTTTTATTTTGATATACCCAGTGTCACTCTCACAGTAAATACGAATCTAACGACACCTCTCAAGCTAAAATCCATTGAGCCGTTCAGGCTGCAGAGCGTGCCAAACAATTATACATACATACATACATACATACATACATACATACATACATACATACATACATACATACATACATACATACATACACTCGAAAAACATAACCCTCCTTCTGTCGCAGTCGGGTAAAAAAAAGAGAGAAGAGGCCTTTGTCCTACAGTGAAACAATAGTCGTATGGTATCCTTTTCTAAGAAGAGAGCGATTGAATAAGGTATAAAGAATTTAATGTAACAAAAGCTAAATAAATAATTACGAAAGTGCAATCTTTGAAGTTAAGAAGCTATTTACTTTTAATAAAATAAAAGCAATACAAATTTTCCATTGCTTTACATTATTATAAATCTTTTCGAGCGTAAAGTTGAAACATTAATAACAAGGACTAAAATAGAAAGGGTATCTATTCGAAATAATTCTTATTTCGTTGTCCATTTTATTTGGCGTCCGTTGAATTTTGAACCCTATAGTACAATAGATAATTGGATGAAATTTTATTAATGGATTATTGGATGAATACCACTATTGTGTTTTAAAACCGTGAGCAATTTTGGAGTAAGATTTAAATAAACTTGAAAAAACAAAATTGAATTGAACAGGACATAGATGGGTATCGTTTATTGAATGAAAATCAACAAGAAAACTTTTCAGACGGCGCACTAAAATTATACACAACGTAGTTTAGTTATATCTTCAATGCTAGCAGTAGTTAAACTCTATTATGTAGATAGCTAATACGTAGGCTTGTAGTAAGTTAGTAATAGAACCAGTAATTACGTTTTAAAATAAAATGTAACTCAAATACTCGTAATAGAAAATATTATTTTATGATTTACCGTGTATCATTTTGAATCGTAATTACATATTGACCAGTTTATGACTGGAGTACATTTGTACCTATGTATAGACAATACAGCAGTGCTCATACGATAATAATTTTACATTATTTTATTTTTTTCCGGAATTAAGCTCAATACTCTATGAATAATTTATATAAAATGTGGTGAATGTTAATATGGTCAATTATTGTTATTGTTTTATTTAGGTTTATTAAATGTATACGTATTGTGTCATTAATTCGATTGATTTTAAGCAATATTTATTAACCCCATAAGCTAAAAATGGTATTTAATTCTTTTACCAATGAATATGTTTAGTTACACTCTAGGCTCGCCCCGACTACATGAGACCTAAACATACCAGCGAACTGTCGGTGTACGTTGATCCACCTCTGCCGAACCCTTCTGGGAATACAAGCGTGATGGTGTGCATGTATGTTTTATGTAAAAGAAAACTAAAAAAGGTACGCTTTGGCTATCAAAAACAAACCTCTAAAACTCACCCTTTCAACAAAACCAATAATAGTAGGTATAGAGAACATACGGAGCTTTACGACTTCAATGGTCACGACCTGACTTCCAGTCCATTACTTCGCCTAAATGCCGTATAGCCGTAATAGCTACATGTAATATTTAGGTCAGATCCATCAGCGTGAACCATCTACCGTGTCACTAGATTTTGATTGATAGCAAGACCATGATACAGCATTTTTGACTTTATATATTTTGGAATAAAGGTGCAACGATACTGCGGTCCTAAATTAGGAAGGTTGAAAGGGTACTGAATATGGTGGATTGAAAATGAGGATGAATGGAGCGAAAGTTGTCCAATTATATGAGAGAGAATTTGCTGATAAAATTCATTTAATGAGGGTCGTTTTTAAAAGTTGTTTTTTACTGTAGATTCATGTTGGGATGCCTTTGAGGTCTCCCTGGGAAGTCACGTCCGGGAAAGGGACAAAACAGGCTATTAACAAAAAAGTCGAATTATAAAAAGGTCAAGTAAGACCCATTTTTAGAGAAAAAAACATAAAGCTTTTAACAGTTTCACTGCAGTGCAAAGAGAAAAGCCCTTTTCTACATTGATCAGAAAAATAATTTCAAGATTTTAATGTAGGTAGTTGATTTTGAAGGTCAGGTCCCAAATTGTGCTAAACGGGACCCTATTACAAAGACTTCGCTGTCTGTCTGTCCGTTCGCCTGTCACAGAGTTGTATCATTTGAATCATAATAGGTAGACACATTGTGGCTATAACAATAAATGATAATCTGAATCTCCAAACAAGGAACGTGTTTTTTCAATCTTGTACGTTATTACAGAACCGTTCGTGTCCAAGTCCAACTAACTTGGTTAATTTTATTTATTCACGGGCAGTCAGAATTCAACAAGACTCAAATATTCACAATTATCATAAACATCATTACATCCAATTTGCACGGCGCGTAACAGCAGTGGCTGATGAATAAAAATGATAGTTTAATGAATATCGACCTTAGAGCAGCGTCTATGACAGAGGGGGAAGACGGTGTGAGGAAGGGGGGAGTAAGAATAACATCACTATGGGAACTGCTGTAGCTTTGTTGTTAGTATACCATAATAAGTACCACTGCCTCTCTAGACTAGTGATCCTAAGCGCCACTGCTACGCTAGAGGTCTTGCGTTCGATTCTCAGGTCGAGCAAAGTGTTATTGGGTTTTCTATCTCGCTCTTCTTGGGCTCGGGGTTAGGATTTGTGCCCGATTAATGGCAATAGGCTCGCCCCTACTACATGGGACCTAAAACATACCGGTGTACCGGCTGTGTGGGTGTGCATTGCAGTAGGTACACCTCAGCCTAACCCTTTGAGGAATACTAGCGTGATGGTTTGTATGTATGTACCACCATCTTTTACCGGCAATTTCTTCCGCATGGAAGTCGAGTAAAGCATAAAGTAGCGAGTATAGTATAAGTGATAAGTTTTTTTTTATTAAATGTTAATTACCAAAATTCGGATTTTTCTAAAAATAAAAACAAAGTAGATTTTCTCGAAAATGGAGGATTTTCGACCCCCAAGTGATAGGGGTTAAATCATTCTAAATTAGTCATAGTTTCTTCTCCCGAGAGGAATACGAGCAATTTCAAAGCACCCTGTATATTATATTAGTAGTACTATATTAGTATTCACTTAGGATCTATCCTGGAGGAACTGTAGGTACATTTTTCCGGTATAAAAAGTAGCCGGTGTGCTATTCCAGATTATAATCTATATCTGTGTCAAATTTCATCCAAATCCGTTCAGCCTTTCTGGCGTGGTTGAGTAACAAACACAAATCCATCCAAACTTTTTTTACATAGTAGTAATATTTCTACAAAGGTGTACCTTGGGTAATACCTACACATAGTGTCAAGATCCTCGATGCCACATTGTTAGTACTTATTAATCCTCATATTTCAGTAAAGAACTTCAGATGATAAATCAAAATTCAATTTAATAAGTTACCATCATCAAAATATCGTGTTCTTATGACGTAGCGAATTTCATAGCAACTTTTATGGCTAAACATAAATCATAGTGCGAAAGAAAGGTTGTAAGGTCGAAGAACTCTTTGGTGAAATCATTTCTGAGGGCCAAGGACAACGCGCCAACGTGAAAATATTCAATTAGAGTTCGAATTTCGAATTGGAAATACGACTGTCTATTCTTTAGCCTTTTGGGTAATTTGATATGTCAATATCAAATTACCCAAAAGCACAATTAGTGTCTTCAATGATATCAAATTAAAATCGCGTTTTATTTTGGATAATTAAAGGTTCTATAATTTTGTTAGATTAGAACTGAAAATACTAATATTAGTAACATATTTAAAGTTATGTTACTAATAGGTCTTGGGTTCGATTCCCAGGCGGAGCAGTGTTATTGGGGTATTAATGTTTTTTTTTTCTTTATTTTCTAATTCTCAGTGTTCTTCTTAGCGTTTCGAAGACAAACTATTATAATAGGTATTATATTGTTGCGGCCCAGAATTTGGCCATTATTACATTATTTTTATTCTCAGTAGCAGCTCGGAGCTAGGATTTGTGCCCGGTTAATGGCAATAGGCTCGCCCCCTGTTACATGGGAATTAAAAACATACCGATAAACTGTGGGTTTACATTGGCTACACCTCTGCTTACCCCTTCTGGGAATAATAGTATGTTCGATTTGAAAATCGATTGAGTTTGCGTTGCGATTTGCCCGCGCGCTTGTGCTATCCTCTGATGCTTTTAACATAGCTATAAGGGTTAAGAGTAAAGACGTTAATGCGTCAGGCGTTGTTTATTAAAATGTAAATAACTACAAAGCTGATCTTCAAATTGAAACAGTTCATGAGTCGATGCACATCATTCATCACGTCAAGGTTATTAACGATAATGGCTAGCATACGTTCGAGAGTTCATTCAGTTTATTGAAACTCTTGGAGTAATTGCGTACGGATTCTTCAATCAGCTGTGTGATTAATTTTGGTGATATGAGTTAACTCACTTTACTAAATCTACCGAGAGATTTTTACAGAATAGACCAGCAGATTAATAGGTATTATCTGCTGGTCTAAACTGTTCTGTGTAAACTTCAACTCTAGGTATCCATTAATTGTTATTTGACGTTCAAAAAAAAAGAATACTTGTTCAAATTTGAATTTGGAAGACACGGAAGAAAATTGAATTTTCAGTTTAAATCATCTCATAATCACATCCGAAATTCTGGTTAAAAAGAGAATTGGACATTCTCCATCTCTTTCCTATTTTTCCATTTATTGTTATTGAATCACTCTGCTACTAGTAAACAAGTTACCTACCTACGTTGCTATAATTCGACCTGGATTTGGTTTTTAACATCAGCGATTTAAGTGCTAATAACCTTTTCATGTCAACAAAGCTGAGGGTCAAAAAGTAATGAGGATACGGTAGAATTTCAATAGCAAATCACTTCAAAGGTTGAAGCACATATGAGCATCCCCACCCCTAAGGGTAATGACACACAATACGGGGTGGAAGGACCGTCATAACAAAAAGTTTTTAGTATATGATTCTTATTTTTTATGTCATTGGATGGCAAACAAGCTAATGGTAAGTGGTTACCGCTGCCTATAGACATCTGCAATACCAAAGGCCTTGCAAATGCGTTGCCATCCCGGAGACAAAGTTGAAATGTCTCATGTGCCTGTAATTACAGTGGCACCCATCATACCAAAACACAGCAGTGCTGCTTTGCGGCAAAAATAGGTGTGGTGGTAGTACTTCCCCGACGAGCTCCTTCACAAAGAGCTCTACTACTTCTAAACCAAGAGGGGGTTATAATGTATGGAATTGGAGAGCTGTTTTTTTTTAAATAACTGACTAAAATTCGAGTTGACCTTGGTGTCTTTAATTATGTACTGAAAACATTTTCTTTATAATGCCTCTCCGACTCTTTACAGGCGTATTCAATTTTAATAACTTTTGTTTGAAATAAAGATTGAAACAAGTTATTACGAAGTAAACCATTTTCAATTTATAACTTCAAAGAGTAACTGTGGTAACACTAACATTCTTTTACTTTTTCGTTTTGTTAAATTAAATCTGGGATGAGAAAATATTGTTTTTTGTTTTGATTTACAAAAATTAATTAACAAAAAGAAAAATATTCAAATCCACTTTGTTTTATTGTGTTGTTTTTTGATTAAGTTTTTGTGTTTCGCAAAAACATTAAACCGAAAATAAATTACTAAATTATAACCAATTTACAAACTTTACAATGAACCCTTTCAAATTACAGGTGGGTGTATTATGTAAATATTTCGGTATTTATCAAAGGTTAGCGAGGCAGATCAACATTTTCAACTAAGTTGTTGTATAAACAAGTAAGTACCTACTTACTTACTACATTTCAAACAAAAGCTGCTAATGATTAAACTTGGTTATTCAGAGTGTGACATTTATTTTGACCTTTAATGACAGGTACTTAGGGTTGATTAAACCACACACATCACTTTAATAAGCTTTTGTGTAAGATTTTAATCATGAGATAAACACTGTTTCATATCAGAAGAATAGGGAAGAAGGTGTTTTCTGAGATTACTTTATACAATCAAACAATTTCACCTTTTTACAATATTATTTGTTGAGATTAGTACCTAACTGAACTGCCTCTGTGCCCTAGTGGTCTCAAGCGAGATTGCTACGCTGAGGTCTTGGATTCGATTCCCAGATCGAGCAAAAAAGTGTTATTCGGCGGTTCTATGAAATTCTCAGTAGCAGCTCGGAGTTTGGATTTGTGTCCGGTTAATGGCAGTAGGCTCGCCCCCTTTTACATGGGACCTAAAAGCATACAGGCGAACTGTGGGTGTACATTGGTACACCTCTGCCTAATACTTCGGGGAATACAGGCGTGATGGTATGTGTGTGTACTTATATTAGTACCTACCTACAAGAAAACAAGTGTTCAGTTTTAATTCCTATTTCTGTTAAGTAAGAAATGCGTACCTAAACATTTTACAATTGATTTTTCAGCGAAGAAATATCTTAATTAAAATCAAATGGCGATAAAAAAACCATTTAACCCTTAACTTGGCAGAGAGTTTGATGTCATTTTTTTTTTATTTCTTTACTATATTTGGGTTGTTACCAGGTAAATAGACACCAGAAAAATAAAAAATAAATTCTCCCTATATTAGTTTTGTATTTATACCATGTATCTAATTATGCACACTACCAAGCTGTCATGCATAAAACTTTAAAAATCCATGTGCACTGTAGGAAACACTGCCTTATTGGTAGAGAATGTAATACATTTTTATTTTATAAAAAAAAATATTTATGCAGTCATATTAGACACATATATCTTAACCAAAATATGTAAAATCACAGTCTTCAGTGTAAAGTAGGAACATTACAACATCTTCTTCTTAATAATTAAAAGTTAAAGCAAGTTATCGCCCGGTGTCACCACTGCGTGGACTGCCGGGAGGACACATCGCGGCATACGCTATCAGAGTGTACCGCTTGGGAGGAGACGCGCACCCCCTCATATCAGAAGAAGGCAGTGACCTGTTGCTGTAGGCCGTAGTCACTTCGATGATCGGCAGTGAAGAGGCCTGGCACGGGTGGTTTCCTTCTGCGAGATGACCGTTTCGCAGAAGGAAACCACCGCGTTCCAGGCCTCTTCACTGAGACTGCGGAAAGGGAGAGAGAGATCACAACCTCTTTTCCGGCCCGCAACAGGCGCACCGGGCGTCGGCGGAAGGCGGACAACGCCCTCCTCCGGCCCCCCTGAATTAGTCCAGGAGCGTCGGGCTTGGGGAAGTCTGTCGCCCTCTATTCAACTGGACCCGAGGTGGCGGCGTGTAGTGTTCCACGCGCACCCCTCTGTGACGTTTGCGGGGGGGAGTCTAACACCTCACTCCCCCCCCCCTGACCTGAGAAGGCCCGCAGTGTCCGGTCAGCACCAGTCGGGGATCGCGGAAGGCGCGTACGTTCCCAGGATCCCCGGCTTAAGTACGGTGGGTGTCGGAGACATTCTAATCGCAGCTCCTCTAATTTAGCGACCCTCTGTTGTGCAGTGTGTGGTCTGGCGTTGTCCTGAAGCAGCAATGGGGGGTAGAACAATTGACCAGCCTCGGTTGTTTAACGGCTAGCTTTTTCGGCAAGGTTTGTAAGTGTTGAAAATACAGATCTGCCATAATCGTCTGGCCAAATCTTTGGACGCTGTAGTGGATGACACCAGCACTGGTCCACCAGATGCTTAACAGTACCTTTTTCTGAGTCAACTTTCGCTTGGGGCAGAATTAGGCCGGTTCTCCTGGCTTTAGCCATTGTGATAAGCGTTTCCGATGATCGTACATTATCCATTTTTCATGATTTTTCATCACAAGTAATAACTATATTTATTTATCGTAATATTGATATTTTATTAAGATTATAATCGATGTTTACCTTATAACTCGTAGGCGCACGCGCACGCTCCGCTATGTTGCGATCTACTGACTTCAATTGTAGGCAGATGTGATAAATACTATTTTTTCTACCAACTACAACTCTCTCATATATCAGTTAAAAAATAAAAAGAAACATAAGTACCAACACTTTACTCAAATATTTTTTCTTAGAATGTGTGCATTATTAGATACGGTATCAAGTAAAGGGTTAAAAGAGCAATTTTCCTCATTCAAACAGAAAGAGATCAAGATATACTGGATTCTAAAAGTAAGTGTACTGAAGGCTATTACAATTTGGTACTTACTGACCCAATTGTTATCACCTTGAAAGTGGGAATCCCGCAAATAGATAGGTAATCTTTATTATTTTGTTATAGTCGCTACTGTTGTCTTTATTGTATTTTTTTTAACTTTTATACTTTCATTTATTTAAGTAACTATGACATTTTGGATATTTGCGAAGATAATGGATTATTATCAAAACGAAAAAGAACAGGTTCTGGTTGTATAAAATGTATTGCGCCACTCCGACCCAAAGTAACATGGGATTAGGGCAGTCACATGATAAGATGATGCTGATGGGATCCACGTCAAATTCAAGGCAGAAACCATGCTAGTGATTTTATTTTATATAATAAAATAAATAAATATTTTTTTTAGATGATTTTCGAAGTTGGTCCTACTAGGTTGCCGCTGGGGTTTTGGCTGGCTAGGCGATGACCCACGCTATTGATTCGTCTTGATTTCACTAAACTCAATTAAGAGTGTATTCTATGTTGTTCGTGTTTTTATTTTCATTTTTTTTATTTGACATAATATATCATGTGCCATTTACCTTCTAAATAAATTAGTATGTGCATGACTAATATTATCTTACAGTAAAATATTTTCTTTTCCTTTTAACAATTTTTTTTTCCGCTTAGTGATTGTCGTTTGACCTCGACGACGTTTTCTTTCTTTATTCATTAACTCAGCTAGGTCATAACGTTATTAATAAATACACTTTACATAACTTATTTTATGGTACGGTAATACTGCTGTTTTTCGTCACGCAATATATAAAAATGTCGTCATGGCTATTTAGCCATGACGACATTTTTTTTTTTTTTTTTTTTTTTTTTTTTTTTGCCTACATGAGAGCACCTTAACTATTTAGTTAAGGTGCTCTCATGTAGGCCAGGGTAAGCACAAATGTGACATTTTCTATTTCTTAAGTAGGGTCTATCTTAGTTTATCTTGGACATCACCAACATCGGTGAATGAAAGTTATGGTAAGGCAAAATAATATTGTCCCACTGCAAAAGACACTTTTCATAAAGATAAAGAAGGAGCATTTTTATTTTTTTATTACTTCGAACACACATGATTGTTGCTAGTAAGACTTAGTAAACTATGTTAGTGATATTTCTTATTAAAAATAAAACTAATTTACACATTGAACACCTCTCTTGCTCAAGATGGGTTGGCGATTGAAGACTTATATTCATTATGTTTTGTCGCGATTTTTTTCTTCAACGATGTCAGTGATGTCCAATATAAACTTAGAAAGTATCTACATAATGAATTGAGAGTCAAATTGGTACTTATCCGGTATTAAACCCGCCACCTTTTACCCTTAAGGTGGAACCTCCACGGTAGCCCGCGAAGTTCAAATTTGCTTACGTTTTTTGCAATTTGCAAGTTAGTATTAAGTTATATGTCGACTAAAGTATAATTCGCGAGCGTAAGAATTGTGTATTTTCAGAATTATAACCATTTAAGTCAGCAATAAAACTCCATAGGGCCAGGTAAACCCAAAGAATGACTATTTCATGAAATCTTGACATTTTGGAATTATACCGACTTATGGAGTTATTTTACTGATTTTAATGGTTGAAATTCTGAAAATACATACTTCTTACGCCTGCGAATCTTACTTTACTCAACTTTAAACCTAATACTGACTTGCAAATTGCAAAAAACGTAAGAAAATTTGAATTTGGCGGACTACCGTGGAGGTTGCACCTTAACTGTTACTAATTACGACAATTCAATCAATCCTTTTGTTTTGTTTCCTGTTTGTTCGATTTGTTTGCAGAGAGAGTTGTTGTGTAGTAAAACTACACTTGATTACTTTTGTTCCCGATTTTTTGGGAATTGGATAAAAAACTTTCCTCTGCGGTTTTGTCTAGCGGTTGAACAATTGAAACGAACCCATCAAGCGTTTGTTTCGTGCGGTATCAATATTTCAGTGCTACAAAATGTATTGTCCCGTTGTACAGTCTACAAAAGAGATGAGTAACCAGTGTTGTCAGATAAAGTTGAAATTTCCTACCAAACTGATGGATGTTTGCGAATTTAATTTAATTTTAATTTTTAAATTGTTTGTTTTCTTTTCATTAAATCAAATTTAATTCAAACCATGCTTCAGCGTCTGCAGAAAAAAATATTTTATGTGATGGCATGGTTACTTATCCCTTTATGCACACTCTAACTCGGGACAATATACATTCTGCAAGTACGCTAGTTATAATTACTCCGTAAGTTTACAAAAAAGTTTTCTTCTAAAATGTTTGCCATGGATTCTACCAACTAGGTTTAACACATTTCATCGTTAATTAAAAATCAGCAAATATTCCAAAAAAAATTACCGTGTTGCTCTTTCCTATACAATAGCTGTTTTTTGTTTATAACCGACTAAACATGTTAATGCTGTTAGGAATTAATCATGTATCTACTAATTCCATTGTAAAAGTTTGTGTCATGATGTTACTATGACCGACCTTTGACTATTTTATTCCACTGTGTATAATTTGTGGTCCTTCGGTACATCTCGAAGATTCGTACCAAAAGACCACGCTCAAATTTTAAATATGTATTTTAGTTGAAAGATAAATAAATAAAACAGGTACGAAGCAAATAAGACGTTAACAAAAAATAGTTTAGTAACAAAAATTCTTTACTGACGTATGGCCTAAATACTATTTTTCACATTCCACACAATTAGCTGAGCCGTTATTTTAGGTCACCTGTCGTAGCGATCTCGGATCACGGCCCGAAATATTCTTAATGAAATTCCAAGACTTGCTAATGACACTGTTATGTAATACTCGTTTCTGTCCGCGACCTCGTCTATGTTGAAGTCAAGTGTATCACAAAATAATGATCTCCTTAAAATATAGCTTTACATTATTAAAAGATTTTTGTAATTAGACCCGAGTTTAGAGAGATTATTTTTTCAAAACAAATAATTTTAGCTCTTTATAATATAAGTTTAGAATACATTTTTAGTTCTTCACTATATTTTTCCTAAAATATTACTTTATTTTGGGAGTGAAAGAAAATGTGAATGATTTGATTTAAAAACTAATAAGTTTGTCTTGGAATTGTGTTCAGTCACTTGTGAACTTTAAAAAATATAACTATTATAAAATAGAATATAACCTACCTACCAACTGTGTTTTGATCATTTTATTTTTTGCACTTAAAATGTCATATACATAACATAAAAACTCTGTTAATCGATTTTCGATTCTTAGCAAAAACTAATATTAATCGATATCGATTTAACATCGGTACCTAAGCTAAAAAAGCTTAAAAGATTGATTTTGAAATTAAATGGATTAATAGATAATATAATCAGGTTAAGCATAGAACTTTATGGCTCAAAAGATTAGGTACTTGATAACAAAACACTTTTGTTAAAAACACTTTTTTTCTAACGAAGGCCACTTAACTAATAAAATAAATAAAATAAATATACCATCACGCCTGTATTCCCCGAAGGGTTAGGCAGAGGTGTACCAATGTACACCCACAGTTCGCCGGTATATTTAGGTCCCATGTAATAGGGGGCGAGCCTATTGCCATTAACCGGGCACAAATCCAAACTCCGAGTTGCTACTGAGAATTTCATAGAAAAACCCAATAACACTTTTTTGCTCGACCTGGGAATCGAACCCGGGACCCCTTGCACAGCAGTCACACTTGCGACCACGAGACCAACGGGGCAGTTACCTAATGCCACTTAACTAATGCCGAATAAGTTCCATTTGATATCATTAATCAGCATCAAAAATCAGCTGTTTGACAAATTGTAAGTAGAAAAAGAATAATCAAATGCTAATTTATACCTACATTTTTTTTATGCCACTTAGAATTATGAATAACAAGTTTATTAAATAAGTACACTAATTTATTATTATAAAGGCGCCCATTTTTGCTTGATTATAGAAACAAATATTGATAAATGGTTACTTTTATTCGTGGTTTAACTTTGTTTGATCTTTTTAAAAACAGGTTTTAGCAACAGATTAAGATAATATGACTGGTGTCAATGGCTTTTAATTTAATGAAGTTGGCACATCTTTTTTAAACGCGGCTTGTAGCAGATCTATCTGGAAAGTTGTAGATAGCTTTAAGGCAGTCCCACACGGGAGTCCTTTTACGTTCTACGTTTTGGAACGAACAACTAGCTTCGACTTTATGACTAACAGACTCCCTAACAATACAAAAGTGCCTGTAACTCGTTTATCTATACATTAGTATACTCTTTGTTACCAATGGGTAATCATCAAATGACTTCCCCCGCCCTGGGCGGGGCGGGAGGAAGTGTCAGACTTTTACTGACTTTCACCCATCCATGTTCCTTCTTGTGCCCTTTGCGTTCCGAAGGCGCGTATCTCTTTCGAACAACCCGGCAGGATACATTAGTATTTATCTATACTAATACTAATACTAATACTAATATACTAATAATATTATAAAGAGGTAACATTTGTTTGTAAGTTTGTATGTAGGGGGTAATCTCCGGAAGTAATGAACCAATTTTAAAAATTGTTTCGCTGGTAGAAAGCTACATTATTCGTGAGTGCTATAGGCTATATAACATCACGCTACGACCGATTGGAGCGGAGGATCAATGAAAAATGAGGCAAAAACGGGGAAAAAATATTCTTTTTGAGGGCTTTTGTTGCGTGCGCTGCCTAAACGGTTAAAGTTACGCAAAAATAATGTATGAGAGAATTGTTCCTCTTAAAATATTCTAAAAAAAAGTCCGCGGTAGTAAATGCCTAACTTTTAAGGTGGACTCACTATAGCTATTGTTATGGCCAGAAAATTTGTTTTAAAATAATGCATAATTTGCGAAGGTGTTTTTATGAACATAGTATTAATCCTTATCAACATAAATACGTTATTCATCACAAGTGTTTAATTTTGAACAAAATTGCATTTTACATCATTTAATTTCAATAAGTATCTTAGGAGATATCACAGTTTTAAAATAACTTCGCAGCAAAATAATGACTCTGCGTGATATTCCGTAGCTTATACCTCAGAATAATAGATTAAATAGACTACATAGCATCGCGCTATGTGCCACGGGAACGGAAAAGTAACCAAAATCCTAACGTAACGCGGGTGAAACCGCGGGGCACAGCTAGTTAATTATAAAGAGGTAAAGTTGATGAGGTTGTAGGGGCAAATCTCTGGACCTAGTAAACCGATTTAAAAAAAATCTTTTACCTGTAGAAAGCCACGTTATTTTTGAGTGTCATACACTATATTACATCACGCTACGATCCTCGCAAGCAGTAAACAAAGAAATTTAACGCGGGTGAAAAAAGCAACACGAACGAAGTCGCGGTCAACTCGCAAGTTTGAAATAAGTGCTTTGACTTTGACTTTGAGTGATATTATAATATAATATCACTCAAAGTCGATCGTCGAAGCGATAATATTGCAGGAGAAATAGGTTTTTCGTAAGAATAAATTATATTCTTACAAAAAAAAAAACCATATCTCGTGTGTTGACGCCTAAAACCTTTGCCACTTATATTACGTCTAAATCTTAATATAAGATAATATAATATTCAAGCCTCGTTGGTTGGTTGATGAGCAAAGTAATGTAGCGAAACGCTTTGAGTAAGACGTGATGACGGGCCGAAGTAACACAAGCGTTTTACTAATAAATTATTACTATGACGTCTGAAAGACACACAACATGATGAAACCATTCAAATATTGCTACTATATTTGTTGGCAAACAAACTGACAGGCCGTCTTACATGGTTAGTGGTCACGTATATGGATGTCAATTATAATAATGAAGAAGTATAATAATACTTTTCTGACCAAATTTTGGTCATAGCGGTGAATCTCAATGGAGACTAGCCAAATACGTAATTTGCGCAAACATACGTGCTCTCTCTTTTCCCTCGCTCTCATAGCCCGATGAAAGTGAGGCATCGCAGAGGCAATTCTGAAATGTCTCTTATGCCTGTATTCAATTATTAACTCTGTGCAAATACAGCACTCATGCGCAAAAGTGTTTTCTGCATGGCTCCATTCATTTACAATAAGCTACCTAAATCTTGGAAGGCATTAAATCTACCTTCATTCAAAAAAAAAAGCTACGCTCTTTTCTAGTGGGTAAAGCCTTTTATAATATTTCAGAGCTTTTTGCAGAAAAAGAAAATGCATTTGTTTAACTATTAAACACGGCTATCACTAAATGTTGAATGTAATTATGTAATAATTATTTTTGTTGCTGGTCTTGTACTTTTCGCATGCCTATTGGTAAAATGTGGCTGATCTTTGCTAATTGTTTTTTTACACCATGTACTGTACCCATATTTGCGAAATAAATTATCTTATCTTATCTGTGTACCTATATACAAGATTTTCATCAACGTCAATTTTCAAGAGGGTGTAGACTCATACCCTGCCTGCCTAAACCCCAGCGACCAGATGGCCAGTTCGAAATAAAAAAAACACATTTAATTAAATAAAAATCGCACCTCTCGCCATCGGCAGGGGGCCCATCCACACACCTTAGAACCCAAACGGGACTATTTGGGTACGGTACGGTTTCAGAGAAACTTAGGTGGTGGAATGCACTCCCTGCTATTTTTCCCAAGAGTCTACAGCATGGGGTTCTTCAAGAAAGGAGTTTTGAGGTTTTTGCGGGGTCGGCAACCTGTGATGCCTCTGATGTTGCAAGTGTCCATAGGCAGTGGTGACCGCTTTACATCAGGCGAGCCGTTAGCTTGCTTGGCAACTTCAGTGGTATAAAAAAAAGCCGGTGTTAAGGATCGCTAGCATAGTTACAACTGCTTGTAAAGAGGTACCACAATATTGTTTACAAACTACGTAATGAATTGAATAAAAATATGTAAATAGGAGAAACGTAAAACAATATTTATGCAGCTATGCAAATAATTTCACTGACGCGTCGTGTCATCATGATGAGCGTGCTAAATTAATGTCATTTTGTTATCAACAACTAAAACAGTTGTCATGAAGAGATCCTACTAATAATATAAATGCGAAAGTTTGTGATGTGAGGATGTTTGTTACTCTTTCACGCTGAAACAGCTGAACGGATCTGGATGAAATTTGGCACGGGGATAGATTGTAGTGCGGAATAAGATATAGGATACTTTTTATCCCGAAAAAATGTACGGTTCCCATGGGATAGTACAATATACCTAATTTGACGTGAACGAAGTCGCGGGCTGAAGCTAGTACATAATAAAAGACACGCCTAACAAACATGGTTGGCGCAGTGGCTGAACGTAGGGCTGCTGCGCTGCGTGTCGCGGTTTCGATTTCCGTACGGAACAAATATTTGTATGGCCTACAGGTAGTTCCTAGTCTAATTGTTTGTGTATGTAAATATACCTATCCATGATACAGGAGAAATTTCTAGAGTTAGGCAACGTGTTTTATGCCTGGGGGCCTACCACCATGGCTTAAAACAGTATCATATTAATATTACTTTGCCTTGCGTACTGTTGAATTTTCAACCATCGGTTCAGCACCTAGAGTTGCAAATCAAACAACTGAAATTACAAAGTAATATTAAAATGTTACTGTTTTAAGACATGGTGGTAAGGCCCCTGGTCTGTTTTAATTTGTGTTTCTTATAAAACCTAAAAATGAATAAAAGCAAAAAAAAAAATCTTCAAAAATATGTTCCTTTCTGTCTCTAAGGTTTCGCCAAAAGAAAGCATTTTTTAATGCCCAAATAAACTTTGTAGTGGAATTCTTTTGACTGCGTGTCTAAAACGTTAAAGTTATGGCTTTTTTAACTCAACACGAAAGTGTAAGGCTAAAGGTACCGCTAAGATAAAACTTAATCTCTGCCTACAATCTTTTGTTTTCTGTACGCACAACTTCTAAGCTTTTTAACCTTCTAAACATACATACATACATACATGTAATGTAATTCTCCAAGCCGATTCTGGCCACGGCGGCTAACCTTAATGCAGACTAGCCCCGTACGCAGGAGATATTATAGTGCACAAGTGTGTGCGCAAACGCAAACCAGGTGCACTCCCTCTTCCCTAACTCTCATAGCCCGATGGGACGGCAATCCGACACGACCGGAGAGAGATCAGGCGCAGGACCAACGGCTTTACGTGCTTTCCGAGGCACGGGGGTGTCATACCACCAACTTCCAAACTCCGGGCTGCTACTGAGAAATTCCTAATGGAAAAACCCAATAACACTTTTTGCCCGACCTGGGAATCGAACCCGGGACCCCTTGCTCAGCAGTCGCGCTTGCGACCACAAGACCAACGGGGCAGTCATACATACATACATAACGGGTAGAAGGGACATCACATTATAATCAAAACAAAAAACAAAAACAAATCGGTTATTAAAAAAGCAATAGGCAAATGTTCCGTACACTTTGACCGTGTCAATGTTTTTCCTTTTTTATTTGGACCACCTGTTTTTTTTTTAGTAACCATCGAAAAATTTCTTGCTTGAGTTAACTTGAGTTACTTTTAAACATGTATTGAATCCATGGTAAAACCGTTCACCCCATACGTAGCCAGCTAAAGTCATACATAACCCTCCTTTTGGATTTGCCGTAATCGGGTAATGATATATTACACGTGTCAGAATAAAAACTGAGTTTACAATCTACACAGGCCCACGGCCTTCACGACTGACTAATGTTTTCAATGAAGAAGATAATATTCTCATTATTATAATTATGTAGAAATACAAGACTAAAAAGATAATTATCGTAAAATACACCGAACCCTTTCGGGCACGTCTTTCATTTTTGTTACATATTTAAAGACTAAAGTTATAGAATAAAGAAGTATAAAATAGACAGAAAAATAGTAAAAAAGAAGACGATCAGGAAATTTGGTCCTTATTTACATATGACATAAAACAAAAGCAAATATTCCCGCAACAAAACTTAAACCAGAAACATTTCATCACCAACTTTTTCTATTAAATTAATGGCAACAAAAAGTTGCGCCACTAAAATGTCTGGCTACTCGCGCGGTCAGCGTTTGTTATAACTTTAGAAGCGGGTTCTAAATCATTCATGTTTACTTAGCAAGTATTCTTGTTACAAACTTTCTCTTTCCACTTCTAATTTATCGTTATATCTAACTTTTGTTTGGTCAAAATGTAATCTTAAGTTTTGTGGCTAGCGGTTGCGGTAAAAGTTGCTCCTCATTTTAAAAGCTGCAAATAGTTGCTTAGTTTTAAATGGTTAACTGCCTCGTTAGCGTATTGGTCCTAAGCGAAACCGCTACTCTAGAGTTCTTGAGTTAGATTTCCATATCTTACTTACCGGACCTACGATTTGTACCCGGCAAATGGCAATAGACTCGCTCCCATGCCCATCCCATACCATGGGACCTAAACATACCGGCGAACTGTGGGTGTACGCTGGTACACCTCTGCACCTTTTCAGGAATACAGGCGTGATGGTATGTATGAAATCTTAAGTTTTATGGCTAAAAAAAAAACCATTGATTTAATTTAAAAAGTTTATTTTCTTACTTAAGATGGTGCTTAATCTTTTGCAGATAAGATTATGTGCAGTAAAAGTTAAAAGTTGCCCTTAATTTTAAAAGCTACAAATTGTTCCTTGGTTTAAAATTTGAGTCAAGAAGGCAGATTTTTTGAACGTGTTTACGTAAAATTCAAAGCAGAATATTAGAATTTCAAAACTCTGATAGCCAGATTTAATGCCACGCTGCTTTATATTTTAATGCATAATGTATTAGATGAAACACTTGCCGGGGTAGGTGGGTATAAGGAAAGAATCAAGGCGGAAACACATTAAAGGAAAATGATTATGTTCATAAGTGTACCTATGTCCTTTGAAAAAGAACCTTTATACTAGGTGACTTTTACTTCATTGGTAATCTTTCAGAGTATGATTAGATAATTACCTACCCTGGCCTTATTGGTGAGGTTCTTCAGAAAGGTCGGGTGCGTTGTTCTCGTAACCTGCGTGCTTGTATGACCAGATGTATGAATGTGAACGAGGCGAAACGAGTATGTATGGATCGTAGCAGGTGGCGTTCTGTGGTTTCTGCCTACCTCCATGGGAACCAAAAAAGCGTGAGTTTATATAGGTATGTATGTGAACCACTTTCATTAATTGACCAACTCAGAAATCTGCAGGCATTTGAAACTCATCTGTTCAATATAAAGATGCGTATCTACTTACAATGGAACATGGTAAAAGTGGAGGTGTGAAATAACTGTTTTTGTTTTTCATATTTCAGCATTTGTTTCGTAGTACAAGTAGTTTATATTCATGAGTACTTTCACCCTCTGAAATATTGCCTGTGAATTAAGTTAGCTTCTATAGTAAGGCTGGTGCTGGTGGTCCACACACGTGTGATATAGGGTATATAATAGGGGATATAATATAGGGTGAGTAGTAGTAGAGGTCTTCGCGTAGGAGCTCGTCCGGGGAAGTACTACCACCATACCCTTTTCTGCCGCAAAGCAGCGTTGCTGCGTTACGGTTTGAAGGGTATGGGTGCCTTTGTAATTACTAGTACATGAGACATTTCAACTTTGTGTTTGAGATGACAACACAACTGCATGGCCTCTGGTGGTGCAAACAAATATCTACAGGTGGCGGTGAATACTTAACATCAGGTGGGCCGTACGCTTGTTTTTTTATGTCATTGGCAAACAGATAGATAAACATCTGCAATACCAGAGTGATTGCCATCCAATAGCATAAAAAAGTTGACCTATGTGTGAAGGGTCGAGCGTGCAATGTCATAGGAATTGTCATACTGATCGTTCAATGTTATTATCACGCCAGTACCTATATGTAACAAGTACCTTAAAATAATCTATCCATAACACTCCGCACTACGCAGTTTCCATTTTCGTATTGTAATAATTGTGTTTTGTATCGTCAAAACAATATGGTAATGCCACTTGACGTAGACAGTGTCATGTCGTACCATATCGGATCGCATTACCATTTCCTTTGCCAGGTTATGACCACTTCCTCCTTAACTTTGACCTTGTTGGTCTAATGGCACGATTTTATTATGTTTTCGTTGAAATTACATGTCATGTTTGTAGTTTGTTGGTGAAAAAATATAATAATCATCATCGTCATCACATCAACCGACCGACGTCCACTCCTGGTCATAGGCCTCTCGTAAACATAGGCACAATGACCGGTCTACGCTGACCACATCCCCATCTCGCTGTGCGAAACCATCCTCTTCACATCTTCACACTCCAAATTGTATAATTGAAACTTACCGACTTCTAATTCTAACTTAAAATTGTAATAATAAATCCACCAAAAAAAAACAGCTCACAAAAACTTCATCACTATGCAAAACACGCGCATTAAACACGTCGTTACTTTTATTTATGAAAATAATCTGATAACATGTAATCACACTGTGTTAAGTATCAAGAATTTTAATACACTCACGTATAAAAAAAGTTGGCTACTTGGCAATACTCAATAGCGCTTTCCTCATTAAATTCGGATTCAATTTGTAATTAAAGTATGCGTCTAAAGACATCCAAATACATAATACATCTTCATAGGCATTCTTTCAATTTTAATCAATAAGTCTACGGGGAAATTGCTGTGTGTCCAATTTTTTTTGCACGTAAGTGTAATTCCAAATGCCAAAGCATTTACAGCCGGCTGATAATCAGCTGATTGATAAATACTTCACGTAAAAAACATTAAACAAACATTTATTGAATACGAGAATTTTGACACTCCTTATCTGTCTCCGGAAGCAACAGTAGCGTTAGGCATATCTATAAATGCTAAAGAGTGTTTTTGTATGTTTTTGAGTATGTTTAAATCCTCTAATCGCTGGAACTACCAGTCGGATTGGAAAAAAATAAGAAATAATAACCGTTTACTTACATGAAAGTAACGCACATAACATAAAAATGATTGTTAACAAAAGCCTAAGACAAAAACAAATTGGCATTCAATCTAAACAAAAAAGTAAATAAAAATAAATAAATATTGTCCTAGATGGAATTATGCGCTTATGTGTAAAGCATAGCCAAGCATATCCATGAGAAAAAGTAAAAGCTATATAACATCACGCTACGATCGTATTAAGACGTAGAAACACCACGATGACGAAGTTACGAGCAGAATCTATCTACAACATTGTTCCGAATTATTTTATTTTGACTTGTAGATATTGATATCGACTGTGTATTATATTGGAGTTATTTTAAGACGGTTTATCAATTTTACAACTTCTATGACCTTCGCTATTGTTATCATTGTTTCTGTTAACTGATGAATGTGGTCTGCTAATTTTGATTGAACATTGTTTGTAAGACGTAATGTTCCTTGTATACTGAATAATCATTCACGAATTGACGGTCAATTTTTAATTTAGTAAAAATTATATCATGACAAGGAGTAAATCCGATGTAAGCGACCTTTAATACAAGATTGTAGACTCCTGAGCGACGAAACGAAACGGACGAAAGGGAACACCAGGTTGGGTTTTTAGTTAGCAAGAGTCTGTCGAGCTCTCCGCCTTCCAGGGCGGGGAACATCCATGAGGAGTTTCCACCCCGGAACAAAAATAAAATGGGTGGTCTAGAATTATAATGAACTAAGGGTCAGGAGGCAACTCACACTAGTGATTTATATCTTTAAAATAATTAGAGGGAAGCTTCACAATGCGGATATATTGCGAAGGATCGAGCTAGTCGCGCCAGACGGGTATGTGGGACGTCGTCGGCAGCCGCGGCTGCTGGCAGAACCGCGCGCGCGTACTAACTTACTGCGAGAAGCGCCGCTCACCAGCGCGCTCCGCACTCTCAATCTCATTGCTGATGATATTGATATATTCTGTTGCTCTTTAGGTGAATTTGCAAGAACAGCTACCTATAAAATTTGTTATGGTTAAATAGCGGAACTATGTATTTTTGTATGTGTGCTACAATATCGCATTGGGTCTAACCTGTAAGGATATTTGTATGTTTATAGTGAATAAATAAATAAATAAATAAATTATTGTACTGAATCGACAGTAAAAGTATGTACGAAGTACGTTTCATCTTGCATTATTATAACTCACATAATATACTATCACGCCTGTATTCCCCTAAGGGTTAAGCAGAGGAGTCCCAGTGTACACCCAAAGTTTGCCGGTATGTTTAGGTTCCATATAATAGGGGGTCTATTGCCATTAACCGGGCAGAAATCCCAACTCCGAGCTGCTACTGAGAATTTCATAGAAAAACCCAATAACACTTTCGAATTGCGAATCGAATCCAAGACCTCTAACGTGGCAGTCGCGCTTAGGATCACTAGGCTAACGAAGCAGTTATATAATAAAATACATAATAAAAAACTTTAACGTCTTCTTCTCCTGCTGATATCTGGAAGTTCCTTGGTACTCTGGGTATCGGCAAACAACGTCATATGGATTTCCCTAAGACTATTGCCTTAGATGATATCAACCGTCATTTTACTACTTCCTGCCTCTTGGATCCCCAAGTGTTGTCTCAGACGGTTGGTTTCATTGCAGGCTTAGCTAGGCCCGATGTGGATTCCTTTAAGTTTTCTCCGGTAACCGAGGATGAAATTAAAAAGATCATCCTATCTATCAAATCCATGGCCGTGGGTTGCGATGACATAAGTCGTTTTATGGTCACTTCAATTCTCGACTTCCTACTTCCTCCTATTACCTATATTATTAATTTTTCTTTAGATTCTGGCGTATTCCCGTCCCTTTGGCGCAAAGCTTATGTCCGTCCTCTCCCTATAATCTCAAATCCCAGCCTGCCCAGTCACTTCCGGCCCATTTCCATTCTCCCGTTCCTGTCGAAGGTGCTTGAGGCCTGTGTCCATAAGCAGTTTTCGGGGTATGTTTACCGTAACAACCTCGTGAGCTCTTTGCAGTCTGGATTCAGGCCTGGTCACAGTACTACATCTGCCCTCCTTAAAGTGACTGGCGACGTTAAGGAGGCAATGGAGAAATCAAAGGTTACTGTTCTTGTATTAATTGACTTCTCCAATGCTTTCAACGCTGTCAGTCATGATATTCTCCTTCCTATGCTCTCGCATCTTAAGGTTTCATCTGAGGCGCTGGAATGGTTCTCTTCATATCTTCGGGGACGTCAGCAGTCGGTTCGCGTTGATGAGAGTGCATCGAGTTGGCGTGATCTTGGCGCTGGTGTTCCTCAAGGCGGCATTCTCTCTCCTTTATTGTTTTCTATTTTCATAAATTTCATTACTCCCTTTCTTCAGTGTGCGTATCATTTGTATGCCGACGACCTTCAACTGTATACTGCGACGCAGGTGGATAACTTGTCAGCGGCCATTCAGGATATAAACCGGGATCTGGATGCCATCAACAATTGGTCTAACAGATTTGGGGTGGCTGTAAACCCCACAAAATGCCAGGCCATAGTTATAGGAAGTTCACGCATGATGAGCAGAGTGGCGGTATTACCTCTTCCTCCTATAGTTTTTAATGGTGCTGTCATCCCAGTGAGCCCTTGTGTGAAAGATCTCGGCTTATATCTTGATTCGACGCTAAGCTGGCATAGTCAAGTTTCCAGTGTTTGTCAGCGGGTCAATGGTACCTTGCGTTCCTTATATCGTCTGAGGAACTTTTTGCCTGCTAAGACGAAAACAATGCTTGTGCAGACTTTAATCTTTCCTATTCTTGACTATGGTGATGTGTGCTACTTCGACTTGCATTCAGTCCTGTTGGATAAGTTGGACAGGGTGCTGAATAACTGCATTCGGTTTATCTTTAATTTGCGGAAATATGACCACGTATCGAGCTTTAGAGCGGAGCTGAAGTGGTT
Organism: Caradrina clavipalpis; assembly: GCA_932526535.1. Lineage (NCBI taxonomy): Eukaryota > Metazoa > Arthropoda > Insecta > Lepidoptera > Noctuidae > Caradrina > Caradrina clavipalpis. Next base: position 5,931,690 of record OW052110.1, read on the forward strand.
GCCCATTCGTAAGAGAAGAAATTTGCGTGCGTTAACCACGCTTTATTCCCTCCTCAATTCTCGCTCTCCTCCTTCTTATCTTATTTCTCATTTTCAATATCTTTGTTCTACTCATGATAGGAGTCTACGTTCCTCTAATAATCTTCTTCTTAACTGTCCTTCTCATACTTCTGATTTTATTCATTCTTCCTTTCATATTCAGGCTATTCTTCTTTGGAATGCGCTTCCTCTCGATATCAGGACGGCCATCACTCGGTATGCTTTCAAGCAGAAGTTGCGGACTTATTTTTCAGAGCAATAGTAAGAGTTGTCTCATTTTTCTCTTTTCTATACTTTTCATTACATATGTATGTATTTTATATGTAGGTATATAGTTGTATATTTATGTATGTATGTATGTATGTGTGTATGTATTTTTATGTATGTATATTTGTTTTATATTCGGTATTAGGAATCTAGGTATAGTCATTTTCAAGTTTAGAGTATTAAAATTATTTTGTACTTGTGTACATTTAATTTTGTTTACTCTCGTACAATAATTTGCACCTGCTGTGTTATCTCTTCACCACCTTTGGTTGACTGGTAGAGAATGCCTAAGGCATTAAGTCCGCCTTTGTACTTTTTTTTTGTGCATAAAGTTTAAATAAATAAATAAATAAATAAATACACTCGTATAACGGTTACATACTCATTGATTTATAAAGGCCTCATTAGACGACCTTCTGTCAAAGGATTCCATTATAAATTCAAGCTTGGCAAGTCTTTCATCCGTACAAACTTAAAGATTCTTTCTACCTTTAATATTTAAGGCAGCTTTTGCGAGAATTGGGCACAAGAAATGCCCACTTGTTGAATAAAATAGTGCTGCTCATACGACAAGCCTATCTAATATGACCAAAGGACTAGAGTTACCCAAATTGAGGGAGATGTACAGGTACGGACCGTGAGTTTTGGGGCCCTAGGCAAACATATTTGGGGGCCTAACTTATTAATAAAACTAATTGCCATTTTGACAAATTAAAATCAAGTTTTGACTGCCTCGTTAGCCTAGTGGTCCTAAGCGCGACTGCTCCGCTAGAGGTCTTGGGTTCGATTTCCAGGTCGATCAAAGTGTTATTGGATTATTATGGTAGCCAGCTCGAAATTAGGTTAGATTATAGCAATAGGCTCGCCCCCTATTAGTACATGGGACCGAAAATATTCCAGCGGACTGCAGCAGTACATTGGTAAACCTTTGCTTAACCATTTGGGGAATACAGGCGTGGCGACCAGTTATTTGTCTAATATATTATGTTTGACAAATAATTGGTTTAAATAATAATATCTACAATAGGATATTTTTATTTACAATATGATCCAAAGTTATAAATAAGGCTGGGGGTCCTTAATATCATCGGGGCCCAGGGCTGCATCCCATAAAGCGTATATCTAGATCCGACCCTGGAGATATACTAAATAATGAACAACGTTGAACAGATTTCGAGTTAAGAGACTCATTTCTAATTAGGGATTACAGTTATAATGATTAAAGGAGCTGAAGTTAATGGAAGATCAAAGTAAATAAACTACGGAGTTACATCAAGAATGATGAAAGGGAATGTTGCTAACTGAATACATCTTTGACCGTAGGTGCTCTGTTAGAATCTGTGAGACAATTCGCTAATGTTGATATCTACATGTACTATACATATTGGTTTGTTTAATCGTGAAAAACCTTTGTACTCACACTCGGAATGAAAAATCTCTTTGTATATTACAGCCAGATTCATGAGGAGTCGTAAAGGCTATATAACATTACGCTACGACCCTCTGGGGGCAGCAGTAACCAAAGATAACGAGGTGGAAAACCGAACCAGGTTTCTTTTGCCGTCGTGAGAAAACCTGCATTTGTAATTAATGTAAGTCCTTGAGTAAGCTTGGTGGGCAATACCTGTGCCTTCTCAGAATAAGAAGAGGCCTTTACTTTACCCCCGCAGTGAGGTTGGGTTTTTTCTTTCTGTGATTGGGACAATTATAGGTATTATTATTATGAAACGAAATCAAAATATATTCAAAGGCGAAAAATTAATTAATTTGTCGACTGTGTGATTTCGATTATGGGAATTGTAGGTAATTAGTGTCAAACGTTAATCAAAACCAAATTCAGGCTGCAAATGAGCCCACAGAGTGTCAAAAGTGATTAATTATCGTATCAGATAGATTTTAAATTACTATACGCTTATTTAATACTATCAACGAGGGATTTAAACCAATTGAACGCTTTTTGCGATGTCAATAATAGACAAAGCAATATAGGGCACGTAGAATCCTTAATATACCATCACGCCTGTATTCCCCGAAGGGTTAGACAGAGGTGTACCAATGTACACTCTGAGCCTATTGCCATTAACCGGGCACAAATCCAAACTCCGAGCTGCTACTGACAATTTCATAGAAAAACCCAATAACAGTTTTTGCTCGACTTGGGAATCGAACCTCTAGCGTAGCAGTCGTGCTTAGAACCACTAGGCTATCGAGGCAGTTATCCAGAAGAGAGGCAGAATCCTTAATTGTTAACAAAAAATATAGGTATCTAAATGTGTCATGTGACATCTATAAGGTCGTGATGACCCAGTGGTTAAGGCGACCCGCCTCTCGTGCATAAGGATGTATTTGCGATACCAGGCAAGTGCCAATGCGGCGTTTTCAATCCATATGTACTTTCTAAGTATATCTTGGACATCAATAACATCAACGAAGAAAATTATCGTGAACCTGGACTTAAAATTAATATAAGTCTGTCATCGCCGATCCGCCTTGAGCAAGTGTGGTGATCAATGCTCGTGCCTTCTCTGTATGAGAAGAGGCCTTTGCCCTGTAGTCGGACAATAATAGGCTGGTATCATTATCTATACAACATGCCATCATGCCTGTATTCCCTCAAGAGTTAGGCAGAGGTGTACCAAAATACACCCACTGTTCGCCGCTATGTTTTAAGTCCCAAGTAATAAGGGGCGACCCTATTGCCATTAACTGGGCACAAATCCTAAATCCGAGCCACTACTGAGAATTTCAGGGAAAACGCCAATAATGCTACGCTCGACCTGGGAATCCAACCCAAGACCTCTAGCGTAGCTGTCGCGCTTAGAACTACTAGGTTAACGAGGCATTATAAGTACTCATTATCTATACGTGTGGCTAATTCCAGCTAATTCTATTTAGCTGTATTAGCGTGAAAAAGCAGTCATCCATGCATCCATTCATGCTCACAAACTTTCGCGTTTATAATAGCAGTAGGAACTAAAGCAGTATGGCATTGACACTGCTCTTCACAATGGTGAAACAAATTACACAAAACTGTATTATTGGCTGTAGGCCTTCACATCCGATTTGTGTGACATCCGCTAGCATTGTATTTTGTACATTGTACCGCCGCATCTGACGCATCCCGCAGATGCCGCATCTGATATAGCGTGTATCAATGACGTTTATGATCCAAGTTTTACTTGATCTATGGAAACTATAAATTTTATATAATTAATATAATTTATTCTAATTTTAATTTAATTTATTCAATTTAATTTAATCTTAGTTATTTAATTCGATGTAATGCATAACAATAAAATTAATGTAACCAATGGTCTTTAATTTCAATCTAGCTTTAAATAGTTATATTTTTTTCCAAATGGTGTATAACTATTTAAAAATAAAAATAGCGGTTTGACGTTTACCGAAGCTGTCAAAACTGTCTCATCATCTACTTTTCAGCTAAAATCAGTTTTAAATGAACCTATTAAAAAAAAAATACAAATCAACGTATAAGTTAGTAAAGCATTATAATAAATTAATTAACGAGTGGCGCTTGTAATCTTATCGGATTATAAGCTTCAGTAGTCGCCCTGATGATAGTGGCATATCGGGGAGAGATAAGGCTTAGTGATAAGGCAGTGCGCGGTACCTATATCACCTGCGTTTGATGTATGAGACTCTTTATCTTTCACTTTGCGCTTTTTTGATTCATCAAAACTATTTGATGGGGGTTTGGTTTTTTCCTGAGTTCTTGTCATAGGGACAGAGGGGAGGTTAGATTGAGAAGATAAGTGGAATCAGAAGGCCAATTCCCATGTTTAAATATTTTTAAAATCTAGTTGCAATCTCATGTCAGCGACCATCACTGTCAAAAACTTGCCAAAAATGTTGGGAACATTAGAGATATTTTCGACAGATTGAGCCTGACATTCAAAAGCGAATTGTCTGCTAATTATAGTAATTTAAAAAATTTCAAATTTTAGTTGCAACCCCATCTTAGCGGCAATAAATTTCACAGTTACTATCGATTAATTAGTTGTCAACTGAAGGTAAAATTGACAGATTGAAAATCTGTCAAATATTTATAAGTTAATAGAATTGCCCCTTCGATATGCTATCAAATAAAGTGAAAATTATTACTATTAAGTATGAATAGAGGTACACCTATGGGGAATCTCTTAACTTCTAAACGTATGAAGAACTCAGAAGTACTGTAAAGTTTTTAAAAACAATATAAAATAATTAACTTTACTATTTAATCAGTATTTAGTAGACTTTGTACAAGACAACACCGACATTTTATTATGTAGTTGGAAAATAATGACATCATCATGAGTGAGTCAGCATAAATTGAAATAGAAAACGTATTAGGCAAATAAAATCAAATATTTCTTCGAAACGATTAAACTGTCAGAAAATGACTTAAGTTATCTATCTTTATGATCGTGTCAACATGGAATCGATTGAAAGCCGATTGAAAGCCGATAGTGATTGACATTTTGACAATCGTTTGAATGTTGTTCCACATGGCTCGAGTTTTCAGCTTTCCTTTTTATTATTTGAATTTCGATATTCGAATACTTTTGACAGCAGCTGTCAAAGTGCCCTTTGTGAGGCGTTTTATTGTTTGTTTATAGAATGTTTACGTCTTTTTTTAATATTTGTTCAAATAACGAAAGAGTAAAGCAATAGAAAACTCTTTGTGATAAATTGTTAATTTTTTTCATTCTTTTAATGATGTTTGCTGTTTGGTATATAAATATTTTTTTGTAGACACTAAACATATTCACGTCTTATTTAGCTTTGATACTGAAATAAATAGAAATGTTTTCGTTTTACGTTTGAATCAAAGTAAAAAATATTATATATTAATTTATTTTATGTTTTTACATCTTTAATAATGTCATATTAAAAGCTATCCTTAAAATATATGCTTCTATACTTACCAATGTTTTTGATTTGATCCTGATGTCGGTTAAAAACCTCCTATTACTGATAATAATTAGGGTTTGCTAGATCTTTGCCTGGCAATAGATACCTTTACCCGTTCTATTTAAGGTACAGATTATATAATTAGAAAATAGATAAAAGGAGTTTTCTCTATATTATACGTAAAGAGTAAAGGGTCGGAAAGAAGAGAAGGGAGTTAAGGCGTGATATTTTTTTTCTTTTTTATTGATGGGATCAATTCTTCTAACTTTTAGGAACGACCGCAATATAATTTTCTTTTTATAATTTAATTTCAGACTACCAAAAATGCCTAATTATTGACATTAATAATCACCGAGATGAGATAACTACTACATTATGAACATTGTTAATTATTAGTAGAATTACCTGTCAGAGTTCAAAGAACGAACGCCATTAAAAAAAAAACCAAGCTTCAAAAGAGTCACACGACAAAGTTTGTCACTCCAGTGCTCCCAATCGATAGTTGATAATTGAATCGAGATTACTGAACTTTGATTGGAAAATTTTAAATTGAAATGTTTGTACTTACGTTCCTGTTTTGTGTACTTATCTAGACCTTTATGATTGCCAGAAATGAGAAGTTTGTGGATAAGCTTATATATCTAATACTAATTTTTATTATGAAATCAATTTGCTTATTATCTCATTTTTATTTGCAATTTTGTTAGCAACATTAATAAATTATCATTTATTTCTCTCATAAAGGTAGTACATTGTTACACTAAATTATTTATATAATTTTTGCCTTATATTCGAAACCTTTGTGAGAGCTGGAGTCTGAACTAGGTTCGGGACCTGTATAACAAATCTCCAGGCTCACACCCTATAAAACATAATCGCATTTTGCGGCAACATATACATGAATCACATATTAATATCTAAAACACCGTTTGCACAAACAGTTTTTAGATAGATAGGTAGAAATAATGATATGGTGTACATTACTTATTGATAGTTTGCTTTGAGGCAAGAGCTTACCCATCTCGAATAACAAAATAAAAAAAGAATATGGTTCACTAGGTTTTGCCCGCAACTCCATTCGCGTAGAAATTAAACACCACCTTCATTTGGCCCTGTCTAATACCCGATCTTAGCTGATGGTACTTCTAACCTACATATAAACTTCATAGGTCTCATTCATTTCATTTCGTTTCATTTGTATAAATAAAACATGAAATACGCGTACGCACGCTGTATATTTTGTAAACCCAGATTTTTTATAGCATTTTGTCCGCGACATAACAATTCTTAGTAATTAGTACTATCAAAACCCGCAATAAAAAAGAAATAGGTAGGTATATGTTTTTTGTTTTCAAATAAAATAAATCATTAACATACCTATTCATTGTTTTGAGGTAACTTTCGGGTTTTGCTTATACCTACATATAATTGTTAATTGAAGTGCCATTTTTGATACTAATTAAAACACAATGTATAATATCTATTGTAATACCAAGACAAAATAATTAAGCTGCAGGAAAACAACCATTAAAATTTCACGGTTAGATAAATAGTCTCTAAGTATTTTTGATATTATACTAATCTATTATAAAACAATGGTCCAATCAAAAGGCTAAGTGCGGGAATAGCCCCGTAAAACTAAAAAAAACCTGTTGTAAAATTCAAGTTCAGAATCTGTGTTCCAATTTGAAGAGTATGGGCGCCGGTGGAATTACAGGCACATGAGACATTCAACTTTGTCTTTGGGATGGTAACGCATTTGCAAGGCCTTTGGTATTGCAGATGTCTACAAGACTTGTTAGCCATCCAATGATAAATTAAGTTTGATTTATTATGAGTAAGGGTGAGGCCAAACGAGCGTAATTTTGTGACTCGTGAGTCGCAGAATTTCTGTAGAGTAATTTAATTTCTACTGAAACTGACAACTCATTTTGAGTCGCCGTGTGAACGAAACAGGAGTTTTGTATGAAATCGAATGTAGCAGAAAATAACGCGACAGAAATTCTGCGACTAATGCCCTACTTTATGAAGTGCACGAGTCTTATATTCAATGAAATAATGCCGATGCTGATATGAACGCCATAATCATTAATAAAGATAATAACTTAACACCTCTTCTATACCTACAGTTGGTCATTCAAAACTTTTACGTGGATGATAAAAAAAATAAACTTAGTTAATAATTTACAATCGAAAACAGACTAAAATATTGTAATAAGTACCTATATACATAATATTAAAAGGAACAGTAATTATTAATTCAAAGTTCATTTATACAGATTTAAATATTTAGTAACTAAAAACTTTTTATTTTTTCACCAGAAAAACTAATAAGGTTTTGGTTAGTTTTTCTCTAAAAATATCAAGGAATGTGATCACATTATAATCTTTTTAAAATACTTTATGTTAATGCACTTTCACATAATTCGCATTAAAATTACATAATTTTATAAAGGGCTTATTAATGTCAAGACTTTTTAATTAAAAGCGCTGGTTAATTATGAACCCAACAATTTATTCACTAATAAACGTCAACTACACAATAAAAAAATGTAATTAACTGTATTTTATATTCACCCTCTTTAGGTAGCTACTGCATAATCATTAATTATAATAAAAGCCTTCGTAAATAAAAAAAATAATGTTAATCCCTCAGTTGCTTATCCGTAATCATCTTTATAAACGATTACTCATGTCGTATAGTAATTATAACGTTATTTATTTTATTATAATAATATGTGTGTGTAGATTGTTAATAGTGCCGCTAATAAGACCCATATTTACTAGGTAAATAGTAAAATTTGAAACATAATTATACTAGTGTGGATACCTAGACTAAAATTATTGCTAGGTATATTATTATGTTCATTTAGCTTCTGACTAATAGTTAGGTACACAATTTTGAAGAAAATACTATTATAACCATCATTATTATTTCATCACACACCACGCAATCTGGATAAGCCTAGTAGGGCCTAGTAAGCCTAGTACTATAAGTCATAAAATTTTTGATTCATGAAATTCGAATATTAATAAAAATTTCCCCAACCTTGTCAATTGATATGGAAAATGCTATCGAACCCAAAAAATAAAATGTTATGTCAGCCATCTCTTTAACTTTTGTACCTTTCAACCAAACTGAAGCAATTTGGTTGAACCGTGTATTACTGCCATAATTTCTGTGTACAAACCCGGTGACAATTCTAATTTCTATTAACCAACTACTAACGAATACTTAATAGAAACATTAGTTTACACGAAAACAACATACATAGTTACTAACAAGATCTACAATAGGACCAGGGAACTATGCAACAGCAGAGAAGTTTAAATTAGTATTGACTTAGAAGCAATGTCTAATACGAAGTTGGATTCAAGTAGAGAACGTCCCCACGTGTTCTAAAATAGTTGCGTGAACTAAAATAGACTTCTTTATTATGACTTCTTTATTATTAGTTTCATAAAAAAACCTTGTAAAGAGAAATTACAGCTAAGTCTTCATTAAGACCACGTTTAGGTTGGAAGGATGAACTAGATTTAATAAATACCTAATGTTAAAGTCTAGTCCTGGCTCGAAGATCAAAGCCATGGGAAGTCATGGGAGGACTTGGCCCAGCAGTGGGATGATGCAGACTGTTAGTGGACATAGGCATGTGTGTAGTGTTCGGTTTAATTATTTTAGGGTATAGCAACTCACACATTTCTAATATTTATCGACCGTTTTTATTATAAAGTTTTTTTTAACAGGTACAGGCACGCGACCGACGTAGAAAACGTTAATTCTTTTTTTATTTTTTTAAGGTTCAGAACCCAGAGAGTTTCAGACGAGATGTTACAGTGACTCCGCTGTCGGTCGTAGTGTAGTGTGTAATGTAAAATATTGTACGGTAGGTATTACAGAACCTTTCGTGTGCGAGTCCAACTCGCACTTGTCCGGTTTGTCTAACTAGATATAAAAACAATAGGTACATAACAGATTTTTAATAAAACAAAGAAAGTCCAACCATTAAAAAATAAAAAGAACGCACTGAAAATACAAAGGATAAAGAGATTTAAATAAAATAGATACAGAGTTCAGATTACAAAAAACAAACTACGCATTCAATTTAATACAATAACGTATTCGAACAGGAGCCATAAAATCCCGCTCACGACCAACATGTTATTAACAGAGTTTGTTTGAAAGTTAACTAAACACAAACAGTACAACTATTCGCCGAAGCACGTAGTTCGCGACTCAATAGCGTGTAAACCGATGCCGCTCGATCACATAATCGGTGGGCAAAAGTCGGAATAATAAATTAAAGCTCCCGGAGTCCCGGTTCAGCCATCAAAAGTTGAGTCGCGCCTGCAAAACTTTACGACTGGGCCATTAAAATGCCGCTGTTAGGCAAACATGCCTAGTTAGATAAGATAATCTTTAAAGATACGATGAAATTTTCTTTTACCTGATAGCCCTTTGTTCTGTATTGATTTTCCTGGTCTTAATATAAAGAAATTTGGTTATTGAGAGACTTTTTTCTTTTCTATCGATAGTAAAAAAGGTAATGAGGTCAGGTTGGCAGAATAAAGGAATTCAGACCTTTAAATGAATAAAGAATTTAGGCTTAAATGTGAATAAAATAAGATCCTAATTTATGTTTTCGATATCGCCTGTAAATGGTTTTTATAAACTAAGACAAAAGATATTTCTGTAAAACTATTTTCTATAATACCTATAAGACATTTTTATAGTGTTATTTGCGCTCGTGCCTAGACCGAATATACCAAGATTTTTGAAACTGAGACGTTATAAAAACATTAAAATAGATACCTAAATGAAAAATAAATAAATCACATCTACTATAGATCTACTCATCATCATCTAGTCTATATTTATCTTGGGAGTGACTGACATTGGTACACATTGGACACAAAATATATTATTTTGCTGCAATATTACTACAATATTTTAAATGAATATAAGTCTGTAATCACCAGCCCACATTGAGCAAGACTAGTGATCAATACTTGTGCCTTCTCTGTATGAGAAGATTATAATTATTACTAAAGAGCTCTTTGTGAAGGAGCTCCCTTTCCCGGAAGAGCTCCTTTACACCTTTGAAGGAGCTCCTCCGGTATGGTGGTAGGTAGTCATTTTACTACCACCATACCTGTTTCTGCCGCAAAGCAGCATTGCTGAGTGCCGATTAATTACAGGCACATGAGACATTTCAACTTTGTCTTTGGGATGGCAACGCGTTCGCAAGGCCTCCGGTACTTCACATATCTTTAGACAGAGGTGACCACTTAACATCAGGTGAGCCGTCGGCTTCTTTGCCATCAGATGATATAAATAAAAAAGACAGTGGTAGATTATATCAAATTCGAGTTGTTAAGGAATTCACAACATTGTTACCTAGCGCACCTATAAATAAATTTTCTGCAATTCAGCACATGTAGTTTCGTGACTGTGTCTAATAAAGTTCGAGTAGTCTTTACGCTGTAGCGTGCACGCATTGCTAATGAGCATGTAATAAAATAAATCAGCTTTACAAGTGGTCAGGCGTAGGTTGCAAATGAGAGAGGTGGTCTGAATTACGTTGGAGAAAGTACTGAAGATAGGAACTAAATAAAAAAGAAACATGAGATCTTTGAGGTTTTGTTTTGAAAAGAAACTATGTATTCAAAACCACTATATAAAATAATAACAGACGGTTAATGTAAATATGTTAAAAGTTCATACCTATTTGCGCAGTTGTGTGAGTTTTTAACTGACTTGGAAATAGGAGGAGAGGAGGATCATTGTGAACAGGTTCCATAAATTCTTTATCCTATTTAATGAAACAATGATATTTTGTGTATTAGGTAGCAATCCAGTACATGACTGCTTTTGTATGGACTGCGGTGTCGGTACAGTCCCATTAAGTCTTGGCAATCATAGAAAATAGAAGCGAAAAGAAAGGTTTTTGAAATATTGAAAATATTGCAACACAACAAAAACTAGAATGAAACATGACACAGTAAAATAAATTCAAACAAAAGAAAAGCTATGAGAACCTTATACTTATACGTATTTTATTGAAGTCGAAAGATTTTTCAATTGTGACAAGAACCCCTAAAATTATTAATTACGACAAGGTATTGCAAACATTTGACCTTCTTAATAATGACTAAAATAGTTCACGCATCATATAGTTGGCTTAGCAACAAACTAAAATATCAAGATGACGTGATAAACTTAAAAAAAAAAACACAAATGGAACAAGAACATCTGTGACAGACAGACAGACATAATTAACAATCAACACTTCGATCCTATTTTCTATTGGACTTGTAACTCGGAGAAAAAGAAAAAGTTTTTTGTTCGACGAAAATTTCGTTAAAAAATATTATGTTCGGCGAAGGTCGAACTATATTGTCGAGGTAGATAGAAATGCTGTCTCACAGTCAATTTAGTATGATAATCGTAATTGTGAAGTTGAATAAAAGCCATTTAACGCCTTGTGACTTTCTTTAGTCGTGGACATGAAAAACAAACGTAAATTGCTTGAATTATCTTCATTATTAAGTGGCTATTTGGCAAGACTGTACTGATAAAGAGGGTTATTCAAAAATAATCTAGTCTTCTTTAACCTCGTTAGCCTAATGGTCCTAAGCTTGACTGCTGCGCTAGAGGACTTGGATTCGATTCCCAGGTCGAGCAAGGTGTTATTGGGGTTTTCTATGAAATTCTGAGTAACAGCTCGGAGTTAGGAATTGTGCCCGGTTAAGGGCAATAGGGTCGCCCCCTATTACATGGGACTTAAACATACCCACGATGTGTGGGTATACATTGGTTACACCTCTGCCTTTTTCGATAAAATTGAACTATAAAAATTAAAATATTCTTTCAAATTTCTTTGACGCATCTTTACGCTCCAGATATTGCTTCAGATATTATAATTACTTAGTGTCCTTATCCTAACTACAACATTTTATTACCTATTAACATAAATTAATATTTTCTACCGCGTAGTCGGAAAAAACCTTATAACGCTCGATAACCGTACCGGCAATGAGATTACCTGTAAAATTGCGGCGACCCAAGGACGGTAAAAAAGACCATCGAGGCAAGCTCATGTACTGGCTGGTACGGTCAGCGACTTAATCTGTTTAACACTGTTACTTTTACATTTTATTTAAAGACTACATAAAATACAATGCACTTGCACTTCAACGTTTCAGGTCAATACAGATCAAAGTATAACAGAGAGCAACGAGAAAGTGTAGTTTGTCAGAATTAACTTTATGTAAATTTTATATACATACCGTACCGTATTTTCTTTTCTCTACACTAATAAAATATAGATAAAGAGTTTTTGTTTCCTTGTTTTGGACGCGGTAATCTGTGGAACTTATAGTCAGATTGGAATCATAATTCTTGAATATGATAGCCAGATTAATGAGAAATAGTATAGGCTTTAAAACATATCGCTACTACCCGCAAGAGCAAAGCAATATAACAAAAACTACCCAGACAAAGTCGCGGGGAGAAGGTGGTTACAATTATTTAATTCGGTTTATAAAATCTAACATATTAAACGACTTTATCGCTATCTTCGACTATCAACCACTCCTATTCTGCTTTTCATTTCAGAATCTATATCGTGTTCTACCGCAACGGCTTTCTCAAAGACCGAACCAATATGTTCCTGATTTAATTTATCCTTAAGACAGGTCACAGAATTTACTCTGCAAACGATCCCACCCGAAGTGAAGGCAAATCGCTTTAGTCCAATTTTAGTAGAGATACGAATTTTAAATCGCCAAGACGCTCATCTCATAGTGCAGAAGGTGCCGGCAAATTTGATTTGCCAAGCTTGGGTATACTCACTTAGTATAAATACTAGGTTTAGTGGGAAATTTAAAATATAAATTTCCTGGAAGAACATTTTCGACGTTGAGATATTTTAAAATGAATTTCATATATCTATAAGCTTGTTAGTTGATCGCGGATTACTAATGCTAGAGGATAGGTACTCAATTTTTTGTGAAAGTATTTGAGTTTTTTCGTGAAATCCTAATTGGCTCGTAGTTTAATAAATAATTCTAGGTGTAACTTATTTTACGCCATTTGAATATCTACCGTATAACTTGTTTCAGAGATTCAATTTTTCCGTAAAATTTCTAAGTCTATGTCATAATAATATTTAATTGTACCTTCCTAAATAAGTACTTGATTTATCGTGTAATAAGTGTTAGTTTGAGAGCTCATATAAAAATTAAGGAGGGAAACACTAAAATATCAATGAAAACAGTAATAAATGTTTTCTTATTTTTTTTGTCGTTTACTTATTTTTCTTAAGTAGGTAACATTTTAGATATTGTAAAAAAATAAACAATGCAAAGATTAATAATTTAATTTACTTTTTTTTCAACCAACTTGATTCCAACTTAAACAGTAATTTAAACCTAAAAAAAGTAATGGGTAGTTTAGTTTCTCAGAGAATTTCAATTAACGTATCTAAGAGGACTTCCACCAAGCAAGAGGGATTATTTATCTCTAACGGACTTAAAAATGGCTGAAGAATTTAATTTAGCACTGGGAACTGCAGTGATTACGAGAAAATCTAGTTTAGTTTATACTAGTCTTTTTATTTTTTTGCAAGTATCGTATTAGTCAAAGAAATGTACCTACATCTATTTGTAATCTGCATATTTCTTTGAAGTAGATCCGATTGCCGTAAGTATATATTATGGCAATGTGAGAAACAAATATTTTTTGTAGTTTGGTGACAGTAAATAAAGTTCAAAATAGCGATGCGTTTGATGTTTAAATAACCGCCAAAATAAAAGTAATTTTGCTGTTTTCATTAAATTAAAAAAGAATGCACGTTTCAGTGGAATAATTTTTAACTTTGTCTTTAGTTAATGAATTTCCCTGTTATATCATCACATTTTACGCTCAAAGTTCGAGAATTTTATAACGAAAATAAATTGACAATACACCTATTTCTTTTTGGCTTGTAAGTCTAACTATGCGACAAGAAACTGAGCGTTTTACGGTGTCCCGCTTTCGGATAAAGCCTTAAATTGAGCAACAAAAACAATCTTAGATGACCGAGAGGTGAACCTGGGCAATCGGCGCTATGATAGTTCAAGATGAACTAAATAAAACCAAAACACTTATGAAAAAAGCATCAAAGGAATATAACTAAATAAAAAAATGTATTTGACATTTAATATATTCAGTACTATTAATTTACAGTGTTCACATAACTGTATCATAACAAATTCACAAAAATATATTTAGAAAGCAGCTGAAATAATTTAAAAGTATCTTATTGCATTGAAATTCAACATTAAAACATTTTTATAACGTGGTAAATATTTTTATAGCAAACTGCTGGAATTTCATTCTGCTATTTGAAATTCTCTATGTTGAACTATGCATGTTTTGGAGAGACTGAATTTAAAAAAAAAACATACTTCAGCAGCGAAAATTCCTGGAAATACCTTCACACTGTGTCTCATAATAATTTTTATATTATAAAAAGACCGTTGCGCCATAATAAAAATAATATAGAAAAAACTCTAAATATGTATAAAAGCAATTTTACTTTATTAAAAAGCACAATATTTTGGGAAAGTACGTGTAAAAGGACACCTTTTATTAACGCAAAAAAGAGCAAAATAAAATATATTGCTTTCGGTCCCCAAACACGGATGTTGGCGAGTTTCGTCATTTATGACAAGGTCCCCCAAAAACGTTAGGGGGGACCTTTGAAAATGTGACGCATTGTGTTGGTATAAAAATGACTATTTGGGGAATATATATTTTCATTTCTGTGGTATGTAAACGGGTCAGGGCTGAGTAAATCAGGGGTAGCAGAGAGTGTCGCGTGTATTTTTAACGATAAGTGGGTCAATAAGGAATATTATTGTACTTGAAGGGGCTAGTGGACTGTTGTGGTTGAATAATACTTCCTTCTAATATTATATGTAATATGTGAAAGTTTGTAAAGATAAATATCTTGGTGTTTATACCTCTATCAAGCGTGAACCGTTGAACAGATTTGTAACTGTAATACAAAGTATTGTAATACAAAGTTTTTACTAAAGTTTCATAACCATTTTTCTCCATATGAATCTACCTTTTGGAAGAGACAACTAGATACAATTTGTGTTGATGGGCAACCATTTTAAGAGCAACCGATGTGCGGACACGTAATCATACTTACGGAGATTAAAAACGAATCGAATGCAGTTATTAAGAAGTCGGTCAAGTTTATTGAGGAGATCTGCATTCAGGTCATAGTAACACACATCACCATAGTCAAGGATAGGGAAGATAAGGGATTGAACCAGCATTGCCTTTATGTGTAATGGTAGAATATTTTTAAGCCTGTTCAGCGACCGCAACGGTCCGGTGACTTTTTGCTCACACTCGCGACTTGCTTACGCCAGCCCAAGCAAGTGATTTTAATGATCTAATTGAACTAAAAAACTAGATTTTGACTTTAACTTTTACGAGGAGTTTAAGGTTCCCCTTAAAAATTCAATAAATATTTTAAAACGAGGAACTTAATTAAACCTCAAAACTTATAATCTTTTTTACGAGCAATCTCTTCCTAAGTCAGTACCTAGCATAATCATAAAAATAATATAATTTATCTCGAACTTGAGCAATGAAAATTTTCAATTATTATTTGGAACCCACAAGAGATCGTAAAAACTTTGTGAACTATGTACACTTAAACAAACTATTTGGTATACAGGTAAAATTATTCCTCTCTCTTCTACACTGCCAATATTCATTTATATTGTATGCGCAATAACTTTTCAGGCTTATGACACACTGAAGAGAGTTATGTAAAAGAATTGACTGCTCAGCACACTCACAGCATTGTTTAAAAGTAATTGCAAGTAAGCAGCCTGTAAACCAAATAGTTTGTTTGACTGTACCTAAGTTATGCGGATGGTTCTACGTTCAAATTTGGATGTTTTTTTTTTGTAGATGGGAAATCATCAAATAACTTCCGCCGCCCTGGGCGGGACGGGAGGAAGTGTCAGACTTTTACTGACTAAAACCCATCTATGTTCCTTCATGTGCCCTTTGCGTTCCGTGGGCGCGGTATCTCTTTCGAACAACCCCAGCCCCGGCAAACTTGGATGTTAAAACGTAATTTTATTATTGCTGTGTCATCCCCATTAGGGGGCACGGCCGGGGAAATAGACTTAGTGGCCTTGAACCTTTCACAGTGGTATTTGAACAAAGGAATCGATGCTGAAAGCCTTTGGCTTGAGTTTGTCAGATTGATGATAGATTTTAACGAGCATTTACATATTTGTATTTATGTAACTATTATTCCAAAAAGAGAACTCAATGGCTGCTTCGATACTCTAGTGGTGCTATGCGCGACTGCTACCCTGGAGGTTTTGGATTCGATTCGATTCCCAGGCCGAGCAAAGTGTTAATGAGTTATTCTATGAAATTCACAGTAGCAGGTCGCAGGTACGATTTGTGCCCGGTTAATGGCAATAGGCTCGCCCCCTATTACATGGGACTTTAATATACCGGCGAACTGTGGGTGTACATTGGTACACCTCTGCCTAACCCTTCGGAGAAAACAGGCGTGATGGTATATATTATATATGAATAAATAATTCTAAATACTTATCTTAAGCCACTTAAAAACCTACCTACTAACATGCAAAATACGTTTCACTTTTCCTTAAAAGCCTCACTCTACATAACAATATATTTAATTCTAGGTTCCTTTTACAAAGTACCCAACCTCAAAAACCTAGTAAGGGTTCTGTAAGTACCTCAAGTACTCTTGTAAAATATACCGGAGAGTGGCGAGTGACTTCGTGCAAATCGCTCCAGTTCGTTCGGCCAAACTTCGCTTTTTGTGCCAAATAGTTTGTTAAACTGGAACATAGGTACTTAGGAACTTTGGTGGAAGTTCGAAGTGCCGTTTACTTCAATTATTAAGTGCTTTTAATTTTACGACTGTCTTCAGTGATGTAGGGACACTTGGACTTACTTCGGAGTGATGTTTCTTTCATAATTAAGGAGGGTGGAACTGCTTTTTTTCTTTTTTTACGGTTGCTATTTAAATATTTACAAAAAAGGACAAAAGAACTTTGTTTTAGGACGGTCGAATTCCAAAAAAACAATTAAATTGAAATTCAAAATCGAATTCGAAATTAAACATTTGAAACACAGCAGTAACTAGGTTAAATAAAAATAGTTATTTCGGTATACTTACATATTATTATACTTATTTTAAACATTATTATTATTATAGCTTTGCATGAATGCACTCTTGGAATTATTGAATAAACTCTTCCATTAAAATTCCCAAATAAACAATACAAATAATTTAAATTTAAATGATATTGTTCTTAAATTAAATTCAAATAACGAACAGAAGTCATATTCTGTGGAAATCTGTCTCTTTGAATTTAAGTGAAGTGAGATTGAGGTGAGCTGTCAAATCCTAATATTTCGTATGACAGGTCACGTCAAACTCACTTTAGCTTAATTCACCGAGGGAGATTTTTGCAGAATAATACCGAATCGTTTCATGCATGTTACGTGAATAGTGAAAGACTAGCGGTTTCAAGTGACCGTACAGAAATAAAAACCAAAAAAAAATACTAGTACAGTAATTAATAACTGTTCGTTCATTGGCTGTTGGCTCTTTGTCTACGTCACAGTTTTTTGTTTTCTATTTTTAAATGTATGCAGAACATTGACAACCTTATTGCGATTGTGAATGTATTTCACCAGTATTTTTTAGAAGAAAAAGTACTTTAGGAAAATACCTCATAGTAACAGCAATCTTTTTTACTCGAATTATTATGAATTTGGGTTGACTATTGCTAAAGACGTATGACAAAAAACAAAACATTTCTCATTTTTCATCCTACAGCAGAAAATGCCTTAGATGTATAGAAATCAATTTTATACAACACTAGCTTTTGCTGGCGAATTCGTCGCCAGCTTGTTAAACCTCAGTCTGTGCCAAATTTCATCAAAATCAGTTAACTAGTTTAGCCATAAAAGCGTAACAAAAAAGCAAACTCACTTTCGCATTTATTATATTAGTAGGGTATTCGTATAATATTAGTAGGGATTTCTTGTCAACGAAGCATTAAAAGAAAATTCAGTTTGTTCACAGTTTTAGCCAATAGTGATATTTACCCTTTAAACTTGTACATCATCGTCATCACGACTGTATTCGCCGAAGGGTCAGAGGTGTACCTATGTTCTCGTATACCCACAATTCGCCGGTATGTTTAGGTCTCTTGTAATACGGGCAAGCGTATTAACTTACTTAAAAAACTACATAACACAATCTTTTAAATATATTCACACTCATTTCAGGCATTCCAAATACAAAAAACACATTCATTTTGCATCTGTGAATCGATTACTGATTGGTTGTTCCCGCCCAACCTTTGCAGCAGGTGTCAGTTCTCATAGAGGTAGCTGAATAGGTAGGTCGACAGTAGTGTAATTATAGCCAGCTTGTGATTGTGGAGAAATGGGCACTTTGATATACAAAATTAACGTTTTGTTGTTATTTACAGTTCTATCTGATGTTTGATGACGATGTGTGAAGATACTGTGGTTGAGCGATTAGCTACTGTGCTGCGTGTTGCGGGTGCAATTCCCCATCGCAACAAATATTTGTATGGCCTACAAGTAGTCGTTCCTGGTTTGGCTATTTAAGTATGTGAGTTTGTAATAATATGTTTGTAAATGATTCAAGAAAAAATTGAGAGTGAGGCAACGTTTAAAAAATATTATTATTTATTTATTTAAACTTTATGTACAAATGTAAAAATACACCGTACAAAGGCGGACTTAATGCCTTAGGCATTTTCTACCAGTCTACCTTAACCTCTCCTCCTAACCTTAGTCGTCTTACCTTATTATCATATTTAGAAAATTAATGCAGGTTACAACTTTTTGCACCGACTTGTACAATTAGTAGTTGTAATCTAACTAATTATGGCTGATTCTATTTTTGGCTGATTCAGTGGCACCATTAATTTGCATAGTTATTAGATCAAACTTTGAAGGCTAATTTTTATTTGTGTACCAACTATAACGTTATTCTGTATTGGTTAACTTATATTACATCAAACTCATCTAAACTAATATAATAAAGAGAAAAGATTTGTTTGTTTGTTTGTTTATACTGAATAGGCTCCGAAACTACTGGACCTATTCTATCCATTTTTTCTCCAATAGACAGCTACATTATTCCTGAGTAACATAGGCTAAATAACATCACGCTACAACCCACGGGAGCGGAGCAGTAACCAAAGATGTAACTTAACGCGGGTGAAATAAGCCACGCGGACGAAGTTGCGGGCAGAAGCTAGTTTTTTTTATTATAATAAAGATTATTAAGATAGTCCAGAACATCTCAACCTATAGATAAATAAAATAAATAAATAAATAAATAAAGAAATTCTCAGTAGCAGCTCGGAGTTTGGATTTGTGCCCGGTTAATGGCAATAGGCTCGTCCCCTATTACATGGGACCTAAATATACCGGCGAACTGTGGGTGTACATTGGTACACCTCTGCCTATCCCTTCGGGGAATACAGGCGTGATGGTAGCTAAAATTTTTTTGTTATTAATAAAAAAAAAACTGCTGTTCATTTTGACCTTCTTACCTTATAATTTCCCAACGTTCTACTTAAAAAAACTATATACGGTTGAACACTATGCAGTACATTTTTAACCACCTATTCTAGCTTTTATAACCTGCAGCTTAGGTACCTAATCATAAACATATAACTCGTAATTTTACCTGCAATGAAAAAGCAACTACCAGTTACGGACAGTTAACAAAACGAATGGTTAATGACAGTCGGTAAACTTGCGACTATCGACCGTAGTTCACACGACGTGTGTACGTTGATTTTTATAAAGGTACAAAAAGGTACATGATTGATAGGAAAAACAAGTAGGTACCTTAGTTAATAATTAATAGTGATTCTAACGATAAAACGGCCGTTTGTAAAAATCTCCGGCGGTAAATTTTATTGAAGTGTTGTATCAAAATAATTTTAACGTTGAATTTTTTTTATGAACCGTTGTAGGCACCTATTGCTGTATGAATAATTTTTGATCCTCTAGGACATGAGTACTTTGTCTTTTACCGAGTTATAATTTAGATTTCTTTAATGAAAGCTTTCCAGTCGTTTATGGAATTTAAGCTGTCAAGACAGACACACACTGTCAAAGGCAAAAATAATTTCGAATTGAAAATATACGGTGTCAAAAAAGCAACTAGCCCATTTATTTTGTAGGTAGGTATTACACATAAATATAACCACTCTTAGATGTCACAAATAATGTACTGATACCATGTTAAAAAATTGGACGCGAATGTCCATTCCACACAGTCTATTCAATTAAAATGGAAACAAAAAATAAAGATTAAAAAAGAACATCTATACTTTTTTTAACCCGACTGCGCCAGAAGACAGAAGAACAGAAGATAAAACACAGAAGGAGGGTTATTTAATTTAGTAAACCGCTAGTAACCCGTGAACATAGGTACGCACCTTAAACATTTTGGTGTAAATAAAAATACTAAAGTAATAATACATACAGTTATGTTCTTGATTCAAATAAAACGTTCGTTACAGATGAACTTGAGAAGACTGTTTCCATGCTGATCTGAAAGAAGAAAGAAAGGAATATTTTATTAAGTTGCTAGCATATTTTATTGAAACGATTAAAATCAGCACCAATAATTGTAAATGCTTGAGTAACTCTATATGTCAGTCTGTTACACATACACACCGTACATAGCCCTCCCTAAATATAGCACAAATTACCGGTCCAAAACAGCACGTAAGTAATATTTACATCGTATAACCTCGTATGTTCACCAACAGAAACACAGACGACATTGCCAAAGAGAGTCAAAGTATGATAACACAGTTCTTTCCTATACAAATAATCTTTATAATTTAATTCCCTTAGCTTACTGATATCTTAATTTGACTACTATGTAATTACACCATCTACGTATGAACTAAAATTAAACAAACGTTGTATTTATAAATAGATACAATATTTACGTACCACAAAAAAAAACTAGTTAGCAACTACTGAACACTGCTTATTTGGCCAATTCAATGCTAATGCCAATTCATAGTTAATTACCTATAGTTCGGTCTATTTAACGTAATTACATTCACCTACGTAATTTGATGGAAAATTATAGATTCATGTTTACAATTCCCGGTACGAGCGCACTAAAACAAAAGAATTCGATTCGTGACGATTTAAAAATCGAAAATAAGATTCTTGTTTGTGAATGTTGTGATTGCCTAGCGTCTCCACAATTATGACCGATTTTTTGAACGATTGTCGGACCGATTTTTAAAAGGTTTCTTCTCTCTACCTATTTTTCCGTGCGGAGACGCTTAGGAGCCTACCTTTCATGCAAGAAGTTGCAGGATCGAAACCGGGTAAGTACCAATGAGACTTTTTCAATTGCATGTGTATTTTCTAAGTTTATCATGGATATTACTGACACTGGTGAAGAAAAACTTTGTTAGGAAACCTGAACTTATAATAATTATCAGAAATCGCCAATCTGCCTTGAGCCAAGCGTAATTACTGCTCGTGTCTTCTATGTATAAGAAGAGGCCTTTGCCCTGCATTGGGTCAATTATAATAGTCTGGTATCATTATGTATATGTGTGGCAAATTTTATTTAACCATTTTAGCGCAAAAGAGCAGCATCTATGCATCCATTCACAAACTTTCGTGTATACAATTTGTAATAGAATCTTTAAAATGTTAAAAAAACAAACTATCACGCCTACATTCCCCTAAGGGTTAGGCAGAGGTCTACAAATGTACACCCACTGTTCGCTGATATGTTTTTAAGTCCCATGTAATAGGGGACGAGCCTTTTTCCTATAAAATGTTACTTACTGGATATTAACTATTCAGTAAACCAATACGTAGTGAACCGAATCAAAACAAAACCATTAGGTTAGGTTCCTAGAAACATTCTCAATTTAAAGACACACCTGACATAGGTAGGTTTAACAGTCGATGGTACTGGATTGTTCCACATAAATAGATAATGAATGACTTAGCAGCCTATAATTTAGTATCAGGTCTATAGTTCACTCATGGTCGTCCTAGGAAAATCATGGACAATTTTTTTTTGTTATCAAGGGGTAACCTTTAAGAGGTGACTGGTTTTTGAGTTTGACACTTTGGACTGTGGAATCTTATCTCACTAAAACTACCCCGGTGGTGACTATTCACACATTAGGAGAGTTGCGTTTCTAAATGGTTGCACCAGAATCCTCTCTAGTAGTGCACATTCCTGAGAAGACTGCCTCGTTGACCTAGTGGACGTGGTCCTAAATGCGACTGCTAAGCTGGAGGTCTTGGGTTCGATTTCCAGGTCGAGCATAGAGTGTTATTGGGGTTTTCTGTTAAAGTCTCAGTAGCACCTCGGCGTTAGGATTTGTGCCCGGTTAATGGCAATAGGCTCGCCCCCTATTACATGAGACCTAAACATACCGGCGAACTGTGGGTGTACATTGGTACGCCTTTGCCTAATTCCTAACCTCTGTGATTGTATGTATGTCCTGGGGAGACAGTGAGGTGGTCTCCCCTAAGCCCCATCGTGACTACAGCTGTACCACTATCTCCTCTGAGTTCACTTTGCTGGGCGGTACAGAGTCCCCATTGTAAGCTCCCGTGACCACAAAGTCAAAGACCTAATTTCCCAGATCCAAAGCAGAATCGATTTAGCCTTGACATATCGATTAACGTACATAGTTACTTACTAGCGTTATATGTAATAATATGTTGTACAAGGGAGGGGCGCCAAGAAGCCCCGATCTAGGCCAACATTCTTCTATTGATATAAGTAGGTTTCTATGAAGGAACTGTATGAAAATTTCTACTATAGGTAAATTCATAATGGATTAATGTCCCGAAGCCGTCCAACCGACGTTATTTTAGTATGGATGCAATTTTGAGAATAGCACACAACCATCACGCCTGTTATCCTCGAAGGGTTAGGCATAGGTGTAACTAATGTACACCTGTTAAATATAATTATTTACATTAGTTCGCCGGTATGTTTTTAAGTCCCATGTAATAGGAAGTGCGCCTATTGCCATAAATCGTAACTCCGAGCTGCTACTGAGAATTTCATAGAAAAACCCAATAACACTTTGCTAGACTAGAGATTATCTAAAATCATCGACTTGAAAAGAACATGAAAGATGACACAAAAGGTATCTTACACACTTACGTTCAAGTGTGACAGCTAGTTTTTACTAATATTCTACAAAATATTGTTAAGATCAACAAATATTATTTACCTACAAACCACTTTACGTGAGCCAAGCTTGAAAAGTCGGAACTTTAATCCGTTTAGCTGAAGTTATAATTGGTAAACAACAATGCTTTGTTTTGTATTAGGAAAAACAATTCATTCATTAGCGATTATTTTATTTTTATAGAACCAATAAATATGCCTTGTATAGAAATCAAAACATAGTAAGGATGTTTTTTATTGTAATAATGCCGTTACAAAGTACGTAGGTATCGATATAGTTCATTGAAATGTATGGTAAACACAATGAATAAACAAAAAACACATCCGGGGTCAAAGTGCAGTATTCTATAGTACAAAAACTATTCACTCTAAGTGCGAAAGTTACTCTGTTTGTTACCACATTGTGGCAAAACCACTGAACCAATAATAATAAAATTTTACAAAGAGGATGCTTAGGCTCTGGATAAGGTCATAGACTACTTTTTCATCAGCAACAACCGATATTCACGCGGACGAAGTCGTAAGGAAAAGTTAGTCTTGCAATTATGACATGATGATTGTATTAGACGGGTGTGTGAAAAAGAGCATAAAATAAAAGGTGTTTGCGTGGATGTTACAAATGGCGTTATGTAGTAGGTATCTACCCTCATGGAAAAAGGTCGGGAGTTCCTGTAGATACTAGATTACCAATGCTGCGATACTATGTTCTTTTTTAAACAGTCAGGAGTCGTATTAGTCTCGTAAAGTTCTTTTTGATTTGTTAGTTTTGGTGTTTCTTTTTAATGCAACTAGAAGCAACAAGAAAATTGTAACTAGGATTTTGTAGAAAGGTAATTAAGAATATCCGTTTAGTTTTTGCTCGTTCTTCTCCATAGAGAAAGCTACGTTTTGGAACGAGTAACTAGCTTTAACATTCTAACTAACCGACTTCTAGATAATTCATAAGCGCCTGTAATGGTCTGTAAATAAATGCCTAGACTTGACTTGACTGTCTGCTTTTGCAGTGCTTGTTCTAAAAAAACACATACCTAGGAAGAGAAAAGTTTATTTTTACCTCTAACCAGCTCTAACCAGTTATAAAAAAATATTGTTGTATTTTTAACTGTCCTCGTTATGGGAAATGTGATGGCGGAAGGTATATGCCAATACGAGTATTATGACGTCATTAAAAAAGTAAATAAAGTATTTTATAGGGTTGTAATTATGAGTTTCTTTTTTATGTGTTGGGTTGCCTAATCAATCCCAAAGTCTATCAGATGGAAAGTAATGAGGATAACATCACCACCTGTCTAAGATTATTGCCAACCCAAGATAAAATAGCATGTTTCTTAATCTTTTAATGTATTTAATATGATCCAGCCTGTCTCCTTGCAGGCCTCCCGCAAACAACCCCGTAGACCGAGGTCTGAACTGGTTTATAATTTATATGCTCTAGCTCGAGGCCTCATTTTTTAGACACAACAGGAAAGTCCGAATAGGGAACCGACAACCTCCTAGGTTGACTTGCAATTTGTCATATATTACTAATAGATGGCGAGACTAATATTAGATCAGCTAAACCAGCCTAAATAACATAATAACATGCAAAAAAAATTCGCACTTCATATTGATTTAGGCCGTTCCATTTTAAATTAAATAAATAAATAATAAAATTCCCCAGAGTTCGAAGAATCGAAAACATTTAATTTTCCATCCAGCAATACCTACCACAAATATTCCAGCATGAAAATATAAATATTTGCTCCCAATGGCCGACTCATAAAAATTGATAGCCTATAAACTAGAACTGCAATCAAATCAAATTGTTCTAACAAACCGAGCTTTGTTTAAATAAACACCCCGTATTTTGTTTAAATGAAAAAATATTCTTTAGCGTTGTATCATATCGTAGAATTAATTGGACTTTTTTTAACAAAAACAACATACTATGACGCCTGGATTCCCCAAAAGGGTTAGGCAGAGATGTTTGGTACACCTCTAGTACACCCACAATTCACCGGTATATTTAGGTCCTACCTAATAGGGGGCGAGCCTATTGAATAACATTTAATAAATTATACTACTGTGTTTATTAAAAAACTTGCTGTATTCTAAGATTAAATTATCATTCGCAGTCACTTACTCTCTTTCGTAATTTAATGTTCCTTAAAGAACTTCTAAATGTCATTCAGAAGATTTCCCAAACTTAAAATAATTGACTAAACCTAACTCGTATTACTTTAGCGACCAAAGTTATTATAAAGTATAATAAGTTATAATTCGTAAAATGGTCCTATCAAAACCACAGAAGGCCTAAATAACTGCGTTAGACTTAATAGAAACTTCAAAGAATTTGCTCATTTCTCCTTATATCTCTTAGGCGGCAGACGGCAGTGGCAATGCCGTGGAACCGTAATAGGTAACCGGAGCGATACTACTGGTTCGAACTTTAAATTTATGTTATTATCAAACTACTTGCAAATCTGACGGCACTGTTGCTGCCGTTGCGTTCAGAATGGTACCTTCATGCAATTAGGAAACCTGGACTCCATGCATACTAAAATTAAAATTACGAGGGTAAATCTAATCTGTCTGTCTGTTATGCTGTCACGTCCAAACCACAGAACTGATTTTGAAGAACTTTGGTATAGGATACATTTTAAGCCCAAGAAAAAACTACGTTTTATTCCGCTTTCTGCAATATCGCCTGCGTCCGCTTTGAGCATGGTGATCAATGCTCGTGCCTTCTTTGTATTAGACGACGACTTTGCCCTGCAGTGAGTCAATAATACTTTGATGAATTGAAAATCTATTTTGTCTACGAAGGCAAGAAATGTTAACTCCAGTGTGTCCACTGCCTAACGTAAACTTTCAAACAATTTACAAATTCTTTCTTTTATTTCTTATTTCCTCAAGACTTTGGCCGCTAATCTTAGTAACTCAACTTATAAATTATACCAATCTCTGGTCAATTAATATTCAGTGCCTACTTCATTACCATATTCATGCTGGACTGGTACAAAAACATGGCAAATTAGTTGTTTTTCTGCTCCAATTTCTGGTGATAATTTCTTTTGTCGAGTTTGATTAATTTTGGTTTAACTTTTAAAGTAGATAAATAATTTATTTTTTACTTCGAGTTGCGGTTTGAAGAACAGTTTTGTTTGGAAATTGAATTGTATTCTGTTGAGTGGGCGACAGACAGGTAGGTCGTTGCTTTAAAGTCAAAGTCAATTTTCCATGTTTTACAGATTATTTAAGAACTTTGGAGTGAAGAATTGCTAAAAAAATCTAGCTATAAGAACGCATATCACCCATTTTATATACCTACATTGTCTTGGAATATAAATCAATATTAGTTATTGTTCAATTGTAGTAAGATTGCTTCTTGAAGACCTTTACAGCGTATAAGTCCAATATTCGAATATGCACGTAATAAATGTCGCGATGACTCAGTGGTTAAGGTACCGACCTCACAACCACCAGCCTTCTTTGACGAATCGTGGTGATTGATGTTCGTGTCTTCTCTCTTAAAGTCTGCCCTGCAGTGGAAACATAATAGACCTTTAATCATTTATAATGAAACCCACCAGGACCACCACTTACACTAAAAATAAGATAAAATATTCAAAACTGTTAAAATAAGTACGATAGCGCATTTAACCAGATTCTCATCCAGCAATCCTCAGCAGTGACCTCCAAAAATAATTGGGGTTAATAAAAATTTATAGGCCGCCGTGAAGGGTTAGTCAGCAAAATGTTACGAATTTTGGTGCTAATCTAATATTCACTTAGGGAATGTTCAAGTGGGGTGGAAGATCTAGATTTTTGGGGATGAATTCTGCAACAGGTTGTTTCTTTTAGGTACAGGCAACGAAGTAAATTATTAATATTGGACTACATTTTCTTACTACAAGGCAAAGGCGTCCTTACTCTCCTGCCATTTTTTAAGTTTCTTTATCTTCTTTAAGGAAACCACACTAACATAAAATAACTTTCATACTAAAACTCACACCTTTTTCCCATGGGGGTAGGTACACGGAAACAGAACGCCATCAGCTACAATCTATGCCGGGGCTGCGGGTTGTGCCGGGGCTGCGGGTTGTGCCGGGGCTGCGGGTTGTGCCGGGGCTGCGGGTTGTGCCGGGGCTGCGGGTTGTTCGAAAGAGATACCGCGCCCCCGGAACGCAAAGGGCACATGAAGGAACATAGACGGGTTTTAGTCAGTAAAAGTCTGACACTGGGCAGTTATTTGATGATTTCACGTCTATAAAAAAAAAGCTACAATCTATATACTTTCACCTCGTTTACGTTTATACATCTGGTTATACAAGCATGCCGGTTTCATACTATTTTTATGGTCTCACTGCAGGGAATGGCCTCTTCTCATACAAAACAGCACGAGCATTGATAGAAAAGCTTAATCACGGCGGAAAAAAAAAACCATTTTATTTAAAAACAGCTATTTTCCAATAAATATGGTATTTAAAAAAAAACGATACCGTCCAAGATTTTTTTACATGAAATTAATCACATAACCACAAAAGATGGCATTAAAACCTCATCAATGCTAAAACAATGACGTAAAAGAAATTGATCCGCAAATGCTTTTGGAAAAGAAACCATAGAACAAACGTTTTACGAGCCATTTATAAACGTCACCAGCTACCGATAGGATCAAGCGATAATTGACTTCAGTACTTATTCAGCACACGTTGGTACCATTATATTTTACGATTACATTGTTACTGTATGTCAATGTTAGACAGATTAAAACAACGTGTGAATGAGAAAATTATACAAATCACTACCTTGTTGGGCTAGTAGTGGTAACAAGCATGACTGCTGACATGATCCTGAAAAACACAAAAACACTTTGTTTCTCATAGGGTGAGACAGAGTGTTTTTGGGTTTTTGGATTAGAAACTTTCTTCTGATTCCAGATCCAAGGCAACGGGCGAACCCTTATATCATCATCATATCATCCGCAGGACGTCCACTACTGGACACAGGCCTTTCCCAAAGATTTCCAAAAGGCGGTCCTTTTGGATGCGACCTACAGCGCCTTATTACAAACGAATAAATAAGTGACGAACTGTAAGTGTGCCTACCACTTCGGTGAATAAAGGCGTGATGTTCATGTGTTACACAAATTCATTAATCAAGGAAATATTATCCTGCAGTTAATTAAAACATTGAAAGCAAAAACCTCAAAGATTGAAACTCATGTCTACATAACATTTTTAATTTCTTTCGATATTATAAAGGAGTCTTATAAGGAGGATGAATATGCGAAGGTAGATTGCTGCCTTAGGTTAAACAAACTCCTTTGATTCCCTTAATTTGAATTTGAAATTGGAATATTGTATTTTTTTCTTTCTTAGCCGGCTACGACCCTAAAGGCCGGAGGGTTATGAATCTCAAAGGCCATGTCTACATACGTTTGTTTAAGTTCGCTTGTTCCTACTGAACCAATTTAAATAAACATAGTTAGATATAGGTTATCATGAGTACCTGTCTAAGTACTTGCTATTTTACTTTCCAGAGAGCCTGGCACGTGCGCACAATGCCTATGTCCAGCAGTGCACGTCATTCGGCTGAAATGATGATGATGATGATGAAGACTAATAGGCTTAAACGTCCACGTGGGTTCCTAAATCTGTTCGGTGGGAACGACCCTGGCGTGATTATCGATAATAATAAATTATAACATCGCATGCATATAATATTAATCAAGTTTGAAGACTACTCATAATACTAGGTGATACTTATTGTGCCCAAAATTAAGCCAAAATGCTATGGGTTTACGTTTCCAATTCGAATATCGACTTGACTTACTTTTACGTAAGCACGCTCATCGAGTTTTAATTTTACTCCTCTCTCAAACAATGGTCGATATTCCAATTCCGACAGCGGTATTTTAATATCAGAATGTACATGATAACTGAATGCGTGATTTCAAGAAGATGTAAGGTTAAATCAACATTAAAGATTTCTGAAAAAATCGCTATCCTAATATTATAAATGCGAAAGTAAGTAAGGTTGTAAGGATGGATGGATGTTTGTTACTCTTTCATTTTTAAACGGCTGAAAAGATTTGGATGAGGCACTGAGATAGATTATAGTCTGGAACAACACTTTTTATCTCGGAAAAATGTACGGTTCTCGGTGGATAATATTACAACTTTGACACGGTCGAAGTCGCGGACAGAAACAAGTTCTTCCTAAAAACCAAGGGACTATCTAATATATAAAATTCTCGTGTCACAGTTTTCGTTGCCATACTCCTCCGAAACGGCTTGACCGATTTTGATGAAATTTTTTGTGCATATCGAGTAGGTCTGAGAATCGGCCAACATCTATTTTTCATATCCCTAAAAAAAAAAAATTGCAAAACAACGTTTGCTGGGTCAGCTAGTAGGTACATAAAATCTATTTTATTGTACAGCAGACAAAACAAAATCAGACGTCATTTCGATGACGTAAAAATTGTTTTGAGATGGACAACCAAATCGCATAAAGCAATTTTGATACAAGAAAAACTGAATAAACTTCATAATTTTTCCTATGTAGTGTTATTGAATGAGTAAAGTATCAGATATTATTGCAAGTTAGTTTGTTAGTTTATTGCTGTTTGGCTTTTATTGTCGGCCTGTTAGATCATATAGTTCTCTTCCTAGATTAAAATGAAAATGAATGATTTTTTCTGTAAACTGACGTATAAATAATTTATAATAAATAGTTGAACTCGAGCCAAATAAATTAAATACGTCAAACTAAGTCAATATGCCAAATGTGTTACGTTAGTTACTATAAAGCAATAACAATTCAATGTTTCATCCTAAATTTATATTCAAATCGTCACAATTGATAGGCCTATTTTGCCAGAATCCATAAACAATAGATTTATTACACTATGAATACACATGCAGCTAATCAACAATCGGTTTTCCCGCATACCTACTTAATTTGTTTAATTTATCTACCATTTACTCACACCTCCAAAATCGATGTACAATGAATGATAAACAATGAAACAATGTTACAAAGGTAAAGAGAGTATTTAAAACCAAATTATACAACCTTATTTTTGGGTCATAGTAAAAGTTGTTTATAATGTTGAGTACAATGACCCCTTTTAAGCATTCCAGTAAACAAGAAATAGGGGTTGTATTACTTCACGAAAACAGTCAAATTGAATTAAAAATTACAGTTTAAGATCAAACAGGACACGTAAACCTGTCTAAAATACAATACCTAAAACAAACAAAATCCCATGTCTACACCACACATCACAATCTTGCACCAGATCAAAGCACTGCATTCTTTGAAACCCAAACACGCCGAACCAAACCCACGAATACCAACCACATCCAAAATAAACCACGGTCAAGAGCAGAGTGGATGATGACGTAAAATATGATCATGGAACGAGACACTGTGGTAAACAATACAACGGAGTTTCTCAAACTTTTAGTCCCGCGTAATTTAATAATACCAAGCTATTATTTCTGTGCCAGAGTCGCGGAATTTGTTTAGAAGACTCACTGCGGCTTTGGAACGCAAATGGTATGGAGGCACATTAATAGGTTTTAGTCAGTAAGAGCCTGACAATTCTGCTTCGTCTAGCGTGGAGGAATAACTCATTAGATGATTTCCCATCCTTAAAAAAAAGGGTATTATTTCCAGATCTTTTATCGTCAACAGAAGACACAAGCTTTGATCACCACATTTGCTTAAAGCGCATTAGTGATTTGTCTTATATTTTCTTATCCCATTTATATACATTACAACACTCAGGGATAACGGAGCTTCCTGTTAGTGCAAGAATTTTCAGAATCGGACCCGTAGTTCCGGAGACTAGCGTGTTCAAACAAAAACACAAACAAACAAACAAACAAACAAAGCTTTGTAATATTAGATCTATAAGTTCAAGTTTCCTCTCGATGTTTTCCTTCATCGATGCGCATGATGTTAAGAATAAACTTCGAAGATACTCGAAGATATATTATTATATTCTACTTTGTTGTACGGTTGTGTTTAATTTCTTGGACGCCTACTTTGCTTTGAGAAACATTACTTTAGAGAAGAGAGAAAGAAACTAATCGGTTGGCACGCAGCAAACAAAACGAGAAAATCGATTGAAGTTACAATAGTGAAAAGCCTATTTCTACAGCGTTTAAGACGTTTGTTCTTTAATGCTTTTAAAATAGGGTTCAATTAAGAAAGTAATGTTTGGGGACAAAGTTTTAAATTGCTTGAAATACTTATTTTAGACGAACATTGAATGAGCTTGTAATGTATTTACACCAGGAGTCACCGACTACTTTAAGGTCCATTTGAGCCACTAACTCTGAGTTAGTTGCTAACATGGGCAAATTTATGATATGTTTATAATTTAACCAAGAGTTAGAAATCACCTCTGAGTCAAATTTTTGGCGCAACTCCGGTTAGTAGTTCCGGAATGTACATAGCATTCATTTTTGTTTCCTTTAATATTGAATTACGTTTACAGAATCAGTCATACCAATCCCATGAACAATATTTCCACTGAAATTTAGACATAAACCATCACGAAAGTCTAAACAACGCTGTAAAACAGACAAGGAAATAACCACTCTCACACAACAAAAACAAAGTCTATTTTCTTTTAAGTCCATATGCCATCTACTATTCTCCCGAAAGTGTTTACCAAAAATGATGTAGGGAGCCTATACAATATAGATTTATGTCTGCCAAATAAATCTTAAGAGACATTGGGTATCCAAAGCCGTGCTATCAAACAATATACGTCGAGAACTGACACAAGTGGTGCGATCCCGTCGCGGATACATCAAGGGTCATTCGCGATACTTCGAAACAATCTCGGCTTATACCTATCTATAATTTATACGATAAGAGTCCTTATAGACCTCCAATTTGGAAGACTAATTTGATAGGGACCTTGATTTTATAAGGTTCAAAGTGATGCTCAACAATCTGGTTGGACGAAACTCGATAATATTTTGGAAAATTTGAGTTTTTCTCATGAATATTGTAAGTAAAGACTGCCCAGCTGTTTCAGCTGGTGTGGAAGAAAGTGATTTTAAATATCTTTACAAGGAAATTCTTGGCAGCAGCTTGAAGTTTGGACTAGTGCCCATGGCAACAGTTACATATTCTATTAAATTGAGCTTATAGCATTACTAGCCAAATATGGGTGGCATATCAAGTATACTTCCACCACTGCCAGTGGTAAAGCTCTTTATAGGCGTGAAGATAATTATGTAAAAGGAAGCATCCAAGCATGCAGTATGCATAATATTAATACAAGCATCATTCATAATTATATGCATACCTTATGCAAATACATATAAGTACTTCCCGAATAATGTCAAGGCTAAGCGATCAATTTGGCGAAATTTAGTTCTAATAATTCCGTTATTCTCATATATTATAAGATGAGAAATTGGAATATCAGTCTGTCGATATCAACGATCTCGGTAATAGCTCATTTCATTTATCAGTGTGATTTGAACTGAGGAAGTATTTCTGAAATAGTTATGTGTGGTGAGAATTTAGGACTTAGAGACTTAATAATAATTCAGTAATGCTTCTCCCAGTTGTAAACATCCCTTCACGCCTATTGGCTTAGCTCTATTCTTGCACCTACTTGATATAAAGGAAAGTGGAATTTATGTATATTCCTACACTTTTCTTTTCGCTGTTCTTTACTAGTTAATTTCACTGCGGCATTCAAGACAGTTAAATTGTTTCTTCAGGACTCGTCGTGGAGTTTCATTGCCTTGGCTCTTTTCTCTTGATTTTTATTATTGATAGTTTTCAGGAATTGCCGAGGTAGGAAATATAGTGGATTCGTTTCCCCATTATCAATTTATGTTTAATTTTTATGTGCTTTCTAAGTTTATCTTGGACGTCACTTGCTTCGGTGAAGGAAAACATCGCGAAGAAAGCTAGACTTGTAGTGAATATACGAGAAATCTAAACTTGCCTTGAAGAAGAGTGGTGATTAATGCTCATGCCATCTCACATAGTCATTAATAAGCTAGTATTATTATAGTTTATTTTATAATTTATAAAAAAATATACCATCACGCCTGTATTCCACAGTTCGCCGGTATATTTAGGTCCCATGTAATTGGGGGCGAGCCTATTGCCAGTAACCGGGCACAAATCCAAACTCCGAGCTGCTACTGAGAATTTCATAGAAAAACCCAATATCACTTTATGCTCGACCTGGGAATCGAACCCAGGACCTCTAGCGTAGCAGTCGCGCTCAGGACCACTAGGCCAACGAGGCAGTTGGCGATTTTATAATTTAATGCGTTGTTTAAGGCTTAAATAAACGTAGCTATTTACTTTCCTATTTATCTGTCTACAGCCAGTTTGTCTGCAGTTCCCGGCTGATATAATTGTATTAGTTTACCTAAACGTATCGGAGCGCTTATATCGATAGGTGTTTGAACTTTGAGATAGCCTAATGTGATGTTAGACCTTGATATTTAATATCTACCGCTTTCGATATTAATAGACCCGTTTAGTTACCAACCTATTTTATAAAAAATAATAATATACCATCACGCCTGTATTCCCCGAAGGGTTAGGCAGAGGTGTACCAATATATACCCACAGTTCACCGGTATATTTAGGTCCCACGTACCTAATAGGCCTATTGCCATTACCTATTTTGTAGATAACATATTAGTAGTAGAGCTCTTCGTAAAGGAGCTCGTCAGGAGAAGTACTACCGTCACACCTATTTCTGCCGTAAAGAAGCGTTGCTGTGTTCCAGTTTGAAGGGTATGGGTGCCGGTGTAATTGCAGGCACATGAGACATTTCAACTGTCTTTCTGGGTTGGCAACGCATATGGACGTCCTTTGGTATTGCAGTGAATAGGCAGCGGTGCCCACTTAACATCAGGTGGGCCATCGCGGTCAGCATATTTGCCACCCAAAGAGATAAAAAAAGATTTGAAAATAGTAGTAGTATCTACCTGTTACAAGAGGTTCAAAATAGACATAGGACAGAGTTCATAGGGCCTTGTAATAGAGGGATAGATGGAGGGACGGAACAATGAGCGAGGGCAATAGAGCTATTATTAAAGAAAATGTATCAACTTGATTAAATCACAACTTACTCAATAAATTCTTATAAAAACAAGAAATACTTGCAGCGAGTATATTCGTTTATTATTAGATACGTGACTGTACATTAATCTTTGAAGTTTGGTGCCAATATTGGACTTCCTCAGCTTCGGGCTATAATCTGTATTATTATGTTGATGCTCTCTCGAGGTCACGGTTAGAGGTTATAATCGGCTTATTGGCAGAACATTGACTGGTTAGAACTTTTAGTAGGTTTTACTTTGGGATTTGCTGTTAATTTAATGTCGTGAATGTATGTTTTTAGGTTTTTCTTTTTAATGATACTTATGTTATTTTTATGAGCAATAGAACTCATTGACAATGCTCTATATTGGATATTTATATATCGCTATTAACAGAGGCCTAGTGTACAAAGAAAACTATTACCTTTTCGCACGATGAGTCACGCAGAGCAAGAACGATAGTTGCTCTAAAACTTAAAAAAGTTATATTGGATTCTCTATGAAATTCTCAGTAGCAGCTCGGAGTTATGATTTGTGACCGGTGAATTCCAAAAGGCTTGCATATTACATTACATGGAACCTAAACTGTGGATGTACATTGGTATTCCTCTGCCTAATCCTTCCAGGAATACAGGCGTGATGGTATGTATGGTATGTATGTGTAAGACAATGTTGGTTCGAAAACAATTATTCTATTCTAGCTAAGAAATTAAACAACGTCACAAGTATCGCAAGTGCTCACATAAAGAAGTACCTACGACAGATCTAATAAATAACAAATTACGTAAATAATTCTCACGCTTTTAAGTATTTAATTATGTAGTTGTAATTATTATTGCTATAGATTATTTGATGTCATTGTGTGGTTTCAGGTACAAAAGACTAATTTACGTCTAACCGGTCAAATGCGTCATTAGTACATCCGCAACAATGGATGTTTTGAATGAAATATAAATGTTTGTAGTGCGAGTGTGAATTACTATTTTGTTGTAAAGTTTATTACAATTATAATGTGTAATGTAACTATGAACGGTTTTGTTTACTTTTAATAATTTCCAGCCCTTTTTATGTTTATGGCAATAGGCTCGCCCCATAATACATGGGATGTAAACATACCGGCGAACTGTGGGTGTATGTATCCCTCTGCCAAACCCTTCGGGGAATATGATAGGGCGTGATGGTATGTGGTTTGTATCAATTTACACACGTAAAACGCCGATAGGTAAAATTTTGGTATAGGTGATGGCCCAGTGGACATAATTATGTATTTTCTAAGTTTATCTTGGACATAACATCGGTGAAGAAAAACTTCGTGAGAAAACCTGGACTAAAAACTAATTTAAATCAGAAATCGCAAACCCGTCTTGAGCAAGCGTGGGGATTAATGCTCGTGCCTTTTCTGTATGAAAAGAGTCCTTTGCACTGCCTAACAGGGAAAGCTCATTTTATTTAATGACTTCTTCCGCTATGGGTGGAACAAAAGGAAGTGTCAGACTCTTACTGATTAAAACGCATCCGTGTTCCTTCTAATGTCCTTTGCGTTCCAGGGCTTTTTTTGCGGTGACTCTTTCGATCAAATTCCGTAACCCTGGAAGCCGTAAGGGGTAGGCATAAGTAGATACCTGGGGTCGCCTAAAGTTTCCTTAGAAACTGATGAATTATTTCCTTTTTTGTTTCATTGTTTTGCTCTTGAGATTCCATCCCTGCTTGTAAGAAAGTTTGAATGGGCGGTTTGGACATACCTACGTTCACCTATATCGTAGCCATACGCTAAAATCGTAACAAATCCCAGGTATACGTAAAGGAGTGTTTCAAGCCCAGTTTTATAGTCAAAACACCATTAAAATGTTTGTAGATATAAGATATTTACTTTTTCAATCACTCACATTGCCGGATAAAAAATTAACCTGCGCTAATTAAGAAAGTGTACCGGGCTATGTCGAAAACAATTTGCGATATCTTCTTCCACAGACTAAAAACATCCCCACAGACTGCTCTATAAAATCAACCATGTTTATATACTTTATGGCATCTGACGTAGACATTATAAAAACTACGTACGCCGGAGCTACTGAACTTTAGCCATAAATTATAATTTTATGCTTTATAATCGGGCTTCGGACAAAAGGTTTATTACGTAATCCGGTTTTCTTGTAGGCTAAATTTAGAAATATGTATAATTATATTTAGGCAAGCACAGCGTATTTCGGCCACCCACAAGGTGGACGGATGATCTATTAAGACCGCAGGAAGACGCTCGATGCAAGTCGCTTCCAACCGGTCCTTTTGGAAACCTATGGGGGAGACCTATGCCCAACAGTGGACGTCCTACGGCTGATATGCTGATATCTATAACTAGGTGTAGTAGTAGACCTTTTAGTAAGGGACCTCGTCTGGGGAAGTACTACCTATTTCTGCTGCAAAGCAGCGTTGCTGTGTTCCGGTTTGAAGGGTATGGGAGCCGGTGTAATTACAGACACATGAGACATTTCAGCTTTGTTTCTGAGATGGCAACGCATCTGCAAGACCTCTGCCATTGCAGAGGTCTGTTGGCAGCGGTGACCACTTAACATCAGTAAGTAGCCGTAAGTAAGTACTTGTTTTCTAAAGTAAAGGCAAAAATTGGTAAGTAACAAACGAATGCTGGCGTGATTTTGTTCACCGTCACAAAACCAATTTCCAAGAATTTTCTCGTCTTTATTCGTCCTAAATAAATAGAGAATATCATTCAATATGCAGAGCTGATCAATGGGTCGGAATAAGACTTAAAACTTTTAAATACGATAAACCTTTCAACTTTCCAAGTTCCCAAGCTCCCTTCAGTTTTGCAGACTTTTATTCATTCATTCATTGAAAAGGCTATCAATTATTTTAATCAATGATTGTATAAAAGACGATCTTATCCGCTCAGTTGTAGAATTCGCTGCTATCTATACAGTTAAAATAAAGTTTATTGGCATAATTTACACGATAAAAATTTCGCTTTATTTGTTTACTACTTAGAGTTCAGAAACCTTTGTTTAACCTTATACTAAAGCTTAGCATAGGCTCAAAGCGACTAAGTGCGAAATCATTAAGACTATGTGCGTCATTGAAGATATTGAAAAAAACATTTATGTTTGTGAAGCTAATGAACATCTTTGGACGATGTTTAAAAATAACTTTGTCTTGGCAAAGAATAATAATGATCAGTTCATTTATCATAAAGCACCAATGCCCATGTAACGGTAGCTCGCTGACGGCAGTGGCGTTGCCGTTGACAATAATTAATGCAAACAACAGTGCCATTGCAGTTTTGTTTTTTGAACACATGATTTTAACTACGTCAGAAGAAGCCGTGCATTCAATGGTTGAGACAGGGTCACGTATTAAAACATTTTTGAGAGAAAAAATGTCTTGTCTGTTAGTGACGGCACGGTAGGCTTGCCGTTTGCAATCGTTGCTTGATAATGTAACTATCTACGAAAGTCGATGACGATGTCAGTAATGGTCATGGTAAACTTATTTCAAAATGAAAATTAGTATTAAAATAAACATTTTATTATTATGAATATCAGTGGTATTATTGTATGTTTTTTATTGACGAAACACATAGGTAATGTAATAAGTTAAAATGGATAAACAACAAAAAAAATAAAAAGCTTTTTTACCTTTAACAGCAGTACCTACAGCCATTCACCTATTTACCTCCTCGATTGTGTCCGTAAAATACTTCAATTAGCGTATAATTAGTATATTTGAATTAACATCCTACTGACAATTGATGCCTAGTAAATCTAAATATTTATTTGTATCTGTGTCATTTGTCATTCAATGGTTTACCCCATAAGGACATTTTGAGGTGCCCACTTGTGACAGAACCGTCATCAAAAACAATAATCAAAGTTGCTAAATGACCACTCTGAAAAAACTATTTTGACAAGGGACTGGACACTGTGATTTGTTGCAACTGTCAAGTGGTTTATTTCAAGACTAGCGAACTGCTCGCGACTTCGCGTATTTCTCCCGCCATAAGTTACGTCTTTGGTTAATGCTCTGCTCCCATTGTTCGTGGTGTGATGTTATATAGACTTTGTTTCTCAGGAATACTGTAGCTATCTATTTGTGAAAAAAAAAATGGGTAAAATCAGTCTAGTAGTTTTGAAATTTATTCATTACAAGCGAACAAACAAAAAATCTTACATGTTTAAAATATTAAAGTATAGATTAGAAGTATTTTTTTTTAACCGAAAATTATTAACTCTTGTTTTTTTCGTGCTAATATATCTACCTACAATCCAGTTATTGCTAGGAACAGGCTTTGAGAAATCCTTTCTATCTATAAGATATTATTTTTCTTTATAAGTAAGTTCACATACAAAATGTATTGTTTAAAGACGGACTTCATTGTAACGGGTGTAAAACAAACAACGAAACGGAATGTAACATTATCTTTCCATCATTAGGTTATTTTTTTGTTCTAGGCTACAGGCCATCAGACCATGACTATAGATATTCCCTGGTTACGGCGGATATTGAAGGCCAAAGATCCAACCGTTTTTTACGAAAACAAATGTTTTGTAACTGCCTCGCTAGCCTAGTGGTGTTAAGCGCGACTGCTATGCTAAAGGTATTCGGCTCGATTTTCAAGTCGAGCAAAAAGTATTGTAGGGTATGTCTGCAAAATTCTCAGTAGCAGCTCAGAGTTAGGTTTTGTGTCTGGTAAATGGCAATAGGCTCGCCCCCTATTACATAGCACCTAAACACACAGACGAACTGTGGGTGTTCATTGGTACACCTCTGCATAACCCTTCGAGGAATACAGGCGTGATTGTATGTTCTTGTAAGTTTTTAGTACTCTTGTAGGAATTCTTCTAAGCCGTAGTTAAAAAACCTCAGAACATTTTTATTGTATGTTTTACAACGCAGCTGCTACTTGCTCTCCGCATAAAGAAAGAGTATTAAAACTTCTCCGTACTAAAACGTATGCATTATGAAGCCGAGGAACAAGAGACGACGTCCAGGAATTAAATACTGTTCTCATTATACCAACAGGCACGCTTGCCTTCAAGTAGTATTGTATCACAAAGTAATAGAGAAACACTAGCTGACCCAGCAAACGTTGTTTTGCCATTTTTTTTTTTTTTAGGGATATGAAAAATAGATGTTGGCCGATTCTCAGAACTACTCGATATGCACAAAAAATTTCATCAAAATCGGTCAAGCCGTTTCGGAGGAGTATGGCAACGAAAACTGTGACACGAGAATTTTATATATTAGATATTCTGCAGAGAACAAGCCACGGTTTCTTGAAGATAAAAGCAAAAAGCGAAAAGCAAAAAGTGTTATTGGGTTTTTCTATGAAATTTTCAGTAGCAGCTCGAAGTTTGGATTTGCGCCCGGTTAATGGCAATAGGCTCGCCCCATATTACATGGGACCTAAATATACCGGCGAACCGTGGATGTACATTGGTACACCTCTGCCTAACCCTTCGGGGAATACTATATATAATATATATTCATTTATAAATAGAATATATATAATAGTGATGGTATATATTTTTTTTTTATTGAAGATGTGACAAATTTTCGAACGTGTGATGCCGTTGGTTATTTGCATTATCAACAACCAATCGCAGCAGCTTATAAAAAAGTCGATATATATCGGGTGTAAGGGACATCTATCCTTAAACTGAAACCATGAATTCTCTATTCTGGACTGAGTATGACACAACACGATTTTTTATAGGAAGACCATAAGTAAAAAGATCTGGAGGTTTTTAATACTTTCCGCTAAGTGAAAATTCGCTCTTATTCCTTCTGTATCGTCCTCAGCGGCTGGTAAAAAATTTGCCCTTGTTTAAGGTAAACAAATATCGTTATGGCCACGCAAGTACCCGGATTCTTCAAAGGTACATGTTGTATACGTACCTATTACAGTATAACTACACAACATTATTTAAATCACCGCCACGATCACATGACACTAACAATTATTATGCAAAATGTCTCAAGGAAGACTGTGAATTACTCTATTTCAAATGCAAAATCGATTCGTGTTGAGTTTCTTCCATGTAAATAGGGAGGTGCAGTGTTGACAGATGCACAATGAGATGCAAGGTTATTGACACATTGTTTGTGAAGATTTGTAGACGAGAGATAAAGATGGAATTTTCTGAAGATATGGAAGAAACTTTGTTGTCTCCTGAGTTTGTTGGTGGTTCAGTTTTGTGCAACGATAGTGTAGAAGAGGAATGCTTTAAAACTTTTTACTTTGAAAGTTACGTTTATCTTTGTAGGTATAAAACATAATATAACATAACGCCTGTATTCCCCGAATGGTTAGGCAGAGGTGTACCAATGTATATCCACAGTTCACCGGTATGTTTAGGTCCCATGTAATAACGGGCGAGCCTATTGCCATTAACCGGGCAGAAAACGTAACTCCGAGCTGCTACTGAGAATTAACATAACACTTTGGTCGTCCTGGGAATCCAACCAAAGATCTCAAGCGTAGCAGTCGCGTTTAGGACCACTAGGCTATCGAAGCAGTCAAAAAAGATTTTTAGACGAAGATAGAGATGGAATTTTCTGAAGATGTGGGAAAAACGTTGTTGTCTCCTGAGTTTGTTGTTGGTTCAGTTTCATGCAACGATAGTGTAGCGAAGAGGAATGCTTTAAAACTTTTTACTTTGAAAGTTACGTTTATCTATGTAGGTATAAAACATAGCATAACATCAAGGCTGTATTCCCCAAAGGGTTATACAGAGGTGTACCAATATACACCCACAGTTTGTCGGTATGTTTTTTAGGTCCAATCTAATAGCTAGCTAGCAGCTTTTGTTTTTGTATTTAAGTAGGTTAAGTAAGTTTATGTTATTTGCGTCACATTCTCGTGCGAATAAATGGTTTTTATTTCTTTCTTTCTTTAATACGAGCCTATTAAACTACTACCAACTACTACGTGTATTTATTTAATAAACACTTCAAAGCAACGACTACAATGAAGTACAACAATCAAAATATATTGTTATATTCCCTGTGGTTCTATTACGTCAAGTGCTCCGCCCAACGGTTTACGAGTATGTCACAGCTAAAAGTGCTAAACAGTGTCATACACAAACTAATCTGTCAGCGTAAACATAATATTTTGGTTTACGGCTTTGTAATAATCAGATAAGACCACAAAACTCTCATAGGATGACGTATAAAATGATACTACATGGGTATAAAAATAATACATGGTGTTGTCTGTCCTTCGGTCACCAATTATGTGGGTAATCTATGTATTTTGAGCTTGTAATTTGACCTTTGGTCACAGACTGTCTCTTAGGCTGAGGCTACATTAGGCCGCGACGCGACCTGCGACACATGAGTGATTAAAACAAATAAATAAATGCTCACGTATATGGCTACATCGTACATCAACTATTAGTAGCGATCTTTGATTTCTTTATGCGATAGGAACAACATTACTGTAATCATGGCATCGGCTACATGAACATGTCAGCGAAACTTATATGAATATATGCGGATTTTCGCTTATAATGTAGCCATACCATGTTTATCTCGTTTCGCTCTTCGCGTAAATCGCTGCGTACTGTAGCCTCAGCCTAAGGCATTATAGGCTTTTAGGTATTATTCCAACTTGATTATTAATACTTAGTGTTTTGCTATACTGGTTTATAAATTACAAATAACAACTCTGTTACAACTATCTCACAATGAAGATCTTTGGGTTTGACTTTGAAATTCTGACCAGACTTAAATATTTTGTTTTTTTTTTACATATGTTATTACCTGTACTTTTGACATCATATGAAAAAAACCTAAGCAGTATTTTTTAAACTGATTCAAAATATTGATAAAAACAACTTACTAGGCTAGCTTACGGGTACGTATTTGAATATCGAAGATTAAAATACCTACGCTTAAAATACCAATGTTCAAAACATCGAAAATTTAAATATCGATTATATCAAAATGTCGAAAATTGTTATACCTAAGCTTAAAACGTCGAAGATTGAAATGCCGAGTGATTAAAATTTCGAATGATTCAAAATATCGAATGACATTATGCCTAAGTTCAAAATATCAACATTTCATACATCTAAATTCATAATATCTACGTTAAAAATACCTACTAGTTGAAATACCGAAA
Source organism: Caradrina clavipalpis (assembly GCA_932526535.1). Classification (NCBI taxonomy): domain Eukaryota; kingdom Metazoa; phylum Arthropoda; class Insecta; order Lepidoptera; family Noctuidae; genus Caradrina; species Caradrina clavipalpis. The sequence goes on from OW052110.1 coordinate 5,974,454, forward strand.
AAAAATTATATAGGCAGTATGAGTGTATTCATAAATGTAGGTAGATGTGAAATTGTCACACCCTGCAAACCCGTTGCTATTAAGTAGTCATTAGTCTGTTTACTGCGTAAATGTAACGTAATCATGCAACATGCAAGCAAGCATGGTTTCTGTCACGGCTCCGGCGCTGCAGGGCTCCGGCAGTCCCACGCGAGCTTAACGTCGCAGATGGTCTAAACGCTCACCACCGCAGCTTCGGCTTGTTGGCCGGCTTCGCCGGCCAACCTCAGCTGCGGCGGCGGGTGTTAAAACCACCTGCTCCTCAGCTCGCGGGCTGCCTTGCCCCTCCGCGCCTACGCGATTCTAAATTACACTCTAGGGGTAGGGCAGACAAGACTACGTGGAGTCGGTTTTGCAGCGATACGTTTCTGTCACTAACTTTAGTAGCACAACATATTGACTTTCAAGAAAATATTTTAATTTAAAGACCTAAATAATACCTTCACGATTGACCTAGATGCTTGTACACTAGACACTGATTTTCATGGATAAAATAGGTCGAAATTGTTCCAAAACCGAATTGGGGCACCCCGAATTTACGTAGTCTTTTGGCTGTTACCCCTAGAGTGTATATAAAAATCCGGAGGCGCGAAGGGAGGGCAACCCCCGCCCGCTGTAACAAAGCATAGGCACCCGTGGGAGCCGTAGCGGCTGAGGCTGGTCGCCGGAGGCGACCAGCAAGCCGAAGCTGCGGAGGTGAACATGGGTGCCTATTCTTTGTTACGCAAGGGCGAAGGGGTTGCACTTCCCGTAGCGCCGGAGACGTTGAAGAAGCAACCTTTTTCCACTCATACTACTTATATCAATTTTTTTTCGATATTTTAACTTGTAGGTATGTATTTTTAGGGTGAATTAATGAATGTATTAAATGTTAAAAATTAACCCATTTTTACACGTAGGTATATTCATTTTTGATGTTCAAATATTATATGTACCCATCGATATTTAGGACGCTCGATAGTTTGTACTTCGATATTTAGGACATTCGATAATCTGTATTTCGATATTTGGATCTTTCGATGTAACTTTTGTAGATATTTAAATTTTAGATATATTGGACGTAGGATATTTAACCATTCGATACTATAAACTTTCGTTATTTTAATTTTCGGTTTTATGGTCGTTCGATATTTCCATTTTCGATGTTATGAACATCGATATTTTAACAGTAGGTATTTTAATCTTCGATATTCAAATACGTACCCTAGCTTACACAAGCCATATATTTTTTTTTTACTCCGTGTTAGTTGCTGAGAACACATGTCCATTTGAACAAGCTGTAGGTGATTTAACCCCATGTTCACCACTGATTTCTAATTATTTTTTTGGCGCAATTGGGCTCAGGTAGGTCCTTGTATTTTAATTCAGAATGGAAACAAACGAAATAAAAAACTTTGCTTGCTTTTTTTATAACCTCTACATGTTATTCTTTATTTGATTTATATTTCTTAAAAAAGGAACACCATTTAGGTAATGATACCTTATTCAATGTTTTATGTACCTCTACTTACCTATTACCTACCAATGAACAAAATAAAGCATTGGTTTTATTACAGTAACTAGACCAAAGATGACCTTTAAAACCATTACTAGCCAGGTAATTACATCTACAATACTGGCACAAAAAAAGAACCAAGATTGACATATTAAGCGACCATTTTTCATTGATGCGTGGCCATTTGAGGAACTAAATATTTAAGTACTAAGTTTGACAGCTGCGTTGACATTTCCATAGGCAACTAGCGCCATTGTTGTCAAGTGCAAAGATTACGTTAGATGATTTGTAGTTTTGGATCGTGAATCATCAAATTGATTTGTTTCTGCACTTGGCCTTGAGAAACTTGTGATTCTCACAAACGCTATATTTGTAATTGTAGTGTTATTTAATGTGTTTTTTATTTGTTTTATTTTATCTTTTTTTAGAATTGGATGCTCTGCTCAGTGTATGGTCTGATGTAATCAGTACAATGACAAGAAAACTAAAAGAAATAAGTTCCTAGGTACTGTAGAGGAATAAGTAACTATCTCTACAATTTAAAACACGTTACCTATATTTTTTTATTTTTTAACCTTGCCAAGTCACCGCGGCCCTAGAACGCAAAAGGGCATTAGGAGGAACTCGGATGGTTTTTAGTCAGTAAAAGTCTGACACTCTCTTCCACTCCACCCAAAGCGAAAGAAGTCATTTGATGATTTCTCATCCTTATAAAAAGGTTTGTCAGTAGGTAGATAAACATTTGTAAGATTATTCTAGATGATAACAATAATGAGGATTTAAATTGTTTTTAAATTGAGTATTTACAATTACATTTATTTTATTTTATTGTTGTTTAGATTAATGATAAGCTGAGCTGTAGATATGAGTAAAGATAACAATATAATTGTGTGACCGTTTGTGATTAAAGTCCATCTATCCTCATAAAGTAAATATGAAGGAAGAATCGTAAATTAAAAGGTCTTTTGGGCAGTTTGCTCTGTACAATACGTAGTCTTAGTATATTTTGTCTCCGGACATGACCGATATTTAGACCGATTATCGGGCAGATTTTTGACTTATTTCAGTTTTTTTTGTTTATTGGTAATCTTCGGAACTAGGCACCTACCTACTGACCCCATTACAAAAAAAAATTCACTGAAAAAATACCGAGTTTACCTATATAGAAAATGTTAATGTACTTAAAGTACTTATATTATGTAACATTTACAACTCAAAAGTGTTTCAACAAGGTTTTTATGATTATCCTATTAACTTTTTGTTGTCCCCTCAATAAATAACAATAAAAAACTAATATCATTCATTGACGACATTTACAAATGATCATCATCAATCATTTACAAAAAGTCATGAAAAGTCTTATCAAAATCACACCACTGTCAGGTAGTAGCTTATCTATGAGAGATGTGGATCAAACATGGGGAATCACGTTTAATTTTATATTTGACTGGCTTCTGCCCGCGACTTCGTTCGCGTGGCTTTATTCATCCGCCTTAAGTTACGTTTTTGAATACTGCTTCGCTCCCGTAAGTCGTAGCGTGATGTTATGCCTATAACCTTCCTCGATAAATGGGCTATCCAACAAAAAAAGATTTTTTCAAATCGGACCGGTAGTTCCTGAGATTAGCGCGAACAAACAAACAAACAAACTCTTCAGCTTTATAATATTAGTATAGACTAGCGAACTACCGACTTTGTCCGCGTGGCTTATTTCAGCCGCCTTAACCTTTTGAACGCCACAGTCATGTATAGACGACAAATGCAATTTAATTAAAAATGCAGCTTTCTTGTCGTCTATAGACGATTGTGCCCTGTTGGGCACATTTTGATTTGTCGGCTATACACGACTGTGGCGTTCAAAAGGTTAAGATACATCTTGATTTTGTAAATGTGAGTACCATGGAGCAACTTATTATATTTTTTCTCTGCTTCGCTCCTGTGGGTCGTAGCGTGATGTTATATGGCCTATGTTCATCAAGAATAATGTAGCTATCTTTTGGTGAAAAAATTATTGAAATCGATCCAGTAGTTTCGGAGCCTATTCGATACAAACAAACAAACAAACAAATCTCTCCTCTTTATAATATTAGTATATTAGTATAGACTAGCGAACTAACGACGACTTGGCTTATTTCATCCGCGTTAAGATACGTCTTTGGTTACTGCTTCGCTCCTGTGGATCGTAGCGTGATGTTATATAGCCTATGTTCTTCAGGGATAATGTAGAATTCTAATGGCAATAATTTTTGAAATCGGTTTAGTAGTTTTTTAAGTTTATTCGTTGTACTTGCATACAAAAATACAAACTTATTTCTTCCTATAGTATTAGTGTAGAATTGTAGATTAGTGTAGATGTAAATCTATACAAGTGGTGATATGAATGTTAGATAGGCGGCAACACAGTCGTCTGTCAAGGTTTCAGATTTGAAGATTATGCTATCAAAATTGTACAATATTTTTGAATTTTAATGTTTTTTGGATGAGTTCTAAATGGTAGGTTTTCCTGGAGTTTTGTTTTTATTTAACTTAAATATACTAATACACAATAAAGCAAGGTAACCAGGCTTTAATTATAACATCACGCTACGGCTCACTAGAACGGAGCAGTAACGCGGTCGAAAAAAAAACACGCGCATTAAATCGCGGGCAAAAGTTAATATAACAATAAATGTCACTAAAGTTGATGGAAAATTATAGAATTTAAAAGAAAAGCCCACATTTACTTAGTCTAGGTAGGTATCAGATTCACAAAAGCGATGGAAGAAGAGGAAAGAGGTTTTTGCTTAAGAATGGGGCAAAATAGGCTAACGAAAACGTAACGCCTTATTGTTCAAAATCAATTGACTATTAATTAATTTTATTTTATGTATATTTATTTTTTAGGTAAGTAATTATAGTAGGTACTTATGTAAGTAGACAGTGGTCAAAATTTACACCTAATTCAGGATTTACATTGATTCATTAGTTTAGTTCAATAGTTCGCGCCTTACATAGGTACTTACACACGCAATTCTTAGCAGCTGCTAACGTAAATTCAAATCAGACAACCATTCATTTGCATAATCAATCATAATTATAAATACGAGAGGCCAAAGGTGTGAGTAGAAGTGTAAAAATAATAATTTATTCGCAGAATTCATTAATGAATAGTAGCACCATACTGAGGATGTACTTTGTTCTATAAGTAAAGTATCTATAGGCGCTTAAAATAATAAAAAAAACATCTATACTAAAGTCAAAGTCAAAGCATTTATTTCAATTAGACCATTTAAAGGCACTTTTGAATGTCAAGAAGTTACAGTTTAAAATTGAAGCAACTAGCTTCAATTTCAAACTACGTTTTGGAACGAGCAGCTAGCTCGTTCCGAAACGTAGGTAATTAAGTAATCAATGAAAGTACTGTGTAAAGATCGTAGCAGGTGGCGTTCTGTGGTTTCTGCCTACCACCATGGGAAAAAAGAGTGAGTTTATGTATGTATGTATGTATGTATGTATGTATGTATGTATGAAAGTAACTCTGTCTGTTTGTCTGTTCTGCTTTCAAGCCAAAACAGCTGAACCGTTATTTTTGAAATTTAGTAAATCCTACTACTATTATAAAGGCGAAAGTTTGTAAGTATGGATGTATGGATGTTTGTTACTCTTTCACGCTTAAACGGCTGAATGGATCTGGATGAAATTTGGCACAAAGATAGATTATAGTCTGGAATAACACATAGGCTACTTTTTATCCCGGGAAAATGTACGGTACCCGTAGGATAACACATCAACTGTGACGCGGACGAAGTCGCGGGCAGAAGCTAGTACAAATATAAATTAGACTAACCGGTCCTATTGGAAATATATGGAGCAGTCTGCGCCATCCGTATCGTCATATTTTTGTTTTTATTCCAACGATAATAAATAATCCAAACTGATATAATACAGCTGAAGAGTTCTTTTTTGTTTGTTTATTTCTTTAATCTCTAAAAATATCAGTTGGATTGAAAAAAATATTTTTGTTTATGATAGCCAGATTCATGGAATATAACTATATAGGCTATACCTACATATAATATCACGCTACAACACGCAGGTAAAAAAATACAAGAGAGATACCTATATAATACTACTCATAATCATTCGAGTACCTACAAAAACAATAAATCGATGTGTTCTTAACACGTGTCATTCAGTCATTAAATGGGTAGTTGACACCACTAACCAATAATTTCAAGTCACAACTTCTCTAAAAAGCACTTTGTTTTACCCAAGAAAACCGATTAATTTTCAATTTATTATAAAATTCGATTTTTACCTACTTTAAAATCAATAAATAGTTAGTCAATTGAGTGGGCCGATATGTGACGTCACAGCGTGCTATTGCCATACAAAATCTATGGATGAATCGCGTTTTGTCAGTTCCTAAAAAGTATGACAATTGATGGTGGTGTCAACTACCCAATTGTTTCACACAGAAACAGACTAAGAATAGATTCCTAATTAATTATTCAACCGACTTCTCTATATTTAATCAATGAATATTTAATCAATCATTTGAATATTGACATTTGACTGTGTGTTATTCTAATAATAGATGACAGGCTAAAGAAGCAAGGTAGGTACTATTTTCAAAATTAAATAAAACGTACAAAATAGACGATTTTAATTTTAAATAGCGAATCATATGACCGTTTGAGCAATTTGAAGGCCAAGGCAAACTGTCGTCAAACGTGAAAAAATAATTATTATTTCTTGATTTCTTGAGTTTTAAAATAGTTAGGTGAGATGCCTACCTTTGAGAAAAATAAAAATGCAAATGAAACAGAATATAATATGTATCTAAAGAATACTACTGTTGTGTTCATTTTTATTATAAATTTTGATTCGAAATGACATGCACGTGTTTCTCGTAATCAAATAAAATCAAATAGGTTTATTTCAGACAAATTAAGGATCCACTTTCTAGTTTTGAACTGAAGGTATTATACAGTCAAAGTCAAAGCTGAATCATTTATTTCAGTTAAGCCAAAAGGATGCAATTTTACCCATCGTATTTAACAAAAAAAAAAGAAATATATCTAGTTGCATCCTTCCAAAAGGTATAGTTTCCTATGGAAAAGACCGGGCAAAAACTCCACAAGTACTTATTTTTTTTAAATCAATGTTTTACAATATTTTGTGTACAGAATCATACAAAATTACACGTTAGTAATATAAATATGTACATACATACATACACACATACATACAAGTCTTGTTTATCCTTATATCATCGTCATCCATAGTAGATACCAAATGACAATCTTCATTGTTTCCTTTATGTAAACAAGTACCAGTAAATAAATACAAATCGATTGACACTACAATGTAAATTAAGCCTTAGACTACTTAACTTACGACATAGTACACAATGATAACTTATAAACATGATAATTAAATATTATCTAGCATCCGGCTTCGGTCCATATTTGCATAGTTTTCAAGATATTCAAAATTATTGAATCGAATTTGATTTGTTTGCGATGATTTTAAGATGTTTATGTTTAAATTAGATACTTAATATACTTATGTGGCAGAAAAACTGCGTTATTAAGAATAGTAAAAAAATATCGGTAAATTTTTGCAAGAAGAAACTACGGTTAATTTGAAAAACCACTTAAGAGGCACGGCTTAATATCTGATCCGATTACAAAATATCTTTCACAACATAATAATATTATGTTTAATGGTATAGGTACTTGCCTTTCACGCAGACAAAGTCGTGGTCAGAAACGAGTCTAAACTAATATTTTAAAGAGAAAAGATTTATATTTTTACTAGCTTTTGCCCGCGACTTTGTACGCGTGGGTTAATAGTTCCCGTTCCCGGGGGATTTCCGGGATGAAAACTATCCTATGTCCTTTCTCGGGTCCCAGACTATATCTGTACCAAATTTCATTGAAATCGGTTCAGTGGTTTAGGCGTGAAGAAGAGACAGACAGACAGACAGACAGACAGACAGAGTTACTTTCGCATTTATAATATTAGTAAGGATTTGTAATAAACTCAAAAACTACTTCCCCAATTTTATAAATTCTTTCACCAATGGAAAGCTACATTTCCAGCGAGTATCTAATATAGCTTTAAATACAAAGAAAAATATTATCTGTAAGAAAATCCATGCGAATGAAGTCACGGGCAGAAGCTAGTTAATTATAACCCGCTTCATAAACAAGCAAATTAGAATCTACTTTGAGACAAAAATATCTGCTAAGTGGTGCTAGAATATTCTCGAAATCTAGACCTCATTTGTTGCCCCTCGAGACCATGTATAAGCTAAAGCTGTCTAATACACAGAAAATAAATATAAGACTTTCTGAGAGTGAGTTCTTAAAGATTCACAACTTCGTTATCGTGATCACTTCAAGCGTAATGAAAAATAAACTTGGACTGAACAAGGAATCCGATCTGAAGGAATATTTACTAGGCTTCAGATATAAAATTGTTAATGTTGAAAATCAAAGAGACATTTAAAAAAACTGGTTGAAATAAGATTTGGATTCGTACATGAAGGGTTCCGTACCTTCATATCATATTAAGGTCTATCAAAAAAGATAGAAGAATACACATTATCAGCTAGTGAAAGTCCCGTGAAAATCGGTGTAGCCGTTTCAGGCATTTGCCGAAACAACCGGCAAAAATTCAAATAATTGTGTTTTGACATAGGTAAGAACCGTGTTTTCATATGCAAAAATGTATGGTTCCCGGGGGATACATACATAAACTCTTGCATTTTTGCCATGAGGGCAGGCAGAAACCACGGAGCGCCACCTGCTACGATCCTTACATACTTCGTTCGCCTCGTCCACATTCGTAAATCTGGTCATACAAGCACGTCGGTTACGAGTAGGACTGCGCACCTGACCTTTCTGAAGAACCACACCAATAAGGATAATATATCAAATTCGATGCGGATGAAGTCGTGGGGAAAAGCTAGTAGGAAAATTATAATTATGATACCTATAACAACTAGACTACAAGGTTTCATACAGCCTAAACCGAATAACTGACGTCTGAAGACGAAGCGAGCAAAGGAACATTCATTTTGATACACCATAAATCTTCGTCAGCAGTAATCAAAACCAATTTATTTTATATAAACGTAACATTAAGTGGTTTGATACTCTTAACCTAAACAGAAATTGGATTGAATCTGTTAAAAGAGTAATAAACTAATACCAAACATCAAAGGATGTTTGTTTACGATATTTAAATAAAACATCTGAATGTTATGGAAGTTATGAATTTAATAAAAGATATAATATTATGTTATAAATATTAATTATACTTGTCAATCATTCGGTATTTGATGTAATATCTAGAAATGTTGATTGGTTGTTTAAACACTTGACTGTTCATACTTAATATTATAAATGCGAAAGTAGCTCTGTATTTATTTCTGTCTGTAACGATTTCACGATTAAACTACGGATGGTAGGTACGTAGTTAGTTTGAACCCTAGGAAAGGACATAGGCAAATTCTTATTCCGCGACTTATAAGCGTGCAAACGGTAGTCAGAAATATTGAATGAAAGAAGTCATTATTTATATTTAATTTATTTCTTTACAACTATCATTCCTGGAATGATAGTTGTAAAGAAATAAGTTAAAAATAAATTAATTAACCTTAACCTAATGTGACAGCGTAGTTATGAATGTATCATGATGAATCTTCGTTGGTCTTGAAACCGAATCCCTCTTTTTATTTATCACCGATAGATCCGTAATGCAGGATCCAAATCCAACGAAAATTGTCCGAGTTTTCAAGGTCTAATAGCATAGTAAATAATTATATTGAAGAAAAGAACGCTCCCCCCACAACACAACACAACACAATTAGCAATGCTTAGATGGCACTGACATAACATCCTGTTTGTTTGTTTCTGTTGCATGCATAATGTACTGCTACTAAATTGTAAATCTGTAATTGGCTGTTACACTAGTTTATATTACAGCAAGGTAAATTTTCAAAGAGCTGTGGATTTTGTGAATAATTAATCTTACACTACAAATGAGAAAGTTTCGGTGGATGTATGTTTGTTACTCAATCTTGCCGGAACTGCTGAACGGATCTGGGTGAAATTAAGCAAGGAGATAGATTATAGTCTGAATAGTACGTGGGATACTTTAATTCCGTATAAATATATGGTTCCCGTGGGATAATTTAACTTAGACGCTCTCTGTATTTAGACAGAAAAGTTCAGCTCTGAGCGAATTCTAAATGGCGCAATAAGATTTAGACAGGTTCGTTGTTGAATGTTGTTAAGAAGTATTGTTTTTTCCTTACCGTTATACCGCAACAAATAAATCTGGCTAGCCTTCTATGTTGAGGTCGGCTTCCAGTACTAATAAATTCCTAATGGAAAAACCCAACGCTTTCAAAGACAAAATTAATACCAATTACTTGTACAGAAATAAGGTTAAATTATATATTTAATGAAATACAAACTGAGCCGGCCAAAGCAATGTTAATGACACATTACATAAACAAAACAATTTCGAAGCAGATTTTCTCACAGATAACTAAGAAGGAAGTGTCACTCAAATTAATCTCTCAAGGCGACTGTGGCCAGTGCTTTGAGAGCTCAACATTTAGTTTGCCAACAGATGTTTAATCCAAAAATACCTGTAATTAGAAATAAGGCCACGTTTTAGGGTTGTTTGCCAAAATTGAGACAAAATTAGAGATAATAAAATTGAAGCGTTTGTTTGTAATATCAAAATAACAGAATTTTACTAAATACATGATGACACTTTCATAATGAATACGATACGATACTTATAGCAGAATTAAAAATATTTTTTGTCCATCTGTCTGTTTATTTGTTCCGTCTAAAGTCCGAAACGGCTGAACCGATTTTGACGGGTTTTACACTGGAATATAGCTGATAGTATAAGGAGTAACATAGACTACGTTTGCCTATGAAAAAGAATTAGGGTTCCTCGCGAAAACTGTGCAGAAAACCAACCTTCCGGCAGCATAAACTAGTTTCAATTCAAGAATTCTAAATCTACCTGAACATAATACATAGCAAAACGCTATCGTCTCCATCATTATTATAAAACAGACGTCTAGATATTATCAGCATAATTAGACGATAAACAAATAATAGATGCTAGAAAACAGTGCTTACCATTGGCTTGATTAAATCAACACATTTATCTCAAGATAACGATGTCTTAACAGATAATGTTGTATGATACGGTGTGGTTATGATCCATAGAAATATTTCCTAGAGGAAATAACTTATTGTAATATTACTAATTGTTTATCTATAGCAAGTTGTAATAAAAGACAAAGGATTACCTTCGCATGGGAATTAGTTTTAATTACTTTATCAAAGGGTTACTCATCGTGATATTCCAATTTAACTAAAACTTTGTCAATATATTTATTAATCGGGGTTTCTGAACTCGTGGAATTAATCCAAATAGTTTAAACAAACTATGTTGTAGTGTTACTGCTAAAATCAAATTGTAAACCCTTGTTACACATGTATGTTTTGTCTCTTTCATTGGCTGTTGTTCTCTTTCTTTCTCTTTGTTTACAAATCAACTATTACTTCGTTAAATAACTATATACTCCGCGGTGTCACCCGTGATCAGCTACGTACGTAAGTCTTTGGTGACTGCTCAGCTCACTTTGGTCTTAGCGTGATGTTCTATAAGTATAAACCTTCCATTTAAATTACTTTATCTATTAATGAAAACCGTCTGTATTTATTTTATATTTTACCAGCTAACTGCCCGTGACTTCGTTTGCGTAGCTTATTTTACCCGCGCTGCGTTACGCCTTTGGTAACTGCTAAGGTCCCGTGTGTCGCAACGTGATATTATATTAATAAAGCGTATGTTACTTAGGAATAATGTATCAATCTATTGGTGATTTTTTTGTTTAAATCGGTCCAGTAGTTTCGGATCCTATTCGTTACAAACAAACAAAAAAATCTTACCTCTTCATAATATTAGTATAGATAGAGATCTAACTAGTACCACATACAAACATACTACCATGTTTATCTACCAACAATACTGCCCAATTGGCTGCCAAAACACCGCTTATTCACTATCGACGTACCATACTACACGACCGTCCAAATCAGTTTCATACAACATACAGTGTCATACTACTATTATTACTACGCCCATAAAATGCAATAAAATGGTAATTTTGCGATTGGTATCTTCATTATTAGCGTGTTCATAGCGTGACTGCACAAGACACAGTGCAAAGAATAAATGGAAACGCGCATATCACACGCAGTTATGTAGTTGTTTCAATTTGTGAGAACTTAACAGATCAATTGAGTCTTCCTCTATTGAGATGACCGTGGTGCTGACCATTACAGTATCTATTACATGATGGCTATGGGCCTTTATTCGTATCGGAATTATCTTTGTTGAAAATGTGCCGGATAGAATGAGTTTACTAGTTCACTATTTTTTTTTATGCCTTTGGATGGTTAAGAAGCAAACGACCCACCTGATGTTAAGTGGTCACCGCTATCTATAGACATCTGCAATACCAGAGGCCTTGCAAATGCGTTGCTATCCCAGAGATAAAGTTGAAATGTCGCATGTCTCTGTAATTACACCGGCACCTCATACCCTTCAAACCGGAACATAGCAACGCTGCTTTGCGGTAGAAATACTACCAGACTATAGAAGTACTATCACCATACCTATGGTGGTAGTACTTCCCCGGCTGAGCTCTTTCACAAAGAGCTTTACTACTACTCAAATTATTTGCACTGTGAAGGAGCAGAAAGCTGCCAGAGTTGGGCAGAACACCTAGAGGCAGTGATGGAAGGTGGAGTAAGGTAGTGAGAGACTGGCGTCCGAGGACAGAACGGAGAAGTGTGCCATCGCAGGTAGGACGACGGTAGGCTAGCAAAAGACAAAAGCGTGGCATAGCCACAGACAAATAACGAACTACACCCAGCAATAGATGAAGTAGAGCTGTGGTTAATGAAGTAGACTTACACTATAGAAGACCAAGCCAATTACAATATTGGTGTAGCCACCATAAAGACTAAAATTAAATAACATGAACTCAATAATAATAACAAAATTGTATTTATTTATTTATTCAATAAAGTACACCATCAGCATAAAAAGATAATAATGGCTTCCAATTATGCACCAATTATAAAGACACATGAGAAAGAAGCTGATAATAAACTTAAAAGTAAAAGCAAAATTAAAATCAAACCGAAAGGAAATTAATTACACGCAAGTAAAGCGCAAAGTGAACAAGCCGTGAAACAGCAAGACTATTGAAAATGAAGAATATACTAACTACACAAGACAGAGATGATGGATTACAAACTGTTAAACTTATAATACGTGCAGACATAAACTGAAGAGTTAGTGCTCGTATATTATTTGCCTAAGCGTCCCCAGACAGTATTCGGCGTCTGGCGGACGAAGAAGTTTCTAACACTACATTATGTAGTTTCCGGGAGCTCTAGCAGAATTAAATTTTCTAGGTTAGGATAGTGGTTCACGGTTATAATATTCATGTTTGCCCCGTTGGTGTCGTGGTGGCAACCACGACTTTTGATCGTGGAGTCCTGGAATCGATTCCCAAGTCGGGCAAAAAGTGTTATTGGGTTTTTACATTAGGAATTTCTCAGTAACAGCCCGGAGTTTCAAAGTTGCTGGTGTGACACCCCCATGCCTCGTGAAGCACGTAAAGCCGTTGTTCCTACGCCTGATTTCTTCCAGGTTGTGTCGGATTGCCGTCCCATGGGACTACGAGAGTTAGGGAAGTGGGAGTGCACCTGTGTTTGCGCATACACTTGTGCACTATAATTATCTGCGTACTTGGCTACTCTGCATTAAGATTAGCCGCCGTGGTCAGAATCAGTCTGGGAAATTCCAGATTTAATTAATGCTGCAGACATGGCCTTAAGACTAGAATAACATCACTTTATCGTTTGCATTATGAAACAATGCAGTAAATATGAAGTGAAAAGAATATGCATTTTAATATTCTTCCTCGATACGATGTGGGTGGAATTTTAAAAGCATTAGGAATTTCGAAACAAAATCGTGTCTTCTAAGAATTCTTTGACATTTTTCGAATTATGTTCGAGAATTATGTAGATGACATCTTAAGAAAGGAATGATGAAAGTCATGCCAGCATAATAATTTGCGCTTTGCGTTTAGTAAATAAAAATCAAAAAAGTAGTGTATGACGATCGCTAAAATTCTGATTTAAAAAGAAATTCCACGATTCCATAAAAACCAGAATAAAAGACAGAAAGAAATTGAAATATCAATAAGATCATATGAAACAATTTATTGTAGAATCCCAATTATACGTTGGTTCCATAGAAAAGCCCCTTTTCAAGTTTATGGTAAAAAGAAACAGTAACAATGCATTGAAATTAAACTAAAAACTAAGATTTTATTTTTACCAAATAAGAGCTGAATTTTCATTGTCAAACGACTATATTTATTCCTTTGTGAAAATCGATCTTCAATCCTAGACTATAATTACTCGATAACAAAGATTTAAATCGAATCTTTGTTCTTTAAACTTTAGAAGTAAATTATGGTTTCCAAGACCAATTTTACATTTCTTTTGTTTTAGATTTCGGTATCTAAAATTCGTTTGGAGATTGTTAACTTTGAAGAAACAAAATAAAGTGCTTTCTTTTTCATTAAATATTTAGATACTAGCTTTTGCCCGCGACTTCTTTCACGTAAAAGTCGGTCATGTTTGGAAAGACACGTGGCGCCATCTATTATTGTAAGATGGTTATTGTTGTCTTCCTCGGTAACAGTTTTTTTTTTCGGGATGAAAGGTACTCTATGGCCGTTTCTGTAGACCTGCTGACCAACTTATATGCAAACAGGATGATTGGTTCAGTGGCTTAGGCATGAAAAGGTCAGTAACAAACAAACAAACAAACAAACGAACGAACAAACAAGCCAACTTAGTTTTCATTTATACTATTAGCAAGAATTCAAAAGAAAGAGGTGTCACCTAATCTTTGAAGAGATCTATGATTTCGGAAGATTACATTAACTTTTTGTGAAAAAGGAAATTCAATGTTAAATTCTGAAGAGCTTTATCAAGAGGCCTTTGTCTACAAAGTGTTTATCAATTATTTGTAACTGAATATCAGCTAGAAGCTGTCAGAAAATGACAGCAAAATGATTTCCGATTTTTCTGGTAAAGTTTTGATATTAGGAAAATTTTCATCCAGTTGTCGTTCAATGGTAAAGAAGGCTATTATTACTGGATATCTTCCGGATTCTGTCATGAGGAAATCTTAACTTATTATTTTGATGACTGAAATCGTTATTTCGCCTTAAGCTTTAAGGCTTAAGCCTTAAGGTTATTAAAACTCGTGTCTTCTCTGTTTCAAGAGAAGATGTAGGTTTAGTATGGGGTTTTTTTTTTTCGGATGGAAAATCATCGATTGCCTTTTCCAGCCCTGGGCGGAGCGGGAGGAAGTGTCATACTTTTACTGACTAAAAACCATCCATGTTCCTTCTTGTGCCCTCTGCGTTTCGGGGTGTGGTATCACTTTCGAACAACCCGCAGCACCGATATTATGGGGTATTGACGTTTTTGAAATATTATTAATCTTTTGTTTATATTGTTTTCTAGAACTCTTTTAACGAGCATAAGTTTTGTTACATTGTTCTCATATTGTACCCATCATGGATGATGTAACAATTTTTTCAATTTTTTTTATTGATTTTCTGTGTTAATGTAGTTTCTAGGTTACTCTTCTTTCTTCAACTTCCAGACTAATTATTTCATTGACAGTTAAATAGTTCCTGTAAATGATTTATTTCAAATGAAACATTAGATTTTGATTTTACGAAAAATGTAAAAGTCATTCAAACGAACCCGCCAACAAAGCGACCAATAAATATAGACGAAATAATAACTCATTGAGCAGTTGTTCAAATACAATTCATGGATCGCTTCCGTTACAAAATGACAGCTCTGTCTGAGACACAAAATTAATATTCAATTATGATCAGGGTCATGTCACCAGACACTTAGTTTCTTATGCGAAGCTATCTTTACTCGCAATGTCATTAAAATTATTCTTTGTCACTCAATGTGGAATATTTTCTTTAGGTTTTCATTTAGGCGTTCAGATTTTCTTTTAAGGTATTTAGGTTTTAACAAAGGGCATTGTGTTTGAATTGTTGTGTTGTTGGTAGAAGGAGCATCGTAACGTAATCTTTTATCATAGATTCAATTATTCTAGGCTCATTAAGATTTTTCTGTAATTATAAAAAAAACAGCTGTTTTAGATAAAAGTGCACGTGAAAAATTTCATCTTTGATTGGTCCAAAATCAAAACTTCAGAATGCTAAAATGTCATATGTATGGCGATTCTGACCTCGGTCCATTTTAAGTGAAGTAAAAATAATACATACATATATTCAAGCCTTTTGGACATGGGCAGAAACCACCTTTCGCCTCATCCACGTTTATACATCTGATCACACAAGCACGCCGGGTACGAGTACTATGCACCCGACCTTTCCGAAGAACCTCACCAATAAGGTCAGGGAAATATTAATGAAATAATGTTGTAACTTTTCCCCCATTTCCATTAAAACCGCATTACAATTGTTGTGACATTTTGCGCAACACCCTTTGTGTTGCGCAAAATACATTGTGGTCAGTTTTTCGCACGCTCCTGCCGCTTGGTCATCATGTAATAACATATTTAAAGTAAAGATAATAGTGCAAAAAGCAAAAACTGGTCATTTTGATGAAAAAATGTTTGTAAAGCTACAAACTGATAATCAAGAAGAAATTGATGGTAATAAGGTTTTTTGCTATGTGAAGAGTATGACGCAAAACAACTAGAATTAGGTAGACATGAAACAAAAACTAACGGAGGTAGGTAATCATAGTTTCGACATTTGAAAGAAAACTAAAAGTTTTAGAGGTATAGAAATATTAATTTATCAATAATCTACCTATAAATACAAAATAAATAAAATTTGGAGTGTCTTATTTCTCGGTACTTACATGAAAAAAACAACACCCGACAGCCCGTTTGTTTCGGGTAATCTCCGAAGCAACGAAACCAATTTTGATGGGACTCTCACTGTCAAATAACTGATGTTATAAGGAGTGATTTCGGTATTTTTATTATTAAAAAATAAATAAGGTATTGCGCAAAAACAAAACCCCGTGTTATGCAACATGCACACGAACGAAGTCACATGCACAAATTAGTGCAGCAATAAATTAAGTCACGGCTGTCGAAAATTGGGTAATTTGTACTGGACCAATTGTTAAAGATAATTAAGTAATTAGTAATATATTGTATGATGTACGAGAAGATTATTTCATGTTCCTTGTCCCTTTTGTAGACGATTTCTAAGAAAATGTAATGAATGCAACGTAACGTCATTGTTTTATGAGAGGCAATTTATTTTAAACTGTTCGCACTGGCCTAAGCGATCCTGAAGGTTTTCTCAAGAACATTTTTCACCCCAAGATATACCTACTTTTGTTTGATAGTGTCATTAAGACGTCTTTTATAATTCGCACTGCAAAGGAGCGGGACTCTCTAGCTGCGTCTGTGTTTCCGAACGCATTCAACCCTTTCTCTTTAAAGTTAGAGTGAACAGGCTTCTTCGGGGAAGCTCTGTCTATTGTCAACTTTGTCTTTGTTACTTCTGACCTAGTCTAGAGTCAAGATCAAACATATCAAAAATAAAAAACAGTTCCAATAGGTTTTTTTTTTTTTTTTTTAAAGATGGTAAAATCATCAAATGACCCCTCCCGTCCTGGGCGGGGCGGGAGGGAGTGTCAGACTTTTACTGACTAAAAACCATCTATGTTCCTTCATGTGCCCTTTGCGTTCCGGGGGCGCGGTATCTCTTTCGAACAACCCGCAGCCCCGGCAGGCCTTGGCCCTTAGTGGCCCCTTCTATGTGCTGACACCTCTTTGCGCGGAACATGAACGCGCCGTCGACACGGTCTGTCGTTAAATAACGTACGGACGGTGAGCTACCCATTGCTCACCGCCCACAGACCGTGTAGTTCCAATAGGTAGTACCTATCTATATTGTTGTTCTAGAAATCCACAATGTCCATCAGTTTGACAAAAGCAAAGACCTAGCTTCGTACTTGTGCCTTTTCTGTAATATATAAACTAACCTTCCTCATAAAAACTTATGATGAAAATCGTATCAAAATCTATGAAGTAGTTTCAGAATACTCAACAAATACAAAAACAAACACCTTTGCTTTATACTATTTAGAGATAACTGCATTATCAGCTGATATCATCGAAACTACGTTGTAAGATTTAAACGAGGAAAGGTAAGTACTACAAGATATAGAATAGAAGAAGATAATGCAGACCACTTACTGTTATTTCCAAGTATTCCATACAAAACATATCAGTAATAGGTACACAGTAGTCCATACAATTACTTCGTCACATGATCACGACTGTACATGAATACGGACTTCCTTCAGAACGATATAATTATGAGAAAACATTTCAAGATATTCAACTATATTCAGTAAGACATTTACTTTGGTGCCTTAGTGTCTAATTACTAAAGTAAACCTACTGAATATAATTCATAGTTTAATCTTGGTATCATATTTTACAGTCGTATCATCCTAGCCAAAGAAAAGCTTATGATCTATTCATATATCACATAGTAAAAATGAAACTGATCGCTGCATATGCATGAATGATATTTTAGAAAAACCATTATCAACGCGATAAAAAACCAAATCCCAAAAATTCGTGTTTGTGCGAGATAATCTCAGGCATAGCTTAACCTCTAATAAAGATTAATATCCTATTACTATCCCATTACAGGGTAAAGGCATGTTCTCATACAGAGAAAGCATGACCATTGATCACTACGCCTGCTCAAGGCGTATCATTGGCGATTCCAGACTTATATGAAACCCTCTTATTTCTATAAGATACTTTTTAAATAAGTTTTTTCTAATCCATCAAGAGGAACTCCTAATTCAAAAGCTCTAAAATTATCGATAATTCCATTAAGTTATTGGAAAGAAAATTAAAGTGACGCCTGAAGTTGTCGACCGGTAATGGACGTCCGGTTCTTGTAAGAAAATGGGTTGATATAATTTTTATCGGCCAAAGAACATTAGAAGTTAAAATCTAATAAAACGTTAATCATTTGATGGCCTCAAAAAATATCATTAGTCATTGCTGTGGTAGAACAACAATACTTTAATCAAGAAACATGAAGAAGTACCTATAGATACAAATAATGATAACGATAAATACAAAATAACTTCATAAACATAGGTAGGTACTCAATTTTGAACCAAAACAATCCTAACGTTTGAACATATTTAACTAAATATAAATTGAAGTTTGTTTGACAACGTCTTAGATTCTCACTCGTATTTGAATAAGATTGGCATCTCAAATTATGCGTCATTAGATAAAAAATCTGTTGGACTTGACAACGAGATAATACACCTGCTACAACATACGTTTAAACATTGTTCAATTTACCTAAAACTCTTAACGAAATTCCACATTAATTAGACTCATTTTTAAACCATTTCTCTTTAAATAAATAGTTTTATAAACGTAGAGAAACTTGCGCATTTTCCTAAAACCCTTTCAAAAATACATTAAACAAAGCTGGACCTAAACCTCAGCCCAGAGGGACACCTCACTCAAAATTTTAGTACCTGCCTAAATTTTATCGATTCGAGCACCATTTGCGCCGCCGCCGCTGTACCAGTTTCAGCGTTTTTTGTTTACCTATGACGACATTTCTTAAGGTAAATACCTACATTACGTCATAAAGAATACCATGACCTCACATATCATTGAACTTTAATCATGGAATATTACTAGATACGCCTTCTTCGATAACTGTGTTAAAAATTCTTACATTACGATGTATCAAATGCGTCAAAAGGGACTGATTTTGCATATAGCCTTTACAAATATGTAAGAACGCACTTTTCGTCAATTCCAGTATTTGTAGTTTCGCTAGATATTCGTCATAATTTTTGTCTTTAGTTGCATGATATGGATGATTATGGTGGTGCTAAAAGGTTCCGCATTTAAAAATTACAAGATTTTAATGGAAATATTATAGGTACCATTGCCAATGTAGACCATTTAATTTACGATGCTAACCGATAATTAGAAAACTAGGATTCTTAATAGAAAAAATGTTTAAAATGACATAAAAAAAGACGGTATTTTTAAAAGATGCGCGTTAATTGTTTCTACTTGATATATGATGCTGGATATTTATTTCATCTATTCTGCTTCGACAAGAATTTTTTGCGCACATTTTTTTGTTTAATATTTTGTGTTCACTAATTTTTGTATCCATGTGACCTCCAAGAGAAGTATTTATAAAGTTATATCTCAGTACTTACATTTTCTCAACTAGCTGCATTATTTCTTTGTCCACAAACTTGTCCACAATTTCGTTCAATAACTCACAAATAATAAAACTCACTATTACAGTATTATTAATAAGAACTATTTTATTTTAAAACTATTGAATCTTATCAATGTCAATTCTTTCGAATTTGTTCGTCTGACGCACTTTATAGATAAGATAACTATAATAAAAGAACGAAAAAAAACAGAACTATGTTCTACAATTTTTTCTTAGTAACACTGTCTTGACCACAGCACTGCACGTTCAATATTTTATTTACAATCACTTATAATCTTCGTGTTCGTGTACATGTCGGTGTATTCGTGAGACCGGCCGCGAAGAGTCCGTTCGGGACAAAGTTCGCGGGCCAACTGACGACGAACACGACTACGCGTGCCGAACGCTCTTCACCTGTAGCTCTCAACTCGATTCCAATGATATTTTCGCTCTTTTTTTATCTAATTACTTTCAGTGATAATGCCCATCGATTTTTCATCAGTGACATTAGCGAAATTAGAATTTAAATTAATGGCTAAGTGAGTTAAACAAATAATTTGATTTATCTCACTAATTACTGCACTAGTTTAAGAGTTTCAGTCATTTGTTTTGTAAATAAAGTACTGAATTATTAACGATTTCTAATTATAATAGGTATTAATCCTTAAAATTTTATTAGTTGTTATACTGTCACTAATAATTAGTCCGTGTAATTGCCTTAATTTGTTTAACTATGAGTTTAGTCTTGAATTAATTTCTCTAAAATTTAACCTTTCACACGTTCGAGTGTTTGGTTTGAACTTTATTAATTATACATGTACAATTTTCCGTTGGTAACCTATCTATCTCTAATTTAATAGTGGTTGGATACAAACAGAGAATATATTTAAATTATACCACAGAAATTATACAATTATGATATTTTATAATTATCTACGTGTCTATTAAATGTAAGGTAAAACTCTGGCCTTGATTTTCATTTTACTATTTCAGTTGCCTAAATTTCAGGTTGAGTGAAATGATATTTATAGAAATTAGGATATAAAATAAATAATAAAATCTAGGCAATACCTACAATCCACGAAAATATAAAAGATAGATATTCCGTGAGAGTGACCTTTGTCTGGCACGAGCGTTAAGCCGGCTTTTCACTGCGGGATGTAATGTAATATATATTACATCACGAGATATAATTTAATATCGCTCACCATACTATTTAAGAAACCTCTTTACACTAAGCTGTAATATATATTATATCCCAAACTATAAATATTTTTTCGACCGAATGGGCGATAAAGAGGAGATATATATTTTACCTCACGTCCCGGACAACGCACCCCCCCTGCCTCGCCCTCACTTTGAACGGAACGGTGCAGACTGCAGAACTGTTTGAACCAAATATATATCTTTCAGTGTGAACAGCAACTGCGGGATGTAATATATATTACATCCCGCAGTGAAAAGCCGGCTTAAAAATGGGAAAACGTGTCGGTAAACATTTATCGTATGAAACATTTATTTTATTTCAGAATTCCATTTGAAATCATATTTCATACGTTTATATAAAAATCTACGTTCTCTGACCTAGGCACCTTTCACTGCAATCCTGGCTTGTTGCTGATTTTGAGACGACGTAAAACGTTCCGATATTACCAGCAAAAATTGAAAAACCTGGTTAAGTAGTTGACAATCTCTTAGCTTCACCTAAAAAATGCCATTCCGAAAATAATGATCTTGGATGGCTTCATTAGGAATTACCAGATGAGGCCCAGCATCGAGAAAAGTGGAATGTATGAGGCCTTTGTCAAGAAGTGAGACAGTAAAGGCTAGCTTAAAAAGAAAAAGACTAGCTAAAATGAAAAAGAAAACAGTAACATTACAAAAAATACATACACACAAGACATCATCATCTGCTTAGCCTTTTCACAACAATTTTGGGGTAGGTTTCCATTCCAACCGGATGCAGCTGAATACCAGTATTTTACATGGAGCGACTGCCTATTTGAACTCCACAATCCAATTACTGGGCAACACGATACCTCTTGGTTAGACTGTTTATGGGAGTTCCTGGCTTCTGACTATGCGTAAAAAATACATACATACATACTGGTCAAAAATTATAACCCTTCTTTTTGCTTCCTCGTAGTCGAGTAATAAGAAATATGGGTGGTGTAATCACAAACAGCGATTTCTGCTACACAACCCTACAATGGACCGCAGGTTAAAACTGATAGGAAACGACTTGAACTTACTAAAGAGGTACTTTCGAAAATTTTAAATCTACGTTTAATCGACCAACAGGGGTGATTACAATGAAAAGTTTTGTGAAAGTACTAAATTATGCGTTGACCATGCGACAACAATGAACATGCAATAGCGATATTAAGTCACAGTTTGCTGCGATTATCACAACAAAATCAGTCATTTTCATTATAAATAACAGCGAAACAGGTTAATGTTCGGAACATTTGGCTTTTTTTGGGACAAGCTCGTCATAATTTTCGACTCCTGGGGGCCTACCACCATGGCTTAAAACAGTATCATATTAATATTACTTTGCCTTGCGTACTGTTGAATTTTCAACCATCGGTTCAGCACCTAGAGTTGCAAATCAAACAACTGAAATTACAAAGTAATATTAAAATGTTTTTGTTTTAAGACATGGTGGTAAGGCCCCTGAAAGCCAGAAAGGCGAATCAATAGATGCGACCAAGAATGCTGTTAACTTTTAGAAACGATCGCAATCTAATCTTAGTCTCGCTCTGTCAAAAATGCCACTTGATAGTAATTTTCGCCGAGATGAGAATTCGACTAGAGACGAGCCCCGGAGAAAAGATTCAACTGTCTTGAATCTCGCATCGACATTAAAGAAAATAACAGCGATCAGAGAAAGCATTTGGCTTCTGAGCATACAATTACCTTTCGTAAAAAAACGTAAAATAAAAACGACATTTTGACCTTCAATTTCTCAGCATCCAGAAAGATTGCTCAAAATAAAAATTGCAATAATGGGAAGAATAATTATGTAACTATCGGTTCGTTAAGAATCTTTTTACACCCTTTATATAGGGTAGGTATACGACTAAACCATAAAAGACAGCCTTCCTACCTACCTTCCAAAAAAAGAAAAGATATAACAGAAGAAAAAATTCGACATTAGCCAAAAAAAGCTACACCAGATTCTCAAAGAGTTAATTAAAAATTATCTGCTAAGTCGTAAGAGCTCCTATAAAAATCCACTATCTCTAGTAATAATGCTCGAGCAGTAAAAAAACGAAATTGTCCCTACAAGGAATATTAAGGTAGTAAAATTTCGCGACATTTTTTTATAGACCGAGTGAAAACTCCGTGTTAAGGATTCTCGTACATTTGCAGTAATTTATCGTTTTTATCGTAGACTTGAGATAAGTGGAACGATTTATTACAAATGTAGATTCATACCTACTATTGTGTTGCTATAGAGATTTCGGAATAGAATTTTATCTACGTACGAAGGAAAGCTGAAGTCGATTTATATTGTGTTGGTAGGTACCTAGTATAAAATAGGTACCTACATAGGCTTAGAACTAGCACGCGTAGTAGATTATGTACGGAATATAAATCCGATAATTTTTTGTATAGGGAATACCAGTTTCACACATGATATTTATTTATTTTTATCTAAGTTTTTATTTCTGTGAAAAACATTTTGTTCTTAAGTAAAGTAGCCTAACTTACTCCTCATCAGCTTTCTGCCAGTGTAGTCCCATCAAAATCAGTCTAGCCGTTTCAGAGGTGGGCTGGAAAACAAACCGGCAGACAGATAAGAAAAAAAAAATGTTACCTATATACATCGATATGTGCTTTCACATGCATTTATTAAAAAGCTGTTATTTTGATATTTTGTAATATCCAGACCAGACCTTGTTTTAAACAGACATTAATTTCAATTATTTGTATAGATACGATATTCTAGTGATACAATACGTACCTATTCTGAAAATGTAAAATACTGTTGTCTCAGCTTATTTGATGTTTTTATTGTTTCTAATCTCGCATCGCCAAGGTTGACCGGTAATTTACTACTGCCAATTTTCAAACAGTAAAAAAAAACTGAAACCTAAACACAATAAAACTATGAGAGATAAAAATACGAACTACATATTTACGTAGTTATAGGCTCGTTAAATTAGATGGTGAGATATTTTAGGAAAAGAATTAGGGTTCCACGCAATAAATATTAAAACCCCGCAGATAGCTGATAGTCACGCAGGCGAAGTCGTGTGCATAAACTAGTAGTAAATAAGGTAACACACTTTTGTCTTGTGTCAAAACACACTATTCTTTGCATTTTAAGCCCTAAGCGCGACTGCTACGCTAGAGGTCTTGGGTTCGATTCGTAGACCGAGCAGAAGTGTTCTTGTGTTTTTCTATGAAATTTTCAGTAGCAACTCGGAGTCTGGATTTGTGCCCGGTTAGTGGCAATAGGCTCGCCCAATATTACATGAAACATAAAACATTGCGGCGCACTGTGAGAGTAAATTGGTACACCTCTGCCTAACCCTTAAAAAAATAGGTACAGGCGTGATGTAAGAAGTAGCAACTACTAGTTTTCAAAGCCCGCGTATTAAAGGCCCTAACACTCCTAAATCCGTTCATTGGAGGACCTGTAAACTTAACCTGCGAATTTTCAGGTTCACAGGTCAAATAGTTTTCGAGATTTCGAGTTTAGTCAGTGGGTGAACAAGTTTCCCTTCGCTTTTGATATTATTATATAAAAGATAGAGTTTCCAGGTTATTGAATAAAGTTAATACTTTAAAGCTATAATAATCTAAGAGTATTTTTTTAATTAATTAATTTTATATTGTTCGTTACTATATCGATATCTGTCGTGATGGCCCAGTAGTTGAGGCCCCCGACTCTTATACACGAGGCAGTGGGTTCGCAACCGGACACGGGCAAGTACCAATCAGATTTTATTCTATTTCATTTACGTTCTAAGTTTATTTTGGCCATCATGATATCGGTGAAGAAAAACATCGTGAGAAAACCTGAACTTAAGCATAATAAATATGAGTATGAAATCGCCAATCCGCTTTGAGCAAGTGTGGTGATTAATGCTCGAGCCTTCTCTGTATGAGAAGAGGCATTTACTCTGCTGTGGGACAATCATAACAGCCTGGTATTTTTTATTATTTCTACATTATTTATTTAAATTGCTTATTGTTGCTGCCTCGTTGGTCTTGTCGTTATAAGCGCGACTGCTACGCTTGAGGTCTTGGGTTCTATTTGTAGGAGAAGTGTTATTGTGTTTTTCTATGAAATTCTCAGTAGCAGCTAAGAGTTAGAATAATTTGTGCCCGGTTAATGGCAATAGGCTCGCCCCTTATTACATAGGCCCTAAAAACATACCGGCGAACAGTGGGTGTACATTGGTACACTTACAGGCGTGATGGTATGTGGTAAGTTATTGAGATTTTCAATAAGATAAATATTACTTAATGCCACATTTTTCCTTATTTTGTTATTATCAATCATAAAAATTTCCACGATATCGGTTATCCTAATCATACCGGAAATATCCGTTAGGTCCCATAATATTAGAAACACGACTTCAAAACAAAACATTACCTTTATCTATTGTTCCTTCCTACTTGTGTAAGGTTAGGGGACTAGAGTAATTAGTACTATTATCTTGTTTGTTAAAAAGGTGTCAATTGCTTTACTTATGAACATTTTGCTAAGTAATTTTGTCGTCTAAAAACCTTAATTGTCTTTGAGTTCAATTTTAATTCTTATGACCATTTTGCTAAGTTATTTTGTCATCTAAAAACCTAAATTGTCTTTAGTTCAATTGTTCTGAGGTCATCAACCTATTGTCTTTAGTAGTTACAAGAAAATGGAAGTAGTATTTTTTTATATCATTGGATAGCAAACTAGCCGACGGCCTACCTGACCTGATGTTAGGTAGGTAGTCACCGCTGCCTATAGACGTGCAATACCAGAGCCCTTGCAAATGCGTTGCTATCCCAGACACAAAGTTGAAATGTCTCATGTGGCTGTAATTACATCGGCACGCATATCCTTCAAACTGGAACACAGCAACGCTGCTTTGCGGCAGAAATAGGTATGAAGTATAGTAGGAGGCCCAGGAACCCCAGGCTGTTTTCCCCAGGAATGGGGCAGAACCGCCTCCTAAAAAATCCTGTAGCGAAATTTCCAATTATATTATAAAAAATATCTTTCAACCACAATCACGACAAATTACTGAGAATACAACAAAGGGCTTTACAAAATCATTATATTTGATTTTAGAATTTTTCTTAAACCTATTGTACCTAACCGATGAAGTTTACGTTATAATAAATCAAAGCGAGCCATTGTTTTCTTTTTCGAAAATGAACATTGATTTATTAGTAAAAATAAGGAATTTCTTACATAAAGAATAGTTCCAAAAAGAATATTGTGTTTTTTCTTTAATAATTATAAGCAACTGTAGAAACACTATGAACTTATTTGTGCCAAAATGTGTTACACTACTATACAGCAAATATACATCCAAGACATTGCTTAGAATAGATTTTAAACTTATCAACCATGACTATCTCAAATAATTACAATAAATTCGAAAAATTGGACAAATTTTGACGTGAAATGGTTATTTTAGGCAGAACTAAACCCACTTATAATAACAGGCACGCCAGGAGGGGTAATTCTAATAACTTTTAAGAACTTTTGCATTTTAATCTAAGCTTCAATCTGTCGAAAATGCCTTTATTTACACGACTGCCCTAAAAAAAAGTGTTATGTTTATAGGGTTAATGTATGTATATGAGTGTCTTTATTCCACCATAACTTCTGAAGGCCTGAACTGATTTCAATGTATGAGGTATCGTTACAATACCAAATGAATATGAAATAAAAAAAACTTTTGTGGTCACTTTGAAACGTAAATTATTAGCAAGCAAAATTTTTGTTACTATCAATGTCACTGAGATGAAATTGCGACTACATTTCGAACGTTTTTGATTATGAGAATTGGCCTTCTGGCTTAAAAGGTACGCGGTCATTACGGATTAAAAGATCTAGTTTTTGCTTTACCTTCCTACATTTTTGGGAACAGCAAAACCATACTTATTTCCAAGGACACAAGTGATGTGTTCCTCCATTTCTATTTATAGTCCATTCATATTTCAAGTTCACCGTTTTCGCAACTCCAATTCGCAAGCCGAAATCGAATCGCGAACAAACTGATAAACGGTTATTTCTTCCGACACTTTGCCGCTTACCTAGTGCCATAAAAATTTATACTCAGTCTTGAAAAACGACATGGCTTCCATTACTATTATAATAAAAAGTCTCAGGACAATTTTCAGTCTAACGAGTCCTATTCATCGCAGTTCTGCAATTTCTCTAATTTTTCGAAGTAATAAAGAAGTAATTATTGTTCGAAGTAGTTGTAATGATTTTGAATATCTTACT
The DNA here is from genome assembly GCA_932526535.1 of Caradrina clavipalpis. Taxonomy (NCBI): domain Eukaryota; kingdom Metazoa; phylum Arthropoda; class Insecta; order Lepidoptera; family Noctuidae; genus Caradrina; species Caradrina clavipalpis. The sequence continues at coordinate 6,001,874 of OW052110.1, forward strand.
GTGATTAATTTTCAAATCTATTTTAGATAAGTATAAGATTTGGGTTTTTAATAATGTATTTTTACAGGATAGTAATAAATTTGTAACATATTGAATAAGTTAAAGAAAATGAAATAAATTGTTGACAGTTTGTGGGTTGGTTCTATTTGTCAGATTATTTTGACCTAGACTCTTACTGACTAAAATTGAACCCGGTGTGCCCTTCCCACACTTAGTCGTATCCCGCGAACTAACGTGCCTTTCACGATCGCCTACTGGTGCGGCGCACACGGGCCTCCTCAGAAACGGGCCAGCGCTGTATTTGGCAGACCTTTTTTTTTTATGCACGAAGAAAATGCCTAACGCATTCCACGCCATCCGGGGAAACGACGTGGTTATGTGGGGCTTGCACCCACTAAAAACTCCGCGTGTGTACCTACTTCCGCCTTGATGAATGGGCCGCGAGAACTGCTACGCATGACGTTCGCGACCCGTATTTGGCAGACCTGACCTAAGCCGAAACTTCATTATTTTATGACACCACATAAGTAGGTACGTAAGCGTAGATATACGGCAGGCTTGGCGCTTCACAGCCCGGCTGTTTAGTAACTACAAATTAGTTAAAAAAATGAGTTATTTGTGACTATTGTTTTTATAGTAGTGGTATTGACTACGTTTAGAAAATGTATAGTGAATCAAAAACATTTATAGAAGACTGATAGGCTCCGATCTTTGTCGAAGCTCTAACTTTTGGGAGCAAAAGTACACTTTTTCATAAAAACGACTTTTTTTCGTGTTCCTATCCGACGTTTATAGATTTATTTGCTAGTGTTTTCTAGGAAATGTTTATTGGTACTACGATAAGATGTTTTTTGAGAGGAAGGAATTTGTTTATTTTTGGTGTATTTTTTATAGTGGTGTAGGTAGCAGAGGTTGTAAAATATTTGAGGGTCACTGAAAATAAATAAATATGGCGAATTTATATAGGCAGTTTGTTTTATGCTGCTATACTTTTATGTCTAAAGAATTGCATCTTACTAATACTTACTATTATATATAGGTAAGGGTCCTTATACATAAGCGGGTCGACGCATTGGGTTCGGTAGGTATTTAGAAAACAAGGTAATTTTTGTTTTCTACATTGCCGAAACGAATAGCCGCCACGCGGCGAGAAGAACTTTTTGGAAAGAAATAAAACAAAAGACGGCTTTTATTGGTAGACCAACAAATGTTTTAGTAAAATAATAGTATTACTCACTTTTCTTTAATGGCTTTTTAAACTATTTTATTTATTTAACACTGATTTTAAATATTCACAATATGACATTATTTCCATCTACGACATTTCTTTCATCTTTTGCAACAGTCACACACAATATCTTCACATCATTAATTGCATTGATTTAAAGAGGTCCACGTTCAGAAATGGGTTTCATCTGGAAACAGATTTGCAACACCTTACGCGATCAACGACGCGACAAATTGACGCGTGCTCATTCGCCTTTCATCAACGCGGCCAATGGGTGCGCGTGACTTGGGGTTGTATATTTCGGTCGTAATTTTACTTAAATATTTTATTAGGAACTAGCTTCGGTCTACGACTTCGTTTACGTCAAACTTAATATGATATTTAGTATTGCTTAAACATAGTTACCGTGGTTCTGGAACGCAAAGGGCATTAGGAGGAACATGGATAGGTTTTAGTCAGTAAGAGTTAGACACTCCCTTCCGCTGCACCCAGAACGGAACAAGTCAGTAGAGAATTTCCCATCCATAAAAAAAATAACAAAATTGGATACTAGCTACTAGAGCGACATGGCCCGCGTGATTTTTTCCCCGCGTGCAGTTACGTCTCTGGTTACTGCTCCGCTTAATTGTACTAGAATATATAAGGTGTTACCAAAATATCTGCCACGGATTTAATGGGAGGTAGTATTGTGTTTAAAGATTACAATAGTGAAGAAATTTCATACCCCAGAATAGTTAATTCAATTTGAGAAAATAAAGTAATTTAATAAACATTGGCTCTACTCTGCATAACGCGGTTCACAAATTAAAAAAAATGACACATTATCAATAATTTATCTTCACTATTGTAATCTTTAAACACAATACTACCTCCCATTAAATCCGTGGCAGATATTTTGGCAACACCTTATATGACAAACGGCAATACTTCAACTATCTACTACATCTAAAAATGAAAAACACAAAAAATAAGATAAACAACTTTCGCAATAATTTATAGTAACAGCTATTCTACTCGTAAGGATATTGACACAAAAAATGCATTGCGATTATCCTTATCAGGCGGGCTGTGTGTTAAAGTATTATCATTATCAACAAAACATTAATGCACAACCGATTATTTGTGTTTAGTATTAGTATTAACCTACATTTTGAAATTGAAATTTCATTTACACGTCTTATGACAAATTCTTTATTGCAAACTAGTGTACTAGTGTACAACTAGTGTAGGTGCAAATTTTTGAAAATGTTGACATTAAGTTAATTTAATAAGTATTTTAAACAAAATGAACACTCTCAATATTCTTCTATTGTTAACATTATGTAAACGTCGGGTACTATGATTTCCACCGATATCTAAAAAGTGGGATTTTCTATCAGGAATTCCTCAGTAACAGGCCAGAATTGTGTGGCACCCCCGTGTCTTGGAAAGTACGTAAAGAAGTTATTCCTGCGTCTGATTAGGTTGGATTCAAGATGCAATGCATTCAGTTAAACAATTTTTATTTCTATTTCTGTAGCACTTTAGTTCATTATTAACTAATCAATGCAAACTAGAGCATATAGCTGCATAGTATGCACTGATTCAAAGAATCTGTATATTTAACGTAATTTTATTTATCAAAAACATTTACAAATAGTGTTTAAAATCTAGCAGACTGATTCATTCACGTGTCTACGGGTATTATAGGATCGTGTGTGTGTGTACATCAATCTCCTTCAATCAGTTGCAACTCGCTCCAAGATCAACAAATACTTAGTAGGGTGAAGCGAGGTGCGTTTGTAAGCGATTGGCGATGAGATTTTGAGAGAATATTCTAAATAGTGCACTACTATCGTCATCTGCTTAGCCTTTTCCCAACTATGCTGGATTCGGCTTTCAGTCTAACCGGATGCAACTGAATACCAGTGTTTTACATGGAGCGACTGCCTATCGGATCTCCATAACCCAGTTACTGGGCAACACGATACCTCACTAGTTGTCAGACTTCTTGGCTTCTGTGAAGTCTTGACATATTTTGGTCATTAATAAACAAAACTCGATGAAATTTTTGACAGGATTTTTATGTGTTCCGGTTTGGAACAGTATGGGCGCCGGTGTAATTACAGGCATAAGAGACATTTCCACTTTATCTCTGGGATGGCAACGCATTTGCAACGCCTCTGGTATTGCAGATTTCTAAAGACAGCGGTGACAACTTAGCATCGGATGCGCCGTCGGCTTGATGTTATCCAGCAAAAAAAATAGAAGACGAAAAACCAAAGAGTAACATTTTTATGTTACGTTTCTTCAAACTACATTTCCCCTAAGCCCTTCCTGAATCAATTACATTGAAACAATGTTTCGCTGAAAAAGCACTTGCAAGTTTATGCTCCACGAAACAATAAAGTAATGGACTGAGATCCCACCGTCGCCAGACCTACGTCATTACACCATGACTGAAATAACAATATCCTGCAAAACGTACGGGGTGGAAGAGATGCTTGACCCCTAGCGTTATAGTACTTTCATCGCTTTTCCCAGTAATGACATCTTTATACAAAGTATAAAATAAAAGTCGCTTCTGTACGCTTAGATTTTTTAATACATATAATTTTTCTTTTAGGCCCCTTGGTTTTTTCTTGGATCCAGCATTGAAGCTAGCAAAAGAGAGAAGCAAATTGTGGAAAGGAAGACATCCACCACCACATGATTACTTGAAGCCCTAAGAACACCTGGCTCCCGGTCGTAAACTGCAGTGGTCTATTTGGAAAGCACCAAATCGACTGCGTACCCAAGTAGGCTACTGCAAACATAATCTGTCGAAATGGGTTATCACAGACCCGTCTGTTACCAAGTGCAATATCGGTGCTCTCTGATTAGATAAGGTCCTATATGCTGGAGAGTCCCAATTGTCCGTTCACCTGCAAATTTGACGATCTGAATAGCACCTCGGACGCGGCAATAAACGTGGCCACCTACTGGGCTAAATTGTATAAAATGATTATAAATATATCATCGATACGATAAGAAGAAGATTATAGCTTGCAAGAACGCATTCCTTCTTATGTATTCAGAAGTCTATTCACAAAATTTCTGCTATGACGTAGGTCTAGTGACTCTAGCTCTTAAACCAAAACGAAATAGTTGCACTCTGTCATGACAATTTCAGTTAGTTCGTAAACCTGAATTGGGTTAACATTGTATTACTTTGTTTTGAATATATTCAACGCCATATATTTAGTGCCACTGCAAAAGTGGCACTAAAAACAGTGTTATGTACCTACCAGCACAGAAAACATGTGAGTATTTTATTTTTTATAAAACTTTACCAGGAATTCCTTCTTTATCGTGCGTGCATTTAAAAACAAATAAACTCACATACACAAACAGCCAGACCTAGAACAAATAACTGTAAGTCATACAAATATTAGTTCCGTGCGGGAGTTGAACCCACGATATGCAGCACAACAGCCAATATCTTAGCCACTGCGCCAACTGTGCCGGTATATACCTACTCTGTGTATCTAGCTAAGCTTTTTGTACTGAATCAGCCAGTAATAAACATTAAGTTTATGCGCTGATTGTTTCCACATAATGGTTTCGATACTATCGTAGCACCTAAAGCCAATTGAGTATAGTGAATAAAACAAAAAGCTGACTAACTGTGCTAAGCGCGACTGCTTCGCTAGAGGTGTTGGGTTCGATTCTCAGTTCAACCAAATGTTATTGGGTTTTTCTATGAAAGAAATTCTCAGTAGTAGCTCAGAGATAAAATTTGTGCCTGGTTAATGAAAATAGGATCGCCCCCTATCACATGGGACCTAAACATACCGGCGAACTGTGGGTGTACATTGTTACACCTCTGACAAACCCTTCGGAGAATACAGGCGTGATGGGATCTATGTAAAATACCAGTTTTTGCGACAAAGTATAGGAAAGGCTACACGATATTCTTATTCAACAAGTATTTCTTATTCAACAAATATTTTCATCACGTGAACGGTGAAAAAACCAGTAAATAACATTTAATCCACTCACGTCTAAAAAACGCGTAATGTAAACGATAAAATTTTGTAGCACGGAACGTGTATACAGTAACTCTTATAGAACCATATAACTATCAACGGATGTAGCTTCTTTACCTCACAGATAGAAACCTACTTAGATTATCTATACAACGTACCATCACGGCTGTATTCCACGAAGGGTTAAGCAGAGGTGTACTAATGTACACCCACAGTTCGCCAACATGTTTAGGTGCCATATAATAGAGGCGAGCTTATTGCCATTAACCGGGCACAAATCGTAGCTCCGAGCTGCTACTGAGAATTTCATACAAAAATCTAATGACACTTTTTGCTCGACCTGGGAATCGAACCCAAGACCTCTAGCGTAGCAGTCGCCCTTAAGACCACCAGGCCAACGAGGCAGTTCTATACAACGTTATCTATACAACGTTGCTAGGTAAATTGGCTTTAGTTTTGCTAAAATAAGGCCGTTTTCACATTAGGACGTTAGCAGCGCGACAGTAGCGCGGCAGAAGTACATTCCTTCACATTACAAGAACAGATCAAAGTTTAGGTCAGTATGGCGCACTTCATTTTAAAAATAGATGCTGTGGGCGACAGCTCTTTAGCCGGATCCACACCGGACGATCCAAAATGGATCGGCGATCCCGCGATCCGCGATCCAAGATCGTGATGCGTGGAGCGTGGATCGTTCTAGGTCGATCCAACAGCAATCTTTTGCGATCCTGACTGGCTGCTCCAACGCGCTCCTGCCGATCCATACTGAATCAGTTGAATTTTGTCTGGCTATGGAGTCACACGTGCAACGACGGCGACGAATAGCCGTAGCAGCAGCAAGCTACATTTTACATTACGTTATATTTACGGCAAAAATTACGAAAACGAAAAAGACAGTACTGGGTTAAAACAATTTTTTAAAACCGGTTGGAATATGGGACTCGACTTTACAAAGAGTTCTTCATCTTCTCTTAGACCTCTATTTGTGTAATTGGTATCATTAGGATCCCATAAACATTATTCTCCCTATATAAAGAAATTAAACGGATACATTGCGAATTATCCATAACGGCGGATCACGCGATTCTAAAATCACAATCGTCCAGACCGCGCGCGCCAAGCGACTGAGGCCCCTTTGTGCGTGACCAAAAAACCGACAACAAATGGATCGCACGCGGCGAGGAGCGCGCGCTCTCCGCCGCGCACATGGATCGCGCGCGGCACGTCTACACTTCACGCTCCGTGGAGCGCGCTCCATGCCGCGCGCGATCGGAGCGCTTTGGATCGTCCGGTGTGGATCCGGCTTTTTGTTTTTTTATTATGAAATTCTGACGGGGCGACAGTCGCGCTGGAATTTTTGGACTAATCGTAATGATTTTGGATATTTAACGGTGATAAATTTACACTATTTTATCCTAAGTTGGATAAGGGCTGGTTTTTAAATAGTCAGGGGGCTATCTTACTATCTTTTACGTACGATTCTACGAATGCAATCTTATCTCAGTCTCAATTGAAAGAAAAAAGTGCCAAGGAATTTCTTGCTTGTTCTTCTCCATAGAGATCTACGTTTTAGAACGAGCAACCAGTTTCAACTTTAAACTGGAACTTTTTGAGAATTTAAAAGTGCCTGTAAATTGTCTAATTGGAATAAATGCTTTCACTTTGACTTAGAATCTGTCAAAAATACCTCTAATTTATCCATATTTTTTGCCATTGACTGTCGATTTTTTATTTTTCAGTTCTTCTCGCTTTACCCTTTCTGTGAGACATTTCCTTACGTCGGATATCAGTCAATGCAGAATTAATTTTGGCTTTCGTACGTAAATGTATTGTATAATTTTGAATCAATGCATTCCTTATAACGTTGGTATAGTTTATTTATATACCAACTGAAAATTCTGAATAAATTCGCTTTGAATTTCTGTGAATTTTGTAGTGATTGTAACCTAGTTTTGTATGTGGTTTTAATGTTGCTGCGCACTTTTTTTTTAACTTCATTTCTCGTTAATTGAACAGTAAGTATATGGTTTCAATCAGTCACAGTTTTCATAAAATTTTGCATAAAATATTGTTCATTATAGTTTCCCATGTTTTGCTTAGGTACTTGCATGCGCTAAACTTCCAAATTATAATAAGTACCTTCAATAATTAACGCTATACAAATAAAAACTCCTTACCTCCCGTGCCAATCAAAGACAGTGTTAACATTTAACTTTTAATCATAAGAATATATTTATTCATGTAAATTACATGTTTAAATATAACTATAAAAATATATAAGTTTAAATTATATTCCTTAATTATAAACCTTGTTAAAACATTAACAAAAAAATACGATGACCTTCCAGAAAAAAATGTTGGACAGGTACCTACACTAATTCAAAACGACGAGGCACTTTTAGAGTTAATTAAAAATAACTTGAAACCATTGTAACCGTTAGTAAACGGTCTCCGAAATTAACACGACACCCTTTAATGGGCACCCCTGGAATAATAAAAGAAACATTTAGCAATAATATTTTTGAAAACTCCGTCAAAGTGTCGGTGAAATACACTGAATAATATAAATTGATGTGTTGAAAACTTTCAGTCATTAATATTCGTTATTTTTATTGCACTTATAATAAAAATGTTGTGCGAGACTGATAGTTTCGTTGAAAAGCTCTTTGAAAACTTACATCATCATTCTTCAGCCTCATTCATCTATCTCTTAAATTGGCATGTCCTTTGCGTCTAATCTTTTCTCGCCATCATCTTCTTAGTAACTCTTTGTGAAGGAGCTCCTCCAGGGAAGTATTACCACCATACTTATTTCTGACGCAAAACAGCGTTGCTGTCTGTGTTCCTCAAAGTCAAAGTCAAAACATTTATTTCAATACGACCATTTACAGGCACTTTTGAATTGTCAAGAAGTTACAGTTTAATATTGAAGCTAGTTGCTCGTTCCAAAACGTAAGTCTCTATGGAGAAGAACGAGCAAGAAAGCGGCAAGAGAGCCTGGCTAGAGGGTGTGGGTGCTGGTAATTACAGACACATGATTTCAACTCTGTGTCAAGACCTCTGGTATTGTAGATGTCTATAAGTCTAAGTGGGTAATAGTGTTCGTGTCGACTCTGTATGAGAATAGGTCTTTGCCTTGCAGTAGGAGAGTAATAGGCTGGTATTTTTTCTTTGGGAAAATTATTTGTTATCATGAGTACAATCTTCTTCTTCCTGCCCTTATTCCAAGTTACTTGGGGTCGGCGCAACACGTTTTCTTCTTCCATGCCGTACAATCATGTGTTTAATTATCGACCACAAATTACCAGCGACACAAACCCATAGGTATTTATTAAAAAACTGACCGATTTTAAATTTCAATCGCACAATGGAGCGAATAAAGTTTATTGGCAAACTAGTTCAACCGTCGCGACTGTTTTATGATCGGAACACACTGTGCAGATCACGAAATTTTATGAGTTCGGTCATTTAGACTTCGACGGTCCTGTCGTGAATTAGAGCGGGACGATATGCAAGTTTGTGTTTAAAATTATTTTCTCTTTCACATATCGTGGCCTAATTCTCTCCTCTTGGGCTTACCGAACACCTCCATGTATGGTCTACGATTTCTTGTGGTTTTAGAGCTAAACGATTTTTTATATTTTTGGGAACTCTTGCCTGGCTTTCAGGTATTGTTAATTTTCTTTTTTGTGTGGAGTTTTTTTGAAAATATCATCTAGCAATCTTTGGAACTATCAGATGGGTTTGGAAATTTCTTCTTTTGATATACAAAAGCTGAAATTTTATACTGATATAATATATCAGCTAGATAGCTAGATTCATGAGGAATAGGTAGCATAAATATCACGCTACGACACGGGAGCGTAGCAGTAACCAAAGACGTAACTTGTTATGGGTGAAAAAAACCAAGCGAACGAAATCGCGAGCAGAAGCTAGTACTTAATAAGAAACTTCTTTTAAAATAACTTTAACAGATAAACGATAACAATACAAAAGAGATAGTTAACTTTTAATTAATTATTAAAACAAAGTTTCTTTCAACTAAAACATTGATGTAGTCTTTATTGGTCTCTCAATTTATTCATAGATAAGAAAGTTACAAAGGGCATTAGCTATTTATAGATCTTATAAGTATAAATAAATGTCAAGTTCTTTTTTAGCTTTTCGTATATTTATTGATTCTGTAATAAATTACTTTAGTTGCTAATGATAATAATTGATTAATACAACATGACATTTTTGCTTTTACAAGTTTTTATTTTAGGTAGACTGGGTCGTCGTTTGCCGTCTACTAAGAAAAACAGAGGAAAATAATTAAGAGGTCAAAGTTGCTTTATAATCCATACAGATTCTTATAATGGTCAGATTATGTATAAACCATATTTACCTAAATAAAAGTCTGACACTCCCTCCCGCCCCGCCCAGGGCGGGGGAAGTTATTTGATGATTCCCCGTTCATAAAAAAAAAAAAAAAAAAAAAAAAAAAGGCCAATAAGGCCAATGATGAATAGGGCCAATGATGAATAGGGCCAATGATGTAGGTTATAGTTAACCTAAATAGGTTAACTAGTTATACATAGGTACTCCGCGGTGTCACCCGCGTTCAGTTACGACTTACGTCCTTGGTTGCTGCTCCGCTCCCGTTTATTGTAGCGTGGTATGCTTAGGTATAAAACCCCATTGAAATCCGTTGCGAAGTTAAGAAGTTCTTACCGTACAGACGGCGGAAAGCGATTTTGTTTTATACTACGTAGAGATGTATGATGCATATGGTGGTATTTTGAAAAAAAGAGCAATTAACAGTTTCGTGTGAACCACCAACAGTTCGCCATTATGTTTAGGTCCCATGTAATAAGCTTCTATTGAGAATTTTATAAAAAAAAAACCAATAACACTGCTCAGAATCGAACCCAAGACCTCTAGCGTAGCAGTCGCGCTTAGGAGCACTAGGCTAACGAGGCAATCCAACTGTTATTATCTATATGAAACTTGTATGTATGTACCTACAATAGGTACATACATATATAGATGGGGGTGGTCGTCTGTGAAATGTAATTTCATAGAAAATCCATCACGTTCGTGACTCAGCAGTAATGGTCATGCTCAAAACGACGCCGCCATTTGCACACGCTTACAACTTTGTGTTAGATTAAGATATGGATTTGAATTTTACTATTTGAAAAGGGAAATTTTAAAGGAATTAAATCTTTTAGTCACTTATGAAATTTTAATTCTAGGCTTAATAAAATTGTCGATATGTTTGTGTGTGTGTGCTGTGTGTGTAATTCTCAGTAGCAGGTCGGTGTTTGTGCCCGGTTAATGACAATAGGCTCGCCACCTATTACATGGGAGCTGAATATACCGGCGAACTGTGGGTGTACATCGGTACACCTCTGCCTAACCCTTCGGGAAATACAGGCGTGATGGTTGATGGTGATGGCAGGCAAGGTTGATATTTAAACAACATTTTTTGGCGCAAAAAATAATAAGCTATCTTTTCGATTAAGCGATGGCGATAAAATGAAGAATATTTATTTTATATAACTGTATATCCCAATATACAAGACTGCTGTACAGTCAGCATCAGATAGATTGGAGCTTCCTAAGTAGTCAAAATCATTATGAAAAACATAAATTCTTATTTATGTTCGCAGACATTGTTCCAATCTATATGATGCTGACGATACCAGACCCGGGATCCCTTTGGGCCATCCCCTTTTAATAAAAAAGTTCACATAAATTATAATGTACCTTTTCCGATATAAAAAACGGTTGAAGCTGAGTAATCTTAGACCGTATTTAAAGATCAAAGAATATCAAAGAAGGCTCACGGTACCGTTTTCTTATTAAATCTAAAGGTTCCTTTTTAATTTACTATAAATTGCCGACGGATTTATTTAAAAAATACAGTTTTCTTAATAAAATATAAATCAAGCAAATATTTCAATATCAATTTTAATTAGGATCCAATATCGTAACTTTTGTGTTCGATTGAAAAGAATTATGAAATGGAAGGAAGGAAGTCAAATTAAAATGGGAATATTTAAATAAGTACCTAATCAAATGAGAGATAAAGTTCTAATTAGTTTGTAGTAAGTGGGTTTATTCACCAGATCGGATATTTAATAGGATTTATTTGAATGATTAGTCATCTTCTCCCTTCTCTCTTTTAACATCGGATGAGCCATCGGCTTGTTTTCCATCCAAGGACACAATCATCATCATCATCTGCTTAGCCTTTTCCCAACTATGTTGGGGTCGGTTTCCAGTCTAACCGGATGCAGCTGAATACCAGTGTTTTACAAGGAGCGACTGCCTATCTGACCTCCACAACCCAGTTACTGGGCAACACGATACCTCTTGGTTAGACTGCTGGTCAGACTTCTTAGCTTCTGACAATCCATAACAACTGTCAAATATCTACGAATGACAGCCGGGACCAACGGCTTTACGTGCTTTCCGAGACACGGGGGTGGCGCACCAACAAAACAAACTCCGGGCTGCTACTGAGAAATTCCTAATGGAAAAACTCAATAACACTTGTCGCCCGACCTAGGAATCGAACCTGGGATCTCACGCGCTTGCGATCACGAGACCAATATAAATGGAAATTTAAAATTTAGCCAGAAAACGAATATTTTTGCTTGTGTGTATGTGTATGTATTGAATAAGATATATGGGATTGACACATAGGCACGTACGTATACATATATAAAAGTCCAAAAAAGAAGAATAGAAAAAGGTATCCTCTTGCAAATACGAAAGTTTAGATAGATCTTTGTTACTCAATCACGCCAAAACGGATCTAGATGAAAGGTACAGTGATAGATTATAGTCTGGAAAAACACATATCTAGGCTACTTTTTATCCTAGAAAAATGTACAATCTCCGTAGGATAGTACATCAATTTTGACGCGGACGAAGTCGGGGCAAAATATAGTAGCTAGCAACAGTACAGGGCTCTCAAGTTCTGTATAATACCATCTTGTAGATACTATTGTCAAGTAGGTAACATTATTGGTATTCCAGACATGAGAGGCCGGACGATTTCAATACACTATGAATATCTGTTCGATCTAAGTTCGCTTATGGTACATGTGCCTAAGTAATTTAGGACATCTATAAATCGGTCTGGTGAACTTTGTATGATGGATTCTTTATAATGTATTAGTTAATAATAAAATTCTGCAGACTAATCTCAAAGGAGACTAGCCAAGTACGTAGGAAGTGGTCTAGTGCACAAGTGTGTGCGCAAACTTAGGTGCACTCCCTCTTCCCAAACTCTCACACTCTGATGGATCCGGGGACGGCACTACGACCGGAGAGAGATCAGGTGCAGGACCAACCGCTTTATATGTTTTCCGAGGCACAGGGGTGTTACTCTATTAACTTCCATACTCCGGGCTACTACTGAGAAATTTCTATGGACAAACCCAAATACATTTTTTGCACAACCTTGGAATCAAAGCAGAAATACAACGCTCAACAGTTGCGTTTGCAACCATGAGACCAATTAGTTAAAGGCCGTAAAGATAAGTATATGGCAAAAAAAAGTGTGTTTTTTTGCCCTTAAAAATATTTTTGATAGGTTTTTACATACAAAAATTTGAACCTTATATTAAGACGAATAAAGTATAAAACACAGCAATAGCTTACATAATATTGAAAGAACCATTGAGTATTTCTAAAAATAGAAAAGCCTTTCGCCTTTTCTGAGGAATACGACTGGAAGATCAAAAGTATTTCATAATTAGAAACTCTCAATGAATGTTGGATTCGTGTATTCCTATTCCGATAATGTATCATGATTTTCCTGTTGTATCTATTCGAACTAAATATATTATTTTGTTGGCTAGTAAATAAATGTCTGCCTCGTAAGTCTTAAGCGTAATTGTTACACTATAGGTGTTAGGTTCGATTCCTAGGTTCTTCTTTTATCGTATAGTAAGGTCTTACGACCCCAAATAAAATGGGATAAGGGCAGGAAGATGATGAAGGTCTTACGACCCCACACACCCTAATGTCAAAATTTCTAAACCGCCTCAAGGGCCTCTGACATGGTTACCGATGTCAGTGATGTCCAAGATAAACTTAGAATGTACATATGAATTAGAAAAAGTCACATTGTTACTTGCCCGTGCCCGGTTGCCAACCCACAACCTCGGTCCTCGGACGATTCCCAGGTCGAGCAAAGTGATATTGGGTTTTTGTATGAAATTCTCAGTAACAGCTCGGAGTTAGGATTGCGTCCGGTTAATGGCAATGGTAAAGGTTCGCCCCCTATTACATGGGACCTTTACATTCTGGCGAACTGTGGGTGTACATTATTACACCTCTGTAAGTAAGTATTGTATAAGTTTGGGGTCGGCAGCGCACGAGTGATGCCTCTGGTGTTGCAAGTGTCCATAGGCAGCGGTGACCGCTTAACATCAGGCGGGCCGTTAGCTTGTATGCCACCTCCAGTGGTATAAAAAAAAAAGTATACCGGCGGCGTAGGTTGAATCTACATCTATACGTGTATAGTGACAACTTCCAAAAAACTGTACCGGATATGATGCAGAACCAATATTTTAAAAACACATTAATTATAATTTCAGCTAGTCATTTCAGAGATGTCAAAACAGCTGCTTTTTAAAAAAACCTCGTGTCATAACATTTCCTGTTATATTTTAATGTTAACTATAATTAGTCGGTATTAGCATGTAGATTGATTTAGTAATCGATCATTTTACTTTTGGTTCATGTACGTCGATTCTGTAAAATTCAGACATGAACTCGCATCTCACGTCGCTATTCACCCTCACTTCGCTTAAGGTTCAAAATGACATTGATTCATTTGACACTTTGAAGTGCGTAGTGAGCGTCGAAGTGACGGTGGAATTACCGTATAGAATGCCACTTCTTACGTGATCTCATACTTGATCTGTTAAAATTTCCCCGTCAATTTAGTTCAACTCGCTGACATGCTCGCAAGAGTGGCGCTAGTGTAAATTCGAATTATCAACCGAGTTTTTAGAATGCCAATCAAGAAAGTCACAGCGGATTCAAATTCGAAGCTTAGGACGAGGTTTTACAGAATCACACAGATGATTGTTATTTGTGGAAATGTTGGGGCGTATATAAATATTATTCTAGTTGTTCACTAATAATGATGAGTTTAGTCGTCGAAGTACTAGTGTATTCTAGACATCATAGATTCTAGATTCTAGACATTCTGGATATTGACGGTTAATGCCTACTGTACTATGTAAGGATCGTAGCAGGTGGCGTTCCGTGTTTTCTGCCTACCCCCATGGGACAAAGGCGTGAGTATATGTATGTATGTACTGTCCTTGGGACTTGCCCGGTATTGAAAACGCGACCTCATACATAAAAGGCGGATACCTTATCCACTGCAATGATGACGTCACTTTCTTAGAGATATACAAGAGCAAAAAAAAGCAGTGGATATTCTATATAACATAATAGCTTCTGTCCGCAACTTCGTTCGCTTGCTTTTAATCACCCGTGTTAACTTATGCCTTTAGTTACTGCTCCGCTCCCGGGTTTTGTAGCGTGTTTTATCGCCTATAGCCTTCCTAGATAAAAGAACTAACCAATCCAAAAATAATTTTCCAATTCGAACCAGTAGTTCTTAAGATTGGCGCGTTCAACCAACCAAACAAACAAACTCTTTAGCTTTTTAATATTAGTATCTGATAGTATAGGTTATAATGTATGACGAAGGAAGACTATGATTAAGTGATTTCTGTCTCTGACACAATAATAACAGCATAGGTACCAAATAGGTAGGTAGGTAGATACAAACCAAAGAAACAACTACTATTATACTTTTTTCTCATATTTTTTTAAACTATGTTCTAGTTAGCTAAGTAATTAGTTAGCTTTGTTAAACGCACATACACTGAAATCCGTGTTAGTTTATAATCGTTTTACCTATTAATTAAAGTTGCATTTACAAGAGCAATTAATTTTAATAAATTATGGAGAAAAATGTGGGAAGATTATAAATACCTGGTAACGTTTATACACAATGTAGGTACTTATTTATCTTGTGCCAACCTTGATCAGCTGTAATAGTCCGTCATTTATAGGTATTGCTAGCTTATGCGTACGACTTCGTTTGCGTAAGTGACGGGTATTTGCGCGGAACATTAATTCATTTCCTGAGAAAAGATTTTTATTTTTAAACATCGTTAATAAATAGCTGTTAAATACAAACAGGCACTTCTTTTTTTTTTTGTATAGGTTATGTATTTACAATTCTTCTTTTCTAGGATTTCTAGTATGAATATCACGCAAGATTTCTCAAAAGAAAAATTAATGTGACGAACTGGTTGACACCACTAGCCAATAATTTCAAATCACAACTTCTCTAAAAAGGCACTTTATTTTACCCTTGAAAACCGGTTAATTTTTAATTTATTGTAAAATTAGATTTTTATTTACTTTAAGATCATTAAATAGTTAGTCAATTGATTAGGCCTATAAGTGACGTCACAGCGTGCTATTGACATACAAAATCTATGAGAGAATCGCGTTTTAACAAATCATAAAAAGTATGTCAATTGATGATGGTGTCAACTACCCAATTGGGTAGATGACACCACTAACCAATAATTTCAAGAAACAACTTCACAAAAAAAACATTTAATTTTAGACTAAAAACCCGATGATTTTTTAAATAACTATAAAAATCGATTTTTAGTTGCTTTGAAATCAATAAATAGTTAGTGAAATGAGATGACAAAAAAGTGACGTCATAGTTGAGTATTGTCATAGAAAATCTATGGGGGAATGGCGTTTTGACAGCTCATAAAAAGTACGTCAATTGATTAGTGGTGTCATCTACCCAATTGTTAACCGCGCTACTGTGATTGG
This sequence comes from Caradrina clavipalpis, assembly GCA_932526535.1. Taxonomy (NCBI): domain Eukaryota; kingdom Metazoa; phylum Arthropoda; class Insecta; order Lepidoptera; family Noctuidae; genus Caradrina; species Caradrina clavipalpis. Next base: position 6,017,990 of record OW052110.1, read on the forward strand.
TAGTTGACAATTCAGTCCACCAATCACTACTGTGTTTACGTGGCATTGTCAATTTTCTACATACATTTTTCATTCAAAAAACCCGCGGGCAGATAAGTAGGTGTCTTTAAGAAAATATTTTCGAGTAACAATGATTAATTTATTTTTGCTGCAGGTATTTTCAACACTTTTACGTCTTTCTTATCTTTTGTTTACAAGAGTCTTCTCCTTCATTATTAACAAGAAATTCTTTAAACACGTCATAAACTGCACACGAATCTATGCTTAGTTTATTTTGAAATAACAAAACAAATAAATATCGATACGAATCTATTTGTAAAAATATATTTTATGACGATCGATTTTCAGACGTATGTGCATTTAGCTGTTCCGAAATTATTTACTTCAAAATAATGGAAATGTTTTTCATTCTGTACGTCATCAATAATGATATCAGCGTCAGAGAAACTAAAAATATATAAGTAAATGTTTGACGTGAAACATGACGAGAAATAAGACTAATTTCTGATTATAGATTGTTGAAATAGTGAACATCTTACTCTTAAAATACGAATGCAGTTGAACAAAACACTGTGTAAAGTGAAAATGACAAGACACTAGATAAAATTCTTCATTTATTCCTCAGAACTCAATGTCCCAACCTTTATTTTATAGGTCCTATTTTCGTTTATTATCTACTTCTAATAATGGGTGTAAAAATAAACGTATCCCAAGATTTCCCTATCATTGCAATATTTTTTGTCCTATGCAATACCCGAGAACCTCCATGTTACAGTGTTGAGACTTTGAAGTTTTTTGTTCCTGAATCAAGTTGTTAATGATCCATCTAAACTTTAACTAGGAACCCTACACTGTTGCTTGCACCATTAAATACGATAATTTGCGTAGGTTGTACTTGTAGTGCACGCTACGAAAAACAGAGTAAAATTAAAAGTCGTAACCGATCATAATTTTTGCTCAAAGTTACTTGATTTCACAGGCTGTATGCATAGTTAACATCTTCTTCTACGGCAGCCATTTTACGCCTTCACAACTTCAGTATGATATCCCAACCTCAAAAATATCAAGTAGTACACGTCAATTTGATAAGCATGTACCCAGCTGACAGCCGAGCCTTTCCCGAGAGTTTTGTTATGGTCGGTCTCAAACGTAGCGTCACGTTACTGGCGTGTCGTGTTACTAAGTAATTGGCAACTATGTTCGCAACTAATAGTTGGGGGGATGGGCGGGGGTGTAACTATGTGCTTAGATATATCGTGGTGACACATATATGGGATGGAAGGGACTTTGTAATGAAACCTTTTACCATAGAACTTTTATATTAACGGCTAGTTGTACGGAACTCGTTTGGAAGAGTCATCGAGGCCCTAAAACGCAAAGGGCATTGGGAGAAACACATACTCATACATAGACAAATCACGCCTGTATTCCCCAAGGGGTGAGGCAGAGGTGTACCAATGTACCTACACCCAAGAGGAACATGGATGGGTTGTAGTCAGTAAGAGTCTGACACTCCCTACACATGCCTAGAACCGAAGACGTGATTTAATGATTTCCCTCTATAGTAAAAAAATACATTTCAGGATACTTCTAGACGCCCAGGCCCAGGGACAGAAATTCTTCTTGGGTTATTAAAAAAAAAACAGCTACAAAGTATGTAAACATTTTGACAGTATAGGTGCTGCACATAAGTATAGAACAGCAACTAGATTGGTGGTTTAAAATGTACATTCAAAAATATATCTACACCATACCGACATTAAGTCTATTTCATCTTACAAGTAAACTTAAATATTCGAACTCGCGAAGGTCAAAAGCTGAACAAACGCACAAATAAAGTCTGATGATAAATTAGTATTTGGAAACTCGAATCAATACAAACTTAAGATAAACTTGTACAATTGAGGAATTAATTATGTTGTCTCCTTGGTTTTAGAGAGGTCTGTTGTCAGGTTTGTTTGTTCATTGTTGATAAGGGTGATTATTGTTTGGCTAACCATTAAATTTCTTGAATTTATGGAACAGTTGCATCAATATATTTGAATTCAAGGTTTTTTGCAACAGCACAATTTTTTTTTTTGAGGTAAAACTAACTGTTGCCCGCTACTTCGATCGCGTAGTGGTTTCTTTTCTTTACTTAAAATTAAAATAAATAAAAAATATTAAATACAAGTAGCCTAAGTACCTACTCCTTATAACTTTAGCTATCTGCGAGTGAAAGTCCCATCAAAATCGGCCCAACCGTTTAAGAGATTAACCGGAACACAGACAGACAGACAGAATTAAAAAAATATATATATTTATAATGCCGGTACATACGTATTCACATGCATTTAGTGAAAAGCTGTAAATTTGAAATTACACTTTAACAATATTTATTTGTATAGATTTATTTTTAAGTATAAAAAATTAGATACTTATTTATTTTTTTGTTTTATTGTTGAAGGCTATCATATTATTTCAATTGTTTGTATATTGACAAAAATCGCTGAAGCATTGACAAATAGTTAATGATGTTTTTGTAGACAGTTGGACTTAAAACTACATTGATATCTATCGGTAAATTACCTATATCTAAGATCTTAAAGATAAAATATTATTGTTTCAATAACGAATAGGGCATCGTGTGGACGTTGACATTTATTAGTACACAATGGAACGAATGAAAGTATTCAATATAAAGTGTGTTTTTATTACTTGCGTGTTGTTTAGTAAATAAATAACATATGGTACCTACACTGAGATTGTGATTTAAAAAAATCGGCTTTATTAATGTATGTTTATAAAGAACACGGTTTAGTTAAAATATTAGATATATAAATATGCCATGCAGTTTTAGTATTACATACCTATTGACTCTGTGAGCTGAATAAAAAGCGAAAAGTTTAAAAGTAGGATTCAAAAGATTTTAAATTGGTAGTACATAATTTAACATAAGTTACAATGTTCCTGCAACATAAAGTTTTTTCTTTTTACTTGAACACTTTTTGCGTTTAGTATATATTTTATAAAACAAAATATTTGTTAAATTACCGTATGTTAATGTTAATACGATCAAGATTTCTTCAAAACTATAATATTTTCATGACTTTCTAAAATTGTTTTGTTCTCACTGCACTCCAGACGTAAAGTTCATCATTTCACAAGTAATCCATCTCCCACACCCTTTATATGTATAGAGGAACTTTTAACTGCTAAACTCTCAAAGCGTTCCCTACTAATTATTTCTAACATCGTGTTGAGAACACTGAAGCTACACTACACTTTAGAAAATTAATAATTTAAAGTTTAGCTTACGCTGCATTTATTATAGGAACTCTATTTATACAGCGTGTAACGGAAAGGGTATATCCATACAAACGGGGTTAAGAGTGTATCCGGTACTGAGTCTCTATACAAAATTTTAGCTCAAAAGCAATAACTTTGAAAATACATAATATTTTTTTTAATTTCGGCAGTTTATTCAGTTTAACAAACTTGTCAGGAGAAACAAGTTTTTTACGGAGTTGTTTCTTAGTGTGTAGTGTGTAGTTCATTGACACCGATCAGCTGACTTAGTGTAATGATGTGTAGAATCCAATTCGAAACATTTGGTTTTTTGCTTAAATGTTGCTTAACTTTATAATTTTGTGAGTATAGGTATTAAAAAAATGTTGCTATGTGGTTTGTTAACACCAAAAGAATCCGTACCTTTGATATGTATATCCCTTTCCGTCCCACGTTGTATAGGTATTCTATTTAAAAGAAAATAATGAGCACTTATTTTTAGAAAAAGTAATTTCTATCCTAAATCGGATGGAAAATAAAAATACTTAGACAAATTATAACATTTTCTAAAAGGCAGTTTCGCATGGAGAAAACTAGGTAAGAAACTGAACTTTTATATAAACTGAAATTAAAACAATATTTTTAATTTTATTTATTATCAAAATGATTACAATTTTCTGCTGCGCTCTGTATTTCAGGTTCGCTCCGGCATGGAACAACTATTTATATGACCTACAGGCAGCTGTTCCGGATCTGTTAGATTGTGAGTTTATACGTTTGTAAACGTACCCTCGATACAGGAGACATTCCAAGTCTGGGACAGGGGAGCACCACCATCTCTTATAACAGTATTGTATTAATATTACTTGGCGTTGTTGCTCTATTAAATTTTTAACGCTTGGGTCAGCAGCAAGAGTTGAAAATCCAACAACGGAAATTACAAAGTAGTATTTAAATAATATTGTTTTAAGAGACGCGCGAAAGCGGCAGGATGCAGGCAGCTTCTAACGGGTCTCATTGGAAATCTATGGGGGAGGCTAATGTCCAGCAGTGGACGTCTTGTGGTTGATATGATGATGATGACGATGCGTTGGTATGCGCCCTGATTTTCTTCTTTTGTCAAAGTTTCAGCAATAGTTTTTGTGGTAACATAGTAACATACCCTTCTCAAGCTATATTGCTCGTTCACGTGCAAAGCTCTCCGCAAACCCTTGAACCCCTAAACTCCCTAATGAGGAGTTTCATAACTTGTACATATTTGTACAGACCTATATTTGTTTGTCTCACCAGCAACCGTTGTTTTGTTACTACATAATACTGTGTAAACGTTGGTAATTAACTGTAAGTAATTTTTACGTAATTTCTGGTAATTTCCATTGTCTTTTTGGGGTTAATTTTTGAAAACATAATAAAAGTATTTATACTGGATAACCTTTAATTAACTGGCTATTTTTCAGGGAATTAAAGTATTAATGAATACGAATAACTTTTAGTAACGGACCAATTCCGAAATATGAAAACCAAAACAGCTGTTCACAATAAAGCACCACAGCACGATCAAAACGTATAGCGACACTGAGATTTACTTGGATCCCTTGAAAGATGGCTGATGAATTTCAAAAACGTGTAATAAAAATACCGCTAGACGGTAAGTACACTTTATCCACCACCTATACGTTCATACTAAATTATATAAACTTGCTATATAATTTTATAAATATGATGTGTAGCTCTGTCTGTCTGTCGTGCGTTCACTCTTAAAGCGCTGAACCGATTTTGATGAATTTTGAATTAGACCTTGGAAAAGGACATAGGCCCCTTTTGTTGCAAATAAAGGGGGGAAAGGATTGAAATAGGGTTTAAAAATTTGTATGCGAGTCCCTCATTATTTAAATTAAAAAAAAACCCGATATGATGTACCATTTTTGAAAAATTACTAATATAACACGACGCCTTCCGCCATCTATCGGATAGTGAGCACCACTCTACGCCACCCAAGTAGACCACATCACAAACAAGATCAATCAACGATAAGACATCAAAGAACAGACTATTAGTGACATCTAACACTGGACGTGTGAAGTGTCCGTGACGTCAATGATGTCAGTAAATAAACCCTATAAGTCATCCAACGTTGGTATTATTCCACCGCCACCATCATAGTATCTTATTCTAAATATACCGGCGAAAGGTGGCTGTAAATAGGTATATACATCTCTGCCTACCCTTTCGGGTAATACAGGCGTGATGGCTTCCTAAAGTAACTATTCCACATGAACGAAGTCGCGTTCAAAAGCTATATCTATACTAATATTATAAAGAGGTAAGATTTGATTTTTTGTTTGTAACGAATAGGCTCCGAAACCACTGAACCGATTTTCACAATTTTTTCACCAATAGATAGCTACATTATTCCTGAGTAACATAGGCATATTACTTCACGCTACAACCCACAGGAGCGGAGCATTAACCGAAGATTTATGGCGGGTGAAATAAGCCACACGGCCGAAGTCGCGAGCAGCTTGCTAGTTATAAATGTAACGATGTTAAACAACACCAAATTCATTACCCTTAGCCGTCAAATATTTTGACACACGATTCTAAATACCAAAGGTTGGGGAACCCAGTGGGACTGAATAAATATGAAGAAGGGGTTATAAGCACAGAAAAGGCAACTTGTGAAAATATTGCAATCTTTTTCTAGCGCGTTATTTGCACAAACCTTGTGTGCAAATACTCGAGCCAATTATATTGTCCTTTTATTGTTTAAACACGTGTTGTTTGAACTTTGCTTCGAGAAAGTTCAATTCATTGACTTGTTTTTCTTTTTATTAGAACTGACGCAGTTATTAAGTTTTCCTCGAAGAAAATTAAATTTACAGGTTGTGTAAATAATATTTTTAATAGGGTGTATGGATTTTGGATTTATAGCTACTGATGCTGTGATAAACATGGCCACCAAACGTAGCCCAAAAATTATCTAAAATCATCCACACGAAAAGAAGAAGAAGAATCGGGTGTAAAAATCACCTAATGGAGCCAAAAGTTCTTCCCATTATCGATTTCTTTTACACTAAACAATCTTTCTAGTTACGAAGATATTGAATGATATTTTATTTTCTTGCGTTTTTAAGAAATTATGTTTTAAATGTAGCAATAAAACTCTAAATATTCCCATGACCTTTGTACGAAAATGCACAATGTTTTGTGCGCTACGATGAAAAGTGATTTCTCACACCTAAATTAAAACTCGCTTTCCAGTAATAACTTTTGCTCAGTTTTACTTAGTTTGATGGCAGTATGATGATGAAGTTGGCAACTTGGTCCTTGCCATCGAATTTTTTATTACGTTATAATTATGATTTTTGGTTTAATCTCTTAAATATTTTAAATCAAAAACAATTGCTGTATGTTAAAGGCAATGAAGAAAGCATATAACAATTCAAAACAATTTTATTTGTATTATCTTTTACAAGTAATAAATAATAACTGATAATAATCAACAAAGTAATTTGGCTACAAATATTGGACTGTTGTTGATCGTCATTTAAAATGTCTACGGTAATAACAATCATTATTGTAATGAGTTTAGACATTTGGCATTATCTAGTATTATTTTAGCGATGTGTCATGCTGACTGTAGAATTATAAATTACAAGATTCTGCACGCCACTTCGCCTGTGTGGCAGTCATCACATAAAGCGTAGCCATTGACTAAATTAATTAATTATATTAGTGCAATATTTTTTGTAACAGAAGCAGGAGCTTCAGTCTACTTTTACTTACAAACAAATATATTACAAATGGTACAAACGAACTGCCTCGTTGGCCTAGTGGTCCTGAGTGCGACTGCTACGCTAGAGGTCCTGGGTTCGATTCCCAGGTCGAGCAAAAAGTGTTATTGGGTTTTTCTATGAAATTCTCAGTAGCAGCTCGGAGTTTGGATTTGTGCCCGGTTAATGGCAATAGGCTCGCCCCCTATTACATGGGACCTAAATATACCGTCGAACTGTGGGTGTACATCCGTACACCTCTGCCTAACCCTTCGGGGAATACAGGCGTGATGGTATATATATATATACAAACGAACTTTAAACCTTCCTTAACCACCCTTGAGGGCCAAATAAATGAGTAAGTAGCAGATGTCCCCACCTATCCACCATTTTCGGATGTTGAACATTCTGCCAAACACCATGTAGGTATATCAACTTTAGCAGAAGCTAGTACACCAATATACTATAATGAAACCGATTGAATGTTACCACAAATACCAACTACATGCAGTACTAATTAATGCAGAGCATTGGATGAAGTTGGACGCTTTGGTAGACTATTAGTCACTAATTAGTTTTATTTTAGGACTAAAATATCAACATACTAAGAAGGTACATCGAGTAATGTAATTTTGTACCACACACAAAACTCTACATAGTATAAAACAAAGTCGCTTCAGGCCGTCTGTTTGCTTGAATCTTAAAAAAAATGCCAATCCATACGTTGATGTTCGCATTATCTATACTAATATAATATTGCTGAAGATTATTTTTTTGTGTTTGTTTTAACAAGTTTCCAGATATTAGGAACTGCCAGTTGTATTGGAAAACTTCTAAAGCTAGGAAAATGAGGAAAGCATAGGCTAAAATACACGGGAGAAGTGCAGTAACCAGAGACACGTGATAATTTAACACGTGAAGATTATCTATCATACGGACATAGTCGCGGGCAAAAGGTAGTAAATGGATAGATTTTTCAAACAATCACCAATCAGTACCTTCAATATACTAATTATTGCTTCTAAAGTAGAAAGTATAGTGCAAGCATAATTCTAGACACCTATTATCCATATAAACGTAGGCACACCCACACACAAACGTTACTTGGCAATAAATCTCATCTCTGCTGACTTCCTACAATGTAAGCCATTACACCGCCCATTATGAACCTTGACGTCCTATAAATAAGGATCAACGATGTGGCGATGTATTTACCTCGGTGGCCGCAAGCCAAATGGACGGAACGATAAATACAGGAAATAAACTATGACAATTTTACAAATCCGATGAAATAAACTGTCTTCAGTTTATCTTCGATATATTTGTCAAGTTTTCCATTTTCATAGTTATCTGAGAATGTTTTTATGTTTGTTTTATTATATCGTATAATATGTTCGCTTTATTGAATCGTAAAATTGTGGTAGCTTGTTTCAGAAGTTTATAAAACAGAGGGGATGATATTGAGAATTTCGATAAAAATAAAAGAGATTTTCATAAGTTAGTTGAATAAAAGTATTGCTGTAGTGAAATACAGGTTTACTTTCAATTCACTATCAATCTTTCAGGAGATGAAAGTAAATAATAGTAAGTATATAATATAGCATTAATGAATACAGACAACGGTAATAACTAGCTTCTGCCCGCGACTTCGTTCGCACCAAAAAATAGAAAGTTGCTTGTGTGGTATTCCAGATTATAATCTGTCTTTGCGCCTAATTTTATCCAGATTAATTTAGCCGTTCTAGCGTGATTGAGTATGCTACATCCATCCATTCAAACTTTTGCATTTATAATCGTAGTAAGATAAATGTAATGTAAATCAACCAATCAATAATTTAGCGAAAATGTAATTACTCCGATGCTTATAGCGCAACATAACATACCATCACGCTTGTATTCCCCGAAGGGTTAGGCAAAGGTATACGAATGTGCACCCACACTTCGCCGGTATATTTGAATCCCACGTAATAGGGGGCGAGCCCATCGCCATTAACCGGGCACAAATCCTAACTCCAAGCTTATCCAAGCTTATGTCCAAGTAACTAAGAATTACAATTTCACCTTTATGTAAACACCAATAAAGGTCATTAGCATTTTCTAATCTACATAAATAGATAAGATATCCTACTAGAATTTCGCCTGTATCGTGTAGGTATGTGTTTATAACATCACACATGCACAAACACCAAATCCCGGTACAGCTATTTGTAACCTACACAAATATTTAATCCGATTGCAACCACGACACGCAGAGTAGAGAAACTAATTGCTTGACCACTTCACCAGTCAAACCGATTGAGGTTATTTTGATCCATATCTTATGTATAACTGGTGTAAAAAGTCTTAGTAGTACAGCTTTTTGTGAAGAAACTCGTCCGGGGAAGTACTACCACCATATCTATTTCTGCGTTTCTGTGTTTCGGTTTGAAGGGTACAGGCACCGATATAATAAGCTACATACCAATTATCCAATGCGACTTTTTCAATACATAATTATATACATACGGACTTCCTAAGTTTATCTTGGACTTCACTAACATCAGTGAAGGAAAACATCGAGAGGAAACCTTGACTTACATATAATCAAGCCTGAAATCGCCAATCCGCCTTCAGCAAGCGTGGTAATCAATGCTCGTGTCTTCCCTGTATGAGAAGAGGCCTTTCCCCTGCAGTGGAACAATAATAGGCTGGTATTATTATTAAGTACTATGATATAGCATAGTTAACATTGGTGCTGATTCTCTTGTTCACAAACTTAACTAAATTTAAGTTAAATGCATCTTTCTCTTTCGATTTCTTAAAGAAAAAGACAGAAGATACAAATTCGTATAGTCCTGTCAAATTAGACAGCGCCTGAAGAAAATTGGCGTGTTTCAAGTCGCCACGTTTTTTATCGCGTCTAAATGAAATGGAAAGAGAAAGATGCACATAACTTAAATTTAGGTTAGTTTGGTAATAAGAGAATCGTCACCATTGTCTATTAACACACTGTCGTGAAAACCATTCATCATTGCTCTCATGGTAATATCAGCCATAAGCCGTCGGCTCCTGGACCTAAGCTCCTCTATAAATCTTGCTTATACATACATAGGTACACACTCCCTGTCCGGTATTATACCTTACACGTAGGTAAGTATAATATTCTTCAAAGTAATGTAAATCGTAGCGTTTTGGCTATGAACTCCGAATACTGGCCTCTTTACCAAACTACGGAGGATTATGGGTTCAATGGCCTTCATGTATGTTCATTATCATCATATCAGCGTACTTACCCCGTACCAAATTCCATTAAAATCGGTACAGCGGTTTAGGCATTAAACCATAGCAGACAGACAAACAGTGGTACTCTCGCATTTATTATATTAGTAGATCACGACGTTTTCAGTGACGTCCAAAATAAACTTAAAAAGTAGGCGCATATCAATTGAAAAAGTCAGGATTTTTGCCCAGTATCGAATCTGCAACCTCATGCACGAGACGCGGGCACCTTAACCGCTGGGCTATCACGACATTTTCATCGCACATTTTCTACAGTGTCGACATTTTCATCGCACCGTGTAAAATACTGGTATTCAACAACTAAAATATTAAACGAAAGAGATTTAAACACTGCTACTATTATATTATAGCTCAAATCCATTCAACTGTTGAAAGATTTACTGCGAAATGACTGCATAGTTTTATTTGAACGTCGTTTCACAATGATATATTATATATGTAATATAGAAATGATATATGACGTGATGATTAAAATTAATCGTTGGAGCCATCATAATAACTGCAGTGCAATTTAATTTAATTTCGTTCCTTTACTTTTATAACACCGTTTTATTGGTTTTTGGCTGAAGTCCGACGAATAGATAATGTTTTAGTTATTCAATTGTTTGTTTGATGCTGTAATTCAGTCATGTAGTGTGAGGAACTAAGACATTTTATACAGTACCCACTTAATTCATTTATAACTTGTTTCTTTTCTCGAATACATCCGCATCAAAGTTGATATACATTTAATTCAATTTTCTTTTCGATGTAAGCTTTTGTAGCCTATTTCCTTTTCCAGGCTATATATAATCAAGAATCTTAATCAAGCTATAATCAATCCTCTCGGAAGCCATAAGTAATTAATTCAAATCTTTTTAAATGCAACAATTTTGAGTAAAATTGACTTAAGGCCGCAGCGTCTAGAATCTATGTCAAATTTTATTCAGTTCCGTTTAGCCCTTCTGGGGCGGTTGAGTTACAAATATCTTCCAATCCAAACTTTCGCATTTATATCATTAGTATTGATGTATTCGTAGGAAGTTACATATTTACCAATAACCTATCTCAATAGCGAGTCCATAAAAGTGAATTTCCAACTTTCTTGAATACAATGCACACTTTTCCAACTCACAATAGACACTGGCATAAACGTCAACATCGACATAGGTTGCCATAAAGTTATTTAAAAATAGAATAGAACCATGCCTTATGTCATCGACCAACTATCCGCAACGCAGACAGCAGGGCAATTCTAAAATATTATAACACTAGCTTCTGCCCGCGACTTCGTCCGCGTCACAGTTGATGTGTTATCCTACGGGTACCGTACATTTTCCCGGGATAAAAAGTAGCCTATGTGTTATTCCAGACTATAATCTATCTTTGTGCCAAATTTCATCCAGATCCATTCAGCCGTTTAAGCGTGAAAGAGTAACAAACATCCATACATCCATACATCCATACATCCATACTTACAATTCCAAATACTTTCGCCTTTATAATAGTAGTAGGATTACTAGAAGGGGTACGTTAGAGCGCACGCTGTTGAATAGCCCACACAGCCGGCTGAATGGAACGAAATCGCTTCCATTTCCACGGAAGAACCAAAGGGAGCGGAGAATCTGGGACGTGAAATATGAAGACACTTTTACACTACTGGCTGGATAGAATTCATTGAATGGCTTTTAATAGTTCCAACGATAAAGTTTGGATTCTATTTTTGAAAATGGAAGAGAAATTTAAATGTTTTGGGGATTTTGGAAGTTGCTGAACTTTAGTATTAAAATATTTACTCAGGTACTGTATAAAAAATAAAAATAGGTTTTTTTTGTTTAAATATTAAACGGTAGGTACCGGACTTTTGAATCGTAGGTTTGGTGTAGGTAGGTGATGGTTTAAGTGGGGCTTAAAATCAAAATAGGATACTCGTAATGACGAACATTTATTTGCTAGGTACTTCTTTCCTTTTTACCTTCTAATAAGCAAAAAAATATTGTAAAATGAAAAACTTATTTGAACACTCAATTATTTATTACATATATCCTCATTCCTCATGTTCTTAAAGTTACTGGCATAAATTCCCCAAGTAACAAAAGCTTCTATAACCAAGGCGTTTTGTCACCAATCAGTGTTATAGTAGGCCTGTAATGGTAACCATTATGACTGCCTGTACTATGAAGGTTTTTAACAAAGCGTTTTGATTCTATAAGATAAAGAGCATTTAAGTTCTATAATTAAGCTCTTAGAACGCTTACAGGACCATACAAAAGAATCGTTAAAGTTTTGCACTATAATAGATATGAATAAAGTGATTATGGTACTATTTAGTACTATTGAAGACCTTACCGACCCTTTCATGTATCTATTTTGCACTAATAATGCGTCAAAATTACTTTTATAGTACTAGTTTTGTAGTAGTATCAAAAACATAATTACAGGATTAATCTGCACTATGAAAGCACCTTGCACAACTATTATGTAATCTTTTAGCTTTTTAAAAGCTCCCTCAGTATTGCTATGGGGCTAGTTCTGTAAAAGCCATAAAAACTTTTCTATAGTATTAAATAATACATAACCATACTAAATAGCACTATAAGTGAGTCTGTGTTACTCATACGACACTAAAGCGTGACATAAAAGGATTAAAATGAATAATTAATGGACTAATTACATCTATACTAGCTTTTCAGAATCAATTATATGACTAGTATTTCATAAATGGTGACACACTGCCGACTGTTTAGAAATCTGGTTAAAAATTTAAGCTAATAAAGGTTTAATAATGGATTTAAAATCTCTGCGTCGGTATAAAGTGAGTGGTAGTTATAAAAAAAAGGTGAAAAATCGATATACACAAGCACTATCATCGATACAACAAGCAAATGTAAATACTGGTCAAGCGGGTCCAGAAAATATAGCACATGGTTCTGTACAAAATATTTGTTTTGTACCACAACAGGGCTGTAGCAATAATGTTTCTTTTTCTCTAGTCAGGAATAAGGATGAAGAATATGAGAGGGAGAGCACCTCTGTTCAAAGTTCCCCAACATCGGAATGCTCAGATGAGGAGAGCAATAAAGATGAACAATTATGCAGTGACATAAGAATTTTGTCCCATTATTACACACTTTATGATAAGGAAAACTGGTTCCGTGTTTAAAAAAAAGACTTAATGTTTCTTATTTGTTTATTAATTATAAACATGATCTATGGCAAGATGTGTTTTAATGTATGTATATTCTAAACCTAGAAAAAATAGGGGCACTTACGGTCGACATCACAATAAGTAATATAAAAAAAAAACATAACAATTATAGAAAAAAAAAACACTTCGGCGGGCATAATCTCGCCTTCTTGAGAATAACTATCAACAAAATTATCATATCTTTTTTATAAATAAAAAAATAAACATTAAAATCTGTCTCAGGAAACAATCCACGTCCATTATATAAGCCATCGTTAATTTTAGTATGTTACGACGCAGGTAAAGCACTGAAACAAACGCAATTGTACATTTACTTCCAGAATTATGACAAAAAAAGGATTATTTTATATTTGGACAACGAACCCTAATTCGTTTTCGGCTGTTTTCGGCCATGATAGCACATTAGCAGCACGGCTGAAGCCAATGTATACTATAGCAGCCATATTCGGGACCAGTCCTTATTTTATTAATTTTAATTTAATTAAAACACGTAAATTATAATGGCGCATTGTCAAATTTGAAATCAGCATAATGGTTTTATCGATACAATAATTTTCGCAAGAGCAAGTTATGGGAGAGTAAGACCATATCGGTCCATGCATGTTTTATAGTATGTTATGTTAAGCAACAATGGCAAACGACATAAAGCATAACTTACCGATATATTTTGTTTTCTTGAAGAACACTCACCACTCACGATCACAACACAAACAAAAAGGTCACCAGTGTGATAAAAAAGATCACTGGAATCGTTTACGGTGCAAAATAGCACTATAAACATGTTTTGGTGGCTATTTCAGTACTAAAAAACGCGTTTCTCGACACTTTTACATTTCAACTAAAGAGCTGACTTATCACCGTGAGAGCCTTTATGTAATGTCTATACAATAAATCAGTGATAATACTAGGGCCTAATTGGGGTTTTGTAAATGTTTACAACACCATTATAGTACTAATCATGAACACTAATTAGCACGTTCTAAAACGTTCTCAGGACCTTTATAGTACCAAATTTTGTTTCTTGGGTCACCACCATGATAGTTTTTCATTAGGCGACCCATTGGCTACATATTCAAAAAAGGAACAAAGAAACGACAAAAGCATATTTAAAAATCAAATGCCACAATAAAAGTGTGCCAGTACCTTTAACTGAAGACTGCATGCTTATTTCCTGAACGTATTCCCCTATGCACCCAGTGATAAGAATATTCTCAAAGGAAATAGCTTATTTGAATTGCCAAGTGTATTAAACCATTATTGATTAGTTTATTTGTGAAATATTGCTTGTATGTAAGTAATGTTTTACATGAAATACGCACACACAGTTTTTACTATGTGTAAGACACACGGGGGAAGTTATTTGATGATTTCCCGTCTATAAAAAAAAAGGTAAGTTTCAAGGTGCATTCTCGAGCAGACTACCAACCTAATAAAAATAACAACAGCATTTTACTGTCCCACTACAGGGCAAAGGCCTTTTCTCATGCAGAAATGGCCCGAACATTAAGTTGGATCACAGATTTACTTATATTAATTAAAGATCCAGGTTTTTTCTTTTACCGATGTCATTGAAGTCCAAGATTAACATAAAAAAGTACCGAACCTCGCCTAATAGAGGCCTTGAACATTGGATCATCACGGCAACTCCAACATATTCCAATAACCATTTAAAATTTCAAAAAAAGAAACCGAAAAATATCTCGAGTGTATATTTAAAATTCGAACGTTGGCATTTTTAAGTACTAAAATTTGCTCATAACAGTACGAGTAGCTGAACAATGCTTAAAAGGTCGTTAGCGTAAAAAGCGCTTAAAATTCCGCGTCCGCTGTTACTGAATAATACCTTTTGGAGACCTAACTTCTTTTAATACCCAGGGATTTAAAGCGATTGTAGCTGCGGAAGCTGGGAGCTGAAGTAAACTACCATTTATAATGTTCTTGTTAACAGGGTTTTTTTTATCTTCATATACATACAAATGAATGTGTGTATGTATGTTTGTTCTCTGTGCAATTTTAAAATATTGATCTTATTGTGATGATACTTTGGTGCGTTGTTCTGGTTGGTGATCAAAAAAAATCATCATCATCGTCATCATAATATCAAGCCTAAGGACGTCCACTGCTGGATATAGGCCTTCCCCATAGATTTCCAAAGAGACTAGTTGGAAGCGGCCTAGAAAAAAATAATCAAAATAAATTCGAACAAAATTTTAAATTAGGTGTAACTAGTGTAAAATGACACATTACGAGTACATAGCTGTACAGTCATAGACAATTGCGGCGAATCATTTTTTTCACTCGTATTCTCTTAGAATAAAGTTGAAAACTGATCTACCACCATCGCCCTCAGCTGTACATTATTCAACACCAAGGTGAATGTGAAACTATTAATACGTTACTGACCTTAAAACCCAACTTCCAAAGTCGTATGTGGCTGAAAGTTTCACGAAACTTCAACCACACTTTCAAAGCGGAACAAAGAATATCTACTGCCGGAACTTTCATGAACACACGTAAAAATAAGCTTGGATAGAAATCTTATGAAACTCTAGCAAACTTATGAAACCCCGCGGTTTCACCCGTGTTCAGATATGTCTTTGGTTACTGCTCTGCTCCCGTGTGTTGTAGCGTGATGTCATATACTTAAAAGCCTTCCTCTTGAATCTCTACTCACACTCTATCTATTGATGCAAACCGCATTAAATTCTGTTGCGTCAAAAATCTAAGCGTACAGACGGCGGCAATCGACATTGTTTTATACTATATAGAGATCAAGCTTGACTATTGGTTACATTGTTTGTATTAATTCTACTTCCTAGCAATATTACAATCCTACTAAAATGCGAAAGTTGGTGGTGGAAAGAATGGATGGATGGATGGATTTTTTGACGCTTAAACTTCTGACCGGATCTGGATGAAATTTGCCCCTGAGATATATTATACTATGAAATGACACAGAATACTTTTTATCCTAAAAATGTACGGTTCTCGTTTCATTATTGTATATCAAATTTGACACTTACGAAATCGCGATAAGAAGCTCGTATTTCACAAACACTAAACTGCCTAAGGCGTTGTCCTAATAGAACGCGACTATGCGATCATCGCGCGACTAAGCGATGCGACCATTGCGAATAGCTTACAAACAGTCGCGGAATCGCATCGCGCGGTTCCCAATTAGGACATCTATTGAGCATCAGTAAGTTTGTTTCGTTTGTTTAAAATTCGCGCGAACTTGCGATGATCGCATAGCCGCGTTTTATTAGGACAATGCCTTATACAGTAGCTCAATTATAATTGCACACCCGTCTACACTGACGGGTTAATAATACTCTATAATACTGATCGCACGCTACCACCACTCAATACAGTTAATACATATGTAATTACCTTGTCGGTTTTGCGAACATCCTTTGTAATGTCGGGCCATGATTGAATATTAAACTACATAGATAGTTTATTAGGAACAACGGGCTCCGGTCGTGATTACCGTTTGTGGCGATAATTGATCACTTTGTGTACCTACTTGCTAAGTTCTGCCCGTGACTTTGATCGTGTCGAGGCAAGTATAACTATTATAAAAAATATCCTATGACGGCTATGACGCTTGGCAATAGTGCAGATTTATGTCAGTAAAAGAATTTTTGAGAGGTGTACCAATGTACACTCACAGTTCGCCGGTATGTTTAGGTCCTATGTAACAGGGGGCGAGCATATTGCCATTAATCGGGCACAAATCCTAACTCCGAGCTGCTACTGGGAATTTCGTAGAAAAACCCAATAACACTTTTTTCTCGACCTGGCAATTGAACCCAAGACCTTGAAGACCTCGAGTAGTATTCCAGAGATAACCACTTACTAATAAAAAAACTTACGTATTTTATCTTATTTACGGCTAAATTAGGTACTAACTGCGCGGCAGGACGAACCATGGGGTATTAGTCGGTAAACATTTTCATGAGAAGAGGGTCCTACACTAAACGTCAAAAGAATAATCGAGGTTACTTCTGCCAAACAACTCAGCAACCAATTTCTCTAAATTTAATTAATTTACTTTCTCGTTTTAATTAATATGGTAGATTAATTAAAGCAAAAGTAGCATACAGTTAATTAATAAGATGTACACATATCTAAAACAATTATAACAGATTTTCAAATCAATCTGCGTTAAATATCCAAAATCATAACTATTAGGTACTTTAAAACTTAGGAGAAATATTGACGTGGGTTATTTTGTTTTGATAGAACTAAACCCAATTATTATGACGATGTATTTTTTGTTAATACTAGTTAACTGCAAACAAAGAATGGATTATTCATCAAATGCAAAAGTCTTCAAATATCTTCACAGAATACTGTTTCCAATTTTCTTCACGGAATACAGCGACTATTTTAAATACCTCTTTAAAAACCTGACACTAATATTCCCCAACTGTCCGCGAAAAGGCAGGCAAAATTGCGAAAATTTAAAACTGTTTTTAAACGAGTCATTCGAGTCGAAGTGGAGGCGACTAGATGCGCTAGATCGGGGTAATGGCTTTCATTTCCTTGTAAATTCTTCAAGTTAACGCCTTATTCAATTTCACTGCGCTCCAGTTTA
This sequence comes from Caradrina clavipalpis, assembly GCA_932526535.1. Lineage (NCBI taxonomy): Eukaryota > Metazoa > Arthropoda > Insecta > Lepidoptera > Noctuidae > Caradrina > Caradrina clavipalpis. The sequence continues at coordinate 6,036,096 of OW052110.1, forward strand.
TATTTCGTTTTCTTGCGCGGATTTTTCTGTTTTCTTGGAGTCTGTTTCGGATGAGTATCAATTATCATAGAAATCCTCTTTTGATTAAATGATTTGTACATAAAAATTAAATTGAAATGTCTATTTGAAATGTCGTTATTTTGGCATATCTTTTTCTAAATATACCTATGTGAATAATTACAGACTTACAAGAAAAACTATTCCTTTTTTTAATGGGGAAGATGACCATACCATCACGCCTGTATTCCCCGAAGGGTTAGGCAGAGGTGTACCAATGTACACCCACAGTTCGCCGGTATATTTAGGTCTCATCTAATAGGGGGCGAGCCTATTGCCATTAACCATTAGTGGTGTCATCTACCCAATTCTGACTAAATGTTTGTTACATCTAATCTCCGAAACGGCTGTACCGATTTATAAGGAGCTACATTACGAGTTATAATGAGTTGCTAGGCTGATTCTTGTAGAAAAAGAATTAGTAATGCAAAAAGTTTTCACGCTGACATTTGAACGACATTTGGCAAACGAAATATTTTCATGATCTGTGTCATTTCCGCTGCTTCCATTGATTTTCTGTTATTACTGTTTGCTGAGTCATCGCGCTGATGTAATGACTTTCTCATACCGCTTTTCAATTACGTTCAATGGCCGCACAAAAGCTGCTGACTCAGGTTTTGAATTGTTTTATTGAGTTTTTAGTACTGCTTTAAATTCGTTTTGCACCGGTATCTGCGTAAAAAATAATTTGTTGCTAAAATATTTATATAAAAATAAAAAAGAAAAGGAAAATGGAAATACAGAGTTTTTTATTTCAAAGACGATGATTTGGTACCTATACGAAATATCCATATAACATTAAAAAAAAAACTTTTTATTAATCACCATTAACAATATTAATATTCTCCCAACTAAACTTCGATTACAGTAGCTAATCTCAATTGACACTAGTCAAGTATTTGAGAAATATTTGATGGTACAAATGTGTGAGCAAACATATAAACACTCCCTCTTACCTCACTCTCATTCTTCGATAGGCCCACAATCCGACACGACAGACATAAAGAATAAAGTTTCAATAAATAAAAACTAGCATTCTCTACCAGTCAACCAAGGGTGGTGCAGAGTTAACATACATACCATCACGCATGAATTCCCCGAAGAGTTAGGCAGAGGTGTACCAATGTACATCCAAAGCTCGCCGGTATGTTTTTTAGGTCCCATGTAATAAGGGGCGAGCCTATAGCCATTAACCGGGCAAAGTTGGCATGGTAGTTTTTTTGTTTTTCTTCATGAAACCTCCTAACATTATTTTCTCAAGATAATTCCACACGGAACCTTTTTATTTTTCCATGTTGGTAATCCGAAGGGGCGAAAGGCACCTTACCTAATCTTTTATTAGCCAATAAAGAGGTCTGACTCGATCCAGCGATTTGAGTAACGCATCAAATTCTTATTTCATTCCTGTGTTTTATTACAGGAAAACATCTGTATAGATAAACCTTATGTTTATGTGGGTACAGAAGTGATTTGCTTGTATTTATTCTTGTTTTGATTTGTTTAAAAAGAAAACAACATTAGAAATATTGGCATTTTTTTATAATTATGTGTAGATAAAGAGGTTTTTGATTATTTTTAATAACTGTTTTTTAAAGCGTTGTCTGGGCCCAAAAATTATCATCATCATATCAGCCGCAGGACGTCCACTGCCGAACATAGGCCTCCAAATGTCATAGATTTCCAAAAATTACAGGTTTACTTACCTAAAATCGTCTGCCTCGTGCTCGATATTCCTCTTGTATTACGGTTGCGTTTACAAACATATAAACTCACAAACACAAACAGCCAGACCCGGACATTATAGGCCTTACTTTACTTACTTTGATCCGAGCCGCTATTGAAGAGGCACAGCGTTCTGTTACCACAAATCAGTTATTTGCCTGATATTATTCGCAGTATTTGGTCTATTTTGGATTCAGTACAGTAAGTAACTCCCGTATGCTATTGCACACGGGAGTTACTTACTGTACTGCTATTGCCTAAAGATAAAATACCACAACCATACATACCATAATGCTTGTATTCCCCGAAGGGTTAGGCAGAGGTGTACCAATGTACACTCACAGTCCGCCGGTATATTTAGGTGGAGCCTATAGCCATTAACCGGGCACAAATCCTAACTTCGAGGTGCTTCTGAGAATATCGGAACGTTGTAAAAAGAAATAAAACGTTTTTACAAAACTGACGTCATTTAGGTTCCCATCCAGTACAAAGACACATTTTAAAAGCATAAAGTACACAAACAACATACTACAACATTCTGCAACATAAACGACGTTGTATCATTGTTATAAAACGTCAAAATGTTCCACGATTCTACTTTATTGCAGTTTTCTTACAAAGAAATAAAGCACTCAAGCCGTAAGCACTTTTGTACGCGATTGTATTTGTTCAAGCGTTTTATGACATACACTCGCTTTGGGACGCGTAATCGTAATCATCGTGACTGTACCGAATACGTACGTAGATGTTTATGATATCAATTGTATGGGCTTTGTATGACTTGGATGAAAGGCGTAAAGATAGATTAAAGTTTGGAATAGCACATTGGCTACTTTTATTCCAGAAAAATGTATGGTTCCCGTAGGATAATGTATTAACTTTGGCGCAGACGAAGTCATGGGTGAATGCTAGTATTATATGCATAAAATCATTTGCAAAATGTCATTCACTTACTGACTAAACAGGATAAATGATAAGATTAGATGTCGAAAAGAACTTGGCTTTTGAAGCTGAAATTTGACATTATATTGTATACACTCCCGGACTCCTAAATCGAGCCACCTACCATAATGATTTAGTAACGTCCATAACTTTAAAAAATTGTATGAATGATCAAAAAGTTTTTATGCAAGTTTGTAGCTGGCATAATCAACATAAGGCTCATGTAGGTACTATTGTCCTGAATTTGATTATTCATTCATTTGTCATTCATATAATTTTTTGAAGATAAGGATGATACAAACTCATTATGCTAGGTGGCTCGATTTAGAAGTCTGGGAGTGTAGTTTATTATAGGTAGGAGACGTTTAACTAAGGACAGATTTGACTTTGACTTTGATTTCCACCCTTACAAAGTAAGTAAGTAAAGTTTATTGTTCATTGTTACATAGTTTGCTTATAGCTAGGTTAACATAGTACACAAAAAAAAGAGATCGATAACTGTTAACTGTCACGGGCAAAATATATTCGTATGTAAAAAGAGCAAGAATCGACAACCATCACATGGTTATCGTTATCATAACATGTAACATAAGGTAGGTACGGTAAAATATGAGCAATGTTTGAAACATTGCTCCCCGAACTCATTGCTCATTGAACTGACTCGTTGGTCTCGTGGGTGTTATTGGGTTTTTTTATGAAATTCTCAGTAGCAGCTCGGAGTTTGGATTTGTGCCCGGTTAATGGCAATAGGCTCGCCCCCTATTACATGGGACCTAAATATACCGGCGAACTGTGGGTGTACATTGGTACACCTCTGCCTAACAGGCAGAATACAGGCGTGATGGTTTGAAACATTGATATTCCACATTTGTGTAGTATAGCAACCATTTTTCTCTATCATCTGCCATTCAAAGCGAGACTGTTCAAAATAAATATAAAATTCGAAATTTGAATATTCCGTTTCAATTCTATTCACAGGTTGTGAAACATGATTTATTTAAAACTGAAATATTCAGAATTGGATCAAATAAAATAAATTACTAGACGGCCAGCTGTCAAAAGATACAATTGTATATACCTATGTCAAAATATAGGTACTTCCGCAGTTTTCCATTACACGCGAATATTGGCAAATAAATTCACGTTGAATGTCGAATATCGTGTTTGGTTCGGACTAAAAGGTGATCATTTTGATTAATAATATTGTAATTTGCTGAGAGATGAGACGAAAACACGTCGCCTCGGCGAGGGCTATAGCTCCGCAACGAACTGACTGAGAAGAAGCCTTTGCCCTGCAGTGGGGCAATAATAGGCTGCTATTATTTTATCCTGTAAATAACATTAATCTAACTAATATCATTCTAACAAGAACATTAAAAATGAAAGCAGCAATTAAAAATTTACTAACAAATTATCATAGTAGATTGCTATGCCGTTTTAATTATCTTTCATTTCTGAACTAGGCCTAATCATCTAAAATTAACAACTCCGTCATACCACAGGCATATAGTGATGTACCCACTGACATGGCAATCGCGTAATTAAGTTCAAACATTGAAGCCTCGTTTGCATCTGCTCCCGACAGAGTTAATCGTGTTAGCTGAATTATGCCCGTGGTACTGCTGTATGGCGTATTGCATAAGCTGTAGCGGGTAATGAGGGTTCTTGCCACGCGTGAAGATGTAAGTAGGTATTAATAGAAAAACGTGAGCTGCATGAACTGTTCTTAACCATTGCTGTCATTAAAACCGCTTTTACTCCTCCGCTATTCTTTTCTGATTAATTTCGTTGCGGGATCCAAGACAATTGAACCGTTTCTTCGGGACTCGTCGAGTTTCATTGCCTCGGCGCTTTTCTGGCGGTCGCCACTGTTGATTCTGGCTTACAGGAGTTGCAGTGGCAATAGTGTGGTGAGCTTGTCATTAAAATTGCATGCTTTAATCTCTCTCAAAAATTAAACTAGGAAAAATAGAGCCCGACTCATGTTTCTTTGGCGACTAAGTAGGTTATTTATAGAACACCATTATTATTGGTATATTTTCAAAATGTATTCAAGCATTTAATTACAAGAGAACGATCATTCAAACTGAAATGTTCCATTTTACGAGTTACTTAAAAATCGTTAACATCGTACGTTAAAGACGTACAAACTATCAAGTCCAAAGTTTATTTAAGTGTCTTGCGATTTAGTTTAATTTAAATTGGTTCATTAATAATATCCATGCTTATAGGCTCTTCACAACTCGAGCAAATTATACCTATCGTCTTTTACATGCTTTTTGTACCATTAGCACAGTACTTGCCCGCCTGTAAAATCGCCCCCGCTATCGCTTATAACTTGCTGAGAAGGTTATAACGCACGAAGCGTCGCGACGTGTTTACTGTTAACAGTTATGCAAGCTAGGGCTTCAGCCGTCGAATGGTTGGACTGAAATGTTTTTACACTGTATGAATTTAGATATACAATAGCGGGTCGGCACATTCGGTTCGGCATTTTGAATACAACGTTATCAAATGTAATGCCAAACCGAATAGGCCGACCCGCTTAGGTATGTAATGACATTTACATTTTTATTTCTACGTGATTTGTAGAGTTAAAAGTGTGAATTAATTATGTTCTAGTAGTGAGTTGACGTGATTACTTAATCATTGCCTGGTGTTAACTGGTTGGTGATATATTTAACAAAAATATAATTAATTTAGTGTAATTTATTATCGCTACGTTATTTATTATATTTGTTAAAAAATACACAGTTGTTGATAGGTACATTCCTTTATTATAATACAACTAGCTTCTGCCTGCGACTTCATCCGCGTCAAATTTGATATATTATCCCACGGTACCCGTACATTTTTCCGAGGTAAAAAATATCCCGGAAATAAATGTGCGTGTGATAAAATATATGTGTTATTCCACACTCCAATCTATCTCAGCGCCAAATTTTATTCAGATCCCTTCAGCCGTTGAGGCGTGAAAGAGTAACAAACTATTAAAAAAGGTTTTTTATTTTTTTGCAAAATTCATACTTTTATTACTGCCTGCCTCGTTAGCCACGAGGCTAATCCACTAGGACTTAAGCGCGACTGCTACGGTAAAGGCCTTGAGTTCGATTCCCAGGTCAAGCAGTGTTATGTGTGTGGCTTTTTTCTATATAACTTGTAACAGATGCGTGAATTACCGAATAAGCAGTTACGATACATACCATCATCCCGCCTGTAACGTCAGTAGTAGCTCGGAGTCAGGTTTTGTGCCCGGTTAATGACAATAGGCTCGCCCCCTTTTACGTAAAACCTAAACATAACGGCGAACTGTAGGTGTACATTAGTACATCCCTGCCTAAACCTTCGGGAAATACAGGCGTGATGGTATGTTATCATATTTTAATTAGTTAATGTCATATGTCATTTCGTAAACATTAGATTATATGGTGAACAAATTCCCAAAGTCCCCAAACATTCAGCTTTATCAAGAAAAATCTTAAAAGTTCAAATCAAAACAAAGCATTGTTGTATGAACCCTTTTGTTTCGTCTACCTCCGCTTTATTTCGAAGAGCGCTGAAATAAAATCCTCACTTTAAAACTGAGTAAACTTCATCTTGCTTACAGACAACGTAGAAAACTTCGTTAAAATGCTGTGTAAGCGCTACCCTTTCTTCAAGTTACAGTGGAAAAGTTTCTCCCTGAATATAAAAAAAGCAAAACTAACTTAGGAAAAAACAAAGCTAGTATTATGCGACACCAGTGTTTTGGGTAAAATTTTAGCAACTAATGTAATGATACCGGCCTGTACTTAAAAGCATTAAGAGCGTTTGCCCGTGCCCATTTTTACATACAAACATAGTCCTGATATTTCTTCCTGGAGTTTCAACCTAGAGCCATAACATTTTGACCTAATGTAGTTATCAGTTGTGGCCAGCCATGACGGCCGTTTCGATTTTTGGATTAACTGATCTTTGTAGAAGTTATAACCAACTAAATATCAATTAAAACTCAAAAATAGCCTCAAATAACCACGCTTGCTCAAGGTGGATTAACATACAACAATCACGACACGGTTTTTGCTCGACCTGAGAATCGAACAAAAGACCTCTAACGTAGCAGTCGCGCTTAAAACCATTAAATTACCGCGTCAGGATTAACGATTTTAGATTTTAACTAAAATGATGTGATTCAATTAAAGTGTTTATGATAAATAAATAAACTTTCATATTGCGTACAAAAATAAACAGATTCATCAACGGGATAATTAAATGTTTTAAAAATACTTTTGCGTTTTTGTTTAGAATAAGTACCTTTCAACAGAAACCGCGTTTGTTTAAAATGAATAGAAATTGCGTTGATATTTTTGTTTTGAAATACAATTGTGTATGAAAGCTTTGTGTGAGAAACGGCTAGTTTCACAATAACAATAAAAACTGTCGAAATGAGAAGCGACTTTGCACAGCGGTTTTGCACGAAAGAGTTCCGTACCACCCAACGTACCACCGTATATTATTTAACAATACCTATGTAAAAAAACGTTAATTAATGGCGTGAAAAAATATTTTTATAATGAAGAATGTTAACTAATTTTGATTAAGAGCACTCCTTATTCTCAGTCAAAAATAAAAAAAAATACTAGTGAAAGAATTACTTCGATACGTCAATTAGTTTCCGATTTAAAAGTAAAACAAGTTGGAACCGCACGACGCAGGCTGTTGGTGACGGTGTGATGTGCAATGACGTCACACGTTCAGTTTGGCTCACTCAGTCCGCCAGCTGGCCCGTGCGGCGCGTTGTAGTATGACGTCACAAGCGGTCACGTGACTTAGCGGGACTCGATATTTTTCGAAACTTTGAATGCCTATAAAATCGAAACTACTAGGTATTTTTGTATTAGTATTTGTATACCTACCGGCTTTACTGAGACAAAATTTCAAGCGATTTGGCATACGTAGTAACATTCTTCATTTGTACAATCAGCAAAAAAAATTGTTAACATTTCAATTTTTTCTTAATATTGAGCACAATATCTATGCTCGTGGATATACTCTATACTCTGGATGATGGCCTTTTCCTTACAGTGGAACAGTAATAGGCTGCTGTAATTTATTTATGTACAGGAAAAATTTAATCTATCTACCTATGGAAGGAATACCAAAGAGTTCATTTTATCTTAATTTAAGATTATTTTTTTCTGAACAGCCTGCTTTTCAGAATGAGCAGTGGCAATTGTGTTAATTCGTGTTTATTTAAATGATTATGTATACGTAACATTGCCAATCAATTTTTTTGCTGACCGTACAGATGCGACACTTTAGACATGGACGAACGGACGGAAAAACATCGCAGTACGAAACTCTGAAAAAACTTGAGATTACAAAATAACCAAGTATCTAAATCATTGATAAATAAACCGAGAGACGCTAGTGGTCCACGACGCATTTATCAGCGAAGCTCACTGACCGCGGTGATTCGTCTCCCTGCCCTAATCACGTGGGACAAGATTGATGGCTGACCAGAAAGTTAAATTTTGTTACACTGCGCTATAGTAACAAGGGTTTGGCGAACCTGAGATAGATTTTATTAGATCGAGAGGAAAATGAACTGGTTGAACGTAATTTTTTTCTGGAAAAATTAAGTATTTTTGATGGTCGATTCTTATTTATTTATTTAAACTTTATGCAACAAAAAGTACAAAGGTAGAATTAATGCCCTAGGCATTCTCTACCAGTCAACTAAAGGTGGTAAAGAGATAACACGGTAGGTGCAAATTATTGTACAAGAGTAAAAGAACAAAATTTGATAGTTGAAAAAAGAACTCAATGCAAATAAATAAATAAATTAAATTGTACACAAGTACGAAATAACTAAAATTAAAAATATGTTTTCTTGTAATTAAAAATGTTCGAAATCTAGTCCTAATCTTATTTCAGTGACAATCAATGTCAAAATGTTGCTAAATTATAGACATTTTTGATAAATTGAGACTGAGATTAAAATGCACGCACCTTCTCAAAAGATACGAAAATTACTCTTCAGTTTTTTTTCTATAACACTTTTTCTGAACAGATGTTCCTCAGTAACTATTTAATCAATGTTTTTCTTTAGACATTGTTGAATGGCAAATGATTCGACAGCGCACCTGATGTTAATTGGTCTCCGCTGCCTATAGACATCAGCAATATCACAGACCTTAGAAAAGCGTTGCCATCCCAACGATAAAGTTGAAATGTCTCATGTGCTTGTAATTACACCGACACTCAAACCCTTCATACCGGAACACAGCAACGCTGCTTCACAGCAGAAATAGGTATAGTGGTAGTACTTTCCTCGACGAGCTCCTTCACAAAGAGCTCTACTAGTACTCATCATCATCTCATCATCAGTCTATAGCCGTCCACTGGTGTAAGTAGGCCTCCCGAGCGCCAACCATTCCAGTCCTGGGCAGCCCGCATCAATCTGCTGCCTGCTACTTCTTTAAATAGTTTGTCCACCGTGCAGCAGGGCGTCCCACACTGTCTTTTCCTAAGCGTGGTCTCCACTCCAACACGTGTTTGCTCCACCGACCGTCTGTCCGTCTGCAGACATCGTGATCTATTCATGTTATATTGTTAATAACAGCCTCGTTCCATCTTCTACCGTGTACAAACTTCTTTAGTGTCATACTTCCCTGGTACGTGCAAGTTTCATCCATCCAAGTCTCACCCACTGTGTTTAACACATAGGTCATTCACCCATCTGGATGTTTATTCTACATTCCGCTTTGTACAAACTGGAAAAATATCGTCAAAGAGAAAATGCTTTAAGTATTTGAATTAGTTATGTTGTCGGTTTGAAGCAAGCTTTACTTATTTACTGTCGTGTGTTGTTTGTTTGCAAATGTACCCATTTGGAATAATCGTTTTAAAATAGACCAGTTACGTTCGTTAACTTTGTATTTTTTCTCCGTATTTGCTCAAAATGCAATAAAAAATAAATACTTTTAGCTTCAAGGCGAGAATAACATTTATTATAATTATGAAACATTTTTATATACGCCCCGCCACAGTTTATCGTGATAAAGATGCTTTGTAGATTCAATATATTTATCTATTTTGTAGACAGTATTTCCCAGCTAGATATTGAGTTTTCTTCTATAACAGTGAAAAAAACTCACCAATCAAAAATCTAGTCGCAATATCATCTCAGCGACAATTAAATTAATGTCAAAAATATAAGTAAATTAGAAGCATTTTTGACAGATTGATACTGAGCTTAGATTGCGATCGTTCCTAAAAGTTACCAGAATTGCCCCCTGATATTAATTACGATTGTCATCGAAATTTATTGTGCGTTTAATACAAGCAGTTTTTAAATGTCTCTCTTAATTTTCGTTGCAATATTTTGACTGTAAACTAAGCGAAAAATCTGAATTTAATTTATATGTTTTCGTGAATAATTACGTAACGTTCAGACTATGATAGATAGTGTGGTGATGTGAAATTTACATATTTTGCCAAGTTTTTTGTACGCCAATCGCACTGGGGAACATTTGTCAGAGCTATTTAAGTTCTGGAGATATATTTATAGTATGTTTCAGCAATTATTTGCGTGTATTACTCAAGTGAGTTGTCTGTTAAATACAAAATGGATATTTTAATGTCGGGTTGAAGATTGATGATTTGAATTGCATGTTGTGGTTGATATTTTAATGCTGGTGTATAAAAATGCATGAATGAGGGATAAATATTTTATGATGATTAATCTGTTTACTTTTATCATACAAATGTTAAAAGGAGGTGCAGTTTGTTTTTTACTTTTTTATTTGAAGAGGCTATGGAAGTAGATACTAGTCCGATTACAAAACTTCTTTCTCTGATAGAAAGCTATATTACTGCCTAATGCCTATGTTAACGAGCTATTTTTTATGGCTGTATTTATACACCATTTACCGTTAGATGGTCGCTTGATACCAGTATATTGGTATACGGCAGGGGACATCTTTTTTTTTACGGATGGGAAATCATTAAATGACTTCTCTCGCCCTGGGCGGGCGAGAGGGAGTGTCAGACTTTTACTGACTATACCCATCTATGTTTCCCTTTGCATTTCGGGGTCGCGGTATCTTTTTCGCACAACCCGCAGCAGGGGACATCTTACGGTGAGCGGTGTGCAAATTTTACGAGGATGAAATCATGGACAGAAGGAAATAATAAACGTCAAGCTGATTGCCCGACTTTGAAATCGAACCTAGGACCCCAAACGGCGACCACGTCACTAACGGAGCTGTGGGTTTACTATATCTGATACCTAAAAACAAACTTAACCCTACACAAAACTACCAGAAAAAAAAACTCTAAAAGCCCATTTCTCAAGTTGTCAGTAAAATGATGGGAATGTTTTAACACTGAAACATTTGCGTCATTTCACGTAATGTAAATCATTACAGGAGGCCATTTGTCACAGTTATCTGTGGCGGCTACGTCTGATGCGCCGCCGACGCCATTTTACACGTGGAGAACCTTTTCCGACCTACCTTTTATATTTTTGTTTTTTATTCAAGTTTAAATTTTGTGTTGTTTGCATTAGGTCGGAATTGGTATTGCTTTTATATAGGTAGGTGTGCCAGAGACTTTGCTATGGGGACCTAAGTGTTGCAGTTGTTTCTTTAGGATTTTTCCTAATTTTCTTTTTTCTGAAGCAACCCTACTAATGAGGCGAAAAAAACAAAAAAAATAAACAAATCTGTCGAACTGTTTCCGAAATTTTGCAAGCAATTGATTTTTAGATATGAGGTAGATTACATCTTTCCTATCTTTCTCATCCAAAGTATTTATCCACGAGCATTGATCACCTCTCTTGCTGACGGCGGATTGGTGATTTCAAACTTATATTCCAGCATTCACCTAAATGTTGCAGGAATTGATCAGTATAGTCGCATTTCGGCAGACATTTAATAATTTCTATAGGGAGCCAAGGGAAAATCTTAACCAATGACTCTTTGTCTGCCCGGGGATCAAACCTACCAAATCTGTTTATTTTTTTAAAGATGGGAAATCAAATGATTTCTTCCAACCCGGGCGCAGTGGATGTGTTAGAACCAATTCTTCAACCCTTGCAGGAGACCTAAAAATTTACAAGCACAAGCTTAGAAATCGCATTTACAACCACTAAACTAAAAACCCTAACAGTGAATGTATTGTTAGGTTCACTATGTGACCCTTTTGAGTACGTACCCATGTTTACTGTTTAGTAGTAGGCACGTAAATGGTTCCATTATCTTACCGACAGTAAAAGGAAAGAATTACGACGCGTAAAAAAACAATAAACCTACGCTTAATAGATAGGAAGACAGACCGGTGATAAGATACCTATTGCTTGTTACTTCCGAAGATAATAGGGAATAAACATGTTTTTTTTTTATTTGCTTTTGAGCAGAACATGGAAATACCGAAGTAGAAACGACAAAAAGTGAAATTAAAATTGGCCTAGAAATACGGCCGATGTAAGCATTTAAAACTATTAATTACGCAACGATTAGACATTCAACCAATGTGTGTTACCAGTGATGACTTACGGCACCGAAACGTGGTCTCTCACTATCGGCCTCATCTCAAAGCTCAAAGTCGCTCAGCGAGCTATGGAGAGGGCTATGCTCGGTGTTTCTCTACGTGATCGAATCCGAAATGAGGAGATCCGTAGACGAACTAGTCACCGACATAGCCCACCGGATTAGCAAGCTGAAGTGGCAATGGGCAGGCCATATTGCTCGCAGAGCAGATGGCCGATGGGGTCGAAAAGTGCTAGAGTGGAGACCACGGACTAGCAAGCGCAGCGTAGGACGTCCACCAACAAGATGGACAGACGACCTAATAAAGGTCGCCGGAAGACGCTGGATGCAGGTCGCTTCCGACCGGTTTATGTGGACATCTAAAGGGGAGGCCTATGTTCAGCAGTGGACGTCCTATGGCTGAGATGATGATGATGATGATGAGACAGAGAGAACCAGTATGACCAATGACGTCACTAGTTCCAACGGCTATATAAACTCCGTGTTAAATTTCGTTTTGGTAGAAAAAGATAGAAACAAATCTTCGATGGCTTATCTTTTAGAATTTTATAGTTATTCGAAAAATTCTTTTACTATCCTGCTTCTGATGACATCACAACTTTTTTAAAAAACACTTTATTTTACCCATTACCCAACCAGATTATTCTTTAGATAACTATAAAATTAGATTTTTTGTTGCTTTTAAATCAATAAATGGATAGTGAATAGAGATGTCAAAAAAGTATGTCAATTGATTAGTGGTGTCATCTACCCAATATAAAAGAACGGTTTGATACGAACACTCCTCCCGCTGATTAATCATACTAATAAATACCTAAGTATTATCACGTTATACGAAAATGAACCAGAAGCTTATTGGTATTAAAATTATCTTTAAAAAATGCAACACTGTAATAAATATAAGATACAACAAACAACGCAAAACAAATCGTGTAGCCATATAATATTTCATAAATTTTTATGAACGTGATAGACAACATGATTTTATTGTATAGTTATTTATTTATTTTTTATTATGTTGGGGCATTAATATATTTTTGGGTACGTATTTGAATATCGAAGATTAAAATACCAACTGTTAAAATATCGATGTTCATAACATCGAAAATGGAAATATCGAACGACCATAAAACCGAAAATTAAAATAACGAAAGTTTATAGTATCGAATGGTTAAATATCCTACGTCCAATATATCTAAAATCTAAATATCTACAAAAGTTACATCGAAAGATCCAAATATCGAAATACAGATTATCGAATGTCCTAAATATCGAAGTACAAACTATCGAACGTCCTAAATATCGATGGGTACATATAATATTTGAACATCGAAAATTAATATACCTACGTGTAAAAATGGGTTAATTTTCAACATTTAATACATTCATTAATTCACCCTAAAAATACGTACCTACAAGTTAAAATATCGAAAAATAATTGATATAAGTAGTATGAGTGGAAAAAGGTTGCTTCTGCAACGTCTCCGGCGCTACGGGAAGTGCAACCCCTTCGCCCTTGCGTAACAAAGAATAGGCACCCGTGGGAGCCGCAGCGGCTGAGGCTGGTCGCCGGAGGCGACCAGCAAGCCGAAGCTGCGGAGGTGGAGGTCTTTGCATCGTACATCTCTCTCTTGTTTTGGCGCCGCGCTGGCTAGGTACTAGTATTTAGGGTCGGTTCATATCTGACGGAAAATGCGTCGAGCGTATCGTCGCTCTTAGGTAGACGCGCTAACGCATCATCGGTTAGGTGTGAAAGGTTGAATGTTTTATTATGTATTTGACTGTTTTGGCGTTACGCGACCGATAAAACGCGACGCATTTTCCGTCAGATATGAACCGACCCTTATAGAACACCATTGAAATTACTACATTTTCAAAATGTATTCAAGCATTCAATTACAAAAGAACTTTTTAGTTACACGCAACGACGATGACGATCGTTCTTCTTAGCGTTTCGATGACAAACTATATTACAATAAATAAATATACTATTATTATCAATTATATTGATGCGGCCCAGAATTTGGCCACAATTTGACGATCGTTGAAACTAACATGTTCCTTTCATAGGTAACTTAAAAATCGTTTACACCGCACGGTAAAGGCATACAAACTATCAAATCCAAAGTATTTTTTTAAGTCAAAAAGTTCAAAGTGTCTCGCTATTTATTTAAATTAAAATTGTTTCATCTATAATAACAGATTAAAGGCTACATAACATCGCGCTATCAGCCACGGGAACGGATCAGTAACCAAAAACCTAACGTAATGCGGGTGAAACCGTGTTAGTTAATAATAATTATAATATCAAAGTTTAAAGTTTGTAAGAGATAACAAGCAGCATAAAGGCTCTTAAAAACTCGAGCAATATTTATAAACGTCTTTTACATGATTATTGTACTTCTGGTACTATTCACGCAGTACTTGCCCGCTTGTAAAATCGCCCCGCTGTCGCTTATAACTTGCTGAGAAGGTTATAACGCACGAAGCGTCGCGACGTGTTTACTGTTAACAGTTATGCAAGCTAGGGCTTCAGCCGTCGAATGGTCGGACTGAAATGTTTTTACACTGTATGAATTTAGATATACAATAGCGGTTCGGCACATTCGGTTCGGCATTTTGAATACAACGTTATCAAATGCAATGCCGAACCGAATAGGCCGAACCGCTTAGGTGTAAAACGACATTTATATTTTTATTTCTACGTGATTTGTAGAGTTAAAAATGTGAATTAATTATGTTGTAGTTGTGAGGTGATGTGATTACTTAATCATTGGCTAGTGTTAACTGGTTGGTGATTTATTAAACCAAAATATAATTAATTTAGTGTCATTTATTATCGCTTCGTTTTTTATTTTATTTGTTAAAAAATACAGTTGTTAATGCATTCCTTTATTATAATACAACTAGCTTCTGCCAGCCACTTCGGCCGCGTCAAACTTGATATTATATTATCCCACGGCATACAAAAATTTACTTGGGGCAAAAAGAAACTTTGCTATTGCTACGCTACAGCTCTTAGGTTCGACTCCCAGGATGAAAAGTAATATCGGGTTTTTCTATGAAATTCTCAGTAGCAGGTCGGAGTTAGGATTAATGGCCATAGAATGCCCGGTTAATGTCAATAGACTCACCTTATTACATGTGACTTAAACAAACCTGCGAACTGTGGGTTTACATTTGTAAACCTCTGCCTAACCCTTCGGGAATACAGGCGTGATGGTATGTTAACATATTTTAATTAGTTAATGTCATATGTCATTTCGTAAACATTAGATTATATGGTGAACAAATTCCTAAGTTCCCAAACTTTCAGCTTTATAAAGAAAAATCTTAAAAGTTCAAATCAAAACAAAGCATTGTTGTATGAACCCTTTTGTTTCGTCTACCTCCGCTTTATTTCGAAGAGCGCTGAAATAAAATCCTCACTTTAAAACTGAGTAAACTTCATCTTGCTTACAGACAACGTAGGAAACTTCGTTAAAATGCTGTGTAAGCGCTACCCTTTCTTCAAGTTACAGTGGAAAAGTTTCGTCCTGAAAGAAAAAAAAGGAAAAAACAAAACGAATATTATGCGACACCAGTGTTTTGGGTGACTCATCATCTGCTTAGCCTTTTTCCCAACTGCGTTGGGGTCGGCTTCCAGTCTAAACGGATGCCGCTGAATACCAGTGATTTACATAGAGCGACTGCCTATCTGATCTCCACAACCCAGTAACTGGGCAATACGATACCTCTTGGTTAGACTGATTGTCAGACTTCTTGGCTTCTGACTATCCGTCACGACTGTCAAAGATCTACGAATGACAGCCGGGACCAACGGCTTTACGAGCTTTCCGAAGCACGGGGGAAATTTTAGTAACTAATGTATAATAATACTGGCCTATTATTTGATAGTGTCCACCACCATCAGTTGACATACTTTTTATGAACTGTCAAAACGCGATTCTCCCATAGATTTTGTATGGCAATTGCACGCTGTCACGTAGTGACACGTGACCTACTCAATTGTCCCACTATTTATTGATTTTAAAGTAGTAAAAAATTAATTTTACAGTAAATTGAAAAATAACCTGTTTTCATGGGTAAATTAAAGGGCTTTTTTGAGAGTCTGTGACTTGCAATTATTGGTTAGTGGTGTCAACTACCCAATTGTCCCCCTGTAGAGCCAAAGCCTCTTCTCATATAGTATTTAAAAGGAGCGATTGCTAGTGCCCATTTTTACATACAAAAATATTCCCGAAACGATGTTAACGAAACCGATAATAAACGATATTTTTTCCTGTATTTTTAACTTAGAGCAATAATTTGACCCGATATAGATATAAGTCGAGGAGAGCCATTTCGTTTTCTTGGATGAACAGATTTTAATAGAAGCTATGACCGACCAAATATCAATATAAACGCAAATTTAAAATGGCCTCAAATAACCACCACAAGGCGGATTTCAGATGTTAACTAAAATGACGTGATCTAATTAGAGAGTGTTTATCATAAATATAGACACTTTTATATTGCGTACAAAAATAAACAGATTCATCATCGGGATAATTAAATGTTTTAAAAATACTTTTGCGTTTTTGTTTAAAATAAATACATTTCAACAGAAACCGCGTTTGTTTAAAATGAATAGAAATTCCGTTGATATTTTTGTTTTGAAATACAATTGTGTATGAAAGCTTTGTGTGAGAAACGACTAGTTTCACAAAAACAATAAAAAACCGACGAAATGAGAATCGGTTTTGCGCGAAAGAGTTCCGTACCACCGTATATAATTTAACACTACATATATGTACTTATGTAAAAATACGTTAATTAATTTTTTACTAGCTTTTGCCCGCGACTTCGTCCGCGTGGATTAATAGTTCCCGTTCCTGGGGGATTTCCGGGATGAAAACTATCCTATGTCCTTTCTCGGGTCCCAGACTATATCTGTACCAAATTTCATTGAAATCGGTTCAGTGGTTTAGACGTGAAGAAGAGACAGACAGACAGACAGAGTTACTTTCGCATTTATAATATTAGTACGGATTATTTGTACAGTCAGCAAAAAAGTAGATTAACATTTCAGATTTCCTTATTATTGAGCACAATATCAAAGGAACTGCCTCGTTAGCCCAGTTGTCCTAAGCGCGATTGCTACGCTAGAGGTCCTAGGTACGATTCCCAGGACGAGCAAAAAAGTGTTATTGATTTTTTTCTATAAAATTCTCAGTAGCAGCTCGGAGTTAGGATTCGTGCCCGGTGAATGGCAATAGGCTCGCCCCCTATTACATGGGACCTGAAACACACTGGCGAACATTGGTACGTCTCTACCTAACCCTTCGGGGAATACAGGCGCGATGATGGTATCAAAGGAGATACGCAATGAATCTAAAATTAAGATAAAATGAACTCTTTGGTATTGCCTAAAATTCTGAAGAGCAGTGGCTCTTCAGAATGCGCAGTGGCAATTGTGTAATTTCGTGTCTATTTAAATGATATGTATAACTTTTGTTGCTGATCGTACAGATGCGACACTTTAGAGACGGACCGACAGACGGAAAACCATCGCAGTACGACACCCCAAAAAAACTTAAGATTACAAAATAACCAAGTATCTAAATCATTGATAAATAAACCCAGAGACGCTAGTGGTCCACGACGCATTTATCAGCGAAGCTCACTGACCGCGGTGATTCGTCTCCCTGCCCTAATCACGTGGGACAAGATTGATGGCTGACCAGAAAGTTAAATTTTGTTACACTGCGCTATAGTAACAAGGGTTTGGCGAACCTGAGATAGATTTTATTAGATCGAGAGGAAAATTAACTGGTTGAAGAGATAACATGGCAGGTGCAAATTATTGTACAAGAGTAAAAGAACAAAATTTTATAGTTGAAAAAAGAACTCAATGCAATTAAATAGTACACAAGTACACAATAACTAAAATTAAAAATGTGTATTCTTGTAACTGCCTCGTTGGCCTAGGGGTTCTGAGCGCGACTGCTACGCTAGAGGTCCTGGGTTCGATTCTCGGGTCGACCAAAAAGTGTTATTGGGTTTTTCTATGAAATTCTCAGTAGCAGCTCGGAGTTTGGATTCGTGCCCGGTTAATGGCAATAATATAATATATATATTATTTTATTCTTGTAATTAAAAACGTTCGAAATCTAGTCCTAATATCATTTCAGTGACAATCAATGTCGCTAAATTATAGACATTTTTGATAAATTGAGACTGAGATTACAATGCACGCACCTTCTCAAAAGATACGAAAATTACTCTTCAGTTTTTTTTCTATAACACTTTTTCTGAACAGATGTTCCTCAGTAACTATATAATCAATGTTTTTTCTTTAGACATTGTTGAATGGCAAATGATTCGACAGCGCATCTGATGTTAATTGGTCTCCGCTGCCTATAGACATCAGCAATACCAGAGGCCTTGCAAATGCGTTGCCACCCACAAAGACAAGTTTAAATGTCTCATGTGCTTGTAATTACACCGACACCCAAAACCTTCAAACCGGAACACAGCAACGCTGCTTTGTTGCAGAAATAGGTATGGCGATAGTACTTTCCTTTTCCTTTTACGAGCTCCTTTACAAAAAGCTCTACTAGTACTCATCATCATCTCATCATATCAGTCTATAGCCGTCCACTGGTGTAAGTAGGCATCCCGATCGTCAACCATTCCAGTCCTGGGCAGCCCGCATCAATCTGCTGCCTGCTACTTCTTTAAACCGGTGGTCCACCGTGCAGCAGGGCGTCCCACACTGCCTTTTCCTAAGCGTGGTGTCCACTCCAACACGTGTTTGCTCCACCGACCGTCTGTCCGTCTGCAGACATCGTGATCTATTCATGTTATATTGTTAATAACAGCCTCGTTCCATCTTCTACCGTGTACAAACTTCTTTAGTGTCATACTTCCCTGGTACGTGCAAGTTTCATCCATCCAAGTCTCACCCACTGTGTTTAACACATAGGTCATTCACCCATCTGGATGTTTATTCTACATTCCGCTTTGTACAAACTGGAAAAATATCGTCAAAGAGAAAATGCTTTAAGTATTTGAATTAGTTATGTTGTCGGTTTGAAGCAAGCTTTACTTATTTACTGTCGTGTGTTGTTTGTTTGCAAATGTACCCATTTGGAATAATCGTTTTAAAATAGACCAGTTACGTTCGTTAACTTTGTATTTTTTCTCCGTATTTGCTCAAAATGCAATAAAAAATAAATACTTTTAGCTTCAAGGCGAGAATAACATTTATTATAATTATGAAACATTTTTATATACGCCCCGCCACAGTTTGTCGTGATAAAGATGCTTTGTAAATTCAATATATTTATCTATTTTGTAGACAGTATTTCCCAGCTAGATATTGAGTTTTCTTCTATAACAGTGAAAAAAACTCACCAATAAAAAATCTAGTCGCAATATCATCTCAGCGACAATTAAATTAATGTCAAAAATATAAGTAAATTAGAAGCATTTTTGACAGATTGATACTGAGCTTAGATTGCGATCGTTCCTAAAAGTTACTAGAATTGCCCCCCTGATATTAATAACGATTGTCATCAAAATTTATTGTGCGTTTAATACAAGCAGTTTTTAAATGTCTCTCTTAATTTTAGTTGCAATATTTTGACTGTAAACTAAGCGAAAAATCTGAATTTAATTTATATGTTTTCGTGAATAATTACGTAACGTTCAGACTGTGATAGATAGTGTGGTGATGTGAAATTTACATATTTTGCCAAGTTTTTTGTACGCCAATCGCACTGGGGAACATTTGTCAGAGCTATTTAAGTTCTGGAGATATATTTATAGGATGTTTCAGCAATTATTTGCGTGTATTACTCAAGTGAGTTGTCTGTTGAATAAAAAATGGATATTTTAATGTCGGGCTGAAGATTGATGATTTTGAATTGCATGTTGTGGTTGATATTTTAATGCTGGTGTATAAAAATGCATGAATGAGGGATAAATATTTTATGATGATTAATCTGTTTACTTTTATCATACAAATGTTAAAAGGAGGTGCAGTTTGTTTGTTTACTTTTATTTTGTAAAGAGGTTCTTCTTTCTCTGATTGAAAACTATACTACTGCCTAATGCCTATATTGACGGGCTATTTTGTATGGTATTAAATTCCACTCAATTAAAAACTACCTCGTTGGCGTAGTGGTCCAAAGCGCGACTGCTACGCTAGAGGTCTTGGGTTCGATATCCAGGTCGAGCAAAAAGTGTTATTGGG
This sequence comes from Caradrina clavipalpis, assembly GCA_932526535.1. Taxonomy (NCBI): domain Eukaryota; kingdom Metazoa; phylum Arthropoda; class Insecta; order Lepidoptera; family Noctuidae; genus Caradrina; species Caradrina clavipalpis. Next base: position 6,056,589 of record OW052110.1, read on the forward strand.
TTTTATATGAAAATCTCAGTAGCAGCTCGGAGTTTGGATTTGTGCCCAGTTAATGGCAATAGGCTCGCCTCCTATTACATTACGCGATTTCGTACTCGTGGAATTGTATACATATTACATACCATCACACCTGTATTCCCCGAAAGGTTAGGCAGAGGTGTACCAATGTACACCCACAGTTTTCCGGTATGTTTTTAGGTCCCATGTAATAGTGGGCGAAAAAAATTTCAAGATAATTGGCTGACCTTGAAATCGAACCTAAGGGACCCTAAGCTGCGACTTCGAAACCACAATACCTAATATCTAAAAAAAACTTAACCCTACACAAAAATGCCAGACGAAAAAACTCTAAAAGTCCATTTCTCAAGTTGTCAGTAAAATGATGGGAATGTTTTAACACTGAAACATTTGCGTCATTTCACGTAATGTAAATCATTACAGGAGGCCATTTGTCACAGTTATCTGTGGCGGCTACGTCTGATGCGCCGCCGCCGCCGACGCCATTTTACACGTGGAAAACCTTTTCCGACCTACCTTTTATGTTTTTGTTTTTTATTCAAGTTTAAATTTTGTGTTGTTTGCATTAGGTCGGAATTGGTATTGCTTTTATAAGGTATTAGATGTGCCAGAGACTTCGATCACGCGGACCTAAATGTAGCAGCTGTTTATTTAGATTTTTATCTATTTTCGAGTATTGCGAGAAATCGATTATGAAAGAAAAAAGACGATGAAATCTTAAAGAAAAACCCAATGACCCGGGGATCAAATCTAGAAAACTTTTTTTTCAAGATGGGAAATCATCAGGTGACTTCTTCCGCTCTGGGCTGAACTGAAGAGTGTGTCAGTCTCTTACTGCATAAAACCCATCCGTGTTCCTCCTAATGCCTGTTCCAGGGCCGCGGTGACTCTTTAGCACAAATTCCGCAACCCTAGCAGGAAAACCTGACAACCACTGAACTAATCAACCCTAACAATGAATGTAATGTTACCTTTACTATGTGACCCTTTTGAGTACGTACCCATGTTTACTGTTTAGTAGTAGGCACGTAAATGACCGGTTCCTTTATCTTACCGACAGTAAAAGGAAAGAATTACGACGCGTAAAAAAACAATAAACCTACGCTTAATAGATAGGAAGACAGACCGGTGATAAGATACCTATTGCTTGTTACTTCCGAAGATAATTAGGTAGATTAAACAAAAATTCCAAGGGACAACTTTTATAAAAAATACACCCCTTCTTCCTTATAGTGTGAGCAGTAAGAAAGTTGTGTAACGACCCCACACACCCTAGCGCCAGAGTTTCTAAACCGCCTCAAGGGCCTCTGACATGGTTACCGATGACAGTGATGTCCAAGATATACTTAAAAAGTACATATTAATTAGAAAAAGTCACATTGGCACTTGCCCGTGACCGGTTGCAAACCTACAAGCTAATGCAAGCGACGAGGGCGCCTTAACTAGCCCTAAAAACCCGATAAATTGTTTAATAACTATAAAATTGATTTTAAGTTGCTATACAAATAAATAGTTAGTGAATTGAGATGTAAAAAAAGTGACGTCATAGTTTAGTATTGTCATACAAAATCTATGGCGGAATCGCGTTTTGACAGCTCAAAAAAGTATGTCAATTGATTAGTGGTGTCATCTACCCAATATAAAAGAACGAACACTCCTCCCGCTGATTAATCATGCTAATAAATACCTACCTATTTATTATCACGTTATACGAAAATGAACCAGAAGCTTATTGGTATTAAAATTATCTTTACAAAATGCAACACTGTAATAAATATAAGATACAACAAACAACGCAAAACAAATCGCGTAGCCATATAATATGGCATATATTTTTATGAACGTGATAGACAACACGATTTTATTTTATAGTTATTTATTTATTTTTTATTATGTTGGGGCATTAATATATTTTTACAAGCAATTTTTATTGTAGAACGATTAAATATTTAGTTCAAAAAACATCGAAGCACTGGCAAAAAATCACGTTTGTTGAATGGGAATTCAACAAACGTGATTTTTTGCTCGTTTTTGCTCGAAATTAATAACGGCAACAGACGCTTGAAATATTCACGGTATATTTAGTTATAAGTATATTCACTTTAAAAATAAATTATTAAATTAAAATTAAACAAATATTTAAGTGGGGCTCCCATACAACAAACGTGATTTTTTTGTCGTTTTTATAGATAATGGTACGGAACCCTTCATGGCCAAGGCAATGACGTTTGACGAGTCCCGAAGAAACAATTCAACTTTCTTGAATCCCGCAACGGAATTAATCAGAAAACAACAGTAAAGGATTGAAAAATAACATAATTTTAGGATTTTTTAATTTATTAGAAATAACATTTGCTTAAATGAAATTAGGTAGGTACTGTATATTTTAATCCAATCTCCCCATACCCAACAAGGTATTTATAGAAAACTAGCTATGTACCCCGCGTTGTCACCCGCGTTTAGTTACTTCTTTGGTCACTGTTCCGCTCCCGTTGGACGTAGCGTGATGTTCTATACGTATAAACCTTCCTCTTGAATCACTCTATCTATTGATGAGAACTCATTAAAATCCGTTGCGTAATTTAAAAGATCGCGTATAGACGGCAGGAACCAACTTTGTTTTGTAAAAAAATCTATTAAAGATTTCTAAGCGTTAGCGACTGGAACGAACGAAAACGCTATGCAATCTTCATTAGATCTTCAACTTAAAACCAAGCACATAAAGTTGAAGATCTATTCAAGCCTACTCAGCGTTTGCGTTTATCGTTTGTGATTTGGCTAGGGGGGCTGGTTATCCCAAATTGGATCGATATACTCGTATGTAAATAAGGGATAAATTCCCATCTTAGATTCTTTATAAGATGCGTACCGCTTGAGTGGTATATGGCGTTTATGTGGTGAGGGTATTGTCGTTTTTCAATGGATTTAAGGGTTTGGGTTTGTTCTTTTATATACTGTGGACGAAGGAGCGTGAAGGAATTATTATTAAGGGGTTTAAAAGACTACTTTCCCGACAGAGCGCTTCATAAAAAAAGGGTTGTGGTGGTTTTTAACAAAAATGAGTTTAAAATTAGTTGGCTGCCAATCTGTTTTACCTACTGTTATGATATTTTTTTTTCTAAAACTGTTCCATTTAAAATAAATAATTAAATGTTCCAACTATTAAAATACCCCCACGGCCAAGGCTAAACTGTAGCATGCACTAACGCCAATGTTGTGCGAGCGTTACATTGAGCGATAGAGCAAAAAATTTCACATCGGAAAGAGGTCCATTCCCAATAACATTTTTTGCTCAATCTTACTATCAATCAAGATATGATGGACAGTGTGCGTAGTTAACGACTTTTGGATATGTATTCTATACCTCAAATTCTGTGACAGCCTCGTTAGCTTAGTGGTCGTCAGCGCGACTGCTACGCTAGAGGTCTTGGGTTCGATTCCCAGGTCGAGCAAAAAGTGTTATTGGGTTCTCGTATGAATCTCTTAGTAGCAGCTCGAAGTTAGAATTAGTGCCCGGTGTATGGTAATAGGCTCGCCCTCTATTACATGGGATAACATACCGGCGAACGGTGGGTATACATTGGTACACCTCTGCCTAACTCTTCAAGGAATACAGGCGTGATGGTGATGGTATGTAAATTCTGTGAATTTAATCTTCAAGGTGGAAATGTTGTTTGTCTCTTTATGTAGGTAAACCGTGTCAAACTGCCTGACCATCACTCCATGTCTGAAAAGGCAATGTCCATTCCAAACACCATAATATCCTTTATGTCTGTCTACCCTTCAAGCCAACCTGATATTATTATCACTCCCGAAACTACCTGCATCGTTGACAGTACAATATCAAAGACTTAAAACTTACTCACCAAAGGATTTTCAACTTTATTTCAGAGATGACAAGGTAGGAATTTGAATGTAATCTTGGAACGTGGTTAGGTTAGTGTTTCTGCTTTAGTATTGTAATAAAAGCAGTCTCAGCATTGTTTTACTGTGGATATGACAGTTCAGTATCGTCTTTAGTACCTTTTGTTTGTGCTTCCAAATCGCCCGTTTATGGAATGACATCGGTGTCCTTAGAACGCACATAAGGATCTATTTATAAAGGTATTGTAAAGTGATTTAACTGACTTGTTAGACTAGTGGTAGCCAGCGCGACTACTGCGGTAGAGGTTTTTCGATTCCCGGGACGAACAAAGTGTTGTTGAGTTTTTCTATGAAATTCTCTGTAGCAGCTCGGAGTTAGGATTGGTGCCCGGTTAATGGCATTAGGCTTGCACCCTATTTACATAAGGCATTAAATTACCTTAAATAGTACCTTTCATTCAATAATTTACGATAATGGTGCCAAAGGAAAATAGACCTTCCATCTGTTCCAGTTTACAATCGAAATGATCTTGACCTTACAACGCAATAGATGATAAAATTAGAACAATTGCGCATCAGCTAGTAAATCTTGAACGCAGAACACACTTGCAACACGAAACATACCTACTTCAATTCATACTGGTTCAGAATGTAAACTTTTGATAATTTATTACTCTTACGAAACACTACAATGAAAACTAGCACTGTATAGTCTAGTTTATCATACATGTTTTATTTGATAAACAAACAGGGCACGAATAGGTATGTCGAAAATTTTCATTTAATCAAAATTGAGTTAGGTGTGAACTATGTCGGAGGAGATTCGGGATTCCCGTCGTGAGTATGAGAAGGGAACAGCGGAATAGTTTTTAGTCAGTAAGAGGCTGAACAGACAGACCACTCCCCTCCCCCGATTTTCGAAACAGGAACGAAAAAAAAACAAAAACTCTATCTACAGTGTGAACGGCTAAACTGCCCTTAAATACAATTTTACTCAACATTTTAAATTCTGAAGGAAAAGATAATGCTCACGACGGAAGGGAAAAAGAAAACATGCTTGGCGCAAATTTTTAGTATGTGCTTGAAATAACATACCTATGTCATTACGAAATCGATGGCAAAATGTAAGAAATGCTATTTGTACACTAGCAGGGTTAAAATTTAAAATCATTTGTTTACCAAAAAGGTATGTAAGGAAGAAATAAACTTTAGACACTGTAAACTAGCCGCTTAAAACATTCCCTTGAGTGAGAACTTGCGTCTCTAGAGCGGAGTAAATCTAAGCGGCTAATGCGAAAGTTTTGCAAGAAACCTCAGCGGTGCAGTGTAATCTAGAGTTATTGGGGTAAGCTGTAGTGTACGGTTCTGTTGTTGAGCAAGGAAACTTTCCTCGTTTTAAAATAAGTATCTGATGGCCCGGTACAAACAATGCGGAGTAAAAGTGAAATAAATTCGATCGAGTTTAAAAAATCCTTTTCATGACAATTATTTTACTTTTGTATCGTAACAAGCCTATAAGTGGTTACCGCTATCTATAGACATCTGCAATACCATAGCTCTTGTAAATGCGTTGCCAACCCAGAGACAAATCTGAAATGTCTCATGTACCAAATATCCTTCAATTCGGAACATTTGCGGCAGAAATAAATATGCAAAGCTACCGAACCACTGAACCGATTTTTCGCACAGACTAATGCTGAAACTTAGAAAGTCCTTATTGGTGAGATTCTTCGGTAAGATCGGATGCGTAGTACTCATAACCGGCGTGTTTGTATGACCAAATGTATGAATGTGGAGGAGGCGGAAAGGGTATGTAAAGATAGCAGGTGGCGTTCTGCTGTTTCTGCCTACCCTCAAGGGAAAAAGGCGTGAGTAATATGTAGTGTATGTATGTATCTATCTATCTGTAATATTTTAAGTGACATTATTAACTACCAAGGTTAGAAGTTTAATTAAATGAGTGTAAACTTAGTTCACATATTATTATATTTTCAACGAATCTACATAATTGTTTTACACTTGACAGTTCATAATCAGTTGAACACACATAAGTTTTTGATTACACGTGGGTTTAGACACTGAAAGTTGATATTTGTTTGAAGAACGTCTGTGTATTATGAGTAGGTATATAAGTACTTACAATAATGCTTACTAATTAAAACAAAAAGTTTTGAAATTAAGCTTTTTTGCGTTTTGAAGCTAAACTTGTAGTAGGTGTCTCTATTTTTCCTTGACTGTGCTAAAGACAGGGTTTTTTTACTTCTATTTTTGTAATTATATAGGATTATTTATTCCCTCTTAGTAGTTGAACAGTTTGATGAATTTTGTTTCATGAGGAATACATGCATTCGCTCGTCTAAATCGTGCGCAAAGTAAAAGCTAGGTTTTGCTTTTATTAAACCAACATGGCAACCGTGAAATACAAATTTCAAAATTGATACTATATTTTCTAGACCATTTGTGACTAATAAGTAAATAAGCAACTAAAAAAGCCGGCAAAAAGAAAATATGACAACATGTTCGACTGCGTAAAAAGGGAAATACAAAGCTGGGAAAAATATGACGTAAGATGAACATAGTCGACACATGGGAACAAATTGTGATTTTTGAACACGTCTTGTCTAAAACAAGAAAGAATATAGGTACCTTTGTTGACAATCCATCATTCGTCTATGTATCAATCAAAGTCAAATTATATACCTACTCACAAATGTATGCAGTATAAATCAAACTTAACACAAGCACAGCAAAAGTTAATCTTGCAATATATACTCAAAAATGCAAAAAAAGGTCACATGCATACAAAATTCAGATTCCAATTTCAAAAATAAAAAAAGAATTCGCATCATAATGCATACCCATTAGTTATCAAAGACTTTTGCAAATGGCCGTCACTGATAATAATTGTGAAAAATATCACGAATTTTATTTCACTGTACTAGCTGATGCCCGCAGCTTCGCTCACGTGGACATAAGTCGAAATTAAGACATTAAGTAGTCAATGCCATGTCGTCTAAATCCTCCAAGCAGGCATGGTGGTAAAGGTGACTGCTAAAAGTTACGATAGTGGGTTTTCTATAAGTAATTTATAATTTATCTTCGTGTGTGTATGTCTGTGTCCGGAGTCTGGATTTCTGCCTGGTCTGACTTGTTCCGTACCAGGGACTAAAGCATGTTTGTGGAAGAAGGATGTGTGTTATGAGTTTATTACCCTTTTCGAAAACTGATTTCTGATACACATCGTATAGTTGAAATTTCTTTTTTCTGTTTATTTAAATATATTCTATTATAGCTGTGCCCGAGGCTTCGCGCATGTGGACCTAACTGTAAGTTAAGGAATTAAGTCTTGACTGCCATGTCATCAAAATCCTCCAAGGAGGTTGAATGGTTGCAAACTTAAGAGTCTAGTGTCTGGTTTTGTACCCGGTTAGTAATTGACTTGCGTCATACCTAGGTCATGAACAGGTATGGTGTAATGATAGTGTAAGTTATGACTTTATCCGCTGTCGAAAATACTATGATGTGGAGTCAAAATTTATTTATTTTTCGATCTTAAACCATTGAAACATCTTTAATAGGTGCTGTTTTAAAGAAGCACCTTACGTTTTAATTTTACATGTCTGATCTAAAGTTTATTTTAAAGCATGTAGAATATACTCGTAACAGTATCTTAGAGAAGAAATTCTGCATGCGCTCACAGTCGCGTCATGAAACCATGTATCTTAAAAGTTAAAGTCTGTGACAGGGTACATTCAACGATAGAAGACTGACTGCAACTGAATTGGCATTTGGGTAAAACAGTTTTTTGATATCTTCCTGTTGTTGTCGTCTTTTTTTTTCTGTTCAGCCATTGGAAAAGAAGTAGGCTTTTTGGTACCAATTCAATTTGGTGGGATCTTACACCGAGATTTTCTTATAAAATATTCCTGAAGCCCCATGGAAAGAATATAACTTACTACTTAGAAAACTAAATATGCTACTCCTGGTTGGCAGTATTGTTGTACTGTGATTGGGGTAGCCGCGTAGCTAAACCCAGACTATAAAATATTGCACACAAAATGTTTGCTGATAAATCGTTCATCAGTTGTATGAAGTGTCGAGGCCCACGGCGCAGCGATCCATATACCTTGGTAACTCTATAAGTTAAATTTTGTGGAGTAATCAGTCGAATTGTGTTCGGTTCGTTCTTTTCAGTTTTAAACGTTATGTTAAAGTGTGCCTAAACACTGTATCATTATAGCCTGTCGAAAGAATGACAAAAAATAACAATCAATTGGGATCGCTATCACGCTAAATATTTTGCATGGCTTTCGTTATACCGCGAAGCTATGAACTTTATTGACATGACAAATAAAGTAGCCATTCCCACATATGTCACGATTGACTGTTTAACTCCTCCATCCAAAGAGAGAAGTAGATTGTGGGAAGGAAGACATCCACCACGACTACTTGAAGCCCCGTGAATACCTGCCTCCCGGTAGTGAATTGCAGTGATCTATCTGGAAGGCACTGAATCGTTTGGTGCGCACCCAAGTTGGTCATTGCAAACATAATTTAGTGAAATAGGGCATCATAGACCTGTTTGACACCCAGTGCAATTGCAGTGCTCCTGATCAGACTATGCCCCATGTACTGGAGTGCCCCAATTATCTGGTCACTTGCACCCTTGAAAATCTGAATAACACCTCTGACACTGCTTGGCTCAAGTGGCATACATTATTATTAGGGGTATCATTGATATGAAAAGAAGAATTCTTAAAATAGCTTAATAATGTAAAGCCATGTGGTAGTCAGACCTCTATACTACGTTATTGTGTAAAAATTGAGTCACATGAACAATATTTTACTATGTATCTTTATTTTATTTTATTTATTTGGAACAACAAACAGATATACAATATATGTTATTAAGGAGTAACATTTACATACTTAATTTACTTAAATATAGTGTATAAAAGTAGGTAGTAACAAAATTATACAATTGTATATCCAACCACGTTATCCACAAAATATGTGAGTTGTAGTACTAAAACTACGTCATGCAATACTGTCTCAAAGAATAAAAGAAAAAAAATAATATATATATTGTAATTTTGTAAATGAAAAGTTTAGATAGAAGTAAAGTTACTTTTACATTTAGATATCTAGTGAATCTAGTGTTTTAATTGCAAGGTTTCTAAACTTACCAGCAGGATTGGCAAACAGGTCAAGGTTTTTAAAATATGTGTTAAAATTATTAGTTACTCGGCGCAAGGGCGCACGGATACCTGCTTTAGTTTTGCATGGTGTTACAGCAAACACAGGTCGATTACAGACAGTACGTATCAACGTCTTCCTCGGAACTACATAAAATAATTTATTGCCAATATCTGGACAATCATACGAATGGTTACATACATCAAATAAAAACATTGCTTCAATCGTTCCACCTATCACTTTTTTTTAAATGTACTATTTTGACTTCGCTGCTGTTTTAAATATAACTATGTAGAAATAGACATTATTTACTACAGAAATATAAAAGGTAAAAAAAATAACTAAACAAATCAATGTTATGGGAGAAAATGTGCATACTGTTTTTTTATTATTATTGGGAATCTCTTAGCATGTCAAAAAACAACAGAAAGTACACAAAAAGTAAAACAGTTCTGCGGGACCGTACTCAGGATCAGCGATTTGCAAGGCGACCGTCGAACCATTAGACCAATTATTTTGATGAAATTTACTCCAAAATAGCCGTTCTAGTTTAACATGATTGGCTGCTTCGTTCCTTAAAGATATAGCGTGATGATATCATTTTAGAAATTCAATCCGCAGCTATCAGAACATTCTTACATAATATCTCGTCTATTTCAATACCGTGAGAATTCGTAGAAGAATACGAACATAATGCCACATTGCTCATCCCTCAAAGCAAATAGCGTGATAATTTATAGCCTAAGTTTTAAGTTAAGCCTACCACTATACATTAGTGAAAACCGCATTCAAATCGGTTGAGCCGTGTCTGAGATTAGCGTGCACAAACGCACAGACAAACAGACAAACAGATAAACAGACAAACAGACAAAAATTCTAAAAACTATATTTTCGGCATTAGAATCATTCCCCGACCTCATAGCAATTACTTTTTTTCAAAAATATTTAATGTACAGTTTTGACTTCGCTACGATTTTATTATACAGGGTGTTTGGTGCATCGTGTGCCAAATTGAAATGGTCGACTGAGGGGGTCATCTGCTATTCTTTCAGACCCCTAAACACTTCTCATGCCCTGTGTATTATTTTTCATCGACTTTTTAAAGTTTTATAAAAAAAATACCAAAATTTTACATTCAAATACATTTTTTTTTAAAAGTACACGTCGTAGACTCTGTATTTTAATTTTATTTAGATGTGCATTGTACTACAGTACTTTTAAATTCAAAATTAGTGACATTAGCCATCTAGTTTTCTATTTATTTACTCGCAAAGTTTTGGACTTCAATTAAAGCTGTCCATGTTACAGCTATTTACATGGCTATAAAAAAAAAAACAAATGAGACCGGGATCTAAGAACTTCGTCAAAAATTCTCTAGTGTATCCTCTTGCTAGTGATGTGCCACATGCCATAAAAATCTTTTTAAAACTTCGTGAATTTGCTAGAATTGTGAATCGAGTCACAAAATACAAAATTCCAAATTATGGTTTAAAAATTTTGTTTTGCTTAAATAACACCTGAAAAACGTATTAAATATATTATCTCACTCTTATAAGATAAAATCTGTCTCGTACCTCTCTTTTTTGGGGGAGGGGGTACTAGAAATAATAAAAAATGCATTTTTAACATTTATTTCATATTTTTTTGCATATTCTGCTTAAATTGTTGGCCTCTATTGCGAATGCAGGCCAGACATCTATTTCGTATTACCACAGTTGTTGTACGAAGTCGAATTTTCTCCTTAATTTTATTGAACGCCGTTTGAATGCGTTGAAGTAGTACATCCCTAGTCGGAACCTCCGTGGCGTATACTAGTCAAAAAATAGTTAAAAGTCTAGCGAAGTTAGGCCTGGGAAACGTGCCGGTCATGCAATAGGGCCACCAATCCGCGCATTATTGAACACATTATCAAGATATTCCCTCACAGTCAAACGCCAATGCGCGGGACAGCCGTCATGCTGGAATACTTTGGGCACATTTTCATTACATACGGGCACCTCGGCCACTAATTCGGGCACGTCATTTTGAAGGAAATCCAAATAGTTGTCGCCATTGAAGTTTTCGGGCAGGTAATGCGGTCCAACTACCTGATTCCAATCACTCCTGCCCAAACGTTTACACTAAACCTTTCCTTTCTTTTCTGGCTAAAAGTCAGAAATCTTTTCAAAGGAGGTTAAGGAGGAAATGCAACTTCGTACAACAACTGTGGAAATACGAAATAGATGTCTGGCCTGCATTCGCAATAGAAGCCAACAATTTAAGCAGAATATGCAAAAAAAAATGAAATAAATGTTAAAAATGCATTTTTTATTATTTCTAGTACCCCCCTCCCCCAAAAAAGAGAGGTACGAGACAGATTTTATCTTATAAGAGTGAGATAATATATTTAATACGTTTTTCAGGTGTTATTTAAGCAAAACAAAATTTTTAAACCATAATTTGGAATTTTGTATTTTGTGACTCGATTCACAATTCTAGCGAATTCACGAAGTTGTAAAAAGATTTTTATGGCATGTGGCACATCACTAGCAAGAGGATAGACTAGAGAATTTTTGACGAAGTTCTTAGATCCCGGTCTCATTTGGTTTTTCTTTATAGCCATGTAAATAGCTGTAACATGGACAGCTTTAATTGAAGTCCAAAACTTTGCGAGTAAATAAATAGAAAACTAGATGGCTAATGTCACTAATTTTGAATTTAAAAGTACTGTAGTACAATGCACATCTAAATAAAATTAAAATAAAGAGTCTACGACGTGTACTTTTAAAAAAAAATGTACTTGAATGTAAAATTTTGGTATTTTTTTATAAAACTTTAAAAAGTCGATGAAAAATAATACACAGGGCATGAGAAGTGTTTAGGGGTCTGAAAGGATAGCAGATGACCCCTTCAGTCGACCATTTCAATTTGGCACACGATGCACCAAACACCCTGTATGTATAGATGAGTTTTTGTGAAATTCAAAGAAACGGCTATGAATGCAGTACTGATAGACTAATGAAGATGAATCTATGCTCGCTTTTAAACTCAGTGATAACTAAAAAAAATATAGGGTTAGATATTACTCCGTATTTTATCAAACACGGGACTATATTTTTTTTTAGTTTTGATTGAATACGTTTGTATTTTCTAAAGCGTGGTGAGTTCAGTTAGTCAGAATTACTGATAGATATGATCGCACCGAAATAGGGTTAAATTCTGACAAAACGAAACAACATACAGCCACGAACTACATTGTTTGAGTAAATGTATTGATTTTGAAATTTAATGCTGTTCTGTGACATCATACTACATTGTCATACAAATTGCACATTTGTGCACAATTTCAGCTCATTTGAACACCGGAAAAATTGACTTGTACGATTTGATTAAGCACAGAGTTTTAAAAATAATAAATAATTTATTCAAATAAAAATGTTTACAAAAAGTGTACATAAAACCAAACAGATAACAAGATTTTCCATAAAATTACAGTGCCTAAAAATTAACTAAAACTAAATAATTATAGGAGCAAGTATCGATAGTTCAGAATTGCAATGTTAGGTAGCGACCCGCCCGATCTAGGTTAATTTAAACCTGTGTTTCAGGCCATCACATTGCAATCCAATTACATTGGGACAGTAAGATTTAAATTGAAAGTATAATTACGAGAGTAAGCTTACAAACATTTATACCTAAAACTATGGAATTATACAAAAGTAAACACTTACGAAGGTATCAAATATCATCATGACAAAATTTCTAATAGTTGTTCTGTGTCTGTGTAATTTAGTAAAAATACATTAATCCAAAACATTTTTTTTCTGTATTTTGAACCGTATTGTGTATTGAAAGATAGTAATGCAACACATTTTATTTTTTAATTTATCTATTGAGAAATAATGGGTTTGTTGTGGCAATTCAATTATAAATTATCAAATTATTTATACGTCAGTTTGTCTGAAAAAAACATTTATTTTGATTTTTATCTAGGAAGTCATAACCTAACAGGCCGACAATGAAAGGCAAACAGTAATAAACTAACAAACTAATTTGCAATAATATCTGATACTTTACTCATTCAATAACTCTCACAAGATAAAATTATGAATTAATTGCAGTTTTTCTCGTAAAAAATTGTTTCATGCAATTTGCGTCTCCTAACAATTTTGACGTTTTCCATGTTGCCGGTATTGTTCTTTTTTTATCTCATTTTTATGTACATGGGTAATAAGATCAATGCATGTACAAATAAATGTTTGACATTGATGGTAATAAAAAAAAAAACATAGCAGCCTATTACTGTCAAAGGCCTCTTCTTACATGGAGAAGGCAACTGTATTGATAACCACGCTTGCCCAAAGCGGAATAGCGATTTCAGACTTGTATTAACTGGTCGTCAAGGTTCAGTTATGTCGAAGATAAACTTAGAAACTACATAATAATATAAATTGAAAAAGTTACATTGGTTACTTGCCCGGATTTGAATTCATAACCTCATGTATGAGAGTCCCTGCCGGGGCTGCGGGTTGTTCGAAAGAGATACCGCGCCCCCGGAAAGCAAAGGGCACACGAAGGAACATAGATGGTTTTTAGTCAGTAAAAGTCTGACACTCCCTCCCGTCTCACCCAGGGCGGGGGGGGGGGGGGGTCATTTGATAATATCCCATCTTAAAAAAAAAAGTATGAGAGTCATCAAAAATCGAAGAAAACGACGATAAGCAAAATTACTAAAAAGAGTAACTTTATGGCAGAACTACAGTAAAAAAGAAAGCGCATACTCTGCAAGGTAAAAAACATCATTCCACTGCCAATATTTTAACTTAGGATACCAAAGTAACCAAAACTCTCAGTCTCCCCAAGAAATGTACCGTGGATCAAAACGAGTGATTGATCTGACAGCCGCTGCAACGTGACGTCAATACCCGGCGGGACGAAACCATGTTAGATGAGTTACCACCAAATGTAGACTGACGCTAGTGAACGTAAAGAGTAAAATGTACTTTATTAAATTATAACTAAGGTCTTCTTTAATTTGTACGATTTTTTTTTGGACTAGAGATAGATCGTGATTTATTGCAGCTTGCGGTAACAGTTAACTGGCAGAAATCGTCACGTAAGGAAAAAGCATTTTGTCTCCACCAGTCGATCTTCCCTCTCTTTCGCTTTTTCTCTGCCTCTTTCTATTTTTTATTTTCTTTGTCAAACCTTCTATGGTATTGAAAGTAAGGGTTAAGAAATTAGAATTAAACCTTCACTCAATCTCGTACAGTTGATTTTGATTCTCATCCTAAAAATAATAAATAAATAAATAAATATCTTGGGACAACTCACACACGGCTATCTGGTCCCAAGCTAAGCAGAGCTTGTGTTATGGTAACCAGACAACTGATATACATACTTCTTATTTATAAATACATACATATTATAGATAAATCACACCCAGACACAGAACAAACAATCATGCTCATCACACAAAGTTTGTCCTGGGTGGGAATCGAACCCACGACCTCCTAGCAGTCAGGGCCGCTAACCACTAGACCAACAGGCCCGTCGTGCTAACAAACTTTATTTTGTACATATACATGAGAAAAACAGAACTGTAAGCGCATTTTTTTATGGATATACTACGACTTCAAACTTGACGACATAGTATATAAACTGTGTACTTAAATTAGAGATAGATATTTTCGATAGAGAATTTATGTGTCGGAACTCCGATAAATAAATTCTCCAGTACCTACAAATAAATTTTAAAGTTATAGTATACTACTCTGTGTAAAAAGTACCGGGAATTCATAAATTACAGAACGCGCGGTAAACGTATCGACTTATTTTTTTATTCTATAATTTGGTAGGTCTGTTATGAGTTACCGCGCGAACTTTGAGCGCTATAAGTCAATCAGTGTAATTACAGCTGCCATTTTTGTATTTCAATATTTAAGTGTCCTGCGATTTTACCATGAAAGCATTTTTTGAACAAACGAGTTTGCCTAAAGTATTGCGTATCAAACGGAATTTCCTGTGCCGAATCACTAAAAATGATGCACAAGACTTACGGTGATTCGTTTATTTTAAAAACACGGGCATATGAATAGTATGAAGTATTTAAAGAGGGCCGACAAGTGGTAGTTGATTTTCCTCGTTCTGATCGACCCAAAACGCTGAGAATGATGAAAATATCAACCTGATCAAGACTTTGGTACTTGGAAATCGTCGTATGAGTCTCTGAGAATTAGCTCTAGAGGTAAACGTATCTTTTAAATCCGTTCATATAATTCTGACTGACATTTTGGGCATAAAACGCGTCGCCATACGATTAATGCCAAAAGAGCAAAATTTTTGTCCAAAAAAAGCATCGGAAGCAGGTTGCTGAAGACATGATTTTCCGAGCTTCTACGGACTTCACCTTTATGATTTTCATAGTAACTGGCGACGAGACATGGGTTTATGAGTACGATATGCAAACAAGTCAACAGTCACCAGAATGAGGCGATTCAAGACGATCGAATAAAAAATAAAAAATTCGCTGAAAGAGTTGAACACCACACCTCAATCAGCTTATAAAAAATGTATGGAAGACTGGGTCAAGCGCTGGCGTAGTTGTATTGCAAGCGAAGGAGCATACTTTGAAGGCGACAACATAAATTTTGGCAAATAAACTAATTTTATGGTTTTATTGAACAATTCCCGGTACTTTTTACACAGAAGGTAGGTATTTGTATATTCACGCATTAGACTTAGTAACTAAATTAGCAATACCCACTGCTCTGCTCACAGGCTTCATTAAGAATGAAGGCTCATTAAAAATGATTCTAAATAAAGTGTGAACAGACAGACTAATTAACCCGCAGTTTCTCGAACAAGACTCTACGCATAATTAATGTGACAAATTGTTATTTATTATTGACTAGCTGTAGACCCTGCGGTGTCAACCGCGTTGTTTACATCTTTAGTTACTGCTCCGCTCCCGTTAGTCGTAGCGTGATGTCCTAGACGTATAAACCTTATCCGTTAATCACTCGATCGATTGATGAAAACCGCATTCAAATCCGTTGCGGAGTTTAAAAGATCTAAGCGTATAGACAACGGAAAACGACTTTGTTGTACTATGTAGATGCCATAATATATCATTTAGCCAACCAATTACAACAGTTTACAGGAGATTGACCATTTGTCATATTATTTTTTGTTGGAATAACCGGGGGCTAGTGTCATAAACGTCAGTGAAATAATCAGGAACAGTTGCTCATGTAAGCCTTTTCCCCACGACCAACTTTTTGATCCATTCTCGGCAGATTTCTTTGTCCACGAGAATGGAACATATGAATTCTAATATACTTACCAACACACACGGCCGTCAAAAACTCGGTCGTGGGCGGAGAGCTTTAAAAGTCTGGAAAGCTGTACCGTCAACGACCTCTATAATTAATGTATTTTATCAAACCATGATCTACATCACCCAGCCGTAACATTGCCACGATTCGTCCGAGTCATAAACGGTACCCAGTTCCCAGTTAACGTTTCCCGAGATATGCCACTTGAGTAGCACCTTCTGTTTAACTTTATGATGGGTTCGCAATAAAGCCTTTTGCCATTAGCACTAAAAGCCTCGTAAATTATACGTTTTATCTATCTCCTTTACGACTCAGCGGGCACTTCGCTGAATATTTTTTGAAGCTCTTCAAATGCTTTGTATTTGATGTTCCAGTTTGTTGTAGGGTATTTTCTCGATGTCGGAAGTGAGTAAGTATGTTTTTGAAATAAGGATTTCAAGGTCAATCAACATCAATAGCTATCAGATATAACATACCTTTTTTATTTAGAAACAACTTTCAAAATCGAACCAATCGATCCAGAGACATAGACATAGTACCTACTTAGGTATCTACTCGATGTCGGAACTTTGAAGTGATGTTAGTTTTTGAACCAAGGATTTCAAGGTCAATCAACATCACAGGATGTCCGAAGGCCTATGTCCTGCTGGATATAGGCGTTCTCCATAGATTTCCAAAGGGACCGGTTGGAAGCGGCTTGCATCCAGCGTTTCTATGTCAAACTCAAAACTGTATATTTGGAACTAGCTATACCCCGTAGTTTCTCCCACGTATAATTATGTCTTTAGGTTCCTTGATAAACGGGCTCTAATTATAATCCAAATATACTTTTTCAAATCGAGCCGTGAGTTCTTGAAATTAATTAATGGTTGTTCGTTCAACAAACAAACAAATTCTTTAGCATTAAAATATTAGTATGGATAAACCATGTACATGCACTTCGAAATTCGAATTGTCAGGAGTCTGTCAGTCAGTAAGATGAAGCTAGTTCCAAACAGCAGGTTTCTATGGAGAAAAACGAGCATGAAATACCAAGAACACTCTTTTTTTAGACAAAACATGCTTTATTTTGAGTCACCTATCTAAAAATCCTTTCTCTTCTGTCTTTTACATCTCACGTTTTAATTTAGTCTGAATTTTATCTACCAACTGAAAAACATCAAAAAGTAATCACAATCAACTTTGAATGTGCACTCCTCTAATGCTCTTGCACAGACAGCAAAGCAATTTACCTGAAAAATGCAGGCGATCAAGTAAAAGTAATATATCTACTGGAGACGGTTCCAACTTCTAGATATCATGGGAATTAACCATTTATTCTAACGTCAGGAACTTTTTGATGACAGTCATAAATAGTTTTCATGTCAGTTGTTTTTTAAAACTTAGCTATATACTAGGAATTTTTCCTGTATTGTGGGTGTGTTGCGAATCATAATATTGTCAGTGGAATGAAAAAGGCTAAAGCCCCAAAATGATATTGAAGTTTAAAGTTTCTTTTTTTAATATATTATTACATGTTTTTTTTTGAATTTTATTAATCTAAAAATATAACATACATTACATACATTGACTCACACCTTTTTCCAATGGAGGTAGGCAGAAACCATAGAACCTACCTGCCGCGATCCTAACATACTCCTTTCGCCTCCTCCACGTTCATACATCTGGTCTTACAAGCACAACAAAAATATAACAATATTTAAAAGTCTGTTGTACCTAAATGTATACAGTATTCATGATATATGATATACTAGCTTCTGCCCGCGACTTCGTCCGCGTCACAGTTGATGTGTTATCCTACGGGTACCGTACATTTTCCCGGGATAAAAAGTAGCCTATGTGTTATTCCAGACTAAAATCTATCTTTGTGCCAAATTTCATCCAGATCCATTCAGCCGTTTAAGCGTGAAAGAGTAACAAACATCCATCCATACATACAAACTTTCGCCTTTATAATAGTAGTAGGATTCTATGCATAAGCATAGAATGAAAGCGTACGTCATCATCATCATTTCAGCCGATGGAGGTCCACTGCTGGAGATAGGCCGGACTAAAGATAGCCATTAATGTATGTAGGTACAAAAAATATACCATCAAATATACCATCACGCCTGTATTCCCCGAAGGGTTAGGCAGGGATGTACCAATGTACACCCACAGTTCGCCGGTATATTTAGGTCCCATGTATCTATGTATATATATGTCCCAAATACAAACTCCGAGCTGCTACTGAGAATTTCATAGAAAAACCCAATAACACTTTTTGCTCGACCTGGGAATCGAATCCGGGACCCTTTGCACAGCAGTCGCACTTGCGACCACGAGACCAACGGGGCAGTTAAAAACAACACGGGGCACGGGGGGGTAGGTACAAATTAATTCTTAAATTAATACTCATCAAGGATAACATTAAATCAAAAATATAGAAGAAAGAAAATAAGCTTATAATTCAAGAGATAATTTAACTAGAACGCGCCAAGAGCTGAGTGCAGGCAATTTGTAAGAAAAATGCAAGCGTCCAGGTGAAAGTAATGCATCTTTGTGAGAAACTGTTCTGCTTGCTAGATCTCTGAGGAAATTAACGATTCTTTTGTACTAACCTTACTTGGAAGTAAGTGTCCTGTTCGTCTTGTGGTTGCATACTGAGTTCCTAGGTCGGGGAAAGCGTTATTGGGTTTTGCTTTAAAGCTCTCCGCCCACGACGATTTTTTGTTAATTTTTTTCGCCCATGTGCGTTGGTGCACTGGAATTCACATGTTCCATTCTCGTTGACAAAAAAAACTGTCAAATATCTAATAATAATAATGTTGAAAGTGCAAGACCCCATGTATTCTACATTAAAATGTCGTAATCTATGCTTAAATTATATAAGTGAAAAAAAAAACCTCTATATGTTTGCCTGTCTGTTATGCTTTCACAGCCAAACAACTGAACCGATTTTGACAAAATTTGGTTCAGGGTAAGCTTGAACCCCAAGAAAGGTCATGGGCTAATTTTTATTCCGTGGCTAAATTTACGTGCACGAAGTTGTAGATAAAAAGCTTGTATGAGTAATATTTTGAAATTAAAAAACATAATTTGGTGAATATTTCGACATCACAGCGCGATATTTGAGTCAATTACATTACGTAAGCTATTTACTACGGCATCCTCTATGAATAACGCTCGTAGACTGTACGTAGCAATGAATCGTAGCTTTGTTCATTCTAATGTCATCATATTACAAGACATTCTTTTGTTTGAAGTGCAGAGTAGTACTTTTTTCCACTTCATTCACTTAGATATTCTGTTTTTATTTTTATCTCACGTAGTCTGCATTAACAGTCAGCAATTTAGTAATAAGTAGATAATGTTGTTAGTAGTGTAAGAAGGTTATTATGTAATTAGTAAGATTGTATGTGTAACATCTAATTGTAGGTAGGTACAACTGATTGTAATCCCAAAAAAAAAACTTTTGATTTTGTCTGACACACTGTTGCGGGTCTAACGGCGTTCGCCCACTACTTAATTTTTGCCGATTATCGGACTGTTCAATAGATTCATAGGTTTTAGGGGCCGATTTTTTGTAGGTCGTGTTCGTGTGCATTGGTATATCGGAATTCATATGTTCCACTCTCTTCGACAAAAAAATCTGTCACCGATTCTCTGACGTGGGGACAAATTACAATTAAAGTAAGTACAAAATAGCATCGAAATTATTTTATACGAAATAGTATTAAAGTTACATTTGGCAACACAAAATGTAAAAAATAAGCTATTCCGCTAGCCAAATCAAATTTGCATAATAACAGGAAATATCCGGAAGCGTTCAAACGTGAAGCAAAACATTAAATGCATTCATCCATCTTGAACTAGTACGTCAGAACTAGGGTTGCTAACTCTGGTACAATAAGTATTAAAATTTGATAAAGCATCTCGGTCTCTAATATTTGTGATTTGTACAACGTGCAATTGAAAGGAATTAAGTGAAAATCTCAAAAGGGTTATTTAAACTCATAATTAAGAACGACATTTAATATGAGACCGTACCTGAAATAACAAAAAAAAAAAACCTGAAATACCAACTGATCCATAACCTCAACAAAATAAAATCGTTTTTTTTTTAAACGAAAATGTAGAAAATGTAATAGATATTTGATAAAACGATATCATTTGTTGTTTTATTATTACAACTTTTTTTGAAACACTATGTTTTATTTACATTTAGGTTTTAGCCAGATTATAATGTTGTTTGGTTATTACCTAAATTTTTATTATTTGTGGCTCCACAAAACCTTGTAATTAATTGGTGTACATAAACATTCGGTGAACGAAAATGAATCGGAATATTTTATTGATTCACCCAAAACCTTTTTCTTAGACAATGTAAAAAATGTCCATACTATATTTATGTTGTTTTAAATCGAATTGTAGACAGCCCTAGATTGAAGGCTTCACATTGTAAGAGATACGTTCAGCAGATTGCGTCTCTTTCTATATTTGAATGCATAAAAATTCCCTGTTGTTACACCACCCTCGAGTTTTCGGTGGAAAGTTTCAGATGCATCCCAAATCGAGTTTGCATTTTGAAATATTTGTTGACTCTGAAACAACGAATTGCTGGATGCATTGTTTTGAATTCGTTTTGCGAAACGCGTTGTGAATATTTTGTTAGGTTGTGTGAAGTTTAAAATACGTGGATGCATTGGAAAATGTAGCGTCGAAGTAGAAAAATAACAGAAGGTTATTCACCATTATCACATTCAAAATTAAAGACGAATCATTTATTTCGATTAGATCATTAAAAGGCAATGTTAAACTTCAATAACATGAGGTCAAAAAATTAATAATATGGATTTTAGTTGCCCATTCCAAAAGTTAGACATTATTTTCTTACTAAACCAAGTGCAGATGTAAAGAAATATCTACGGTCATCATCAGCCGTTAGCCGCCCGCGACCCGTCATCTTTTTAACCTTGACATTTAAAAGAATATTTTAACGCACACGATTCAAAGCCCTAATTTGAATGGCAAAATATTTTTTGTCTTGTAACCGTGTGTGAATAATGAGCGATAACCCTCATATTACATAAAATGACATTAACTTTCTAAATAAGTAATTATCATAAAATTATTTTTGACACAATACTTACCTCAAAATATGAAGAAAAAAAACAGACACTGATCCAGCCAACAAATGATATTCAATGGTCTTCCATTTTTAAAATTCAAAAGCAAAATCCCGTTTGCGGAGCTTAATTTAAATATTATCTCCCCTTTATTATCATACTTTGTAAGGTAAGATTACTAGTTTGTGCTAAAGCTGTACAGGTCGTTGAACCACAATGCACAAGACAGGTAATTAAGGTGATGAGGCAACTCGGCTTGGCCCGAGGCGGAGAACTCCAAACTTTACAATGTGCCAAGCGACGCGGCAAGATAACGTGCGGACAGCCGCCATTTTGGATTACGAATTTTTGAAAAGAGAATTTCGGTATTCATAAGCCTACTTTTGACAGATTATATTGTTCTGTTTAACAATTCGTATGGTAATTGGAAAGGTTTTTATTTGTAAAATGTAAAGAGATGATAAGATGAACAAAACATGTGCCCCAAGGGCTGGTTCGAGGTGGAACAAGTAAAGAATCTAGTAGTACTTAGAAGAGGAGATTGCCCAGCGAGATAATATCATACACAATACACAAATATAACATATAAGTAAATACTTACAAACAATAGGCTCGCCCCCTTTTCATAAGGCCTAAACATACCGGTAAACTTTAGGTGTGCATGGTACACCTCTGCCTAACCCTTCGGGGAATACAGGCGAGGTGGTATGTTATGTTATGTAACTTACAAACAATCGAAAAACATAACCCTTCTTCTGACCCAGTCGCGTAAAGGATGTAAATAGAATTGTTTTAACCTAATATGTTCAATGGATCCTGAAATCTCATTTAAACGTATCTCTACAATGTACAATAACGAATAAAATACTCGAAGCAATGTCAAACAAATCAATTTATTTTAATGTGATTAAACAAAATCAAATGAATTTCGTCGCATCAAAAAATAAATGTTCTTGACAACAGTCTTAGTATTTGGATAAGGCAACTTTAAAGTCGAGGTTATTGAGTTTGATTCCAAAATTAAACACAATATTATGACATATTAGCATCTGGTCATGACGTCATATGCATGGTAGTCATATAGAACGCACATAATAAAAGTGGTTGCCTATGGCACTAGGTAATAGACCTTTTATCTGGGAAATATTCTTTGTTATCAAATCAGAACTTCCAGAGACTACCTTGTACAAAAATTTTTTTTTTTTTATTTATCTACACACTACAAACATTATTTAAGTTCTTTTTTTATTGTACAATTTGTAAGAGGTATCTGATAGAAAGTAACACTTGTCAAGTGCATCTATGCGCAGAAACTAGGGAGCCTTCTGCTAGATATGAATACTATAATCATTATCATCATTCTGCCCGTATCCCATGTTACTTGAGGTTGGCGCAACACGTTTTCTACTTCCATTCCGTCCTGTCAACCGTCACGATGTCACTGGCTCCCTTCTCTTTCATACCATTCTTCACACAGTCCAGTGGTATTATAAAACTACATAATATAAATTATGTACCAAATAGAACGTAACTGACCAACTATCATTAGACTATAATACCCCATACAGTTTGCATGTTCCATTGCTTCCTTGAAAGCTATTCATTACAGAGAAACGCTATTGCAATTTCAATAGGCAGACGTTTAACACATAGATATGATCTAACGGCTATAGCAGATCCACGATAGTATTGTGTATTACCCCCGACCCAGTTCACACCACTAGGTGCTAGGGTTATTCACATCGTGAGCCACGAACTATCACGGAATGAGGTTTTGTACGATTGGTTATTCTAAAACACAACTTCTCTAAAATAAAATTTTATTTTAGCCTTTAAAATCTGGGTAATTTTCAATTAACAGTAAAATTCGATTTTTAGTTGCTTTGAAATCAATAAATAGTTAATCAATTGAGTTGGCAAATATAAAATCTAAGGGGAAATTGCTCTTTGACAGATCATAAAAAGTACGTCAATTGATTGGTGGTAGTTGACGCCAATAATCAACCGACGTACTTTTTATGAGCTGTCAAAACGCCACTTTCCCATAGATTTTGCATGACAATTTATATTATACCAGAGATTTCACTCATTTAGCAACTCAATAAAATTGACAAACTATTTATTGATTTTAAAGCGACAAAAAATTTAAATTTACAGTTAGAATTTTATATTTAGAGAAAATTAATCGGGATATCAAATAAAATGGGTTCAAATAAAATGTTTTGATAATTGGTGTGTCTTGGTATTATTATTTTGGTTAACGGTGTCAACTACACAATTTTTTTTTTTTAGACTGGTCTTTCATATATTGTTATTATGGAGTTTATAATTTTAATATAAATATGGATCTTGGATATCTGAAATAAATGAATTTTATTTTATTATTTATATATTTTCTTTTCACAAACAATCAAAATTGTCATATTTATTCCTCCAAGAAGATTTATGTGACGATTGTAAAGTCTACCCTTAGTTTCTTAGCTTCACGTTACCGAAGCACTCCAAAACACACGTCTATTGGTACATTCGTGAGCGTGTCGGATGTCGCTCCCACACGTACGTAGTTACGTACTGCCTCGTCTACATTCACCTGACCAGTGTCATGTGAGTGAGCTCTATGGATTGTTGCGCCGTCTATTGTTTGCTGAATGATGGTTCCTTGAAGATCTCTCTTGTAAATAGATATAGTACATACTGTTTTCTTATTGTTTGAAAATAAAACATGTAACATTCACAGTTATAGTAGTAGAGCTCTTTGTGAAGGAGCTCGTCCGGGGAAGTACTACCGCCATACCTAT
Source organism: Caradrina clavipalpis (assembly GCA_932526535.1). NCBI lineage: Eukaryota > Metazoa > Arthropoda > Insecta > Lepidoptera > Noctuidae > Caradrina > Caradrina clavipalpis. The sequence continues at coordinate 6,080,889 of OW052110.1, forward strand.
TTTTGCCGCAAAGCAGCGTTGCTGTGTTGTTTTAAAGGGTATGGTATCGGTGTAATTACAGGCACATGAGACATTTTAACATTGTGTCTGGGATGTTCTTGTTTGTAGTAGTTACAAGCGCGATTTCGAAGCATGGCATGACGTAGGTACTGGGTTCAATTCCAGAGTCGGTTTCAAATCAATTTGTTTATGTGTCTGGTTGATGGTAATAATAGGCTTGCCCCTTCAAATGGGAATCAAACATATTTTGTTAACTTGAAAATTCGCAAAATATGAACCTACCATTATTTAAAATAACTAATGGTAGGTAGGTAATTACCTAATTAATTATTATATCAATATTTTCAGTCACTTGACAGTACCCCATTAATAACAACTAAAGGTAAATACATGAATTTTATTTTCAGTGTATCCTTTTGAAAACATTAACGGCAATTTAAATTCATTATAGTAGCGTTGAGGTGAGTTCAGGTAGCAGAAACACATAAAAAAATAAAAATGGTTGTTCCTCGCTTTGTATTGCACCGGATGTGGGGGAACTGGAAGTGTTAGGGGAGGAAGTGACGCACGTAATGTACGCACCCAACCGTTATGCCGTATCTAGGTTAAGATTGAACTTGCTTTTTCATTCCATTTATGATCAAGTTCTTGTCTTGTCTTGACGGTCTTAGAATGGATAGGCAGACTTTTTTTTATGGAGATTAAGTAGGTAGGATCATTTCAGTCTAAATGTTGGAGACGGTGTTTGCATAGTGGCTGATAGTAACTGAGAGTGAATGCGAATGAAATTAAATTGAGCAAGACTGGATTTCGTCTTGAATCATGGAAAAGATTGTAATATAATTCTCCAGGCCGATTCCGGCCACGGCGGCTAACCTTAATGCAGACTAGCCCCGTACGCAGGAGATATTATAGTGCACAAGTGTGTGCGCAAACACAGGTGCACTCCCACTTCCCTAACTCTCATAGCCCGATGGGACGGCAATCCGACACGACCGGAAAGAGATTAGGCGCAGGACCAACGGCTTTACGTGTGTCACACCACCAACTTCCAAACTCCGGGCTGCTACTGAGAAATTCCTAATGGAAAAACCCAATCACACTTTTTGCCCGACCTGAGAATCGAACCCGGGACCCCTTGCTCAGCAGTCGCGCTTGCGACCACGAGACCAACGGGGCAGTCTGGAAAAGATTACTGCTTCGTTAGCACGACTGCTACGCTAAAGGTCCTGGGTTCGATTCCCAGGTCGAGCAAAAAGTGTTATTGGGTTTTTCTACGAAATTTTCAGCAGCAGATCGGAGTTTGGATTTGTGCCCGATTAATGGCAATAGGCTCGCCTCCTATTACATGGTACCTAAATATACCGGCGAAATGTGGGTGTACATTGATACAGCTCTGCCTAACCCTTGGGGGAAAACAGGCGTGATGGATTACTCTCTTATTATGAAAATTTTGTATTGAAACATTGATACGAAACGTATATCGCTTAAAAACTTTAGGTTATATTTATTATTTTTCTGACTTATCCGATTATCATAAGTGTTTGTTTTACAAGCTTTAAACAGAGCAGTGTATAAAACAATGAATGCACACAAAATTGACACTTTTTCGGCTCAATTTCCATACTAAACCCTAATTATTCACACAATAAAAAGGTAAGGATTTATCAAATCTTAACAAATGCAATTTATTATTTCGTTGTCATATCGAAGCTATGAACCTTAAAGTCAACGACATTAGAACATTAGGCTTGTGGCACACTTACGAATAATAATTAAGCCTGAAATTTTAAAAAGGGCTGGTTCGAGATGGCGTGAAAAAGGAATATTTGGAAGGACTTGAGGCGGCCTTTGCCCAGCCGTTTCCCAGCTGCGTTGGGGTCGGCTTCCAGTCTAACCGGATGCAGCTGAATAGCAGTGTTTTACATGGAGCGACTGCCTATCTGACCTCCACAACCTAGTTACTGGACACACGATTCTTCTTGGTTAGATTGGTTGTTCAGCTTTCTGGCTTCTGACTATCCGTAACGACTGCTAAAGATCTACGGATGACAGCCGGGACAGACGATTTTATGTGTTTGCCAAAGCACAGAAGTTTGTCACCACCAACTCCCAAAGTCCGGGCTGCTACTGAGAAATGATTAATGGAAAAACCCAACCACACTTTGCCTCACCTGAGAATCGAACCCAGGACCTCACGTTTATCAGTCGCGCTTACGACCACAAGACCAACGGGAACATATCATGAACTGCTCATGATATGTTCACATATTCCATGAATATTATAAATACCTGGAATGATAAATATTCGTTTCGTAAAATTTCAGTTGCTTTCAGATCTTGAGAAACGAGGCATGATATTCCTTTGACGCAAATGGAGGATCCTTCAGTCAGACGGGTGATCTTGTGTAACAGCCCTCATTCTTGCTAGATTGGTTCGCATAGTGAAATGACAGACCTAATAAATATAGTGTCTAGAACTAGATATTGCCCGCGACTTTGTTCGCGTGAATGTTGATTATTACACAGGTGTAAGAGAAGTTAGGGATTAAAAACTAGTCTATGTCCTTTTCTAGATCCCAAGCAACATAACATAAACTCACGCCTTTCTCCCATGGGGGTAGGCAGAAACCACAGAACGCCACCTGCTACGATCCTTACATACTTCTTTCGCTTCCTCCACATTCATACATCCCAAGCTACCTTTTCGTTAAATTTCATTATAATCGGTTCAGCGGTTTTGCTGTGATGAGGTAACAAAGAGACAGACAGACAGACATTCGCGTTTATACATGAGCGTATAAAAGATTTTTTTAAGCATTATTTTTGGTCGTTAACCATTAGTTACCCAAATGTCGAACCATGTTCTTTCTACCGGAATAAGAAAGAAAGAAAGAAAGAAAGAAAGAAAAACCATATATTCGGGCAAAAGCGACGCACATGACATAAATAAACTTACTTATATACAAAACCAAAATAAGTAAATCCCTACTTAAGTATAAACAAGTAAAAAAACCGTGTGTGCCCAAACCCTAAAATGAAAGTGTCCGAAACTCGCTTAAAAATATAATTCATTTTCGTTATTCAAAATGATTCGGCAACTTTTCATTTCGTTTGAAATGAATGAGAAATCAACAGTCATTTTAGTTAAAATGACGTATGATTAACGATACTTAAAGCTTATAGATAGCCAGTATAACTTGATACGTGGCGAAATTGGGGACTAGTTTAAAAATATTCTAAATTAAACACATTGATACATTATTTCTTAGCAAGCAGCGCCTCTGTTTAGTCTCAAGTTATACTGGACGTGTCCGTCTTCAATCATATTCATTCATATCTCAGTATTTGTTTTTTAAATAAACGTGCAAATCTTATGTGTCTATAGTGCTATAAATAAATGTTTAAACAAGCAATGTTTTTTCTTTAGTAAATTTTGTTAAATACTACGGTTTTTAGGGTTTTGGACCCAAAGGGTAAACTAAGACTTCGCTGTCCATCCGTCCGTATGTCTGTCTGGTCGTCTCACCCATAGATTTCCAAAAAATCCGGTTGGAAGCGGCCAGCACCCAGCGTCTTCCTGCGGTCGAAATAGCACATAGGCTTAGCTACACGATTTCCGTGTAATAAATGTATCTATTTACGACAAAGTCGCGGGCAGAAGCTAGTATTTAATGAACATTTACTAGCGAATTATACCTACCAAAAAAAAAAAAAACTCAAAAAATTAAAAAATAATTAAGAAATTCTCAGTAGGGATTTGTGCCCGGTTAATGGCAATAGGCTCGCCCCCTATTACATGGGACCTAAAATAATACCGGCGAACTGTGGTTGTACATTGGTACACCTCTGCCTAACCCTTCGGGGAATGCAGGTGTGATGATGGTATACCTACCCACGTAGTAAGTGTTGGAATGGTTTTTAAGAAGGAAAGACGTTACCGAATTTACTTACTATAAATAGTATTTAAGAATATTGAGGAAGATTTTTACGGCTTTTTTACGAGATATTAAAGGAACCTGAAAAGGTCTTGCTATTTACTGCTTAGTATAAAAAAAAAACATCTTTGTACAAAATTACTCTTTCAACTTTAAGAAAAAGTTAGCATTTTTTGGCCGTCGACATTGTTTGTTAAAAATATCACAGAATACGTGCCTTTTTAATTATTTTAGAAAACTAACATAATTTAAAGGCACGTTTAGGGTTAGTCCACACGGAGATTCAATATCAAAAATCTACCTTTAAGTGTACCTAAATAAGTGCGATTTCATTTCGTCTCAATGTGAACTGACCCTAAGTGTGAATCTATAAATATTCTAAAGATTAAAATAAATTATACTCGTCCTTCCTTCGAAATGTTGACAGGTATAAAATAAACAAATGTATAACGCATTAATTGAAAAACCCAAAAACACTTTTTGCTCGACCTGGGAATCAAAGCCAAGACCTCTAGCGTAGCAGTCACGCTAAAGAGCCAGCTACAATCAAACACCACATAAAGACAGACAAAGTAAGCAAACCTTCCGTAAAATTACACCTAAACCTCAACAGCGTTATTGACAACCAAAACTCGACTTTAATTCCTCAAAAACAAAGTCCGAAATTGCTGTTCTTCTCCCGTCACTAAAATAGGGTTGCCACCATTAGTTTTACGCATAGTGCGTACATAAATAATGCAAGATGGCGGCGAAAACTCCGTCACTTAGTGAAACCGTTAGTCAGACCCTAGGAATTATTAATAAGACTAGGCACATCAATGGGCGTCGTTGTTTAATGTTTCTGAACCTTATTCCTAGTTCAGAGTCGCTTAAGGGTAATAGTTATGGGTCTTGGGTAAAAAGCTTTTTTATGTGGGGTAACAGCTGTTTGTGAAAAAGGGTTTAAAAGTTGAAATAGCAGTAACATGTTAAAACGTTGAGAAAATATGAGTTCTTTTTTTGAAAAAATAAAAGGTTTTTTTTAAAGTTAATTTTCTTTTTGCTATTAATGCTATTTTGTACTTGCAAATTTGATATAAATATTATCCCACGGGAACCGTACATTTTTTAGGAGAAAAAAGTATCCTATGTGTTGTATTTACCTGTATGCTATGTGTTATACCACACTACACAACTAGATTCAATAGTTTTAGTTAATTGACGTCCGAAAGTGCCTTATAATGGTCTAATTGGAATAAATGATTTGACTTTGACTTTGACTTTGACTTTACAATCTGTTTCATTGCCAAATTTCATCCAATCGTGGAAAAGTAACAAACATCTATATATCCATTCATCCACACAACTTTCTCCTACTAATTTATAATATAAGTAGGACAGGGGAATCAATCTTAAACGAATTAAAAAGATTTATACTGTGAAAAAATAACGTTCTCATAACTTTCATTATGCTTATTCCTACGAGCAACTACAGACTATGGTAAAATAAAATTAATAAAAATCAAATCCAATTCAATTAAGCAGGCACAAATATCATTAAAAGTGATTAACTCGAGAACGATTGCACGGCATACAATAATCAGTTTTAATCTAATTAGTGATAATGAATATTATTGATATCCCGAATTGGTCCGCAGGTGATAAACAAATGAACAACGATTTATTTGTCTCGTTTAATTATTTTGCTGCAATTTCAAATAATCATGTTTGTAATGTATTGGATAAAGTTTCATTATTGAATGAAAATTATATTAATTGATTGTTTTAGCTGCCAGTAACTGCCTCGGTAGCCTAGTGGTCCTAAGCGCGACAGCTACGCTAGAGGTCTTGGGTTCGATTACCAGGTCGAGCAAAGTGTCATTGGCTTTTTCTGTGACATTCTCAGTAGCAGCTCGGAGTCAAGATTTGTGCCAAGTTAATGGCAATTTTTTTTTTATGTATCGATATAACATCACACTATATACCACGGGAACGGAGCAATAACGCAAGATGTAACTTACCGCGGGAGAAAAATACCACGCGAAGGGAGCCGCGGGCAGAAGCTAGTCTATTAAATTACTGTTTCGTTAAAATATAAAACTCCCATCGCCATTATTATATACCAAATAGACCAAGTAAAAAACCGGCCAAGTGCGAGTCGGACTCGCGCACGAATGGTTCCGTACGTAAAAAAAATATCACGTTGGTTGTATGGGAGCCCCCCTTAAATATTTGTTTTATTTTTATTCAATGAAAATGGGAGCCCCCCTAAATATTTATTTTATTCTGGTTTTTAGTATTTGTTGTTATGTTATGAAAAACATCATCTGTGAATTTCAACTGTCTAACTATCACGGTTCATGAGATACAGCCTGGGGACAGACGGACAGCGAAGTCTTAGAAATAGGGCCCCGTTTTACCCTTTTGGGTACGGAACCCTAAAAAGAACACACTATACCTAAGACATTTGCCATAAATTCGTCTAGAGTTGCTCGACATTATATGAGAAAACTGTCACGTACTTTCTAGACGGGAATCTGATAAATATCAGAAACTGTATGGATATTAATCATTGGCATAAAGAGCTTGTAAAGGTGAAAAGTGAGGGGAGATCTACTGAAAATTATTGAGCGATAAAATATGAAAGTTATGAGATGACACGAAATAAATGAAGATGTATAAAGGTGCTCCCTCACCGGGAGCATTCGCGTGTAATGTAACGTTACAGATTTGAGCATTACATCAGTGAAGGAGGAGAACCGAGCATTACAATGCGCACCTTGTAATGATACAAAACGGGCATACATCAGTGAAGGAGAAGTACCGAGCATTTAGTTACATTACACGCAAATGCTCGTTAGTCAGGGAGGTATTATTGTAATGTAATGCTCAAAGTCGAATCTATAATGTTACAATACACGTGTATGCTCCCGGTGAGGGAGCACCTTTACGGTGTGGTGGTGTTGGTAACTTGATGTCAGTGATGCAAAGGAGCCGCGTGTCATGGCGAGGAATATAAAATAGTGATCACAGATCATTAGTAGGTAATAGAGCTCTTTGTGAAGGAGCTCGTCCGGAAAGAACTACCACCATACCTATTTCTGCAGCAAAGCAGCGTCGCTGTGTTCCGGTTTGATAGTTATGGGGGCCTGTGTAATTACAAGCACATGAGACATTTCAACTTTGTCTCTGGCATGGCAAGGCATTTGCAAGGTCTATAGTATTGCAGACAGGCAGCGGTGACCACTAAATATCAGGTGAGCCGTCCGCTTGTTTGCTATATCCAAGGACATATAAAAACATCTTTTAGAATCAGTAGGTACAGTTTTTTAATTCTTACAGTAATTATTGGGAGGTTCTAGAATACATACATAATCTAGAAGCCTAGTATGAAAGGCAAAAGAAAATTAAGTTAACGCTACATTAAATACTAATCTAAATTCTCATGTATTTTTAATTCCAGATTCTTGCTTGGAACACGAGCTCTCACTAAAGAAAATGATTTACTATTTACAAAAAGAACATTTCGAAATCAACAAGAACGCCGACAAACGAGCAACTTCCCTTTAACTAACAAAACGTTTACTTAAGTAAACACACGCTAATTTAATCTGACGTCAACTCAAGCAGCAACATTTCGTACAAACGTTCCAAGTTTCAATTGAAACAGGGAGGTCTTAGTAAATGGAGAGAACACTATGAAAAAAGACTTGACGAGATTATCATCATCATCATTATAGGTCGGCTTCACTAACAGCTGGGGATTACAGGCTTCTCTCAGTTTATGCCAATCTCCACGCTTCTGTGCCAGACTCACCCAGTTTCTATAGCGATAGCAAATATAGCAACAATGCCGTCTGTTTGTCAACATCATTTTCTTAAATCAGGTAAGTAAATGAATCAGTGAAAAAGGTCAAAAGTCGTTGAAGACGGGTTTTTTAATAAAATTTGAGAAATTAGAACAAAGCATGTTTGCGTTCCAGAATTGTTCTATGCTACAGGTAAACCAAAAAAATCGGCTATCACAAAAAAATAACCTAGAGAAAACCTTATAACATAATGTGAATAGTCAAAGATTATGACCATAAAACCTACATCTCACAGTGGGCGAAACTATAAATAAAAACAAGTCTAGTTAAAATCAAGTTTTGATGTAGTTACCTACGTCAATGAAAGCAGCACGAAGTACAAAACTCGTCATACTTCAACATTACTGTATCCATCTTAGCCCTCCATTTTCTAATACTCTGTGGTTTCACTAGAACTTATTAATTTTACACCTCGATGTTTTAAATGAAAGTAAATAAGCAAGTGTTGAATGTCGCACAGTACATACGTGTTCAACGACGTTTGTTGCTGACTGTACCTATGCATTAATACACGAACATTTTTGCTTGCATGTCGAGTTTATAATGTGGGTGTTAGAAACTTAAACCGTAGGTGTTATAAGCTGTAAACTTCGCATGAAATAATATATGAATTCTGAAACTATTTGAACGAAATTCCAAGTGGTATATTTCAATTAATATGAAAAGCACATCAGACTGGAATTATTTTCATAGAGGTGAAATAATAACATTCGTTATTATTTCTTGATAATCCTTTTCAATAAATGTGAAAGTTCGGATGGATGGATGTTTGTTACTTTATCACGTGAGAACGGCTGAAGAAATCTGGATGAAATTTGGCACAGAGTTAGATGATAGTTTTATGCCGGATTTTTTTTCAACTTCTGTAGAATAATATAACTTTGACGCAGACGAAGAAGCGGGCAAAAGCTAGTGAATTAAATTAAGTAGCCAATGCTTGTTTAGTAATCTTTATTATGAACAAATTTGACTATGGTACGGTCAGCAACAAAAGTCGGTCACTGTTAATTTTGCAAACCATTGGAATAGATACAAAATAACACAATATACTATATTTTCTAATATTTCAAGCGAGAGCTTATTTTATCCTTATTTTACATCCACCATCCATGTATTTCCTTTGATATTGTGCTCAATAATTAAGATTAAAAAATCTGAAATGTTAATCGACTTTTGTTGCTGACTGTACCAACCCTGAAATCGAAAAAAAAGCAGCTGATCCGCATTGATGTTTACATACATACATAAACTCACGCCTTTTTCCCATAGTGGTACGCAGAAACCACAGAACGCAACCAGCTAAGATCCTTACATACCTACTCCTTTCGCCCCGTCCACGTTTACAATGACTCTTTTTCAGCATGCAAGGTCGTATTATCATTCTAGTGATGAAAGTAATCAGAAATCCAATCCTCCTGATTACTTATTTAACAATCGCGTCGCAGCGACAATCAATGGTAAAAAAATGTGTGGAATACTTACAGAGGCATCTTTGACAGATTAAAACGAAGATTAAAATATAACCGTTCTTAAATGTTACTCGAATTACATCCCCGATTCAGTTCCAACAGGCTCCTAAACAGAAACATCTTTACAAAAGCAATAAAATTACCATCAAAACAAGGAATATTCTCTCGAATTGTTTTATTATAGCCGTTTTCACTTGAAACCATTTGTCTGTCAAATAAATTAACATTTATTGGTTTTGGTGCAAGGTTACGTAGACCGTGGTTGCGTTAAGCCGATTAGAGGGTATTGGGTCTTCCAGTCGGTCGGGATTCGACCCTATGATAAGGCCATGCAAAGGGTTGATAAAACGATTGAATTGGATTTTAGGTTCATTTTAGAGAACCACAATGTGATGTGATGATGGTACCTAAGTAATATTAGAAAGCTTTATCTATTAATTTCCCAGCTATACAAGGTGTTGATTTGCATCCTCGTCAAATTTTAGAAGCTTGTCATTAAAAAATAGAAGTAATCAAATATAATTACGATACCTGGCCAATATCTAATAAATGCTTGTTTTTTTAGTTGCAACTATCAAATAACAGTATTCCAGAATACACCTCTTGCAAAATTCAGAACCGCCCAGTTGCGTATGCGGTAGGCAGAGTTGTCGCGCGGCTATAATTAATGTGTACATAGCGCCTAAACCCTCTGGCGAGATGGCTAGCTCGAATTTGAAAATCAGGTAAAAAAAAACAAATCCGATTTATTTTTTTATTGATTCGTGTTAAGAATCACGAGCATAGTTAACTCCTCGAATTTGACGAGAATGCAAATCAACGCCTTGTATAAAGTAGGTCGGCCAAAATTTAATAAGAGCCAATCGACACGAAAAAAAGAAGAAGAAGTACTTCCAAATCGTTTTTTTTAGAAAATTAATGTTATAACCCTTAACTGCAAGCGCAGCCGCCGCCCGCCCGCAAACCGCCACCTCTGTTATCTTTTCGTTTAAAAAAAATATTTTATTTCACAATTTAAAGTTCTAATTGAATGGCAAATCATTAGCAGTGTCCAAGCCGATGACCTAAAAGCGTTTACTTACCAACCTACCAATATAGATGATTGTAGGTACTAATCTTCAGAGCAAAATCGACACTACAACCCATTCACTTAATTGTCGCAGTACAATTATCTACATACAAATTCGCTCGCAACGCAAGGCAAATAGTGCGGGTCTGTGCATTTATTTGACTGGAACTTGAGCGTCACATCCGAATGTTGTGTACCTACTACTGCACTCAGTTTGAATGAAGAGACAATAGAACAATAGGAATAGAGGTTCTAACAAAGAGGGTTTGGATACGACTGGTTTTTTTTTAATCAAATCATAAAGGACTATAAGTTCCTGCCCGTGGTTTTGTCTGCGTGAAAGTCAAACATAGCTTCTTTTTGCTGAACCGATCCTGTTTGGCGCAGATGAAAGGTATATAAAAATATAAATATACCATCACGCCTGTATTCCCCGAAGGGTTAGGCAGAGGTGTACCAATGTACATCCACAGTTCGCCGTTATATTTAGGTCCCATGTAATAGGGGGCGAGCCTATTGCCATTAACCGGGCACATATCCAAACTCCGAGCTGCTACTGAGAATTTCATAGAAAAACCCAATAACACACAGACTTACACTTTACACTCACAGATGAGAAGTAGTATTATTTTGTATTGTATTTTTTGTATTTTTATTTACTTTTATTTTTGCGTTTTTTGTGTTGGTGTAGGTTCCATACCATGAGTGTGTCCAATAATCTTCTTTCTTTCTTCCTTTCTTTATAATATATTATATGTCATCAGTTTTCTAAATTGTTATAATAAGAGAAAAGATTTGTAGTTTTGTTGGTAATGGATAAACTGAAAAATGACTTAACCGATCCAAGAAATTATTTCTCCTATAGAAAGCTACATTATCAGAAAGTAGTATCAGGCTGTCCGCCCACATCAGACAATTGGTGACCGATTTTTTTGGCGGAGAATTATATGAATTCTAATCTCACCGCTTGTCTGATGTGCACAGCCTCAAGCTATATTTTATAAAATAAAATAAATATATAATCACGCCTGTATTCCCCGAAAGGTTAGGCAGAGGTGTACCACCCACAGTTCGCCGGTATATGTAGGCCCCATGTAATAGGGGGCGAGCCTATTGCCATTAACCGGGCACAAATCCAAACTCCGAGCTTCTACTGAGAATTTCATAGAAAAACCCAATAACACTTTTTGCTCGACCTGGGAATCGAACCCAGGACCTCTAGCGTAGCAGTCGTGCTTAGAACCACTAGGCTAACGAGGCAGCTATATTTTATTTTCCAAAAAAATAGGGTTCCGTAAATATATTACGCGGAAGAAGTCCCTGGCAAAAGCTAGTAAGGAATAAAATGAAAATATAAATAAACTAGCCGTTGCCCGCGACTTCGTTCGCGTGGCTTATTTCACCCTCTAGGATACGTCTCGGGTTACCGCTCCCGTGTGTCATAGCGAGATGTAAAATACCCTATAACACTTACATATAACGTATTTTCTATGGGTAAAATATTTTTTTAATCGATTCAGTAGATCCAGAGAAGACCCCCTTGTGCCCCGCGGTATCACCCGCGTTACGTTAGGATTTTGGTTACTTTTCCGTTCCCGTGGCTCAAAGCGCGATGTTATGTAGCCTATAATCTGTTATTCTGAGGCAACTGAGGTAAAGGCTACGGAATATCACGCAGAGTCATTATTTTGCTGCGAAGTTATTTTAAAACTGTGATATCTCCTAAGATATTTATTGAAATTAAATGATGTAAATGGCAATTTTGTTCAAAATTAAACACTTGTGATGAATAACGTATTTATGTTGATAAGGATTAATACTATGTTTATAAAAACACCTTCGCAAATAATGCATTATTTTAAAACAAATTGTCTGCCCATAAAAATGGCTATACTGAGTCAACCTTTAAAGTTAGGCATGTACTACCGCGGACTTTTTTTTAGAATATTTTAAGAGGAACAATTCTCTGATACATTATTTTTGCGTAACTTTAACCGTTTACGCAGCGCACGCAACAAAAGCCCTAAAAAAGAATATTTTTTCCCCGTTTTTGCCACATTTTTCATTGATGCTCCGCTCCAATTGGTCGTAGCGTGATGTTATATAGCCTATAGCACTCACGAATAATGTAGCTTTCTAACAGTGAAACAATTTTTAAAATTGGTTCATTACTTCCAGAGATTACCCCCTACATACAAACTTACAAACTTACAAACTTACAAACTTACAAACTTACAAACTTACAAACTTACAAACAAATTTTACCTCTTTATAATATTAGTAACCCTTAACTGCAAGCGCAGCCGCCGCCCGCCCGCAAACCGCCACCTCTGTTATCTTTTCGTTTAAAAAAAATATTTTATTTCACAATTTAAAGTTCTAATTGAATGGCAAATCATTAGCAGTGTCCAAGCCGATGACCTAAAAGCGTTTACTTACCAACCTACCAATATAGATGATTGTAGGTACTAATCTTCAGAGCAAAATCGACACTACAACCCATTCACTTAATTGTCGCAGTACAATTATCTACATACAAATTCGCTCGCAACGCAAGGCAAATAGTGCGGGTCTGTGCATTTATTTGACTGGAACTTGAGCGTCACATCCGAATGTTGTGTACCTACTACTGCACTCAGTTTGAATGAAGAGACAATAGAACAATAGGAATAGAGGTTCTAACAAAGAGGGTTTGGATACGACTGGTTTTTTTTTAATCAAATCATAAAGGACTATAAGTTCCTGCCCGTGGTTTTGTCTGCGTGAAAGTCAAACATAGCTTCTTTTTGCTGAACCGATCCTGTTTGGCGCAGATGAAAGGTATATAAAAATATAAATATACCATCACGCCTGTATTCCCCGAAGGGTTAGGCAGAGGTGTACCAATGTACATCCACAGTTCGCCGTTATATTTAGGTCCCATGTAATAGGGGGCGAGCCTATTGCCATTAACCGGGCACATATCCAAACTCCGAGCTGCTACTGAGAATTTCATAGAAAAACCCAATAACACACAGACTTACACTTTACACTCACAGATGAGAAGTAGTATTATTTTGTATTGTATTTTTTGTATTTTTATTTACTTTTATTTTTGCGTTTTTTGTGTTGGTGTAGGTTCCATACCATGAGTGTGTCCAATAATCTTCTTTCTTTCTTCCTTTCTTTATAATATATTATATGTCATCAGTTTTCTAAATTGTTATAATAAGAGAAAAGATTTGTAGTTTTGTTGGTAATGGATAAACTGAAAAATGACTTAACCGATCCAAGAAATTATTTCTCCTATAGAAAGCTACATTATCAGAAAGTAGTATCAGGCTGTCCGCCCACATCAGACAATTGGTGACCGATTTTTTTGGCGGAGAATTATATGAATTCTAATCTCACCGCTTGTCTGATGTGCACAGCCTCAAGCTATATTTTATAAAATAAAATAAATATATAATCACGCCTGTATTCCCCGAAAGGTTAGGCAGAGGTGTACCACCCACAGTTCGACGGTATATGTAGGCCCCATGTAATAGGGGGCGAGCCTATTGCCATTAACCGGGCACAAATCCAAACTCCGAGCTTCTACTGAGAATTTCATAGAAAAACCCAATAACACTTTTTGCTCGACCTGGGAATCGAACCCAGGACCTCTAGCGTAGCAGTCGTGCTTAGAACCACTAGGCTAACGAGGCAGCTATATTTTATTTTCCAAAAAAATAGGGTTCCGTAAATATATTACGCGGAAGAAGTCCCTGGCAAAAGCTAGTAAGGAATAAAATGAAAATATAAATAAACTAGCCGTTGCCCGCGACTTCGTTCGCGTGGCTTATTTCACCCTCTAGGATACGTCTCGGGTTACCGCTCCCGTGTGTCATAGCGAGATGTAAAATACCCTATAACACTTACATATAACGTATTTTCTATGGGTAAAATATTTTTTTAATCGATTCAGTAGATCCAGAGAAGACCCCCTTGTGCCCCGCGGTATCACCCGCGTTACGTTAGGATTTTGGTTACTTTTCCGTTCCCGTGGCTCAAAGCGCGATGTTATGTAGCCTATAATCTGTTATTCTGAGGCAACTGAGGTAAAGGCTACGGAATGTCACGCAGAGTCATTATTTTGCTGCGAAGTTATTTTAAAACTGTGATATCTCCTAAGATATTTATTGAAATTAAATGATGTAAATGGCAATTTTGTTCAAAATTAAACACTTGTGATGAATAACGTATTTATGTTGATAAGGATTAATACTATGTTTATAAAAACACCTTCGCAAATAATGCATTATTTTAAAACAAATTGTCTGCCCATAAAAATGGCTATACTGAGTCAACCTTTAAAGTTAGGCATGTACTACCGCGGACTTTTTTTTAGAATATTTTAAGAGGAACAATTCTCTGATACATTATTTTTGCGTAACTTTAACCGTTTACGCAGCGCACGCAACAAAAGCCCTAAAAAAGAATATTTTTTCCCCGTTTTTGCCACATTTTTCATTGATGCTCCGCTCCAATTGGTCGTAGCGTGATGTTATATAGCCTATAGCACTCACGAATAATGTAGCTTTCTAACAGTGAAACAATTTTTAAAATTGGTTCATTACTTCCAGAGATTACCCCCTACATACAAACTTACAAACTTACAAACTTACAAACTTACAAACTTACAAACTTACAAACTTACAAACAAATTTTACCTCTTTATAATATTAGTAACCCTTAACTGCAAGCGCAGCCGCCGCCCGCCCGCAAACCGCCACCTCTGTTATCTTTTCGTTTAAAAAAAATATTTTATTTCACAATTTAAAGTTCTAATTGAATGGCAAATCATTAGCAGTGTCCAAGCCGATGACCTAAAAGCGTTTACTTACCAACCTACCAATATAGATGATTGTAGGTACTAATCTTCAGAGCAAAATCGACACTACAACCCATTCACTTAATTGTCGCAGTACAATTATCTACATACAAATTCGCTCGCAACGCAAGGCAAATAGTGCGGGTCTGTGCATTTATTTGACTGGAACTTGAGCGTCACATCCGAATGTTGTGTACCTACTACTGCACTCAGTTTGAATGAAGAGACAATAGAACAATAGGAATAGAGGTTCTAACAAAGAGGGTTTGGATACGACTGGTTTTTTTTTAATCAAATCATAAAGGACTATAAGTTCCTGCCCGTGGTTTTGTCTCCGTGAAAGTCAAACATAGCTTCTTTTTGCTGAACCGATCCTGTTTGGCGCAGATGAAAGGTATATAAAAATATAAATATACCATCACGCCTGTATTCCCCGAAGGGTTAGGCAGAGGTGTACCAATGTACATCCACAGTTCGCCGTTATATTTAGGTCCCATGTAATAGGGGGCGAGCCTATTGCCATTAACCGGGCACATATCCAAACTCCGAGCTGCTACTGAGAATTTCATAGAAAAACCCAATAACACACAGACTTACACTTTACACTCACAGATGAGAAGTAGTATTATTTTGTATTGTATTTTTTGTATTTTTATTTACTTTTATTTTTGCGTTTTTTGTGTTGGTGTAGGTTCCATACCATGAGTGTGTCCAATAATCTTCTTTCTTTCTTCCTTTCTTTATAATATATTATATGTCATCAGTTTTCTAAATTGTTATAATAAGAGAAAAGATTTGTAGTTTTGTTGGTAATGGATAAACTGAAAAATGACTTAACCGATCCAAGAAATTATTTCTCCTATAGAAAGCTACATTATCAGAAAGTAGTATCAGGCTGTCCGCCCACATCAGACAATTGGTGACCGATTTTTTTGGCGGAGAATTATATGAATTCTAATCTCACCGCTTGTCTGATGTGCACAGCCTCAAGCTATATTTTATAAAATAAAATAAATATATAATCACGCCTGTATTCCCCGAAAGGTTAGGCAGAGGTGTACCACCCACAGTTCGCCGGTATATGTAGGCCCCATGTAATAGGGGGCGAGCCTATTGCCATTAACCGGGCACAAATCCAAACTCCGAGCTTCTACTGAGAATTTCATAGAAAAACCCAATAACACTTTTTGCTCGACCTGGGAATCGAACCCAGGACCTCTAGCGTAGCAGTCGTGCTTAGAACCACTAGGCTAACGAGGCAGCTATATTTTATTTTCCAAAAAAATAGGGTTCCGTAAATATATTACGCGGAAGAAGTCCCTGGCAAAAGCTAGTAAGGAATAAAATGAAAATATAAATAAACTAGCCGTTGCCCGCGACTTCGTTCGCGTGGCTTATTTCACCCTCTAGGATACGTCTCGGGTTACCGCTCCCGTGTGTCATAGCGAGATGTAAAATACCCTATAACACTTACATATAACGTATTTTCTATGGGTAAAATATTTTTTTAATCGATTCAGTAGATCCAGAGAAGACCCCCTTGTGCCCCGCGGTATCACCCGCGTTACGTTAGGATTTTGGTTACTTTTCCGTTCCCGTGGCTCAAAGCGCGATGTTATGTAGCCTATAATCTGTTATTCTGAGGCAACTGAGGTAAAGGCTACGGAATGTCACGCAGAGTCATTATTTTGCTGCGAAGTTATTTTAAAACTGTGATATCTCCTAAGATATTTATTGAAATTAAATGATGTAAATGGCAATTTTGTTCAAAATTAAACACTTGTGATGAATAACGTATTTATGTTGATAAGGATTAATACTATGTTTATAAAAACACCTTCGCAAATAATGCATTATTTTAAAACAAATTGTCTGCCCATAAAAATGGCTATACTGAGTCAACCTTTAAAGTTAGGCATGTACTACCGCGGACTTTTTTTTAGAATATTTTAAGAGGAACAATTCTCTGATACATTATTTTTGCGTAACTTTAACCGTTTACGCAGCGCACGCAACAAAAGCCCTAAAAAAGAATATTTTTTCCCCGTTTTTGCCACATTTTTCATTGATGCTCCGCTCCAATTGGTCGTAGCGTGATGTTATATAGCCTATAGCACTCACGAATAATGTAGCTTTCTAACAGTGAAACAATTTTTAAAATTGGTTCATTACTTCCAGAGATTACCCCCTACATACAAACTTACAAACTTACAAACTTACAAACTTACAAACTTACAAACTTACAAACTTACAAACAAATTTTACCTCTTTATAATATTAGTAACCCTTAACTGCAAGCGCAGCCGCCGCCCGCCCGCAAACCGCCACCTCTGTTATCTTTTCGTTTAAAAAAAATATTTTATTTCACAATTTAAAGTTCTAATTGAATGGCAAATCATTAGCAGTGTCCAAGCCGATGACCTAAAAGCGTTTACTTACCAACCTACCAATATAGATGATTGTAGGTACTAATCTTCAGAGCAAAATCGACACTACAACCCATTCACTTAATTGTCGCAGTACAATTATCTACATACAAATTCGCTCGCAACGCAAGGCAAATAGTGCGGGTCTGTGCATTTATTTGACTGGAACTTGAGCGTCACATCCGAATGTTGTGTACCTACTACTGCACTCAGTTTGAATGAAGAGACAATAGAACAATAGGAATAGAGGTTCTAACAAAGAGGGTTTGGATACGACTGGTTTTTTTTTAATCAAATCATAAAGGACTATAAGTTCCTGCCCGTGGTTTTGTCTCCGTGAAAGTCAAACATAGCTTCTTTTTGCTGAACCGATCCTGTTTGGCGCAGATGAAAGGTATATAAAAATATAAATATACCATCACGCCTGTATTCCCCGAAGGGTTAGGCAGAGGTGTACCAATGTACATCCACAGTTCGCCGTTATATTTAGGTCCCATGTAATAGGGGGCGAGCCTATTGCCATTAACCGGGCACATATCCAAACTCCGAGCTGCTACTGAGAATTTCATAGAAAAACCCAATAACACACAGACTTACACTTTACACTCACAGATGAGAAGTAGTATTATTTTGTATTGTATTTTTTGTATTTTTATTTACTTTTATTTTTGCGTTTTTTGTGTTGGTGTAGGTTCCATACCATGAGTGTGTCCAATAATCTTCTTTCTTTCTTCCTTTCTTTATAATATATTATATGTCATCAGTTTTCTAAATTGTTATAATAAGAGAAAAGATTTGTAGTTTTGTTGGTAATGGATAAACTGAAAAATGACTTAACCGATCCAAGAAATTATTTCTCCTATAGAAAGCTACATTATCAGAAAGTAGTATCAGGCTGTCCGCCCACATCAGACAATTGGTGACCGATTTTTTTGGCGGAGAATTATATGAATTCTAATCTCACCGCTTGTCTGATGTGCACAGCCTCAAGCTATATTTTATAAAATAAAATAAATATATAATCACGCCTGTATTCCCCGAAAGGTTAGGCAGAGGTGTACCACCCACAGTTCGCCGGTATATGTAGGCCCCATGTAATAGGGGGCGAGCCTATTGCCATTAACCGGGCACAAATCCAAACTCCGAGCTTCTACTGAGAATTTCATAGAAAAACCCAATAACACTTTTTGCTCGACCTGGGAATCGAACCCAGGACCTCTAGCGTAGCAGTCGTGCTTAGAACCACTAGGCTAACGAGGCAGCTATATTTTATTTTCCAAAAAAATAGGGTTCCGTAAATATATTACGCGGAAGAAGTCCCTGGCAAAAGCTAGTAAGGAATAAAATGAAAATATAAATAAACTAGCCGTTGCCCGCGACTTCGTTCGCGTGGCTTATTTCACCCTCTAGGATACGTCTCGGGTTACCGCTCCCGTGTGTCATAGCGAGATGTAAAATACCCTATAACACTTACATATAACGTATTTTCTATGGGTAAAATATTTTTTTAATCGATTCAGTAGATCCAGAGAAGACCCCCTTGTGCCCCGCGGTATCACCCGCGTTACGTTAGGATTTTGGTTACTTTTCCGTTCCCGTGGCTCAAAGCGCGATGTTATGTAGCCTATAATCTGTTATTCTGAGGCAACTGAGGTAAAGGCTACGGAATGTCACGCAGAGTCATTATTTTGCTGCGAAGTTATTTTAAAACTGTGATATCTCCTAAGATATTTATTGAAATTAAATGATGTAAATGGCAATTTTGTTCAAAATTAAACACTTGTGATGAATAACGTATTTATGTTGATAAGGATTAATACTATGTTTATAAAAACACCTTCGCAAATAATGCATTATTTTAAAACAAATTGTCTGCCCATAAAAATGGCTATACTGAGTCAACCTTTAAAGTTAGGCATGTACTACCGCGGACTTTTTTTTAGAATATTTTAAGAGGAACAATTCTCTGATACATTATTTTTGCGTAACTTTAACCGTTTACGCAGCGCACGCAACAAAAGCCCTAAAAAAGAATATTTTTTCCCCGTTTTTGCCACATTTTTCATTGATGCTCCGCTCCAATTGGTCGTAGCGTGATGTTATATAGCCTATAGCACTCACGAATAATGTAGCTTTCTAACAGTGAAACAATTTTTAAAATTGGTTCATTACTTCCAGAGATTACCCCCTACATACAAACTTACAAACTTACAAACTTACAAACTTACAAACTTACAAACTTACAAACAAATTTTACCTCTTTATAATATTAGTATAGATATAGATGAATAGAAAGCGCACCTGCTCCCGACGTTAAATCCGTGCAATAAATGCGATCATAAAATTTGATGTGGCGTATATTTTGAGAACGTCATCTCGACCAGTCCTTTGAGTGCTATGCCGTTGCATTTTGCTGTGCTGTGGTTAGATACTCTGCCCCCCTAGCCAAGTCACAAACGATAAACGCAATCGCTGAGTAGGCTTTAATAGATCTTCAACTTTATGTGCTTGGTTTTAAGTTGAAGATCTAATGAAGATTGCATAGCGTTTTCGTTCGTTCCAGTCGCTAACGCTTACAAATCTTTAATAGATTTTCAACTTAAGGATCTTGGGTATTAAGTTAAAAATCTATTGGTACCTACCGAGCGTTTACGATTATCGTTTGTGACTTGGCTAGGGGGGCTGGTCACTGTCACACACGGATAAAAATGTAAAGTCTTTTTAAGGTGAGGCCAAACGAGCGTAATTTTGTGAGTCGTGAGTCGCAGAATTTCGGTCGCGTAATTGACTTTCTACCGAAAGTGACAACTCACTTTGCGTCGCCGTGTGAATGAAACAGGAGTTTTGTATAAAACTGAATGTAGCAGAAATTACGCAACCGAAATTACGCGACTCAAAACGCAAAAAATTACCACCGCATCACGGAGCGTAGCGCGGAAGTACGTATTCTTACGTTGTTTACAAGTATCGGTGTTTGTATAGAAAACACGCGTAGTGCAACACACAGAAAGCATATATACGCGCAGTCTCACCGCTAAATCGCCACGCACGTCGGAGCGTTGTGCGGTATTTGCCTAATTACTGCCTCGGTAGCCTAGTGGTCTTAAGCGCGACTGCTACCCTAGAGGTATTGCCTTGGGTTCGATTGCCAGGTTCACCAAAGTGTTATTTGGGTTTTTCTATGAAATTCTCAGTAGCGGCTCAGAGTTAGGATGTGTGCCCGGTTCGGTATCAGGACGTCCACTGCTGGACATAGGCCTCCTTCATAGATTGTACGAGAGCAATTACATACCTAAATAAATTGAAATGTACACACACGAGTACAAAATAATTAAAACTCTCTATCTATACTGATATTTCACTAAAGCAAAAGCTTCCTAAGTTTTAAGCGTCGTAGAACGCAGATAGAGTGACCTGTATAGCGTTGTTTGCTGTATCCAATCTACACGGTGATAGAGGTGGCCGGGCTTATGAATATAAATCGAGAAGGGTAACCAATTACAAAGCTTCATTTTACCTACAACACAACTAATTACTTCAGTTTTAACTACATTATTGGTTGGTGTAGCTTTACTTGCATAAATAATGTATCAATAAATGCATACCCTGCAAGTAGATTGCTCAGAATCAATTTCAGTTATTTCTAAAATTAGTTATTTTTTATCTCTAAAATAATTTAATATGCATAAATTTAGCAGGTGGCGTTCTGTGGTTTCTGCCTGCCCCCATGGGAAATAAGTGTGAGTTATATGTATTAGTCACCGCTCTGTTGAAAAGTGGAATCCAACCTATGAAATAAATTACTAACCTAAATTAATCCTAAGTCTGCCTTGACTTAGGACTAATTTTAGTTCAATAACGCATTTTTAAAACGCAGTTTTAAATGAAATCTATCGATGAACATAAAAAGTTTTGATTAAGTTTGCCTTTGAGGCGAAAGGAGTGTGTAAGGATCGTAGCAGGTGGCGGTCCGTGGTTTCTGCCTACCCCCATGGGAAAAAGGCGTGAGTTTATGTATTTATGTATGTAAGTTCCTTTCACCATATTCCGGCTCCATCATCACACCAGCTCTGTGACGTCATAATATATTGCATTATCATGCAAATTGCACATTTACGCAAAATTTCAGGTCAATCGAACATATATTAAAAATTTTACTGACTACTAAACTGCATTGTTAGCCTAGTGATCCTAAGCGCGACAGCTACGCTAGAAGTCTTGGGTTCGATACCCAGGTCAAGCAAAAATGTATTAGGTTTTTCTATGAAATTCTCAGTAGCAGCTTAGCAGCAATTTGTGCTCGGTTAATGGCAATTCACCCCTATTACATGGAACCTAAAAAATACCAGTGCACTGTAGTACTGTAGTGTACAATGTTACACCTCTGCCTAACCCTTCAGGAAATACAAGCATGGTGGTATGTCATTATGTTATGTGTATGTTATTCACTGACCTGAGATATCTCACGTTTGTGGAGAGGCCTTTAAAAAAATACAGAATCAGATCCTTACAAGATTTCGTCGATATTTCTCCCAAGCGCTCTCGTTTCGAGAGTATCATGTTCAGGCTCGGTCATTACTGTACAACCGTTCTAATAATAGATGTTCCGTGTATTTGATACTGTGCTGAATTTTCATTTCATCTTTTTTTTGTGGATGATATTGTATTTTTTTAAAGAGTTGGTTATATTTTTTTACGTCTATTATATACGCACTCTTTTTCTTGGAATTATTTTGCATTTGTTTTTTTTTGACATTTGGGTTTTGGTTTTCTTGTGGTATTGATTTTCATCCTTTGTTGAATCTTTTGTATCTTATCTTAACCATTAAATTGTGTGTAATTGTGTGTTGTGTGTTTTTATACATAACATACCATACCATCACGCCTGTATTCCCGCAAGGCTTAGGCAGAACCGTACCTAAGTACACCCACAATTCGCCGGTATGTTTAGGTCCCATGTAATAAGAGGCGAGCCTATTGGCATTAACCGGGCACAAACCCTAACCCTGAGCTGCTACTGAGAAAAACTGCAAAATTGTGTAACTTACCAAATTATTTATTAGCTATTGAAAAAGTTAACACTACTGCAGAAATGAGTTTCGAGTAATATTTTCTGTACCTTATCAGCTCTTCATAAACAAGACTCACCAATCGAAAAACCCTCACCATTCATCATCAGCACAAACAAATGCCCAAATGAATCCCCAATTTATTCCCCACAGCGATTTCCAACGAACTGTCATCAGCAAGCCCCTTTATTAGCATTCTTGGAATATTCACCGACCAACGTTGGCATCACATCAAAGTTGCATATTATTATGCATAGTACTGCGCACTGGAGCGTTTTACGTAGGTATCTGATATGTTTACAACTACTATCGTGCATGACCATTATTCTACTAGTAGAACATGTATTTTATGCAGATTTAATTACCTATCGCGGTAAGTGCCTGTTGGCCGCCGAATAATCTTAGGTTGAGGCTACATTAGGTCACGACGCGAACTGCGACACATGAGCTTTTAAAACAAATAAATGAATGCATACGTATATGGCTACACCTTATATTAAATGTTACTAGCGATCTTTGATTTCTTTATGCGATAGCAACAACATTACGGTAATCACAGTATCAGCTACATCAACATGTCAGCGAAACTTACACGAGTATATGCCAAATTTTCAATGTAGCCATATCATGTTTATCTCGTTTCGCTCTTCTAGTGTCATCGCGAATCGCTATGTACTGTAGCCTAAGCCTTAAGGCCGGCGCTGACTGACGTCGCGGCAAAGCACAGCACAGTTAAGGATTTTATTTCTGCTCAAATTCTTTTTATTCTTATTTCAATGGGTTTAGAATTCATATTACCTAATTTCGATACGATCATACCGCGACACACCGAATTACCACCGCGTCAGGCAAGCCACTTAGGTCAAAGGATTAAGACAGCTAAACTAATAGAAATAAGGTTTAAAACGGGTACGACGTTGTTTTGATGCCATGCCTTGACGTTAGTCAGGCCCTTAAGGCCCTTACTCCATCAAAGCAGAGAAGAAATATTTCGTAAACAACCAATGGGATACTGTGTTGTGTTAAAGCTATGCGATGATATGTGAAAGTTGTTTCACATATCATCGCATAGCAAGCCGATTGAGGAGACGAGATATCACTATATATCCTCTCCTCTCCGCTTTGGTGGAGACCGGGCCTTACCCATGCCGGGTATGCCGCAAATGTATAAGTCAGCTGGGCACATACTAATGCTAAGTTACTACTACTATTAATTTGTACTACTGTCATCCCGACCAACCCCATTGCTGGGCAAAGATTTACCCACATCCTGAGATGTACCTCCACCGTACATTATATTATGTCAAGAAAAGAGGCAACACCAGGCCTCCGTCACTCGTTCAAGGTTACTCTCTTAAGTGCCTACGGCTCGCCTGCGCCCGGGCGCAACGAATCCAGTTGGCTGTCACGCGCTCGCTTGAGTGTACTTACTATACCTACCGCAACAAAATAAACGATACTCGCGCCTTCAATAATGTCTAAACCTCGCAATGCAATTTGTAGTGGACAGAAAATACATATGTCAGTACATACAATAATACTACACAATAATACTTTACAGTCACCTATTCTTTTGTGTAATCATTTCTCAGCATAGATAGCCCTAGCGCTGTGTTGTATGACGCGCGTTATTGCTATCTCTCTCTCTCTCACGCAAGAACGTGTTGTTGGGTTTTCTCTATGGAGTGAAGTATCTGTACTTATTTAATCTGTGGCAACACTAAGAAGAGCAAGCTCACGTATCTTGGTTTACAAGGTTCTGCCCGCGACGTCGCGGCGTCGGCCGTGTGGTTTTAGTTACATTTTTGGTTACTGTTCTGCTCTCGTAGGTCGTAGTGTGATGTTATATAGCGTATACTATTCTTCACAAATCTTGCTATCATAAACAAAAAGATGTTTTCCATTCCGCCGCGTATAAACAAACAAATAAACCCTTCAACTTTCGTATTATGACTTAGTATAGATAAATAAAGATTGACGTTTTTCATCATTATCGTCATCATATCAGCTGCAGAATCACTGCTGGACATAGGCCTCCCCATAGATTTCCAAAAAGCCCGCTTGGAAGCGGCTTGCATGCAGTTGACGTTTTTATGACTAATCAAATGAACCGTGACCATAATACAACACGAAGCACATTTAAATCTTTGCTCCCCTCCCCCGACTTCCAGCTGTTTCGGTCCAGGGCAAATTTGCACCATTAGCCGACATTTGGCACAAACTTTATAATTACTTCCTTTCTAGTCTAAAATATACCGTCATAGCAGATCCTAAATATACATGCATTTTACATGAATGATATCATCTTCCTTCCCAAATGTCCTCAAACATTAATATTCACGAGATTATGCACTAACGTTCTAACTCGGGCAGCCAAGAACCTTGTTGCTAGTGTCGACAGATGCTACATAGGTAGATATTTTGCGAAACAGCTGAGTGAAATCTGTTCTTTTGTATGAGACTTATTACAATGTAATAATGAAGAACTGTGTATATCAATGTCTTTGAGAATTAGTGTCCAATGTAGCTGCACTGTGTATGGATCGGAATGTTGGGCGACATAAAAAATACACTTACGAGTACTACATTCTACGTTTGAAGCTTGCGTCACGACCTGCAACACAGAACTCACAGTCGTTGCCAATAGGCCACCCCTATTCATATACAAGTGCCTACCTCCATAAAAGAACACAAAAATGTATTCCTTTGCACATCCATCATCAATAAAGTCTCGCAAAAATATTCAAACAACGAACGCAATAACTAACTCCATGTTATTCAAATATTTTTTATGAAAAAATTCCGAACAGTTTTGAGTTCTCAATTCGAAATGAATTTTCTCCTATACGTCAACTATTGGACATCGAATATCGGTGCATGAGCATCGTCCCGAATAATTCCCGTCAAAAACAGGTGACTATGAAGCTCTGATTTATTTGACTCACAAAAAAGGGATAGATATGATTGAGGTATGCAATCATTCTTCAGTCGTATCAATTTCTTTGATATGGGTATCTTTATATTTTTCCGTTTGAAATTACGCTAAATGCTTCTCTTCGGATGAATGTAGCTAAAGCCCGGGATAAACGGGTATTAAGCTTAAAATTATGGAAATAGTTAGGAATATAATTTAACTATAAGATATTAACAACAAAACACATAATTGTCAAAAAAAATCATAATCTGACTTTCTCTTTCATAAATATGTAGGGGTAATATTATTAAGATCATTTTATTAAATACTTTTTGCAACATTGATGAAAATGACGTTGCCATAATTGGGTAGATGACACCACTAACCAATAATTTCAAGAAACAACTTCACAAAAAAAAACATTTAATTTTAGCACTAAAAACCCGATGATTTTTTAAATAACTATAAAAATCGATTTTTAGTTGCTTTGAAATCAAAAAATTGTTAGTGAATTGATATGACAAAAAAGTGACGTCATAGTTGAGTATTGTCATAGAAAATCTATGGGGGAATGGCGTTTTGACAGCTCATAAAAAGTATGTTTGTTTTAAAATTGATTAGTGGTGTCATCTACCCAATTAATGACAGCTGTCAGACGTATAATAGGAGTGGGAACCACATACATACATACCGGTCAAAATCAAAAGGTTTTACCCGACTACTAAAAGGAGGGTCCTTTTTGTTGCGCCCCGTAGTCGGGCAAAAAGTAGGCAACGCTAGCGCGTGTTTTTGCCCGGTTACGACAAAGCAAAACTTAGGGTTATGATTTTAACCATGTTTCATATTTTTTTGTGGTCGGGTTTTAGTTTCTAAACATATTTTTTTAATGCATTAATTGTAATGGCAAATGGGCAAGTAATGGTTATTATGGAAAATTACTGATGGATCCTACTGGCAGAACTAATGATCGTTTCTTAAACCTGGTTTTGCTCCAAGAAATCTTTGGAACTAAAAGTCTAGTCATAACAACTGAGTCGTAATGCCATTTTTTTACCGTATAGACTGATCGTAGAGTAGCCAGACCTACGTTATATTAGCATGGCAAAATTTTTAAGGTCAGACATTTTCCGTGGGCTATGACGAATAATGGTCTTTAACAAAATCCACAAGCGACACCTGATACCTTGAAAAGTCATCATTATTGAGACTAGCAAATCCCGTATCCAGCGTGATGGTACGCATGTAACATACCATCACGCCTGTATTCCCCGAAGGATTAGACAGTGGTGTACCGATGTACAGCCACAGTTCGCCGGTAGGTATGTTTAAGCCCCATGAATTACATGAGGCCTAAACAGGTAGGAGGCGAGCCTACTACTTTAACCCGGGCAAACCATCGACATAATACTCCTCGATGTGTCCGCTAAATTCAGTTGTACTAAAATAAAGTAGGTGTAGCGACTCTAAGATCTTAAAACATAACAGATGAGGACAAAATCAGTGTTTTTGAATAATGTGTAAAATTCTAGACGGAGCACAAACGAGTGCCTGATTAATGTCCCGCCCTGGCCCCGTTAACGAGGCTGTGGGGAGAGACACAGGATTATCGAAAGAAGGGAGATGTGACATCTAGTTTTATTTTAATCCTATATTTTTTTTGTTCTAGTTTGGTAAGCTTTTGACTCTAGTCTTGGTCAGAGATTACAGAAACAAAGTCTACGATGGGGTGAGCTTATCCAGAAGAAGCCTGTTCACTCTAACTTTGAAGAGATAAAAGAAGATACTTAACGATATCTATAAACTTTGCCCCACAGTAGGAGTTTCCCCTGTGATGTGAGTGAATTTTCAAACATATAAACTGACATACACATACACGACACACACACACGAACACAGACACGGAACAACTTGTAGAACATCATTTGTGTTTTTTTTTTCATATTTCACAGTTGGTCCTATAATGGAAGTTGTACACATCAGGAATACGCCTAAAAGATTACAAAGCAAGTAAAAGTTAACTTCTATTTGAGTTTTAACCAATCTATATGTACGAGTATACATATACTCATCTGATATTTATATATTGTAGTAGGAATTTTTCAAGTTGTAAGGGAACCGTTCGTCTTGGTATCATAAGAGAAGGGATGACACACATGTGACCAAAAGGGTTTTGGACATAATTGTGGATGGATGGAAAGAAAGAGGGAGGCCAAAGAAAAGATGGATGGATTGTGTGAAGAATGATATGAAAGAGAAGGGAGTCAGTGATAGTATGACCGCTGACAGGACGGCATGGAAGAAGAAAACGTGTTGCGCTGACCCCAAGTAACTTGGGATAAGGGCAGGAAGATGATGATGAGTAGGAATTTCCCAAGCACCAAAAAATAAGAAATAAAACAATATGACAATATTGTGCATACTATTGGGAAGTTGCTACATCTCCCTTCTATATTCAAAGTCTCTAATAGTTTTTTTTTCTGAGGTTTCTCTCTCTAGCAGTACCTACTCTAATGGAGCGGTTTAGACTCGGTACGTGCTTTTAATAGCAATGTAACGAATTTACATTCTTAGTTTACATTTGCATAAAATTTTACTACCTTCCGCATAATTGTTCCATTTTTATGAAGAAAAAATTGAAACTTGAAAGGAACGGGAAGGAAGAATCTTGCATCAATATGCATTATTATTATAAAAGAATCTACCTGAGATTTCTCTATTCGGTTAATGCTCCGCTCTCGTAAGCCGCAGCGTGATGTTATATAACTTATATTACTCAGGAATAATGCAGCTATACAAGGCGTTGATTTGCATCCTCGTCAAATTCAAGGAGTTAACTATGCTCGTGATTCTTAACACGAATCAATAATAAAATAAATTGGTTACGAAATTATTATTTTTTGACGCGATTTTCGAATTCGAGAGGGTTTAGGTGCTATGCACACATTTATATAGCCGCGCGACAACTCTGCCTACAGCATACGCAACAGGGCGATTCTGAATTTTGCAAGAGGAGTATACTGGAATACTGGTATTTGATAGTTGCAACTAAAAAAACAAGTATTTATTAGATATTGGCCAGGTATCGTAATTATTTGATTACTTCTATTTTTTATGGCAAGCTCCTAAAATTTGACGAGGATGCAAATCAACAGCTTGTATATTGGTGAAAAAATGGTTAAAATCGGTCTAGGAGTTTTAGAGCTTATTCGGTACAAAGAAACAAAAAATCTCTCCTCTTCATAATATTTGTACAGAAAACATAATTTATTTGTTTATAATGTTTAAGTCTTTTGTAAAGGTCAAGCTTATCTACAGACAGAAGTGACACATCCAGGGTCCGGGCGGCGAATAAGAAAATCCTTTAAATATGAATTAACAAAACATTTGATAAAAATAAATGCGGAAACACGAGATTTCTTTGTGGTTATCATGTTACGTTGTTTGTCTGTTTTCCTGGAGATCTATAGGGGTATCTTTCTATAGAGATATGATGTGATGTTGTTGGGGCTTTGTGATTTTAAAGGAAATATCTTGTATAAAATCATTCGCCTTGGTTATAGCGAAGTTGATTTGATAAGGAAAAAGTACTTGCTATTTTTTATTCCGCGACTTTATCTGCATCCACGATAGTCGACATTCATGCGGACGAAGTTTTTGGCAAAAGCTAAGAAGGGTGGCAATGTGGATTATTATGCACCTAATAAATCATTTAATTGCGTAAATTTTTACTCACTTTTAAATACTGTTACATGCGTCTTGAGAACGTTGCGGAGTAAAAAAGGATGTAGTGACAAAGGTTGATAAGAGTGCGCTTAGATGGTTCATGGTGGTCATATTGAGAGAATTAGTGAATGGCGACTAACAAAAGTAAATTATTTGGCAGATGTGAGTGGCAACGCCAGGAAGGGACACCCTAGAAGGACCTTTCCCTGTCTTTATTGATGAGATCCTTCATAAAGGTCGGATGCGTAGTACTCGTACCCGGCGTGCTTGTATAACCAGATGTATGAACGTGGATCAAGCGAAAGGAGTATGTAAGGATAGTAGCAGATGTTGTTCTGTAGGTTCTGGCTACCCTCAAAGGAAAAAGACGTGAGTTTATATATGTTAATTTATTGTGAAAACGAGATTTAACACGATCCCCATTTCCTGCAAATATAATAAATCATTTTACATAATAATGAGCATACCTACACACTATAATGCATCATCTGTCTCTAACACAATAGCGCGGCGCTTGCCAATTTGGAATAGTTCCACAAAATCTCGCTTTTCAACCAAATCCGTGTCTGTTTCGGATCATTAGATATTATTTGACGTATCAGAGGTCGACACCCGTCCATTGTTCGAGAAAGCACTCAAATTGATGGCCTCGCGAGCTGACCTTGATCAGGGGTAATTAGGAATTTTCGCGTTAGAATTTTCCTCAATCCGAGGCTTGAATGGGACGCGATGACCTTGTGGCAGCGGCTTCATGACTAGTGAAAATGTTAACAAAAGATATGTGTTTGAAAGTCGGTAGGCAGTTTATTTATTTTTTGTCCCTATCGAGTATATCAGAGGTAGTTTAAAAGTAGCGCCAGTTACAGAAAAGTTGAAAGGGAACCGTTTCTCTTGGTATGGGCATATGAAGAGGAGGGATGAGACGCATGTGACCGAAAAAAGTTATTAATAAAAATGTGAATGGATTGTGTAAAGAGATGGGAGTCAGTGATAGCATGACGGCTAACAGGACGGGCATGGAAGAAGCAAACGTTTTGTGGAGACCCCAAGTAACATGTGATAAGGGCAGGAAGATGATGACTTGGTATTAAGTATTCAGTTATTCAGTAATGCGGCTGGCATTGCAACATCACTGAAAATGTTGACTTAAGGTTTCTGTAGGTAATGCCTTCTTGTTTTATCTTATATGAAAATAAACAACAGCTGAATCTAATAACCGGTTTCACTAACGTTAGGCGACACCTAAATGTAATGCCTAAAATATATGATCACGCTGTTGGATTTTAAACTCTTTGCATTGAGCCGAGAGCTGAAAATACAACAGAAAGACAAATAAGTGCGAATTTGAATTTGAAAAGATATTGAGGAGTCTGAAATTCTAATGGCCACAAAGAACATTTTTACATGTCAATCTCTTATAGCGGGGGCGGAATAATTTGGGTTGAAAAGACCCCTTACTTTTTCTTTTATATTTTACGTTAGATATTTTGTTGAAATACAGTTGGTTGGTGGGTACCTCTGCGGAATTTGTTAGAAAGAGTTACCGCGGCCCTAGAACGCCAACGAATTTTTTGCTATGACTTTCGACTTCTCTGATGGATGCCACTGATTATTTTTCAATAAACAAACTTATTTCTTAACTTATTCGTTAACTTAACTTATTCGTACTCGAATACAATGAAAACAAATGACATTGATCAACTAGAATAATAAAACTAAAATTCTAAAATACGTGATAATATTATAATTCAAAACATTAATTCATTTCATCTGTGGAGGCTTGTTATTAGCAATTTATTTACATATTATTGTTATTATAATGTTATAGCTATCTTTCCTAAAATTATATATATGTCGTAGGATAATTTGATACTTCGAATCTTCGCGGAAATCCTAGGGGTTTTGCGAAAACGCGGATAATTAGACATAGGCGAAAAATTATCAAATCTTACTGGACAAAGTCAGGATTTTTGCGAAAATACTCGTTATTATAGCAATATTGCGAAACGAAACGCTGGCTGTTATGAAATAAGAACGCTGATTGGTCGGTCAGCGCGTTCAATAAGAGATCGTCTCTGATTGGTTGACGTCTTAATCATCGGCAAACTAGGAACCAATTAGAAGTCAGCCAGCAAAATTGTAGCCAATCAGTGTTGAGCACATCAAATCTTACTATAGTAACTAGTATTTTCGCAAAAATCCTGACTTTGTCCAGTAAGATTTGATAATTTTTCGCCTATGTCTAATTATCCGCGTTTTCGCAAAACCCCTAGGATTTCCGCGAAGATTCGAAGTATCAAATTATCCTACGACATATATACCATCACGCCTGTATTCCCCGAAGTGTTAGGCAGAGGTGTACCAATAAAAAAAAATTAAAATAAATAAATAAATAAAACAGTTTTCAGCAATGAAGGAAAATGTTTTATCATTCGTCTTCAATTCTAATTCCATTTCGAATGAATTTGAAAAATCAATTCGAACAATATTCATTTTGTCTTCAGTGTACATAGGTACTTTCGAATACACAACTTCATATTCTTACTAGCTTCTACTTACAACATCGCCTGCGTAGACCCCTCTACTGTTACATGCACCTTTATACATAACTTTTTACGCGGTTATAAACAGTAATTTTTTCACACCAAAAATAAAAATCGTCCCCCAGCAATAACTTAGTTTGATGGACAGTATACATGGTTAACGGTTATGTGATAATATCTTTTTACATCCCGTATATTATGAAGTTAACTTAACTCAGTTATGGTGACATGATGCGTGAGGTTATGACGTCACTTCAGCGGCGACGTTCGTATACCATCACGCCTGTATTCCCCGAAGGGTTAGGCAGAGGTGTACCAATGTACACCCACAGTACGACGACGACGACGGCGACGACGACGTTCGTATATAACGTGTAATATATATAACGCATACCCTGAAATTGGTATGCTCAGAATCAGTTACTATTTCTAAAATATGTAATTTTTTTATTCTAAAATAATTAAAACTATATAAATTCTAGCCACGTCTCCGTTAAAAATTGTAATCCAACCAAAGCAATTGTATATAAAATCTATCGATAAACATACAATAATGCATATATCTTATACTATCGCCTAAAAGAAAACTAATTTTATAAATAAACAATATTTAAGCATATAAAAGCAAAAGTTCTGCACTCGTATTATGATTGTGTTCATTTATCTTTCAATTTTCTCTCTCAATAATAGAATATTAATGCATTAAAATTTACACTGCGGTATACCAGGTAAAGATGAAGAGAGTCTTACCGATAGTACTGACTTGTATTGCAATAATAATATACTTGGATGGCAACATTTTCTAAAACCAAAAAAGGCATAGGAAAGATCTACCTGTAATTCTTTACTTCGATACTTAGCAATGAAGGTAAGGCTTATCGTCAAGGTTTCATTTTAAATATTTCAAAAACGTAAAACTATGTAGGTACCTATAAAAGTTAAAACTATGTATACCTAAATAACTACCTAGTTCTTGGCAGTCAGGGAACATAGTAACCCTATCTACCTTCCACTACACAACTTAGAAACTTAGTCAGTTGCTAAGTTAAATGCAGTTGAAAATATTCCACTAAAAGTTTAAAGTGTTTTGAAAACCTTCGTACATTTAACAAAAATACAGAATCGTATGAATAACATTTTTCCAAACTTTTACTCATCCGGGAAAATGTTTGGAGGTTTTTACTCATCGATTTATATAAATTTTGAAGTGATGCTTTCTACTTTTGGCTAACATGTTTGTTTTCACGTATATATATATACATACATACCAACACGAATGTATTCCTCGAAGGGTTAGGCAGAAG
This sequence comes from Caradrina clavipalpis, assembly GCA_932526535.1. NCBI lineage: Eukaryota > Metazoa > Arthropoda > Insecta > Lepidoptera > Noctuidae > Caradrina > Caradrina clavipalpis. Next base: position 6,114,044 of record OW052110.1, read on the forward strand.
AGGTGTGTTTTTTGAATGGCAAATAATCTACTTGCTATGTTTGAGCCATGTTCGATTTCCGCACGCAACAAATATTTCTAAACAGATAGTTGTTCCGGGTCTGGCTGTTTGTGGATGGGATTGTATATGTTTGTAAACGCAACGCACCGATACAGGAGAAGAAATTCCTAGTGCGAAGTTAGTATTATAAAGAAATTATAAATATTTTAGATTGTGAGGTTGTAGGGGGTAATCTCTAGATCTGCTGAACTGATTTCGAAAATTCTTTCACCCATAGAAAGCCTCGTGATTTAGGAGTATCAAAAGCTATATAATGTCACTTTATAGCAGACGGGAGCGGAGCAGTAACCAAAGACGTAAGGCGATAAAATAAGTTCGTCGTTATTAAAATGATACACAGTCTTACTTTGAAAATAAATTCTAACAACTTGAGAGGATCTACTTAACTTCGCGAAAAGGCTTCAATACAGTAACTTTAACCGCCACATCCAACTAAAACTTTCCTAATACGAGTTTGTAAACATGTTCATGTTTTAACGACATGCGATGTACCCAGGTATGAATAACTGGGAAGTTCCAGACAGTTACTGTTACTGTTAGTGGTACAAGTATTACTGTTTATGACTTGCAACTCGTTTGCTAGCTGGTCAAAGTCAAAACGTTTATTTATTAATTGAGACTATATGCAACAAAAAGTACAAAGGCGGACTTAATGTCTTAGGCATTCTATACCAGTCCACCAAAGGTGGTGAAGAGTTCCAAATTAAACATTTAACTGTACAAATACCTTAAAGAAAATTTCAGTATTAACACGAAAATACCAATTGATAATATCCAAGTAGGTAAGTCTACCTTATTATACGTACATTCTTTCATTTGTCATTATGTAGGCATATTTAAATTAAATTATAGTACTAGCAGAGAGCCTAGTACAAATGCGCAGAGTATCGTCAACAAGCTTCTACTTCCTGACTAACTGTTCGTTCTTTATGCCTATTGGCCTAATTCTGTTCTGTCTCCTGCTTGTTTGGAGGGAAGTGAAAAATATATTTTTGTTACTCCTCCGCTAATCTTTTCTGATTAATTTCGTTGTGGTATCCAAGACAGTTAAATCGTTTCTATGAGACTTGCCGAGCTTCATTGCCCCGGCGCTTTTCTTGTGATCGCCACTGTTGATTCTGGCTTACAGGAGTTGCAGTGTTTTGGGAACAGTGTGGCGGGCTTGATGGTTCTTTGTGAAAAAGTGCCTATTTTAGGCAATAGCCCATGCCTATTTTTGACTATTTAATTTGAAGTCTTTCGACTATTATCAGTGTTGTTAGACATCTTCAGGTAGGCGTGGATTATCGGGTAAAGGAACGGTATTTCAATTAAATAGCTTTTGCAATAATCACTTCACTTATAATTCTCGATCGTACAATAAATAATTCCAACAATTAATTACAGATCACTAAGATTAAAGCGGATTAAAATGTAACGTCCACCGAGCACGTGGCCACGTGCGCACTCCACGACGATTCAACACTAAGTGTCCATTTTGAAAGATGGCCGCCCCACCAGTGCTCGGTGTTCGTTATGGACATTGACATTTACGTCATGTGACAGCTGACGTATTGAGAGGCGGATGCGCCGACAAATTTATTATTTGTGCTTATTTTTATTTATTGTAAGGCAAACAAGCCGAGTGCTTACCTAATGTTAAGTGGTTACTGTTAACTATAGCCATCTGCAATACCAAAGGCCTTGCAAATGCATTACCATCCCAGAGACTAAGTTGAAATGTCTCATGTGCCTGTAATTATACGAGCACACATTACCTTCAAAATGGAACACAGCAACACTGCTTTGCGGCAGAAATAGGCATAGTTACTATACACAACACTACACAAATCTTATCATCGTATTCCATGTTTTAACGACATGAATGCAATAAAGAAACGTAAAATAAATTCGATCGATTCTTTATTAAAAAATACTCTTTTCGCATATAGTATACGTACCCATTTATTTATTTTGAAAAATTAATTCATATCAATGGGCGTTAATAATTGAGCTTGCTGAAAAAATAAACCAAAATACTTTATTTTAAAGACCTACTAAAATCTGATAGCATGAAAAAATATTGTGAATTTTTAAAGCAATATTAATAAAATTGACATCTGACACCTAATATGGCTGAAGTGCATTGTAGAGTTGACCGGTAAGTTGGACTGAGCCATTTTGATACTTTCAGTTTGTTTTAGTGAAAGTCAATGTCAAAAATCAAATTAGTTATTTCAATAAGACTATTGCAAAGTACTCTTGAACGTGATTTACAAGAAAGAAAAAAATGTAATATTGAATCTAGTGGCTCATTCTTTCTAATGTAAGTGTAACTTCTTTAGGAATTTCCAGTACCTCTGTACGGCCAATCATAGGTGATCGAATGATCATGTATTTTCCACGCCTTGTAGAAAGAATAGAGGAGGGAAGAAGAAATTCATTACGGATAGTTTCCATTTTCAGATGCTATGGAATAAAGAAAAAGAATGAGCAAGGCAAAATAATTGAAATGTTAGACAAGAGATTTAAAATAAATACCTTCTTATCTTTATCATTCTCTTCATAAGATTAGGGACAAGAAATGCAAGTACAGTTTTTGAAATAATTTTCTAGTTCAGGATTTTAATTTCAAGTTTTTTGAATGATGAAAGATAAATATATATAATAAATTAATACGTAAACGATTGATTTGTATTTCAAGATTTACTCTTGTTCAATAACATTTAGTGTTATTGAACAAGAGTAACAAATAAAATATAACACAATAAAATATAACAGTATCAAGATCGTTTAGTCCAATTTCACCAATATTGAACACTACAAATATTAATTTCCCCATGTGCCATGAGATTCTGGTAGCTAGATTCGTATTTACAATTCGTAAATCAACTTGAAGCAATACATATACGCCAGCACGTTCGTGCTAGGCCTATGCTAGCACCTACTGAACCCATATATATGCAAGACGTCGCTCGTTTAGTTCACCTTGTGTTTTATATCGGTGACTTGTCCGGTTCGTAAAACCTTCATAATTTTATAGCATTCAAGTATTAAACAGTTTGATAATAAATTAATTAAAAGGAGGTTTGAACCTTCCTCAAACTCTATACTTATGCGCTTGCTATCAGTAAAAAAAAGAAACATAAAACATCAACAAGAAAGTCAAAATTAAACATGTTTTCGTTTCGTTACATTGCTATTACTTGCCATAGACATAAATATGAGTTGCTCGGTTCATTGTGCTTGTATACAATTTTGTGGTTTCTTTTATCACCGCGTGCCGGTCAAAAGACTAAATCCGCTAACTTAAGATACGTCACAGTGCATCTAGATTTAAAGGGATCACCGCCCAAGATGTCTTACTTAGAATCCCTTCTGCCCAAGCTTAGTACGTATGGAGTGAACTCAATTCTTATGGAATATGAAGACATGTTTCCTTATTGGGGTGATATTGGTGACATCGGGTCTAAGAACTCTTACAGTAAACAAGAAGTAAGTTTTGATTGTAGTTTGGGTAATTACCCTTTAAAAATCATATGTAACCGGGTACAAAGTTTTTATTATAAGCCCGATCTCACTAACGCTAGGCGACAGGTAATGTGACTCCATATAAAAGGGCACTGTAGTATTTACAACATATATTATTTCAAAATATTTTATTACTATCATTGTGCCCACGTCTTCGTTCGCGTGATGTTTTATAGCTTATATTACTCAGGAATAATGTAGCTATCTATTGGTGATTTTTATTTTCAGAGCCTGTTCGTTACAAACAAATATAGGTACACACAAACAAATCTTACCTGTTTAAACAATATTTGTTAAAATTTTCAGCTCATAAGGTTTCTGCAAAGAGCGAAACAGCTAAATATGGAAATTATACCGCTGATACAAACCTTCGGTCACATGGAATTTGTATTGAAGTTGAATAAGTATGCTCATTTAAGAGAACACGAAGAATATAAAGCCAACATATGCCCCAGCAACCCATCGAGCTTAGTATTAATTTCTACCATGTTGAAACAAGTAAGTACTACTTTTTTTTATATCTCTGTAATGGTAAATGGGCAAAATGGGTAATGGAGGAGCTCGTGGCTAAATAATTACAGCCGCATAGACCGATCTTCCGGGTTAAGCCACGCATGCCGAGGTTGGTCTGTGGATGGGTGACCATTTACCATAGCGAGTTTCATCCGTGCCTCGGAAAGCACGTAAAGCCGTTGGTCCCGGCTGTCATTTGTAGATCTTTGACAGTCGTTACTGTTAGTCAGAAGCCAAAAAGTCTGACAACCAGTTTTACCAAGAGTATCGTATTACCCATTACTGGGTTGTGGAGGTCAGATAGGCAGTCGCTCCATGTAAAATACTGATATTCAGCTGCATCCGGTTCGACTGGAAGCTGACCCCAACACAGTTGGGAAAAAGCTAGGCAGATGATGAATGGTAAATGGGCATAGGTCCCGCCTGATGGTAAGCGGTTACGGTAGCCTAAGCCTAGCACCATGGCTCAAGCATAAGGATCCAAAATCGAAGATTAAGTGCAAAAACCAAAACTCCCAAGATGATGATGATGATGTCGTAGTTAATTTAAAATGACATAAGTTAGCTAGTTCAGGTAACTTAAGACCTCCACACACGTGTTTTCATCATCATCATCATCATCATATCAGTCGAACAACGTCCATTACTGGACATACACCTCCCCTAATGGTGGGTCCACACGATACAGACTTAACACAGACTTCTATTGAATTTTGTCTGTACAACAAATCAGTACAGACAAATGTCGGTGTACCAGAAAAGTCGGAAGTCTGCGTACATGTCTGTACGATTGTCGGAGCAAAACTCATGATTATTGAATTACTTAATTTATCAATTAAAATCGAAGTCTGAACTGATGAAAAGTCTGCAAAGACATTTGGTAAAGACCTCTGAGTAAAAATTTTTACTCAGACTTTATAGTCTGTGCAGATATCTGTACATACAAAAGTATGTATCGTGTGGACCCACCATAAAGATAGCTACAATGATCGGTCCTAAGCCTCCAGAGATTTTGACTTTTGATATTGTTACTTCACCTAAACTGAACGTGGGATTATTGCATAACTAGCTTCTACTTCCGACTTCGTCCGCGTGGCTTACTTCATGTTCAGTTACATCTTCGGCTACTGCTCCGCTCCCGTGGGTCGTAGCTTGATGTTATATAACTTGAGATACTCAAGAATAAAGTAGCTATCTATTGGTGACAAAGTGATCAAAAGCGGCCCAGTAGTTTCGGAGCTTATTCGATACAAACAAACAAACAAAAAAATAACTTTCCTCTTTATAATATTTTATAATAGGTTACACTGTGGCTACCGTAAATGCATATAATAAATTATTATTTGTTGAAAGTTTAGTGGTTTTATTGATTTTCAATTTATTTCCAGGTTATTGAATTGCATTCCGCAGTACAACCACTGAAATATATACATGTCGGTTGTGACGAAGTACATAAAATAAACATGTGTCAGTTATGTAAAAACAGGAAATTGGAAACCACGTGAGTACCTTTTTTTCTTTTTTTTACCGATGGGAAATCATCAAATGAATTCCGCTGCCCTGGGCGGGGCGGGAGGTAGTGTCAGACTTTTACTGACTAAAACCCATCCATGTTCCTTCTTGTGCCCTTTGCGTTCCGGGGGCGCGGTATCTCTTTCGAACAACCCGCAGCCCCGGCGGGCATCGGCCCTTAGTGGCCCCTCCGAATAATTGCTGACATCTCTTTGAGGCGCGCGTGGAACACGAACGCGCCGTCCGCGTCGACACGGTCTGTCGTTAAGTTAACGTACGGACGGTGAGCTACCCATTGCGCACCGTCCACAGACCCGCAACAGAAGTGATGGTATGTCAACCATGTGAATACCTACGAGCACTACCGTCTCAACTACTACCCGCGACTTTGCTCGCGTAAATGTATTTATCTATCCCTAAGGAACAGTACTTTTTCTTTTCTTTATTAAATATCATTGAATGGCTATCAAGTCTCGTGCCTCGGAAAGCACGTAAAGCCGTTGGTTACGGCTGGCATTTGTAGATCTTTGACAGTCGTTACTGTTAGTCAGAAGCCAGAAAGTCTGACAACCAGTCTTACCAAGAGTATCGTATTACCCATTACTGGGTTGTGGAGGTCTAATAGGCAGTCGCTCCATGTAAAATACTGATATTCAGCTGCATCCGGTTCGACTGGAAGCCGACTCCAACATAGTTGAGAAAAGGCTAGGCAGATGATGATGATGATGATGAATGGCAATCAAGCCATACCCTTGAGACAAAACTGCCGATGCGATGTTTCTTTCACTTACATTTACTTTCCTTTTCTGATTTCAGAGCCTTAATCGTCAAACATGTGGAAAAATTGTCTTCTATAGTGAAAAAATTCAGTCCGGACACAAAAATTCTTATATGGGGCGACATGTTTCTCCAAAACAAGATACTGCTAACCAACACTTCGCAACGTTACACTTTAAACGATGTTGAAGTTGTTACGTGGGACTACAATGCTTATCCAAAATTTATTCACACTTATTACTATAGTCTACATAAAATGTTCAAAGAAATCTGGATAGCTTCCGCATTCAAAGGTGCCGATGGAGAAAAGGCAATTATCCCTAATATTAGAAAACGATTTAAGAATCATTTAAGCTGGATGAGATTTATACTAAGCTACAAGTTTGGTGGAGAAACTGAAGTTTACAATTTCAAAGGTATTATTCTGACTGGATGGTCGAGGTACTCGCATGAGCAACCACAGTGTGAACTTCTCCCGGTTGCTATGCCAAGTTTATTATTGAATCTCTTGTTAATAAAAAGAATAAGAGAAGGAAATTTTGATTACGGCGATTTAAACATTATGAGTGACTGCGCGTTCTATAATAAATATTTAAGTGAAGACTTTAATAAGATCTATCGAAGCTACAATCACAGCAATGAATGCTCTTTTGAAAACACTTATCGTTTTATGGAACTAGAGGAGATAATTGATAAAAAGTTACTTTACAAATGTCATACAGATCTTAATCGAAATACGGTAAAATGTGACGGTCCAGGTGCTTTGAATTTAGATCTTTTCGAGGACAATTTCCAATTGTGTGACGATGCCATCTACAAATTAGAACTATTAAAAGACTACCTGCAACCATTTATGGTTAAATTTTATGACAGTCATGCTATCAAAAGTTACATTAACGATACTGTACAAGTTCATATAAACACAGTGATTGCAATGGTGGATAATTTAAAGCATTGTATGTATACAGAAAAAATATATAATTAAATAGAATTTGTAAAGTATCAGTAGTAAAATCACAAGTTGCCTGCACTGCATTATAATAAAATTCTACGCTGCTGTTGAACTAAACTCGTTTTATTCAAAACCATGACAAAATCACCTTCAGCGCGATTCAAAAGTTATTTGTGGTGTAACTTATTGAACGATAGAGTAAGGCATGAAATTATAGGTACGAGAACGTTGCGGATTAAAAGAAGATGTAGTGACAAAGGTTGAAAAGGCCATGTTGAGAGGATGAGTGAAAGGCGACTAACAAAAGGGATTCATAGTGCAAATATGTGCTGCAATGCCGGGAGGGGACGTCCTAGAAAGACCTACCCTTACCTTATTGGTGAGGTTCTTCAGAAAGGTCAGGTGCGTAGTACTCGTAACCGGCGTGCTTCTATGACCAGATGTATAAATGTGGAGGAGGCAAAAGGAGTCCGACTTCCTAACTATTCTACTGCTTTTATAAGCGCGAAAGTATGAGCAAATTGATGGATGGATGTATGTTTGCTTGTAACTCTTTCACGCCAAAACAGCTGAACCGAATTAATCCAGCTATATTGGGAGTTTTACCTCACGACCTGTCATTGACAATTAACAAATTTAATGAACTTAGTTAATACATTTTTAATAACATTTTACTTAATTAAACATCCTCTTGTGACATAATTACTAATTTCACACTAGTTTTGAAACTCCTGGCGGGGGAAACACTTTACCCGACCTGGGAATCGAACACAGAAGCCCACTTCACACATTACAATTATTCATTATCTTTAAACTTCAGTACTGAAATTCTTAGTGTCAAATCGTGTTATCTGTCAACGACCCTTCTATAGAAAACTTTTATAAGGCATAATCAATCAAACTGTCTTCCCCTCCCCCCCCCTTTCCCCCCCTTTTCTCACCGTGTGTTCTCGACGTCGAAAGCCAACACACCGCTTCGGAAAACAAAAGATGTACTATGTACCCCACGGTGTCACATTCATTTACATCTTCGATTACTGCTGCGCTCCTGTTGATCGTAGCGTGATGTTCTATACGTAAAAACTTTCCTCTTGAATCAGTCTATCTCTTGATGAAAATCGCATTAAAATCGGTTGCGTAGATTAAAAGATCTAAGCGTACAGAGGGGCAAACGGCGGGAAGCGACTTTGTTCTATGCTACTATTTAGAGAAGTCTATTATATTATGGTCGATGGTCGATTATAACGAATTAAAAGTCGTGTTGTATAGATTCCTATGATTAAATAATTAGGAGAAGGATGATTAAATAATGGAAGAAAAGGAAAAAGAAAATCTCCATCACGCGGTGATCACTTAAGGGGGATGCTCCGACCAGCCCGCGAAATTTAAATTTTCTTACGTTTTTTGCAATTTGCAAGTCAGTATTAGGTTTAATGTTGATTAAAGTATGATACGCGGGCGTAAGAAGTATGTATTTTCAAAATTATAACCATTAAAATCAGTAAATGACTCCATAAGTCAAGCTTCATGTAAAATGTCAAGATTTCATGAAATCTTGACATTTTACTCTTTTTTAACCTTGAAATTTTGACTTTTTGAACGTAAGAAAATTTAAATTTCGCGGGCTGGTCGGAGCATTCACTTTAACCGAAAGGAGGGCCCCGGAGGGCCGCCGGCTTTTTGGCCATCACACGACATATAAAAATAACTTTATAAGAATTCATTTTATTGTCCATGCACCATCGATCTAACTCCATTAAAGCGGCCATAATTAAATTCTCGAAACCTTTTCAACGTACGATACACGAAGTCGCTTTCATTTCTGATTAAACAATGATTTGAAAAAAATATATCGAGCATTCATTCAGTTCGCTCGAAGGGATCTATGTAAGGTCAGCAAAAGTCGATTCACAATACTTTACAACGATTACTTTTACATGTCATTTAAATAGACACGAAATAACACAAATCACTGCTTTTCAGAATTTTATGCAAGAGTTCATTTTATCTCAATATTAGATCCGTTTCGTATTTCGTTTGATATTATGCTCAATAATAAAGATTAAAAAATTACTTTTGTTGCTGGCTGTAGAATGTCGCTTATTATGATACGTCTCTCATTCATTGCAAAAAAAATAGAACGAGTATATTTCTTCTTTCACATTTATTTTTACTCTTTTATTACTGTTTGTAGATTCTAGTACATTGTTAGCCATTTTTTTCTTACTTTTAGTTGATCTGTAATCATTGTTTTTGTCATTAAGAATGCATATAAAAATTTATAGGTACTCGTTAAAAGTAACTGCCCCGTTGGTCTCGTAGTCGCAAGTGCGACTGCTGTGCAAGGGGTCCCGGGTTCGATTCCCAGGTCGAGCAAAAAGTGTTACTGGGTTTTTCTATGAAATTCTCAGTAGCAGCTCGGAGTTTGGATTTGTGCCCGGTTAATGGCAATAGGCTCGCCCCCTATTACATGGGACCTAAATATACCGGCGAACTGTGGGTGTACATTGGTACACCTCTGCCTAACCCTTCAGGGAATACAGGCGTGATGGTATATATATTTTTTTGTTAAAAGTATCAATTCAATAGTATAAATTGTGCAATTAATTTTAGCACTTTTGAAAGGATTGTATTTTTACGCTGACAACACCAAGTTTTCTACCCATATTAAGCACAAAAAACAATTGAAGTTTCTGAAATATAGCGCACTGATGAAAAAAAAAATCGATAAAATTAAACTTAGAGATAAATAATTATACCACGAACAACATATAAAAAATCTTTATTTACACACACAGCAACAAACACATTAAAGTTTTAATAATTAGTAACAATTTATCACGGTTCCTACGTTGTTACCAGCATTGCAATATCACTAATTACCTATTCCATTTTTAAAATGGAAAATACCCAAAGTCGGTAAAATGAATTGATCGAATCTGATTGATTCAAAAGCTCCTTTCAATAGTTAAAACGGGGCTCAATTATAACTTAAGACTATATCGAGACTTCAGTGAATTGCAAAACCATATTTATCTATTCTTAGTATCATTATCGTCCGGCTCTTTGCTTTTGCTTTCGTCTGTTTCAACCTTTGGTTTATGTACTGGTACTATTTCTGTAGGTGGCGGTGTTATTGGTACCAGACTGCCATCTTCTTCAGCAACCTTCAAGCCAATAGTAGCACCAAGCTTAGCACTAGCCTGTTTAAACGTATTAGATAACTTCACTTGAACAACGTTGATGAACATAGATGTGAGAGCGAAACCAAACACTAAGTATAATATAGATGCCATCATGAACATTGGGTGGTCAGGGACCAGATCGCCTAGTCCAATAGTAGATATCGATATAAAAATGAAATAGAAAGACTCGAAGAAATTCCACTTCTCCCACAAACTGTAAACGAACGCCCCGATGTTAATATAAGTGAGTATTAGGAAGACTGCGACGGAAATTGGTAGGTTAAACTCATCATCTATTTCGAAGACTGACGGAGCTGGAGTTTCTAAATCAGTTTCGATGTCGAATTCTCTCGGCAAAGTACCAGGTTTAGGTGGCAATGGTGGTGGCACGTCACTCGATTTTCTCTCCACTGGCGGAGGCTGCGGGCCATCAGGACTCTCCTGTATATCTTCTTCGGAGAATATCTGCGAGGGGCGACGAACAACATCGTAGACAATGTTCAGGCCCTTCATTACTTCCTGAAATTTACCAAATTTCATGTTACTTTACTCAACTTTGATCTTGTGGGTGAAGCCTAAACAAAGGTTTATAATAATGTAAGACAACACAGTGTAGCCCGGAGCGCAATCATTACTCATTTCTGTATAAAAAGGGAAACATAAGCTTTGTTTTCCTTTACTGAGGCAATTTGAATGTTGTTATCAAGAACAAATGGTGGCCATAAAAAATCCTTGTTGTTTTCATAAAAAGTATTTTACTAATTGATTCTTATGTTGTGGCTTCAGCTAAATACGTTATTTAAAATTTTTAGAGAGCTAATAGTAGCTGGATGTTAGTGGGCCAGGATGGAGTTTAATGGCGTGAGGAGAGTCTTTGGTCCAGCAGTGAACTATTATAGGCTGATTAATAATTGTGAAACTTTTACCTACAAAATAAATCAAATAAACAGGTTGTTAAAAGATACGTCATATAACCGTTAACAACTTATTCTGCAGCAACTAATTAACATAGAGCAAAAATTATAGAAACCAAAATACGCAATTTCGTTTACTTGGATGACATATTTACAAAAAGCGCTTCACCCTCTCCTCTAAAAACTAACTTGCTGTGCCCGACAGGGTCCATAATTGTTTCTCTTTAATTACCTACCAGCCTTGTATACATTATGGGATGCAATAAAGTATTGAGTATTGAGTATTTTGCAAATCTGTCCATATAAAATGACGGAGTTATGCCCAAACATACATAGAAAGAAATATAAACATTCAAATTGATAACCTCCTTTTTTTAAGTCGGTTTCAAAATTATGTCAACCATTGGTCAACGTGGTTTAAATTCTCTTGTAGCCTGTTACAGTAACAAGATTTATGAGACATAATACGGCTAAAATGTTATAATGCGTAGTGCACGTCGGCGGAGCGTGCGGTAGACCACGTCATTACGGCTAAAACCAAGTATGGCGGACACAGCAGAGGGAATTCAATTTGGTACGTTGTTGTCCTTTAGTAGCACTTTAAAACTGAAAAATTGGAGAATAGGTATACCAAACATTTGTATTTGAAATATTTTTGTAAAAGTGCTATTTGAGTAAATGAAGTAAAAAGTTTGCAAAAAAAAAAACAATTTCAAGCATGTTTAAGATGTTGTACGTTGAAGTTTTGATACTAGATAGGATCAATTAATGAATGATTGATGATTTGAATTAATAATCTGACATGTTTAATTAGTTTAACGTATGTAATTAATTTAATTAATATTTAATTAAATTATTTTGAGACTTTTTCTCTTTTCTGTTATAATTTTGAGGTTGTGTGTTGACTCGTTTAGGCAAAAGCAAACCCAATTACAATGAACACAACAAAAATTTAATTATGTACTAAATTTTTTGTAAACTAATACTTTATTATTAAACAATTACCTGCATCGGAGCGGTTCTTCTAACTTTCCTGCAACTCCTGGTGTAGTAGAACCTTCTGATATACGCCCAGAAGAATTTGATGATTCGAGTAAACAGTTTACCGAAGTCAGCCAACAGAATCAGGAAGAGTGGAATCCCGATGGTGGCATACACTATTGTCGCTACACGGCCATAAGTAGTCTTCGGAGCAATGTGACCATATCCTGAAAAATATCAATTTATAGGTATTAAAAATACGCACTGATATAAGCACAGATTTAAAAGGAAAAAAACTAGATTATACCTAACACTACATAAAAGAAGAGACATACAAAAGTAGCATAAAAAATGATAAAGAAATAAAAAGAAAAAGTGCAGGTTTACGCATTTTTAATAAAAACAATGATCCAATAAAAATACACTGTGGTGTGCAAAAGAAATGTTACACAGTAAAAACTAAAATACTTCTGTTTTTGTGAGTTCTTTTTCGTGTGTGCGTTTATAGCATGTCGAGTTTTAGGGGAAAAGAAAAAAACAGAGCTTTGTAAGGCGTCGTTTCTACCAATCATATGACGTGATGAATGTGACGTGGTGTCACGTCAAAGTCTCTCTCTCTTTTCTCCAGTCTGCTTCCGACAAAGCAGTGCGGGTGTTGCACTGCCTCGGACGGTTGTTTTTTTTTATACAGTAGGTACAGTGCAAGGTGCCGGAGTCTGTATGAAGAAAAACAACCATCCGTGTGCGAGAAGACACCCGTTACGTACCGTTCTAACTCTGCAGTAATTCAAATGCTCAAATTGTAAGTGCACAGAACTCAATGTGCTATATTAACACCCGTATTCCCAAACACGAGTACGTCAACGTAAAAGTATTCGATTTCAGACAGAATTAGAAATAACACTACGTATAACATTTTGATTTAATTGGATATGAAAAGCACAATTACTCGTATTATAATTATCATCCATTGATATGAATAGGCCTTTAGAAAAAAGAACAATATATTGTGTGAATCAAGTATTTTTAATTGCGCGCTCGTGCTTGGCTTTCAGTGTACTGTAAGACTAAAAATACTACAAATATTAATCTTACCGACAGTCGTGACTAACGTCAAGCAGTAGACAAAAGAGTTCATAAAATTCCAAGACCTCTGGCCGCTGTAGGACGTAACTCCAGCCTCATGGGCTGTATGAAGCTGGTTCTCGAATTCAAATAGCTTCTTCCTAGCCATCGATTTCCAATCCTCCTCCCTTAAATTGTGACTTCCTCGCCACAGGTGTTCTATAAAATCTCTCTTCACATTCCTTGTGCTACATTTATACGCATTTTCGAATGATCCTTCTAAAGTTTTAAACATCATTCCTCCTAGACCACACATTATGATTAATATTAGTAAGTCACAAATACATTTGTTTCGTAAAACTCTAATTTTCTCGCAATGAATTCTTTGTTCCTGTTTAAAGTCTTGCCAATTCGCTATAAATTTCCATCTTGATCTTACAACTTTTTTGTCTTTGTCATCCAGGGATTTCTTTCTTGTTTTTTTCTCATGTGTAGCCTCCTTATTTTCTCTCCTGTTGGCGCTTTTAGAATCAGCTATAGATCTTTTCCTTAACCCTGACTTATGTTCACTCCTTTCAGCTTTAGAGGCGTTGTACTCGTCTGGTCCTAATACGATACCTGTCATCATTTCACGTCTATCAATATCTTGACTCAGAACATTAAGTTTACGAGTCAACTCAGCTGTTCGCTCTTTTAAATCAAAGTCAAACTCATTTTCACTCGGAGATGAAGAATAACAGCTGGACGTGTACTCAGATTGACTAGCATCAATGTAACCGGAGCTTTGTCTACTACGTTGATCCAGATCTGTCTTCTGACTCTTCAATAAACCGGCTAAAATTTCTTTTTCACTTATAATTTGAATAGTTTTAGGGCATGACACGCCTCGAGATCTAGAATGTCTCAGGGTGGTAGGAGTTTTATTGGGAGTCTTCAGAGTTTTGTGACTGGCCTTATATTCAGCTGGAAGTCGAGGATCATCTTTAGGCATTGACAAGCTTCTTGCTCTGGCTTTTTCCATTAACTCAATGATCTCTCGACTAGTCTGACTCATACCTGTTCCAGTTTTATCTACCACTCTTACTTCTTCAGTGCGATTTACCGACTGCGACCGATTTACTTTTGGTGACGCTTTGTTCTTCGTGTATCGTCGTGGCACAGGCATTGTTCTACGTTTGGACGCTTCTACTTTGGCATTATGTTGATCCTCACTCATCTCACTTTCACTAGTTTTATTCTGTAAATGTTATTATGGATAAATTATTAGTTGCTTCTCTCATTCTACAAAATTATGGCAAACTATTTACATAGTGATCATTGTATTGCAGGGCTTGGGATTATGTCAATTGGAAATAAAGTGCTATTAACAAAGCGACAAACAGTATAAAAAATATTTTCATGTAAAAACTGACCCCAAATCTTGAAGCAGATTTGCTGCGGGCCGGTTTGATGGGAGGCGGACGACTCTGTGATTCATCCTTTACTTGTTTCGGAGGCTGCGGTTTCGCAATAATCGGTTTTATATCCGTAGATAATCTCCTGCTCGGAGTTCTAACTATCCTTTCTCTTACTTCCACGTTAGGTTTGTTTTCTGGTACCAGTTTTTTGCTCGGCGTTCTTTCTAATTGAATCACTTTTGTTACAAGCTCACCCGGTGTTTCAGGTTTGGGTGTAGTCGTTTTAGCAGCTTTTTTAATATCTTTGTCTTCAAACGTGAACACCTCTTCGTTTTTAACTGGTGTTTTCAGTTTCTTGGTTGCTTCTTCTGGTTTCTTTTCGTCAGGAGTAACAACTTCTTGTTTTTTTGGAGTAGTAGGCGCAGGAAAAGGGAATAACTCTTTTGGAGAGCTGCTGACAGGGGACGGAGTAGATAGAACATGTTTCAACTCTTTTGGAGGTTCGATAGTCAGTGAATTACGTCGAGAACTATCTTCGTCTTTTGGAGTCAGGGCATAATTAGTAGACAAGAGTTTATTAGTGGGATCTATAAAACTTCCTTTGCGTTCCAAAAGATTTGCAAGTTCCTCTTTGTCTGGTATAGCAAATGGTGAAATACTTCTGCGTCTACGCTCTTGAACGGCCATTGCTCTTTGTTCTAGAATTTCGTCTGTATCTATATCATAAACAGGATCTTTAACATGTGCTTTTTCTTGCACTAAACGTCGCATTTCTTCGTACGTACTGTCTGCTTCAATTTCCCTAGAGTTTGGGCGTGGCAATTGTGGTTTGAATTCTTCATCGTCAGAAGTCGGAGTATCCTCATGAGGCTTTAGAGTTCTACCGGGTTCTGGAGTCTTTTCTCTCTGTCTTGCAGCAGTGCCTCTGTTCTTAGACAAGTTCCTTCTTTTCCTGATGGACATGTTTTGCCTGTCTTCGTCCATGATCTCCGTTTCGTTTAGTCTTATTTCAGGGGACTTTATCACTAGTTGATTAGTAGTTTGCGTTTCAGATTCTGCTCTTATTCTAGGAATTTTTAATTTCAATTGCACTTCATCTGCTTCTTGGATTTCGCTATCACTCATTACCACCAACTTTCAATCACACGGTCACTGAAAAAAAAAAGTTGTGATATCACAACCGCTCACAATAGACTAAGGGAATTGAACTCGATCAAAAGAGTCACACCAATATCAAGCTTGGCAGTGAATGATAAGTCTCCTGCCAATAATTATGACACCAATAAGATCAAGCAAGCCAACAACGATAAGAATTCAATAAGTGTAAACTTACCTCTTGTTAACGATCCCAACAACAAATCTTCTTTATGTTAACGGGGTCGAAGCAGATTTCTAATAAAAGAATCTATTTTGGCCTCCCCCCAGTGTAGGACGTAAACAAACGCCCGTTGATAAGAAATTGCAATTCATCTTCGTTGAAATATAATCATAGTTTCAGCAGCGTAGAAACAATGGCAATTGCAACGATTTTCACTGACTTTTGTGTAAAACTTTCAATGGTAAATGTTGTCACAATTTTCGTGAAACACGCCGCGCGTTTGTGACGCGGGATACTGAGCGGAAGAGCGCCAAGCCAGCCGGGCGGCGTTCCAAATTTAAAACAACTACACCTAAATTCAGTCCAGTTCGTATTTGCAATCGCACTCTAGAAAATGTTCTCGGCTAAGCGACCATCGTTATTTGACACGTTCGTTGGAAACTTTAGCAATTAAATGTAAGAAAAAGTCGATTGGAAAAGGTCAATTTAAATTGGAATTACGAATCATTGCTTATAATTAAGTGAGATATAAATAGGTAGACGTGCAGTTGACGTAAGTTTTTTCTTCGGATTGTTTCGTGTAACTTTGCTATAGGTACATACATAGGTAGACATTTAAATTTGCAAAAACATCAAGCGTTTCATTGCTATTTCGCAACTATGAAAATATTTTTCCCCACCAGTTCTCCCATTGCTTTCCATATTTTATAATGCAATATAATAATTCTTGAAAAAATTTAAAGGAAAACTCAAAACAAAAAATCGTGACTTAGTAAAAATAACGCCGAATAAAAATCAATACTTAATCAATATAAAACGCAGTACCTAGATAGTGAATTACGATACATAAACACGAATACTAGTTAAGAAACTTAAAGATAAATTAAATTTCCTAATGCGTCTAAGCTTTGTATAAAATCAAAACGACGTAAAAGAATGCATTGTTGTAATTAGTTTACTTCACATTAACAAAATGGAACAAAGTAAAATTTTATTCTGTTAACATTCATTGTTTTTATTTCTACTGAAACAGTTGTGAATACCATTCGTGCGCCTGAAGGCTTTGTTTTCATACGGAGTTTCACTAATGACTGCTCTTCTAAAACCATCAGGCGCTTGAAACTCCACATTATTTTATTCGTACAGCTTATACGTAGGTAGATACTACAATCTTGCTCGTTATCTAGTCAATAAGAGTTTTATAGAATTTAACAAGACGTCAGATACTGAAGAGGTCGTAGTACTTGACAGTAATGAATAGATTGCAGATAGTCGTTTTCAGGCTAAGGAAAAATCTTAGTGGAAACTTAAGCGCTGCGCTAACGAAGTCAGTTTTTGTTACCAACCCAGGACACTATGCAATTGCCGTGTCCTATGACGTTCACCTACACAGTTGTCAGTTGCCATAGTGCTAGCACTTGCCATTCCGGTAGATGACACCACTAATTAATTGACGTACTTTTTATGAGCTGTCAAAACGCGATTCCCCCATAGATTTTGTATGATAATACTAAACTATGATGTCACTTTTTTGTCATTCACTAATTATTTATTGATTTCATAGCCACTAAAAATCGAATTTTATATTTTCTTAAATATTAATCGGGTTTTCAGGGCTAAAATAAAGTGTTTTATTAGTGGAGTTGTGTCGTGGAATAAATTGTTTAATGGTGTCTTCTACCCATTTCTGCCCGGCCGTGTCATGCAATGGGACTGCACCTGTATTTGCACACACCTAGCACAATAATATCTCTTGTCGGGTGAATGTATACTAGCAGACCCGGCAAACGTTTTTGCCATATAATTATTGTTAAGAGGTATAAAAAAAAAGTTTACGACCGATTCTCAGACCTACATATAAAATTTCATATGAATCGGTCAAGCCGTTTCTGAGGAGCATGGCAACTAATATTGTAATACGACACACCTCTCATTCTCACACGTTGGAACCCAAATGGTCCCGTACGTTACGGTTTCAGAGGAACTTCCGCCCACGTACGCTTAGGTTGTGGAATGCGCTCCCTGCTAAGGTTTTCCTAAGAGACAGCATGGGGTTCTTCAAGAAAGGAGTTTTGAGGTTTTTACGGGGTCGGCAACGCACGAGTGATGCCTCTGGTGTTGCAAGTGTCCATAGGCAGCGGTGACCGCTTAACATCAGGCGGGCCGTTAGCTTGTCCGTCACCTTCAGTGGTATATAAAAAAAAAACGATAATTTTATGTATGTTTAGGGATTTTACCTATAGTAGTATAAATGGTGCCAGCGTAGAACATGGAGTTCCAGAAGGTCCAGGTGGTCTTCTTCGTGTTGTTGTCGTTGACATGCTTCATACACTCCGTGTAGTTGGCCTCGTACTCAGCTAAGTAGTCCTCAATGTACGGGAACAGGTCGAAGTTACTGTTCTGCTAATAAAAAAATAAATAAGTTAAACATTATTATTAAATTGTCATTAAGTTTTTTCTATGAAATTCTCACTTTCTCAGTAGCAGCTCAGAGTTAGAATTTGCGCCCGGTTGATGGCAATAGGCCCGCCCCCTATTACATGGGACCTAAACATACCGGCGAACTGTGGGTCACATCGGTACGTCTCTGACTAACCCTTCGGGGTAATGCCTGATGGTATGTGAGGCCAATGTCCAGCAGTGGACATATGATGATGATGATGACGATAAACATTATTGGAGCTTGAATGCCATTCATAACACAATATGTTCCGTGTCAGAAAAAAAAATTACCTCTTATCGGTCTGCCTAGACTAGTAACCTATTTTCTCCACCTCACAACTTGCGTAGGCGCAGAAGCAGCTGATAAACACACAACTGTTTGTTTTATTGCGTGGCATAGTGCCTAATGTTGTTGTACTCTATAAAACGATTGTAATATTTTTTGTTCAATTAACGCCTTCATTGTTTTATTGTCTAACTACACCACGACTTTTCTCTGGACATAACTATGAATATTTATTAAATACGTGTCAGTTATTTATTTCAGTATCATATAAGCCTATAGGCGTTCACTGCTGTACGTAGGCCTCCCCCAAAGAGCGACAAACAAGCCCGAAACAATCCACTGCCCGCGGCGCCACCTTCTTTGAATCGTCGGTCCACCGTGCAGCAGGAGCACTCTAACACGTGTCTGCTCCACCGACCATCTGTGCGTGTCCACGGTTTATTTCATAGACGATAAATATTGAATTCTTCCAGTTTAGATTTTTGTATTCTTTTTAAAGCGAAATTTTTCAGTGGTCGGTGGTGGTGGTGGTGATTTTATTTTTATTTAAATTTGTAGGTGCATTATATATATTTTAATGTACTTGTTACACGTGCTAATCGAAATGTACATTTTAATAGACACCAAACATGTTATATAATTAGTTTAATTAAAAAGGAAGGTTATGATTTTGACCGATTTGATTATGTAAAGCCAATAATAGGCTGGTATTTTACTTGATGTACTTACAAGGGAAGATGTTTGATTCTGTATAACATCACGTATCCTATTGGCTACATCTTTTCGGACATCCGTCAAGGTCTGGTCATACTTCGCCTCGTTAGGACCTGGAACAAAATTATACATAAATATTAGTTAGGTACGTATGTACAAGTATATATTGTATGCAATGTGGTAAGCGTAGGGTTCAGATTTTGAGCCCCAGGCCAGGCATGTTGCTCATTAGTATAATACCTATACAATAAAACAATACAAATAACAATTGAAGTGTCCGTTTCTAATATCTGAATTAAAGCTTAATGCATAGATGAATGTTTAGACGGTAGTACCAAAAATTTATAAAAAAAAAAACATTTTTATTAGTGGGTTTTGACTGTCTGTTTGTCCTGTCTTATCTTGAAAACGCCTGGACTGATTTAGACAAGACTTCCACTGTCAGATACCTATAAAATAATAAGTAACTTACCCTAATTTCATTAAAAAAAACATAATTAGAGTACATCGCAAAAAGAAATAAGTCCTCATATAACTGAGACTCCCGTAGACGCAGTCGCGGCTATAAGCTAGTTATAATTTTAAATAGAACTACAACCAAGTTCCTCTTAGTCCTTGTCAACTGAACAGATAAAGGTGAAGATAGCGTACTGAATACAACGTAACTACATCTGCAATCTTCAAAGATATTGTTCAGTAAACAATACTACTGAAACGGTAGACCGGGAGATACTGTAAATTATACTGTACTAGCTTTAGCCCGCGACTTCGTCTACGAAGTAGTAGAGCTCTTTGTGAAGGAGCTCGTCCGGGTAAGTACTACCACCATACCTATTTCTGCCGCAAAGCAGCGTTGTTGTGTTCGGGTTTGAAGGGTATAGGTGCCGGTGTAATTACAGGCACATTTGATATTTCAACTGTCTCTGGGATAGCAACGCAATTGGCAATTGCAAGGCCTCGGTATTGCAGATATCTATAGGCAGAGGTATAATAGGTATAATATAATATCTATAGGCATAGGGCCATCGGCCTGAAATATTAACTTTAGCCAGTCTCTATTTATTTTTTAAGATACAGATTTTTCAGAAACGTTTGACCAAATGTTTATTACTTTGTGAAGCCCCTAAATACAAAGTTTTATGGTTTTTATCTTGATTGACCTTTATCTTCTCTCGCCTAAGGCTTATTTCTTTCTCCAAGGTCTAATCTATTTCTGTACCAAATTTCCTTAAAATCGATTCAGCAGTTTAGGCGTGAAAGCGTAACAGACAAACAGGGTTACTTTCACGAAACAGGAGAAATTCCTAGCGAAGGGAAATTCCAAACGAGTTTTAGTAAAACTACAGACTGATTTTACCAAATTTCAAATAATTATGTTATTTTAATTGTCAAGACAGTAGTACTGTTTGTTATCTAACAAGAAATGGATCGATATCTAAACTACCCACGGATCTTATTGAGTATCATCTCAAATTCAAATTTAATTTAGGAGGATAGGATTCAAGTGTCAAACTTAATTGTAACTATTACAAAGTTATAAGACGATCCCGTCCTGACATTTAAGCTGAAGTGGCATCGAAATGGCTAAGCCTGTCTAAGGACCGTTGGCCGCTTTTTAGGGTTACCCTAAACTGAATAACTGAGAGTCCTTTGTCTATCCGTCCGTCTGCCTGTCTGTCACAAGGCTGTAACTTTCAGCCGAAATACTATGGCTCAATCTCATCAAAAGAAGATGGTTTGTCGTAGTGAATAGATCATAAGCCACAATATTGCTTTTAATCTTAGTATATAAGTATTTACTAAAAGTATTTTTGTTTGACCTTTTGTTGTATGTTAAATAATAAATGTAATTAAATTAAATCAAGGGGTGTCCTGCCCCATACAAAAAACACGTTTTTTATATAACTCTCGTGGTGCGAATACTTCTTTAGCAAGTTTTTAAAAATAAAATGTCCTAATTGAATGTTTTTTTGACGTGACAACGTCTTATAAATTGGTTTGCCGGGTGACACTTCAAGAAAATGCGTTACGCTCCGCTCACGTTATGCGCTCACAATGAGAGCGAGTGAGAGGCACGCGTCCCTTCCACTCGGACATGGTTAGCCCGCCTAAGAGCGAGAGAGACAGACATAAAAAGTGAAAGGCACTACTATACGAATGAATATTCACATTAAAATTATTTTACCACTCAAAGTCGTTGTCACGTAAAACTTTCGCCCGTATACCGACTTTACAGGCAACCAATTTTTTTTTACAATTAGGTAAAGGATTTAAATTTAATTTTAATAACATAGTTACATTAACGTTAGTGATAAGTTTAGATTTATATACGGTTAGCACACACATTCAGTGGCGTGCACAGAGTTTTTAGACAGGGTAGACAGAAAACAGCCGTGCGATTCTCTAACATATTTCAACGTTGCGCTCGACGTTGAGCTCGTCGACGACGCTACTGTCAAATCAACTTTACGCACAACGCATAGAGTTGATTTGACAGTAGCGTCGTCGACGAGCTCAACGTCGAGCGCAACGTTGAAATATGTTAGAGAATCGCACGGCAGTCCCTTCGGCTCGGGATAGGTATAGCTTACGCGCATGATAAAAAGAACATCTTCAAACTGTCACATACCTATAATACTTACGTAATCAAAGCATAACACCAAAGTAACAATATTACCTACCTTTATAACCTATACTTAACACTTTCGTAATCATACCATAATACAAACGCAGAACTAACCAAAGCTCTACTGTATACAGAAGTAGGTAACTACATAGTTACAAGAATAATCGGTTTTGAAACTAGGTAGTTAGGTAGGTACCTACTCATATCCACGAAACTACGTACAATATGCCCAAAATACGTTACGACTCACGTCTGGACACGAAAAACAATATAATCAATTGCTATGTAAACAACCCGTGATTGAATTTACGATTGATTATACCTTTAGTTTGTATTCACTGCAAATCTGGTGTATAACGGCCTTGGGCGATCAACATTTTTTTATCACTTTATGATAGCTTTGGAAACGCATAATTTTATATTTTCTGCACATACACACACCTGAACAATTTTAACACATCACAATCTAATTTTAGCGTAAACACAACAGTTTACAGTCGTACAAAATTAATCAACAATGGCCGCTCATAAGTCACGTCAACATAAAAACATATTATGACAAAAAGTAAACGTGCTTCATTTAACGCTAATAAAATCAAACGTACTACTTATTATAATAATCACATACCTAACTTCGCAAAACCCCCGCAAACGTCAAACTATAAAAATTAGCCAAAGTCTATTTGTACGTTTGTGAGCGTTATTTTGACATTGTGTGTCGAGTTTTTATAGTAAACGCACACTATTGTAGACGCGTACCTACGAGTCTGTCATGAGGCACACATTGAAACACCCAGCCGCAATGTTTTGTGTCTTCCCGTTACTCGCGCGAAGCGATTTATCGATGAGACTCCACCGTTACTCGATAGATGGAGCTGATTTAAGTTTTAATATATTATGTTTTTTATTTTAACGATAGGTGGAGCTGATTTAAGATTTATTTTTATTTTTTTATTTTAACGATAGTAGTTACTCGTGGATACAATAAAAGATATTTAATATAAGATAAATACGTATTTTATAGGGTAGCCAATGTCTATTTGCCTATATGGACCGCACGCCACTGCACACATTCAATCTTAGGTGTAAACTTGAATGCCTATCTATATCCCAAATCCTCTACGAATATCGTAGCTACGACTGCTACAATGTGTTCGTAGCAGAGACCTCTACGTATTTTCGTAGCAGCGACAAGAGAGTTCAAGTATTCGTAGCTCCAGATGCCTCTACGAATTCTCGCTACTGTAGTATTGTAGCTGATGCCCCAATATTTGTAAGCTTTCACCAATACTAGATTTATACATAATAGGTAGTGAGTACTGAAATGATGAAAACGTTACAGAATATCAAACATCTGAAACTAAAAGTATTTTCAACTGTGTTAGAACACGTCGCGTAAACGCTGCGTGACCGCTCAGGCTCTAAAAAAAAAGGCACATTTAATTGGAATCGGTTCTATAGAACCAACTCCCTACCAATTTTATTTTTGACAAAATACCACTCCAACGTTATATTTCATCGATTTGTGATTGTAATCTCCAAAACCCAGTCGGCTACAAGGTTTGCCCATTTCTTACAAAAGGATAAAAATCTCTTTTGTTGCCTTTAATGGATTCTGAAATAATAATTTAAAATTGGCAACAAAGACTGTTTTTATTTATCTCGAAAATGTTATTCAAAATGAAATGTGTTTTGTATAAAGCGAATGCTGACATGTTTTGAAAGAAAATATATTTTTATTTTCATTAGCTTTATTTTATATTAACTAAGTTTTCTGTGAAATAACAGTATTTTAAACTTAATTAACTGCCTCGTAAGTCTAGTGGTCTTAAGCGCGACTGCGACGCTGGAGGTCTTGGGTTCGATTCCCAGGTCGAGCAAATTGTTATTGGGTTCTTCTATGAAATTCTCAGTAGCAGCTCGGAGTTAGAATTCAAGCACGATTAATGGCAATAGGCTCACCACCCGTTACATGGGATTTAAACATACAGGCGAACTGTGGGTGTACATTTGTTTACCTCTTTCTCACCCTGAACTTATTATGGTTGTATCTTTTTTTGATAATTATGTGTCTTTTTCATTTACTAATTATCACAATAATTTAAAAAAAAAAAACAAATTTTTAATGTAATAACAAAGTAAAATTAAAAAAATGAGAAGAGGGCAGCCTAGGGCATTAAAATACTCATCCGGACCGCTGTCAATGGGGAAATTGCCTAAAAGGTAGGTAGCATTGCTACGTTTGCCGGGGCTGCGGGTTGTTCGAAAGAGATACCGCGCCCCCGGAACGCAAAGGGCACAAGAAGAAACATGGATGGGTTTTACTCAGTAGAAATCTGACTAAGGGCGGGAGAAGTAATTTGATGATTTCTCATCGGTAAAGAAAAGCATTGTCACGTTATATCGCAACGCTGATTCGTTGGCCTAAGAAAAGGCTAGCCTTCTGGTTATGTAAAGAGCTGACTAACAAGCCATGCCCCGAAAACAAGGTGAGCGCTAGGTGTTGTGTTTAATTTTAATTTCTGGTTAAAAGCCTTACCACATTCTGGTTTAATAATTATATTATGATAATTAAACTCGTCTGATCATTTAAACATGAAAATGAAAATCTCGCTGTGTTAGCGAGACTAATACAAGGCGTTGATTTGCATTCTCGTCAAATTCAAGGAATTAACTATGCTCGTGATTCTTAACACGAATCAATAATAAAATAAATTGGTTTTTAAATTTATTTAATTTTTTAGCCATCTCGCCAGAGGATTTAGGCGCTATGTACACATTGATATAGCCGCGCGACAACTCTGCCTACCGCATACGCAACTGGGCGATTCTGAATTTTGAAGAGGAGTATTCTGGAATACTGTTATTTGTTAGTTGCAACTAAAAAAACAAGTATTTATTAGAAATTGGCCAGGTATCGTAATTATATTTGAATACTTCTGTTTTTTTATGACAAGCTCCTAAAATTTGACGAGGATGCAAATCAACACCTTGTATTATAAAGGCGAAGTTTGTGTGTGTGTATGTTTGTCTCTTCTTCACGCTTTAACGGCTGAACGGATCTGGACGAAATTTGGCACTGAGATAGATTGTAGTGTGGAATAACACATAGGCTTTTTATCCTAGAAAATGTACCTGGGATAATATATCAAATTTGGCACGGACGAAGTCGCGGGCAGAACTAGGGAAATAAATCTATACCTACTTATCTATAAAAAAAGTTCATATTATAAAGAGGTAAAGTTTATTTGTTTGTTTTTATTTTTATGTTTGTAAGAGGTATTCTCTAAAAATATTGAACCGATTACAAAAATTCGTTGAGTGACAGAAAGTGACATTATTTCCGAATGCCTTAAGCTAATATTTTATGGCATTCTTAACTTCTACGCGGACGAAATCACAAGTAAAAACTATTCATCAATAAATAAAAATACGTCGTTTGGGACAAAAAATCTTATTTAACATTAAAAACTGCCTCAAAAACACAGCCACTAACACATAAATCCTTACCATTTCCATCGCACATCATAGCAACATATTTCATAAGAACTCTCAAAGTCGTAGCGCAATGTAGTATGTACAATTTAAACCTGCCGCACGTACTCACGTAGGCTACGATAATAAATGAAGCAATACTAAAGCTGGCAGCGAGTGCATGCGTTCCGTACGCCAAGGAGAGGGAAGTAAGGGAATAGTCACAGTATAAAGTCTGTATGTGACGTTTGACTTTATATATTTACTAGGGAACTACCGGCGACTTCCAAGTGGCTTATTTCACCCGCGTTAAGTTACGTTTTAGGTTACTGCTCCTTTCCCGTGGGTTGTAGTGCGATGTTATATAGCCTGTGTGATTCAGGAATATTCTAGCTATCTACTAGTGTAAAATGCTTGAAATCGGTCCAGTAGTTTCACGGCCTATTCAAACAAGCCACAAGGAAGATGGCAAACAAGCCCACGGCCCACCTGATGTTAAGTGATCACCGCTGCCTATAGACATCTGCAATATCAGAAGCCTTGCAAATGCGTTGCCATCCCAGAGGCAAAGTTGAAATGTCGCATGTACCTGTACTTACACTGGTACCCTTCAAACCGGAACACGGCAACGCTGCTTTGCGGCAGAAGTAGGTACCTTCCCCGGATGAGCTCCTTCTTAAAGAGCTCGACTGCTACTAAGCTGATACTGTGGCGTTAGACATTATTTATTCATTTATGCGGGCTGACTTTTACTACACTACATCTTTCATCGTGAAAAATAAACAGATGTTCCATATGGTTCCTTATTGATTTAAACTTTATGCAACAAAGGTGCAAATGCGCACTTAATTCCTTATTAATGTATTTTGATAGCATTGTTGTGCATTCTTGTAGTTGATTTCTAAATCTTAGGTACATTACCTAGCAAAATAGTTAGATTGCAATTGGCAGCAATTACAATCTAACTACTTACACATATAACTTTACTTTTATTACTACTTACTTTTTTTTATTAGTTTTATTTTATTTTCGCACTTCTTAGCGTTTCGATGACAAACTATGAATATAAAATTATATTACCATTTCCCAGAATTTCGCCACTTTGACTACGTTGTCGGTGGCAGCCAATTACTATTTTATTCTGATCCACAAAGAAATTTTAAATTATTGACTAACTCAAAAATAATGAATAATATATTGCCAAAGTTTCTCTTATCATACTGAATGAATAAAGACTTTAATTTAATTGAACTTCAGAAGTTTGATCAATTGAACTTTGAACTTTCATCGTTGAAATTAAAAGTTACAGTTAAGTTAATTAAAAGTAACGAGACGTAGATATTTATAATTCACTAGTGAACTCAACAGACGCTGTCCAGCCCGAATGTTGACTTGCAGCGCCACCTACTAGGTCTAATTATGAATCTAAATCATCCGAGTCCCTGGATGATTTAGATTATATATTTATTAGACGTAAACATATATACCATCACCATCACGCCTGTATTCCCCGAAGGGTTAGGCAGAGGTGTACCAATGTACACCCACAGTTCACCGATATTTTTAGGTCCCATATAATAGGGGGCGAGCTTATTGCCATTTACCGGGCACAAATCCTAACTCCGAACTGCTACTGAAAATTTCATAGAAAAACCCAACAACACTTTTTGCTCGACCTGGGAATCGAACCCAGGACCTCTAGCGTAGCAGTCGCGCTTAGGACCACTAGGCTACCGAGGCAGTTACCTCGCAAACAGTGGCAGTGGTCAGGTAAACATACACAAAACAAAACATCACATGACTTCACCCGGCCTGGGCGGGTGACGTCATGTGATGATTTTCTATCGGTAAAAAAAAAGCTTAATATTTATATGACGGTGTGTACAAGCCCTAGGTGCAGCCCCCGCTGGCCCAGATGTAAGCTTCCTGCGTGCCGTCGGAAACATTCGCGGCAGGTATTAATGCTTATGCAGCGGTAATAACACACGAGTACAGCTACTAGTAATATAATATATGCGAAAGTTTGTAAGGGCGGATAGATGTTTGTTCTCCTCGCGTGCTTAAAAGACTGAACGAATCTGGATGAAATTTGGTACTGAGATAGATTGTAGTGTGGAATAACACATAGGATACTTTTTATTATGGAAAAATGTACGGTTCCCGTGGGATAATATATCGAATTTGACGCGAAGGAAGTCGCGAGCAGAATAATAGTTTAATCACAATCATGGATGTTTTTAGGATCAAAATTAAATCGTGCCTTTACTTCATAATAATCTTTTTTTTTATATATAAGGGTCTGCCCCCACGACCGAGAATAGACCCAATATTCGGGCTGCTTATCGGGCCGATTCTCGGCCGTTTCTCCTAGCCGGCGAAGAAATCTGTCAAAACAACGGCCCGATAATCGGTCGTGGGAGCAGACCCTAAATCCTGATGTTATCATAACCCTGCAATGCATGCACTGTGAATTCATGTATTAATTAGTTACCATTTATTTTTAATACAATGTTCTTTATCGGTCTAGTCGGACTACGTGAAATTAAATAAAACAGACGCAGTTGATGCATTATTCAATTTACTAAAACATTATTCTCCATAAAACGACAACCACAATACAAATTAAATTGAATACAAATGAAATTATTCAGTCAACGCACCGGTCTATGTCTCATATTCTCAAATGTATAATAAACTATAAAACAAGTTGCGTTTTCATCACAATAAGTATGAAGTGCAATACCTTCTAACAACATGAGTATGGCACGTAGAAAGTACAGTTTTATGGAGCGTTTGCATTGGTCGAGTAATCGTAGGCTAGTTCTTGTAGAGATCAATTAAATAAAATATATAATATACGAGGTTACTTTTCATTCACTTGCCATATTTCAGGGGGTAAAAGTACTTATGAATACGAACAACTTTTGCTGAAGGACCAACCCAGAAATATAAAAAAAAACCGCTATTCCGTTGATCGTGTTGTGGTGCATTTTTGTAGGGAACAACTGTTTTTTCGTATTTCAGTGTTGGTTCCATTATAAAAGTTGTTTAAATTCGTGAGTACTTTCATCCCCAGAAAGACGGCAGGTAAATGAAAAGTAACCCTAGTGTTCCGTCGGCAGCGATAGTGATGGTAAGACACAAGCTAACTGTGGTAAGCAATCCAGAGTGAGCAACCTACTCTCAATGTGTACCGTGTTTAAGACAACCGATTTCTGCGTTTGACTCTTGAGTCAGCTGTTGAGTCATAGTTTCTCTAAATGATTGATTACTAACACGACTATCAGCACAAAAATAATATTAATAGATTTACGTGAAGAGCTAGATCATTAATTTCCTTGAGAAAACTCGCCGTGTTAGTAGATTAATTTGAACCTACTACTTGTAATTCCTGTTTACTTCTTTAGTTATTACCGCTATAATATATAAAAAACCCTTTCGGGTCAGTTGAAAATTAATTATAGCTGCATCTTGCTTGCAATTTTCAACTCTATTTCTCTTGAATTTCAATTCATTGTCATTTAATCAATGAAAATGGTTCAAGCATATTATTGCGTTGACCATAGCTGTATTTGAGGCATGAAGACGTAATAAAACTAGATAAACTCAAATCCCATATTAAAATCATATTTTACATAGTTAATAGAGCTTAAAATTATATGTTCAATAGTCACGCTAGTGACTGGACTAGTCTAGTTACTGGCTTACTCACTTGCCCAATGTGAACGGGTATAGTTGTTTTCACGTAGGCACCCTAATGTAATCAGATTATACGGTGTAACGAAGGCTGGTGGAAAAATGAGTGTTATTCACGTAAGATATGAATGAACTGAATTAATGGACAATTTTACTTGCATTCATATCATCACAACTGTATTCAGATGGAGTGGGCAGAGGTTGCTTTTTTTTGCACAAATTCGAGAAATAACGACTGTTTTTATAGATTGGATAAGAACACTAATATATATGCTTGTAGTGTTAGTTTTCCTTAAGATTACAATTTTTTTGGATTTGAATTAGTTGTTGACCAAAATGAGTGAGATGTATGAGTAGACAAATAATAATAGTATTTAAAAAAAAATATGCATAATCTTAACCAATATTATAAATGCGAAAAAAAGTTTGTTTGTTACCTTTTCACGACTATACCACTGAAATTTCGCATATAAACGTTGTCAAGTGTTCAGATTCAGACATACATTGTTTTGGGATGAATGGTACCTAACTCTCATCCCAACTAAAAGTAACGTTCCCGAGAAAAACAACTGTCATGAGAACGTTGTTTTTCTTATGATAATAGATGGCGCTAACTGCCATGATTGAATTTTAAATATAATCGACATTTACACAGACGAAGTCGAGGGCAAAAGCTAAATGTAATGTACATAAAATGAATAAAGAGAATAATAATAATAAATTTAATTCAAAAATTTACAAGATACAAAATTAATACCGTTTTACTTAAATGTAAATTAGATTTCTACTTCATATAGACTTTTGAATAGAGCGAGTTGCCGGACTGAAAATCTATCTATTAAGACTAAGCTGCAGACTACAATACACTAAACAGCATGATTAATAACTTGCCAGTACCTTTTGTTAAGAAAATTTAATAGTAGGTAAGTAATTATGAAGGTTCAATGGCCTGAAGATGTATTCAGTAGGTACTAAGAAATAGGTGATGATGGACTAGTCTGCAATGAGTAGTAGCTTTCTCGCTTTGTTTATCTGTCGCTTTTGTTTGCATATTATTAATCTTTTAAGGCCGCTTTCACATTTAGGCGACTTTAGCAGCGCGGCTGTCGCGCGACTGTCGCCCCGTCAGAATTTCATAATAAAAAAACAGAAGAGCTGTCGCCCACAGCTTCTATTTTTAAAATGAAGTGCGCCATACTGACCTAAACTTTGATCTGTTCTTGTAATGTGAAGGAATGTACTTCTGCCGCGCTACTGTCGCGCTGCTAACGTCCTATTGTGAAAACGGCCTAAGGCCCGACTACATTTGAACAGACAACTTGCGGGGGCTTTCACGGGTCTACCATCTCTTATAACGGTGATATTTAAATATTACTTTGCTATGCATAGTTGTATTTTCAACGCTTAGCTTAACCCCTTAGTGTCGTGATGACCCAGTGGTTTAGGCGCCCGCCTCTCATGCACGAGGTTGTGGGTTCGCAACCGGGCACGGGCAAGTACCGATGTGTCTTTTTCTAATTCATATGTACTTTCTAAGCTAATCTTGTTACCGATGTCAGTGAGTGAGTTGTTAGCTATTCACGATGTTCGCATCGCTTTCTCACACAACAACGCCTAAGACACACGACAATAATGTATCTTTCAGTGAAAAAATATATTATTGCACCTAGGTAGTAAATGTGAGTTTTTTCGACGCACGTTCGATTGCGAGAGCGTTTGAATTTTGTACCAGAAATTAGGATTCTCCTAGTGACCACCAGCTGGCTCTATAATTTTTTCCCATATAAAATCCTAACGCGCTCGCAATCAAACGTGTATGAAGAAATTTGCAATTAGCACCCAGATCTCTTAAAGGTAAATAATGTCTGGAAGATTTAGATCGATAAGCAAAAAATCTTAGAAACAAAGAGCTTGACTTCTTCATAATATTAAATATAGATATTATACCTAAATAAAGTGCACTTTGCAATTCCAGAGTCAGTCATGCAAAATATGCGCAGTTGGTTGACACTGTGGAATGTTTCAGCCACAAATTCACGAAGCTGCAGTGGTATTACAAAAGTCTGCATAGGTATGCAGCGCTCGTAAAGTTTGCAGAATAGAATGCAGTTTCCGAAAGATTTGTTATCCCCGTTCTGTTGAACCGATTTGTTGTCTCTTCTGTTGAAGGTTATATTAGAAGCAAGGATTTTATAGATGGTGCTAAACTTATAGCTATAACGACAGACCGTGTCGACGGCGCGTTCGTGTTCCACGCGCGCCTCAAAGAGATGTCAGCAAAATTGGATGGGGCCACTGAGGGCCGATGCCTGCCGGGGCTGCGGGTTGTTCGAAAGAGATACCGCGCCCCCGGAACGCAAAGGGCACATGAAGGAACATAGACGGGTTTTAGTCAGTAAAAGTCTGACACTCCCTCCCGCCCCGCCCAGGGCGGGGGAAGTTATTTGATGATTTCCCGTCTATAAAAAAAAAACGGGGGAAGTTATTTGATGATTTACCGTGTATAAAAAAAAACGTATAGCTATTTAGCTATATACCCCACGGTGTCTCATGCGTTCAGTTACGTATTTGGTTACTGCTCCACTCCCATTGGTCGTAGCGTGATATTTAAAAAACTTTTCTAGTGGATACCTATTGATGAAAAGCCGTGGTATAGTTTGAAATATCTAAGCGTAACGACAGCAGGAAGCGACACTGTTTTATCTATACTAATATTATAAAGAGGTACATATTTTTTTGTTTGTTTGTAACGAAAAGGCTCCGCAACTTCTGGACCCACTGGTTTTTCACCAATAGATAGCTACATTATTCCTGAGTAACATAGGCTATATAACATCACGCTACGACTAACGGGAGCAGAGCATTAACCAAAGACGTAACTTATGACGAGAGAAATAAGCCACGCGGACGAAGAAGCAGGCAGTTTTCTACTTTGTAAAAATGTCTGATCCTTTCTGTTTGTTTAATAAAACAAGAAAGAGACAGACATAAATAAGAGTTCAAAACTTTCAAACAAATATATTAGTTGGCATGTCAGAAAACAAAACGTTTATTAAAAACAAGGCGAAATTCAAAGCAAAACTAATTTGACTTCTCCAACTTAGTTTTTATCTGTCACCGTCCTTTTCTTTAGCTGTCCGTCAAAAAGAGATGCCAATTATCCAATTTTAGTTTCGTTTGTGAACAAAGGAACAGGCGCCATTATGATTTAGTTCGTAGCCGAGTAGTGTTCAATTTTGTTGTTGTAGAATTTAAATGTTTTAATTATTTAATCTTGATTTGTACCACGAGAGCTGATTGTTAAAGGTGAAGCAAGAAAAGAGTTTATTGGAAAGATTTGACAAAGACTTTTTGCCTATCAGTGCGACAGCGTGGGCTAGGGAATACAATATTTATTTCCAAACGCATTCAACCCTAATCTATTTAAAGTTAGAGTGGACTTCTTCTGGGTAAGCTCTATCCATCATCGAATTTGTCTTTGTTACCTCTAAACGAGACTAGAGACAAGAGCAAACCCATCAAAAATAAAAAATTACCCCTATGAGAAGGCGGCACGGGAGAAGGAAGGAGGGTCCCCCGTCCCAGCGGCCGCTGCGGTAGACGCTCCGGGCGTCGGGAGCCACGAGACGACTCCCGGCCACCGTAGACGCGGGTCTGTAGACGGTGAGCAATGGGTAGCTCACCGTCCGTACGTTTACTAACGACAGACCGTGTCGACGGCGCGTTCGTGTTCCACGCGCACCTCAAAGAGATGTCAGCAAAATTGGAAGGGGCCACTGAGGGCCGATGCCTGCCGGGGCTGTGGGTTGTTCGAAAGAGATACCGCGCCCCCGGAACGCAAAGGGCACATGAAGGAACATAGACGGGTTTTAGTCAGTAAAAGTCTGACACTCCCTCCCGCCCTGCCCAGGGCGGGGGAAGTTATTGGATGATTTCCGGTCTATAAAAAAAAAACCCCTATGAGAAGTAGATGATAGTACGTAGAATATCAAACACTATTTTACGTAATCATGCGTTTTTAAAGACACCCACGTAAACAGACGAGATAATCGCGAAAAAATTATTGACCACTAAAAGTGTAGGTATAAAAACTGCATTCATTTAATGACTCATTTCAAAATGATTCATCTCAATAAACTTTCGAACAACGCATATTAATTTCGGAATACAGTATGTTTCTATGTATTATTTGTGTATGTCACACTCAGCTTGTTGTGCTTTAATGTACGCCTATCGTCCATTTTTCTCCACTCCAAAAGTACGCATAGGTACATTTTTTTTTTTAAGACGGGAAATCATCAAATAACTTCCCCTGCCCTTAGTGTCAGACTTTTACTGACTAAAACCCGTCTATGTTCCTTCATGTGCCCTTTGCGTCCCGGGGGCGCGGTATCTCTTTCGAACAACCCGCAGCGCTGGCAGGCATCGGCCCTCAGTGGCCCCTTACAAGTTTGCTGACATCTCTTTGAGGCGCGCGTGGAACACGAACGCGCCGTCGACACGGTACGCATAGGTACTTAAGGAAAAGATACGCAAGGAAAAGATCTTACGCGTACTCACTGGTACTTCTACCTACCTCTTTAAGACAATATTACTAACTAGAATAATGAAAAGAAACCGCTAGACAGCTATGTCATACCTAGGTTTGGGCCCGACAGTTTTCTTCAATATATTGCCAAAAGCTGTAGGTGTCAAACGAAATATCTTACTAGAAGAAATAAAGCAAATTAATCAGTTTGAGTGGCCTGAGTCATGTTTGAACCGTCAGTGACGATATTCACAAATATTTCGGGCATGAATACGGTTACCAAAGAATAATAAGTATTACTACGTGAAGAAGCGACATACACACCCACCAACACATAAATATCGGTTACAAAACGCAGCAGTACATCTGGCAGTACAGCTGTGATTGGTTTAGCTCAGTGCAACCTAGCCAATGATTGCCTACAAGTAATGTGATTTCAAGGACGGTCCCATGGTTAAAGTTATACATTTTTATTTGTACTACAAAATAATTCTTATAACATTATAATCTAAAGTACTTATTTATTTTTCCAAAATAATATTTTTTTCCAATTAAAATAAGATAACCATATTAGTTGAAAAGAACGTGACGCGTCCAATATTCCATCTATATAATACAGCCAGCGATGATTGATCGTCTATCAAACTGATTCAGTGCTAAATAAAGACACCTTTTATTAAAGTTAATGCCACAACGAAACGTGACGACGTGGTTGTATTCTATTTTCAAAGAACGCATCAACTTTTCAAAGAATGCATTAACTTTTCAAAGAAAATTCAAAGAAGAAATTCTGTTGTGATGAGGGCCGTAAATAAAAGTTTTTATTTGTTATAAGTCAGCGACTTTAAACTCTCGTCCTATAAATCAAAACTTGAGCAACGTCAACGGGAATAAATAAGAAAAATAATAACCAAAGTATTTTTGTTGTGGTTTTTGAGTTCAGAAAGACATATAAATAATTTATTTGTTAACTTCAGCTTTTTTAAAAACCAATAATATTAAAAAAAAAGGAGCTTTCTGCTGTCCCACTGCAAAGCAAAAGCTTCTTCCCACACAGAGGGCATAAGCAGTGATCAAGGCGGATTGGCGATTTCAGAAAGTCCAGGTTTCCTCACGATGTTTTTCTTCATCGATGTCAGAGATGTCCAAAATAAACTTAGAAAGTACATAATTATGAATTGAAAAACTCACATTGGTACTTGCCCGTTATCGAAACCGCAACTTCATGCATGAGAAACGTGCAACTTAATCTGGGTCTTCACGACATTCAAAAATCCAAACACAATAACGAGAAAAATGTATAAAATAAAAGAAGATAATACGTATTCATAATAGAAGAAAATTATTTAAATAGAAATAGAAAACAATACTAAAATATTTATGGAATTAAGAAGTGAAACTACTTAAGTATCATAAATAATCTCACAGTCCTATTTTAACAAAATCTGGCAACGCAAAATAAATAAAGTTTGACTCACATTCATAATATTTAAAGAACGTCAACATGTTTATTGGTGAAAACGAGGAGAATTGAAAGAAATATTAAGTGCCCAATAACGAAATTGAGCTATCGTACTAAGTGTCATCATCAGTTGGTCAGATCTAAGATCCCAGTGTCATCAGTTCATCACACCTACGTCATTTTAGCATAGCTAAACATAACATTCCATTACGCCTGTATTCCCGGCAGGGTTAGGCAGAGGTATACCCACAGTTCGCCGTTAGTTTGAAGTCCCATGTTGTAGGGGACGAACCTATTGCTATTAACCGGGCACAAATCGTAATCGTCCGAGCTGCTATACTGAGAATTTCATAGGTAAACCCCATAACACTTTGCTCGACCTGGGAATTAAACCCAAGACCTCTAGCGTAGCCTAAGAGCGTAGCAGTCGCGCTTAGGACCAAAAGGCTAACGAGTGGGTTACTAATCCTATAACCAATAAAAAATATGAACGATGCACAATATGAGCCAAACTCAGAAAAACAAATTAAAAAAAAAAACGCACTACAACAGGACAAAAAAGTAGTTTAAAAAACTAAAACCCGACTACAAAAATTCACGTTCTAAAAAGTATGAAACAAGAAAACATTCTCATCTGAAAGCCGTGGTCGTATGCCACTTTGCCCTAAACTTTAGTGCTAAAGATTAATGTTCTATTACTATACACATACTGTTTTACCGGAATAGGTGGCATACGACCACGGCTTTCAGATGAGAATGTTTTCTTGTTTCATACTTTTTAGAACGTGAATTTTTGTAGTCGGGTTTTAGTTTTTTAAACTACTTTTTTATTTAAATTATTTTGGGGTTTAAATTTAGACATTTATATATTATGTAATATTACTGGAACTGCAACATATACACAATATATGGAATAATCTATTAGGTCTCCCAAACAAAATATTGGTTAGTTGGCTAGGTTTATGGTGCGTTCTAAAGGGTGTGTGTACGGGTGTATGTATAATTTACTAATAAAATATTTATATATTTGAAATGTGCTAATTAAACCCTTTAATTTGATATGTAACACGACCATATTTGGAAGAAAAAAAATATTATTTCACATCTTCATTAGCCCTAGAGGGCGCCACATACAATTTATTGAAACATAAGATAGCCTATAACCAGCGGACAATTTAGACGCTTCCAATGACACCTCCTTTGTCAATTTACGTTAGATAATTTAGAAGTTATGAGGGAACAGATGAACATCCATACATACATACATACATACATACATACATACATACATACATACATACATACATACATACATACCGGTCAACCTCATAACCCTCCTTTTTGCTTCGCCGTAGTCGGGTAAAAAACGCATGAAACAACTGATTTGGTTTATACATTATTACGGGGTCGTCCCCTAAAAAAGTTGTTTACATACGTAGGTACTTTAACCTTCTAAAAATACTCATTAAATTAAAAGTTCCCCTGTATAAAACACTTACTACTAAATCCAAGAAACTAAATAAATACTGTACATTTATTACATACTTATTTGTGTAACTCCGTGTAAACTCGCACTGAATTAGAACTAACCTATTAACTCGGTAAGAATGCGTGTAAACGAGATCATTTGGTCCATATTTCACAGAGACTAGACTGTTCCTAGTGAGCACCCGTCTGTGATAAGTAGATAGTTTGTACAATGTTTATGTTGTTTTCCTTGAAGTTTGAGTAACTTATGATCTCTTTCATAACAGACACAGCGGCTGTAGTTTATATATTTTGAGAGTTGTACAAGTAAATACGTTTCAAATATTTTTACATTCATACATAAATACATAAACTCACGACTTTTTCACATGGCGGTAGGCAGAAACAACAGATCCTTACATACTCCTTTTGCCTCGTTTACCTTTATACATCTTTTTTTGAAGTGAAAACTTCTTTAGCGGCGTTGTACACTTTTTTTTGTAATGGGTAAAAAATTTTAAACTCGCGTCAGGACACGTGACCTGATCGAAAATCTTACGAATTTATCGTACACAAATATGACAATTCGCGTCAGCGATTGTAATAAATAAATATTGTATTATACCACATAAATGATAGTACTTTTATACTGATAATTAAAGCAATTCGTGCAAAATTATTCCCTAACCATTCCAAAATATCAAAAATGCACAACGTTAATATTCAAGTTTTCACTTCTGCCGGCACTCCCGGAGTGCAACCCGTAGTTTTTTTTTTTAGAGATGGGAAGTCATCAAATGACCCCTTGGGCGGGGCGGGAGGGAGTGTCAGACTTTTACTGACTAAAAACCATCTATGTTCCTTCCTTCTTTACCTTTATACATCTGGTCATACAAGCACGCCGGTTACGAGCACGTACTGCGCATTTTTTCACGGGTAATGACAACTTCGTTTATTTTTTCCTGGCTTATGACAATTTCGTAATGGCTACTGAGCCATTACGAAAGGCACCCGCCTCTCATGCCATGCATGGTTACGGGTTTGATACCGGGCAATTAACGATATGACTTTTTCAATTTATGTCTACTTTTCTAAGTTTATCTTGAACATTACTGACATCGATGAAGGAAAACATCGTAAGGAAACCTGGACTTTTACTATGAAATTGATCAGTGGGTCATCTTAATTTCCTATCCACCTTGAGCAAGCGTGGTGATTAATGCTCGTGCTTACTCTGTATGAGAAGAGGCCTTTGCAATGCAGTGGAACTATTATAGGCTGGTATTATTATTATACCATCATACCATCTCGCCTGTATTCCCCGAAGGGTTAGGCAGAGGTTGTACCAATGTACACCTACAGTTCGCCGGTATATTTAGGTCCCATGTAATAGGGGGCGAGCCTATTGCCATTAATCGGGCACAGATCCAAACTCCGAGCTGCTGGTGAGAATTTCGTAGAAAAACCCAACAACACTTTTTGCTCGGCCTGGGAATCGAACCCAGGACCTCTAGCGTAGCAGTCGCGCTTAGGACCACTAGGCCACCGAGACAGTCAGTCAGTGAGGCATTATTATTATATTTTCGTTATAAAAATTACCTACAATCTACCTACCTATTTATCATTCCTTGTCGTCCAAATATCATCTAGTCAAACCCTTTCCATTGCAGACTGAGTTCAATCAATGTGAAAGACAGCAGTACAGAGCCAACGATGGTTACTCTTCTTCCAATTGTGGTACGGAGTTTTTATGTCAATGCAAACCCTCTACGGACAGTTCGATTGATGGAGAGGAATCACCTGTCAACCTGTTCTCGAACTAGTAAAACCTGGATTGAGTGGAAGTTTATTTTATGTTTTGCGGCAATACAATAAAAATATAATGTTCTAGCGAAGTGCCCGCGTTAAGTTACGACTTTGGTTAATGCTCCGCTCCCATGGGTCGTAACGTGATGTTATATACCCTATGTTACTAAAGAAAATTAGAGCTATCTGTTGGTGAAAAAATGGTTAAAATCGGTCCAGTAATCAAGGAGCCTATTGGATACAAACAAACAAACAAAAAGTCTTAATATTAGTATAGACAGGCGACTGCTACGCTAGAGGTCTTGGGTTCGATTCCCAGCTCGAGCAAAAAGTCTTATTGGGTTTTTCTATGAAATTCTCGGTAGCAGCTCAGAGTTTTAATGGCAACAGGCCTATTACATGTAGGGTTGCCATATGTCAGGAATTTTCCGGACATGTCCGGAAATTTAGTGCTTTGTCCGGAATGCGGGGGGAATCCTAAGCCGTCAGGAATTTCTACAATTTAAGTAAAAACCACCGTAAAAACACAACTTAACAAATCAAATATTTTTATTTCTCATAACAAATCAAATATTTTTATTTCTCATATTTAGTGCTCCTATTTATATTATTTAACATTTCTGAATCTTTACAAATTACTTTATAAAACATGTCACATGTTATATTTTTTAAATTGTATTGGGTCAATAGAATTGATTTGAGAGAGAGAGAAGTAGGTACCTAATATTTTGAATGATTTGTCTGTTGAAGTTTGTTAACATTTATTTTTAATAACATATCCGTCCGAGTTAACAAGACAACAAGACAACTGACACGCACACTTTGATTGCGTACATTTTTTTTTTTTGGAAATCCGGAAATTTCATCCAATGTCCGGAATTTTCTCCGGAATTTCGACTTTTCGATCTGGGAACCCTAATTACATGGGACCTAAACATTTAACATACCGTCAAACTGTGGGAGTACATTGGTGCACCTTTGCCTAACCTTTCGTCCAATACAGGCGTGATGGTATATTATGTGTTATGTTAACTAAATTGTTCTTTATAAATATTAAGACAATCACATTATCCATTTATTTTTCTCTTCATGTTCATTCTAATTTAGACAGACATTCCTAATTTAAAATAGCTCTGTTCCATTTTAGCGGTTGATTTATACCGACTTGGTGCAATCTTAGGTATGTAACACAATTATTTATCTAAGATTTATATACCATTTTACTTTCCATTGGTTGTTTTTACGGCTAACTAATGGCTTCCTGAACAAACAGGCAGAGTATGAAAACAAGCCGAGTCATAATATGTGAAAGGGGGTGATTTTTGGGGTCTATTGAGACTAAGGATGTGCTGCTATCTATTAATCCGATCCTATAATCGGTCCTACAAAACGTCGGACGAAGGTGGAGGCCATTGGCGGTTTTGTACACGACCGATTTTTTCACCGATTATTATCAGTCAGATTTTGTCAAGTCTGACACAGAAAAAAAAATTACAATCAAGTTAGAACTTTAAATCGTGTAAGTTAAAATATTTTTTACAATGACAAGATAAAAAGCTGACGGCTCGCGGGCGGCGCGTTTGTGGCTATAATGGTTGATTATTTTCGAAGCGATTCTGGTCGGGTCATTGACGTGTTGGAGCGGTGCTCCTTCCAAAACTTTTAACAAGCCAGAGGATATTTTCTGCCATGTTGTCTCTTCACCACCTTTGGTTGACTGGTAAAGAATGCCTAAGGCATTAACTCCTTCTTTGTACATTTTTTTTCTTCAGTAAAGTTTTAATAAATCAATTCCCAAAAGCCGAAATTCAAAAACTTGTCAGACTAAAAACACGTCACCCTCATCGATTTCTCCGTTCCCAACCCTAGCCCGGGCCTGACAGTGATCAATGCCAATGTCAGCCAAGTTCACGTCTTGGTAACATGTCTGCTGGCCATAAATCATGAGCGAATAAACACATTTTTGTAGCTTCCTCCGCGTGATCGATATCATTTGCGATGACATGTACCAACTCTGCGATATTTAATACTTTTACACTCAATCCAAGTTATATGTTACCCTTGAGGATTGTGGAAGGTTGTTGGTTGGCAATGAAATAAAATCTTTAAAAAGAAACAGGCAGAGACATAGCTAGGTATACAATGCCGAGGCTGTGGGTTGTTCGAAAGAGATACCGCGCCCCCGGAAACGCAAAGGGCACAAGAAGGAACATGGATGGGTTTTAGTCAGTAAAAGTCTAAGACTCTTCCTCTCGCCCTGCCCAGGGCGGGGGAAGTAATTTGATGATTGCCCATCGGTAAAAAAAAAACTAGGTGTACAAAGACGAACTTTAAAAAAAAGTTACCCGACAGACTTGTAATTGTATCATTATGTGGACTCTGTGTGTGTATAAATTCTTTTAGTCACAGCGGGCAAAGTATTTGGCTCTCAAATCTGAGCAAATGGCTAATGGGAAAGCACAATCATTTTTTGCTTCACTTGGGAATCTAACCGAGAACCCCACACGCTCATCAGTCGTGCTTACGATCTCGAAGCTAACGGGGCAGTTAGACAGTACGGCCGTCTCAAACATTATAAAAAAATATGATAGGACATTTTCTAGAGACAATATTTTCTATGTCTCCCAAAATGGAAATGAAAATCAAACAAAAATATCCAATTGTGGTATAATGTGTAATTAACTTTAATTATGCTATTAAGTAACAATTTGCAGATGTACTGAGTAAATATATCACAAAATTACCGGTAGTCGAAAACTAAAAAAAAAATACAATGGTATTGAACGCCAAAATCTTTTCAGTGGACAACAACGATTCTTCTGTATTATGATAACGTACCATTTTATAAGCCATACCATTTTGATTAAGTAACATGTTCTTAATAATTAAATATCTATTAACAAAGATGTACTTCTTGGTTTCTTATGGGCAGAATATAAAGCAAAGACAAGTCGCGAGTGCTAGGTAGACTAACCACAGGCAGCAGTAAACAAGTTCAGGTATAAGTCTGAGCACCCCGTAGCAGCAATAAGCAGAAAGGAAATGCACTACCTCAGTGCAATTAAACTTCTTCTTTGCCCTGCGGCCTTCACAAATGTTGTGCTCCGTGTAAGCTGAAATATTGTAAAAAAAAACAAACAGTTATTGTCAACATAGATGCCATCTTGTATGTTTTATCATTAGATAATGATAATTTGTGTCGTGATGGTTAAGGCGCCCGCCTTTCATACTCGAGGTTGTGGGTTCGCAACCGGGCAGGGGCAAGTACCAATGTAACTTTTTCTAATTCATATGTACTTTCTTAGTTTATCTTGGACATCTCTGACATCGGTAACCATGTCAGACGCCCTTGAGGCGCCTTAGAAACTCTGACACTAGGGTGTGTGGGGTTGTTAGAGCTTACTGCTCACACGATAAAGAAGAAGATCATATTAGATGGCAAACAAGACCACGGCCCACCTAATGGTAAGTGGTTACCGCTCCCTAAAGACATAATACCAGACGCTTCGCAAATACGTTGCCATCCCAGAGACAAAGTTGAAATGTCGCATGTGCTTGTAATTACACCGGCACCCCAAAAAAATGCTTTCAGAGATTTGAGCAAAAATATTGCCGAGTACTTCAATAACATTTTAAGTATGGCTGTGCCATATTTGAAACAATTTTAACAAA
This sequence comes from Caradrina clavipalpis, assembly GCA_932526535.1. Classification (NCBI taxonomy): domain Eukaryota; kingdom Metazoa; phylum Arthropoda; class Insecta; order Lepidoptera; family Noctuidae; genus Caradrina; species Caradrina clavipalpis. The sequence goes on from OW052110.1 coordinate 6,156,401, forward strand.
TGGCTGTATCTATGGGTAGTCTGCTCATTGCTGGGAAAATAGGGTCCAATTATAAACAAACAACTTGGTCAGTGGGTCATCTTAGGGGCTTGGTAAGTAGAATAAAATAGAAACAAAAATTAATAACTTACTAGGCATTTTGAGTAAATCTTAATACAACTGGGACCGCAAATTGGCCCCGTTGTATAATTACTTTTAAATATTTCTTTTCATGTCTACCAGGCGACTGCTTTGCTTATATTATGTTTTTTTAAACAAAATACTTCATTATTTTTGTATTTTTTGTGGTGATATTATGTTTGACACACTCGTTTATCAGAGGAATAGATTTTTTTTATCTGCTCTTTTGTTTCTTAGAAACCTTAATATAAAAAGATGCCAGTGTAAACTTTTTGCAATAAGAAGGTTTGATGTTTTTTTTTTAAGACCGGAAATCATCGAATAACTTCCCCCGCCGTGGTCGGGGCGGGAGGGAGTGTCAGACTTTTACTGACTAAAACCCGTCTATGTTCCTTTCATGTGCCCTTTGTGTTCCGGGGGCGCGGTATCTCTTTCGATCAACCCGCAGCCCCGGCAGGCATCGGCCCTCAGTGGCCCCATCCAAGTTTGCTGACATCTCTTTGAGGTGCGCGTGGAACACGAACGCGCCGTCGACACGGTTTGTCGTTATTTAATGAACGTACGGACGTTGAGCTACCCATTGCTCACCGTCCACAGACCCGCGTCTACGGTGACCGGGAATCGTTTCGTGGCTCCCGACGCCCGGAAGGTTTGATGATGGAAGTACAGTTTAGCTCGCGGCTCTTCAGCGAAGTCAAGTTTACATACTAGCGACTGCCCGTGACTTCTTCCGCGTCGCTTATTTCACCAGCCATAAGTTACGTCTTTGGTTAAATCTCCACTCCCGTGGATCGTAGTGTGATATTATACATAATTATAACCTATGTTGCTTAGGAATAATTTAGCTATTTATGGTGATAAAATGGTTAAAATCGGTCCAGTAGTTTCGGAGCATACTAGCTACAAGCAAACATACAAAAAAAAAATCTTACCTCTTTATATCTATTAGTTTTTTTATCTATTAGTTTGTTTTCTATCTCCACTATGTTTTTTTATCTCTCTCTACTTTGTATTTTATTTTTTTTTGTTTGTATGTATGTATATATGTATTTATTATTATATTTTATATTGTAAATTTTCTGTTTCTGTTCCCTCTTTCTTGCACCTCCTATGTTTTGTCTCTGCATCACCCTAAGGTAGACTGGTAGAAAATGCCTAAGGCATTAAGTCCGCCTTTGTACGGTGTATTTTTACATTTGTGCATAAAGTTTAATAAATAAATAAATAAATAAATAATATTATTAGTATCTAAAACAACGTATCATATGTTTTTTTTACCTATGGAAAATAATCAAATGACTTCTCCCGCTCTCTTAGTGCCAGACTTTTACTGACTAAAACCCATCCATGTTCCTTCTTGTGCCCTTTGCGTTCCGGGGGCGCGGTATATATCCTTCGAACAACCCGCAGACTGGCGTCCTATATTTGTGAAACTATTATTGTAATGCCGGCCTTTTTTTACTTTATATTAGTAGTTGCAAGTATAAGTGGTTACCAGTCGTAATAGTATTACACCAGTGTAAATTACACAACTAAACTGAACTGCCCCGTTGGTCTCGTGGTCGCAAGTGCGACTGCTGTGCAAGGGGTTCCGGGTTCGATTCCCAGGTCGAGCAAAAAGTGTTATTGGGTTTTTCTATGAAATTCTCAGTAGCAGCTCGAAGTTTGGATTTGTGCCCGGTTAATGGCAATAGGCTCGCCCCCCATTAAATGGGACCTAAATATTTAGGTCCAAGAGGAGGCAGAGGTGTACCAATGTACACCTCTGCCTAACCCTTCGGGGAATACAGGCGTGATGGTATATTGATGGCAGTGTAAATTATTGGTAAAAAGTCAATAAAATAAAATGCTCTTAATCTGAATCTGTTTTTTTATTCATCATTGATCAATTTCCATTGAATCAGTGTACGTGTATTTTTTCACTTGTCTTGTTCATTATAGTTTATCGAACAGAAAATTTCAAACAAACGTTTAGAATTAAAAATCTCAAATAAAACAATGTTTTTCCAATTATTTTCAGCTTACATTTCCGTAAAAGCGTTCCATAAAAAACTAAATCTGTTTTAGTCTAAACATGTTTAGTTTAGAGGCCAAACTAATAGTTTAGCTTTAGCAGGCAATGCGTCCGTCAACGCAAGCGCATGTGTTTTGATCGTGCCCCACGGTTGGAAAGAAGATCGATAACTATCTGAAGTTTGTGTAAGTACATAAGTAGTCAGCTGATTGATTGTCCATAAAGTTTTTAATTTATCGGCTGACTAAATGAATGCAAAGTTCTCGAATGGAGACCACGCACCGGCAAGCACAGCGTATTACGTCCACCCACAAGGTGGACGGACGACCTGATTAAGACCGCAGTAAGACGCTGGATGCAGGCCGCTTCCAACCGGTCTTTTTGGAAAACTATGGGAGACGCCTATGTCCACGGCACGGCACAGACAAGTACCAATATGACTTTCTAACTCCTATGTATCTTCTTAGTTTATCTTGGATATCGCTGACATCGGGGAAGGAAAACATCGTGAGGAAAACTGGACTGTTAAATCACCAATCCGCCTTGAGCAACCATGGTGATCAATGCCAGTACCTTCTCTTTGAGAAGAGGCTTTTGCCCTGCAGTAGGACGATGATATCCTGGTATATTTGATACGAATGATTGGGCTTATTGCACTTTTTTGCTATATATTTGAGTTGCATAGATCTAAGCGTATAGAGGGACAAGCAGTGGAAAGCAACTTTTGTTTTATACTAAGTACAGATACTTGTTTAACTAGTAATAAATCTAGGATTCACATAACTGATGATCTGATGATAAAATATAGCAGCAGAGTCTCTAAAGCTAATGCAATGCGTCTGTCAGTCTAGGAAACTATTTTGATGTGATCCCACGCGAGTAATTGGGATCTATGACGATCTGATGGTATAGCGGCGATTGATTGGCACTCACGTGAAATTTTATTAAAAGCAAGCTTTCAATGCATTACACTAGCTGTGACCCGTGACTCTGTTCAACTACCTATGTACTGTGTGATACTAGATCAACTTGCATGACTAAGAGTCTCCGCACACGGTCGATTTTTTAAAGATTTTGTTGTCAGCCAATTGCGTTGGTATATTAGAATTCTTAAGTTCCATTCTTGCCGAAAAAAAAAACTGTCAAAAATCGGTCAAAAAGTTGGTCGTGAAGAGGCAACTAGATTAATTAGTTTTAATTATTTTGACGTTCAAAAGTGCCTTTTAATGGTCTAATTGAAATAAATGATTTGACTTTGCAAGGTCAATCGTCGTGCTGTCGTCATAATAATGTTATCACAATAGTCATCGTGGCAAGTGGTTTAATATCTTTTCATGGGGAAATTCTCTTAGATAAACCCTCTCTGGAGAGAACGGAGGGTTATGTAAGACTTCCACCACGGTTCCTCCTGTGATTATATGTAAGTAGGAATCCGGTATTTGTTCGACGCATGATCCGTGCCCCTGCGCATCTGAGGTTGTGGGTTCGAAACCAGGCAAGTACCAATGTGACATTGAAATTAATATGAACTTTCTAAAGGATATCTTCTGACAACTGGGCAGGGAAACATCCTAAGAAAACTTGGACTAATAATGAATATAAGACTGCAACTACTAATCCGCCTTGAGGAAGCGTGATGATTAATGCCTGTGCCTTCTTTGTGTGAAAAGAGGCCTTTGCCTTGTAATGGGACGATTATAGGCAAGTATTATATTGAAGTATGTTTGCGGGCGTGGTAAAATTATCTTTAGTGAGTGAGAGCCCATGTGGACCGAGACAAGGCGGCGAGGAAATCTTTGGGATCTTGCGGACATAAGTCAGAAATGGTTTACCATAGCATGACAACTTAATTTCCATAGCTACCCATCCAATATTTTTGTGTTAAATTCAATTCAATTTGTTTATTGCATTCCACAATGATGATGATGTGATGATGATGTTAGGTTCCGTAATTTAAAATAAAAAGGTACCCTTATGCATATGTTTCCTGTCTGTCCATCAAATCGTCAAGATTGTTTCACGATTATCTCTAATCATTTTGAAATAGAAACCATATTACACACCGGACGATTAACGAAAACCAGGATCGACTTTTCGAAAAGCCGTCAAAGATAGGTGGGTGTGAAGTAAAAATATATCAAGTTTCTCGCGAGCCCTGAGTAAATAGTTAAAATATTAATATTCTGACTGCATGACTCATATACTTTCAAATATATAAATCCAGTCAGTTTTCAAGATCACGCTTTGGCCAAAAATATGTGTCACACTCACACCAAAACGATGATAGCGTTATATAAATAACTTAACTTGCCACTTTGTTGGTAATTGTAGTCGGATATCTATATCTCTGATTAGTCACGAAATCTCGAGAACCACTTGACCTTTGAAGCTTGGTGGTAGGTAGACTATAAATAGGTTACATCAGTTAAGAACGCATTTGATGACTTTGAATTTTAAGCAGACAAAGTCGTGGGCAAAATCTAGTTGTGTATATATTTTTGTGTTTATAATATGTTTGTAAATACTGTATGTAAAAGGGGGATAAACTCAGCAATAAATGCACTTACATAGACGTGCTATGACAAATCAGTGCAGATACTATCTATTGCAATAGCCCAATCAGCGTAACCAATGATCTACGGACACTAATTGCAGGAAACCAACTGTCTTTTAAAAACAGATCGAGAATGCAAACGTTCATAAAATACAGTAATTGGAAATTAACTTATTGAGTCCTGAAAAGGTCTTTAACCCAAATGTTTTAATAAACAACTTTTAGATAAAGAAAAACTCCACTAAGTTAATTCCTAAGATACGATAAGATTTATTTACTTGTGTAACGCAGCATTATTTGAACGCGATACTTATGCTCGAACGTACCCGTAAACGCGGGAGATCGCATACGCACCCCGCGCCCCCGCCACCGACAGTGGACGACTAGCCTCCGAGCGATCTATACGATTCGCCGCGAATACGCGAACCTAATTTTGTTTTACCGTTTTTTACCTGTTTTTGTTATGTTTATCGTGTACACCTGAGAATATATACCTTTTACTGAAATCGTGCGTCGAACTCATTGAAGAAGCTCCCAAAACGCCCTGAGAGAAATATACCTCCTTACAGTGTCGCCCAACTTGCGGGCACGATATCAGTGAAATAACTCAAAAGTGTTAATAAGTGCTATATACTGTTGTGCTTACACATACTGTGAACCTCATCCAACAGTGCATTTCACGAGAAATTGCTACAAACAGTGCAAAACTAGGCAACAAAATTCTGGGCGAGTCCATTCTCCGCGCCAAAAGTTTGTACCTACCGACGCCGACGCGACGCGCGGGCGAGTCGAAGTTACGTTCAAAATATCGTGCAACGGATTGAGTACCTACGTTGCGTGACTAGGTACTCACGTATTACCACCCTGAATATCATCACCTGTGTAACCCGTGTTGATTGAGTGAAGAACAGACGAGCTAGTGCCCTGTTACTATGCCGATAACACGACGCGGTGCCAGAAGAGATGACGGGTCGGACTCCGACACGGACGCGGAACAAAACAGAACGGTAGTCTCATCACCGAACATCACCATGTCCGAAGACATGCTGCAGTCCCTTGTCTCCAGCATCACCAGGAGTCAAGCGGAAACGAACCGTATACTTATAGAAAGTATACTGGCGAATAGAGATACACCATGCGCTTCATCACTACGATTACCTGACACGCGTGATACACCGCGGCCATCGGGTAACTTCGCTAAGTGCACGGCGCGCTTCAACGGGTCATCGAAGAACGCGGAAGAACTTGAGGCATTCATTGATGCTATCGAGGTATACCGCGACTGCACCAACATCAGCGACGAGCATGCTCTACGGGGACTGCCGATGCTGCTGGTCGGCGAGGCCGCCGTCTGGTGGCAAGGCGTGAAGTCGTCGATAACGTCGTGGGCCGACGCGCTGCAACGTCTTCGCGGAATGTACGGAGTGCCGCGACCCGGTTATAAAATCTTCCGTGACATTTTTTGTACCGAGCAAAATAGTGAACGTGCCGATGTATTTATATGTAAAGTGCGCGCTTTAATATCTAAATTACCGTATGTTGTACCGGAAGTGATGTTATTAGATATAGTTTACGGTTTATTAGATCGTAGAATAAGAAAGCGAGTGTCTCGCGACTCTGTGTACGAGCTGGAACAGCTGATCTCGAAGGCCAGGTTAGTCGAGGAGTCGTTGGCGGAGGTGAGTCCATCCCATATTATTAGTGCGAATAATAATGTAAACATTGCGAACTCCGCTGTTAACCCTATCGCTGCCGCGCGGGGACGTTCGAGCATAACTCCGAACGTTAACCCTACGAATGCCGTAGGTGACCCTCGAATATTAGGTAAACATAGTGTTATGCCGTCTGAATCGCGCGACGCTTTATGTAGTACCTCGAACTCGAAAAGTAGTGACCGGGAAGGGCGCGTTAGACCGAAGTGCACTTATTGTAAACTTTTCGGACATACAGTAGACGTTTGCCGTAATAAGGAGAAGAAAGACGGTAAGGTTACCGAGTCTTCTGGTAGCTCGAGCAATAGTACCCAGTTGCGTTGTTACGGTTGTGGTCAGCTGGGAGTCGTACGGTCGAAGTGCAGTAACTGCAAAAGTGCATCGATCGAGTCGAGTAAATCGAGTAAATTGGATTTTTGTAGCGCTGAGGTATTCGATAACGACGATTCGCGCCCGTTAGTAGACATTCAGGTCGTGAATCGCAATGGGGTGGCCATCTTAGACACAGGGGCCACACATTCTATCGCAGGCCCCATGCTGTACGATTTACTTGTTAGGGCTGGCGTGGTTTTTAGGGACACGTCACGTACTATAGGGCTTGCCGACGGATCACAACAGGTATGTACTGCACTCGAGTGCAATACCGACGTCATGCTAAAGGGACGTACTATACCTATCACGTTTATAGTATTACCGGACGCGCCGAGTAGGACACTACTAGGTAGAGACTTTATAGTAAAGGCTAGTATCCTGTTGGATTTACCACAGAGCAGCTGGTGTTTCAACGACGAGCCACAGCGTTGGTATCCGTTTGTGACCAGTTTTAGCCTACCTGCTGGCGGCCAGATGGAGCTGATGAAAGCAGAAGCATCAAACCTCGCGTTGAGGGTTGATGAAGGCATAGTTAACTTTATCGCCGATACTCCATCGCGTAAACCTTGCGTTGAGGAAGCAGATTGCGACTTCCGCTATGCTGAAGTAGATTTTCCATCGAGAAGTCCCAAGGATGTTCGCGAGAACCAACTCAAGTATCCCAAGGTGCGTCAGGTCATCGAGGACCTGGAGTCAACCGACGTTCCGTTTAGGGGGAGGGGTTGGTCGGACCGGGGATTTATTATGTCCGATGGCAGACTGCACAGACACGGACCAGATGAGTGTCAACGACCCGCACCCTATTACTCTATAGGTGATCTGGTCCTTTTAAAGACCCATGGAAGTAACGATGCGACCCGCGGACGAACACCTAAGTTCATACTGCGACGTGACGGGCCATATCGTATAAAGGGTGTTGCGAATCCTACCACATATGTATTGGGTAGGGTTAGGAGTGACGAAACCTTAGGTAGGTACCACGTCTCTCAGTTGACCCCATTCGTAGGTGACGTATTGCCGGTTCCGGTCAAGGGAAAACGTAAGCGCGGGAGACCTAAGAGGTATGTTAACTGACCCAGTCGCGAGGGCGCATTGTCTAGGTCAGAGGGGGAGGATGTAACGCAGCATTATTTGAACGCGATACTTATGCTCGAACGTACCCGTAAACGCGGGAGATCGCATACGCACCCCGCGCCCCCGCCACCGACAGTGGACGACTAGCCTCCGAGCGATCTATACGATTCGCCGCGAATACGCGAACCTAATTTTGTTTTACCGTTTTTTACCTGTTTTTGTTATGTTTATCGTGTACACCTGAGAATATATACCTTTTACTGAAATCGTGCGTCGAACTCATTGAAGAAGCTCCCAAAACGCCCTGAGAGAAATATACCTCCTTACACTTGTATTTTTCTAAGACCCCTTTTCTATCTTTTCTCTATTGACCATGGAGTTTTAGGTTTGATTCCAGGGTCGGACAGGTGATATAAGATTAAACTACACAAGCAACCATTCCACAAATCGGAGCCCATGAAGCTAATGACACCATTTAGAATTAGTTTAATAGATTAGGAACTCACAAACAGTGCGTTGGACACATAAATAACTATTGTTGACTTGGAAATAAAAATAAAGACTACTCCATCGGTTTTGTTGTGTTGAATGCACTAGCTTCTACTTGCGACTTCGTTCACGTGTTTTTTTTTTCACCCACGTTTAGTTCAAGTCTTTGGCTACTGCTTCGCTACATGATAAAAATATAGGTAACAAATCCAGGATTTCTACATACATACATACATAAACTCACACCTTTTTCCCATGGGGGTAGGCAGAAACCACGGAACGCCACCTGCTACGATCCTTACATACTCCTTTCGCCTCATCCACATTCATACATCAGCGTTGTAATCCAGGATTTCTATTCAAGGAATTATCATTTTCATCACAACAAATTCTTATCCAAGATGAGTACATACTTGAATTTGATATACCAGTGGGATTTCTATAGATACCTACATAATCTTCTTCAGTTTTAGGTGGAATTTAGTATTTATAATCCTACTGTTTTCCGGGCCTGTTGCCAAAATCCGCTTTGCTCAGCGCATTAATGCAAGTGCATGATCATTTCCTTCATGAATTGGTTAGTAAGTTTCGGATTTTTAACCGAAAATATACCTTAATGACTTGAATGAGTGAGAGAAAAAAAAAGGAAAACATGTTTATTTTACAGACTTTGGGCACTTAAAAATTACAATATAAGCATACATACCATCACGCCTATATTCCCCAAAGGGTTAAGCAGAGGTGTACCAATGTACACCCACAGTTCGCCAGTATGTTTAGGTCCCATGTAATAGGGGGCAAGCTTATTGGCATTAAACTAATTAATAGTATAAGGTTATTCAATAAGAGGCCAAAGAAAAGATGGATGGATTGGATGTGTGAAGAATGATATGAAAGAGAAGGGACTCAGTGATAGCAGATAGTATGACGGTTGACGGCATGGAAGAAGAAAACATGTTGCGCCGACCCCAAGTAAAATGGGATAAGGGCAGGAAGATGATGATGAAGGTAATTCAATAAAAAATAAAAACATAATTGTGAGCCCCATATCTGCGCAAAACAGGCCCAGTTCAGACAGTTCAAAAATGCCAGACCACTTGTGGCTGACGTTGGTTAACATCATTATCCAAAGCCTAACGTCACCTACTGCTTGTAGGTGCAGTGGCTAAGCAATTAACTGCTGAGCTGCGTGTTATGGGTCCGATTCCGGAACGGAACAAATATCAGAATGACCAAATAGAGTGGTTCCGGGTCTGGCTGCTTGTGTATGTGAGTTTATATGTTCACAGGACAAAGGAGAAATACCTAGTGTGGGGCAAAAAATAAAATTACAGCGACTGGAATATTTTTAGCCTAAGCACGTTCTAAGTTACGTTTGGTGAATTTGGGCCTAATAATTTGATTAGATTAATTTAATTAGATTTGATTAATAATTGGAGCTGTAATTTAACAAAACTTTGTTAAATATGTACTTACCTCTCGGGGTTAAACAATAGATTACGAAATCTTGTTTGTTGTCCACCAAGCTCTGTCGTATGAACTTCAAGATCGTGTTACGCGGTTATTTTTTACTGTGGCATTGAATAATCTATATGTAGGGCAAGGGGACATGTAGACAAAATGGCATAGGAAAAAATATATATCGTTAAAGCGTTTGACAAAACGTAGTTCAAAATTTGTTTAAACACAAGTACCCACCAAGAAAAACTAGGTAAATATTCTCCTTTTCGAATAAGGTTTATGTTTAATTTATTAATAACTTGGCTTACCGGTATAAATAAATATAAAACAAAACCATGGTCAAAATTAACGATACTTAAAGCAGTAAACAAGCAAGCATCTGATCTATTTTTAATTTCAAATTATATGTATTTTTATTTAGAAGACGCCATTTTATTAGGCCAAGTTCATATAGTGAGCACCTTGATATTTATAGTAAAAAATTATGAAAAATTTGTAATGACTTTAGCGCAAATTGTGCCTGCTATTATTTTTCATAAGTGTACAATTTTCAAAAAATAAAACCATCAAAAACTACGATTCATTTCAATTCAGAGAACTAAATGAAGTATTCATATTTAAATGAATTATGTTAATAGATATCTCTGAACTATTTCGTAGAAAAAGTTCTTAGTAACTACGGTGGCCGTGATTCGCCCACGATGTAATACGTATATTGGCACTATCTACTGTTTAAAGATAGTGTTATATTTTTAACTGTTTATTAATAAATATCTAATGATTGCTGACTCACGATGCGTGACATAAACTCGTGAAAAGCTTGCGTTTTTATTTTATTTAGGTACGTATTCCAGATTTAAAAACCGGGTCATTCATCTCATTCAATTTTATTGGGTGTAAAATGAAGGTAATCGCGGGCAATACAATATTTAAAAAAAATCTCTATGGTGACCTCTTATTTTATTTAAATGAAACGAGAAATTACGACTGCAGTTTATTCACAACTACAACATAGACATTATACGAGTATTACTATGAAATAAACTTCTACTAAAAATCTTTCACATTGTGTCCCTAAAATTGATATGGTTTTCAGGTAAAAACAAATTGTTTAATTATTGGTTAATAGTGTCAATTGCCCAATTACCCCACTCGATCATAACCGGCTCATTTTTTCCTTGGTTTTGCCAACATACTAGAGAGAAAAACTGAAGAAACCTTCTCCTGCCCCTTACAAGACACCATGAAGTTGCGTTAATCTTCTTTTTCCTTTTTTATCCAGCATTGTATTCCATGTATGAATCATATACCTTTTGTCGGGTCATGAGCCTTCTCACAGGCTATCTAATATGGGTGTGCAGAAGGATGCTCAGAGCGACACCCGTGTCCCAGCTAAAGGTTGTTGGAAGAACAGAGAGAGAGGAAAGAGGAGTTTGAGACACCGGACGTGTGTCTCAAACTACTCTTTGCCTTCCCCGAAACGGAGCTAGTATATGATGATTCACCAGAAAAAGAAAAAAAAGGCTTTCCAACACGTCAACTGACCTTTTAGGGGTCTAAGAACCTATCGCCTCATAGCCATGTCTATAGGGGGCAACACTAGCTGTTTTATTAAGGAAAATAGTAAAATTATTATCAGAAAGAAATGTTGTGTTTCTATGGAAATACACGTCATAACCATATCATGTTTACATAATAAAGCTTTTCCGACATTTGTGGGGCCAGATTATATTATCTCTTCGCAAAAATCATACGTCATAATTGTAGCAATGATTTTTTTTATGACTAAAGGGACCGGCAGTAGTTTTAGTTGAAGGGGCAAGTAGATTGAATTATATTTTTCTTACAAATGCCTTTTATTGGACTATTTGATACCAAATATTTTGATTTTGTCTTTAAGTATATAGCCCGGACGTCACAAGCCTTATTTCAACGATAACGCGCCTATGTGACAGAGCCTTTATAGTAAAAAGTTGCAGGTACATATTGTAGTAAAAGTACTCTTCAAAAAGTACATTTATTAGCTATATTTTTTGCCCTTTTTATAAAAAAATAGGAAAGATTTGTCTGTTCATAACATCCAGGGTAACACGCATAATATAAGTCTGTTTTCAAAAGTATATTTACAATACTATACCTTCCTGTAATCACAGCGCTATAGTAATAACTTTGTTTATGTTATCGTTAAACTAATGTCAGGGCAATATCTAAAGCTTTTAGGCACAATTAATGACACCGATAATATAACCTACTTACCTGTATTACTACTTATATCTTATATTTGGAACAAATTAAGCGATAAAAGTTACCGAGGTTTAGGTTTGAGTTTAGTAGCGTGCTATTGGATAGGTCTAGCTATGTTCAAGAATAGACTAATAGGCTGATGATGATGATTAACCTTTTAACCGCTTGGCAAAATATCAGTCGCCGTGCCCCTAGCGCGCGGCTACAAATTTGACAAAATAATACCTTTGCAGGCAGGCAGTTAATAGGACAAAAATAGATCGAAAAATCATGCGTGTTCTCTGTCGCAGAAATACGACACGAGCGGTAGGGGCACGGAAATATGTGTCGCATAAATGTGACACAAGCGGTTAAAAGGTTAATGATTAGCTGTCCAGCCTATTATTGTCCTACTATAAGGCAAAAAGGCAAAGGCCTCTTCTCATACAGAGGAGGCACGAGCATTGATCATCACGATTGCTCAAGGAGGATGGGCGATATCCGATATGAGGCTTATCTTAATATTTTCGTTCACCAATGTCAGAACCTTCTTTCTTATATCTGTGGTCACAACAATTACAGGTAAGCAAATTGTTGCTATATATTTTTTTATTGCACCGTATTCGACCCACGTCGTTGCATGCATAATTATTATCTAGTTTGACCAAACTGAAAGTTGATAGTTCTCCCAGTTTTTAATTCACATTGGCATGATTTCTTTTGTTTTTCTTACATTTTGTCACTTGTTAAATATTCGTTCTTAGAGATACTTCCATGACTAAAGTAAACAGTTTACAAAACGTACAAAAATAACAACTAATGACAAGGTAAAGTGATGTAACTCACGTTAACGTTAGTCAAAGGAAAAATAATTTATTATCATAAAAATAATGTCAGTGCCTCTAGTTTATTTTCGAACGCTGTATCTAAAAAGAATGTCGAGTTTCTATTAATATCAACGAAGGTATGTAGATGTGAGTAAAAGTTTGTTTATATGAATGCTTTTAACATGCAAGAAACTCCTTCACTAAAATTGAAAAGTCAGTTTTTAAATCTTCCGACGTGCCCTCATTTTCTTAACAAATTAATTGGTGAAATATACAAGTAGATCTCTCAAAGGATCAAAAATAAAACTGCTTGTCAAAATTAAGCCACATTAAAAAAAAATTGACACTGACGTAAGAATTAGCGGGAAAACTAAAATGACAATTACGTTGACATTTCATTTTCCCGCGCTTCTGGAAAACATTCGTCATTCACTTCGTGGAATGAAGTTTGAATAAGCAGTTTTGACAGATGATCTTTATGTCTTAGAAAGTTAAATGGAGTTATAAACTTGGACGTTGAAAATTTCAGCAATAAATTGCGAATTCTATTAACCTTACCCACGTAAAGTTGGGAGTATAAAAAGAACAGTCTTTAGCAATCTATAGTATTAATAAAACGCTTGTAAACTTTCGCAGCTGTTAACACATTGAATTGGCGTACTAAGAGGCTTTCGATATTAAAAGTTTATTATATTAACACAAAATGGCGAGAACGAATTAAACTTTGAAACTAAGTTCTGGATCGTTCTTGTTATAAAGTATAGTGTATACAGACTGCTTTGTCGAGTGAAAACGACTTTGGTTTCACACATGCATGGGACACTGTTCTCTAGAGTTTCATGTACGGAACTGCAATTGAAATGACAACAGTTTCCAGTAGTTAGCGAGAGAACTATTGTTGTCTCGCTTACTCTTAGGGGAGAGGTTGTAAACTCCGTTCAAGATTATTAACAGGGCAACACCGTCAGCACGAACTTGTTTCGAAGCAGTTCTACACACGAGACGATAACTCGTGTCGCCGTGGAAAATGCTAGTGAAGGAATTTATAGCGGCGTCACTAATATAAAAATACCAGTTTATTTTGACATTAGGAAACAAAGAAAAAATAAAGAACTTTGAAAAACATAAGTTATGGTCGCTAGACCTACGTCATTTTAGCATTGGTGTAATTTTAGGGATAAATAGAAGAATATTACGTTAAAAAAGTACTTTTTACACTTATGATATGATACCTGATGTTTGCGAAGGGGCCCGGCATTAACACTTTAGTACCTACGCATACCTTCCTTCAGAGATTTATTCCACTATCTATTCCTAAAGTTATTGCCATGCTAAAATGACATAGGTCTGGTGACTCTGGAATCTCAGTCTATAGGCAAACCCATTAGTAGTCATCGCTCATATAATAAACAAGGACAACAACACTTCGACTTGCAACGGTCTGACCTGAATCGTCCCCAAAACTCCAAAAGCTACCTAGCGCTAGCGCCCGCAAGTCGTCACCTTTTATCTTGTCATTACAAAACATATTTTAACGTATACGATTTAAAGTCCTTAATTAAATAGCAATTTATTCGCTCTGTCGGAAATGAATCGTAACTAAATCTCAGTGGAGATATAGAACTGTACTAAAATCACAACAAAACATTTGACACCAATAAACGTATTTGTTAGTTTCTCTTTTATTACAATTCAGGAACACAAACTTTTACGATTACTATTCCACTAGTGGGGCCATAACGTCTGCCTCATCAAAGGCTGTGGTTTCCGGAGATCACCACGAACCTGAATCATTCTCACATTAAAATTTTCGTAGGAATTGTGACTCGTTTTTTTGTATTATTTTTGTATCGGTTTTCTTATGGCCACACGTTTAGGTTCTTCGAAGTTCAAATTTCGTCTCGCATCATGTAGTTGGGTATAAAAACTTTTTGATAATATTGGTTTTAATAAAATGCAAGCAGGGACTGATAAGTAAGTCTCTTACTATAAAACTCATTTAGACTAGAACAAAAGCTGGTTTTTAATCCGCGACTTCGTCTGCATCCACGATAACTGACATTCACGCGGACAAAAGCCAGTGTTCGTATAGATTCGCGAACTTTGTCATAAAGCCGAGAAAAGGTTATGAAAATTATGTCATACTAGCTTCTGCCCGCGACTTCGTCCGCGTCACAGTTAATGTGTTATCCTACGGGTACCGTACATTTTCCCGGGATAAAAAGTAGCCTATTTGTTATTCCAGACTATAATCTATCTTTGTGCCAAATTTCATCCAGATCCATTCAGCCGTTTAAGCGTGAAAGAGTAACAAACATCCATCCATACATACAAACTTTCGCCTTTATAATAGTAGTAGGATTGTTCAGAAAAGATAAGGATACATACGAGTAAGAAGAAGAAGTTAATTTGGACCCTGTATTTAATGCATGTAAATAAGGTAATAAGAATTGTTTACAGTCTAGATGTTAAGTTAAAACTGTTGCTGTGCCCTAACAGGGTACATAACTGTACTTTACCTTTAAGCCCTTTGTAACATCCTTTACAAACATTATGGTATGCAAATAAATATAAAAGCGACTTCCATGTCTTTAGAACCTGCTCCAGGTCTCAAATACTCTTAACCTCACTGGATTTAGTGAGCAGTTCAAATTCTACAGCTTTCGGGACGTTAAAACTGAAGTGCTCTAAAGAAGTTCGTGCTTCTTAAACTAGTGTAAAGTTTAATCTAGTGCACACAATGGTTTGATGCGAATCTTGAAGAAACTTTCGTTCACGAAAATTCTTGGGAGGATCGGTAGGAATAAATGTGTGTGTGTTTTTTTTTATGTGATATTATACTAGCTTCTTCTCGCGATTTCGTCCGTGTAAAATCTCGGTTATTTTAAAATTTAATCATGATTAATAAGACACGCCATCTATTATCATAAAAGGTTATTTTTGTTTTACTCCTGGACCAATTTGAATATTTTGTTAAGATTCACTTTTGGCTCCGCTAGGTGGCGCTGCAAGTGAACGTTTGGGCTGGACCGTCCGCGTCTGTCAGTGTGAACGTCTGTTAGGTCCACTAGTATTAGTATAATCATCTTCGTAGCTTAAGTTTTGTATAAACCATCACGCCTGTATTCCCCAAAGGGTTAGGCAGAGGTGTACCAATGTACACCCCACAATACACCGGTATAAACCGGACCAAAACAGATCCCAGCGGGGGCAAGCCTAGGTATTGCCATTATCCGGGCACAAGTCCTAACTATAAACTGCCACTTAAAATTTCATAGAAAACCCCATATAACACTTTCTGCTCGACTATTTTTTTTACTTTTTAAGTTTTATATATTAATTTTAAATCAACCTAAACGCTTTCGGAGATGGCGGTTTGAAAAACATTGCTTTATTTAATGAAAATGTTAATGCTGATGTGGGTAAATGTTTTGAAAACTCGATTTTAAATGAGAGGCATTGATTTTTATGCGTTTTTATCTACGTATAAAAACCAATGTTTCGAAACTAACTGCGTTCAATTTATATAATGACATCTCGAGATTGTAGACTAAAATTGTTCAATCAATAAATGAAGCCTCACAATCCATGACTGTAGTCATACTTAAACATTTTCCAATTTTCTAGATAGCATATAAAAAAACCCATAAGTAGTTAATATAGCTACTTATCCTACTGATCTTATAAATGCAAAAGTTTGTGAGGATAGATGGATGAATATATGGATGTTTGTTACTCTTTCACGCCAAAACAGCTGAACGGATCTGGATGAAATTTTAGCACAGAGATAGACTATATTCACTTTTTGTCTAGGAAAATGTACGGTTCCCGTGGTATAATATATCAACTTTGCACACACATAAACTCACGCCTTTTTCCCATGGGGGTAGGCAGAAACCACAGAACGCCACCTGCTACGATTCTTACATACTCCTTTAGGTTCATCCACGTTCATATATCTGGTCATACAAGCATGCCGGTTACGAGTACTGCGCACTCGGCCTTTCTAAAGAACCTCGCCATTAAGATCCGTGTAGGTCTTCCTAGGGTGTCCCCTCAATGCGTTGCTAATCACATCTGCCATTTAAATTCGTTTTGCGGTCTCCTTTCACTCATACTCTCCATTGTTCATACAAACACGCCCCGGTTACGAGTAGGTACCACGCATCCGACCATTCTGAACACTACTTTGTAATTATATATATACCATCACGCCTGTACACCCCGAAGGGTTAGGCAGAGGTGTACCAATGTACACCCACAGTTCGCCGGTATATTTAGGTCCCATGTAATAGGGGGCGAGCCTATTGCCATTAACCGGCCACAAATCCAAACACCGAGCTGCTACTGAGAATTTCATAAAAAAACCCAATAATATTTTTTGCTCGACCTGGGAATTGAACCCAGGACCTCGAGCAAAGCAGTCGCGCTTAGGACCACTAGACCAACGAGGCAGTTGATTGTAATTATTTTCAGTAATAAAGTTTCAATAACCAAAAACATACAAGCTCAAGCTAAAATCACGGTAGCTTAATCCGATTTCGACAACACGAAACCAAATTGCATGGCAGCGCATGTGAGACATTCCTTTTTTGAATCCGCCCTATCCCATGTCGGACTAACCTTGTAATCCTCTGCCTACGATTCGATTTTCGAACCGAATATCAGTTTGCACTTTGAAAATGGAACGTACTTTTTGTGTCTGACATAGGAAACGGTGTAGGTACTGTGTTCAATTTAAAATTAGAACTGGGATGAAGATGTGTTATTTAAATTAGAATTAAAATATTACGTTTTAATAAAGTTTTTTGATACGGGCATGCTTTCTTTATAAATTGTACATATAAATTTGTAAAAATAAGTAATATTTATTGGTTTTGTGTTTAAATTAATGAGAATGACTAACTGTACTTTTTGTAACATACAGTTTAATATAAAAAAATAAATAAATTTTATGATAAGTCAGAATCAAACAATATTAACGTTATAATGTACATTTTTTTAAGGGGAAATTGTACTCACGTGATGATTCGACCAACCACTTTGCGCTGTCTTGAAAAACAGCTGAGCACTTAGATATTTTTTTTTACTTAAAACAACCTACTAATATACGAGTCCAATAAAAAACAGACATGTTTTTAGAAGTGATCTAAAACTGGAAAGTCTGGTACTTAGATACTCCCGACGTTTTATTGTCTAGAAAAAAAATTGCGTCGTAAAACACAAATATTTAACGTAAGCACTAATGCAGTTAATAAAGAATTAAACTTTATGAATGACACCAGTGTGAGATGATGATAACCCAATGGTTAAGGCACCCGCCTCTCATACATGAGAGTTCTGCGAGTTGTTCGAAAGAGATACCGCGCCCCCGGAACGCAAAGGGCACAAGAAGAACATGGATGGGTTTTAGTCAGTAAAAGTCTGACACTGAGGGCGGGAAAGCCATTTGATGACTTCCCATCTTGAAAAAAAAATATGCGTGAGAGTTGGATGGCAGCTAGGTACCAATGTGACTTTTCCAATTCACATGTAGGAACTTTCGAATTTTATCTTGGAGATCAGTCTTCACATCGGTGAAGGAAAACATCGTGAGGAAACTTGGACCTTGGTTAATTACAATACAAGAAACAGTACGTAATAAATAAAGATTTTTCCGTAATAAAAGTATCAAGATTCTATTTATCGACACATACCTTCACAAGCCCAACTTCGAAACAATAGCGAATCAATATGCGGACCTTATTGACAGATCAAAGCTGTTTAACTTAGTTCTAAGTTCCCCTATCTATTAGTTCCAGAACTAAGATCGTGAGCTTCCAAACTATTAAGTTGTATTAATTTTGTCAACAGAGTTGTTCTGTGAATATCTTGCTCATCTGAATATCTCCTTCATCTCTAATTTGTGAGGTGAGCTTGAGGTGAGTTGTCAATGCCTAGCGTTAAGTGAGATGACTTCATGCTCATATCATCTTAACTCTTACAGAATATACCGGCTGTTCAATTTAACCACGTTTTTTGGTAAAGACTCGAGTTTATTGTAAGTCTCTCTCTCTTTTCATAGTTATTTTAAAAGGTTTTAGTATAATAATTGCTTGAGGTGGCTCAGGTGACGCAAGAAAAAAATATTTGGAAGGATATTTATTTATTGCAACAAAAAGTACAAAGGCGGACTCAATGCCTTATGCATTCTCTACCAGTCAACCAAAGGTGGTGAAGAGATAACATGGCAGGTGCAAATAAATAACGTGTCGTGGATATGGGGAAGGTCTTTCCCCAGCAATAGGACATTATAGGCTAGATAAAAAGTATATAATAATTGCTGAGCCAGCCCATATGATAGGACCATGACTAATTATAGGGTCAAGAAGAGAAGGCCTAAGAGTCAGCAGTAAAAACGTTGCGCTCAATAGACCAATGACATTAAAAACGCTTTAAAATCTAGTTGCAATCTCATCCCAGCGACATTGAATATCAAAATCTTGTTAAAAACGTCAACACGCTCCATTCCCAATACGGCTCAGACACGCTAGTAAAGACAAGGCGTTAGAAATTCAGTCATAGGTAATTTGTGGACTTATAAAATGGCTGACTAATTAATTCAATGCATGTCGAAAAATATTTTTCATTATTAACAGTTTTCATTTTTAAGTAAATAAAATAAATTTTGAAATTTAGTTATTTCACACAACAATTGCTTATTTGAAAATTTAAACGGGTTTAGTTACATAATGACCAAAATTACGACTGCTACTTAACTTTCCCATATTGGTTACCCCGCCGATTTTATCTTATTTTTTTAGCTTAACCAAATAATTATGTGTGAACCTTAAGCTCAAATAAATTAAAGTGGTTTTAAAAGTATAAACATAAAAATATTTGCTTTAATAATTTCTTTGAAAAAACTCTGAAAGCCTTTTCAAACTTTTTAACTTACCTTAAAATACCTAAAGCAGAAATTATAATTAACGCATAATTAATTAATACTTTCACAAAACAAAATCTTCAATATCAGTTACGTAAAAAAAAAAAAAAAAAAAACCGGTCATATTATTCGTACCAATATTAACTGAAATTTATAAAGAACAGTTTGACTCACCTTCTATAGCCATAAATGTAGCAGCACCAATAAAACTGTACAACACCAAACACAAACTTAAGCAGAGATGAGTGAACCATCTTCTTGAGAGCAACTTTAACCTATTGTAGAACCAGAAGGCTGACTTCTCACCAGCACTTAGTCCATGTTTCGTAGTATTTATTGTAAAGTCTTTGAACCCCTCAAACTGTTTAAACATAAACTCCGAAGCCTTATTATGATACATGTGCATAAACGGGTTGAAGTAAGGATTCCCATGGGGGTCTGAGATGTGAGAGGCAGCGGTCCCCGGAGGCTTCCCATGATACCTCGTATGACCCCAATAAACCGGGGTCCCAGTTGGGGGCCCTCTTGGCGTCATCAGGACTGTTGAGTCCGGTATCTGCAACGTGATCTTCGGCCTCACCGACCTCGAAGGAGGAGGCGGCGGCGGGTAGGTAGGCGGAACGTCCAAACTGACCATCTTCACTGTTTACAGAGCTTTTAATAACACTACACTGTTTATGAACTGCAGTACTGCGCGCGCTATCCCGCGCAATGTTTGTTTTAGCGCCGGCGTCTAAATTGTAACTCGTATCATTGACATTATCTGAATATTTTTCGCGGCGTGAGGTTTTGGCTGTGGACGTGCTCGGGCCCGAACTGGCTGGACACTGATTTTATAAATATAACGGGAGTTAGCGAGTGCTTCCCGTTGTGTCATCGGCGCTTGTCTCCCCGTTACCTCTTGCTTGTAATCATTGCCAATACGATTTGGTTCTGTGAACTCTTCATGCGTAACGCACTGATTTCGCTTTCCCCGAACGAGGTGTATTGAGAAGGCGCTCGGGCGGATTCTGCTGAAAAACTTGGCTCCCCTTCATGTTTACTGTCAGTCAATTCCATTTCAATTAGATTTAAGTGCGCGTTATAAACTTCTCGCAATTTTTTCAACCTCGTGTTTGGTGCCCTGTGATTGTTGCTTGAAATGGCAATTGAGGTCTTTACCCGACTGCAGCGAAATTTTGAAAGGAGGGTAATGTGTTTTAAACAAGGAAAATTGAAATGTTGTAAGTTGATTGTATTTCCATTAGGTATAAAGAAATGGTATTTTAATATAACTTTGTAGCAGTAGCTACATTGTTATAAATTATAATAGTTTCGTTTTTATGCTAGATAATAAATTTCTCGTTACTCGTTACTTGTTCATCGACTGCCTCGTTAGCCTAGTGGTCTTAAACGCGACGGCTACGTTAGGTCTTGGGTTCAATTCCCAGGTCGGGCAAAATGTTATTGGGTTTTTCTATGAAATTCTCTGTAGCAGCTTGGAGTTAAGATTTGTGCCTGGTTAATAGCAATGAACTCGCCCCCTATTACATAGGACCTAAACATGCCGGTGAAATGTGGGTGTACATTGGTACACCTCTACCTAACTCTTCGGGGATTACAGTATTGTTGGTATGTGTTATAATTTTCTGCAATGCATAACTCTAAACAAATAAAAATTGAGGAGCGGAAGGGAGTGTCAGACTCTTACTGACATAAACTCTTCAGTGTTCCTCCAAATGCCCTTTGCGTTCCGGGACCGCGGTAACTCTTTCGAACATCCGCAACCCATCTCAAGCACCTAGGAATTAATATACGGCAGTTGTGGAAATTAAAAAGAGCTATAAAATATAACAATGTCCACTTTATGACCTTCTTATCTACGTTATGTAGGTAATCTAAGAGTTAAAGCACGTCCCAACTAGCAAAAAAGTTATATAAGTTTACAATTATACGACTAACAGTCATGTAAGGGTTTTGAAATAGTTCTGAAGCAACTAAACTGTTGTAAAATAGTATTCAGTTCGACGTATTAGTTATATATATTTAAGTCATATTAATGCGTCTGGTAAACGTCATCTCAATTAATTTATACGACGGTCATATAATGTTAAGTCGAGTAAACGTTTCAGTCGGACAATAGTGATGAGTCGCCATGTTTCGTAAATTTAGAACCTTTTATTCAACATTTAAATAACAAACCGTTATGTAATGATTTTATAGTTAACTATTATACAATCTTCATAATAGGTCATATACTAAACCTTTAAATAACTTTTAGTTTGAAACTTTATTCTAATACTAGCTTTTGCCCGCGACTTCGTCCGCGTGGATTAATAGTTCCCGTTCCCGGGGTCTTTCCGGGACGAAAACTATCCTATGTCCTTTCTCGGGTCCCAGACTATATCTGTACCAAATTTAATTGAAATCGGTTCAGTGGTTTAGGCGTGAAGAAGAGACAGATAGACAGACAGACAGAGTTACTTTCGCATTTATAATATTAGTAAGGATAACTTATATATGCCAATTGATTATTTAAGCGATTATTAGTATCTTTTCTATAACTCAGTCGTCCTGTTTCATTAAGTTTATGTTTTTTTTTTATAACTAATTATTTTATATTCCTACAACGTGTGCCAATCTATGACTAAACTAAAATGTGAAAAACTTAATGAGAGATTCACAAGCTTATCAATGCCAGAATCACCATGATGTCCCTGTAAATAAAACAGAAGTATTTCCATGACTATACGCAAAGGGTTTTACTATTTTCCAACAGAACTCTAATTGCAACCGTCATGGTGGACGCCATAAATCGTATAAAAACATGTATACGACCAATAGTTATTTAAAGGTCGAAATGCAGTCGCCCAATGTCTATTGGCAATATGGCCGAAACTATTGATGTCAATTAATATATTTTATTTTTATAAACAATATGAAAACTCTAATATTATGAAGGCCCATGAAAATATTGATAAAGATAACCATACATATCATCGAAAAAATTTAATTCCCATGTATAAGTCATCGCTCTTCATCTTCCACCGCAATATGCTTTCTCTATATTAAAGAATTCTTAATAATGATTCATACGACATTTTACTTAACTTTATAATATAAGTTTTGCCATAACACAATAAATTGTCGCTGACACTCTCATACGATGATATAGTTATTCATTGGTATTACTAGAAACGATTACAAACCTTAATAGTTAAACTCACAACGTCTACGTGACTTTTACTCAACATAATTTGTCGCTAACGCGACTGCAACACGACCTTTACACAATTGAAATGTTATATAATCTGCGCCCAAACCCGCGTTATATTCACGTCTAAAAAACTATTATAAAACGTTTTGGTATGACTGAAAGTTAAATTGAAAACGTTATTGTACCTTTTATATGACATTATTTTGTTACTTGGGGTTAAAGGCGCATTATTTATTTTTCCACTTTTCTAACAGTTTTTATTTAATTTAATGTTAATCATGCAAGATCATCATCATCATTACATAGTATAAAACAAAGTCGCCCTTTTACCCTTGTACGCGTTAATCTTTAAAACTACGCAACGGATTTTGATGCGGTTTTTTTTAATAGATAGAGTGGTTAAAGAGGAAGGTTTATGTGTATAATAACATCCATTAAATAGCGGAGAAATACTGGTATTTTTAAGGTTTCTAATGTGATGTCGTAAATAATTTAATTTTTTTCCGCTTACATTGCAAACGCTGGCTGAACCCTACGAGATTTATCAAAATAATGTACTAAGTATTGTACACATTGAAAAGGTCTACAGAAAACTCCGCGATGGTATATGACTATTTCTTATGGATATCCCACAATAACACTTTTTTGTCATTTACTTTTTAATTAATTTATTAACTAATTTTCGGACAGGACAAATTACATTCAATACAGGAAAAAATCCTAGTGGTGGCAAAGTTTATAAACAAACCGGCCAAGTGCGAGTCGGTCTCGCACACTAAGGGTTCCGTACCATTATCTACAAAAACGGCAAAAAAAAACCACATTAATTTGTTGTATGTGAGCCCCCTTCAATATTTATTTTATTTTGTTTTTTTAGTGCTTTTTTATTACAGCGGCAACAAAAATACATCATCTGTGAAAATTTCAATTGTCCAACT
Organism: Caradrina clavipalpis; assembly: GCA_932526535.1. Classification (NCBI taxonomy): domain Eukaryota; kingdom Metazoa; phylum Arthropoda; class Insecta; order Lepidoptera; family Noctuidae; genus Caradrina; species Caradrina clavipalpis. The sequence continues at coordinate 6,180,306 of OW052110.1, forward strand.
ATCACGGTTCATGAGATTCATCCTGGTGACAGACGGACAGACGGACAGACAGCGGAGTCCCGTTTTACCCCTTGGGTACGGAATCCTAAGAAAACATAGATCACCACAACTACACACACACATGTAGGTAGGTATGTTTTATATTGATTACGTCACCATCTTTGTATCCCATCCTTTATTGATAGATCGTCCCATATCTTGAGTGTTTCGGAGCAAAAGATCTCAATTTCTTTAGTGCCAATTTCTTTATTCACTATAGGTAAATAGGTACAGTTAGCGACAAAAGACGACACGGTTGACGCAATGGTCTACCGATCAAATGCTGCGCTCCGTGTCACGGTTTCGATTCCCGCGCGGAACAAATATTTGTATGACCTACAGGTAGTTGTTCCGCGTCTAGCTGTTTGTGTATGTAAGTTTATATGTTTGTAAACGCACCCACGATACAGGAGAAATTCCTAGTATGGGGCAACGTTTTGTTTTTAAAGAAAGAAAGAAAGAGAGAAAAAGTTTTATTTTTTCCATCACCTAAAGACTTTAAAAAAATACTAGCTTTAGTATACACTTACCTTTTTTAATCAATTCCGTATTATTTTTAATATTATGCTCAAAAATTACGATTTATATGTCTGGAGTGTTAAACGACTTTTGTTGCTGACCGTACCTGCTTACAATGAGACGTCGTTAACAGCCTCTGATATAAATTGGATGACTCACCGACTACCGAGATATGCTTTTTATTTTATTCTTTTCGTCCGATTTTTCGTGGAAATCATGGTTACTTACATATAATATTGTGAGTTGTTTCTTTTTGTAAGTAATTCGTGGAAACCTCCAGTTTATTTATATGTTAGGGACATATTATTATTTATTAGGAGAAAAAGGTATTTTTTTAATATCGTTGGGTGGCAAGTCGACGGCCGACCTGCAGTGTAATTCTCTAAGCTTCACTTCGTAATTCGAAAGCTGAATCCACAGTGAGATAACAAATTGGTATTCTGTTAAACACAATCACGCCGGTGACGTCAACACACCAATGACAAGTCGGTTCGTTATCGAAGTGAGCGCGGTCACTTTAGTGAGACTCGTTTTCGAGTTTGCATTTTAGAGAATCGCACTACAGATGTTAAGTGGTCACCTCTGCCTAAAGAGCAATCTGCAATCGTGGAGGCCTTCCAAATACATTGCCATCTCAGATATAAGGTAAGCTGGTAGTACTTCCCCGGACGAGCTCCTTCACAAAGATTACTACTAGGTACTGCGTTGTCCTACACTAGGAATTACGTTTGTATCGTGGGTTAAAAAATTTAAAATTTAAAATACACAAATAGCCAGACCCGACAATTACCAGTTAGCCATACAAATATTTGTTCCATACGAGAATTGAATCCACAACACGCAGCGCAGCAGTCAATCGCTCAGCCCACTGCGCCAACCGTACCATCAAACCAAACCTATCCTTGTATATCTGCCGGGGCTGCGGGTTGTTCGAAAGAGATACCGCGCCCTCGGAACTCAAAGGGCACAAGAAGGAACATAGATGGGTTTCAGTCAGTAAAAGTCTGACACTCCCTCCCGCCCCGCCCGGGGTGGCAGAAGTCATTTGATGACTTCCCATCGGTACAAAAAAAAACCTTGTATATCTGTGTGTATTGTGTGTGTGTATGTCTTAGTTTGTTGTTCAAAGTCTTTGACCAAAATTTTCCGAATGAATCTGTCAAAACAGTTGGTAATGTCTAGTTTGATAAAGTTTTTCTTTGTCAACAAAACTCCGGCATTCAATTAAAACTTTCTCAGCACTACATTTATTCTCCAAACTAAGATTTACCAAAAATATGGTCAACTAGCTTCTGCCCGCTTCTTCGTCTGCGTTAAAGGTGATATTATAATATCTGCCGCAGGAGTCCCACTGCTGGGCATAGGTTTCTTCCATAGATTTCCAAAAGGACGGTTGGAAGCGGCTTGCGTCCAGTGTCTTCCTGTGGTCTTTATCAGGTCATATTATCTCATGAGAACCGTACATTTTTTTTTTGTTTTTTTTTTTTATCTATCTCTGTGCCTTTCATCTAGATCCGTTCAGCCGCTGAGTAACAAACATCCATCCATCCATCCATCCAAACTTTCGCATTTTTAATACTCAGTAAGCTTGTAAGATTCTGGGAGAATTCGTCACTGAACATTTTGATGACAAACCAAATTCTATATTATTTTTGGCGTGGCGCCTGTATTTTGTCACGATTTTCTCTTCGTCGTTAAAATCGGTGTGACGTGATTTTCTCTTAAATATTATCTGACTCATGTGGATTTATATTTTAGGGCCCCGTACCTGAAAAGGAGCAAAGCAGAAACCTTTTAAAATAACTTTTTGCACGTCTGCTATTCTGGGATTTTTCACAAGATCTGTCCAATTTTGTAAGTTTTTTTTTTACTTTTATCTGTGAGATATGGAAGAATTAATCAGAAGAGCGCCAGGACGATGATGAAGTCTTCTTATTTAAGGAGGGAGAGGTTCGAGGCCTATGTACTATGCCGGGTGTCTAGGTACTTTGAATGGAAAATGACAACAAAAAAAAATAGATAAGGGCATGAAATGCAATCTGGCATTCAGAATTATGATAATTTCAGCGCTAGTTACACTGTCTGAGTCAGTTTCTGTTTCCTTTCTTTTATTTTTCTTTGTTTTTCTTTCTATTTTCTTTGTTCTCTGGTGTGCTCGGAGTGAGGATTTGTGCCTCGTTAATGGCAATAGGCTCGCCCCCTATTACATGGGACCTATACATACCGGCGAACTGTGGGTGTACATTGCTACACCTCCGTCTATCCCTTCGGGGAATACAGGCGTGATGGTATGTGTGTGTCTGTCTGTGTAGTTACACTTTTAACAAAAAAAATAATTTGAAGTCAATTGAAACCATAATTTTGTTTCATTCAATACTCACAAAGATGTTTTACTCAAAAACTCTTAAACAAAATCTAGGTAACAATTACGTAAAGAAAACCCACTCACTCTCAATTATCATTTGGCAACAATCCGTATTACGAACGAGAAATTAAATTGAGAGAGATTTTTTGCACTTACTCGAATGGTTACATCAAAGAAACTCTCATGACAAGTATATTGTCTATTAACATCTTGGCAACAGAAAAGAAATCAATCAATTTTCTGAATTATGCATTTAAAAATAAAAGTCTTTATTATTTCAATTAAACCGTTTAAAGACAATTTAAAACGTCAATTATTAGAAGAAATAATTGAATCTTGCTCCTTTAGTATGGCAAATTATTGCCTAGAAACGAATTGATATAAAAAAAAAAATTACATTACTAATGTGACAATAAGTTTATTTGTTTGTTACGCTTTCAAGACTAAACTACTGTACCGATTTTGATAAATTTTGATAAAGCTCGAACTCCAAGAGAAGACATACACTATTTTTTTATCCGCGTCTTCGTCTGCATTCGCTATACCTAAGTGCTATACCTAATATTCACGCGTACGAAGTAGCACGTTGGACAAAAGCTTGTGCTTTCATAGTTCTTTATAAAAACAACAAGGTACTCTTATAGAATAGTCTACTCTCAATAATCACTGTTCTATTTTACTGACAAACAAATAATAAAAGTTATCTATCAGTTAAAACGCCTATTAGCTGGGTGTGCGCCATTTCAAACTGTCCTTTACCTCGTCAAACATGGCGCCGTGCCAAAATTATTGACATCGATCCAGCTGTAAATATTTTGGAATGTGAAAGCTTTGGTATGCGTCTATGAATGCTGTTATTTAAACTAATTAGTTATTTATTTATAGTCGTATTTGTTGGGCCGTAGGACGTGACAACGACGGGAGAATGACGAGAGACTTGCATTCATTAAAATTATCTTAACCACCTTCTCATTACAGACTCATTTTCATTGAAGGAATATCGTGACCGACACGGTATGTACACTGCTTTTTTGGGGCAGTCGAGTAAAAAATCAGAGGTCTTGGCCACAAGAAATCGCTGAATGCGTGCAATGCAGGACCGATAATTTTGGCTATCTTTAGGAGAGGCCTATATCCAGTAGTCGAAATCGTTCGGCTGATAAGATGATAGACAAGTTTTATAACACTTGAATCAATATGAAAATCAAGGAATCAGTATGAAAGCAGGAAGATGACGAGGGTTCACATATATTGGTCACATATATATTGCTATACATAGTTGTAATCGAATTTCTCATGCAAAGTCCTTGACCCACAATAAAAGAGGCGTCAGAATTGCATTCAGTTTCGATGCTTAAAATCAACGATTCATTCACGTGATAATACCGCTTGCCGTGCCAACTATTCCATTACTTGCGAATCGTGACAAATTATATAAGCGCTGCTCATGAAGTAATTACCTAATCTAATTACTACTTTTCTAGGTAGTACACGAAATTACGGAAATCTGTCTGAGAGCTAATTCTAATAAAAGTAAATTAAGCAATTTCGTTTACTTGGATGACATAATTTTCACAGTTATTTTGGTTTAAAAACCATACAACTAAACCGATTTTGGTGAAATTATTAGGGATCTATCTGATAGTAAATCCTTTGATAATCCAAATCGATTGATAAATGACGGAGTTCTGGGGTAACAAATAAAAAAAGAACAAATTTCATTTTCCGGGATATTCGATAAATGTGTTATTAATTACACACCACACTACAATCTATCTCAGTACCAGCTTTCGTCCGGATCCGTTTAACCGTTTAAGCATAAAAGAGTGACAAACATCCATCCATTCATCCATCCATCTATCTATCCTCACAATTTCTTGCATTGAAAATATTACTAGCTTCCGCCCGCGACTTCGTCCGTTCAAGATTAATGTACTTATTATACTACAGGAACCGCACATTTTTCCGGGATAAAAAGTAGGCCAAATTTTATTCAGATCCGTTTAGCCGCGTGAAAAAGTAACAAATATCCATCCATCCATCCATCCATCCATCCATCCATTCATTCATTTATTCAGCCATCCTCACAAACTTTCGTATTTATAATATTAGAATGAAGTGGGATAGCAGGATTATTATCGAGGAGGCCGTTGTAACAATGTAATGATATAGGATTACTGCTATATTGGCAGGGTTTTGAATAGCAAAACAAGCAAGATAAATGGTTTACGAGGCAGTTCCAATGACGTTGCAAGTCTAGACAAATTCCTATGCCACCATTAAAATTCCAACACATCCAAAAATAAATGCAATAAATTATTTCATCTTATGTGTTACCTGTGAATAGGTAACTCATTATTCCCACGTAGGTACATCTTGCCAAGCAGAGTTATTATACTACTATAATAATATAACATACCATCACGCCTGTATTCCACGAAGAGTTAGGCAGAGGTGCACCATATATACCCACAGTTTGTCGGTATCTTTAAGGCCGTTGCCATTAACCAGGCACAAGTCCTAACTCCGAGCTGCTACTGAGAATTTCACAGAAAAACCCAATGACACTTTTTGATCGACCTGAGAATCGAACCTAAAGCCTCTGGCGTAGCACTCGCGCTTAGGACCACTAGGCTATCGCGGTAGTATAATAACCCACCTGCTATTTACTTATCTACACAATGAGTAAAGGAGTATTTTTGCATAAATAGGTAGGTACGTAGTTACCTAAGTAACGTAACTGTTTGTTCAAGGTTTTCAATAAAACGATAAAACATAGGTACGATACTGATGTGCCATGAAGTTTCATGCTCGTTCTTCTCCATACAGGCCTTTTATTTTTCAGGATGTGAAATCATCAAATGACTTCTTCCACTCTGGGCGAAGCTAAAGGGAGTTTCAGATTCTAACTGACTTAAACCTATCCGTGTTCCTCCTAAATACGCCTAATGCCCTTTGCGTTCCAGGGCTGCGGTGACTCTTTCGAACAAATTCCGCAACACTGGCAGGCACTGGCCCTGACGGACCAAGTCTATTATGCTGACATTATGTTTGAGGTATGAGTCAATCAACACGATAAGAAGAAGAGAAGGAACCATGGGCTTTCATTCAGCAAGAGTTCGGCATTACCCTGCTACTGGAGGGCATTCATTAGTTCAGCTGTCAACTCACTTAATTCTAGGGACATTTCACATAAATCCACCGAGAAAGAGTTTGACAGAATAACACTGCAGGGCAGTTTTATTTACGATAAGATTCATGGCTGTTTGTGTCAGAACCTCAAGGCTACTGTGCCAGTAAGTTTCCGGGTTCATATTATCTGTCCAAAATGATTGACATTCTCTTAATGCTTCGGCAAATTGAAATGCTCAACCGGAACATAAATATTTTGTTTATATTCGGTAATTGCTCGCTGAAATGTAATGTTTATTTTAACCTCATGTTTTTGTTACAACATCATCAGCCTGCAACAGTCTACTGCTGGACATAGTCTCTCCAATCGCACGCCACTTAGCTCGATTCTCGGCAACTCTCATCCAGTTGCTACCAGGTATCAACATAGGTAATCCTTTTCTCCATCGTATTTGTTTAAGGAAATAGTTTAAGGGGGAAACCACTTATAAGCAATTTTTGCAAGCCTTTTTTAGTGTCTTTGGATGGCAAACAAACCGACGGCTCCCCAGATGTTATGTAGTCACCGCTAGCTATAGACTTCTGCAATACCAGAGGCCTTGCAAATGCAATGCCATCCCAGAAACAAAGTTGGAAAATGTCTCATGTGCCTGTAATTATCCGGCACTCATACCCTTCAAATCAGAACACAGCAACGCTGCTTTGCGGCACAAACAGGTTTGGGGTAGTACATCATTCATGTCCAGTGTCCTAATTATCTCCAGAGTACATACAGTTTTTGCCAACGAAGGGTAGATATCCAACGCTTTTAAAAACACCCACGGGAAACACTGCTTCATTAAACTCAGTACACAAATAAATACACGAACGCGGTACAACCAAGCCAATCCGAGCTCCGTGTGAACCGCTTATTTACGAGGAGAAATGCATACTAGGTAGGTACTTGAGTTATAATTTATTCTATTAGTGTTTGTTATGGGAATACAATAGGTTAGGTAAGTAATAAACTGAACGAGACCTAGTTAGCGTGAATAATGTACCTAATACAAATAAGATGTTTATAGATACCATGCCTATTACAGCCGCAAAGCAGCGTTGCTGTGTTCCGGTTTGATAGGTATGGGTGCCGTTGTAATTACAGGCAAATGAGATATTTCAGCTTTATCCGGCCTCTAGGGTGGCAACGCATCTGCAAGGGCTGGACTGGTATTCTGCCGTGCAGACCCTAAAACGCAGTAAAATTTTAATATTTTTTGAATATTGAATATTGAACCTTAACAAACATGTTATAAGGAACACGGTATTCTACAATAAAAATTTTACTGCGTTTTAGGGTCTGCACGGCAGTATTGTAGACGTCCATTAATAGGCGGCGATTAAGTGCGTACCAAGTTATTTTTTAAAGCGAAATTTGACGAGTTTGTCCAGCAGTGGGACACGATAATAGGCTAATATAGGTAGGTACGCATCGCTCCCCTTTGCCTGGATGTTCATCCTCACATCTTAGAACCTAAATGGTCACATACAGTGCGGTGATAAAGTACCTATATTAAACAAAAAAGAAACATTTCATATTACCTGATACTTTAAAAAAAAGATAATTTTAAAATTCGAGCGAATTTTCAATAAGTAGGTCCTACGTGTATTCCGGAAAACTGGGACTCCAAGAATCTCAAAACTAAATTCTACCTACGTATTAGTCATCACGTAACGATGTTGTCATACCGGCCGCCAATACAATGTACCAAGATCACAGACTGACGTGTTTTACGACAGCCATCTGGATTTAGTGAGCGATCAATCTATAGTTAACTGACTGTTTATGGCACTATTAATAATTAATGTCGTGAAGTACTGCTTGTTAGCTCGGTGATTGATTGTTGACAGGTATTTCGTCAAGTTTTGATGAGAACGAGGATTTGATGGAGCACTGAAGAAAGTCCAAAGACCACATGGTACCCTGGGTCTGGGCCATTTGAAATTAGTGACCGGACAATGACGCAAAAAGGTTGGTTATGTGTAGGGTTACCATATCTCAGGATTTGTCCTGAGATTTCAGGATTTTTGGACTCTTCTCAGGATTGCGGCTGAATTTTACAAATCTCATGAAATCTCAGGATTTTTTGAATTTTCAATAAAATACAGCTTACATTTTAAAGATCTCTTTGATAAAAAATTAAACAAACTAAAAATAATCTTCCTTTGGTAATAATTGCACAATTAAAATCAGTACTTATTTATCCAAGTAGGTATACTTAATCAGTTTTATCAATACTCAATACTCAATACTTTATTGCTTTCCATTTGTACATATAGGTCTTATAAAATATAGTTAAGATCATAATGGACCCTGTCGGGCACAGCAAAGTTAGGAGAGAGGACGAAACACCAAGTAGCAATTCATATTATGAAATTAATTATTTATTATTATGTGATGAATTAAGAATTATTTTGATGTGTATTTTAATTAAATTAAATAAGCATGTAATTATGACTATGTATTAGTAAAATTATGTCAAATATTTCAATTTTTGTCGTCATTATTGTTAAATCATGTCAGTTATTTTCCTTGTTTTGTCATCATTATTATAAAATTATGTTATTATTTAAGTTAATTTGTCTAATGTCTCTATATAGTATTCATACTTAATATGTGATGATACATTTTAAAGTAAGATCCACAATGTATAAAAACGATAGTATTACGACTTTATTAAACTGTTAAGTAAATTCGATAGAAAATTTTGAGAATGTGAAGGATCTCAGGATTTTTCAATGAAAATCAGGCCTTTTCTCCGGAATTTTGATTTTTTCATCTGGTAACCCTAGTTATGTGCCTTAGTACATTTTGGAAGTAAGTACATAGGTACTGTCAAGACACTGGCTGGTTTAGTGGTGTCTAATCTTTTTTTAATTTTTTGTTACGTGATTAATACAATGAACCTATGAACGTGTTCAAAATTTGAAAATAAGGTCTTGACAGGCCACCGCGTGAATCTCCCAGGAAGGTCTATAAGGGCATAAGGGGTCTACCTTATTGCACTCTGTGGGCCTACCCACTAATTGTTCATAACTTTGAACCTCTTAACACAATCACGCAATATAAAAAATACATGATAATAAAGCTCTTCTAAAAAAGCGATTAATGGCATACCTACCATTTACCGCTTTTTCACTAACACACATACATACATAAACTCACGCGTTTTTCCCATGGGGGTAGGCAGAAACCACAGAACGCCACCTGCTACGATCCTTACATACTACTTTCGCCTCGTTCACGCTTGTTCTCGTACTTTTTCACTAAATACTTTTTTATTATATTTTATAATGTACCTACCCACCCAAGTGCTTATTTTAGGCATGTAGCGGACCGGAAACATTACCAACCGTAAAGTGCCATTTAGCTGCATCCGATTCCAGTTTGGTACTCACACAGTTAACATTATGTGAAAGGGCACCAATTACTTTTTAAATTCATGCCCTTTCACTTTTATTAGTTAATATTTATAAAGAGCAGCCTGAAAGTACCGGATAGATACTACAACGAAGCCTACGGCTACTGGTGCTGCCTTAACAGATGAATAACAGAATAGCGCCACCTATCTTTTTAGATACGAATTTTTTAGAACATTACAACCAGTCAGGTGCTGCGCCACTGCACGTACCTACGGCATCATGCGATCTCAGAAGCCTTATCCATTCTGCCCTTGTTCTTACTCATTACTTCTGCGTTTCGAGCGCGCATTGCCAGTCAAGTCTAGCCACCGAATAATGAGTGTCAAAACCAGTTAAATTAGATCTGTAATGCTTGTTAAAATATTTACAGTTTGTAGACTATAATTACTTATAATATATTTCAAATATAGCCTCTCGAGAAAAATCTGTAAAGTAATCAATTTCAAAGCGTTAAACTTTTTAGTCGATTTTTTGAATAAATACTTCTATTCTCATTCTATGTTCTGTTGCAACAATAATATTTTGACAGCTGTTGTCTTTTGACATGTCGGATTTTGTGTTTTTCGCAAAGTTCGCAAGTTTTACGTAGAATATTATTGATTTTATCCATCATTTGAAATTCAGAGAACAAAGGAGACACTTATTATGAAACGAGTGTACGTTTACAGGAATAAGTCTGACAAATATGGAAAAGTTATGGCCGTGGAAAACACGATTGAAGCTTTCAAAACGGAAATATCAAAACAGTTTGAAGAGAGTTCAGGTAACTTGAAGTTGTATTCGTCAAATGGCTGTGAAATTGAAGACGTGAGAGTACTTAGAGACGATGACAAGATATATTTATGTGTTGACGGCGACGGAGAGTCGAAGACTTGTGATAATATTGCAGAATCAATGCAAGATTTCAGCCTGGGCGATGGTATAAAACGAGGCAAGGCTGTAACTGATTGGATAACTCTGAACGTTGGTGGCAAACATTTCACTACATCTAGGTCCACACTGTTGGCTAAGGAGCCTTTGTCAATGTTGGCCCGAATGTTTGCTGAAGACAATAACATGTACTTAATGACCCCGAGCGCTACTGATTCCGTTGGAGCATATTTGATAGACCGTAGCCCGGAGTACTTTGAGCCTATTCTGAATTATTTGAGACATGGCGATGTGATATTAGATAAGCATGTTAACCCGAAAGGTGTGATGGAGGAGGCTGTGTTTTATGGTAAGTATGTTTTATTTATTTATAATTTGTCTTTTTTCTATGCTTTATATCTACAGTATTTTCTATATAAAACATTGTCCATTGTGACTTTTTTCCACCAAGTAGTACCAGCAGCTATTCTCGAAAAAAAACCCCAGGTATTTTAAAAGATTTTTAATTTGTTTTGAAAATCAATCATTTACAATAAAAAGCTTTATATATTAGTTACAACATTAGTATCTGGGCCACTGGATCACTGAGACGCTTGCGGATGACGTGGATATAGACAGGGAGCGTAGAGCTTTGTCAGTGCGAGCGAATATGTTGGCTCGCAGGTTTGCACGCTGTAGTACCGAAGTTAAGGTTACACTATTCAGAACATTTTGCCAATCATTCTACACGTGCAGCCTGTGGGTCAAGCATACGCAAAAATGTCTTAACACGCTGCGCATTCTGTACAATAATGCTTTTAGGACGCTGATGAGGTTGCCCCGCTATTGCAGCGCTTCGGGAATGTTTGCGAACGCTAACATAGATGGTTTTGCAGCAATTATTCGCAAAAGAGTCGCGTCTCTGATGCGTCGCATTCGGGGCGGCTCCAATAGCTACCTGCAACTGTTTGCATCAAGAATGGCTTTGGACTGCCCAATAATGCGGCACTGGTCCGGATTGCATAATATGGAACACTCTGGACACAAACCTAAATTTAAATAATTAAATTATATTTTAATGTGGAATGTTATGTATATATATTATTTGTAATAATATGTTTAATTGTAATTATAATATACCTAATAAAATTAAATTATGTTATGTTATTGTAGCTACCTACCACGTTATGACATTCTGTTAAGAAATAATGATCCAAACAGTTCTGAGAAGAACTTGGTAGCCACAGTAGGTATACAACGTTTTGACAACAGTGATAAGAAACAAGGAAGCATACAGCCCTGAGAAGGACTGACACCAGATGCCACGCGTCGTCTCCAGGAACACCAGGATCTTCGATCGCCGCGTTTAGCGATTTCTGTTTAGCTCCGCACACGACCGTGGCTACCTAGGAAAGAAAGCGCGGGAAAAATAGGCACCCCTATTTATAACTTTTGCCTGCTCGCAGCTGCACGCCGTAAACAACACAGGCGCCCCCGTGCGGAATCCAAAATTGTAACAATGTCCTGTGTTGTGATTAGTCGAAATTCCACTAATCTTATTGGTTCTGTTTTTCTAAAATGTTTTGTAAATTTAATGTACAAGTTATTATTCGTCAACTCAGATTTTTGTCAGTGTGCTGTATTGTGATTAGTCAAAATTACTCTTTTCTTATTGGTCGTGTTTTTCTAAATTGTGTTATAATTTTAATGTAGAGCCCTTTATTGGTTGAGTCACATTTTTGTAAATAGTATAAATAACGTGTAAATAAATATTCGACAATTATTCGCACTTCAAACTTCAACACGAGTTTTCTTCACCCTTCTGATATACTTACTTCAAGGAGTCACTATAGCCACCAAACCTTTGCTATCCAATATACTGCCACCAACGCTAAAGTGGTTACCCCGAACTCAACACTGAAGAAATCAACGACCAACGAAGCTCAGCCAGTATCGCCGAATCAATCCTTCCAAGATGTCCACCGATGAACAATCCAGCTCAACATCGCACGCAGTCTCGAAGGCGGAAGCAGCCGGCATATCACTCACCATGCGCATTCCACCTTTCTGGCGAGATCGACCACGACTATGGTTCATCAGTTTCGAAGCCGTTACTAACGACCTCAAGAAAGGCCAAGGCCAGCTCGCTCAGATGGTCATTGCACAGCTCGAGCGACAAGACATCGAGCAAATCACGGACCTGCTGTACAACCCACCAGAGAACGACCAGTACAACGCCATCAAACAAAGGCTCATATCTGCATACGAGGAATCTGACAACCGTCAGTTCCAGAAACTGCTGTCCGAAATGGAACTCGGAGACCAGAAGCCCACGCAATTGCTCCGTCGCATGCGAAACCTTGCCACAGACAAGATTCCAGAATCCACTCTGCGACTTATGTGGACAAGTCATCTCCCATCACACGTCCGTTCAGTCCTCGCCGTCAGCGAAACATTCAGCACCAAGACCGCACTCGACGAACTCGCGCTACTCGCCGATAAAATAATGGAGCAGACGTCAGCAACACAAGTGGCAGCCGTGCATACACCACCACCACCAGCACTACCAACACAATCCGCACCGCAAGCAGATACACAATACCTTATCAACGAGATAAGAAAACTATCACTTGAAATCGCCGAGTTGAAAGCCAGACCATCATACCACAACGATCATCGCCGCAGCCGCTACCCATCTCGTCACCGCAGTACATCAAGATCACGTACGCGAGAGTCATCGCCATCACCATTCTGCTATTATCACCGACGCTTCAAAGAACAAGCTAGACGCTGTACATCGCCTTGTTCATTCAAGAAACAGACATCGGAAAACTAGACAGAACGCTCGCAACGGCGGACACCTGCGTTCAAGAAAAGTCCCACCGCCTATACGTCACTGATAAGAACTCGAAACTATCGTTCTTAGTCGACACCGGAGCAAACATATCCGTGTTACCGAGGAAAAAGGGACAGGTACAACAACCACTACCATTTCAACTATACGCGGCGAACAACACAACTATAGCTACGTATGGTGAAAAAACGATAACACTCGATCTTAATCTACGCCGACCGTACCTGTGGAAATTCATCGTAGCTGACGTCACAAAACCTATACTTGGAGCCGATTTCCTTCAGCATCACCAACTCATCGTCGACTTGAAAAATCGAAGATTAATCGACGGTGTGACTAACTTACAGGTCAATGCCCCGATACGAGTATCGAGCGTACCTACAGTACGCAGCATCGATATGTCGCAGTCGTACCACGACATATTAGCCCAATATCCCGGCATAACAAGACTAACAGCGATGCAACTAAACTCCGATATCCACGTGCAACATTATATAGAGACAACAGGACCACCAGTACATAGCCGAGCTCGCCCGATTCCACCACATCGCTACGAAATAGTGAAAAAGGAATTTGAGAAGATGATTGATCAAGGATTATGCAGACCAAGCAAAAGTCCATGGTCATCACCTCTCCACATTGTACCAAAGAAGAATGGCGACATCAGAGTGTGTGGTGATTATCGTCGACTAAACTCTATCACCATACCCGATCGCTACCCCGTTCCTCGTGTCAAAGATTTCACACATCACTTATCTGAAAAATCAATCTTCTCGACAATAGACCTCAACCGCGCCTACCAACAGCTGAGAGTGAGAGAAGAAGATATCGAGAAGACAGCCATCATAACTCCGATGGGATTATTTGAATTCCCACGTATGTGCCCTGGTTTGAAAAACGCGGGACAAACTTTTCAACGTTACATCCACGAAGTTCTACGAGGACTAGACTTCGTTTTCCCATTTATCGATGACTTACTGTTAGCATCCGAAAACGAAGAACAACACCGAAAACACCTCCATGTAGTACTAAAACGACTAGAAGAAAACGGCATCACCATCAACCCCGCCAAATGCAACCTAGGAAAATCAGAAGTCCTATTCCTAGGTCACTCCGTAACAAAAGAAGGCATCAAACCACCCCAACATAAAATCCAAGCAATCACAGATTTTCCACAACCAAAAACAATAGAAGAATTAAGAAGATTTCTCGGAATGATCAATTTCTATCGCGACCATATTCCGAACGCCGCACTACTGCAAGCGCCACTCAATTCATATTTACATAATGTCAAGAAACGAGATAAAACTCCGATCACATGGACCGACGAAGCATCGCAAGCATTCCAGCAATGTAAAGCTAGCATCATACAAGCAGCTCTACTCGCTCACCCATCACATCACGCTACCCTCGCTGTGTTCTGCGACGCATCGGACAACTCAGCTGGCGCCGTCCTACAACAATACATAAACGAAACATGGCAGCCGCTTGGATATTTTTCCAAGAAATTCAGTGACGCGCAAAAGAAGTACTCTACCTACGACCGAGAGCTACTCGCTATATATATGGCTGTCAAGCATTTCCGTAAAATATTCGAAGGACGCCACCTAATAATATTTACGGATCACAAGCCGCTAACATTCGTAATGACAAAAACGCAATCGAATACCGAAACATTACGAAGAACGAGACAACTTTTGTTTATCAGTGAATTTACCACCGACATACGACACGTGAGCGGTAAACAAAACATCGTCGCTGACACACTCAGCCGCATAGAAACAATCTCGTGTCCATCTGCGATAAGCTTCAAGGACATAGCAGGTGCGCAAGAAAGAGACAGCAACATTCAAAAATTATTACAAGAGAACAACATTATTCTCAAGAAAGTAATAATACCTAATACAGACGTCGAGTTATACTGCGAAACATCTACACCTTATATACGACCTTATATACCAGAAGCATATAGACAAGAAGTTTTTACAAGCGTGCACAACATCAGTCACCCTGGTACGCGCACGACTCGCAAACTCGCAACTCAAAAATACTTCTGGCCATCAATGAACGCAGACATCAGCCGCTGGACTCGAACCTGTATACAATGTCAGAAAAGTAAAGTACAACGTCACACGTTCTCAGAAATCTCATCCTTCCCACAAAGTGATCGATTCCAACACGTGCACATCGATATCGTTGGCCCGCTACCTACAACAGCTCAAGGACATCGTTATTTAGTTACGATGATCGACCGACTAACGAAATGGCCCGAAGCAATCCCGACAGACGAAATATCAGCTGATCGAATAGCCGATATTGTGTATCAACATTGGATATCGAGATTTGGATGCCCGACGACACTAACAAGCGACCAAGGTCGCCAGTTCGAGAGTCAGCTGTTTCAAAACTTAATGAAACAAATGGGAATCAAGAAACAACGCACCACCCCTTATCATCCACAAAGCAATGGAATGGTCGAACGATGGCACCGCTCGCTCAAAACATCTCTACGCGCAAAACTATCCGACACAAGTACATGGGTCAATGAACTCCCTACTGTGTTACTTGGTTTACGAGCAGCGCTACGTACAGACACCGGAGTGAGCGCAGCTGAACTTACCTATGGATACAACCTACGCCTACCTGGTGATTTCTTTACAAGTACCAACACACCTGCAATGGATTATACCTACGTCGAAAAATTACGTGAAATCATAAAAGTAAACAAACCGCAAGCAATCACCGAGCATCACAGCAATAATAAGCGTGTATTCGTGCATCAAGATTTACTTAAATGCACTCACGTGTTTATTAGAACCGATGCAGTAAAGAAGCCACTCCAAGCTCCGTATGAAGGTCCCTACCGCGTTATAAGCCGAACTGAAAAAGTATATAATATACAGTTACCTAATCGGCAAGCAAATATTTCGATTGACCGACTGAAGCCTGCATACGTTATAGCTGAGAATAACAACGATAATATTACCTTATCACCAAGCGAGATTACCATCACCTTAACACCAAGCAAGGATACCATCACCTCACCACCGTGCAAGAATATTACCTTACCTCCAAGCGACAATACCGTTACCGTACCTCCAAACCATATTACCAATACCATTACCAAGGAAAGTACCACAGCCAAGCAACAAGCGCGAGTACCTAAAGTCAGCGTGACGTCACATCCCGCTACCAACATGTAGGGATGCCCAATACGATGCGATATATCGAAATATCGATACAGCGCTATACGATATATCGATATTTAATACGATATTTCGGCCATACGATGCGTCTCGATATATCGTATTCCAATAAAATATCGCATTAACGTATCGAATATTCAAATCAAAGTATACTTTGTTTAAAATGTACCGTGAAGATCCAATATTATTATCAACATTTCGATACAAGCACATTATTTACTTTATTTGTCTGTGGTAGCAACTTCGGTGCCTTCCGAACGTCTCTTTTTTTTAGCTGGATCCACACTATCAGAAAGCCGTAACAGGATAAATCCACAGCGGTTATCCAAATTATTATTTTTACGCAGTTTGAGCGCTGATAAGTGGCAACTGTAATTTTTTTTAATGAATAAACCAACCTTCCATACATATAAATTACTTTTTTTTATAACATACAATATTTATTGTAAAAATTAAAGAATGGTATGTATTTCTTTAATTTTTACGATATATTTAGTGTTTTAATAATATTTTACCTACGAAATAACCTACCCAATCGATGTACTCAAGCGATACGGTTACGATGCGATATATCGATACAAAGGTATGCGATAATATCGCGTATCGATACAAAGCCATTCGATTCGGTTACGATGCGATATATCGATACAACACACTTTTTTGGGCATCCCTACCAACATGACGACTCGCTCTGGCCGTCCGGTCAAGCTGCCGGTACGCTTCGCTTGAGGGGGAGTACTGTAGCTACCTACCACGTTATGACATTCTGTTAAGAAATAATGATCCAAACAGTTCTGAGAAGAACTTGGTAGCCACAGTAGGTATACAACGTTTTGACAACAGTGATAAGAAACAAGGAAGCATACAGCCCTGAGAAGGACTGACACCAGATGCCACGCGTCGTCTCCAGGAACACCAGGATCTTCGATCGCCGCGTTTAGCGATTTCTGTTTAGCTCCGCACACGACCGTGGCTACCTAGGAAAGAAAGCGCGGGAAAAATAGGCACCCCTATTTATAACTTTTGCCTGCTCGCAGCTGCACGCCGTAAACAACACAGGCGCCCCCGTGCGGAATCCAAAATTGTAACAATGTCCTGTGTTGTGATTAGTCGAAATTCCACTAATCTTATTGGTTCTGTTTTTCTAAAATGTTTTGTAAATTTAATGTACAAGTTATTATTCGTCAACTCAGATTTTTGTCAGTGTGCTGTATTGTGATTAGTCAAAATTACTCTTTTCTTATTGGTCGTGTTTTTCTAAATTGTGTTATAATTTTAATGTAGAGCCCTTTATTGGTTGAGTCACATTTTTGTAAATAGTATAAATAACGTGTAAATAAATATTCGACAATTATTCGCACTTCAAACTTCAACACGAGTTTTCTTCACCCTTCTGATATACTTACTTCAAGGAGTCACTATAGCCACCAAACCTTTGCTATCCAATATACTGCCACCAACGCTAAATTATGTTATATTGTATGTGTAATGAATGAATGATGTAATGCATTATGTATATGGACTAGTTCCGAAATAAATTATTTTAATTTAATTTAATTACATAGTATTAACATTTTAATCATCCTAACAACGAGAAATATTCCAAGGGCAGAAAACAATTCTGCACTTTATTAGTAATTGTCTAATGTATATTTAGCTTCTATTTTCCTCATCAACGTAGCCACGTACCTACTTACTCATCCTCAACTACACCACAAAAGGAATGGCAAAATAATCCATTCAAAATGTTAGTAACACTAATAACATTTTTAAATAATTACTTTAAATATTTTTTTCATTTTGTGGTGAATTTTTAATTTGGCAGTTTGATAGCTTTTATATAGAAAATATGTCAAACTTTATTATTTTACTCCCCAGTTACAAGTTACTGACAATTCAAAAATAAAATTATAAAGCCTTAACCAAACATTTTATACAATTACAGGTATAGACTCAATGATACCGCAATTAAACCTTCTTATTGAGGAGTCACAGAGCAGTTGCGGTATCAACCACGCTCTGACACGTATGGATGTGGTTCGCTCCATAATAAAGACTCCAAATGCTTGGGAACTAAGGTTCCAAGGTGTCAACCTGTCCGGAGCTGACCTTAATAGGTTGGACCTTAGAAATATTAATTTTAAGGTAAGTGTGTTTGACAATAAAAAAAAATATTTCCTTAAATTATATTTACCTTTTCCATGGAAAGACTTACAAAAACTTGGTTATTACAAATATAGAAATTGACAGCTTTTTCAAAATGTCAAAATTACATAACAAAATCACTAAAAACCTATTATTCAGCTCATCATCATCATCATCATATCAGCCAATAGATATTTATGCCGGAAATAGGCCTCCCTTAAAGACAGCCACAATGACCGGTCCTGCCCCTCTAGCCAAGTCGCAAACGATAATCGTAAACGCTCGGTAGGTACCAATAGATTTTAAACTTTATACCCCAGAGCCTTAAGTTAAAAATCTATTAAAGATTTCTAAGCGTTAGCGACTGGAAATAACGAAAACGCTATGCAATCTTTATTAGATCTTCAACATAAAACCAAGCACATAAAGTTGAAGATCTATTAAAGCCTGCTCAGCGTTTGCGTTTATCGTTTGTTACATGGCTACAGGTGCTGTGCTGCACGCATCTAGCTATTTCCTGTGATCTTTACCTAGTCCACCTGATGCCTTCCCACACAGCGCCTTAAAGAGCGTGGTCGCTACTCGAAAGCCTTACGACCCCAACGGCCGTCCGCTATACGTGCTATTCAGTTACTAAATCTTATTTCTATGTTTTTAATTGGCATTTCATAATTGTTATTATTTTATCACTTTAGGGACTCCATGAAGTCTTCAGCTTTTGATTTCTTTAAGAAACTGAGACTTTAAAGGCCTTTACCTTGCAGCAAGATAAACACCGCAGCTAGAACCGAAGACCTATTTAATACAATTATTGAACATATTACTTTTTATTATATTTCAGTATGCATGCTTGTCCCGATGCAACTTGAATGGCGCTAACTTATCGCACTGCTGTTTGGAGCGCGCAGACTTGTCACATGCGAATTTGGAAGGTGCCCAGCTTTTAGGTGTTAAAGCCCTATGTGCCAATATGGAAGGTAGGTTTGGCTTTGGCATATATGAGACATTTCTAAAGGCCTATTCCCGTGCCAGGGCAGGCCTCCATCACTCGTTCAAGGTTACTCTCTTAAGTGCCTACGGCTCGCCTGCGCCCGGGCGCAACGAATCCAGTCGGCTGGCACGCGCTCGCTTGAGTGTACTATACCTACCGCGATACCGATACCGCGATGATACTCGCGCCTTCAATAATGTCTAAACCTCGCAATGCAATTTGTAGTGTACATAAAATACATATTTCAGTACATACGACTACACAATAATACTTTATAGTCACCTATTCTTTTGTGTAATCATTTCTCAGCATAGATATCCCTAGCGCTGTGTTGTATGACGCGCGTTATAGCTATCTCTCTCTCACGCACGAACGTGTTGTAGGTAATTATAGCGATAAGTGTTGGGTTTTCTCTATGGAGTGAAGTATCTGTAATTATTTAATCTGTGGCCGGGGTGCGAAAGAATGCACAGAGCGCGATACCTGTGCCCTGGCCAATGGTAGTCAGAGAAACACAGTGGGGTTACCAAGGGTTACCCAGGAAAAAAAATATTGCTATAGTGACAATCAATGTAGAAAACTTGTTCAAATGTAAATGTTAATTGCATTATTTTTACTTTAATTGAAAAGTAATCAGGCTTTCAGGGCTAAAATCATTACATATCTGATTCAATTATTTATTAGACAATTTTGTAGAGGATAATGCAATTTTTAATTGAAACATTGTACTTCCAAACACATTTTTTAATTGTTTCCGTACACTAGGAATTTTTCCTGTATACACAAACAGCCATACCCAAATCAACTATCTGTAAGTCAGATGTATGACAGATAATTGATCCGCACGGGAATCGGACCTACGACACGCAGCACAACAGCCAACCATACCGTCAAATTCACACTCTACCTCTTACAAACAAACAAACTTCACTACTTTATAATATTAATATACATTATTTATTGTTTTACGATTACAGGTGCCAATTTAAAAGGTTGTAACATGGACGATCCTACAGGATCAAAAGCTTTGATGGAAGGTGTCAACTTAAAAGGTAAATTAAAAAACAAGCCTAACATATAAACCTGTACTAATAATATAAAGCTGAAGACAGTTTGTTTGTTTGTTTGAACGCTCGAATCTTGGTAACTACTGGACGGATTAGTTTATCCGAACGTTGGCGCGAATTTGTTGCTCGCTCCTTCTCAAACGGCTGAGACTCCGACACTTACTTTTTTTAGCCACCGTTTGCCGGTATGCTTAGGCCCCATGTAATAAGGGGGCGAGCCTATTGCCATTAACCAGGCACAAATCCTAACTCCGAGCTGCTACTGAGAATTTCAAAGGAAAACCCAATAACGCTTTTTGCTCGACCTGGGTATCGAATCCAAGATCTCTAGCGTAGCAATCGCGCTTAGGATCACTAGGTTAACGAGGCAGTTAAGAATAAGGAAAGAGTACTTAATTAAATTAATACTTGTGTTGTGACAAATTGTTTACAGGTGCAAACCTAGAAGGAAGCAACATGACGGGCGTCAATTTACGTGTGGCAACACTGAAGAATGCAAACTTACAGAACTGTGATCTAAGGTGTGCCGTCCTTGCTGGGGCTGATTTAGAGGTACATACTTATCATATGAAGAAAAGTATCGAATAATGTACGATATCCACCAACTGGGTGGCATCGGAGCGCATTTACACTGTGCTAAAGAAAATTCAGACTTCTACATAATATTTAAGGTTCATGTTTGCATGGAATCTACACTGCCTGGAACACGGTTAGCACCGCGCCCATGCCGTTCTAAGCAGTATAAATTCCATGCAAACATGAACCTTATTTATTTAAAATTCATCGTATAATATTAAACAAAATGGTAAACATATTTTCAACTCGAAAATTGATTTAAGTATATTGAATATTTTTACTTGTTAATGTAGAAAAGTATTTGATTATTCGACACTCTTGTGTTGGAGTATTGTCCCATAATAAAACCGACCTATTGGTACAGTCACCGTCGTAGTACGGAGATTTAATAGAATAGGTAAGTAGTCTAGCTTGTACTGGTATTTTTACCACTGATTGTGTATGACTGTCCTACCTATATTATTTTCGTAATTACTGTGCCAATAAATGACCGCATTCGTTTTATGCGCCATCATTTTTTAACATGTCGCTCGACTATTTCCCTTTCGTCGTCCATTTATTTTAAAATTAGAAATTAAACACAGAATGTTTTTTTCCAGTGTTGTGACTTATCGGGCAGTGATCTCCATGAAGCGAATCTCCGTGGTGCCAATCTAAAAGACGCGGCTTTCGAGCTGATGCTCACTCCGCTTCATATGTCCCAAACTATCAGATAAATTATTTATTCTATGCTTTTAATAAATGTTTACGTTGACGCTTACGTTTTTTAATTTAATCCCAACAGTTTTGCCACTTTGCCAGTTAAATGAATCGAACAAACAAACCATTAATTTGGCTATAATGGAAGAAATATACTTATAGCATCAGCTGTCGTTTCTCGTAAATTATGAGTATTTTTTTAACCCTTTATATGTGAACCGCTATTTTATATACTGATCACCTTACAGATTTTGAGTCAGTACCCGATATAGTATAATAAAATTAATACAGTACAATAAATTAAGATTTCTAGCGGCATGTGTAGCAATAACGATGAATAGAGGTACCTAATGAGAAAGATTCGCATCACACACACATAAAATCATCAGAAATAAATAAGTAGGTACATGTTCAATAAAGTTTTGTTTTCAATTTCATTTTCAGGTATCTGGTGGTAAATGAGAACACACTTGATACTATTTTGTCATGAGGTTGGTTCATGTAGAAATAGAGATGCACACAAAATAGACAGCTGTCAAAAATATTTGTGATCCTCAAAATCTTTATCAGTTTACCGTGCACTAGCTAGTATTACTAATAGTAGTACGTAGTAGTATTTTCCGTGCACATTGATACTTTGGTTTCTATCTGCAATGATATTATTTGAGAAAAAAGACCAATATCTACGTTTATTACAAATAATGTGTTTAGTCGATTAAACACAGGACACGTAAAATTCTTTTTAGTAAAATAGGCGCTACTCTAAATCGTTTTTGTTGGCAGGTTGGTGGCATTTGTTTTTTATTCGCGACTTCGCGTTCTATTTTTGTGTGTGACGGTTCCGTCTGGCGGAGAAGGATTTTATTTTGCAAATAATTTTGATGGTTTTCGTTTAGATCATCGAAATCCCTGCAGAAGAGCTCCCGATTGCGGTATATTAACAAAATGCAGAACGGAGACGGTACGCCAACGGCCGCGGATAGCAGTAAGTTTTCCATTTTGTTGTTAAAAAATAATGGAATAACAATCATTATTCCACTGTTTTATTTACCAATTTAGAGAAAATTCTAGTTGGAATGCGTGTAAAAATACATGAAAAATGATTTCTTACTAGAAAGCACATGTTTTTCGAAATACCCACATATAATCGATGATGAAAACTGCGAAGTTTCTTCGACGCTGGTGCAAAATACTTATTGTAGAATCGGATTGCAGCTGTAATTTCACTTGCGTTTGAGTATTTCGTGCATCGATTACCGCGATTTGGGTTGTTTCCTCGGCTTGCAATTATTGATACTGTGGGTAGCTTAATAATTGGAGTGTGAAGCATGACTCACATTCTTCTGGTCTGCCCACCTCTTTTGTAAAAATGCAACTGATTTATTAGAATAGCGCGGAGTACAACGTACTCGCGGCGGTATGTCACATGGAAAAGTCAAGAAAGTTGGAGAGCTGAAGTAATTAATATAATATTTAATTACCCCCATGTACCTTCACTGTGCAATGTGTGAGGTCATTTTAGATTTTCTATTTGCATTGAATCATCAGTTCGAAGGTCTGCAGGTAGTTGCCTCATCTATCTTTATAGATATGAGTGTGCAATTAAGGAATTCTTTACTTAGTTATCTTTTTAGCATATTTTTTTGTCTACCTACATGTTTATAGATTATCGGGGACAATTTATTTAAGTGTGGGCTGCATAGGTCATGGTTGAATTATTTATCAGTTTGTCAGCTTTCCTGATTATTTACTTGTTATTTCTCAGTATGTTTATCGTTTGGCATTTATCTTAATGTGTACAAACTTATGTTATCACTATGGTAATAAGTTTATGCATAGGTTTATTACTTGCATTGAGTGTAATGCCGTCTGATTGGAGTTATAGACATTATCATTATTTAATGTCTTTAAAACATACATTACATAGCCATTACTAACACATATCGCCCAAGAAACTAAGTATCTTTGAACATATATTTTTTTTTTTTTTTCGGAGCGCAAAATCATTATTTATTTTAAGTCAAACATCGAATATTATGCACGCAAAACATTGTGTATTGGATTACGAAGATATTATAGAAGGTCAAAACTGTACCCAATAGTATAGTTTTGACTTTCCATATCTTTGTAATAAGAAGGTATGGTCTGTAACAAAAAAAAAACCCAAAAATACCATTTCAATGACAGGAAGAAAATGTTAGTTTCATATTGTTATTGTCTTTTTAACCATAATAATTTATGTGGTATGCAATCCAGAATTTACATAAATACAATAAAACTTTATAACTCTTCAATGTATAGGAATACTTAGAACTGCATAATATTTTATCAATTTCATAACACACTAGTGTATTCCCTTCTTATTTTTTTCTAATAGTTCAGAAGCTCAAAATAGTCATCGTCAGTCAGTCAGTCGTCAGTATCGCAGATGTCTAAAACCTGTCCACTGTCAGGCAGACTTCTAAAGTGCGAATTGTTTAATCAAAATTTGACAGTTAACCACATTGGCAGCGGTTGCCACTTAACATCAGGTGGGCCATAGGCAAGTATGCCAACCAATGACATAAAAAAAAAAAAACAATTAAAAATGCACCATAACTTTAATAATACTGCAGTAGGCAAAAGAAATCCTAATCCTTATCACAAATCACATTTCTATTAGCTAGTATTTTAATCTTAGTAACAAAACTCTATTACAGTAAACATGTTAGGAGTGTGTATGACACAGGTGTTGTATTTCATCCATGTCTTCACCTTGGATTGTACTAAGTTTTCTATGCCACATGTTTACTAAGCATACAATATAGTCATCAGGCTTAATGCTTGTTTAACTGCTTTGATTTTTATAGAAAAATACATAAGTAGTCTATATAATCGGGACATCAAACTTTATGGCTGCTCGGAAGTTAGCTGCGAGTGCTGGTTAGCACAGGTTTATTAAAGTTCATAATAATTTTAGAAAGATTGAAAAGAGAGGTTTATAAATGCAAAAAAATATATAAAATTGAAATTGGATTAAATAAAAATAAAAAAAAATATCATCACGCCTGTTTTCCTGAAAGGTTAAGCAGAGGTGTACATTGGTACACCTCTGCTTAACCTTTCACATGGTGTACATTGGTACACCCACAGTCGGCTGGTATGTTTTAGGTCCTATGTAATAATATATGTGCTAAAAGTACCTATACTTTTAGCATGTTTAAATATCACCTACGTCCCTGGACAGAACAGGTAAAAATAAAATGAAAACAGACATTTACAAGTTTGACAGTCAATCAGCTCTAGAGTCATTTCATAATGTACCACGGCATCTTGTTTTTGCTCTTGAACTTCAACTGAACAGCCAGTGTTAACAAGGTCACAATACCAATCATGTTCAATCAATAAAACTTTCTATGTAACCATAATATGGCTATAATTTTATAGGAACATAAAAAAGCGCTACTTCGTTTTTTTAATTTTTTTATACTTATGGTGCAGTTGCTATCTATATTTTGTCAGAGTACTTCGGGCAGTGGTTCTTAACCTTTCAGATTTTTAGGGCCATTTGTCAAAATTTTTCTTTTGCCATGTACCACTACTTGCTTGGTAATAGAAAATAAAGGGGTGGGCCTATTTTTTGCACGCAAGTGTATATATATTTTTTTAGAATCTCAAACAAAAGACACACAAATCACGATATAAAATCAAAATTTAACAAAAGCTATTCAGTCACTGCTCTGCCCCCTTGTGTCGTAGCGTGATTTTATAGAGCCTATACAATTCCTCTTGAATCTGGCAATCATATACAAAAATGTATGTCCAATTTGACTGGTGGTAGTTCCAGAACTCTCATCTCTTATTAGTATAGATTATGATGATAATATTGCAACCACTTGTAGTACGTTTAGGGTTCGCGGACGACTGGTTAAGAATCACTGACTTAGAGTATGAGTGGCTTTGACAAAAACGTTTTGTTTGCAATGATCATTTCGTCTGTGAGATCAATTGATGCTTGTTTAGGTACTTTGAGTGGAAAGTAAGCAGCTCAAAGTGGTATTGACCTTGATTTTATGGATGCAAACAAATTGGTATTCTATAAAACTTAAAATGAAAAATGAATTATGATTTCTACACTTCCTAAAATACGCCGATTTTCTAATTAGATAGTTACCGAGTTAGGTACGTCTTTTTCGCTCTTACTATCCCGCATCTTGCATAATGTTGCGGGTTCGATATCGGCCAAGTACCAATGTGACATTTTAAATTCATATTATACTTTAAGTATATCTTGGTGGTCTTACTTTATCTTGGACATCAGTGACAACGATGAGGAAACCTGGGAATTAGATAATAAAAGTCTCAAATCGCCGACCCGCCTTGACCACGCGTGGCGATCAATGTTCGTGCCTTCTCTTTATGAGAAGAGGCCTGCAATATAGGCTGATGTTTCATGGAAATTTCATAATTCCGGCTAAAAAAGTATATTTTTTCTTGTATCATAGGCCATTCGTGAGTACATAGCAAGCCCCCAGAGCAATAATATAACGCAATGTCCGTTAAGTCAGACTGCAGGGTGACGCATTAATTAATCAATTTGACGGCCACTATAGGACGACTGCGCATGTCTACCTAAGCCGGCCAGTTACAATCTAATAAATCTAGACTTTTAGGCCTGAGGCCTGACTAGCTTCAAAATTTGATCAGTGAACAAAAATAAAACCAGCTCCGTGCGTGTAGGGTTCCGTAGTGGGCCGGTTGTTAAATGGTTTTCAGTTTTCACACGCGCGCAATTTTGTAGAACTACTTATCTAACGATACGCCACACCATGGGACAGACGTAAAAACAAAAAATATCCCCGCTTTCCGTGTAGGGGTCCATTTCTAGATTTTTATTACGTTATTTTAATGTCAAATTTTAGCATTCTAATGCTAAAAGTCTGGAGAGAGAGTTAAGTTGCGGGCAGAAAACATGGAGAAACTATAAAGGTTCCTTATTGACAACGGAACCCCATAAAACCTAAAAATTGTAGCGACATTGCAGTCGACCGTGACGCGCCCACAAAAAAGAAATAAACACTTAATGTAGCTATGGCAAATAAAATAAAATATCGCTATCAAGAAATAACGTTTTGGCTGTAACAAATAATATTACAGGTATGCATGATATGCATCAATGGGCGCGGAACTTGCGTCAACCGAATACCGGGGTCCCGACTTTTGGTCCTGGGACCATACGTCGGGACCCCGGGTTTTAGGCGGTAAAAGTCCGACATAACCCTCCGTTCATCCCAGAAGGCGGGTATGAATAAGAATTTCCCCACGAAAAAAAAGATATGCCTATGTTCTATGTTAGGGGGTTTGGTTTTCGCACTTAGTCCTACATTAGGCCATTGTGCGTGAGCCGTGGTGGGGGTTATTCCAACCAGCCCACCTCCCTCCAAAAGCAGATCAGTCTTCCCGGTCTCCTCAGGGCGTCCGCAAGGGATTTTGGTGTTCCAAGGATTTCTTTGCGGATCTGGGCGACGCCTGTGCATTCGAGGAGCACGTGCGCCACCGTCTCTTCTGCCTCCATGCACGCTCTGCACAGAGGACTGTCTGCGATGCCTAAAGTGTGGAAATGTTTAAGTTTAAAAAGATATGCCTTAATAAATTCCACGTGTGCTACGTTTTATTAGGTGTCACATTTGCCACTCACGCGCATTGTTAAAGCTAACAAGGGTACTAGAATGCGTCACGAATCGTAATGGACGCGGCGAAATCGAGAACTACTTTGAAATTGTACTCTATTTGACAGATCGCAGTCAAAGTCAAAGCATTTATTTCAATAAGACAAGCAGTTTTGAATTGTCAATTGGCATTGCGTTTTACATTTTTCCCTTACAGACAGCGTCGCCATTGTAACACCGTAATATCTTTCAGGGGATTTTAAAACCTACCACCTACTCATGAATATGACAAACTTATTAGGCACTGGAGCAATTCTGAAAGAAAATCAGCTATAACATAATGTAAATTTTTAAATATTTCTTATTTCTTTTTTCTTCTTTCTTTCTTATTTCTTTCTTTCTTTTCTTTTCTTTTTATTTGTATGTATGTGTATGTTTCTTAGTTGGTTCTATAATACTTTTATACCTGAAAGATTTGTAGGTAGTGATCGTTTATTTACAAATGTTTGTTGGAATTTTTAACCAATTCATGTAATTCACAAGTAATCTATTCTATACTGCAACTAGCTTCAACATTCTGTAAAAATTCTTGACGATTCAAAAGTGCCTGTACATGGTCTCTAACTGAAATAAATTACTGATATAATAAAGCTAAAGTTTTTTGTTTAAACGCGCTGATATCTGGAACTAGCTGTCGGATCAGAAAGTAATATTTTTGTATACCTAAAACTAGATCAATCAGAAATAGTAAAGTATTAAAATCACGCTACCACGCACGGGAGCGGAGCAGCAACCAAAGACTCAACCGAACGCGGGGTATAGCTCATCACATAATATATTCGTTCAGTGTAGCTATAACATATAGGGGACAACACTGGTATTCTTAGTATATACCTCATAATCCAATGAAAACTTTACTGGTAATTACGAATTAAATAGCCATTCGTCTTTAGAAAGTGTTATAGCGTGATGCGAACATACGTGAACTGTCGATAAAATTAATCAATAGCATTGCTATTATAAACATATCGAAACGTCTAAACTTCACTTCAAATACTCATAATTCACTGTGCATTATTATGTCGCACATAAAATTTATATGGAGGTACTAACTAGGGTTGGCAAAAAATTTTCACAGTAGGAAAACTTGTGTCGTACTTTTTCTACTTTTTTTAAAATTAATGTAGGTACTAGGTATGTTCTATTGATGCCTTCTGTTTTTTTTGGCACGCAATATAGATATCTCATACATTCCACTTGACATTTTTTGACAACCCTAGCACATTACACCGTTTATATTACTTAGGTACTACAAAACGCTTCCCAGCAGTTTACGGTTTTATACCACCCGACATTCCTATAGCATTCCAACTGTTGAATATAACGGTCGTTTACCTTAGTTTATGCATTCGTTTTTCAAATAAACGATTATATTCGGTTTTTCATTCACTTATCGCTGTGACCTAAATTTGAAATCGCGTTTGATTCGTTAGTGGCATAATACATAGTCAATTGAATCATTTTTCTTACGATAATAGAAGCCTAGTAGAACCTCGACCGTAAATTACTTAGTTAAAAATTACATTTTAAATACGGATTGTCTATAACTCCATTCATCATCTATCCATAGACAACTGCGCTGTCAAAAGTTCTCATTTGAAGCCAATATTTTTTACGTTTACGTGAGTCTTGTCATCGACACATCTTGCCAACAATCTTCCTACGCTCTAGGTTCACAGAGCAAAAAAAGAAAAAGTTCATTGACCTACAATAAAAATACTCTCATACTCTTTCAGCCAAGAAACCGGTGCTCGAGGAGATTACCAAGCATTCGTTCCGGCTGAAGGTATGGCGTCATCTGGAGACGAATGGGCTGGCGATGTTCCCGCGACCAGTCTACAACCGGATCCCCAACTTCAAAGGGGCTCCGGAGGCCGCCGCCAAACTTGCTGAGCTGGACGTTTTCAAGAATGCTAGCACCGTGAAAGTCAACCCTGATAAGCCGCAGGAGGCTGTGAGGTAAGTGGCTTATCTACTGTATGAAAGGGAACTGCGTCTCGTTTATGACTTAGTCATTTTGGATTCATTCAGATCAAGTAGTAGGTACCGTCAGCAACAGAATAGAAATAGAAATGCGAAATGGATCTAAAATTAACATAAAATGAACTCTTAGGTATAGCTAAAATTCTGAATAGCCGTGAGTTGCGTTATTTCGTGTCTATTTAAATGATATTTAAAAGTAACATTGTTAATCGACTTTTGTTGCTGACCGTACTTCAGTTCCGAACTTCGGACAAGGAGACTGACTCAGTTTTTTGTATCGCATCATATTTGCCTGCCGTTGATTAACAAGAAATCTATATTTTTTTTTATTCATTAGACAGGCAATAGAATTAGTACTAAATTAGCCTTTCTCATCAATGTTAATAGGTAACATTTTTGACTAAACCTCTAGTAGGTACTGTCATTAGGAAGCACTAGACTTTTCTTTGTACCTAATCGTGTTGATTGAAGTCTGACCAAGACACTCTTGGGGTACGACGTCAAATGTAAACGTTTACACAATCAAATAGGTAGGTTTCTTGGAAAAACGACTAAATAAATTATATATACAGTTGGTTTAATTGAGAAATTCCAATAAAGTGACGATTATAGTTCAGGGCCATCAGATAATCACAAGTAAATCGATCGATAGATTGCTGAATAATTGATGGTTTATCGATTTCTTCCACGCTACGTGTTACCGTTTCAAGTGCAACCTAATTTATTATATTTTTTTATTGTGACATTGAGAAAGTAAATTATAAATTTTAAACGCAAAGAAAGTCAAGCACGACACGAATTAAAGTGTACATAGCGCTCGCATTTGTACCTCTTATATCATCCTTTCGTGCGGTTGGAGCGTTCCGCGCCGCTAGCTGATTGACGGCTCACAGCTTAGAATCGCACCAGCCTCGTGAATTTAAAACGTTACCTTTATCTTGCGTCGTGCACAGTTGATTCGAGTTAGCCGGAGAGCACGGGACACATTCCAGAACTCGTATAATACAGGGTTAATTTTAGACTATAGCATAGAGGTGTCTTACTGAAACGCCTAAATAGTCTTACTGAAAGAATTACATGTAATTTTCAGTCGGTTTATTGGCAGAAAGTTATAAAAAGGCAATAAAAATAGCTACGTTAGCACGTTATTTACTTTCACTGTTACTATGAATATACGCTATATTTCACGCACGTTATTGTTTCCCCGGGGTCAATGCCCTGCGTTGGTTACGTCAAAGTTACCTCAAGGGAATGGGCGAGCTAAAAATTTTGTTAGAACACAGTTTGAAAAAGGAATAATATTTAAGAATGTTTAAATTACAGTAGAAATAGAATAAATACTCTGAAAATGAAAAAGCAGTTAGCAATCTACCAAATGTTTTGTCTTCGTTTTTAACAATAAAACATTTTTGTCCTAGCGGCAACAAGCAGTAATAAAATTACACAGAACTAACGTTTAAAATCCCTAGCCGAGAGTTCTGATTGGATTTCTCTAATGGACAATAAATTTCTCAATTGGAGCGCGAGATTGAAACTCTGCTACAAAATAATGGCGACGGGCGGCGAACTAACAGTGTAGTTATTTTGTCCGATGAAACAGTTGAAATTCTTCGCTACTTTATTTTCAAACGAACTGTTGTAATAACAGTAGCACCACAGAGCTTGGATTTGTGCCCGGTTAATGGCAATAGGCTCTATTACATGGGACCTAAAACATACCGGCGGGCTGTGGGTTTACATTGGTACACCTCTGCCTAATCCTTCGGGGAATACAGTCGTGATGGTATATATATAAAATATATGTATGTAAAAAAAGAAAATTTGTACTCCGTCTACGCTTTATCTGGCTTTTCTTTCACTATGTAAGCACCATAGTGAAAGAAAAGCCAGATGAAGCGTAGACGTCCGGATGGACCCCTTTATCAGGAAAAAATGGAAGTTTATGTTGGACTCCTACTAACTGAAAACCCCTGATGTTCTTCTGCTTCCATGATTTCGGAGATCAGGATTTACTTGCATGATGCTCTGAAACGGCTTTTTTCAACCTGACCTATGAATGTATCTACTGAGTACGAGTAGAGTGCCAGTCCTCAGATTTAGGACTTAACGAGCACTTACACTTAACTTATCCATTGTCAGTAGATTTACTTGAACCACCAACAAAACACAGCTTCCAAACTCCGGGCCGCTACTGAGAAATTCGTAATGTAAAAACTCAACACTTTTTGCTCGACCTGGGAATCGAACGAAAGGCTCAAAAGTCGCGCTTGCGATCACCAGACCAACAAGGCAGTCATAATAAATATACAAAGTGCATCGAAAAGCAGAGTTGCCAAGTATGTGCACTACATTGATTATTTACGCAAGCCATGACCAATAACTTGGGTAACACATTCCTTACTTGAATGTTTTATAACTTTCTGCTTTATTACATAAATCGCTGCAAGCCGCTGAAAATTTATACGTTCTGCTAACTTTAATTTAATTTTCTCTATAATGAGCACGTTACGTTGTTGATGTGACTTACGATTATTTTTTTACTAGCTTCTGCCCGCGACTTCGTCCGCGTCACAGTTGATGTGTAATAGGGATAAAAGGGTGTAAAGGGATAAAAAGTAGCCTATGTGTTATTCCAGACTATAATCTATCTTTGTGCCAAATTTCATCCAGATCCATTCAGCCGTTTAAGCGTGAAAGAGTAACAAACATCCATACATCCATACTTACAAACTTTCGCCTTTATAATATTATTAGGATTAGGATATTAGTAGGATATATAATTTGGTTGTTACATATATGTTTTTAGTTGGAAAATGTTAAGTGATGTCATCGGTCTTGTAAACACCTTCATTTTGAATTTAAGCTACTGCACGTGGCTTTGTCCGTGTCAACGTTGATATATTATCCCACGGGAATCTTGCATTTTCCTTGATAAAAAGTAGCCTAAGTGCTATTCCAGACTCTATTCTATCTCTGTGCCAAATTTATTTCCAAAAAAGGGTTTTCATGTGAAACTAATGTGGCAACAGTCGCGATAAGCTCTAAAAACTAGCATTATTTTGTTTAAATGAAAACAATTAGGTATGGTTTTCTATTATCCTGAAAAGTTACAGCGACATTTTATGCGTACGCGCCGGTCACAGCAATTATAAATAAATGTGCATTGCGAATAGTGCAGAATGATAACAGAAACAATAATAACATTTTCTAGTCATAGGATTAGAACTAAAAGTTTATTCGGAACAAAATATTTAATAATGAAATATGAATTTATCACATGAGATATATTGTTCAATTTATATATTGAGCAATTATTTTTTTATTAAAACTGAATTTGTAATTAATCTAATTGAGCTTAATTAATTAATAATTATAATTAATAACTTCAAACTTCAATATGCCAAATTCTCAATGTAAACTTATGCTTAAAAACAGATTTAAAATTTAATTAACGTAAAATATCTAAAATCATTATATTTACTTACTTCGAAAAATGGGAGACATTCTGACGAATCTCTGCTTTGGCTACACTCAATAATTAATTATTAATTACAATACTGACTAAGATACTGTTTACATTTTCTTTGTTTGATCTGATGTACTAGCTACATAATTATTATAATCTAATGCGTTTCTTGGTTTATTTGACCCTGTAATCATTGTGGGCCGTACTATGTAAGCAACACTGTGTCGATAGGAGATATGGATTTTTCACCTATTGAGATCATCCATCATACCATCACGCCTGTACCTATTCCCCAAAGGGTTAGGCAGAGGTGTAACAATGTACACCACAGTTCGCCGGTATGTTTAGGTCCCATGTATTATGGGGAGAGTCTATTGTCTTCGTTTCTGTATTATTCTAGAATTGATTATTATTAAGTATTAAATAATCATTTGTTACTATACCGCATCGACCTGCTTTTGTCTTCAGACCTAAATGTGGATGTTATATCAATTTCATCAATATACATAGTTATTTAAAGGATAGCGCTTTACCTAGACAAAATATAGTCAAAGCAAAAAAAACAAAAGACAATATTATTACTTCTGGCATGTCTCTGAACTATTCGAAATAGTAAATCAACAGCTGAAAAGTACAATAATTTGGTATGTTTGTTAATACGATACTTAATCTTACTCAACAAGGCGTATCCACTTTCACGTAATCGCTACTTGTGTCGTGCACCAATACCTGCCTACTGTAAACTTGGCAAACTATTTTTGGGGTAGGTAACAAGCAACCGGTAGTTTTTATCAGTTCAAAAATTAACTAACACACTATCTGATTTCATGTCTTTCTTTCATTGATTGGTAGACAGAGATAACAACAGCTAATCACATAACTGAGCGTGCTCAGGTTTTGAATTGGGTGTAGTAGGGTTGGTTGGTTGGTCTAGTACATTTTTTTTTTTTAAGACGGGAAATCATCAAATAACTTCCCCCGCCCTGGGCGGGGCGGGAGAGAGTGTCAGACTTTTACTGACTAATCTGACGTCTTTGTTTCTCTTGTGCCCTTTGCGTTCCGGGGGCGCGGTATCTCTTTCGAACAACTCGCAGCCCCGGCAGATTGGTCTAGTACTGGCGTGACCCTTGTTGGAGTCCAAAACGACACAAAATAATGATTTTTGCTCGTATACGGGATATTAGAACGAATTTCATAGCCGTCGTTAACTACGTTTACTAACTACCATACCGCAAAGCAGTGTCTGTGTGTTAAGGGCTGTGAGTGCCGGTGTTTTTACAGGCATTTAAACTTTGTTTCTGCTAGGCCAGTATTGGTCTATAGGTAGCGGTGATCACTTAACATCATAATATGGTCCGCCGGCCTGTTTGCCATCGAAATCGAAAACAATGCTACCCATCAAATTAAGTCACATTTTTGCTAACAAAGGACTTTTATGTTTGGTGTTGAAAATCACTGTGTAATGTTTGATGGTAATACGCAATCTAGCACTAAAAACATGTTGCTCTATGTAACAGCACAGGGATTGTGGCGGTATTTAAAGTTTAATTTGAACACAAAAAATCATAAAAGAAAATTGGAACTTTTATTTGATTTTGGTTTTTGAAACCTATGTTAACGAGGATAAGGTTCGTTAAACCTAACTATAATTGTAAACTCGCGTGCGTTGTTGAAGCAATCACAGTTCCTACGCTAGACTGCTAAACGGTAACTTGCCGCTTACACAATCAGTATTTAACTATAATTATACTGATGATTGCTTTATCATTGATAGACGGTATTAATTAATCAATAAAATCGACACCAGAATATAATTAATTGATATAGTTTAGGAAATAAAAGTATATGTTATTTAGTTTTACCTGGACAACTTCCTTCTCTGAAACAAAATAATCATATTAATTTTCTAAATATGTATTGATTTTAAAGGAAAAATATTCTAAATTGGATGTGTGTATTGTAAAAAGTGACCTTATAATACTTTTTGTATGCCAGTGATATACGCCTCAGACTGGCAAGGCGAACATAGACAATTAACTAATTAATTGAGTCATTACAAATAACAATTCCATCAATAAATTAAAACAATTGATTATAATATTATGGAATGTTCATATTACACACTGAAATTATCTACATTAAAAAAACAACATCACTATCTTAAAATCTAAAAAAAAACCTCTTTCATAAACTGATATACTAATGTAATATGTTTATTTTAGTTAAAGTCCTTAATTTAATTTTAAGAGCAGATATATTTATTTTTACTTTCAAAAAACTTAGTACCTCCCTTATCCACAAAGATGTACTCAAATCTTATCTATACAACCTATTTTTTTATGGTATGAATGAAACCATTTTATAAAACCAACTTGCATATTATGTATTATTTTTCAATTAGTATATTTTGTTTTTCATTCAAAATAATTCAACAAAGGCATGATTATTAATGTAAAACACCCATAAGTGAAATATGACAACGTCGCTTTTTCTTAGGTTTAAATTATGAACGATTAACAGATGGCAATCTGCACTACGTACGCAAAAGTAAAGATTCGTCATACGGATGTCAATTTTTGACTTAAATTAATTATGATTGATGATATCTCCGAAACTACGAATTTTTGGACTGCACATTCTAGAACGTTTTGTATTATTTTCACTTATAGAACACACTTGAGTTATGGGACATAAAAAAACAGGTTGTATATCTGCCTAGCCTTTTCCCAATTACGTTGGGGCCAGCTTCCAGTCTAACCAGATGCAGCTGAATACCAGTGTCACAGAGTACCTAAATAAATAATCAACATCAAATTAATTTCCTTCACCCTCAGGGTCATCTGCCTGGAACAACAAAAGACCCTCTACGTGCCGGTGCCTCGTCTGCAGAAGGGGTTCCTGAACCGGCTGGAGCTGCCTGAAGGAGAGACTGGTCCCGCAGCCATTCGGAAGGCCGTCTCGCGCAACGGAATGGAGTCTTATGGAAAACCCATTGGTAAGTACCTACATATATAAATACCATCACGCATGTATTCCCCGAAAGGTTAGGCAGAGGTGTACCAATGTACACCCACAGTTCGCCTGTATATTTAGGTCCCAGGTAACATGGGGGCGAGCCTATATGCAATAGAATATTATGTGGTATATGTTTTTTTTACACCTTATTGAACACCAGGTTTTACAGGTGGTCATGAAAACACCGCTGTCTTCCTAAGCGATTTTTTTTAATACCACATAAAAACTAACGATTGCCCTTGCCTTAAACTGGCTTTAGTTCTACCAAAACCAGCCAACACACGTCAAAATTTCTCTCATTTCTCAAAGCAATGGTAATGATTTTGTATATTTAATGCTAATTAATTTCACTAACACACATTTGGACATTCCAAAATACATATTAAAATTAATCAGCATTAAAACTTTATACACGAATAGTAATGCAGCATTAAACATATTGAATTATAAACGCAATTAATTTTATTATTAAGAGATCGTAGGTTCCTTTCGGCAGAACTAAGCTTAAGTTGCCACCAGACTTATTGTAGTACTAGAATGACATCATCAGTAAACAGGTGCGTAATACCTACTGCTCTTTTGTACAGGCTTGACCTTGCAACGGCAAAAAATGTCTGTTAACTAGTTCTTATACCGGAGACGCATTGACTCAAGTTTATTATGCAACTAGCTTCTGCCCGCAACTTCGTCCGCGTCACAGTTGATGTGTTATCCTACGGGTACCGTACATTTTCCCGGGATAAAAAGTAGCCTATGTGTTATTCCAGACTATAATCTATCTTTGTGCCAAATTTCATCCAGATCCATTCAGCCGTTTAAGCGTGAAAGAGTAACAAACATCCATACATCCATACATACAAACTTTCGCCTTTATAATAGTAGTAGGATGGTAGCACTTGAATGTCCCATGTGTATTGATCAATTATATTCAATACTTACTTATGCACGTGACTTTGTCTGCGTAAAAGTGAAATCCTACTTGTAATGATAATGTTTGTGAGGATGGATGGATGGTTGATTGGTTGGATGGCTGGATGGGATGGATGGAATGGATGGATGGATGTTTGGTTTGTTACTGTTTCTCGCTTAAACGACTGTAAGGATCTGCATTTATTTAATAATTGAGAGACGATTGTAGTGTGGAATAACACGTAAGTTACTTTTTATCCCGAAAATCATACAATTTTAACAGCTTAAGAATAGTGTATATTTCTACCAATGAAAGTTTTTTTTTGTAATAGTATCAGAATTTTCGGCGATTAGCAATTACAATACTTAAGTAAGTAGGTATATAATATTTATATAATTATAAATTGTTAGGAATTAGGTTTTTTCTTAGGTTTATTCATAGATTGCATAAATAACACTTTAGAAAAATAGTGACCTTACTAAGTACATAAAAACGCTTACTAACCTTTTGATACTAAAGAAAAAATAAAGGGAAAAAACCAAATGGGATTTTGCTAGTGTGTATCGATGGCCCTAACTCACTTTGAATACGTTGGCATCTTTCCAGAGGGCGAAAGTCCTCATGAATATGAACACCTTCTACTATGCGACTAACAATGCGGAATATCTACTTTATTATGTAATATCAAAGTTTAAAATGTATGGAACCGATACTTGTTTGATATTTTATTAGTTAGTTATTCAGTAATTAAAAGGTTCCCTCTTCAAGAATTTTTAGAAGACCTTTCATTGTATACGAGATACCAAGATTGTATTGTATTTTTTATTAATATATATATATATATATATATATATAATATAAATAACCATTACCTATATATATATATTTTTGTATTTTTTATTATGTTTTTATTAAGCACTTTATGCGCCATGATAGTTCATTTTGTTGAACGGTACAATGTTTCTAACAATAATTTGTTAAACTACTACGAGTAGCTTAGGAGATATGAGAGAACATCTGAGTACACATAGCCCCCCCCCCCCCCCCCCCCACTTTACCTTTGCCGTAGTCTAGTAAAAAAAGTCATGATGTTATAGTCTATGTCTATACTAATATTATAAAGAAAAAAGATTTGTTTGTTTGTATCGAATAGGCTCCGAAACTTCTGGATCGGTTTCAACCATTTTTTCACCAATAGATAGCTACATTAGTCCTGAGTAACATGCGCTATATAACATCACGCTACGACTCACGGGAGCGGAGCAGTAACCAAAAACGTAACTTAACATACACATGCATACATAAACTCACGCCTTTTTCCCATGGGGGTAGGCAGAAACCACAGAACGCCACCTGCTACGATCCTTACATACTACTTTCGCCTCGTTCACGTTCATACATCTGGTCATACAAGCACGCCGGTTACGAGTACTGCACACCCGACCTTTCTGAAGAACCTCACCAATAAGGTCAGGGTAGGTCTTTCTAGGGCGTCCCCTCCCGACGTTGCCAACGCGGGTGAAATAAACAACGCGGGCGAAGTCGCGGGCAGTTTGCTAGTTATACATATGTCATCGTAGTCATAGTAAACTCCTTTGATCGGCAATAGGGGCCTTTATGAAGATGCTAATGTAAAAATGTTTCTATTATCAGGCATAGAAGATTCCGTTTCGCTTGACTTGGTCGTCATGGGATCAGTCGCCGTGTCCAAGGAAGGATACCGCATCGGGAAAGGAAGAGGTAATTTTTTTTTGCAATAATTATATTTATCCATCTTTAATATTTATGATTTATTGTATCTTTTTAAAATCGTAAAATATTTTATATTTTTTGTAAAATATATTAATGTTATTTCTATAGTAAATTCAGTTCAGTCCTCATGTAATTCTGGAATACGACAATTATACGGACCATCACCCCAGCTTCAATTAAATTGAAAAGGACACTGGAATGATTCACTGATTAAATTCAATGAAATCTACCAGGATTTGGATTGTATTGTATACGGACTGTATCATTGATGATATGTATTGTATAGGCTATGGCGACCTGGAGTTCGGTCTGATGATGCACATGAAAGCCATCAAGCCTAACACAGTGGTCGCCACTACTGTGCACGATTGCCAGGTAAAAATTATGTTATGGAGAAGTTTATTCACTCAATGTACCCGTTAATAGTGCTTGTAAAGTAATCATTTAAGGTTCCAAGCAGACACGATACTTTTAGCAACTGCGATTAACGATAAAGTAATTTTTTGAAAGCTTCGTACACTTATCTGCTGACTTGATTAAGTGGTAAGCAAGAAGATGTAGCCAGGATTTTGCAAAAACTTGATTGACAAGAGTGTCCGTGGAATGTCTTGCTCGTATTTCTTTAAAGAGAAGATCTGTTTCATTGTGGAACGAGCGACTAACCTCAAGTTCCTGACTAACCGACTCTTTGACTATTTAAAAGTGCCTGTAAATGGTTTAACTAAAAATGCTTTGAGTTTGATTACGTCCTTGTAGAGTTATTCCGGGTCTGGTTGTTTGTTAACGCGCCAACGATACAGGAGAATTTCCATACCTTACCTTTTTTTACCACGACCGAACGCGATGCAGATTCGATCCAACCTTCAAATCTTCAATCGCTACTGTTAGTCATGTCTGCTACGCTCCCAACTTATTTACTACTTACTATAGCAAACTTCTCCATGACAACTTGTAATGTGTGTCTGTCTGTATTGTAGTTACTCGCACTGAAAGGCGTCGCATTTAGATAACACTTAATTAAATAAACATTTATTATCTTAATATTAGTCCATTATTAACACGTTGATAATTCATAACGTAACGCTCTTTGGAATAGTATTAAACAATTATAATTAAATGACAAAACTTCACAAATGTGTTTGGTATATAGGCTTTGAAAATCAAAAAAGGAATTCTATTAACTTTTAAGATAAATCGCAATAATTATAATCTTAGTTGCAATCTGTCAAAAATGCCAGTAATTTACATTAATTTAGGGTGTTACCACACCTATCGATCAATGGCAGAATGGATTAGTCTATTGGTGTAGTACACTAAGGGTCAGTTCACACTGAGACGCGATGCTGCGCACACCTTTTCATAGAGTGACTCAAAATATGACTTTATTTACTACACGAAAAGATACATATTTCATTGTTAGAATTCAGAATACGTTGCACCTTTTCACAGTGAAATGTGTATCCTTACGGGCCTTATCTATTCTACCACTAATCGATGGTCTACTAATATCGATTACTGAGGTAACATCCTTAGAGATTGCGACTAGATTTTAAACATTTTGAATGAGTAGAATTGGCCTTCAAGTGTATACTTACTTACAAAAATAGATTTTAAAATAGGTACTATTGTTTGCTCTTAGATACCTATATCGATACCATCTGTGGAATTTCGCCATTTAAAAATAAAATGTGCCGTATTATTGTAAATGTGGTCATAGTGTTTTGACGTCTTAGTAACGTGTATTGTTCTATTATAGGTGTTCGAAACACTGCCGGCCGATCTGTTTGGGCCGCATGATGTCCCCATTGACATCATTATCACACCGACTCAGGTACGTCCTGCAGTTTGATATAGGTATTTTCAGTAAAGTATAGTTGTAACCCAAAGATGTTTGATAATCTCTGTGGGCTCCCCCGTCCTTTTTTGTGCAACGAAAATCTTGTCCGTGCATTAGCATTCCCATACCAACGTGGCAAAGCTTGCCATGATATATGGCAATGCAAATTTTTGGTCCCCAGAATAGTCTTCAGTCTATGGTTTTAAGATCTTATGTACTATGTCATAGAGTTTAGAATTTACGTATAACTGAGGATAATGGCAGTTAACCAGTTTTCGACCTTATAACTAAGGGCAACCGAGTGACAAGTGG
Source organism: Caradrina clavipalpis (assembly GCA_932526535.1). Taxonomy (NCBI): domain Eukaryota; kingdom Metazoa; phylum Arthropoda; class Insecta; order Lepidoptera; family Noctuidae; genus Caradrina; species Caradrina clavipalpis. The sequence continues at coordinate 6,221,190 of OW052110.1, forward strand.
TTTACCGCCATTGTCTGCGATTAGGTTCTTTTGGATAGGATACAATATGTTTCAGAATTATTCATATAAAGAACGAAAAACTTTTCTTCTTAACACTGGCGAATAACTAACCTAGGCGACACCAAAATATTATTGTTGTTGGATTTTCAACTGTCATCTCTGAGCTGAGGGTTAAAAATCCCAACAACGCGCTTTAATTACTATCCAACTTGCTACTAATCAAAATCAAAAGTACCAGGCGCCCAGAACAGTAACGATAGTGTTTGTATCCAGGTGATATCAACGCAGCGCATGAGCCAGCGACCGGTGGGCATCTTGTGGCACTTGCTGTCCAACCGCCGCATCGAGCTGATGCCTATACTGGGACAGCTGCGTGAGATTGAGATGCTGTGAGTACCTACTAGAAATATGTGATGCCTTCGATTATAGTCTTGTTCTTCAAGCTAATATTTCAGAAATTACAACATGTCTTTGTATAAATATTTTTTTACATTCCTAGGTATTTCTGTACATACAAACATCAGCAGCCTATCAAAGTCACTGGACATATGCTTCCCCCAAGGAGCGCCATTATTTCTGTACAATTGATCAAATAGAGAACTATTTTTAAGATGAATTATAAAAAAAAACAACAAATAATCTCTTACGAAGACTCTTACTCGTATTATACTAATAAAATCGCTTACACGCTGAAACTTTGAAAGAGTTTGTCTATAGCCTGTTACTTTTACCTTCAAGTTTCAATTTTTATTTTAATATATCATAATAAAAAGTAAGCACTTCCTAACCTAAAGCACAGGTTTCAACCTAGTTCACGCAAATATGCAACTGTGGTTCATTTGAAACTGTTACATATTTTTTTATAAAAGTGACGTTTTTTACCAAATAAACGACAGAATTATTATTAAACGCAACTTTCTTTTATATTGACTAATTCGTCCGGTACAACAGTGCGGGTCGCGCGTGCACGCTGAAGGAGGTGGACACGGACGTGGAGGAGCGCGCCGCACAGCGACCGCGCCGTCTGCGGAGACGCACTCGCTCGCACAAGAGCCACAGCGAGGGAGAGGTGAGCTATACATAGCACTCTTACTAGCAACCCTTTTTTATAACTATTTGACAGTAGACTTCATTAACCAATAGTTCAGACAGAACTTCTCACAATAACTCTCTCAATAACACTTTATTTTACCCCGGAATGCTCAATTAAGTGTAAGATTTAATTTATAGTTACCTACTTTGGAATCAATAAATAGTGGGCAAATCGATAGATTCAGTCAATCGTCGTTCGATTAAGTAGATGCAGTCGATCATCAATCGATTTAGTAGGGACATAAGAGACATCACAGTTGGCTATTGCAGGGCACGCCTCGATTGAGGCGGTAAGTCCCCTCTTTGAGGAGTGGCTGGAGCGGCGCCACGGCGCCCTCACCTACCGCCTGACGCAGGTCCTCACCGGACACGGATGTTTCGGGAGGTTCCTGCACCTCATCGGGCGGGAGGAAACGCCCGGGTGTCACCATTGTGAGGATCGCCCCGAGGACACGGTGGAACATACTTTGGCGGTGTGCCCTGCTTGGGCTGAGCACCGCCGAGTCCTCGAGGCGGCCATCGGCGGCGGCGCCCTCTCGCGTCCGGCACTGGTTCAGGCCATGGTCCGGAGCGAGGAGGAATGGGAAGCAGTCGCCTCCTTCTGCGAAGCTGTAATGCTAGAGAAGGAGGCGGCGGGACGGGAGAGGGAAAGGAGGGTCCCCCGTCCCAGCGGCCGCCGCGGTAGACGATCCGGGCGTCGGGAGCCACGTGACGACTCCCGGCCACCGTAGACGCGGGTCTGTGGACGGTGAGCAATGGGTAGCTCACCGTCCGTACGTTCACTAGCGACAGACCGTGTCGACGGCGCGTTCGTGTTCCACGCGCGCCTCAAAGAGATGTCAGCAAAATTGGATGGGGCCACTGAGGGCCGATGCCTGCCGGGGCTGCGGGTTGTTCGAAAGAGATACCGCGCCCCCGGAACGCAAAGGGCACATGAAGGAACATAGACGGGTTTTAGTCAGTAAAAGTCTGACACTCCCTCCCGCCCCACCCAGGGCGGGGGAAGTTATTTGATGATTTCCCGTCTATAAAAAAAAAAAAAAAAAAAAAAAGTTGGCTATTGCCATACAAAACGTATTGTTTTTATAAAAAAGCTGCCCTCATACTAAGAATTAATCCTGTATCATGGGTACATTGACAAACAAATAAACTCACATACACAAACAGCCAGACCCGAAACAACTATCTGTAGGGCATACAAATATTTGTTCCGTGCGGGAATCGCACCAGCGACACGCAGCGCAACAACCAATACCTGAGCTAATGTGCCAAACGTGCCGACATGAGTTAATCGCGTTTTGACTATTAATAAAAATTATGTCAATTGATTGGTGGTATCTATTACCCTATTCAATAATAATTCTTATTTGTAGCCACATAATAATCGGTTGATATCCTCCAGGGTAACACGACAGAGGGCGAGGACGGCAAGGGCGGCGGCAAGGCGCGTCGCTCTGCGCGGCGGCGCAACAGTCACAAGTCCGCCAGCAAGGACAAGGAGGACAAGCCGCGCCGCCCCAAGCGACAGAGGCCCGACATCGACTTCTCTGTCAAGGTAACCATGGCAGCAGCCGCCGCGGGGGACGCTTCGGGCGTCGGGAGCCGTAAGACGACTCCCGGCCACAGTACGCGCGGGCCTGTGGACGGTGAGCAATGGGTAGTTCACCGTCCATACGTTAACTAACGAGTCTAACGACAGGCCGTGTCGACGGCGCGTTCAAGTTCCACGCGCTCCTCAAAGAGATGTCAGCAAACATTCGGAGGGCAAACATGCCCTGCGGGTTATTCGAAAGAGATACCGCGCCCCCGGAACGCAAAGGGCACATGAAGAAACATGGATGGATTTTAGTCTGTATAAGTCTGACACTCCCTCCCGCGCAGCCCAGGGCGGGGGGAAGTCATTTGATGATTTCCTATCGGTAAAAAAAGGTATCTATGGCGAAGGGTTGTGGAGGTATGAGAAACTGGGTGTAAAGTATCTCATCCTCCATGGAAAAAGCAGGATCCTCCGATCAGACATGTTGTCATCGGGATTTTGTATACAGGGTGTTTGGCGGAACGTTGAACATACGAAAATAGTGGATAGGTGGCGTTATCTACCACTTACTCATCCCTAATTTATTTAGCCCTGGCCCCATGGATATTTAAAAAAAACTTCTAGTTTCACCACTTAACTTTTATCTTTTTTTTTTTAATAAAAAATACACTTTAATAAGTAAATTTTCCTTTCTTAGATATCTAATATCAGCCCCAATACACGAGTGCGCGATCTGAAGCAGGCGCTGTCTGAACGCGGAGTCAAGCCACAGATCATGGTCTGGAAGGTAAAGAAGAAGAAAAAAGATAAATTTATTATCATTTCTATAACTATTCAATTTAAAACGTCCAGTTGAAAATGTAAACAGTCGAGTTTTCTTATCTAAATATAATTATTTCATTAATTTCACAGTATTTATTCCTTGTTCATTTTCAGGGATTCCGTGGCTTCTGTTATTTACATTTCTTCAAGCCTAGTCCGCAAAAGGTGAGTTTATGAATCTATGGCTTTTTAATCAACTTATTTATTCTTATGTAATCTCTTTTGTATTGTAAATTAACTTATTTGATCAATATACTTAACTGAACCTTTTTATGTATTATTGTAACCAAAACCAAAATTAATTTATATCCATAAAATATTGCACCGCAATTGCACTAAGACATTTGATCTCATTTCTTATTAGTTTAATCAAAAAAAAATTATTGTCCTAAATTTAAGTCTTAATTGGTTAGTAAAGTATTAGCAGTATTGTTTTTTTCCCATAACTTTAAATTTCATAAGCTGAAGTAAACTCTTAAATTTAAAGAATTTTCTGTTGTATTGAATTTCAAGACCCAGCCGTTTTAATTTTGTTTCTCTTATGATGTCATTTATTTTTGTGAATGTTGGTTGGCCTGTAATAGGTCACTTGTGTAAATCCAGAACTGTTAATTCGTATACATAAGATGATGCACATGGAAGCTGTTGGCGAACCTATTTCAATAAATAAATTTAATAAATATTATGTTCTGTTCGTTAGGGCGAGGGCGACAGCGGGTCGGGCGTGAGCATGGACAGCGTGCTGAGCGCGCTGGCGGAGATGTCGCTGGGCGGCAGCGGCGGCGCGGCGCCCGGAGACGAGCCGCGCGACGACAAGCCGCGCCTGCTGTGCGTCGAGCCCGCGCCGCCCAGGCAGGCGCCGCCCGTCGCAGAGGTACGTGTGTTGACCCACCTACTCACGCTACATTCACACATTCACCTTTGCCCAGTGCCGTTACTAGGGCGGTGCCAGCGGTGCCCAGGCAAAGGGCGCAGAAATGACCACACCAGGACCAGAATTTATTTTTCAAGAGCGCATTTATAGAACTCGCACAGGGCGCATAGAATCCTAATTACGGTACTGTCTTTGCCTGCGAGTTTTGGTCACTGGACAATGCGGTTGGTGCAATGGCTGAGCGATTGGCTGCTTAGCTGCGTGTCGCTGGTTCGATTCCCGCACGGAACGAATATTTGTGTTGCCTACAGATAGTTGTTTCGTTCGTGTATGAGAGTTTGTTTGTAAACGCAACCGTGATACAAGAGAAATTACTAGTGTAGGTCAACAATAAAAACAGCATGACTCCGATACAGCAAATAATTTACCATTCATGTTAGGGTTCTAAATCGTGACGGTTTAAACCCGTGTGCTCTTATTACTATTGCGTGAATTTCAATTAAACATGATGGATATTGGTATATTTACACCAGTATATGGGCCGTTATTTTTTTAAACACGTAGCATACAACTTGAGAGCAAGGTTCGCTTGCTCTTAATTTCAGACAACACAACATGTAAATAACATATAAACTTTTTTTTTTGCAGGTTCATTGACTTCCCAAGACGATGGACACCAAACTATATCTCTCGATATTTTGTTAACGACTACCTTATAATTATTTCTAAAACACGCATATATCGTTGATTGCTTGGTTGCACACGGACTGACGGGTTCCCTGTCGCATTCCGACACTAATTTGTTTAACGTTAAGGTACATTTTTCTTTGCGCCGGCCCGAGTTAACGCTAGTGCGCGCACTGCATACTGCATAATTTTTTCGTATAGTTGCATCCATCGCTATGGAATGTTTCGCCGCAGTGTCTTGGAGTGCATACTTTGTGTTCGAGTCGTCTTGAGATCACACTTAGCGTTATTTTCTCTCGTAATGTTAGCTGTGATCGTGCAGTAGGCAGCGCGTTCGCTGTAACCGAAGTGGAAGCGAGAAGGTTCGATTTTAGTTAGTGTCGATAGTTCGGACATGTGTTCGCTCGATGGTTTTTTGTTCTTGTTTGTATGGGCCGGCCACTAGAGTGAGCTATATTTATACACTAAACGAAAAATTATATCTTTATGAATGTTTTAGTTGTCTCTAGTCTAATGTTAGCATGTAATTGAACGTTGTTTCTATAAATGTTTATGGTTCCACGTTTTTTCAATGCAGATACGTTTTAAGCATTCTTCCATAATTATATTACGAGAAAAGAAGCTATATTTTTTAGTATATAGTATAGATTGAACTAAAACTAAAAAGTTTATATTTAATACGGTAAGGTGCTTGTAAGAATGGAGCCCCCAACTTTGTTTAGAAATTAGTTTGGAAGGATTTGATTAGTGTTAAGAGTATTTATTTTATTACGAATTTTGGGGCTCCATTTTTTTGTCTAGTTGTATATTTGTGCCAACTTTGTTTGAATTGAATCCAACTTGTTATATAAAATTTGCCGTAATTTTGATCCGTAGGCTGCAAGTCGCAGCATCATTGTAACGTTTATCTCGAAAATATTATATTTACATTTAACATATCGAGTGAACGGGAGTTGGTATAAATATTTTGAACCCTCTGTGGATGTCAAAAAGTTACTTTTTCAGTATTAGGTTATCTGTAATTTAAGACTTGAAAAGTAATATATTATTGACATAATAAGATGTATTTAAACTATATTTCTATTAGAGTTAGCGAACTAGATGTTCGCACCGCATTGGTCTCCTTTAGCGTTAAAAGAAATGTATTTTATATAGAAAGAGGAACTTTATTGAAGTATTTTTCGAAATTTTTAGTTATATCGGGTTGCATAATATTAAAAGGTTTTGTCGATTACATTTAATGGCATTTCTCGTAACTGTTAGCGTCTGTACACTCGCGCACAGAAGCGTTAGTGTATGCTTACGTTATTGTTATTCCTCACTTCGCAAGTTTAAGCACTATAAAATATATATTTATGTATATAACTTGTTAACACATAACGCTATTTACTAGTTTATTTTGTAATTTTATAACGTTGGGTAGCAAGCATGGACGAGCGTTTTTTTTTGTTTTGTATTTTTTTTAATAAATTTATTAAACACTTTATTTTTGGCTTTTTATTTTTATTTTGCTACGCTTGAAGAGTTTATTCTTGTTATTACTATAAAAGTTTCCGAATTCTGGTAGCTGTATTGAGATTAAAATATATGAATGTAATTCATTAATAGATTGTCCTTTAAAACATTCCAAAACTTAATGTTGTGATTGTATGTACCTACTTTAAATATTTCGCCGCTTAGAGGTTGAGGGTAAATTAAATTCTATTTTTCTAGCTGATTTACTGTTTTATTGATGTCAATATACACACTTTTTCCATTTCAGCACACCCTTTGAAACATAGCATTGAAAAATACAACACGCACACATATATGAAGTATTGCTTATGGTAGGGGAACGGGGAAAATATGGTTGATGGCGACTGCATCTCTAGATCAATATGGACCGAGATCCCAGTCACGAGATATTCGTCATTTTAACATGACATTTCTTTTACGAATACGTAGAGGAATATGCATAGTTGAGAAGGTGACATACCTATGCATACTTTCTAGTTTATATACTGTACCAACAGCTTTAGCTATGGGACCAACCCTAAAAGCTCAAAAACAATTACCTATATCAGACATTTCAACTTTGTCTTTGGGATGGCAACGCATTTGCAAGGCCTCTGGTATTGATGTCTATATTAGGTAGCGGTGACCACTTAACATACGGTGGGCCGTCGGCATGTTTGCCATCCAATGGCTAAAAAAAGCTGTTCCATAACGTTCTGACAGAAATTTCAGTCTTCAGTACCAGACAATTAGGATGTGCGTGTGGCGTGAGGGCCATTAGGCCAGAGGGTCTTATGCATTCTCAAATTTTCAGCCATGCTTTAAATGGCGTAGGTCTAAGGACTCGTAATTTAAACCAATAGGAAATAGGTGCAAAACCCCAGTATAATTGCACCTAACCTACCTACATAATAACACGTTATCATAACATGTTCCAACTAATTAACAACTTATAACATGTTTAAAAAACACTTCCCGTGCTTCGTATCACTGTAGGCAAATAAAGTGACATGTCCTGCCTTATCTGATGGTGCACGCGATTTTAACAATATATTAAATACGGAGAGTATTCAATACAGCTCATTTTGCAAGTTACTGATGAGCTACCATAATGATTCCTATTATACTGATTTATTTGCTGCGGTTTTGTTGTGGACAGTCGCCTGAAGTGGTAAGTTTTTCGCGGTTTATCTTTACGTCTTTGGTAACTGCTCCGCTCCTGTGGGTCGTAGCGTGATGTTATATAGCTTATGTTACTTAGGAATAATGTAGCTATCTATTGGCGAAAATTGGTTAAAATCGGTCTTGTAGTTTCGGAGCCTATTCAGAGTATTCAGTACAAACAGACAAAAATATTTCCTCTTTAAAATTACTTAGTATAGATAGGTATAACAGTCGCTTTTGTCGTCTGTACGCTTAAATCTTTCAAATGGCGAATTTTAATGCAGTTTTCATCCAGATAGAGTGGCTATTGCTGAAGCTTTATACGCAAAGAACATCACGCTACGACCAACGGGACCGGAGCAGTAATCAAAGACGTAACTGAACGCGGGTGTCACCGCGGTGCATTTAGCTAGGTTAGGTAGTTTAAAGGTCGCGCTTTACACTATCCTACCTTCTTTTGAGAATGCCGAACCGAATAGGTTGACCCGCTTATGTAAATAGCGACCCTCATTGTTTTTTCTGTCCGCGTAATTGCGGAATAAAAAGTACCCCATGTCCTTTCTAGGGGTTCAAACTTACCCTGTACCAAATTTCATCAAAAACGGTTCAGTGCTTTAGTCGTGAAAGCGTAAAAGACAGACAGGTAGTTTCGCATTCATGTTTTCACTAATATTATAAAGAGGAAAGATTTGTAGGATGAACTCATCTAACTTCGTGACAAAAGCATTTGAGTAATAAAATACCAATAAATTATTAATTACTTTAATTCAGACTTAGCATGAGTTTTAATCAGTCTTTTATGAGGAATATAGGCACAATTAATCATAATCAAATCATATGGTTGTATTTCAAGTAATTGATTTCACTCGTACAGCCTATATATATAGCGCTCAAACCAAATATCACCGAATTAGGCGAGTCACAGAATTAGATGAGTTCACCATATTTTTGTATGCAACGAATAAACTTAAAAACTACAGGACCGATTTCAAAAATTCTTTTGCCGTTAGAAAGCTACCTTATTTCTGAGTAACATAGGCTATATCACCGTTGGTCCCGTTATATTATAGCCGTTGGTCCCGGCTGTAATTTGTAGATCTTTGACAGTCGTTACTGTTAGTCAGATGCCAGAAAGTCTGACAACCAGTCTTACCAAGAGTATCGTATTACCCATTACTGGGTTGTGGAGGTCTGATAGGCAGTCGCTCCATGTAAAATACTGATATTCAGCTGCATCCGGTTCGACTGGAAGCCGACCCCAACATATTTGGGAAAAGGCTAGGCAGATGATGATAGGCTATATCACATCACGCTACGACCTACGGGAGCGGAGCAGTATATATCCAAAGACGCGGATGAAATAAGCGACGCGGACGATTTCGCGGATAGTTTGCTAGTAATATTGTATATGTATAAATTATGTTCTTGTTTCCAAGAATTATGTAGTGAACATGGACTCCCAAATGGAGTGTTGCGACGACGAGAGCAAGGGATTCGTCGACACGTCATCCGTGAAGGTGGGGCGGTACAATGAGACCATTGCCTACATGCACGGTGACGTCATTTTCCTGGGCGACGTCGGATCAGACACAATGGTGAGCCTTAATTTTTACACCACTAGGTACATTTTCCGTTGCCCATGAATTTAGGACTTTAGAACGTTTTTTTTTTAATACCTCTGAAGGTGGCAAACAAGCTAACGGCCCGCCTGATGTTAAGCGGTCACCGCTGCCTGTCCTGTCACGTCTGGTTGAAATTATGGCCAAAGTGTCTGGCAATAATGTACAGTCAGCAAAAGAGATAAGTAACCAGGGTCGTCTAATGAAATCAAAGTTTTACAAAAACCGATGGGAGTTTTTTAATGAATTTTATTTTTATAAATAGAAAATAACGAGTTTATTAAATGGATTAAAGTTTATTTAAAAATGACCACTGGTTTCAAAGAAAACTTCAACTAGGTACATTTGACGGTCTGGTTACTTATCTCTTTTGTTGACTGTACATTGCTTTTTTAAGAATATCCTGTGAATATCAAAACCAGCCGTCACATCTGAACGTAACTTAATCAAGGTACCTTTTAAACCTGCCAAAGGTACCTTTTTTTGCTTGTCGGTACAGTTTGCGCAGTGGCTAAGCGATTAGCCGCTGCTGCACTTAGCGAGCCTATTACCATTAATCGGGCACAAATTCTAACCCCGAACTGACACTGATAATTTCATAGAATGTCGCGCTTAGCACCATTACGCTCATCACTGGGATCATTTTTCTTTCAGGTAGAAATAATTGTGCAAAAAGAAGCATCTGGAAAATTTGAAATAGTGTGGACACACGAGATATGCAACCTCTGCGCTGAGGTCAACAAGGGTGTAGAGAGCGACTATCACAAATATTTAAAATTCTTTGGAATCCCTGACGAGTGTCCCTTTGAAGCGGTATGTATTAATCGTGACATACAGGCCGCGAGGTGTAAGCTGAGCTTTGCATTTGTATGGATGCCCATACAGATAGTTAGAGATAGTCAGGAGGAGCTCGTAGCTAAATAATTACAGCCGCATAGACCGGTCTTCCGGGTTAAGCCACGCTTGCCGAGGTTGGTCTTTGGATGGGTGACCATTTACCATAGCGAGTTTCCTCCGTGCCTCGGAAAGCACGTAAAGCCGTTGGTCCCGGCTGTCATTTGTAGATCTTTGACAGTCGTTACTGTTAGTCAGAAGCCCGAAAGTCTGACAACCAGTCTTACCAAGAGTATCGTATTACCCATTACTGGGTTGTGAAGGTCTGATAGGCAGTCGCTCCATGTACAAAACCCTTATTTACAGCTACATCCGGTTAGACTGGAAGCCCACCCCTACATAGTTGGGAAAAGGCTAGGCAGATGATGATGCCCATACAGATAGTGTAGGTGTGACGTCGGCCTAGAGTGCGACGCGTCTTTGATTGGTTGAAGCCGGTTTTAACCGGACTAAACTCTACTTTGGGTAATCACTCACACAAATGCAAAGCTCAGCTTACGCCTCGCGGACTGTATCTAATCTTTACATTCTTCGACTAAGCTGCCAAAACGCGATTCCCCCATAGCTTTTGTATGACTTTGATGTCAAAACTACACTCCCAGACTCCTAAGTCGAGCCACCTAGCATAATGATTTAGTAACGTCCATAACTTTAAAAAAAAATTATGAATGATCAAAAAGTTTTTCTGCAAGTTTGTAGCTGGCATAATCAACATTAGGCTCATGTACTATTGTTCTGAATTTGATTTTTCATTCATTTGTCATTCATATAATTTTTTGAAGATAAGGACGATACAAACTCATTATGCTAGGTGGCTCGATTTAGGAGTCCGGGAGTGTAGTACAAATCTATTTTACCCGCAAGAGTGCACACTTTGGCGAGATTTGGGTTCAGCGCTTTGCAAAAATAAAAAAGCATATCTTTGGGAAAGTTTGGTTTGGTTCTTTGGGATTATGACAGCTAAATTAATTGCAATAAAGTTTTAAACGGGTGTGGCATTTTTTTATGTGAGTCAGCGTCTGTCGGCCCCTATTATGTATCTTTGAAACACCACTACCATCACTCGGACCCACTATCACCACAAATCACTAAATACGTTTAATGCCCAAACGTATTTAGAACATCATTGCATCCCTGCACCTGTAGCCATGTAACAAACGATAAACGCAAACGCTGAGTAGGCTTAATAGATCTTCAACTTTATGTGCTTGATTTTAAGTTGAAGATCTAATGAAGGTTGCATAGTGTTTTCGTTCTTTCGAGTCGCTAACGCTTAGAAATCTTTAATAGATTTTTAACTTAAAGCTCTGGGGTATAAAGTTTAAAATATATTGGTAACTACCGAGCGTTTACGATCATCGTTTGCGAGTTGGCTAGAGGGGCTGTTACATTGTTAGAAGGTGGCAGAGACAGAATGATAATTTAAATACATTTAGCGATAAAGTTAGTGTTGAGTGATTTCTGGTAAAAGTGGACCTAAATCGGATTTCGTGTGCACAGGGCATCTATCCCATCAAGGAGTTCATAGTAGACACAGAAGATTTGCCGCTGAACAGCAACACCGCAGGAAGATACCAAGCTCTTCTGATCCTGTCCAAGAATCCAGAGAAAGATTGCAAAACAAATAAAGAGTTCATGTGCTGTTTAGATCTCAAGTTAATCATTGAAATGGATTAAAACCCACAAATTAAGTATGCCCCTGTTTACGAGCGAGTAATTGGAAAGAAAATAATAAAATTAAATACTGAGACAGGGAATGCATTTTTGTTATCTTACTGTTAAGATTTGATAATAATAGTGTTATGTCTCCGTGAAAGATGTTTATCAATTTCCTCTTCTTTACATCTTTTTTCCTGGTGTTTCCTATACTCGACTTCCATCCTAACCAGACAATACCAATATCCTCCCGACCGAATTTCGACACGGCGCCTAATTTTAATGCAGACTGGCCAAGTACGTATAAGCCTCTCCGCCCACGACTGATTATCGGACAGATTTTTGACAGCAAAAATCGGTCCGATAATCGGTCAAAAAATCAGTCATGGTACTCACATCATGGTCACGGTCATGGTCAGTAACTAATAATATACGACAGTGGACAAGTATTTACGCAAACACAGGATTGCACTGCCTCTTTATTAAATGTCATAGTCCGATGGGACGACACGACAGGACCGGGGAGAGATCAGGCGCAGAACCAACGGCTTTGCGTGTTTTACACACAGAGCAATAATTGTGGTCCTTTAGAAAATAATTTCTTTATCATTCTATTGTTTTCCTCTTTATCGACCACTTAATTTATAAATTGTGAAATGAACTGTGTGTGTGTGTACATAAACTTACGCCTTTTCCCATGGGGGTAGGCAGAAATCATAGAACGCCCCCTACTACAATGCCTGCCGGGGCTGCGGGTTGTTCGAAAGAGATACCGCGCCCCCGAAACGCAAAGGGCACATGAAGAAACATAGATGGGTTTTAGTCAGTAAAAGTCTGACACTCCCTCCCGTGCCGCCCAGGGCGGGGGAAGTTATTTGATGAATTCCCATCTATAAAAAAAAAAGTAGCGACAAAGATGTATATATGTGAAAAGAGTATGCTTAGTTCGTTCGCTCATGTTGAGAGGATGAGTGAAAGGCGACTAACAAAAGGATTCATGGCAGATGATGTGAGTTTTAAAATAAAACGCCAAGTATTCTTATTATTTATCCTAGAATAATAATAATTATGATATATTAACCCAGGGTCTATTCACTGTCCGGTTCATTTACATCTTCATCTATACTGGAGTCATAAGATACAGGGCCATTTTTCTGCTTTCTAGCTCGTACTTGTATCTCGCCAGGTCCTTTCTGACTAGTAGATTCAACTGCCTCACCAGTTTTTGCTTTATGACTGGACTTCTTGTGTTTTTCTGCTTTTTCCTTTTTTGGTGCTTTCTCTGTAGTTGTTGTTGCTTCTTCGGGTTCTGGCGCTGATGCGGACCCTGGCTCGTCGTTGGCTCTATCTTTCTTATCCTTTTCTGGCTTATCTTTATTCATTTCTTTACTGAAATACATTACGTATTAGTACTCATAAATCTAATAATAATCTCTTGGACGCCCCCTTTTACATGAGACCTAAACATACCGGTGAACTGTGGGTGTACATCTCTGTCTAACTCTTCGGGGAATACAGGTGTGATGGTATGCTCTTGGACGCCAAACCTAACTGTGATGTGTTCGCGGACGAATGGAAGACGATCTTGTTAGATATTTGGAGTATTGTGATATGAGCGTGTGAGTGGCGTTCAATATATATTTTATGTATTACGTAATTGGCAAATGGCCGTTTTAAATAAAAGTAAAAAAAATATGGTGCTAAATAACGTATTGATACAAAGTTTTTTGAGAAATATGTAATACATACTTGAGTTGTCTCAGGGCTTCTTCCTTTGAGTGACTGTGAATTAAAAATAATGAAACTTGAGAAAAATATGTAAACTATTTTTAGGAGGAATAATTTACCTAGATACTAAGAAGGATTTTTTGTTTGTTTAGGCATACCGAATAGGCTCCGAAAAGACTGGACTGATTTTAAACAATTTTTCACCAATAGATAACGAATTTATCAGGTAATAACATAGCCTATATAACATCACACTATGACACACGGGGACTTTTTTTGTTCTGGGATGAAAAATCCTCATAGGGAAGGAAGGACCATGTCTTATGCAATTATTTTCATAATTTACCTTTCGTTTGAAGAATCATCTGCGTCACTGCAACCAAAGAAAATATTATTGATATCATGTTTTGCTTTAAAAAGTGCATAAACTGATCAATTTTTTTACGAAATTCTCGTGTCACAGTGTTAGTTGCCATACTCCTTCTTTATGATTTCATAAAAATCGGTCAAGTCGTCTCCGAGACGACTTGACCGATTTTTATGAAATCATAAATAATCGATCGTATTTATATTTTTAAACACCAAAAAAATATTGCAAAGCAACGTTTGCCGGGTCAGCTAGTAGGTACTTAAATATATAAGTTAAAAGTAAGGTTATAAGTGGGTTTATAGTGATACCCAATAATTTGTTCCAAACCTGTCACGCTTTTCTTTATCGGGTTTCTTTTCACTGAAAAATATTAAAAAAAAAATTACTTATCGTCTAAAAACCAATAAAAAATATTTATCAAAAATGGATCCTTAGGTATATCTTTTTATTCACCTTTTAGGTTCATCCTTATCTTTAGCATCGCTATCGCTGGAAATTAATAACAATTAAATAAGTACTGAATTATATAAACCCTTAGAAAAAATCTGGACAATTAAAGGGTTCCTTACAATATTTAGCACTACAAACAACGTGTTTCTTGTATTTTACCTCCTTTAATATTTAACTTTTAATAAAGTACTCTTGTAATAGCGTCAATAGGAATACACACTTTGTGAAAATTCAACGGTTCATGAGATACAGCCTGTTGACTGACGGACGGACGGACAGCGGTGTCTTAACAAAAGGGTCCAGTTGACACCCTGCAGGGACGTATCTTACCCTAAAAATTACAAAAGAAATACTTGTCTTTTCATTCACCTATTATCGGCTGCTCTTGCTTCACCGTCCTCACTGGAAATTAATGTCATTTGATTAATCACAGTTGCTTTTTCCTTTTGTCATGGTTTCCTACCATGAGAAATATAAAACTTACTCTACATTATCCCAGTTAACCTTCCATTCTTCGTGGGTTATCCCAGACCGGAATACTCTTCTGCAGTTCTGCCTAAATACAGCAAAATAGTAAGTAAGCAAAGTAGAAAAGTACATTTTTAATAAAAAAATAAGGTTTCTTAATTATAGTGAATACGGATGCAAGGATGAATCGGCACGAAACTTTAACCTTTTGACCGCTAATGTCACGTATAGATGACAAACCAAAATGTACCCAGCACGCCACGGTCATGATCTCATGACAGAATTTTATGCGTAAATAAATAATAAATATCTTGGGACAACTAACACACGGCTATCTGATCCCAAGCTAAGCAGAGCTTGTGTTATGGTAACCAGACAACTGATATACATACTTATATAATTTATAAATACATACATATTATAGATAAATCACACCCAGACACAGCAAACAATCATGCTCATCGCACAAAGTTTGTCCTGGGTGGGAATCAAACCCACGACCTCCGGCTTAGCAGTCAGGGCCCCTAACCACTAGACCAACATGCCCGTCAAAACAACATCGACTTAATTTCGAACTCACTTCTATTTTGTAAAGGATGAATTCGTTGCTGAAGCGGTGAAGATGCGTTTTTGTCTTTTTTGACGTAGCGGTTAAAAGGTTAAACGTTGAAATAATATACCTATGAGTATATACCTCGTAGTCTGTTTCCAAAAAGGACTCTTATGTCTTTGGCAAGAAAGTACACTATTTTGAAATAGTGTACTTCCTTGCCAAATTTGTACGTTAAAATGTCTTTTAAAGGCCTGGGGAGGAGGGGGGCTTTAGGTTTAGGGTGATGATTAGGTATGCGCGTCCGATCCATGCTGTTGATCACGATACCCGTTAAAACTGTGGATGTTGGCTGGATGTATGACCAGTTTTTTTTTTTATAGATGGGAAATCATCAAGTAACTTCCCTCGCCCTGGGCGGGACGGGAGGGAGTGTCAGACTTTTACTGACTAAACCCATCTATGTTCCTTCATGTGCCCTTTTGCGTTCCGGGGCGCGGTATCTCTTTCGAACAACCCGCAGCATGTATGACTAGTTGCTATAGAGCTTAACGAAGCGATGATGACGTATGAAATGGCTGCACTGACGATTACGTTGAGGTTACCAGTTTAGGGATATGAAGAGCATGGTGGAAAGTTCCACATCCCCCATCGAAACGGAAAGGATCCTACGGTGTTGTATCTGGCGATTGACAGCCAGTGAATAAAAAATCAGCCTGTGCCAGCCAGGGCTTAGCAAGGATTCAAAACGTTTCTATCGCGAAGCGACTGGTCGATTCTTCACGTGACCAGAGGGCTGGCCTGTTCTTTGGCCAAAGAATCAGCATTGCCATACAACGTGGCAATGCTGCCAGCCTTCTGGGCACATGCCCCATTGACAGCGATGCGGATGAGTTTTTTGATGCCCTATTACCTTTTTTATATTAACTGTACATAGTTTGTAATTTAATTATTATTTAGTTTTAACTTTGTAGTTGATTATTATTTATAAGTACGTAAGTTATTGTTTGTTTTCCCGAATAAAAATACTTACTCAACATCCTTGTGGATAGCACAAGATATAAATTGACGGTTTCTATAAACTGAAGTGTACAAGAAGGGTCCATGACAGCTGTGAGTTTTCGGGTCAATCTTACAAGCTGATATGATGCCCACCACTCGCACATCACTTTGGTACCGCACTAACAAAGGTCCGCCGTGGTCATTCTAAAATAATTAATAAAATTAAAACATTTTAATGTTCCCTGCGCAGCTGATAACCTTGGTACGGTTGAACTGATTTTGATAAAACATATCTAAGAATCATCGCTAGGAAACCTTCTTAAAAAAAACCGCATTCAAATCGGTTCACCAGTTTAAGAGGTGGTGCCACAGGTAGACACACAGACACGCCAAACTTAATATCCCATCTTTTTGAATGGTCTTTCTTTCTTTAGCAATATTGTTATGCATTTTTATGTAAAAAATTAAAACTGCTTAGCCTTTTCCCAACGTTGGGGTCGGTTTTCAGTCGAACCGGGTGCAGCTGAATACCAGAGTTTTTATGGTGTTGTGTTTTCGTGATCCTTAATGGAAAACACAGAAACACTTCCTGGAGTTCGAACCCAGGCTCCCAGGCTTATCCGTCGCGCTTGCGACCACAGGACCGAACGGGCAGATATAGTTCGTTACTCCTATTGCCATTAACTATTCCTTATTATCTGGTTATCTGCCACAGTTGCCCGGATAGGGCACAAATCCTAAGTCCGAGCTGCTACTGAGAACATACATACATAAAATCACGCCTTTTTCCCTTGGGGGTAGGCAGTACCCTGACCTTATTGGTGAGTTTCTTCCGAGAGGTCGGGTGGTCTACTGAGAATTTCATAGAAAAACCCAATAACACTTTTTGCTAGCCCTGCAAGACCTCTACGTAGCAGTCGCGTTTAGGACCACTAGGCTAACGAGGCAATTAGAGTTTGAGTAATGGAATGTAAATAAGATCGATTATATAGGGACCTACAAACCTCACAAAATCCTCCTTGCATAGAAGAACGTCTAGCCGTGTAGTCATCAGGGTCCTTCAAATGTCTTCCCAAGTCGACGTTGATTGTCCTAGTAGGAACTTCTACATTGGCTTGACGTCTACGTTCTACATCCGTGCAGTTAGCGTATTTTTTCTACAATAGTACATTTTATAATATTAGTCAGGAAACTTTATCATCAGTCGAGGCTGAATTGCAGCCGCGCGTAATGATAAATGCTCACGCGCGTCAGACGACGTTTTTCAGTATACTAGTGAGAAATAAATATTGGTTTATTTTTTAATTTTTATAGGTAATCAAGGAAGGTAGATCTCATAGGAGTGAGAATGCCTGGGTGCGCCAGACGTAACAGTGGCTGTTGTAGGTTGGTCACCACTCGGGGACGCTCCCTTCATGCAAACTTGAATGATGAAAATCAGCACAAATACCTATTACACAATTTCATGCGTATAACCATACATTTACTGAGAACAAACGGCTTTTTCCAGTAGTAACGTAACGCTTCGCCACTATTATACCTAATGCAAAAGTATTACTTTTGTTAAACCCTCTCTTCGATGAATGGCTCAGTTCCCTGTATGTACTTAGGTAAACCACTGCAACTCCTATAAGCCAGAATCAACAGAGGCAACCACAAGAAAAGCGCCGAAACAATGAAGCTCGACGAGTCCCGGAGAAACGGTTCAACTGTCTTGGATCCCGCTACGAAATTAATCAGAAAAGATTAGCGGAGGAGAAAGAAAAACATAATTTCCACTTCCCTCCAAACAAGCAGGAGACAAAATAGAATTAGGCCAATAGGCACAAAGGGCTGTACTTCAGTATACCTATTTACCTCACAAATTTCACTAAGCCTCTTCATGACGTCCTTAGTACAAATCATGTACTGGGTGATGATCTCTCTAAACTTCTGTGCCCATTTCTTAGCACACTGTTCGTTATCCATAATGCACACTTTGGCTTCTTGTAGGCATTTGCTGTTCTTCGGTATATGCTGACGACGGTATACACCCTGGGAAAAGAAATACAATCATATTTTCAATTTCAATTCATTTCAATTAACAATATAATACCTATAATTAGGTACCACATAACATCTCGCCTGGAGGGAGTCAGTGATAGCATGACGGTTGACAGGTTGGCATGGAAGAAGAAAACATGTTGCGCGGACCCCAAGTAACATGGGATAAGGGCAGGAACATGATGATGATAACATCCCGCCTGAAGGGTTAGGCAGAGGTGCAGCAATGTACACCCACAAAAATAAAACAATACCTACACTACAACAACAATACAATACGCACAATACAATACAATACAATTACAGTCGGTCAGTTACATACAATTTTCTTTAAAAATAATAAGGTCTTTAATTACTTGAAGAGACAGCTAAGCGCACTCGTATTGTTTGATTTTCTTTTTCTTTGTCATTGGAAGGCATACAAGCCGACGGTCCACCTGATGTTAGGTCGTCACCGCTGCCTATAGACAACGACAATGCAATACCATAGGTCTTGACAACTCAATAGCTCCTGTAAATGGTGTAATTACATAGCATTTCAGTTTTGTCTCTGGGATGGCAACGCAAATGCGTTGCGAAATGTCTCATGTGCCGGTAATTACACTGGCACCCCCATACTCTTCAAACTGGAGCACAGCAACGCTGCTTTGCGACAGGAATAGGTATGGTGGTAGTACCTACTTCCCCAAACGAGCTCCTTTACGTAGACCACTACTACTAAAAGATTAGTAGTATGCAGTCTTACCTGTCTCGCAAAACCTTACCTCTCTGAAGTTATTGCCGCTTCCCCATCCAGCGATATATCCTTTGGTTCCTGGTTTTTCCAAATCCCTGCTAATGTTATTATACTGAACCAGTTCGGTGGCGAATTCGCACCCAGACTCCTGGACACCGAATTTGAAACATTTATCAACTTTAACTATTGCGATATCATTAGATGACCATTTGATGCTGTCTTGGAAGTCGAATTTGTAATCTACAAACAAAAAAGTAAACATAAATTAGGTTTAAAAAGTAAGTAGAATCTATGTAATATAGTACGGTTGGCGCAGTAGCTGAGCGATTGGCTGAGTTCCGTGTCGCAGGTTCGTTTTCCGCACAAAACAAATATTTCTATGGCCTATAAATAGTGGTACCGGGTTTGACTGTTTGTGTACATATGTGTTTATTAACGCACCTGCGATACAGGAGAAATTTTTAATGTGGGCGACAATTTACAAAAAGAATATATTTTTTATTTGATATGGGTAAGCTCTTGACTCTTATTTAAGTCAGAGGTGACATAGACAAAGTGAAAGTCAGACAAAGAGAGATAAGTTGTAACATCTGATGTGTCTGTTATTACACCGGCATTTCCTTTCAAACCGGAACACAGCAGCGCTGCCTTGCCACAGAAATAGGTATGGTGGCAGTCCTTCCCCGGACGAGCTCCTTCACAAAGAACTTCGCCGATGGCAACCGTACAACTGATAAACTTACTCTTCGGAATACATTTCCACACAACTTTGCGGCGATGTTTGCTGACACACTCGTCGTTCTTGTAATCGAAGCTGTCAACGAATTTGGTGGTCCCAGAGACGATGTAGAACCTGTCAGCATCCTCGACGCAGGCTGCTGACGTGAGGACGTAATAGGCGTTCACGATGACTCCCCCGCACAGCCAGCCGCGGTACTTGTGCGCTTTCGCGGACTCTTTAGTTAGTTGAAGGTAGACCTGTATAATGGGAATAATGTCAGGTATTGTCATATTTTTTTTTAATTCTTGCTACATTTTTCATCTTAGTTATTAAAAAAAAAACTCTATTATCTCAGAAATGTTATATCCATTGATGATAAATGAAGCGCATACTTTTTTGAGAATTCTGATTTGTACAAATGTTTTATAATATTTAATCGTAGGCAATGATTAAAAGTTAATGTGCGGAAATTATAACATCGTTTTCGTTAAGACTAAGCTAAATATTTTTTTTTTGTCGTCAAAAATTTCATAAAAATGATAAGAATGTTATTTTCTCATTCCACAGCTATCTTACAAGTTTGAGAATCGTCAAATATAACCGAAGCGGAATGAACAGCTTATATTATGATTTTCATTTTTAACCATATAACAAGAAGCTTTAATTATCTTTTCAATTATAAGCAAAATTTTTCAAAAATTCACATTTTTCAAATGTTTTATTATACCTAGGTAATCATTAACTGCAGCAAAATGATTTAAAATTTAATTAAAAAGCTCCGATCACCGTATTTTATGTTACCTAACATAAAATAAACTTTGTTTAGTATAATCGTATAATAATTTTCCAAATCGTTTAATAAATTATGGAGCTCTGAGATAGCTAACAAACATAAAATAAATAAATAAATTAAATAAATTAATAAATTTTTATGTTTATTAGCTATCTTAGAGCTCCGTCACTTGCCATTTTTTGAAATCGGTTAATAAAAATAAAATATTGTAGGACTTCATTATCTTATTTAGTTAGTACTTACTTACTCTTCCGTACCTATCTTTTTTTTGGAAGTATCTGATTTCATTAAATGACTTCTAATGCTCTGGGCGGAGTGGAAGGGAGGATCAGACTCTATACATCCTTACAAATCCATGTACCTCCAAATGCCCTTTGCGTTCCTGGGCCGCGGCAACTCTTTCGAACAAATTCTCCAACGTACCTACCTACACAGATATACTTACCATGTACGGTCGTTTGCCCTTTGCAGTTCTCTTACTGAAGAGAATTCTCCTCGTATCTACAGCGGTGGTGTTCTCGTAGTTCCAGCTAACATCTTCGGTCTCATCCGATTCTTCTAACTCCGTGTCGTTGCCCTTGACATGATGCTTCTTTGAATGATGATGGGCTGACGTCGTACCAGCCGTAGTCGTAGTCGTGTCCTCTTTTACATCCTTAACTTCTATTGTTGAATGCGCTAATACTGGACCTAGATAAAAGAATATTAATAAAACTATATATCTTTTTGAGGACCATTTTTTTTATGACAATTATTAAATATTTACAACCTTAAATTTCGATAAAAAAACCTTAATAACAAAAAAACTATACGGCATCAAAAAATCCTTCCGCATCGCCGTCAACTGGAAAAGTGTCCAAAAGATTGGCGGCATTGCCACGATGGATGGCAATGCTTAACCTCTGGCCAAGGTAAAAGCCAGCTTTTGGGTCACGAGAAGAGTCAACCAACCGTTTAGATAAATCCTTAAAAAGGCTATGGGCACACGGACCCCACGGCCCGAGGGTCGAAAATATAGGAACATTTGGATAACCATCCATACTTATATTAAATGAGAAAGTTACTCTGGCTGTCTGTCTGTTTGATACCCCATTACGGTAAAAGCACTGAATCGAACGTAATGGCATTTGAAAAATAGCTTGCGATTGGGAAAACGGTGGACGCGATATTCGACCATCAAACCGACGAAGAACCACCACATTATTTAGACGAACGGAACAAAGTAAAACTATTTAAATTGGTCGAACCAAATCGAAGGGTAGATAACATATAGCAATTAATATTTCTATAAATAGATAAAGATTAATAACAGTATCTTACCTAAGACAATACAAATCGTCCCCAGGAGCAAGCATAGCCTTGTCATTTTTAGTCACGGCCCGATCCAAAAAGGATCGAAGGAATTAATTGTTTAATCTCAAAAAGAAATAATTTTAAGATGCAATTTTTTGCTAAATTTCCCGAAAGTCACGCTTTGTTGGAAGTCAATTATGCGTTTTCCGGAAATCGTAAAAAGTTACATACAATAAATCTCGTTCCAGTTAATTGAATGAGCAAAGTAATTGAAGTCGTTTTAAAAAACTAATTAAAAATGTTATTTGATGTGATTTTTATTTATTTGTTACCAACGATTTTTATGGTCCTAATGAATATAATCTAAAATAAGCACGATAGTAAAGTAACTTATTCTGCCGACTGAATATCGGTCACAGCGCAATCTTAATGCAGACTAGCCGTGTACGCAGGAGATAAATACAAGCTGTTGATTTGCATCCTCGTCAAATTTTAGGAGCTTGTCATAGAAAAAAAGAAGTAATCAAATATAATTACGATACCTGGCCAATATTTAATAAATACTTGTTTTTTTAGTTGCAACTATCAAAAAAACAGTATTCCAGAATACTCCTCTTGCAAAAATCAGCATCGCCCAGTTGCGTATGCGGTAGGCAGAGTTGTCGCGCGGCTATATCAATGCGTGCATAGCGCCTAAACCCTCTGGCGAGATGGCTAGTTCGAATTGGAAAATTACGTCAAAAAATATAAATTTTAAAACAAATTTATTTTATTATTGACTCGTGTTAAGAATCACGAGCATAGTTAACTCCTTGAATTTGACGAGAATGCAAATAAACAGCTTGTATAATAAATAGTTCACAAGTGTGTGCGCTCCCTCTTCCCTCGCTCTCATCGTTATTCCTGTTAGTAGTAGGTTATTATCTTATCCATTAGGACTTTCTTAGGAGCGTGAGGTCCTAGGTTCGATTCTTAGGTCGGGCAAAAAATGTTAATGGGGTTTTTATAATTACGAATTTCTTAGTACCAGCCTAGACTTTGAAATTTATTAGTGTGACTCTTGTATATCAGACAGCACGTAAAGCCGTTGGCACTGCTGTATTCAATAGGTCTGTGACAGTCATTACGAGTAGTCAGAAGCCCAAAAGTCCGCCAATCTTACCAAAGGGTATCGCATTGCCCTGTAATTGGGTGTGGAGGTCAGATAGGCAATTGCTTTATGTAAAATTCTTCAGCTGTATCTAGTATTACTGGAAGGTGACCCCAATATGTTACGTAGTTGAGAAAAAGATAGGCAGATTATAATTTGGATTATTTTCCTTTATTCACCTAGGTACCATCCAGGTGATAATATATCATCCAGGTGAACATAGTGGGACACTCCGGTATCCCCATTTCATCTCGAAACAATTCACCCAAGTAGTAAAGGTAGCTCCAGGCCACCGCAAACGCGGCTCTGTGGGCGGTGAGCAATGGGCGGCCTCAAATCTATCATAAGAATTACTTGATAAATAATAATATGATAGGTTCAGAAATCATCGGATTATTCCACTTTATTATTACCGTGGATAAAAATATTATTTATTCTGTATTATATTAAAGTCTACTTATATACATACATAGACTCACGCCTGTTTCCCATGGGGGTAGGCAGAAACCACAGAATAGAAAGTCTAATTAACATTAATTTGATAATTTTTGGAGGTTTTATGTTTTATCTTTACCACTTTTTTATAGACGGGAAATCATCAAATAACTTCCCCTGCCCTGGGCGGGGCGGGAGGGAGTGTCAGACTTTTACTGACTAAAACCCGTCTATGTTCCTTCATGTGCCCTTTGCGTTCCGGGGGCGCGGTATCTCTTTCGAACAACCCGCAGCCCCGGCAGGCATCGGCCCTCAGTGGCCCCTTCCAAGTTTGCTGACATCTCTTTGAGGCGCGCGTGGAACACGAACGCGCCGTCGACACGGTCTGTCGTTATCGAACGTACGGACGGTGAGCTACCCATTGCTCACCGCCCACAGACCCGCGTCTACGGTGGCCGGGAGTAGTCTCGTGGCTCCCGACGCCCGGAGCGTCTACCGCGGCGGCCGCTGGGACGGGGGACCCTCCTTTCCCTCTCCCGTCCCGCCGCCTTCTTCTCCAGCATTACAGCTTCGCAGAAGGAGGCGAACTCAAGACCTCTAGCGAAGCAGTCGCGCTTAAGACCACTAGGTTAACGAAGCAGTAGGCCAGAGATCACTGAGCGAAATATCGGCAATGAATTAAAAGTCATATTGTTTAGTACTCAAGATTTCTTTTTATTTGATTTTGATTTTGGGGTTTGCTTCGTACGAGGAGTAATCTTCGGAGTGTTGCTTAATTTTCTTGTAGAAGTTTTGTTAGTTGTCATGGTGACCTCGTCCTCCCCTTCTTCGTTCGTATTTCCGTTTCGCAGTACCGTCTTATCGTCCGAAGTATCTTTGGCAGGTCTAGAAACGAAATAATATATTTAAAACTTATTTAACACACACGCTTATTATCACGCCTGTATTCCCCGAAGGGTTGGGCAGAGGAGTACCAATGTAGGTACACCCACAGTTCGCCGGTATGTTTAGGTCCCATGTAATAGTGACACTCAATGGCAAAAAATATGGGTAGGCATTTTTGACATCAGATTGCGATCGTACCTAAAAGTTACTAGAATTAGCCTTCATGAAGGAACATAGACGGGTTTTAGTCAGTAAAGGTCTGACACTCCCTCCCGCCCTGCCCAGGGCGGGGGAAGTTATTTGATGATTTCCCGTCTGTAAAAAAAAAGAAGCCTACTGGTAAAAAAAATTCAGGTACATATTAACTTTGGGTCCAACTCTGAGTATGAAAAAAAAAACAACTGTTCTATAAATAATAATTGAATTACAAACTATGTACAATTTATTTAAAAAAAAGGAAGCTCGTAGGACATAGGACATTAAAAAACTCATCCGTATCACTGTCAATGGGACAAGTGCCCAAAAGGCTGGCAGCATTGCCATGTTGTTTCATTGTTGAACTGTTTCATTCATTTCGATGATATAGGTAAGTACCTACCTCCGTAAAGCACTTGTTGCACTTGTTTATAAATAAATAGCTTTTGCCCGCGGCTTCGCTCGCGTTAAGAAGTATTCAAACTTTCATCCCCTATTTTATCCCCTTAGGGGTGGAATTTATCAAAATCCTTTCTTAGTGGATGCCTACGTCATAACATCTACCTGCATGCCAAATTTCAGCCTGATCCGTCCAGTGGTTTGGGCTGTGCGTTGATAGATCACTATGTCAGTCAGTCAGTCAGTAAGTCAGTCAGTCAGTCACCTTAGAGTTATATATATTACTAGACTAGATAAACTTGTTTTTGGTTCGACATTTGAATGGCACAAGTTTTTAATGACTATTATGAAAAAGTAACATACCCATCTGGATGGTAGGACCAATCGAAGTAAGTTTCGGATACCAGAGAGCTAGACGACCGTAACAGCCTTTTGCACGTAAGCCTGTGTAAAACCAAAAATAATTAGAAGTACAGTGAAGCATAAATACTGACAAACTGCACTGTTTTTTTTTCAGGAGGTGAAAGTATTTATGAATATGAACTAGTTTTTTTATAGAACTAACTCTGAAATAATTAAAAAAAACAATAATCTGTTCGCGTCTCCGCACACGGCCGATAATCGAACTGATAATTAATCGGGCCGTTTTTTGACAGATGTGTTTATGTGTTCGTGCGAAGTGTCCGTGTCTGGAGACGCTTAAAATCGGCGTCCAAAAAGTCAAAGTCAAAACATTTATTTCAATATACCATTTACAAGCTCTTTTGAATTGTCAAGAAGTTAGACACAAAGTTGAACCTATCTACTCTTTCTTTCGCCTTTATGGAGAAGAACAAACAAGAAACTCCACGGACTTTCTTTCTTTTCAATATAGTCTTTTCAACATCCTTACAGTATTCTTGTTGCTTCTTATATATGCGAAAACAATGAAGGTAAATATAAAACAATAGAAAAAAGATGTAAGCCAAGGCAGCTAAGAGATGACCAATCCCAACTGACAGCGCCCGTTCACGAACATGACGCGTGGATCAGCACCATTTAGCTCAACCATCATCATTAAAACTATATAAACGCACCCAATATCCTTATCGACGGCACAAGTGATCATATTCCTGTATCGGAAGATGCTGGTATACAGGAAAGGTCCATGGCATCTTCTAGTGATGTCTTTAGTAAGACAAGCTGACATAAGTCCGACAACCATTGCAGCCCTGCCATGGCCGACAATTAGGGGTCCACCGTGGTCATTCTACAAAGAAAATTAACTTTTAAACAATGGAAAAGCAAGCAGTACTGATAAATATATTTTTTTCCCAATTGTACCTCGGCCTCGATCGTATTGCCTTTATTGGTCTAGTTGTCAAAAACGCGTGTTCTGGACTTGAATAGACCAGCAGGCGAAATAATCCTAAGCTCAATTCCTAATTCCCAGGTTGGCAGCAATGTTATTGTGTTTTTTATTATGTACGACACATGGACAGGTCGATCTTTAGATCCGATAGATATACTTCTTTGGCTATTTTGGCATCAGGATTTTTACATCTTTTGGATGGCAATCAAGCCGTCGCACTATGTGTATATGCAGAGGTCTGCATATACACATCTGCACTACCAGAGGCCTTGCAAATCCCAAAGACAAAGTCGAAATGTCTCATGTGCCTGTAATTTCACCAGCACCCAAACCCTTCAAACCGGAACACAGCAATGTTGCTTTGTGGCAGAAATAGGTGCCGTCACCGTGGTAGTACTTTCCCGGACGAGCTCTTTTACAAAGAGCCACACAGTCAGAATGATAGACGCAAAAAAAAAATTGAAACTAAACTGTCTCATTGTTTCGTGTGCTGTATGGAAAATTATCTAAAGGTATGTTTAATCCGTTATATAATTACTAAAGTAAAGATGAGTATGTCTAAATTGAATGAACGTGGGTAATATTCGTCGCATGTTTTATACTTACTTACATGGGAACCGTACATTTTTTCGTGATGAAAAGTATCCTATGTGTTATTCCGTACTGCAATCTCTTAACAGATTGACGCATGATCTCTTTTTCTTTATCGTGTGGGCTGTAAGGTCTAACAACCCCACACACCCTAGTATCTGAGTTTCTAAGCCACCTCAAGGGCGTCTGACATGGTTACCGATATCAGTCATGTCCAGGATAAACTTAGAAAGTACATATGAATTAGAAAAAGTCACATTGATACTTGCCCGTGCCCGGTTGCCAACCTACAACCTCGTGCAAGAGAGGCGGCCCGCCTTTACCTCTGGGCCAACACGACAATTCGCCTGACGCCTGATAAACCTGATATTGTGATAACTATTTGGAACCTTTATAGCATTAGAAATACCTCACAAAACCCGCCGGTATGGTAGTCAGTTTTAGCTCTTCTGGTGTCGTGAAAGTGGCGTGCGCTGTCAACCTTCAGCTGACCAGGCTTAACCACCAAACGTCTGTAAGACCTCCCTGCTGCTTGATCTTTTTCTCCATAATCTGCATACTCATCATCACCGCTGTTTCCAAGCTCCTTGCAGTCGACCTCTCGTTCCTTTGGGCAGTAAATATGAGGAAAAAGAGATTATATAGGCGTTAACTGCCACATTTAATGCAGAATATTCAGTAACAAACAACTGTCAAATTTAGGAATAGTGCGGGTACAACAATGGCTTTTTCACAACCTTTAAAATGTAATATTGTATTTGATAAGACAAACTGTTATAAGAAATACGAATACTTTCTCTTTATAATATTCAGTTTCGATAAGAACAAGAGTTTGCTTATGGCAGAACATTTGAAATCATCATCATCAACATCATAGCAGCCGCAGGACGTCCTCCGCTGGTCATGGGCATCCCCCATACATTTCCAAAAGGACCGGTTGGAAGCGGCCTGCATCCAGCGTCTTTGTTCTTCTATATTTAAAATATTTATCGCAAACTATCTAACTGCAATAGTAAACTGCCCGCGACTTCCTCCACGTCAAAGTTGATCTGGTAAACCTGTATTGACTCTAGAAAACAAATTGGTAAAAACTCTTAAGGACTCCACGAGACCGACCTGACATAATGTGGAGTCACAAGTTCAAATACATTGTATCATGTTTCCTTTTATAGAAAACTATGCACGAATATTTGAATGTATAATATACGCTTTTTTATATAGACGGGAAATCATAAAATAACTTCCCCCGCCCCTAGTGTCAGACTTTTATTGACTAAAACCCGTCTATGTTCCTTCATGTGCCCTTTGCGTTCCGGGGGCGCGGTATCTCTTTCGAACAACCCGCAGCCCCGGCAGGTATAATATACGCTTAGGGCAATGTAAGTTATCTTATGGTTAATAAACGATTAAACGATTTCGCTTTTATAATATTAGTGTGATACCGACCGAACAGACGGTGGACATGGCGGCTTCACTAATGTCTCTCGTGCAAATCATCGACTCATCTATTAGGTAGTGATAGCGAGGTTCCCAGCGCTTCTTGCAATTAGCGTTCGACATCAGCTGCACCTCTGTTTCTAGAAGAACTGCCGAGTTTGGCCCGTTTCGTTGCTGTAACGGTGTAACTTTTACATGACTAACATTTTCGACTGCCTCGTTACCTAGCTAGGCACAGAGATTTGTGCTCAAATTATAAATAGTAAGAGGCTCGCCCCTAGAAAATAATAATAACGTACCAATATTTTTTCCGCTCTAAATATATGTATATGGTGAGGCAACATAGCGAAATATGGATGCACCTCTGTCTATTCCTATTGAAAATATTGGTGTAATATTATGTATTTAATTTGCTTAAAAGATTTTGACTGCCTCGTCAGCCTAGTGGTCCTAAGCGCGACAGCTACGCTAGAGGTCCTTGGTTCGATTGCCAGGTCGAGCAGTGTGGTTGGGTTGTTGTATGAAATTCTTAGTAGCAGTTCGGAGTTAGGATTTGTGCCCGGTTAATGGCAATAGGCTCGCCCCGTATTACATGAATAAACAGACAGACAGATGATTTACATACAATCACGCCTGTATTTCCCGAAGGGTTAGGCAGAGGTGTACCAATGTACACCGTGTGATTTAAAAAAATATGGTAGGTATATGTACCGTATGTTCGTAATTGTGCATTCAGTAAAAAGCTGTTACTTACACATTACAAATAGAAACCTCAATTTTATTTATTTGTATATATTTTATATAGGGTACTTACGGCCGCCGGTTCTTGTACCCACTGAAAAAAAAAAACACAAATAAATTATTGAGTAAAGAAAATTAAAAGCTACTACTGTCCAGCATTTTGGGGGGCCAACCCCCTTTCTTATTAGTTACAGTGTTACATTTTGGATGTTTCATAATCAATCAAGTAATAAAATTAAAAATTTGAAATAACTCCGACAGAACAATAAAGATCCCTACACAGCTAACAAAAGAGCTGATAACCTTGAAACGGCTAAACCGATTTTTATTAAACATATCTAAGAACCATCGCTAGGAAACCTTTTTCAAATAAAAAAAACCACATTCAAATTGGTTCATCCGTTTAAGAGCTACGGTGCCACAGATAGACATGTCAAACTTATAACACCCCTCTTTTTGAGTCAGGGGTTAAGAATTCTTAGTAGTATTTCGGTGGTGGTGGCTGGAAAATACATGAGCGAAAGAATAGAGAACGCTATGGGGTTTTAGTCGGTAGGACTTCGACAGCTTCGCCTTCCCCAAGGCAAAGGCACACCATGACGATATCCCCACAAAAAAAAATCTGCATGAAAATAATATTGAAAACTATCTTCTGCTCGCGACTTCATCCGCGTCAAATTTCATTGGTTATCCCACGGGAACCGTACATTTTTCCGGAATAAAAAGTATCCTTTGTGTTATTACAGACTACAATCTATCTAAGTGCCAAACTTCATCCAGATCCGTTCAGCCGTTTAAGAGTGAAAGTGTATCAAACATCCATCCATTTTTGGAGGGATGAGATGTTTCTCATCCCTCCAAATCATCAGGGTGTAAAGTTTCTTATCCTCCGTTGAAAAGGGAGGATCCTCCGACCAGACAGGTGTTGTATCTTCTGGGCTACTGCCCGACGGTTGATGTCGGTATTTTTTTATGTATGCTAATGTCGCTGCAAACTTTGATAGCGCGATCAAGGCAACGTCAGTTTTGCCGTAGTAGTTCGCATGCTGAGCGATAGATGTCGCTACACATCCATCCATTCTAACAAACTTTCTCATTTATAATATTAGTAGGATAACCATGTTTCCTTACATCAGCATAACTAACGTTCGATCCCCACCCAGCGATGGAGCCGAAGGTGCGTGGCTTTGTGATATCCATGGAGGCGTTGTTATAAGCAATCTTCTTTGGTGCGAATTCACATCCTTGAATACGCCGCTCAAAGTTAAAGTCATCTTCTACTTTGACAACCGCTATGTCAGCAATCATCCAGCGGATGTTATCGAAGTCGTAACCATCGAAGACGTAAGCTTAGAAAGAAAAAAATACAATACAAAATTACTCGAATATTTCGCAACTGAGCAAAAGTGTTATTGGGTTTTTCCTTTAGGAATTTCTCAGTAGCAGCTCGGAGTTAGGATTTGTGCCCAGTTGATGGC
This sequence comes from Caradrina clavipalpis, assembly GCA_932526535.1. Taxonomy (NCBI): domain Eukaryota; kingdom Metazoa; phylum Arthropoda; class Insecta; order Lepidoptera; family Noctuidae; genus Caradrina; species Caradrina clavipalpis. The sequence goes on from OW052110.1 coordinate 6,251,845, forward strand.
AATAGGCTCGCCCCCTATTGCATGGGACCTAAAAAACGGCGAACTGCGAGTGTACATTGGATACACCTCTGCCTAACCCTTACAAGGGAATACAGGCGTGATAGTATGTATGTATGCAAGTGTTTCTTTCAACCCAAGTACCTACAAGGTCCTTCATATACACATAGGCCCGGTTCCTCGACCGCATGTATTGTGGTCACTTGACCTACTTACTTACATTTGGGCACACATTTCCACACAGCCTTCTTGGCACCGTTATTGACGCATTCGTCATTTGTCTCTGATAAGGGAGTCCACCTGCAATGTTAAGAAGAAATTAATCTCTTCGTCTGTTTACCTTAAGATTATTATTTGCAACAATATCACGTAACGCGTCACAGCAACACATAACAATTTACGGTAATTCCAAGAACCTCTTTGAATTATTGGACTATGTCATGCTAAACAACAGGCGAACAGTGGGTGTACATTGGTACACCCACTATTACAAATGCATTGCCATACGAGAGACAAAGTTATAAGGTTTCAAGTGCCTGTTATTACTACGGGACCCATACCCTTCAACCGGAATACATCAATGCTGCTCTGCGGCAGAAGCTGGTATGGTGGTAGAACTGCCCCGAAGGAGCTCCTTCAGAAAAAGCTATACTACTTTTATTCTTCTCTTCTCTCCGCCTTTCATGCCTATAGTATTTGCTGGAGAAGTAAACAGGAGCTTACTTCTCCAGCAAATACTATAGGCATGATGTTATTTAACCTTACTTCTTTTTAATGGGGGAAGCCCGCCGCAAACACAGTAAGAAAAACATATAACCTTACTTGCTTGTTCCGGAGACGACGTAGAAGTTCTGAGCATCCTCAATGCAGGCTGCTGATGTGAGGATATACCTCTCATGGATGATAACTCCTCCGCAGAGCCAATCTAAACCTGTAAACTTAGGGTCCGCGGTCGGAGCTGGTCTTAAGTATACCTGCACAAAACATCTATTCATAAATTCCGAAAGTTTGCCAAGTTAAATATGTTTTTAACCAAGTGCGAGATGGTTAGAAGGCTAGTTCGCAAGTCATTTTAGTCTCGAAAACTTCTTTTACTGACTTTATACCTGCTCACTGAATTAACTAAAAAACAACGTCTTCATATACCAGTAAAAGGCCAGTGACTGAATTAAATAATCAGCCTTGTATCCGGCTTTGGTGAGGTTCTTCAGAAGGGTCGGGTGCGTAGTACTAGTAACCGGCCGTGCTTGTACGACTAGTGTATGAACGTGAACGAGGCGAAATAAATATGTAAGGATCGTAACAGGTGACGTTCTGTGGTTCCTGCCTACTCCCATGGGAAAATGGCGTGAGTTTATGTATGTACGAGTATGTCATAAAACATATTTTAAAACGCACGATTTAAAGCTTTAACGTGTAAATAGCAAATTAAGTGTATTCCCAACGATTTTGGTACTTGAAAATCAACAACGAACAACCTCAAGGAGGCCTACCATATATGGTTTCGTGTCGCCTACTGGACGTCCTTGCAATATCCTTCTTGATGGCAACGTCTTATTCACATTGTTATTTGTATCATTGTTTCCTATCGGAGCTGAAATAAAGAAAAGGCAATAAATCTTCGTTTAACAGTGTTTACTATGGATATGCATTTCCTTCGATCTGCTGCTGATAGCCCTATTTTTTGGATGGGAAATCATCAAATTACTTCTCTTGACTAGCGTGAGACTTTTACGTGACACCTCGCAGCGCGACACGACGCCGTCTCTTCTTATTTTATGGGTCTTTGTTACCTGAATTAAATGATATGTTATTATTATTATTTACTGACTAAAACCCACCCATGTTCCTCCTTGTGCCCTTTGCGTTCCGGGGGCGCGGTATCTCTTTCCAACAACCCGCAGCCCCGGTAGGCATCGGCCCTGAGCGGGCCCCCCGTTTTGCTGGCATCTCTTTGAGGCGCACGTGGAACACGAACGCGCCGTAAACACGGTCAGTCGTTAATTAACGTACAGACGGTGAGCTATCCATTGCTCACCTACCACAGGCCCGTGTCTACGGTGGCCGAGAGTCGTCCCGCGGCTCCCGACGTCCGGAGCGTCTATCGCGGTGGCTGAGACCACAGGATCTACGCCTCTGTCATCCCGATAACACGCATGATTCGTAAACGCCTGGTGGGTGACCAGACGTTTGGATAAAGCTGGACCAAGTTAAACTTTTTGAAAGCTTGTTCAGCCAAATTAGACGATATTTGTTTTGTTAGGCTTTTAATATTATACGAATCAAGCGATATATATTTTAATCTAATACTTATACGTCGTACTTATATATCGTTATTTAACGACATATCGGCCGGTTCACTCGGCCACAATTAATAAGTCAAATTTAAAATCTTTTGTATTTAACCTTAAGGTATATATTGCAATGTTTTGATGTCTGAGCGAACAAAGACAGACTACTAAATAGATTATCATGGCTTTAGTTGAAGACTGTGTATATGAGAAATGCTAGCTTAGAATACCTAACAGGTAATCGTAAGAGGTATTCCCTCGTCATTAAGTGAGGTAGGTACCTACCTTCAACTTAATAAACTTACCAGCTGCAGTCATGGCCGTGACGTAAGACATAATTATTAAAAATAACATTTTATAGTCAAATTATTTCTTTTTATTACATAATATATAGATTTTTTCACTTGATCAATTTACAAGACACACACACCTGTTCGTTGACTAACATAACATCAGTCGCAGACTAAGCGACTAAATGTGGCTGATGAAGTGATGACTGTGGTCGCAAATTCTAATTGAGATGAACAAAAGAATGTGCAATTATCGTCTGTTATAATCTCCGCTACTCCCAATTTATTTGTCATCATGGGTATATTTTCATATATACATCTCATTTACGTTTAGAGCAAACAAAGCAGCGTTAAGCTCGAGCTGCGTCGACAATTAACTAAAATATAACAACAATAATGTTGAAACTTTGAATTATATCTTGCACACAATTTTCAACTCTATTTGTTTTGTATTCTGAACACAACTAAACAAACAAAACCGTGTGATACCCGGCATTCACACGAACGAAGTCGCGAGCCTAATTTTGACAATTAATAAATTATTATTAATTAATTAACTGCTTCTTCATAATTATTGCTGCTCTGTTTGCACTGACTCTTAACTGTAATTTCGGCAAGAATCGGGAGCTCCTAATAATTCTTTGGTTTTCCTATATTCTCCATATTTACAGTCAAAAACGTCCTCACGACTTCGTTACGGTTTCCTCTGATATACCTACCTACCAAATTGGATATAGACCTACATCAATCGTTTATAAAACTATCGACCACAGTTTGTAGTCGCCACTAATCGCTTAGTGTGCGGCTGCACTGTTATGCAATTCAATACTCTGCCTGAATGAGTTTATGGATAGTTTTTAATTGAGAAAATAAATCAATTTGACTTTGATCAATCTCGTCATTACGTTTTAGTTGTTGTTGGGTACTTAGGTATACCTACCTGAAATAGGTAAAAAGAAGTTTTCATATCTTTCTGTTGGGTTTGAAGTATCAGCCAATGAGCGGTCAGCCAGGGTTGTAGAATTTGGTCGAAAAATTTCTACAAATTTGGTCGAAAGAGTCACTGCGGCCCTGGAACACAAAGGGCATTAGGAGGCCAGAACGTAATGGCAACTTAGAAAACCATACTTTGTAGGAACAACCGTCGTGACGACACTCGATCTACCTATATCATTTCCGTTATCAATTTCTTATAATTAGAAATAAACAATAATGTATCAGTGATCGTCTTTTAAAATCGCTGGCTTTTGATATATTAATTAGTTTCAAAGCTGAACAAGCAAATGGCCCTAATTTTGACAGTAGATAAAAATAAGTTTCGATTTGTGACATTTACACCACTTGCTCCTAGATGGCGCCGTACTCAATTATACTTTCAATATATAGCTACTCACCAATAGATGGCGTTACAATTTAAAAGTATATCATTCTGAAGTAGGTTTTACACTGTTTTTCTATTGTAAAAATCTTTGAAGCAAATAAAATACATAATATTACATCAATATTTTCCATAGGAATAGACAGAGGCGCATACATATTTCGCTAGGTTGCCTCAACAAGTTCTCTAGAGCTACCGGCTTTTGCGCTGTAATAATCTCCTGCTTAATTACTGCCTAGTCTTTGTTGTGATTAGTCGCTGTGACCCAAATTAGGCCGAGAGAATATTCTATAAATATACATATATTTAGGCCGGGCATTTTAGGTATTATTTTTCAGGGGCGAGCCTCTTCTTACTATTTAAAATTCGAGCACAAATGTACAAACCGAGCTAGATACTTCTAACTGCTACGCACTACGAACCCAATTAATCTTTGCTCATCCTCGGAAACTAGGTATGTTCACTCTTACTGACTACTTATTTAAATTAAATAAGTATTACAAGTAGGTACGTTTTTTTTAAAGCGTAGTGAGGTATAATTTTTTTAATACTGAATTTCAGCCTATAGCTACCAACCTACATAGAATTCAATAAACAAAAAAATTCAAGGATTATTGCGGTTTTTTTTTACTAGCAGCATTTTGACGATAATATGTAGTACTTATATACCTACAGATAGGTAGGTACCTATCTTCTTATTAATATAACAACAAACAAGACAATTTTGTAAGCAGACAATTCATAATGTAATTTAGACTGCCTAAATTAAATAATCTAGGTATATTTAGGTGCTTATTTAAAATGATGATACCTACCTAAGCTAAGAATAAAAAAAATACACATTGCTAAACATCTTCAGGAAGCCATCGTTGTTGACAAAATTAATAAGTACAGTCATGAAGCATTGCGAAACTAATAACATTGTTTAAAATCTTTTGTAAACATTCACATAATTTTCATCATCATTATTATAATTATTTAAGGTTTTTACATACGTATGACCGTTTGTTACGACAATCATGATAATTATAAAGTCTTTAGGTAAAATCTGCTAGCGGTTTAAGATTTCCCAAAGATTTCAAGTACCTACCAACCTATAGTAGGTACATACATACCTACTTATGTGTAACACATAAATCGCTCGTTAATAATGAGTGAAAACGTTTACAAGTTTATTACCTTTAATTGTAAAAGTGTCAAGCGCTCTGTCCAAAGTATTCGCGACCTATGTAAACAAGCTGATGTGATTGCTCTCCAAGAAACGTGGCTGCTGCCAGAAGAAATCTCATTCCTTGACAGCATAAATGATGAGTTCAGCTGTACGGGAGTATCGGCGGTGGACACCTCGGCGGGCATACTTCGTGGCAGGCCATATGGGGGAGTAGCCCTCATGTGGAGAAAATGCCTTTTCCGTGATGTGACAATTATTCAGTGCGGTAATCCACGTATGTGTGCGGTTAAAATTGCGTTAGAAAATAAAGCGTTTTTAGTGCTTAGTGTGTACATGCCAACGGACACTGTGGCCAACCTAACGGATTTTACTGACGTCTTGGGTTCGGTGAGTGCGATTATCGATAATTATAATGTAGATTTTGTAATAGTATTGGGAGACTTTAACGCCCACCCGTCCGAACAATTCTATAACGAACTAACTGGGTTTTGTAGTGAACAAAAATGGAAGTGTATTGATACAGAAGTACTGGGTATACAGTCGGACACATATACTTTTCTTAGTGAAGCTCACGGGTCTAAACGTTGGCTAGATCATTGTTTGGTAACAGAGGCAGCCGCAAATTGTATTAGGAGTGTATATGTGATGTATGATGTGTTATGGTCCGACCATTTTCCTATGGTGGTAGAATGTAGCCTTGATGCAATTGTGCCAAAGTCTTGTACCAGTAATGTGGCCTCAAACAAGGTTGTGTGGGGGGAAAGAAGTCAAGGTCAAATAGAGCTTTATCAAAAACAATGCAATGAGAGACTGCGACTGATTGACTTTCCACGCAAACTGGATAAATGTTGTGATGCCTTGTGTAACGACCCGAGTCACAATGTTGTTATAGATAAGTTGTATGCAGACATTGTACAGGCTTTGTGTCAATCAGCTGTTTTAGGTCGAGAGGGTAGGTGTCGGCGCTCTAAAAGAGTGGTTGTAGGATGGAACAGGCATGTAGCTGACTCTCACAGGGAGGCCAAGCAAAAATTTTTATTATGGGTGTCGTTTGGTAGACCGGAGTCCGGGCTAGTCTATGAGGAAATGTGTGAGGCTAGACGAGTTTTCAAGTCACGGTTGAAATGGTGCCAAGACCATGAAGACCAAGTTAAAATGGATATTCTCGCCTCTCATCATAATAAAAATGACTTTCGCGGGTTCTGGAAGTGTACTAAGAAATTACAAATCAGATCTGGTGTCCCTGTGAGTGTGGGTGGAAAAACAGAACCGGAAGATGTTGCTAATCTATTTATGCAGCATTTCTTTGTAAAGTCGCCTTTAGGACCCTCTAGTTCGGTGCTCGATGCTGAGCCCGGTATGGAAATAGGAATTAAATTTAATGCCAAAATGGTTGCCAGGACAATTACATCAATGGCAAAGGGTAAATCCCCTGGCCATGACGGGCTAAGCATCGAACACCTGCAGTATGGTGGCCCACACCTGGCCCGTGTTCTGGCAATGCTGTACAGCTTCTGTGTGAGCCACAGTTATCTGCCAAGTGATATGATGCGTACTGTAGTGGTGCCCATTATTAAAAACAAGACTGGCGACCTCGCTGACGTCAGTAACTATAGGCCCATATCGCTAGCTACTGTGATAGCTAAGGTGTTTGACAGCATGCTTAATGTACACTTAAACAGTAATATAAAGATTCACGATAATCAGTTCGGTTTCCGACCTGGTTTGTCGACAGAAAGTGCAGTGCTGTGCCTTAAGCATGCTGTCAATTATTATACACAGCGTGATACTCCGGTTTACGCCTGCTTTCTCGACCTATCAAAGGCTTTTGACCTGGTTACTTATGATGTGCTCTGGAAGAAGCTAGAAGAGGAGAAACTACCAGTAGGTCTCATAAACATTTTAAAATTCTGGTACAGTAATCAGTCAAACTCTGTACGATGGGCTGGAGGCTTTTCTCGTCCATATGAGTTGGAATGCGGGGTGAGGCAGGGAGGGTTGTGCTCACCAACGCTTTTCAACCTATATGTAAACGAATTGATTGATGAGCTCAGTAGCACCAGAGTTGGGTGTCACATTGACAGGATCTGCGTTAATAACATTAGCTATGCAGACGACATGGTGCTGCTGAGCGCATCAATTTGCGGCCTTAGAAGGCTGGTTAATATTTGTGAGGATTATGCTCAAAGACACGGGTTGTTGTATAATTGTAAGAAGTCAGAGGTCATGGTATTCGAAGCAGGTCGTAGAAACGTCCTAAATATGCCGCTGGTGTGGCTAAATGGAACGCCGCTGAAACGTGTTTCCATTTTCAAATATCTCGGTCATATACAGGATAAGTTTTTAACCAGTGCGTAAATTTTTTTTGGTAGTTCAGTGTCAGTAATAGAACACATTTCCGTGATTAGTTAAAAAAAAAATTAAAAAAAATTTCATCCTTATCCGAGTTTGAAATAAGCAAAACATGGACATAATCTATTCGCCATACTATCAATGACAACTCTTGGCCGCCGCCCGGGCGCATGGCTGGGGTGAGGGGGTGGGGAATGCGCTAGCGCCGAGTGACAATAAAATATAGTTTTTAAGTAAACATGTTTCGTAAGCGATAACTTTTTTTTTAGTACTAAGACATATCAAAATAAAATATACGTGTTTAATAAAACGTGTTGAAGTTTATTATGGCAAAATTTACGCACTGGTTAAAAATTTTTCCTGTATTAACACCTGCTCTTGATGATGACTCTGATATTGAGCGTGAGCGGAGGGCGTTGTCGGTAAGATCGAATATGTTGACTCGCAGGTTTGCACGTTGTTCCTTAAAAGTAAAAATTACTCTCTTTAGAGCTTATTGCACTACCTTTTACACGTGCAGCTTGTGGGCCAGATACACGCAGCGATCGTACAACGCCCTCCGTGTTCAATATAACAACGCGTTTAGGATGCTGGTGGGGCTGCCCCGTTTCTGTAGCGCATCAGGGATGTTCGCCGATGCACATGTAAATTGTTTTTACACAACTATGCGCAATAGGTGTGCATCACTGGTGTGGAGGGTGCGGGGTAGCTCCAACAGTATTCTGAATATGATTGCAAGCCGGCTGGATTGCACATACGTGAATCGCTGCGGTGCTATTTCTTACGGAATGACACGGGGGTGAGTCACGGTGCAAAATGGTGATGTAGTGGTTAGCTATTTTTATGTTTTTGTGTTTGTTCAATAATGTCACCTTTTTAACTAACATAGTTTTTAAGTTACACTAACAACATTGTTGAGTCTTAGTTACTTGTTTAAATGAATAAATTATTATTATTATTATTATAACAAATTTTACCTTAAAAACAAAGAAATGATTATGTTAAATTCAAATACATGTAATACTGGTAATACATTCAAATACAAAAAATAATTCGTACTTACTTTTCTATAATTTCAGTTTTTTCCAGGTTTTTTCAGGTGGCGTGACACCCCCGTATCTCAGAAAGCACGTAAAACTGTTGGTCGCGGCTGTCCTTCTTAGATCTTTGTCAGTTGTTACGGATAGTCAGAAGCCGGGAAGTCTGACAACCAGGCTAACCAAGAGGTATCGTGTTGTAACTGGGTTGTGGAGGCCAGATAGGCAGTCGCTCCATGTAAAACACTGGTATTCAGGTTAGACTGGAAGCCGACCCCATCATAGTTGGGAAAAGGCTAAGTAGATGATGATGAATTCCAAGTTTTCCCAAATAATTTAGTAAAATATTTAGTTAGGTGTATTAATTATTCTAGGACTTCAACTGATACTTCTGCTACAACAATGAACTAATTAACAACTAACTAAGCAGAACAATACAGGTAGGCAATTCTAGTAACTTTTAGGAACGTTCTCAATCTAATCTTGGTCTCAATCTGGCAAAAATATCTCTGTTTGACAGACATTTTTGGTATTGACAGTCCCAGTGATGACATTGCGACAAACTTTTTAACGTTATTTTAAATGCGAGGATTGGTCTTAAGATAACTAGGTAACGTGATGAAATTGAAATATTTTTTGTTTCTAGTAAGCAGGTATTATCGGACACAAATTATAATGTCCCTACAAAAATGGCAAATAATGGCTCGCCTCCTATTACATGGGGCCTAAACAATTAAACATACACCAGCGAACTGTTGGTGTACATTGGTACACCTCTGCTTAACCCTTTGGAAAATACAGGCGTGATGGTATGTGTTGCATCGATGTAATATAATGTAATAGGTGTCGTGATGGGTACCTACAAACCTAGGTAACAATGCGACTTTTTCAATTTGTTTGCACGTTCTAAGTTTATTTTCGACATTCGACAAATATCCCATGGAAACCTGGACATTTAGTTCATACAAGTAAAATCGTCAATCCGCCTTTAGCAAGAGTGATGGTGGTTACTCGTGCCTTTTCTGTATGAGAAGAGGCCTTTGCCTTGCAATGACATTAATAGACATTAATAGGCTGATATCATGTAGCTATAATTAGACATACAATAAGGGCGGAACTCAAGCGCAATTTTGGTCAGTGACCAACTCGCCCCGTTGTCTTGAAATTCGTACTTTGTGTCTATAGTCATAATGTGGAGGTCAGATAGGCAGTCGCTCCATGTAAAACACTGATATTCAGTTGCATCCGGTTAGACTGGAAGGCGAGCCCAAAATAGTTGGCAAAAGGCTAAGTAGATGGTGATGTCTGTAGTCATAACATTCATTGTATTTGGTGCGGTGCTTACAAGTTGGTTACTTAATTATTGTAATTAATTGACCTACGACCTTATTGGTGAGGTTCTCCGGAAAGGTCAGGTGCGCAGTAGTGTATGACGAGATATATTAACGTGGATGAGGCGAAAGAAGTGTGAACAGGTGGCGTTCTGTTATTTCTGCCTATTCCATTGAGAAAAAGGCGTGAGTTTATGTATGTAATTAATTGATTTTAATAAGATCATATCCTTTTACTCTAAGCTAATAGTATCAGTCCTGACACAGTTAGACGGGGTTGCGGCAGACCAAGAAGATGGCGGGTCGCCTTGGATAGCTTCCTCAGGAACTGGCAAGAGGAAGCACAACATAGAGGACAGTGAAAGTAATGGGGGAGGCCTTTACCTAAGTGTGAGACAAAAATGCCTATCAAAAAAATAAATAGTAACACTAGACAAAATCACAAACACGTATCCTTCAAAACCACAATACAGAAAGCGTCCGTAACACAAAAAGGCATAACTCAAATATTTATGGAATTGCAAATTCAATACACATTCCATTACGTCAGCCCTTTTACCGTGATCAAGCAGAACAGCGAAAGGAATAAGCATTCCCGTATCATACAAAACCATAATCTAACACCCTTTACCACTCCAACTGTCGGATACAATACTATAAAGTAGCTATCTTCAGCAATACATTATCCTTACTTATCTATGGCCATAACATGAAACTTGGGATCTATTTTATTATAAAGTGCATTGTCTACTATAGAGGAGGTCGGTCGACCGCCGAACGTAAATAATTTAACTGTCTTAAAAGATTCAAAAATAGTTTCCTAACATTGCCCCCCTTAATATGTACACCATTTGTCAGGCCATAACTGGATTTAAACGACGCGTTACAAGAAAAAGGCCCCGCCCTCTGACAGAAATATAGCCCGCCCACTCTAACGCACTCAAAGGTATCGCCCAAGTTTCAATCTGTCTCTATCACACGAATATTCTTGGTGCTATTTACCTTGTTACAAGACCGCTAAAAATGTGCCAAAGACCAACGCTCGCTGAAAGCTTATAATTCTTATGTGGCTGCACTTAAAGTCGAGTATGCTTTGTTAATGGTATCGTGGGGGGACTCAATTGAAGCGAGACGATCCACGAAAGGGACGCAGCGAATCGTTCTGTTTAAGTTAGTGAGTCCAAACGAGTTTTTATGTTTGGAAATCGTATTAAGCTTTTGTTGGAAACTGTTCCACTCAACGGGCATAGTTGAGGCGTTTGTGCGGTCAAACTATCGCGTTTGAATTTCGAAAAGCGGTGGGGATACTGCTGATTGGCTCGTTTTGGCGATACACTGTGTAACGATTCGGTCGCGTGCGGTCGAGCGTAGCGCGCCAACTGAGCTTTTTTTCAAATAAAGAACTCGAGTTCGTATGTTCCATTCTTATTTCGGATTTCAAATAGTCTAATATAAAATTGGTGTTTCCTAAAAAATGTTTGCTGCCAAAATTATCGGTGAAGACTAAAAATCTAGTGTCAGTGTTTTGATAAACAGTTATAAAAACTTAGTAAATAATGTCGTCGGTGCACTCTGATGATGACCAGGAGGAGATCAACGTGGATTCTGACAGCCGGCTATCGGGCCACTGCGACAGAAGCATAGCCTCCGAGGACCGCGACTCGGAGCACAGTTACCACGACAGATACCATGATTCCCCGAACGAGCATATGACTGACACCCAACCGAGGGTGAACTTACCTTTCAGCATATCTCGGCTTTTAGGGAAACAATTCGAGGATATAGATAAGCGTCGAAATTCCGGGGAAAGTGATGATAGGAGTGATCAGGACACTGAATCAGAGAGTGCTAAAGATGACGGGAAGGACAATTCTGGTTTGCCTTTGAACTTTTCACATACGCCTGGTTTATACCCAAATTCTGGACTGTTGTTGAGACCTGGGTTGGGGATCGGTGGCGGGTATGGGTTCTCGAGTAACCCTGGGGTGGTCAGAGTGCCTGCTCATAGGGCTCTGGGAGCGTTGGGAGCCTGGGGAGTCTCCATGGATCCCATGCGGCAGGCAGCAGCGGCGGCATTCGCGCATCAAATTGTTAAGGATAGATTAAACGGTAAGCAATTTATAAATACTATTCTTTGAAATATTTTTTGGTTCTGTTATTAGTATTGTCAATTTTTTTTCTAACACACTCATATTCCCCGTGTGGTTAGGCAGAAGTGTTCCAATGTAGGTACACCCACAGTTCGTCGATTAGTTTTAGGTCCCATGTAATAGCGGGCGAGACTATTGCTATTATCCAGGACACAAATTCTAACTCCGAGCTGAAACTAACAATTTCAATTGAAAATTCTCAGTAGCAGTATTTTTTTAATTTGGCAATTTTTTTTCTCTTCCATTAACAGTTTTAAACAAGGTTTGGAATTCACTTTACAAGAATTGAAAGCAAATTCTTATCAAAGTATAGAACGATTTAAGCATGGAACTAATTAATTATAAGTCCAAAGATATTTGATTGACGTTCAGCGACATTTACGTTAATTAATTATATTTATCTAATCATAGACAAAATGTCAAATGTCAGATCAGTTAAAAGGGTTAATGAGACTGATAAGAAATAAATTGAACAGTTGCTAATATTTCTTGCACTGTAATGGTTTGTACCAGTTCGTTTTAATTAATATTAGATTCTTAGTTAATTATTTGCTACTGTTTATCAATTATGTTGACCTGCAGCATTTAATTACTGCCGCTTAATTGGTATTTTACTTATCTTATTGTGTAATTAGTAAGGTAAAAAAATATTATTTGTTTTTACTGAAATTGATTGGTCGTAAGCATGTATTAAATATATGTATGTCTTTATTATACATACAAATCATCACGTCTGTATTCCCCGAAGGGTTAGGCAGAGGTGTACCAATGTACACCCACAGTTCGTTGGTATGTTTTAGGTCCCATGTAATAGGGGGCGAGCCTATTTTTATTCTATAATTCACCGTTATCATTTTTTAAGTTTCTCAGTCAAAATTGTTTATTTTTATATTTTTCGCGTTTTTAAGCCAAAAGTAAACTTCTCACTAAACAAACCTATCCTTTTCTCCGACCAAACAAAATCAGAAATTCCCAACAAAAAAAAAACAAATACGCATCGAAGATTGTAACATTTTGAGTCGTGTTTTTCCTTCTTTGTTTTACAAAAAAGGGTCCAAATCGGGTGCCAACGTCCTCTGAGGCAATTACCCTCGCGTGCGAACCGATGACACACCTAGACAACTATTTCTTTTGCCCTTTTTTTGGTCCTTCGAGGCGAGATTGAAGGCGCCCCGTTCTGTAATTTGTCGCGTCGGCCGCCCGCCGGTCAGGTTGGGGACACTGCTTTTTTTCGTTGTTATGTTACTCATCCTGACAGAAAATTGGCTGTTAAGTTGCACGTTTGGTGTCGGTGTAATTGGAGTGAAGAACTTTTTTCTTATTGAACCGGATGCTTTGGTCATTTGCTTTTTTGGTCGGTAAATAGGTCTTGGGATTTCCTATGGCAAATGTTGGTCAATTATAATCAGGATGCGGGTTGTGCAAGACCGGTCATTGCTGCTATCTCTAGGGGAGGCTTACGTCCGATATTGTAGTTGTAGTAGTTGTCCTGGAGTAGTGATAATCGGCTGATAAAATGATAATAGTTAATGAAATATTTTTCTTACTAGAAGTTTTGCAATATCCGAGAATTTGAAACCTTAAATCAGTAAATCTTGTCGAGATTTTATTCCGCGGAAAATTTCTTGCAAAAACTAATCTGGTCCTAAAAAAATCACGCGGTTGTTTAAGGTAGGTAAGTAGATTGTGGGAAAATCCCAACAATACCTCCTGTAACTGATAAAACCAAAGCTAGAACACCACTTTCGTTTTTTCACCTCATCTTGGTCGTTTGGCTCAAAACAAAAAAAAAAAGACGATCGCCTATCCGACGCGTGCAAAATCCTCGCTTTTTTGCGACCACCGGCAAAGAGGAAGTGGTCACAGTTTTACAAACTATATAATTTGACTTTGACGGGCCTGTTGGTCTAGTGGTTAGTGGCCCTGACTGCTAAGCCGGAGGTCGTGGGTTCGATTCCCACCCAGGACAAACTTTGTGTGATGAGCATGATTGTTTGTTCTGTGTCTGGGTGTGATTTATCTATAATTTGTATGTATTTAAAAATTATATAAGTATGTATATCAGTTGTCTGGTTACCATAACACAAGCTCTGCTTAGCTTGGGATCAGATAGCCGTGTGTGAGTTGTCCCAAGATATTTATTTATTATTTATTTATAATTGAGACAATAGCTACCCAGAATCATCATACCCGTACGTGTATCGGAAATACTTAAGAGGTGACGAAAAAAAAAAAAAACAAAAAAAAAATTTTGGTCGGCGCCGGTGTTTTTTTTTTTATTGCACTATTAAAGTTTTTATGTCTTTTTAAAACATTGAAACACTTTTGTCGTTACTCTATTTTGGTATTAGAATCGTTAAGCGGAGATTAACATAATCTTTGATTAGCTGTTTAGGTAAATAATTTGCCGGTAACTAATCAGTGGGCTAGTAATTTTTAAAGTAGATCGATTTCCTGTCTTTTGTAGTTGTCAAAGAGTTTAATTTACGCTGTAGTGTAATAAGTGGTAATAAAAACTATTAAATACAAGAGTTGGTAGGTATTAGATGATTATTCAGAGTTGCTATTTTCGGAATAATTTGCATGATTTTGATTGTCCTACATTAAATCCTCGCCTTAATAAAGTATTTTAGTACGGTTTTATATCAAACTTTATTTCACTAAAATGTTAAAATATACAAGTAATAAAAAAGGCATAAAATGATTCCTTATGTAAAGGCTTGATGACTTCATTAAAGGAAAAAAAACATTTCTGCTACAACAAAATATATGATAACGAATATGATACTGAATAAGCTAGCGCGGTGACAACACTCGTGCCTTCTCTGTATGAGAAGAGACCATTGCCATGCAGTAGGACAATAACGTTTATAAATATTGGCCACCTCTAGATTGTTGAACAATTTCATGTTCGTTTCACTCTTTTCGATAAAAGTTGTCGAAGATCAATAGGTCTGTATATAACGATTTAATGATACAACAAAACAAGCAAAGCCAAACTAAATTCAAACAATAAAAGGCTGGTATTATTATTATTCCATTTATTTATTACTTTAACCATGTAAATTACATTAAATATTAATTAAAAAAAAAACATTTAAAAATAGTAGCCCACTGGCGTCGGGAACAGGGCCCAAGCCACTGGTGGTCCTAAAAATACGCGCCGTATCTAGGCGTACCGCTTTCTGAATCAAGCCCTTGATCCAACCGCCCAACGATCGCCTCCTTGGGTGTTGGTCAAGTCTCTTGGCTATTATGCCATTGGCCGGCACTATCCATATAGGCATATCCCATTTATTTATTATGTATATTTATTTTATTTTAACATGACTCATAGTTTTTCAACGTTTTCCTATAAATGTCGACAATATTTTCTCTATAATGACAGTTCTTATAACTGTAGGTGTGATTAAGTCATCGTTATGTGCTCAGCAACGTTGCAGACTAGTTGTATAACCGCCTCATTTGAAGCGTGTCGTCTGGATCAGTTTCCGTCGATTTGCGGTTATTGCGCTTTGCTTGCCGGCGGCGGGCGTGCGGTGACATAGGTTCTTTTTTTCTAGGAGTAAGGTTAGGGGCGTGTTGTTTTAATGCATTTTAATATTCGCTATACTCATTGTATAATATAGGAAAAGCTTCAATGCCAGTTTCAAGCAAAAATGTTACAACTTAAAGTCACTCACTGTAGGTATTCTGTCTGCAAGAAAGCGTTCAATTTTTTTTATTTATTAAACTTTATGCACAAAATGTATAAAATACACCGTACAAAGGCGGACTTAATGCCTTAGGCATTTTCTACCAGTCTACCTTAGGGTGATGCAGAGACGGAACAAAGACGGACGGATGGTGATATATTTATTTATTTATTTATTAAAACTTTATGCACGAATGTAAAAAAATACACTGTACAAAGGCGGACTTAATGCCTTAGGCATTTTCTACCAGTCTACCTTAGGGTGATGCAGAGACAAAACATAGAAGGTGCAAGAAAAAGGAACAGAAACAGTAAATTTCCAATATAAAATATAATAATAATTATATATATACTACATACATACATACCTATATATATATACATACATACGAGGGGAGATCAAAAAGTAATGAGAATGGGTTACTTCAGGTCCGCATAAAAACGCAAAAAAAGTTTTTTTTGCTTGCTTATGTACCCACTACTTCAGCCTAAAAAAATCATATACATATATCACGATTTCCGGGAGTTATATTCATTTGAATACGAACTGTCGAAGAGATAACACCAATTTGGAGAAAAACGAAATTAGAGAAGTCATCAAGTACCTCTGTTTGAAAAAAAAACTACAATAGACATACACAGTGACTTAGTGGGAACATTGGGGGACTCTGCTCCTCCATATTCTACAGTTGCACGCTGGACCAAGGCATTTAAACTGGGCAGAGCATCCACTGAAGATGAACATCGCGAAGGACGCCCATCCACGTCCCTCACTGAAGACAACGTGAAAAAAGTCGAAGATGTTGTGTTGCCAGATCGAAGAGTGACCATCAGGCATGTAGCTGAGGTCACAGGGATCTCATATGGCAGCATTCAAAAAATCCTTGCGAACGAGTTGCATATGAAAAAGGTCTCCGCGCGTTGGGTACCCAGGATGTTAACCGACGAGCAAAAGCAGCGGTTCACAAAGCCGCAGTTGCGATGGCTGCCAGTCAAGAAACGGGATTCGAACTGCTCGAACACCCTCCCTATTCGCTAGATCTGGCTCCTAGTGACTTCTACCTCTTTCCTCGGCTTAAGGAACACCTCCGAGGTAAGAAATTTGAAGACGATAGCGAAGTGATGGTCACTTTTAAGGCGTTTTGGGAGGGTCAAGAAAAATATTTTTTTCAAAGGGAATCCTGGGTTTAGAAAAAAGATGGAATAAATGTATTGATTTGTAAGGAGACTATCTAGAAGAATAAATTGTTATTTTAACTTTAATTACCGCGTTTTATCTTCATTCTCATTACTTTTTGATTCGCCCTCGTATATACATACATACAAACAAAATATGCAAAGTAGAGAGAGATAAAAATACGAGAGATAAATATACCATCACCATCACGCCTGTATTCCCCGAATTTATATATTTTGTATTTAAATTTCGGTTACCTTAATTTTGCGGATCTCCTTATTTCTGATTCTATCTTGCAGAGAGACCCCCAGAATGATCTATAGCAGGACAGGTCATTGTGGCTATCTGAACCGAAAGTCCTATGTCTAGCAATGGACGGCGTTCGGTAGATATGGTGATGACATCATAATTATTAACGTGCAATTATTTAGCATTGCAGTTTGTACATGACTAGTAAATCTCCAGTATTAGGGTATCAAAACAAATCACCAAATAGAATTGGACGTTCCACCTCCATTTTTGCCCAAATCCGACATAACGAGAAAGCCTTACAACCGCCTAAAACAGTTGAACAACGGTTATACGACGGCAATGTTCCGCAAAAACAAAACAAGAACGTTTTTTTTCTCTTAAGCAACAACCTTAGTTGATTGTCAACCTTTTAGAAAGGCTGCCAGTTACTTTAACAAAAACAGTGATCGCTTTGCGAAATCAATAGAGAGTATAATCAGTGTAACCACGATCTTTCTAGGTGGTTATAATGGTTACCTACCATTTCCGCTAGAGTTCTCATTATTTAACCGCACAATTTTACCTAATCCAACTTTTTGTGACTATTAAGTGACCATAGAACTGTTTTATTACCTATAAAACCGTTTTGCATGTTCCTTGCGATAGTTTGTTATTTTTTTTTCTTTTTAGGATGCGGTGAAACTGTTTGTTGTCTATGGAAATATGGTCAGGTTTTTTTTAGTATTTATATTATATTAATGGATGGCAAATAAGCCGACGGCCCACCTGATGCACCTTTTTTAAATTCTATTTATACTCTCATGTAATTAAACCCGCCGTAAATGGTATACGGAGTTTAAGAAATTTCATCTAAACTAACATTACAATAAGGTAAGACGTTTGTGTGTTTGTTAGCGGTAGTCTCAAAAAATTAATGGTCCGATAGCAAAAATGTTTCACTAAAGAAAACCAACACTATTGCTAAGTACCATAGGACTATGCTTTATTTTATACTAGCGACCCGCCCCGGCTTCGCACGGATGCAATGCTGATACTAAATACACTACAGAAAAACTGTAAACGTTGTATTCAAAAACATCGCGGCCCACTCCGCCGCAAACGCTACGTCCCGCAATTTTTAAATCTGTAATATCTTCGAAAATATTAATTTAAATCATATGCTGTAAAAGGCCATATAGATCTATATTAAATCAACAATGTATTTAAGGTATTTAATTGAGTAAGGATTAATGCTGTATTGGTTAAAATCGCTTCGAAAATTAGTTAATAAATTAATTAAAAAGTAAATGACAAAAAAATGTTATTGTGGGATATCCATAAGAGATAGACATATACCATCGCGGAGTTTTCTGTAGACCTTTTCAATGTGTACAATACTTAGTACATTATTTTGATAAATCTCGTAGGGTTCAGCCTGCGTTTGCAATGTAAGCGGAAAAAATGAAATTAGGACATCTCATTAGAAACCTCAAAAATACCAGTATTTCTCCGCTATTTAATGGATGTTATTATACATATAAACCTTTCTCTTTAACCACTCCATATATTAAAAAAAACCGCATCAAAATCCGTTGCGTAGTTTTAAAGATTAACGCGTACAAAGGGAATAAGCGGCTTTGTTTTATACTATGTAATGACTTGACTTCCATGCAACGTCGCGACCAGAAGCCTATATCAAAAGAAACAAACTGAGAAATAAAAATGTTCTTGAATAAAATAGTGAAACTTAATCTCTACTAGACCAAGTAAATCGTTCATAGAACTGGTTTATATTATCTGTGAGTAAGATATAAAGGTGAGCTTAGTCTTAAAGTATCAATCTACTGATAGTCAGAAACCCGCACTACTTGTAACTTGTAACACATAACTTACTGCAGAGCTGCGGAACCCGTTAGTTTGGGTTAAATATACCATCACCATCACGCCTGTATTCCCCGAAGGGTAAGGCAGAGGTGTACCAATGTACACCCACAGACTCACATGTTTAGGTTAAATTGATTATGGAAAAATGAATTATTAAGTTAACTTGTACCTATACTAGAAAGGTTTAGGTAGTTAACTAAATGTAAACAAAACAAACCACGTGACTCATGGATGCTAAACCTTTCACTTCAAATTTTAAAATCGTATTATTTAAAGTCGTATAATAATAGGCTCTAGTCTATATCAGAATTTGAGGAACTATCAGCCACGTTAATAATAAAACGTTCAGTGGTATTATCAATCATTTTATCTAAATTAAACATTTTCTGTTCTTTTTTTATTGCATGACCCTCGCAATTTTCAAGGGCGCCTGGTTAATCGACTAAACGTAATACCTGTAATTTTAGTTGCCATACTACATCACGGGCGTACTCTTCAATTTAGCGACGTTATCTAATTCATCGTATCTTCTAAAAGGTTTTGGGAACCTGTCTTTTTAGGCTCTTTACAATAGACAGATTACAAAATATTATACAATTTTATAAAACTAACAAAAAAGTGGTGTCCAAACAATGACATCTATGAAGAGTAGTTTACGAATAAATGATAAAGTTTAACATACATTAATAAAAGAGAAAAGTATCGCATAAATCGAAATTAGAATTGATTTTGTTGTAACGTATTTCTAAACAAGGAAGTGTCAACTATAAAAAACCTTTTCTACGATTTGTTTACCTTTAGTTAACTACCTAAACCTTTCTAGTATAGTGTAAAGGAGCCTCGTTAGCGTAGTAGTCCTAAGCGTGACTGACACACTAGAGGTCGAGTAAATGTTATTGGGTTTTTCTGTGAAGCTCTCAGTAGCTTGGAGTTAGGATTTGTGCCCGGTTAAGGGCAATAGGCTCGCCCCGTTACGTGGGACCTTAACATACTGGTGAACTGTGTGTACATTGGTACATACGTCTGCTTAATCCTTCGGGGAGTTCAGGCGTGATGGTATGTTATTATTAAAGAGACTGTTTACTAGGGTTGCTTACGGGACCTCGCCTTTGCCTCCGTTAACTTCCGCATGATTCCTAAGCTCCGTACCTCCGCATCCGCTCCCGCCTCTGCTAAGAAGGCCTCCGATGCAACCCTACTGTATACATACAAAAGGTAGGCTTAGTCCTACCATTCCTGAAGTGGGTTCTATGAAAAAATCCACAAAAGTTTCGCAAAATTACTTTTATCATTGACTAAACTAAACCTCTATACTAAAGACATCAACGATCGTACCAGACTTTTTTAGGCCTAAATATAAATACTTATTTAGTCCAAAGCCAAAGTAAAAATAAAAAAAATAAAGAAAGATAGTATATTGACAAGTTTAGTCGAAATCTCATCTCAGCGACCATGAATGTCAAAAATGACGGTATATAGGCATTATAGACAGATTAAGACTAAAATAAAAATGAGAAGTTTAGAACGTGTACCTAATGTTAGTATTTCAGGAAATAATATTAGAATTGCCAAATAAATGTTAGTAGTAGTAGAGCTCTTTGTGAAGGAGTTGAAGTACCCGAAATACCACCATATTTATTTCTGCTGCAAAGTAGCGTTGCTGTGCTCCGGTTTGAAGAGTATGAGTGCCGATCTAATTCTGTGCACATGAGACATTTTTACATTTCCTCTAGTATTTCAGAGGCATAGATTTTTAGGCAGAGGTGACCACTTAATATAGTTACAGTTTTTAGACACAGTTGGGCCGTCGGCTTGTTTGCCATCCAACGATGTTTTGTAATATATCGAATATCAAAAATCGATAGAGAGATTCAAAAGTTTGAAATTTTATGTAACCACTTTACCCCAACCTAGACCAAAGCCATTTAGACGGGAATGATACTAAAACAAAACACGAATGTCCTTCACAACTACAAAAGCATAGAACCTCGATGATTCAGATCTTCATTTCAACCGACAGACAGTAAACCACAGTGTAACCTTCCAATTCATAATAGGTAATCTTGCCCAGTGTTGAGACTGCACGAATTTACTTTATTACATTATTTTGTTTAATGAACGCTGTGCCTTAAATTGGGCCAAGGCACCTAAAGTGATTGCTAAGATGATGGTATAATGATTCGTCATTATTTTATAAGATTATGTAAGTAACTAGTTACTTGTAATCGTGAGAATGAGGTTTTTAAGACTTTTTTAGTTTTAGCATTATTTTAAGCCTTTTTTTTTAAATGGGGTTAAATAGTAACTTATCTTTTGGTTAATGATTAGAAAAGAATATCCTACTATTATTACAAATTTGAAAATTTGTGAGGATGGATGGGTGGATGTTTTTACCCTTGAAAGAGTAACAAACATCCGACCATCCATGCCATCTCCAACGGAGTGTACTTTGGAATAATAAATCTAATTTGAAACGGACTAAGTCGAGGGCAGAAGCTAGTAATATTACAAATGCGAAAGTTTCTGAGAATGGATGGGTGAATGGATGGATGAATGTTTGTTACTCTTTCACGCTTAAACGGTTGGACGGATCGAATGAAATTTGGCACTGAGATACATTATATTTTGGTATAACACACAGGAACACACAGAACCTTTATCCCGAAAAAAAATACTATTCCCGTGGGATAATATATCCAATTTGACGCGGACGAAGTCACGGGCAAAAGCTAGTATTAACAAAACGTGTATCAAGCCATAATTACTAACAGTTAAGTAGTTAGATTGTTTAACATCTCAGCCACCATTTCGAAGAGTAAATGAATAGAAAACGACATTTTAAAATACATTTTTATCTTGATATCAAAGAGCTAAAGATAACTCCGTGCTTATCGAGGCATAAAAAATCAATAAAACGTTAGATAATTGGATGTTGTGAGTATTTGTCGATGTTTTCAGTTTTATAACTGTGTTTATTACTTAATTTTAATTGTGGATTAGGTAATATCACGCTATTTAGTAAGACCTGCGGGGCTTTTGTTGATGCTCTTAAGATAGTCAAATACATATTAAAACACCCATATCCGTGTTTTTAATATTTGCCTGTTTTAATAATATCTAGGTAATAACATATTAACTATAGTTAGATACTGAAAGTAAATATAAACATAGAAAAAAACTCTGTTGTCTGTTATTGTGTAACATCTTAACACTATTTACTTACACTTTTTTAACGATTGTCGCTTAGATGCGATTGCGCCTAGTTTTATAACGTTTTTTACTAGTTGTATTGGCCTAGCTAATTTTGTTACAAAGCACTTTGTTACCTTAACAGATACTAACTTATACCATAACAAAAATACAATTCACATCAGCACTTACAATTTACGAAAAACATAACATTTGACGACATGTCGCCAGAATTTTATTTCGTCGTCACTCCACCGGAATTTTATCGCACCATTCTTACTTTCCAAACGTGCCACAAAATCATCGATACACTAATACACATGTCTAATATCCCCAGCCTCCCCTAGAAAGCCTCTTCGCCCGCATTTCCCGCGGGGAGACGCGGGATCGTTGGCGTTATGAAAATTTGACGTCAACCAATATGCGATGATATGTACAGGGGTTGTGTTTCGTATATTATTTTACATGTGTGAAATTGCTCGACCTCCCCTTTGCGGGTGAGATGGGATTTTCTTAATCGGATGGTTTTAGTTTAGTAATTGTTTGGTGGGTTATAATTGTTGCGGGTGGATGACTTATAAAGGTTTGCATGTAATTGTTAATAGGGGTTTAACAGTCATACTCAGTACCTTTGATAAATATACTATAGTAGGTATAATTACGAACATATCTATCGAAAATCTGTTGTGAGAACCAATATCTTTTAAAACAAAGCAAAAAAAGCGACCGAGTTAAAAAATACTAGCTTTTCAGCAACATACCTATTCCATCGACCGTCCGGATTTCTCAAGATTTAAAGATCATTCGGGTAAATAATAAATAATGACTGTCCCAATATAAAGGCATACAGAGAAAGCACAAGCATTGATCACCACACTTGCTCAAGACAGTTAAGCGATTGCACACTTTACATTAATTATAAGTCCAAGTTTTCCTCACGATGTTTACCTCGCAACCATTTTTTTCGTTTCATATGGAAATTCCTCATGGGGTTTTGTAAGACTCTTACTGACTAAAAACCACCCCAGTTTTGCCTTTACGTTTACGTTTTGTCAGGACTATTCATCATTCGGGTAAAACAAAAAAAAAATGTCTTCACATTTCTGTGACCAAACGTCAAAACGTCAAAGAAGACCGCACTATTCCATAAGCTTAATATAAGTAAGCCTCAAGTTGATATGTTTTATCGCCAATCCATAATGCGCGATGCTATAAACCCGGCCATATTTCAAATGTGTAAATATATGAGAGCGAACTCCCCGCGCCCCCCTTGAGACGTGGACCCCGGTACATAAAATATTATATTGCAATTTATATTTTGCGCTTCGGAAAGATTAGAAGAATCCCCGTTTATGTTAAGTGGTATTGCATATGTTTTATATGTACAATGTTTTATGTTTCTTTCATCAATCATAGACTTGATAATTCAGCAACTAGGAAGATATAAATAATAGGGGGTGTAAAAAAGATACACCATAAGTTCCATCCAACTAACTTACCATCACATAGGCCGACTATTTAATTTCTAGCAGTGATTTCCTCTGAAAATCTCCCTTGGTGGTGAAATGAACTGTCAGTCTATTGGTAAGAGGACTACTCACCTAAGCTCGGTCAGTCAAGTCAGAGGTTTTTACAAAATAGACCATCAGAGCGATTAAAGGATGACTCTAGACCTATACTAGACCGTGTCGGGTCCGAGCCGAGTATATCCGATACGAATCCGTGTAAATAAGTTCTGAAGTAGTCTATAAAGTAATATAAAATAATAATATAGCCTATGGCACACGGAAATGGTGTTCTAATATTGAAGTCATTTCTGTCAAAGAGGTTGCGAATTGGAAAGTTTTCTATATCCTTTCTTAGAGTGTTCAAGCTTAGTCTGCTTACTTAAGCAAATTCATTAAAAACGATTCAGTAGTCTAGCCGTGAAAGCGTAACAAAAAAGCAAATAAATAGACAAACTGCGTTTTGGCATTTTGAATACGTTTACGGTATAGTATGTTTTAGGTTAGGTAATACATTCGATTGTTGGAATGTGGACGAGGCGAAAGGTGTATCTAAGGATCGTAACAGGTGGCGTTCTGTGGTTTCTGCCTACCCCCATGAGAAAAAGGCTAAATTTATATTAGATTACTATTAGGACAGGAGAACAGACTATTCACTAAAAAGCATTGTTTTCATGTTTAAAACTATGAAGTAATTTGTAATTCGAGGCCGTAAACATTAAAAGCCTGTGAACGTTTGCACGACATAATTTTCCAAGCTGTTGAAGAATATTACGCGTATTTTAAGTGGATAACAGTAACTTTAACTACAGTTTATGTAAACAAAGTCATTGTTGGTCGGTAGAGCTTGACAGAAGACCAGTTAAATTTTAGATCTGTATTTAAAATTTCCTGCACGAGTGGCTATGGTTAAGAAGATGAATGTATGTAGTTTCATGCGCCTTCTGCTCTTTATGAAACTACCTTTGCGAAGGGGCAACTAGATTTTCATTTTGTTTTTCTAGTGCCTTTTAATGATCTAATTTTTTTCTTTAAATTAAATGATTAGACATTGACTATGACTTTTTTATTGTACTGTTTTGTTTGCTAAAATATACAATAATTTTATTGATTGAACACCTAACATAAGCGCCAAATTCGTATAAAATGTAAATTACCATTATTTTTCATATATGTACGACATACCGGCCTAAATATTCCTGCGAACGGTGGGTGTACACTGGTACACCTCTGCTTAACCCTTCGGGGAACACAGGCGTGATGACATGTTGTATTATGTTAATTTATGTAAGTCTGAAATAGGCAATCTGCCTTAGGGAAGCGCGGTAATTAATGCTCATGTTTTTCAGACAGTTTTTTTTGAGATATTGACAGGGTAATTTATTGTTATTAACTAATTAAACTCGATGAATTTTCACAGATAGGATTTTTTTTTTTTTTTTTTTTATAGACGGGAAATCATCAAATAACTTCCCCCGCCCTGGGCGGGGCGGGAGGGAGTGTCAGACTTTTACTGACTAAAACCCGTCTATGTTCCTTCATGTGCCCTTTGCGTTCCGGGGGCGCGGTATCTCTTTCGAACAACCCGCAGCCCCGGCAGGCATCGGCCCTCAGTGGCCCCATCCAATTTTGCTGACATCTCTTTGAGGCGCGCGTGGAACACGAACGCGCCGTCGACACGGTCTGTCGCTAGTGAACGTACGGACGGTGAGCTACCCATTGCTCACCGTCCACAGACCCGCGTCTACGGTGGCCGGGAGTCGTCACGTGGCTCCCGACGCCCGGATCGTCTACCGCGGCGGCCGCTGGGACGGGGGACCCTCCTTTCCCTCTCCCGTCCCGCCGCCTCCTTCTCTAGCATTACAGCTTCGCAGAAGGAGGCGACTGCTTCCCATTCCCCCTCGCTCCGGACCATGGCCTGGACCAGTGCCGGACGCGAGAGGGCGCCGCCGCCGATGGCCGCCTCGAGGACTCGGCGGTGCTCAGCCCAAGCAGGGCACACCGCCAAAGTATGCTCCACCGTGTCCTCGGGGCGATCCTCACAATGGTGACACCCGGGCGTTTCCTCCCGCCCGATGAGGTGCAGGAACCTCCC
This sequence comes from Caradrina clavipalpis, assembly GCA_932526535.1. Lineage (NCBI taxonomy): Eukaryota > Metazoa > Arthropoda > Insecta > Lepidoptera > Noctuidae > Caradrina > Caradrina clavipalpis. The sequence continues at coordinate 6,277,617 of OW052110.1, forward strand.
GAAACATCCGTGTCCGGTGAGGACCTGCGTCAGGCGGTAGGTGAGGGCGCCGTGGCGCCGCTCCAGCCACTCCTCAAAGAGGGGTCTTACCGCCTCAATCGAGGCGAGCCCTGCACGAGGTTGCGACAGTCGTTCTCTCCATGTCGCCATGAGATCGAGCCGGAGTTCCGTCCGCAGGGCGGCAATTTGCCGCGGCAGCGGAGTTTCGCCCCGGCCCAGTGCTCACAGATAGGATAAGGGCACCAATATCTAAGAAACAGCATTACAAGTGACTCTTAACATCATCAATTTCAAAACATCCACATTTCCTCTCACGAGATTCAAGACTAAAGTTCCCAACGGATGCTAGATTGTCCGTAATTAGGCTGTGACACGTAACCCCAGTGGTCCGAACCGACGACAGCGTAGACAAAATTTTAATGAGTAAAATGAGCGAGCGTGCGTGTAATCACACAGTGTGCCATGCGACTGTCCCACGGACGTGGGAGCATTTGTCGAGGTATTTCCTTGTGTAACAAATCGTAGCGAGGTCGTGGAAAAAATAAGGCCGCCATGAAAATTTGTGGTGCTTCTGGTTCTTGTAAGAGATGAGATAATACCTTGATATAAAATGATCTAAGAAGTCAACCCACAGTTTTCTATTGAACGAATTATCTACTAATATATTAAGATGCCAAATCTGTTATGTTACTAACAAGAATAGTTTGATAGTACATTCTTCCAAAATAATTTTAGAACAGCTTTAAAATTGGTCAACGTTAAATATCCTAAATTATTTTAATTACTTAGATTAAACTGAAGAAATGTTAACGTAAATTGGTTGTTTTTCTATTCATCCTTATAACAATTTTATAGTTTTGTCTTAATAAATAAGATATTATGTTTGCATCATGATAATTTTAAAGTACAAAATCTCGCCGCTTAGCTTCATTTCAATACAGATTCCTATTAGTTGCTTACGGAATATCTCCTCTCCTCTCCGCATCGCTGGAAACCAGACCTAAGATCTGTATTTATTGAAAAACTCTTGCTTGTCACATTAGATCGACGATTTATTGGTACATCAAAAGTTGAATACCATTAAATGTCTTGCTATCTATATATAAAAGGACAAACTGACTGAATGGTATTTCAACGCACAGCCGAAAGTACTGGGGCTAGGAATATGAAAATTTGCACACGGCTTCCTTTTATAATGTAGGGGAGCACTAAGAAGGGGTTTTAATTAATCCCACCTTTGAGGGGGTGAAAAGGGGGGATTTTGTTTGTATGATTGTTTTAAGAGGAACGTACGAAATACACGCGGACGAAGTCGCGGGCAAACTGCTAGTTTCACAATTAGCAATTAGTGTCACTAACATCTAGACATCAAAAGATGGTGTAAAGTTAACTTTGCATATCTTAATGCATGATAGACGATAATAATATGTATTATGATTAAATAAGGTATTATTTGCATTGAAATTGTAATGTACTTTGAGCAATAATATAATATGACCGTAAAACCAATTTACGCTAATAACATAGAGGGCTTTTCTGCAAATATAGGTATATAAAACTAGTTGAATTATACTCATCTTTGTAGGTGCATTATGATAACGCATAACTGCGTACAATAATATGTTGAAATGATTGTATCTATGCAACATTTATAATATAGCTGATTTTATATTGAATTACTTTCCATACATCATTGCCAATAATGTTGGGGAAGGTTAAAGAAGAATCGGTTTAAAAATATATTGGTAATTGATAATTCTTTATTACACTCTTTTAGTTGATAGTATCTTTTTGTTTTGACGCTAGTTCATTCTTTTGTTTTTTTGTTGCATACTTTTTCCATCACAAATAATCCTCATGTAATATTTTTCACCTTTTCCATTGACTACTATTCGGTTATGTTATTTATTGCAGTATTTGTTTCAGTAATTCATTCATATTAGTATACATCTTCTTCAAACATAAAAACCAATTAAAAAATGCAAAATCTCGAAAAAAAGCCGACCCGATTTGAATAATTTATTTATTGTTTTGTTTGCCTCAATACTGGTGTGGTTTAGAAAAATCAAAATTGATAATTTTCTATAGAAATTACCACTTCATAACACTCAGGTCCACATGAGCGAAGCCTCAAGCACAGCAAGTTAACCCTAAAATTTAAAACAATTCAAGCCTCAACAACCGCATAAAAAAACAAAACCACTTTAGTACTACCAATACGAGAACAGTGTTCTAAACAACGAACACGTATCGTACACGGATTACGACACAGGAACAAATGTACTAAAACACAACATCATAAAGTCAGCCTTCCGTTGGGGCAAACGAGTGCAACGTTTGAAAATGCAACCTAAACCTGTTTCCCGATTGCATTTCAACCCATGAATTTTCCATGAGGTCGTCCTGTATCCCCGATTCCCGTTCGTTTGGCAACCTAACTAGTGGGAATTGGTATTCGCTTGTTGCGTATTTTATGTATGAGATTTTGTCCGCTTATTTTTTCGTTTCGCACCACTGTCCGGTGTAATTGAGAAATGTTTACTCTCGGTGCATATTGTCGGTGCTGCAGTGGACCGGATAATTGCATATTTATGATCGCGGCACAAATTGATTTGCAAAAAATTGCCGAAAAATTTGTGTTTTTATTTTTTTTGCATTCGGTAGTTACATTTGGTATGCAGATGGCGGGGACATTTCAATCAGTAAATAATGGTTACTGTAAATTTTTGTTATATCTGCTTGTATTTTTTGGTGCACACACATACCCTCACGCCTTTATTCCCGAAGGGTTAGGCAGAGTTGTACCAATCTACACTCACAGTTCTCCGGTATGTTTAGGTCCCATATAATAGGGGGCGAGCCTATTGCCACGGACCGGGCACAAATCCTAACTCCTAGCTGCTACTGAGAATTTCACAGCAAAACCCAATAACACGTTACTGGACCTGGAAATCCCAAGACCTCTAGCGTACTACTCGCTCTTAGCACCACTAGGCTAAGTAGGCAAATTAGTAGTAAATTTTCATTATATCCAGGTACTTGAATTTTCGGTGCACAGTGTGTAATACAGACGGAGGCGCGGACAAATGCGAGTGTAGGAGTGATGGAGCGACTCCATGTAATCCCTCGTGACGGCTGTGTCCAATTAGGCGTCAGGCATTCGTCTTCCCGTCCTTACTTTTTCACTTTCCTCAGTTGGGGGCGGATTTGTAGGGAAATATGAGCGAGAATTTGTCTCACTTTTAGTGAAAGCAACGCTCTGAGATGTTGGGTATGGCTTTGTGTTATTTACATAGGTAGGTACGTCTTGAAAGTAATTTTTAGAATCAGAATATGAGAGCACTAGATGTATAAGAAACTGCACACTCATTCTAGGTGCTAGGTAGAGTATATAAATACTTACATAGCTAACAGAGATAGTTATTGTAAGTAGATTTCATAGCAAGGCCACCAATACAAAACATTAATTACGTCATTTAACTTCTTACTTAGGTATAGGTTAGGTTAAAAAAATCTTCTTTAATCCAATTGATTGAATACCCCGTTTTTTCTGATTGAAAAGCTTAACATAATTATATAAATTAATGGCTAAACAAGGCTTTTAAGCTTTTTTTTTTAATAATTTACCTTACAAGTCGGATATCTGCACCTGTACGAAGCTGGGGCAGTTTGCTAGTAATATAATAAATATTTACACATTTTGATATGTAAAGCTTTCAAACGCATGAAACATCATCATCTGTCTAGCCTTTTCCCAACTATGTTGGGGTCGGCTTCCAGTCGAACCGGATGCAGCTGAATATCAGTATTTTACATGGAGCGACTGCCTATCAGACCTCCACAACCCAGTAATGGGTAATACGATACTCTTGGTAAGACTGGTTGTCAGACTTTCTGGCTTCTGACTAACAGTAACGACTGTCAAAGATCTACAAATGATAGCCGGGACCAATGGTTTTACGCAAACGCATGAAACATCACACTAATATTATACTAATATTATAAAGGCGAAGGTTTGTATGTTTGCCTCTTCTTTACGCTCAGAGACGGCTGAACGGATCTGGATGAAAGGCACTGAGATAGATTGTAGTGTGGAATAACACATAGGATACTTTTTATCCCGAAAAGGCGTACGGTTCCCGTGGGATAATATAAATATTAACTTTGACGCGAACGAAGTCGCGAGCGGAAGCTAGTTAGGTTATAAAATAGTTTTCCTTTGGAATAAGCACATGTTTAGGTAACAACGGGGCTATCATGGTGACTATAAGCCCCTAAAAATACAGATAAAAATAAGCAAATTTTTCACTTAACAACACCTAAAACAAAACTGTAGGTTCCAATACAACGGCATAAATAAATATGATTCATGGCGAGTGGGCAGCCCGGAGGGTTGAATTACACGGTTATATCATAAAGGGTTCGCCCCAGACGGTTAAACCCTTCAATGTTAATTTGTTTGTTAATTTTTCTCCGCCTTTATAACTGACGTAATTAGGTTTTTCGTTGTAAAATTAAGGGTTATGATTTTTTATTGTTTTGTCTTTATGAGCGAAATTGTGTTTAATCTTTATGGCTTTGGAAAATGGTTCATACTTTTCTTTTCTTTTTATTATTTCTTTGTAAAATGGGGAAACTTGGTTGGACGTGTTTTGAAACATGCAAAATGACGCGTCTTCTTAAATTTTCCTCATCATCTTAACCTTTTCTCAACTATATTGGGGTCGATATCCGGTCTAACTGAATGCAGATGAATACCAGTATTTTACGCGGAGCGACTGCCTATTTGATCTCTACAACTCAATTACTGGGTAACACTATACTTTGGTAAGACTGCTTGTCAGATTTTTTTACTTCTGAGTACTCGTAACGACTGTCGAAGATCTACGAATGGCTTTTCGGTGACGTCCAAGAAAAACTTAAAAAGTACGTAATGAAATTTAAAAAAATCTCTTAGGCCATCACGACATAGCTTGTATATTAAAATATTATTTAAACAAATGTTATAAACTGGAAAGATTTTTTGCTTTGATAAGCTCCGAAACTACTGGACCGATTTTTATCATTTTTCACCTATAGATAGCTACATTATTCCTGAGTAACATAGGCTATCTAACATCACGCTACGACCTAAAGGAGCCGAGTATTAACCAATAACGTAACTGAACGCGGGTGAATTAAGCCATGCGGTCGAAGTGGCGGGCTGTTCGCTAGTATCTTATGTAGATACACATGTACTTACAATGCGGGTATCCAGTAAGACAGTAAACGGGCCATCTGTTGGCAGTAGGTTCTTGTACCTACAAGGTACAATATAACTAGTACCTTATCAAGTAAAGAAGAACATGGCTACATAGTAATTCACTTAACTTACTTCGCTAATAATTGTGTATGACTGTACATCTGAGTCTTGGTGAAGGAAATATATTATCTTGAATAAGTTGACTTCTTTTTTTGTTGAACAATGTGTAATTAGTATGATGTTTCATGCCCACTCTTCTCCATACGAAACTTCGTTTTGGAAGGGGCAATATATTTTTCTTGTGATTTTTTATGTTCAGAACTTTTAAGGGTTTGAGGAAACACGAACGAAACGACCTACAAATCTCCCGTCTTTCTCTTATTCCTATAATTTGATGGGACGGCAATACGATTCGACCGGGAAGAGATCAGGCGCAGAACCAACGGCTTGCCATGCTTTCCGAGACACAGATGTCTCACCATCAGCTTCTGAACTCCTGGCTGCTACTGACAAATTTCTAAAAGAAAAACCCAAAATCACTTTTTACGACCCTACAATCGAACCAACGAAACCTAAGCAGGAGTATCTAATATTATAATAAACACAAAATGGTAGACTTAAAGTCATGTACAACATTATTGATTAAATTGACAGCTGACACATTAATGCATAAGCAATTTGTTGTGCGTAGGAGTTGACAGCAATAAGAAGTTGGACTTTATTGAAATTAGTTGTCATAACGACAATAGTTCGTGTTAAAATTATACTAAAACCTGGATATATTTAAATGCTTAGTGTAATGTCAGTGAAGGTTCAATAAGGGTAATGTTTATGAATAATCTTTGTTATGAATTCAATATTATACAACCGTAATCGATAAGGTTGCATTACGTTGGAAGAGAAATCGCGACAAAAACTTTTAGCATGAATGCAGTATATCATTCTAGACTACCAGAGTCTAGCAAAAAAATATCAGTTATTCCATGTTTAAAACAGTTGTGTTTTTAAGAACCGACATCACATTTTATCACTATGTTTTTTCCCACTTGATGCTAGAAATTGACAGTTCACCTTACCTAAATAGGGAAACATTTACAGAATAATACTGCTGATGAAATTTAAGATAAAACGTATTCACATCTTTAAATCACATTTTACAATCATCATCATCATACCAGCCGAACGACGTCCACTGCTGGACATGGGTCACCTAAAAGGTAGTACAATGACTGATCCTAAGCTGCCCGCATCCAGCGATTTACCAAGCTGTCGGTCCACCAGTATACAAATTAAATTAAAATTTAACCAAATCATTTTTAGCTCAAATATTTGCCATCAATACGCTAAGCAGAACATTTATATGAAAACGCTACAACTGTGCACCCACCTCAAAACGTCCCTATTCTGCAACACTCACGTAACACAAACCACGCCAGTTCGGGCGCACGCATGAATCATACCAACCTTAACCGAATTACGACCCGCGGAATCTTGTTACCGCACCCTTTTCCACCCTGATACCAACCGACGGGAAATTCGTTTTACTATGTAGCTAATCGTTTTTATGTAGTTCTGTGGTGGTTGTGGGTCATATTGTTAGGGTATGCTGAATATTGAAGGCGGTTTTAAGATTGATGGTCGATTTTAAAAGTATTGGCAATGTTGAATTAATTTTATAGCGTAATTGGTAATTTTGATAACTTTTGGGGAACGATCGCAATCTTATCTTAGTCTCAATCTGTCGAAAATGCCTTTCAAGTTAGCTACATTTTGACATTTATTGTGGTTGAGATGAGATTGCGACTTGATTTAGAACGTTTTTAAATAGTAGTCTCCAGATAAATATTTTATGTAGGTTGATCTGTATGTATGGATAAGATACCGAAATTCTATGAGGTCATAATAGGCCCTTCAAACATATAAAGTTTGATCTTGGTTGACCTTTTTTTACGTAGCCTGTAATTTCCCACTGCTGGGCAAAGGCCTCCCCTCCCCTAAGTCCTTTCAAATAATCTTTTCTTGTGCCACCTCAAACCAGCCCTCTCGGTGCGAGTCTAGACCACCTCTTAATATAAATATTAAAAATACTCGCCAAAAAAAAACAAAGGAATAACTTACTCGAACCGACCTGCTACATAAATACGTTCTTATATTCAAAACGCAAGCCCAAGTACTTCGTGCACGGGGAAATGAATAAACCGAAAGCCTTACCTTTAAACTTAAATTGCAGGGGGAACAAAAGTCACTAACAATCTTAAACTACGACCAAGTTACTCCCCAGCAATTGCTACATAATTTGCGGTCACGTGAGGCGGCCATTACGCTGTCGGCCCACCAATGAGAGCGCGCCGTTTAATACGATTCCATATTTGAAAAGAATTTATGAATGTATTTTTAATTCAGAATAGGGCAGTACTGATATAGTGCTTAGTGCAATGAATTTATCATGTTTTGTATGTCGCTAGGTGTTTTAATGCTACAAAAAAGTGTTAAAACTTTGACAGGGCTTAATTTAATGACCAGCTAATTAAAGGTCAGTGAAAGGTATATAATTCTTAGAAATGAAAGCGTCGATAACCTTAAATAAATGGCTCATATACGTTATATCATGTCCCAATAGTTGATTACTCACACTGAAGCCTGTATTTTTTACTGCGAATAATTGAACATCAATTCAATTTCAACTAATGCTCGAAATTAAACTTGTTTTTTTACGATAAATGGCCAGCTTATTTACGGTCTAGTAAATAGACAGACAGATAGATTACTACGAAATTATAGAAGTAAATGAACATAAATACGCTATTACGTTGATTGTATACTATATTATGGGTATGACATTGAAAACAATATAGTTATGAACAACATGATCTCATCTCACGGATCATTTAATGCAAATCGATCTATTACGGAAAACACCGGCGATTACCGACCGCTCGACCAATAGCAACGCGCCATTTAAATAGTAATTTATTGAGTTTCGAATTTTTAAAACGTGATTACGCCCGCCATCTTGGATGTAATTTTGAAAAGAGAACGTGCAACAGCTACTTTGAAACGATTACCGCTTCCTTTTTTAAAAGTAAGATAGCTTGCGGTTTGTGTGTATGGTCAATCTTTTAAGGTGCGTTTCCATGAATGATCATGTACACGGCAATTTTACATTTATTACGGGTCTCGATTATGCGATGTAATCAAAAAATAATACATAGAAACTATGAATGCGTATTTTAATGAGATTATTATTTATTCATAACATTTTTTTTCTGTAATTCTCAATCTGTATTGTTCATAAGGATTAAATCGTGATTTCAATTACTAAGATAAGATGTAAATGAACGTTATGAGTCGTAATCGGTGTAATTGCTTGATGGTTTCAGTCTGATATAAACGTTACGTAGCAGAATTTGAATAAAACCTATTACGAAGTCAGTTTAACCTAGTTCTTGAGGTTTTGTTTTTAATAAACATTTGAATCATAAAGGAACAATGAATGGTAGTAATAATACGCTTCTTAAATTAGTTTTTATTTTTTTAGTTACTTGGTTTGTATTGTTTCATTATAAAGGTTATTTACCGTTTCGTTTTGTCTTTGATTATGTAGGTACTTTTTCTTGATACAAAACCCCTGCAATTATTACTAGAAGATTTAAATTACTTGGTAATGAATAAGATAATTATTCGAATTTTAAAAATGTCGGTTATCTGCGGGGTTTTAATTTTTCGCCGTGCAACCCTATTTTCATTTTCAAAAACAGAAGAAGGTCATGTTACTCCTTACAACATCAGCTATTTGCCAGTGGAAGTACCGTGAAAATTGGTTTAGCCATTTCGGTGATTACCCGGAACAAACAGACAGACAGGCAAAAATTTTGAAACGGTGTTCTTGACCTTACGAACAGATACTTCAATTTTATTTTTGCATACACATATCATCACGACTGTATTCTCCAAAGGTTTAGGGAGAAAGTCTAGTAAAGGCGAGCCTATTACCATTAAACCAGACACAAATCCTAACCCCGCTTCTACTGAGATTTGCATAGAAAAACCCAACAACACTTTCTCCAAACCCAAGACCTCTATAGCATAACAGTCATTTATAATTATTTTTAAGATAAACTAACAATATACAATTCCCTCTTTCCAGCATCATTTCCAATCACGAGGCGGATCGGGCATCCCTACCAGAACCGAACACCTCCGAAGCGGAAGAAGCCTCGGACCTCCTTCACTCGGCTCCAGATTGCTGAGCTGGAGAAGCGGTTCCACAAACAGAAGTACCTAGCATCTGCTGAGAGAGCCTCGCTGGCCAAGACTTTGAAGATGACTGACGCACAGGTCAAGACCTGGTTCCAGAATAGACGGACTAAGTGGAGGTTAGTGTGCTGATGCAGTATTTTTTTTTTTTGAAAGTTTTCCCATCCTCAATTTTTCTCTTGTATTGTGGGTGCGTTTACACGTGGAAGCGCAGAAGCCAAATGCTCAGCCACGGTGCCAACTGTGCAAGCTAGCCCATTTTTGTCTAGTCATAATTATGGTAGTTCTACCTAAAAAGGATTTGGAGAGTTTTGAAAATGGGTAATTTTATACATATGATGAGATGTCCTCTTTGAACGAAACGTGGTAGTTTGTGAGGATGGATGGGTTGGTTTGTTATACCTTCACTCATAAACGGCTGAACAGAAGTAACTGAGATTTGCCACACATACGTATATATATTTATCTCACAGTACTTTTACCCTGTTTTCTGTTCCCTTGGAGTAATAGTCAAGTCAGGTCTTTGCCTTAATTCTGAAGTCTACGCACACGAAGTCACGGGCAGAAGCTAGACGACCAACAAATAAACTTTTTATACGTTACTCCTTTTATCATTGTCAAATAATAACTAATAATCATGGGATACTCCACGGTAGCCCAATATTTGTATTAACGATCAGCATCCTCCATCAGGCCTTGAGATAACAAGAACCCATTTGTCATAGATAAAATGCCACTTCATTTAATTTATGTCTCCTATATCAGTTATAAGGATATTAGGTTGAAATCATTGTGAGTTAGATGATTTGAGAGTGTCATTAAGTATCATTCTTTTAAAAATATAGAGAATACTAGCTTGTGTCCGTGACTTCGTCCGCGTAAATGTTGGTTATAGCGAACTCAGACGAACTCTCGTATTAAAAAGTGGCCTAGGTATGTCCTTTCTTGGAGTTCAAACTTCTCTGAAACAATTTTCATCCAAATCGGTTAAGTTGCGAAAGCGTAAGACGAACGGACAAGAGTTAGGTACTTTCACATTTATAATATTAGTATGGAAGAATTGATAATATTATGAAGACTTTAAGATAAATGAAAAGGATAAAAATACCCAAGTTTCTATGTAAGGAATTCCTTCTATATTGTAAAAAACATAATGTTTAAAAGTATTCCTATTCCTTTCCACTCTATAGGGTCGTTTCGCCGGTTTCGCGACCACCTTCAGTAGGCGACCATTTTACGGACTAAGTTTCTTTAAATCAAGAAAATAGCATTTGTAGAGGTAACATACATAAAAAATAAATCTAACGTGCTTTATAAATGATTATGAAATAAGAATTTGCAAAGTTTGAAACAAATGGGTTAACCCAGAGCCAAAAAAATATTGGTCAGTGCGCGTCTTGATTCCGTGGTGGTGGAAGTGCCGCAAGTTTGAAAAAAAAATAACTCGGCGCGCGGCGCTCAAAGGTAAGTTTTAATACTTATTTCATGTTTTACACACCAGTTTCATACTTAAATTGTACAATCGATAAGTATGGGTTATAATTTAGTTGTATTTTGCTTTTTTTAAACTTATTATTAAGATAAAATCAAGTGGTCGGTAACCGAAATGCTTATTTATGAAAAACGTTAGATAGCGACCACATGGTCGCAAACCGACGAGATCAGCATTATTTTGTTTTGATTAATATGATCCTAATGCTTCATAAAGGACTGTTACAATTTTGAATGCAGTATTGTAAAAGGTTTTCCTTGTAGTTCTTTGGTAAGCGACCACCAGTTTCTTTGTAAGAAGTTTGTTTAATTTACCTACAAACTTTGGCGCTAAACAGCTAAACAGCTGGTCGTAAACCAAAGTAAGCGAAATAAAGACGTTGGTTTCAGGCCAACATAATTTAGTATGAGAGAAATAACGGCCGCTTACAACTAAATATTACTATTTTTCAGTTTAAAACAAAATTTAGTCATAAAAAGCAAACTACTTATTTTTTTTTTTTTAGATGGTGCTCCCAAATAATTTGGTGTCAACTATCATAATTTGAATAAGAAAAGCGGAATATGGTTCCTAAAATATAAATTTATTTATTTTTTAATATTGATTGATGTTGATTATTTTTAAATGTTATGCTACTGTATATTACTGTATATTAAGGATATTGTTAGACCAATGATTGTTGATTCTATTACAACTAGTGACTAAGTCTCTACAAAATGTAAGATTGTTATTTTTTAATTTATAAGAAAACATTACACCAAATTGTTACCATTTTTATTTTTATGAAAAGGCAAAAAAATAAAATATATTTAAAGCGATTATAATTGTTTTATTGGCATATTTTTCATATTTAAATAGCGGTCGCAAACCAGCTCACTGGTGGTCATAAACTGATAAAAATGGTCGTAAACCGACGTTTTCGCTATATTTTCACATTTTCAGCATTTTATAAATATTTTTGTATGAATGTATGTTATTTTATGTTTTTGTATCCAAACTACATTATATTTGGGACAAATTTACATTAACATATACTATTTTGCGTGTAAACAACATTTTTTTTTCCTCATCTGAAGTGGGCAACCCAGCTAACTGGTCGCTAACCGGCGAAATCACCCTATCTTTTTTTTTAAATTCCTCATAAAAATATCATTGACCCGCAACCCGCAACAAAGTCAAAATATATGAAACAGCGGATTTTTCTTAATAAAGTTTTTGTAAGACCGTCATCTATGGAAAAAGTTTGTATTGTGTTTCTTTATTTTGTATAAACTAGCGAAGTAGCAACGAGTAATATTATCTTTAAATAACAATTTTCTTAAAGATAAAGATTTGTTCAGCAGAATCTAACAATCTAAATCACAATCATAGATCGACCTAGAATACATGCTACTGCACGCAATATCGAAAATGTCGAAACTCATTCTACAAATCCTTTTTAAAACAATAAAATAATACAGGCACAAAACAAGAAATTCGATATTCAAAACTGCAAGACAATGCACGAGGTGCGTTCCGAAGTTGTGTTGGTGGCATCACAACCGATTACGTTCTAATGGACAAGCGGTGTTTGTGTTCGATACTGATAACGCATGCTCGATACGCGCGGCGCCATGCCACTGATTTTATTATAATAAAACAAAAAAGACTATTGGCCAGGCACTCACGGCCGATGTTCGTGATCTACTGTCTGATATAGGATTTTATTTCGCCTTTGTAATCGTACTTTGATTGTGTTTTGGAACGTTTGTTTGTTAAGTTGGTAGCGTTAGTATTGTTAGTTTGAATTTAGAATAAAGGCTATCACACTAGATTTGTAGACAACAAAGGAGTTTGGTTTAATGTTACGTATTCCAATATTTATTAATACTATAAAGAAAACCCTTCTATTGAATTAATGTTTCATTAGGTATCGAGATACCTACTGATCTACATTCAGAAGCAATAAATAATCCACTATCAATGTAATGTCCTAAGCATTAAATAGCTTATGCGCGCACAAAGCGTGCGAAGTTGCAAACTGCCAGTTTCTGTGGCAAAAAATATCAAGAACGCGTAGGTTAATTTTATTATTTTTAAAACAAGAACCTGGGAGCTTTTGAAATTGGAACATGCTATGAAGATGGCGCCTAAAAAGATCGGATTAATCCCTTCCTATTTTAAAATCTGTAGTACAAAGGGCATTAGTATTCGGATTCGGTCGATTTAACCGACGTCTCTTTGTATTAACCGGCTAAGTTAATGGTCTCTTATCTCTAGCTCCTTGTTTTTGTCCTGTTGTGTATTATTAAAAGTCGGGTTATCTGCTAACGAGGGGCGACGTGGCTAGGACCAATGTTGATAGGATTTGTATCCAGTTTACTTGATTAATTTACCGCCTAATGTTTTTGACGGAGTAAGTAACCGACGGATTTATTTAGCTCGCTTTTTAACATAAATAATGAATTAATGATAAACTTTAAAGAGTTACGTTTTTAATAATTTATGGCGTCCGCTTTACAGAATTATTCAAACGGATTATAAGAACTAGTTTCACGGCAGAATATAAATGGATGAAAAATCAATAAAAGCATTTTAGTTAAAACGTTGTCCTTTTCCGTCTAATAAATTACATTTAATACGTGTTTACATAATGTAAAACATTTTACAATCGCTAAGTATGACACGTATTCAAATAAATCTTTTAAAATGTTACTCTCAATTTGAAAAAGGAATTTAGTGTTCGAAAATATTTGAATTTGAAAGAATCCCACAAACAAACGACATCGTTTTAAAATACCAACACATCAATACGATGTAAATTGGGCGCAGGAATTTTGGGTTCAGCCGCACTTTACCGTATTTCCGAACGAAGATTTGAAATAAAAGACTCATTTAAAAGATTAGGATTAAGTACGTTCGATTTATTATGAGGCTCTTAATATATTTTAGAACTGGGTTAGGGTTAACTTAAGTTGCGATACGAATGCATTTTTTACGAAATCTGTGGTTAGAAAAAACAAACAAATAACCTGATTATTTGTTTTGATTTTTTTCTTTGCACAGAACTATTTTACAAAAGCTTCTCAGCTGGAAAGAAAATTCAGAAAATTACAAAATACTCGTTATTTTATGTTATTCCAAATTCTCCGTAGGTACCGTAGCCTCTAAGGTTGAACAAAATAAATTGCTAAATTTTAGTAAGAGTTCTTTCCAATATTTTAAAACTGTAAAATAGAGATATTCATGAAGATTTCTAGTGTGTAAGGAAATATTTCCTACTATCGATTGCGGCATTAGGCATATTGTGGTCAAACATGAATCAATTTTCTAGACTAGACACATTCAAGCACTAAGAAATAACTGTTTATGTTTGTGGTAGCAATGATGTTATGCTTCAATGCTTTTATGTTTTATTATCTTTATAAAAAAGGTAGCTTCTGCTCGTGACTTTGTTCGTTTTAGAAGTGAAATAGTTATACCATGAAACATATCCCTATAGAAAAATAATGTGTTTGTAAGATCTCTGGATTAATACTAAGCCAATTACAAAAAAATCTCTCACTGATAGAAAGGTATTTCCGAGTGACATTCGAATGTAAAAATCGGGCAAAAAGGAGCAAAAAAATCACGTTTGTTGTATGGGAGCCCCCTTAAATATTTATTTTATTATGTATTTTGGTATTTGCTGTTATAGCGGCAACAGAAATACATTATTTGTGTAAATTTCAGCTGCCTAACTATCACGGTTCATGAGATACAGCCTGGTGACAGAAAGACGGATAGACAGATAGACTGACAGACAGACAAACGAACAGCGAAGTCTCAGTAATAAGGTCCCGTTTTACCCTTTTATGTATTACAGACGTAAGCAAGCCGAAACAATGACAAATAAATTGTAATGAGTCACTACACTAAATCACAATCAATATTCAATCCAGAAAATCGACATTATCTATGGCAAAAGACGACTTTTAAATTTATGGTCAAGCTAATGTTGCCATAAATATAATCAGTGTTGCTAGCTAAAAGCACTCACAGAACACGTGTCGTTCTATTGATTGAATAGGTTTAATTAATTTATGTTAATTGTCGATTCCATTATAAGATGGCATGGGCTCGAGAGTTGTTTCCTGTATTTATACTTGGTATTAAATGAAGGTGATTGGTAGAAATAAAGTGGTATTATATCAATTTTGTTCTTACTTTTACAAAACCTTAGCTTAATTCGGGACTCAAAAAAAATATGGTCGTCTGTTTTTTGGTTTGTTAGAAAGTGTTTTGGTTTTTATTTTCATTGGCTGTTGTAGCTTGATGTATTGTGAAGATAATTAAAAAAAACATTGTTTTTTGTTTTATTGTGTATGTACAGTCAGCAAATTTACATGCAAAATTGAAGACTACGATTTGCTAAAATATTTTTTTTGCTGCGAAGTATAAATATGTTATTATTTAATTTAAAATTAGAACTTTAGGTACTTACAAAACTTTCTGTTTTACATCCTTAAAATTTTACTATTGATCAATTTGCCTTAAAAAATTGTTTTTTTTTTTTAAATTTAAATACCTAATAGAAACGTTTATTACAAAGTAACATTTGACGTTAAACATGCCATTCAATTTTACGATTTGTAATTAAAATAAATACTTAAGTAACCGTATCGTACTCCTATACTTAAGTTTTTACTATCCAACACTATTAGGACTCGAAAAACACCACTATTTGAAGACCTTCCCATGTTAATTAAATCTAGGAAACCATAGGTCAGGTTGATTGGACGTTAGAAACTTGTCTTCAGGCTTATCTTAACGAGACAAGCAAGCTAAGACTGTTGACGCCTTACTAAAATAATTACAAGTATTTTAAGTGTAGATAAACATTGTAATTGGCTGGATGAGAACCTATTTGTTATCAATAAAATCGTTTTAATAAATGTTTAGAACATGCACTTTAGGGAAATGAAGCTATTTTCATGTAAATTACTTAAATGTATTGGATTAGAGGTATTTATCAATACAATATATCTTATGTAACTGCAACTTTAATGGATTAGAAGATGTGATATTTTTTAATGTGATTAAAACTTTTATTTCAATTGCAATAATTAACCTAAACATGATACCAGGCTATTAATGTCCCACTGCAGGGCAAAGGCATACAAAGAAAGCACGAGCATTGATCACCACGGTTGCTTAAGGCGGCTTGGCGATTTCAGAATTATAATTATTATAAGTCCAGGTTTCCTCACGATGTTTTCCATCAGCGATGTCCAAGATAAACATAAAAAGTACTGAAACCGCCACAACCGAATTGAATTCACATAGGTACTGGCCGGATTAAAACCAAGGACCTCATATTGAGAGGCGGGTGTTTTAACTACTGGGCCACCACTAAACTTACCTAAACATAAAACTTATAAATACTAATAACATTACGAAGTATGTACAATTTATAAAAAAGGTAGATGAAAGCTCATAGGGCATCAACAATTTCGTTCGCATCTCTGTCGATGGGACAAGTGCCTAAAAGGCTGGCAGCATTGCCACGTCGCGTCGTATGGCAATGCTGGTAATGTTAGTGTTTATAAAATGTAATTTGTAAAACTACTTTAATATCACCTATAGTCATAATTATACTTTATATTATAAAGGTGAAAGGTTTCTTGTTTGTTTCTTTGTACCGAATAGGCTCTAAAACTACACAACCGAATTAACAATTTTTCACCAATAAATAGCTAAATTATTCCTAAGTAACATAGGCTATACATACATATAATACCAAGCTACGACCTACGGTAGCGGAGCAGTAACCAAAGACGTAACTTAACGCGGGTGAAATAAGCCACACACGACATCGCGGGCGGGTCTCTAGTCATATAAGCTTAAGCTTAAATATATATAATAAATGCAATCATTCATATGCATGCAATCAGCGTTTATCTGTCAACAATGAAAACAATACATGAATGAAACACAATAAATTACACCTCTCGCGTAAGTAATAGTTTAACTCATCCATAAACAATGGCTCCATGCATTATGATCTGTGCCTTCATTGATTATCTGTGTACACAGATAAGGATGTGACAAACGAATATATTGAACTATCGATTTTGTTGTCATTGGATTCTTGTGTAACGATTTCTATATTCGAATTAATTGTTCCTACTTGTGGAGTCGTGCAGGTTTTTTTTATTATATGAATAATGTATCAATTTGAATTATTGCTACCTACCTAATAGAGTTTTGGAATTGTAATTTGTCATTCTTTAAAAATTTAGAAAGCGTTGTTTTTTATAAAAGGAACAACTTGTCACACGTTTTAATAGATGCTTGGTATGTGTATTTTAATGAGGAGGGTGTTAATATTTATCACTTATTAAAAAAGTTAAAAGCTGGTTTACATCATTTTCTTTATTGACGGAGTTGCAAGAGTGATGCAGTTTTAATTGTCATTGAAGTATAATGAAAATTACGGATACAGTTCACATTGCTCAACAATAGAGTAAGCTAATGTTGATTATTAAATTGTATCAACTATAATGGATGGGTGTAAAAAGACACTTAACCTTTTTGTTAAGATCCATACCTGGGAATGTTCTAGTAGGTATGGTACGGAAATATTGAAGTCTAACTTTTTTATGTAATTTACGAGAACATGTTTTAAAAGTTATATAGGTAATTAAATTTTATACTAATATTATAAAGAGGTAAGATTTGCTTGTTTGTTTATAACGAATAGGCTCCAAACTACTGGACCGATTTTAACCATTTTTTCACCAATAGATAGCTACATTATTCCCGAATAACATAGGTTATCTAACATCACGCTACGACCTACGGGAGCGGAGCATTAACCAAAGAAGTAACTTACGGCTGGTGAAATAAGCAATACGGATAAAGTCGCAGGTAGTTCGCTCGTCACTAATGATTTTACTCAAAGTTACTTAGTTTGATGGGCAGTATGCTTAGTTAATGGCTATGTGACGTGTCTACATGTCTTATAAACCAAACTTTTACAAAGACAATCATGAAAATCAAGTAATAAAGCATCTAAATCCACCTTAACAATAAATTACACACGTAACAATATATCCCCGCGTACACCCAATCAATTCGTTCCCCAAACCGATCCTAATTGCTATAACAAAGGTTAGAGAGAAGCAGTTAAGTGGACGTACTAACTATACATATGCTATGTACACAACATCAAGCAGGCGGTAACATGGGGTAGCTAGGGAGATACATTTTGTATGAGCTACACAACTCGGCAGTTTGAGGCATCAATTATTAACTGCGGTGGAAAAGACGAACGCTCGACTTTTTACATGTATTGTACCCGTTTGGTTGGTTTATAGCCTATTTTTGTGACTTTTACCGGCGTTTTAACGTTATTTTTATGCGCTACTCGTCTTGGATAAGTGGTTACTACTAGTTATTTTACAATTAGTATTGTTGTGCGGTTTTTTAATTTATTTTTGTCGATTTTTATCGTGTCTTCAGTGGTTGTCAGTAAGTGTTTCATAGAAATTTAATGTTCAAAGATATTTATAGTTTATTTTAATTTGCAATTTTATGCACTTATTAAAGTAAATTAGTTCACTGGTGTTTACAAATTTACAGGTTTACAATATACTGTTTTACATCTTAATATATCTGTACCTTTTCCATTTAATCGATAACAGTAAATTATCTATAATTTGTGGGCGCAGCACTAAAGCTAATTTTAGTTCTCAGCATACAAAAATCGTTTGCAATTGGAACCTTATTACATCCACTTCTTACTATTAGAAGTTAAGAATCCTAAAGCAATTTCTTCAAACTATTTACACATTCTAAAGGTCGATGGTCATTTCCCTGGAATCGTGTTCGACTATCGACAAATCGAATTGGAATCGTTGCACGATCTAACACGTAATGTTACCCACGTAGCAACATGGCCGCCTTAGCCGTCTCGTTTTCTTTATTTATTTACTCACCCTGTTTCATTTTCTTCCTGTAATTCTTTTCCCTTGTATAAGTGAATATTAAAACTCCCCGAATTAGGGTGTTTAGGCTTGTTACTTGAAAGAACGCCTTATCTCAACCACTAAGAGTATGTTTTTCTTAAAGATTATACTCTGCGATTTAATTTTGCGAATAGATTATTTGCAAAGGATAATGAGGTGTATTTTTCTTGGCATACAGTTCTAAATGGCTTGTTTTTTTTCGTGTACGCTACTCCGAAGATGTGCCGTTTGTCTCTTGTATAATTGTTGCTTGTAGGTTGTCTCCTTAGGAATTAGGAAACAAATCCGTTTGCCGATTGATACGAGGGTTCTAAGAAGGGAAAGTGATGTGTTCCACAGTCAATCGTTAATTTTTATTGCACATCGTCTTTCTATATTATCTTACGATAAGGGGAGAAGGTAGATGTATGGATGCTGTCAAATGATGTATATAGCTGTCACCTGCTAAACATACAGGCTCCTAATCTATCGTCCTCGTGTATCGTAGATAAATTAATAAAATTTACTTACTATTGGCAGTTGTTAAGTTTGATCCAATATAAATAATCATTTACCTTTTAAAATAACAATGATTTAAAAACAGATTAAAAAGACTATTGAATCATCCATGTGGAAATTAAATTTTTACCTGGTAAAATAATAATTGCCCAAGTAGTTCCAGTTGCCCAGTTAGTTAATATTTTTTCAAATATTTAAAATCCCATCATTCTAACAGACATAGTTCCACTACTTGGTTTCTAGTTCAATACCATATATTCATAAATGTACCTTCAAAGGTAGTCACCGACATCTACAAAAAACCATGATTACGATCCTATAAGGAACAAAATAATAACAAATTCACAGACCCATACATTATGCAAGGAGTTTTTACGAGAACATCTTGAAGTTTTAAAACGTTCCTCGGATTTATTTCACTGTTTTGATAACTGCTGAGGGCAAAGTTGTAAAGTTTTATCGTTATAACATTTTTATTGTCCGTATGTTTCCAGTTTGGGGTATTTTTGGGGCATATTTTGACGCAGGTAATGAAAATTTCAGTAAGTGATTTTATAAAATTGTTGTAGGGTTTTTGTATTAAAATCTTAAATGCTCTTTAAAAATAGGATTTGGGTTGAAGATATCGGCCATATTTTCTAAACATATTTATTTTAAGACTCGAGGAGGAGCTCGTGGTTAAAAAATTACAGCCGCATAGACCGATATTCCGGGTTAAGCCACGCTTGCCGAGGTTGGTCTGTGGATGGGTGACCATTTACCATAGCGAGTTTCCTCCGTGCCTCGGAAAGCACGTAAAGCCGTTGGTCCCGGCTGTCATTTGTTGATCTTTGACAGTCGTTACTGTTAGTCAGAAGCCAGAAAGTCTGACAACCAGTCTTACCAAGAGTATCGTATTACCCATTACTGGGTTGTGGAGGTCTGATAGGCAGTCGCTCCATGTAAAATACTGATATTCAGCTGCATCCGGTCCGACTGGAAGCCGACCCCAACATAGTTGGGAAAAGGCTAGGCTATGATGATGATTTATTTTAAGGCTCGAAAATTTTGTGTTTATGTTTAATTCATAAATTAATTTTCGTTCCATCAAAAACTCGATAATAACTAAACTCTGTGGCTGTCAATAAGATAAATCAAATTTTAAAATTCACGTGGAGGAAGTTGCAAAGAAGTTGCTACTTTATATACCTACCGTAGTACATGTTTATTTACCGTAGTAGGTATACCGAGTATTTACCATGTTAAACCCTGGCCACTTCTTCTTCTTAGCGTTTCGATGACAAACTATAATATAGGTATGATATTGTTGCGGCCCAGAATTTGGACACTTTGACTGCGTACTGTGTGATTTTAAATTTCTAGTGTAATTCTTATTCGAGTGAACTTGGAGTGAATACTCGAGTATAATACCACAGCAATATACGCTAGTTAAACCAAACCCATTTTTATTATTACATACATAAGGCACAAAATGACAACATAAAAATTATCTAAAATGATTTCTCTGCAGCCAAAAACAAACAAAAAAGTAACGTCAAATCAGCTTATTTAACCCCAAAAATTTCATAGCTGCTAAACAGATTATTGGACACGATTTTGGGAGAGAGAAAAAAGAAAAATACTGTCGAGAGTTGGCCAAAGTAATTAATAAAGCAGATCTTAATTAGCTAGCATAAATTTGTTAGAAGCGACCGCGCTGGCGGGTTGAGATAACATGGATGTAGAGGTGGAACTGGAATAGCTTTTAGAGAGGAAAATTTAATTTATACGTATTTTTTTTGTGATTTTGTTCGTATTTGATGTGAGCATTGTGCGTAATAGGTTACCTATATAGATAGTAATGTTTAATACAACTGCTTGTTAAAAATAAATATTAAGAAAACGTCGTTAAAGAGGGCGTTGGATCAAAAATTAGTTAGCAAAAAGTTAGTTAGTCTTGGAGCATCTAGCAAAAGCAGAACCATTTCCTAACTTAACACTTTATTACTCATATTTTTTAATAAATACAGCCTCTTAAAACGTTTAGAACTTGACAGAGAATGTTCGCCAACGTAAATACGCATTTATATTAAGAAAAGAAAGAAAAATGTTAAAAGACTGTACTAAACATTTTCCGCTATTTAACACTTTCTGAGGAATTAAGAATAAAAAAAATATGAATTGCATTACTAATACTCGGCATTCTTTACTATATTCACATTTTTCTCTACAAAACGTACCGACAGCCCTACCATTACCGTTGCCACATCCAGTGACTCCACCTTCATTGTTATACTTATAAAATAATCAGCCTGAAAATGCTAATTGCTACCCTCTACGTTTGGCTTATTTAAGGGAAGTTTAATTGTTACCCGCTTTATCTAATTATAAAGACGCGGACTCAACTCGCAGCTTGGTGGCTAGTGGTGTGCCTTGTTGTGTCGATAAATAACTACGATAATGTTAATTGCGTTATTTTGTCGTTTTTATTTTGTTATTTAAGCTTGTTAAAACTGTTTTTAAAAGCAATTATTTTGCACCTAAATAAAATAAAATAATAAGCTACCAAGCTTTTAATTGAATTACCTATTGTAAAACTAAAATCATAAACTCACGCCGTTTTCCCATAGGTGTAGGCAGAAACCACAGAACGCCACCGAACGATCCTTACGTACTCCTTTCGCCTCGCCCACGTTCATACATCTGGTCATGCAAGCACACCGGTTACCAGCAAGGCACAAGTTTATGTATGTGTAAAACTAAAATTACAGAAATTAAAAAGAAACTTTGTTCAAAGTAACAATACCATGAGTACAAGTACAACGAAAAAACGAGTTATAACGACAATTTATTTTTCTTATCATTCAATAGACTAAAACATCGACAAAATAATACCGACATCGCAGCCTCTCCCTTCATCTCGTACATTAACCGTTCTAATAAAGTTCTTGCAACGTTATAATAGACTTAACGCTTTGTTCAATCATTCATTATCATGCTACACACAGACCAGAATAATTAGAACTCTCCAAACAACCCAGATCTCCCCTTTCTCATTAAAATCTTCATAACTGAAGGCGGTGGGGGAGATCTAGCGAAATTGGCTGATAGAGGTTCCACTTCAGGGTGGTCATATATCAGTCTAAACTTTGAATTTAACGAATGAATTAAGTTTATATTCATTTGAACGTCAGTTTTAATGAAACGTGAATTATTGCGGAACTTTCTTCACATATTAGTTAATGTGGTTTGATATGTTGTACTTGTTATCCTTTTTGGTAATTAAACTCGTTCGTTAATTTGCTAATTAGACACACGTGGACTGTATACCGAAAGATACATTTTTTAAGAGAGATTTTGGTGTTCGGTTTACTTTGAATCCGCTGGCAGGTTGATCTTGGCTATAAATCATGAAAAACAATTGAATGTGACCTTGATACAACTCGATAAAATATTTAGGTGTCCCATACAAAAAAATACCAACATGTATATAGAAAAAAGGGTTTGGTTAAAATGTATACAACAGCTGTTTTTTATAGATTGCTCGATTATATCCCTTCCTACCTGTAGATTTATAATTACTTTGTTCATTATAATTTTTGTGATATTATCGAAACCTTACCAAAGACAATTTGATAAAGAAACCTCTGAATCCATAGACAATATAGGATCCGCCGACGGCTCCTTCAAGGAATCCTCCCAACTTTACCATTGATATCATTAGAGAAGATATAAATATGATACTGGCCACCACTAACTAAGCACCAACCTCCTTGTATCGACTAATTAAGATACCATTAAACTTTTCCAATGCACCCAACATTAATTTGCATGTAAAGGAACCAAGTAGCACAAACACCCAACATGATCTTTATTACAACGGCAAAAAAGTATATTTTCACTTGGGTATTTCAGAAGGGTTTGTTTTATAGATGAATAAAGCTTTTAAGCGGAGTCCACACGATATCGCGAACGCTGTTAAGTTAAGAGTCTCAATTATGTAAGGGCTTTATCGTAATTGAAAATTTTTCGTCCCGATATTCTTGTCTGTGTACTTAATAACGATTAAGTTTTAAGTGTTCATTAGTGTGCACCAGGCTTTATGTTATGGTTGAATGGCTAACCAGCGTTTTTAAGAGTAGTATTTAATGTTATGGTTAAGTAAAATGGAGATTAAGCTAATCGGAATCGTCAATTCGCGAGACCGCTTGACGAAGTCATAATCATAAGTGTAGCTTTAAAAACCTTTTTCGGTTTATTTTTTTCTTTTGAATTGCATGTAAATGGAGGGAGTTCGATAAGACTTTTCTTATCAAATTTTAAACCGTTGAATTTGGTAGTATTGCAAAAATACGGAAAAGGGCAGCAGTGTACCAATGTACACTCACAGTTCGCCAGTGAACTGTGAACGCCAGTGTTTACTTAGAATTTCATAGAAAAACCCAATAACACTTTGCTCGACCTGTTAATCGAACCTCGACGCGCTTATAATCACTACGCTAACGAGGCAGTTAATGAAAAAACTGATTAATTCCCAAAATATTTTGATAAATTTGAGCTCCACCCAGTTTACTAGAAAACTCAGTAAAATTAACTGAGCAGGCCAGGTTCAGCTTTTTTTTCAAAATATTAACTTCCAAAACTGCCTCCATAAATACTCATGATTAAAACCTCCAAATTCACAAGTTCAAGAAGTCTTATACTCAGCCTTATAAATATTTAAAAAGCGAGGTATCGTTACTCTAAAGTGTGTTCACCCCTTTTAAGTAAAGGCCGCTAAGAGTTAAGTTGTGGCGGTATTATCTAAGTACTTGTCTACTTATTACCACCGATATGGTTTAATGGATGTGGCAGAAGCTGCCAGGACTGTGGCTGAGCGCAGTCAAAAGTCTTAGTTGCACGGAAACTTTGCGTTGCGGTAAATCTATGAAAACTGTCAAGAAAGCGAGTTTACTTAAGTTTGTGTACGTACATAGATGACCCAGTTATTTATATGCTTACTTACTTAATTAGTATTACAATTCTTCGAGAAAAGCATCGGCGTATAATCTGCTCATTGTCAAGGGCCTTCTCAATTTGTGTGTCTTTTCATCATCAAGAATTATCTTTGAAAGTCTTTTGAAATATTGATTACTTACATAAAACTTCATTTACTTGAAAAATATTGTTTGTCCAAAAGAAAACTTCACATCGTAATCTATTAAGGAGACTTTCAAATGCGACTCAAAGCAAAGAAAAATAAAACTGGCCAAAAAGTTCTGATCTGATATTCAGTGGTCACGGCTGCCTATAGACTTCTGCTATACCAGGAGCCTTGCAAATGCGTTCGCATGCCAGAGACCAAGATAAAATGTCTCTTGTGCCTGTAATTACTCCAACACCCATAGCCTTAAAATTGGAACACAGCAACGATGCTTTGCAGAAATAGGTATGTGTAGCGGTAGTACTTCCCTGGATGAGCTCCTTCACAAAGAGCTCTACTACTACTACCCTTCAATGAAACCAAACACACAAAGGTTATTCAAACAAAAGCACTAACTTAAGTAAGTGTCATAACGAAACAACAAGAGCCGTGGCGCTTCCAGCAAAATCTTAATCTCTGGTTAAGGATGCTCTAAAATGACGGCGACCCGATCAGTTGCACAACCCGTCCAAGTTTGGGTTGTGGTTACAGACTGCGGTAGTATCCGTCATTACTGGGTTTTTGTAGAAGAAAAATGGCGTCTGTGGTTGCTTTGTTTAACAAATAAATGAACGTGATAGTGGACGTTTAAGTTACAGTAAATGTACTTAATAAATAATAATAATAATATGGAAATAATAGTACCAGTTCCAGTCCTGCAGTTTCACTGCAGGGCAAAGACATCTTTTCATACAGAAAAGGCATGAACATTGGTTACCTACCATGCTTACTCAAGGCCGATAGGCGATTTCAGATTTACATCAATCATTAAATAATTGATATTAATAATTAGAAACAATAAATCTTAGAAATCCAGATGTCATCACAGTAATTAGGAAATCACAAATAGTAGACATAAGTAACCAATAATTCCAAGACACAACTTGTTTAAACAAAACTTTGTTTTAGGCTTAAAACCTGATTAATTTTTAACTAACTGTAAAATTAGATTTTAGTTGGTTTAAAATCAATTAATTTGGCAAATACGTGACGTCACAGTTTTGCTTTTGATGTACCAAATCTAAGAGGGAATCACATTTTGGCAGCTCATAAAACGTATATCAATTGTTTCTTGGTATTTTTACCTATTCCAAATACAAATCTGCCCATCACACTTCCAAATCTTCTTACAAAATGAAACCATAATCAGAATCAATAACCGCAGGACCCGACTCATCTCCCGACTAGTCGACAGACAAATCTAGCGACAAGTTTGCGAATAAATTATGCAAATGCAAGCCTTCGTGTTACGAGGGTTGGCTTGGAAGTTATCAGACGATGTACTTGACTCTGAAGATCAACTGCTCACTCAGAGTGGCTCAGTGAAGCCGTTGGAACTGCTAATGAGATTGAATGCGACTTGCTCAAGATATCAGCTGAGTTATTTGAAGTACGTAGGCGGTACTGCTATGCGATTTCCTAGTCTATTTCGATGCGTGTGATTTCCTGTAAGCACAACACGAGCTTGCTAACGTCGATTTTGGAATTGGAATTTCCATCCTTAGGTTCATTTTCTCGTATACGGCAAGTAAAATTTTTATTAGTATCGCCCTTTGAAAACCTTCAAACTAAGTAATTTTTATGTGTCTTATAGGTACATAATCCCTGCTTTGAATGTTAGTACTATACAGTTAATTCGAACAATTGGTCCAAAATGTCGCTAGGTGTACGTAATTTTAACATGGCTGAAATTTTGCGGAAAAATAGAGGAATATGTTGTTAATATGGTATGCATATTTGCTGCGAGACTTTTAAAGCGTCTGGATGAAGTCGTTGTGCACGGAAAGTGTCTGGCAATAATGAAAAATATTTATATAAAAAAAATTCATCACTCCTGTATTCCTCGAAGGGTTAGGCAGAGGTGTACTAATGTACACCCACAGTTCGCCGGTATATTTAGGTCCTATGTAATAGGGGGCGAGCCTATTGCCATTAACCGGGCACAAATCCAAACTCCGAGCTGCTACTGAGAATTTCATAGAAAAACCCAATAACATTTTTTGCTCGACCCGGGAATCGAACCTAGGACCTCTAGCGTAGCAGTCGCGCTCAGGACCACTAGGCCACGAGGCAGTTGAATAATGAAAAATGTTTTTTTATCTTATAAAATATAGGAAAAAAAATAGCCGTCTCTCGAAGGTATTTAAACTAGCAAATACGCATATCTTCTTAACGATAAATTCCTCTATCTATCCTCATTTCAGCTATGCTAAAATGATGTAATTCTGGTGACTGAGATCTCAGTCTAAAAAGACACGCTAGCACTATACACATAAAAACCAAATTAGCATAAACAATTCAATGTTATTTTACCAAATGGTTAAATTATTTTGGGACACAGATGCCACACAAGGCGCGGTGTACCAAGCTTTACCGTGCGGTCGTATGACACTCAAACAAAGGCTTAACTTAGCTGAAGCTCTCCTAAGCTTCATGATTAATTTTCAAGACTACAGAAGCAACCAAGTTTAATGCAAAACCAGAATACAACTAGGGCTTCAAATTGTCGTACGGAGTAACTAAAGTGACAAATATATTATGACATCTATCAATAATGGATAGACAAAATAGCCAAAGATTTTTTTGAGGAAAGGGAATCAAGTGACTACTTCTGCTCCGGGCGGCGCGGAAAGGAGTGTCAGTCTCTTACTGTTTAAAACTCATCAGCGTTCCTCCTAATGCCCTTTGCGTTCCAGGATTGACATTATTCTTTAGAACAAATTCCGTTACCCTGACAGAAGTAGCCAGACCTACTTCATTTTAACTTGCTTGAAAATTTAGGAATATATCGAGGAATATGTCGCTAAGAATGTATCATAATGCGAAAATGAGTTTGCTTATTTGTCACGCTTTCACGGCTAAACTACGGTACTGAACCGATTTCGATAAAAATTGTTACAGACTAAGTTTAGGCCCCAAGAAAAGACATATTTCTTACAGGCAACTTCGTCTCCCTCCATCCTTAACCGGCATTCACGCAGACAAAGTAGCGGGCAAAAGCTAGTAACGAAAAATCCCTTTTAAACAATATCATATAAAACATATACAACTCTACTCGTCACAAACTCTACTTTCAGTACACCTACATAATCTAGACCTAATTATCTAGTAGCCCAAACTTTACATTTAAATGTAAAGTTTAACGGATTTAAATGTAAAGTTGAAACCTTCATCTATTAACTAAGTACTCTAAAGCGAACCCGCCCACTAACTTACGCGTAAAACTAATTCGCTTGTCGCCATTTAGATAGTCCTATATAATTGACAGCTGTGACGTCACGGCCCTCGTCGTCAGATCTAAAACTCATGTATTATTTACGTGGGCGCTGAAAGCTGTAGGCGGTGATCATAATTAGTTTGCGTTGGTGTTATTTAAGTCTATGTATTTAATTACTGGGATAGGTTTGCTTTTGGATTGTCGATGTTTTCGGTAAGGATATATGGTTGAATTTAATTTGTCTTTGCTGGTTTTATTGTATCGTTACCTATAGTTATTTTGTATTTAGTAGTCTTCGCCCATTCCTTCCTATTCCCTCGAGGCTGTGCCTCATCTTACCCACTGCAGGGCAAAGACGTCTTCTCATGTAGAAAGAAGCACGAGCATTGATCACCATGCTTGCTCAAGGTGGATTGGTGACGGACATATTCATTATAACTCCAGGTTTTCTCACGATATTTTCCTTCACCAGTGTCAGTGATGACCAAGATAAACCCACAGGTAGGATGTGGCTAGGATGTAGGTTGCAAACCTACATCCTCCTGCATGAGAGGCGGGTGGCGTGCCTTTACAACTGAGCCATCACGAGACTCCAATATTCAAACCTGCATAAACATACCATCACGCCTGTATTCCCCGAAGGGTTAGGCAGAGGTGTACTAATGTACACCCAGGGTTCGCCGGTATGTTTTAGGTCCCATGGAAGCAACTACAACTCCAACTAGAACTCCACAGCTGCTACAGAGAATTTCACAGAAAAACCCAATAACACTTTGCTCGACCTGGCAATCGAGCCCAAGACCTCTAGCGTAGCAGTCGCGCTTAAGACCACTCGGCTACGGATGCAGTTCAAACCTATTCAACAATAAATCATACAAAACAATAACAATAATTCCAATAAATGCAAATGCAACAAAACAGTCGTATTCCAACCCGTCATATTTACAAATGTACACGGATCTTATAATCGCAGTAAGCTGGATTGAGCTGTATTCATTAATAATTCTGACTGCCCATTAGTACGCTGTCGATTGTCCGAGCTGGTCTGTTTACATGTGATAGAACAGTAATTAAACTGATTTATTTATTAAATGGTTAAAAATACTTGATTGGGAACTGTGTTTGTGAGGCTATGGAAGGTTTTGGTTGAATGGTCTTGAAGTGGTTGGATTTTAGTCATGTTTTAGTATTTACAAACTGTAATAATGGGCTCGCGTTCTAGAACTATACTTATATTCAAAACCTTTACTCAAATGGCATTTGATGGCACGGCCCAGTGGCTAAGTGACTGGCTGCTGCCAATGCACCGCAGTGGTTGGTTAAAAAAAAACATGTGTAAGGCCTAAAGGTAGTTGTTCCGGGCCTATTAATCCAAAAGCACGTAAAGCCGTGGGCCCTGCGCCTGATCTCTCCCCGGTTGTGTCGGATTGCCGACCCACCGAAATTGGTCTGGAGAATATACGAATGTGTCAACTTTATGTCCCTTACCCGCATCCACGTACAATCACCAACAAAAGCCCTAACCCACATTTTCTTTTTACAGACGCCAAACAGCAGAAGAACGCGAGGCAGAACGACAAGCAGCGAACCGCCTGATGCTCTCCCTCCAAGCCGAAGCTCTAAGCAAGGGCTACATGCCTGAACCACCACCCGGCTCAGCGCAACTCTCCGCTTTACACTACCAGAACTCAACAAACGCAGGCCAATCTCAGCCGTCTAACACAGCTTTAAGCGCTTTACAAAACCTTCAACCATGGGCCGGCAATCAAAGTAACTTTTTGAATGCGCAAGCGGCGACCGCCCCGCCCCCTCACCCCCCACCAGTGGCCTCGCCTATATGTTGATCGGAATTAGATTAGATTTTTTGTGACGGAATTATGTACAAAAAAAGCGCTGTGTAAAGCGCTTTTTGTACTAGATATGGTAATACAGTATTGTCAAAGTTGTAAGCTTGTGATTGCAGGCTTTTTGATGTAGGAAATCTTTGTTTTTTTTTATATTCGACATACGAGTACACCAGTGGTTCATCTTATTGCCTGTGTAAATAAGCGCTTTTGAAATAAAAGTACAGACGATGACAAAAGTGTTATTGAAATTGAATTATAAATTGTAGTATTGTGCAGATCTGCTGTCCTTTTAATCAACCTTGAAACTTCAAGACAGTTGATACATGCAATTTAAATATGTCATTATTATGATTTATTGAGCTTGCTATTCAGAGAATGTCTTAGAACTAGTTTTGCGTAATGATAAGCATCAAATATATGCCTAATAAAATTATAGTACCAATTAATTCTTGTATCAACTCAATTTATTATTGAAATTCACCTCTAGTCCATATTAATTACAATAAAAATACCGAACTACTGATTACTAATAATTAAAGATACTCTCTTGTGTAATATGTTAAAGTAAGTAGCAATAAATAAATATAATTCTTTGTAAATAAAATCTATCAGTATTATAATTATAGTTATTTCTATGAAAAAATATTGTGTAATAAAATATGATATTCTATTAATCTGCTTATTTCTTATGTTGCAAAAATAATATGTAATTTAGTAATAGAAAAAAATGCATAGAATGAAATAGTCTATTTAAAGTTATACACACACATTAGAATTAGAAAGATTCAAAAAATAATTTTGTAAAATTCCGTATTCGAAAACACGAAACTTAAAAAAACTGAGATTTTTCGTAATAATTTTGTGCACGATTGTACTTATATTATTTTTTAAATATCAGGTGATTGTTTTGTAAAATTAATAATTCCAGATATTATACAAAAAATATTTACATTTAAGTATAAGGGGCGCTATACACAAAAGCGGGTAAGAACCGCTTAAGTGTATAGCAACTCTAACAGCCAATGAAATTTTAATCTACGTTAGCAGTATTTATGTATTCTACTGTCACCTATATCAAATTTTAACAAACTCTTTTAAAATAATAATTTGAGAATTTTCAAAGCAAAAATTTATACACAATACGAGCATTATTAATATCAGTTTCATAATTATTAATTTTAACAATACAAATACTTATAATACTTTGTATAAATATTGTAAATATTTAAATAAGTTTACATTAAACTCTTTGTATTTTATTTAAAGTTCACTCGGATCTCAATATCTAACTTTTACAATAAAAAAATAAGAAAATATATCCTACCTACTTACTAAAAAAAAATCATGATATAATCATAAAATCTTATTTCTAATCTTATTTGTATTTTACACTTTTTTACAACCAATTTCTCATTTTAAAATACAAAATTTTAGATTTAGGAAAATATGGCTTTTAAAATAAATGTAAGTTAAATGAAATGTGCATTCCAAGTAGATACTTGTAAATAATAAAATAATAATAATAATACCAGCCTATTACTGTCCCACTGCAGGGCAAAGGCCTCTTCTCAAACAGAGAAGGCACGAGCATTGATCAACACGCTTGCTCAAGACAAATTAGCGATTGAATTTCGACAGAAATTTGTAAATAATGAACTGTAATACTATAATAATAAGTGATAGTTTGTAATGTAGCTCAATTCACTGTGAAATCTGTCTTAAATTGCGTTAATGTATTAGAAATGTAAATGATTGTATAATTGTCAAATTTTCATTGCGTTGGCTACACATACACGAGGTGGACGTTTTAATAAAATATTGAGATATCCATATGTTTTTGTTTGTTTTTATATCCTCCCTTGTATTCAAATCATGCATGATTCTGATAGGTGCCGCTGTTCATAAAAAAGTAGTCTAGTCATATTTCAGTCTAAAAGAAATTTAAACACATAGGATCTAATATCTAGACTTTCAATTAGACAGGTTCCTGTCAAAAAAAATATTTCAGAATTATAGTATTTTTTTAAATCTCGTACGAGATTTTGTACTACTTACCAAATACAATTACTTTTCTCGTAGCTTTTGCTACGCATTTGCTACGGCGCGGCGGCGTAGCTTAGCTATGTAATTAAAATATTAACGGCCAATAAACAAAGATAATTCATCTTTCTTGATGGATTACTTTTTACATGTGGTTAGACCACATGACCCTGAATAGTTGCGTCTATTTAAATGTTTATCTTAGGCAAAGACTTAAGAGAAAGAATACAGAAGTATTTTATTTGGGACACACAAGAAATACAGAGAATATTTAAAAAGTGCAGATTCATGAGGTAATATCTAGTACTAGCTTTTGGCCACGACTTCGTTCGAAAAAAGGCCAGTTAACGCGGAGACAAACAAAGGCACGGACTAAAATGTAGCCTATGTCTTTTC
This sequence comes from Caradrina clavipalpis, assembly GCA_932526535.1. Classification (NCBI taxonomy): domain Eukaryota; kingdom Metazoa; phylum Arthropoda; class Insecta; order Lepidoptera; family Noctuidae; genus Caradrina; species Caradrina clavipalpis. The sequence goes on from OW052110.1 coordinate 6,309,755, forward strand.
TTGGGGTTAAAACCTACCCCAGACCACATCGAAATCGATTCAGAGGTTTAGCCGTGAAAATGTAACTCACAAACAGAACTACCTCGTTGGTCTAGTGGTCCCAAGCGCGACTGCTATGTCTTGGGTTCGATTCCCAGGTCAAGCAAAAATTGTTATTGGGTTTTTCTACGAAATTCTCAGTAGCAGCTCGGAGTTTGGATTTGTACCCGATTAATGACAATATTTCATTTCCCCTATTTCGTGGGACCTAAAAAATCGGCGAACTGATATTGGTACTTCTCTGCCTAACCCTTTGGGGAATACAGGCGTGATGGTATGTAGAAATACTGTCGCCTTTACAATATTATGTATGGATTTGATTACAAAGAAAGTCGAGAAAGTAAGTAGCAGCATGTCCGTAGTAAAAAAAAATCGTAAGTATTCTTAAGTTTATCACTAGAAGGTAAAAACTTTTTTTTTCATTCAAAATATTCTTGATGCAATCGAAAAGTAGTGCTTACAGTTAATCAAACAACTTGTGCTCATCTTTTCTCATTCTTTCGCCCAAGGATAGACCAGCCCTAAGGCCAATTCTACTAATTAAAATGGTTACCAATTAAAATGGTTAAAATTAAAAAAAATGTAATTATTTATTTCAATGAGGCCACTAAAAGACACGTTTGGACGCTATTGAAGTTAGAAACCTCATCAAAGCAGAGATAATTTAATATTGTCACAATCTTTATGCTTCACTAGATTGTCGATCTCAACTTCTGTTATCCTCTGCCGGACTAAGATTAAAATAAATCCGTACTAATATTATAAATGCGAAAGTAACTCTGTCCGTCTGTCTGTCTGTCTCTTCTTCACGCCTAAACCACTGAACCGATTTCAATGAAATTTGGTACAGATATAGTCTGGGACCCGAGAAAGGACATAGGATAGTTTTCATCTCGGAAATCCCCCGGGAACGGGAACTATTAATCCACGCGGACGAAGTCGCGGGCAAAAGCTAGTAAATAATAATAGAACTTAAACTATTTAGACATACATTTCTTAAAATACTTACTTCTTATATTACAGTTTAAAATAGATGTGGCCAGTAATCTTAAGAAACCGACTAACCGACCAATCAAACAAAAGACAGTAGGTACAACATCCATTCGTCATATTTGTAGTACAAAAAAGCGGCGCTCAACCAAATTACACGCTGCAAACGGGAAACAATTGTCCACAAAACTACTAAACGAAATCGATTTTAAACAAAAAATGACCACATTTCCGTCCTCAAACGAACGATTTAACGACAATTAGACCTCCATTTTGAAAATTTAATACAATTTTAATACCAAGAAGGTTTTGATATAATAACAAAACATTATTTGGGAACGTGACTCCTGTGCTGTTATTACGGTGTTTTGTTTTATGAAGCGGAAAAAAAACTAAACTGATTGTTTTTGTTAACCCTAATATTCTTTTACTACGAAACACCACACTACACAACTTATTCCATTGCTCGGAATCCATTGCCGCTTCAGTATTGATACAAACTTTACAATTCCCAAAATAAGCAGCAATGAATCTCGTACAATTCGAAATAGAAGTTTGGATTGAAATGGTATAAAGTATTGGGTGCATATCAAGGTTAGTCCAAATGATATTTTAAAGGATGTCTCTCCGTAATCGATGTTTAGCGATGAAAATGATATGACGGCGCCGTTTATAAGTCACCTTATTTTCGACATAAAGTATCATTATTTTCATTAAAGTTTGGAAGATTATCTTCGTTCAAAATGGATATAGTTTCATATATATTAAAGTAGTAAAGTCAAAAGCTATTCATCGCTATAGTAAAGGTTACAAAAAGGTAGGTATATGAAAAACTTTTAATTCCATACATAGAAGATAATAATTCCCTGCAGATCTTAAATCTCAAATCTTTATTGCAATCCATAATAATATAGTGAACATAAAGGTCATAATAAATAGAAACAATTTAGGGTTACCTAAGACTTTTTAAAAGGATGTCAAATTCAAATTTCGAACAAAGATGACACTACAATGTTGGCCAGTATGTAAACTTCAAAATTGCATGAAAACTTTTTCATTGGCTCATAATTATTTTAATATTTTACGGTAGCCTGATTTTAGACTCAGAGAGTGTAAGTATTATGAACAAAAAAATCGAACACCTATCAGATTCAAACAATTTGTCTCCAAATTTAAATTGCTGGTATCCAACAGAACAACCGTATTAAAATAATGGGCTCTCAAAAAACCTTTAAAACTGTTTTTTTCCGCATCGCGTGACGTTTGTCTCAAATTAGTTTACAAAAGTCGCAAGGGCACGTCCGACGGGAATCGAAGCAGGGACCATTATAATAGGTGTAGCGTGCAAACTGTGGTACTAGAGAATGTAGTAATACTGGCATACATTGGCGTATTTTCGAATATATTATTATACTGAATACAAATAATACAAAAACGTTGAATCCAATTTGCTCAAAACGTATAAAGTAGAAGCCGAATTGGAAATTCGTATCGAGGGTTTTATGTAAGCCTAACGTGTGTTTCAACTCTAATTAACAAGCTAATTTTGACAGCAATATGTAAGAAGTTAATTAGTGGAGATTTAAGGCGAAAAGGTAATTTTCATTTATGATTTTTTTGTAACGAGTTTTACTTATATTTGCTACTTCAAACTGAATAGTATAGTATTATCTAAAAAATAGATTTGTGATAAACCTATTAGGAATGTATGCTTTTGTTAAGCGCTCTTTGGAAAAGAAAAAGCCTCGGACCACGTCCGACATTTTGTAGGTCTGACCATCGGACCGTTCAATAAATCCATAATTTCGAGGACCGACATTTTGTCAGCCGTGTACGTTATATGAAATTAGAATTCATATTATGTTCCATTATCACCGACAAAAAAATCGGTCACCGATTTATCGGTCGTGGGTCCAGAGGCTTATGTATTCCGGTCGAAAGAGGAGAGTCTAATTCTTATTACAAAAAAAATGGAACAATCTACACCGTCCCCACTAAACAAATGATCGCGACAGTTTGACATGCGCTTCTTTGCGAGTCACTATTAGTCGCTACACTAATTCTATGTCATATAGAAACACGACAACATAATTTGACTAGTTCCACTAACCGCTGATAGTTTGACTTCTTTTTTAAATGAGTAGGAATAAATTGTCCTTTCTAAGATGATTTTGTTATCTAGAAAGCAAGAGTTATATGGATATAAATAAAAAAGAAATTGTAAAGAAAAACATTTCATTTCATTCTTAATAACAATTTTCTCTGATAATGTTGTTACTAGATTGAGTCTTTCAGGGCCGACCCAAAAATATGAAAAAAAAAATGCTATTCAATACATTTTTTTGTGATGAACGGCAGCTTTTTTTCTATGTCATAATTGTTCCGATAGTATAAAAGCTGTTACCATTCATGAGTACTTTCCAAGAATGTAATTATTCTTTAAATTAAGTGAAAATTATTAGTAACGTTTTTAGAGTAAATATTTTTTTGTGATAATAAAGTTAAAAAAAGAACAGTCGCTTGAAGAAACGCTTGCTGCACGCACAGACGATTTTTTAAACGTGGCCCAATTTCGAGCATTGAAAATCCAGTGCACGGCATCTTAAAAAGATATATCAAAAGATTAAGTAGGTACAATAAGCCTATAAAAACTAAATTAGCCCAAACCAAATGGAACATAAAATAAACCTACCCAAAAGCTTAATTATGGGCTGCCTTTAGTGGGCATACTCACATATTTAGTACAATAGTGGAAAGCAATTAGCGGGTAAGTGAGACTGATTAGGACTGCATCAAATATAATCTCGGGCTGGCGTGCAATTTGAGGTGAGGGGAACATGGAACTAGGATTGGGGGAGAGTGGGCATTGTTGCAATAATTATTCGAAAAGGTATCAATTTTTCAGAAATATGTAGATAACCTAAAAAATATAAAATAAAACGAAATGGCATAAAAAAATTCTACGCATTGTTGTCAACTGAAAATTATCGAAGAGACAGGCAGCTTTGCCACTCCCAAATCAGTATTATAGTGCACAAGTGAGTGCATGAATCACCCATAGTTCAATGAGACAGTCACCCGACACGATCGGGGGTCAGTCAGACGCAGTATCATTGGCTTTTCGTGCTTACCGAAGCACGGGAGTGTCGTTGTGACACCAACTTCCAAACACCAGGCTGATACTGAGAAATTCCTAATGAAAAATTCCAGCACTTTCGCTAAGCAGTGGCGCTAACTGAGAAAAATAATTATTATGTATTAATTCCCCTTAAACCTTTACATATCTAAATGGATTTTTCATCATCATACCATCACGCCTGTATTCTCCGAAGGGTTATGCAGAGGTGTACTAATGTGCACCCACAGCTCGCCGATATATTTAGGTCCCATGTAATAGGGGGCGAGCCTATTGCCATTAACCGGGCACAAATCCAAACTCCGAGCTGCTACTGAGAATTTCATAGAAAAACCCAATAACACTTTTTGCTTGACCTGGGAATCTAACCCAGGACCTCTAGTGTAGCAGTCGTCCAACGACTACTACGCACTAGGCTATGCCAACGAGGCAGTAGGCCAAAAACCAGAAGAAGCGATACCTAATAAAACCCCAACTAGTTTAATACTTACCTCTTTGCCCCTTACTAGTTCAGCACACAATTTACCGCGTGACATGAACCTCATTACGGAACCACAGTGCATTGCCTGGCATAGTGTGACCCGAGCTATTTATTCATACGACCCTGTGATGCAATCAATTTGAACCAAATGTAGGTAATGAGGACTGTGTTGTTGAGAGCAAAGGATGTAGGTAAATTATTATTGATATTAACTTACACCACCATCACGCCTGTATTCCTCGAAGGGTTAGGCAGAGGATAATAAGAGGACTGATATTAAGAGGACGAATTGGAAATTTTGGCATCAGTGATCTCTATTTTTGTCAGTAATTACGAAACGTATAAAAATGTGAGTTGGTGTTCTGAATAGTTCATGATGAAAGCCTTATTTTGTTAGTTTTCATTACCTACATGATTAAGTAACTTTAGTAACAGAGAAAAAAATATCAAACATACCTCTTTTTAAATAGAGATTCACATCTTATGGGCAAACGGAACCGATTTTAGCCTCTCAACTTGCTCTGTAGACAAGTCTATAAATACTCTTTAAAATTGTAGAAGGATTTTCTCAAGTTATCATTTCCGACTAAATAAAATAACAAAAAGCTTACTTACCGGGGTGTGTGCGGGTTGCGGGGGGCGCGCGCCTGGTCTAGAATTATTGTTAAACAATTCGTCGCCTTAATTTATCTAATGAATAAAATTGAAGTTTCAAAATAACAGCTTTTCAGCAAATGCGTATGAATAAATAGTATGAATATGAGTACAAGGTAGGTACTTCACTGCCGCGGAGACGCTCCGGGCGTCCGGAGCCGCCAGGCGACTCCCGACCGACATAGACCCGGGTCTGTGGACGGTGAGCAATAGGTAGCTCACCGGGAGAAGTCATTTAAAGATTACCCATCGGTAAAAAAAACGGTTCTTATACCAAAAACATAATCTTAATAAAATGTGTCCATCTATCTGTCTGCTTCTTCAGGGAAATTTCCGGAACGGCTAGGCGGCTGAACATATTTTGACTGGATTTGAACAGTATAGCTGATGTTATAAGAAATAACTCATGAAAAACAATTAGAGAAAATACTGATATTATCATCCGTCACTGGGTGAAAGTAAAAATACAAGCATAAAACTCTGTGAATTCTTACCTTTTGTATAGATACATAGATGTTTTACATAGAACCTACAAAATATGTACGTATTCATTTCATTACCTTAGTATTAGCAAGTAAATATCACAAAAAACGCAACACGTAAAATCTAGACTCACATCAAAGTACAGTCAAAACGAAAACCATTTAATATTTTACCAGGCAACTTTTCAATGTTAAAAATTCTGCGTCCCCCCTATTATTTTCAACACCCTTACTCGATAACGCTTTTATGTTCCCCCTAAAAGAAAAAAATGAAATAAAGAGTAAATTTAAAGTTAAAATGGACTTTGACGGATGACGGCTGACCCGGCACCGTCTTGTGTTACAATATTCACGATGTGTCAACGGTGATAGAGTTCGGTACACTTGTGGCTGTGACTGTACGTAGATGTTGTTAAGAAATAAGGGCTCAGCTGCATGATCGGTTTTTTGTTGCTAAGGTCAAATGTTATTTTCAAAACTGGAAGGATGAGGCTTGAAAGCGTGAAGGATTGAAATAGTGGTGGCCTTTGCAAAGGAGTGTTACAGAACTGGTCAACAAATTACGATTTTGTTGCAGGTTTTAAGAAATTGATGAAAATGTATTTACTTAGTTAGTCTATATTGTGAAAAATTATAAAAAAATTAAAACATGGAATAAATTGTGTTTGTGAATGATAAAATATCCTTAACCAAGAAAACTCAGTATTGAATAGAGGTCCGATCATCATCATAATAAGCCTAGAAGCATTTTGTCTGGAACATAATAATTTCATTTTTTTTTTATAAATATTATAATAACTTGAACATCAAATAGATTCCTATCAAAAAGACAGAAACAAAAATAATATTTGACCCTAAACAACATCACAAAATTTTCTCTCACTTATTTTTTTTTTTTTTTTTTTATAGTTTATTTCCAATAACAAAAATTACAGACATGTGGTTTTACAATATACACACCAACACAAACCATCGCGGGTTTATCCGTGGTGTGGCCAGACACGGCAACTCGGTGCAAACATTATTTTATATTACTTTATTTTATTATTATTATTACATTATTTTATTTTATATTATGAAGAAATATTTTCTAGGCATTATTTAATCCAGTAATCGCAAACCCGTGCGAATTCAACTAACCTAGTCCAAATTGTCCACTATATCATGACACCTCTATCTCAAACATTAATCCCCACAACTCCTGTTAATGTTAAAGAAGAGAAGGGTGAGGTAGATCAAATAACAGTGGACACTCTAGCCCCAACTAATGATATCCTCAAGAGAGAAGTTATAAATGTTTGGAGATCGTCACACGAATTTGATACAGTCCCACGGTCCAGTGATGATAGTGATCTAATATTTGATGGACATAATATTTAGTGACAGATTAATGAAACTTTAACTATGTAGGACGTGCTAAAAGGATTTGGAATATCTGATTATGATGATGTGAACGTGGATAGACACATTCGGCTTAGTGTTAATTTTCAATGAGCAGATATTTGTATTGGTCCATTCAAAGGTGGTTGAAGAATACCCTGTGGATTTAGTCAGTGAGAGTCTGATAGACCAGTCATTCATGATAACCTCCACGAGGATTTTCTGACGCGAAAGTTACAAGAGGAAGGGCTCCTAATGATGACAGAACTGTGCTCTCAGTAGAAGAAATAAAATACCAGTCTACTATTGTCCCACTGCTATTGCCATACAGAGAAGGCATTTGACCATGCTTGCTCAAGACAGATTGGCGATTTCAGACTTATATTAACTTTAATTTCAAGTTGCCTCACGAAGTTTTCCTTCACAGATGTCGGTGATGGCCAAGATAAACTAAGAAAGTTATTCTCATATAGAGGAGGCACGAGCATAGATGACCATGCTTGCTCAAGGCCAAAAGACGAATTCAGACTTTTATTCATTATACGTATAAGTCCAAATTTTCTCATGATGTTTTCCTTTCCTTTACAGATATGTCCAAGATAACTTTAGAAGATGATAAATGAAAACAAATACTGCTAAATCAATAACAAATAACATTCAAATGATCCTAAAACATGAAACAAAGCACTCCCATTTATCACTCAAACATTCTATAGAGAGAATCACAATTCCAATTTCCACTCACTTTTTATTAACACATAAAATCTCCCAGCCCTCCATATAAAACAATAACACGGTTTTTGTAATTCCCTTGGCTAACAAGTGCGCCTTCATAAACTTTCCATCTGTACCCCACAAAGCTTTGGGGTTTGTTGTACCCCATGGGGATTAACCGTGTTAACTGGCATTTGATATTGATACAGCCCCACATGCTAAAACAGACCCTAAAGTTGAAGAAATAGAATTTGAAATGGGTAACAGAGTAAATTTGATTTACGATGTTTGATATTTGGATGAAGTAATTGGTGTTACACGTCTCAATTTCATTGCAAATGCAACTTTGAATCTGAGAGATGAAAATACAAATTTGGATACAACAGTTGTGGGTTCTAAAGACATTTTAACATTGGTAGCGAGGCGTGATTCCCATAATATGTAATGCTTTAGTACAGTAGCGAATTTTGCACTTGACTTTGGTGCTGAATCTATGGATAACATCTTGTTCACCATAGAAAGGGTGATGCTTATGGTCCCATAGCGTCAAATCCTCTGATGTCTGTATCATATTTGTGAATTTCTCACGGTACGTTAATTTTGTTAGATTAAAAGTTAATGCGACGTGAAATTTAATTTGGTTTGGTAGTCTTTATGTTATATCTGCTTTCAATTTAAACTTTAGCAATTGGTGTCATAAATCTCAATATTGAACAAACAGTAATTTAAATATTTTCAGTTGCAGAGGTTATTTGAACCTTCTTCAGTGGCGGAGACGTTTATACCTTCTATATTGTCTTCATGACTTGAATTGCACGATCAATATATAATGGGACATGATTACATGAATACATTTATGTGTTAAATTAATAAATATAGGCGGTGATAAACAAACAAGACCATTGTCAGGTTTTTTTTTCATTATCATCAAACCAAGGGAGATTGTCTTTAATCAAAAGTTTTCTTTATTAAAGGTTAAATTGATAATTTATATTGATACTAACTTTTGCCCGCGACTTCGTCCGCGTGGATGGTAGTTCCCGTTCCCGGGGGATTTCCGGGATGAAAACTATCCTATGTCCTTTCTCGGGTCCCAGACTATATCTGTACCAAATTACATTGAAATCGGTTCAGTGGTTTAGGCGTGAAGAAGAGACAGACAGAGTTACTTTCGCATTTATAATATTAGTACGGATGAGAAATAGGGTGTAATGTGAACACATTACATTGTGTCTAACACCACAACTGCCCGACTGTTTTTGTTCGAGTTCTGTATAAATGCTAATTGTCGTGGAGAACTTTGACATTACGATGCAGAATGCATCTGTTGGTATGAACTATGGTATCACATCATCATCATCATCACCACCATATAAGCCAAACGACTAACACTGCTGGACACAGGCCTACCCCATAGATTTCCAAAAGGGCCGGTTGGAAGTGGCTTGCATCCAGCACCTTCCGGGCTTAATCAGGTCGTCCGACCTTGTGGCTGAACATCCTACGAAGAATTCAGCCAGTCTAACAAAATTCTCATTTCATTTAACCCTCACTGTACTGATGTCCACAAACATTACCAAAACAAAGCAATCAATAACGCGTAAATAATAAATAATAAAATTCTGGTAGAACCCTCACAATGATATCAGATGGTCCTTGCATATCGCGCCTATTATATAATGGGATAATTTGATCACAGCATTCACGGCACATGCCCCTTCGCAGTTTTTATTGTCCCGAGCTATGAGTGGTGTAGGGCGATGCTGGAGTATAGGGCTGTACGGAGTGGAAATTTGTTTTTAATATTTTTATTTTATTTTATAGAGTGTCAATGGAGTTTTTTGCTTGTTGTTCTTCATATAAACCTACTTGGAAGGAGATTTTTTTTGACTGTCTGAATATTTTAAGTGCATGTTTAAGTTTGAGTTTTTAGAAACAAATGTTTTACGTTGCTTTATCGTTAATGAACAAAAAACTATATGTAAGTAGTGTTAACAACTTCGCTACTACCTATAAACGTGAATTGTTTGCATTCGACGTTTCGCAAGTATTTTAAAATTGCTGTTCACATCAGTATTTTTAATAATTTGACAAAGGATGGTTTTTGTTTCATCTAAATAAAATCTTGGATAAACTAACTAAATATTTTGTACTTCATTGTTACAATTTATATCATAAATTATGTTAAAAATTCACGAACCATTTTTATTTTTATCAACCGTTCCGTTGATTTGCTTGCCAAGCGACAGCCCTGAACGTTCACTTTTTTAATTCATCACGCAGCGACAGACAGGCAGTAACAGAGTTGTTTGTTTAGACAACAGATTGTTTACAAGCAAGTGCTTGCACTATCCGTTGTGTTCACGTATCATTGCTTTACGAATACTATTATTGAAACGTGGCCATATTGTTGTTTTGTTATTAATAATAGTTTTTGTTGCTTGTGTTGTTGTGGGAGGCAAAGCAAAATAATATTAATAAAATCAATGATCATAAAAACATCTCTGGGTAAAATAGCTCTGGTACTGCTGAATTCGGGCTTTTTAAATCATTGATTTAGCTAGCTACAGTAAATATTACATTTTCTCTAAAATTGGTTTAGTTTCTTTTTTTGGATTGTGTTTCCATTATCAACATCATCATCATATCAGCCGCAGGGCGTCCATTGCTGGACATAGGCCTTCCCCATATATTTACAAAAGAATATATATGAAAAAAAAACAGCTGTTTCTTACAAAAATGCGCTACATACGTTCAATATACATGAACCAGTTAATATCTTTTTCATATTAAAGTTTGTCAAGGTTTGGTTTCATAGTAAAAGTTTTTTGTACTTGTGTAGTATTTTTATTACCTGAAAAATGGCCAGTAAAAGTTAGCCTGTATATTAATTATTGTTTATTAATTATTATTACAGCATAGCAACTGACAACAGCCAGACACTACGTCACTTTTAAGTGCCAAAATATGTATTTAATACACACCAAAAACCATTCCAAAACATAACTTCATAAGACCCCCACTCATTAATAAAATAAATTATAATAAATAAATCTAATTATAAGAAAATAATTTTCCAGAGCAATCACTTAACGTTATACCGCAATCATTCCAACTAAGACGCTTATCTATTGATCGATTGTAATCCAATCACAAACAAATAAATTTTATCCCCATCACCAGTTCGCGACGACCTCTTACTCTTTTAATCACTCAAAGAAAAAGTTCGACCGTCAAGGGTCTAAATAAAATGGACACATTATTTTACCCTCAAAAGCGCGTTAAAACTCAATAGGGCGGTATCTGACAGTGTCTGTCTATAAACTTGCGATTAACTGGAAATTAAACAGAGGGCGCGGAAGGCAAAATACGGTTCGGTAAATTTTGAACGTAATAATTCAATTTATGGATGTGGATTTTTGTATGCTATAATTTTTTTGTATTTTATTAACGTTAGTATCTAATATTGTTTTGTGCATTGGAAATAGAGGTGTCTTTATTTAAAAAAAAAAATGTTATTGAATAGATATTATTATGTAAATGACACTTAAATAACAATGTTGCTAAAATTGGTCATAATGTCAATACCTATATTTTAACTATGATAGTTTTTGTACATATTATTATTATTGTATATATTATTGTCACGATTTTCTTTTCTGAAACTACCAACGTTTAAAACTAATTATATTTCGGATCTTTATTAAACCTATCTCACTGTTGGCCAAAAAACTAACAGTAACTTTTATCAAAAAGGCTCTTTTTTTTGTACCAACTCAAACTATACCTCGTAGTACGCTTCCAAGTCATTTCACTAACTCTTTCTGGGCCGCTGCCAATTTTCTAACTAACACTATCTTCATAGATTCTGCATTCTAAACTAAACAAACTACCTGTCTCACAAGAACTGTCACATCTATAGTTCTACACAAAACTTGATCTACATTTAACCCCCCAAGTGTTGCAATAAGTTAATTGTTACCAAAGGGGCGAGGGTTACGACCATCCCGCTAAATTGTTATCGGGACCTCGTTAAGTACGGTTTTGTTTTAGTGTCCCAGTTATTACGGTTATTGCGACCGGGTGCTGCATTTGCAGGGTTATGGCTTAGATTATAGTTGTATGATTATTTTATGATGATCGTTCGATGGTTGAAGTTGGGGTAAATTACTTATTTTGGTGGTTATAGTTATACTGTATCCATTAGTCTATGGTCGCAAGAACGAATGAATGAATGAACGATCGGAAAAAAATAAATTGATTTTTAAATTGAGAATAGCCGTTTTCTACTTATATATTCAGTTTGAAGGCTTTATCAATATTTGGGATCACGATTGTATTTTTTTTGCGAATTCGAAAATTGACTCGGACCGTTTTTTTTATGTTGCTATGCCCTAACGGATTCCAAACTTGTACTTTACTTTTAAGCCTTATGTAACATCTTTTATACACACTACGGTATGCGAATAGATTAATATGAATGTGTTTACATTATCGCGCTAATCGATTCTTAGGTAAACGATAGTAAACTCTATGGTATGGTTTAAATTTTATTGTCTAACATTCTAGTCTTCCAAACAAAATACCGTTATTAATTCCAAAATCTACCTACACATAATTCACTACCATCCCGTGAATACAAAACCCAACCACCCAAACCAAAAACCCAATAAAAAAAAGAAACTTACAGGCCCACAGATAATTTTAACTCACCCACCTCCCTAGCGACAATGCGACAAAAAAATCGCATTGCTAATTGAGTTAATACTGCGAGTGAGGGGGCGGCTTTATCGCTGTCCGACTTATGTTTGACGAATTAAAAAGGGGATGGACACGAATGTCTGGCCTGTGAGAGATTGGTCGCGTGTAACAAGCCTGTTTTAGATGGAACTTTGTTCGAGTGGTAAAGCTATGCAGTGGATTACTTACTTAGGTACGTACTTTTTGATATCATGAAATAGTAACGATAATCAAATGATAATATTCAGTAATGCATTTATTTTAAGTTAAGTATTAATAATTTAACCTATACACAAAACTTATAAATAGTAATTAATAATATTTTTGAATTACAAATATATGCAATTTATATAAAAAACTAAATTACATTTAGGTACAATTGAAAGTAAATTATAATATTTTTTAGGACAATTTTAACCTACACATACACACATTAAGTATATCCGCAGAAAAAAGTTATTTAATGGAAAAACTGTCAAAAATTCAACACTTATTCCCAAGTACCAGGTTTAAAAGTTGAATTTCGCCTTTAGGGACAAAAAGATAAAATTAAAAACTTTTATCACATAAAAATTAAAAACAATTGTCGTGAAGTCGATAGATTGGTACTCTTATTTGCATGTGTGTGTTGCCATTGTCACAACACACACACAATTTAATAAGACATTAAACTCAACTCATTAATACAATAAAAAATATTACAATATCAATATGGCAACAAAAGAACATTCCATATTCAAACGATCACTTTACAGAAATACGCTCTCGATATTTCCCATTCGTGTCTAAATCAAGATGAATATTTAATTTTGTCAAATATTCAGTTTGCTCAATTATCTAGTTTAGCCGGCGATTGTCCGCAAATAGCTCAACAGCTCTACTGGGTTTTGAACGGCAAGACTAAGTTCCCTTAATCGATAGTTTGTGGCGACTAGACAGTTTAGAAATTGGCTATTTTTAGATGTCTCAATTAGAAACTGAAATATTTCTGGTCGGTTCTAGTTGGGTAAATTCGCTTGCACAAAAATAATTTAGTTATTGTATACATTTTGGTAGTATATGTTTTACAAAGAATCGAAAAAAAAACAAAAAAGACGGATCACATAGGCCTTAACTACGCATACTGCTTATCAAATCAAACTAAGTAGGTAACATTGAGAATATTCATTATCACATACCATCACGCCTGTATTTCCTGTAGGGTTAGGCAGAGTTGTACCAATGTCCACCCACAGTTTATATGAATATTCATCATCATCTACATATTAGCCGCGGGATGTCCACTGCTGGACATAACAATAAAACAGCAGCCCATAACTATTCCACGCGAATGAAGTCGCACGCAAAAGCTAGTTTAATTTACAAATTAAAAATGTATGCATCTCTCTCATAAACGCGTACATGATAATATGACGTCATTTAAATAATTCTGTCCACACCTCGGTCGCTGCGACAGGTTATCTGCTCATTATGCGACAGATGAAGCGATTAATTAGTCGCATGCTATCCAGGTATCGATGCCGTGTTTGACGATTGTAACAATTAATCGATATAGTGGCGATTGACGGGTTTCGGGATGCGTGTGCGATTGAGATTTATACAAAAATGGTTATTACTTGTTTTTTTTTATATGAATATTTTTTCTTGGCTTCCAAAACTTATGCTAAGAATTATTCTTAATCAATGTTAAAAATATGAAAACAATAAATAAATGGGATAACTTTTGACATGTATTTCAGATTATATTTAAACGATATACTTATATTATTTTTTTCATTTGGTATAATTTTTACTCTTAATCATCCTTCATTTTCGTCTGCACCAGCCCAGCATTCTTACCAAATACAAAACAGCTTTTCATCTTAAACCGTTGATTTAAAATCAATAATTCTGCAACAGTTAATCTCGTTAGGCGTCGTCCGGACTAGCGGTTAAACCGCTATTGTGTGAATTGCGCGGTAATTGTGTTCGCATCATGTGACGTAGGCTAGGCGAGCGGGCTGTATAGGTGGACAACTTTACTTTGGGCGCGCAGGGAGATGGCAATATGGGTGTCGATGTTGCAGTTGAAATAGCTGTTCAATTGGATAGCTAGCCTTTTCATTGAAAAACGCTTTTCAACTACACGACTAGTTTTGTAGTTGAAAATATTTACCTTTGCGACTTTCATTTAATTAGTCTGGAAAAATATATTTTTATATAAAATATATTTTAGGTATCTCTGGGAACAAATAAATTGCTTACCAAAATTACTCAAACAACTAAACTAAAACTGACTTCATGAAATATGCACTTAAAGCGAATGTAAAATAGTTAATCCCAAACTGAGCGAAAGACTTCAGGGCCTTGTGGCATCTCGACAAGGATAGGTTAGGTCCCTCTGTACAATACAGACAGAGAATGGAGCACTGCGCGATGGTGCCCCGTCGTCCCTACAAGTTGCTCTAAATTGACATTAAACCAGTTAGTTGAGAGACCATGAAGATGCCCTATTATATTACACTAGCTTTTGCCCGCAACTTCGTCCGCGAGAATTAATAGTTCCCGTTCCCGGGGGATTTCCGGGATGAAAACTATCCTATGTCCTTTCTCGGGTCCCCGACTATATCTGTACCAAATTTCATTGAAATCGGTTCAGTGGTTTAGGCGTGAAGAAGAGACAGACAGACAGACAGACAGAGTTACTTTCGCATTTATAATATTAATACGGATTTCTAGAATTAGACATCAGACTACTTTTTAACATACTCTATTAAATACCTACTAAATAATCGAAAACCGTCCTCTCCTGAACAAACTCTTCCACAGATTTCCACAAAGTAAATAAAAACTACCAAATAAATAAAGCACCTACATTCTATTTTTAGCATCCCACTCCCAATTCGGTCCGCACCGCACGTGATGTAGTGCAGTAATACTGCTAAATTTAATACACCTATTAATAGAAACCACTATCGTTAATTAGTTAACAGGACATTGGAACATTGGTATTGTTTCATCGAACGTTTCGCAGTTTGGGCCGTATAATATTGCATTAATGTTGGTTTGGGACATGAGGTATTTTCTGTTGTAGTATGTGGGTAAATAATACCGATCTATTATTGTCCCATAGCAGGTCAAAGACCTCTCCTTATGCAACTTATGCAGTGAAGACATGGGCATTAATCACAACGCTTCCTCAAGGGGCATGAGAAATTTTAGACTTATGTATGTACGTGTGTGTGTGTGTGTGTGTTGTGTCTTATGTTCGCGTGTGTTATAAATTAAATAAGATACTTACACGAATATTTAATTAAAAAGGTTAAGAAGTTATTCCGTCACAACAAATTCAACAGTCATATTGTTAAACTAAACATAACAAAATATCAATATCAATATTTCATTCCACCAAACACGAACACATTTCGAAGATATCCCAGCAAAGAATACATTTGTCGGTCCAAATAAAATTTGAAATAACATCATTTCTTGTAACTCCCACACCAGACGATGGTCATATAAAATCAGGGTTCCAATAAAATGCAGGAAAAACCCCTCGGTCGCTGGCACGTACGGAACCAATCGAAATCACTGCATCGCTATGTTCTCATCAAAATTTCATACATCGTACCTGCAACGGAATATCAATTGGTGTATTAGTATTCTATTCTAGAATATTTAGTGTAACTGTCTGAGGACCGTATTTGATGAAGATTGGGTGAATCCAAATAGGATTAGAAACAAAATGGCTGAACTGCAAACAATAGTAATAATATTTTTTTTTTCTTTTTTAAGACGGGAAATCATCAAATTACTTCCCCCGCCCTTGGCGGTGCGGGAGGGAGTGTCAGACTTTTACTGACTAAAACCCGTCTATGTTCCTTCATGTGCCCTTTGCGTTCCGGGGGCGCGGTATCTCTTTCGAACAACCCGCAGCCCCGGCAGGCTTCGGCCCTCAGTGGCCCCTTCCAAGTTTGCTGACATCTCTTTGAGGCGCGCGCGGAACACGAACGCGCCGTCGACACGGTAAGTATCTTGACTTGGATCGCGAAGTTGTTGACATGTGGGATATGAGTACAGCAGTCAATAGTCGATCTGAGGAGGCTATCATTAAGCGGTATTTCTCAGAAGCACTGACCATCCGGTATCTTGGACCCTATTCTCGATACCGCTTAGCTACATTTTTTATCATTTTTTAATGTGTTTCTTATTGCCGTAGGAACTCGCCGGAAAAGCACTCACTTAAATTTTTTTCAACGCAGCTTTAATCCAAAATTCGACATAATTATTATAGATAGTAAGACGTACCTAATATTACTTACCCCATGGACTTAAAGAGAATGCAAATCAAGGTGGAAAATTCGACTCAACATTATTTCTTAGATTGTGAAACTGTCATCATTTTTTTGTATCCAGTATCTTTTTATCTATTTACACATAATCGAAAGAGAAGGTATGTTTTTTACGATCGTAGTTCTGCCAAAATTCCATCCCACTATCTCTGAATCATTAAATTGATGACGTCAACCGAATTCTTTATGACTTTATTACATTTCTAAGTAACAGCAACAGTTCAATTTACGTTCAAAATACTAATAGAATGCTAATAGATTTCAAATTAATCAGTGTTACATATTCAAAATCAATACAATAGTTAAGTGGAATAAATAGTAGAAAACTGGGATAAATATTTGGTTGAAATGACACATAGGTTGTAATGTGTAATTTCAACAAAATCCACTAAAACATACAACAAAATACCACTTTCTTATAAAACAATATTCACCGGCTTCTGAAACTTCGAAAGCCGTGTAACTACATATATCGCATAAGGAATGGTTACCGCAAAGCCGTAAACGTCCCTGACAAATTACATAACAATAACAAGAGCACACGCGATCCGGATACGGCGCCGTTTGCAAACCGGTCACGTTCCTATTGCGTTCCGGATGATCTTTGTACGGTGAACGGTCTTGATACTTGATGTTTTTGAACGGGTATTCTCTTGTTGGTAGAAATAAAAGTATGCGTAGTAAAATATAAAAAAATCGTGTATTTAAACAATTTGAAATTGCTGTAGGAAAACTTTGGGAGGAAACCTGGACTTTAATTAATATACGCGTGAAATCGCCACTCTGCCGTGAACAAGTGTGGTGATCAATGCTTGTGCCTTGTGTGTATGAGAATAGACATTAATTTGGTTTGTAACGAGACAATAATTAAAGGCTGGTTTTCATCATCATCATATCAGCCGAATGACGTCCACGGCTGAACATAGGCCTCCCCAAAAGATGGCCATATTTGTTCGATCCAAAAAGTACTTACGTATAGTAGTCGTCGTATCGTACTTACGTATCCTTTGTTTTAAAATCAAATACGCCAATCTTCGTTTCTAATTGTGTAGGAACTCAGTAAGTAGGTAATTTCATACAAGGTTACCAAAGTATCAAAACCTAAGCGTCCTCGTAGGCAGAAAGATGAGAGATCTCATAAAAATTATATCGAAGTGGGCACCGCGTTTTGGTATGAGTGTCATATCGATATTGAGCACAGCACTTCGCTATTCTGTACAATTGCTTCGGTATACCAAGTATATCTAGAGACGCAAAATTTTATCGATAAAATCTTGTGGGTTGAATAAGTAATATTACAAAACAAAATAGTACCTAGTTGTAGTTCTTAATACGTACTCTGTAGTACTGCTTAAAGAATTAGGCAACTTCAAAATGGGATGTTAGGAATTCAAAATATTTGAGAAAGAAGTTAAAATAAAACAATAATATTAAAAGAATGTTATACAAATTAGGACTGCTACGCTAGAGGTCCTGAGTTCGATACCCAGGTCGAGCAAAAAGTGTTTTTGGGTTTTTCCATGAAGGATTAAGCAGAGGAGTACCAATGTACACCCACAGTTCGCCGGTATGAGGTCCCATGTAATAGGGGGCGAGCCTATTGCCATTAACCGGTCACAAATCTAAATTCCGAGCTGCTACTGAGAATGTCACAGAAAAACCCAATAACACTTTGCCACAAAACAATTGACACGCACAAAAATCATAAAGAACACAAAATCTACTAATCGAACGACAAAAAAGGGTTCTATTTAATATGTTCAATTAATTACAAGTTTATAACAATTTTATCGAACCTCGTATCCAACTTAAAAGGTTTTAAAACATTCAATATGTGAGGCATGCACACACAAATCACTTGGACCTTTAAGAATGTATTAAGTGCACTAAATAACATGGGTTCCGTAGCATAGTTCTTGTTTATTTTTGAAAAATTAATTGGTGACTGAAATAGTGTTGATGACTTGTGAAAGTATCAAGACTTTATTGAACTAATAGGCGTAGTAGATAGATAAAATATTGAGGTGCATCAAATTAATTTAATAATCTACTAAGACAGGAAATATTGTTATTGATTGCTCTGAACATGTTAAAGATTTTTTTAAGTTAGGCAATAGATTTATTTGGGTATCAGAAACATTAAACCTATTAGGTTTTTTTAGTTTATTTAGAACTCATGACATGAAAAGCATTTTTCTCCATGAAAAACATCAATCTCTTTCATAACTTTATATGTTTTTTCTAGTAATATTATATAGAAGTAAATTGGTGTATTTTTCATGTTTGGTAATCTCTGGTAGTCCTGGTCAAAAACAACTGTTATACAATTATTATTCTTTATGGACATATTTTGCTTTGATTTAGGCATATGCCTGTACTAGATTCCCACGCGGACGAAATCACAAACAGAAGCTCGCAACATATAAACCTATGAAAACTAACATCACTGAAACTTGATTTTTCACAAAAATCCCAACAACCCAATCCAAGATTCCAACCCCTTCCCAGACGAAAAAAAAATGTCACGCCGAATTCTTTCTTGCAAACAACGTTACTTTTTTCGACGCAGATCCCAAACAACGGCATAAAAAAAAGAAGAGACAGATAAAGAGGCAGAAAGGTAAACATTGAACACGTAAGAAACTAAATATAAATGTCTCGGGAGGACATTAAGATAGCGAGTGGAATGTTAAAAGCTATTTAATATTATGTTCTGTTCGAACTTTATTATGGACTCAAGTTCGGGATGTGGAAAGTACTGTCACGGTTAAAATGTTTTGAATTTTTGGTGATGATGTCATTTTATTTTGTTATTTGAGGATTATCAACAACTGCCTTGTTAAGCCTGGTCCTAAGTGCGACTGCTACGCTAGAGGTCGAGCAAAGTGTTTACTGGGTTTTTCTATGATATTCTCAGTAGCAGCTCGGAGTTAGGATTTGTGCCCGGTTAATGGCAATAGGCTGGCCCCCTATTACATAGGTCCTAAACATACCGGCGAACTGTGGGGGTAAATTGGTACACCTCTGCCTATCCCTTAGGGTAATACAGGCGTCATGATATGTGTGTAAGTATGATTATCAACAAGTGATAAATGTATCACTTGACCAATGACCAATGGGTCATTGTTGATTTTAGTCACAATGGCCACTCACTTATAAAAATGAAATGGCCAAGGAGCCCATTGTCCACACAGTCCACACATATAAGCTTATAATCTTTCTCGATAAACGGGCTTTATAAAGCCAAAGGATTTTTTCAAATCGGACCCCAGGGATTCTGATCTTAGCGCGTTCAATGAAACTCTTCAGCTTTATAATTACTATAGTATAGATTTTTATCGATTCTAGTATCCTAACCTATCCTATTCTAAGGGGCTAAATTGGATCTAGTTTTAAATTAGAAATACCCATTTCGCGTCGGTGGATCCCTAGGTTCTATCGGTTCTGTCGCTTGCGCCATTCCTCTCCTCCAGCCGCTTCACCCGAAAACCGTCGAAAGCACCTGAACAGGATGTTTTATTTACACGCTAGAGGTCTTGGGTTTCCCAGGTCCAGCAAAAAGTGTTATCATGGGTTTTTCTATGAAATTCTCAGTAGCAGCTCGGAGTTAGGATCTGTGCCCGGTTAATGGCATTTGACTCGTCCCTTATTACATGGGACCTAAATATACCGGTTATGTGATGCTCCGCTGCTTCTTCTGCCAAATGCTCTGGCTTAAGGCCTTAATTTCTAAGTACAGGAAAGTCCGGTTAAGCAGTACACAACCTCCTATTTTGAACTGCGAGATGCCAACCGAAAAACAAAACATCTGCCAAATATGCATGTTCCTTTCGGCCACATACGACGATTTCAATTTCTAAGGTCCGGTCAATCCTGACGCGAAAAACCTGTGAAAACGTGAAAACCGGTCAGTTCAATTTGTATGTCCCACAAGTGTCATTTTAGTCGTTTTGTACCTTTGTACGATGGTGTGTTTTGCTTTGTGCAAACTTCCGAGATTTGTCTGTCCCGTATGTGATACGCCCCGAAGGTCCGTACCGTCTCCATGGAAAGGCTACTTGGGTCCCTATGTAGTCTTTAGGGACCTTATCTTTGGGGCCCTATTTTTTATTTTTCTTTTCCAACCAATTTTGTAATCCTATACAAAAATTTGTTTTTTTTTTGTCGTATTTTGTTTTTTGCCCATTCTTCTACATATATATGTTTATTAGTTTTAGGATTCTGAAACTAGATTCTATTTTTGTAGAATTGAATGTTCAGAATTGCGGTTTAATAGTCTAATTAAAGTTTGACTTTGCCTTTGACATAAAGTCTATGCATTTGTCGCTATTTAGGTATTCGAACATCATATTACCCAGATGTATGAACTTGGAAGAACGAACGACGAAGCGAAAGGAGTATGTAAGGAACGTGGCTTTCTGTGGTTTCTGCTTACCCCCATGGGAAAAAGGCGTGAGTTTTATGTATGTATCATGTATCATAATCAAATCATTAGCAGGTAAAATGGAACTTCTATAAAAATATCAATATTTTTTCTCTGTTCCGTACTTTAGTCCAGCCATGCAGTGGGTCGTCTCTTACAAGTCGAAGGCATTTAAATGAAAGCGCGATAACCAGGCCCCGTATTAATGAATGTGCTTCGAGCACCACGCCTACACTAGCATATTATGCTGTGCTGTGCTATACACAAACATATGTTGTATTTATTTATTTAGACACACAATTATAGGAATTTAATTGTACACAAAACATTTTTACAGAAAGACGATCGCCTTAAAAAACTAAAAAGTGGCAAATAATTTTAGTTTTGGAAGTCGGCGGCTTCGGTTCTGTTTGTTGCTTTGTATTGCCAGCGAAAAAGAAAAGTTTTTATTTTTCGCTTTTTAGTATCTAGTTCCTGTTATCCAAATTAATGAAGGAATGGTTGTAATATGAAAATTAACAAGACACCACTTAAAAGTTAGAAGACAGCAGAATAATGCAATTTCGTTTACTTGGATGGCAGGTCAGATCAGGTCGAAAATCTTACGAATTTTTGATCAGGTCACGTGTCCTGACGCGAGTTTAACATTTTTTACCCATTCCAAAACAAGTGCACAACGCCGCTAAAGAAGTTTTCACTTCAAAAATGGTTTAATTGAAATAAATGCTTTGACTTTGACTTTGAAATATTTTAACAAAAAAAAAGAGTTCAAAAAGAAAAACAAATTATGCAAAATGTAACAAAAATGTAGAATACTATAATATTAATCTTTCTAAGAGTTAATACACCTACTGCTTGGAATCATTTCTTGGAATACATTTTCATATGTCTCTACGCTAAGAGACTGTAAGTACATACTTTGATCTCTGGGAGATGATGACGGTACCAAGAACTTCAATAAACTCGACTGAAACACAATTTTCCCTATTAGGTCCTTCATATGTTGAGCTGAATATTATTTTATCGTTAAATCCGCTTGACAGTCCTCGTGGCGAACTGTCAAGCGGACAGTTCAAAATTAGAACAGAGTTTTTTTTTATAGGAATGTTAACAAAAGAGGTTGGATATGGCTAAACCAGCCTGATTTATGCCTATGTGGTGATTATTCTGATGTAGAAGATATTTCAATTCCCAGGTCGCGTAATGTGTTGCTTAGGCTTTCCAGGAATTCCTCAGTAAAAAAAAACGGTAATTTAAAAAACTAAAAAACCCGACTGCTTTTCTAAGTATTTATGAAAAAGCCCTAAAACAAGAAAGTCGTTGTACCCGATTGCACTTAAAATTGTAGCAGTCAGGACCCATTATATATATTACCTACATTACAGATGATCCAGAATGGGTCCCGACTGCTACAATTTTAAGTGCAAGCGGGTACAACGACTTTCTTGTTTTAGGGCTTTTTCATAAATACTTAGAAAAGCAGTCGGGTTTTTTAGTTTTTTAAATTACCGTTTTTTATTTTTTACTTTTTTTATTTTTTATTTACCCATTGTCACTTTCACAGTAAATACGAATCTAATGACACCTCTCAATCTAAAATCCATCGAGCTGTTCAGGCTGCAGAGCGATTCAAACATTTGAATCTGGCGCCAAAAATCCGCCATTTTGTTTTTTTTATTTTGATATACCCAGTGTCACTCTCACAATAAATACAAATCTAACGACACCTCTCAAGCTAAAATCCATTGAGCCCTTCAGGCTGCAGAGCGTGCCAAACAATTATACATACATACATATATACATACATACATACATACATACATACATACATACATACTTACATACATACATACTCTCGAAAAACATAACCCTCCTTCTGTCGCATTCGGGTAAAAAATAGAATAAACTGGTTGTAAATATATACGATTAGCCTCTACCTGCAACTTCGTCCGTGTGGAAGTCAAGTACATATTGAAAAGAATTTTTCAATTTGACCAGTACTGTCAAAGATCAGTACTATCACAAACAACAAAAAAAAAACTATCGCAAACATTACCTCTTTATAATATTATTATGCCTATACATGAAAATAATATTGGACATTTCAATCTGAATTTAAGCTCTTTTCTGAATATAATCTTTGCAAGATGTAAGATAATATGCAAAGCGCATACCCACATATTGTAACAAGGATAAGGTAGAAAATCCTATCTCAGATTACAAAAAGTAAAAAACCTTTGATAGTACTAGAGCTCTTTGTAAAGGAGCTCGTTCCGGGTAGTACTACCGCCATACAGCTATAGGTGCCGGTGTAATTACAGGCACATGAAACATTTCAACTATGTCTCTGGGTTGGCAACGCCTTTGCAAGGCCTCTGGCATTGCAGATGTGTATTATAGGCAGAAATTACCACTTAACACAAGGGCAAGTTGTTTCCCATCGAATGATTAAAAAAAAACATTACTGACAAAACAACAAAAAATCATTTACAAGAAAAAAACAAATATTGAATCCATTCCAAAAGATAGTTTCAAATAGAGAAGAAAGAAAGGAAGAAATTCCATACTGACGCTTTTAAAAATGGCTTTACAATAAGTTGTAAAGTTACATTAATTAAAAAAAAATAAGCATCTCAACAAAACAATAGCAAATAAGCAAGAATTAACACGAACAGAATTCAATATCATCGAAGGACCTCATAGAGATTGCATTCAAAACCCAACTCAATCTGAATCCTACACGTTCAATTTCAGATTAGGTATCTGCGACATCCGACAATAAATCGCGCGACTCGTCGCAGAATAAAGTCGTCACTATATCGTATCGGTATCGCGGCGCCCACGACTTGGGGACGACTGGTATACGAGCTGTGTGCGGTGTTAGGTTTGTGGTGTACTGGGCTTATAATGCTATGCTTCTGTGGGGTATAATAACTCATTCTGTGAGGGAAACGCGCATACGCGTCAAAAAAAAAAACGCGCATGTGCGTTGCCGGCACTAAATGGATTTAAGTATGTATGTCTGTATTCTTCATTGTATTTTTAAATGTTGGGAGTGATCATCTACAATCCCAATATTGCAAATGTTCGAGCACCGTAACATGTATCTATAAATATAATTTAGCTGTAGTTTTAATGATTTAAGTTACATTGTTTTCACATTAGATTAGAAGATTTAGGGGCTGCCACCGACAACGCAGTCAAAGCTGCCAACAGCAACAATACAGTACCTTTATTATAGTTTGTCATCGAAACGACCAGAAGAAGAATTAATGTACTAGTACCTACATTTAAAACAATAATCTTTTTTGCTGCTTTTTAGAAAAGGCAACTAGATTTAATACATCTTTTTTCAAAAGCACCTTCCGAACGAACGTTTTTGCAAGGTGCGGCGATTTTCTTCTTTTGATTCTGGCTTTCAGAAATGAAAGTCAAACAGCGTGTCGGGCTTATCCGAAAAAAATCTCTTACAGTCCAATTCAAAATACATTCCTATAAGAAACGCTAGTGTACAACGCCCGGTGTGTCCCCACCCTAACCCCTCAACGTCTGTATTCAAGTTATCCGCCGTGGTAAGTTAGGCGCAAGTTCACGGCGACGCTTATCTCACCAAAATAAATTGCGCAAGTAATCAAATGTTAGAGAGAATTGTTATGTCTTGTATTATGTTACTTTTTGTCCCTTTCTGTTATTGTTGGACTTTTAAGATGGGATTATAGTTAAGGATAGTAGGAGCTAAAACTAGCTATAAAATATATAATATGTTACTTTTTTCTTTAGATTCTGTGCCATGTTAACTGCCTAGTTGGTTTCGGCTTTGATTCCTGGGTCGGGCAAAAAGTGTTACTGGGTTTTTCCAACACAAATTTCTTAGTAGCAGCTCGAAGTTCGAAGTTGGTGGTCTGTAGATTTTCCCGTTTTTATGTATCTGTGAGATAATTTTAAAAATTGGCTTAAATGTAAAGGCAAACAAATCGCGGGCAGAAGCTTGTGAATAAATAATTTAACTGCAAATTAAGGTCTCAAATGTGTACCCAGGTAACTGTCTATGTACAGTCAACAGAGCTATTGGGTATAAAGGCAGCTAACTTGCGACTATTTTTAAACAATGTTGTGAGTGTGCTGGGCAATCCATTCTTTTAAATAACCATCTTAAGTGTCTCATAAGCTTAAAAAGTAGTTACGCATACAATAAAAATGAATATTGGCCGAGCAGTAGAAAAATGAATAATTTTTCATGTATACCAAATAGTTTTGTTGACTTTACCTATGTAAGTTAGAGTCTACCTTAATACCAGTACCTACATATTATGTAGGTTGGTAGTACATCGCCCATATCCCCAGTAGCTCTACTACAAAACGCGTCAACCTCAATGGACTTGTGACAGTTAATGTAAATACCAAAAGGACTTTGCGCGCTTCATACAAAAACATCATTAAAAAATGTTTATTAAGTTTAATCACACCGGCAAGCGCAGCGTAGGACGTCCACGCACAAGGCGGCCGGACGACCCGATTAGGACCGCTGGAAGACGCTGGATGCAGGCCGCTTCCAACCGGTCGTTTTGGAAGTCTATGGGGGAGGCCTATGTCCAGCAGTGGACGTACTGGGGCTGATATGATGATGATGATGAAGTTTAATCATAGCTGCTCTGCTTTAATCATGCTCATGCCTTTTCTGTGTGAGTCCTTTGCCTTGCAGTAGGACAATAATAACCTACCAGCAACTAAGGAGTATCTAAGAATTGTAACAGGTGGTGTTCTATGGTTTCTGCCTACCCACATGAGAAAAAGGCTACAGTTTATGTAAGTATCCTGTCTACAAAATGTCATCAAAGTTTAATTAATTATTGATCAAAATATAACTACCCACGTTTTGTGCCAAGCGAGGTATCAATAAAGCGCTCTTAATAGACGGCTTGTAACGGCCACCGGCCGGCTACCGACCGGCCAACAAATTGCCGAATGTCGTGCGGACAGCGTGTCAGTATAAACACCACTAACTATCTCTGTGTCATTAACAGAGTCAATTGTATCGATCACAATGGCGCTTTATATAGCCGGTATGTTTCAGTGTGTTTTGTGACTGCCCCGTTGGTCTCGTGATCGCAAGCGCGGCTTCTGAGCAAGGGGTCCCGGGTTCGATTCCCAGGTCGGGCAAAAAGTGTTATTGGGTTTTTCCATTAGGAATTTCTCAGTAGCAACCCGGAGTTTGGGAGTTGGTGGTGTGACACCCCCGTGCCTCAGAAAGCACGTAAAGCCGTTGGTCCTCTCTCCAGTCGTGTCGGATTGCCGTCCCATCGGGCTATGAGAGTTAGGGAAGAGGGAGGAGTGCACCTGTGTTTGCGCACACACTTGTGCACTATAATATCTCCTGCGTACGAGGCTAGTCTGCCTTAAGATTAGCCGCCGTGGCCGGAATCGGTCTGGAGAATTACATTACATTATGTTTCGGCTGTGAATTATGTTTCGGGCTGTCCTGCAGTATCCTACTTTAATTATTAAGTTTACTACTACTATCTTACTAGTCCTATCCTACTAATTAATATTAAAAATGCGAAAGTTTGTGAGGATAAATGGATGGATGAATGAATGGATGTTTATAACTGTTTCACGCTTAAAGGGCTGAACGGATCTGGATAAAATTTGTTACTAACATAGATTGTATGTGTTGTTTGTATGTTGTGTGTGGAATAACACATAGGATACTTTTTATCTCGAAAAAATGTACGGTTCCTGTGGTATAATAAATTAACTTTGACGCTGATGAAGTCGCGGACATGCGCTAGTTGTTCATAAGATCTATTCTTTTGTAGGTACTCTAAGTGAATTCACAAGACATCCATTGTTTATATTAAGTTGTAGGTGTAAGTGAATAAAAAATTAATTAATTTTATAAACATGCATTTATCACATTGGTGAACCTGCAATGTTTTTTTTTATAGATGGCAAATCATCAAATAACTTCCCCCGCTCTGGGCGGGACGGGAGGGAATGTCAGACTTTTACTGACTAAAACCCGTCTATGTTCCTTCATGTGCCCTTTGCGTTTCGGGGGCGCGGTATCTCTTTCGAACAACCCGCAGCGTGTCACCCACGTTCAGTTACATCTTTGGACACTGCTCCACTCCTATTGGTCTTAGCGTGATGTTCTATACGTAGAAACCTTCCTCTTGAATCACTCTATCTATTGATGAAAACCGCACTAAAATCCGTTGCGTACTTAACAGATCATAATAATAGGGTCCGATTGACTCCATTTGGTACTAAAGCTTAAAAACCGTCTTAACAGTTGATTTGACGATTTCTAAAAGATTCTATAACTTTAGAAACATTTTAAATGTCAAATGAAGAGTACCAAATTAAGTCCTACAAAGTAAACTTAAGCACTCGTACTTACCTCTATACTTTAGTCTAAGTAAGATTGACAAAATCCATCCATTAATTCTCTTCGGCAAGAATTAAAAATTCATGAGTTATTCCGGTAATAGAATTTGACGTAACAGAAAAGTGCATAAAAAGGCATAAAACCCCTTTACGATATATTTCCAGCTTCATTTTCAATCATTGAGCCATAAAATTAGACAAATTGACAGATAAATGACGATAGACTTACAACGTTGAAATGGAACAATAAAAAGTTATTTTCCAATCCAACACTGCATTAAATCTACCAAATTAGATATTCAAATAACTGGCAACACAGTGTTCTATAAATAAAAAAAGCATGAATTTAAAAAATAACGTGGAAAATCAAAAGTCATTAACGTCCAATAAGTTTAAAAGTTGAGAGACGGCTATAATAAATCATTTTGTATTACATCTCTGTACCAATTTTTCCTAGTCTTTTTTCATCAATTTAACACGAGCAAAAAGTGCCACTCAATTGTAAGGTTTACGCTGCGATACATTTTTTTTGCTTTTTTATTACGAGCAACCCGTTTAATATTTTCGGCCAATCAGCGGCGGCGGCTGGTGGTCGCGCAACGCCCTCCGCGCTCGCGATTGGTCGGTGCACGGTACAGATTGTGCGATGGCGGGAAACGGATTTAAGTCTATGGCATCTCATTCTTACAATCGACAGGGCAGTGCGTTAGATTTAGTGTCGATATCGATATGATTTGTGTTATTATGTTAATTTTTGTATTTCCCTAAGCACTACTCAATAAGGCAAGGTTAGTTTTCTTACGCGTTGCACGGTGTGCATTACTTTTTAGTTAAATTGCTTACATACACTTTTTTGGAATTATAAAATTAAAGTTCCTTAGATTCTAATTTTAGTTCTAGTTACTGTTATTAATTTAGTAGGGCGATATTTAATTTAAATGTTTGAAGATATGTAGATATTAAACTTACATAATATCTACCTAGTTCACTTTTGTACCACTTTTCTAAGTAAGACATAGATGCAAAAATAAATTAAAAATTGTACTTTCAAAGTTTTACTTAAATAAAATACTAACTGAATTTCGACATTGACACTGATTTAAAAAATAAACAAGAATATTATAAACTCATGAAGTCGTTAGCTTATGGGTAAATTAAAATGTAAAAAAAACTTATTATTTTTCAGAGTAGAACGATATCACAAAAGTTCATTCAAATCACCATTTTCTTAGACAAGAAAAAAAAGCAGTCAAAATAAATAAAACAACTTTTTCTTTCATCGACACACCCCCATCACTAGTAACTAAACGTCTCTTGCGTACGTCTTCACGCAGACGACCAATTTCATCAGCAATACATTGTATAGCCTTCATCATTACTCGCTCGTTGAGACCGAATCGTTGTAATTCACTTGTAATCACGCATAACATCGAACTACGTAATTGGATCCCAAGTAATTATGGTTCAAGTTGTTTTATACTAAATAGCTTTTTGATGTTGGATGGGTTTTTTTTGTATGTATGTTGTTATGTGCTCCTTGGTTTGTTCGTTATAGGAGGTAGATAGTTGGCCCTCAAGATACAGGCGTTGCTGTGTTTGAGGATCGCCGCGCCGTACAGTTAATTACACATTTTATAATATGTATATTTTTAGTTTAGTTTTACAGATTTTTTTCTGTGTTACATTATTAAAAAAGTTATGTAACTATATATTTGTATAGCATGCTACTATGTATATTTAGAGAATAACATACTATACGTATAATAGGTATTAATTTCCTTAAGTTTTATTTTGTTTTGTAACAATGAAGCAATAAATTATTCTTATTCTTTTTCCGTAGACTTCCTTCGTTTGAATGTCGGTTTTCGTGAATTAAAAAGTATATTTAAGGGTTAATTTCACCTCTGAATAAGTTTTTTTCAAAGGTGAAATTAACCTTTGACTAATTATTTTGTTCCATTTTTTAATACATATTTCTGGTAAATAGTATCTATTCAGAGGAAGTGAAACGGACCCTAAGTATCATAGGTACTTAACTTTATGTATAAAAACGTATCTACTTACAAAAAGACACCATTAAGTATCCACATACGATGAACGTTAGTTCAAGTTAATTCGCTTTTAAATGGCTCCACACACAAGTTGTAACCCACTGAAGTCTAATGATGCTTGTAGCGAATGATTGATGGGGCACAAATTGGCTGTTGAGATGCTATACGATATTAAACTTTAATGTTGTTGAATTGAAGGCTTTTATCGAAAGAAAAATTAGTTTCCGATATTTATAACACGAATAGTTACCAACCTGAGGGATATAATTATTATGATGTTTTATTGTCTTGTTTGATATTTAAGCTCATATTATTAAGTACCTACTTACAAAAGCAAGTCTTTGTCGTATTATTACAAAGTTATATGCAATTTAAAAAAAAAGCCTGTATCCGAAGCGTATTAAAAAAACAACTGTGTAAAATCAAAATTCTTTATTTTAAAGACACATTAGCCATCTAGCGTCGAATAGTAGAACTCAAAACCAAAGTAGCAAAGTAACATTTGTAGTAATATTGCTATTCGTCCATAGATGGCGCTTTACATAATTTATAAAAAATAAATTAATTAGTTCTATGCTGTGCACACAGAGGGCGCTAATATGGCTTTACCTTTTCTATCAGTCTTCAATTTGGAAATAAGATGGCGTTTTCTGTAATGGACATCGCCGGTGTCACCACTACCGACAAGTTCGTTTTTAATTACTTTAGGCCGCTTTCACATTTGGGCGACTTTAGCAGCGCGGCTGTCGCGCGACTGTCGCCCCGTCAGAATTTCATAATAAAAAAACAGAAGAGCTGTCGCCCACAGCATCTATTTTTAAAATGATACTGACCTAAACTTTGATCTGTTCTTGTAATGTGAAGGAATGTCCTTCTACCGCGCTACTGTCGCGCTGCTAACGTCCTAATGTGGAAACGGCCTTAGAGAGTAGGTACTTGACAACAATGTAATCTAGATTCACAACGTTGAATTCCCACTCATCGTAAACCAAAAGTATAGTTAATTGAAATGTTTAACTTTGCACCTCTGCCTCCTCAGGGAATATAAGTTGATGTTATTTTCATAATGAAATGAAAATTTATTTTACATACTTACTAATTAAAAAAAAAACTGACAAGTGGGAGTCTGCCTTGCTCACCGAGGGATTTCAGATTGTTTTCTGTAATTTAAGACGATATTACATGCCAGATTTCATAGTTGTAGGTGTACCGAAAAGTATCCCATAAATTTTAATTCTCTTGAGAGTGTCGAAATATACGTTCCTTGCGCCATAAAGGGCCGTATCTTTTTTGTATGTTTGATTTTTTCACAGATTATTGGAAATGTTAATTTCACCTCTATACCCCGGTTGCGAACCCACAACCTCGTGCATGGGAGGCGGGTGCCTTAACCACTGGGCCATCACGACAGCAAGTACCAATGTGACTTTTCCTAATTCATATGTAGTTTCTAAGTGTATCTTGGACATCACTGACATCGGTAACCATGTCAGAGGCCCTTGAGGCGGTTTAGAAACTCTGACACTAGGGTGTTTGGGGTCGTTAGACCTTACTGCCCACACGATAAGAAGAAGACCTCTATATCTTTACGCGTTCCCGAGATAAAGGTTTTTGACAGGCAGTCAGACTGACGGACAACAAACTGATCCTGTAAGTGTTCCTTTTTTTTTTTCTTTTAAAGTACGAAACCTAACCTAACCTTAAAAATTAATAAAATTGCGACTAGATTTCGAATGTTTAATAATAGGATTTGCCTTGAACATGTCTGAATAACAAAGTAAGTATGTAAGTACTTAGTTACATGGGACTGAAAATTCCTTCGAGGTGGTAAAATGAAACACTTCTCACCTTTCACATTTTATTTTCAATATAAGTTACATACAATACAATATTGTTGTCAACATTTCAACATCATTATACATTAATGACTACGTATAGTTATAGTTTTAAGTAGGACTGCACCTTTTAAAATAGCACAAATTACAATAATCAAATAGTAGGTCAAAGGTATACCTATTGAATTTACTATACTCGTACATGCAATATGACTCGTTATTACCTACTTAACAATATAATATTAGAAATAAAGAAAAAACAACAAATTGGCCATTATTTTTTAAAAGAAAAAAAGTATATAATTTTTTCTATAGTTAGCAATGCACCAATCCAGCCATAAATGCATTACTTAAAAATAATTCCTTATTATTCAATAAATATTTTTAAGGCTCCTGCACACAGTGCCGACGGCCTGCCCGGCGGCAAACACGGCGGGCAACTGAGCCGCCGGTATGGCCGCCGAGTAATGCCGGCGGGTTGCGTGAGTTCCCGGCATCAGTTCGCTCTCGGCATTCAAGTAATTCGTTCAGCGTTCTACCAGGCTGTCACAACTAAAATGATGTTTTACGGCCACCAGCGGCAATTGCCGGCGGCCTAATTATGTCGGCGGCTTCCCCGTACGGCAAAAACCCGCCGGCTTTGCCGCCAGTATAGGATCTGGGTGTGGAGCCTTTACAACAATAAAATCTATTAATGGTCCTTGTATTACCTAACTATAAAATAATAAGTAATAATCTCATATTTTTGTTGGCACATTTTCTAAGTTAATTTAGTTAGTTTTTTTTTTATTGAAATGCGTATTCCATTAACTCGTCCAGTTTTCTTGCGGTGTATTCTCTTGGATACTCTTCGGTGTCAAGAAGGTCACAAGGCACCATCATCTGTGAAAAAAAAGTATCAATATATAAGTATTACCTATATTTGCTTAGGAGCTAGGTCGTCGTGCTCGTGATGGTCAATTGGTTGAGAGTTTGAGAAAAGGCAAGTACCAATGATGCTTTTGGCCCCACACTAGGAACTTCTCCTGTATCTTGGGTGCGTTCACAAACTTATAAACACATACACAAAGAGGCGATATGGCTATGCCGACGATGGGCCGTCATTAAAGGTTACGTCACAAGATAAATTCCACGTTCCCTATGGGAAAAGGCGTGAGTTTATGTATGTAATACACTCACGCCTTTTTCCCATGGGGATAGGCAGAAACCATAGAAAACGCCACCTGCTACAATTCTTACATACTCCTTTCACCTTGTCCACATTCATACATCTAGTCATACAAGCACGCCGGTTACGAGTACTGCGCACCCGATCTTTCTGAAGAATATCACCAATAAGATCAGGGTAGCTCTAGGGCGTCCCTTCCCAGCGCCGCGTTGGTATTCACATATTCACATCTGCCATATAATGTATGGGGTAATGTATTCGTGGGTGACTGCCTCGTTAGCCTAGTGGTTCTAATTGCGACTACCACGCTAGAGGTCTTAAGTTGGATTCCCAGGTCGAACAAAAAGTGTAATTGAGGTTTTCTATGCAATTCTCAGTGACATCTCGGAGTCAGGATTTGTGTCCGGTTAATGGCAGTAGGCTCGCCCCTATTACATGGGACTTAAACATAGCGGCGAACTATAGGTGTACATTGGTACACCTCTGCCTAACCTTTCGGGGAATACAGGCGTGATGGTTTGTGAAAATATACTAACCCTCTCAGTAATCGGCCTTCCCTCAATGAGGTACTTCAGCTTGTTTTTTTGGCACGGCGAGAGGAACTTGGAGAGGTCTTTGACGACATCCCTCGGGTCCTGCCTGCCGCGCCCGTCCCTCTTGCCGTTCGTCCATCCGCGGGAGTACTGGAAGGTCTGCGCCGTCACTGATGCCAGGGTCACGAAAATGAGGAGCAGGGTGACGTTTGCTGACATTGTGGTGGCTGCAAGGAGATAAAACTAACTTAAATAAACAATTCATTTACAAACTATGTACATTTAATAAAAAAGAAAAAGGAAGGTTATAGGGCATCAAAAAACTCATCCGCATGGCTGTCAATAGAACAAGTGCCCAAAAAGCTGGCAACATTGCCACGGTGTATGGCAATGCTGATTCTTTGGCCCAAGAAAAGGCAGGCTCTCACGATCACGTGAAGAATCGACCAGTCGCTTGGAGATAAAGCATTTTAGGCTGGTGTTATATTGATATAGTGTCTTTAGAACATCGTAGAATGTCAAACGGTCTCAAACATGTGGAAGAAATTATATGAGTCTGGATTCTGAATTTCATACTTTTTATGAGCTGTCAAAACGCGATTCCCCTGATTTCCCTCATATATTATGTCTAGCAGTACCTAGCAGCTTGTGACGTCACTTCTGTTTATCAAATGGCAGCTAGAATGTCTATCAAAGTAAATAAATCTAAAAAAGAATAAAAAACGGTAATTTAAAAAACTAAAAAACCCGACTGCTATTCTTTAAAAATCCCTAAAACAAGATAAATTGTAGCAGTCGGGACCCATTCTAGAAATGGAGGATTAGTGAATTGAGAGCACATACCTATATTACATTGCAGATGGTCCCGAATGGGTCCCGACTGCTACAATTTATCTTGTTTTAGGGATTTTTAAAGAATAGCAGTCGGGTTTTTTAGTTTTTTAAATTACCGTTTTTTATTTTTTATTTTTTTAGTGTTTTATAAAAGAAATTAATATACCCAGTATCACTCTTACAGTAAATACGAATCTACCGACACCTCTCAAGCTAAAATCCATCGAGCCGTTCAGCCTGCAGAGCGAGCCAAACATTTGAATTTGGCGCCAAAAATCCGCCATTTTGTTTTTTTTTTTATATACCCAGTGTCACTCTCACAGTAAATACGAATCTAACGACACCTCTCAAGCTAAAATCCATCGAGCCGTTCAGCCTGCAGAGCGTGCCAAACAATTATACATACAAACTTACATACATACATACATACAAACATACCCTCGAAAAACATAACCCTCCTTCTGTCGCAGTCGGGTAAAAATGTAAGTATTGGGATTTTTGCATTTATTTTATCTTGATTTTGAGTCCATAAATATAATAATTATCATACTTAGTCTTGAAAAAAATTGGATTTAAAAAAAAAAAAAAATTATACGACTTTTGCCGCTGACGGTACAATTCGTACGTACTCTCCGCGAAGGTAGAAGCTCATAAAATGAACTCTAGTTCGTAGAACCTCACTGCGAACCTCCAGACAATTATAGACAGTTCTTTAACAGCTGCAAACCGGTTTTATGGTGTCGTTTTTAAATCCGTTTAATTCGTTTTATGGAAATGTTTTTAATGTTGGCTGCTGTTTGAATAAGGTGCAAGTTATAAGAATAAATCCAAGATACAAGTTAAAAAATGCTTGAAGTTTCAACTTTGAGAATCCGATTAATTTTTACTTAATTGTAAAATCCTTTTTAGTAGCTTCGAACTAAATAAATAGTCAATTAGTTTGTTGAATAAGTGACGTCCCGGTTTGCTATTTTTTTTCTTACCGATGGGAAATCATCAAATGACTTCTCCCGCCCTGGGCGGGGCGGGAGGGAGTGTCAGACTTTTACTGACTAAAACCCATCCATGTTCCTTCTTGTGCCCTTTGCGTTCCGGAGGCGCGGTATCTCTTTCGAACAACCCGCAGCCCCGGCAGGACAGTTTGCTATTTGCAATACGAAATCTATGGGGGATTCGCGTTTCGACAGCTCGTAAAAAGTGTCAATGTCAATTATGGTGGTATCTAGTACCCAATATGGCAGTTCTAAAATGTATTAAGTGAACATTTTCCACAAAGGGATATCAATATAAAACGTGTTATAAAATAACAAAAGAATACCCATAACAAAGTGTATTTTAACAATATTGAAGGCTATTCAATGCTGCATAAAGTAGAATATCTATTGCATGTTATTTCACACACCATAGACGCAGTACTGGCTGGAAAATCTACTAGGGCATTGGGTAAAGTGCATACAACCTCGACACGCGATAATGTATTTGAAACCTTAAGTTTCTGTACAGTAGGTTGAAATTTCAATAACGAGACAAAATTCCGAATTGATTGATTGGGTTTTTTGTACAGTGTTTTGGCAAATGGTGTTTTAGACAGTTGTGGGAAGTTGTACAACATATTCAATGATGTATTGTCTTCTTTATAGGCAGAGATCCCGCCGTCGACCTACGGTATTTCAACGTGGTGGCTGAAATTTTAATGATAGATCGAGGATGTTTTTGCTTAAAAGTCATGCGTAGCGTAAGAAGCTTTAATACTGGGCTATTTTTTGAATATCGGGTATAAATGGTACCTTACTCACTTACGTTTAAGTGTCACAGCTGATTAAACTATAGCGACCGTAAAACCATGTATTAGTTTTGATTAATATCTAGATATGTTTTACAAAAAAACTTTGAAATTTGGGCTAATTACATCTTCTCCGATTTAATTACTTACACACGTAAATATTTCAAGTGTGTCTATTACAGTTCAAGAGATACAACTGTGACAGAGGGGCAAACGGACGATAGGACTTCATTTGGATCCTTTCTGTATAGAACTTTAACAACCAAACTTAACCTCTTTATACATACATACATACATACAACATACATACATACAAACTGCCTCGGTGGCCTAGTGGTCTTAAGCGCGACTGCTACGCTAGAGGTCCTGGGTTCGATTCCCAGGTCGAGCAAAAAGTGTTATTGGGTTTTTCTATGAAATTCTCAGTAACAGCTCGGAGTTTGGATTTGTGCCCGGTTAATGGCAATAGGCTCGCCCCCTATTACATGGGACCTAAATATACCTGCGAACTGTGGGTGCACATTGGTACACCTCTGCCTAACCCTTCGGGGAATACAGGCGTGATGGTATATTGTAGTGTGTAAACACATCGTATGTAGACAGCCTTATTCATAGTGCTTCCTCAGCAATATTATTTGTAACTAACTTGATATTTTACACACAATAAATCGGACCTTCAAACCAAACACACGTATTATTTATCTTCATGTAACCCGCAACTACCAGAACACCACAATATATATACATACATAAACTCACGTCTTTATCTCACAGAGGTAGGCAGAAACCACAGAACGGCACCTGCTAAGATGCTCCGTCGTTATAATACGTCGTCTCACGTCGGTTATAATATTAGTATAGAAAAATATAACATCCCTTTGTTTTCTTCCCACGCCAGCGAACATTTCTTTAACAAGGATTATGACTTTTTACGAGTTGTGGGCTCGTTGCCACCTGATCTAAGGCGTCACTTTGAATTTACGTTTAATTCAATTTTCATGAAAAGTAGGACGCCATTTTCTTGATAAAACGTAATACAAGAATACACTCGTATTTCTTGGTTGAAGACAGAGACAAGAGTTTAAAGGTTACCAGCTCCAATTGGCAGAACCTAATCACTCTACTTCAACTGGGTATCGAATCCAGTACTTCATGAGCAGCCGTAGCTTGCGATGCACTACTAGACATTTTTTTCTTTGAGGCATTCCGTCTCCGTGCAAAATTAATTCTTTGAACAAAATATAATAACCAAATCTAATAAAAAAAGTTTTTAATTTATACCCAACATTTTGCATGTTGCGATTCCTTTGGGAAACTAACTTGATTAATTAAAGTATCTAAAATATGCTTAACGTAAGGTCTTGGATTCGATTCTCAGGTCAGGTTAAAACAGGATAAGATTTGTTAGTAAATTTTTTTTAACTTGCAATTTATTTACTTGGGTTTCGTGCAATACGTTTTCTTCTTCCATTCCGTTCTATCAACCTTCATGATACCACTGAGTCCCTTCTCTTTCATATTACTACCAGTATTTATCATTAAATAGCTTCTACCCGCGACTTCAAATTTGGATAAAAGTATCCTATGTGTTATACCAAACTATAGTGTGTTTTTTAATCTCAGAGACTGATTTGACGGCTTCTTACGTCAAACGTTCTTACGTGCTTTATGTCTATGTGCCGAACGCACATTATTTTTATATTTGACGTATGAAACTGTCAATTTAGTCTAAGAGATTAAAAACACACACTATACAATCTATCTGAGCGTTAATCATCCAAATCCGTTCAGCCGTTTAAGCGTGAAAGAGTTACTCGTACAAACATCCATCCTCACAAAGTTTGGCATTTAGGTATAATATCACTAGGATAATATTAAAAAGAAATGTTTATGAATTGAAATAGGCTAACAAATTGCTGATCGATTTGTAATTCTCGCTACGTTAAAACAAAGCTGAATGTAGCTTGTAGGTACAATAACTATTTACATGAACGTGCTGAGCTAACGTAACGTAAATTCGATCGATTTTTGAATAAGAAATAGGTAGGTAACCTTTCGCACATATTAATTAAGTTTGACATTATCCATGTAAATGGGTGATACTAATTGAACTTAGTTTAGCCAAAACAAACCAACCCACAACCTCGTAATAATCCAATTAATTACATCAATTTGATTGAAAATGTCAAATGTGTTAAATTACTATTCAGCAAAAACATTCGAAAGTTAAACTAAGATTTAAAATTAATCAGCGTTAAATGTTTAAAATTATTACAATCACTTCGAAAAATGGAGGAAATTTTAACGTTGGTTGGTCCTTTTTTGACAGAATTAAACTCAAGTATGCTTGTCCAATAAAATAAAACCAAAATGCTATAAGGTTAGTCGTATTTCCAATTTGAAAATTGAATCCCATCAAATACTTTTACGTTACGCAGTAACATAGCATACCATGACGCCTGTATTCCCCGACGGACTTACAGAGGTTTACCAATGTGCACCCACAGTTCACCGGTATGTTTCAGGCTCCATGTAATAGGGGGCGAGCCTGTTGCTATTAAACGGGCTTTACACCAGGTAGCTACTGAGAATTTCGTAGAAAAACCCAATAACACTTTTTGCTCGACCTGATCGAACCTAAGACCTTTAGCGTAGCAGTCGTGCATAGAACTACTAGGCTTTTTTTTATAGATGGGAAATCATCAAATAACTTCCCCCGCCCTGGGCGGGACGAGAGGGAGTGTCAGACTTTTACTGACGGGGGACTTTTACTGATGGGGCGCGGTATCTGTTTCGAACAACCCGCAGCCCCGGCAGGCATCGGCCCTTAGTGGCCCCTTCTAAGTTGCTGACATCGCTTTTAGGCGCGCGTGGAACACGAACGCGCCGTCGACACGGTAGAACTACTAGCCTAACGAGGCAGTTACGCAGTAGTGCGCATCAATACAGAAATATCATAGCTAATATCTATGAAAAAAAAAAAACTTGTGTGTCAGCATAATCTCGTGTAAACGAAAACATGATACGCCTAATCCTCTGTCTATATTAGTTCTGGAATAATTTGTCATCATTCGGAACTTTGATGTCTGATCAACGGTCAAACTTGGAAAAAAGTCTTAACATGCTATATATAGAACTCTGTAAATACTAGATACTATATTATTTAGATACATCGAAGTATGTTTTTAATAGCAAAAATTAAAAATAAATAAAACCAATCTCTACTTATATGTACTTTCAAAGTTTATTCTTGGATATCAATGGTGAAGGAAAACGTTGTGAGGAAACCTGGACTCGTAATTAATATAAGTCTGAAATCACCAATCCGCCTTGAGTAAGCGTGATGATCAAGCTCATGCGGCTTGAGAAGAGGCCTTTACCCTGCATTGAGACAATAATAGGCGTAAATATTACATATAAAAGCAGGTTTTTGTTTACCAGAAACCTTAAAATGGATGACGTCATCATTATGAAGAAAAACCGGCCAAGTGCGAGTCGGACTCGCGCACCGATGGTTCCGTACAAAAATGATGTATTAAAAAACACTACTTACTAGATCTCGTTCAAACCAATTTTTGGTGAAAGTTTACATGGTAATGTACATCATATATTTTTTTTAGTTTTATTATACTCTTATTTTAGAAGTTACAGAGAGGGACACACACATTTTACTACTTTGGAAGTGTCTCTCGCGCAAACTATTCAGTTTAGAAAAAAAATGATAATATAAACCTCAATTTCATTTTTTAACACCTACTCATAGATACCGCACGCGACCATTCGCGTGCGGTATCTATACACACACACACACACATACATACATGTACATTTTTTTTTTCATCAATCCCATGATTGATGAAAAAAAAAATGTTTTTCAGTTCTAAGTATGGGGAACCCCCAAAATATATTATAGTTTCGGAAAAAAGCGGCTGTGACATACGGACGGAAAGACAGACAGACAGACAGACATGACGAATCTATAAGGGTTCCATTTTTTGCCATTTGACTACGGAACCCTAAAAAGTAATTAAACAACCTTGAAATTGGGAAAAAATACACCTGATTGATTCTATACTATATCTTGTTCAGTGATGCGAACGCAAATGTATTCATCAGCTGATTTTGAAGACTGTTTAAACTTTTTAATGGTTTTGCTTTTATACTAACAAACATTTAAAAAAATTGTATGTACAATAAATCACGCCTTTTTCCCATGGGGGCAAGCAGAAACCACAGAACGCCACCTGCTACGATCCTTACATATTTAAAGTACACATACAATATAACAATTTGCTTAGTATTTTATTATAATTTTCCAGTGTACTAGTTACCGATCATCTTGGTTCATTTTATAGATACTTCGTCGTATAAAACGTCAAAGGTTACAAGTATGAGGAAATCAAAGCCTTTTAAAAACTCTAGGGAACAGAACATGAATTGCTTCGCGATCTAAAACACCGTAATACTATTAATACAGAGTTCAAAATCGCAAAACTTTAAAAACCAGTATTCTGTATTTTCCAATGCGGAAGAACGATGAGGGAAACTACGAGTATAGCAACTGAAGTCTTAAGGTCTTAAAGTGAGCAAGTTTTGGCAAGGCACCAGGGCTGCTTCCATAGTCTTTTATGGTAGGGCCATTGGTGCAAAGGGTAGAGGATAGATAACAGATGCACTGTACGTGGTCCAAAATAGTTTATTTATATTATAGTAGCTCTTCCCCGCGATTGAATCCACATGACCGTCAAGAATAACATAGCCTATAAAAACGCGAGAGGGCTCCCGGCCACCGTAGACGCGGGCCTGTGGACAGTGAGCAATAGGTAGCTCACCGTCTGTAAGTTGTATAACGACGGGCCGTGTCAACGGCGCGTTCATGTTCCACGTACGCCTCAAAGAGGTGTCAGCAAATCGGGTTGTTCGAAAGAGATACCGCGCTCCCGGAACGCAAAGGGCACAAGAAGGAACATGGATGGGTTTTAGTCAGTTAAAGTCTGACACTCCCTCTCGTCCCGCCCAGGGCGGGAGAAGTCATTTAATGATTTCCCATCGGAAAAAAAGGCCTACAAAAACACGGGTGTAGAAAAACACTTAACAAAGCCGAAAGCTAAATATTATTCACAAGTACGATAATTTTTCTGTTCTGGACCATACTTAGGAACCTTCTTACGGAAATATTAAAGGTCAAAGTTAAAACTACATTTCATGAATACAAGTGCGAATGTTAAAATTAAACTTAATACAACTATATGATTCCTTTACAGGTAGGTTTGTACCTGTGAAGGAATCATAAAAAAAAGATTAAAAAATAAAGAGATTTTTCCACACATAGAATTAAAGTTCCCAGCAATAATTTTTACTCAACATTATATAGTTTGATGGGCAATATGCGTAGTTAACGACTATGAGATATTTCTTTTTACATCCCCTAATACACTCTGTAAGAGAGTAGCTTTATAAAAGTGAAACAGTTTTTAAAATCATTGTTTTTATTTACCGTATTGAGAGCGGTGCATACATAAACAATCACGCCTGTATTCCCCGAAGGGTTGGGCAGAGGTCTACCAATGTTCACCCACAGTTCGCTGGTATGTTTAGGTCCCATGTAATAGGGGGCGAGCCTATTGCCATTAACTGGCCAGAAATCCTAACTCTGAGCTGCTACTGAGAATATCATAGGACCACTAGGCTACCGAGGCATTTACAGTGAGAACAGTCAATTGGCGATGACAAAATAATGTCGAAGTCAAAGGCAATATAAAATATATTACTTTTATAACATGCAGCAAGTGCTTACATACCCTCATTTTTTTAAATGTTTATTGTACTCTTTTTCGAATTTGGCTAAAGTATAGTTGCAGAAGAAAGTAAAATGCTTCCTTCACTAGCTCCCAACACTTGACCTTGAAGTAGTATGTTCAGCCATTGTCCATTGCTTAGGAATGCGCTGCTCCTGACCAAGACTCCTCACAGTCGAAATGAGTAAAGTTAAATTGTTTCAGACTAAACTAACCTGGCAAATAGTCTTCATACTAAACAATAGAATGTCGGATTTCAGAATGATTAGCTTTGAAATGGAATTGAATGAACATCTCACAAAAACACGTTTTATTTTGAAATTGTTACACACATCGGTTTTGGGAACCCCATTATCCTCATTTTGTATCTGCCTATCTAGGTCGGCTTCCAGTCCAACTGGATGTAGCTGAATACCAGTGTTTTATATGGAGCGACTCGATCTGACCTCCACAACCAGTACTGGACAACACGATATCTCTTGGTAAGACTGGTTGTCAGACTTCCCGGCTTCTGACTACCTACCCGTAATGGCTGTCAAAGATCTATCTATGCTTGACAACCAGGAAACGGCTTAACGTGCTTTCCGAAAGACGAGGGTGTAACACCACCAACTTCCAAACTACTGGAAAAACTCAATAACATTTTTAGGCCTACCTGGAAATCGAACCCAGGAAAACGTTCATCAGTAGTGCTTGCAACCACGACGCCAACGGGTCATTTTTTTTTTCTCATTATATTATTATGTTTAACACTTGTTTCTTAATATTTACTTTCCTTTAAAACTTTGCTCGCACTTGATATTTGGCCTGTATCGTGCTACAGCAAGACCCTAAACAACTATCTGTAGGCTAATTGGTACAAATATTGGTTCCGTGTGAGAATCGACGACAAATTCGAATGTATTGTGAAAAATAAAGAAAAGTGTATTTAACAAAAACAACTACAAAACTATGTATTGTATCAAAATCTTGGTCACATTTATATCTTACGTAACTAACCACTAAAATGTAATCAATGTTTACTCACTTATATAAAGACGTCAGAGCCTATATTTCTTTGTTACATTAAGATTCGGTTACGGTAATGAATAGCCACGACCATTAGACCAGCTTAACGAATGAGTTGATAGAATTGACTCCACCTGTGGCGTAGTAGCTGAGCAATAGGGTTTCATTGGCACTGATTCCGGTGGTGGGTGCGACATCGCATCGGTTTTAGTGTGAATCGGCCCTTAGTATCCATTACTGTATTCGTCTCCACCCTTTCGCTCTTCCTGTAATTGTGTCCGTGCTATTTGTCTCGTTTAATTATCTGTTTATCTGATTGTCTTATCTCGTTAACGTTACTTCAGTGGAGTAGTAACATGTAGTTGACAGGTTTACACCATCTGTTATGAACTACAATGGGCAGCCTACTTAATTAATGCACAGTCGCCAGATTCGATGAGTAGCATATCGAGCCATTACCACCGACTTAGCGTAACCGACAAAAACCAAATTTTACAGGAAGTTTTTTTAAATATTTTTGCTAATACCTAATTGCGCTATTAATGTGAATTAGCATTTGCTATAACTTAAATAACTAATTAATTTTGGCGGGAAGGTCGACGAGGCATGGTCCGTTATAGTTTAAAATGTCGTTTGCGATGAAAAACGCAGTTTAGGTAAAAATGTCGCTTACGCTAAGTCCGGGT
Organism: Caradrina clavipalpis; assembly: GCA_932526535.1. Lineage (NCBI taxonomy): Eukaryota > Metazoa > Arthropoda > Insecta > Lepidoptera > Noctuidae > Caradrina > Caradrina clavipalpis. The sequence goes on from OW052110.1 coordinate 6,353,208, forward strand.
AATGGCTCGATATATATCGTATTAGACAACAAGATTTTTTTATAGAGTTACCATAAGTAAAGAGATATGAAGGTTTTTAATACTTTTCCGCTAAGTGAAAATTCGCTCTTATTCCTTCTGCATTGTCCTCAGCGGCTGGTAAAAATTATTTTGGCCTTGTTTAGGTCTTCAAATATCGTTATTGCCATTAGAGACGACTTAAAAATCAACAGGCTAATTTGTTATACCTACTTGAACTGCCGAAAAAAGGGTCAAATTTCAAAATATTTCTGCAAGAAATTCCTCTTCATCTGAAGTCAAAATAGTGTTCCGGGTGCATCGGCAAAGTTTAAGAATAGGTGTCTATTACTAGAGAGTGAGTGAGTTTGGATTTGTGCCCGGTTAATGGCAATAGGCTTGCCCCCTATTACATGGGACCTAAATAATTATACCGGCGAACTGTGTGTGTACATTGGTACACCTCTGCCTAACCCTTCGGGGAATATAGGCGTGATGGTCTATTACTAGACAAAACTGCACTAAACTACCACTACACTAGACTTCAACTAGATTCTATAATATATTATGTATTTTTCCGAAAGTGCCTTTTGTTGGTCTAATTAAAATAAATAATTTGACTTTGAATTTTGAAATCAATGAATACACTTATGAAGTTATGAATCAGAGTGACGTATTTTTCAGTTTTTAATCTCTCTATATATTTTAGCTTGGAACCCTAATTCTTTTTTATTTTTAATAAAAGTGACCCACATCTGCCGGTTGAAATCCCGTTAAAAACGGTCAGAGAGCTCTTAAAAATGGTTTATTATTTGGTATTGTTCTAAAAATTTTTTTGGTATTTTTCTGTGCCGTAAAAGGCGCCGTGTAAACATTCATAAGCTCACATTAAATGCTTTTTCACAAAATGTATAAACTCATTCCTCTTACTTATAAAGGTGTCTCGTATATAAGAATCAAGTTGAAAATCGGTACAATAAAAAAATGCAGAATTTTGGCCTTAAAAGTTTAGCTTAAAAGTTGGCCTTTAAGGCTTGTGTTGGTGCCGGGGCTGCGGGTTGTTCGAAAGAGATACCGCGCCCCCGGAACGCAAAGGGCACATGAAGGAACATAGATGGGTTTTAGTCAGTAAAACCCTGACACTAAGGGCGGGGGAAGTTATTTGATGATTTCCCATCTTAAAAAAAAATCTTGTGTAGGTAGTAAACTAGGAACTATAGTTCACAGGTGGATTCACAATAATTTCTTCCGGACATCTAAGAAGCAATGAGGTGATCATATTTCTTAGTGGGAAGCGCACGGATTACTGTATTGCGTGTACTACGGAAATTGTATAGTTCTTTATTATTAGCTGAGGGCAATCACAGCCCTTTATGTGTTGTGTGTAATATGTACAGGGCCGGATCTTTTTAATAGGGTTTTTGGGCCCCGTTATATATAAAGGCTCCCTGGATTTTGTTACTACACTCTTGGATCCATTACGCAAATCTACTCAATAACATCATCAAATGAATGCTCCTCTCCAGTAAGTCGTAGCGTAATGTTATCTAGCCTATGATACTCAGGAATAATGTAGCTATCTATTAGTGAATAAATGGTTCAAATCTGTCAAGTAATTTTGGAGCTCATTCGGTACAACCAAAAAAAAACAAAACAATTTATAAATGAAAAATCTTTCCCAATTATAATATTGGTATAGATAGGTACCGTATAGCAAAGGTTTTATTGTCAAAAAGGTAATAACTTTGATTAATTAGATAGGCCCCAAGTAGTATTGGCGCAAATTCACGGGCCGCACAAATTCACAGTCCACCCCTGAATTTAAACTTTAATAGGACATGTGGTAGGCGAGAACGCCGTGGCGTCATATCATTTTAATATTACTTGCCACTGAAAGGGTCTAACTTTTGTGCATTCTGAGGCCCTATATTTAGGACCTATATTAAAGCTGCATGTAAAACGCTCTAGTTGTATTTTGGTAGACAAGATATTAAACTGAATAACATTTTGTAACTTTGCCTAGTGGTCCTAAACGTGACTGCTACGCTAGCGGTGTCGGGTTTGATTCAAAGGTAGAGCAAATGTTATTGGATATTTCTATGAAATTCTCAGTATTTTTATTTGTGCCCGATTAAGGGCAATAGGCTCGCACCCTATTATTTGAACCTAAAACATATCGGCCGACTGTGGGTGTACTTACATTAGTACACCTCTGCCTTATCCTTCCGAGAGTACAGGCGTGGTGGTATGGATGTGTATGTGTACATTTTTTAAGATAGGATGAATGGCTGTGCGTTCTTTGTTTTTTTTTTTTTTTCATCACAGACTTTCTTACACATCTGACCATGAAAATCATGGCTTGGTACTTGGAGAAATTGTTAGTAGATTACTGAATGGTTTAGCCAAATCAAACTCTTTTTTCTCTTAAATTCCTATAAGTATAAGGAAACTCTGTTCTAAATTAGACAGTGCTAAAGAAAGGGTATGAAAATAGTATGGGGACCTGACATTTGGCCGTGAGAGCTGACAATACGGTTTTAAGCTTGAACAAATTATAATAATTATACCAATATACGAAATAATAAGGAAATAGTGGCTCAACCACGTAGATTGAATCTCCCGCTACCGTAATCATATCACACTAGTTCCGACCAGAGAACTTTTCATCACATAATACCGAGTACAACAGCTGTCCCAGTAAATTATAATTATACACAGTAAATGCAGTAATTTGTCCCAAGTCTGGTCAGAGCTGTGCTAACTTTACTCTTACAAATGACCACTCCAATCTAGACTTGTAAAGGAATATTAGATTTACTGCTAATGCTGAAAGTTAGCCCTATGTTTAGCCTTCAGTCAAGATAATATAGGTGGGTGTGTGTGTAAGTGTGAACGTAAATGAAACAAAAGGAGTAAAGTAAGGCTACTCCTAAACGGGCAATTTTTTTACTGCAATATGTAGCTGCAAAATTCTGTGGTATGACTCAGCCATATTAACATTATGGCAATATATTGCAGCCATACATTGCTGATAAGACATGCTGTATGTATGGAGTGATCATGAAAAAAGTGTTGCAGCGATACTTGCTACAGTTAGCAAATATCGCTGCAACACTTTTAGTACAAGTTCTTTTAGTTTCGGCTAGGGCGCACTGAAAATAATGCCAAATATTTCAGCAACAATGTAGGTATGGCTGGTTCATATTTAAATCGTTGCTGGAAATGTATTACAGCCACATATTGCCGGGAAAATATGGCCAGTCTAGAAGTTTCATAATTATTTGCACTTTGGTGTGGCAAGACAGTAAATAAATAATTTGTTTAATAAATAATTTACTAACGTAAAGTTGGACGCTGTTGTTTGTTGTTTTATGTTTGTTTATTTGTTGTTAAGATGATATTATGAAATGCAAATATTTAAATCAGTTACGTTACATTTGGAATGCAATGTGTTTGTTTTTGCGAACGATTTCTACGTCATATGTTGCATAGTAAATTATTCACTGTTAAAACGTTTTTTAACATCTTTAGATAAACAATTTAATGGTATATATTATATATAAATATATTTTGTATTGTTTTTTATTCGCTGTCATTGTTTTCACATATAGAAGCAACAAGAATATTGTAACTAGGATTTTATGGAAACCAAATTGAAAAAAGTGTCGGTGTAGTTTCTTCTCCATTAAGACCTAAATGGTCTAATTTACTATAAATAATTAATTGACTTTTTGAAATTTTGTGAGTGACATTTCTGAGTTTACTATTAAACTAAATGTTTTCGATTTTTCTTATTACTTACAAAACCTTAATCAATTGAATCAATAATTTAAAAATAAAATAAAGCACAAACAAAAACCCGCCAAAGAATTCTCTCTATTCAATCTGTGCACAAAATAATTCGAAATACATAAAAAAAAAGAACAACTCACCGTTTAATTACAGGTGACCAATCAAAACCGGTGACGTCACAAACTCCACAGAATGGAATGTAATTTAAAAACAATTGGTGTTCCAAAATCAAAATTAGTTCGTCGATTCCTCTCTTAGACCGTTCGATTCCTTGGAAGGTACGACTTGACTACGTTCCTCGGTATACCGTCGTCCCCTTTTATATGATCGGGGCTGTTATACAATGGACGTAGGTTGGCAACGGTATAATTTTGGCCGTGAATATTTTACACGTTTCATGTTTACGACTATAGTATTGTTGTCTATGGTTTATTGAAAAGGGTGTTAAAAGTTATGGTTTTATTTTTATTTTTAACTATTTTATGTTTTGACCTAGTGTTTAAATAACTTTAATATTACACAACTTTATTAACTATATATTTATATTAAAAAGTTTATTAACACACTTGTAATTTTTCATACATACATAAACTCACGTCTTTTTCCATGGGAGTAGGCAGAAACCACAGAACGCCACCTGAACGCCACGCCACGAAACCTTCAAACCTACACCTTTTTCAAAAAAAAAATTTTTTTCATTGTGAGAAAATTTAATGAATATTAGAGTGGAAAAACCCACTTAGCCAAAATATTAAAATAAGCGTATGTGTTTTTAAACGAATTCTGAAAAAGATTATGAAAGAGAAAGATATGGATGTCGGTATAATTACTGCTTATTATATATATATTTCTGCTTTGCCTCTGCAGGATTATAGATTTTTGTAAGCCGTGATGGTTAGTTCGTTTTGACTCAATAGTAAAAGATAACACAGTATACAAATCAAGTTCATTAATTTTTTTTTTTGTTATTAGCATTAACAAGCTTTCTGTTTAATTAAATCAATATAGTAACTAAGCAGTAATTTGTCATGGATTAATATTTTAAGCGACTATAACTTTTTGATAGTGCTCTTGAACTTCACAAGCTACATAGTAGTTTTATTTTATGAACCGCAAATTAAATGTTAAGATGTAATTGAATGAAATGAATGAAATAATTAAAAACAGACCTTTGCATTGTTAGGAACGTATCTTTGTATGTTGTAACTAATGATTAATAATCATCAATATTTTATTCTTCTATATAAACATAATGTAACCAACCTAGCCATTCGCAAAATATGCAATACCAACTACCTACCTAGAAAAATTACAAAATCTTTCATGAACAATTTCCTTGATGAGCTTTTTCTAGATCTAAAAACAAACAAAGCTATACAATACATATTTTCTTCAAACTAAAGTACAAAAAAACATGTTCCATACACAAAAATATAGTTAAACCAATTCCCAGCCGATGTTTTATGTGACAACAAAAAAAAACAATGTAAAACAATATTCTCGCGTTTTATGACACCACTATAGAACGAGTCGCGAGTACGCGGTAAGCTTCACACCGCGTGCTCAACAAACATGAAATAATAACTCGTGTTAAGACTGATTCAACCCCTTTCCACACCCAATTTTGAAATTGGAATGTCTTTTTTTTGTTTCGTAGACTTTTCATTTTCGTTTTCCCTATAGGCTAGTATCTAATATGCATTTTTTTATCGAACGTGATGTGTGAATGTTCAGATAATTTTAGTAGACATGCAACTGGATTTTGGATGACGTGATGGCCCAATGGTTAAGTCTCCCTTCTCTCATGCTTGAGATTGCGGGTTCGATACCGGAAAAGTACTAATGCGACATTTTCAATTCATATGTACTTTCTAAGTTTATCTTTGTCATCATTGCCATCGGTGAAGAAAAACATCGTGAAGAAACCTCGATAATTCACTAATATAGATCTGAAATCGCCAATCCGCCTTGAGCAAGCATGATGGATGATCAATACTCTTGCCTTCTCTGTATGAGAAGAGGCCTTTGGTCAACAGTGGGATAGTAATTGGTTGGTATTACTTTTATACAAAATATTTTAACTTATTTTAATATCTTATTTAATGTTTGATAGACATAACAAAGACTGTAAAAAATATCTCCCTTAAATTATGCGAGGGCTGACAAGAAATTAATACCTACTTCGCAAAAAAAACAACTGTTTTTTGTTTTCCCTCCCACTCCCTTCCCTTAATGCATTTTTATAACAGACTAGTTGTTACCCGCGACTTCGTTTGCGTTGTGGTTATAAAACATAACATAACATATTAAAGGGACATCCATAATTTGCAAAAAGATTTGTGCAAATCGTTGGTCACCATTTCATTGTTGTTTCAATTTTGCTTTCGCGTATAAATAAAATTCCTAAAATAAAAGTAGCCTAAGTTATTTCTTATATCATTAGCTATCTGCGAGTAAAGTTCCCGTTAAAATCGGTCCAGCCGTTTCAGAGATTAGCCGGAACAAACAAACAGACAGTCAGACAAAAAAAAAGTTTTTATGTAAGTGTCGTATATACTTTCATATGCATTTAGTGAAAAGCTGTTCATTTAAAATTACAAACACACACTTCAATTTTATTTATTTGTATAGATAGATCAAACGACTAAAATATAACTAAAGATGAACGAAACAAAATATGCTCCCGGGACTTTTAACCTGAGCCTTTGATGTCTTTAAACTGACAGTTGAATGAACGAAATGATTACAACACACGTTGAACGAATGATTAAAATGATTGACTGAAGCAAAGAACGTTCTCGACGATTTACTTATAAAATAAGTAATTTTCCGCAAATTTATCACTGTTTGATGTGTGGTTAATTCGGTACTTATAATCGCGTGTTTTCTAGAAGATAATGTATAATTTTAGCCCACGTTCGACGTAGAAAAGAGATTGCTCATTATTACGTAGATTTGAATTCAGTTCACCTAAAGTGCACTTGTATATTCCTGTTTTGTTTGTATAATGCGCAGCCAATCAAGTCGTTTATATTCTTAGCTTTCAAAACATTTCAGATACTACCTACAGTAACGCTCCTACACTAATACCCTTCCGAATATCACTCCATTTGAATCGAAATAAAAACATAACATAACAGACCATCACGCCTGCATTCCCCGAAGGGTTAAGCAGCGGTGTCCCAATGTACAGCCACAGTTCGTCGGTGTGTTTCGGTCCCATGTAATAGGGGGGCGAGCCTATTGCCATTAACCGGGCTCAAATCCTAACTCCGAGCTGTTACTGAGAATTTCATAGAAAAACCCAATAACACTTTGCTCGACCTGGGAATCAAACACAAGACCTCTCATGTAATACAGAAGGCAGTAAAAATAATGAGTGCCTGCCTATTATTATCCCACTGCAGTGCAAAGACCTCTTCTCATACAGAGAAGGCACGAGCATTAATCACCACTCTTGCTCAAGGCGGATTGGCGATTTCAGTTTTATATGAAGTCCAGTTCCTTCACGATCTTTTCCTTCACCGACGTCAATGACCTCCAAGATAAACTTGGGCGCTATCACGGCCATATATGAATTACCATAGGAAATTGGTCCCTATCAAAAGTTAAGGAAGTAGGCATGGTAGCATTTGCATAACTTTTGAAATAATCCCTCAATGTTGCTTAGTTATCTACCTGACAATAACAATATGATTATAGCGGTTGAAAGGGACATTGTACCGACAACTTTTATCATTCATTCAGTAGATACGTAATTCTAGGCTCCATAGAGACGAAATTTTTCGTCGGTTATTAAAAAGTTCAATATATTTTGACCGTGTAGGTGTTGTAATTTTGTATGGAACGACTGTTTTCTTTTTGAATGAAAAATGTTCGCTATGTTTTTCCTTTTTAAAGCGTATAGGTTTAGGTATATCTGTACTAATATTATAAAGAGGAAAGATTTTTTTGTTTGTTTGGAACGAATAAGCTTCTAAACTACTGGACTGATTTTAAATATTTTGTCACTAATAGATAGCTAGATAATCAGGAAGTAACACGCTATACCTACTTTATTGTAAAAAATTGGGTATCCGTAAAGAAAATATTTTAAAGAAAGTCTTTGATTACTACTCCGCTCTCATGAGTCGTAGCGTGATGTTATATGGCCTATGATACTCACAAATAACGTGGCTTTCTATGTGTAAAAGAATTTTCAAAATCAATTAAGTAGATCCAGAGATGTCACTCTACAATGTCACAAACTTTACCTCTTTATAATATTAGCATAGATTTTGTCCGACGTAGGTACAATTTGTCCCATAGGACAATTTAAGGTACCAACGACTTACAAACCTATTGGGGCACTTTTGTCCCTAGTGTCCATTTAGAGGGTAAACTTGCAACAGGTTGCTCTCAGAGGGAAACACATTGATTGCCAAAATGTCATGTTTCTATTGCCTTGAATCGGATCAAAGGAGGTCCAGTTGACTACTTAGTGGGTATTTATGTGTTGAGGTTTACATAAGATACATTCGTATATATTACTAGGTTTTAGAGAATTTAACACACACACATACCATCACACCTGTACTCTCGTTAGCCTAGAGGTCCTAAACGCGACTTGAGCTTCGCGCGCTTGAGGTCTTGGGATCGATTCCAAGGTCGATCAAAGTGTTATGAGGGATTTTCTAAGAAATTCTCAGTAGCAGCTCGGAGTAAGGAGTTGTGCCCGGTTAATGGCAATAGGCTCGCCTTCTATTTCGTGGGACTTAACCATACCGGCCGATTGTGGGTGTATCTTGGCACACCTCTGCCTAACCCTTCGGGGAACTCAGGCGTGATGGTCTGGATGGTTCTTCAGAAAGGTTGGGTGCGCAGTACTCGTAACCGGCGTGCTTGTATGACCAGATGTATGAACGTAAAACGAGGATAAAAGAGTATGTAAGGATCGTAGCAGGTGGCGTTCTATGGTTTCTGCCTACCCCCATCGGAAAAAAGCGTGAGTTTGTGTATATAAAAGCGGTATAAAATACAAAAATTGTGAAATACCTTCCTAAAACGTATTCTTTATAGAATCACTTAACTAAGCGTTACCAGTATTTATTGAGGAAACAAAAATGTTTGCGTTTTATTGGATCTTATGCAAAATAACCGCAAATAGACATTTATGAATCCCAGAGAAAAAAAACTTTTCACGTACTTTCTTTGTTTTTTTTTTGTAAATTGGAAAACGATTTATTGAATACTTGCGAAATACCCCTCGGTATCACCCACACAAGTTTAGTTACGTCTTCGGTTACTGCTCCGCCCCCGTTGGTCGTAGCGTAATGTACCATCCATACCATCACGCCTGTATTCCCTGAAGGTTTAGGCAGACGTGTACCAATGTACACCCACAGTTCGCCGCTAGGTATATTTAGGTCCCATGTAATGATAGATAGATGTAAGTTAGAAATAAATAAATAATTGCCATAAACCGGGCACAAATCCAAACTCCGAGCTGCTACTGAGAATTTCAAAGAAAAACCCAATAACACTTTTTGCTCGACCTGGGAATCGAACCCGGGGCTTCTAGCGTAGCAGTAGTGTGTCGTAGCGTAATGTCTAATACGTATAAACCTTCATCTTAATTCACTCTATCTACTGATGTAAACGCATATCTGTTAAGTAGTTTATTTAAAAGATCTAATCGTACAGATGGCGGGAGGCGACTTTTTTTGTTATACTATGTACAGTTAATTCTTACCATAATTATCTACCCATAGGGTGGAGCCAGACGAGCGTAATTTTTTGCGTTGTGAGTCGTGTCATTTTGGTCGCGTAACGTCTGCTACATTCGGTTTCAAACAAAACTCCTGTTTTGTTCACACGGCAACGCAAAATAAGTTGTCAGTTTAAGTAGAAAGTAAATTACGCGACCGAAATTCTGCTACTCACGACTCACAAAATTACGCTCGTTTGGCTTCACCCTTAGTCCTCCTTAGCGATTGTCTTTCAAATTATTTCCTAGTAGCCTCTCCTAATTGCCGGGGCTGCGGGTTGTTCGAAAGAGATACCGCGCCCCCGGAACGCAAAGGGCACATGAAAGGAACATAGACGGGTTTTAGTCAGTAAAAGTCTGACACTCCCTCCCGCCCCGCCCAGGGCGGGGGAAGTTATTTGATGATTTCCCATCTATAAAAAAAAAAAAAAAGCCTCTCCTAATAATTATGACTGGCCAGAAAAAAATCTTTTTTTAAATAGCCAGTTACAACTAAAATAGTTGGCCTGCAGAGTTAAAATTATTTATGTTTTTGAAGGATTGAGATCTCTCTTTACGATTCTAGAAAGTTAATAATTTAAGTATTTCTGTAGGTGGGCTGATTATACGGTTTTTGAGGTCATTAAACTGTTTGTTCTATTTATAATTTAAAAACTCAGCTAGAGTTATTGCCCTTATTTGACTTTTAACCGTAGGGCACACTATGAGTTACTGCTAAGCTATTTCAGGAAAAAATGTTAGCTAAGACCACCAGGCCAATGGAATTTAAGCTCTAAACGCATGCGTTACGACTTATTATTGTAAAGAAGGAAAGCTAAACTAAGTAAGTTAGTATTCACAATGTGCTTAGAACCAAAGTCACGTGCTCACAATGTTTTTATTATATTTTGAGATAAACGCGAAAAATTATTTCTTCCTCATTTAGTGTAAAGATTTGAGCATTATTCCTGCCTTACCTAAGGTAGGTAAGCCCGATAGAAAAAAAAAGTTAAAAATAGAAAAAAAAAAGACTTAAAGTAGGTAGTAAAAGTACGCTAGAGATATTGCAATGCACACATGTGTGCGCAAACAACCTGTGTTTGCGCATTCTCTTTTGCCACATTCTAATGGTGGGTCCACACGACACAGACTTTTGTCTGTACAGACATCTGCACAGACTATAAAGTCTGAGTAAAAATTTTTACTCAATAGTCCGATATGAAGGCAATCCGACACAATCAGAGAGAGATCAGGCACAAACCCAATTAACCTACCTAGGCTACCTACCTCCCCTAATCAAAACACAAAATGTAAACTAAAATCAGTAGTTTCGCTAATTAATTATTGCAATAAACATCGAACGTGACCGAGTAACAAAATGTGAGTGTGGTGTTAATTATATCACCGTTTTCCAGAAGAAACCCCACAGTGCCGTGCATTAATTATCGAGCTCGAATCAAGTAATTTATGATTTCCCATCATTAATTATTTTACTGTTTACAAGCAATACGTTAGACCTACATCGTAATGGTATGACCTAATTGTACCTTTTTCTTTGCGCGTGGTTATTTTTCACGTGCTTTAAGGCGACGAATTGTTTAACAATAATTCTAGACCAGGCGCGCGCCCCCCGCAACCCGCACACACCCCGGTAAGTAAGCTTTTTGTTATTTTATTTAGTCGGAAATGATAACTCGAGAAAATCCTTCTACAATTTTAAAGAGTATTTATAGACTTGTCTACAGAGCAAGTTGAGAGGCTAAAATCGGTCCCGTTTGCCCATAAGATGTGAATCTCTATTTAAAAAGAGGTATGTTTGATATTTTTTTCTCTGTTACTAAAGTTACTTAATCATGTAATGAAAACTAACAAAATAAGGCTTTCATCATGAACTATTCAGAACACCAACTCACATTTTTATACGTTTCGTAATTACTGACAAAAATAGAGATCACTGATGCCAAAATTTCCAATTCGTCCTCTTAAGTTACGTCTTTGGTTACTGCTTCGCTCCCGTGGGCTGTAGCGTGATGTTATATAGCCTATACTATTCCTCATGAGCTTGGCTATCATATACAAATAGAATAAGAACGTCAAACATAAAAAAATATGCTTTCGGAATATAAATATAAAGCACACTATTTTCAAGTTTGACGCAAATCAGTTTCTGACATTAAAAAACACTTTAGGTACCTACTTAATTACTCTCTACGAATATGTAATAATTAATTTGTTGACATACATATGCTGACGTCACAACACACATTTATAATTAGTTAACGTCATCAAAGTGATCCAAATTAATACATGTACTCATGGCAAACTACTCTCCCTTATAATTATTTATTCTCATGGAATTGATAATTACATAGACATTATTATGATTACGTATTTCTAGGATATGTATAGGGGTGACGTGGATGTAAATTTAAAAACTAAATGAGGCATGAATATTAGAAATGCAAAAAATATATCTTGATATTTTATTATGTCGTGAACTCGTGATGTCCCAGCAGTGAAGGGATGAGGCTGTAAGTTCGCAACCGGACAAGTTAAAATGTAACTTTTTCAATCCTTAAATGCTTAAAAAATATAAGTGTTTCTTGGACATCGGTGAAGAAAAATATGCCGAGGAAATCTGACTTAGACTTACTTACATTATTTATAAATCTGAAATCATCAATTGAATAAACGTGTAAGTGTAGGTAAACTAGAGCATATTTGACACTTTGCGACTGAGAGTAGATTACGATTTTAATAGAATTTCATTAAGTTATCTTTGTGTAAAAATATAATTTTACACAAGGACTGCTACGCCACTACGTAACTGCTACGCTGCGCCTACGAAAGGCCTACGCCGCGAATGGGCCTACACAGCGCCCACGTAATTCCGTCAACCTACTCACGAATTTTAGCATTATTGAAAAAAATGAAAAATCCTCTTTTCTTATTTACAATTCCTATTTTTTCACCTTTAAGGTCAAAGTTATAAAGTGTAAATATAGAGTAAGTTGATAATTCATAAAAAAAAATATTATTTGAAATGCGAAAGTAACTCTGGCTGTCTGTTACTTTCACGACTAAACCACTAAAAATAAAATAAATTTATTAAAGTATAAGTAAAACTATGATTTACATTAATTGCCATCAAGGAAAATTAATTCTAACTATAATATAGACCTGCCTGATCTAGGTTTATGAAAACCTGTGTTTCAGGTAAGCTCTGTTTCACTAAAACAATTTTAAAAAATTTAAAAATTTGAACCCCAAAAAAGAATCGGTTTTTCATTCATCCAGCTCAGAGAATTAACATACGGTTAGTAAATAAACTTACTTATTTAAAAACTTGTTAGACAACTTTGTTTTACATTAGACGTCTACGAAATAATTTATCTTAACATAATATTAATAACAACAGCCTGCAGTCTCCGAGGGTTAAGCTAAGCATTTATAATAAGTGCACCTATTTTTCGCTATAAAGCACTTATACCCTCTTTTTTTTGGGGATACTCTCCAAGACTGCGTCCGCCTCGGGGAAGACGAAGTGATGTGATGTCCCGGACTCCTAAAAGAAAGAGACTAAAACCCTTCGGTATTCTACCAATGTACCACCCACAGTTCGCGGGTATGTTTAAGTCTCCATGTAATAGGGGGCGAGCCTATTACCATTAACCGGGCACAAATCCTAACTCCGAGCTGCTACTGGGAATTTCATAGAAAACGCCAATAACACTTTGCTTGACCTGGGAATCGAACCCAAGACCTCTAGCGTACCAGTCGTACTTAGGCTCACTAAGCCTAGTGCGCCTAAGTACTAAGAAGCAGTCATCCTATAGCATGTTGCCCTTGTTGCTTTTGCTCGACCTGGGAATCGAACCCAAGACCTCCAGCGTAGCAGTCGCGCTTAGCACCACTAAGCTAACAAGGCAGTCGGTTTTCCAAAATAAATAAAACGTCCATATCACCAAAATCAATTCACAACTCCACTCAAATCAATTGCAAATACCACTTCTAGAAGTCTATATCAAACCGAAGAGATTGTTAATGATCTACAAGGATAGCTTCTAATCTTGTAATCATTCCGTGGAGTATAATTTGTGACATTGTACGCGTTATATTAATTAATAACTGTGGCGGGGTTGATATCCCATCGGGGAGTACGTAAGAGGCTGAGAATTACTTTAAAGTTGTCGTAGGTGGCCATCTTGTGTTCTGTGGTATAAGTTTTAAGACGCATGATGTTTAATAGCTGTTTATATGAATGCCCTATTTAGGAGTACGTAATATAACGTTGTTACGTAACATCACGCTTGTCCCTGGAGGGGTAGGCTGCGTTGTAGGTCTAAGTAAGTTCACCAAATTCTAGACCATGCGGTTTATCTTAAGACTATTTAAGTCGGGATCATGTCAAAAATCTACTTTGTATTTACATATAGAAAATAACAAGAATAATTACCAGGATTTTGTAAAAACCTAATTGAAAATAGTGTCCGAAGAGTTTCTAGCTCTTTCTGATCCGTGATAACCTCGTTTTGACCTATTCTACCAATTTTTGACTAACTGACCAACTCCTTGATAGTTCAAAAGTGTCTGTAAACGCTTTAATTAAAATAAATGCTTTGACTTTAACTTTAACTGCCTCGTTGGCCTAGTGGTCCTGTGCGCGACTGCTACGCAAGAGGTCCTGGGTTCGATTCCCGGGTCGAGCAAAAAGTGTTATTGGGTTTTTCTATGAAATTCTCAGTAGCAGCTCGGAGTTTGGATTAGTGCCCGGTTAATGGCAATAGGCTCGCCCCCTATTACATGGGACCTAAATATACCGGCGAACTGTGGGTGTACCTACATTGGTACACCTCTGCCTAACTCTTCGGGGAATACAGGCGTGATGGTATATATTTTATATATTTTAACTTTAGTTTTCGTTCGAAAAACCGGGAGTAAATATTACTAAGTGTGCAAGGTGGTGCCGAATTTAGAAGCTAAACGATTATTTTTTTAGGAATATTTGAGGTCGATAGGTGTATGTATCAAAATGTATCAACAACTGTCCCTAACCTTGCGACTAAGTGCGACCATGACTTAATGCGACAAAAAATAATAAAAAAATGTTTTAAAACTAATATTTTATCATCTCCACCCACCAGAAAGATAAGCCAAATAGAAAGATGAACTTTTCAGCAGCGAAAAGAAATATTTTCGTCCGCCGGAAAAGTATTTCGGAAGGCGAACGTTTTCTCAAAAGAATTTTAGAGGCTTCGACATTTTAAGTAACCTATCATTTCCCCAATTAGTCCCTTTGGCTTAAAATTAATTGACCAATCGTTGCTTTTGAAATCTTTCATCCACGAATTGTTTATGTAACCATGAATTATCTCTTTTATGACACTTTAATTTTGTACTTTTGCGTTTTGGTAATTGGTGCCTTTTGGTAGATGAGCAGTTAAAATCTTATGTATGAATGTAGTTATTTATTTCGAGTTATTTATTTACAGTGCTTGCGACTTACATTTTAGTAACTTAAACTATCTTAGGACTAATTTAAACTAACTTATGATACTACCTACTTTATAATAAATAAATAATTAATTATAAATATTTACAAACATAATACGGCTTATCATCTATACTAATGTAATAAAGCTGTTTGCAGCAGTTTATTTGTTTGTTTGGTTGAACACGCTAATCTCACTAACTATGGGTTCGAATCGAAAATATATTTTTGTATTGGTTGTTCCTTTTATCGAGGAAGGCTTTAGGCTATATAACATCACGCTACAACACTCGGGAGCGGAGCAGTAACTAAAGACGTAACTTTACACGGATGATTAAAACCACGCGAACGAAGTCGCGGACAAAAGCTAGTGTAAGATATCCAGATTCTTTTTAATGTGCTGGGTGAGCAAAGAATATTTATAACTACGTTTTCTGTAAAAAGTACAACAGTACGAACAGCAAATTTTTACAAGATATTTGCAATCTTTACAAAGTTCATTGATACCCATTCATATAGTCACCCCCAAGAGCGCATGCATACAAAAACTAGTTAGAACTTCGCTAATGACAATCTTAAACACAAAACCTTACTAAAAACTTCGCCATTTATGTGCCCAAGGGAAACAGAAGTTCGCAAGCATGCCAGTACCTAATTCAATTCCATCTGAGGTGTTACTCGCCCACGTGACACTTTTGCTTCTCTACGTAGTATAAAATAAAGTCGCTTCCCGCCGTCTGTTCGCTTAGATCTTTTAAACCGCAACGGGTTTCAGTTTTATCAAAAGATAGAGTGATTCAAGAGGAAGATCAAGCCTCAAGTAAAAGTCAAGATTTTTTGACCGATTTTCTGTCGGCCGTGTGCGTTAGTATGTTAGCCTCTCGAGCCACGATTGATTTTAACATCAATTTATTGACCGATATTTTGCAGATTTTTTTGCCGGAGAGGCTGGAACATAATAAATTTAAACACACCAATACACACGGCCGACAAAAAATCGGTCGTGGGCGGAGAGCCTTAGATATTTCATTGTCGCCGACAAAAAAATCGATCAAAGAGTCGGTCGTAGGCGGAGTAGCTTATACATAACTATATAACATCACGCTACGACCCACAGGAGCGGAGCATTAACCAAAGACGCAACTTATGGCGGGTGTGCGGGTTGTTCTAAAGAGATACCGCGCCACCGGAACGCAAAGGGCACATGAAGGAATATAGATGGGGTTTAGTCAGTAAAAGTCTGACAATTCCTCCCGCCCCGCCCAGGGCGGGGGAAGTTAACTGATGATTTCCCATCTTAAAAAAAAAAGACTTTTGGCGGGTGAAATAAGCAACGCGAAGTCTCGAGAAGTTCGCTAGTTAAAAAGATAAAAAGGTGTAGAAAAAATAATCTTTGCTCTCAAGCGAATTACCCACTAATTCGTCGATCAATTTACATTGTAATTCGGCTCGTTCTCTTAACTGTTATTGTTGTTTTAATCCTTAAGGGCTCTATCGTCACTTTGTGGGACGCAAAAGGTCTGCCGTTTATTATTCATAATAATTATTCCTTGAGCAATTTATTTGACATCTTTATAGCTGTCTATTAGTGTCTATACACCATTCTTTATAACGTTGGAGAAATAACGTTTTTACGTTATCGTTTTTTTTTTCACGATGCAATGTAAACTATGTATTTGAAATCACTAAAATGCAGTTATTTCAATAATGCTTTTTGTATAATGCCTCGTAACTGCCTCGTTAGCCTAGTGGTCCTAAGCACGACTGCTACGCTATAGGTCCTGGGTTCGATTCCCCAGGTCGAGCAAAAAGTGTTATTGGGTTTTTCTATGAAATTCTCAGTAGCAGCTCGGAGTTTGGATTTGTGCCCGCTTAATGGCTCGCCCCCCATTACATGGGAACTAAACATACCGGCGAACTGTGGGTGCACACACCTGCCTAACCCTTCCTGGGAAGACAGGCGTGATGGTATAATGCTTCAAATGGAGTATGGTAATCATCAAGACGACACGGTTGACGCAGTGGCTAAGTCATTTTCTGCTGCTCTACGCGTCGCGGGTTCCTTTCCGGCACGGAACAAATATTTGTATGGCATATAGTTAGTTCTCTTTCTCTTTTTTATTAAAAAACATTGCTACACATACAAGAGCATAGAAATTATAGTACAGGAATATACCATTAAGAAACTATAGCTATTTTCTTTAATGCTGGGCCCGCCCTTTTTAGGTATCTGGTATAAAAGTTACCTTACTCACTTACATTGAAGTGATACGATAGTTTCATAATTATATTTCACGAGATATTGTACTACTACTTAGGCATGGAACATTTCATAAATAGCAGGTGAAATTTCATATGAAAAAAAAATCATTAATCACACCCGCTATTTGCCTTCACTTATACTGCTATTTTTCACAGTCAACGAAATCACGTATCATTATGATTTCATTTATTGATTCGAGCGAAGTTCGTGAGCGGCGCGCTGCTGTCTGTCAAAGCGACCGAGCGAGTAAGAAAGAAGGAATGATTTGTTCATGTGCGTGTTAGATAAGGACGAGAGATGTGATGACGGACGACACTGGGCATTTTAAATATGAACTTTAAACTTAAAGGTGTAAGGTTTAGATTTCCTTGTCATAATTCATTGTGATTTCATTAGATAGCACGTCGTACGTGTTCGTGGCGCTCGTTGTTTTTATAACACTGCGAATAAAAATCATTGCCTGTGAAATTTCACATGTGAAATCATATGATTAAAACTCATCATTTCATATAATGAAAATGAATTAAAAATAGCAATCATTTCCATGCCTACTACTACTCGTATTAATATAACTGTCAGAATTATGAAAGAAGTTCTTGAAGATTCAATAGAAAAAATGATCCTAGCTTTTATTTTAAGACTTAAGACCTTATCAAAAGGGTCCACTTTTAAATGAGAGCAAAATCAATTAGCGAGAAACACATGAAAAACAAAGTCAATTATCTCCCTACTTATAAAGGTATGTTTTGTTTGATGCTCCTCAAAATAGCTTCGTTGTAAGCTAGTCAAAGGGAAGAAACTATTCGGCAATAAAAGAGAAACATAGACGAGCGAAATAATCATCTATTTGTAACAGATATGTCTGTATCGTTCAAAGGCAGCATCGAATCTTCAGGCGTATTGTGTTGTATTGTTTTGGTTGAATCTGTTGTCATTATTTTCGCATAATCTCCCTATGACGCAGTGAATATCTAGTTGCAAACAACTTAGATCGAAATATTTATTTACATCTACACATACATACATACCATCACGCCTGTATTTCGCGAGGGATTAGGCAGAGGTGTACCAAAGTAGGTACACTCGCAGTTCACCGGTATGTTTAGGTCCCATGTAATAGGGGGCGAGCCTATTGCCATTAACCGGGCACTAATCCAAACTCCGTGCTGCTACAGAGAATTTCATAGAAAAACCCAACAACGCTTTGCTCAACCTGTGAATCGAACACAAGACCTCTAGCGTAGCAGTCGCGCTTAGGACCACTAGGCTATCGAGGCAGTTTTTAGTTAGTTAGTTTATTTACATCTCTAGATTTGTAATATACCTACTAACTAGCTATATGTATAGTCCGTGGTGTTACCGGCGTTCAGTTACGTCTTTGGTTACTGCTCCGCTCCCGTTGGTCG
This sequence comes from Caradrina clavipalpis, assembly GCA_932526535.1. Classification (NCBI taxonomy): domain Eukaryota; kingdom Metazoa; phylum Arthropoda; class Insecta; order Lepidoptera; family Noctuidae; genus Caradrina; species Caradrina clavipalpis. The sequence continues at coordinate 6,371,882 of OW052110.1, forward strand.
TAGTGTGATGTTTTATACGTATAAACATTCCTCTTGAATCACTCTATCTATTGATGAAAACCTCATTAAAATCCGTTCCGGACTTTAAAAGATCTAAGGGAGCATAGGGACAGACGAGACGGCGGGAAGCGACTTTGTTTTATACTATGTAGGAAAGAGACATTCAATTTTGGGGTGTTTTTAATATCGTGCAGATTTTATCACGCATGCAGGATTGCCCCGCATGCTAATCTGCTGCCCAGGATCACGCCCCGTGTCCCGTGTGCGTGTTCCATGCATTACAATAAATACTTGTATTAAAAAGTCATTTGCGGGGGATACGCATGCGTGGCAATCCCGCATGCGTGATGAAATCCGCACGATATTAAAAACACCCTTACATTATTTCTACCAAAGCTGTACGACTTAAAAAAACGTAAAGCGTAGGACAAACGACGTTGCGTACTTAACGAGGCATGCGTGGTGTATCATACCATCAAATTCCAAATTCCGGGCTGCTACTGGCAAATTCCTAACAAAAAACCCAAAAACACTTTGACTGACCTGGGAATTGAACCCAACGCTCAGCAATCATGCTCGCGACCACGAGATCAACGAGGCAGTGAAGAAAATAAAAACGGTAAAATATAAAACCTAGTTCTCTTAGAGGAAAAAAATGAATAGGTAATATGTGAGTTGTGTGACCAGTTTGGTCCTAGCCTTATATTTTATTGTTAAGTTATACCTCCCTACTTAAAAATCTTTAATTTACTTAATTAAAATCTAGCCGTGTGCCGGTTAATGGCAATAGGCTTGCCCCCTTTTACATGAGAACTAAATATACAGGCGAACTGTTGGTGTACATTCGTACACCTCTGTCCTCTGCCTAACCCTTCGGGGAATACAGGCGTGATATGTGAGTGTGGTATATAAGTCCTAACCCCTCGTTTACTTCTTGGTAGGTAATCTCGTGGCTCTAACAGGAATTAACAGGCTGTAAGCATTAACGAAACATTCTTCTCACAGTTTCAAATCACATCCAACTCCAACCGTAATAGTTCATTAATACGGTCATAGATGGCGCTAGGGACCGGTAACGAAAACTACAGATTGATGACGATTAACGCGACTACGCTACCTCCTTGGCTGCATCTGTCGGATATTAGCTTACAAGAGCTTACGACATACCTACGCCGAATCCATTGAGGCTGAAATAATCACATTTTTTTTCAGGGTTAGCTACAGACCGGCTGTTAGATAACTACCTTGGTACCAGAATCATTCATTGCTTTTATTGGCCTGAAAATTAAGTCAGGTCTATCTCCAGATCGAACGTAACGATTATGATCGATTATGATAATACAATACGTGTAACCCGTGCCTAAGAAAACGAATTGAAAATGGCGGCTCTTGTAATGTCAGATTCCCTCTCGCTCGCTCGTTCTACCGCTCTCTAGTGTGCTAGTGAAAAAGCATGATATAAGTTTATTTGGCTGTTATTTCGTTTCTTTTAGGCGCGAGTAAAATCTATTATTCTTTGGGTGAACAGCGACATAACCCCGTGTATTATGTCGCTGTTAATAAACTAAGTAATAAAATTCAATGATAAAATGCAGGGTGTTTAATAAGTTTATTGTAAATTGTAATTTCCCGCGTTTTAAATCTGTACTGACTGAAGCGGACTCATTCAACACCACAGTCTATAACTTTTGAAACGAATGAACTTAAATAGTTTCACATCCAGTTAATCGACTAAATTGCTTAGTAATAATATTTTTTAATTTTGTTTGTAATTCATAAAACTTTAAAGATTTATCACGTGGTGAGATGACAGGCAAGATGTACTAGGAGATTTTAAGTCAATGGCACAGTATCGTTTTTAATGTCCTCCGGGTGTAGATGCACGGACACCTTGGGCACTGCAGCAAGAGGGCTATTGGTGTCGATTCTGTTATGCACAAGCTAAACTTAATTTAGACTATTTCTATCTTGTTCTTTCCAATAAAACAAGAAAGGGACGGACGTGAATTAGACTTGTCAATTTTAGTTGATCTAAAACCTCTATACCATTATAGTTGACATGTCAGAACGCGTTGATTAAAAACACGGAAAAGTTCAAGGCAAAACTAATTTGACATCTCTAAGTTAGTTCTAAGGTATTACCGTCCTTTTCTTTCGCTGTATGTTAGTAAGAGATGTCAATTCTCTAATTTTAGTTTAGTTTGTGAACAAGGGAATCGGCACCAATATCTGAACAAAAGCACCGCACTCGCTCTTGGTTAAAATTAAGTTATGGAAAATGATAAGTGGCGCCCTAATATGAGATACCTACAGAAACAGAAACTTTCCTCAGGCTCCATGAATAATCCTCTGATCATTAACTGTTTTCATGATGTTTGTTAAGGCAAGTAAACGTATAAAAATAAATTCTTGTTATTGAAAAGTTATTTTACAAGGTCGTTTCAAAAACGAAACTTCGATATAATGAAAAAAAATTGAATTTCTAATTTTAGTCGACGAAAATGACAAGTGAATTTTAAGTTGCTAGTTGCTAGATACGAATAGTATCATTTGAAACGCACAACACTATTATCTCATTCGTTTGCGTGGTTGCACCACATAGTTTAGTTTCATCATGTCATTCACTCCGTAACGTGAACGGAACGCGGCTAGTGGCAACATGTCTGCCATTTGTGTTATTTGACGTAAATATTGACGAAAATCAAGTTTCTGTTTTCATTTGCGTAGTGATTATTGGTGCTTTTTCATTTTTATAATGTGTGTGGATGTGCAGTGATCCGTTCATATGAGGCTGCTATACAAGACAGGTCCAATGGAGTCACTACGAAAGTGGTTCTATAAACCGAAGGTACGTCAACATAATGTTTCGTTATATTATCCTTTCAGCTGTGCTAATTTACTTGTTAACTCTAACTTTGACCTTTTATGTGTATATTTAATGATATACAGGTACGAAACACCTATTTCATAGGCGTGGTGTTTATGAATCGCGTTGTATAAAGTTGAACTCATTCTTTCTTTGTTGGCATATTTTATTGGGATGATTCAGTCAATGTTTCTTTTTGATTTTCCTACTACCTACCATTGTTCTGATTGTTAGTGTCCAGTACTATTTCCTATTACTATGATGGTCATACTAAATCACTAGGGTACGATTGTTGGTCCTTACGTCACGTTGCTCGAAGTTTTGCATTGTCTGGTCGGTTTGCGACATGCAAATCAGTGTACAATAGTAAATATGTTATGTAGTGAGCGCCTCGGTGGGCGCAGTATATGTGATGCTATAGCAAACACATAGTTGTTATGTTAAATAGTTGCTTAGAGTGACTTGCCATACTGGCTTGTTTTGCGACGTCTGTTTTGATCTTCAAGACGTCGTCATGAATTAATTACGTACCTTTTTTTGTGTAATGTTTGCCTCCTGTCAGGTTTTTTTATTTGTTGTAGTGGCATAAAAATAGCATTAAGTTGTAACTCTGTCCGTATCAGAATATACCGAATGAAGGTCATTTTATCCATGATAACATCACTCGAAGAGCAATTCATCGGTCAATAATTGATAATAAAAGCATATGTTGTAAAATGTTATTAAACTTTATATTATTCATGGCTCGATATTGCTATCAATACTTGATAGTCAATATTAAAATATTTGAAACAGACTTGCTCAATCATAGCATTATCTAACATATCATAACTTACTCATCATAACATTTGTTTTGAAGCCTAGAGCATATAGCTGTCTCATATTATTTGATACAAAAGACAGTGACAGATGTTGTGTATTGAGAATCATAATAGTTCTGTGCAGTATTCATGGTTTTGTTGTATAGGGGCAAAGGAAGAAGTCTGTTCTTGGTAAAGGTATGATAATTTTAACAATCTGTGGTAAAGTTTAACTTCATACATTACTTTGGAATTCCCAAATGGCCGCATAATGATTTAATATTATAAAACATTCTCTAGTACCTACTTCTCATATCAACTATCTTTTGGTAGGTATTTCCTAATGATTTTCCTTATAATGTTTAAAAATTATCTGTATCCTTGTGTACAATTATCATGTTACCTATGTAAAATCTAATGTTGATAATATTTAGTACAGTTACTAAGGTATAAAAATTAAAATTCTATATTTTAAGCTTTATAATATTTTTTTCTAAAAATATATTATGGTCTTAAATATTAAATGTAAGAATAAAGGAGTAAATTTTTTTTGTGTGTTGGGCATCTTAGCCAAGTTCTATTTTTAAAGCCTTGTAATAATTTGTTTTGAGTATTCATCTAACCTGTCATTCTGAATAGGCATAACTTTTTTGGTTTTTCAGCTGAATGGGCCAAAAATCCCCAAACATTTGTATTAAATTGCAGCTATTTCTGATTCAAAAGTGTGTTATCCTCCTTGATACATTTTCCCTTTTTCATTGCTTTACCCTTTTATTTTTCCTTGTACAGATTTGGAATTACAACAAATCATTTACCGGATCAAATAATGAACAAAGTCGCTCTCTGTTGTAATATTATGTCTGCAATCCTTCCAAAACCCATTCTTTAACATCACATCCTACATATATTGTAGCAGAAGTACACACTACTTATGCATAAATTAAGGTAAAACCCGAACTATGTACAAGACCCTAATAAAGTACAAAAAAATAATAATAGTAGGTAGGTACCTACTTTGATTTTATGTGCTGGTATTAGTTAAAACAAAAGCATCACCAGACTACAGGTACCAAGTAAGTTATCCATGTTTCATGAACAATAAATAGTACATCTGATTCATTACCATAACTCATATGAATTTATTGCATTACGTCAGGTGATGTGTGGTTATCAGTCATTTTGTATGCAAAATTAAAAACGAATGGTCGGCTGGCTTACCTCACAAGGATAATCATTTCAAAACCATGTTCGCATATTAATGATAGCATTATACAGTGTGCAACATTTTTATTTGTTTATGTAGATGTTCTCAGTCTAAGATAAAACTGTTCTATGTTCTATGTTAGGGGGTTTGGTTTCCGCACTTAGTCCTACAATGGACCACTGTGCGTAAAACTGTTTTATGTAATGTATTAAGTTTATGTAAGTACGTATCTACTCCATCTAGGTGTATAAGCCGCAATTTTGCTGTCTATAATATGTTTATCATCTTCTCCTTTATACATTGTTACATTTTGTCTGTCCTTCTTGCTATCATCAAACTTATTCAGTGAAAAATAAGATTTTAGGCTTTAAAAACTAAAATTGTCAATACTCTGGTAGAAAATGTTCCTACCTTAGGTCACTTTCATGTGGAAATATGTTTTGTTTTGCGTCCAAACCGAAAAATTCTTAATCATATGTTTATACTGCCAATGTTCATTAACCTTCATTTATAGGACGGTTAAAATGTCACTACATGATATACAAAGCCATGACTATGCATAAGGCAAACACTGTTGGCTGATTAGTTTTTTTCCATGTACTTAATAGGTATTAACTATTCAAAAAAACTTTTATTTTCCTTTTAACAACATTTTTATTATAGTAAAGTCTATCCAAATATAAACCTTTAAGTAATAGTTTAGTCATGTGGGAGCTGTTTAATGGCTTAATTATGGTAGGGTTGCTGGGCTGCTAACTAACCAATATTCCTCCAATTTATCCTTGTTCAATAGAAGTTGTCCGGTAGGGTTTTAGAAAAGAGTTAACTTTTTGTGTCAGTGGAATCGCGATTAATTGATAATATGCAACAAATTAAAAATAAGCAACAGTATAATTTATTTTTTATTGAAAAAAAACTCTCAATTTCAACCAAATGTATGAGGTTTTTGAAGTTTATCCCGCATCAGCAATTTAGGTGATAGAAGGTCTTAACTAAATGCAGAAGACTTTCACTAAAAAACTTAAAATAATACAAATTTCCTGACTAGAATTAAGCTGTGCAAGTTTGAACCAAAATAAAATCCCATTGCAAATAGCACTGTCTAAGTTTATTCTCTTTATCACAAGGTAAACATGGAGGTACTTATGTATCTAAAACTACATTTTACATAAAATGTATTGTCTTTATCTTTGTTACTGATAACTTATCTTTTAAACAACAATGATTCGTGAAATGTCATCATTATGTTAATTTTTCCATTTCTAAATGATGAATGATTTGTTTGGTATGAATTTGAAAAAGTATACAGAGATTTTAAAATTGTTTTGGCCACTCAGTGATTAATCAGCTAAGAATGGACATGTGCCAGTAACTTGCATACATTCTGACATTCATGAATAAAAGTTGTTTTAACAATTTCAACTGTCTAACTATCACAGTTTATGAGATACAGCCTGGTGACAGACAGACAGCGAAGTCTTAGTAATAGGGTCCCGTTTTACCCTTTAGGGGACGGAACCCTAAAAACGACTACATAACGGCGCGGGCGCTTAGAAAAGACCTCTGTACCCTAGGCATGGCGTGCAATTCCACCTAGAGAATAGTTTTTATGACTTGCCTGTCTAGCCTTTTCCAATTACGTTGGAGTCAGCTTCCAGTCTAACCGGGCGTAGCTGAATACCAGTGTTTTACATAGAGTGATTGCTTATCTGACCTCCACAACCTAGTTACTGGGCAACACGATACCTCTTGGTAAGACTGGTTGTCAGACTTCTCAGCTTCTGACTATCCGTAAAGACTGTCATAGATCGGACCAACGGCATTACGTGCTTTCTGAGGCACAGGAGTATGACTCCACTAAATTCGAAACCTCAGGCTCCTACTGTTACCGTGTCGACGGCGCGTTCGTGTTCCACGCGCGCCTCAAAGAGATGTCAGCAAACTTGGATGGGGTCACTGAAGGCCGATGCCTGCCGGGGCTGCCGGTTGTTCGAAAGAGATACCGCGCCCCCGGAACGCAAAGGGCACATGAAGGAACATAGACGGGTTTTAGCCAGTAAAAGTCTGACACTTCCTTCCGCCCCGCCCAGGGCGGGGGAAGTTATTTGATGATTTCCCGTCTATAAAAAAAAAAGTAGTATGACACCACTAAATTCGAAACCTCAGGCTTCTACTGTTGTAAACGTACCGATTAATTTAGGCTGTTATCTACACAAATATTTACAACTACAATCAAGTTCCATCACTTTTAGTATTGACGAATTGCCCTCTGCACTTCAACAAAGGCCTTTGTCCCACTGTGACACAATATGTTACAATTAGATGACGAATACGGATTAGTGGGCCGATTCACACCGGTAACCATTCAAACTGTGTGTAGTTTTTGATTCTAAATCCTTTTATAACGTTATTTCATAGGTAATTGAGAACAAACAACATGACTAAACCTATAGCCTTGTGGATTAAAATCGAATCATCGTTATTCAAAGGTTTTTACGTCTTATTGAGGCGTAATAAGCTTCTTTTCCGTTAGGCCAATCTTGTAATTCCTTTCTCAACAATTCGGCCATCTCTTAAATATATTCCCACCATGAAAACGTTGTAACAGTTGTTACATTGCAGGATATCTTGAAAGAACTCGAAATCTGACCCTACATGGACATGCACGCAAAATAAGACAGATGTTGTATTATTATGTCGCAACTCCAGCATGAGAGAAGCAGACAAGACTTGATAATAAAATAATCATGAATGGAACAATGTAAATATGTTTCTTTGGAGAACAGCAAGCAATAAAGATGAGAGATCCCATCATTCAATTGAACAAGTCATATTTCATAACAGTTTATCGCAGACCCCATCTCTAACACTTATCAATAACAACAATTTTGCAAGCACAACACAATTTTATTCACGAATCGATTTATTATATTGACATCCTTAATCCGCGTTATCGGATTGTGACGTCACACCGTGCGTCTCGTTTTATCACGGCCAGTTTATACCTTCGTCTCGCTTGCACACTTTCACTTTTTTTTTTCACCGCTTTCCCAACGGCGAAACTCGGTCGTCTTTGCCAAATGTTTCGCGAATGGATGCAGTCTGTCGGCCATTCAACGTTTAAAGTTTGTTGGTGTCTTAATTTGATTTAAACGGATTTCTTTTGGCATTGTTTTGCCTTTTTTAGGACCATTGTTCTTGATCGTGGCAACCGTTAAGTATTGTGTTGTTGGTAAACAGTTAATTTTCGGTATAAAACTTTTTACCGTATTCTCATTTTACAGATTGTTCAACTGGGACTGTGTATTTTGTTCTTATGCTCTATACTAGAAAGGTTTAGGTAGTTAACTAAATGTAAACAAAACAAGCCACGTGACTCATGGATGCTAAACCTTTCACTTCAAATTTTAAAATCGTATTATTTAAAGTCGTATAATAATAGGCTCTAGTCTATATCAGAATTTGAGGAACTATCTGCCATGTTAATAATAAAACGTTCAGTGGTATTATCAATCATTTTATCTAATTTAAACATTTTCTGTTCTTGTTTTATTACATGACCCTCGCAACTTTCAAAGGCGCCTGGTTAATCGACTAAACGTAATACCTGCAATTTTAGTTGCCATACTACATCACGGGCGTACTCTTCAATTTAGCGACGTTATCTAATTCATCGTATCTTCTAAAAGGTTTTGGGAACCTGTCTTTTTAGGCTCTTTACAATAGACAGATTACAAAATATTATACTATTTTATAAAACTAACAAAAAAGTGGTGTCCAAACAATGACATCTATGAAGAGTAGTTTACGAATAAATGATAAAGTTTAACATACATTAATAAAAGAGAAAAGTATCGCATAAATCGAAATTAGAATTGATTTTGTTGTAACGTATTTTTAAACAAGGAAGTGTCAACTATAAAAAACCTTTTCTACGATTTGTTTACCTTTAGTTAACTACCTAAACCTTTCTAGTATAGATAGATTTGTATTTAAGTGGCACTCGACATTTCTGAAAACTAGGTAGGTACTTACCTAGTATTTCCGTGACGTTTCTTGCTATCCATAATATACTAGGTCAATTAACTTGGTCTACAATTAGTACTTACCTACCTAGTTTATGTGAATCGTAAACCTAATAATATCCTTGTAATGGAATGGCCTGTGTTGGCATGGTCATTGCGGTTATCAGTACAAGAGATAATTAGCGTATGTAACACTACGCTCGCTTGTGGGTCAGTCAACGCATTCACTCTATTCAAAACAGTGCGCACAATTTGTAAACATGTCTAATACGGTCTTAGTATTTAATTAAATACTGCGTCTTTATTTTTTGTTGTGATGTCCGCTCGTCGCAAAGATTCCACGACAACTTGAATCTGACGACTCGACCCCGACAATTGCACTTCATCATCAACATCGTATAAAATAGATTATATCAATAGCCATAACTAGAGTGCCTATAAGGTCACTAGACACATCCATGTAATCATACAAGGTCATTACAGATGCTCTACTTTGTGAATAGTTCATAAAAACTATGGAAAGGTCACTGTGTTCTTTGTCTGTTAGACAGGTAACACGCGTGTACTTCGTGCCTTCTCTATTACTTGAAAAAAGTCTGTTTATGACTCATGATTCATATCTACCTACCATCTTTTAAAATAAGATGAATTTGCATAAAAACTTCAACTTATGTTGTTAAAATTGAAGCTCCTAGGTACGTCTATAAATGCTTTTCTTGTTCCACCTGAGTTTTGCTTTGTGATGGCTGTATCAAAGACTAGGTACCCAATATTCGGCTCAAATATAATTTTTTTGGCCAGGTCTTATCGATACAAATCAGAACTGAAGTGAATGTTGCATTCATTCAAGGCATGCGGCAGAATACAATTATCCAGATTTTAGTCTTATGACTTTCCAATTGGGACGAGTTTCGCATGTTCTTAGAAATTTAAACTTATTTTTTTAATAGATTCGGCCTAGAATTGGCTACAAGTTTATTATTTTAAGAACAAACACAAAGTGTTTATTTTTGTATGAAATAAATCTCACTTCTAAAAAGTTATGTATTCAACAAAACGTACAATTTGACATCATACTTTATCTAATTGCCCAGAACAAAACCTCAAATACCTAACCTAATTATCAGCAAAACAAAGCATTGACAAAAAAAAATGCGTGACTTGACTATACATAGATGGTAGACCATAGACATCCGTTTGTAATATTGATAAGATAATTTACTGTTTAGAATTCCTTGATTAGAAAATGTACCTACTGTTGTCCTTTATGTTCTAAGTTCATTTACCTTTAATCTGGTACCGAAATACTTGGCACAAATGTTGTTTACTTATTTATTTTTGTTTGATTGTATTTATGCATTGGGGTTAGTTGATTGTTACTTTGTTTATGTTGTCTATCATTCAAAAACATATTGAAACCCTAGTGAAATTCATTGGTTGCTAACTTCTGTATTTATTTACTTTTATTTTATTTTGAATAGTCACACGGTGTTTTTATGCGCCGCCGACGAAGATGCGTGAGAGACGCGTTTTCGCGTTTTAGCCTGTTTCAGTGGCAAAAGATAAAAAAATAATATTATGTAGGTAACTGTTTTTCTCTCACAATAGAAACTAAGTAATTTTTTTCAGCTATAGCTAGAAGATAAAACAAATTAAAACGGAATAATAGCAAAAAGGTTATTTACCCCTAATGGTATGCTTAAACGTTTTTCCAATTTCAGCACTGCCTAGAGACAGACTGTGACGTCTACCTAAGATACTGAATTTGAGACCTCTTATTAAGAGTTGACTTGCGTCCTCGAAAGCTATTTAAATGGATAGGTTTTACAGAATTTGCATTTTGACAGCTCTCAAATCCGAGGTACATTAAGCACCTAGTTTAGTTAGTTAATCCTAGCTTTAGACTGCAAATATAATTAATCGTTATGCCAGGAAACATAACACAATTAAAGTTTAGAATGTGCAATCTGATTCAGATTAAAATCACCGAGATGAAGTCATTGTAAACTAACCAATTATTTACTTCCTGCATAAAGTTTGTTATGTTGTACCGATAGTGCGATAAGGTTCTACATCGCACACGATGTTCATTCAGTGCCTAGCGATACTGTTATTTGCTTCAATGCTATCCGTTATGATATGTTGTGAGTAGGGCTGCCATCCGTCCGGATTTCCCCGGATTTGTCCTAGTTTAGAGGGCGTTCAGGGGACGTTGTCAAGGACGGAAGGGGCTGTCAAAAAGTGTCCGGGACACTTTAGTGTCAGGGAAATCCCGTTGGATTAAAAGGTAAGCGATACATTAAAACAAAACTTAGTCAAAAATTCATTGGTACAGTAGAACCTCGATTATCCGAACTAATTGGGACCGAGACTAGTTCGGATAATCGAATTGTGTTTTTTTTTGGGATAAGATCAAACAAAAACAATACCGATGTCAGTGATGTCCACACTCCCTCGTCGCACGCAAGCAGAATATCTGATAATGGAAAATATTATTTTCACCCAAATGTCCGGGGTTTTTAATACATTTGTCCGGGGCATCGGCAATTTAGGTGATGGCAGGCATGGTAGCCCTAGTTGTGAGTAATAAAGGAATGCTACCGCTGACACGCGCATCCAATGCGCGGACGCAGCGCCTATTATGTCATCGACTGTTAAGTAATAGTCGGAAATTGAATTCAATTCTTCGTTTGTCATAATAAACATGTTCTTGTAGTAAGTACATATTGCAATCATAACTCTTTACACTCGATGCATGTGATTTAAAACATTTCTGATCATTTCAAATCACTTGTTTTCAAACATGGAGTTTCCAAACACTGTTTTTGTGTCGATGCCCAAATAGAAGACTAATACAAATTTTATTGTTCACTGTTACAAAAGTATTCTTTTGGGCTAATACGAGAGAGTTTTAATGGAATTTATTTGAATAAACATACATTTAAGACATTGATCCCCAAACTAGGATACCTGCACCTTAGGGAATCAAATGGTGTCAGTATATTGGTTTTGGATGTATGGTTGGATATACTTCACCGGGGAAATAGAGTGAGGGGATAAGGAGTGTTTGAGCACACACCTCATCTTCTGCGTACTTGACTAGTCTCTATCGAATTGGCCACCGTGACTGAAATTCGGTCAGGAGAATATTGGATAAACCTGTTGTAGCGTCTAGGAGGAAACTACGAACCCTTAATTAATTTAATGCCGTACTTTACTCTTAGCTGTTTCCTTGTCGCATTTGACGGGTACCCGTGCGTCATCAAATAAATTATCTTCGGAGTTTCAAGGAATTATATATCTGGAACGTACGTACATCAGAAAGTTTTGTTGAACCGAGATGTGTAATATGACTACAATAAGATGCCATTAAATGACCCACCTATTCGCCCACGCCTTTTGCGTCTAGGAGTAATGCCCTTACATTGTCCTGAAGTGTCATTGCTTTCTTACTCTGTCGGGAGAGTGATATTGACAATTGAGTCATGACGTCACAGAATCACGCGGTAGGTAGGTACCCCAGTTTCTTGCAACCTCGATGATATCTATTCTTTGAGTGTATTTTTCCGTTTCCGATGTTTGAGATCTCCAAGAGCATCTAATTGATGAGTTAGGTCTGTACTTATTAGTGTCTAATTGCCGGAAGAATTACCTAATCTTCAATACAGAATCTACAGATTGTCGGCCGTTGCCCACTATTTGCATTACGTCAAGGTTTTTCGTTCGCATCTGAACCGTCATGTGATCTCATTGTCGCCACTATTTCCATGTTTTATTAAGATAAGATGTGTATGTCAGTTTGTGTTTCGTAAATAGCTGGAAATGAGGGCGATGTTTCACGGTTGTCAAAACATTTTGGCACTGTTTTATTTCCTAACTTCTAAATGTATAAAGAAAATACCTGTCGGAACGTGTCTTGTCCGCCATTTTGAGTAACAGTTGCTGGTTGAATAAGGTCGTACTCTTATGGAAGGCCTCGTGTCGCAAACTATTTGGCGGACATATAGTGTCTCAATGCACCAGCTACTTTTCATCCCATCCATCTGTCACTCGGTGGTCTTGCGAAGTTCCGATAATCACTTTCTCATTGTACTCATTTACATTACAAACCAGGTGAATCCTAGAAGCAGTGTATTATACCTAAGTTCTTAGTTATTACGAAGCCATTCTTAGTTACTTAAGTACATTAAGTACCTACCTAGGTACCGGTTGTATGATCTCATTATTCTTCTATAAGCAGATATTTAGTAAAATCATTCCATTCTTAGTTTCGAAAGTACCTACCTAGAGAGGTTACTGTGTCAGTATCAAGGTATCTATGACGAGACATGACATTTCGTATTTCTTCAGAATAAAATTCGCCAGCGACGTAAAAAAACGTTCTTTGTGTGAGAACAGTATTGCTAGATATACATATAGGGTTGACAAATCCTAAATCCGGATTTGACAGACCAGCCAGTTCAGGGTTATTGTGTAAAATTGTGTGCTACCTACCTAGTTTTTAAGAAAATACTTAACCTAAATTAGGTAATGATATTGTTTTTCGATCCTTTATCATAAAATGGTTCTTCGGAAAGGTCGAGTACGCAGTACTCGTAACCGGCGTGCTTGTATGATTGTGGAATAGGTGAAAGGAGTAGGTATGTAAGGATCGTAGCAGGTGGCGTTCTGTTCTGTACTTCTGTAGTTTCTACTTATCCTCTTGGGAAAAAGGCGTGAGTTTGTGTATGTATGTCTGGATTTCTAATGTAATAACATCAAAAATGAAACAGCTTATTGTTTTATTTCATCCTTTATTGCCCTTCTGCTGAACGTAGTACTCCCAATAGCCTTGCACCTATGTGTTGCTATCTCTGGCCAATCTCCCAGTACCATCTCTTAGTCATCACGACAGCGTTTCTTAGGTCAAACACCTTCTAATTTGGCCCGACACGCAACCAAAAAGCCTATGTCCAGTTTTATCCGGACGCACGCTTGGCAACCCTGGCTAGGCAATGTTCAGTAAACCGACGAAGAAACTACTTACCTACGTTATTTAAGTTATTTTCCATAAAAAGAACGAATGTAGGTAGGTACCGACACCCACTGGAGCAAGGTTTAGATTTTATCGAATCTGCAGCTTGTTTGGGTTTATTGTACGCTTAGTAGGTAGGTAATATCACGTTTTCTTTGCACATAATAAAATATACATAGGTAAGTACCTACCTTATAACTATGAAAATCTTGTAACATGGAAGAGGAATTTTACTCTCAATATAACCTTATGGGAATACTATTAGAGGCACTTTCTTACTATGTTCTTCTGTGATTTGTGTTAGTACCTAAATGCAGCCACGATGTCAGAAGAAATTTCTAAGTGTCGGACTGGGACAATTTTGTCTTATTAAAAGGATTAAATAAAAGATGTAATGGATATTCTTCCTCCCACATATTTTTATAACTATTCACATTCACTACGCACGTCAGCAGTAGACGACTTTTCACCTTTAGTAATAAGGTTAAAAAGATGTTAACTTGCCGACGCCAGACATAAACCTTAGAAGCCCCGGACATTTAGGTGAAATTGAGGTTATTCCCCATGAAAAGAAATGATAACAATAAAATTTAAAACCTCGTATTCGGTTATCAATAATGAATGAATTTAGAACTAAAATTTATGTTAATTTATCGCTTAGCTCACAATTAGGGTTCCCCTGACCAAAGTGTCCGACTCCCGGACGCCCTTTAAACTAAGACATATCCGGGAAAAGCCGGACGGTTGGCAGCCCTACGATTCAGCCACCAAAGACGTATTAGCTAGAAGATACAGATAAAGCAAATACCTACATACTCGATCCAGCATCCAGCCTACTTGTCTATAATCGAATCAATTACGGTATGTATGACTCACACCACTGGCTTGTCTGAGTACCTACGATCATAAAAAAAGAACAGATTTCGAAACAAATGTAAGTAGGTGCCGTGAATGCCAATGTCGAGGCCAATTTAATTAACTAAAGTTGTTCTAGGAGTTCTTCTACTAAATAGACTTTGAGAACGTATTAGGAACTTACCTAGGTAGGTATAAACTTAGACAATTTTCGTAACACGTAGGTCCACCTTTGGTTTTTTAATGGAATCCGTCTACAGTACTGTTTGTCGTCTTTCGTTAATTGTCTAGAGAGACAAGTTAAAGTAATTCTTATGAACAAAACCTTGCATAATAGTAGGGTGATTATGATTAATAACAAAATAGACCCCGAAAACCTGGTTGAAAATGGTTGATTTCAAATTATTCTCTAAGTTTCCTAATAACTGCTTATTGTAAGAAATATATTCAAATATGGACGCATATTTTTATGATAGCTGAAATAATCTAAAGGCTAACTTAATTTAAATAAAATACGAAATATCTACGTACTGTTTCAATTATACCTACTTAAAGTAGCGTTTTCGCATTTATAATATTAGTATGGAAGTGTGGATACAGCGGAACAGAGATCAAATCACAAATAGGTAGGTACCTAAAGTCGATAGCAAGAATAAGCATTTGAATTCATTACACTGAAACCGTCTTAATCAGTTTCTAGTATCATTTGCTATTAAATTAGTCTTTAAGTAAGCAGTTACGTATTACAAATTACGAAATGATTATTCATTTTCTAATGAAAATTATTCAACATTCAATACTCCGAAACACGTTCAATCGAATTGGCTATTTTGTCGAAAATTTATGACTTTAGAATATTTTAATATTGTTTATCTCTTTACCTTATAATTTGCTTTGACGGGGGAATCCCGACTGTTTTCCTCTTCGCTAATGTTTCGACTCAGGCACGTTCGTGGAACTAAATATTTAGAACAAAATGCAATAAGTATAGAATCATTGTTCAGGTTGCCAACAAACTTTCCCTTGGTCAATACCTTAGTTCAAGCATAGTAGACGCGGCTCGCTAGTCGCTAGGGCTAGTGTCCCAGGGTTGTAGAATTTGTTCGACAGAGGCACTGCGGCCCTGGAACGCAAAGGGCGTGGAGGAACATAGATGGGATTTAGTCAGTAAGAGACACTCCCTTCCAGAGCTCCGCCCAGAGCGAAATCATTTTATGAATTCCCATCCTTAAAAAAAAAAACTACTAGCTACATAACAAAATGGTTACATCTACGCTGCATTGTAACTAATCCATCACAACTAGCGAACCCCAGCTACAAAACTACGTCACAAATTGGTAAATTGCAATGAATATAATGGACACAAATCACAATAGAGCTATCTGCTGTTAAATCTGCGAGGTTGGATGATTCAAGGTGTCGTTGTTAACTGCATACCGGAAAATTGCTCTGGTACACGACCAGATGGAATTGCAACCACTTGGAACTTTCCGGCAATTGTTTCATCAGTTGCTTAAGGGTCTGCTCAAACAGAGCAGCGGTATGGTCGAGCCATTTTTTCATTTGTTAATTGATAATGAACTAAAATGTTGCATTATTAAAGTTGAAAATCGTGTGCATTATTATTGTGCACGTAATTTAGCAATTTTCAACTTTATTTCCGTTGCGTTTTATGCAAATCAATTTATTCAATAAAAATATTGCTTCTACCTTAGCTGACAATAACACCAGCTTATTATTGCCCTACTACTGAGAAAGGCCTCTTCTCACACAGGGCACAAGCATTGAATACAACGCTTGCTCAAGATAGATTGACGATAGGTATTCCTACTAAGTAGACAACAATTTACTTTGTACTATTATTGTTTAGTCCAATACACAATTTACTTTTATACTCAGAGTCTATTCATTTGAACCAATACAAAATTCATTGCTACAGTAATCATTTAAAGTAAAGAGAAGTCAGCTACAGTACTTGTATCTCTTGTTTACAGCACGCAACAAAACCATGACCCATTTTCAGCAGTTGAGCAAGAACCCGTCAAATATCTGCGTCTGCGCAGGATGATAAGCACTTTCATGTTTCTCTTTCACGCCGATTGGCCATTTCAGCTTCGAAATTTGAAAAGTGTTAACAGATCTTCTCAATGCCAAACTCAATTATGGACAGGTTGCCTTATTTGCTAAGATTTCACACAACAAAAACCCGTCTGCATGCAGATGTCAGTTTCAACAAACCGGCTTTGTGTGCGTGTTGCTAGTACTTACGAGTTGTGTCTGTGTGTGTGTTTACATCTGAAATGAGTCATTGCACTGTATCGCCACAGATACTGACTGACGATGATGATTGGCTCTAATCTATACTAATATTATAAAGCTGTAGTGTTTGTTTGTTTAAACGTGCTACCATCAGTAAATACTGGTCTGATTTGAAAAAATCTTTTTGCCGTATTTAGCGCGTTTATGGTTACCCCTACTTCTCTTCTATCATTACTAATATTATAAAATGCGACAGTAACGCTGTCTATCTGTCTTTCTGTTACGCTTTCATGGCTAAACCACTGAACCGATGTTGATAAAATTTTAAATAAGACCTTTACGCGGACGATGTCGCGGGTAATGCTTGTAACAATACGCTACGGCCCATGGGAGCGGAGCAGTAATCAGAGACGTAACTCAACACAGCTGAAACCCCGGGGCATTGCTAGTTAGTGTATAATTGACTCGAATTAATCTGTTTCACGCTCAATTTAATCTCAAACATCTGCTTAGTGCAGTTGGGACATGTATTCGATTTTCTCAATTTTCCGATGCTGGCTCGCTTGGCCGCTGTCCAATCGACTTGACCTAGTACGGAACCCTTGTCGAATGATGCTCGATAACTGATAATAGGGACAGCTTCAGATTTATAAATCGAGTGTTCGAGACAATCGATTTATTGATGTTTTGAAACTGCATTCACAGCTGATAGAAGTATTATATTACACGTGTAGAAAAATGTTTTGTATTGTATGCCATTTTTTATGGTGTTCATATTATACTTTGAAAGAAAGCATTATTGTTATTTAAATACATTGTAAGTAATATCTGGTGGAATGGAACGGACATTGCACTTAACGAAAACATTCGGCCATGAATTCAGTAGGTACCTGCATGGCTCTACTTCCCCCGGATTTTTTTCACAATACAATACAAAAGTGTAGCACTTACACAATTAAAAGCTAAGGAACAATGTTAACTGGCTAGAATCTAGGAGGTCTAGAATCAAACAACTGAATGAATCCTACAAGTCCTACTAATATTATAAATACGAAAGTTTGTGAGGATGGATAGATGGATGTTAGTTCATCTTTCACGCCTAAACTACTGAACAGATCTGAATGAAATTTTGCACTGAGATAGATTGAAGTGTGGAATAACATATAGGATTCTTTTTATCCTGGAAAAATGTAAGGTTTCCGTAGGATAATATATCAAACTTGACGCGGGCAGAAGTTAAAAGTTTGCGTTTCGTCCTTGTCACCCCGTATTATGTGCAAAACAAAATAATGTTCTTTGTGTTATTCTATTCTACTTTCAATTCTTTTGTCATAGGTACTTCTTACCTACGTTTTAAAAACAGTCATAAAATGCTAGATGATAAATAAAAACGTGACAAGTATTTCCACTATGATTGTCATGTACATATCACAATGATGATGCAGATGACGTTATCAACTTTCCTTATCAATACATATTGTATACGACAGTTTTAGAAATAAGCGAATCTAATCAGATAACTTTAATATTGCATTTTACTTTTATCTTATTAAAATACAAAACTTGCGTCAGAGACACTTAAAATGAATCAAGTTTGTTTGTTTGCAAAGTTTTTTGTTAATTTGCATTCGCGTATAACATCAACGGAAAACAGATTTCGTTTTTACGAAGACTCTATTACAAAGGGTTAAAGTTGACATTGGCGTAACTATCGGTTACATAAATCCGAGTTGATGAAAGTAAAGGAGGTGACAAGCCCAGCTTGGTGTGACGTCTGTCACCTTGATCTCATGCCATTCACTTAATCCCAGGCTTTGGATTATTTATAAGATTATCAAAGAAGTATTTTATTTAGAAATAATACAGACTAGACGGATAATTGAGATGATGACTTGATGAGATAACCTGACATCTGTTGTTTATGTAACAGTCTACAGAGTCACGCTATGATTATAAAAACGTTGAGTAAGTAGGTAAGTACCTGTTTGCCGGGGTGCGGAAATGCTCAGAGCGATACCCGTGCCCCGGCCAATGGTTGTTGGGGGAACACCGTGGGGTTAGTCGGTAGGAGTCCGACACACTCCTCCGTCTTCCCCGAGGCGGGGGGAGTCTTTAAGGACTTCCCCACAAAAAAAGGCGAGGACTCCATACAATTCGATTCCTACTGGCTTCACTTGGAAAGGTTTAATCAACATTTAGTAGTAGGTATCTACTGGCTAATATTATAATATAATATACTTAGTCAGACGACGAATGGTGTTAAATTCAGAAAAGTGAAATTGTATACCGAATAACAATAGGGCTTCCCTTGTACGAAAACTGACCCTTCGTTACTGGTAATTAGGTAGGTACTTAATTGTGTGATTAATATGGTTAATAAAAGCTGTAATCCAACTTCTTTTTACTACTAATAAAATTGTTAACGCGAAAGATTGTGAGGATGGATAATAAATGGATATTTGTTACTCTTTCACACTTAAACGGTCGAACAAAATTAGCTGAAATTTTGCGCATATTAGATGTTGATCTATCTAAAGACAATTTTATCCCATTTTGTGTTCCCGTCGGATAATTTAGAACTTTGAACGCTAGGTTATTCATAATTTATAAATCTCCTTTTTTTGGTGCGCGTTGGGAATCCTCATGGATTTCCTCCGTCATGGGGGTGACGGGGAGGCATGTTGGACTTTTACCGGCTAAAACCAACGCGGTGTTCCACCTCTGCCTATGGCCAGTGGTGCGGGATTCGCATAAGCATTCACCGCTTCATAATTTATCTCCTGCCTGTGTTTTATTGTTTTTCAAAATAATATCACTCCATGCTTTGTTCAAACACAGGTGACCTGCTACACGTTGGTACGCGTGTGAGTATATAATCATTTTTAAAAGTTTCCATAGCAAAAATGATACGCCTAGTTTTTGTACAGCGTTATGATTAGTTATTAAAATAAAACCACTAAACGACGACACTATGATTTATTTATAATTTCATTAGCAAATTTTGCTTTGCCATAATTTTCGGACATGTCACATTAGAGGTCGTTTGAATAAGGTCCGAAGGCTTGTTTACATCAGACTAGTGAATTGGCAAGTAACTGGAACGAGTTTTATTTACTGAAAAGCATTATTACGTTTTGAAATAACAATGATTCATCTTCTATTGTCGTCATTGAGGTAAAAATAAAATTTCTGTGATTCTTCTAAGTGGGTTTTATATCGTTTATAACATTTTAATGAACCGGTAGTCGTTTGCTTACGTAGAACATGGCGTCATTAATAATTTTATTTCATAACGTTCTCAAGGAAAAATGTTTACTTGCTACGTCTGGCTTTATTTACAGTACTTAAATATGAATATTATGAATAAATAATATCTTAATCACCTTGGCAATCATCAACACTAAAGTGAAGTAATTAAGTAGACACCTAATTTTGTTTTGTTATTAGATACTTATTAAGTTGTTACTATGTACTATTATTACCCAAGTAAAATAAATTAAGTAAATTGTGTCAATTAATAATGTAATTACTAAATATAAACATAAATATAACGGCGAATGTGGGTGTACACTGGTACACCTCTGCCTAACCCTTCGAGGAATACAGGCGTGATGGTATGCTTACTAAATATGAAAAAAAAACAACATTTAAGTAAATATTTTATGTGATAAAATTTTCGTCCAGTATTTTAGCAAGTCAGCTGTGACGTCTGAACGAATGCGAACTTGGGTCCGCTCTGCGGCACAAATGTCCTAGGTTCGTCCTGCCGAAGGCCCATCCTCACCTCTGTCTCAAGGTTTCTTTCAACCAACTGGTTTTATATAGCTGTACATAGGTATATTCAACATTATTTTATATGTTCATCTATCCTAACATTATAAATAACATTATAAATGAACATATAAAATAATTTTAGATAAATGTACAGCTATATATACCAGTTGACATTGCACCCCCGGAACGCAAAGGGCACAAGAAGGAACATGAATGGGTTTTAATCAGTAAAAGTCTGGCTCTCCCTACCGTCCCGCCCAGGGCGGGGAAGTCATTTGATGATTTCCCATCGGTAAAAAAAAACGAATATTATAAAGCTAAAGAGTTTGTTTGTTTGGTTGAACGCGCTAATCTCAGGAACTACTGGTTCGATGTCAAAAAATAATTTTGCATTGGTTAGTCCCTTTATCGAGGAAGGCTATAAGATATATAATATCACGCTACGACACTCGGGAGCTGAACAGTAGCTTAACATTTAACACGGGTGATTAAAACTACGCGAAAGAAGTCGCGGTCGGAAGCTAGTCTAATATTAGTAGAACGTGTAAATGAGCCCAAAATCGTGTGTTTTTATTTATGTTTAAATGTATTGCGCCACGCCACCGCCAACATGATAAGAAGGTCTTTGCACCCATTAAACATGGGATGGGGTCAAATACTAATGAATACTAAGTAGGTATAACGCCCTACTTGGTTATTAGCTTTTTTTATTATGCTATTATAATACTGTGGCAACACTGGCCACTAATATTGTTGATAGCATATCAGCAACTATAGAACATTAATTTCGAATATTTTTATTGTTTTAATTTAACGTTGTAATCTCCGGAACTGCTGGTCCGATTCTGAAAATTAGTTAAAGGAAGCTATATTATCTTTGAGCGCTTATAGGCTTATATTTATCTAGCGAACCATTCGATTTCGTCCACGTGGGTTATTTCACCCACGTTAAGTTACGTCTTTGGTTACTACTCCGCTCCCCAGTGTCTTAGCGCGATGCTATAGGTATAGCTTATTTTACTCAGTGATAATGTAGCTTCCTAACGGCAAAAGAATTTTTGAAATCGGTCCAGTAGTTTTAAGTTTATTCGTTACATGACATACAAAAAAAAACCATCCTCTTTATAATATTGGTTGGTGTAGATTATAATTAAATACAGGGAGGGATCCGTAATCTGAATGCTTGGACGAAGTCGCAGGCAAAAGCTAGTGCGTGATAAAACGCCAAGTCTGTTTTGCTCAAAATTATCATTGGATTATTCTTCTTCATTATTCATGTATAAGACCTGACAGGGGTGACACTTGGCTGAAAAAGAACCTATTTTCTAATATGTAACATAGAGCAAGGGCATTATTTTTCTTTACGTGACTCGGCTTTGTGACCCGCCTTGTGGAACATTCCAAGTCGCGCCTAAGTAAAAAATAAACCTTCACTTCTTGGTATTAAAAAACATTTTCGATTTCTATTTTAAGGTAGAGCTATTAACCCACGATGACTTGTATGTTTCATACAACGACTGGGTAGCGTAAACACCTGGCTTCTAAGACCATAATTTAGCTGTCAACCCATTCATTTATTATTACACATTGTTGGCTTGTCACTACACTGAACTTACAGTACGGCCGACGTATCTTGGCGAGTGTGAAGTTAGCCGATTAGCTGCGCAGTAGACAATTATGTACGTAAAAGATCCATTGCGCAGCCAAACGGCTAACTTCAGACTCGCCAAGATACGTCGGCCGTACTATAGTTACAATGCTTATTTACATGAATGGGGCGTTAATAATGTGATGCAATCCATGGATTACGTATCTATTGTTGGCAAATCTTCTAACTTGTCTTTGAATGGTGTCTGATAGTCCTTTCTTGCTTTGGAGCTGCCACATTGGTACATCTCCGATGTGATAGGAGTTGTTGCAATTGCAACTGATACACGCTAATGATAATCATATGGTCACCAGCGAACTTCCCGCTTATTTCATCCGCAATAAGTTAAGTCTCTAAATGGTAAATGCTCTGCTCCCGTATGTCGTAGTGTGATGATATAACTTATGTTACTCAGGAATAATTTAGCTATCTATTGATGAAAAAGGGTTAAAATCGCTCCAGTAGTTTCGGAGCCTATGCGTTATAAACAAATTAACAAAAATCTTACCTCTTTATAATATTAGTACCTATAGAAGTATTGATTAATCATTTATAATCACATTAACAAGAAGGTTTAACTGACATGAGACTAGAATTCCAGTCAAAATGATGGAATTATGCAACGTATAACCAAGTACCGGTTATTATGTCATTGGCTGGCAAACAAGCTGACGGCCCACCTGATGTTAAGTGGTTACCGTTACCTATAGACATCTGCAATACTAGAGGCCTTGCATATGCGTGGCCATCTCAGAAACAAAGTTGAAATGTCTCTGTACCTGTAATTACACCAGCAAAGCTGCTTTGCAGCAGAAATAAAGAATGGTGGGAGTACTTTCCCGGACGAGCTCCTTTACAAAGAGCCCTATTATAACAATAACAACCAAATAGTTTCCAATTAACATGTTACTAGCGCGGCGTAGCTTGTGATAAGTAATTGGAAACGTGTTGGAATTCTTGTGGTAATAGAGAAATATCTGTCCTTCAATGTGTCGTTTGCCTCGGGTCCACACTTTCCCAGAAGTAGGAAAGTAAGTTACTTGTGTAGAATGGTGATTTCAGGGTACAATCAGATCCAGGGTTTTTTTTTATAGACGGGAAATCATCAAATAACTTCCCCCGCCCTTAGTGTCAGACTTTTACTGACTAAAACCCGTCTATGTTCCTTCATGTGCCCTTTGCGTTCCGGGGGCGCGGTATCTCTCGAACAACCCGCAGCCCCGGCAGGCATCCGGCCCTCAGTGGCCCCTTCCAAGTTTGCTGACATCTCTTTGAGGCGCGCGTCGAACACGAACGCGCCGTCGACACGGTAGCGGAATTTGTTCTAAAGAATCACCGCGGCCCTGAAACGCAAAGGGCATTATGAGGTACACGGATGGGTTTTAGTTAGTAAGAGTCTTACACTCCCTTCCGCTCTACTCAGGGCGGAAGAACTCATAAGGATCTGTTAGTTATAATTATGATGCAAAGATTTCCTCCGGACTGACTGTTCAAGATCTTTAGTCCCGGTCTCCACCAAAGCAAAGAGGAGAGGAGATGTTGAGTAAACGACCAATATAGGACACTGTATTGCGTTAAAACTAAGCGGTCTAATGTGAAAATAACGCAGGCTGATTGGTTATGTAAGATCTGTCCTTTTTTGGTGGAAACCAGCCCCTGCCCCAGCCATGTAACAAACGATAAACGCAAACGCTGAGTAGTCTTTAATAGATCTTCAACTTTAAGTGCTTGGTTTTAAGTTGAAGATCTAATGAAGATTGCATAGCGTTTTCGTTCTTTCCAGTCGCTAACGCTTAGAAATCTTTAATAGATTTTCAACTTAAGGCTCTGGGGTATTAATTTGAAAATCTATTGGTGCCTACCGAGTGTTTACGATTA
Source organism: Caradrina clavipalpis (assembly GCA_932526535.1). Lineage (NCBI taxonomy): Eukaryota > Metazoa > Arthropoda > Insecta > Lepidoptera > Noctuidae > Caradrina > Caradrina clavipalpis. The sequence goes on from OW052110.1 coordinate 6,396,205, forward strand.
TCGTTTGCGACTTGGCTAGGGGGGCAGGACTTATTACGCTCCAGTGTTGTGTTAACTAACCTAATATTAATAAAATAATGTTTTCTTGTTACAGAGGGACGACCGGTCGCTTCTAGCGCAGTTCTTCTTCGCCGACGACGCACTAAACATGGTCGCGGCAGAGTTGGACTCGTTTGACGGCCGGAAAGACCCGGAACGGTGCTCCACCCTCGTCAACCAGCTTAGACATGCACAGGTTTGTTTATTTATCCAATTAGTTTTTAGCTTGTTTAAACAAAAACGTTACCTCAGGAATCCTGCCAAGCGAGGCTGCGGGTTGTTCGAAAGCAATACCGCGCCACCAGAACGCAAAGGGGTCAGTAAAAATCTGACATTAAGGGGCGGAAGAAGTCATTTGATGATTTCCCATCTGAAAAAAAAAGCACTAGAATATCTCCTGTATCGTGGGTGACTGGGTGTGTTACAAACATATAAACTCACATACTTGCACAATTAGCGAGACCCGGAACAACTACCTATCTGTAGGTCATAAAAATATTTATTCCGTGCGGTAATTGAACCCGCACCAAGCAGCACAGCAGCCAATCGCTTAGCCACTGCGCTAACCGTGCGGTCAAATCTATACGATCTCTAACAAATGTCATTCATTCATTGACCAAACTTGAAAATCTCGGAAACTGCTTGATCTATGAAGCTGTTCAGCAGCCTGGCAGTTTGTAGGACGGAGACGTCAGATATTAAAAAGAATTTTACGACAGTACTGAATAAGGGGTTTTTTTTATAGACGGGAAATCATCAAATAACTTCCCCCGCCCTTAGTGTCAGACTTTTACTGACTAAAACCCGTCTATGTTCCTTCATGTGCCCTTTGCGTTCCGGGGGCGCGGTATCTTTTTCGAACAACCCGCAGCCCCGGCAACTGAATAAGGGTGGTGTATGACTTCTACACGGATGAAGTCACGACAAAAAGTTAATAATATAAGTTATAATTATACGAGTCAAATCAATATCTTGACCACAGTTTGATTTCCTCGTGTCTAATTTTGATTTGTGAATGGTTAGAAGGAATGTAGGTTCGCCCACAATTAAATAATACATTGTGTATGCCTCCGACTGCCTGACCCGTCGTGAAAAGCAGGCGTGGTATTGTTACGATCAACAGGTGGATAGTGAAAGCGTATTGAGACAGTATCAGAACAAAACATCGTTGTATTGAACTGTTAATAGCCCAATGGCGTCCATTACAAATTCAGTCTTATTGTCATGAACTTGATGGCTTTAGCACAGAATAATAGACAGTTGGGTCAGTAATCCATAGTTATATTTAATATTATATTACGTATTTGTACCTGTGTACAAAGTAACACATATTTTATTAAAAACTAGCTATAGATAGTGTATAGTACCTCTCGGTGTCACCTGCGCTCAGTTACGTCTGTAGTTACTGCTCCACTCCCGTCAGTCGTAGCGTGATGTTCCATACGTATAAATCTATTGATGAAAACTACCTACATGAAAATTCGTTGCTTAGTTTATTTAAGCGTACAGATGGCGGGAAGCGACTTTGTTTTATACCATGTAGAGATATAAAACACACGACTACTTACTTACTTATAGTGTAAAGATGATAACATTATCAATTTGGATGAAATGGATTTATGACCTTACTAAGATCATTAATATGAAACAATTCAAAAAACTACAGACTTTTCTCCACCAAATGTAAAAAATAAACACGTAAGTAAATCAGTCCAATAATCACAGAGAAATCCCCCCTTCTGGAAGTTAGTTAAGTGTTTTTTTTTCGTTGACCTTAACTACTTACCTATATCTGCAGTTAATTATTTCGGTATTATTTCGGTATAACTGATAACTAAATACAAGTCATTATTTTGCACTGAAATTATCACTTCGATTATTTTATTATCTTAAATGGGTTCACTTCTTACTACTGATTTCAATAAAATCAACATTGGTAATGAGTTTATTATGTAAGGTTCAAATAATAAACTTCATTTATGAGTCTGTTGCAACCTAAGTGAAGATTTTAAAATTAAAAATTTGCAAGTGAATATCTATAAAAATTAATATTGTTGTTCGTTAGTCTCGCTAAAACTCGAGAACGGCTGAACGGATTTATCTTATCTTAGTCTTGAAATGTTCGTGGAGGTCTAGGGAAGGTTTAAAAGGCGAGAAAAATTTAAAACGACCCACGGGGGCGGAACAGTAACCAAAGACGCGGGTGAAACCGCGGGGCACAGCCAGTATTAGATAATATTAGTCACTGGTAGGTTCTAGCAATAAACCATTAAAGCATTTCGCTTTAATATTTTATTCCAAACATGGATTTTCAAACTCATTTTGTATGAAACAGCTGATATTTTATCTACCTACTTAATCTTTTATCAGATTAGATAAATGAAACAACAAATATGATCGTAGGTGCAAAATTGGGGTGATCCCCTAAACCTATTTTGCACTAATTTGTAATAAGACATTTTAATTGAAAGCAAAGATTTAATAATGTGATGGCCCAGCAGTTAAGGCGTTGGACCTTGTGCATGGGGTTGTGGGCTCACAACCCGACACGGGCATGTACCAATGTGACTTTTTCAATTGACTCCACAGACATAGGTGAAGGAAAACATAGTGAGAGTTTCGTTAATCTGCCGGCTTACTCTGTAAGAAATCTCCCTCGGTGAATTAAGGTGAAGTGAGCTAAAACTGGGCTGTCACTATACGATGCTAGGGATTGACAGATCGCTACACGCTCACTTCACGGAAGGAGGGTTTTACAGAATAACACCGCTGCAGTGCGATTCTCTAAGCCTCACTTCGTAATTCGAAAGCTGAATCCACAGTGAGATTACAAATGGTATTCTGTTATGTTAAACTTACACGGTCACGCCGGTGACGTCACCACGGCGAGTGAATACTAAACCAAGGTCAAGTGGGTTCGTTACTGAAACTACTGAAATCGCCAATCCACCTTGAGGGACCGTGGTGAATGTGGTGATCAGTGCTTATGCATTCTCTGCATGAGAAGGGGTCTTCTTCTTCTTCTTAGCGTTTCGATGACAAACTATAATAAAGGTATTATATTGTTCCGGCCCAGAATTTGGCCACTTTCACTGCGTTGTCAGTGGCAGTCATTAAATCTTCCTACGTGCAGCTGTTAGGGCACGCAGGGCACGATGTGAGATGGGCCATCGTTTGTGCTGTACCGCACAGACAGCTCAAGTCGCTACCGTCACCGAATCCCCAGCTTTGCCCTGTAGTGCCTAATACTTTTTTAGGGATTTACTTACAGCAAACTAAAGTGTACATTGAATTGTTATTTGTTATCTATCTACTTGCCTACCCGGTAGTGGTTTTCATAACAACTCGTGACGTAAAAATGTCCAAGAACGAGCATTATTAAATTAAGCATTGTGCTATGACGTAATAGTAATACACAATTATTGTAATAAGCAACAATCGTTAACCCACAAAATAAAACGGTGGGAAGTAATACATTTTGTTTTTATAACGTACCTAAGTACCTACCTATATAAAAAACCGAGCAATTGCCGGTCGGATTCGCACATGAAAGGTTTGAACATATGTAACGAAAAACGCATAAAACATTTTTTTTTTTTCAAAAAACATTACCGCCTTTAAAAACTAAATAACTTACATTAAGTACTAAGTTACATTATAAACTCAAAAGCTTACTTAAAAATACAAAAAAAAAACTGCTTTAGGTATTATTTAAATATATTATAATACAAAACTTGCTTATGTGCATTTGTAAATTATAACATTATTGTAATTCAAGGCCAAATTATTATAAATGTCGAGGTCCTGCTATTAATCATAATAACTTTATTAAATTCATCATAATTTTGTAGTTGTCATAGTGCAAATAAAAAATAAATAAAAAATATTTTAATAAATAAAATCACTTTTTATAAATGCCAAACTATACAGGAAACAAATAAGTACCTACATAATAGGTAGGATTTTTTTAAAATAAATCATCAAATTACATAACTTGATGATTTATTATATGATTTATTTAAAAAAAAATCCTACCTATTATAATGTGAATATTAATCTTAATACAGTCTTATTGACTTGCATTTCCCTTCTATTTGACTTCAAAGTGACCTACTTGATAGTACCTAAAGCATTTAGTTTTATTTCATATTTAAATTAAATACTAACTTATCAGGATGAATAACTGCAATAATTAAAGTACTATTCCAATGCGGAAATAATTATGTTCCTGTAAATGATTTTAAATAAACCAGTCATTTTCCAAGTAAAGCAATACCTACGCATCAAGTACAGACTAGGTACTTGAAGTAGGAACATACCTAAGTTAATTACCATAAATTGTTACAATTATTTTATTTACACTACTACGGTGTGATACGCATATACGCAATCCGTTCGTAGGTACAGTTGAACTAACTATTCACTAACTGCTAATCACTAATGTACAGTCTACAAAAATCTATTTATTTGATATTACACCAGGTTACAGGCAGCTAACTTTTTTTTTTTTTTGTTATAGACGGGATATCATCAAATAACTTCCCCCGCCCTGGGCGGGGCGGGAGGGAGTGTCAGACTTTTACTGACTAAAACCCGTCTATGTTCCTTCATGTGCCCTTTGCGTTCCGGGTGTAAACAATGTTGTAAGTGTGCTGAGTAGTCAATTCTTTTAAATAACTCTCTTAAGTGGTGCCATAAGCTTAAAAAGTAATTACGAATATATAATAAAAACTAATATTGGCAGTAGAAAGATGATAGATAAAAAAGATATCTACTTAATAGTTTTGTTCACTGTACCTAAATGCATAAAGGCCTATTCAGACCTAAGCGGTATTCGCTACCGCCTGCGGCAGAGAAAACCCAGTGGGTATGCGGTAATATTACTGTTCAGACCTAAGCGGTATTCGCTACCGTTCGTAACCCGCGCGGTATGTACCTCTACCCACAGCGGCAGCGAATATCGCTCAGGTTTGAATAGGCCTTAATATTTTTTTAAGCTTATAAGGTATGACTATGACACACTTAAGAAAGTGATGTAAAAGAATTGAGTGCTCAGCACACTCACAAAAAGTAATTGCAACTAAGCTGCCTGTATACCAAATAGTTTGATTGACGGTACATTCGTACCTACCTTGAGCGTTCTGTGTGGGGCTTTGCGTAGTTTTTGTTGTTGGTACGAGTCATTATGACTCACGCACGCGCACTGTGCATGGCGGCCATCAAACAGCGTCATTGTACTCATACGCAATGCCATGAGGATACCACAATATTTCTACAAAAAGTTTACATTATGATTTCTTGGAGTGGTTGAATATTTTTGTCCTCAAGTGTGTAACTTAGCTTTTAATGACAATAAGTATCTACTGAATTAATTTGTGTTCCGGTTTGAAGGGTATGGTTCTATGGGTGCCAGACTGCCAGTGCCAGTGGAATTACAGGCACATGGGACACTTCATCACACATAGACATCTACAGCGACTTGACCCCTTAACATCAGGTGGGCCGTCAGCTGTTTGCCATCCAATGACATAAAAAAATATTTCATAAACTGTATTCCACAATCTGTAAAACAACAATAAAAAGTAAAAGATCGAGAGTTACTAGCTAACACAATTACAGCATCGCGGCATCTGGTTTTTCGGTCCAAATATTTTCGTATGTCTTACCGGGAGTTCAGTGAAAAGGCAATAATCTCTACTTTATTTATAGAAACAAACCGTGTGCCCAATAGAATTTTCCGTCTGCAAACATAACTCACGAGATTTCATACAAACTTTAACCCAGTTTAGGGAACTTATTTATTTCACAGTGAGAAGCCTGAAAGTTTAACAACCAGTTTTACCAAAAGGTATCTTGTAAACCAGTAACTGGGTTGTAGCGGTCAGACAGGCAGTCACTCCATGTACAATACTGGTATGCAGCTGTATCTAGTTAGACTGGACGCCGACACGCGCATTGTTGAAAGAAGGCTAGATGATGAGGGTATCATTTTATAAAACTCTTTCCCCTTTCGTCACCCGCGTTCACTTACGTCTTTATGTTTATGTTTTAATAAAAAACATTACCCTACACTAGGAATTTCTCCTGTATCGTGGGTACGTTTATAAACAATTAAACTCACATACACAAACAGCCTCCAGCCTCCTCTTCAGTTTTTGGTTACTGCTCCGCTCCTGTCAGGTCGTAGCATGATGTTCTACACGTATAAACCGTCCTCTTGAATCACTCGCATCTATTGTTGAAAACTGCATTCAATATCTAAGTGTACAGACGGTGGGAAGCAACGTTATAAGTAGGGCCCGGATAAATGTACATAAAATATGGACGAAAAAATAAAAAATATGGAAAAAATATGGAGTATAAAATAATACTTTTCCTATGTAAACATTGTGTTATTGGAAGAAAAGTGTCACTCGTGACGTACATACTTAGTAACATTTAAAAAATGATAAAAAAGATAGTCTGTACTCAGCGATTGGTTTGGGAAATCTTCTATATATTTTTCAATTTGAACCGCAATGGTTGTTTATCCTTCGGCATTTTAAATAAAATGGGTACCTAGACTATTAGCAGTAGCACTGACTGACTGCGTAAAAATATAATGACGCGCAAGCAATACAAAATACGCAGCCTTGTGGTGGCGGGAACGTAAATTTTATGTATTTTTGCGAATATATGGATGATTGTTACATTTTCTTGTAAAATATGGACCTAACCTTGAAACATGGAAAAATATGGAAAATAAAACTTGGGTTTTCACAGTCTAAATATGACAATCGATGTAAAAAACACATTCTAGGCCGAAAATCGCGTACATTAAAAATATGTATTTACATATTAATCCGGGCCCTAGTTATAAGTATGTAGAGATGCAAAATAAAATGATTCTCGAAATCTAAACCCACCGGTACGGGCTCTGCATTGTGTCAGTGTATAAATTGAACTCTTATCAACTCAAGTATTTGTTCTACATTATCGGTTCTGTCGACTGTTACCGGAATTTTGATAAAGAATGTTTTATTGTTTTGTATCAGTTACATTGTTTGGGTGAAGCTTAATGAACTGCTTATTGAATTCAGGTTTTTCTAGCCTTGAACTAGTATTACAATTACTTTTGAATATTCAAGGCGTTTTTAGGCCATTGTTTATTTAAGTCGCTGTTATTAACAAACTTAAATTACTTTAACCATCTTAATTTAGTAACAAGGTTTTTTACATACTACCATTGCCATTAGCCGGACACAAATTCCAACTCCGAGCTGCTACTAAGAATTTCATAGAAAAACCTCATAAAACTTTTTGCTCGTCACTTGAACCGAACTCAAGACCTATAGCGTGGAAGTCACGATTAGGACCACTAGGCTAATGAGGCAGTTTCGGCAAGGTTTTTAATAAGTAAAAGAACTCAAGTTAGTGTTTACCCAGGAGGCAATTCTATTAACTTTTAGGAACGATCGCAATTTAATCTCAGTCTCAATCTGTCAAAAAATCCTCTAATTTTAGCTTTCTGTTTTATTTAGATGTTGAACGTTTTTATTTAGTAGAATTGGCCTTCTTGTTTTCTAAGGTTATGTGTCTCTATTTTACTCTTCAATTTTCGTCTTTCATTCATACTTAAATATTATTGAGGGACCTGCTTAAGTAGTGTTAAAATTAAAATGTCAATGCATACTAATTTTATTATATTAAAGAAATAAATGATACAACAAAAATGTTAATGTTATTACAAAAATAATTTTAAGCAGCATTCAACATACCTACATCTTTGTTTTATTTTTGGAACATTTTGGTTTCCATTGACTAAATTATTCTTTTGAGTTACATTACCAATATTCATGTAGTTAACTCATTTTAAATTCAGTTTTTCTGCGGTCTCGATGCAATGAATCATTCAAGGACAAACAAACAAGTATAACACACATACGCGGTTGGACTGGTGAAGCGCGAGCCGCGCATGCGTGATCCCGCATGCGGCGCGCGCATCCGTCAAGAGGACAGATGAGATGGGGTTTTGTTTTATTGTCGACGGTCCCATAGTTTTGTTAATATTGTATTTTCTATAAGTTTTATCTATATTATACAGTTTATCGTGCACAATTGACTTTGTTTTCGCTGGCTAGTAGCCTACACCATTACAGTGGCGCCCAACTCGCGGCCATGTTTTTTCTCAAAAAACTGAAAAACGAACCCGTGAAAGTGTAGTTGATACAAATCAGTGAAAACATAGACGTTATGATGCCACAAATCATTCGGGCAACACGACCAGCGATCGACCGCAAGGAAGCGACGGTTACTCCGACACGGATGACGCCCCGAGGTGGAGACGAGCTCCTGTAACGGCGCCGCTACCACCCGTGCACGCGGTGCAGTTGACCCGGACGAGGAGATGCGCACCCGGGGGGGTGCCGCCCTCGACCGCGCGCTCGGCGGGGCCCGCACCGGCGCGCCCGTCGCAGCGTTCGGCACCGAGCAGCTGTTAACGACGAACGCGCCCGCTACCTCTGGCGGTCACTTATAAAGTTCACTGCAAGGTACGACGGGCGGTTACGCGACCACGAGGCACTGGAGGCGTTCATCGACGCAGTCGAAGTAAGTTTAGAAGGAGTGCGCTGACGTGTCCAACGAGCACACGTTACGCGGCCACTCCATGTTGCTGATCGGCGACGCAGCGGTGGTGGCGCGGCGCCCGAGCCGGCGTCGGCTCATGGCCGGACGCGCTCGCTCGCCTGCGCGCCGCCTACGTCGTGAAAAATCCTGCGTATAGGATACTACGCGAGGTTATTGCGCGAGAATAAGGTGAATGTGAACAACGAGCTAAGGTACTCGTATCTAAGCGCGGCCGCGATGAAGCAGAGGTTTGCAATGTATCGCTGCGCTGCGATGAAGGCAATGAAGGTACGAGCTTATCACCGGAGCACAGAGCCGCACTCAACGAGTCCTTGAAGGGCAGAGTCGCTCTATTTGCTTCGGCTGGACCGCCTACAGATTTCGCTGTTCATAGCGTTCAAGTAAGGAAGACACAGAAACCTTAAATTCTCGAAGTCTGAAGGACATGCCCGAGAATCAAACGAAGGACCAGGAGGTCGGTAAGATTGTCGAGGATCTGGAAGCCGACGATCCCTCTAGGGGGAGGGCATAGGCAACCAAAGGATACGTGCTTTCCGAAGGCGTATTGTATAGATATTGTCCTGAGAACGAAGAGCACGGCGACGCCAGACTGGTGGTCCCAGAACAAGAACGCGCTAAATTATTGGCCGAAAACCATGATGCACCCACTGCTGGTCACATGGGCGCGCAACGTACGCTGCAACGCTCGGTCGGTAAGTATTACTGGCCAGGAATGCGTTCCTACGTTACGCAATATGTAAAGAATTGTGAGCCTTGTCAGCGATATAAGGCAAACACCGGGAAACCAGATGGATTGCTGCCTCGATACTGACTCCCTTCGTTTGTCGCATCCAAGCTCCAGTACAGGAGAAGCATAAGAGAGGGAAACCTCGTAGAAACTAACCCAAACACGAGGACGTTCGTTAAGGTTAGAGGGGGAGACTATAACACACATACGCGGTTGGACTGGTGAAGCGCGAGCCGCGCATGCGTGATCCCGCATGCGGCGCGCGCATCCGTCAAGAGGACAGATGAGATGGGGTTTTGTTTTATTGTCGACGGTCCCATAGTTTTGTTAATATTGTATTTTCTATAAGTTTTATCTATATTATACAGTTTATCGTGCACAATTGACTTTGTTTTCGCTGGCTAGTAGCCTACACCATTACACAAGTCAATTATGATGAACGTCTGCTGACCCAAATAACTCATTTATGAAAGAGTTCAGTACATAATGTACCTATTACTTTACTTGCACCTTACAAGGAATAAAGGAGTAAATATCTAGGCCTACTGCCAGGAAAATCTATCTTGTGTCTTGTGCATGCATTTTTCTATCTTGGAAAACATTCAATTGGTCATAATTTTGTTACTCACATAATCATAGTTTCGTAGGTACCTAGCTGTACGTTTTCCATAAATTTAAATAAATAAATAAAAATGTTTTAAATAATTTCGTAATTTAAGAAATTATTATTGCCTACCTTAATTATTATAGCATTACCTAATCAACACTCACGCACTTAGGCAAAATGTAGGTACCACTAAAATATAGTATTTAAGCGTTAAAGGATTATCGTCCTTACGATAACGGGACAGGCTAGTTCCTAGAGCCTTGAGCAATTCATGTAGTCGACAGCATAGGTCGGTCACTGGGACGTCTAGATTCCATTACCGGACTACAGACGGTATAACGATTGATGCAATATAGGAAAACGTAGTAAGGAAAATAGTTTTCCAATCGATTTTCCGATTTCTGTTGTTAAAATACTAGACTGTTAAGGTACTTTCCTGTTGACCTAGTGGGAAGGATAATACGGTTATATATTAATCTAGTTTGACGGACAGATCATAAAATTAATTAATATAACACACATACGCGGTTGGACTGGTGAAGCGCGAGCCGCGCATGCGTGATCCCGCATGCGGCGCGCGCATCCGTCAAGAGGACAGATGAGATGGGGTTTTGTTTTATTGTCGACGGTCCCATAGTTTTGTTAATATTGTATTTTATATAAGTTTTAGCTATATTATACAGTTTATCGTGCACAATTGACTTTGTTTTCGCTGGCTAGTAGCCTACACCATTACATTAATCTTTATTAACGCTATGATTTAGAAAAAAGAGAAATAAATATACTTAGGTACTTACTCATAACGTGGTTTGCAAGGACGCACCTAACCTACATGATCTACATATTAAGTGAAATTCACTTAGTGAATAGGTAGGATTGCATTGTGCACGAACCCAATACCCGTATCATTTGCTCCTTTTAAATCGATGGCTGCCCAGCCACGTCAAACAATCGGTGACCGATTTTTTTGTCGGAGTGAATAAAACAATTTGAATTCTAACGCAGATGTCCCACAAAAATATGGATCTACTGAACGGTCCGATAATCGGTCCTACAAAACGTCGGGCGTGGGCGAAAGCCCTAAACGATAGAAATAACCTCATAGCTATGCCATATTGGTAGTTGAATTCATTTAGCATTATTGTTAAAATATTCATATCGCAGGAAATTGATCTAATTCCAGGTATAAGCGTAGCAATTGTGGAGTGAGTTTAACTACAATTTACGATATATAGACTTGTCTAGTTGCGCCACTTTCGACGGCGACAAATAGACTACTGCCTCTTTTATCAGCTTTCTGGTAGTACATAGTAGAGATATAAAACAGAAGAGCAAAAAGGCATGTCGACCTCGAGGCAATGATGAATGAATGGAATTTAATCCAATTTCGGTTGGAGCTGTAAAATTAAACCATATATGTTATCAGTTACGCTTTCACGACTAAACCACTGAACCGATTTTGATGAAATTTTGTACGGGGTAAGTTTGAACTCCAGGCTACTTTTTATTCCGCAACTTCGTCTGCGGATACGGAGGAAATCGCGGGCAGAAGCTAGTAGGATAATTATAATATTTAGAAAATTGGCAAGAGCATTTCCAATTGTGAAAATGTTAATGACCTAAATTGTCGATGGTCAATCATTTCTTAAATGCTTAAAGACTATTTTAGTGTTTTCTAACTTCGGTCTGCTTCAGTTGATTCCTATAACAGTATACCATCATAAAGAATGCATTATTATGTCCAGTGTTTGTGTGGAGCACAACTTCTGAAACATGAATTTTCTCTCAATAGGAACAGGTACTATTCTTTGTGTAGAAAGTTCATTATTTCATTCTGGTCTTGCCCTTTCTAAAAGCTTGGACTAGGTATATCAAACTTCTTAATCTATGTTAGGTTAAGATTACACCAGCGACAGACAGCATTGAATACCGCAAATAAGTATTCAGATATATGGCTTAGGTATTTGAATATGTGTGTGAAAAGTTCGAACAGATAGTTTGCACTTTGCCATCTCGTCTTGCAAACTCTACAAATAAGTAAACTACGTGCTACGACGTTTAAGCTACATTTGGTAGCCATCCAACCTATTCTTTTCTGCTCAACATGTTCAATGTTTATTTATAGACTACGCTTTAAAAAAAATTGTTTCCTCAATTTCCCTAAGTGCAAAGACTAAATGTCCGCTTTGTTTGAAAAAATGAAGATGGGTCTAAACCCATCTAACCTAACCATAAAAAACAAAAGAAACTCTAGAGCATCTATTGTTTTTTTATGGTTATTTCCCATTGAAGGACATAAAACACAAAGCAAGTATCTAATTAAGGCCAAGATGAGCAACTCAACCTTTGATTTCCTCTTATATTTTATTTACTACTAGCTGTTGCCCGCGACTTCGTTCGCGTTCAGTATTTTTAAGTTAATAGTGTTCATACTGTTTCTGTCTAATCCCTATGGGACATAGCGTGATGAATTGTACCTAAGATTACAGCTCAGGTTTCTGCCAACACAATGCCAAAAGTTTTGTTCAAATCGGTGCAGGAATTAAAAAGTTATGCGCGTACATACATACAAACAAACAAATAAACAAACAAAGAGACAAAAATTCTAAAAACCATTTTTTGGGCTCTTTATAAAAAATATTGAATGTACAGAATTGGCATCGTTACGATTTTATTATAAGTATGTATAGATTTGAGCAGTGTAAAGAAGAGTAAGTCTAAAATAAACAGTTTAATTCACACCTAATTGTAGTACTTGTTAGTTTTGACACTCAGATTACAATACTGACATATTTATGAACCTTGAATAAACATGTTTTAAATAAATGGCAAAGAACTTGGTTGTATCTATTTATTGTTTTGGTTACGTTACACTTCCGTTGATATGACGTCACTGCACTTGAACGTTAGGCGTCAAGCATATATAGAACTGTAGCTGAGGACTAGTGGGATTTATATGTCTACTAGACTAATATAACTGCCTCGTTGGCCTAGTGGTCCTAAGCGCGACTGCTACGCTAGAGGTCTTGGGGTCGATTCCCAGGTCGAGCAAAAAGTGTTATTGGGTTTTTCTATGAAATTCTCAGTAACAGCTCGGAGTTTTGATTTGTGCCCGGTAAATGGCAATAGGCTCGCCCCCTATTATATGAGACCTAAAGATACCGGCGAACTGTGGGTGTACATTGGTACACCTCTGCCTATCACTTCAGGGAATGCAGGCGTGAAGGTAGGTATATTTATTTATTTTATTTTTTAGTAATGTAACTTACTTAGTTTTTGGAAGCGGTTATGTTTCTTGTAAAGATTTTTTTTTGTTTAATGTGCTGTTCGTTAAATATGTTCAAACCCTTCGGGGAATACAGGCGTGGTGGTGATGGTAGACTAATATAATAAAGCTGAAGAGTTCTGTTTGTTTGTTTAAACGCGCTTATCTCTAAAACTGCTAGTCAGATCGGAAAAATCTTTTTGTATGTGGTAGCCAGATTCATGAGCAATAATAATTTTACATAGCCTTATAGGGGTATGTAACAACACGCTACGACAGACGGAAGCGGAGCAGTAACCAAAGACGTATCTTAAAAGCGTGTGTAAAAAAACACGTGGAATGAGTCGCGTGTAGAAGCTTGGAAGTAACTAATCTATTGTTGATTATAATTTATTTGTTAATTTACAACGGATAAACCAAATACAGTAAATAAATTTCAAAACAAAGTAAATTCATTAAAATACATGCGCTTGGAAGAATCAAAGTTAGGTCCAAATTATACAGTGACTTTGTATTCCTTTCGCAGTACGGTACTTCAAGATCACCTTCCATTCACCCGCAAACACATCACCTGTACAGACACAACAAGATACCTATTTACAGGTTGCTAATTTTGGGAATAGTAATCTAATTTGAAAATCAATGTCAAAATTATGCATGCACAGTTTAGGTTAATGGTATTATAATTGAAGGAAATGATCGTTAAGCCAATGAATTATAAATTAATTGTAATATAAACAACGCTATTTGGCCCGAATCATAATTTCATAAACACAATCTCGGTCAACTAAATGTGCATGCGTAACGGGCGGGTTCAGACCTAATTAGTTGTTACGAAAAGCGATCGAGTGGTAACGTGACCGCGATGAAGCGTCACGAAATAGATTGACACAGAAGGACTGTTTGTATAGGTACATGTTTCATGCAATGCGTCAATGTATAGCCACAGAATAAATAACATCGCTATGGACATACAAGCTTAGTCGAAATCGCACCCCCTGTAGTTATGCATGCAATTGGGTAGTTGACACCACCATCAATTGACATACTTTTTATGAACTGTCAAAACCCGATTCTCCTATACATTTTGTATGGCAATAGCACGCTGTGACGTCACTTATCGGCCTACTCAATTGACTCACTATTATTGATTTTAAAGTTCGTAAAAATCTAATTTTACAATAAATTGAAAGTTAATCGGTTTTCATGGTTAAAATCAAGTGCTTTTTTAAGAAGTTGTGACTTGAAATTATTGGTTAGTGATGTCAACTGTTTTAGAATTTTAGACCATAGTTTTGTTTAGGAACTTGACTTTTAAGCTATGAGACATGTGATGTGTATTGTACGTGTGTGTACTGTAAAGATTGTATGCCAAAGAAAGCTGGCCGTAAAGTTGCATACTACACGAGGCTGTGTTGATGGGCAACGAGGAAGATGGCTTTGCAATCACCGATCCCCTTGTCGTGTGCTAAGGTAATAAAGCCATTAAATACCTCTTTTTACATCGGAAAGTTCTTATGGGTTGGTTTCTGGGAAAGACGGAGGGCCGTCTTACACATGTTGAATGATTGAATGGTGGTATCCGACCGGAGGCTATCTTCTTAGGCTTCTATTTACTTCCACTTTCTGCTTGTGGCCGCGATCCCTGATTTATTTAATACTAAAATATGGTTAACAGCACTCAGGGACAACGTAGGCAGTAGTTCCGGAGATAAAAGCGTTCAACCAAAAAGAAAACAAACTCTTCAGCTTTTAAATATTAGCTTAGATAGAGAGGTCTTACGGTAGGAAAATATCATCCAGACAACGGCTATTTGAATGTATTAATTTTGAGCATTATCACGTTTCCTCAAGTCTCAAATCCTTCTCAGAACAAAACTTCTTCCATGTTTTGTTATGGTGTACTTAATTGCTGCCACTCAATTTAAATATGTAGATCGTTTTGATTTGCAAGGTAATTAACTAACAGGTCGTTTTACGGGACTTAGCAAAGTTAATTTATGGTGTTTTCCTTGTATTTGTGGTGCTTAAAAAGTATTTCTCGGTTATGAAGGAATTATTTTCTTGAGATTATATGCAGTACTGGTATAATTTTAGGTGAATTGAATAATGTCTTGAGATTTGGTTCTTGTCATTTTGATCAAGAAAGTACTACCTACTTATGTAGCAATTGTCTCCCGTTACTTATGTAGCAGTGACTTACTAATTCTATTGTGTATCCTTCGTTTTGCCTCGACGGTTTAACCTTCGGTTCGGCGTAAAATATCTTTCTCTTCCATTCTTCCTTGTCATAAACTACGTTATCCATAGCATTCATTTAATTTTCTTCTCCAATCTCTTTTCTTTTCTCTCTTTTCTACACAATCCATCATAATATGTTATGTCTTCTGTTGCATAGCAAGGAATTCATCATCTTTTCTAATTAATAAAGTTTATTTCCATTTTCAACTAAATAATTACCTACCTAATTAGTTAATAGTCCAAAGCATCTACGGGTATAGTTTTTACTGTCATTCATCTTGTTAATTGCCTTGTTTACATCAATTTTTATGTAATACCATAGAACAAGTATCCTGCTTCTCGGGCCATAGTAACAAAAAATTTAACCGTCTGTAGTTACCTGTTTCTGTATTTTGATTGGCATAATATAGTAAACAATCTTGTGTTTTGACGTTAGAAGTATGAATTGATTAAAGGCAAGTAGGTTGTTTATTTCATTAGCATGATCTATCTGATCGTGTTAAAAAATCCAGGTTCGAGACCACGTTTGCATACAAAAATTTTGCATTTTTTGAAAAGGTAGGCAGGTAAGTACCGACTTTATTCAAAAAAAGAAAATGTAGCTGCTTATTACCCCATTCTTCCATTTTTTTCTTCTTCTTTTCATCTTCATAGCTTTTGAACCGTGCGACACTTTAAACAATCTTTCAAGTTCAAAGTCTTGGAAAATTATGAAATTCAATGAACTTGACACAATTAATATTTTTTTAAGATTTTTAACTTGATTGACGTAAAGTAGATTGTACAAGGTTCTCAATTTCTTAACAATTTTTTTTGTTCCTTGCATAGATTATGCAAATTTAATTCTATTGTAACTTTAATTCTCTCCCCATCTGGAATTGATTCTATTTCACAAAATATTCACGTGTATGCAAAGTTATTATCACTCAAAAACATCGACAGAACTCAAAATGAATTCCATAATACTATAACATTAACACGAATCTATTAGAAACTGCGGTTAGATCACGAACAGAGTAGCCAAATGAAGTTATTTGCGTGATTAACCGCACTTACAGTCTGGAACGCTCACTCGACTCGCTATCTGCACGTTAAAATAATTTATAAAGACTATTACACTATATCAGCCAATTATTTTATCACCGAACAGACAAACGTGGAAAATAACACTGTATTTTAGGCCAAAAACAAATACATACAATGTTTATTATGTATAGTGTGCATATACAGCTGTTATCTGCGACCACGTGTGTTCTAGCTTCTAATCACTGCATGTGTCATTTGGGTACAGTAGACAAAACAAATTGGTATGCGGATTACAGACAGCTGACTACAACCGCAAGGATTGTGCGTTTTTTTTATCCTAAGTCGTTCTTTGCGTAATAGTATGTTGCATTCGTATGTTTAGTGACCTACAGTGCTATTCACTTAAAATCTCTGTGAATTGAGATAAAGTGAGCTTGCCGACCTCGGAAAGAAAATCGCTGGATGCGGGCAGCGCAGAACCGGTCATTGTGGCTATCTTTAGCGGAGGCATATGTCCAGCAGTGAACAAATAAAATCTCACCCCAGGTGTGGTCGGGTAGCGTAGAGGCGTAGCCTCAATAGGAAATATAACTCATAGCCGTCACTCGTTCAGGTCAAATAATTAAAAAGGTTACTCTTTTGTTGGTTACTTCTCGACGCAAGTGCTATATTATGCACTGTCTGCCTGCACACCAAACACATTCACTGTGTGTACATGCAAGAACACATTGTTGTTATCTTAATATTAAGTAAGTGTGTCCACGTTTGTCCTTAACATTCAGATAATACTATAAGTATAATGTTATGGAAGTTAGTTTTGTGTTGTTTGTTTTACTTTTAATACACTGTTGCTAATCCATTTGTATCGGACAAGTATTATGTAGTATTCTGTTCACAAAACACGTGTTTGTTCATACATGTGTAGTAACAGTCGTGTATGTGAGTATGTTGTATTAAATTAATTATGCTTCTGTGTTTCGTTCTCGAGATTAGATATATACACTTGTAGTCACACACACAATGTCGCCACTAATGCACTAAGTTTATAGAGAAAAAAAAAAAAAAAAAAATGCGGGTATACGTCAGTGTCAATGTCAGGTGTCAACTTCATGTTTTACCGCGCTCAATCCGTCATTCACATTCTAGTGCTCCGCCACTTTGCATTTAAAATATTATTTTATAGTTTTATAGACAGTTTTAAATAGTTTTGTGGTGATTATCAACCATAATGCCGAAGAGGAAACGTGAGGACAAGGACTCGCATAGTTATATTAAGAAAAAAATCAAGAAATTAGAAAGAAAGCTGTTAAAAGGACGCCGGCGCCGTCTATCTTCATCATCCTCGGATTTTGAGCAGTTGTCGTCAAAACCACAAGGTATCTAATGTTTACATTTTATAACTTTGCGGATTAACTTTACAACGTACGAGTTGTAATTACGGGAATCATTATATTTTTCTCATTCTAACTCGGGTTCACGATGTAACGTTTTGAGTTCATCTAACCTGCTGTGTTATGTGAGATCACATATGTATTCAAATATCTGCTTTGTCGTTACCTGTTTAGGTGACGAATCATTATCGCATAACTCTGTTTATGCCAATTTAATAAACTCGGGTTCACGATGTTACGCCTATGAGTACATCTTACCCGCTGCTCGTTCATGAACAAAAAGAAAGCACCTGTTAAGGTCTTTTCAGCGATCATGCGTATGCATCGATTTACGTACCTAATCAATATATATTTTAGTTGCTGTTACTTGTTGGTTTTGCACAAGTACCTACAGTTACCTACTTTCTTAACGGAAAATGGTATAGTTAGTTATTTGTGATTATTACATTGCAGATGACGAAATTATAGAATCTGAGAATAATGACGAGCCGGTACCATCAACTCTAACATCACTGCAAGTGATGAATGTACCTGAAGTGATACAAGAACAGCCTCTTCAGTCAACGGCTGAAGACGTTGCTATTCAAGATTTAGACGAATCCGTTTTGGAAATATTGGGAACTGATCCATCAGCCACTACAACTTATGGCAAGGACATCCAGAAGGACTTAGCCATACGCTATGAATTTATAGCTACTTCTGGTTTGGCGAAAGAACTCCGCCAGGCTTTATTAGAATCTCATTTACCCCCTGCTAATTGTAAGCTGATAGACGCACCATGCCTTAATCCAGAAATTAAGGCCGCTGTGAATGATGTTGTAGTGAAGCGTGATAAAGCTATCCAGGCGAAACAGAAGCAGCTTGGTAGCGCCATAGCATGTCTTAGCGAAGCTATTACTATTCTTTTATCTAAAGAAACAAAAGATCCAGATATATTAAAATTACTTGTAGACACAGGACGTATCTTATGCGACTGTCAACATAATGACTCTGTTACTAGACGTAACTTTATCCTTGCAGTATTAAAAAAGGACTTAAAAGATCAAGTGCAGTTGACCAAAATTGATAGTTTACTCTTTGGACAAGAGCTCGCTGACACATTGAGAACAGCGAAGGCTATAAATAAGTCAGGAGCTGAGTTAAAGTCTGCTCCGCCACCCAAAGTTATAGTCAATAAACCCAAACATCCATCGTCCAATAAAAATTTAAACTGGAAGCCAGCCCCGTACCGCAGACCGACGGGGCCTCGGAGAATGAAGGAGTCTGCACCCTCGACGAAACAACAGCACGCGCGGTCATCCAGAGGGTCACGTCCCAACAACAGCCAGAACCACCGATAGACACTATGGTAAATTTTGCTGGCAGGCTATATAATTTTTACGATAGATGGTCGCAAATAACATCGGACCAAACTGTACTGTCGTGGATAAAGGGTTATGAAATCCCTTTTGCACAAACCCCTTTTCAGACTTGTTTACCACCATCTAGAACATATTCTTGTACAGAAGTACTTGATTTTGACCTGGCTATAGATAATTTATTAGCTATAGGCGCTGTGTCAAAATGTCAACCTTGCGACGGCCAGTTCATATCCAATATATTCTTGATACCGAAACCAAACGGTAAAATGCGCCTAATTCTAAATTTAAAAAAATTGAATTTGTTCATTAGTACAAATCATTTTAAATTAGAAGACCTCAGAACAGTTGTAAAACTAGTTTCAAAAGATTGTTTTATGTCAACAATCGACCTTAAAGATGCATATTTTTTAATTAAAATTCATAACAATTCTAAAAAGTACTTACGATTTAAATGGAAAGATAATTTATTTGAATTTAATGTTTTACCATTTGGTCTCAATACTGCGCCTTACGTTTTTACTAAAATTATGAAACCGATTGTCAAATTATTGAGATGTACTGGTAATTTGTCTACAATATATCTCGATGATTTATGTCTGGTATCACATTGCTATAATGATTGTGTCAATAATATTGAAATCACAAAGAAATTTCTTTGTTCTTTAGGCTTTATTATAAATGAAACTAAAAGTTGTATGATTCCTAGTAAATCATGTAGATTCTTAGGATTTATCATTAATTCTATTACAATGGAAATTAGCTTGCCTATTGAAAAACGGGAGAAAATAAAGAGAGAGTTGGTAAAATTTAAAAATCTCAAGAGATGTAAAATTAGAGATTTTGCTCGGTTAGTTGGAATTTTAACATCTGCTTGCCCCTCCATTGAATATGGTTGGTTATACACCAAACAGTTTGAACGATGTAAATTCTTAAGTCTAAAAGGTGATGATAATTATGAGAAGTTTATGACTATACCTTCTACTTTAGAATCAGACTTTAATTGGTGGATTAAATCAATCGATAAATCAGTTTGCAAAATAAAATTTGATAAATATGAATTGGAAATACAGTCTGACGCCTCAACTACGGGATGGGGTGTCGCTTGTAAGGGAGAAACGGCAAGCGGTAGTTGGAGTCAAGAGGAACGAAATCAGCATATTAATTATTTAGAATTAATGGCCGCTTTCATTGGTCTAAAAATTTTTACTAAAAATTTAATAGGTTGTCAAATAATTTTACGAATAGATAACACAACAGCGATTTCCTACATAAACCGCATGGGAGGCGTGCAGTTTCCGCATTTGACAAAACTGACCAAAAATATATGGCAATGGTGCGAGGCTCGTAACCTGTTCATTTCTGCCTTGTATATTCCATCTATCGAAAATAGTATCGCCGATGCTGAATCGAGACGGGTTCATCCCGACATTGAATGGGAACTATCAGACTTTGCCTTTCAAAAAATAATTAAATGTTTCGGTCAGCCTGATATTGATATGTTTGCTAGCCGTATAAATAAAAAATGTGATAAATATATATCATGGCATAAAGACCCTGACGCATATAATATTAACGCATTTTCAATATGTTGGTCGGAATGGTATTTTTACGGGTTTCCTCCATTTGCAATTATTCTCAAAACTTTGAGAAAGATTATTAGTGACAGAGCTAGAGGTATTCTTGTCGTTCCAGCATGGCCGTCACAACCGTGGTATCCGTTATTTATGAAGATTTTAGAAAGAAAACCCTTGATGTTTCATTATTCTAAAGATTTAATAATTTCTCATTCCAGCAACCGTCAGATACACAAGCGGATTACCCTGGTTGCCGGAGTATTGTCCGGGAATCTTTATTAAGAAGAGGTATCCCTCCTGAATCAACTCACATTATGTTATCATCACTGTCGGAAAACTCAATCAAACAATATGACACTTGTTTGAAAAAATGGTATCTTTTTTGTAAGAAAAATAGCGTTAATATTTATGAGGCATCCATACCGAACATAATTTACTTTCTTACCAATTTATTTGAATCTGGTGCACAATACGGCACACTGAACAGTTGCAGATCGGCACTGTCTTTAATTTTAGGTCATCAAATCGGTGATGATGATAGAGTTAAAAGATTTTTTAAAGGGCTATTTAGACTTCGCCCACCCTTGCCCAAATACGACTCGACTTGGGATACTTCATTGGTTATAGAAACTTTGGCTAGCTGGGTACCTCATGAACACTTACACTTAGATAAAATTACAAAAAAATTGGTTACCTTACTTGCGCTTGTTACAGCCCATAGGGTTCAAACCCTATCAAAAATTAAAGTCGAGAACATTATTTCTTCACATAATGAGATATCTATTAAGATCCCTGATTTAATAAAAACATCTAGTGTAAAATCTAAACAACCAATGCTTATACTACCTTATTTTCGGGAAAGACCCGAAATATGCCCAGCGCAATTGTTGTTAGATTACTTAAGTGTAACTAAATCGTTACGAAATAATCATACATTTCTTTTTATGAGCACCAAAAAGCCACATAATAAAGTATGTGCTCAGACACTTAGTAGGTGGATAAAGAATACCTTACAGGTCAGTGGAGTCAATGTTACTGAATTTTCTGCTCACAGTACTAGACATGCCAGTACTTCTCGAGCTCATACACTGGGTGTTAATTTGGATCTTATTAGGAAAACGGCTGGATGGTCTGGCACATCCACAACCTTTGGCAAGTTTTATAACAGGGCTATTTCTAGTTATTCTAGAGACCAATTTGCTAGGAGTATCTTAAGTAATAATAATATGTAAAAATATATAAATACTTATATATTTGAATATCCTGCCTTAGATTAAGTGATTAAAATTGTGATGTTATAATTTAGAGCATTCCAAATTAATAATGTACCTTGGATCTGAGATTACATTTTTTGTTTGTAATTTAATCCTTTTGATTTTTTAATATTTAATTGGAAGTCCATACATATACATTTCACAAAGTACTCTCAATATCTACAAGTGTATATATCTAATCTCGAGAACGAAACACAGAAGCATAATTAATGATTAAACGAACTTACCTGTAAGCGAAGTTCTATCATAATTATGTGATGTGTTTCGTTCGAAGAGATTAGTATCCCGCCCCCCCCAGACGTAAACCCTAGAGATGTGAAATGTCTCGTTATCTCCGAACTAAATGACGGATTGAGCGCGGTAAAACATGAAGTTGACACCTGACATTGACACTGACGTATACCCGCATTTTTTTTTTTTTTTTTTTCTCTATAAACTTAGTGCATTAGTGGCGACATTGTGTGTGTGACTACAAGTGTATATATCTAATCTCTTCGAACGAAACACATCACATAATTATGATAGAACTTCGCTTACAGGTAAGTTCGTTTAATCATTAATTATACTTCCTTGAATACTTCATCCATTGGTCGATAGTCGATATTCTTTGTGTTTCGTTTTCCTAATAGAACTGCGGGTAACCATGGGTAAAATGTACTTGTTCTATGATATTAATGATAATGATCCAATTTCGATTAAACAACACGTCACTTACAATTAATAACGATTGTCATACGTATCGTATCTATCATATTTTTTAGTTATTCATATTTGACTGTATTTCAGGATACACCTTTTTCAAATAGCAGAATCACCCCGTTGCGTGCCTATGCGGCAGGCAGTGTCGCGCGACTATATCACTTGCGTGTGGGTCGTGTGGGTTCATAGCCCCACCTGCCTAAATCCAGCGTCAAAATGGCTAGCTTGAGTTGTAAAATCACCTACAAAAATATCCTAATTAAGTATTTAAATTATTGATTCGTGTTGAGCATCACTAGCACAGTTACCTCAATGAATTTCACAAAGATACAAAACTGCACTCTATAATAATTATGATAACCTGAACTGAGCAAAAAACTAGTCTAATAAGGTTCATTATAATTCCACAATAATCGAAAGTATGTTTTCTCTTGTATCGACGTACCGGCAATAAAAGAAAGTGGTCATCTTTAAAGTACATCCTACATGCTAAACTGCTTGCCACAGAAAAAATCGTGTTTAGTGGAAAATTTCCAAATTGTTTATCACATTGGATCAAATAACAGTTAAGCCTAAAACACATGTTCCACGTGTGACCGGATTTGATGCCTGACCTTTAGCGAGACGCCCTAGCCGTGCTAATGTCGCGTGCACACTGCACGGTGATAGTTTATTCACCTATGTCCTACACCTAGCCGTAATGCCTTCGATGTAACTTGTAATTTTGTTTGCGTTTTTTTCTGACATGTGGGTCGTAAAACTGGATTCTGTTGTTGGTCTTCGGGTTATTATTGTGGGTTTTTAAATCCTTACTAATATTATAAATGCGAAAGTAACTCTGTCTGTCTGTCTGTCTGTCTGTCTGTCTCTTCTTCACGCCTAAACCACTGAACCGATTTCAATGAAATTTGGTACAGATATAGTCTGGGACCCGAGAAAGGAGATAGGATAGTTTTCATCCCGGAAATCCCCCGGGAACGGGAACTTTTGATCCACGCGGAAGAAGTCGCGGGCAAAAGCTAGTTGTACTATCCTACTACTATTATAAAGGCGAAAGTTCGTATGTATGGATGTATGGATGTATGGATGTTTGTTACTCTTTCACGCTTAAACGGCTGAATGGATCTGGATGAAATTTGGCACAAAGATAGATTATAGTCTGGAATAACACATAGGCTACTTTTTATCCCGGGAAAATGTACGGTACCCGTAGGATAACACATCAACTGTGACGCGGACGAAGTCGCGGGCAGAAGCTAGTATACTAATAATAACATTGTTCAGATTTTCGTATAAGTAAAATAATACCAGCTTATTAATGTCTCACTGCAGAGCAAAGTCCTCTCCTCAAACATAGGCAGGAGCATTGACCACCATGCTTGGTTAAGGCGGATTGGCGATTTCAAACTTATAAAAATCCAGGTTTCCCCATGCTGTTTCCCTTCACCGATGTCAGTGATGTTGAAGATAAAATTAGAAGAATTGAAAATCACATTGGTCCTTGCTCTGTATCGAACCCCATCATGACATTAATTTAGAAACATGAAAATCTTACTAGAGTTATACACCTGATTTATCGTTTGCGTTGAATCCTTTTTCCTCTTTTCAATGACGTCTACGTTATATTATTCTGCGTGCTTACCTTGTTTGTCTTCAGGAATCAACAGATTTTTTCTTTAGAGGAAAATCTTTGAAGATATTACTTACCATGATGGATTTTCCAGAAAAGGTTTAGAAGCGTGCTTCCCAATTTTATTCTTTCCTGCCTTATCTTTAACATTACAAACCTGAAGAGTTTTTCGTTTGAACTTACCTCCCGAACTATTGTTCGTATTCTAAAACTTCTTCCACTTACAGGAGGCTAGTCAAGCTAGGTTATCTCTGAGTGCTATGTGCTACATTTTAATGTCATTAAATTAAATATCAGTAAGAAAAATTCATGCAGACAAATCGTACACAAGACTTATTAATGACATAAAAACCAATATCGAAAGACATACGCGCAGCTGCTACGCTAGACGGCTTGGGCTCGATTCCCTGGACGAGCAAAGTGTAGTTGGATTTTTCTATGACAGATAAGCAGCGGCCAGTAGCCGTTCGGAGTTAGGATTTGTACCCGGTTAATGGCGATGGGCTCGCCCCCTATTACATGAGACCCAAAACATACCTACCGGCGAACTGTGGGTGTTGGTACACCTCTACCTAACCCTGCGGGAATACATGCGTGATGGTGTGTGTTGTGCGAATGACATACTATTTGTTTTGTTCTATTCACTCATCCCTACATTTCTTTGTTCGCAGGACCGCGTACTGAACATCACAAGTCAGATAATGGACCAGTTGCTGGGAGACGAGCGGGTGGCGCGCGGCTTCCGTGTCAAGTTCCCCGAGGACGTGCTGCAGGACAACCTGGCTGGACAGCTCTGGTTCGGCGCTGAGGTTGGTACAAAGTCTTATTTACAAGTTAGATGAGGGTCTACCAATTGCAACAAGCGAGAGGCGCACGGCTGTTAGGCCATTTTTCCTTAAGGTGGAACCTCCACGGTAGCCCGCGAAGTTCAAATTTGCTTACGTTTTTTGCAATTTGCAAGTTAGTATTAAGTTATATGTTGATTTAAGTATAATTCGCGGCCGTAAGAATGGTGTATTTTCAGAATTATAACCATTTAAGTCAGCAATAAAACTCCATAGGGCCAGGTAAACCCAAAGAATGACTTTTTCATGAAATCTTGACATTTTGGAATTATACCGACTTATGGAGTTATTTTACTGATTTTAATGGTTAAAATTCTGAAAATCCATACTTCTTACGCCCGCGAATCTTACTTTAATTAACAGTTAACCTAATACTGCCTTGCAAATAGCAAAAAACTTAAGAAAATTTGAATTTGGCGGGCTACCGTGGAGGTTGCACCTTAAAAAACCCCACATGGTAGAGTCACCTACCATGGGGGTTTTATGTAACTTCAATTATGACTCTTGTTAAATTCTAATCTATATTTCACGTGGGTGGGATATCCCATCAATCTAACGATCAAATACAATTACTTACGCAACTTTAGGTTGTCGTAGATTAATGTCACTTTTGTATGTAGATTGTTAGTATGTCAACGTACCCATTCAGTCCAAATTGGTGCAGGTCAAGGGTTTCCATGTACGGTGGTCTTGAGTACAATCGAACTAGCCAATAAAACAATACAAACAGACTGTTACCACACTTAGTTCCTAATTCCTTATGTAAATATCGATTACCTACCTACCATTATCGTAACAATGACATAGATAAATAATATTTCGTGGTTATTGACCATTAGGTATATACTACATACCTACGTACATATGGGGTGTAGAAATTAACATAGTCGTCGACTACCTAGTCTACCTACGCATACTGGCCAACAAACTAAAGTAAAGGCAGATTTAGATAGGGTCAGTGCAGGGGTAGGGTAGGGGTAGGGGCAGTGGATTTGTGCCCGGTTAATGGCAATAGGCTCGCCCCCTATTACATGGGACCTAAATATACCGGCGAACTGTGGGTGTACATTGGTACATCTCTGCCTAACCCTTCGGGGAATACAGGCGTGATGGTATACGGTCAGTGCACAAGTCAGTTACCGGCGCCAGTGCCCGTGCCCGCGCCTAGTCTGACTTCTAAATATTCATGTGCGAATTTACAAGTCAGCGCTGACTTCCCGCCACTGTACTAATTTGAAATCAATTTATACGGGGTTTTTTTTCGGGTCAGCGCTGACCCTGTCTAAATCTGCCTTAACGATGAGCGCAAATTTTTGCTGGGAAACTATAAAAACTTTTTGGTAATTCTCAAAGTAGCATTGTGCGTATGGGTGCATTGCATGCAATAGTACTGGCATCGTATGTGACTTATAGTTATAGTTGGTTTTCGGAAGAAAAAACGTAAAAAAAGAAGTTTAACCTTCAATATGTCCACCTTTAAGTAACATGTTCATAGTCACGGTAATGCGAGAAACTGTAACTTTCGGCTTCTATAAATGTCTTTTTACACCTGTCGGATATCTGAACAAATAGAACGTATGAAACGGAAAACGCATGTCACATGAAAATTAAATTACGAAACTCGCCCTTACTTCTACGAAGGAAAGCGCTATTAAAGTCGAATATTTTCCATAGATATGCAAGTACAGTCAGTTAGTTAGGTAGTTCCAAGGTTAGTTACAATGTTGTCACTTGTACTATCTTATAACCATAACATTAATGACCTATCAACTGGAACGCTGCGTAACTTATGGATAGGGCTACCATCATTTAAATGGCCGATACCGGACAAAACTTGTAATTCCTCGGATATTTGGGTAAAATAGATTTTTTTCCCTGACACCCCTTAGAAAAATATTTTTAACATTTTAATCTTCTTGAAACTCCCTTTGGGATTTTCGGACTATCCTCAGCCGCCTTCTAAAGTACGGCAAACACGGGGAATCCCGGACGCATGGCAGCCTTGCTTATGGGCCATCCTTTACGTTGTAAGCAAATAACGGCGGCAAACGAAGAAATAAGTTGATAATATGTAGGTAGGTAAAGAAGCTATTAATATGTGAGTCACGCAACCTTTGAACGAACATGCTTCGGTATTATACAAACACGCGCTTATAATATTTTACATAATATTAGAACTGCCTGCCAACACGTATGTCTTTAATACAAAGGGCTTGGCCTCATGTGGGTACATAAAATAGCGATTTGTAACTGAGCTTAGTTCTGCTAAAAAGAATCAACACACAATTTTTTCCACGAAATTAATGATGATAAACTTATTCAATATACCAATACCAAATGTGTTACATTATTATACAGCAGTACGAGTAATAGTTCAATGTACTTACATCTAAATCATATGCGTTGAGAACGGATTTTAAATTAATGAGCATTAAATAATTTAATCATACATTAAAAATTTAAA
This sequence comes from Caradrina clavipalpis, assembly GCA_932526535.1. Taxonomy (NCBI): domain Eukaryota; kingdom Metazoa; phylum Arthropoda; class Insecta; order Lepidoptera; family Noctuidae; genus Caradrina; species Caradrina clavipalpis. The sequence goes on from OW052110.1 coordinate 6,423,976, forward strand.
AAACCCCCGACACAAAATCCTAACTTCCCTTTAAAAAGTAAAAAAATAAAATTCGTCGCGTTGGGGGACCGATGTTGCATTTAGGGTACGACCGTCCCAAGCGGTCCCCCAACGCGACGTATTTTATTTTTTTACTTTTTAAAGGGAACTTAGGATTTTGTGTCGGGGGTTTTTTAAATTTTTAATTTAATTTTTATTTTATACTTTTTATAGGTACATACCTATTATAATGTCGATTTTGTTAAGCTGTAAGTACATAGGTTCCTAATAATTTAATAACCCACATGACAAATCATTATTAGTTTTTCTTCCCCATTTTCACACCCATAACTTTTAAACGGCTCAACCGATTTTCATCAAACATGTCTAAGAACACTCGTACGTAAGTCACCTTTCATACAAAACAAACTAAATTGAAATCGCTTCATCCGTTCGGGAGCTATGATGCCACAGACAGACACACAGACAGACAGACAGACACGTGAAACTTATAACACCCCTCTTTTTGCGTCGGGGGTTAAAAATCATCGTAGGCGTTGATCGTAGGTTACTCAACCTAATCGAACTTACTGCCGATTTAATCCCATAGAGATTGTCATCGCTCATTTCTTTGCAAATGACGTCGAGATTGTTACCTATCTAGATTGTTTACAAAATTCGCACATCAACTTCAAAATCGAAGTATTGTTCGAATTAAAACCGTTTATTTTTACTCCAGTTTAGAATTATGTCATCCTCACTAATCGCGTTGAAAGGTTCTGCACATGTTCTCTCTATTGTAACATAGAAAAAAATTACAATAGCTGCCCTATTATACTCTTATTATGATCTCATTGAAGAAAATATAAACAGCTAGCTTCAGCCCGCGTCTTCGTCCGCGTGGCTTGTTTCAACCGCCGTAAGTTACGTCTTTGGTTAATCCCCGCTCCCGTGGGTCGCAGCTTGATGTTATACAGCGTATGTTACTCAGCGATAATGTAGCTATCTAACGGTAAAACAATTTTTGAAATTGGTCCAGTAGCTTTTGAGCCTATTTTTACAAACTAACAAAGAAATCTTACATCTTTATAATATTATTTTTTTTATTTTTTAAAAGAAAACGTTGCCCCACACTAGGAATTTCTCCGGTTTCGTGGGTGCGTTTACAAACATATAAACTCACATACACAAACAGCCAGACCCGGAACAACTATCTGTTGGTCATACAAATATTTGTTCCGTGCGGGAATCGAACCCGCGACACGCAGCGTAGCAGTCGATCGCTTGGCCACTGCGCCAACCGTGTCGTCAAATTTTATATTATTAAGTATAGTATATATGAGTTTTCCATATGATATTGTTGGTTGACCTTTATTTTTCCATGTCTAGGTTACAGTTATTTTTAGGACAAATGTGAGTCAGCCTTCCGCAGAATATTTGCTTTGATAATGTGTTTGACATAACATCCATGTTAGTAGACAAAACAGCTGTGTCTTATTTAGGACACGTAATGTAAGCATAGTGGGATCAATATAAAGCCTTCTTATAATTTTTATTTTCATTAACAAACGTAAAACATTGTGCGTATGGGGTTTAACAGCATGCAATAGTATAGGGGGGATTTCACAGTGTAGTTTTGACATTTTTAAACTTTTTTTCTTAGTGGTTCTCACTTTTTTAATGATATTTTAATGCAGATAGTCATAACCTCTAATCCTAGTTATAAATAGCCAAGACATATTTATGCCTTTTTATTGGTTTCGCGGTGGAAATCCTCATTGACTTCCTCCGGCGTGGTGGTTACGGACACTCTTAGACGTCAGACTCTTACCGGCTAAAATCACCGCAATATTCCTCTGCCTTTGGCCGGAGTTGCGGAATGCGTAAGCATAAGCATTCAAAGATTTAGCCATGGCATTTGCCTAACAAATAAAATGTTGGTAAAATTTGAAGTATGTAGGTAAGACTGTATTCTCAGTAGTGGGTCGCCCCCTATTACATGGGACCTAAACATTCCGGCGAACTGTGGGTGTACACTGGTACACCTCTGCCAAACCCTTCGGGGAATACAGCCGTGGTGGTATTGTATATGTATGTACATCTTTTTCAAAAAACCTTTACAATTTCCAGTGCCTAGCCGCGGGCTCCTCGATAATGAATCGCGAGGAGGAATCGGCGGCGATGCGTCCGCTGGCGAAGGCGCTCACTCGCAGCCTGGAGACGGTGCGCTCGCTGCTGCGGGAGCAGTGCCTCCGGCCGCGAGGCATGGCGCTCTCGCAGCACGACGACATGCTGCACGAGAGCTTGAGGATATTTGACAGGTGAGGGAAGAAAAGAGTAATAAGAAAATACCATAACATCATGCCTATGCGTCTCCGCACACGACCGATAATGGGACTGATTATTGGGATTTTTGACAGTTTCTTCTCGCTGACGAATAAATGAATCGGTCAGATACATAATGTCATGTGTCATGTGTGGAGACGCTTTATGTATTTCTGTCTATTTCGTTAAGAACTGTGAACACGACGCCACGGTCCCTCTTGTTACCATGAGTCGGGAGCCTGGTATTCGCTTGACGCGCCTCCTGACTGGAAGGAAAAGGAGAATTTCATTCAGACTTGTATCAGTCATCGTCCCGCCTGCCTTTGACGAGGATGCAAAACTGCACCTTTCAAATGAGAAATAAGTTTATCTTTGTGATGGCAAGGCGTCTGTCGTCAGGTGATGTCTAATGTAGCGAGTGTCCACAGTCACTTTGTCTGACGTCATCATAAGACAAAAACCAAATTACACCCAGTTTAAACTCCCGTTCGTCTCATTTCAGGTTGTTCGCCGAGTTCGAGCTATGTTACGTCAGTGCTATGGTGAATGTGAAGACGCCGCACGAGTTTGAAGCTCAACAACTTATCTGCGTTCTGTTCTCTGAGAGTCTGAGACGGGCTCTCAAACAGAACTTGCTCACTCAGGAACAGGTTGGTTAAGTTATTTATTAGTTTTGGCAAAACTAAGTTTAATTCAACTAAAATGAACTGGGTTACTCTAAAAGTGGAAGGATGAGGCACAAAAGCGTGAAGGTTGGAGGGACTGGGAAAAAACAGATGAGACGAGATGCGAACAAACCATTTAATAATAATAATACCAGCTTATTACTGCCTTACAGCAGGGCAAAGGCTTTTGCAGGCAAAGGCCAGACTTATATAAATTATATAAATCCGATGGGTTAGGTTCTGTCGCAGTGTTTCTCTTCACCGATGTCATTGATGTCCAAGATAAACTTGGAAAGTACATATGATAAAAAAAACCACATTGATTCTTGCCCGTTCCCGGTAGCCACTAACCCACAGCCTCGTGTATGAAAGGCCTAGACCTTAACCTAAACTAAATAAAGTGTTTACACAATTACAGGTGGACTCTTACGACCCAGCGCTAATGTTCGCCGTACCACGGCTGGCTATAGTAAGCGGATTGCTGATATATTCTAGCGGGCCGCTCAGCATTGACAAACCACCAGGTAAATTATTGCTTACGAGCTTACGGATCCCTAAATCATTTTTTTTTAAATAAAAAGATTAGGCATTCCAATTGTATTGTACCCATAGACCACACAGGGATAACGTAACTACCTATTAGCAAAAGAATTTGCATAATCGGACCAGTAGTTCCGGAGATTAGCACTTTCAAACAAACAAACAAACAATATTAGTATAGCACGATTGTTGAAGATGCCACTTACTTGTATGTATAAGGATAATTCGAATAGTTTATGACTTAAAAGGTTGAAGCTATAGTCTTCTTTTGGCATATAGACTATACATATACACACATACATTTATTCACATACATACACATATTCTTCTCATATACATATGCCATATTCATGACATACCATCACACTTGTATTCCCCGAAGGGTTAGGTTAGGTTAGGTTAGGTTAGGCAGAGGTAATACCAATGTACACTCACAGTTACCCGGAATTTTTAGGTCCCATTCAAAAGGGGGCGAGCTTATTGCCATTAACCGGGCACAAATCATGACCATATTCTTTGGCTATCGTCTTTCTTTTTCATATTATTACTGCCCTAACAGGTTGACCTTAAAATCTTGCCTTCTTTAACCCTTAAATGCATAGATTTTTATTTCCGGATGGAAAAATGTTTCCTAACAGGCCGCCTAAATAAGCTCTTCTTTAATTGAAGAGGTGACTAACACTTTCTCTTTGAACGTCCACAGAGGAGATGTCGGACATGTTCCGTCCATTCCGCATGTTGCTCCACAAGATCCGGTCGCTGCTGTGGACGCTGGACCGGCGCGAGCTGATGGCCCTGGAGCGTCTCCTGTGCACCAACGAGGACATCTCCAACCTGACGAGGCATCTGCCTGCTGGTATGTAAAGAAAAAAAATATAAGGGCTGTAAAAAGGTGGCATACATCCACACCATCACGCCTGTATTCCCCGAAGGGTTAGGCATAGGTGTAGGTACTAATGCACACTCACAGTTCGACGGTATGTGTAGTTCTCATGAAATAGGGGGCGAGTCTATTGCCATTAACCAGGCACAAATCCTAACTCCGAGCTGGTACTGAGAATTTCATAGAAAAACCCAAGAACACTTTTTCTTCGACCTGGGAATCGAACACAGGACCTCTAGTATAGCAGCTGTGCTTAGGACCACTAGGCCAACAGCGTTAGAGGCGGCAAACATCTTAACCAATTCTGGCGCCCACTGCGGCAATCCTCTGGTATGAAAACTCGTCTATTGATTGATGGACAGCATGTGTAGTTAACGGCTATGGGACCTGTCATTGTGGCTGTCTTTGGGGGAGGCCTATGTCCAGCAGTGGACATAGGCCTTTCCTATACGCGTTCGGGTGATATGATTATTATGATGTGTTTTTACTATACACCCCGTACATATGTATTTTCCTTTTTCCAGACCCTGAAACGTCAAACGACTGGTCGTGTCCATACCCAGACCTGGGCGAGTTTGTGTCGAGGTTCTACGCGGATCATGCCAACTGCCGGGATTTATACTCCCACCAAAGGTAAACTGGTGACTTTGAATTGTAACAACTGCTTGGGATTAAGTAACCACAAGAGTTCTTGAGGGCGACAAGTTGGCCTTTGACCTGCAGTAGAATTCAACACTCTTAGTGTGTCAATCACAAGCACATGAGATATTTCAACTTTGTCTCTGGGATGCAAGACTTTGTCTCTGGTATTGAAAATATTGATACGCAGCAATGACGACCACTTAACATCAGGCGGGCCGTTGGCTTGTTTGCCATCCAATGAGATAAAAAAAATCTTGTTAAGCTTTATCTACTTTGCAATTATTTTTGTTGTGTTTAAATACTTCATAATAAGTGACACCAATCACATCTCACCAAAAAATCTCACAACTATTTTCTCTTCCACAGCTCAACAGAACCCGTAATAACAGACGGCGATTACATCCCGGACAACATCCAGGTCATGACTCCGATAATCGACGGACTGCGACGTCTCAGCGAAGGGATCGAAGAGCCCGAGGGGCACGACTCCGAACACGAGACGATCAAGACGACGTCGCGACACTACTCGACCGACACGGCGAGCACTGACACATTCCAGACGAACGACAGCAGAGACTACATAGACAGGACGAGGAAAACTAGCAAAACTGAGAGCTCCGACCTCTCGTCACTCAGGAACTTATCAACTAACGGTCTCATGATGTTCGATCCGCTCGTCATCAACGCCGTCTCAGCCTCCACCAGCGACACGAACCGACAGCTGCCCGACCACGACCTTGTGACGTCACTCAACGAACAAGTCACGGAAATTGCCGATCGGTTGTCTTCTATCGCAGCCAGTGACGTAGACATACTAGATCACAACCACTCGTTCTCAGCGAACGATATGCCCACGTTAATATCGACAGACGATTCGGAAGCGTACGGGTTCTCCGGACCCAGGAATGAACAATTAAGCTGTTTGCCCTCCACGAGTCACGGGTATCTCATACCCAATGCCATCAGTCACGACCCCGCTGTACTTTCCTCTCTGTCACACAATAACTCGGCCGTCTTCAATCAAGAAGATGAGTCGAACAGCGACATCAACAGTGCAATGCTCAACTCTGATCTCCCGCTGATTATCCCAGATAATATTGACGCGGACATAGTCAACACTAATATATCAATAGCTAACGCCAATCTAAGCTCGCTGTTACTAACCAATGAGGAATACAATCATTTTGTTGATAACGAAGCCGCAGACGGTGATAACACGAGCTTCCATTCGGCGAAGATGACGTTAGACAGAGACGATGAGAGAGTTAAGTTTATGTTAGGTTACGAGAGCGAGCACGAGTCCCCGGTCGACTCGGGCGTCAGTACTGAAAACACTAGCTTAGATAGATCGCCCGACACCGACCAGAGCAAGGACAACCACTTCATGCAACAAAACAGGGTACTAAAGAGTCCAGACGCGGAGACAGACGATGAAAAACACACCAAAAACACTCTAGAAAGTTCCTTTTCCGATGTAAATAATGACGTTACTGTAAATATTAATTACGTAGAAGATGATAGTAGCAAGAATGAGGCGGGCTCGTCGGCCGTGATGGATAAGGTTATAAATAGGTTAGGGTCCGATGAGGAAGGGTTGAACGAGGCAACCAATGTAAATAGTGAAGCTAGGAGAGTGTTGCAAGATTGGGGAGCGAATGCCGGTGACGAGGAATACAGGACGATTGACGAAGTGATCACAGAATTGAGAAGGCATAGAGAAGCTGATAAAAAGATTAGTTCGCTAGTTGACGAAGACAATAATGTTACTTCTGCGGCCGATGTGGGTCCGTCCCAGTCTAGCCGGCCGAAGAAAAGCAGAAAGCAGAATACTAAGAGTAAAAAGAAGAAGAGTAAGATATGGTCGCCCGGTATGGTGATATTAGATAACCGGTCCGCGCAAAGCCAGAATAGTCCGTTGAGATTGAATTTGGATCATTTTGTTGATGAGAGGTGAGTTTATTTTACTTAATTTCTCATCTATACTTAATATCATAAAACTAAATAGTTTGTTTGTTTTGTTTAAATACTTTATACGCATATAGAGCCCGTTTATCGGGAAAGGTTTTAGACGTAAGACGACTGATACCGCGGGGTATAGCTATAAAATTGCATGAAAAGTCTTTAAAACAAAATAGTCTTCCATTGAGACTACATACATTTGTTGGTCTCCAAGTATTCGCGTTATTTGATCATTAAAACAAAGCCAAAAACGAATCACAACATCAATATATTATCTTATACTGAATCTCTTCAAAGTAAGAGTGAACAGGCTGCTTCTGGGTAAGCCCACTCCATCGTAGACTTTGTCTCTGTCACCTCTGACCAAGACTAGAGTCAATAGGTTACGCATATGGAATAAAAAAAAAACAATAGGTTAGCTATTTCGTTCCTTAAATTTTCTTCCTAATTGGGTAGATGACACCACTAACCAATAATTTCAAGAAACAACTTTACAAAAAAAAAACATTTAATTTTAGCACTAAAACCCGATGATTTTTTAAATAACTATAAAAATCGATTTTTAGTTGCTTTGAAATCAATAAATAGTTAGTTAGTGAATTGAGATGACAAAAAAGTGACGTCATAGTTGAGTATTGTCATAGAAAATCTATGGGGGAATGGCGTTTTGACAGCTCATAAAAAGTACGTCAATTGATTAGTGGTGTCATCTACCCAATTATCTGTTACCGATGATGAATCGAGCTTCTAACATTACATGTCCTAATTACTATGTTCTGTGTTTCCAGCGGCACATCGTGCGGCGCGTCGGAGTGCGCGGACGACGAACAGATAGCGCTCGCGTTACAGGCGCAGGAGCTGGCGGCGAGGCAGCACGCGCGCGGGAAGTTCAAGTATGTATATTGTCTTAGTCTCATTAGCCCTTATGTCAATGTCATAAGGGACATTATTGTCTAAAAGGGGATGTTACTGCAGATCTGCATATTAACTTGAAAGGCTCTTTCAAACTGCCGTGACATACAAGCAAGACTTTGGCGTGAAAAGAGTAATTTTCGCTGTACTAAGCAATCAAATATGATGATTATTTTAACATAACAATGTAGCATAAAAATTTAAATAGGCACGCAAATATTACTCAACGAAAATGTACTAAAAAGTCATTTTAAAATGATCCATAAATATTATAAAGAAGTAAAGTTTTTTGGTACTTTTTTGTTTGCTGTCTATGGAAGTACTGCTGCGATTACAAAAAATCTTTAACTTGTTCAGCTTCATTACTACCAAATGTCACATAGTGGGCTACGTTTTATGGTTTATTTTAATTACAAGTGCCCAAAGTCGCGAGCAGAACCTAGTCCTTTAATAAAACTGCATCATTGCTCTCACCAAACATACATCCAATCACTTATCACTAAAATTCCTCTAAATCCTTTCAGATCAAGCGAGGACCTTATCCATCGCTTATTCGTGTGTATCGCCGGCGTAGCAGACCAGTTGCAGACGAACTTCGCGGCGGATCTACGAAACATACTGAAGTCGGTGTTCCTTATGAACCAGTCGCCTGACCCCCCGGAGCCGGTGGAGGACAAACCGCCTGCCATCGAGTATGAGGCCACTGAGGATCAGGTCATACAGAACGGTAAGTTATGAGCAAGTTTATACCATAAATTAATTAAAATAGGACTGGCTTTCGTATTTACTGCTTTTTCGAGCTCAAATGACTTTTAAATGGAGTGGAACCAACTCAGACATACCATCACGCCTGTATTCCCCGAAGGATTAGGAAGGGGTGTACCAATGTACAACGACAGTTCGTCGATGTGTTCTGGTCCCATATGTATTTATAGGAGGCGACCCTTTTGCGATTTATCGGGCATAAATCCTAACTCCGCTGGAGCTGCTACTGAGAATTTCATAGAAAAACCCAATAACACTCCTCTGCCTGGGAATCGAAGCAAGACCGCTAGCGTAGCAGACGCGCTTAAAACCACTATGCTACAAGAGCCTTTTTTTTCGGATGGGAAATTATCAAATGACTCCCGCCCTGGGTGGGAGGAAGTGTCAGACTTTTACTGGCTAAAACCATGTTCCTTCTTGTGTCTTTTGCGTTGACCAACTCTGATGTATCAAAGAGAAATCAGCTGTTCCATTCAAATATGCTACCTACTACACAAACTAAATGTATGGAACAGCTGTTTCGTTCCATATAGTACCTTTCATCTTCTGAAAGAAGCGAAATGACTTAAAATCCAGCCTTTATAAACTAACTAACAGTACCTTAAACTCTGCAGGCAGCTCATTCGACAGCGTGTACTCTGCGGAGGAGGTGTACGCGGACAGCACGTCGGACTCCACGTCGGAGAGCGCGCGGCCTGCGCCTGCGCACGAGCGCAAGCAGCCCGCGCAGGGCAACCTGCAGGCGTCTGTGTCTACCGGGGATCTCACTTATAGGTGTGTTTATATAAAAAATAACTGTCTAAGCTTGCGATTCGTAATTTTTTGAATCTAATGGTCACTGAAGAGAATATTTGCTTCATCATCATCATCATTTTCTCAGCCATAGGACGTCCACTGCTGAACATAGGCCTCCCCTTTAGATGTCCATATATTTGCAATATTAATATTACAATATTTGCTTGGTCTTTATAAATGTATTTATTATGCCTCGTGGCAAGCAGGGACCACGAGGCAGCATAATATGAATGTTCGGTTCGATACCAAGGTCGGGTTATACTAAGAAAATGTATGTGTCAATTCAATGAATGGAAATGGCGCTCTTTGAGCGTCAAGAGTTGCAAGAAAAGCCAGCTCCCGACACGTCACTTTTCATCTATTTCATTTCCATCTAAACCTAGAATGTGTATGCATAGTAGGTGTTCTCATTGCGTTAACTCGCTTATGATCTGACTCTTCGTTTATTACGGCATGTGATGCCTTAATAAATGGGAAAGTGTGTTTTTTAACCATCCAACAACCTCCTTAGTTGTTGACCTGCGAGACTCCATTTTTTTTATGTGTGATAGTTAAGTAACCGATATCTGTATACCAGTGTGAGCAGCAGCCCCGAGCGCGGCACGCAGGCCGGACCGGAGCGGCTGCCGGAGTGGGTGCCGGACATCGCGGCGCCCGCCTGCATGCGCTGCCACGCGCACTTCACCGCCTTCCGCCGCCGCCACCACTGTCGCAACTGTGGTCAGTATACACATACTCACTATAACAGCATCGCCAGCCATCAATGTCATCGGCGGAATCGCCAACTAAGAATAGAACAGTTAGGTGCTAGCGCGTCTACCACGTTCATTTCAAAAATATTTAACGTTCTTGATTTAAAACGCTTATACGCTTATACGGTTCCAACACAGCAAAAAAATTGCCATTCAAGGCAATTTTTTTGCTGTGTTGGAACCGTGCTGTTGTAATTAGCGAATCTTACTAACAACTATTCTCACCTTTATAAAGATATTTTTAGCATGGGAAGTAAATTAAACGAAGACATAATTTTATTTAAAAAAATACTCAAGAAATAAGAATAGTTTTTGTATTGACAGGATTTTCACACATTTTGAGATCAAAGTAGTAATTCATTCATTCTGATTATAAATGATTTATTTAGGATCTCCAATAAAAGACATGCACAAACCATCGTCAACAAAAGACATATTATTTAAGCCTACTCCTTTACTTATAGAAGACTAGCTTCTGCCCGCGACTTCGTCCGCGTCACAGTTGATGTGTTATCCTACGGGTACCGTACATTTTCCCGGGATAAAAAGTAGCCTATGTGTTATTCCAGACTATAATCTATCTTTGTGCCAAATTTCATCCAGATCCATTCAGCCGTTTAAGCGTGAAAGAGTAACAAACATCCATACATACATCCATACATACAAACTTTCGCCTTTATAATAGTAGTAGGACTATAGCACATTCTATTCACGATCAAAATTCACTTCACAGGCAAAGTATTCTGCGCGTCATGCAGCTCAAACTCGATCCCACTGCCGCGCTACGGGCAACTGAAGCCGGTCCGCGTGTGTGACGAGTGCTTCCGCTCCATCGCCAGCCACTGTCGCCGCCCACAGACGTCGCAGCTGCGGTGAAACTATCCACCATACTCACTTACTCCACGCAAACTTACTCGCGAGTATCGTTTCAGAATAGGGACGCCAATGTATGTGATTGACGCAGCAAGATAGGCCTTAAAATATACTGAATTGGTGTATGTCAGTAATGATTAGTCCTAGTGAGGTTTGATTCCTAGGTCTGGTAAAGGGTTATTAGGTTAAATCAGTAGTATGAATGAGGGCTGACTTTTCAATAATCGGAAAACTTATCTGAATTATAAATATGATAGTTTGACATATCGTCTATACAAAAGCGTGTGTCAAACCGCACAATTTATTCTCCGTTAAGAGATATCTGACGATCGAAAACTCGGCCCCTAATTCTAATCAAACATGCTCTTGATATAACTGCCATCGCAGACTGAGATTAATTGATAATGAACTATGTATAAGTGATAGGAATGGAGTTGATAATTGCGTGTAAAATATACTTCTGTGCGGCGTTTATTTTTGTATCCACGGAATTATGCAATTTTCAACTCTATGGCCGTTTATTATAAATTAATTCATTGAGAACTGCGGTTGACCCTTATACCTAGTTTATATTAAAAAAAAAGTGACAAACATAAAGCAAATCTCATACAATTGACGCTTTATATGCTTTAACGATCGTAGTAGGTAAGTAAGTTTGTTAGGGTAAATGGTATTTGTTAATCTGAACAATCATATTTTAATACTATGTAGTTCATGATTGGCTGTTTGTGAAGCGTAAAGAGCAAGACAGTCTTATTGAACGCTCCAAAAATTATCTTGGTGCGAGGAACGTTATACGAATATCTATCTTAAATATATATGCAAAAGGTCGAAAACGACTTGCCCCATTAAGCTGAAAGACATAGATAGTTTATATGTACGTGACGTCAGCAAAGAACGGATTTGACTTTGCCTTTGACTTGCACGTGAACAAAACCGCGGGTAAATATTAGTTTTATATAAAAGTAGTTTTGAATATTCATTTAATACGTTGTCAAATCTTCAGTCAAGTAATTTAATTGGCTGGTATTATTTGACTAGAGATTTGATTTGATTGGCCTTCTAAAGACCGGGTGATAGAGTAGTCCAGAAAGCGTGTTTTAATGTGTTGTCTTGCTCTAACCATGCTACGCATACAGCGAATCTGTGAACATACTATTTTAACATTACACAAGTTTTTATCACAATACTTACTCTGGTGTTGACTTCGAATGACATGTCAAAACGATACCTCTAGGTTCCAAGGTCGTAAAGGTCGTGACCTTTGTCCTCCACAAAATGTCCTTTACGACTTTTGACCAAAAACACAGTACGACCTGTGAACTGTGTGTGATTTCGTCGTAGAATTTTAGCTTTCGGAATGTTATTCTTCCATTAAATATTTTTGACGAAGTTAACACCAGAATTGAACTTTATATTCTAACGTGTAAGGGTGATTATTCTTGTCTAATATATTTTATACTTATAGCAATTTATTTATCAGACAAAATGTGTTATTGTGTTCAAAATATAACTTGCGACATTAACTTTTCCCTTTATATTAAAAAAAAAACGTCCAATATAGTGTATTTTACAATCACCTGTGACCTGCGTGATATTTGAAATGTTATTCCAAAATACACTTTATTACTTTCGTATTAGGTGTATATTTGAATCTAAGCTTGAGACTTTAGATTCAAATAAACGCTTAATACATTATCTAAACGTGTTGATAGTCGTGTTGTAAAAATAAAATATTGTGTAATTTGTTTCATAATGACTGATATAAATTTTCGTGTAAGGAATTTCCATATTTTGTTAGGTAGCTCTCTAAAATATTAATGTTGTTGCTACGTGTTTTATTGTAACTTGTGTTGCTTGCATACGCCAATAAATGTGTCAATAGGAAATACATTGTGCCGTCACTAATATGATAGATGGCTTGTAGAGCAAAATTAGCTTTGTAGAGCAGCGCCATCTTTGTCACTCTTATGTGGGAGTCTCATTCTAACAATTACGCTAGGGCAATGTAATGACGTCATCGATGAATCGTTAGTGTACAAAAGTGTGTCTTCCAGAATATAAAGCAATTCGTTAAAATAATTTTGTATGTTTCATATCGATATGATGCTCAACATTAAACCATTTTAAACTAGTATGAACCGTTTATTATCACTAGCCATCATGCAGCCTCGCCACAAAATGCATGATTCTGAATTTAAAAATCAAAGTCTTCCTATAATTACTCATACTTTATAAGAAACTTGACCACCACAATCCGCCTCGTCCATGGTTTTATTTTAAATGTTAAATAAACATGGCATTTTAATTAATAATATTTAATAATAAATGTGGCAATAAATTTGGTATACGCAAGCAACACTTCGACGCCCCAAAATAAATAATGGAAATTGTTTCGTTTATAGATTAGTTAGGGACATTCGAGAAATATATTTTTAAGAATACGTCTGATTGAATTTTTAGGTCATTACTTTATTGAGTATGGCGTAGTGTTGTGACAGAAATGTTGTATCTATGACACTTGAAACTCTATCTTGTCTATACCACGTCTCTGTCCCCACCCTACGGTCTACGATCTTAATATTAATCTAATCTATGACTTTAAATAAAAAATAAAACTTTAAAAAGATTCCATAATTTTTATATCCAACACTTTAGATTTTTAAGCATTCTTTTAATGTTAAGCTATAACGTTGAATGTTTGTAAATTTTGTAAATGTAATGAGTGTACCCACATACCCATAGATTTTGTATATTGCAAAAGGTGAATTATGATAGCTATTTTCAAAAAATGTTATAAGTGATAGGTATATGATATTTTAACGTGTAAATAAATTTCGTTATTAGCTATCAATCGTTTTATTTTTTTATGATTTTGCACTAAAAACTGTTCATTTTATTTCTAACCAATTTTTTTTTAAATTATCGGTAGTTGTGATAGAATATTTTATTTTTTTATTACGGCATTGTCGTCGAGTTACAGAGTTAAAAATGCAATAACTGAATACTACCTTTAATTGCTTCACAAATAGCGTTCTTTAGATATTTTAAGTAACTAATACGTAATTTTTCTATTTGAGCTGAACAGTGAATTTGTGTATGTGACAGATACACGCACTCATGCGCAGTACGGTAAATGAAACTGTATAAAAAAATTACGGTCTCCTATTTATGAATAAAATACGAAGTAAATGCGTACCATAATGTCAAAGATTAAAAAATAGAGATATACTTAGCTTTAAATACGTATCAAGTGACGTCACTCGCAAGGTGACCAAACGCGAGTATCGCTGTAAACTGTTTAGATATCTCTTAACAGATAGAAAAGTGATAAGCGATTGGCAATATCAAAACAACAGTCAATATTAAACCGTAGAGAACATCAGTCGATCACATCATGCCAATAATCATTCACAAAACTGATGTCAGTCCACCTGCAAGGGCAACCATGATGGTTGTAGAAATACTTGGACTGGAGGTCGAAACTCGCGAAGTAAACCTACCAACAAGAGACCAGTACAAACCAGAATATTTGAAGAAAAACCCACTACACTCTGTACCTCTATTAGAAGACGACGGCTTGGTCATATCAGACAGCCATGCCATCATAATGTACCTGACATCGAAATATGGACGACAGCAACAGACTTTGTACCCTAAGGACTTAGCAGCAAGAGCAGTTATCGATCAACGTTTATTTTTCGATGCTACAATTCTGTTTCCAAGGCTGAGGTCTGTTATTTACAGTGTAGTGAAACATAGAGCGCCAGGACCTAGTGATGAACAGATTGCTGATATTGTGGAATGTTATGACGTCACAGAGAAATATTTAGAAAAGGAATACATAGCTGGGAATATATTGACACTGGCTGATATATCGTGTGTAGCTACACTATCCTCTTTAGATTGTATTATTCCAATCGATAAAAAGTATGTAAAGCTTCATGATTGGTGGGCTCGACTCAAGGGAGAATGTTGGTACCAGAAGGTTAATGAACCTGGACTGAACATATTTGATCGTTTTATTAAACAATTTTTGTGAGAAAGAATTAATTGTGTGTATGTAGTGAATGTGTTTGTATTTTTATAAACACAAACAACGATTGAATAAAATTCTTTTGTGGGCCTTACTAGAGCATGCTAACCTAAGAAGATTTTTGTTTTTAACTGTCCTATAGCATTTTATATAAAATACACAAGTAGTATGTATCACCCATTGATGTAAATAAAGCGTTCACTATTACGGACTAAACTAAATAAATAATGTAGATAAGCGGGTATTACCAACTCAAATATCGATGGAATTAAGTTATATTTGCTCCGCGCGCTCTTACTCGGCGCTTTGTATAGGTATTTTATCTTACTACTATTATAAAAAATGTTTGTATGTTTGTCACTCAATCACACCAGAACAGCTGAACGGATCTGAATGAAATTTGGCACAGAGTTAAATTATAATCTGGAACAACACAGCCATCGTTTTTTTTCCAAAACATGAAATCTTTCGGCGGGATATTATATCAACCTACTATGATCACAGCTATGATGCGGTCGCGAGCAGATGCTAGCTTTATACCTATAAGGATCTGCTCCCTCGACCGATAATCGGGCCGATAATCGGTCGTGTGGGGAGACGTTAAAGCGTTCGTTTTAATAAATAATACCTAAGTATTGCCAAAAATCTGAATAGCAGTGAATTGTGTTATTTAGTGTCTATTTAAATAATATGTAAAATTGACATTGTTAATCGACTTTTGTTGCTGACCGTACTATAAGGCTGGGTACTCACTTAGCAGTGTAGCACGCAACGTATCAGATACGGTATCAACCTGTAAGAGGGTACGGCTCGTCCACGGTCCTCCGCATATCTAGCTACGAGCTTCCTAGCCGCCTTTGTGTTCGCAGTGAAACCGCCACTCGGCGGGTCACTGCAAGCTTACAGCGCTCCACGCGCGAGCGGCTCGCAGCGGGCTCGTGCCTACGTACTCACTTGATACCATATCTGATACGTTACGTGCTACACTGCTAAGTGAGAACCCAGCTTAAGGTGACGGGGGTACACTACATACAAGCGAATCTCCCGAACTGCCATACTTGGAATAACCGTGTGTATTACTAGTCTTGAAATATTTCATCATTTCATTCTTTGGTTGAGTGCTCGTAACAAATTAATTTTACAATTAATATTTTCTTCAATCAATGTATGTGACTGTGTCTGAATTATTGAACAAAGTCATGCCATCTAAGTGTTTTATTTACTTCTTCATTTGTGTAGTATGCTCTCAAGTTAAGTATTATTAAAGTTAATTAACTATTGCCAATATTATGTTAATTACATTAAGGGGGTATGTCCATGGTTGGATGTTGGATGGAGAGGAAGAGGGAAAAAGATGGATGGATTGTGTGAAGAATTATATTATGTGAAAGAGAAGGGAGTCAGTGATATCATAACGGTTGACAGGAAGGCATGGAAGAAGAAAACGTATTGCGCCGACTTCAAGTAACATGGTATAGGGGCAGGAAAATGATGATGGTTTTGTGCATGGTTGATCAGAAAGTGATCTTTATTCAGCATAATGCCTCTTGACAGTTCAAAAGTACCTGGATGTAAATGGTCTAATTAAAATAAATGCTTTGACTTTGATAGTTTGTGCGAGAAATAAGGAAGATATTAGATACCTACTGCACCAAATTGGTTACATGATGAAAGTGATATTATAACCAATTAATATCCTTCAGCTAGGTAATTTATATATTAGATGTATTAGATGACCTATCTATTGATCTATAATTCTGGATTAGCGATACATACGAAATGGGGAGTGGTTCCTTTCTTATTGATTGCAATGAATGCTCCATTGGTTCCTTGGTCGGAAGCGCGACTGCTAGGCAATAGGGTCCTGGACTTAAATCCTAGATCAAGCAGTTTCTGATATTGGTTTTATCTATCAGGAATCCTCCATTAACCTAGTGATTGGAAGAATCGTTTTTTTTTTATTTACACACAGATTGATTATATATTTTTTTATACAGTTTGTCTGTGTTTGCAAAGAATAACACGCGGAAAGGTAGACGAAAAAGGAAAAAAATATATGGTGAGTTCTAATGATAACAGTTATAATAATAGTGTGTAGTATATAATGCGGCGCGCCCGTCATTGGCGGTGCAGCCAGTCGGGGACGCGGATCATGCGTTAATTGAATACCGAACTCCTGACTCATGGCAATAAGAACAATCGCGGGTTTTTAGTCCGTAAAAGTTCGACATAACCTTCCATTCTCCCGCCGCGGTAGACGCTCTGGGCGTCGGGAGCCACGAGACGACTCCCGGCCACCGTAGACGCGGGTCTGTGGGCGGTGAGCAATGGGTAGCTCACCGACCGTACGTTAACTAAGTAGCGATAGTACATGTCGACGGCGCGTTCGTGTTCCACGCGCGCCTCAAAGAGATGTCAGCAAACTTGGAAGGGGCCACTGAGGGCCGATGCCTGCCGGGGCTGCGGGTTGTTCGAAAGAGATACCGCGCCCCCGGAACGCAAAGGGCACATGAAGGAACATAGACGGGTTTTAGTCAGTAAAAGTCTGACACTCCCTCCCGCCCCGCCCAGGGCGGGGGAATGTTATTTGATGATTTCCCGTCTTAAAAAAAAAAACCTTCCATTCTCCCCAGGCGAAGTAGAGATCCCCACGAATAAAAAGGTTAACGCGTGAGTCTCGAGTGTCGGAGCTTTGTAGCGACCACAGGTGGTAGCAACAGCAAGTGCACATGGTCGGTAGCAGCCGCTTTGTAGCTGTAGCGTGTGGGCCGTTGCGGATTTTTTTCGAATCACCGCAGCCATGGAACGCAAAGAGCATTACGAGAAACATAGATGGGATTTAGTCAGTCTCACACTCCCTTTCGCTCCGCCCAGAGCGGAAAAAGTCACGTGATGATTTACTAACCTTAAAAAAAGCATGGATCCCGTATGCGGCAAGGTTTAGCTGAATTGCCAAGAACTCTCGTTCCAGGTATACCTCCTTAAGTCTCCATATTCTAAGAATCAACAAGATGATTGGGTATGTGGTGGTATTCTAGTGTCATCGAACCATGTGCTCACTTCAGCATCGTGTCTGACAGAAGTCAACCACATGTATGTGATAGCTGGGTACAAAAAGCGTGTCACTGGCATTAACGTTGAATACGACGAGTGTACTCGGACAAGGAAACAAAAGATCGTCAAGACTTTGGTTCCGAAAGGTGAGCATATTTATTTTCTGCTTCATCATCATCATCATATCAGCCTATAGCCGTCCGCTGCTGTACGTTATTCTTTTTTTCTGATTAGAAAAAATAATTTAAATTTTTATTTTGCATAAAATATTGTACTGTTTCACATATTTTGCATAGGTAGATAATCAGCATGCCAAAGAACTATAATTATTACCTACTATAATTGACCCCCAGGTTGGGGTCTATAATCTGGGGTCTTTTTAATGTGTAATTTTTTTTGTTAGGGACGCCTTTCATCCATTCTGTGTCTTTATTAATAAATCAAAGTTGAATTGATAATTCAAAAACAGCTGGACCGACTTTTATGATTTTTGATTTGTTGGATTTATCTACGCCCCGAATAGTAAGATAATTTTTAAAACATGGGAAAGAATCACAAAAAAAAAATGTAATGAAGACAATTCATTTTCATAAACATTTGGTGTGGAACTGCTTTTTTGATATCTTGGTGATTCTGTAGTGCTAGGAAGTCTTTTTTTGTTGTTGATTTATATTTAACTAGCTTTTGCCCGCGACTTCGTTTGCGTGGAATAGTGACTTCCGGCAGATTTTAACCAATAGATGGCGCTGTATGTCCTAAATAAATTTTATTTTTTATTTTTTTGTAATAAAAACTATCCTATGTCCTTTCTCAAGTTCCAAACTAATGTCTGTAGCTTTCAAACAAATCGGTTCAGTAGTTTAGGCGTGAAGGAAAAGACAGACAGACAGACTTTCGCATTTATAATATTAGTTAGGAAGTTAGGATTAGGATATCAACTTGTTTTTGGGCTTTTGTAAACAACATTTTTTAAGTTAATTGTGTCACTTTCACGTGAATTAAGGGTTTTTTCTTTGTTTTACAGCGTATGGTACTTCAAAAAGCGTACAATATAACATCGGCCTCGGGGTTACAGAGAAACCATATAACTTTTTCGACGTGTCCTACCGCAATGTTTGCTCCTACGAACCGGAGGCCATTTCTATTAATTATTCTAGAGACATGGAGATTCCTCATAGATCTGTGTTAATTCTTGGTTGGGGAGAAGCTATATTTTCAAAAGTAAGGTTTTTTTTTTTTTGTAGTAACTGCCTCGGTGGCCTTGTGGTTCAAAGCGCGACTGCTACGCTAGAGGTCTTGGGTTCGATTCCCTGGTCGAGCAAAAAGTGTTATTGGGTTTTTCTATGAAATTCTCAGTAGCAGCTCGGAGTTTGGATTTGTGCCCGGCAATAGGCTCGCCCCCTATTACATGGGACCTAAAAACATACCGGCGAACTGTAGGTGTTCATTGGCATACCTCTGCCTAACCCTTAGGGGAATACAGGCGTGATGGTATGTGTTTATGTTTGTTTTTTGTAGCAGTAAAGCTCTTTGTGAAGGAACTCGTTCGAGGAAGTACTACCACCATACATACCCATTTCTTCCGCAAAACAGCGTTGCTGTGTCCCGGTTTGAGAAGTATGGCTGCCGATTTAATTAGGGGCACATAACGCATTAGGGGCAATGTAAAGTATACCTAAATGCCCTAATTTAAATAAATGACTTTGATTTTGCAGATAATAACTTATTAACAACAACTACAACAACACACACACAACAACAACAACAACCACCACAACAACAACAACAACAACAACAACAAAACACAACACAACAACTACAACTACAACAACAACAACAAGAAGAACAACAACAACAACAACAACAGCAACACAACAACAACTACTACAACTTATTAACAATAGACTAATATATTATCTTTATTCTCCTAATATTTGCAGCCCAGGCCGGGTACCAACAGAATTTCAGGATACCTGATGGTAGCACGCACAGTAATAACGAGTACTTCATTCTGCCGAAGCATATTTGCCATAAATATGACCGATTACGTTATGTGCGTCCATGGGTTTAATGGGGTGTCTAACACTGAGCATGGAGTAACGACATCTTTCGAAGCCAGAAATGAAAATGTTATACATCTGCTGAGAAATTGTTATGAGGAACAATTTAGTTCTAATGAGTCATATGCAAAGGTCAGTAACCTAATACCTATAAATAGATGTTCAAACTCACTTTAGGGTTCCGTACCCAAATGGTAAAACGAGTCCCTATTGCTAAGACTCCGCTGTCCGTCCGTCTGTCACCAGGCTGTATCTCATGAACCATGATATGTAGTAAGACAGTTGAAATTTTCACAGATAATATATTTCTGTTGCCGCTATAACAAAATATACTAAAAGACAGAATAAAATAAATATTTAAGGGGGCTCCCATACAACAGACATGATTTTTTTGCCGTTTTTATAAATAATGGTACGGAACACTTCGTGCGTAAGTCCGAATCGCACGTGGCCGGATTTTTTAAGGAGCTGTGGTCAGAAGTGACATACAGGGATACTCTTCGGTCACCATTCAATTTTTAAAATAGAGGTCTTTTAATTAATTTATTTTCATAATAATTATGTAAAACATTATAATCAAGTAATAACAAAAACATATAAAAACATTCACGGCGCACGGCCGGCCGGGGGCTGTGCGGGGTGCGACGTGTGAGGGTGGGGAGCGTAGTGCGTGCTGTTTGTGTGCGTTACCAAATTTTGAGGTAAGCGCATGTGCAGTCAAGTTAAACCATCTATTGTTGAACTGTAGGTAGGTATTTATTCCACACGTTGTGAATTTAGTAGCGGACAATGGTGAAAATCATGTTTTTTTTTATTGCAATAATTGATAAGGTTATCGATTCTTAATCATTTCTGAAAATTTGGATGGTGGTTGCAAAATAGCCCTGTAGACTAAGTCTACGATGGAGTGAGCTTGGGTAAACTCACTCCTGGGCTACAAAACTCACTCAAAGTTAGGGCTTCTTCTGGGTAGAAGAAGCCCTAACTTTGAGTGAGTTTTGTATGAAACCGAATGTAGCAGAAATTACGCGACTACAGCTCAAAAAATTACGCTCGTCTGGCTTCACCCTAAATAGGCTGCCTTGTACAAAATAATCAATTTTTTTTGACAATGTCAATAAGCTACAGTGTAAACTGCTAATAGGATTTGATTTCAGTGCTTGGAAAGTGTCGAACTCTACTCAAGACGGATGTTTTTGTTCTCGAAAGATGCCAACTCGTCTGTCATCAGGATAAAGGATAAAAATAAAAAGTCAACAAGGATGATAAATATACATAGGAATGGTACAAAATCCCATATCAGACAGGGCACTAGAGGCATTTGCCAGGTAAAAATGACACTTATTGTAGTTGAATACGAGTATTAGGGTTGTATTGGAGGCCTTATTGGCAGAAGCGGCCGCTCGCACGTTTTACATCATCATCATCATCATCATATCAGCCGTAGGACGTCCATGCTGGGCATAGGCCCCCTACATAGATTTTCTAACAGACCGTTGTACATAATATATGTCAATGTAAATCAAACTCCGCTATAACTGCGCAAAAAAATTACGGAAGCGGATGCGGAAGCGAAGGTATGATTTCAGCTTGGAGTTCCAGACTTACGGAGAAGGAGACAAGGTTCTAATATAACCCTATTGAATAGTTAAACCAGAACAAAAAATATATCGCAGGGTTCTTTTTTTTTTTAAAACTTCCCTAACAAAGACTTCCCCCGCCCTTGGCGGGGCGGGAGGGAGTGTCAGATGTTTACTGACTAAAACCCATCCATGTTCCTTCTTGTGCCCTTTACGTTCCGGGGGCGCGGTATCTCTTTCGAACAACCCGCAGCCCCGGCAGGCATCGACCCTTAGTGGCCCCTTCGAATGTTTGTTGACATCTCTGACGGTGAGGTACCTATTGCTCACCGTCCACAGACCAGCGTCTACGGTGGCCGGGAGTCGTCTTGCGGCTCCCGACGCCCGGAGCGTCTCCCGCGGCAGCTGCTGGGACTAGAGACTCTTCTCTGCCGCTCCCGTCCCGCCACCTCCTTCTCTAGCATTACAGCTTCGCAGAAGGAGGTGACTGCTTCCCATTCCCTCTCACTCCGGAGCACGGCTTGCACCAGCGCCGGACGCGAGAGTTGGCCGCCATGAGGATATCGCAGGGATGGGATTTTTTTAGTCCATTTCAGTTTTATTCAGTGCTGTTCTAAATATCTTTATGTATTAAGTGTTCCAAGGTGTAATATTTCAAACTCGTTATGTATTACAGAATAACCGAGGTGGACCTTTAGTGACATTTGCAGGCCACCACCCGTCAGTCATAGGGGTCGGTCAAAGCAGTGCATTTAATAAAAAGTACCAATGTGAAGGACCCTACTTCTATTTGAGCACGGCCCGATCCAGTGTTTTAATTAAATGTCTACTTTCTTACAATAAGACTACGTAAGTACCAGGATTTTTGCTGAATCCATACTTATATCTTAACTAATATTTTAAATGAGAAAGTAAGTTTGTTTGTTACCTATTCACGTCGAAACCACTGAACCCAACTTGGTAGGAAAAAAATATATAAATAATATACCATCACGCCTGTATTTCCCGAAGGGTTAGGCAGAGGTGTACCAATGTACACCCACAGTTCGCCGGTATATTTAGGTCCCATGTAATAGGGGGCGAGCCTATTTCCAGGACTAACTATTAACTTGGTAGGACTATTTTAAAAACAGCTTTCCCATACCTTTCTTACACAAATAGCCATACTCGAAACAATTATTTGTAGGCCGTACATATAATTTCTCCGTGGGGGAATCGAACCCACGACATGCAGCGCTGAAGCCAATCGCTTAGTCACCGCCAAGTCGAGCCGATTTTGATCGTGTTTTGTCTGCAAAAGTTGGATTTTGAAAAATGGACAATTTATATTAATCTCTCCTTCCACGACCGACTTTATTTGACCGGATTTTTGTCGTAGAGAATGAAACATTATGAATTCATACACACCAACGCACACGGCCGATAAAAAGTAGGTCTCACGAAACTAAGGATTTATTGAATCGGTCCGATAATTGGACCTACAAGAAGTCGGTCGAGGGCGGAGAGGCTTAGGCTCTCTGCCCACGACCGATTCTTTGACCGATTTTTGACAGACTTCTTTGTCAGCGAGAAGAAATCTGTCAAAAACCGGTCGTGGGCGTAGAGCTTTAATGTCTGATGTTACGTAAATAGCTGTAAGATGATGTCTGCAAGTCCTTTCAGGAACAAACAATGTCAGTTAAAGGAGTATGAGGTTAAAGAATATCCTGTCGACTGGCCGGGTCAAAGAGGAGCTGTGAAGACGAGTAAGATATATATACCATCACGCCTGTATTCCCCGAAGGGTTAGGCAGCGGTGTACTAATGTACACCCACAGTTTGCCGGTATATTAAGTCCCATGTAATAGGGGGCGAGCCTTTTGCATTAACCGGGCACAAATCCAATCTCCGAGCAGCTACTGAGAATTTCATAGAAAAACCCAATAACACTTTTTGCTCGACATGGGAATCGAACCCAGGACCTCTAGCGTAGCAGTTGTGCTTAGGACAACTAGGCTACCGAGGCAGTTTTTCAGGGGTGTCCGGGAATAATAACTCAATTTCTACCAAATGTCCAAGGGTTTGTAATTTTTTTCGGCGTCGGCAATTTAGGTGGTGGCAGCCCTAGATAAACATGACGTGCCGACCTAACTACCTAACAAAGTAAATAATTAATTTTCCTATTTCAGAACGTGTCCAAGCAAAATTAAGACCTAGCCACGACAATATACCTGAGATAGAATTTTTTTGCTGTTTTATTTTTTAACTATAATAATGAAATACACAATACACCCAGTAACTGGGTTGTGGAGGTCAGATAGGCAGTCGCGCCATGTAAAACACTGGTATTCAGCTGCATCCGGTTAGACTGGAAGCCGACCCCAACATAGTTGGGAAAAGGCTAAGCAGATGATGATGAATGAAATATACATTGCATCCCTACATTGTGAATTTCATTATTTATATAGTAATGAAGTCTTTAAGAACGAATATTCTTTTTTTATTTAAAAAAAAAGGTTGCCCCACACTAAGAATTTGTGGAAAAATAGAGAGTTTAAACGCGATAATTTCTTGTACTACCAGTTGCATTGGAAAAAAAAACCTATATGGTATCCCGATTCATGAGAAATACGCATCCGGTCTGCTGGAGCCTTAATATCACGTTACTAAGAACGTGAGAGGAGCAGTAATCAAGACATAACGTGGAGGGAAAAAAAGCCACGCGATCGAAGTAGCGGGCAAAAGCTAGTGCAAAAACTACTTCTGGGAAAGCTCACTCCATCGTTGACTTTGTCTACGTCACCTCTGACCTAGACTAGAGTCAAGAGCTTATCTATCTCATATAAAGAAATAAACTATTTTTTCGATGCAATATAAATTCTAGATTATAGTTATTTGAAAACTTTCAAACTATTACTAATTATTTTAAATGTATTTAATAGCTTATCATAAATAATATATCATTAATGTATTTAATAACTGTATACATATTAAACACTAGGGCACTGCGTACAAAAAATAGTTCATGTTTTTATTATGAAGTATTTCTTCACCATCTGCTGTATTCAGGTATAATCTGGATATTCTAATGGTTTTTGGTGACGCAGTTGAACTTCATGCCTGAAATAAAAAAAAGGAATTAGTGATCTCATGGTCTCATGGTAATTAATATGATGCGTAAGCCAAGATCTGAAGGCCAAATTCTACCAAATAAAACATTCAGCATCTAGTCACAATTTCATCTCAACGTTAAAATCAATGTCTATTCTTTTTATTAAATAAGATGCATATTTGATAGATTGCTTCGGAGTTTGGAAAGCGATCGTCTTTAAAAGTTTGTAAAATTGCCCCCTGATTTTATTACTGACATAGGATTGCAAAGAAACTGATAACCGGTGTATGTACTTCGGAAAAACAATCGGAATTGTAGAAGTCAGAGAAAAAAGAAACAACTTTTGCTGGAACGAACCGAATCCGGAGGATTTAGAGACCATTCATAGGATCAAGTAAACTTGTTACTGTAAATAAAGAAATGCTAATTAAATTGTCATGCTCAAAATAGTACAAACTTTGATCCCTCTTTCATTGAACCTTTGGCGCCTGTTTGTTCAAACAGTCCCTTAATCGGATTAAATTGCGTTTTAATTTCTTGATCATGAGATACCTCATATTTTTCATCATTAGGTTTATTATAAAGATCCTCAAATTGTAATGTTTCTTCTGTTGTAACTGAAGCTGGAGCCCAGGGCCCCGATTTTGGCTCTTGAATTGGTGAAAGCAATTGCTCGAATGTTTGTGTGTCGTCTTGTGATGAGTTGATAGTGTGATCGCTTATACGCAGAATATTTTGCACGCGATTTGGATTGGATGGTGAAGGTTGCATGTAACTTGGCGAATTTAATTGATATTTATGTCCCAAATCTGGTTGCTCATATGGTTTAACAAGCTCTAAATTATCTCGATCTGGTATGTACGGATTTACACTTGATTGCTTAAGCTGTTCCACAATCGACGGGTTATGAAGTTTTTCCATTGAATGTTTGAATGTGTCATCATCTTCTCGTTGGTCTTCTGACATGATAATATCCAGTGGATTATAGGATGCCGTCGGGCGTGACTTAAGTGATTCCATTTTCATATGATCGTATGGCAATTGTTTTGGCTCATTATTTGAATATTGTGTTGGCCTGGAAAGTTCTGGCTGAAACTGATGGGATCCTGTTTCTTTAAAAGATTCTGCTTGTGCCACATTAAACGGTAGATCTAAATCCGGTAGTTGTTCAAACGGTGATAATTTAAAAACATTTTTTCGTGCCCGATTAATTGTTTTTACTGGTCGTGGTTTTAAGAATGTTGCTTGATGTTGCATGTATGAATATTCTTCCGAGGGCATAATTGGTTCAATTTCAGGTGGGTTTAATGTGGATATATGTTGATTATTATTAATTTCTCGTTGTGGTTGGTTTGATATCGATTCATCATTGTTGATTGGTCGTTGACTTTCATTCTGCGGTTCGATAAATGAGACGCTTTTTAGATGACTGTATAAATCCAATGGTTTAAGACTTTAAGGTTATTTGATTGAGCAAGTGTAAGCAATTTGTGACTGGGACTGATTGTCTAACGTCGGTTCTGATTGATTTTGTGATTTTACTTGTTGTTGGTGTTGCGTTTGGCCTGCAGACGCAGTTTGGTCTGCCTGCCGTAGATTTTGTTTCGTATAATTAGGATTAAATTGTGTATCACTTGCCTGGTGGTTGTCTCCTGGGCTCCGTATTTCCATTGAGTACGCTCTTTTGTGGCCTTGTATGTAATCGTCTAGGGACTCTTCTGTATTACTGTTTAAGTTTCTTCGCAAGTTCTCTTGCGGGTTAGATCTTTGGTCTTGTTGGTTGTCATCTGGGTGGATCTCTTCTGAATTAACATTTAGGATCGTTCGTGGATAACTTTGATGGTCTTTATGCTCATCATAGTCTCTTAGATCTCTTGTCTGTCTTATTTGAAGAGGTGTTTCTTCGTTATCTAACTGTCGTCGATTTGATGGAGATTGTTGGATCTTTAGTGGCGATGTTGTTTTGTTGTCTACTTCTTCGGGCCATTCTATTTCTATGTCTGTGACTTGATACCGTTTATCACCCATTTGGTCGTTGCAAGTTTTACGTCTGTAATGAAAGATTTATACGTTAGTAGTAATATAACTCTCCTCGCGTTTATTTCGCAGTCTGTTTTCTTTTGTCCGGATTTTAATAATCATCATTATCCGATATTTTATTCTATAGTAATAGCCTATAGTGCCTATATGTATGTGGCTGTATGTGTGTGGGTGTATCCTTAACATAGGTGAAGGAGCTCATTCGTAAAAGTACTACCGCTATTCTTATATTTGCCGTAAAGCAGCGTTGCTGTGTTCTGGTGTGAAGGATTCGGGTGCCATGTAATTACAGGCACATGAAATATTTGAACTTTGTCTCTGGGATGGCAACACATTTGCAAGGCCTCTGGTATTGCAGATGTCTTTAGGCTGCGATAACCACTTAACATTAGGCGAGCCGGCTTGTTGGCCATCCAATGACATAACATAACCACTTACCTAGTCTCATTTGTTTCTAGTAGGCATTTGATTATGTCGGTTGTTGATGCTGTACTAACGTAAATGCGGGGACCGACGCAGTCAAAGTTTGGGTTGCAAATTCCATTCAACGCCACTCCTAAGATTGTCTCTTCTGTGCCGACCCAAGCGACGAGGGGTCCTCCATGGTCGTTCTTTAAATTATTAAGTTAATAATATGAGTGATGTCGACTGATGTTTGTTTTAAAAACTTCCTAAGCTCTTAAGATATTGCCATTGGATTAATTTCAATGGCAATATCTTAAGGTGCCGGGAATAATCCCCGCAATGTTTATTCGTGTTTAAAATTGAATGGTGGATTGTTTCAGTACAGACAAATGCTCTTGGTGTGGGCGTGCCTTTAATTTTCTCAATATTTCAGAGTTGGAGGGTACCGTAATTAATATTTTTTTCTTTTTGAGATCCTTTTTTTTTTTTATTGACGGGAAATCATCAAATAACTTCCCCCGCCCTGGGCGGGGCGGGAGGGAGTGTCAGACTTTTACTGACTAAAACCCGTCTATGTTCCTTCATGTGCCCTTTGCGTTCCGGGGGCGCGGTATCTCTTTCGAACAACCCGCAGTTTTTGAGATCCTGCGGGATCTACTTTCATTATAAAAAAATATTATCAGAAAAAAATCCAATGAATTAAGATTCAGCTTATTAACCACATTAATGGGCATTTTCATTTTAAATGGCGCAGGTTAAAATAAATAAGCTTCAAAAACTACTGCAACTACACACTACAACTAGTTACTAACAGGACGTGACGGATATAGATCGTTTTTAAAACTAAATTTAAATACTCAAACAATATTATCAGAAAGCTGTAAAATTGTACTTTTATGCTTTCAGCAGTGTATAAGTTATGTATACCTAAAAAAGAAAAAATGACAAACTTTATATTCATGAAAAAAAACGTTACTAACTACAACAGTTCTTTTTTAACCATTTATTGTGCTGCAAAACTTACTGCACTAGCTGGACACCTAGCGCGACTAACTTCGAAATAACATTTTATACTTTGAAATTTGTACCCAGAGTTACCGTTAAAACCGAATTTTGATGATAAATGTGTGTATTTCATAGTAAAAACCGCGTGACTATCCGGACATGTCCGATAGTCGCGAATTCGTGGGACAAGCTTTTTATTAAATTATTATATATTTTTTTCACTAACTGAGATGAAATGCTTAGTTTAAATGATAAATTAACTATCTAACAATAAAATGAAAGTGTCGCTACGTTAGCTGTCGTACAAAAAATAACGAAAAAATTGAATGCAATGATGCAAACTGTCATGGGGACATCATGATTTTACACGATTCCGCAACATTATTAATTTAAATAAAATTAAATACGTGCTCTATAAGGAACTAATAAATTAAATCCACATATTTATAAAAATACCTACAGGGTACAATAGATTTTTCTTAAAAAAATTGTTTGCAAATATTTTTTTCATCATATTTTAGTCATGGGACAACCGAAAAACAGCCTGCGCCATTTAAAATGAAAATGCCCTAATATTAAATAGGCAATATTTTAGCAAATTTTAGTTTATTTTGAAACTTTTATTTCAAGAGATTTAAACTGATTTTTAGGGAATACCTGACATGTTTCGGGTAATGATGACTTTCTTGAACTTATGTCATCACCTTGGCTGATTTGTTTACTGATTTGACTAATATTGGTGTTATTCTGTCCAGAATCAATAACCTTTATAGTGCTCTGAAAATTTAATCAAAGTTTTATCATCATTTAATTCTTTTTAAGGATCTTCAACGAAAGATAGACGCAAATCATGACATACAAACCTTCCTATTATAAGAGGTACAAAGGCTATTGCTACCTAGGGCAACAAATCAAAGATTTTGGTAGTAAACAGGGTGGATTTTTGAGTCAAGGCAGTAACGGCCTTAACAGTTATAATTCCAGGAAAATGTTCTTACCATCATTCGTCACCATCCATCTGCCCTATTAATTCCTTTTTAAAAACGTTGTATACTTCTTTAACATCATAACTATGCTTCTTAATAACATTAATAACGTGTTAAAATACTACTTACTCCTCTCTCTGTACCATTGTTTAGAACAGAGACGTTACTACCGGGAAACTCTTCCAAGATGGGGTCCGCAGTAGTTTCATCGCCATCTTCACCCAAAAATCCATTCCCAGATGCACACAGTAGATATTTATTCACAAGTTCTTTGGAACCGTTTTTCGCAACAAGGTCAGCACAAAATGTATTGTTGATTATGGTCGTGGTCGCTTCTTGAAGTAATTGTGGTTTTGAATTTTCTTTTATTACCTCTTTGGACTGAGACTTCGGATTTTTCTTTATTATTTCCTTAGACTGAGTATTTTATGATGAAATAAAAAAACAATATTAAGAAGAGATTAACGAGAAAATGTAGTCGCAATCTCATCTCAGCAAACAAATGTAGAAAAATTAAAGACATTTTTGACGGATTGAGACTTAGATTAGATAAGAACCTACATAATACCGTGTTCCAAATTAGTGTAAATAATTATTTCGGTAAAGAAAAACGAATTAAATACCAACTTCTTTTTTTTCTCCCCATCCCAAAGCTATGGCCCGAGACCTCTCCACCTCAATATCTTTATCGTGGTTGATGAGAATGCTATGCGGTGCGTAAGAGCAATGAGTGAGGTACGACTGGTCATAGAAATTGTATGGTTCCTGCACTGTAGCTACACCAAGATCCACGTTCATCCATTCCAGCTGCTTGCCGATAGATTTCGCGTATTCTGTCATTAATAAACACTTAATTAGGGACATGCAGACCTATCTTAAAACTGTGTAAAAAAAGAATTGAATTTTAGAACTTAATTTCTTTACTATTTTCTACTTAGTAACATAAATATATGTATATTATGTACAAAACGTATGTATATATTTTGTAGCCGTATTGTAGAATACGGCTACAAAATAAAGTAACAATTAACAGTTCTTATGTAAAAGACATCATATTTGCGTAATTATTCACTCCTACCTTTTGGAAGGGGCAACTATGTACTTTTACGTTTCTATTCTTTTGTTTTGAATAAGACGTTCAACATTGCCATATATAATGGTCTAATTTTATATTTTGACTTGACCATTAAAAAAAACAATTAAATTCACGTTACGTTTACGCCGCGTGATCATGCATTCTCTGAAATTCAACAGCTATTGAATGTACTATTGTAATGCTAAATAGTTACCTTTTGGCACAGAAATCTTCACAATTCTTTTCTTGAAAGTACTAGTACATTTGTCCTTTTCAATATCTCTGCCGTGTATGTACTTCTTATAACCGGCTATGACGTAGATATTCTTTATCTCGACAAGACATGCCGCTGCCGTCAGTATCTGCGTCGGGGTAACAATGGCGCCCGCGCATATCCACGCGTCATCATCACCATTTGAATAAGGAGATTTGACAAAGTATACCTGAAATTGCAACATAACTTGACGCCTCTTGCTTGTGAGCCTACAGTATATGAGAGATGAGACGCTTGTTTGTGTTGATTGACAGTTTGATTGATACAGTCTAAGAGGCCCTGACAGGGTGTGTTGATTGACAGATTAATTGATGGATTGATAGATTCCAAGAGCCACTGGCTGTGTTTATTGATACATTTATACAGCTTGCGACGGCTGTGTTAATTAACAGATTGATTGAAACATTCGAAGAGCCTGCAATAGCTTGAATTGGTTTATAGAAGATACGTGCAAGAGCCCGTGTCAGGTTGGGTTAGTTTATTGGGTTTGCTATCTCCTAAAAGATTGCGATATTCTGGGTAGATAGATTGATTGATACAATGAAGGAGTCTGTGACAGTGACAGTCTAGCTTAGTTGATTGATACGTCGTAAATGCTTGAGATTGGCTAGGTTAATTGATTGGTAGATGCTTACCAGGTATTTCTTTCCCAATATGCTGTCATTTCCGAGGCCCATCCTTCGATGACAGTAACACACTAAAATAAATAATTCAATTTTATTGTTTCATTTACAAATTTTATGAGTATCAAAGATTTAAATCGTAAGATGTGGCGTCAGTCTTTATGTCACTCAAAAAGCGGCAATACTAAGACCAGTAATGTCACGCAACTGTCAAATGGAAGTGACCTTTTTTATGACCAAAACATATTCATGAAACAGAACGTCACCATCATTTGCCACAGTTGGGGGGCATATCTGATCGTTTAAATCTTTGATGAATACTTTGAAAGCGTTGGTTATGAATTATGAACGAAGAGTAGGGGGAGTCCAAAGAAACGATTATTGCATTGTGTCGCTGAGATGAGATAGCGACTTTTATTATTTACCTATGGGAAATCATCAAATGACTTCTCCCGCCCTTAGTGTCAGACTATTACTGACTAAAACCCATCCATGTCCCTTCTTGTGCCCTTTGCGTTCCGAGGGCGCGGTATCTTTTTCGAACAACCTGCAGCCCTGGCAGGCATCGGCCCTGAGTGGCCCCTCCGATTCGTTTTCTGACATCTCTTTGAGGCGCGCGTGGAACACGAACGCGCCGTTGATACGGTCCGTCATCAATTAACGTACGGATGGGGAGCTACCCATTGCTTGCGTTCACAGGCCCGCGTCTACGGTGGCCGGGAGTCGTCTCGCGACTCCCGACGCCCGGAGTGTCTTACGCGGCGGCTGGGACGAGAGGATCTACGCCCCTGACGTCCCGCCACCTCTTTCTCTAGCATAACTGCTTCGCAGGAGGAGGTAACTTCATTCCGAGAGTTCACCCCCGCCGAGAGATTGCGACTAGATGTTTTTTTTTTTATAAGTATGTATAGAATTAACCGTCAGGTCATTGGACCATATTGTTGGGATCTAAGCTCAATTAAATTATTAAAAATAACAACAGTAAGTACTTACACTTGAATACAGTTATCCAAATCAATATGTAAAAACACTTCAGCATCGTAGCGACATTGAATCATTTTTCCAATAAAAATATTTTCAGGCTCAATTTCGAGTGAGCGCTCAACCGTTGAATTGAATGATCGATAAATACTCGATTGCAATACTGCAAGGCTTTCATTGTTAGTTGTATACCGGAAAATGGAGTGAATAGAGATGCATGGTTGAATTGTGAAAAAACTTTCAAAGGGATTTCAACGTTAATTATTACTTTTTAATCGTAATTAAATATAAAATTCATTGCAGTTACACCGCACTGTATTTCGAAAAAGCCTCGGGAAAAAAACAATTTCAAAAAAAAAAAAATACCATCACGCCTTTATTCCCCGAAGGGTTAGGCAGAGGTGTACCAATGTACACCCACAGTTCGCCGGAATATTTAGGTCCTATGTAATAGGGAGCGAGTCTATTGCCATTAACCGCGCATAAATCCAAACTCCAAGCTGCTACTAAGAATTCATAGAAAAACCCAATAACACTTTTTGCTTGACCTGGGAATCGAACCCAAGTCCTAGCAGTCGCTTTTAGGACCACTAGGCCAACGAGGCAGTTAGTAGGCTTTTCTTTTTATATGTAGAAAAGTTATCATATCAGGACCGGTCATTGTGGCTATTTTTAGGAGAGGTATTATCATAGGCGTATATAGGGGGGGGGGGGGGGGGGCGGGTGGGCCGGGCCCACCCCAGAATGGTCTTGGGCCCACCCCAGGCTGTAGGGCTCACCTTCCGCCTGACCGCATTGCATCGCAGCGGCCATGGCATCTTAGGGGCCAGGCCCCCCCTGAAAACTAATTCTAGATACGCCAATGGGTATTATGTGCTGCACTGGATTTCGTTAGGCTGATACGATGATGATGAAAGATATTGTAACTCTCTTGAGTTGTTAGCGTTCTTTATTTTTATTTACATAAAATACACGTTAAAGTACAGTAGGTATTAGAAAAAGAGTACTATTTTTACAAACGTGTGGGTAATCACTGCTCTATTAGATAGGTTATTTAATTTTATTTTTATTTCTGTCCGCCACCTAAAAGAGAAGAATATCCCATCTTCCAGTATTTGGTTTCTAATTCTGCTTTTCTGCGTGATCATTAAGTTCTAACAATGCGATAGCAACTAATTCGGATTTAATAAGAAAAAAGTAGCAGGC
Source organism: Caradrina clavipalpis (assembly GCA_932526535.1). Taxonomy (NCBI): domain Eukaryota; kingdom Metazoa; phylum Arthropoda; class Insecta; order Lepidoptera; family Noctuidae; genus Caradrina; species Caradrina clavipalpis. The sequence goes on from OW052110.1 coordinate 6,457,482, forward strand.
CTTTGCCTTTGCAAAAAAGACAAAGTTGAAATAAAATAAAAGAAATTGCGCCAACATAATGAAAAATACAATAAAAATAATCGTCGAACTGCAATTCAATTATTCTGAAATAATCGGTCAAATTGTTTGCTGCATTTTTTGTAATAAATCATGGCTATGATTTAAAATGTTTGCAATAAATTCAGTACTAGTGTTCTTTTTTATGACAATTCTTAGTAAGTACATTCAATATACCAAATGTTGTGTTACATTAGTAGTAATAAAGCTCTCTGTGAAGGAGCTCGTCCGGGGAAACAGTACCACCATACCTATTTCTGCCGCAAAGCAGCGTTGCTGTATTACGGGTTGAAGACATTTTTCAAGTTTGCCTATGGGATGGCAACGCATTTGCATGGCCTCTAGTATTACAAATATCTATAGTGACTTTTAATTAACTAGACATATTTCAGAGAAGTAAAGTACTCGTGATTACGGTCAACTTTGACTTATGGGACCAATCCTGAAATGTGAAAAGAATATGCAAATATGAATATTTTAATACATTGTATCTTTACGTTAATTTCAGTGTCTAATTGCCAGCGAAGAGTACAAGACGGAATAAAACTATCTGTGGACAAAAAATACGTTGTAAGAAACATAACTTTTAATTTAACTCTCATCTGCCTAGACTTTTCTCAACTAAGTTTGGGTAAGCTTCCAGTCTAACCGGATGCAGCTAAATACCAGTATTTTATATTGAAAAAATGCCTATCTGACCTCCACAACCCAGTTACTGGGCAAAAAAATACTTCTTGGTAAGACTGATTGTGAGACAATCAGGCATCTGACTACCCGTAACGTATATTTGCAGGCATATTTAACCAAAGCGCCGCAATCAAAACTGAGTTATGACCATTGGATATGTGGCGGTGCCATCGTCAGTAGCCAGTTCGTGGTAACATCAGCAGCTTGCGTCGGTGATGTGGATTTCCTTTATGTTATAGCAGGTTACAGAAAGTATGTCCCTGATCAAGACCTAGAATTAGACCAGTGTACTTCGAAAATGAAAAAGAAAGTCATTTATACGTGTTTCCCTTTGAGTACGTATAATTATCTTTCTTTTTTTTTAGAAGCTTTTATTTAACTTTCTTTGCCTCTATGTATGTAAGTTGTCGCTTTAAAATTTGCAAACCATTTTTCAACCATTTGTTGGTATCTGATTGAGCTAAATGTTTTGCGTACACCTTTAGTTCTGGAGACAATACTATGTCCAAAAATTGAAATAATTTCAATATGGCCGCCGTTCCAAGATGGCGGATTATACTTTTTTTCTCAACCCCCTTAATATGGGTATTAAATGAAAGGGCTTGAAGAGTAGAAAACGATAAGTTTTTTTCTTTTTAGTTAGTGTTATTTTTTATTTTTTTAGGCTATGTCTTTCTTTAAATAAAAGGTTGTTTTTTGAAAAAATCGTTTCCCCACTCTAGGATTTTCGCTTGTACAAACATATAAACTCACATACACAAACAGCCAGATTCGGAAAAACGATTTGTTTCTTGTGGGAATCGAACCCGTGACATATGTATAGCGCAACAGCCCATCGCTCAGCTGCTGCGCCGTCCGTATCGTCAAATCTACTTCAAGTCTTGTCTTTATATGTCACTATCTGCCGTTCTACTGTGTTAAAATATCCCTCGTGAAAGAGAGCTGCTATCCCTCCTAATGACAGGAATTGACAACTCGCCTCAAGCTCAAGCACTTCTTCTAAAATGAGGTTAGCTGTGTTTCATCCTACCAGTAGTAATAATATTATATACGAGGGGAGATCAAAAAGTAATGAGAATCGGTTACTTCAGGTCCGCATAAAAACGCAAAAAAGTTTTTTTTGCTTGCTTATGTACTCACTACTTCAGCCTAAAAAAATCATATACATATATCACGATTTCCGGGAGTTATATTCATTTAAATACGAACTGTCGAAGAGATAACACCAACTTGGAGAAAAACGACATTAGAGCAGTCATCAACTACCTCTGTTTGAAAAAAAAATCTACTATAGACATACACAGCGACTTAGTGGAAAAATTGGGGGACTCTGCTCTTCCATATTCTACAGTTGCACGCTGGACCAAGGAATTTAAACTGGGCAGAGCATCCACTGAAGATGAACATCGCGAAGGACGCCCATTCACGTCCCTCACTGAAGACAACGTGAAATAAGTCGAAGATGTTATGTTGCCAGATCGAAGAGTGACCATCAGGCATGTAGCTGAGGTCACAGGGATCTCATATGGTAGCATTCAAAAAATCCTTGCGAACGAGTTGCATATGAAAAAGGTCTCTGCGCGTTGGGTACCCAGGATGTTAACCGACGAGCAAAAGCACCGGTTCACAAAGCCGCAGTTGCGATGGCTGCTATTCAAGAAACGGGATTCGAACTACTCGAACACCCTCCCTATTCGCTAGATCTGGCTCCTAGGAGCCAGATCTAGCGAATAGGGAGGGTGTGTGGGGAGGTGTGTGGGTGGGGGAGAGGTAGAAGTCAATAGTGACTTCTACCTCTTTCCTCGGCTCAAGGAACACCTCCGAGGCAAGAAATTTGAAGACGATAGCGAAGTGATGGTCACTTTTGAGGCGTTTTGGGAGGGTCAAGAAAAATATTTTTTTCAAAGGGAATCCTGGGTTTAGAAAAAAGATGGAATAAATGTATTGATTTGTAAGGAGACTATGTAGAAGAATAAATTATTATTTTAACTTTAATTACCGCGTTTTATCTTCATTATCATTACTTTTTGATCCGCCCTCGTATATATAAAGGCGAAAGTAACTCTGTCTGTCTGTTTGTTTGTTATGCTTTCACGACAACCGATTTTGATGAAATTTGATATAAAGTAACCCTGAATCCCAAAAAAAGAACAAGGCCGATATTCCTTATTTGACTATTTATGTTTAGTCTAATATAATAGGAGCGAGTCTATTGCCGTTAACCGAGCACAATAAAATACCAGTATACCCGATCCGAGAATTTAAACTCTCACCAGTTGCGTTCGGAAATAACAGACCAACGAACCAACTTAAAAAAAATAGACTCGCCCCTATTACATGAGACCTAAATGTACCGGCGAACTGTGGATGTACATTGGTACACCTCTGCCTAACCCTTCGGGGAGTACAGGCGTGATTGTATGTGTGATTTTTAATGTAACAATAATTTAATTTCAGATTACACACTAGACTGGGGAAATTTATCACATTGGTCGAACATAGACATTGCATTGGTGAGGGTAGAATCACCGTTTGATTTCGATGACGATTCGTACGAAAAATTATGTTCATACAAGCCCACTACTATAGCTATCAACTTTGACGCGAAATATCAACGGGCTGGTCTTGATTCTTTGGTGTTCGGATGGGGTCATACGACACACTGGCGAATGGTAAGATCATCATCATCTTCCTGCCCCTATCCCATGTTCTAATTCAATCCAATCCAAATTTTCTAAGTATGTCGAACCTCTGGAAAGACGGAGTCTCCCTACCAAAGCCATTCGTCTAGCGGAGAGTCCTCCATTTGGTCATGAATGGCCGATCTGAAAGTCTTTAAATGGTAGACTCGGAACTCAGGTCGGTCGGAGCAAAGACAACATGTTTAGATGGCGATTCAGTGGTGGTAGTGACTTGAGGTGTTTGTGCTGTACAGCACAAACGATGGCCCACCTCTCATTGAGCCCTGCGTGCCCTAACACCCGCATGCAGAAAGATTTAATGGCTGCAACCGACAACGCAGTCAAAGTGGCCCAATTTTGGGCCGCAGCAATAACCCCCCTAAATTAAAAATGCCCCCTTTATTTTAATAATAAAATAATTGCAGTGCAATGCACGGTTGAGTATAGACGTGTTTGCGGTGCTCGATACGAACAATACATTCACGTGTCGCGCGGCTTTAACCGCTGCCCGGTTTACGTCGCTATGAGTTCACAACCGCTCATAGCCAACGAGGTCTTGGCATTTATCAAATACGCCATATACTACATGGATGAAGTCAGCATCTTGCAGATCTGCAAGTCCAACTTCAATGAGGAAGAGATCAGCAGTGCCAAGCTGCTGCTGTTCCAGTCGCTCGGCAAAGTCGAGCAGATGCAGTCCCGCCGGAGGGATGGTGGCCAGAAGTGTGTGCAGGACATCATCACATTGATGAAGAGCACCGCCCCTGACGACGTGCCCGCTTTTGTGGCGAAGGGGCTACTTAAGTTGCCCCCCGTCACGTTCGACCACGTCGGCGTCACCAGGTTGCTGAAGGACATTACAGTCCTCAAGGCAAGCCTAGCCGATCTACAGACTAAGTTGGAGGTGTCGAATACCACCATTAGTGATCTACGAAGTGGTGTTGTTGCGCAACGCTGTGACGGTAAATAGGTCACCTGATGCCTCCAACGCGAGCACATGTCGCGGAACGAGATATGCTAGCATCGGCAATTTTGAGTCAGCGAGCACCGCTGCTTAACCGTTATGTCACCCGCTGCTCAAATTGCACGCGTTGCAACATGTGCCGCCGCCGTTGCCTACTGAATCAGTGCCAGCTGAGGTCATGACTCGAGTAGGTACGTTGACCCCTAAGCGTCCCTATGCTCGTCGCCACGCAAAAATCTGTGTCACAGATCACGAAGGGGGAAAATAACACTGACAACAGCAGTTCGAGGCAGCAGGCCCTTGCTACAAGTGCGTGTGACGAGGATGGCTTCATGAAGGTGGAGAGTAAGAAGAGGAAGAAGCCTCCTTGTCGGAACCAGTGCGGGATCGCGCTGTCCGGACCCAATATGCCCCTGCGTCCAGCAATACCAACGACGCTGCTGTATGTGTCCAGACTACACTACTCCACGAAGGTTGAAGAGGTTGTGGAGTATATGCGAGTAAAGACCAACTGGACTTTGAGGGTCGTGGAGTTGGCGTCGCGCCGTAACACAAATTTTAAGTCGTTTGTGGTGCGCGCCCCGACTTTTCATGTGGAGACTTTCCTCAAGGAACAGTTTTGGCCGAAGGGTGTCATGTTTCGGCGTTTTCGCGGAAGGCCACGTGACACCTCGCAGCGCAGCACGACGCCGACTCATGGTGTGCAATAGTTTTGTTTGTTTTATAAAAAAATATGTAGGATAGTCTTTAAGGTATTTATGTTATGGGCCTTTGTTGCCTGCAATAAATGGATTATTTCCGTTCATAAAATTAAGCATAGATTCCCTCATTTTGATATATGCACATTATAAAGACTTACCCTGTAGAATGTGCATGATCTTTTAATAATGTGAAATATACCGTATTTTCAGCCTGAAGATCCCGAAAATTACAATCAAGAACTTTTAAACTATGGTTCGACTCTGATACTAGACAAATCGACATGCAAAGAGCGTTATGAAGATTATACGAACATGGACATTGTTATTGAAAACTACATGATATGCACGTTGGCGAAAGGCAATATAGATGACGCAGGGAGAGCTATCCAACAGAACATTCCGATAGGAGACGGATGCACGTCCAAACAACAAAAGTTATTAGGTTTCGAAGGTGTTTCAGTAAGTGAAGACGATTTTTTTATACTCATTTAGCAAATTCTTCTAAGAAGACCTAATTAAGAAACCGCTGTAGTGTTACGACACTGGGGTTTTTTATTAGGTTTAAGTTAGGTTAGGTTTTTGAATGTATTTTTGTGTTTTAATTTTTTATTACGATTAAACGAAAAACAAAACACTAAAATAAATTAAACTTAGCTTTAAGCAATAAAAAGTACAAAGGCGGACTAACCGGCTTAGGCATTCTCTACTCTTCCAGTCAACCAAAGATGGTGAAGAGATAACACAAGCTTGTTTACGAGTATGCTAATGTTTTATAGCTGAAGAGTTCCTTTATTTGTTTGAACGCAATCATTTTAGGAAAAACTGACCCGATTTAATAAAAAATCATTTTAGGAAGAACTGACCCGATTTGATAAAAAATATGTTGCGTTATATACCTAGTTTATCGATTTATAGCTAGAATTAAATATATTAACTGCCCCGTTGGTCTCGTGGTCTCAAACGCGACTGCTAAACGAGCTCTGGGTTCGATTCCCACCAAACTCCGGGCGAGTTTGGTGGTGGCGTGCTCCGGAAAGCAGGTAAAGCCGTTGGTCCCGGCTGTCATTCGTAGTTCTTTGACAGTCATTACGGATAGCCAAGAAGTCTGACAACCAGCCTAACTAGGGGGTATCGTGTTGCCCAGTAACTGAATTGTAAAGACCAGATAGGCAGTTGCTCCATGTAAAATACTGGTATTCAGCTGCATCCCATTAGACTGGAAGCCGACTGGTATTCAGCTGCATCCCATTAGACTGGAAGCCGACCCCAACATAGTTGGGTAAAGGTTAAGCTTAAGATGATGATGAACTAGAACTACATAATTAGCCTCTTTCTAGTGTGAAAAAAATGCACAATACAGCGACTACGATGATGACACACGGAGAAACAACAAGAAGTCCAACCATACATTAAAGAACATGACTTTGAGTGACTTCAATAAAACTGCTACCAGAAGAAGTGGTATTTGCCAGGTAGGTTATTGCGATAAACATCCTACTTCCTAATAATATTATAAATGCGAAAGTTTGTGAGAATGGATGGTTGGATGTTGATACTCTTTCACGCTTAAACGGCTGAACGGATCTTGATGAAATTTGGCACTGAGTTAGATTGTATTGGTGGAATACCACATTGGTTACTTTTGTTCCGGAAAAATGTTCGGTTCCCGTGGGATAATTATGTATAATTTATTTCCAATTTGACGCGGACGAAGTCGCGGGCATAAGCTAATACATACATAAAGTCATGCCTTACTCCCGTAAGGGTAGGCAGAACCCACAGAATGCCGCCTCATACGATGCTTACATTTCCTTGTGCCTTGTCCACGTTCATACGAGTATATCTGGTCATACAAGAACAAACGTTAATTATAAGTTAAAGTGAATTTTTGAAGTGAAAACTTCTTTAGCGGCGTTGTGCACTTGTTTTGGAATGGGTAAAAAATGTTAAACTCGCGTCAGGACACGTGACCCGATCGAAAATCTTACGAATCTATCATACACAAATATGACAATTCGCTGACGCGAATTGTCATATTTATGTACGTCTTTAGCGTTTTCACTTCTGCCGGCACTCCCGGTGTGCAACCCGTCGTTTTTTTTTTCAAGTTATCTTAATATTTTGTCTTTTGGTTTTTAACATTCTTCAGAACGACCACGGAGGACCATTAATCACGTGGGCTGGATCCCGTGAAATCCTTATTGGCGTTGCATCTGTATTCAAAGTCACAGAAAAATATGAATGCATGGGACCCTACTTGTATACTAGCACATTTAGCACGGGCAATTTTTTGGATTGTATATTGAAGTCTGAATATTCTGGGAGCAGGCATGTAGATAATTTAGTTTGTGTTTTAGTCTTTTAAAGTGTACAAAACTACAAACTTTTAGGTCCACTTTCACCAAGATCACTAAACATAATTATATTTAGCGCAAAATGTCTTTAAATGATCATTCTGTCACAGTCACCTTTTAATAATACTCAATACTCAATATCTTTATTGCCGTGGTTATGGTGGTTTAGTGTCGTGGTTTTTTTAAAGCCGTTGGTCCCGGCTGTCATTTGTAGATCTTTGGCAGTCGTTACTGTTAGTCAGAAGCCCGAAAGTCTGACAACCAGTCTTACCAAGAGTATCGTATTACCCATTACTGGGTTGTGGAGGTCTGATAGGCAGTCGCTCCATGTAAAATACTGATATTCAGCTGCATCCGGTTCGACTGGAAGCCGACCCCAACATAGTTGGGAAAAGGCTAGGCAGATGATGACTCAATATCTTTATTGCGTACCATAATGTATTACAAGATGGCATAATTAGATTAGTCACAATTATGGACCCTGTCGGGCACAGCATAGATTAAGTAGGAGAGAGAAGGAAGAGCGTTGAGTGTTTGGATTTTAATATCACCATTATTAATTAGTTAAGGATTTTATCCTTTTTTTATATATTTATTTGAATATCTTTTTATGTTGATTCGATTGATTGTTTTTATTTTTTTTAATGTGACAGGGATGCAATAATGTTCTAAATACGTTTAGGCACACAATGTATTTAGCGATTTTTGTGAAAGTGGGCCTTAAGGACGATCGCAATCTACAATACCGACAATTACCGAGATTTTTTTATAAAGATTGTCGCTGAGATGAGATTGCGACTGAATTTGAAGAAATTAATTAGTCGCCTTGGCCTTCTTCAATGAGCAATTTTTTATATTTTGAACAAGAAAAAAATATTAACCTGTATTACAGTTTCGCTAACTATTTTATAATAACAATAACAAAAATTATTTTTATGTAATGGACTTTAGTACCATTTTAGCTCGAACAGGTTTCACATATTGTATTGTATGTTAATACATAATGATATGCTTTTCTTTACAAGCAGACGACTTCGTAACGAACCATGTGACTTAGCTGCAAGGGAAAGAGGTTATAACACTGTCGAACGAAGTATATCTTGGAAGAATCATCCTGCAGGGTAAGTGGGGTCTACATTTTATCTACAGACTAGCGACCTGCCCGTGACTTCGTCCGCGTAGCTTATTTCACCCGCCACAAGTTACGTCTTTCGTTAATGCTCCGCTCCCGTGCGTCGTAGCGTGATGTTATATAGCCTATGTTACTCAGGAATAATGTAGCGGTGAAGAAATGGTTAAAATAAGTCTAGCGATTACGGAGCCAATTTATTACAATGTCAAAAACAAACCTTATATTAGTATAGATAAATGAGACATTAGAGTTTTGCCTCTGAGATGTCTTTGCGATGCGTCTGGTATTGCTGAATACAATACTAGTCGGGACTTTGGCTTGTATGTGATCCATAGAAGGTAATTTTAGATTTTTTTATTGTGCTTAAATAAATGTTTCAGTCATTAATTACGTTACTAAAATAATGAGGGTTTAATACTTAGTTGTTTGCACCGGTACTCAAAATTATATATTTGTAAACAAACAGTAATTATAGCACAACAAAACATGTACCTATGTATTCTGTTAAAATCTCTCTCTATTAATTTAGGTGAAGTGAAAGTGAGGTGAGCTGTCAATCCCGTACTTTAGGTGGGGAGATGTCTCGCCTCAAGCTTCACAAAGTTCACCGATGAATATTTTTACATAATAAACCTAGTACCTATCTATTTTTCTTCAATTTTACATTAACTTTAGATACTCCTCACAAATAAAATTTTAATATTTACAGAGCTGCAGACAACGAGAAATAGAAATACAAATTTCAGCAAGTCAATACAGAATGTTTAAAAAATATTTGTTAAATTTTAACTTTTAAGATTCTATGTTATAACAAGGCCATAAGTGCACTTTAGCTTAAGTCTAATGTTATATCTTTTATACACATTATGATATGTAAATAAATGATTATGAAATAAAAACGAGTTATAACCAACAACCATAACCTACGCAAAATAAAATAAATGCATATAATTGCAAACATTCAAAAAGTAACGTATTATAAAGTCAGCTTTGCATCCTCGTATACCTACACAATGGGGTAATTCTGTTTTTCGAAAGAGGCGTTTTCTAAAATACTGTTAAAATGTACATATTGTATATTATGTATATGTGTGTGTGTATTGTGAATACACAATACACACACACATATACATAATATACAATATGTACATAATACATAATAATGTATTATGTATTATGTTGTATATTGTGTATTGTATTGTGTATTGTATATTGAGTATTGTATTGTATGTGCATATTGTTGTTGTATTGTATTGTGTTCATTTTTGTGTATTTGTTTCTGAATTTTTTTTTTTTTTTAATATTCATTATTGGCCAGGGATCGTCATTTTATTGGATTACGTATGTATTTTATGACAACTTATTTTATGAAATTGAATGAAGATGCAAAACTGCACTTTGTATGAATCAAACAACAATATCAGTAACTAGGTAAGATTTAATATTTTTTAGTTATGCATGTAAGGATACAATTTAAAAGAAGGAAAGGTAACCAGAAAATTAAATATCTCGAGAACATAATTTTTCCCAGTAAATGGTTCATACCATTTACTGGGAAAATTACGTAAAATAAATATAAGTTCAATATGTATAAGTTAAGTAATAAGTCAATAACAATATTATTATACACGGTCATTCTCTCATACCTACACTAAAACTGCATTTTATTTTGCAAATATAAAACAAACTGAAATATTAATTAATGATTAAATTAAAAACTATGTACGGTAATTTAAAAAAAAGTTATAAATTGAGTTTAATTAAGTTTAGTTTAATAAAGTTAGTTTAATTGAGTCCATACTCAACTCAATTAAACTCATGAATGTGTGGCTTCAACGAGATTCTATTCGATTTTCATTTTCATTTCTAACGAGAGGGGATAGTAACCAAAGCCTACCTACGCATGCAGCTACACTAAAAGCACTTCAAGATTACTTGAGTATGTACATAGAAAATTAATGAAAACTATAAAAAAATTATGACCAAACTCTATGAATTCTATTACTTTACACGAATTCTCAATTTTATTATTTTTTGGTTAGTTGGCATAAATCAAGGCTGGATTCCCAAATGCTTGTGGAACAATTGGATCTGTTGTTATTTTTAATGACTTGTCATGGTAAGTAGTATTATCCTACTAATATTGGATGTCTTTTTTTTCGGATTTAAAATCATCAAATGACTTCTCCCACCCTAGGCGGGGCGGGAGGGAGTGTCATTACTTTTACTGACTAAAACCTATCCATGTTCCTTCTTGTGCCCTTTGCGCTCCGGGGGCGCAGTATCTCTTTCGAACAACCCGCCGCCCCGGCAGGCATCGACCCTGAGTGGCCCCTCCGAATGTTTGCTGATAACTCTTAGAGGCGCGCGCGGAACACAAACGCGTCGACACGGTATATTGACAGAAAAGACTGGAGCGTAGTTTTGTATGTCTTTAGTCTTCAGGCTTTGGGTACCCAACTCGGATAAGCAAAAGATGGTATTGGTTTAAAATAGTTTTACTTCAATTACATAGCTTTACACAGTATAAAAATACCACAATATACACAATCCACATTCATACATCTGGTCATATAAGCAGGCCGCTTACTCGTAATTGGCCTGCTTATATGACCTATACTTATGCTATGATGAAAGTTCGGGTGCGCAGTACGAGTACTGCCACCCGACCTTTCTGAAGAACCTCCTCACCAATAGGGCCAGGGTAGGTCTTTCTAGGGCGTTACGTCCCGACATTGCCACTCACATCTGCTATATAAATGCCTTTTGTTAGTCGCCATTTACTCATCCTCGCAACATGACCAAACCATTTAAGCGTACTCTTTTCGACCTATGTCACATCCTCTTTTCATCCGCAACGTTGTCGTATAGTTTCATTCCTTATTCTATCGTTCAAAGTACAGTAGGCGCTCATAATTGCATAAGCACGCTAAGGTTCACTTTGCTGTGAACACGGGCGCGATCCAGTCAGTGCGTGCGCATGTGTGTTTACGAGTGATGTCTCAACATTCCACAGATAACACACACTAATGAACTATCGTCGCGCTCACTAAGCGAGATGGCATTATATTTCTGTTTATACGTCCTACACGACGCGTGACGTATTCTTACCATTGCATTGCTAAATTTCGCGTAAAAACAACATGTCCTGGCAGCTGTTTAGGATAAGAAATGGTTGACGATCATTGAAATCCGAGTTCGAATCTTACACTATGTGTGGCTGTTTTTTGTTTTTTTTAAACCATAATAATGTTAGGTAAAAACTTTTTAGGTTTATGTTGATTGATAACGTATTCATGCTCATTATTTATGTTTTATAATAAGCAAATATTAGTTATTGTAATATTTATTTAAGTATTTATGTGATTTTTAGTATAACTTTTTGGAATAAGAAGAAGGAAATAAAACAAAACGTGCTAAATAATAACAAAAATTTATTTACCTATAAAATTAACAAACTTATGAGAATTGTAACGTCACATTCCTACCGACATAAAAGAAGTTCTATTGTAACCGTTCATAACATTTTTTGTTGTATACCCACTAAGTCAATAAAATTCATAATAACATAATAAGAAAAGGATATTTTAATAACACAAATAAATTTGGTGATACTCACGTATTAAGTTTCTGAATCGGTATTCAGCAGACTTTATTGAAAACTAAACTATAATTTAGACTTTATGAACAGGTTTTTTTTTATGTAACGTCACAATAAACTTATTGAGGTAATAGCTTAAGTATTCGTTTTCTTGATGAAAAGAAGATTGAAACTAAACCTCAATTTAAGATCACTATCTACGAATATTATAATTATTAAGTACTAAATATTTAGTTACACCATCTAACTATTAAAACTAAAACATCCAGGTTATTAAACGTTGCGCACATAACACCGTCTAATACTTCTTCATAACTAGCACTGTTGCACTCCATCCCCACATATTAAAAACGAAATGTAATATTTCTGGTTTATGCCTTTCTGTCAAAAAAGGTTTGTAGCTGGTATTTAATGATGCAAGCCTTCAGCATGAGCCCTCATGCTGCGGCAAACAGTTTGTAATGAGTGTCTCATCGGTACGAAACCACCATAATTAATTTTGTCGTCACAGCACATCCTCTTTACTGTTGAGTAGAAGGTAGCAAGGCTATCTATCCTCTTCCTCGTATTTCTTGATCCAGAGACTAAGAATAGTATTCTCTAAAACAAAAAAAAAGTAACATTAGGCATTTATAACAAAATACTAAAGTGACTTAATTTTTTATATAATTTAATAATATTTATTTAATATAACAATATCATTTAAATTTATTAAAACTATTAATTTATAAATTCCATAATAAACACATTTATTTTGGCGTCATTATAGATTAAAAATTAATAATAAGAATTAATTGAAATGCCACCAAATAATCTTAGGTATTTTCAAATGAAAGTTTAATTTACAATTCGTTAATATAATACTCACATTCAGTCCGGTTTCATAAGATATAAATTGGGACCACTTTTATGCAGCCCAATAATAGTCGCCCTCGCCTCAGTAATATTATTTGTCTGCGTTTTGAGAATAATTACAATATGGCTATCTATTAAAACACTCGTCACTAACCAACAACTACAACCCAACGACAACGCTAATTCCGATCAAGTTAAATATTATGCATAAAACTCATGTCTACCTCACAGAAATCTAAATTCTTTATTAATTTTCTATGACTACCCTTTTAACTTTACAAAATGTGTGAACAAAGCGAACAAGATAAAGAATATTATATTTCTGTCCATTTCTTCAAATTGAGTAAAAACAAAAAGACAAAATGTGAGATTCGAACTCGCGGCACACTGATTAACGCCACTAACTGGGCGCGCTTAACCGCTAGGCCATTTTGTCTCATGTAAACATGTTGAAATTATGAAGTACATTCACAACGATGATACATGTGTCTATTCTTGAAAGTAAAAGTTCGTAAGTCAAACTAAACGTCAAAGTAATACGTTTTGAGATTGCTTATGCACTTTTGGTCGCCACTGTACATACACATACTTTGCAAGGAACGCATCTCCACAGCATTAATCCGACTTTCATGCCTTGTAAAAATGTCGTTTTCAAAAACCTTGTAAATTAGTTTTAATAAAGTTACTTAAAAGTCATACATACAAACATAAACTCACGCCTTTTTCCCATGGGGGTAGGCAGAAACCACGGACCGCCACCTGCTACAAGTAAAAAAAAGTCAAATTTAAAAGTCATAATTTACTATATTTATTTTGTTTTAGTTTCTTTTAGCCAGAGAAGAATCGAAGGTGGACTCGAAGTAACGTCGGATAAACAATACGTCGTAAGTGGTTAAACTGTTTAAATATAATAGGTAATTATAATAATGATTAGTTTTCCATATTATATGTTTTATAGCAACCTGTTGTCACAGACGTTAATCCTACTTAATACTACAAACTTTCGCGTTTACAAGAGTAGTGTAGGATGGATGGATGGATGGATGGATGGATGAATGTTACTTTTTCACGGTTAGACGGCTAAAGGTCTATTTGATATTTGCCGACTTTCGGTTTTTACCGTTTTTTTTTCTTTTTATAGATTGAATTATTATTTGGCCGACTTCTATGCATTTCATATGTTTGGCATGTATTTTGCTAATGTTTGCAGTTCAGCATTTTTTTTACTTTTCTCGCATATAAGGGGTGATAAGGGTAGGACGACTATTTGTATAGTCCACTATAGAATTGCAGAATTTTCTGAGGCTGTTTTTTTTTTTCTTTTGTGTAAACACATAATGTCTATTTTACACGTATATTTTCTTTACAGACTAGATTCTTACTGCCTGATAACAAAATAAAACAATGATATTTCTGACGAAATCCTTCATTTTCAGGTGTATTTAGTTAAGGCATCAATAGCAGAGATGGATTATGACTCCTGGATGTGTGGTGGTGCTTTAGTGACTACCCAATTTATACTCACATCAGCTGCGTGTGTTGAAGATGTAAAATATCTATATGCCATAGCAGGATACAACAAATATGTACCCGACACTAGAATTGAGGAGGATGAATGTACAAGTCAAATGAAAAAGAAAATTATATTCACTTGTGTGCCTACATGTACGTACGTATCGATATATATTTTTAGAGTACCGTAACAATTCGAAATGATAATGGGTTTCGCACATAAAGGGTTCCGTACCGCTGTACAGTGTTTAACGCTACATTCAAGAAAAAGGCGGGTGGGTCTGTATCCGTGTACACAGCCGATGGTTTAACGTGGAACGTCGATGCATCTTAGAGTGAGAATCACCAAAATCAATTCATAATCGGCGTAATGATTGCGTAACAAACATACAAAAAAAAAAACAACACACAGTCGAATTGAGAAAGTTCTCCTTTTTTAAAGTCGGTTAAAATAAATATGGCTTGGTGACTGTAATTTAGTAAAACTAACAAGATAAAGCTAAAAAAAAAGAAAAAAAAGATGAAGAAGATAAAAAAAGATGAAGCTATTGCGACCATGGAGTGCAGCTGAGTCTGCGTCTCACGATGAAGTCCCCTCGGCGGGCAATGTGAAGCCACTCTGGCTAATGTGGAAGACTATGGCAGTCTTAATAGGATAGTTTTTATCTCGGTTATTGACCTCAACACCTTTTTTTTATTGCAAATTTTAGTCACAACAACGCGTGGCCGGATCAGCCCCCCTAGCCAAGTCACAAACGATAAACGCAAACGCTGAGTAGGCGTTAATAGATCTTCAACTTTATGTGCTTGGTTTTAAGTTGAAGATCTAATGAAGACTGCATAGCGTTTTCGTTCGTTCCAGTCGCTAACGCTTAGAAATCTTTAATAGATTTTCAACTTAAGGCTCTTGGGTATTAAATTGAAAATCTATTGGTACCTACCGAGCGTTTACGATCATCATTTGTGACTTGGCTAGTGGGCAGGTAGTTCTCTTTTCATTACAATTTAAGTAATTTTAATGATATATTTTCAGCCTACGAATTTAACTATCACCTGGTCGAGAAATGGGCGACAATAGACATAGCTTTGGCGAAAGTGGAGACCGCTTATGATTTCAATGACGAACGTTATATAAACTTATGTTCATACAAGCCAAACACAATACCTATTAACTACGATCCTAAATATGTGTTAAATGACACAGATTGCATAGTCATGGGATGGGGATCTCCGAGATACTGGCGAAAGGTAACATTTTGAAAGATCATCATCATATCAGCCGCAGGACATCACCTGCTCCCTCCCCCATAGATTTTCAAAAGCACCGGTTTGAAGCGGCCTGCATCCAGCGCCTTCCTCCGATCTTAATCAGGTCGTCTGTCCACCTTGTGGGCGTCCTGCGCTGCGCCTGCCGGTGCGTGATATCCATTCGAGGACTTTGCGGCCCCATCGGCTCTGCGTGGCATGTGCCCTGCCCACTGCCACTTCAACATGCTGATATGGGCTATGTCGAATATGTGTGTAGTATGTATGTTTTAAAGATAAATATAAATATTACGTGGGTAGTGATGGCCCAATAGTCAAGGAAAACATCGTGAAGAAACCTCGACCTATATTAATCACTTCATATCAGCTTATGAACGTAGACCGGTCCTGGGCAGTTCACATCTATCTGCTGCCAGCAGCGGCTACCTTCTGTAAATCTTCGGTCCACCGTGCAGCAGGGCGTCTAACACTACGGTTGCCTAAAGTTGGTCTCCACTCTAACACGTGTCTGCTCCACCGACCTCATATCCGTCAGACATGACCAATGTACGAGCAATTTCGGTGACTTTAGTTCTCTGGCGGATGACTTCATTGCGAAATGAATATATAAATCTGAAATAAAAAATCCGCCTGAACCAAATGTGATGATTAATACTCATGCCTACTCTGCATTAGAAAAGGCCTTTGCTCTGCAGTGGGATAGTAAAGGCTGCTATTATAAAATTTAATTTTAAAACTTGCACACCCTTATAACGTACAACTACGTACAGCCATAATGTTTATTTTTTTCAGGAAAATGATAAAACGAATTACAATGCTCTAAAACTACGATACACTAGTACAAAAATTTTATTGAAGGACGCTTGTTTAAACGAATTTAGACATTACGCTCAAATGCAACCTGTTATAAAGCAATACATGCTATGTACTAAAGGTAAAGGTATAATAGATGATGGTGGGAACCCTAAACTAAACACTATCGATAACTTACTACATCAAGAATTGCTAGACGGATGTTTGCTCGATGGTGACGATAGGAGAATGGGTCAGCAAAACAAATCAGTAAGTATAGTTTAACTTGTTGCGGAATTGGGTAGATGACACCACAAATCAATGGACGTATTTTTTATAAGCTGTCAAACCACAATTACTCTACAGATTTTGCATGACAATACTAAAATATGACGTCAAAGTTTTGTTATCTTAATTCACTATCTATTTATTGATTCCAAAGCAACTAAAAATAGAATTTTTATAGTTATTGCAAAAATTTGGGCTGTGTCAAAGTGTTTTCTTAGTGAAGTTGTGTCTTAGAATTATTGTTTAATGGTGTCTACTGCCTAATTTATTCGAAAGAGTTATTGCGGCTCTGGAACGCAAAGGATAGAAGGAACACGGATAGTCAGTAATGGTGGGTCCACACGACACAGACTTTTGTCTGTACAGACATCTGCACAGACTATAAAGTCTGAGTAAAAATTTTTACTCAGAGGTCTTTACCAAATGTCTGTGCAGACTTTTCATCAGTTCAGACTTCGATTTTAATGAATAAATTAAGTAATTCAATAATCATGAGTTTTGCTCCCACAATCGTACAGACATGTACGCAGACTTCCGACTTTTCTGATACACCGACATTTGTCTGTACTGATTTGTTGTACAGACAAAATTCTATAGAAGTCTGTGTTAAGTCTGTGTCGTGTGGACCCACCATAAGAGTCTGACACTCCCTTCTGCTTCACCTAGAGCGGAAGAAGTGATTTGATGGTTTCCCATCCTTAAAAAAAAGTGTTTTTTATTTTGGGCATAGGTATTTTAGCATTCCCAGATTTTCGAGCAAAACGGTTAGAAATCTTGCTAAATCCAGTCACGTCAAAGCATTTATTTCAATTGAACCATTTTTTTATTGCGTGTTATCGGGACTATACTAATTATTATTTAATACTAATGTTGGATCGTAAAATATACCCACACGTAGTTTTATGTGTATACTATATAAAAACAGTGAGTACCCGACGATGATAAGATGATAAGATGATTTGCTAAAAATCACTACGCGCATTAATCAGAAAAGCGTACACTGTACAAACTACCATATTTTAACGTTAGGCGCCATGTTACGTGACTTAAATGGTTGTTGCACAGTGAAACGCCAATATAATCAATGCGAAAGTTTATTGATATGAACTACAAATTAAAGTGCCTAAAATAACATGCCGAATTTACATCAACACTTAACCTAAGAAATTGTAACTTAAATGCTAAACGAAGTAGGGCGCCAGGAAGGTTTTAAGCTGGAGACGGTAGGTGCCAGGGACCCTTCCAGACCTCAGAACTGCCGGCTGGCGTGAGTGCCACGGATACGTGAAACCGTGTAGGTAAAAGGTTAACGATTAGGTAATCAAGTTTTACATACGATTTGCATGTGAACATGGGAAATTTCCATAGATTCTCCAACAATCAAAGGGCGTGACGGTAGGCTGGAACAATTAACAACCACTTGTGAAATCAAATAATATTCCCGACTGGGTAAACAGCACTTGCACATAACTTAATACAACTCACCCCTTTATTGTTTTAGATATTCACAAATACAAAAAGATTCTCCGTATAAATTCCCGGTTTCAATAAATGATTATTTTGACATGGCGGTATGTGAGAAATTTTATGCTCAAATGACAAACGTCTATCACCGACTAGTCCTTGCGCTGCTATGTCACCTTCAAACTCACGGACGCCTTTATAACTACAAATATTGTTAAAGAGAATGATCCTTTAACTAAAGAAAAAAACCAAAAAGACAATCTTAGCGGCGGCCGGGTTTGAACGCGCGACACATAGCTTCGCAGTCCACACCTGAAGCTTGCTTACTGACTAATACATACATGGAGATAACAAATAAGGGATCTGGTCATTTATCGAAATGACGTCATAACAAGGCACTTTTGAATTGTCAAGAAGTTTTACAGCAAGTTGGAGCGAGTTTCTCGTTCCAAAACGTAGGTCTTTAAGGAGAAGAACGAGCAAGAAACTCCACGGACACTCTTTTCAATTTGGTTTTTACAAAATCTTGGTTACAATTTTCTTTCATACATAAACTTACACCTTTTTTCTATGGGGGTAGGCAGTAACCACAGAATGCCACCTGATGCGATCCTTACATACTTCTTCCACGTCGTTTACGTTAAATTTGTTCAATTTTCTTACTAGTAAAAATATCGGGATTCATAATATAAAAGCGAGATTTATAACATGAAATTGCCGCTGCACCGTGGAAAATACCCCAAAAAGCGGGACAGTAAGACTTGTAATTTCACTAGCAACAAGCTCTAATACAGCATGTTTACACGTATTAAGTGTAAGTGACAAGTACTAATAATTATTTACTAAGCTCGTGTAAACTATGCGTAGTCCTTTTCAGTGCGCTAAAAATTATGCTCGTACTGGAAACACAGAAGACACGAATGCACGAAGAGCTGTTGCAAATACTAATAGAACACACAATAATAATAATACTATGGATAGAACACAATATAATAATACAACGGACAAAACAGATTATAACTATACAAATTATGATTATATAAAGAAAGCAGTGCTTGAAAGACGTTTTAGTCGAACACGAAGAAACGGAATTTGTCAGGTAAGTTTGTGAAGTTATTTTTTATTTATTTATTTCAAAAAGAACAGCAACAGCAATTACTTTTAACATTGATAGTATGAAGTACTTTTAATAAGTCATTGTATCATCTTCCTGCCCTTAATCTATGTAACTTGAGGTCGGCGCAATGCAAAATATCAACCGTCATGATATCACTCACAAAAAATTGTTATAGAGAATTTATGGAAATGCCCTTGGCTTGTAGAAAATAGATAGCATAGATAGCTTGTAGATAGTATAGATATTTTCTATTCCTATATATCTATTTTCTATTTTTTTCGTCTTTTTTTATTTATCTACCTTTAGGGCGCTTTCAATTTAGACGATTGGACTGCTGCAGTCCGGGTATCGTACTGCGCACGGGCGGTTATGATTTTTCATACAAAATGTCTCGACGCAAAGTCGTGCGACAGCACTGCCGTGCCATGACAAAACACTGTATCTTCAGATACAGTGTTTTATCGTAACGGTAAA
The DNA here is from genome assembly GCA_932526535.1 of Caradrina clavipalpis. Classification (NCBI taxonomy): domain Eukaryota; kingdom Metazoa; phylum Arthropoda; class Insecta; order Lepidoptera; family Noctuidae; genus Caradrina; species Caradrina clavipalpis. The sequence continues at coordinate 6,477,427 of OW052110.1, forward strand.
AAATGAAGTCCTCGCACTCGTTAACATAGACTAGCATTAAAATAAATTGATTAACTCTTTAAATTATATGCGAAACACAGATAGGATTTACACTGTATGTCAAAACGAATAAGGTTGAGTTTTGTCAAAAGACTGTACTATCACTTACAGTGTTTTTTCAAAATACACTGTTCGATTTGGCCGGCCGCTATCTAAAGATACAGTGTTTTGTCATAACATTATCCCGCACTTCGCGCATATAATGTTTATTTGACTAGGAGTATTCATTGCGATCACTTCGTATTAGTGTACGGAGCTCTTGGATCTAATAGGTTTATTGCCACAAATATTTAAAAATGGGTAAAGAACGCAATAATTTAATTTTTAACCTAACCAAAAAAGGGTAGGTATCAGCATCATTTGAATTCTGTGGTACCTTTCACTGTCTTGAATAATTATATTACAAGAGAGCCCATTGAGCACGTTCCTGATCTACCCAGTAATGCTGTCCCTTATGAAGATATTAATTTGAATGGTGGATCTGCTATGGAGTTAAATGCTTCGTGAAACCAATTTCCGATAACGATTGATAGCTCAGGTATGGATTTATGTGATAATTTGACACTGTCCGCGGCTCCAGTCCTCACCCAAATACAACTTGCGACTCATGAAATGGAGTACACTGATCTTTCTACGTCTTGTTCAGAATTAATACCAGTTGTACCATCATCGACGATTCCCACACAATCTAATAGTGAAGTATTATCATTTATTTTATTTTATTTAAGGAAAAACAAACAGTGGCACAATAAAAAATAGTCAAAATAAGTATCTTAAATATTACCACTCAATCTGTTCTGAGAACGCGCGACTGATGAGCATGGGGTCCGGGTTCAATTCCCAGGTCGGGCAAAAAGTGTTATTGGGTTTTTCCATTAGGAATTTCTCAGTAGCAGCCCGGAGTTTGGAAGTTGGTGGTGTGACACCCCCGTGCCTCGGAAAGCACGTAAAGCCGTTGGTCCCGGCTGTCATTCGTAGATCTTTGACAGTCGTTACGGATAGTCAGAAGCCAAGAAATCTGACAACCAGTCTAACCAAGAGGTATCGTGTTGCCCAGTTACTGGGTTGTGGAGGTCAGATAGGCAGTCACTCCATGTAAAACACTGGTATTCAGCTGCATCCGGTTAGACTGGAAGCCGACCAGAATTGGGAAAAGGCTAGGCAGATGATGAACCTGTTCTGAAGGCAAATTACGCCACTAATAATAGAAATCCATCTGTCCATGCAGCACCTGATCTTAGAGGTCATCACACTCCAATTCACGCATTTCCTTCAGGTTACGAAGACAGCCTTATTAAGTTCATTGTAGAATACAAGCCATTGAAGTCACATTACAACGTAAAACATACACCTAACCGACGTTACTTACCATTAACATTTACTAAAATTCATGAAGATTACTTGAAGTATTGTGAAGAATAGTTTATTCGTAAATGTTCTGGTTCCGACTGCTACAATTTATTTATTTTGTTTTAGGGCTTTTTCATGAATACTCAGTTTTTTTACAAATATTATTGAAATATGACCAAGAACATTTACGAATAGACTTTTCTTCACAATACTTCAAGTAATCTTCATGAATTTTAGTAAATGTTAATGGTCAGTAACGTCGGTTAGGTGCATGTTTTAAGTTGTAATGTGACTTCAATGGCTTGTATTCTTCAATGAACTTAATAAGGCTGTCTTCGTAACCTGGAGGAAATGCGTGAATTGGAGTGTGATGACCTCTAAGATCAGGTGCTGCATGGACAGATGGATTTCTGTTATTAGTGACGTAATTTGCCCTCAGAACAGATTGTTATATGTACCTATTGGTATTTACGTGTCGTGTTATACGTGTGTATCACACAAATATTAGTAACTAAAAAGATTTTGAAATTACATTGTATTCTACTAAAGCTTTTACAGAACATTGCCGTGTAAATTAAGCATTCGTTGTTATGTCATAACACTGTAACTTAACATGCAGTGTTTTGTATTAACAATGTTTCCTGTTTGTGCTATTGAGGGCCTCGATAGAACACGTTTCTAGCTCGAAATGTTAAAAAAACAAATAAATTTAATATTTTTACTATTTGTCAGTATAATACCTAGGCTGATTAACATCATATCCAAAATTCAACAAAATCTATCTTGTAATGAAGAAGTTGGGACAATTTTTGATAAAAATCAAAAAATCTCGATTTCTGGAAATAGTGCCATTTTCAGATACAGTATTTTGTCATGGCACGGCAGAGCAGTGCGGCGCACGTCCGTATACGGAACGGCTGAGACACTGACAGGTTGTGTCAGTGTCTCAGCTCAGTCGTTGTTCGCTAGTGCTGTGAACGCATCGTGTTTCTTAGAAATTCGACCGGACTGCAGCCGCGTATCTCTTCAAATAAGACGATTTACGTCGCACTGCTGTCGTCCGGCAGCAGTACGGCTCATGGTCGTAACAACCGTGCGGCAGCAGTCCGGCACCAACCGTCTAAATTGAAAGCGCCCTTAGACAGAAGCGAACGTCTGTCATATGTAGTCTTTGTCAATCGTTATGAATAGTCAGAAGCCAGGAAATCTGACAACCAGTTTAACCAAGTTAGTGTTATCGTGTTGCCCAGTAACTGGTTTGTGGAGGTCAGATAGGCAGTTGCTTCTAGTAAAACACAAGTATTTAGCTGTACCGGTTAGATTGGAAGCCAACCCCAACGTAGTTGGGAAAAGGCTAAGCAGATGATAATGAGATAGAAGCGCCGCTAAACAGTATTTTTTTTTTCCAAACTGAAATATTTATTTGTATTTATTAGGCTTTCATTTTTCAAATACATATTTATAGTTACAGACAATATACCTTGTGCCTACAGACTGGTAGGAACCAACATTAATTAGGTTCATTGTCAATCGTCCTTTTACAGAACGACCACGGAGGTCCTCTAGTCACTTGGTTGGGAACCACAGAGGTGCTAATCGGTGTTGCTTCTGTTTTTGGATTAGCTTCTGATAATAGATGTGCGGGACCTTCTTTATACACTAGTACCGACAGCAACGCAGTGTTTATAAGTTGTGTTATACATGACATGGAAAACCACGATAGGTGAGCGTGTTATATTTTTAAATGTAAACGTAGTAGTGGAGTTCTTTGTGAGGGAGCTTGACCGATGAAGTACGAGCTTCACTGTCTCGGCCTTTCTGATGACCGTGATCCTGTTGATTGTGACTGTAAAAAGTTACATTGCATAGGTCAAGCACTCATGATGATGATGATGATGTGAACCGACCGATTACGGCCGAGGCGATTGCTTCAGCTCTGCTTTAGATGAAGTTCATACGCTCGCATGTGGCTTAAGTAACTAATATTTTCTGTGAAGATCCTCGCACATTGCGGGCACACGAGCGTAAAATAAAATATCTACCTGTATCCATGTTTTTCTCAGCCTTATCGACATATATCTCTAAATCAGTTATCTCTAAATTAGTTCTAAATACTCTCTATTTTCTTTGAACAGGCGAAGTGCATTATGTGACAGTGCCCCAGATGTTAGGGGTTTTGATATGGTTGAAAATCACATATCATGGCAGGATCATCCAGCGGGGTACGTATTTATGATGCTAGGATTATAATAATACAGTGTGACTGTCTCTGTTATTGAAATTTATTGTTCAGAATTATATTAATAATTTTGTAAACATTTCTTACTCGTACATGCAAAACTGTCACCAGAATTTTCACAAACGACAAGTCAAATAATTCAAAGGAATTACGGCTGGCAAGATAAACTATCCGTTTTACATTTATACCACGGATGTCTATGGTACATACCTACTCTTTTAGTAGATACATTATTTCTTTGGTGTTTATTTTTATTATTGTTTTTACCCTTAAGAATTTCGTTTCACGAAGAACATAGATTTAGGTGTTTCTTTTTTAATTATTTGCTTACCAAACTTTCAGAATGTATCATGAATGAGCACAACTATTTCCGTTACTGAGATCCGATAAGCACCTACTTGGCCATCACCTTTACAATGTACCACATAGTAGCACCCGTGCTTAGTTAGATAAATATTGAAATCTAGGTCATCCTAACTATTTTCGTTTCCGACAACCGATAAGTGAATATGAATAATTTATTTACACGGTTACTTTTACATCATTCGGGAGCCGAAACACAGGAACTCCAGTAAAGTAATAATTACTATTGGCGTTATATTTTTTAACACGTCTCAAAGAATTTGAAAATTTGTGACTTTTTTTGTCAAAAGTCAAAGTCAAGTTTTTGTCATTCGAGATATTAGTGCGTTTCTGCCTGATCGATTAATGGCTTTTTCAAAGGCTACCGTTCGCATTTGTATAGTCGATAAGGTTTACACACAAAATTATGCATGGACTGCAAAGAAGCGTTTACTTCGAGTTTTCACTATTTCACAAATTAAACAATCATCATCACGCCTGTATTCCCCGAAGGGTTAGGCAGAGGTGTACCAATGTACACCCACAGTTCGGCGGTACATTTAGGTCCCATGTAAAAAGGGGCGACCCTATTGCCATTTATCGGGCACAAATCCAAACTCCGGGCTGCTTCTGAGAATTTCGTAGAAAATCCCAATAACACCTTTTGCTCAACCTAGGAATCGAACCCAGGACCTCTAGAATAGCAGTCGTGCTTAGGACTATTAGGCTAACGAGGCAGTTTAAATTAAATTTTCATGTTAGGTATTTATTGAAAATAATATCTATAGCCAATAGTTTCTGTAACTATGACAGAGTTTATGGCTTTTGGTTCCAGAACGATGTAAAAGTAAGAGTGTGTAACAAAATAAATATAAATTACGATGTACAAAATAATACATAATATAAGAACAAAATGTAGGTATTAAATCTCTGAGAGTGCGAATAAAATAGGCAAAAACAATGACAACTCTGCGACACATCTGTGTTCTTGCTTAATGTTAAGTTCCGTTTATCGTAGCATACTGGATATCGGTAGATGGCGCTAATAAAACAAAAAATAAGACAGACAGTCAAATCCTCAAGGACATCGGGCGGTGTAATAACCTAAATAGAGCAATATTTCGCTTAAGAGAGTATCGTCAATCCTGAACTGCTGCGCTCCGTGTCGCGGGTTCGATTCCCGCACGGAACAAATAATTGTATGACATACAGATAGTTGTTTAGGGCCTGGCTGTTTGCGTATGTGAGTTTATATGTTTGTGAAGGCGCCTACGATAAAGGAGAAATTCCTAGTGTAGGGCAATGTTTTCATTTAAAGAAAATAAAAAACAATCGAGAGATGTCCACAGCTGGACATAGGTCTCCCCTCCACTTAAACTTAATCTTTCTTCTATTCTTTGTTTACCTTACGTTTATCCCACAAACCATCAATGCGTTGTGATAAAATGTACTTTATTAAAAGGATACTAAGATTTATTTTTAATTTTCAGCCGTGTGGCAGATGAATTGCCTGAAGCAAAATTTGATTATTAAAAATGATTTAAATTAGTCATAATACGGTCTTAGTTTGATGAAAACACAAGCATTAGATTTGTAGTAATTTTTTTTATAAACATTTTTAATCCTCTTCACAAAAGAGAAAGTTCTCAGTAAATAATTATGTAGATACATATTTTTTTAGGGTTATGTAACTAGAAAGTGTCAAACGGGACCCTAATACTAAAATTAAAACTCCAATGTCTGTGCCCGTCTGTCACAGGACCGCTGGCCCCCGGCGGGCATTAGCCAATCATACACGCACGGAGTTAACCGGCGGGTACTATTCGGATCCGATCCTTTACTTCACCACACACGTTCACGGGCATCAGTTATAATCGTGACTTTGTTATGAACAGTCGCTATGTCTGATCAGCTAAATATTGCTGTAATTTGTTTTTTTCACCCGATGGGCACATCTGAACTAGCGCACACACGTACAGTCGTACAGGCAAAGCTCGGATTGTACCCGCTCCGTTCGTTTTGGGCACGGGCGACGGGCAGGCAACACGCAGACATACCCGTGACTTTTATCGCCACACACATACAGATATGCCCGTCGGGTATCCGTACGGGCAGATCCGCCGGGTAAATCCGTGCGTGTATGCTAGCCTATTGGGAGCGCGGCAGATCTGTGAGGTATATTCGCGGTGACGGCAACCGCGGCCATCGACGGTCTGACGCGGTGTTTATTGCTTCACGGTCAAAAATACTGCCCCGCCCCGTCATCTGCAAAGCGCCTAACAGGTAGACACACACACCTGGGAATTTAACAAAGTATATTATGTTTAAGGCCGCTACAACAACAAATAATAAAAATAAAGAAACTATACAAGAAAAGTGTTTTTTTTTTTAATTTAGTATTAAATATAGTACGATGGTACCCGAAATGCAAAATGTTGAGTGATCTAAGCAAGACAACCCTCGAGATTGGACTTCGAATAAGTATGTCAAAGCAGAGACTAAACTCTTGTCTATTTATTGTCTAACGAAAACTATATGGAGATTACATAATATGTTCAAAATGTATTTACTTAGGCAAAATTACCTTATTTTAGGCGAGGCGGGACAATTGCTAGCGTCACCCAAAACACATGAAAGAGCATTTACCGGGTACAATTCCTAACTCTGAGCTGCTGCTAGTTAGAAACACCCATTGACACTTAGCTCGACCTGGGAATCGAACCCAAGACCTCTAGCGTAGCTGTCAATAAAAAACGCCTGTGAATACCTATTCAAATCAAGCCATATAGTCGCAAAACATATTTTGTTTACATTTTAGTTGACAACTGTCAACTAAAATGTAAACTGTTAGACAACTGTTAGACTAGTTGTCAGACTTTCTGCCTTCTGACTAACCGTAACGAATGTCAAAAATCTACGAATGTCAGCTGGGACCAACGGCTTTACGTGCTTTCCAAGGCACGGGGGTGTCACACCACCAACTTCCAAACTCCGGGCTGCTACTGAGAAATTCCCACTGGAAAAACCCAATAACACTTTTTACCCAACCTGGGGAATCGAGCCCAGGACCTCTCGCTCAGCAGTCGCGCTTGCGACCACGAGACCAAGGGGCAGTCAAGGAAGGACCCATAATATATGGTTCGTTAATAATAGTAGGTTGGTATACAACCTGTAACAGAATAAACGCAAGACCTGAAAGTAGTTTGCTCAGAATCGGCTGCTAAATCGGTTTAAGCTATTTCTATTTTTTTTCGTTTGTGTAAGTCGCTTGAGTTAGTTTTTGTAAATAAACCTTATGCTCATTAAGACATGGTTATTTTTTATTTATTTTATGTTAAATGATATATTTCATTTATAACTGCGTCTTAATAGCTTTATTGCTTTTACTTAAGTTTAACTTTTGTTTGATTCCGCTGTTAAACGGGGAGGCGACTGGTGTACCTAATTTTTTTAGGAAAAATATTTCCTTTTTTAGAAATAGCTGAAATCGATTCAGCAGCTGATTTTGAGCCATCTGTGGTCTTGCGTTTAATATGTTACACGATGTATAGTATTATATACCTACCTACTATTGTTGAACAAAGAAAAAAATCAACTCAATCAGAAATCACAATCACAATAAAAAAAATTATTAATTTGATATTCTATCACATAGTGCAGACCGTCAAATTGAAGTTTGTAGACTTAAAATGACTTTCGAGCAAAACTAGATTTAAAAATGATAATAATAAAGTTTGATCTTGTGTTATTAGTAATTTTTCATGGTAAGCTATTTTTTTTACCGATGGGAATCATCCAACGACTTCTCCCACCCTAGTGTCAGACTTTTATTGACTAAAACCTATCCATGTTCCTTCTTTTGCCCTTTGTGTTCCGGGGGCGCGGTATCTCTTTCGAACAACCCGGCAGGCATCGGCCCTGAACGGCTCCAATGTTTGCTGACATCTCTTTGGTTCGCGGGTGGAACACGAACGCGCCGTCGTCGACACGGTCTGTCGTTAGTTAATAACGTACGGACGGTGAGCCATTTGCTCACCGTCCACAGACCCGCGTCATCGGTGGACGCCCGGAGCGTCTCCGCGGATATTAAGTTATTGGCACATAAATAAATTGTATCTATATAAATGAAATTGAAGTGCCTGTTTCTAATGTCCAAATAACTACTTTCTACTAAATGCATGTTTACATGGTACTTATACCAGAAGCAAAAATATTTGACCTTCTTGTTTTCGGTCTGTTTGTTCTGGCTGAACTCCGTAATGACTGAACAATTTGACGGGACTTTCACTGTCATATAGATAAAACTATAAGGAACAAAACTACTTATACAAACGCAAACGAGGCATGAAAGTAGGATTAATGCTGTGGAGATGCGTTCCTTGCGAAGTATGAGTGGTGTAACTTTGAACGATACAGTGAGGAATGAGATAATACAAGAACGTTGCGACTTAAAAGAGGATGTAGTAACAAAGGTTCAAAAGAGTATGCTTAGATGGTTCGGTCATATTGAGAGGATGAGTGAAAGGTGACTAACAAAAGGGATTTATGTGGCAGATGTGAGTGGCAACGCCGGGAGAGGACGCCCTAGAAAAACCTACCCTGACCTTATTGATGAGGTTCTTCAGAAAGGTCGGGTGTACAGTACTCGTAACCGGCGTGCCTGTATGACCAGATGTATGAACGTGGACGAGGCGAAAGTTGCATGTAGGGTAACAGCCGGATAGTTGCCTCGGGGGGATACATGCCCCGGTTTTTAATACACTATGTTAGAAATATAAGTAGTGTTGGCGCTTTACTACAATAAGTGGTGACCCCCTGCAGGCCTTAGTGCAGCATAAGCCATCGGAATAGGCGCACCTGTTTTGTCCGTGTGTGCAACTTTGACGGGCATTATAATAATTATATTGGTAAGTAATTTCTATTGAATATTTTTATTACTGATCGTTGTTTTAGTCAACTTTTTGTTTCTTTGCATGCATTGGAGTTTAAATTACATTGTTTATTATGTTTTATTGCTAATTAATAATTATTTATTTTGCAAATAAAAAGGGCAAGTATCCGTATCAAAAAGGATAGTTGCCCTACTTACTTTCGCCGATAGTTGCCCCTAGAGTGGCAATAAATTACTTGAAAAACAAAAAAATAAAAATGCTGTTTTTTCCAATTTACTGTGACTCTAACTTAATGTAAATAAAACAAATATCTATTTTATATATTTATTTTAGATAAGCAAAACGCCTTGCAAATATAAGCGAAAACCAGGCGCGGTGCCAAGCAACATCAACTGGACAGAAGATAGCTTAGCACTTGCCTTGGAAGAATTAAGACAAAAAAAGATATCAATGAAATTTTTCGAACATACGGAGTATCCATTAGAACCTTAAGAAGACGCTACGAATATATATATTTACATCATAATATTTTCATAATTTAAATCATTAAAACTGAAAACTATTTAATAATGTTAATTAATATTTCAAATTGTAGGTACTTACTTAATAAAATATCTCAGTAAATTATATAAAGATTACTTTAAATGATATGAGTTTCTTTGTATTCAAAATAAAAATCATACCGAAGTTACTATCCCCGCACGAGGCAAGTATCCCCTGAAAGATTTTACACGCTAGGCTACTATCCGCCATAGTAGGCAACTATCCCTTTTCTGAGAGGTGAAATAAAACAGAATTTATTCAAAACCATTGTTAATTATGTATACAAAAATAGGCTACTATAGAAGATAAAAGACCTATGTTTTGAGATACATACTTAATAATTTTCAGCCAGTTCATATTTTTACAAAATAAAGCTTTTTCGAAAAGTGGGGCAACTATCCGAGTTTTACCCTAAGGATCGTATTAGGTGGCGTTCTGTGGTTTCTGCCTACCCCCATGGGAAAAAGGCGTGAGTTTATGTATGTATGTATGAATAACTACTTAAAAAAATACCTCAATATTTTTTAAGAAAAGAATATGAATAAAAAGTAAGCTATACTTTTTTGTTACTCGTAGTATGTGTGTCTGATTAATTTATATATTATGTGCCTAATTAAGTTATTAAAAATTTATTTTTAGTGTCTCGTTCCGAAAGGCGAATTACAAACGGCCACCAATCATCAATAGATAAACCATACGCGGTAAGTGTCAGATGCTGTCATGTCTATAATTAATATTATTAAGGTACTGATACACATGCTTTAAACTAGCATGCTACTAGCATGCTCAAACCAATCAGTGCACGCGAAAATCAAAGTCACGTGAGCTTCCCGGGCTGTGATTGGTTTGAGCATGCTAGTAGCATGCTAGTTTAAAGCATGTGTATCAGTACCTTTACGCTTAGGCTCCATTGTTCATTAGCGAACTGCCCGTGACTATATCCGCGTGGCTTGTTTCACCCTCGTTAAGTTACGCTTTTGAATACTGCTCCGCTCCGGTGTGTTGTAGCGCGATGTTATATAGCCTATGTTACTCAGGAATAATCTAGCTATCTATTGGTGAAAAAATGGTTTATTTCAGTCCTGTAGTTTCGAAGCCTATTCGTTACAAACAAACAAACAAATTTCCTCTTTATAATATTAGTAGAGACTTATTTTACTTTAGGTAATTACAAAGGTTACGGGATATTATAATCAAAAGCTTGGCTCACTTGTATCGAATTTGTAATAATTGCATAATATATTTTTATTAAAACAAATTCGTAAATATAATTTAATTTCCCTGTCAGAACAAAAAGCTAGTTTAATACATTTATTTCTATGGCTCCAGGTATACTTAGTCAAAGCACCGATGTCAGAAGTAAAGTATGACACATGGCTATGTGGTGGTGCCATAGTCTCTGCGGAGTTCATCATCACATCCGCAGCTTGCGTGGAAGATGTACAGTACATGTACGCGGTTGCAGGTTACCGAAGATATTTGAGAGACAAAGAATTGGAAAAAGATGATTGTTTTATAAAAATGAAGAAAAGAGTCGTATATACGTGCGTCCCTGTCTGTAAGTAGGATTACAGTCAATACCGAGTGTTACAGCACACTTAATGAAGGTAGATGGAGCGACGATCTGCGCAAGGCGGCTGGCAGTAACTGGATGCGGAGAGCCGAAGATCGGGCTCAGTGGACTGCGATAGGCTGATGATGATGAATGAAGCCAAAAGTTATCCACATATTCTTTACCATCATTGCGATATTTATTATTTTTGTTCTGCTCCATACCTTCTAGTTACGGAGATATTAAGCATAATACGCATCTGAAAATTGCGAAGCTCAAATGACATTTTGGAGCGCACATAGCTCCGTAGAACAAACAGCCTCGAGTGGGGACCACGCACCAATGTGCAGTGAAGGAACGTCCCCCACGAAGAGAACTGATGACTTGGTGAAGGCGGAAGGAACGAAATCGCTAAATGCTGGCAGTTCAGGACCGGTCATAGTGGCTCTCTTGAGGAGAGGCTTATACCCAGCAGTGGACGTCATTCGGCTGATATGACGATGATGATGATTGATCTCTCCCCCGTCGTACTGAAAAGGGAATATGCATGATTTTTTTAAACCGCATTTATTAGCAAAATATAAGAATACCGTAGTAGAGATGACAAAAAGCCAAATTAAAATTGGCCTACAAACACGGCCGATATAAGTATTTAAAACTATTCATTACGCACTGATTAGACAGAGATCCGACATGACCAATGACGACAAATGTTAAAAAAATTTCGTTTTGACAGAAAGAGATAGAAATAAATCGTCGATAGCTTATATCTTTTTAATTTTATAGGTATTCGAAATTTCTTTTTACTAAACTATTTGTTGCATAAACAAGGATTCTTTTTTAATAAAAAATAATCTTGCATATTCCCTATTGCCATCCCATCGGACTATCAGTAATGAGAGTGAGGGCTTGAGAACTTAACTAGTCTTCATTGAGTTTGGCCGCTATAACCGAAATTCGCTTAGGAGAATATTATTAGTAAGTATGTTAAAATTTTATTTCAGCGTACGAATTTGATTTCAACGATTTAGAGAAGTGGTCATATATAGATGTAGCTTTAGCTAAAGTGGAATCACCTTTTGAGTTTGATGACGCTAGATATCAGATTATGTGCTCGTACGTGCCAAGTATAATTCCGATCAATTTTGATGAGAAACGTCAAAAAGCCGGCGCCGATGCTTTTGTATTGGGATGGGGACATATGGAATATTGGCGACAGGTAAGGATAAGCAAGTTTCAGCTAGAGTATTTTTTTGCGTGGGCTGTTATGATTATTACTTTTTTATAAGTAAACTGGGATCTACCCACGTCTTCGCCCTCGTAAGTTTTACATATATACGTTGTCAGGTGTACAGAAACAAACATAGGGGTTACCCTACCCTTACTTTTTTCAGAAGGAACGTTATTTCATCCCAAAAAAAAAGTGCTGTTCCCGAGACAAACAACAGTAACGTTATTTGATAACAGATGGCGCCACGTGTTTCTTTCGAATCAGGATTGACTTTTAAATATAACCGACATTTACGCAGACTAAGTCACGGGCAACAGCTAGTAACAATAGCTCATCTAGTTTTTCGGAACATCTCTAAGCGCCTAGTCGATTCTTCACATGACCAGAGGGCTGGCCTTTCCTTGGGCCAAAGAATCACACCTTTTTTTATTAACTGCACATAGTTTGTAATTTAATAATTGTTATTTAACTTACTTTTATGTCTACTTACAGTTAAATAAAACAGTAAAAATATAATTTAACATAGCAAATTATTTTTAGCGCCACGACCGCGCAAATTATAATCAAGAATATCTACAATTCGCCTCTACAACAATATTCGAACAAAGTAAGTGTGTAGAGGAATACCGGGATTATCCAAATATGAGAAAAACTATACAGAAATATATGATATGTACTAACGATGAACCGGGCCGAATAAACGAGCAAGGGGCGCTGAATCTCCAAAATTGCATCTCTCGTAAGGAGAAGGCAGAGGGCAAGAAGGGTATAATCGTAAGTAATCTCTTACTTTTTGTAAAACTACATACATCACGGCTGTTTTTCCCGAAGGGTTTGACAGGGGTCTACCAATGTACGGTCAACAAAAGAGATAAGTAACCAGACCGTCTAATATAGTTAAAAATTTATTTCGAACCGGTAGTCGTATTTAAATAAAATAAATTTTAATTAATAACCTGTTTATTTTCTATTAATTAAAATAAAATTCATTCAAAAACTTTTATCGGTTTTTGTAAAACTTTGATTTCATTAGGCGACCCTGGTTACTTATCTCTTTTGCTGACTGTACATCCACAGTGCGCCGGTATGTTTAGGTCCTATGTAATAGGGGGCGAGCCTATTACCATTAACCGGGCACAAATCCTAACTCCAAGTTACCTGCTACTGAGAATTTCATAGACAAACCCTGTAACACTTTTTGGTCGACCTCGGATTCAAACCCAAGACCTGTAACGTAGCAGTCGCGCTTAAGACCATTATGCTATCGAGGCAGTATATCGATTATTATTTTTTTGAACAAATTGTTTAAATTTACACTACCGGCACCGGTTCGCTGGTATTAAACATGTCGGTGAAGTGTGGCGTGATGGGATGTTATGTGTTTATTTACATTTTCCGTAACTTCGAGAACGATCACATTACAATTCTAATCCTAGTTTCAATTTGTCAGAAATAACTTTAATTTCCAAAATTTTTGAAGTGAAAACTTCTTTAGCGGCTTTGTACACTTTTTTTGTAATGGGTAAAAAATTTTAAACTCGCGTCAGGACACGTGACCTGATCGAATATCTTACGAATTTATCGTACACAATAAATAAATTACATTTATACTGATAATTAAAGCAATTCGTGCAAAATTATTCCCTAACCATTCCAAAATATCAAAAATGCACAACGTTAATATTCAAGTTTTCACTTCTGCCGGCACTCCCGGAGTGCAACCCGTCGTTTTTTTTTAAATGTCCTGCTGAGTTGGATTGCAACCCATTGGACTATGAAAGTAACTTGGTTAGACTCTATTAAGATTGGGTGTACTACGCCAAATCGAATGCCAAATAATCGAATTACAATTGGTCGAACACTATAAGTCGAACGCCTAAATAGTCGAACGTTCATAATATCGAATGCTCAATAAATCGAACATTCAATACATCAAACATTCAATACAGCGAGTGTTCAAAACATCGAAAGTTTGTTTGATCGAACGCTCAATTCATCGCATGTTTATTATATCGAAATATCAATATACTTACTGGTTTTTTTTTATAAAATTCAAGAAAAACACAAAATTTACTAATAAATCACAATATAATCTTATATGGGTAAGTTTTAAAATTTTGTGTGAATAGCAATTGCACGGAGAAACTCTGAGGGCCGGCGCTGACTGACGTCGCGACTTATTGCTACGGCATGCGGCATGGCAATGGACTTTATTTCAGATCAAGCTTTTTTTATCGTTATTTCAATTAGTATAGAATACATTTGACTATATTTTTAAACAATTATACCGTGGCAAGCATTGGTATGGCGTGACATGCGGCGGCATCCCGCGGCATGCCGGTGCGTCTTGCGAGCCACTTAGGTCAGAGGATTATGACATCTAAACTAATTAAAAAAGGGTTTAAAACGGGTGCGGCGTTGATTTGATGCCGCGACTGCCTATTCCACTTAGGTCAAAATTTATGGCGCCAAATCCAACAAAATGGTTTGCAAGGTAAATATGGCCAGGGTGCTGAGTTTGCTGTCAAGTTAAGACATGTTATCGCACTAGCTTATTTACCTCAAGAAGAGATACCAGATGCTTTCGACAAATTAAGAGAAGTTTTACCCGATGAGGCAAATGATGTCACCAACATGTTTGCACGTGGTTTGGAAAATAAGATTTCTTGTGAAACGAGAAGTAACAAAATACGTATAGCTCACTCATCACCTATGTCCCCCCCCCCCCCCCACTGTGTTCTGTGTTCCAAAATAATATACTGGGTTTTCCAAGAACTCAAAATAACATTGAAGGATGGCACAGAAGATGGAACGCGTTGCTTGATAAGCAAAAACGGGGTAAGCGAGCTGTAAGAAATAGGACAATAGAAAAGGCAAACGCGGGAAAGACCTACTAAATAAAAAAGAGGCAAAAGGGATGACAACGCAATTGAAAAAATATTGAATAATAAAAGCAACATGGGTTTATTAGAGTTTCTCCGTGCAATTGCTATTCACACAAAATTTTAAAATTTACCCATATAAGATTATAATTGTGTTTTATTAGTAAATTTTGTGTTTTTCTTAAATTTTATAAAAAAAAAAACCAGTAAGTATATTGATATTTCGATATAATAAACATGCGATGAATTGAGCGTTCGATCAAACAAACTTTCGATGTTTTGAACACTCGCTGTTTTGAATGTTTGATGTATTGAATGTTTGATGTATTGAATGTTCGATTTATTGAGCATTCGATATTATGAACGTTCGACTATTTAGGCGTTCGACTTATAGTGTTCGACCAATTGTAATTCGATTATTTGGCATTCGATTTGGCGTAGTACACCCATTAAGGGGTGTACTACGCCAAATCGAATGCCAAATAATCGAATTACAATTGGTCGAACACTATAAGTCGAACGCCTAAATAGTCGAACGTTCATAATATCGAATGCTCAATAAATCGAACATTCAATACATCAAACATTCAATACAGCGAGTGTTCAAAACATCGAAAGTTTGTTTGATCGAACGCTCAATTCATCGCATGTTTATTATATCGAAATATCAATATACTTACTGGTTTTTTTTTATAAAATTCAAGAAAAACACAAAATTTACTAATAAATCACAATATAATCTTATATGGGTAAGTTTTAAAATTTTGTGTGAATAGCAATTGCACGGAGAAACTCTGAGGGCCGGCGCTGACTGACGTCGCGACTTATTGCTACGGCATGCGGCATGGCAATGGACTTTATTTCAGATCAAGCTTTTTTTATCGTTATTTCAATTAGTATAGAATACATTTGACTATATTTTTAAACAATTATACCGTGGCAAGCATTGGTATGGCGTGACATGCGGCGGCATCCCGCGGCATGCCGGTGCGTCTTGCGAGCCACTTAGGTCAGAGGATTATGACATCTAAACTAATTAAAAAAGGGTTTAAAACGGGTGCGGCGTTGATTTGATGCCGCGACTGCCTATTCCACTTAGGTCAAAATTTATGGCGCCAAATCCAACAAAATGGTTTGCAAGGTAAATATGGCCAGGGTGCTGAGTTTGCTGTCAAGTTAAGACATGTTATCGCACTAGCTTATTTACCTCAAGAAGAGATACCAGATGCTTTCGACAAATTAAGAGAAGTTTTACCCGATGAGGCAAATGATGTCACCAACATGTTTGCACGTGGTTTGGAAAATAAGATTTCTTGTGAAACGAGAAGTAACAAAATACGTATAGCTCACTCATCACCTATGTCCCCCCCCCCCCCCCCACTGTGTTCTGTGTTCCAAAATAATATACTGGGTTTTCCAAGAACTCAAAATAACATTGAAGGATGGCACAGAAGATGGAACGCGTTGCTTGATAAGCAAAAACGGGGTAAGCGAGCTGTAAGAAATAGGACAATAGAAAAGGCAAACGCGGGAAAGACCTACTAAATAAAAAAGAGGCAAAAGGGATGACAACGCAATTGAAAAAATATTGAATAATAAAAGCAACATGGGTTTATTAGAGTTTCTCCGTGCAATTGCTATTCACACAAAATTTTAAAATTTACCCATATAAGATTATAATTGTGTTTTATTAGTAAATTTTGTGTTTTTCTTAAATTTTATAAAAAAAAAAACCAGTAAGTATATTGATATTTCGATATAATAAACATGCGATGAATTGAGCGTTCGATCAAACAAACTTTCGATGTTTTGAACACTCGCTGTTTTGAATGTTTGATGTATTGAATGTTTGATGTATTGAATGTTCGATTTATTGAGCATTCGATATTATGAACGTTCGACTATTTAGGCGTTCGACTTATAGTGTTCGACCAATTGTAATTCGATTATTTGGCATTCGATTTGGCGTAGTACACCCATTAAGAGGGTGTACTACGCCAAATCGAATGCCAAATCACACAAAATTTTAAAATTTACCCATATAAGATTATAATTGTGATTTATTAGTAAATTTTGTGTTTTTCTTAAATTTTATAAAAAAAAAAAACCAGTAGGTAAGTATATTGATATTTCGATATAATAAACATGCGATGAATTGAGCGTTCGATCAAACAAACTTTCGATGTTTTGAACACTCGCTGTATTGAGTCTTCGATGTATTGAATGTTCGATTTATTGAGCATTCGATATTATGAACGTTCGACTATTTAGGCGTTCGACTTATAGTGTTCGACCAATTGTAATTCGATTATTTGGCATTCGATTTGGCGTAGTACACCCATTAAGAGGGTGTACTACGCCAAATCGAATGCCAAATCACACAAAATTTTAAAATTTACCCATATAAGATTATAATTGTGATTTATTAGTAAATTTTGTGTTTTTCTTAAATTTTATAAAAAAAAAAACCAGTAGGTAAGTATATTGATATTTCGATATAATAAACATGCGATGAATTGAGCGTTCGATCAAACAAACTTTCGATGTTTTGAACACTCGCTGTATTGAGTCTTCGATGTATTGAATGTTCGATTTATTGAGCATTCGATATTATGAACGTTCGACTATTTAGGCGTTCGACTTATAGTGTTCGACCAATTGTAATTCGATTATTTGGCATTCGATTTGTCGTAGTACACCCATTAAGATTAGCCGTCGTGACCAAAGTCGGTCTGGAGAATATTAACATAAAAAACTAATTCAAAATCCATTTTCTTTTTAGTGCGAACATGATTTTATAGCATTAGGACCAGAACCACCGATGCCATTAAGAAAGTTAGTCGTTAAGGATGAAACACGCAAACATATGAGCTTAAAACCAACCAGCAATATAGTCAAAGACAAGGATATTAATGAAACTGATTTTATGAACCGAAGTGATATCATGAACCGAAGTGATATTATGAACCGAAGTGATATCATGAACCGAAGTGATATCATGAACCGAAGTGATATTATGAATCGAACAAGTATTGATAAAAGAAGTGATTCCATTCCTAGAACTGACTACATTTATAAACCAGGTTTTGGTAACATAAGCGGTTACTTTAAAAGAAGCAACAGTCGAAGATCCGGCATTTGTCAAGTAAGTATATACAAAGATGTTTTAAAACTTTGTACGTAATGCACTTTTTCAATAATCTGTTATTTTAAGTTGTCCCAGAATAATAAAAAAAAAAGTTATTATACGAGTTGGAAGTGACATCGTAACGAAAATTTATCGTAACATTTACCATGCATTCAGCACATGAATAAAGACACCCCAGCGATAAAATGATTTGTCTTAATAAATGTATTTAAAAAAAAAACCATCACGCCTGTATTCCCCGAAGGGTTAGGCAGAGGCGTACCAATGTACACCCACAGTTCGCCGGTATATTTAGGTCCCATGTAATAGGGGGCGAGCCTATTGCCATTAACCGGGCACAAATCTAAACTCCGAGCTGCTACTGAGAATTTCATAGAAAAACTCAATAACACACCGGCGAACCAAAAATCACAACTAACAAACAACACCGAAAAAACAAATATACCGGCGAACTATGGGTGTACATTGGTACACCTCTGCCTAACCCTTCGGGGAATACAGGCGTGATGGTGATGGTTTATCTAAATTACACTTTCATCTAAAATATGTCACATTTTCGTGTTATATAAAAAAAATGAATCATATTAATTTTCTAATTACCAGAATGACCACGGAGGTCCACTCGTCACATGGGTGGGAAAGAAAGAGGTTCTCATAGGTATTGCATCCGTATTCAGAATAGGAGACGACAGAAAATGCGTAGGACCGTTTCTGTTCACAAGCACTTACTGTAGCGGAGCTTTCATTAATTGCGTTCTACATGATAATCGACAAGATAGAGGATTAAGAACTAATAATGCATCTGAAAGTCTTAAGTGAGTCCCGTATATTCTGCTTTATTTATGTATTTAAACTTTATGCAACAAAAAATACAAAGGCGGACTTATTGCCTGGGGCATTCTCTACCAGTCAACCAAAGGTGGTGAAGAGATAACATGGCAGGTACAAATTATTGTCCGAGTAAAAAAACAAAGCTACGTTTTATTCGTTTTTTTTTGTTGTTAATGTTTTAAATAACCTATTAAAGTTTGCTATGGCAGGGCGCATAGTTCGTAGGGCGGAAGGCCGTTGGGGTCGTAAGGCTCTCGAGCTGCGACCATGCACCAGAAGGCGCAGGGTGGAGAGGCCCCACACGAGGTGGACCGACGATCTGGTCTTGGGAAATCGCTGGATGCCGGCGTTGCAGGACCGTCCATTGTGTCTATCTTTAGGGGAGGCCTATGTCCAGCAGTAAACGTTGACCGGCTTTTTTTTTTTTTTTTAGAACGGGAAGTCATCAAATAACTTCCCCCGCCCTGGGCGGGGCGGGAGGGAGTGTCAGACTTTTACTGACTAAAACCCGTCTATGTTCCTTCATGTGCCCTTTGCGGTCGGGGGGCGCGGTATCTCTTTCGAACAACCCGCAGCCCCGGCAGGCATCGGCCCTCAGTGGCCCCTTCCAAGTTTGCTGACATCTCTTTGAGGCGCGCGTGGAACACGAACGCGCCGTCGGTCGACACGGTCTGTCGCTAGTTAGTTAACGTACGGGCGGTGAGCTACCCATTGCTCACCGCCCACAGACCCGCGTCTACGGTGGCCGGGAGTCGTCTCGTGGCTCCCGGCGCCCGGAGCGTCGACCGCGGCAACGTCGATCGGCTGACATCATGATGATGATCTAAAGATCTATGAAATGTTCATATAGCACCTAGGAAATTTCCTCAAGAAATACGAGGTTAAAAGCTGATTCCTTTTTCCCAGGAATTTACAGTTATGTGATGCCGCTCCTAATGTGAAAGGCTATGATACGATTGAAAATCACGTATCGTGGAAGGACCACCCTGATGGGTAAGTACTTATTAAAATAAAGGCCAGCAAAGACAAGAAGATTTGAAGGCCTAATTTCGTAATTAAAATCTTGTCTCAATCTCATCTGAGTAATGTCAAAAACTGGTCAAAAATGTAGGCGGATTGACATTTATTCAGACTTATAATTTAATTATAACTGCCTCGTTGGCCTAGTGGTCCTGAGCGCGATTGCTACGCTAGAGGTCATGGGTTCGATTCCCGGGTCGAGCAAAAAGTGTTATTGGGTTTTTCTGTGAAATTCTCAGTAGCAGCTCAGTGTTTGGATTTGTGCCCGGTTAATGGCAATAGGCTCGCCCCCTATTACATGGGACCTAAATATACCGGCGAACTGTGGGTGTACATTGGTACACCTCTGCCTAACCCTTCGGGGAATACAGGCGTGATGGTTGGTTGGTTTGATCATGAGATTAAGCTTTCTAATGATGTTTTCCTTCACTGCTATCAAGTACGTAAATAAACTTAGAAAGTACACATGAAATAGAAAAGTCATCAAGTGCATGAGAGGTTGGCGCCTCAACCACTGTAGCATCGTAGCATAATATCTACCAACAATATTAAAAAAAAATATATTTTTCAGTCCTGCACAAAATGAATTACGTGAAGCAACGTTTCCGAATCAGGGTTAACTTGTCATAAGATAAATAGTCATAAGTGTATACAACTGAAGAATTTGGTTTTTTATTTTTCTTCAAATGCGGTAATCTACGGAATTTCTTGTACTGAAATTTCAGGCGGACGAAGTTAAAGGCAATAATGGGTGTTGAAATTTTCTTTTTAAGGATTTAGATAGAGAGCGGTTTCCAATTTTATTTTAATGTATTGTATTTTTTTCTATAATAAAGTTATTCTTGTGTAATTTTTAAGTTATTTTTCTACACATTTGGACACACTTTCACCAAAATCACTACTTAAATACATTTAGTGCCTAAACGTATTTAGAGCATCATTTCATTCCTATCACATTGTTAGAAGGTGACCGAGAGAGATGATAATCTAAACACATTTAGAGCTAAATATAAGGTGCTATAAAAATATCTGCCACGGTTTTAATGGGAGGTAGTATTGTGTTTAAAGATTACAATAGTAAAGAAATTTCATACCCCAGAATAGTTAATAAAATTTGAGAAAATAAAGTAGTTTAATAAACATTGACTCTATTCTGCATAACAGGGTTCACAAATTACGCGAAACGCAAACGATTGAATTGTATTCGGTGCGGTGCGGCAACAGCTGACCGATGGATGGTTTTATGCGAATAAATCAATTCAAATTTATACGTACATTTTTTTGTATGAAAAAAAATATGACACATTATCAATAATTTATCTTTACTATTGTAATCTATAAATACAATACTACCTCCTATTAAAGCCGTGGCAGGTATTTTTATAGCATCTTATATGTTTAGTTATTTTCGTGAAAGTGGGCCTTACTCATGAAGTGGTCTTATTGCACCGCCATTAGGTTCATAATGCAGCGTAAACACTCTAGCTTTTTACTTTACATTAATGTTTAATCTTAACAGAGTGAAACTGTTTTTATGTCCAATTTGATTAATAAACTGCCTTAATAAATAAAGCAATAACAAGTTTCAGCAAATTATTTTTCTCACATTATTTTTTTCAAAATTTTATGAAATTATATTTATTTTTGCCTCGCGAGTATGTTGAAAAACTTTGTTAAAACTACGTGGGAATAATAGTGTATCATTATTCGTCTCCATTAGCTTCGCTTTTGACTCTGACTGCAGCAATGCAGTAATGATAAAAGCTTACACATGTACCATCTATCTTATGTGCATAATATTATACCATGACATGTTTTCACTATTTTTAGTTAATCATTTTTTTTGTAACTGCCTCGTTAGCCTAGTGGTTCTAAGCACGACTGCTACGCTAGAGGTCTTGGGTTCAATTTCCAGGTCGAGCAAAAAATGTTATTGGTTTTTTTTTTATGAAATTCTCAGCAGCTCGGAGTTTGGATTTGTGCCCGGTTAATGGCAATACGCTCGCCCCCTATTACATGGGACCTAAATATACCGGCAAACAGCTGTGGGCGTACATTGGTGCACCTCTGCCTAACCCTTCGGGGAATACAGGCGTGATGGTTTTTTTTCTTTTTTCGTTTTTTTGTGACACTAAAATAAATTATTACAGAATATATTCTTTTTAGCATGTTTTAATTGAAATTGTAGTTTTTCTACGTTGAACGTGTTCGGTCCCAAAAAAAAAGTTCACAAACAACAACAGAACTGGAAATAAAAAACATTTTTTTTACAACTTCCAGTTGTAAAAAAAATTTAATTAAATGATACGGACACATAGTGTATGTAGCGCATACAGTAAAATCATTGTATTATTATTATTGAATAAAAAAAAAACGACGGGTTGCACTCCAGGAGTGCCGGCAGAAGTGAAAACTTGAATATTAACGTTGTGCATTTTTTATATTTTGGAATGGTTAGGGAAACACGAATTGCTTTAATTATCAGTATAAAAGTACTATCATTTATGTGGTAGAATACAACATTTATTCATTGCGCTATCGTACACAAACATGACAATTCGCATCAGGACACGTGACCTGATCGAGAATCTTACGAATTTTCACATTACAAAAAAAGTGTGCAACGCCGCTAAAGAAGTTTTCACTTCAAAATCAGTTAGCTTAATCAAAATACACAAACACAATAGAAATAATATTAATTCGATTTTCTATTACAAAGAGCAGACCATTAAATTGGATTTTTTAAGGTTACAATGATTTACGATCAAGACTAGACTTTAAAATGATTGTAACAAAGTTTGATCTCGTGTTATTCATAATTTTACATGGTAAGTTAGTGGCATTATTAGTGAAATATTAATGAAATAAAGGATGATGACAAGGTCCTAGGATCATCACAAATAGTCAACATAAAAAGCATAACATAACATCACGTCTGTATTCCCCGAAGGGTAAGGCAGAGGTGTACCAATGTTTGACATATATTATAAGGTCGCCGAATAAGATACACATATAGACGTCGTGAGATAATTTGAATCAGGCTGAATTTTATTTGCCGAAACTTGTTATTCGTCGGGGGCAAAAGCACTCATGAATATGAAAAACTTTTGTTATGGGACTAACTAGGAAATACGAAAAAAAAAACTGCTGTTGCCTATAAAAATGGGTTCAAATTGTATGGAGTAGCTAATTTTTGAATTCATAATTCAACTTTTTTTACTATTTATTCGTACGACATTTAGGAACCTACGCAAGTATTTAAATTTTCATTTTTAGTGTCTCGCTGCGAAAGACGAATAGCGGACGGTGAACAATTAAAATCTGAAAAAACATACATGGTAAGTGTCAGACTCTGTCTTACGAGCAATATAAAGCAATCTTCGCACAAAAACCCTTTTTACACATTTGTTTATTTACTCATAGCATTTTATTACAAGTTCTTATTAAACATTACATTTTTATGTTCCAATCAAATCTTGGAAGGCGAATTTAAACCAGTTCCTCTTAACTAACGGCTTTGTAATCTTGTATGCCTGCGCAGTTCCGATGACAATATACTAAAATGACAAAATTATTCTAATGCTGTACCCACCCACAAGGTGTATGGACGACCTGATTAAGACCGCAGGAAGACGTTGGATGCAGGCCGCTTCCAACAAGTCTTTCTGGAAATCTATGGGGGAGGCATATGTCCAGCAGTGGACGCCCTGCGGCTGATATGATGATGATAATGATGAATGTTGTATCCAGAAGTGGCCCCATCCTTCTCCATCATCAATGCCACAAGTCTTATTAGATAGAGCCTTAAGCTGTAATAACTTAAATAACTGACAAGAATGTCAAAACTATTTTGATGGCTCCAGGTATACTTACTCAAAGCAACGATGTCAGAAAGAACCTATGCCACATGGCTATGTGGTGGTGCCATAGTGTCTGCGGAGTTCATCATCACATCCGCAGCTTGCGTGGAGAACGTGCAGTTCTTGTACGCGATAGCAGGGTACAAGAGATACGTGTCTGATAAGGAAATAGAACAAGATGATTGTACTAGAACGATGAAGAAAAAAATCGTGCGTACATATGTCCCCGTCTGTAAGTATACAGTCAATAGCATGGTATTTGGAGTAAGGTGGACTGACGACCTGATCAAGACCGCATTAAAACGCTAGGATGCAGGCCGCTTCCAACTGGTCCTTTTGGAAATCGATGGGGGAGGCCCATGTCCAGCAGTGGAGATCCTGCGGCTGATATGATAATGATGATGATGATACAAACCAAGCGACCCTGGTGATGATAGATAAGTGATCACCTATGGATATGTGCAATATCAGAGGAATTGTAGATGTTCGCAAGCTAAAAACAAATTACAGGCTGTACAGTGTACACCCACAGTTCGCCGCCGGTATGTTTAGGTCCCATGTAATAGACGCGAGCCTATTGCCACCGGGCACAAATCCGAACTCCGAGCTACTACTGAAAATTACATAGGAAAATCCAATAATACTTTGCTCTACCTGGGAATCGAACCCAAGACCTTTAGCATAGCAGTCGCACCTAGGACCACTAGGCGAACGACTCTGAGTTATTGCATATTTATTTTCAGCCTTCCAAATATACAAAAATAACACGAAAAAGCAAGGGTTTATAGACATAGCATTAGCTAAAGTTGAGTCGCCGTTCAATTTTAACGACGACAGATATGAAAAATTATGCTCGTACAAGCCAAGTATCATATCTATAAACTTAGAAGCCAAATTTCAAGAAGCCGGTATTAATGCAATGGTATTAGGATGGGGACATACAAAATTTTGGCGACAGGTAAGAAACTCTAGAAACCCGGGCTAGTACTAATGTGACTATTTCATATGTACGTTCTAAGTTTAACTTGGAGATCATTAACATTGGTGAAGGAAAACATCGTGAGGAAACCTTCACTCCATAATAAATACGAGTCTGTAATCGCCAATCCGCTTTGAGCAAGCGTGGTGATCAATCCTCGTGCCTGAGAAGTGGCCTACGCCTTGCAGTTGGACAGAATAGGCTGGTACTATGTAACCTACAGCGTACTCCGTGCAAATTTTGTCTAGTCATATTTTGGTTAATAAGTAATTAAACTCAAGGAATGCTTGTTAATTGGATATCTTGGTAAATTAGACCGACATATCTAGAATAAAAATCTTCTGAAGCAAGCTTTCAGCCATGATTTGATACGCGTAAATTTTCTTAAGAATCGCAAATTTTTTTGACAATAAAAGAAATCAAAAGTACATAAATAGGCACAAAATAAGCAACAAGACTTTTTAAAATAAATTACCTATACTAGAAAGGTTTAGGTAGACAAAAGGACTAAAGGTAAACAAATCGTCGAAAAGGTTTTTTATAGTTGACACTTCCTTGTTTAAAAATACGTTACAACAAAATCAATTCTAATTTCGATTTATGCGATACTTTTCTCTTTTATTAATGTATGTTAAACTTTATCATTTATTCGTAAACTACTCTTCATAGATGTCATTGTTTGGACACCACTTTTTTGTTAGTTTTATAAAATAGTATAATATTTTGTAATCTGTCTATTGTAAAGAGCCTAAAAAGACAGGTTCCCAAAACCTTTTAGAAGATACGATGAATTAGATAACGTCGCTAAATTAAAGAGTACGCCCGTGATGTAGTATGGCAACTAAAATTGCAGGTATTACGTTTAGTCGATTAACCAGGCGCCTTTGAAAATTGCGAGGGTCATGTAATAAAACAAGAACAGAAAATGTTTAAATTAGATAAAATGATTGATAATACCACTGAACGTTTTATTATTAACGTGGCAGATAGTTCCTCAAATTCTGATATAGACTAGAGCCTATTATTATACGACTTTAAATAATACGATTTTAAAATTTGAAGTGAAAGGTTTAGCATCCATGAGTCACGTGGTTTGTTTTGTTTACATTTAGTTAACTACCTAAACCTTTCTAGTATAATATTAGTAACCATATCATTATTTTTGAGAGATGTGTAAACTCTTGACTCTGGTGTTAGTCAGTGTTCACATAGACAAAGTCTACGATGGAGTGAGCTTACCCAGAAGAAGCCTGTTCACTCTAACTCTAATTTATGTGACCTAATCCATATATCGCTTTATTTGCAGCTCGGCGATCACAAGAATTACAACCAAGAATACCTTCACTATGGCACTACAACTATACTTGAAAAATATAGGTGTCAAAATGCATTTGTAAATTTTCCAAACTTAATGGAAACTATGGAGAAATATATGATATGTTCTTATAATACTCGTCGGGAGCGCTTAAATGAGCATGGGGTGCCCCGTTTGAAGAATTGCATCACTGTATGGCAGAAATTACATGGCACACAAGGTGTACTCGTAAGCAATCACTAAATACAAAACGCAGTTTTCCGTCCTTGTAAAATTTCAGGAGGTTGATTTAAAAGTCATAATTATACCCATCACGCCTGTTTTCCCCGAAGGGTTAGGCAGAGGTGCACCAATGTACACCCACAGTTCGCTGGTATATTTAGGTCCTATGTAATAGGGGGCGAGCCTATTGCCATTAACCGGGCACAAATCCAAACTCCGAGCTGCTACTGAGAATTTCATAGAAAAACCCAATAACACTTTTTGCTCGACCTGGAAATCGAATCCGGGGCCCCATGCACAGCAGTCGCACTTGCGACCACGAGACCAACGGGGCAGTTAAAAGACATAATTAATCAAATAAATAATTGTGGTAAAAGATTCACAGTAGTTCAGAATACCTACACCTCTTTAAAAGAACGGAATCGCCCTGTTGCGTTTGCGGTAGGCAGTGACATGCGACTATACAAAGTGTTTGGCAGAACGTTTAACATACGAAAATGGTGGATAGGTTTTTAAATTATATTTTTTTTGCTTTCTTCTAGTTTCACCACTTTCTTAACTTTAAAGTGTATTTTCTTTTTTAATATAATTATATTACATTGTTAAGTTAAGAAAATTAAAAAATATCCAGCGTGCCAAGGCCAAATTAATTAGGGCTGAGTAAGTAGCCGATGACCCCCACCTATCCATCATCTTATGTTCAACGTTCTGCCAAACACCCTGTATAAGTATGTGTATGTGCGGGTTCCTTGATCGAAACACTGAAACAGATAGGAGAGGTAGGCCTCCTACCTGTTTAGGCAAGGGCGACCTACCACCCCTAGCTACCTGATTAGCCATTACCAATGAGTTTCCATTGGTAAGATAGCTAATTCGGCTTCAATAATCACCTATCTATTTAATAAAAACGTTTATTTTATTATTGAATCGTGTTGAGAGTTACTAGCATAATTACCTCTTTGAATTTTACGAGGATGCAAAACTGCACTGTGTTGACTTGTAGATAAGTTTATATTGTAATTCTACCTATCTAACTCGCGGGCCTGTGGACGGTGAGCAATGGGTAGCTCACCGTCCGTATGTCTTATAACGACAAGCCATGTCGTTCCACGCGCGCCTCAAAGAGATGTCAGCAAATCGGAGGGGCCACACAAAGCCGATGCCTGTAGGGGCTGCGGGTTATTCAAAAGAGATACCGCGCCCCCGGAACACAAAGGGCACAAGAAGGAACATGGATGGGTTTCAGTCAGTAAAAGTCTGACACTCCCTCCGGACGGAGAAGTTTTTTGATGACTTCCCACCCGAAAAACATACCTATCTATCTCTAAAAGGCAGTGAGCATTTACTATACAGATTATCGAACAACATAAAAAAATGGTATTATATATTTTTTCTTTAAAGTGTGAAGGTGAAGAGAGCGTACGACTATTCGTTAAAGATAAAACGCGCAAAAATATTATGAGCTTAAAACAAACGAGCAATGAAAATGTTAACAAAACGGATAATATAAATCGAACTGGTATTTTGGACGGAACTGGTATTTTGAACCAAACTAGTATAGTGAACCGAACTGATATTATGAACGGAACTGTTATTGTGAAGGGAACTGGTATTTTGAACCACACTGGTGTAGTGGACCGAACTGGTATTGTGAACCTAACTGATATTATAAACCAAACTGATATTCAGAAAGGAACTAGTATTGTGAACCGAACTAGTATAGTGAATCAAATTGGTATTGTGAACGGAACTGGTATTACTAACCGTACAAATTCCTATGACAGCACTGATTTCATGAAAACACTTGGTTTTGGTAACTTAAGTAGTTTATATACCTCTAACAACCGAAGAAGCGGCATCTGTCAAGTAAGTTGCAAGATGCTCAGAAACCCCTTAACTTTTTCGTTATCTGTTTTTATCATTACTTCAAATTGATCTAGATATTCATTGATATAATTAACCTATGCTGTTAATGCTTGATTAATTTAATGGTTACCTGATTCAAACATACACATATTACTTATTTTACATTTTTTTATGTCATACAAGAAAATATCCAGAATTTCGTATTGTATGGAGAAAAATGCTTAGTTACTATTATACTAAGACCCACTTTCACCATAAATCAATAAACATATTTAGAGCTAAATGTATTGAAACTATCATTATGTCGCTGTCACCTTCTAAATGTGAAAAGGATGCCATGATGTTCTTAATACATTTAGGAGGTTCTCTATTATGTCACCTAACTTTTTTATCTATAATTTAAAGTGCCATAACTTTTTTTGTCCTAATCATCATTTGTCCGAATGATAACTTACCCGAACTTAATATCACATAATATCACATGCCATAAAATTGAAATCCCTAAATATAATATGTCATAAATCCGTTTGTCATAAATATTACAATCAATAATATACAAAAGACATAGAGCCTTTTTCGATAAAAGTTATAAATCCTGAATTCAAATTACATAACACTTTTTTAAAATAATAAAAACATTTTTTTTTTAGATTTTAGAATTTTATTTTTATCGTTTTTGCAAGCAAGCAAGCAAGCATGCAGCATGCAAGCCAGCATGCAGCATGCAAGTAAGCATGCAGCATACAAGCAAGCATGCAACATGCAAGCAAGCATGCAGCATGCAAGCAAGCATGCAGCATGCATGCTGCTTCGGCTTGCTCGCCGGCCAGCCTCAGCCGCGGCGGCGAGTGTCAAAACCACCTGCTCCTCAGCTCGCGGGCCGCCTTGCCCCTCCGCGCCTACGCGATTTTAAATTACACTCTAGGGGTAGGGCAGACAAGACTACGTGGAGTCGGTTTTGCAGCGATTCGTTTCTGTCACTAAAACCAAATTTTTAGCAAATGTTTAGGACTAAAAAAAAATATTATAAATGAACATTCGGAATAATATACATTATTTAACGCAATTCTTAGGACATATGACTTTAGGTCATGTAAAATTAGGAGCTTCAAATATTATAGTACTCGATATTATGACAGTAATACTTTTAGAACTAAAGATAATTATGTTACACAAAATTTCGGGATTTTTAACATTATGGTTACTGAGGTTTATATCAAACGTGTTATAGATAATGATTTTCGGACAAACAATTTTAGGAGATGTAAGGGACTCCCCGTTTAGGATGGTTGAGCTGAACGGTGTTGATGCACGCGTCATGTTCGTGAACGGGCGCTGTCAGTTGGGATTGGTCATCTCTTATCTGCCATGGCCTACATCTTTATTAGTATTATTTAATTGTTTAATATTCACCTTCATTGTTTTCACATATAGAAGCAACATGAATATTTTAACCAAGATTTTGTAAAACCAAATTGAAGAAAAAGAGTGTCCATGGAGTTTCTTGCTCGTTCTTCTCCATAGATCTACGCTTTGGAACGAGCAACTAGCTTCAAGTTTAAACTGTAACTTCTTGACATTCAAAAGTGCCTGTAAATGGTCTAATTGAAATAAATGCTTTGACTTTGACTTTGCACTAAATGTATGTAGTATGTATATAATAGTAATACTCGTACAATATTAAATTCTGGATTGGTAAATTAGATTCAATTATTTTTCTTGTACGACATTCAAAAGTGTGTTTTATTGTGATCTAATTGAAATGAATGATTTGATTTTACCAGAACGACCACGGAGGTCCACTCGTCACTTGGTCTGGTAAGAAGGAAATCCTCATAGGCGTCGCTTCCATTTTCAAAATAGCAGATAACAGAGTATGCACTGGACCTTTTTTGTTTTCAAGCACCTTGTATAACGGACCCTTCTTAGGTTGTGTTTTAAACGATGAAGATAGTGAAAGTTTAAGACCAATTAGTGAAATTAAAAGTATCAGGTGAGTTGCATGTACATTCGATTGTATTCAATGGACGTATGGTGTTTTTAATTTTACTATTTATAGTGATAACTGCCCCGTTGGCC
Source organism: Caradrina clavipalpis (assembly GCA_932526535.1). Taxonomy (NCBI): domain Eukaryota; kingdom Metazoa; phylum Arthropoda; class Insecta; order Lepidoptera; family Noctuidae; genus Caradrina; species Caradrina clavipalpis. Next base: position 6,507,817 of record OW052110.1, read on the forward strand.
ACGTGGTCGCAAGCGCCACTGTTGAGCGTGGGGTCCTGATCATTAAATTGGGTCCTAGGTTCGATTCCTAGGTCGGGCCAAGTGTTATTAGAATTTCCCATTACAAATTTGTCCAGAGTTTGGTAGTTAACAAGCCCGCCACACTGTTCCCAAACCACTGCAACTTCTGTAAGTCAGAATCAACAGTGGCGACCACAAGAAAAGCGCCGAGACAATGAAGCTCGACGAGTCCGGGAGAAACGAGTAGCTGTTACGAGTTTGGTAGTTAGTGGTGTAACGTGCTCGTGTCTCAGAATGCACGTAAAGCTGATGGTCCTGCGTCTATTCTCTCCACGGTCGTGACAGATTGCCGTCCCATAGGACTATGAGAGCTAGGGCACCTATTTTGCGCACACAATTGTGTACTACAGTATCGCCTGCATACTTGGCTAGTCTCCATTGAGATTGGCAGCCGTGACTGAAATCGGTCTGGAGGACCATTATATTTATTATTATTTATAGTGGACTATTACGTCAAAATAAAAGTAATATAACGTTATTGCAACGAGAATGTCATCAAGGGTATCGAACACTCCATTTTTGTTTGTTTCTCGTCGAAACAGTCTAGAATGTTCGTGATTATCAAAAGAAAGTCCAAACTAAGCGTCCAGTACTTATTTTGGACTTACTTGTTTGTGATAGCTCTTTTTAACTGCTACAGCTACTGCTGGACATGAAACGAAGTAAAAAACGTTTATTTTACAGAAATATACTATTATGTGACAGTTCTCCAGAGATTAGAGGCTTTGATATCATTGAAAAACAATTATCGTGGATGTACCACCCTGCTGGGTAAGTAGTTCAATAAGTAGATGAACAACAGCGTGGTCCCGAAGCAATTACTCTATAGGTATTATATTCAGCAATTTTTTTAAGCATCATCAAATATCTTCTTCTGACATTGGCGGAGTGGAAGGGAGTGTAAGACTCATACTAACTAAAACCCATCCGTATTCTTTTCATTGACGGGCCTGTTGGTTTAGTGGTTAGCGGCCCTGACTGCTAAGCCGGAGGTCGTGGGTTCGATTCCCACCCAGGACAAACTTTGTGTGATGAGCATGATTGTTTGTCCTGTGTCTGGGTGTGATTTATCTATAATATGTATGTATTTATAAATTATATAAGTATGTATATCAGTTGTTTGGTTACCATAACACAAGCTCTGCTTAGCTTGGGATCAGATAGCCGTGTGTGAGTTGTCCCAAGATATTTATTTTATGGTTCTTCTTAATGCCCGTGGTTCCAGGGCCACTCTTCCACCTCAGGGTGACTCTTTTGAATAAATTCCGCAACCCTGACAGGCACTAGCCCTAGCGAGCCCCGTTTATTTTGCTGGCATGTCTTTAAATGCAGGTCTGGTTCTGAACGGACTGCCTAATGCTCGCCTTCCGCAGGCCCGCCATTATATTTAGCTCCTATCGATCCAAATGAACACGTACTCTGTCGGGTTGATATATCTACACTTAAGCAGATCAGCGATTCCGGTTGGGCTTTCTCAATACAACCTTTTGATAACGTTGTATTGACAATGTCGAACCGAAGCCGTCGACCCGATTAACGTCGCCTTTTTGAAATATTAGTTTTACTTCTGCTGGGAAAGGCCTAACAGAGAGAACGAAGAAAAAAAAGGTAATATTTTAATCAACTTTAAATACTTACAGTCCTGCGGAAAATGAACGTGATTTGTCGAGGCGTGCAGCAGAAATGGATCGTTCATCAGTAAAAAGTTCGACACCAAAAGAGGCGCCTCTACCAATTACAACGCCAGTACCAAAACTGAAGCGTCTATCAGTAAAAAGTTCTACACCAAAAGAGGCGCCTCTACCAATAACGACGCCCGTACCAAAAATGGAGTCTCTATCAGTAAAAAGTTCTACACCAAAAGAGGCGCCTCTGCCAATCACGACGCCAGTGCCAAAAATGAAGCGTCTTACAGTAAAAAGTTCTTCACCAAAAGAGATGCCTCTACCAATTACAACGCCAGTGCCAAAAATGAAGCGTGTTACAGTAAAAAGTTCTTCACCAAAAGAGGCGCCTCTACCAATCACGACGCCAGTGCCAAAAATAAAGCGTCTTTTAGTACAAAGTTCTACATCAAAAGAGGTGCTTTTACCAATCACGACGCCAGTTCCAAAAGTGAAGCGTCTATCAGTAAAAAGTTCTACACCAAAAGAGGTGCCTCTACCAATAACGACGCCAGTACCAAAAATAGACCGTTTATCAGTAAAGAGTTCTTCACCAAAAGAGGCGCCTCTGCCAATCACGACGCCAGTGCTAAAAATGAAGCGTCTTACAGTAAAAAGTTCTTCACCAAAAGAGGTGCCTCTACCAATTACGACGCCTGTAACAGAAATAGAGCCTCCATTAATAATAAGTCTTCCGTCAGAAAAGGAACATCCACCAACAAGACCTCCATCAGAAATAATAAGACCTTTACCAGAAATGGACCGTTTGCTTATAATAAGGCCTAAATCGATAATAAGGCCTCGATCACAATTAGATGTTCTATCAAAAATAAGACATCCACCAGAAATGGACGATCTATCAAAAATAAGTCAACCACCAGAAAGGGACGGTCTATCAAAAATAAGACTTCCACCAGAAAGGGACGGTCTATCAAAAATAAGACTTCCACCAGCAATGGAACATTCACAGAAAGTAAAATCTCCGCGAAAAGCGAAGCTTCCATTATACCTATGGTCTTCAGAAGTGAATCTTGGATCTTCAGTAACAATCCCTACTACTAAAGCATTTGTAGATTATCAAAGTGACGAATCATTTTTCAAGGATGTAGTCTTTGGAAACTTGGAAATCACAACAGAAAACTATCATAAGCAGCCAGTGGTTAAGATTCGCCGTCAACGTCTTTTGCACAAGAAATGAAGATTATTTATAACAGCTGGTGTACAAGGAACTAAATTCACTTATTTAGCTCCATTTAGTTTTTGATTATACACAATGCCAGTTTTGTATCGCATCTGTTCAGACGCGAAAAGTTGAACGCACGCATACGCGTCTCCATACTAGAATAGTGTTTTCTATGGACAAAAGCTGAATAGAGCTGAATGAGTGTATTTAGTTCCTAAAGACACTTAACGTAGCCGAAACTAACGTGTTCTTTCCATCATTGGGATCATTATTTTGTTGTAGACCATATCTGAGACTTTTATCACGGTAATATTATAATACAGTACTCCAACTTTATACAAACGGACGAAACGCGAGCTATACCAACGCGCCTCGAACCTGGGGCGCGCGCGCGGTGCAGACACATTAAAATACTGGAGACGGGCAGCCTCTAACGCATGTTTACGTACCGCGCGGCTGTAGGCATTTATTTCTGTCATGCGGCCGAGTTACACTACTGTATTATTATATTACCGTGCTTTTATGGTTACAGAGATATTCTTCTTGTTTTGATTGATTGAGATGATTTTAGATAATGTTATAATTCTTTGGTCCAATTAGTGGCCCCGTTTATCGCGGTATCAGTAGCGTTGTTAATGTCCTCTTTTTTTTTTATAGACGGGAAATCATCAAATAAGTCCCCCCGCCCTGGGCGGGGCGGGAGGGACTGTCAGACTTTTACTGACTAAAACCCGTCTATGTTCCTTCATGTGCCCTTTGCGTTCCGGGGGCGCGGTATCTCTTTCGAACAACTCGCAGCCCCGGCAGGCATCAGCCCTCAGTGGCCCCTTCCAATTTTGCTGACATCTCTTTAAGGCGCGCGTGGAACACGAACGCACCGTCGACACGGTCTGTCGTTAATAAACGTACGGACGGTGAGCTACCCATTGCTCACCGTCCACAGACCGCGTCTACGGTGGCCGGGAGTCGTCTCGTGGCTGTAAATGTCCTCTAAAGTGCAGGTGTAGCGACACTTTGGATACTGTAAGTGGGCTATCATTTGATCAGGAGCACCGCACTCGCACTGGGCATCGGTGGAGATATTGAAGGTCAATCTTCTAACTTTTCTCTTTACGAAAACAGATTTTTAATGTTATAAGCCAACTTTAAATACCCCCACGACTCCTATACTGTTATATGCATCTTTAAGCACAATGTTTGGCTTGCTATCAAAAACTGTGATTTTTCGCACCGATAAAAAAAAGGTGTTTCTCTGCAATCATCGCTGCCCGCCAACTTCAGACAATCGGTGACCGATTTATTTGACGTCGAGTTTTTGTAGGAGGTATGCGTTCGTATATTATAATTCATATATTCCATTCTCCCCGCTAAAAAAATCTGTCAAAAAGTCGGTTAGATTAGGGCCTCCTAGAGGCTTAGTTCGATGGGCATTATACGTAGTTGAAGGTTATGTGATGTGTCTTGTTGCACATCGTATTTATTATAAAGGTGTTAAACAGGGTCTTACTTATAAAAATAACGCTAATTCATACCTAGTTACCTCTTAATTGACTAACTGAACGATGAAACACTATTTTAATCTGCCAACACTTAGACGGTCAGCATAGAGCATGACCAAATTAATCGACTAAAGAACGAAATCGAACGAAAAATTGAGCAAAATTTACAATAGATTTCATAGACCAAAAATGTCATCATCACAGCTGATTGAAGCCGGCCATCTTACTTCTGAACTATACTTAAACAACGTGTTGCCGCTGTTTAAATTTTCTGTCACTTACACAACATCTCAACGCTGATTAACGTTTATAGTTAAATATTTCACCTGAGACACCGTTGAAAGTGGGTGCTATGTGAAAAATAATTGATTTAAGAGTCAAGGATTTAAGAGTTAATCAATTGATAAGTAGCTAAGTATTATTTAGTGTTATTTTTATAAGTAAGGCTGTAAAAGAGTGATGATCATTATACTTTTTAGCTACAAAATACTCGCGTGAAATGTCTTAATAAAAAATTTTATAAAGTAAGGCTGTTTAATCTTTTATCGTCTGTTTTGCCAGTAGTAACTAATGCCTTACCTCTCCCCATTCATGTCAAATTGGGTAGATGACACCACTAATCAATTGACATACTTTTTATGAGCTGTCAAAACGCGAGACCCCATAGATTTTCTATGGCAATACTCAACTATGACGTCACTTTTTTGTCATCTCAATTGACTAACTATTTATTGATTTCAAAGCAACTAAAAATCGATTTTTATAGTTATTTAAAAACATATCGGGTTTTTAGAGCTAAAATTAAATGTTTTTTTGTAAAGTTGTTTCTTGTAATTATTGGTTAGTGGTGTCATCTACCCAATTGCCTACGTTACGTTAATTGAGTTGATAGCAATTTGCTAATTATATTTTAGCAAATTACTGTAAATCTAACTCATATAGATATTCAAATTTTATTCACATTAATCAGTTATATGAATAAGCTACGTAAAAGCCCACGCAAATATAACAGCAATTGTTTTTTAACCGACTTCAAAAAAAGGAGGAGGTTATCAAATCGACTGTATTTTTTTTTAAAGAATCATGATTTTCATGATACTCTTTTATTTGAAAGCTGGTGCTTCCCGTGTGGTCCCATTGTCACCATTTCAATATTTTATGATGGGATCTTGTAGAAATCAGGGGTACTCTTCAATAAATAACAGCAGATTAACCGCGATTGTTGCTATAGCATATCTAAGTATTGTTTACACCATCACACAACATAACATCACGCCTGTACACTCAAGTGTTACACAGATGTATACAGTAGTATTTGAAAATTTCTCATCCAAGTAAACGAAATCGCATATTCTGCTTTCTTATGACTTTTTAGTGGTGTCTCGTTAATTTACATAACATGACAGTTTCTTCATGGATTTGGATGACAGGAAGTTGATACAAAAAAGCGAGAAATAAAAAACTTTTTGACAAAAATGGCAACCGCCTTCAAAAACTAAAAAGAGAAAAATAACTTTAGCTTTGGAAGTCGGTGGCAATACAAAACAAACAGAACCAAAGCCGCCGACTTCCAACCTAAAGTTATTTTTCTCTTTTTAGTTTTTGAAGGCGGTTGTCATTTTTGAAAAAAAGTTTTTAAAGCTTTTATTTAGTTTGGTTTTCTGTAATCAAATCATGAAAGATTTCTGATATTCTATTGAGCTGGAAAGAATACATTTGGACATAGAAAGACAATACAATAAAAAAGCTTAATTAAAAAAATATATTTTTAGATAGACCCTGTTCAAGAATAATAGGAATTCATAATTATTGTACTTAATTAAAAAACTAATTGATTGAGTTGAACATTAGTGCACGCAGTTCAACAATTCATGAAATTAGGCAATTTTCTATTATATTTATGGCGTTTTTAAGTTGGTAACTCTTGCTGTTAGTAAATATCAAACATAGGTACAACACATATTAGTATAGTCTTCTTAACAAAAAAAGAAATCGCAAACAGGAAAAGTTTATCAGAAAACTCAATGTAATTAAAAAAACTCAATAAAATAACAAAATGACACGGGCCGTCAATTTATAATTACATTCCCATAATCTATTTGTAATAATTTTTTCAAGGACAGTATTAAAAATGTTTGCGATAAAGTCGAATATTGTATGGTTGCTAATAATCTTGCATGGTATGTTACATTTTTGTTCTTCAGAAAGGTCGGGTGCGCAGTACTCGTAACCGGCGTGCTTGTATGACCAGATTTATGAACGTGGACGATGCGGAAGGGGTATGTAAGGATCGTAGCAGGAGGCGTTCTGTGCTTTCTGCCTACCCCCATGGAAGACAGGCGTGAGTTTATGTATGTATGTGAAACATTTTTGTAAACTACTGGGACTGGTCGCTAGAGGTGTTAGTACCTAGGTTTTTGTTCGTGCTAACTGTTTGTCAATTTCATTAATATAATGATGACAGTATGTACTCTTAGTGTAAAAGTATATAAATGTTAAGTGGACTAAAAGAAGTAGGTACACCTTATTGAAATTATATCACCTTTGAATTACATCTATACTTATAATATTATAAAGCTGAAGAGTTTGTTTGTTTGTTTGTTCGTGCTAATCTCAGGAACTACAGATCCGATTTGAAAAAATCTTTTTGTGTTGGATAGCCCATTTATCGAGAAAGGTTATAGGCTATTTAACATCACGCTACGGCCAATTGGAGCCGAGCAATCAATGAAAATGTGGCAAAAACGGGAGAAAACAAAAACCCTTTGAGGGCTTTCGTTGCGTGCGCTGCGTAAACGGTTTAAAATACGCAAAAATAATGTATGAAAGAACTATTCCTCTTAAAATATACTACAAAAAAGTCCGCGGTAGTACATGCCTAACTTTTAAGGTTGACTAACTATAGCCATTTTTATGGCCAGAAAATTTGTTTTAATATAATGCATCATTTGCGAAGGTGTTTTTATGAACATAGTATTAATCCTTATCAACATAAATACGTTATTCATCACAAGTGTTTAACTTTAAACAAAATTGCCCTTTACATCATTTAATTTCAATGGATATCTTAGGAGATATCACAGTTTTAAAATAACTTCGCAGCAAAATAATGACTCTGCGTGACATTCCGTAGCTTAGTAGGACCTAAAAACATACCGGCGAACTGTGGGTGTACATTGGTACGCCTCTGCCTAACCCTTCGGGGAATATAGGCGTGATGGTATATTATGGGTTATAATAAGAATACAGAAATTTTATTTACTATAGTAAAAAAAAGAAGGTTACCCGAAAAATAAATTGCATCCAATGAAATAGTGAACGCGAACGAAGTTGCGGGCAACAGCTAATTTGTAATAAAAGTTTTATTGTTTGTTTTGGAACTCGGTGGCAATACAAAACAACAAACAGAACCAAAGCCGCCGACTTCCAAAGCTAAAGTTATTTTTCTCTTATTAGTTTTTGAAGGCGGTTGTCATTTTTGTAAAAAAGTTTTTATGTATACAACGTTCACAGTTTTTTTGTAGTGTATTTAGTATCGTCGAAGCATCATCAGCATCGAAGCCGGGGCGTTAATTATAAAAGAAATAGGGTGTCTTTAAAATAATTAATGTTATTTTAGTGTCTAATGGACAAAGAAGAATTCAAAACGGTACAGATGTCCTAGGTGAAAAACCATACGTGGTAAGTAATGAAGATAAAAAATAATAATTATAATTTAATATAAATAATTACTACAGCTATACTATACTACTATCTATACTATAGTTGACTGCCTCGTTGGTCTAGTGGTCCTAAGCGCGACTGCTAAGCGCGACCTAGGTCGAGCAAAAAGTGTTATTGGGTTTTTCTATGGAATTCTCAGTTAGGATTTGTGCCCGGTTAATGGCAATAGGCTCGCCCCCTATTACATGGGACCTAAACATACCTACGAACTGTGGGTGTACATTGGTACACCTCTGCCTAACCCTTCGGGGAATACAGCCGTGATTGTTGTATATATAATATATAAATATCAGCTTATGACTGTCCCCACTGCAGGGCAAGGACCTCTTCTCATACTGAGAAGGCATGAGCATTGATCACCACCAGTAAAAAAATGTCCTATTAGTTAATACTCATCAACAACTGCATTGTAAGAGTCGTTAAACCATAAACCATTGGAATAATGATTTCTGAGTCTATATCCCACATGATGACAACCTCGCGAGCTAAATCAACACTTAATTTGTTTATCTTTCTCAGCTTTCACGAGGTTTTCGTCATGCGGGATATTCGCTTTAGATTGTCACTACATCCATCTCTTTAAGGTCCAATCTATCTCTATAAAATTTCATCAAAATCGGTTCAGCTGTTTAGGCGTCAAAGCGTAACAGACAAACAGAGTTCCTTTCCACTTTTGATATTAGAATGGATTATTAACAAAAAAAAAAAAAATGTCGTTGGATGACAAACAAGCCTACGACCCACCTAATGTTAAGTGGTTACCGCCGAGAGACAAAGTTGAAATGCCTTATGTGCCTGTAATTACATCGGCACCTTTCAAATCGATACAGCAACGCAGATATAAGTACGGCGGTAGTAGTTCTCCGGATGAGCTCCTTCACGAAGAGCTCTTCTACTAGTACTAACTGCATTTTAGTGATATTGTTTTAATGTAAACAAATAATAAATAAAGAAATATCTTGGAACAACTCACACACGGCTATCTAATCCCAAGCTAAGCAGAGCATGTGTTATGGTAACCAGACAACTGACATACATACTTATATAATTTATAAATACATACATGTTATAAATAAATCACACCCAGACACAAAACAAACAATCATGCTCATCACACAAAGTTTGTCCTGGGTGGGAATCGAACCCACGACCTCCGGCTTAGCAGTCAGGGTCGCTAACCACTAGACCAACAGGCCCGTCAAATAAAATATTGTAGGTATATTGCTTTGCCGTGAAATAACGACGCTGATTGATTTGGATGAAACCAGGAGAATTTGTGTTGGTTTGGTCTACTACTACAAAAATGATTGTGATGATGTATTGTTGCAGGTATACTTTGTAAAAGCTCCACAGGCACACTCTTTCTACGAATCCTGGCTATGCGGTGGGGCACTAGTTACCACATTGTACGTGGTGACGTCGGCCGCTTGCATTAAGGATGTAGATTTCCTTTACGTCATAGCAGGATATAAAACATACGTTCAGGACAAAGATATCGATAGTGATAAATGTACCAGTAAGATGAAGAAAAAAGTAATATACACTTGTTATCCTGCAGGTAAGTACTTTGATAAAAAATAATACCAGTCTGTTTTTATTCCACTGCAGGCCAAAAGCCTTACCGTGTCGAGGACGCGTTCGGGTTCCACGCGCGCCTCAAAGAGATGTCAGCAAACTTGGAAGGGGCCACTGAGGGCCGACGCCTGCCGGGGCTGCAGGTTGTTCGAAAGAGATACCGCGCCCCCGGAACGCAAAGGGCACATGAAGGAACATAGACGGGTTTTAGTCAGTAAAAGTCTGACACTCCCTCCCGCCCCGCCCAGGGCGGGGGAAGTTATTTGATGATTTCCCGTCTATAAAAAAAAGGGTTGCGGCATTTGTTCGAAAGAGTCACCGCGGCCCTGGATCGCAAAGGGCATGAGGAGGAACACGTATGGGTTTTAGTCAGTAAGAGTCTGACACTCCTTTCCGCTCTACCCAGAGAGGAAGAAGTAATTTGATGATTTACCATTCTTAAAAAGTAAAATAAAAGGCAAAGCCTTTTTCCATACAAAGAAGGCACGAGTATTGATCATCAATCACACTTGCTGAAGGCAGATTGGACATTTCAAATTTATATTATTCTGTCTAGGTTTACTCGACAATTTTTTCATCACCGGTGTCTAAAGCTGGGTAGGGGTACTCACTTAGCAGTGTAGCACGTAACGTATCAGATACGGTATCAACCTGCAAGTGGGTACGGCTCGTCCACGGTCCTCCGCGTATCTAACTACGAGCTTCCTAGCCGCCTTTGTGTTCGCAGTGAAACCGCCACTCGGCGGGTCACTGCGAGCTTACAGCGCTCCACGCGTGAGCGGCTCGCAGCGGGCTCGTGCCTACGTACTCACTTGATACCGTATCTGATACGTTACGTGCTACACTGCTAAGTGAGTACCCAGCTTATGATGTCTCAGAAAAACTTAGAAAGTATATGATTATAAAAATTTATATTGGTACTTGCTGGGCAACGATTTTTTATTTTGGTATGAAAATTAAGCTCTTGTGCACAATGCAACACACGAATAACATTTCGTTTAAGGGTACAGTGGTCACGGGGGTTTTCAAGTATTTAGTTTACAATTTAAAACTTATTTTTCTTAAAAAAATAATTAAAGCATAGACCTACAATATCCCCATAACGAAAAGGTTCTTAAGTATGATCCAGAATTAAAAAAAAATGCAATAATGGGACGAACATGTACAGTGGCGACCAAAAGTGCATAAGCAATCTCAAAACGTATTACTTTGACGTTTAGTTTGACTTACGACCTTTTACTTTCAAGAATAGACACATGTATCATCGTTGTGAATGTAGTTCATAATTTCAACATATTTACATGAGACAAGATGGCCTAGCGGTTAAGCGCGCCCAGTTAGTGGCGTTAATCAGTGTGCCGCGAGTTCGAATCTCACATTTTGTCTTTTTGTTTTTACTCAATTTGAAGAAATGGACAGAAATATAATATTCTTTATCTTGTTCGCTTTGTTCACAAATTTTGTAAAGTTAAAAGGGTAGTCGTAGAAAATTAATAAAGAATGTAGATTTCTGTGAGGTAGACATGAGTTTTATGCATATTTAACTTGATCGGAATTAGCGTTGTCGTTTGGTTGTGGTTGTTGGTTAGTGACGAGTGTTTTAATAGATAGCCATATTGTAATTATTCTCAAAACGCAGACAAATAATATTACTGAGGCGAGGGCGAGTATTATTGGGCTGCATAAAAGTGGTCCCAATTTATATCTTATGAAACCGGACTGAATGTGAGTATTATATTAACGAATTGTAAATTAAACTTTTATTTGAAATTTATACCTAAGATTATTTGGTGGCATTTCAATTAATTCTTATTATTAATTTTTAAATCTATAATGACGCCAAAAAAAAATGTGTTTATTATGGAATTTATAAATGAATAGTTTTAATAAATTTAAATTATATTGTTATATTAAATAAATATTATTAAATTACATAAAAAATTAAGTCACTAGTATTTTGTTATAAAGCCTAATATTACTTTTTTTTTTGTTTTAGAGAATACTATTCTTAGTCTCTGGATCAAGAAATACGAGGAAGAGGATAGATAGCCTTGCTACCTTCTACTCAACAGTGAAGAGGATGTGCTGTGACGACAAAATTAATTGTGGTGGTTTTGCACCGATGAGACACTCATTACAAACTGTTTGCCGCAGCATGAGGGCTCATGCTGAAGGAGGAAAGACCAGCTACAAACCTTTCTTGACAGAAAGGAATAAACCAGAAATATTACATTTCGTTTTTAATATGTGGGGATGGAGTGCAACAGTGCTACTTATGAAGAAGTATTAGACGGTGTTATGCTACTACGTTTAATAACCTGGATTGGTTTTAGTTTTAATAGTTAGATGGTGTAACTAAATATTTAGTACTTAATAATTATATATTCGTAGATAGTGATCTTAAATTGAGGTTTAGTTTCAATCTTCTTTTCATCAAGAAAACGAATACTTAAGCTATTACCTCAATAAGTTTATTGTGACGCTACATAAAAAAAAAAACCTGTTCATAAAGTGTAAATTATAGTTTAGTTTTCAATAAAGTCTGCTGAATACCGATTCAGAAACTTAATACGTAGTATCACCAAATTTATTTGTGTTATTAAAATATCCTTTTCTTATTATGTTATTATGAATTTTATTGACTTAGTGGGTATACAACAAAAAATGTAATGAACGGTTACAAGAGAACTTCTTTTATGTCGGTAGGAATGTGACGTTACAATTCTCATAAGTTTGTTAATTTTATAGGTAAATAAATTTTTGTTATTATTTAGCACGTTTTGTTTTATTTCCTTCTTCTTATTCCAAAAAGTTATACTAAAAACCCCATAAATACTTAAATAAATATTACAATAACTAATATTTGCTTATTATAAAACATAAATAATGAGCATGAATACGTATCAATCAACATAAACCTAAAAAGTTTTTACCTAACATTGTTATGGTTTAAAAAAAAACAAAAAACAGCCACACATAGTGTAAGATTCGAACTCGGATTTCAATGATCATAAACCCTTTCTTATCCTAAACAGCTGTCAGGACATGTTATTTTTACACGAAATTTAGCAATGCAATGGTAAGAATACGTCACGCGTCGGGTAGGACGCATAAACAGAAATATAATGCCATCTCGCTTAGTGAGCACGACGATAGTTCATTAGTGTGTGTTATCTGTGGAATGTTGAGACATCACTCGTAAACACACATGCGCACGCACTGACTGGATCGCGCCCGTGTTCACAGCAAAGTAAACCTTAGCGTGCTTATGCAATTATGAGCGCCTACTGTACAGTCGAAGAAACTATTTGGTATACAGGCAAAATTACCTATTCGTCTTTTTACTACACTGCCAATATTTATTTATATTGCATGCGTAATAACTTTTTAATCTTATGACGTGTTGTAAAAGTATTAACTGCTTAGCACACTTACAGCATTGTTTAAAAGTAATTGCAAGCAAGCTACCTATAATTATACCATATTGTTATGGCACCTGCCTCTCATGCATGAGGTGGTAGGTTCGCTACCGGTCACGGGCAAGTACCAATGTGACTTTTTATAATGCATGTGTACTTTCTAAGTTTATCTTGTACATCTCTGACATCGGTAACCATGTCAGAGGCCCTTGTGGCGGTTTAGAAACTCTGACACCAGGATGTGTGGGGTTGTAAGACCTTACTGCCCACACGATAAAGAAGAAGTAGACCAATTAGTTTGTTTGACTGTACATATCTTTCGTCTTCTTACTTTCCTATTAACAAAATACTACTTTTAGCATACAATCTGATGCATGAACGAACAGATAAATGGGCTTATATAGATATAGGTGTAGCAAGAGTTGAATCACCGTACGATCCCAAAGACGAATCGTATAAAACAATATGTTCATACATACCAGTTGTGATACCAATTAGTTATGAAGCTAAAGATCATGTGATCGGGTCTGATGCTATTGTTTTGGGATGGGGACATGATTCCGTGTGGCGAAAGGTAAGATTACAATACAATAACTTATCTGGAAGGTACAGTTTTCTTACTCCTCCGCTATTTTTTTTCTGATAAATTTCGTTCGATCCAAGACAGTTGAATGGTTTCTCCGGGACTCGTCGAGCTTCACTGTCTCGGCGCTTTTCTGGCGGTATCCACAGATTCTGGCTTTCAGGAGTTGCAGTGGAAGAGAAATGGGTGGCAGATTAGTCCCAAAAAAAAAAGTGCAATGACCGGTTTTCGAGATTGTGTGTAATGTAACTATCCAGACCAATTCCGGCCACGGCGGCCAATCTTAATGCAGACTAGCCAAGTACGCAGGAGATATTAAAATGCACAAGTGTGTGCGGCGCAAACACAGGTGCACTCCCTCTTCCCTAACTCACTTAGTCCCATGGGACGGTAACACGACACGATCGGAGATAGATCAGGCGCAGGACCAACGTCTTTACGAGCTTTCTGAGATACGGGGGTATCACACCACCAAATTCCAAACTCAGGGCTGCTACTGAGAAATTCCTAATGGAAAAACCCAATAACACTTTTTGCCCAACCTGGAAATCGAACCCAGGACCCCTCGCTCAGCAGTCGCGCTTGCGATCACGACACCAACGGGGCAGTCAACAGCAATAAAACTAACTAAATGTACTAAGTATGTGATGGATGACGTTTTTAGGAATCAGATAAGACAAATTACAACCAAGAAATTTTAAGATATGCGCCCGTGGCGATAATGGATAAAGAAATATGTAAACATGCGTACATAGAATCTGGTGACATGCGTACTGTGATAGATAAATATATGATATGTACGAATGGTTCGGGCATGATGGATGAAGATGGGGTCGAAATAAAATCGAAAAACTTACGGACGAACTATGAGAGGTGTTCTAAAAGAAAATCATTCGGGTATAGTGGGGAAGATGAAGAGGTAAGTGATTCTTCTTTTTTATTATTTATATATAAACAGACATTTATTCAGTTTTAACCACTTACATTATGAATCAAAATTAAAATTGCGAAATAATCAGCTGTTCCTTACATGTGGTCGAGTTATGAATGTATGGAGCTGTTGATGTTTTTTTTTCTTGAAAAGCCAGCCCTTGGGTCGCGAGAAGTGTCAACGAACCAATAATTATTCAAAAAAATAAGTACAGAATCTTACAGACTACTCCAAAATGATGTTATACGCACAAATTATACTAAGTATGAATGGTTGGAGTAACAGGAATAATGCTTACTAGAGGTAGTACTCGGTAAGTACTTAACAATTCAATCTATTCTTATTTTAGGACTGCGATGAAGATGACGAATTTGAAACGCGGAGACTAGTTAAAGAATTCAACCATTCACGTAATAAAACAATTTTGAGCAATAACAGAACTGTTACTAATAAAACCGGTGTTTTTAACAAACCCATCAGAACTTCACGAAGGCATGGAATTTGTCAGGTGTGTTATTTAAAAAAACAAATTTCTAGAAATTCGAGTTAGTATTGAATACTTTGTTTAAATTGTACATCGTTAACATCTGCAAAACTATGAACAAATTTAGCTTATATCATGAGGTGCCTCGTTGTATACCAATGTACACCCACAGTTTGCCGGTATATTTAGGTCCCATGTAATAGGGGGTGAGCCCATTGCCATCAACCGGATACAAATGCTGACTCCGAGCTGCTACTGAGAACTTTATAGTTCTAACCTAATAACACTTTATGTTCGAACTTAACTTCATACCCAAGAAAAAAAAGAAAAAAAAAACAGCCTATTATTATAATACTTAGGCTGTTTTTTTTTTTTGATTTAGTTATGATTGGGACAATAATGTCCCACTACAGGGCAAAGGCCGCTTCTCATACAGATAAAGCCGCTAGGTTTATTCACCGTTGTTAGTGATGACCAACATAAACTTAGAAAGCACGCAACTATTTATAAAATCAAAAAGCTCCTGTTGGCACTTGTCCGTGGTCGGTTGCGAACCCTCAAACTTATATAGGCGAAAATAGGAAGGCAAAAAATTTAAAACGAGTCACTATGAAACTGAGGTAATAAAAAACATAATAAAGATGCAATAAATACAATAAAGTAAAGGATGCAATAAAGTATTGAGTATTGAGGTTCCTTTTGAACGTCTTCAGAACGACCACGGAGGACCACTGGTCACATGGAGTGGCGGTCACGAAGTTCTTATCGGCGTTGCTTCTGTGTTTAAAGTAACAGAAGATTCGAAATGTACGGGACCCTATTTGTATACCAGCACGCAGTGCAATGGTGCCTTTCTGGATTGTATATTGACACAACATTCATCGAAAGTATCACGCAGTGAAGGTGACACCAGGTGAGTTGATTTGCATATGATTTTTTGTCCATAACAGGCTCATTTTTACATTCTGTCTAATAAAAAAGCAAAAAAACGGTAATTTAAAAAACTAAAAAACCCGACTGCTATTCTTTAAAAATCCCTAAAACAAGATAAATTGTAGCAGTCGGGACCCATTCTAGAAATGGAGGATTAGTGAATTGAGAGCACATACCTATATTACATTGCAGATGGTCCCGAATGGGTCCCGACTGCTACAATTTATCTTGTTTTAGGGATTTTTAAAGAATAGCAGTCGGGTTTTTTAGTTTTTTAAATTACCGTTTTTTATTTTTTTTGTGTTTTAAAAAAGAAATTAATATACCCAGTATCACTCTTACAGTAAATACGAATCTACCGACACCTCTCAAGCTAAAATCCATCGAGCCGTTCAGCCTGCAGAGCGAGCCAAACAATTATACATACAAACTTACATACATACATACAAACATACCCTCGAAAAACATAACCCTCCTTCTGTCGCAGTCGGGTAAAAAGCAGTAAAGTTTTTTGAGAAGGAGCTCGTCCAGGGAAGTACTACCATACCTATTTCTGCCGCAATAAGCGTTGCTGTGTTCCGGTTTGAAGGGTATGGGTGCCGGTGTAATAACAGGTACAAAGTAGTAAATTTCTTTGCGGAGGAGCTCGTCCAGAGAAGTACTGTTTCATGCCTATTTCTTCCGCAAAGCAGCGTTCTGTGGTCCAGTTAGATTGAAGGGTCCAGGTTGCGGTGTAATTACAGGCACATGAAATATTTCAACTCATTTTAACAAACGCCTAAATCTCAAAAATAATTTTGTTCCAAACAGGCGATCTCTTTGTAAAAAATCAGCGCGTGAAAAGGGCTACGACACGATTGAGCGACACGTATCGTGGATAAACCATCCAGCTGGGTAAGATATTTTAAAAAAAGTGATGCCTTTCCTTTTTGTTATACCTATTGATAATGATGACACAAGCAACAAAACAAAAAGTTGAAAAATATAAAGAAAAAACACCATTTTATATTCATCTGCATTATATTTTTTAATTTAAACTGCCCCCTTGGGCTCGTTGTCGCAAGCGCGACTATTGAGCGTGGGGTTCTGGGTTCGATTCCTAGATTGGGCAAAAAGTATTATTGGGATTTTCCAATCGGAATCTCTTAGTATATGTAGCAGCCCGGAGTTCGGAAGTTGGTGGTGTGACACACCCGTGTCTCGCAAAGCACGTAAAGCTGTTGGTACAGGCTATCATTCATAGATATTTGGCGGTTGTTACGAATAGTCAGAATCCAGGAAGTCTGACAACCAGTCTCACCAAGAGGTATCGGTGTTACTGGATGTTGCCCAGTAACTGGGATGTGGAGGTTAAATAAGCAGTCACTTCAAGTAAAATACTGGTATTCAAGACATATAGCTGGTATAGCTACTATATTTTAATTTAGACACGAAACATGGGGCATGTTTACCTAAAAATAATAAAAGTCTAATTCATTTTTAAAATGCCATTACTTACAGAGCTGCAGATCATGAAAAGCATTTAATTCAAACAAAAAAAGCTGATGAAAATGAACCAGAACAAAAAAGAACGGATGAGAAAAATCTGAATTTGAATGAAAACCCAGAAACTAATATGAATCCACCGAATAATATGAATCCAGTAAATAATATGAATCCAGTAAATAATATGAATCCAGTAAATAATATGAATCCAGTAAATAATATGAATCCAGTAAATAATATGAATCCAAGAAATTATGTGAATTCATCAATCAACAGAGATAGCTCTTCTGTATATGTTAAAGATGCAATAAATGCGAGATATGGAACAAACACATAGCAAAGTAACAGAAAGCACTGCGAGATGACAAATCATTCAACATGCAAGCATCAACACAACGGGCCTATACAGAACTACGAAGCTGCAAGAAATGTTAAATCTAAACGCAGACTAGGGAAGCAATTTTACACTAATTTTTAGGGACCATCGCAATCTGAGCTCAGTTTCAATTTGTCAAAAACGCCTTAATTTACCTACATTTTTTGTCATTGATAGTTGCTGAGATGAGATGAGATTGCAAAAAGATTTTGAACGTTTTTAATTATTAGAATTGGCCTAAAAAAAGAGATTACTACCGCCGCAATATTCTCTTCACGTTAAAAACAAAAAAAGAAAAAAAAAAAGCAAAAAAAAAGTAAAGTTGTATAATATATTTTTTTTATTTTCATGTTTGAAATAAACCTGATTACTTAAATGTTATTTTATACTAGAAGTTGTCTTATATTTTTTGTATTAATCCTACAAGAACGTAGTTTCAGTTAGTAGTTGACTTTCACTTAAATAAATATATAAATTAAAACATCGAGTCGAAAATCTCGATACTATTAGGATCCCAGAGTAACCCACTACCACAACAGCAAACAGGACATCTGGAAAAATGAAACCGCTTAAAAATAAATTGCACACAAACCATTAAGACCACTATCCCACTGGCATTTTACGAAAGTTGGCGTTTCTCCAAAGTCTGCGCAACGACAGCGCTGCGTAGACGCGACGTTGACGTCGCAAGTCTCTAGTGGCAAGCGTTCGCACTACGACTGTGCGATGTCAACGCGACGTTAACGTTGCGTTTTTTAGCAGCAGGTACAATCACGTCTTCCCGCTTTGTCCGTATCCGTGTTTGTCCAGCAGTACGCACGCGACGTTAACGTTGCGATGACGTTGCGCAGTCGCAGTTCGAATGACCGCAGCGTGTTCTCGAACAACGATTTACAAAGCATTATAAATTGAAAAATAACTTTTGCAATTTTACCCGGATGGCTATCATAGAGAGCTCAAGCCAAGGTTTTTCTAGTTGAAACCACTTATTTTCTGTAGTTATTCTACAGAAGAACACGTAATCATCATCATTACATCAGCCAAACGACGGCCACTGCCTGACATAGGCTTCCCGAATGCCGGTTCTACGCTACGCCTTTACAACAGAACGCCGGACACGTCATCATCATCTGCCTAGCCTTTTCCCAACTATGTTGGGGTCGGCTTCCAGTCGAACCGGATGCAGCTGAATATCAGTATTTTTACATGGAGTGACTGCCTATCAGACCTTCACAACCCAGTAATGGGTAATACGATACTCTTGGTAAGACTGGTTGTCAGACTTTCTGGCTTCTGACTAACAGTAACAACTGTCAAAGATCTACAAATGACAGCCGGGACCAACGGCTTAACGTCGGACACGTGTTAGCGCAATTAATTAATTAAATTATTAAAATAGGTTTACCAACCGCTTCTATGTGCTTTTTTATTTATTTATTTTATTTCTACCTTGACCTTATAGATGAGGTCCATCAGAAAGGTCGGATGCGCAGTTCTCGTAACCGGCGTGCTTGAATGTGAACGAGGCGAAAGGAGTATGTGAGGATCGTAGCAGGTGGCGTTTTGTGGTTTATGCCTACCCCAATGGGAAAAAGGTGTGAGTTTATGTATGTATATTCTATGTATAATAAAATAACAAATTTTAGATATCGGCTTCTACAGTCCACCGTTGTCAATTATTGGCCAACCAACATTCACAAAATTTAATTTATTTAAATCAATGCATTATTGAAGTGAAAACTTCTTTAGCGGCGTTGTACACTTTTTTTTGTAATGGATAAAAAATGTTAAACTCGCGTCAGGACACGTGACCTGATCGAAAATTCGTAAGATTTTCGATCGGGTCACGTGTCCTGGCGCAATTTGTCATGTTAGTGTACGATAGCGCAATAAATAAATATTGTATTCTATCTTTTTTGTATCAATGATTCTAATGATTCTATCACATAAATTATAGTACTTTTATACTGATAAATTAAAGCAGTTTGTGCAAAATTATTCCCTAACCATTCAAAAATATCAGAAAAGCACAACGTTAATATTCAAATTTTCACTTCTGCCGGCACTCCCGGAGTGCAACCCGTCGTTTTTTTTTTGGCCTTGAAGTCTCTAAGGTAGTATATTCATGAATAATTTTATCAGTCAATGAAAACAACAATGAAAATGATAAACGTGATCGTTAAATTAAAATTTCATTACATCAGGCTTCCGTCCAATTACAACGCTTTTCAGAGGGACTCTGCAATGGTGGCGATGAAGTTACAACTTTTGTTAGTTATCAGTAGTTTGTATGGTGAGTTACATTTTCTACTACTAACTTGTGAACTGACTGACTATCCCTTCAGTATGTTTCTTCCAGGCCTATCTAAATGGAGACTAGTCAAGTACGCAAAAGATATTATAGTGCACAAGTGTGTGCGCAAATATAAACGTACCTCCTACCTCACTTTCATAGTGGACGTCGACTAATAACGACTGTTATAGGTTTTATTTTTATTTATTTTTTCCTTTTCCGTCCCATTCTTTACGATGGATTTATAACATGTTTTTTTTATGTCATTTGATGACAAGCAAGCCGACGGCACACCTGATGTTAAGTGATCACCGCTGCCTATAGACATCTGCAACACCAAAGGCCTTATAACTTTTTTTTTTTTATATATATGGGAAATCGTCAAATAACTTCCCCCGCCCTGGGCGGGACAGGAGGGAGTGTCAGACTTTTACTGACTAAAACCCATCTATGATCCTTTATGTGCCCTTTGCGTTCCGCGAGCGCGGTATCTCTTTCGAACAACCCGCAGCCCCGGCAAGAAGGCTTATAACTGCGCTGCGTTACCATTCCAGAGAAAAAGTTGAAATGTTTCATGTGTTTACACAATGTTTGCCGGTAAACGGTTGGTGTAATTACACCCACCGGCACACATACCTTTCAAATCGGAACATAGCAACGCTGCTTTGCGGCAGAAGTAGGCATGGTGGTAGTAGTTCTCCGGATGAGCTCCTTCACGAAGAGTTCGTCTATCTAAACAATATCACTAAAATGCAGTTAGTAGTAGAACTGCATTTTAGTGATGTTGTTTTCATGGAAATAGCAAATATTGTACATTGCTTTGTCATGAAATAATTACGTTTATTGACAGCGGTAAAACGCCTTCGTTATGACCGGTGATCATCATCATTTATTTGCGTACCATAATGTGTGTAAAGGATTTTGCAAAAGGCACACATAGTAGGTATTAACTTAAAATCTAGAGAATAAACAATTCACCATTGATACCATTGATTCATCATCATCAAATCAGCCGCAAGACGTCCACTGCTAGACAAAGGCCTCCCCATAGATTTCCGAAAAGAGCGGTTGAAAGCATTGATTAACCACAAATATTTCTTTCAGTGACTGATTGCGAAAGACGAATTCATAATGGTAAAAAGGGGACCACCGATAAAAGATATGTGGTAAGAGACAATTATATTACATCAATCAGAGTACAGCTTGTTGTTTGCTTGATTCAAAGATGATGATTCAGGCAGCAGATGGATACGATATGGCTGCCCACGACTGAGATGGATGGCGGTCTTTGGGGGAGGCTTACGTACAGCAGTGGACGGCTATAGGCTGAGATGGTGTTGAAGATGAACTAGCTTGCATTAACAGCTTCTGATTGGTGATAACACGTAACGATGACTTGCAAACTATGTACCTACATATTTTTGTGCAAGTTACTTGCACATGACGTAAAAACTGAAAATGAATACATACCATACATAAACTCACTCTTTTTTCCCACGAGGGTAGGCAGAAACCACAGAACGCCACCTGCTATGATCCTTAAATACTCCTTTCGCCTCGTACACGTTCATACATCTGGTTATACAAGCACGCCGGTTGTGAGTACTGGAGACCCGACCTTTCTGAAGAACCTTTCCAATAAGGTCTGGGTACGTCTTTCTAGGGCGTCCTCTTGGCGTTGCCGCTCACATCTGTCATAAAAATGATATAAATATCTTTTGTTAGCCGCCCTTCATTCATTCTTTCAACACGACCGGACTATCTAAGCATACTCTTTACAATCTTTTAAGAGTAATGTTTATTTGAAATGGCCAATTCGACTTGTGCAAGCCTGTTGGTGTATGTTGTGCCTTCTCTGTATGAAAACAGGCTTTCACATGGCACTGGAATAATAATCGCTGGATGCTGGCAGCGCAGGACCAGTCATTGTACCGTCCTCTAGGAAAGGCCTACATAGGTCCAGCAGTGGACGTCGATCGGCTGATATGATAATGATGATGATGAATAATAAAATGGTAGCTTGTCCAGTAATGGGTAATACGATACTCTTGGTAAGACTGGTTGTCAGACTTTCTGGCTTCTGACTAACAGTAACGAGTGTCAAAGATCTACAAATGACAGCCGGGACCAACGGCTTTCACGTGCTTTCCGAGGCACGAAGGAAACTCGCTATGATAAATGGTCACTCATCCACAGACCAACCTCAGCAAGCGTGGCTTAACCCGGAAGATTGGTCTATGCGGCTGTAATTGTTTAGCCACGAGCTCCTCACTTTGTTACATTATATTGTGTGAATAATAAAAATAGTTGATAATTGAAAAATAATTCAGTTGATTCTTTGATATGGTGTCTTTCGTACCTTAGAGCTATGGGATATAAAAAAACAGCTTCTATTTTCTTGATAGCAATCATGATCACATTGTTTTCCTATAAACCAATTATTTTTATAGGTGTACTTGGTCAAAGCCAAAGGGAAAGGAACTGTTGAAGACGACCAATGGCTTTGCGGCGGCGCTTTTGTAACTAGTATATTCGTTCTCACAGCAGCGGCTTGCGTGTCTGAAGTTGAATACATATACGTAATAGCAGGTTACAAAAGACAAATTTACATTAAAGATCTTGAAACAAATGGCTGTACAAAAAAAATGAAAAAGAAAGTGGTATACTATTGTGTTCCTTCGTGTAAGTAACCAATTGAGTTTTGAATCCTACTAAATGCGAAAGTTTGTGAGGATGGATGGACGGATGGATGTTTGTTACTCTTTCACGCTTAAACGGCGGAACGAATCTGGATGAAATTTGATACAGAGATAGATTGTAGTGTGACTTCCTCCGCGTCATATTTGATATCAGCCCCGGATCTACGAGTTTTTCGAACCGGGGCAAAACCTTAATAGTGGCGCCCCCAACAATTTTTTTTCGAACCGGGGCAAAACCTTTATAGTGGCGCCCCCCCCCCCTCCCTTCAGCGCGTTTTTCAAACATATTATATTAAGATTCGATTAATTGATAAAAACCTATGAAATGTAGCAAAAGAGGCTTCATTTATCCGATATTTCAAATTCTTGTGTCAAGGATTTGGCGCCCCCATCAAACTGCCGCCCGGGGCAAGTGCCCTGGTTTGCCCCCCCTTAGATCCGGGGCTGTAATTGATATATCGCACGGGAACCGTATACTTTTCCGGAATAAAAAGTATGCTATGTGTCACACTACAATCTATCTCAGTGCCATATTTCATACAGATCCGTTCAGACAATTAAGTGTGAAAGAGTAACAACATCCATCCATCCATCTATCCATCCATCCATTATAAAAACTTTCGCATTTATAATATTAGTAGATACTAGGATCATAATACGATCATAGTAAGTAGGCCTAAAAAAAAAACATATTGGCGAACTGCGGTGTACATTGGTACACCTCTGCCTAACCCTTTGGGGAATACAGGCGAGATGGTATGTATGTGACAGTCGGATTACACTTTTTTCTTTTTGTAGATTACGACTTCAATATAACCTTTGTAGAAAAGTGGTCTTTTATAGACATAGCGTTGGCTAAAGTTGAGTCGCCGTATAACCCCAAAGATAGCTTGTGGAAAAAATTATGTTCGTACCCACCAGATGTGATACCTATTAACTTTGAACCTAAATATCAAAGAAGTGGTCTTGATGCTGTGGTGTTTGGCTGGGGGCATCAGCAGCACTTGCGACAGGTAAAAATTACTTCCTCATGAATGTCTAACGTCGTTGGGCGGAGGATCTGTCAGACCCTTACTGACAAAAAAAATCCTCGGTGTTCCCTTCCCATACTTACGCCGGAGATCCTGGGAACGTACGCGCCTTCTGCGATTCCCGACTGGTGTCGGCCCGTCTCTGCGGGACTCCTCAGATCAGGGGGGGGGGGGGGGGTTTAGCTTCTACTAAGAGGGTTTTTGTTATGATTGGCTAGTTATTATTGTTATTTAAAACTAGCTGACCCGGCAAACCTATGGCAACTAACATTACTTATGTCACGAGAATTTTATACTAATATTTTTTTTTCCGAACCTGTCTCGGTAGCTTAGCGGTCCTAAGCGCGACTGCTACGCTAGAAGTTCGATTCCTAGGTCAAATAAATACTGTTATTGGGTTTTTCTATGAAATTCTCAGTAGCAGCTTGAAGTTAGGAGTTGTGCCCGGTTAATGGCAATAGGCTCGCTCCCTATTACATGGGACCTAAAATCGTACCGATGAACTGTGGGTGTAAATTGGTGCACCTCTGCCTAACCCTTCGAGGAATACTGGCGTGATGAAATGTGTGTGTGTGTGTTTTTTCAGTATGGCGATCACGCTTGGTCGTACAACCAAGAGTATATGAACTATGCTTCTACTATGACATTGGACAAACAGGCATGTAAAAAGGAATATGAAAAAAATGAAGCAATGATTGAAATAATTGAAAAATATATGATATGTACTTTAGAGCAAGGGGAAGTTAATGATAAAGGCAAATATGAAGCGGCTGGTCCAAAAATTAAATTTGATGGATGTATGGAACAAAAGCAATTGCTTAATGGTAAATTTGTATTCTCGAAAAATAGCACCAAGGTAAGTTATTGTGAAATAATTTTATTGCTCCTAGTAAGCTGGACTTATAATAATGTGAGCCATTTAAAATCCTGTTATCACCTAATCAATTAAAAGTTTATTAAAAACTGATAGAAGTTTTTTAATGAATTCTATTTTAATTAGAAGATAGTAAATAGATTATGAATCAAATTAAATTTCATTTAAAAACGGCCACCGGTTTGAAAAAACTTCAACTATATTAGACAGTCCGGATACTTATCTCTTTTGTTGAGCGTACGTATCTTACTAATCATCATCATCTGTTTAACCTTTTCCCAACTATGTTGGGGTCGGCTTTCCAGTCTAACCGGATGCAGCCGAATACCAGTGTTTTACATGGAGCGACTGCCTATCTGACCTCCACAACCCAGTAACTGGGCAACACGATACCTCTTGGTTAGACTGGTTGTCAGACTTCTTGGCTTCTGACTATCCGTAACGACTGTCAAAGATCTACAAATGACAGCCGGGACCAACGGCTTTACGTACTTTCCGAGGCACGGAGGAAACTCGCTATGGTAAATGGTCACCCATCCACAGACCAACCTCGGCAAGCGTGGCTTAACCCGGAAGATCGGTCTATGCGGCTGTAATTATTTAGCCACGAGCTCCTCGTATCTTACTAATCAAATATTTATAAATCTGTCCTTTTCAAGTGTAAACAGAGCTATTACCATGATTTCCTGAAGGACAATACACGCAGAGGGGATACGAACAAAACTTCTAGTGAATCGCTACAAAATAGAACTGACTTTAACACGACCACCACAGAAACACGAAGACACGGCATTTGTCAGGTGAGTTAAATAAATAAATTTCTGCTTTACTGCCCCGTTGATCTCGTGGTCGCAAGTGCGACTCCTGTGCAAGGGGTCCCGGTTTCGATTCCCAGGTCGGCACAAAAAGTGTTATTGGTTTTTTTCTATGAAATTCTCAGTAGCAGCTCCAATTACATGGGACCTAAATATACCGGCGAACTGTGGGTACATTGGTACAGCTCTGCCTAACCTTTCGGGAAATACAGGCGTGTACACCCACAGTGTGCGTGTACACGTGTGCTACTGAAAACTTTATAGAAAATCCTAATAATACTTTTTGCTCGACCTGGGTATTGAACCCAAGACCTCTAGCGTAGTAGAAGTAAAAAAAGCATAGCGCGTATGTAATAAAAACACAAGTAAATAAAATTGAAATGACTGTTTGTACTCGTAATATCAAAATAACAAAAAACTCTTTGCGATATTTTTGCGCGGAGCCCTGCTGACCCTCTTTGTATAATAAAAGATAGCATAGGTTACTCCTTACAACATCAGAAGAAACTTTTATCTAAATCGGTCCTGCCGTTTCAAAGATTAGCCAGAAAAAAATGACAGGCAAACAGACAGACAGACAGACAGACAAAAATTAAAATATCAGGTGATTTTTGTTTAGAAACATATTATTATTATTATTTATTTTGTAAAAAGCTGTAATACTTATAGATATCGAACGCTTTAGACGGTTCAATATTTTTTATTGTCTTAAATGGTACCTCATAGCATGCCACTGATTTTAATAATTATGTGGTGCCAATAAATGTTTTAATGTGGACAAGGTGGAAGGAGTATGTATGGATCGTACCAGGTGGCGTTCTTCTCACGAGACGACTCCCGGCCACCGTAGACGCGGGTCTGTGGACGGTGAGCAATGGGTAGCTCACCGTCCGTACGTTAACTAACAACAGACCGTGTCGAAGGCGCGTTCGTGTTCCACGCGCGCCTCAAAGAGATGTCAGCAAACTTGGAAGGGGCCACTAAGGGCCGATGCCTGCCGGGGCTCCGGGTTGTTCGAAAGAGATACCGCGCCCCCGGAACGCAAAGGGCACATGAAGGAACATAGATGGGTTTTAGTCAGTAAAAGTCTGACAGTCCCGTCCCGCCCAGGGCGGGGGAAGTTATTTGATGATTTTCCATCCTGCCTGCCTGCTCATGGGAAAAAGGCATGTGATTATGTATGTAGATTTGTCTAATTTGTTTTAACTTTTTCAGAATGACCATGGAGGACCACTAGTGACTTGGATAGGAGGGAGAGAGTTCCTTATCGGTGTTGCATCTGTATTCAAAGTCAATGCTAATGACAAATGCGAGGGACCCTATTTATTTGCGAGCACAGTGTGTAACAGTGTCTTCATAGATTGTGTTTTAGGTGATAATGATGGAAAAAAGAAAACGAGGTTAGCCGTAATTTATTTATTTATTATATTTTATGTACATAATGTATAAAATATATCATACAAAGGCGGTTTAGCCGTTGCTCCCGGCTGTCATTCGTAGATCTTAGGCAGTCGTTACGGATAGTTAGAAGTCAAGAAATCTGACAACCAATCTAACCAAGAGGTGTCGTGTTGCCCAGTTACTGGGTTGTGGAGGTCAGATAGGCAGTCGCTCCATGTAAAACGCTGGTATTCAGCCGCATCCGGTTAGACTGGAAGCCGACCCCAACACAGTTGGGAAAAGGCTGAGCAGATGATGATGATACAAAGGCGGATAAAATGCCAGTCTACCAGCCTACCTTAGGGTGATGAATTTATTTAGTACTAGTTTTTTATTCCCCTGTTTAACATTATTAAATACTAGCGAACTATGCGTGACTTCGTCCGCGTAGTTTAATTCAACTAAGTTAAGTTATATCTTAGGTTACTGCTCTGCCTCCGTGCGGGTCTTAGCGTTATATTATATAGCCTATGTTAATCACGAATAATGTAATGTAGCATTGTAAAGGAGAAAGAATTTTTGAAATTGGTTCAGTAGTTTTCGAGTTTATTCGTTACATACTTACAAACATACAAGTCTTTCCCCTTTTTAATATCAGTATAGATTTATATTTGCCATTGATACTCTAAGAAGAAGTAATATATTAAGAGTAGATGTTTATACTTTTTGGCCAAATTCTTGGTTAACTTGAGAAAGTTTTGTCTAGTAGTAAATCCAGCTATGATTTATGAAAACTAATTATTTTATTACCGTAGCCGACGATCCCGAGTATGCAGTAGTCCAGCAATTCTAAGAGGCTTCGATATATACGAGAAACACATATCTTGGAAAAATCATCCCGATGGGTAAGTAAGCTGCCGACTGCTCCGTTGGTCTCGTGGTGACGAGCAGGACTTTGGGCGTGGGGTCCTAGGTTCGATTCCCAGGTCGGGCAAAAGTGTTATTGGGTTTTTGCGTTAGGAATTTTTCTGTAACTGCCCGGAGTTTGGAAGTTGGTGGTGTGACACAACCGTGTCTCGGAAAGCACTTAAAGCCGTTGGTCCTGCGCCCGATCTCTCCCCGATTGTGTGGGATTACTGTCCCATCGGACTTTGAGAGTTAAAGAATAGGGAGTGCACCTGTGTTTGCGCACACACTTGTGCAATATAGAATAAGATTAGCGTAATAAGAAAGATATAAGATTAGCTGCCGTGGCTGGAATCGGTTTGGAGAATACACACATACACAAACGGCAAAAAAAAAAGTCTGCCTATAACCACATAGCATTTTATTTGATTTTAAAATATGAAAGAAGTAGGTATGATTATAATAATGTTTGTATTTTTTATAGGCCTGCAGATAATGAGAGGGATGATTTTAACGGCACAAATGGACATTGAAAAATCTCAATTAATTGCAAGGATTGTTAAGATTTGCAAAGTTGATAAAAGATCAATCGAAACCAATTTGACGATGTTACCTGTACCGGCAGCGCCGTCGCAATTAATTATAGTTTTTTTTTGCTTTATTTGTTTTAAAAAAAAATAAAAATAAAATAATCTTTATTTCGGACTATCGGTACATCCATAGGGGTGGGGCCGGGGGTGGGGTGGGGGGTGTCCGTAGGGGGGGGGGACCAGTTTTTTATTTTATTTATATGTCGGAGTCGTCGTTATTTATTTGGCATCATAATAAGCCATCGTGTGGGCGTTTAGCGGGGTAATCGAGACAGAGAAACAGCGGTTACACTATAATCACGTTTTTATTTAGTTCACCACTTAACAATCAAATTCGAAACGTAACGGACACTGAGCGAAACGAGTGGCAGTTCCTAAGGTCTTGAGGTACTACTAGTCTTCACCACGGCTAAGTGATCGCTCCTCCTAGCGCCTCCACCCTAGACTCCGCCAAGCACGAAGTTCGCACGATATGCGACGTCATCGCGACGGTGGCGCCATCTCTTAGAACTCGTGCGTCCGTAATAATGACCGTCTCCGACATAATATTATCAATTAAATTGTCATTCATTGTTTTTCTTTATTCCATTTATTTATTTTAGTAATTAAAATACTAAAATCGATACTGAATTAACCCTGAGACAGAGCCAATGGCTCAGCCACTGCACCAATTGTGGCATCTAATAAAAGTAGTATGTCGTATTGCCATCACAGTGATATACCATTGACATTTCATATTGTAATATTTGCTTTAAAAATTACTACTATAGTTTTGACAATATTCAACAAAGAATCTTATGCTTGAGAAGCACGCGCCTTAACTGGGCCGTCACTACAAACAGATTTAAAATATATTTAAAAATCGGAAAAATAGGCTAGCCCCCTATTACATGGGGCCTAAACATATTGGCGCACTGTGGGTGTACATTGATACACCTCTGCCTAACCCTTCAGGGAATACATGTATCATGGTATGTACTGTGTGTAAAATAATCGTAATTGTAAGCTAAGAGAGCGAATCCAATCAAACGTTGCTTTGGTATGCACCTACAAAAAGTACCAAAATAAAAGTTATCAAAAATCTAATGAAAACAATAAAAGAAATTATTCAATTACAATTCCAGCAGGTATGTTCAAGTTACAGTCCATCAGAGTACAGTTATTTAATTTTACAATGATTTTAAATGGTTACCATGAAGTTACATCTTTTGTTATTTATTAATATTTTTTATGGTGAGTGACATCTTAGATTTAGGGTCATATTCAAAGTGATTTTAAGTAATAAAACTAATTAAAAAAAAAATTGGCAGTCAGAAAGGTTGCGGGTTGTTCGAAAGAGATATTGCGCCCCCGGAACGCAAAGGGCACATAAAAGAACATAGATGGGTTTTAGTCAGTAAAAGTCTGAAACTCCCTCCCGTGCCGTCCAGGGCGGGGGAAGTTATTTGATGATTTCCCATCTATAAAAAAAGGTACATTTGTCTTGGTTATTATTTTGTTAACATAATATGCTTGTAATATTTGTTTTAGTGCCTGATGGCAATACTCAAAGAAGGATTTCAACTGGTACAGAGGTGAAAAACAAAGATAACAAAAGATATGTGGTAAGAGACTGAATGTACATTTTTTTTTTCATTATAAATAAATAATAAATAAATAAATATCTTAGGACAACTCACACACCGCTATCTGATCCCAGGCTAAGCGGAGCTTGTGTTATGGTAACCAGACAACTGATATACATACTTATATAATTTATAAATACATACATATCTATATCTATATATATCTATATATATAAAAGAAAGTCGTGTTTGTTACAACACTTATAACTCGAGAACGGCTGGACCGATTGCCATGGTTTTTGATTTGTTGGATTTGTTTCCGTCCCGAATAGCAGAATACATCTTAAAAATAATGAAAACTCGATATGTATAATGAATACTTAATCATTTCAATAGATGCCGATTTGTTTATTACATGTCAAACATTTTGTTGTCCAATCCTGTCAAATAGTGTAACAACTTTTTTTTTTTTTTGGAGCTTATGGCCTGGTTGCTGAGACCTTTATGCCACAACTTTATTTTTTTCTGAAGACATCATGTGTGCGTTCAGAAATTTATTTTTATCTACTATGTATATAAAAATAAGTCGGGTTTTCCTTCCTGACGCTATAACTCCGGAACGCACGAACCGATTTCCACGGTTTTGCATTCGTTGGAAAGGTGTCGGGCTCCGTGAGGTTTATAGAAAATTCAGGATGCAGGGGTAGGGTAGGTAGGTAGGGTAGGGTAGGTATGTAGGGGTAGGGTAGGAAGGTAAGTAGGTAGGTAGGGTATGTATGTAGGGGTAGGGTAGGTAGGTAGGGTAGGGTAGGTATGTAGGGGTAGGGTAGGAAGGTAAGTAGGTAGGTAGGTATGTAGGGGTAGGGTAGGTAGGTCGGTAGGGTAGGGTAGGTATGTAGGGGTAGGGTAGGAAGGTTAGTAGGTAGGTAGGGTAGGTATGTAGGGGTAGGGTAGGGTAGGTAGAGTAAGTATGTGGGTAGGTAGGTTGATGGAGTAGTTAGGTGGGGTAGGGTAGGCAAGAACTGGACTTTCAGGGCAGGACAACGTCTGCCGGGCCCGCTAGTTATAGATAAATCACACCCAGACACAGAACAAACAATCATGCTCATCACACAAAGTTTGTCCTGGGTGGGAATTGAACCCACGACCTCCGGCTTAGCAGTCAGTGCCACTATCCATCATCATTCATCATTCATTTTAATTTTATTTATAGAAACAAGTACCTATATAACATGAAACGTGCGTTTGACAATTTGTCACATACATTTTTCGTTCGGAAAACCAGGGGTAAACCCTAAACAGGGTTTTAGGAATAGACAACATACGTCCATGAGTACACGCATTTTTTCCATGGGGTGGTAGGCAAACACCACAGAACGCCACCTGCTAAGATCCCTACATACACCTTTCGCGTCATCCACGTTCATACAAGCACATCGGTTACAAGTGCTGCGCATCTGACCTTTCTGAAGAACCTTATCAATAAGGTCAGTGTAGGTCTTGAAATTGGTCATAAAATCTGTTGAAGTTGCCATCATCGTACAAAATCCAGTGTCAGCGAATATTTTTTCGTTTAATAGGTTAAACTTTTTTCAGGTATACTTAATAAAAGCAGAAAGATCGAGAAAAATTTACAACGCATGGTTATGTGGTGGGGCCTTAGTTTCTACTAAATTCATTTTAACATCAGCGGCTTGCGTTGAAGATGTTAGATTTATGTACGCAATAGCTGGGTACAGAAAATATGTATGGAATAAGAACATTGACAAGGATCCATGTACAAAAGAAAAGAAAAAAAGAGTAATTAAAATATGTGTTCCTCTAAGTAAGTATAAATAACACATAACATACCACCACGCCTGTATTCCCCGAAGGGTTAGGCGGAGGTGTACCAATGTACACCCACAGTTCGCCGGTATGTTTAGGTCCCATGTAATAGGAGGCGAGCCTATTGATATTACTCGAACAATGACTTGTCTGCCCCGTTGGTCTTGTCGTCGCAAGCGTGACTAATTTTTCACGGGTTTCGATTCCGGCGTCGGGCAAAAAGTGCTATTGGGTATTTCCATTAGGAATTTCTCAGTAGCAGCCCGGTGTTTGGAAGTTAGCGGTGTGACACCCCGTGCCTCGGAAAGCAAATAAATCCGTAAGTTCTGGGTCTGATCTCTCTCCGGTCGGATTTTAAGAGTGGCCCTAAGAGTATTGGATTGGCGTATCATCGGACTCTAAGAGTCGTGTGCACCTGTCTTTGTGCACACATTCGTGAACTACAGAACTAGCTTCAACTTACTATGTAACTTCTTGATAATTCAATAGTGCCTGTAAATGGTCTAATTGAAATTAATGCTTTGACTTTGAACTATAATATCTCCTGCATATTTTTCCAGTCTCCATTGAGAATGGCCGCCGTGACCGAAATCGGTCTGGAGAATATTATTAATAATAAATTATTTGCTTTTAGAATACGATTTCAGCTACAACGACATAACGAAGTGGTCATATGTAGATATTGCTTTGGCCGAGGTCGAATCCCCGTATGACCTCAAAGATAAATCGTTTGAAAAGCTGTGTTCATACATACCAGCTGTAATACCTGTTAGCTATGAAGAAAGATATTCTAGGCCAGGTGTTGATGCTATGACATTCGGTTGGGGACATGCGAGTAAATGGCGAATGGTAAGTTTGTAATGTAATTAGCTTTTTAAGGTTACAACGCTTAGAAACATAATATCAGCCTATAATTATCCCACTGCAGGGCTAAGGCCTCTTCCCACACAAAGAAGGCACAAGGATTGATCAGTACGCTTGCTTAAGCGTTTATGTTAATAATAGGCTGGCTGTATCCACAAGAAGACGCCCCGGGCGTTGGGAGTCGCTGGGCGATTCCCGGCCACTGTAGGCGTGGGCCTGCGGCCGGTGAACATTGGGTGGCTTGCCTACAAATCGGAACTAGGCCTGGGACGACGGCGCGTTGTGTTCCAAGCGCACCTCAAAGCGATGACAGCATAGTAGACGGGGCTAGGGTCAGGGCCTGCCAAGATTGCGAAAGAAAAAAAGCAAGAAATTTGTTCGAAAGAGTTACCGCGGCCCTGGGATGCAAAGGGCATTATGAGGGACATGGATGGGTTTTACTCAGAAAGAGTCTAACACTCTTTTTCGCTCCACCCAGTTCAGAAGAAATCATTTGATACTTTCCTATATTTAAAAAAAAGGCTCAATTTATTCTTTATACGTTTTTCAATCACTGTCTTTTTTTATAGAGAAGTCGGTAGGCATCGAGTTGTATCGAGTTTAAATATTAAAATAGTTATTTTTCTCTTTCTGTCTCCAGCGGCATGATCCTAGAAATTACAACCTCGAAAATTTGATGTATGCATCGGTGGAGATAATCGACAAAAAGAGATGTAAAAAAGCATACGAAAGACACGATATGAATGTAGTGATAGACGAATATATGATATGCTCCTTGGGTAGAGGTTTTTTAGACGTTGATGGAATACTGACCTATGGGCCTGATCATCCAGCCCCAGAAAAAGTATCTGCATGTAGTGATCCAGTCACTCATAATATGAGTGAAATATTAGTAAGTAATCTTTTGTTTTTACTGACTATATTGATTTATGTGCAATTGCACGGAAGATTTTGTCTTTATTATTGATTCATTGCTCACGTGATTATGTTTACTTTTGATGGGAACTTGAAGTCATAGTATAATTATATTTTTTAGAACAGTACTAGGTATATCTACGTAGTATAAAACAAAGTTGTTTCCACCCATCTGTATGTTTAGATCTCTTAAACTACTAAACTGATATTAATGCGTTTTTCATCAATAAATACAGGGGTATATAACTAGTATAATATATACAAGTAAATACCTACTAATATTATTAAAGCTTGTGTTTTAGGGTACACCAGATAATCCACTCGTGGCTGATAAGACACGCAGACAGGATTGTGGATTAAGATCAAACCCACTTCAAAGTCTAGAAATAAACATGACTTATGGAATTTGCCAGGTACCGGGAACTTACATTCATACATACATACATAAACTCACGCCTTTTTCCCATGGGGGTAGGCAGAAACCACAGAACGCCACCTGCTACGATCCTTACATCAACCGGGAACTTAATTGATACAATATACCGTAGATGACCAGCTTAGTGAAAAGAGTCATCCAGAATATTGCTACAAACGACATAAATAATCTCCAGATCAATGTCGGTCACGGCGGCTATTCTCAATGAACACTAGCCAAGTGTGCAGGAGATATTATAGAGCACAAGTGTGTCCGTAAATACAGATTCACTCGCTCTTCCCTCACTCTCATAGTCCAATGGGACGGCAATCCGACACAACTGGGGAGAGATCAGGTGCAGGACCAATGGGTTTATATACATTTTGAGGTACGGGAGTGTCACACCACCAACTTCCAAACTCCGGGCTGCTACTGATAAATCGTAAAGTAAAAACCCAATAACACTTTTTGCCTGACCTGTGAGTTAAACTCAGGACCCCTGCCGGGGCTGCTGGTTGTTCGAAAGAGAAACCGCGCCCCCGGGACGCAAAGGACACAAGAAGGAACATGGATGGGTTTTAGTCAGTAAAAGCCTGACACAACCTCCCGTCTTGCCAAGGGTGGGAAGTGTTATTTGATGACTTATTCCTACTTGACAAAAAAACCATTTTGGTATTTTTTTCTGCATCTATCAGACAAAATATACCATTTGTTCTTCAGAATGACCACGGAGGACCACTTGTCACTTGGGTGGGCGTCGACGAGACTCTCATCGGCGTTGCTTCTGTGTACAAAGTGACTCCTAATTCAACCTGTATAGGACCCTATTTATATACAAGCACGCATTGTACCGGCTCCTTTATAGATTGTGTATTATCTGGCAAGTAAGTTGTATATTTTTGAATTGAACTTATGAGAAAGGATTTCGACTCCATTATCAGCCGCGGGATGTCCACTGCTGAACATAGAACATGCATAAACAGTTGACATCCTGACGACCGCAGGAAGACGCTGCACGCTGGATACCGGTTTTCAACCGGCCATTTGGAAATCTATGGGGGAGGCCTACGTCCAGCAATGGATATCCTGTGGCTGATATGATGATGATCATGTCTTTCGTCGGGACATAGTATGAACCAAATTTATTTTACAACATCAATTTATCCTTTGTTCACAAAATAAATAGCAGTACCAGCAGACGGAGTATATGCGACAAAACACCGATCCAAAGAGGCTATGATATAGCTGAAAGATATATATCGTGGAAAAATCACCCAGATGGGTAAGTCATTCAAAAAATTACACCGACATTTAACCTCTCCTCCCACGACCGACTTTTTTGAGCGATTTCTGACAGATTTTTTCGTCGGGTAGAATGGAACATATGAATTGGGTAGTTGACACCACTATCAATTGACATACTTATGAACTGTCAAAACGCGATTCTCTTATACATTTTGTACAGCAATACCACGCAGTGACGTCACTTATTGGCCTACTCAATTGACTAACTATTTCTTGATTTTAAAGTAAGTAAAAATCTAATTTTACAATAAACTGACAAATAATCGGTTTTCATGGGTAAAATAAAGTGCTATTTTAGAGAAGTTGTTACTTAAAATTATTGATTAGTGTTGTGTTACCAACGGCCGTCATACGGCATACGGTACACGGCCGACAAAAATTCGGTGGTGGGCGGAGAGTCTAAAATCATAATGACTGAAACCCAGTGTCGCCAGAAATACGCCATTTTTTGGCTGAAATATTGAGGTGAGATGAGGCTAATGGTTCCAAAGATGGAGACTCATAAAAGAGTTAATAAAAACATAATAATAAGTAAGTTACCTACTTGTTTTTACATTGTATGGCGTAGACACATTTTTTTTACACTGGGCAAATCCGTAATTAGGTAGACATTTTTCAGTACAATTCTATGTAAGAAAAACCTCCTTGCATAAAGAATGTTCTGGTCTTCTGGAATAGGCAGTCTTTTGTTAAAAAGACACACCTATAAGTGACAAGGTCACGATACTGTTAATAAAGAAATCTTTGTCTTTATAAATATTTAAGGGCCGCTTTCACATAAATCACTAAACATATTTAGCTAAATGTGTTTAAATTATCATTCTGCCTCTGTCACCTTCTAACGATGTGACAGGGATGCAATGATGTTCTAAATACATTTAGGCACTAAATATGTTGTGATGTTAATGTTGTAATGACTTTCGTAAAAGTGGCCCTTAGTACAGTATGGCCGACGTATCTTGGCGAGTCTGAAGTTAGCCGTTTGGCTGCGCAATGGATCTTTTACGAACACAATTGTCTACTGCGCAGCTAATCGGCTAACTTCAAACTCGCCAAGATACGTCGGCCGTACTGTAGCTGTTGTTGGAGTACCATCTTTATAAATAATAAAAAAAAATGGCTAAATGTGTTGCTAAGCGCAAAACTCGAGAACGGGTGGAGTGATTTATGTGATTCTTTTTTGTTGCATTTGTAATTTTCCGGGCTTGGTTTTTAAACCATTTTTTATTTGGAACATCGACCAGTATTATCTTTAATTTGCATCCCTGCGAAGCCGGGTCAGTTCACAAGTAATACATAAATAAATAAAAACAATTCTTTTTTTTTGCAGTCCTGCCGAAAACTCTGTTTCCGATGAAGAAGCTAAAAATAAAACAAAAAGAAAAGTCAAATATTATGAGCAGTTTGGAATACCAGCCAAGTTTTGGGATCGTTTACAAACATAGATGTTTAAGGCCAGAAAAAAATATTTCTATATTCTGTCAAGCAGGATGTTCTTTTCTTTTTTGGTTTTATTACAGCATACATAAATTTACACTGACAAAGAGCTTCTTATTTTTAAAATATTTTGTATTAATTTTAGACCCTGTACTGACAAAGGGGTTAAAATGAAAAAAAAAAAAAAATACTGTCTTCTAAAAAAAATATCATTGTGTTCTGCAAAGTTTCTAAAGTTACGCTTACGGCATTAGATACTAGCTTTTTCTCGCGACTTCATTCGAGCGGTTCTTTTAAAGTTACGTCTTTGGCTACTGCTCCGCTTCCGTGGTTCGCAGCATGATGATATAGAATTCGGAATCCAAAATCACGTACTAAAAAAACTTTTTTACAAAAAAATTACAACCGCCTTCAAAAACTAAAAAGAGAAAAATAACTTTAGCTTTGGAAGTCGGTGGCTTTGGTTCTGTTTGTTGTTTTGTATTGCCACCGACTTCCAAAGCTAAAGTTATTTTTCTCTTTTTAGTTTTTGAAGGCGGTTGTAATTTTTTTGTAAAAAAGTTTTTTATTTCTCGCTTTTTAGTATCAACTTGTCATCCAAATCCATGAAGAAACTGTCATGTTATGTAAATTAACGAGACACCACTAAAAAGTCATAAGAAAGCAGAATATGCGATTTCGTTTACTTGGATGAGAAATTTTCAAATACTACTGTATACATCTGTGTAACCCTTGAGTACAGGCGTGATGTTATATTGTGTGATGGTGTAAACAATGCTTAAATATGCTATAGCAACAATCGCGGTTAATCTGCTGTTATTTATTGAAGAGTTCCCCCGATTTCTACAAGATCCCATCATCAGATATTGAAATGGTGACAATGGGACCACACGGGAAGCACCAGCTTTCAAATAAAAAAAGAATCATGACAATCGGTTCACCCAGTCGGGAAATTCGAGGTAACAAACATTAAAAAAAAAAAAAAAAAATACAGTCGAATTGATAACCTCCTCCTTTTTTTGAAGTCGGTTAAAAAACAATCTTACTTATTTCATTATTGATTTGTGTTAAGAATCACTAGCATAGTTACCGCATTGAGTTTAATGAGAATGCAAAAATGCACTCTGTATACTCGTTTATATAAGCGAAATTTCTATGTTCTGACACGTCGTGTTAGCTCAATTAAATTTTTCGAAATCTATGCATTATTTTTTTGCCTTGAAACAATTCACCAAGAAAGTCCATTCTTGAATAGTTTATCAGAAAATGAAAACAATAAACATAGACATAAAATTAAAATTTCATTAAAATCATGTTACAGTACATAGAAGTACAATTGCTTGGTTTTACAGTTACTCTGTCATGTTTGCTATGAAGTTAAATATTTTGTTATGTTTTCATATTTTGTATGGTGAGTTACATTCTTAATTATGAATACTAATTGGCTAGGTTTTCAGTACTTCATAACTTAACAAGTACCAATGTGACATCATTGACATCGGTGAAGGAAAACATCGTGAGGAAATCTGGACTTCTAGTTACGTCTGAAATCTAAAGTCAGCCTTGAGCAAGCGCGGTAATCAGTGCTCGTGCCGTCTTCAGAAGAAGCTTTTGCCTTGCAGTACGGCAATAATAAGCTGGCTAACACTATGACTCAATTATTAGGTTCTAGCGAATGCAAGTGACAAGACAAGTGATTGCGTCATACTGTTGCTGGAACGGAATAATGCGTCGAATAAAAAAGCTGTTTAGTATTCATGTATACTTGCCATCAATATGCTAAGAAATAGCAAGGGTGGTGCCTATATTACTATATTTATTTAATTTATTATGGATAAGCCATTTATATTTTTCCAGTGACTGATTGCGTAAGACGAATTAAAGATGGCGCGGTGGTAGAAATGGATAAA
Organism: Caradrina clavipalpis; assembly: GCA_932526535.1. Taxonomy (NCBI): domain Eukaryota; kingdom Metazoa; phylum Arthropoda; class Insecta; order Lepidoptera; family Noctuidae; genus Caradrina; species Caradrina clavipalpis. Next base: position 6,546,558 of record OW052110.1, read on the forward strand.
CGATATGTGGTAAGAGAACGTTACATTAATACAGCTAGCTGTTGCCTGCGACTTCGTCTGCTTCGGCGCAGGAACTATCTAAGAGTACTAACATTGTGTAACGGCTTGTTTCAACAGGGGTCAGAAGTAATTTCGGAGCAGCAGCCCAAAGTTTGAAATTTGGTGGTGTGACACCCATTTTGCTTCGCAAAACACGTGAAAGCCGTTGGTCCCCGCTGTCATTCGTAGATCTTTGACAGTCGTTATGGGTAGTCAGAGGCCCGAAAGTATACATACTATGTGAATACTGAAGTATTTATCTACATTCTATTGAACTGTAAGCCGATTCCAACATAGTCGCGACAAAGTCAAGGCATATAAAATTGTTTCAGTTTGTTTGATAAAAAAAAACGGTGTTTGTTTTTGGATGGCAAAAAAGTCGACGGCCCACCTGATCACAGTCTGCAATAACAGAGGTCTTTGCATTGCCATCCCAGAGGCAAAGTTGAAATGTCTCATGTGCCTCTAACTTCACCGGCACCCAAACCGTCTAAACCGGGACACAGCAACGCTGCTTTGCAGCAGAAATATGTTTGGCGGTAGTACTTCTCCGGACGAGATACTTCATAAGGAGCTCTATACTACTTACTACTAAATTCTATTTTTTTCAATTTTTGCTGTATTACCATTTCACTTGCAGGTGTATCTGGTTAAAGCACCGAATTCGGATAAAGTTTACGATGAATGGTTGTGTGGTGGCGCCTTAGTATCTACTGTATTCATTGTCACATCAGCGGCCTGCGTGACAGATGTAGAGTTCATGTACGCTATAGCAGGGTACAGAAAATATGTTCCCGATAACCAAATTGAAACGGACCAGTGTACGAAAACAATGAAAAAGAAAATTATATACACTTGTGTTCCTCTGAGTAAGTAAAACAATATACTACATACACACCATCATGACTGTATCCTTCAAAAGGTTAGGCAAAGATGTAACATTGTACACCTGCAGTTTGCCGGTATGAATAGGTCCCATGTAATAGGGGGCGAGCCTATTGCCATTAACCGAACTCAAATCCAAGCTGCTACTAAGAATTTCATAGAAAAACCCAATTAAACGTGTTGCTCGACCTAGGAATCGAACCCAAGGCCTCTAGCGTAGCAGACGCGCTTAAGACTACTAGGCTACCGAGACAGTTCACAACAAACAGCAACAAAACAACGAGGAACAATAAAGTATTGAGCAAAATAACTAATATCTACACTCCATTCGTAATAATATTAGCTTCTGCCCGCGGTTTTGTTCACGTTGTTTTTTCACCCTTGTTAATTGAGGTCTTTGGCTACTGTCGTAGCGTGACGTTATTTAGCCTTAACTATTCGTCATGAGTTACAAGGATATATACGTCATAACAAAAGGACTTTTTCCTATCCGACTAATCGACAACCAACAACCCAACAAATCATTCAGATATAATATTATTAGGTACATATTTTGACAGGATGATTTGGATATTTTCCTCAAAACTGGAAAGATGAAGCACAGCTTCGTTAAAGATTGCCAGGGCTGCGGGTTGTTCGAAAGAGATACTCCGGCACGCAAAGGGCACATGAAGGAACATAGATGGGTTTTAGTCAGTAAAAGTCTGACACTCCCTCCTGCCCCGACCAAGGCGGGGGAAGTCATTAGATGATTTCACATCGTTAAAAAAAAAAGATTTGTTAAAGATGGAAGGACTGGAGGGAGGCCTTCGCCCAGGAGTGCAACAGGACAAACTAACAAAAAAAATACACTTTTAACTTGCGTTCTGACTTGTTTTATGGAGAAGAAGAAGAAATGGAAGGAGGCCTTTGCCCAGCAGTGCGACAGAACAGGCTAATTATAATAATAATGTCTTGTTTTGTAGAATACGAGTTAGTTTATGAAAAAGTGGAAAAGTGGTCATTTATAGACATTGCTTTGGTCAAAGTAGAATCGCCGTACAACCTCAATGATGATACGTTCAACAGTTTATGTTCCTACATACCTACTGTGATACCAGTTAACTACGAATCAAGATTTCAAACTCCAGGTACTGACACCTTGGTATATGGTTGGGGACATTTAGAAGATTGGAGAAAGGTAAGAATTACACATACATACCATCACGCCTGTATTGCCCGAGGGGTTAGGCAGAGGTGTGCCACTGTACACGTACACACACAGTTCGCCGAATTTTTTTTTAGTCCCATGTAATAGGGGCGATCCTATTGCCTCCAGTAACAACTATAACTATCACTTATTATTAACTGCCTCGTTGGCCTGGTGGTCCTACACTAGAGGTCTTGGGTTCGATTCCCAGATCGAGCAAAAAGTGTTAATGGGTTTTTTTAAGCAATTCTCAATAGCAGCTCGGAGTTTGGATTTGTGCCCGGTTAATGGCTAGATAGTGGTCAAAGAATAAAAAACTCTTTCAATATCATCATCATCATCATTATCATAGCAGCCGAACGACGTCCACTGCTGGACATAGGTGTCCCCTAAAGATAGCCAAAATGACCGGTCCTGCGTTGCTTTTACTACTCACTTTTTTTTAGTCTTTAAATCCCAACAGCTTCTTGCAACTCATTGCGGATAGAATGGACACTGACAGTTCACTCATGGAGTACTGGACAGAACAACATGTCAGGCGTTCCTGATTGTGTGTGTCGGTATATTGTGTGTGTGTGTATTATTATAATGTTATTTATTTATTATTTAATTACCAAACCCAATATGGATAAGTTATATAATGTCGTAATTTATCTGAAATAAATAATTTGAATTGAATTGAATTAAATGTCTTACTGCTGGGCAAAGGCCTCCCTGAAGTCCTTCCAAATATATTTTAAAATAATTTCTAATAATAAATACATTTTCACAGAAATATTATAAAATTAAATCATGTTTTCAGCCAGAAGATACAACAGTTTACAACCAAGACACTATACGATACGCCGCCACAAAAATAATGGACAAACCGACGTGCATAAAGCATTACGAAATGTACAGCAATATGACTGAAATAATTGAACAATACATGATATGTGCTCTAGCGCAAGGCGAAATCAATGATAAAGGGGATCTTGTACTGGTTGGCACACCAGAAACTAAAGTTGATGGATGTAAATCACAAAGAACAGAAAATAACATTACACAACTAAAGGCTGAAATTGCGCAGCCGTTAGATGACTTTGGGACCAATAAGGAAGTAAGTTTTGCCTCTTCCCCTACGACCGACTTTTGTACCGATTTCTTTGTGGGCGAGAATGGAGAACATCATCATCATCTGCTTAGCCTTTTTCCCAACTGTGTTGGGGTCGGCTTCCAGTCTAACCGGATGCGGCTGAATACCAGTGTTTTACATGGAGCGACTTCCTATCTGGCCTCTACAACACGATACCTCTTGGTTAGACTGGTTGTCAGACTTCTTGGCTTCTGACTATCCGTCACGACTGTCAAAGATCTACGAATGACAGCTGGGACCTTTACGTGCTTTCCGAGGCACGGGGGTATCACACAACCAACTTCCAAACTCCGGGCTGCTACTGAGAAATTCCTAATGGAAAAACCCAATACGACTTTTTGCCCGACCTGGGAATCGAACCCGGGACCCCTTGCTCAGCAGTCGCGCTTTGCGACCACGAGACCAACGGGGCAGTTGACATATGAATTTTAATATACAAAAGTTGGTCCCACGAAACTATGGATTTATTAAATCTATCTGATAATCGGTGCTACAAAGTCGGTCGTGGGCGTGTTTTTATTGATTTTCACAGACAAGCAAATCCATAAGAAGCAAAGAGGTATTGCATGTTGATCCTTGAGTCGCAAGACCTACGACATTTGGCCATAGAAGATTAATTGTAGTTAGGTTAGATGAGGAACGGACAACGCCATTTTCCAGCCCCCCGCCCTCTGAATGGGTCCAGGGTAGTCTGTTTGTCGTCCTCCATTCAACTGGACCCGAGGCGGTGGTGCGTAGTGTTCCGCACGAATCTGAGGAGGCGCGTACTGGCGAGCCGGCACCAGGCGGGGATCGCGGAAGGCGCATACGTTCCCGGATTCCCCAGCGAAAATGTGGGAACACCCGATTGGCTTATAGTTAGTAAGGGTCTGACAGACGTCTCCCCCCCTAGGGCTGTGGATATCCATCAGGATTTTCCAAAAATAAAAAGAAAAATGGCCATTCCTTGGCCATTTTTCATATATAAGTTACAAAGAGTACTTCCCACTTACGATCAATGGACGGCTGGTTTTTTTGGTAGCACACAATGAAATATTTTTAAACTTCTTTTTAAGTGTAAAGAAGAAGAAGAAGAAGATTACGACCTTTTTCATGAAGTGTTAATAGACAATACACGCAGAGAGGATGAGAAATCAAACCTAACTTCTAGTAAAGCGCCACAAAACCGAACTGTTTACAACAGGACCATTTCACATTCACGAAAATATGGTATTTGTCAGGTGAGTTGAGTATAAAACACACATAGGACGGATGTGGGTCGGGTGTAAACCGGGTCAGAAGAATTGCGGGTCTATTACCCTTAGAAACTTATTTATACCCACGATACTCGAGACGCGGGTCCTATTGTTGGTGTTTTATCGTTCGTATTAATACTAGTTAGACCCGCCATACTTCTGACCTGACCCGCACTCGTTTTATGTGTGATACGCGCTTTACTGCATTACCTATAAAATTAAGTTTAGAATGTTGGAAGGCTTGTAGAGCACGATGTGCAACTAGCCCCCGGTTACTCTATATTATTTACCTTTTATTATATTTATTTTAACGTCTTCAGAACGATCACGGAGGACCACTTGTGACTTGGGTGGGAGGCAAAGAAATCCTTATTGGTGTCGCTTCTGTATTCAAAGTGTCGGATGATTCAAAATGCATGGGACCCTATTTATATACGAGCACGCAGTGTAACGGTGCTTTTCTAGATTGTATACTAAGTAATTCTGATTTGCCAGACATTAAAGGCAGGTGAGTTGTAATTTATTTTTAATCAGGTTTCACTTTTTGGTCGAATGCTTGCACACAAAGGCACAGCAGAGGTTGTGCAGAATGATTTTTATATTATAAAAATATTTTAATTTTTATTTCTGTAAGCGTTTTAAGGCGTCCGGATATAGCCGGATATAGTCAGGCTTTTTTGGATACGTGTCTAGTCAAATTTTTCTATGTTAGGCTTTTGTTAGGCTTTACGTAACCCAAATGTCCGGCATCTGACTGGTAGTAGGGCTTTCCGGATTTAGGATCTGAGCAATCCTATCTGCCATCAACACGTCATTTCATAGGCTGTCTGCCCAAAATCAGACGTAGATCTAGCAGTGAGGCAGGTTACACCAATCTTTCCTCTCTTACTAACTACGCCCTTACTCATTTAATTTAATTTTTACTTTTACCCTCTTATAAATGAAACAATCAAATAGTCACCTCAAGTATTCTGTTTGTACGATAGTCTACTAAGCGTTCATTAATAAGGGGTACCTAATTTATAAACAGACTGGATACATAATAATAATTCAATACAACAGACGGGCCATATGCGACAGTCCACCGGTCCTAAGGGGCTACGATACAGTTGAGAGACACATCTCTTGGAAAAATCATCCCTCAGGGTAAGTGATCTTGAAACTAGACTACTTACTGTAACCTTCGCTGCGGGTTGTTCGAAAGAGATACCGTGCCCCCGGAACGCAAAGGGCACATGAAGGAACATAGACGGGTTTTAGTCAGTAAAAGTCTGACACTCCCTCCCGCCCCGCCCAGGGCGGGGGAAGCTACTTGATGATTTCCCGTCTTAAAAAAAAAAAAATTGTATCCTTCGGTTGACTGGTAAAGAATGTCTAAGACATTAAATATGCCTGTGTACTTTTTTGCTGCATAAAGTTTAAATAAATTAACAACAAAGGTGGGAAGATAGTACACTCTGTATTTAACGAACAAAATACTACAACACTAATCATAGACAGAAATAATCAACATTGAATTTTTAAAAAGGATATATTTACGAAAACTATTTCAAGCAATTTTGTGGAACACATTTTTCTTTAAAAAGCTGAAAATCTGCGGTTTTGGTTGTGAAAGCCACGCATAGGAGAGACCTACATACTTGAAGAAAAAAAACTTGAAATAAATTACGGGGACAATATTCTACTAACTTTTAAACACCATCTCAATCTATCAAAAATGCCGCTAATTTACCTTTGAAATTATATTTTTTGACATTGATCGTCGCTGAGATGAAATTGCGACAAAATATTAAACATTTTCAATATAGTAGAATCAGCTTCCTGGGTGCATAATTATAAATTTTGTGTTTTTTACAGGTCTGCAGATAATGAAAAGAATCCTCCTACAACAAAGTTTGTTAATGAAAATAAACAATTGAACCCAATCAATGATTGGGAACGTTTCATGAGATTAATGCTAGCGAACATGGCAAAAAATCAATCGGCAGCAGTATTACGGCAGGGCAAGCGCAAAGAGACATAGTTTTATATTTTTAAATGTAGGTAGTTGTTAAGCGGTATTGTTTTATTAAATTAAATAGCCATTTTTTATTACTATTTATTTATTTATTTGAATCTCCAATAGAGGCTACACAATTGCATACAAATAATAAATCTAGGAACAATTACTTGTGTGCTCCTCCTATTATTGTAGGTTATTATACTCTTTATTTCTCGAACACAAAACTTAGTTAAAAAATGATAATTAAATTACAAACTATGTACAGTTAATATAAAAAAGGAAGGTCATAGGGCATCAAAAAACTTATCCGCATCGCCGTCAATGGGGCATGTGCCCAGAAGGCTGGCAGCGTTGCCACGTTGTATGGCAATGCTGATTCTTTGGCCCAAGAAAAGGCCAGCCCTCTGGTCACGTGAAGAATCGACCAGTCGCTTGGCTATATTGCGAAAAAGTAGATGAGCGCTCGGTCCCCATGGCCCTAATTTTTCAACCCCAAACGGCTCAAACATATAATTATCATGAAGGTTAATAAATATTTGCGCCGCTTGAGATTTTCGGCACCAGACGCAGCCGCCCCAGCACAGCACGTCGTGCTAGGAAGATGGGATGGCGCAAGTGTGTCGACGCATGTTGCATCCCACACCGAAGGCCTACCCAACTTCCAAGGCATTATAGTCATTAAACCTTGGTTGTTTTATTTTATTTCATCTATTTATTCCATGAATGCGAATGAAAGATGCGATTGTTAGGTATATCAAATTTTATTATTCCTAAAGGATCATACACGTCTGGTCATATCGTCGTTCATCTTCATTCCTACTTTTCTATCTCTTTCTCGTACGTTTCTTATACAAGAGTGTACTGTTCAGTTCTTACTGACACCGTTCTTACGAATCGTCATTTATTTTCTAATTTCGCATGTATAGCCAATTAACTCAAACCCCACATAAATACTCGTAACTTGATCAAAATTACTAACTGGCTCGTTAGCCAAGTGTTCCTAAGCAAGACTGCAGCTGCACTTGTAGCCATGTAACAAACGCAAACGCTGAGTAGGCTTTAATAGATCTTCAACTTTATGTGCTTGGTTTTAAGTTGAAGATCTAATGAAGATTGCATAGCGTTTTCGTTCGTTCCAGTCGCTAACGCTAGGAAATCTTTAATAGATTTTAAACTTAAGGCTCTGGGATATAAAGTTTAAAATCTATTGGTACCTACCGAGCGTTTACGATTATCGTTTGCGGCTAGAGGGGCTGATACGCTAGCAGGCATGCGTTCGATGCAAAAATGTTAATGGGTTTTTCTATGAAACTCTCAGTAGCAGCTCGGAGTTCGAATTTGTGTCCAGTTATTGGCATTAGGACCGCCGCTTATTACATCATACTGTCGAATACAGGTGTGTTGGTGTTGGTGTGGTTGAAATCCTCGATGTTAATGTTCAAGTACTTAAATATTTACGGCACATAATGTTCGAAAAGGATCGTTGAGCAATGAGTATGATATGTTTTGATAGGTTTACACCTGAATAAGTAACAGACACCTTCACAATTCTGCACATTTATATTTTACTAGTACACTTATTAAAGTTACCCCGGTTTCTCGGTTTTAGCTGCTGTTGGTTGCTGATAATTCAGTCAACCAATCACAGCAGCTTATGCGTGCTTGACGATTTGTCAAATTATTTATTTGTTTGTTTGAGAAATCGAAGGTTTATGTTGTACAAAATAAAGTTCGAATTCTTAAATCCACGTTTGAAAGATGTTAATTATGGTGCCCAAAATACGCCCCGGGCGTCGGGAGTCGTAAAGCGATTCCCGGTCAGCATCGGGAGTCGCTCTACGACTCCCGACGCCCGGGGCGTATACGCGCCAACGACCCGGGCCTGATTGGTGAATCAGGCCCGGGTCCTAAAGAGCCCTCAGCAAAATAGACATGGCCCGCTAGGGCTAGTGCCTGTCAGAGTTGCGGAATTTGCTCGAAAGAGTCACTGTGCCCCTGGAACGCAAAGGGCATTAGGAAGAACACGGATGGGTTTTAGTCAGTAAAAGTCTGACACCCCCTTCCGCTACGCTCAGAGCGGAAAAACTCATTTGTTGATTTCCCATGCTTTAAGCAAACGTGCATGTTTTTTTTTATTAAAAAAAGTACCAAAAATATAAACGTTATTATTACTATTCTTAAAAACAAAACAAAAAATACAACCGAATTGATAAACTCCCTTTCTTGAAATCAGTTAAAAAGAAGATGAAAGTAAATGAAAAATGAAAAAATACCAATTGAAATCATTCCATAATAGTGCTATGCACAATAAAAATTTGATTTCTAATTTCCTGCAAATTCAAGAGATGTTACGATTGGAAAATGTTTTCTTTTAAAGTTAACCATTTATTATTTCTATTAATTTTTAAGGGTAAGTAGATATAGCAAGAAATTATAAAAATAAAAGCTTACTTTAACTATTTTACTTTTCACTAATATTATAAATGCGAACGTTTGTGGGGATGGTTGGATCGATAGATTAATGTTTGTTACTCTTCTCTCTAACTGCTAAACGGATCTAGTTAAAATTTGGCACTTAAACTGTACTGTGGAATAACACATAGAATACTTTTTATTCCGGAAAAATGGACGGATCTCGTGGCATAATATATCATATTTTACGTATACGAAGTCGCGGGGAAAAACTAGTGTATTTATATCCGGGGCTGCAGGTTGTTCGAAAGAGATACCGCGCCCCCCGAAGCGTAAATGGCACATGAAGGAACATAGATGGGTTGTAGTCAGTAAAAGTTTGACACTCCCTCCCGCCCCGCCCAGGGCGGGGGAAGTCATTTGATGACTTTCCATCGTTAAAAAAAAAGTATATTTATATAAATAAAATGAAAGGCTAAATGTGTCGCTAAGCCAAAAACTCGAGAACGGCTGGACTGATTTGGCTGATTATTTTGTGTTATTGTGTTTTTAATTTCCTGGACAAGGTTTGCATAAAAGAAATCCATCGGTAAAAGCGGAAATTAAGTAAAAGCGCAACGCTGCGAGAACGAGACGGTTCTCTAATGGAACGTTTTTTTATATTTTTAGTTTACGCTTTTATTTATTATTCTGAAAAATTTCAGTTATTTATTTATTTATTTATTTATTTATTGACACACCAACGACTTATTCACTAAATCATTACATTCATACATTGTTATCAGCTTTGCGGTGAATTCGTCACTTATAGGTGTGCACAGCACTTGTACAATCATTTAATCATAATAAAGAATTATAAAAAATACATTCAAAACATCATAACATCATTTAAATAGGGATACAAAACCGATTATAAATTAAAAATATAAAAATAACAAATAAAGCAATAAATTAGAAGACATTAATAAAATTAAGAGAATAGATTATAATTGTGGGTTAAATAATTAAATAATAGTTATCTTAATGCCTTATCTAATATTTTGTGCACATATAACTTAATATAAATAAACTTCTTAATTATAATTAACTACTTGTTTTCTTTTTTTATTTCATACAATTTTTGCTATCTATTGAAATACTTATTAATTGGCAATGTAAGAGTATTACATTTTTAGGTTATGATTGTCAAAGAAGAATCCAAGGTGGCGAAGTTGTGACAGGAGAGAAAAGTTACGTGGTAAGAACTTGATTGTCATTGAGATGAGGAATTGGCCTTCTAAAGAAGATAAAAAGAGGGTTGCTAGAAGATTGACTTGTCTGTGTGTCTGTCTGTGGCAGGGTAAACCGATTTAAATGCGGTTTTTAATATTTTAAATTAGGTTTCCTAGAAATGGTTCTTAGATTTGTTTTATCAAAATCGGATTCTATATTAAAATCTGACTTCAAAATCGAATCTTGGATCTATACATTATAAGCAAATGGTCCTTATACCGAAGCAACTTATTCTAAGTTCTGTCAAAAATGTAGATAAAGTGGAGATACTTTTGGCAGTTTAAGGCAGAAAATATTATAGATAAACTCCTTGTGTACTTATGTTCTCATTTAACAGTGGGGAAGCAGGTAACCCCATCTATACTCTAATACGTAAACTTACCGACCACTACTGACCGGTGATCATGGTATGGACGAATTAAGGACACGTTTTATTGCGCGGTGTTGTAGGTATTAAGTAGCAGCGGGCACCAATAGATGGCGTCAGCGTCTGAAGACCTGGCTTAAACATGGGAAACCAGTTACGCTAAGGCGACAGTGTTATTTAATTCTATCATTAGATTCATGATATAAGCAACAGTGGCTGATCTGGATATCAAACCCATGATGTAATGCTAAGCCATCTAGTCCGATTATTATGCTACGAATACGATACACTAGTCAGAAGTCAATGACATAGTCAAAGTTATAATCTACTGAAAAAACTTCCATAACTTAGGTGTACCTACTATCAAAAACTCCCTCTCTCTCTCTGGTGTGTCCAATTTTGACCATTCCTAAAGCGCTAAACACATTAAAGGCGGTTGCGGGTCAGGTATGGATTACGACCTGCGTCAGATGAGCTCTTGATTACTGCTCCGCTCTCGTGGATCGTAGCGTGATGTTATATAGCCACTATTCCTCATGAATATGGCTGTCATATTCAAAAATATTTTTCCAGATAGGTGATAGACCCGCCGTAGTCCCAACCCGACCCGCACCCGTCTTATGTGTGTTCTCTCAGCAAAATATTTTCTAGGTATACCTGATTAAAGCTTCCGTTTCGCCCCGAAATTACGAGGGCTGGCTTTGTGGGGGGGCCTTAGTGACCAGAGACTTCATCGTGACGTCAGCAGCGTGCGTGACAGATGTGGCCCATCTGTACGCTATAGCAGGATACAACAAGTATGTAAGCGACACTGACATTTATTCAGACCCATGTACAAAAGAAAAGAAAAAGAAAATTGTACAAACCTGCATACATAAGGGTAAGTTATAATTTTGGTTTTCATTTTTTAACTGCCTAGTTAGCCTTATAGTCCTATTTGAAACCTATAGGGGAGGTCTATGTCCAGCAGTGGACGTCCTGCGGCTAATATGATGATGATGATGAATTCTGCTTCGTTAGTGTAGTGGTCCTTAGCGAGACTGCTACGCGGTCGCGGTCTGCTAGAGGTCTTGGGTTCGTTTCTCAGGTCGAGCAAAGTGTCATTTGGTTTTTCTATGAAATTTACAATAGCAGCTCGGAGTTAGGACACGTTAGGATTTGTGCCCGTTTATGGCAGCAGGCTTTCCCTCTATTATATGGGACCTAAACATAAAGGCGTGATGATGTGTGTAGAATTTTTGATACTTTTTGCTTTCTTTTGACTTTTCAGTAGTATGTATCTTGTTAATTTACGAAGGGTAGGTACTTTCTTTCTACATTTGGATGATAGGAAGTAGGCAATAAAAAGTCAAACCGCTGACTTCCAAAAGTAAAGTTATTTTTCGCTATGTAGTTTTTAAAGGCGGTCGTCTTTTTTTGTAAAATTGTTTTTTTAAGTGGTTTTTGTTGGTATCGTGGTTGCAAGCGCGACTAATAAGCGCGAGTCCCGGGTTAGATTCCCAGGTCAGGCAAAAAGTGTTATTGGGTTTCACTATTACGAATTTCTCAGAAGCAGTCCGGAGATTGTAAGTTGGTGGTGTGAGACCTCTGAGCCTCGGAAAGCATGTAAAGCCGTTGCCCCGGCTGTCATTCGTAGATCTTTGATAACTGTTATGGATAGTCAAAAGCTGGGAAGTGTGACAACGGGTCTTATCAAGAGGTATCATGTTGCCCAGTAACGTCGTGCCAGTAACTGGGTTGTGGAGGTCAGATAGGCAGTCGTTCCACGTAAAACACTGATATTTAGCTGTACCCGGTTAGACTGGAAGCTGACCCTAACATAGTTAGGAAAAGGCTAGGCAGGCAGGCAAGTATTTGTAAAAGCATCTAAAAATAATTTCAGCTTACAATTTGACATACGAGCTACCACAAGTATGGACAGATATAGATATAGCCGTGGTAAAAGTTGAATCTCCTTACAATTTCGACGACACGTCGTATGCAACTTATTGTTCTTACACGCCATCAACAATTGTAATCAATTACGATATGAAATATCAGGAATCTGGGACAGATGCCATGGCGTTAGGATGGGGTCATCAATTTAAGTGGCGAGAGGTATGACTTTAATTTTTTGTTGGTTGTAGGCAACGCAGTACCGGTCATTGTGGCTATCTTTTGGGGAGGCCTATGTCCAGCAGTGGACGTCATGTAGGTGCGCCTCGGAGGTGGACCGCAGCGCCCTATGTTTCCGCTGCGGTCAGCCCGGTCACAAGGCTGCAGCTTGTGATGCCCCGCCGCACTGCGACGCATGTGCGGGGGCTAACAAGCCGGCCGATCACCGGGCTGGGGGCAAGGCCTGCGCCGTACCCGCCAGGACCGGGGGAAGGCCCCGCACCGCCGCCGCCGCCGCCGCGGCCGCCGCCACCGTCGCCGTGGCCGCACCCGCAGCCGCCGCTGACACCGCGTCCGCCGGCGCAATGGATTGCCTATAACGGCACCATTGCGCCTCCCGCAGGCGGATACGGTAGACACGGTCTGTGGGCGGTGAGCAATGGGTAGCTCACCGTCCGTACGTTATTAACTAACGACGGACCGTGTCGACGGCGCGTCCATGTTCCGCGCACAGAGGTGTCAGCCGTTTGACGATAATGATTTTATTGATCTTGGTGGTTCGAACGTCTGTTTCTTCTTCTTTTTTTCTCTTTTAAAGATATCGAGACCTCTGAGCTTATAGGTCGTAAAGGACATAAAACATAATGTCCTTTTACGATTTTTTTATTTTTTTATCAAACCGGAAAATATTTGTATGTTCTGCTCTTGACTTTTTTTTTTGGTGTACGATGGAAATTCTCTTGGACTTCCACTGTCGTGGGGGTGATGGAGTGGCATAAATATGGATGCGAATGGAAATGCGAATCTATAAAGACTATACAATCTATGAACTGCCAGTCTCTTATTTCTAGAACATGGATCTTGCCAACTATAATATGAAGAAGTTGTATTACGCTCCAGTACTGATAGAAGACAAAGAAGAATGTAAAGCAGAATACAAAATCTATAAAGGTATGGACGAAGTAATAGACAAATATATGATTTGTACTAACGTTGCGGGAAATATAAACGATGAAGGAATTACGATTCTTAAATCAGAGCCTATTGCGCAAGGGTGTGTCCCTAATACTGGTAAAACAGAAAAAGTAAAGGGAGAAGTTGTTGTAGTAAGTATAACATTGCTTTATCTATGCCTACTAATACAGGAAAAGTTTTTAACCATTGCGTAAATTTTTTTTGGTAGTTCAGTGTCAGTAATAGAACACATTTCCGTGTTTAGTTAAAAAAAAATAAAAAAAAAATTCATCGTTATCCGAGTTTGAAATAAGCAAAACATGGACATAATCTATTAGCCATACTATCAATGAAAACTCGCGGCCGCCGCCCGGGCGCATGGCTGGGGTGAGGGGGTGGGGAATGCGCTAGCGCCGACTGACAATAAAATATGGTTTTTAAGTAAACATGTTTCGTAAGCGATAATTTTTTTTTTAGTACTAAGACATATCAAAATAAAATATACGTGTTTAATAAAACGTGTTGAAGTTTATTATGGCAAAATTTGCGCACTGGTTAAAATTTTTTCTTGTATAATAAACCTTAAGAGATTTTTTGTTTGTTTGTGTTTTTATTTTATTCGCAAGTCTGCATTGAGATTTCAGTTTGAACTATTAATTTTGACGTTCAAACGCGTTTAAAACTTTGGAACTATCAGCCGGATTGGACAAAATCTTTTTGTGTATGATATATTGTTTCATGAGGTATAGTTTAAGCTATATAACATCGCGTTCATCATTTATGTTCATTCTTCTCCATATGAAACTACCTTTTGGAAGGGGCAATCAGATTCTATTATTTGACGTTAAAAAATTCGGTTTAGTCTAAGAATGACTAATTCGCGAAATGACTACATGGTGTATAATTGACCAATTCTTGAAATGTACAATTCTTTAAATGACTGATTCTACAAATGACTGATTCTATAAAAGACCGATTCTTTTAAAGACCGATTCTATAAATGACCGATTCTTCAAATGACTGATTTTTCAATTCTATGAATGTGTGTGAATATCGTAAATAAAATGCTATGTAAGGGTTTGCAAATCATATATTTCAACTAGTTCCAAAAAATAACTTGTATAATGCCACGTACTACATTTTGTAGCGCAAAAGTAAACATTTATTCGGTTTGTTTTCAAAAAATCAACAGTTATCAAAAAGTCATGAAACCAATTTATCAAAAAATTAACAATTATAAAAATTAAGTAATAAATCACTTAGGAATATGAAGTTGAATATAAATATTTTTTTAAAAAAAGACTATCATTATCAAAAACTAAGAAACAAAATCACTGAGGAATATGTGGTTATAATGTCACTTACTACATTTTGTAGCCCAAAAGTAAACATTCATTCTTTTTATTAAAAAAAAATCAAGTTATCAAAAAGTCATAAAATCAATTATCAAAAAATCAACAATTATAAAAAATAAGAAATAAATCACGCATTTTATTTACGATATTCACACACATTCATAGAATTGAAAAATCAGTCATTTGAAGAATCGGTCATTTATAGAATCGGTCTTTAAAAGAATCGGTCTTTTATAGAATCAGTCATTTGTAGAATCAGTCATTTAAAGAATTGTACATTTCAAGAATTGGTCAATTATAGACCATGTAGTCATTTCGCGAATCAGTCATTCTTAGACTAAACCAAAAATTCGGTTTGGTGACCTAATTGAAGTAAATGACTTTGCCTTTAATTGTTTTCAAAATAATAGGAAAATTGAAATAATTTCAAACGAGTGTTCTCCACAGGAAAACGCTGGATGCAAGCCGCTTTCAGCCGGTCTTTTTGGAAATCTATGGGGGAGACCTATGTCCAGCAGTGGACGTCCTGCGGCTGAAATGATGATGATGATGATGATGATTCTCTTGTTTACAGTGTGATGGTGTTATACCAGAAGATGATATAGTTTTAGTAGAAAATTCAAGAAAAAGTCTCACCAACTTTACAAGCAAAGCCGAACAAAACTCGACATATGCTAATAAAGAATTGAAACGCAATATTGTAGGTTCCAATGCCAGACAAAATTCCTCTCTAATTAATAAAATGAACAAAACCGTTTTGAATTCAAGAAGACAGAATACTAGAAGAAATGGAATCTGTCAGGTAAACTGCAGTTTGTACAATTTCTTAAAATTCTTTTAGCAAAATTTAGCCCCATACATAAAGTTTTTCGGTAGAGATATAATGTACCAAGTAAGCCTAGAAAATGATTGTTAACATAAATAAAAAAAATACATACCATCACGCCTGTATTTCCCGAAGGGTTAGGCAGAGGTGTACTAATGTACACCCACAGTTCGCCGGTATATTTAGGTCCTATGTAAGCGAGCCTATTGCCATTAACCGGGCACAAATCCAAACTCCGAGCTGCTCCTGCGAATTTCATAGAAAAACCCAATAACACTTTTTCCTCGACATGAGAATCGAACCCGGGAGCCCGGATCCGGGAAATATAAATAAGTTAATATAAAGTTCTTTTAGAACGATCACGGAGGACCTTTGATCACTTGGGTCGGAGCACATGAAGTTCTAATAGGAATTGCTTCAGCATTTAAAATCTCGGAATCTATGGAATGCATAGGACCATATTTATTCACAAGTACTCAGTGTAACGGAGTATTCCTTGATTGCATATTAAGATCGGACCCGGCTACAAACAGGTAAGTCTTATTGAATAAGTAATGGATTTTAGTACCTATTTATTTATTTATTTAAACTTTATGCACAAAAAATAGTACAAAGGCGGACTTAATGCCTTAGGCATTCTCTGCCAGTCAACCAAAGGTGGTGAAGAGATAACACGGCAGGTGCAAATTATTGTACAAGAGTATTTTACAATGAAATGTACACAAGTACAAAATAACCGATATGCATAATGTTTATAGAAATCGAACACTTTAGACAGTTCAATATTTTTTTCATGTCATAAATTGTACCTAATAGCTTGCCACTATTTTTTAATAATTATGTGGTGCCAATAAACGAGTTTATGAATGTGGACGAGCGAAAGGAGCATGTAAGGATCGTAACAGGTGACGTTCTGTGGTTTCTGCCTATCCTCATGAGAAAAAGGCGTGAGTTTATGTATGTATGTATGTGGTGCCACTTTTTGGATGCCTTTCTTTTGCCTGACTACCCCAGAGTTGTAGCACTCAGTTTCCTCGTACAATTTTGGTGAAAAAATGGCACACAGTCTAGATTTAAGTCTTAGGGTGACATACCAAAGACTCCGTGGATTCACACTCTAGATTTAACAAAGTATATAATAATAAAAACGAGTAATTATAGTAAATAGAGTACCACTACAAATAATTAAATGTTTAACTGTAATATAGGTAGACCTTTGCCTTATACTAAGAAAACAAGTGTAATGTTTGCATCATCATCATCATTCGTCATCAGCTTATCGCAGTCCACAGCTGTAGTGCGATTCTCTAAAATGCAAACTCGAAAACGAGTCTCACAAAAGTGATCGCGCTCACTTCGATAACGAACCGACTTGTCATTGGTTTAGTATTTGTTCGCCGTGGTGACGTCACCGGCGTGATCGTGTTTAACAGAATACCATTTTGTAATCTCACTGCGGATTCAGCTTTCGAATTACGAAGTGAGGCTTAGAGAATCTCACTGCTGAACTTGTTATGCATGTATATGTTTAATGAAATATTTTTTTTCTTCAAACAGACGTGAAAATTGCGAAGATGTTCTTTTGTCACAAGGATACGAATTAGTTGAGAATAACATTTCATGGAAAGATCATCCTGATGGGTAAGTTTGATCACAAACAAGCTTTCTTTAATTAAACGCATCTTCGGAAAGTAAGTAATAATACAGGGAAATGACTTTTAGTGATTTGAAAATTCACTGTTTGTGACTCGCAAAACATAGTGCTTAAGGGTGCATGTAACATAAGGTCCGTAGAAATATGTAAAAAGAAATTAGACCTTCGACTTTTAATAACTCCATAACCAGAAGGTTGCCAGGCATGGTCTAGAACAAATAAATGATCAAAATTTCTTTAAACATGGCCCCACACTAGGGGCTAGGGGCTAGGCATGGTTGATACATTGAAAAATGTATCAACCGTGCCGTCAATCAATGATGAAGCGAAAGATAAAAAAAGAACAATAAGGATCAATGATGGGAAGAACACAGAACTTTCTGCTTCCTTAAGTATCTTTTACACGATATAAATGAAATCGTTTGTTACAGACCTGCAGATAATGAAAGAAATATTACTACGCACGCCACAGAAGAAAAGAAGGAAAAAGCTCAAGACTACAATATTACAAAATTAGTTAATACCAATATTACAAACACAAACATTACCACTACACATGACACAAAAAATTCAAACCTAACAGAAACAACTAAAGATGCAAATCTAAATAACACACTAATGAATATAACAAATACTTCATCTGCAAATGTAAAAAAAAATGTATCTGTAATGTTAACTAGTGCAACATCAACCAATCTAACGAACGTGTTAGAAGACACGTCTACAAAGCATGTTACAAATGCTTCATTAACTAACATTGAAGGCACAACAACTACAAATTTAATGTAAAATGCAACAACAAATTGAATAATCACGACAACTGCAACGAATGCTATTGCAGACATAAAAAATACTTTTCTAATTAAAAATACAACTACAAGTAAACGCATCTAATCTAACAACAACATCAACTTCACCTGCAACGAAAAATGTAGTAAACATATCAATTCGAGCAAATGTTTTAATAACTGGCATTAACAGTGCAACAACTACAAATTTTATGAATAATACAACTACACATGTTATAAATACGACAACTTCTACACTGAAATTCTTCTTTGCTTGAAAACGTAACATTGAAGGCACAACAACCTCAAATTTAATAAATATGCTAATAAGTAGAAATCTAGTTAACACTACAACCTTAACACATGATTTAATTACTGACTTTGAAGGTACAACAACTACAACTTTTATGAATGATGTAATTACAGATCTAGCAAACACGACATTCAAAAACCCAAAGAACATCTCCAAAGGAATAGAAAACACAAACTTATAAATATCCGTTATTGTAGGTAACACGATATCTAAACATTTTACACATTTATTAATTGGACATCAAAATCCTGCCAATATTGCACTCGGTTTCTCGGTTTGTCGAATTATTAGTAACCAAACACAACTCCTTAAAAAATATGTCACATAAATTTCGATAAACCGGAGTCAATATTGCCTTGATTGGCTTGACAAACAACTGATGACAGGACTTTTTAATTAGTGAATTTACACCATTATTTTGTAAGAAAATGTATAAAAGCCAGCGCAGAGACACATTGTTTGTTTTTATTACAACATAAAATGTTACACAGAGGTTTTGCATTGTTAAAGTTTGCTGTAAGGGTTTGAGAAGTATCTAGACTTTAATAATCGTATATTTTATTGGAACATAACATGGGTATTATCTTGGAAAACGTGTCACTTATTAGGTACTTGTATTTTAAATTAGCTCTTTGACCGCGATGTGTCTCTCGTCGTTTCGTCCTACAAAGTACCGCATTTAAAAGAATATTTTTGGAATATCGTTTTGTTTTCATTAACCAATAACACTTTGCTCGGCAATGGAATCCAGACCCTCATGTTCTAGACTGGGCCTATAAGATAAAGATATAATATTTTCATTATATTATAATAAGTTCCTCAAAGAATTGGATCTTCTGGTTGGAATAGTATGTGAAGTTTACCATCATTGGGGATTATCAGACCGATCCAATAGATCCACAGTTTCGTGACCGATTTTTTGTAGGACTAGAATTCATAAGTTCCATTCTCTCCGATAAAAAAATCGGTTATCGGTTGTCCGACGTGGGTGGTTAGCGTTGACCGTGTATCGTATCGTGACACAAGATTGTATCATGCATAACCTAAACCTGTCATATCGTCGCAAGTCCGCCATTTTGAGTACCGTATTAGTTATCCATTGAAATACGGTCCATATTCGTATGAAACTTGTGGCGACTTTGTGGGGCAGCTTTTTACGTAGTCAGGGCCTATTCATAGATACCAATGATCAAGAGGCAAGCAAAGGTCTAAATCAAATAAAATATTACAAGGTAAGTACCAACAAAATTTAATTTCCGTCTGACGAAATCAATCATCAAGCTTTATTACGTGCATAAAATACTGATTATAAAACTAGATCAAGGCATTACAAAGATCGGTAAATCTTGATCCTTTAGGACATGATTAGAATACTTTAAGCCTTCATTTCAGGAATTTGAATCCGATGTAATTATTCAAATTAATCCCTTAGTTTCTCCGTTTTATCTTGGATATCTGAAAATCCAATTCGACGATTAAATATTTATGATTTACAACTACTTAAGGTAATCTAGTTTTTCGGGACATCGCCAAGCGAGTGGTCGACTCTTCTCGTAATCAGAAGACTGGCCTTTTCTTGTGCCAAAGAATTAGCATTGCCATACAAAGTGGCAATGCTGCCAGCCTTTTGAGCACTTGTCCCATTGACAGCGATGCGGATGAGTTTTTTGATGCCACATGATCTTCCTTTATTTTTGTTTAACTGTACACAATTTATAATTTAATTATTATTAAATTAAGTTTTATGTTCGAAAAATAAATGATAAACTACATAAAACACTAGGTACTTTCGTCTTGCTTTAGGAGACGCCTTGCAGGATGTAGAAAAATCTGATGGTAGGTGAGAATTTTTCAAAATTTCTACATAAATTATACTTGCTGAACGTACATAGGAATGCTTCGAGTAGTCCACGCGGAGATGACGCGATGATGGCGTATTTGACGTCACAGAAAATTCAAAATGGCCGCTAACAGCTGACATAAAACACGGAATTGCTCTATTCTTAAGGTCTTAACAACGTCTTGTTTGTTTTAACAATGAGTCTTAAAGAACAAAGTTGGAAACAATGACAAGGAACCTAAAACGTTCAAAGTGCTTAAAAGCCAAGCAAAACACGTGGATTACGTCCCAAACTAACATGGCGACCGTTAACGTTCTAATGGCGGAAGTTGCCTCCTTTGGGACGGAATTAACTGATATTGATTTGTTTCGTTGTGAGGCTCGGACTTCACTAAAGTTGAGAGGAGAGGAGATACACATACCATCACGCCTGCATTCTTCGAAGGGTTAGGCAGAGGTTTACAAATGTATGGGCCACACTTCACCGGTATGTTTTAAGTCTATGTAATAGGCGGCAAGCCTATTAGCCGGGCACAAATCTTAACCGAGCTGCTACTGAGAATTGTATAGAAAAACCCCAATAACACCCAGTAATTACCTAATAATAGAGGAGATAGTAGTAGTAGAGCTTTTCGGAAGGAGTTCATCCGGGGAAGTACTACCACCATACCTATTTCTACCGAAAGGCAGCGTTGCTATGTTCCGGTTTGGAGGGTATGGGTGCCGGTGAAATCATAAGTACATGGGAACATGAGACATTTCAACTTTGTCACTGGGATGGCAAAGCATTTATAAGGCTTCTGGTATTGCAGATGTCTATAGGCAGAGGTGACGTCTTAACATCAGATAGGCTATCGGATTGTTTGCCATCCAACGATGTCAAAAAACATCGTCTACTCTTCTCTCCGCTGTGGTGGAGACCGAATCAAATCATGATCCAAAATTGGATTGATTTGGAAACTGTTGTTTCCAAATCAATCCAATGATTGATTTCTGTTTGATATTCTAATTATAGTACGAAATAATATGAACATTACATTGTAACTATGGTAGGTACTAAGGTAATCATATTTGGAAGCAATTTCAATGTAAATACAGTCATCAACTGCCTGACCTTTCCCCAACTATGTACGGCATAATACTAAGCTAGGTGTATGTATGTTTATCCTCCAGACCGATTCCGGCCACGGCGGCTAATCTTAATGCAGACTAGCCAAGTACGCAGTAGATATTATATTGCACAAATGTGGGCGCAAACACAGGTGCACTCCCACTTCTCTAACTCTCACTGTAGCTGAATATCAGTGGTGTAAATCGAGCGACTGCCTATCTGACCTCTATAACCTAGTTACTGGGTGACACTCCTTGGTAAGACTGGTGGTCCGAGTTTCGGACTTCTGACTTCACGTACCAAATGTTATCAATAACGATAACGAAGATTGACGATGTGTTAATACGTGACGGGGTATAAAAATATACAGTCCATCAAGCTACATTGAGCAAAAAAACTTTTATTTGGGGTGTGAAAAATGACTGTTTCTGAGGAGGTTACGGGTTCACACAACCATACAGGGGTCGTGGTGGTAATTCAAGATTAGTTATAATATTAAAAACTTATTTTCGTATATACTTAAGAATCTACTAACTGACTGGACTGCTACGCTAGAGGTCTTGGGTTTAATTCCCAGGTCGAGCTAAGAGTTGTTGGGATTTTCTTTGAAATTCTCAGTAGCAACTCGGAATTAGGATTTGTGCCCGGTGAATGGCCATAGACTCGCCCTATATTACATGGGACCTAAACATACCGGCGAACTGTGGGTGTACATTGATACACCTCTGCCTAACCCTTCGGGGAATACAAGCGTGATGGTATGTTATGTGCTAACTGGAAGGTTCGCAGGTGTAACGTAGAACAAAAAAGAAGCACAAAGGTGGAAAGAACACGCACTTAAATGTCGGCGTCTTTAAGTGTCTTTTTAAAACCCGTTTCTTATTTATCACTCAAGGATTACGTCAAAGGAATATTCAGCAGCAGTGTGGCACCTAATCTTCTTTACTACCTATTATTCTGGATTTAAACTGCGGATAAACTTCTGCTAAACCTTGTTTATTATTTACGCATTCGGGTTATCGCGTTCTTTATTGAATTTGTTTTCAATCTCAACTTTATCAGATTATGTATATTTTTTTATCGAGGCTTCGTTACCGATAGGCAGGAAGGTAAACTGTGTACTAACACAGAGATCCCAGAGTCTACCTTGTTTTAGCATGGCTGAGTCAAAGTCAAAGCATTTACTTCAATTACACTATTTACCATTTGAAATAGGCAGCTAGATTCAATATTATAATTTTTTTCCTTAATTACAAATGACGTCCAAAGTGCGTTTTAATAGTCTATGAAGAAATGATTTGACTTTGACTTTGGGAAACATCGTGAGGAAACCTGGACATATTATAATTAATAAGTCTACAATCACCAATCTTCCTTGAGGAAGCGTGGTGATTAATACTCGTGCCTTCTCTGTCTAAGAAGAGACAATAATCCTGCAGTGGGACAATAAAAGGCTGGTATTATTATTGTACACAGGTAAACCATACAATTAATCTTGCAAACAAAAATAGAAGAGGACTATTCATCAAGCTTCGCAAGAAAAAATACAGGTTAACGAGGTTATACCAGTTATACTTTTAGGTTTTTTTGGTATCAGCTCAGCAGCATCGTTAAAAGTTACATAGGTACCGTCGGACCAATTAGTGGACACCCCACAGGGAACTTTGCACACATCTTTGTTTTTTCCACCCGTTTTGCCCTAACATTCAACCTCGAACGTATGTTATGTAACTTTGTGAATGCAATTAGTGAGTACAAGACTTTTGTATGGTTTATTTATTGTGGTTTTTAACCGAATTAGTGATGCAGACAGTCTTACGAAAACTTTGATAATTGTTGGACTTTGTTAAAATAAAGTTAGTTGTTTAGCTGTTGTTCATCGGACTAATAATTTTATTACTACTTTATTTTTGTTTTTATATTATAAATGTGAAAGTTTGTGAGGATAGATAGATGTTTGATACTCTTTCAAGCTTAAACAGCTGAACGTATCTGGATGAAATTTCGCACTGAGATAGATTTGAGTGTGGAATAGCATAGGATACTTTTTATCCCGAAAAAATGTACAGTTCCCGTGGGCTAACATATAAAATTTAAAACGGAAAACGGAGGAAGTCGCGGGTAAAAAGTAGTGATCTTTATTTATTGTGTATTATTTCAAATTGTGTATGATTTTGTATTATTTTATTAAAGCTTACGGTCTTCCTCGATAGAGCAGCAATACGGTCGATCAACTTTCATTTATTAATTGAAATTTAAAACATATCGTAAAAAGACGAAAATTGTATGCAAGATATCTATAATAATGCTTGCCGCATTTATTTTCTTGCTAACTTGTTTATATTCTATTTAATATCATACAAATAAAATTTATATAGATTAGCAGGCTCAAAAAATATACAAAAAAATCGTGTCGTATCATCTATCTGGCCCAGTTTCCAGATAAAACGTGCCAGCGACCTTCCATCAATTTATTTTAGACATTATGAAATTTCTGAAGGTCACTAATAACTTTGACAAACATCTTATAATAGCTTATCTGATGTGAATGAAGTTGGTACCTACTGACGATGACGGCAGAATTATAAGTTTTTGACAGCACCATTAATTGTTGACAGAAGACAATCAGAAAGTTAGGGGACGACGAAGTATGCTTTGATCTTTCGAATTTCAATCAGAGTATTGGTCTAAGATCGCAGGGTCGCAAGACCTACGTAATTTTAGCATGGCTGAAATTTTGAGAATGGATAGAGGAAAATAACATACGCACTTTCTTGTTAGTTTCAATAATGGGCCATTTTTCAAGTATCATGTACCTATGTTTTGGTAATTATAGATACGGAGGGATATTGTCGTTTGCGTTTTATTTAAATATACAAATTTTGGGAACACACGAATTTTTATTAAAAGTATTTAACCCTTTCAGACCTGGCGTAAACATTTGCTTTTGTCGGGCAAAAGCTAGTACCTAAGCTTTTGCCCATGGCTTTGTCCGAGTCAAATTTGATATATTATCTCACAGGAACCGTGCATTATTCAACACGCGCTTTAGACCCCAATGCTTTCTTTCTGCCGACCCCCACACCAGGTGGCGCAATTTTCGATTTACCTACAAATCCACTATGGAGTGTATTTTCTTTTGTACAGTATCTTAGTCACTTAAGTTCAAGTGTTCTTAAGTGAGTTAGGTTTTTATGTAAAGTTTAACAGGTTATTTTTATTTATTAGAGAAACTTACAACTAGCATAAAACAATTATTTTAAACTTAAGCTAGAAGCTTTACATTTGCAACCTTTAAAGCGTCTGGTCAAAGTTATGGCCCAAGGAAAGTGTCTAGTAATAATGAATGTTGGTTTGTAAGAATACAGTAGAACCTCGATTATCCGAACTTATTGGGACCGAGACAAGTTCGGATAATCGAAATGTGGGTTTTTGGGGCAAGATCAAATAAAAACGACACCTTTTTAACCCCCAACGCAAAAAGAGGGGTGTTATAAGTTTTACGTGTCTGTCTGTCTGTCTGTCTGTCTGTGGCATCATAGCTCCCGAACGGATGAAGCGATTTCAATTTAGTTTTAGTTTTTTTGTATGAAAGGTGACTTATGTGCGAGTGTTCTTAGACATGTTTGCGGTTGAGCTGTTTAAAAGTTATGGGTGTGAAAGTGGGCAAGAAAAACTAAAGATGATTTGTCATGTGGGTTATTAAATTATTAGGAACCTATGTATTTACAATTTAACCAAATCGACATTATAATAAGTATGTACCTATAAAAAGTATAAAATAAAAAATTAAATAAAAAAATTAAAAAACCCCCGACACAAAACCCTAAGTTCCCTTTAAAAAGTAAAAAAAAATATAATAAAATACGTCGCGTTGGGGGACCGCTTGGAACGGTCGTACCCTAAATGCAACATCGGTCCCCCAACGCGACGTATTATCACTTAAAAACTGTACAGTCTATTAAAATGTGACATACATATTCACGTTGAAATATAAAACACCTAAATCAGTCAAATGCTTTCCTTGTAAAATAGTAAACTTTTAATTGACGAACAGCTGCACCGCCTTTTCAGCAGCAAATTGTCGCTTATGTTGGGATAATTGAGGGTTCGGATAAAGTAAGTCAGCGTTCGGATAATTGAGGGTGCAGGTTATCGATGTTCAGATAATCGACTTTCTATTGTATACAAATAGTGTAAAACATGTAAAAGAAATCTGCTATCCCACTTAAACGTAAATGATTTACTTTTTATAGCTGATACCTGAAAAAGGGGCCCTGCATTGAAATTAGTAAGTACGCACATCTCAACGATTAATTCTCAAAATTTTAAGCATGCTAAAATAAAGTAGCTTTAACGAATTTGGGATCTCAATCCTTAAACTTATGGTTTACATTGACTTATTATTTTTGACAATGGTGTCGATTCTGTTATGCACAAGCTAAACTTAATTTAGACTATTTCTATCTTTTTATCTTCAATAAAACAAGAAAGGGACGGACATGAATAAGACTTGTCAATTTTAGTTGATCTGAAACCTCTATACAATTATAGTTGACATGTCAGAACGCATTGATTAAAAAAACACGGAAAAGTTCAAGGCAAAGTAATTTGACATCTCTAACTTAGTTCTAAGGTATTACCGTCCTTTTCTTTCACTGTATGTTAGTAAGAGATCTCAATTCTTTAATTTTAGTTTAGTCTGTGAACAAGGGAATCGGCACCATTGAAAAAAATTACAATGTAGTTAAAAAGACTATGTTTAATTTAAAGTCTTATTCAATTCCTATTTATTATTCCAACAAAACAGTGGTCGAGTTAAAATTGGATTTGTGTCCAAGCACTAACAAAGCTATCCAGTTAGTCCCGTTGTTTGTGTATCGATGTCTAGTTTACTTAGCGCTGATTGGACGAGAAGCCCGATGTGTTTGTTGCAAATGTTCGATACGTACATAATATGTTATGTAAATTGTTTTGTTAATTAATTAACTAGGTATAGCTTGTGGATCTATTTTGAAATTGCGTTGTTTGTATAATTATTATGTTATTACGAGAAATGTGTTAGCGCGTACAAAATATTATACAAGATATTCTTGACAGCGCACTGCTGGGTGCTCTGAATATTTTTTTTATCAATAACTAAATGAATTCGATGAACTTTTTTAGATAAGGGTATTACTATCTAGACTTGTGGTTAGTCATTTTCTTGACTTAATTTCAAAATGATATCGACTCGAATGTCGCGACAACCCAGTGATTAAGACCTCTCATGAATAAGGTTGCGGGTTTGTTTGACTTTTTCTTTTTATTATGCACTTTCTAAGTATATTTTGGACATCTTTGACATCGGTAAAGCAAAACATTGTGAGGAAACCTTGGCTGAATATGAGTCGCCTTGAGCAAGCGTGGTGATCAATGATCATGTCTTCTATGTATGAGAAGAGGCCCTTGTTCTGCAGTGGGACTATAATACGTGGGGACCTCCTACGCACCGGCAAGCGCAGCGTATGACATCCACACACAAGGTGGACAAACGACGTAATGAGACGTGGAAGACACTGGATGCAGGCCAGTTATCCCCATCCCTTTGGAAATTTATGAGGGAGGCCTATATCCAGCAAAGAATGTGCTGCGGCTGATACGATGAAGGGACAATAATGGCCCGGTATTATTTGGGGTCAAATGAGAACAAATGATCTTATGAGTAAACGTGTATCCTTTTGATCAAAGTATGATAAGACTAAGTTTGTATGGAGTTCGTTGTCTGAAAAGTTCTCTTAATGTCAAAGTCAAAGCATTTATTTCAACGAGACCATTTACAGGCGCTTTTGAATTACCAAGAAGTTATACAGAAAATTGAAGCTAGCAAACGTAGGTCTCTATGAATGTCTCAATGAATTTAATTTTAAATCTCTTCTAAGCATTCGGTCGTACAATGAACTATCATTTCTAGATAGTAACTTAATCCATTTAGCAAATTGAAATATTTTGGCGTAATTCATTTAACTATTGAGACATCGTAAGTTGATTCGTTTTGCCAAAATGAAATTTGTTGACAAACTATTTTTTTCTTGAGAAAAATTAACCTTTTTGCGGTTTTGTAGCAGCATATTTATTTTACACAGTTTTATATAAAAACTGGTACATTTGCGTAAGTTTTATTCCCGTTAACCGTTTGTTAGGTATTCCAATTCCAATTTTGGTACAGTGCCAATTATCAAACTGGCGAGGTTCAATAAAAACCTGTACAGAATCGTTTTATTACACTTAAAAAAACCTAAGGAACATTTGTTTTAACATTCTGTGAATACAAATTACATAACGTCCTGAATTTATGTTTCGAATAATACGATCATCGTCTCAAAAAATCTAACCGTTAACTACCGGCGCGCCGCCCGTTAACCTTCACCTTTTTCATTTTGCCATTACAAAAACCACCTTAACGGACACGACTTAAAGCCCTAACTTGAATGGCAAATTATTTTCTGCCCTAAGTCTTTTGCTATTACAAAACCATCTTAACACACAAGACTTAAAGCTCTAACTTGAATGGCAAATTTACAACCTTAAGGCTCCATATTTTAAACGGTGGTGCCAGTACATCTACAAAATTTGCATTCATTCATAAATCTGCCGGTTCATCCCCAATTAGAGGAAAATCCTTTTTAATAATTACATGCGCA
Source organism: Caradrina clavipalpis (assembly GCA_932526535.1). Taxonomy (NCBI): domain Eukaryota; kingdom Metazoa; phylum Arthropoda; class Insecta; order Lepidoptera; family Noctuidae; genus Caradrina; species Caradrina clavipalpis. The sequence continues at coordinate 6,574,712 of OW052110.1, forward strand.
CCTGGGGCTTTTAATTTGGCTTTGCCGGGTTTCAAAGATGCGGGTAGCGTTGGTTAGGAAGTGCTGAATTGTAGGTTTTGTAAAAGTATTCATTCTTTGCTGACACCGCGACATTTTTTTTTGGTTTCAATGATCTTTAAATATGAGAACACAAATTAATAATCTGGGAAATTGGTCCAGTATTAACAGATAAATCAGTGTAGCCGAAAGTTAGTTTAGAACGTGATTTTTAGTGTATTTGCGAAAATTTTAACCTTATATATATCCCCACGATCTCCGTACTATTGCATGCATAAGGACAATGTTTTGCGCGCGTTACTATAAACATTCTTTTGTAACACTCAAAATAAAAGTCGTTAAGAGCGAAAATGTTCGCCTAATGTTACTTAATTTGATGGGCAGTATGCGTTGTTAAAAGCTACTGATGTGTCTTATTACGCCTTGTATAAATAAAACAAAAATTCTCGCTGAAGAATGAACAATTTTTATTTTAAAGTCTATAAAAAAGACTCAAAATTACACTATCCCACAATATAGTTGGAAAACAAACAAATTATTACACAACACAAGTAAATCACACTGAAGCTTCCACATAAAAACAAACGGAGCGAGTCTGAAAATAAAACGGATGAAACGCGATCGAAAACGTTAGCGCAACGGTCATTCGCAAAAGGAAATAGGAGCGTAACCGAATTGACTTCGCTCACCCGGTTGCGTGTTTGTCAGGGGACCTACTTGCGGCCTCTGTTTGACCTAGCCATAGAATACTGAGCAGAGGCGATTGTTGCTTTTTATTGTTTAACTGTTTGAAGATTTCATAAAGTTTTTAAATTAAATATAATAACATCTATTCGAATATTATAAAGCGATAAGATTTTTATGTTTGTAACAAATAGGCTCTCAAACTACTGGACCGATTTTAACCGTTTTTCCACCAATAGATAGCTACATTATCACTGAGTAACGAAGGTTATATAACATTACGCTACAACGAACGCATGGGAGCAGATCAGCTGTGCGATTCTCTAAAATGCAAGCTCGAAAACGAGTCTCACTTCGATAACGAACCAACTTATCATTGGCTTAATATTCGTTCGCCGTGGTGACGTCACCGCGGCGAACGAATATAAACCAATGACAAGTTCACTCGATCACTTTAGTGAGACTCGTTTTCGAGTTTGCATTTTAGAGAATCGTACTACAGTATCCAAAAACTTTACTTAACACAGGTGAGATAAGACACTCGGATGAATTTGCGGGCAGTACGCGAGTAATATGTACAGATAACAAATAACAAGAAATAAAATGCTCCACTAGACTGCTACGCTAGAGGTCCTGGGTTCGATTCCCAGGTTATAGGCTCGCCCCCTATTACATGGGACCTAAATATACCGACGAACTGTGGGTGTTCATTGGCACACCTCTGCCTAACCTTTCGGGGAATACAGGCGTGATGGTATATTTTAAAATGCTCCAATCACAGTAGGTTAATATTAATTCTGATACCAGTAGTACCTAATCATGCGCCTTGGGTTTGCTATAGTATGTAGGTACCATTGCCTTTCGCAACACAGTAACGCTGTTTTACTTCCAAATTGCTTAGTAAGTGCGGGCGGAGTAAACATAACGTAATATTGATCGATTTTAGGATTGGAAATACCCGTTTTGTACTTTATATTTATTTAGTGCAAGGTCTTTTTTCGTGTGGTGTTACTGATTGTGATTGTCGCAAAACTATATCATATGGATAGAGTATTTTCTGTGGAATTCCGTTAGACCAGTCGTGGTACGTTTACTGCAGCTATTTTGCTTCTATTTAGCAATAATGAAAAAAATATAACCTTGTAAAAGGGAACTTTGTGATTGCACCTATATTTATAATTTAAGCAAACAAAGTGTCTAATACTTAATAAAACACAAAGTATAATAACTGACTGACATGCTAAATTGCATAATGTTGGGTGTCAGAACTAAATCACTTATTTCAACCAAACTTGTTATAATATATTTGTCCCAAGATATTTATTATTTACTAGCTGATGCCCGCAGCTTCGCTCACGTGGACATAAGTGTAACTTAAGAAATTAAGTAGTCAATGCCGTGTCGTCAAAATCCTCCAAGCAGGCATGGTGGCAAAGGTGACTGCTAAAAGATACGATAGTGGGTTTTCTTTAAGTAATTTATCTGTATCTTCGTGTGTGTATGTCCTTGTCCGGAGTCTGGATTTGTGCCTGGTTGGACTTGCTCCGTACCAGGAACTAAAGCATGTTTGAGGAAGAAGGATGTCTGTTATGAGTTTATTACCCTTTTCGAAAACTGCCATTTCTTTTTTCTGTTTGTTTAAATATATTCTATTATAGCTGTGCCCGAGGATTCGCGTACGTGGACCTAACTGTAACTTAAGGAATTAAGTTTTGACTGCCATGTCATCAAAATCCTCCAAGGAGGTTAAATGGTTGCAAAGGTGACTGCAGAAAACTTAAGAGACTGGAGTCTGGTTTCGTACCCGGTTAGTAATTGAATTGCGTCATACCTAGGTCATGAACAGGTATGGTGTATGTTATGACTTTATCCGCTGTCGAAAATAATATGATGTAGAGTCAAAATTTACTTATTTTTCGATCTTAAACCATTGAAACATCTTTAATAGATGCTTTTTTAATAAAGCACCTTACATTTTAATTTGGATATGTCTGGTCTAGATCAAGACCGTTAATATGCATCTTGTAGACAGAGCAACTGCTAACAGAATCTGACCTTCATGTTAACACAACAATACATATTATTATGTTTTGGAGGAAGGGCAAAAACAGAGAGTATAAAAAAAATAAGAGGCCACAGGGGGGGTTAAGTTTTACCTCACAAATCACGCAATTTCTCTTGCAAAATGGTGGTTATAGGTAACATAAACCTATACAATATAATTATTTCCATTTAAAGTTTAATTTAAAGCATGTCGAATATACTCGTAACAGTACCTTAGAGAAGAAATTCTGCATGCGCTCACAGTCGCGTCCTGAAACCATGTCTCTTGAAAGCTAAAGTCTGTGACAGGGTTCATTCAACGATAGAAGACTGACTGCAACGGAATTGGCATTTGGGTAGATTTTTCCTATCTTCTTGTTCTTGTCTTTTTTTTCTATTCAGCCATTGGAAAAGAAGTAGGCTTTTTGGTACCAATTCAATTTGGTGGGATCTTACACCGAGATTTTCTTATAAAATAATCCTGAAGCCCCATGGAAAGAATTTAACTTACTACTTAAAAAACTAAATTTGCTACGCCTGGTTGACAGTATTGTTGTGTCGTCATTGGGGTAGCCGCGTAGCTAAACCCAGACTATAAAATATTGCACACAAAATGTTTGCTGATAAATCGTTCATCAGTTGTATTAAATAGATTCCGTACCCAAGTCGGCCGTAGCAAAGACAATCTTCAACGGTGGGGTTTTGCGGATGGCACCGACCTTCAGTGCCTGTGCGGTGTCTCTCCGCAGACCATGGCCCACCTTTTATCTTGTGCCGCATGCCCTGTGTCCTGCACACAGTGAGGACCTAATGACTGCGTCGGCGGATGGTGTTGCCGCGGCCGAATTTTGGGTCAAACATAATATTTAATTTTTAATAATATTCTATAAATTATATTTGCCATCGATACGTTAGGAAGAAGAAGAAGTTGTACGAAGTGTCGAGGCCCACGGCACAGTGATCCATATTCCTTGGTAACTCTTTAAGTAAAATTTTGTGGATCAATCAGTCGAATTCTGTTCGGTTCATTCTTTTCAGTTTTAAACGTTATGTTAAAGTGTGCCTAAACATTGTATCATTATAACCTGTCGAAAGAATGACAAAAAATAACAATTGATATCACGCTAAATATTTTGCATGGCTTTCGTTATACCGCGAAGACTATTGGCATGACAAATAAAGTAACCATTCCCACATATGTCACGATTAACTGTTTAACTCCTCCACCCAAAGAGAGAAGTAGATTGTGGGAAGGAAGACATTCACCACCTCACGACAACTTGACGCCCTGTGAATACCTGCCTCCCGGTAGTGAACTGCAGTGATCTATCTGGAAGGCACTAAATGGTTTGGTGCGCACCCAAGTTGGTCATTGCAAACATAATTTAGAGAAGTATTAGGGCATCATAGACCTGTTTGACACCCAGTGCAATTGCAGTGCTCCTGGTCAGACTATGCCCCATATACTGGAGTGTCCCAATTGTCTGGTCACTTGCACCCTTGAAAATCTGAATAACACCTCTGACACGGCAATAATCGCGGCCTGCTTGGCTCAAGTGGCATACATTATTATTACCGATATGAAAAGAAGAATTCAAATAGCTTAATAATGTAAAGCCATGTGGTGGTCAGACCTCTAAATACTACGTTATTTTGTAAAAATTGAGTCACATGAACAATATTTTATTATTTATCGTTCCCACACTATGTTATTTATGTTCTATGTAAAATACTGATATTCAGCTGCATCCGGTTAGACTGGAAGCCGACCCCAACATAGTTGAGAAAAGGCTAGGCAGATGATGATATCGTTCCCACACTTATCACTTTTTTTTAAATGTACTGTTTTGACTTCGCTGCTGTTTTAAATGTAACTATGTAGAAATAGACATTATTTACAACTGAAATATAAAAGATAGAAAAAAAATAAATAAACAAATCACTGTTATGGGAGAATGTGTGCATACTACTTTTTTATTATTATTGGGAATCTCTTAGCATGACAAAAAACAATAAAAAGTACACAAAAAGTAAAACAGTTTTGGGGGACCGAACTCAGGATCAGCGACTTGCAAGGCGATCGTCGAACCATTAGACTAATTATTTCGATGACAATTACTCCAAAATAGCCGTTCTAGTTTAACATGATTGACTGCTTCGCTCCTTAAAGATATGGCGTGATGATATTATTTTAGAAATTCAATCCGCAGCTATCTACAACATTCTTACATAATATCTCGTCTATTTCAATACCGTGAGAATTTGTAGAAGAATACGAACATAATACAACATTGCTCATCCCTCAAAGCAAATAGCGTGATAATTTATAGCCTAAGTTTTAAGTTAAGCCTACCACTATACATTAGTGAAAACCGCATTGAAATCGGTTGAGCCGTGTCTGAGATTAGCGTGCACAAACGCACAGACAAACAGACAAACAGATAAACAGACAAACAGACAAAAATTCTAAAAACTATATTTTCGGCATTAGAATCATTCCCCGACCTCATAGCAATTACTTTTTTTCAAAAATATTTAATGTACAGTTTTGACTTCGCTACGATTTTATTATATGTATAGAAGATTTAGTTACTTTAGTCTAGTTATTGTGCATATTCAGCGTGTAGTCCAGTATTACTGGTGCTACTATCGAATATTTTGTCACAAAAAGGGGATTAACAGTTATAAGATTAAATACCCTCAGTTCGTTGGTATGGTTTACGTCCTATGTAATAGGGGGCGAGCCTATTGCCATTAACAGGGTACAATCTGCGCAGTGCGGGTGTACATTTGTACACCTCTCTCCCTTAGGGAAAAACAGGCGTGATGATATGTAGGATTATTTAATCCTACATATCATTACGCCTAGTGTAGTATTTACTACTCCTTAAAAAAGAAGGTTGCTAAACCTGATGCTAAGGTTCAGTGAACTTTAAACTAAATTTATCAAGAGAGATTGTCACTGAATACCACTACTGATTATCGTTTAATCCACTTCCCAATTCGTAGACCATCAACTTCAGAAGCACAGGACACATTCAACAAAGGGACATGTCGGAAATGAGATATATTTTCAATTTCTATCGTATGGTAACCCTCGTCAAATGTAGTGCGGTCCTGAGCAGGTGTTGTGCGGGACCTCGGTGTCAATCTGTCTTGGGACTCAGATTTTTAACATTCCTTTGACGAAGGTCACTTATTATAGGAGACCTTGAGGATTACTGTTGGCACGTTTTTCCTGTTTTTGGCTGTTGCCAATTTAGGCGCTGTCACGGTGTTTTTGTAAACCATGGTGCTTCTAAACGGGCAATAAGTAGCTACAACATTTTGGAGTATAGCTAGGCAATACTTACCACACATTGCCGGAAAAATATGGCAACTGAAAGAGTGCCAAAAAACATCACGACTGGAGTGATAATATAAAAAGTGGTGCAGCGATGATTGCTGGAGTGGCCGGGCCACCAACATTTAAGTGTGGCTGTGCCATATTGAAAACTTTTCCGGGAAAGTGTGGCTCGTTTTGGAGCGCTATTATGTAATAAAATAACAATAAACAATATTTATTTGTTCAAGACTCAAGCCTATTTACAAGTTCAAACTTAAGATGAAACTTTACTTTTATTTTGGTTAAAAAAGTTGTGTTTCTAATTATATTCTAAATTTAAATTTTCATTTTCTTCAGCAGTAGTCAAAGACGTAATATTTCTAAAATGCTAATATCAAGATGTGAGTATGTAGATGGAAATATTTCTCGTCACTTTATGTCTTCGCCTACGCCATAAAATATCAAAAATATTTACATCACGTCCCATATTGGCTCAGATGCCGTTGAGTTATTTCTAAAGTATATATTATTTTATGGTTGTTGTAGTGCTTCGACCTTAACCTGGTTTGGGGTATGTAGTCGTACACTGGCTCACTGACACACCAAGTAGCTATCCTAACACGTCCGGTTGCGCCGGCGCTCATCGCAAGACTGACGGCCGATCCCGCCCCACCACTACTTGTGTGAGTGAGACAGCGTTAGTACCTCTTTGCATAGATACACAAACACTACATCTCTTCCCTATTTTAATGAAAGTTTTAGATATAATAACTTTTATAATATTTAGTTCTACATTTAAATTGACATCAATTATCCATTAACTTCAAATATCAAAATCCACCAAAGTTTACGATTAAGCATAACATCAATAATATTTCCAATATTCTGGTTTTAACAACCACTTTGGAATAACTAAATCGATTGAATACTTCCCTCACTTCCCAATTAATCTATCATTCAACCTTCAACCTCACAACGCTTCGCTTGTTTTTTTTTTTTTTTTTTTTTTTTTTTTTTTTATAATATATAAAATTATATATAAAAATATATAAAATTTCCCATCTGTTGATCCAAAACAGGATGGGCTTGGGAGGGTAATTATATTTCAGATCACCCTTCATAAAATTGTAATCGGACTTCACTTAAGGTTGCTTACTAGTTAATAAATGGAAAATATTTTTCATCATTCCTGATGGTTGATGTTCTTTTAAAATAGTTCCTCTAGTCTAGTTTAAAGGAATCTTTTTCAAATGCTTTACGGGTCGTTATGAGAGCTGAGGCACGAAACCCCAATAAATTGAACTTCAACTACTTTGTAAAAGACAAATTGCAGTTATATACAGCTATTCGACTTTTTAACAAACTATTAGGTAATTTGGATTAGTCTAGCCTATTAAATAACTGCCTAATTTAAAGTCCAATTTATAGTTTGGCTTATTGACAGATGTTTTTATATGGGTTCAGAGTATATTATGTCATGTAGTAAACTTAATAAGCTGTAGTTTACCTGTCAGGTAGTGCAGCTGATTCATTTTATAAAATAATACTAATTTAATTGTATATAATGTACGTACAATTTTAAAAAATAAACAATTCCATTTTTAAATTAACGTAAATTGAAATTAATGTAATTCTCAACTTTAACTTTGCATGCCGTTAAAAACGGTTAGACATGTAGTACTGTACAGGATTAACACCTTTGTACACACACCTTGTTTCGGCAAATAATTATATTCTATTCCATGGCATGACATATCTTATGCCTTTTGGAAAAACTGTTAATCAAATTAAAAACTTAAATTGTAAATTCTCATAGCAAATAAATCAGCAGTAGGCTTGCCGAACTTTCTTTCAATTTGTTTCAATGGATCTATTGATAATCCATACTCAGTATAAATGACAGCTTTTTTTTTTTTTTTTCATTTGCCAAATTATCTTTAGATTTTTTACATAAGATTTACACACATAAAATTAATTGATCTAGCTTTGTACCAATTCCATTTCTTCCTGCATCTTTGAGATGTGGGAATTGTACACTTACCCATTTTGTTAACATATGCTATGATGGTAGTTTTGTCAATCTAAAGAAGAATAGTACAATTACTTCTTGATTTCGTAGGCATTTCAAACCAAAATAAGCTGCCATTAATACTGATTTGTTTACATGTCATCTTGGTTCCGGCTGTGAGTATAGGTCTCCATCCAACACTCTCAATGTTCCAATGAGCACCCCAACCTAATAGAAACGCATCTCTATACACCTGTAAAAGTCCAATATGTCCTGTAATGTTACTTTTACATATCATTTAAATAGACACAAAATTACACAATTCACTGCTATACAAAATTCCAGGCAATACGTTAGAGTTCATTTTTCTTAATTTTAGCCTTTCCTTTGATATTGTACCCAATAGAAAAATCTGAAATGTTTATTTACTTTTTTGGTGACTGTACCATACATATTATGGAATAGTTCTCCATTCTGTCCTGCTACTAATGTGCCCAGTAATTGAGTAGAGAGAAAACATAGCAAATTCCAATCTTTATTTTCCAATAGTAATTCAAAACACATCGACGTGGAGTTTATTATGAACCCAAGAAATTTGCAATATTTACTAGTGTTGCTTTTTTTTCAAAATTAATAATAAAGCCCAAGCAATTACTCATTGTCATTGTTCAGTCAATACATGAAATATCATCAATATAAAATGTATATTGTGGATAGGCAATTTACATTTCTTAGATAACCAACTACTGGTTTTAATAATTTGGTGAATACACTGGGTGCTATACCAACCCATATATGGCAATGCTGTAAATGCATAATTATAAAATGTCATGGAAATGAAATCAGAGACATTTTCTATGTAAGTATAGAAATGATTCCTTAAGGTTATGCCATCTATGTTGCACATAATATAATAATTATGATCAATTAACCTTATTGCAGTTCTAATTGCCTCCATCTCAAAATGGCAAACTGTTATGAACTTGTCAAAAGATTTTAAATCAAATATAAATCTTTTAATTTTTTTTTTCTTTGTTTTGTTTTGTTTATGTATTCCCCTTTTGTGTAACGACATGGAGTTATAGTTTTAACTGTAAAGGGTTAGTAATCCTTCCTTCCTGCCAGTGGAATTTCACTACTTAATAAATCATTTTTAGGGTATACATTTTAATAGGATTGGACGTAAAAGAAATATGTAGTGACACAGTACCTGTCACAGTTACCTAGTACCTTCATACCTCGAACCACCTTACCACCATAACAGTTACCAGTTACCAGTACCTCAGAACCAATACCACGTTTGACATCCATCCAGGAATAGACGCTTGACAACTGTTTATAAATAGTGTCGTATGCAAAACAGCGCCCCGCGCCCCGCGCGCGCCGCCTGACCTATGCTCTTCTCTTATTGGCTGATTTGTTTTAGTATTAAGATTACCATACCAAACCACACCATACCAAACCGTATCGTACCATATCACTATACCATAACTAAGGTGTTTTTTTCTTGGAAAATAAAATATTGAAATACATTGAATCTGATCACATACATAGTACGATCCTGAGTTTTATTTACGACGAGACAGTACCTCTGCTCTATTAGCTACTCCAACGCTAAAAATATAATGTCCGTTAACCCACTGCAATATCATGAAGTCCTTTGTCAATGATATTTAATGTTTTTGCTGGTAAGCCATGCTCTTGTCTCTAGTTTCCCCAATTCTAGAGGTCACCGCTCCTACCCCTTTATTTAAGATCAAGGCATCCAGAAGTTGTCAACCTTTGACAAGTTATCATCACCCGCCCAGCCTTCTCCCAACTATGCTGGGGTCAGCTTCCAGTCCAACCGGATGCAGCCGAATACCAGCGTTCCACATGGAGCGACTGCTCATCTGACCACCACAACCCAGCAACTGGGCAACACGACACCTCTCAGTTAGACTGGCTGTCAGACCTCTAGGCCTCTGACCATCTGTAACAACTGTCAAAGATCTACGAATGACAACCGGGACCAACGGCCCCACGCGCCTTCCGAGGCACGGGGTGCTACCCCATCAACCTCCAAACTCCGGGCCGCCACCGAGGAATTTCCACTGAAAAACCCAATAACACTCCTTTGCCCGACCTGGGAATCAAACCCGAGACCCCACGCCCATCCGTCGTGCCCGCGATCACGAAACCAACGGGGCAGTCAGGTCAATTTCAATTCAGGTCCCGTCATTTACCAAGTTATGCATCCCCAAAACAACCTCTTTCGCTATCATAGGCAGGTCAAGAGTCAGAACCCAATTCCAAAATTTGCCATTGTTATTTTTAACGAAATAGGTCGCAAAACGGGCACCATCCGTTCCATGACTTCAGAAAACACATTTATGCAAGCCTCCATCACCACCCATCACAATACCTCTGGTCATGAACAGGCATCATCCGTTCCGACCAACAACATTAATTTCATCATTACACTTTTAGCCATGAAAGGACATCGACCGCTCTGACCAACAACATTCCTCATCATACTTTTAGTCATGAAAGGCCATCAACCGTTCCGACCAACCTTTGTCTCCAATTTAATGGTGACCACATAATCTGTCTCCAATTTAATGGTGACCACATAATGTCTCCAATTTAATGGTGACCACATAATGTCTCCAATTTAATGGTGACCCTGTCTCCAATTTAATGGTGACCACATAATGTCTCCAATTTAATGGTGACCCCGTCTCCAATTTAATGGTGACCCTGTCTCCAATTTAATGGTGACCACATAATGTCTCCAATTTAATGGTGACCCCGTCTCCAATTTAATGGTGACCCTGTCTCCAATTTAATGGTGACCACATAATGTCTCCAATTTAATGGTGACCCCATCTCCAATTTAATGGTGACCACATAATGTCTCCAGTTTAATGGTGACCCTGTCTCCAATTTAATGGTGACCCTGATTTTCTGATTTTTTTAGTTCGTTAAAAACCATTTTATTTCTATTCTATATTCCTAGGTCTTTACCTAATTATCTGCGTTTTATTTTGTACGGTGTATCAAATACCTACCTATACTAAAACATTATCCTTTTACAAGCTCAATAGTTTAAAGTGTAGTTAAAAAGCTAAAAGCATGTACAGTTACTTTGTGTGCCTTGTAAGCCAATGTGCTTATTGAACCACATTATTATAAGAATGCTAATCTATTAAATCTTTGTTCGTTGTCAAATACTCTTAAATGTTTTCGATCATTCAGTTTACTAAACGGCTCCGTATACATAATCATTGTTTATATTTCACTGTGTTGATACTATAATCTTCAAAAGCGCTCACATTAGAAAAGTAAACGAGCAAAATAATGGTACGTACAGTGTAGGTACTTACATAACTTATTTTCCGGTGTAAAATACCCAGTCCGGTAAGTTCCTATCACACTAGGTTCCATCAGCTATAATGTTTTGTTTACATTCCGATGTCGCACTGTAGAAGTATTCGGGCCTAATCGTATTGTTTACGGTTTCGCGAACCGTACGTATACTAACTAATTAGGTATGTACTTTGTAATATAGTAAATAAGAAACCTAACTTGGCTACTAATACAATTGACCACTGTTTATTTATTTATTTACCACTACTATTAGGTACTTCTTTTCGTATATTAATATGCCTTATCTATTTGCTATTATCTATTTGTATTTATCGCGGTAAAAAGACACTTTGAGTATTATGGTTTAATCGTTACCTACCTTCTTCAAATAAAAGCAAACTCGCATCGCATGAAATGCAGGGTCCACAAAATATTTTTTCCTGGTGCCTAATCAGGTGATTTTAATTGTGAATATTATCACTACCCTTGATCCTCGTCGCCACTTGTAGTGCTTCGACCTTAACCTGGTTTGGGGTATGTAGTCGTACACTGGCTCACTGACACACCAAGTAGCTATCCTAACACGTCCGGTTGCGCCGGCGCTCATCGCAAGACTGACGGCCGATCCCGCCCCACCACTACTTGTGTGAGTGAGACAGCGTTAGTACCTCTTTGCATAGATACACAAACACTACAGTTGTGACGAATGTATTTCGAGCGGTTTATTCTATAGAAATCTCTTTTGGTGAATTTAAGTGAAGTGATGTTGAAGTGCAGCGGCATCAAATTCGTTTGAGAAATGTCGAATGTGGAAACAAGAAACATAATTATGGGGCGAATTGGAAACTATGGTACAAGAGCATAGTGACTGTGGCAAATAACAATGCTTGACGACGCACTGAATAAAACTTTTTGCGTTTTCTATTGTGTTTTCTGTCTTAGAGAAATCCAGTTTTCTCAGTTTTCAATTTCGACGAATATACTTTTACAGTTTACAATTGTGATAAATCCACATTTCAAAGTCTACATACACACTGATGATAAATCCACTTTTCAAAGTTGACAAGTGATGTGACTAAATAGCGCGCAGATTTAACTACATCAATTGTAAAAAAAAACACATTATCAATCTAGGTTACCTACAGACCTAGAACGTTGAAATTTATCCACAAGTCCTGAACCGCATGACTGATGCGTAAATCATCTTTTCCCCACACATGATCGATGGGCAGGCCGACAATAAAATCGACGAGTGTCGATAGCTTGACGAGGGTAAGTGAAAAACCTTTTATACATCCACCATCTTTTGTCGAACACTCCGTGGAAAACTAAAATAAAGATTAATAACAAGAAAAAAGGGCCGGTCGTCGACTTTTCGTATGATTACTAAGAAAATGGTACTGAAATATTATTTGGGCTTTGTCCTTTTTTATGGAAAACATTTGATGAGTTGTAAAAAGAACATCAAAGACGTTATTAGTCATTTTAGTTTTTAAAAGGGCGGGATTAGTGCTTGATGAAATAAATTACGTGGATAATATGTTTTTTAAATTACCTCGGGATTTTTATTAGTCTACTTTGGAGGTATTCGACACTGTTTAACTACCTCTTGACATCCAAACTAAATTATAAACGCAAAAGTAACTTAGTCTATTTTTTTCAGTCAATATATCGATAGAAATCTACCGATTCAGATAGTTTGAAAAAAAAAACCGAATGTTTTAGTCTAAAGTATAGGTCTTCAACCAGTTATTCTGCGGTCCGCCGACCTAGTGACCTAGCTCGCCTTTATCGCCATTTTTTATAATATTCTTAAAGGACATAATATAACGCAGTAAGTAGATAAAGAATATTTTATATACTATTTTAATTTCGTAAATAAAAAACAAAATAACCGAGCTCAAATAGGTAGGTAATCGATCGAAAATAAAAGCAATTGTTTTTTATTGACTTTTAGTTGTGGCCCACGGAACCTAAAAGAAAATATTTTTTGGCCCTTGACATCACCAAGATTGAAGACGCCCGCTCTAGAGTAAAGTAGGCGAACATTATTAAATGGTCAAAAAGTTTTCAGATAAACTAAATATTATCCATATTCAAAAGCATATAATATCAAGTTTTTATAGATGGTCTAACTCTTCAGTCGTAGGTAATATTATTATATTTCTCGTCTATCTCTCGGGACACATAATTCAGAAACCACTTTACTTCGATTGATATTTGAAATATATTGCAAACGTTATTTTTGTCTATGTTTGAAATTTATTTTTTTGATCTAAAATACAGTTTGTAAAAAAATTGGGCGATTTTATGATCTTCATAAATACATTTCGGTGGAGAGAAATTGTTTTTGCTTCGTAATTTTTGTTATTTAAGTAATATTAAAAACGTTGGGTATCTAAGTAGGTAGGTACACTACACTTCAAAAACGGTGGGTCAATTTTAGTAACTTTAACAAACTTTTGCATTTTCAATCTTAGTCTCAATCTGTCAAAAAAATTCATTTAATTTACATTTTTTTTTTTTTGTGATAATATGACTACATTTTAAAAGTTTTTAATTACTAGAATAATAATTGGCCTTCTGATAATTTTTTTTTTAGTAAGATGACGCCATATTAAAATTGCTTTCTTTGCTTTCTTTTATTTAACGTATACTCGTAAAAATTAGTTATTTTTCGAACACAAAACTTAAATAATAATAATTAAATTACAAACTATGTACAGCTAATATAAAAAAGGATCTTTTATTTTGAATTCTATTACAAAATGATGACGTCACCGTTAGCAGCAATATCCTTTAATCACCTGTTCACAGCATCATCATCTTCCTGCCCTTATCCCATTTTATTTGGGGTCGGCGCAACATGTTTTCTTCTTCCATGCCAACCTGTCAACCGTCATACTATCACTGACTCCCTTCTCTTTCATATCATTCTTCACACAATCCATCCATCTTTTCTTTGGCCTCCCTCTTCCTCTACATCCATCCACATTTACATTCATAACTTTTTGGGTCACATGCGTCTCATCCCTCCTCTTCACATGTCCATACCAAGACAAACGGTACCCTTTCAACTTTTCTGTCACTGGCGCTACTTTCAAACTTCCTCTAATATACTCATTCCTTACCTTATCCATTCTGGTCACACCACACATCCATCTCAACATTCTCATCTCCGCAACATGCAATCTTTGTTCATCCGTCTTCTTCACGGCCCAACATTCCAATCCATACAGTACGACAGGTCTTATCACAGATTTGTAAATTTTCCCCTTCAACTTGAGAGGCATCTGCGGATCGCAAGTTACTCCAGTGACCTGTCGCCATTTCATCCACCCTGAGTTGATCCGGTGCGTTACGTCGCGGTCTACTCCGCCATCTCCTTGGACAAGCGACCCAAGGTACCGGAAGTCGGAGCAGGCTGGTATGGGCGTTCCGGCGAGAGATATTGGCACAGGACTAGAGAGACCGCCAAAGTCGCAGAACAAGTATTCGGTCTTAGTTCTGCTTAACCTCAGACCAACACTCTCCAGTCTTTGCCACCACACCTCCAATCTGCTCTGGACCTCTGGGCCACTCTCAGCAACCAGCACAATGTCATCGGCAAACAGCATGCACCAGGGAGCCTCTTCCTGGATATCAAACGTCAAAGCGTCCATTATTACCAGGAAGAGGTAAGGGCTGAGGGCCGACCCCTGGTGCAAGCCGACAGCCACATTGAAATCGCCAGTAGTCCCCACTGTAGACCGGACTTGTGTACTGCATCGACTATACATTGCTCGGATCAACTGCACATACTTCCCAGGCACACCTTTCTCCTTAAGGGCCCACCACAAAACCTCACGAGGCACCCGGTCATATGCCTTTTCGAGGTCAACGAACACCATGTGCAAGTTTTTACGCGCATTTCTGTATTTTTCGCACAGTTGGCGAATGGCGAAAATGGCATCCGTTGTACCCCGACCTGGCATAAAACCGAATTGGTTTTGTGAAATCTCACTCTCTTCTCTCAGCCGCCTTTCAATAACTTTCTCCCAAGCTTTCATACTGTGTGACATTAGCTTAATTCCTCTATAGTTGTTGCACTCCAGCACATCACCCTTGTTTTTAAAGATGGGCACCAGCGAACTGTTGCACCATTCATCAGGTATGGCCTCTTCCAGCAACAACTTATTGAAGAATAAAGCCAACCACGCCCATCCATCAACCCGTAGTATCTTCCACACTTCAACTGGTATACCATCTGGACCTATTGCCTTACCATTCTTCATTCCACTTACTGCTACTCTCACTTCATCCATACTTACCATTCTCACTAACCCTTCATTTATTGGTTTATTTTCAAGCACACCACTCCAGTCATTTTCCTCATTCATCAGTCTTTCAAAATAACCCTTCCACCTATCCCTAATTTTTTCATCATCCGAAAGAACCATTCCCGCCTCATCTCTGATACACTTTATTTGACAAACATCCCTCGCCTTTCTTTCTCTCGCTCTAGCCAGCCGATACAGATCTTTTTGGCCTGCTGGACTTTCCAGTGCCTCGTACAGTTTGTTCTGGGCTTTCGCTCTCGCTATGGCCACGGCTTTCTTGGCTTTTTTCTTAAGAGCGTCATACTCACTCTTCCTTTCGGCTTTCAGATTAACGCTATTTTCTTCCACACTCTGCCATTCCTTGAATTTTCTCTTTTTTTCCTTCAACACATTCTGTACTTCTGTCGACCACCACCATGTATCCCTATCTATCGTGCCCCTTCCTCTCGTCTCTCCCAGAATATCTTTCGCTGCTCGCCGAATACATCCAGCCAGTTCATTCCAGCATTCATTCACACTCCGATCCTTCATATCTTCCATTTCTATCATTTTATCTACCACTCGCTCTCTAAATTTCTTCGCACACTCAGTCTTCTCTAACATATGCCATTTAATTTTGGGGGGGGGGGACGTTCTTTGCTTTTAGCACACGGTATTAGTAGAGCTACCGTTATTACCAGCAGTCTGTGCTGTGAGACCAAATCTTCTCCTGGTAACACTTTGCAGTCTCTGACGTGCCTTAAATTGTTGCGTCTGACAAGGAAGTAGTCAATTTGGGTCTGATGGTTGCCACTTTTATACGTTATCAGGTGCCTGTCGTTTTTTTGGAACCAAGTGTTGGCTACTGCTAGATCGAATGCAGTAGCGGATTGCAACAGTGCCTCTCCCTCGTCATTGGAATTACCAAATCCCCATCCCCCATGCACTCTTCCATAATCTCCTTTCATTCTTCCCACATGCCCGTTAAAATCACCCCCGATTATTAACTCCTCCTGCACCGGGATGGTCATCAAGGCTGAGTCAAAGTCCTCCCAAAACATCTCTTTCATCCTTTCGTCGCATCCTACCTGCGGTGCATACACACTAACTACATTCAACATCACATTCTCTACCATAACTTTCACAACTATCAATCTATCATTAATCCTTTTCACTTCCATCACGCTTTCTTTCAGGTCATTGTCTAACACTATGCCCACGCCATTCCTTTTCCCGTCACTTCCACAGTAGAAAAACTTGTATCCTTCACCAATTTCCCTCGCTTTTGTTCCCTTCCATTTGGTTTCTTGCAAACACGCCACATTTATTCGTCTTCTTTTGAGTACGTCCGCTAACTCTCTGGCTCTTCCAGTCATCGTTCCAACATTCCAACTTGCATACCTCAATCTTACTTCCCGAGCTCGCTTCTTACGTTGCCCCCGCCCGGGGTGGTGCAACAACCCTTGTCCACTTCCCACAGGAGCCGGGTGCTGCCCCTGCGCGTCGCCTGTGGGGGACGCCCTAGCCCTATCGCGCATTCCATATATACTTTCCATGTTGCAAAAAGGATTTGGCAAATGTTTTATAGTCGGCCGTCTGCCTGACACCAACCCTCCTTGGGAATGCTATTGCTGGTGGTTACGCGCCACCGCGCGATTGACCCAAGATGCTTGATCTTCTGCACAAGGTCTAACGCTCCCTTAGTCGGCTCTTACGACACCCACGGGATGGAATGGGGTGGTCACATTCTAGGCCGGGACCACACGGCATCAATCACCTGTTCACAGCCATAAACCGATTTTTTGCAACCTGGTATCCTAAGCTAAACCATTTCTTTTTATTAATTATTGAGAATGAACTTAAATTACCAGAAATAGAGTTAAAAATCACGTAATTGAAACATCGCGCGTAATTATAATTACACACAATTTTCAACTCTATAAGTAAAGTTTTTAAGTTTATTATCAGTTAATAAATAAAAGTTGGTAAAGTATATTTATTTACTAGTCTGTTTGTGCTAACTTTTTTACGATAAGCTTAAAAGTTAGAAATGGGATACCATTTTTATGTCAATAACAAAAGAAAAAAAATGTTTTATACACTGAGTTTAATTTATTAATTAATGAATGATTGAATGAGTTCACAAAAAATACGTCAGGTACATGAGCTATAATTTTAGTTGTAAGAACATTGTTAAAGACCACGCACCCAATTAAGTTTTTTTTTACCGATGCGAAATCATCAATTGACATCCCCCGCCCAGGGTGGAGCGGGAAAGAGTGTCAGACTTTCACTGAATAAAACCCATCCATGTTCCTTCTTGTGCCCTTTGCGTTCCGGGAGCGCGGTATCTCTTTCGAACAACCCGCAGCCCCGGCAGTACCCGATTAGGTAGGGCTACATAATTATAATAGACGTGTTGCAAAAAACAAAAATAAACTATTGTTTTGTTTGTTTGTTTTCATTTTTATTAAAAACTCTGCCCCGCACGGAGTGAATTGATCGAATTTGAATTTTTCTTACATTTAAAATTTTGGCATCTTCCATTATTCTTTTCACAAAAATAAACATCGTTTCTTTTTTAAAGCCTAAACCAAACAAGTATATTGGACCACAAACAAATCCAGACGTTCAATTTCCATCAACCTCTCCATAACCTCTAAGACTCTACTTGTGTACCTACCATAGACAAGGGTATCGGTAACAAAAGCTGTGTGGTCTAGACTAACAGTTGTCTTTGACCACCTAGCACAAACAAGCTAGAATCTAGATTTATACACGAGATTGAAGAGCTGACCGAACGAGATCACTCCATAACTAGGTTAGGGGCTACTTCTTGCGTAGTGATGTACCTTTCGACTAAAATAAATAAATAAAACTGCCGTTGGTCTCGTGGTCACAAGTGCGACTGCTGTGCAAGGGGTCCCGGGTTCGATTCCCAGGTCGAGCAAAAAGTGTTATTGGGTTTTTCTATGAAATTCTCAGTAGCAGCTCGGAGTTTGAATTTTTGCCCGGTTAATGGCAATAGGCTCGCCCCCTATTACATGGGACCTAAATATACCGGCGAACTGTGGGTGTACATTGGTACACCTCTGCCTAACCCTTCGGGGAATACAGGCGTGATGATATGTATGTAAATAAAGGCCAAGTTTCCTCACGATGATTTTCCTTCATTGATGTCGAAGATAAACTTAGAAAGTACCTACATTTGAATTGAAAAAGTCAAGTTAGGATCTGAACGAAATTGAACTCGTTACTACATGTGTGAGAGGGGGCGTCTTAACCACTGGGATGTCCCGACATTTTCCCTAAGACCTTACGATAAATTTGGAAAAATAATGTATTTAATAAAAAATTAATATTTTTTATTCAATAAAATGTACAAGCCAGTTATATGGACCAAAAGAGTTATGAATATAAATATGGATGGATGGAGAGGAAGAGGGAGGCCAAAGAAAAGATGGATGGATTGTGTGAAAAATGATATGACAAGGGAGTCAGTGGTGCATGACGGTTGACAGGTTGGCATGGAAGTAAAAAACATGTTGCGCCGACCCCAAGTAACATGGGATAAGGGCAGAAAGATGATGAACTAAACAGAATTTAAACATCGTCATAATAACTATCGACAAAATTTTATCGATATAACTCCCATCACTAAAACCCGCGGCGCAGGTAACGATTTTCCCTTGCCTATCCTTCCGATATTCAACGAGCCACTCATACTCGCCAAACGACATCCATTGAACGGTAAAAATGGTATATTTTATTGAATAACATTGGTTTGGTTGCATTTTCATGTTAGCTTTGAACTTTAAATGTATGACTAGAGTAATATTGTGGAAACCTTATTGGTCGTAAGCACCTACTGAGCCGTTCTGGTTTCCAATTTCAAGTTATGTGAAGTGCTCTTGGTGTTTTCCAATTGGAATTTCTCAGTAGCCAATAGAGCAAGGCTCGGGTACATTGGAGCGGACTAATTGCGGACGCGGTCGCGGTTGTGGGAGCAATCAGATACTGAATATTGGTACTTGCATGGATGAGTCTATTTTAACGAGGGCAAAATGTATTACTGTAGTATGTGACCGTTGCCGCCCAGAACCGATGTGGTCGCGCCTTTACTTGGAGCTAAAAGGTAATAGAAGGGAAATTCTAACAATTATGTAAGGATCGTAGCAGGTGGCGTTCTGCCTACCCCATGGGGAATGGGGTATGTATGTGGCGTTCCGTGGTTTCTGCCTACCTCATGGGGAAAAGGCGTGAGTTTATGTATGTATGTCTACCAATTAAAAATGTTCAAAATCTGAGCATCTTAACTCAGCGACAATAATTATATAAGTAAGTTAGAGGCCTTTTTTATAAACTGAGGCTGAGATTAGATTGCGATCATTCCTAAAAGTGATATTGTTATAAATGTGAACTGCGTTCAGAAATCATCTTTATTAAGTTTTCTTATTTATAATTTTAAATAATTCAAAGAAAAAACCAACTGTTTGATTAATCAGTTGACTTTTAATTTAAAATAAGTTGAAGTTAAAAATATTTCAAAAGAGTCTTGAATGATTAGTTTTTAGTAAATACAGCAAAAAAATTGGTTGAGGATTTTTGTGACAAAATTCAATTACTAGTTTATTGTAATGAGAAAACTAATTTGTTTGGTAGATTTAATTTGGTTTTGCAGTCGAAAATATTAATAAGATTTGAGAAGCTTATTTTTATGCAATATTTTTTTTTCGTGGCTTGAGAAAACGAGCGGGAATGGCAAAAATATATAAGAAAGATCAGTAAAAGTAATTAATACGTGTGTTGTTTCGTAGTACCTACTTAAATAACATTGAGGTTAGAGGCAAGTAGATAAATACGTGACATAATTATCTTCTCAATACCGATAAAATATCGGTATTGAGAAAATAATTATGCATGCATTCGTTTAATGGTGGCAAGCAGTAACAGCCCGGAGTTTGGAAGTTGGTGGTGTGACACCCCCGTGACTCGGAAAGCACGTATGACCGTTGGTCTTGCGCTTGATCTCGCCCCGGTTGTTCCTGAATACCGTCCCATAGGACTATGACAAGAACTATGGAAGATGGAGTGCTGGTGGCTTTCTACCACAGTTTTTAGTTCCATAGTTGCTTACGTCGACCTTAGTGGAATCTAAAGCAAAACATATTGAATAATCGGTTTAGCCGAAAAACGCCTAATTCTTCAAATGGTATATGTGTCTACGAATGTCTAATTTTTGTATTGGCAAATTCTATAAACGGCAAATTCTAAAAAAATGCCTAATACTCTTAGTGGCGCTTTAAAACATTAAACATTTAAAATTGGCGCAAATAATAAAAATACTTATAAATGAGTCCAGAAATAATGATTTTAATTGTATCGTAATGTACTTGCTAAAGGTAAAATTTGCCATTCTATGAGTTCCTTAATGTTGCGTAAAAACAATGTAGAATGTGCTATTTAGAGAATTAGTCGTTTAAAAGAATTTGCCATATTACGAATTAGGCATATTTTATCACATGTGCCAAAATGAGAATTTGGTATTTTTCACCTAAACCGAATAAGCAACACAATCCTCCAAATGAATTTAGTTGGTCTAAATGTCCCAAGCGCCGCTGCTAAAAGTCGTAACAGTGGATTTTTCCACAAGGAATATGTTCCCGCATGTAGACATATCATTACATTCAAGTATCCTAATAGAAAACGACGGTCGGAGCGATTATTTGTTTGCCGAACAAACGATCGTGACAATCGGGTATTTGCGCGACGAACGCTTTAATAGGTGTAGGAGCCATTTGCTCAATTAACAACCTTATTGTTTGGTTACCAGAATCCTGAGAAGGGATCATTGTCTCATCATTATAAAGAACATTTAGGGCCCACTTCAACCAAAATCACTAAACAATTTAGGGCTAAATGTGTTTCAATTATCATTCTGTTTCTGCCACCTTCTAACAATGTGACAGGGATGCAATGATGTTCGTTTAGGCATCAAATGTGCTTAGTGATTTTGGTGAAAGTGGCCCTAAATAATATTTAGCGCGAAATGTGTTTCAATAATTATCATTCTGTGTCTGCTACCTTTTAACAATATGACAGGGATTTATTATTTAATATATATATTTTTTTAGATGTGAAATCATCAAATAATTTCCCCCGCCCTGGGCGGGACGGGATGGAGTGTCAGACTTTTACTGACTAAAACCCGTCTATGTTCCTTCATGTGCCCTTTGCGTTCCGGGGGCGTGGTATCTCTTTTGAACAACCCGCAGCCCCGGATGTGACACGGATGCAATAATGTTTTAAATACGTTTAGGCACCAAATGTATATAGTGATTTTGGTGAAAGTGGGTCTTACTCTAAGTAAAAATCCCAAAAATTTCAAAAACAAAAGTACTCTCCTAAATAAAACAATCGTCTTCTGAAAAATCTCATCAATCACTAAATTATAACAAACAAAATAGGTATTAGGTTCACATTATATTTTAGACAAATTTTACGAAATCTTGATAAAACGTATGGATGAACTTATTTTTTTTTTTTCGTGATTTCGACATATTATGTCCTGTTAAAAGTTATTCATTATGAGGACGATGACCCACCCTATCCAAACTTTTAGTAAGCACAACATAAACTTGTATATGAGCCAATTTTATACCATGAATTAATTTACAATTTGTATCCCTCATCTGGCCAAAAGACAAACCTTTCTGTGCAGGTTCTGTCCACATTTGCAATGATCAAATTATCAAACAGCTATAATTCAGTTAATAAACTAATTAGAATTATCATTCAGTTATTAATTAATCGTATGGTGTACCATATAACAATTGAATTACATTATCCGAATTTAATTTAATATTCCCGACCAAACTCTTATTCATCGTGCAATTCGAACTTTATCTACTAATATACATACGAGTACTAACTTGTAATTTGTAAATTGGAGAGCACATCGTACCCAGTTGACTTTATAAGTTTAATGGATCGCATTATACGAAACTCAACAGGGAAGACTCCCCTTAACATGAGACGACCAGCTTGCATAGACCCACCCACTTACCGTTCTCCTTTTTATAATAGAATACTAAAGATATGCCGGAGGTCTTTCTAATTTGGACGGGTAACGATCCTGTTTGAATAGGTAGTGGTATTTGTACCTGTTAGTAGAGAGGACTTTTTAATATTCGTTTGATTTTTTAGTTATATTGTAGTTGGAATTTAGTGAAGTTGAATTTTTCTTCTGGTACTTGTAAGTAGTTTAGGAATTGTTAATTTTCTCTCTTATTTTACTTTAACAATAAATAAAATCTTGGCGGTTAGTCTTAGATGAAAGTCTAAACATAAGGCACATCAAAAAGTGCGATAGTAAGGGTAAATAACAAAAAAATGTAAGTGTACGAAATGATTGACTTTGCAGGAACCAATCACAGCAGTTTTGTCAAACTAATTTTGCGTTGATTTTCGCTGGAGAAGCCGAGGGTGAAATGTCTATTATAATTTAACAACATTTTAATACAAGGTGCATTATTGCATTCTCGTCAAAATCAAGAAAGTAGTGATTCTCAACACAAATCACTATAATAAAATAAATGTGTTTTTTGAGTAGGTGATTTTCTAATTTCAACTAGCAATTTTGTTTTAAGCAGCAAGGGTGATGAACCTACACGCACATAGTGATATAGCCGCTCGACACTGCCTGCCGCATACACAACGGGGCGTTCCTGTTCTTTTTACGAGAGAGGTGTATTCCGAAATACTGTCAAAAAATAAACAAACAAAAAAGCATGTATTTATTAGTGTAGTAATTTTATTTGATTATTTATGTATTTTACACAACCTTCTGTCATTTAACGAGCATGCAAAACAGCACCGTTTTAAAGAAAAACGCGAAGTAAAAAATACTTTCGCACAGATTAAGATGTTGATCTCAGCTACCACTTAAAGAGTTCCTAGTTTATTAAAATATTAAAATTTGTTGCTCTCGTCCGGCGGCTGTTATTGGCAGTTGTTAATTAGTACTCTCTCTACTTCATTAATTTCAAAGCATTTTATAAGTCAATTTATTTCAAACAGTTTTGATAGCCAGGAACACTTTAAAATTTTCTACAAAATGTTGGTTTTATTTATACGACAAACACAATTAGAATCCCCCATTAGTATAATTAAATCGTTCAAACTATTTTATTTTTATTTTTATCTTTTTGGATGGCAAACAAGCCAGTGGCTTACCTGATGTTAAATGATCACGTCTGCCTATAGACATCTCCAATACCAGAGGCCCTGCAAATGCTCTGCCAGACACATGAGTCATTTTAACTACGTTTCTGGGATGTAGTTAAAATGTCTCATGTGCCTATAATTTCACCAGCACCCATACCCTTCAAATCTGTACACAGCAACGCTGCTTTGCGGTAGAACTAGGTATGATGGTAGTACTTCCCCGGACGAGCTCCTTCACAAAGAACTCTACTACTTCTAAACGTGCTCCAATTAAAAAAACCGATTGAGTTTGTGTTACGTGTACTCCTCGTGATTTTGCTAGGACATCGCGTTTTCTGGCTTGAACCTTTTTTTAAACTTGGAATACCATCCCATCATGAATTTACATTTTATTGTTCACAGTAAAGACATTATGTATTTAACATGGCTGATGCGCAGAAAAATAATTGCTACGACGTCGTAGCACGCGTAGCTTGCTACGAGCTACGCCGCAGTAAGAAAGAATGTTTGCTGAACATGAACTTTGCGTTAAATTATGTTCTGGAATCAGAACGTTTTAAACAGTGATATTTTCTTTGTTATTTGTATTAAACCCCACAAACTATTTGTGGCAATGCTTTATTTATTCCTGAAAAAAAAAACGTTGCCCCACGTTATTTTTCTTGTATCGTGAGTGCGTTTACAACATTATACTCACACACGCAAACATCCAGACCCAGAATAAGGCCATATAAATATTTGTTCAGTGCGGGCATCGAACCCGCAACACGCAGCGCAGCAGTCAATAGCCCAACCACTACGCCAACTCAAACCAAATATTCAAAAATAACTAAGTATATATGAAACAATAATCTGTTGGAACAAGATACATCAACTTACTTCAATATTGCGGAAACAGAACATGAAATATGCAATCCATCCAATACGAATATGTATGTATGTACATGTATTCCGAACTCGTGAATCTCAAATTGAACGCCGCGAGCTGTTAGGATTTTAATTTCAGATAAAATTTCTAACATAAACGTATTAGAAATCGCTAGTTGAAAACCAATATTTCTATTAAAAGGTAAGGTTTAAAAGCTTCTGAACTGAATTGGATTTCAGTTTTGCTGGAATTTATTAACATGTTTGCAGGTAAGGTGTATTACTAACTGACCCGTTGGTCTCGTGGTCGCAAGTGCGACTGCTGTGCAAGGGGTCCCGGGTCCTAATGACCATTGCGTTCCAGGGTCGCGGTAACTCTTTCGAACAACCCGCAGCCCCGGCAGGCATCGGGTATGACTGGCCTCCTTGATTGGCTGACATCTCTTTGAGGCGCACGTGCGACACGAACGCGTCCTCGCGTCGTCACGGCCTGTCGTTATTTAGTAACATGGGATAAAGGCAGTACGATGATGAAGAAAAAAGAATCATGTTCGAGAATGGAATAAAATCATTTTTTTGTTTTTCACGTATAAGTAAAACTTTGATTTACATTAATCGTAAATACCATCATGCCTGTATTCCCCGAAGGGTTAGGCAGAGGTGTACCAATATACACCCACAGTTCGCCGGTATATTTAGGTCCCATGTAATAGGGGGCGAGCCTATTGCCATTAACCGGGCACAAATCCAAACTCCGAGCTACTACTGAGAATTTCATAGAAAAACCCAATAACACTTTTTGCTCGACCTGGGATCGATTCCCAGGTCGAGCAAAAAGTGTTATTTTTTTTTTGTATTACTAAGAAATACTAGCTTCTGATTTTTTTAGAAGGTGTAGTGATAAAGGTTAGTCCTAAATAGTCTATATTATCGTCGTCAATTGTAATTTGATTTTTTTAAATTATTCAACATTAGTTTTGACACACTTTAATGATTATTGGATTCATGTTCATTAATATGACTTAGTTACTATTACTACCTACTATTTATTTATTTTATAGTTAATTAACACGGCATAGCACCAATTACATTAATTAACATAGAAATAAAACAAAAACTATACATTGCAGACAATACAATCATAAACAACTATTCTCTACTTACTAACATGGAACAGTGGACACCCTTGCATACTGTCTCTCATTACTATTATCAAATACACAAAATTATGAGTAGACCCTTCTTGTTCAAGATAATAATTAGCACACCTAATTAAGATTCATTTTATAACAAGATTGAATATTTAATTAGATCCGGGAATAATTTAACTTTGTATAAATAGGTAAAATTACATTATTCGCCAAAAAGAAAATATTTATTATCCGTCTCAGTGAGAAAGCCAAAATAACAACTCGGCTTATATCTGTATTAATTGTGATTTATATGAGCGTTAATTATTTAGGCTCAGAAAGCCTAAATGTTGATAAATAATTTAAATAGCAAATTAACACAGGTTGATCCAAGCAAAGATTACTTGCAGATAGATATTATAGATTACAGGCTAGAGTACAAATATAGCACAAACAATGAGTTCCAGTCATCCCTTGATGAATTCAGGTGACTGGAACTCACAGAAAACTATTGCTGTTATTATTGCCCTAAAGGCCAGTTCTCGTAACAAAAAACGTTCAACACCAAGTCGCAATCAGGGGTAATTGTGCTTACTATTTGTAACATGACTTTAACAGAATAATCAATTCGCTTAAATTTAAAATTAAGTCGCAAACTTAAATCATCGAAAGTCAACGTCAAAAATTAGATTAAAATCGAGTCATTTTTGTCAGATTGAGAAGAAGATTAGAAAGCAAACGTTCCTAAAACCTACCAGATTTGCCCTTTTGATGCCTGTAGACTTCAAGATGAACTCTAATGATGGTGCCAAACTCGGGCCAAAGTTGTGAGCAGACTCAATAATAATATAGTCTGCCATTGACAAGCTAAGAAGAGAATTATTATAATAACAAAGTAGTAGATAGTCTGCGTCCCGTCGCGACAAAATAACAAGTAGGTGAGTGATATAAAGTTGGAATAGAAGTGACATCGAACATTTTTTTCTCTTCGTCTGAGGCCTGTTTACAGGAACAACTAAACAGCAGTGTGATTCTCTAAGCCTCACTTCGTAATCCGAAAGCTGAATCCGCAGCGAGATTACAAAAAGGTATTCTGTGAAACACGATCACGCCGGTGACGTCACCACGGCGAACGAATACTAAACCAATGACAGGTTGGTTCATTATCGAAGAGAGCGCGATCACTTTAGTGAGACTCGTTTCCAAGTTTGTATTTTAGAGAAGTACTCACGTCTGTTGTCACGTCTCACAGTTGCTTATGTTAAAATTCCTTGCGAAATCTATAGATACTAATACTGTAAAACTGTTTTTTTTTTCGTTGAACGCTCTAATGTCCGTAGCTCCTGGTAGGATTCTGAAAATTCTCTTTAAGTACTGTAAGCTATATTTTATTCAGCTATTTTGCAGATCAAAAATTTCGACTTTAGTTTTTATTTCGCACAATGGGGATGGTAAATCATCAAATGACTTCTTCCGTCCTGGGCGGAGCGGTAGGTAGTGTCAGACTCTTACTGACTAAAACCTATCCGGGTTCCTCCTAATGACCATTGCGTTCCAGGGTCGCGGTAACTCTTTCGAACAACCCGCAGCCCCGGCAGGCATCGGGTATGACTGGCCCCTCTGATTTGCTGACATCTCTTTGTGGCACACGTGGAACACGAACTCGCCGTGGACATGGCCTGTCGTTATTAAGTAACATGGGAAAGGGGCAGGAAGATGATGATGAAGAAAGAATCATGTACGAGAATGGTTTTTTTTTTCACGTATAAGTAAAACTATGATTTACATTAATCGTCATCGAAGAAAATTAATTCTAACTATAATGTAGACCTGCCCGATCTAGGTTTATGAAAACCTGTGTTTCAGGCCATCAATTTACTTCAAACATTTTTAAAACAGGACATTAGTAAATGTATTTGTAGCTAACTTATAGAGAAGACGTGGAATAAGGTGGTAAGATGCCACTTCTAGTGTATTAACTCCATGCCACTATTCACTGTCTTGATTGGAACGGAGACGAGCAATAATGGATTCTGCCGTCGCCCGTAATTGGGTAGGTAGACGTGGTGTGGCTAGGCTTGCAATCCTCAGTTATGTAGAGCTGCGTTGTACACCTATAATCAACTCAGTGAATAGTGATTATACTAACGCAAATAGAGTCGGGAATTGCGGAATTGTGTTGTGCAATTTTGGTCTCTATACGTATTGTGTTTAATTTGATTGTCAGTCAATTAAAAAAAATGAAATAGATCCTAGCTACTGTTTAGGTATTTTAGTGACCCATACTGCCGTCATAACTAAGAATGCAGTAATCGCAAAATGGCGGTTCCGAGATAAACGCAAAAAACATATTTCATATGATCTGAGCCAGTTGTTCGTATTTTATTGGCCATATTATATATCTAAAAAATCGGAAAAAAATCAAGCTTTTACAAGATAATTTTCCTTTATTTAATTTACTAATATATGCAATTATAATACGTATTACTGCGTTTCGGTTTATTATCAGGTCGTTTCCGAGTCACAGGATACTAAAACTAAATGCAGCACTTGCGCGTATTACTGCATTATGTCTTAGCACAAGTTGATTACTGCATTCTTTTTTAGTAATTATTGCCATTATTATATGCTCGGAACTAAGTTGAAGTGTACTGTGTCTTCTCAACGATTTATATAGGTGCATTTTAAGGTTAAGGTTTTTTTAGTTTCTTAGCTACGACCTAAGTTTTTACATCGTGGAATGCAAATAAAGTATTGAGTAAACTATACGGATGTTAAAAACCTACTTTATGTTCTTATAATATGCAGCATTAGGGTGAAGTAAAAAAAAAACATGTTTTTGCAAATTTGTATTCGTATTACTCCACCGAATGACGTCGCCGAACTGATTTACTAAGACAAAACGCGGCAATGGATCGCACTGCTACGACTACGGCTACGAATTCGCAAGTCTTTACTACACTTAAATACAGTAATGTGGAGTACTGCGTTTTGATTTAGCAATTTGTCTACTGGGTGTAAAACAAAACAATAAAGTAGTGGATATTACTGCATTCTGTTTTAGTTTATTCTTGCAAGTACTGCATTCTTTCTTAGGTCATGCTTAATACTGCGTTTTTTCTTATCATTGAAGCAGTTTTCATGCAAGTACGGCGAAAATCATATCATAAAAAACATACTTCGAGTGAATTTTTTTATGAAAATAATTTTTTTTCATGTGCATGAACCTCCTGGGATGCCATTTCTGGAAAAAAGTGAAAATCACAAAAATGTCGATTACTGCATTCTTTGTTATCAGGGCAGCATAGACGCGGGGTTAGTATCATCCACGTATGATTTAAAGACTATTTCTTGTTATTTGTTTTCTCTACATAGTATAAAACTAAGTCGCATCCCGCCGTCAGTCCCTCTGTGAGCTTAGGTCTTATATCTACGCAACATATTTTAATGAGGTTTACAACAATAGATAGAGTGACTCAAGAGGAAGGTTTTAAAGTACAAAACGTCTTGTTACGACCAACGGGAGAGGAGCAGTAATCAAAGTAAGCGAGGTGACACCGCGGGGTGTATAGCTAATTTGCTATATTTAATCAAATATATATTTTTATCTTACAAAGTATCTAACCTGTCCATCGTAGTCACGGCCTGTCAAATTCTTTTTATTTTAAACTAGCATTTATGTCAAAGGCATAAAGCATAAAGTTAATGGATGAGTTTGTATACAGCTCATTCAGCCAGAGCCTAAAAAGTCCTATTAAGAAAGTACGTTTTATTTCCAATTTTGAAAAAGTAACCCTTACACATTGTTGCACTTAATAAGCAATTTTGAACCCTATTTCTATTGTTTCAATTCTGTATTACATTATTAAAGGGTTCCTTTTTCAAAATTAAGAACAAAAATCGTACCTTGTATTTTATATTTTTATAAAATAATATTGCCGCAATAATTTTCGATTTATTTTTTATTCTTCATAAAATTTTATTCGTCTAGAGACTTTTTCTTTAAAATGTTCATTATACCTCATTACACTACAGTTGTCGGCTCATTCATTTGCAAATATTCTCTGATGCGAGTTATTGAAAAAGTAACTTCGCTTCTTTTTTTAAATTTCAAATTTCAAATGTAATTTCAAGATATTATTGTAACGTCTTTTTTTTAAATTTAAGTTTATTAAATTGTTTTATGATATTACAATTCTATTTTAGTAGTCCATTGCATATTTAAATGTTATTGAATTTTAAATTTAGATTAGATTAGATATTGAAGATTAAATATTATTCGCCATTCCAGTGCTGCTCAACTAATTTAAAAATACGTTGTCAGTTCCAAACAAATACAAAGCAAAACTTGGTGACACAAACAAGTGTGAGTTTGTAATTTGTTTAATAATAAAATCTTTTTACTTTTAATAAGGAAACACATCTTTCGGTTACAAAAACATAAAACGTACATAATACTGGTGCGGGTCGTATCTGGAGTACCTACGGCACGTCTATTAATCACTTTTTATATGGATAACAATAGCAAAATGCACGATCCGCACTCATGTTTTGTGTCTTATTGTGTTTTATTTTTATCGGCAACGTGCTCTATAAAACAGTGGTCAATAAGTAATTAGAACAAGCACTAACTGGCTATTTATGGATGTGATGGTTACCCACGATGCAAGCGAAATTTATAGTGTGGGCCAAAGTAAACGAAAAAGAACTTTAATTTCTGAATGATATTACAGCTTAAAATTACAAAGACGAAAATATGACTAACCCGAAGGCAACATTTTATCCTACCTATCAAATTATATCACGTTTAATTACTTATTGACCAAAATATGACTGAATTTTGTTGGTGCGCGCTGTCGGCAATAATAAGATCTCCTTAATAGACCCGCCGCACAGTGGGCTGAAAATCGGCTCTAGAAGACTTAGAGTTTTCAATTTCTAAGTGTCAGTTTTTTTGCCGGATATCGCTTCTATTAGTTATTACCATACACAAAAATGACACCTAAGTTAATTCTGCTCAAAAACGAAGGAATTATAATTTTTTTACGAAAAATTTGTATGGAGCTAGCATGAAAAATCGAAATATCTCTGAAACGGCAACGAAAACCGTAATATCCTCACAGGTGGTTTTAGTACTAATTATTTATGATTTTTTGACATACTTTATATAAAGGTTCTAGATGCCGTTTTTTTTTTAAAAATCGTCAAAGTATTTGAATTTATTTTTACGTATGAAACGGTTCCATATAGTGTTTAAGTTACGGAACATAGACTTTTAACAACAGCTAACACTCAATACCATCACCCCTATATCCCCGAAGGAGTAGGCAGAGGTTTATAGTACAGCCACACTTAGACAACTATGTTTGAGCTAGATATTTATCATCACAAAATGAGTTTTAAAACTTTTCATTCACTCATATCAGCCTATAGCCGTCCACTGCTGAACTTAGGCCTCCTTGAAAGAGCACCGACCATCCCAGTCCTGGGCAGCCCGTACCCATCCGTCACCTGCCACCTTATATAAATTGTTGGTCCACCGTTCAGCAGAGCGGCCCACACTATGTTTGCCAAAACGAGGTTTCAGCACCGTATTTAGCCTTTTGTGCGCCCTGTGCGAGCTTCTATGGACTGACGATTTAAAGAAGCTAGCAAGCGGCGGATGGGTACAGGTTACCCGGGACTGGGATGGGTGGCGCTCTTTGGGGGAGGCCTAAGTTCAGAAGTGGACGGCTATAAGCTGATATGAGTGAATGAAAAGTTTTAAAACTCATTTTGTGATGATAAATATCTAGCTCAAACATAGTTGTCTAAGCGTGGGTGTACTATAAACCTCTGCCTACTCCTTCGGGGATATAGGGGTGATACTATTGAGTGTTAGCTGTTGTTAAAAGTCTATGTTCCGTAATTTAAACACTATTTGGAACCATTTTATATGTAAAAATAAATAAAAACACTTCGACGATTTTAAAAAAAAAATCGGCATCTAGAACCTTTATATAAAGTATGCCAAAAAATCATAAATAATTAGTACTAAAACCACCTGTGAGGATATTACGGTTTTCGTTGCCGTTTCAGAGATAATTCGATTTTTCATGCTAGCTCCATACAAATTTTTCGTAAAAAAATTATAATTCCTTTGTTTTTGGGCAGAATTACCTCGGGTGTCATTTTTGTGTATGGTAATGACTAATAGAAGCGATATCCGGCAAAAAAACCGACACTTAGAAATTGAAAACCCTAAGTCTTCTAGAGCCGATTTTCAGCCCACTGTGCGCCGCTCTCCCGACCCGTACATGTCCTCTGTGTGTTCTGCGCTTTACACTATAATCTACAGCTCAAAAGTGTTAGAGATGTCTTTGACAACACTCGTTCGTAAGTGCTTGTTATACCGGTAAATTAGAGTAGGGGCAATGTGGTGGCAATCACTGCGTTTGACATTGTTTGGGTAGTACGGATAGCATCAATATGGATCAGCGATAGACATCTGTGAGTTCGAGTTCATGACATAGTTTTGTTTTTGCCCTTAACTCCCTTATCTCATTTCCATAATTTTGAATTTTATAAAAATCTGCTGCTTTTTGTTACGTGAAGGTTCGTCTCATAGTAAAAGTTAGGTATTTATAATGGCAAACAAAAAGTAAGTTTATCCTTTTTTTAAGCGTGTGGTTATTTTCTTTTGCGAGTCATATATATATAAACTCACGATTTCTTCTTTTTTTATACACTGAAGGTGGCATACAAGCTAGTGGCCCGCCTGATGTTAAGCGGTTCTTACAGCTTTTTCTCATGTGTGGTAGGTAGAGAAATAGAAACAGTGAGAAAAGAAATATAATTTAGATTAGCTTCACAATCGCTAACTCATAGTACTTTCACTAATATTAACCATTTGTGACATATAAGTAAATTTATATATCGTCATTATTCTCCTAGCCATACACTCTCGAGTCTACACAACTTGTAGGAAATCGTTCAAACTCGACAGACACTACACGAATCTTGAAAGCGCACGTTATGCAAAACTTCAATTATAACAGACCCTTGGAATAACTTGTTCAGCTATTGTTATTAGGAGAGGAAGATGGGGAACACTGGTCTAGTAGATAAGGGGATAAAGGAAATATTATTTTTGTATGAAGATAAAAAAGTTTCTACAATTGTTTCAACAAGTTTTGTGCGTGATTGTGTATTGTTTTCATAGACAAAAGATTTTGGAAATATGTTCAGGTTTCTCTTAAGGATGTGGGCTTTATTTCAATTGATTATTAAGTCATGGTGGTTTTGTTGTTGCTGTTTTTTTTTGTTGAACAACAAAATAGTGGAACTTCTACAAAATTTCAAATGACAAAGAATAAACAAGCGGTATTTTGCCTTCCCCTGGATCAGGGGACATTAATTTGTAGATATTATGATAAGGCATTCTTTCTACCTTAATGTGCTTATGATTATTCAGTTTGCTGTCAAATGAATTTATTTCAAAATGATGCATATGTCTAAAGCTCGAACGAAATTATATCTATTAATGAAAAAAATGTTAAAATCGGTACAATAGTTTCGAAGGCTTCGGAAATACTGGACCGATTCTAACAATTTTTTGATACAAAAATAATATCTTTCTCCTTTATAATATTGAGTCAGACTACTTGACAAGAGCACTGTCAATAAAGTTCTCATAATAGAAAAATAAATAAACAACATATAATAACTTTATTAAGATTTCCGTATGCCACATTGCCCCATTTGCCCCTATTCAAGAAGTTCCCGTCGAGTTGCACAACTTGATGTTAGGTTCCGAAGCTCCAAGTTAAAACTTTAACTGCACGAGGGGCTAGTTTGTATAGAAAATCAATAACGCATAATGCAATCCGTTAGTTTATCTACCGGATTGTTGATGCTGCATTGTAATGCGAAGTTCGCTTCGGCGTTGCTTGCTTAGACTGAACTGAAGTTTACACTAAGAATTTATTTGAATAATGGCGGTTCGGGAATGTATGACTGAATTACGTATGCAAGACAAGCTTTAAAAGATAAACACATAACATACCATCACGCCTGTATTCCCCGAAGGGTTAGGCAGAGGTGTACCAATTACCCACAGTTTGCCGCTATGTTCAGGTCCCATGTAATAGGGGGCGAGCCTATTGCCATTAACCGTGCACAAATCCTAACTCCGAGCTGCTACTGAGAATTTTATAGAAAAACCCACACACATTACACACTACACTTGTGCTCGGCCTGGGAATCGAACCTAAAGGTAACATTCAGATCACGGCAGTCGCGACATGGCAGTGGCGGCTAACTGCCGCGGCCCATTGTCGCTGCTGTGCGGCGCTGCCAGAAGCTTTCGGATAGCAGCGTCCGCGACCCGGGCAGCGACTGCTACAAGCAAGAGTCAGTACGAGCGGTTGTGCATTCTAGTCGTGTATCGATCATTTTGTCACCCTGTACGAGCGGCAGCGCGACCGTACTGCCTCCGGAGCGGCTCAGCGGCGCTGCCAAGGTCGCGCGTAGGCCACGCCCCCCGGCCGCGCTTCTCGGTCGCTTGCGTCGGAAAGTAGCGCTTAGAAATCCCTACAAAGCAGTCCGGCGCGACCACGGCTGCGGCTGCAGGGCCGCGGCTGCCGTGCCGCTACTGCCGTGATCGGAATGTTACCTTGAGACTTCTAGTGGAGCAGTCGCGCTTAGGACGACAAGGCTAACGAGGCAAATTTTAGGGTTCCGTACCTGTCCATCCGTCAGTCACCAGGCTGTATCTCATGAACCGTGATAGATTTGAGCACTTTTTATTATAGCTGCTATAATAATTAATCTTCTAATTATTCTTATTTCCCAATCATTTTGTATAAATTCTAAATAAAAAATCCCGAACCCAGGACTTCTAGCGTAGTAGTCGCGCTTAAGAACACTAGGTAAACGAGGAAAACCAAAAAAAAAACTGAAAAAAAAGCAGGAAAATGTACGTAAATACACTTTACGATGTAAAGCGATATTAAACATGATCAGTATTGCTACAAAAAGCTTTACTAAAAGTCTATAAGCAATTCGTCAATCAATCAGTGGAATTGGATGCGAATGGCCGCGGGTTTAAAGCGGCCCATCAAATGGACGCGCTGCTAAAGCCTCAAAATGAATTACTTTCCCATTTAGTAGACGATAATTGAGGATGTTTGTGAGTATTGAATTAAGTAGAGTTTTGGGAACCTTACTAGGATTATAAATGTGAATGTTTGGATGAATGTTTAGGGGTATGAGAAACAGGGTGTTAAGTTTGTCATCCTCTGTTGAAAAGGGAGGATCCTTCGATCAGACGGGTGTTGTGTCTGGTGGGATACTGCCCGGCGGTTGTTGTCGGGATTTTGTATATATGCTAATGTCGCGGAGAATCTTGATAGCGGGATCTAGGCAACGTCAGTTTTGACGTAGTAATTCGCATGCTGAGCGATAGATGTCACTACAGATGTTAAGACTTTTATAGTGTGCAAAATATAGATGAAACAGCACGGCACATATTATTTTGAACGCAGTTACGCAATTATGTAATATATGACAATTGCTTTTTAGTTCAATATCAATCTAAGCGACTAGGTTTGTTCTATGTGGAGAAATAGCTCAGATTTCTGCTAATATTATAAACGGACAAATTATGAATCATATTTCAATTGCTTTTTAGTTCAATATCAATCTAAGCGCATTATTTGTTCTCTGTTGAGTAACAGCCTAAGCTTTTTGCTAATATTATCATCCGACAGATGTAATCCATTATCTTTAATGATAAAAACATGGCTCAAAATTAATTATACGGTGTTAAAAGAATAAATAAGTAGCTGTCATGTTGGTTCCGCACCTGTCACCTCTCTGCGGAGATTTGTTTCCGAAAAGTTCGCGTTTGTAATGGCTATTTGAATCTCCTTTATTAATCTTATGCTTTGCTTTTCGTTTAATTTACTTTTACTTCGTTAATTGGTTATATGTTATAACGATTATTGAGCGATTATTATAATAAGTGATGTAGCATAACTATCGTATAATTTAACTTATTTATTTGAAGAAAAAAAGGCAAATTCTACTACTCAAAACCATTCAAAACCTAGTCGCAATCTTATTTTAGAGACAATCAGTGTCAAAAATGTAGATTAATTAGTGACATTTTTGATTGATTGGGACTGAGATTAGATTGTGATCGTTACTAAAAGTTAGCAGAATTGCCCTACTGGTTAAAAGAGTTCAAATATTTACAACAATAATTAACAAATTTAGTTATTTCTATCCAAAAAATAATTTAAAAATATATATTTTTTCGTCTGGTTTTACTCGTTCTCACCAAGCAACAGGAAAATAAAGTACATTTAAATATTTTGCCAAAAAGAGATAAAAAGTCCACTTACAAAAGGCTCTAAGTAAGAATAATCTCACTTATTTTGTTGTTCTTATCTGTGTGTTGTGTCGAGATATTTGCCTACAGTTAAAAAAGAAAAAAGGAAAGTCCTACTCAACACATTTTAGAACAAGATAAAAAAGCCACCTATATTTTAAATCTAATACCTACTTAACCTGACGTACCTAATCGATCTTCACTTACTACAGTAATAACTCAAACGTTATCTGCACCGTTGGTCTCGTAGTTGCAAGTACGACAGCTGCGTTGAGGGTTGGGTTTCCACATCGAGCCAAGTGTTATTAGGTTTTTCCAATAGGAATTTCTCAGTGGCAGCCGGGAGCTGAGAAATAGGCGGTGGCACCCCCGTTCCGCGGTAAGTACGTGAATGTGACGGAGTCTGATGTCTGTCCCGTCATTTGTCGAGTCATTTATTACGAAACAATATACAATGTGTAGAAATCGTCGTCGTATTGAATTAACGTCTCATCGGATAATGAAAACGCTGGAAGGGGGAGTGCTATGTTTTTGTCAGCAAAAGAGATAAGTAACCACGGTCGCTTAATAAATACAAAGTTTTTTAAAAACCAATAGAAGTTTTTTAATGAATTTTATTAATTAAATTTCATTTAAAAACAAACACCATTTTGAAAGAAAACTTCAACTTTATTAGACGGTCCGGATACTTATCTCTTTTGTTCACCGTACATTATTATATCTCCGGCTTTCTTAGCTAGTCTTTATTGAGATTGATAGAAATTCGGTCGAGAAAATAACAACACTAGGTATTTGAAACAACAACAACATGCACATTTTGTTTCAAAACCACCATCCTCTTTCCTCCCGCATTCGGATAAAAAGCCGCAGCGCTTCACAGCGAGCGCTGCACTTTCCGTTAGTTATCGCACAAAGTCGCGGCCGCTGGAATTTTAAAAGTTGATTAATTTGAGTGCGCTTCAAACTTCTCTTGTGGAAGTATCGTTACTGTGCCTGTTTTGTTTGCATGGTATGGAAATGTACGAGAATAATAGTAGGAGTGAAGCTCTGTGTTTATTTATTAGTCAGTTGTAATGTATTGTCCCGTGCCTCGGAAAGCACGTAAAGCTGTTGGTCCCGGCTGTAATTCGCAGATCTTTAGAATCTACGGATAGTCAAAAGCCAAGAAGTCTGACAACCAGTTTAACCAAAAGGTACCGTGTTTCCCAGTTACTGGGTTGTGAAGGTCCGATAGGCAGTCGCTCCATGTCAAATACTGGTATTCAGCTGCATCTGGTTAGACTGGAAGCCGACCCCAACATAGTTGGGAAAAGGTTAAGCAGATGATGAGTTGTAATGTATTGTTTAGTAAATAATAAAAAATTTCATGCAGACGCAATATTCTTACTAGCGAATTGCCCGCGATTTCGTCTGCGTGGCTTATTTCACTCGCGTTAAGTTACATCTTTGGTTACTGCTCCGCTCCCGTAGCGTGATGTTATATAGCCTATTGTTATATTACTCAGTGATAATGTAGCTTTCTAACGGCACAAAAAGTTTTGAAATCGGTCCAGTAGTTTCTACGTAGAGGAATCCAAAAATACAAATATTTCCTCTTGATAATATTAGTGTTCTTCTTTATCGTGTGGGCAGTAAGGTCTAACGACCCCACACACCCTAGTGTCAGAGTTTCTAAACCGCCTCAAGAGCCTCTGACATGGTTACCGATGTCAGTGATGTCCAAGATAAACTTAGAAAGTACATATGAATTAGAAAAAGTCACATTGGTACTTGCCCGTGCCCGGTTGCGAACCCTCAACCTCGTGCATGAGAGGCGGGCCTTAACCACTGGGCTATCACGACACTATCACTATTAGTGTTGATAAATATAGACATGTCAAGTGAACTACAAAATGTTCTGAACTTCTGATAACCTTTCTAACGTCCAAACTAACAGCGTTTATCCTAAGGGTCAAGTGATTAGATTTGAATGTAATTTTCAAACCCGGTCGGGACATTTTACCCAACAAGGTTAACCTGTTTAACGATATTACTTACTATGGAAATATCTAGTAGTTACATACACGGTGATTGGTTATTTGATACATTCCTGAAAAGGGGATTAACTAGAGCTAATTTGCAGCAAATTTAACTTGGGGTGGATAGCGAGCTCATTTTGAGTTAGAAGTTTATTTTAAAAACTAGCTTTTGCCCGCGACTTCGTCCGCCTGGATTAATAGTTCCCGTTCCCGGGGGATTTCCGGGATGAAAACTATCCTATGTCCTTTCCCGGGTCCCAGACTATATCTGTACCAAATTTCATTGAAATCGGTTCAGTGGTTTAGGCGTGAAGAAGAGACAGACAGACAGACAGACAGAGTCACTTTCGCATTTATAATATTAGTAAGGAAGTAAGGATTGCTTTATGTAAGATATTGCGTGTAATAGGAATACATAGCTTTGAGTCGTAATTGCCCCGTTGGTCTCGTGGTCGCAAGTGCGACTGCTGTGCAAGGGGTCCCGGGTTCGATTCCCAGGTCGAGTAAATAGTGTTATTGGGTTTTTCTATAAATTCTCAGTAGCAGTTCGGAGTTTAGATTTGTGTCCGGTTGATGGCAAAAGGCTCGCCTCCTATTACATGGGACCTAAATATACCGGCGAACTATGGGTGTACATTGGTACACCTCTGCCTAACCCTTCGGGAAATAAAGGCGTGGTAGAGAATTCCTTCAAATAACTCTCTTTAGTGTGTCATAAGCTTGAAAAGTAATTACGATCACAATAAAAATAAATTTTGGCAGTGTAGTAAAAAGATAATAATTTTGCCTGAATACTAAATAGTTTTGTTGACTGTACATAGTTAAATATTCTCAAAATTTCAGAAAATATTAAAATAAAGTAGGACGGCGACTCTAGGAACTCGGTCCAATACTTGAACTATATTAGAACACTTTTAGTTCGCGTCTTGCACAAACTTTAAGATGTGTACACCACTTTATAACCGCATTAGCAATTCTCGGTGTACTGAAAAATTCCTACCGTCTTACATCGTTCGTATATTTCGTTCTAGTTTTAACGCAAGTTAAATAAAGGCGGAAAATAAAGTACTTGTTTAGGTTGTGGTCCCAATTTTGGGGATTAACGTTTTTGGTTTCGATTTACGGCGAACTGTGGGTGTACATTGGTACACCTCTGCCTAACCCTTCGGGGAATACAGGCGTGATGGTATATTTTTTTTTTTTTTTACTTGCCTCTATTATATTGAGACATAAAAAAAAACTAGTATACTCACTCAAACGGTATTTTAATAAGGGCTTTGAACTACTATCGTAGTGTGTTATATTGTCCTCTTATGTTTTTACGAGCAATATCTATGCAGCCATCATCCGTGTCATTTGCAACAAACTTACAAAATGTTATGGGAACCACGATCCGAATTCGGATTATGTGTTTTGAAGGTATTAACTACACTACCGCTTAAAAACTCTAATAAGGGTTACATAACTATTTTGAAAAAAACCACATCATGATTTTTGTGAACGATACTTAATAGGAAAAGAAGAAGGAAAATTTTTTTTTTTTACGCTTGGATAATCATTTGCTCCTGCCATAATATATTTATCTCTTCACCACCTTTGGATAACAGGTAGAGAATGACTCAGGCATTATGCCCGCCTTCGCACATTTTTGTTGCATAAAGTTTAAATAAATAAAGGGTCTCAACAAAAATGGTATGTTGTAATTTCTAATGTGTAGTCCGCGACGCGTAAACTGAGCTTTGCATTTGTGTGAGTGATTACCAAAAGTAGAGGCAGGTTAAAAGGACGAGTCGCACTCTAGGCCGCCGTCACACCTACCCTATCTATATGGACACTCACACAAATGTACCTATATATCTCTTTAAAAAAACATTGTTCCACACTAGGATTTTTTCCTGTGTCCTGTGGGTGCGTTTACAAACATATTGAACTCATCATACACAAACAGCCAGACCCACAATGTTGGTAAATATTTTGTAACTTCTGGCCACGTGGCACGAATGCACCCAGAGAGGTGCGCACGGATCGTCACTCACTGGACACCTGATGGAGGAAATCGCCGCCGAGGTAGACCGCGGCGTAGGTGGTGTGACGATCTGGTCTTGTTTGCGCGGCGAGCATGGCCAGACATCGCACAGGATAGAGAGGTTTGGAAGAAGAAAGGGGAAGCCTTTGCCCAGAAGTGGCAAAATTAACAGGCTAACAAAAAAAATAATTAATACCACGCTGTCAGTGGGACCCAACCCCGATGCAAGGCAGTTGCAAACGGGGCGTCTCTGGCCAGAATTATTAATGCTTCTCCAGCGGTGCGGTGACGTACAGCTTAGTCTTCAGACCCTTTGCTGTGGGGCTGATAGTGAGATGTTATAGATAAATTTGCCCATTGTTAATAGTGTAGAAGGGTAAGTCTAAATAGAGTATGTTTGGTAGAGCATTATTTGATTTTTCGATGTTGGCGAGTATTGTTTAAAAAAATCTAAGCCTGAAATCGCCGAACGATCTTGAGCATAATCAATGCTCCTCTGGATGGCTTTGGCCAGCAGTGGGACATTAAAAGGCTGGTATTTTGGCAGAAAGGACCTTGGGAAATCGTATTTTTTTATAATTTATGTAAACTAACATAGAAATTAAGCAATTACTAACAATAAATAGAGATACATATACGATGAAAAAAATCGCCATAAAGCCCCGATATATTAATGTTATTATTATGGTTGCTAACAATAAAGATTGCCGATTTCATATACCAAAAAATACGCGACAAAAATAACATCAAGTTATGCAAATAACAAAAGCACTTTCGATTCTTGTCACAATAATTTTATCTCAATGTAAATTCATTGAAGTCATGACAAAAAATACGGCTAAACAAAATTAACTTTTCGAATCCTCGGTACTGTTATTCCTATGCCCTCTTATCCACTTTCTTTTAAGTGATAATAAACACTGGTACGAACAGGATTTAAGCCGATTTTCATAATTCAACAACGATTTTTAACAGAATGCTCTTGTCGCTTCTTGTTCGGGTTAAATTTCTTTGGCACAATTTGAATGAGCTTTGATAAGGATTT
Source organism: Caradrina clavipalpis (assembly GCA_932526535.1). Lineage (NCBI taxonomy): Eukaryota > Metazoa > Arthropoda > Insecta > Lepidoptera > Noctuidae > Caradrina > Caradrina clavipalpis. The sequence goes on from OW052110.1 coordinate 6,616,120, forward strand.
TTCTTCGCTTTTTTTTTTGAGGTATATTAAAGTTAAACTCGAAGTAAAATCACTGTAATATTATAAAGGCGAAAGTTTTTAATATGTATGTTTGTCTCTTTACGCTCAAACGGCTGAACGGATCTGGATGAAATTTGGCTCAGAGATAGATTGTAGTGTGAAATAACAAATAGGATTTTTATCCCAAAAAAACGTACGGTTTCCGTGGGATAATGTATCAACTTTCACGCGAACGAAGTCGCGGGAAAAAGTTAGTCATTTATAAGACCAATAAAAGGCACAGAAGCAAAAATTCCTGTAATGCCATTAAAAGGCAATAAACGTCATATTTAATCTAGTTGCCCATTTTGTAGTAGTTTCGTATGGAGAAGAATGGGCAAGAAACCTCATGTTTAGATTTTAATTAAAAAAAGTCCTTGCATTAAGTTGCACAGGAACAAGCCACAGTAAGGCTTTCAATAACTTCAAATATAAAAATTATATTCAACTTTTGTTACATGTTGTTTTTATGTCATGATTTGTGTATATCTTTTGTTGGGGATCCTAAATAAATAAATAAAAATTTATACCATTTCGTAGTACTTCTACTGACACGATTAAAAATAAACTTTAAGTGATAGAAAGTTATACTATTGCCAATGTAGACTATATTTCTTAATATACTTGAATGCCACGCAAACGAAATCGCGTACAGAATGTAGTCATGAATAAAAAAGGCGTAAAAGTAGCTACTTACACATGGATACGAACAACTTTTACTGTGAAGCGAACTCTAAAATTTAAACGAGGCGAAGGGATCGCAGTTTACCTACCAGATTACCTGTTAATAGTATTTAGGTTTTAAACTAGTGTTCTTAAGCACTGCTAAAATATCGAGACGGCTTAGTGGGTTTGCAAATACCAATGTGACTTTTTCTATTTAACACACACACACCATCTCGCCAGTATTCCCCGAAGGGTTTGGCAAAGGTGTACCGATGTACACCCACAGTACGCCGGTATATATAGGAGACAAGCGTATTGCCATTAACCGGGCACAAATCCTAACTCCAAGCTGATACTGACAATTTCATAGAAAAACCCAACAACACTTTTGATCGGCCTGGGAATCGAACACTAGGCTAACGAGGCAGTTTTTAGGGTTCCGCACCCAAAGGGGTAAAACGGGACCTTACTCGTATTACTAAGACTCCGCTGTCCGTCAGTTACCAGGCTGTATCTCATAAAACCGTGATAGATAGACAGCTGAAATTTTTACAGATGATGTAGGTATTTCTGTTGCCGCCATAACAACACTTGGTCGGTTTTTTTCTATTTCATATGAATTTTGTATATTTATCTTGGAGTTTACTGACATCGGTGAAGGAAACCTGGACTTAAGCTTAATATTGTTATTATTATTTTTATTTCCAAAATTTATTACATTAAAATGTTTTTTGCCACACTACGAAAACCTCTCAGGGTTGATCTGAGTGCTGAAATCGCCAATCCGCTTTGAGCAAGCGATGTGATCAATGCTTGTGCTTTGTTTGTGTGAGAGGTAACATTTGCCCTGCAGTGAGTAGGGCACTAACAACAAACGGAGTCGACGGCAAGTTCGTGTTCCACGCGCGCCTCGAAGAGATGTCAGCAAACTTTTGGAGGGGCTGATGCCTGCCGGGGCTGCGGGTTGTTCGAAAAAGATACTGAAAGGGCACAAGAACTGGATGGGTTTTGGTCAGTAAAAGTCTGACACTCCCTCCTGCCTCGCCTAGGGCGGGGGAAGTCACTTGATGATTTCCCATCGGTAAAAAGAAAGGTAGGGCGGTAATAGACTGGTGTTATTATTATTTTTATCTTAAGCACTAGTCAATTGGATGTATGGAGTTTTTTGTCCCATTCTTCTCCATACGAAACTACATTTTGCAATGGGCAACTAAATTCAATCTTATTATTTTTTTATCATGTAGGTTATTGACGGTCAAAAGTGCCTTTTAATGATCTAAATGAAATAAATGATTTGACTTTGACTTTTTATCCTTGAATTATTATTTTATTATCCTAGAGGTCACACCCAAGTAGGTAATTTTAGGTACTGAAACAAAAAGCTAAAAGCCAGGAATATAAAAGAAAACTAAGCTAACTTCGTGAGAAATTTTAGCCGTTCACAATGTGCTTTCAAAGCAATTTCCATGAATAAAACCGTGACTAAATAAAAAGCCTTTGTTTGAACTAGAAACGTGGACTTTTTAAATTTTCAAATACACGTCCTTTAAACTCCAATTTGTTAGCAAAATGGAAAATGAGCAGTGAAAAAAATCCGTTTTTGTAAGGTTTTTTTTTGTGATTATCAAAACGAGCTAACCCACAGCACAATCGGTAAAAAATTAAGTTAATTACTTTAAAAAATTAATAGCTTCTGCCCGCAAATTTGTCTTCGTGACGTCTTGGATTATTCTGCGCTCTCGTGGGTCGTGCCATGATGTTATATAGCCTCATGAATCTGGCTCTCATACACAAACATAATTATTTTTTCCAATCAGATAGGTAGTTCTAGAGATAAGAGCGTTCACATAAACAAACACAAAATCTCCTTTTTCTCTCGTTATAAATAGTATAATACCAGCCTATTGTTGTACCACTGCAAGGCAAAGAACTCTTCTCATGCAAAGAAGATACAAGCATTGATCACTAAGCGTACTCAAGGCGGATTAGCGATAACTCACCATCATATTCATTTGAACCCCATGTTTCCTCACCATTTTTTTTCCGTTACCCATCTCAGTAACATAACATAACATACCATCATGCTTGTATTCCCCGAAGGGTTAGGCAGAGGAGTAAAAATGTACACCCACAGATCGCCGGTATGTTTAGGTCCGGTGTAATAGGGGCGAGCCTATTATTGCAGCCGATCTCAGTCACGTCCAAAATAAACTTAAAAGTACATATGGATTGAAAAACTCACATTAGTATTTTCCCGTTATCGAACCCACCCGGTGCTATCAATAAATCTAACACTAAGGTACAATAGAGGTGTAAGCCATTATTATTGATAGTTAAAGTTACAAAGAGTTCAACTTGTGACGTCAAAGCGTCGAGAGTATTGTTAGTAAGGAATAATAGCAGGAATAATTATGAAGGTTTACAAAGGGAGCGTACCTTGTAAAGAATTCGATTTTCATTTGTTCTGGTACTGGCTGTATATTCATAATGACGTGTTCCATTTTTGTATTGTTTGAGGTCGTTGACCATTCGGTTTCTCGAAAGAAAAGTTTATGTGACAAATTGTCAATATGTGCGGTTGTTGATAATTCAGTCAGCCAATCACAGCAGCTTACGCGTGTTTGACAGTTTGTGTATTTGATTTTTTATCCAAGTACGCAGGAGAAATTACATTATACAAATGTGTACGCAAACACATGTGCCTCTTCCCTCACTCTCATAGTCTGATGGAACAGCAATCCGACTCAACCGGGGAAAGATGAACCTCAGGACCAACGGTTTTATATGCTTTCGGACTCACGGGGGAGTTACACCACTAACTTCCTAATGGAAAAACCCAATAACACTTTTTGCCCAACCTAAAACCAACGTGCCAGTCACAGAGTAACCAAGTGGTGTCCTGTGTTGGTAACACGTAGTGTCTATGTTTGTGCAACGCTAACAATCGGTGACCGATTTTTTGTTGGAGAAAATGGAACATAATTATGAATTCTGATATACCAACGCCGATGCCCCACAAAAACTCGGTCCCACGAAACTAAGGATCAATTGAACGGTCCGATAATCGGTCCAACAAAAAGCCCGACGCCGGCAGACGCTCTTAAACGTAATTTCCAATTCTGGGTCAGTGCAAAACAGGCATAACTGAAATCAAAGTTCCGCATTCCCAATTATCGATGCGTTCAACGTTTAGATTGGCCAATTTACAGAATGGCAAGTTATGAACATCGTGTGTATTTTGGTAGCAAGATAATACGTAACTTCGACAGTACGATTGGCGTAGTGGTTTAGCAATTGACTGTTGCGCTGCGTGACGTGGCTTCGATCCCCGCACGAAACTAATAATTGTACGGCTGATAAATAGGTGTTTCGGCTCTAGCAACAATATTTGGATTTAAATACAATACGCACATACCTAAGATACTCTTAAAAAAACGTCAAACAATATCACAATCAAAAACCGCACATGCCAACCAAAAATAAATCACAGAAAACCGAATACAATATAACGGTTATTGTCAAAATCGTCGTGAAATGGACACTTCCGAAACGTTTGAAGGTTTGAACGTAAATTACCGGGAATTGTTCATGGCTGTCTAATTTCGGGGAGAGCACTGAAGCATGAAAATATTGCTTATTCCGTTGGCATACGTGCTCATTTGAAATGTACCACCCCTTAATAAATACGAACGTATGACCGAAATTGATATGCTACAAATGTTTCATGATTCTGATGTATATTCGGTGAGTCGACTGATATATTCAGCTGGTAAATGAATCAATTTTTGAACTCGGAGTGAGAACTGGGTCAATTAATCATTGTCATGATTTTTGAGGTAAATCATGCTGCTTTACATGGGAGTACGATTGCACGCGTGTATAAATTTGGTACACGTACGATCTATCTCAAAATTGATAAGTCAGAATAAAAAATACGACTACGCGATGATTACGCCACGTCTACGATACAGCTACGTTACAGCTACGTGGTATTGCAAAAAATCGAGATTTATGTTTATGAGGCTTTCTGAGAAGCTCAACAAATTAATAGAAGTTGTAAGTTGTGGTAATTTAATACTTAATCTATACAAATAAATAAAATTGAAATGCTTTTTACACGATAAATATAAATGTTTACACGGTAAATTCATTTTTTTCCGTCTGGCTGTTTGCTCCGGCTAATCTCGGAAACAGCTGCACCGATTTTGATAAGACTTTCATTGTTAGATATAATACAGATGCTATGAATAGCATCTGTATTCTGTCAGCTATCTTGTTCTTCAGAACAACTTAGGCTTTTATTTTAGAAAAAGAGTTAGGGATTTTCCCACAAAAGCACTCGTAATAACTGACATTTACGCGAACGAAGTCGCGGGTTTAAGCTAGTATAATGTAATCTACACTAATATTATAAAGAGGTAAGATATGTTTGTTTGTTTGTAACGAATAGGCTACCAAACTACTGGACCGATTTTAACCATTTTTTTACCAATAGATAGCTACATTATTCCTGAGTAACATAGGCTATATAACATCACGCTTCGACACACGGGAGCGGAGCAGTAACTAAAGATGTAACTTAACGCGGGTGAAATAAGCCACGCGGACGAAGTCGCGGGTTCGTATTTGATAATACGATACATCAAAAGACCAATTTCTGACCAAATTCCAGTTAATAACTTTACAGACGTTTTCGAAACTTAGTGATGATACGTCGAAAACATATTTACGTTGAACCCGCTCTGCGGTAAAGTTTAAACTCACGTAATTAGATTAATTTAGGGTCTTTTAATAAACAAAGGTATTTACGTATTACAAATTAATAGAATGTTCTGGAAGTTTCGAAACTTTCTTGAAATTTTCGAAGTAATTTGTAACATGTTTGAAACTACATATACATTTTTAAATAAGCAGATATTGGTTTTTGAAAATGCTATTTTAGCTTTTTACGATTTAATCTTGCAATTCTTCATTTTGTGGAATTAACTAATTAAATTAACAAGCTCAACCCCTTGATTATGACAAAAGCTTCCACCAAAAAGACATAACCAAAACTCCAAGATGGTACATTTATGTGTGACTAGCTTCTGGCCGTTACAAATTTAATCCAGATATGTTCAGCCGTTCTAGCATGATTGAGTTACAAACATCCAAATATCTATACAAACTTTAACATCTATAAAACCAATTGGAAGGATAGGATAGGATTATAAATCACAGACTATCAAAAAATAAAATTAGACTACAAAAAAGAATTATTGTTTTTGTTTATTTAAAGTTGCAGTATCACTTTAGTAATTAATATTATAATAGTATATTGTAGGCTGCTAAGACCATGCAATTGTCGTGTCACTACGTGAGATAAACTAAGTCTTAATTTTAAATTATAAACAGCCAAAGTCGTGGGCTAGTCAGAAATATTTCCAAAAAAGAAATACGTGAATTTTAAGTCAATTTCTACCCTCCAAACGTAATATATTGCCTACCTGTGCAACTGTGAACGGGCTGTAATTTCAAGCTCCGATAACTTTGTTTGGGGTGTGCTACCGGCACTATTTAGCTTAATTTATTAATCGTTCGGAAGTAGGTCAAATGGATAAAAATATAGTGACGAGAGTTGGTAATTACGCGTTTGAGAGTTAACGGCTTAGCTCATTAACTTTATTGGTATAGGATACTCTACTTCCTTTATCCTTACTAACTAAGTGACCGACTTCTTGACTATTTTAAATAGTTTCATTGAAATAAATGCTTTTACTTTGACACTCCTACTTACGACTACTAATAAAAACGCGAAGGTTTTTAGGGATGGATGGATGTTTGTTCCACTTTCACCCTTAAACGGCTGAACAGAATTACGTAATATTTAGCAAACGCATAAATATTGATTTAGTTTAACACATAGGATACCTACTTTTATCCCATTTTTAGCTCCCCTGGGTATAATTCAGGACTTAATTATAAAATTTAAGTACTAGTTTTACAAGTGAAGTCGCGCCCGGAAGCTAGTACAAATGTTATTATCCTGGACAATTGGATTTCTTTGACATTGGTGGAAGAAAACTTCACGTAGATACCTGCTGTGCGATTCTCTAAAATGCAAGCTCGAAAACGAGTCCCACTTCGATAACGAACCAACTTGTCATTGGTGTATATTCGTTCGCCGTGGTGACGTCACCACGGCGAACGAATACTAAGCCAATGACAAGTTAGTTCGTTATCGAAGTGGGACTCGTTTTCGAGCTTGCATTTTAGAGAATCGCACAGCTGGACTTATAATAAATAGACAGAAATCGCCAATGCACCTTGAGCAAGCGTGGTGTTCAATGGTCGCGGCTTCCTTGTATGAGAAGAGGCCTTTGTCTGCAGTTGCTACAATCATCATTGTCATATCTGCCGCAGGACGCCCACTGCTGGGCATAGGCCTTCCCCATAGATTTCCAAAAAGACCGGTGGGAATCGGTCTGCATATAGCATTTGCGCGTAGTCTTTGTCGGCCGTCTGTTAACCTTAGTTGCTACAATAATATGCTGTTATTATCATTATTTCTACTCATGTTTAAACATGCCAGCAGTGGCATTCTATACGGTAATTCCACCGTCACTTCGACGCTCACTTCGCACTTCAAAGTGTCAAATAAAACAATGTCATTTGAATTTGATTGAATATTTGATGTCATTGAATAGCGACGTGAGATGCGAGTTCATGTCTGAATTTTACAGAATCGACGTACTGTTTGGTAGATATAGGTATATCTTGCGTGGATTTCAGGGATATCAAGTTAATTCAAATCTGATACAAGCCCGGTAGGTACGTTTCTCGCATGAACGGGCACAACAAATTTGGTCAAACGTATTCAATTACTGATAGGTCAGGATCAAATTGCTTTTAGGTGGAATTTCTGAGCTACATACTAAGGCGAAGAATTTATTTGATTAAAAAAATAATAAACTGCTTAGGTTTCTGGCTAAAGTACAAGAGGCTAAGTAAGCATTATACTATTATTTTCCCACTGCCGAACAAAGGCCTCTTCTCTTACTGGGAAGGCACAAGCATTGATCACCACGCTTGGTCAGCGGAGATTGGCGATTTCAGATTTACATTAATTATAAGTTCAGGTCTCCCCACTATGTTTTCCTTCACCGATGTCGGTGATGTTCAAGATAAACTTGGTAAGTACATATGAAAGAGAAAAGTCACATTGGTACTTGACCGTGTCCGGTTGCGAACACACAGCCTCGGCTTATTAATACAGTTTCAACTATAACCAACACGCAATTAAGCATTTTACCAAAAAAAAGTCTTTTTCAAAGCAATCAAGCAAAATGCTTAACGCCACTTAGTTTGATGGGGAGTATGCGTAGTTAACTGCTATATAGTGTATCTTTTTACACCCACAACCCGTACATAAGTCTGCGCGTTGTTTGAAAGAGATACCGCGCCCCCGGAACGCGAAGGGCACAAGAAGGAATATAGATGGGTTTTAGTCAGTAAAAGTCTGACACTCCCTCCCGGCCCGCCCAGGGCGGGTGAAGTCATTTGATGATTTCCCATTTTGAAAAAAAAAAATACTGTACGGTTGAATGCACCGAAAACACAAAGTTTTGTATGCGTTACACGCTAAAATAAGCAGTGTTCTTTCTCATCTATACTAATAATATTATAAAGCTGAAGAGTTTGTTTGTTTGTTCGCGCTAATCTCAGGAACTACCGGTCCGATTTGAAAAATTCTTTTTTTGTTGGATAGCCCATTTATCGAGGAAGGTTATAGGCTATATAACATCACGCTACAAGTTACGGGAGCGAAGCAGTATTCAAAAACGTAACTTAAGGCGGATGAATAAAGCCACGCGAACGAAGTCGCGGGCAGAAGCTAGTCAAAAATAAAAGTCGTTTCCAGCAATAATTTTTACACTCCATATTATTTAGTTTGTTGAGCAGTATGTGTAGTTAAGAGCTATGTGGTAGGTTTTTTTACACCCCGTAGGTACATACCTGAAAGTTTTATCAGTTAAACATCATCATAATATAATAACAGTCCATTCTTTCTAACATTATGAGTTAACTTTTTTAAACAAACCATACAGCGATCCTTTTAAAACTTTCGATAGGCATAACTTCGGCTTTTAATTTCGGCACTCCCCGAACTGTTTCAATGAAATCGAAAGGAAAGGAAAATGGAAGAATTTTGAAGCAAAAAATATTAGCTACAAAGAAGTTACTTATACGATTTAAAAGTAAATAAAAGAAGAGTCGAGGGAAATCAGAAATCGCTATAAGAAAGCATGTTTATTTCTTTATTGAAGTTTCTTGGGACGAGATTGATACGGGAAAAACCCAGCTTCTATATAAACTTTTATCTTATGATTTATAAATGCTTTTCGTATTTGTAAATTGTCTACCGATAAGTACCAATATAATATAGTCGAAGAGATTTTTTGTTTGTGTGTGCTCGCTAATCTCTGATATTGCCCGTCGGATTGGAAAAAATCTTTCATATATTTTAGCCAAATTCATGAGGAATAGGATAGGCTATATAACATCATGCTACGACTCACGGGAGCAGAGCAGTACCTAATGATGTAACTTACCGTGGGTAAAAAAAAGCGAACGAAGTCCCGGGCATTAACTAGTTTGTTATAAAATTATATGATTGGAAGGGACATCGTGTGAAAAACTTAAACCATGTTCATGTTCACTCCTATTTAAAAAAAATGCAACCCTCTTGAAATATAATTATGTTACAGCTATTTAATTTTTAATAACAGACAGAAATTGACATCTTTAGGGGTCTAAAATTGCCAGAGGAAAGAGTTACCGCGGCTCTAGAACGCAAAGGGCATTAGGAGGAGCACGGATAGGTTTTAGTCAGTAAGAGTCTGACACTCCCTTTCGCCCCGCACAGAGCGAAAGAAGTCATTTGATGATTACCCACCCTAAAAAAAAGTAATTAGTAAGTATTTAGTATTATAAACGGAATCCTTGATAAAAGTCTGCTCCACAATGTCCCTTCCCCCATATTCATTATGTTAACAATTTTTTTCTTAGTGAAACCACTCATCCTGAATAATAATTAAGTGTGTAAACAGACTGTAACATTTTATCAGGCAACCCGCAACGCCAGTCACAGACAAGCTACCTCTTTTGTTTACACACTCGATTGAACATGAAATGAAAACCCGATTTAATTATATCATGTTATGTAAATGTTTACATCGCGTGTTTATTTAAAAATCTGTATGGAAATGGGGACTGAATTTTATATGATATTATACTCCCGGACTCTTAAAAGTGCTTTCAATTATCTGTAGAGAATAAATGATGAGATGACGGCTAAGCGATTGGCTGCGGCAATGCGTGTCGCGAGTTCGATTTCCACACGGAAGAAATTTTGTGTTACCTGCAGTTAGTTGTTACGGAGCTTGTTGTTTTTGTATGTGAGTTTATATGGTTGTAAATGGGCATTTTCATTTTAAATGGCGCAGGCTGTTTTTCGGTTGTCCCATGACTAAAATATGATGAAAAAAATATTTGCAAACAATTTTTTTAAGAAAAATCTATTGTACCCTGTAGGTATTTTTATAAATATGTGGATTTAATTTATTAGTTCCTTATAGAGCACGTATTTAATTTTATTTAAATTAATAATGTTGCGGAATCGTGTAAAATCATGATGTCCCCATGTCAGTTTGCATCATTGCATTCAATTTTTTCGTTATTTTTTGTACGACAGCTAACGTAGCGACACTTTCATTGTATTGTTAGATAGTTAATTTATCCTTTAAACTAAGCATTTCATCTCAGTTAGTGAAGAAAATATATAATAGTTTAATAAAAAGCTTGTCCCACGAATTCGCGACTACCGGACATGTCCGGATAGTCACGCGGTTTTTACTATGAAATACACACATTTATCATCAAAATTCGGTTTTAACGGTAACTCTGGGTACAAATTTCAAAGTATGAAATGTTATTTTGAAGTTAGTCGCACTAGGTGTCCAGCTAGTGCAGTAAGTTTTGCAGCACAATAAATGGTTAAAAAAGAACTGTTGTAGTTAGTAACGTTTTTTTCATGAATATAAAGTTTGTCATTTTTTCTTTTTTAGGTATACATAACTTATACACTGCTGAAAGCATAAAAGTACAATTTTACAGCTTTCTGATAATATTGTTTAAGTATTTAAATTTAGTTTAAAAAACGATCTATATCCGTCACGTCCTGTTAGTAACTAGTTGTAGTGAACTATACACTACAACTAGTTACTAACAGGACGTGAGTGTAGTAGTTTTTGAAGCCTATTTATTTTAACCTGCGCCATTTAAAATGAAAATGCCCAAATACACCCAATAGGAGAAATTCGAAGTGGGGGTTGCGTTAAAAAATAAAGAAAAACCTAATGACAGTGTTTATCTCATAATATGTTAACATCTCTTAACAGTATTATTTTAATATTATTTTGTCTTGAGCACTGTTTGATTTTCAACACTTGGCTCAGCGCCGAGAGAGATTACAAAGTAATAATAAAATAGTAAGAGATGATGGTAGGCTCCCTAAATAGTCTACATTAAAATAATGTGGCCCTTGTATATGTGTTCTTAAGTTAGCAAGTACCTTGACCCTTGAGATAACCTAAGGACATCACATAAAAAGACCGCTTACGTGGTCAATACGCATCATCATCATCGTCATGTTAGCCCCAAGACGTCAGGTCTGTGGACGGTGAGCAATGGGTAGCTCACCGTCCGTACGTTATTAACTAACTACAGACCGTGTCGACGAAGGCGCGTTCGTGTTCCACGCGCGCCCCAAAGAGATGTCAGCAAACAATAAGGGGCCACTCAGGGCTGATGCCTGCCGGGGCTGCGGGTTGTTCGTAAGAGATACCGCGCCCTCGGAACGCAAAGGACATAAGAAGGAACATGAATGGGTTTTAGTCAGTAAAAGTCTGACACTCCGTCCCCGCCCAGGCGAGATAAGTCATTTGATGATTTACCATCGGTAAAAGAAAGCCCTAAGACGTCCAATACTGGACAGCCACATAGATTTTAATACCCAAATTCTCATTAACATAATATATTTGAAGAATCTATTAAAACCAAAATTGAATGGAAAAAGCCGAACATCGCACATTATGAGGTGACAAAGTGCGAACACACTTTTAATGGCTACCCTCATTTCCATAATGTTTTACATTTTATCGGCCGCGATCAATATTGTGAACAGTGGTCGAATTAATTGGTATTCATTAATTCAATGAAAATGTTTCTGTTACGGTTGTTTATTAGATTTTTATGTTGGGTTTTTGTTTTTGAACATAAAATACATGGAAAATATGGTGGTATAATAGTGTAAAATGTATTTTCCAGACCGGTTTCGGTCATGGCGGCTTATCTCAATGGAGACTAGCCAAGTATATAGGAGATATTATAGTATACAAATGTGTGCGCAATTACAGGTGTACTCCCTCTGCCCTATATCTCATAGTCCGATGGGACGGAAATTCGCCACAATCAGGAAGAGATTAGGCGCAAGACCAACCAGTGCTTTCAGTGACACGGGAGTGTCACACCACCAACTTCCAAACTCCGGGCTGCCACTAAGAAATTCGTAATCGAAAAACCCAATAACACTTTTTGCCCGACCTGGGAATTGAACTCAGGACCCCACGCTTAACAATCGCGCTTGCAACCACATGACTAACGGATCTGTAAGAGTAGGCAATTTATGATTACACCAAAATGAACTCAAATGAACTTAAATTTACCTCATAAAATTATATTTTACCTACAAAATTTTCGCAAAAAACCGACCCAATTTAGTAGTATAAAAGCTGAAAACTCGGCAACAGTCAACCAATTTGTAAAGATATTAGAGAAAATAGTTATTTCTGCTACACAAGAATATGTGAGAGCTTGTTATATACTTTGAACCATGTAAACGATTTCAGCTTCTTACGACAGCCGCTCGTGAAAGCCGATTACTGAAATGATGAAGGTAGATACACCTGTTATCGTCTAGGTATTTTTTATTCAAACGTGTTGATGGCCCCGTGGTTAAGGACTGCCTCTCATACATGAGGTTGTGGGTTCAAATCCGGGCAAGTACTTTGTGTTTATCTTGGACATTACTAACATTGGTGAAGAAAAACATCGCGACGAAACGTGAAGTTGTAGTTAATATTAGTCTGAAATCGCCAATTCGCCTTGAGCAGGATGGTGATCAATGCTCGTACCTTCTCCATATAAGAAATGAGAAAACAAAAGCTGCTCGACTGCCTCGATGGCCTAGTGGTCCTAAGCGCGACTGCTACGCTAGAGGTCTTGGGTTCGATTCCCAGGTCGAGCAAAAAGTGTTATTGGGTTTTTCTATTAAATTCTCAGTAGCAGCTCGGAGTTTGGATTTGTGCCCGATTAATGGCAATAGGCTCGCCTCCTATTACATGGGACCTAAATATACCGGCGAACTGTGGGTGTGCATAAGTACACCTCTGCCTAACCCTTCGGGGAATACAGGCGTGATGGTGGTATATTTAAAACAATAGCCTGATATTATTATTATTTTATTCAACCTATCTTGTCCCACTGCTGGGTAACAGCTCCCTGCTCCCTTACAGCCTTCCACTCATCCCTGTATGTTGCCTTCTTTGGCCAATCTCCCATAAACGTCTCTATAACATCACGCCAGCGTTTCCTAGGCCTTCCTCGGTGATGACGCCCATCTTTCGGAACCCACTGCTAACGATTTTGGCCCACCCGTCAGTATGTATTTTGCATATATGGCTAGCCTAATCCCACTTTTATCGTTTTGGGCGCTAGTGTACTCCAGTATTTTTTTAGGTTCAACCGTTATTTAAGTCATAGTATTTTCATCCCCTTTAAAAGTTATCTCTCCCCCACTTCTATTTAGTTTACTTTATTCAACAAGTAAATTAGATTAATTACGTAAATACGTAATTTTCCCAAAATACGTCCACCCATTTTGTCTTATCCCTAATGAAAATCTCGGGGGAAACAACAATAAACGCGGACGACAATAGTCACCCTTACCCTATCTTCTGTACAACAGATCTTCGTATAAAAATGCTTACGCTGACTCTAGTTGTTCTGATACTAGTAATTTTCAAATAAAACGTGTTTACGCACGATTTGCGAAAAATTACAGATAGGAATTCTTATATTTTCGAAGTTGGGCTTTGAAAGTCGTTTAACGGTAAAGAAGCTATAATTTTCCTATTACCTGGTTATATTGTAATGTATTGGTAGCTTTTTCTAGTAAAAGGCTTTCTTCGTTTCTTTCTGCGTATGTAAGTTAGTAATATTTCGTTTTAAATTTTACGTGCGTGGTGAGCGAAGGAATCAAAAATATATTTTATTTTATTGTTTAAAAAATCGTTGCCCCTCACTAAGAATTTCCATACACAAAATAAAAGGAAAAATGTTTTGCTCAATAAAATTCCTTTCAGATTTTTAGTCACTTAAAAAGAAAAACAAAAGAAATGTGGAAATTACTACGAAGTAGTTTCAAAATCTTTCACGAACTTTAAGCTTTTCAATATAAATAACCGTTATTTTACGGGACATTATTTGGTTTAATAGGATACACACACACATGATAAGGCGAAAAAAGAAATGTTTAAGTACATAAGTAAGAGTTAATCTATACTAATATTAAAAAGAGAAAAGATTTTTTTGCTTGTTTGTTTGTAACGAATAGGCTCCCAAACTACTGGACCGATTTTAATTTTGTTTTCACCAACAGATAGCTTCTTTATTCATGAGTAACATAGACTATATAATATCACGCTACGACCCACGGGAGCAGAGCAGTATCCAAAAACGTAACTTAACGCGGGTGAAATGAGTCACCCGGATGAAATCACGGGCAATTCGCTAGTTGTAGTATATAATAAGAAATGTGATGTCGTCAGTATAAACCGTATTACTAACTTTACTAATCAACTAGGTACCTATTACACAAACATTACACGCAACATGAACCGCGGAATGCATTGTAGTCAAAGCATAGTTGACCGATTACAAATCAAGTGCATACGTAGGGTGATTGATAACTCAATATATTCCTTATAAGAGGATAAACTAGAGCCTCAGACCAACAAAAAAAGAAAGACGGCGCGCCGCGAACATCAAAAGTGAAGCCACTTTTTATCTATGTGTGTATCGAAGGGTTGCCATTTGTTAAATTTTTTCCCTATAATTTGGGGATATTTTTGTGGGTAGCACTAGGATAATAATGTACGAGTAAGATATTGTTGAGTATGGTATTGTACCACAATAGTTGCGAAGGCTTCTACTCCAAAAAAAAAACGTATATTTTCAATCAACTTTATTAAATTCAAAAAGCCATCGAAAACCCCGCTGGTTTTCGATGGCAACCATTCTGGATCATTCCGACTATTTCTTATAGCTACTATCCATTTATTTTTTATTTCATTATTAATTGGAAACCTAAAATATTAAATACATAAAAAGAAAAAAACTAGTAGTAAGAAATCATAATTATTTATATTAACCGAATGGGGAAATTTTAAATCGTATTATGGCAACCCTCACACTTTATGTCACTGCTTTCGTTCGTTGAGGTTTTGTGTTCCGAGTAACCTAAAATTCACAGTTTATTAATAGAGAAACGATGTTATTTCATGTACTTACAAGTGAAAAGTGATTCCGTGAGACTTTTTATGTAATTTGCTGTTGTTTTTGCAACTTTTCACTACTCAGGAAGGCATAATTCTATGTTTTAAATCTAAGTTTACTTGACGGCGACTCGTGACGTACTAAGAGTGATGAGCATGGTTTTAGTGTAGGTGTGTGCGTGAGCGTGTATGTTTACTTGCAGGAGCACGGTTTTATGGCTTCACTTTTGATGTTCGCGGCGCGCCGTCTTTCTTTTTTTGTTGGTCTGAGACTAGAGCTAATCTGCAACAAAGACTTCCAAAAACATTTTAATGTACCTTTTTACAAAAACTGTCTTTGTAAAAACTATTCAACTTTCGGGTCAAATCACTTTTCTGAAACCTCATAAACGTCTGAAAGTAATTTCATTTAGTGTAGGTTCAGTATCCGAAAGGCAAGAGATAATTTAAAAGTGCTACCTTTATCTCATAATCAACCCATTATCTATCCATTTTCAAGCCTTTATTACAAAAACCTCGCGGTTTTACCCTCATTAAGTTACATCTTTGGTTACTGCTCCATACTCGTGTGTCGTAGCGCGATGTCATGTAGCCTTTAACCTTCCTCAATAAACGAGGTAGGTATATAACGCAAAAATATTTTTTCAAATCAGATCAGCATTTCTTGAGGTTAGCACGTTCATACGACAAACAAGCTCTCCAGCTTTATATTATTACTAAGTTATTATCTGGGTTAAGTTACGTCTTTAGTTACTGGTCCGCTCCCGAGTGTCGTAGCGTAATGTTATATAGCCTTCATCGATAAACGGACTAACCAATACAAAAATATTTTTTCAAATCGAACCAGCATATTCTGAGATTTGCCCGTTAATACAAACCAAAAGAAACTCTTCATCTTAATAATATTAAAGTATAGATTACTTAGTATAAGCTCTAGTTAATCCCCTTTCAGGGAATGCATCAAATTACCAATCACCCTGTAGATTAATCGACTAAACCACATCGGTAAACCGCATCATCACAAGGGCATTATCGCGATTGGTTGGTTTACGTGATTGGATGTACCATCATTATTATTATTGTCATTTAAATGGTTTACGTGTACCAATTGCAGTTACATAAATATATTGTAATCTTATACAAGAAATATGTCTGTTTGGGAAAAGGCTTCTAGCTTGGGTTTCATAAGAAAGTGACATTATTTATTTATTACTATTAATTACAACGGTTACACGACAATTAATTAATAACAAATGAATTACAAAAGTACAAAAAAAAAACATATAATTTCTACTGTTTTATACTGCTTGCAATTACTGAGATGATTTTTGACTGACTTAAGAGTTACAATACATGTTTCGGAGGCAACAGTAAAGAATCAGAAATACTAATAACTTAATATTGGTTCATGACGGAACCAACATTGATATAATGTGAAAAAAGTCAGCTGTTTCATACATTTTGATAGTGTTGAAGTGATTTTTTAGGGAACAGGAAACAACAAGTTATTTTCATCGTGAACTAGGACAGGCTGAATCAAGCGATAAGTTTAGGAGAATGAGGAACGGGGTGGAAAGTTTCTCATCCTCCATTGAAAATTAAGGCTTTTCCAACCAGACGAGGGATATCTCTGACGGGCCTGTTGGTCTAGTGGTTAGTGGCAATGACTGCTAAGCCGGAGGTCGTGGGTTCGATTCCCACCCAGGACAAACTTTGTGTGATGAGCATGATTGTTTGTTCTGTGTCTGGGTGTGATTTATCTATAACATGTATGTATTTATAAATTATATAAGTATGTATATCAGTTGTCTAGTTACCATAACACAAGCTCTGCTTAGCTTGGGATCAGATAGCCGTGTGTGAGTTGTCCCAAGATATTTATTTATTTTATTTATCTCTGGTGGGCTACTGTCGGATTTCTGTGTATACGCTAATGTCGCAAAGAGCTTTGCTATTACGATATTAGATACATCAGTTGTAGTTCTTATGTCCTTGTCACAAGAGTAATTTTCGTTTAGCTTGTATAAGCAGAAAATAAAAGTACAACACATCGAAGCTACAAATGCATAACAAAACAAGCCAATGTCGAGAACATAAATGATACAAAGCGACTCCATTACTTAAGGCGACGTGACAGCGGACCGTCATTTGTTTGACAAACGATTGATACATCGCAGTCTCCGGAATTCGGGAAATGGTTTACTGGTCCAAGATCCTGGAATCGACAGAGCTATGTCATATTAGACCAGCTGGGGGATGGATAGAGGAATAGGTATATAGGTAAGAAGATACATACATACGCATCATCACGCCTGTATTCCCCGAAGAGTTAGACAGAGGTGTATACACACCCACAGATCGCCGGTATGTTTAGGTCCCATGTAATAGGGGGTGAGCCTATTGCCAATAACCGGGCAAAAATAATAACTCTGAGCTGCTACTAAGATTTTCATAGAAAAACCCAATAACACTTTTTGCTCGACCTGGGAATCGAACCCAAGACCTCTAGTGTAGCAGTCGCGCTTAGGACACCGAGGCAGTAGCCAAGTAGAAGTTAAGAAAGATTAGCTAGTAGTAACTAAGAAGATATGAGTAATTGAAGTAGTTTTAAGGCTGTCTGTCAATTGAGGCGGGACGACGCTGCGGAGTGGAATAACGGATAAACAACCAATTATCCAATAGGATTGCAAAAAACCTCCGCTCCACTCCAATGGATTAATCCTATCGGTTGGTGATTCTTCGTTTTTCTGCTCCGGAACCTCTCTCCGATACAACTAACGGGCAGCCTTAAGCGGAGTTTTGTTTTCAGAAATCAGGTAAATAAGTACATAGGATATAGGTATGTCCATTTTTTAAATCCACGATTATACACTATACATTTCTAATGACAAATTAATCCAAGAAAAAAAAAAAACTCTACTAATTATTAAAAAAAAAACAAAGTCGCATCGCGCCGTCTTTCCCTCCGACGCTTAGATCATTTAAAGACGTAATGGAATTTCGTGCGGTTTTCATCAATAGATGGAGTGATTCAAAAGAATACGTATAGAACATCACGCTACGACTAACGGGAGCGAAGCAGTAACCAAAAACGTACCTGAACGCGGGTGACACCGCGGGGTAGATATATAGGGTGTTTGGCGCATGAACCGACACAATTTTTTCAGGGATTTGGGAGGTCATTAGCTAGGTTCTACCCATACACCCTTTGTCCCAAATGTCACGGTTGGTTACATATTATGATTTTTTTAAGAAAATGAATAAAATGCCCAAAATGTTTCCTTTAATAAGAAATAACTTTTTTTTTTTACTTTTTTTTTGTAGAGCCTAGCTAATGACCTCCCAAATCCCTGAAAAAATTGTGTCGGTGCATGCGCCAAACACCCTGTATAGTATAGTACTTTATAAATCGGATTCACCAACATTTTCCACCATTTTTTCGACCATTAAAATTATTACTTGATAGCATCCCCAAATTGCCTCGCATTTTAAAACATTCCTTTCGCTACAAAGAGGATTAAAGGAGATTGAGCAACTTACTATGGCACTTGGTTGCGCAACTTTTTACACAGTATAGTAGTGAAAATTGGACACAAATAAGGGGTAGTGTCATACTTTAAAACAAGGTTAAATTCAAAATTAAATATTGTGGGGTTTTTGAAAAATCCATGTACGTAAAATATTGACCATGGAATCCGTTGCCTCTCTGATTTGGCGTCTAGGCAGCGGGTGTGCTAATAAAAGAGAACAATTCACACAGCGCGACATGCTTTAAGTCTAGAACAAATCACCGTGGACGTAAAAACGTTCTAACAATTCACTTCGCAGCACACGCACAAAAAGAGTCAAATTGCTCGATGTAGTAGATAGACGTGGAGCCTCCACGTCTATCTACTACATCGAGTTGAGTTTTAGGATTCGTCCACGGTGGAGGAATCCTAAAACTCAACTCGACACGAATTTATATTTATTAGCAGATAAAAGCTAAAAACAATATTCTCGCCTTAACCCGCAGATGACACGGTAAGTAAACAAAACAGAAAACACGATTTTGTTTGACATTTGACATATCATCGAATAGTGTTGTGCCACAACAATAGACTAAGGGGCATCATAACATTATCGATTATATCTTAATTGTTTTATTTTTGCCTAGAAATTGTTTTTTAACGAAAGAAATAGTACCATAATTAAAGAATAATAATAATGACAACTCTTAATACTTTTTAGTTGCGAATGTAGATTTTTTGTTGTCCTATGATTTATGTTAGTGTTTAATCGATCGATTATAAATGAAAAAGGAGTCGCTTCACTATTTTGGAAGGAATGACGTATATATTGTATTAAATTATTAAATACTAAATAAAATGAAAATAGAAACTCCACAAATGATTTCAATGAATTTAAGTAAAAAATCAATAAAAATAATATTATGAATTATACATTAACTCAAATGGCCATACGCGTCAAAAAGTGAATCTATTCGTGCTCAATCTCCTTTGTAAAAAAACGAGGGTTAAAATTTCAGTTTTAAAATAGGCTGGCTTATTGCTTCAAAAGACTGTGTTAGATCTTATCTTAAACCATTAATTAAGCCCTAGGGATATTACTTTGATCATTTGATACCTATCTAGATAAAATAACGTCACGTCTAAATTGCTTTTTATTTCCTTCAGTTTTATATTATTTGGCAAAATAGGACATGATGGAGAATCTGACACTCAGTGTGATTGTAAAGCTCTTGATCAGATTATGACCCATGTACTGGAGTGTCTCAATTGCCCGTGCAGCCTTGAAGACCTGCACATAGATCGCCTTTGTCGCAGCAATAAACGTGACCACTTACTGGAGACAATTAGTTCAAATTATTATAAACTAGCTTTCGCCCGTGACTACTAAAAATCATGATTCGAAAGATACGTGGTGCTTTTATTTTTTTACTAGCTTTTGCCCGCGACTTCGTCCGCGTGGATTAATAGTTCCCGTTCCCGGGGAATTTCCGGGATGAAAACTATCCTATGTCCTTTCTCGGGTCCCAGACTATATCTGTACCAAATTTCATTGAAATCGGTTCAGTGGTTTAGGCGTGAAGAAGAGACAGACAGACAGAGTTACTTTCGCATTTATAATATTAGTTCGGATTTTATCATAAGAACGTTATTTTTTCTCGAGAACACAGGATGGAAGATACCCTATATCTGTTACTAGCTGTTCCCCGCGGTTTCACCCTCGCTGCTCAGCACCTGTTGGTCGTAGCGTGATGTTACATAGCCTATAGCCTTCCTCAAGAAATGGACTATCCAACACAAAAATAATTTTTCAAATCGGACCGGTAGTTCCTGAGATTAGCACGTTCAAACAAACAAACAAACTCTTCAGCTTTATAATATTAGTATAGATTGTGTACCTGACAACGTACATTCAAAATTTCTGGATGATCGGTTCAGTGGTTGCGTGAAAAGGAGACAAACATACTTACTTTCGCATTTACAATATTAGTTAGTATCTAGCATCGATACGAAAATAAGAAAAATGTTATGTAAACAGAAAAATGTTCTCTGTATTGCTTGACCCATTTCAGAAATAAGAAGACGGGAAGATGGGTCAGGTAATATTGGGCCTTGACTGTACACGGTTCTGTTGTATTTTTAGTTGACCTACCGATGACCTTTTCATTTTTGGGGCTTTTTATTTTAGTCTTCGGTTGACATGCGACCCGCAAGGGCGGTCTATGAATAGTAGAAACGTTAGGTTTTGTTTGGAAAATATTTATAGCACAAGTGGGTGTAGTTTTGCCAGAATGAACCAACCCACGTCAGAGTTTGACCCATTTTCCGAAGATAATTGAAGTGATTTTAGTTTTTTAACGCCTGACTAATTCGAAATCTATTCTAAATAGTAAGTAGTAGTATGGGTCGTAGGTTTATTTAATTTTTATTGCTTGATAGCCTTGCACATTGAATTAAGTTCACAAAGCCAATTAATTTGACACACATATATATTTCATTTTCTAGTTTATATTATTTATTTATATGGGTATTATGAGTTGAGTCGTTTTGGCAGAACTATGTTCAGACAAGTGTTAGGTATGCAGAACTATTTCCTTATGTGATTGTTATTATTTATTAGTATTTTCACCGGATGAAAGATGCGTAGTGAATTTAAAGCTCGTCTAAATAACACAATTAATAAAAAAAACGGCCAAGTCCGAACGCCCTGCAAAGACCTACCTTGACCTTATTGGTGAGGTTCTTCAGAAAGGTCAGGTGCGCCGTACTCGTAACCGGCGTGCTTGTATGACCAGATGTATGAATGTGGACGAGGCGAAAGGAGTGTGTAAGGATCGTAGCACGTGGCGGTCCGTGGTTTCTGCCTACCCCCATGGGAAAAAGGCGTGAGTTTATGTATGTGTATGCCAAGTCCGATTGAACTCGCGCACAAAAGTTATAAGGTACAATGTTCACTATGTACTTAAAACAAAAAAAAAACCGTTTATTGCATGGGGACTTTCTTTATTTTATAATAATTCTTTGTTATTATGGTGACTATAAAGTATTACACTACCTACTTACTTTTATTTTTGTTTTACTTTACTTACTTTACAGTCTATATATACACTTTGTGGAAATATCAAGTGTCAACAGGGTTGCATTTGAGATCCTTTGGAACCCCAAACTACTTCAATTAATTAAACAAATTCTCAGTATTATTTTAAAGGGAAACGCTCACTTAATCCACGCGAGACAATTACCATAGATGCGGCGTAGATATTATTAATCTGTTGAATATTTATAACGCACAGGTAGACGGGCGAATTTTCATATTGTGGGATTATACGCCTTCACGACCGTTAAATGTACGTCATCTTTTAATTCATTGGATCAACGGATGAATAATAAGCGGCGCGATATAATAAATCATATGGAAATATATTCCTGCCTTTACTGTTTTGGGTAGATACGCACACACACACGCACGCTACAGTAAATATATACTAATACGAATTAGACTGAAGAAATTTATATTTGATTTAAACGTGCTAGTGTGTGGAATGCTATTCGGTTTAAAAAAAAAGTTGTATGAGATAGCCAGATTCATTAAAAATAGTGTACGCCACATAACATTACATCCATGAAAACTTGGTAAATTTTTAATTAACTATAAAAATAATTTATATTTAGCCAAGAATTGGCGAATCAATAATATCACAATTTTGCCATAAAATATGATAAAAACTTTGTTTTCATTTTTCACAAAATAATTAGGCATAAAACGATTACGATCAAAACACAGAACAAAATAATAATAAAAAAAAGTATAATAAAAAGCACGCAGATGCCTCATTATGACTTTAAAAGCAGTATAATAAGAGCCACTTTACGTGCAAAGTGTGTTGCAAACATTATTATTACAAATCAATATTATTTTAAATGAAAATAAAAATCCACAACATCATAGCATATTATAAATTTGAATGGCCAACAATCCTAACCAATTTACCTACATTACGCCAAAGAAGTGTAAATATAAAAGCGTTGTCAAATTGAATCTATCGGTTAGGTGGCAAACGAATGTGATTCCCGGCGGCCGAGCTGAGTGAGCGGACGGAGCGACTGGAGCGGAGCGAGCACAAATGCAATTTGCGTCGTTTCGACGATCGGGGGCGACTTTTAAAATTTCCCTTTGAGCGGTGACGGGGTTATGTGTGCATTTATGTTAGTGGTTGCAGTTTAAGGTTTATTAAATATATTATTTTGAGGTTCTCTTTTAGAACATAAAAGTGGGATATTTTAATGGGGTCTAGTAACCTTTAAACAGCGTTATTTGTTTTATTTTATTTATT
The DNA here is from genome assembly GCA_932526535.1 of Caradrina clavipalpis. NCBI lineage: Eukaryota > Metazoa > Arthropoda > Insecta > Lepidoptera > Noctuidae > Caradrina > Caradrina clavipalpis. Next base: position 6,639,322 of record OW052110.1, read on the forward strand.
TATCTCATGGACAGCAATAGGAACGAATATTTTCCTGCCTTAAGAGCAATTTTTTTTTTATATACAAGGTTACTTTTCATTCGCCTGCCATATTTCAGGGAGTGAAGCTACTCATAAACATGGAAAACTGCTGCTAGAGGAACAATCAAGAAATATGAAAAAAATAATCCACTATTTCGTACATTTTGATCAAAGTTGGTTCCAATAAGAAAGTTGGATATTTATTCGTGACTACTTCCACCACCTGAAAGATAATATTATTATTTTGTTTTTTTTTTACCGACCAAATACTGTTTTTTTTTTACCGACCAAATACCGTCTATCTATATTTTATTCTGAATTTAATTGCAATAAATGTTCTTATAATAAATCACTCAACCTCCAAACAAAAAATAAATCTCTAGCAAAGAAAAAAGAACTTTATTTACATTCACATCTTCGCACACAATAAAACAGTCATTTTACGATCTCGAATGACTATTTAAACAGTTTGAAGATTAGAATTTCAGTGAAATTAACTTCTTTTATGCTCTACGCTTTGAAATTCGTGGAGCTGATTTATTTTATCGTTTATTTATAACTGAACTAAACGTAGTATGCTGAAAATAAAACACTTTGTAGTAGGTATTAGAGTTCTTTATCCAGTGTAGTCCACTATAATCTTGTCGTCAATCAGCCTTGCTGTGTTCTGGTTTGAAGGGTTCTACTTATGGACGCCGGTGTGCTTACAGGGACCTAAAACCATTTGAAATTCATCTCTGGAACGGCTTCGCACCTGGGACGCTTTTGTCATTGTAAAGGACTGACCACTTAAACACTAGCTGGACTATTCTGCTAGAGTTTAAAAGCTGAAGAAACGTTTTTGTTTTAACGCGCTAATCTCCGACACTACTGGCCCTCTAGCCAAGTCACAAACGATAAACGCAAACGCTGAGTAGGCTTTAATAGATCTTCAACTTTATGTGAAGATCTAATGAAGATTGCATAGCGTTTTCGTTCGTTCCAGTCGCTAACGCTTAAAAATCTTTAATAGATTTTCAACTTAAGGCTCTTAAGTATTAAGTTGAAAATCTATTGGTACCTACCGAGCGTTTACGATTATCGTTTGTGACTTGGCTAGGGGGCTGGCCCTCTAGCCAAATCAATGTTATTTGTAATCGAAAAAATATCGCAGTGATGGCATGAACATATAACTTTTAGCTTCCTCAACTACCCTTTTTCCACTATTATTACCAAAAAAAAAACGACAACACACTAGTCAGTAGACAACATGAACCAAAAATATGCAAATATCCACTACCGAACAGGAGCTGCTCCACAACAGCACGAGAACACAGGAATTTACATACGTATTCTATCCGAAACGAATAAACCTCAGCGGTATTTCAACAATTCGTTCTACGTACTCACTAGGCACTCTGGGCTATTTTTAACCGACTACGAAAATGAGAAGGTTGCTTCCGCAGTTCTTATTAAAAATACATTACGATTGAGTAAAGCTTAATGGAAGTGATTTATGTAGGACTAGTTGTCAAAGGTCAGGTGCGCAGTACTCGTAACCGGCGTGCTTGTATGACCAACACCTGTAGCCATGTAACAAACGATAAACACAAACGCTGAGTAGGCTTTAATAGATCTTCAACTTTATGTGCTTGGTTTTAAGTTGGAGATCTAATAAAGATTGCATAGCGTTTTCGTTCTTTCCATTCGCTAACGCTTAGAAATCTTTAATAGATTTTTAACTTAAGGCTCTGGCTTAGAAAGTTTAAAATCTATTGGTACCTACCGAGCGTTTACGATTATCGTTTGCGACTTGGCTAGAGGGCCAGATGTATGAATGTGGGCGAGGCGAAAGGAGTGTGTAAGGATCGTAGCAGTTGGCGGTCCGTGGTTTCTGCCTACCCCCATGGGAAAAAGGCGTGAGTTTATGTATGTAGTTGTCAAATATTTTGTTAAATTTATAATGAGACCAGCATTGGTATTAAAGGTCGTGGAGAGTCGCTGGATACGGGCAAAGCAGGATCGGTCATAGTGACTATCTTTAGAGGAGGCCTATGGCTAGTAGTGACCGTCGTTCGGCTGATATTATGATGATGATGAATACTATTCTGTAAAAACCTCAAAATGAACGGGAAGTGAGTTTGAGGTGAGCTGTTAATCCATAACATCATGTGAGATGACAGCTCATCTCAAGCTCACTAAAACTAAATTCAACGGTGGCCATTTTTAAAATATAAACTTTCAGGATTGAAAGCAGGAGTGCGTTTGCAAATGTAAAATAAGCTCCTGCAATAAAAGTCAAATCATTTATTTCAATAAGACCATTAAAAGGCATTTTTGAACGACATATAAGAAAATCATACATACATACATAAACTCACGCCTTTTTCCCATGGGGGTAGGCAGAAACCACGGACCGCCACCTGCTACGATCCTTACCACACTCCTTTCGCCTCGTTCACATTCATACATCTGGTCATTCAAGCACGCCGGTTACGAGTACTGCGCACCTGACCTTTCTGAAGAACCTGTATAAGAAAAAAAACTTTTTAAAATCTTATTCTTCTATTACTACTTCTTATACTACCTATTTAACTAAAATAAGAATGATGGCTCCTTTATAAACTTCACTGAATCGCATTTGTCAAACTTTGCATAGAACATGCTGAGTCATTAACATGAAATATGTACGAGCCTGTTCAAGGAGAGTTCGATTCTTTTCCATATAATATACCTCGTACCAAGTACCAGATAACAAGGAGGCTAGTATACTAAGTTTTAGGAACGATCGCAGTCAAATCTCAGTCTTAATCTGTGAGAAATACGTCCAATTTTCTTAAATTGATTATTATCACTGAGATGGGATTGTGTCTAGATTTTAAATAATTTTATGTATTAAATTAGGGCTTCCGCCTTCGTCCGACTTTTTAACCGACTTCAAAAAAAGGAGGAGGTTATCAATTCAACTGTATTTTTGTTTAATGTTTTAACCGATTTCATTGTAGGACCGATTATTTATCGGACCGTTCAATGGACCCATAGTTTCGTGGCACCGATTTTATGTAGGACGTGTGCGTTGGTATATTAATATTCATTTATGTTCCATTCCCCCCGACAAAAAAATCGGTCACCGATTGTCTGACAATGGCGAACCGCCCTAGCCTTCAGTTGTATCTCCCTATAATATACGGGATGATTCATAATTGAACGTATTCCATAAAATGCTTGGTAGTAAAAAGCTTTTCGCTATTCTCTACGCGAAAGCCTTTGCAGTAAATCTTTTAATAAAAACGTCGATTTTTTTTTCACAGAATGACTACAAAACACCCTGTTAAATATAATAAACGTAAAACAAATTCCTGATAAACAAATGATCGCGAACAATTCGATGAATCCACGCTTTACTCGTATGTACTGAGACCAGCACATCAAGCTAAAACAATCTGTCAAATTTCTTTAATAGATTTTCAACTTTATCGTTGTAGCATATGGTTCAAAGTTGATTGCGAAAGTTTGACAGTTTCAGGCAGCTTGATGTGCTGGCGTATGTACTTTACAATACAGTCCTGACAAAAATAAAGGCCAATAAAGGCCGAAGTAAAATATTCGCTTTGAGCCGATTTTTATATTGGAAATACGATTATTGTAGCACAATTTCGCCTGACTTTATTAATTTAAAACTCTTTAGATTTATAATAATTATTAGTATAGATTTCATTGTTTAATATCAATCATTTAAACTTTGTTCGATAAAACATAAGAGGTCTTAAACTATAGATACATTTCAGTGTTAACTTTTATGTTTCACAATACATTTGGTTTATAAATAAATTATCATTTAATTTATATAAATACAGCCAACCTAGACAAAAATTAGCGTCTACTATATTAAGGAACAATCGCAATCCAATCTCAGTCTCAATCTGTCAAAAATGCCTGTAATTTACATTTTTTCTTACATTGACTATCGCTGAGATGAGATTGCGACTAGATTTTGAACGTTACTAGAGTTGCCCTTCTGGTATTCTCAATTCAAAAATCGATCGAATTCACGTAACGTGTACTTCGCGCGCTAGTATAGGGCCTCTGTTGTTTGACTTCAATTGTCGCGAAATGCCGTACATTTTCATTAAAGGGAACTTGAATACGGGATTCCGAATTACATGCTGACTCAAGCAAATTACGTAGGAGTAAATAATACTCACGATTAAATGGAAATGGAAGTTGGAAGTTGTAACGTCATGTTGAAAATACACAATTAAATTATTTTGAAACAGTTAGCTTCAAGCTTATGTTTTGTTTAATAGAAAACTGAAATGGGCTCATTGTTTTCATAATTATAAACATTGTTATTAAGGGACCAACTCTGAAATCGCAATCAATCTGGTAATCCATATTATGTTTAGTGTTAAATAAAGTTCTTAAGTCATATTTATAATGTATTTTGTTTACTCTACACCTTTAACCATTATTAATCTACAATCACTTATCTAAAGAAACATTTTATATCAGCCATGAAAACCTGATTAATTTTCAATTAACTATAAAATTAGACTTTCTAGTTGCTTTGAAATCAATTGAGTTCGTAAAAAAAGTGGAATCAAAGATTACTATTGCCACATACAAGCTATGGGGGAATCGCGTTTTGACAGGTCATAAAAAGTATATCAAATGACTATAGATAGTGCAATCCACGAAGACGCGCCCCACTACTATTCCTTCTAACCGTTTATAGTATATGTGTGCAAGCTTGCGTCAATGTTTGAGTGTTGTCGGTACACATTAATTTCCTATGAGTACACACGCACACTACAATGAATAGACTAATCAGGAGAGAGCGTCATGGTCAAAATGAAAGATGCTGGAAAAGTGGTGGGGCGCGTCTTCGTGAATTGCACTATCTGTAGTAGTGTCTAATACGAAAAGCCAATTAATAAAAATACCTATCCCAACTTCTACAACTACTTAAACTACACGTAATAAATAACAGCGAGTCTAGCTATTATTCAGAACAAACTATAAATTCTCTACAAATCATAATAATCGCTTTAAAAGCAGCAGCAATAATCTTAAAAGCAAATAGAATATTTAGCATTTCATTTCACTGCAATGCATTTGAAGCTGGTTCATCTGTGTGGAGAACAATGGCGAGCTATTGTCAATGGATACTGAATGACAATGGATACGATTGTCTGTGCCTCCTAGTGGAAATCTTGCTTCGAAGTCTACATCCGATCTTTGGCCGATGGCGCACTATGGTAAATGCTAATGGGGTGGAAATAAGTAGGTTGCAATCTTGAATTTGAGGTTTGTTTTGCTGAAATGAGCCAACCTTGATTACGTCTATTACCTACATTATACAATAAGACATCATTATAGAAAAAACAAGCATATTGTAACCAAGATGTTATCAAAACCAAATTGAGAAAAGTGGCAGTGGAGTTACTTGCTCATTCTTCTCCATAGAGACCTACGTATTGGGACGAGCAACTAGCTTCAACTTTTTAACTTCTTGATGATTTAAAATTGCCTGTAATTAATGGTCTAATTAAAATAAATGCTTTGACTTGTCTTGACTTAACAAGTGAAGTTATTCAGTTGTTTGTTTGCATTTGTAAACACACCCACGATAGGAGAAATGCCTAGTTTACGAGGCTGTAGGTTCGCAATTAGGCACGGTCAATTAAAAATATCACCTTGTTTTGCTTTTATATAACTGATATCGGTGAAGGAAAACATCGTGAGGAAATCTGTACTTAATATAATTGTAATTAATATTCGTCCACGTGGTTTTTTGTACCCGTGCCAAGTTTCACCTTTGGTTACCGCTCCGCTCCCGTTGAGGAGAGGCCTTTATCCTGCAGTGGGACAATAATTGGATGGTTCTTTGAAAAGCATTTGTATCTAACGATATTGTTACATATTGGTATCTTGATTAACAAAACGTTTGTTATTTTCAAGTTTATAATATTGATGTCTGAATGCAAGCTTTTTACACGAAAATTTCCGATTTCCAAGATTAGCCTTTAATCCAAAACATTAGAGACTGAACTTGAAAACCAACGAAAACACATTTCCTAAAACAAATGGCTGGAGCCGATATTTTTGAAAGTACTTCGAGGGCAATCCCGGACTTTCAGAGACTTAAAACAGAAGCCAAAATCCGTGCACACAGCGGGAGGGATTAAGGAAAACCTCACAAATTGTAACACTGAATATGGCAGGTTGTACCCATATAAAAAGATTGTTCTAAAATAAACTTTAAAATGGAAATTGTAAAGTTGAAATTCATTTTTGAGGTAAAAATGAGTTATCGGTTTTGTAAGAATTTTTGCTGATCGATATTTGTAAACGCAGTTTGTTGTATTTTTAGAACAAAAGAGAGTATTGGCTGTTGTATTTTGAGAGTTATTACTATAGGTTGAAATCCTGGAGTCGCTGAAACTATGTAATTTTAGCATGACTAATATTTTGAAAATAGACTGTTTCTCAGTCTATCAAATGACTTCTTCCGCTCTGCGCGAAGCGAAAGGGAGTGTCAGACTCTTACTGACTAAAACCCATTCGTGTTCCTCCTAATGCCCTTTTCGTTCCGCGGATTCTCTCCCTCTTTCAAACGACTTCAGCAACTCTAGTAGAACATGGCACTGCTGGATCTGATTTCTCAGCTCCGTCTCATATTTTAGTTACAAACGGTAGTAAGTTATTATAGGCATTTACTAATGACCGGACTCCAGATCTCATACGTATCTACGTTATACATACGTTATTGGTTCAATTAGAAGTTGTGTACTTCCTCTGTAATGATGCGTAATCGGCACGTAGTCTATACGTACTTATACTTTGTTTGTAAGAGGTAATTTCTGGAGATGGTTGTGTAATTACAAAAAATCTTTAACTAATAGAAAGCTACATTTTTGCCGAGTGTTATAGGATAAGTTTCATGGCATACTTAATGGGAGATCATAGAATGTTATTTATTTTTACAAGTAGATATAAATAAAATTATAACATAAAGGCTAAAAATTGTACACTAAGTAATTTTACACTATAATAAGTACACTTCCGGATGCCTATATTGGGCCACCTTGCATTTGATTTGCATCTATAACTTATTAAATTTTAATGGTCATGACTATAGGAACAGTAATAATAACAAAATCTCAAAACTGCATTATCATTTTTTTCTTACTGATTATTACTTTGAAGTCTCAATTCTTTATATAACCTACCCATGAAAATGCATCGAAATGTAACTTAATACCAATAAAAATAAGTTAACCAACAAACACAAAATCCAAACTACGCCAAAAACACTTGTGTAAATAAAAACCACTCAAATATCTTCCATCTGCTAACCCAAAACTCATTATTAGGGTTCCGAGAACCATTCCAATAAACCCTCGCTTTTTGTCGTAATAAATTATTTGCAGCCGCCAAGAATTGAATATTCACTTTGATACCAACTAGGTAAACTTTGAGCAAACATTTTATATTAGAATCGTATTGAAAGACTCGAGGTATTTAAATAGAGGTTTTTTTTAGAACCTTTTTGATGTGACCAAAATAAGTTAAATTCGTAAAAAGAATGTAAGACTGGCCACCACATCGTATACAATCTTATTTTATTTAAATATTTCTATGAGACAAGCTGACTGCCTCATTAGCCTAGTCGTCTTTTTTTTGTTTTTTGTTTTCGGGGGGAAACCTTCAAAAGGCGCCCGGTCTTTGGGGATAAGACCGTGGAGTATGGGATTCTTACCTCACTAAAACCACCCCGGTGGACACCATCAGCAGATAGAAAGAGTTAGGTTAGGCTAGTGGTCCTAAGCGCGGTTGCTACCCTAGCGGTCTTGGGTTTGATTTCCAGGTCGAGCAAAGTGTTATTGGACTTTTCTGTGAAATTCTAAGTAGCAGCTCGGAGATTGGATTTATGCCTAGTTATTAGCATTAAGCTCACCCCCTATTACGTGGGACCTAAATATACCGGCGAACTGTGGGTATACATTGGTACACCTCTGCCTAACCCTTCGGGAAATACAGGCGTGATGGCATAAATATGTGTTTTGTATACAAAAATACAGCAAATAATTCGTATGTATGACTGTAGAGACTTTGGCACGTTAAGCCATACACGACTTTATTTTATTTAAAAATTGCTATAATGAGATAAACTAAGTTTAAAATAGGAATATCCAACTTTCTCAACCACTTTTTAAAACAGCTGTTTTCTTATTGGAGATGGGTAAACTTTTGACTCTAGTCTAGTTCATTTAATTACCGACTTTAAATTCATCGCTGGAGGTCTAGAATACTTCTGAATACTACTAAATTCATTATAAAAGTTTTTGTAACGACGTCGGGATTTAAACCCTTATGGCTATTCAATTAAAGTTGAAGATCTTTAAACCAGCCGGTCCCTCTATAGTAACTACACAAAACTAAGTTAATAATATGAGCAGCGAATGAGTTTCCACCAGTAAGTAACATCTACTTGCTTCCCAAGATACGATGCCTAATTACGTCCGGTGCATTCGAGAAAATCTTGAAGAAAAGCTTCCGACTCGCTAGTCTTTTCACAATGACATAAGCTATTGTTGTACTCCTTGTACCGATAGCAAAGATTCTTGTTTACTTTGAAACAATTAGAACAATAATTATTTTTATACCGAAATTTTTAAATTATAATGTACTCATATTACTTGTAGTTTATTTTTTAAAGTCATGTAAAAAATAATGTTAAAATATAAAATACGACGCATAAAATATTTTTTATACGTCAAAAAAAATGGGCTGTTATAATTACCAGCCTAGTTTTGTTCCACCGAAAGGCAAAGGTCTCACATAAAGAAGGCACGAAAATTGATCACCACGTTTTCTTAAGGCGGATTAGCGATTTCAACATTTTTTAATGATTTATAATTCTAGGATTACTCACGATGTTTTCGATGTCGATGTCAGTAAGGACCAAGATACCCTTAAATATGAATTGGTTATGTCATATTAGTACTTTCCCGGCATCGACACTTTTTTTTTTCCCGTGAAGAATTCCTCATGGATGCTCTCCGTTTGGGGTAAAAGGAGAGTTATGTCGAACTCTTACCAACTAAAACCCCACGGTTCCACCTGATACCATAAGTCAGGAGCCCGGTCTTCGCTTGACGCATGATCCGCACTTCCGACTATCGAACCTTCAAGTTTATGCATGAGAGGCAGGCGCCTTAACTACCAGACCATCACGTCATTGTCACATATACATTAAATATATTACAGATTAACATAATACAGTATATTCATCACACTTACATTAATTTAACTCCCACTTCTGTCAAACTGCATCAACTTCGAGGCGAGGCGTAACTTGCGGTTAACTCGCGCTCGGTTAACTTCCACGTCGTATGGAAATGTTCCCAAGTTGTCGGATGTCGCTGTGTGTTGTCACTTTTATACGGCTTTACGTCGAAACTTCTCGTTCCGGTTGATTTTCTGTTCCTTTGCAATCGAGTGGAAGGGAGGTGACTCTAGTCTTGTTTGAATTATTTGTTTGTCTAAGTATTTATTTATATACGTATACACACAAAAGGAAAAAGGATATTAAAATAGAAATGGGAAATAAACATGTTCGACAATTAAAAAAAAACAGAAAGGAATATAATTATGTGGTGCTAGAAAGAATAAAGAAGAAGAATATTTGGAACTGTGAGTGTATACTGTGTATAGTATAGTTTATTTTTATATGTTTTCTTATTTATGTTTTTAAGGGCCTCGCCCCTATTCGGAGTTGGGATTTGTGCCCGGTTAATGGCAATAATAGGCTCGCCCCCTATTATATGGGACCTAAATATACCGGCGAACTGTGGGTGTACATTGGAACATTGGTACACCTCTGCCTAACCCTTCGGGGAATACAGTCGTGATGGTATATTTATATTAAGCCTCTCCCCACACGGCCAATTTTTTGACCAATTTTTGACAGAATTCTTTGTCCCCAAGACGACATCTGTCAAAAATCGATCCGCGAAGAGCCTAATGAATAACTTACGAGAGTTAGATCTTCAACTACAAACCATTTATTATGTGGCCATTGTTCTCTTATCTAAGGAGGAGCTCGTGGCTAAAATAATTACAGCCGCATAGACCGATCTTCCGGGTTAAGCCACGCTTGCCGAGGTTGGTCTGTGGATGGGTGACCATTTACTATAGCGAGTTTCCTTCGTGCCTCGGAAAGCACGTAAAGCCGTTGGTCCCGGCTGTCATTTGTAGATCTTTGACAGTCGTTACTGTTAGTCAGAAGCCCGAAAGTCTGACAACCAGTCTTACCAAGAGTATCGTATTACCCATTACTGGGTTGTGGAGGTCTGATAGGCAGTCGCTCCATGTAAAACACTGGTATTCAGCTGCATCCGGTTCCACTGGAAGCCGACCCCAACATAGTTGGGAAAAGGCTAGGCAGATGATGTTCTCTTATCTAAGAAAGAAAAACAAATCCCCTACAGATAAAGCAGAAGATACTTCAGACTTACTTCACTTCAAACAGATAAATAAACGGAGTGAACTGTTTATGTCGTATTTATAACAAACTTCTATTCCAAGTAGGAAGTTTATGGCAACTGTGTGATGTTAGTTCTACAGAACAACTTGTCACTTGCCAAGCTTCGAGTAAAAGTTCTAGATAAAACTCCCGAGTAATGTGCTGTTTCGAGCGCCTCAAATGTCTTGGATAGGTACTGTTCGGAATTGAATTTAAAATGGATTATATGGAGGATGTTCATGGACTGTGGTAGAATAATAGAAATGCATACCATCACGCCTGTATTTCCCGAAGGGTTAGGCAGAGGTGTACGAATGTACAACCATAGTTCGTCGGTATATTTAGTTCCCATAAGGACGATATTTAATTACACAACTACAATTTTAATGGTTATTTAAGCACTTGCTCATTAAATAATTACAGATTTAAATTAAATTCTAATCTTTCAAATTCAGTATTTTATTACAAAAACTTGCTCTTCATAAAATATTGTTATTTATATATTGTTTAGTAACAAAATAATATTGGATACATACGTCATACATACTAGCGCCACCTATCGACCATACAGTAAATGTCATGTCTAATGTCTGTATTATCTGTGAAATAAAACTAGTCGTTACTAAGAAAGATATCACTGCGTTTTATTAGGTTATGGGCCCATTTTTGAGCGGTTTCGATGATCTGGCTGACATAGCTAGTCATTGACTCGCAGTTTTCTAGGCGTATGCTTATAAGATTTCTCAACAAACTTATTTTTCGAGCATATCCAGAATCGTCGAACATATTCTTCAAAATCTTCCATAAGCTGTATGTTGTTGTTGCTTGCTTTATGTGGGCCAATGGAGGATGTGTCTCTAGGGAAAGCAAAATATTACTTGCTATTTGTCGATGATTTCAGTAGATGGTGCACTGTCTATTTTCTAAAATGTAAAAGTGAAACTTTCAAATATTTTAAAATATACAAAGAGCTTATTGAAAATCAGCAGTCGAAGAAAATTAAGATACTAAGATCTGACAACGGAGGAGAATTTTGTTCGACAGAAATGACTAATTTTCTGAAGCAAAGTGGTATTATTCATCAAAAAACTAACAGTTTCACGCCCGAACAGAATGGGATTAGTGAGAGATACAACCGATCTATAGTTGAGAAGGCGCGATGTCTCCTTTATGATGCCAAATTTGAGAAAGGTCTTTGGGCTGAGGCTGTGAATACAGCAGTATACATAAAGAACCGATTACCAGCAGCAGGCTTGGAGGATAGTAAAACTCCTTTTGAATTATGGACGGGTAGAAAGCCAGAGTTGAAACACATACGGATCTTTGGCAGCCCAGCAATGGTTCATATTCCAAAACAGAAAAGAAGGAAATGGGACAAGAAAGCAAAGAAAATGTACCTAGTGGGATACTCTGAGAATGTCAAGGGATATCGCTTATATGATCCTGTATCGCGGGATGTTACTGTAGCCAGAGATGTAGTCATTATGGAAAATACAGATGACAGTTCGTCAACATCTGTAGTGATCGAAGAGAACAGGCAACCGGATAAGTCAACAGAGGAAGTTCCCGAGAGTGATTTAGAGGAAGAAGATCAACATGATGAGACGTATGTTCCTGATGAGTCGTATGTTTCAGCAAGTGACTCCGAAGATACATCTTTGGACAAATTGGCTTTGTCACCAGAAGCAGAAAATATAATTGCGGAGGGAAGGGACGTGAATATACCAGAAAAACGTGTTAGGCGCAAACCGAACTTCTATCGAAGTGCGAACATGTGTGTAGAAATGTCAGATGAACAAACTTCTCTCTGTGATGCTATGAGTGGATCTGAAAAAGACCAGTGGCAAAGTGCTATGCAACAGGAACTGAAATCGTTTCAAGATAGTAAATCGTGGGAACTAGTGGATAGGCCAAGTGAAGGTACAATTATTGTGAAAAATAAGTGGGTGTTTAAAAAGAAATATAACACTGAAGGTGAAGTGCGTTATAGGGCCAGGCTTGTGGCCAAGGGCTTTACCCAGAAAAAGGGTATAGACTTTAATGAGACTTTTTCACCAGTTTTAAAGTATTCTACATTCAGGTTATTGATAGCATTAAGTGTTGAATTAAATCTTAAAATGAATCACCTAGATGTACCTACTGCATTCCTTAATGGTTTTCTTCATGAAACTGTTTACATGGAAATACCAGAATATTCTAAGATTGCAAAAAATTGTAACAATAAAGTTTTAAAGTTAAAGAAAGCCATTTATGGTCTTAAACAGTCTGCAAGAGCATGGTATTCTCGTGTTGAAGATTGTTTGTTAAAATTAAAATTTAAAAGGTCAAGTTATGAACCATGTCTCTTTATGAAGAATGATAATAATGTGATAATTTACATAGCTTTGTTTGTTGATGATTTTTTTGTCTTTTATAACTGTCAGAATACTTATTTAGAGTTAGTAAATGAGTTAGTAGCAAAATTTAGAATAAAAGATTTAGGAAAGATCAAACAGTGTTTGGGTATGCATGTAAATGTTCAAAAAGATTGTATTACTGTAGACCAAGAGCAGTTTATTGATAGTATTTTAAAGAAATTTAATATGACTGATTGTTCAGGTTCAGATACACCAATGGAAGTCAATTTAAAATTGCAAAAAGATGTAATAAGTAAAGTAGTACAGAAATATCCATATCAACAATTGATTGGTAGTCTGATGTATTTATCTGTGCTCACCAGGCCAGATATATCTTATAGTGTTAGTTTTCTAAGTCAATATAATAATTGTTTTAATGAAACTCATTGGAAACATTTGAAACGTTTGTTAAAATATCTAAAGAAAACAAAAAGTTATGGCTTGATATATAGAAAGACTGGATGTAATCTTTATGGATTTGTTGATGCTGATTGGGCATCTTGTACATTAGACAGACGATCATACACTGGTTTCTGTTTCATAATGTCAGGGTCAGTGATTTCATATGAAGCTAAAAAACAAAAAACTGTAGCACTTTCCAGTACAGAAGCAGAGTATATGGCCCTATCTGAATCTTGTAAGGAAGGTATATATCTCAGGAATATATTAAGTGAGCTTATTGATTTAGATGAAAATGTACCAATGTGTTTGTACAGTGACAATCAAAGTTCCATTAAATTGGCAACTAATCCATTGTTCAATAATAAGCGCACTAAACACATTGATGCAAGACATCACTTTGTTAGAGAATGTGTATCACAAAATAAAGTTGTGATTAAATATGTATCAACCTCAGAAATGCCAGCCGATATATTTACTAAAAGTTTAAGTGCAAATAAACATTATAAGTTCTTGAATGCGATTGGCATGTCTGAAATTAAGAAGTAAAGTGTAGTGCATTTTATGGTGTATATTTTTGTGTAGTTATGACAGTTTTGTTTTGGAGTGTAGATTATTTTGTTAGGTCAGGATGTTATTTATATATTGTTTAGTAACAAAATAATATTGGATACATACGTCATACATACTAGCGCCACCTATCGACCGTACAGTAAATGTCATGTCTAATGTCTGTATTATCTGTGAAATAAAACTAGTCGTTACTAAGAAAGATATCACTGCGTTTTATTAAATATTACTTACAAACAGACAATTTGAGCAAATCATAGTAATAACCATTTTGCCAATACAACCAGCTAAAGGGTTTTTAATAAAGCTCAGTCAATTAATTGAATATTCAATGGTCAATCATACAGAGACCAATGACATTATTTTATCTGTTGATTGGCCAATATTGGGTCAAATATTTTGTCAAATATTTGGTTGGTAATGTCATCGTATTTACGTTTAATCAACCGTTTATTTTATACTCCTTTACAATAACAAAATCAGCTTTGACTTTGTATTGTTTAATTGAATATCTAATATTTATTATGACCAATTGTGTATTGGGTCATTGGGTATTGTATTTATTATTTTCGTATATTGGTCTCAATATGTTAAGGACTGATACACTGATGTGTTTTTGATGAAAAACACCATTGTTTTTATAAAAAAAAAAAAACTATTATTGTCTCGCCTTTCTTCTGGGCAGTAAATTCTGAAGACCCCTAACACCCTAGTGTCAGAGTTTCTAAACAGCCTCAAGAGCCTCTGACATGGTTATCGTTGTCAGTGATGTCCAAGATAAACTTAGAAAGTACATATGTGTGTTGTGCGTGTGTCTTCTCTTGTGTGTCTTGCCTTTGTAACAGCATAATATCTTTATAGGAATAAAGCATGCATTCGTTTTGTAGCCATTTTATACAAACTATAAAAGTCGGAAAAATACCGGCCGAATTTCGCTTACGGCGTGGCCAATAACAATAAAGACTAGCCATGTTCACAGGAAATATTATAAATGCAGAAGCATATGCGCAACCACAGATGCACTAACTTGCCTGACTCTCATACCCCTAAGGGACGGCAATCTCACATGACCGGGGAAAGATCACGCGCAGGACACAGAACAGCTTTACGTCCTTTCCTTGGCAAGGCAGTCTTACACTTCCAACTTTCAAACTTCGGGTTGCTGATGATAAATTGCCGAAGATTAAATCCAATTACTCTTCAGGATATCGAACCCGGGTCTCCAAGTTCAGCATTCGCGTTTTCGATCACGAGACTACAGACAGTGACCTGTAGATATATGAGTTGTTTTCTTAAATCAGACACTTCATATTTATTGTATGTTGATTTCAAAATGAAAAACTAGTGTATTTCATGTCAACATTGTGATTGCTAATTTATTATTCTATTAATTATGTAGAACGCAAATGAATTGTTTCACTATGTACCTGCAGCAACCACAGCTGACTTTGTTGATATAATTGAAATAATAGTGTTTGTTGATTACTCACTAAATATACTGAATTATGAAAATTATGTTTAGTTGTATGTAGCCGAAAAAGTTTGAATATTAATAACTTTGTTCATAAAGATGGCCGTAACTATGAAAAAAGCTACCGTTACGAAATGTCAAATGATATAAAATGGCCGTCATATTATATGCGTTTCGACGTGTTTTATCCGAATATGAACCTTATTTCTATCAATTCAAATCAAAGGTTTATTTGTATAACATGGTAATAAAATTATACATACAAAAGAAATGAATCTCTATGTTTTGTCCGTATGACATACAAAATTATTGTTAAAAAAGAAGTAGTAAAACCAAATAAAACAATAATTTATAATCACTAAAAATCTATGAGATATCTAATACTTAAAATGCTTGACACGCTTAGAAATTAAAGGCTTGAAAAAAAAAACTTGAGTCCCGTTAGCACCATTCAGACACGGAACCCTAACAACTAAAAAACAGCATAAACAATAAAGTACTCCGTTAAAAGCAGACAATCTTCTTCCCATTCAATATTATCAACTAGATGGCTGCATTCCACTGGATGCCAACGTTTTAATATCCGCAGAACAAAATTAAAAGGTTCATAACATTTTTAAACGCCATTTCTTCCTTAGCCTTTCCAATCAACTGGGCTAAGTGCATCGAAATGACTGCTGGAGGGCATTCGTTCAATAATCTTTAGGGCAAGCGCGCACTTGAGATAAGTCGACTAATGGATTTTGTCTTTTGTTTGTTTAAATTGTAACTGCCTCGTTAGCCTAGTAGTCCTAAGCGCGACTGCTACGTCTTGGGTTTAATTCCAAGGCCGAGCAAAGTGTTATTGGGTTTTTCTATCTTTCTTTGTCGTGTGGGAGTAAGGTCCAACGACCCTACACACCTAAAAGTGTCAGAATTTCTAAACTGCCTCAACGGCCTCTGACATGGTTACCGATGTCAGTGAACTTCAAGATAAACTTAGACATAAGTAATTCTCAGTAGAGTAGCTCGGAATTTGAGTATGGCAATAGGCTCGCCCCCTATTTTCTGGGACCTAAACAAACCGGCGAACTGTGGGTGTACATCGGTACAGCTCTGCCTAAACCATGACAAAACTAATACATAGTTTAATACAAAGCGCGCTGTTGATATAATCCCTTTAATTAATTCTTAAATCAAAGTAAATGAAGTAGCAGGAAAACGCTAGTTTCACAATAAATAGGCCAACCAAAGCCCCGCATCTTATGTTTTGCAGTACTAATTAGACGATGACATAACAATATTACTTTGCGAACATTTTAACGTTGCGCTAACGAAACTGCCGTCAGACCCTTGTCATCGCTTAAGAAAAGTGGAACAACATTATTGAGAAAATAGGACGGAGATTATAGTAACCTAATTATTGTCGTTGGTTTTGAATATAATGAGCTAACGAGGTCTTTTAGCAATACAAATTGTCTCTGGATGTGTGTACAACAAATATTTGTTAGGTTGGTACTTTTAATTTGATGCTGACACTAATAACAATATTCTTCAGAGTGATTTTGGCCACGGCGGCCAATCTTAGTGGAGATTAGCCAACTTAAGTGATATTATAGTGCACAAGTGTCTGCGCAAACACAGGTTCACTACCACTTTTTCCTTACCATCATCGTCCTTTAGGGACGATAATCTGACACGACCAGGGAGAGATCAGGCGCAGGACCAACAGCTTTACATGTCTTCCAAAGTATGGGGTGTCACACCACCAACTTTCAAACTCCGCCTTATTACTGAAAAAAAGGAATTTATGGAAAATCCCAATAACATTTTTTGCCGGACCTGGGAATCGAGCCAAGCACCCCAACAGTCTGGCCTATAATAACTCAATCTATTGCGACAAAAAAATCGCCGCCTGTCTGTCGCCCCAAGTTTAGATCAACATAGTCGATCTTATGCCTCGTTCCAACTTATTTCTTTTAATAACTAGCTACTCGGCAACGGCATCCAGTAATTAAAATACTAGCGTTCTAGCACTAGCTCCGTATAATTTCCTGCTTCAGAATTACTTGCTCGTATGCTGCGGAATAAACATTAAACATGAAAGTTTATGCGAGTTGGTGTTTGCATGTAACGTTTCATGATGTAATGACATGGTTTTATGAGCGTGTATTCGGTCGGAGCTTCGTTTTAAAGTAATAATTGTGTTTTTAATAGGTAGAGAAAGTTTTCATGGATATGTTTTCGGTTGTGTTTGGTAATGAGATGGAAATAAACAACTGGTTATAGTTAATCAGTTAAGTTCGGTTACTTTAGGTACGCTATTTAATTAGTGTAAACAAAACCCATAAAGCTGTAAACGAATCTACAAAAAAAAAAAATGATTTTAGAAAGATATACTAGAAGATAATACATTCAAAGTCTAAGTAAAATCATTTATTTCAATCAGACTATTACAAGGCATTTTGAACGTCAATTACGTGAAAAAATAATGTGATATTGAATGCAGTTGCCCATTCCAAAAGGTAGTTTCGTAGTATAGCAATAATATACTTTCTTATATCAGCTACAGGACGCCCACTGCTGGACATAGGCCTCCCCCATTATTTTGCTACATGCTATGACACTCGACAATAAAGCATCTTTCTATTTAAGAATATTTTTCAGACTACTACCTTCTTCTAAAGATTATTTCTTACAAAGAAACAAATCTAACAAAATTGTTATAGACATAAACGTCTCAGGTGTCTCTGCTTATGCTTTTAATAAATATAAGCGTAACATACCGAATGAGCAAAGCTTTAATATTAGTCATTACTTATTATAAAAGCCAGCATATTAATCTTCATTTATTCCATAAGAGAATATTATTATACCTATTAGAGATGAAAGCATAAGCGATACAAAAGGTAATACGTACCTACATTTATGTTCATACTAAATTTTGCCCGCGACTTTTCCCATGGGAACCGTACATTTTTCCGGAATAATAAGTAGCCTTTGTTCTGTTCCAGTCTATAATTTATCACTGTGCCAAATTTAATATAAATCTGTTCAGACGTTCTGACCTGATTGAGTAACAAATATCTATCCATCCAAATTTTTGCCTTTAAAATATTTGTAACTTAATACAAGGTTTTTTTTAAATCTTTCTATGGCTAATAAGCTGACGGCGACGTCCCACCTAATGTTAAGTGGTCACCGCTGTCTATAGACATCTGCAATACCAGAGGCCTTGTAGATGCGTTGCCATCCCAGAGAGAAAGCTGGAATGTCTCATTTACAATTATACCGGCACCCATACCGTTCGCTGCGGGTTTTTCGAAAGAGATACCGCGCCTTCCGAAAGCAAAGAGCACAAGAAGGAACATAGATGGGTTTTAGTCAGTAAAAGTCTGACTCTCCCTCCCGTCCCGCTCAGGGCGGGAGAAGTTATTAGATTATTTCCCATCGATAAAAAAAAAACCCATACCGTTCAAGCCGGAACACAGCAACGCTGCTTTGCAGCAGAAATAGGTATGTATGGATCAACACATTTTTTATTGTGATTTCAAGGTCGGTTCCATAGTAAGTCGTACATAATTATGAGTATAATCACTTTCAGGATTCTCGTAAATAAAAAATCTGTTTAAATAAACTCTCCACTTTAATATCTACGCTATTTCAGACTATAAACAGTGTATTGATTATGACCTCATTAATATTTATCGAGATCGCCTAAGCTGTCGGGCGTTATAATAAATGAATAACAAAACTTTCAGCATGGATGCCTATTCAAAACAGTATACTGACGGGATTTGTTAAAATGAAAACCGCCTACGTCATTTTAATATCATTTATTTTCATACCGATATATCACTTTATGAAATAAACGGACGATTTCATTTGGCACCAGTTTATATTGCTTATATCCGCGACTTCGCCCGCGTGATTTTTTTCGAAACACTATTTTTTTTTGTAAAACACATACATACTTACCATGACCCCTCTATTCCCCGAAGGGTTAGGCAGAAGTGTACCCATGTACACCCACAGTCCACAGGGGGCGAGTCTATTGCCATTAACCGGGCACAAATCTTAACTGCGAGCTGCACAATTTCATAGAAAAACCCAATAACATTTGCTCGACCTGGTAATCCAACCCAAGACCTCTAGCGTGGCAGCCGCGCTTAAGACTAGGTTAACGAGGCAGTTCTCAAATAATAACCCAAGTTCCTCCTAATCTTCTACTGGAAGAACCTTGAAAATCGATTTAGCTATTGCGGAGATTGGCCGCAACAAACAGACAGAGAGACTGTTGTCGTTTGTTTGGTATAAGTACCGTGTTAATTAATATGCATTTGGAAAAACGCTGTTGTTTTTAATTACAAACAGACACTTCAATAAAACAGAATTTTTTATAAATATAATTTCCTTTTTTAAGTTTGTTTTTGTGTCCGCGCAAAATATTTTCTATTCTCCAATTTCTTCCTTTCACACATTTCAGTACCGTATCGTGTTACCATCACTATCAACAAAGGCAGTTTATTTACCGAAACAATTATTTCCCCCTTGACCCACCCTCACGTTACCCCAAGATCCCCATGATGGCCGCCGTAAGTTCCCCAAATTCCCCCTACTTTTGTCAGTGTTATCTGATTGCTTGTGAGCTGTCGTGGAATAATGGCTGTGAAATATTTTTGCCCATGGCTCAAAATTATGTTCCTACTAAGTTATTCTTTTGTTTTTTTATTGAATTTTGAATAGGTTTTGTGACAAAACACCATCAATTTACAACTTAATCATTTAATATTATAATCCTATTTATAAATGTACTCTAATATTATAAAGCTGAAGAGTTCGTTTATTTAAACTTCAGAAATACTGTCCGATTTAAAAATTATTTTGCTATTACGAAGCTAAGGAACGTGAGTAATAAAGGCTTATTTAATTATATAAAAATAAAAACAAGAAAGTAATAAGAGGCGGGTGCCTTAACCTCTGGGCCATCACGGCAAGAAGCAAGTTAATTAAAAAAAAAAAAATATTTAGTAGCGCTGATTAATGTATATTTTTATTCACAATGGGTTTATCCATTATATATTACAGTAAATCAATTTGACCATGTGCTTGGATGAAACATGATACGTAAAAGTGTATAGTTATATACCTGTATGTATACTTATTTTGCATTATTTGCCGTGATGAGACACCAAATCTGGTCACCCACAGATTATAGTACCTACAACAAATACGAAATGGAGTTAGTAACGCCGGCTACAAGATTAGCTGAGTTAGCATTGCAATCCGGCGGCGTTCTGCTGATGCAATCTGAAACACAATAGGTCCTAAGCTCGGGTCTACGTATGCTTTGTTTGCTCACCATTTGCTAATGCATGGCTATCTATTGGATTTGCATGAATAGATTGCTGTTTGGGCACGTCTAAGTGTAATTAGGGTCGTATTGTGACCTCAAATTAAAGGCTTTGTATTGGTCATTAATGGCGTCTAATATCTGGTAATTATGATATACTCATAGCAATTGCTCGCGACTCTGTCCGCGTCATATTTCATATATATCCCACGAGAACTGTACATTTTTCTGTGATTAAAAGTATCGTATTTGTTACTCCATACTACAATCTATCTCAGTGCCAAATTTCATCCAGATTCGGTCAGCCGTTTAAACGTGACAGAGTAACAAGCATCCATCTCTCCACCCTCACAAACTTTTGAATTTATAATATTAAGTAGGATAGGATTATTATTTATAGTAAGACATGATTATTAAAAAGACGATTTTTTTTTAAAATATTTCGTTTTGTCCCTTGTACCTAGGTATCGCATTTTTGTAACTAATAAAATTTTTAACAAGCTATGTAAGCTTGAGTGTCTACAATCATGTACTAAATCCGTGGCAAAAGATTAAGCATAAATAACCCACCCTCTATACATACAAAGTTCATTTCAGAAAAAAAACTCAATAAAATAAAACATATGGGGAAAAGTCAGAAAGTTAATAGTAGTCATAAGTAAAGGGCTGCTATAAAACAAAGTACCTTCCCATAAGCTCATGGCGGGTAAGAGCCAACCGAGGGCCCATTAGCGCAAATCGTTCTCATTTATATCAGACACCTGAAGATTTTCACTGAGTGCCCTATGAATAAGAGATCTTATATCACTCTATTGGATATTGTATCTTATTAACTGCCTCGTTAGCCTAGTAGTCCTAAGCGCGACTGCTTCACTAAAGGTTTTGGGTTAGATTGCCAGGTCGAGCAAAGTGACATTGAGTTTTTCTATGAAATTCTCAGTCATCATGTCATCCTCAAGACGTCTACTGCTGGACATAGGCCTCCCCCATAGATTTCCAATAGCACCGGTTGGCAGCGGCCTGCATCCAGCTTCTTCTTGCGGTCTTAAGGTCGCACGTGTACAGCTCGGAGTTAGGATTTGTGCCTGGTTAATGGCAATAGGCTCGTCCCCTATTAAATCGTACGCCCTCCGCGAAATCAAAAAGACTACCAACTTACAAACTGCTCTAGCCACATACTACGCGTATGCCCATGCTTGGCTTAGCTATGGCATCGTCTTGTGGGGAAATAGCACAGACGCTCCCACCTTGTTTACCCTACAAAAAAAGCTGATACGAGTAATTACGAATATAGAGCAAACAGATAGTTGTAAGCCTTACTTTCAGAAACTTAAAATTCTCACCTTGGCAAGTATGTACATTTTGGAATTATGCAAACTAGTCCGCAAATACCCAGAGTCATACAGCACACGTGAAGACATACAAACAAAATATTCGTTGCGTCATAAAAATAGATTAAATTTACCCCCCTCCCGCCTCAAACTGCATTCTTCTAGTCCACATTCTATGTCAATAAAAATATACAACAAACTACCACTAAACATAAAAGATGAGAGCAAAACAAATATATTTATAAATAAATTAAAAAAATTCTTAATTAGTAAAGCCTATTACACAATAGACGAATATTTAATGGATAAATTCAATAATTAATAATTAAATACATCTATTTACTAAATAAATATAATTACCTAATAAATGTATTTTAGATTATAAAAATATATTTTGTATAATATAAAATGTAAATATAATTATATTTAATACCTAAATTAAAACATAAAATACTTAAGTGAAAATAAACAAACAAAGTGCGCACCTCTCATACAAAAGGTTGTGGGTTCAAATCCGGGTAAGTATCAATGAGAATATTTCAATTCTTATGTACGGTCAACAAAAGAGATAAGTAACCAGGGTGTTAGTTATAGTTGAGATTTCCGTCCAAACTGATGGATGTCTGCCAATTTTATTTTAATTAATGAACTGTCTATTTTCTATTCATTAAATCAAGTTTTATTCGGAAGCATCCTTCAGAGTCTAAAAGAACTTCTATTATATGTGACGGCATGGTTACTTATCTCTTTTGTTGACTGTACATTATATGAATATGTCGATTTTCCGGGACTCCTCCAGCTATATTGTTTCAGTGCTTTTCTGACGGTCTACACTGTTGATTCTGGCTTTCAGGGGTTAGGAATAGTGTGGCGGGACAATCCCTTAAAAAAAAAACACAAAATAAACAACACTCAGACATATAAGTGTACAGGCTAATAACATCTATTAGACTCTACGCTGTCAGTGACGAAAAAAGTAAATCATTGCTTGAATTATTCCAATATTAAGGTCTCAAGATTTGAAATCCCTTTTTATGAAAAATAAATCTTAGACGAAAAATTAACATGAAATCAAAATTGAACAAAACCACCTGACAACTTTAATTTCACGCTGAATTAATATTGAATTCTTTATCATAATATTTTTTGTGATAGATTTTACAGGTATTTTAATGAGAAAATCTTAGACTGTCATCTTAATTATATTCTTAAAATCTTGCTTCAATTGATTTTAATTAGTAAAAATAATTACAATTATTATTGAAGAATAGAATAATTATAAGTCCTTTTTCGATACTTCAAAGGTTGTACTATTATAATTGACTAGCTTTTGCCTGCAACTTTGTTTGCGTGGATGTTTTAAACCGCCCTAAGTAGGCCCTGTCGCTAAATTTTTCCTTAGCTGACCTTTCCTACCAAAAAACTACATAATTTCAGCTTCAAGTAGTTTGAGAGATTTCGTATTTAAACAGTGAATGAATGAATGAGTGAGTGACCTTTCGCTTTTATTTCGAAGAAGGTAATTGTAGAAGAAGAATTCTTTTACCTTTTTTTATTTTAATTACTTTTTAATACTTGGTCTTAGGACGTGGAGACGTTTGTCGCGGCATCAGTGGCATTTTCATATCCTCTAATTGGCCCCGTAGTAGGTAATAATAAAATTAGTCCACACAATATTATAAATGTAGGTATTAGATATGTGTACTAATATTGACCTGCGACTCCATTCGAATGAATTTACGTACGAATCCCTAATTGTTTGATATTAAATAATAGCCGTTAGCATTCTGTGATAACGTAGCTTACTACTAGCTTAACAATTTTCAAAATAGAACCAGTAGTTACAGAGATTATAGATTATAACTAATTACCTAATTGTTATGCTAATACGTTAATACCTAGGTATACATTCGAAAACACCTCAATTTTTATCCAATTTATATAAACAATCTACATTGGCAGTCTACCTAACAATACCAAACAAAATGAAACCTTTACCGGTCAAAAAAGGGATCACTATTTCGATATCCAGGGATAAGTCTATATAATAACATACCGAATATATTTGTCAATATCGAATTGAATACAAATAACCCTTATCCTTTGCGGAATGTACCTCCTTCTTGCAGTGTTTGTGATATGACGTAATTGTGACCCTTTCTCAAAATATGACTCGCAAATGCTTGAATTATTTATATTTATACTCTATCTATATTTTGGTATTAATAATATTGTAAAGCTAGAGATTTTGTTGGTTTGTTTGAATACACTAACCCGATTTAAAAGATATTCTTTTGTGTATAGCCCGTTTGTTAAGAGACGCTTTAGGGTATATAACTTTACGCTACCGGTGGTGGCAGTAGCTGAGCGACATGCCACGTATCTTTCCACATGAAACAAACATTTTAATGTTAGTCGTTCCTGGTCTGGTTGTTGTTGTTGTTGTTACATACACCGACACACATAAACTCACGCCTTTTGTCCCATGGGGGTAAGCTGCGTAACCACAGAACGCCACCTGCTTTCCTTTCTGAAGAACACACCAATAAAGTTAAGGTAGGTCTTTCTAGGGCGTCTGTCGGTCCCGGTTTGTTGATGTTGTTTTGTGAAAATGTTTATAGTTTATATATCTGTAAACACACCCTCAATAATAGTAGTATATGGCAAGATATATATATATATGTCGGAGAAACAGCATCCTTCTCGACGCCATTGTTAGTTGTCAGGACTTGGTGGGCGTCATTGGGTGAAATGCGAGCACAAAACAAAGTCCGTATTCACTTTTAGTACAATTTAATAACAGTTTTACAACATTTAGTCACTGAACGAATAAGTACTTCACAACTAGTTTGTAAACACGTTAATTAACCAATTCTATTTGAGCAGCGGGTTCGGGACACCAATTCAACTTTACCGTCCAACAAAATCATAAGGCTTCACAAGTTCACATGTCTCCAGGATCCAACTCGATCCACTCTTCCATACTAACATAACCTCACTTGACAATCGTCCTGATTGGTCCTGTGTATTTCAACCATTCTAATATTCCCGCTCGACCGCGCGGGAACACGCATGCGCGCGCCATTGGTCAAATATAGCACACCGACCCCGCTCGAGGCGTATGCTCTGCTCTGATTGGTCGTGAATTAGAATACAAAACAATAACTTTAATTAAATTCATGAGATATTAAATCGTATCAAAATGTAACTAATCAAATTAAATAATATTACGATTTTACAAAGCATTTTTGGTAAACAATAGTCATCCCGCGTTTATTATCAACAATCAGTTCCACTTCGTGTACTTCCTCCGACACGGCCATTCTGACATCTCACACGTCCTCGTGTGACGTTGAGGGACGAGCATCGTTCTATGTACTCCATTCCGTCTACTTCCTCCGACACGGCAGTCCTGGCATTTGACACGTCTTCGTGTCATCTTGAGACTAGCAACATCAGTACCTAAAAAAAAACAAAGGCAATACAAAAATAACCAAAGGCAATACAAAAGGTTCGGCCACTCCTGACCAAATAGAAAGTGTTCGTTATAATATCTCCTTCTCCACAATGTCAACATTCAAAATATGCTCTACGAGTAATATATCTCCATAACCATAGAGTTAACCTCCAACGTCAAATGTTTCTTTTGCTCATAAAATCTAAATTTTAATAGCCTCCACGTCTCCGTAATATTAAAACAGCCACCTCCTCGTGTATCGTCTTAATGACCACCTCGATATTTTAACCAATCCAAAGCAACACCGTCTGAACGACCACCTTGCCGTTCCAGACAACATGACAACACAGTCTAATAGCCACCTCGCCTTATTAGACAACAATATCCACTGTCTAAATGGCCACCACGCCGTATTAAACAAACCACATATGGCAACAGCCTAAGAGCCACCCCGCTCCATTAGACTACCATATCACACTGTCTAAGAGCCACCTCGCTCCATTAGACACACCACACATGGCCAGTCTAAGAGCCGCCTCGCTCCATTAGACTACCATGTCACTGTCTAAGAGCCACCTCGCTCCATTAGACACACCACACATGGCCAGTCTAAGAGCCGCCTCGCTCCATTAGACTACCATGTCACTGTCTAAGAGCCACCTCGCTCCATTAGACACACCACACATGGCCAGTCTAAGAGCCGCCTCGCTCCATTAGACTACCATGTCACACTGTCTAAGAGCCACCTCGCTCCATTAGACACACCACTTATGGGTCCGTTATAAGTCAAGTTGGGCTGACGACGAAGCACGTAAGGCGTGCCAGTCATCAAACCTCGGTGCCACGACATAATCAGCCCTACGCCGCACGTCTACGTCAGCAATGGTTAGCTGGAGCTCTACGACTGAGACTGATTTCGGCCGTACAATACCACAAACTACTACCACAGGCTAGTTAACAAATCACGTTAAGATGCTTCAATCAACAACAACATCAGCCTATCACTAGCATTATCACTTTACTTAGGTACTTTACTCTCGGTTATGAAACACTAATAAGACTCGGCTGCTCGGCAGTCTCCTTGAGACCCAAACAGTAGTCTCATTCAGATCCAGTACCTAGTCTCTCAGAGACCCATTACTCTTTTTGAGACCAAAGTTATAATCATATAGACTCAGCCACTATACAACTAACTGCGCATTGCCCCCTGAACGAGTCATAAAATCACAGTTACAACTACGACCAGACTACAATTTGATTAACAAAGGTTAATTAGTCATTTTAGTGTTTGACTGCCCCTTTGGTCTCGAGGTCGCAAGCGCGACTGCTGAGCAAGGGGTCCCGGGTTCGATTCCCAGGTCGGGCAAAAAGTGTTATTGGGTTTTTCCATTAGGAATTTCTCAGTAGCAGCCCGGAGTTTGGGAGTTGGTGGTGTGAAACCCCCGTGTCTCGGAAAGCACGTAAAGCCGTTGGTCCTGCGCCTGATCTCTCTCCGATCGTGTCGGATTGCCGTCCCATCGGGCTATGAGAGTTAGGGAAGAGGGAGTGCACCTGTGTTTGCGCATACACTTGTGCACTATAATATCTCCTGCGTACGAGGCTAGTCTGCATTAAGATTAGCCGCCGTGGCCGGAATCGGTCTGGAGAATTACTTTTTACTTACTAGTGTGCGTCATATTCAAACAATAGCGGAAGTACTTTCGTACTATCTACTCTGGATTCTTTCTATCACTGTCTTATTCTAAACTAATTCAAAATTTAAGGGCTTAATCACACAACGCTGCCTTTGATTAAATTTGAACAATACTCAACATCACCGAGACCAAGCATCATTGAACAATCATTATTCACAAATAAAAGTGACAACGCGCGTGAGTAATTCAATAAGACTTTGCATGATCAACTTTCTAACGTTGTAAAAGCTAACATTATCTCATCATTATTAAACACTAGCTTTTACCATCAGCTTCGTTTGCGTAAAAGTTGACACATTACCCCACGGGAACTGTACGTTTTTTCGGTATAACGAGTATTATATGTGTTATTCCACACTACAATCCATCCCAGTACCCAATTTCATTCAGATCCGTTTAGCCTTTTGAGCGTGAAGAAGAGACAAACATACAAACTTTCGACAGGCCTCCGTCACTCGTTCAAGGTTACTCTCTTAAGTGCCTACGGCTCGCATGCGCCCGGGCGCATCTAATCCAGTCGGCGGTTGTCACGCGCTTGCTTGAGTGTACATACCTACCGCAACAAAATAATTGATACTCGCGTCTTGAATAATGTCTAAACCTCGCAATGCAATTTGTAGTGTACAGAAAACACATATTTCAGTACATACAATAATACTACACCATAATATTTTATAGTCACCTATTCTTTTGTGTAATCATTTCTCAGCATAGATAGCCCTAGTGCTGTGTTGTGTGACGCGCGTTATTGCTATCTCTCTCTCTCACGCAAGAGCGTTTTGTAGGTAATTATAACATTATAAGTGTTGAGTTTTCTCTATAGAGTGAAGTATCTGTACCTACTTATTTAATCTGTGCTTTCGCCTTTGTGTGAATAAAGTCATGAAATCCAACTCTCATAGCTATAAAAGTGTATTCGGATTTTTAGGCTAACTTTAGTTATTTCGATTAGCTTAGTACAATTTAGATCAAGCTTTACGAGTCGCACTAACGAATATACCATCACCATCACGCCCATACTCCCCGAAGGGTTAGGCAGAGGTGCACCAATGCAAACCCACAGTTCGCCGGAACATTTTAGGTCCCATTCAATAGGGAGGGAAGCGAGCCCATCGCCACCAACCGGGCACAAATCCAAACTCCGCTGCTACTGAGAAGTAGGTATTTTTTTTTTTTTATAAAACTTTGTCTCACCCTAGTAAACTCTCCTGTATCGTGGGTGCGTTCACAAACATACAAACTCACACACCAACAGCCAGACCCAACAGAACAACGGTGAACAACTATTGGCAGATCATACAACTATTCGTTCCGTGCAGGAATCGAACCCGCAACATGCAGCGCCGTAGCCCATCGCTCAGCCACCAACCGTGTCGTGAAACTCTTACAACACATTACATTTTCTACCTTAGAGGAACTTCATTAGTTACGAAGTTGATACTATCACATACGACGCGATGCGCTGTTTGTTATTACGAAGAAAACCTATATGGCTGACGTTGCCTTATCTCTACTCGCTAGATTATCATTACGTATAACATAAAATAAAACTTGTAAAAATAATCATTCGTACAACATGCTAAAATTTTCATATCAAAGAAAGAGTCGCATATTGTAACTAACCGACAAGTTTACAATTTCAAATAGGTACGAATACAAACATTTTATTTGTTAAATACAACCAACACCTGTGTTATTCTTAAAATGAGCACTATGCCTCGTCATCGGCGGACAAAATACTCGTATTATTTTCGATTATCAAAACACGATTTTAAATCGATTATCAAACAAAAGAAAACGAACAAAATGATTACGCAATAATAAATAATTTAAATTAAGATTGTCAACATAACAAAAAAAACATTTCAATAAAATTTTAATTCCAATTTTAAATTTTAAGAAACACCAAATAATAAATTTTATTATTAGAAAAGGTACCTAATTCATAATTCGATTTTATCATTCATTCACCATAAAATAGGCGTCTTTTTCAATCAATATTTTAAGGAAATTCTTTTGCGTAAATCGTGTAGATATGTCAGTTGTTTCTTTAATTCGTCTCAGCAAAAAGTTTTATTTTATTCAAACAAAAGGTCAGTAGGTACCATGTTGATTAGCACACATCTCTCTGTTACGTCCGTCCGTCGCGTCGTTTCAAACATTTCAATGTTTCAAACAGATGTATGTTTGATTTAACAAATAGTGCTGTCTCAAAAATGTGCAGTAAAGTATGTAGAAATATGGGATACCGCTTTCAGTCAGTTTCAATTTAAGCACACCACACAAACTGAGATGCTCTTTTAACCAGGGAACAACCATCACCAGAATCATAACAAAATGAAAACTCCTCACCAAATTGAGTGGTCACAGGTTTCAACAGGTTGCGACAGGTTTCAAACCACTCGCTGCACTGCGCGCTGTGGCGGTAGATTCTGTGCTGCCGCCTGCAACCGGCGCCCTCATGCATCGCGATGCCACGTGACCCTCAATACGCCACGCCAGGTTTTGTTATAGCCACGTCCACGTTGTCGAGGCCTTCGGAAGTCAGAATTATTTGCTGCTTTTTATGTGAATGGCTGAAACAGTTAAAAGACCTCAGACAAAGATTTCACAATAATCACATTTTGTAAGAGCAAGACTCAACCTAGGACGTTTGCTGTCATGTATAGTGTCTGGACCGGCCTTTGTAATCGCTTCAGGACTCCGCTCACGATATGCAATGCCATAACTTTACGTTGCAATTTACTGCGTGTAGATACCTACATTACATAGTTCTTTAGGAATTATATTGCATTGCAACCGAGGCTCAATCTGACCCACGTAAATAAATAGCTTGCATAATTATGCAGCAAAACATTCACCATAAATTACGGTTCATTACGGTTTAACACTAAACCTTTTTTTTGAAAAATAAAAATTCTATAGGTACACTTCATACAAGAAAAGCTATCAGCTGAACATCTTAAGGACGTACTAAGATTATAAAAAAAAACATTACTTCCCTGTATAATTAATTATCATAACCAACAAGCGGACAACCACAATTGCTAGCCAAGCCGGGCATCAGTGTCATCATCATCATCGTCCGGTAGAAATCCGGGCAACATGTCGTCCTTGTCTTCAGACGCCGACGCGGCGACGGGTTTATTAGCGCTTCCACAAGAAGACGCATACTATTTTGTTGCGCCTCACATAAAACGCGCCAACCGTGATTCGCGTCAATAAATCCATAAACGTTTTGTGCCTGCACCGATCCCACTTCTGATGTCGGAGAAACAGCATCCTTCTCGACGCCATTGTTAGTTGTCAGGACTTGGTGGGCGTCATTGGGTGAAATGCGAGCACAAAACAAAGTCCGTATTCACTTTTAGTACAATTTAATAACAGTTTTACAACATTTAGTCACTGAACGAATAAGTACTTCACAACTAGTTTGTAAACACGTTAATTAACCAATTCTATTTGAGCAGCGGGTTCGGGACACCAATTCAACTTTACCGTCCAACAAAATCATAAGGCTTCACAAGTTCACATGTCTCCAGGATCCAACTCGATCCACTCTTCCATACTAACATAACCTCACTTGACAATCGTCCTGATTGGTCCTGTGTATTTCAACCATTCTAATATTCCCGCTCGACCGCGCGGGAACACGCATGCGCGCGCCATTGGTCAAATATAGCACACCGACCCCGCTCGAGGCGTATGCTCTGCTCTGATTGGTCGTGAATTAGAATACAAAACAATAACTTTAATTAAATTCATGAGATATTAAATCGTATCAAAATGTAACTAATCAAATTAAATAATATTACGATTTTACAAAGCATTTTTGGTAAACAATAGTCATCCCGCGTTTATTATCAACAATCAGTTCCACTTCGTGTACTTCCTCCGACATATATATATATATATACCATCACGCCTGTATTCCCCGAAGGGTTAGGCAGAGGTGTACCAATGTACACCCACAGTTCGCCGGTATATTTAGGTCCCATGTAATAGGGGGCGAGCCTATTGCCATTAACCGGGCACAAATCCAAACTCCGAGCTGCTACTGAGAATTTCATAGAAAAACCCAATAACACTTTTTGCTCGACCTGGGAATCGAACCCGGGACCCCTTGCACAGCAGTCGTACTTGCGACCACGAGACCAATGGAGCAAGTTATTTTTAACGAAAATCCAATTTTAAAAAAAGGAAAGGTAAAAATAATTTAAAACATAAAAAAACCATTCCATTGTGAAAAGTGACTATGGACAAAGAGCTCAAACAACGATGATTTTTGTAAACAATCGAGAACATCTAAAATACACTTTATTTAAAATACCATTAGGTACATTTAAAAAAAACACAAGCTGCTATTGCTGATTTGGTATTTAAACAAAGCGCTAAACTGCGCATTGGCGCGCATGTTTACGCCCAAAGAGCAATTTCCATTCACCACCCGAAATGCAAATATAGCTTCTGTAATTCTAAATTGATATTAAAATGAAGCCCGACTTTATGCAGCCAGGCCTGCAGTTTCGAATAATATTGTTCTTAACAGATGGAGAAATGCAAAGTTGATGAAGCATTTGGTGCCGTTTAATAATGATTAAAATGGACGTATTTTTAATTTTGAGCTAAAATTTTTTACATTAAATATACCATTACGCTTGTATTCCCCGAAGAGTTAGGTAGAGGTGTAACTAAAGTACACCCACAGTTCGCTGGTATGTTTTAAGCCCAATGTAATATTGGGCGAGCCTATTGCCATAATTCTAACTCCGAGCTGCTAGTTAGAATTTCATAGAAAAACCTGGTAAGTTTTGATAGTATTTGAATTTGAATTGAATTACCTATTTTATTATTTTAATTAAAATAAAAATGCCAGTATTTGTCAGCGCAAGGTAATAGCGTCTTTTTATACACTTTACTAGCGACCCGCCCCGGCCGGCTTCGCACGGGTGCAATGCTGATACCCTGATACTAAATACACTACAGAAAAACATAGCGGCCCGCTCCGCCGCAAACGCTACGTCCCGCAATTTTTAAATCTGTAATATCTTCGAAAATATTCATTCAAATCATATGCTGTAAAAGGCCATATAGATCTATATTAATTCAACAATGTATTTAAGGTATTTAATTGTATAAGGATTAATGCTGTATTGGTTAAAATCGCTTCGAAAATTAGTTAATAAATTAATTAAAAAGTAAATGACAAAAAAGTGTTATTGTGGGATATCCATAAGAGATAGACATATACCATCGCGGAGTTTTCTGTAGACCTTTTTAATGTGTACAATACTTAGTACATTATTTTGATATATCTCGTAGGGTTCAGCCAGCGTTTGCAATGTAAGCGGAAAAAAATGAAATTATTTACAACATCACATTAGAAACCTCAAAAATAACAGTATTTCTCCGCTATTTAATGGATGTTATTATACATAATATAAACCTTCCTCTTTAACCACTCTATCCATTAAAAAAAACCGCATCAAAATCCGTTGCGTAGTTTTAAAGATTAACGCGTACAAGGGGAAAAGGGCGACTTTGTTTTATACTATGTAAATTTAATGATGATACACAAAAGACATAAGCAATGATCACTACGCTTGCTCAAGGCAGATTGGCGATTTCAGGTGAATATTAATTATTGTACAAAACACATACAATCACGCCTGTATTCCCCGAAGGGTTTCCCGAAGAAGGGGGGGGAGGGGGGGTGGGATTAATTATTGTCATTAATATTATATTGGAAGCTAACCTAGACTTATTATGTCCAGGTCCCTATCCTGTGTGAATAAGTCATATTAGTGCTCACCCACTATCAAACCCTTATGTATAAAGCCTACTACATA
Source organism: Caradrina clavipalpis (assembly GCA_932526535.1). Lineage (NCBI taxonomy): Eukaryota > Metazoa > Arthropoda > Insecta > Lepidoptera > Noctuidae > Caradrina > Caradrina clavipalpis. The sequence continues at coordinate 6,672,352 of OW052110.1, forward strand.
GTGTCATACTATGACCGTACTATGAACGTATCAGTCAAGAAAAGATTTAAAATACATTCAGAAAATATTTCATTTAAATAGAATGTGCTCGGAATAACGACGTCATAAAAGGTTCAGCCGAAGATAGTAAAATGAAGGAGATTCTCATAAATATGCCTAGGAAGTAGAAGAATTTCCTTTGTCAGCTGGTCACCAAGAAATCGTTTTAAAAATATATTAGTACTACCCTCTGCCCGCGACATCGTCGAACAAACTTTACCTCTTTATAATATTAGTATCTACAAGATTGACTGCCCCGTTGGTCTCGTGGTCGCAAGCGCGACTGCTGAGCAAGGGGTCCCGGGTTCGATTCCCAGGTCGGGCAAAAAGTGCTGTTGAGTTTTTCCATTAGGAATTTCTCAGTAGCAGCCCGGAGTTTGGAAGTTGGTGGTGTGACACCCCCGTGCCTCGGAAAGCACGTAAAGCCGTTGGTCCTGCGCCTGATCTCTCTCCAGTCGTGTCGGATTGCCGTCCCATCGGGCTATGAGAGTTACCCGCCGGCCACAGCCAAGCGCTTCATGCGACAAGATGCGCGACAAGCTTCGAGATGCAAAAACAAATGGTAGACAACGTATGAAGTATGCCACAGCTACCGGCGACACTACATGCGACGCTTCACGGGGCGCTTCACGAAGCGCGACAAGTAGCGCGACATGTAGCGGCTACAAAATGCGCGCTGTGCGAGTGAGACAAATGTACTAGCGAGTATCGACGCGCTGCTTCATCAGTGGACGCATTCAGGCTTCACGCGACAGAAACAAATAATTTTGTTTTTGACGCGCGTTGCGCTTATAAAAATGATGAATACTGAACAATTTATGAGTGAAGTACTGAGTAGACCAGCAATATGGATGTCAAAACATCCACATCATAAATATAGGCATATTATAAAAAAAAAATATGGGAAGAAATTAGAAAGGAGAAGAATTTATAAACCAATAACGCATAGAAACCTAGTACGACTGCAAAAAGTGAGGCAAGTAAAACTTTAACCTCTCTGGGCGAACCGTCAGTCTTCAAGGTCACGTTCCTTCGAACACAGCTCGCGAGCATTTATCTATACATTTAAAATATGTTTTAATTGAAATCGATCGATCATCAAACAAACAAATTAATATTCTAACTTATCTCAATGCAGTGTTTCTATTTATGAAATAAATACCTACCCACATTGCTTTCAATTTTGTTCAAAATGTTATATCATCGTACTCAATAGCGTAAACAGTACCTAGGTACATAAAAAAAATGTGTACCTACTACTTACGCTATTGAATACGATATAACATTTTACCAGTTTCGAGAAACGAATTTGGCATTAGGTAGGTATTATAACAACTTATCACAAAATCATTTTAATAGGGCTTTTAATAATTTTAATAGTTTAGCCGTTCTCTAAATACGTCCACCTTTGACGCCGTCGCTGTCGCAACTACTCGAGCTGTGGCATACCACTGCAAATCGTGTCGCTGTCGCAACTCCTGTCGCAAAGCGTGAAGCGTCGCCAGAGACTGTGGCCAGTCCCTTAGGGAAGAGGGAGTGCACCTGTGTTTGCGCACACACCTGTGCACTATAATATCTCCTGCGTACGTGGCTAGTCTACATTAAGATTAGCCGCCGTGACCGGAATCGGTCTGGAGAATTACATTACATTACATCTACAAGATTGATCTGTATTCCGAATTTAGCTTTAAAGTTAAAATAAGCTAAAGTCACTCCCTGCTTGTCGTGATTTTTACGTTATCAAAGTTTTTGAATATCTATTTATCTATACATTATAATAAAATCGTAACGAGGCCAATTCTGTACATTCAATATTTTTTATAAAGAGTAATTCTCACATGTTAAATACATTATACTGAACCCAAAAAAATGGTTTTTAGAATATTTTTGTCTGTTTGTTTGTATGTACGCGCATAACTTTTTAACTCCTGCACCGATTTGAACAAAACTTTTGGCATTGTGTTGGCAGTAACCTGAGCTGTAATCTTAGGTACAATTCATCACGCTATATCATATAAGGGTTAGACAGAAACAGTATGAACACTATGAACTTAAAAATACTGAACGCGAACGAAGTCGCGGGCAACAGCTAGTGATAAAATAAAATAAAAAATCATGAATCCCACTGTTATCTCCCTCCACAATTATTATTTTATCCACCCTTTTTAATTCACGGCTGAGAAAAAGGGGCAAGTAAAAAAAACTTTTTCCTTACCTGAAACTTTTCAATAAAGTTCTTATTTACTTAGGTGTAGGTACATACTTGATTTCCCTGTAGATACGTTTTAACCGTTTTAGTTTTTATCCTTTTTTTAGGGTTCAGTACCCAAAAGTTACTAAACGAAACCTTATTACTGAAACCTCAGTGCCCGTCTGTCTTCCTATCCTTCTGCAAAAGGGCTGTATCATTTAAACCGCGATAGTGAGACAATTTTTTATTTTATTTCTTTGGACTGCAAACAAGGGGCGGCTTTCCACCTGATGTCAAGTGGTCGCCGCTGCTAATAAACATCTCTCATCTCAGCATTGCCATCCCAGAGACAAAATTGAACCTACACACTACACGTTTTACAGAAAGTATTATTACATACACACATAAACTCACGCCATTTTCCCATGGGGGTAGGCAGAAACCACAGAACGCCACTACTTTCGCCTCATCCACGTTCATTCATTATTATTATTACTACAAAGTTAAAGAAATGTGTTTTACGTAGACGGAACTCTTCGTGTGTAAGTCTGACTCACACTTGATCGGTTTTTGGCAACTTCTAAGAACTGATTGATTCAGACAGTTTAATGGCACTAAAGAAATTATTTGCAAAGATAATTGAATTTTCAATTTGAAATGGGTATCTATGTAACAATAGTTCAAAGCAATTTTTAGTAGTCAAATAAATTGGATAGGTACCTGGGTTGTGGTCTTATTCAATTTCGACAATTTCAGACATTGTCTGTCTGTCTTACCGCAGGATAATTTAATTTGCCTTCGACAATTGTTACCCGTAAAGCCTTTTGACGTGGCGAGCTTAACGAATAATGTATGTATATGTCACCGGAAAATAACAAGATCCGTAAGTTTATCAATTTACTAGGAAGTTTATAAACTTTCGTAAGATTCTAAACGGGAGATAAATTGTACTATTTTACGTCCACATTTTCGTAAATTGATAAACTTACTGAACTCACTCGTAAAATAATAAGTAAGCAGTAACCAAACGCTACGCGCGATCTGATTGGTTGGCTGTCACCTGTCACTTCTCTTTCCTCCTATGGACACAAGCATTGCCACTATGAATATTGACCAATCAGAGAGCAGTGTGTTATTTTACGTATTTCAAAGATCGTATATTTAAAAGAGTTTCTGTGATTGGTCGAACCATATAAAATCTTACGAATAGATATTCGTTAGTTTATAAATTTACCGTATGACGTCGGAAATTGATAAATTTACGAAAATGTGGACGTAAAATATTACAATTTATCTCCCGTTTAGAATCTTACGAAAGTTTATAAACTTCCTAGTAAATTGATAAACTTACGGATCTTGTTATTTTCCGGTGACATATACATTACCTGTGAAATTAATAGGTACCTCAGTAGAAAAAAACTGCACAAAGAAATTATGCATCATTGTTTGAATGGATTCTAATAAAACAAAAAAGAAAGATAAGCCATACTTACCTAGATTTATTATTTTAATAATAAATGCGAAAGTAACTCTGTCTATCGGTTACGCTTCCACCGATCCGGGATATCCGTATTTGAATTAAATATTTGCTCCGTACGGGAATCGTACCTGAGACACGTAACACAGCCACCGAAAGCTTTGCTACTGCTCGTGTTTAGGTAAGGTACGATTTTTCATACATTAATTACTAGTTAAGGGCATCTCCATACCTATATCTCTACGAACGTAATGAAGTTCATCACAGCTAAATTGATCACTTTGAAACATCTAGATACTTGAAGTTTCTCCAAAAACAAATGCCCCACGTTCTAAATACAAACAAACCGTCATTCATCGAAACGCGCTTAAAGTCCCGAACATTGAAACTAATCAAACAAACTATAGACCTTGTTTAAATCATCGCTACTGCTTCTGACGTCAAGTATCAAAACTATTTGAATAGACCCAACTCTGCGAGGACTGTTGGTATTAGATTGTCGCTCGCAATCGCTCGAGTGTTCTTAGCACGAGTTCTCGAGTTACTCCGACTCGCTCGAGTCCTCACTTGACATTTAATCTTAAACGTATATCGATTTAATGTTTCGAATAAAATGGGATTTGTTGAATCGGGTCCTATAGAATCATACTGTCTGATTTCCGGGTTGGTTTGGTTAAATAACAAAAACAGGATTCAGTTTTTAGTTGTAAAATCACCATCAAGCTTAGGCTAAACTTATGAATAGAGTTACAAAACTTCACTCAATAATGACTAAATTTGATCTTAATTTGTCTTAACACTTATGTCCGTTTCACAAACACTAAGCAGTACTTAATAAAATTACCTAAAAGTACAAGAACTAAAACTACCTTATTTTTATGCTACATTTATACGACTGTGGAGTGTGATACGGATTGTGGGATAAGCTTTAGAAGACAGGTCGAGATAACGAAGGCACCGATAGCGAAGGGAAGCTATCATTATAAATGTCGTGGCCGATCGCATTTACTACCCTTTGCATTCAAGTAGGTATTGATATGAACATAATGCATTTTACATACAAGGATTATTGTGAACTAGCCCATGACAGTCGGTTATTTATTAAATTTAACAATATGGAAGACTAACAGCTAAAAAAAATTGACTCGTAACAGTAAATTAGACTGACAGCCAATTACAGGTATTCACTTATGAAATACATGTTATGATGTGGTAAAAATAAAAAAAATATATATATCATCACGCCTGTATTCCCCGAAGGGTTAGGCAGAGGTGTACCGGTGTACATCCACAGTTCGCCGGTATATTTAGGCCCCATGTAATAGGGGGCGAGCCTATTGCCATTAACCGGGCACAAATCCAAACTCCGAGCTGCTACTGAGAATTTCATAGAAAAACCCAATAACACTTTTTCCTCGACCCAGGAATCGAACCCAGGACCTCTAGCGTAGCAGTCGCGCTTGCGACCACGAGACCAACGAGGCAGTATATGAATAGAATCATTAAATTAAGCCTAGTTGGTATATGGCCCTAGCTGATTAGCTTATTAGCCTAGCTGTTATGCAGCCTAGTGCGTGGGAAGCTTTATATCATCAGTTATCTACCAGTGAAAACGTCACCAATCACCATCCCCCGTCTGTTAGTAGAAATGCCCCCCTGATGACTGAACATACCCAGTTTCAAACCTTATAGGCATAGGCATTAGAAGTCATTACATATACTATTCTATGCTATTTTTTAAAGGAGACTGGCGGTTTTAGGCCTGAACTCCTACAGAAATGAAACTTATACGAAAAAAAAGTAGATTTTTACGTTTAACTATTTTCTTCAATACTATTTTCAGATAAGTTCTCTAAGAGGAGAAAAATAAGTTGTAATATAGCGAGTACAATTTGAAAAATCGATTGTTGCGATTTTTCAAATTATGATTGCGATTGAAAATGAGATTGGTTCCTTTATCACAATAATTATATCCCAAAGTAGGTCTTGGCCTGGGTATATATAGGTATTCTTTTAGGGATTCATAATATAATTCACAGGTTTTGTAATTAATTATTCACTTAATATCGATTCACTTAATCGATTATTTACATTGCCATACTAAAAAATAGAAAATAGTTTTTAGGTTGGCAACAAACTGTCACTTGTCATCTGTAGATTAGGGATGCCCAAAAAAAGTCTGTTGTATCGACATATCGCATCGTAACCGTATCACCGAGTATATCGATTGGGTAGGTTATTTAGTAGGTAAAATATTATTAAAACATTAAATATATCGTAAAAATTAAAGAAATACATACCATTCTTTAATTTTTACAATAAATATTGTATGTTATAAAAAAAAAGGAATTTATATGTATGGAAGGTTGGTTTATTCATTATAAAAAATACAGTTGCCACTTATCAGCACTCAAACTGCGTAAAACTAATAATTTGGATAACCGCTGTGGATTTATCCTGTTACGACTTTCTGATAGTGTGGATTCAGCTAAAGAAAAGAGACGTTCGGAAGGCACCGAAGTTGCTACCACAGACAAATAACGTAGTGCGGCGGTAGTACTCATACAAACACACAAAGTTATGTAAATCTACCTACAATTAACAAGTCTAAACAAAAGCCAGTTGATTTGGTCAATATCTTATTACCAGAGGTCGGAATTAGTTAAAGTAAATAATGTGTTTGTATCGAAATGTTGATAATAATATTGGATCTTCACGGTACATTTTAAACAAAGTTATACTTTGATTTGAATATTCGATACGTTAATGCGATATTTTATTGGAATACGATATATCGAGGCGCATCGTATGGCCGAAATATCGTATTAAATATCGATATATCGTATAGCGCTGTATCGATATTTCGATATATCGCATCGTATTCGGCATCCCTACTGTAGATCAATATTTTATGTCAATATCTGACGTTCGTTGTTGTTGTAATTTTGCGCCGGTGTTTTGTCGTTTTCTCTCTGTGTTATTGATTATTATATTTGACCTTGGCTTTGTATTTTGGACTGTATATCTTGCATAAACGTTGACCTGGCGAATTACCATTTGATATTCTTAGCGATTTTGGATTGTGACGATAATGGAAAGATTACCTACGTTGTGCTAATTGCACCATAGCTACTCAAAGATTGAGGAGACATGTATTGACGGGATCGGGTGATCAAGAAATACTGTCTATAGGTAATAAGGCAGTGGCGAACCTATACAATAATAAAATACAGTATAATACTTATTATTCATGTTTTATTAGTGAATTAACATTAAACTCTGCAATATTGATTTTCGTCCTTAACATAACCTTATGTCAATGTCAAAAGTTAAAGTCTTATATCTACTTTCAGAGAACTTTTTAGAAAAAGTGGCAACCATACATGGTTTTCTAATTAATAATGCTATCAGGAAGCATTGAACTTATCCGTGTAGGTGACCAGGCCGAACGTTCCTAAGAAACCCGCCAGTCTCCTTTCGATTATACAGATAATTCAAATCCAAAATCAAATTAATTTATTCAAATTTACAAGATATAAAAATTAATACAATTTAAATTATGAATATAGCACTAAAATATCACCACCAAAAGGTAAATGACCTCAAATCCATATCAATCTCTCCTTTACAATATAACAGAACGCGAATGAATGATAAACGGCAGTGATACATGGTATTTGATCATAAATAACAAATTTATCTTGTCTGTCCAAATTAACGTATAAACTTTTATGTTTGCGTTAAAAAGATTTATGACTGACATGACAATAGATAAAACCGGTCTATTTGGTGTTAATCTGTTCTTTTTAATCTAAATGTTTTATTTTTAACATAAAACCAAAACAGTGTACAGAAAAACTCACTTACGACCTTTTGTTAATGGGTATACCAATATCTACGAGTATAGGTAGACACTAATATAATAAAATTATATAGAAAAACACACAAACCCTTTGCTCGATCTGGGAATCGAACCCAAGACCTCTAGTGTAACAGTCGCGCTTAAGACCACTAGGCTAACGAGGCAGTTATACTAACCTATATTATACTAACCTAAGTATTTGAGTATTGAACCTATTCTAATATAATCAATCTGAAGAGTATGTTTGTTTGTTCTGGAATTACCAAGTCGGATTGGAAAAAATAGCCAGATTCAAGAGGAATGGTATAGTCAATAGCCATCACGCTACAACTCACGGGAGCAGAGCCGCAACCCAAGACGTAAATAAACCCGGATGAAATAAACCAAGCGAACGTAGTTGCGGGTGGGAGCTAGTGTACAGATAAATCTCGCCAGTCTTTTGTTTTTAAAGGGCTTACTATGAATGCGCGAAGTGAGCGTAAGGTTAATCCGATCCAATTTTAAATTGGAGCTCGGTGTTAGGATTTGTGCCCGGTTAATGGCAATAGGCTCGCCCCCTATTGCATGGGACCTAAATATACCGACAAACTGTGGGTGTACATTGGTACAACTCTGCCTAACCTTACGGGGAATACAGACGTGATGGTTTAAATTGGAAGTACCTACCCGTTTCGCACATAATATTTATTTAGTTTGAAGGCTTCATTCATATCAATGAGTTGCGCTTATTGTGTTTGTGTTATAAATTTAAAATAACATGCGGATTGTCGTATTTCCAATTCGAAAATCCAATAGCTTTTATGCTAGCGTGCTGGTGTTAGGCTTATAGACTCGAGTGGGTACTTAAAGCGGTGAACATACAAGGACGGTCATGGTAGCGGTCCCTTGTCAGATACACACTATTGTATTGTCTTAGTCTAACATACACTGTGGAACGTGTATTAGTATGTACATGAATATTATATATTGTATAACTGCTTCGTTCGCCTAGTGATACTAAGCGCGACTGCTACGCTAGAGGTTTTGGGTTCGATTTCCAAGTCGAGCAAAGGGTTATTGGGTTTTTCTATGAAAATAATTTCAGTACTCGTAGCACCTCGGAGTTGGGATTTTTGCTCGGTTAATGGCAATAGTCTAGCTTATTACATGGGAATTAAGCATTCGGGCGAGCTGTGGGTGTAACTTGGTACACCTCAGCCTAACCCATGGCAAACCCAGCCATATTTAGGAATGTGGCGTATTAAGCGCTGCCGCCGCGGCATTCAGAGAATGTTGGTGATGATAGCTGTTACGTACTTACTTACTTACTTGATCTGATATTTACATACATACCATCACGCCTGTATTCTCCGAAGGGTTAGGCTGAGGTGTACCAAGTTACACCCACAGCTCCCCCGAATGCTTATTCGCGGCATTTTACTGTACCTAGTACACAAGTTAGTACTAAAACATGTACTTCTAAAATCCATTCAGTTTGAACTGCTGGATTTAAATCCTAGGCTTGTTCCAACTAAATTGGATAGTGTTGAAATCTTGATGACGTCACGATTTATTGGGGTGAAACACACTACCTTTTTATGAGTTCATCGGTGTATAGGGTTGGCAGTTTCTTTGCATTTTATATTGATCTTTTTCGATTATCGACCTTTTTGACCTTTTTTTAATAGAAAGAAGTAAGTTACTAGGGGCTAATGTGTTTGCGGAGCTATTGTGTCTTTATTGTTGTTTGTGTAGTGATAGGTTTTTGTTTTTGTAAGTCAGTCCCTTTTCCCGACCGCTGCAACTCATGAAAGTCAGAATCAACAGTGGTTATAACGAAGTTCGACAAGTTTTGAAGAAAGAATTTATTAAGCTGTCTTAGATTCTACCACGAAATTTTAAATTGCCGGTGACACTTGAGGTTGTCTTCAAGACGCTTCAAATATTGTTGTTTGCTTTTTAATACATAATAAACAAAGATATCAAATAAACCCCAAGAAACACACTATATGCGGTTGATATACCTACTCAAATATAAATAATAACATAAAATGAAATCAACCCAAGTTAACACGGTAAATAGAATTTTAATATCTTAATCCAAGTGTCAATAAAATAAAAGAAAATTAAAACTTCTTTGTTCTTTTAAGCACCTAAAACATTGTGCCCGAGTGACTTAGTAAGTACTTAATGATATAATTTTTATTCAGACGCAAATCCATCTTTAAAGATAGTTTCCATAAATGGTAGCTTAAAAAGGTTCCAAAAATAAATCTGGATTAAGTGTGTGTTTGAAGTTACTCTACTTCCTTACTTGCCAACCCTAATCTTTAAGTTTGAATCCACCAGGGCAGCGCTCTCATTATGATACAAGATCCCAGAGTAACCCGACCTAAGTCATTTCAGCAAGGCTGAAATTTTGAGAATAGATAGAGGACCTAAGAGGTATTATAATGGACCTCTTAGGTACCTTTTGTACCTGATACTTGAAAGCAAATTCAAAATTTCGAAACTCAAGTGGTAATGGACAGGTCACATTGCTCGTAGATTTGCCGGCCGTTGGGATCGTAAGACCCTTGAGTGGCGACCACGCACTGGAAGGCGCTGTGTAAGAGGGTCAGCCCACGAGGTGGATCGACGACCTAGTAAAGGTCGCTGGACATCGCTGGAGGCGGGCAGCGCAGAACCAGTTATTGTGGCTGTCTTTAGAGCAGGCATATATCCTGCAGTGGATGTCGTTAAGCTGATATGATGATAATAACTTGAAAAATGGTGCAGCACTGAAACTAGCAATTACGTAACCTACCTTTTTTCTTTCTTTTTTTAAGGATGGGAAACTATCAAATGACTTTTTCCGCTTTTGGCGAAGTGGAAGGGAGTATCTGCAGAATCCTACTGAAAAAAACCCATACGTGTTCCTCGTAATGCCCTTTGCGTTCCAGAGCTGCGGTGACTCTTTCGAACAAATTCCAGAACCAAGAAAGTACGTTACTTACCTTACCTTACCTTCTTAACTACATATTCCTCTATCTATTCTCCTAATTTTGGCCATGACGTAAGTCTGATGACACTGGGCTCTCAGTCCATTACAGTTGTCAAGCTATATCTTTCTCTGTGGAAAGTTAGCCCGTTAATTTGAAGTTGGAGCTAAACTAAATCGTCAGTCGGTCTGATGCAATTGGCTTAGTTTTGAGCCCTTTGCTGCGCTAAGCTTGCGTTATGTCACCTTATTTAATATACAGGTAGCAATGTACATTGTATACGTCTAAATTATCCTCCATATATACTCGTATCTCGTCTGCTTTTCTTCTCTGATTAATTTAGCAGCTAGATCCAAGACAGTTGAATCGTTTCTCCGGAACTCGTCGAGCTTCATTGCCTCGGCACTTTTCTGGTAGTCGCCACTATAATTGATACTGGCTTTTAGGAGTTCCAGCGATTGGGAAAATTATAGTAGAATTGCCAAAATATAAAGGGTTGGGAAAGGCTGTTTTCAGGGTATATGTAAATCGTCTGTTCATGTATTCTACCCTCAGTTGGGGTAGGTGCGAATTCTAGAGATGAACAAGCGTTTGGAGTGGAATCTGAGGTACCAAATTCACTTACACCTTTTTTCACGTATGGGAAGCAGAATGGAATTTATTAATATGAGTCGGGTTATGGTTTAACAATAGACGGAAAGTTTCTATAAAAATATATGTTTCATACTGATGATAATTTTCTAATTGGTACCTACTGTAAAAAGCTAGTTGATTCTATTATTTCTTTTTAATGTAAAAAAAAAGAAAATATACCATCACGCCTGTATTCCCCGAAGGGTTAGGCAGAAGTGTACCAATGTACACCCACAGTTCGCCGGTATATTTAGGTCCCATGTAATAGGGGGCGAGCCTATTGCTATTCACCGGGCACAAATCCAAATTCCGAGCTGCTACTGAAAATTTCATAGAAAAACCCAAAAACACTTTTTTCTCGACCTGGGAATCGAACCCGGGGCCTCCTTTTTTATGTATACAAACTTAAATCTCTTCACCTTTCATACATAAGGTTTTGGCTTCGTTATCGAGCAAATCTTATTAAGTTTAACATAGCCATCACTGACATTAGTAAAGTAAATCAACAACAAAACTTTATTACAGTAGATTCAACGAGTTTTATTCATAAGATGCGACTAACAATACCTTTGGCGCACCTAATTTACAAATATCAAGTCTTCAAATGAAGCTGTAACTCAAAGGCGACACTAGATAACTACAAACTGCTACAGAACCGAACTACCTTTGTCATACAGTCCCCGCTATCGATGCAAATTAGTCTGGAACTGTTCCTGGATCCAACGAATTATATTTTAGAAGCTAGAGCAGTGTTAGTTAGAAAATTATCTAGTTGAAAATTGGTAGAGTTGGGAGTTTGTATTGTTAGTACAATTGAGTAGTAAGTAGCTTTAATTTAGTCATGAATTTGTAGGGGAATCTGGTTCTACACAAAAATCCCTTATTTTATCAAGAAGTGTAGGCAGGAATGTCATGATGGTTAAGTGGTTAATTAAGTTCGTAAGGGGCATACGGCAAGTTCCGATATGACCTTTTCAATGCATAATAATGTACTTTCTAAGATTATCTTGGACATAACTAACAACGGTAAACGGTGGATTTATCTATTCAAAACTACTAGTGAATACCATCTGTTCACAATATACTCGTAGATTGCAATAAAAAAATTAGATTTAAAACATAAATAATTGTTGCTTGTTTTTTTAGTCTGCTGTTCATGTTTGACAGTATTTCAGAATACACCTGTTTCAAAGAACAGAATCGGTTTGTTGTGTATGTGGTAGACAGTGTTTATATCACTGTGTGCGTGTGGGTTCATCGCCCCGCCTAACCAAATTCAGCGCCAAGATGGCTAGTTCGAAAATACCTACAAACAAAACCTGTTTACTTTATTATTGGTTCGTGGTGAGAATGATTAGCATAGTTACGTCCTTGAATTTGACGAGTATGCCAAACTGCACCTTAAACAGGTAAAAATAGAAACTACAGTATACGGCCTAAACGTTTATTTTCGCAACAAATTAATCTATTGCAAATGATGTACAATTCTGACACATAGTGACTACGTGCTGTAAGCAAATCGGTTTCTTGCATTCAATGCAGGAGTATTTGGTCTTCCTGTCTTTGGCTGTAGGACAGTCTCTGCATCTCTTGTATGGCTTGGAATCAGTAGCTGGTGGGTCGTTAAGCGATTCACCCATCTGTTCAAAAATCCTTTTACGTAGTTCCCGAGGCAAGTTACTTTTGTTCTTCCTTATTTTAAGGTGCTGCCCAAGCAAAGCTAAGCCAAGCTTCCGAATAAACTCACACCTTCTCACTTTAGAATTATTGTTATTTTCACGATAAATTATATGGCTGTTTATAGCAGCGACATTCATCATAGTGAACAGTATCAAAATTGGCCAGTTCTTGCAGTAATTCCGTACGTCGTACATTTTACTGAGTTTGTCAACAAATTCAACGCCGGTTTTTGTTGTATTATAGAATGAGACCATTTCAGGCTTTTGTTTGTCGGTGCTTTTGTGGTCTAAGTTTTTGTCGTGATGTAATGAAGATAGGAGAAGCATGACTTTAGATTTTTTCGGCATGTATGATACAAGTGTCATATCTTTTTGGAATCCAAATTTATAGCTATTAGCTCCTCTCCCTCGCATATTCAAGAAACTGCGCGGGATTTCTAATTCGTTTTTCCTTAAAGCTCCAGTAGATGTAAGTTCATGTTCTGTCAGTAAACGTTGAACAAGTGGGATACTCGTAAACCGGTTATTAAAAGTCACATTTCTGTTTGTTTTGCTAATAGGCTTCACCATTCTGTCTACTACGTCAGTAGTTTGATAACTGGTAACATACGGTCCGTCCGGTTGGTTGCCTGCATGTATTTCAAGGTTAACTGTGTAAAATAGTTTCGCATCAGTCAACGCATACATTTTAATTCCGTACGCAGCAGATGTGTGCGGCATGAAATGTCGGAAAGGACATTCACCTCTAAAATGTATGTAATTTTCATCGAGTGTGAGAAATTGGCTTGGCGCATATGATTTTTGACAGTTATCAACGAATTTATCAAACATAGATCTAACAGGTGCTATATTGTCTTTCAAGGTTCGTGCTGCTCGAGTAGATGCATCATCAAAACGCAGACAGCCTTGTAAGAAATTAAACCGTTGTAAGGACAAGGTCATTCTAAAAATATCGACACCAGTACCATCAGACCTCCATAAATCAGTCAAGTTATAGCCGGTAGAATTATTCAAGCCAGCGATATACATTAAACCAAATATAGCTAACAGCTCATCCATGGTTGTCTCTTTGATTATATGAACTCGAACATTATGATTTTCGGAATACGTTTTTGAATTTATTTCGACGTTTGTATGTTGAAGTATTTCTTCTAACATCTCGTTAGTGAAGAACAAGTTCCAACATTCTAATTCTGTTTTGGCATTCTGAGCATGAGGTTTTACTCCTGGATTTATTTCGGGATTAGGTTTGGCTGTAACATTGGCTTTGTTGGGATTAGAGTACCATATGGTTGTCCCATCTCTGCCCGTGTAATATGTATCTTCTTTCTCACTCTCAGAAGCTGCGTGGTTTTCTTCTTCACTAAGTTCTTGTTCTGTATCACTGTCTGCGGTTCTTGTGGATAGATGATCGATTTCTCCTTCGCTTTCTTCTCCATAGTTTCCACTGAATTCTTCTTCTAATAACGCCTCGCAGCAACCAAACATCATTGTTTGTTCCTTCTTATCTGACATGGTGATGAGTTCTGTGAACAATGGAATGATAAAGTTTTAGCTTAGTTTAACTTGTAATCATCCTGGTTTTGTTAATCCAGTACTAATCCGTAATATGCGGAATAGTGGGTTTTCCTAACACTTAATGAAGCTATGACCTTTCTTGGCAGTCAGAAGTTTATTTTGAAGCCCGATCGATAACAATACGTCAACGCATGGAAGGGACATACACGCAATCTTTTACCATAGATTTAGTAAACCATTCTAGAATATCCATGCAAAGGCATTTCACGACACGGTTGGCGCAGTGACAATCGACTGCTGCGTTGTGTGTCGCGGGTTCGATTCCCGCACGGAACGTATATTTGCATGACCTACAGATAGTTTGTTCCGGGTCTGGCCGTTTGTGTATGTGGGTTTATAATTATGTTTGTAATCGCACCCACGATACAGGAGAAATTCCAAGTGTGGGACAACGTTTAAAAAATATACATAAATGTCTTACATAAAAGTTTTTAAACTACAATGATGAAATATATGGACCACCTAGTTTTAAATTCCATATTCATAACAATACACCTAGTAATTTGTATGGGATTCAAAATGAAAACAACAACACCTTTAAAACTTAGGACAAATTCGCTTTAGAATGTTCGAAGTATAAACATGTTTATGCACGTGACTGCACTTAATTAAGTACCTAGTTCGTTATGACAATAACACAACCATTTCTTGCCATATTAAGATGAGTATACACTGACTCACCATTAAATCGACTATGGAAAGCAAAACAGTACTAAACGACAATTTGATCGTGTTGTATATTCAACCAAAACAGTAGATACCATTTTCTTATTACCTTATAATTTCAGTGGTTGGGTTTTCAACTCTCGGCACTGACCTGAGCGTTGAAAATTCAACAGCAAGTAATAATACGAGTATAATACTGTTTTAAGAGATGTTGGTAGGTGTTCAGGTGTGTTTAAACAACAATAGTATTACCTATACTTTTCACTCTTTCTTTTAAAAACATTGACAGCAGGTATATTACAAAAAAAAGAAGAAAGTTCAGAATAAGACATAACATAACTTTTTGAGTTAGTCTAATATACACACCTAATAACAAAACACGATCAAATTGTCGCTTGTTATTGTTTTCCACTGTGGATATCTTCTACCAACCCAATCTACTTATGTAACTAGCCTATCAACAAAACAACACACATAAACATACCTACGTACCAATATACACGCACACAGGCACACAAGTCTTCAAACCAACAGAGCGCCTGCGTAACTGTAGATATTCGACACCAAACACTGAGAATCCTGGTCATTCAAAAGTCAATTATACAAGAAGCAGCTAAAGGACTAAATTACATCATCAAACATACACTGTACTTAGTAACTGTAACACAAAAGTCACTTGGGTATGGATGACCCACCACAATACGCGCGTCCTACTTTCGCTGCGTGCGCAGTAACACTGAGGGGCAAGCGAGGGGACTCACGTCATTCCAAGGTTACCGACCCGAGCTATTAGAACGATCGTTGCTTTCCTGCCGCCGGGTTTCTAATACCCAACCTTAATAACCCAGCAATAAAGATCCTTATCGCATGGTAGAACGCGAGATTACTGGCACGTCGACATTGTTATTGTCGGGTACGAGATACCCGACCGTAATACTAAGTGCATAAGACTGCTTATTACATGTTCGTTGTTAAACAACTCATAATTATGGTATGCCTATGTTGTGTTTTATATTTAGAACGTTGACTGGGTGTGAAATACCCGACCTTAATGTCATAGGTTTAAGAATACTTGTCACTTTTTCGGCTACCTTGATACCGTTCGTACTTTTTGTAAGATTCGTTCCTACCTGAGTTGTTATATGGGTTCGGGTTATCACTCTGCAATAAATCTAAACTAGATATACTGAGTCTAAAAAGACACATTACATAGCTGTTAAACTTAGAACACTCCCCGTCATATATATACCATCACGCCTGTATTCCCCGAAGGGCTAGGCAGATGTGTACTAATGCATACCCACAGTTCGCCGGCATATTTAGGTCCCATGTAATAGGGGGCGAGCCTATTGCCATTAACCGGGAACAAGTCCAAACTCGGAGCTGCTACTGAGAATTTCATGGAAAAACCCAATAACACTTTTTGCTCGACCTGGGAATCGAACCCAAGACCTCTAGCGTAGCAGTCGCGCTTAGGACCACTAGGCCATGGAGGCAGTTATACCCCATAACCCTCGGTTCCCGTCATACTCAGTAACATTGAGCAAACATTATTATTAACATAACGGCTTTTATTTTCTATGTAATAATTCACTGCTAATGGTAGCATGCGATGTAACGCACACAAAATTGTATTTGAGTTTTTAAAATAACTTAAACTTTAAACGGCAAGTATACATTCGTCAATGATGTCGTGATGGCCCAGTGGTTAAGGCGCCCGCCTCTCATGCATGAGGTTACGGGTTCGATACCATCCAAATATTAAATACCAATGTGACTTTCACTATTCACATGTACTTTCTCCAAGACAAAGATATAAAGTTCATAATGAATTACTGACATCGGTAAAGGAAAACATCAAAGGAGACAGATGAATAAAAGCCTGAAAGCGCCAATCCGCCTTAAGCAAGCATGGTGATCAATGCTAGTGCCTTCTCTGTATGAGCAGAGGCCTTTGCCCTACAGTGGGAGAAAAATAATAAATGGTATTAAAATAAAAAAATATACCATCACGCCTGTATTCCCCGAAGGTAAGGTAGGTTGGTATTAAAATCTTATTATAATTTGTCAATGTAACAAAAATGTTAAAACTTTGCTGAATAATTTGACAAGACGTTTGGTTATATTGTCATGGATAACATTTGCAAAATCGAATTAATGAGTAGGACTTGACTGTTATGTAGTACTACTAGCATAGTTAGATAGTACTAGAACCATCGTCAAATGCACCTAATCTTCTTGGAAATCAACTTAATGAACTACAGTAACTGAAAACTTTTAAATTACACTTAAATTAAACTTTTAAATTCTGAGTAGCAGTTAAGGGTTTAAATTTGTACCCAATTAATGGCAACAGGCTCGCCCCATATTACCAGTACATGGGACTTAAACATACCAACTGTGGGTGTAGGACATTGGTACACCTCTGCCTAACCCTTCGAGGAATACAGGCGTGATGATGGTAAGTATAACATATAACTGCTTATGCGGTAATTACACGCAACTGCTACAAGAATAAACAATAATTATTTATTGATACCAATCCCATTTATTTTAATGACGATTTCATCTAATCTGTAATCAAAAAGCGATATTTTCACAAAAGAAATACATATAATGACTTCAGTAATCGTATCAATATTTCATTTGTTTCGAAAACAAAGCGAAAATTGTTTTCTGATTTTCTTTTTATTATAGCGATAAGTACACCTGCCAAAAGTTACTACGAGGATACTATACTTTTACTACAGAACAACAGTGTTATTCTATAAATCTTCTACATTGAATTAAGGTAAAATGAGGTTCAGGATAATGTTGGATGCCCACTTAACTCATTCTGTGTCACAAGGTGGATACGACCTGATTAAGAATGCAGGAAGGCGCTGGATGCAGGCTGCTTCCAACCGGTACTTTTGGAAATGTGAGTGGGGGAGGCCTATGTCCAGCAGTGGACGTCCTGCGACTGATATGATGATGATGACGAGGTTGGGGTGAGCTGTAAATCCCTACCATCTACATCTTCATCGATGATAACTCACTTCAAACTCACTTAACTTAAATTCATCATACGATATTTTTCCAGAATAGACAATAGGCAATACCAAAGATGTAACTTAATATAAAATATAAATATACCAGCACGCCTGTATTACCCGAAGGGTTAGGCAGAGGTGTACCGATGTACACCCACAGTTCGCTGGTATATTTAGGTCCCATGTAATAGGTGGCAAGCCTATTGCCATTAACCGGGCACAAATCCAAACTCCGAGCTGCTACTGAGAATTTCAGAGAAAAACCCAATAACACTTTTTGCTCGACCTGGGAATCGAACCCAGGACCTCTAGCGTAGCAGTTGCACTCAGGACCACTAGGCCAACGAGGCAGTTAACTGCCTCGATGTAACTTAAGGCGGGTGAAAATTACCAAGTCGATGAAGACACGGGCAAAAGTAAGTATAGTTATCAGTTTAACAGTTAATTTAAACAGAGCGTTAATTATAAAACCATTACAGGCCAATGTGTCATTCCACTTAGCAAATTGAATTCACATGAAAAATAAAATCATATTGGAAGAAAAATTGATATATCTTTCTGCAAAGAATATGTTGCAAAAGAAATCAAAGGCTTTTACTTTCAATGTGAAATGAATTGAGAAGCAGTAGGAGGCCACGGAAATAGGTTTCTAACTCATATTCAATAGGTACTTCGTCAAAGGCTTGCAGATCTTTTCTTTGAGTTTACAGACGCCTTTGTACGTAGTAGGTGCTACGTACTTTGCACTTACTTGAGCGAATGTCAAAATCTATATTAATATTATAAAAGCCGGCGAACTGTGGGTGTACATTGGTACACCTCTGCCTTTCCCTTCGGGGAATACAGGCGTGATGGTATATTATAAAAGCTGAAGAGTTTTTCGACTGTTTTCTGGAACTACTTGTTGGATTGGAAAAAAAATTCCTTTAGTGTACGATAGCCAGATTCATGAGGAATAGTACAGGCTGTATAACATTACGCTAAGATCTACGAGAGCAGCGCAGTAACCAAAGACGAGCCTTAATGCGGGTGAAAAATCCCACGCGGATGAAGCCGCAAGCACGAGGGCACGCCCACAGTTTATTATTATTGGTATAGATATTTTTAAACATACATACATACATCCATACCAACACGCCTGTATTCCCCGAAGGGTTACGCAGAGGTGTACAAATGTACACCCACAACTCGCCGGTATATTTAAATCCCATAAAATAAGGGGCGAGCCTATTCCCATCAACAAAACAACTAAACGTAAAAACTAAATTAAAAATATTAAAAATTTGTAGCTTGTAGGTATCAGGAACCGGGTCCTATATTATTATTATAAGATACCCAAAAAGAGATGAGATAGGCAATTTATTCTCTTAAATTTGTAAAGCTACGTGTCCCACATATTGTTAGTGGATCATGTAAATCATGTTTGTTTGGCACACGTTTCGTTACAGTAACAAGTTCGCACAAGTTTTTGTTTAAATTCCTCATAACGTTACTGTATCACGTCTCAGTGTCGCGGCTCGCCGCCAAATTGAACGGTTACGTGGACGTGTGACGTTTGTTGTGTGGTGCAAGTTAAAGGAGACAGCGATTATTGGTTAATAAGTTCTAGATATACTTAGACACAACTACATATACCTTTCTTCAGATCTGTTACGTTACTTACGCGTCGATAAATTTAAGTTAAATGTAAGTTTCTCCAAAACAAGATAATCCACATTCTTTAACAAATAAATAAATTATGTTAAACTAATTCAATACGCCAAATGTGTTACATTATTTATCCATCATTATTAGCCAGATGCTCATATTACTATGTGCATGTGATGGCGGTTTTAACTTTGTCAAACAAAAACGTTACTCCGATAAAATAAAAGAATTCCCAATTAACCTAGTTGATAAACGCATCTTGCTGAGTTTTTCTTTAACTTGTAAAAATAATAAAAAGATAAAGTGATGATTATTAATTTATGTCCACAAATATCTAACGGCCAGTTATCATAGTTCAAACTCTCAAAATCTAGTCGCAATCTAATCACAGCGTCAAAAATGTAGTTAAAATAAAATAAAAGCATTTTTAAGACTAAGATTAGAACGCGAACATTTCTAAGACTTACTAACAATTGCCCTGACTTGTACCACTCAAGGTACGCCACCCCAGTGTACCCAAAATGGGCCATGTCACAGAACACTTGGCTTAACAATGTGCGCCATGAAAAGTGTACGCGTTTATTTGGCACGCCATTCGAAAGCGGCGGCATTAAGTGTACCTACCCACTTTATTCCAAAGTTATAATACAAAACGTTTTAAAACAAAGTAAATGTAGAGAATTTATGTGCAATTTAAGAGTTTGTGAAGTTAAATGTAGATGTAAAATAAAGTTAAGTTCATTTAAAATGAAAATGTAAAGCATATTCCTGATGTAATTAAAGCTGAGGTTAGACTAAGCTTAATTGCTCAGTGTATCTAGTTTCAGTAATGTTATTCTGTAAAAGTATTCCTTAGTACATTTAGGTGAGGTAGAGATGAGGTGTTATTACCTAGCATAATTTTACAAGGATTGTAAAATCGTATTCTGCAATTACTAAAATTCACTAAAAAAATCTTCATTAGATGGTTCACCTCTATGGTTTAATTACTGAACAATTAATTGAACTTGACGAGAATTCAAAATTGCACCTTATGTCGCACTCTGAAGGAAAATTAAATCTGTAATTCTCAAATCAAAATATGACAGTTTACCAGACGAATAATACAGGCGAATGCTCCCGGTGGGGGAGTGCATTAAGGCGCTATCACGCAGTACAATGCTCAGTTTTGTATCGCATAGTTCGGAGTATTGATAAATATCACAATTTAAAAAAATAGCGTACATTATTAAAAGACATAAAAAAGACGTAGTTATAAAAAAAGAAATGAAATATTATCATTAAAAAAATCATAAAAGAGCTCAAAATAACATTTTTTTTAAATTTTGAGTATAAACTATGTAACTGTATGTAGTTTTATCGGAAAATCAATGAAAGACCCCAAAATAAATATTTTTTGTGGCACAATTCTCAAAATTTTGAGGGTACCTAAACTATATTCTTTTTTGTAATGATATTATAGGAAATTCAATCAACTAAAGACAAAGCTAAAAACTATTCCATTGAGACGTGCATTATTTCTTCATTTATTATTCTGATGGTCATACGATTCAACTAACATTAAACCTCACGCTATTTTGAACCTTATTTATTGCTTGTTACCTTATTACTTAAACATTTCCTCCTCACAGCGCTTTAACCTGAACATAGCATAGTGACGTCACTCAATACGCTGATAATACACAGATAGAAACATTGAATTGTTTGTCAGACATCGTTTAGCTGGAACAGCTTGGTTCATGTTCGAGTGTAAATCAAACACTGAAAATGTATCAACGTTTCCGAAACGCGAGTTTGACGGGGTAACGTTTGCGTTTACGTTCTCTGGAGGGATAGGCAGTGATGTACAGTATTATAGGCACGTTTCATTTGTTATGTTTATAAGGTTCCTATTTATGTTCAGTTAAGGAACTTAATTGCCACGTTAGCCTAGTGGTACAAAGCGCGATTCCCAGGTCGGGCAAAGTGTTATTGGGTTTTTCTATGAAATTCTTAGTTGCAGCTCGGAGTTAGGATTTGTGCCCCGTTAATGACACTAGGCTCGCCCCCTATTACATGAGACCTAAATATACCGGCGAACTGTGGGTGCACATTGGTGCACCTCTGCCTAATCCTTCGGGGAATACAGGCGTGATGGTATATTTTTTATTAATATGAGTCTAAAATCAAGTAGACAGAATGTACCTATTTTCTTCAGTAAGTAGGTATATCAATTTTTATGTAAAATGGGCACTGTATCGTATATACTTGTTTTTATTTTAGTAATGTAATTCAAGAACAAATAAAATATGAAGCTAAGAATAAAGTATTGCATCTATATTTGATTTATTGTAATACATTCTAAGTTTTGTAATAAAAAAGTTTGAACGAAATATTTCAATATTAAATATTATTCTACTCTTTAGTAGATAAAAAATATTATAAAGTGTGTGTTAGATTTCCATAATACACAATATACGAGGGCGAATCAAAAAGTAATGAGAATGAAGATAAAACGCGGTAATTAAAGTTAAAATAATAATTTATTCTTCTACATAGTCTCCTTACAAATCAATACATTTATTCCATCTTTTTTCTAAACCTAGGATTCCCTTTGAAAAAAATATTTTTCTTGACCCTCTCAAAACGCCTCAAAAGTGACCATCACTTCGCTATCGTCTTCAAATTTCTTGCCTCGGAGGTGTTCCTTGAGCCGAGGAAAGAGGTAGAAGTCACTAGGAGCCAGATCTAGCGAATAGGGAGGGTGTTCGAGTAGTTCGAATCCCGTTTCTTGAATGGCAGCCATCGCAACTGCGGCTTTGTGAACCGGTGCTTTTGCTCGTCGGTTAACATCCTGGGTACCCAACGCGCAGAGACCTTTTTCATATGCAACTCGTTCGCAAGGATTTTTTGAATGCTGCCATATGAGATCCCTGTGACCTCAGCTACATGCCTGATGGTCACTCTTTGATCTGGCAACACAACATCTTCGACTTTTTTCACGTTGTCTTCAGTGAGGGACGTGGATGGGCTTCCTTCGCGATGTTCATCTTCAGTGGATGCTCTGCCCAGTTTAAATTCCTTGGTCCAGCGTGCAACTGTAGAATATGGAAGAGCAGAGTCCCCCAATTTTTCCACTAAGTCACTGTGTATGTCTATAGTAGATTTTTTTTTCAAACAGAGGTACTTGATGACTGCTCTAATTTCGTTTTTCTCCAAGTTGGTGTTATCTCTTCGACAGTTCGTATTCAAATGAATATAACTCCCGGAAATCGTGATATATGTGTATGATTTTTTTAGGCTGAAGTAGTGAGTACATAAGTAAGCAAAAAAAACTTTTTTTGCGTTTTTATGCGGACCTGAAGTAACCGATTCTCATTACTTTTTGATCTCCCCTCGTATATTTTGGATAGAACAGGTTGCGATCCAATATTTTGTAGTAAGTTTAAGTTCTGTTTTTAGAGCTCATAGAAAAAGAAAAAAATATATATTTAGTTCATCTAAAGACCATCGATACCCTAAGAAGTCGAAAAGCAACATTTTGACCAATTTTGTTAATAGTGGTCGAGAAAAATTGGTATTTGGTTTTAGGAGTTTTTGCTACAATTCTTAATTATAAAAAAATAAAATGTTTATTTCATCAACTTATGTAAATAGCACAGTTTAGTTTGGAGTCACCTTTTAAGCAAACAATTGATCACTTCGAAAGCATGCCGAAAGTTTTTAACAATAGAAATTAATAAAATCAAGTTCACTAGTACCTACATATTTTTAATTACATACTCAGACAAATTAAAGAGCTTTTGTGTGACTCCGAACTGTGTACATCGTAATATATAAACCGCCAATCGCGGTAATTTCCAACAACTCTGGAATGCATCTGACGTTTACCTAGTTTTTACTATAACTGTAACTTTTACTTTTCAACAAACAAACTTTTATTTTGACTGTAGCTGTATCACGTTTTTCAACCATTAGTTTTTGATCCTGTATCTACTCCTTCGTTAGCCCAGTGGTTCTAAGAGCGACTGCTACGCTAGAGGTCTTGGGTTCGATTCCCAGTTCGAGCAAATGGTGTTATTGTTTATTTTATGAATTTCTCAGTAGCAGCTCAGAGTTATAATTTGTGCCCGGTTAATGGCAATAGGCTCGCCCCCTATTACATGGGACCTAAACATACCGGCGAAATGTGGGTGTATATTAGTACACCTCTGCTTAACTCTTCAGAGAATGCAGGCGTGACGGTTTGTATGTTTGTACCTGTATCACATTTTTCTCATCAAAATACAAACCATGTTTATTACAAGCCAAAATGTACTCTAAAACTATCTACAAAAGCAACAGAAACATAACGATGTACAAATAAATAAGCTAAATAAATAAACTCGGCACTTTTTAAAGGTTTTTTTCTTGACTTGACGAGATATCTTACCGCTGAGTCGGGTGTACAAATACTTGTATCATGATAGCTCAACAAATATTGAAACAGAAAATGAATTTTTGTTATTTGCTCCATACTTCGCTATAATTACTCTTTATTTTTGTTGGGAATATTCTGTTTCGTTACAAAATAGGATCCACTGTTATTTCAGTTTGCGTTTATAAATAAACTTTTGACTAACTGGCTAAGTCCGAGTCGGGGGCGCACGTGTAGGGTTGGGTACCACTGAACAATAATTTGAATACTACATGTTATACTCGTACAATGCCTCGTTAGCCTAGTGGTCCTAAGCGCAACTGTTACGCTAAAGCTCTTGGGTTTGATTCCCAGATCGAACAAAGTGTTATTGGGTTCTTTTATGAAATTTCCAGTAGCAGCTCGGAGTTTGGATTTGTGCCCGGTTAATGGCAATAGGCTTGCCCCCGTTTACGTGGGACCTAAAAACATACTGGCGAACTGTGTAAAACATATTGGTACACCTCTGCCTAACCCTTCAAGGAATATAGGCGTGAAGATATATATGTATACTAATCACGTTTCTTGTATAGAGAGACCCTCTTTAATTATTAACATTACTTTATTTTTATTGTTTGTTGTTTGGCAGCAATACACACTCTATGAAAATTGTCAAGTGTCTGTCTCTTACGGTTAAAAAGGTACGTCCCTGTGACAGATGGATGAACTGGACAGACAGGGGAGTTTTAGTAATACGGTCCTGTTAGCACCCTTTGGGTACGGAACCCTAAAAAGGGTTTCGTTGGCTCGGTCTGTTTGTATTCGATTTTGTTTCTCTAAAATCCAACATGGCGGTTTTTTGAACTTCCGTTAGAAAAGCGAATAAGCGTATACACAGTACGCAGGGATATCTCTAGTGTGTTCAATCAATGTATAGTTATAAAATAAAATATATATAAATATACCATCACGCCTGTATTCCCCGAAGGGTTAGGCAGAGGTGTACCAATGTACACCCACAGTTCGCCGGTATATTCAGATCCCATGTAATAGGGGGCGAGCCTATTGCCATTAACCGGGCACAAATCCAAACTCCGAGCCGCTACTGAGAATTTCATAGAAAAACCCAATAACACTTTTTGCTCGACCCGGGAATCGAACCCAGGACCTCTAGCGTAGCAGTCGCGCTCAGGACCACTAGGCCAACGAGGCAGTCGAGGCAATGTATAGTTACAATTCGATATATTGTATTAGTGGAGAAATATACATTATACAAAAGCATGTAATATGCTTGACACCTACAATGGTAAAATACAATAAACCTGATAATGGGCTCACCTTGCGGTGCGGTCGGGTAATAATTATAGTTCTGTCTATTATATAGAGGACAAGTGGTTTCTTTTTTGTAATGTCTGCAGGTCAAAATACATTTTTTTTCTGGTTAATAGAAAATTACATTATTGCTGAAAGCTGTAGACTATGTTTTAAAGTAAACTTCACACCCACGCAAGACAAAGTTGCGAGCCAAAGCTAATATTTCATAAAGTTTAAAATATCGTAAAACCAACCAATTTTACTATTTTCAAAATCAATATTCAAAAGTCCTTTCAATATTTGTTCAAATTTTACATAATATTACACTATGCGAGTATTCAACATTAAATCTACACCCTTTTCTCATGTTTATAAAGTTGATATTTATCTAACCAATTACTTTCTCTCAACTGAAATCTGTTTTATAAACTCAAACAGTTCAAAGGTTAAATATAAAAATAATTATCTCTTCGGATTCAATAGGGTTGATGTTGAGTTTGTGTTAGGATAACGATTCAACATACATGCTGTATATATTTTAAAAATGTTGGTTTTAATGAAATTCGTGATGACCCAATGGTTAAGGCTCGCTCGTGCATGAAGTTGCGGGCTTAATACCGGGCAAGTACTAATGTCAATGGGTATTTGTATAAGATGTCGTGATGGCCCAGTGGTTAAGGCGCCCACTTTCCAATTTTATCAAAGACATCGGTAAAAGAAAACATCGTGAGGAAACCTGGACATACTCGTATAAATTTATATTTGTTTGAAATTGCAAATCCGCCTAGAAAGAAGGTCTTTGCCCTGCAGTGGACAATATGAAAATACATAAATACCGTTGCCCCGACTGACCCGGTTGACTGCCCCGTTGGTCTCGTGGTCGCCAGTGCGACTGCTGTGCAAGGGGTCCCGGGTTCGATTCCCAGGTCGAGCAAAAAGTGTTATTGGGTTTTTCTATGAAATTCTCAGTAGCAGCTCGGAGTTTGGATATGTGCCCGGTTAATGGCAATAGGCTCGCCCCCTATTACATGGGACCTAAATATACCGGCGAACTGTGGGTGTACATTGGTACACCTCTGCCTAACCCTTCGGGGAATACAGGCGTGATGGTATATATATATTTTTATATAAATACCGTTTTTTCTTCTCCTTGAAGAATATTTTTGATAAAACCAGAGGATCTAAGCCAGAAAAGTAACTATAGTTAAATGTTAACCAGGCTTGTGCTTAAAATAGATAACATTATATTCAGTTTCAATCATAAAAATAACTTTGGCAAAAATGAAATAAATTTTGATGTGCTCCTTGTTCTTTTTGGTAGAGCTAATCCATCATCATCTTTTCATCTTCCTACCCTTACCCCATGTTACTTAAGATTGGCGCAACACGTTTTCTTCTTCCACACTGGCAGAGCTAAATCCAATTGAGAAAAAATACCCAAAGATAAAAGATAAAGTTGGACTGACATACCTTTTAATCAGTATTGTCAATACGAGTTGGCTTCTAGTGAAGTGAGTCATCCGTGAAAGTTTCATGTAAGTACTTCTCTTTTCGTAAAAACTTGAGACTTTGATAACACACTCATGACTAAACGACTGTGTAATATGAAGAGTTGGCAGAATAAGTATTAAGTAATATTCAACTCGTGTTCCTTATTATGTTTAAGTATCTGAAGTAATTTTCCTTATTTATAAGTAAAACTATGTGTACCCCGTGGATTCACATGCATTTATTTACGTTATTGGTAACTGTTCCTCTTTCATGAATCCTAGTGTGATATTATACAGCCTATACTATTTCTCATGAAACCAGCTATTATATACATATAGAATTGTTCCGATCCGATTGGGAGTTACAAAGATTAGCACTTTTAAACTATAAAAAAGCACGCAACATGTTTTAAAAGTCATGACTAAAGTTTAAATACTTAACGTAATATGTGAATGTTTACACGGTACTTATACCAAAAAAGGAGAAAGGAGGAGGAGAAAGGAGTGTGTAAGGATCGTAGCAGGTGGCGGTCCGTGGTTTCTGCCTACCCCCATGGGAAAAAGGGGTGAGTTTATGTATGTATGTTATACCAAAAAGACATTAATTGTTAAATTTCTTGTTTGTCTGTCTGTCTGTTTCGTAATTTTAACAAGACTTCCACTGGCAAATAGCTGATGTAGAATATAGAAAACAACAGGAATTAACGTCACGCAGACAACGTCCCAGGCAAGAGGTAGTTAAATATAAGAGCAGTGTCTTCAAACTGAATGTAAGTCATTATTATAACAAAAATAATAAAAATGATCAAAAACTTGATAAACTTGGACTTGTTTAAGACTAAGAAATGTTCCATCTGCCACTAATATAATGCAATATTGT
Source organism: Caradrina clavipalpis (assembly GCA_932526535.1). Lineage (NCBI taxonomy): Eukaryota > Metazoa > Arthropoda > Insecta > Lepidoptera > Noctuidae > Caradrina > Caradrina clavipalpis. Next base: position 6,700,175 of record OW052110.1, read on the forward strand.
GTCTTGTGCTACCATCTGGCGACCATTGGCGATCTCGCAAGTTTACAACACGAGTTGGACGCCGCCCAAATTAAATTAGATAGATGCTCTTAGATACAACTGTAACAACACTTCTCTCAAGGATAAAGTTTACGGAACAAAAACATTTATTGCTTTTCTCTTTCATAAACGTTTATGTCGCACAATATTAGTACAATTGTTTAATTAATGTCCAAGATGCGTGAGCGCTGTAAAATTTTTATTTTTTTAGTTTGAATTAAGGTTAACTAACACTAGTTTTTTTTAATTAAATGCGTTGTATTTACGTAGATATATGTGTGTATGAAAAATTCTAACAAATATAGGTACTAATAATAATACCAGCCTGTTATTATTTCATTACAGGACAAAAGCCTCTTCCCATACAGATAAGGCTCGAACATTGCACATGACGCTTGCTCAAAGCGGATTGGCGATTGCAAAACTATATTAATTATAGATATAATATTCCAGGTTTCTTCACGATATTTTCTTCCACTGATATCAGTGATCACCCACTAGTAATATAAAAAAATTAAATACTAATGTTACAAGTATTTTTAAATCGAATACCTAAACAAATAAAGTAGGTAATCTATCAATGTTCCTCATTTAGCACATACTCCTAAAACCAAACCATTCAAAATTCAACATCTACACTAAAATTTACCTGCATGAAAGACAACAGTAATAAAAAACTGCAAAGACTCAAATTCAAAATGGCGGGCGCAAGGGAACGATTCGCATTTTTTTCTTATTCCTCACTAATTGTCGGCAGACAAAAGAACTAATTGTCCTCGAGGGAGCAGAGATGAAAACTGTTTTGAACTCGCTTCAGATCTTTGTGTCAATGAGAAAAATGCATCATTTCGAAAGTGCTTAATCAGAATGGTCTAAAAGCTATGAAAGTCAAACCTACGTCATTTAAGCATGGCTTCTTTATCTTTTGGAGTCGATGGTTTAAGATAATTCTTCTTTTTTTAGAGTCTAGTAGGTGGCCAGATTCATCTGGGTATCACTGGCGTTTAATGTCCTCTAAAGTGCAGATATGTGGGATACTTTGGGCATTGAAGTAAGTGCGCCATCATGCGCTTTTTGTTCGGCAGGACTGGGAAATCGTCCTGGACGCCAAGACTGCGTCAATAATGAGCTAATCTGGGCAGTGTGGAACTTTACCCCTTTATACAAGGTGTTGATTTGCATCCTCGTCAAATTTTAGGAGCTTGTCATAAAAAAATAGAAGTAATCAAATATAATTACGATACCTGGCCAATATCTACAATAAATACTTGTTTTTTTAGTTGCAACTATCAAAAAACAGTATTCCAGAATACTCCTCTTGCAAAAATCAGCATCGTCCAGTTGCGTATGCGGTAGGCAGAGTTGTCACGCGGCTATATCAATGTGTACATAGCGCCTAAACCCTCTGGCGAGATGGCTAGCTCGAATTTGAAAATCACGTCAAAAAATAATTATTTCAAAACCAATTTATTTTGTTATGGATTCATGTTAAGAATCACGAGCATAGTTAATTCCTTGAATTTGACGAGGATGCAAATCAACGCCTTGTATACTCGTGACATGGTCAGAGACCTTTTCGAAGAATGTTGATTTGTTATCATCTAGAGAGGAGCATCACACTTGCACCGGGTATCGGTGGGATCTATGAATAACCCCCATTTTGCTGGGTTATGTTTACAGCGGCCTACTTGGCTGCATGCCTGAATCATGAAGTATGAAAGCATAACTGAAGAATAGATGCAGAAATATGGAGCTTTTTATTTAGCAACTACGCATACCTATTTGTTAGATTTAAAGTTTGGCCCTTCCTCAAGTATCAGGTATAACATATACCTTACTCGGTTCCCTATCCATTTGCATACAATTTTAAGACCTAATATAACTTAGCATAATTTTGTTTGGCATAATTATATTTTCGCATAATATAACTACGCATAACAGCTTCCGCATAATTTTTTAAAGCATAATTTCTCTAACCATAATAATGATTAAGCATAATATTCTAAAGTTATGCCAAAACAAATTAGTCTTTAAGATGATTATGCCAACATAAAATGTATGCCTAAAAAAATTATGCCAAAGTATTATTATGCCAAAATAAATTGTGCCAAAATCGTTATGCCGAAGTATATTAGGACAAAGAACATTATGCGAAAAGAAGGGATCCCACCTTACTCACTTAAGTCCAACATCTCACTTCACCTAAATTCACCGTGGGTAATTGCAGAATACCACTGTTAATAGTCTGTCATCTGTCTGTTTGTCATATACGAATAAAATTCCAACATTAGCAAGTTTATAATGACAGGAAAAGACTAACTAATTGTTTAGTAGTCCATTAGACAGCATAAAAAATACCTAAAAGCAACTTAGTGTTAAAATTCAGCAGTTTTTAAAACGGCTATTTGTGTCAAAGGAATATTTCATGACTGACAAAAACGAACGACACGTGGCGTGCTTTTAACTTTCGCGCAATGGACACTTAATTTTTATAAAATAACAAATTGTTTGACACCATAAATGTCTTTTAGTTCCATAGTAGTTACTATCGTGTCGTTAGATACATTATAATATTTAGGTTAACATACAAACACGCCTGTATTCCTCAAAGGGTTAGGCAGAGGTGTACCTATATACACCCACAGTTCGCTGGTATGTTTTAGGTCCCATGTAATAGGGGGCGAACCTATTGCCATTAACTAGGCACAAATCCTAACTCCGAGCTGCTACTGAGAATTTCATACAAAAACCCAATAACACTGTAACGTTTATGTACGGTTTCCGTGGGATAATATATCACGTTTGTCGCTGATGAAATAAATAGTTAGAAAAAAAACGAATTTTATTATTTTGATAGTTAGAACTGCAAGTTACCATTATAAATTATATTATAGAAATTAGTTTTTACTTAAAAGCAGTTCAACAAAAACCTTACAACATTAACATTTTAAACTAAATATAACGATACTTTAAATTGAATAACCGCGATATTTCGATGCACAGAAAAGGTCAAACGTCAATACGGTTATCTGCTACAAAAGCGTAGCTGGCGTAGCGGTGATATCGTAGCGTCCGCTACGCCGTAGCACCGTGGTAATCCTACGTGACAATATTAAATGGTTTATATGCCAAACGAGATACAAAAAGGCAATATTGGACATGGCCCGTTCATAGTGATTACTCAAAAATAACTCTTAAATTAAGTGTGCATGTTGTGTTTTTGAACGCGGATAAAAATTTCGTGAGCAAGTTTTCAAAACAAAATATGAAAGTATGTGTGTATGTTCCCCGATTACTCGCGCCTCCCTGGACCAATTTGAATGATACCTCAAAGGTGAAGAAAAATTGGTGAAGATCGGATGAGAATCTTTGGAGTGATGAACAGAATTTCTCCTTGAGAGTGTACTAATTTTCTCATTATTTCTTCATGAATTGGTATTTCAGGAAGTTCCTACTAAAAAGCAAAATTAAAAAAGTTTTTTACAAAAAAAGGCAACCGCCTTCAAAAACTAAAAATTGAAAAATAAACGTTAGCTTTGGAAGTCGGTAGCAATACAAAACTACACACATAACTAAAACCGCCGACTTCCAAAGCTAAAGTTTTTTTTTTTGTTTTTAAGGTTTGGCAGGTGGTTGTCTTTTTTGTAAAAAAAAAGTTTTTATATTAATTCCGTGTATCACTAAACAGCTTATCTAAAATTCTGATTAAAAATATTTTACTCCAAAATCACTACAGGAACTTTGATGAATAATGCTGTCCCAAATTCAAGCGAAATTAACAAAAACTGCAAAGGAAATCTGAACTAACAAAAAATTACTCGCATATTTGAAGTACTTTCGAAATCTAATGAACTTAGCACTTGACTTCATTAAATAATCTGTTTATATCTGTAGTACAGGATTTCAGTGAGTTCTTTTCCTAAAATTTGGTCCAAGTTAAGAAAGCAAAACGATTATTATAGATATTTAAAGGTGATTGTTTTGTCTATGTGCAATAGCAAGCATTTTTGTGTATTTTTGTCATTACAATGTTAGTCTGCAAGATTTCTGAGAACCAGCCCTTAACCTATCTACAAAATCATACACCCCGCCACCCCTGAATTCCCTGTCGGGTTAGGCAGAGTGTACCAATGTACACCCACAGGTCACCGGTATGTTTTAGGTTCCATGTAATTAGGGGCGGGCCTATTGCCATTAACCGGGCACAAATTCTAACTCCGAGCTCATCTTTGTTCCTTCATGTGCCCTTTGCGTTCCGGGGGCGCGGTATCCCTTTCGAACAACCCGCTACTGAGAATTTAACAGAAAACCCAATAACACTTTTTGCTCGACCTGGTAATCGATCTCAAGACCTCTAGCGTAGCAGTCGCACTTTGAACCACTAGGCAGATCAACGACATGAGGTAATAAGGTGATCTAGTTAACTCACAAATTAATCCAACAACAGACAAATGGCTAATCCCAAACATCATCAACGCATACTCCGCTTAGATCCCAATTATAACGTCATTTGCCAAACGTACACCAATTTGTTGATACAAACAATCAACGGGAAAGGCCGTCAGTAAGCCAGCACGTGTATGATGACGTCACGAAACACGATGCCGTAATGAGGTGCATGCCACTTAATGAATCTCATTAGTGACAAAATTGGGATACTGACGGAATGATCGAATTATGTTGATATGAAATTTGAAAGCGTATGTTTGTGATTTTAATTTTAAGTTCGTTAATTTTCTCTTGAGGGAATTTTGTTACGGCGGCCAAGCTTAATGGTGAATGGTCAAAGTGTGCAAGGGATTATTTGATTGCACACGTGTGTGCGCAAATAAAGGTGCATTCCCTTTTTTCTCAGTTGCGTATCTCAACCGAGGAGAGGCCAGGTGCGACAACAAATGCTTTACGTGCTTTTTAAGGTCCAAAGGTGATACTTAATTTTTGATGGAACAAAATACCATCACAACACACTAAAACCACTCAATAAAATTTTGCCAGACATGGGAATGGAATTCAGAACCCTACAGTTCAGCAGTCGCATTTGCTTCCACGAGACCAACAGCGTAGTAAAGTAACAGATACTTTGGTTAAAAGAACAAAATCTTAAAAAAGTATAACTTTTTTGAGATATTAATAAAATTAAAAAAACTTGTACCATACGAAATGCAGCCTTAAAATATAGTGAAATTACGAGAGAAAATGCAATGTAGAAGAACCGGAGTCTTGGCGCTCTACAAACTGAGTTCACTGATGAAGTATTAAATGAATTCCGTCGGATCTCGGCTGCATCAACTCCTTTTGAAACATTATTTAATTTAATGTGAAACATTATTAGGTCGTGTTCTCACTTTCGGATTGTGGCATGTACTTGATTTTTTTTTCTTAAGCGGCAGCCGCATCCTTTGACGTGAACTGTACTCAACACGTCGACACGATTGGCGCAGTCGTTGACCGGTTGGCGCAGTCGTTGACCGATTGGCGCAGTCGTTGACCAATTGGCTGCTGCGCTACGTGTCGCGGGTTCGATGAAATGTACAATATGTAGATGCACAGCCTTAAAATAAGAAAACATTGACAGATCTCACATCTCTGGACAAGACAGTCCAGATATGTGAGGGCTCCTCTGAGAGCGGTCCTGCTGGGTAAAGAAAACATTAATTAATAATAAAAAAAGAAACTAAAAATATAGCATCAAAAAAATCCTCCGCATCGCTGTCAACGGCTGATTATATTCATGTTCATTATTACTTAATAATTTCATGCACGTACTTTGGAATTTAAAGTAGATTGTACAACAGTCAATGTTTTATGTTTCACACACTATTATAACATGTACCTACGATTAACCTATTCTATTCTGTATCATGCAATTTAAAAACCGTTTTGATAATATGTTATCAACAAATAAATATAATCCAACAACAGAAAACATGTTCGAGATTCTCGTCAGTGTACACACGGCTTTAAAACTTGTGAGTCTACAAAGTATTAAGGATCCAAACTTGAAAATTTTCGCGGTTTCCACCACTGTTTAATGTTTATCTTTATATTTAACAGTGTTTAAGTTTTATGTTACTGGGACAGTTTGTTAGTTTTATTTTAATCTTCTGTAGACTGTGTTTTGCACGTACGATAGAATTATTTGCTGTGATTCGTTTTGTATTGTTTTGCTTCTTTTATTTGAATTGAATTTTGTGAATTTTGTGTGTTGTTTCATTTTAATTTCTTTTGTTTATAAATTAAGGTTGTGAATTCATTGTTATCTGGTATCTGCTAACAGCTAAGCTACATTTGTAGCACTATTAGTACCGCTAATAACTTATACATATTTTATTGGGTTATTATTAAAAAAATTGGGTTACTTTTTTAAAATACCTCTTTAGAATATTATTACAAGCTTCTGTCAGTGAATTCATCAGCGTCGAAGTCATGTATACAGTGAAAGCCTATGACACTTAGCAATAGTGTAGCTTTCTGCGAAAAAAATAATTTCACCTCTTTATAATATTAGTTCAGATTTTTAACAAAAATTTTGGAACCTGCCTAAGGTGCAAAAATTTAATAAAATTTTTGCATAATTTTATGTCTCGCCTAAGTAACAAAAACACATCAATCCCTTGCCTAGACGAACCTTATTACAATAACATTTTCTCATCTTCCAGCTTAAATATAATAAATTGATTTCACTCAAGCGTTAGTTTCCTCCAGAACTTTGCGGATTGCTTTTCTTCCAAACTACCCTCTGCATACGTTCGGAAGTTGCAGATTCTGTAAATTAAATGTTTCTACGTTTTTATGAGATTCACGTTCATTGATTTGTATGTATTCGTATTTTATAAGCTGACTAAGTTTGTCGGTCATACATAAACTCACGCCTATTTCTCATGGGGGTAGCCAGAAACCACAAAACGCCACTTACTACGATCCTTACATACTCCTTTCGCCTCGTTCATACATCAGCCCCCCTAGCCAAGTCACAAACGATAATCGTAAACGCTCGCTAGGTACCAATAGATTTTCAACTTAATACCCAAGAGCCTTAAGTTGAAAATCTATTAAAGATTTCTAAGCGTTAGCGACTGGAACGAACGAAAACGCTAGGCAATCTTCATTAGATCTTCAACTTAAAACCAAGCACATAAAGTTGAAGATCTATTAAAGCCTACTCAGCGTTTGCGTTTATCGTTTGTGACTTGGCTAGGGGGGCTGGTCGTCCAAGAACGGTTGTTTATTGATCATCTTACAGGTAATCAAAGCCCTTATATGTAACTAGCTTCTGCGGTTGATTTCGTCTGCGTAGACTTTGAAATGAAACCAAAAATCTAGTTCATCCTAAAAGAACCGCGGGTCTGTGGATCGTGAGCAATAGGCAGCACCGTCCGTACGCTTATTATATGTAACGAGAGACCGTGTGTGATTAATGTTTATTTCTCTTTAACGCTTAAACTGCTGAATAGATATAAAAGGAACTAGGCTTGGAAAAATGCACGATCAACTTCGAATAATAATAAATCAACTTTTACGCGGACGAAGTCACAGCCAGAAACTAGTGGTTATATACATTTTTGGACTATTGCAGAGCTCGGCAAATATCACCTTTCAGGGTCACTGTGAAAATAAGCGGGTCGGCGCATTCGGTTCGGCATTTTCAATATAACGTTATTAGAGGTTGTATTTGGAATATAGCGCGTTATGGCGATAAAGCGACCCTGAACGAAATTCAGTTGGGAGAATATTATTATTGGGCGAAAGGAGTATGTAAGGATCGTAGCAGGTAGCGTTCTGTGGTTTCTGCCTTTCGGCAGGTAGAAACCACAGAGCCACAGAAGCCAGTGTTGTCAGATATAGTTGACATTTCCTTCGAAACTGATGGATGTCGACGAATTTAATTTAATTTTAATTATTTAACTGTTCGTCATCATTGAATCAAGTTTTATTTGAAACCATCTTTCGGCGTCTTAAAAGACTTCATGGTTCATCTCTTATGTTGACTGTACATACTTGGTACACACTCGTGAACAAATTGCAAACAGACATGGAACAGAGCAAACTTTGCACAAATGCTTCTAATACCTGTGCTCATAGAAACATCACGACTCTGAATTCGTGAACCTTCTTCATTATCATCCGCATCCACAGCCCTACGTCACCCACTGCTTGATTGTGTTTGGCAGAATTTTTCACATCCGCGGATGCGGATTTTTTAAGGTCCACATACGCGAATGCGGATTTTTATTACTCACATCCGCGGACGCATATTATAATACTCGCATCCGCGGTCGCAAATTTTAATAGTCACATTCGAGGACGCGGATTTTAACACTCACAACCACCAATGTTGATTTTTAATACTCACATCTGCGGATGCGGATTTTAATAGTCACATCCGCGGATGCGGACTTTTAAAACTCACATCCGCGGATGCGGATGCGGATGTGAGTACTCCTCTCTTTGTTTACGCCACTTACATCCGAAACAGCACCAATGTCACCATCCCATTTGTAATTTATCCCTCGTAAATTCCACGTCAACAAAAAGGTGCTAGTTTTAAATAAATTATCTAGCCTTAAAGTTGAACAAAGTAAGCTCATTGAGTAAACACGAGGCCGCCTCATTTAAGTTAGCTCCGATATAGTGGTTCAAGCGGTTCTAATTAATTTATTCTACAGTTCAAAAGCGCTACTATTTTGTGGACTTTATTCATGATTAGCTGCTTTCATGCCGTGTTTTGCACTTAGTAGTACCTAATTTAGTGTTGTGCCGCTGTTTTTAACACCCGACTCAAAAAGGAGGGGTGTTATAATTTTGATGTGTCTGTGTGTCTGTCTTTGGCATGGTAGTTTTTAAACAGATGAAGCTACTTGAATGCAAGTTTTTTTATTTGAAAGCAGGTTTTCATTGTGATGATTCTTAGAAGTTTTGTCGAAATCGGTTCAGCCGTTTTAAGGTTATCAGCTCTTTTGTAAGTTGCGGTAGTGTTGCTTTTGTAAGTTGGGTTCGATTCCCAGTTTGAGCAAAGTGTTATTGGGCTTTTCTATGAAATTCTCAGTAGCTGCTCGGAGTTAGGACTTGTGCCCAGTTATTGGCAATAGGCTCACCCCATTACATGGGACTTAAACATACCGGCAGACTGTGGGTGTACATTGGTATACCTCTGCCTAACCCTTTGGGGAATACAGGCGTGATGGTATGTGATATAAAATATTTGTTGCGTTTTTTGTTTGCACCTTAAACTATGTTGTTACGTTACGGCCCTGTGCTTAATTAGTGACAATAGCGTGACGATGAGTTTTAAGATTACTTTTCTGATAGCGTCGTGTCACCCACGCTTACTTTTACATCGTTCTGGAACAGAAAGTTATAAATAAGCTCTAACATAGTAACAGAAATTATTGGCACTATAATTAAAAAAATTAAAAAAATAACACGAAGAAGATTTCAAGGTGTTAGAGATGTCTTAAAAAAAACAACAACGCCAATGTTATAGTACCTAGGTATTGCTCGACTGGAGTTTCTGCATTTTGGCTCCTGAACGATGTAGAAGTAAGCTTGTATACAAAAGTGGTCTAGACTTAGTTAAAAAAAAAAGATTAATTTTTGAAGGTTCGAAAACGACGATTTTTCTAGGCGTGTGCTTCGTGTACTGCCTATATATATAATTTCATAATTAAATAATTTCATTTCAAAATTACACGTCATTCAAATATTTTGAGCGTGATCCAAAAATTACTGTTGTGTTGAAATCAAGTTATTTGATAGGAAACTATATACCAAGTAATGTAGTGTGTAATAAATAATCAGTTCTGTACGAAGCTTCAGTCTTAGCTAGCAGTCTTTTAAGTAAGATTCTTAAAATAATTAGAATATCTAGATAGTTTTAGGGTTAATATCGTAAAAATATTTGATAATAATATTTTTATAAAATATGTAATTAAAAAAATACTACTCCACTTTGGTTCTTTAAGAAGGTAATTAATAATTCTAATTTCACTGGTTACGATTGAATGATACATGCATTCAAACATCTTAAACATTTTGTTTGTTTGTAGGCAATTTAGCAAAACGTGTGTGTTGCCCATTTAGTATTTAACAGCGCATAATGTCATTAAAATGTATATAAAGTTAAATTATTTTAATGGGCGCAATTACTTTGTAAATATGAACTCTGTGCGCATGAATATGTAAAATAATGTAGGTTTTGAATTATAACTATGACGTGTTTTGATAAATATTAGTAATAATAAAGTTTTTCAGTTGTGAGGCTTTTACGTGACAATGAAAATTAGTGAACATTACAGAAACAGAACACAAAGTCAAATTAAAATCATTTATTTATTTACATAACCATACATCACGCCTGTTTTCCCCGAAGGGCTAGGCAGAGGTGTACCAATGTACACCCACAATTCGCTGGCATTTTTAAGTCTCGTGAAATAGGAGCCTATTATAACCTAGCCTATTGCCATTAATCGGGCCAATAATACTAATAACCCAGTAACACTTTTTGCTCGACTTGGGAATCGAACACAAGCCCTCTAGCGTAGGAGTCACACTTAAGACCACTAGGCTAACGAGGCAGTTTAATAATTTATTACGAACCAGGATTTCGAAAAAAGCAAAATGAAGTTTCTTGATCGATCTTCTCCACAGAGACTCACTTATGTTTTGGAATGAGCTAGTCTTGTCTAGTCTAACTTCTTGATAATTCAAAAGTAAATGGTGTAATTGAAATAAACATACGCCTTTGTTTGTCTAATAATTATATGGTACTTTGAAAGTCATTTACAAAAGAAAAATATAATTGAATTTAGTTACTCCTTTCAAAAGGTACTCCATGCTTACTTTTTAAAATAAACTAATTTTACAATACAAATTCCCAACGCGTTTCGCAAATATAATTCATTTAATAATATTAAAACTCCAATAAATTAAACGAGTGCACTTTAAATAAATGAAAACAAAATGAAAGTTAATTAAAAGACTTTGTTTGTCTTGATGGCTCAGTAGTTAAGCCTTTTATTCATAAGAGTTCAATATCGGGTAAGTATCAATGTGACATTATCAATTCATTATGTACTTTCTAAGTTTATTTTGCACGTCACAGACATCGGTGAAGGAAAACATTGAGAGGAAAGTTGGACTTATCCACACTTCCATACTAAAATTATAAATGCGAAAGTAACTGCCTATCTGTCTGTCTGTGTCGCTTTCATGACTGAACTGATTTTTATGATATTTGAAACGAAGTACTAAGAAGTACTGTAGGTGTACATTGGTACACCTCTGCCTAACGAACCCTTCAGGGAATACAGGCGTGATAGCAATTTTTTTTTAACTAAATAAGTTATGATCCCTACGAAAGGACACTTACCTCCTTTTTATTATTCCACGACTTACGAATTCGCTTGCAGAAGCTAGTTTTAAATATAGGTCTGAAATCGCCAATCCGACTTCAGCAAACATGGTGATCAATGCCTGTGCTTTGAGGCCTTTGCCCTGCAATGGACAATAATAAGCTTTTAGGTATTATAATTAATTTAATTAACACCGACTTCTTCGTTTACAATAATAAATCCTTTTAAACTACCACTTGGTTTGCGAAATTTTAATAAACATAGAGGTGTTCTTAGAGATGTTAAGAGAGGTATTAATTCTTATCTTATAGCCCTGTTTAATGTACACTGTTAACCATGAAGATATCAATGGTCGCTGTAAAAGATATTTTATTTCACTATAAAAATAATGCTCTATTTAATAGGCTTACTGGCGCCCAAAATGTTTAGTTATAAGCATTAGGTTAAATTATAAATCTACTAGGTTCTACCCGCGACTTCGTCCGCGTCAAATTTAATATAGATTATCCCACAGAAACGGTACAATTTTCCTGGATAAAAAGTATCCAATGTGCTATCCCAGACCTATAATCTATCTATGTGAAATTTCATCCAGATCCGTTCAGCCGTTAAGCGTGAACCGAAACCGAAACCGTGTGGATCCATCCATCTTCACAAAATTTATTATTTTTAATATTAGTAGGATTGTAAAGCTAAAAAATTTGTTTGTTTGTGTTTTGTTGAAACATGCCAATCTCCGGAAATACTGGTTTGTTTCTCAAAACTCTTACGGTAATTTCATAAAAAAATAGGGCTTGTTAGAAATTAACGCAGATGTAGTCGCCGGGAACAGCTAGTAAGTCATTATTTAAGTTATATTGTCTCACATTCCAATAATTAATTAATGTATACTTTTTTGTCACCGCAATCATGCTTCGCGTAAATTCACCAAGGCAGATTTTTGCAGAATAGCGCTGATAATTTAGAATTAATCGTAAAACAATCATTTTAAATATGATCACCTACTTTTATCGGACTACACCGTCTATAAACAAGGGCTTTTCCTATAAACGGCCAAGTTTTTAAGCATTTCGTCCCATAAAAAATCTCACAACATTTTATGTATCAAAAAGTTATACAAAACTCTTTAGGAATCGGAAAAGGGATACACTAAAACTTTGGTCAACATGTAAAAGTTTGGTTTCTTAATTTAAGAGTTGCAAAATAAAGTTTGTTGTTATAATAGTGTGGTTATAGCCTTGAATTGAAGTTTCTGAAACTTCAGGTTTAGATATTTAATTGATAGGCTATTAAAATGTTTATGTTTTTATCTTTGATTAAATAGCTTTGATGGAGACGAAAATAGGAGTATCGTATTACCTCCACAAACCAGTTAGGGTTGTGGAGGTCAGGCAGGCAGTCGGTTCATGTAAAAAACTCAGCTATTATTAGTATTCAGCTGCATTCGGTTAGACTGGAAACCGACCCCAATATAGATAGGAAACTATATAGGTGATGATGGAGTCAAAAACAGAGTACTATGTGATCCGTATTCAAGTTTATGAGTTTTTTTTACTTATATGTCTGTACTTAATTGAAGACGTTTAATGGAAGACATTGCAAGGAAAGCTGAATTTATTATTAGTAGTTGAGCTAATTAGTATTGAGTAAGCGTGGTGATCAATACTCGTGCCTTCTCCGCACGAGAAAGAAGCTTTTGCACTGCAGTGGGACAATAATAAGCTCAATCTGTAATTGTCTTGTGTGATTGTATACAAATCCAATCTTATTTAATATTAAATATGCCCTCTGACCTTCCTTTCTTTTTTTTTAACTGTACATAGTTTGTAATTTAATTATTATTATTTAACTAAGTTTTGTGTTCAAAAAATAAATAAATTAAAGATTAAATATTACAATGCCTGTTTACTTATCTACTTTAGAGATATAAATGTTATACAATACACTTATATCCCTCCTTAATACAATCTACAGAGATTTTATATGAAACATATAACGTATCTCATACATGAAATTAAATTAAATAATATTATAAATTACTATTCGAGAATTACATAAAACGAGAAATTCTGGCCACAAATAAATACCCACTTAGTGGTAAAGATAAAGGGTAAATAGCGTCTCAAAGGCACCACTATTTGCGTACAAACCGTAAGTGCCTACTGACTGTGTTTGTGCGGCTTAAACCCTTTTAATACTTTAAAAGAGAAAGTGAATCTTTTCAAGTAAGGGTTTAAGAGACATATTAATCACTACAACGAGTACCACTTTTCAATTTGTCTTCGACGAACCGTTCAAACGCATCAGAAGGTTAACCAAAAAGGTTTACTTTGGGACAAGTTTCACAAAATGGTTAGTTATTAATGGTGGGAGAAATGAGAAATATACTTATGAGAAATAAATTTCTTTAAACCGAAACCGATAAATGGTGGGTCTACACGACACAGACTTTTGTCTGTACAGACATCTGCACAGACTATAAAGTCTGAGTAAAAATTTTTACTCAGAGGTCTTTACCAAATGTCTGTGCAGACTTTTCATCAGTTCAGACTTCGATTTTAATGAATAAATTAAGTAATTCAATAATCATGAGTTTTGCTCCGACAATCGTACAGACATGTACGCAGACTTCCGACTTTTCTGATACAACGACATTTGTCTGTACTGATTTGTTGTACAGACAAAATTCTATAGAAGTCTGTGTTAAGTCTGTGTCGTGTGGACCCACCATAAGAGGACCTTTAAAAAGCATGTACCATACTTTCGTTCGTTATTCTAGTCATATCAAACAGTCAGTCGACAGTAGATGTTACAGTAATCATTTTCAAATGAGTTACAGGAATACGGAAAGCACGTAAAGGCGTTGATCCTGCGCCTAGGGTGTAGGGTGCGCCTTTACGTGCTTTCCGGGGCACGTGGGTGTCACATCGCCAATTTCTTAACTCCGTGCTGTTACACTAAGAAATTCGTAATGGATAAACTCTATGACACTTTTTGCCCGACTTTTTTATGGATGGAAAATCGTCAAATGAATTCCGCTCTGGGCGGAGCGGAAGGGAGTGTCAGTCCCCTACTGACTAAAAACCCATCCGTGTTCCTCCTAATGCCCTTTACTTTTCAGGGTCGGGGTAACTTTTTAGAACAAACTTCGCAGCCCTGGCAGGCACTGGCCTTAGCGGATCCCATGTTGGTATGCTGTTTCTTTGAGGCGCGTGGAACACAACGCGCCATAGACCCGGTCATGTAGTGCGATTCTCTAAAATGTAAACTCGAAAACGAGTCTCACTAAAGTGATCGCGCTCACTTCGATAACGAACCAACTTGTCATTGGTTTAGTATTCGTTCGCCGTGATGACGTCACCGGCGTGATCGTGTTTAACAGAATACCATTTTGTAATTTCACTGCGGATTCAGCTTTCGAATTACGAAGTGAGTCAGAACCAGAAGTGCGATTCTCTAAGAATCGCACTTCTGGTTCTGATTGGACGGCGAGCTACCCATCGCTCACCATCTGCAGACCCACGCCTATGGGGAATCGAACCCAGGATCCCATGCTCAAAAGTCGTGCTTACCACCTCGAGGCCAAGGAGGCAGTTAGAGCCACAGTAGTCCGGCAAAAATAACATGCCATGAACCTTCTCCGCCATCTTGGCTTATGGAACAAGACTCCCGCAACGGACCAGTCACGCTCAGTAATTACTTGTTACAGATGTGCACAGTACAGTCTCTACTCACTAGCTGATCCAAATTGCTTCTTTAAAGTGTAGCAAATAGTAGTTACAAGACTTTTTTGTCAGCACGTGATATATCACACATAGATACACATAGGTAGAGAAAGAGTTAGGCAGAGGTGTACCAATGTACATACACCCACAATTCGCCGGTATGTTGTATGTAGGTCCCATGTAATTGGGGGCAAGCCTATTGCCAGGCACAAATTCTAACTCCGAGCTGAGAATTTCAGAGAAAAATTCATTAACACTTTGCTCAACCTGTTTTTTTCAATTTAATTAACCACTATTCGTTTATTTTCCGTGTTTTCAGATGATTTAGGCCCTTAGGAATTTTGGACCATAACCAAGTAATTCTTCTGTAAGCATATAGGGGATATTTATTACTTTGTAAATTTATTATTATTGAATTGTGAATGTTCTTCTTATTGTAATGTAATGTAATTCTCCAGACCAGACACGCCACAGACTAGCCACGTACGCAGGAGATATTATAGTGCACGAGTGTGTGCGCAAACACAGGTGCACTCCCTCTTCCCTAACTCTCATAGCCCGATGGGACGGCAATCCGACACGACCGGAGAGAGATCAGGCGCAGGACCAACGGCTTTACGTGCTTTCCGAGGCACGGGGGTGTCACACCACCAACTTCCAAACCTGGGAATCGAACCCGGGACCCCTTCTTATTATCTGTTACATGAATAGTAAAATAAATACGAGTAACTCTCGAAGTGATACTAATCAATCCTTCAATGGCAATCCTAATCTATCTTCTATCTGATCTGGAGGGTTCGATACCGCAAAGAGGGTAGCACTGGTAACGACTACTTAAAATATAGTAAGCATCAATAAACGTGCTTAATTTAGTTCCTATAAGTAGAGTTATTGGTTTTTTTGAAGTGAAAACTTCTTTAGCGGCGTTGTGCACTTTTTTTGGAATGGGTAAAAAATTTTAAACTCGCGTCAGGACACGTGACCCTGATCGAAAATTCGTAAGCGGCGTTGTGCACTTGTTTTGGAATGGGTAAAAAATGTTAAACTCGCGTCAGGACACGTGACCTGATCAAAAATTCGTAAGATTTTCGATCAGGTCACGCGTCCGTCAGACCTGATCGAAAATCTTACGAATTTATCGTACAAAAATACATACCTATTTGTGTACGTCTTTAGCGTTTTCACTTCTGCCGGCACTCCCGGAGTGCAACCCGTCGTTTTTTTTTAATACTATTAATATATGTACAGTGTACCTAGAAATGATAAAATATCACAACCAAGGAACCTAATTAATGAATTAATGCAGCTGAACTGTCTGTCCAATACAAACCAATACATGTATTCTCTAGACCGATTCCGGTCACGGCGGCTAATCTTTATGGAGACTAGTCAAGAACTCAGAATATTATAGAGCACAAGTGTGTGCGTAAACACAGGCGCACTCCCTCTTCCCAAACTTTTATAGTCCGATGGGACGGCAATCCGACACAACCGGGGAGAGATCAGGCGCAGGAGCAACGGCTTTACGTGCTTTCCGAGACACGGGGGTGACACATCACCCACTTCCAAACTCCAGAAATTCCCAATGAAAAACTCCAATAACACTTTTTGCCCAACCTGGGAACCGAACCCAGGACACCAAGCTTCACCACGAGGCCAACGGGTGTACAGTAAACCGATACATAATACAATACAATACAATACGATACACGATTCTATATCATACGTTACATAATCAAACTTTTCACACAGTGCTATCCGTTATATCTCATTTCTCACGAAGGCTAGCTCACAATTGATAAATTCCTCCCCAGGGCGTCATCGTGGGTTCCCTAGAAACTATAAATAGATGTTTTACTTCGTGCGGACCACAGACTAGGATACTGTGTCCGAAGTAACACCACTTGGGTATTCGTTTGACAACTCCAATTAGGTTTTGAATATTGGTAGGCTAATACATGGCCATGTTTAGTACAAAATTTAGAACATTTAGAATTTTGGATCCGCCCGGAGGGATAGTTCTACAAAACTTTTAGAAACGATACAATCTTATCTCAGTCTCTATCTATCAAAATCAAATTCAATTTTTTTTTATTTGTATTGTAATTTGTATTTGTATAAAATACACCGTACAAAGGCGGACTTAATGCCTTAGGCATTTTCTACCAGTCTACCTTAGGGTGATGCAGAGACGGAACAAAGTAGGTGCAAGAAACGGAAAATTTCCAAGATTAATGTTATTTTGTTTTTCTATAAAATTCTCAGTAGCAGCTCGGAGTTAGGATTTATTGCTCAGTTAATGGCAATAGACTCGCCCCTACTACATGGAACCTAAACATACCGGTGAACTGTACTTGGGTGTTGGTGTACAGTGGCGACCAAAAGTGCATACCCAATCTCAAAACGTATTAGGTTGACGTTTAGTTTGACTTACGACCTTTTACTTTCAAGAATAGACACATGTATCATCGTTGTGAATGTAGTTCATAATTTCAACGATTCTACATGAGACAAGATGGTCTAGCGGTTAAGCGCGCCCAGTTGACGGCGTTAATCAATGAGCCGCGAGTTCGAATCTCACATTATTTTTGTCTTTTTGTTTTTACTCAATTTGAAGAAATGGACAGAAATATAAATTCTTTATCTTGTTCGCTTTGTTCACACATTTCGTAAATTTAAAAGGGTAGTCATAGAAAACTAATAAAGAATTTAGATTTCTGTGAGGTAGACATGAGTTTTGTGCATATTTAACTTGATTGGAATGAGCGTTGTCGTTTGGTTGTGGTTGTTGCTTAGTAACGAGTGATTTAATAGATACTCGTAGTGGTATTGTAATTATTCTCGAAACGCAGGCAAATAATATTACTGATTCGAGAACGACTATTATTGGGCTGCATAAAAGTGGTCCCAATTAATATCTTATGAAACCTGACTGAATGTGAGTATTATATGAACGAATTGTAAATTAAACTTTTATTTGAAATTTATACCTAAGATACCTAAAATTATTTGGTGGTATTTCGATTAATACTTATTAGTGATTTTTAAATATAGAATGACGCCAAAAAATGTGTTTATTATGGAATTTATAAATAAATAGTTTTAATATATTAAAATTTGTTATATTAAATAAATATTATTAAATTATATAAAAAATTAAGTCACTTCAGTATTTTGTTATAAATGCCTAATATTACTTTTTTTGTTGTTTTAGAGGAATACTATTATTAGTCTCCGGAGCAAGAAATACGAGGAAGAGGATAGATAGCCTATCCTACCCACTCAACAGCGAAGTGGATTAAGTTTGGTGGTTTCACACTGGATAACATACCGTGAAACCGGCCATCATTGCCCGCATTTTTACTTATTTTTGAGATTTTGCAAAAAATTATCACCGGAAATGCGTCTAAAGTCGACTATAGTAGCAATTACTATTAAAGGCTTTATATTGCAAAATGTGGTGCTTCTAGATATAACAGAATCCTAGAAAAAGGCGCTTAAATAGCCGGGCAAAATTATACGCACAACCGTCCAACATTGCTCACCCTTATTTTCTCAAAAACTTTCAGTTCTAAGACTTTGGCAATAAGGTATGTTTTAGTGAATTATGCAAAGTTGCCATTTCTCATGATCAATATGTCAATAACGCTTATTTTCTTTATTTTTCTGAGGTGGGCAATGTTACAATACACAACAGCTACGTTTTCATACAAACTAAAACGGTGGGTTAGGGTTGATACACATACACATGGTTTGTGTCAATAAACTTTTTTCTTTCTTTCTTTCTTATTTATGTGATAAATAAAAATCTGTTTAAATATAAACTCTTTCATAATCAGTCAACTCCGATTTCTTCTTTTACAGGCTTTCCCATACTGCAAACAAACAAACTAAATGTAGCTAAGTATCTAAATATAGTTTCTGTTTGTCAACTTGTCTGGACTAAAATACAGAAATATTAACATTTTATCCCAGTAGAGCCCTTATCCCAGTTTATATGAGGTCAGCGCAGCATGTCCTCTTCCAAAACTCGGTATCAACCATCATCTTAGTATTTACTCCCTTTCTTTGTTAGTCATATATTATAATCATTTACACAATCCCTCCATCTGTTATTTGATCTTTTCCTACCTACTCATATAGCCATCCGCATTTATACTCATGCCTACTTAGAACTTTGGCCGTAACATTTCGCCGTTTCTCAGTCCTCTGTATGAAATGTTCATATCATGATTACCAATTTCTAATAGGTACCTAGGCATATAGAAATTTTTAATTTAAAAATACTATCATGGGTGCCAACCCTAACACTGTTTTTGCAATTGGCAATGTTGTCACTCCTATGTTCACGTAAGTTCGGGAATCATTGCCCACTTCATTATCTTGAAGATTTGATGTTCTAATGATCTCAAAATAGCATAGAAATGAAACATGTTACTTATTATTACTCTAATATTGAAATAACTTACCTGAGCGATGTCGTACGCTGACAATGTGTAAAAACGTAAAACAAGATTTTGGCACCACCTCACACTAGTCCTGCTTCCATCATGTCTCGCCGACGACTGAGTGAACTTAACAACATAACTAATATTTAGTGTAACTAGAAAAATAGTCTAATTTACCCTAAAAATTAAATAATGTTGTCAGCTATATTAATTTATTTACAATTCAAGATTTTAGTTATTTTTCGTGTTCGGGCAAAGATATCCGCTAAAGGCAATGTTGGCCGGTTTCACGGTACTGTTTACAACAAAAGCTGCATGGCTTGCATCATAAACCAGAAAAAATACGTTTCGTTTTTAATATGTGGGGATGGCGTGCAACAGTGCTACTTATGAAGAAGTATTAGACGGTGTTATGCAACATTTAATAACCTGGATGTTTTAGTTTTAATAATTAGACTGTGTAACTAAATATTTAGTCATAATTATATTATATATTCGTAGATAGTTATTTAATGATCTTAAATTGAGGTTTAGTTTCAATCTTCTTTTCATCAAGAAAATGAATTATTAAACTATTACCTCACTAAGTTTATTGTGACGTTACATAAAAAAAACCTGTTCATAAAGTCTGAATTATAGTTTAGTTTTCAATTAACTCTGCTGAATACCAATTCAGAAACTTAATACGTGAGCATCACCAAATTTATTTGTGTTATTAAAATATCCTTCTCTTATTATGTTATTATGAATTTTATTGACTAAGTGGGTATTCAACAAAAAATCTTATGAACAGTTACAAGAGAACTTCTTTTATTTCGGTAGGAATGTGACGTTACAATTCTCATAAGTTTGTTAATTTTAAAAATATTTTTTTTGTTATCACACAGCACGCCTTTTTTTCCTACTTCCAATTACAAAAAGTTAAAATAAAATCACATAAAAAGTTAAATAAATAATACAATAACTAATATTTGCTTCTTATAAAAAATAAATAACGAGCATGAATACGTAATAATTCAACATAAACCTAAAAAGATTTTGCCTAACATTATTATGGTTTCAAGAAACAAAAAACAGCCACACATAGTATAAGATTTGAACTCGGAATTCAATGATCGTAAACCCTTTCTTATCCAAACCAGCTGCCAGGACATGATATAAATATGCGAAATTTACCAATGCAATGGTAAGAATACGTCGCGCGTCGGGTAGGACTCGTACGGTAAACAGAAATATAATGCCATTTCGCGTAGTGCGACGATGGTTCATTAGTGTGTGTTATCTGTGGAATGTTGAGACATCACTCGTAAACACACATACGCACGCGCTGACTGGATCGCGCCCGTGTTCATAGGAAAGTGAACCTTAGCGTGGGTATGCATTTCTGAGCGCTTACTGTACATTGGTACACGATGATGGTATGTGGATTAACAAAAAATAAAAACATTGAGATGTGATCACTCCCTGAGATGAGATTGCGACTAGATTTTAAACGTTTTTAATCATTAGAATTGGTCATTAGTTTAAAACCAAGTTTTTATTTTATTTTCGGTACCAGTTGCCAAAATATATATTAGTTTAGATGTTTAATTCCTGTCAAAGAGTGATATTTATTGTATTTGCCGTTTAAATAAAACCGTTTTTTACATTAGCGCGCTTTCTGCTAGGCTTATGCAAACACAGGTGCACTCCATCTTCCCTAACTCTCACAGTCCAATAGGACGGTAATCCGACACGACCGGGGCGAAAACAAGCGCAGCGCCGACGATTTTAGGAGCTTTCTTAGGCAACGTCCTAACCTGGGAAACGAACCTAAGATCCCACGCTATGCAGTCACGCTTGTGTCTACAAAAGCACACCAAACCTATTTTTAAAAAAAGGTCAGTTTTTGTTATGAGAAAACAAAGCCATGTTGAATTGTATCGTATTATATTGTTTTAAGTCAAATAATTATATTACGTGAGTAACGACCCTTACATTACGTACTTTCGAAGAATTTCTTCATATCTTAAGTGAGAACATTTTACAAGACAAGTGTACAAGAATTCTTGTACACAATTTTAAGAATTTCAATATGTTCAGTACCTGCGGGTGGTAGGTTTCTGTGTAAAGTAAGTGGAACAAAATAAAACACTTCGCTACTGCCATGATTGCTTCTTTTCAAAGTGACTATCTGTCGGTAAAACTGAAAATTACATACATACGTACCATGACGTCTGTATTCCCCGAAGGATTAGACAGAGGCGTACCAAAGTACACCAACAGTACGCCGGCATGTTTAAATCCCATGTAATAGTGAGCGAAGCTATTGCTATTAACCCAGCACAAATCCTAACTCCGAGTAGCTATTGTCAATTTCATACAAAAACCCACTATGCTCATAATAACACAGTATAATGACACTTTGCTCGACCTAATAATTAAACCCAAGACCTCTAGCGTAGCAGTCGCGCTTAGAACCACTAGGACACCGAGGCAGTTCGATGCTATAAATAAAATACATGAAAATAGCTATATCTAGGTATTCGCCAAATGGTAACATATCTCGGGACCCTAGGGTCCCGGACCTTTGGACAGCGTACGAGGAGCCGAAGCCAACTCGCAGAGGCCCCTTACATGGCTTTACAATGAAATGGAACACCAGCCGACAATTATCCCTGTTTGTACTATGCAAATGCACCCAAGGACAATCCCAAATTATTATTATCCTCTTAAATCACAGGCAAAATGAAACTGTAAAAATAAATAAGAGGATTATGTTGTCCATTTTTCGGATATCAAAATATTCACACAGGGATTTGCTGAAACGTGGCATTTAAAAATATCGATTTAACGGAACGTCCGTTATGAAGGTAACAGTTTTCATAAAGGAAGCCGTTGGTTTTAAAAAAGTGTGCAAAAAAAAACATAGTTTAAAAGTTGCCAGATTTAAATAACCGATTGATTGGACTTGTACGGGAAGGATTCTGCACTACCGCACAATATAATAATATTATATAACATTACTTTTTTTTTCATAAAATAGCGTCATCATCATCTTCCTGCCTTATCCTATGTTACTTGGGGTCGGCGCAATACGTTTTCTTCTTCCAAGCCGTCCTGTAAACCGTCATGTTATCACTGTCTCCCTTCTCTTTCAAGTTATTCTTCACAATATCCATCTATCTTATCCACATTATATTCATAACTCTTTTGGTCACAATGTTAAAATAGTGTATGGGTAGTGGGAACCCAATTTAATTTTAACTATTCTTTTTTATTTTATTTTTTTATTATAGTGGCCATAAGAACACACGCTATGTGATAAATTCAAGTGTTTACCTATTACGGTAAGACACAGTCTAGTGATAGATGAAGAGAAATACAACTAGCGAAATTTTAGTAATATGGCACCCTTTGGGTTCGAAAATCCGGAAAAAAAGGTAAGAGTCTAAGTTAATTGTGATGCAATGACCATTAGCCACGAATACTTATAAATCTTAGGTATACAATGTTATTTTGGACAAAAGACCATTTTTGTCACGAAAAACAAAAAAAATGTCCCACGTTAATTGAAAATGTCCAAAGCTCTGTGTATCCCGGTTACTCTAAAATTTTTAATTGGTCCTTTGTAGGCGCCATGTCGTTTAAAACTGTGAACAAAATACAAGTTTAATATTAAAACGGAATGGAAGCCGACCATTTAGTCTCAGTTTCATATTACATAGTATTTGGTGCTATTTTCGCTTAACTTTAAAGTAGGGTTGCCTTATAAAAATTGTTTGTCAATTTTTTTTATAGGCTCTTAACTTTATTCCCAGTCATTGAAACTTCTTCTTTATCGTGTGAGCAGTAAGGTCTAACGACCCCACACATGCTAGGGCAGAGTTTCTAAACCGCTTCAAGGGCCTCTGACATGGTTACCGATGTCATTGATGTCCAAGATGAACTTAGAAAGTACACATGAATTAGAAAAAGTAACATTGGTACTTGCCCATGTCCGGTTGCGAAACCACAACGTCGTGCATGAGAGGCGGACGCCTTAACCCCTGAGCCATCATGACACTTCTGAAAGCCAGCATCAACAGTAGTGATGATCAGAAAAGCGTCGAGATGATAAAACTCGACGAGTCCCGGAGAATAGATTCAACTGTCTTGGATCCCGCAAGTAATTAAAAACAAATCAACAAAGCGCAAACAAATCAGAAAATAACAGCAGAGGCAGAAAAAGCACATTTTTGGTTACAAATATTTTTTTTTTGACTAGGAATAGATTTTGCATCGCCAAAATGATTTATTGTCGTAATAATACTATTCTGTAATATTTCCCTTCGAAACACGAGTGAGTTTGAGGTGAGCTGTCATGCTAAAGCTTACACCGACTAAATTCAACGTGGCAGATGTTTACAGAATAATACTGCAGATGCATACTGCAAACACGGAGTGCACTCACTCCTTCGTCACTTTCATAGTGCGATGGGACGGCAATTCTACACGCCTGAGAGATCAGGCGCAGAACCAACGGCTTTATGTGCTTTCCGAGCCAGGGGGTGTCACACCACCAACTTTTTTACTCCCAGTTACTACTCGGGAGCATAATAATAGACATATAATACCAAAAATAAACAGATTTCTGCATTTATTTTGTTGTATAAATAATACATAAAATTGACCAGCTAAAAGAAACATATTTCTGCAATTATTGTGTTGCATAAAAGATTCATAATAACAATGACTCAAAGGACCAATATTGTTTAACTCGACTAAAGCTTTAAAAAACAAAATAAATGTTTTAAAATTTTAACACAACCAAAAATTCGTTACTATGATAAAATTATGTTTGGTCACGTTCAGCAAAATCTCCTGAAAACATTTACTCCTTTCTCCTTTCATTTCTATTTACTTTTAATGCCATTTGTCCGAGATTTTTATTGTGTACCGATCTTATTTTTATCACCATTAAATAAAAGAGGAAAACGAAAGAGCTACAAAATCTCTATGATCAGCGATCTTATATCTTGCCTCGATAGCAAAAAGAAAGATTATTTGTTGCTACATAGTCTGAATTTTTTACAGAGATACATATATAAATTAAATTATTTAATATGCAACTAGGATGTTAAAATCACTTTACAAGTCATCGCTTATTATAGCAGCACAGATCCAATACAATAAATAATTTGCCATTCAAGTTTGGGCTTTAAAACGTGTGAGTTATAATATATTTTAAATGACAAGAAAAATAAGGTGACGGTACGATTTGGATTTTTCGTGGTGAGTCCGTCTCGAAGCGGTGCTATTATTGTGAGCGATGAACGTAACACGTTTTTTTTTTATTGTGTTCTGTTGAACATGTTGCTCTGAGTTTAATTTCTAGGTCGGGCTAAGTGTTATTGGATTTTTCCAGCAGGGATTTCTTAGCAGCCGTTCGGGGTCTGGATTTGAGACCGGTTGAAGGACGCCATCCCTATTACATGGGAATTAAACATAATTAGCGAAATTGCTTGTTTTTCTTCCATACAAAACTACTTTTTTTCCCTTGCTTTTTAATGGTTTAATCCGTCCGTATAAATGCGAAAGTAACTCTGTCTGTTTTTCTGTCTCTTCTTCACGCCTAAACCACTGAACCGATTTCAATGAAATTTGGTACAGATATAGTCTGAGACCCGAGAAAGGACATAGGATAGTTTTCATCCCGGAAATCCCCCGGGAACGGGAACTATTAATCCACGCGGACGAAGTCGCGGGCAAAAGCTAGTTAATAATATTATACACATGCGGTAAAGACTATCATCATCATCTTCCTTTCCTTATTTCAAGTTACCTGGGGTCGGTGCAACACGTTTTCTTCTTCCATGTCGTCCTGTCAGCCGTCATACTATCACTGACTCCCTTCTCTTTCACATCATTCATATGCGGAAAAGACTATGTTGTTGTCGGAATTCCTCACCTGACTACCTCAGACACGAAACGCCGAAACCAATTCCAGAGACTTATTTGAAGCCCAGATATTAAACATGAACGCGTCAACCCTACATTTTGAACGAAACTGTCGTTTGTAGGTATATAAAGTGAAACGTTTTCGGCGCAAGTAAACAGTCGTTTGGAAACGTGGGAGTTGCTGTCGACGGTTATTAACGAGTCTGTTTGCGAAGCGATTGCATAACGATTACCTACTTAATTGATGCAGTTAATTAAATAAAGCACTGGTTATTTTCATTCGTTATTTAATTATGGGTTGTGGTGTTTTTGTATTGTGTTAATAATTGGCGTGACTCGATTAACTGCGAGGTTGGAATGGTTTTATATTTACTTTGTAAATGTGGAAGATTAAGGACGTGTTTTACCATGTTCTGTCCTGATGGCCCAGTGGTTAAGGTGCCCGCTTCTCAAGCACGAGGTTGTGGGTTCGCAACCGGGCACAGGCAAGTACCAATGTGACTTTTTCTAATTTATATGCACTTTCTAAGTTTCTCTTGGTCACCACTGACATCGGTAACCATTTCAGAGGCCCTTGGGTTTGTAAACTCTGACACTAGGGTGTGTGGGGTCGTAAGACCTTACTGCCCACACGATAAAGAAGAAGACCACGTCCTAACCAGGCCTTTTTTTTTTTTTTGCACTGATGGAAAGCTATTTCCATATTTTTTTCCATTTTTTTTTATTTGTTTTTTTTTGGTTGGTCTGGGATGGGTGACCATTAACTATAGCGAGTTTCCTCCGTGCCTCGGAAAGCACGTAAAGCCGCTGGTCCCGGCTGTCATTTGTAGATCTTTGACAGTCGTTACTGTTAGTCAGAAGCCCGAAAGTCTGACAACCAGTCTTACCAAGAGTATCGTATTACCCACCTACTGGGTTGTGGAGGTCTGATAGGCAGTCGCTCCATGTAAAATACTGATATTCAGCTGCATCCGGTTCGACTGGAAGCCGACCCCACCATAGTTGGGAAAAGGCTAGGCAGATGATGACTGATGGAAAGCTATTTTATTGCATAGGCTATGTTTTATGGTACTCACATCTTCCGAGCGGGCAAAGTCACGTCACATAAACGTCACAAGAACTTGTGACAGTAAATCCACGCCAAGTTTTACACTGTTAAAACAAAATCTGCCAAGAAAGGCTTAAAGAATACCCGAAGAGTAAGTTCGAGTCCAACAATCCAGTTTTTAAAACTTTCAGAAAGGAGCTTGGAACTAGTGAAAATTTAATAAAAATGCTCAGCGCAGTTCGAATTTCTAACGTTCTCGTGATTAAATGAAGTTTTGAAACGAAAATTAAATATAGAGGAAGAAAAATTTTGAAATGAAGGAGATAGTATTACTTAAATTTAATTATCTTAGTGAAGAAGTGAGAAGAAGTGTAAGACTTCAGAGAATAAATATATACATATTTTTTCCTAACTTTGATTCAGCCGATCTATTCTGTAAAAAATCTCCCTTATTCAATATATGCAGGTGAAGTGAGCTGTCATCTTACATGACGCTAAAGAATTTGACAGCTCGTGTTAGGCTCACTTT
The DNA here is from genome assembly GCA_932526535.1 of Caradrina clavipalpis. Classification (NCBI taxonomy): domain Eukaryota; kingdom Metazoa; phylum Arthropoda; class Insecta; order Lepidoptera; family Noctuidae; genus Caradrina; species Caradrina clavipalpis. The sequence continues at coordinate 6,727,234 of OW052110.1, forward strand.
TCATAAATTCACATAAGGAGGTTTTACCGGAATACCGCTGAGATCAGAATTTACTCAAAATCCAATAAGACTTTTTCAGACACGTGAAATAAATTGAGTAGACATTTGTTAGTCTGAGGAATGTCTAGAAAATGCTGCTCAGACAAATTAAATAACGTACGATCTATGAAAGAATTTGGGTCGTTTGACTAGTAGCAATAAGGGTGAAAACATTTTAAGAATTTTGCTTAGAAGATAAAATGATGATAATTAATTTTCGAAAAATTCAAATAAGCAATAAATCGTTCGGGGTCGTAAAGCCAATCATATGAATTGATTTCAAGCATGTTATGAGTTTGATTCAATTGTTCCAAATCGAATTTTCGGTAATCAGTCATGAAATGAATCCATTTTATCAATTTAGTGATAGACTGCGATCACAGAGTTGCCAGATTGGCTGAAATTTTGAGAATAGATATAATAATGACTTGCTGGCTGACAATTTAGGGAGAATAACTTAAATAAATAATTGAATGAATCAATATTATTCTTTTGATTCTATTAATTTATTGAATGACTAAGTTTTTAATTAAAATATTTTAGTTTGATTTAAGCAATATTTATTGAATCGTGCGTTTTAAATGAACTTAAAAATAGTGCCTTTTAATATTTTATTCTAGTTCGCATTCTTGGCCCTTTTTAGGTACTTAGTTTTGAAAGGTACCATACTCACTTAGGTTCGAGTGATAGGTAGTATTGAGGTAGGCCCGACAATTCTAAGATTTAGACAATAAGTACTGCAATCAACCAAGCATTTGTCTATTTGTCTGATTAGTTAGACGATAACTAAATGTCATACGTTTTATTTTAAAACGAACTAAGTCCATAAAACCATATTTTGTGATTACACCATTTCATTTTTAAAATTGCTAGCTTAGTATGAAAATATGGCAAAAATGGTAGCAAACGTTTTGCACTCTAAGCGTTTCTGCATTATTACCATTCATACATTCGCGGTATGCCGAACAGAAAGTTTGAACGTTCAGTACATACGAGTACTAAGCCGTGTGTTGTAGGCTGTTAACACACCGAGCTACACAAATATCTTAAACCTAAGAAGACTTTGGACCGAAGGACCAGGAGTCTATAGTGATTTTGTTTTTATGGTGTTTAGGTAGTGTAGTATGGTGTATCTATTCGAATCTTAATTAATATTATGAAAAGGTTTTTTTTGCATTGTCGAGTGCTATATACAGGCTATGTTTTGTGGTATACTTGACTTCTACTCGGACCAAGTTACATGCAAAAGCTAATAATATAGTAAATTCGTAACGTTGCTGGTATGATGTCATTTCCGAAAATGTCAGATCTACATTCCTGCATGTAATAGAAGCATAGGATACTTTTAATACACGGTTCCTCTGGAAATCTATATGTGGGTGAAATCGCAAGGTTAGAAGGTAATATTTTCTTTTTACAGTTATTATTAAAACTATCATCATAAATACATACCTGCCTACTATTTTCAATGCACTGTTTTATAACTACAATGCATTGCAAACAGTAAGTTCGTATAGAATAGAATTACATGGAAAAATTTAAAATCAAAATGTAGAGATTGTAAAATAAATTCAAATTCACAAAATATAAAATATGGACACGAATATTCTGTTCATTCACCCAACGCCTAACTGCCCATATCGCAGTACCTACATTCTACACGTAATACCTTTACCATAATACCATTTTCCAACACGTTGTGCCGTAAATTATTCCATTGCGCTAGTCTAGGCAAACAATCGCTTTTATTACGTCCTGTTTACTATTGCAAGAACTTTACTTGTTATTTTCTGAAGGCATATTACGGGAGGTACGTAAGTGAAGTAGTGATATTATTCAAGTGCTCGCGGTGCAGTTTAAGGGTAGTTTCACAAGCGAGAAATGGATTGAATGGGTGAGAATAAAAAATTGTATAAGTAATAATTATCTCTATTCATGCAACATAATGCCATCATCGTCTGCTTAGCCTTTTCCCAACTATGTTGGGGTCGCCTTCCAGTCTATCGTGATGGAGCTGGATGCCAGTGTTTTACATGTAATGACTGTCTTATCTGACCTCTACAACTCAGTTACTGGGTAACAAAATACCTCTTGGTAAGACTGGCTGACAGACTTCCTGGCTTCTGACTATGCGTAACGACTGTCAAAGATCTGCGAATGACAGCTGGGACCAACGGCTTTACGTGCTATTGCAGGCATTAGACATTAGGCACAGGGGTGTAACACCACCAACTTCCAAACTTCGGGCTGCTACTGTGAAATTTCTAATGGAAAACCTCAACAACACTTTTTGCCTGACCTGGGAAGACGACGAGATCAACGCACGGAGCAGTATTCCAACGAGCCAGTCATACAGCATGATGTACGAACAAATATTTTAATTTACATCTCGCTAATCTTTGGTTTAAAAAGACTAGATGCGCGTGGATGAAATAGAAATACTTATTCCTACAACATTCAACTATATTGCCGCATAAATAGAGTATTATCGGCGAGGTACACCTTTCGGTGTAAAAGGGTCAGCGTGATTTTAATTCTAGCCCATCCAATGTAAGCCTCGCCTCGACAGTGCGAAACCAGCTTAAGCCAGCCACCTTAAGCTACCGATGCAATGCAAAGCAAAGAAAGAAATGTTCTTTTGCATTGCTTAAAGTGAAAAATACATTAATTTTGCCAAGTGTTTCTTTAACACTGTAATAAGGGCTGAATTCACACAAAATCTATTTATCATTACAATTAAATTCTAACACACAACACCCACACTTTCACACTAATCTTATTTTGCGAAAATAACTGTTTGTCTGTTAGTTCGTTTGTTACATTATCAAGACAAAACCACAGAATCAATCGTAATGAAATTTGTCAAGGATGTGCCTTAGGGTCTAGGAAAAGACATAAGCTATTTTTTTTATCCGCCACTCCATCTGCGTTCGCAATAACTGACATTCACATAGAAAAAGTTGCGGGTAAGAGCTAGTCTATACTAAAATTAGAAAGAGGCATGATTGTTTGTTTGTTTGTATCGAATAGGCTCTAAAACTACTGGATCGGTTTCAACTATTTTCTCACCAATGATAGCTACATTATTCCTGAGTAACATAGGCTATATAACATCACGCTACGATCTACGGGTGCGGAGTAGTAAGTAACGAAAGACGTAACTTAACGCGGATGAAATAAGACACGCGAACGACGTCGCGGGCTGTTCGCTTGTTTCATAAAAAAAAAAAACTAAATTAAAAGCGTACAGATTTTTACGTACTTGACAGCGAACTGTTTTAATTAATCAAGATGAGTAAGTAATCTGAGCGCAGGACTGTTTTGACATCGCTAATAGTCACTGTTTCTTCACCTGCGACTAAAAAAGGTTGACGCATTTTCAAACTAAAAATAATTAATTGAATATTTTAGAAATGTGTAAAAGCCTTTAATGCTTGTTTTCTTTAGGGATTTGTTCTTCTATAATGCCAAAATAATAAGTTTATTTTATTTAAAGCTAGACAACTCATTAGAACATGTCGTTGGCTTTTGTTTTGAAAAACTTATTTACACGTGTATTCGCTACATTTTTTAAAGCGCTTCGTGAAGGCAATAGGTATGTTGTAAGAGACTGAGTCTAGTTATCGCATATGCTACTGCTAAGCGTGAGATACTGGGTTCGATTATCTAGTCCGATATAATGTGGGTTTTTAAACTGAATTGGCACGCAAATATTAATCTTGTTAGGAAAATTGTTTTTCCATTTTTGCTTTCTCATCTTATTTTCGGACATATAGGACTTCGGCTTTATTCTGAATTTAAGTCTAGGCAGACGAAGTCGCGAGCAGAAAATAGTGTATACCAATATTATGAAGTAGTAAAAATTTTTGACTTAGTTTTGTTTTTTTGTAAGAGGTAATCACTAGAAATGCCTACTGGTCCGAATACGAAAAATATATAACTGAAAAACTACACTATAGCCGAGTATCAAAGACTTGTTATAAGGTACACCTGTGTCCAACGCAGACAAAGTCGCAGTCACAAGCTAGTCTCCAATAAAATACGTAGATCTCCAAACTTTATGCAAATGTTAAGAGCCAGATGAATATTTAAAACAGTGTCTATCACCGCTTTTCACATGTTTACCTTTCAAGGGACCGGACGTAATTAATATATCTTTAAAATCGATGAATGCTCACCGAACCGGTGTTATTGCTTACACGGGTCGCGATTCGTGACGTCATTCCCCTTAATTATTGATTAACCTTTCAAAATACTACGCTTTAGCTGTTGGAATAAACTGTGCAATGTTATTTAGAATATTTGAAGCGAAAATGTAGAAGGAAAATTGAAAATATTGGCTGTCTATTTTTAGAATTTAGTTTATGTTGTAGGGAAGAAAGTTAATTAATATTCTAGGTATTTCGATGTCGTCTTATATCAGCAATATTAATTTTATATCGCTTGGCAACATTTTTTGTTATTTTTTTTTAATTTTGTACCTACCAATAATACCTACGTAAGTCTAGTATTGATAAAAAAATGAGTACTTTTGGAGATTTTGAAGGCCAATTTATACTAATTAAAAACATCTCAAGTCATCTCAACGACAATCAATTTAGTTCAACTAGCGCTATTTTTGAGAGATTAGATTGCAATTGTTTTTAATCATTTGTAGAATTACCCCCATGATAAGGTGCTTGTGAACAGGCAATATTTTAACTTCGATTTGCAGCTTTCAAGTAGGTATAACCACGGCGGTACTCAAAACGTCACGAGCAATGCAGCCACATATTGCCTGTAAAATATGGTCCCTATACTACCATTACATTAATATTGAGTTTGGTTCAAAGCGAATCTCATAACACTCTCAAAACGTTTTCAAATTCAAAGTTATGGAACCGAACTTGAAAGTTTAATCTACGAATTCTTCTTCATTTCGTGTTCTTACATTTTTCAGTAGAAAATGTGGGAAGTACTAGTATTAGTAGGTAAGTAGCACTTTGTAGAGTTTCGTGCAAAAATAAGTATGAGCTCTATCAATTGAAAATTGTGAAGTAAGTAAAATTGTGAAACCAGCGGTTCTGCTGTATTGAAGCAAAAAACAGACCACCAAAAAGACAAAGTTACGCATTAAAACATTTAGAGAAAAGCGTCTTTCACAAATTGTAGTAAGGAAAACATTTTAGTTACAAAACCAAGCAATTTGCGATAAATATTTGAAACTCATCCACCAAAAAATAACACAGCAAACCAACCCCTATCTCCTATGTCATAAGGCTGCCATTACTATTAATGACTTATACCCTTCAAAACAAAACACACTTGACAGTGACAGTTGACACAAGTGTCAGTAAGACGAATAGATGGCACGTGCGGCGTTCAAGACTGATAGGCAACACGTGTCCCCTTCGGCATCTCATCTGTTACTACTGATGCGGTTAAGACCTTATAAATGTTCCTAAAATAACAAAAGTGTCTTCTAGGTAACGGATTGGTTTTGTTCCCCACATTTGTGTACTCTTAGAGCAGGTTCACGTTAGGTCAGACGACCAGCAGTTTTATCGGACCGACATACGTGTCGGATGCATATTGGCATATGCATTTCAATAGTGCCGTTTACATTAGGGCGAGCCGATAAAACTAACGGACACAACACATTTAGCCACAACTTTCGTCCGATCGGACATAATATTGGCGTACTGGCAAGAATAGCGCACTTCACACTTGTAGGCGCAAAGCGGCGGAGCTACCCGCCAACCACCCTCGGTAGTGATGGAATGCACCCAATATTTCCTTTTTCTTTTCTTCTGCCATCTATTTAAATACCAAATTACAATCAATACGTCGTCGTCCATAGTATACATAAGCCAACTCACAACTGCTTTGTGACGACTTTATCGTGTGGGCAGTAAGGTCAAACGACCCCACACGCCCTAGTGTCAGTGTTTCGAAACCGCCTTAAGAGCCTCTGACATGGTTACCGATGTCAGTGATGTCCAAGATAAACTTAGAAAGTACATATGAATTAGAATAAGTCACATTGGAACTTTCCCGTGCCCGGTTGCAAACCCACAACGTCATGTATGAAAGGCGGGGGCCTTAAACACTACCACCACCATACCATACCATATTAATTAAATAAATAAACTGTAGGTCCGACCTAATGTGAACCAGCTCTAAGGGTCAGTGATAATGCTTGAACAGCAGGTGTAACAAGACACATCACATAACAGTTAACTACGCATACTGCCCATCAAACTAAGTAACATTGCGTCAAATTGGTTGCTAGGAGACGGACTTAATTTTTTTTGGTAAAAAATCAAAGCAAAACATTTTGCTTGCTGATACATATGTCGTGGGGTATTAAGGTTTAGTAACAATATTTAAAAATTGATTGTCGTTAAAAACGTGACAAAATAGAGGAACTTTGATCTGCAATATCTCCATCCGTACTAATATTATAAATGCGAAAGTAACTCTGTCTGTCTCTTCTTCACGCCTAAACCACTGAACCGATTTCAATGAAATTTGGTACAGATATAGTCTGGGACCCGAGAAAGGACATAGGATAGTTTTCATCCCGGAAATCCCCCGGGAACGGGAACTATTAATCCACGCGGACGAAGTCGCGGGCAAAAGCTAGTAACCAATATGTTCCCAGGTATAGCACAATCCAAAAAAAAATATCGCAATGATAGGATTTTTGAATTTCGCCTTCGTTGTGACTTACATGTAGTCCGCTCCCAACTGGTCCTTTTAGAATCCTATGGGGCAGGCCTATGTCCGACAGCGGACGTCCAGTGGTCAGCCACTGCACATACACTTATCACCATCGTTATATCAGTGTAAAAATGATGATAAGTGTCTTATTACAACCATTGTATCTTATATTTTGAGTAAACTCTTCATGTTTTTTAAGAGAAAAAAAAAATCTTAAACCTAACTTATTTTCTGTTTACTTTTAGCCAACGCGATGTTGTTATTTCTTGACACTAACAAAGTAGTAGCTATTCCAATGTAAACATGCAATTCCTCTTCCACGTTTCCTAGGTAATGAGCCAATAAAGTAAATTAAAAAAATAACGCCAACTTTTACATCTGGTTGGAAGCGAGAGAAATTATTCGGTCCCAACATCCGCGTCTCGCCTAATGGAATGTAAATTGGACAAATATTTGAAAATGGAACACGGTTTTTTTAGACTGCATGCGGTTCTTATTGCCTCACCGGTCGTGTTACGTCTGTGCAATGGGATTTATAAAAAAGAAAACTGAAAACAAATTCTGAGTGACGAGAGATTTTGCTGTGACTTTTGCATTTAATTAAATGTGTTTCTCTCTTGGGATTTTGTGTGCTTAAATATTTTTAATATTATTAACGAGGTATGACTTTTGCGTTGGTTTGAGTTCATGTTACCTACTAGTTAAATAAGTATTGAAAATTATGTTAGGTCATCGCAAACGTGAGTTTTGAAAGTAGTGATTGTAGGTTTTTTTCCGGTAAATGTCAGTAAGACAATTTGTAAAAAAAATTATGTAAAATTAAAATTATGTATTCACCTTCATTGTTTTCACATATAGAAGCAACAAGAATATTGTAACCAAGACTTTGTAAAAACCAAATGGAAGGAAAAGAGTGTCCATGGAGTTTCTTGCTCGTTCTTCTCCATAGAGACCTACGTTTTGGAACGAGCAACTAGCTTCAATTTTAAACTGTAAATTCTTGACAATTCAAAAGTGCCTGTAAATGGTCTAATTGAAATAAATGATTTGATTTGATTTGTAACTTTGTCATAAAATGAAAAATACATAGATGCCAATGCATCATTATTAGATAGACACCACAATTTCAAAACCAAGCAAATTATCACAAGGACCAAATAAAAATAATATAATACACAAACAGGCGGTCCTATTGGTTGAAGCAATCTGCTCCAGACAGCCTCTTAACATTACAGACACAATATGCTATTTGCTACTAGTCCGGCTACCCAGACCAAACAATAGGACTAATTGGCACTGTCTGCTCCTAATCCCTACATTTCTGTCCCAAGTAAACACGAAGGGTTCGAACGCTTGGTCCTTATATCCACCAGATGTTCTAAATTCGAACACTACCCACAAATTACTTATCAACCGAGCTAGTGGCACTTTGACAGGTCACACAATGGATACGGTATTGTGTGCTGGTAAATAGAAGTATAGATTTTCTTTTGCCATCACGAAATATACCATCACGCCTGTATTCCCCGAAGGGTTAGGCAGAGGTGTACCAATGTACACCCACAGTTCGCCGGTATATTTAGGTCCCATGTAATAGGGGGCGAGCCTATTGCCATTAACCGGGCACAAATCCAAACTCCGAGCTGCTACTGACAATTTCATAGAAAAACTCAATAACACTTTTTGCTCGACCTGGGAATCGAACCCGGGACCCCTTGCACAGCAGTCGCACTCGCGACCACGAGACCAACGGGGCAGTTCTTCAGATTTTCTTTTGATAAAATTTAAATACACAAACAACCAGATTCAGAACTATTAATTCTAGATTATTTCCGTATCATTTTCGTAGTAGTACAGCTCTTTGTGAAGGAACTCGTCCGGGAAAGAACTACCATCATACCTATTTCTGCCGCAAAGCTGCGTTGCTGTGTTCTGGTTTGAAGGGTATGGGTGCCGGTGTAATTAGCGGCACATACCACATTTCAACTTTGTCTCTGGGATGACAACGCATTTGCAAGGCCTCTGATATTGAAAATGACTATAGGTAGCGGTGACCAATTTAACATAAGGTGGGCCAATTGCCATCCAATGACATAAAAAAATTGTCACAATGCGCAGCGGCCAATTGCTTTTCAAGATACAAATACTTTTTCAAGGAGGTATGTCAAGAATGTAAGCTATGTAGATACTAACTTATGCCTGCCAATAATTGACCAATAATTGTTTTTCTCCTCGACATTAATTCTACATTTGAGTTTGACTCACACACTGATTCGTTGTCTTTGAAATGTTAAAAGTAATCATCGACGATCACAATATTGGCGTTAAATAATATAATTAATTTAGCTTTCATCTCTAATTTGTAGCACTGAGTACGTATTGTAGTACTTTGAGTGACTTTTTATTTTTGATAGATCGTTTTGACATTTATATATTTTTTTATGGAATGAATGTAACTATACAACTTATTGTAATACATTGTTATTTAAAAGAGTATGTATGGAGTTTCTTGCCCGTTCTTCTCCATACGAAACTACCTTTTGGAATGGGCAACTAGATTCAATATTAATGATTTTTTTATGTAATGACGTTCAAAAGTGCCTTTTAATGGCCTAATTGAAATAAATGATTTGACTTTCACTTTGACTTTGACCTGCGACTTCTTCTGAGTAAACTTCAGAATCAACCCAAAGTCATAAAAATGCACAGGAACACAAAAAATGATCTTCTGTTTAACTTTATCTGTCTGCGCCATTTTATTTTTGTAAATTCCGTTCAGTCATTTAAACGTGAATAACTAACAAACATCCATCCATCTATTCGTCAATCCATTGATCCAAAGAATTATCTGGATTATCAAGATTAACAAGGACGGGAGCTACGTAGACAACTTTATTTGTATACAAAGCACTTAGTTTTGAAGATTCAAATGTATTACATGAATTCTGCCCTAAGCTTCATAGTTTTAATACAGTTGACTAATTTACGCACGAATACAGATTACGATAACTGTCTCGTTAGCCTTGTGATCCTAAGTGTTACTGTTACTCTAGAGGTATTGGGTTCGATTTAGAACATCTGGTGGATATAAGGACCAAGCGTTCGAACCCTTCGTGTTTACTTGGGACAGAAATGTAGGGATTAGGAGCAGACAGTGCCAATTAGTCCTATTGTTTGGTCTGGGTAGCCGGACTAGTAGCAAATAGCATATTGTGTCTGTAATGTTAAGAGGCTGTCTGGAGCAGATTGCTTCAACCAATAGGACCGCCTGTTTGTGTATTATATTATTTTTATTTGGTCCTTGTGATAATTTCACTGACTGACTGACTAACTATAAACACGTAATTTTGAAAACTACTTGACCTATAAAGATCACATTGGCAGGTAGGTAATTTAAAGAGACGTCACCTAAGAAAGGATTTTACGACACAGCCTAATTAAAAAAGTCTTTGACCTCTATGCGGTCGGAGTCGCGAGCAAAAAATAGTGTTTCATATATTACAGTGAGACCATGGTCATAATAATTTTGCACCGAAATGAAGATAAACAGTCCTTTATAAAAGCTTTGTACATATTCAATACAAAATAAACCACAAAGAAGATTTTAACAAAAGTATTTCCATGACCGCGTCTACGTTATAAAATAAGTGACAATTAACAACAAAAAATGCATGAAATAATAAGAGAACTCCATCTAATTTGGTCCCTTTCATCTGATACCGCTAGTTAGTGCCGTACCGCAGTAGTTTTAAAGCGATTATTTTGTTTGCCCGCCATCCCCAAAGCGTTTTGCAAAGCGTGAAATACTACTTACATTTTAGCGCTCTTTTGTAGGTACATTTCGAATGCGGTTGCAGCATTTTAGTGATTGTGTTCTGGTTTTTTTTTTACAGAAAGGCGGTTCGCCTGCGTCTGATAATCGGTGACCGATTTTTTGTCGGTAAGAATGGAACATATTATGAATTCTAATGTACGAACGCACCCGTTCTACAAAAGGACTATGGATTTATTGAACGGTCCGATACAAATTTGGACGTGGGTGGAGGCTCTAAAACTTAATTTCTTTTTTTAATTTAATTCAGAATCAGGAAAGTTACCCTTTAAACCTGATACCTACTTGAAAAAGGACCTCGCAGTAATATTGAAGCTAGCAATACTTATACCTTCTTAACAACATAAATTAGGTCTTGTGACACTAGAACCTCAGTCTATAATGAGGTAGGATCAAAACCTACACATTATTCAGTTACCAAAAAATAAAAAGACCCGTTGGTCCTTTAGAGGCGTAATATTATATGCTACTTGTTATTATTTTTATCTGACATTTTCTCATAAAATAAATCCTACTACTATTATAAAGGCGAAAGTTTGTATGTATGGATGGATGTTTGTTACTCTTTCACGCTTAAACGGCTGAATGGATCTGGATGAAATTTGGCACAAAGATAGATTATAGTCTGGAATAACACATAGGCTACTTTTTATCCCGGGAAAATGTACGGTACCAACTGTGACGCGGACGAAGTCGCGGGCAGAAGCTAGTAAATAATAAATATAAAAACTTATCTTGAACACTAGGTACAGTCCAAAAAGTAGTTATCAAAATTAAAATCCGAACTATTTTCCTACAAACACTATTCTAATTTCAAAATTCCCAAAATTTATTTGAGACCGTTTTTCGTAAACCAAAGAGAAATAGGACCAACGCTTTGGACTTCAAATCACGTAGAGAGACTTTATATTCGTCCCGAGCGTTTATATAATTCAGTTATGCAAGTTAAATTGTTTAGTTTGCAGTCGTAATGTTCTCAAAATGGAACTGCATATCTTTGTAAAGAAATAATATTTGTGCGTTGACGATGTTTTTTTTTTCCGATGTTGGGTCGAATTTTTTCATCTTTTTTGGCTGGTGTGAATTTTGATTTTGTGAATGGCTGGGATTATTTTTTTATAGGTAAACAGGGTATCATTTGAAGTTACAGAAAAAAAAGATTAAATAAAGAGGATTACTACCAACCACCCAATCAATTGATAATCTTCTGCTTAACTGTCCTTCTCATACTTCTGATTTCATTCATTCTTCCTTTCATATCCAGGCTATTCTTCTTTGGAATGCACTTCCTCTCGATATCAGGACAGCCTCCAGTCGGTATGCTTTCAAGCAGAAATTGCGGAGTTATTTTCAGAACCAATAGTAAGAGTTGTCTCATAATCCTCCTCTCTACTGTTTTCATAAGATATGTGTTTTATATTTGTATTTAATTATATAGGTATGTATGTATTTATGTATGTATGTAGGTATATTGATATGTTTTATGTATGTATGTATGTATATATTTTCGTTTGGATAATTTTAGTTGTTTTGTACTTGTGTACAATTAGTTTGTCTATATAATCGAATTGTGTTTTTTTTGTTTTTTGTTGTTTAAATATTGTTTTAATCTCTTACGATTGCACCTGCCATGATATCTCTTCACCACCTTTGGTTGACTGGTAGAGAATGCCTAAGGCATTAAGTCCGCCTTTGTACTTTTGTTGCATAAAGTTTAAATAAATACATAAATAAATAAATTGACAACCAACCAACTAATACCAACCAATCTCGCCAATTGTCAGTGGAAACTTTATTTATAAAATTATAGCCACGTATCGATGTTATCTCCAGTCCAGGTTCTTGTAAATAAAAATCGTTAAAATATATCATTTAGCTTATGCCCCGCATCTTCATATTATATCTTCAACATAACATATGACACTCGGCAGTAGTGTATCTATCTATTAGTGAAAGAGTTTCTTTTATCGGACTAGTACTTCCAGAGATTACCTCTAAAAAACAAAAAAAAAACCAACCTCTTTATAATATTTAGCCAGAAGTCAAGTTTTTCGTGATTCAACATTTCTTTTCAGCCTTTTCTTATATTAAGACATTTTTGCTTAACAAAATGCACCTGCATTTCCAACTCTAAGGAATGGAATTTAAATATTCATTTCTTTAATTAAATAGTATTTTTTTGCTACAGGTAGAAACTGCGGATGTAAGGACCAAATTAATTCAGGAACATACTACTACCAGACGAAACTAGAAATCTAAAATACTAAGAATATTTGAACTAAGTTTTGAATATAAAGCAAATTTTCTTATCTAGGAGTCAGTTTTAATTCAACGGTTCAAGTTGAAGGAATCGATTCGATCGCAAAGAGCTAAGTTTGGGAGATAACACTTAGTGAACGATTGTTTGTAACTTTGTTGTTTGTAAGTTAGGGTAAGCGAACGGGTCTTTGGCTGATTAGATGTTAGTTAATTAATGAAAATGTGGTGTATTTTGACATACAATTTTATGATCTAGAATGTTATACTTTTAATGAAGTAGTATTTGATTTTTACTGTTTAATATGTTCAGAAAAGACTTATTCGGTTGCGAACTGAAAATCTTTGCAAGTTCTTGGCATACACATCTTCTAAATAGGTGCGTTATCACATTAAAATCAAATCATGACACAATATTTACAGGATAACTATAATGTACTGGCCATTATAAGGGGGTGAAAGTACACATGAATACCAATAAGTTTTACAAGGGAAAAAACATTGAAACATGAAAAACAAAACGGCTGTTTCCTACATAAATGCCAACACACAGTAAACAGTACAGAACACACAGCACAGTACAGTAAACATTTTTCGGCGATACGTGTGGAAAGGAAATAATAACATAAGAGACATGAGGATGTAATAAATTATTACATCCTAAAAAATGGCCATTAAATTCAAAGTTAGCCTATATATTAAAATACATTACAATCAAACATAATCACAGCCCTAAACACAATACAAAGGTGGGCAATAAATTGTGTAACAGCCTCAAGTTTGGGCGCTATGCATCGCAGCAGTGATTCAAACTGGATTACAGTTCCCGCCGAGATGGCACGCCGTATTGTTTAGTGGGCAGGCTATGACAAATGGATGCTGCAGTTGCTGAACTAAGACCTTGCTAGTTTATAAACTAAATTGAGAGAATACTGTCTATAGTTTCGGAATACGCAAGACGTAGGATTGCGAATAGCAGCCCATTATACGGTGGAATAGTTTTAGAGATCTGAAACTGAAGACATGATTGTAGTCATGCTGTGGCGCATGTATTGTTTTAGTTTTAGTTTTTAGTGAACATCGTAATCTGTAAAAGCATATAACATACCATCACACCTGTATTCTTATTTGTTAGGCAAAGTTGTACCAATGTACAACCACAGTTGTACCATCTCTACCAGTCAACCAAAGGTGGTGAAGAGATATCATGGCAGGTGCAATCGTAAGAGATTAAAACAATATTTAAACAACAAAAAACAAAAAAAACACAATTCGATTATATAGACAAACTAATTGTACACAAGTACAAAACAACTAAAATTATCCAAACGAAAATATATACATACATACATACATAAAACATATCAATATACCTACATACATACATAAATACATACATACCTATATAATTAAATACAAATATAAAACACATATCTTATGAAAACAGTAGAGAGGAGGATTATGAGACAACTCTTACTATTGGTTCTGAAAATAACTCCGCAATTTCTGCTTGAAAGCATACCGACTGGAGGCTGTCCTGATATCGAGAGGAAGTGCATTCCAAAGAAGAATAGCCTGGATATGAAAGGAAGAATGAATGAAATCAGAAGTATGAGAAGGACAGTTAAGCAGAAGATTATCAATTGATTGGGTGGTTGGTAGTAATCCTCTTTATTTAATCTTTTTTTTCTGTAACTTCAAATGATACCCTGTTTACCTATAAAAAAATAATCCCAGCCATTCACAAAATCAAAATTCACACCAGCCAAAAAAGATGAAAAAATTCGACCCAACATCGGAAAAAAAAAACATCGTCAACGCACAAATATTATTTCTTTACAAAGATATGCAGTTCCATTTTGAGAACATTACGACTGCAAACTAAACAATTTAACTTGCATAACTGAATTATATAAACGCTCGGGACGAATATAAAGTCTCTCTACGTGATTTGAAGTCCAAATCGTTGGTCCTATTTCTCTTTGGTTTACGAAAAACGGTCTCAAATAAATTTTGGGAATTTTGAAATTAGAATAGTGTTTGTAGGAAAATAGTTCGGATTTTAATTTTGATAACTACTTTTTGGACTGTACCTAGTGTTCAAGATAAGTTTTTATATTTATTATTTACTAGCTTCTGCCCGCGACTTCGTCCGCGTCACAGTTGGTACCGTACATTTTCCCGGGATAAAAAGTAGCCTATGTGTTATTCCAGACTATAATCTATCTTTGTGCCAAATTTCATCCAGATCCATTCAGCCGTTTAAGCGTGAAAGAGTAACAAACATCCATCCATACATACAAACTTTCGCCTTTATAATAGTAGTAGGATTTATTTTATGAGAAAATGTCAGATAAAAATAATAACAAGTAGCATATAATATTACGCCTCTAAAGGACCAACGGGTCTTTTTATTTTTTGGTAACTGAATAATGTGTAGGTTTTGATCCTACCTCATTATAGACTGAGGTTCTAGTGTCACAAGACCTAATTTATGTTGTTAAGAAGGTATAAGTATTGCTAGCTTCAATATTACTGCGAGGTCCTTTTTCAAGTAGGTATCAGGTTTAAAGGGTAACTTTCCTGATTCTGAATTAAATTAAAAAAAGAAATTAAGTTTTAGAGCCTCCACCCACGTCCAAATTTGTATCGGACCGTTCAATAAATCCATAGTCCTTTTGTAGAACGGGTGCGTTCGTACATTAGAATTCATAATATGTTCCATTCTTACCGACAAAAAATCGGTCACCGATTATCAGACGCAGGCGAACCGCCTTTCTGTAAAAAAAAAACCAGAACACAATCACTAAAATGCTGCAACCGCATTCGAAATGTACCTACAAAAGAGCGCTAAAATGTAAGTAGTATTTCACGCTTTGCAAAACGCTTTGGGGATGGCGGGCAAACAAAATAATCGCTTTAAAACTACTGCGGTACGGCACTAACTAGCGGTATCAGATGAAAGGGACCAAATTAGATGGAGTTCTCTTATTATTTCATGCATTTTTTGTTGTTAATTGTCACTTATTTTATAACGTAGACGCGGTCATGGAAATACTTTTGTTAAAATCTTCTTTGTGGTTTATTTTGTATTGAATATGTACAAAGCTTTTATAAAGGACTGTTTATCTTCATTTCGGTGCAAAATTATTATGACCATGGTCTCACTGTAATATATGAAACACTATTTTTTGCTCGCGACTCCGACCGCATAGAGGTCAAAGACTTTTTTAATTAGGCTGTGTCGTAAAATCCTTTCTTAGGTGACGTCTCTTTAAATTACCTACCTGCCAATGTGATCTTTATAGGTCAAGTAGTTTTCAAAATTACGTGTTTATAGTTAGTCAGTCAGTCAGTGAATAATTGAATGAATTACTTTCGATTTTGGTGTTATCTTACTACTATTATAAATTCGAAAGTTTGTATGGATAGGTGTTTGCTACTCAATTAAGCCAGAACAGCTGAACGGATATGGATGAAATTGGCGCTGACATAGATTATAGTCTCGAATAGCATATTAGACTACTATTTATCCCGAAAAAAAGGTAGGGTTTCGAAATATTTATTATATAAAATTATTAATAAAAATAATTTAACGCCAATTGTATAAAATGCTCGTTTACATAAAATGGCTCAAATCCTTGTACCCGCAGATAATCCCGTTTACTGTTTACCTGTAATTATTAAAACGAGTTGATATTAAATTGGTATTTTCCCTGTTGAAAATATCAAATATTTTTAAATGTTTACACGTGTAATGGCTAGACTATGTCCAATTACTCGGTATTATTTTTGAGAAGGCCAAATAAATGTGGCCAGTACGTCGATTCTGTAAAATTCAGACATGAACTCGCATCTCACGTCTCTATTCACCCTCACTTCGCTTAAGGTTCAAAATAACATTGATTTATTTGACACTTTGAAGTACGAAGTGACGGTGGAATTACCGTATAGAATACCACTTCTTACGTGATCTCATACTTTATCTGTCTTTCCCCGTTAATTTAGTTCAACCCGCTGACACGCTCGCAAGAGTGGCGCTAGTGTAAATTCGAATTATCAACCGAGTTTTTAGAATGCCAATCAAGAAAGTCACAGCGGATTCAGATTCGAAGTTTAGAATGAGGTCTTACAGAATCACACAGCAGATAGTGAGGTTTGGAAGGAAAAAGGCTAACAAAAAATCGTAATTGCCTCAGACACGAGTGAGCATGGATTTCTGGGTTCATTTCGAAGGAAAAGCAGTGATATTGAGTATTATTCTTTAGCAGGGCGGCGGGGCTGTGGGATGGCAAGTTCTTGAAGTAGATAAGTAAAGACAATACTTACGATTATTACTCACGTAGTCTATCCATTACTGTTTAATTTTCATTTTTTGAATTGCTCCGTTCGTCTCATAGTCGCAAGCGCGACTGCTGAGCGAGGGGTCCTGGGTTCGATTTCCAGGTCGGGCAAAAAGTGTTATTAGGTTTGTCGATTAAGATTTTCTCAGTAGCAGCCCGGAGTTTGGAAGTTGGTGGTGTGACACCCCCGTGCCTCGGAAAGCACGTAAAGCCGTTGGTCCTGAGCCTGATCTCTCTACAGTCGTGTGGGATTTCCGTCCCATCGGTTATAAGAGTTAAGGAAGAGGGAGTGCACCTGTGTTTGCGCACACACTTGTGCACTATAATATCTTCTGCGTACGTGGCTATTCTGCATGAATATTAACCGCCGTGGCCGGAATCAGCCTGGTTTTTTTTTTCACTTTTCATTTTGATCGCTAATATTATGATGCGTATCTCGCTCAAATATACAACAAAAATGTGTTGATAAAACGAATAACCAGAAATATATCACTACCTACAAAACATAACCTAATCTATCACCTTCTAGCCAAAACATCATCACTATAAATCAAATTATGACCTCGAAAGGCACAAAAATTCTCCGTGTCTTAATGAACTTTGACTCCAAGATTAGTCTACGTCAAGTCGATGAAGCGAAACATTTATCATAAGACTTATTAGTCAAAGAGGTAACAGGTGTAGGCTAGTATTGATGGGTTCATGTGAAAGGGCAGTAACTCCTGGTTTCTCGAACTAAGAATTATGTGATGCATTGTCAAGCATGAATAAACTGCTATGATTGGTAGTTGATAATTCAGTGAACCAATCACAACAGCTTGTGATAACATGTCACATTCTCTCTAAGTTGAATTTCGTTCGAGATACCGGGTGTAAGTGCCTTATGGAGGACTTATGTACAATATTAGCTTTTGGAAGCCTATGTTTATTAACTAGTCATTATTGGCAAATACAAGTGAATTTTGCTTGAGGTGAGTGACCTCAACACCTGCCAGCGGGTGGAATACTCTGAGTTAGTCCCTTGTCCAGGTCAACGTTAGTTGGAGAAACAAAGTTTGGTTTTAGTCAGTATGAGTCTGACTCTCTCCTCCGCCTCCCCCGAAGCGGAGGCAGTCCAAGAGAATTCCCCCACGAAAATAAAAACAAACTTGTTGTAAATTATCGACTCATTTCACCAGGTAGGATGACAGCTCATCTCAAAGTCACTTCACCTAAATTCACCGAAGGACATTTTCACAAAATAAGTAGGTCCATCATCAACTTTATCAACACCTTCATAATTTAATTTGCATTACGTTAGTGTTACCTGATACTGCCTTTCAAACGGCTCGCCGAAAAAGAGGCAAGTTGTCATTAAAAAGAGTGTGCTCTGACAGGCTTTTACTTTTGACCTAGTTTCATGAAATACAGAACAAAAACAAAATTTGCTAAAAAACACTTGAACTGCCTCGTTGGTCTAGTGGAACTGCCTCGTTGGCCTAGTGGTCCTAAACGCGACTGCTATGCTAGAGGTCCTGGGTTCGATTCCCAGGCCGAGCAAAAAGTGTTATTGGGTTTTTCTATGAAATTCTCAGTAGCAGCTCGGAGTTTGGATTTGTGCCCGGTGAATGGCAATAGGCTCGCCCCCTATTACATGGGACCTAAATATACCGGCGAACTGTGGGTGTACATTGGTCTCTGCCTAACCCTTCGGGGAATACAGGCGTGATGGTGATGGCACTTGAACATCTAAGGATTTGAACTTCATTCACCTATGTTTATAACAGTGTTTAATCCCTACAGTTCGTATGAACAAGCCACGCTCATCCAGTTTCGAATGACGATATGTAAAAAATGGTCCTTTTGTAAATGCATTTATAAATAAAGATTAAAGTCTTAGTATATATAGGTTAAGCCTCTCTACTGAGGTTTTGGGTACACAAGTGGACGCGAGTACTTTCTAAGCTTATCTTGCTCATCATATCTGTGCGGAAAAATCAGTTTGCCCTGCAGTGGAACAATTAAAGGCTGGTACTATTAGCCCGGTTGTATACGTCCGTTGTAAGCCATACATCACCTCGAATTCGGAGAAAAAAAATGTTCGTTGTCCGGTGACAAAAATGGATGTACTTATTACAAGCGGCTTCAGTCTGCTAGAAACGACTAAAATAATAATTGCTTTTTTCTCAATATTAATAATTTTTAATTTGAAGATAATTTTTGGTTAATATCTGGACTTTAATTCTAACGTAACATCTTCAACACACATTACAAAATGTAAACAAATAAAATATGAAAAATTAAATCCACCAAGTAAGTCAGGACTCAGCAAAAAAATAATAACGGCACTGATCAAAAGAAAAACAAACAAAAGACAGAAATTAACAGGACTGAAAGGACAAGGTTTAAAATTGTTTTGTCCGTCATTAACGGGACAAAGTCACGCCTAATTAAGCCTTCAGTCAAAGCCTTTCCTGCCCGAATGTTAATTATATTATGAGGTATGTAGATAGGTGAATTTATGTAAAGCTTCTGTTCGGAGAAGACAGCCTAGAATTATGCTTATAAAAGGCTTCTAAGTTATAAGTACTAACTTAACATAACACCAACATTGTACGCTTAGTTTGCAATGAACGCTTTTGACAGACATTATTTTATTACCATCATGTCTGTATTCTTCGAAAGGGTTAGGCTGAGGTGTACCAGTGTACACACAATTCGCTTATATGTTTTAAGTCCCATGTAATACGGGGCGAGCCTATTGCCACTAACCTTACTCCGAGCTATTACTGAGGATTTCATAGTAAAACCCAATTTGCTTGACCAGAGAATCTTACCCAAGACCTCTAGCGTAGCAGTCCCACTTAAAACCAGGCTAACCAGGCAGAATAATTATTTGTCCTAAAAATATTTCTGCTGCCATATTTATTAAAAGTAGAACCATTTTTTTCGATTATCAAACGACATAATTGTATAGTTACAAATAATACAAGAACAGAAATTTGGGTCAAGGCGTGTCCCGGACATCAGAAAAGCTAATTTATTTTGGTTAAATCACATTATTCGCACACAATTAATCACTGCGGGCATGTTAACACGGAAGCGTTGTTTGTTTTGGCGTTCACAAAGGCGCTATTTGTGAGGAGCGCGGAATTATCATACACTGAATTGAGATAAGCCGTTTTGTTCTATTACCATAGAATAGAAAAGATTTATTATTCGATAACTTATATTTTTTGAAAATTATCCGTCGTCCGGATATATTTTTATTTTATTTTAGTAATACACACACACATACATACATATTTAAGTTATAAGATAACCTTCTAACAATCAAATCATAATAAAAAAGAGACTTAAACAAAGTGGCATTAAAAAATCGTTCAAAAAGTCTTCATTGCAATTAGCTCTTGGCATGTTTATTTACAGACATCAATAATTTCCTACACATGGTTCTTGAATAAATACAAAAGGTACAGTTGCATCCTCGTGTAACTATGCTAGTGATTCTCAACGCGAATCAATAAAACAAAAAATAACCTTTTTTTTTAACCGACTTCAAAAAAAGGAGGAGGTTATCAATTCGACTGTATTTTTTTGGTGGTTTTTCAATTCCAACTAGCCATCTTGTCGCTGGCATTAGATTGGTGGGCTGATGAACCCGCACGCACACTGTAAAAAGTCGCGCAAAAACGTATACAACAGAAAAATACAAAAGTATTAACAAGGTGCAGTAATTTTATTTAATTACTAACTCTCTCTTTACTTCTACTCTTTTATGGCAACCTCCTAAAACTTTACGATGATGCAAAACTCACCTTGTATAATTATTATCTTATGCTTGACTAACGCACTCATTTAGCACTAAAAACCAATGCTAACAATGCTCCCCATTAAAAAGGTTTCTTTGTCCGTAACAATATTAAGCTCGCGAACACTTGGTTAAGCAGTTGGCAGACTCATCCCACAATTATTTTGTTATATATCTCCACTATGTATTTTTATCTCTCCCTACTTTGTATATTTTGTTCGTATGTATGTATATATATATATGTATTTATTATTATATTTTATATTGGAAATTTTCTGTTTCTGTTCCCTTTTTCTTGCACCTCCTATGTTTTGTCTCTGCATCACCCTAAAGTAGACTGGTAGAAAATGCCTAAGGCATTAAGTCGGCCTTTGTACGGTGCATTTTTACATTTGTGCATAAAGTTTTAATTAACA
Source organism: Caradrina clavipalpis (assembly GCA_932526535.1). Lineage (NCBI taxonomy): Eukaryota > Metazoa > Arthropoda > Insecta > Lepidoptera > Noctuidae > Caradrina > Caradrina clavipalpis. Next base: position 6,748,612 of record OW052110.1, read on the forward strand.
CTTAACCTAGCAGTTCTGCCGATCTATTGTGTAAAAATCTCCCTCGGTGAATTTATTTGAAGAGATTTTTGCAGAAAAGTGTATATAGTTGGGGGCAATAGTGTTAATGTACCGTGTCGACGGCGCGTTCGTGTTCCACGCGCCCCCAAAGAGATGTCAGCAATTTGGAAGGGGCCACTAAGGGCCAATGCCTGCCGGGGCTGCGGGTTGTTCGAAAGAGATACCGCGCCCCCGGAACGCAAAGGGCACACGAAGGAACATAGATGGTTTTTAGTCAGTAAAAGTCTGACACTCCCTCTCGTCCCGCCCAACTGTCATTTGATGATTTCCCATATTTAAAAAAGAGTTAATGTAGGTCAGTTTATTTTTGTACAAGTAGGTGTCTATAAAAAATGCATAGTGCATCAATAAATATTTTTCTATTAAAAACAGGCACAAGTAACTTTTGAAGTGTCTGTTTTAATGTCAAAATAACTTTTTTATAAATGCATTAATCTCTTAAATGTTTCAATTTTGCCGTGACATTCACTGGCAAATAGCTGATCTTACATATATAAGAAGTACTTATAAGATATGCCCCGTTGGTCTCGTGGTCGCAAGTGCAACTGCTGTGCAAGGGGTCCCGGGTTCCATTCCCAGGTCGAGCAAAAAGTGTTATTGGGTTTTTCTATGGAATTCTCAGTAGCTGGTCGGAGTTTGGATTTGTGTCCGCTTAATGGCAATAGGCTCGCCCCCTATTACATGGGACCTAAATATACCGGCGAACTGTGGGTGTACATTGGTACACCTCTGCCTAACCCTTCGGACCAGTCGTGATAGTGATGGTTTTAATGTCAAAATAACTTTTTTAAAAATGCAATAATCTCTTAAATGGCTGGATGACATTCACAGGCAAATAGCTGATCTTATAAGAAGTACTTATAAGATATAATAAGGCATATTTATCTTATAAGGCTACTTATATTTTAGAAAAATAATTAGGAATGCGCGCAAAAAACAAGAACATCGCCGATAACCGACGTCAAAGAAAACGAAGTCGCGGGCATAAGCTGATTGAAAATAAAACGTATCGAAACTGAAAAATCAACTAAAAAACTTCAATTCTAATTAAAATGTATATGCCATACACTGCACACCGTCCACCGTCCGCCTGAACTTTTAATTGAAAAGCAATTTAAAAGTTTATTTATTCAGTTAGTCTCCTCGTCAACATCGAGATTAGATGAAACTCGATTGTAAACAGTGCATTTAGAGTTGACAATCCTTTGCTTTCTCATGTGTTGTATATTGACAATACAATAATTATTAAGAGGTAAATATAACTGTTTGAAGTAACCTAAACCACATGTGGCTTATGGGACAGGGTAATTGGTAAAATTGCGCTCTAATCCATGCTTTTTAGGAAAGTATATAAGGTGCAGTTTTGCATTCTCGTCCAATTCAAGGAGGTATCTAATAAAATAAATACTCACATAAACTCACACCGTTTTCCCACGATGGTAGGCAGAAAACACAGAACGCCACCTGCTATAATCCTTACATACTCCTTTCACCTCGGCCATGTCGTTTTTTTTTTAATTTATTTCGAACTAGCTTTTGCCCGCGACTTCGTCCGCGTGGATTAATAGTTCTCGTTCCCGGGGAATTTCCGAGATGAAAACTATCCTATGTCCTTTCTCGGGTCCTAGACTATATCTGTACCAAATTTCATTGAAATCGGTTCCGTGGTTTAGTCGTGGAGAAGAGACAGACAGACAGAGTTACTTTCGCATTTATAATATTAGTACGCATTTGAACTAGTCATCTTTTTGCTGGGTATAGGCAAGCGAGCGATGAATCCGCACGCACACAGTGGTATAATAGTGGCGCAATAGTGTCTACCGAATACGTAACTTAGAAAGTAAATATATGGAACAGAAAAATTCACATTGCTCCCATGCCCGGTTATGAACCTACGACCTCGTGCGTAAGAGGCAAGAAACCTTAACCACTGGGCGTCATGACGTCATCATCATACAGAACAAGCAAACTTCCTAAATGGCTACCCTGACATTTCCAAAGATTACGATTGGTAATCACACCTATCTGTTATGAGACCTTAGAAACGGGGTATATGGCTGTAATATGACCCATTTTTTGCAGGATTACGCACTTACGTAATACGCGGCATACCGACGTAGTGCCCACGGAATGTCTCACGTACTCCCTTTTACTATAATACAAGGAGGCCCAAATAGGGACGTCTAAAAGTAAATTGTGAAAGCCTCTCTTTATGTACTTTGCAAATGTTTGTTCTGCGTTTTTTTTTATAAATAATAAGCCTGACTTCAGATTTGATATTTTTTTTATATTTGTTTTATAATGTATCCTGAAGTTGTGGTCTGCGACCGTTAAAAAACACCTGGAAGTGTTTTTGCCAAATGTGTAAGGAAAGGCTTCCAGCATTTTCTTTTGTTGTTATTTGGGCAATCCTGTATTATACTCGTAGTAAAGCCTACTCCGTAAAAAAAACCTCGGCGCATTGAGGTGTAGTGAGACGGCATCGGTAAGATGTCTACCTCAAACTTACATCACCCTTACTCACGTAGAGATTTTTATAGAATAGCACTACAGATGTTAGAAAGGTTGGATCAAGTTGTTTCTGTATATGAGTTTATGTGGGTGCGTTTATAAACATAATTATAAACTCATAAGACATAGACAATTTTTTATTCGGCGACTTCATCCACGTCCTTATAACCAACATTTATCTTGACAAACTCGCGGGCAAAAGCTAGTATTTCAAAACATGTCCATAGCACCAATAGCCATTTTAAACCGCCCCCACCACTTCACACTTTCTCAATCAAACTTCAGCGTCGCTAACCGCTACATGCATTTTATTACAGCGGTTTTCATGTAGCAAGTAAAACAAATTGAACAAGACAGAAACTGTGAAGTTTACCCCAGACTTGAACTTACCAGGATTAGTAAGTTAGGTACCGGAGTATAATCTATGTAGGGTGAAACCGCTAATAGTCTAACCAACTTTGTTTTGTGAAGTAATAGACACGAGAATGTTCTTAAATGAATCTATGATAATATTCTCTACAGTGTGTGTAGCCAGTGATGACGTATGGATCTGAAACGTGGTCTCTTACCATGATTATTCATCATCATCATCTCAGCCATAGGACGTTCACTGCTGAACATAGGCCTCCCTTTTAGATGTCAGATGAGCCTTATTAGTAAGCTCAAAGTAGCCCAACGAGCTATGGAGAGGGCTATGCTCGGAGTCTCTGCGAATTCGAATCAGGTAAGAGGAGATTCGCAAAGGAACCAAAATTACCGATATAGCCCAGCAAATCAGCGAACTGGAGTGGCAGTGAACAGCACATGACACGCTGAGCTGATGGCCGATGGGGCCGCAAAGTTCTTGAATGGAGACCACGCACCATCAAGCGCAGCGTAGGACGTCCACCCACAAGGTGTAGGAATGACCTGATAAAGACCGCAAGAAGATGCTGGATGCAGGCCGTTTTAAGCCGGTCCTTTTGGAAAATGGGGGAGCCCTACTGCAGTGGAGGTCCTTTGGCTGATATGATGGTGATGATGAATATTCTCTACTGATTAAATTGGATAACGTGGGTAAAAAAGCTGTCAGGTTCAAGTGCGATTGGTTGGGTTATGTCACCGGATGACAAACAAGCCGACGTCCCACCTGATGTTCAGTGGTCACTGCTGCCTGTAGAAATCTGCAATATCCGTTATTTGCAGGTATGGCATGGTCGCGAACGTCATACGTAGCAGTTCTCGCGTCCCTTTCATCAAGGCGAAAGTAGGTACACATGCGAAGTTTTTAGTAGGTGCAAGCCCCACATAACCACGTTGTCTCCCCGGACGGCGTGGCATGCGTAAGGCATTTTCTTAGCTCACAAAAAAAAAGGTATAGCTGGCTGGAGGCCTTAATTGTAAGGCATCCACAAGAAAGCCCGGTTGAGCAGTAAACAACCTCATAGGTTGAACTACGAGATGGCCATCCCAGAGACAAAGTTTAAATGTCTCAAGTGTTTTAATATTTTATTTGTTTGATTTTTCTACCTTCTATTTTAAGTTTTTTGTGTTTAAATTATAGTATTAATTTACAACCGTTATAATGAAAGTAACATAAAAATAAATCATTAATTCATTACCTCGGACAGGGCAAGTCACCCCAGACAATATACCTTATCTATACAGTTCTTTAGTCTTTTAAAGTCATAAAGTTAATGTCTGAGCTTCAAAGTCGTACGAATTAGATAGATTTATGAGATAACAACCAGTGCAGGGATGCTTGAGCAAAGATTTATGTATGGGTGAGTGTATGGTAGTGGTGGTGTATGGGTGGGTGTATGGATGAGTTAGGAAAGAGGGAGTGCACCTGTGTTTGCGCACACATTTGTGCACTATAATATCTCCTGCGTACGTGGCTGCGTACGTCTGCATTAAGATTAGCCGCCGTGGCCGGCATCGGTCTGGTTTTTTTTTTTTTACATGTATGGGTGGGACCAAACGAGGAGTAACACCGGGGGACTTGTTTGTATTAAAAATCTAAAATACATTTAGAGAAAAAAATATATATTTGTATGTATAGACAATTTTTGTGTATCCGCGATTCCGCCCAAGTGTAAGTCAAACATGTATACCATTAAATATATCCTATGAAAGGCAATAGTGTAGTTTTTTATGGTGAAAGATTTTTTTTTTTACTTTTAAAAGGGAACTTAGGTATTTGTGTTGGGGGTTTTTTAAATTTTTAATTTATTTTTTTATTTTATACTCTTTATAGGTAAGTACCTACCTACTTATTATAATGTCGATTTTGTTAAGTTTGAGACCCCACTCGAGTATATTTACAGACATTTGGTTTTTCTTCTCTACTTTCACCCCCACAACTTTTAAACGGCTCAACCGATTTTCATCAAACATGTCTAAGAACACTCGCACATAGGTCATCTTTAATACAAAAAAAACTAAATTGAAATCGCTTCATCCGTTCGGCAGCTATGATGCCACAGACAGACAGACACACTCACACACAGACAGACACGTCAAACTTATAACACCCCTCTTTTTGCGTCGGGGGTTAAAAAGAAAAGGAAATAACAAAATAATTTCATTAAACACTTTCCAAGGTTCGTCATCATTTTAAATTTTAGCAATTTCATGCTAATTCTAAAATACTACTTAGTGTACTTCTGCTGCGCAAAATATAAGCCTATTAATCATCTACGTTTTCCATATGAAGTCGTATTCAGCTGTATACAATGTCACATATTGTGTATGGCAGCTCAAATCATCTATACTAATAAATTATAAAGAGAAAATATGGTTTTGTTTTTTTGTTTGTAACGAATATGCTCCCAAACTGCTGGAGCGAATTTAACTTTTTTTTTTACCAATAGATAACTACATTATTCCTGAGGAATATAAGCTATGTTATATCACGCTACGACAGACAGGAGCGGAGCAGTAATAAAAAACGTAACTTAACTCGGGTCAAATAAGCCACTGTGACTGCCTCGTTGGCGTAGTGGTCCTAAGCGCGACTGCTATGCTAGAGGTCTGGGTTCCATTGCTAAGTCGAGCAAAAAGTACAATTAGGTTTTTCTACGAAATTCTCAGTAGCAGCTCGGAGTTAGGATTTGTGCTCGGTGAATGGCAATAGGCTCGCCCCCTATTACACGGGATTTATACATACCGGCGAATTATGGGTGTAGATTGGTACATACACCTCTGCCTAACCCTTCGAGGAATACAGGCATGATTGTATGTAAAGAAGCCACGCGGGCAAAGTCGGGGGGCAGATCGCTAGGTATAGTACCTATATTTAGCAAGAATGTACAGTCACGCACTACAGTCATTTAATTAAAATCATGACAATATAGGAGCCAAGGTCAAATCCGGTCCAATAAAGGTATCGTAGTGATAAATCACCCACGTGACCTTTCCGATGAAAGGTCGTAAATGGAATTTCGGTCTATCACTGTAACAATAACTTATAAAGCATATAAAATTGATTTGTATAGTCGAGCGATTGTATTGCAAAAATTTATGCGTAGCTCTACGATAATTGTTTGGCGTAGCTGCTACCGCGTAGCGCCTACGCCGTAGCTCGTAGACGTCTTTACGCGTGTCACGTTTCAAATTTGTATTTTCACAAAATAAATGTGTTGATAAATACGCATATATATATTGGTATAACAAATTATACTACAAATTGCCTACGTATGTAAACATAACCGACCATCATGCAAATAATGGTGCCCAATCCTTTTTCAACCAACTTCAAGAAAAGGAGCTGGATTTTTCTTTTTTATGTTTGTTACCTCAAAAGTCCGTCATTTATCAAACAATTTGGGAAATTTTTGTTTATTTTATAGAAGTCTTGGGTTCGATTCCCAGGTTAAGAAAAGTGAAGTTGGGGGTCAAGGGACTTTCTATAAAATTCTCAGTAGCAGCTCGGAGTTAGGATTTATGCCCGGTTAATGGCAATAGGCTCACCCCTATAACATAGAACCTAAACATACCGGCAAACTGGGTGGGTACATTGGTACACTTCTGCCTAACCTTTCGGGGAATACAGGCGTGATGGTAAGTATGTTATTATTAGTAACAAATATGGTATTTCTCTCGGGTAATAGCACAATATTTAACACGTGCTAAAATTGGCCTATGACCTTGAGACTCGACACTAGCCAGACATCGTTAGCATTCACATCATCTTACAAAAGATGTCTGTGAAGTAAATTAACATGTTATTAGGATCCTTTTAGCTAAAAGGAACTTTATTCGAATGTCTTTAAATGTTTTTTGAGCTTGGAAGTAATTTGTCAAAATCAGAACAATTTACCTATTTGACAGCGTCGAATTATATAAATAACTTATATTATTAAATATTTTTATTTTTTATTTTTATTCTCAATAGCAGCTCGGAGTTTGGATTTGTGCCCGATTAATGGCAATAGGCTCGCCCCCTATTACATGGGACCTAAATATACCGGCGTACTATGGGTGTACATTGGTATACCTCTGCCTAACCCTTCGCGGAATACAGGCGTGATGGTATATATTATTTTACTTATATTCTTTAGTAGTAGGTGGGCTTAATTCTTCAACAACAACGAAAATATAATTTTCAAGATGAATTTGACGATAACATTTCTCCTATTTTTCGAAGTGGTGCCTGATTGAAGTGATTTGTATATTTAATTCGTATTATTTTAAAATCTATCCTAAGCATAAGTTTGCGACTTACATTAAACTATTATTCCTTGGTAGAAATGTAACACATATTGCATAAGTTTCAATTAATTATTCAATAATTGTGGGTTGGCTCATTTTGGCAGAACCAAGCTCAACTATAACAACGGTTATGTATGGCAGTCAAAACATGAATGTTTTCTCTAACAAGTTTTGAAAGACAAGGCTGTGTTATTTCATATAACACGCTTCTACATTACATTGCATTATACGAATAACATCAGAAGGTCAAACTATCAAAATTAATTTAATAAGCAAAATGGGTATAATTTTCTCCAGACCGATTTCTACTAACAAAACTAGCCAATTACGCAGGAGATATTATAGTATTAGTGTCACCGTGGCCGGAATCGGTTCAGAGAAGTACTTAAATTATACGGATAGTATAAACTGTCTGATAAATCAGGCGCAGGACGATCGGCAATACGTGCTTTTCGAGGCACGAGGAGCATGGGTACCACAGTATGGGAATATTAGGCAAAAATATATTAAAAGAAAAACGTTGCCCAACCCTGAAAAAATTCCTACATCGAGGGTGCGTGTACAGCCTATAAGAAGAGTAAGTTACATACACAAATAATGACACCCTGAACAACTGCCCTGTAGGTCAATCTCTTGCCTGTTGAATCAGATTGTCGTCTCATCGGACTATTAATGGGAAGGAAGAGTGCACCTTTATTTGCATACACACTTTTGAAGTGCCTCGTTAGCCTAGTGGTCCTAAGCACGACTGCTACGCTAGGGGTCCTGGGTTCGATTCCCAGGTCGAGCAAAAACTGTTATTGGGTTTTTTCTGTGAAATTCTCAGTAGCAGCTCGGAGTTTGGATTTGTGCCCGGTTAATGGCAATAGGCTCGCCCCCTATTACATGGGACCTAAATATACCGGCGAACTGTGGGTGTACATTAGTACACCTCTGCCTAACCCTTCGGGGAATACAGGCGTGATGGTATGATGATGATGGCACTTTTGCACTACGATATCTCCTGCGTACTTAGCAAGTAACCATTGAAAATGGCCGCTGTGACGAAATCGGTTGTAAAAATAAATTATTGTTACGAGTGAAACTTCTGTGTGAACTCTCTTACTTTATAATATTATGACGCTTCGGCATGAGTCGAAGTATTGTCTTGAATCCCAATTAATCATTATTTTGAAGCCTGTTAGTTGAACTTACAATAACATTTGTTCAGTTTTCATTTTGGTATGTTGAGTTTTCTACCATAATAGTGACTGAATAATTCATCGTTATAAGAGCTTCATAACATTATGATTTGCGACTATGGAGATATAATAGAGGGCACAAAAGTGTGTTATTACAGGGTATTGTGGTAAAGGGCTTGTGTGTCGATGTTATTACAGGCATATTAGACATTTCAACACATTCATCATCATTCATCATTCTTCATTTCATTTCATTTTTAACTGCCCCGTTGGTCTCGTGGTCGCAAGTGCGACTGCTGTGCAAGGGGCCCCGGGTTCGATTCCCAGGTCGAGCAAAAAGTGTTATTGGGTTTTTTCTATGAAATTCTCAGTAGCAGCTCAGAGTTTGGATTTGTGCCCGGTTAATGGCAATAGGCTCGCCCTCTATTACATGGGACCTAAATATACCGGCGAACTGAGGGTGTACATTGGTACACCTCTGCCTAACCCTTCGGGGAATACAGGCGTGATGGTATTAGACATTTCAACTTTGTCTCTAGGAGGGCAACACATCTGTGAGACGCATATTGCACGAAGCTGTTGGCAACGATGACCACTTAACATCAGGAGGGCCGCCAGGTTCTTTGCCGTACAATGTCATACAAAAAATGATATACCGAATAAAGTATAATATCTGTGTACTAAAATTATGACTTACGAGGTTATCACGCGTCGCTGCCAATAGAGGAAGAGTTTTCTTTAGCGCCGTTGTGGGTATTTTTCTGTTCTTCTTTTTGTCTATTTAAATGTGCGTACATAAACAGTAAAAAACAAATACGGGGAGATATTTTAAAAATACTTTCATATTCATAAAATGCAAACCGGCATTGAGGAACAGCTCAATATTTTTCTCAAATAAGACGAGACATTTGGCCTTACGGAGAGACGTACACTATTAAAAAAAAATGCACGCTCTAAACATGTCAGGCATCCTTCTAATATGATCGATGGGGAGTCATGTCCTGTTTTATATATATTTCCACAAACTAAAGAAAACCGTGCCGCTTTAGATTATTAGTTTTTCAATCAATCATCAGTTTGACAGCTGTCATCCTACGCAGTGATGTACAATTTATATTCCAGTACAATTTTCCAGTGAAATAATTATAGTTGCAGTATAATCAAAGTGGATGGTGATATATTACTATTATAAATCTCTACAAATAATAATACCAACCTATTATTATCCCACTACAGGCCAAAGGCTTCTTTCTTATAGAGAGCAGGCATGGGCATTGATCACCACGCTTGTTCAAAGAGGATCGGTGATTCAGGCTTATATTTATTACAAGCCCTGATTTCCTCACTGTACTTTCCTTCACAGATGTCAGTGATGTCCAAGATAAACTTAAATTAGAAAGTATAATAGGAAATTCGCAGTAGCAGCTCGGAGTTAGGATTTGTGCCCGGTTAATGGCAATAGGCTCATCTCCTATTACATGGGACTTAAAAACATGCCGCAGTGAACTGTTGGTGTACATTGGTACACCTCTGCCTAACTCGGTTGATACAAACGTGATGGTATGGTAGTGATAAAATAGGTAAGTCACATTGGTACTTGCCCGTGCCCGGTTGCGAACCCACAGCCTCGTGTATTAGAGGTGAGTGCCTTAACCACTGGGCCATCACGACACACCAAAGTCTCAACAACAGTCCTTCATATAGAACAAAATAAAACAAGTTATACTCCAACATGTTCTCGCAAAATATAAATGCATGTCACAAAGTAAAACTTTCGTAATCCGATAGTTCGTTAGCCCGCCATATTAGTTTACCAAAACAGCGAGTTGGCGAGTAGCGTGTGACCGTTTCACGTCAGAAAGTTTTTGATTTGTTTAAAAACGGAGAGCAGGACTGACATACGGACTGAGTGGCAGACTGACAGTCTGAAATTATAAATGGAACATGTTTTTTGTATGTCCGTGTATGGTTGCAGCGACTGTATTTTTAGTACAGGCAAGTTGTGATTGGTAGTTGTATTCAATTAGGCTAAACTGTCGTAGTTTTTCTAAGTAAATTATTATTTAGGATGGACTCATATCTGATGGAAGATAGGCTGTTCAATGTCGGCGACGACACACAAGAACATTTAAATTCGATAATAAAATATCGTGAATGTGAACGAGGCAAAAGAAGTATGTAAGGGTCGTAGCAGGTGGTTCCGTGGTTTCTGCCTACCCCCATGGGAAAAACGCGTGAGTTTTTATATGTATGTATGTATGTATGTATGTATGTATGTATGTCATAAAATATCCAACCTTACACAGTTTTGTGTGTAAGGTCAAATAGATAATAAAACATCCACCCTTATGGATGGATATTTTATTGTCGATTTGACGACGATGTGGGTGGGTACTGGAAAACATCTATCGGCAGACCCAACTTAAGAGGTTGGGATGAGCTTGACGCTTACAGGCAAAATAAGTCTACACTAGCTCAGGATAGAAAGGATTGAAAAGAAGAAAGAGAAGCTTTTGCTCTGCTGTGGGACATACAGGCTAAAAATAAATTATACACATAACTGCTGCTGCATTAGTACGTCGAGTATTCTAACGGCAATACGTCGGATGCATCTTCCGTCAGATGAGCGTCACCCTTATAATTAAACTAGCTTATGCATGCGTTTTGGTCCACGTAATTTTTATTTATTTATTTAAACTTTATGCACAAAAAGTTCAAAGGCAGCCTTAGGCATTCTCTACCAGTCAACCAAATGTGGTAAGCTTTTATCACCCGCCGCCATTTGTATCTTTAGTAACTGCTCAACTCTCGAGCGTCGTAGCGTGGTCTTAAATTTGGCTATCATACACAAAAAGAATGTCTACATTCCGACTGGTAGTTCCACTTTAAACAAACCTACAAAAAAAACTCTTCAGCTTTATTCCATTAGTATAGATTTAGAGATCCTACTAAGTAACCCAGGGGTCGACTATCATAAAGCTATATAGAGCCGAGTCTAATTCGAAACAGCTGTTTTAACACGACAAAAACCCCTTCGTATTCTTTACACACAGGAATCCCTAGGAGAGTCATTATTCAGATAAACATTGGGTTCTACACCCCGAACAAATACCTATCGGCTTTGCTAATATTTGTTTAACACGAGTATTGAACTTGCGAACAGAGTGAACTGGATAAAATGCAGCGTCGTTGCTGGATTACTACTTGATTTAATCAAGCTTGTGCATTTGAATTGAAGGTAGAACGGACGAATTGTTCGCTGAATAAGTCGCCGAATTATAAGTGCACGAATTCGGACTAACGATCTTACTTTTCATGTGTTCGGATTCAAATAGGATCAACGGCCTATCACGAACGCGCCAACAAATAAGTTTTCATTCATATTCGATTTTCAAATTGGAAATACGAGTCATAATGGCATTTAATTTTATACAGCAAACACGAATAGTGTGACCCATTTATATGAATTAAGCCTGTGAACTAAATAAATATTTTCTGTGAAACGAATATTCCCAATTTAAAAATCGAATGGATTTATGTAACGTTTATTTATCATAGTGAACTCTCAGAGCTTGTTAGTTTACAAAATAATTGCTTTATGACATCAAAAAAATAAAATGACACAGAAAACTAAACTCTATAGTAAAGTTTCAAGGTACAAGGCACAAATATTTTCTTCAAACTTTCTTCCTTATACAGAAAACTTTATTTTAATTACTAAAATTTTGATCATAAAATTGTTGCAAATAGGGAGGCAATTAATCTTTTTTAACCCCCGTCTCAAAAAGAGGGGTGTTATAAATAATGGTTTTGTAGAATGGTGTAAGTGGAACGGACACACCAGGCGAAAATTTCATAGCGCTTGGCGCTGAAAATCGTGAAAATCGACGTCGAAGCGTATACGCTTAGGCAGAGGTGTACGCCCACAGTTCGCCGGTATGTTAAGGTCCTATATAATAGGGGGTGAGCCTATTGCCAATAACCGGGCACAAATCCTAATTCCGACCTGCTACTGAGAATTCATAGAAAAACCCAATAACACTTTTTGCTTCACCTAGGAATCTAACCCAAGACCTGTAGCGTAGCAGTCGTGCTTTGGACCACTAGGCTAACGAGGCAGTAATTATTTACGCTTTCATTAAAGTGCGACTCATTTTTGGCAGGTATATGACTGCTTACTTAAAAGGCATTGCAAAAATAAGAACGTCGGATGTCGGATGGTATATAAACATTCCAGGAGTGAAGACACCGAATTTTCGTCGCGTAATTTCGGCAAGTATAAAAGCGTGTTAGAAGTAAGGACACTGAATATTCGTCGCGTAATTTCGGCAAGTATAAAAGCGTGTTAGAAATAAGGACACTGAATTTTTATTGCGTAATTTCAGCAAGTGTAAAAGCATGGCAGGAGTTAAGACACCGAATTTTCGTCGCGTGATTTCGGCTGGTTTGAAAGTATAGTAGGACTGCGTACACCGAATTTTCGTCACGTAATTTCGGCAGGTATTTCGCCCCATTTAATCTCTACTGATTTATTTGACCTCACAACATCTCGGATACAATTACAGTAAGTGTGTTTGAATGTCAAGTTTAGTACCTAGGGGAATAGTTGACCGAAAAAGGGTCTCCTTTAGGGAATACCTCGTTTTTTCTTCCGGTTTAGGGTTTCTTAGGCATAAAAACCGTCCTATACATGTTTTAGAGTATGTCTATCGCTCAACTTAAAACTCAAAAGCTTGTTATCAGATTAAAGAGATTTTACTGGTTTTTTTTTAATCAGTTATACGGGTTTCATCAATCACTAGATTTAAAAAAAAGAACAATTTCAAAGCATACCCTATCCAATAAATGAAGAATCATCAAGACCAAATTCATCGAACATTGGAAAAATTATACGTGGCCATACATAAAAAAAAATAACTTTAGTTTCAAAAGTCGGTTTTGGTTTTGTTTGATGTTTTGTATTCCCACCGACTTCCGAAAATTACGTTTTTTTTTGCTTTTTTTTTAAGACTTTCTTATAATAAAGTTTCAAATTTATCACATTTTAGTGCCTACTATGGTTTAGTAACTCCTCCTTGCTTTTAAATCGCTTAAAAATCTAGTAAATTTGTTGTTAGCATCTAGATTTTAGTTAGCACACAAGTTTGAACTACCACAAACGAGACTGCAAACTACAATAAACTAACAGGAACAAAACCAACTTTTCTTACCTCCACGACCAATAGAACCTTTGAATAAAAGGTGGTACTTAATACAGGAATATAAAATTCTAGATTTTCCTTTAAAAAAATCAACTTGAGCTTCAATGCATTTCCAATCGATTGGTTCCCGCTCGACAAACTAATCGTGCTTTGAAAATAAAATTCTATGGTGCCAATAGAATCGAGTGCGTCTGGTTAACTAGATGCTCATTATGTTAAACATACATTCATACGATCATGCTTGTATTCCCCGAAGGGTTGTGCAGAGGTGTAGTAATGTACACTCGCAATTCGCCGGTATATTTAGATCCCATGTAATTGGGGGGGGGGGGGGAGCCTATTGCCATTAACCGGACATAAATCCTAACCCCGAGCTGCTACTGAGAATTTAATAGGAAAACCCAATAACATTTGCTCTACCTGGGAATCGAACCCAAGACGTCGCGCTTAGGACCACTAGGCTAACTAGGTAATATTGTGTTAAACTCTCATGCTAAAAACATAGTGGAAATGTCGTGATTTAAACGTTTACCATAGATTTAATACATGATTCTAGACTAAATAAGTGTCCTCACGACATTTTTCTTCACCGATGTCAGTAATGAACTTAGAAAATACACATAAATTTAAAAAATCACATTGATATTTACACGGTATTAAATCTCATGCGTGAAATATGGGTGCCTAAACCTAAAGTGCCTGAGCCGTCTCTCTAGGTATACATAATAAAAAAGATTAAAAAAAAAAATATTCTTGAGATTGACATGCAAGTATTTTACCTGAAGATGCAACGTGGGTTCCTAACAAAGTGGATCAAAAATACACATGGTTTTATGCTAAGAACAAGCACGATTTTATGCTACGTTACGCTAAGTTAAAATTTAATCAAAGAGCTACAGCCCCAATCAAAAGCTACCAAAACCGTTTTTGTTATTGTTTTTGATTGTAATTTACCTAACTGAATTATCTTCAGTAAACAGAATTTTAAACGCGACCTGTTTCTTAGGATAACGCTTTATTTATAGCCGACGGAACCCGAACTCCAAAACCAATTTTCAAGTATTTGTTTTCGTTAGTTTTCGAGGTAAGGAAGAACGAGATATTTTTAGTTAAGCTCGGGTTTAAGAGCCTGTTAACCCCTAAGGGCAAGTCGAATGAAAGTCTACGATGTTTGAAAAAAAAAGTGAATTTAAATTGAAGTTCTTATGTCAATACGTGAAGCTATTCTTTCTCTATTTGTTAACACACAAGGAATTCATAATCAAAGGTATATACAATTTATTAATGAGAAAAGGGGGAATCTTAAAAACTTCTTCCGCATTGCTGTCAATGGGACAAATTTTGATGAGTTTAGAAATACGTATGGTGCTAGTACTTCTCCAGACGAGCTCCTTTACAAAGAGCTCCGCCACTATTAAGTAAGTACTAATATATTTATCTACGAATCTAAACATTATGAGCGCCGCTATCATTATTGTATTAGATGTTTATTTTTTGAACACATTGCACATACATTACTCACCTTTCTATTAATATAAACTACAGGACGCTATTTACTCAGATTGTGTTTTTTTTGGTTTAGTATACAAGCTGTTGATTTGCATTCTCGTCAAATTCAAGGAGTTAACTATGCTCGTGATTCTTAACACGAATCAATAATAAAATAAATTGTTTTTGAAAAAGATTTCAAAAACAATTTATTTTATTATTGATTCGTGTACGCGATTTTCAAATTCGAGGTAGCCATCTCGCCAGAGGGTTTAGGCGCTATGTACACGTTGATATAGCCGCGCGACAACTCTGCCTACCGCATACGCAACTGGGCGATGCTGATTTTTGCGAGAGGAGTATTCAGTAATACTGTTTTTGATAGTTGCAACTAAAAAAACAAGCATTTATTAAATATTGGCATCGTAAGGTATTGGTATCGTAATTATATTTGATTACTTATTTTTTTCTATGACAAGCTCCTAAAATTTTACGAGGATGCAAATCAACAGCTTGTATTAATAGAAACTACAGGACACTACTTACTCAGATTGTGTTTTATTTTTACTTTATATATTCAAACCTAGCTTATGCCCGCGGCTTGGCTCACGTGGAAGCTAAGTATATAATTAACCACAGCCATAACACTCAGCAATAGAGAAGCTTTCTAGGTATCAGTGAAATAATTTTTGTATGTCATTGTTTGTTTTTGTTTTTTGGCGCAGTACTTCCAGGGATTACCACTCACAAGCAAAAAATAATATTAATATACAGAAGTAGGGAACAAAATAAGGCTGACAAAGCATAAGAGATGAAATAAGGTTGTAAGTATTCCGAGAACTTATCTTGACGAAAACAAAACTATTCGTACTACAAAAATGTGTTAATCTTCTTTTATTACATACCAACATATCATCACGCCTGGATTCCCCGAAGGGTTAAGTAGAAGTGTACCAATGTACACCCATAGTTCGACGGTATGTTTAGGTCCCAAATAATAGGTGGCGAGCCTATTGCCACTAACCGGGCACAAATCCAAACTCCGAGCTGCTATTGAGAATTTCATAGAAAAACCCAATAACACTTTTTGCTCGACCTGGGAATCGAACCGACTGCTACGCTAGAGGTCCTGCCTCTAGCGTAGCAGTCGTGCTTAGGACCACTAGGCTAACGAGGCAGTTGAAAAATGTAAAGTCAGCGAAAAAAATGCAAAATTTTTTTTTTTTTTTATACTATTCAATTCTGTTATATTTCATATATGAATGAAATGACTCTACATGACCATTTAAGGTTATTACACCGCCCGATGTCCTTGAGGATTTGACTGTCTGTCTTATTTTTTGTTTTATTAGCGCCATCTACCGATATTCAGTATGCTACGATAAACGGAACTTAACATTAAGCAAGAACACAGACGTGTCGCAGAGTTGTCATTGTTTTTGCCTATTTTATTCGCTCTCTGAGAGATCTAATACCTACATTTTGTTCTTCTATTATTTATTATTTGGTACATCGTAATGTATATTTATTTTATTATACACGCTTACTTTTACATCGTTCTGGAACTAAAAGCCATAAACTCTGTCATAGTAACAGAAACTTATTGGCTATATTATTTTCAATAAATAACATGAAAATTTAATTTGAACTGCCTCGTTAGCCAAGTGGTCCTAGGCACGACTGCTACGCTAGAGGTCCTGTGTTCGATTCCTAGGTTGAGCAAAAGGTGTTATTGGGATTTTCTAAGAAATTCTCAGTAGCAGCTCGGAGTTTGGATTTGTGCCCGATAAATGGCAATAGGCTAGGTATACCGGCGAACTGTGGGTGTACATTGGTACACCTCTGCGTAACCCTTCGGGGAATACAGGCGTGATGATAATGGTTTAATTTGTGAAATAGTGAGAACTCGAAGTAACGCTTCCTTGCATTCCATGCATATTTAATTTTGTATCTAAACCTTATCGACTACACATGCGAACGGTAGCCTTTGAAAAATCCATTTATCGATCAAGCAGAAACGCACATCTCGAATGTCAAACAAAAAAGTCACAAATTTTCAAATTCTTTGAGACGTGTTAAAAAATATAAGAACGTCAATAGTTATTATTACTTTACCGGAGTTCCTGTGTTTCGGCTCCCGGACGATGTAAAAGTAACCGTGTAATAAAATATTCACTTTGCCTGCTGAACAAATTTTCAACATTTCATTCATTTCATTTTCATTTTTTTTTTTCTAGTTTTTTGTGTTATCACTTATTTTTGTAAATGTTGGTTAACCTATTATTGGCGACTGTGTGAGTCCCGGACTCAATAACCAATACTTATATATGTATCACATAGAAGCTGTTGGTGGACCTTTTTTAATAAATAAATAAATAACATTTATCTAATTGAGTACGGAGTGTTCATGAGATATTTCAAAAGGTCTGATGATGAACAGGTAAGTGCTTATCGGTTGTCGGAAACGAAAATAGTCAGGATGACCTGCTTTCAATATTTATCTAACCAAGCACGGGTGCTACTATGTGGTACATTCTAAAGGTCTGATGATGACCAAGTAAGTACTCATCGGATCTCAGTAACGGAAATAGTTGTGCTCATACATGATACATTCTGAAAGTTTGGTAAGCAAATAATTAAAAAAAAATCACCTAAATCTATGTTCTCCGTCAAACGAAATTCTTAAGGGTAAAAACAATAAAAAAAATAAACACCAAAGAAATAATGTATCTACTAAAAGAGTAGGTATTTTTACCATAGATATTCGTGGTATTTTCCAGTAATTTTGGAGAGCTCGGTCAAGCATTTGTTTTTATACATAGGCATAGTAGTCAGGCTTACTCTATGATAGATTCAAAAACTAAACGAAATTACAAATTTGTTTTCATTGATTTACGAACTTAATTTTAATTCTTATTTTACGAAATATTTACATTTGTACTATTTAAAATATTGCTTCATTCATAAATTATTCAAAAAGTGAACTTTTGGTTTTTATTTTGGAAAAAATAACATGCGTATAGTCCACCCTTGACAAGAGCCATCAAGGCACTGAAGTTTGGCGTCTCAGGCATAGCGGGGGTGCCTCGTGGGGGGAATTGATGAAATTTCGAGTTTTTAGTTATTATTACAAAATCTTAACAGAAACAAGAAAAAGTAAACAATGCGAATTGTTTGATATGTCATTACATATTTTTAGGTATAAAATTCATGCCGAACTATTCAGCCGTTTTACCAACAATTTGCAATTTAGATTGAAAAATGACCTATTTAAAATATTTTTTTTCCGAAATTTGGGCAAGTTTATTACAATTCTAATCAATGCGAACTGTTGAGAATGACTTTAAGTATAACATATATTTTTTATATGGAAAACGTACGGAAGGATTCCTCAACAAATTTCGTTAAACATAAGGTGTTTTTAGGACTTGAGCGATGTAATACCCTTAAGGTATAATTACCAGCGAACTGTCGGTGCAAATTAGTACTCCTCTGAATAGCCCTTCGGGGAATACAGGCGTGATGGTATGTATGCATATAGCAACATTACTTTGTGGCAGACATTACATACAGTGGGAGTACTACCTCGGACGAGTTTCTTCACGCTACTCCAACTAAAATGCATAATCGTGTGCACGGAACCCACGCTTCTAAAACTACTGACATTATAAGCCGTAAGCGCTAATGTCTGTCGCATTTGGGAGTGCATCGGTGCATAAATGATAAGATGCTCGTAGTACAGAGGTAATGGAGCATTAAGTTGTCAGAGTGTCAATATTTCAGAAGGACTTAAGAGCTGTGTAAGATGATGCAGCGAGCGAGCAATTCTCATTTATCTATTAAAAATCAACTAAAATGTTTCTAAGATAAAGTTGAGAATTGTGTGCGAAAATAATCAGCGCAGCTATTATTGCATGCAATAAAATCAAAATAATAAACATATTTTTTAACACAATAAGAATTTCTTCTGTATCTCTTGTAACATACAAACAGCTAGACTTGAAACAGCTACGTGAAGGCCATTCAAATATTTGTTCCGTGCGGGAATCGAACCCGCGACACGCAGCGCGGCATCTAATCGCTTAGCTACTGCGCTAACCGTTTCATCAAATAAAAAGTTTAATCAGTACGGTTCCACCCTACAACCGTAGGTACGATATGGCACAGTAATAAGAGGGCTAACCCCAAATAAATTGGGATAATATAAAGAGAGAGAAAATATAGATCCTATAATTATATCGATGTAATCATTTTCTAAAACAGAGCCTCCTTTCTTCTATGCTATTACTGTGTCCGATAGGATCCATAATGGTTTTAAACATAATCTATATTTATTACCACCTAAGCATATACTCATAGAAAAGCAATAAAGATATTGAGCATTGAATTTCTGACCACGTTATCATAAGTACTTGCAATAACAACACTGCTTCACAATTAAAGTACATCATCATCTGCCTAGCCTTTTCCCAACTATGTTGGGGTCGGCTTCCAGTCGAACCGGATGCAGCTGAATATCAGTATTTTACATGGAGCGACTGCCTATCAGACCTCCACAACCCAGTAAGTGGTAATACGATACTCTTGGTAAGACTGGTTGTCAGACTTTTCGGGCTTCTGACTAACAGTAACGACTGTCAAAGATCTACAAATGACACCCGGTACCAACGGCTTTACGTGCTTTCCGAGGCACGGAGGAAACTCGTTATGGTAAATGGTCACCCATCCATAGACCAACCTCGGCAAGCGTGGCTTAACCCGGAAGATCGGTCTATGCGGCTGTAATTATTTAGCCACGAGCTCCTTACAATTTAAGTACAAAAAAAAACAAAATAAAATACAAATAAATTAATTTTAAATGAACCTTCACACGTACACTTCTTAAGAACCCAATTAAAGTCTTATACAATTATTCATTTGTTAAGAAAGGAGAATTAACACGCAATGAAACACACAAACAAAAGCTGCAGGGTATTACTAAATATAAAATGAAACGAAGCTCTTACACGCACCATACAAGCTACTTAGGCGCTTTGCACATAGAGAAACTATTGCAGCAACTGGCAACTACCTGGCAACTAGCTGTTTACATATATTTCAATTGGACTGCGCACACATAGCAACTCGAATTTCGAGTTCCGGTGATCGTCAACAGTTTTCAATTGTTATAATCGATGACTAAGTTAGTTCCTAATTGCCGCAACAGCAACTGTTAAATATTATACCGGTTTTTAAAGATCGCAGCATAGATTGAGCAATTCGGCTATGAAAATAGACAGATTGCCATAAAGTTGCGGCAACCGTAAACGTTTTAGCGACTATCAACTTTTTACAGGAAAATTTTAAAGTGTTGATAGTTGCCTCAACTTAAGTTGCTCCATGTGCAAAGCGCCTTACATACATACCTACATACACAATCTATGTAGAACAGGGACGGCGGACTTGTGGCACGCAACGCAGTACGAGATTCTCTTCACGGCATTAATGGTAGTACGAAATAGTACGAGTTTTTTGTTGCAGTGTATTGTAATGTTTGTTGCAAAATAGAAAGTAAGAAGGAAAATGTTTCAATTGCAGTTGGACACAACTGGCTTAACATGATCTGCTTAGCCTTTTCCCAACTATGTTGGGGTCGGCTTCCAGTCTAACCGGGTACATCCGAATACCAATGTTTTACATGAAGCGATTGCCTATCCGACCTCTACAACCCAGTAACTGGGCAACACGATACCTCTTGGTTAGACTGGCTTATAATGATAATTTAATTTTTAAAGGATTAATAATAATAAATGAGAATAATAATTAGTAATACATTTATAATTTTATGTCCGCTTCTGCCCGCAACCTCGACCGCGTCAAATTTGATATATCCCACGGGAACTGTATATTTTTCAGGGATAAAAAGTATCCCGGAAAAAGTAAAGTAGTAGTATGTGTTATTCCACGCAACAATCTAACTCAGTGCCAAATTTCATCCAGATCCGGTCAGCTGTTTATACGCGAAAGAGTAACAAACATCCAACCAACCATCCATCTCTCCACCCTCACAAACTTTCGCATTTATAATATTAGTAAGAAGTAGGATGTTACTTCGTCTAACTTAAAAAAAGGTTGGTTAACAGCACAGGCAAAAAATAATAATTAAGAGCGAATTTTTTTTCGTTTATGCTTTTACCAAACTTTTTAAAGAGAGATAGAAAGAGATATTTGTTTAAGTATATACCTAAACGTATATACCATTAGGTATATACCTAAACATTATCTCCCAAAATGGTTTACGATCCCTGATCAAGGACCTTCTAAACAGTGGCCTGTTTAAAGGTCCTTGATCAGGGATCGTTACTACAACTAACAATTTATAAAATTGTCCAATCCATTAATTCCAACCATACGCTCAAGTAACGCTAAGTTACGCATACAACATTACTTATGCGCATAATATTAGCATCTGATTGAATAATTAGCCGGAACCAACAGTTTATTGGTACTACACTGAATTAATAAAGCTTACGCGATGTAATTTTGAAGTTCCACATTATGATCTAGAACAAAGTCATACAAATATATCTATCACAAAACAAGTATATACCAAAACCATCACGCCGTTTTCCTCGTATTCCGCCGTTTTCGCCGAACGGTTAGGCAGACGTGTACCGATGGACACCCATAGTTCGCCGGTATGTTTTAGATCCCATGTAATAGGGGCCTATTGTCATTAACCGGGCACAAATCCTAACTCTAAGCCACCGAGAATTTCATAAAAAAACCCAAAAACACATTGCTCGACCTGGGAATCGAACCCAAGACCTCTAGCGTAGCAGTCGTTCTTAGGACCACTAGGCTAGCGAGGCAGTTAGATCCCATGTAATCCGGTTAATGGCAGTAGGCTCGCCTCCTGCCTATTGCCATCAACTGGACACAAATCCTAATTCCGAACTGCTACTGAGAAAGTCACAGAAAACCTCAAAAACACTTTTCTCGACCTGGGAATCGAACCTGAGACCTCTACCCTCCTCTCTCTCCGTGATCGACATATTGACCAAAATATATCTAGGCTACGTTTGCATGGAGAGCGCTGTCGGTAAAATCCTCACCTAAAAGAAAAAAGGAATGGAATCTACTCTCTAATCTGGAGATCGAAGCACTTTACAAGCATTAAGTGGCTCTACCCACATACATACAAATGAACTGCTTACGTTGTTTTTTTGTATGAACCTTCTTTTGCAAAGGTCAAAGCCAGATAAGAAGACCTGCTTAACCGACTTCGAAAAAGGAGGGAGGTTTTGAAATTCGGCTGTATTTTTTTTGTATCGGATATATTTTTTTGGAGAATTCTATTTTAATGAAACGTCCAGATTGGTCCCATTTTTTTTCTACATTGTATTCGTGTATCTAATAACTTACGCGTCGGGCAAAAGTTGGTAATATAAATAAACTCGACATATACAGTCAGCAAAAGAGATAAGTAACCAGGTTCGCTTAATAAATTCAAAGTTTTTCAAAAACCGATAGAAGTTTTTTAATGAATTTTGTTTTTATTAATAGACAATAAACAGTTTTTTAATTAAATTAAATTTTATTTAAAAACTACCACTGGTTCGAGAGAAAACTTCAACTATATTAGACGGTCTGGTTACTTATCTCTTTTGTTGACCGTACCTTGAAGTGTCACGGGCCTTCAGTTACGTCTTTGGTTACTGCACCACTCCCGTTGGTCGTAGCGAGATGTTCTATACGTATAAAACTTCCCCTTAAATCATTATCTGCTGACAAAAACCGCATTATAATCCGAAGCGTAGTTGTAAAAGATCTAAGCGTACAGACGGCGGAAAGCGACTTAATTTCATACAGTATAGAGAACAAAATATTCATGAAGACTATGTTTAAACCAAGAGTAGACTGAACTCCCGGTACCATAATTGCCAACTAATAGAGTGATTACAGTACCTACTAACTTTTCATCACAGGGCTACACTCGCTGTTCATTTCACCTAAAACCTAAATCATTTCAATAACCTGTAAACCTAACATCTTTAATCTAATCAGCCTTGATAAATACTACGTTTCTCTAAAAGCAAAATATCCTTAACACCAATTGACGGTAAGCCAATTACATTCTAAAAGGCTAAAACGTGAAGGACAATATTGAACAGCAAACAATCTATTAAACAAATTTACTCTCAGCTAAAACTATTAATCTGTTGTCCCGTAACATAATACCTGAAATCCTGACTCCAAAACAAGAAAATCCCGCTATCGACATCCCACTTTCCATTAGAAGGACTAATCTGCGATATAATTAAGCCGCTTAAGCGCTGGATCCGACATACAATCGACGCGCTCCCCAATACAAGGCTACC
Organism: Caradrina clavipalpis; assembly: GCA_932526535.1. Taxonomy (NCBI): domain Eukaryota; kingdom Metazoa; phylum Arthropoda; class Insecta; order Lepidoptera; family Noctuidae; genus Caradrina; species Caradrina clavipalpis. The sequence continues at coordinate 6,772,105 of OW052110.1, forward strand.
GAAATTGCTCATCACAATCAGTACCGCCGCATTAATAGTTAAGGCCCTATGCTAAGCAAATATCATGTCGGCAATAACGCATCGCGGTATAAATAAGGTTCAAAATAGCTACTAAAATCACAGTATTTTTTTGGATTTCATTCATCATCATCTGCCTAGCCTTTTCCCAACTATGTTGGGGTCGGCTTCGATTTTTTTTGGATTTCATTAAATTGAGAAAAAAATACACTGCTCAGTGGAATAATTTGTAGACATGTAGGTATGTCTTTAGTTCATGAAATTCCTACAATATCATTAAACGAAATTATAAAGTTTACGCTGAAAATTTTGAGATCTAAGCGACGAATTTTTTTTTTGCCATAATAGGTACTTACGTCTTTATTTTCATGAAATATATTGTATTTATAGACGTATATATGTATATAAGTCTTTTCTTTGAATTCTTGACAATAGACTCAATTTTATCAGGCTTGTAATAATTATATACTAATACGTCAGACTATGCAACAAAAAAAATGTGTTTTCGCTGTCCTGTATTCGGATAGCCCCTTAAAGCCGACAATGCAAGTAGCGCGCGAACGGTGCAGCGAAAACTTTGACGATTCGTTGTTCGAGCGCGCCTGCCCTGCCAACCGTCAGTAGACAAACGGGCGCCGAACAGAACGCCCACCAGTTGAGTGCGATCGCAAGTTCAAGTTCGAATAAACAATATCCGAAATTCAATTCAATTCGAACTTTTATTCAATAAATTCATCGTTCATTTGTTTTTTGAAACGCGAAATTCGTGAGTGAGTTTTAGTGACGTTTGTTGAAAAAAGTGTGAAAAAAACTTTTTTTCAGTTCGCCGCGAAGTTTTGTATGCTTGGACGAATTTTGCAGTTTGCAGGTAAATTTATCTAATTTTATTGAATAATTTTATTTTAGGAGACATATTTTTTTAAATCCAGTTTTTCGGAATTACTTTAAGAGCTAAATTACGAAACATTTCAATTAACTACGTTAACGTGTCTTTTCGTAAATCTTTTTAAACTTGTTTTATTGGCCTTTTCGCCTATTTACAAATTGTAATAAATTATTTCTTTTAAACATAGTATTACGGATACTATATTTAAATAAGCTTAAACACAGGTATTGCATTTAAAACCAGCAGTTAAAAACGTCAATATAAATTATCTCTTTTGAACATAGTATTAACTATTGATACTTATTTTTAAATCAACAAAATATCAGTTTAAATATCAATATTACATTTCACACCAACATTTAAATAACGTTAATCAATTATTTATGTCAAACACGCAAAGCGGTAACACGATATCCCTGAAACCAAACTGACTGAATTTTAATTACTGATACAATAATTGACATTAATATCATTAAACTGAACAGTTTGTTATCCATGCTATATTAAATTAAATACGAATTTCCGATTTTCCGATGTCATGTCGGATCGCAAAATCCGACGTTTGTCAATTTAATCGGTCCGAACGCTCGATTTTAATGATCGCATTTAATTCGGGTTGTCAGCGGACATTGCAGTATTTCATATCACGGATTTATAATTATGAGCGGAAGCTTTTACGGGTAAAAGCTTTTGTTAAGGCGAGTTTATAAGAGGTTCTACAAAATGCCAATTTTCCAAGAACAGAAAACGGTTTCGAAAAATCGAATAACTTCTACAAACAATTTTTTTATATAATCGGAACTATTGTTTAAGTAAGTACCTACTTGAAAGTTCTCATAAATCCAATTCTAATTTACTTCAAATGCTTTCATGCAATTTTAACTAAATTGTGACATTTTAATTGACTTAGGTACTGTAAAGGTTGTACACCGCGACAACCTGGCTGAAATAGTTTTATCCTAAATACTCAGTCGAATTCCTTTTTGGAATTTGAATTTAGAATAAGAAAGGATTATTGTTTTTTTTAAGGGGCTCTTGTTTGGCTACCCTCAAGTCATGAATATATAACTTGGAGTTTAATTCCATAAATGATTTAAAAACTATGACAGCTTATAGTTAACACACAAAATGAAGCGCAACCACCGGTATCTCAGTCACACCAGAAAGTGACCACAGTATGTATAAATGTTTTACAAAATCTTAATATTAATGATAGAATAATCACTACTGGATTGAGGTTCCAGTGTCAGCCGTCCTATGTCATTTTAACAAGGCTGACCTTTTTACAATATAAAAAGGAATATGTTGTTAAGAAGGTATTCGTATTAGTATCGTGTAGGTCGGAACTTTAAAGCGATTGGCTAAAGATATAGCCGACGGAAAGTGTTTGCCAATTACGAATAATTATTTATAACAACATCCTGGAAATCTTGAAAACAAATATAAAACCAGCCGTCACACTGGAACATAAGTGAGTAAGGTACCTTTTCATAATTACTGATACCTAAAAAATAGCCCAGCATTGAAACAAGCAAGAACACATTTATCTGTCTTGTAATTCTGGTATCTGGTACCGTATATTACAAGAACATTATGAACATGATAATAAAATATAAGACTGAATAAATTCAAGACAGAATATATGTCCTTCTTTTTATGTAGACATACAATAATCGCACATAAAAATAGCTTACTCAACACGATTGGCAGTCGGATTAGTGTAACCAGTATGTTAGTGAAGTAGAATACTTCGACCCTTTTTCTCATTACATCTTCATAATTCATAGCATTTTTTTTTTAATAAAGCTCAAATTGAAATTGAAAATACCAGTCAATAGCTACTATCAATGGTATGTAGAGTAAAACCTCATTTTACAAAGAAAGATGGCTACCTAAGCTTGATAACTGCGTAATGGCGTTTTCAAAATACCACTTCGAATTTCGAACGTTTAAATTTCGAAATTTCGAACGATTTAAAAACAAATGAGTTTTTGTATATAAAATATTTGGTCGCTGAAGTGTGGGGAAGTTTATAAAAGAGGTTTTACTGGTTTTACTACGATGCTTTTCTTTAATTAAGCACTTATGCAGTTTCTCACAGAAAAAATAAATGCATCATCTTCATAAAACGTTTTCTCGATAGGTTTTCAATTTTCGTCAGAAATATTATAGGTATAGTACTTATTTGGTTGTAATAGCTAAAGCCTGCTAAATATTTTTCACAGTTTTTCAAAACCACTTACCATTCGCGATACGCTTACGTTACGTTTAAACTTCGTGGAAATTGTAGTCGCATTCTTATTCACTGTAATTTAAGCCACCTAATAATGCTTTCTGGTTAAATAGCAATTAATTTTAAACTTTAATTTGTGGTGTTAATGTTTTCAATTTGGACCGCGGTGAATAAATTTCGGCTTATAAGTTTTAATTAGTGTTATAGTAATTGAGATTGATTATAAACATTGATGGTATATTTTAATTATAATAGTTTGTGAAACATAGTACAGTAGAGGATAAGCATACCATCATGCCTTTATTCCCCGAAGGGTTAGGCAGAGGTGTACCAACGTACACCCACAGTTTGCTGTTTCGGTCCCGTTTAATAGGGCGCGAGCCTATTGCCACCGGGCACCTCTGGCGTAGCAGTCGCGCTTAGGACCACCCGTCTAACGAGGCAGTCACAGACAGAACACTAGAAGATGGTCAGGTATTTAAAGAGTGCAACTAAAATTCTGAGTAATCGTAAAAAAATAGACTTTCTTCAATTATAAAGAACCATTGTAACAACGGTTAATAAAGTTTACATTTCATCCAATTTATTTTCCACAACAAAATTATAAATACAAACAAATTCCTAAAACCAGTCGTAACTATTAGCAGTCACCTTAGCAATCATTCGGCCTGCTTGCCATCATAGTATTCCTATGATGGCATAGTAGGTATTCAATACTTTATTAGTTAAGAGTCATTTTTTTTTGCGGCGAGTTAGGCGGGAGGATGTGTCAGACTTAAACTGATTAAAACCTATCCATGTTCCTTCTTGTGCCCTCTGCATTCCGGTGGCCCGGTATCTGTTTCAAGCAACCCACAGCCCTACGCAGGCCAAGTAACACTTAGATTGACGTAAGCGAAGCCGCGGGCACAGCTAGTTATAAATACAAAAGTCGGTTTGTTACCTACCTACCTCATCACGACAAAATCACTGAACTGGTTATAATGTAAATTGACAAAGAGGTAGCTTGGGATCTGGTCAAGGACACAAGATACTTTTTAAGCCGTCTACATTGTCTGCTATCATGATAACCGATGTCACGTACACGGAGGCATGAGCATAAGGTAGTCTATACTAATATTTTATAGTGGAAAAAAATATTTTCTTTATATGTTTGTATCGAATAGGCTCCGAAACTACTGGACCGATGTTAACCATTTTTCACCATTAGATAGCTACATTAATTCTCAGTAACATAGGGTATATAACATCACGCTGCAATATACTGGAGCGGAGCTGTAACCAAAGACGTAACTTAACGCAGGTGAAATAAGTCGGGCGGACGAAGTAGCGGGCTGTTCGCTAGTCCTACTAATAATCCTACTTAATATTATAAATACGAAAAGTTGTGAGGATGGATGGATAGATGCTTTTTACTCTTTCACGTTTAAACGGCTGAACGGATCTGGATGAAATTTGACACTAAGATAGATAGTGGTGTGGAATAACACATAGAACTTTCTATCCCGGAAAAATGTACTCCTTCCGTGAGACGATATATCAAACGTGACGCGGATGAAGTCACGAGCAAAAGCTAGTACCTAAGTAATAAGTTAGAACTTCAGAATAACACAGTAACCTATTTCTCTTCGTTTCCCGATGTAGCTGCATCGTGTGAAACGATAAGAGGCTCAGCGGTTTTATATTCTTATTTCATATACGTATGAAAGAGTTCCTACCTAAGTATGGAATTTCTAGCCTATTCTTATCCATATGGAACTGCCCATTGAAACCGGTAATAGAATTCAATTATTTTTCTTGTAAATGACGTTCAATGATCGAATTAAAATATATAAATTGACTTTGAGTCTTATATTTATATTCAAATTGTGTGATTTTATTTGCATTTTACTGAAATACCTTTACAGTATATTTTATATTAGTTATCAATGTGTTACTGTAAGTTTGGGGCTGATGTTTCAATAGTCAATTATCTTTTAACTGAAAAAAAGTATGACATATTTCGCACACAAAAACTGACAAATCTGTATATTATTACCACCCACTTATCACCCAATAGTTCGCTTCCAATTGAAAATCCACCCTAAGTCGTAAAAACCAGATTTCGTCGGTTCTCTGAATAATAGTACCAGCAAATTATTTTCCCACTGCAGGGCAAAGCCTATCCTCATACAGAGAAGGCAGCATTGATCACTATGCATGCAACATGCTTAAAGCGGATTGACGACTTCAGGCAACTAGATTCAATATTTTTAATGAATTGACGTTAAAAGTGCTTTTCATTGGTCTAACTGGAATAAATGATTTCACTTTGACACGCTTATATTATTATTTAGAAGAACACAAGTTTCCACAGGACGTTTTCATTACTAGCTTATTAAATAAATGCGTTTCACACCTAACTAGCATGGTCATAGCATTCCTAATAAAAGTTACATGAAAAGAAATAGGCACACTTCAGTAATACGAGAAAGGTTAGGTAATCTCCATTACATTCTGTCCTCAAATACCACTTGTAAGTCCACGAGAATCGTTAGAAATAATTTTATATTTCCCTTCAGGCGTTTTTAGGGTTCCGTATCTAAAGGGTAAAACGGTACCCTATTGCTGAGACTTTGCTGTCTGTCTGTCCGTGTGTCCGTCTGTCACTAGACTGTATTTCATGAATCGTGATAGTTAGACAGCTGAAATGTTCACAGATTATGAATTTCTGTTGCCGCTTTAACAGCGAATACTAAAATCCTTACTAATATTATAAATGCGAAAGTAACTATGTCTGTCTGTCTCTTCTTCACGCCTAAACCACTGAACCGATTTCAATGAAATTTGGTACAGATATAGTCTGGGACCCGAGAAAAGGACATAGGATAGTTTTCATCCCGGAAATCCCCCAGGAACGGGAACTATTAATCCACGCGGACGAAGTCGCGGGCAAAAGCTAGTACAGAATAAAATAAATATTTAAGGGCTCCCATACAACAAACGTGTATTTTTGCCGTTTTTATAAAAAAATGGTACGGAACCCTTATCCGACTCGCACTTGGCCGGTTTTATTTGCCCTAACTACGGTTACCTACTAGTTAAGAATAAACATTGGGTCTATTCTATTAAATATTAAACATATTTGGAGTCAAAATAAATTGGGAAGATAGTTATTACCTACCTAATTTATTTTTTGGAAGTTATTTCAGGTCCAAAGAAATGTGTAAATATCAGTGAAGACGTAAATAGACAAAAAAAACGACGAAAACGCTCTTTGCTCGCAGAGCAGATGGCCGATGGGGTCGAAAAGTGCTAGAGTGGAGACCACGGACTAGCAAGCGCAGCGTAGGACGTCCACCAACAAGATAGACAGACGACCTAATGAAGGTCGCCGGAAGACGCTGGATGCAGGTCGCTTCCAACCGGTATATGTGGAGATCTAAAGGGGAGGCCTATGTTCAGCAATGGACGTCCTATGGCTGAGATGATGATGATGATGATGATGATGAACGATAAAAATAATTAGAAGAAAATAACTTCAGAAAAATGATTAGGTATTGGCTTTATCAATATCTGGATAAGAACTAGGCAATCTATTATAGGATAACTTTTCCGAAACTTTTTTGACTTTGCTGGCATAAACCTACATACATACACAAGCTCACGCCGTTTTTCCATATTCATCCATCCTTAATATTGCCTTCGCCTACGCACATTCATACATCTGATCTGCGCCCCCGACCTTTCTAAAGAACCTCGCCACTAAAATATCTCAATATTCATTATTTATTTATTTCATGTATTTCGAGTGGATTGGCACTGAAATCTACATCATACATCATACATCTTCCTAATTCGGGTTTAGATACTAAAACTTTGTAATACACTTAAAATTTCCATTCGATTTGAATTGCCATTGCAGTTACTTATTAAAATCAAAAGTTTTTGAAGAAATAAATATACCTATAAAAAAAGATGTTGTTTTTGTAGTGATCGTTCTGATTGAAATATTTTCGATTAAAACGAAACTTCAATTAAAATAAAAGCATACGAGTATCTCCAATTCCAGGAAAAGCTCAAAATCATAATCTACTTTTTAATAACATTCTGCTTGGCAGAGATTAACGCTGAAGTTTTTTAACAAGATTTTTATTCATTACTCTTGTGTCAATATTAATTATAATCAGTATGAAAATAGTTTTTTAACCACTCGCCCCGCTCTAGGAATTTCTCCTGTATTGTGAGTGCGTATACAAATATATAAACCCACATACACAAATAACCAGACCCGGAACAACTGCCTGTAGGCTTTACAAATATTTGCTCTCCGTGCGGGAATCGAGTCCGCAACACACAGAGCAGCAGTCCATCGTTCAACCACTGCACCTACCGTGTTATAGTAGTTCGTGATGTGGTAAAACATATTCGTGATAGATTTCAAACAACTATTTATTTATTTATTTATTTATTTATTTATTTATTTATTTATTTATTTATTTATTTATTTATTTATTTATTTATTTATTTATTTATTTATTTATTTATTTATTTATTTATTTATTTATTTATTTATTTATTTATTTATTTATTTATTTATTTATTTATTTATTTATTTATTTATTTATTTATTTATTTATTTATTTATTTATTTATTTATTTATTTATTTATTTATTTATTTATTTATTTATTTATTTATTTATTTATTTATTTATTTATTTATTTATTTATTTATTTATTTATCTGACTGCGAAATTTCAGGCACATGAGACATTTCATCTTTGTCTCTAGGAAGGCAACGCATTTGCATGGCCTCTGGTATAGCAGATGTTTATAGGCAGCGGTGACCACTACCACCAGGTGGGTCTTCGGTATGATTGCATTCCAACGATATTTAAAAAAAAAGCTTTCTTATCTAAGTTTTGACTCTGAGGGGCAATTCTACTATAATTAAAAAACGATCACAATCTAATTTCAGTCATACATAATCTATCAAAAAATGACTAAATTTACTTACATTATTCGCTGTCGTTGAGATGAGATTGCGACTACAATTTGAACGTTTTTAATTATTAGAATTTCCCTTCGGGTCTGCGCACATCAATGCGTATCTACTCAAAAGATCTTTGTTATTTATTTATTGTACAAATGAACAAGTCTAGGTCATTTCCCTATTGTGGTGTTAACAATGGAATACATTAATACAAAGAAATGATTGCACGAAGGGTTGATTTGTGCTATTTTTGGGTTCAATTTGAAATTCGTGCTGACTCACTGGCGTGGTTGGTCATTGTTGGTCAATCGTTAGAGACTGTCATGGGCCGGTATCGTTACGTCGTGTATACGAGTAATTGTAGTTAAATAAGGTTTTTAATATGTATTATACTTTATGTTTAACCTTATTTTGCGTATTTTATATAAGGACCTCAGTAGCCTGACCATAAAATAATTTATTATTATTCTTGATGGCATGGTTAACGCAGTGTCTTAGCGTTTGGTTGTTACGCTGCGTGTCTTGAGTTCGATTCCCGCTTGGAACAAATATTTGTAAGACATATAGAGAGTTGCTCCAGGTCTGATTGTTTGTGTATGTGAGTTTATATGTTTGAAAACGTACCTATGATACAGAAAAAATCTCATCAGACTTAAAAGTGTGGAACTACGGTTTAAACAAAATAGTTTTATTTAGAACTAGCTTCTGCCTGCGACGTCTTTTGTCTGCGCGGAAATCAAATAACCACAAAACAAGTCCTTTGACATTTATCAATAGTGTACCTTTCTATCAGCGAAAGAATTCTTGTAATCGGACCAGTACTTCCAGAGATCATCTCTTACAAACAAACAAATTATACCTCGTTATTTTACAATTAGTAGTAAGTGGTATAGATAAACTATATATTTTAAGTATGTAGAACATCGCATGTATACAGCGTGCTACGGAAAGGGTATATCCATACAAACGAGGTAAAGAGTGTATCTGGTACTGAATCTCTATACACAATTTCAATTTAAATATGCAGTTTATTAAGTTTAAATTATAACAAACGTGTCAGGAGAAACAAATATTTTACGGAGTTGTTTCTTTGTGTGTAGTTTATTGACACCGATCAGCTGACTTGGTGTAGTGACTTGGTTTTTTTTTTTTAATTTTTTAGGTTCTCTTTAATTAAAAAAAAAACATAATGTTCTGAGACTAGGTATTAGAAAAAAATGCTATGTGGTTTGTCAATACCAAAAGAATCCGTGTCATTGATATGTATATACCCTCTCCGTAACACGCTGTAGATGATTCCTAGATTCCTTCACTAATTGCTTCACTATCTCCCGGCAACAGTTGCCAGCAACAATTGATAAAATCGTTGAACTCGTGAGCACAGCTTTTGAACCATGCTCGGTATCGGCTATTTTCACTTTTATAATAGTTTGTTTGTATTGAAAAAATGTTTTGACAATGAAAAGCGTCAACGTACCTAACAGGCTTAAAAAAATACACCGGTATTTTCGACAAAAATCGTTGCACACTGAACTACAAATAGTTTGCAAAACGCTTTTCGGGGAACTATAGTAATCCGTCCTATGAAACTTTTTCTTTTTATTTTAGTATTTTTTGTAGTTGGATAACTGGTAGATATCTAAAAATAGTTTTGAATTATTTTTTTTATGTTAGGATTGTAAAATAACGGATTTTAGCCGCTGTTATTGACAGATGCGTCAACAAAATATCGGAATTCATTACCAGAATTCCCCCGTGTCAGGCAGTCATATTTATAATGTCCGTAAAGTTACAAAAGTACAATCTTTGGCAATTATCATGATCATAATTATTAGCATTTGAAACTGCAATAAGACTAGTTTTGCTAGCCAACCCACAATCTTAAAATAGTTCAAATTATTACGTAAAACTAATTGAATTGTGTTGATTTGTTTTGCCAGAACTAAACCTAGTTTAAAGCTAGTTTTACTTCATCCCTTTTATTTATAAACCTGAAGTAAAGCTCCGCTAAATTTAGTCTTCGAAAATTTGTAGCGGTTAAGCCAAAGGTAATATTGGACTACCTTTTACTCCTAAATTAATACCACCTTACCTTCTTTTTCTGTGAATAGTGTCATGTGTCATGGAACACCTTAAATGTCAAGGTTGCTCAGTGTTTTTACCTATCTGTCAAAGCTCTATAACGACGCCACATAAGTCGGGGAAGTCGACACTTATCTTGAGGATTAACTTCGCTTCTTTGATAATATGGCGTTTAAAAGATAGAGGAAAACATATAGGCTGAAATAGGCTTCGAGGCATATTTTTTAATCTGTACCGTGAAATTCTGTTAACGAGTGTACGTAGGTATATAACAAAAGCTTTGTTGAAATACCTAATCGTAATATTGTATTATGTTTTCGTCGTTATAACAAGCTTCTGCCCACGACTTTGTTCGTGTAGTTTTTCATTTATTTATTTATATAAACTTTATGCAACAAAAAATACAAAGGCGGACTTAATGCCTTAGGCATTCTCTACCAGTCAACCAAAGGTGGTGAAGAGATATCATGACAGGTGCAAATTACTGTACGAGAGAAACGAGAACGAGTCATGTACGAGATTTTTCATCCGCATTAAGTTGCGTCTTTGGTTACTGCTCCGTTCCTGTGTGTTATAGCGTGATGTTAAAGTCTATCCAGTGGTTAAGGCCCACCTTTCATACCTTCATGAGGTTGTGGGTTCAATAATGGGCAAGTACCAATGTGACTTTTTAAATTCATAAATGTACTTTTTTAGTTTATCCTAGACATCACTGACAACGATAAAGGAAAATATCATGAGGAAATTCTTGACTTTGTAATTAATTAATTTATGTCTGAAATCACCAAACCGCCTTGAGAAAGCATGGAGATAAATCAAGTCTCATACCTTCTCTGTATGAGAAAAAACCTCTGCCCTGCAACGGGGCAATGATAGGCGTATTATTATTAAGTCTATGTTTACATTTTCACGAAAAAAAAACATTGAAAATAATGCCAAACGTCAGAAGAGGTTCGAGTTAATGAACTCATTTAATCTCTCGTATGATTTTAAGGAAAAGAGAATAAATATTATCTTATAAAATATTCAGGTTCAATGTTTCACTGTCAACTTTATGAAAATTTATGTTAAACACAAACACAAACAGAAAATCTGCTGCAAATATACAAAGTTCAAGTTAATTAATCGTTTAATAAAACAGTGATTACAATGTTTAATCCCCTGTGATTCTTGTTGCGAAACTATTAATCAAACAAAACTTTAATGCAACAAGAGTTTCAAGCCATTATTTGTAATTGTGGGATTTAGGTATAATGGTTAAACGTGTCTTAATTTAAAGCGCTTTTAGTTATATTTTTTAAATTATACAGGATAAGTTTTTAACCAGTGCGTAAATTTTTTTTGGTAGTTCAGTGTCAGTAATACACATGTCACATTTCCGTGTTTAGTTAAAAAAAAAAATAAAAAAAAATTCATCCTTATCCGAGTTTGAAATAAGCAAAACATGGACATAATCTATTCGCCATACTATCAATGACAACTCTTGGCCGCCGCCCGGGCGCATAGCTGGGGTGAGGGGGTGGGGAATGCGCTAGCGCCGAGTGACAATAAAATATGGTTTTTAAGTATACATGTTTCGTAAGCGATAACTTTTTTTTTTAGTACTAAGACATATCAAAATAAAATATACGTGTTTAATAAAACGTGTTGAAGTTTATTATGGCAAAATTTACGCACTGTTTAAAAATTTTTCCTGTAGGTATTGATTGTATCTGATTGCACTTGGAATCTCTAAAATTGATACTCCACCGTCGGTGAAAAGTGAAGGGGGTAGGAGAAACACATTAATTGAACGATCACATACGCGGAGCGGAAATATTGTTTTCAGTTGAACTAAAAACACGGAGTCCTGGTTGCCGCCAAAAAAAGAAGAAAAGAGATGTCTCGCATCGCAAATTACGCAAGCTGATTGGTTGTAAAAATCAACATGCGTAATTTTCACATCTTACTGCTTAGCATCAATGCAATACAGTATCCCTTTGGTGGTTTTCGAGGCATCTTTTCTCCACTCCGTTTTCGTGAAATAGGGCCAAAGGCTGGAGTTTTTAATAAAACGTCACAACAAGTATTTCTAAGCTACTGTGAGCGTTTCAAAGAAAAGATAAAACTGTATTATATTTCCATAGTAACCAACTCGACATGGCGTTGGCAAGTCGCCGCGGGCGCTTGCGACCTATGACATTTATAAAAGACTAGCCTCCACCGGCGACTTCTTCCACTTCAAATTTAGTATAATATATCGTACTGTTCCTATGGGATAATTATTATTACCCCATGGGAGCAGTACCTACGTTTTTTCGGTATAAAAAGACACAACAATCTATCCCAGTGCCAAATTTCATTCCGATCCGATCGGTTCAGCCGTTTGAGCGTGAAGAAGAGACAAACACACAAACTTTTGCCTTTATGATATTAGTGTGATTCAAACTTAACCTTACCTTATTTTTATAACTCTTTATTTAAGTACTAATTGTTGACTCCATTACTCCTTAGCAGAAGCTGTTCCTTTTAATTAACCGACTTCAAAAAAGGAGGAGGTTCTCAATTCGTCTGTATGTATATATATATATATTTTTTTTTATGTATGTTCACCGATATTTTCCTCAATTATAGACGGATTTTTATGATATTCTTCCTGATCGGATTTGGTTCCGAAAGGCATTATTTTTTTTAATAGTAACTATTTTATTGCCTAGACACTATCCAGGTACCCAGCCGATATTAATAGTTTAATAGTAAAAAGTTCACAAACGCTTCCGCATACAATACAAAGCGACGCCGAGAAAGAGAGGGAAGAGCCTTGAGCATAATGTTTTTTTCTAACGTGACGATTTCTCCCATTTAACTCCTATCACAAGGACCTTTGTTCCAAAAAACAATATTAAAATATTGCATACATAATATAAAAGACCCTTGCACGAACAAAATCCTTAGGAAATAACAAACTCTAGACGTTTTTAATAACTAGTTACTACTATCCTCAACTTAACCCAAAACTTAATGATTACAAGCTAGACTTGCAAGATATCCCTTGAGTATTTAATTTATATTGCCCAAAAGGCCGAGAGCAGCTAATTAGTGCTGAAAGACTTAATTATAGTGGGTAATATAAGAAATGGCCTAGACTAGGGGTTGTCAACGAAAATATAACATAATTACTTCTTGCTTGTATTCTCTGAAGGGGCAAAGGAATAGTCCCATATAATAGGGAGCAAGGCCATTACTACTAAATAGAAAAGTCTAGACCTATAGTTATATAGTCCAAGATTAGATTTTTCTTAAAAATAATAGTAGTAGGTAGTAGTAGTAGTAGAAATAGTAAACAAAAAAAAAACAACTAATAGTATACTAAAAACTAGAATGTACACGATTAGGGTGAACTTGACTAATTTCGAATCAATTCAAGTCAAAGCATTTATTTCAATTAGACCATTTACAGGCACTTTTGAATATCAAGAAGTTACAGTTTAAAATTGAAGCTAGTTGCTCGTTCCAAAACGTAGGTCTCTATGGAGAAGAACGAGCAAGAAACTCCATGGACACTCTTTTTTATTTCAATTTGGTTTTTACAAAATCTTGGTTACAATATTCTTGTTGCTTCTACATGTGATAGCAATGAAGGTGAATAAAAAGAAAATTACAAAATTATAATAAAGATGTAAGCCATGGCAGTTAAGAGATGACCAATCCCAACTGACGGCACCCGTTCACGAATATGAAGCATGCATCAGCACCGTTCAGCTCAACCATCTTGAAGGGAACCGAACGATCCAACCCACACGCCACCGTCAGCGAGACGTTAAAGTGAGCATGACAAAGCTCTCAACTGCCATACTCAGTGTCCAACACATAGTAACTTAACAATCAAATCAAAAACTCAAAATCAAAAAAATAATCAAAAACTTAAAGTTACGTATCTTATCATGCTCATGTTCAGCTTTGCCTGCAAGTCGTAGTAGTAATCAAGTATATAACGACACAAACGACAAAATAGTTTTGTATCAGTGAAAGAATTTTTGTAATCGGACCAGAGTTTTATGAATTTACCTCATACAAACAAAAAAAAAAACCATACGCCGGGGTAATCCGTCCCGGGAAGAGGGATTTGCCCTACCATTGGTACAATAATAGGCTGGTGTTATTACATAAAAATTCCGCCAATTATCCCATGTACCAACAGAACTGTAACACAAGTCGAAACGGGCACTGAGAATTTTGTAATATGAAAAAAAAACAAATAATACTTTGCCCGACTTAAATATAAAAACTTTTAACCAAAAAGGCAGTATAACAAAAAAGCTAATTTAATACTTTCTAAATTTATCTTGGACATCACTTACATTGGTGAAGGAAAACATGGACATATCTTTTCTACATAGTATAAAACAAAGTCGCTTCCCGCCGTCTTTACACTTAGATCATTTAAACTATTCAACTGATTCTAATGCGGTTTTCATCAATAGATAGAGTGATTCGAGAGGAAGGTTTATATAGAACATTACGCCACGGCCAACAGGAGCGGAGCACTAACCAAAGACGTAACTAAACGCAGGTGACACCTCAAGGTACGAGGGGAGATCAAAAAGTAATGAGAATCGGTTACTTCAGGTACGCATAAAAACGCAAATAAAGTTTTTTTTGCTTGCTTATGTACTCACTACTTCAGCCTAAAAAAATCATATACATATATCACGATTTCCGGGAGTTATATTCATTTGAATACGAACTGTCGAAGAGATAACACCAACTTGGAGAAAAACGAAATTAGAGCAGTCATCAAGTACCTCTGTTTGAAAAAAAATTCTACAATAGACATACACAGTGACATAGTGGGAAAATTGGGGGACTCTGCTCCTCCATATTTTACAGTTGCACGCTGGACCAAGGAATTTAAACTGGGCAGAGCATCCACTGAAGATGAACATCGCGAAGGACGCCCATCCACGTCCCTCACTGAAGACAACGTGAAAAAAGTCGAAGATGTTGTGTTGCCAGATCGAAGAGTGACCATCAGGCATGTAGCTGAGGTCGCAGGGATCTCATATGGAAGCATTCAAAAAATCATTGCGAACGAGTTGCATATGAAAAAGGTCTCCGCGCGTTGGGTACCCAGGATGTTAACCGACGAGCAAAAGCAGCGGTTCACAAAGCCGCAGTTGCGATGGCTGCCATTCAAGAAACGGGATTCGAACTGCTCGAACACCTTCCCTATTCGCTAGATCTGGCTCCTAGTGACTTCTACCTCTTTCCTCGGCTCAAGGAACACCTCCGAGGTAAGAAATTTGAAGACGATAGCGAAGTGATGGTCACTTTTGAGGCGTTTTGGGAGGGTCAAGAAAAATATTTTTTTCAAAGGGAATCCTGGGTTTTGAAAAAAGATGGAATAAATGTATTGATTTGTAAGAAGACTATGTAGAAGAATAAATTATTATTTTAACTTTAATTACCGCGTTTTATCTTCATTCTCATTACTTTTTGATTCGCCCTCGTATATAGCAAGACAGGGCCCGCTAGGGCCAGTGCCTGCCAGGATCGCGGAATTTGTTCGAAAGAATTGCCGCGGCCCTGGATCGCAAAGGACATTAGAAAGAACACGGGTGGGTTTAAGTCAGTAAAAGTCTGACACTCCCTTCCACTCCGCTCAGGGCGTAAGAAATCATTTGATGATTTTCCATCCCTAGAAAAATGGAATATAGCTAGTAGCTACCTTCTCTGTATGTGAAGAGGCCTTTGCTCTGCAATGGGACAATAACAGGGTTTTTTTTTTTATAGACGGGAAATCATCAAATAACTTCCCCCGCCCTGGGCGGGGCGGGAGGGAGTGTCAGACATTTACTGACTAAAACCCGTCTATGTTCCTTCATGTGCCCTTTGCGTTCCGGGGGCGCGGTATCTCTTTCGAACAACCCGCAGCACAATAACAGGGTGGTATTATAACATACAGCCCAGTGACGTTAATCGCTTGTTAGGTTTTAATAATTGTAAAACGAAACGGTAGTGAGATTACCATACAAAGACATTGTCCTACTGTCTTAAGAAATTTCATGAAAATGAAAAAAAATATATTCAGTTTCACAGTTCAAAGAATAGAATGAAAAGATATGATCGCGAGATATTTCTCCGTTTGTAAAGAAACTAGGTTTTTTATTATTTAAATGTGCTATAATTCTAGAATTTTAATAGCTTGTTCAACTTTTATGTTAACTTTTTAAAAACTGTACATCTTAGGTACATCATATATGACTCACATTGTACACCTCATGGGTATGCTACAGCAATACCTAAAGAATACATTTGTAAGATCTGACATTTCACCTGTAGCAAGCAATAAATGAATTTGTATTTGTATTCATGCCTGTATTCCCCGAAGGCTTAAGCCGGGGTACCAATGTACACCCACAGTTCGCTGATATGTTTAGGTTCCATGTAAAAGGGGCGAGCCTATTACCATTAACCGGGCACAAAACCCAACTCCGAACTGCTACCGAGAATTTCATAAAAAACCTCAATAACACTTTGTTCGACCAGGGAATTGAAGCCAAGACTTCTAGAGTAGCAGTCGCGTTTGAGACCACTAGGCTAACGAGGCAGTTACTAACTTCAAATATTGTTTAAAATATAAGTGTTTCAATATGATTGCTTCATTTCCCCCTAGTTTCCCTTTAATTCAGTTATGGTCACGAAAGGGCTGTTCTACCCATCTCATTGATCAGGGTTGTGCCCTTACAAACAATAGCGCAAGTTACCATTCAGTTAGTTTAATCTTTATAATGACCTTAGAGCTAAAGAAAAACAAAACAACCAAGTGCGAGTCGGACTCGCGCTTAAAGTGTTCCGTAGCATTATCTGTAAAAAAGAAATATGTTCGTTGTATGGGAGGCCCCCTAAAATATTTGTTTTATTTAAATTTAATTATTTATTTTTAAAGTGAACATACATAACTAAATGTTCTATGAATATTTCAAGCGTCTACCTATTGCCGTTATAACTGTCAAGCAAAAACGAGCTAAAAAAACACGTTTATTGTAAGGGAGGCCCCCTAAAATATTGGTTTCATTCTGTTCTTTAGTATTTGTTGTTATAGCGTTTATATATGTGTATGTATGTTATACAACTGCCTCGAAGGCCTAGTGGTCCTGAGCGCGACTGCTACGCTAGAGGTCCTGGGTTCGATTCCCGGGTCGAGCAAAAAGTGTTATTGGGTTTTTCTATGAAATTCTCAGTAGCAGCTCGGAGTTTGGATTTGTGCCCGGTTAATGGCAATAGGCTCGCCCCCTATTACATGGGACCTAAAATATACCGGCGAACTGTGGGTGTACATTGGTACACCTCTGCCTAACCCTTCGGGGAATACAGGCGTGATGGTATATTTGGTTTTATTTTATGTATGTTATAATACTATATAGCAGCAACAGAAATACATCATCTGTGAAAATTTCAACTGTCTTTCTACGATATACAGTTGGTGATAGACGGACTGACAGATAGACAGACGGACGGATGAATAATATGTGTGATGTGTAATAGAGTCCTGTTTTAAACTTTGGGTACGGAACCCTTGTACGAAACTAAATCTTTTGAAATCCCTGCAGTTCTATTTTGTTTTAGTAAGCATTGTATACCTCCAAGTTAATGCTAACTTTCAAAGTTGTTTAATGAAACTCCCGTAAGAATTTTGTGTAGTCTTAAAAAAGAAATATTAATCTTTTATTGTTTTTTAACTTTGCTAGATTTATGACGCAGTCATTTCGACATTTTATTTACATTTTAAATTTAATTTATTTGACTTTAAAGACTTGTTTTTTTAACGTTATAAGAACGTGCCTAACGTTCTTATAACGTTTAAAAAAAACACTGATTTGAAAACAATTACCGCATATATATACATTTATTTATTTATTTATCAGATGGAAAACCAACAGCTATACATAAATTGGATAAGAAATTGAATATGCTACATTGAGCCAATTATAGGTTCTCACGCTTAGAAATATAATAGTTACATAGAGATCTTAAGGATCACTAGCAGCAGAACACAACAAAAAAAAAAGTTAAAGTCATTGTACTATTACTAGTATCACCTAGTATTTATAAAACTTCGTGAAAACACCTGGACTTGCAAAGTCTGAAACCGTCAATCTGCCTTGAGCAAGCTTGGTGATCAATTTTCATGCCCGCTGTGTAAAATAATATGTAAATTAACTTAAAAATAAATACGTATGAAAATAGTATTACTATTAATTTTTGACCTTTTTAATTCAAAACGAAAATGATCCCTATGATTTTGATTTACCTATCAAGTAGTAAATTTAAATTATGAAATCACGTACGCATATCTTAACTTTGCACACTTAAAGGCCTATTCAGACCTAAGCGGTATTCGCTACCCCCTGCGGCAGAGAAAACCCAGTGGGTATGCGGTAATATTACTGTTCAGACCTAAGCGGTATTCGCTCGCTACGCTACGCGGTGGTCGCTCTAGCCGCGGTACTTGATACTAAATACCTGAGCGAAACCCGCGCGGTATGTTCCTCTACCCACAGCGGCAGCGAATATCGCTCAGGTTTGAATAGACCTTAATATAGCATTCGAGAATTCCAATTTATCATAATGAAAGGGCATCGGAGCGCTCCGGACGTCAGTACGGCCCAGATATTAAAATAATTCAGTTCAAAAGTAACAAGTGGTTCAACACATACAATGACGATGACGCCTGTTTTCCCCGAAGGGTTGGACAGAGGTGTACAGTTTGCCGGTATGTTTTAAGTCCCATGTAATAGGGGGCGAGCCTATTGCTCTTAACCGGGCACAAATCCTAACTCCGAGCTGCTACTGAGAATTTCATAGAAAAACCCAATAACACTTTTTGCTCGACTTGAGAATCGAACCTAAAACCTCAAGCGTAGCAGTCGCGCTTAGGACCACTAGGCCAACGAGGCAGTCAAGTAACAAGTGATCCAATTTAGTCGGAAATCTATCTGAAATACGTAACAATATCATTACTGGGTACTGTTGGACACTTCGGTCCTTCGAGGCTATAAGAGCGTGTAGACACGAACATTTATAACGATTTCACTTTTTATCCCAAGGTTTTAGTGACGTTTTTATGGTAGCCAAAAGTAAGTTGTTCAAACATTTCTGTATAACATTGTGTTATGACTTATTGAAAGGAATGATACCGGGTTATTATGGTCTCAATGTAGGGCAAAGGCCTCTTTTATACAAACTTATAGACTAACATTTTTACTATTAATCCAAGTTCACTAATGTAAGTGATGTCCTAGGAAAATCGTAGGGCATCTGAAAACTCGACCACATATTTTTAGCTCCAAAAATAAGTAAAGAATGAAAACATTTTTTGGATTCACTTTTTCTCTTAACATATTCTACAACATAGTAAAATAAATACATACACCAAGTCAAATATTTAGTATCCTACATTTCAGTAAACAAAATCCCTGTCCAGTACAATTCACAGTGTTATTTGACTAGAATACATATAAACAACAGCTACGATCCGTTCCTACAAATCCTGCACATCACAAACAATGGTTCTAGCAACAATAGGCATAAAGTGCCAATATGTACGTTCGTACGACTGACTACGTAGCGTTGCGGAAAACATTGATTTTCAATTTACTGAATTCGGATACCAGCCTACCGAAATTTGATAAAAACCATCCAAGTGAGTGTCGGTCTCGCGCACGATGGGTTCTGTATCATTTTCTGTCAAAACAGCAAAAAAAACATGTCTGTTGTATGGTAGGCGGTAGCCCCCTTTAAAAAATTGATTTATTTTAATTTCATTATTTATTTTTAAAGTGAATAATATTCTGTGAATATTTCAAGCGTCTACCTGTTACCGTTATTTATATTGAGCAAAAACAACCAAAAAATGACACGTTTGTTGTATGGGAGCCCCCTTATATAATATATATTTTATTCAATTTTTTGAGATTTTGTTGTTATAGCGGCAACGGAAATACATATAATCTGTGAAAATTTTACTTGGCTAACTATCACGGTTTATGAGATACAGCCTGGTGACAGACGGAGAGACAGACAGACGGACGAACGGACAGCGGAGTCTTAATAATAGGGTCCCTGTTTACCTTATGGGTTCGGAACCCTAAAATCCCGTAGTACGTAGAAC
The DNA here is from genome assembly GCA_932526535.1 of Caradrina clavipalpis. Taxonomy (NCBI): domain Eukaryota; kingdom Metazoa; phylum Arthropoda; class Insecta; order Lepidoptera; family Noctuidae; genus Caradrina; species Caradrina clavipalpis. The sequence goes on from OW052110.1 coordinate 6,792,450, forward strand.
GAAGAAAATCTGCTACTTTATATTATTATATTAAAGTATTTCCTCATTATATCTTAGAACGTTTTATTGGCGTTAAATCTGACGGAGAAATGAAAATACCGATCAGAAATTATGCCTTTCATTTTATTATTTTATGAATAGCGAAAATGGATACGTTATTATTGGTGCTAATATTGAAATAGCTTCGTTATTTTTATTAGCTTTCAGTACAGATTTATTAGCCTGGTATTGTTGACATTATTTTTATTAAAAACTTATGTTTATGACAACGATAAATAAGGAAAGTTTGAGAGCTTGCTCGGCTTCAAAACCTAATGCCAATAAATAGGTTTAGAATACACTAGTTTCTGGCCACGATTTTGTTCGCGTATGAGTCAAGTATACTATAAAACATATTGTACACGCAATAGTGTAGCTTTCTATTAGCGATTGAGTTTTTGTAATCGAACCGAGATCGCCTCTTACTAACAAACAAATAATTTTACCACTTTTAACATTTATTAGTTTAACATCCTATGTTTGTTACTCTTTTGAGCTTAAACGGCTGAACGGATCTGGATGAAATTTGGCACTGAGTTAGATTGTAGTGTGAAATAACACATAGGATACTTTTTATCCCAAAAAAATGTACGGTTCTCGTGGGATAATATTATATTGGAGCGGGCGAAGTCGCGAGCAGAAGCTAGTTATCAATACAGAAAAGTTAAACTTTCATTACGTTTTATTTAATTCTGCTTAAACTATTATTTTCCATATTAAGTGTTTATTATTTAAATATTGAAAGAATATAAATCGTAAATCGTTCTTGGAACTACCAATTTTCATCTGTTCAAACAATTTATAAAGTTTAGCAAGAATATAAAAGAAGCTGTCATGTAAAAGAATATTTTTTCGGAGAACACAGATCCCTTTCTGTATTGAATAATACACCAAATTGTTGTAATTCGTTGCTTTTGGGGCTTACAATACTCTGAGGGATCATTTTCTTGGATCTCAGATGATAGCTGAAATAAATAGCGGAATTCCGAATTCGATGTGTGATTTATTTTACTTCTACTGATTTGTTACGATTGAAAATATCATTCTGTGTCTGTCGGGTGCTGTACCTTAGTGCGTCTTGGTGAGCGTTTCTTTTTTATTAGCCCGTGCTGTCCTTCTGCTGGGCAAAGGCCTCCACAATTTTTTAAAGTATTGCCAAATAAAATGAGATACCTAAGATTAATATTATTCAGTAATTCAAGGGTTATACCCGCAATAATAATAATCTGTGTTTATAATCTAAGATTGTTTTTTTTTTTTTGGTAGAACGCGGTAGTCTCCGGATGTAGTTCCAGAGTTTTATTAGTAGTACGATTCTAGAAATCATGTCGCTATATATAATAAAAAGCTACCTTGAATGCTATATTATCATTAAAAGAAATAGGGATCCAGAATAAAAACACAATCATGGCGAAAAACAATCGCAGTTGCGGGTAAAAGCTAAACACGAAACCTCGAAAATTACTTGACATATGAAGCAAAAATATGCAGATAGTTAAGTCATTTTAGCAGCATACCTTAGCTATGAACAAATTTGACTTTGACTTCCATGCAGACAAATTCACGGGCAAAATCTAGAAGCAGATAATCGAAATAAAGTACACATACACCTCCTTTTTCATTTCATTTATTATTTACATTTTACACGTGATTTTGATACGAAATTCGGAATTCTTTAAGGAAAACCAATACACAAGGAAAGTAGCGAAATATTTCAGTTACGTGTGCCTAAATACGACACAACATAGGAGTCACGAAACATGTCGTGTACCTTTCCGCAACTTATTTCACAAATATCTGTTTATTTTAACTCCATGCGTAGAAGTTTTCCAGAGGTTAGGTTCGGGCCTGGGACAAGCGAGCGGAGTATACGCGATGCGAATTTGGTGGACTTTTAAACTGGCCTGACTGGGACTTTTGGAACTGCCTCGTTGTCCTAAGCGCGACTGCTCCGCTAGAGTTCTAGGGTTCGATTTCCAGGACGACCAAAGTGTTATTGGGTGTTTCTATGAAATTCTCAGTAATAGCTCGGAGTTAGGATTTGTGCCTGGTTAATGGCAAAAGGCTCACCCCCTGGTACATGGAACCTAAAACATATCGGCGGACTGTGGGAGTATATTGATACATCTCTGGTTAACCCTTCGGGGAATACAGGCGGATGATATGTTATGGGATGTGATGTGATGTGTTTTAAACTAGAAATATTGATTTTATTCATAACACGGCACGGTTGGCATAGTGGCTAAAAGATTGGCTACTGAGATGCGTGTCCCAGGTTCTCGCGAAACAAATATTATTATGACCTTCACAGATAGTTGTTCTGTATCTGGCTGTTTGTGTATGTTGAGTTTATATGTTTGTTAACGCACCCACGATACAGAAGAAACTCAAAGCACAGGCAACATCTTCAAAAAAAAATGGGTGGAGGCTCTTCTTTTTAATACCTTTGTTACATAAATTCAATAAAATATGTGCTTGGACGAAATAACGTCGGTAAAAATTTGCCCTACAGTTGCATAACTATAATGCATTCCTCTCTCAGTACTTCAAGCATCAATCAACTAAATCCTCTCTTAATATCAATAAATCGTACTAATCGTGCTTATCGCATTAAATAAGTAAATAAAACAAAATGCAAAAGAAGTATCGTACTTCCAATTCAAAAATTAACTCGACATTATTCTCGGCGCGCTCGTACCACGCCTACTCAAGTTGTATTATTTCTTTTAGCCAAAGTATTTCAATAAACCTAAAACTGAAAATATACCAAACATTTGCAATTTTAACTCAGCGTATAATAATACCGAAGCTAAGTTTTAGAACTATGTCAATGTATTTTTTTTTTTTTGTTTGTAGAAATTGCGATATACGTCTATAGGGGAGCAAAAGTATCTGACCCAGAATTTATTATTCTTTAGGAATACATGACTTTATAAACCTCCCTAATTAAAACTTATACTTACGTTCGTAACATGGTTTCTTTTTAAACAAAGGCTGTTTTAAATTTTGTTTTGTTTTTCGGGATGATAGGACCGATTTCCCTAAGTTTTTGTAAAAGAGAAATTGCTCTATTATTATTTAGTAAATAGATACCTACCTATATAATATTACCTAGATATATTTATAAATAGATATGTTTTTATTTACTTATTTAACTTTATGCACAAAAAAAAAGTACAAGTGCGGACTTAATGCCTATGCTTTATGCCTGTTTTTCTATTAACTAATAGTTATTATTAAGACTTAACTAAAAACCTAAAAGTTTATAAAAAACAATGACATGTTCAAACCTTACGTTGGTGTATATATATATAATTATTTATAAAAAAGAAAGTTCGATAGATAATGATGAAACTTTAGAGGGTTGTATTGCGAAGGCCCGCGAGGAATTTTTTTGGCTAGAAAAAATACATCAGAAACTAAGTTGCGGGCAGTAGCCCTACGATACTTTTTTGTTCCGGGGGAAAAGAGCTTTTGTGTATGTTGTACCCTGCCCTGGGGAGGGTAGAGGCTGCTGTCAGACTCTTACTGACTGCAAAACCGACCTAATGTAGAGAACATTAGGTCAGTTTTTTTACATTTACATTAGCTCACATTTAAGACAGGCATTCTTAAAGTTACTTCAACGTCATTGCAAACATTTTTTACCTCAAAATCTATTAAAATTTCTAAGTTATTTACTACCTAATAGTTTACAACAGAAACATCAGTTTTCCAGCGAAAACGTTCTACTTCAATAGCACTGAACCATAACACAATACCTGCCAACTTTCGAACCTATTCAATAACATTATTGGCGAAGTTGGCCGGAAGCGACCCACATGGCGAAATGTTTGCTGCAAATGACTGCGGTTTTATAGCGGTCACGTGGCTGTGGCGGTGGCGTGGCTGTTGCTTGGACAGATACCGGGTTTTCATTTTGAAGATACTTGTTTATAAATTACCTACTTGGTTTTTGGCCCGCGTAAATGTCTGTTATTGCGGATACATATGAAGGATAATAAGTAGTATATCGCCTTTCTTGGGGTTCAAACTTACCCCGTACCAAATGTCATCAAAACCGGTATAGTGAAAGCGTTATGGTGGGTCCACACGATACAGACTGTTGTCTGTACAGATATCTGCACAGACTATAAAGTGTGAGTAAAAATTTTTACTCAGAGGTCTTTACCAAATGTCTGTGCAGACTTTTCATCAGTTCAGACTTCGATTTTAGTGAATAAATTAAGTAATTCAATAATCATGAGTTTTGCTCCGACAATCGTACAGACATGTAAGCAGACTTCCGACTTTTCTGATACACCGACATTTGTCTGTACTGATTTGTTGTACAGACAAAATTTTATAGAAGTCTGTGTTAAGTCCGTGTCGTTCCCACGGACCCACCATTAGACAGACAGAGTTACTTTTTACAATTATAATATTAATATGGATTTTCGAATATTTGCGATAGGAATTAGGTGGGAATTCTTTTTTTAAATAATAAAATAATACAAGCCTATTATTGTCCCATTGCCGGGCAAAAACCTCTTCTCATGCCGAGAAGGCACGAGCATTGATCACCACACTTACTCAAGGCGGAAGGGCGAGTACAGACCCACGTTTACTTGGTGTTATGTTTACACATAATATTTTCCGTCACCGATGTCAGTGATGTCCAAGATAGACTTAGAAAGTAGGTACTCACAAAAGTAATAGAAAAGGTCACTTTGGTACTTGCACGCACCCGGTTGCGAATTATTTTGGTGAAACATTTATTGTTGACTAGCTTTTGCCCGCGACTTCGGCCGCGTCAATTTAGATTTATTATAGGTACATTTTCCAGGATCAAAAGTAGCCTATGTGTTATTCCACATTACTATCTCTCTCAGTGCCAAATTTCGTCTAGATGCGTTCAGCCATTTGGCGTGAAGAAGAGACAAACATACACACGCACAAACTTTTGCCTGTATAATACTACTGTGATAATTATTATTTGAGGTGGCGTAAGATAATTTTATATTTGGAAGGAGGCCTTTTATGAGGCCTTTGCGCTTAGGTAGGATGTTACAGTTTAGGCAAAAAAATAAAGAAGGAATTATATATTTTACCTTGCCTAGAAATAATCTCTTTAACCAAAAATTACTACAAAGTTATTTTAACGTGGGTTACAAAATAAAAACTTAATTACTTTTTAACAAATTTATTTTATCGATACTCACCTACTCATTTCATCATGACCTTATCATTTTAAGCAGATTTAGAAAGATAGTAACTTTAATATTACTTTTACCTAGATTTATTTTACTTTAAATTAAACAGCTGTTGGCCAATTACATTAGCAAACACATAAAAATATATACATTTTTAACGACATTCCCAGGCTCATCTCACAATACTCCAAACATACTGATAAGATAATCTTCCATTCGTCCGATATAGATATAGAGTTTTATTAGCTACATGGATATTTTGCTAACGTTACTTTTAAGTAGGGATGTTACAGAGTTCGGACTCCGATTCCGAAAGTTCGTAACTTTCAATTAATTTTACACCTTCGCCTTCAACTTTGGCTCCGATACTTCGGAGCCAAAAGTTGTATCGAAGATCGAAACTTATCGAGTGATTGCATTTGAAGCGAGTGTATACCGTCAAAGTTTTTGTTTTCGTGCATGTTACTTACATATTCTTAAGTAAATTACCGTTTTATACTTAATTAATTACAGAGTTATGTTTCTATTGTTATGTTTTGACTGCTCGCCCCCACCTCCGACTCCGATTTCGACTCCGACTCCGACCTGGAATCCGAATCCGAATCTGACTTCGAATATTTTTCCGTTATAACCACTAGGTAAGATCCCACCATTTAACAGTAAAAACAACAGTATATCTAAATATTTACGTAAATAACAACTTTCCTTCACAAAAAAACGTTATGTAATATCCTTCGGCCAAATAGATCAAGCCACGACAAAGTCTTCATCATGTCCTCTGGCTGTGACTTTATTACTACCCAAGGGTGAAGCTCCTTGACACCCAGGTATGTAATATCGTACTATATGAACAACTTACTTTAAGAGACTAGTCTACACTGTCTAATACATTATCTTCCACCAGACATTTTTGTAACGTAAATGTAAATGTACAATTTTTTTCCATCTATATTTGTAAAGCTGAAGGCTTTGTTTGTTTGCATGTTTGCCCTAACCTGAGGAACTACTGGCCTGATTTGATTATACTATAACCCGTTTATTGAGGAAGGATAAAACTTATTTATTTAGGAACTATGAGAGACTTACAGCTAAAAAACAGAATAAAAAGTAGAGTGAAACTGAGAGTCAATTACAAGCCTTTACTGAAAAGAAAAACGGACTGGCACGGATGATGCCGTAACGATGATAGTGATTGGCTTATAGGCTTTATAACATCACGCTACAATCCACAGGAGCAAAGCTTAGCGACGGAACATAAAACGTCTGAAACCGCGAGGTATTACATACATTCAATCACGCCTATATTCCCCGAAGGGTTATGCAGAGGTGTACCAATGTACACCCACAGTTCGCCGGTATGTTTTAGGTCCCATTTAATTAACGAGCTTATTGCCACTATTATTAGTGACAAATATACAGGGTGCACCACACACACATACCCAAAAATTCCAAGTTAAACACAGACAATAAAACTCGTTCTAATACTAGGTATAACATATCGCCCACGAATTTGTTTCAATACCTTTTCCCGTTCCCAGAGCTCAGATTAATGTGGTCCATTCGTTTCTTTCTGTCACTGGTCACTGTTAATAATGTCCACGGTTATATATCTAGTGGTATAGTGGAGAGAGCTCTTGTTAAACTGGTATCTTTTGTTTTATTTTGGGTATATTAGAACTGAATATCACCTATACGAGTACATATTTATATTAATTCTTCTATTGATATTAGTTGGCATATTCCTTATTGGTGAGGTTCCTCAGAAAAGTCGAGTGCGCAATACTCGTAACAGTACTATAACGGGTTATAGTATGCTAGTATGACCGTGGACGAGGCGAAAGGAGTATGTGGCGTTCTGTGGTGTCTGCCTACCCCCATGGGAAAAGGGGAGAGTTTATGTATGTTTGTGGAACTGAATATTACTTATGATAATTCTTTATTGATATTAGTTGGTATATTCAGTAAATAATTGGCCCTGGACCTCACACTAGAATACCATTTGGGGTGTATGTATTATTTACGTATTTATTAAATTATTTACTACCGCCCGCGATTACGTCTAGAAGTCAAGAATACCCTAAAACAAAGCTTGGCAATAGCATTAATTTAATTAAAATAATTTTTGTAGTCCTACTATCGCTTCTGGAGATTACATTTTACATACAAATAACAAAAAAATATAAGTGCTTTATATGAACAACTCAACAATTCATACATTTTATCCTAATGTTTCTTATGCAAAAGTAACTCGTGTGTAGTGTAGTTGTTACGCTTTCATGACTAAACCATTGAACCATTGAACCGGTTTTAATGAAAGGTACGGGGCAAGTTTCAACCCCAAAAAAGGACATAGGGTACTTTTATTCCCCGACTTCGTCTGCGTCCCCGATAACCGGTATTAACGCGGAAAGAGTCGCAGGAAAAAGTTAGTTTAATATTATTTTCATCATCGTATATTGCTAAAAATACATTGACACTCCTTACTTCATTAAACACCATGTATACAGCTTTTCGTTTTATTTTTTCGCTAAAAAAACGTCACTTTTTTCAGCCGTGCCATTGGCTTAACCTCGCATTAAATTGATAGTCTATATTGCGGCATCATCTTGCTTAGCCTTTTTCCCAGCTATGTTGCGGTTGCGTACCTCCTACTGAGAAATTCCTAACGGAAAAACCTAATAACCTTTTCTGTCCGACCTGGGAATCGAATCCAGGACCCCGAGACCCCACGCATATGAGACCAACGAAGTTGTTCGGGATAGTTTATATTACGTCCTGGCTTAAAAAAGCCTTCAATTTTACACTTACTACCCGATTAGTTTATTTATTTAACCATAGGTGGCGCATGTGTCGGACTTTAGTAGAAACACAGCACTTTTGTTCGTGTAGGTACTCTTTATTGTACTTTATTGCTTTACTTAACTAAAAATACACTAGAATCCTTTTTAGTGTTACGGTCTGTTAGGTAGTCAGTCGGTGGCCGTGGTTTTGCTTTTTGTATCAATTTCAGTGTAAATTTTACGACTATTTACTGCAAATTGGTGGCTATAATCGTTCGTGTATATAATTTTCAGTTTTGTACTTCAAAAATATGGCTTATTGGATTGATTAAGGGTTCTTTTTTAATCGCCCGAGAATTTGGCATCGCTTGGTAATATTGACAACGGTGAAGGAAAACATCGTGAGGATCGGGTATCCTCACGATGATCTCCAATTTATTTCGACTCGTTATTAAAATGTAACTCTGAAATCGCTAATCCGCCTTGAGCAAGCGTAGTGATCAATGCTCCTGCTTTCTCTGTCTGAGGAAATCATCCTGTGATCCATGCATCCAGCAACAAGTCATCAACATCTATAGCCGTCCACTGTACGTAGGTCTCACCCAAAGGGCCCCATCCATTTCATCAGCAAACAACAAATAGGCAAATACCTAAAAACAACACACAACAAAATACAAATAGTCTGACATAATTTTTATTATTCCTCAGCTTGCTCGAACTCGAACTATTAGTGGCAGCTGCATTTGAATTTAACAAAGTTTAACACTCCAACTAAAAGCCTTCACTAGTTTCTGAAACATTTGGCAAGCGATTATCATAAACCAACTTTTGGTGACACTTCGAAGTCCGTGGAATTAATTGAAGTTTCTTCAATAAATAACACTGGAATTAACGAAACAGAACTGGTAAACACAAGTTTTGATTCAGAAGAATTAGTCTTTATGTAAGTATTAATAAGTTTTAAAATAAAACCAGATTGTTTATTGGATAAGTTTATAATTTTAATAAGTATTCAATTATAAGTTAGAAAAGGGGATGAATTTCTTGGAGAAATCTTTAGATAAAATTTAGAAATGCATTAAAATTTAACCGGCTTACAAAGTGGTTGTCTATATGACGTGTTTGTATGTATGTAATGTTGTTACAATTGGACAACATTTATATGTCTACAATATTCAATTGTGATATGAATCTTTCTACATATGAAACAGTGCAAGTTGAATCATAATCGGTTTCGGAGTTTTCAAGATATGGGCTGTTGAGTGTGTTATGTACCATTCAGAGGAAAAACATGCTGTCATTTTAAAGGCGCAATTCTATGCGGAACTTGTTTTTTTTTTCTAGATATTGTTATTGTTAGCCTAGTGGTCCTAAGCACGACTGCTACGCTTAAGGTCCTGGGTTCGATTGCCAGGTCGAGCAAAAAGTGTTATTGGGTTTTTCTATGAAATTCTCAGTAGCAGCTCGGAGTTCCGATTTGTGTATTTGTGTTTTTTCCGGTTAATGGCAATAAGCTCGCCCCCTATTATATGGGACCTAAAAATATACCGGCGACCTGTGGGTGTACAATGGTACACCTCTGCCTAACCCTTCGGGGAATACAGGCGTGATGGGTGTTATGCTCATACTATTTCCTAAAAAAAACTAAATACATTTATCTTTTTTGTTAAAACAATTTTGAATGTTAAATATATATTAGATGTTACATAGTATACACATAAAAGGCGGACGGATGGTCACTCCAGTGCGGAACAAGAAAGCCAATTCGAAAGACAGCAATCATCATCTGCTTAGCCTTTTCCCAACTATGTTGGGGTCGGCTTCCAGTCGAACCGGATGCAGCTGAATATCAGTATTTTACATGAAGCGACTGCCTATCAGACCTCCACAACCCAGTAATGGGTAATACGATACTTTTGGTAAGACTGGTTGTCAGACTTTTGTTGAAACACAGCAATCAATGCCAAAAATGAAAGTAAATTCTGTAATTTACTTAATTTTTGATGGCAGTCTTGATCTAAATCCTGTGGTTTAGATGAAGACTGCCATCATCGGTCAAAATGTACTGTCAACAAAAGAGATAAGCAACCAGACCGTCTAATATAGTTAAAAATTTCTTTTAAATCGGTAGTCGTTTTTAAATAAAATTAATTTTAATTAATAAACTGTTTATTTTCTATTAATTAAAATAAAATTCATTCAAAAACTTCTATGGGTTTTTGTTAAACTTTGATTTCATTAGGCGAACCTGGTTACTTATCTCTTTTGCTGACTGTACACCTAATTTACGTTACGTCTACTCCATACGATCATTCAAGGGCCTTAGAAATATACCAATTCAACATCACCAGGGACAAATGAATACTTAGAAGCATATTAAACATTACAACCGCTTGATTAAAATTATACAATAGACTTTATTTGCCAGGCTACGTACTATTTATTGTTGTACCATAATAATGGGAAATGAAAGACAAACCTTATGAATCAGGTAATAAGTACCTAAATGTTTGCTTAAATTAATGTACTTAATGTAATGCTCACGGAATGAAAACGGAGATTGAGTGAAATAAGACCAATACGCGTTGAGCTTTCTCAGAAATACCATCATATCATCTGCCTATCATCATCATCTGCCTAGCCTTTTCCCAACTATGTTGGGGTCGGCTTCCAGTCGAACCGGATGCAGCTGAATATCAGTATTTTACATGGAGCGACTGCCTATCAGACCTCCACAACCCAGTAATGCGTAATACGATACTTTTGGTAAGACTGGTTGTCAGACTTTCGGGCCTCTGACTAACAGTAACGCCTGTCAAAGATCCACAAATGACAGCCGGGACCAACGGCTTTACGTGCTTTCCGGGGCACGGAGGAAACTCGTTATGGTAAATGGTCACTCATCCACAGACCAACCTCGGCAAGCGTGGCTTAACCCGGAAGATCGGTCTATGCGGCTGTAATTATTTAGCCACGAGCTCCTTATATCATATCATATCATCTGCCTATGTGGGCCCGAAATACCGCAAAGCAAAATTCATATGATACCTACCTACCTATAAGGTCCTACAATCCTATTTCCTATCCCTTCCATATAAATGCAAATGCTTGAGAGCATGGATGGATAGATGGATGTATGTTACTCATTCACACTTTTGTTGAACCTCGAACGAAATTTGCTGAAAGGCGCACATACATGGAGCAATGTTGTGTTTTTTTTTGTTTGATTAAAAATTCCCAGATTTGCAATAATTGTGTTAACAAAACTTTTGAACAAAATGTAAATTATAATGATATTTTTTAACTCCCGACTCAAAAAGAGGACTGTTATAAGTTTGACATGTCTGAGTGTCTAGTCCCACGACGCTTATCTTAAAAAAAAATAAGATCTTTTAATGAAATAAAACGGCCGGGAGCCATCCATTCATACATTTTTTTTTTTAGTTTTACCCTATATATTTATTAATAGTACGTACACTGAGGACGAACAACCCTGTCGCGGAAAATCAACCATCCAAATTTCAACGCTTATAAACACGCACATACCTTTTCGCACGAAAAAATATCGTCGAAAAATGGCGTCGCATACCGTTACAAAATATTCGAACGCGTAGGTACATGTTCCAACAAATACACAGCTCACAAAACAATTACACTTAAAAGCTTGCAGTCCTCCAATTCGCAGAACAACCAACATATTTTGCAAAACAACCGACATTTTTCGCGAAACAGTAAACGTTATTACCAGTGCCAGCAACTGTTATTGGCTAGGGCTGCCATCCGTCCGGGTTTCCCCGGATTTGTCCTAGTTTAGAGGGCGTCCGGGGAGCGTCCGGGCGGGGCTGGCAAAAAGTGTCCGGGTGAAACCCGGACACTTTTAGTGTCCGGAACCTAACCTAACCCAACGGAACTACATAATTATATGACATAAAATTTGTTGAGACATATGTATTTGGAGGAAACGCCCGGGTGTCACCACTGCGAGGATCGCCCCGAGGACACGGTGGAGCACACATTGGCGGTGTGCCCCGCTTGGGCGGAGCAACGCCGAGTCCTCGTGGCGGCCATCGGCGGCGGCGACCTCTCGCGTCCGGCACTGGTTCAGGCCATGGTCCGGAGCGAAAGGGAATGGGAAGCAGTCGCCTCCTTCTGCGAAGCTGTAATGCTAGAGAAGGAGGCGGCGGGACGGGAGAGGGAAAGGAGAATCCCCCGTCCCAGCGGCCGCCGCGGTAGACGCTCCGGGCGTCGGGAGCCGCGAGACGACTCCCGGCCACCGTAGACGCGGGTCTGTGGACGGTGAGCAATGGGTAGCTCACCGTCCGTACGTTCACTAGCGACAGACCGTGTCGACGGCGCGTTCGTGTTCCACGCGCGCCTCAAAGAGATGTCAGCAAACTTGGATGGGGCCACTGAGGGCCGATGCCTGCCGGGGCTGCGGGTTGTTCGAAAGAGATACCGCGCCCCCGGAACGCAAAGGGCACATGAAGGAACATAGACGGGTTTTAGTCAGTAAAAGTCTGACACTCCCTCCCGCCCCGCCCAGGGCGGGGGAAGTTATTTGATGATTTCCCGTCTATAAAAAAAAAAAAAAGTTGATTGTGTCAAACATTGTTAAATAACTAACAAACAAGCTGCTTAAATGAATGAATACATTTTATTTTTATTGTTATTTTTTTTTCTGGGATGTCCGGGATAAATACTGAATTTCATCCAAATGTCCGGGGTTTTTGAAGTGTTTGTCCGGGGTCGGCAATTTAGGTGATGGCAGCCCTATTATTGGCAAAACTGACTTTGACCGCAGCATGCAACAAGATTGCCGAACTTTGCCGAAGTTTGCCGATGCGGTACGAAGTACAATCACGCGATTAGTATGTTACTGTAAAACTGTGTTTTGTTTACTGTCTGTTCCACTTCCACATGTACTTACATGAGTCATGGCGTCTCCAACTTTTGTAGTAGTGAATTTTTTTCATTAAGTCCTTTAACTATGTGCTATACCTGAAACAGTAAAATCAATATCGTAACAAAAATTTGCACTAGTCTATCATGGATTTGGTACATGATTGTGGACCCCCCTATGAATATAATTTTTCGGCCGTCGATAAAAAAACAGCTTTTCTTTAGATTTTGTTCATGTACGTATTGTATATTGTACGGAACAACTTTTTTCACTAACCGGCCAAAATATTGTGTACTGAATGCAGTAGAAGGACTTTTTGAGTACTGATTCCATTAGTTATACAGATTGACTTATAATAATACAGTACGCATCTTTCAGGGGGTGAAAGTACTCATAAATATGAACTAATTTTAACTAGTAAGGGGCCAAATATAAAAAAAATACAGCTGTTCCTTACAAAAATGCGCTTTATCACGATTAGAATGTGTAGAACAACAATTTTTTTTTTTGTATATTTTTTCCGTGCACACGTTTTCTGTCACCAAATTGCACGACTCGCAGAGAATTAAAATTCACCCTGTATAGAAAATGTATTGTCATACAAAACAAGGTTCCTTTATTCAATTACTCACAGCAAAACATTCGATTTCAGTTAGACAACTGAAAAAATAAAAAACAAAACAATAGCAATGACGAACGGGTTCAGAGTGACAGAAGTTTTTTAATCTGTTTGCCGTGGCTTTGTCGCGCGACAATTGTTGGGAATATTCCCGACAAAGTCCGCTTTAAAGTTTTTCACAATCGACACTGATTACCTACTATTTTTTTTTCCTATTTATGTTTTGTAATTTATTTTAATGATTGTGAAATGGATTTGTCGTGTTTTCATAAAGGTAGGCTGTGTATCAGTTTATTGAGCTTATGTAGTAGGTACATTACAGTGACAAAAGTGGTTTAATAGGTCATACAGCGATTTTTTAGCTCTAATTAAATTACATCATCATCATATCAGCCGCAGCCGCAGGACATTCACTGCTGGAGCTAGGCCTCCCCCATAGATTTCCAAAAAGATCGGTTGGAAGCGGCCTGCATCCAGCGTTTTCCTGCCATCTAAATTCTAACCATACCTATTCATTTATTTTTTTGTACATTTACTTCTTCATTTAATTGGTACACCAACACATACAAAACAAAAAAAACGGTGGTGACATACATAATGAACAGTTAACCCTTTACTAACAAGGGCTAAAGATACCAACTCCCGTCGGTCAGTGGAGTCACATAAATTCATGTCCCACGCCCACACGATAGCACCAATTAGATCGAGTAAACAGTATCTTAGCAGTAATTATTCACACCATATCGCGCCACTTCGGGGCGGTATGTTACTGTGAGGAACATAAATCAACACTCGTGTCAGTTTGTCACGTCCCTTGTGTTACGGTGTGACGAACAGGACAGGCTGAATTGGGATGTCGACACTTTTAAAAGTATTTTTTAAACTTAATAAAGAAAAATAGAATGACCTCAGGGAAGCAATTTTACTAACTTTTAGGAACGATGGCATCATCTATCAAATGTCAAAAATGTGTCTAATTTTTATATATATATAAAAAAATACATAAACTGACTTCTTGTCTATGGGGGTAGGCAGAAACCACAGAACGCTACCTGCTACGATCCTTATATACTTCTTCAGCCTGGTACATGTTCATATATCTGGTAATACAAACACGCATCATTTTTTTTATGCAGAGTTGACCACTTGCCATCATTTGGGCCGTCGGCTTGTTTGCCATCCAAAAAAAGCGATGAGACTCAAAAATCATTTACTCAAGTCCATGGTCAAAGTTTTCACTAGGAGACGTTTTATTTCACCTTCATTATTTACTATTTCTTCTTTAAAAGCAAATTTCTCCTTTGAATATTTATTATTAGTCTAATAACTGCCCAATTAGTAGCAACCGCTTTTACTTAATACTAATTCCTAAACCCCGTCTGGTCAAACTCAGAGCCGACCCCAATATAGTTGGGAAATAGCTGGTCGGGCGCAAACGAGACGGAATAATTTATGATCTTGCGATATCCGATACTATATCTCAGTGGCTAAGATAACTCAAATAACATGTTTTTTTTTAAACGTGGGTGTGATTTTTGGCCTACTTTTGAGGATATATAGACGTATACTGCTCTTGAATAGTCAAGTCAGTTGACTAGTGTACCTGCCCTTTGGTCTTGTGGTCACAAACACGCTTGCTCAGCTAGGTAAGCCTGACCTGAGAAAAAAACCTAGTATTTTTTTATGCCATTGGATGGCAAACAACCCCACCATGGCCTACCTGATATTAAATAGTCACCGCTACATATAGACATCTGCAACACCAGAGGTCTTGCAAATGCGTTGCCATCTCAGAGATAAACTTGTAATTGCTCATGTAATTATACCGGTACTATGGGTACCGGTGTAATGTATAATACCGCCTTCAAAACGGAGCACAGCAACGCTGCCTTGAGGCAGGAATACGAATGGTGGTAGTACATTCTCGGACAAACTAAGGAGTATGTCCGAAAATGTACGGTGAACAAAAGAGATAAGTAACCAGATCGTTTAATATAGTCGAAGTTTTGTCTCAAGCCAGGGGTAGTTTTTAAATGAAATTTAATTTAATAAAAAAACTGTTTTTTTTCTATGAATAGAAACAAAATTTATTAAAAAACTTCTATCGGTTTTTAAAAAAACTTTGAATTTATTAGGCGACTCTGGTTACTTATCTCTTTTGCTGACTGTACTAGTAAGTAGTAGTTACTAGTATGTAGTGTAAGTAGTAGTAGTAGAGCACTTCGTGAAGGCACAAAGAGCTCTCTACTACTCCTTACTAAATTTCCAGGTCGGGCAGGGTGGTTTGGATCTTCAATTAAGAATTTCAATAGTGCTTTAGTTATTTGTCCCGCGCCTGATCTCACCCCGGGAGTGTTAAATGGCCATATCGTCTATGTAGGAAAAGGGACACAATAATTGTTTGCACTATAATATCTCCTACGTCCTTGGGAATAAGTCTCCATTAAGGTTGGCCACCGTGATCAAAATCCACTCGATAAAATTTGTTTACAATTGTACTCACCTACACGTGTTTTGCCTCTCAGCAGTCACCCTATTGCTTCCGTATTTACTGCTTTATATACCTACACATAGAACATAAAATCAATTCAGGTACAACGTTGATCTCTCACTTTGTAAGACACAAAGGTAAAAATATGTTGCGAACATTCATAAATAATTCTTCGACAACGTGATAAATCTTATTTACTCAAATGTATGTGCATTTTTACACCCGGAGGGAAGAGAATACTCTACAAGTAGCTACCTATGTTAAACGATGAAAACAGATTATTGTAGTACTCTTAAATTGTTCCTGGATATGCAGTATCTTTCAGTTAACTTATCTGATAGATAAGTTTATCGTTAAAGACTAAGCTATTGTTTTTTTTCTTTTTTAATTACACTATTAAAAGTCAGGTTATAACGTCATTTACAAGAAAAAAAAATATGCCATCACGCCTGTATTCCCCGAAGGGTTAGGCAGAGGTGTACCAATGTGCACCCACAGTTCGCCGGTATTTTTTTAGGTCCCATGTAATAGGGGGCGAGCCTATTGCCATTAACCGGGCACAAATCCAAACCCCGAGCTGCTACTGAGAATTTCATAGAAAAACCCAATAACACTTTTTGCTCGACCTGGGAATCGAACCCAAGACCTCTAGCATAGCAGTCGCACTTAGGACCACTTGGCCAACGAGGCAGTTAAGATGGAATATAAGTGTGGATAATTTTAATTATTTTGTACTTGTGTACATTTGAATTTATTTAGGTAAGTAATTGCTTTATGTTCTTACTAGCGGGCCCGGCAGACGTTGTCCTGCCCTGAAAGTCCAGTTCTTGCCTACCCTACCCCACCTAACTACTCCATCAACCTATCTACCTACATACTTACTCTACCTACCTATCTACCTACCCTACCCCTACATACCTACCCTACCTACCTACTTACCTTCCTATCCTACCCCTACATACCTACCCTACCCTACCTACCTACCTACCCTACCCCTATATACCTACCCTACCTACCTACTTACCTACCTACCCTACCCCTACATACCTACCCTACCTGCCTACCTACCGACGGGATAAAAAGTATCCAGTACCTGAACTTTGTAGACATTTTACAAAAAATAAATTTCTGAACGCACACATGATGTCTTCAGAAAAAAATAAAGTTGTGGCTCTCAGCAAACAGGCCATAAGCCCCAAAAAAAAAAAATTGTTGCTACACTATTTGACAGGATTGGACAACAAATGTTTGACATGTAATAAACAAATCAGCATCTATTGAAATGATTAATTATTTATTACACATATCGAGTTTTCATTGTTTTTAAGATGTATTCTGCTATTCGGGACGGAAACAAATCCAACAAATCAAAAACCATGGCAATCGGTCCAGGCGTTCTCGAGTTATAAGTGTTGTAACAAACACGACTTTCTTTTATATACAGGAAAAATTTTTAACCTGTGCGTAAATTTTGCCATAATAAACTTCAACACGTTTTATTAAACACGTATATTTTATTTTGATATGTCTTAGTACTAAAAAAAAAAGTTATCGCTTACGAAACATGTTTACTTAAAAACCATATTTCATTGTCACTCGGCGCTAGCGCATTCCCCACCCCCTCACCCCAGCCATGCGCCCGGGCGGCGGCGGCGGCCGCGAGTTTTCATTGATAGTATGGCGAATAGATTATGTCCTGGATGTTTTGCTTATTTCAAACTCGGATAAGGATGACACTTTTTTTTTTTTTTTTTTTTAACTAATCACGGAAATGTGTTCTATTACTGACACTGAACTACCAAAAAAAATTTACGCACTGGTTAAAAACTTATCCTGTATATAGATATTAAATTTCAAATTGTGATTCTTTACTCTCATACAATAATTTGCACCTGCCATGTTATCTCTTCACCACCTTTGGTTGACAGAATGCCTAAGGCATTAAGTGCACCTTTGTTATTTTTTGTTGCATAAAGTTTAAATAAATAAATCCTTCAATCGATCGTTTAGAAAGGCATAAAGGACAAACCAACATACAATTATTTTTATTTAAAAACATTTAACCAATCTCACCTCGATGCTACTGTACTGCTTATAATATAAACAAACAAACAAACAACCAACGTTCAACTTTGAATTTGTAAGCACTATTTAATTTGTAATTTCAACGACTTTCAAACAGTCTTCAGTATTAACCACAGTTACCGTCTTCATTAATTCGCCGTCCAACTACAAACCGTTTCAATTAATCAATACCAAATACTAACAGACTTAGAACTGTCTATTATCATTTTAATATTGGACTAATTATATTCACGATCTTGATGCTCTAATGGTTAAGGCACAAGTACTGATGCGACTTTTTCCATTAAGGTGCAACCTCCACGGTGGCCTGCCAAATTCAAATATTCTTACGTTCTTTGCAATTTGCAAGTCAGTATTAGGTTTAATGTTGGTTAAAGTAAGATTCGCGGGCGTAAGAAGTATGTATTTTCAGAATCATAACCATTAAAATCAGTAAAATAACTCCATAAGTCGGTATAATTCCAAAATGTCAAGATTTCATGAAATAGTCATTCGTTGGGTTTACCTGGCCCTATGGAGTTTTAAATGGTTATAATTCTGAAAATACATACTTCTTACGCCCGCGAATCTTACTTTAATCAACATTAAACCTAATACTGACTTAAAAATTGCAAAAAACGTAAGAAAAATTGAATTTGGCGGGCTACCGTGGAGGTTGCACCATAATATACACTTTCTAAGTTTATCTTGGAGAATTCAGACATCGGTGCAGGAAAACATCGTGAGAAAACTTGGACTTATAATTTATATGAGTCTGAAATCGCCAATTCACTTAAGCAAACATGGTGATCAATGCCTGTGCCTTCTCTGTATGAGAAGAGGCCTTTGCCCTGCGATA
The DNA here is from genome assembly GCA_932526535.1 of Caradrina clavipalpis. Lineage (NCBI taxonomy): Eukaryota > Metazoa > Arthropoda > Insecta > Lepidoptera > Noctuidae > Caradrina > Caradrina clavipalpis. The sequence continues at coordinate 6,811,394 of OW052110.1, forward strand.
GGATAATAATAGCTGGTATTATTATATTATTTTATTTATCATTCACGATATAATCTAAAAAACGGGGGCCTCCGATCGATATATGAGCTTAATATAAAAATAGACGGTCACAATACCCTCTTTTCACACCTATAAATAAATATACGCAGTATATACGTGGCTATAACGCATTCAGAGCGCGCTGACGTGAAAATATTCGCTTCAAGTCAATTTGCGAACTGAAATGACCATTATCGTAAAGCATTTTGGTTTCATTTTAAACGACAAGCACAGTTCGCATAATGATATGAGTAAAATCTTTCAATTAATTAAACATAATGTGCGAAAAAGGTATTTCCAATTTTAAATTCGATCTACTTTACGTTACGTTTATTTCGCGTGTTAAGTTCTATGGTATACTACTATTTTCCTATACGGCTTTGCTCCCACAATCTATCTCAAGCCGCGGGAGACGCTCCGGGCGTCGGGAGCCGCGAGACGACTCCCAGCCACCGTAGACGCGGGTCTGTGGACGGTTAAAAATGGGTAGCTCTAAGTCCATACGTTAACAAACAACAGCCGTGCGATTCTCTAACATATTTCAACGCTACGCTCGACGTCGAGCTCGTCGACGACACTACTGTCAAATCAACTTTACGCACAACGCATAGAGTTGATTTTACCGAAGTTTCGTTAACCAGCTCAACGTCGAGCGCAGCGCTGAAATATGTTAGAGAATCGCACGGCAGCCCGTGTCCACGGCGCGTTCGTGTTCCACTCGCGCCTCAAAGAGATGTCAGCAAATATTCGGAGCGGCCGCTAAGGGCCCCACCGAATATTTGCTAAAGGGATACCGCGCCCCCGGAACGCAAAGGGCACAAGAAGGAACATGGATGGGTTTAAGTCAGTAAAAGTCGGTCACTAAGGGCAGGGGAAGTCAATTGATGATTTACCATCAGTAAAAAAAAACTATCTCACATGAACCATGTATTTTACAAGTTAAAATAAACAGCCTATCATAATCACCTTCCTACCCATATCCCATATCACTCATGGTCGGTACAACACGTTTTTTTTCTTCCATTCCGTCTTGTCAACCGTCATGCTTTCTATTTTTTCATATTATTCTTCATATTTTTTGTAACTAACCTTTAATGTCTCGCTGTTGGTCAAAGCCTTCCCCTGATCCTTCCAGGTATTTTTTCTTGCGCCACCTGGAACCAGCACCACACCATTCATTACATAATCCACAAGAAAAAAAAACCCCAAAAGATTGCTGCACAAAAGAATCAGTAAAAATAATTATGCTCGATAGGAGCATTATCTTTGGAAAAGAAAGGAAAACGTGACGTTACATGCTACGAAACCATCACATTATGATTACCCGTGTATAAGAATCATCCTTATTTCTTTGACAAGTCTAGGACACAAATTGCCAAATTCAAACGGATGAGCACGAATGTCTGACAGTCACGTACCTCTTAGCAGTGGCAAGGACTTCATACAACTCCTACCGGCACTCCTTCAGAAGTTTGAGACAACAGCTACTCTATCACCACTGAAGAACGGCACAAATATAATGACACTACAGGTATTTTAAATAGATTGGTTGATAGTGAACTAAAAACATAGTAAAAATGCCTACACGTTCTGTCTACCTAAATTATAGTACCCAGGTGGAGCAAAGTGTTATTGAGTTTTTCAATGAAATTCTCAGTTGCAGCTCAATTCTCAGTTAAGATTTGCGCCCGGATATTGGCAATTAGCTCGCCCCCTATTACCTGGGACCTAAACATACGAGCGAACTGTAGTTGTACATTTGTATACCTCTGCCTAACCCTGTGGGGAATACAGAATGTGATGGTATGTGTAAATTATACTAATAAAATAAAGCTTCTTCCTCTTTTTGAGTCGATGATAAACTTATAATTATTGGGCCCAGTAGGTGGGCAAGTTTATTGTGGCTTCAGTAGCGTTATTAATCTCATTCAAAGTGCAGGTGTAAAATAAGGCTGAAAAGATTTATGTTTGTTTGTTTAAACTGACCGCTAACCTATAGGACTATCAGTCGGATTGGAAAAAAATATTTTAGCGTGGTAATCAATGCTCGTCCTTTTCCTGTATTAGGAGGATTTGGTCTTGCAATAAGACAATAATAAGCTGGGTACTCACTTAGCAGTGTCGCACGTAACGTATCAGGTACGGTATCAAGTGAGTACGTAGGCACGAGCCCGCTGCGAGCCGCTCGCGCGTGGAGCGCTGTAAGCTCGCAGTGACCCGCCGAGTGGCGGTTTCACTGCGAACACAAAGGCGGCTAGGAAGCTCGTAGCTAGATACGCGGAGGACCGTGGACGAGCCGTACCCACTTGCAGGTTGATACCGTATCTGATACGTTGCGTGCTACACTGCTAAGTGAGTACTCAGCTATAGGCTGGTAACACTAAAAGAGTTGCTCATGTAAATTAACCACAGAACATTAAGCAGACCATTTGATCGATAAAAACCGTTACACACCTTTCTACCTAAATTTTTTTTGTCAAGACTAAGTAATGCTAAAGTAAAAGAACTCAAGTTCGTGGTCGCAGACGCAATGTTACGTGGTATCACAATACATTTGCACATTTAGTATGTATACGATACTTACGGGCTTCTACGTGGGTAGAAAAAAGGTTTCAAACACTTTTATGCTCCTTAGCTGAGCCTTTACTTTATTTACTTTGTTCACCTGCAATACACCGCGGTTTTACCCGTGTTGAGTTACGTCTGTGATCACTATTTTGGTCCCGTCGAACATAGCATTATAATCTGGCAATTTTACCCAAAAATAAAAAATATACACTATAAACGAAAAAAAATCTAGCTTTATTATTTTATTAAAGATACAGCTAGTTCTACTAAAATGAGTCAACCCTCAGTCGCTCAATAATTAAATAAATTATTTCATATGCCAAATGTGTAAAATTCCTTATAATAGTTTATGTTAAAACTTATGCTTTAAAATGTTTTTTTTTATTTAAATGAAATCATTTACTTCAATTAAACGATTCACAGGCACTTTTCAATTGTCAAGGAGTCGATCAGTCATAAAATTGAAGCTAGTTTACAAGCAATAAACTTCTGTTGTGTTCTGTTGTGTTGTGTGTTGTGTTGTGTTGTTGTGTGTTGTGTTCGTTTTTTTTTCGTGGTGAAATCCTCGTGGATGCCATCCATCTGAGGAAAACGGTGGGCTATGCCGGACTTTTACCAACTAAAACCTTACGGTTCCTTCTGTTACCATGTGTCGGGAGCCTGGTATTCGCATGACGCATGATTCGAGCGTAAAGGTGCTTGGAGACGCAAATAACATAAAAGAAACCCTAATAATTTACCACATACAGAAATAGCGTGTTTACAGGCATAATAAATTCCTTACTTCAAACGCAAAAACTCTTTGAAAAATTCTATATTGGATTTATACGGAATCAATTACTTGATTCACATGACCTCATTTGTACTTCACAGTAAACGGCAATTCTTAATGGAATTCCAGTCTTCGTGAGTAATTTGCTGTGTTCATTAAACTCGTCAGCCCTTTGCCGAACATAGACTTATATAATCGATTCTGAGATATATCTATACCATCTATGGTATCTATACTTATATCTATACTAATATTATAAAGCTGAGAAGTTTGTTTGTTTGAACGCGCTGATCTCAGGAACTACTGCCCCCCTAGCCAAGTCACAAACGATAAACGCAAACGCTGAGTAGGCTTTAATAGATCTTCAACTTTATGTGCTTGGTTTTAAGTTGAAGATCTAATGAAGATTGCATAGCGTTTTTGTTCGTTCCAGTCGCTAACGCTTAGAAATCGTTAATAGATTTTCAACTTAAGGCCCTTGGGTATTAAGTTGAAAATCTATTGGTAGCTACCGAGCGTTTACGATTATCGTTTGTGACTTGGCTAGGGGGGCAGGTTCGATTTGAATAAATGTTTTTGTGTTGGATAATCCATTTATCAAGAAAGGCTATAGATTATATACATCACGCCACGACCCAGAGGAGTGGAACAGTAACCAAAGACATCACGTAACGCAGGTGAAATAAGCCACGCGGATGAAGTCGCCGGTAGTTCGCTAGTATTGATATAATAGGGTCCAATAAAATTACCTTTAAGTGGTATTACATTACGTCATAGTTGGTCAACCCTGATATCGAGGGTCTAATGGTCTAGTATCGGTCTAAGTTGAGGCGGGCCAGTCGGGAATTGCGGAAGGCCTGTACGTTCCCGGGATCCCTGGCGTAAGTGAGAGAAGGGTAGTTTTTAGTCACCAAAGCCTGACTACCCGTAAAAAAAGAACCCGTACCTTATTCTTTTATAAATGTTTTACTGAATATTCTTAAAAACTATGACTTTTTTATTGCAAGAACAATAACTTCAGCCAGACCCCTGGCTTAAGGTATGGCCCACGGAAAATATCTGGCAATTATTCATAGGTGTAATGTACGACATTCCAAACTGTACTTTCTGAATTATCTATAGATACGTATACATAATTCAATATTATATTTTAAAAAATAACGATACAACGTAATTATTATTTCATTGTCAGCCTGTAATAATATCAGTTATTTCACGATAAATATATATTTACAAAAAAAAATACACCAAAATGCAATCATTTCAACAATATGACACAACAATTACTGTCGTTATTTGGCCATTATTTTTCAAATCCTATAATAAATAGCAGTATAGGTGTAGGTTATACCCGCAAAATGATAGATGACAATCACTCACATTACATTCAGGATATTACAATCGAAATTGAACCATACATTTCTATAAAGAAGACGGAAATTCCCGAAATGCGTCCGATACATCATTTCTAATGTCGATGACACAGTGGTAACAAAATGGACGAATGACAGCAAAATTGCATTTGCTCGTTCTCGATCATTCGCTCGTGAGCTTTGGACTATCGAGTATTTTAATCGAGCCATTTCAAGCGCGGTCGACCGACAATTTCAAACTGTCATCATAGTATGACATGGAAATTGTTTTGAATTCCAATTCTTGTGTTTATCTTTTATTTTATGAATATTTCTTTTATCATATCCAAGTGTTACTTGGTAACTTTTTAACGAAGTGGAGCAATTCGAGATGTCATTTAGTTTTAATTAATTTTTTATCTGACTAAGTTTTTTTTTAACTTCGTTAGATGGCATACAAGCCGACGTTAAGTGGTCACCTTTGCTTATAAACATCTGCCATACCAGAGGCCTTACAAATGCAATTCCATAGACAAAGTTAAAGTGTTTCTTGTGCGTTATTTTATGTTATTTTATATATTGAGACTGTAAACATTGTACATAGTGGGCACTACACAACATAACATACCATCACGCCTAAAATCCCCAAAGAGTTAGGCAGAGGTGTACCAATGCACCTACAGTTCGCCGGTATGTTTAGGTCTCATGTAATAGGGGGCGAGCCTATTGCCATTAACCGGGCACAAATCCAAACTCCGAGCTGCTATTGAGAATTTCATAAAAAATCCCATTAACACTTTGTACGACCTGGGATTCGAACCCAAGACCTCAAGCGTAGCAGTCTTATTTATCGAGTCTGTAACATAGTAGGTATTTACTTGATTAACACATTAGATGTTAAAGATTTGAGTGTATCTGCTGCCCACATTGAATCAACGTATCAGTTTGGACGCCGTGACAGACGACAGCTAGCGCGATCGATTCCATGCAAACGTAATATGTAGGTCTACCAAGGCCGGTCTACATTACATACATAATAAGTTCTATTCCTATAAACGTACAAATTCCATGAATAGTCTGTGCCTACTATGGTAATTTTCTTTCGAATCAGTATCTTGAACAAAATGGTGTCTACAAATTCCTGGTGAATATCGATTTTGAAAGTAAAATTATTTATAAATAATGATATGTTTTTGATTTATTATAATATATTAAAATTATCAAAAAAATTAACCTAAACTTATAAATAATAATAAAATTACAAATTGTGTTTCATTTATAAAAAGAAAGGAGGAAACATTAGTGCCCCAATGGGCTGGCACCATTGCCACGTTGTATAAATAATACTGATAATAATGCTAATTTTTTGTCCCATGAATAGGCTTGTCCTCTGGTAGTATAAATAATATTCAATTATTATTGAAAACGAATTTTCTAGTGTCTGCCCCCAAATGTGAATCACCAAACCGATTTTTTTAACCGACTTCAACAAAAGGAGGAGGTTTTCAATTCGACTGTTTTTTTTTTTCGTTGTTCGTTACCTCAGAACTTTTAGCTGAGTGAACCGATTTTGATGATTCTGTTTTATTTGAAAGCTGGTGCTTCCCGTGTGGTCCCATTTCAATTGATCTAGTTCTGACATGTCCATGTGAAAACCATATAAGTCTTAAATTTGCATTGAGTATGTGCGCGACAAATGGACGAATAACTCAATATCACTCCACCGAAATTGGTACTTGGGTTGGTAAAAAGCGAAAAATTAAAAACATTTTTACAAAAAAGACAACTAAAGCCGTCGACTTCTAAGCTAAAGCTATTTTTCCCTTTTTTGGTTTTGAGTCCGGTTATCTTTTTTGTAAAAAACTTTTTTTTTTAATACCTATCCGGTCACACTAACACAATAGAATTGACTTGCAGAGTATAGTGTTAGTAGTAGGGTTTACATTTTGCTTAGTCGATTTTGTTTTTTATTTTTTGGTGGACAATAAAGCGCCAAGACGACATGTGATCAAGCCTTTCCCGACCGTCACTATAAAACGGTACTAACCTAGTGAAAAGGTGACACGTATTTACGCTATCTAAAGCCTGCAACAAGATTCAGATACAACTGGCACAAGTTACTGATGCTGTAACAATACACCTAATTGTGATCTAGACTTGCAGTTAGACTATATTAATTCACCTATTAGGCACTTGTAAACTATTAGCTTTTTTTTTATATAGACGGGAAATCATCAAATAACTTCCCCCACACTGGACGGGGCGGGAGGGAAGTGTCAGACTTTTACTGAATAAAACCCATCTATGTTCCTTTCATGTGCCCTTTGCGTTCCGGGGGCGCGGTATCTCTTTCGAACAACCCGCAGCCCCGGCAGGCATCGGCCCTCAGTGGCCCCTTCTAAGTTTTCTGACATCTCTTTGAGGCGTGAGACCACGAGAACACGAACGCGCCGTCGACACGGTCTGTCGTTAGTGAACGTACGGACGGTGAGCTACCCATTGCTCACCGCCCACAGACCCGCGTCTACGGTGGCCGGGAGTCGTCTCGTGAAAGACGTGATAGTGCAGATCCTAATTTAATATTATAAATGCGAAAGTGAGTTTGTTAGGTATCTTTTCACACAAACAGAAACGGACATAGGGTACCTTTCATCCCGAAAAATAGTAATAAATTCTCGAGGAAAACCACAGTAACGTTCTTATGATTATAGATGGCGCCACGTGCCTTTCGAATCATGATTTAATCCGTACTAATATTATAAATGCGAAAGTAACTCTGTCTGTCTGTCTGTCTCTCTGTCTGTCTGTCTCTTCTTCACGCCTAAACCACAAAACCGATTTCAATTAAATTTGGTACAGATATAGTCTGGGACCCGAGAAAGGACATAGGATAGTTTTCATCCCGGAAATCCCCCGGGAACGGGAACTATTAATCCACGCGGACGAAGTCGCGGGCAAAAGCTAGTTTTAAATTTAACCGCCATTTACGCTGGCGAAGTCGCAGGTAAAAGCTAGTTTCCTATAAGTCGCGACTGTCAGTCGCATTACACGTCCGTTAGTCTGTTTCAAGCCTTATCCATTCACTTTAAGTCAAACACGCAATCAGTTATCAGAAGCCCATTTGTCGTTTCCCAGAAGTTTCAAGGTAACATGATAAGGTTGTACACCTTTATATTAAAATCGCGCTAGAATTAACATTCATTTGGCCTCAGAATTAACTTAGGTAAGTCTCACGTTGTTTCAAAGTCTTTCTGTATGTCGTCGCCGGCTTCAAGTTAACCAAGAAGTTTAGGCAACGTCTTAATAACTTTAATACGAGAAAGGATAAACTTTGAGGCATTAGTGAGCCGTGTTAGGTTAGTACAGCGTCTTTGAATACATGCTGTGTTTTAAGTACTTTGGTATAAGGTGCTTTGTTTTTAGTCATTCATTTTTTAAGTGAAAACTTCTTTGGCCGTGTTAAGGGATTTTCTGGTAGGGGTAAAACTTATGGGTTTACTTCACCGACATGGTAATGTGACGTTAAGTTTTCTCTATCGGCATTCGCCATGACTGCCTATCTTTTTATTATGTCTCTGTTTATTAAGCCTAAAGACGGAAACCATACCTTTACGAGTATTAGACATAGCCTAAATAATATTTTAAAAAATAATAACAGCCTGTTATTGTGCCACTACAGGGTAAAGACCTCTTCTCATACAGAGAAGCCACGAGCATTGCTTACCTTATTTGCTTATGGATACTAGGAGATTTCAGACTTTTTAGACATTAATTATAAGTCCAAGGGCGTGATGATTATATGTATGTTATTTCAGAAAAAATAACTAATTACTTAAAATGCAATTTACGTATATTTCTGGACCTTGATTGTCGCTGAAATTATATTGCGACTAGATTTTAAACGATTTTAATTGGTAGAATTGACTTGGTTCCCCAATTCTTGCACATCCTGACTCGTTTTTCTTTAACGATATGTAGTGCTGTTCAATATAATCTTGAAAATTGCATACGAATTGAATTTAGCATTAAAAACGCAAAATAATAGGATTTATTCGTTCTATCTCAAAAAGAATTCAATCTTAAAGTGTCATGAACGAGATTTTCTAAATTTTATGTGTCCGAGTATTAAACTTGTGAAGATGTTAAGTGCACGTCCGGACTGATAGACTTAAGTGGGTACTAAAGCAGGTGTATGAATAATATCAAATATCACGGATATTAAGAAAATTCAATCGGGAGAATATTACTTTTAAGTATAGCCGTTACCCGCGACTTCGTCCGCGTGGCTGATTTCACCAGCGTTAAGGTACGTCTTTGGTTACTGCTCCGCTCCCGTGAGTTGTAGCGCGATTTTATATAGCCTATGACAATCACAAAATCGGTTCAATAGATCCAGAGATTACCCTTTACAACCCCAGAGACTAACAAACCCTCTTACGCTTGCGCTCGCCACCACGAAACCATCGGAGCAGTTCATCATCAACTGGTTAGCCTTTTCCCAACTATGTTGAGGTCGGCTTCCAATTTTGAAAATTCTTTTACACAATTTTTTTGAGTAATATAGGATATATACCATCACGCCGCAGGAGCGGAGCAGTAACCAAAGACGTAATTTAACACGAGTGAAATAAGCCACGCGGACGAAGTCGCGGGTATTTCGCTAGTTCAACATTTTAAGTTTCCATTTTCCTTTTCGGCGATCCAACACCCGCTATCGGTCCCGCTTCCGCTCTAGTCACTCTGCACGAACCCTAAGTGCGCTCGCGGTTTTTATATAACGGTGCAGTTTATTGCTGGCTATTTTCTAGCTTCATGTCATATAATGTTTCCATTTGCCGTATATTGAAAATGTAATGTTACGTCGGTAGTTTAAGAGTTCCGTGTCATAAATGATGAACTAAAGACGTTAAACTTTGTTAGGGATGTGGATGGTTAACTCAATGCTGGGTTGTAGGTTGTAGTCTCCTGTGTGGTAGCATGAAATAATAAAGCTAAAGAGTTTTTTGTTGTTTAAGTCACTGGACGCAGGCCGCTTCCAACCAGTCCTTTTGGAACTCTATGGGGGAGGCCTGTGTCCAGCAGTGGAGGTCCTGCGGTTGATATGATGATGATGATTATTGTTTGTTTATTTGTTGTATTGCAGATGTCTATAACTGCCCCGTTGGTCTCGTGGTCGCAAGTGCGACTGCTGTGCAAGGGGTCCCGGGTTCAATTCCCAGGTCGAGAAAAAGTGTTATTGGGTTTTTCTATGAAATTCTCAGTAGCAGCTCGGAGTTTGGATGTGTGCCCGGTTAATGGCTATAGGCTCGCCCCCTATTCCATGGGATCTAAACATACCGGCGAACTGTGGATGCACATTGGTACACCTCTGCCTAACTCTTTAGGGAAAACAGGCGTGGTGGTATGGAAAAACATGTAATTTTCACCCTCATTATGTGTCTTTTGCCACCCGTTAGGATAGAAGGTTACTAGGCTAACCTTCTGATTTATAGTCCAATTAGCGCGATTCCTGATTAATTGCCACGAAAACAATACAACAGGCGCTAGAGACGATATTGAGCGCATATTGAACAATGGCAAACTTAATTACTTGACGCGATAACATAATGGTGGGTACAACATATTGTTCAACCGATATATATTTTATCGGTATCGACAAATCAGAGAGCGGGTTTACTATTTAGTTGCCAAAAACTTGGTGAAAGTTTGGCTTGTACTGAGAATTTAATAGAAAAGCCTAATAAAACTTTTTGCTCGACCTGGGAACTGGTTTATTCGACCGACCGTAACCAACTGGGTTATTCAACAAAAGAAAAACAAAACAAAAATGAATGTATACAAGTACAAAATAATATAGAAAGATAGAAAAGAAATAGATAAGAGAAGAGATAGATAGAAATCAAATTCCATTTTTAACCCCAGCCAAAAAACTGAATCAATTAATCACCGTTTATTAATCAAACGTCGCCACTACGCCTAGCGAGAAGGCCCCAAAACATGTCCATTCAATAAATTCTAAACGTGGCTCTGACGCTAATGTTATGAAACTGAGGCTAATGTCTGAACACGTCGAGACGTGTTGGATATGTTTGTGCAACAGCTGCATACTAGGGGAAACTTTTCTTTCATTACGACATAAAATAGTAAAAGTTTACCGTGCGCAGTGGCTGTGTAAAATTATTATTATGAATGAAAGTTGAAACTTATTGCTTTAGCTGTCAGTAGTGTACAAACTGGCTAGTTTATGCTCGACTCCTATATGCAAAACGTATACTTTTTTTGATTCCTTGAGGTATATTCTATCAGCTAATGCACGTTTTTCCCACTTAACAGATGGAGGAATTTGACCCAAAAAATTGGCTTACATAATATTTAATATTTAACATCTTCGGTACACGATTTAGCTAGGCAACCCATGTGCATTGTATCAATCTAGGTATGTATGATCTAGCATAATAATCCGTACTAATATTATAAATGCGAAAGTAACTCTGTCTGTCTGTCTCTTCTTCACGCCTAAACCACTGAACCGATTTCAATGAAATTTGGTACAGATATAGTCTGGGACCCGAGAAAGGACATAGGATAGTTTTCATCCCGGAAATCCCCCGGGAACAGGAACTATTAATCCACGAAAGTCGCGGGCAAAAGCTAGTCTTTACTATTATTTAATAACAGATGAGGGTATATTTTTCTTATACCGGATCTTGAACCATATGGTATACTCCTTTTTACTCGCGGCCTTGCACCCACAATCTATCTCACAGGAACCATGCATTTAAGTTAAAATAAATAACCTATCATCATCTTCCTGCTCTTGTCCCATGTTACTTATGGTCGGTGCAACACGTTTTCTTCTTTCATTCTGTCCTGTCAACTGTCATGATATCACTGACACCTTTCTCTTTCATATCATTCTTCCCTTTTCTTCTCCATCCGTCCGCTTTTATATTCATACCTCTTTTGTCACACGCATAATATTTCATCCTTGCCAATATCGTATAAAAATATTATTCTTATTGTTAAACAGTTTCAAAGTCAAGGCATTGACTGAAGACAAAGCGCTTTTGAAGTATCAAGAAGTTACAGTTTAAAGTTGAAGCTAGTTGCTCGTTTTTAGTTAAGTTTTTAGTATCTTTGTTCCAAGTTTGACTATTTTGGAGCGGTGTTAAGTGGCCCTATGCAGGTTTTCATTAAATTGTGAAAAAAATACACGGCTCACGAAATAATTTTCAGATATGTCTTTAGCTCATAAAATTCCCTATAAATCATTACGTAAATTTATTAATATAGTTTACACTCATTTCGAGATCTTCGAGATTTCTTTTTTGTGTACTTTTTCTATGTTTTGTTTGTATGTTTTGTTTGTTATGTTTTGTTTTTGTTTGTTTTTTGTTATACTATGGTACTACTTTATTTTCATGAAACATTTATAGATAACTATTTCCTTTGAACCCTTGACTATACACTATTTTTTTAGGCTTGTAAAATGTACCAAAACGCCAGACAATGCGACAAAAAATATGCGTTTTCGGTGATCCGTGTTCGGATAGCCCCTTAAAACTTTTGAAAAGACTACCTAGACACACGGACCATTTTCAAAGTAAAAGCGACTATAACTAAAGCTATTATTAAGTTAAAAGTGCTGTCTAGTGACAAGGCGAGCGTTGATCAAATATTTAATATTCGTATTCCTTAACGAACGCTTGGGTTATTAAATCAACTTGTTTGTATTAACTGGCTATATAAATGGAGATATTTTGATCGGAGGGTTAAGAATTAAATTACGAAGGAAGCAGGAGCACGGGTGTAGGGAAATATGAATTTTAATAAAGAATAGTTACTGTTTGAATTGCATTGAATAAGAGTAAAAAAAAGCTATTTTTTGTGTTTCATTGACATTATACATGGTTGCAGTTTTGCATCTTCGCTATTTAGCGAGCTAGCTAAGCTCCTGATATTATTCAGAGGATGGACATAAAATAAATAAAAATACATCAGTGTAATCTTAGTGCATCTAGCAATAAGAATGGTATGGCGATTTTAAAAATCACTTACTAAAACAAAATTTATTTATTTTATGATTAGCGAACTGCTCGTGATTTCGTACGCGTTTTTTATTTCACCCGCCATAAGGTACGACTTTGGTTATTGCTCCGCTCCCGGGAGTCGTAGCGTGACGTTATATATTACTCAGTAATAATGTAGTTTTCTAACGGCAAAAGAATTTTTGAAATCGGTCCAGTAATTTTGTAAGTTTGTTCGTTACATACAAAAATACAATATTTTCGTTTTCCTAATGGTGGGTCCACACGATACAGACTTTTGTCTGTACAGATATCTGCACAGACTATAAAGTCTGAGTAAAAATGTTTACTTACCAAATGTCTGTGCAGACTTTTCATCAGTTCAGACTTCGATTTTAATTAATAAATTAAGTAATTTAATAATCATGAGTTTTGCTCCGACCATCGTACAGACATGTACGCAGACTTCCGACTTTACTGGTACACCGACATTTGTCTGTACTGATTTGTTGTACAGACAAAATTCAATAGAAATCAGTGTTAAGTCTGTATCGTGTGGACCCACCATAATATTAGTATAGATAGATTGGTACTGAGACACTAGCTGTTACCTACTTGAATTTGATGAGAATTCAAAACTAAACCTTATGTACCTACTGATTCCAAAGTAAAAGTTAGCGAGTCGGGTCGCGTCTACCGAGTCCAGTTTTAATAATTTTGTTGTTCATTTCAGTGCCCCACGGAACCCAACTGTACTAATTGTGGCAACTACATAGTTAACTACAGTTGCCACTTTCCCAGTAAGCGAGTTAGCATTTCGCTACATGTTATCAATTATTCACAGCTGCGGTGTTCAAACTAACATCAGTGCGTGGTTTGAAACTATAATCCTCTTTGTTTATAAAACTCTGTTTACAATTCTAGGGTAGTGCATGCAGTTTTTATGGTTTTGGGAAATATTTTTCGGCTTTTTGCCTCGGTAGTTCTAAGCATGACTGTTACGCAAGAGGTTCGATTCCCAGCTCGAGCAAAGTGTTATTGGGTTTTTCGATATAAAATTCTCAGTAGTAAATTGGACACAAAAACCGTCATATCAGCCTCTGATATTATTAGATGCCCTTTAGATATGTGCAAAACATAGACAGGTATTTTTTTTATAACATTTTTTTTAACTCTCTCCTCAGCCTAGTGGTCCTAAGCGCGACTGCTACGCTAGAGGTCTTGGGTTTGATTCCCAGATCGAGCAAAAAGTGTTGTTGTATTTTTCTATGAAATTCACAGTAGCAGCTCAGAGTTAGGATTTGTGCCCGGTTAATGGCAATAGGCTCGCCCCCTTACATGGGACCTAAAACATACCGGCGAATTGTGGGTGTACATTGCTACAGCGCTGCCTAGGCCTTCGGGGAATACAGGCGTGATGGTATGTTTATGTGGTTTTTTTATACAGTTCAAACAAAATAAGTTCAGTGTTAGTGTATACCCGCCTTTAAATATAGTCCGAGTGTCTCTAGATTGTTCTCGTGACCTTCTTTTCCGTTATTAGGTGTACGATCAGTTGCTCACGTAGGAATAGTTAAAGTTTTTATTTTGTTTTTCCTTTTCTCTTCTAGTAGGTACCTTGAGGTACGTGTTTTAATATTTGAAAAAATAACTGGATCTTAAAGTCATAAAAAAATTGCCATGGGTAATATCTACTAGCACATAGGTACCATCACGCCTCTATTCCCCGAAGGGTTAGGCAGAGGTGTACCAATGTACACCCACAGTTCGCCGGTATGTTTAGGTCCCATGTAATAGGGGGCGAGCCTATTGCCACTAAACGGGCACAAATCCAAACTCCGAGCTGCTACTGAGAATTTCATAGAAAAACCCAATAACACTTTTTGCTCGACCTGGGAATCGAACCCAGGACCTCTACCGTAGCACACAGGCACCCTAGCACATAGGTACTCTTCGAAAATAAGTTTCTTAGGTTGTAATCAAAAAATGGTACTGAGTAACTAAGGCTTAAGAATTACTAAAAAAATATTCGTTCAACGATGCTTGCACACTCGCAGACAGACTCGCTTTCATACTCGTACCAGCAATGGTGGCCAAACGAGTGATGCAAGTAATCACCTATCGCTCTCTCACACTCGCTTATAGCCCGGCAACAATACTATCAGAACTACAAACTCGCTCGCCAACTCGTTTGAATTTTCTAGCTTACTTACTTATTTTTTTTTTCTTTAATAAATATCTTGGGACAACTCACACACGGCTATCTGATCCCAAGCTAAGCAGAGCTTGTGTTATGGTAACCAGACAACTGATATACATACTTATATATTATTATAAATACATACATATTATAGATAAATCACACCCAGACACGGGCCGCTAACCACTAGACCAACAGGCCCGTCAATTTATTAACTCGCTCCTCGCTAATCGTCCACGGCGAGACCGATGTCTAAGTAACTAATCGTCTTCTCATAAAAGTCGGTAACTGATAGATTACACACACATGTTAAAGATGTCCATAAGAAATTAAGGAAAACAGTAACAAGAAGGAAATAACAAACACAATAACTTCCTCTAACGAAGTAATGTTCGGAGCCTAATTCTGTTACTATAACGTTAACAGTCCGTGGCTTAAGTGGCGTCCGCATTATACCGTGTTAATACAATCCGGACTTCGGAAAAACTGTATGGTTTTTCGTATTGTTTGTTGACTTCTAAGACGGCAATGTGTTTTTATTGGAATTGGGTACATTTTCTTGTTGTTTAAAAAAATCTACATGTACACACGCTTGTATTCCCCGAAGGGTTAAGCAGAGGTGTATCAATGTACATCGATGTAAGCCTATTGCCATCAACCGGGCACAAATCCTGACTCCGAGCTGCTACTGAGGATTTTATAGAAATACCCAATAACACTTTTGGTCGGCCTGGAAATCGAACTCTAACCCTAGCGTAGCAGTCGCGCTAAAGACCCCAAGTAAGTCTTGGTTTGCTGCTAAAAGTAATAAAAATATGCTTTTGAACAAGATTGATTTTACGTAATTATATTAAATCATAATTATATAAAGGTGATGGCTAAATGACTGCCCCCGGGCCAGATACATTCTGGAATGTATATGAATCTTACATAGCCTCATAAAATTTAAAAAATCATTAATGAATTATGTAGTGTTTAATATTTTCCTAGCACTTTCGTGAACTATTAAACATAATAAAGTATCTAAAAAAAAACTTTTTCATCACAAACATTCGCTTATAAATATACAACCTCATTTTCGTTTTTAGTTTTATTCTTTTTCGTTTTATTTTTTGTCAGTTGAAGAAAATTATATACTGTCACACACCTTTTTTTCCTTTTTAGGCAATATTATTTTACCATTATATTATTCCCAAAAAGTATCTGAATCTTTTTTACATGAAATACTAATATTTAGCCATTCAGCATTACATTGTACCTAGTACCATATTTATACATGGTACCTGGCACATGGGGCAGTGGTCTATACTTCCATTTAGCCATCTCCTTTGTAGATAAAAAACAAAGTACTTGCTAGTTATGCAAATAAAATATTTTGATTTTTATACCGCCCGTTATAAAATGATTTCAAAAAGTGTGGCATCTAATCCGGTTTTACCCTAATATTTTACTTGAAAAATTCAGTCTGTTGCAAACTCAACAGTTATATTTTCAGTGCTGAAACCTTGAAATGTACTTATTTGTGCCCACCTTCAGCCGCTGGGTCATTATCGATTTTCTCCAAAATAGATTTGGCCGAAGCGTTGTCCAGATGATTGGCATGCTCACCTTTAGCCATGTTATGAAATATTAAAATATGGTTTGTATGTAGGGCTCTTTTCATGTGTAGGTATAATCAGAATTTTTGTTTCTGTTATTGAGAAGTTCCTATGTAGGTATATCTCCGTAGGTCAATGAGGCAATACTATTAACTTTTAGGAACGATAGTAATCTAGTTTCAGTCTGTCAAAAATGTCAAAAATGTCTAAAACAACGTCAAAAAAAAACATTTTTTTATATTAATTGTCATTAAGGTGAGATAGCGACTGACAATGTCAATGTCAAACTCTTGTAAAAATATAAATAAAATAAAGGTATTTTTGTCTTAATGACATTTCGATTAGAATACAAAGTTCCTAGAAATGCTACTACAATTACAGGTCGTCACTATACTAATAATTTGTATAATCTATCTGAAAAATAACGGAGATAACACACGAAAGATGAAATTTGAAGAGAAGCGAGTTACTTATAGTAAGACAATGACTATCCCTTTCGTGCCTGTATTTACAACAAGTCTCACCAAAAAATCCAACACCATTCTATCTTGAACACATACTATCCCTGCTTACATCTCCTAACCCCCTTAATTCTCATAACCCAACACTTACAAACAACAAATATCAAATAATAATCATCTAAAGCCGTGTTCCCACGTGTTATTAAGGCAGATCTCTCAACGCGGCGTGACGCCTAACCCTAGTCACGTGACATTTAACAGGACTGACGGCTTAACGTTCTCGAGCCAACCTGTAGCTACCACGTTATTTGAAACAATCCATCTTTGTGTAGCATTTTGTTTTGTTGTACAGATTTTACGCTAGATAAGTTCTTTCTAAGTTTATCTTGAAATTTCTTGACACACGGTGAAGAAAACATCGTGACGAGACCTGAAATGTAACTCTCGTGTTTGTATAATCGTTTGCGTTCTAATTTCAGTCTCAATCTGTGAAAACTATGTATAATTTATTAACATTTTTGTCAAAACTTTGACATTGATTGTCGGTGAGATTGTGACTATAGTTTGAACGTTTTTATTAGTTAAGAAAATTGCCCTTTTGCGCTTTATAAAAAAAATGATAAAAGTCACTTTTCGTGTATGTTTGTCTGTTTGTTCTATAAGTTCGAAATTGTGACTTTCGCCATCATTTATTCTGAAGGTCAAGGTCATGGAATATTTTACTTGTATATACCACAAAATATCTTAATATGTGTGTATGTGTTAGTCTTAAAATTAGTTCTTCAGTTCAATATAACAATTTGGTTGTAAAAAAAGATTACGTTTATTTGAAGGTTTGTTGGTGTTTACTTTCTACTAAGAAAAAAGCTATCTAGCAATTCTTAGGTCCTCTTTTTCTTTCGCTGATGTATGGCTTCAAAACAAATGTTTGTGTGGCTGGCGTCTGAACTGTTGTTTCAACTCTGTTTATCTGTAAACACGTCTGATACAGAACAAATCTTAATTCGGGAAAAAGGTTTTCTTTCTAATAAAATAAGTGTTCGTAGTTTCAGGATTGTTGACACTTTTAGGATTGCTTGCGTTAGTGTTATCTTACTTTAGATGGAGGGCCTCTGACTCATAATAGAAGGAGGAACCGTGGGGTTGTTGTAAGTAAGAGTCTGACATAACCATCCGTTCTCCCCAGGTGGAGGGAATCCACAAGGATTTCTAAAAGAAAAAAAGGGTTTTCTTACTTTTAATCAAAGAAATATTTTTAATTAAGCCATTGAAAGGTACTTTTGAATGTTATTTACAAGAAGAAATAATTAAATTTAGTTGCCCCTTTCAAAAGGTCGTGTCGTATGACGATGAATTAAAAAGAAGATCCATATTTACTCTTTTCAAATAAAAAAAAAATAGACGATCACTTCTAACATTTGAACAAACAATGAAATAGTGGGTGAGCTATATTAATCTATATAAAACAAATTATTAATTCCAAATTAATTACTTACTCACCCTATGAGGTATATATGACATATTGTAGTTATCATCATCATCATATCAACCGCAGGACGTCCACTGCTGGACATATGCCTCCCCCATAGATTTCCAAAACCTCGTGTTAGTAACTTAACTCTGAGAGTTAAGTTTTTGGCTCAAATAGGAAAGACATAAATATTCACGTAATTCAGAACTGTAACTCATTTCTTCCAAAAAATCATAAAGCTATTAGACAAAAACAATCACTCCGTAAAACGATTTTCATATTTTAATTTAATCAAATCTTTTTAAACTTTTTTACAATTTAAGCTTTGGAAACTCAGACCAACAAAAAAAGAAAGACGGCGCGCCGCGAACATCAAAAGTGAAGCCACTTTTTTATCTATGTGTGTATCGAAGGGTTGCCATTTGTTAAATTTTTTCCCTATAATTTGGGGATATTTTTGTGGGTAGCACTAGGATAATAATGTACGAATAAGATATTGTTGAGTATGGTATTGTACCACAATAGTTGCGAAGGCTTCTACTCCAAAAAAAAACGTATATTTTCAATCAACTTTATTAAATTCAAAAAGACCATAAAAAATCACTGACTCTAAAGAAAAAGTAATATAGAAATAAACGGTATCGAACAAAAAATATTCCTTTTTAAAAACGTTGTTGCTGAGTCAATTTTTTAAATTGCTGCCTTTTAGATTTTATTGTTAGTGAAATTGTTTCTTGTTTGGAAACGTGGTGAAATCGTATATTTAAGTATTTTTCAATAACACATTTAATTAAATTGACTTTATGCTCATTCTGGATCATTCCGACTATTTCTTATAGCTACTATCCATTTATTTTTTATTTCATTATTAATTGGAAACCTAAAATATTAAATACATAAAAAGAAAAAAAACTAGTAGTAAGAAATCATAATTATTTATATTAACCGAATGGGGAAATTTTAAATCGTATTATGGCAACCCTCACACTTTATGTCACTGCTTTCGTTCGTTGAGGTTTTGTGTTCCGAGTAACCTAAAATTCACAGTTTATTAATAGAGAAACAATGTTATTTCATGTACTTACAAGTGAAAAGTGATTCCGTGAGACTTTTTATGTAATTTGCTGTTGTTTTTGCAACTTTTCACTACACAGGAAGGCATAATTCTATGTTTTAAATCTAAGTTTACTTGACGGCGACTCGTGACGTACTAAGAGCGATGAGCATGGTTTTAGTGTAGGTGTGTGCGTGAGCGTGTATGTTTACTTGCAGGAGCACGGTTTTATGGCTTCACTTTTGATGTTCGCGGCGCGCCGTCTTTCTTTTTTTGTTGGTCTGAGTTTGGAAAGAATTCCTTGGTTATCATTTATTCATATTACAGCCTGGACTGTAATGGTGCGAAACGTACTCTGCTTCAGGGCTGCCTAAAATACTTCCCTACTTAAATATTGATGAAATAAAAGAAGTTTCATTTTTCTACTTTTTTTAGGCTGCGATGTGTAGACTTTTAAAACGTTTATTGCATTATTATAATACAAACTGCTGCCTGCGACTTCGTGCTCGTTTTTTTTCCACCGGTGTTTAGTTTTATCTTTCGTTACTGCCCCGTTCCCGGGGGGCGTGGGTTTATGTATGTACTAGCTTCTGCCCGCGACTTTGTGCGTGTGAAGCTCGATATATTATTCCAAGGGAACCGTACATTTTTCTATTTTTTTTATTTCGTTTTAAAAGTATCGTGTTATTCTACACTATAATTTATCTCACTGCCAAATTTCACCAAGATTCGTTCAGCCATTCAAGCGTGACAGAGTAACAAACATCCATCCATTCATCTATCCATCCTCATAATTAGGCTAGTAGGCTAAGGCAGCAGTTAGGCTAGTAGGATGTATGTAGTCACAAATGCAAAAGCAAGTCCTATCAATCCGTCATCACTCTTCGCCGTACCGACAGCCCTACAAACCGCGTTAAACACAGCCCTACGTGACTCGCGACCGCCTGTACCAGCCAATTAAATCCGGATTACCTGCGGGTTGCCATGGAAACGGAGTAATAGATTTTCACTAAACCCAGCTGGAATTTTCAGAGCTCGGCTTGTTAAATTGCAATTAAAGTTCAGAAGTTCTTGTTTGAGTCTGACAGCCTTCATAGTAGTCTGAACGTCGGAAATGCAGGTGCATGTTCAGCAAAATTGCAAGGAAATGGGTATGTTCCTTTTCACTTGGACGGTTTTGCATTTGTAATGAGGTCGGCTTTGTTTAAAACAAACATACCATGACGCCTGTATTCCCCGAAGGGTTAGGCAGAGATGTAACATCGTACGCCCACCGTTCGCATGTTTAGTTCTCATGTAATAAAATAAAATAAAAATTAAAATCTCGAGTTAAAAGTCATATTGGAACTATGCTTTTTGTATATGATTGCCATATTCTTGAGGAATAGTATAGGCTCTGTCACGTTATGGCTCAAGGGAGCGGAGCAGTAAACAAACACGTAACTTAACGTGGGTAAAACAACGCGGACGAAGTAGCGGGCTAGAAATGATAAAATAAAGTTTACAAACATTTGTTTTAATTGAAGAAAATGTAATGTAATGCGCATGTGTGTGCATTTAAGTAATTAATAAAATAAAAAAATATATAAAAAAATATACCATCACGCCTGTATTCCCCGAAGGGTTAGGCAGAGGTGCACCAGTGTACACCCACAGTTCGCCGGTATATTTAGGTCCCATGTAATACGGTAAGTATCCCATGTAGTAGGTTTAAGTAATTAATCATAAATATATACAATAAAAGTAATTTAACAATAGAAGAAGAACCAACTAGTAGTGCCAGTCGAACTCGCTATCAAAGGTTCCGTCCCTTCATAAAATATTAAGCACTACATAAAAAAACGCATTTTTTGACACCCTTTAATTACACTGGGGAACAAAATTAAACTTTTTTTTTGTTTTATCAGGGTTTTCAACTGTTTCTCACTAATTTGACGTCGCTGATTTCAGATCTATCCTTATTTTTTACACAGCAGCTATAGTTTTTGAGATACAGGTACCCCCCTATTTCGCACTACTTAGTTTGCATTTTATTCCCATCAGATAAGGAATTAAGCAAATTTCTAAAATTTTTCGACATGCTAACATTAAGAAGAAGATGTGCAAACGACCCCTAAAGTTTTTGTACCATTTGTGGTGAGTATATGTTTAAAGAATGTGGTATAAGTGTGTTTAACTTTGTGAAACAAGCCTACTTGGACTGCTTTGAAAAGTCATTAGAAGTAAACAGTAAGCCTTGGATTCCGAATTTTTGTATGTGGGAGCTGTGTTTCATCGTTACGTTTATGGGCAAACAAAAAAATACCCTACATTAAGTACCAAAGTGTTATGATTTGGCGTAAACCATTTAATAACCACGACGACTGTTATTTTTGTGTTGTGAATAATAACGGAATAAACCGCAAAAATCGTTCCAAGTGGGTCTATCCTAACTTGCAGTCTGCAATTAAACCGATTCCAACTTTTACCGATAAATTAGCACCTCAGCCCGAACCCAGTACCTTCAGTCTAACATTTCAGGAATTTTCAGAAGGTAGTGCTGATACTGTGGATACACAGGGATTTTTGATGGTCCTCAGATCAGGCAGTTAATAAAGGACCAAACCTTTATTAACTCCATGACAGATATCGAAAAATCAGCGTGGTCTGAGTTCGTTTGGGTGGCAAAAAAAAATCTTAGGAAATAGAAAGTTACCTAACTACTCTGAACGCATTGCACACCTGATGCTGCACTTCCAGCGACTCGGATGCAACATGAGCATTAAGCTACATTTTCTGTCTAGTCATTTAGACTGTTTTCCAAAAAATTCAGGCGACTTAAGCGAAGAGCAGGGAGAACGCTTCCATCAAGACATTCACACAATGGAAAAACGATACCAAGGTCGTTGGAATGCTAATATGATAGCTAATTACTGCTGGAGCATTCAGAATAATAACGTGTACTTGGCCCATTCAAGAAAGTCTTATAAAAGATGTTAGTTTTCCTTAATAAAAGAATTTAGTTCCGAAATTCATGCATTTTTCTTAAAATCTGCCACCATCGATATCTCAAAAAGTAGAGCTGCCACTGGAAAACGGACTTTAGGTTTGGAATCAGCGCGGCAAAACCATTTAGAATCAGCTATGACACTTCATAAAACAAAACCCCTGTTCCCCAGTGTTATAATACCTTTATTTTACTTTTGTTTGTTGTTTATAGACGACAGTAATACTTACGCACTCTGTAAAGATTTCAAGTGTCTACTATTATATATAGTTCCTTAAACAGATAGACGGTAAGACAGCGGAGACTTAGTAATAATATTGACAACTTTAAGAAACGAAATAGTTGAAATCCAAGAAACGGTCCAATAATTACAACAATCACTTCTTTATATCAGCATTGCCATACAACGTGGCAATGCTGCCAGCTATTTGGACACTTGTCCCATTGACAGCGATGCCGATGGATTTTTTGATGCCCTATGACCTTCCTTTTATTTTTATTAAATGTACATAGTTTGTAATCCAATTATTATTAATTGAGTTAGTTTTATGTATATTTACAGTTAAATAAAATATTCTTTAAATCGATAACCAAAACTCATCATAATAAAACTAAAAGCCTAGCACATTTTTTAATTAAAATAAATAAATGTTTATCTAGACAAAACTCATCAGCAGTGTTTCTCAGGGGAGATGACTGCAAAACTGTAACGAGTCTGAGGCAGTGAGGCGGTAAATGATAAGGCAGTGAAACAAATGAATGTCGAACAGCTTCATACCGCCCCCCTACATCTAGACAGTGCTTTCACTACAAACAAAAGAGTTTTGTCTAAGCCAAAATGAGTTTTCAGTTTTACATTTAATTAGAATGAAAAAAAAAACTAAATAATAATTAAATTACAAACTATGTACAGTTAAAATAAAAAAGTAAGGTCAAAGGGCGTCAAAAAACTCATCCGCATCGCTGTCAATGGGGCATGTGCCCAGGAGGCTGGCAGCATTGCCACGTTGTATGGCAATGCTGATTCTTTGGCCAAAGAATAGGCCAACCCTCTGGTCACGTGAAGAATCGACCAGTCGCTTCGCGATGTCGCGATAAACTAGATAATAAAAAATAAAAAAAATATCTTGGGACAACTCATACACGGCTATCTGATCCCAAGCTAAGCAGAGCTTGTGTTATGGTAACCAGACAACTGCTATACATACTTATATAATTTATAAATACATACATATTATAGATAAATTACACCCAGACACAGAACAAACAATCATGCTCATCACACAAAGTTTGTCCTGGGTGGGAATCGAACCCACGACCTCTGGCTTAGCAGTCAGGGCCACTAACCACTAGACCAACAGGCCCGTCAAAGAGATAGCTAGAAAAGAAGATGAGCGCTCGGTCCCCATTTTTTCAGTTCATTTTGACAACGAATTTCAAAGGTATCTAAGTTTTAAACGACCGGTTCTTTTATATTTTAACTCGATTTTTATTTACTTTAATCTCGACTATCTACTAGCCTTTTTTTTTGTGCGGACCTCCAATTCTTTTACTAAAATGGACTAGCTAATATTCATGTGAATTTCCGTTATCTACGGGTTTTTAATTTTTGGCGTGGAACACAACTGTTGTTGTAAAATAAAAGTAAACCTAAGTTACTAGTTATAATATCAGTTATCTGCCAGTGAAAATCCCTTCAAAATCGGCCCTGCCGTTTCGAAGATAAGCCGGAACAAACAGATTAAAAAAATTACAATTGTTTTTTGGTATATATGTTTTGTGTAAATATTATATTTAAAGCTTAAGGTACTTCTGGAAATAGTTCAGCGCCACATATTTGCAGTTATAGATAAAAAACGTATAAAAACACGTGTTTGTGCATTTTATAGGCAGTTCGCTGATAAAAAGCAATAATGTTACTCTGATAATTTTTATTGCCCCAGCCAGTTCAGATTACCCACACGACTCTGCACACAGCTTTCCATTTGTACAAACTCTCCCACATAATAACTTCATAAAACAGCTGAAAAATACAATTTCAGCCTCTTTGTTACACTTTATAAACACTGTGTAAAAAAGGTAATAATAATATTCCGGCTAAAATGGCTAAAAGCATTCATGAATATGAATAACTTTTTGTAGGTTGCGAAGAATTGAAAAAAAGGAGTCAACTGTTTCATATATTTTGGCTGAATAGGCACTTTTGTTTTTATAGAATGTGTTTCTTTTTTCTTTCATATTGTGAATGGTTTCTACTCGAAGAGTTGTTCATTTTCATAGGTGCTTTTACCTAGTGATATATTATCGTTTCAGGCTTTTAGCTACCATATATACGTATACATAATATAAATTCCCTGAAGTAGACAAATGGAAAGTTCTGAAAAGAAAATATTTTTCATACTAATGTTAACTATATCCCGGGTTCGATTCCCAGGTCGAGCAAAATGTGTTATTGGGTTTTTCTATGAAATTCTCAGTAGCAGCTCGGAGTTTGGATTTGTGCCCGGTTAATGGCAATAGGCTCGCCCCCTATTACATGGGACCTAAATATACCGGCGAACTGTGGGTGTTCATTGGTACACCTCTGCCTAACCCTTCGGGGAATACAGGCGTGATGGTATTTTGTTAACTATAAATGCGAGAGTTTGGATGTATGGATGTTTGTTGCTCAATCACGCCACAACCGCTAAACGGATCTGGATGAAATTTGGCATTGAGATAGTCTTTTCGGTAACATTCAAGCTCGTCCCGCCATCTTTGCTTTAGTCTACTGCCTACTTTTGTTACTTACGTTTTAAATACATTACTTGTCTTCGAGAACAAGGAGACGACAGTCCCTATGGGCTATAGACATTAACAAGGATAAAAAAATAGAATGTAAAGATATAAACAACGTCATGCTTATTTTTACTAAAGGGTTCAGCGACATGTAGACTTATTCTGTTCTGTCCTGCTTGTTTGAAGGGAAGTGGAAATTATGTTTTTCTTACTCCTCCGCTAAGCTTTTCTGATTAATTTCGTAGCGGGATCCAAGACAGTTGAATCGTTTCTCCGGGACTCGCCGAGCTTCATTGTCTCGGCGCTTCTTGTGGTCGCCACTGTTGATTCTGGCTTACAGGAGTTGCAGTGGTTTGGGAACAGTGTGGCGGGCTTGTCCCAATAAAAAAATGTAGACTTAAATTAAAACATGTGAATTCTATTTCAACTCAATTAAAAATCATATTTCAATGAACATTTCTCAACCGATCATCCTGAAATTTTGTATAAACGTTGTCGGGTGTACAGGGACAGACATGGAGTACCTTTCATCCCGAAAAAAGTTCTGTTACCGAAGCAACAATAATGTTTTTATAAGAGTAGATGGCCCCACTTGTAACTTGATTGAAATTTAAATAAAACTAACATTTACGCAGACGAAATCTAGTACTCATTAAAAGCGACTGTAACTATGTCTGTCTGTTGCGCTTTCATGACGAAACAACTGAACCCATTTTCATGAGGTTTGTTATACGTGTGAACTCCAAAAACGGACATAGGCTACTTTTTAATTCGCGATTTCATCTTCGCCCACGATAACCAACCAACGTTTAAGCGGACGAAATCGCGTGCAAAAGCTAGTTACAAATAATAGAAAATTTGTCACATTAATATTAATATGAATTCATCGCGTGATATCAACCGGTATAAATGTCTGTGGTTGAAATTATCAAATATGCGAATGTGGTTGTACTAATGACAAAATGGTTATAATATTGAAATCGCGTTACCCAAATGTTTACTCCGACTATTACATATTAAATGAACCATTAAAATACTTTTAAATGAGCTGGAATTGCAGTGATAGGTTTCGTACCTAATTAGGTATACATACATACATACATAGTCTCACGCCTTTTTCCAATGGGGTAGGCAGAAACCACAGAACGCCACCTGCTACGATCCTTACATACTCCTTTCGCCACATTCATACATCTGGTTATACAAGCACGCCGGTTACGAGTAGTGCGCACCCGGCCTTTCTAAAGAACCTCACCAACAAGGTTAGGGTAGGTCTTTCTAGGGCGTCGTTTTCCTGCGTTTCCATATCACTCACATCTGCCATACAAATAAATTTGGTATATAACATACTAGTTTCATAGAATAATTTTAACCTATGACTAATTTAGTATTAAGAGAACAATTACTAGCAAAAATGTACCTATACTTTTAGACCATCGCGTTTTTTTGCTCGTTCCAATAGTGTAACTTTTAAACTGCCTTCTTCACACAATTATAAGAACACGCTTCTTGTATGGAGACTTAATTAATTGTTGTTTTAGAAGATGAAAATTTTAAATATCTATCTATTACAGTTCACGAGATACAGCCCGCTGTTAAACAGACAGACGGACAGCGAAGCAAAGGCTTAGTAATAGGGTCTGGACCCTATTACTAAGCCACACACCTTTCCACCTTCCGTACACCTTTCGGGTACCTACGCAACCCTAAAAAAGGTGGCGAATAAAACAGTGTCAAATTCGGAATGACTCAATATAAATAGCTATATTGAGGGAACAACAACAATAAAGATACGATTCGAATAAAGCGTCGGAGGTGGGAAGCCTTGACAAAGCCGAGTGGGTTACTATTGTCCTGGAAGCCAATAAGTCTTCAACCTGTCACAACCTATGAACGGTCGTGATCTTTACTCCGGAACCATTATTGTCCTAATTTGGGTCGGTGCCAATGCTCCTCCATGTGAATATATCTGGGTGAAATATCTTGCTTCCAACTACATAATACTATTTTGTGTATACGATCTTGTCAGTATGTTTGGAGTATTGTGAGATGTGCGTGTACCTACATGTCGTAGGTATATAATTGATGTCTTTAACTAATGTAATTGGCTAATAGGCGTTTTATGTTAAAGTAGAAGAATTTGTTTGTTTGTTTAAATGCGCTAATTCTCTGGAACTACTGGTCGAAATAAATATATTTGAAAATGATTTTGTTAATAAAAAGCTACTTTATCCTTGAGTACTGCAGACAATATTTTATTATAAAAAATGGGATCCGAAAGAATAATCACGAGGACAAAATCGCGGGCAATAATTAGTAGGTACTGATCATAATAATGCTAAAGAGGTTTTTCTTTATTGAATTATTTTACCGCGTACATTTTGGGAACTACCAATCATATTCTTTGGACATGATAACCAGATTCATGACGAATAGTTTAACATCACGCTACGACAAACGGGAGCGGAGCAGTTACAAAAGACGTAACCCGGATGAAAAACACTACACGGACGAAATTGCAAGCAGAAGCTCGTACTTAAATAATGTAGTTTATTTGGTAAGACACACTTAAATTCTCTTCTCCACAACCTCCGCAATCTTCGTGGATGTAAATTGCATGTAAGAAAACCGAAAAACACACAGTGTGCCCCAAGCCTGTGTACTGTCAGTATCACAGATGTCTAATTTTCTGTACTGTTAAATTTATACTCAGTTATAACCAATGATACGATTATTCTGACGTAGTTATAACGCAGCGCTGGTTTCACATGCGATGTGGGGCATCTGCGAATATCGACGTAGAAGCGTGTGAACCGTTGTTTATTCAGCCGGATTTTGTTTTTTGTATGTACAGTCATCGATATGCAAAAAATGGAAATATGTCACAATAACGCATTCATAAACCGATTCCAAATTTTATTTTATTTTATTCGGAACAGCAGCCAATAACATTATAAAGAATACAAGTAAAAATAACAATCCAGGTTGTTACTGAAAAAATTCTACTAGACAAACTCAATGACACTTTTTAACCAATCCGCGAGTCAAACCTAACACCCCACGCTCAACTCAATGGGAGTCATATGATCTAAAGTTGTTTGAAACAAATGTATTTTTATCTTATTATTGCCATTAACCGGGCATAAATCCTAACTCCGAGCTGCAACTGAGAATTTCACTGAAAAACCCAACAGCACTTTTTGCTCGACCTGGGAATCCAAACAAACACCTCTAACGCAGCACAACGACGGCGACGTTAAATAAGTACTATTATAAGAAAATGACAAACCATTTAGTAGCAAAGCTATTGTCCCCGTGATAATAGAACCGAAATAAAATCCATTAGCTTAAGTATGCAAGTCATTTGAAGGGTCAAAAAGGTTTCATGTGACCAATATTATTTCATAATTGGTCATATATTATTATGGGCTAAAAGTATACAAATTGGGTTAACCTTATTTGGAAGGGTATTGAAAATAATTTCCCATACATAATTTATTCATTTACGTAAAATCGTATCTGGAATTTTCCGAATAAAATATCTGCCATAGATCTGCATAGATTTTGTATTGCAGTCGTAAACTGTGACGTCAATTATTTAGGTACTACCTAAATTGACTGTTGTTTTTTTATTTCACTGCAACTAAAAATCCTTGTTTGATCATGATTGAAAATTGCTGTTCACGCCATAAAAGAATTAAATCTTACACAATTCAAGAAAAAAGTTAAAATGTTCTTAATCGAAAAATGTTATTACACTCTTGACGAATTAATTTAGAATTACAATTATAATTATAGACATAACTTTGACATTTGATTTTTTTTTTTAAATAGATTTTTGACTTTTTAATAATTCCTCATTTAGGTCTGACATAATTAGAATATCAAATATGTAATGAATTTTTTTTTCTTTCAATTTATGCATGATTTTCAAATATTAAAAGAGCTAAAACTAAAAGAGACTTGCGTTTTAAATACTACTTCTCGTCTGATAAAGGCAATAAATTGAAATACCTAAATTATAATAAATTATTAAAAAAATGTATAAAAAAAGCTCAAAAAATTCATAATACAAATTATATAACTAGGGCTAAAAATAAATGCAAGGCATCATGGGACCTAATAAAATATAATTCTAATAATGATAAGCAAATTCAGGAACTAAATACTAAGGAGATATAATCTGAAACCGGACTACTAACAAGCCCCACGGACATTGCCAATTATATAAATGACTATTATATCAATCTGACGAACAACGATTTTGACATTAATACTAATAATTATGACATTCACCCTAATAATACTAGTATGTTTTTAATGCCCACCAATAATGACGAAATACAAAAAGTAATAAAATCACTCAGGGATACAAATTCAACGGGTTATGATGAAATACCTACAAAAATTATAAAATACATAGCCCCTATTATTGCCCCGGTACTAGTACATCTAATAGACTTATCATTATTCACGGGAGTGTTTGCTGAAAAATTAAAAATGACAACTATTAAACCGATACATAAAAAAGGAAATAAAAAACTTGTTGACAATTACAGACCGATAGCCCTATTGCCTATTCTAGCAAAAATTTATGAAAAGGTCATGCATGCGCGATTAACACATTTTGTAGATAAATTCCAAATTTTAAATCGAGAGCAACATGGATTCCAAAAAAGAAAATCGACAACCACAGCGGCATTTAACTTAGTTAACCTAGTTACCAAAAATATTGACCAGAAAATTCCGACAACTGTTGTATTTTTTGACATGTCAAAAGCCTTTGACTTTGTTTCACACGAGCTACTACTTAAAAAATGTGATAAATATGGAATCCGTGGAAAAGCAAATACATGGCTAAAAAGCTACCTTGCAAACAGATCGCAAGTTGTAGAAATTACTGTGGATAAAGTCGATCAAAATGGTGAACAGAAATTTAATTCCAAATTAGGTTACAATTGCACAGGCGTTCCACAGGGCAGTATTTTAGCCCCTCCACTCTTTCTGCTATATATCAATGACCTGACAAAAGTAACGGACCATCCCTGCATACTCTTTGCAGACGATGTGTCCGTAATCATCCCTAAAACTAAAGACAACTATAATAAGGAAATAAATACCACTGTAAGCAAAATAATAACTTGGATGGAAAAGAATAACCTTAAACCTAACATAGATAAAACCAAATATGTACAATTTTGTAACAAACACTGGAATAAAATTGATTTAAAAATAATTTATAAAGATAAACAAATAGAACAATCAGATAGTATGACTTTTCTTGGGATAGTTCTGGATGAGAAGTGCTCCTGGCTTAATCATATTGATATGATATGTGGACGAGTCAGTAAGTTTGCTTATGCTCTATGGCGTTTATCTAACCTAACAAATAGACAAGCCACATTGCAAGCTTATCATGCATATGTTGGTTCTATACTGCGTTATGGTATACTGGTATGGGGAAACTCGGTGCATCTCGGAAGAGCTTTCATCGCACAAAAGAGGTGTATACGTGCGATTGCTAATGTAGACCCACTCACATCTTGTAAGCCATTGTTTAAGAAATTCAGAATACTTACATTGACTGGCATCTATATTGAGGAAGTATGTAAATTTACCAAATCTCATCCAGAGATGTTTGAAAAACTGGGAGATAAATGTACATTCAAAACTAGATATCCTAATAGATTAATTAATACGAGAATAAAAACGGAACTATATAGGCAAAGCTGTTATCCTATGTGTATTCAGATTTATAACAAGATTCCTGACCAAATTAAAGAACTTCCAATGGTTCGCTTTAAAAGGGCTTTACGTAGGTGGTTAATTGAGAACCCCTTCTATAATATAAAAGAATTCTTCCAATTCAAATCTAAGCAATAATGTAATTGTACCTACCTATAACAAAATTTGCATGTCATTATGTTATGATTAAATATGCTAAGCTACTAACATTATCTACCATTTTAAGAACTTTTGTAACCATATTTATCTGCAAATAAATCTTGACTATTGACTATTGACTATTGACTCTTGACTCTTGACTCTTGACTCTATTATTAATAAGTTGTCTTTTAAATTGTCAGCTAGATTTGCCCACCATATTATAACATATTTGTACGCCTCCTGGCATTACATAGCGCTCTACTCATCGAAGAAGACCTGTATTTCTTTACCTATGTTAACAAATAAATTTTATTCTATTCTATTCTATTCTAATACAATAAAACCCAAGAGATTTTTTTCTTTGTGTGTGTTGTTTAAACGCGTTAACCTCTGGAACTACCAGTCATATTAGGGATATTCTTTTCATATATGACAGCCAGATACATGAGGAATAGTATAAGCTATAATACATCACGCTACGTCATACGAAAGCGCAGCAGTAAACAAAGACGTAACTCGTGTTAAAAAAACCGCTAAGAAGTCGTGGATAGAAGCTTTGTAGTATTACACAAAACCTAATCACATTTCTCAGTATCCAGTTTTGAAATCCAATCTAGACTTCGACACAAAGCTCCAAGTGTTACGTTGTGTTCAATTACAAGCGACACTAGTCCTGCATAGCTTTAGCTTAGGCTTCACTCCCGTCAGTTCTCAAAGCTCAATAAGCCTACGTCCATCGCAGTGTGTCACAAGCTATTCGGGTGCCAAATATCACAAAGATCCCTTGAGGATTTGAGACGTGGGACTTGGCTAGCTAAACTGACGGCACGCCACTAACTTGTGGGCACGGTTGGCACAGTGGCTGAGAGATTGACAGCTGTGCTGCGTGTCGCGGGTTCAATTCGCGCACGGAACAAATATTTGTATGACCTACAGATAGTTGCTCCAGGTCTGGCTGTTTGTGTTTGTGAGTTTATATGTTGGCAAACGCACCCACGATACAGGAGAATTTCCCCACACTAGGCACTACTCCGCTCCTGCAAATCATACCATCACGCCTGTATTCCCCGAAGGGTTAGGCAGAGGCGCACCATTGTACACCCACAGGGGCGAGCCTATTGCCATTAACCGGGCACAAATCCAAACTCCGAGCTGCTACTGAGAATTTTATAGAAAAACCCAATAACACTTTTTGCTTGACCTGGGAATCGAACCCAGGACCTCAAGCGTGGCAGTCGTGCTTAGGACCACTAGGCTAACGAGGCGAGTTGAAGCTCCTGCAAAGTTTAAAAAAAAAACTCACCCCTTCACCCCTACTCACTTTGAAATCTTCTAAATATTGCAAGCTACGTAACGGTCTGGTAAGACTGCAAATTGAAAGATATGTAGGTGCCTTTCGAAAATCGCTCCCGAAGGGTTGAAAAGGGATGTATTTTTAAAGAAGAGTTCGACCTGTTGGTTGTTGGTTTTTTCATAACCCTCTAAACTCCTGCATTATGCTACAGTGTTATTGAGAATCCGACCTTCTGAGAAGTAGGATCAGCGTCAGAGAAAAGGAACCGCCCTTGGTAATGACATCAAACCGTATAACCGTAGTCTTGGGGGGTTCCTTTTCTCTGAAGCTGACTGTACTACCCTTGTACTTTGCAATGTCGCTTATTTAATAAAGGGAAATAATAATGGTTCCGAAAAACAAATTAATCTCCAGCGATTTGTGGCCGACTATTATTCTAATTAACCAGCGTTATAATGAATTACCGACAAAAAACCCAAAACACAAACGAAAAAAAATATCCAATGTTGTTAAACAAATAGGAGCATGCTCATATTACATTTTCTCCTAAAAAAAAAATGGATCTTCGAATAACAAAACTAAACTTCCGGATAGAATACTGAACCTCCGACAAAATTACTAAGTTACCGACAACAGAGGTTTTGTCAAAATAATCATATTTTTACAACTTGCATGAACTGTTTTAATTTCTATTGTTGGTTATCAAATTTATTTTTTAACTCTCAATAATGATGAAAATGGGTGCGTTCTATTTGCCAGAAACTTGATACTCCGAAACCTATTTGGCATAACTCACTTCGCATAAACTTCTTTAGACGAACGTTTTTAAGGCATAATATTTTTATAGCATAATTATTTTTTGGCAGAACGTTTTTATGTCCGAATTTAAAATGGCATATTTTTAAGATGGCAGAATTTTATTTGGCATAATTTACCTTTGGCATACTTATAATTTTGCATAATTTCGTTTAGTATAACTTTTATAAAGAGCTAGCGAAGCGAACTCGGGACTTGGGGCACCCCGACTCGGACAGGTTAGGTTAGAAGGGGATGGCGGAGTCTAAAGAGCGAGCGCAGCGAGCAAACAGACCCCGCCATCCACTTCGTGGTTATTTTTTTTGTAAAAAAATAACCGCGTAGCGGGGCTCCCCGATTATGGTTTTTGAGGCTCGAGGGCTCTGGATCTATCTCTAGGGACTTTGATACGAAATGTATGCCAAAAGACGATTCTGCCTGTGAACTTTCTGCAACGACCGATCCTTGCGTGTTTTGTCTGTTTATGTTACAAAATTAAATAGTTATTGTTGCTATTGGTTTAATATTATCATTTCAACCGAAGCATACCCGTGGTAAGTAAAATTCATGATATATGATACAAGTAAAAGTTATTGTTACAAGTACATTTTTATATTTTTTATAAGTTTCTGTATAACCACTCAGAATAATATTTTCAGTATAATGTTACAGTTAAAATAGCACCACAGTCTATGAAATATGAAAGGTAATGTATGAATTAATAGTAGGCAAGTAAAGACAAAAATTATAAAGCATAGTTTTCAGTAGAACGTAATTTATGCTGGTAGAAAAGTATTATGGCAATAAACAGTCATGTTTATTTTTCGAAGATTTCAGTAACTCATTCGGTCGTTTCGTCATTTTTATTCGGACGAAAGTAGTCGGAAAGTTAGTATTTTAGGCAGTAGATTTAATATTTTGAGTAAGGACAATTCTTCTTTTTTTGTCGGAGCTTTTATTACTACCCTTTAATAAACGGGATCTTACATAACTGCTAAACATGGTAGACTGGCTTCTCAGAATCGGTACACTTACATCATTTTAACATGGCTGAAGTTTGAGGATAGAGGAATGTCGTTAAGAAGGTATGCGCGCTGAGCCCTTCCATGAAGTAGATTAGGAAGGTGCCTTAGATATTTGCTTACAGTTAAGAGTGATGGCAGGTTTCTACATGGTGAAAGGGATATCGTGACGCAAAGTATTACTAAACATTTTGTACATGATTCTAGATCCTATAGCGTTACTCATAGCAGATTTTTTTTAAAGAATTGTCGAACATTTTTAAGGCTTTATGGTCTAAAATAAACTGAACCATGGTAAAGGCTAGCGTCATGATGCCCTTTACACCATGTATTATTTACACTTCTTCTTATTTTTGTATATAAGTATATGTTGTGCTGGGGCGGCTACGTCTGGTGCGGAAAATCTCAAACGGCGCAAATATATTAACCTTCATGAAAGTTATATGTTTGAGCCGTTTGGGGTTGAAACACTAGGGCCATGGGGACCGAGCGCTCATCTAGTTTATCGCGACATCGCGAAGCGACTGGTCGATTCTTCACGTGACCAGAGGGCTGGCCTATTCTTTGGCCAAAGAATCAGTATTGCCATACAACGTGGCAATGCTGCCAGCCTTCTGGGCACATGCCCCATTGACAGCGATGCGGATGAGTTTTTTGACGCCCTATGACCTTACTTTTTTATTTTAACTGTACATAGTTTGTAATTTAATTATTATTTAGTTTCAACTTTGATGGTCCAAATGAAATAAACACAATAGTATACAAATATTACGAAGAGGAAAGTTTTTTTGTTTGTTTGGACCAAATAGGCTCGGAAACTACTTTACCATTTTTTTTCAATAATATACTGGCTATATAACATCACGCTATAACATATGGAAGCGGAATCAAAGACGTAACTTAACGCAGGTGAAATAAGCCTAATTATTTTTACAATAATTTCTAATATTACAAAGCGGTAAAGTTTGTGAGGTTGTAGGGGGTAATCATCATCATCATCATCTCAGCCATAGGACGTCCACTGCTGAACATAGGCCTCCCATTTAGATGTCCACATATACCGGTCGGAAGCGACCTGCATCCAGCGTCTTCCGGCGACCTTTATTATTGTAGGGGGTAATCTCTGGATATACTGAACTTTATTGAAAGTTCTTTTACCCATAGAAAGCCACGGAATTTGTGAGTGACGTGTGACACATGGGAGCGGAGCAGTAACCAAAGACGTTATTTAACACGGGTGTTTTTACCCGACTGCGACAGAAGGAGGGTTATGTTTTTCGAGGGTATGTTTGTATGTATAATTGTTTGGCACGCTCTGCAGGCTGAACGGCTCGATGGATTTTAGCTTGAGAGGTGTCGTTAGATTCGTATTTACAGTGAGAGTGACACTGGGTATATAAAAAAAAAAACAAAATGGCGGATTTTTGGCGCCAAATTCAAATGTTTGGCTCGCTCTGCAGGCTGAACGGCTCGATGGATTTTAGCTTGAGAGGTGTCGGTAGATTCGTATTTACTGTAAGAGTGATACTGGGTATATTAATTTCTTTTTTAAAACACTAAAAAAATAAAAAATAAAAAACGGTAATTTAAAAAACTAAAAAACCCGACTGCTATTCTTTAAAAATCCCTAAAACAAGATAAATTGTAGCAGTCGGGACCCATTCTAGAAATAGAGGATTAGTGAACTGAGAGCACATACCTATATTACATTGCAGATGGTCCCGAATGGGTCCCGACTGCTACAATTTATCTTGTTTTAGGGATTTTTTAACTTTGCATCACACTAGGAATTTCTCCTGTATCGTGGATACGTTTATAAGCGTATAAACTCACAGACACAAACAGACAAATCCGAAATAGGACCCAGATAGTTGATCTGTAGGTCATACAAATATTTGTTCCGTGTGGCAATCGAACCCGCGACACGCTGTGCAGCAGTAGATCGCTCGGCCATTGCGCCAATCGTGTCGTCAAAATATCCACATGGATGAAGTCGCAAGCAGTTCGCTAGTACATATATAAATATACAATCACGCCTGTATTCCCCGAAGGGTTAGGCAGAGGTGTACCAATGTACACCCACAGTTCGCCGGTATATTCAGGTCCCATGTAATAGGGGACAAGCAGTTCGCTAGTATACTATACATAATACATGTATATGTAAGTATACATTGTTGGAAGGATACTAAAGGATATGTCGAGACGACGTAAGACATCATCATCTGCCTAGCCTTTTCCCAACTATGTTGGGGTCGGCTTCCAGTCGAACCGGATGCAGCTGAATATCAGTATTTTACATGGAGCGACTGCCTGTCAGACCTCCACAACCCAGTAATGGGTAATACGATACTCTTGGTAAGACTGGTTGTCAGACTTTCTGGCTTCTGACTAACAGTAACGACTGTCAAAGATCAACAAATGACAGCCGGGACCAACGGCTTTACGTGCTTTCCGAGGCACGGAGAAAACTCGCTATGGTAAATGGTCACCCATCCACAGACCAACCTCGGCAAGCGTGGCTTAACCTGGAAGATCGGTCTATGCGGCTGTAATTATTTAGCCACGAGCTCCTCCTCCTGACGACGTAAGACGTTTTACCAATTTATTACAACAAGCTCGTCATGTGAAGTAGGCTTGTAAGAAAATGTATACATAAGAGTTTACCAGCGCCGTAATTCATCAATCATACTATATCTACCTAAGTATATACTTGGCACTTCGTCGTATTAAGGCTAGGCTAATATCCTAATGGATAATGATGCGTATAGATTGTTAGTAACGTTTATACGAATTAATCAATGACAGTAAGGGATTACTACAATTTTGTTGGTGGCACACAGTTGCAGAAATGTTTTTTAGGGATTGGTTGCTGTAGTGCAGGGATGGCGAACCTTTATCGGTGATAGTGCCATTTTTTATAGAAAAATAATAATGTGACTATGACGTGCCATCAAAGAATCTTGGCTTAGTCATTGAATGGAGAAAAATACAACTAGAAGCTGTTAACACTCTTTGTTTGCAACTAGTTTGTACAAGTTTACTATTATATATATTATAAATATTTACTATTTTATGTTTATTTTAATAAAAGGTTAGTGTGATTTCTGCTGTTGTAAATTGTTTTCGATCAAATACATATACAGTTGTCATATATTGGCGTGCCCGAATTATTTTGCCGCGTGCCACTACTGGCACGCGTGCCATTGGTTCGCCATCCCTGCTGTAGTGTATGTCGCGGGTTTGATTCAAGCGTGGAACAAATATTTGTAAGGTCTACAGATAGTTGTTCCGAGTCTGGATGTTTTTGTATGTGTGTTTGCACCTACGATACGGGAGAAATAACTAGTGTGAGAACCTTCCTATTTTTAAATCAAATACAAAAAAAAAATACTGCATACCTTTACGTCTGTGTTCCCCGAAGCGTTAGGCAGAGGTGTACCAATGTACAACCACAGTTCGCCAGTATCGTTAGGTCCCAGGTAACAGGGGGCAAGGTGACAGGTATAAAAAATACTGCTTCAGTTAATTTTAAATTTGTATACATTTTTGACGTATCACAAAACGCTGGAAGGTAGATTTAAAGTTCTTAGAACTAATAGACCCTTTAACTGAAGACACTTTTAAAAAGACAAAAAATCTGACGACACTAGATTGTCTCTAAAAAAAACCCAACACACAAAAATGCCAAAAAAATAAAAGCCACGTTCTATTTAAAACCCATTAAAACAAAGCACTTTAAAATCGCAACAGTTTCCGTGTGTATACACTATTTGTAATGCTAAAAAGCATCATAAATTCAAATCAAGTACTAAATCTATGTGTGCTGGCAATTACGGCCACTAAATTCTGTCCGTTTAAAACCATGAACTTTTCCTGGCCCAACTATAGAAATTTATAGGAATAGGTCCCCTTTAATGGTGGCTTTACGATTTACTAAGTGCTCAGTCCAATGAAGGAATAAAGCCTTTTTATTTTATAAAGCCACTACACATTTTATGCGCTTTTTAAAAGGTATTTTAAAATGTTTATTTGTGTACTAACAACACTCCATGGTTTCATCCGCGTTAAGTTACGTCTTTGGTTACTGCTCCGCTCCTGTGTGTCGTAGCGTGATGATATATAGCCTTTACCATTTCTCATAAATCTGGCTATCATAATACAAAAAGATTTTCTCCAATTCAACTGTTAGTTCCAGAGATTAGCGCGTTTAAACAAACAAACCAAACATATTCTTCATACTCGTATTAGTATTG
The DNA here is from genome assembly GCA_932526535.1 of Caradrina clavipalpis. Taxonomy (NCBI): domain Eukaryota; kingdom Metazoa; phylum Arthropoda; class Insecta; order Lepidoptera; family Noctuidae; genus Caradrina; species Caradrina clavipalpis. The sequence goes on from OW052110.1 coordinate 6,849,950, forward strand.
ATTATTTATTTATTTGTTATTTGAGGTAAGTTTAATTATACCAGCCTATTATTAGCCCGATGCAAAGCTCATAGCTCATAGCTCAAAGCTCATAGATTCACTCGATGTACAACTGAGGTAAAGCTGACATTATTTAAAGCTTATTGTCAAAGTTTTTACACGAGTGGACTATGGGTCAAGTTCACGCAGAGCACTTACAATGCCCTCCGAGTCCAATATAATAACATTTTCAGGGCTCTGTTGCGGCTACCCCGGTATTGTAGTGCTTCAGGCATGTTTGCGGACGCCCATATAGATGATTTTTATGCAATCATGCGTAAGAAATCGGCGTCCGTTATGCAGGCTGTACGGGGGAGTAGCAACAGAATACTGAAAATGATAGCGGACAGGTTAGACTCAGCTGTGCTCTGTCGTTTCATCAATCTGCATGTGAGAGGTGCAGGTTGATGAATACATTAGTGTTTCATTATATTATGTTTGAGTTTACTAACATAGATCGTAAGTTTTTTCTGTTACTAACATGTTGGACTAAGTGGTCTGAAATAAAAGATTTTTATTTTTTTATTTATTATTTATTTTATTATTAAAGCAAATGCCTCTCCTCATATAGAGAAGGCACGAGCATTGCGAAAATACCAGCACCACGATTGCTGAAAACGGGTTCATGATTTCAGACATCATCATCATCATCATCCTCCTGCCCACGTTAGTTGGGGTCGGCGCAACACGTTTTCTTCTTGCATCAGCATGATAGGACAGCTCCTATCTACCGTCATGCTATCACTGACTAAAATAAAATCCATTATAAAGTCCAGGTTTTCTTGCAATAAACTTACAAAGTACATAAATAAATTGAAAAACTCACATTGATACTTTCCCGGCTAAGCTTAATTGACAAAAAATCTTAATCAAACAAATAGGTATTTATTTTGTCCCCGTTCACTCCCGGGAAGTGGGGCAACATGTTATTATTTTTACGATTTTGTTTGTGAACACATTTTATGTGCCCTGGTTTCGCGCCACACTCAGATTAATAACTAACATATAACCGCCAGAGCTCGTGACTCAACCGCGGAAGCATAGGTTTAGCTAGGAGAACAAAATAGAGAAGAATGAAGAATATACCATCACGCCTGTATTCCCAGAATGGTTAGGCAGAGGTGTACCAATGTACACCCGCAGTTCCCCGATATATTTAGGTCCCATGTAATAGGGGGCGAGCCTATTGCCATTAACCGGGCACAAATCCAAACTCCAAGCTGCTACTAAGAATTTCATAGAAAAACCCAATATCATTTTTTTTGCTCGACCTGGGAATCGAACCCGGGACCCCTTGCACCTTGAACCTCGTGGTCGCAAGAATGAAGAAATCAAGAGTTTTACTGAAAAATCGTAGGATTTACCGTATAGTTCGGGCTTTTATAGTAACATCCTACTATCCTACTAAATGCAAAATTTGTGAGGATGGATGATTGAATGTTTGTTACTGGTTCACGCTTAAACTACTGAATGGATCTGGATAAAATTTGGGCGTTGAGATAGATTGTGGGGCGAAATAACACAGGATACTTTTTATACCGGAGAAATCTCGGAAAAGGCTCAAACAAAGTCTAGTGCAGAAGCTAATATATATCCCAAGTAGCAAAATGTAGTCCTGTAGTTATTCTAGGAGCTTGCATTTTTTAGCACTATAGAAATCCTGTAAACGTTTATAGAACCGCATTTAGGCGCAGTTTATAGGACTAAGACGTCCTGTGATCGTTGTGTAGCAGTCCGGTAATGTGCAATCGGATTTTATAATTATCTTAGTAGATGCTTTTACAGGATATAATTGTCCTATAAAGATTCGGTAAACGCACTGTCTAAGCACGATTAGTCCTCTAACGATCTAGTGCGTGACGCGAACTGGTGTAATCAGTCCTGTAACGATCTAGTGCGTGCCGTTACTGGTGTAATTGATCCTACATTGATCAGCTTGATGTTAAGAACAGCATTCGTTTTTAATCCTTTTTGTAAAGGGTAACCCTGGTTGTCCTGACAAAAAAAAAGAGATTTATCCACATTATAATATATTATCTCTTTGCTTAACATAAGTAAATTTTGTCTTTTACTTTGTGTGTAAAGAATGCCTAATCAACTTGCAAAATTAATTTTATTGATAAAGTGTTCGAAGATAATGAGTATGTCTTCATGCCCCTTCCAAAAGAAACGTATTTATTAATTGTTTATTCGATAATTATTAACATATTTATAAGCCGCCATGGGATCGGATCATGTGCCATGATATTGCATTCATCAAAACCTTTACAAAACTATTTAGTTTTGTTAAGACTACTATATGACATACCTACTTCGCCACCATATTTAAGTTTTGGGGTTCCTTTAGAGAAATACATAATAAATACACCGCATGCCAATACATGTAATACTATATTTTATAATCAGTACTAAAATTATAAGAATAGTGTCAGAATTTTACAACACTTTCAAACTACCTCCATAAAATGTATTTCGACTTAGATGAAGAGTAGGCAGTGTAGGGATGCAAAACGATAAATCAATATTTAGACACTTGTACTACATTCTTTATTTTTCTTCACTTTTTAGTTATTATTCGGTAAAAACGTTATTCTTGCGTTTTAATCTGATAATTACGAGAATAAGATAGCTCACACGATGGTTTTTTTTTCGCATTGTGGGCATCCCTAGGTTAAGCATATTTTATTCTTTTATTTAAAATTACAGAAAGTTCTGTTAAGGCTGAATTTGATATAGGTACATATTATTCTTAATAGCCCACAGTTTTACATCCTCTTGCAATTCACATTTTTTTCAAAGTCAGGACGGTTGTTATCACTATATTCATTTCTTCCGCTCTTGCTTTCATTATCTTTTTGGTTATTAGAAATTTCTGAAAAATAACTTCGCAGTCTTCTTGGACTATTTCATTTTTATGTTGTACGGAACCATCAAACAGTTCATGAGACTATTGTATTTAAGAAGAATCGACACGCACTCCGATTTTGATTTCATTTCAAGTAACTTTTTTGAAACTCATCTTCGATAACTGCCACTACGATTAAATTGTTTCCATTTGTTTAGATCTATTTTTTTTTTTTTTTTTCTGTTTAATAACAATATGGCCGGTTACTCTAGTAATATAACAGCAAATGTAGGATACATATAAGTAGAATTTTACTTATTAACATCGGTGGGCACGCTAGTTTCGTGCGAACAATCCATTAGAAGTCGCGTCTCAGACAAATCAATCCTTTAATATGCTTGACCTATAACACCCATATTTAAGACGTTTATAGACGTGTATGTCTTATAGAAGAATGAAATAAGACGTTAACAAGTATAAACAATCTTATCAAATGCGTTTATAGAATCAAAATGCAATACTTGCTAATTAGTTTTATACTATGCGCTTATATAACTGCAAGATCTAGTAAGAGTCGTATCTAGTTATAATATAAACGTCTATAAAACTAAGAAATAGGATCAAAAGTACTTGTAGCGCAAATCATCTTATGAGATGCTGTTGTGAGATCAGTTATCTTAGTCAAAGCGTCTATTAGATACGTATTAGACGTTTAGTCCTATAACTCGATAACTATAGGACTATTTTGCTACTTGGGATGTATACAATTAAGCATAACAATACGTGTGATAACAAAAAACAGTGATTTTGCACACCCAATAAATAGATTTTCCCAACTATATCTCCGTAGATAATTTCCTCGTGGTTCAGAGAAACCTAAAGCGTATGTACAAAAAAATAAGAGTAGAAAATATCTACAGCGCACTCTTTCTAGCTCAATACATTTCATAAAAGATAGATATTTTAATGTGTTTCTGTTTATTACTTCTTCTATGTTAGTTTTCCGCGAAGTCGCCACACAAAGAAACTTTAATCCACTAAAAGAGACATTATTCAATACGTAGTCTTTTATTGTGTGTCTCGTAAAAATGAAATTTATATCTGACTTTGTTTTCTAGCAACATTGCAGATAATGATTTTAAGTATAATTGAATTGAAGTAGGTTTATGAGTCAGGGACTTAAAATAGACCGAGCAATGGCAAAATAAAGTAATGGCATTTTTAATTCAATTTTTCAAACAACAGGTTCCGGGTTACTTGAATCAGTAATTAATATGACCAATTGTCAAGTCCCTGTAAGCTACTGTGATTCATTGTAGTTAATTCAGTCAACCAATCACAGCAGACAATTTGACATTTTAATTCTTTGTTCGAGAAACCGGGCGTCTGTTCAGTAATGGGTTAATTTTAATTTCACTATTTGTCATCTCTACTATTTTCATATTTTATTAATAAATGCAAGTCAAAAAATAAATGCATATTCCCTATTGCTAAGCCACAGCGCCAACCATGTCGGCCTTCCTTTCAAAATGTATAAATCTCATTGAGGTTCGCTTTATATTTCTCTGCCAGTTCTCGTCAAAGGCCTCCGGGGAGTCAAACGTGCTATTTCGTCGCGTCATGTTGTTTCGCGAACAACATACATTATTAGAGAACTAACATGACACGTCCCATGTTCGTGGTTTGAATTAATTTTATATTGACGTCACCCAAAGTTTGTGTGGCTCAAGTAGTGCTAGGTGGGAAACTATTTCATTGTTTGATGAAGGAAGCACGCGAGGTGACCTCCGAGGTAGAAAACCAACACGGCGCGCACGCCAATTTCTTTTGCAGTATCTGAATGTCATTATGGCCCAGTGCTTGGCGCCCGCCTCTCATACACAAGGCTGAGGGTTCGCAAGCTGCCACGGGCAAGTATAGAAGTACTGACATGGATCTTAAGCGCTATTTCACTTCTGCGCAAGTGGAAGTCCTCAAGATCCTTGAGCGCTGATCCTAATGATCCTAATGACTTTTTCTATTTCAAATGTGCTTTTTAAGTTTATCTTGTATATCACTTACATCGGTGGAGGAAAAACCTGGGCACTGGAAACCTGGAAACTTTGACTTTATTAATAGAAGTCTAAAATCGCCAATCTACCTTGAGCAAGCATGGTAATCAATGCCACGAGCGCACTTCTAAGTATGATTATAATATATAACCTATTATTTATATTTTTTATTTTTCTGAATGCGCCCATATATTGTCCATTGCAGTGTGACCAGGCTTCAAATTTAAGATCGCGTGAGCGCGCTCTTAAAGATAACCTAACTAGCTGGAAAAGGGCTTAGGTAATTAATTAGACATGAAAGGGGCATCGTTACTAAAACGTTTATCAACAGTCGTGGGTTATTTAAAAAAAAAGGCTGTTTCATACAAAACATAATTATAGTGTATTTTTGTATCTTAAAAGACTAAATTGGGTAGTTGACACCACTAACCAATAATTTCAAATTACAACTTCTCTAAAAAGCACTTTATTTTACCCGTGAAAAACGAACAATTTTTTATTAAGTACATTGTAAATTCAGTTTTTTTACTTACTTTAAAATCAATAAGTAGTTAGTCAATTAAATAGGCCAATAAGTGACGTCACAGCGTGCTATAAACATAAAAAGTCTATGGGAGAATCGAGTTTTGATAGTTCATAAAAAGTACCTATGTCAATTGATGGTGGTGTCAACTACCCCATTGTCAGTTTCATACGTCAATCAAAAATAATATGCTGTCAGCACATAAACATAAAACAGACCTTTTCAAGTCGGATACATAAACTTGTGTAATCGACTGATTACACAAGACTGTTATACCCTTTAGTAAGACGGTCCAAATGTAATAAACAGGATTTTTGGTAACTACGCACGAACATTTTTAACTATTAAGGGATTGTACTGAATCCGTGGCAGAAATCGTAATAATGACCCTTCCACCCAAAAGATAATGAATATGAATAAAGTTATAGTTGGTTAAATTAAAACACGCTCGGGAGCAATGAATCCGGGTCAGTAACATAAACCTTAACAATTATCTCCAAATTATTCTAATTCATAGAACAGCTGATGGGCTTGACTTCAGGGTTAAACTGGGCCCACTGTAATGGTTGTTCATAATGATAAGTATAATGATCTCTTTTTAGGTTTAAGTTTAGCAAAAAGCAAGCTTGTATAGTTTAGGTTAAGCTCGTTTTTTGATTAGATAGCCCCGTTGGTTAATTTTCTTTTTTGTCTAATGGCTTCTTCTGCTATGGGCGGAGTGGAAGAGAGTGTCTCTTACTGACTTTAACCCATCCGTGTTCCTCCTAACGCTCTTTGCCTTCCATGGTCGCGGTGACCCTTTCAAATTAAAATAATTGCCGCAACACTGGCAGCCCTTTGGCTTCTGGGTTCGATTTCCAGATCCGACAAAGTCTAAAATTTCTTGGTAACAGCTCGCAGTTTAGAAGCTGGCAATGGTGATGTGATACCCCTATCCTTGGGAAAGTACGTAAGGCCATTAGGTAAGAGTAAGTGAACTTGTATTTGCTCATCCATTTGTGCATTATAACATCTCCTGCGTACTTAGCTAGTTTCAAGATTGGACACTGTGACCGAAATTCAGTCGCAAATCTTATCATTATCAGGCTTTTAATTTTTAAAGTGGTCTGTTATACCAAAAAGAGCTTTATTAGAACTGCTTTACTTTATAAGGAAAAATAAGTCACACATTATGAAGGATGATAGATTGCTTCGTGTCGTCACGTCACTTATGAAAACCCAAAATGGACGTCGTTCAAAGTGACAGCATTAAATATGTTGACTGACGTTTTATAAAGCTTCTGCCTATTTTGTGAAGATAGCGAAAAGTAAGCTAGTTTGGTCTTTATGCTGTAAAGAATAAGGAATAGAATCATTTGTTTTGTCATGATTTTGACTAAGTACAACGGGTTTTATACTGTCGTGACCGTGGCATGATCTCGGTACCAGTTGGGGTTCAATCTACGCCGTAAAAACCGATTGGCGTAATACTTTGTGATATATTTAGAATATTGAATTATTTTCCATCTTTATAGCTCTGCGTTTGACTTCATCCAAACGTAAGTCAAGTTTACTATAAATCATAATTATCCTATGACTATCCTAATTCGTCAATGGTGTATGCTTTTATTAGTGATATAATGTTTGAACTACCTCTTTGGCCTAGTGGTCCCAAGCACGACTGCTACGCTAGAGGTCCTGGGTTCGATTCCCAGGTCGAGCAAAAAGTGTTATTCGGTATTTCTATGAAATTCACAGTAGCAGCTCGGAGTTTTGATTTGTGCCCGGTTAATGGCAGTAGGCTCGCCCTCTATTACATGGGACCTAAATATACCGGCGAACTATGGGTGTACATTGGTAGATTGGTACACCTCTGCCTAACCCTTTGGGGAATACACACGTGATGGTATATATAATGTTTGCAATCGAACCAATACTTCTAGAAATTATTTCTTACAAGCAAACTTCATCTCTTCATAATATTAGTATACACAACATGTTAGGCCTCGCGGCTGACTGTCTAGCCTCTGTAGTTCTATTTTCAAATGTTGCTCATGTCAAACTATTTCAAAAGTAGAGCTCTCACTTAAAATAAATATGGCTAAACCAGCCAGTGTTAATAATACCACAATACTTCAGTATTCAATATTTTATTGCTTTTATACAGGTATACGCTTAGATGATAGGTATTTAGGGCGCTTTCAATTTAGATGATTGGTGCCGGACTGCTGCAGTCCGGATATCGTACTGCGCACGGGCGGTTATGATTTTTCATACAAAATGTCTCGACGCAAAGCAGTGCGGCACACGTCCGTTGGCGGAACGGCAACAACCTGTCAGTGTCTCAGCTCAGTCGTTGTTCGGTAGTGCTGTGAACGCATCGTGTTTCTTAGAAATTCGATCGGACTGCAGCCGCGTATCTCTTCAAATAAGACGATTTACGTCGTACTGCTGTCGTCCGGCAGCAGTACGGCTCATGGTCGTAACAACCGTGCGGCAGCAGTCCGGCACCAACCGTCTAAATTGAAAGCGCCCTTAGAATTAAGATAATTATAGATCACCTTTATCTACAGGATAAGTTTTTAACCAGTGCGTAAATTTTTTTTGGTAGTTCAGTGTCAGTAATAGAACACATTTCCGTGTTTAGTTAAAAAAAAAAAAAAAAAATTCATCCTTATCCGAGTTTGAAATAAGCAAAACATGGACATAATCTATTCACCATACTATCAATGACAACTCTTGGCCGCCGCCCGGGCGCATAGCTGGGGTGAGGGGGTGGGGAATGCGCTAGCGCCGAGTGACAATAAAATATGGTTTTTAAGTATACATGTTTCGTAAGCGATAACTTTTTTTTTTAGTACAGTCGGTTGTCAGCATTATCTGACCCACCCTAAACACAATCGAAATTGGACCTTCTGCCTATGATAATAAGGTTTAATTTCAATTTATATGAGGTTATCAGTCAAGTGCTCGAGAACTGAGAAGGAATAAATACAATAAAAATACACACACGCAAATTTGATCTTTATCACGTTAGCATTGGGTTAAATCTTATAACAACTTGTTATAATATAATAAGTGTAATAGCTTATTTTAATGACTTCGGTCAAGTAACTCTGGTCTCGTGGTCTGTGTGTAAGACTGAGAGTGACAAGTTGCGAGATCAAATCCCGCGACGAAGATATTGTTTTGCTTTCAATTTAGAATTTATTCTAAAAGTATTTCTTGTATTAAGCCTCCTCTACACGTCTGCAGATGCGTCCGCGGACGCCCGCAGATGCATCCGCAGATGGATCACCACGAGCTGTCCACACGTCTGCAGGTCGATCAGTCTAGGTTCATTCTCGACAGACGCAACACGCTCGTTTAAAAATGGATATTGAGACCATAGCTGCCGTAGCTATTTATTTATTTAGTACTTTTAACTACTAATTGAAATAACTACTAATCGAATTAATTGAAATAAGTAAACAATTGAATTAGGTGTAAGTATTAAAATAGTAGGTACACATGCAACATTTTTATTTTTATGGTATTTATTTGGGTTTTTGGGTTTCCACAAACAGTTTTCAGCTTGATACAGCTCAATAAACCTAAAAGTTTCCTCGGGGCTCATATTATTAGCTATTTCAACAAGAATTAAACCGCAAGACGCACGCGTGCACTGTCAATCACAACACCGATTAAACTGATGCGTCGCCAGACGTGTGGACAGACACCGGACGTCCGCGCCGAAACCCTTTGATCTGTGCCACAAAAACCGACAACAATCGGATTCGAGGCGGACGCGTCTGCGTGCGTCTGCGGACGTTAAATACCTACAACAGATGCACAAATTACGCCCTCTACACGTCTTCGGACGCATCCGCAGATGACGTCCGCGGACGCATCTGCAGACGTGTAGAGGAGGCTTTATTGTAAAGAACTATAGACGGATAATCTTCAAATATAAAGTTTCTAAAATGGTAATATTTTGGCATAACTTGTATTAAGTGGGTAGTTGAAAAATAAATATTTGTATTCATTGTAAAACTGGTATTCAAATGCTACTAACTAAGGGTATGCAGTGACAACGCGCAAACATATTTTTCCTTGCCTTACTAAATTGCAAAAACAACTTCTCTTTACAATTTATTTTTGTCTATTTTATAGGTAGTTTTTTTATTATCATGTCTTAATGGAATGATTAAATAATAATGAAGGGATAAAATACAAAATAATCTATTTGCACTAGGATAAGGTTGGCTGCTTGTGCTGTGCACGAATAAACTTTATTAAAGTATATATATGGTTTAAATTCTTTAGTCTTGTGGTCACTAATCGTTGTTTACGTTCGAAATCAAGTTTAACCTAAATATAGCTTCTGCTCGGGTGTTTCTTTTTTAATTATTTTATTATACTTTTTTTACAGTTCTTTAATGGACAACGCATAGAAATAAAACTAAACAATTGCAAATTTAAAATGTTTATTATTTCATTAAAACACTTAGGTAAATAAAGTAAGTAAATGCTCACATATTTCCAAATTAATATACAATATATTATGAGGATGCCATAATCAAATCTAACCATTTATAAATATTAAAAAAGGCATGTTTTCTTGAAAGTTTGTTATCGAGAAAATTTATTTTATCTGTGAAATGCTTTAAAGATTTATAGCTGCCTATTATACGTAGTGAATAAACATGTCATTTAAATAGAAAAAAAACTATTTATGACAATAACATCACCACGTAATTGGCAACATTTTAATGGTTTAACAATCTATCCATTGAGCATTTACTTACATGGTGTGTTTAAAAATATCCTAGATTAATTAGTAGCGGAGTGATGGCGCACCGTTCCTTGTTACGTTCATCTTTGTTCGATTTAAATGTTTTTTTTTTCATCAGTGAAGATCACAACATTTTCTTCTCAATTAAAATTTAAATATTTCTGGGCAAAACGGACCCCTCTTCACCAGGTGTCAAAGCTATTTTCTGTGCCGGTTTATAATTCCTTATTCCAGCAGCGTGTAAATGCCTTCTCACTGTTTCCACTGAAATATGGTGTTTTATTGCGGTTACACTAATGGGCAATCGCATTCGGGACTATACTTGATGTTTTTTGCCCCTGGACGAATCCGCTGAATATTTACTTTGTCTCCATAACGTCTTAGCTACAGTCGTATTTCTCTAAAACAAAAAAAAAACATTTTTGGAACCGTTTATGTAACTTGTAAGGAGTGAATGTAATAGTAAAATAGCCAACTACGCGTTCATTAATCACAATCAATTAAAAAAAATAGGTATAAAAAAAACACTTACTGCTATATTAAGACGACGACCAATCTCTCTAATTCCAACATTCTGCTCATGTAAAAATATGATTTTATGTTTGGTATAGTCATTAAGCTGCGACATGATGCTTTTTTACACCAAATTGCTTAAAAATACTTAACGAGTTATGCGAAACGATTTACAAATGTGTGTGCACAGTCAATGCTAATAGGCGTAGTGTAACTTTTGTCACTTAAGTAGACGAATTTATTATCTACCTCACGAAGCAAATATATGTGAACTTAAACTTTTTTAATTTACCCACCTGTTTACAAGATAAGTTATTAGGCGTAAATCATATTGGCCGTTCTTTAATAATACAAACAATTTTGTAGAAATGAAATCAAATAAAAAAAGAAACTGATAACAGGTGGACTGTGTTTTCGAACCCACATGTTGTTCCTCGCCAATCCAACATCAAACCGCCAAGCCACAAGAACTTGTTAAGACTCCACGAAATTCAAGATTGGGTTCTAATTATGTAAGGTGACTTAAAAGGGTGAATATCCCAGGCGCTAATTTTACGTGTCCACGTTGAGAATCATGGTGTAAAATGATGGGATGATTCTCATATTTTTTTATAGTGAACTACTTAACTTATTCCAATTAGGGCCACATTTTTTTTTTAAATAGGCTTACCTATGGAAGCTAGGAAAAATAAATAACTTTAAAATTCAAGTTTGGTGGCTTGTCCTAGCTCCATTTTTTGATATAAATGTATTTACCAAAGTAACAATTTAAAGTGAAGTAAAAAACAAATCTTTTCATTGGTATATGCATAAGACACACTATCTAAAAACAACTAAACCATATTATAAAATTGAATTTAAAAGCACAGGATACTCGATTCAAGTTTGTCCTAGCAAAAATCATAATTTTGGTAGCACTTTTTCAATTTACATTAGCATGAAGATTTGTGCGTGTGTGATCAATCGCGTTTTATATTCTGTATTTCACAGTCGTACGCGGGTAGTTGCGCGTAACAGGTGTGTGCTTAGTGCTATGATTTCTTGCCAATAACGTAAGTATCATCTTGGGTCGAACAGGGGACAAGATTTTTTCAATTTTGGTGGATCGATTTGCTGGTGATTTTTAAGTGTTTTAATAGTAAGCTACGTATTGTAAGGTAGTGATTTGGGTAACTTATTTATCAGTGATATTTATTCTATTGTATCTTAATAACTATATTTTTTAAGATTTTTTTTATGCCTGGTTTCAATTTTGGTGGCTCAATTTTGGTGGCTTTGGTGGCGATTTTCGCCACCAAAATTGAAAATAAGCCACCAAATTTTAAGTATGTACTGTTTATATATTATTTTTACATATAAAGACACTACACATTACTTCTATTATTTATTTGCATACACAAAACTTAGTAGAATAATAATAATTAAATTAAAAACTATGTACAGTTAAAAATAAAAAAGAAAGGAAGGTCATAGCCCACAGGGCATCAAAAAACTCATCCGCATCGCTGCCAATGGGACATGTGCCCAGAAAGCTGGCAGCATTGCCACGTTGTATGGCAATGCTGATTCTTTGGCCCAAGAAAAGGCCAGCCCTCTGGTCCCGTGAAGAATCGACCAGTCGCTTGGCTATATTGCGAAAAACTAGATGAGCGCTCGCTCGGTCCCCATGGCCCTAGTGTTTCAACCCCAAACGGCTCAAATATATAACTTTCATGAAGGTTAATACCTATATTTGCGCCGCTTGAAATTTTCGGCACCAGACGCAGCCGCCCCAGCACAGCACGTCGTGTTAGGAAGATGGGATGGCGCAAGGGTGTCGACGCATGTTGCATCCCACACCAAAGGCCTACCCAACTTCCAAGGCAATATAGTCATCCCATCTGGTCTCTTTCCATCGTCGCGTGCCAAGCCAATTGGCTCCAAAACAGCTGGCACCCCGGCGGAGGCAAGAGCACGACGGATGATGTCATTAATGCTGGCGTGCCGTGCTATGCGGCCAGCGCTCTTGTTGCATGACAGGCCATGGTGCCCGAGGCAGTCGACAGCTTCACCGCACTGACAGCGGTGCGGAGCCCCACAAGGTGCACCCAGGCGCAGGCATGTAGCGAGCCGGAATGTAGAGTCACTCAACATAGTGCCTATGTTGGGCGACGGAAGTGCCTGAAGCCAGAGACCCGACTCCCACTCACCCACAGCCAGCAGGCGGGCACGCTCAGCAGAATTGATGGACGTATTAATTAAAATATTCCGTACCACCCTGCAGAGCGGCTCGTCCCATTGTCTCTGGGAAGATGGGTTCACGGGTCGATCTGTTTCCGGGCAAGATACTTTCTAGGCGTTCACCGCTTCGGTCAAACACGGAACTTCAAAGTTAACCAGAGATGGTGATAAAATCTTCGCTGTTAACTTATCGATGCTGTGGACAGAAGACAAGAACGTAAACTACAGCTAGAAATTTTGCGGATACCGAGACCACCAAAACGAATGGGAAGTGTGGCTTGTAGCCACGCTCGGTCATCCAAGGCCACATTTAAAACTGAAGTTATTGTACTTCTAATAATTTGGTGAATTTTGTACAAAAGGTGTGGCTGCTACACATTGTTTATTTATATGTATGTATCTAAGTATACGTTACTATTGTATTTGTTTCTCTTCTGTTTGTTCTATTTATTAAATTGCACATGCCATGTTATTTTTCTGCACTACTCTAAGGTCGACTGGCAGAAAATGCCTAAGGGATTAATTCCGCTTTTGTATAGTGTTATGTCGGTACCTAAGTTTTATGTAGGCAATAGATATGACCTATTATTATTCTTATATGGGTGATGAATTAATTATACTTATTTATTTATTTTCCTTACTTTTTAGAATGCCAAATCAGACTATAGAAGAGAGGCTGCTTAAAAAAAGAATGGCAGAAAGAAAAAGAAAAGAAAGAATAAAAAGCAATCCTGTTTTACATATATGTACAATTATAAATACTTATTTAAGTATTAATTATTTTTATTATACATGTTTTTTTTTTTGTAATAAAGACGAGACAAGGTTTATGTTTAAAAACTAAAATATCCTTTCTTGGATTTAATGATTTTGATATGTAATTTTTGTTGATTGAATCTCTTAAGATTCTGCCTTGAGGTTTAATATATATATATATATATATATATATATACCATCACGCCTGTATTCCCCGAAGGGTTAGGCAGAGGTGCACCAATTTAGGTACACCCACACTTCGCCGGTATATTTAGGTCCCATGTAATAGGGGGCGAGCCTATTGCCATTAACCGGGCACAAATCCAAACTCCGGGCTGCTACTGAGAAATTCCTAATGGAAAAACCCAATAACACTTTTTGCCCGACCTGGGAATCGAACCCGGGACCCCTTGCTTGGCGGTCGCGCTTGCGACCACGAGACCAACGGGGCAGTTTAATATTGAGGTTTAATATTGTTATTTAATCATGTTTTATTTTAGAGTTTATTATGTTTTGGTTTCTTAGTTTTGTTGAAGAAATTTTTGTAGTTTGGCAAGTAATTTTGTTCAAAATAAAAAGATTTATTTATGTCTACCCTCATAATATTATCATCACGAGTTCATCAGATAAATAATAATAAATATTATTATAACAAGACTGAGTTTTATTAACTGATGGAGTTTTTTGGTCATTCCCGAGTATTTGAGACATTGAGCTTTATTCGTGAGATTTAAGTTTGCGACAAAAACTGATTTTTAATGTATTGTTTTAAGAACTTTCAATTTTGGTGGACAAATATCAATTTTGGTGGACAACTTTCAATTTTGGTGGACAATTTTCAATTTTGGTGGCTACACTAGTCTTTGAACTCAAATATCTCAAAAAGTTACCGGGATATTCTCAGACCTCATGGAGATTCCTAAAGCTTGAACCTTCTATTTTTGTACCAGGTCAATAGTTTTCACGAAAAGTAAAGAAAAAATTTCGCCACCAAAATTGACAAAAATATGCACTTGTTGATATTCACCCAAAAGGTTTTTAACTTTAATGTCAATGAGATAATGATTAAAATAGCTTAACAAAATGATAATTATAATGCCGGTGGCTCCGACAACGTTGGGTGGGTTTATGCGTGTCTGTATTCATCGATAAATTGAAATTAAACCTTATTATCATAGGCAGAGGGTCCAATTTTGGTTGTGTTTAGGGTGGGTCAGATAATGTTGACAACAGACTGTACTAAGACATATCAAAATAAAATATACGTGTTTAATAAAACGTGTTGAAGTTTATTATGGCAAAATTTACGCACTGGTTAAAATTTTTTCCTGTATATGTAAATACTAGCTTCCCAGGGACATTTTCCAGGATAAAATATTACTCCACATTACATTCTATATCAATGCCAACTTTCGTCCAGATCCGTTCAGCCGTATAAGAGTGAAGAAGAGACAAACATACACACACAATAAACTTACGCCTTTATAATATCAGTGTGATGATTTTATGACTTCTGAATTTCATTGTAGCTATCACTAACTATATCAAAAATGTATAAGGAACTTGCATACACTTTTCTAGCCCGTTGCAGGTCAATTTATGCGTAAGACAAATGAGTGGCGCAGCACCAACTATTTAAAACAGGTACGGTATGGCCCGTAAAGTAATCTACGCATTATCCGACCGTGTTGAGCGTGCGTGCATGATGAATGATGCAAAACGATAAGCTTGATTTACAGCGTACCATCGTGCACCTCCGCCAACGTTTAATAGAATGATCAAGAGCAAAATAAACAAATAAAAAAAGAAAAGATAAATGACAGCTATAAATCAAAGCCAAAGCATAAATTAAATCATTAACAAGCACTTCTGAATTGTCAAGGAGTCGGAAAGTCGAAGCTATTCAAAAAACTAAAAAGCGTATAACATGAAATATTAATGAAGTCTTCAATTTAATGAAATGTCATTTTATTACATCCCCCCCCCCCCCCCTAAGAGTTCTAAAAATTAACGAAAATTCTAAACAACATATCCACACACTGTACCTATAAGTTATTTTCATATTCGTTTTCTTCTACTTCATCTTCTTCAGCTTCTGTTGTGACAGGTTGTAATTTTGTTATGTGGAGTAAAGTTGATTCTGTTTTCTGTAGCCAGTGTCAATTAAAAAAAATCTGTAGTAGAAATCGCATGCCGCCATTTGGGCTAGCAATTAATAGTTAGTAGGTACTATTTACGAACGGAAAAAATGACCAAAGGAGATGGCGGGACGAACTGGACAGATTCCTCCAAAACTGGAAGGACGAGGAGCTGAAAAAAAAAGGTTTTTCTTTATTTTTCTTTCTTTCTGAAAAGAGAAGGATGGAAGGAGTGGATGGAGACCTTTGCCAAGGAGTGGGACAGAATTAGCTAACGAAAAAAAAAATACATACAAAGGCTATAAAGTCACAACCCTCCTTTTGACTTTGCCGTTGGGTAACTAGACAGTCCGATCATTTCGTGTGTCATATTTGTACTTATTCGGTAATACCAATTATAGCGGAGTGGTGGTTTATTCGGTTTTATATCTCCTGATAATAATAATCTCAATATTACTGCAGTCATTTACGACAGAAATTGCGTAGTGGGCCCAAAATCTAATATTATATGGAGAGAAAATATTCGTTTTTTTGTTTGTAAAGGATAAACTCAAAAATAACAAAACCGATTTAAAAAATTCTTTCACCAATAGAAAGGTACATTATTAGCGAGTAATATAAGCTATAATTTATTTTCAAAAAAATAGGTATCCACATGAAAATTCACGCAAACAAAATCGCAGGCAAAAGCTAGTAACATCATAAAAGTACCATTTCTACTGCCTTTCTTAACCACAAAGATACTTGAAGTCTATAAACAGGAGCACACGTACGATAGTGTAAAGCAATTACTCCTCGGCAAGCTATAACATGTTTTATCGCACGCAGTTTTATAGCTCATCGCGTTGCTAATGGCCACTTTGCGTCGTGTAGTGTTTCTTCCTTACACGCGCGGTTGCTGCGTATCGCATCTATATATTATTACTTGCAGTAGTTTTATAAGTATATCTTAGTTTTTAATGGCATTTGTAGATGTAGTCTACATTTATCCAGTGATCTTATGGTTGTAAGCGGAACTGGTTAGCATAGGGTCCCAAATTCAATCGCCATGTTGAGCAAATTAATCTTTAGTTTTTCCATTAGGAATTTCTTAGTAGCAGCGCGGAGTTTCGAAGTTAGTAATGTGACATCCCCGTGTCTCAAAAACCTGATCTCTCCCCGATCGTGTTGGATTGCCATTCCATCGAATTACGAGAGCGAAGATACTGTTAGAGCACCTGTGTTTGCACTTGGACACTAGTACACTCTAATATCTCCTACATCCTTGGGTGGTCTCCATTGAAATTTAGACTCATACTAGAAGGAATAAAATTAGATTTCAAACGATAGAAGTCCGAAATAACCCGCTATGACTCCTACAAAACAACGCCTCAAATTAAAAATAGCTAAAACATATGCGTGAGTACTGACAACATAATCCTCTACAGCTTTCTATCCATTATTACTATCAAAACAGTTATTTCTTCCGAATACCTATTTATTTTGCTTTGAAATTAAACATCTATTACTGAAAGCAAAAAGGTATTAATTAAAGTCATATCAGACTTAAAATTTACATCAAGTTGTATTATTTATTCATGACTGCTGGTAAGACGGTAAATCTTACAAAGAACGCAATACTGTTAATTCTATAGGGAGATGGTTAAATCTTAACATGGATTTACTATAGATGATATTGTTTAACTAGCATTTGCCACCGACTTCGTCCAAGTAGAATAGTTACTTAGGGCAGCCTATTTATCTGGGTTCTCAGCTAGCATACATACATATCATCACGCCAATATTCCCCGAAGAGTAAGACAAGAGTGTAATAATGCACAGCCACAGTTCGCTGGTATGTTTTTGGTCCCATGTAGTACGGGGCGAACCTATTGCCATGGACCGGGCAAAAATCCCAACTCCGAGCTACAACTAAGAATTTTATTGAAAAACAAAATAACACTTTGCTCGACCTGATAATCGAACCCCAGACCTCTAGCGTGCTGCGGGTTGTTCGAAAGAGATACCGCGCCCCCGGAACGCAAAGGGCACATGAAAGGAACATAGACGGGTTTTAGTCAGTAAAAGTCTGACACTCCCTCCCGCCCCGCCCAGGGCGGGGGAAGTTATTTGATGATTTCCCGTCTATAAAAAAAAAAAAAAAAAAAGCTTGATGTTATATAAGTATATAGCCTATGTTACTCGAAACCATCTAGCTATCTATTGGTGAAAATGGTTAAAATCGGTGCGGTAGTTTCGGAGAGTATTCGTTACAAACAAACAAATCTTACCTCTTTATAATATTGGTACATGTAATGACGGACTCCCTTATATGTATATGGGAATGAAGTATATACTTTTATCCCCTATTTCAACCACTTCAAGTTCTTTTCTCGTGACAAAAGGTCTATTCAATCTCTTTACCAAATTCATCAAAATCAGCCAGCAATATAAGCGTGAAAGCGTAACTGACAGACAGCCATACTGATAGGCACAGTTACTTTCGCATTACTATTAGTAGGGATTTAACTAACTCATTTGATTTAAGTACTTAATCTCTACGTACTAAGCTCCATTACACGTTACGCAATATAAATGTTTTAACATTAATTAATAGTCGACACGAGCAAGAAAAGTTTACCATGACACGTGATGTCAAATGACTTTGCAACATAAATAAAATATAAATATATTTTTTTCTTCAAATGACTTCTTTCGCTCTTCCCCCGCCCCGCCCAGGTTTTAGTGTCAGACTTTTACTGACTAAAACCCATCCATATTCCTTCTTATGCCCTGGGCGCGATATATATATATACCACAGACACACAACCACACGGTCAATTTATATCACCTCTCTGTTGCGGCACATCTAGCATGCATTAACCAAACAAAGGGAACTAATGATTTTGTAACAAATTAACACAACATAATTAATAACAGAGGCCCTACCTTGAGCACGCGAAGTAAACGTAACGTAAATTTAGTATTTTTTTAAAATTTAAAATACTCGTTTTGAACGTAATATTTATTTAATTAGAAGGGTTTATTCACATCAATGGGTGATACTAATTGTGCTTGTCGTACAAAATTAAACCAAAATTGCAAAGTCAAAGCATTTATTTTAATTAAACCATTTACAGGCACTTCAATTGTCAAGGAGTTGGTTAGTTAGGTAGGAAGTTGAAGTTAGTTTGCTCGTTCCGAAACGTAGATCTCTATGAATTAGAAGGAGTCAGGAAATCCACGGACACTTTTCAATTAAGTATTAACAAAATCCTGATTACATTTCCTTTTTTGCTTCATATTTTTGTTTTTTTTTTTATAGACGGGAAGTCATCAAATAACTTCCCCCGCCCTGGGCGGGGCGGGAGGGGGTTGTCAGACTTTTACTGACTAAAACCCGTCTATGTTCCTTCATGTGCCCTTTGCGTTCCGGGGGCGCGGTATCTCTTTCGAACAACCCGCAGCTTTTTGCTTCATATGTGACAACCATGTAAGTGAAGAGCAATATAAAACCATAAAAAATATATACAGACATCATAGCAGTTCGTTTTTTTTTTACCGATGATGGGAAATTATCAAATGACTTACCCCGCCCTAGGCGGGGCGGGAGGGAGTGTCAGACTTTTACTGAATGTTCCTTCTTGTGCCCTTTGCGTTTCGGGGGCGCGGTATCTCTTTCGAACAACCCGCAGATCATAGCAATTAAGAGATGACGATTCCCATCAGACAGCGCCCGTTCACGAACATGGCACGTAGATCAGCACGATTTAACTTAATCATGTTTTAAATTAATTAATGTAGGTATTTAAATTAAATAAGATAGGTACATGTCAACCTTATATTAGCCCAATCAGGTAGATTTTTTGTAACTATAAAAATTAAATTTCTTTTTCTTACTCTTTTATCTTGAAGATAATGCTTTATGTCATATTTCCAATTCGAAAATCGACTTCAACCTCATAATTTTACGGTAACAATCTCCTGCTAGGCCTCTTAGTATGTTTGTTGTTACCCTGGCGTTAATACTAAATCATTGTAACAGCACATTCATCAGAGTAAAGAAATACTACCTGTTATCACGTACGATTCGTAATTATACCTCGTTGGAGGTACAAAGATGAAAATAATCTTAGCATCTTAGTAATAATACCACCTTACTCCAAGTAATCTATACTAATATTATATAGAGGTAAAGTTTGTGAGTTTGTGAGGTATTAGAGTAATCTCTGGATATACTAAACCGATTATGAACATTCTTTTGATTTACCCATAGAAAGCCGAGTTATTTACTGGTCCTCTCCCGTGTGTCGTAAAGTGATTTTATATAGCCTATGTTACTCACAATGTTAAAGGAAATACGAAATGGATCTAAAATAGATGCATTAAATCCATTCATTAGATCTTTGATATTGAGCTCAATAATAAGGATTTAAAAATCTGAAATGTTAATCTACTTTTGCTGCTAAAAAACAAATGATTCCTCTTTATAATTATTATTATACATAGTATAGATATGTTTAAAGCATTAAATCTTCCTGTAGCCGTATGGTAACAAAGGATTACATCTAACTATGGCCAGTATGGGATTACCAACTCCAACGTACAATGTCCGAACGTCCGCTAACACAGGTCTACAACGGAAAAGTATTCGAAATAATTTTAACAAATTTCTACTCAACTACCCATGCTGAATACAAATTGACAAGTGAAAGTGATTTATTAGTTTGAGTTTTTGCAATACTTGACATTTTCCGAATTTAATGATTCTACCCTCACTGAACTTGATAATGCTGATTATATTTACTTAGTCGGCATCGAATGTTAAAAATATTATGTTTAGTTAAAGTGATCTATATTACTAAGTGATAAAAGTGTTAAAAATAAAAAAAATACGTATAATTTATAGCAAAATGTCTCGAAAATGTGTAAACAATTCCGACAATTTTTGTTACATTTGTGGTGAAGTGATATTTAATAAGCAAAAGTGTTCAATATCACCTGCAATAGAAAAAGCTTATTATTACTATTTTAACGAAAGCATAAAACATCAGGATAAAAGCTAGATTCCACATTTTTGTTGCAATCCGTGTGCTACAGGCTTAAGAAATTGGCTGAATGGCAAAAAACCATCATTTCGATTTGCAGTGCCAATGCAGTGGCGAGAATCGACAAATCATGCAACTGATTGTTATTTCTGCCTGACAACCCATGTATTTTGAAAAGGCAAGGGTGTTTCTAAAAAAAAGAAAAAAAACATAGTGTATCCGAATGTACCATCGGCTACTCGTCCTCTGCCGCACAGCAATCTTCACCCGATTCCGAAACGTCCTCATATTGAGGAAAAGGAAATTACACTTACTTCACCATCAATTTCTACATTTCTACATTCGCATTTGGACTTCTTTCCGGATAATTGTGGGGCTTTAAGCGATGAACATGGGGAGCGCTTTCATCAGGATATCGCCAACATGGAAAAGCGATATCAAGGCCATTGGAACGTTTCAATTATGGCGGATTATTGCTGGACTGTTTGTCGAGATATTCCAGAAGCAGAATATAAGAGGGCAGCGAAAAGACCACGTCGAAATTCCACTTATGATTAAAAAACTGTATAATTTCTGTAATTTTTTTCAAAAATCGTCTTATTTTTTTTTCTAAATAAGGGAAACTAATTTTAATGTTTATTAATTATTTTTGTGTTTAGTACGTGGAAATCAATAAAAAAATCTACTTCCCATGAACAATACTTTTTTAAAGTTAAAATTTGTAGACCAGTGTAATTAGTATAATACGTTGTAGCCTGTTATAACCAGATCAGGCGTTCTGGCAAGTGATACGGAAGCACTAATCCCCTCATTACGAGGTCTTATTAAAATTCTAATTAGTGCCATCAAGGGAACTGGGAAATTAAAGCAAAAAACAGATGGATAACGGGCTCGGGTCGGGTTGGGACAAAAGCAACCAGTATTGAAAGAGTAGAAAATACACAAAACGCAATAGCGAGTTGGACGCGGTCTTGCGTTTTGGTGTATTGTCGTCCATATAACATAACATACATACATGCTTTGCGCTTTTTCTCTAGGGGTAGGCAGAAACCACAGTACGCCACCAACTAAGATCCTTACATACTCCTTTCAAGTCTTCCACGTTCATACATGTAGTCATACAAGTACGCCGGTTACGAGTATTGCACACCCGACCTTTCTGAAAAACCTCACCAATAAAAATATAAATATCGGTTAATGGACTCTGGGTACTCCCATCTCGACCGGAGCCTGACCTGTGCCCGACCCGCACCCGTTCTCAGTGTGTTTTACGCTTTAAACCCTTAGTCAAGCTAAGTCGTTTATAGTGACTGCATTTATTGTGAGACAAAAAATATTTTTAAATTATCCTTTTCATCTTGGTATCTTGGATTCTCGTTGCAGTATTAAAATTATTCTTGGTTTTACTATTTTATGCTGCGTTGACTTTGCGTTTAAGAATATTATAACATTTTTAAATTATGCTAATTAGACTTCTTTACAGTTTGTGTTTTTTGTTCAAACTTTAAATGACAAGAGAAGTTATTTCATTAGTGAAACCCTTAAAAAATATTTGTTAATCTTTTGTTTTTTAAAGAAAAGTTTTTTTGTCAATGCGTGAACTTTTACTAAATAAAAGAGCTAATAAAATCGCATTTTTTATTTATCTGGAATACATTTCCATATTTTTTTCAATACTTTATATTTTTCTATTACTCATACTTATCTACCAAAACGAATCCGGTCATATTAAAATCTATTCCTGTATATCATTAGATGCCAAGCAAACCGACGTTCTCTAAAATGCGTGAAAAGTTGTCCATTTATTCAATATAATAACAACGACCTTTATAGAAAAATATGAAAACTAATCAAATTACCTTTGAATCCAACTGTAAAACCTAATAAATGAATGATAATTCTAAAGTGAACGAAACAAATTAAATTAATGGTTACACCATGTACGACAAAATACGGGCAAGTGTCAGCTTATCTGATTAGGAAGGCAAGACCCTGCCCCTCGGCTTTTGAAATCTCGGGCAAATCCCGTAGGGCAAACCTTTTGCGAGTTAATTGGAGAAAATGCAATGATGGAAATGATTTAGATGTGGTTGTGCCACATTACTGTGTGAATGACCCAGATTATTTATAGGTTAATTAATTCGATAGGTTAGGTTAGGACTGCCTCGTTAGCCTAGTGGAGCTAAGCGCGACTGCTACGCTAGAGGTCTTGGGTTCGATTCCCAGGTCGGGCAAAGTGTTTTTGGGTTATTCTATGAAATTCTCAGTAGCAGCTAGGGGTCCTAAACAAATCTCCGTGGGTATACATTGGTACACTTCTGCTAAACCCTTTGGGAAATACTGGCGTGATTGTATATTGTAGGTTCTCCTGTAACTTGGATCTTGATACCGTTATCAATTAGCAATTTTTTTTTTTAGGATACCGTCACTAAATAAAAAAATGGAACCCTTATAACATCACTTTCAGCAACAAAGAGATTTTTGTCAGGCAACGACGTTGCTATTCCAAATTTGGCATAACTTTAGATCTTAAAAACATACATATAAAGACGAAAAAAAAAATACGTTGTAAATTATACGAATTACCAAGATTAATATCAAACCATTAACCTAACGATTATTCCCAACGCTATTTCTCTTTGTTTTAAAACTGAGGTAACCTTATATTTTGTTTAAAAAATATTTCAGGTACAATGTTTTCGTAATTTGTCTCGTGAAATTCAGGAACAAAGTCTAATGACTTACATACGACAGGGGAATATCGTTGTATACAACGCCCCTTATTAAAAGACAAAAAAATACGTTTGGAGAACCTTCTGAGCCGGTTTTTTTTATATTTTAATGGGTCTTTTTTTTAAATCTGTGTATCGAGCTAATGGCCATCGCTTATTATAGCACCATTCCAACACGGCAACGGCCTCGCCAACATTGCCTCAAAACATCCAACCATTGTTTTTTATTTTTATTATTTATTTATTATTGACTGCCAGCGGCCGCCCGCGATCCGTCACCTTATTTTTCTTGTCATTATAAAAGAAATTCTAATATACACCATTTAAAGCCCTAAATTGAATGGCAAATTATTCGCTGTAACAATGCCGTACTGTTTTAATGAACTAAAGAAAAATAGACAACTCAGTGAAATGAAACCACATACAATTTTGCAGTAAAATGATGAGATTCAACTAAAATTACGTAACATTTTGATGTAGGGGCAGCGTGCAGTTTCATACCTGAGTGGTTTCATACGCTTCACAAGAAACTAGGGTAATGCCATGTACCATGAATGAGTAAATTGACAGTGAGCTTGCACGCGACAATATCTAGGCGAAATCGAATCCGTCCAATGTCGGGGCAGTGATTTGGGAGAATATTCTATTTGTTCTTGCATATTATAGAACACAACGGGTTAAGTTACTGCTAGGTATCCCTCTTAAATGAAATGAGAACTAATATTTTTTATAACTATGTCGTCATATCTGATACAACACAAAATTAAAAAATGTCTAAAGGCCTATTCAGACCTAAGCGGTATTCGCTGCCGCTGTGGGTAGAGGTACATACCGCGCGGGTTTCGCTCAGGTATTTAGTATCAAGTACCGCGGCTAGCGCGACCTGAGCGATATTCGCTGCCGCTGTGGGTAGAGGTACATACCGCGCGGGTTTCGCTCAGGTATTTAGTATCAAGTACCGCGGCTAGAGCGACCTGAGCGATATTCGCTGCCGCTGTGGGTACATACCACGCGGGTTACGAACGGTAGCGAATACCGCTTAGGTGTGAACAGTAATATTACCGCATACCCACTGGGTTTTCTCTGCCGCAGGCGGCAGCGAATACCGCTTAGGTGTGAACAGTAATATTACCGCATACCCACTGGGTTTTCTCTGCCGCAGGCGGCAGCGAATACCGCTTAGGTCTGAATAGGCCTTTATTCAATTCATATAAAGGAGAAGGATAGGGTTCCATAGTAACTTGGGCCCAGGTGTTAACTCAATTAAACTAGTCTTATTTGAAAGAGGATATAATAACAAGACCTCACTGAAAATTTGGTGAAATTTGGCTATTCAGGAGTCAAGTTATATGTAGTAAAGTAAAAGTGAGGTTACCTTATAATATTGTAGTTTTTTGCAAAATGTTTTTAATAGCTTTTGTTACGTAATGATTATATGCATGGAGTGTAAGCCGAGGTCGTGGGTTACACAATAAAACATGGAAAATACGTGCACACTCAGAACGAAATAAAACTGACGACAGCCGGTTTTATTCTGGCTGTCATATGTCAGTCGGTGACCAGTGTTGCTAATCAAAGAAAAATTAAAGAAACTCCATTCGCTATGAATCGATTCTACGAAACGATTGATAAGCACTAATTGTCACTCGAATTTTATACATATTTTGAGATTTTACCGAACTATTCACAATCGATTACTAAGAATTGAGGCATGTATTTAATCGATTTTTTGTTTCATAACATTTTTTAAGTTTTCTCGCTTTCTAGATAGAAACATAATACAGTATTTTGAGATTTTTTTAAGAAAAAAATAACGGATTTTTTAAGACCCATTTCAACTAGTTAACTGCTGGGCCCAAGATTAGCCTTCTCCTTTCAAAATATTAAAAATATTCTAGCTATACGAATTTAAATCTTATTATATAAAATTCTCGTATCACAATGTTAGTTGCCATGCTCAACCAAAAAGC
The DNA here is from genome assembly GCA_932526535.1 of Caradrina clavipalpis. Lineage (NCBI taxonomy): Eukaryota > Metazoa > Arthropoda > Insecta > Lepidoptera > Noctuidae > Caradrina > Caradrina clavipalpis. Next base: position 6,875,517 of record OW052110.1, read on the forward strand.
TGTTAAAAACTTCTGTATTATTTTAATTGGCTTTAGATTACGCGGACAAAGACATGGCGACATACAAAATATTACTTTTCATAATACAAAAACGGTTAACTTCGTCTAGACAAAACCTCTTTCATAAAATAACCACAAATTAAAAACAAAAGCGTTTCTACCTCTTTATGCTTCCAATTTCAAACACGTTGGTTCTGTCATGAAAACAAAATTAAATCATACAGCAGAATCAGCAAAAGATAGCGCTGTATACAGCATTCACCGTAACAATATACTCAACAAACTGGAAAACACTGAGTTGGGAAAACAGATTTTAATCTCAGCAACTCGCTGAATCGCTGAATACAGCGTTAATATATTCCACACTGTAGACGGAGTGTCGCTTAAATTGTTTTTGGTGTAACACACTCGTAGCTGGCTTTAGTATTTGGTATTTGTAAACAAATCCTATGCACATATTTCACTGCAGTACAGTCGGGTCGACTGTTTTTTGTTTTATTTTTTTGGTCGATGTGGAAAAAACAGTATGTTGGTTTATGAATGGGAAGAGAAAACTGCAATGCATAAAATTGGATATGTATTTGCTGTTTTAGACTCAGATCCTAGTGTAGTCTGACCTACGTCATTTTAGCTCTGAAGCTGAAATTTTCAGGATAGATAAAGGAATATGTCGTTAGAAGGTAGGTATAGCTATAACTTTGGAGCTTTATTTAGATACCAGGTTTTAAAGGTACCTTACTCACTCAAGCTTGAGTGTGACAGTAGGTTTTTTACTAAACCATTACTTGTTATTGCTTCATTATGGCATACTACCTTAAGCCCGCGACTTCGTCCGCGTGGTTCTACAGCTGCGTTAAATTACCTGTTTGATTACTGCTCCGCTCTCGTGAGCCGTAGCATGATGTTATGTATATCTTTGTTCTTTATGGATCTGGCTATCAAACACATCATTTAATTTAAAAGTATTTTTCCAATTTGACTGGGAGTTCTAAAGATGAGCACATTTTAACAAAAACAAAAAAAACTCTGCGGCTTTGTTATGTTAGTATGACGTATTCGTCCATCCATCAACAACATTTCAACCACGCTAAAATGACGTAAGCCTAGTAACACTGGGATCCTAGACCATACTTTATCAATCAAATATTTAGGTTTCCAAAGCAAACTCATAAAGCTTGTACCTCCTACTACATAGTAGCTGTTACAGTTCTTCACGAAAGCAGGTACCCACAATACTCGGTTGAACTTCTAGCATTCAACTACGCGAAAATGATTCTTGCTACGCGAATATGCTACTTAACTGAATGCGAATTACGTTGGCACCGTTATAACTCACTCGTGTACCTGCAATACTTTGGATTTTAGCATTTGTAAAGTGTATTAAGGACTACGAAATATTCGTATCTTTAGGATTTAAGAAATTGTAAGTATATATTATCTAACAATCTGTACTAATATTATAAATGCGAAAGTAACTCTGTCTGTCTGTCTGTCTCTCTGTCTGTCTGTCTCTTCTTCACGCCTAAACCACTGAACCGATTTCAATGAAATTTGGTACAGATATAGTATGGGACCCGAGAAAGAACATAGAATAGTTTTCATCCCGGAAATCCCCCGGGAACGGGAACTATTAATCCACGCGGACGAAGTCGCGGGCAAAAGCTAGTGTATTAAAACAGGGTTTAATACACGAAAATTAACGCTAGTAGATTATGGAAAATCTTTACATAGTATAAAACAAGGTCGCTTCACCCCGCCTGTCCCCCTGTACGTAGGTACGGATTTTAATGCGGTTTTCATCAATAGATAGAGTAATTCAAGATTATATGTATAGAATATTATGCTAAAACGAACGGGAGCGACGCAGTAACAAAAAATTTAACTGAACGCGGGTGACACCGCGGGGTATATGTATAGCTAGTTCTAGATAATTCAGAATAATTAAAATACATAATGTTAACTAAATATAAAAAAAAATATACCATCACGCCTGTATTCCCCGAAGGGTTAGGCAGAGGTGTACCGATGTACACCCACAGTTCGCCGGTATATTTAGGTCCCATGTAATAGGGGGCGAGCCTATTGCCATTAACCGGGCACAAATCCAAACTCCGAGCTGCTACTGAGAATTTCATAGAAAAACCCAATAACACTTTTTGCTCGACCTGGGAATCGAACCCGGGACCCCTTGCACAGCAGTCGTACTTGCGACCGCGAGGCCAACGGGGCAGTTCATGTTCGGGGAATGTTAACTAATTTTAGTAAATGATATTTAATTTTATAAATAACTCTATATTTACATGAAGTTTTTTACCTAGTGTTTAAAAGTACCACACCAGAGTAATCAGACGATCATGATAGCATAATAAAATAATTACTATGTAAAACTTCTGAAATGAACTCAGCAAAAACCAAATTGCTTGGATTATCAGATTAGCCTCAATTTTATCTGTTTGTATTTATTGTCTCTTATTTTATTTTATGCCTAACCAAGCCAACCAGTCTAACCAAGGGGTATCGTGTTGCCCAGTTACTGGGTTGTGGAGGTCAGATAGGCAGTCGCTTCATGTAAAACACTGGTACTCAGCTGCATCCGGTTAGACTGGAAGCCGGCCCCAACATAGTTGCGAAAAGGTTAAGCAGATGATGATATTATTTTATGCCTGAAGCCAGTCTTAAAAACTTAATGAAATACAAACCAATTTTTCTAAGCAATATTAAAAAAATCAGAGCTCTTTTTAACGACCCGTACATTTGAATGTGAACGAAAAACGGTGACAGAGAAAGAAAACAAACGCTTAAAGTGGAAAATAAGTTCAAAGCGAGTCCCGTATGCTTCGGTGAGAAAACCCAGTGGAATGGAAACAGTTTCCACAAGAGTGGCTGGAGGGAGCGGTGAAGATACCAGGGGTTCTCATTCATAACACGAGCCGAAGTTAAAGGAATATTTATTTTTATTTTTAGGTTGAGGGTAAATGCAAACGGCCTTTCTTTGCGAAATATCTATAATACTTTTTATGTGACTTCAAAAAAGGTTGACAGTCCCTGATAGAAAATGTTTTCAATGTTTTTGATACTTTCGTTTCTAAGTCATATTTTTATATCTACTGTTGGTTATACGTTGAACAAGTTCAACTGTGTATGATAAATCTGTATCCATACTAATATTATAAGAGGTAAAGTTGGTGAGTTTATGAGGTTGTAGGGGGTAATCTCTGGATCTACTGAACCGATTTTAAAAATTCTTTCATCCATAGAAAACCAAATTATTTATGAGTGTCACAGGCTATATAACATCTTGCTATAACTCACGGGAGCGGAGCTGTAACTAAAGACGTAACTTAACTCGGGTTACAGGTAGTTTACTAGTGTATAATTAATAGTATGTAGGCACAATGTATCAAAAACTATTGGGTTGTTTTATGTAATTATTATTATAATTTCACAAAGAAAGCCCGACCAAAAATCCCACAACATAATTACTGATTTAGTTAATTAGAGCCCGCTTCTCATGCACGAGGTTGTGGGTTCGCAACGGGGCGCAAGCAAGTACCAATGTAAGTGTTTCTGTTTCACATGTACTTTCTAAATTAATCTTGGACTTTACTGACATCTGTAATGAAGAACATCGTGAGAAAATCTGGCTTTTGCCCTGTACTGGGACAATATTAAGCTGGTATTATTATTACTATATTTTATAAGCAATCTTAATGGTGCTTGGCAATCTGAGCTTCTCCCAGTTGTAAACATCCCTTTGTGCCTATTGGCCTTGTTCCGATAGGTCTCCTGCTTGTTTGTTAGTCTTATCTGATTAATTTGGTTGCGGGATCCAAGATAGTTGAATCGTTTCTCCGGGACTCGTTGAGCTCCATTGCTTTTCTGGTGGTCCCCACTATTGATTCTGGCTTTCAAGAGTTACAGTGGTCGGGAATAGAGCATTAAAAAAGCCATCTTCATGCTTTTAAAGTTGATATATAGCTTCTCTCGTACCCGAAAGGATCTTTAATATTTTATTGATACATTGCAGTGCCGTCGGTGAAGTAAAACAATGTGACTCAAGGGAACTTCAAACATTATTTATTTAATTTAGTCTGTGATAGTGGACGTCTGGTAGTAAGCTTAGACTTTACTGCGTAGTGAGAGCTTAGTTTAATTGAATTCTCCTGTTCAATAATAGTATTAGTTAGTACCTGAGGGGTAATTCTATAAACTTCTAGGAACGATAGTAATCTAATCTCAGTAGATTAGATTAATATCGTTCCTAGAAAAATAAAAAGTAAAAGTAAAAGTAAAGTAGGAAAATTAAAGGCATTTTTGACAGATTGCGACTGCGCAATCTGTCAAAAATGCCTTTAATTTTCCTACTTTTTTACTACTACTTTTTTACGACTAGTTATTTTTTTAATTAGTTGTATTCATCTGCTGTTACAAACACGTGCTCGATGAGACTTTTGGGTGTTTACTGCTGGAGTTTTCATATCATAAGGCGCTGCTCAAGCGTAGACACTTTTTGTTGCCGATACGGGACACCTACTGATGTGCCTGGTGACGACAACTACTACTGCTACTACTGGACACTTTGGACACGTATTCACTGTTGGTCGCCCGTCTTGTGTCAAACACAAGACACTAAAGTGTCTACGTTTGCGCATCGCCTTAGAGATGAATGCAAACGAGGTCCCAAGGAATAGCCATTTTTTTTCCATCATCATAACTTTGGATCTGAAAAAGAAGGATGAAGATTGATCTGGATTAAAATTCAATTTCGATAAACTATCGAGATTCCATAGTACCGTGAAACGATAATTCACCAATAGGCTTAGAAATTGTGTTTGGCAAACGGACTAGCCTTGGATATCGCTGGCATCTTGCGGTCGATACCGCCCCGAGCTACGTTTATAGGTGTGGTGATCTACTCTCTACGTTATATTGTTTACATTGTGTATTTACAAGACCTTTTTGGTTCATTTATTCGTCATTCCGAAGCTACCCCGGCTGTGGCATCCTTTTTGTACAATCAGTACTACAGTACAACTTTCAGGCAAATTGGTTATCAACTTAAAACTTTCTTATTTGAAAATTACTTCGGCTGTCATTTGACGGTCTTTTACAGCTCTTCCTCCACGACCGATATTTTGACGGACATGTGTGTTGGTGTATTGGAATTGGTATGTCTCTCACCGACAAAAAAATCTGTCAAAAGATCGGTTAAAAGTCGATCGTGGTCAAAATCCCATCGAAAAATCTAACCATTGGATGCCAGAGCGCCGCCCGCAAGCCGTCACCTTTTTTATTGTCATTACAAAAAATATTTTAACGCGCACGATTTAAAGCCCTAATTCTAATGGCAAATTATTTGCTGTATCGTAACCGTACTATAAGCCATGAAAATAAATACAGCTTTACATAGTGCATCAAAACAACATTTTTTCCTGACTAGGTACATTTTTTAAGTAGCTTTCTACTCGTTATTTAAAACAAAATATTGTTGAAGAAAGAAAGTTGAGAAAGCTTTCTATTAAGACTGCTTTGGTCTTATTTTGTTCCTCTCATATTGTCTCTGAAAACAATTTGCCAAACTCGTTATAACTACCAATACTTAGTCTGCTAACTTTTCCGATACGCCAAATGGTATTAAACGAATATCGTACTGTCATTAAGTAAAAGAAGGCTGGTCCTTTATTTGTTTTAAGAAAATATGTACCTATTTTTCTTTCAGTTCCTGTATAAATTAAATGAAAATAGTGGTCGCCTAGTGATCGAAATTCGATCATAGTTCATTTGAATTTTAAGTTTGAATGTTATTAAAGTTATATTTTCAAAGATATGATCGACATGATTCATGTATCCATGTATATAAAAAAATTGCGGTTAGATTTACCTAGTAGGTATTATACTACTGTATGTAAGACCAAACTTATACTAATACCTATAATAAAGCTAAAGAGTTTTTGTTTGTTAATTTAATTTCGCTAATCTCTAGAACTACCAGTCGGATTGGACAAAATCTTTTTGTCTATAATCACTAGTTTCATGAGGTATAGTATACGTACATTTTTTTTTTAATACCAGAAATCATCAAATAACTTCCCCCGCCCTGGGCGGGGCGGGAGGGAGTGTCAGACTTTCACTGACTAAAAGCCGTCTATGTTCCTTCATGTGCCCTTTGCGTTCCGGGGGCGAGGTATCTCTTTCGAACAACCCTCAGCCCCGGCAGGCATCGGCCCTCTGTGGCCCCTTCCAAGTTTGCTGACATCTCTTTGAGGCGTGAGGCCTTAGTATACCTACATAACATCAATTTACGACTCACGGGAGCAGAACAGTAACCAAAGACGTAACTCAACGCCGGTGAAAACAACACACCAACGAACTTAGTTAAGAAGCTAGTTTTTTTTATACGATACAAGACATTATAATCCCCTTAGGATTTAAGAAGAATCATGGACGGAATAAATGTCTAATAAAAAATTTCGCGACAATGTACAGTCAGCAAAAGAGTTAAGTAACCAGAGTCGCCTAATAAATACAAAGTTTTACAAAAACCGATAGAAGCTTTTTAATGAATTTTATTTTTATTAATAGAAAATAAACAGTTCATTAAATAAATTAAATTTCATTTAAAAACGACCACTGGTTTGAAAGAAAACTTAAACTATTTATATACGACGCGCGACGGCCCGGTTACTTATCTCTTTTGTTGACTGTACCTTCCGTGATTTTATCGAGAATTTTTTAAAAGATTTTTCCCACCATAAAAGAGATTATTCGTGGTAGGTACTTTCTACCTTTACGATACCGTCTTCCATGGGAATATTTCAATAAAATACACAGAAGGAATAAAATATTAGGAGTCTAATACGCAAATGTACAGACGTGATTTTATATTTTTTGACATTTCCTCGTTTTCTGACATAATGTCGTTATGACATGTAGGTTACCGTTTCGTGTAATTGTGAAAAGCTGTGTACTCACTTAGCAGTGTAGCACGTAACGTATCAGATACGGTATCAAGTGAGTACGTAGGCACGAGCCCGCTGCGAGCCGCTCGCGCGTGGAGCGCTGTAAGCTCGCAGTGACCCGCCGAGTGGCGGTTTCACTGCGAACACAAAGGCGGCTAGGAAGGTCGTAGTTAAATATGCGGAGGACCGTGGACGAGCCGTACCCACTTGCAGGTTGATACTGTATCTGATACGTTGCGTGCTACGCTGCTAAGTGAGTACCCAGCCTTACATATAAAGAAATATAAATAATCTTTAAAGGTATAAAGTTTGTCTATTTGAACGCACAAAACATCGTGAACTGCTGGTTTTGCTTAAACAAATATTTTCGTATTATATAGCGCATTGGTTGAAGAATATTATTCGCTGTTTATTAAGCTATGACTCTTAGGGTCGGAGCAGTAATCAAAAATGCGGGTAAAACCGCGGGTTATTGCTAGTGAATCACAAAAAAAAAACAATTCTGAACTTAACATTTTCCGAATGATTATTGCCATATTATCATCATAACATATTTTTGTTCACATACTGTAAAAAACGCTTTAAAACCGGTTCATTTGTTTAGGGGCTACGATGCCACAGATACACAGACAGACACGTGAACTTTATAACACCCCTCTATTTTCATTGACCGTTTAAAATACCCAAGTCAAGTCAAGTTATTTATTTCAAGTAGACCATTAATAATCACTTTGGAACGTCAATAGTCACCCTTATTGCATGACCTAACCAGTTCTGAACTTAATTTAATACTAGTCAAACTTTTATTTATTCTTACACATGAAAATCAAACTATTCATAGGTACTTAGATACCTACTACAAAATAAAAACGATATCAAAACTAAACAATGATAGAGCTAAATCTCCTACATACGATGTTCCGTACGGTAATACACTCAAATCGGTCAAGCGTTTAGGTGCCATGTGTATTACCTATAAAATGTCGCTTGGAGCTGTATTTTCTCGTCCGTTCAACCTTTTATATTATTATATATATTTTCAGGAGATTTTGGAGCTCAGGTAACAGATTGGTATATGGTTGAGTTTGTATAAATTGAGATTTATTTCTTCTATACTAATATTATAAGGAGGAAAGATTTTGTTTGTTTGTTCGTTTGCTCCAAAGCTACTGGACCGATTTCAACTATGTTTTCACTACGACCTACGGAACCGGAGCAGAAACTGAAGACGTAACTTACGACGCAACGCAAACGAAATCGCGACCGGGTCTCTAGTTGTTGTATACAGGAAAAAAATTTAACCAGTGCGTAAATTTTGCCATAATAAACTTCAACACGTTTTATTAGACACGTTTATTTTATTTTGATATGTCTTAGTACTAAAAAAAAAGTTATCGCTTACGAAACATGTTTACTTAAAAACCATATTTTATTGTCACTCGGCGCTAGCGCATTCCCCACCCCCTCACCCCAGCCATGCGCCCGGGCGGCGGCCGCGAGTTTTCATTGATAGTATGGCGAATAGATTATGTCCATGTTTTGCTATTTCAAACTCGGATAAGGATGAATTTTTTTTTATTTATTTTTTTAACTAAACACGAGAATGTGTTCTATTACTGACACTGAACTACCAAAAAAAAATTACGCACTGGTTAAAAACTTTTCCTGTATAGTCGTGATGGCCCAGGTGGTTAGAAAAATACTTTTTCATCGGACAAAAGTCTTCTTTATTCAAAGTTCTACTTAACTTCATGATCGTACCCAAAGGGGATAAAATATACGGGCCAGACGTTAGTTTTATAATATTCCTCGGTTTTATATGGCTCTAGTCATGATTTTAGATGTCTAATATTACTTTTAATAAACATTATCCTGAATATTGTTTGGGTACTTGAGCGTTCGGGTGATTACCATAGATTGGAATAGGTAATACAATTACGTACGTTTTGACGATATTTTAATATTATTGAAAGGTACTTTTATGGCCATAGTAAAAATAATTTACTTGTTTTTATTATGGAACTAGCTTTTGCCCGCGATTTTGTCTGTTTAGATTTCAATATAAGGGTAAGTCCTAAATTATCCCTCAGGAACGCAAAAGGAGAAACTAGTAGAATAAACCATTTAGTCTACTAGTTTCTACCCGCGACTTCGTTTGCGTTAAAGTTGATAATATATCATCACACGGGAACTGTATATTCCAGAGTATATTTTATCCAGTGGCAAATTTCATCCAGATCCGTTTAGCCGTTCTAATGTGATTGAGTGATAAAAATAAAACCATCACAACTTTTTCATTTATAATAGTAGTAATACTACCAAGAGATTGCCAATGATGCATTAGGAACTAATTACATTACTTTATTTGATAGAAATATCGGTATTTATACAAATAAATTATCATCTGCTTAGCCTTTTTCCCAACTAAGTTGGGGTCGGCTTCCAGTCTAACAGGATGCAGCTGAATACCAGTGTTTTACATGGAGCGACTGCCTATCTGACCTCCAAAACACGATACCCCTTGGTTATACTAGTTGTCAGACTTCCTGCCTTCTGACTATCCCGTAACGGCTGTCAAAGATCTACGAATGACAGCCGGGACCAACGGCTTCACGTGCTTGCCGAGGCAAGGGGGTGTCACACCACCAACTTCCAAACTCCGGGCTGCTCTTGAGAAACCCGAATGGAGAAACACATTTTGCCTAAACTGGGAATCGAACTCGAGACCCCACGCTCACCAGTCGCGCTTGCGACCACGAGACCAACAGGGCAATCAAAATAAAGGTCGTTTACTAAATAAAAATGATAGTATATTTTTTGAGTTTACCTAAAAAAGGTACGATGAGATGGTGTAGGCTGGCAGCAACAGTAAAGGTACAAAAAGGCTGATTGGTAATTCGATATTATATTCTTGAAAGGAGATAAACTAGAGCTAATTTGGAATAAAAGACTACGAAACCTTGGGGACGAATCTGGGTTGATTGTAAGGCACAGCACATTTTGAGTTTAGGAAAAACTGAGATTTATAAGAAATATGTTTCAATATGGACGAAAATCGACTAAATAAATATTTCTCTGATAGCTCATAGACGATATTAGTACACAGGTTATACTTGAAAGGATAAAAATGTACTATTAATTGTTAAAAATTTACCAAGTTTTGACCCCCAGTTTTCAGGGTCTAAGTTGGCAAATATCTCTAGTTAATCATTTTCAAGGATTTATTGGAGTTATTAATCAACCTGTATATGTGTAAGTAGCTTATTCCTGCGACTTCATTCAGGTCCGCGACTTCATGCAGTTTGCTAGTAAAATATCATCATTATATCAGCCACAAGACGTCTACTGCTGGACGTAGGCCTCCCCCATCCTGCCGGGGCTGCGGGTTGTTCGAAAGAGATACCGCGCCCCCGGAACGCAAAGGGCACATGAAGGAACATAGATGGGTTTTAGTCAGTAAAAGTCTGACACTAAGGGCGGGAGAAGTTATTTAATGATTTCCTATCTACATATAAGAAGAAAAAAAAGGCCTCCCCCACAGATTTTCAAAAGAACCGGTTGGAAGCGGCCTGCATCCACCGCATTCCTGTGGTCTTAATCAGATCGTCCGTAAAATATAAAAAATATAATATTTTTTTCCAAAGAAAGCGGTATTCCGCCGTTTATCAGCGATAGTGGCTTGCCAAAACTTATCATATTACAATTGAACGCGCCCGTAAACTGCAAAACTCGCGCAGATGCTCGGAACATATTTTACTAAAAGTAACTATCTGATAAGGTAAAAAATATTCAGTAGGTGATTTTTTGAGATGGAAGATGTAAGATAAAGTATAGGGGTAAAATGAACACTAAATTATTTGAGAAAAGTGGTTAGAATGTACTCACTTTTCTCACTACTTAGAACCAGATTTATGAGTTATTTAATGTCCCATTACGTTCAACGTGGACAAACCAACTGATTTCAGACTTAAGTTTTATTTATAAGATCAAGTTTCCTCTCGATTTTTTCCTTCATCAATGTCAGTGATCATCATCATCATATCAGCCGCAGGATGCCCTCTGCTGGACATAGGCAAGTAATATAGATAAACGTAGATAAGTTGGTCAGGTAAATTTAGAACTTAGAGCTCATGCATATAGACTCCCTCATCATTGAGCTATCACGTCTTTACTTACCTACTCTTTCACACATGGTGAGTACCTATCGCATTAAAAAACAAAACATTTTGTTTCTCATGTGCGTCAGAATTCATAATTTTAGTCACATTTTTTTACGTATTCTAACTTATAAGGCTGAAATTTTATTTTGTTTAAACGCTGGAAGTCAGATTGGAAAACTTCTTCACATAAAGCCAGATTCATGAGGATTAGTAGGTATAGGCCACTATAGGCTATATTATAACATCACGCTACGACACACGTGACAAGAGCAGTAACCAAAAACGTAACTTAATGCGAGTAAGAAAAAAACACACGAAGTCACAGGCAAAACCTAGCAAGTTATACGGTAATTCGCCCAGCAATGTTCATCAGAAACTTAATTCCCAAAGGAGGCAGACCTGACGTTCTCTTACTCTTAAAAAAACATAAAAATATTTCATAAATTAGTGCGACTCCATTGACGCGACGACATAATGGAAACATCGAGAGACTTTAGGGAAATCATATTTGTCAAATTTTGTTACTTACCGGAAAATAAAATAGACATAAATACAGATATTTTGATGGCCGCAAAATTAGAGAAGACACTGCTTTTTAACCGACGGCGGCGAATCAAAAAAGAGGGTTTTGGTTTTGAGTGGTATTGTTTCTGTTGTGATTAGTGTTAAATTAATGTCATATAATTTTAAGGGGATAAAGTGTGTGAGGGGGTTGATTTAAAAAAAAGAACCAAGTTGTCGCCATTTTTGTGTTTACCTACTAGCTTTTGCCCGAGACTTCGTTTGCATGTTTTTTCCACACGCGTTAAGTTACGTCTTTGGTTACTGCTCCGCTCCCGTGAGCCGTAGCGTGGTGTTGGTGAGCCTATACTGTTCCTCATGAATCTGGCTATTATACACAAACAGATATTTTTCATCCGACTGTTACTCTCTGAGATTACTGCATTAAACATACAAACAAGCTCAACTCAGCTTCATTATACTAGTATACAATAACAGTGCAACACCAATTACAAATTTATAAGCATAAAAAAATAACCATAACTGCCTCGTTGGCCTAGTGGTCCTGAGTGCGACTGCTATGCTAGAGGTCCTGGGTTCGATTCCCAGGTCGAGCAAAAAGTGTTATTAGGTTTTTCTCTGAAATTCTCAGTAGCAGCTCGGAGTTTGGATTTGTGCCCGGTTAATGGCAATAGGCTCGCCACCTATTACATGGGACCTAAATATACCGGCGAACTGTGGGTGTACATCGGTATACCTCTGCCTAACCCTTCGGGGAATACAGGCGTGATGATGATGGTAAAAAAGTAAGTAGGTAACATAGAACGAAAAAAAACGAGTATCTAACTACACAATTGTCAAGTATGGCATCGTAAATATTCATAAAAATATGATTGGTATTGTCTGTTCCTACGCATTGAATGGCATAAAAAAACGACTAAAAGCAGACTTCCGACAAAATACTAGACAGATAGGTACAGATTCCGAAAACTGCCAATAGTACTTAAATTCTTTCAGATCTATAGCTGACGGTGACTGCAGTACGTTCTCGTGCCCATCCATCGGATTCCGGGAATATTCGGCACGAAAGAATGTGAGGTGCTTTTCAAAAGCGTTGGAGCGCGTTCGGATATCTCCGCCAACGTTCGTGTCCGGTTAATAAAGTTATTGCAGTTTGCATTGCAATGCGAACATTCGTTTTATGTCGAGTGTTATTTCATTCATTTATTCATTTGTTTTCTACTTTCTACAACATAATAAAAATAAGTATAGTCTTTGTAAGTTTATCTTGGAATTCACTGACATCGGTAAAGGAAAATATTGTGAGGATACTCGGACTTGTACTTGATCTAAGGCTGGAATCAAAAATCCAGCTTGTGCAAGTTTGGTGATCAATGTTCGAGGCTTTTCTGTATGACAAGAGGCCTTTGCCTACTGCAAACTACCACTGCACAAATACATACGAGTAAGTTAATGTTATTACTATATAATCTCACTTTCACCTAACTATAAGGATTTGTGATTGCGTTTTGGAAATGCTCAATGCTTTAGGAGGCTCCTATTTGTCAGTGTTCATGAGCGTTTGAATTCTGAATACGGTGTAAGCATTTATAAACCGTAAAAAAAAATGTAACAAAGTTTCCAACGCGCGGTACAAGTTAACTGGCAGAAATCGTCACGTAAGGAAAATGGGTTATTTCACCACTAGGCGACCTTCCCTCTGAATAGAAAGACTATTATATACGGGTACATATGTGCGGAATAATGTAAAGAAACTTCATGCCTGACAAAGGTGCCAAGACCACACAATTATTTTTCCAAGAAATATTTATAGAAGAAAATCGGTTCACTGTTACTATGCTGATTACCGAATTATTATATCAGCTAATGGAGGTAAGTAATCTAAAACAAAAGAACAAAGAAATCTCAAGCAGCATTATGCCTAAAAACATTTACTAACGAACATCGTCTTCGCCCTAATGAAGGCTTGAAACAGGCAATTTAAGGTTAAAAGGTGATTTTCGGATTCCAAATTGCTTGTAGAAAATACATTTCTAAAACATTTGGCTTGATTACGAGACATTAGCAGAAGATGTTATCATTAAGACTGTCTTTTGCTTTGCTACTCCGAATGCTTGCTTAAAATTTGCTTATGTGAGTTTTGACATGTCGTTGATTTTTGCGTTCTAAAATTAAATACCAGCCTATATTCATATTCATATTACCTAGTACTATCCCACTGTAAAGCAAATGCTTCTTCTCGGATAGAGAAGATACAAGCATTCATCACCACGCTTTCTATTGGCAATGTCAATGAAGTCTAAGAAACCAGGTCAATGTTATAATTGATGTAGAAATGATTTCTAGAATGGTGTCATCATTTTCTAAGAAACATACCTATTTAATACAATCTATACGACATACGACTTCGTGCACGTTAATGTCGATTATTCTGGTTATAGATACAGATAAATTCGCGGCTTAAAAAAAGCCTACGTCCTTAGCCAAATTCCACCATTTTATTACAATCGGTTTATTGGTTTTACCGTGATGAACTAACAAACTTACAGACGGAGTAACTTTTACGTTATTAATAGTCTGGACTAAATTATGGTAACTAAGCATCTTAGAGTAATGCCTAATAGCCACCATACTTTATCTTCCATCGTGTTTCAATTTCTAGTTAAAAGCGAATCCGTTAATTGAACTCGTCCATTTAAAATTGAACTATTTTACGCTATAAAATAAGACCGTAGTTAGATTTATCGGCGATGTTCAATTACTAATTGATTGATGAATTGTAGTTCAACGATAGTCAATTTAGTTTTAGTTGACCTTTGATAAGGGTAAAGATAAATGACCTAAATAATACAGAAAGTTTCTATACCAAACTTTGATTAAAGTTTTACTTATACTAAACTAAATATAGTTTCTAATTCTAAAACTTAAAACTTACTTTAAATCAACCTATGAAATTGAGAACCTCTTTTAACTTTTTAAAAGTTGATAAAAACCGTTAACAGGCTCTTTGAATTGTCAAGAAGTCGGTCAGTTAGTCAAAAAGCTAAAACCAGTTTACTCGTCCCAAAATGTAAATCCATAAAAAAAAAAAATGCGTTAGCTCTTGGCTCTAGCCTAGGTCAGAGGTGCCAGAGACAAACTCAACGATGGAGTGAGCTTACCCAGAAGCCTGTATTTCGATGAACGGGTAAGAAGCTCCATGGACACAAATAAATAGTTTTAACATTTTTAAATCAAGTTTTAACAAATTCTTACTAAACTATTCGTGGTGTATTCGAGTATGAAAACAGATGTGGACATTTAAATATCTTAAGAAAAAAACGCTAAAATAATAATTTGGGTACGGCAAAAGAATACAATTTAAAAGTGCTTTACGAAAACCGTCTGTTACTTTACAAAAGTGTTAAACATGACGTATAAAATAACACTTTTATAAAGCCATAGGATAAGGAAAACTGAAAAACAGCAAGGCAACAAGATCTATTGGCTTACAAACTCAATTTAAAAAGCCGATTTACAAGACACTCGAGCGGAACGATTACTACTCAAGCCTTTACGCAGATCATAATAAAAAGAAAGGCAAGACAAGGCTGTACTATGTCGCCTTATTATGACCAAAATGTACATATCAGGACTATGTACGAAATAATATAAATGATACCAGTTAAATATTGTCCCACTGTAAGGCAGATGCCTTTTCTCCAAAAAGAAAGGAATAGCGTTAATCACCACGCTTGCTCAAGGCGGGTAGGCGATTTCAAACTTATACCTATTAATTATAATTCCAGGCTTCCCCGCGATGTTTTCCATCACCGATGTCTCGATGTCAGTGATCTTCTCAATTTCGTTGAGTTTTTATTAGAAATAGCTTTTACTCCCGTCGTCTTCTGAGGGACTCGTGTATTTTTTGGGGTAAAAAGCCTGTCTTATAATCAATCTTTAGGTTTTTCTATAACGAATTTCTAAGTAGCAGCCCGGAGTTTGGAACTTCGTGGTGTGTTACCTCCGTGTTTCGGAAAGTACATCAAGCCGTTGGTCCTGCACCTAATCTCTCCCCGGTTGTGTCAGATTACCGTCCCATCGAACTATGAGAGTGAGGCAAGAGGGAGTGCACTGCGATAGGCTATAAGTAGGAGATATCATAACATCTCCTACATAATTCGCCAGTCTCTAATGAAATCGGTCGCCATGTCCGAAATCGGTCTGGAGAATTGTTATGTTATACAGTTTTTATCCATCTACCATATCAGTTCTGCAATCAGAGCTCCCAGATTACTTATTTTTACGCAGCATTACACCCAACGAACAAAGGATGGAGTATAGGTACTTGACATTAATAATGGCCTGGGATCATGTGATATAAGACTTTGGGTGATCAAACGTGATAAGTCAAAGGGGAAGAAAATTGGTGTTAAGTGAAGTACGAAGGGAAAAAGATGGGGCTTAAATTGAAGGTAAATTGGTATCCGAGCAAGTTTCAAATTTTTCTCTTTGTCTGTATTTCAAAAACGTTTATTTTAGTAATAACGAACGTTAAAAGAACCTACCAAAGTATCTACTTACTAAGTAAACTTATTAAAACTTGTAATGGTGTAGGCTACTAGTGAAAACAAAGTCAACTGTACACGAAAAACTGTATAATATAACTTAAACTTATATAAAATACGATATTAACAAAATTATGGGACCGTCGACGAAAAAACCCATCTGTCCTCTTGACGGATGCGCGCGCCGCATGCGGGAACACGCATGCGCGGCTCGCGCTTTACCAGTCCAACCGCGTATGTGTGTTATAAACTTTAATAAAAAATAACTTTCTTTTAGTTGGTTTGTAACTGAACATTGATATTAAATGTATGAATGGTTTTCATTAAAAAAACTTTTTTATAAAATGCCTGCTTTTGCCTGCGACTTTGTCCAAAGACCCTTAATTTGGCCCTGATTTCTACTGTTGTAAGCCGCCAGCAAGTCGTCACCTTTTTATCTTGTCATTACAAAAAGTATTTTAACGCACACGATTTAAAGCCTTAATTGGAATGGCAAATTATTACCTATGTTGGAGCCATGCTGTTCCTGTCTGCAGCTATTCATATATATATATATAGCATATTCTGGTCAAGATAAAGGCCACATTTCTATTATTCCCACAGAAATAACAAGCTGTTCTGTAACTAGCACAATACATAAGTTATCATTTTGTATGGCGGTGGGTACGAGAGCAAAACAAGAATAAGCTGCTTACATCTCTGAAGAAAACGTACAACTCTTAGAAGCTGATGCAGTGTAATTGTTTTTGTAAACTGCAGGAAAATATGACGTAATTTGGATGCATTTGACTGATGAACTAAAGATTAAATGAGGATTTTGGAATAACAACACCGTTACTTATGGCTTAAATTTAAATAGTGTTACCAGTAGAGTTCTTTGTGAAGAAATTCGTACGGGGAAGTACTAACACCAGAATTTGGTATTTGGCAACACCAACCAAATGGCATACCTACTTTTTATGAGTTGCCAAAACTCGATTCCCCATAGATTTTATATGGAAATAGTTAGCTTTTTTTAGCAGATTTTCTAAGTCGGCTTTACAGTTGAGAGGCGATGGCATCAAAAATTTCCTCCGCATCTCAGTCATCTGGAATATTGCCTTATTCTCGTAGACTAGCGGCATTGCCACGTTGGATGGCCATGCCAATTCCCTGGCCAAGGTAATGCTTATATTCGTAGGTGGCCAAATATTTAGTTTGTAAACATTTTTTATCTGTCGCGTTGGAGAAACCCGCCTCCTTTCTCCTTCCAGACATATCTATCTATGTTTTGGATTTCTGGCCACGTCTGCCCGGCAAACATACTAGGACATAGGGCACTAAAAATTCTAGTAGGTATGTACGGTCAACAAAAGAGATAAGTAACCAGGGTCACCTAATAAATTCAAAGTTTTTTAAAAACTGATAGAAGTTTTTTAATAAATTTTGACTCTATTCATAAAAAATAAACAGTTTTTTTATTAAATTAAATTTCATTTAAAAACTACCCCTGATTTGAGAGAAAACTTCAACTATATTGGACGGTCTGGTTACTTATCTCTTTTACTGACTGTACATGAAAAATTCACCTTGCAGCTCCAAGTCCTAGCTGCTGTCTCTTCAATCTCCAATATTTAGTAACCATTAAACTTGCTTCCATTTCACTGAATTTATTTTTCAGTATTATGAACAATATTTATACATTTAATAAATAGCGAACTGCCCGCGACTTCGTCCGCGCGGCTTATTTCACCCGCCATAAGTTACATCTTTGGTTAATGCTCCGCTCCCGTGTGTCGCAGCGTGATATTTTATGGCCTATGTTATTCAGTAATGATTTAGGTTTTTTACACCTCTGTCTAACCCTTCGGGGAATACAGGCGTGATGGCATGTTACTCATACCCTTCAAAGCGGAATAAAGCATCGCTGCTTTACTGCAGAAATAGGTATGACGCTAGTACTTCTCCGGACAAGCTCCTTCACAAGCTAAAATAAATCCAGCTCACCTTTCATGCAGCTCAATTTTGATCAAAAATAATGAAGGGAACGAAGTTACCAGTGACGTCACGAACACGGTGAGACGAGTAATCCTATTATCGGGGGTTCATAACGGCGCCATGGACAAAATGGCGGGGATTTTGCGCGAAAAATGACAACTGACAACCGGTGATCCTGTTAGGTATTACAGAATAAGATTGGATAAGGTGGAATCAGGGAAATGGGTTAATATGCACTATATAGTCTGTCTAGTTATATTTTGATCAATAAGTAATTACTTAATTAATTTTAAACTCAATCAAATTAATTAAATAAGCAGATCTCAGCCTTTTGGGACTTGTCCCATAAACAGAGATGTGGATGAGTTTTTTGATGCCCTATGAGTTTCCTTTTTTTTTAAATTTTACATAGTTTATAAATTAAGCATTATTTATAAGATTTGTTTTTTTTTATAAATATGTAGATCAAATTAATAGTGTATGACCAAAGAGTAGATTTTTGAGTTACTATAAAATATCAAATCTCTACATAGTAAAAAACAAAGTTGCTTCCCGCAGCCTGTTCTCTTAATTTTTTTTTAAGTGCATCTGATTTTAATGCAGTTTTCATCCATAAAAAGAGTAATGCAAAAAGAGTTTTATACGGGCAGACCATCACGGTAGTAGCAATGGGAGCTGAGCAGTAACACATCGCGGGATATATAGTTTTATACATGCAAATAAATAAAATCATTAATTTCAAGTATCAAGACTCGCAGAGTCAGCATAATGGTATTAATATGAGGGCTTGTGGTTAGCTAGATTACCGTACCGTCGATTTTGAGTTATGTAATTGAAATTAAGTTATTTGACTATAAACTTACTACTTAAAAAGCATTGTATATAGAATAAAAGCTCTCTAGTCAGCTTTTTAACCCTATTTCAAAATGATACCTACATAGTTCAAAATCTTGCACAAAATGTAAAAACCATTATGCCAATCTTTTATCAGGTAGCCTTATCAGCTGAGACATAAATATTAGGCCTGGAATATTTTAAAATCGCATTAATTTACCCAAATCTTTAAGAAAACCTAGATATTATGCTATTCTTTCCAAAACCAGACCTAAACCAAAGGTTTCTTCTCATACATAGAAGGCACGAGGATTGATCACCACGCTTGCTCAAGGCGTTTTGCGGATTTCAGACTTTTACTAACTACACACAAGTTTCGGTTTCCTCAGGTTGTTTTCCTTCACCGATGTTAATGATGTCTACGATAAACTTAGAAAGTACTTATGAAATTGAAAAAGCCTCATTGGTACTTCTCCGGTGTCGAACTCGCTGCCTCATATATGAGAGGTAGTTCCTCCACCACCATCATGACGTAAACCCTAAGGCTGTCCCCACCCGTCAGACAAACGTTGACCGATTTTTTTGTCGGAGAGAATGGAACATAATAAATTCTAATATACCAACGCACACGTCCTACTAAAAATCGGTCAAACAAAACTATGGTTCTATTGGACGGTCGGACAAATCAGTCCTACAAAAAATCGGATGTGGGCCATTATATTACTTACTTAATATTATTTACTTTACGTAATATTATGAATAGGTACAAAACAAAAGTAAGAAGGTATAGTTACACATTTTCCTATAGCCGGAACCCTGCCATTAAATTTCTTTAAAAGTTAATTTCCGGGTTAATCAAGAGATGGAAGTTAAACATAGACTCGCTAACTTACTGGCGCTTAGTTTTAAAGGTCAATCAAAGCAAGTCCTTTATACCCTCACTTAAAACTTACCTTAAGAGAACTGTACTAAGAGCGAGCTTTGCACAAAACTGTTTGTCATTAAAGTCGTAAATAATCAAATTAAATTACTAGACGTGAATCCTATCCTACTAATATTTTAAATGGAAAAGTTCGTTTTAAAAAATGTTATACTCGAGTCAGGACACGTGACCCTGATCGAAAATTCGTAAGCGGCGTTGTGCACTAGTTTTGGAATGGGTAAAAAATTTTAAACTTGCGTCAGGACACGTGACCTGATCGAAAATCTTACGAATTTAGCGTTTTCACTTCTGCCGGCACTTCCGGAGTGCAAACCGTCGTTTTTTTTTTATTTTAGAAATACCTACGATTCACGGTGGATAATATGTCAAATTTGACGAAGTCACGGGCAAAAACTAATTATATCTATAAACACTTATTTCCATGATTGTTTATATTGGACAGTATTTCAGAATACACCAAGAACAGTATCGCCCCGTTGCGTAGGATTATGTACTCGTATGTATATGACTATGTGTGTGTGAGTTAATCGCCTCGCCTAGCGCCTGCTTTAGGCAGGCGCTAGGCGAGGCGAAGCCCAGCGGATAGATGGCTGGTTTAAAGTCGAAAATCACCTAAAAAAACCTATCGTATGATTATGACACGGGTTCGATAATGGACAAGAAGCAATGTGAAATTTAAGTCCCACTTAACCCGTCCTTGGAATTGAACTCAGGATCCCAAGCTTAGATTTGACCTTAAGAATAAACGCGGCGAAACAAAAAATCTTTTTTCACACCATTTCTTATAGACGTTATGAAAAAATTTGCGTCTCTTGGGTCGACTCGACTCTAGCGCAAAGCAATTACTACGATTGGCTAGATTAAAGAAATCTTCAGATGGGACGAGGTAAGAACATTTGCATCTCTTTATTTTATTTTTTAAGGCTTATCTACCTTCTTTTTTCAGCCTTTATTGTAGCCCTGTTAATAACAATGCCCATACCGCTTGGTACAGAAATGAGTGTAGAATTGTTTGAGGAGATTTTTGATATTTATTGAAATAATGTATATTACTCGTATTATCCTATAGTGAGAATGGATGGATTTGATGGATGTTTATTATTCTTTCACGCTTAAACGGCTGATTGGAGCTGAATGAAATTTGGCATTGAAATATATTGTAGTGTGAAATAACACATAGGATACTTTTGTCCTGGAAAAATGTACCGTTCCCGTGGGATAATATATCTAATATAATGCTGATGAACTCGCAGGCAAAAGCTAGTTATTTATATTTTCGTAGTCACTTATGATGCTGATAAAAATTGTTTAAGTAATTTATGAGGAAATGAGCATATTGTTATGTATAAAAAAAAACTAATTTTATATTGCTATGAATGTTAGAATGTTGTGATGGCCCAGTTGTTAAGGTAACCCCCCTCTTATACAATTATGAGGATGTGATGTCTATATCGGGCAAATACCAATGTATTTTTTCAATTATAATTTTATCTTGTATATCGCTGTAATCGATGAAGGAAAACATTGTAAGTTTGGATTTATTAGGTCTAGAACGGTCTTTACGCCTTGAGCGAGCAAGCTGTGGTGATCAATACTCGTGCCTTCTTCGTACAAGAAAAGAGCTTTCACCTATAAGACTAGCAACTGACCTCCTTGCCCTACAGAAGTACATAAGCTGGTATAATTAAAAGACTAAACCTACGAAATGCCATAAAATAAAAACAAAAAAAAAAGTTAGTAAGTAGTTCTCACAACTAAACAAAGTTCAGCACACAACACAACTGGCATATCCAGTACATAAAAAAATTCTAAGTAAACCACAGACGAAAACTTCAGAGTGGCAATTAAAGAGGATTCCTTAAAGAGTTGGCCATAAAAATACACGTTAAACGCAAACAAGGAAAGTTTTCGAATCAACTTGTTACCTTTTTCTTTAGTTTTAATTAAGCCTAGCTTTATTTCTGAGACTTGACTGCAAAGTACTTTTTTTTTAATGGCAACAAACCGTCCGTCTCGCGGAATGACAAAAGTTGTGTTGCCATTTAATGGAATTGTATTTTTTTGTTATCAAGTCATACTATGCAGAAGGGAAATTGAAAATAGTTTTGTTAGTTGCATTTGGATTTTGTTCTCTGTTCTGTTTCATATCTGGAATAACGAATCGTATTTTTATTTTTGAACTGAAATGACAGTTTGAAGTTTCAGGACCGGTGCACAAAAATAATTACAATACATCTAATCGTCAAAAAGCAAAAACCGACCAAATGCAAGGATTCCGTGCATTATTTAACACTACCTATATACATAAAACACGTTTGTTGTAACAACAACAATAATTAAATAATAAAAGCGTGTTAAAAAAATAGGGGACAACCTTAATTTTTATTATTCATATTTGTTGTTATAACGGCCATAGTAAAGAAAACTATAAAAAAATTGAAATGCCTACCTATTACTTACAGTACAAAAGATACAAATATAACTAACGGACGGACAAACAGCGGTGCTTTTGTAATAGGGTCCCGTTGCTACCCTATGTATACGAAATCCTAAAAAAGACATGTGGCAAGTGTATTTATAGTAGGTGAAACAGCTGTTATAATGCGTCGTGGAGTCGTACTATCTGACAGATGTCAGATCTATACAATAATGTCAAATTGACAATAGAGCGCAACCGCCTCTGTCTGAACGACGTACAAAATGTGCTTTTCGTATTTATTTATTTATTTAATTTTGAAGAGAGCTTACAGACTAATAACAATTTTGGATAACATACATATTTAAAGATATTTGTCGTGCAAAATCAAAATTAGAATTAAAAGCTATTTATAGTTGTCACCAAAATATTCCAAGCAAAAAAACAAATCTAAACTATCCATACTTACATTATAAATGCGTAAGCAACTCTGTCTGTCTGTTAAACGCTTTCACGACTAAACCACGTTTTTCGAACAACTCGCAGCCCCGGCAGGCATCGGCCCTTAGTGGCCCCTCCAAATGTTTGCTGACAACTCTTTGAGGCGCGTGTGGAACACGAACGCGCCGTTGACATGGTCTGTCGTTCGTTAACGTACGGACGGTGAACTACTCATTGCTCACCGTCCACAGACCCGCGTCTACGGTGGCCGGAAGTCGTCTCGCGGCTTCCGACGCCCGGAGCGTCTCCCGCGGTGGCTGCTGGGACGAGAGACTCTTCTCTCTCTCCCGTCCCGCACGACTAAACCACTGAACTGATTTCAATTAAATTTGGCACGGGATAGGTTCTAACCCCAAGAAAGGATATAGGCTACTTCGTCTCCATCTGCGGTAACTCGTGGGTATAAACTATTTTTTTTAATGGGCCCGCTGCGCTATTTTCAACTACTGCAACTCCTGAACACCAGAATCAACAGTGGAAATCGCCAGAAAAGCGCCGAGGCTATGAAGGCCGACGAGTCCCGGAGAAGCGATTTACCTGTCTTGGATCCCGTAAATAATTTAATCAGAAAACATTAGCGGAGGAATAAGAAAAAACATAATTTCCACTTCCCTCCAAACAAGCAGGAGACAGAACAGAATTAGGCCAATAGGCACAAAGGGATGTTTACAACTGAGAGAAGCCCAGATTGCCAAGCACCATGATTGCAATTATAATTAACTCATTGGGTCCTAATGTGAGCTGGGTATAAGCTATAGTGTGTTTTTTAATCTCAGAGACTGATTTGACGGCTTCTTACGTCAAACTTGAAAATAGTGTGCTTTATGTCTATGAGCCGAAAGCACATTATTTTTATATTTGACGTATGAAACTGTCAATTTAGTCTACGAGATTAAAAAACACACTATAGTGAATAGTGATGAATAAATCAAACTAATTGACGCCTAGCTTAATACTTAATCACAAACCATTTAATTAACGAAGTCAACAGTTCTCAAGTGCCGACATAATTCAAAACTAACTCCTAGCTACCATTAACTCCAATAGTAGTTTATAATATTCTAATACCCCAGGCCTTACAAATATTTAAACTCCATTCATACAATATTAAATTAAGTTTGTAATTAAGTTTCTGACGCGCCTATTTTAAAACCGCATTGTTTGAAAGCAGTTAATTTATTAACTAATTGGCACCTATAAATATTTTATTCGTTAATTGCTTTGTGGTTACAAATCAGTATTTTTTTAATTGTTATATGTTCATTACTACTGTGCTATGGACATTTCAATAAAAAATTCTAAAATACAACTTCTATGAAAAATAAAACTATTTATTTAACCCTCAAAAAAAAATACTAACCTTTATCTCACTAAAGGGCAAGGACCTCTTCTCATACAGAGGAGGCACGAACATTGATCACAAGGCGTATTGGCAATTTCAGACTTATTATAACTATAAGTCCAAGTTTCATCACGATATTTTCCTTTACCGATGTCAATTATGTCCAAGATAAAAGTAGGAAGTACATGTAATTAGAAAAGTCAGATTTGTGTTTGTTTCCCTGAAAACCTAATTAATTTTTAATTAATCGAAAATTAGATGTTCAGTCGCTTTGAAATTAATAAATAGTCAATTGACTTGCCAAATAAGTGACTTTCCAGGTTGCTAGTGCCATTGAAAATGTATGGGAGAATCGCGTTTTCACAGCTCATAAAAAGTATGTGTATTGGGTAGATGACACCACTAATCAATTGACGTACTTTTTATGGGCTGTCAAAACGTGATTCCCCCATAGATTTTGTATGACAATATTAAATCATGACGTCACTTTTTTATCATCTCAAATCAGTACCTATTTAATTATTTAAAAGCAGCTATAAATCGAATTTTATAATTATATAAAAAATCATAAAATGGAAATTCTCAGTAACAACTCGGAGTTTGGATTTGTGCCCAGTAAATGGCAATAGGCTCGCCCCCTAATACATGGGACCTAAATATACCGGCGAACTGTGGGTGTACATTGATACACCTCTGCCTAACCCTTCGGGGAATACAGGCGTGATGGTATAAATAAAAAATCATCTGGTTTTCAGGGCGAGAGTAGTATCTTGGACTTATTATTTAATTGTGTCTACTACCCAACTGGTGTCGTGTACTGCCATATTGTGTTTGGATCAACGTCACTTCTTACTTTGGGATGAAAGTATCGTAAACCCGTGTAAAATAGCTTTGCCACGTCGTATAATAGATCAAGGTCAAACTCTGATGGGAGCCTCAGGTGTCTTTAAAACAACAAAAGGATTCTGTCAAAGGGGCTGTGCGCCCTCGTGCCTTGTTATTCATAACGACAATGTTCATTATGATAACGATAATGTTTATTATAATAATGATAATGTTTATATTAAAATAGCATGATTAGTCTCTATCTAGATGCACGGCAGTGTGTTAGCCAAGCTCGATAGATGATTAAAACTTCCTAGTGTAATGGACATTTTAATAGAAATTGTTTTTGGATATATCTTTCAAGATGTCCTGATGGCCCAATGGTAAGGCGCCTGTCTCCCATACATCAGATTGTGAGTTCAAATCCGAATACCAATGTGATTTTTTCATTTCATAATTATGTACTTTCTAAGTTCTTGGACATCACTGACATTGATAAAGGAAAACATCGTGAGGAAACCTGGATTTGCGTAATTAACATAAGGCTGTAAATCCGCAATCCGCCTACAGCTAACGTGGTTGCTCGTGCCTTCTGTGTACGAGAAGAGTTCTTTGCCTTGTAGTGGGACGATAATAGGCTGGTATTATTGCATAATTACATCTCTCTACTCAAAACTCTCTCTCTTTCTCTTTCTTTGTAACTGCCTCGTTGGCCTAGTGATTCTTAGCACGACTGCTACGCTAGAGGTCCTGGGTTCGATTCCCAGGTCGAGCAAAAAGTGTTAGTGGGTTTTTCTATGAAATTCTCAGTAGCAGCTCGGAGTTTGGATTTGTGCCCGGTTAATGGCAATAGGCTCGCCCCCTATTACATGGGACCTAAATATACCGGCGAACTGTGGGTGTACATTGGTACACCTCTGCCTAACTCTTCAGGGAATATAGGCGTGATGGTATGGTACATTTTTCTAAAGGCGACCGTGCCTATACAACGTACAATAATTTCAAGCTCATTATGTATTCAGTATCCATACTTACCACCGACCATTATCTTGTAACAGCAATTACCAACTCTGTGATATCACCATTACAATTATTTCCTAAATGTTAAATTTAACAACCTCTAAACGACCCGGGAGACAATAAAATGCGTTATTACTTTGTAATCGTTTCAATTAAATGGAGTCCTAAGAGCGCTAGAAATAAAACTTAAAATACCTTGGAATAAAACTCAAATGTATTGTTTTAGTTAAGGGTTACTGTTAAGATAAGTGATTTTATATTCGAGAGGCTGTTTTAAGGATTTTGTGCACTTAACAGAATTACGTAATATTTTTAGTACTTACATTTTTAGTCTTTCGCGAATAATTGATTTACTTTTTATAGATTATCTGTCAATGAAGAAACTTAGATACTTACTTGAAGATACTTAGGTACCTACCTAAGTATATTTGTAGGTTAATTGTGAAAACATGAATTGCGAAACTTTTGCGCGTTCCTAATTTTATTATGGGCTAGCTTTAGCCCGCGACTTCGTTTACGTGGGAATTCGTTTTCTGCAATAAAAGTAAGCCTTAGTTATTTCTAGTTACATTAGCTATCTGCCAGTGAAAGTTTTGCCAGAATAGATCTATCCGTTTCGGAGATTAGCCGGTACAAACAGGCAGACAGACAAAATTTAAAAAAAAAATCTTTTTCTGTAGGTACGGTGTCAACATTCATATTTAAGAGAAGCCGTTATTTTCATATTATAAACACTGTTCAATTATATTTATTTGTATAGTTTTCATTTCAATAGAATTTGTAGATTATCAATAAAACAAAAAAACAACAAAAATATTAATTAATATAACTTAAACATACAAGGCTATTGGATACTAACATTTAATTACATGACACACACACGCTCACCTCACAATACTCCAAACACACTGACAACATCGTGTTCCATTCACGAACACATCACAATCAGCCTATAATTACACAAGGCACAATCTCTCCATTCGATACATTAATCAAAATCACCCCGGGGAACTCTCTAAAAAAAGGAAAAGATTAAACATTCTTCCCTGTTGGGTAAATTATGTTTAATCTTCACAATCCCAAGAGATGACATCGGATATCTGGATACCTAAATATCCCTTTTCGGGTTGACCTTTAAATTAATTTAAATAAAATCCTATGGGAAATAAATATCAGAAAGGCATGTTATCGATAAATATTTTATTTTTGCTTGACTACCTTTTGCCTGCGGGCCACATAAATATCGGTTATATCTTAAATTTAATCATGATTAGACACGTGGCGCCATCTATTACTATAAAAACGTTATTCTTGTTTTCCTCGGGAACAGTACCTTTTATCGGAATGAAAGGTACCCTATGTCCGTTTCTGTACACCTGACAACGTATATGCAAAATTTCAGAAGGATCGGTTTAGTTTAGGCTTGAAAAGGTAACAAACAAACTTACTTTCGCATTTGTAATATAATAGTAAGGATTAGAATGACTAGCTTTTTCCCTCGACTTTTTTAATATTGGTTATTACGGACACAGGCGAAATAGCGGAATAAAAAGTAGCCTTTGTCTTTCTTGGGGTTCAAAGTTACCCCGAACCAAATTTTAGACGGTTCGGCAGTTCAGTCGTGAAAAAATAAGTATGGATTTGCGCTCTATTTCTCATAATATGGAAATTTGACTTCGAATTTTATTTTCCCTTTTGTCTTGGTATAAACATTTGACACGGCGAATATATATTTTTACGGGCTCTTCTGAATGTTTTATTAAATATAGTAAAACTGACATAAAGTAAGGTTATATACAGATTTAAGTGTAAGAACTCCTACAGGACTACCTTTTTTAAGGACTCAGACAAATGTTTTCATTATTCGACGAATTACCTCGAAAATTTTCCACAACACCAGAAGAGTGTTTTATATACTTTTTTATCATATTGAGCTTTAGCAAAGCGTGGCCGCGTTTAGCTACTAAAGAAATATTAATATGGAACAACGTTTTTAAATATATCTCACGCCATTAAAGAAACTAATGAAAAATGGCGGAGAACAAAGGAGCTTATTATGCCAGTTCACTCGCTCAGTACAGCGCGCGAGTGAGAAAGCATTATAAATGCCCATGCACCAATTTGAATTCATAAATTTAAAAGTGGAAATTCATTTCGGAATTTTCTCAAGCATTTTGTTAGACTGAAAGCCGACCCCAACATAGTTGGGAAAAGGCTAAGCAGATGATGATTTTCTCAAGCATTTCGATGTAATGTAACATTTGCTGTTAAGTTTGGGGGGTTTGCCGCAATCCCCGTAGTTGGTCGGTTAGAAGGTTAGCTGGCGATCGCAGTTTTGGTGGTGAGTCTGTTCTACAGAGGGCGCTGCCGATAGATGATGCTAATATTATGATGAATATGATGGCAGTTCAAACAAAAGCTAAGTAGCTAATAAAAAAATATTTTCAAGCTGCTTAAGGTAGATTGGCGACTTCTGACTTATATTTATTAAATTCCAGATTTCCTCACGTGTTGTTGTTTGTTGTGTTGTGTGTTTGTTGTTTTTGTTTACCGATGTCAGTGTTCTTCCAGTTAAATTTAGAAAAAATGCTCGATGTTCGGTTACAAGCAAAGCTCAACTGTACACTTACCTTTACGTCATGCCAAAAATGCGTTTTACGAAAAAAAAGAAATATTTCACACGTACCCACATCTGCAAAAAAAGCCGTCGAAAAATGCGAATAAAAATAAGCTGTTAATAAAATATTAAGTCGGAATTCTTGAAGGCTCATGCAAATTGTGATCGTCCAATAATACCACTCGGTGGCATTATCGCTCCCACTCGAATCAAATTGCTTTGCCTCTTCAACGGGAAATGTAAAGATCCACCGAAATCTGGTGTTGAAGCCGATCTTTCCGGATTTGATTTTCTTTCAATATCCTTTTTTCTATGGTTATTTTTTGTTATGGTGTGTCTGTTTGTATGTTTGTATATACTTTTTATATAGGTTTTACAGAATATTGGTAACTATCTTTTTGTTAGCTTTTCGGCTTCAGCCGCGAGCAAAAGTCTGTTATTGCGGATGCACACGAAGTCTCAGAATAAGAAGTAGACGATGCCCTTTCTTGGGTTTTAAACTTATCCCGTACCAAATTTCATCAATTTGTGTCAGTGGTTTAGTCGTGAAAACGTTACAGACAGACATAAAGAGAAAGTTACTTTCGTATTTATAATTAAAGTAAATGCCTCGGTAGATTTAAAAGTACTATGGCATTTGTTTTAAATGAACTCCGTGAAACATAAACTGATCATTTCTCAAACAGTTTTAAGAGAAATTTGGACAATAAATAAGTACGTGACGGCGCTAAATGTACAGTAATTAATAGAACGAATTGAGGTTCCGATATTAATGAGGTGTTTCAAGGGTTCTTGGTTTCCTTAACGTTTATCAATTTTCTGCCGGTTTCTTTTATTTTTTGAGGTGAATACGAGGGCGAGGAAGAAGTAACGCTTCGTTTTGAAATAATGATTCAGTTTTTTTTTAATACTAGTTCTCTGCTCGTGACTTTGTCTGTGGTGACGTTTTTCATTCGCGTTGAGTTACGTCTTTGGTTACTACTGCTCTGGATCGTAATGTTATGTTATATAACCGCAATTTTTCATGAATATGGCTGTCATATGCAAAAAGAATTGTAACGTAAAAGTAAAGGCGTTGTAAAGGTGACTTTGTAAACTTATTTTCGTAAAAAATAGTACAAAAAACGTTGGAACTTTGACTTTTAATCTGTTTTCTTTTTTTTAACCAGATTGTTCCCGATGTGGTTGGTATGATTACAATAACGAGAAAAACATGCATCGTTCAGCTTCTAGAAGTTTCTTTTTTACACCCGTTACAACGTAGAACCATCCAAACCATTTCAAACAAAGTCATAACTACATACATATAACATAGACAGCCAAACCACAATTTTTCCAAAACCCAATTTATTTTTTCCCAAATATACAAGATATTCGCCGAAACTTTTTACAAACAATTAATGAACAAATCAATTTTATCTCCCAAAATTCTGTACTTCCAAACGAATAAGTTTGACAAATTAATAAAGTTGAAAAAAATATTGAACGTGACTTATACCATCCATTTCCAATATAAGTAGGTACGGTCAGCAACAAAAGTCGATAAACAATGTTACTTTTACATATCATTTATATAGATCGAAGTAACTCAATTTACTGCTATTCAGAATTTCAGGCTATTCAAACAGGGAATGACAGGGGATGGGGGGGGGGCAGGGATAATAGGGGGTACTGTTTCAGGGTTTTTTTTTCATAAGAGTTCATTTTATCTTAATTTTAGATCCATTTCATATGTCCAATGATAATTATTGTGCTCAATAATAATGATTTAAAAATCTGAAATGTAAATCTACTTTTGTTACTGACCGTATTTATATACAGACGAAAAGTTGAGGAAAAAAAGCACTTGGAAATTCTAACAAACTTACCAACACAGCTGACTTTTGAACCTAAGACTTTTTAATTTACTGAGAAATCTATGTCTACAAATACTCGATGGAAGGAAAATTTACTCGCAATCTGTTACCATAAATTCATTACCTATTAATGTTTTATCGTACGAGTTTGTCTTAATGTGTGTGTAAAATTGTGAGTGCACGTACACATTGTTTCTGTGTGCGTAAGACGACTCCGCCAATACCTAACGCTCTCGAGCTTGCACACATGACAACGTCATGCACGTGCATTAACATACACAATAAAGACACACTCGCCTGTGTGAGTTGAGGGTTTAAATCCAAGCAATTCAAATATACTTTCTAAGTTTATCTTGGACATTACTAATATCGCTAAAACTGGACTTAGGCCGTTTTCACATTAGGGCGTTAGCAGCGCGACAGTAGCGCGGCAGAAGTACATTCCTTCACATTACAAGAACAGATCAAAGTTTAAGTCAGTATGGCGCACTTCATTTTAAAAATAGATGCTGTGGGCGACAGCTCTTCTGATTTTTTATTATGAAATTCTGACGGGGCGACAGTCGCGCGACAACCGCGCTGCTAAAGTCGCCTAAATGTGAAAGCGGTCTTATTATCAATATAAGACTAAAATCGACAATCCGCCTTAAGCAAGCATGGTGATTAATGCTAGTGCCTTCTCTAAGTATCTGCGAAAAGGCCGTTGCCCAGTAGTAGCACAGTAAAAGGCTAGTATTACTTACTTTGTTACGTTAACCTATTATTAGCCTAACAAAACTGTTTTATATCTCTGTAATATTCTATAAGTATCGCCGTTGATTTTCTGAATAAAAAATAAATAAATAAATAATTGAATGAGTAGATTAGCTATGTAGACAGCCAATTTGTTACTCAGTGGCCCCCTTTATTGAGAAGTAATAACTAAACACCACGATAAATGAAGTCACGAGCACAGTCC
Organism: Caradrina clavipalpis; assembly: GCA_932526535.1. NCBI lineage: Eukaryota > Metazoa > Arthropoda > Insecta > Lepidoptera > Noctuidae > Caradrina > Caradrina clavipalpis. The sequence continues at coordinate 6,906,994 of OW052110.1, forward strand.
ATACCTTTATAAAATATGTAGGTACCTAAGTAATAATATGAAATTTCAATCAAAGGAGTCTCCGAGCCAGTGGGAATACAGAAAGGCTTCCACACGCACCTGTCGTCGCGAATATAGATTATTGATGTTTGGGGAAACATGAGGCTTTCATAGGGTTATGAGTAAGTGGGCTTAAGTTCAAGCAAGTATGTATATTGTATATCATAATACAGGTAGATAATTATACACATCAGCGATCCGCCCTTTCTTCGCACGAGTACGTCAACTGATGAAGCGATTTCGATATACATTGTGTGGATTATATAAACTGATATACATACATGTGACCCAACTGTATTAAAAAAACTGAAGTCATGTAAAATTTTCACAATTATATTTAAAAACATCTAGATCCCAAACCGCCAGTTTAAATGTTAATCTAAACTAATATTATAAAGCCAAAAAGGTCGTTTGCATTTTAGTTTTATTTTAAGCTAAACCGCCATGACAGCCCTCGTGGCGTGGCTGTTAATTCTTTCAAATTTAGAACAGAGTTTAGGATATGTATTTTCATGACCGACTCCAACACGGCGGCTAATCTTAACGCAGACTAGCCACGTACGCAGAAGATATTATAGTGCACAATTGTGAGCGCAAACACAGGTGCACTCCCTCTTCCCTAACTCTCCTAGACCGATGGGACGGCGATACGTCACAACCGGGGAGAGATGAGGTGCAGGACCACGATCTTCCAAACTCCGGGCTGATACTGAAAAATTCGTAATGGAAAAACCCAATAACACTTTTTGCCTGACCTGGGATTCAAACCCGGGGCCACGCTCAACAGTCGTGCTTGCCACCACGAGACCAACGGGGCTGTTGGTTACAGATAAACCGGCCAGAAACTTAACAGTACCTTCTTATTGTTCCAGATATGTGAGACAGGCCACAATGGCACCTCTCCACGTGGGGCGGAGGGAACACAGCCAGTTGGACAGTTTCCTGATGAAGGTCGACACCAAGACCTGAGGATGAACAAGCACCGCTGGAGCCAACTTCTATAAAATGGAGTTCGCCTCTGTTTTACCTACCAATGTAAGTTTAAAATTTTCGTCTAATCATAAGTGTTACAGCAACAGTCACTATAGTTTTAATAGTCATCGCTCACTATAATAGCACCGCTTCGATGCAGCAATGGCTCGGCTGAAATCGCCTCAAAAAATCCAACGGTAATCTATAAGAAATCCCGCGAGGCCTCACCAAAAAAAAAATTACGTCAGAATGATCATTGGTGTCTAAGTGGATGTTTTAGCATCGTTTGAACCATCCTCTCATCATCTCTCAATCCTTAAATGGTAGTAATGTGCATGCAAGACATAAGCTTCGTTCGGGCGGAATAGAAGATTAGGTTCTTATTCCCAGTTAAAGAATGAGACACTCTCAAGAATTATAACGCAGGGAAGTGCATAAACATGTAAAGCTACGACAGCGTAGCAAGCGCGGCGTAGCACATTGCGTAGTAGCTACGCCGTAGCCGACACTCATCTCGAGCAATATGCACACTTCGTCAATTATCTGAAATCCTTTTGACAAAGCAGCTCATCGGCATACAACCGCAAATGACGGTACTCATAAAAATGACCCACTGTCATTTATTTCACTTTATCTTTATTAAAAACGTTCCCTATGTAATAGTCATTTCGCGGCATTGTATAAGAGAACCCGCCTTTTCATACTTTTCCTCTTTTCATTTGTTTGTAACCACAATAAAATTATACAGTCAAACAAGCTGTTTGGTATACAAGCACCTAATTTGCAACTTATGTCTATTTACATATTTTCATCACTCTTTAAAGAACCTATGCTACTAAGAGTTCCCAAACATTGGCCATAGACATAGGACGTCCTTCTGTGAAAATTTCAACTGTCTATCAAATCAAAATATTTATTTCAATTAGACCATTAAAAGGCACTTTTGAACGTCATTACATTTAAAAATTATTAATATTGAATCTAGTTGCCCATTCCAAATGGTAGTTTCGTATGGAGAAGAACGGGCAAAAAACTCCATACATACTCTTTTAAAAAAATGTATTACAATAAGTTGTACAGTTACATTGATTTCATTACATAATATAAATGTCAAAACGATCTGTCAAAAATAAAAAGTCACTCAAAGTACTACAATACGTACTCAGTGCTACAAATTAGAAATGAAAGCTAAATGAATTAAAATATTTAACGCCAATATTGTGATTGTTGATGATTACTTCTAACATTTCAAAGACAACGAATCAGTGTCTACCTATAACGGTTCAAAGATACAGCCTTGTGACAGAGGTACAGACAGATGGACGGACGGATGAGCGAGAGCAATAAGGTTCTCTTTGAACCCTTTGGGTACGGAACCTTTAACAGATTGGGAACCGGGCTTAAGTTAAAAATATTACTCAAATAACAATATGGGCCATGTTGTACAAAGACCATCACCATCATCCATCACGCCTGTATTCCCCGAAAGGTTAGGCAGAGGTGTACCAATGCACACCCACAGTTCGCCGTTATATTTAGGTTTTTTTTGTACAAAGACGAATATAAGATTCGAATTAAGATTGATCATAGAATTAAAGCAGTATTAGAGCTATTTGTGAAGTAGTTCGTCCGGTGAAGTATTACTAATATACTTATTTCTGCCGCAAAGCAGCGTTACTGTGTTCCGGTTGGAAGGGTATGGGTGCCGGTGTAAATACAAGTACATGAGACATTTCAACTCTGTCTCTTGGATGGCGATGTATTTGCAAAGCCTCTGGTATTGCAGATGTCTAATAAGCGGTGACCACTTAACATCAGGCGGGCCATCAGATTGTTTGCCACACAACAATATTTTTTTAAAATGCCTGTATACTAAATGATTTTTAACCGACTTAAAAAAAAGGAGGAGGTTATCAATTCACTGTATTTTTTTTAATGTTTGTTACCTCAAATTTCCTTACTGGGTGAACCGATTGTCATGATTCTTTTTTTATTTGAAAGCTGGTGCTTTCCGTGTGTTCCCATTGTCACCATTTCAAAATTTGATGATGGGCTCTTGTAGAAATCGGGGGAACTCTTCAATAAATAACAGCACTTTAACCGCGATTTTTGCTATAGCATATCTAAGCTTTGTTTACATCATAACACAACATAACATCACGCGTGTACACTCGAAAGGGTAACACAGATATATTCAGTAGTATTCGAAAATTTGTCCTCCAAGTAAACCGAATCACATAAGTATTCTTAGTGGTGTCAAGTTAATTTACGTAGTATGACGGTTCCTTCATGGATTTGGTTGACAGGAAGTTGATACTAAAAAGCAAAAAAATAAATAATTTTTTTTCGCCTCTACACAAAATTCTAAACTCCAACATCCTTACAATTTAACAAATCTTATTACCTCATTTCCAAAACCATGTTATGACATACGACGAACACATAACCGGTATCGTATCGTTACCCTAATTTAGTTACAACTTACCCTTCCGCAATCATCGTTGTAACTTATCTTATTTAAGTTTAATAACAACCGATATTACCTGCGAAGCATGTCGGTAAATTGCTTATACCACGATTAAGTAGTTGATGAACTATCTTTGGTGGATGCTTAATTATTTTAAGTCTTGGGTTCTGGGGAATAAGAGTCAATTCTCACGGAGTTGCAATATGATCGAGCAGCCTTCTTTGATTTTAATTGGATTTAGTTCTGTCATTTTGTGACGTGTGGAATTGTATCTTTCAAGCAATTTTCAACTTAATTGTCGTTGAAGTTTTGGTTTATTATCAACTAGCTTCTGCTTGCGATTTCGCCCGGGTCAAAGTTGATATATTATCCCACGGGAACCGTACATTTTTCTGGGATAAAAGTAGCCTATGTGTTATTCTACACTGAAATCTATCTCTGTGTGAATCTTCTTTGATTATTATATACAAACTTATCATATACCATCACGCCTGTATTCCCCGAAGGGATAGGCAGAGGTGTACTAATGTACACCCACAGTTCGCCGGTATATTTAGGTCCCATGTAATAGGGGGCGAGCCTATAGCCATTAACCGGGCACATCCAAACTCCGAGCTGTTACTGAGAATTTCATAGAAAAACCCAATAACACTTTTTGCTCGACCCGAGAATCGAACCCAGGACCTCTAGCGCAGCAGTCGCGCTTAGGACTACTAGGCCAACGAGGCAAACTTATCATTGAAACCTAAATTTTCTCAAAGCTTCAATAATAACAAAATGCCACTTACCTCTTTATGAACAAGAAAATATGTAATAAAGATAAAAGCTGATGTTACTCGTATTAAAACACGCCGCCAATATTACGAGAGTGTTAAATAAATTATAATTACGATGTTACACAACATAACACTTTACAGTATCGACATACCTAAAGAATAAATTCGTTTAAAATTTATCTGCCGCCATTAAGAAGTGGCTTATTAAGGCCGTACTAATGAAAAGTGCTGCTTAATTTAATGTCAAAAATAATGTTATTGATGATAGCAACATTTCTGCTGAAATTATGCAACTGAAACCTCGTCGTGTACGCCCGTAGCTCAACGACTCCGACGCATCGAGCCGAAATTACGTCGCGTAATTTTCGTAAAAAATATAATCTCACAGACAGAATATTCGTAAAATAATTGTTAGATACGCTATTGTTCGTTACCAGTAATATTAATACTCCAAAGTTAGCACAACAGTAGGAATTAATAACAAGATGTTTAAAGTAATTATTTTGTTTTTCATTGCTTACAAGTTGTATATTTTTAACTAGCTGTTTCCGTTGTCGTAGCGTGATGTTACATAGCCTATAGCCTTCCTCAAGAAATGGACTATCCAACACTAAAAGAATTTTCCAATTCCAACCAGTAGTCCCTGAGATTAGCGTGTTCAAACAAACAAACTCTTTAGCTTTATAATATTAGTATAGATTATTTTTGGTACAAAGTCTTCATATTCATTTTTTTACAGTTATTCGTTTAATGGACCTAAAAACATACTGTATTTCTTTAAGATTCATTATGGAGTTTCTTGCCTGTTACTCTCCTTACGAAACATTTTAGATTTTCTTTTTGTAACTTTTGACGTTCAAAAGTTTCCTTTTAAAGTTATCTAATCCAAATTAGCGTTGCATCATATTTTATGCGGCTATTTTCATTCTCCACATTTCACAAAGCCATTTTTTTCCAAAACAAACACAATCTTTTCTCCCCCACAAAAATCCATTCGATAATCCAAACATCCGTCAATTATATCCATGACGTCCCCACAAGAATGTTGCCAGCTCAATAATTATTTCCCGCCGCCGCTCAAGAATGTTGCCAGCTGAATTATTCATATGTTTTGTCGTAGGTGGCGCTTCAGTTCAATGAGACGACGGTGGTGTACGACGAGGGAAATGACCCGGATGCTGTCACGTTGCTGTCCATACTACTCGTTGGTAAGTACATAATTTTTTGGCACGGTCAGCAACAAAGGTAGATTAACATTTCTGATTTTTAAATTCTTATAACCATCACACCTGTGTTCCCCGAAGGGTTAGGCAGAGGTGTAACAATGTACACCCACAGTTCGCCGGTATGCTTTTAATCCCCATGTTAAAGGGGGCGGGCCTATTGCCATTAACCGGTCACAAATCCAAACTCCGTGCTGCTACTGAGAATTTCGTAGAAAAAGCCAAAAACACTTTTTGCTCGACGTGAGGGAATCGAATCCAAGACCTGTAGCGTAGCAATCGCGCTTAGGATTACTAGGCCAACGAAGCAGTAAATACTTATTATTGAGCACAATGTAAAAGGTAATACGAAATGTAAGGATCGTAGCAGGTGGCGTTCTGTGGTATCTGCCTACCCCCATGGGAAAAAGGCGTGAGTTTATGTATGTATGTATGGATCTAAATTAAAATAAAATCAACTTTTAGGATTTGCCTGAAATTCTAAATAGCAGTGAATTGTGTTATTTCATCTATTTAAAAGGTATGTAAAAGTAACATTGTTAATTGACTTTCGTTGCTGACCGTATATTCAACGAAATAATTTGGTGTGCAGGGCAAAAATAAACATCTTGCCATTAGGCTGACACTCCATTCAAGTAGAGCGAAGGGCATTTTTTAACGAATAACGTACCTTATAAAATTGAATAAAGAAAATTTGTTTAAAGACAAACAGTATCCAATCAAGTCGAAAAACAAATTAAATTTTAGTATCGCCTTCAGACAATATTGAAAAGTATTCAAACAATTTTTTTTTTTACCTTTTTTTATGAATAGTAAACACAATCAGAACCGCCTATTGATATGCATAAAGGTTTCAAACTATACAAATAGTATGTTCCAAACGGGTATTCCCAATTTAAAAATCCATCAGAGTTGCTTTTCGTTTACTTTGCACATGCGTGCGATAGGCCCTTTGATATAGGTGTATCAAAGGGCCTACGGTAAAGGGCCACGGTTCCAAAACTGAGCGTCTCGACGCGCCTTAGGTCGTCGTAGAGCTATCTTAAGGCCGTCGCGCGTCATTAGGCACAGGTCGCCGGAACGTGATGTCTTTCTTATTTAAACGAAAGTGAATTCAATTAGTTTACTGTATTATTAACATTAATATTAAATGTACTTATGTGATTATTAAAAATTGTAGTATATATATCTCTGTTCTTTGAACTTTAGGCACATTAACTCTACCGATTCCGATCACTGATAATAAATTAAATAAGACAATATTAATAGCTGCTACACACAAAAATCATCTTTTAGCAGGGCATCGAAATGAATATACCTACAATCAGTAAAGGTAGTCGCAGTACAAAAAGATTGTTTACCCATACCCGCACATGTGATATAGCAATCTATACTAATCTGCCGGGGCTGCGGGTTGTTCGTAAGAGATACCGCGCCCCCGGAACGCAAAGGGCACATGATGGAACATAGACGGGTTTTAGTCAGTAAAAGTCTGACACTCCCCCTTCCGCCCCGCCCAGGGCGGGGGAAGTTATTTGATGATTTCCCGCCTATAAAAAAAAAAAAAGAACCTATACTAATATTATAAAGAGGTAAGATTTGTTTGTTTGTAACGAATAGGCTCCAAAACTACTGGACCGATTTTCACCATTTTTTCACCATTACATAGCTACATTATTCCTGAGTAACATAGGCTACAGGTAACATAGGTACATCACGCTACGAACCACGGAAGCGGAGCATTAACCAAAGACGTAACTTATGGCGGGTGAAATAAGCCACGCGGACGAAGTCGCGGGCAGTTCGCTAGTACAAAATAAAGGCGGCCATATAAGTTACACGTTTAGTTAATACCCTGCATAACTTTGCATTTTTGACTGCCCCGTTGGTCTCGTGGTCGCAAGCGCGACTGCTGAGCAAGGGGTCCCGGGTTCGGTTCCCAGGTCGGACAAAAAGTGTTATTGGGTTTTTCCATTGAGAATTTCTCAGTAGCAACTCGGAGTTTGGAAGTTGGTGGTGTGACACCCCCGTGCCTCGGAAAGCACGTAAAGCTATTGGTCCTGCGCCTGATCTCTCTCCGGTCGTGTCGGATTGCCGTCCCATCGGGCTATGAGAGTTAGGGAAGAGGGAGTGCACCTGTGTTTGCGCACACACTTGTGCACTTTAATATCTCCTGCGTACGTGATTAGTCTGCATTAAGATTAGCCGCCGTGGCCGGAATCGGTCTGGAGAATTACATTTTTTTTACAACTTTGCATTTACAATCAAACTGTACATTATACAAACAGTTGTATAGGAGAAAACTGCATAGTTATACTGAACCATAACATCTCGGTTATAAATGACGTGTTTGCTTGCGCTATTAAAACCGCCATGAATAACCTAATGAACTGAGATCCCGTGTCACTGGAGCTACGTCATGTTTGCTTGAAAGAAATTTATTTAAGGTTGAAGGAACATCGTAATAAAGACTTTTGCCATGGATTCATTACATGATTTTAGAACTAAAGTGTTAACATTTCTGTCAGGTATTAGGTGCTGCACTTATTATAATAGAAGAAGGTATAAATAACAATAACTTGTCATCTGCCTAGCCTTTTCCCAACTATGTTGGGGTCGGCTTCCAGTCGAACCGGATGCAGCTGAATATCAGTATTTTACATGGAGCGACTGCCTATCAGACCTCCGCAACCCGGTAATGGGTAATACAATAACTCTTGGTAAGACTGGTTGTCAGACTTTCGGGCTTCTGACTAACAGTAACGACTGTCAAAGATCTACAAATGACAGCCGGGACCAACGGCTTTACGTGCTTTCCGAGGCACGGAGGAAACTCGCTATAGTAAATGGTCACCCATCCACAAACCAACCTCGGCAAGCGTGGTTTAACCCGGAAGATCGGTCTATGCGGCTGTTATTATTTAGCCACGAGCTCATCAATAACTTGTAAAAAATATATAAAAAAAACAGACATCGTATTTGAAAGTAAGTGAGTAAGGTACTACTTACTACACCTGATATCTGAACCAGTGCTTGTCGGACACAAAGGGTTCCGCATTATACAAAAACTGCCTCGTTTAGCCTAGTGGTCCTAAGCGCGACTGCTACGCTAGATGTCTTGGGCTCCCCTTCCCGATACTCTTCATGAGATGCAGCCTGCTGACAGACAGACGGTCAGACGGACGGACAGCGGATGCCTAATAATAGGGTCCCGTTAGCACCCATCGTGTACAAAACCCTAAAAAATACAATTGAAACAAGCAAGGACGCATGCCTTCCTAACTATACAAGCTGTTGATTTGCATTCTCGTCAAATTCAACACGAATTTATAATAAAATTTTGTTTTAAAAAAATATATTTTTTGACGTGATTTTCCAATTCGAAATAGCCATCTCGCCAGAAGGTTTAGGCGCTATGCACGCATTGATACAGCCGCGCGACAACTCTGCCTACCGCATACGCAACTGGGCGATGCTGATTTTTGCAAGAGGAGTATTCTGGAATACTGTTTTTTGATAGTTGCAACTAAAAAAACAAGCATTCATTAAATATTGGCTAGGTATCGTAATTATATTTGATTACTTCTTTTTTTCTATGACAAGCTCCTAAAATTTGACGAGGATGCAAATCAACAGCTTGTATATTCATCTGTCAGTCCTCGAAATTACAGCCATGACGTAAGTCTGTGGACTTTAGTATCTTGTACCATAACGTGAATAGCTTGTTTAAAAAAATGTATCGTGTATTCCTAGTATTACATTATAATGTAGCGCCTGTTTTTCCTCGAGCAAGCACTCAACGAGTCGTGTTCCAAACCACTGAATAGAAAACCTTGCAGATTTTACATGTTCATTATTACTTTATTTGTGTTAATACGATGTATGTCCGTCGTGCGTTTTAATCAATAATTCAGACATCAAAATCTCTCTTAATTAAATATGTTGTACTACCATAAAAATTTTGAACATACATACCGTCACGCCTCCTTCCTATTCCTCGAAGGATTAGGCGTGGGTGTAACAATGTATGTACACCCACAGTTCGCCGGTATGTTTAGGTCTTATGTGATAGGGGGCGAGCCTATTGCCATTAACCGGGCACAAATCTTAACTCCCAGCTGCTACTGAGAATTTCGTGGAAAAATCCAATAACACTTTGCTCGACCTGGGAATTGAACCCAAGATCTCTAACGTAGCAGTCGCGAGTAATTTTTAAATGTAGCCTTAATCTAATAAAGATGTAAAATTGTTTGTTTGTAAGAAGTAATCTCTGGAACTGTAGTTCCGATTACAAAACATATTTTACTGACAAAAAGCAACACTGAAATATACAAAAAAAAAATAGTATTCCTTATTAAAGTTCAATTGTTTACCTACATATTTAAAATATAGTGGAAAGCTGTTGTGAACGTTGTTCGTATTCATGAGTACAATGACCCCTCAAAATATTTTACATACTATGAATATTGAGGCCTCATATTTACCAAAAGGTGTTGAGCGAAAAAGATCCCATTTCCCAAGAGAACACTATCTTTTTATACAAAAACCTGGCCGACTTTTCCTACCCACTTTTGAAAATGAAGGAAATTACATAACATTTATATACACCTCTATCTGGTGGGGCGAGCAAATACTTCCAGTCTATTTCGCGCCTCGTTCGACGCTAAGCGGTTCAATTTCCTGATAGTAACAACTGTTGGAGGCACCGAGGTTCGTATCGCGTTGATCTTCGTAAGTGCAGACGTGCCCTATGATAGGTGTTCGGTGCAGCAAGATGAGTTTAGGGAAATAGATTTTGTGAAGAAAGTTTTGATATTTATTTAAGAAACAAAATACAGACAACACGTTGAATGACTAAATAAAATCAAACCAAAAAAACCAAAACCACCGTATTGCCTCATCTTGTGCATTCAAAGCGCAGGCATTAATCACTACGCTGGCTCAAGGCAGATTGGCGATTAAAAAAATCACTATAGGTTTCCTCGCGCAATGTTTTCCTTGTCGAAAGTTTTCCCAGATGTTACTTCGGCACTTATTACGAAGTTTGAATAACTTTTAACAAGCTGCAATAAGTCCGCTAAAGTAGCTACTTTCTGACATCGATAGTCTGAAATTAAATGAGTAAGTACGTCATATATTTTAACAAAGACATTTGCAGATCATTGAGCATTTTAATCTTTAATAACGATTTATTGAATGGAAATTGAAATGTTTAGAATTATAACGACTGGCACCAGCTATTAATTTTGCCCATCAAACTATAGGTTTACATTGAGCAAAAAATATTGAATCGAAACGACTTTTTCTCATCACCGGGTGTCGGGAGTCGCAGAGTGATTCCCGGCCACTGTGGGCGCGGGCCTGCAATACTGAGTACATAATTATAATTATTTTATTACTTTATAATTATTTCTTCTTGTCACCAGGTATATTCCTCTCGCTGCTGATCTTCCTCAGCGTGGCGGGGAACATACTAGTCTGCATCGCAATATACACGGACCGAGGGTTACGACGCATCGGCAACCTCTTCCTCGCGTCGCTGGCCATCGCTGACATGCTGGTGGCTGCAGCAGTCATGACCTTCGCTGGGGTCAATGACCTGCTCGGGTATGTACCTAACATAATACATAATACAGACCTACAGACCTTTTTGAAAGAGGACTTTTGGCCGAAGGGTTTCATGTATCGACGTTTCCGAGGTCGGTTACGCGACACCACGCAGCGAAACACGACGCCGACCACAATACGTGTTTAGTTAAAGTTTATATGTTTTTTGCTTGTTTTATTAATATGTATGATAGTCTTTAAGGTATTTATGTTATGGGCCTTTGTTGCCTGAAATAAATGGTATTATTATTATTATTTTATTATAATATATATTCACATTGATTTTGTGATTTAGATTCTAATTGCATACAATTGGATTCATTAAATGGGAGAAGACACTGGCTCCTGTAACACAGGTATTACACCTAGCTCAGGAAGGAGTCAGGGCCTCACTATATTTGTTAAATGCTGTTTATGCCAATAAAGAATTATTAAAAACAAAAAAAAATGTGGATCACAAAAACTGTGCTCAAAGTCAAAATCATTAAAGTGTTTTAATTAGATCAATATATGACACTTTTAAAAGTCTTTTCTAGTTTATCATATACATCATATTATTTACTTAAGGTAGATAAGCAGATTAAGTGATCTAAATAGTTATTTGACCATAACTTTGTTAGTTCGTGCTTTTCATTTTTTAGGTTTCTCTTTAGCACAATTCATTTTGCAATATAAAACAATTACACACTAACTTTTGTAAATCAGATTATTAGTTCTCACGCTATACGGAGAGGAAGGCATTTCGTGACAAAAAAATTCAGCATACATGATTTTTGACACCACAAAGATAAATCTACTGTACCATCATCACGCCTATATTCCCCGAAGGGTTAAACAGAGGTGTACCAAGTACACCCACAATTCGCCGGTATATTTAGGTCCCATGTAATAGGGGGCGAGCCTATTGCCATTAACCGGCCACAAATCCAAACTCCGAGCTGCTACTGAGAATTTCATAGAAAAACCCAATAACACTTTTTGCTCGACCTGGGAATCGAACCTAGGACCTCTAGCGTAGCAGTCGCGCTTAGGACCACTAGGCCACTGAGGCAGTCAACAAATCTACTGTTCTATACAAAAGTGCGACACCACAGTCAAAATACCTGGAACTGATTTTTTTTTTATTAAACAACCGACTAAAATACAGTCATAACGCTGGTGAGGGTCTATTTTCAAAAGCATGTACTGAATTCATGGTAAAAGCCATGCCGTATGTAAACAAGGCAAATACACATAAATTAACACTGGTCTTTCTCCCCCAGGTACTGGGTGTTCGGCGAACAGTTCTGCGACACCTGGGTAGCCTGTGACGTCATGTGCTCCACAGCATCCATACTGAATCTGTGCGCCATCTCGCTCGACAGATACATACACATCAAAGACCCTTTGAGGTGAGAACTAGCACGTTAAGGCGCTTTGCACATAGAGCAACTATTGCAGCAACTGGCAACTGGCAACTAGCTGTTTACATATATATTTCAATTGGACTGCGCACATATTGCAATTCCAGCCACCAAGCACCAGTCTAACCAAGAGGTATCGTGTTGCCCAGTTACTGGGTTGTGGAGGTCAGATAGGCAGTCGCTCCATGTAAAACATTAATATTCAGCTGCATCCGGTTAGACTGGAAACCGACCCCAATACAGTTGGGAAAAGGCTAAGCAGATGATGATGATGACATATTGCAATTCGAGTTTCGAGTCCCGGCAATCGTCAATAGGTTTCAGTTGCTGTAATCGATGACTAAGTAAGTTCCTAATTGCTGCAACTAGCAACTGTTAAATATTATACCGGTTTTTAAAGATCGCTGCGTAGATTCAGCAACTCGGCTTTAAAAGCAGCTCACAGGTTGCCATAAAGTTGCGGCATCCGTAAACGTTATAGCAACTATCTTCTTACAGGAAACTATACAAGTGTTGATAATTGTTTCAACTTAAGTTGCTCCATGTGCAAAGCGCCTAAGATTAAGTTCAATGGTTTAAGGTAACAGATAACAGATGTTTATATTATTGAAAGGCGTATCTAGTTAATTGCAAAGGTAAGTACGGTACGGTAAGTGTATAGGTACTGTCATGAACAACCGGGGTAAGTTATTAATTAATGTATTGGTACAGTAGGACTTGCTATGTTACACCCATTTTAAATGGCTGATAAAGAAGGACTGTTGGTATTTAAACCTACGGAAAATTTTAGTTGATGGTCAATTGTTTCATGGATTGAAGTATTGACAGCAGAGTATGAATGATGCCGATATAGGTACTAATAATTATTAAGAAAACTTATGTGTTAGTGTAGTTAACAAGAACATGCTGGTTTTTAATTAATTGTGAATTCAATTACCTCCTTTTTTTAAACGAATTGTAGATTTTTTTGAGGTAAAATTACTTATGAAAAAGAAAAAAAATTAAAACACCAAATTATGAAAAACAATCTATTGTTCCATACATTTTGATCGCATTTTTTTTTATTTCATATTTCAGGATCGGTCATAGAAAAAGTTATTCGTATTCATAATTATTTTTACCGCCTGAAAACTGTACAGTGAATTAAAAGTCAGCCAGCATGTATAAATACAACGGTGAAAAACATAGGCAAACAACTTGAAATTAGGTACATTTATGATTTAAAATCCCAATAAACAGTGAGCTATGTACGTTTGTTCTTTTTGCGTAAAAACAGGATCCTATAAAAAAAGAACAGTTTAGGTTAAAAATGATATCTCCAAAACGGACGTCACGCAGCTCGTGACACGTTGCGTGTTACGGTTTCGATTTCCGCATGAAATAAATATTTGTACGACCTACAGATAGTTGTTCCGTTTCTAGTTGCTTGTACATGTGAGTTTATTTGTTAACGCACCCACGATACAGGGGAAATAGATAGCGTGAGGCAACATTTTTAAAAGAAAATAAAGAGCTTGATATTTAAAATTTCGCGATGCAAATGGCAAAAAACAAAAGCTACCTAAACAGATTCCCCTTTTCGACTTCTTAAATGCTATCTTATTTTTAATGGGATAAGCCTGCCACTGTATTCTTAACCACTGCAACTCCTGAAAGCCAGAATCAACACTGGAGACCAGGCAATGAAGCTCGACGAGTCCCGGAGAAACGATTCAACTGTCTTAGATCCCGCAACGAAATTAGGATCCCTTAACGAAATTAATCAGAAAAGGCTAGCGGTGGAGTATGAAAAAAGCCTAAATGTTATCTTGATATAGCATTTAAGCTTCTTGTTTTAGTAAACGAGAAAAAAATACCTACAAAATATCTTCCAATACAAAAACTTCGAACCATATTTTCTAGAACAAAACAATAAAAAGATCCTAATAAGTTTACGATACATAAAACTGACCCGAGTTACCCAAGTTAAATGTTAAATGGTCTGACAGTTACTGGTATGGTTATAAATGGTATAAATTGATATAAGGTCAAGAAATAGACCATTAAATCTTTGCCAATAAGTGACGGTCATATAATTTTATTGGTGACCTATCATTTTATGTTAACTGGCTCGGGGTGTTTTTATTTCTTGTCGTTTCTCCTTGAGATGCTTACATGAGCAATTTTTTTATGGGTAGTAAGGCAATCTAGTTTTCGTTCTACTTACATAGCACTACGCCTTTATTCCTCGAATAGTTAAGCAGAGGTGTACCAATATACACTCACAATTCGTCGGTATGTTTTAGGTTCCATGTAATAGAAGCCTATTGCCATTAATCGGGTACAAATCCTAACCCCGAGCTGTTGCCGAGAATTTCATAAAAAAACCCAATAACATTTTGCTCGACCTGGGAATCGAAAACAAGACCTCGAGAGTTCAGAATCCAACAACTGAAATTACAAAGTAATGTTAAAATTATACTGTTTTAAGATATGATGATAGGCTCCCAGTACAAATATACCTTACTGAAAGTTGTTCCGGGTCTGGTTGTTTGTGTATGTGACTTTATATGTTTGTTTACTCCCACTATACAAGAGATAACTTAGTGTGGGGCAAAAGGTTTTTCTTTTAAAAAAAAAATGAAAGAATATGTATGACTTGGCGATAACTTAACAATCAATATTGCTTCATATGTATTAGCAAGTCTACTTTGTTAAAAAGTCTTGATACTTGCACTCACCAGTATCAACTATGCATGAAGAAAACACTTAGCCTAACCTTTATTTACCTTTCCCAAGACCCTTCGATTAATTTCCTGAAAAAACTTTCAGCTAAAACACATTGGCCTACTAAATTCTACGTGGTAGGCAGTTCTTTTACTTAACGATAAGTACTCACTTGTGAATATAAAGCGCCGACAGTTAAGAACAACACAAGTGGAGAAAAGTTATTAAAATGAGTCTCCCGTTTACTAAAAACAATTATTAAGTACGGGCCTGAAATAATATTCCCAACTTGAGCTTGATATTATCGTATTCAATAACTTGGGACATCGCAAAAGAGATACTGAAGTGCTTTTGTCATTTCTTATCCGTCAACTCCGGTTTTCTGAAGCCTACAGCGACTGTGTTGTCATTCTCGACAAAATACTTTCACGCAACTTTGATCTCTGTTGCTATCACGCTAGGATGGAAATTCTCTGAACATTTCAGGCCACGTAATAATATGAATTCTTTTGTTTCGTGAGTATACATGCGTTCACAATTCAAATATTGTCTTAAGAATTGTAGGAATGTTTTATGTTGCTCTACAATACCAATTGTTTTAGTTTTATTATTTTTTGTGCCAGATACTGCTGTTGAACATGTTATTCTATTTTTTGAGGTTTATTATACTTTCATAAAACATTCGGGGAGGTTGATTGTTAAGCAGTCAAAATATTGTGTTAATATGCCGCTGTATTTAATGATTAACTTGCTTCTGTCTGTGAGTTCACCCGCGTGGATTTTGTTTCGTCTTTGGTTATTGCTCCGCTCTCGAAGGTCGTAGTGTGATGTTATATAGCCAATAGTATTCCTCATGATTCATGCTATCATATAAAAATGAGACAGCGTTTAAACAAATGAACTTTTTCAGCTTTATCAGTATAGATTGATATTGAACTGAAACACAATTGAAATATGGTTTAAAATTGCACAATTGGCTCCAGAATAAATAATGCTACTTTATCTATATCCAGCACACAATAAATGCCTTAATCTTTGTTAAAGAAAAGCGTTACGTCTCTACAAAGTATAAAACAAAGTCGCATCCCGACGTCTGTCCCTCTGTACGTTTAGATATTTTATAATAGGTACGCAACGGATTTTATGCGGTATCAATAGATAGGGTTATTCAAGAGGAAGTTTTGCGCGTATAGAACATCACGCTACGGCCAACTAGGGCGGAGCAGTAACTGAACGCGGGTGACACCGCGGGGTATATACATAGCTAGCTCATTATACCCCTCTGCACCCATTTTTATCATTTTGAGAAGGGTTGCTGAGCCAGATAAATGTAAATGAAAAAGGAAGCCCACTTTTAATTTTGCAAACAGAAAGTCATTATCAACGAAAACAATTTTTTTCCTCGTTTTTTATATTATACTCCAGGTGTTTTTAAACTCCATTTTGAATTTAAATAAACCTTTATATTTATTTTTGATTGCAGTTCTTTATTAACTGCGCTATATGCTGATATTTACTAAATTCATATTGCTAATGTTTACTGATAAATAAATAGGTATTCAATTTACATTAAAGTTCCCAAAAAATCGAGTGCATCAACGAGTTTATTAAATTACCATGAAATATTAGATACTATGAACAGAAATCATTCATTTATTTACACATACATAAACTCACGCCTTTTTCCCATGGGGGTCAGCAGAATCCACAGAACGCCACCTGCTACGGTCCTTACATACTCCTTTCGCCTCGTCCACATTCATATATTACTGATACAAGCACGCCGGTTACAAGTACTTACTGCGCACCCGACCTTTCCGAGGAACCTTACCAATAAGGTCAGGATAGGTCTTTCTAGGGTGTCCCCTCCCAGCGTTGCCACTCACATCTGTCATATAAATCCCTTTTGTTAATCGCCTTTCACTCATCCTCTCAACATGACCGAATTATTTATTTGTGTACAAAACTTAAATTAATCAATATGGTTACGTGGCCTAATGTATGAGTAAATAATGAATATAAGTTATTATAGTTTTCTAATAGCGATAATAGCACCTCGGATTGACCTTATTGGTATTGTGTCTATATAAAGTTAAAAATAATTAAAAATCCTACCAATAAATAATAATGTTATATACTATTTTAAATCGCTGTATCTCTGAAAAACAAAATCAAACCTAAAACCAATGCATAAACAGTCCATTTTCCCACAGGTACGGTCGCTGGGTCACCCGCCGGGTCGCCGTAGTCACCATCGCCATGATCTGGCTGCTAGCCGGCCTGGTCAGTTTTCTGCCCATATCGCTAGGGCTCCACAGGCCTGATGAAGAAGCCCTAGCCACACAGAAACCGCCGAGATACCCCACCTGCGCCCTTGTGTTGACTCCGACGTACGCAGTCGTGTCCAGTTGTATATCCTTCATACTACCGTGTATTGTAATGATTAGTATATACTGCAGGTGAGTTTTTTAAATGTACTTATTATATACATACCATCACGCCTGGGTTCCCGAAGGGTTAGGCAGAGGTCATTCTACACCTATAGTTCACCGGTATGTTTAAGTCTCATGTAATTGGGGGCGAGCCTATTGCCATTAACCGGGCAAAAATCCTAACTGCCACTGAATATTTTATAGAAAAATCCAATCACATTTGATCGAACTGGGAATGGAACCTAATAGCTCTAGCGTAGCAGTCGCGCATAGGACTACTAGGCGAACGATGCGATTACATATACTTTTTTTGTTTTTATACAGGATCAAAGTGCAAGTCAAAAAAAGTTATTTTTCAATTTTTAGTTTTTGAAGGCGGTTGTGTTTTTTGTAAAATAAGTTTTTTACTAAATCCTGGTTACAATATGTTCTTGTTGCTTCTCTATGTGAAAACAATGAAGAGATGGAAGGGAAATTGTCAGTCGTCTATTATTCCTTCGGTGAATTTGAGTGAAGTGAGCTTCAATGAAAGATGGCAGCCCTTCCTAGAAATCGGTGGGATTGACAAATCACGCTAAGCTCACTTTGTGTTTACTAAAATTAATGAGGTAGATTTTCGCAGAATAGCAGTGCAGTTGTCTTAACAGAAAGATTAGCTCGAAGTCGTTAATGAGTTGGTAGAAAAATACAACATTTTATAAAACACAAAATAACTTAACTATATTCTACTTTGTACTATCAATGCAAATGCTATTGGTGTACTTTATTAAATAAATAAATAAATACAAAATAACAACCACAAATATATCATGAATTTACTTACTATTTATTTATATTTCGTTTATTAATAAAGACGAGGAAGCTCTCCTTTTGTTTAAATAAAATAATAGACAGGAAATAGAACATTTCACGAGTTGTTTCAATAAGACTTCGTAATATATTTTCATCGAAATGAACGAGAATTTCATTACATTTTCACTTCTCTTTGTAAATTCAAAGCTATTCAGGCTACAGGTATATACGAACTTAGTTACTTTATGTTGTATAGCCCATAGAATGCCATTCGCATCCAACACCAAGGCGAAATAAATGGTACTATTATTATTAGGTAAAAATTATAACTTGGTCTAATTACAGGCATTTATTGTAGGTAAAACTTTTGCTCTTATCTGAACAGAATCAAAAAACTACTACAATATTGAGTACCTACGTTCAACTACAAATTTCTCGATATTTGTATACCAAAAACAAGCTTTTCATAATTATGTAAAAAAAAACTGACGTCTTGAACGTCTTTTCGTAATGAAAAATTGTGAAAAATTCAAAATGTATTTGCAAGATATTCCCTCTCATGGAGCGACTGGGCAACACGTTCATCTCTTCATAAGACTGGTTGTCAGACGTCCCATCTTCAGACTATGCGTGTCGACTGTCAAAGATCTACGAATGACAGCCGGGACCAATAGCTTGGCCCAAGTGGTCTGGCATTTATGCTGAACTGGGCCTGTTTGGCGCAGCCGTGAGGCACACAGTTATGTAGTTTTCTTTTTTTTTCTTTTATATTAAATAACCTTTTTTTTTGTTAGTATATCTGTGTGCACATGGTTTGTGTCAATAAACTTTTTTCTTTCTTTCTTTTCTTTAGCTTTACTTGCTTTCCAAGACACGGGGGTGTCACACCACCAACTTCCAAACCTCGGGCTGCTACTGAGGAATTCCCAATGTAAAGCCCAATAACACTTTTTTACCCACCTGGGAATCAAACCCCGGAACCCATCCGCATCAATCGTGCCTGTGCCCACAAGGTCAACGGGGCAGTCAGTAATAGCTCGGTCTTGCTATGTAGTATAATATGGGCAAACTTCTTTACACCCCAAAAATAATAAATTCAAAAACAGCTAAACAAGAAAAGAGAAAACATGACAAGAACATTTTTATTCAAATATTTCCAGCCAATGGTTGTTTAGCTCCGAAAACTCATCAATCAATGTATTCTTCTCAAGGGTACGGGACCAACGGCCTGAGACAAGTTTATGTACGATCTATCATCATTTACAATGTTATATTTAGACACTTATTTGCACATTGGTATTCATTCTTTTGAGTTACTTAAAGCTTTAGAAACAGGTTTGTTTTTCATACTGAGTATAAATGTGAAAGTGAGTTTGTTTGTTACGCTGTCATGAGTAAACTACTGAAACCGATTTTGACGAAATTTGGTACTGACTAAACTTGAACTTCAAGGAAGGACATAGGTTACTTTTTAGTTTGCGACTTCGTCTGTATGTTTGATAACCAACATTCATTACCACAACTTGCTGGCAAAGCTAGTAATTGTTATTTTTAAAATAACGACAATTTAAAAAACGAGTCACAATCATGTTCGTCATTTCTACATAATCAAATCAATAACGTCAAACTAATTTAACACCTATGGCGAATGTGTTACATTAATATCCAGTAATAACCTGACCTAGTAGGTCTAGTAGTAATAACCTTTCTAAGTTTATCTTGGACATGACTGACATCGGTAACCATGTCAGAGGCCCTTGAGGCGGTTCAGAAACTCTGACACTAGGGTGTGTGGGGTCGTTAGACCTTACTGCCCACACGATAAAGAAGAACCGTTCAAAATATCAAACTTATGCTTAAAATAGATTTAAATACTCGATTCCCGCACGGAACAATTATTTGTATGGTCTACAGAGAGTGGTTCTGAAACTGGCTGTTTGTGTATGTGAATTTATATGTTTGTGACCGCACCTCGCAATACAGAATTGCTCTATTTCACGTTCTATTTATGAAAAATATTTCACCCGCCATAAGTTACGTCTTAGGTTAATGCTTCTCTCCCGTCCGTTGTAGCGTGATGTTATATAGCCTATGTCACTCAAGAATAATGTAGCTATCAATTTGTGGATTTTTTTTTTAAAATCGGTCAAGTAGTTTCGGAGCATATCCGCTACAAACAAACAAACAAATATTAGTTCTTTACAATATTAATATAGGTAGATAATATAATGTTAAAGGTTTCTTTTTTAAGTTTTTCACTGAGATAAATACACCTACAGTATTAATATACCTACGTCATTATCTATTGTTCATCTTTACCAATGCCGTCTTACCAAAACAAACTAAAACATGTTCCCTCCAGGCTTTATAGCTAAATTTGGCCCATGTAGTACATCGAAACACAAACAGAGAACAGAGACTGGGGCCTAATTAAAGTGGTTTTGGAACACCACTGCCATAGAATACCTAGTACTAGAGGTTGACTCCATAGATACACTGAGCAAAACCGCACACACACACACATGCATATATATATCGTGTAAACGCACACCCTGAAATTAGTTTGCTCAGAATATGCTACAGCTTTTATAACATAGATATTTTTTCTTTTTTTTTTCGCAGTCAATGTGGACAAATTCTGGGCCTTAACAATATAATAAATACCTAGCTCTATTATAGTTTGTCATCGAAACGCTAAGGAGAAGAAGATAGATATTTTTTTATAACTGCCTCGTTAGCCTAGTGGTCATAAGCGCGACTGCTATGCTAGAGGTGTTGGGTTTGATTCCCAGGTCGAGCAAAAAGTGTTATTGGGTTTTTCTATTAAATTCTCAGTAGCAGCTCGGAGTTAGGATTTGTGCCCGGATAATGGCAATAAGGTCGCCCAGTATTATATAGGACCTAAACATAGAGGCTAACTGTGGGTGTACATTGGTACACCTCTGCTTAACGCTTCGGGGAATACTGGCGTGATAGTATGGATAATTTTTTATTGTAAAATATTTAAAACTACTTAAATTATAGTTACTGCTCCGTTGAACAGTGGAGCACAACGAAAGTTAAACTTAAGTCAAGGATTTTTAAAATACAGCTGTAAATGCTGTATCTTACTTACATTACTTTATTTTTACTTAAGCTCATTATGACGTCAACTGTGTTGTTCTTTATGAGTAAATAAATTCGTTAAATTTAAATAAAGGCTATCGATGAGTATAAAATACTGCGCCGTTACTATCGCCTAAAATTAAGATAACTAATTTTATAGATAAACAATATAAAGGTTGGAATTTTCGAACCGTACCTAGAGGGAAAGTACTCTAAATACTGAAAATAGCAAATTTTACCCAAAAGAAAAGAAATAGAACTGCATTTAAAGAATTTTGAAAATCCGCTAGCCACACCAGCCCCTGTAGCCATGTAACAAACGATAAACGCAAACGCTGAGTAGGCTTTAATAGATCTTCAACTTTATGTGCTTGGTTTTAAGTTGAAGATCTAGTGAAGATTGCATAGCGTTTTCGTTCTTTCCAGTCGCTAACGCTTAGAAATCTTTAATAGATTTTCAACTTAAGGCTCTGGGATATAAAGTTGAAAATCTATGGGTACCTACCGAGCGTTTACGATTATCATTTGCGACTTAGCTAGGGGGGCTGGTAATCGAACCAAAAAAAAAACAGCAACTTGTTCTTTTATGGCAACAATTCTTCTTTCGTTTCGATGACAGAATATAAAAGAAGTATTATATTGTTGCGGTCCAGAATTTGCCCACTTTGACTACAAATGGCAACAATCGATAGGGTCAATCATAAGGATCAAAATTCTGCAAACATGGAAAATTAAATTAACCAAAAACCATGAAAGTTTAATCTAAACTTTTTTTATTCGGATGAAAAAATCGACTAAATTAACTAATTAGTTGGTCGTGCGCTAATGAGCTCCATTTTCTTGGTTGCACAAATATATTCTTTTGTTATGTTTGTAACGTAATTTTCTAATTGCGTCGTTTGAGAGAGTGCGTTATTCCAGTTACATTTAGTAGACACGCTTCACCGGCAATCAGAGCTTACATCGTCAACTGGAATTCCATTGAGAGAGTCTGAAAGCTCCTATCTATGTGTCTATGAATGTGTGCATGCATATGAAACCAGGACCTCAGATTGTATAATAGTTACTAAGACGAGGACGACCTTCTGTCCTTCTGTATGTTTAGTCTTTCGTGCACAACTATTTGCTTTACCCCTAGATTCCATTTCCAGAGTTGTCGCATATCTAGAATTCAAGACCGTTGCTTGGGAGTAACAATATTATACTCACCTACATTCACGTAATACATGGGACCTAAATATACCGGCGAACTGTGGATGTACATTGGTACACCTCTGCCTAACCTTTGGGGGAATATAGGCGTGATGGATGGTACATTCACGTAATAATTGAGGAGGTTTAGTGGATGTAGTGACGAGATTTCAACAAAATTTTGTTATTTTTGATAGATTTTTGTTGGGTTCTACTACTTAAGACTAAAATCATTCGTTACGTTCAAGATTAGTAACTTGCATCCCTGGTCGACTCGACTTCCACACCAACAAACAACCCCTGTGCTGAAACCTGTGATTACACACACAAACGTTTTCTAACAACAACTTTCTTCCACAGACTATACTGCTACGCTCAAAAACACGTGAAGTCGATCCGGGCCGTCACCCGGACGGTTCAGATGCCGGACAACCGGACGAAGTCCGTCAGGACTCGAGTGCACACGCACGTGCACTCGTCGCCTTACCACGTGTCCGATCACAAAGCGGCCATCACCGTCGGCATCATTATGGGAGTGTTTCTTCTTTGCTGGGTACCATTCTTCTGTGTCAACATCGTTGCTGCGTTTTGTAAAACATGTATACCGGGTAAGTTGTATCACAGTAAAGCGTTACAGATAGTGCAATCCACGAAGACGCGCCCCACTACTATTCCTTCTAACCGTTTATAGTATATGTGTGCAAGCTTCCGTCAATGTTTGAGTGAGTGTTGTCGGTACACACTAATTACCTATGAGTGCACACGCACACTACAATGAATTGACTAATCAGGAGAGAGCGTCATGGTCAAAGTGAAAGATGCTGGAAAATTGGTGGGGCGCTTCTTCGTGAATTGCACTATCTGTAGACTGACGTACGAATGATGAATGATAGACGCACTGAAGGTAAGGTAATGAAAAATAACTAAGAAGCGCACGCTATGGGGGGCCTGCGGTGCCATTTCAGGTATTCCAGTGTCTTACTCGCTGTGAAGTATCATTTTTTTTGTTCCCTCATGGATGTTTCCCGCCCTAAGGAGGGCGGAGAGGTTTGTTAGGCTTTTACTAACTAAAACTCACCCCAGTGATCCCTTCCCACACTTTCACCCGGGATCCTAGGCGCGTACGCTGACGAACGATTCTTAATTCATGCCCTATTTCTTCTGTATGTTTTATTAAGATGTCTCCGATTATCTTGACAGTGATTTAAAAAAAAGAACAAAAAGTACGCTTAGGTATATTCGTGTGATCATTGCAAACTCGAATATTACCGACAGAACCGAACTATACTGC
This sequence comes from Caradrina clavipalpis, assembly GCA_932526535.1. Lineage (NCBI taxonomy): Eukaryota > Metazoa > Arthropoda > Insecta > Lepidoptera > Noctuidae > Caradrina > Caradrina clavipalpis. The sequence continues at coordinate 6,930,998 of OW052110.1, forward strand.
AGGAACAGTAAACAGACTTATATGTAAAAAAGGAGAACCTTTGTCCAAGAGTGGGACTATACAGACCAGATAGATAGGTAATAATATAAAAGTGGTGTATTTACTAATCGAGTAAATAAAACGCTGAACCTCACAGAGTAATAGAAAATAAAAGTATTTACGTAAATAAGGATGGAGCTCACATTTTCTCTTGCATTTTTATTATAATTCCGTGAAGCCATTCCCATTTCAAAGCAAATATTAATCTCATAACACGCTTCTTTTAAACGCAGTTTATTATTAAACTAAGGGGAGAGCCATAAACGTTGGTTCTTTTATTGAATTTTTTTATTTATTTTCTGCTTTTTATTAATTTTATTTTAATGTTATGAGTTTTGGTAAAGCCTCGTTGGCCTAGAAGTCTCACGGTTCCTTTTACAAACTGATGGTCCAAACCAGGCAAAGAATCTCTGCGGGTTGTTCGAAAGAGATACCGCGCCCCCGGAACGCAAAGGGCACATGAAGGAACATAGACGGGTTTTAGTCAGTAAAAGTCTGACACTCCCTCCCGCCCCGCCCAGGGCGGGGGAAGTTATTTGATGATTTCCCGTATATAAAAAAAAAAAAAAAAAAAAAGGCAAAGAATCAACTTTACTTTGAGTAATTTTATAATCGCGAGCAAGAGATATTATTACTCAAAATAACGTTAAGTGATAATAATTTCAGTTAAATTTAATTACGCTAACCACACGTTCTATTTGAGTCAGTAATTTATTGGCAAATATTGGGATTTAGCGAATGAATAGTAATACGAAATTATTATAATTTGATTTTCAATTCTACATAGGAATGTTAAGTTTTAATTAGAACTGATTTCGGTGATTAAATATTCTGTTTAATATAACGTAACCTCTATTATGATATTTCCAAACTACCTAAATTCGATAAATGTAACTTTAGAAAGAAACATTACATTTACAACATTATCTGTCGTTATTTTAATGTTATCGTATAGGTAGTGTAAGTTTTTCTCGATACATATGATTTTGATTATTAGGCATTTACAAAATAACACTAAAATGCAGTAATATTCACAATAAACTGCCAATATTTCACCGTTATTTATCTAATCCATCTCTTCTTAATATTATAAATGCGAAAGTAACTCTGTCTCTCTGTCTGTCTGTTTTACGCTTTCACGACTAAACCACTAAACCGATATTAATGAAATTTGGTACGGGGTAAGTTTTAACCCCAGAAAGGATACAGGCTACTTTGTATTCCGCGACTTCGTCTGCGTCTTGCGGTAACCTACATTTATGCAGACGAATTTATAGGGTGTAATAAAAGGAGTATAGTTACTCCAATCGATTTAAGAAAGTTCCCAATAATTCGTCATGTACTTTTAAAACTTCCACCCGCTCTATACCTTCAACTTTTTCGATGACAACATTACTGCCCTCAAATAAAATTACGAAAATTAAACTTCGAGACCAACTTTAATAGACTTTCCAAAACATTAAAAAATCCACAAGAACGACGAGAGATAACGTATTTTATTACCATAAGCAGAAAGTTTAATATTAAAATGAAACAACTTGTTACAGATTTGGCTTTCAAAATCCTGACGTGGCTCGGCTACTCAAACTCGGCGTTCAACCCTATCATATACTCGATATTCAACACAGAGTTTCGGGAAGCCTTTAAAAAGATTCTGACGTCACGATACCCTCCTTGCTGCGGGTATCAAAGCGTCAGGGCCAACACACCAACACGGAACGACAACTTCGTGACCGACTATGGAACTAAAACGTTGGTGGTGCGACGGAGTGGGTCCCTCGGGTTATCAGGAGTAGACCCTACTCCAAGATCGTCTGCCGAGTCAGTACGGCCACTTCGGGAGTATCACATTTGACAAGACGACGAACACAGCAATAACGGGCTGCTTGACAAGAGTGACGTGGTATGAACGCCAGAAGACTGGTATGAGATACAAACAGTATTTACACAATGCATACAAAAGGCAGTAGTCTTAGAATGACGTTAGCGACGCGCTTTGTACAAGTTAATTTGCACTTTTAAAAGACAAGCAGATTAGTCAGTGTTGCATTGCTGCTCATAGTGGCAAGACGTATTGAAAGCGTTCGTATTTTAAAATTCAGTTATAATTTGAAAATACTACGCGCCGTCTTTTGTGTGAATTGTGATATTAGAAATAGAGAAATTGAATAGAAAATGTATATTAGCCTTACGTAGGCTTATTAGCGCTTGCGCTTTAATGGAATTAGATTAAAACCTAGATATCATAGAAATTATTTTTAACATCAATACATTTGTAAGTTCAAATACATTCATATCATTGTCGTGAAATCAAATATTTACAATAAAGCATTTGTAATAGAAAAATGTTAGTAAGAAGAATTCAAATTATCGTATATCTATAGATGAATATATCAAATGTATTACAAGTCTTTTGTAGTTGCGTCCCTAATTCACCCATAATTACTGTACATTTAATGACTATTTTCCTACAAAGAATTTTCTCATTATTTTCTTAATTCGTTTGTATAAAAGAAAGACACGCTATCTACGAAATGTACAATTTCATTAACTTTGTGGGGAAAAATACATATTTTGAATAATTAAATCAGGGCACATTATTTTCTTTGTTTGAAAAAGAAATTAAAAGAATTGCTTCTTTTGTTTTCAAATATGTCTTGTAAAGGTAGGTGCTCACCAACAAGACGGTACGGCATAGCTAAGTCAAAGTCAAAGTTCTATTTATAAAACTTAGGTTGAAAATTGCATGGCAAGGTATTAATTGAAATGCTGAGAGGTTTTTCAGGAACCCGAAGCTACCCACGGAATTCTCGAGTACCATAATGATGCTGTTAAAGAAAAGCGACTGCTAAGTATATCAAAATAAGATTCAAAATCATATAAGCTTCTATAAATTATGTATAGAAATTAAATTTCAATTGATTACAAGAAAAACAATATTTAGGTAAGTATTTCTAATTTCACCAAGAAATCTGTCAGACTAATCTCGTAGAAATATAACTTAAGGGTATTACATCGCTCAAGTCCTAAAAACACCTTATGTTTAACGAAATTTGTTGAGGAATCCTTCCGTACGTTTTCCATATAAAAAATATATGTTATACTTAAAGTCATCCTCAACAGTTCGCATTGATTAGAATTATAATAAACTTGCCCAAATTTCGGAAAAAAATATTTTAAACAGGTCATTTTTCAATCTAAATTGCAAATTGTTGGTAAAACGGCTCAATAGTTCGGCATGAATTTTATACCTAAAAATATGTAATGACATATCAAACAATTCGCATTGTTTACTTTTTCTTGTTTCTGTTAAGATTTTGTAATAATAACTAAAAACTCGAAATTTCATCAATTCCCCCCACGAGGCACCCCCGCTATGCCTGAGACGCCAAACTTCAGTGCCTTGATGGCTCTTGTCAAGGGTGGACTATACGCATGTTATTTTTTCCAAAATAAAAACCAAAAGTTCACTTTTTGAATAATTTATGAATGAAGTAATATTGTAAAAAGTACAAATGTAAATATTTCGTAAAATAAGAATTAAAATTAAGTTCGTAAATCAATAAAAACAAATTTGTAATTTCGTTTAGTTTTTGAATCTATCATAGAGTAAGCCTGACTACTATGCCTATGTATAAAAACAAATGCTTGACCGAGCTCTCCAAAATTATTGGAAAATACCACGGATATCTATGGTAAATACCTACTCTTTTAGATAAATTATTTCTTTGGTGTTTATTTTTTTTATTGTTTAATTTCGTTTGACGGAGAACATAGATTTAGGTGGTTTTTTTTAAATTATTTGCTTACCAAACTTTCAGAATGTATCATGTATGAGCACAACTATTTCCGTTACTGAGATCCGATGAGCACTTACTTGGTCATCATCAGACCTTTAGAATGTACCACATAGTAGCACCCGTGCTTGGTTAGATAAATATTGAAAGCAGGTCATCCTGTCTATTTTCGTTTCCAACAACCGATAAGCACTTACCTGTTCATCATCAGACCTTTAGAAATATCTCATGAACACTCCGTACTCAATTAGATAAATGTTGAAAGTTAGTTCAGCAGGCAAAGTGAATATTTTATTACACGGTTACTTTTACATCGTTCGGGAGCCGAAACACAGGAACTCCAGTAAAGTAATAATAACTAGACGTTCTTATATTTTTTAACACGTCTCAAAGAATTTGAAAATTTGTGACTTTTTTTGTTTGACATTCGAGATGTGCGTTTCTGCCTGATCGATGAATGGATTTTTCAAAGGCTACCGTTGCAAGTGTAGTCGATAAGGTTTATATACAAAATTAAATATGCATGGACTGCAAGGAAGCGTTACTGCGAGTTCTCACTATTTCACAAATTAAACCATCATCATCACGCCTGTATTCCCCGAAGGGTTACGCAGAGGTGTACCAATGTACACCCACAGTTCGCCGGTATATTTAGGTCCCATTTAAAAGGGGGCGAGCCTATTGCCATTTATCGGGCACAAATCTAAACTCCGGGCTGCTACTGAGAATTTCTTAGAAAATCCCAATAACACCTTTTGCTCAACCTAGAATTCGAACACAGGACCTCTAGCGTAGCAGTCGTGCTTAGGACCACTAGGCTAACGAGGCTGTTCAAATTAAATTTTCATGTTATTTATTGAAAATAATATAGCCAATAAGTTTCTGTTACTATGACAGAGTTAATGGCTTTTAGTTCCAGAACGATGTAAAAGTAAGCGTGTATAATAAAATAAATATACATTACGATGTACCAAATAATAAATAATAGAAGAACAAAATGTAGGTATTAGATCTCTCAGAGAGCGAATAAAATAGGCAAAAACAATGACAATTCTGCGACACATCTGTGTTCTTGCTTAATGTTAAGTTCCGTTTATCGTAGCATACTGGATATCGGTAGATGGCGCTAATAAAACAAAAAATAAGACAGACAGTCAAATCCTCAAGGACATCGGGCGGTGTAATAACCTTAATAAGTATATTGACAAACTAGCCAGTCTCAAAGTCAAAGTCAAATCATTTGTTTCAATTAGCCCTTTAAAGGGCACTTTTGAAAGTCAAAAGGTCAAAAGTCAAAAAATATTAATATTGAATCTAGTTGCCCATTCCAAAAGGTAGTTTCGTATGGAGAAGTAAAAGCAAGAAACTCCATACTTACTCTTTTAAAGAATGTACTACAATAAGTTGTACAGATACATTAATTTAATAAATTGTACGAATGACTAACTCTCTACAGTACCTACCCCTCATCAACTTAATTAATTAATAATAATTTATTTTAATGATCCACTTTTCTAGTCAAGTTCATCAAAGTAAGACATAAGCCCGCCGGTAATTTAATAATAATTTATTTATTTGTTAATTTACAAATTCCTGTGATACTTCTGTAAATAAATGTTAGTGTAAAAATGTTTTGTAAATTATAATATTGTTAGGAAAGTATAAAATACAGATTATTATAAAACTCGAATTATAATTAAAATATTGGTAGGCACGTCCCTGTTTTTAATTATCTAAGCTGTGTTCCGAATTATAAATTCAGGTAAAGTTTTGCAGGCTTACGTGTTGTTTTTTTTGTTTAGGAAATTGCTCAGTAATTTTGTTTTAATTGTTTGGTCATTAAAGACTGTTTTGCTTTAACATAATATTTAATGTTAACTTTTAAATACTTCAGTTGCTACTTTTAAGTTTTAGAGACTATTTAGTAAGTATTGTCAGTCTATAGAAATCTTAAACATATTTTAAGCCCGAAAGTCTAACTACCAGACTTACCAACATGTATCGTGTTACCTAGGAACTGGGTAGTGAAGGTCAGATGTGTAGTCGCTCCATGTAAAACACTGGTATTCAGTTGCATCTGGTTAGACTGGAAGCCGACCCCAACATTTGGGAAAAGGGCAGGTAGATTTTAAACTTTGTCATAAGTAATGGGAGGACTACATGCATCTAAGTTGCAAATGACAACTTCAAAAATGACACGATTCGTTTGACAAAGTACAACAGTGATCAAAGTGTTTGTAAGGTAATTGTACCTTTATAACAATTGACGTAAAGCTTTTATTTGCTAATCATCGATAGAATGTAACCTTCATCCCATATTTTAGGTGTACAATATAATCATTAATAAATTATTAATATTAACATATACATCGTTCACATATTTAAATTAAGAAAGACAGAGAATGTATTTATTAAAAAAATATTTAACAAAGTATATATTTGCAAAAATATATTACAGAATTTTAAAATAGATGAATTTGGTTTAAAACCATCTACGCTTAGAAACTCTTTGGTAAATCAAGTAGGTGGTAGGTAGTGTTCTTTCCAAAAATGTATATGTTTTCTTGCACTTTTCACTGTCCATTTTTCATAGTCATCCCGCACTATTATTGTAAATAAATGCTTATAACATTTTTCAATGTGTGTGAAAATATTTCAATGAGGCTACTTTATTTTATAAATTATAATTTTAAAACATATTACGTTTGTAATTTTTGGTGCCCTAAATCAATTTTATTATCCATAGGCTTTATTCTACTAAGCGTAATATGTTTAAAAAAATTGCTGTGTTGAAAAGATTATTAGAATTCTACATTTTGTAAACGAAAATAAAGGACTATACCCACTGCGAGTATTCGCTGTTCGAACATTTCTTGCGCAATAAATATTTATTCGCGAAAAAAACATTGCTCGCTCGCGTACACAACGGTATTAGAATATAATTATATTTTTAGTTTGAATTCACAAACATATCCACTAAACTGCTTGTTTTGCGAATAAATGTTCGTTGGGCAACAACAAACACCGAATGTCAATAATATACGCGAAACGAATGCTCGGGGCGAGTCCTGTATTCAAATTAGTATTTCCCATACGTCGCAGATATTGCCTGAGCTCCGGATATTAATTTTATCGTGTGCGACGTACTACTGCGTGTCGTTTGAAATCAACATTCGACAGAACGTAAATTTAGAACTGGATTAATATTAAATATTCTGAGATATTTATTAATAATCTCCAAATCATTAAAACCGTTACTAAAATTATTTACAAAATAAAGTGGAAATGATTTTCTCTTTACAATTAATGCTTCTCAGCTCGTTAAAATCAAAACTTAATTTCAGAATATTTTAATGAAACGGGACATTTATTAATATAATATATAAAACGCTATAGACTCCGTCAAAATGAATGTTAGGCATTAGGTAATAAATATCAAATTATTTTATTAATGAATTGAATAAAATACAAAGAATCTTTTGTGTAGCATTCGAATTAAAGATGGCGGCCTTATTGTAATATTTTTATATTGGCCGGCTTTGAGGTAATACGTTTTTGGGAAAATCTCAAATAAAAAGGAGAAAGGACACCTTATTGTTATGCATTACATCAAGTGAGGTGGTTTAACTTAATATCGCTCGGAATCCCGCTTCACGTAAGCCTTAAAGGACACGAGTGAGATAAAATATACCGAAACTACGCGTCTTTCTTTTACATCATACAATAAAAGAGTCACCGAAATTGCAACCATAGCAAAAATCAAAAAATAGTAACAAAAAAAAGATTTTTGAAATTTTATTATAACTGAAACTGTATTAACAAAACGGCGTCACATCACACAGCTGTTAACTAACTTGGCCGTCAACTGTCCATCAAACCAAATAATTTTGAGCAAAAATTATAGCAGGGACACAAATTTTCTTTAGAGCGCAATGTAAAACACGCATAACATTGTGTTAAATAGATATTTGTAACAGCCCAGGGGTCGTGGAGGTATTTAGAGACTAGTTATAACATAGAAAAGTTTATTTCGTAAAAATATGTTAAAACTGAAACTTTTGCCGTTAATATTTCCGGTTCCGAAATATGACCAGCGCAAAATAAAAATATCGCTATGATGGCAAAAACATGTAACTTTTGACTTCGTGAAATGTATTTTTACACCCGTTACACATTCGAATTTAAAATGCAGTGGAGCTGAAATTCAAATGTGCTCATTCTCCTTTGAACTAACTCCCTCAAACATCAATTCAGTTTCAATTCATTCACTTTCTATTAGGTCTTGTATAAACTAAATTGCTTTATCTAGTGAGCATGGGTTCGCCTCCCAGGTCTGGCAAAAAGTGTTATTGGGTTTTTCCATTAGAAATTTCTCAGTAACAGCCCGGAATTCGGAAGTTGATGGTGTGACGCCCCCGTGCTTCGGAAAGCACGTAATGTCATTGGTCGCTGTTATTCATAGATCTTTGACAGTCGTTACAGTTAGTCAGATGCCGGAAAGTCTGACAACCAGTATTACCAAGAGGTATAGTGTAGCCCAGTAACTAGGTTGTGGAGGTCAGATAGGCAGTCACTCCATGTAAAACACTGGCACTCGACTTAGACTGAAAGCCAACCTCGACATGGTTGCGAAAAGGCTAGCTTCTGCATAACGGTCACTCAAGTACAAATATTGCGCTCAAAAATGTCCTCAATCTCTACATAATTATCTATAGAATTGAAAAATCCCAAAAACGTCACCCAAAGTCGACTTTTAGTACTTTCCCTTCCAATAAATGTAAACATTTAGACAGTATTATAATAAATAATACTTATTAATGGGGAAAAGCGCTAATGAACTTTATTAGTTAGGTACAAATGTGTATAATAGTCATGAATGGCAGTATTGTATCTTAGAACATATCACGTTATATGAATTAATTGTTATAGTGTACATAGTAATTTGTGTTTAAATCGATGTCATACATATATACATACTTAATATTAAAGGAAGCATCGTTAGGAGATTCTCAATAGACCATATTTTTTACGGCTATAAGTAGCAGTTATATTTCCAAGTATAGCCCGGCCAACATTTTTATTGCAGCCGATAATCTGGTTTTCTCAAGAGTTTAGGCTAGGAATGGGTGGTAAAAGCGAATGAAATCAAAACAACTGACCGCTCGTGCACCTTTGCTAAAGGTTAGTTGATACCTTAAAGTGATAGAGCAATAGGATGGCCGGGCAATATTTTTTATGTTTTAGATAGCCTAGAGATCGTCTGCAATACTTGCTGGGCGGGCTATACTGAAATATTGCTGTCAACTTATTGCAGTAAACACATTTATAGCCCATTTAGAATCTCCTTAAAAAATCTGATGTGTATTTCAAGTACTGTTCAATGTTGTACTACGGTAGCTAGTTTTCTACAATGTGAATAGAAAGCTTTCGGACATTTTTAAAGAACACAAAATTGTTTTTTTATTAATGACATAAGGTATCCATAAAAAATAAAACTTGTTTTTTTAATCTTCAAAAATATTTACAGTTGAACGTTTTCAAAACATCATTATATCTCTGTCATTTTGAAAACGATTGATAGAAGTCAAACGTTTTTTTTAAATTCGTTGACCGCTCAATGTTTTTAGTAATTGGTACAAGTGTGTTTTAATATTAAAACTTACGAATAATTTTTGCGTTCTTTAAAAATAGACCAACATTAAAAAAATGTAGTTGCCATAACAACAAAAAAAAAGCAGTAGCTATCAAAAATAGTGTGCTAATAAATTATGAGATTAATTATAAGTTTGCTGATAACAAGCTATGAAATGAACTAGATTATTATTAATTTTAGATTTAATGTGTGAAATCTGGATATAATGTTGCAAAATAGAATAGATTTACTCCATTTTATCGTTAACTAGGAAACTGTAAAATAGTAAACTTTAAGTATTTATTAGTACCTACATATTATTAACTTCAGACAATTAATCGATTTGCCATAAATAATGTAGATAGCTTTTAACAAAAAGCCATAACCGAAATAATAATAGACATAATATTAATCAATTAAGTATTAAAAAATTTGCTGAAAACGCAATTATTATAAATAGTCATTAAAATAAATCATTGTTACTTATAGTTCGTCAGAAATGGAAATATTAAAATTAATGTATAAATTAATGTTTAATTTCACCTTGTACCCAAACGTTGGCCGAGCTACTATATAAAATATTATGTCGTAGATAAACTGATAGAATATTATGATTAGGTAACTGTTTATTGGCACAAACGTTGGCTCACATGGCCCAATGTTTGTACAAGTACAGTCGAGCGAGCTATTTGGTTATAGATGCCGCTGAGTTGCAACAATTTTGAAACAATGTAAGGAAAATGATGAATAGTCAATTCGTTTACATCACTCTCAATTATGCCATGCATAGTAGTAAAGCTCTTTGTGAAGGAGCTCATCTGGGGAAGTACTACCACCATACCTATTCCAACCGCAAAGCAGCGTTGCTGTGTTCCGGTTTGAAGGGTTTGGTTGCCGGTGTAATTAAAGGCACATGAGACATTTCAACTATGTCTCTGGGATGGCAACGCATTTGCAAGGTCTTTGGTATTGCAGATGTCTATAGGCAGAGGTGACCGCTTAACATCAGATGGGCCCGTCGACTTGTTTGCCATGTTTAAAACAAAAAAAATGAACTTATAACGCTCACAATAAAACTAATGTAATGATCCTTTTGCATGTTTAACAAATAGCTTGTTCGATTATATTTGTATCAAAAATACTTTCGTGTTACTTAAAGCCCGAACACACTGGAGCGGACAACTAGTGGGCGGGGTCAATGGACGCGGGCAGCCGATGCCCGATTTGGACCCTTCCATTCACATACTACTATAGCTACGATCAAACGAGATCTATAGGAACACACGGGGTGAATCAGAAAAAGATTTTGAAAGGGATTTTTACATTGGAATAAATATTTAGCTTGTTGCCAAAAAGGATTAATTATAATTCAATAAAAAATGGAATGGTTTTGGGGAACAAACTATATTATTTTGACATTGACATCCATTTTAAAGTTTCATTCTGTTTCATCTCGTGTATTCCTATTTACTCCTTTACAGCACGGCATTTAAGAATGGCAATAAAGGTCATTGACCTACCGAAATTTTCATTTTCGTTTTAATTTCATTTTATTTCAAAAGTGGCAACAAAGATCGTTAACATCTTGAATCGATTATCAAATGTATTAATTAACACGTTCGACTAACGAAAAACGACATACTAGTTTTCCAGTTTCCTCCAAAGAGATATTAGAGAAAGGGCAATGCCCGCTATTGCCACGCTAGAATACCACCACTAAATAGTACCGCTCCAGTGTGTCTGGGCCTTAACAAAGCCAACCTCTACGCAATATTAAGAGCTTATCAACAAAATAATCTTTGTAATGTAAATTCAAATACTTATAGTTAATAGTTAAGATAAGAGAAGCAATGTTAGTTTTCATCCATTAATGTATATAATATTTTCTATGATCTTCATGTTTCTGACGGCTCGTTTGCCCTTGACGGGATAAAGCCAAAGCTGGTATTTGGTATAATTATGGATTTCTAGTCAGAAATTAAATTATATTAAAATGATTTTTCTTGTTTTATTGTGATCTGTTTTGTTTTTTTAGGATCCCGTATATGAACAGAACCTGATGCTAAGATTCCGCTGTCTATACCTATGTACGTTTGTCTATCACAGGACTGACTGACAGACTGTTCACACTGTCATGTATTGTAATGATAAATAAATACTGCAGGTGAGTTTCTTTCTAATTTACTTATTTGTTTTTGTACGGGGAAAACAATGTAAGGAAAATGATGAATAGTCAATTCGTTTACATCACTCTCAATTATGCCATGCATAGTAGTAAAGCTCTTTGTGAAGGAGCTCAGGATCAAAGTCAAAGTATAAGCATTTCTTTTAGTTAAACTATTTCCAGGCACTTTTGAATTGAAGGAGTCCGACAGTAGTAGGGCTCTGGGAAGGAACTCGTCCGGGAAAGTTCTACCACCATACCTATACGTCGGTGTATTTACAGGCACATGAGACATTTCAACTTTGTCTCTGGGATGGGAACGGATTTGCAAGGTCTCTGGTATTGCAGATGTCTACAGGTAGCGGTAACCACTTAAACAGATGGACCTTGGGCATGTTTGCTTTCCAATCACATTAAAAAAAGTTACTTAGAAAGTTGAAAACTTAGGCAAGGCTCCATGAAGAATGCATATACCTAATGTTTAAAAGCACAAAATATCAAACCCAAAACAATTTAAATAATATCGAAAAACATTTAAAAAGCAATATAACCGACTTGTTATTCTAAATTAAATAAATTGAACGACACAGGTCGAAAAAATTCAACAGCTCTTCGTTATTCAACACACAACATTTCAATTAAAATATACATTTTAAAACGTGCACAGGGGAGCACTGACATTGATAGACATGCAGAGTCATCAGTGAAAAATATGAAAACCAAATTGATATTTATTTTGAACCTGTACCTACCTACGAGTTACTATTATTATAAATGCGAAAGTTTGCATGGAAGGATATTTTGTTACTATATCACGCCAGAACGGCTGATCAGATATAAGTGAAATTTGTCACGGCCATAGATTATACTCTGGAATAGCTTTTCCCGTCTTAATTAGGACGAAATCACGGGCATAAACTAGTGGTTACATATGTGTAACAATACGTCATTTAAAAATGCTCTAGCATTTATGTTTGAACACCATATCAAAAGTATCTTCACACAGTACATTCTCGTATTTAAAAAAAAATTAGCTGTCTGTTTGTTCCGGCTAAAATTCAAAACATCTGAACCGATTTTAATAAAACTCTCACTGCAAGATAGCTGATATTTATTTAAAAGACACTTAGGCTACGGTTATTAAAAAAAAACCGCTTGAAATTGTGAACAAAATCCGATTCAATGAGTAGTTTTACTTGCAACTTTTTGATTTTGATAGAAATATCTTAGGATTCATCCGCGACATTCACAAGTACAAAGTCGCAGGCATAAGCTAGTCATCAAATTCATTTTTTACACACACAGACAGATAAATACACGTCAAATACCAAGCGAGGGGATTAAGAAGAGGATGATGAATGGCCATATTTTCACGTTTGACACTGTCCCCATTTTGAATTTATCGATGTTTTGCGCAAATATGTTACTGATATTGAACGTTGGAAACGAATGAAATATGTAGGTGGGTAATGTTGTTTTTTGTTTTGAAACATTGTTCAAAAGTGTTTACAAACAAGTAGGTACAAATATTTACTTTAACGATAATAGCAAAAAAAATCGTTGCCTTTAGGAACCGGACACGCAACCTATAGGACACCACGACATAGGTAATAATATATTGTCTAAAAAACACCATTTAACACAAATTCGCAACTTAGTAAACTTGAAATTGAAGTACCTAATTACAGTTCTATATGCGGGTGACACACGAACATAGTCTATGTTCGTGTTGTCTTCACCCGCAATTTCGATACGCAATACCATTAAAATTCGATCGAAACGTTCCAAAACAGGAATCGCCGCCGATGTAGGTTATAACTGCAGAATGCATAGGGACAGACTGGCGAAATCGCCGAGAGAGATGATGGTGATGACTTATTGATGTTAATGTGAGATTGGCCAGATAAGACAATGCATAGCGATGAGTTATATCTGAGACTTCAGCCCAGCAAAGGGACAATACAGTTTAAATTCACATTCAAAAAGCAAATAATAAAACTATAAACGGAGATAGATGACAAGCAACCAATCTTCTTCTTCTGTCTGTCTTTTGGTTTTGAACCTTTTTTATATTAAATGTTTCAAAATTATGAACTAAATTTAACCTTTTTTTTGTAATGTTTTGCAATTTTATTATGTTCTTTAATTGGAAATATCTGGCATTAGTCCGTTCGCGTGTATTATACATACAGGATAAGTTTTTAACCAGTGCGTAAATTTTTTTTGGTAGTTCAGTGTCAGTAATAGAACACATTTCCGTGTTTAGTTAAAAAAAAAAATTAAAAAAAATTTCATCCTTATCCGAGTTTGAAATAAGCAAAACATCCAGGACATAATCTATTCGCCATATTATCAATGAAAACTCGCGGCCGCCGCCGCCGCCCGGGCGCATGGCTGGGGTGAGGGGGTGGGGAATGCGCTAGCGCCGAGTGACAATGAAATATGGTTTTTAAGTAAACATGTTTCGTAAGCGATAACTTTTTTTTTAGTACTAAGACATATCAAAATAAAATATACGTGTTTAATAAAACGTGTTGAAGTTTATTATGGCAAAATTTACGCACTGGTTAAAAAATTTTCCTGTATATCCCAGTTATACAGGGAAACCATAATTGACCAAAAGAACTGTAATACGCATATTTTGTACAAAAAAAAAATATGTATCGCTTATGGTTACCTAAATAAATAAACAAAATAAATAAAATCAATAAAAACTGATGTAAAATAACCAAAGAAACAACAAAGCAACAAACAAGAGTATTTTGACAAAGATTTTGAAGTTTGTAATCAATTAAACAAATAATATTCAAGGAATTCTTAGTCTTTGAGTGAATTAATTGAGTGCTAGTTAGCAAATAATTCAACAACTTGAAATAAACAATCAAAGGGAGGTTGTTTTGGTTATTTTCCAAACTGGTTAAATAGAAATTCGATATTTTCTGCGAATAATAGGCTCAAGTCCGCTTCGGAAGTAGGCGGATTTGATTTCGGAACGTAGGATGTGTCAAAGTTACTGGCTACAATTTCGTAATTATTTACTTCTTAAGTTTATTCGAAATTCAAACTGAAAAGAACAAAAAAATAAAAGAGAGATGGATGAATTGTATGAAAGGCAATATGGCTAGGAAAGATTTGAATTTTGTGATGAAAACATTGCTAATCTTCTTAGATGTCATAATATATAAATTTTATATTTACAAAATCCGATCAGATTCCGGCAGGAATCCACTTTGTTTTATAGTTGTAGTAAAATACAAAGTGGATTTCTGCCATCTGTCCTTCCACGCTTAGATCTTTTAAACTGCACAACGGATTATAATGCAGTTTTAATAAATAGATAGAGTGAGGAAGCTTTATACGTATAGAACATCACGCTACAACTTACACCGAGAAACCGCGGACTGTAATGGACTTTCTAAGTTTAAGACAAACGGCAAAGCAAATCAACAACCAAATTGAGTATAACAAAATAATGCCTTCAATTTTAACAATCATAGACTATATACCTATACGTTACGTTTTTTACGTTACCAAGCATATGAAGTTTACAAACAGTACGAATCAACGGATTTTTTTGTTAACCCTTCGAATTGGGATTACAAGTGCTATCTAATTACCCCACTAGGCTTTTAAACAATTGAAAATTGACAAAAGTAATAAACAAGGTTGATAAATGTTTAATCCTTCTCCGTATGAGAAGAGGTCATTGCCCTGAAACGGGTTAATGACAGGTCAACATTAATTAGCCGATGTCATGCAAAAACCTTGTTAATTAGAAACCAAGATAACACTAATTAGTAGGTCAATATTCTATTGTTGTAAGGTCAGTAACGGTTGTACAATGACCCGGACTTTATTAAGTCACAACATCACAACATTCTGTGGTCTCTGCCTACCCTCGAGGAGACAAGGCGTGAGTTTATGTATATATCGCAACATTGTTTCAACAACGTGATTTGGTTTTGCAACAATGTGTGAAACAAATCAACAGCACAAATTATGTTACGCTTTGTTTACTATGAAAACAGGGGTAATAACTGGGTAATAATAACACCATATTATTGTCTCACTACAGGGTAGAAGTCTTGGGTTCGATTCCCAGGTCGAGCAAAAATTGTTATTCGGTTTTTCTATAAAACTCTCAGTAGCAGCTCGGAGTTTGGATTTGTGCCCGATTAATGGCAATAGGCTCGCCCCCTATTACATGGGACCTAAATATACCGGCGAACTGTGGGTGTGCATTAGTACACCTCTGCCTAGCCCTTCAGGGAATACAGGTGATGGTTTTATTTTTTACAGGGTAAAAGTCCCTTCTCATACAGAGAAGGCATGAGCATTGATCACCACTCTTGCTCAAGGCGGATTGGCGATTTCATACTCATATTTCCTCACGATGTTTTCCTCACCGATGTCTGTGATGGCCAAGATCTAGCTAAAGTAAACCACAAATATAATGACATCACTTAGTTGTGTTTTAGTGAAATAATGAATGTGGTTCCATTCATAATTTCACTAAAAAACGGAGAATCCTCAAAATCGGTCCAGTAGTTTCGGAGCTTATTCAGTACAAACAAACATACAAAAAATCTTACCATTGCAATAAATCTAGAGTATACATATAACGCCTGTTTATCGAGAATGGTTATTTAACTCAGACTATATAAAATCACGCTACAACACACGGAGCAGCTGTGTGATTCTGTAAGACCTCGTTCTAAACTTCGAATCTGAATCCGCTGTGACTTTCTTGATTGGCATTCTTAAAACTCGGTTAATAAATCGAATTTACACTAGCGCCACTCTTGCGAGCGTGTCAGCGAGTTGAACTAAATTGACGGGGAAATTTTAACAGATAAAGTATGAGATCACGTAAGAAGTGGCATTCTATACGGTAATTCCACCGTCACTTCGACGCTCACTTCGCACTTCAAAGTGTCAAATAAATCAATGTCATTTTGAACCTTAAGCGAAGTGAGGGTGAATGGCGACGTGAGATGCGAGTTCATGTCTGAATTATACAGAATCGACGTACAGTAATCTAAGACGTAACTTAACGCGAATAAAACCGCGGGATACTGCTAGTAATAATCATACAATATCTCAGTTACATACCATTATTGTCGTACTTATACACAAATGTAGAACATAGCCTTAACAATAACGGTAAATAGTTATCGTATCGCAAATACTTGTGGAATACCAAGACAGGAATGCTATAGATATTCGGTTTGGTCGGCGACGCAATGAAGTAAATTATTTGGTGCTAGTGGGCGTGGAATTGTGGGTGAAAATAATATAGTTTTTTATTAAATGATAAGTATGTTATTTATATTAAAAAACGACGACCTCACACTAGGAATTTCTCCTTTATTGTAGGTGTGTTCACAAACATACAAATTCACATACACGAATTATCTATACATATAATAAAATCGTAACGAGGCCAATTCTGTACATTGAATATTTTTTATAAAGAGTAATTCTCACATGCTAAATACATTATACTGAACCCAAAAAAATGGTTTTTAGAATTTTTGTCTGTTTGTTTGTTTGTTTGTTTGTTTGTATGTACGCGCATAACTTTTTAACTCCTGCACCGATTTGAACAAAACTTTTGGTATTGTGTTGGCTGTAACCTGAGCTGTAATCTTAGGTTTAATTAATTCATCACGCTATGTCACAAAGAGGTTAGACAGAAACAGTATGAACACTATTAACTTGAAAATACTGAACGCGAACGAAGTCGCGGGCAACAGCTAGTCTATAATAATATCATCCGAACGACGTCCACTGCTGGAATAAGGCCTCCCCTAAAGACAGCCACAATGACCGGTCCTTTTTTTTTTAAATACGGAAAATCATCAAATAACTTCCCCCGCCCTGGGCGGGGCGGGAGGGAGTGTCAGACTTTTACTGACTAAAACCCGTCTATGTTCCTTCATGTGCCCTTTGCGTTCCGGGGGCGCGGTATCTCTTTCGAACAACCCGCAGCAATGACCGGTCCTGCCAGCGATTTCTTACGACTTTTATAAACTTCTACCACTCTACTACTTTTAAACTATCTATAGGACATATCAATATTCGGTCCATGCGATCCATGAATCGAGCCCGCAACCGTGTCGTCAAAACATTTTAATACACAAAATGTTCCATTAATTGCTCGGCCACCTCCAGGCTCGTTAGCCTAGTAGTCCTAAGCGCGACTGCAACGCTAGAGGTCCCAGGTCGAGCAAAGTGTAATTGAGATTTTTTATGAAATTCTCTGTCAAAATTTGTGCCCGGTTAATGGCAATGAGCTCGCCCCCTATTACATGGTACCTAAACATATCTGCGAATTGTGTTCGTACATTGATACACCTCTGTCGAACCCTTCGGAAAATACAGGCGTGATAGTGTAATTCTCCAGACCGATTCCGGCCACGGCAGCCAATCTTAATGCAGACTAGCCACGTACGCAGGAGATATTATAGTGCACAAGTGTATGCGCAAACACAGGTGCACTCCCTCTTCCCTAACTCTCATAGCCCGATGGGACGGCAATCCGACACGACCGGAGAGAGATCAGGCGCAGGACCAACGGCTTTACGTGCTTTCCGAGGCACGGGGGTGTCACACCACCAACTTCCAAACTCCGAGCTGCTACCAAGTAAGTCCTAATGGAAAAACTCAATAACACTTTTTGCCCGACCTGGGAATCGAACCCGGGACCCCTTGCTCAGCAGTCGCGCTTGCGACCACGAGACCAACGGGGCAGTTCGAGGCGTGATAGTATGGTATGGTCAAATGTTCCAATAATTACTCTACTACCTCCAGTAAATATTGCCGTCAATAATAGCCAAGACAAAGTTGCCCGTGTAGCTTAAAAGCTTTAAAACACTATCGATCAGCCAAAGAACATTCCAGCATGAACAGTTCTTTAAAGTATTTCTACTCCAAAGTGAAGCAAGTACTATTGTTCCACATTCCTTCGCGCGCGGTACCAGGAAATAGGTACTTTGTTCAACTGATTTATTTCAAAATCTTTTCGAAGAACGAAAATCCAAGTAGAGAATTTTTCAAGCAGAATGTGTTCTCGATAAAATGAGATCTAAAAAATGAGTCAAAATTTAACTAACTAAAATCGAATTGTAATTGTATTAAGCTTCAATGGCTGCAACTGACAAAGGAGTCAAAGTGACCAATAACTAGAACGCAACAATATAATACCTATAATCATTATAGTTTGCCATCGAAACGCTAAGAAGAAAATTTCATTTTAATCAGTTAACTTTCAGTTTATTTCGGATTTGATAGACTAATTTCAATATTGAACTAAGCTTTTAGTCGTGATCATGATTAACCGTTTTATTGCAAAATGAGTTCTAATTTTAGTCTAAACTTTTAAGCCAGTTTCTGTATTTCTAACTATATTCTCATTCAGGTAAGGTTGTTAATACAAAATTGATCAACTTAGACTCAGTTCTTAAGTCAGTTTTATATTGAGAACTTTATTATGGTTTGAATAAAGTTTAAAATCCATAAACGGCACGGATTTAAATTAGAACTAGCTTTGTAACGAGACTGTATGAATTTCGCTATTAATAACAAAGCCTTGCTTGCAGATAAGCTTTTAGTCCATTGAGCCTTTAAAACTAAAACTAATAATAGTTTGAATGAAATAACAAGATTAGAAATGGCACCCCAACTATACCTATCTCGCTTGTTGACAGCGTGTGTGAGCAGGAGGGGTGTTAAATAAAGAGAACAATAGCTGCTCACATAATCCCATTAGAGATCTACTATATGCGTAGTGTAATCGCTTGATCTCCAGAACGAAGTTATTAACATTTTGGGCTCATCTAAAATAATACCAGCCTATATTGTCCCACTGCAGCAAAGGCCTCTTCTTGGCTTGCTCAAGGCGGATTTGAGATTTCAGACTTATATTAATTGTAATTCCAGGTTTCCTCACAATGTTTTTCTTCACCGATGTCAGTGATGTCCAAGATAAACTAAGAAAGAACATCATCATCTTCCTACCCATGTTACTACGCCATGTTACTTGGGGTCTGCGCAATACCTTCTCTTATTCCATGCCGTCCATTCAACCGTCTTCTCACAGTCTCTGCATCTTTACTTTGGCCTCCTTCTTCCTCTCCGTCCATCCACATTTATATTTATACCTAACTCTTTTGGTCACATGCGTCTCATCCCTCCTCTTCACATGTCCATACCTAAGGGTTCCCTAAGGGTTCCAAAGGGTTCCCTTTCACTGCGGCTTATTCCAAACTTAGAAATCAACACACATAACATACCATCATGCCCGTATTCCTCGAAGAGTTAAGCAGAGGTGTATCAATGTACACCCGCAGTACGCCGGTATCTTAAGGTCTCATGTAATAGTAGGCGAGCCTATTGCCATAAACCGAGATGAGAATTTCATAGTAAAACTCAATAACACTTTTTGCCCGGCCTGGGAAACGAAACCAAGACCTCTAGCATGTACTTAGAAAGTACCTAAAACATACATACCTACATAAACTCACGCCTTTTTTCCATGGGGGTAGGCAGAAACCACGGAAGTCCACCTGGCTACGATCCTTACATACATAATATGAATTTAAAAAGTCATAATGGTTCTTGCCCGCAATTGAACCCGCAACCTCATGCATGAGAGACCGACGGGTCTATCCACGTTAGTTTACGAGAAAGACTATAATTTTAAATTGTTTATTTAATTAATTCTACTCAAGTCCCTGTAATTAATCAATCTGTGACCAAAAAGGCATTCGCAAAAGGTTGTAATCTCTCTTAGTCTAAGTACTTTAACAAGTTAGACTAACTCTCCAACTAGCTTTGATAGTGAAACTTTTAAGCTAATGAAATTCAAATTTACATTACTTACCAAATTAATTGTCAAAGATCAGGATAGCCCTGTTATGTAAAAACTCGCCATCGAACTCGCGTCTGTGAACACAAGTGAGCACAAAGTGATTATTATTGTACGTGAATAATGCTATTAATGCTTTATCAATAGTGATAAATGCACAAGTAATAAGCCGCTGCAAGATTTTTATGAAATCATCATAAGTACCAACTAATAAATTGACAATCTTTATTAGTTTTAGCATTAAGTGCCTACTAGGAAGAGATAGTAGGAAGTCCTACTAGCCAAATCCATGAAGAAACAATAACACTGCGCAAAATAAGAAGATAAACACTACTGTATCTAGAGTTTAATTCTTACCTCAAAAGAAGTTAAGTATGGTTTCCAGTAACAATTCACACTTAACTCGAAGACAAGGCATTTAAAGCAAAAATATAAACAAAACCTTTTAAACTCTAATTTAAAAGCAGGCAAAATATTAACGCAATACGCAATGATTTCATAAAAACAAATGACATTCGAAAAACAAAACATTCTAAAACTTTTTTTTATTGCATTTACTAATGTTTGTGGCTTACACGCACGATAATAACAACAGAAGATATTAAACCTCTTTTTAGCGTTTGTTTCTATAGGTGTTATCTACACTCATAGACAGAGAAAATTCACAAACGACACTCTTTTGTTTCAGTCCTCAATTCGCTTCAGACAAAAATATCATAATACCACTGACCGACATCTGAAAATCAATAACCCGTCAGCAACTCTGGGGTCAAATCGTCCCAACAGTGCACTCATACAAATAGTACACTTACACCGATAGCAATAAAACCCGCTTGAGGGATACTCGAACGAGAGGGTTTTATGACGTCACCGTCCTGGCGCGTCATGTTGGACAAACTTAGCTCTTCAAATGATATTACGACGAGCTGCGAGCGCGTTTGAGGGTTAAATAAATTCCTACTTAGTTTCAGGCTAAAGAGGCCCTTGTTACAACTAGGTATAATGTTTTTTTTTTATTTACCTGCCTATATGAACTTATGTATTCCCATTGATTTCCGAAGCACGGGGTTGTCACTTCGGCTACTTCCAAACTCCGGGCTGTTCCCAATAGAAAACCCTAAAAACAGTGTCCGACATAGGAATCGAGAGCGAGAGCAACAGGGTGGTCATTGTTCTTTGACCCACCTGACTGAACCAAAAAACTAACATCTTACTGTTTCTTTTTCTTACAGTCTTTTCTGTAAAATTCTCTTGGTTTTAGGCAGCTTGGTTTTAACAGCTTATCAAAAGCTAACTCCATAAGCTTGTGATAAGCTGTCAATCCCTACCATCAGGTGGAGATCAGTGGAAAGCCAACTCACTTCAAGCTTATAAGAAAGATTTTAATAGAACATCGCTTTTGATGCAAAGATTGTAACACCATACAATGAGAGAGATGTTATTAACATAATCATCATCATCATCATATCAGTCGCAGGACGTCCACTGCTGGACAGTGGCCTCCTCCATAGATTTCCAACAGGACATGTTGGAAGCGGCCTGCATCCAGCGTCTTCCTTCGGCAGAATAGCAATGCAAAATCTCAGAGCTAATTAGCAATATACGCTAAGGTACAAATCTCTTGTATAATATTCGCGTTGCATCACAACAAAGCAGATGTTTCAGAGGAAATAATTACAATACACGTCTTGCATGAACACTAATTTCTAAGAGAAAACCCGATTCTCGACTGCATTCTGTAATTACGAGCGAAATATCTGTATTACGGATGTGGAAATGCACTGGTATTATATTAAGGCTAAAGGTTATCACTTACTAGGGTTGCGAAGTTTGTTCGAAAGAGTTACAGCGACACTAGAACGCAAAGGGCATTAGGGGGAATACGGTTGGGTTTCAGTCAGTAAGAGTCTGACACTCCCTTCCGCACCTAGAACGGAAAAAGACATTTGATGATAAACAAACCTTAAACCCCTTTTGCCTTCTCAGTAGCAGCTCGGAGTTTGGATTTGTGCCCGAATAATGGCAATAAGCTCGCCCCTATTACATGGGACCTAAATAAACCGGCGAACTGTGGGTGTACATTGGTACACCTCTGCCTAATCCTTAGGGGAATACAAGCGTGATAGTATATTAGAACATGTTACCATAACAAATTGACGATGGACCCCTAGATATAAGCACTAATGCTAAAATGACGTAGTTCTATCAACACTGGGATCTTGGAGCAATAGGTTCCAAGAGTACTCTACTGTACGTTCTATTTGATGCATCGTAAGCATTCAACTTCATCATACTTATTGGAAAATACATACTTTGTGTGTTTTCTTACTCCTCTGCTGTTCTTTTCTGATTAATTTCATTAAGGAATCAAGACAGTTGAATCGTTTCTCGGTTTGATTCATTTCATTGTTTCGACGGTTTTCTGGTGGTCACCACTGCTGATTAAAATTTTGGAAAACAAAAAGAAATATATTGAGAGCATCCCTACAAATAGACTTCAGCATTTTTGGTTTAAGCTAATACCCTGTAACAATGTAATGGCATACAGCATATAATTTAATAAAATCTCGTCAGACCATTTTCCGTCTATTCAAGCACGTCTCAACATTCTCAGCATTACCGAACATAAACCTACAATGTCGGGCGCAAGACATTCATGAGAAGATAGCCTATAAAAATGTGCTCGCCGCAAAATGTTGAATGCACGGTAACCCTAACATTGCTTTATATGAGCTTCACATACATAGGTACTCGTGTTTCATCAAATTACATAACAATAATGTTTTACTTACTTCAAGGGTTGCTACGCTATACAAAAGAACAGTTTGAAATGCTTCTTAGTAACACCTGCGTTAAATGTTCTTAGGTAAAGTAAATATGTTTCTTAAAATATTGTGTTACATACGTGAGCCGTCATACTGGTTTAAACCTTGAAGATTATTTCTTCAAGGTACTACATACCATGTATTATTCTATTATAATATTCAGTTTTTTTTTTTCACTGTTTTTTTTCTGCCCCGTTGGTCTTTTGATCCTAAGCGCGACTGCTACGCTTGAGGTCTTGGGTTCGATTCCCAGGTCAAGCAAAGAGTTATTGGGTTTTTTCATGAAATTCTCAGTAGCAGCTCAGAGTTAGGATTTGTGACCGGTTAATGGCAATAAGCTCGCCCCCTGTCACATGGGACCCAAACATACCGGCGAACTGTGGGCGTACATTGGTACACCTATGCCTAACCCTTCGGGGAATACAGGCGTGATGTGTGTTAATGTTTTAGTTATATCAAAGATTGCTACGTTATCAAAAGAACAGTTTGAAATGCCTCTTAGTTAGACCTATGGTAAACGTTCTTAGGTAAATATGATTCTTAAAAATTGATTACGTTTCTACGTGTGCTGTAAAGCTGTAGGTAATACTCGTTTAAAACTTGAAGATTATTTCTTCAAAGTCTATCTACCTTGTAGGTATAGAATAATTCTACTAAAAGCCCCGTTAGTGTCTTGGTGGTAAGCGCGACTGTTGAGCGTGGAGTCCTGCGTTTGATTCCCAGGTCGGGCAAACAGATAGACGTCGGGGTCTTAGTATTAGGTTTCCGTTTGAGACCCTTTGGGTACCTTAAAAATTGCCAGTAAATACATGTGGTAACTGTGGGAACTTACAGGTATATACACAACCAAATAACGACCAAGGGTTAACCTAATGTGCCCACTAAAAGTCACATATCTTGACTAAAATACTCGTACACATTAGGAACGGGAATCGGCATGGCATTTTTTACATATGTCACCTTTCGGCAGAGAACACGCCTTTACGGAAATTTTATGTGCGTCGTAAAATTTGGGAACTCTTCCTTTCTTCTTTGGAAAGTCTATATGCACTATGTTCCTGTGCCTCAGAAAGCACGTAAAGCCGTTGGTCCTGCGCCTGATCTCTCTCCGGTCGTGTCGGATTGCCGTCCCATTGGGCTATGAGAGTTAGGAAAGAGGGAGTGCACTGTGTTTGCGCACACACTTGTGCACTATAATATCTCCTGCGTACGTGGCTACTCTGCATTAAGGTTAGCCGCCGTGGCCGGAATCGGCCTGGAGAATTACATTTTACATGCACTATGCATGCATTTTTTTAACTGTACAAATTAATGGTTCGGTCATGTTGAGAGGATGAGTGAAAGGCGGCTAAGAAAAGGAATTTGTATGGCAGGTATGAGTTGCAACGCCGAGAGGGGACGCCCTGGAAGGACCTACCCTGACCTTATTGGTGAGGTTCTTCAGAAAGGTTGGGTGCGTAGTACTTGTAACCGGCGTGCTTGTATGAGCAGATGTATGATCGTGGATGAGGCGAAAGGAGTATGGGAAAAAGGCGTGAGTTTATGAGTGTATGTACAGATAGATTTAATAAAAGAAAAGTTTTAGATTTTTTTTCACAATGTTGTTAGGTAACTTGTTTTTAATGTCGTGCAACTTTTATTTACCTTAACTAAATTGAACTGCCTCGTTAGCTTAGTGGTCCTAAGCGCGAGTGCTACGCTACGCTAGAGGTCTTAGGTTCATTTCCCAGGTCGAGCAAAAAGTTTTATTGGGTTTTTCTATGAAATTCTCAGTAGCAGCTCGGAGTTAGGATTTATGCCTGATTAATGGCAATAGGCTCGCGCTCTATTATATGGGACCTAAACATACTGGAAAACTGTGAGCATACATTGGTACACCTCTGCCTAAACCTTCGGGGAATACAGGCGTGATAGAATATAATGTTATATGAAATATATTGTTACACCAATCACACCAATGTTAATCCAAAAACACGACCCAGAAATTCAAATAGGTAGCTATGAATATACACGCTGAATTTATATGAAGAATATTTATAATGTAAAGCCTCCTCAGACAGCCTCGTTACAAAGACTTGATGTCGCGAATTTGTTTGCGGTACTACGTACATGAGAAATACAAGGAATTTTCACTCATATATTATCGTAGCTACGGCTTAGTTTAGAAGATTATCCTTTGATCCATATAAGTATTAAATCTTCACTTGTAAAGCTGGATTTAGATTGCGAAATTAATAGCTTATAACTATTTTTTCAATATACTTGCTCTTGACGTAGTTATTATTGCGCTGGTTTAAAGTTCACCAAGCAATGTATTACACACTCATGCTTTTTGCTTTACCATTACAGCACTAATTCAGTAATTAATAAAATTAAAATATTGTGAGTAATAAACGATATAAATCATTCAATTATTATTTTTTGTTTAAAAAATTACATTCATTTATAGACAAAAATATTATAATTTTTTACCACTTTGGTTTGACTAATTGCTTGTAAAAATCTTGAAAATATATTTTTTTTTTGTTCTCCCGAACTATTGATCCGATTCCAAAAACTCTTTCACTAATAGGATACTTATTATACATATATAGCTACGTTATGGTGGGTCCACACGACACAGACTTAACACAGACTTCTATAGAACTTTGTCTGTACAACAAATCAGTACAGACACATGTCCGGTATCAGAAAAGTCGGAAGTCTGCGTACATGTCTGTACGATTGTCGAAGCAAAACTCATGATTATTGAATTACTTAATGTATTCATTAAAATCGAAGTCTGAACTGATGAAAAGTTTGCACAGACATTTGGTAAAGACCTCTGAGTAAAAATTTTTACTCAGATTTTGTAGTCTGTGCAGATATCTGTACAGACAAAAGTATGTATCGTGTGGACCCACCATTGTTCATAAGTACTATGGATATAGGTTTTCCGGATTTGTTTGTATAACATGTGATTTTATGTTTATAAATGCACCCATGATACAGTAGAAAAGCTTGGTGTGGGACAACGCTCCTTTAAAAAATAAATAAATATCATAAACAACTTACGCAACTAAAACATTCACTCCTCACGTACCTATTACATATGAAAAAACCAAATGTATGGACTTACCATTGAAAATTACGCGCACAAAATCCGCATGTTAACGCTTAGAATGTTTTTAAATTACTTTACAACATTACAACACATCAGGCAAAATTACGTCGCGTCATTTGCACGCCCATTTGTTAAGGCACTGACAAGACCCAAATACGCCAATAGGCTTATTTCTAAAATATGTGAATTTCTGAATGGCCCGCTCCAAAATATGTTTGTATACAATAAAAATCGTTTCAAATATTTTGGAAAACAATAATGTAGCATATAAAATACGGGAGTACGGATAAAATGTGAGTTATTTATTTTTATTAACTTATTTTTAATTAATCCATAAATTCTCCAAATCGGCTCCGGTCATGGTGGCAAATCTTAATGGAGAAATTATAGTGCACTTCTCACCTCTTTCCTAACTCTCATAATCCGATGGAACGGCAATCCGACACAACCGGTGACAAATCGGCTCAGGGCCAACGACTTCACGTGGTTTCCGAGGCACGGAGGTGTCACACCACCACCGCTTGCTAAACTCCGGACTGCTACTCAGAAATTCGTAATGAAAAAATCCATTAACACTTTTTGCCCGACCTGGGGATTGAACCCAGTACCGCACGCTCAACAGTCGTGCTTGCCGCCACGTGATCAATGGAATAGTTTTGTGATAGGTATATTACATTCTGACAGTGAATGCGCTTGAAGTATTATCAGCATCTTAAAATTCGTACTCCACTAATTTTCATTTCAACAAAATAAGACGGAAGAACATTATTCCTGTTCACTCAGAAATAAATTAACTTTTAACACATTTAACAGAAATTGCGGTCGTTTATGGGACGTTGTGCTAATGAATATTGGTTTCCAATATTTGGCTGGCATCTGGAGAAGGCCCGATAATATCAAATAAAAATCCAATTGCGAGATGGTCTGCCCCTAATTTATAAAAAGTCGACATTAAAAAGCGGCAATCATTTTGGCTATTTGCCTCAAGATCAAACACTTTTATAGCGTTATTAAAAGTCGTGGAGAAAATAATATTTTTTACTAATATATTTTCGCTTGTGACAGCGCCTTTAATCCGCAGCAGTAAGTGTTGTTTTTCCACTTCAAATGTAGCTATTAATATGTTGTACCGTATGCATCGAATATTGAATTTGTAGCAGTAAGCTACGTCGTAGCAGAGACCTACGCCGTAGCATGACGCGTAGCAAGATTTGCAAACCAATTTTATCTCTTGGATTTTTTTGTGTATGTGTAAATCTGAAAGTTAACATGGGAAATAATTAAAAGAACATTAACTATTAACTGTCATTATGGAGGTGGTCAAAGCATCGTCATCGAAGGAAACCTGGGCCTGTAGCCATGTAACAAACGACAAACGCATACGGTGAGTAGGCTTTAATAGATCTTCAACTTTATATACTTGGTTTTAAGTTTAAGATCTAATGAAGATTGCATAGCGTTTTCGTACATTCCAGTCGCTAACGCTTAGAAATCTTTAATCGGTTTTCAACTTAAGGCTCTGGGGTATACAGTTGAAAATCTATTGGTACCTACCGAGCGTTTACGATTATCGTTTGCAACTTGGCTAGGGGGGGCTTGTCTAGCTGTACCCCGCGGTATCACCTATGTTCTGCTTCGCTCCCATTAGTGATGTTGATGTTTGATGTTCTACGTGAAATTCGTTGTGTAGTTTTATGGATTTAAGCATACATATGGTCAGATGGCAGGAAGCAACTCGTTTTATACTAAGCAGAGATAGAAGTCTGAAACCGCCAATTCGCCTTGAGCAAGCAGGGTGATCAATACTCATGATTTTTTTTATGAAAAAAAAAACCTCGTTGCAGTGGAACAATAATAGGGTGGTATTATTTATTATAACTATTAAAATATTAACTGCCTCGTTGGCCTAGTGGTCCAAAGCACGACTGCTACGCTAGAGGTCCTGGGTTCGATTCCCAAGGCGAGCAAAAAGTGTTATTGGGTATTTCTATGAAATTCTCAGTAGCAGCTCGGAGTTTGGATTTATGCCCGGTTAATGGCAATAGGCTCGCCCCCTATTATATGGGACCTAAATATACCGGCGAACTGTGGGTGTACATTCGTACATCTCTGCCTAACCCTTCGGGGAATATAGGCGTGATGGTAACTATTAAAATATAACTCCTACGCAACCAAAGGGTGTAAATAGTTTTCTTACTAAATAATATGTAACTCTTTGGTCAAGAAACCCTAAGAAACTACCTATTTCATTTCAAACTACCCGTAAATTTAGTTTCCACTTTCTTTTCTTTGATGGAAATGAATGAGGCAGCAGTATCAGCGGACAGCCATCATGCCGGAGGTGAAGGGCGATGGCCGATAACATTGCTGATCATTTATCTAATGATTGATGTGGAATGCTAGCTCACCTTTTATTCGAACCAGAATCTACGTTTGCGATACCAAAAAAAGAAAGAATGAAACTATATACAAGTAGCAAAGTTTTAAACTTTTTTTGGTCGTAAAAAAATACAATAACGTAATTTGATGTTAAAAAACGTAAATGTAAACAATACAAATCATAAAATAATTACAAATTAATTTTAAGAATATACATTATTAACGCTGAAATACAAAACACTTAAAAAAAATCCAATTCTTTTCTAATAAAATAGCCAATTTTTAATTGACGAACAGCTGCAACTCGTTTTTCGCACGAAATTCTTGCCTACGTTCGGATAAATGAGGGTTCGGATAATGGAAGTTCGGATAATGGAGGTTCTACTGTAATGTAAAACAATTGTATTACAGACATTTCTTTTAATTAAATATACTTTTTTTATGATAATCATTTATAATGTAAATCCTAAAATAATAAATTCTGTGAACTGGAAATTGGTGTAACAAGTTTCTACAAAGTAAGATATAAGTACCTCATCATGTTCCTAGAGGCAGGTATGCTGTATTAATCATCGTACTATCCATCATTATACTAATATTTGGAGATAAACCGTAATATACCTACGGCACGGCAAATACGATTACAGACAGGTACAACCATACCTCTGCCTCGACATGCATAGGGTTGCCACTAAAACTAACTAAGTAACTAAATATCATGTATTTAGGTTGTTTTTAACTATACTATAAACATTCTAACACCAGCAGCAATAATTCCATCATATATTTAACACAGTTTATTTAAAAAAAAAATACTTCTTCTTCTTCCATGTGGAATTTGGGCAGCTTTTTTTATTTTTAAGATACAAATTCAAAACCTCAATTTCAACCCCGTGAAACTCTTTTCTTGCGACAAAAGGTAGCCTATGTCCAATAGCTTAAATATTTTGCAAATGCTAATCTATCTCTGTACCAAAGGTAACAGACAGATACACAAAGTTACTTTGGCATTTATATTAATTGCAGATTTTACCAATATGTCATTTTCGATTCAAGTTGACAAATTTTTAACTCATTTGATAGTTAATTTACTAAGCATTATTTTCACTGACTTTTCGTGTCAGCCCTACCGTAAATTAACACCGTCATAATGGTACGAAAGCGTTGGCACATCCGAGGTACAAACAGTACCGGGTTCCTAATTTAAATTCATACAGCCGGTATTGTCGTCGCATCGTCATAACTCCCTTCCACGGCGATAATTTAATTTTCATCAGACACATACTTTCTGAACGATGAGTTAGGAAAATTTGTAGAGAATTTGCTTAAAATGTCCTACTATCCTACTAATATTATATTTGCGAAAGTTTGTGAAGATGGATATTTGTTTATTTAAAGTTTATGCAACAAAAAGTACAAAGGTGGCCTCAATGCCTTAGGCATTCTCTACCAGATAACCAAAGGTGGTGAAGAGATATCACATATAGATACACACAGATATTATTTTATTTATTTATTTAACATTTGATACATAAAATAAAACAAAAAAAAAGGAAGGATGTTTGTTACTCTTTCAAGCTTAAATGGCTGAACGACTATACTGTGGAATAACACATAGGATATTTTTTATCCCGGAAATATGATCTGAGTGATATTAACTTTGACTCGAACGAAGTCGCGAGAGAAAGCCAATTAAATAATAATGATATAATCTATCTCTGAGCAAAATTTCATCCAGATCCGTTCAGCCGTTCCAGCTTGATTGAGTAACAAACATCCAAACTTTCGTATTTATAATGTAAACATACCATCACGGCTGTATTCCTCAAAGGGTTTTACAGAGCTGTACCAATGTACACCTACAGTTCGCCGGTATATTTAGGCCATGTAATAGGGGTCATAATAGTACGTAAAAACATTTATTTTTAAGTGGTAAAAATCGCCGGACTCAACATAATACCGCATCCGAACGCTCCCATTCATTAGTACAACATTTTTGAATCACCCATTACGTCACAAGGGAGATGGCGTCAAATCAATATTAATGGAATTTGGCTCAAAACGATGCGAAGAAAAATGAGTTTGCCTAACGACACTGCAGGCTTGTTCGAACATTATTTAATTAATAAACGTAAAGTAACAAACATAAAGAGTTTTAGGTGGATTTTTGTTTAACGGGTTTTTTTATTATTTGAATTAACTCGGGGCCTGCGGTCCTGGGCCCCTGGAAGGCGAACAAGGGGCCAAAGCCACAGAGGCCCCTTAGATATTTTAGTCTAAATGAGATGAGATACTAACTGACAAATGTTTCTGTTTTGTTATCAGGTAATATTTTTACCACATATTCTAATAATTTCATAGAGTTATGGGTAGGTAGCTGGTAAGTACAAGTATGTCATTACATTGATAGAATCCTCAACAAAGTAATATAATAATAATTATTATTTGTTAAGTAAAAGTTGGCCCGTTGGTCTCGTGGTCGCAAGTGCGACTGCTGTGCAAGGGGTCCCGGGTTCGATTCCCAGGTCGAGCAAAAAGTGTTATTGGGTTTTTCTATGAAATTCTCAGTAGCAGCTCGGAGTTTGGATTTGTGCCCGGTTAATGGCATTAGGCTCGCCCCCTATTACATGGGACCTAAATATACCGGCGAACTGTGGGTGTACATTGGTACACCTCTGCCTAACCTTTCGGGGAATACAGGCGTGATGGTATATATATATATAAAAGTTGGGCTCGTGGTCGCTTTAAGCATGAGATCCTGGGTTCAATTCCCAAGCCGGGCAAAAAGTGTTGTGTTATGTTGTTTTTCCAATAGTAATTTCTCAATTGCAGCTCGGAGTTTGGAAGTTTGGTGATGTAACATCACTTTGCCTCGGAAAGCATGTAAAGCCGATTTTTTGTAATCGGATTAGTACTATTCCCACTTGAAAATCATTACCTCTTACAAACAAACAATTTTACCCCTTAAAAATGAGTTTAATCAAACCAATCTTTCAAAGAAATAGACAAGAAAATATTAACTGATCTCGTGCTTGACGTGAACTTACGAAGGGCGGCGGTAATTGCGAATGTCCTTCAGCCCCGATCGACCTGTCGCCGAGGTGTATCAGACTCAATTAAACCGCTTAATGAACGTCACTCCCCCGTATAACGTGTCTTGCGAGCAATTAATACTCCGTTGGTGATGCCAATCGATAGATAGTGACTTGGTGCGATATTGGGAAAAAAACTAACAAGTTAAAAAAAATATGTAATTCTCCAGACCGATTCCGGCCACGGAGGCTAATCTTAATGCAGACTAGCCTCGTACGCAGGAGATATTATAGTGCACAAGTGTGTGCGCAAACACTGGGAGTGCACCTCTTCCCTAACTCTCATAGCCCGATGGGACGGGAATCCGACACGCTCGGAGGGCGGAGAGACATCAGGCGCAGGACCAACGGTTTTACGTGCTTTCCGAGGCACGGGGGTGTCACACCACCAACTTCCAAACTCCGGGCTGCTACTGAGAAATTCCTAATGGAAAAACCCAATAACAGTTTTTGCCCGACCTGGGAATCGAACCAGGGACCCCTTGCTCAGCAGTCGCGCTTGCGACAACGAGACCAACGGGGCAGTCAAGTTTAAAAATGAATGGTATAAATATCTAAATAGATATAATATGACAGGCCAACCAGTCAATCGCAGCTAGTATAAGTAGTTATACACTATAACCCTGTCGAATTAAGTTTGCACCTTGTGCTCACGACATCGCATTTTCGCGGGGTACATACATAACTTAACCGGATAGTAAAAATATTCTTCAGTTTTGTTGTTTCCCATCTTAATTAAATAAATATACCAACACGCCTGTATTCCCTAAAGGTTTGGCAGAGGTGTACCAACGTACACATTTCGCCGGTATGTTTTAGGTCTCATGTAATAGGCGAGCCTGTTGCCATTAACCGGACACAAATCCTAACTCCGAGCTACTACTGAGAATTTCATAGAAAAACCCAGTAACACTTTTCGCTTAGCAGTCGCGCTTAGCACCACTTGGCTACAGAGTTCCAAAATTGGGTCCAATATAAAAAAGTCGTGGGATATAAAATCTAGGTAGATGTGACGACACGATTGGCGCAGTGGCTAAGCGATCGACTGCTGCGCTACGTTTCACGGGTTCGTTTCTCTTACTGAAGAAATATTTGCATGACCTACAGATAGTCGTGTAGATAGTTTTGACGGGCCTGTTGGTCTAGTGGTTAGCGGCCCTGACTGCTAAGCCGGAGGTCGTGGGTTCGATTCCCACCCAGGACAAACTTTGTGTGATGAGCATGATTGTTTGTTCTGTGTCTGGGTGTGATTTATCTATAATATGTATGTATTTATAAATTATGTAAGTATGTATATCAGTTGTCTGGTTACCATAACACAAGCTCTGCTTAGCTTGGGATCAGATAGCCGTGTGTGAGTTGTCCCAAGATATTTATTTTAGTCGTGCTGGGTCTGGCTGTTGTAAGTTTATATGTTTGTACCGGATTATCTCGATCTGTCCCCCTGTTTTGCCCCCCTCTGGGAAAAGACCGGAATAAGAAGTTTGATCTGCCCCCTGTCAGCAACTCTTTGGTACAAACTGTTCCCTCGTTGACTGTCTCCTCGTTGATCTGACCCATAAGCGGGTTGACAGATCGAAATAATCCTTTGTACCTACGATACTGGAGATATTCCTAGTACAAGGCAATGTTCACCGTTCCATCTTAATGCCTCAAAATTCTACAGTAAGAAGAAATACTCAAATAGACGAAAGTTTTTTTTATCACCCCTGGGGATTAATGTCACAAATGTGAGGGTGCAAACCGCAAACGGCGCGTCAACCTGTCAGCGCCGCAACCAAAACCGCAACACGCACCACGATAACATAATGTGATTGTATTTTATGCTACCTATCCTGTACATCTATTATACATACATACAAAAACTCACGCCTTTTTCCCATGGGGGCAGTCAGAAACCACGGAACGCCACCTGCTACGATCCTTACACACTCCTTTCGCGTCGTCCACATTCATACATCTGGTCATACACGCACGCCGGTTACGAGTACTGCGCACCTGACCTTTCTGAAGAACCTCACCAATAAGGTCAGGGTAGGTCTTTCTAGGGCATCTATAATCTACACTAATATTATTACCTATAAAGAGGAACTCTGACACTAGGGTGTGTGGGGTCGTTAGACCTTACTGCCCTCACGATAAAGAAGAAGAAGAGGGAAGATTTGTATGTAACGAACAAACTTAAAAACAACGAGACCGATTTCAAAAGTTCTTTTGCCGTTAGAACGGCAAACGGCTGAAACAATTTTGATAAAACATATCTCTAAAAGCCGTCACTAGGAAGCCTGCTTTCTAATAAAAAAATATATACCATCACGCTTGTATTCCCCGAAGGGTTAGGCAGAGGTGTACACCCACAGTTCGCCGGTATATTTAGGTCCCATGTAATAGAGGGCGAGCCTATTGCCATTAACCGGGCACAAATCCAAACTCCGAGCTGCTACTGAGAATTTCATAGAAAAACCCAATAACACTTTTTGCTCGACCCGGGAACCGAACCCAGGACCTCTAGCGTAGCAGTCACGCTTAGGACCACTAGGCCAACGAGACAGTCTAACGAACGACGAAGAAGTCGACGAGGAAGTCTAATAAAAAAACGGTGCCACAGACACATAAACACGTCAAACTTATAACAACCCTCTTTTTGAGTCGGGGGTTAAAAATGGAAGAAATTGAAAATTATTTAATTATATAAAGTGTTTCTTATGAGAGGTTATATCTTGGTATATGTTAATGGTGTACAGATAGTGCAATTCACGAAGACGCGCCCCACCAATTTTCCAGCATCTTTCACTTTGACCATGACGCTCTCTCCTGATTAGTCTATTCATTGTAGTGTGCGTGTACACTCATAGGTAATTAGTGTGTACCGACAACACTCAAACATTGACGGAAGCTTGCACACATATACTATAAACGGTTAGAAGGAATAGTAGTGGGGCGCGTCTACGTGGATTGCACTATCTATATTAACTGGCGTGCTTGTATGACCAGATGCAAGAATGTGGACGAGGCGAAGGTAGTATGTAATGATCGTAGCCGGTGGCGTTCTGTATTTTCTGCCTACCCCCATGGGAAAAAGGCGTGACTTTATGTATGTATGTATGTATGTATGTATGTATGTATGTGTATCATACCCAGTTAAACAATTAATTTCCCTGGCAACACATTGGCGCTGCATTGGCATCGCGTGGCTTGTTGTGGTTTGCGGTCGCTCGGTGACGTCTCCCGTCGCTGCGATGTGGTGGTGCCACATGTCAGTGTTTGTGTTTCAAGTTACAAGTATAGTATAGTAACGTTTCTTAGGAGGTATGTCGTTTGTGGTAACTGAGCTGAGTTCTGGCAAAACGATCCAATCTACAATCTCTGAGTTATTCAATAAACTAGTACCAGCCTTCTGAGTATTTGTGTCTTATCATTCAAAGAAGGCACGAGCATTAATTACTATTCTTGCTCAAGGCGGATCGGCGATCTTGCAAATGCGTCTTAGCCGCAAAGTTGAAATGTATTATGTACCTGTAATTACATCTGCACCCATACCCTTTTTTTACCGGAACATAGTAACGCTGCTTTGCAGCAGAAAAAGGTATGTGGTGACACTTCCCCGTATGAGCTCCTTCACAAAGAGTTCCACTACTACTAATGGAAAAAGTCATATAGGAAACTAGCTTTTGCCCGCGGCTTCGCTCGCGTTAAGAAGTTCGTCCTTTATTCATCTTCTTTATTGATCTTTCATCCCTTATTTTATCCCTGTAGGGGTGAAATTTATATTTCATAGTAGCTTTATGCATGCAAAGTCTCAGCCCGATCGGTTTAAAATTTACAAAGTTTCATACAAACTTTCATCCCCTATTTTATCCCCTTGGGGGTAGAATTGATCAAAATCCTTTCTTAGCGGATGCCCACGTCATAACATGTACCTGCATGCCAAATTTCAGCCCGATCCGTCCAGTGGTTTGGGCTGTGCGTTGATAGATCACTAGGTATCTCAGTCAGTCTGTCACCTTTAAATTATATGTATTTATATATCCCCTTGGGGGTAGAATTGATGAAAATTCTTTCTTAGCGGATGCCCACGTCATAACATGTACCTGCATGCCAAATTTCAGCCCGATCCGTCCAGTGGTTTGGGCTGTGCGTTGATAGATCACTAGGTATCTCAGTCAGTCAGTCACCTTTGAATTATATATATTTAGATTTAGATTGGGCTATAACCGACAAAAGTAATGGTTGGACCTTCTGTATCTCTTTTGAAGGGTGTCAGGTAGGTAATACTGTCCACAGAACAGTGCACTGATCCCTGCAAGCGGCAACAGATGAAAGAAACCTTAACACTGTCCATTTAATCATGTGGTTGGAACGGACAAAAGCTAAATGTGAGGAACGAAAGAAATAGAAAAATGGAACTTCAAAAGCCGGACTTGACTGCCTCGTTAGCCTAGTGATCCTAAGCGCGACTGCTACGCTAGAGGTCTTGGGTTCGATTCCCAAGTTATTGGGTTTTTCTACAAAATTCTCAGTAGCAACTCGGAGTTAGGATTTGAACACGGTTAATGGCAATAGACTCGCCCCCTTATCACATGGAACTTAAAACATACCGGTGAACTGTGGGTACATTGGTAATTTGGTACGCCATACGCCTCTGCCTAACCCTTCGTGTATACAGGCGTGATGGTATGTTTAAAAGCCTGAGACGGTCCTAATCTGTGATTTTTGTTGAATGACCTACGTAATTTACACAATGCGTGTTGCATAGCCTTTAAGTAAACCACGCGATATAACAATTAACGTGAAACTTACACGGTTTTAGACTTAATAAAGCACTTCATATAGCACTTAATCTAAAGATACCTTTTTATATTTGTTTACAATGGGAAACCTTAGAAAGGTTCCCGGTCTTTAGAGGTAAGACCGGGAAGAGTGAGATTTGTCATCATCATATCAGCTGCAGGACGTCCACTGTTGAACATAGGCCTCCTCATAGATTTCCAAAAGGACCGGTTGGAAGAGGCCTGCATCCAGCGTTTTCCTGCGGTTTTAAACAGGTCATCTGTCCACCTTGTTGGTGGACGTCTTACGATGCGATTGCCGGTGCGTCGTCTTCATTTGCAACTTTGCGGTTTTGGGAATTTGGGGTGGAGTGGGAGTGGGATTTTTACCACAATAAAACAACCCTCGGTGGTCTCCATCAGCACTTGGAGAGGGTCCTGATTCCACCTAAGATACCGCACTAGAAACCAACAAACACAAATAATAGTATGTTTACCTTAAATTACTTGATGACATTACAATCATCGTTTTTAGGGTTACGTACAAGAAAGGCACTCTTTTTTTATGGCACCCTGTTACTAATCCTCTGTTGTCTTCCGACAGAGGGGCGTATCTCAAGAACCTTAATACGTAGACAGTTGAAGTTTTCACAGACTGCGCGTTTCTACTGCCGCTATAACAACAAAGAATAAAAATAAAATAAGTTAATAATTGAAAGGGGGTCCCCACAAAAGTAATGTTGCTGTTATGGTGATTTAAGGCACATAATATTGTACAGCGATACGAAACTTATGTGTCCGACTCTAACTTGGCCGGTTTTTAGATCAATTACGAGGATCTTTGAGGAAAACGACCAAAAGGAGTGTGAATCAAAATCTTTCGAAACTTCTAATTCTAAGTAACGAATGTTTGGCAATCACATCAGCCTCTCAATTTAACTTTTATCCGCCCCCATTACCACAACAAAAGTAAGTACTTTTGTTGTGTTTTGTGTTGTAATTTTGTACTCTAATTGATGACGCCATGTTCATCAACATCGACACGTATACAAATTGTTGTTAAACAGACTATTACAAACAAATTGCCTGCAACAAGGACTTGTAATATAGATTTTCGGAAAGTGGTACTAATGCTCAGTTTCTATATGCTTCATCATCTGCCTAGCCTTTTCCCAACTATGTTGGGGTCAGCTTCCAGTCAAACCGAATTCAGCTGAATATCAGTATTTTAGGTTTCTAGGTATATGCTTAATGGATAGTTTATCTTACCAGTCGTAATTCTTTTGGATGCTTGACTGGAATAATAGTCATAATTCTTTTGAAAATTCTGGTGCCAATTTTGAATGTAGAAATGTTTACAAAAGTAATGGATATAAATCTACCCGTATGATACAAAATAAACTCCATTAACAGCGAAAATGCGAAGGCATTTGTTTTGGTATGGTTTACAAACACTGGTCGGTAGGTAAATTTTAGGAATCGGGCATAAAACAACAAAAACAAGTTGCTGTAACATTGTTGCGCAACTTTTATTAAGATGAATACGAGGCTTTAAGTGAGCCGCGTTATATTCTGAATAATTCATCCCCCAAATATTTATTAACAGTTACCATTACTGTTTTAAGACAGGCCGCAAGCTTTCAACTAAACATTATAATAACCTACTTATTTATTTATAAACTTGGCTACGTTTTCCTGTTTCTTATTCTGACAAAAAAAAACTAGATAGGAATATAAAAAACATCTTCTTCGTCTTAATGCAAGTTCGTAAAAAATTATAGCCAGTAGTAAAAAGTAAAATAGTAGTCGATTACTATTTTACTTTTTACTATTTGGCTACTATTTTAATAATACTTAATGAAATTCCTTTTCTCAGTTTCGTACATTGATAATTATGTTTGTCACCACACGATGACACGACAAATCGCATCGACAAAATCACGGGAAAATCGCGGACGCTCGCCTGTTCGAAGCTATTTTCACGTCACACAATGGCACGGCGCGAACAATGCGTTATTGTGCGTCTATCTCCGAGGACCAGGGCCAGGCGTCGATACACTGCTACGTAGGATAGCTATTGGTTAGAATGCTGGAAGAAAATTATAGGTATACTGTTCATTCAACGCAAATAGAGTCAACAAAAAGTGTTTGGTTGCTATTTTAGGCATCTGGTTTATATAGGTACTTCTTCTTCTTTATCGTGTGGGCAGTAAGGTCTAACGACCCCACACACCCTAGTGTCAGAGTTTCTAAACCGCCTCAAGGGCCTCTGACATGGTTACTAATGTCAGTGATGTCCAAGATAAACTTAGAAAGTACCTACATATGAATTAAAAAAAGCCACATTGGAACTTGCCCGTGACCGGTTGCGAACCGACAACCTCATGCATGAGAGGCGGGCGCCTTAACCACTGGGCCATCACGACCTTCGATCCTTATGGATTTATTATCATCGTGGTTTACTACAGTGCAAAAAAGTGTATTACACGTCCGCTTTAGAGCACATTAAATACGTCACTGCTACGGCGATAAACATGGCCAAATACTGGGCCCAAGAATAAAAAAAAATATATAGATAAAAACACAATTAACTTGAACCATCGACTCGCATAGATTGTACTCTGTCGGGAAGTAAAATTTATATTATACTTAAATCTTACTTCTCTGTATTTTTTTTTTCAAATTAATTTTGTTACGGGATCCAAGACAGTTCAATCGCTTTCCAGCGTTTTAGGAGAGGCCATTTCGAAAAAAAATACCCAAGTTTTTTTTCTTATTAACGATTTGGTCGCAATTTCTTTTAATAAACAATTAATTTATCTAAATGTCAAAGAGAGAACTATTGTAAGGATCTTTTGGGCATCTAAGCTACAAGAGATAATCTCGTCGGGATCCGCTTTGTTAGGAATGTTACCCTCGCGATAATTA
This sequence comes from Caradrina clavipalpis, assembly GCA_932526535.1. NCBI lineage: Eukaryota > Metazoa > Arthropoda > Insecta > Lepidoptera > Noctuidae > Caradrina > Caradrina clavipalpis. The sequence continues at coordinate 6,970,595 of OW052110.1, forward strand.
AATCGAAATCCCTTATTAGTCCAATTAATTCTTTGATACAAACGAGGGATTAGATTAGACTGTTTACTTATGTAGGTTCGGTTTTATGTTCACAGAGAATAAAATAATACGTACCTATAGTAGCTACAGTGACTGCGCAGTAGTGAAGTAACTGTCGTAAAGAACTGGTCTCCTGGGTTCGATTCCTAGGTCGGACAAAATTTTTATTGGGTTTTTCCAATATAAATTTCTCAGAACAGCCTGGAGTTTGGAAATTAGTGGTGTGATACTCCCATGTCTCTCCCCGGTTATGTCGAATTTACGTCCCAGCAGACTATGAGAGTTAGGGAAGAGGTAGTGCACTTGGATTTGCGCACACACTTGTGCACTATAATATCTTCTACGTACTTGGCTAGCCTGCATTAAGATCAGCCGCCGTGACCGTACTTAATCGGTCTGGGGAATACACACATTTTACAGTAAGTATAGTAGTTTGGCACTATTCGCGAAACCATAAAGAGAATGCCAGTACCTATGGTAGTTACCCATAGAACCATTTTGGGAGAACTTATAACTTTTTCAATGTATTTAATTCTCCGAAAACTCCGTTTTCGTAGTGTTATGTTTCGAAACTATGTCGAAAAAATTTACACCATATTTTTTTTTTACCCTTGGTTCTTCGTTATCCGTTTGTAAAAGATAGGTACCTAATAGTAAACGCTAAACATACTAAAGAGTCTCTATTTATTTAGTTTAGGATACTAATTGGGCTATATTTGGGCAGATAATGAGACTTTAACCAGCTCTAAATTTTATAATGCGAACGTCAGTTTGACGGATGCGGAAATAGGCTTCTCCATTTGCAATGGAATTTAATTTGAACGTCGCATACTTATCTAACCGGCTTGGTACCATAGCCAATTATAGAAAGGAAGGTACACAGAGAATAAATCATAATACCTACTTAGTACTGTAATGATAAAATCGCTCATTTCCGTAACTTCCAAACCTTTCCTTCAAAAGGGAAGGGACACAACGTCATTACCTTCTTTGGATTTAAACAAATTCGTTGGCAATTTTTGTCTTTGGTTAGTGAATTTTGTTATAATTGAAAAGAACAGTTTAATTTTCCTTAGTCTTGTTTTGGCGTAATAGACTAGCTTCGACTTCGTTTGCGTTTTATTTGATATATTATCCCTAGGAAACCGTACATTTTTTCGGGATAAAAGTATTCTATGTGTTATTTCACACTACAATCTATCTCAGTGCCAAATTTCATCCAGATCCGTTCAACCGTTTAAGCGTGACGGAGTAACAAACATTCATCCATCCATCTATCCATGCTTACTAACTTTCGCATTTATAATATTAGTAGGATGTGATGCTTTTTTGATGGTACTGCATTAACTCCGTGAAAAACTTAAAACAGAAAACGAACTCTAAAGGTGTTTTAAACCAATTAAGATTCTATGCTAAACGCTGTAGGCAAATAACTATTCGCCGTAGGTAATAGCTATATTAAACTACATCGTACAGGCCGAGAACCCCCGACCCGGTTGCCCAGTCGACTGGCTCAGTCGCGGCGGCCCACAGCCACTATATTTAGCTTCACGCAACCCGCGGCTCGCCCGTCGTCACATAATAATACACAATACAACATCCATAGGTAGTAGACAGTTTCTTCAAAACATACGTAGGTACCGGTATGGTAGGAAACATAAGCTATAATTTATTACCTGGAAATCCTACTTTTCTACTATTCCTACTTCCTATTAATAATATTATAAATGAGAAACTTTGTGGGGATGGGTGAACGTTTGTTACTCTTTTACGCTGAAACGGCTGAACTGCCCCCCTAGCCAAGTCACAGACGATAATCGTAAACGCTCGGTAGGTACCAATAGATTTTCAACTTAACCCTTAACTTGGCAGAGAGTTTGATGTCATTTTTTTTTTATTTCTTTACTATATTTGGGTTGTTACCAGGTAAATAGACACCAGAAAAATAAAAAATAAATTCTCCCTATATTAGTTTTGTATTTATACCATGTATCTAATTATGCACACTACCAAGCTGTCATGCATAAAACTTTAAAAATCCATGTGCACTGTAGGAAACACTGCCTTATTGGTAGAGAATGTAATACATTTTTATTTTATAAAAAAAATATTTATGCATTCATATTAGACACATATATCTTAACCAAAATATGTAAAATCACAGTCTTCAGTGTAAAGTAGGAACATAACAACATCTTCTTCTTAATAATTAAAAGTTAAAGCAAGTTATCGCCCGGTGTCACCACTGCGTGGACTGCCGGGAGGACACATCGCGGCATACGCTATCAGAGTGTACCGCTTGGGAGGAGACGCGCATCCCCTCATATCAGAAGTAGGCAGTGACCTGTCGCTGTAGGCCGTAGTCACTTCGATGATCGGCAGGGAAGAGGCCTGGCACGCGGTGGTTTCCTTCTGCAAGATGACCGTTTCGCAGAAGGAAACCACCGCGTTCTAGGCCTCTTCACTGAGGCTGCGGAAAGGGAGAGAGAGATCACAACCTCTCTTCCGGCCCGCAACAGGCGCACCGGGCGTCGGCGGAAGGCGGACAACGCCCTCCTCCGGCCCCCCTGAATTGGTCCAGGAGCGTCGGGCTTGGGGAAGTCTGTCGCCCTCTATTCAACTGGACCCAAGGTGGCGGCGCGTAGTGTTCCACGCGCACCCCTCTGTGACGTTTGCGGGGGGGAGTCTAACACCTCACTCCCCCCCCTGACCTGAGAAGGCCCGCAGTGGCGGGTCAGCACCAGTCGGGGATCGCGGAAAGCACGTACGTTCCCAGGATCCCCGGCTTAAGTACGGTGGGTGTCGGAGACATTCTAATCGCAGCTCCTCTAATTTAGCGACCCTCTGTTGTGCAGTGTGTGGTCTGGCGTTGTCCTGAAGCAGCAATGGGGGGTAGAGCAATTGACCAGCCTCGGTTGTTTAACGGCTAGCTTTTTCGGCAAGGTTTGTAGGTGTTGAAAATACAGATCTGCCATAATCGTCTGGCCAAATCTTTGGACGCTGTAGTGGATGACACCAGCACTGGTCCACCAGATGCTTAACAGTACCTTTTTCTGAGTCAACTTTCGCTTGGGGCAGAATTAGGCCGGTTCTCCTGGCTTTAGCCATTGTGATAAGCGTTTCCGATTATCGTACATTATCCATTTTTCATGATTTTTCATCACAAGTAACAATACGATTCAAAATAACCTCATTATTGTGACGATTGAGTAGCAGTGCATCTGCAAATGCATATTGCATAATATAACCTCTTGCTGTATCTTTGGCAATGCATCTTAAAATGCACACTGCTAAAATCAAATCATAATATGCTCACTTGGCAGTGTGCATTTATAGATACATGAATATTGACAGTCAAATTTTAGGTAAAAAACATTGTTGTATGATCAAAATTTTGTACGTAATCAAAAGAATGCACATTCAATCAAATAATAACTATATTTATGTATCGTAATATTGATATTTTATTAAGATTATAATCGATGTTTACCTTATAACTCGTAGGCGCACGCGCACGCTCCGCTATCTTGCGATCTACTGACTTCAATTGTAGGCAGATGTGATAAATACTATTTTTTCTACCAACCACAACTCTCTCATATATCAGTTAAAAAATAAAAAGAAACATAAGTACCAAAACTTTACTCAAATATTTTTTCTCAGAATGTGTGCATTATTAGATACGGTATCAAGTAAAGGGTTAATACCCAAGAGCCTTAAGTTGAAAAACTATTAAAGATTTCTAAGCGTTAGCGACTGGAACGAACGAAAACGTTATGCAATCTTCATTAGATCTTCAACTTAAAACCAAGCATATAAAGTTGAAGATCTATTAAAGCCTACTCAGCGTTTGCGTTTATCGTTTGTGACTTGGCTAGGGGGGCTGATCTGGATACATTTTTGCACTGAGATAGATTGTAGTGTGGAATAACACATAGGTAGGTTACTTGCGCGGCAAGATCAGCGACTCAGTTACACGCCGGGTTTGAAGACGCCATAACCAGGCCAGGCCGCCGGCACTGTGCGTAGGCAAGTAGGCTTTAGCAACATGAGGATAGGAAGGCCTGTCATTGGCGGCTATAATTTATAATTCTCGTTTGGTTGTAGTAAAACACGCCTAGCGTTTTTCAACAAAAAAATGCGAATGCGGCGCACACTCATTAGTGCTGTTTTTGTATTATGCAATATGATTGTGCGGCGAATTGCGCAGAGTATAAACTGCAAACGTAACGAAAGTGCACACACACGCCTCTCGTGAGATCATGATTAGGACATAGGATACTGTTAGGTACTACCCAAAGGCTGGGATTTTATTTTTTGAAAAACTTAGTAGGAGCGTGTGCAAACATATAAACTAGGTACATACGTACACAAACAGCCAGACCCGGAACGATTATTCATTATTGTAGGTCATACAAGTATTTGTTCCGTGCGGGAATCGAACCCCCAACACGCAGCGCAGCAGCCAATCGCTCAGCCACTGCGCCGGCTGGTTGTTTTACCTTGGCTAAAGAATTAGCATTTCCAACTAATGTGGCAATGCTAATTCTCGCCAGTCTTTTGGGCTCTTTTCCAGTTGACGCCATTTCAGAGGAATTCTTGGATACTTTTTATCCTAGAAAGTAAAAGGTCCCGTGGGATAATTTGTGGCTTCTTCTTCTTAGCGTTTCGATGACAAACTATAATTTAGGTATTATACTGTTGCGGCCCATAATTTGGCCACTTTATCTGCGTTGTCGGTGGCAGCCATTAAATCTTGCTGCGTGCAGCTGTTAGGGCACGCAGGGCACGATGTGAGATGGGCCATTGATGGCTAATTTTCCGTTTTAAGTTCCCAAGGTCGCATGAAAACACAACATTCCATAAAGGTAGGACTATAGTCTCCTCCCAAAACTAAACACAATTTATGGAACAATTTGTTTTATTTAATACTCATTTATGTAATAATACTTTATTTTTTTAAATAACATTACATTTTCATTCTCTATCAATAAAACCAGTTCTTAAAATATTTTTAAATGCATACTCTTTTCTTAAAATTTAAAAGAAACACCCGATAGTTAGACCCCATCACATCAAGCATCTCAAACTGTCAAATTATCCCATTTGAACATGAACCTTACGACTTTGTAATAAGGTTGAAAAAATATTAACGAAATTTGACAGATTGGGGTAGCCTGATGACTAGGTAATAAAGTGACCATAAAGTTCGTCTCTATGGAGTTTCTTGCCCGTTCTTGTCTTCATTTCGCATAAAACGATATTCTTAAAAAATATACTTTTCTCAAAATAATCTACCCTTCGGAACGGGCAACAAGCTTCAATCCGACGAACATGGTTCCTTAATACTAATTCAAAAATGCCTTTATATACTTTTTTTCATCTATTAAGTTCTTTTGAACACTAACGATAATTTATACCAAAATCGGAGTATCATATGGATTCGCTTCCTATACTTGAAGGCCGAAGGTTGAAGTCAAATATATCCACTCTAGTGATCACCGCCCCAAACGCTGGGTGGCCTAGCCCTTAATGTCTATACACACTATGCCAAAAGTACGCAACCGAAGTTCGGCATGATTACGCCATTTGAATTACTGACAACACATTACGCCGAAATTACGTTGCGCTATAGCGTACAGCCGAATTCGGTGGCAACGTATTCTATAGAGCACACATACGCGACCGAAGTTCGGTTCGATTGCTTGTTTAGATAACACGACACGACGTCGCGACAGCGCTGGACACAAAGATGCGCAACTGAATTTCTGCCGCGGAAGTTCGGCACTTATGGTATATCATAGCAGCGGAACTTCAGTCGCGAACCTTAAGCATAGTGTGTTTAGACACTTAAGCTCACTATAACAGCACGGCTCCACCGCAGCAAAATTTTTGCCATTCAAGTTAGGTGAGTTAAAGTTTTTTTTTTATCGCAACAAGATAAAAAGGTGACGGCACGCGGGCGCGTTAACAGCTAATGGTTGGATTTTTCAAGGGATTCCGGCCTTATTATTAAGCCGTTGCCTTCTCGGAGCGGTGCTGTTATAATGTGCCTAGACCTTAACTCTACATGCAACAGATAACACACAAAAACTTAAGACGTTTAAACATACATAAATCATTTATTTAAAAACAACCACAGGATTCAACAGGAAATTTAAAATATACTTTGTAGACACAACACAATCATTTACTATAGTTTTACAAAGTTCCGAGAATTTGGACACAGATGGCGCTTTCGACCTGACCGTGCCGCGGGCCTCCTTGCATTCCAGACAGTTTATTTCATAACCTTTAATATTTAGATCTTTAGTGCCAATGTTGTAAGGTACATTTTCGTTTGACAGGACACCTTTGAAGCGTATCTTGTCATCGGCGCGTAGCATTCTTGTGAAATTACTGAAGCAGTGATCGAAGACTATAGATATTTCCGAATGACGTTTTAGAAGACCTCCGCTTGCTTCCATTACAAGCTTAATTTCATAGGTGTACCTGAAACAAATAAGATTTATTATAAACAATACACCTGAAACTCCAAGCCTTTATTTTATAGAGAGTCGGATGAAGCTGTATTGTGTATGTATGTAGCGCACACATTTCTGGCTATACAAGGCGTTGATTTGCATCCTCGTCAAATTCAAGGAGTTAACTATGCTCGTGATTCTTAACACAAATCAATAATAAAATATGGTATGGTTTTGAATTATTATTTTTTTGACGTGATTTTCAAATTCGAGCTAGCCATCTCGCCAGAGGGTTTAGGCGCTATGTCCACATTGATATAGCCGCACGACAACTCTGCCTACCGCATACGCAACTGGGCGATTCTGAATTTTGCAAGAGGAGTATTCGGGAATACTGTTATTTGATAGTTGCAACTAAAAAAATAAGTATTTATTAGATATTGGCCAGATATCGTAATTGTATTTGATTACTTCTATTTTTTTTGATAAGCTCCTAAAATTTGATTAGGATGCAAATCAACGCCTTGTATAAACGTTAAGTTTTATACAATAACTAGCAAACTGCCCACGAATTCGTCCGCCGCCGTAGTGACATTTTCACCCGTGTTAAGTTACGTCTTTGGTTGCTTCTCCGCTCCCGAAGGTCGTAGCGTGATGTTATAAAGCCTATAGTACTTACAAATAACGTGGCTTTCTACGGGTAAAAGAATTTTCAAAATCGGTTCAGTATGTCCGGAGATTACCCCTTTCAACCTTACAATTAATTTTAACAGAGGCTGCTACTAAGAAATTATTGATTTATTTAACTTTATGCCAAAAAACGATACCTTTTGTTTTGCCTTTTTAAAAAAAAAAAAAAAAAAAGGCATCTCTGCTAGCCAACCAAATGTGGTGAAGAATCGAAGATAAGACAATCAAATGCAAATTATTGTACAAGCGTAAAACCATATTTATTTAAAAAATCATTGCCCCACACTAAGAATATAATATCTCTTGTATCATTGGTGCGTTTACAAACACAAACAGCCAGACCCGGGACATCTGTAGGCCATACAAATATTTGCTCCGTGCGGGAATCGAACCCGCGAACGTCGCTCAGCCACTGCGCCAACCGTGCCGACAATTATGACAAAAGAAACTCAAAATAATGACATAAATAAAGTGTTAAAATGTACATAAGTACAAAATAATTAAAAGAAAAAACTTACTCATTTAAATTGTTTAAATGGCAACTCTTCCCACTTTGGCGCGCGACGCTCCTGACAAACTCGCATTCTTTAACCGACTGTAAGCTCTCGCCGCCTTGGCATAAGGTCGAATATTCTTCACCGTAGTAGCACCTAAAGTATTCTTGTAGGAAGCCCGGTAACCAGGCAACGAAGTCTCTCCATCGATTCCTCACATTTTTAAGTTGAATATCTTTGACATAACCCTCCCAGTTTACGTTGGCACCGTCGAGGACAGAACATTTAATTTGTGTAGCGGCCGTATTATAATCCGACCAAGATGGAGTGTTACATTGGTTGTAATAATCGTCCCAGTTGATGTGATACGTGTTGTCTTCATAATCGGTAATGAATTCGTTTTTCAGTAGGTTCTTGATGCTAGATTTATCGTCGCCTATTAGCTCGATGAGTCTGGATGGGAGGCCATCGTCTTGGAGATTCGTTACAAACTGGTTGCCTAGGTATACCAGTGTTATTAGGCCAATTGTAAGCTGTGGACGAAATTTATTTTGTTAGTACACAATTTATCAATTAGTTGTCAAATTAATTAAGTAAGTATAAAAATAATTATCCATCAATAACAGATCATGTTCAAATTTGGAAGAAATTTCGAAGACTTCTGCAAAATTACTAAAAATTTTCAATTGTCAGTAAAGATTTTTTTTTTAATTAAAATAGCGTCAGTTTGGGATATACATTGAACTTTTATTGCTGGATATTAATACAATACATTTGTCAGTAATCATTATCATGCATATTTATAGGTGCAACCAATTAAGATGTTTCAAGAAATGTACTAATAAAATGTATTTTAATAAAAAACACAAACCTGAAAAGGAGTAACAAACTTCTTCGTGGTGTCAGACTTCGCCAAAACGCAGGTCGCGCCAAAACTCAGTCCGACACCGACCAGAACTGACACAGTGTAGAAAACTCGAGACATCGTGATGTACTGAAGGAAGGCGAAGATAGGCAGCGTCACCGTCACCACGCCTATCAGAGGCAGGAAGAGGAACGAGCAGACAAGAGCCAAAGTGCCTCTAATCAACCCGTACGTCGTACACCCGTGAGAACAAGTGATGAACATCTGAAGCCAACTCAACGTCACACAGTGAGGCAACGCATACTTGAAGAAACCCTGCCAACTACTCCTTCTAGCCATACCAATCAATATAACAGGCACCAACAAAGAAAAGAACACCCGCGCGTTCAAACAAAACTCAATGCTATTGCCTAGTATATAAGATGGATAATTGGACACTTGCAAATCGAGAAATCGCCAGCCTTGATGCACGACCGTATCTTTTTCGTAAGGGTATTTGGCTAAGACGTTAATTCCAAACGATAAGAGAGCAAGGAGATCCGGGTACGGCTTCCCACTGGTTCCGAACGACAGCAACGTGAGAAACATTAAGAAAAACGATAGCACACAGAATTCGGAGAAGGGAACCCACTGAGTCGCTATGAAGGGATACAAAAAAAGATTAATAAACAAAGCGAAAAAAAAATGGACGAAAGGGCCAAGATTATTTCGAACAAACAGATTCTCAGATTCATCGGGCTGTAAATTCCCATCGCTATATCTAAGAAATAGCCCGGACCACTTCCTGAAATCAATGAATTGTTTTTTGGCATGCAACATTTTGAACGTACATATAACCATAGCAACGAAACTGGCATAATATATCGCTAGAGGGACTAAATGGTACAAACTATCTGCACTGGCTGAGAGATAAGCTATAAGGAGCAACGACAACTCTACATTTGACAACCGAAAAGTAAAATTACCGAAATGGTATAGCAACTTGAGATACAACACTTGTAGAAAGACGATTGGGTGTAAGAATGCTTGGTGTAGTAAGGGTATATGGTCTAAAGCTTTAACACTAGGGTCTGTTAGAGTCAGTTCGTAGCTGACTAAGGGCAGTTCTCCTTGACAGTAGTCGACAGCGGCCGACACTAAGTTATCGACTGTAAGGTTCCGAATTTCCTCATTAGAGCCACACCTTTCCGGGTATTCTGGAAAAAGAAATGGATAAACGTGAGATATATTTTGTATCATAGAGTTCATCATCATCTACTTAGCCTTTTCCCAAAATTTTAAAGAACAATTGCAACGTTGAGATAAGGCTAATTTCATAGTACTATAGGATCCAGAATATGATATTCTTAACACCATTACATGTTTATCAATCTTTTGGGAGGAAATTGCTTTACATTGTTGCTTAGCGTATCATATTTAAGCTCGTGAGCTCGTGACTATACTTCCCCGGAAGAGCTCCTTCACAAAGAGCATTTACCTTCTTCCGGCGTGTTGGCAGTGCGCATAGTACCATTGCTGTGTATCTGGTCACCTGCCTGAAGATGGGACGGCTGCAGAGCGTGCCCATCGTCAAGAGCCCGCGCCTCCTCTGTAAATTACACATACTCATGCATAAACTCTGCCTTTTTCCCATGGGGGTAAGCAGAAACCACAGAACGCCACCTGCTTAGATCCTTACATACTCCTTTCGCCTCGTCCACATTCATACATCTGGTCACGCCAAGCACCAATAAGGTAAGAGGAAAAAAGTAAAGCTCCTAACCACCATGCTTACCGCGTCCAGCGCATACGAAATTAATAAGAAAAATAAAAATCTCTCCGGTCGTATCGGATTGCCGTCCCATCAGACTATGAGAATTAGGGAAGAGGGAGTGCACCTGAGTTTGCGCACACACTTGTGCACTATAATATCTCCTGCCTACGTGGCTAGTCTGCATTAAGACTAGCCGCCGTAGCTGGAATCGGTCTGGAGACTTGCATACCCTTGAGTTAAGGGATATAAAAAATCCGGTTGTATTAATAAAACAGTACCTGGCGAGTCATCGTCCGGGGAATCGCTATCGTTTGGCTCTTTCCTCAGCGTCGTGCTGCATATCTCACGGATGCGTCGCTCCAACTGCGCCGTAGTTATATATTGCTCGCCGTTCGACAAACTAAGTGGAACAAATCATCTTTTAACATTTAGTTGAGATTGATGATGTTGAGTGATGCCTCTGGTGTTGCAAGTGTCCATAGGCAGCGGTAACCGCTTAACATCAGGCGGGCCGTTAGCTTGTTTGCAACCTTCAGTGGTATAAATAAAAAGTTTTTCAATTCAATTCAATTCAAATTATTTATTTCAGATAAATTACAACATTATATATAACTTATCCATATTGGGTTTGGTAATTAAATAATAAATAAATAAATAACATTATAATAATACACACACACAATATACCGACACACACAATCAGGAACGCCTGACATGTTGTTCTGTCCAGTACTCCATGAGTGAACTGTCAGTGTCCATTCTATCCGCAATGAGTTGCAAGAAGCTGTTGGGGCTGCCCCGCAAGCGGCGCATCAGGGACGCTATTCGTTTGCGATGTATTGCTGTAAAGCTATCCACTCGTGCGTCAGCAAACATACCTGATGCGCTACAAAAGCGAGGCAGCCCCACCAAAATCCTGAATGCGTTATTATATTGGACCCGCAAGGCATTATAAGTCTTCCGCGTATGCTTCACCCATAGGCTGCACGTATAAAAAGATTGACAGTACGCCTTAAATAAGGTTATTTTCACCTGTGCAGTGCAACGTGCAAACCTACGGGCCAGCATATTAGCTCTGACTGACAATGCCCTGCGTTCCCTCTCTACATCAACGTCATCAGTGAGGGTCTCGGTGACCCAGTGACCCAGGTATTTGAACTGCAATACTCTCTTGAGAGCACTGCCGTTCAATGTGATTTGCGGTACGGTGTCGTAGCTCTTCGTACCGGACTTGAAAACCATCATTTCACTCTTGCTCGTATTATACCTGAGCCCATGGGCCTCCGCATAACACTCACACACTTTTATGAGGCGCCTGAGGGCACTGATCGATGGGCTCAGCAGTACCATATCGTCGGCGTAGCTTATATTGTTAACAAAAACTCCATCAATTGAACAGCCTACCTGTGTACTGCTGAGCTCACGGACCAGCCGATCCACATACAGGTTAAAGAGCTTAGGAGAAGTCAGGCCACCCTGTCTCACTCCACACTGCAACCTATACGTGTCCGATAGCGACCCCGCCCACCTGACATTGTTATACTGATTGCCATACCAATACCTAAGAAGCGAAGTGAGTTCATCAGGAAGTTCAGTCTCACTTTCTAACTTCTTCCACAGCTTGTCGTACACAACCAGGTCGAACGCCTTCGATAAGTCTAAAAAGCAGGCATAAACCGGTGTGTTCCTGCTAGTGTAATACTGGATAGTGTGTTTAAGACTCAATATTGCTGTTTCAGTAGACAGCCCAGATTGAAAACCAAACTGAGCGTCATGTAGTCTTAGATGCTTATTTAAATGTTTATCAATCACACTATCCAATATCTTAGCTAACACAGTTGCGAGAGATATAGGCCTGTAGTTGCTTAAACTGGACGCGTCCCCTGTCTTGTTCTTTATAATAGGGACAACTACAGTCCTCATCAACGCCTCAGGCAGATATGAGTGCCCTACACAGAAGGTGAAAAGCATGGCGAGCACCCTTGGCAAGTGATTTCCTGCATGTTGCAAGTGTTCAATACTTAGCGAGTCATGGCCAGGGGATTTTCCTCTTTTCATGCCTTTCACCGCCTGCGCGACATCCATACACGTAATCCGTACAATTTTATCCCCGACATGTGTCCCATGCGGCTCGGCTCTGCTACTCCCGGGAACCAAAGGCGTTGGTACCTGAAAGTGCTCCCTAAATAGGTTGGCAATCAGGGCCGGTTCACTATTACCCTCGACACTCACTGGAACGCCCGCCCTCGGACTCAGTTTCCCGGTTTCTTTCCAAAATTTAACAAAATTCTTAGCTGAGTGTTGTGTCGCTAAAATATTCATTTTTATTTGCGTCTCGTTGTTCTGACACCATTTAAGCTTAGATTTAAATTTAGCACGCGACCTACGCATATTTTCGAAAAGAGGACCGGAAGTGGGCTTCCCATTTTCAACCCAATCCTGAAACCTAAGTCGAGCGTCTCTGTGAGCCGTTTTCACATATTTTTTCCACCCGGTAACATGCTGCTTTTTCTTTTGAGTATTATTTAATTTTCTTTTATAACAATTAGAAGCAGCATCACTTAATATATTAACTATTTCGTTATACATCTTGTCTATAATATTTCTGTGGTCTAAATTATTACAAAACACATCTGCACACTTCCTAAAGTCCGGGGGAAAATCTACATCACGTAGCTTACGTGTACATAATTGTTTATAATGTTTTGACTGCGATAAATCCCTATCCCCCCAAACAATACTGTTTATCCCAGCCTTGTTAAGGTTAACTTTAGGTTTTACAGTGTTAATGTCGCATGTTATCTCTATAGGAAAATGGTCAGACCACGAGGTATTATATTTAATCTCGATATTCAAAATTGACCGCCTCGCGGCATCAGTCACAACAATATGATCTAACCATGACCTACTACCATGAACGTCACTAATGTAGGTATATGAGTCCGATAATAGTCCCAAAAAGTCAATATCCGCACACACCCAGGACTGCTCAGAACAAAAATGAATAAGCTCCTTACCGAAAGATGCACTCGGATGCGCATTAAAGTCACCCAGTATGAAGACTGCTTCTACAGCGCAACTGTCTATCACTGCACTAATCTCACCTAAGCAGTCCGTAAAATCAGCCATATTTTCCGTTGAGTCCGTCGGCATATAAACCGAAAATACTAAAAACTGTCGATCGTCAAGCACTACTTTAATGGCTATGAGCCTCACACTATCACACTCCACTACCGACACGTACGGGTACACATTCTTGCGCCATAGTATAGCTACGCCGCCATACGGCCTGCCCCGTAGCATTCCTGTCGACGTATCCACCGCTGATTTGCCAGTAAACGCAAATCCTTGGTCTACTCCTCCTAGATATGAAATATCATGGGGCAGGAGCCATGTTTCCTGTAGCGCCACAATGTCAGCTGTTTGACATAAGGATCTTACACAGTCAATAGATCTTGTTATTGACCGACAGTTGAAGCTGACAAACGTCGTATTATTCATGTTTTTTTGTGATTTGTATACCATCGCTATTTTTATATTCTACAAACCTTCTAACGGAAACGCCTTCCGGCCACAAACTACTTTCTAAGAAAAGTGTAAGCTTTGACTTTGGCACACACATTTTGTATGCATTATATTGACGCTGTACCTTCGTTTTAATTCTCTGCAAAGATACATTAACCTGCGTTTTACTTAATACGTAAGCCACTATATCACTTTCCGATGTACTTACATCTACATTATTTAAAAATAATGGTATTCTTATATCCGCGGCTTTAAATTTTTCGCTGGGGTTATTAAGGGCTTTACCCTCAATAATATGGTGGCTATTCCTCAACCTCTTTCGCTGTACCAATTTCCATTCCTCAGTCTGCTTCTTATCCTTCCATTGTCCCTCATTAGATACAATATGCGCTAATGTTTTATGATTTGCCGGCGTCGATGCCATCCGATGATTCATACACGCGCCCGTTTCTGTGCTGAGGCCCGCTTGCAGTTTAGTCGCAGGCGGGCTTTCGTTGTTCGGAACCGCGGTATAAAAATTGGCCTCCACGAGTCGCTCTTCATTAGCGCTTCGCACCTGTGTGAGCGGGACAGCGCCATCATCGAAACGCGCGTGCGACAGAGTTGCCCGCACGCAAGTTTCGTCTTGTACTGCACTCACAGCAGTGTCATGCGTCACGTAACGTTCTTCAATGTGAGGTAGTCCCAACGGACCGCTGTCCATAATATAGCAGCTGTTCGACATACCGCCACCACCACGATTTTTGTTGACATTTAGGCACTCATAATTATTTACCAACGACGCTTGTTTAAGATTTATTAGATCTTGTTTTACCTCATGTAGTTGATCCGAGGTTACATATGTGTCCTTTAATAATTTTAGGTCCTTCTGTATAACAAGTATGTCCTTCAATAATCTCGTTGCATCTATGTGATCGAATGTGATAGGTGGTAATTTCTGCAGTTCTCTGGCAACAAATACCGGAGTTTCCTCAGGGTCCGTCTCTTTAAAAACAGCAATAACATCATAGAGATCTCGCTGAGATCTTCCATCCCTCTTCCGTGTTACTTTGCGTTTCTTAACGGTTACCGATTCAAATAACAAATCTTTTGCACCATTTATATCTTCCGCGGTAAACGAAGTTGAACATATCCGCACTAAGCTCTCCTCGTCCATGACGTCAATTTTATTTTGAATAAACGCCAGGACTTCACTGATAACTATGTTACAATTACTACACTTCACTTTACTAGATGTCATCGCGTTCGGATGCGTCATTCTCAATACGTTCGCTCGCTAGCGCTCGCGTTCGCAGACTGTTTTACACAACACACATACCATCACGCAGTCAAAGTGGTCATATAGGAAATATGCATGAATTTATACGTTTTTTACATTTATACGCTTTTGTTAACAAAACATGAAAATACCGTAGTAGAGATGACAAAAAGTGAAATTATAAAAAACCCCCGACACAAAATCCTAAGTTCCCTTTAAAAAGTAAAAAAATAAAATACGTCGCGTTGGGGGACCGATGTTGCATTTAGGGTACGACCGTTCCAAGCGGTCCCCCAACACGACGTATTTTATTTTTTTACTTTTTAAAGGGAACTTAGGATTTTGTGTCGGGGGTTTTTTAAATTTTAAATTTAATTTTTTATTTTATACTTTTTATAGGTAAGTACATACTTATTATAATGTCGATTTTGTTAAGCTGTAAATACATAGGTTCCTAATAATTTAATAACCCACATGACAAATAATTTTTAGTTTTTCTTCCCCACTTTCACACCCATAACTTTTAAACGGCTCAACCGATTTTCATCAAACATGTCTAAGAACACTCGTACATAAGTCACCTTTCATACAAAAAAAACTTAATTGAAATCGCTTCATCCGTTCGGGAGCTATGATGCCACAGACAGACAGACAGACAGACAGACAGACACGTCAAACTTATAACACCCCTCTTTTTGCGTCGGGGGTTAAAAATTGGTCCAGAAACACGGCCGATATAAGCATTTAAAACTATTCATTACGCACTGATTAGACAGAGAGATCCGACATGACCAATGACGACATTGGTTATGAAGGTCATATAAACTCTGTGTGAAATTTCGTTTTGCTAGAAAGAGATAGAAACCAATCTCCGATGGCTTATATATTTTAGAATTTTATAGTTATTCAAAAAATTCTTTTACGAAACTGTTTCTTACATAAATGAGGATGGTTTTTTAATTGAAAAGAAACGGTAATTTAAAAAACTAAAAAACCCGACTGCTTCCCTAACTATTTATGAAAAAAGCCCTAAAACAAGAAAGTCGTTGTACCCGATTGCACTTAAATTGTAGCAGTCAGGACCCATTTATAAATCAGAAATGTTAATCTACTTTTGTTGCTGACTGTACAGGTTTTTTTTTTTATTAATCTACATACATTTACCATTACAGGCTAACCCAATGCGATAAATGCGCTTTAAGTACTCATAATTTGACCTTACCTGGCGAACAGGTCTCTGGCAGCTTTCCTGGCGACGGTTTCCTGGCGACTGGCGGCGAGGCACGACTTCGCACGAATGATAGCCGCGCTGTCCTCGTCGATCACGCCGCTGCGGATACACCTGACAAACACACAAACCATTTATGTCAAACATTTGAAAATATATTTCCTTTTCAGGGCTTCGTACCCAAAGGGTAAAGCGGGGCCCTATTACTAAGACTTCGCTATCCGGCTGTCACCAGGCTGTATTTCAAGAACCGCGATAGCTAGACAGATGAAATTTTCACAGATGATGTATTTCTGTTGCTACTATACACAATACCTACAACAATACTAAAAACCAGAACAAATTAAATATTTAAGGGGTTCCCATACAAAAAACGTGGTATTTTTGGTTGTTTTTGCTCGATATTAATAACGGCAACAGGAAGATACGTGAAATACTAGTATTTACAGAACACCTAGTAGGATATGAATCCACATTAAAAATAAATAATTAAATTAAAATAAAATATATATTTTAGGGGGGCTCCCATACAACAAACATGTTTTTTTTTATCGTTATTGGGTTTTTCTATAAAAATTCTCAGTAGCAGCTCGGAGTTTGGATTTGTGCCCGGTTAATGGCAATAGGCTCGCCCCCTATTACATGGGACCTAAATATACCGGCGAACTGTGGGTGTACATTGGTACACTTCTGCCTAACCCTTCGGGGAATACAGGCGTGGTGGTTTTTTAACTATTATAAATACGAAAATTTGGATGAAAGGATGTTTGTTACTAAATAACGCCAGAAAAGCTGAACGGATCTGGTTGAAATTTAGCACAGATATGATTATAGTCTGGAATAATCCGGAAAAATGTATGATTCCCGTGGGATATCATATCAATTTTGACGCGAAGTAGCGGGCAGAAGCTAGTAATACTATTAAATAATATTTATGTTCACGTAACTTTACAAAATGTATGAATTAGCTGATTTTTTACCGCGGTTTTACTGTTGGTACCAAGTTAGAAGTGATTCGTATTGAGGAGAAGATTACCCCGTTTTTAGCTTTATGGTGTACAAACACTTAGGTTGTATAAATACATACCGAAATACAACAAAAACATAACCCTCATGAGCAATTGGGTAAAACCTAAAGAACCAAAACCGAAACATAAAAACCAGGCTTAGCCCAATAATCCAAAAAAAAAATACTCCAACAGCATCTACGATTAATAGGTATACTTACTGAAACTCATTGAGTTAAGGTGAATAGATAATACGTGATGAAAAGCACATTTTAGACACGAAACTAAAATCACATTTTCAGTAAATTTAATAAAAATAATTTCCACCATGTTTAAAAACTTAAATTGCTTACATAAAAAGTTGCAACTCATCCCGAACTCTATCCCATTTGATCTTCCAAAGTGCAAAATCATTTAAATTGCCATTCATTGATACACCTTACATTTAATGTTTACTAGGAAATCACAAGTTGAAAAAACTGTCGCTCTGGGCGTCCTCAGACATAATGCAGGTCATATTTAACATGCGTGGAAGCTTACGACGATACGGTATGCCAGTAATTCGCAACAATAGCGTTTTTACGGTATTACCTCATATCATTATCGGGAATCTGATGCTATTGCCTTTCGCAGAATATTGGTATAATGGAACAATTGATAAAGAGGTCGAGACGACCACGAGTTTTCTTATATTTAAATGACATAATGACATTACATATCTTTGACGTCTCATTGTTCAGTTTACAATGGGAATAGGTTTTATATCAATCAGTGTGTCTATGACTAAGGCTGCCATGATGCCATTAGTCCGGGTTTCCCCGGATTTGTCCTAGTTTGGAAGACGTCCGGGGAGCGTCCGGGCGGGGTTTAAATTGTAGTCCGGGTTTTCGATCAGATCCCGTTTACATAATTTATGTAAAAGCTATGGGTTAGGTATTTCACTGCACGTGCTGCTCACTTGTTGTCACAAGAACGATTTAGGGCGCTTTCAATTTAGACGATTGGTCGACTGCTGCAGTCCGGGTATCGTACTGCGCACGGGCGGTTAAGATTTTTCATACAACATGTCTCGACGCAAAGTCGTACGACAGCAGTGCGGCGCACGTCCGTTGGCGGAACGGCAACAACCTGTCAGTGTCTCAGCTCAGTCGTTGTTCGCTAGTGCTGTGAACGCATCGTGTTTCTTAGAAATTCGACCGGACTGCAGCCGCGTATCTCTTCAAATAAGACGATTTACGTCGTACTGCTGTCGTCCGGCAGCAGTACGGCTCATGGTCGTAACAACCGTGCGGCAGCAGTCCGACACCAACCGTCTAAATTGAAAGCGCCCTAAACACACTATTTCATGTGCGTGTGAACTGAGGGACCACACTGAGAATTCGCGAAATAAAAATCCTAGGATTTAGTAGGAGACTTAAAACAATTGTAGAAAGAATCTGGGAATTTGTAGGCACATATACAAAAAACTACGACCCATAAAGTGTGGTCCCTCAGTTCTCACAGACGATCAGCCAGATCTCGGAAAGTATCCTAAAAAAGAAAGTTTTGTAAATAGACATTTAGTAGAGAATTTGTAAAGAAATATACTAAATAATAGACCACAAAGCATTAAAGATAAACAAAATATAACGACTGCACTGTGGTCCCTCAGTCCACATAACAAGGATAAATATTTTAGTGAATATTACTAATAAAACCGTTCTTTTTCTACATAAAGTTTTAGTAGAAGTCTTAAAACGTTTTGTAAAAAAGAAATGGAGCAAAAATACCGAAGATTTTTGAAGATAGCGATTATTAAAGCTGGTCCCTCAATCCTCTCCTCCACTGACATTATGTGCGTGTGCTAGCTGCTAGACGAGAGGAATATCAGAAAGTCTAGTGTACTTAACTTTTAGTAGTAACTTTCTACTAAATAATAGGTATCTAAAATTGAGTATTTCTTACCTCTTAGCTGAGATAATTTTTTTTTTTAATCCTATGAAAATAGAGCAGGGTGACCACAAAATAAAACAAAATGTAGACAGTAGGTACTATTATACTATACTTTAGACGAAACGAAAACAAGGTTGTACGGTTAATTTAATGCTATTTTACATGGCTTATGTGTATTTAGTAAAAAGTAGATTACAAAATTAACGAATCACTTTATTATAAGACTTTTAAGTGAGTGACATTTGAATGTAGCTAAAAGAAAAGAAAAAAAATTGAAAGTACTGACCAACTACAACTTTCAATTTTTTTTCTTTTTTTTACCGATGGGAAATCATCAAATGACTGCCCCCGCCATGGACGGGGCGGGAGGGAGTGTCAGACTTTTACTGATTAAATAAAGCCCATCCTTGTTCCTTCTTGTGCCCTTTGCGTTCCGGGGGCGCGGTATCTCTTTCGAACAACCGGCGTCCCCGGCAGGCTTCGGCCCTTAGTGGTCCCCCCGAATGTTTGCTGACATCTCTTTGAGGCGCGCGTGGAACACGAACGCGCCGTCGACACGGTCTGTCGTTAAGTTAACGTACGGACGGTGAATTACCCATTGCTCACCGTCCACAGACCCGCATCTACGGTGGCCGGGAGTCGTCTCGCGGCTCCCGACGCCTGGAGCGTCGCCCGCGGTGGCTGCTGGGACGAGAGATTCTTCTCTGCCTCTTCCGTCCCGCCACCTCCTTCTCTAGCATTACAGCTTTGCAAAAGGAGGTGACTGCTTCCCATTCCCTCTCTCCAGACCATGGCTTGCACTAGGGCCGGAAGCGAGAGTTCGCCGCCGCCGATTACCGCCACGAGGACGCGGCGCGGCGGTGCTCCGCCCCAGTACTTTCAATAAGTTTGAGATATTGATCATCATAGCAAAAGAAACGCTCAAATTAACTTAACGCATTAAATTAACCGTACAACCTTGTTTTCGTTTCGTCTAAAGTATAGTATAATAGTACTGTCTATATTTTATTTTATTGTGTGGTCACCCTGCTTTATCTATTTTTATAGAATTCAAAAAAAAAATCTCAGCTTAGAGGTAAGAAATACACAATTTTAGATGCCTATTATTTAGTAGAAAGTTACTACTAAAAGTTAAGTACACTAGACTTTCTGATATTCCTCTCGTCTAGCAGCTAGCACACGCACATATGTCAGTGGAGGAGAGGATTGAGGGACCAGTTTTAATCATCGCTATCTTCAAAATTCTTCGGTATTTTTGCTCCATTTCTTTTTTACAAAACTTTTTAAGACTTCTACTAAAACTTTATGTAGAAAAAGAACGGTTTTATTAGTAATATTCACTAAAATATTTATCCTTGTTATGTGGACTGAGGGACCACAGTGCAGTCGTTATATTTTGTTTATCTTTAATGCTTTGTGGTCTATTATTTAGTATATTTCTTTACAAATTCTCTACTAAATGTCTGTATTTACAAAACTTTCTTTTTTAGGATACTTTCCGAGATCTGGCTGATCGTCTGTGAGAACTGAGGGACCACACTTTATGGGTCGTCGTTTTTTGTATATGTGCCTACAAATTCCCAGATTCGTTCTACAATTGTTTTAAGTCTCCTACTAAATCCTAGGATTTTTATTTCGCGAGTTCCCAGTGTGGTCCCTCAGTTCACACGCACATCACTATTTCATGCAACAAAAGAGGCTTAAAATTAAAACTTTAATTTTAAGCCTATTTTGTTGCATTCTTCTATCAAGTACGGAGTAAAATATATTTTAATCAAGATGTAAGTGAATAAAAAAAGTATTGAAATGTCCGGAGTGAAAGCTCCAAAATCCGGGGAACTTACGCTTCCGGTCCTGAGGGGCAGCTTTTAGAGATGGCAGCCCTATGTATGACTATGAGTTTCGCTATTTTGAGAGTCGGTTACAGTCCGCGAGGCGTAAAGTGAGCTTTGCATTTGTGTGAGTGATTACCAAAAGTAAAGAGTTTGGTCCGGTTAAAACCGGTGTCAACCAATTAAAGACGTGATTTGTATGGGCACTCACACAAATGCAAAACTTACGCCTCGCGGACTGTACTTTAGTTATTCTGCGGATCTCCACATTTCTGATTCGATCTCACAGATAGACACCAAGTGCAGCCTCTCTGAAGCTCTTTGAGCGACTTTGAGCTTCCTTTTGAGCACAGCTCCAAGCAATGGCGAAATTCAAGTTGCAATGGGCAGGGCACATACCTCGTAGGGCACACGGCCGTCAGTGAGGCTTAGGGAAGACCCCTTTACAGTCTTCCCAGAGACGTGCCCTAACAGGCGTTGCACAGGGAGGGTTCTGGTGCGGTCTTTTAAGAGGAAACGGAACCCTCTCCATGTGCCGATGGTGTCTTTAGGGAGGTAAGAATCCCACACTCCCCGGTCTTATCCCCAAAGATCTGGCGCCTTTTGAAGGTTTCCCCCCGAAAACAAAAAAATAAAAAAGGGCACACGGCCGTCGGGATCGTAAGGCTCTCGAGTGGGGACCACGCACCGGAAAGCACAGAGTGGGAAGGCCCTCCACGCAGGGAACCGATGATTCTCATTCCGGGCAGTGCAGGACCGACCATTGTGGCTAACTTTAGGGTAGGCCTATGTCCGGCAGTGGATGTCGTTCAGCTGATATGAAGATGATTATAAGTGTGTCTTGAATTTGACGAGGATGCAAGACTGCACATATAGGTGTTCTCCCGACCGTTTTTCGGTCACGGCGGCTAATTTGAATAAAGATGAGACAAGTACGCAGCTCATGTTAAGGCCTATTCAGACCTAAGCGGTATTCGCTACCGTCTGCGGCAGAGAAAACCCAGTGGGTATGCGGTAATATTACTGTTCAGACCTAAGCGGTATTCGCTACCGTTCGTAACCCGCGTGGTATGTACCTCTACCCACAGCGGCAGCGAATATCGCTCAGGTCGCTCTAGCCGCGGTACTTGATATTAAATACCTGAGCGAAATCCGCGCGGTATGTACCTCTACCCACAGCGGCAGCGAATATCGCTCAGGTTTGAATAGGCCTTTAAAGTGCACAAGTGTTCCGACCCGCCCCGACCGAATAACATACATACCATCACGCCTGTATTCCCCGAAGACTTAGGCAGAGGTATACTAATTTAACATTTCAACGGTATGATTAGGTCCAACGAATTGGGGGCGAGCCTATTGTCATTAATTGGGCACTGATCCTAACTCCAAGATGCTACTGAGATTTTCATCGAAAATCCCAATAAAACTTTGCTCGACACCTGGGAATCGAACCCAAGACCTCTAGCGTAGCAGTCGCACTTAGGACCACTAGGGTAACGAGGCAGTTGAGAATAATAATAACATAACATACCATCACGCCTGTAGTCCCCGCAGGGTTAGGCAGAGATGTACAATGTACACCCACAGTTCGCCAGTATGTTTTAAGGCCCGTGTATTATCCCATATATTGCACAGGCACAAATCCAAACTCCGAGCTGCTACTGAGAATTTCGTAGAAAAACCTAATAACACTTTTACTCAACCTGGGAGTCGAACCCAGGACCCAATGCTCATCAGTTGCGGTTGCAACCACGAGACCAATGGGAATATAACAAAATGCATGCTAATAAAATATTTGAAATACCTTCTCAACATTCTCCTGGCTTCTGGATGGGCTTGTTCAGTTGCACAGATCAACCATTCCAAGGCTTGTTTAAAGTTACATATTTTATCTGCTTCTAACTCTGCAACATAAAAAAAAGGGAAATACTTAAATCTATATTTATTTATAACCTATGGAAGACTTAAAGCTAAACAAAACAGAATATAAAACAGTAGGTGAAACTGACAGCCAATTGCAAGTCTTCACTTACAAAAAACAGACTGGCAGAGATGGTGGCTAAGTAACATTTAACAAAAATGATTGCTGGGAAACAACTTTCTTTTTGGTGTCAAAAATCACTGTTTAAAATGATAGGTAGTGCTTACAGATGCACATGTTGCAGTCAAAACTCTTAACCAGTCAAAAGTACTATTGACTAGCAAAATCAGTCAAAACTACTTTTGACTGAACAGATTGGTCAAAAGTGGTTTTGACTGAAAAATATTGGTTATCTTCGCGGGGCTCAAGGGTTTACAAAAAAAATAACCACGAAGTGGATGGCGGGGTCTGTTCGCTCGCTTCGCTCGCTCTCTAGACCCCGCCATCCCCTTCTAACCTAACCTGTCCGAGTCGGTGTGCCCCAAGTCCCGAGCTCGCTTCGCTCGCTCTTTTATCCTATAATTTACTTTTATAAAGAATAGATATTATTAATTATTATTGCAGATTAGTGACTGATTTTTAAGAGTTTTGACTGATTTGGGCAGTCAAAACCACTTTTGACGGAAACACTTAGTCAAAAGTACTATTAACCAGCTCCATTGGGCAAAAGTACTTTTAACTGTTATTTTAGTCAAAAGTATTATTGACCAAAGCATACGGTCAAAAGTACTTTTGACTGATTTTGCTAGTCAATAGTACTTTTGACTGGTTAAGAGTTTTAACTGCAACACATACACATAATAGGTTAAGGGGATTATGAAAGTGAAGTTAATTATTTTTTTCAAAAACATTTTGCCATGAAAAAACAGAACTTTGACCACCAATATCTCTGCAACCACAAGGTTCCCAGGTATGTCCATTTTGAACCGGCTATATATTCAACATACCACATTTCTCTTCCAAAAGTTGTTTAGCAAGAACCACTTGTGACTCGGCACAGCCATCCTCAGCTAGTTGATTGCGCAATCTTCTCAGAGAGCCTTGTGGTCCATCTGGAGCAAGAAAAACATCAAAAAGTACCTATTTTATATAGAATAAAGTATAGACACACACACACAGACACACCGTCAGGCCTGTATTCCCCAAAGGGTTTAATGTACACCCACAATACATTCAAATATCGAAATATATAAATAAATTCAACAACTATCTTATGTGCTAATCTATCACTAATGTATGGGTTATTTTGGGTCACTCAAATTCAATAATAGGCGAGTCTGCTACTTTTAATAATTATTATTGTTTAATATAGATAGTTTTACAACAATATAAAAATGGTTAGGTGACGCGATGCGCGTACGCAGACGTTCAACATGAGTGACCCGAGCAGACTGGTTCTGCGCGGCGAATGCGACGCGGCCACACGGCCCCCGTCCCCCGCTACCGCGCGGCTCACGTAGCCGCACAGTGGGCAGCTTCACGTTCGATGCACAGTGGTGCGTTAACAGCCTCCCACACCTTGATAGCTCAGCTATCTAGTCTTTCTTGCAGTCCTTATCTTCATCGGGTATAATGCAGAACTTATGGACTGCTCTCTTCACTGTTCCTCTCGATGTGTAGACATCAGCGACTCTGCTGACACCGTCTCGTCCCGGATATAGGGTTGTTATGCGGCCTAGACGCCAACATAATGGAGGTAGATGATCTTCCTTAAGTATTATCAAATCGCCTACTTTGGGTTCATATTGCGGTTTCCGCCACTTATTTCTCTGCTGCAGTTCGGCCAGGTATTCTCGACGCCATCTCTCCCAAAATTGCTGCCGCAGTTGCTCTATCCTCTCGTATCTGTTGGGTCTCATTTTATCAATGGTCAGGGACGGCACTGATGTAAGTGGCCGCCCAATAAGGAAGTGCCCTGGAGTAAGGGGTAGGATATCTGATGGGTCTGATGAGAGAGGAGATAAGGGTCGTGAGTTTAGAATAGCCTCTATTTGTGTGAACAACGTTGAAAGTTCCTCAAATGTTAAGGAAGCGTTGCCAGCTATTCTTTTTAAGTGGTGTTTGGATGACTTTACCCCAGCTTCCCAGATACCCCCAAAATGAGGTGAATATGCAGGGCTGAATTTAAATCGAATGCCTTCAGTGCTGCCATACTCTATCACAGCCTCGCGACTAGATTTAAGAACTCGACCCAATTCATTGTTTGCCCCTACAAATGTTTTGCCATTGTCTGAATAAATTTCGTAAGGTTTACCTCTTCTTGATACAAATCGTCGTAAGCACATTAGAAACGCTTCAGTAGTGAGGTCACTTACAAGCTCTAAGTGGACAGCTTTAGTTGTAAGACAAACAAATAAACAAAGATAACATTTAGTTACACGATTACCTCGGCCTTTTTTACTTGCTATCATGAATGGACCAGCAAAATCTGTTCCACATGTATAAAAGGGGAAACTGGGACTCGTTCTAACATTTGGAAGGTTACCCATTATAGGCTGTACCGTTTTACCTCTGAAACGTATACACACAACACAGTTTCTTAATATACTACGAGCCAAGTTCCTGCCACCTATCGGCCAATATTCCTCCCTAATGGATGATAAAAGTAATTGTGGTCCGGCATGGAATAAACGTATATGCTCATATCTCATTAGTAATTTGGTAAAACTATGTTTGGAATTGAGTAATATTGGGTGCCTTTTGTCAAAATTATAATTAGGATTTTGTATACGACCACCCACCCTGAGTATACCATCTGAATCTAGAAATGGGTTAAGTGGTAATATTTTAGACTTATTATGGAGCTCTTTGCCTCTTTTGACCGTATCTATTTCACTAGAAAATGATTGCAATTGAGAAAATTTTATTAATGTTTTCAATGAATTATTAAGCTCATCAGTGCTAAGACTAGGTGATAACCTTTTATAAGTTTTATCCTTACTGTATGTGCAAATAAAATTGTTAATAAACCTATGGACATAGGCTATAATTCTTTTGAATTTAGTAAAACTTGAATATTTAGAAAAATCAATAAAATTAGTTTCTAAACTAATATTTAGAACTTTTAATTCTGGTAGTTCTATATTTGGAACACCTTGTTGTGGCCATTCACTTGGTTCCCTTCTAAGAAAGGAAGGTCCCTCCCACCACAGGGATGAGGACTGTAAATGTTGTGGAGTTATACCTCTCGAGGCCATGTCAGCAGGATTACAATCTGTAGGCACATGTCGCCATGAATAGTCAGATGTAATTTCATTTATTTCATTTACCCTGTTGCGAACAAAAGGCTTTAGTTGTTTATATTGAATATTAAGCCAACCAAGTACTACAGTTGAATCAGTCCAAATTGTTTTAGTAGTAATGTGACAACGTAGTGACTGTAAGACCTTTGCACACAATCTGGCCCCTAGCAAAGCACCACACAACTCCAAACGTGGTATAGTTGTTGGTTTTAAGGGAGCTACCCGAGCCTTGGCACATAGTAATTTAACAGTAACTTTATTATTAACGTCGGTTGTGCGCAAATATACACAGGCACTGTATGCATTTTGAGAAGCATCAACAAAACAGTGTAGTGCTATTGTTATAGGTAAATCACATATAACATTTCTTTCTAATTGTATACTAGATAAGCATGATAGATTTTTCACAAATGTTATCCAAGAATCTTTTATATCGTTAGGTACTGGTTCGTCCCAGTCTATCTTTGCACTCCATAAACGTTGCAAAATTATTTTTGCAGTAATAATGCAAGCACATAAAATACCTAAAGGATCAAAAATTTTACAAGTCATTGAGATTATTATTCTCTTAGTTATTTTTAAAGTTTGTTCAATATTTATTGGAAATATAAATGTGTCCATTTTAGGGGACCAATTAAGACCTAGAACACATGACTGCTTGGTAAGGTCTAATGTATCATTTAACATAGGTTCATCTGTAAATATTTGAGGACAATTTGTGCGTATTTTGCGTAATGGAAAATGTGCTGAGCCTAATGTTTGTGTCACAGTCTTATAAATA
The DNA here is from genome assembly GCA_932526535.1 of Caradrina clavipalpis. Taxonomy (NCBI): domain Eukaryota; kingdom Metazoa; phylum Arthropoda; class Insecta; order Lepidoptera; family Noctuidae; genus Caradrina; species Caradrina clavipalpis. Next base: position 6,997,626 of record OW052110.1, read on the forward strand.
TGCATCAGTTCTTCTTTAGTAGATGCTCCAGTGCTTAAATCATCATAATAAAAGTCATTCTTAATTATATTAGCAATGTGCTGATCAGTACATTGCTCTGCTAACTGAAGGAGACACCTAGTGCTCAAAAACGGCGCAGACGCTGTACCATAGGTCACAGTGTTTAATTGCAAGACCTTGAGTGGCAGAGATGAATTTTCCCTCCACAAAATTAGTTGTAAATGACGTTGTGATTTCACAATTGAAATTTGTCTGAACATTTTCTCAATGTCACCTGTTAGTACGAATTTATGAGTGCGAAAGCGTAACATAATATTAAATAAATCATTTTGCACAACTGGACCTATCATTTGGATATCATTTAGTGATTTTCCAGAGGATGTTTTCACTGAAGCATCAAAAACTACTCTAAGTTTAGTGGTTTCACTTTTTTCTCTTAGTACTGCATGATGAGGCAAATAATTACCAAACCTTGGACGCTCAATTTCTTCCAAATGACCAAGATCCGAATATTCTTTAATAAAATCACAATATTGTTTTTTAATATTTGGATTCTTATCTAACTTACTTTCTAAACAAAAAAAACGCCTTTTGGCAATATTATAAGAGTCACCTAGTGCCCTTTGAGGTGAATCCTTGAGTGGCATTTTAACACTAAATCTTCCACTTGGTAAACGAATTGTATTTTCTATAAAACTGTTCTCACAAGCTTGTTCTTCAAGAGTGTAAGTTATTTTGTTTGAAGGCAGTTCATCAACCTCCCAAAATCTTTGTAATAATTCTTTAATATCATCCTGTACAATATTACAATTTAATACATTAATACTAGAGTGAGCATTTTTAGTACGGATTAACTTAGAGTGTCCATTCCCTATAGGGCCTGACACTAACCACCCTAGTTTTGAATGTTGCAATACAGGTTGGTGTTTACCTAATCTTATTTGTTGGGTACCTACAATGTCCCAGAAAACGTCTGCCCCCAACAAAATATCTATGTCGGAGGGACAATGAAACCCAGGGTCTGCAAGATCCAAATCAGCAGGCAGTCCTAGGCCTAAAACATTAACATTTAGTGTAGGTAATGTACCTGTAATTTGAGGTACTACTAGGCACATAACTTGTAAATTAAATGAAGTGTCAAAACGTGAGGACAATTTTAAGCTACAACGCTCTTTAATGTCACACCTTACATTATTGATGCCAGATATTCTTATTGGTTCTGTACATTGAGTTGGTATTCCTATCTTTGCTTTAAGTTTTTCAGTAATAAAAGAAGATTGACTTCCAGTGTCCAAGAGAGCTCGTGCAAGGTACGTAGAATTATTTACAGGATTAACAATTTGTACAACTGCTGTACACAATAGGACCTGTCCCGCAGAGATAGCAGACAGAGTTACAGGTGATGTACTTGGAGGTAAGTCATTATTATTATTTGTATTTAGATTGGAACTAACATTACTACATTCCACTTTAATGTCTTTATGCACTAAGCTATTATGCTTTCCATTGCAAAGCTTACAACACCCTTTAAGAAAGCATTTTTTGGCTGTGTGTCCACTACGCAGACAGTTAAGACATACTTTCAGCTTTAAAGCTGTATCTAACCTAACTTCGGGTGACATATCCCTAAACTTGGCACACATAAACAAAGGATGATTTTCCTTACAAACATCACAGGAATTTTTTGAAGAATTGTTACTCGTAGAACTCACAAAAGACTTAATAGAATACCTTTGTTCCTTTGAACCGCCATGTGGCTTACCATGATCATTCTTACTTGTGTTATGATTTTGTGTGGTTTCTAGCACGTCTGCCCTGTTCCGCAAGAATTCGTTAAATTGATCTAATGTAGGTAATTCTGATAAACTATTCTTATGTTCTTCCCATTTTGTACTAGTGGTAACATCAAGTTTTGTTGACACCATATATATTATTAAAGCATCCCATTCATTTGTAGGTTGCCCTAAAGTATTCAATGCTCTTAAATTTTTTGATACTAAATCAATGACATATCTCAATGCCTTATAAGATTCTCTTGTTAGCGATTCAATACTGAAAAGCGCTTTTAAATGATTATTTATAAGCAAATTTTTATTATTATACCTTTGACATATTAAATCCCAAGCTACTTTGTAATTGCTTGATGTAAACTCTATAGATTTTATTACTACTAAAGCTCCTCCTTCTAAGGATGACCTTAGGTAGTGAAACTTGTTTATATTTGGGATTGCATCGTTAGAATTTATCAAAGAATCAAAAGTATCCCTATACTCTAACCATTTTAAGTAGTTGCCGTCGAATGAAGGCAATTTAATAGTTGGCAACTTTACTGAATTATAGTTATTATGAGTACAATGACTATTATTATTTGAACCGCAGTCCGAGCCTCCAGACCTATGTTGTTCAGTTTTAGACACATTGACCGATTCATTTAACTCTTGAGCCAATGATATACATGAAAAGAACTGATTCTCAATTAACTCTCTTTCTATTAATTGCTCATCCAAATCTAGACAATTCAATTCAATATCATTTTGTAACATATCAAAAGTGTTCAGTAAAGCTTGAAATTTATCTATTTTCAATGTAATTTCTTTGGCTTGCAAGCTACTGAGCGGACTACACTTTGAAGTTTGATTTAAATAATCTTTAAATTTAGTTAGTTGACCTTTAATAGCACTACGCTTTCTTAATAACCCTTTAAATTCTTGTTGTTCAACTTCACTCATTTCTTGTTTATTTAACGCACTATCCATTCTAATATATTTATGTTTAAGTAGTTAAATCTATAATCTTTCTAGCTTTATGTAGGCAACAATGATTTGGGTACAAATTCACTATGCAATAAGTAAGTAATTAACTTAAAACCGCTAACTCACGGTTACCAGAAGCTGTGACAGCACGAAGTATGCAGCACTCACCAGGCGCCTGCACTGCAACTCGAACAACAGGCAGGTAGCTAGCAGACCAGCGAAGCTCAGCTCATGCCATGCACACTCACCTCACCTGGAATAGTCGGCAAGCTTTGGTGAAATAACTATCACTTAGAAGTTGCACTATTGAGAATGTACTTAACTAGGATTTATTTAGGTATCAAGTATACCTATGAGCTAAAGCTTAAACTCCCAGTAAGAAGAATTTGCGTTATGGCGTAGGTACACGTGCTATGTACAAAGTGCAACTTAGGTTATAATGCTTAGATCGAAGCTTTAGGCATTTAGGCAATTAAATAGGCTATATAGACCTCCACCAACAAAAGAGGTAGACGCAACAGGCGCGCCAATAGCACAAGCACACACAAAATTAGCAAAATAGACTCGCCCACCACGTGCGGCAAAATGAGCTAACCCGCCCGCTAGGTACGTGTAGCAAAATAGACTCGCCCACCACGTGCGGCAAAATGAGCTAACCCGCCCGCTAGGTACGTGTAGCAAAATAGACTCGCCCACCACGTGCGGCAAAATGAGCTAACCCGCCCGCTAGGTACGTGTAGCAAAATAGACTCGCCCACCACGTGCGGCAAAAAATTAGGTATCTAGACCGAACTAGTTCGAGCGAAACCAACTAGGCTATTCTCACAAATAGAAGCACGTGGAATAGGTAGATAGGAATAATAGGAAACGGGCTTACTTCCCTCGGGCTAGACCTCTGGTGCAGGCAGGCGTTGAAATGTTGCAGCTTGCGTAGTCCGAAGGCCCCGTGGGTGACTGAAGAACAGCATACGCGCCAATCTCGTCCTCGATACCCGTGTCCGGCTCCTGCTTCCCTTGGTTTTCTTTTCTTGATCTCGAACGTTCTTGAAGTTTCGGTCGTTGAAGGTTTTTTGTTTGTAGGTTCGACAATTATTTATCTTAGACGGTCGCCAAAAATTGTATGGGTTATTTTGGGTCACTCAAATTCAATAATAGGCGAGTCTGCTACTTTTAATAATTATTATTGTTTAATATAGATAGTTTTACAACAATATAAAAATGGTTAGGTGACGCGATGCGCGTACGCAGACGTTCAACATGAGTGACCCGAGCAGACTGGTTCTGCGCGGCGAATGCGACGCGGCCACACGGCCCCCGTCCCCCGCTACCGCGCGGCTCACGTAGCCGCACAGTGGGCAGCTTCACGTTCGATGCACAGTGGTGCGTTAACAACTAATATAGAGAACCCAAAATCTGCAACCATTATAGATGTATCCTCTTTTCAGACAGTCGCACCGAAATTAATGATGCATTATTTTATCATGGTCATTTATTTACCTAGCATTGTTCCAACTATATTTGTTGGTGTCAGCTTATACATTAACCAGATACAGCTGAGTATCATCATTTTACATAGAGCTGTCTATTTGGACTCAACCCAATTACTTGGTAACACTGTGTAACCCCTTAGTATGACTTTGTTTTCAGGCTTCTAAAGTTCTGAGTTACTGTAAAGACTTTTTTTATGTGACATGCCCTCCACCCTTGACCCAAACCACTGCAACTCCTGTAAGCACACAACAGAACAGTAGTAACCACCAGAAAAGCGCCGAGGCAGTGAAGCTCGATGAGGCCTCGGAAAAGTGATTCAACTGTCTTGGATCCCGCAACAAAATGAATAAGAATCATTTTTTCCACTTCCCTCCAAACAAGCAGGAGACAGAACAGAATAAGGGCAATAGGCACAAAAGGATGTTTAAAAATGGGAGAAACCCAGATTGCCAAGCACCACGGATTTCAATTATCATAAAATGTAAAGACTGTCAGAGATCTACGAATCACAGACATAATTAAATTAACATGCTTCTTGGGCCAGCAAGGGATCTCAGTATGAATGGTCAACAATTCAAGAAGTAAACTCAACGAGTGATGCTTAACCTTGATCGATCAACCCGTGTGGTTCTTACTTATGTACTTTTCATTAATCGATCTAATTACTAAATTTGAAAGGTCCAAAAGCCATAAAACACCTTCATGTACCTACTAAACCTGATGCCAAGAAGAAACATTTATGCTGGTGTACTGTCGCTGTGTACTAACATAAAAAATCTAATATAAGGTTCAAAATAAAGCACTTCATACCAAATGAGACTTACCATGTAGATTCCAACGTTTCCGACCGACTGGCATCACTTGATTAAATATAAAATCGTTTTCCGTACATAAATAATTATTTACAAACACGGTAAACTGTAATAAAATAATTATATTATTGAAAACCAAACAAAATTTACACGGACTTTATTATGTTTTTTTTTAATGATGAATATTTCTTTTGATTTGTTGTCAATATGTCAATGTCAATAATTTTGACTGCCTGCTAACATGACAAGTGACAATGACAACAAAAAGCACAAATACCAAAAAAATAAGCAATACAGCAAACTTTAAAAAAAATCAGTGATCACATTCACATTCAACATAACATTGGTGTTAAAGAATGAGAACTTAATGAACATAATTTAACTACACACACGATAAAATTCACAAATACCTAGGCTAGGCAAAACTAAAAACGTAATTATTAAGAAAGAAAGTAGGCACTAGCACCAATATTAAAGACCCTCTGACAACTCATCGCTTTACCCGCCTACTTAAATCCGCCTACACAAAGTTGTAGGTTACAAATTCTACGCGGTGTCGGTTTCCTAAAATAGGTACAATGCACATCCTGTGAATACTTAAAAATAGTAAAAGGTTAAAATTGTCCGAAGTTCGAACATTTTTTTTTTTCTATACGCCATATTTTACGAAGTGCATCCGAAACCAGCATCATTATCTTCATCTCAGTATATACAATGTACTCTGTGATCAGCACCGCCCTAGTTTGAATGCCGGTGCTGGTATTTTATTTTTCAAGGATCGGTACCTGCTGAAAAAACTTTGTATAATTATGGTACAGTCTCGCCAGCACAACAAGCTACCCGAAACTGACAAATTTTCGCAATCAACTTTGAACCATAACAGTTCAGTTATAAAATTGAAAATCCATTAAAGAAATTTGACAGATAGTAGTAGCTTGATGTGCTGGCGTCCGTACCTGTTTCATGAATCATCATCTGCTTAGCCTTTTCCCAACTATGTTGGGGTCGGCTTCCAGTCGAACCGGATGCAGCCTGTTTCATGAATATTAAATCAAAATCACAGTTATTTACAAAAAACCCTAAAAAAGTTAAAATACAGTAGGTAACTATTTAATAATTTCATTAATATAATATATGCTTCTTGTACTTATGTGAAATTGTTGTACCTACTCGATTTTTTCGTCCGAATAAATTAAGTTTAGATTAAAATTTCATACTTTTTGTTTAATTTACTATGTTTGCAGAGATTTTGATCTTTCTGTTTTACCCTATCGTTTAGTGCCATAAAAGTACCTACAGGATGCATTTTTTTCGGATTTTAATCGTTTCGTTTCCTGGGTGTGGCAAGCGTATTTTCAAAATTAATTAATTGCAGTTTTGTTTCTTTAAAAAAAATAAAGGAATGTTCGCTTCAGTATTTAGAGTACCGTACATTCCCTCCAGGTAGCATTCGAAAATTCTACCCTGTATCATAAACAGTATAAAAATCATCTTTTAGTGTATTACTTAAATCATCATCATTACAATAGTATAAAACAAAGTCGCTTTCTCTGTCCCTATTCCCTTTGTACGCATACATCTTTAAAACTACGCAACGGATTTTAATGCGGTTTTTTTAATAGATAGAGCGGTTAAAGAGCAAGGTCTATATGTATAATCATACATCAACAATATATCAACAATACATCCATTAAATAGCGGAGAAATACTGTTATTTTTGAGGTTTCTAATGTGATGTCGTAAATAATTTCATTTTTTCCGCTTACATTGCAAACGCAGGCTGAACCCTACAAGATTTATAAGGTCTAGAGAAAACACCGTGATGGTATATGTCTATCTATTATGGATATCCCACAATAACATTTTTTTGTCATTTACTTTTTAATTATTTCATCATTTAATTTTCGAAGCGATTTTAACCAATACAGCATTAATCCTTAACCAATTAAATACCTTAAATACATTGTTGATTTAACCCTTAGTTAGGCGCATTAAGAAAATCCCGCAACTAGGCGCATGGGGTCACTACTGACCCCAAAAATAAAAGCAAAAATCGAATAGAAAAAATAAATAAAACGAAGTACGTATTACCAAAAATATTAAAATACTTTATTACTAATAGACTAATACAACAATAACATAACTTTGGCTTCAAAAGAACTAAAAATATGACATAGCTTCTTTTCAGTCTTAAATTAAAAAAATTGCTTATAGCTGAAGTCAAATGCAGAAAAAAAATTTATAGAGACTCATTACCAGATTCATCTAGTTCGCAACTAACACAGAAAACTTTGGAATGCTGCTGACAAATAAATTTACCACATTTATGGCATTTATTAGGCACTTTTTTGTCACCCTTCCTAGGGCATGATGAACAGCGCCCGTGTTTAGCAGCCGATTGATGCGCAGCTTCATCTATATCATGCACCTCCCGAATACGGTTTTTTGTCGCTGAAGGAGTAGCTCTATGTTGAAGGCGACGTTTTTGGTGGTCTATTACCAAGGCCGATGCTATTTTTTTTAAAAAAATACGCCATATGTGCGTCGGATTCTTTCATTCACAGCTTTATTTGACTGTCTTGATCCATATTGATAACTAAAAAAGTAAATAATCATAATAAGGTTTTGATAAAACTAAACATGGGTATATATAAATCAAACACACAAAAAAAAATGCAAAAATAAATCATTAGAAAACCAAAAAAATGAATAAAATAGAACCATACCTTCCGACAAGAAAAATCACGTAAGTGGGCGCATGGGGTCAGCGCTCTAGAGAGCAGCGACGCGTGCGCTTGCGTTGGCTGTCCGACCGCGACTGATTTAGGTACCCCGTGGAGAGAGAAGAAGCTAGCAAGAGCGTTGTCACATTCCCAAAACTGTAACCCATATTTTTTTCAATTTGAAAGTCTCGTGACCCCATGCGCCTAATTAAGGGTTAATATAGTAATAAGTTTAATATCTATAATAATATGGCCTTTTACAGTATAATATGATTTAAATAAATATTTTCGAAGATATTAAAGATTAAAAAATTGCGGGACGTAGCGTTTGCGGCAGAGCGGGCCGCTATGTTTTTGTATAATATGTTACCGGCCAAACCCGATTTCAGGACAAACTAGTTTCGCCTAAGCTAAACTAGTTCTTCCTATACGCGATAGGATTAACTTAACTTAACTTAGTACGTTATACCAATAATACAATGTACTCTGTGGTTATACGCTATGGTCTGGTCTGCTGTGGTTCATTCAATCAATAGTTCGTTTCATAGATCGTTCTTCTGTTGTCATTGTCAAACTGTTAATAAATGAAAATCAATGAAAAGTTGAACCATCACAAAAGCACGTTCTTATAAATAATGTTAAACGCTTATGTGTAAGCAAAATGTTGACTCCACGTTTTAAGTTAACTCAGGACGATAATCATGTATATATAACAGTGCACGCACCTTATACAAACATTGGTGATACAGAAATAGACGTAGATGGGGATAATTTTCTTTTTGTGTCGAGTCCCTACTTCCTGCGACTGCGTCTGCCAGGTAGAATCGTCGATAATGACTGCTCCAAAGGTTCGTACTTATGTGACTCAGGAGACTTTAAATTATCTTTCGACAAGGAGACCACAGGCGAACATTTTGAAAATCTAGATATGATCACAAGTTTACTGGCTCCAGCAGATATCCCTGACATAAATCCAGACTTAGTTGAAATGTTAGAAGACGGAATCACGCTAGATAACGGAAACAATGAAGATGACGATTGTTATAATAAGTTTTCATATGGATTTGCAAACAAAATGACAACAGAATTCAGCAACATTGGTGTCGAATTCCCACAAGTTTTTGAACTAAGAGTTCCTGAAACAGTATCTATTCAAGACCGTCAGGCTAAGAGAGTACAATATGAAGATGGTAAATTCTCAGCAGACCACTACCTAGCTGACTTTTATGATAATGAACTTCTTGAACCGTTTCTAACAGCTGTAGCACCTTGGTGTAAATCAAATTTTAATAAACAGATTGAATTTTCTGAAGAAGAAGTAGGTGTACTAAAGGAACTACCAAACAAACACTATTTACTTAGTAAGAATGAGTACAAGAGTGTTCTGTGTGGATTGGTTGATATTCTCTATGGATATTGTTATGATAAACGAACTACTTTGAATGAAAGCACTGTAGAATCGGGTTGGACTATAAATAAACTGTCATCAACACTAAGCTGGTTCTGTACATTTCATGATATGACGCATGTACTTGTCGCTTCTTATAGACGAGCATTGATTTTTCCAATATTCAGAAATTTTGAACTGTGTATTAAAGTAAAAAATGATCTTGTAAGTCTGTTTAAAAGGGGAAAGAAATTCGTAGTAAAATGTATGATTGAAATATATCAAATGTTTAATGCAAGTAATGATGCAAGATATATTCTGAATCAGTTATATATCAAAGATTATTTAATTTTCCTACAGAAATGTAGGAATGAGGATCTAGACGAGCTTTGCAATAACATAGCAAATATAGAAATATCAAAAAATGACTTAGAATTGGACATTGAAGAATTAGAGGTAGCTGCGGAATTGGTAAAACAAGAAGAAGAGTTAGACCGTATAATGGAAAATGAAATGGCAGTTAAAATGGCTTCCATGTCTTTATTGACAGGGTTACATAGAAAAAAACAAGTCTACATTAACAATGAAAGTGATGATGAATCCGATTCCTCAGATAGCAGCGAAACCTCAGATGATTCCTCAGATGAACTGGATTCTGATGATGACCCGTCCTGACAGTTCCGTGGCTGTTAGCCGTTCACCAGTAAAGGCTTGTGAATGATGTCTTCAAACTGTGCGGACTAAATAAGCAATAAAATCAGTAAAATTGTCTATATATTTGGTAGCATTGTAGGCTGTTCTTTATTAACCTTTTGACTGCCACAGTCATATATAGATGACAAACCAAAATGCGCCTAGCACGCCATTGTCACAATGTCATGACAGACTATTAAACGTAAATAAAACCTATAATATAACATCTATTATAATTACGAACTCATTACTATTTTGTAGGTATTAAAGTATGAATTTGTAGCTTGGAGCTGAGGGCACGTTTTTGTTTGTTTGCCGTGTCGTTAAAAAGGTCAAATGTGCATGGAAACATCTTGACACTGAATGTAAGGCGATTGGCACACTGCCCCGCATCACAGAGCGTGGCGCGGTAAGAACACACACATGTTGTTTGCCAGTATTTGCCTTTGATATAGAAAACACGCGTAGTCCAACACACTGAAGACGTGTTCATGCGTAGTGTTGCAGATCACAAAATCGCTGCGCACCACGCTCCGTGATGCGGAGCAGTGTGCCAATTGCCTTACTGTTCTTTAAAGTAAAACTTTGTGTCTTATTATATAAGAATTTAATTTACATAATTAAGTGAAGTTAAATTTTATCATTCACTTAAGTTTCTTAGTGTAAAATCGATAGAAATGAATCGAGCACTTACACACTTATTATTATATCATGTTAACCCTTTCAGTGCCCAGCATTGTATTGTTAGCATTGTATTGTATTGTTATGTAATGTGTCTCAGGTAATAATAAGTTAAATATATAGTCTACAATAAATAAATATTCACTTACGTATCTCAATGTACTGAATTAGGCAGTGACACAGTTATTATTAATATAATAAGTAATATTAAGTTGGTTAAAAGTGTAGTATATCTAAATAAAATATTCACCTAAGTAGGTATCTGAATGTAAAATGATTAGTAGTTAATTAGGTACTTACACAGTTATGTTATTATTGTAACTCAGTAAAGAATTGGCAATACAGTATAGTTAAATGTGCAGCCTATTTTTTCATTTAAATAAATATTCACCCAACTTTCCGACTGCAAAATCAACAGTAGGTACATACATCGTGCCATCACGCCTGTATTCTCCGAAGGGTTAGGCAAAGGCGTACCAATGTACACCCACAGTTAGCCGGTATGTTTTAGGTCCCATTCCCATGTAATAGGGGGCGAGTCTATTGCTATTAAACGGGCACAAATCCAAACTCCGAGTTACTACTGAGAATTTCATAGAAAGACCCAATACCACTTTTTGCTCGACCTGGGAATCGAACCCAAGACTTCTAGCGTAGCAGTCGCGCTTAGGACCACTAGGCTACCAAGGCAGTCATTAGTCATGAACGATAAATTGTTTTTGAAATGATATGGTATAAAAAGAAAAAGAAAAATTAAACAAAAAATTAAATTACCCACATTGTGGAAATTATAATTGCAGTTGTCTATAGGCATATTCATATCCATACATATTTTAAGGGGTAATAGGTAAATAGCTAAAATCGGCCGTGAAAGATTGCATGGGAGGTCTACCAGTTTCTAAATTGGAGACTTGGAATTTTCAATCTTTCTATCGTTTTTGAACGATAGAGTGAGGAATGAAATTATAAATAAAAATAAAATAAAATAAATATCTTGGGACAACTCACACACATGGCTAACTGATCCCAAGCTAAGCAGAGCTTGTGTTATGGTAACCAGACAACTGATATACATACTTACGACACGTTGCGGATTAAAAGAGGATGTAGTGACAAAGGTTGAAAAGAGTATGCTTAGATGGTTCAGTCATATTGAGAGGATGAGTGAAAGGTGACAAACAAGAGATTTATATGAAAGATGTGATTGGCAATGCTGGGAGGGGATGCCCTAGAAAGATCTACCCTGACCTTATTGGTGAGGTTCTTCAAAAAGGTCAGCTGCGCAGTATCTACTCGTAACCGGCGTGCTTGTAAGACCAGATGTATGAAAGTGGATGAGGCGAAAGGAGTATGTAAGGATCCTAGCAGGTGGCGTTCCGTGGTTTCTGCCTACCACCATGGGAAAAGGCATGAGTTTATGTATGTATGTATGAATGTACTTGGAATTTTGTCTTTAGGCTTTTGATTTATGAAATAATTACAAAGTAAACTCTGTTTAATTATGTAAGTATTAATAATTTTATTACTAGCATTTAAATAAACATAGGCTAGTCAAACAAACTCGCTTACTTCCTGATATGAGATAAAAAAAGATATAAACTTTTATTTAGTATCTAGGTACCTACCTACTACATATAAAACAGTACAATATTTTAATAAAAAGTCATTACTACAGAACTTAGATAGATAACAGCTCTTAAACGCTACAAGTTACTAGGATTCTAAGTCGTTGTTTGAGCCCAGAAACTGGATGAAAACAAACACTTAAAATTGTTTTTATTGCTTTGTATTTTTAACAACGCTTAAAACTAATTACCTTCCCATAATCTGTATTAGCGTCTCCGCACACGACCGATTTTTTGACCGATAATCGGAACGATTTTTGACAGATTTTCGGCGAGAAGAAATCTGTCAGAAATCGGTGAGGTGCGGAGACGCTTAAATAACAGGCAACACTTCTATTCGCCACCATTCTAATGAACGGGGTAAGTTCCTACGTAGACGTACAGAAATAAAATAGTCACATTGCGTCCAAGTGTTGAACTTGCCTATTTTTAACAATTAAAAAGTTTAGTCTGGTATGTACATGACGATGACTAAATTGTCATACAGCAAAACTGCATTTAATGGTTTTTGAAAATACGCTTGCCACACTCTGGAATCGAACCGACTAAAATCCGAAAAAATAGCACATGTACCTACTTTTATGGCACCAATCTATAGGGTCAATCATAAGGATCAAATCTCTCTGCAAACATGGTAAATAAAATTAAACAAAAACCATGAAATCTAAACTTGTTTTATTCGAACGAAAAAAAAAGCACCTGTATATAATAATAAATATGGGTATACCTTCGTTAATTAACGAGATATATTTGGAATTTAATCTAAGTAATATACCTGTTAGCGTCGATATTTAGGAATATGGCCGGTGTCATAGTAATACTCGAAACCATAATCGTAGTTCTCATAAATGTATTCTCCAATATATAGCAAAGGTGATCCCCATTTTGAATCTTCAAATCGATCGTCCAAGTATAAACATTTTATAAGGCCCAAAAATGCATCATACATGAAGTCCAATACGGGCCAGGTGTCAATCACAGTGAAATAATGAGTCGTTTGCATTGCTCTGAGCTTCAAGGAAAACGAGCACATACCAGCCATGCCATCTCTACGCCAACCGTAGTTTTGATAAGTAGCATGCATTCCACCACCTGAATCGAATCCAAACCTGCCCCAATATTCTCCCTTGACACAATGGTACCAATGCCACTCGCTCTGGAAATAAATAGTCAAAGTCAAATCATTTATTTCAATTCATTTCAATTAGACCATTTATAGGCACTTTTGACCGTCAATTCCATGAGAAAAAAATTGAATCTAGTTGCCCATTCCAAAAGGTAGTTTTGTGTGCAGGGAGAAGAATGGGAACGAAACATACTCTTACTACTGATACTCTTTTAAACTACTACTACTGCTACAACAACTACTCCATACATTCTCTTAAAAAAAAAAATATTACTCTAAGTTGTACTATACATCAATTCCAGCCAGTTTTTCGCCATTCAATATGAGATCAAATCCGCTATTTCTAATAGTTGGTAAAGAAAATCTTTTTTTATATCTTATTTAGAACCTACCAAGTTGTTTGCCGTAAACCAATTTTGAACCTGAAGAATTGAGTTATTTACGTCGTCAAGATATTTAGAAAATCTGTTGAATGGACCCAAAATAGAACCTGGAGGAACGCTTATTGTCATTTCAGATCCCAATGGGTTTACGCCGTTCACCTGAACTTTAATCTGTCTATTTCCCAGGTATGATCTTATTAAATCAAGAGGTAAGTTCAAATAGATAAAGTATAGGTAATATCAAATTCTTAAAAATCTGAACCGGCTTTCCAATAATGGGTCCCGGCTTTGAAAGTCTAGACTACAGTACTCAAGGGCCAAGGCCTACCGGGGCTGCGGGTTGTTCGAAAGAGATACCGCGCCCCCGGAACGCAAAGGGCACATGAAGGAACATAGATGGTTTTTAGTCAGTAAAAGTCTGACACTCCCTCCCGCCCCGCCCAGGACGGGAGGGGTCATTTGATGATTTTACCATCTTTAAAAAAAAAAAAAAAAAAGACTACAGTACTTAAAGTCTAGAGTTGACTGGTTTTTATCTTTTTAATCAAAGTTCATTTTTTACGCAGACGTGTTTATTACCTTTAGTTTACTTTCTTCCCCAATTAAGTTGGGGTCAGCTTCTAGTCTAACCGGATGCAGCTGAATACCAGTATTTTACATAGAGCGACTGCCTATCTGTCCTCCACTAACACCTATCACGGCAAAACGATACCCTTTGTCACACCTAGGACCCCACGCTTAAAGTCACAACTCATTAGAGCCACCCGGCACCCACTCCGCACCACCGCCTCGTGCGGTTAGTATTCTTTATATGGACTTGTATGGGTATGCGCTCACTACATCAACTCCGTAACGTTACCGGATCGCCTCAATCGTAAGCCCTCCACGCGCGGACGGTGTGTGGACCACTCGGTGACCACTTGCTGCTCGCACACTTGAAATACTCGAAAATTCGTGGAGCAAGCGAGATCCAGTCGTTGACCACGCGGCGTTCACTCGTTGAGCGCGTGGGGTCCACTGGTTGACCACGCGACGGTTTGGTAATAACGCGGTGTCCACCCGTGGACCACTTGTCGACAACGAGTGGACGCCGTGCGGCGAGGAGGCGGTGCGGAGTGGGTGCCGGGTGGCTCTAATGAGCCATGACCTTTATACTTGCGACCACGATGCTGACAGGGTAGTCATCAGTGTATAGGTACTGTAATGACTAAAATGGTTAACATCTATAACAATTTGAGGTCAGTAAAATATGAACTTAGTTAAGCTCATTCATTTTTTCACAATTTAACACAACAAAGGAAAAAATAGACGAATTTCGAACTTCAGATGGATGTCTATCAGAAACTAAATAGTAGTTAGCTATAAATAATATGAGAATATGTTATAGTTACCTTCGGACATGGGATCACGTGTTGTCTTGTTTTTACGATATATCTAAACCAAGGCAAAGGCCTCCTTCTATACGACTTCATAAATTGATATCCAGCGACGGTATAAACGTCACCCCATCTAGGCATTGTCGAACTATATTCAAACCTTCAAACAAAAAAGAATTATTAAAAAAATATATAATAAATATTTATGATTATTAGAATAATTTTGAGGAAGCCGCTTTTTCCATACAACGAGTAACGGGGCCTCCGTTACTCGTGGTATGGAAAAAGCGGCACGTATATGTTATAACTTGATACTAAAAAGCAAAAAATAAAAATCTTTTTAACAAAAAAAACAACCCCCCTAAAAAATAACTTTAACTTTGGAAGTCGGAGGCAATATACTGTGGCAATACAAAACAACAAACAGAACCAACACCGCCGACTTCCAGTTTTTGAAGGCGGTTGTTTTTTTTTTTGAAAAGTTTTTTATACTCGATTATTAGTTAACTATTACATTAGCTTACCATCCAGAAGCCCCTCGATCACAGATTATGACATTATGTGTACCTAAACTCCAACCATTAAAAGTGTATGTAGCAACCCAGATCGAAATATCGTACAATACTGGTATGGGATGGGAAACATTTGCTTCGTAATCATATTTGTACTAAAAACAAAAAATTACAATTAATAAAACAAACAAGAAATCAGTGCAAAAAAAGTAGAGCGATTTTTCCCAAAAATACTTGAAAATGCTCTCGACGTCACCGGTCATCGTCGGATGCCGACGTTCATACATACATACATATATAATTCCATGCCTTTTTCCCATGGGGGTAGCCAGAAACCACAGAACGCGACCCACTGTGTTTCTTACATACTCTTTTCGCCTCGTTCACATTCATATGTCTAGTTATACAAGCACGTCGTTTACGAGTACTGCGCATCTGACCTTTCTGAAGAACCTCACCAATAAGGTCAGTGTAGGTCTTTCTAAGGCACCCTCCCTGCGCTAAATAGGGAATAGTAAGAACAATATCCACCCGACTAAATTCCGGTCATGAAGGACAATCTTAAAGGAGATAAACCAAGTACGCAGAAGATATTGGTGTCGATTCTGTTAACAGAATCGACACCAATATCTTGCACAAGCTAAACTTAATTTAGCCTATTTCTATCTTTTTCTCTCCAATAAAACAAGAAAGGGACGGACACTCAGAACGCATTGATTAAAAACACGGAAAAGTTCAAGGCATAAATAATTTGTCATCTCTAACTTAGTTCGAAGGTATTACCGTCCTTTTCTTTCGCTGTATGTTAGTAAGAGATGTCAATTCTCTAATTTTAGTTTGTGAACAAGGGAATCGGCACCATTGTAGTGCATAATTAGTGTGTTTGCAAACACAGGTGTATTCCTACTTCAATCAGTGTAATAGTCCAATTGGATGGGAATCTTGCACGACTGGGGATAGAGTTGGCACAGGACTAACGGCTTCGCATTATAAAGCACGGATGCATCATAACACTTCCATCAGGCTAGATGCCTGCTTAGATGTCTGGCTAGATAAAGATTCGACTTTAGAACTCAATCGAAACACAAAATGTGTTATAAAACGAGGAGCCAATCTTATTTTTTTGCTCAATACTCTAGTAGCTAGGTCTTTCAATATGATATGCCTGCGTCTCGGGCTCTTACTCGTATGACTGTACGAGGGACTAGAATGATGAATACGATAGTGAGTGACTTGAGCAGGTTGGAAGTGATAGGGGTCATCACCAGCTTCCCAATCGACGACTGGCGCCTATTATTTGTTATTCATAGACACTTAGGGTGAGATAAATTGACATTTCTTAGTACATGCTATGTAGTAGATATCATATTATTGGCGTGGAATTTTAACATTACAAGAGGAAGACAGAGGTGGCACTGAAAGCAATTAACAACATCTTAGTCAAAGGACATACTAAGTAATGTAAATTATTTATTGCCTTCGGGCCCTTAAGCGTACACTTACGTCTGGGTGAATGTGTATCCTCGCAGGCGTGAAATACAGAGAGGAGTTGTAACCTCCAGCATAGGTGTCGTACCATCCTCCAACTACATTTTCCAAATTTAACAAGTGTCCATATGACCTTATTATTAGTACAGTGGGTGTCGCTGCCGTCACGACGTGTTTGGTGGTTATAACGGCGCAACCAGCAAGCAAGATGTACCGTCTATACACGGTACAGCAATAACAGCCCAACCTCTGCTCAGCATGCTGTTTAGATAAATGTTATTATTAACAATTAATGGCACCATTTCACCTATGACATATCGAGCTATTACCGCCGACTTAGCGTAAGCGACATTTTTACCTAAACTGCGTTTTTCATCGCAAACGACATTTTAAACTATAACGGACCATGCCTCGTCGACCTTCCCGCCAAAATAAATTAGTTATTTAAGTTATAGCAAATGCTAATTCACATTAATAGCGCAATTATTAGCAAAAATATTTAAAAAAAACCTTCTGTAAAATTTGGTTTTTGTCGGTTACGCTAAGTCGGTGGTAATGGCTCGATATGTATTATAAAAAAAATCAACAAGGTCAATTCGCACGGTTTATTAGGTCCAGATAAGGAGTAAGTGTTCTAATTGGGTAGATGACACCACTAATCAGTTGACGTACTTTTTATGAGCTGTTAAAACGCGTTTCCCCGACATACTCGTATTTCCTATGACAATACCAAACTATGACGTCACTTTTATGTCACCTCAATTCACTATTTTTTTATTTCAAAGCAACTCAAAATCTTTTTTGTTTATTGATGAGTTTGAAGTTTGAATTCATATTAGTTGCACCTTCTCACAATGAAATGTGTATCTTTTCGTGTAGTAAATAAAGTTATATTTTGAGTAGCTAGCGTTGCGTCTCGGTGTGAACTGACCCTTAGGCCCCGTTCCCACTACGCCGGACCGGCAGATCTGCCGAAAACCGGATGGCGGACAGAGTGTTCACATTACACCGGATACCGGAAGAAATTCACAGTTGAATTTGGACCTGCGCGCACAATGGACGACGAAATTGTTGTGTTGTGGTGGTATCTTAATAGAAGGCAAAATAAAAGAAAACATTGGGTACACCCTATTTTAAAACTCGTTCACATTACTCCGGGCCCGGTCGTTTTACCGGCAATTCCTAGTGACAAAACGCTCGGTAAAAATGCCGGGCTCGGCAAAAATGCCGGACCCGGGATAATGTGAACAGCTTCATATAAATTGTACAGCCACTACTAGCCCTTCCGGCAGATTTACCGGCGCGGCAAATCTGCCGGTCCGGCGTAGTGGGAACGGGGCCTTAATGCTTCTTATTTCTGCCAAAACAATATTTATTTTAAGACTTAGGGCCTCCGCCTACGTCCTACCTTTTGTAGGACCAAATATCGGACCTTTCAATAGGTCCGTAGTTATGTGAGACCGACTTCTTATAGGACGTGTGCGTTGGTATATTAGAATTCATATGATCTATTCTCTCCGACAAAAAAATCGGTTACCGATTGTCTGACGTGGGCGGATAGCCTTACAGTTGCAGAACATAATATTGTACCTACAGTTGGTCGTCGCGAGACATATAAATAGAAAAATCAACTTAGGAGGTTGATTTTAGTTGAACTAATCTTATCAAAGTTAGAGTGAACAGGCCATCGTAGACTTTGTCTATGTCACCTTTGACCAAGACTAGAGCCAAGAGCTTAACCATCTAGAATAAAAAAGAAAAAAAGAAAAATTGTTTTTACTTACATACTAAAGGCGCTAGACCTACTCGTTATTTTATCAAAGGCAAAAATAAAGATACCGGAATATGTACAAAGAACAAAGCTTTTTGGTACACAGGCAGCTTAATTGCGATTACTTTTAAACAATGTTGTGAGTGTGTTGAACAGTCAATTCTTTTAAATAACTCTCTTAAGTATGTCATAAGCTTAAAAAGTAATTACGCATACAATTAAAATAAATATTGGCAGGGTAGTAGAAAGATGAATATAATTTTGCCTGTATACCAAATAGTTTTGCTGACTGTACCTACAAGTATTTACTAAGAGGACTCGCATCCTGAGGATTCCACCCGACAAGCTGTGCCCGCCACTATAAATATGAGATTGTTATTGAAAAACAATTTTATATGTGACTTCATGACTTGATAAATTACTAATAGGGAAATATGCATATTTTTTTTCAATCGCATTTGTTAACAAAATATGCAAATACCATAGTAGAGATGACAAAAAGTGAAATTAAAATTAAAATCGGCCAAGAAATACGGCCGTTATAAGCATTTTATACTATTAATTACGCACCGATTAGACAGAGAGATCCGACATGGACTGTGACGTCACATGTCACTACGGCCATATGATCTCCGTTTAAGATTTCGTGTTGCTAGGAAAAGATAGAAACAAATCTTCGATGACTTTTACCTTTTTGTTTTTTTTCAGTAATTCGAAAAATTGTTTCAACAAACTAAAAAAAACATGCATTCCCTATATTCGGTTTATTTTTTCTAGACCTTGCTTTTTACCACACGGTTATAGATCAACAGAAAGTATCATTCCAAATTAAACATTGTTTCGGGTAAAAAAAGGCCTGACCTGCGAATTGTACCCGACTCGACTAGACAGACAGTCCTGCATCATAATCAGAGGTCGTTGATGTCAAACGTAGAGGACAATATGGATATGCCTCCAAAATACCGGAACTTCATATTTATTGTGATATTTGTTCCGGAATTTTGAAATTAGCACGGATTTGTGTTTAAAGTGAAAAACGTATTAATAATATCAATCTAGCCAGTGTTAGCTAATGGTGAAAGAAATCAGTATTATATTTTATACAAAAATACTTTGGAATAGTTACACCGTATTTTGTCCCATACTGTTGAATTAGAAATGACGCTTGACATTAAGAGACAAAGCTTAGACAGGGCCTTTTGTTTCTTTATCTCATGTTCATCTATGTTCACAACGCATTGACCGGAACTTTTTCCGGTACCTACTTCCCGCACATTATGGATAAAATGGCATGTCCATATTATAATATCTTGATGCAAGTATATAAAATCAACCTACCTACTCCGACCTCTGATCATAATGCTATACTATTTAGCTCCTTTGTTTCTAATTAAACAATTAATTATACTGACCCTCCAGTAATAATACCTCCAGTAGCCGGCGTAGGCTTGTTTGACTGGGGGGGAATTTCTCATGGGTCGTTCTAACTCACATGACCTTCCTTCGTCGTACATAACATGAATTTTTTCTTCAACACGCCAATCAGGTGTAAGGTCTGTAGCCCTAATCTCCCAATCTGTACCATTGATATACGTCGTCATAGCCGTCGTGAAATAGCCTGGATAATGATATTTTTCTAATTCTGGATATTCCCAATCCCCCCACCAGTTAAAGAAGAATGCATACGACGGTCTGTATATATAAACGAAAACCGAGATGAACCTGAAATTAACAAATAAAATCAAGACAAATACGGTTTTTTGAACAACAATGGGGTGTGTAATGGCTGATGGCGTGCGCAAAGCGGCGGACGGCGGAGACCACAAGATTACAAAGAACTATGCTAAAAAAACCTAAGCTTGGCACAAATAAAACGTATCTCAATTTTGTATAACCGTGGTACGATGGCTAAATGTAAGAAATTGCTGTTTGTTTAGTGGTAGGTACTTGGTGAGCATTCTCCTTTATCAATTGAATTTCATAGTTTTATAGGGCATAACGCTCCGAAGCCCAACAACGAGCATTGAAATAATACAACGTGTAACGTTAAATGCGCAAAACTTGAAAATAGTTTGATCGGAATAACGAGCAGAATCAAATGATCTTTTTAATATAGGGAGTGTCAGACTTTTACTGACTAAAACCCACCCATGTTTCTTCTTGTGCCCTTTGTGTTCCGGGGGTCGGTATCTATTTCGAACAACCCGCAGCCCCGGCATGCGGCAGTCTGCCAGTCTGCACAGGATATTACTGTGCGTGTTACTAGTTAACATAGGAATTTGTTGTGTCGTACTACAGTAACCCTGGTATTTTTTTAAAGCGTCGTAAAATGAACGTGAAAAATTTTTAAGCGCGCGCAAGCCACTGTGATTAATAAGAATAAGAATTTTTGAAAACAAACATAAAAATTAGATTAAAAAAAGTGGTAAGACTTCGTCTAAGACAACCATGGCTTAAATGGTTCTAAATTGTCTGTACTATCTTCGAATTAAAGTTTTGCACCCATCTTCCAATCACCCTGTATAATTATTATCTTTGGTTATCTTAAGCTGGCTACACATATATTTATTTATTTTTACAAGTGAGAAATCATCAAACGCCTTCTTCCGCCCTGCGCGGAGCGGATGGGAGTGTCAGACTCATGCGGACTAGAACCCATCCATGTTTCTCCTAATGCCCTTTATGTTCCAGAGCCGCGGTGACTCTTTCGAATAAACTCCGCAACCCTGGCAGGCACTGGTCTTGGTGGGCCCCGTACGTACGGTCAACAAAAGAGATAAGTAACCAGACCGTCTAATATAGTTGAAGTTTTCTTTCAAACCAGTGGTCGTTTTTAAATGAAATTTAATTAATTTAATAAACTGTTTATTTTCTATTATTAAAAATTAAATTCATTAAAAAAACTTCTATCGGTTTTCGAAAAACTTTGAATTTATTAGGCGACCCTGGTTACTTATCTCTTTTGCTGACTGTACGCTACACATATACGTATTTTAGGAGAGCAAAGAAATAAAATTACTCATCAGACATTATCAGATATCTATGTTAATAATTTTGAGTTTGTTTGAACCGAATAGGCTACAACACTACTGAACCGATTTTAATCATAAATCCAATATATTAAAACCGTGTTACATAAAACTGAAATAAAGTTGCAACGTTTTTAAGTGAAATGGCGGTTTTAAGGTCTTTAAGGTATTTTAGCGTCTGCCCATACGACCGAAAATCGGCCCGATTGTTGGGCCGATTCTCGGTCGTTTCCTGCCGGCGCGGTGGCGAAGAAATCTGTCAAAAATCGGGCCGATTATGACCCTTAACACGCGTCTCAAACGTACTGATTTTCGTAAATAAGAAAATCAAAGTTAAAAATTTACTAGCCTCTGCCCGCGACTCCGTTCGCGTTAAATCTAAATATATATAATTCAAAGGTGTTTGTTATATAATCCACGGGAATCGTACATTTTTCCGGGTTAAAAAGGTCACCTTTTTTATAATTCATACAGTTCTATTTTTACGATATGTTAACTTTTTGCGCGACTATTTGAACCATATTGTATGTACGTACCACCAAACCTGCATCTTGTTTTCGTTAGTTTTGACACCATTTAATATCAAACTACAAACATTTTGAACCTCTTGCGAACGAATAACAACTACAAATACACACAAAGGTGGCATTGCAATCCCTTTTATAACGATTATGTAAGAACTTGTGTTGCCATCGTTAATTGAAAAACCATATCAGTGTAGAAATGCATTCCATTAGCTAAAATCGCACAATCAAAAATGGTTATATTTTGCAGCGCATACATCACGCCTGTATTCCCCGAAGGGATACGCAGATATGTACCAATGTACACCCACTGTCCGCCGTCTAGTGTAGCAGTCGCGCTTAGGACCACTAGGCTAACAAGGAAGTTATGAGAACAAAGAGTTAGTAGTATGTGGTAGTATTCATTGCGAGCAGGGATCCATCGCGCCACTTCGCACTTCACTTTGCTTAGAGCAGTGCGATTCTCTAAGCCTCACTTCGTAATTCGAAAGCTGAATCCGCAGTGAGATTACAAACGATCACGCCGCCGCCGGTGACGTCGCCACGACGAACGCATACTAAACCAATGACAAGTTGGTTCGTTATCGAAGTGAGCGCGATCACTTTGGTGAGACTCGTTTTCGAGTTTGCATTTTAGAGAATCGCACTACAGTAGTGCAACGCAAGTTGGGATGGCAACGCATTTGCAAGGCCTTTGGTTTTGCATACTTGCTAATGTCTATAGGCAGTGGTCGGCGACCACCAAGCATTCAACGATATACCTATATAAAAAAATAAGTATAGTATGAGCCGAATCTTTTATTGAGAGAATTTAACTTTTTCAATGGCAACACTTAGGTTTGTTTTGTTTGTACGTGTTTATTCCGGATTTCAGAAAGAAAGGCACAGTATTTGTGTCATCTTAAAAATTCGTGCAGAGTGCAATGATGAACAATGTCCATTATCTGCAACACAAAGATTATTTCTCCGAAGCGAAGATACTTCGTGAGCAGGAGTAATGTTGCATTTTTGTTGGTTAAAACACCTAATGAATATTTTTGGCCCTTGACATCAAATAGGTTGAAGACCCCTGGTGTAGATGACACCAGGGGTCTTCAATCTAATGCCGGAAACAGTCCCGAAATTTCGAAACGACGTTACTTAATGTTCGATCGGCCTTTTACTAAGTCACAAGCTTGTTCGTGCCTTTATTGACGTCGAGGATGCAATTGCTGAGTTTTGTTAATATCTGTAAGAATTTCAGTAAGTTTAGTACAAATATTTTTGGCATGCTTTGTTTTTAGGGTGATTGGCTGGGTGAATTTATTTCAGGCTGCCAATATAGTTCTAGATACTAAAATATTGGATAATCTCTCCCTGGTCGTTTCGGATTACTGACATGGGCATTTCGTTGCGGGAAGTAAGACACAATCGTTTCTCCGGGATTTCATTGCTTCAGCGCTTATCTGCCCCCCCTAGCCAAGTCACAAACGATAGGCCCCCCTAGGCTGGTGATCTCCACTGTTGATTCTGGTTTTTAGGAGTTGTAATGGTTGGGAATAATGTGGCGGATTTGTCCCATATAACAAAAATGGCATGGGTGTGGGTATCCAACATTTTGACTAGGAGGAAAGAGAGAAAGGAAGGAAAAGGAAACATCTGGATCTGCTGAGATCTAAATTTTTCTGTAGTTGCATGACTTGCCTTTTTTTTTTAAATCTTGGGACAACTCACACACGGCTATCTGATCCCAAGCTAAGCAGAGCTTGTGTTATGGTAACCAGACAACTGATATACATACTTATATAATTTATAAATACATACATAATATAGATAAATCACACCCAGACACAGAACAAACAATCATGCTCATCACACAAAGTTTGTCCTGGGTGGGAATCGAACCCACGACCTCCGGCTTAGCAGTCAGGGCCACTAACCGCTAGACCGACAGGCCCGTCTGTAAAATTATTAAGTCTAGAAATCCAGGATCAGGCCCATCTTTTCCATTTTTTAAGGAATAAGCAGAGATCATGTATCCCCTCCATTTTGACGGTCACCGCGAGTGTACCTAACAAGTTATGCATCGTAAACATTAGATATAATGTATAGTCTAGGTCTATTTAAAAGTCTAAGTTGGCAAATGACTGACAGACAATCGCAAACGCCACGCAAGGCGGTCGGATCATTGAAATAATATCTAATAATTAAATAATATAAAAAATATAAAACAATAGTTTTGTGAACAAAGAAGATCAAGGATATACTAGGTACGTTGCTATATTTATTTAGATTTAACAAAAAATACAGTCATGTGAAAATTATGGGTAAGTAGCTTCACATTTTTCTAGTGTAAAAACATTTTGTTTCTGAAAGTAGATAAAGTACCGGATAGCCTTTTTTTACGTCTGGGTATTTATAATTATTATACGGCCACAGGTGTTGCCAGTGGGGCGATTTAAGAGGTTCAAACGCTCCACGAAATATTCCAAATATTTTATAAACATATTACCTACTTCAAGAAGATTTTATACTTACACAATTTATTTAGTAAAATAATTATAAAATCCAACCAAGTTGTTTTGCAGTATTCACAATATTATTAAGTAAGGTCACTAAGGACTAACGAATGTCACTAAGAACATAATCTCATTCGACACTCTAAAACCCCGGGTAGGACGGTTGGGTACAGATTCAATATTATTTTATAACCGACTTTAATAATACCTAACAATAATACCTTAATAATAATACCTATTACTGTCCCACTGGGGTAAAGGATTCTTCTTAAACACAGAAGGCACGAGCATTGATCACTAGACCACGCTTGCTCAAGGCGGAATATTGATTTCAGACTTTATATTACTTACAATTTGAGGTTTCCTTACGATGTTTTCCTTCACCGAAGTTAATTATGTCCAAGATTAACTTAGAAAGCACTGTACACATACGTATAGTAAAAAGATCAAATGTTTTTTCGATAATCTCAGTAACATCATTCAATTGTTTTTTCGATCAGAAACACAATAATGACACAAACCATCACGCTTGTATTCCCCGAAGGGTTATGCAGAGATGTACCAAAGTACCCATAGTCCGCTGGTATATTTAGGTCCCATGTTCTATTGCCATTAACCGGTCACAAATCCTAACTCCAAGCTGCTACTGAGAATTTCATAGAAAAACACAATAACACTTTTTGCTCGACCTAGGAATCGAACCCAAGCTTTAGCGTAGCAGTCGCGTTTACCACTAGGCTTTTTTTTATTTTTTTAAGACGTGAAATCATCAAATAACTTCCCCTGCCCTGGGCGGGGCGGGAGGGAGTGTCAGACTTTTACTGACTAAAACCCGTTTATGTTCCTTCATGTGCTCTTTGCGTTCCGGGGGCGCGGTATCTCTTTCGAACAACCCGCAGCCCCGGCAGTACCTACCACTAGGCTAACAAGGTAGTTTTTTCTGAAACTCTCGGGTTTCAGGATACTGATTTCGAGTTTTAAGATGTATCCAATCGGAATTCTGAATCAGAATTGAGTTCCGACGACTCGAGGAAAATGAATGAATAGGTAGGTACTTTGTATTTTTAATTAAGTAATATAATGATATTTTTTTTTTTCCCTCTTGTTTCTTTTATTTGTTTTTGTAACAATGCATTTTGTTATTAATTTAGTTTTTAAAATATTTTATATTATAATTATATATATATATACCATCACGCCTGTATTCCCCGAAGGGTTAGGCAGAGGTGTACCAATGTACACCCACAGTTCGCCGGTATATTTAGGTCCCATGTAATAGGGGGCGAGCCTATTGCCATTAACCGGGCACAAATCCAAACTCCGAGCTGCTACTGAGAATTTCATAGAAAAACCCAATAACACTTTTTGCTCGTCAATATATAATAATAAAATATAATAATATATAATAATAAATATATATATATATATATATATATATATATATATATATGTATATTTATATTATAATTGTTGTATAAAAATAACTAAGTAACCGAAACGACACCTTCGTAACCTCTGTTTTATGTAAATTACCAATAAAAAAGGATAAGTCGCCGTTTTGTTTTGATTTACATTTTTATTTATTTAAGTAAATAAAATACCTCATCTCGATGTTTTGACGACACGGTTGGCGCAGTTGCTCAGCGATTGACTGCTGCGCTGCGTGTCGCGGGTTCGATTCAGCACGGAACGATATTTGTATAACTTGCAGGTTCCGTTCCGGGTCTGGCCATTTGTGTATGTGAGTTTAATTTTTTGTACAGTCCGTGCCACGAAAGATGAGATTTGGCGAGTGTCTATTTGGAGCTTGCGCAGGTACTAAGTGTACGAAATAGTTATCCATAATTTGTATATCTATTCAGAGATTTTTTGATGACATTGGAATTAAAACAACATACAAAAAAATCTTCACAATATTTATTACAAAATAATAAAGTTGGAGGTCAAGTCTCATCTTTCGTGGCACGCACTGTAAACGCACCCCCGATACAAAAGAAATTACGTCTTTGGTTACTGCTCCCGTTGGTAGTAGCGTGAAGTTTTATATGTATAAACAACCATCGTCTTGAATCACTCTATGTATTAATGAAAACCTCATTAATATACGTTGCGTAGTTTCAAACATCTAAGAGTACAGAGGGACAGACGGCGGGAAGCGACTTCGTTTTATAATATGTAGAGCTATAGGTACTCCTGTATTACAACACACCACCACGCCTGTATTCCCCGAAGAGTTAGGCACAGGTGTACCTCTGTACACCCACAGTTCACCGATATGTTTAGTTCACATTTTATAGGGGCGAGCCTATTGCCATCATCCGGGCACTCCTGTATTAACCCTAAAATATCATCCATAACAGTGGTATACATTTCGTGACCGGCTTCTATAAACCCGTGCATTTCAGGGTTGAAGAACATTGCATCACGATGCCTCCAGAAGAAGAATGTGGCCTGTTCCACCGAACAGAAGATGAAGTGAAGGCAGTGCGTCAAGTCTTTGGTCTGACAGAGAACAGCGTAAGAGAGGGAGTGGATTCAATCATGGAATGGTTTCAGAAACAACCGCATCTAGTTCATATTGAAATCTGTAAGTAGTAAGACGATCGATTATTGGCAGGGCTGATTTTTGACAGGGCTGATTTGTGACAGGGCTGATTTGTGACAGGGCTGATTTTTGACAGGGCTGATTTGTGAAAGGGCTGATTTTTGACAGTTTCCTCTCGCCGACGAAGAAATCTGCCCAATAATCGGTCGTGTGCGGAGACTCTAAAATTTTTGCATAGATTCAGTATATAGGTACACTCAGCAACAAAAGTAGATTAACATTTCAGATTTTTTAATCCTTATTATTGAGCACACTATCAAAAGAAATACAAAAAAAGATATAAAAAAATTAAGATAAAATGAATGGTCGTCCCTAAGGCGCTTTGCACATGGTGCAACTTATGTTGAAGCAACTATCAACCCTTTAAAAGTTTCCTGTAAAAAGTTGATAGTTGCTACGTTTACGGTTGCCGCAACTTTATGGTAATCTGCTACTTTCATAGCAGAGTTGCTCAATCTACGCAGTGATCTTTAAAAACGGGTATAACATTTAATAGTTGCTAGTTGCGGCAATTAGGAACTAACTTAATCATCGATTACAGCAACTGAAAACTGTTGACGATCATATCGGAACTCGAAACTCGGGTTGCTATGTGTGCGCAGTCCAATTGAAATATATGTAAAAAGCTAGTTGCGAGTTGCTAGTTGCTGCAATAGTTGCTCTATGTGCAAAGCGCCTTAAAGTGTTGATAGTGTTGAAAGCTTAAAAGATGGATTTTCTTCAACAGCCAGACCATTTGTGGAGATGATGATAATTATAGCTAAAGGATCCATTGAGAGAGCAAAGGAGAAGATAGATAACTTCTTTAAATGTCGTTTGTACATGCCCGAATTATTCCAAGCCAGAAAACAAATTTTATGCAGTCCTAATAAAATATGGGACATGTAGTAAGTATCTTAGTTTGATCAAAAGACTTTGAAATTATGAGAGAGCCATTTTGTAAAATAGTCTTTGTATTTTTTCTTTGTTAGTTACTACAACGTTTTGTGTGCATGCAGAGTTTACCTATTATAAGTAACTGTTACACTTTATTCGGATTTATTGCTTGTTTTAGTGCATACAATTGTTAATAACCCAAATGTTAAACAAATATTTTTACCTTTCAGCTATATTATTGCGCTACCAAAACTACACGACACTAGAAGAATTCACATGGTAAAATTTGAAGCGGATTTAGTCAAATTTGACATTACAGAATTTTTCAGAAGAGCGTGTTTGGTAAGAAAATCTCTGTTCCAACGGATTATCCTTCGGAGGTATGAGAACAGCTCCGTTGAAAAGGGAGGATCCTTCGACCAGACAGGTGTTGTGTCTAGTGGGCTGCTGCCCGACGGTTGATGTCGGGATTTTGTATGTATGCTAATGTCGCGGGAACTTTGATAGCGATCTAGGCAACGTCAGTTTTTGCCGTAGTAGTTCGCATGCTGAGCGATAGATGTCACTATAATCCGATGTGCAATTTTGTAGGAAACAGTTGTGGTGCCTTAAAAATTAAGACATCCAGGAAGGACTAAGTTATAAATTGAGCGAATACGCGCTAAGGGCACCCCTCATGTGGGGTACAGACCTCAGCTTAGGGCAATACGGGACCCTATTAATTACTGAGACTTCGCTGTCCGTCTGTCACCAGGCTGTATCTCATGAACCGTGATAGATAGACAGTTGAAAATTTCACAGATGATGTATTTCTTTTGCAGCTATAACAACAAATACTAAAAACTAGAATCAAATAAATATTTAAGGGGGCTCCCATACAATAAACGTGTTTTTTTTTGCAATTTTTTGCTCGATATTGATAACGGCAGCAGGTAGACGCTTGGAACATTCACAGAATGTATAGTAATATTCACTTTAAAAATAAATAATCAAATTCAAATAAAAAGATGAGAATTGTTGTTAAATGTTCTATTACTATACACATATTGTTTTACAGGAATAAGTGGCATACGACCACGACTTTCAGATGAGAATGTTTTCTTGTTTCATACTTTTTAGAACGTGATTTTTTTTGTAGTCAGGTTTTAGGTTTTTTAAACTTCTTTTTTATTGAATTTTCTTCTTCACTTTCTTCTTCAGACATCACTAATGGATACTTTCACCCCCTGAAAATTAGCTTTTATTTCAGATTCTAGAATTGCGAATGATCTACGACTATATGGCTGGTGACATATGGATTATCGATATGGAGCATGTGAGCTGGGCTAAGATCATCGTTCAAAATCCTTTAGTATACAAAAAAATGATGCAACTTTTCACGGTAAACCTTTTTAATAAAAAAATATACCATCACGCCTGTATTCCCCGAAGGGTTAGGCAGAGGTGTACCAATGTACACCCACAGTTCGCCGGTATATTTAGGTCCCATGTAATAGGGGGCGAGCCTATTGCCATTAACCGGGCACAAATCCAAACTCCGAGCTGCTACTGAGAATTTCATAGAAAAACCCAATAACACTTTTTGCTCGACCTGGGAATCGAACCCGGGACCCCTTGCACAGCAGTCGCACTTGCGACCACGAGACCAACGGGGCAGTTATCCTTTTTATCTATTATTATAAAGAACTAAATATTACTTAGTTTTAATCAAATTATTCTTATCGTCATATCAGCCGAATGCGGTTAATATTTTTAGAATGTTCCAAATTATACATAATTAATTAGGTTCTATTAAAAATAGTAGATTAAAAATTACGTTGTATTGAATAATGAATTCAAATGAACTAACATTTGAATTCATTATTCAATATAGCGCACAGTCTAGATTATATTAGCATTTAAATGTCTATAAAACTTAAAGGAATTCAAAAAAAAACGTACAGACCAAGATAAGAACGCACTGAATCTAATGGGACCAAAATTATCTCATTAGGGGGGGTAATAGCTTCCAAGACTTGCACTTCACGATACATACCATCACGCCTGCATTCCCCAAAGGGTTAATCAGAGATGTACCAATGTACACCTACAGTTCGTCAAGATGTTTAGGTACCATGTAATAGGGGGCGAGCCTATTGCTGCACTTTTAGCCAGGCAAAAATCCTAACTTCGAGTTGCTACTGAGAATTTCATGGAAAAACTCAATAACACTTTTTGCTCGACCTGTGAATCGGCTGATGGTCTGTGAGGACTGAGGGACCGCACTTTAAGGGCTGTAGTTTTTTTTAATTGTTTTGAAATTCCCAGATTTGTTCTACAATTGTTTTAAGTCTACTACGATTCTTATTTTGCGAAATACCAGTATGGTCCCTCAGTTCACACGCAGACCTAGCGAAGCAGTCGCGCTTAGGACCACTAGGCTAAATAAATGATAACGTTCCAGAAATCTCTAAACTGGAGGGTGTACGGGATCCACGTTATAAATATGGCCGGCCCAGCAAACATCATTCAGCTGGTTCTCGACTTCTTCAGACAGTTCATAGCTTCAGCCATCATGGAAAGAGTAGTCATCCACGAAAATTTGCAAGATCTGTATAAATACGTGCCCAAAGAATGTCTTCCTGATTACTACGGTGGCAACGAGTTGAGTTGGCACGAACTTATAGGTACGTAATTAAAAGTGGAAACAGACTTATAATAAGTATAGGCCACCGTAGACGCGGTCTGTGGGCGGTGAGCAATGGGTAGCTCACCGTCCGTACGTTTACTAACGATAGACCGTGTCGACGGCGCGTTCGTGTTCCACGCGCGCCTCAAGGAGATGTCAGCAAACTTGGAAGGGTCCACTGCGTTTTATCTATTTTAATTTGAGGTTATTACCCAGTTTTATGATGTGAAAATGTCATTGAAATTAGTTGCAGATTATTATTGCATCAGCTAAAGTGCTGACACTCTGATTGCATACAAAAAAAGGGGCGCGTTTATCCATATTTCCTTTATTCATATTTGATGATGCTTTTTTTTTTTAATTTAGAACTAATGTGAATGATATTTATTAACTTTAGTTTCACTTCTTCCACTAAGGAGAACCATGGAACTACTGAGGTTTGACGAGTTCGATTAAAGTCAAAGTCAAATCATTTATTTCAATTAGGCCATTAAAAGGCACTTTTGAACGTCATTACATAAAAAATCATTAATATTGAATCTAGTTGCCCATTCCAAAAGGTAGTTTCGTATGGAGAAGAACGGGCAAGAAACTCCATACATACTCTTTTAAATAACAATGTATTACAATAAGTTGTATAGTTACATTCATTCCATAAAAAAAATATATAAATGTAAAAACGATCTATCAAAAATAAAAAGTCACTCAAAGTACGTATTGTAACGTACTCAGTGCTACAAATTAGAGCTAAATTAATTATAATATTTAACGCCAATATTGTGATCGTAGATGATTACTTCTAACATTTCAAAGACAACGAATCAGTGTGTGAGTCAAACTCAAATGTAGAATTAATGTCGAGGAGAAAAACAATTAGTGGTCAAAACAAATTAGTTTTATGATTAAATAAGCAACCAGTTGATTTTGTCAAGAGAAAAGTCAAGAGAAAGTTGATTAAGTTTTGTTTCATTTGTTCCATTATCAAAGTGCACGGAACTACTGAGAAAAACGGTAATTTAAAAAACTAAAAAACCCGACTGCTATTCTTTAAAAATCCCTAAAACAAGATAAATTGTAGCAGTCGGGACCCATTCTAGAAATGGAGGATTAGTGAATTGAGAGCACATACCTATATTACATTGCAGATGGTCCCGAATGGGTCCCGACTGCTACAATTTATCTTGTTTTAGGGATTTTTAAAGAATAGCAGTCGGGTTTTTTAGTTTTTTAAATTACCGTTTTTTATTTTTTATTTTTTTAGTGTTTTAAAAAAGAAATTAATATACCCAGTATCACTCTTACAGTAAATACGAATCTACCGACACCTCTCAAACTAAAATCCATCGAGCCGTTCAGCCTGCAGAGCGAGCCAAACATTTGTATTTGGCGCCAAAAATCCGCCATTTTGTTTTTTTTTAATTTTTATATACCCAGTGTCACTCTCACAGTAAATACGAATCTAACGACACCTCTCAAGCTAAAATCCATCGAGCCGTTCAGCCTGCAGAGCGTGCCAAACAATTATACATACATACATACATACATACATACATACATACATACAAACATACCCTCGAAAAACATAACCCTCCTTCTGTCGCAGTCGGGTAAAAAAAGTCTCACTAGTTCTATGGAGCTAATTGCTGGTGGAACTAGTGAGAATGGTCCAATTTGAAGGTGCCCTTAAAATACAAAAACAATTTTATTATTTTTGTTTCAGAAATCTCTGAAAATGAATTTAGAAAACCGAAAATATTGGAATATTTATTGGAGTGCTCTAAAATGGTGTCTAATGAGAGCTTAAGGCCGCGAGACGAAAACTCGGAAGATTTTCTTGCAGGCTCGTTCCGAAAACTGGAGTTTGACTGATTAAGATCAAGAGAGTTAAGTTGTGCAGTCGTAGCAAAATGATCATAATCATAATAATAATCATAATCACACTACGTGCTAGCGGCCGTTTTAGGGGGCCCATTTATCGAGTGTGCTAGTCACCCCCTGCCATTTTATCTTTGTCATAAAAGCATTGATTGGCAGGGGCCATAGTCCTTCCATAGTGTCAGGAAACCAGTCCATTTTAGTCACCCAAACCCATAGCCCTATTTTTAGTTTCCATATTCTGTAATAGTCCTGCGCCAGCCGGGGATTGTCCTTGGGTGCATTTGCATAGTGCAAACAGGGATAATTGTCGGCTGGTGTTCCATTTCATTGTAAAGCCATGTAAGGGGCCTCTGCGAGTTGGCTTCGGCTCCTCGTACGCCTTCCAAAGGTCCGGGACCCTAGGGTCCCGAGATAAGTTACCAAATCATAATCATTTATTTCATAACAAACATACATTTGTGTCGAAACTTACAAAAATCTGGCTCAAATACATTTCCAACAACATAGCTATAACACAATAAAATTCTTACAATTTCAATCTAATTATAATTAATAATAATTCGCAACAATATAATTATAATAATCAATAAATTAAAAATAAATTTCTAAAAATAAGAATCTTAGTACCTAACATGTATGGTCAAATAAATTAAAATACATTCACACCACATAACATTTTAAACAAATTAAAAGTATAAAAATAAGAATAAAACCTCCTTCTTTTTGTTTGAAGACGATTGGAATAGAAGATAAACAAGAATTACAATTTATCTTTCAAAAACTCATCGATGCTGTAATAGGCTTTTTTTAAAAGTATAGTCTTTAATTCAGTTGGTAACCTGTTAAACAAAATAGTCGATTGAACTCCTGTGCTGTGCTTTACTACATTAAGCTTTGGCTGTACTCTATTTGGCAGATCTTTTCTACGAGTCCCCTCTCGTATTGTTCTAGTTTCTGGAGTTTCAATGTTTACCAAATTTTTAACTAAATTTGTAAGTAAAACCAGGATATATAGACATGGTACTGTTAGGATATTTAGTTTTAAAAAGTGATCCCTACATGACTCTGTCTGTTTGATACGTAACATTGTTCTTATAGCCCTTTTTTGCATTATAAGAGCTGCATTTTGATCAAGCATGTTGTCAACTTTTTTTTTGAGGCCATCCTTGATGATGCCAAGGTGTGTGTCCAACACTTGCGACTTCGCCCGCGTGGCCTATTTCACCTGCTTTAGATACCTAGGCTCCGTGTTCGACTTCAGCATCAACCTTGAATAGGTGAGCTTCTTCTACTGCTCTGCTCCCGTGTGTCGTAGCATGGTGTATTATAGCCCATATTACTCAGGATTAGGAGTAATGTAGCTAATGTAATAATTGAGGAGAAATGGCTAAAATCGGTCCTGTAGTTTCTGACGGTACAAGCAAACACAAATTCTTTATGATATTAGTATAGACTTGTTTATTTTGAACTCTATTTCAGTTGTAATTTATTTAATTATCAATTTATGAATGAATGACTACTTCTCGATTAGTTTGCTGCTAAATCTGCGCTGGCTACAAACAACATCACGCTACCATGGCAGCGGAGTAGTACCTAACCAAACACGTAACTTAACTCGAGTGAAATCAGCTACGTGAAGAAGTCGCGGGCAGCTCTCTAGTTAAAAGTAAATACTATAATATAGCTCAACGCTTTAAGGCAGATTTAGACAGGATCAGTGACTGGCGCCGAAATCGAGACAAGTCAGCGCTGACCCGAAAAAAACCCCGTATAAATTGATTTCAAGTCAGTACAGTGGCGGGAAGTCAGCGCTGACTTGTAAATTCGCACATGAATATTTAGAAGTCAGTCTAGGCGCGGGCACTGGCGCCGACAACTGACTTTTGCACTGACCCTGTCTAAATCTGCCTTTAATCATAATAGCCAGCAAAGGTCATGACGCGCCGGCCGGCGCGCCGTCTGCTCATATTTTTTCTACTGATTTGTATGGAAATACACTCCGTTTTTCTATGAATTTCTCAGTAGCAACTCGGATTTAGGATTTGTGCCCGGTTAATGGCAATAGACTCGCCCCCTATTACATGGGACCTAAACATACCAGCGAACTGTGAGTGTACATTGGTACACCTCTGCCAAACCCTTCGGGGATTTCAGGCGTTATAGGTAGTATATTGTGTGGCGATTGACACTTTAGGCTCTCTGCCGCCCAAGACCGATTTTTGACAGACTTCTTTGTCGGCAAGAAGAAATGTCAAAAATCGGTAAAAAATATTGTTTTAGTTATATTTGACTATATTACTGTGTGCGTGCGGGTTCTATGCCCAGCCTGTTTAACCTACTGGGAAAAAAATGATATTTATTTTATTATTGATTCGTGTTGAAAATCACTAGCCTCTTACCTCTTACTTATCTTCTTGAATTTGAGGATTCAACACTGCATCTAGATAAATGGCCTTCATCAATGTCTACCTATTATTATTTAATTGTTTAACACAAAGTTAACTTTGTAGAAGAAACGTGCCAGATCTTATCACCATGACATTATACAGCTAATGATGTTAATTATGTCCTAGACTTAAGTGATTAAATACGTAAGTGTAGTTTAATAATATCAAATGTCACGGTTAAGGAAACACTAACATAACGAAATCTATGTACGTAACTAAACATACACGTGTTGGCTGGCATAGGGTTACCAAGCATCCGGATAACCGTTATCGCACACGATCGATTATCGAACCGATTTTTGACAGATTCCTTTGTCGGCAAGAAGTAATCTGTCATTAATTGGCCTAATAATGGGTTAAGAAATCGGTCGTGTGCGGAAAGGGTACACCTTTTATGGCAGAACTTTTTAAGGCATATTTTTATTTTGCATAACAACTGATCGGATAAACCTTTTTTCGCAGAAAATCGTTTGGCATACACTCATTTGG
The DNA here is from genome assembly GCA_932526535.1 of Caradrina clavipalpis. NCBI lineage: Eukaryota > Metazoa > Arthropoda > Insecta > Lepidoptera > Noctuidae > Caradrina > Caradrina clavipalpis. The sequence goes on from OW052110.1 coordinate 7,033,461, forward strand.
CATACATTGAAACGCATAATTTTGTAAATCATCTTTTGGCATAAATTTCATTCGCATAATAATCAAAAAGCATAAACATCATTTCGCAGAAAGTTTACAAGCAGAATCATCTTTTGGCATATATTTCGTATCAAAGTTCCTAGACATAGATCCAGAGCCCTCGAGGCTCAAAAAGCATAATCGGGGAGCCCCGCTACGCGGGGCTCAAGGGTTTAAAAAAAAATAACCACGAAGTGGATGGCGGGGTCTGTTCGCTCGCTTCGCTCGCTCTCTAGACTCCGCCATCCCCTTCTTACCTAACCTGTCCGAGTCGGGGTGCCCCAAGTCCCGAGCTCGCTTCGCTCGCTCTTCATAAAAGTTATACTAAACGAAATTCTGCGATCTTAAAAGTATGCCATTTAAAATTCTGCCAAAAAAGCGTTCTGCCAAAAAATAATTATGCTATAAAAATATTATGCCTTAAAAACGTTCGTCCAAAGAAGTTTATGCGAAAAGAGTTATGTCAAGTTTCGGGGTAACAAGTTTCTGCCAAATAGAGCGCACCCGTGCGGAAACGCTACGGCCGAACAAAAGTCAGACTTTTTGAATGCGTGTCCAGCCAAATTAGTCGGTGTCCGACTTTTGTTAAACGTTTTTGGCATAGTACGCCTAAAAGTCCGGCTTAACTGGTTTTACGGATTTAGGATCTAGCAACCCTAGGTGGGTATAAGGTCTCTTATCTGATAAAAAAAAAAAAAATGTGATTTATTCAAGAACAAGTCTTTTATTTTTTATAATTATACTCGTAAATACATTGATTAATTGACGTCGCAATTAAATATTGGTGTCGAATGCAAATTTTGTTGAACAAAAAAAAAAAAACAGGTTGTTTCTTTATATTTCTTAATGCTAATACAATAAGACAGAGACGGACATAAATGACATACCTATAGGTCAAATTTATTTTTGGTTTATCGTTTGAAAGCAACCAATGTATTTTGTAAATTATGTATGTACCTGAGTCATTTTTTCTTCTCTTTCTTAACAATCAATGGGCAGGGCATATAACTTGTAGATCGGACGGCTTGGAGTTCTTGGGGTCGTAAGACCCGCGAGTGGCGACTACGCACTGGAGGGCGCTGTGTGGGAAGGCTCCACTCAAGGTGGACTGACGACCTGGTAAACGTCGAGGAAAATCGCTGGATGCGGGCAGCATACGACCGGTCGTTGTGGCCATATTTAGGAGAGGCCTATGTCCAACAGTGCACGTCGATCGGCTGATATAATGATGATGATAATGAGATGACAAGCAAGAAAAAATAAAAGCCATGGATGTCTTTACATTTTTTTTAATAACTGTACCAAAACAATTTCAAAAGTTCTCCCATTATACAATCTACACTTATTAAAGTCTTTACAAAATCACATTAATTTTCCACTGGACCACAAAAATACTTTTAATTCTTGACAACTCCGAAACTGAAAGAAAAAAAGACAATGATATTTTTATTTCCAGTAGGTACCTACGTAGAGGCATTAGGGTGGTCCTGGGTTCGATTTCCATCAGGAATTTCTCAGGAGCAGCCCGGAGTTTGGAAGTTGGTGGTGTGACACCCCCGGGCCTCGGAAAGCACGTAAAGCCGTTGGTCTCGGCTGTCATTCGTAGATCTTAGATAGTCGTTACGGGTAGTCAGAAGCCAAGAAGTCTGACAACCAGTCTAACCAAGAGGTGTCGTGTTGCCCAGTTACTGGGTTGTGGAGGTCAGATAGGCTGTCGCTCCATGTAAAACACTGGTATTCAGCTGCATCAGGTTAGACTGGAAACCGACCCCAACATAGTTGGGAGAAGGCTAAGCAGATCATGATGACAGGTAGTTGTTTTGGGTCTGATAAAGTCTGATTGTAATTGTGAGTTTGATATGATTGTTAACTAAAATTATAAAATGATGAAATTATTAAATAATGAATGATGATAATGTTTTTTTGTCATTGTTCGTGGAGCATTCATGACATGAAAAATACCATACACAGCGTGTTACGGAAAGGGTATTTCCATACAAACGGGGTGAAAATTGAATTCCCCACAAAATCTTTATACAAAATTTTGGAAATGCACAATATATTTTTTCATTTCGGCAGTTCTATTAAGTTTAAATGATAACGAACGTGTCAGGAACTCAGGAGAAAAAATACATTTACGGTGTTGTTTTTGTGTGTAAATTGTTGACACCGATCAGCTGACTTGGTGTAGCGATGTGTAGAATTCCATTGAAAACATTTGATATTTCACTTATGTTTCTCAATAACTTTATAATTTTATAAGTATAAAATCACCATCCATCCATTTTTGCATGTATTATTATGACCTACACATGTTTTGACAAATAAAATGATCTTTATCTTTATAGGTGTTTAATAAATGTTGCTCAATGGTTTGTTAACACCAAAAGAATCCGTGCCTTTAATTATGTAAATTAACCTTCCGTAACACGCTGTACCTTCATAAGTTTACATGACTACATCTATCTACAAATACTCTACAAAAACTAAAAAAAAAAACATTTAATTTAATTTAAAAAACGCACCCACAACACAGAAGAAATTGTCGTAGAGAATAGTAACACATAAGAAAAAATCGCATTCCATTTTTTACTCAAAATTTCTTTGGCCATCGCAATCGCATCGAACTTTGAGTCAAGTTTGTTTGACGGTGGCCATTGCTGCTTGCATCATTCAGATGTACCGGAGTCCCAAGGCCGCGGCATGCGCTAGGATCGCCTCAGCAGCTTGTCGTATTTCTAGGTGCGCCTTCGCCGCATCGAACCATGTTTTAGCTGCTGCACGAGACGCACCCTTAAGCGAGTCTACGTAGCGAACCGCCACGGCTAAGTTACCGCGTTCGATCCAAAATCTGGCAAAGTTAACAAAAAATATATAGGATTTCTTTTCAGTCAGCAACAGAAGCAAATTAACGTTTCAGATTTTTAATACCATCACGCCTGTATTCCCCGAAGGGTTAGGCAGAAGTGTACCAAGGCACACCGACAGTTCGCCGGTATATTTAGGTCCCATGTAATAGGGGGCGAGCCTATTGCCATTAACCGGGCACAAATCCTAACTCCGAGCTGTTGCTGAGAATTTCATAGAAAAACCCAATAACACTTTTTGCTCGACCCGGGAATCGAACCCAGGACCTCTAGCGTAGCAGTCGCGCTCAGGACCACTAGGCTAACGAGGCAGTTTCAGATTTTTAAATAATAATAATATTTACTTATTTCAAGTAACAGGACTCATTCGTGTTAGTAACAGTATGCCTTACAGCTATGTTAGTATTCCTATTCTAATTACTTAACCTAAAAAAAACAGAAATACATATGAATCACTGCCCAACACCGAGATGAAGAGTTTTAAATGCTTCGTTGACTTAGTGGTCCTAGCGATTGCTACGCTAGAGGTCTTGAGTTCGATTGCCAGGTCGAGAAAACGCAAAAAGTGTTATTTGGCTTGTCTATAAAATTCTCAGCAGCAGCTCGGAGTTAGGATTTGTGCACGGTTAGTGGCAATAGGCTCGCCCCCTATTACATAGGACCTAAACATACCGGCGAACTGTGGGTGTCCATTGGTGCATCTCTGCCTTACCGTCCGGGGAATACAGGCGTGATGGTATGTACACAACCACTACTGGATACCCATACAACATTGTGCAGGCGTCCGAACACGACATGGACAACCTCACAACATCTATTTACATAATGTTTTTTTTTTTTTTATACCACTGTATGTGGCAAACAAGCTAACGGCCCGCCTGATGTTAAGCGGTTACCGCTGCCTATGGACACTTGCAACACCAGAGGCATCACTCGTGCGCTGCCGACCCCGTAAAAACCTCAAAACTCCTTTCTTGAAGAACCCCATGCTGTAGTCTCTTGGGAAAACCGTAGCAGGGAGCGCATTCCACAACCTAAGCGTACGAGGGAGGAAGTTCCTCTGAAACCGTACGGGACCGTATGTATAGCTAGTTATACCTATAAAACACACTTACCTAGCTCTCTGCAACAAATCAAAAGTGTCTAATTCTTTATCCGGCTCTATCGGCGGTTTCTCAAATTCTGTTTGCGGAATTCCTGACATCTAAAAAAAAATAATCTGACTTAAAAACGAATATATAATATTTTGAACCATTATTGGAGCTTCATTTTTTGTTCTATTCTATTGCAAACAAGCCGATGACGGGGGCTGCCCACTTGATGTTAAGTAGTCACCTCAGAGGCCTTGCAAACGCGCTGTCATCCCAGAGACAAAATGGAAATGTCTCATGTGCCTATAATTACACCGGCACCCATACCCTTACAACCGGAACACAGCAGCGTCGCTTTGTGGCAGAAATAGGTATTAAGTATTGTTGCAATTTCCTACAATCAACTTACTCTAAACTAATTTTTAATATGACAGTACAACAAACCGCCATATTTGTCTATCAGATAAAAGTTATCTGACGGTTAAAAATCAGACCATGGGACCGTACAAATACCTATATTATTTTGGCCAATAGGAATTTTCTAAGTATCAGTCCGGAGTCTAGAGTGACGAATTACAAAGCGCAGTTTTGCATCCTTGTCAAATTTCAGGTTTTGATAAAAGAGTTAAATAATGAAATATACTCTTTACTTTTTTTCGTGTTGAAGTCCACTAGCATAGTTGTCTCATAGTTGTACCTACTCGTAATGCTTATATGACTAGATGTATGAACGTGGACGAGGCGAAAAGAGTATGTAAGGACCGTAGCAGGTGGCGTTCCGTGGTTACTGCCTACCCCCATGGGAAAAAGGCGTGAGTTTATGTATGTTCAGTATCTATAATGAACTAGCGTAATTTTTTCGTCGGTTAAAAAACAGCTATTACAAACATTTTGACTGTATTTTTTTATGGAAAAGCTGTTTTTTTTTAAATAACCGACGACCTTATTTCCGTGTCGTGTACTGAATCCAGTCAGAGTTTTCGTTACATTGACCCTTCTACCCCGTATTAAATGGCAAGGCTACCTTCATAAACAGCAGTATTCCCTGAAACCAGGACAGCATGTAGACCGGCATCGGGGCGCCCTCCAGCTCCACCAACGCCACACTTCGCGCAGTCTTCTCCATCTATTATTTATTTATGAAACATACAAATAAAAATGAATGGCTAAATGTGTTGCTAAGCGCAAAACTCGAGAACGGCCGAACTGATTTGGCTGAAATCTTTTTGATGTGTTCGTAATTTTCCGGACAAGGTTTATGAAAGGAAAAATTAGAAAATCCACCAGAAATGTGCATCAGTGAGAAACCAGGGCGGGTCCCTAGTGAAACATAAAACAGAATATTTATTTTAGGATCTCGAACACCTTTTCTGTTTTTATCATTTGATGGCAAAAAAGCCAAACGGCTCAGCTAATGTTCAATGGTCGCCGGTGCCTATAGACATCTGCAATACAAACATGTGTTGATGTGTTGTTCCCTCAACTTACTCATGTACACTTACCCCCAGTAGCGATACGCTTACTTACTTTCGTGTGAACATTTGTTTTTCTAAAACTGAGGGTAGTTTTACCAAAACTTACGAAATCTTCATTTGTAATTTTTGACATTTTCTTTTTATTTATTTTTGTTAGATATGGGTAAACTCTTGAGTCTAGTCTTGGTCAAAGGTGACATAGACAAAGTCTACGATAGAGTGAGCTTACCCAGAAGAAGCCTGTTCACTCAAACTTTGAAGATAGGGTTGAATGCGTTGGGAAATACAGACGTAGGCAGAGAGTTCCACTCCTTTGCTGTACGCATTATAAAAGAAGATTGAAAACGCTTGTAACGGTTGTCATAGTTATTACTAACCCACTACGCCAATCGGCTATATTATGTATTTTTAGTTAAAATATTGTACTCTCTCTGTAAGTGATTGTGTAAATCTTTTGAGAAAATAATGTCTAAAACCGTAATACCAGAGTCCTTCCAAATGCGTTGCCATTCCAGTATGAAGGTATGAAAAGATTGATGGAAAATAAAGCCATGTTATGTTATATATACTTACTGAAGTAAAATTGTCTCGCAACACGCTTTCCGGGACAATCCCTTTCTCTCGGACAGATTTAGGTATCGACTTCAGGACGGTCCATACTAACTTGTCGTCGTCACCTGTAGTTTAAAGAGGAAGTGAGTTTTTATGAGCTGTCAAAACGCGATTCCCCTAAATATTTCGTATAGCAAAAGTAAACTATCGCGTCACTTATTTTCCAACCCTAATGATAAATTATTTATTGATTTCGAAACAACTTTATTATGGTCATCATCATAACAGCCGCAGGACGTCCACTACTGGACATAGGCCTCCTCCATAGATTTCCAATAGGACCGTTTGGTAGCGGCCTGCATCCAGCGTCTTCCTGCGTCTTCTTCTATTTCGATTAATGTAATCGTACAGTAATCGAATTTTCAGGGCTAAAATAAAATGTTTTTTTAAAGAATTTGTGTTTTCAAATTATTGGTTAACGATGTCCAATACCCAATTCGAGACGGAACTTTAGTTACTGATACTTAAGCCCACTTTCACCACTAATCACTAAACATATATACACCATCACGCCTGTATTCCCCGTAGGGTAAGGCAGAGGTGTACCAATGTACACCCACAGTTCGCCGGTATATTTAGGTCCCATGTAATAGGTGGCGAGCCTATTGCCATTAACCGGGCACAAATCCAAACTCCGAGCTGCTACTGAGAATTTCATAGGAAAACCCAATAACACTTTTTGCTCGACCTGGGAATCGAACCCAGGACCTCTAGCATAGCAGTCGCGCTCAGGACCACTAGGCCAACGAGGCAGTTCTTAGAAGAGTCTTCTTCTTGTTATCGTGTGGGCAGTAAGGTCTAACGACCCCAAACACCCTAGTGACAGAGTTAAAAGAGTTAGGTAGAAGAGTTAGGTAGTTTAGAAGAGTTCACTAAATATATCTAGCGCTAAATGTGTTTAAATTATCATTCTGTCTCTGTAATGATGTTCCAAATACGTTAACCTTTTGAACGCCAGAGCGTAAACACATCGGCGCCACTGCTACGCCAAGCTACAAATTCACCATTTCGATTAGCAATTTTTGATTATTGTTTTTTTTCTAGTGAAATGTAAGAAATGAACATATCTTTGTGCTACTTTACAATATTTCATTAATGTAGTTTTAAATAATAGGAAAGAGAAACACTAAAAACTTAATTTAGGACATTTTTAAGTAGAAAATAAGTACTTAAAAATGTCGTTTTCTTGACGTCTATAGACGTCGGTGGCGTGTTTGGCACGATTTCGTTAGACGTCTATAAACGTCCGTGGCGTTCAAAAGGTTAAGGCACTAAATGAATTTAATGATTTTAGTCGTTCTTCTTTATCGTGTGGGCAGTAAAGTCTAACGACCCCACACACCCTAGTGCCAGAGTTTCTATACCGCCTCAAAGGCCTCTGACATGGTGAAAGTGGGTCTTAATGACATGAGCTTGATTAAAATTTAAAGTAAATACCTGAAGCTTTTTCAATAGCCTTCAGTTCCTTATCCACCCTGACGTAAGGCTCTCCTTTCTTGGTGGCTGCGAGGAGCGACGCGCCCGCCGCCCATAGCTCCTGCGAGCGACGCGTCTCCCGCTCCGCCTTCAGACGAGCTGGACGAATAGTCATACATACATACATAAACTCACGCCTTTTTCCCATGCTTTTTTTTTAATTTTTATTTTATATAGACGTGAAATCATCAAATAATTTCCCCCGCCCCTTAGTGTCAGACTTTTACTGACTAAAACCCGTCTATGTTCCTTCATGTGCCCTTTGCGTTCGCGACCAACGGGGCAATTGCTTTATTTTTTTATATGACAATAAAGCAACGTGATATAACAAATACCGTTTAGTTTATCTTCCACAGCTTTGAGGTTCGCAGCCATTTCGGCAAGTTCGGCAGCAAATATCTTCTTTTCAGCGGCGACTTTATCCGCAACCATTTTATTGAATTTCTTTATTACCTGTTGTAGTTTGTAAAATGTAGAAGTTATACAGAAAAAGGATATCATTTTATTTAAGCTAAACTAAAAAGAATGTTTGCTTATCTTAATTTTTTCTTGGACGTCAAATCTCTAGTTATACTCGTATTCTCTGCCCTAATAAAATAAATCTATCTAATGCCCGATTCCTAAAACTTACCGACCGGTATTAAACCATACTAACAAACAAATGCCTTCGTATTTACTCTGTTATTAAAGTTTATCTTTCAGCATACGGGTTCCATAATTCAATCCAAAATTTAATTTTTGTAAACATGTTATCATCATCATCATCTGCCTAGCCTTTTCCCAACTATGTTGGGGTCGGCTTCCAGTCGATCCGGATGCAGCTGAATATCAGTATTTTACATGGAGCGACTGCCTATCAGAATTAATTAATTTTTGTAAACATGGTTACATCCAAAATTGTCACCAGAATTTTCACAAACGACCAGTCAAGTATTCAAAAGAATTACGACTGGTAAGATAAACTATCCGTTTTGGATATAGGAACCGAGCATTAAACGTGTTGCAGCATGCTGTCTCTAAGGGTGAGGCCAAACGAGCGTAATTTTGTGAGTCGTGAGTCGCAGAATTACTTACTTTCTACTGAAACTGACAATTAATTTTGCGTCGCCGTGTAAACGAAACAGGACTTTTGTATGACATCGAGCCATTACCGCCGACTTAGCGTAACCGACAAAAACCAAATTTTACAGGAGAAGGTATTTTTAAAATATTTTTGCTAATAATTGCGCTATTAATGTGAATTAGCATTTGCTATAACTTAAATAACTGATTTATTTTGGCGGGAAGGTCGACGAGGCATGGTCCGTTATAGTTTAAAATGTCGTTTGCGATAAAAACGGATTTTAGGTAAAAATGTCGCTTACGCTAAGTCGGCGGTAATGGCTCGACATTGACAGAAATTCTGCGACTCACAATTCACAAAATTACGCTCGTTTGGCGTCACCCTAACTGTAAGGAACTTGTACCAACCTCTTGCTCTATTTGTTTCAGTTGCGTAGCCATGTTCGCCTCAAACTTCTCCTGTAGTCTTTGCAAACTGTCTTTCAAAAATTTATCATTTGCTGCTTTTTGTTCTTCTTCCTGCAGAATTATTAAAAATAAAATAAGAACTATTAAAGAAATAATTAAAAAGTAACGGCTAAAGAATTAAGCTATCATGCGCTTTCACTCGCACAGTATTGCGAGTGAGTGAGAGGACACATAAACGCTGCCGTTTCCATTTCATAAGGATATAATGTGTATGGGTACCTACATAACGCAAATAATTCGCGCAAGACTCATTGTTAACTAAAGATCAGAAAATCAACAAAGCAAGCTATCTCTACAGATGTTCAAATATTAGCCGTAAGGATTACCTTCTTTAAGAAAACGGGAAAGGAAACTCCAAGAATTGTTAAAAAATAGGAAAGTCTGTCAGCCTCGTCCAAAAAAAAGGGTCAACAAGTTAACCAGAACTATTAATAAACTGTTATAAAAAGTAGAGTAGGGATAGTCAAATTCCAAAAACACGTTACAAATAAAATATTTCTTCAAAATATCAGCTTGCCTCGTTGCCAACTGCCTAACTCTTGATCGTATCTTCTCATTTCTGATTCGATCTCACAGAGAGACTCCGAGCTTAGCCCATTCCATTGCTCGTTGGGCTACTTTGAGCTTGCTAATAAGGCTCATAATAAGAGACCCACGTTTCTGTGCCATACGTCAATACTGACAACACACACTAGTCAAAGAATTTCGACTTAAGGCACACAAGAGAAGATTTTCCGCAGTTTCCCGAACGCTGCCCAGCCGAGCCGGATTCGGCGGTTGACCTCTTTCTTAAAGTTAGATCTACCTAGTTGAACTGTTTGTCTTTGGTTGATATCACGTAGACATACATCTCAACAACTTCAAGAATCGAGTTCCCAACTGATACTGGGGTGGGTACAACATGGGCACTGCACATCGCCTTTGTCTTGTCCATGTTCATTTTAAGACCCACCTGTTGGGAAACTCGATTGAGGCCGAGCATCATGCTGAGATCTTCCATCAATGTCGCCATCACCACAATATTTTCGACAAACCCGTTCCAAATCCTTGACATTACAGGGGCCAAGTTGCCAAGTTAAGGGTTAAATACATTGGGAACTGAGTAACTTACCCTTGTCTTATATTGCTTCTCGGATTCAGCTCTCTTCGTAGACAAGGCTTTTGCCAACGCAGCCGCTCTATTTCTCTCAACATTGTCACCTTTGGGTAAGTCTACAACATTGCATTGGTTAAAAGGTATACAAAACTTACAAACCACATACATACCATCACGTACAGGCGTGATAGTATGATAGTATGTACAGCTGTGCGATTCTCTAACATGCAAGCTCGAAAACGAGTCTCACTTCGATAACGAACCAACTTGTGATTGGCTTAGTATTCGTTCGCCGTGGTGACGTCACCACAGCGAACGAATACTAAGCCAATCACAAGTTGGTTCGTTATCGAAGTGAGACTCGTTCGTTGTTAGAGAATCGCACAGCAGATAACTGATAAATTTCAAAGCAACTAAAAATCAACTTTTAGAGTGCTCCCTCACCGGGAGCATTCGCGTGTAATGTAACGTTACAGATTTGAGCATTACATCAGTGAAGGAGGAGAACCGAGCATTATCATGGGTATTATCATGGGTATTATTGTAATGTAATGCTCAAAGTCGAATCTATAATGTTACAATACACGTGAATGCTCCCGGCGAGGGAGCACCTTTATAGTTAATTGGGTATGTGACACCACCATCAATTGACATACTTTTTATGAACTGTCTAAACGCGATTCTCCCATAGATTTTGTATGGCAATAGCACGCTGTGACGTCACTTATAGGCCAACTCAATTGACTAACTATTCATTGATTTTAAAGTAAGTTAAAATCTACGTTTACAATAAATTGAAAACTAATCGAGTTTCATGGGTAAAATAAAGTGCTTTTTTAGGGAATTATTGGTTAGTGGTGTCAACTACCCTATTGAATTTTAATCGAAGTTACAGGGCTAAAATACTGTTTCTTTTTTCAAGAAGTTATCTTTGTGAATTTTTGGTTAATGGTATCGACGACCCAACTACAAAATGATGAAGATGATAAAGTACGCACCATCCAATGCACGGTTGATTCTCTCCGTCATTGAATCAGAGACATCCTTCAATTGCTCTTTTAAATGTTGAAGCTATAAAAGTGTGATTGAACTCATTATAAACTTAATAATATTATAAAGAGGAAGACTTTTATGTTTGTAACGAATAAGCTCCGAAACTACTGGACCGATTTTAACCATTTTTTCACTAATAGATAGCTACATTATTCCTGATTATTATAGGCTATATAATATCACGCTACGGCACTCAGGAGTGGAGCAGTGGCTAGAGACGTAACTTAACACGGGTGTGTTAAATCGCGGACAGGAGTAAACAATAAAGTATTGAAATAAAAACGTTTGCAAAACTTACGTATCGAGAACTACCGTACAACACCACGTCCACGTCGCCCGTCATATGTGGCTTTCTCGACATGTACTTCAGACCAGGGAACATCGACTCAAACTCAAATGCATATTTATCTACTATTTCTTCTACCTGAAAAACGTGTTTTTCATTTAGCAATGTCGTTATTACATACTGCCCCGTTGGTCTCGTGGTCGCAAGTGCGACTGCTGTGCAAGGCGTCCCGGGTTCGATTCCCAGGTCGAGCAAAAAGTGTTATTGGGTTTTTCTATGAAATTCTCAGTAGCAGCTTGGAGTTTGGATTTGTGCCCGGTTAATGGCAATAGGCTCGCTCCCTATTACATGGGACCTAAATATACCGGCGAACTGTGGGTGTACATTGGTAACCCCCTAACCCTTCAGGGAATACAGGCGTGATGGTATATATAAAAGCACACTCGTATTTTTCCTCGTCTGCTCACCTGCTGCCACTGTGCGTCCAACACGGTAGACTTGTCGTTCTCCCACTGGTACGCAATGAAGGCAGCTTTGAACTTAACGTGCAAGTCTTGGTGCATTAACTTCGTGTTCCTGATCTGTTCAGGCGACGCTTTGACTCCGCAGTCGAGGTAGCGAACCATTTCGTCTGAGAACAAAATATGATTATGCTATTTTTTGGATTGGGTTTTTATCCGACTGCGCCAGAAGGAGGGTTATGTTTTTCGAGAGTATGTAAATTGTAGCAGTCGGGACCCATTCTAGAAATGGCGGCTTAGTGAATTGAGAGCACATACCTATATTACATTGCAGATGGTCCCGAATGGGTCCCGACTACTACAATTTTAAGTGCAATCGGGTACATCGACTTTCTTGTTTTAGGGATTTTTCATAAATACTCAGAAAAGCAGTCGAGTTTTTTAGTTTTTTAAATTACCGTTTTTTTTCTTTTTAAATAATAAATATATGATTTTTATTAAATAGAACGCGGACCAGAAATGTGTGGTCATAACTATAATAATACCAAAATTTAGTTTCATTTTTTTGGTAAAAAACAACCAACGACCTTCGATTAAAAAAGGAAAATGATGGCGTGGCATCGACAAATCCTTTTCGTTGCCGCGGCATCATTTTAAATCATAGCAATTTATGTTCTATTTCTTCATAGATACGTTTGAATGTCCATTGAAAACATTTTAAATCCCTTGGCATGCCGTCCCGGTCTGCGTAGGCCTTTACTTTGTGCAGTGCTGTATTTCTTACCGAGTTTATTAATGCAACCAGAAGCGTTGCATAGGGATGTCTTGACGAGTTCCATTCGCTCCTCCATGGCGTGTCGTAACGTCTTCATGGCTTTGAATGTAAATGTATACATCGTGCCTTCTATTAGCTGCAAGACAAAATCAATTGATTATGGCCTTCTTTGCTACCTTCCGATAGTGTACGATTTCCATCAACAGGCCCGAGGCGCAGCGTATTTCACACTGTGCTAAAGAAAATTCAGGCTTCTACGTAATAGTTAAGGTACATGTTTGCATGGAATTTATAGTGCCTGGAACTCTGATAGCGTCGCGCGTATGCCGTTCAAAGCACTATAAATTCCATGCAAATATGAACCTTAACTGTTATGTAGAAGCCTGAATTTTCTTTAGCAGTGTAAAGTGCGCTCCGGCTCTGGCTGGTTGATGGAAATCGTACATTAGTTATATTTAAACTATGTATTTGACAGATCACCCAGGCAGACTCTGTTCCACTAATCTAAAATAATGTAAAGAGGTAAAGTTTGTGAGGATGTGAGGTTGTAGGAACCTTTTGACTAAGGAAGACATTGAACGTCTATATATCAACACAGACGGTTTGTCGGTTCAAGACTATGTCGTCTGCATAAGCCCTAAGGAGAACTTCATTATTTGGTACATGCCTGCCGGGGCTGCGGGTTGTTCTAAAGTGATACCGCGCCCCCGGAACGCAAAATGTCACAAGAAGAAACAGGTTTTGATCAGTGAAAGTCTGACACTCCCTCCCGCCCCGCCCAGGGCGAGAGAAGTCAATTGACGATTTCCCATCAGTAAAAAATAAAATTCTTTGGTACATACTGAGTTATAGTACGCACAAGCCTCTTTCGCAGTGTTATAGTTATTGATTGCACACGCGCCGAGTTCAACCATGCACTTCTCGATGTCACAGATATTCTGCGTGATTACTGGTGGAGGTTCCTCTTTGCACTCCTCATCTAAAACAATAGCCGCCTTTTAAGAACACACAGTAATTTCAAAGTCAAAGTCAAAACATTCCTAGAGTGGGGCAAAGTTAAAAAAAAAACATTTTTCTTACATATTCAAATTAAATTAGAGTTCTGCTAATAAGCATGACTTTTATAGGTATACCTACGGCTGCCATTACCGAAATTGGCCAGTAGACACCATTAAACAATAATTCCAATACACACATACAGCCTTACTTATAAAAATAACGCTAAATAATACTTAGCTACTTATCAATTGATTAACTCTCAAATCCTTTACTAAAAATCAATTATTTTTCACATAGTAACCACTTTCAACGGTGTCTCAGTTAAAAAATCTTACCTATAAACGTTAATCAGCGTTGAGATGTTGCTTAAGTGACAGAAAATTCAAACAGCGGCGACCCGTTGTTTAAGTATAGTTCGGAAGTAAGATGGCGGGCTACAATCAGCTGTGACGATGACATTTTTGGTCTATGGATTCTATTGTAAATTTTGTCAATTATGCTCAATTGTTCATTCGATTTCGTTCTTTAGTCGAATAATTTGATAATGCTCTATGCTGACAGTCTAAGTGTTGGCAGATTAAAATAGTGTTTCATCGTTCAGTCACTCACATAAGAGGTAGCTAAGTATGAATTAGCGTTATTTTTATAAGTAAGGATAATCGGGGTAAAGTTTTTGAAACCCCTTTCAAGGTGACTCCCGGACGCCTTCTAAACAAGGATAAATTCGGGTAATCACGGACAGATGGCAGCCCTAGATATACCTCACAGATCTGGCAGACCAAATAGGGCGTGATAGGTACCTACTTGGGTAGTTCTCAAGTTTCGTGCAAATCACATGTTCGGTTGAATATTGACGAAAGTTAACATTATAAGGCAGTCAATATTTTTTTTTATTATGATAAACCTCTTAGGATTTTTTTAGCATTTAAAAATATGGCTATAAAATGTTAAACGATACCTAAAAAAAAGAAAACATGTCAAAATCTTGTTACACTCATAAAAACATTCGATTTCTTTTTTTTTTTTGTTATACCTCTATGTGTGTGTTTTCTCGAAAACAATTAATAGGCAATGAAATAATAATATAAAACGAATTATCGTAAATTGTAGTGTATACGAGGTGTCGTTCTGCGGCCCCGTCAAATTTTAGGAGGTTGTTATAAAATTCATAAATCTGGTATTAATATTATAAAGCTGAAGAGTTTATTTGGTTGAGCTCGCAAATCTCAGGAGCTTCAAATTGAAAAAATATATTTGTGTTGGATAGTCCATTTATTGAAAAAGGCTATAGGCTATAGAACATCCCATGAGCCATAGGAGCGGAGCAGTAATCAAAGAAGTAACTTAACGCGCGTGAAATAAACCACGCGGACAAAGTCGCGGCTAGTTCGCTAGTAATCAAATAAAATTACGAAACCTGGTCAATAATTAATAAATACTTAGAATCTACAAGCTGTTGATTTGCATCCTCGTCAAATTTTAGGAGCTTGTCATAGAAAAAAAGAAGAAATCAAATATAATTACGATACCTGGCCAATATTTAATAAATGCTTGTTTTTTTAGTTGCAACTATCCAAAAACAGTATTCCAGAATACTCCTCTTGCAAAAATCAGCATCGCCCAGTTGCGTATGCGGTAGGCAGAGTTGTCGCGCGGCTATATCAATGCGTGCATAGCGCCTAAACCCTCTGGCGAGATGGCTAGTTCGAATTGGAAAATCACGTCAAAAAATATAAATTTTAAAACAAATTTATTTTATTATTGATTCGAGTTAAGAATCACGAGCATAGTTAACTCCTTGAATTTAACGAGAATGCAAATCAACAGCTTGTATATCAGTATTTCGGAATACACCTAATTTCAGAGAACAGAACCGCATCGCTTCGTAAGCGGAAGGCCTGAAACCTGTAATATCGCTGTGTGCGTGCAGTTTCATCGCCCCGCCTGCATAAATACAGCGGCAAGATGGCGTCGAATACGAAAAAAATATATATATATTTATAATCAACATATATATATATATATATATATAATATATATACCATCACGCCTGTATTCCCCGAAGGGTTAGGCAGAGGTGTACCAATGTACACCCACAGTTCGCCGGTATATTTAGGTCCCATGTAACAGGGGGCGAGCCTATTGCCATTAACCGGGCACAAATCCAAACTCCGAGCTGCTACTGAGAATTTCATAGAAAAACCCAATAACACTTTTTGCTCGACCTGGGAATCGAACCCAGGACCTCTAGCGTAGCAGTCGCGCTCAGGACCACTAGGCCAACGAGGCAGCTCAAAAATATATACTTTACTATTTATCCGAGTTGAGAAACAGTAGCTTGATTACCTCCTCGAATTGGAAGAGGATGCAAAAATGCACCTTGAACTTATCACAGAGGTTTTCATGAGCATCAAAAAAATTACATTCTGTTATTCGAATATGCACCAAATCGGAGAAATACCCATTAAGACCCCGTCACCTATAGGCGGCACGGCATGGTAAGGTACTTTTTGTCGACAATATAACATAAAAGCCCCTGTAGCCATGTAACAAACGATAAACGCAAACGCTGAGTAGGCTTTAATAGATCTTCAACTTTATGTGCTTGGTTTTAAGTTGAAGATCTAATGAAGATTGCATAGCGTTTTCGTTCTTTCCAGTCGCTATAGCGCTTAGAAATCTTTAATAGATTGTCAACTTAAGGCTCTGGGGTATTAAGTTGAAAATCTATTGGTACCTACCGAGCGTTTACGATTATCGTTTGTGACTTGGCTAGGGGGGCAGTACGGAAATAAAGTTGAAATTATTAAACACCTTGGCATGCCGTGCCGTAAATGGGCCCCGGACCTTAAACTTAGGTTGTATAAAAGAAAAGCATTTTATCTTACCTTTAGGTTTATCTTTTGGTTTCGGGGGTGAATCTGTATAAGGGAAATAAAATCAGATTGAAGCTTTACGAAATACAATATTAAACAAGGTTACTTTTTATTCGCCTGCCATATATCAGGGGGTGCAAGTATTCCTCAAGTAGGTATTAAAGTAAGTAGTAGATACATGCATACATACATAAACTCACGCCTTTTTCCCATGTTTCTGCCTACCCCAGGCAGAAACCACAGAACGCCACCTGCTACGATCCTTACATACTCCTTTCGCCTCGTCCATATTCATACATGTGGTCATACAAGCACGCCGGTTACGAGTACTGAGCACCTGACCTTTCTGAAGAACCTCACCAATAAGGAAGACCTACCCTGAGGTAGGTCTTTCCAGGGCGTCCCCTCCCGGCATTGCCACTCATATCTGCCATATAAATCCCTTTTGTTACTCGCCTTTCATTCATCCTGACCAACATGACTGAACCATCTAAGCATACTCTTTTCAACCTTTGTCACTACATCCTCTTTTAACCCGCAACGTTGTCGTATAATTTCATTCCTCACTCTATCGTTCAAAGTTACACCACACATAATTCGCAAGGAACGCATCTCCACAGCATTAATCTGACTTAAGTAGTAAATAAACATTAATTTACCCTCCACACGTCCACCTTCAATGGAACACTTCTTCGGCTTGCCATCCCCCATGATGTACTTCTTGGCGTCCTCGATACATGCTTCGGCGAACTCCTTATACGTCATATTCTCCTGGTACACTACAGCTATAATATCGTCAAACCATGACGCGTTCAGTGTTAACCAATCTCGTATTTCTGGTGAGCCCCTGAAGAGAAATGATACAAGGTGATGATAGTGCTCGTTAGCCTAGTGGTCCTAAGCGCGATTGCTACGCTAGAGGTCTTGAGTTAGATTGCTAGGTCGAGCAAAAAGTGTTATTATATTTTTTTTAATGAAATTTTTAGTAGCAGCTCAGCTTTTCAGTTACGGTTTCTGCCTGGTTTATGGCAATAGGCTTGCCCCCTATTATATGGGACCGGAACATACTGGCGAACTATGGGTGTATATTAGTACCTACACCTCTGCCTAAACCTTCGGGGAATATAGGGCTTGATGTATGTATGTAAATATGGGTCATATTGTTATTTGATTAAATATATATTTTATGACAACTTCCTCTTTTACGAGGATGCAATACTGCCCCATAAATAAAAATTTCTTCAAGGTACTTACTTAGCATATACGATAAAACTGCCAGTTATGGCCAGTATAGCGATGGAACCCCA
Source organism: Caradrina clavipalpis (assembly GCA_932526535.1). NCBI lineage: Eukaryota > Metazoa > Arthropoda > Insecta > Lepidoptera > Noctuidae > Caradrina > Caradrina clavipalpis. The sequence continues at coordinate 7,051,404 of OW052110.1, forward strand.
GAATAAACTGTCATCTTTGGGTTGTGGCGGCGGTGGGGGCGGTGGGGGTGGGCACGTCTCTCGCTCCTTAGGATTGTCGTACTTGTAGTTTTTACAAGTACGCGAAATTTTCGCTATTTGAAAATCTTTAGGATGACGGCAACACTGAAATATCATAAGATTATTATTTATCAAAATTTATGTAAAAGGTGTATGTATGGTGGTGGATGAGAATTGCCGAGAATCGAACTATGTGGCGTGCAAGTGGAGAGGCCTATGTCAACCTGTGGACTGTTGTAGGCTGATTGTGATTATGTGTACGTAAGGATCGTAACAGATGTCGATGTCGTTCTGTTTTTTCTGCCTGGGACACCCCCATGGGGAAAAAGGCATGTTTTAACGACCACGACATTACATATTTGGCGCACATTTTGGCCAAATGTTTTTGAAGTTCTTGAACGGCGTTGATTTAGGTGGCTATAAGTAGTTATTCCGGGTCTGGTTGTTTGTGTACGTGAGTTTATATGTTCGTAAATGAACCCAACAGCTGTGTACGTACTTACTAATCTCAGCATTCATTATATTTTGTCTTAGGTAGGTAAAAGTGTTTATTCGGTTTTTCCAAGAAATTTTCAGTAGCAGCTTGGAGTTAGGATTTGTGTCCGGTTGATGGCAATAGGCTCGCCTCCTATTACATGGGACTTAAATATACCGGCGAACTGTGGTCGTACATTGGTAGGTACACCTCTGCCTAACCCTTCGGGGAATACAGGCGTGCTGGTATATTTATTTTTATTTTTATAGGTAGGTACTTATTAGGGTTTACTAGGTACGTACTTACGATAATTAGATTAGGAACACATGACTGTGCCGGTCGCAAGCGCTTCGCCGAACCTGTAACCTGTTGGATTAAATGTCAGGAATTATTTGCTTGATCGTGAGACTTCAGGGCACACAGCTCGTAGAGCAAACAGCCTTTGAGGTCATAAGGTCAAAAGTCGCCGAAAATCGCTGGATGCGGACAGCGCAGGACCGGTCATTGAGGCTATCTTTAGGCGAGGCCTTTGTCCAGCAGTGGATGCTATTAGGCTGATATGATGATGACGATGAGAGTCTAGGAGCTCGGGAGATTCTTCCAACGTTACTGACCAAGTTTAAGAGTCTTCAAAAGAGAGAGTAAGTCTTCAAATCTAGCGTATTGAGTTAGTTTAACTAGCTATAGAATTGATGAATGCACAAAACCACGGCACAGAAACTTAATCTTGTTAGCACAATGAAAGTTCATTTGTATGTTGAAGCAGCATGAAGTCTTGTGACTTTTCATGCTTGCTTGTAGTTACTTGTGTGACCTATAAGCTAACAAGTTTAGTTTAATCTTAGTATTTCAACTAGAACTACATTAGGACCCTATATTACATGGGACCTAAATATACCGGCGAACTGTGGGTGTACATTGGTACACCTCTGCCTAACCCGTCGGGGAATACAGGCGTGATGGTATTTTTTTTTTTTTAACTACAATAGGCAACATACATACAGTCCGCGAAGCGTAAGCTGATCTTTGCATTTGTGTCGCCCGTACAGATAGTGTAAGTGTAACGTTGGCCTGTCGGGGATCATGGAAGGCGCGTACGTTTCCGGGATCCCCGGCGTAAGTGTGGTGGGTTAAACACTGTTGGCACACTGGGGTGGGTTTTAGTCAGTAAGAGTCTGACAGACCCCTCCGCCCACCCCAGGGCGGAGGACATCCATGAGGATTTTCCACCCCGGCAACACAAAGAAAAAAAAAAGGTGTAACGTTGGCTTAGAGTGCGACGCGTCCTTTGCTTGGCTTAAATCGGTTTTAACCGGACACAACTCTACTTTTCGTAATCATTCACACAAATTCAAAGCTCTGCTTACGCCTCGCGGACTGTACAGTCCGTGCCACGAAAGATGAGACTAGTATGGGGAGCTTGCGCAGGTACTAAGTGTACGAAATAGTTATCCATAATTTGTATATCTATTCAGAGATTTTTCCATGACATTGGAATTAAAACAACATACAAAAATTCTTCACAATATTTATTACAAAATAATAAAGTTGGAGGTCAAGTCTCATCTTTCGTGTCACGGTTTGTACCTTGCATAGAATCAATACATTCAGTGTCTAGTAAAAAAAGTTACCTACTTACCAAAAGTTTCCTTACAAATACTGCGCTGGAGGTCGCCCTTAGCATTATTTTTCTTATGTATTTTTTGTAAAAATAGTTGAATGTGGAATGAAATATTTGACTTTTATATACTTTGTTTACAGAAATAGCTATAATATTTTATAATTTGTTTGGATAACAAAGTTGGACAGTTCTCATTCTGATTCTGACTGTAAACTTTTTTCTTAAATTATTTTTCTTTTTACATTTCTGCTGCCAGTGTTAGGAGGGGTATTTATTAAAAACTCCTTTTTCTTTTTGTAGGGGGCTCTCCATAACTCTTGGAATCTTGCCCACGTCAGATAATCGGTAACCGATGTTTTTGTCGGAGAGAATCCTACTACTATTATAAAGGCGAAAGTTTGTAAGTATGGATGTATGGATGTTTGTTACTCTTTCACGCTTAAACGGCTGAATGGATCTGGATGAAATTTGGCACAAAGATAGATTATAGTCTGGAATAACACATAGGCTACTTTTTATCCCGGGAAAATGTACGGTACCCGTAGGATAACACATCAACTGTGACGCGGACGAAGTCGCGGGCAGAAGCTAGTGGACCATAATTATGAATTCCAATATGGCAGATGTCCAACAAAAACTCGGCCCTATAGAACTGTTGAACGGTGCGATAATCGGTTCTACAACAAGTCGGACTTGGGCGCAGGCCCTAATGGATTGTTATGACAGGACTCCCTCCATCACCAACCGCGCCGGTGCAGTAGGATCTTCAGGCAGGGCCAAGATTTACGAAAAGTTGTGAACAGGTAAACAAAGGGAGTTTCGCTTTTTAGGTCTGCTCGACCTACGAATCGAGCCCAAGACCTCTAGCGTAGTGGTTGTGCTTAGGACCACTAGGCTAAAGGTAATCTGCTGGGACAGACAATTTTGTTTACTTACAACTAGGTTAGCTTCACACGTGGTTCACACGCTCTGGGTGTGATTCTGAAATATGCAATAAAAACACAAATAGACATAAAAAAAAACATCTTTTAATTTATTACATACAATATTTTTATATTTACATAAATTACTAAAATTAAAGGAAACCTCCGCAAATTCACCTCGCTGGCACGATAATTTACTGAAACTAAAATATTCTGTTATTTTTTGAATAAATGCAGACATATTGGTTGAGCTAACAAATAAACTACCACGGTTATGAAACTACACATTTTGGGCTAAGTACAATTCCATAGAAATACTTCACTATACATACAATACATAAGTAATCGTCTAAAATATACAAAAAAGAATATATTTTTCATATTTTTATATTTTTTTGTATGTTACGATCGGCCAGTCACTATCACGTACGAATACATTTCCGTTCCAAATAAAATCATTGCTGATCTAAAATTTAAACTACAAACCCACAAAAATTGTCTTTTGACGTACAAACAATTTTGAAAATACAATTTTTTCCGAGTCATTGCATCGTTGCTAAACGTGCTAGGCTATTACTAAATACTAAACCCAATTAGCCAAAATACGTAGGTAATGTACTTGAGGCATTTAATTAGCTATTTAGGTACTTTGAAGTGTTTTGATATACCTAGACTAGCGCAAGGGTTTGACGCTCTAGAAATTAAGCCAGTGCAGATGCAAGTGGTTTTCTGACGCGCGCAAACGTGCAGCAAACGCATAGTGTTGATTTTTCAAAGCAGAAAACGCACCATGTAAAAAAGTAGTTATAGCTACATCGCCAATTCTGTCGGCTAAGCGATGGGCCCGTATACCACAAAAGTTAAGTCCTGACACAGTAAGACGGAGGAGAAGATGACGGGATGCCTTAGATGGCTTCCTCAGAAACTGGCGAGAGGAAGCATAACACAGAGGAAAGTGGAAGGAATGGGAGGGAGGCCTTTGCCCAGGACCGGGACAAAAATGGCTACCAAAAAAATAATATTATAATTGAAGTTTAGAAATCTTATTAATTCCCAATTTGAAATTTTTGGTACCACCAAAAAATAGTACAGTCAACCGTCAGTACATGGTAACAATTTGTGTGGTAATAGCGCCTTTATTGCGTAACTAGTAGTAAAGGCGGTTTTTTGAAGTTCAATTGTTACTGAAGTTTCGTTGACAGTACATTTAAAATAATAAAATTGTGATCTGAAAGTTTTAGGATTTGCGTTTTTAGCTTTTAAGATTGAATTTACTCCGTGCGTCATGGTAACTGCATGCTAATATGAACTTTAATGTCTGATTATACGTTTTAATTTTCTTTACATTGGATCCATCGCAGTTATCTGACTGAGGCAACGCCATAGTGGGGAGGGAGACGGGAATGGGGGGGGGGGGGGGTATACAGTTCATTGAACTTGGAAACAAAATTCACTGACAGGTGTAAAATCAGGGAAATGAAATTGTTTAGCATAAACATTTATTCACTTATTTCAATTTTAACTCATACTTAAACAGTCCTTTGACGAGTTACAAGTGAATTTCTAATACTTCGTACTTATGCCAGTATAATGGTATCTTTTAGGGGACACTGTATTCACGAATAATTATATTATTTATGTATTCGAAAATGTTGTTAAATATTAATTTTAAGATACTACTACATCAAATTTTCTTGTAAACGAAGTTCAAAACCACTTTTTAATAGTCTAATTAAATAACAACTAATTCCCCTGACTACACAATTGTTTAATAGATGCTTAGGCATCTGGATCTGGTAAATCCTTAAATTATCTACGTTTTTAAATGGGACAGAGTACGCGACACAATTTGCATAGATGGCGCCACAAGCACAAGCAGTAAACAGAACGTAAAATGGTTCGTGGATTTGAAAAAAAAAACTATATATTTAGTCATATACAAATTGCAGATTTAAAAAACGAATCTATAGAACGACCATGTTTACTAATCACAAACAAATAAATAGTACTCTTCATTTGTACAACCGAACGCGTAGCACTGATGCAATCATGTTTTGGTTTTCTGTAATCATTTATGAAGGTCGACACGCTAGGAGGTACATCGTGTGCGTCAGAACCGCGTGGCCTTATGCCGTGTTTACAGGTAGAGTAGGCCGGATACGGATGCGTGCGCCATGACGGCTTCGGCGGCCTGTCGAACCTCGAGATGATGTCGGGCGGCGCCCACCCAGCGCGCGGCGGCCGCGCGAGGAGCTCCCTGCAGGAGGTTCACGTAGCGCAGGGCGGCCGGCAGGTCGCCGTGGTCCATGTAGTACCTGCAGACGGCGTGTTAGGTCAGTGCGAGGACACAATGGTACAGTCCGTGCTACGAAAGATGAGACTTGGCGAGTGTCAGTATGGGGAGCTTGCGCAGGTACTAAGTGTACGAAATAGTTATCCATAATTTGTATGTCTATTCAGAGATTTTTCGATCACATTGGGATTAAAACAACATACAAAAATTCCTCACAATATTTATTACAAAATAATAAAGTTGGAGGTCAAGTCTCATGTTTCGTGGCACGGTTTGTACTAAGGAACGTCTATCATTCATCCGCCCATGTCGTATCTGTCTAATCGGTAGGTAATTAATAGTTTTAAATGCTTATAGCGGCGTATTTCTTAGCCGATTTTAATTTCACTTTTTGTCATCTCTACTACGGTATTTTCTTTTTTGCTAATAAATCATCATCATCTGCTTAGCCTTTTCCCAACTATGTTGGGGTCGGCTTCCAGTCGAACCGGATGCAGCTGAATATCAGTATTTTACATGGAGCGACTGCCTATATGTTCAGCAGTGGACGTCCTATGGCTGAGATGATGATGATGATGATGATGACTGCCTATCAGACCTCCACAACCCAGTTATACGATAATCTTGGTAAGACTGGTTGTCAGACTTTTGGGCTTCTGACTAACAGTAACGACAGTTTTTTTTTGCTAATAAATGTGATTTAAAAAAGTCATGCATATTCCCTATTGATATATTAATACAATACGTTACAAAACACTCAATTCGAATCTATAACACAGATAAGGCGCTACATACCTTGCTCTCTGCATGATGTCAAAGGTATCTAGTTTGGTGAAGTCGATCGGCTTGTTAGCCAACTCGTCCTCAGGAATTGCATTGATCTGAAAACAAAAAAAAATCGATTACATACATAAATGAGATATTACATTAATTATTATGACATCAAAGGAACCATTTCTTGATTTTTAAAAAAGAATTAAATCTGCATTTAAATAATTTTGAAAATACTCTTTCCACACCCGGAAATCGAACCGACTAAAATCCGTAAAAATAGCATCCTGTACTTTTATGGCACCAATCGATAGGGTCAACTATTACTAAAATAATAAAAATAATAATAATTGTCATGCGGACTCGCCTTAGTGAACAGCAACAGCGACTGTATCCAAGACATGAAGTAGATAGGCAGCGTGGCGCCCTCGCGACCGATCAGCGCAACTTTCACCGCGGTCTTCTCCATCTGAAACGTTTCCATCACTCAGTACTGTACTCTGGTTTAGCCAATTTCAAACTTATTTTAATTAGATTATAGTCCTATGAGATAAACTCTGTTCTAAATTGTAGATAGATAAAATAAATATAATTATATAAAGACTTGGCAGACTCTAGATCAAGGGTTATTTTTAACCTATTTATTAATCTACACATAGAAAAATCAATTGCCGTGAGTTAGTCACGCAAAACCTAAAAAAAAAACGACGGGTTGCACTCCGGGAGTGCCGGCAGAAGTGAAAACGCTAAAGACTGCTAAAAGCTGTGTACGATAAATTCGTAAGATTTTCGATCAGGTCACGTGTCCTGACGCTAGTTTTACATTTTTTACCCATTCCAAAACAAGTGCACAACGCCGCTTACGAATTTTCGATCAGGGTCACGTGTCCTGACGCGAGTTTAACATTTTTTACCCATTCCAAAAAAAGTGCGCAACGCCGCTAAAGAAGTTTTCACTTCAAAAAAGTTTTATTTTGTTCTCTTCAATACTGGAGTGATTAAGAAGATAAGGAAAAATAATTTTGGTTGTACAAAGTTTACTGGGTGATCTAGATCGGTTCAATAGCACGTGTCTCATGATAACTAAAGCGAGAGATGGCGGCGGGCCAGTCTCTCGTTCGCTCTCGCCAAAAGGTTGAAATTAGTCAGGAAGTAGCGGGGATACCTTTTCGAACCTCTCTCGCAGCGATTTCTCAGTGGCGATGCCCTTCTCTCGCACTTCTTGGGGGATGCCCTTTAGTACTGACTCCACCAGCTTATCGTCCTTGCCTGAAACAAGGGGAAATTTGTTGCTGTATCTTTTTTTAAAATATGTACAATTGGGTAGTTGACACCACTAACAAATAATTCCAATACACAACTTCTCAAAAAAAAAAGTTTGCCCTGATATCCGATTTTTTTTTAATACATTGTAATACGTTGTTTACTTATTTCAAACTCAATAAATAGTCAATTGAGTAGGCAGATTGGTGACGTCACAGTTCGATATTGCCATACAAAATCTAAGGGAGAGCTGCGTTTTGACAGTTCGATGTAAGTTGTATAGAATAACCATCATTTTCATTAAATTGAAAAAAGGAAATACACGGCTCAATGGAATAATATATAGATATGTATTTGAAACCTTGGCAATACACTCCATTTTTTTTAGGCTTGTAATATGTAACAATACGCCAGACTAAGCGACAAAAAAAAACTGTATTCACTTTATGTATAGTTGTTTGTTTTTTAATAAATACATAAATAAACTACGTTACAGGGAAAAAAACTGATGACAATAATGCTGGTAGTCCACTCACCGGCCTTCTCGAGCGCTCGCAGCTCGTTGTCGAGCTTGGCGTCGTGCTGCGGGCGTCGCGTGGCGGCGAGCAGAGCTTCCGCCGCCGCCCACAGCGACTGCGAGCGGCGAGCCTCCGCCTCCGCCGCCGCGCGCTCTATGGGATGGAAGCGTATGTCAGACTTCAATTACAGCAGGGCCGACGTATCTTGGCAAGTCTGAAGTTAGGCGATTAACTGCGCAGTCAACAATTCTGTTCCTTAACGATCCATTGCGTAGCCAAACAGCTGTCTGTGCACGGTGATCAATGGGTAGCTCACCGTCCATACGTTAACGACAGACCGTGTCGACGGCGCGTTCGTGTTCCACGCGCCGCTCAAAGAGATGTCAGCAAACATTCGGAGGGGCCACTACGGGCCGATGCCTGCCGGAGCTGCAGGTTGATCGAAAGAGATACCGCGACCCCGGAACGCAAAGGGCACAAGAAGGAGCATGGATGGGTTTTAGTCAGTAAAAGTCTGACACTCCCTCCTGCCCCACTCAGAGTGGGGGAAGTCATTAAGTGATTTCCCATAGGTAAAAAAAAAAGCCAAACAGCTAACTTTAGGACCGCCAAGATACATCGTCCGTATTGTAGTATTAATAATAGAGGACTCTTCGTGAAGGAGCCCCTCCTGGGAAGTACTACCACCATACCGCCGCAATTTCTGCCGCAAAGCAGCATTGCTGTGCCCCGGTTCGGAGGGTTTGGGTGACGGTGACATTATTACAGACCCACGAGACATTTCAACTTTTTCTCTGGGATGGCAAAACATTTGCACGATATGTCATCGAATGATAAAAAAAAATTGTTTGTGTTTCTTCACGATGTGTTTGTTCACAGATTTCAAAGCTGTCCAAGATAAACTTAGAAAGCACATATGAATTGAAAAAATGTCACATTGGTACTTGCTCGGCGCTTAAGCCACTGGGCCATTATGACATTTAACAAGCACAAACAAGCTACGTGTAGTAATACTATAAAGAGGTAGTTTGTGAGGTAATGTAATCTCTGGATCTATTTAAAAACTCTTTAACCTACAGAAAGCCACGTTATTTGCGAGTGTCATAGGCTATATAACATCACGCTGTGGCATACGGGAGCGGGGTAGTAACCAAAGATGTAACTAACGCGGGTGAAATAAGCCACACGGAATAATTGCGGTTGGTTTACTACTGTAATGTAAGACTAACGTTTCAAGGTCTGCTCGATGGCCTGCAGCTTGCCCGCCATAGCCGCCAGCTCCTTCTTGAACACCACACGCTCGGCTTCGACCTTCTCCGACACCACGCGGTTGAAGTTCGACATTACCTGGCAAATAAATACTATTTAAAACATAGGTATGGTAGATAGTATTTTGACTAAAATATGTTCACTGTGCTTTGCCAATATTAGAGTTAGGCAGAAGTGTTCCACATTCGGAGGGGCCACTAAGGGCCGATGCCTGCCGGGGCTTCGGGTTGTTCGAAAGAGATATCGCGCCCCCGCAACGCAAAGGGCACAAGAAGGAACATGGATGGGTTTTAGTCAGTAAAAGTCTGACACTCCCTCCCGCCCCGCCCAGGGCGGGAGAAGTCATTTGATGATTAAACAACGGTACAAAAAAAATATCGTAGACTTTGTCTATGTCACCTCTGACCAAGACTAGAGTCAAGAGTTTAACCAGCTCTTATTTAAAAAAATACCAAGTAGTTTTACCTCCAACTCTTTCTTGGCAAGAGCGTCCGCAAGTACCGCTTGTTGAATTGCACATTGCTTTTTAAGTTCTTCCTTCGTACGCCTGTTAGCTTCGGCTTGGATTATCAAAGTCTGGAATAAAAATATTTTAGAATTTTAGAATAATTTATTGGTCCATTGTTACAACACAGAATAAAAATAAAAGTATTTAATATTATGGTATGCTATTATAAGTGAAAAAATAAAAAAAAGGAAATTGTGCGGCCCAAACTAGGCAGCGAGTGCCTGTATCTTGGGGGCCATATTCTTTTTCACTTTCCCTACATCTTGGAATTTAAGGTAAAGTGAATTTGAGGTGAGCTGTCTCGGTATTTCAAAAAGATTAAAGACACTATTCATTCACCAATTAACCTTACCTTCTTCATGAATTCCACCTCTTGCGTCATTCTTTCTGTTCTGACGATATCTTCCGCTTTTGCTTCTATAATAGCTTGCTCGTCGCGGCCTGAAATATTACTATTTTCAATAACAGTTCACTTAAGCGCTTATTACACTACTCAATCGATAGGACCCCATTGATAGGGCCGGCGTGGCGAGGCAAGTGCGGTCAAGAGCCCCCGATGGATCTAGCGGTAGGGCCTATCTCTCCATCTGTTAATACACTAGCCTACCTTTACCTTTAATTCGATAATTAATAAAAAAAAATGTGACGATTACCCATTATTTTACGCCGGAAACGGCAGAATATTATGATCGTAATACATATCAACATAACAGCTTTGCACAATATTCTGACAAATAAATGCATATTCGTTTCTATTCTACATAGGCGATGGGTTTCGTACTTATTTAAAGCTAAAAACATTAATAATCGTGACTTTGTTGAATTATATTGTATCATCATCTCCTTAGCCTTTTCCCAACTATGTTTTGGTCGGCTTCCAGTCTAACCGGATGCAGCTAAATACCAATGTTTTACATGGAGCGACTGCCTATCCGACCTCCACAACCCAGTAACTGGGCAACACGATACCTCTTGGTTAGACTGGTTGTCAGACTTCTTGGCTTCTGAGTATCCGTAACGACTGTCAAAGATCTACGAATGACAGCCGGGACCAACGGCTTTACGTGCTTTCCGAGGCACGGGCACGACATTATATTATATGAACAATTAAAATATACAAGAAATGATAACTGAAAAATAATTCACATGCCAGTTCATTATTTGATATGGTTTCATTCTTCCCATAGAGTTATAGGATATTTAAAAAAACAGGTTGTATACTCACATTCGATCGCCCTGTTGATCTTAAGGTCTCGCACCGTCTGCAATTCAGCTATTTGATGTTGCAAGTGTTGCATCTGAAACACAATTGACAAACCCTTCAAACCGGGACACAGCAACGCAGCTTTGCGGCAGAAACAGGTATGATGGTAGTATTTCTCTGGACGAGCTCCTTCACAAAGAGCTTTACTACTACTAACAGTACAAACTTTAAATGGTCCCATAAAGTATTTTGATCTCTATAAAACATAGGATCGATTGGTATAAAAAAAAATGCTAACATAAGTTTTTTCTTCGTACAAAATGCGTATGAAAACTTTTGGCGACTTCTGTAATTGCTAGTACTTATAATTTAAATGGACCCATGGAGTATTTTGGTCCCTTCATGAAATAGGATAGAATGGTATGAGAAAACCGTATTTTTTTGTTCCTGAGTGAGTGCCTTTTTAAAAAAAAACTATTCCGAATATCTCAAAACGTTACGGTTTACCTCCTAAGAACGTTTTCCTGTAACTGTAACGATTAAGGCCCTTAGTGACCCCTCTCAAAAATCGACCCTCAAAACTAGTCACACTGAATAGATTAATGACTCACCCTTTTAAGTGCGTACATCAACAATACATCAATGTCTGTCTTGATGTCTAGCTTGCGCGCACTGAGGTCGATGCCGGGGTACAAGGCTTGAAGCTCGGCCTTGAACTGGTTGCGTCCTTCCTCCACCTGGAAATAGAAGAGATTTTTTAGTACTATGTTAATGGATGGCCTAGTGGTTAAGGCGCCCACCTCTCATGCACGAGGTTGTGGGTTCGCAACCGGGCACAGGCAAGTACCAATGTGACTTTTTCTGATTCATATGTACTTTCTAAGTTTATCTTGGACATCACAGACATCGGTAACCAAGTCAGAGGCCCTTGAGGCGGTTTAGAAACTCTGACACTAGGGTGTGTGGGGTCGTTAGACCTTACTGCCCACACGATAAAGAAGATTACTATGTTCTAAAAAAATCACCTACACGATGGTTAATCGATGTCGATATCGATAGTTGAGCAATAAGGGATCGTCTGTTTATTATGTGAAGCTCAAAAGGAGAGTGGAGAGCTGTTTCAGTAAAAAAAAAACACAAATGGCACAAAAACAGTAGGTATGCATTATAATGAAAAATAAAAACACACAAAACACACACACAAATGCATAACAAATACATAATGCTTAATGCATACTGTCAGTTTGTGCCATTTGTGTTTTTTTATAATAACTGTTTTCTGTAATAACAGAAAACAGTTATTTGACAAAATGGCAATTATTTTTATTAATAATTTGGTGCAGCACATACGATGGACAGCTGCACGCGGGAAGATTTAATGGCTGCTACCCACAACGCAGTCAAAGTGGCCAAATTCTGGGCCGTAACAATATAATTTATAATAGTATTGTATTATTTGTTATAATATAGTTTGTTATCGAAACACTAAGAAGTTTGATTAATTAGGTAGACTCCAAGTAGTGTTACCCCAGGGGCCAAGGGACTCACAAATTCAGGGTCCAGCCCTGTTTGCTTCCGGGGCTGCGGGTTGTTCGAAAGAGATACCGCGCCCCCGGAACGCAAAGGGCACATGAAGGAACATAGACGGGTTTTAGTCAGTAAAAGTCTGACACTCCCTCCCGCCCCACCCAGGGCGGGGGAAGTTACTTGATGATTTCCGGTCTTAAAAAAAAAAAAACCCTGTTTCCTTCCTTACCTTATTCCAATACTTCTCACTAAGCACACATTTCTCTAACTCTTCATTGAAGATGTTTTCAGCACTCAACAGGTCTGTGCGCAGTTGTTTGATGTAACGCTTGGTGGTGGTCAGGCTCTGGGGCGGCGCCTGTATTCCCTGCTTGATCATACTGTCCAGGGTATCTGCGGGAACAACACTCATAAAGCTGGAGACGTTATAGTGCACAAGTGTGTGCGCAAACATTCTTTGTATTTATTTATTTAAACAATATGTTTTTTTTTCTTGCTCGCACGTCGGATGTCGGATGGAATAGTTATTGCTACTACGCAAAGTGATTGTTACTACGCAAAGATGAGATGCATTACCAGTGGCTTTCTGATACATTGCCCGACCTGGGAATCGAACCCACAACATGCATGCATAACAGGCTGACGCCATTACCACTGGGTTATTACGACAGCAGATGTATTGTCATCTCTCTTTAGAACAGACAGATAGGGTCTTTGAACGCATAAGCACATTCGGTTCGGCATTCTATATACTACATATAAATGCCGAACCGAATGGGCCGACACGCCCATATAGCCTATTATAAAATTAGCTAAAACCAATAAATTATCTTTACATATAAAGGTCAAAATAGCATTAACATCCATTGCATAGGAAGCAGAAACACGGAACAATAACTACTACCCACACTTCCGACATTTTTAACAAGGCAGTTACTCTAAAATCAATTTAATTTATATGTGCATAAAGTTTACATACCAATGGCCGATTTAGCTTTAGCCGAACCTTCTCTTGCTTTCTTCAGAGTAACGTCTCTCTCAGTTAGAAACCCTTTAAGCGTCGAAAATAAGTTCTTGTCTAAGTCGGAATATGATGCTTCTGCGATCTGAAATGATAGTTGTGTTCATGGAGAAAAGAAACAAGTAATATTATATATTAAGGCGTAAGAATTGTGTATTTTCAGATTTTTAACCATTTAAAAATCTGAAAATGTAATAGGGGGCGAGCCTATTGCCATTAACCGGGCATGAATCCAGACTCCGAGCTGCTATTGAGATTTTCATAGAAAATCCCAATAACACTTTTTGCTCGACCTCGGGAATCGAGCTCATGAATCAAGACCATGCAATCAAATACTGGAAAGTGAGTCAAATTTAACTTGTAAGTATTTATTAAGTTCCAATGGCAACCCTCTGGCCCCATCATCTGACCAGGTCTGTGACATCATTATATTGCATTGTCATGCAAATTGCACATTTACACAAAACTTCAGCTCATTCGAACATCAGGAAGTGACTCAAATTTAACTTGTAAGATTTGATTAGTCCAGACACCGCGGTGAAAGTTGGTGAAAAGAAGGTGAAAGTTAAAGTACACAAAGGTATCTTGATATTGACAGACAGTACAATAAAAAATAGTAAGTAGTAATGACACAGGGACAGACAGATGGATGAGCAAGAGCAATATATTATAATAATATACTATTATTATACTACTAATGTCATTAATTAGTTGCCCAAAGACAACACTCACCTTGTGTAAAGTCTTATTGTAGCTGATACAGAGCTTCGTGGCGGCTTTATAACTGTCTATGGCAAGCTTCGTGTACTCATGCATGTCCTTCTCCAATGTCACTATATCTTTGGTGACGTTCACGACAGGCGCCGACTGAGGCACGCACTTGTCAGTTTGGACCAGAGTTGCTGAAATGTACGAGATTATTGATAAAAATTATGCTTGTATTACTAATATTATAAAGAAGATTATTTTTGTTTGTTTCTTTGTACCAAATAGGCTCCGAAATTACTGGACCGATTTTAACCATTTTTTCATCAATAGATAGCTACATTATTCCTGAGTAACATAGGCTATATATCATCACGCTACGACACATGGAAGCGGAGCAGTAGCGAAAGACGTAACGTGACGCGGGTGAAATAAGCAACGTAGATGAAGTCGCGGGCAGAAGCTAGTACCGTATAATTTCCTACCATATAATTTTGGCATGTTGGAACCTCATAAATATGAAATAGATAATCGTCATAATCAACTCAATTGGGGCCTAAAAGTCACATTTGTTTGTAACATTTTGTACATTTAGCGTTATGAATAAAAAAATAAGATCATTATTATATTCTCTTCAGAAGATTGATACTAAAAAGTCATTTCCAAGCAATTATATTGGCTTAAACTTACTCTTCAACGTCAAAAAAAAACTATAAATTTTGGCAAGTTATGCAAAAATTTTTTTTCGCTCTTTCAGAGTGCCATATTACAATTTGTTCACCATAATAAGTACCATGCATCCTTTTCCAGGTTTTCTTTTTTTATTTATGTTGTGGATGAACTCCCTGACGATGGCGACCGGTGCGGTTTCTAGTCAACAACAAATATGTTACGTACAGACCTTGGTTCGTGTCTTCTATTTCTGGCGTCTGCATAACTTTTTCTTCAACGTACAGAGGTTCTAATATGACCGGCGGCACTGTTACGTAAACACACAGCTAGATATTAGGTTGTCAATCAGTTAGTTACAAGCTGACCAAGATAAAAAGAACTACGAGTGGTCACGTCATTGGCAAATATGGATACTGAACTAAACATAAATACGGACAATTGGGTAGTTGACACCACTAACCAATAATTTCAAGTCACAACTTCTCTAAAAAAGCACTTTATTTTACTCATGAAAACCGATTGATTTTCAATTAATTGGAAAACAGCTTTTTACTTACTTTAAAATTAATAAATACACTCCCAGACTCCTAAATCGAGCCACCTAACATAATGATTTAGTAACGTCCATAACTTTAAAACAATTGTATGAATGATCAATAAGTTTTTATGCAAGTTTGTAGCTGGCATAATCAACATTAGGCTCATGTACTATTGTTCTGAATTTGATTTTTCATTCATTTGTCATTCATATAATTTTTTGAAGATAAGGACGATACAAACTCATTATGCTAGGTGGCTTGATTTAGGAGTCCGGGGGTGTAGTTAATTAAGTAGGCCACGTAGTCACGTCACAGCGTGCTATTGCCATACAAAATCTATGGGAGAATCGCGTTTAGACAGTTCATAAAAAGTACATAATTATGTCAATTGATGGTGGTGTCAACTACCCAATTCAGAATACGTTACATCTTCTCACAATGAAATTATCATGATGAAATGTGTATCTTTTCGTGTAGTAGTTAAACTTTGAATCGCTCTATTAAAATGTGGGCGCAGCGTCACGTCGCGTCGCGCCTCTGTGTGAACTAACCCAGAGATGTCACCAAACTTGGAAGGGGCCACTAAGGGCCGATGCCTGCCGGGGCTGCGGGTTATTCGAAAGAGATACCGCGCCCCCGGAACGCAAAGGGCACATGAAGGAAGATAGATGGGAGCTAAAAGAACAATGTATGTTCTTTTAGAATAAATAAAGAATATTTAGTATCAAAGCCAAGGCGAGCCTGAGACGGGTTGCGATGACATTACATACCATCTGTATTCACACCTGTATTCCCCGAAGGGTTACGCAGATGTATACCAATGGGAACCTAAGTGTTTAGGTCCCATGTGGCGAGTCTATTATTGCCATTCATCAGGCACAAATCCTAACTCCGAGCCGCTACTGAGAATTTCATAGAAAAACCCAATAACACGTTGCTTGATAGATTATTGGAATCAAACCCAAGACCTCTAGCGTAGCAGTTGCGCTTAGGACCACTAGGCTAACGAGGCAGTTTGCGAAGAGAATTTACCTATTCCACCTAGTAGTCTAATTTATCTTGGTCAGCTTTAATATGCGGTGTACTAAGATGATATGATCGGGTAGATGACACCACTAACCAATATTTCTAAGACACAAATTCTTTAAAAGACAACTTTAATTCATCCCGGAAAACTGGATCAATTTTAAATTCAAGCAATTCAATTTTAAGTTCATTTTAAATAAAAGTTAATCAATTGAGTTGGCAAATTTCTGACGTCACATTTTAGTATTGTCATACAAAATCTAAGGGGGAATCGCGTTTTGACAACTCATAAAAAGTATGTCAATTGATTAGTGGTGTCAAGTACCCAATTTCTATTAGTTTGTCAAGTACCAAAAGCTTGTTATCTATCCGAATATACAAAAACATATGGCGAAACACAAAGTGGTCAAAAACTTAACACAGTTTTATTTTATGATGGTGAATACTTTACGAATACATACAAATGAAGTTAACATGAGCGTGTGTGTACATCGCAATGGTGTATTTATTTGTTAAGTTTGTGAACCCTTTCTAATCAATGCATCTCAATATTAATGGCCTGCGCAGACTGGCGGACGGGGCAGCACAAGATTTAAAATGTATCAATTGAATTTTAAAGTTATCCAGTCCAAATAAGGTACATATTTCAATGTCCGGTGATCGCCAGGCTGCGCAAGCAACATAAACACACACACATGTACATGTATAAGCAACGGCTTTACATACAGCAGGCAACGTACATATATAAGCCGATACTTCAAAAAGTATGAAGTTCTCAATAAGTCTACGCTATAAGGCAGCACGTAAATTACGATGATTTCCTTACATTCGTAATCCTTCCTTGCGAAAGCAACTTCAGCATCTTTCTCAATGTCTTGGTCGGATCTAGGAGTGAGTTCTATTGGGGTGACTCCCTCCTGTAACATATTAACAAACATTTATTTCATCATCACACGGTGCTGTGCTCCAAGACACGAATCGCCGTTGTCACTACTGTTGTTGTGACTACCCAAGTTAAATCATCGTCATCATCATC
The DNA here is from genome assembly GCA_932526535.1 of Caradrina clavipalpis. Taxonomy (NCBI): domain Eukaryota; kingdom Metazoa; phylum Arthropoda; class Insecta; order Lepidoptera; family Noctuidae; genus Caradrina; species Caradrina clavipalpis. The sequence continues at coordinate 7,068,814 of OW052110.1, forward strand.
AGCCGCAGGACGTCCACTGCTGGACATAGGCCTCCCCCATAGACTTCCAAAAGGACCGGTTGTAAGCGGCCTGCATCCAGCGTCTTCCTGCGATCTTAATCAGTCCATCCTACACTGTGCTTACCAGTGGGTGGGTGGTCTCCTTCCAGATAGACCACTGCAATTTAAGCCCGGGAGGCAGGTGTTCTTGGGGATTCAGAAAGTAATGATATAATGAAACGAACCCTTCCAAACATGAAGTGGCTGAGATAGGTAGAGGTCCTGTTGAACTGGTTCACGGCCGCCTTCCAGTACGTGGTGTTCTCTTGGTACACTAGCGCCACGAAGTCGTTAGCCCAAGGGATGTTTGACTCTAGCCAGTTGCGGGCATCTGGACTGTGTCTGAGGACAAATGACACTGCGTTATACACCGGTTCAAACTTTATAGCGTCTCGGAAGTTAGCTGCGAGTGCAGGTTCCGTACCTGAAGGCCAGCGGATCTCTGTTACTATGGCGCCGCTACCCATCCGTCCACCCGTAGACAGTTTTAATGTATCTCGGATTTTACGACAGGGCTGAATGTAGGGGGACTTTCATGTAGACGAAGTCGCAGGCAAAAGCTAGTCGCATATATGAATGTCGAATATCATGAACTGATCACGTGGCTATTGGGACACGTAATCAAATGATAAGTGTCAGAAACTATGACATCATTTCATCTATACTTGCTATGTAAATAGGTAGGAAAGATTTTTTTGTACTGAATAGGCTAAGAAACTACTGGACTGATTTTACCTATTTTGTCAACAATGGATAGCTACATTTTTTCGGAGTAACATAGGCTATGTAACATCACGCTACGACACACGAGAGCGGAGCAGTAACCAAAGACGTAACTTAACGTTAGTGAAATAAGCCAAGCAGACGAAGTCGCGAGCAGTTCGCTTTTTTCATATGAAATGCAAAGTGTGTTCTGTTAGCATTAACACTAAATGCCATGTATTAACTGTATGGCAGTGTGCATAGAAGTCACATGACCTAACGTCATGTTACGTCAGATATTTATTCTTTGCTATTATGCAGTAAAACAAATACATGAGTTTTATCTAAATCCTTACAAGTGCATCGTTAAATTAAGCTAGTGGCTTGTTTTACTGTGCCTGGTCATTTTTGGATGCTTTTCACAATCATGCTCTTGATTAGAATACAATATTTTATATGTTTCTGGATTCAACAAGCATATTCTGTTCTCTGATAGATAGCGATGTCTGTCTTACCCACAATGCCATCCTTTACTTGATAGAATCTCAAATACGCAACTCGCTAATTAACACAATTCCCATTATTTTGTCTGATACTTCCCGAATATAAATAAGGCCAATTGAAATATATTCCTTATTTCAATTAAAACGATCACGCCTGTATTCCCCGAAGGGTTAGGCAGTGGTGTACCAACGTACACCTACAGTGCGCCGGTATATAACAATACCAACAACTACTACTTCACTACTACCACTTGCTACCACGAGTACTTATTTCAATTAGTTAATTATTTAATTCAATCGATACGTTTAAAATCCTCTGTCGCCCTGTACGACACTCAGGCAGTACTTATTGTACTGCCTGAGTGTTGTGTGAATTGTCATTGTGACAGTAACTATCACTTTTACCAGAAATCACTAAACATAGTTAGTGCTAAAAGTGTTTAAATTATCATTCTGTCGCTGTCACCTTCTAAGAATATGTGACAGGGATGCAATGACATTCTAAATATGTATAAGCACATAATGTATTTAGTGATTTTGACGAAAGTGGGTCTTCTTGTTACAGAAGTAAGCCTACATCTGATTCAATTTTCAACAATATTATATGTTACTTACTTAGCATAAACAACAGCAGCACCCGCAAGTAACGTGACCCCAACGGTTCCCCAGTACAGCTTGTTACTTTTAGGGGGCGCCGGACTCTGGCATACTTTGTCTTTGTTGTCCGTGGAGCCATACTGCCGGCGTGGGGCACGCATTACTATTAAGGCGGCGCAGGTGCCATCGCCAAACGGCCGCCTTACCTGATGAAAATAGAACAAAATTGCTTTTCATGTGTGAATTTAGATCTTCTGAACTATGATGACAAGATTAATTGTGTTTACTACATTTATATTTTACTTAGATATGTCACAGAAATCTGAAGTAATACATTTAAGCCATGCTTTTACTATTGCAAGTGCAATAGTAAAATCATGCATGTGTTTAAGCAGTAGGGAATTAATTATGAAAATAGAAACATTGCTCAACATAACAAATAGGCATATTAAAACTTTCTTGAAAAATATTTCATTTTATCTTTTAAACTTTGCCCCAGTATGGAGGGTGATTTTACAAATGTATAAACTCACACAAACAACCATTAAACCAATAAAGTGGCTAATCAAATTTGTACTACAGAAAAGAAAGTACCTATGTATTGATTACCAACATTGTTTACAACAAATATTGTGAGCTATTGCATGATAACAACTTTACAGCCACATTAAAATTACAAATAGATAACAGGTATAGTGCACTCATACAAGACCTTATTTCAAAGACCTTCGTGCTGTCTGAATCGCAAGTTTGAACACACCCTTAGCAATATTTTGTAGGTTAGGTAAAATGACGTAAAATGATTGTTATGTAAGCGATAATATTATCAAGGTCTGGGTTTGTTTTTAATAACACAAGTAAACTTAGTATAATATAGACTAAAGGCTGAAATTAGACCATAATTATGTTAATAAACACAGATTAACACAATCAAAACATTGGACAAGCCGTGACTACTGAGTCAGTAAACTTGATGATATATTCGTCAAATAATGAAAGGAGTTTACATTTAAATAGGCTAAATATCGCAATTATGTACGTACCAATACTAATTTAGAACTAGAATTAGATAACTGGTTCGTAAATCTATACATTTTTCGGCAGGAATTTCCTTCCACTTGGGCTGTCAAAATTCAGAAACTACAGAACATGAACATGGACCACGGAGAATAGATTGTTGTTCGTGAGTCGTTTCATAGTTCATACTCATTTCTATAAATTTTGGCACATTAGTCGATTGAATGCCTGAAAAACAACAATGTAACTCGATTAATGAAAGGAATTTAAAACAGACTTATATTATATCATTAAGTGTAAAACATTAGACAAAGTTAAGTATTAAAATTCGTACAAAATGGATAATAAGTTAACACCTAAGAAAAATAATAAGGAAACCAGGAACCTACTACTAACTAATAGTATATTAATCTATGCCTACTACTAATACTTTAGTAACAGTAACTGTCATGTCAATATGAATGACAGCTTGGAGCGCTGTCTGTTATCTATATAACTTCATTCTTCGCTTACCAAAATTAAAGATCGATCGATGGTTTTGTTTTCCAAAAAATGTTTCGTCTTGCGATTTCTGGTAAATACAATTTTTATATTGAATGAACACTCAGTACACAGCACAAATATATTGTATTAGAAAATTTATTGCCTCTTATTTTGTTGTGTAACAATTTGCTAACTTCTTTTGACGGCTTATTTTGAGGTTATATTTTTCTTTTTCAGCTGTTCGCAATATAAGGCCTCTTTCGGTGGCATATTTCAATGCTGCCAAGAATATAAGTAACAGTACAAGGAACTATGCAGCTCTCAACATTACACCTTCCACCAACACCTTTTTCAGACAGAATTCTTTACTAAATAATAAACAGATCTTGGATATATCAACCAACTTATGTGTTGTTCCTGTTAGAACTGTAACTAAATTCAGTTTGAAAAGAGGTAAAAGGAAGACTGTAAAGGCAGCAGTACGAAGATTCTTACGGTTACACTGGGGAGGTTGGATAAGAACAAAGGTTGGCAGACATAAGAAAATGTGGAAAAAGTCTCCACCTCAGAAAAGGCGTCTACGACAACATGTATTTTGTAACTCTACTCAAAACACAATGCTTGACAAAATGGTTACAAAGTTTTGGAAGAAGCCCAAGTATTATGTTGAGGACCCATATGCACCATACCATACTAGAGAAGAGTTCAATCTTACTAGGAAGAAACCTGTAGTTAAGCATTAATTGTGACATAACTAGAATAAATATTATTTAGAATGATTCATATATTTTTGTATTGATGTATCTAGTTCCTTATAGCTAGAGTAGCAAGCTTATTACTAATATAATGTGCCAGCCCAGGAAAAGATGGCAAGATGACCCAGACTTGCACCGAGTGGGCTGGTTTGAGGTGCTGCAAGAAATTAATATTTGGAAGGACATGAGGGAGGCCTCTGCCCAGGTATGGTGCATCGGCTTATTAAAAAAAAAATAAGACAAACCTAGATTCCAGATTCTACTGACGAATTCCAAATGTAGCAACTAGCAAGATTAGCAAGTAACCAAAAAATATGTTAGTATGTGGCCAACTAGTAAAACGTGTGTGTGTTTGCTTACCCAATGTTTTTTATGAAAACCCCTCCCACAATACAGCAACTCTTGGAACTACTAGAGCCAAGTTGACCCTTCGTTCAGGAAAGCCCAAAATATTGCTGAACAATGACTGTGTAACATTTATACCTTCAACATTGTTGTACATACCTCCTACCTGCAACTTAACCAAAACCTGCTCATTTGCACTTAAAACATCTAAGATTATAACTACAACCATTCTCAGAGATGATAATAGGAGGCTGTTGTCTGAATTAACGCCTTGATTTAACGGTTATTTTATGATGTTTTAGAAAATATTGTTAAAAAAAAACGGTAGCTCTTTACTAATTTATTAGTAGATGAATTCCTTTAACTATTTTTTGAGATACTGCAGCGGGGGGCGTAGATGGCTGGCCAACCAGGCTATTCATTCTTCAATCATATCTTCGATCATGGTAGCAGTAAATGTGGCATTTGTGGTTTAAGATATCTAACGACAAAGTAGCTTTTTGCTTCCATCCAACGTTGGGAGAAGAATTATAGTAATTTAATTTCTACTGTTGTTGAACGAACATTCTTACGTCAATTTGATAGATGAGTTTCAATCTGTCAACTGACAGTGAAGTACTTGTCATCTCATGCATGTCAAATAAATGTCAATTCAGTGTTCAACAAGTAGTTTTATGTGGTAGTTGTGTGAATGACCTGATCTTACCTAATTACGTAGTTTTATGATATAAAAATGTACATTTACGAGTTGCCGTTTGATATAAACAAGGAATTATGCAGGCTCCTAGACATAGAAGACTATTGGAAGGAGTTGGCAGGCAACTGGATGAAATATTCGGCTTTTGACGTAAACGTAAGTATAATCATTTTGTAATGCGAAGTTTGGGTATTTCCTCGCTGCGAAACATCTTTTTAATAAGCTTCTTGGAATTCCCGATTATTCTATGTTGAGTACGTCATGCGTTGATAATTGAGATGATACAGGTGTATACATAAGGAGAAAACGTGGCGAAAAAGATTATACCCCCCATTATTGCCTTGGAAAGTTAATAAAATTATATAATTTTAGTACCATATAATTAATATAATATGAAATAAAATGATCACATTTAGATTATCCCACGGGAACAATACATTTTTGTCTGGGGAAAAAGTATCCTATCTGTAATTTCACACTATGTTTATCTCTGTGCTAAATTTCATTCAGATCGGTTCAGCCATTTAAGAGTGAAAGAGTACCAAACACCCATCCATCCTCACAAACCTTCACATTTATAATATTGGTAGGAATAGGAACAGTAGGTTCTCTACCAGAATGCCCAGCAAATGCATGTATTTGAACGACACTTAGCACTTATTATTGAATTTATTAACCCCCGACGCAAAAAGAGGGGTGTTATAAGTTTGACGTGTCTGTCTGTCTGTCTGTCTGTCTGTCTGTCTGTGGCATCATAGCTCCCGAACGGATGAACCGATTTCAATTTAGTTTTTTTTGTATGAAAGGTGACTTATGTACGAGTGTTCTTAGACATGTTTGATGAAAATCGGTTGAGCCGTTTAAAAGTTATGGGTCTGAAAGTGGGGATGAAAAACTAAAAATGATTTGTCATGTGGGTTATTAAATTATAAGGAACCTATGTATTTACAGCTTAACAAAATCAACATTATAATAAGTATGTACCTATAAAAAGTATAAAATAAAAATTAAATTAAAAATTTAAAAAACCCCCGACACAAAATCCTAAGTTACCTTTAAAAAGTAAAAAAATAAAATCGGTTGAGCCGTTTAAAAGGAAAACACGTTGGGGGACCGCTCGGGACGATCGTATCCTAAATGCAACATCGGTCCCCCAACGTGACGTATTTTTTTTGTTATTTTTTACTTTTTAAAGGGAACTTAGGTTTTTGTGTTGGGGGTTTTTTAAATTTTTAATTTAATTTTTTATTTTATACTTTTATAGGTACCTACTTATTATAATGTCGATTTTGTTAAGTTTGAGACTCGAGTATATTTACAGACATTCGGTTTTTCTTCCCTACTTTCACCCCCACAACTTTTAAACGGCTCAACCGATTTTCATCAAACATGTCTAAGAACACTCGCACATAGGTCACCTTTAATACAAAAAAAACTAAATTGAAATCGCTTCATCCGTTCGGCAGCTATGATGCCACAGACAGACAGACAGACAGACAGACAGACAGACAGACAGACAGACCGACAGACAGACAGACAGACACGTCAAACTTATAACACCCCTCTTTTTGCGTCGGGGGTTAAAAATACGTCGCGTTGGGGGACCGCTTGGGACGGTCGTACCCTAAATACAACATCGGTCCCCCAACGCGACGTATTTTATTTTTTTACTTTTTAAAGGGAACTTAGGATTTTGTGTCGGGGGTTTTTTAAATTTTTAATTTAATTTTTTATTGTTTACTTTTTGTGTTATGATAAAATTATTAACACAAATACTCTTTTTAGGACATGGAACAAACAGCTCGCCGCATGGCTATGTCCCCAACAGACCATTTGTTCACCAGATGGGGACAGCTAAACCATAGAGTAGAAGAACTTTTTATTTTATTATACAAAATGAAGCACATGCCAGCCCTGAACTGCCTTAAGCCCGTTGTTAACTCTGATTTCCATAAATTATTAAGTAAAAGTAGAAACTCTTGCAGTACAAAGGAAAGGAAAACTTCTGTTGTTTATGGTAGGTATTTCTTAAACAGTGATTCTATTGTCTATTGAAAAGTTTTTTTTTTGTTTTTGGAAAGGGCAACAAGTTTCCAGTTTCTGACTAACTGGCCAATTCTTTGACAATTCAAAAGTGTCTGTGGTTTGTTTATGGTTTGATTTAAATAAATGTCTTGAATTTGACTTGAATATTATTATTATTTCAGATAAAAAGAGCTCACAAAGGACAGATGGCTCTATTCCTTTGCCTGTCATGTTAATAGAAAAGGTATGTGTGTTTTGTTTACATTCCCTCTCTTTCTTGTCTCTATCTCGCTCTTGTCTTGCACACAGCCAACACAGAAAGCATGGCAATATACTCAAGCAGTTTTCATTGGTTAATTGAAAATGAACTAAGATTCAATACAAATAAAGTTGATAATTGCCTGAAAATAAATGCTGCTCAAATTTGTTTATCTTGGATACTTACACTCAATTTAGACAGGGCTTCAATAACAGCTATTTTCACATTCATAGCTTAAAAAAAGGCAAGTGCCTTGCAAAAATCTGGTTCCTTGGAATATTTTTGTTTACCAATGTCAGTGATGTCCAAGATAAACTTAGAAAATACATATGAAATAGAGAAAGTCATAATTGTTGGTACTTCCCCATGCCGGTTGTGAACCCACTACCTGGTGTATTCGAGAATGTACAGTCAAACAAACTATTTGGTATACAGTCAGCTTACTTGCAATTACTTCTAAACAATGTTGTGAGGGTGCTGACCAGTCAATTCTTTTACGGTGAACGTACGTACGTAACTTTGTGAGTCGAGACTCGTATTTTTTAAGCTGCGTAATTTTCTTTCTACTGAAACTGTAACTGACAACTTATTTTGCTTCGCACTGTTAACGAAACAGGAGTTTCGTATAAAACCGAATGCAGCAGAAATTACGCGACTCACAACTCTAAAAATTACGCTCATCTCGCTTTTCAAAAGTAAAAACGTACGTAGTAAATAAGTCAAAATTTATAAATACTTTCTGATATTCAGAACCAATTTCTTTTTTAATGTATCTTTTGAATAAAAATAAAAACAGTACGGCAGACGGGTAATCAAAATGAATATTGTCAGTATAGTAGAAAGACGAATAATTTTGCCTGTATACCAAATAGGTTGTTTGTCTGTACTTATCTATCAGTCTTCTTCTTCTTCTTTATCGTGTGGGCAGTAAGGTCTAACGACCCCACACAACCTAGTGACAGAGTTTATAAACTGCCTCAAGGCCTTCTGACATGGTTATCAATATATCATGTATAGAGTTTAATTTACATTAAATTTGTTAATAAAACCAAGGTCAGTGTGTCAACAACATATTTGTCACAAACCTGTTCTTTCAAGACGGTATTAGGATGAGAAAGAAACATTTACAATGTAGATAATTTATTCTTATTGCTACCTATGACTGCTATGGGCGGATGAGTACCTACTTTAAGTTTATTTTGTGGTCATTATGACACATACCTATTACCCAAAATGTGGGGGAACAATAACATAAAAAAAGAATACCTTTTGCACGTGACTTCGTCCAAGTGATGGTTATCGCAAACGCAAAAACAGAAACGGAATAAAAAGCAGCCTATGTTCTTATCCAGCAGTGCGATTCTCTAAGCCTCACTTCGTAATTCGAAAGCTGAATCCGCAGTGAGATTACAAAATGGTATTCTGTTAAACACGATCACGCCGGTGACATCACCACGGCGAACGAATACTAAACCAATGACAAGTTGGTTGGTTATCGAAGTGAGCGCGATTACTTTATGAGACTCATTTTCGAGTTTGCATTTTAGACAATCGCACTACTGATCTCCAGCTAACGCTTTGTCAAATTTCATTACGATCTGTTCAGTAGTTTTGCCGTATTTATAATATTAACTAGCTTAGCTCGAACGTACTTGGTCTACGTAGATTTCAGTCCAAAATGATCCCTAAGCAAATAATCTAAGCCCTAAGCCTTTATACTATTCCAGAATATAAACTATCTCTGTGCCTTTCATCCAGATCCGTTCAACCGTTCTGGCATGATTCTGTAACGGACATCATCCATCCATCCATCCATCCACCCATCCATCCATCCAAACTTTCACACTTGTAGTAGTAAGATTTGTGAGGATGTTTAATGTTACGTTTAAATGCATAAATATTTATCGGTTAGTATCCTTACATAGTATTGATAGTATAAAACAAAGCCACTTCCCGCCGTTTGTACGCTTAAATCTCATAAATTATGCAACGGATTTTAATACGGTTTTCATCCTACTACTATTATAAAGGCGAAAGTTTGTAAGTATGGATGTATGGATGTATGGATGTTTGTTACTCTTTCACGCTTAAACGGCTGAATGGATCTGGATGAAATTTGGCACAAAGATAGATTATAGTCTGGAATAACACATAGGCTACTTTTTATCCCGGGAAAATGTACGGTACCCGTAGGATAACACATCAACTGTGACGCGGACGAAGTCGCGGGCAGAAGCTAGTCAATACATAAAGTGATTCAAGAAGTAGGTTTTAGGTATAAAACATCACGCTACGACCAACGGGAGCGAAGCAGTAACAAAAGACATAACTCACCGCGGCGTATATTTTTAGTAAATAATATTATCAACAAAACTTGCCGAAATGTAGAGCTAGAGATAAACTTTTAACCTCTACTTAATCCTTTGAAAACAGGCGTACCTTATTTAAAAAAACAAAAAGTAATCCGCGGATCAGGTACCAACGTCCTGTTTAATATCGTATAGTATTCATTGATTTATTTTTCCTTATAAATAAAAACGCTTACGCAATGCTTGTGCGTCTTTAGCAGCGATTGAGCGTGTGTCACAACATTATCCGGAATTCTATAGGGAAATACATATACACCGTATCCATTTGAAATTTCTAGTTAAATTTGCATTTCAAAAGTGTTAGTTGCTAAATATAGAGACCTAAGTTACTGAGTGCGAGTGTGGTGCTCCTGATAAGACGATGGCTCACTTACTAAAGTGCCTGACGTTCCTAAACCTGCACTTTAGAGGACATTAACAACGGTACTGAAACCGTGACAAACGTGGCCACCTACTAGGCCCAAAAATTATAAAATTTAATTATTAGAAAGAAGTAAAGAAAACATCGACTCGAAATAAACGAAGATATTTAAGTATAAGCCTTAATTATATAGGTATGTAACACAATGCAAAAGGAGCATTGGGAACAGCAGCATATTATGTAGCAGCTCTTTTATCGTTAATGCAAGATTCCTATAACTTGTAATACCCAACTCCCTCCCTCATGAAAACTTTAAAAACCTTACAAACGTTAACATGCTGACTTAATTTACTGTTTTTGCACTGACTCAATGATTGACGTATGGGGATCAATGACCTCTAATGCCACCTTACATTACCTACAAATAAGTTTCTTAATAATCCTACTACTATTATAAAGGCGAAAGTTTGTATGTATGGATGTATGGATGTTTGTTACTCTTTCACGCTTAAACGGCTGAATGGATCTGGATGAAATTTGGCACAAAGATAGATTATAGTCTGGAATAACACATAGGCTACTTTTTATCCCGGGAAAATGTACGGTACCCGTAGGATAACACATCAACTGTGACGCGGACGAAGTCGCGGGCAGAAGCTAGTATAACTATAATTAAACTGTCGATTTTCTTGTTTGTTTAAACGGGCTAATGTAGAACTAATCGGATTCTTCTTTATCGTGTGGGCAGTAAGGTCTAACAACCCCACACAGCCTAGTGTCAGAGTTTTAAAACCGCCTGAAAGGCCTCTGAAAGGTTACCGATGGTTAATCGGATTGGAAAAAATATTTTTGCATAAATATGTCAGCCAGATTGACAAAGAATAGTGTAGGGATAGGCTATAAAACATCACGGGAGCGTAGCAGTAACCAAATCTAACAAAACGCGACGATAAAAAAAATACACGCGGACAAAGTCTCGAGCAGAAGCTTGTTTTAGTATAAAACAGTAATTGTCGAAAAAAACAGATCTTTACGAAAATTCTGGATAATGGGAAGTGTAATCTATAGAAACTGAAAATTTTCCCAATGCTTTCCTTAAATTTCAAATATTCTCATAATAATATGTAATGTAGGTATCCCTTCTCGAAATACATTAGTAGATACGTATTACTCATAGAACATTTTGATAATGTACGGTACATACATATATTATTCAGTTATCGTCCACTGGGAAATCCATGTTCCCCAGTAGTTATAGGTACATTTATGGTTAAATACAGTTTTTGCGCAACGGAGTTATTACACAAGTACGTATTCTGATTTATGAATGACTTCTATCATATTCTGATTAGTTTTGTACTCTAGAATTTATCTTAATTTTTTTCCTGTTAAAAGTCTGAGGAAAAATATTCAGTTCGCTTAGATTTGCATTGGCTTACAGCCAGTTAGACTGTTATTGTTACCATGATGTTTCAGTGTGAGTATTGGGTGCAATGACGTGAGTTAAAAGTGAGGGGGGAAAGCGGGGAGAAGATAGGTCTCTTATGTCATATTACAATGAATTGTACTCCATTTATTATAGCACTAGCTATGCTCCGCGTTGTCACCCAGTTACGTCTTACGTCTTTGATTACTGCTCCGTTCCCATTGGTTGTAGTGATGTTCTATACCTACGTATAAACCTTCCTCTTGAATCACTCTTATATTTGTGAAACCGCATTATAATCCATTGCGTAGTTTATCCGATCTAGGCTTACAGAGGGACAGATGGCGAGAAGCGAATTTGTTTTATACTATGTAGAGATTTAAAAAAATAATAGTAGGTATTTCGTTTACATTTTTTGGGAGTTGTCTCGGTGAGACTTTAGTTCAGTAAAAGACAAGTGGACTGCACAACCTCCGTTTTAAAAATCTGTTTTAAATAACAAAAACCGATCTGCAACTAACTATCGCAACACAAAACTCCATAATCACGACAAATGATATTTTTTATTATAAAACTAGCTTCTGCACGCGACTTCGTCCGCTTGGATATTTTCACCCATGTTAAATAACGTCTTTGGTAACTGCTCCGCTCCCGTGTGTCGTAGCGTGATGCTATATAGCCTATGACACTCACAAAATAATGTGACTTTCTATGGGTAAAAGAATTTCCAAAATCGGTTCAGTAGATCCAGAGATTACCCCCTACAACCTCACAAACTTTACCTCTTTATAATTATAGAAGTATATTTGTATAGAAATAAATCCTCATTAAACCTCCTTTCTTTTTCAGGGTGTCGCATTACCAACGACAAGTAGAATACAGAATGGTAACTCTCCCTCGCCTAACTACGAAACGAGTACGGACATAAGTAAGGTGAGCCAACATTTGTGGTGACAGATTTGGAATTTTTTATCAATGGACATTCAAACGTATCTGTGTAGAAATACGACATACATTGCAATGCTTTAAATCCCTTTCGATGCCGCGGCATTTAAAGCATAGCAATTTATGTCGTATTTCTAAAGAGATACGTTTGAATGTCCATTGATAAAAAAATATATTTCTTGCCATGCCGTCCCGGTATGCATAGGCCTTAAGGCTTTATGAAAGCGGTCATATGAACTCAGCCTTATATGATATCATTGTTCTTCGACGTATTAATTTACATACAATTATACTTTAGGATAATGCTATTGTGATGATTCACTAGTGATTAATCCTTGTGTATAAAATATATAAAAAAATATATAAAAAAAAAATATACCATCACGCCTGTATTCCCCGAAGGGTTAGGCAGAGGTGTACCAATGTAGGTCCACCCACAGTTCGCCGGTATATTTGCCGGTTTATTTTTTTTTTTTAACTGCCTCGTTGGCCTAGTGGTCCTGTGCGCGACTGCTACGCAAGAGGTCCTGGGTTCGATTCCCGGGTCGAGCAAATTCAAATTCAAAATTCAAATTCAAATCATTTATTTCAATTAGACCATTTACAGGCACTTTTGAATGTCAAGAAGTTACAGTTTAAAGTTGAAGCTAGTTGCTCGTTCCAAAGCGTAGATCTCTATGGAGAAGAACGAGCAAGAAACTCCATGGACACTCCTTTTCTTCAATTTGGGTTTACAAAATCTTGGTTACAATATTCATGTTGCTTCTATATGTGAAAACAATGAAGGTGAATATTAAACAATTAAATAATACTAATAAAGATGTAGGCCATGGCAGATAAGAGATGACCAATCCCAACTGACGGCGCCCGTTCACGAACATGACGCGTGCATCAGCACCGTTCAGCTCAACCATCTTGGAGGGAACTGAACGATCCAATGCACGCGCCACCGTCAGCAGTGTTATTGGGTTTTTCTATGAAATTCTCAGTAGCAGCTCGGAGTTTGGATTAGTGCCCGGTTAATGGCATTAGGCTCGCCCCCTATTACATGGGACCTAATCCTTGTGTATGTAAATAATAAAAAGTTTTATATGTAAAACCGCGTGTTTGTTGAGAAACAAGTGTTGCAGAGCATGCTTTATTTGTTGCGGTAACATTTGCTTGCAACATTCAAACAATCGACGTAAAACATTGTTGCTTTGTATGTAAGCAACATTTGATGTGGCTTTGTTTAGTTATAAATTTAAATAATCGTAGAAATACTTTGACCGTTAATATCTAAGTAACGAGTAACGACATTTATCCCCAGATCTAGAACAAAAAACTAATGGGAACAACATGTAACTATTAGCACTGTTAAGTTTTCTTTTTCTTACCAATAACACGTAGAATAAAACCATTTTATTCTGTAACCTTTCATTAATTTTCTATTTTCTCAAACCCCCCAGTCCTCGTCAACTCAAGGAGGGAAAGGGTACGAGGACGATGAGATTCTGAGGAACGTGTCCGCTATTCCTCGAATGAGTTACGAGGAACTGGAAGCTGCGACCGGCAACTGGGCAGACAGCAATCTGTTAGGTCGAGGAGGATTCGGACAAGTGTTTAAAGGTATGATGTATTTTTTACTTATTAGTAACTTTTATCGGCGTTTTCGTCCCCGTAGGTATTTACGAGATCCAATTTTTTTTTAAATAAAGGCGTATTTTATGTATTTTTGACAACCGCCTGACCTCAGAACCTTACTTATAAGTAGTCAGAATGGCACTACTGTGTTTCGACGGGAAAATTGTCTCAAGAGTATGAATGACACAGACGATGTTCTACAAAGCAGAACTACCATCACGCCTGTATTCCCCGAAGGGTTAGGCAGAAGCATACCAATGTACACCCACAGTTCGCCAATATATTTAGGTCCCATGTAATAGTGAGTGAGCCTATTGCCATTAACCTGGCACAACTCCTAACACCGAGCTGCTACTGAGAATACACAAACAAAGCAGAACTATTACTAAAATTCGAGTCGATGTATTAACAGCTGCGTATTGGAAGTATCATACCATCATCGGGCTACGAGGATGCAAAACTGCACCTTTTATATTTTTGGACGCAGGGATAATGTTCTCTTAGATACAAAAAATTCAGAATCGGATCGGCTTTAGAAATTAACGCGTTCTAACAAAACAACAAACAATATTTTATAGGTGTTACACTTTTGTATGAAACTTGAAAAGTTTGTCTCGCCATTACTATTTATTATATGATTGTGTATTTACATTCAACAGGTGAATGGAAACATCTGCCGGTCGCGGTGAAGCGTCTCAAAGATAACAATGATAGGAACAAAGAACTGATTAGGGAGATGTGTCTGAACCAGTACCGGCATGACAACATACTGCCGCTGTATGGATACTCTTTGGGAGGTAATATTTATTTAGTTACTATATACTATAATAGTTACTTAGTTTTAGTTTTAATTATTTTTTAAGTAGTTTTAAAGTGTAATTTTATATAATTAAGCAACGTAACTGCATAATAATCCGGGATTATTGTTTTCCCGTCGATAAACACAGTAATACTCAGTGTTTGGTTATCCACCGTTACCGGTAACCTATTTCGAACAGCTGATGTCATCCTGCGGATTTAAACGGGGAGTATTGTTTACTTTTATTCTTTCGTAGTCACATATTAGCACACTATTATTGTAACTTAATATCTGTAACGCGCTCTCATTTAGTCCCACCATAATTTATTTTGATAGATTCGAGACATTGGATTACCTAAGTCTTGTAGCAGTCCTGTATTTGTATTCATATAGAACACGAGACTTAGTATCGAAATAACGCTAATAGTTAATTATTTGAGACTATACCTATATAAACCTTCTAGTAAATTCCTGTCAATTAATATTGTACATTCATTTAAATTTTGATTTTAGTTCAGCTACACAAGTACCCACACAAAAAAATAAAAAATAAAATTAACATCATTTTGAATTATTATAACTTTGCATTAAATTTAATCATAGTCATATTCCAACCAGCAGCCTACCTCTTTCTTCTCCAGTAAACCACACTAACATTCCCATTTCACCTTTCATTTTAATCATTTTAACTGTAATAACATCTTACACGATCAACAGTATGGTTTCACCAGAGGACGTTGTACTACAGACGCCGGTGTGACTTTAATTAAGCACATCTTTGATGCATGGGAGGACTCACAGGATGCCATTGGTATTTTTTGCGACCTCTCAAAAGCATTTGATTGCGTAAATCACGACACGCTCCTCTTGAAGCTAGAACATTACGGCCTCGGTCAACTAGCCCTTAGCTTATTGAAATCGTATTTAAATGATAGATTACAGCACGTTCAAATAAATGGTGTAAATTCATCAGGCTTAAAAGTAAAGATGGGGGTTCCGCAGGGTTCAATATTGGGTCCGTTCCTCTTTTTAGTATACATAAATGATTTACCTCATTTACTGAAAAACCAACCTAAAATGGTGTTATTTGCTGATGATACTTCATTGATTTTTAATGTAAACAGACGGGCACAGCACCTTGACGACGTAAATAACGCTATGCTTAAGGTTCATAATTGGTTTACGATAAATAACTTAGTATTGAATGAGAAGAAAACTAAATGCATTAGATTTGCGTTACCGAACGTTAGAAGTAGTGCATGTAACGTTATATTGAATAAGGACATACTGGAATTCGTCGACAAGACAGTTTTCTTAGGAGTTACGCTCGACTCAAAACTGCAGTGGGGTCCTCACTTAACATCTCTTGCAGGGCGGCTAAGTTCAGCTGCTTACGCTGTCAGAAAAATCCGACAATTGGCAGACGTGGATACCGCGAGACTAGTCTATTTCAGCTACTTCCATAGCATCATGTCTTACGGTATTTTGCTTTGGGGGCGGGCTGCAGATATAGATTCTATTTTTATTCTGCAAAAGAGGGCTGTCAGAGCCATCTATAATCTTTGCAGACGCGAATCTTTAAGAGAATTGTTTAAAAAAATTAATATCATGACGGTGCCTTGTCAATATATACATATATGAAAACATGATGTATGTTCGGAAAAATCTTCATCTTTTTAATAAAGTTGGTGATAGACATAATTATAATACTAGAAATAGGAACAAATTAGATCAACCAAGTTTTAGATTGTCAAAAGTACACACTTCTTTTATGGGGTACTGTGTAAAATTTTATAATAAAATACCACTCAATATTCTCGAACTAAATGAGAGAAAGTTTAAAACATGCATAAAACGCACACTATGTCGTCAAGCATATTATAAATTAGAAGACTATATAAATGATAAAAATGCTTGGCTTACTGCTGGTCCTGCTCCACAGACACTCGGGCTCACAAATTAATATGCATATTTTACAAAAAGGAATTATGTTTTTCTTAAGCACCTTTTTTATTGACTTTAATAACGTCTACCGTTATTATAATTCTTATTTCTTTTTTCTTACATACTACAGTTGATTCGTTGAATAGGTTCACTGATAACCTTAGCTTTGTATAATTGAACATAATTTATTTCAATATTGTAAATGTGAGTACCATGGAGCCTTAATTTATTTGTTAAGTTACTAAGTATGCGTTGGACACTAAGCATGGCAGTGGAGAGCTTTGTCATGCTCACTTTAATGTCTCGCTGATGGTGGCGCGTGCATTGGATCGTTCGGTTCCCTTCAAGATGGTCGAGCTAAATGGTGCTGATGCACGCGTCATGCTCGTGAACGGGTGCTGTCAGTTGGGATTGGTCATCTCTTAACTGCCATGGCTTACATCTTTATTATTATATTTTATTGTTTTATATTCACCTTCATTGTTTTCACATATAGAAGCAACCACAATTTTTGTAACCAAGTTTTTGTAAAAACCAAATTGAAAGAAAAGAGTGTCCATGGAGTTTCTTGCTCGTTCTTCTCCATAGAGACCTACGTTTTGGAACGAGCAACTAGCTTCAACTTTAACTGTAACTTCTTGACAATTCAAAAGTGCCTGTACATGGTCTAATTGAAATAAATGATTTGAATTTGAATTGAATTTGAATTTTAAATACTTGGCTTCTTACTAGGGACAAGTACGGTCAGCATCAAAAGTCGATTAACAATGATATTTTTACTTATCATTTAAATAGGCATTTTAGGCAAAACCTAAGAGTGCATAATCACGTATCGAACTCGCAACATCATGCTTGTTGTTGCTCTTTGTGAAGGAACTCTTCCAGGGAGAACTACTACCACCATATCTATTTTGCCTTAAAGCAGCGTTGCTGTATCTCGGTTTGAAGAGTATGGGTATGGGTGTATTTACAGGCACATAAGACATTTCAACTTTATTTTTGGCATGGCAACGCATTTGCAAGGCCAATACCAGCGGTATTGCAGATGTCTATAGGTATAGTGTAGGCAGCGGTGACCACTTAACATGAGATAGGCCGTCGGATGGTTTGCCATCCAACGAAATAAAAAAAAATGCTTGTAAGGCAGGCGCCTTTACCAGTAAGCCATCAAGACAGGCTAATATATATGTTTTGTTTCTAGGTAAAGAAGCATGTCTGGTGTACCAGCTAATGGCTGGAGGCTCCTTAGAGCAGCGCTTGAGAGGGAAGACCCATCACCCGCCGCTATCCTGGTCACAGCGATACAACATAGTGCATGGAGTTGCTCGGTAAATCTATACTATCTATCTATACTAATATATTTAAGCTGAAGAGATTTTTTGTTTGTTTTGTTAATCACTAATCTCCAGAACTCCAAAAATCCTTACTAATATTATAAATGCGAAAGTAACTCTGTCTGTCTGTCTGTCTGTCTGTCTCTTCTTCGCGCCTAAACCACTGAACCGATTTCAATGAAATTTGGTACAGATATAGTCTTGGACCCGAGAAAGGACATAGAATAGTTTTCATCCCGGAAATCCCCCGGGAACGGGAACTATTAATCCACGCGGACGAAGTCGCGGGCAAAAGCTAGTTGTTTATATTTATGATAGCCAGACTTATGAGGAATAGTATAGGCTTAACATCAAGCTACCACCCAGAGCTTACCTCCTAGTAAAATTGTATTTATAAATCGCTATCTCTGAACAGC
This sequence comes from Caradrina clavipalpis, assembly GCA_932526535.1. Classification (NCBI taxonomy): domain Eukaryota; kingdom Metazoa; phylum Arthropoda; class Insecta; order Lepidoptera; family Noctuidae; genus Caradrina; species Caradrina clavipalpis. The sequence goes on from OW052110.1 coordinate 7,087,453, forward strand.
GCTGTGGGTTAAATGATTGTTTAAGTTACTTACGTTGCTCTACCATCACGCCTGTATTGCCCGAAGGATCAGGCAGAGGTGTACCAATGTACAACCACGGTACATTTACACGCCAGTATGTTTAGGTCCCATGTGCATGTTTTTCTTTTTGTAATATTGCATAATATAGCTGTATTTTTTTTTTCTATTTAATAAAATAAAATGAGAATAATAACCGATTTCCAGAGGTCTCCAATTCCTGCACACGATGGAGGGCACGCCCCTTATCCACGGCGACATAAAGCCGGCCAACATTCTGCTGGACACCTGCCTCATGCCCAAGATCGGGGACTTCGGACTAGCGCGCAAGGGACCCTACGGGGACGACCGGACACATGTCAAGGTTTCAAAGTACGTATCATGTAATTGCTTGTAAATATTGAATTTGTTATTCATTAAGTATTTGACCGTCCAGGCTGAGAGTCCGACAACGACTGACTGTCAGTACAATAAAATAACATCAGCTTATTAATGTCCCACTGCTAGGCAAACGCTTCTTGTCATACAGAGAAGGCACGAGCGCGACTGCTATGCGTGTTATTGGGTTTTTCTATGAAATTCTCAGTAGCAGCTTGGAGTTAGCATTTGTGCCCGGTTAATGGTAATAGGCACCCTATTTACATGGTACCTAAATAAATTTGTGAACTGTGGGTTTACATTGGTACACCTCTGCCTAACCCTTCGGGAAATACAGGCGTGATGGTATGTTATATTTATTATGTAAATCCATGGTCAAATATAGTAGAGGTATAAGATCTCAAATTGGTAGACAAAGTTTATTAAAACCACAGCTTTTGTTTCCGAAATATCTGAAATTGAATAACAACTTGTCTTTGAAGTTAACATCTAAAATGTTAATGAGTTTTTCTCGCCATCAAACTGTCAAGTGTGTCGCAACACAGTTTTGTAAGGAAAATTAAGACACACTTTCACCAAAATCACGAAATACCTTTAGCGCGTTAACGTATTTAGAACATCATTGCATCCCTTCTTCTTAGCGTTTCGATGACAAACTATATTACAATAAATAAATAAATATACTATTATTATAAATTATATTGATGCGGCCCAGAATTTGGCCACTTTGACTGCGTTGTCGGTGGCAGCCATTAAATCTTCCTGCGTGCAGCTGTTAGGGTATGCAGGGCACGATGTAAGATGGGCCATCGTATGTGCTGTACCGCACAGACAGCTCAAGTCGCTACCATCACTGAATCCCTGTCACTTTATTAGATGGTGACAGAGACAAAATGATAATTTAATCACATTTAGCGCGAAGTTCATTGAAAAATCGAACCTCAGACTTGTAGCGTAGCAGTCGCGCTTGGGACCACTGGGCTATCGAGGCAGTCATGTCCCTTCCACACCTTTACAAAAACCGTACATCCACAGGGTATTCGGCACAAAGCCGTACCTCCCGGACGAGTACCTGCGCGCGCGCTCCCTCTCGCCCGCAGTCGACGTGTTCAGCTACGGCGTGGTCATGGTGGAGATGGCGACCGCGCTGCCGGCCAACGACAAGTCGCGGTCAGAACAGCTGCTCAGCGTGTACATACACCAGCTGTTTAACCAGGGCATTGATATGGGTGAGTTGGATGTTCTTGAACTATGGGAATTAGCGTTTGATGGTTTTTTATCCACGTAAAAAAATAATTGTGTCCATTCTAATATTATAAATGCGAAAGTGTCTGTCTGTTTGTCTGTTACGCTTTCACGACTAAACCACTGATCCGATTTAGATGAAATTTGGCTCGGTGTAAGTTTGAATCCCAAGAAAGGACATAGATTTCGAATAAGCTGACCTAGCATTTTGTTATTGCGAAGTCAGCCTGTGTGTTAGGAACATCAAAATAACAGCGTATAAAAAATATGTTTTTTTTTGTAAAAGTAACACTAAAAAACTATATTTTTTCTTTATCTTTCTATCCATTTTTTCCGGGTAATATCCGAAACGACTGGACGAATTTTAACGGTACTTTCTCTGGCAGGTAGCTGATGTTATAAAGAGTACCTTTTATAAAAAAACGTATTATGGATCCGCCCAAAGCCCTTTATTTAACCGACACTCACGCAGATGATGTCGCGACTGTTACAGCAACAATTTAACATGACTTTGGGTTGCTGCAACATTTTGTCGTAACATTTGTGTGTTACAGCAACATATTAACATAACATTGATGTGTTACAGCGACATTAGAAGACCCGATACTTCGCGGCACTTCCCACTCGAACCCTGCAATGTGCCGCGCGTTCGTCGCCATCGGTCTGCATTGCACCAAATTCATCAGACACGACCGACCCTCCATGTTAGAGGTGTACAAAAAACTCAATGATATGAATGTGCCTGCCATTAACTATACTTGACGACGTGTGACGTATTGCCGGGACGAAACCGGCCCTGTTCAGTGCCTGTTATAGTCGTTGCAAATCACGAGCGCCAGTTAACTGAGCCTTATATAATTATTGATATAAGATCTAAATTACAATGATTGACGCGCGCTCGTGATATGCACCAACTATACTAATAATTGGGTATTTGACACTACCAACCAATTGACATACTTTTTATGAGCTGTCAAAACGCGATTTCCCTGTAGATTTTGTACGGCAAAAGCTGTGAGGTCACATTTTTGCGAACTGAATTGATTAACTATTTATTGATTTCAATGCAACTATAAATTGAATTTTGTAGTTAATTAAAACATTACCTAGTTTTTAGGGTTATAATGGAGAGATTTTTAAAATAGTGTTTTCAGTTATTGGTTAATAGTGCCAAATATTAAATTATTAAAATCTGTTAATTGCCTTTGACAGCTGACAGGTGTGAAAGTTATGTAAAACAAATTGTTGTAACATGAAAAATGTCAGGGTATTTTTTAGATTTGTTGTAAATAAAATAAAAAACGAAACAGTTTTGACAGTCTAACGTTGGCGAGAATGGTGTGTCGGGAATAAAATATATTTAGAAAACTATTTTTATCCTTTTTTGGATGGCGTCGCATTTAAAAATATGATTAAGTAATACATAATTATTGTAATATTGTTTAAAGTCAATACTTCCTACTAATATTATGAATATGAAAGTCTATATGTCTGAATGGATTGTAAAGGCTTTGCATTAAATGTGGTACAAGGTTAGACTATGCTTCGAAGGCCAATTCACGTAATTAAAAACGATAAAATCTAGTCGCAAACTCGTTTCAGAAACAATTATTATCAAAAATGTAGGCAAAAAAATACAGGCACTTTGACACATTGAGACTATGCAAATGTTCTTATAAGATACAAGATTTGCCACTTCTTTGGAGCTTAATCCTATAAAGTATTCTATGTTATATCTTAACATTTATATGTGAGTGTGGGTAATATTTTTCGATAGTCTCATGGGCGAAGCCGCTGGCAAAAGCATAGGAAGTATACAATAACTTATTATGATATAATTTTCTTGTGTAATTTTAAGACTTAATCCATGAATTGTTAGAAAATCGAATGAAAATGACTGAAATATTGTTAAGTGTATGTTATTGTTAATTTTGATTGAAAATGTTTTTTACTTAATATAATTATGTTATATATTTTTATAGCAATTACTTTTAAAATATATAAGAAAAAGTCACGGTATTATGTACCATAATACATACTACAATTTAAGTTTTCAATCAACCGACATCATAATAAATAAATACAAATCTATTTTTTTTCATAAATAAGTCTTTTATTTTATATTTCCTCTAAAACTCAATTTTTTCAAGGTTAGGTTCATCGGTAGGGTCAAGAGTTCTGCTGGCGATCAGATTTCTGTACCATAGAGCCGATAGTCTAGGTCTGCGCGTCTTCACGTTATCTTCGAAATCGACTTCAAACAGTCCAAACTTTGAACTGAAATCAAACAAATGAAAATGAGCATAAAAAATTTTTACCCACGTTTTCTCGCCCGGAAATCAATGTGAGAAGTTACCATACATGTGTGGGCTGTGATTGGTTGTTGATAATTCAGCCAACCAATCACCCACGGCAGTTTAAGCGAGCTATGTTTTATCATATTAATTTATCGTTCGAGAAACTAACGGATTTTCAGATTCTCGGTTTACTTAAACCGGTAGTAGTAGAGCTCTTTGCGAAGGACCTCGTCCGGGAAATTACTACTGCCATAACTATTTCTGCCGCAAAGCAGCGTTGCTGTGCTCCGGTTTGAAGGGGATGGATGCCCGTGTAAAATTACAGGCACATGAGACACATCTTTGTCTCTGGGATGGCAAACGGCCGCTGATATTGCAGATGTCTATAGGCTGTGAAAACAATTCTCTATCGTGGTTATTGAGATATACCCCGCTAACAAACAGACGGACGCATAGCGGAGGCTTAGTAATAGGGTCTTATTGGTACTTTTCGGGTACGCAACCATACAAAAAGTATTTTCAAAACGTCACATCTTTCTAAAACTGGGATAACTGTTACCTTAATCCAGTACTCCACTCAAAATTATCCATGAGACTCCACGCAGTGTATCTAGTGATGTGACACCCGTCCAATTCAATGGCATCCAATATGGCGTCCAAATATGCCTTGTAATATTCGATTCGGTCAGGGTCATCGACCCCGCCATATGTGCCGTATCCATTTTCAAAAATCATTATTTCTGGATTATTGTAGCTATCTTTCACCCAGTTTAGAGCTTTTCTTATGCCGAAGGGTATGGACTGTAACGTAGATAAGTAAGTAACTTTAATTGTCTAGTTTTATCTTAATCGTCCACTGATTAATCTACAGCAAATATGTTACGTCATATTAAATTCAAAATGGCGGCTTACAACGAACATAAAACACACAGTCATAAAATAAAATTTTGGGGTAAATGTTATATAAGTATATACCTACATTACAAAAATGTACCTAAGTATATAATTATTAACCCATCATCATCATCATCTTCCTGCCCTTATCCCATGTTACTTGGGGTCGGCGCAACATGTTCACCCAAACAACCAAACAACCAATCCAATCCAAAAAACAACCAAATCCAATTATTAACCCAAAATTATTTAAATAAAAATTAAGTTTATAAAGCCATAACGAAATTACTTTGAAGGTATAAATGATATACGAATAGTACAAATTAATGAATAGAAGACAAACGACTAGCGATGACGATACTTACAGTTGTGTGAGCTATGGGGGCCACACTGTAGTTCCCATAGTCTCCTACAGCGCTGATGTCATCTGCGTACGAGGGCACCGCGTACATTCCCGTGGTATAACTCTCTGCTTTATAGAACATTGTAGAATAGTGGTTGAATCCGAAGAAGTCACTCGTACCTGAAACAGACGGGTATTTATGTAAGATGAGACTATAAAATAAGATTATATCAGCCTATTATAATGCCAGGCAAAGCCCTCGTCTTACGCAGAGAAAGCATAAGCATTGATCACCGAGCTTATTCAAGGCGTATAGACTATCTTCATTTATATATTTACCTTACAACTATCATCACAGAATATTATAGTTGCGAAAGTTTGGGTAGATATTTTTTTTTTTTTTTTTTTTTTTTTTTTTAATAATAATAATCGTTTATTTGGAACAAAAACAAGTACAGAAAGAAACAAATATGAAACGATGGTAGCTGCAAAAGTTAAAAACTGTGGCGCAGCTAACCAACGCCCGACTCCAGGTGAGAGGGCAAGCTGTTCCAGGCTAATGCATAACACGGGTATTTTAAACAGAATAAGTAAAACAAAACAAAATAAAATTAAAAATTACGATAAATTATAAAGTAAGAAAGAATTGATGTGTACCGTGAGTAAGAATGTAGGGTTCGGGGTGAGGGTGAGTTGTGATGTTGAGTGAGTGTGGGTGTAGTAGTGTGAGTGCAATAGTGTGAGGGGTGAGTGTAGGAGTGTGAATGTTTATTAGGGATGTTAGACTTCCACGAGTTTTTCTGTTGCATCGTATGTGAGAGATCTTAGCCAAGTGTCGAGCTTTTTCTTGCAGTTATGCCTAGTGTCCGAATAGATATCGATCTGTTTGTTTATTTTATTGTAAATTTTACAACTTATGTAATTAAAGTGGCGACGAGTTGCAACAGTTGTACGGGGTTCTATATTTATTTGTTACTCTATTACGCTAGAACGGCTGAACGGATCTGCAGTACCGTAACTAACTAGACTTTTGTGCGCCCTGTGCGAGCTTCTATAATGGTGCCCTATACGAGATTCTATGACGGCGCCCTCGCCTTCACGCTTAAACAGTTGAACGGATCTGAATGAAATTTGGCACTGACATAGATTGTAGTGTGGAATAACATATAGGATACTTTTTATCCCGGAAAAATGTACCGTTCTGGTGGGAAAATATTGCTTTGTCGTCGACGAAGCTAGATATTTATAAGTCTTCAGGTTTCCTCACTATGTTTTCCTTTATCGGTCAGTGATGTCCAAGATAAACTTGCGACCTAATGGGAACACCACACATACATACATTATACATTTAAAAGTTAAGAGGACATACATTTTACCTTTAATTAACTCAATTTCATCCTGTGTCAATTCTGGCAACCTGCTTCTTGGGAAGCCCTGTTCAGCACTCTTCTCTGCGACACGTTTCACCGTACTCTCTGGGAACCCTCCAGTGGATGAGAATATCGGGTGACTGTAGAGACCGACTTCGAAATCCATCGCCACTTTACCTGCTTCTATGTCTGCAGGAGAATTAGTGGCGCCTTGACGAAAATCTGCAGCTATTGTTATACCACAAGTGCCTGAAAAGCGAATAACCATAATGTTTGTAATTACAGCGTTGCCCGGTTCGACTGGAAGCCGACCCCAACATAGTTGGGAAAGGGCTAGGCAGATGATAATGAGCGTTGCTGTGTTCCGGCTTGAAGGGCATGGGTGCTCATGTAATTACCTACAAGCACGTTATATATTTCAACTTAGTCTTTGGGATGGCAACGCAATTGCAAGGCCCTGGGCATTGCAGATGTCTATATGCAAACGTGACCACTTAACATCTGGTGAGCCGTCGGCTTGTTTACCATCCAATGATGTTTGAAAAGAAGGGGTAGTTAATAGAAATAAGTATTAAATATTATCTCAGCACAATCCTAAAGATAAATTAATTTGTTCTAGTCGCAAGCGCGGATAGTAAGTTTTTCAAAAATCATATTTTCTGTACGAGCTCGGAGTCCGGATTAGTGCCCGGTTGACAATTGGCGACCTACTTTGCGACATTAGGGCGGGTGTATATTATTGTAGCTATGATCTGTCTCGTATCTTGTTCAGATAAGTAGAAAACGCTTACCGTTTAGCTTTTGCCGATATTCTTTGTCGAACAAATGCCAGGCCCTGGCATGTGCCAACAGCACGTTTTTCACAGCCATATAGTCACCGATCCCAGGCGAAATTATATTCGGTGCATGCATTGTCATTCCATAACCAAAAATGACGAACTGTTTCGGTTCGTTTATTGTTATCCAAAGCTTGACCCTGTCACTCAACGCATCAAATAAAACACGAGCGTAGTCTTCGAACCAGTCCACCACAAGAGGATTGGCCCAACCTCCCAAATCTTGCAAACTTTGCGGCAAATCCCAGTGGTACATAGTCACAACTGGCTCTATATCATTAGCCAACAATTCATCAACCAAGTTACTGTAGTACCCAATGCCATCTTGGCTAATTTTATCTGAGAATCCACTTGGAAGAACTCTTGGCCATGAAATGGAAAATCTGTAGAAATCGACCCCTAGGAACTTGAGCATCTGTATGTCCCGCTGGTAATACTCGTAGGATTTGCAGGTGTCGTTTCCGTCTGTACCGTCTGCTATTGTTCCTGGGACTTGGCAGAATGTGTCCCAAATGCTTGGCGATTTGTCTGGAAAATTTGTAATTATAAAGTTTAAGGCCCTTTCGCCTATAACCTTTTTTTTTGGAAAATAATATAAGTACAGAATGATAATATTTATTAGTTTCCCAACGATCATCCACCAACTGATATTAAGTGTTAGTTATTGGAAATACAGGCTGTAAAACAAAACTTATTGGAGCCGCCTACTATGTGCTAACTTTTTGTTAGTACTAGGTGGCGCGGTGAATGCGCGACCGAATCCCGTATATCACAGGGGAATATAGTAGGATTTCGCGGCACAAAAAAAAGTACTTCCTAGGTACATACCCGCTGCATTCCAACCGCCTTCAACTTGAAATGCGGCGGTAGCCGCGCCGAATTTTAGTTCTTCCGGTAATTTCCTCATTTTCGCTGTTGTACTCTGTTCTTGGCAAGAGGTCACCCGTAATAATACGAATATTACTGGTATAAGATGGAAAGCAGTTCTGTAAAAGAATGTTAACTACAGTTTAAGAATTCCGGATACGAACAATATTATTAAGACAATCATTGGCAACTTCATGACTTAAATATAACTATCTAGTGAGTATTTATTTATCATTAGTGAACTGTATAGTACTAATATTAAAGACAAGCCAAGTGCGAGTCAGACACGCAAGTGAAGGGTTCCGCGCCACTTCAGAATATTTAACACTACACAACCATAAATGCGAGTTACTTTAACATTATAAAGAAACTTTAGCTTAAAACGGAAAAGCTTTGAACTTCTCTTGGGAAATAACAGAAACAATATCATCATCATCATCTCAGCCATAGGACGTCCACTGCTGAACATAGGCCTCCCCTTTAGATGTCCACATATACCGGTCGGAAGCAAACATTATAATTGGAACTAAAAAAAAATGTCTCGAACAAGAAGGTTTAATGTCATTCAAGAGGCGGGAAGTTTTATTCAGTTTTGGGCCAAAGTTTCCATACAGAGCTAAAGGAGCTAGCATTTACCCGGTACTTTTCACAACTTTTTTATTTTGTTTTTTTTTTCTATTTATTACTAAATTTAGAACAGATCTTATCTCGTTACTCTTTTGAAATAATAATCTTAATAATGGATGTCTATGGCTAAACCATCCAGTGTCTCTACAGTAAGTAGGTACCTACTTACTGATAAAATAATGTGCGATTATGATAAGATAAACTAAGGATAATGTTCTATTTAAACTGTTATGTTGTTATTGTTGTCAATATTATATAGTTAAGTATATACCCTGCGGTGTCACCCGCGTTTGATTACGTCTTTCGTTACTGCCCCGCTCCCGTTAATCGTAGCGTGACGTCTTATACCTATAAACCTTCCTCTTGAATCACTCTATCTTTTGATGAAAACCACATTAAATTTATTTTACAAGATCTAAGCGTATAGCCGGTGGGAAGCGACGTTTGTTTTATACTATGTAGAGATATGTACTAATAACTAACTATGTACTAACTGGGCACAAATCCAGACTCGGGGCATATACAGAGTAATACAGACTTTCCTATGGAAAATCTTACTATCATGACTTTTAGGAGACTTCATTCAAATTCAAATTTATTTATTTCGTGAACACAGGGTACATACAAAAGGTGTTATAATAAATACTATAGGATCCGAGCTGTGCCCCGCCAAAAGGCATACAAAATATCAGAGGATTTTAAACCAAATGCATTTTAGAAATATTGGAAAGTTACAATCACAATTATTATAAATCATGTCACATTTAATGAAATTATTGATAAAATGTCAAAATAAAAGAACCAAAAATACAAAATAAAACTAAAAATAATGTTCATGCTGCAACCATTCGACCAGTTTGGAGGATTATGTTGGCATAGCATTCTTATACTTGTCTCGTGAATGGACACCAGTAGCATTTCACATTCATATGGATTCAGTAATAGGTACATGATCCCATTTTTAAACATCCCTAGCAATAACAATTTCAGATCAGAATATTTTCTTGTTTCATACTTTTTAGATCGTGATTAATCAAAGGTCGAGTTTTAATTTTTAAACTTAAATTTTTACTTTTATTATATTAAAAAATATAAAATATACCATCACGCCTGTATTCCCAGAAGGATTAGGCAGAGGTGTACCAATGCACACCCACAGTTCGCCGGTATATTTAGGCCCCATGTAATAGGGGGCGAGCCTATTGCCATTAACCGGGCACAAATCCAAACTCCGAGCTGCTACTAAGAATTTCATATAAAAGCCTAGTAACACTTTTTGCTCGACCTGGGAATCGAACCCGGGACCTCTAGCGTAGCAGTCGCGCATAGGACCACTAGGCTAACGAGGCAGTTTTATTATATTACTTACTTTTTTATTTTTACCGATAGGTTGGGGTATGAATTATAAACATTTTTGAAATGTGTTTTGAAATCAGTTATTCCATACATTTTGACCGTAAAGCTGTTGCAGTTTTGTATGGGACAGTTGATTGTTTTTTAAATAACTACGGGAAAAATTGTTTTTGCGATGTCTTTTCCACCCGTTTTACACTTAGGTATATTAATTGAAAACTTACCTCATGGTGATTAGTATTTATCCAGTAAACTAATTTAAATAATTCTCACTATTCTAATATATTAATTCCTACATAAATATACCGATTTGTATAACCTGACGTGACGAAATAAATTTCCATTTGACAAGAGTAACAATCTCACATTAGGTTTATACTAGTGCAATCATGGTGCATTATCTGCCAAAGCAAGTTGCGGCTAAAGCTGATAACTTTGCACAGTGACAATTGACTAGTTACCGCGAATTATAATTAGGTTAGGGCTTATCTTGCCAAGTTTACATTTTTAACTTTATTTTTTCTTTCAACTTTACATTCATCACGCCTGTATTCCCCGAAGAGTTTGGCTGAGGTGTACCAATGTGCACCCTCAGTTCGCCGGAGTGTTTTTAGGTCCCATGTACTCGTAATAGGGGGCGAGACTATTGCCATTACCAAGGCAAAAATCCTAACTCCGAGTCGCCACTGAGAATTTCGAAGAAAAACCTAACAACACTTTTTGCTCGTCCCAGAAATTGAACCCAAGACCTCTACCATAGCACCAGTAGGCTAGGCTACAGATGCAGTTAACGTTATTTTTAGTTACTTCAACTTTTTAATATTAGTATTGATTCAAACGCTGTTATTATTTTAAAAGCTCCATGTAAAACACTGGTATTCAGCTGCATCCGGTTAGTCTGGAAGCCGACCCCAACATAGTTGGAAAAAGGCTAAGCAGATGATGAATTTTTGCTATCAACACGCTAGATGATACAAATAAGATTTCCGACTTTACCTGCGACACGAAACAATGATAATCCTTTATCATCTCAAAATAAGTAGATACAAACAAACTACTTGAAGGCAATTGAATAGCTACTTATGTGTGTCATAATATTATATCATATCGCTAAGCTATCGTGGAATAAACAAACAAAAACCTTATCCTTCACACAGGATTTCCCAATCATAAAATTGACGAGCTTGATAAATATATAGTTAGTAGGTACCAGTATGTAGGTACCTAGCTATAGGTGGAATATTTTTAGGCTTTTTGTTTAATCATCATATCAGCCGTAAGACGTCCGCAGCTTAACATAGGCCCATAGATTTCTAAAACTACCGATTGAAAGCGACCTGCAACCAGCGTGTCCCTACGATTTTTATTTTTATTATTTTTTATAAAAACGTTGCCCTACACTAGGCATTTTTTCCCGTTATGCATCAACCTGACACAAATTCAAACTGAAAAAAGCCTGATGGAAAACCCAACAACACTGCCTGCCCTGGCAATCGAACACAGCAGTTGCGCTTGCGACCACGAGACGACCGAGGCAAAATAAATGCAGATCTGCAGTATACCTACGTAGGATACAATATAGAAATGTAGGATTGGTGATCGAAATAAAACGTAATCAAACAAAACTTCTTTTATTTGTTAATGAATTGCTTTAAACCGCAGCACTTCATCCATCTTAAATTCATTATATCTCCATCATATCCTCTCATCATCCATATTTATTTTCCGCCATCTTGTCACCATCTCATTTCATGGTTTATTGGGAAATTTATTAGGACTAAACAACAATAAAATATTGCTACATAAATGTAGATGTAGATATAGCAACAAAGTACCTAAGTATTGTAATCCAACATCTAGTTGCGGTCGCAACTGAAACCGCGTAACGCTAGAAGTAGCCATGTGCTAATTTGATGTAGGTATTACAATCCATACTACCATACTCCATACCATACTTCCATACTTAATGCGAAAGTAACTCTGTCTGTCCGTTTCGCTTTCACGACTGAACCTATTTTGGTATAATTTGGTAGGTACGGGGTAAGTTTGCCAAAAAAAAAACACAAACTACTTATTATACCTCGTCTTAGTTTGCCTCTCACCGCGCGATCGACTGCTGCGCTGCGTGTCGCGGGTTCGATTCCCGCACGGAACAATATATTTGTGTGGCTTAGCTTAGCGTTATTTGCGAAGGAGTTCGTCCGGGGAAGTACTACCACCACCATATTTAACCGCGTACTGTTTGTGTGCAGTTGAGTAGGCGCAAGCGCAGTTTTGCCGGCGGCAGCGTTCCGTATGTTTTTGCGTGAAGGCCTATAGCAGAAAGACGACACTTAGACACTAAACAGACACTTTTATCTTTTTTAATCCTTTAAAAATGTTTAACCATTTGCCACCACCACTACTATTTACCACGCATTTGACACTTTTTGACCTATCATGGTAGATATTATAACAGTTCGCCGGAATTTTTAGGTCCCATGTAATAGGGGGCGAGCCTATTGACATTAATTGGGCACAAATCCTAACTCCGAGCTGCTAATGTGAATTTCATATAGAAACCCAATAGCACTGCTCGTCTCGGGAATCGAACCCAAGACCTCTAGCATAGGCAGCACTCCGCTTAGACCACTAGACTAACGAGGCATTTAGGTTAGGTTAGGTTAAGTACAAATCTACCATAATCATTAAGTAAAAAAGTACCAAAATAATATGGCCAAGTGAAATCTAACCAAAGAAAAGGTTAGGTTATTGGGTTTTTCTATGAAATGCTCAGTAGCAGCTCGGAGTTTGGATTTGTGCCCGGTTAATGGCAATAGGCTCGCCCCCTATTACATGGGACCTAAAAATACCTACCGGCGAACTGTGGGTGTACATTGGTACACCTCTGCCTAACCCTTCGGGAAATACAGGCGTGATGGTAAAAGGTACCTAAAAGTACAATATTCGATATACAGTAAAACAATAAAAAATTACAAACTATTGTTCGCAGTATCTAATACCTATTTGCAATTAATTATACCCAAGCGAACCTTGGACGAAGAAGCGCAGGTCGAACCAAAGATATTGAAATATTTGTACAAATGTGATAGTACATACTTACACCTACCTACTAGTGCTTTTTGTAAATAATTTAAAGGACTGCCTCGGTAACTAGTGGTCCTAAACGCGACTGCTATGCTAGAGGTCTTGGGTTCGATTCCCAGGTCGAGCAAAAAGTGTTATTCGGTTTTTCTATGAAATTCTCAGTAGCAGCTCGGAGTCAGGATGTACTCGTATGCCCGGTTAATGGCAATAGGCTCGCCCCCTATCACATGTGACCTAAACATACCGGCGAATATGTATATCGGTAAACCTCTGCCTAATCCCTTCGGGAACACAGGCGTGATTGTATGTATATGTATGTATAAACCTTCCTCTTGAATCACTCTTTCTATTCATGAAAACCGCATTTAATTCCATTACGAAGTATAAAAGATCTAAGCGTGCAGATGAACAGACAGCGAGAAGCGACGATGTTTTATACTATGTAGGGATTTAATAGGCAGGTACGTGTAGCCTATGTGAATGTCCTTTTTTGGGGTTCGAACGTACCCCTTACCTAGGGTTGTCATCACCTAAATTGCCGACGCCGGGCAAAAACTTCAAAACGCCGGACATTTGAATGTTTTGTTCTTTTCCCGGACATCCCAGGATTATTATTATTTTATTTATCTTTCAATTAATCGGTCTATCTTTCAATTAAACTAAAAATGTCCGTGTTTTTGCCGGACATTTTTGAACACCCCTCCCGGCCCTCCCCCGGACGCCCTCTAAACTAGGACAAATCTGGGGAAAGCCGGACGGATGGCAGCCCTACCCTTACCAAATATCATCAAAATCTCTTCAGTAGTTAGTCGTGAAAGCGTAACAGGCCGACAGGGTTACTTTTGCATTTATAATATTAGTATAGATTGCTAGACCCAGACGAAAAATTCTGCTTTTATTCTACTTATTCATAAACATGGGGTTCTTCAAGAAAGGAGTATTGAGGTTTTTACGGGGTCGACAACGCACGAGTGATGCCTCTGGTGTTGCAAGTGCCCATAGGCAGCGGTGACCGCTTAACATCAGGCGGGCCGTTAGCTTGTTTGCTACCATTAGTGATGTAAAAAAAAACATGGCTTATTTTAAACATGGAACAATTGAAGAGATAATAGTAATTGTAGAAGACAGAAATTGTGTTACGTTGGTTATCCGAGTTACTCTTACGCAGGAATTAGAACAAATATAGGAGACACTTGAACACACACGAAACCACATCGGCACAGGGATGTACTTAGGACATTGTCATAATTATAATTATTAATTATTCATACTACTGAATAACTAATAATTAAAAATAATTATATTTATTGAAAATTTATATATTTTTCGCTAAATGAATAGCTCATTCCCCATAGTAAATAGCTTGATAATGTATGGCTTAGCCTATAAGACACACAGGTGCACACACCCACATAATTATGTGTCTCAGTACATTTTCCAAAAACTTGTAGGAAACAATAATCAGTATTTAATTTAATTGATAATTCATTTAATTAGGTGTGCGATACTTGATCCTTATGGCCATTATTATTTTAACTAAGCTTGATAAACATAGTACATATCTAATAAACATATTATTATGTGTTATTTTTATTAACATTTGTAAACTAATTAGGAACGGGTCCTAAAGATGTACTATAAAGTTGAAAACGTTGTTTACCTATCCGTTATTAATTAAGTAGGTAATTACATTAGACGTTCATACAAAATAGTAATACCATTATTGTCCCATTGTAGGGCAAAGGCATTCTCATACAGAGAAGGCATGAGAATTGATCACCACGCTTGCGAAAGGCGGATTGGCGATTCCAGACTTATATTAATTGAAAGTCCACGTTTCCATCACGCCTGTATTCCCCGAAGGGTTAGGCAGAGGTGTATCCATGTACACCCACAGTTCGCCGGTATATTTAGGTCCCATGTAATAGGGGGCGAGCCTACTGCCATTAACCGGGCACAAATCCTCCGAGCTGCTACTGAGAATTTCATAGAAAAACCCAATAACGCTTTTTGCTCGACCTGGGAATCGAACCCGGGACCCCTTGCACAGCAGTCGCACTTGCGACCCCGAGACCAATGGGGCAGTTTTTTTTTTTTCCACGTTTCCTCACCATGTTTTCTTCACCGACGTTAGTGATATCAAAGATGAAACAATAATGAAGTACATGTGAATATTGAAAAGTCAGACTACAAACATAAACCTTCTATTGGGCTCCATAAGGGTTGTAGCCAAGTTTAGTATCAAGAAGGGTTCAAGGAAATAAAGCAGCATTTTTTAATGAAATGACACTAACATTTATGTGCATAAAAAAATAATTTATATTCTTGAAGTACAGAACGCCACCTGCTACGATCCTTACATACTCCTTTCGCCTCTGGCATCGTGCGTTCACACATCTGGTCATACGAGCACGCCGGTTGCGAGTAATGCGCACCTGACCTTTCTGAAGATCCCTAAGAATAAGGTCAAATATTAATGTAGTATTTCTGACTACGTCTGTGGGTTTCACCGTAGTCGGATAAAAAAGCAGAATTATATTCAAAATGCTTTAAAATTAGTTTAAATCCATCCCTGCACCTAGTAGGCTGTATGGTATAGCTTGCAAGACCTACATTGTCGAACCACAAACGATATCCGACTCAGTCCTCACTCGATCACCTTCCCAAACGGATCTCTCATTGTTAACAATATAATTATAAAGTTATTAATTAAAAAAACTGGAATTTTGAACTAGAAAATGGAAAATAAGACTTGGAGGTAAGATTTTCTGTGTTTTTAACATCGGCTATTGTTTGTCCACCATTATTCAGTGGTACTATGTTAATATTTCAGTGATAACATGTAATGCCACGTGGTTTTTTAAGCAGTAGTAGTAGAGCTCTTTGTGAAGGAGCTCGTCCGGGGAAGTAATACCACCATACTTATTTCAGCCGCAAAGCAGCGTTACTGTGTTCCGGTTTGAAGGGTATAGGTGCCATTGTAGTTTCACAATTGGCACATGAAACATTCGACTTTGTCTCTGAGATGATAATGCATTATTTTGCAAGGCCGCTGGTATTGCAGATGTGTATAGGCAGCGTTGACCACTTAACATTAGGTGGCCCGTCGGCTTTTTTTCATCCATGTCATCCAATGACATAAAAGAAGCAACTAGACTTACTTATTTAATTAAAGTAGTAGGAAGGTATTACTTAACCACTTTTTTATATTTAACCAAAAGTAACATCAAGATTTTAGGGAAAAAGTGTTATTAGATTTTTATTTATTTATTTATTTATTAAAACTTTATGCACAAATGTAAAAAAAATACACCGTACAAAGGCAGATTTTTCCATTAGGAATTTCTCAGTAGTGGCTCCAAGTTTAGAAACTGGTGGTGTGACCCTCGTGCCTTGGAAAGCACGTGAAGCCTTTGGTACTGCGCCTGATACCTCTCCTCGATCGTGTCGGATTGCTGTTCTTTCCTATCCGACTATTATAGAGAGGGAAGAGGAAGGGCACGTGTATTTGAGTACACACTTGTGCACTTTTAGTTACGGAGAAACCTTAGAGCTTGTTCGCACTAGTGCCTGGCTGATTTCTGAAGATAAACCGCCCTCATTTTGAATTTTATGTAACGTGCTAGTAAATTCTTCTCCGTTAAGAACTACTGCGTTATAATTCTCCATTTAGTTTATGAGACACTCAATTGTCCCTACAGATGTTACCAATGCTGATGACTTGTGGCTTTCAAATAGCAAAAGATTTAGCTTTAGCTCTTTTGTCAAATCTCTACGTTACATAAAACAAAGCCGCTTCCCTCCGTCTGTACGCTTATATCTTTTAGAATCCACAACGGATAGTAATGCGATGCAAATGTTTTCATCAATAAGTACATAAGAGTGATTAAAGAGGATTTTTTTTTTTTTATAGACGGGAAATCATCAAACAACTTCCCCCGCCCTTAGTGTCAGACTTTTACTGACTAAAACCCGTCTATGTTCCTTCATGTGCCCTTTGCGTTCCGGGGGCGCGGTATCTCTTTCGAACAACCCGCAGGATTAAAGAGGATGATTTAAACGTTTAAAACAACATGCTATGACCAACGGGAGAGGAACAGTAACCAAAGACGTAACTGAACTCGGATAACATCACAGGGTATATAGCTCATCGGCGGCGGCGCCCTCTCGCGTCCGGCACTGGTTCAGGCCATGGTCCGGAGCGAGAGGGAATGGGAAGCAGTCGCCTCCTTCTGCGAAGCTGTAATGCTAGAGAAGGAGGCGGCGGGACGGGAGAGGGAAAGGAGGGTCCCCCGTCCCAGCGGCCGCCGCGGTAGACGCTCCGGGCGTCGGGAGCCGCGAGACGACTCCCGGCCACCGTAGACGCGTGTCTGTGGACGGTGAGCAATGGGTAGCTCACCGTCCGTACGTTCACTAGCGACAGACCGTGTCGACGGCGCGTTCGTGTTCCACGCGCGCCTCAAAGAGATGTCAGCAAACTTGGATGGGGCCACTGAGGGCCGATGCCTGCCGGGGCTGCGGGTTGTTCGAAAGAGATACCGCGCCCCCGGAACGCAAAGGGCACATGAAGGAACATAGACGGGTTTTAGTCAGTAAAAGTCTGACACTCCCTCCCGCCCCGCCCAGGGCGGGGGAAGTTATTTGATGATTTCCCGTCTATAAAAAAAAAAAAAAAAAAAAGGTATGTAGCTAGTATGTAATAATAATGATGAACTCCCGATTGAATTTCGGCCACGGCGACCAATCTCAAAGGAAACTTATAGTGAACAAGTGTGTGTGCAAACACAAATGCACTCTTTTTTCATTTTAATATTGCGATAAATAAATAAAAATAAATAAATAAATATCTTGGGACAACTCACACACGGCTATCTGATCCCAAGCTAAGCAGAGCTTGTGTTATGGTAACCAGACAACTGATATACATACTTATATAATTTATAAATACATACATATTATAGATACTCGTAAATCACACCCAGACACAGAACAAACAATCATGCTCATCACACAAAGTTTGTCCTGGGTGGGAATCGAACCAACGACCTCCGGCTTAGCAGTCAGGGCCGCTAACCACTAGACCAACAGGCCCGTCCAAACCCACAATCTCTTGCATGAGAGGCGACCGCTTTAACCTCTGGGCCATCACCACTATAAGATAATTTAATAAATATGACATTTTAAAAAGTAATGGAGTGTTGGCATTGCCCCCGACTACGTACACAGTGAGTAGACGAGGTTACAAAACAATACGTGTCCTGCAAACACCTGAACAAATAAAAGACTTTATGTTTGACTTTTTAGTTCGATTTAAAGCAATTTTACTTTTATTACTGTCGTAAGAAGGTATAAAATTATAAAAGACATGTAATAAATTAATTAAACAGTGTAGGTATTTTGAGAGTTTTATGATGTATGAAAATACTAGCTTTAACCGCGACTTCCTTCATGTAAAAGTCGCTAAACGAGGACGGCAGTCGTGGAATAAAAAGTAGACTGTGTGTTTATTAAGGTTCAATCTCCCTTACCAAATTTCATGAAAGTCCGTAAAGCGTAACGGGCAGAGTTACCTTCTTATTTACAATAATAATGTAGATATATATATATATACCATCACGCCTGTATTCCCCGAAGGGTTAGGCAGAGGTGTACCAATGTACACCCACAGTTCGCCGGTATATTTAGGTCCTATGTAATAGGGGGCGAGCCTATTGCCTTTTACCGGGCACAAATCCAAACTCCGAGCTGCTACAAAAAATAATAATAATAAAGAATAAAGTAGATATGGATTATATAACATGTGTTGCCGAAATGAGTGTGTAACCTCTGGTTAACTCATACTCGCTACTTAATTAAATATTTACGTATATTGTACCAACTATAGATGAAACAATAGGTACAGAACTACAGAACTCATACCTGTCTTACACCCAGAAAGTTATTTTAACACTATTTAGGCCGTGTCTTTGAACATTATTTAGCCGTAATTGGGTAGATGACACCACTAATCAATTGACGTACTTTTTATGAGCTGTCAAAACGCCATTCCCCCATAAATTTTCTATGACAATACTCAACTATGACGTCACTTTTTTGTCATCTCAATTCACTAACTACTTATTGATTTCAAAGCAACTAAAAATCGTTTTTTATACTTAGTTATTTAAAAAATCATCGGGTTTTTAGTGCTAAAATTAAATGTTTTTTTGTGAAGTTGTTTCTTGAAATTATTGGTTGGTGGTGTCATCTACCCAATTTCTGATTTTGTTCTACTTTTGTACATAATAAGGTAGTTAGTGCAAGGTCCATCGTATTCACATGTGATTCTGTATGATCCTGTACGCAAAGTCATTCATAAAGTATTAGAGGGTGCCATATCCACCGGTATAGATGAAAACCGCATTAATATGCATTGCGGAGTTTAAAAGATTTAAGCGTACAGACAACTTTGTTTAAAACTATGTAAAGATTCAAAACTCACCAAAGACATTCAAGATATTGAGAAGTGAGGAAGACGTGTTAATTTTATTTTATTTACATTTTCAGGTGCTCGATGGATTTGTATGAAGGTATTGACAGCGACCAAGGATCCAACCAAGAAGTATAACGGGCGTAAACAAACAACTACGTCCAAATTTATACGTTCGTTCTATCACTGCGTTTTTCTTTTGTTTTAGACTATACCTGGGAACCTTCTAGTTAAGGAATATAGTTAAATGGAAACAGGTTTTATGTTATAACTTAAAATATCCCTACAACCCCGTTCTGTTACACAAATAGGTAGTAAGCACAATATTTAATGTGCGTAATATTGCTCTTTTTTTAATCATAAAGTAGAACCTTGATTATACGAACCCTCAATTATCCGAACGCTGACTTAGATTATCCGAACCCTCAATTATCCGAAGGTTGGCGAGAATTTGTTGCTGAAAACGCGTTGCAGCTGTTGTACGTACAAAATTTTAACGAGTTTAAATACTTATTGACCAAAATATCACTAGGCTACATTTTGTATGAATCAATATTGATAAGCTCCTCTTTTAATTACCTAATCTTCTATTTCAGACATCGGGATATAAGGGGAAAAATGACAAAAGCCTTCAAGCAGAAGAATAAACATAATCTTGTATTTTTTAGGAATATTTCAATCCAATCTGGGGAGGCTCCTGACTGGAGAAACCATGGATATTTAATCGGTAATAAACTATCACAACCCTCTGTTTGCCCCAGAAAGAACAGGGTATGAAAGAGTATGAAAGAAAAAGGTTTTCGTACCCGCAAGGGAAAAACGGAACCATCATAAGATCAATGTATAATAAGAAATAATTGAACTTGAATCTATCCTTTGTAAGGGAAAGGGACTGTTATTCCTTAATACAGGTTTTTCTGTAACCTAGCTAGGAAAGCGGAACTCCACCCACCAGATTGTTATGACATGGTTCAAAACTCTTATGTGTGTATTACTTTTGCGCATGCCTCTTGTACTAGAATCTCATTTTTATGCAATAAAAAAAAAAGTGGTTTGTCCGACGAAAAGGTCGCTGAAGAATTCCACCAGGAAGAAACTTCATCAGCGAATGTGAATCCTGAGGATTACGAAGCCACTGATGTGTTAAGCGAAGTTGGTTTGTGACCGTCACTAACGGGCAGTGATGTAAATATTTGCTCGTTTTGATGATCGCAAAATGAACTCGCTTGACTATATTCTACGGTCGACGAGATTTTGAAAGTTTGAAGTTCGAAGGACCAGGTCGGAAGGACCAAGAAAAATGTTGAACTGTTTTGAATATATTTATAACTAGCTTTTGCCCGCAACTTCATCCGCGTGGATTAATAGTTCCCGTCCCCGGGGGATTTCCGGGATGAAAACTATCCTATGTCCTTTCTCAGGTCCCAGACTATATCTGTACGAAATTTCATTGAAATCGGTTCAGTGGTTTAGGCGTGAACAAGAGACAGACAGACAGAGTTACTTTCGCATTTATAATATTAGTACGGATGTAGCATGAGTGAGTTTTAATCAAAGCAAATTATATATTTTATTTGTTTGAAATATCTGTACCCACGAGGATGATCTAGAACGATATATTGTATTGTGTAATAAAACAATAGAACTGAAAACTTGTTCTACATTAATTAATATTGATTACGATTATTAATTGTATTTATCATTTAAGTATTTCTGTGTTATGTAAGTTATGTTTTAGATAAAAAATGTTTTTTTTTTGTATTTGCACAAAAAATTTAAGAGGATATTACGGGTCAAATCATCAAGCCGACAGTAGATATCAAATAACCGCCTCTTTTTTTTGAAGTTGGTTAAAAACGAATCCCGTACATTCCTACATAATGACATAAAAAGTGCAATAGATACCTGCAAGATCAAAAACAATTTGGAAGACTGTTATTTTTTAGAAAAAGCGCAACTTATAATGGAACCTCGAAGCTTTTTGGCAAAACATGCCGCGAAAATTTCGTTAATACAGGATAAAATAGTCATAAGTTTAATTTTACTTGCCTACTTATAGGTTCATCAGTGATATAAAAGTGTTTTGACATCTTTTTAAAAAGACGTTAGCTATTCTGGTGTCTGATGTGAAAAGGCTCTATTGATATATGTGTATATTTTTGTTATAGATTCATCATCATCTGCTTAACCTTTCCCAACTAAGTATGTTGGGGTCGGCTTCCAGTCTAACCGGATGCAGCTGAATACCAGTGTTTTACATGGAGCGCCTGCCTATCAGACCTCCACAACCCAGTAACTGGGCAACACGGTGTCCCTTGGATAGACTGGTTGTCAGACTTCTTGGCTTCTGACTATCTGTAACGACTGTCAAAGATCTACGAATGACAGCCGGGACCAACAGCTTTACGCCACCAACCAACACTTTATAATTATTATGTAATAAAAAAATCAAATCACACTTTAAATCTTTTAAAGTTTTTTTTAAGAAATTTTGAAAAAATAAATTATTTTTGTTATAGATTATGAACTGAAAATTAAAATGAGCTGAATATTATGCAAGATTGTTTTATTTGTGTTCCTGTTGTAGCTATTTAGAAATGAAAACAAAATAAAAGGCATCACATGCCTATTATATAGAAAAACTAAATTAAATTGTAGTGTAAGAAACTGCTCGAAGCGAACATTCTGGGTTCGATACCCATTTTAAAAAAAATGTTGTTTTCCGTTTATATTCATTTATCTACATCCACAAGCTTAGTTTTAATTTATTCTAAACATGGATAGAGACATTGCGCTCATTAATATTATAATCAACTTTTACAATAGGTCCAAACCAAATAAGTACCTGTTACATACAAGTGACCCTAAGCACGACTGCTTCGCTAGAGGGTTTGATTCCCAGGTCGAGCAAAAAGTGTTATTGGGTTCCTCTATGAAATTCTCAGTAGCAGCTCGGAGTTCGGATTTTTGCCCGATTAATGGCAATAGGCTCGCCCCCTATAACATGGGACCTAAATATAACGGCGAACTGTGGGTGTACATTGGTACACCTTTGCCTAACCCTTCGGGGAATACAGGCGTGATGGTATATTTATATTTATTTAGTACATACAAGTATAAGTGTCACAAACGTAGTATTTTTGATTTTTTAAATTCTGAATTTCGGGGTTGGTCTAACAAACAAAATTCAATTTTACGTACGATTAGACCATTGAGGATGAACCGTAAAATAATACTTTTACTTCTATAGGTACTTCTACCTCTGCGAATAAAAATTCTACTAACACCTACACACCTACACCTCTGCCTAACCCTTCGGGGAATACAGGCGTGATGGTATATATATATATTCTACTAACATACTTCTAAAACATTATTATACAAGTGTACTTGTAGGACTTGTAGATATAGGGCACAAGGACCAAGATGGATAGAAAAAACTATGATTGGGAAAAGTTGTGCGAACACGAATGCGGGTAACACAGGACCAGACATTCTTTTGTTCACAAACTTAACTAAATTTAAGTTTAATGCATCTTTCTCTTTCCATTTCATTAAGAAAAGGACAGAAGATAAAATTTTAGTTAAGTTCTGTCAAATTTAGACACTCCATAGATAATTTAGACGTGATTAAAAACGTGGCGACTAGAAACACGCCAATTTTCTTCAGGCGCTGTCTAATTTGACAGGACTTAAACGAATATGTATCTTCTGTCCTTTTCTTTAAGAAATCGAAAGAGAAAGATGCATTTAACTTAAATTTAGTTAAGTTTGTGAACAAGAGAATCAGCACCATTGTGTAGTAATGCTTAGAGGAGGCTTATGACCAACAGTGGACGCCTTTCAGCTGAAAGATTATGAAATAACAACCCTATAGATTCTCTTGGCACAATGGCTTCGTCATTTATGGCACCGCACACGAAGGGAGGCTAAAATCTAAATGCTTTATATTATACCTGAAACACGTACTATTTACCGCTAAGCCATCACAGCGACCGTATCGTCAATACCTTCTATCTCTAAAGATATAATGTATAATTATCTATATTATGAAGACGAAAAGTGTGTATATTTTTTTGTTTGTCTGGAAGTATGATTATCTGATAGAAAGCTACACTATTACAGTGCGCCATGATATATGTAGTTGACTTCTCCGCAGAAGAAATCGAGGGAAGAAGATATTGATTAACAATTCAAATACAAAATATTTGGTTATTATTTCTGTCTTACTAAAATGTGACCAGTTGGAAGCGGCGTGCATCCAGTGTCTTCCTGCGGTCTTAATCAGGTCGTCCATCCACCTTGGTCCTTTTGGAAATCTAAGGGGGAGGCCTATGTCCAACAGTGGACGTCCTGTGGCTGATATTATGATGATGATAATTATTAAAATGTGAAACATGAAAGCTTGAATGGATGGATAGATACGTGTTTGTTTATAACCTTTTAGGCTTTGCAGCCTAAACGGAATTAGCTGAAATTTTAAACACACAGATGTTGATCTAGCTTAGCACATAGGCCATATAATTTTATTCCCGTTTATGTGTTGCCGTCGGAAAATATATTGACTTTGATGCTGATAAAGTTCCGGGCGCAATATGTTGGGTGGATAGCAGAGATTATGCAATAAGATATAATAGGAGAATACAATTTTCACAAAGCTTTTATATAGTTTCTATAATCTGAACGAAATTTTGAACATTTCCTACAAATAACCTTTCAGATTGACTTTCTAAACCTCCTCAAAGATTTACCTTTCTATCCTAAAAAAAATCTTCTTCGGTGAACTTATGTGAAAGTGAAATTAAAGTGACCTCTCATTCGATTTGATACTAGGGATTGCTAGCTCATCTTAGCTTATTTCATTAACAGAGATTTTTACGAAATATTGTTTTGCAATAATTATTTGCTGACCACTTACTATTTGTGTCTATCTTATTCCAATACGAATAATAAGTAAGTATTCAAAGTACCTAAGTAGTAGTTTGGATTTTATCTATGGTTAAGATATTTACTTTAAATAAAAATTTGATCCAAGAAAAATGAATCGGAACGGTTTTGTACCCAAGGACCAAATTATTTTACCTTAGTATTTAGATACGCACACTAACAACTGCAGAATTGGTAATTAGAAAAGACCCTAATAAGGTAAACAATCTTTGTTTAAAAGGATAAGCTAAAGTAATGAGGTGTTTTTATTAAGTAAAAGATAAAGATTTTCTACCTCAACACTAATGACAATAAAAACAAATCAATTAGGAAATTAGGATTCTTGTTTACTACAGTAAGGACCAAAACATGTACTAATTACTGCTGCCCATAATTATGTTTGTTTTAATATAAATAGTTTAGTTTACCCGAAATATGTATCAGTTTACTTTTAACTCTTATCGAGTTAACTTAAAAAGTAGTGGTTTAATACAACTAGAAAATTACACTCATTTAACTTTGTTCTTGAAAAGTTTTGTAGTTCTTGGTCAGTTGGAGAATTTAATTAATAATTTTAATTGCGATTTTTTTTCAGCGACTATTTTTATTGTTTTGATGTGATCTTAAGTAGATGTCGTCTAACTAATTATTTATATTTAGTTGAACAATGTTTACTTAATATTCGCTTCAAAAGCTCTCGTCGATTGTTACAGAAAAATCAATGTATTCTTTAAAACATTGGAAGTCGAATTTAAGTAGGTTCTGTTCAGCTTTGTATTTATTTTAAAGCTCTACAAAGCCTACTTATATTTGATTTTTGAAAACTACAACAGTGCTTCAAGATAATCCGTGAAATGAAAAATCTCACTCACTTCTTTTCATAATAATATGCCTCTGCTATAAATGTTTTGTTGTGACTTTAAGTAGGTTTATTCCGGCTTGTTTTAAATGTAAGCCGAAATATTCCTGCTTATAGTTACGACAAAAATGCTCTTCGAAATTCTGGACCTGGTTTTTTTTTTGGTTTACTGTGATACTAATTAATTTCCTAATTTTAAACATCTGATATTATTTTTGATGTTATTTTATACATCACTTTGACAGCAATTTCTTGTAATGGGTATAAGTAGATTCTGTCTGGATTTTAACTAATTAATCCCGAACACTTTCTACTTAATATCAATTACAATTGTTTCAACCTTTATCACAACATTGAAGATTTGCAAAATGAAGTGAACACGGCTTGGTAAATTGCTGTGAATATAAGTAGATTTTGTCCAGCTTTTTGTCATTAAGCTCGTCAAAAATCTGCTTACATTTACGACAATTTGTGGCTACGAGTGAATTGAGCTGTAAAATTAAGGAAACATTTTCTTTTCATGTTTCTGAATTTACTGTTTTTTTATGTTTTTCCTACTCCGATGCTCCTATGATGGTATTAATTCTGATGTTTAAATATAAATCGTTGGCTTATGTTTATATTAATTCTAGACGGGGTAGAAACATGAGGGGGGATCAAACATAAAATTCAACTGTTACATACATTTGGACCGTATAGGTATGCAATTCTATATGAAACAGCTGATTTATCACTAAATAATCTTTGAAAAATTGCATTGTTGGGCAGCCTAAAATCGTGTCAAAGTCAAAGCATTTATTTCAATTAGACCATTTGCAGGCACTTTTGAATTTTCAAGAAGTTACAGTTTAAAATTGAAGCTAGTTGCTCGTTCCAAAACGTAGGTCTCTATGGAGAAGAACGAGCAAGAAACTCCATGGACACTCTTTTCCTTCAATTTGGTTTTTATAAAATCTTGGTTACAATATTCTCAATGTTCTCAATCCATGGTAAAAGTTGTCATCACAATGTTTTTTCCAGCCGTTATAATATTGATTTAAATTATTAATAACTTATTTATAAAGGAAAAACAATGAAGAATTCTACCTATGTAAATTGACCGTGACTATAAGTAGATTTTGTCTGGCTTTTTTTAATGAAAGCCCTACATATTCTACTTACTCTTACGTTCAATATCATCAGCGATATTTTTGTCCATATTTATTTATTTAAATGAAATAACCAGTAAGTTATCAATTTAAGTACGTTTCGATCGGCTGTTTCCTAAGTATAGCCCTTCGTTACTTACTTTAATTGATGGCTAAGAAGGTTATTTTTGAAGAAAAAAGACACTGTTCACTGACTTTATATATTTTTTTTTGGTAATTTATTTCTTTCTTAGTTAAACTTGTGAAGAATCTTAATTTTTTCTGTCTTTCAACTTAATTGATAATTTATCTAAACTGCTATATCTTTTTTGGCTCATTGATTTTCCTTTCAAATGTTAAGTTATCACCACTGCCTATAGACATCGCAATACCAGAAACCTTGCAGAAGCTTTACCATTCCAGAAACAAAGCTGAAATGTTCCTTGTGCCTGTAATTCACTGGAACCATGGAACATGGATACGGTAGCTCCACTATAACACAACGCCATGAAAAAACTGAGATACCCCTAGAACCAAGATTTTCGTAAATCTTACGAGACGTTTCGAACGTTACGTAAGGATTCCTTAGAATTCAAGTAATTGCCTCTTTTGTTTCAGCATCATCAAAATAATCCAGATTTCAAGCCCGTTCCTTTTTTGCTACCCTTACAATAAAGTCGGACTTTGCTCGACTAATTCAGGCTCAAAGGATTTACATTGTATGCTTGACAATGGAAAAATACAAGGTAGATACATAAATTGCAATATAGCTTCGTCGGGAATATTCCACGGGACATTGTGCGACTGCATCAAATCACAAAGACCGCGACGGTCCCCAATAAGGAAGTTATCACTTAGTGTGCACCAACCCTAATGGGTTTAAATCGACGCTCGGTGTGAATCGGCCGGTGGATGTTATGCTATACATATTTTTTTTGTAACGTGGTGGATTTGGATTTAGTATTTATTTATTATTTAATTTTGAGTAAACCACCTTTTTGCTTAACATATACCCATCAACCACGCCTGTGTTCTCCGAAGGGTTAGGCAGATGAGTACCATTGCACACCCACAGTTCACCGGTATTTTTAGGTCCCATGTAATAGGGGGCGAACCTATTGCCATTAACCGGGCTCAAATCCGAACTCCGAGCAGCTGCTGAGAATTTTATATAAAAACCCAATAACACCTTTTGCTTGACCTGGGAATCGAACCCAAGACCTCTAGCGTAGCATTTGCGCTTAGGACATCTAGGTGGCTAGGCTAACAAGGCAGAATTATATACTGATCCATAGTGACAGGTTGCGGATCGAGGTACTTTCCTCCCCATTATTTAAAATGTATTTTTACATCAATCAAATACTAAATCCATTCTCTACTTAAAATATCCGACAAATCGTGTCTTCAGTCCACAATGCGTTTTAAATTGAGAAAGGTCAGGGGTCCCGATGTCAATCTCTTAACTGATCCTGAACCAAATTATGAGAAATACTTTCATTAATAAGGAGACAATTAAAAACAATTAGTATCGTGTGTGATGATGACCACATCCGGATGTGATTTTGACATTACTGTTAACTTATTAATGGTAGATAGTCCCTTGAACGTTTAAAGGAATAGATTGATACCATTTAACAAGTCTATCCATTTCTTCTCGCAAGTATTTACTTGCAAAAAGAAAATGGGTGCCGGTGTAATAACAGGAACATGGGACATTTCAACTTTGTCTCTGGGATGGCAACGCATTTGCAAGGCTTCTGGTATTGCTGATGTCTGCTTCAGGTGGGCCGTCGGCTTGCTTGCCATCCAATGGCATAAACAAAAAAGACCAAGAACATCATACAATATCAAACGTAAATCTTTTAACTAGTACACCGTGTTAAGTTAATTGAGCCAAATTCAATTATGTAAGAATAAGTGAGAAGCTTCCGCCGGAAATGACGAAATAACGAGGAGGTTCCGTTTAAACAAATATTTGTTGGAATTTGTAGTTCAAATTTTCACTAAGCTTGTCTCTCAAATGATTTCCTTATGCGATGAAATAAACGATTTATCTTGTACCTACTCCATTGGTTAGTACCAAAAAGATGAGAGCGCCAGAATTTTTTTTTAATAAAAACAATGTGAAAAGTACCGAAGGACCAGTTTTCTTTTTACTGAATAAAAAATTAATTGGGATATTGCAATATAATTATCGCTAGTAAATTGACCATGCATTGTCATCAAGTAGTTATATTTACATGCTAACTTGTATAATTGCTCTTTCAATAATGTCGATTTAAATTGAACCTAAGACAGTGCCCTGGGGAACGCCGAGCGTTATTTCTATTGTTTTTGCTAAAGAACTACAGTTATCTATTCTAAGCCTTGTTAGAATAGATTACTGTCACTGTCACTGTCAATGTGCTGTTTTTTGGCATTGTCATGACATTTTCTTCTTATTTACCGAACTAGCATGCCCAGATCGTGTGGATTATCACAATTTTACACTGCTCCGATTCCATCCCTGGATTTTATGCACAGCAATCTTTCAATTCATAGATAGTGGCTTGTCATTCTCAATTGCAAAATCGCCATGTTAATATGGCCTGACCTAAATAGGAAAATCGATTCTGCGATGCACAAACTGAATTTTATTGCAATATTTTATATTTTATTTTTGTTCTGGTCCTAAATTTTGACACAAAAGTAAATAAATACAACATAACCTCTTGCTATGACTTGATTGCAGTACCTACTTTGATGATACAATATGAAATACCTGCTAATCGTTTTCTTTTAGTATCTAAAGAAGCAAACCATGGCAAATTCAGAAACATTAAAAGAAATTTTAATTCTAATTTCACATTTGATCTCATCTCATGGATGGTATTTTACTAAAATTTCTGGTTTTTTTTTAATATTTTTTAATTTTATTCCTTTATTTGTGTTTTATGTAAACATTTCAAAAAGCTATATATTAATATCTCAAGTATCTACAGCAAAAACAAGAATCACACAATCACAATGCTAAAAACAAATTTTAGATTGCAGGACGAAAAACTCTAAATTGGCCTTTGATTGGATGAACAGATTACAAATCCAATACATTAGGTGCCACTGTATCTCAAACATTGTCATGGATCCGGCAGAAATAATAAAATCGGCCGTTGGTACTTCGAATGCTATAACCTTATCACTTCACGGAAAGCGCGTCGGAAGTTTTTTATAACCGATTTTGTTCACTGGTTCCATGAGCTGAAATTCAATCGTTTTGCTCATTATTTTCGGTTATGAGGCTTATAAATATAATGGCCCCGATCTCAGCATATCAGATACATAAATAAAGCAGGGCATGGCAAAAGTAAGAACGTAAATGGGCGTTCGGTATTTGAATATTGGAGCTGTCAGTATTCATCTTTTCAAAGCGCCTGTGAGAACTGCCAAAGCACGTGTTCAGACAGTCATACAAAAATTCACACTTGTCTGTGTTTATATTTCAGGCATAGTGTATCATCTAAAATTGATAACCTGTAGTATTACTAACCTATTCGACCCACTAGGAAATTAGTAAATATAAATAAATATAAGCATAAAGCTGTAATAATAAGGTACGAAGTAATCCGTAATTATAAGACCTTATATATAAGTATTATATTACGGTTTTCCTTAACGTAACAAAATTTGCACTTTCCTGCTAAATTTTGCCTGAAATATTGTTTACAGGGGTCGCATTTAAGTTGTCAAGTTATACGACTGCAGTAACACTCGAAATAAAGGGAGACCCACACCTCCCAGCGACAACTCAATGGAATAAGTAGATAATGTGGGCATCACTATTTAAAGCTCATCAAACTTAGTTGAGGAGCAGTCAGCATCTGTGCGCAGGCGACGCGCGTCGTGCGCCGCCATATTGGCTTTCAAACAGTTTCATTTCAAATACGGAACGTGGCGGTCGTTCTAAATTCAAGTGTTCAGTTTGACGTTAAGCAGTGACAGTTGGAAATGGATACTTTTTTGCATCGTCTTTCTTTTTTTTTCTGGATTGGTGAGTTACAATTCTTTGTGGCCTGCGTTTGCATGATACAGACCATTAATTTATGTTTTCATGACTTGTTTAAAGTTGATCTCTCTTTACTAGTCGCTAAATCTCAATAAAACTGAGAAAAGCCGATGAACTCTTGACACTTCTCTTTAATTTATTATCGTTCTTATAAGTGTACTTACATATTTACGATTACTTATAATAAGTTTACTGCAGGAATTTTCCTTCATGTTTACTTTACTGGGCTTCAAATGCGTGTGTTTAATTTTAATCACCAGTTGTTGACAAGATCGTATAGAGTAAATTCAAATTTTTTACGCTCTTATCATGCAAGAAGATCAACACTTTTGATACACCCATGTTCAAAAGTTCTGGTTCGATAGGTCAAAATTTGTATAGGAAAATGTTGCCAAAAAAACCAATGTAAGTACTAAATTTGGTTTTCGGTTTCTTAACACGCCTAAAGCAAAGCGAGGGTAGATGCGATCGAGTGCTTTTTAGTAAAAATCTCCCTCGTGGAATTTTAGTAAGCTTAACAAAATGGGAAGACGGCCCACCTCAAGCTCTCTAAATTCTGGTCCTTTGATTTTGGTCCTTTCAGTAAACAATATCGAATTTTAAATAACTGTCTATGTTCCTTCTCTGTCATTAATATACAAATGTTCTCTGTTAACTCTCTGTCCAACATTATTATCTTACTGTTAAAGAACTTTCCTCCAAGTAAATACTATATTTATTATTAGCGATAAGTGTAGTAAGTAATAAAGGGGTCAATGAGTCACAATAGTAGAAAATAACATCAGAAATATCAGTGAATATACGTCAAAATCTATACTAATTCATACTATTCAACATTATAAATGCGAAAGTAACTTGTCTGTCTGTCTGTGAAACTACTAAACCTCAAGAAAGGACATGGGCTACTTTTTATTTCACGACTTTATAACCGACATTCATGCAGAAGAAGTCGCGGGAAAAAGCTAGTTTACTATAAATAGACTTCATTACGTCACTAGATTCTTTAAAAAAACTGACATGTTATTCGCATGACAAGCAATAAAAGAAAAAAGAGGAAATATTAGAAAAAGTGACATAACGGTTATGGGTAAAGAAAAAGTTAAGTATACATCACTCAAGCTAATTTGCAGCCGGTTTTCAGCATTGCTATTTTATAAAAAAGAAAATGACACATCATTGATTTTCGTTCCAGAATAAGAATGTTAGCTTCAGTAATTCTTCTATTCAGCTTTTCTATTTAACTACAAAAAGGCCATTCAATTGCACTTCCAGTGAATGGCGGTGATCAAGTTGTGACGTCACAACTTGCACTCGCCTAATAAAACATCAGCACACAAGGAAAAATATTTTGAGGATAAATTAATGGAATGGCTATGTCCATTCAACTTGGTTCACAATGCTCGACATGATTGTATGACGTGATCGTACTATTTAGAACGTTATAACGACTGTTGCAGTGAATCATTCATCAATCAACTTTAGGTGTCTTGTGTGTCTTATAATTTACAGCAAAATATTGGTAAGTAGAGAACCGTTCGCGTGGCTTATTTCACCCACGTTAAGTTACGTTTTTGGTTACTGCTCCGCTCCAGTGTATTGCAGCGTGATGTTATATAGCCCATGGTACTCGCGAGTAATGTAGCTATCTATTGGTGAAAAAATGATAAAAATCGGTCCAGTAGTTTCGGAGCCTATTCGTTAAAACCAAACAAACGAATCTTTCCTCTTTATAATATTAGTATAGAGCTGCGCGGTTTCTTATGAGGATTCCTACAAGGACTGTATATTTTTCTGTTGCAAAAAGTATCCAGTCTGTCTCGGGAAACGTGTAGCTTTCTGTTAGCGAATGGATTTTTGTAATTGGATTAGCATTTCCAAAGATTATGCCTTTACAAATATTCAATTAACTTTAACTCTTTAAAACGAATTATGTAAATAAAAAATATAGGTACAAAGTAATTAATTAACGAAATAACCCAACTATGGATAATTATTTATCTGAAATAAATCATTTGAATTAAATTGAATTGAAAAGTACCTACGAAAGTTTATAAGTAGACATAACATCGAAAAGACAAATAGGAAGACCGTTTTGTTATCATCATGAGCTCCTTGACTAACCGTTCATTTGTTAATTAGCCCATTACTAATTTAAGTGGGCCGACACGACAATAGGGTGAGAAATACTGTTTGTTCTTTATTCGTTATTTTTCAAACGTTTCTAATAACTAACAGTAACATTGATTTAATAATAATTTTTGCAGAAACATTATCTTCAGTTTTGCAAAGTTATAAAATGAGCTGCATCCAGGTTTCGCACAAAACGCGTGCGGTACCGATTTATTTCTAGATTTTGGTCTTTGTAGCCGAGGCTAAAAGGACCAATGTGATATTGGTTTTAACTACTTCAGCTTATGATTAATGTTGATATTTCGTAATCATCTTGTGGAATTAAGTATACCTATAAGTCATGGTTAATTATTCCTGATATTTATTTAATATCCCCATTGCAATCTACAAAGTCACAATAAATGCATTATGCAGGACGAACATTATTGTTAATGTTATCAACGCGAGAAACTCGACTCTTCACACAGAGGTCTCATTATTGGCACAATATTGTCGCATCTTTGCCTTCAATAGACCATTATAGTTGCATTAAAAAAAAAGCATGAATGAACCGTGTTCTATTTTCCAAAATAAATTGGCCCATTGTGAACGAACTGTCAATGAACAAATAAGTTGAAGACTGTTTATAGGGCGTTATTTGATAAAGTGGGGTGGCAACTCGACCGGCAGATAGTAAGGGCAAATGTCAAAGATGAGCATTATGTTGATAACGCTAACGCGACAGTGTGATGAACTTGCGGCCAAAGTAAACAGCGCTTTATTATTTATTTATAGTTCACGACGGGCATTGTTTAGACTTCGCCTTAAGAGGATCGATTATCTTCGATTGTGATAGTTTTCTTACTTCACTAAAATACTGGCTGTATTATTAAGAAAATGTGTTATCGATTTTGTGGGTATGAGAGTTAAATTTACTTTGGATATGGTTAAAAATATTACTCGGTATCATAGTAAATATTTCGATTATGTTCTTAAAACCAATAGTATTGTGTGTACCTACTCCCGCGATGTTAGGCACATATGTTGTTCCCTTGAAATATTGTTAACTATCATTCACGCAAATTAATCAACCCGGCTGAAAAGACAAGGTTATCGAAAACAAGATAACAGGAAAAAAGTCTGCGAATTTAGGTCAGTATTACTCGTACGATGAATATTTATAAAAATACTTTATAAAAATTTAATTAATATACCGAAGGGCGAGCATTGTTTTTATATAAATATAATAAAAAGAATCGAGTATGTACCTAAGGACCAATATTACAAAATATTATTTACAGTTCAAATATCATGCGGTAATTTTTTTTAAAGGCATTAACGCGGTTTATGGTCCTGCTATGAAACTTTTTAAGATTCTTTTTTTTTAATTGCGATCACTTGGCGCGCTACCGAAAACGCTGGTCATTCATCCCGCGGCCATATGGGCACGCACGTTGCCGCCATGACATGCCGTCATAATGTCTTAGAATGGACACGTGCACTATTTGCATATTTATTTTTATTAAATAAAAATGTGTCTACGAATACTATGCCACTAATTAACGCAATTGATTACAAGTTAATTGGAAACCTGGTGTAAGATGGTTCGATAAACAAAATCGTTAGGTACATGTGAGGTTCAACACTTTTCCACCATATTACTAAGGACTTAACTAAGGACTTAAAGGTGAAAAGTGGTTAACCGCAAACTTTCCGCGATTGGACCTATTATGTACAATTGTACATATTTATCGAATTTAAGTATTTTGATAGTTGGCCAGGGAAAATCAGTAACTTTACTTAAGCTACAAGTATTTTAAGAGCACTAAACTTCCAAGCTACCATACTATAGTAGGTATCAACGCTTAAGAAAACGTGCATATTGAAAAATAATTTCCCCAATTTGAGAAATTAATCTATCATTGTTTCAATTGTTTGTATTGTTTTGTGAATCTATCATTGTTTGAAAAGACTGATTGTAAAACCACTTTTGTTTGACCACTTTTTGTTCCAAACCGACTCAAATAATATTTTCTAATTGAACAGTCACAGATAGAGCAATTACATCGACAAAGGTGGGTGTCACCGTTTAAACCTCGAACAATTGATCGGATTAGACGAATTAACACTAGTTAAATGTTAAAGTGATTGCACGTAGGTTATAGGCGAGTCCAGCCAGTTCTATTAGATTCGTCGGTCGCTGAAGCGCGGATGCGACCAATTGAGCAATAA
Organism: Caradrina clavipalpis; assembly: GCA_932526535.1. Taxonomy (NCBI): domain Eukaryota; kingdom Metazoa; phylum Arthropoda; class Insecta; order Lepidoptera; family Noctuidae; genus Caradrina; species Caradrina clavipalpis. The sequence goes on from OW052110.1 coordinate 7,122,532, forward strand.
AATTGAAGATCTGCTACTCAGTGTATACTGAAGTTGCATGTGCTCCGGGAGTTAAATTGCTTATTTTTATTTTGTGGTAAGCAGCGGCATATTGCAGTCCGTTTTGAAGATAGTGAGTGAAAGGGTATAACAGTTTTCACGGACCGTTAAGAAGGATACGCTTGAGAATTTGAATGAATAAATTAATTTTGATAGTCCTTAGACTTTTTAGAGGGTGGGTAGGTACTAAAGCTCAGTGTAACTTTTAATTATTAAATATTGTTTTAACTCTATAACTTCTTTTATACTAAACAGCATATTAATGGTGAATTTTAATTTGCATTTTTTATGATATTGGTATGTCTGTCAAATTTATACAGACATTGTTGGCATGGACTCGAGGACCAATTAACTGCGTCTGGATTCACAATTATTTAGCCTACAGATGTTTGTCGTAGCGCGTTCACTATATGTGCGCATACTACAACATGTTTTAAAAATAAAGGGCTAAAAGGACCAAATTTTTACCACCTAATGCGTTGGGATTGGTACCGAAAAGGCATAAGAACCAGAATAGGAGGTGACACATAGTTTGTGGTATAACTCCATTCTTTCACAAATCAAACAAAATCGCGGATACAAAATAAAATAGACTCGGCATGAGCAGCTACGTCATATTTTCATTAGAGTTGAATAACGTGGAAATTTTACACTGATGAAACTTAATTAGTGATCACAAGAGCTATTCTGAAAAAAAAGCTCCTTCAATGAATTTTGGTAAAATGAGCTGTAAGGGATTTAGCTTGAGTTAGCATACTGCTAGGGATTAAAAACTCATCTCAAACTCACTTCATCTAAAAATTTTACAGAATATACAGGCTGCATATATGTAGTGTCAAATTACACGTTCCTATTTTAAATGGCTGCATTTTATGACTAATGTGTCTTATATGTTTATATTATTTAGTACAGGCAACCGCATGTTCATAGTAATAATTCAACCTTGACTGCGGATCATAGCAATACAAATAGCAAACAGTTTTCGCAGTTCAAAGTGAACACATGTGCGGTTCACTGTACATTTGCGGTCAGTGAGTGAGTGAATGAATCATGGAGAGCAGACGAGAAGGTATTTAACCCACCATGGTGTTTAATGGTCTTAATTGTCATTATTACTGTTTAAACTCGGCAGCGTTTTGTACGTTGTAACGCCCTTTCCGATGGTACTATATGGTACAGAATTTGTAATTTTTCGGTAGTTTTTGTCATGGATATTTTATATTTATGTTAGATTTTTTGTAGGTAATATTAGACGAATTTGTCAATTAATCTTTGTGCTCCATACACCTAGTGGAGTATGACGGAATTCTAACATTGTAATATTTATTTTGATAATTTGTAGTCATTCACTTATTATTGCTCATATTCTTTAAGAATAAGAATTATAATCATGTTTATTTTTGAGGTTTGAGATCATTTATTCTCATAAGAATTACAATTCACTTACATGAGAATATTTAAAGCTAGACGTAGGTACCTATCACAGAAAAAACGAAAATGAACAAAATGAACAAAATTTTTATTCTTATTCTTAAAATTAATTGTGTTTAATTTTAAGCTATCCCTTTTCCTGCAGATAATTTTTATTTTATTTTTAATAAAGAAGATGAAGACAAAGAAGAATAAGAAGAAAGAAGAGAACAGAAGCAAACTAAGTCTTGTTCCTAAGTACTAGTGCCGCAGGAGTGTTAGTAATTACTCCTGCTGCTTCAGTGCTTATCAATGAGTATTTTAGTGTCATTCATCTGAAGAATAAAGACTATGAACAGAAGATACCAACAGCAAGACTCAAGATTCTATACATATTTTTTGTTTTATACGTGGTGCAAGACACATCTATCCTTAAACTTCGCCAGTGCACTCAGAACACTATTCTGCCTTCAGAACAAGTGGAATTTCTTGAAATTGTTTCCAAGTGACCAAGTTTGAAAAATTGGCCTGTTAATTTTTTTGTCGTCCCTTATGGCAATAACGATATTTGTTGAGCTAAAAGAAGGGCATTTTTTTACCAGCCGCTGATGACGATACAGAAGGAATAAGAGCGATTTTTCACTTAGTGGAAAAGTATTAAAAACCTCCATATCTCTTTACTTATGGTTTGTGGCTTGAGAATTCATGGTTTTAGTTTAAGGATAGATGCCCTTACACCCGATATGTTTTTTTTTGTTTATTATGTGTGTGTGTTCCTTTTTTAACCCGCGACTCACTATAAGGGATATTATAAGTTTGACGCGTATGTGTGTCTGTCTGTGGCCAGGCTCCTCTTCTCCACTGGGCTCTCTGGGCAAGTGCCCAGGGCCCCAGGAACGTCAGGGGCCCCAGCCTGCCCGCAAATAATAATTATTTAAATCCCCAAGCTTAAGAAACATTAGTATTGTTTATTTTATACATATGTTGGGTTAAATCGAACAGTAAAAGAAATTCAATTAAAAAAACACAGGGGCCCCGTAATTCTTATGTGCCCAGGGCCCCCAATAGGTTAAAGACGGCCCTGTCTGTGGCATTGGAGCTCTTAAACGGGTGAACCGATTTGAATGCGGTTTGTTTTATTTGAAAGCAGATTTGCTAGTGGTGGCTCTTAGATGTTTTATTAAAATCGGTTCAGCCGTTTCAAGGTTATCAGATCTTTTGTTAGCTGCGGTAGAATCTTTATCCTTCTGTCGGGGGTGACATAAAATTATTAAATTTATCATATTATTTTGTGATGTGAGATTTACTCTTGACTCTAGTCTAGGTCAGAGTTCTAATGTGAGTCTAGGTGACAGAGACAGCGTCGACGATGGAGTGAACCAAGAAGAAGCCTGATTACTCTAAGCGTCTCCGCACACGACCGATAATCGGCCCGAAATCGGCCCTATTATCGGTCGTGTGTGGAGACGCTAAGTTTGAAGAGATTGCGGTTGAATGCTTTCTTTATTGTGTGTGTTCTTTTGTTTATTAGGTGTGTGTTGTTTTCTCTACTATATGTGTTCTTTTCTATATTTTTAAAAAGGGATCCGTTTAGTAACCGAAATTTTATTGTAGCTCGGTCGAAGGTTGTAGTAACTTTACGTTGATTAAGATAATAATATATTATTAGCATTCCTTATTTCTAAATACCGCACCCCCGGAACGCAAAGGACACAAGAAGATACATGGATGGGTAAACGTCTGGCTCTCCCTCCCGCCCCTGCCCAGGGCGGGAGAGTCATAGATGATTAAAAAAAACACTGTTTATTTAAAAACGGGTATATTTTTAAATAAAATGCATTTAAAATTTAATAGGAGACCCCCGCCCGCTGCAAGACTGTACAACCGACAGCTGATGGTGGCAATTAAGGGATACAGAGTGAGGAACATCGTCTTACACCCACTTTCGCAAAAATTATTAAATACATTTAGTGCCCAAATGTATTTAGATGTTCTAAATACGTTGCATCCCTGTCACATTGTTAGAAGGTGACAGTGACAGAATGGTATTTTAAACACATTTAGCGCTATATTTATGTTCACCGATTTTGATGAAACTGCTGTGCGATTCTCTAAAATGCAAGCTCGAAAACGAGTCTCACTTCGATAACGAACCAACTTGTCATTGGCTTAGTATTCGTTCGCCGTGGTGACGTCACCACGGCGAACGAATATAAACCAATGACAAGTTCACTCGATCACTTTAGTGAGACTCGTTTTCGAGTTTGCATTTTAGAGAATCGTACTACTGGGCCTTAATGTGTGCCGTATCCAAGACGACCACCTTCTGTAGTTATTTGACTATTGATGCAGCTGTTGAGCGAGTTTCAAGATAAAAGAAAAGACTGACTATTGCCAAGACTTTCCGCTATCAAACCAATCAGTAACTTGTTACATGACTATATAAACAATTATTGTTGACTTCTTATTACATGCTGGTAAACTCATGAGTGAGATGGAGATAGTATTTTTAAAATAATACTACATACTTACTAAATATAAAAAAAAAATCAGCAACATTATTTTGCTGATTTTTTTTTATATTTTCTGGGGAATCTCATCTATACTCTATACGATAACTTTTGCCGACTTTTGCCTTTAGAAAGCTACATTATCACTGGGTAATATAGGCGATATAACATCACGCTGCGACCCACGGGAGCGCAGCAGTATCCAAAGACGTCCGCTAGTACATATTTTCAGAAAGTTGTTTTATTTCCCAGTAAAAAATCTGTTTGTTGTTTTGTATTACCACTGACTACCGAAACTAAAGTGCTTTTAGCTGTTTAGTAATTCATTGTTTTCTTTTCTTATTATTTATAATAAAAATAATAAATGATTATTTTATTGTATTAATTTTATGAATAATAAAATATCTTCGATGATGGCAATACAATTAGGATTGCCATTATCGAAGGTATTTTATAAAAGACACTTTCACCTTGAAATAAATTACCATTTCATTTTAGAAAAAATACTCATCATCATCATTTCAACGGAACGACGTCCACTGGTGGGCATAGGCCTCTCTTGGAGAAAGACAATGATGGGTCCTGTGCTGAGCGCATCTAGTAGTTTCCCACGATCTTAACCAGGTCATCAGTCCACCTCGTGGGGTACCTTTCAACACTGCACCTTCTAGTACGTGGTCGCTACTCAAGATCCTACAAATTATAATGGCCCCTCGTAAGAGTGACTTTATAGAGAAATTGTCCTCATCATCATCTTCCTGCCCTTGTCCCAAGTTACTTGGGGTCGGCGCAACACGTTTACTTCTTCCATGCCGTCCTGTCAGCCGTCATACTATCACTGATCCCTTCTCATTCATATCTTTCTTCACACAATCCATCCATCTTTTATTTGACCTCCCTCGTCCTTTCCATCCATCCACAATAAAATTAAATATATTTAAAATAAATAAATATCTTGGGACAACTCACACACGGCTATCTGATCCCAAGCTAAGCAGAGCTTGTGTTATGGTAATCAGACAACTGATATACATACTTATATAATTTATAAATACATACATATTATAGATAAATCCCACCCAGACACAGAACAAACAATCATGCTCATCACACAAAGTTTGTCCTGGGTGGGAATCGAACCCACGACCTCCGGCTTAGCAGTCAGGGCCACTAACCACTAGACCAACAGGCCCGTCGCAACAAAAACAAAATTAAGTCCAATATATGATTATGTGTTGTGTCAATTATGTAAAGAGAAATTGTCCTGAGGCTCATTATTTTGTGCTATCTAAAAGATGTGAAGGGTATTGTTAAATGTAAATTTTAAAGTATTTTTAAACATAATATTGTATAATTTCAATAACCGTTCAGAAAATTAGGGTTAATTGTTTATTTCTCCTTTCTTAGTAATATTTTTGATACTGGTAAATAAACAAAATAAAAATTATGATTGATAATACTTTTTTATTATCCTTCGACTGATACCTAAGTAATTGCCCTCTTTATAATGGTATAAAAAACAAATAATGGATGTTAGAAGGCATTTTTGCTATAAAGTGCAATTTCTATGTTGCCGTATACAAATTTTTAATGAATGCTAAGTCAAAGACCATTAGAACATTTACAGGCACTTTTGTATTGTCAAGAAGTTACAGTTTAAAGTTGAAGCTAGTTGCTCGTTCCAAAACGTAGGTCTAACTCTAGAAAGTTCTTCTGCTCCGCTCCTATTAGTCGTAGCGTGATGTTGTGTACGTATCTAGACACGCGGGAGCGTGGCAAGCCAAGTTCAAGCTAACAGAACTGGCGAGCAGCACCGTGTGTAATAAACCCTCCTCTGGAGTCACTCGATGTAAACCGCATTTGCGTAGTTTAAAAGATCTGCGTACAGATGAACAGACGGCGGGAAGCGACTATGTTTTATAGTATGTAGAGATACTCTTGATTCTCTTGATTAATTTCCTTTATGCAAATGTAAAATTAAAATATTTTATAACCTTTATTCCAATGCATTGGTTTCTAAATCCGAGTATACAAAACACAACGAAAAAGTAATAGAGAATGCTAAATATTAAAATAAAAAATATCTCCTTTTTCTATCTTTGGTTTCAATCGTTATTAAATCTGACTTCATCTCTGTTTTCTTCAGCTATTCAAGCTATACTTACTAATAACATAAAGCTGAATAGTTTATTTGTTTTAATGCACTTATCTCTGAAACTATCTGAAAGTGTATTGTATAAAATTAAATAAGAATACTCACGGATATGTTCCTAAACAGCCAATATTTTTACTGCAATATGCGGCTGCAACAGTTTAGGGCATAGGCCCTAAACTGCGCAACGCCAACGGCGCGTTTAATAAACGCGCGCCGACAGCGCGTTTTTTTCTCCACATTGCAGTTTGATTTTGTCTGACTCGCGTGCGTATCGTGTTTGTATCGCTACAAACGCGCGTCAACGGCCCTTTTAAAAAACGTGGTGTGCACAGGCCCTTAGAGTACAGCTGGGCAATACTAAAAACAGTGCTAGCAGTATATTGTAGCCACATATTCTCGGGAAAATATCGGGTGTATAGACATCTATCCTTAAACTGATACCATGAATTCTCTATTCTGGACAAATATTAGATAATATGTTTTTTAATGGAAAAACTAAGTAAAGCGATAAGGATTTTTTTAATACTTTTCCGCTAAGTGAAAATTCGCTCTTATTCCTTCTATAACGTACTCAGCGGCTGGTAAAAATGTCTTTTGCCCTTTTAGGTCAACAAATATCGTTATTGCCATTAGGGAGGACTAAAATAGCAACAGGCCAATTTTTGAACACTCCGTATAGCCAGTGCAGGAGCACTAAAAAGTATGGTGCGTGAAATAAACATAATATAAAAAGTATTGTATATGCCATCTTTACCAAAGTGGCCGGGCCATCTGAAAATACAATAATAAATTCCGCAACATTTTAAGTAGAGCTGGGGCATACGTACATTGATTTACTGCAGTCATACATTGCCGGAAAAATAAAGACTCTTAAGTTGCACCATGTACTATCAAGTACTAGAAGATATATTGACGATTACCTAATAAGATTATCAGGTGTGAATATAAAAAAATAAACAAAAATAACGTTACACGATAGTACAGATCTATCGATAAAACATTATTAAACTGATATGGTTAATATTTTAGAGCTTATTATAAAAAAAATAAAATGAGAGGTAGAGAGAATTGCAGGGATTAAGAGTGAGGAATATAAATAACTAGCTTTTGCCCGCGACTTCGTCCGCGTGGATTAATAGTTCCCGTTCCCGGGGGATTTCCGGGATGAAAACTATCCTATGTCCTTTCTTGGGTCCCAGACTATATCTGTACCAAATTTCATTGAAATCGGTTCAGTGGTTTAGGCGTGAAGAAGAGACAGACAGAGTTACTTTCGCATTTATAATATTAGTACGGATTATGCTGATGGATGGCGAGGGAGAGAAAGACCGAAAATGGATCATCATCATAATGATATCAGCCGTAAAACGTCCACTGCTGGAAATAGGCCTCCGCATATATTAAAAAAACCGGTTGGAAGCGGCCTGCATGAAAATGGAAGAGTTGTGTGTATTTTTCCCTTTAAAAACTCTAGGATTCTAGAGTCTGCCTAGAAATAGTTTTCTTTTACAGCATATTATTTAGTTAACTACTTAAGAGCCTATACTACCTCAAATGGCTTAGCAGAATCCTCCGATACGCCGAAAATACTGCAGCATTAATTTTGACATAAATATATCGTAAAGTTGAGGATTAATGTTAACTCTTATATTTGGCGAAAACACAATTCCATAAAATTTTCTCGATAGAAAAAAATCCCAAAGTTACCTCTAAACTGAACAATAAACCGCTGGCAATCATAAAATAATTCAAACTAGAACATTAAACTTTTTATACTAACTGAACTAACTATAAAGCAGGTTTTATATTATTTATTTTTTTGAATTTCCTTTTTTTTTCGCCGTAAAATAAATAATCTATAATATCGGACATATTAGAGTTTCTTCCCTGCCGCGCGCCACCCGCGCTCACTCCTGCTTCGGCTTCCGTACGGGAAGGCTGTGTCACTTTGCGCACAGGACACATTGAAAATTGCGTCGATCTCAGTACGCGAGCAGCAGTGTGCGAGCGAGATAAAGTGTTAGGCGGCGGCGCGGTGAAGTGGGGGCGAAATTCGAATTTGTGCTGAGGTTGTATAGACTCTTAATTTAAATCATGTTCACAGTCTAAAATTCTCTGAATAATCCCCAAAGTATCATGGGCTATTATAGTACCTACGTGATATTAGCAAAATTGTCGAGTCTCTTTCACAAAAGCTATTATTAAAGAGTGTGCTAGAAAAGTAGTGAACGATAATAACGACAGTGATAGTTGGTTGATAGGAGAGGATGAAAGTAAAGCGCATTTTGAGTCATTCCCAAGTAATATATGGCATAGACAGAAAAAAAAAAAATGTAATCTGAGGTTAGAGCATTGTTATTCTGGAAAATTCTTCCTTAATGAATTTAGGTGAAGTGGGCTTAAAGTGAGCTATCGTTCCACGTGATTATATCAGTGTTAGTGTCTGTGTCAGTGCAAGAAACAATGTTGAGACTATTCTGCAAATTGAAAACCATCCAATGTTTTTTTTCTAAAACTATGAGACTGCGTCTCTATTTGTAATCTCACGGTGTATTCAGTAAATATTTTCTTCGTTCAATTTAGGTAAATTGAGCTTGGTGAGCTTTAAATCTAGACACATTGCAAGTTTTTTAATTTGCATAGTCCTTGCACTGAATCAGACCATTGTAATATATACCCTGCAAGTGTACTGCACTAAATAACAAGGAAGTTGCACTTGGACAGTCATGAGATACGAATCTGTCGGTATTTATGAACGAACCGTACAGATGAAACCTAATTGAATTAAAACAGGGTACTAGCGTCGGAAATAGTCCCGTAAAGACGAGTCCACAGCAAGTGGGTCAACTACATTAGATGACCGGATAACCGAATTATCGTGACAAAAGATTATCGGTACGAAAAAGAATAGCCTATTTTTTTTTTTACCGAATGGAAATCATCAAAAGACTTCCCCCGGGAGGGAGTGTCAGACTTTTACCGACTAAAACCCATCCATGTTCCGTCTGCCCTTTGCATTCCGGGGGCGCGGTATCTCTTTCGAACAACCTGCAGCCCAGAATAGCCTGCGGGGTGTAACAAAGACACATCGCGTACCCGTTAACTACTAACTACTAAATTTTCTTCAAAGTCAAATACTTAATTTATATCAACCTTTGAACGTCACGTTTTGGAACGGGCAACTTTCTGACTAACTCTTGTCAATTCAAAAGTGCCTGTAAATGGTGTAATAGAAATAAATGCTTTCAAGCTATGAAACTTTTATATAAAGTATGGGGTGAGAGTGGTGAGACCTATTAGTGGTCCCTACTAGTACTAGAATTTATAGGCCGTGAAATGGGTATTCTGCCCTTGAATATGTACTCTCCAGACCGATTCTAGCCTTATGCATCATATTATAGTGCACAAATATGTGCGCAAACACAGGTGCACTCTTTGTTCCTTAACTCTCATAGTCCGATGGCACGGCAATCAGACACAAACAAGGAGAGATCAGGCGCAGGACCAACGGCTTTAACGTGCTTTCCGAGACACGGGGGTATCACACCACCAACTCCAAACTCCGGACTGTTACTGAGAAATGAAATATAAAGTGTTATATTATGAACTAATATATAAAAAAAAAAACTACCATCACGCCTGTATTCCCTGAAGGGTTAGGCAGAGGTGTACCGAAGTACACACAGTTCGCCGGTATATTTAGGTCCCATGTAATAGGGGGTGAGCCTATTGCCATTAAGCGGCGCATTTTAAAAGATCTAAGCGTACAGACGGCGAGAAGCGACTTGGTTTTATACTATGTAAACTTATTACATAGTATAATAAAAAATATAATTTTGGAATTAGAAAACATCCTTTACATTGTAAAGGATGTTTTCTAATCCAAAACAAAGTTCCAGGATATTCTCCTGAACACTTCCTTACTTTAATCCAAAATTAAAGGATTTTAAAAGAAAAATCTATCATTCGAAACACGTAAATATACGGTTAATAAGATCAGTGGGGGAGTTCTCAGCAGGCTGGTTTGAGCCTTGGGCCGCAGATGTCAGGAACGGATTTAGGGACCTAATTTTTCCCTTTTTATACAGTTTTCTGATGTATTGAAGAAACAAGTATAATAAGCTATCTTTCCAATGTCTTTTCCGGTTTCTTATCATTGTACATTAATTTTACCGCAAACTTCTATATTCTATGAAAATAAAATATTAGTGCTACGCTAGAGGTCTTGGGTTCGATTCCCAGGTCGAGCAGAAAGTGATATTGGGTTTTTCTATGAAATTCGCAGTAGCAGCTCGGAGTTTGGATTTGTGCCCGGTTAATGGCAATAGGCTCGCCCTCTATTACATGGGACCTAAATATACCGGCGAACTGTGGGTGTACATTGGTACACCTCTGCCTAACCCTTCGAGGAATACAGGCGTGATGGTATATGTAGAAAAAAGTTGTAAGTTTGACTTTCAATGTCTCCATAACCAGAAGGTATGGGACAGAACAAAAAAATATCGTAATAATTAGAAGAACAAATAACATACTTTTGGCAACTTTAAGTATCTTTAGACACTCGATATAACAAACACATGAAACTCGATTCTTAGTAAAATTTATATATTTTGTCCTACGAAAGTCCTGCAAAATTATTAACGTTTAAAAAACCCGAAAACTGAAAAATCACTCTCAAAAGTATAAAACACGAAAATATTCTCACCACCACCGCCGCTTCTTCTTTCTTCATCTACTGTGGGCGTACATTGGTACACCTCTGCCTAACCCTTCGGGGAATACAGGCGTGATGGTGGTATTCTCATCTAAAATTGTTATGCACAAACTTTCCCCAAAAGCTTATGATCATTTAGTACTGTTAGAATGTATTGTTTTGTTAGGGTATAAGATAAGACATAAGACCACAACTTTCCTCTGAAAATCGCTATGAAAATGTATTAAATACGTTTATTATACAGAACGCCAACCCGTGACTTAATCCGAGTGGATTATTCCATCCGCGTTAAGGTACGTTTTTAGTTACTGCTTCGCTCCTATGAGTCGTAGCGTGATTTTATGTAGCCTTTATTACTCAGGAATAATGTAGCTATAAATTGGTGAAAAAATGGTTAAAATCGGTACAGTGGTTTCGGAGCTTATTTGGTAAGAACAAACAAACAAAATACCTTTTCTCTTTATAATATTAGTATTGACTAGCGCCCGCCCCGCCCCAGCTTCGCATGTGTGCAATCAAGAAAGCTCTTAGTCGGCTTCATTTCTTTCGACATCCTGAACCACCTACTAACGTCATATTAAAAAAATACACAAAAATAAACGTATAATATAAACCTTCCTCATGAATCAATCTGTCTATTGATGAAACCCAAATTAAAATTCGTTGAATTTAAAGATCTAAACGTACAGACAGCGGGAAGCGACTTTGTTTTATATAAGTAGAGTTAAATATTTAGTCTGCCCACACGGACATTTCTTCTCGCCGGCGAAGAAATCTGTCATACGGCCCGATAAATCGGGCCGATTATCGGTCGTGGGGGTAGACCCTTAATATTTTGTGCATAACCAGCCGGCTTATTCTGTAAGAAATCTCCCTCAGTGAATTAAGGTGAAGTGAGCTAAAACTGAGGTGTCACTATACGGATGCTAGGGATTGACAGGTCGCCACACGCTCACTTCACGGAAGGAGGGATTTACAGAATAACACCGCAGTTCAGGCGACCATTCGCTTCGCCGTGGTCGAGTAAAATGATCCAGTTATACGTAATATACCAGCATTTCAAGGTCGCAACATCCATGTTCCTGTCCTGTCTAATCAATGCACTAACTCAGCAAAATTGAATAATGACCGACGAATTGCAAACCTCATGTGACAAGAAAATTGCACTCTGCCACTGTAACTGGCATGAGAAAAGAATCTCCCATTACCTACGTATAAGATGGCCTCGGTACATGGCATACAATAACAAATCCTAATTGAATAACAGTGGACAAATATCAATCTATTAAGCTCGTTACGACGAGATTGAGATATCCTGCAGATGTGGACAATTGGAAATTGCATTCTATTCACACATTGAAAAATCAAAGACGTTATTCATCACATCGAGGGATCCATTTTAAACTACCAATAAAGCTCAATTGGATAACAGCCGACAATCTGCATCCTTGCAAATCTTCTTCACGTGACAAAAGCATTTATTTTATTAAGCTGACAATAGCGCATTGCTTGACGGAGTGCAATTTGCAATCACTAGAAGTGATTTCTGTGGGAACCTAAATAACAGGTCCATTTTCCACTTATTGGAGAACTAAGTGCCAATCACTGCACCGTCAGGCCAGATTGAATAATTGAATGATCGTCAATTGCACACGGTTGGACCAATTCAAGAACGTGTTAACAACATAATACGCTGTGATCCCATCCTTTTCATATGGACAGAATGACAATTGAAAATGGCAAGGAAATACCGAATGACGCAGTCGAGGCCAATTGTATAACAACGCACCCATACGACAGACAGCATCCTACACTTAGCAATGATCAGTGCACAAATAAAACCAAATTGCATAACGATCAACAAATTGCATACACTGGAACCAATAACGACAAAATAGTCCTCAACAACAAAATTGCTCGAAATAATATCCATAACGATGAATATCCGTCGCGAATAGACGCGCTTAGAATCTGCGGGCGTCAAAACATATAATACCACTTAAGCTTGATCTATTGTTCGGTAATAATCGTCAGATAACCGCGGCTCGGCTTATACTGGCACCACAACCCGTATAGACCACTTAACTCAATAAAACTCCCCTTGGCTGACATTAAATTTAATAGTCTATGAAAAGGAACGGCGCGAGCGCAAATGGTCCTTCCTGTGAGCGAACGGAAGACGACGATTGGCTCAATTGCGCGGCCCATTCACCAATCAGCGTCCTGATATGCTTGCAGGTCAACCTGTCCAATTTAAAATTGGTAGTTGTAGTCGCAAATCCTGGTTACAATAATTATGTACCTAGGTTTGTTTTGTTTGGCTTTGAGTCGAATACTGGTACATGGTCAGCTTGGGATATATTTAGTTTAGTATGTGACTTTTTAGAACCAGCATGCATTTATACTTGGAGTTATTCTACCATTTTCAAAGTAATTGTAATGATTTTGAATGTTTCATGCTGGTTAACTTCATTTGAAGCATATCTTTTGGATGTAGATGTAAATTGAATTGTTACACCTGGATAGTAATGTAACCCAACCTCATGTCAAATTATTAAAGAAATTAGTTTGACGTTATTAATTAATTACTTTGACAGTAGGTACAGTTTACCTAAAGTCTGCCTAGTAGGTACAGAAACACCCGGTTTATTTGTAGGTAGTATATCATTGGTAGGTAGGTATGTCAACTGTCAGAGAGATTATTTGACATGAGTTAATTTTGACACATTCATTTTCGTTTAGAAACCGGTAATAGACAAAAAGAAACAGATTATAAACGACAACCAACACATTTATTTCATAAGATAGCTAATATAACGTTAGCTATGATAGAAAATAATGAATTTGTTCTTCAAGTACCTAACCCCAGATCATGAATCGTTTATTGTTGTGTAATATTTATTATTTTTAGTTCCAGGTGCTTATCAAATTGTCAATAAGGACATATAGACTCAGGGCGTATACAAGCAAATTCCTAGCGGGAAAACTCACTATCATAACTTTTAGACGCTGCGCTTGCGATCATTAGACAAACTACGTTCACCTAAAAAGTTTACATACATACATAAATGCACGCCTTGGGGGTAAGCAGAAACCACAGATCGATCTTTATATACTAATTTTGCCTCCTCCATGTTCATACATTTGGTACACAAACACGCCAGCTACGAGTACTGCGCACACTATCTTTTTGAAGAACCTCACCAGTGCGGTGCACCTAAAAAGCCTTTGGGGACTATTAAGGTCCACGTGAGTGAAACGGCGGGCATAGCTAATAAAGTAACATTTTAAAATTTAGGAACCCATAGAGAAATCTACACGACGACGTTCAGAAGTACGGTTCAGTTAATTAGTTTTACGACGTTCATTAATTACCTACTTTAATTAAAGTTCACAAAGTGGTCTGAAATAAAATGAAATTCAGACTGTTAGCGATGACTTAGTAAATAAGTAAGTTGATAAAGTTCCCCGCCCCCCCCCCCCATCACGCCTGTATTCCCCGAAGGGTTAGGCAGAGGTGTACCAATGTACACCCACAGTTCGCCGATATATTTAGGTCCCATGTAATAGGGGGCGAGCCTATTGCGATTAACCGGGCACAATTCTAAACTCCGAGCTGCTACTGAGAATTTCATAGAAAAACCCAATAACACTTTTTGCTCGACCTGGGAATCGAACCCGGGACCCCTTGCACAGCAGTCGCACTTGCGACCACGAGACCAACGGGGCAACGAGGCAATCCAACTTACAAAAAAAAAACAAAGTTCTCGTATGGGTGACGCTATAATTCTTAACTTTAGTGTCCGACCGAAAGTTCGGTTTCGGTTTCGGTTTCGGTCGAGTTTCGGCAAAAATAGCGGGTTTCGGTTAAGTTTCGGTTTCGGCGTCAGACCTGCCGAAACTACGACCGAAACCGAAACTGCATTCGGGAGTTTCCGCGCTTTGCTCGGTCATGTTCGGCGCGTTGAATTCCATCTAGGCGACGAAGATTGCCGCGTCCACGTGCCTAATCCTATCATGACAGGCTTGTGTTTGCAGATCGTTTCGTTTGTTGTAAGTTTCGTGTGATTTATTTTGAATTCGGTAAGTTTTATTACGCGATATAGCATAAGAGTAGGTAGTAAACATCAAAAACCGGACAAGTGGCGGAGTTGGTTCGCCCACCGAGGGTTCGGTACAAATTTGTAGGTAGGTGCACGTAGGTGGGTGCATGTTATAAATAGTTCAGGAATCAAACCTCGCAGTTGTTTTGTCGAACTTTTTTTTCATTATTCATCGGAAGTAAATCGAAAGCATTAAAAATTTGTTTAAGCTTGTACCAATGACACCCTTTTATACGATACCACCCGAGTCACGGTTAAGTCGCTTACAAATTTAAGACCCCATTCCTTATATAAAGGCCCTGTTTTTTATGATTTAATTACAAATGTACAGTTTTCAGACTTTTCACTGTTCTAGTTTATGACGATATTACTTGCCAAGTTCTAGGTCAACGGGAAGTACCCTATTAATTTTGATTCCCTTGATACTATCGAAATATACGTTTTTTTTGCGGCATAAACGGCCGTCTCTAACTAATTCAGAGGTTTGATTTTTTCACAGCTTCAACGGACTGTAGACCTAAGTTCGTATATGGTTTTATTTTCAACTCGATACCTCCACGCGTTTCCGAGATAATATCACTGACAGACAGACGGACGGACAACAAAGTGATCCTAAAAGACTTCAGAAATTTCCTTTTGGTACGGAACAATACAAAATAATGTTATATACAAAAAACGAATACACAGATCATAGTAGAATCAAGTTTAACATAGGGATCTATATATTTTTTGGTTAATTTAACTCATTCGCTAATGCTATACCAAAACAAACATTAGTTAGGTACTTGGTACTTGATTGGTACTGTTATTTTTTTGTAACTTAAATAAGTACCTACCTAGGTATCTGTATTTTAAAATTATTATTTAATTTCTGTTTTTCGATTTTAAACCTTACTTACAAAATACCCCCAAACTAAAATCGAATGCAATATTTAAAATGATTCTTGTAAGGAAGTTTCGGTTTCGGTTTCGGTTTCGGCCGAAACTGAGACCGTTGCCGAAATTCGTTTTCGGTTTCGGTTTCGGTCGTAAAAACCAGTTTCGGTCGGACACTACTTAACTTGTATTTTATTTTTACTATTATTGTTAAAGCGGCTATATAAATACACACTCTGTAAAAATTTCAACTGTCTACCTATTACGGTGCATAAGATCCAACAATCTAATAGATAGACAATCAGCCTGTCTGAATAGCAGAGGCTTAGTAATAGAGTCCCATTTGGCGTCCTTCGGGTACAGCAGCCCGCCCACGTAATACAATCGGTGACCGATTTTTTTGTCGGTGAGAATGGAACATATATGAATTTTAATCCAACCAACACAGATGTCAAACAAAAACTCGGTCCCACGATACTATGGGTATATCGAACAGTCCTAAAATCGATCCTACAAAATGTCAGACGTGGGCGGAGGCCCTACATCCGATGGATGTCCGATTGTCCGTATGCCTATCAGAGAGCAGTATCTCATACACAGCAGAGAGAACCCTAAAAAAAACAGCAAAATCTGTGGGATCTCTTTATTAAAATTAAAACTTCACAACCTTCGTCTCAAGCATACCAATGTTCTGTATGTGGCTGCGTATGACGTCACCAGGTACGAGAAACTCGGGAGGGTTGCGTGATACCCCTACTCCGCCTGGAGTGCCTGTCAGGATGAGATCGCCGGGAAACAGCGTCATTACCCTGAAAGAGAAAATGTGTCATCAGTTCAGGACTGACGGCAACCAAGGAGATGACGCATGTCTAGTGATGGTGCTCCACACTGGCACTGTGTTTGGGATGGGTGAAGAATTTATTTATTTATTTTACTTCGTCTACTGAGGATCATTTGCTTAGCCTTTTCCCAACTATGTTGGGGTCGGCTTCCAGTCTCACCGTATGTAGCTGAATACGAGTGTTTTACATGCAGCAACTGCCTATGTGGCAATGTGTATGCCAATCCAGTTACTGGGCAAAACGATACCTCTAAGCTACACTTTCAATTCTAAACTGTAACTTCTTGACATTCAAAAGTGCCTGTAAATGGTCTAATTGAAATAAATGCTTTGATTTGACACTGGTTATTAGACTTCCTGACTTTTGACTATCCGTAACGACTGTTTAAAAATCTACGAACGACAGTCAGGACCAACGGCTCATAAACAAAAAGCTTTTCGGGGGGAAAAGGGCTCAAGATGTCATGTCAAAAATTATGTTCTCTGTTGAGTGTGGGATCTGGGGATACCCAGGGCCCAAGATTCCCTGACCACGATATCTAAAAATAGAGTTTTTTTTTAAAGTACATATCATATGTACTTTTTAAGTTTATCTATATTCAACATATGAATATAAAAAATACCATATTGGTACTTGCTCCTTCCCGCTTGCGAAGCCACAGCCTCGTGTAGAAAGCACTGGGCCATCACAACATTGACATTCGACACATTCGAGTTGCGTGTCTAGGACTCAAAGTTAGGGCAAGCCCGATAGATTTATAGGGAAAAAAAATAAACAGATTTATTTAAAGTTCAAAGCACACACACTCATTACTAATTAAAATGTTTATTCTTATGAGACAACAACTTAATACAGTACATATATTTAATATAAATTAATCTCGCGTTATTGATAGGAAGCCGGACTTTTCGGCTTGTATGGTAAGCACGCCACTATTCAACTTTCAATAAACTCATCATCTGCTTAACCTTTTCCCAACTATGTTGGGGTCGGCTTCCAGTCTAACCGGATGCAGCTGAATACCAGTGTTTTACATGGAGCGACTGCCTATCTGACCTCCACAACCCAGTATCTAGGCAACACGGTACCCCTTGGTTAGACTGGTTGCCAGACTTTTTGGCTTCTGACTATCCGTTACGACTGTCAAAGATCTACGAATGACAACCGGGACCAACAGCTTTACGTGCTTTCCGAGGCACGGGGGTGTCACACCACCAACTTCTAAACTCCGAGCTGTTACTGAGAAATTCCGAATGGAAAATCCCATTAACATTTTTTGCCCGACCTGGGAATCGGACCCGGGACCCCACGCTCACCAGTCGCGCTTGCGACCACGAGACCAACGGGGCAGTCCAACTTTCAATAAACTATTTTTTCTAATTATAAATGTATGCTCACGTAGTTATCCTCTCGATAATTGCACCTATGTTGTGTACCAGGTTTCCTGTATTGCTTTTCTGTTTCACCACACCGTTTATGGTGCAAGATATATCTAGATTGGCGGCATCTCCAATCTCATCTGAAGTCACTATACAGGGACCAATGGGACAGAAGGTGTCTTGAGACTGTTAAGAAAAGAAAATCGTAAATGTAATAGAGTAGAATCTATTTAATAAAGCTGAAGAGTTTCTTTATGTTTATACCAAAATCATACCATCACGCCTGTATTCCCCGAAGGGTTAGGCAGAGGTGTACCAACTTACACCCACAGTTCGCCGGTATATTTAGGTCCCATGCAATAGGGGGCGAGCCTATTGCCATTAATCGGGCACAAATCCAAACTCCGAGCTGCTACTGAGCATTTCATAGAAAAACCCAATAACAATTTTTGCTCGACCTGGGAATCCAACCCGGGACCCCTTGCACAGCAGTCGCACTTGCGACCACGAGACCAAAGGAAAAAAAAAACAGACACACAAAGATAAGTACACATTTCATTGGGACAATTTTATTGTAAGAAGGTGCAGCGTATTCTGAATTCGAACAATAAAATGTGTATCTTTTCGTGTAGAAAATAAAGTTATATTTTGAGTCGCTCTATTAAAAGGTGATCACCTATGCTAACGAGGCAGTTGATGATGAGAAGTAAGTAGTACAGACAAAAACGAACCTTGCCAAGCAAGAACTGTGCTCCATTCTTCTGCTTCTGCCATTCTCTGTCAGTGATATCCTGAGCGATGGTGTACCCGAAGATGTACTTGTTAGCATCATCAGCTGTGACGGAGCTCGCTGTCTTGCCTATTATAACTGCCAGCTCGACCTCCCAATCCACTTCCTGCAGTAAAACATTTCAAATAGTTTGATTTCGTGACGAAATTCTGGCGGATAAAAACTTGTTGTGGATTATATCTATATTGAACTGCCACGTTGGTCTCATCGTCGGAAGCGCGACTGATAAGTATGAGGTCCTGAGATCGATTCTCATGTTAGGCAAAAAGTGTTATTGGGTTTTTCTATTAGGAATTTCTCAGAAGCAGTCCGAAGTTTGGAAGTTGGTGGTTTGATACCCCCGTGCTTAGGAAAGCACGTAAAGCCGTTGGTCCTGGTTGTCGCTTGTAGATCTTTGACAGTCGTTACGAATCTGACGCCAGAAAGTCGAAAAGAGGTATCGAGTTGCCCAATAACTGGGTTGTGGAGGTCAGATAGGCAGACAGACTAGACGCCGACCCCAACATGGTTAGAAAAAGGCTGGCTAGGGTAGTTTTACTTACCTAAACTAAACAAATATTATCATACACCAAACATGCAGCTCCGGTACAATACAAACGCGCATCAAATTAATAGTATCTTCCGAAACCGTTCTAATTTAACGGAAGACGCACTAAACACCAGTGACATTATTTCATCACGCAAGGTACACCTACACACGATGAATTACAGCGTCAATTTACTTCAATAATTAACCCCAATTTGAGCTAGCGCTGAGGTCAGAGCAAACCTCTGTGATTCACTAAGAATTTTTGACCTCGTCTACAATATAATATGTAGGAAATAGGATAGGCCGTTAAACTTAGGTGTTTGGATGCTAGGTAAAATAAAATAAAAAATATATAAATATACCATCACGCCTGTATTCCCCGAAGGGTTAGGCAGAGGTGTACCAATGTACACCCACAGTTCGCCGGTATATTTAGGTCCCATGTAATAGGGGGCGAACCTATTGCCATTAACCGGGCACAAATCCAAACTCCGAGCTGCTACTGAGAATTTCGTAGAAAAACCCAATAACACTTTTTGCTCGACCTGGGAATCGAACCCAGGACCTCTAGCGTAGCAGCCGTACTTGGGACCACTAGACCAACGAGGCAGTCTCGGGGATGCTAGGTTTAATAATTATAAGCAACGCTCTTGTAATGTTTTTCTTTTATTAGTGGCTAGCGATTTTGTTCGCGTGGCTTATTTCACCCGCGTTAAGTTCCGTTTTTGGTTATTTCTCGGCTCCCGTGTGTCGTAGCGTGATGTTATATAGCCTATGATACTCACACATAACTTGGCCTTCTATGGAAAAAGAATTTTCAAAATCGGTTCAGTAGGTCCAGAGATTACCCCCTACAACCTCACAAGCTTTACTGCACCCAAAATATTTTACATTAATTTTCTTCTATTTTACACACATTCAAGTACGCAATAGATATACCTAATGCACAAGTTTGTACGTAAACACAGGTGCACTCCCTCTTCCCTCATCGTATAGTCTGATTGGACGGCAATCCGACACAACCGGGTAGAGATCATGATGTACAGATCCATATTTAACGTGCGTTCGAGACACGGAGCTATCACACCACCAGCTTTTAAACTCTGAGTAATTCCTAATGGAAAGACCCAATAACACTGCCCGTTCTAGGAATCGACTCAGAAAACCAAGCTACATACGGTGTTCTTGGGTTCTTCGCTAGGAATTTCTCAGGAGCAAGAGAATCTCTGTCTAATCTATGCATAATTAATAGTTTAAAATGCTTCTTGGCAAATTTTAATTTCACTCTTTGTCATCTCGACTACGGTATTTTCATATTTTGTTGATAAATGCGATTAAATAGTGCATGTACAACATAACAAACTATTATGCCTGTATTCCCCGAAGGGTTAGGCAGAGGTGTACCAATGGACAACGGTATGTTTAGGTCCCATGTAATAGGGAGCGAGCCTATTGCCATTAAACGGGCACAAATCCTAACACCGAGCTGTTTTCGTAGAAAAACCAAAACAAAAACTAAGACTGCCCCGTTGGTCTCGTGGTCGCAAGTGCGACTGCTGTGCAAGGGGTCCCGGGTTCGATTCCCAGGTCGAGCAAAAAGTGTTATTGGGTTTTTATATGAAACTCTCAGTAGCAGCTCGGAGTTTGGATTTGTGCCCGGTTAATGGCAATAGGCTCGCCCCCTATTACATGGGACCTAAATATACCGGCGAACTGTGGGTGTACATTGGTACACCTCTGCATAACCCTTCGGGGAATACAGGCGTGATGGTATATATAAAAACTAAGACAAAAATATCTATGAGACTGACCTTGCAAACATTAGATCTTATCCTTAAAGGCTGGTTGGGACCAATTATAGTACTAGAATATTTGCTGAAAATCATCGGTACGGGCGGAGGTGGCACATCTATCTCCTTGCAATGGTCAGTATAATTCAAGGCGACACCTAAGATCTTGTCCACGCCCAAAATGGGCGCAACCAATGTTACCGCATTTAAGGGGTATATTTTAGGGGCGCTTAGGCTGGTCCTAGAAAGAATTACAAGTGTATTATTGACTGGCAATTTATAGCTACTTACCTGTTTTCTGTTTTCGGAGGACCAATAGGCGCCTGATCTTTGGGGATGAGACGGGGGAGTGTGGGATTCTTACCTCATTAAAGCCCCTAATAAATATACCTACGTATTGTTTATTTTGATATGGTTTAGTAATAAAAAAATAAGTTAATATTTACGAAAGATGTCTACTTTGAAACTAATTTTATGGGCATTCGCCGCCACCGGTAAGCGACAGTGGCGCGGTAGTACCCTGCACGTCACGCGGGTTCCTGACCGCTAATTTCATAAGCTATGATGAACCAAACAGTTGTAATTTCAGTTCCAAAATAAAACATAAAAAAGTATTGAACAAATTTATGGAAATGTGTTCTTCTTCTTCTCCTTAGCGTATCGATGGCAAATAATAAAAATATAAATAATTATATAAGATATTTCCTAAATACTATGTTTGACCCAAAATTTGGCCACGGCAACACCATCCGCCGATGCAGTCATTAGGTCCTCACGTGTGCAGGTGACAGGGCATGCGTCACAAGATAAAAGGTGGGCCATGGTCTGCGGAGAGACCCCGCACAGGCACTGAAGGTCGGTGCCATCTGCGAAACCCCACCGTCGAAGGTTGTCTTTGCTTTAATGTGTTTTCTATTAGGTACCGATACAAACCTAGGTAACAAAAAAAAATCCGGACATATAAAAACTTTTCCTGTAGATCTTAATTGCTCAGATTCCTATTAACATTTAAAAATAGAACTTTTACAGCCATAACGTAGAGTAATAACAATAGTTATATTATATATTATATTATATTAATATATTACACATGAAAAAGTAAATAATTATTAAAAAATAACTAAATGTGTAGTAAACCTACTACCACTTATTTTTTTTTACTACTACTTTACTACCACTTTTTCTTTAAACAAAGCTGGTAACTTTACAATTTGCATTAGTATTCCAAAATCAAACTTACTTTGTTATTTGGTCAGCAATTCCAGCTTGCAATAATTGAAGCATTTTCCTTGGCTTAGCGCATTGTTGTGGACAGCAGAGGTCAACGACAGCGCCCTCTGCTGTCAAATAGCCGGCTCGAACATCATTCAATTTTTCATTAGGATAGAATTGGACGAATTTCATGTTTCTGATGTTATTTGTTACAGACTGAAAAACATTTTAAAACTACTTTTAGGTAGGTACGTCATACTTGTACACCTCAAAGGGATTGGCTGAAATTTTTAGAACCTACACCTAGGTATATTTTACGGTTTCACTCGTGATTTTACAGGTTAGCCATTTTTATTGTCATTTTTTTTAAACGTTACCCCACCCTTTATATAAGGTGTTACCAAAATATCTGCCACGGATTTAATGGGAGGTAGTATTGTGTTTAAAGATTACAATAGTGAAGAAATTTCATACCCCAGAATAGTTAATTCAATTTGAGAAAATATAGTAATTTAATAAACATTGACTCTAGTCTGCATAACGCGGTGCACAAATTAAAAAAAATATGACACATTATCAATAATTTATCTTTACTATTGTAATCTATAAACACAATAGGTACTACTTCCCATTAAATCCGTGGCAGATATTTTGGTAACACCTTATATATGGCTTTTATCCTTGATGTCGGCCCCATCATGATATCCTAAATTTAAGCATGTGTTTAAAAAAACACGGCTCTTGGATTTTCTCTTGTATCGTAGGCATGTACCTACGTTTACAAACATACTCGCATATACACACAACCAGACCACCACCCGGCCCACCAGATGTTAAGTGGTTATTGCTGCCTATAGACACATCTGCAATACCAAAGGCCCTGCAGATTCGTCGCCATCCCAGAAACATAGCTGAAATGTCTCATGTGTTTGTAATTGTATCGGGATCCATAAACTTCGAACTGAAATACTATATGCATGGCGTGGGAGACTGCAAAAGGAAGTCTCAGGGCTGTGAATTTCCTAGCACGACTCTGAAATCGAGCATAGAATCTGAACTCTAATAACTGCGCAGTAAGGTTCACATCGGCTGTGCCATTCCGTCACATACAGCAAGTAGAAAGCGTGTTTTCTATGGTTACTCCACCCTGGCCAGTGCTATCGGAATGGATTATATTTTTTTGAGAATATTGCACACTAGCTGAATACCACACGGTGTCACATGCGTATAGTTACGTATTTGGGTACTGCTTCGCTCCCGTTGGTCGTGGTCCGTTGTGTAGTTGTAATACCTAAATCTAAGCGTACAGAAAGACACGACGGCGAGAAGCGACTTTGTTTTATACTATGTAGAGATTGCATAATATTATGATACTACATTGACAAAACCTGGTTACGATATAGCCGAAAGACGTCCACTGCTGGACATAATCTCCCCCAAGCATATCCATAGTGACTTAAACTATCCTTGCCTCATACAACAGGTTCCCACTAGGTACCTTCACCTTGACTTCCACCTAGTGAGGCAAAATCCAGGCTTTATATGCACATTGTACATGTCGATTTGGCGAAAACCTAGATTTCTATTGTAAAATCAGCATCATCTGCCTTTTCTCAACTACGTTGGACTCGGCTTCCAGACTAACCAGAAGCAGCTGAATACCACTGTTTTACATGGAGCGACTGGCTATCTGACCTCCACAACCCAGTTACTGGGCAACACGATACCTCTTGAAGGGACTGGTTGTTAGACTTCCCGGCTTCTGACTACCCGTAAAGACTGTCAAATATCTACGAATGACATACGGGACCAACGACTTTATCTGCTTTCCGAAGCATGGGGGTCTTACACCACAAATTTCCAAACTCCGGACTGCTTCTGAGAATTTAACCGGATGCAGCTGAATACCAGTGTTTTACATGGAGCGACTGCCTATCTGACCTCCACAACCCAGTTACTGGGCATCACTATACCTCTTGGTGAGAATTGTTGTCAGATTTCAGTTGTAAAATAATAGTAACAAGTTGACCCTGGAACGAAATTGTTTGGACACTTGGTCTAAAACTACTTACTCAAGATTTTCAGCCTGGTCGATAATAGGTACTTCGAAGGTTAATTTTCATATTTTCTTCTATTAATCATATATTTTTTTATAATTAATCATCGATGGTGTTAGAATATTTCTTTGGGTACATAATTTTTGTGATTTTGCTTTTTCAGCTGCTTACATTTGGTTTGATATGTTTGTTGGATTACTCTGTCAGTTGGTTTGACAGAAAAAAAAATAGAAATTATTTCAATGGCAAAGGTACGAAGATCTACGAAGATAAAATATAAAATAACCGTGAAAACCATGGATAGAGTATGTACTTCTTCTTCTTAGCGATTCGATGGCAGCGGCCCATTGTGATAAACTAGGTACTTAAGTATAAAAGTTTAATAAATCTGGCTCTTATATTCAATTTTTATTTTTGTTCACCTCTAAAATATCGAGAATTAAAAACTTGTAAATTGTCCGATACTAAAAATATCACGTGTGCGACTGCCGCGCCAAGCGAGAATTGGAAACTCGAGAAACTATTATTAGTGTTTTTTTTTTACCTTTAGGCCGTTTTCACGTTAGGACGTCAGCAGCGCGACAGTAGCGCGGCAGAAGGACATTCCTTCACATTACAAGAACAGATGAAAGTTTAGGTCAGTATGGCGCACTTCATTTTAGAAATAGATGCTGTGGGTGACAGCTCTTCTGTTTTTTTATCATGAAATTCTGACGGGGCGACAGTCGCGCGACAGCCGCGCTGCTAAAGTCGCCTAAATGTGAAAGCGGCCTTATTAAGAGGGTCGTGTCGTGCTCCCCCCACGATTTCGCCCAACGACCGAACGACGACGGTGGTAAAGATCGTGCGAAATCGCGACCAGCGCAGGACCCGTCATTGTGGCTATCTTTAAGAGGAGGTTCGCACGGGCAATTTTATCCCGCGGCGATTTTTTTTCGCGCAATCGATTTCCAACGCTCTGCCAAGTGCCGACAGTTGAAAATCCAACTGTGTGTCTTTTCGATGCGCTGGGATGCACTGTGTTGGATTCTCAACCCTCGGATCAAAACCGAGAGTTTAAATTCCAGTGCGCAATATAATATCGCCGCGATATTTTTACGTCCGTGCGAACGGGCTCTAAGGGAGGCTTATGTTCAGCAGTGGACGTCGTTCGGCTGATATTGATGATGATGATTCATAAAAAAGTCATTATAACAATAAAAAACGTAATTTTATTACAAAAAAATGTGATATAAATATATAACATTTAGGCACAAAATCATTACTTATGTAATAAAAACAATATTTTGTAAAAACGTAACTATACCTGCATAAAAATATAATTATAAGCGATAGACTCAGATATCGAAATGATTTTGGTACTTAAGTACGAATAAGCATAATTATAGAATAGAACATTATTTATACGTCATACGTACACGATTCATATAAAATATACAGGGGCCCTTTGGTTGGAACACCTTTTATAAAAGTTTAAATCATAATATACAGGGAGGAATAAAAAAAGAATCATCCAAGCTGCTCGAAAGCTTAAAAATGATTTACAATTAACACTTTTGTGTGACTCCTAATCCCAGAATGGGCTGGCGTGATGGATCAGGGTACATGAGCAACGTTTTTAAAACCAGTCGTTTTAAGACGGTGCAGTATTAAAAAAATCATAAGTATTTTTTTTAACAACCCCTTTGTTCAACGATTTTTATTGTAAATTGCAGCGTTCTTTACAACAGTTCGTAAAGATATCCGTGGCAGTAATTAAAATATATAATTTATATACTTTTGTTAAAATTATTTTATAAAAGCCTTTCCCAGCATTCGACGTAATACAATGCCAAAAAACGTAAGAAAAAAGAAGATTGCATTGTTGAGAGATTGATTGACATTATTTTTTACAACCAACCTTATACAAAACAAGTAACTGCAAATAACGTTACAAAAAAGAAGATTGCATGCTAAAGAAACCTTAACATTTCTTTTTGTATAATGGTAAAAAACGGCCTTCCAACTTCCTTCAACTTCATACCTTCACTTATTCACCTAAAACTGTTCCACCTTAACATCTAACTTGCCAATCTTCTGTATCTCGCTGCTGATGGAGTCGCCTGGCTTCAGGAACTCGGGAGGGTTGCGGTGCACGCCCACGCCACCCGGAGTGCCTGTGAGGATGATGTCACCTGGGTACAGGGTCATTACTCTGGAAAATACATTATAAGATATATGAGACCACATTTAGTTGTATTTGTATTTTGTAGCGTAGAAAGAAAAAGAAGATAAGCCAAATGTATGATTACGCAGGAGATAATTTGTATGCACAAATTAATGCGCTAACATTATATGCACTTCCTTTGCCCTCATTCTCGAAGTCTAATGGGCTGGTAATCCGACACGATCGGGAGAAATTAGTACCAGGACCAACGGCTTTACATGCTAGGCTAATGGCAGCACAAAACCAACTTTTAATCTGCAGGCTGCTACTGAGAAATTTCCAATGAAAAAACCCAATAACACTTTTTCTGACAAGGGAACCCAATCCAGGAGCCCAAGTTCAGCAACGAAATGACATATGCTTTGTATATGGCATAGAAGAGTATCTCGGAAGTATTTTAAACAATTAAGAGCGAATAACAGGTAGAAATACTCACGCGCTGATCCTCTCAATAATATTAGGAATGGTGTGTATCAAGTTGCTGGTGTTGCTGGTCTGTTTCACCACATTATTGACTGAACACTTGATGTCCAGCTTATGGGCGTCACCGATCTCGTCAGCAGTCACTATGCACGGACCAATGGGGCAGAACGTGTCTTGGGACTGAAAATAGAAACAAAGAATAATGCATTATTCATTATTACAACGGCGAAGCGTAAGCGCTAATACGAAAAGGCGTAAGTAGGTACTACTAGCGAGGGATAGGGTAGGGTTAAGTGCGTTTACAAAGGCACTTTTGAATTGTCAAGAAGTTACAGCAAGTTGAAGCTAGTTGCTCATTCCAAAACGTAGATCTCTATGGAGAAACTCCGTGGACACTCTTTTCAAAATGGTTTTTCAACCTCGGACTCCACTCAATAAACGCGCGAATCGCACCTACAGAGAGGCGTAAGGCGCATCTACGTAGAGGCGTAAAGCGCACCTACAGAGAGGCGTAAAGCGCACTTATAGAGGCGTAAGCGCACCTAGAGAGAGGCGTAAGTGCACCTAGAGAGAGGCGTAAGTGCACCTAGAGAGAGGCGTAACCGCAACGATCTACCGCATGTAATCCCGAGGCGATGGCGTGACGACGCCGACAAGTATGTGACACAATATAATTTCTTAAAAAAAAAACCATTACGCCTGTATTCCCCGAAGGGTTAGGCAGAGGTGTACCAATTTACACCCATAGTTCGCCGGTATATTTAGGTCCCATGTAATAGGAAGCGAGCCTATTGCCATAATAATTCATATTGTATAATTTCATTGAAATAAATAATAAGACAATAAGAATTTTTACATTATATGCATAAAGTTTAATAAATAAATTTTATGTTACGCACCTTTCCAAGCAGGAACTGTCCTCCATTCTTCTCCTTCTGCCAGTCCCTAGCGGTAATGTCCTGAGCGACAGTGTACCCGAAGATATAGTTGTTGGCGTCAGCAGCTGTCACTGCAGAAGCGGTTTTGCCAATGATCACTGCTAATTCTACTTCCCAGTCAGGTTTCTGTAATTAAAAATGTAGTTTTTTTTGTATTGAAGAAAGATATCAGATAGTTCGGGTTCGCAGTACTCGGCACCGGCGTGCTCGTATGACCGTGGACGAGGCGAAAGGAGTATGTAAGGATCGTAGCAGGTGGCGTTCTGTGGTTTCTGTCTACCCCCATGGGAAAAGGTCCGTAAATGTATGTATTTCATTTGTATACGTTGATTTTTTATTCGTGAAATTATTCATGAAATTATACCTATTTGCGTGTAGGTATTGCTTTCAATTGGGAATTAGACATCACCAATCAATTAACATACTTGAGCTATCACAACGCGATTTGTCCATAGATTTTGTATGGCAATAAACAACAGTGACTACTTTTCTACCAACTCAACTGAGTAACATTTTGTTAATTTCAAAGCAATTAAAATCTAATTTTACACCCATCACCATCACGCCTGTATTCCCAGAAGGGTTAGGCAGAGGTGTACCAATGCACACCCACAGTTCGCCGGTATATTTAGGTCCCATGTAATAGGGAGCGAGCCTATTGCCACTAACCGGGCACAAATCCACACTCCGAGCTGATACTGAGAATTTCATAGAAAAACCCAGTAACACTTTTTGCTCGACCTGGGAATCGAACCCGAGACCTCTAGCGTAGCAGTCGCGCATAGTACCACTAGGCTAACGAGGCAGTTTAAAAGTCTAATTTTACAGTTAATTGAAAATTAATCAGGTAGGTAGGTAGATTTACAGGGTTAAAATATAGTGTTCCTTTAAAGAAGTTACGTCTTGGAATTATTGTTTAATGGTGTCTAATACCATCCAATGTCCAATGGCATCTTATGCTGAAATCACCTTTATTTCCTTGCATTAAAGGCGATTTTCGTAGTTGCAAGTGTTAACACCAACATGTGGTCGGTAAATTCATGTCATGATAAATTAATTCAAAAAAATATGTTAATGTGGCCATGAAACAGTAGTAGAATTTGTTGAATAACAAATGAGTGTAATCAAAACCTAAAAATATTTTCTAATAAATTCAACATGTATACTGGCAGAATACTTAGAATTTTGCTATCTTCAATATACATACCATCATGCCTGTATTCCCCTGAAGGGTAAGGCAGAGGTGTACCAATGTACACCCACAGTTCTTCGATATAATTAGGTCCCATGTCATAGGGGGCGAGCCTATTGGTATTAACTGGGCACAAATTCTAACTCCGAGCTGCTGCTAAGAATTTCATAGCAAAGCCCAATAACACTTTTTGCTTGACATGGGAATCGAAACCAAGACCTCTAGCGTAGCAAGATCTTTAGGTAGAACTGATCACTTAACATTAGTTGGACGTTCGGCTAGTTTCCCCAACAATAAAATAATAAAAAACAACGAAAGATTATACCTTAACAATTTCCGTCCTCAACTTCACAGACTCATTTGGCCCGATAATGGTCCTGGCAAATTTGCTGAATATTATTGGTATCTTCGGTTGCTCCAGGTTTTGTTCTTTACAGTGGTCCGCATAGTTTAAGGCCACACATAATATCTTGTCAACACCGTGGATTGGTGCCTTTAAAGTGATGTCCGAAACAGGCACACTTTTTGGTGACTGTTTTGGCAATCTGAAAAATACAAAAATATATATGTAAGTAGGTATATTGACTCTTCTAGATATGTTGGTCTTGTTGGGCATAAGTCCCAATACCAAATGTATCTAGTATACTAGGAAATTGTCAGTAACCGTTGTTTGGAGTTGGGCCTTGTAAGGGCTGCCATCCGTCCGGGTTTCCCCGGATTTGTACTAGTTTAGAGGGCATCCGGGAACGTCCGGGAGGGGTTGTCAAAAATGTCTGAATAAAACCCGGACACTTTTTATGTCAGAGGAATCCACATTAATAGAAAGATAATCGATAAATGAAATAATAATAAAAATCCTAGGATGTCCGGGAAAAAAACTAAATTTCACCCAAATGTTTTTTGGTTTTGACGTTTTTGCCCGGCCTCGGCAATTTAAGTAATGGCAACCCTAGGCCTTGTTGATAACAATAGGCTGGACTAATTATACTTACGATATAATGGGGGTAAATAAGGATGCTGGTGAATGGGGATGACACTCTATAAGGGAATAATATAGTTTGTAACCAAAATGGACACTAAATTATAATTCAGTTAAAACATTAAAATCCATTACCTATTTATGTTAGGGTTGCTAGCGTTGTGTCTGAATAAAGCTGGACATGTTTTTTTTTTTTTTATATACCACTGTAGGTGGCAAACAAGCTAACGGCCCGCCTGATGTTAGGCGGCGGCGGCTAACTCGTAACCGGCGTGCTTGTACGATCAGATGTATGAATGTGTACGAGGCGAAAGGAGTGTGTAAGGATCGTAGCATGTGGCGGTCCGTGGTTTCTGCCTACCCCCATGGGCAAAAGCATGAGTTTATGTTTGTATGTGATAAAGCTTTTTTTATGCTTGTCCAGCAAAATTAGTTGATATCCGTTTTGTCCAGCTTTTGTTAGGATTTACATTTAATTCATTTGAAGTTGAGTTGACTTCAAAGTCTAAATATTTATTTAAATGATTTTTGGATGGTCTTGTTTCATGATAAAGTATCTAAATAATTTAATAATCTGGCTTTTTCACCCAAAATTCTGGCTTAACTAGCTATACTAGAAAGGTTTAGGTAGTTAACTAAATGTAAACAAAACAAACCACGTGACTCATGGATGCTAAACCTTTCACTTCAAATTTTAAAATCGTATTATTTAAAGTCGTATAATAATAGGCTCTAGTCTATATCAGAATTTGAGGAACTATCTGCCACGTTAATAATAAAACGTTCAGTGGTATTATCAATCATTTTATCTAATTTAAACATTTTCTGTTTTGTTTTATTACATGACCCTCGCAATTTCCAAAGGCGCCTGGTTATTCGACTAAACGTAATACCTGCAATTTTAGTTGCCATACTACATCACGGGCGTACTCTTCAATTTAGCGACGTTATCTAATTCATCGTGTCTTCTAAAAGGTTTTGGGAACCTGTCTTTTTAGGCTCTTTACAATAGACAGATTACAAAATATTATACTATTTTATAAAACTAACAAAAAAGTGGTGTCCAAACAATGACATCTATGAAGAGTAGTTTACGAATAAATGGTAAAGTTTAACATACATTAATAAAAGAGAAAAGTATCGCATAAATCGAAATTAGAATTGATTTTGTTGTAACGTATTTTTAAACAAGGAAGTGTCAACTATAAAAAACCTTTTCTACGATTTGTTTACCTTTAGTTAACTACCTAAACCTTTCTAGTATAGTGATTCTGATCTGGGTTTAAGATTTGGCAACCACATAAATAATATTATGCTTGTATACCTGAAGGTATGTAATATATTATCAAAAGAGATACTGTTCTTCTTTCTTATTACCAAAACAGTTTGATAGACCTATTATTTTTGTATAATTTGCAAATCATGCATGTTATCACACTATGATAACATATAGGTAGGTATATTGTTGATAATAGAGTGAATGTTTAAATAAACAGTGATAAACTGATAACTACAAAAGAAGCTGTAGAATACCTTTTGATTTTAAAACTATTCAAATTTATCAAGTATTTATTTTTAAACCATGATCTTATTTTGTTTTTTCTAACTACAAATTAACCAATCAACCTCTTTTGTTTTTATACAGGTCCCAATGTCATAGCTGGGTACTCTGTAGTCTGTGTAAACCAGAGACTTCAACATAATTTAATTGAACTCTTAACTTATTTATTTTACTCTTTATTTAGCCTTATTGTTAAATCTGTAGATTTACAGAGAACTAATTAACAGAATACTATACTTACTATTACTGTAGGTACTATTAATAGTATGCTATTGCAATCATTTACCTAAATTGCTACTTTAATTCTAGTAAATTAGCTAGTTAATTAGCTCTCTGTCTGTCTAATATGTATTTATCTATCAAATAATATAAGCAAAGAATCACAATGTTGTTTAAAAGCAACTAAACATTCATAACAAAATATAAATAAACACACTCACCCCAAAATCTTGTTGCTAAGTCCACTGTTTAGAACTCCCAACATAGTAGAAGGAATTGTGTTGTCAACTTGATTTATATCAACAACTTTATTACCTTCCAAATACCCCACCCGGACATCATTAGGACTAGAGTTATAGGTAAATTGTACGAATTTCATATTTCTATTTTTTGTTACTGAAAAAGTTCTTAAACTTTGCAAATTGTTGCCCGTCTGGCTACTTGACAGCAAATGCGTGGTTTTAAGCACGCGCGCATTTATCCTCATGGCACTCATGATTGTCAGTATTAGATTAAAGGCCGGTATGTATTATATAATTTTAGTTTTGAAGTGTTTACACGATTTCAAGGTTGTGTGGTATTTAACTGTTAAGGCCTGTTTACATTTGTCCGATGCTGTCAAAAATATACAAGATAAAAAATATCTATTTGTTTGTCACAATTTTTATCAAAAGAACAGTAATATATTAGGTAAAAATACTAGTAGTAAATACTTTTCGAGTGTCCATCTATTCATGCATCAGCATCACTGTTACTACCTGTTAGCGTACGGGCACCGATTACAAACTAACTAGAAGTAGAAGTTCAAGTAAGGTGAAATCATGAGATCATTTTTAAACATAAATGAACGTTTATTATAACTTTAGGTTTGACGGGGAAGTTATTTGATGATTTCCCGTCTATAAAAAAAATGCAAGATATACATAGAATATGCATGATTTTCAATTTATTTTGTAATAATCTTTATTACGTCAGATTTATTATTTTACTAGCTTTTGCCCGCGACTTCGTCCGCGTGGATTAATAGTTCCCGTTCCCGGGGGATTTCCGGGATGAAAACTATCCTATATCCTTTCCCGAGTCCCAGACTATATCTGTACCAAATTTCATTGAAATCGGTGCAGTGGTTTAGGCGTGAAGAAGAGACAGACAGACAGACAGACAGACAGAGTTACTTTCGCATTTATAATATTAGTACGGATATTCTTAATTTTTTCACAATACTTTCTTTCTGACCAAGAAATTAATTTTCATTAAACGTGCCAAAAAATTGTGGATCTTTCAAATATTTAGTTAGGTGTTCTCTCTGCTTTTTTGTTTGTTGTCATAAACTATGACGTCACACCAAGCGCACCAAAAGGGCAGGCGTTTAAAGTGCCCGTGTGGGTTGGTTATTATTAAATTATTTTTTCAAATCATTTAAATTACTTTATTGGTGTTCAATTTGTTTTTGTATTATTATAGCAATGTAAACTATCTAATTAAAATGTAAAAAAATACATGCACATTCCCGATTGGACAATTTCACGGAACCTTAAAAAAGGGCAGTATATTTAGGGTGCTTATAAAAAGTTATTATAACAATGTCAAAATAAAATTTAATTAGGTATAAAAAAGAAAATGGGAATATAAAGACATTTAAATAAAAAAAACATTATAATAATTTTACTCGGTAAAACTTATTAATGACACAATTAATTAAGTTATTTTATTCGTGCATTTGTTATTAATTGCAGTTGCATAAATTGCAATTTAATATGTATATTCGTTGGGAAATAACATTATAAAATTCATGAAGTCTTTTTTACCAGCAGCTGACGTTATACAGATCTGGTAACTACAAAAAACGTAAGATCGCGGAGATCTTGATGTTATTATTTTTGTATTAAGATAAGAAGAATGGGCCTCTGGCTTTCTTCAACTTCACACCTCTACTTATTCTATCGCCTAATACCGTTCCACCTTTACATAAAACTGGCCAATGTTCTGTATCTCGCTGCAGATGCAGTCCCCTGGCTTGAGGAACTCGGGCGGTTTGCGATATACGCCCACACCACCCGGCGTGCCCGTCAAGATGATATCACCAGGGTATAACGTCATTAAACTGAAAGATATATTTTAAGAAATACGACACAACAAAATTATTCCCAATACCGATTCGATTACGGTCACGGAGGCAAATCTCGATAGAGACTAGCCACATACGAAAGGGATATTAAACTGTACAAGTATGTACGCTACGACAGGTACAAATTCTCTTCCCTCACTGTCATGGTCTGACAGGACGGCAATTCGACATGACTGTGGAGGATTTAGGCACACGACCAACAGCTTTAGGTACTTTCAGAGGCATGCGGGTGTCATACCACCAACTTCTAAATCCCGGCAAAGATAATAATATAAAACTGGTCTACATCTAAAATGTCTAATAGAAAAACCCAATGACACGTTTTCAAACCCGTTCTGGTTTTGGTTTTCTTTGCTCAGAATCGAGACGAATGTAAAGATTTTATTTCAAGATATTTTGTATATGGTATGGAAGGGAAGTTTGATCCAGGAAACCTATTTCATGATCAAATGTAAATAACTCACGAGCTGATCCTTTCAATAACTGTAGGAATAGAATGTATCAGGTTGCTGGTATTGCTGCTCTGTTTCACCACATTATTGACTGAACACTTGATGTCCAGATTCTGGGCGTCACTGATCTCATCCGCAGACACTATGCACGGACCAATGGGGCAGAACGTGTCTTGAGACTGAAAATAAAAATGCATTTTCAATTGCTACGACGCGCGCCGACGCCAGCGGTGAGACTTCGCTGAGGCGTAAGTGTGACTTCAAAGATGTAAAAGCGCGGTTTTACGGAGGCGTAAGAACGAACCTTTCCAAGCAAGAATTGTCCTCCATTCTTCTCCTTTTGCCAGTCTCTAGCGGTAATATCCTGAGCGACAGTGTACCCGAAGATATACTGCTTTGCCTCACCAGCCGTCACGGAAGATGCGGTTTTGCCAATGATCACTGCTAACTCTACTTCCCAATCAACTTTCTGTAATTGAATAGTTTTTTTTTTGTATTTTGTTTATTATTCGAGTATTTTTTCGTTGATAGGTACATGTTTATAACCTATTGCTATTCGAACGATTTATTGGTATTGTTTTGTTCTTCAGCCAATTAATCTGTTATGCGGTTAATATTTAAAAAGAAAATCAAAACTGATTTTAAGTTTAGTGGACCCTCGGTAATCCGACAAACGTTTTGCGGGGCACTGTCGGACTATCGAATTTTTCGGATTATAGAGTACTACTGCGTAAGTCCCCCTATAGTCCGGGTTTTTTTTTAAAGAGGACCTTGTTATCTTGCATATTACAGATCAAATAAATAAGATTCTATCTGAACTGCAAACTATACGACATAAGTAAATGAACCTTTTTTTTTTAAGATCATCAAATGACTTCCCCCGCCCTGAGCGGGGCGGGAAGGAGTGTCAGACTTTTACTGACTAAAACCCATGTATGTTCCTTCATGTGTCCTATGCGTTCCGGGGGCGCGGTATCTTTCGAACAACCCGCAGCCCCGGCAGGCATCGCCCCTTAGGGCCCCTCTGAAAAGTATATGAACCTGTAGTGACGATTTCTCAAAATAATGTTTGTGGTTCTACATTTAACACTGATAGGCATGTCGGATTACAGGGGGCGCCGGATTAGACAGGGGCTGGATTACCGAGGGTTCACTGTAATTGGGAAAGTTAATATTTATCTCAGGGGAAGTTATGTATACATATAATATTATTATCATAACAAGGAATAGAGTTTAGATTGTACTTTAACAAGACTTGTCCTTAACTTCACAGACTCATTGGGCCCAATAATGGTTCTGGAAAATTTGCTAAATATTATCGGTATCTTTGGTTGCTCCAGGCTTTGTTCTTTACAGTGGTCTGCATAGTTTAAGGCAACACATAATATCTTGTCTACACCATAGATTGGCGCTTTTATAGTGACGTCCGAAAAAGGCACACATGGACAGCAACATTGCAAACTGTAAAAAAAACACACTGCATTGTTTACGAGCAAAATAAACACACAGCAAAAAAAGGGTTACAACCCCTATAATAACCGACTTAGATACTAACGATGTTTTAAGAACTGATTTCAAAAAAGGAGACTGGAGAGGCTAATAAGCCTATTTTGAAGTAGATAAGTTAAACACACCTACTTACCTCAAAATCTTGTTGGTTTTTCCATAGTTTAGAAGTCCCAACATAGTCGAAGGAATTGTGGGGTCAACTTCGTTTATATCAATAATGTAATTACCTTCCAAAAACCCCACCCGGATATCTTTAGGACAAGTATTATAAGTAAATTGTATGAATTTCTTTTTTCTATTTCTTGTTATTGTAAAACTTCTTAAACATTGCAAATTGTTGCCTGTCTGGCTAATTGACAGCAACTGCGTGGTTTTAAGTACGCGCGCATTTATTCTCATGATTGAGTGTATTCAGAGTTTTAGATTATAGACCCGGTAGGTATTAAATAATTTTAGTTATAAAGTACATATATTTACACTATTTCAATGTGGTCAAATTAATGCAAGATAAAAAATATAATATAATTGTGTTTCACAATACATATCACAGAATAGTAGTACTAGTATTAGGTATGTAGTACTAGTATTAGGTATGTAGTACTAGTATTAGTTATGTAGTACTAGTAGTTTTTGAATTTTCGAGTATCCGTCCATTCATGTATGTTTCACTGTTATGCCTGTTGGCGTCCGGCGACAAACTAAAAAGTTAAGTACGGTGAATCAGTGCTCATTTTTATATGCCGTTGTTTGTAAATAAACTTTAATCATCAAAATGTTTCAGAGAACGTCAGAATAAATATAACTTTGTTGAAGTTTGAAACTGTCACTTTCGTTCAGAAAAATACGAATGTTAATTCATTGAGTGTTTTCAATCATGCTATTTTATTTTTATAAGTAACACACTATTCGATGTGTCCAAATCTACGAGTATAATAATATGGTTATCACGATTTTTATTATTTTATATCAGTTTACGTCATGAAGAAACATCTTTATGTAGACTGTTGCCTGTTGGTGGTCTCAGGTGGTGGTAGAACGATACCAGCCAGCCGGTGACACTGACAGTGACATAATGATTGAGTCATTGACTGAACTGTCATATTATCATCTGTTCTTGTCTCTTCTAATGTTCATTTGTTGTCAACTCACCCAGTTCGGAAGCAATATTGTAATAAAAGTAACTTTTAGACCAGTCCGTCAGGAGAAAATACTATAAAATCTTCCATTTTAATATAATAGTTAAATACATCATACATTTGCAACGACTAACAAAATGTCCTTCTTGGCAAAACAACTGACTCGCAGAGTAAGTGCTGCCTTTAATTCATGTTTTCTATGATATGTTATGAATTATTATATCCAACCCTCTTCTTAGATTTCATATGATCTATTGACAATAATGTTCTAATTTCAAAGGTCTTGGCGCCGATGGTATCAACGGCGAAAATCCTGAATTTTTCCACCAGTAAGTGCCTGAATCGGCTTTAGTTTATTACATAACCTAAAAATTCTGGTTCCAAAAGCTCTTTGATTATTCTTCCAATTTGAATTTTTACTTTACCCACTTTCTTCTTTTTTTTTAATTTGTCATTCAATTATTGTTTTGAAGAAGTACCTAATTCCCTTATTCTAAACCTTTCATAATAATAATGTGTATGGAATATTTTCTTTACAGCCAGTGCAGCATTTGTTCCGAAGGTTCAGCAGAAAGCCCCTGATTTTGAAGCAACTGCTGTAGTTAATGGTGAATTTAATAAGCTGAAATTGGCCGACTTCCATGGAAAATATGTTGTTCTAATTTTTTACCCATTAGATTTGTAAGTATTATACATAGTGTAAAGAAATTGTGTCCCACCCAAAAAGGGGTCATTACTTATCATTATAGATCTGTTTTACTATGAAACTGACGTCGAAATCGCAAAAAAAAATAAAGCAAGTTTAAAGGATCATTTTGTTAAATTGTTCAGTCACTCTCTAAGTAAAACATTCTCTACTTGCTACAATAAAATTAATTTACTTAATTTTTTATCAAATAAACAACTGGATCTCTTGACTAATCCTTAGTAATTCTGCATTTTTCTCCATTCCAGTACATTTGTCTGCCCAACGGAGTTAGTTGCGTTCAGTGACAGAGCTAAGGAGTTTGCCAGTATTGATTGCCAAGTTATTGGTGTGTCAACCGATTCCGAGTTCAGCCATTTAGCATGGACCAACATTCCTAGGAAGGTATGTAGAAAGTTGAATTAAAGAAGCCAGTTAAAAACTCAATGATTTTTTTAAGAATCAAGTAAAATCCGGTGCATGCGTACTTGCGACACTAACACTTGTGGGCTACTCTTCTACTAATAACTACCTTGTGGTCTTAAGTGCAACTGCTACGCTAGCTAGAGTAGTAGAGAGTGGAGTAGAGTAGTAGTGGTGAATTCTCAGTAGCAGTTTGGATTTGTGCCCGGTTAATGTCAATAGGTTTCTCCCCTATTACATGGGACCTAAATATACTGGCGAACTGTGTACATTGGTACACCTCTGCCTAACCCTTCCGGGAATACAGGGGTGATGGTATATTTTTTTATATTTTAAAACAAATTAGTGAATGGTGGCTGTAAATCGGTTACAACTCTGCCTAACCCTTCGGGGAATCGAATCTAAGACCTCTAGCATAGCAGTCGCGTTTAGTAGCACTAGGTATTTATTAACAAGGCAGTTAAAAAATAAATACCATAAAAATTGTTATTATGTTTTTCAGGATGGTGGTCTTGGTAAAATAGAAATTCCTCTTCTTGCCGACTACAAAAAGAAGATTTCAGAGGACTATAATGTTCTTCTTGACGCCGGTTTCGCGCTCAGAGGTAAAATAAGTTTGAATACATGTTTATGGGAGATTATAGAGTAACATAAAGGCAAGAAGAATGGATGGCTGTACTTAGTCCTCCTTGTTAAGAGAGAAGTTGAAGTTATGTTTTTTTTTTCTCTTCTGTTGTTCTTTCTAAGAGAATTGAACTAGTTTTCTCGGACTCGTTGAACTTCATTGCATCTGCGCTTTTCTGGTGGACGCTTCTGTAGATTCTGGCTTTCATTAGTTGCTTAGCTCAACCAGTTGGAAAATAAAATTAATTAAAAAGCACTATAAAAAGAAAATACATTTGATAGTGGTATATTTTAACTGTTCTAATTACAAAATATATATATATTTTTTTTATTTTTTTTTATTTGAGGAGCTCGTGGCTAAATAATTACAGCCGCATAGACTGATCTTCCGGGTTAAGCCACGCTTGCCGAGGTTGGTCTGTGGATGGGTGACCATTTACTATAGCGAGTTTCCTCCGTGCCTCGGAAAGCACGTAAAGCCGTTGGTCCCGGCTGTCATTTGTAGATCTTTGACAGTCGTTACTGTTAGTCAGAAGCCCGAAAGTCTGACAACCAGTTTTACCAAGAGTATCGTATTACCTATTACTGGGTTGTGAAGGTCTGATAGGCAGTCGCTCCATGTAAAATACTGATATTCAGCTGCATCCGGTTCGACTGGAAGCCGACCCCAACATAGTTGGGAAAAGGCTAGGCAGATGATGATTTATTTTATTTTATTTATGTATTTATTTGTGAGTTCATTCACCATGATGTGACACATTCTAACAGACGTCAAACATAAATACATATTATGTTGAATAGAGGAAAACCTAACATACCTTTTCATCCTAATTTCTTATTTATCACTTATTGTTTCAGGACTGTTTGTGATTGACAGAAACGGTATCCTAAAACACATGTCAGTCAATGATCTGCCAGTTGGCAGGTCTGTGGATGAGACCCTCAGGCTTGTGAAAGCCTTCCAGTTTGCTGATAAGCATGGAGAAGGTATGTTGAGAATGTATAGCTTTTCATAGCAAGTTTAATCGCAGTAGCCAAGTAAAGCGGCGGGACGGGAGAGGGAAAGGAGGGTCCCCCGTCCCAGCGGCCGCCGCGGTAGACGCTCCGGGCGTCGGGAGCCGCGAGACGACTCCCGGCCACCGTAGGCGCGGGTCTGTGGACGGTGAGCAATGGGTAGCTCACCGTCCGTACGTTCACTGAATAACGACAGACTGTGTCGACGGCGCGTTCGTGTTCCACGCCAGCAAACTTGGATGGGGCCACTGAGGGCCGATGCCTGCCGGGGCTGCGGGTTGTTCGAAAGAGATACCGCGCCCCCGGAACGCAAAGGGCACATGAAGGAACATAGACGGGTTTTAGTCAGTAAAAGTCTCACACTCCCTCCCGCCCCGCCCAGGGCGGGGGAAGTTATTTGATGATTTCCCGTCTATAAAAAAAAAAAAAAAAAAGTAGCCAAGTAAAGCCAGCCAAGCCAGTTTTGGTTTTATGCTAGATAGACACTACCACATTCTAGCAGTGGACGCCGTTCGACTGATATGATAATGATGATGATGACTATTGTACTATGCACTAGTACGGTAATGTAGTTTAAAAAGCACGCGTGCGTAAAATACCACTTTGTGATTCTAAAAGTGGTGCAATAAGAACCACTTTATGAGCAAATGTATTAAAAGTACCTTTGTAATGTGTATCACGATTCGTCGGCTGCCTCGTTAGCCTAATGGTCCTGCGCGACTGCTACGCTAGAGGTCTTGGGTTCGATTCCCAGGTCGAGCAAAGTGTTATTGGTTTTTTCTAAAAAAATCTCAGTAGCAGCTCGGATCTAGGATTTGTACCCGGTTAATGGCAATAGGCTCACCCCTTATTATATGGGACCTAAACATACTGGTGAGCTGTGGGTGTATATTGATACACTACTGCTTAACCCTTCGGGGAATACAGGCGTGATGGTATGTGTGATTCATCTATCTTTCATTCACAGTGTGCCCAGCCAATTGGAACCCTGAGACCAACGCGAATACGATCAAACCCAACCCCCAAGAAAGCAAGGAATACTTCAAAAAGGCTAACAAAAACTAACTTCAACAATTCTTAGTTTATTAAACTTTGAACCTTATGGCATTTATGTTTAAGAGTACATTTTGTATGACACAGTTGTAGAACAATTAGGAAATTTAATACTAAAATGTATTGGTGGGTGTTTTGTTGTTTGCGGATCTTATTTTGATTTATTTATGTCAAAGTGGTGTAGAGAAAATAATTTAAGAAGGCACCAGTTCTGTTGTGTAACAACTAAAAATATATTGGCTGACTGAGACGAAGTCAATTGAAGTCTGGTTATTTTTTAGGGGGCCAAAATACTCATGAATACAAACAAGCTTTATTAATTAACTAGCTTCTGCCCGCGACTTCGTCCGCGTCACAGTTGATGTGTTATCCTACGGGTACCGTACATTTTCCCGGGATAAAAAGTAGCCTATGTGTTATTCCAGACTATAATCTATCTTTGTGCCAAATTTCATCCAGATCCATTCAGCCGTTTAAGCGTGAAAGAGTAACAAACATCCATACATCCATACTTACAAACTTTCGCCTTTATAATATTAGTAGGATTAAACCTGGAATATTAAATATTAATAACATACATAAATACATTCGAAAATCATAATCCTCTTGGTACAGTCATGTGAAAAATCAGTTAAATACAAAAATGTACATCACAATAAAATGTATGTAATAGCTGTTTCTTACTCCAGTAGTGACATTCTCTAAAATGCAAACTCGAAAACGAATCTCACTCAAGTGACCGCGTTCACTTCGATAACGAACCCACTTGACCTTGGTTTAGTATTCAAAGTCAGAGCATTTATTTCAATTAGACCATTTACAGGCACTTTTGAATTGTCAAGAAGTTACAGTTTAATATTGAAGCTAGTTGCTCGTTCCAAAACGTAGGTCTCTATGGAGAAGAACGAGCAAGAAACTCCATGGACACTCTTTTCATTCAATT
Organism: Caradrina clavipalpis; assembly: GCA_932526535.1. Classification (NCBI taxonomy): domain Eukaryota; kingdom Metazoa; phylum Arthropoda; class Insecta; order Lepidoptera; family Noctuidae; genus Caradrina; species Caradrina clavipalpis. The sequence continues at coordinate 7,164,423 of OW052110.1, forward strand.
TGGTTTTTACAAAAACTTGGTTACAATATTCTTGTTGCTTCTATATGTGAAAACAATGAAGGTGAATATAAAAAATAACAAAATTATAAAAAAGATGTAAGCCATGGCAGTTAAGAGATGACCAATCCCAACTGACAGCACCCGTTCACGAATATGACGCGTGCATCAGCACCATTTAGCTCCACCATCTTGAAGGGAACCAAACGATCTAACCCACGCGCCACCGTCAGCGAGACATTAAAGTGAGCATGACGAAGCTCTCAACTGCCATGCAGTGTCCAACACATAGTAACTTATCAATATTCGCTCGCCGCCGTGGTGACGGCGTGATCGTGTTTAACAGAATACCATTTTGTAATCTCACTGCGGATTCAGCTTTCGAATTAAGAAGTGAGGCTTAGAGAATCGCACTGCTGTTCATATTCATGAGTATTTACTCCCCTCTGAAAAATAACTAGTGAATTAAATTTCAGCTAGTATTTCCCTTAATTTCACATCACTTGAATAACAGAAGCAAAATCATTATAAATTATGAGTATTTTTAATTATTTTCGATGTTCTGTTATTAATTAAAATGTTTATTGTGAAAACGTGTGTGCTTATTTGCTTATCAGCATCATCTACCTATTCAATGTGACCTTTGTATCTTAATTGATAGAATGAATACAGGTCTTGTACCTTTTTGAGTTGCCCATAACAATGTTTTGTGCAGCCATGTTTTTTAAGAATGGTTACTCATCAAATGACTTCTTCCGCCCTGGGCGAAGCCGAAGGTAGCGTCAGACTCTTACTGACTAAAACCCATTCGTGTTCCTCCTAATGCCCTTTGCGTTGTCTAATTACTGTTTTCCTTAATTAAAAGTAGTTCAAGTTACTCCCTAATAACATCAGCTTTCGTCCCTTCAAAATCAGTCCAGCCAATTCCGGAGATTAGACGAAACAAGCAAAAATTTTACTTACTTTTTTTAACTTACTTAACTTATTTTTTCGTGTAAGTACCGTTTACACATTCATATTTATTGTGTAAAAAGCTGGTATTTTGATATCACAAACGGAAACATCAATTTCATTTATTTAGACTTCATATAATATAGAGTATACGTAGAATAGATAAACTGAAGTTTTCCATCACTACACAACTCGTTTATTTTATTAGTAAGCAACTAAGTATAATCCCATTTTCAATGGCAAAGTTATTACCGCCATACAATTTCAATGGACACTTAAGTCGATTCATCATAATGTCGAGTACTTGTGAATGTCCAATAACGAGGTTTAATACAAAAGAGTTTTATGTAGAACTTGGAACTAGGTAAGTATCTAAGAATAGAATCTTCTACTTATTTGTTTAACTGTTTATGCGAATGCTTGAATCAAAAACCTTCGATGAGGTAATTTTTTTTAACGGTTTTAGTTGAATGGAATTTAAATTGTAGGTAACGGTCTCTGTGGTTATATTTAGAACCGCAATGGGGACAATTATCTGTGTGCTGTTTTTATATGTATAAAAAAATACTTATCTATTTGCATAAAGAGTAACCGAATACCTACCTACTAGAAGAAATTCTGCGTGTGATTCATGATTGATACATATGATTCTACATGTATCCTGAAAGATTGAAGTCTGTGAGACATTCAACGGCAGAAGAATGAAGGCAACGGATTTTTTTTATGAAAAAAAAAAAGATTTTGGTTCTCTTTGTGTTGTTGTTGTTATTTCAGTTTAATTTATTTCAGTAAAATAGTGTACACAAAACGTTTGCAGACAAAGGCTCGTGCAGAAAGGATGCGTATGCGTAGACCTGCACGTATAGGTACATACAACTGAGTGTCGCGTCGACGTACAGTTCCATACATTACAACTCAGTGATACGTGCACGTCTACCGTTACGTCTACGCATACTGCTGGAACCTTAAATCGTCCAACACTTGTTCTTATTATTGTGTTTTTAACTATGTTATCTTATTTTAAGCTTGCCTATGCTAATATTATAAAGAGGTAAGAATAATTTGTTTGTAACGAATAGGCTCTGAAACTACTGGACCGATTTTAAGGGGTGCGGGTTGTTCGAAAGAGATACTGCGCCCCCGGAACGCAAAGGGTACATGAAGGAACATGGATGGGTTTTATTCAGTAAAAGTCTGACACTAAGGGGGGGGGGGGGGGGGGGGGGGAGGCCAATTGATGATATGTCCCATCGTGAAAAAAAAAAGATATTCACAATATTCCCGAATAACATAGGCTATACCTACAACATTACGGTACGTTCCACGAGAGCGGAGCATTAACCAAAGACGTAACTTATGGCGGGTGAAATAAGCCACGCGGACGAAGTCGCGGGCAATTCGCTAGTCAATAATAAACTCGTGACTATAATAATTGTTAAGTATACAAAAAAGTGTGAAATTTCTAGATAAATATTTTTAAGCTACTAATGCATGACGCACATAAGTATTTTTATACAAATAAATATGCATGTTTTCACCATTCCAGCATACCTACTTATGTAATCTGTCTAAATACTTAAGTAAATAATTCGCTACACATTTTAAATAACGTAGGTACTTATCTACTTTTTAGTTTGATTTAACCTAATAGATAGGAAATGTTTAATTCAGTTGCGGATTTTAAGAGGATGCTGTGACAAAGGTTGAACAGAGTATGCTTAAATGGTTCGGTCATATTGAGAGGATGAGTGAAAGGCGACTGACAAAAGGGATGGGGGGTGAGTGGCAACGCCAGGATGGGACGCCCTTGAAAGACCTACCCTGACCTTATCGGTGAGGGTCTTCAGAAAGGTCGAGTGCGCAGTACTCGTAACTGGCGTGCTTGTATGACCAGATATTTGAATGTGAACGAGGCGAAAGGAGTATGTAAGGATCGTAGCTAGTGGCGTTCTGTGGTTTATGCCTACCCTCATGGGAAAAAGGCGTGAGTTTATGTATGTAGTATCAAAATGGTATACAAGGACTATGGGGCGACTTCGTTCTTCATCTGTCTATCGATCTGTCATGAACAGCTGCATACGAATAATAAATGAAATGGGTTCAGTGGCGTAACAAAGACAGACACAGAGTTACTTTCGTATTTACGTAGTAGGTAGAAGAGCTCTTTGTGAAGGAGCTCGCCTGGGGAAGTACTACCACCATACCTATGTATTTCTGCCGCAAAGCAGCGTTGCTGTGTTACGGTTGGAAGGGTTAGGGTGCCGGTGTAATTACCTACCTTATCGTCTTTAATTTTTTGGACCTTTGAACCTCTGACTCGGTAACTCAGTCTTGTTGGTTGTTTCTTGATTGCCACGGCGACTAATCTTAATGCAGACTAGCCAAGTACCTATGCAGGATATATTACCTATAGTGCACAAGTGTGTGCGCAAATACAGGGGCACTCCCTCTGCCCTAACTCTCATAGTCCGATGGCAATCAAACACAACTGGGGAGAGATCAGGCGCAGGACCAATGGCTTTACGTGCTTTCCGAGACACGGGGGTGTCACACCACCAACTTCCAAAAGTTTGGGCTATTATTGAGAAATTCTTAATGAAAAAACGAAATAACACTTTTTGCCTGACCTGGGAATCGAACCCAGGACCCAACGCTTAACAGTGGCGCTTACCACCATGACATCAACCAGTCAGTTGTTTTGAAAGGTACTTAGGTAGTATAAAAAAAAATTTATTTTTGAAATAAAAAAAAACTTTATTCACATAAAATTATTTATATGCATATATTAAAGTATTTATCAGTCGCTTTATTACATTTAACTTAAGTACGTAGAATACAAAAAATATTTTTCAAAAAAATATTACGTCTTATCTAACAAATGCGGAATTGCGTCTTAATTGTTTTTATTGTATGCGTGAAGGCGTTTCGTCCAATACGATCAGTATTAGCTTCAGAGTTAGTAGGTTCACATACAGGGTGCAAAAGACACAATACACACTCGTTAATTGGGTAGATGACACCACTAATCAATTGACGTACTTTTTATGAGCTATCAAAACGCGATTCCCCCATAGATTTTGTATGACAATACTAAATTATGACGTCACTTTTTTGTCATCTCAATCCATTAACTATTAATTGATTTCAAAGCAACAAAAAACGAATTTAATACCTAGTTCTTTAATATTACATCGGGTTTTCAGGGCTAAAATAAATTGTTTTTTTTTGTGAATCAAAAAATTTCAAAACACAACGTTTTGAAATTATTGTATAACGGTGTCATCTACCCAATTACGTATACTGCCCATCAGCTTCTTTAGCTGTCTTTCTACACCTTGTATACACCGTGTGCATATGTCATTTATTTATTAAAAAAAAATATACTATCACGCCTGTATTCCCCGTAGGGTTAGGCAGAGGTGTACCAATGTACACCCACAGCACGCCGGTATATTTAGGTCCCATGTAATAGGGGGCGAGCCTATTCCAAACTCCGAGCTGCTACTGAGAAATTCATAGAAAAACCCAATAACACTTTTTGCTCGACCTGGGAATTGAACCCAGGACCCCTCGCTCAGCAGTCGCGCTTGCGACCACGGGACCAACGGGGCAGTTGTAAATAAATAAATAATGAAAATTAATGAATTAATTATTGATTTTATTTAATTATTTGAATAAATAAATGACACACTCACACACAGAACACAATGAAGACTATCCCGCCATTATGAGACAAAATATCTTTACAATACTCTTTCTTCTATACTAATTTCGTGTCCCGACACCGGTTTCAACAAGAAGTCAAATCTTAGCCGCAGATTGCTATCATCCGCTGTGACTTTGTATCTCCTCAAGAAATGTACTAGCGTTGTTTTCATAGATATCATGGCGTAGGTTTTACCTGCAACAAAGATAAATTCTTGTTAGAATTTTATTAACATACCATCACCCCTATATTCCGCAAAGGGTTAGGCAGAGGTGTACCAATGTATACCCGCAGTTCACCGGTATGTATAGGTCCCATGTAATAAGGGGCGAGCCTATTGCTATTAACCGGCATTTATCCTAACTCCAAACTGCTACTAAGAATTTCATAGAAAAACCCAATAACACTTTGCTCGACCTGCGAATCAAACCCAAAACCTTTAGTGTAGCAGTCGCGTTTAGGACCTCTAGCTTAACAAGGCAGAATTTTACATAACATAAACATATAATAAAATTGTAACGTGGCCAATTCTGTACATTCAATATTTTTTATAAAGAGTAATTCTCACATGTTAAATACATTATACTGAACCCAAAAAAATGGTTTTTAGAATTTTTGTCTGTTTGTTTGTTTGTTGCACCGATTTGAACAAAACTTTTGGCATTGTGTTGGCAGTAACCTGAGCTGTAATCTTAGGTACAATTCATCACGCTATGTCACATAGGGGTTAGACAGAAACAGTATGAACACTATTAACTTGAAAATACTGAACGCGGACGAAGTCGCGGGCAACAGCTAGTAATCAATAAATCTCGTCTTGTTGTCTGAAAATGTTAAGATATTAAATGTAAACTTCAAATACGTCCCTGTGCTGTTAAATGCACCCCAAACCACAACAACGTGCGTGCGTCATACCTATTACGCGCTCCGATAAACAAAGATTTTTTTCACCAAAAATAGAACTAAGTCGTTCCTAGGTAAATTTTTTTTTGCTCAGTTACTTCTTACACATATACATATTCATGTAATTCAAATTCTTTTATTAATTTTATGTATAGGGTACCGTGATGTTTTATAAAATTGTTTGGTCCATCTCATGTATACTCAGTTTGTTTCTTTTTTAACATCTTTGGATAGCAAACAAGCTGACGGCTCACCTAATGTTATGTGGTCACATCTACCTATAGACATAAGCAATTACCAGAGGCCATGCAAATGCGTTGTCATCCTAGATAAAAAGTTGAAATGTCTCAGGTTTCTGTAATTTCACCGTCACCCATATACCCTCCAAACTGTAATACAGCAACGCTGCTTTGCGGCAGAAATAGTTAGGGTGGTAGTACTTCCCCGGACGAGCTCTTTTACAAAGAGCTCTACTACTACTAAAATTGTCAGTATGCGTAGTTAACGACCTATCGGGCTATACGATGTGTCATATTAACCCCCTACTCAAAAAAGAGGGGTGTTATAAGTTTGTCGTGTCTGTGTGTCTGTATGTGGCACTGTAGCTCCTAAACGGCTGAAGCGATTTGAATGCAGTTTTTTTTTTTTATTTGAAAGCGGGTTTCCTGGCTATGGTTCTTAGATATGTTTTATCAAAATCGGTTCAGCCATTTCAAGGTTATCAGCTCTTTTGTTAGCTGCGGTAGGGAAATCTATTCTTCTGTCGGGAGTTTTATAACATTTTTATTTGTATGATTACATAAATAAACTTACCCAAACAGGATCGTTTTCCTAGGCTGAAGCCGACGAATGCTCCAGGGTTAGCAGGCATGCCCGGGTCCAGCCATCTCTCTGGCCTGAACTGGTCTACATCCTTGCCCCATACAGAATGCCGGTGAGCCCCAAATAGCAGAATGACGCATTGACTGCCTGCGCGCATTGTATACTTTTCTAGAAAGATAAGAAAAAAAAGCACACTGTATTTTCTGAAAGGTTAGGTTAGGTTAGGTTTTTATTGGTTTAGGCATACGCGTTAATAGACACGCCTTTTATTTTTTGGTGTAGGCATTAAAAAACATATAGCGATAGGTAAACAAATGCTTTTTTGTTTTAATCACGCCCCTCTTTTGTATTGGACACTTCGGGCAAGTCTCCAAGTTTAGCGTCCCCACTCACGACCCATAATCGGCCCGATTTTTTACAGATTTCTTCGACGGCGAGAAGAAACTGTCAAAAATCGGGCCGATAATCGGACCGATTATCGGCTGCTGGTATATATTTTTAGGTCCCATGTAATAGGAGGCGAATCTATTGGCACAAATCCTAACACCGAGTTGCTACTGAGAGTTTCATAGAAAAACCCAATAACACTTTGCTCGATCTGTTAATCGAACCCAAGACCTCTAGCGTAGCAGTCGCGCTTAGTATCACTAGGCTAACAAGGCAGTTAATGACAAAAAGAATAATAGTGCAGGCATTGATGTCTGATCCACCATGAACTAGGGTTTTTTTTTTTAGAGATGGGAAATCATCAATTGACCCCCCCCGCCCTGGGCGGGACGGGAGGGAGTGTCAGACTTTTACTGACTAAAAACCATCTATGTTCCTTCGTGTGCCCTTTGCGTTCCGGGGGCGCGGTATCTCTTTCGAACAACCCGCAGCCCCGGCAGGCATTGGCCCTTACCATGTACTAGGGTACCTAAGCTTACTTAGTCTCACGTCCTTGTCCACGTATCTCAAGGTAACTGGTCCAGTGGTGAAGATACGCAGACTCTCCTTGATCACCGCCTCGGTGTACACCAGCCTCTGAAGATCTTCCTTATCAACGTCTCTGTCTGTAGGGAAGACTTCCTTGATTCTGAAAAGCGGAACAGTCGTTAATTTTTATCCTGTTGACGGATTATCAGTAGGTAATCAACGGAGTCGAGCCAACTACATACAAGACTTTAGTGCACAAGTGTGTGCGCAAACACAAATGCACTATCTGGTTCCTCACTCTTTTAGGATGCGACGGTAATACGACATGACTGGTCAAACACCAGGAGGGCAATTCTCGGAACTTCGGAAGAATGTTCGTATTCTGATCTTAATCTTAATCTGTCAAAAAGCTTCTTTACTACCAACATTATTGACAAGTTTTTATGATTAATTTTCGCTGAGATACTTATATTGCGAATAGATAGATTTTTAACTGTTTTTATTACGAGAATTGCGTTACTGCCACTGACTGACAGCTATAGCTGTAGCAAGGCCTTGCAGTTGTAATCGGTTCGGCAGTAGTAATTCCCCGGACGAACTCCTTCACAAAGAGTGCTACTACTAGGTACTAATAAAAACCTTTCTACAGTTAAGGGACAAAATACACATATTCAGCTCCATTCAGCTTTTGTCTATAGAAAACACCAGCTTTGTATCACTTCTGTACAGATGCAGAAAGCTGAACGCATGCGCGTCTCCATACTACTATGAATAGTGTTTTGTATGGAAAATCTGAGTGGAGCTGAATAAGTGTATTAATTAGTCCGTAAGTTGGACTTACTCTTGGTATATCTTATCCTGTACTTCAGGATGTGTGCCCAGGAGTATCATGATATAGCTCAGCAGACTCGATGAGGTATCGAAGCCGGTCACAATGGCAGTGTCCACCTCTTCTCTAATTTCCTTATCAGATAACGCGTTATCATCTGACAACTCCAGAAGAAGGTCCAGGAATGGCTTATATTTTGTGCCTGTGTTGAAAAAAAGAAATGAGTGGAGAAGGACCTAATTACTTAAAAAAAAAATGAAATCCAAGAACCCAATTGCGTAAAAAAATCACAATAAAAAGAAAGTAAGTACTTTAGACTGTATGTACCGTTACGTAGTCTAGTCTTTAACAGTGGGGATCCATTAATCGGAAGCAGGACTAGATTTTTAATGGGTCCCGACTGTTAAATAAAAATAAATACTTAAATAAAAATACTTTATTTCAGTCCGTGGTCCATAATTGTTAGTAATGACAAAACTTAATAAACCATAGTAAAAAAAAAAACTGAATTTAATTTAAATATCTTTAAAGTCTTAGTCTCTAAAGACACTTTTTAGGCTTTTTTACCCTTCTTCTGGCGCAATCGGGCAAAAAGAGAGGGAATAGAAAAATTGCTGATTTGTCTTATTATCCATGTTGTCAAAATGAAAACAGACTTGCTGAACTATTTCTCATTTGGCATTATTTTGTAGGTAGTGAATGTTATTACCTACCTGAAGAATATCCGTTGATTCTAGCTGCTTTCTTCCTTTGTATTACCTTAAATAGAAAAACTTTTAAAAACAAAAGCTTTGAGGCGAATGAATGACCTTGAAGGTTAGATATAGGCGTAATTGATATCACATATAGAAGCAACAAGAATATTGAAACAAAGATTTTCTAAAAACCAAATTGAAAGAAAAGAGTGTCCGTAGAGTTTTTTGCTCGTTATTCTTCTTACAGACCTACGTTATGGAGCGAGCAACTAGCTTCAATTTTCAACTGTAACTTCTTTACAGTTCCAAAGTGCATGTAAATGGTCTAATTGAAATAAGTGCTTTGACTTTGAATTATAATATAGGGTATTGACAGACAGACAACGAACATCAAAAACAAGTGATCCTATTAAGGTTCCTTTTTTTGCTTATGAGGTAAAAAACATTCAAAAGGCGATGACTTACAAAAATAATATAAATAAGTACTATTTACCTTATCCGACATATTATTGAGAATCTCCAAAAGTTCATCGTGCCGTTTCTGAAGACCAGACAATTTGAATATGACGTCACTTTGGAGCCAAAACTTTTGAAATCTTCGTGTTACAATATTTAATATCTCGTCTACAGCTTGCATGTATTTTTGTATGAAATGTGAGTCTTCGAAACCTGTTATTCCAAATGCAGTCACTAAAAACAGAAAAATAATAACTTTCATAGTCTAATGGGATGGCAATACGCCAGGACCGGAGAAAAATCAGGGATAAGCTCTAGATAAACGAACTGCAAATTTGCAGTTTGAATGCAGTTAAAATGTAGTCCTTCTGTCATTACAGTGTGCAGTGTGTTATTGCAGTCGTACTAACTGCATTCAAACTGTAAATTTGCAGTCCGTCTGTCTAGAGCCTTAGAACCGCGGCTTTACGTGTTTTCCGAAGCTAGGGTGTCGCACCAATAACTACCTAAGTCCTGGCTGTTTCTTGAGAAAAAACTCTACAGAAAATTTCAAAATATTTTGAAGGAGCTCATAATCCGCAGATGCGGTACTTCCAGCCAGGGGTTAGACAGAACAAACAGACAGGCCCAAAAAATAATAATATTGGAGTTTTGGTAAAAGTACCGTGTAAACATAATTATACTTATATCATTACGCCTGTATTTCCCGAAGGGTTTGGCAGAGGTGTGCCAATGTACACTCACAGTGCGCCAGTATGTTAAGGTCCCATGTAATAGGGAGCAAGCCTATTGCCATTAACCGGGCATACATCCTAACTTCGAGCCGCTACTGAGAATTTCATAGAAAACCAATAACACTCTGCTCGACCAGCGAACTAAACCCAAAACCTCTAGCTTAGCAGTCGCGCTTAGGGCCACTAGGCTAACGAGGCAGCTTTTTGACATCTTGTGGGAATAAGAAGCTCCCAAAATTAACCAAAAAATGTCAAACTTACAGCAAAATGTCTCCAATGCAATGTTCCTCAAATACACAGTGTGATCAAAGGGAGCTTTGGATACTTGAACTTTTAAATTCTCGACCAATTGTCTTGACTGGCTATTGAACACCTCCAAGAAGTTGAGCATCACTGGCAAGCTGAATGCAGGGGTCAACAATTTGCGGTGACGTTTCCAGACTTCACCTGTTCAGTAATAATAAGTTTTTTTATCTATAGTAATAATTATTATAAACAGGAAAAATTTGTTTGTATGTATAAAATGTATGGATTCTCCAGACCGATTCCGGCCACGGCGGTTAATCTGAATGCAGACTAGCCAAGTACGCAGGAGATAATATTATAGTTAACCAGTGTGTGCACAAACACAGGTGCACTCCCTCTTCCTTAACTCTCATAGTCCGATGTGACGGCAATACGACACAACCGGGGAAAGATTAGGCGCAGGACCAAAGGCTCTACGTGCTTTCCGAGGCACGGTTGACACCACCAACTTCCAAACTCCAAGTTGTTACTGAAAAATTACTAATGGAAAAACCCAAGAACACTTTTTTTCTGACCTGAGAATCGAACCCAGGACCCCACGCTCAACAGTCGTGCTTGCCATTACGAGAAAAACGGGGCAGTATGTTTGTATGTAACGATTAAACTCAAAAACCACTGGACCGATTGCAAACATTCTTTCGCCATTAAAATGCTACATTACCTATCCCGGATTACCTACAACGCACCGGCTATATAACATCACGCTACGACCTACGGGAGCGGAGCATTCACCAAAGACGTAACTTAACGCGGGTGAAATAAGCCATGCAGATGAAGTCGCGGATAGTTTACTAGTCGGATATCAAAAAAAGATACACGTTCCATTAATCATTGCAACCGTTTTCTTTTTGTTTTGTGCATCATACCTTCAGATTACGCAGATGATTTGAAGGTCACAACTTTTTCTAAGTTTATTTCCCAAAAACCAGTTTTAAATGGTCTAATTACGCTTCAATTATGCCCACAACCCTGTAATTTTGTATGCATCCATAAGCACGAAAATTTGAGTGTGTTATATAACATATTAGGTACCGTAAACAGTAATTTTTCACACAAAAACAGGCAGTTGTTACACAGAAATGTTTTTTGTTAAATGTTTGATGGGCATTTAGTAAGATTAATGGGCAGAAATGTTACGTAGGTGTCTTTTTATGCCCGGGTCGATAGCGCGTTGTGTTCCACGGGCGCTACAAGGAGATGTCAGCATAATAGACGGAGCCTGCCAGGGCCAGGGATGCGGAATTTGTTCGAAAGACTTTCAGCGGCCCTGGAATGCAAAGGGCACTTGGAGGAACACATGGATGGGTTTCAATTAGTAAGAGTCTGACACTCGCTTCTGCTCCACCCAGAGCGAAAGAAGTCATTTGAACACTTAAAAAAAAAACGGTATTTTTATAACCAGGATTTACCTAATTCGTATTTAAGACCCTACCATTAGATTGTGTAGAGCGGGCAAAGAAAGCTCTAAATTGTGATAAACCGCGTAGAGTTTAAATTGTGTGAAAATTCAGTTTTTTTTAACGTCGTTGGATGGCAAACATGCTTACGCCACGGTCCACCTGAAGTTAAGTGGTCACCCAGGCCGACAGCTTAAAAATGCGTTGCCATTCTAGAGAGAAAGTTGAAAAGTCTCATGTGCCTGTAATGTCACCGGTACCCAAACCCTTCAAAGCGGAACACAGCAGCGCTGTTTGCTGTCAATTTTTGGCCTTTTGACTGAATGGTCACCCCCAGGTACTTTTGTATTTACTGTGTGGCAGATATTGATTTGTTGTTTTTTTAGGTAAAACTTGGCCCCACACTGGGATTGTTTCTTGTATCGTGAGTGTGTTTACAAACATACAAATTCACACACACAAATGCCCAGACCCGGAACTGCTATCTGGAGTTCGTACAAATATTTCCGTGCGGGAATTGAACCCGCAATACGCAACGCAGCAGCCGATCGCTCAGCCACTGCGCCAAACGTATCGCCGGTTTCGTAATGTGTCGTGTTCTGTATTATTTCATATACTTACCTGAGGATGTTATCAGTCCTTCTCCTAGCCAAGACCTGGCGTAATCATACGCAAAATGTTTTTGCAGACAAGCATTTGCAGCTGTTAGGGCATCCTCTGGATCTGTTATCACTGAGAAAAAATATGCGGTGTAAAAGGTTACTAGATACAGTTAACAGATATTAAGGGTGAGGCCAAACAAGCGTAATTTTGTGATTTAAGTCGCCGAATTTCTGATGTTCGGTTTCATATAAAACTCCTGTTTCGTTCACACGGCGACGCAAAATGAGCTGTCACTTTCAGTAGAAAGTAAATCACGCGACCGATTTTCTGCGGTTCACGGCTCACAAAATTACACTCGTTTGGCCTCTCCCTAAAGCTCTCCGATTTTTTGTCGGCCGTTTGCGTTGGTGTATTGGAATTCATATGTTTCATTCACGCCAACAAAAGCCTAAAAGGTCTAAAAGCCGGTCATGGGAGGAGAGGCTTGAATGAATGAATGAATAAGCCTTTTATTCAGATCAACTTAAATCTAGTGACAATATCGACTTGAACTTTAGTAATACTTATTAAACTTAATTTATTCTACTATAACACTTTATGTAATACTTATTAAACTTAATTTATTCTACTATTTGTTGCTTGTTTACTTTTTGTAAATCTGTTTGCCAATCGGCAAAGGCCTCCTCCAACCTTTTCCATTCCGATCTTTCTTGAGCCACTCTGTTCCACATCACACCTGCTACTTCTCTAATGTCATCATCCCATCTTTTCTGTGGTCTACCTCTTTTTCTTTTTCCTTCTCTGGGATACCATCTTGTGATTGTTTTGGTCCATTTGTCAGGGCCTCTTATCATGTGCCCTGCCCATCTCCATTTGAGCCTCCTGATTTTTAGTGTTGCATCTATGGTTTTTGTTTTGCTTCTGATGACACAGTTTTTAAATCTGTCTGATTTTTTGACATTCAGCATACTCCTTTCCATTGCATACTGACAGATCGCAAGTTTGCTTGTAATTTCCTTAGTTAAACTCCATGTTTGGCAGCCATACATAAGAACAGGTAGTACGCAAGTGTTAAATAATTTGCTTTTTAAATTTATATGAAGTTTTTTGTTCTTCATAGCCTCTTTCAATCCCCAATATCTTTTCCAAGAGTTTATAATTCTTCTCTCTACTTCTCTACGCATAGGTTCTTTTTGGGTTATGAGTTGTCCTAGATATATGTAGTCATCGGTGTAGTTGATTACAATGTTTTCTAATTGTATGGTGTTCTTGTTTCCATTTGTCATCACTCTAGTTTTTTCCGGATTTAGTTTTAGCCCCACCTTTTCACTTTCGGACGCGAGCTCTTTTATCATTCTACCTAAATCCTCCGCTGTTTTGGCGAATAGCACTATGTCGTCGGCGAATCTCAAATGTGTCAGCTTTACACCGTCTATATTGATGCCGAGATGTTCCCAATCGAGTCTTCTAAAAATCGATTCTAGTACCGCTGAAAATAATTTTGGAGATAAGGGGTCTCCCTGTCTGACGCCTTTCCTTACTCTGAATGGAACACCTTTCTTTTCTAATTGAATTCTTGCTGTACTGTTACTATATACGTTTTTTATTAGTCTTATGTATTTGTGTTCGATGCCTTGTTCCATTAGTGCCTCCCATATTTTTCCGTGTAGCAGAGAATCGAAAGCTTTGCTGTAATCGATAAATGCAATATAGTATATAAGCTGGTATTCGTTGTACTTCTCTAATACTTGGCGTACCACGTGAATGTGGTCTATTACCGAATAATCTTTACGAAACCCTGCCTGCTCGATAGGTTGCTGTTCGTCTAGTTTTACTTCGATCCGTTTTAAAATGATTTTGGTGAAAATCTTGTATATGTTGGACATTAGGCTGATAGGGCGGTAGTTTCCGATTTCATGTTTGTCTCCTTTCTTATACAGCAGGATAATATTAGACTCTGTCCATTGCTGAGGGATAATTTCGGTGTTTATAATATCGTTGAATATATCTTTGAGGACAGGTATTAAGACGTCTTTGCTTTGCCTTAGGATTTCATTATTTATGCCATCGGGTCCTGGTGCTTTGTCTTCTTTTTGGGTATCTATGGCTTTCATGACTTCGGATTGAAGTATGGTAGGAATGTCTGAGATTTCCTCTAAAATAACATCGCTGTGTGCAGTGTTATTCTCGTAAAGCTTCCTGTAATAAGCTGTGGCTATTCCTAATATGTCTGTTCTGCGATGATTCCATCTTCCACTATCATTTTTCATTTTTACAATCCAATCCATTGAATCCATCATTTCCTTGTACGCTTTTTTAACTCCTCCCGATTTGGCTATGTACTTTTCTATTGTTTCAGTTCTTCTTTGTGTCCTGTCGTTTCTTAAACTGTCTTTGATTTCTTTACTAATTTTCGCTATATGTTTTCTTCTGTCTTGTTTATCTCTTGCGTTGATTAAATGATTTCTTTCTTGTAATAGTTTTATCGTATTCGTTGTTATCCATTTTTTCGGTTCATTCTTGGTACTTGCAATGAGTTGTGTCTGAGTTTTAATAGTATTCTCTATCCAATCGTATTTTTCTTGGGTTCCAAATTCCTTTGTATCGACTGCGAAGTCTTTGAATTTCTCTCTTAGAGCGCAAGTTATTTGCTCTAATTGATGTTTTCCAAGCATAGCTTTCCCTGGGTCTTGTCTTGGTCTAGGCTTTTTTAGTTGTTTTCCTTTTAGTTCAACTCTGATAAGTCTATGATTGGTGTTAAAGTTTAATTTATTGATGACGGTGAAGTTAGAAAAGTAGCTGTTTCTGTTTGTCATTATAAAATCAATGACGTTTTTTGTTTTGCCATCAGGCGAGATCCAGGTCCACATTTTTTTCTTTTTTTTCTTGTACATAGTGTTTAAGATGGTTAAATTGTTTCCTAGTGCAAAGTTTATGATTTTTTCTCCGTTTCTACTTCTGGGTTTGTTGCTGTACGTGAATGGTCCTAGTACTGTATTTTCTCCTGGGCGCCTTTCCCCAATTTGGCCATTACAATCTCCCATTACTATTAGATTTTTATGAGCGTGCTCTTGAATCGCTTTATTCAAATCAAAGTAGAATGAATTTATTGTTTGTAAGGTCGATTGTTCTGTAGGCGAATATATTTGTACGATAGACCAAGGATCTTCGTATCCTGGTAGTTTTAAATTCATTATAGCTATGCGCTCCGAGATTCCTATAAATTCTTGTACATATTTTGCAATATATTTTTTGATGACAAATCCAACCCCATGTTGACCTGGGGTTTCTCCAATATGATAAAATAAGAAGTCTGGGTAAGAAGTAATACTTTCAGCCATTCTTCTTACTTCACTTAGGCCGAGAATGTCCCATTTGATTTGCTTTAGCGCATATAATAGTTCTGTAAGGTTTTCTTCATTTTTCAGGGTTAGGACGTTAAGGGCTGCGACGTAAATTTTTGGTTTGTGATGATGATTATCCATTGATGTTGGAGGGTTGTGGTCTTCTTCCCCCACGAGGACCAGTCGGCTTGGAGGAGAGGCTTAATAAACTATTTTTTTGGCTTTAATTAATAATTTTAGTTAAACGCTATTAAATTTGACGTTCAAATTCAAGTCGCAATCTAATCTTAGTGACAAAAATAAAAACGTTTACAATCTAGTCGCAATCTCGTTTTAGTGAGTATCTGTGTCAAAAAGTTGTCAAAAATATAGGCAAATTCGAGATATTTTTGACAATTAATTGAGACTGCGTTTAGAATGTACGGGAATTGCCTCTCCGATCTAGCGGTGTAACATTTCTTGTTTGTAATGTAATGAGGTATGATATGAAACTTACTGTAATAGACCCTATATCCAAATAACATGGTGATAACACCGCCTTGTTTCATTGCTTCAGCTGCTACACTTTTTACAATGCGCCATAAACCTGTCAAAGATAGTTATAAATTACTAGGTTTTACCCGCGACTTCATCTGCGTCAAACTTAAAATATTATCCCATGGAAAAATATTACCAGGATAAAAAGTATCCTATATGTTAATCCGGGAAATGGTCTTATCTATGTGCCAATTCTCATCCAAATCTGTTTAACATACACGCAATCACGCCTGTATCCCCGAAGGATTACGCAGAGGTGTATTAATGTACACCCACAGTTCGCCGGTACATTTAGGTCCCATGTAATAGGGGGCGAGCCTATTGCCATTAACCGGGCACAAATCCTAACTCGACCTGGGATTCGAACCCAAGACCTCTAGCGTAGCAGTCGCGCTTAAAACCACTAGGCTAACGAGGCTGTAGTTGTTTGTTGTCAGAGGCTGTTGAATTAGGATAAGTACGTACCTACATACTGGTTACAATTATACCCTTTTTTTTGCTGACGGGTAATAAGATAAAAAAAAACTAAAATTTTAAGTCATCACAAAATTTCCCCGAATTGCCGTCACTTGGTAATAGCCCTGCCTTTAATTAAAAATTGTTTGCTGTGTCAGAGCAAATGTTATAATGAGCGATGACCCTAAGGGCCTGTGCACACCACTTGTTTAAACGCGCCGTTGAAGCGCTTTTGTAGCGATACAGACGCAATACACACTCAAGTCAGACAAAATCAAACTGCAATGTGGAGTAAAAAACGAGCTGTCGACCCACGTTTCTAAAACGCGTGTAAATGGCGATGGCGCTTTTAAAAACCGAGGTGTGCACAAGGCTCATAAACTCAAAACACGTAAATGGCAGCGGCTGACAGAGTACGAGCGAACAGTTTTATTTTCAAATCATTTTAAACGTTATATCCAATAGCAAAAAACATAGTAATCGTTTGAATGGCTAGCAAGAGTCGCGCGGCCGCTCGCCGTGCCCGGTTAATGGCAATAGGCTCGCCCCCTATTACATGGGACCTAAATATACCGGCGAACTGTGGGTGTACAGGCGTGATGGTATATATATTATTAGTTTATTTCATATTATTACTTTGTTTTTTATTTTTTATATTAAATATATTTTAAAATCAAATAAATTGTATTGTTATGTTATGTTATGTAATTGTATTATTAATACTTTTAATTCAAATAATTTATGCAGCTACCTACCTACTTACGTTGAATTTTCTAGGTCCAAAGTAAATCTATTTAAACTTTCACCTACATTAGTTATTTAATTAATTTAGGTATTCAAGTTGGGCCTAAGTATTTAGCATATAAATTATTAATCCAGTGTAAATTCTTTTTACACATTAACACTGTTATCTTTATAATAACTTTTTGATATATTTCTTTCTTTTTCTGCTTTTTTTATATTTCTTTGTTATATTCGGAGTTTGGATTTGTGCTCGGTTAATGGCAATAGGCTCGCCCCCTATTACATGGAACCATACCGGCGAACTGTGGGTGTACATTGGTGTACCTCTGCCTAACCCTCGCTAAATACAAGCGTGATTGTATGTTGTATATGATATATTTTGTGTTTTTTTTTAGAATATTGTAAGTCTTCTCGCTTGAAACACAGATGACCTAATTCAGGCACGTAATACTTGGTACATTATGATTTACATGCATGTATTCTCCAGACCGATTCCGGTGGTTAATCTTAATCCAGACTAGCCAAGTACGCAGGAGATATTATAGTGCACAAGTGTGTGCACAAACACTCCCTCTTTCCTAACTCTCATAGTCCGATGGGACGGCAATCCGACACAACCGGGGAGTCATCAGGTGCAGGACCAATGGCTTACATGCTTTCCGGGACACGAGGTGTCATACCACCAACTTCCAAACTCCGGGCTGTTACTGATAAATTCCTAATGGAAAAAACTAATAACACTTTTTGTCCGACCTGGGAATCGAACCCAACAGTCGTGGTTGCCACCAGGAGACCAACGGGTCAGATAATATGATTTACATTTAAAGCACGGCAGCAATCATTTCATGTTTTGTTGTTTTTCAATTAATATTTAAAAGAGAACCCATTTTTTTATTTCTTTATGTAACGTTTTTGGCAATAATCTACGTCATACTGTTTTTTTTTTTAAACCTTTCTGAATCAAATCATTGCTTACAATCGTAAAGGTACATCCTCATTTCGCATCACTTTAAATACAAAGTAACTTCTCTTATAGAAAGCCACATTTAATAGGGAGCGAACCTATTGTCACCACAAAAGACCGAACATAAATCCAGACTCAGGACTTAGCTACTGTCTGAACCTTAATAAGAAAACCCAATACCACCACAGTATCGATCCCAAAATCCCATTTTCAATAGTCACGACCACAATACTAATAGTGCCGAGGCAGTTACTAGAAGGTACTCATAGTAATTCATATTCAAATTTCGAATTCTCTAAGAAAATTAGAAAACATGGCCAGCAAGATTTAACGACAAAAAAAAAACAAGAAAATAAAATGGTGGAAAACATATTTGAAAATAGAAAAAAAAACAACAAAGACAATAGTGGCATAAATATTTAAAAATAGAATACTTACTTAAACCGTCACCAACCAGTATATGAACATGCCCAACGATGGGCAACACCCCCGGGTACATTGGGGGTAGTTTGTACTGCCCCCCCCTCACAAACACCATCCAACTCCACACTCCGTATAGGCACGTTATCACACAAAATAATATGAGACCGATCATCTTGAAGACCTTATTCTCTGGATGGCTACAACGGATTGAGCAAGAAGCGATGTGAAGCTTAAATTATATGGAAAATGCATAGCCTTCGGCAAATTCTATCTTCTTTACGTATAAAATTAAACGTTTGTCTGTTCGGTCGCGCGGCGTAAGTACGTTGACAGAAGGGTTGACATATTTTGAATTACTTTTACTTGTTTTGGCTTTCTTATACAATATACAGGTTAAAAGATTTAAAAAAAAAAAAAATTGTTACACCGACTAGGGTGTCTGCCCAGTGTCCAGTTATTTACTGAGCGTGAACGCGTTACTTAGGTATGCGACGAAATTCCAGTCGATTTTTAAAAGTAGAATTTTGAAAACGCGTTTTTGAAGGTTGAAAATATTGATAGTATTTGCCTACTTATACAGGGTGATCTGAAATTGCTCGTATTCCTCTCGGGGGAAGAAACTATGACTAATTTAGAATGATTTAACCCCTATCACTTGGGGGTCGAAAATCCGCCATTTGCGAGAAAATCTACTTTGTTTTTATTTTTAGAAAAATCCGAATTTTGGTAATTAACATTTAATAAAACAAAAAAAACACTTTTTAGCCAAAAATTTTCTATGATCTGATAGCTTACTAATTGACCAACCTCTCTAAAGCTGAAAACTGTATAATTTACTGTTAGATTTAATGTTGTATGTTAAAACTTGCAATAAATTAAAAAAGAAATCTGATAAGTGATGAAGTTTTTTTTTTATTAATTTTTAATTATCAAAATTCAGATTTTTCTAAAAATAAAAACAAAGTAGATTTTCTCGAAAATGGAGGATTTTCGACCCCCAAGTGATAGGGGTTAAATCATTCTAAATTAGTCATAGTTTCTTCTCCCGAGAGGAATACGAGCAATTTCAAAGCACCCTGTATATTATTATATCTATCTTGAGGAAATCAAGAGACAATTATATCAATTCACAAAAAGCCAAAGGTTGGCCTTGGGCTTTCCTGAATTATTCAATATAGGAAACGCTATCTAAAAAAAAAATATAGTATGTACTAGCTTTCGCCTACGACTTCGTTCGCTTCAAAGATCACCACCATACCATCGACCATCCATCCTACCATCCACCATCCATCCATCCACCACCACCACCTACCATCCTACGGGAACGGTACATTTCTTCGGTATAAAAAGTAGGTTATCTCCGTGCCAAATTTTATCCAGATCCGTTCAGCCGTTCTGGCAAGATTGGATAACAAACATCCATCCATCCAAACGTTCGTATTTATAATATGTAGCAGTAAGATAAAATAAGATAGTTGAAATATTGTGACGAGTGGAGTCGTGGGGAACTGCTAGCTTGGTACAAGACGACTCTATACAGTAACAAATCAGTTATTAGGATTCTGTATCGAAATGGTTAAAAAGGTATACAGGGTGTTTGGCATAACGTTGAACGTACGAAAATGGTGGATAGGTGGGGTCATCTGGTACTTACTTAGCTCTAATTTATTTGGCCCTGGCCTCCTGTATATTTTTTATTAATTATTTAGTAAATGATTTTTTACATCTCTCTGTAAGTTTGAGGACTTTTTTCTAGCTAACATCTAAATAAAGCAATAATTTTATAAGAATCTGCCAACATTAAATATTTAAAAAAAAATGTTAAGAAAGTGGTGAAACTAGAAGAAAGCAAAAAACATATAAAAAAGTATCCAGGGGGCCAGAGCCAAATAAATTGGGGCTGAGTAAGTAGCAGTTGACCCCACCTATTCACATCTTTCGTATGTTCAACGTTCTGCCAAACACCCTGTATAATAATGTTCTGAATAACTAGCTGCCTACCAAGAGCCTCAACCGACATCTAAGGAGGCTCTCGTTGGACGGTTGGATCAAGGGCTTGATACAGAAAGCGGTACTCCTAGACACGGCGCGTATTGTTAGGAGATTCCTTTCTCAGGAGCCCTGACCACCGCCACCGGTGGCATGGAACAAACGTTTTTATTTTTAAAAATTTCAAATTTAACTTATGTGATACTAATGAATAAATGAAATAATCTGAATAAAAGTTGTAGGTAATGAAAGAATTGCGAAAAATAATGATTTTTTTGCAAGAAGGCCAATTCCCGTAATTAAAAACGTTAAAAATCAAGTCGCAATCACATCTCCCTTATCAATAAATGACAAAAACTTGTAAATTAGAGGTAATTTTGACAGATTCCTTTATTTTCCTATACTACAATGTAATTAATTTGGTAATTTGTTTTAATGCGGTTCGTTACTATGATTGGTTATTGACAATAAAGTCAGCCAATCATTAAATTTAATCAGTCAATCAACCAAAAATAAAAGAAGTTCTCTTATACCGTTTTTATGAAAATCCTTTTTTTTTAATTTTTTTATGAAATGTTTTTATTAATACTCTTTTTTTTTTTGGATTGAAAATCATCAAGTGACTTCCCCCGCCTCGGGCGTGGGCCCGGAACTGTCAGGCTTTTACTGAAAAAAAACACATCCATGTTCCTTCTTTTGCCCTTTGTGTTCTGGGGGCGCGGTATCTCTTTCGAACAACCCGTAGCCCTGGCAGGAATCGGCCCTGAGTGGCCCCTCCAAATATTTGCTGACATCTCTTTGAGGCGCGCGTGGAACACGAACGCGCTGCGCCGTAGACACGGTAAATAAAACACTCTGTAAGCAAGTTTTAAATAAAATGCGGTCCCAAAAAATTTAAAGGCATACTTAATATTTTTTCTTTCTACCTATGGATTTAGAGCCTCTTAATTTAGTGTGTTTTTTTAGTGTCTAGACACTAAAAAAGCATACTATGATAAAAATAACAAACTTTATTTCGGACTAGGTTTCGCCCGCGACGTCGTCGACATGGCTTATTTCACACGCGTTAAGTTACGTCTTTGGTTACTGCTCCGCTCTCGTATGTCGTATTGTGATTTTGTATAGCCTATATTAATCAGGAATAATGTAGCTATAGTACTGGTGGAAAATGTTACTGTTAGTCAGAAGCCAGAAAGTCTGACAACCAGTCTTACCAAGAGTATCGTATTACCCATTACTGGGTTGTGGAGGTCTGATAGGCAGTCGCTCCATGTAAAATACTGATATTCAGCTGCATCCAGTTCGACTGGAAGCCGACCCCAACATAGTTGGGAAAAGGCTAGGCAGATAGATAGTACTGGTGGAAAATGGTTAAAATCGGTCCAGTAGTTTCGGAGCTTATTCGATACAAACAAACAAAAAATGTTTACTCTTTATAATATTAGTACAGACATGTAACACCCACCGTGTGTCCAGTAAACAAGAACTTCATAATTATTTTAGTAAACCTTGATATTTTTTGACAATGTTGTTTCTAGAAGTACATCACCTAATAATACACGTGTCGTAATTTTAAGTACTTGTGTATTATTAACTTATATTTTTAGAACTTATTGAGTATTATTAACTTTTATTGTTGTCTCGCTTTTCCATGACCATTCATTATTCTATACATGCCATCACCCCTGTATTCCCCGAAGAGTTTAGCAGAGCTGTACCAATGTGCACCCACAGTTCGCTAGTATGTTTTAGGTCCCATGTGATAGGGGACGAGTCTATTGCCATTAACCGGGCACAAATCGTAATTCCGAGCTGCTACTGGGAATTTCATAGCAAGACCCAATAACAATTTGCTCGACCAATCGAACCCAAGACCTCTAGCGTAGCAGTCGCGCTTAGGACCACTAGGCTAACGAGGCCATTATTCTTCTTAATCCTTAATCACCTCGACTAACACATCAATAACTAATACATGCCTATTTCTGACACAAAGCAGCATTACTGTGTTTCGGTTTGATGGGTCTGGTTGCCGGTAAAATTACTGGGACATGAGACATTTCAACTTTGTAGCTGAGATGTCTATAGACAGAGGTTTTTTTTTATAGATGGGAAATCATCAAATAACTTCCCCGGCATTGGGCGGGACGGGACGAGACTTTTACTGACTAAAACCCATCTATGTTCCTTCATGTGCCATTTGCGTTCCGGGGGCGCGATATCTATTTCGAACAACCCGCAGCATAGACAGAGGTGAACATCAGGTGGGCGGTCGACTTGTTTGTCATATAACTATGTTTAAAACACAGTTACCACCGTTATGTCTTATCATACTATTACAGTCAGCAACAAAAGTAGATTAACATTTCAGATTTTTAAATCCTAATTATTGAGCTCAATATCAAAAGAAATACAAAATGAATCTAAAATTAAGATAAAATTATCTGAATGTTATTTCGTGTCTAGCAAACGATATTATGCTAAAGTAACATTGTTCTGACTGCCCCGTTGGTCTCGTAGTGGCAACGTGCGACTTATGAGCTCGGGGTCCCGGGTTCGATTCCCAGGTCGGGCAAAAAGTGTTATTAGGTTTTTCCATTAGGAATTTCTCAGTAGCAGCCCGGAGTTTGGAAGTTGGTGGTGTGACACCCCCGTGCCGCGGAAAGCACGTAAAGCCGTTGGTCCCGGCTGTCATTCGTAGATCTTTGACAGTCGCTACGGAATACGGATAGTCAGAAGCCAAGAAATCTGACAACTAGTCTAACCAAGAGGTATCGTGTTGCCCAGTTACTGGGTTGTGGAGGTCAGATAGGCAGTCGCTCCATGTGGTATTCAGCTGCATCTGGTTAGACTGGAAGCCGACCCCAACACAGTTGGGAAAGGGCTAAGCAGATGATGATGTTAAAGTAACATTGTTAATCGACTTTTGTCGCTGATCATACAATACTACATGGAAAGGTCAATGGCAAAAACCAAGTTAAAAAAAATTTGTGCTACCGGGGCACCTCCGTCATTAAAGTAGACTCGTATAAATTAAAACCCCAATAAAAAAGTTTGAATAAATTAAAAAAAAGTTTATTTCAGATAACTTGATCCATAAAGTTTGATTAAAATTAAAATACTTATGTATAATAAAATTAACGTTAACATTAAGTAAAAATAGAATGAAATTAACATTTAAATCAACATCAGGAATTAAAAATAAGTTATTATTAAAATCAATATTAAAAATTAAAATATATTAAATTACCACCAAAATCAAATAACATAAAATGAGATAAAATTAAAATGCTTTAAAAATAAAGTAAAAATAAAAACATTCAAAATACCCTCCCTAATAAAAGATGTCCCTAACGGAGAATAGATCTTATCAGCAACAGTCTTCAGAATTAGATTGCAGATTAGAGATAGGTACAGTTTTCAGCCATGTTCTGGCGAGCCGTTCACTAACTGAAGGTAAGAACTAATGGAATGAACTGTTGTATCGTTTCTCCGGGACTCGTCGAGCTCCATTACCTCGGTGTTTTTCTGGCGGTCTCCTCCGTTAATTCTGACTCTCAAGAATTGCAGTGGATGGGAACAGAGAGGCGAGATTGTCACAAAAAAAACCCGTTAGACGATTTACACGACATATTATTGTCACGAAAATTTCACATTTTCAATTTTCAACTTCAGATCAATCGAAAATCTGTTCAGTGGTTTAGTCCTGATAGCATTACAGAAAAAAAAACAGAGTTACTTTTGCATTTATAATATTAACTGCCTCATTGGCCTAGTGGTCCTAAGCACGACTGCTACGCTAGAGGTCCTGGGTTCGATTCCCAGGTCGAGCAAAAAGTGCTATTGGGTTTTTCTATTAAATTCTCAGTAACAGCTCGGAGTTTGGATTTGTGCCCGGTTAATGGCAATAGGCTCGCCCCCTATTACGTGGGACCTAAATATACTGGCGAACTGTGGGTGTACATTGGTACACCTCTGCCTAACCCTTCGGGGAATACAGGCGTGTTGGTATATTTTTTATTATCTTATTTATAATATTAGAATGGAATTAAAGATAGATAGTTTCTAGAAAAAAATACCAAACCATGACCAAAAACCGTCTGGTGAGCGTGTAATGCTGTTTGGCTAACTTATTATTAACCGATTACAGCAAATTTACACGTGCTTGACATATTGCCATATTCAATCAATGTTGATAATCGTTCGAAAAACCAGAGGTTAACAACCAGTTGTATAATCCTGTCGAATTAAGTTTGCACCTTGTGTTGACGGTTTCGCATTTTCGCGAGTTGCTTACTTAACTTAACCGGGTAGTACATACTAAATTACGAACAATTAAAAATAAAACAAGTGAACGCGACCCGTTATTGGCATTTGATTATAAACAAATTCATTACAATTGTAAATATTATGGAAATCGACATACTAAACAGTATAATATGAACTCTGACACTAGGGTGTGGAGTCGTGAGAACTTGCTGCCCAAACGAAAAAGAAGAAGGAGAGAAGAAGAAGATTAT
The DNA here is from genome assembly GCA_932526535.1 of Caradrina clavipalpis. Taxonomy (NCBI): domain Eukaryota; kingdom Metazoa; phylum Arthropoda; class Insecta; order Lepidoptera; family Noctuidae; genus Caradrina; species Caradrina clavipalpis. Next base: position 7,189,711 of record OW052110.1, read on the forward strand.
CCTATAAAAAAAACTGTATATTGATATTTCGATACAATAAACATATGTTTTTTTTTTTTTTTTTTTTTTATAGACGGGAAATCGTCAAATAACTTCCCCCGCCCTGGGCGGGGCGGGAGGGAGTGTCAGACTTTTACTGACTAAAACCCGTCTATGTTCCTTCATGTGCCCTTTGCGTTCCGGGGGCGCGGTATCTCTTTCGAACAACCCGCAGCCCCGGCAGGCAATAAACATATGATACCTTGAGCGTTTGATCAAACAAACATTCGATGTTTTGAACACTCGATGTATTGAGTGTTCGATATAGGTAATGAATGTTCGATTTATTGAGCATTCAATTTTATGAACGTTCGACTATTTAGGCGTTCGACTTTTAGTGTTCGATCAATTTTAATTCGATTATTTGGCATTCGATTTGGCGTAGTACTCGCCCTACCTACCTAAGTAAAAAAAAAGCACATGCCCGTCTCCTGGTTCTAAGCTACCTCCCCACCAATTTTCAGCCAAATTGGTTTAGCCGTTCCTGCGTTATAAATAGTGTACAGTTCGTGCCACGAAAGATGAGACTTGGCGAGTGTCAGTATGGGGAGCTTGCGCAGGTACTAGTGTACGAAATAGTTATCCATAATTTGTATATCTATTCAGAGATTTTTCGATGACATTGGAATTAAAACAATATACAAAAATTCTTCACAATATTTATTACAAAATAATAAAGTTGGAGGTCAAGTCTCATCTTTCGTGGCACGAAGTGTAACTAACACGGCTTTCTTTTATATACATTATATTATATAAAATATATGTAACCCTAGAGTTATGGGATACAAAAAAAAAAACAGGTTGTATAGATTAGTTGCCTACTTACTCTTTCGTGTAATTAAAATAAGTAAAATATTGAACAGGGGTCATTGAGCTCATTGATAATTATGCATGATTTAATAACAAGTTTTAAACATAATTTTGTTGATAATGTGATATAAGCTTGTACAGCTGACTTTTTGGTGATTTCAGGGTTGATGGTGTAGTAAAAGTTGTTCAAAATAATGAGTTCAATAACCCTTTTTCGAGTTTTGAGTTGTTTTAATTACCTACACCTTTTTCAAAAAATACTTGCTTATTCCCGCAACTTCGTCCGCGTTATCATTTGTTGTCGCAGGTGCAAAAGACACCATCACGCCTGTATTCCCCGAAGGGTTAGGCAGAGGTGTACCAATGTACACGTGGGTGTACCCACGAGTGTGTGGGTGCGAACTGTGGAGTTCGCCGGTATATTTAGGTCCCATGTAATAGGGGGCGAGCCTATTGCCATTAACCGGGCACAAATCCAAACTCCGAGCTGCTACTGAGAATTTCATAGAAAAACCCAATAACACTTTTTGCTCGACCTGGGAATCGAACCCAGGACCCCTTGCACAGCAGTCGCACTTGCTACCACGAGACCAACGGGGCAGTGTGCAAAAAACACTTGCCAGCAAAATGAGATTTGAATCTGATTTTGTTCATTACATACGACTTTTTTTTACATATCATACCATGAGGTGTACCAATGTACACCTACAGTTCGCCGGTATGTTTTTAGGTCCCATGTAATAGGGGGCGAGTCTATTGCCATTAAACGGGCACAAATCCTAACTCCGAGCTGCTAACGAGAATTTCATGACACTCCAATAACACCTTCTGCTCCACCTGGGAATCGAACTCAAGAACCCTAGCGTAGCAATCGCGCTTACGGCCACTAGGTTAACGAGGCAAATTAAGTTAATTAATAACAAAAAGAAATGACTAAGTTACTCTTTATAACATTAGTTTTCTGCCAATAAAATCGGTTCAACCATTTTGGAGATTACTCGAAACAATCAAATAGACATCATCTGCTTAACCTTTTCCCAACTATGTTGGGGTCGGTTTCCAGTCTAACCGGATGCAGCTGAATACCAGTGTTTTACATGAAGCGACTACCTATCTGACCTCCACAACCCAGTAACTGGGCAACACTTGGTTAGAATGGTTGTCAGACTTCTTGGCTTCTGTCAAAGATCTACGAATGACAGCCGGGACCAACAGCTTTACGTGCTTTCCGAGGCACAGGGGTGTCACACCACCAACTTCCAAACTCGGGGCTGTTACTGAGAAATTCCGAATGGAAAAATCCATTAACACTTTTTGTCCGACCTAGGAATCAAACCCGGGATCCCACGCTCACCAGTCGCGCTTACGACAACGCGACGAGACCAACGGGGCAGTCCAATCAAATAGACAGACAGACGAAAAAAAAAGGTTTGGCATTAAAACCGTGTAAAAATTATAAATGCACTTTTACTAAAAACCTGTTATCTTGACATTACAAACAGATACATTAAATATATTTATTTGTAGGTTTAAAAAAGTAAAATACCAATAAATATATGATAATCTTAAATTTTATTCAAATTATGTAAGTAGGCATACAGATAAAATAAAAACAACAATATGATAGTAATATTTCTAGTTTTTAGGTAAGTTTAAAAAAAAAACGTTGCCCCGATCTAGGAATATCTCTCGTATCGTGGGTTCATTTACAAAAATAAACTCACATACATAAACTGTCAGACCTGGAGCAACAATCTGTAGGCTATACAAATACGTGTTCCGCAGCCAATCGCTCAGCTAAGCCAATCGTGCCGTCAACGCCCACACACAACCCCCTATAATTATAATATATGTATGTGGGATATGTACTACCTCAATAGCAAAACTTTTTGACGTGAAACGTCTTTCAAAACAGAGATAATAATAGATAATATAATGATAATAATGATAGAGGTAATTTGCTAAACCGATGAGACGAAAACACGTCGCCTCGGCGAGGGCTGTAGCTCTGTAACTACGTATCATACGGAATTCATTAACATGTCGTTGGATAGAGCAAAGTAGCCATTACTCAGATCAACTTAATTCAAGCCGCTAGATGGCGCCAGAGTCGCGTCATATATTGCGCAGTTCCATTTAAAAATTAACGCTTATAAAGTACCTACGTTTCACGTTAAACCAAACCGCTGTCATTTGTAGATCTTTGACAGTCGTGACGGATAGTCAGAAGCCAAGAAGTCTGACAACCAGTTTAACCAAGAAGTATCGTGTTGCCCAGTTACTGGATTGTGGAGGTCAGATAGGCAGTCGCTCCATGTAAAACACTGATATTGAGCTGCATCCGGTTAGACTGGAAGCCGACCCCAACGCAGTTGGGAAAAGGCTAAGCAGATGATGATGTTTCACGTTAAACCAACGGCTGTGTACCACGACACAGCCTCACCCGTTTTTTTTATTTTATTTTATTGCTCTACTTAGATATTGAGTAAGATAATAGCAGCTAATGCCTCCTTTCTAAGCTGATCAGAGATCCTGAGACAGGTTTGAGTAAGAAGTCTATTTTAAGCTTCAGCTCATTAATATCAGCTGTGATCTTGAATCTTCGGATTACATGTGATAGCGTAGTTTTCATTGATAGTGTCGCGAATGTCCTTCCTGGGAAGAAAAAGCAGAGGATTAACACTTTTAAATCTAAGGCCACTAACTTTCACCATAAATCACTAAACATATTTAGCGCTATATGTGTTTATATTAAATAAATAAATAAATATCTTGGGACAACTCACACACGGCTATCTGATCCCAAGCTAAGCAGAGCTTGTGTTATGGTAACCAGACAACTGATATAGTTTATAAATACATACGTATTATAGATAAATCACACCCAGACACAGAACAAACAATCATGCTCATCACAAAAAGTTTGTCCTGGGTGGGAATCGAACCCACGACCTCCGGCTTACCAGTCAGGGCCACTAACCACTAGACCAACAGGCCGCAGGCAGGCAGGTATTATAATTCTGTCACTGTCACCTTCTAATAATGTGACAGGGATGCAACGTTGTTCTAAATATGTTTAGGCACTAAGTCTCAATTTGTAAAATTTTACATTTAACTCAAAATCAATAGGGTTTTTTAGAAGTTATGTCTTGGATTAATGGTGTCTAGTAACCAATTGGCGTTCAGGTGTTTTGACAAAAAATATATAAAAGTGACCTACCCATACAAGCTCTCTTTCCTATGCTGAATCCAGCGAACATATTCTGGTTGGGTGGGTTCGTGGGGTCCAGCCATCTTTCTGGCCTGAACTCCCTAACGTCAGGACCCCAACGGTCGTGGTAATGGATGCCGTAGATTAGAAGGGCGCACTGACTGCCTGCACGCATTGTATAGTTCTCTGAAAACGGTTTTTGAGAAGTTAAGAAGTGGATACAAGGAAACAGAAGATTTTTGAAAGTTGCATAGGTACCAAGGCAAAAAAACAACTTACATTAAAAAAAATTTGAAAAAGCAATTATGTACTTAATTTTTTATTATTAATAATTGTAATTAGTTTCGAAAGTTACTTTGTTTATGAAAATATTTATTGTATTGCCATCGACTTCCGAAACTATAATTATTTTTATTTTATTATACTTATTAATATAGAGTTGGTTGTTTTTTTTTTGTATCCAGACTCTTTAAATATTATTTTTTTACATTATTCCCGCAAAGACGATTATTAAAGCCAAATAAACATAACGCCTGAACATTTTCTTATAGGAATGTATTGCATAATCTTTATTTATTGCTCTGACGTATTTAACAGGTTGAGAATGAGTGTAAACGGTAATGCATACCAATAAGAATTGAAAAAATACAAACGATATGAAGAATGGATTGTATTAAAGTTAGCATGGCAAGAATATCCATTGTTTTTAAGACGTCGCACCATTCTAGGAAATTCTCCTGTATTGTAGGTGCGTTTACAAATATTTAAACTTACATACACAAACAGTCAGACTCGAAACAATTATTTGAAGGCCATACAAATATTTGCTCTGTGAGGTGACCGAACTCGAGACACACAGCTCAGCCACTGCGCTAACCGTGTTGTCAATCTAGCCATAATAATATTGTAATTATCATCTTTATCATAATCAATTGAGTGATTACACAGATGTACGTAAGAAAAAAGAAGACATGCATTGGCATTTGAAAACCAATTGATTTATTCGTAAAAGAATTTTTTCTTGCTGATGGGAAATCATCAAATGCTCTCACCCCCTGGGCGGGGCGGGAGGGAGTGTCAGACTTTTACTGATTAAAACCCATCCATGTTCCTTCTTGTGCCCTTTGCGTTCCGGGGCGCGGTATATCTTTCGAACAATCCGCAGAGGCAATAGGATAAGAGTAACTTACTTAGTTGAACATCTTTATCCACGTATCTGAGCCCCACCGGTCCAGTCGGATACAGTCTTAACGTCTCCTTGATGACAGCGTCAGTGTATACCATCTTAGGCAGGTCCTCCTTAGTGACATCCCTGTCTGTGCCTTCGAATACATCTTGTAATCTGGAACAAGAAATATAAATGGCCTCAACCGGAATTTTTTTTTGGAATATTGAGTTGTATAAAGGGTAACATTTGGGACATACCAGATACCATTACGCCTGTATTTCAAGATGGGTTGGGCAAAGGTGTACCAATGTACACCCACAATGCGCGGGTATGTTTAGATCCCATGTAATAGGGAGCGAGCCTGGTTGTTCTGCTCGTTGGAGCGAGCCAATTGCTATTAACCGGGCACCTTCTCTCATCCTAACTCCGAGCTGCTACTGAGAATTTCAGAGGAAAACCCAATAACATATATTTGCTCGACCTGGGACCCAGGACCTCTAGCGTAGCAGTTGCGCTTAGGACCACTAGGGTAATAAGGCAGTTACTTGTTGTAATGTTCTAAAATACTTCTTTTCGAGTCAATTTTTTTATATTTTTTAATAAAAAATATACCATCACGCCTGTATTCCCCGAAGGGTTAGGCAAAGGTGTACGGATGCACAGAAACATTTCGCCGGTATATTTAGGTCCCATGTAATAGGGGGCGAGCCTATTGCCAATAACCGGGCACAAATCCAAACTCCGAGCTGCTACTAAGAATTTCATAGAAAAACCCAATAACACTTTTGCTCGACCTGGGAATCGAACCCGGGACCCCTTGCACAGCAGTCGCACTTGCGACCACGAGACCAACGGAGCAGTTTTTTTTTAAATCTTATATTTTTTTGGCCAAATACGTGGCCACGTTTATCGCGGCATCACTTATTATTAGTGCAGGTGTAGGGACACTTTGGGCACATACTTACTCTTGATACATCTTCTCTTGGGCTTCAGGATATGTTCCCAGCATCATCATAATGTACGCCAATAAACACGACGTGGTATCATATGACGCAACAATGGCTGTGTCGACCTCTTCCCTAATCTCCTTATCAGTAAGAGTGTTCTCTTCTGCTAACTCTAGTAGAAGGTCCATCAGGGCTTTGCATTTGATACCTGGAACAATTAATCAAATTATAGAACAGTCCGCAAGGCGTAAGCTGAGCTTTGCATTTCTGTGAATGATTACGAAATAGAGAGTTGTCCAGATAAAACTGGTTTAAACCAAGCAAAGGACGCGTCGTACTCTAGGCCGGCGGCACACCTACAACAATCACGCCTCTATGCCCCGGGTTAGGCAGAGGTGTAACAATGTACACACACAGTTCGCCGGTATGCTTTTAGGTCCCATGTAAAGGCCTATTCAAACCTGAGCGATATTCGCTGCCGCTGTGGGTAGAGGTACATACCGCGCGGATTTCGCTCAGGTATTTAGTATCAAGTACCGCGGCTAGAGCGACCTGAGCGATATTCGCTGCCGCTGTGGGTAGAGGTACATACCACGCGGGTTACGAACGGTAGCGAATACCGCTTAGGTCTGAACAGTAATATTACCGCATACCCACTGGGTTTTCTCTGCCGCAGACGGTAGCGAATACCGCTTAGGTCTGAATAGGCCTTAGGGGGCGAGCGTCACACCTACCCTATCTATATGGACACTCACACAAATGCAAAGCTTACCTACTGAATTATCGCCTGCTTTAAATGAATAGCAAATTTTGCCTAGATACAACATGCTACGAGTTCTTCAATAGGCAGAAAATCGTGAGGTTAATTTTTAAAAAAAGTGATGTGGTTTAAAGGGTTAGGGTGCCGGTGAAATTACAGACACATGAGACATTTCAACTTTGTCTCTGGGATCGCAACGCATTTACAAGATGTCTGGTATTGCAGATGTATATAGGTAGCGGTGACCGCTTAACAACCAATGGGCCGCCGCGTTGTTTGCCATCCAACGATATTAAAAAAAAAGTACCATACGATTTTAAACTAGGTATGTGGTGATGCTTGCAATTATAGCTCGTGCTTATTAACTAGAGATCTTGCAAGAGTAGACTATACAACAGCGCGAAACGAATTCTAACCCCAAGCTACTGAGAATTTTATATGAAACCCAATAACACTTTGCTCGACCTAGGAATCGAACCCAAGTCCTGGGCGTAGCAGTTGCTCTTGGGACCTATGTTACCTGTGCTCTTCCGATTCTCCTCCCACTCCGATTTTGGGAGGCTTTCCATCAATTCCTTTTTTCTTTTGATCACCTGTTGGTTATTTAAATTTCATTAGTAACGACTGTGAATCTACTAGTGCGCCACACGATACAAATAATGGTACTGTGTCTGAGTTTTTCATGCATATCACCTATTCCTTTTTGTAATTAAGAATAAGAATAAGAATAATTTATTGGTCCATTGTTACAACACAGAATAAAAATGAAAGTACTTATAATTATTATCGCTATGTAACAAATTAAATTTAAAAAAGTGTTATAAATTGTATGGCGGTCCCCAAACTAGGCAGCGCCCGTTTTTTTTTGGGGCAATTGCACTGCTATGTTGCGCAGAATATTCTAAAGAATTCTCAGAAAGTGTGTACTGAGTCTATATCGTGTGGATGGTACGTAGATAAGTAGGAGGAAAATAAAATTCATAAATATTAAAGTTTTCAGGGGGGTATTAAGAAATATACACGTATAATAAATATATGATAATAATATCTCGCGCGACCTATCACGCAACCTGAAATATTAATTCCCCTGTGAAATTTTTTACATACATAATATGTAGAAAAGCCTTTCCATATGGAAAGGCTTTAAGTATACAGTCATCAGTAAGTAGGTACTGTAAGTAGAGGACAATTCGGGTTTAAACAAATAATTAAAGTACTCATAAAAAAAAAACACGATAGCAAAAACATTGTAATGTTCAAACTTGATCCTTTTTTGAATTTTTGGTTGTTTTATAGTCAAGTTTTTTGATATTTTGTTTTTTTCCCCCTGTCTGAGTTTTTTGTTTTTTAAATTTGTTTCCTCGAGCACTTTATTTTGAATACGAATAAGTCGACGAAACGACCCCTGTATTTTGAATACGAATAAGACTGCTACAATTTTGTGCAATTGGGTACAACGACTTTCTTGTTTTAGGGCTTTTTATAAATACTTAGAAAAGCAGTCGGGTTTTTTAGTTTTTTAAATTACCGTTTTTTATTTACCCATTACAAAAAAAGTGTACAACGCCGCTAAAGAAGTTTTCACTTCAAAAAAGATCGTCTTTCTGAAAAAGAAATAATACAAAACACTAGGTAATAACTCACAGCAGCTGACATAGCATTCAAGACTTTGACCACTTCATCCTGCTTCTTCTTCAGATCAGTGAAGCTGTATATAAGGTCGCTCTGGAGCCAGAAGTTGGAGAACCTTAGCGCTATGATGTTCAGGATCTGGTCTACTGCGGCCATGTATAACTTGTTGAAGTCCTTGTCTTCGTCTACTGTTATTCCGAAGGCAGTTACTGAAAGAGGCAATAAAGGAGTAAGTACGAAATTATTGCTATTTGTATTATGTTTTGCTCTTTGCTTTAGTCAAAGTCAAACGATTTATTTCAATTATACTCTTTTACAGGCACTTTTAAATTGTCAAGAAGAGACATAAAGTTGAAGCAAGTTGCTTGTTCTAAAACGTAGGTCTCTAAGGAGAAAAACGATCAAGAAACTTCACAGGCACTCTTTTCAATTTGGTTTTAACACAATCCTGGTTACAATATTCTTGTTGCTTCTATGTATATGTGAAAACAATGAAGGTGATTCATATTCTACAATAAAAAAAATAAGATGTATGCCATGGCTTTTAAAAGTTGACCAATCCGAACTGATAGTGTCTAAGCCTGCAAGCTAGAAGCCGAGTTTAAACTGTGATCCCTTCTTTTTGTGACGTTTAATAATCCATTGCTTCATTACGATTGTAAATTCATGGGCTCAATCAGGCAAATAACGCAACGAACGTTGTTGAAGAAAGTGTGGCTCACGTAATTAGGCGGTCCTTCGCCTGGTCACTCCCCGGTCGTGTGGGGTAGACGTCCCATTGGACTATGAGAGCAGAGGAAGAGGGAGTACACCTGTGTTTGCACACACACTTATACACTATACGTATGCGTATTTCGCTAGTCTCCATTGAAAAAGGCCACCGTGACCAAAATTCATTGTGGTGACCATTTAACATCAGGTGGGCCATCGGCTTGATTGCCATGCAATGATATAAAAAAAAAGTTTTGACTTGGAGAATCCACCATTATTTAAATACGATTGTTTTTTAATGTAAGTACACGTTTTGCATTTGTTATAATATTAATTTAATTTGAAGAATTTATGAATATTAATGGGTAAAACTTTATATCGAATCTATTTAGGAATGTGTTAGTGCGCTAAATTGGACTAGAGTCAAAATACAAAACTGCCGATTCTTGATGTGAATTTGGACCTTCGAGGAATATTAATTTGTGTATCACTGTGCTTAAGATAGCAATTACCATCGCAAGTATTCGCATTTTTTTGTGACAACCTTAGACGTAGCAATAGATACTTATTAGTCTTTTTTTAGCATCCGCTTATTATAACCGGCCACTACAAGACATAGGTCATTCAACTTGCTCCTCAACACCTCTCATCCATCAGCCATCCAGTGGAGATTGTTTCACCACATACCCCCGTTACATTAAAAAATACTTTTCGTTGAAAATTCGACCATGGGAGCAGGCACTAACGTATATTTTCAAGGGCGTCTTTTTGTCAACGAATTCTTCTTATTAACCGACTTTAAAAAAGAAGGGGGGACCAATTCGGTTGTATTTTTTTTCTATATTTTTATTTTATTTTGACATGCTCGGAGTTTCTCTGAAGAACAGAACGTTCGCCAGAGAACTAAAGTCATCGAGATTGCTCGCAGAATTAGTACGATAAAGTGGAAGTGGGCCGATCATGCCTACAGACGGACAGATGGTCGGTTCAGCAGATACGTGTTGGTGTGGAGACACACGCACAGTACGTAAGCACAGTGGGGGACGCCCTGCTGCACGGTGGACCGACGATTTAAAAAATGTGTAGGGCAGTGGATGTATGCCTGGTGCCCAGGACCGGGATGGTTGGCGCTCTTTGGGAGAGGCCTACGTACAGCTGTGGACGGCGGTGGATGTTTAAAATTAATATTAATTAAAGCAGGCCATACTTACAGCACACTGTCTCCAAAGCCACATGCTTCAACGACGCGAGGTGGTCGAACTTTCCTCTACCGACTTCTGAATCAAAATGGCTGACCTGTTGTCGCGCTTGAATGTTGAACACTCCTAAGAAACTGTGCAACACCTGAAGACTGAATGCTGGATTTAGGAGCTTACGGTGTCTCCTCCATACTGGTCCTGTTGAAATTAATAAGTATGTATGTAGTGACAAAGGTGGAAAAGAATATGCTTCGATGGTTCGGTCATGTTGAGAGGATGAGTGAAAGACGACTAATAAAAGGAATTGATTTGGAAGATGTGACTGGCAACGCCGAGAGGACGCCGGAGTCCGACTCGCACTTGGCCGGTTTTTTTTATACATATAAATATGGGAACGAACACCTTATACCTGGAGGTAGGTAGGAGGTAGAACTTGTTTAATAAATTAAATGATGAATATGTACCTGATGCTAATACAAGACCTTCTCCCATCCATGGTTTTCCAAAATCGTAGGCAAAGTGTTTGTGTAAGCACGCATTGGCTGCTGTTACACTGTCCTCAGGATCGGAGATGACTGAAACAAAATCATCACCATCATCATTTAGTCAAAAGTAGTAGAGATTTAGAGAAGAGTCATTTAGAAGAAGAGAGAGAGTTCTATTTTCGTTAGAAGTAGTAGTAGAGCTCCTTGTGAAGGAGCTTTTATACTAGTTACTGCTACTTTACTGCTAATTATGGCGAAAAGCAGCGTTGCTTTTTTTTTATTTATTTTTTTATTGACGGGAAATCATCAAATAACTTCCCTCGCCCTGGGCGGGACGGGAGGGAGTGTCAGACTTTTACTGACTAAAACCCGTCTATGTTCCTTCATGTGCCCTTTGCGTTCCGGGGGCGCGGTATCTCTTTCGAACAACCCGCAGCCCCGGCAGGGAGCAGCGTTGCTGTGTTCCGGTTTGAAGGGTGTGGGTGCCGGTGTAATTACAGGCACATGAGACATTTCAACTTTGTCTGTGGGATGGGAAAGCATATGTAAGGCATCTGGTATTGCACATGTCTTTTTGGAAATCTGTGGGGAAGGCCTATGTCCAGCAGTAAACGCACTATGGCTGATGATGATATTTTATTATTACAAAATCTGATAAAGTAATAATTATCTATAGTTTACAAACACTTTTGAGTTGTCAAGAAGTCAGAAACACAGGTCAGATAGTTGAAGCTAGTTGCTCGTTTGGAAACGTAGATAGGCCTCTATGGAGAAGAACGAGCAAGAAGCTTTACAAACACTCTTTTCAACTGTACTTACATGTACTTACAGAAACCTACATTAGTTTTATATTATTTAGTAGTAGAAAAGAGCGTCTGTAGAGTTTCTTCCTCGTTCTTCTCCATAGAGACTATGTTTTAGAATGAGCAACTAGCTTCCACTTTCCGTCTAACTCATCGACAGTTCAAAAGGGTCTGTAAATGGTCTAATTGAAATAAATGTTTTGACTTCGACTTGACTGCACCGTTGGCCTCGTGGTCGCAAGCGCGACTGATGAGCCTGAGGTCCTGGGTTCGACTCCCAAGATAGGCAAAAAGTGTTTTTGGGTTGTTCCATCAAAAATTTCTCAGTAGCAGCTTGGAGTTTGGAAGTTGGTGGTCACAATCCCGTGCATCGGAAAGCACGTAAAGCCGTTGGTTCCGGTTGTTATTCGTAGATCATTGTCAGTCGTTACGGATAGTCAGAACCCAGGAAGTCTGACAACCAGTCTTACCAAGAGGTATAGTGTTGCCTAGTAACTGGGTTGTGGAGGTCAGATAGGCAGTCGCTCCATGTGGGTCATTTCACGCAGGCTCAATTTTTTACTAATTTCGGTGGATTTTTTTATTTGTAGGTTTTCGGATGAAAAAATAAACTTGTTTTATTCTAGAACACATTAGTATTCTAGATATTTTAGTAAGAAACAAACAACTGTAGTTGTTTTGAAAAAATGACTTCCACCGAAATTTCCAACCCACCGAAATTGAAAATTGTTCACCGAAATTGCAACACCCACCAAAATGGAATTTTCGTATTGTAGCATGACAGTTATTAAACAAAGAACAACTTAGCCGTTGTCAACATTATGTAACGGCTGCACAGGCGGGTATAGCAGGTGTAAAATAAGTTTATTTGTCTGTATTCGATACTGCATCTTTTGACATGGATCATAGACCACATTTAACACATTTACTAAATTAACTTTAGAATATGTACGTATTTTTAAAATATGTACAACCTCTCACAATACTACCCTCCAAAGTTTATCCAATTAATTGTAATACCTCTCAGGTGTAATAGTAGAATACCGCACCGAGCAGTAAGTTACTTCTTGTTCCGCCGAGTGTGATTGGAGCCCGAGCGTTAGCGAGGGCTCTAAGGGCACGCCTCGATTGAGGCGGTAAGTCCCCTCTTTGAGGAGTGGCTAGAGCGGCGCCACGGCGCCCTCACCTACCGCCTGACGCAGGTCCTCACCGGACACGGATGTTTCGGGAGGTTCCTGCACCTCATCGGGCGGGAGGAAACGCCCGGGTGTCACCATTGTGAGGATCGCCCCGAGGACACGGTGGAGCATACTTTGGCGGTGTGCCCTGCTTGGGCTGAGCACCGCCGAGTCCTCGAGGCGGCCATCGGCGACGGCGCCCTCTCGCGTCCGGCACTGGTTCAGGCCATGGTCCGGAGCGAGGGGGATTGGGAAGCAGTCGCCTCCTTCTGCGAAGCTGTAATGCTAGAGAAGGAGGCGGCGGGACGGGAGAGGGAAAGGAGGGTCCCCCGTCCCAGCGGCCGCCGCGGTAGACGCTCCGGGCGTCGGGAGCCGCGAGACAACTCCCGGCCACCGTAGGCGCGGGTCTGTGGACGGTGAGCAATGGGTAGCTCACCGTCCGTACGTTCACTGAATAACGACAGACCGTGTCGACGGCGCGTTCGTGTTCCACGCGCGCCTCAAAGAGATGTCAGCAAACTTGGATGGGGCCACTGAGGGCCGATGCCTGCCGGGGCTGCGGGTTGTTCGAAAGAGATACCGCGCCCCCGGAACGCAAAGGGCACATGAAGGAACATAGACGGGTTTTAGTCAGTAAAAGTCTGACACTCCCTCCCGCCCCGCCCAGGGCGGGGGAAGTTATTCGATGATTTCCCGTCTATAAAAAAAAAAAAAAAAGCGAGGGCTCTAATAACACTAATGCAACAAGAAGTCACGTCGAGCGAGGTACATAATCTGCTTTTCTTTCAACTACAACACAAAATCATTCATCATTCATCATTCAACTGATCCGTTCGAGATGCATCCAGAGCATCAGATCTATCCGATCCATCCGAGATGCATACGATACATCTCTTTCATCCAATTCATCCGGTGCATCCGATGCATCCGAGATGCATCCGATACATCCGTTTTTCATCCGATTCATCCGGTGCATCAGATATATCTGTTTCATCCGATTCATCCGGTGCATCCGATCCATCCGAGATACATCTGATTCATCCGTTTCATCCTATGCATCTGATCCATCCGAGATACATCCGTTTCATCCGATTCATCTGTTTCATCCGTTTAATCCGGTACATTCGTTTCATCCGATTCATCCGTTACATCCGTAATGGATGTATCGGATGCATCCGATCCGTCCGAGATGCATTCGATAATCCGTTTCATCCGAGATGCATCATGCATTAGACCCAGCCGATGCATCAAATCCATCCGATACAACTAAATGGTTTTTCATTCTTTCTTTCTTTCTTTCTTTCTTTCTTTCTTTCTTTCTTTCTTTCTTTCTTTCTTTCTTTCTTTCTTTCTTTCTAATCGATCCCATCCATCCTATCCATCGAATACAGAACCTCACATCGGTTAAAGAAAAAAACAGTGCAGTAAGTATGTATTTTCATTACTGCATCGCGAAAATACATACTTACTGCACTGTTTTAGCGACGCAGCAGTGACGAGCTTACTGCTGGCATTTTAGGTAGGTAACTACGATTTACCTAGGTAATTGGAAGAAAATATCTTACCAAACTCACATGAACCCACAGCCATTTTAGTATTGATGCAATATCGGTGGCTAAAACTTACCACCGAAACCACCGATATTGCACCACCGAAATGAGAAACATGAAGAAAAAATTAAATAAAAACAAAACTATTTATGCTTTAGGTATTTAAAATATATGGTCGCTAAGGGTACCCATTAACACATAACATACTCGCGTACCCTACCGTAAAAAAATAACATTCATTCGTACAGTAACCCACCGAGATTGCATAATTTCGTATTCCCTCTTGGAAAAAAAAAGTACTTAGGTATTGGCGCAAAACCTCGACAGGATCGGACACCTCACTACTGCGCAAGAGCACGACTGGGCCTACGTGTGCGCAAGGAGATTGTTCGTTAGAATAGACTTGTTTACGTTATAGATCGATTTCAACAAAACACACCGATATTGCACTTTTCGCGTGGACATTCCTTATCATAATGGTTCTAATGTCTGTATGATAACAGAAGTAAAGGAAGTAATAAATATGGTTGCTTTATGCATAGACCAACATAATAATGTGCAATTTAAGTACTAAATTTCCTTCACAACGTATTTAATGAGGTAAATGCGCTTAAAAGTGAATCGCGGACATACCACCGTTATTGAGAAACAGACATATTTCATTTTTTTTTAAATTCATATTTCAGAGATTTTTATTTATTCTAGTGCCTTCATATGAGCTAGTTTTCATATTACACGAAAAAATATAAAATGGTCTTATATATATGTCGCATCCGGCAAGTGACGTTTACAACAAAACAAGGCACGCCACCTAGCGGCAACTATCAAGACTAGAGTTGGCGCGCTTTGACAGAGTCGGGGCGTTTCCAGTCGTTTACATTATTCAAGAAAACGCGCCAAGACGAGGATTCTGATCTTGGTGATCGACCAGTGAAGTCGCTTCGGAACTGTCCTACGTTTTGTTGAGTTAGAGTTTCAGTTGTTAATTGTAATTAGTTATTTCGAAGAGTAAAGTGATTAATTGTCTAAGTGAGTGTTATTTATTTGCACGATTACCCATATAAACCCGCCTGATGGCTGATCGTAGCTCGAACCAATCCTTCTGACTCCGACATCAGAAGGGGGATTCAAATCGAGCAAATAAGAAAACACGCGGTGATAAAATAACCTTGAAAACTCACAATAGTGGTTATTTTTGAAATACAAAACCAACCAAGTGGCAGTTACTTTTTGAAATGCAACAACAACAAAGTGGCGGTTATTTTTGAAATGCAAGACCAACAAAGTGGCTGTTATTTTTTGAAATGCAAGACCAACAAAGTGGCGGTTATTTTTTGAAATGCAAGACCAACAAAGTGGCTGTTATTTATGAAATGCAAGACCAACAAAGTGGCGGTTACTTTTTGAAATGCGAAACAAACAAAGTGGCAGTTCCTTTTTGAAATGCGAAACCAACAAAATGCACGTGCTGATACAAACTCTTAGAACCAAACCAGTGAATAGCAAGGTCACGCATGCGGCAGGCTGGGACACAAACAAGCGGATTGTTACACGAAGAAGGATGTCAAGAAGCCGTTGCCTGTGCCGGCTACTCCGGGCGCCGCCGGGCGGCGACAACAAGGCAGCAGCAGCGACAACAAGGCAGCAGCAGCGACAACAAGGCAGCAGCAGCTCAATGGTGTCCGTCAAGAGAGGCTGCAGCAGCGGCGGGAAGCGAGCGACGCGTTGAAGTATGCTACGTTAGAAATCCTTACGGGTGTGCTCATGAATACCGGTGAGTCGTGTCCATTTTATTACGATTCTGGTGCCGAATGTTCTTTATCAAAGATAATGTTGTGTGAACATTATCCCCATTGATCTCGTGGTCGCAAGTACGACTGCTGTGCAAGTCCCGGGTTCGATTCCCAGGTCGAGCAAAAAGTGTTATTGGGTTTTCCTATGAAATTCTCGGTAGCAGCTCGGAGTTTGTATTTGTGCCCGGTTACTGGCAATAGGCTCGCCCCCTATTACATAAGACCTAAATGTACCGGCACACTGTGGGTAAGGTAGGTGTACTAATGTACATACTGTACATTAGTACACCTCTGCCTAACCCTTCGGGGAATACAGGCGTGATGATATTATAATGTTGCGTAAAATTTTGTAGCAAGCGTGTTTACATTATTTTAACGGAATCGATCAAGGTCATAGTTTTTCGAGAAGTACCCTACAAATACGAGCATGACAGGCTAAGACGAATGCCTGAGTGCCAAGTTCCTCTAGAAGTAGAAGATGTTGAACCGTGTGATAGTGGTGAATCTTAGTTCGGCTGGTCGGACCGTACCTGTTGCTATTTCGTAGCCGTAGTCCGTTAGAAGTCGGTATCTGCTTTTAGTAGTCCGTGGATACGCGGTGTGCGGGTGGCACAGGCGGAGGTCGGGTCTTGTAGAGACCATAGGGTCCGTGAGACTCGGCATTCAAGAGAATTGAATGAAACAAACGCGAGGTTTGTTGGAAGGGCTTAAGGAAAAGCCAGAGGCCACGAATAAAATTCCTGCTTTGCGTTTTTATGATGCTCTAAGGATGATTTAGTAATTGCTCTAGTATTTGTAGTTGATCTAATCGTTTAATTAATTAAATTGTTCAGTTTAGATTTTTGATGTAGGTAGAACTAAAACAAAATTATTGTGGTAAGAAATTCGTTTTCATTTCTAAAGTTATTTTAAGTTTGTGACAGGAGTGACCGAACGGTATGTACTGCGCTATTTATCTTGTTACAGAGTAAACACATGAGGTCGTGGTCTGGAAAGACCGTAGTGCGTAGTCAGTGGATGATGCACACGGGCGATCTACTTGGTGGATGCGTACTGGATCCATGCGCTGGATGTGTGGGAGCAATGCGATTGCTGGTCAGCTGAAGAGCCGTGGTTTTAAAGGTTTCGAACGACTATGGTACATGACACATGGTATGGTATGGTATGGTATGGTACATGGTAATGATTATTGTATTTTCAATGATTCCCAATTTTACAAAGTTAGTAAATTTACCCGCTAAAGCATTGATAATTTGCATTCATAACTTTATTTTTTAAGTTTATTCAGATTGTTTACTTGTGAGGTTCCCGTTAAGACAATAAACGAGAGTAGTGAGTAAAGTGATAGTGCTAGTGAGAGCACTGATGTTGTTGTTGATTGAAGTATTTTGACGTGATTTGTTTGACTATTGTTGACGAGTTGTGTGACCTTGGCTGGAGGCCTTGAGTACACTTGTGAAGCCTTGGTGGGAGTGCCTTGGCGAGACGTTTGACTTGTTATTGGTGGCCTGGCCATGGTGATTTGGCAGGTCGGTGATAATGATTTTGACTGTGGACTATTGATGACTTTTTGGTTAACAACAATTGGTTTTCTTTGAATTTTTGGTGATTTTTGATAACACGTGTGTAACTGGAACGTCTCATTGTTTTTGTTATTGTTTTTATCAATTTGAAAGAGTTGCCTAAGTTAGATGCCAAGTACAGAGGACCATTTCAAATCGTAGAGGTCCTAGACGGAGATCGTTACCTTTTAAAGTCGTTAGTTAATAAGCGTATTTACAAGTATGCACATGATCGCGTTAGAAAAATGCCTGAAGGCCAAGTACCAATTGAGGTTGTTGAGGAGTCAAATTAAATTGTTTGTGTGTGTGAGAAGTACAGGTTCTAGATTCGTTGGGTCGGAGACCGTACCAGAGTATCGTAGCCATAGCCCGTTAGAAATCGGCATCTACTTGCTAGACCGTGGGTACGTGGTACGCGGTAGCTCTGGGTAGTATGGTCGGGTCTAGCCTCGAAGCCAAGACCGTAGAGTCAAGGACGACTCGGCATTCCTGCGGGAAGTGCATATGTGACAAATGTGTGGCAGCTATGTTATAGCTGTGATTGTTGACCGCGAATTAGATACCTGTGGCTTTGTTGTTAGTTCATTAATAACATTGGATCGATTGATAAAATTATCAGTGAACATAATCCTCAATAGTACTTGGACACTGTTTGATTTCCATGTTGCTATTTAATTGTGTACCTAGCTATTGTTTTAAATTGATTTTGCTATTTTGAATAATTGGAGGTTTGATGTAATTGTTAGTTAAGTAAACAAACTTTACAGTTCAAATTTCTTTTATTGTAAGCCATGGTCGAACGTATACTGTGCTGTTGTAATATCATTTCAGACTAACACACGAGGACGTGTGTCCTCGCAGGATGGCCGTGTCGCATCCGGCAAGTGACGTTTACAACAAAACAAGGCACGCCACCTAGCGGCAACTATCAAGACTAGAGTTGGCGCGCTTTGACAGAGTCGGGGCGTTTCCAGTCGTTTACATTATTCAAGAAAACGCGCCAAGACGAGGATTCTGATCTTGGTGATCGACCAGTGAAGTCGCTTCGGAACTGTCCTACGTTTTGTTGAGTTAGAGTTTCAGTTGTTAATTGTAATTAGTTATTTCGAAGAGTAAAGTGATTAATTGTCTAAGTGAGTGTTATTTATTTGCACGATTACCCATATAAACCCGCCTGATGGCTGATCGTAGCTCGAACCAATCCTTCTGACTCCGACATATACATTTTACATAGTGATTTCACGCGAAGAACCTCAAAAAACGATGTCGGTGAAACTACCCATGTAAAACACTGGTATTCAGTTGCATCCGGTTAGACTGGAAACTGACCCAAACGTAGTTGGGAAAAGGTTAGCCAGTTTATTTTTGCTTAGACTTGACCTTAACTTGACTAACTAAAAGACTAATCATAAAAATATAGCAATTTAATTTAGAATCATAGTAACTATTAGTTATATAAACTTTAATCGTTACTAAATTATTTGAAACCTATAATTTTTATGCATTATGAATAATTATACTATTAAACTTGTTTTATGCAAAAAGTTAAAGTTTGATTTTATGTTCTTAACCTTTGGGAGTACCGGTCTGTTTGTCGTAAATACATAAAAAAATTAGACAACTATTTCTAGAATTTTCTGTCTTTCTGTTAGTACCGGCTTACCTAGGCTGAACCGATTTTTAAAAAAACACCGAAAACCAGCGCTGTGTTTCTGTGCCTCGTGCACGGGCCACGGCTTAATGCTGAGCATTAGGGTCAGCTCACACGGAGACGCGACGCGACGCGACGCTGCGCGCACACTTTAAAAGAGCTACTCAAAATAAAACTTTATTTTCTACACGAAAAGATACACATTTCATTGTGAGAATTCAGAATAGGAAGCCTCACGCAGCGCTGCGCCTCGTGACGCCTCGCGGCGTAGCGCGATGAAATGTGTATCTTTTCGTGTAGAAAATAAAGTTATATTTTGAGTCGCTCTTTTAAAGTGTGCGCGCAGCGTCGCGTCGCGTCTCGATGTGTGAGCTGACCCTTAGCCGTTTCGCGTGGTAGTGGCTCATATTACATTTTATTAACTATTTATATTTGCTTTTTGTTTTAGTATTTAAGTAGGTTAAGTAAGTAACTTTATATAGTGTTTTTATGTAGCGCTTTCGCCTGAATAAATGGTTTTTCTTTTTTTCTTTCTATTTTGACGGGACTTTTACTGGCATATAGCTGACGGATGTTAAAGATGGACTATCTTTTTTTTTTAAAAAAAAACAAGAATTAGGGTCCCACGCAAGAGTTGTTTTAGTGGGTATTTTCATTAGGAATCTGTATGTAGATGACCTAAGTCTGTATTCCTAATTATAACCTAATAATATAATTACTTAATTTGAATAAGTTAAAAATCATATTTTTTTTTACATAACTTATTAACATAGCGCAGTAGCTGAGCGTTTGGCTGCTGCACTTCGTATCGCGGGTTCGATTCCCGCATGAAATGGGTTCGTAAACCCACCCACGGTAGGTACTGAAGAAATTCATAACGAATGCAATGCAAATGCAAAGCAATGTCTGCTTAGAGTTACTTAAAAAAAGGTATCAATGAATTTCTCGATGATTTATGACAATGTAATACTCGTATGATTGTTTTGTTTTCCCTTCTTTCGTGTATTATTACTTTAATTTAATTGAATTTCTAATGTACCTATTCAATGAATTTTATTTTATTGCAATAATTGTATAATGTTATTTTTAATTTTTCAACACAATGTTATATTGTTATGAAACAAATTACTTATGACTTATGGCCAAAAGCTGAAACTTACCGTAATAGAGGTCCTGCCCAATAAATCCACATATAACACCGCCTCGTGCTAAGGTTTCCTGCGCCAGTTTTTGTACATTCGCCCACAGCTCTGAAAAAACAAATGTATAAAAATATTTCATTTACCTAATAAATGTGAACTAACTCTGTCAGTTTGTTACGCTTTCACGACTAAACCACTGAACCGATTTAGATGAAATTTGGTACCAATGTAGTACCTACACCCACAGTTCGCCGGTATTTTTAGGTCCCATGTATTACGGGGCGAGCCTGTTGCCATTAGCCGGCACAAATCCTAACTCCGAGCTGCTACTGAGAATTTCAAAGTAAAACCTCAACTTTTTGCTCGACCTGGGAATCGAACCTAAGAGCTCCATTGTAGCAGTCGCGCTAATGAATATAGGTTTTATTCCGCAACTGTGTCAGCGTCCGCGAAAACCGACGATTACACGGACGAAATCGCAGGCAAAAGCTAGCCTAGTTATAATAAGTACTATAATCCCCAACTTAATGCGTAATCCTTGATTGCTACTTGTGATTCGCCCTATCAAGATTACATATTGCAACTCGTTAGTCTCGTAGCACAATTGGTCTTGGGTTCGATTCATAGGTCGTACATACTATTGCGTCTTGTGGAACAACTGCGTTGGTAAATTAGAACTTTATGACCGATTTCTAAAAACTTTTTATTATGAAACTCACTTTTGATTTGACTTTTTTTTTTAAACATACCGGCGAACTGTGGGTTTTCATTGGTAGATATCTGCCTAACCCTTCGAAGAATACAAGTGTGATGGTATGTATGTGTGTATGATCGATTCCTCTAAGCCAAAAAAAAAGATCACCAGTTGTCTGACGTGGGTGGAGGTCCACAGACCTTTCATTGACCGACCGATTGTCCAGCGGTTGCCATTGATTGCAATTGCAGCCCTTATATAGAGGGCCAGACGGGCTGATGAGCTAGAGCCATAGGGCTCCGTTCGGACCTTTTGGGCCCTATAAAATAATTTCACTTACTTGTAGTGTTCCCAATTAGTATATGGGCGTGGCCAATAATAGGCAAAACTCCAGGATACATAGGAGGCAGTTTATAAGACTTCAGTCGGCGAAAGTTGGTCTCCCATTTCCACCACGCGTAGAAAAAAATCGACACAGCACACAAAATTAACGCTAACATTGTTTCATTAAATAATAATTATTAATGAAAAATAATTATAAATGAAAAACTATAATAATTAATTTTGAAAAATGTTAATAATTTAACTCTGGATTTCGTTTGTAGGATTTTTTTATTGTACGATTAAATGATTTTGCAAAAGAAATGCAATGTTTTATAGAAAAGTATGGCTACACCATTCAGCTATGCATACTGAGTGCCCCTACAAGAATGGAAGACTTTAGGGGCGTTTTGAATTCAATACGGAATATGAACCGGTTAGGTTCGTGGCATAGAATAGGTTTATCGCGAACGATGCAGGTATGTACAGTCAGCAAAAGAGATAAGTAACCAGTGTCGCCTAATAAATTCATTATTTTTCAAAAACCGATAGAAGTTTTTTAATGAATTTAAATTTTATTAATAGAAAATAAACAGTATATTAATTAAATTAAATTTCATTTATGAACTACCTCCGGTTTAAAAGAAAACTTCAAATATATTAGATGGTTTGGTTACTTATCTCTTTTGTTGACCGTACATGTATATTAAGGTTAGCTAACACAGCCAACGCTATTCTTTTAACACTAGTTGCTGCCCCTGACTTTGTATGCGTGGTTACGTCTTTGGATACTGCACCGCGTTCGTGGGACATAGCGGGATGATAAACGGCCTGTAGGGCCTCATGAATCTGGATATCGTATGCAAAACGACTTTTGACGTTTAATTTTATAATTAGTATTAGTATTGTTAATGACAAAGGCTCGCCCCCTATTACATGGGACCTAAATATACCGGCGAACTGTGGGTGTACATTGGTACACCTCGGCCTAACCCTTCGGGGAATACAGGCGTGATGGTATATTTATTTTATTTTTACTTATTTTATAATTAGTTCTGAAAAATATTTTACAATGGTTTTTTTTTATATGTTTTAAGATAAGGATTGCTACACCATTGCCAAGAGTGGCCCTATATTATTATCATTAATTTATTCTCAGTTTTTTTTTTTGCTGAACGGTATTTTCCTATGCGACTGGGTAGTTTCCGAGCTTAAATTAAAACCCTTTTCTTGTGTTCTTTATATTCCTTTATTTCAATTTTATTTTATTTTTATTATCTGTAGTTATAGCGTCAATAAAACAAATATTCAACATACCATCATCACGCCTGTATCCCCCGAAGGGTAAGGCAGAGGTGTACTTATGAACACTCACAGTTCGCCGGTATATTTTTAGGCCCATGTAATAGGGGACGAGCCTATTGCCATTAACCGGGCACAAATCCTTACTCCGAGCAGCCGGCTTATTCTGTAAGAAATCTCCCTCAGTGATTTAAGGTGAAGTGAGCTAAAACTGGGCTGCCACTATACGATGCTAGGGATTGACAGGTCGCCACACGCTCACTTCACGGAAGGAGGGTTTTACAGAAAAACACCGCTGCTACTGAGAATTTTGTAGAAAAACCCAATAACACTTTGCTCGACCTGGGAATCGACCCAAGACCACTAAAGTTGACCACTAGGCTAACGAGGCAGTTTAAATATTAAACTCTCTACTTATTACGATTCATGAGCTAAAGTCCGATGAAAGACATACGGACAGCGGAGGCTTCCTAGTTAGAAGGAACCTTAAAAATAATGCGATGACATGAATTCTTTTTATTTTTATTTTAACTGCATAGTTGTCTGACAGTGTTAGTGTGTGAGTGTAAATATAAAAGTGTTGAAAGACAGGTTTTAATTTATATTAAAATAGCTTCTACTAGCGACTTCGACGGCGTCGTCATGTTATATAATATCTACTAGCTTTTGCCCGCGACTTCGTCCGCGTGGATTAATAGTTCCCGTTCCCGGGGGATTTCCGGGATGAAAACTATCCTATGTCCTTTCTCGGGTCCTAGACTATATCTGTACCAAATTTCATAGAAATCGGTTCAGTGGTTAAGGCGTGAAGAAGAGACAGACAGACAGACAGACAGAGTTACTTTCGCATTTATAATATTAGTAAGGAATAGTAAGGAATAAGGAATAGTAAGGAATAGTAAGGATGTTACTCGAGAATAATGTAGCTATCTATTGGTGGAAAAAAGGTTAAAATGGTTGTAGTAGCTTTGAAGCTTATTCGGTACAAACAAACAAAAAATATCTTTCTTGTTTATAATATTAGTGTTTAGAAAGAAAAATGTCAAATCTACAGAACATTTTTTAAGAGCCCCGTTGGTCTCGTGGTCGCAAGTGCGACTGCTGTGCAAGGGGTCCCGGGTTCGATTACCAGGTCGAGCAAAAAGTGTTATTGGGTTTTTCTATGAAATTCTCAGTAGCGGCTCGGAGTTTGGATTTGTGCTCGGTTCATAGCAATAGGCTTGCCCCTATCACATGGGACCTAAATATACCGGCGAACTGTGGGTGTACATTTGTACACCTCTGCCTAACCCTTCGGGAAATACAGGCGTGATGGTATATATTTTTTTTATTTCGGGTCCACTTAGTCTATGATACAAATTACAACCAAATCAAATTATTTTATTTTGAACATCTTAAGCGTCTATAATGGCGATGGCATTTAGTTGGGTTTAATGCCATTTGGTTTTAGTTTATTTTTATGCTATCTTATTAATTAAATCTGTTAATCTTGTAGGTATCTAGCATAATTAAAGTCGCAATATAAAAATGCTATTTTTACTAACGCGATCTCAATGGAGACTAGCCAAGCACGCCGGAGATATAATAGTGAACTAGTGTTTGCGCAAACACAGGTGCACTTCTCACAGGGTAACCTAAAGAAGGGGAAGGGGGGGGGGGGGGGGGGGGGGTGAGGTGGAAGAGTGATCTTCCTAGACTCTCAAAGTCCGATGGGGCGGCAATCCGACGCAACCGGGAAAGATCAGGTGCAGGACCAACAACTTTGTCTTTTTTAAGCCACGGGGATGTCACACCACCAACTTACAAACTCCGAACTAAGAAATTTTCTAAACGAAAAATCCAATAGAACTTGCAGCCAGACCTGGGAATCGCACCCAGGAACCCACGCTCATCAGTCGCGCTTGGAACCACTAGCCACTTTGGCAAAGTCAGTATATTAGTAGTATGTAACTATACGAGTACGAATTGTAGAGTTAGTCCGAAAGAGACACCGCGGCTCTGGGGGTCTACTATGAAATGACAAAATCCGAAGTTTCGGCCGAATCTTCGGACGTTACCTACAATAGTTGTAGAAAACGTCCGAAGATTCGGCTGAAACGCAAAGGGCAATAGGAAGAATACGGATGGGTTTTAGTCTGTAAGAGACTGACACTCCCTTCCCTCCTCCTAGAGCGGAAGAAGTCATTTGATGATTTCCCATCCATTAAAAAAAAAGGGGTGTAAATGGGATGTCTTCAAATAGATCCACTTAGTTATGTAGTTTTCTTTATTTTTTCTTTTATATTAAATAACCTTTTTGTTACTATATCTGTGTGCACATGGTTTGTGTCAATAAACTTTTTCTTTCTTTCTTTTTCTTTCACTTGTGGCGAGTGACTGAACGGTGAACAGCTGTGTGATTCTGTAAGACCTCGTTCTAAACTTGGAATCTGAATCCGCTGTGACTTTCTTGATTGGCATTCTAAAAACTCGGTTGATAATTCGCTTTTACACTAGCGCCACTCTTGCGAGCGTGTCAGCGAGTTCAACTAAATTGACGGGGAAATTTTAACAGATAAAGCATGAGATCAAGTAAGAAGTGGCATTCTATACGGTAATTCCACCGTCACTTCGACGCTCACTTCCCACTTCAAAGTGTCAAATAAATCAATGTCATTTTGAACCTTAAGCGAAGTGAGGGTGAATAGCGACGTGAGATGCGAGTTCATGTCTGAATTTTACAGAATCGACGTACAGTTCAGTAGAAAGATTTTTTAAGAAGATTTTTTCAAAGTAGTGTAGTCTTCGGTGTCTATTATTATAAAAAAAAAGAAAAAATGGCATTTTTGTGGTTTCATTTTAAGTACAATTTGCCCGTTGGTCTCGTGATCGCAAGCGCGACTTGTGAGCGTGGGGTCTTGGGTTCGATTCCTAGGTCGGGCAAAAAGTGTGTGCGTGGGTTTTTCCATTCGGAATTTCTCAGTGACAGCCCGGAGTTTGGAAGTTGGTGGTGTGACACCCCCGTGCCTCGGAAAGCACGTAAAGCTGTTGGTCCCGGCTGCCATTGGAGATCTTTGACAGTCGTTACGGATAGTCAGAAGCCAAGAAGTCTGACAACCAAGTCCAAGTTTAACCAAGGGGTATCGTGTTGCCCAGTTACTGGGTTCTGGAGGTCAGATAGGCATTCGCTCCATGTAAAACACTGGTATTCAGCTGCATCCGGTTAGACTGGAAGCTGACCCCAACATAGTTGGGAAAAGGTTAAGCAGATGATGAGGTATATACAATTCTTTTAGGTATAGTATGACAGACTATCTTGGCGGGTTCTGAAGTTAGCCGATTACCAGCGTAGTATATAATTTTAGAAAATAAACGATTTGACTTTGAGTTATGTAAGTAAATCATGACCACGACTTAGAATAATCCCGCTTAGAGAGTTAGGCAGTTAAAACAGATTGGCACTCCTTTAAAATGCACTAATCTATAAATTCCACTAAAATGTCAAAGGTGAACTCCAAATACCTCCAGTTGAGTTGACCTTTAAACTAATATGATTTTTGTAGTTTTGTTTACATACCATCACGTCTGTATTTCCCGAAGGGTTAGGCAGAGGTGTATCAATGTACACCCACAGTTCGCCAGTGTGTTTTGGTCCCATGTAATAGGAGGCGAGCCTATTGCCATTGTTATTTTGAACGGCTGGCCAGAACATGGCTGGAGGTGGACCACTGTGTTGCCTAATTTCTCACAAGTCATGGCAACTTTAAGAGTAAATTATTTTCTTTTAAGCATGTTGCCTTTCCTTTGTGTCAATGTTCTACATCTGACTGTGAATATGAACAATCTGCTCATCACATCTTATGGGAGTGTATTCTTTGGCAGAATGAGCGAAATATTATGTTAGATAGTGAACAGGTTACATCCGGTGTTGTTTATTACGCGGACTTTGTAGAAACTAGAACAAACTTCCGTGCGTTCAGGCGTTTTTGCCATACCTATTACTGGAATCAAATGTAACAGTTCACATTAGGACCCATTAAGTTAATGATAATTGTAATCCGTGGTGCTTGGCAATCTGGGCTTCTCCCAGTTGTAAACATCCCTTTGTGCCTATTGGCCTAATTCTGTTCTGTCTCCTGCTTGTTTGGAGGGAAGTGGAAATTATGTGTTTTCTTACTCCTCCGCTAATCTTTTCTGATTAATTTCGTTGCGGGATCCAAGACAGTTGAATCGTTTCTCCGGGACTCGTCGAGCTACATTGCCTCGGCGCTTTTCTTGTGGTCGCCACTGTTGATTCTGGCTTGCAGAAGTTGCAGTGGTTTGGGAACAGTGTGGTGGGCTTGTCCCATTTAAAAAAAAAAGAAATCAACCATTTTTTAACATTAAGTACTCTTTTAAGTTACCCCATAAGTAAGGTAACGCCATCATCAAAATGTAATGATGGCCTAGTAGTTAAGGCGGCAGGCTCTTATGCACGAGGCCGTGGGTTCGCAACCACACACGGGTAAGTACAAATGTGACTTTCTCCATTTCATATGTACGTTCTACGTTTGTCATGGACATCAATGACTTCGACGTCGGTGAAGGGAAACATCGTGAGGAAACCTAGAATCAAAATGAATACCTGTAAGTCTGAAATCGCCAATTCTCCTTGAGCAAGTGTGGTGATCAATGCTCGTGCCTTCGCTGTATGAGTACAGGCCTTTGCCCTGCAGTAAGACAATAATAGGCTAGTATTATTAACGCCATCTATCGCTAGCCACCTAAACTTCTGTACACTTTATTGTCTATGCTCGGCTTCGGACGGTTTGCGATATGTCCTTAAAACATGGAGAATGGTGTAGTTTCTGGCATTGGCGACAGATGACGCTATTTGTTTTACTGTAACCATTGTAGCTACCAAACGCAACATACCACACCGCTCAAATCAGCGATTTTTCTTTACCGAATGCAAAAAGGTTGGGCTAGGAAACATAATGGGCTTTTACACTTAACTATGGCTACAAAAAAAAAAAAATGGAAAAATAATGGGTAATCCGAGATGGCCTAGTGGTTAAGGCTCTCATGCATGAGATTATCGGTTTGACATAGGGCAACTACCAATGTGACTTTTTCAATTTATATGTACTTTCTATCTTGGATATCACTGACATCAGTGAAGGAAAACATCGTAAGGAAACCCGGACTTTTTATAGTATGTAAATAAATAAGTCTGAAATCATCAATTCTTGAGCAGGCGTGGTGATCAACCCTCGTGCCTTCTTTGTATGAGAAAAACCTTCATTTGTTTATTATGTGAATTGAGTACATTAGTCATTCACGAATCTTTATTTTGTTCTAAAATAAAAATCTATTAATAGACCTAAGAAGGTTATATGCTAATTGTAGTTACGATTAATATAATATGAATATAAATAGAAATGTTGCGTTCGGAAGTGTTAGATGTACCTATTAATCATCAATCAAAGTAAATCATTTCAAATTGTTTGCAAATATTTGATCTAGTTTACATAATATACATAATTACGTAAAATGACATATGACATAGCCGATAACTATGTAAAGTATTATATGCCTTGATTTATCTTTTATGAAAACACTGTTTTTCAGATCTATTAGAGATCGTGTACTGTAATACTAATACAGGTACTACCGATCCAGGGCCGGATCCCAGGGCCCCTTAAATATAAAGGGTCCGCAGCCCTTAAAGAAAAAAAGATATATTGTTTTAAATTTATAGGATATGATTATATTTGATTAGATGAATATAATTTATCACTACACTCTCGACTGTAGTGAGCAACTTAGCCCACAAGTATCTTAATGAACTGTTGTCCTCCTAATTTGTTTCCTAATAGGTATCATGTACATTATTTTAGCCAATAGTGTTTTGACAAAATGGCGATTAGTTTGATTAAAAAGTGGGGCCCGAGTTTACCCAGGGCCCCATAAATTTATGGTCCGCCCCTGTGCCCATAAAATTAAGTAGGTGTTTTTTTTTTAGTGTAATCTTAATGCTTCATTTGCAACCTAAAACGATGGGTTTACAGGTACAAGCTACAGTACAATAGTCATTTAGCTATTTAAAGTTTAATAATAACATTTAAAACATGTTTTCTTAAAAATAGAGCAGGAACAGTCATCTTCAATATCTTCGTACCTACGGGTACATTCCTAGGTATGGTCCCGTACCAGAAATTGACCCCAATTAAGGCTTTTTGCATCGGTTAGAGGTATTCTGAAAAAAAGAAAATATGGTTTTAGAGAAAGGCGCCTGCGAATCTGCGATACATATTGACGTAATTTCAGCAGACTAAGAGTCTACATTTTGTCCGATTTTTTTTCCGGGGAGAACGGAACATATGAACTCTATTATACTAATGCACACGGCCGACAAAAAATCGGTCAAAACTCGGTCGTAGGCGGAGACCCTAATTGGGTTTAGCTTTGCCAAAAAGTAATTACCTATATTACTTTAGTAAAAAAGTATTAATTAGTATGGTATTGTAAATGTAATTCTCCAGACCGATTCCGGCCACGGCGGCTAATCCTAATGCAGACTAGCCACGTACGCAGGAGATATTATAGTGCACAAGTGTGTGCGCAAACACAGGACGTGCCCTCCCTCTTCCCTAACTCTCATAGCCCGATGGGACGGCAATCCGACACGACCGGAGAGAGATCAGAACCAACGGCTTTACGTGCTTTTCGAGGCACGGGGGTGTCACACCACCAACTTCCAAACTCCGGGCTGCTGCTACTGAGAAATTCCTAATGGAAAAACCCAATAACACTCGGAATCGAACGCCTTGCTCAGCAGTCGCGCTTGCGACCGCGAGACCAACGGGGCAGTCAATGGTAATGGTACCATGGATGAATGAATGGATGTTGATTATTGTTGTTGTTGACTGATGATTGTTGTTTGTGATGGATGTTGTTGGATGGATGTTCCATGGTGGTATGGTGGTGGTGGTTGGTAATGGTATGATGGTGGTGGTGGTATGGTATTAGTAACTGGTTGAAGAGATGGTGATAGGCCCCCCGGTGCTATTTTAAAGAGCGATGACCATTTGATCTTATGTGACATTGTCATTATACTAGAAGCTAATAAAACTATCCCATTCATTTTACATAATATTCAAATGTTCCGAATTTCACACGGAGCTGACGCGCAAGTGCGCACGACCATAAGTTTTAATTACATTATTTATAATGATAATATTTTTATATTGTTATTGTCTTAGCACGTATAACTATAATAATATGACATCAAAATACATTTTTGATAGTCTGCCGAAATTCGTATCTGGAGCCCAAAGATGCAGTAAAGGGGGATAAAAAACTTATTGTTTATTTATATTGTTGAATTTCGAACATAAAATTTGAAAAGTTTATTTTAAGATAAATAGTTCAATTTGTGTGTTTAACATCGTAATACAGCGTAATCTGACAGATATTTATTTTTATGAATGAATGAATAAAATAAATAAATATTCTCGTTGATCTCTTGTATGCATAATTATAAACTAAATATTTAAATGATTCGCATAAAAACAAAATACATTAATTTATTATGAATTAAAATTAGTTTTATTAATAATTTTTGCTCTTCACCTAGTCAAATGACATAATTATCAACCTTGACATAGTTGTGTGCACGGAATTATGAACCTTAAAGTGGTCAACATTTTCTGACCGCGACCCTATTTATTTATTTAATTAATATGGAAGACTTGTAACTAAAATAAAAATACTATCAGCAGTAGGTAAATTGGATTGGCAGCCAATTACAGGTCTTCACTTATAAAACACTAGCGAACTGCATTGCGATTCTCTAAGCCTCACTTGGTAATTCGAAAGCTGAATCCGCAGTGAGATTACAAAATGGTATTCTGTTAAACACGATCACGCCGGTGACGTCACCACGGCGAACGAATACTAAACCAATGACAAGTTGGTTCGTTATCGAAGTGAGCGCGATCACTTTAGTGAGACTCGTTTTCGAGTTTGCATTTTAGAGAATCGCACTACTGTTCGCAACTTCGTCCGCGTGGCTTATTTCACCCGCGTCTGTTACGTCTTTGATTATTGCTCCGCTCCCGTGGATTGTAGCGTGATGTTATTGCTGAAAAAATGGTTAAAATCGGTCTAGTAGTTTTTAAGTTAATTCGTTACGTACAAAAATCTAAAAATACAAATCTTATAATATTATTAGTGTAGCTAGACAGAACAATACTATATAATTTGAAAGAAATGAGGAGATCCGCAGAAGAACTAAGGTAACCAACATAGATCTTAAAATTGTGAAACTCAAATGGCAATAGTTCGTGGAGTGGTCGGTCGTTTGGGGTCGTAAGGCTCTCGAGAAGCGACCACGCATCGGAAGGCTCAGTGTGGGAAGACCCCCACGAGGTGGACCGACGACCTGATAAAGGTCGCGGGAAATCGCCGTATGCAGTCGGATGACCGGTCATTGTGGCTGTCTTTAGAGGAAGCCTACCTCCAGCAGTGGACATTGCTCGGCTGATATAATGTGATGACTACATAGGTACATGCTAATCTCTTAGGGAACTATTTAAAAAGATTAATATTATGACAGTGCCTTGTCAATACATTTACGAAAATATTATGTATGTAAGAAAAAATTTACATCTTTTTGATAAAATAAGTGATAGACATAATTTTAATACTAGAAATAAGGACAAATTAGCTCAACCATTTTTTAGATTGTCCAAAGTGCACTCATCTTTCATGGGGTACTGTGTTTAATGTTACAATAAAATACCTAGTGATATATTAAAATTAAATGAAAGAAAATTTAAAAATTGTATTAAAAGCACACTTTGTAAACAAGCATACTACAAGTTAGAGGATTATATTCAAGATAATAATGCTTGGAAACATGCTGGTCTTGCTCCATAGGACAATTTCAAGTCTTGACAAAATCAACTGGTTGCTTATTTAATCATAAAACTAATTTGTTTTGACCAATAATTGTTTTTCTCCTCGACATTAATTCTACATTTGAGTTTGACTCGCACACTGATTCGTTGTCTTTGAAATGTTAGAAGTAATCATCTACGATCACAATATTGGCGTTAAATATTATAATTAATTTGGCTTTCATCTCTAATTTGTAGCACTGAGTACGTATTGTAGTACTTTGAGTGACTTTTTATTTTTGATAGATCGTTTTGACATTTATATATTTTTTTATGGAATGAATGTAACTATAGAGTTTCTTGCCCGTTCTTCTCCATACGAAACTACCTTTTGGAATGGGCAACTAGATTCAATATTAATGATTTTTTATGTCATGACGTTCAAAAGTGCCTTTTAATGGCCTAATTGAAATAAATGATCTGACTTTGACTTGACTTTGACTTTGATATTTAGCAGTTTTTTTTAAGGATGGGAAATTATCAAATTCCTGTCCGGAGCGGAAGAGAGTGTCAGACTCTTACTGACTAAAACCAATCCGCGTTCCTACTGAAAAATCCGCAACCTTGGCAGGCACTGGCCCTAGCGGGCTTCGTCTATTATGCTGATATCTCTTAGAGGGGCGCGTGGAACACAACGTGCCGCCGACAGTCAGGCAGTGTGATTCTCTAAGCCTCACTTCGTAATCCGAAAGCTGAATCCGCAGTGAGATTACAAAAATGGTATTCTGTTATACACGATCACGCCGCGGTGACGTCACCACGGCAAGCGAAAACACAACCAAAGTCAAGTGGGTTCGTTATCGAAGTGAGCGCGATCACTTTAGTGAGACTCGTTTTCGAGTTTGCATTTTAGAGAATCGCACTACTGTTCGCAACTTCGTCCGCGTGGCTTATTTCACCCGCGTCTGTTACGTCTTTGATTATTGCTCCGCTCCCGTGGATTGTAGCGTGATGTTATTGCTGAAAAAATGGTTAAAATCGGTCTAGTAGTTTTTAAGTTAATTCGTTACGTACAAAAATCTAAAAATACAAATCTTATAATATTATTAGTGTAGCTAGACAGAACAATACTATATAATTTGAAAGAAATGAGGAGATCCGCAGAAGAACTAAGGTAACCAACATAGATCTTAAAATTGTGAAACTCAAATGGCAATAGTTCGTGGAGTGGTCGGTCGTTTGGGGTCGTAAGGCTCTCGAGAAGCGA
This sequence comes from Caradrina clavipalpis, assembly GCA_932526535.1. Lineage (NCBI taxonomy): Eukaryota > Metazoa > Arthropoda > Insecta > Lepidoptera > Noctuidae > Caradrina > Caradrina clavipalpis. Next base: position 7,222,797 of record OW052110.1, read on the forward strand.
CCACGCATCGGAAGGCTCAGTGTGGGAAGACCCCCACGAGGTGGACCGACGACCTGATAAAGGTCGCGGGAAATCGCCGTATGCAGTCGGATGACCGGTCATTGTGGCTGTCTTTAGAGGAAGCCTACCTCCAGCAGTGGACATTGCTCGGCTGATATTGTGATGACTACATAGGTACATGCTAATCTCTTAGGGAACTATTTAAAAAGATTAATATTATGACAGTGCCTTGTCAATACATTTACGAAAATATTATGTATGTAAGAAAAAATTTACATCTTTTTGATAAAATAAGTGATAGACATAATTTTAATACTAGAAATAAGGACAAATTAGCTCAACCATTTTTTAGATTGTCCAAAGTGCACTCATCTTTCATGGGGTACTGTGTTTAATGTTACAATAAAATACCTAGTGATATATTAAAATTAAATGAAAGAAAATTTAAAAATTGTATTAAAAGCACACTTTGTAAACAAGCATACTACAAGTTAGAGGATTATATTCAAGATAATAATGCTTGGAAACATGCTGGTCTTGCTCCATAGGACAATTTCAAGTCTTGACAAAATCAACTGGTTGCTTATTTAATCATAAAACTAATTTGTTTTGACCAATAATTGTTTTTCTCCTCGACATTAATTCTACATTTGAGTTTGACTCGCACACTGATTCGTTGTCTTTGAAATGTTAGAAGTAATCATCTACGATCACAATATTGGCGTTAAATATTATAATTAATTTGGCTTTCATCTCTAATTTGTAGCACTGAGTACGTATTGTAGTACTTTGAGTGACTTTTTATTTTTGATAGATCGTTTTGACATTTATATATTTTTTTATGGAATGAATGTAACTATAGAGTTTCTTGCCCGTTCTTCTCCATACGAAACTACCTTTTGGAATGGGCAACTAGATTCAATATTAATGATTTTTTATGTCATGACGTTCAAAAGTGCCTTTTAATGGCCTAATTGAAATAAATGATCTGACTTTGACTTGACTTTGACTTTGATATTTAGCAGTTTTTTTTAAGGATGGGAAATTATCAAATTCCTGTCCGGAGCGGAAGAGAGTGTCAGACTCTTACTGACTAAAACCAATCCGCGTTCCTACTGAAAAATCCGCAACCTTGGCAGGCACTGGCCCTAGCGGGCTTCGTCTATTATGCTGATATCTCTTAGAGGGGCGCGTGGAACACAACGTGCCGCCGACAGTCAGGCAGTGTGATTCTCTAAGCCTCACTTCGTAATCCGAAAGCTGAATCCGCAGTGAGATTACAAAAATGGTATTCTGTTATACACGATCACGCCGCGGTGACGTCACCACGGCAAGCGAAAACACAACCAAAGTCAAGTGGGTTCGTTATCGAAGTGAGCGCGATCACTTTAGTGAGACTCGTTTTCGAGTTTGCATTTTAGAGAATCGCACTACTGTTCGCAACTTCGTCCGCGTGGCTTATTTCACCCGCGTCTGTTACGTCTTTGATTATTGCTCCGCTCCCGTGGATTGTAGCGTGATGTTATTGCTGAAAAAATGGTTAAAATCGGTCTAGTAGTTTTTAAGTTAATTCGTTACGTACAAAAATCTAAAAATACAAATCTTATAATATTATTAGTGTAGCTAGACAGAACAATACTATATAATTTGAAAGAAATGAGGAGATCCGCAGAAGAACTAAGGTAACCAACATAGATCTTAAAATTGTGAAACTCAAATGGCAATAGTTCGTGGAGTGGTCGGTCGTTTGGGGTCGTAAGGCTCTCGAGAAGCGACCACGCATCGGAAGGCTCAGTGTGGGAAGACCCCCACGAGGTGGACCGACGACCTGATAAAGGTCGCGGGAAATCGCCGTATGCAGTCGGATGACCGGTCATTGTGGCTGTCTTTAGAGGAAGCCTACCTCCAGCAGTGGACATTGCTCGGCTGATATTGTGATGACTACATAGGTACATGCTAATCTCTTAGGGAACTATTTAAAAAGATTAATATTATGACAGTGCCTTGTCAATACATTTACGAAAATATTATGTATGTAAGAAAAAATTTACATCTTTTTGATAAAATAAGTGATAGACATAATTTTAATACTAGAAATAAGGACAAATTAGCTCAACCATTTTTTAGATTGTCCAAAGTGCACTCATCTTTCATGGGGTACTGTGTTTAATGTTACAATAAAATACCTAGTGATATATTAAAATTAAATGAAAGAAAATTTAAAAATTGTATTAAAAGCACACTTTGTAAACAAGCATACTACAATTAGTAGCTTAGTATTCGTTCGCCTTGGTGACGTCACCACGGCGAACGAATATACACCAATGACAAGTTGGTTCGTTATCGAAGTGGGATTCGTTTTCGAGTTTGCATTTTAGAGAATCGCACTACTGGTTCTGATCGGACGGCGAGCCACCTAACACTCGCCGTCCTCATTCCCGTGATAATTCAGTAGCTTTGGAATAAAATAATATTAAAAATAAATTACTTACTGAAGAATTTTTAAAATAACTACTAACAGCTTAATAAAAATAATTTGGCTAACATTATTAAATAACTACACGTGGTCAAATTTTTAATAAGTGGATAAAGAAGCGTGTATTATAGAAATATAACAATGGTTCCCATGTCCTTGAACTTAGATAATTAAGCCTTAAAAAATAATAAAGACATTTTATTTCTTTTACTGTCTAATTTTAGTAGGGATCCGCACTAAAATGGTTGACAGTAACCCTTATGATGTAACTTCGTTAGTCTGTCTGTCACTTAGTTCGGCAACTACTTAGCTATCAACTTGTTTGAAATGATGAACGATTTATTTTTGTATTTATTTTTATCGTAATAAGAGCCAAAATGGTTTGTTGAAATTTGGAAAAGGAGGTTGCTTGGTGGTATTGTGTATCTCATTACAAAATATATGTTAACTAGCTTTTGCTAGCGATTCCATCTGCACAGACTTCAGAATTAAGCCTATGTCCTAAAATATCCCACGAGAACACAAAAACGTGATTAAAATATTTTTTGTGTTAACTCATTTATGTGTATTCTTCCATCTATTCATCTTCAATTACGCGTTTATAGAAGTGTCCGTAAAAAAAATAATCCGTACCGTAAAACCGTAATAACACCTAATATTAAAAGGACAAACGACTTTTTTTTACAGATCCTTAAACTAACTTAAAATTGGAAACTGAACGATGAAAATGGCAAAATATTTTTCTTTTTAAGTTACGGAACCCGAAGAGCAAGCCAGGCTCACGTTTAACCGATTTATCTAAGCATACAATGGGGTTTGCATGAAAACTTACATAACAAAATCATTTTCAAGATGGTTTTTAATTGTTAGTGGTTACTTCCTTATGATAATAAGGTATGTAATGTTCAAGTAAATAAGAACCTGAACATAATACTTAGGATCTGAAGGATTTTATGTAGGATTCATATACATTGGTGGTTATGTTAAAAAATACACGTTCTTCATGACGTAAATAACGCAATGAATATTGTTGGACTGCCTCTTTACCCTAGTCCTAAGCGTGAATAAAACTATATCAATACATAAATACACACATGCCTATATTCCCCGAAAGGTAAGGCAGAGGTGTAAATACCAATATACACCCACAGCCCGCCAGTATGTTTTAGGTTCCATGTAATAGGGGGCGGGCCTATTGCCATTAACAAGAACAAATCTTAACTCCGAGCTGCTACTCAGAATTCCATAGAAAAACCAAATAACACTTTGCTCGACCTAGTAATCGAAGCTAAGACAGTAGCAGTCGCGCTTAGGACCAATAGGCTAACGAGGACTAGAATAAAAAAAAAACACCAAAATCTACAAACGCGGGTTTAATACCTTGTGCATTCTCTACCAGTCAACCAAAGTCATATCATAACAATCACCCCAAAAAATGGAAGAAATTTTAACGTGGATTGGTTTGTTTCTGCAAAAGTAACTCTAAAGATGTAGTAATAAGATTCAGATTAATGACATATTTTTTGTAGACGCAAAGTTATACAGTCTGAGATTAAAACCCAAAGCAATGCTAAAGTAACATGAACAAAACTACACGATAAAATATTATAACAAAAAATGACAAGGTGAACACAATGAAAAATAACATCTCTAGAAATAATTATTCAATTTTAAAAACATTTAGCAGTTGTGTTCAAAAATATCCTTCTATCTAGAATATTAATAAGTTCTATTATTAATCTCTGTAAACTAAAAGTTTGGTAAACATAACTCTACTCCACGTTATTGATAAGGGAAAGAAAGGTTATTTTAGCCCTTTTATTTCGGAGGGGCCACTAAGGGCCGATGCCTGCCGGGGCTGCGGGTTCGTCCGACCGATTCCGGCCACGGCGGCTAATCTTAATGAAGACTAGCCACGTACGGAAAAAATATTATAGTGCACAAGTGTTTGCGCAAACATAAGGTGCACTCCCTCTTCCCTAACTCTCATAGCCCCATGGGACGGCAATCCGACACGACCGGAGAGAGACCTGGCTCAGGACAAACGGCTTTACGTGCTTTCCCAGGCACGGGGGACAAATATACAGTATTATTATATAGTATAGGTGATACGAAGTTCACTGGGTCTTCTAGTTACTATATAAAATTCTATACATAAAACAAACTAGCTTTTGCCCGCGACTTCGTCCGCGTGGATTAATAGTTCCCGTTCCCCGGGGATTTCCAGGATGAAAACGTTACTATCCTATGCCCTTTCTCGGGTCCCAGACTATATCTGTACCAAATTTCATTGAAATCGGTTCAGTGGTTTAGGCGTGAAGAAGAGACAGAAAGACAGACAGACAGAGTTACTTTCGCATTTATAATATTAGTACGGATTTACATACTAAGATATTTGTATACCTAATTAAATAAAAAATACAAATCTTATGAAAACAATAGAAAGGAGGATTACGAGACAAACGACGATTTCCTTTTGATACAAAATTAAGTATAATTAATAATAAGACAAGTGGATTAAATGTCAAAGTCAAAACATTTTTTTATTTGGACCATAAATTAGGCTTTTTTGAATGCCATATAAAAAATTAAGTCAATTGACAAAGAACAACAAAAAAAAGAATAATAATCAAGCTTAAATCGAACAACACTATATAAATTTTGCTTAATTAATTACGAAAACGTAATTTCTAGCATTTAGAGACATTAATCAACTATCCAATTTAAATAATCTAGTGACCAAACGAATATTTGTTTATAATTCGCTAAAGTAAACGCTGCAATTCCGATACTTACGTCAATTGTTTTCATATAAGCCCCCTTTACGATAGAACTGCCTAGATGGCCTAGCGGTCCTAAGCGCGACTGCTACGCTAGAGGTCTTGGGTTCGATTCCCAGGTCGAGCAAAAAGTGTTATTGGGTTTTTCTATAAAAATTCTCAGTAGCAGCTCGGAGTTTGGATTTGTGCCCGGTTAATGGCAATAGGCTCGCCCCCTATTACATGGGACCTAAATATACCGGCGAACTGTGGGTATGCATTAGTACACCTCTGCCTAGCCCTTCGGGGAATACAGGCGTGATGGTATATATATACGATATAAGGTACTTACATTCAACTCGCCTCTTAGGACCAAAAAGATTTTTTCTCTGACTGACAGCTCTGGTCCTTCTGAGACAAAAAGTAGTCCACTGTCATCCATGACCATGTACCAATAAGTACACTCCAAACGAAAACGACAACGATCAATGTCATAATCCACAACCCTAAAAACAAAAGTTAAAATTTTATTATAGATATTAGGTTCATCAAGACACTTTTCAAGAAGTAATTTATACTTACAGATATTAATAACAAGGTGGAAACATAAAATCTATTAGAATAAATAAAAAAATAATAAGATTGGATTACACGGAACAACCAAACAATAGCTTTGTTTCATGCATACTACATATAAAACGCTTAAACCTAAAAATATGTATTATTCTAGACGAGGGTAATTATGAGCAAATTGTTGATTTAAAATAAAGATTTACCGTTCATACTAAGTTTTGATTCTGAATGCTGGTTCCGTGGATTCAAAAAAATATAGTTTTTTTTTTCATAGGCATTCTAAAAGGACCAGTAAACAGGTTCTGTTTTTGGTCTTGTAATCTGAATAGTTAAATATGTAGAATTCATTTCCATATTAAATTAATGTCAATAACACGATAAAAATAGAAGAATTCATCGAGCCTAGTTTAGCCATGGCAATAGGCTCGCCTCCTATTACATGGGACCTAAAACACACCGGCGAACTGTGGGTGTACATTGGTGCACCTCTGCCTAATCCTTTGGGGAATACAGGCGTAATTGTATGATAGTTTCGCCAAAACAACCCATCACACAATTTCTAAATAATTAAATGAATAACGCGAAACTGACTCAGTATGCCAAAAGTGTTACTTAAAAAAATTAACGAAACTTTGACGTGTGTTGTTTTATTGAGGCAAAATTAAATTAAATTAGAATGTTTTTCTACGATAATAGAAATAGTAATATTAAAATGGTAACTAAGAAAATGAATGAAGATATTTTTCATAAATAATGGTACAAAAAAGTTATGAATACCTCTCTCTCATAAAAGATGATTGATAAAATTACATTTATAATGCAAATAAGTTAAAAATACTCGAGCAGTTTTTATGATTAATTGATACTGAATTAAAATGTAACAGAAATAGTGTTGAAAATTGCATAAGAGCGTGCCAGATAAAAAAATGCCATACAAAATTATAATATGTTGCACAACATTTTCACCTCTATTTGTGACGCATTTCAGTTCATTATCCTAGGTTGAACTTGGCACACATGTAGATATTAAAGACATTGATCTAGCTTAACACATAGGATTTATTTATTCCATTTTTTCGTTCCCTTGGGATAATTTATGACTGTGGCTTAATTCTGAAGTCTGAACAGACAGAGTCACGGGCATAACCTAGTACGGTCAATAAAATTACATAACCAGTTGGTCGTACATAGCAATTAAACATATTTAAACATTATTATATGTTTATTATTCTCACCTTGATGACCTTAAGACATAATAATATCGTAAGTAGTAACTTAATTGCGTACCATTGTAAGCGAGAGATCTGTAGGCCATACAATATTTATCCACGCGGGAATGGAACCCATGATACCCAGCGCAGCAGACATTTGCTCATCCATTGTGCCAACCGTGTCGTACTAAATATAAAATTTGACAGAATTACAGTGTAAAAGACCATTGAACTATTGTCGGTTTCGAAGCAAACATCTAGGTTATACAAGGACCAAAATTGGTCCTTCGGGTCTTACTTATAGATACTCACTGCAACACGTGTCGGCTTTCCACATCATAGGGTAACAAATCAATGGTGGGACTGAAATTGGCCATTGCTTGGGTCCCGTATAAATGCGACAGCCTATTTATACGATGGCCAGGCCTAGATCAATGGTTATTGGAAATTGGCCTACTGACTCACTCGGTTATAGAATAAATAAATTCAGATATGAAACATCCTGTTCTGCTGTTGTTATAAACTTGAAAGTTTGAGAGGGTGATTCGATGGATGGATGAATGTAACCAACATTCATTAGTCTATTGAACCACTATTCTTTATGAATCTGGCAATCATATACAAAAATATTTTTCCCGACCTGGCTGGTAGTTCTAAAGATTAGCGTGTTTAAACAATCAAAAATCTTTTAAGCGTTATTTATTAGTATTAGTATTTAGATATGTTGTTTAATTATTTCATTTTTTTTTTATTTGTGTACGTAACTACACAAATAAAAGGGTTCACCTTATTCATACATCGTCTTTTATTTAAAAGTCTATTAGTGTCCTTATCACTTTATCAACATTAATGTGACCTACTGTTTTAAATAAACTGTATATAATTAATATCTAGATTTAAAAAAAAAACCTGTATTTTAAAAGACTATCCAATGAGACTGTAAATTATTTTTTTAACCAAACATTTGATTAATTATATAGAGGCCTGTAGAATTACCATAACAGGTCAGTATTTCTTTTTTTAAACTACTACAACTACACTATTAGAGAATAGATTTGTATTTTTGCATGTAACGAATAAACTCAAAAACTACTTAACCGATTTCAAAAATTCTTTTCCCGTTAGAAAGCTACATTATCACTGAGTAATAGGCTATATAACATCACGCTACGACTGGCGGAGCGGAGCAGTAAAGACGTAACATACCTAATGCGGGAGAATTAAGCCACGCGGACAAAGTCGCGGATGGTCCGCTAGTGTAGGTAATATATGAGTGACTCGGCCTTGAGATCACAACCTGTTTGGGCTAGTTAATTTTTTATTAATTTATTTAAATTTAATGCAAAAAAGTACAAAGGCGGTGTTAATGCCTTAGGCATTCTCTTTCAGTCAACCAAAGGTGGTGAAGAGATAACATGACAGGTGTAAATGATTGTACAAGCGACAATTAACTAAATTATAAAAACAACAACTCAAAATCCGTACTAATATTATAAATGCAAAAGTAACTCTGTCTGTCTGTCTGTCTCTTCTTCACGCCTAAACCACTGAACCGATTTCAATGAAATTTGGTACAGATATAGTCTGGGACCCGAGAAAGGACATAGGATAGTTTTCATCCCGGAAATCTCTCGGGAACGGGAACTATTAATCCACGCGGACGAAGTCGCGGGCAAAAGCTAGTGATTACATAAATCAAAATAAGTACACAAATATTAAATCACTACGACATTAAACAACTGTATTATTTGTGAAGAGATAACATGACAGGTGTAAATGATTGTACAAGCGACAATTAACTAAATTATAAAAACAACAACTCAAAATAATTACATAAATTAAAATAACTACATAATAATTAAATCACTACTACATTAAACAACCTTATTATTTCATAACGAGAAACCTGAAAAGGGATCATTGTGCTTATGTACTCATCAATAAGAACAGTTTTTAGTATGGTAACAACTCAACAAAAATACCTACATATACGTATCTAAACAAATATTTTAAAGCTGAATAGTTTGTTTAAAATACTGGTTCGAATTAAAAATGATCTTTTTGTTTTGGATGGACCATTTATCGAGGAAGGCCACGCCACGATATATGGGAGCGAACTAGTAACCGAAGACGTAGCTTAAGGCGGGTAAAAAAAAAAACAAGCGGACGAAGTCGTAGACAAAAGGTGTAATGTAAAATGTATATCACACCACTAGGTGTGGACTGTACACTACGTCAGTTCATAAACGGCCACAGTATCAGACGTCTGTTGATAGGCACAATGCTGCTTCTAACAAGTCAAAATACCCCTCTGCGATCTACCTTCATCTTACTCTATGCAATAGTAGTAGCAGTATCCACAAATTCACGTCCCCGAGCAATGCGACTAACAGATAATAAAGGAATGTCAATTCGACGAGGTCCTTTTTTACGAATACGATTTTGGTCCTGAAATTGAATAGGCTCATAGGACCGAATTCGGTTTGTTTTTGGTCATTGTAAAAATGTTCTTGAAGCAATTTTTTTGTGGAATGATGTGATTTGGATATGGAGAGGTACTAACTTGGTCTTTGCGTAAGGGTAACCGACATTTAAATAGAAGGAAACTTTTCTTTTTTTTAAATGTGGCCCTACTCTATGATTTTCTCCTGTATTATAAATGTGTTTGCAAGACATTTATAATATTACGGTGGAAAAGGACATCATAATGCTATGGGTTCAGTACATAGTAATATATTTCGGTAGATCATATATGCGCTCCAAGTGTTAAAAAAAACATCTGTTGCAACACCTACACGGTCAAAATATATGAAATAGTTTTATTTTATCATGAACTGAATCTAATTTAGAAGTTTGTGCCCACCGAGTATATAATTATGTAAATGCACACAATGTGGTATAGATGAAATACCTAGCGTAGGGCAACGATTTTAAAAGAAAAAAAAAAGTTTTGAAAATATTTACTTTATCATCATCATCTTCATCGTCATATCAGCCGAACAACTTCCTCTGCTGGACATAGGCTTCCCCTAAAGATAAATAAATAATCACAATAAATGTATCTTTATCTTTAATGGCCAATCCTGCAATAAATGTCTTTTAGCTACTGTTACCATATTTTTCATGGTAAAGATTAATCCAAATTTCTAAACATTTTACAAAAAAAAATTCTTTCTCTAATAAGAACAATAATTTTCGCTCCCTTAATTAAATCACTAAAGCTTTCAACCCAGCCGAGATTATTCACACAAACAATAATTTTTCGAAGCAATTGCCTTCTCAATTTAATTTGTATGGACAAAAGAGGAAGAATGAACGGTAAGGCGAATAAAGGCGCTATCATTAGGCTACGATAGAACGATCCAGGAGAATTTCAACAACGCTGTATTAAATTACTAATTAGTAGAGGTCTTTGTTAAGAATGGCCGGAATGGCGCAGGGCTGTTAAGATATTTTGAAAAAGAAAAATTCCAATAAAAACAAAACAAGTTGTAAATTAGTTTAATGATTAATATTAGCCTAGGTCACCGGGTAGGTTCGAGACATAATTCATTTTTTCGTAACTGGTTTTCAAAGCTCAATAAATAATCCAACTAAATGTGACTTATTTATTTTCTTGGTCAAAATACCATTATACCATCACGTTTGTTTTCCTCGACCGGTTGGGCAGACGTGTACCAATGTAGACCCACAGTTCGGCGCTATATTTAAGTCCCATGTAATAGGGGGCGAACCTATTTCCATTAACTGGGCACAAATCCTAACTCAGAGGTGCTACTGAGAATTTCATAAAAAAACCCAATAACATTTGCTCCACCTGTTAATCGAACTGAAGACCTCTAGCGTAGCAGTCGCGCTTAGAACCACTAGGAAAACGAGGCTTTCAAGAGATTTCATCTGATAGTGCCCGTTCACGAACAAAACGTGTGGATTAGAGGGTAAAGGGACAACCCTAAGATACAAAAATTAGCACAAAATTTTCATCAGTCAATGTTAATGAATACAATCGATGAAACAATGTTTTCATTACAAGCTATTGTGTCACAGAAACATTTAATTTTCACTTCTTAACCCTAAATACTTCAGTCTGAAAGGAACGACGTCTTTGAGGAAAATGCAATTATCTTTGCGATCTTGTGCCTTCAAAGATGTTTAGCCTCTCCGCGCGACCGACTTTTTTACAGATTTCTTTGTCAATTCGATGTCGAATGTCGATGATAGGAATTCGAATTCAATATCCAGGCTCGACCTTAATAATAAACTTTACTCACTTACTATTGAATATAAATGTGGATGGATGGAGAGGAAGAGGGAGGCCAAAGAAAAGATGGATGGATTGTGTGAAGAATGATATGAAAGACAAAGGAGTGAGTGACAGCATGACGGCTGACAGGATGGTATGGAAGAAGAAAACGTGTTGCGCCGACCCCAAGTAACATGGGATAAGGGCAGGAAGATGATGACTCACTTACTATTGAGGTAAGTTAACGAATAGTTTATTATGATGTTTTTTAATGTACTATTTTTTCACTTACATAATCAAAGTTTTATTTCCGAAAGGCGTAGGCAGAACCGCCTAAACCAGTTTTCAGCTAAATTATGAAAATGACAACGAAAACCATTTATTAATTTTGCCGTTCACAATTAATATTCTGACAGAATAGTTTTAAGCATGACTTAAAAAACCGCCCAAGTACAAAATGGACTTGCACTCGAAGGGTTCCGTACCGTACTATATTATGCTATTTAGCTGCTGGGTTTAATTCCCAGGTCAGGCAAAAAGTGTTATTGGGCTTTTCCATTAAGAATTTCTTAGTAACAGTTCGGAGCTTGGAAGTTGAAGCCGCCCCTTGGAAACACCTGCTCTCTCCTCCGTTGTGTCGGATTGCCGTCCCATCGGACTACGAGAGCTACGGAAGTGGAACACGTTTTTTGTTTACGCCCTACATTACTACTACTACTACTAATTATGATAGTAATTTTACTAATTATGATAGTAATTTTCACAGAATGCGTATTCATTCTGTGAAAATATTAACAACCCTGCGACAGGCGGACGGACGACAGCATTGCCTTAGTAAAAGGTATCCCGTTGGCACGTTTTGTTCCATTTTTTCTTACGGAACCCTGAAAATTAATGCCAAGTTTTTTACAATCAAATGCTTACGACATAGGCACAAAATTATTTTAATATTAAAAATAATCTTGTCTGTATGTCTGTTACATGATCGCGGCAAAACTATTAAACCGATTGTAATGAAATTGGACAAAGGCGTAATTTGAAATTTGGATAGGCTTGGAAGTCGTTGACAAAATCTAGTCGGGTATCCAAACAATACATAAACTCACGCCTTTCTCCCATGGGGGTAAGCCACAGCCTCAATACGCCACCTGCTACGATCCTTACGTACTCCTTTTGCCTCGTCCACGGGAACCAAAAAAAATATTTTTAATTCTTGTATATACAATGCATAAATCAATATTAACCTTCAGTCTATTAATAATGCTAATTAATAATGTCATTTTTTCTGGTGCGAAGTTGGATCTGATTAATGGCCTAACCTATAAGGAGCTGATTAATTGCAATATATAAAATAGGTTCCGTGAAAAAGATGCCAAGGTTCCACATAATTAAAGTCAAAGCATTTATTTAAATTAGACCATATACACGCACTTTTGAATTGTCAAGAAGGGGCCCAAAAGTTGAAGCTAGTTGCTCGTTCCAAAACTAGACGTAGTAGAATTAGGTGAGTATTGAGAAGAACGAGCAAGAAACCACACAAACTGTTTACATTACTTTTTCAACACATTCGTTTGTAAAGTAGTTCTTATTTCGCCGCTTTTAGGATCACAATGCCGTGTGCACATTTTAGTGCTTTTACCATAACATTACCGCACTTAACAGTGCAATAATTCATGTACATTTAATATGGTGGGATGCAACATGCGTCGACACCCTTCCGCCATCTTCCTAGCACACCGTGCTGTGCTGGGGCAGGTGTCGAAAATCTCAAACGGTGCAAATATATTACCCTTCTTGAAAGCTATTATGTTTAAGTCGTTTGGGGTTAAAACACTAGGGTCATGGGGACCGAGCGCACATTTAGTTTTTCGGGACATCGCCAAGCGACTGGTCGATTCTTCCCAAAAAATCAGCCAAAGTTGATACTTTGATAATAAAATGCTGCTAGCATTTTTGGCACTTGTCAATTTGGTACAATTTGTAATTTAATTATTATTATTTTAATTAGTTATTATTAATGATCGAACTTACTTGATGTATTTTATCTGTCGCAGTAAGATAGATAAAGCCGTAATATAGTTATATCTCTAGGAATATAAATATATACCGTAACATAGTTATACGAAAGCGATTCATTGCTATCTCACTAGGAATATAGTTATAAAACGGTCCAAGTTTAGTAATATACTTATATTACTAGATTAAGTTTAGTGAAATAGCGTTCGGAGTGTGCGGCGCAGGCGACGCAGCGCCTATTGAAAACATTACTTTGAATGATGCTATACCAAATGAAAACTTGTCACTGAGAGAAATATGCCAAAAATTGACCCGCTTTGGTGGCCAAGGTTATTTAAAATGTTCCTGTAAAAAGTCGAATATACAGTGTTCTACTAAAAGATGTGCCTGTAAAAAGCATTCAGTGCTATGTAATTCTAGATGTCATGATTCCTCTTCTTGCATGAACAAAAAAAATACTTTTAAAGAAACCAAGATCTCAACTTGTTGATAAGAAATAAAGATATCTCAAAACTGTTGGCTTTAAAGGATTTTTAATGTTTGATTAGTTTTAATTGTATTGTTAATGTTTAAATTCCAAAAAATAATTTAATGGTTTATTTATAATTGAAACGATCATATTTTTTGGAATTCAAACATTTACAATACAATTAAAACTAATCAAACATTAAAAATCTTTTAAAGCCCAACAGTTTTGAGATATCTTTATTTCTTATCAACAAGTAGTATTTTTTAATTTTTGTTCAGACAAGAAGAGGAATTATGACATCTAAAATTACATAGCACTGAATGCTTCTTACAGGCACATCTTTTAGTAGAACACTGTATATTTGTTTTTTTACAGGAACATTTTAAATAACCTTGGCCACCAAAGCGCGTCAATTTTTGGCATATTTCTCTCAGTGATACGTTTTTATTTGGTATAGGATCATTCAAAGTAATGTTTGAAAGCCGTATTGCATTTCTGGGTAACCAATCTCACACACTCGCACACTCCGAAAGCTATTTTACTAAACTTAATCTAGTAATATAAGTATATTACTAAACTTGGACCGTTTTATAACTATATTCCTAGTAAGATAGTAATGAATCACTTTCGTATAACTATGTTACGGTATATAATTATATCCCTAGGGATATAACTATATTACGGCTTTATCTATCTTACTGCGACATATCCGTATAAATAAGTTTAAAAAAATGCGTTATAATTAATAAAATATGATAAATAAACTTTAAATGTCATAAAATTATGAATATTTTTTTAAAGTAAATACATAAGTTTGTGGCACCAATAAATTTTCACCTCTTTGATTTCTACTGGCCGCTTGGAAAAATATCTTGTTGATACCTTTCAGTAATAGTAGAGTGCTTTGTAAAAGAGCTCGCCTGGGTAAATACTACCACCATACCTATTTCTACCGCAAAGCAGCATTGCTGTGTTCCGGTTTAAAGGGTAGGGGTGCCGGTGTAATTACAGGCAAATGGATATTTTAACTTTGTCTGGGATGGCAGCGCATTTGTGCCTCTGGTATTGCAGATGTCTATAGGCAGCAGTGACTACTTAAGATCAGGTGGGCCGTCGCCCATCTGCTTGCTTGCTATCTAAAGATATCTGATATAGACCTATTGTAGTATCACAACAGATTGCCAGTTTCATCTACACTCTGAGTGAATTCACACAGTCCGCATTGTATACAATTTCATCATTATAATCATCCATCGCTTTCAACTAGTCTTTTTAGAAATCTATAGGGGAGGCCTATGATCAACAGTAGATGTCCTGCGGCTGATATGATGATGATGATGATAATAATTCATTAATTAAATTGTCTAACTGTGTCTACACTATTGTATTAGGTACACACTGTATTGATAGTTGTATGTGGTTTAAAATAAACAAGTAAAAAAAGACTTGTAAACACTAAAATTTATTACGTTAATGCTCTCGTCTTGATGACCTCTCCAATGAGACATTGCTTCTTGGTATCCTTCAAGCGTCCTTATTAAACTAGCTTAGGTTATGAGGTCCGTAACCTAAAGCACTTCTGACTGCCCTTGCTTTGTCACCTGAATTTCGGTATTCACCAAGGGGGCTGACCTTGCCATCTTCCAATAAAAATAAATAGTAATAATACCAGCCTATTATTGTTCCACTGCAGGCAAAGAGCCGCCACTCGAGACGAAATGGTGCGGAGCGGGTCAATACTGGCTGGGGAAAAATGCTATGAGTGACCTCCGTGCCAAAGGTAGCTGGAGGAACAATGTAGGGTTTCAGTCGGGAGTAGTCTGTCACAATGCTCCGCTTTCCCCGAGGCGAAAGCAGTCCATGAGGATTTCCCTAAGGAAAAACATGGAGCTCATGGGTTACTTTAGGTCAAAGCGGCGCGCGGTATTTCGCGCATATCGCAATCGAAGATTCGGCGGCGCTTATGCTGCCGATGTTGACTGAAATGATCTAGCCGGGTGATTGGCGGGTCATAGCCTGTCGGGGGCGCGGTAAGTGAGCGAGTCCCACATCCCCGCCCATAGGTCGGTCGGGGAACACCGTGGTGGTTTTAGCTGGTAAGAGTCCGTTATATTTAAGCACATAAAAGTAAAATTTCAGCCCTCGTATTATGATTGTAACTTTATTTTCTAATAGGGGCGATCGAGGGTGTGCGTTACCCCAGTTATAAGTTGTATAAGCGTATCGAGTATTTTTAAGAAATCAAAATAGGTGATTCAAATCCTGTGAACAATATCCATAACTTATTTATTACATTTATGTAAAACCAATGTATGCGATAGATTACTTCAATTAGTCAAACTCCACAACCTAACCTTTTTCTATCTAGTTTGGGGTCAGCTTTTAGTCTAACTGGCTGCAGCAACCAGTATTTTACAAGCTTAGTGGAATTAAAAAAAAGTGACTATCTGGCCTCCACAACCCTGCAGATAGATGTAGATAACACGATATCCGAGGGGTCTTGTCGACCGTCCACCGACCGGCTCGGCAAGGCCTACAATCGCAACTTACCTCAACTTTAAAAATGTCAACACATGCGTAATATACTAACACTAACCTGCTACCACTACAAAACTATACTAATACTTCCGACTATAAAAGGGTATAAGAATAGTCTCATTCAATAATCTTCGAGAGACTGTCGCAGAATGGGCGTGTTAATGTTGACTGTAATATTATGTTGCGTGGTGTTGGCGTGGTTGAAGATGAGACCGCGTCATCTCACACCGCACGTAGTGCCTGGCGCGCTACCATTCATTGGACACGGGCTACAGGTCCTCGGAGACCGTAAATGTGAGTAATTAATCATCATCATCAACTTAGTTTTTTCCTAACTATGTTGGGGTCGGCTTCCAGTCTAACCATATGCAGCTGAATATAATATATCAGTGTTTTATTACATGAAGCTACTGCCTATCTGACCTCCACAACCCAGTTTTTGGGCAACACGATATCTCTTGGTTAGACTGGTTGTCAGACTTCTTGGCTAAATAATAATAATAAAAAAAGCCAATAGTGTAGTTTTATAACCTACAGCAAAAATGACTGATTTTCTGCCGTATTCGCTAAGAAAATTCGAGGCAGTTTGACAATTATGTGCCCTTTGCTTTCCAGGGCCGCGGCAACTCTTTCGAATAAATTCCGCAACCCTGGCAGGCACTGGCCCTAGTGGGCTCCGGCTATTGTCATCGGACATACACAGTAATTTTAGTCCTTTTTATTATTTTAGTTGCAAGCATTTTTGGAGTACGAACTAGCTACATGTTTTAGTGAATATAAAGTGTCTAAAAGTCTAAAGTAAGTAGGAAATATTTTTAGTCGTCACCATTTTAGATAAAGTCGAGTAGAGATGCCCAGCCCTTTGAAATCATTGTTTTGAATTATTATTTACAGATATTTTTGTCAATAATATTATTTCACATGTCAAACATTTGTTGTCCAATCCTATCAAATAGTGTAACAACTTTTTTTTTTTTTTTGGAGCTTATGGCCTGTTTGCTGAGACCTTTATGCCGCAACTTTATTTTTTTCTGAAGACATCAGACATGATTGTGTGCGTTCAGAAATTTATTTTTATCTACTATATAAAAATAAGTCGGGTTTTCCTTCCTGACGCTATAACTCCGGAACGCACGAACCGATTTCAACGGTTTTGCATTCGTTGGAAAGGTCTCGGGCTCCGTGAGGTTTATAGAAAATTCAGGATGCAGGGGTAGGGTACCTCGGAGGTGGACCGTAGCGCCCTATGTTTCCGCTGCGGTCAGCCCGGTCACAAGGCCGCGGCTTGTGATGCCCCGCCGCACTGCGACGCATGTGCGGGGGCTAACAAGCCGGCCGATCACCGGGCTGGGGGCAAGGCCTGCGCCGTGCCCGCCAGGGCCGGGGGAAGGCTCCGCATCGCCGCCGCCGCCGCCGCCGCCGCCGCCGCCGCCACCGTTGCCGTGGCCGCACCCGCAGCCGCCGCTGACGCCGCGTCCGCCGGCGCAATGGATTGCCAATAACGGCACCATTGCGCCTCCCGCAGGCGGATACCGTGGACACGGTCTGTGGACGGTGAGCAATGGGTAGCTCACCGTCCGTACGTTATTAACTAGCGACAGACCGTGTCGACGGCGCGTTCATGTTCTGTGCACAGAGGTGTCAGCAATCGGAAGGGGCCACTAAGGGCCAAATGCCTGCCGGGGCTGCGGGTTGTTCGAAAGAGATACCGCGCCCCCGGAACGCAAAGGGCACACGAAGGAACATAGATGGTTTTTAGTCAGTAAAAGTCTGACACTCCCTCCCGCCCCGCCCAGGACGGAAGGGGTCATTTGATGATTTTACCATCTCTAAAAAAAAAAAAAAAAAGGGGTAGGGTAGGTATGTAGGGGTAGGGTAGGTATGTAGGGGTAGGGTAGGGTAGGTATGTAGGGGTAGGGTAGGTATGTAGGGGTAGGGTAGGAAGATAAGTAGGTAGGTAGGGTATGTATGTAGGGGTAGGGTAGGTAGGTAGGGTAGGGTAGGTATGTAGGGGTAGGGTAGGAAGGTAAGTAGGTAGGTAGGTATGTAGGGGTAGGGTAGGTAGGTAGGTAGGGTAGGTAGGTAGGTAGGGTAGGTATGTAGGGGTAGGGTAGGAAGGTAAGTAGGTAGGTAGGGTAGGTATGTAGGGGTAGGGTAGGTAGAGTAAGTATATGGGTAGGTAGGTTGATGGAGTAGTTAGGTGGGGTAGGGTAGGCAAGAACTGGACTTTCAGGGCAGGACAACGTCTGCCGGGCCCGCTAGTAAGTATATAATTTAAACTTTAAATTTTAACGTCAACGTTTTACACTATTTTCTGACCGACTAGGGTACTCTCCAGGGATCTGCGGCATAAGTGTGGCTCACCATACAAATGGCAAATGATTTAAAATTAATCAATTTTATATTTCAGATCTATCCAAGTTTCAAGAAGACTTTCAAAAGTACTCCTTATCCAAAGGTGGTGTCATCGAGTACTGGGTCAGCAATCACTCATTTTATGGTAAGTGGTCTTATGTACCTATAATAATTTTGTTTTTATCCTATCATTAAAAAAACTATCTTTTATTCATTAAAGGAGGAGTGAGCTTGTGTAGTAGTCAAGTCAAAGTCAAAGCATTTATTTCAATTAGACCATTTACAGGCACTTTTCAATTGTCAAGAAGTTACAGTTTAAACGTACCAAATTATAGGTCTCTATGGAGAAGAACAAGAAGAAACTCCATGGACACTCTTTTCTTTCAATTTGGTTTTTACAAAATCTTGATTTCAATATTCTTCTTCTTTTTATTTGGTTATATTGTAACCAATGGAGGTGAATATAAAAAAAAAAAACAAAATTATAATACAAGAAATAACAAAATTATAGAACTAATTTATTGTAATTTGTTTTAGTGGTTACCGACCCAGAAGACTGTCAAAAAGTTGTAAATTCATGTTTGGGTAAACCATATCCCTACAGTTTTGGTAAGGATTTTCTGAATAATGGACTTGTCACGACTGAAAGTAAGTGAGATTAATCTAAACTCAATTATGTATAGAAAGCAAAATGTTTTTTACTTAATTTTATTCTAATTACTTTGTTAGCTAGTTGTTAACTTTCTTGTGCATGTTGTGGTCTCCTATAAATAAAGGAGTATACCATATACGACCGGGGCTGCGGGTTGTTCGAAAGAGATACCGCGCCCCCGGAACGCAAAGGGCACATGAAGGAACATCTAGACGGGTTTTAGTCAGTAAAAGTCTGACACTCCCTCCCGCCACGCCCATTGCGGGGGAAGTAATTTGATGATTTTCCGTCTTAAAAAAAAAATACCATATACGAGTACCAACTTAATACCTTTAGTTAAATATTTTTGGTTTGTCGTGATCTGTGTAATTCTTTTGTTGGAGATCCTAAATTAATAAAAACAAAACATTTTTGATATAATTATATTGAAATTTCAGTGTTCATATTTAATTGTAATTATACTGCTTCATAATGGATTTCTGTTGTAGCATCTAAGTGGAAAATTCACCGCAAATTGTTAAATCCGGCGTTCAGTCAGCAAGTGATCAATTCGTTCGTCTACGAAATCAGCGTGTAATCTCGGAATCTTGCATCCCAATTAGCTTCGAAAGCAAGAAAAGGACCATTTGACGCGCGAAAGTATTTAGTTAATTTTGCAATATCAACTGTTACCCGTAAGTATAGAAGCGCTGATAAACTTGAGCATTTAGGCTGAAGCTACATTAAGCCGCGACGCGACCTGTGACACAAGAGCGATTAAAATAAATAAATGAATGCTCATGTATATGGCTATACCGTACATCAAATATTATTAGCGATCTTTGATTTTTTTATGCGATGGGAACAACGTTACTGTAATCACGGCATCGGCTACATCAACATTTGCGAAATTGAAGCTATTTTATTAGGGAATTTCTCACTTCTAATACGATTTTCGCTTATAATGTAGCTATACCATGTTCATTTTATTTCGCTCTTGCAGTCGCATCGCAAATCGCTGCCTAGTGTAGCCTCAGCCTTACCTATGCCAAGCATTCTAGCATAACATTATAATTCAGTCGACATGCACAAGTGTGCAATTTAGAGGTCACTATTGACTTGAAATCTTTCTGCCGTAATAACTATTATTAGTTTGGTAAGAGAGGTCAATGGGGGCAAAACCTCACGCCCCAGCCGCTGCAACAGAAGAAGACGCCCCGGGCGTCGGGAGTCGCAAGATGATTCCCGGCCACCGTAGGCGCGGGCCTGCGGACGGCGAGTATTGAGTGGCTCGCTATCCGATCAAAACCAGGCTCGGGTCGAAGACGCGTTGTGTTCCTCGCGCGCCTCAATGAGATGTCTGCATAATAGACGTTGCCCGCTAGGGCCAGCGCCTGCCAGGGTTGCGGAATTTGTTCGAAAGAGTCACCGCGGCCCTGGAACGCAAAGGGCATTAAGAGAAATACGAATGGGTTTTAGTCAGTAAGAGTCTAACACTCCGTTCCGCTTCGCCCAAAGCGAAAGAATTCATTTGATGAGTTCCCATCCTTAACAAAAAGGAGGCTTCAATGGGATACTCGTTATTTCAATCCCATATTGGATTCCTATGGCTAGCCGCACACACGCAATAATATTGACAATAAAGTACGTATTGTCAATAATATTGTGTGTGTGCGGCCTGTATTGCGGTATTTTTCTATAGATCTTGAAATTCTGACAATATTGGATTGTCAATATTATTGTGTGTGTGCGGCTAGCCTATGAATCTGTTATGATATTCCCATTTGCAGGGACTTCGCTTGGACTAAATCCCGAGGATCAGGTTGCAATTGATACAGATTACGCACAAGGAATTGAAGATTTGTTTGCTTCATTTTGTGATAGATTCCAAAAAGTGTGGTTGCATTGGTCGTATATATTCGACTGGAGCACAATGAAGCGCAAACAAAATCAATTGATAAATAAACTGAATACCATCATAAATCCAGTAGGTACTACTTTATTATGTTTTATTTAGATATTTTTGTGGTTGTCATCATTTAAAACGGGCGTAAAAAGAAACTTAACTAAGTCTAAGAAACATATTCTTCCCATTATTGCATTCATGTTTATTTTTTTGTTTTGAGTCTGTACCAAAAAAAGTCACAACTTATGAGCTTGATTGCGCACACTCATAAATAATGAAAAAAATTCAAGATGGCGGTCGCGGAAGAAATATGCGTCGTGGGTGTCTTTTCCATGGTTTTTGGGGGCACTGATGCCGAACGACACCCACGATGCATATTTCGTAAAATCTCGCGGCCGCCATCTTGAAACTTTTTCAGTATTTATGGGTGTGCCGATTTTGATGTTGACTTGTCGTTTAGAGCAAATAAAAGGGATTCGCGCAAGTTTCTTTCGCGCAAATGCACCAGAGCCGGTACCAATGTGTTGCCTTCAGAATTACTTTCATGCCACAACCCACGCTTGGCTGATTTCCTTTAATTAATTAGTGTTTTATTTATCTCAAGATCTCTGCTTATGAATGCTTATGAATCTGTATGTAACAAATATTTACTATTTCAGATTATATATAAAAGAAAATCCGAGTTGAAGGCAAGTAAAGACTCGATTGTATACGATGACACATCAGGTAAACGCATGAAATCTTACAATTACTAATATTATAAATGTGAAAGTTTGATTAGGAATTTGCTGGGCACAATTGAGATTAATCTATACTAACCGGCGAAGCAAGCAGTAGATAAGATAGGCGAGAATTGAAATCACGCTACAATTTCACACCGAAGAATGTACTGCAACGTCTCGCGCCGGTTTGTGCGAGGTTTGTGTATCTATTTTGCCAAATAAAAGACACTGTATTGGTGCAGCAATATAGTTCAAACTTGTGCGAAAAAAGATTTCAATTCTTACCTCACACAATACCTTTCATGCCGAAGATTGGCGGGACGAGAATTGAAATGTTTGTTCGACAACACAAAACTATATTACTGCATGAATAGGGTATTAAAAAAAACGTCGGGTTGCACTCCGTTAGTGCCGGCAGAAGTGAAAACGCTAAAGACGTACACAAATATGATTTGTGTACGATAAATTCGTAAGATTTTCGATCAGTAGTACGATTCTCTAAAATGCAAGCTCGAAAAAGAGTCTCACTTCGATAACGAACCAACTTGTCATTGGTTTATATTCGTTCGGTCACCACGGCGAACGAATACTAAGCCAATGACAAGTTGGTTCGTTATCGAAGTGAGACTATTTTTCGAGCTTGCATTTTAGAGAATCGCACAACAGGTCACGTGTCCTGACGCGAGTTTAACATTTTTTACCCGTTCCAAAACAAGTGCACAACGCCGCTTACGAATTTTCGATCAGGGTCACGTGTCCTGACGCGAGTTTAACATTTTTTACCCATTCCAAAAAAAGTGTACAACGCCGCTAAAGAAGTTTTCACTTCAAAAATCGTGCCCATCTAATCCTATTCTTACCTCGCTAAAGTGTTACCACCTTCAAACACAGGATATTTTTAATCTCGTGTTAGTGTCCCCTTGGGAAAATTTATTACTATGGCTTAATTCTGTAAACACAGTCACGGCCAGGAGAAAGTTTGTAGGACTCCGTATAACCACAGATTACAATAACTAAATAACATAAATGGTACTTGTCGGCCGTTAACGACCTATTCTGTCTTTTTTATCATTTCTAGTTTAGCGATCCTAAAGCCAAGTTTATTGTACTCAGAAGACGAAAATAAAAAATGGCTTGGAACTATAAATAGCCAATACTTTTCAGGAAAATTTAAACCAATACTAGATCGAATGCTGCAGATGGCTGAAGAACAAGATGCCTTCACAGACGATGAAATCAGACATCACCTGAATACCTTTGTAGCAGCTGCTTACGATACAACTGCTGCATCTATGGTATTCGCTTTGTTAGAGATTGGATCTAACCCAGAAATACAAGAACGAATATTTAAAGAGTTAGTATTTTTCGATTTTGATAGATAAGATTTAGATTGGAATACAAAAGTTCTTTAAAATAAGAGAGTTGTCTCTCAGACCTTATACATTACGGAGGTATGTGGAGGGATGAGAAACAGGGTGTGAAGTCTCTCACCCTCCATTGAAAAGGGAGGATCCTCCGACCAGACGGGTGTATGTCTGATGGGCTACTGACTGAAGGTTGTTGTCGGAATTTTGTATGTATGCTAACATCGCGGCGAGCTTTGATAGCGCGTTCTAGGCAATATCAGTTTGTTGTAATAGTTCGCATGTGGAGCGATAGGTGTCGCTACAGGTATCTAGACAAAACAAAAACATCAGGTTTAAAAGTTCTGTGGAAACCTAGAGATATTGTAGTAAAGAGGCCTTAAAACTGGCAGAACAATGATTAATGTAAACACATTTCAGAATTAAAGAAGTACTACTACATGAAGACGACGATTTAACAAAAGAAGATCTAAATAAACTCGTGTTCTTGGAGGCGGTGATCAAAGAGACACTGAGACTGTACCCTGCCGTTCCAATTGTGGGAAGAAAACTTGACACAGATTTAAAACTGAGTACGTATTTTTTGACATTAGTTTTTACGGTTCTGTACCCAAAGGGTAAATCGGGATTACTGAGACTTCGCTGTCCGTGCGTCTGTCTGTCTGTCTGTCTGTCCGTCCGTCTGTCACCAGGCTGTATCTCATGAACCGTGATAGTTAGACAGTTGATATTTTTACAGATGATGTATTTCTGTTGCCGTTATAACAACAAATTTTAAAAATCAGAATAAAATAAATATTTAGGGGGACTCCCATACAACAAACGTGTTTTTCTTGCTCGATATTGAGAATGGCAACTGGTAGACGCTTGAAATAATCACAGAAAATTTAGTTATATATTCACTTTAAAAATAAATATTTAAATTAAAATAAAACAAATATATATTTTTTTGCCGTTTTTATACATAATAGTACGATAATAGAACTCGCACTTGGCCAGTTTTTAAACATTCATCAGCGTTACCACAGAACAGAGCGTTACACATCACATTTTGTTTTTCTCAGAGAACTGCACACTGCGAGCTGGTAATACATGCGGCATAGGGCTGTACGGTCTCCTCCGTCACCCCATGTGGGGCCCAGACGCGGAGCAGTTCAGACCGGAGCGATGGCTGGACCCTGCCAACTTGCCACAGCACCCGAGCCTTTATGCCTCGTTCGGAATTGGCAAGCGCAACTGTATAGGTATATACTGGTTCTTGTAAATTTTAGGTATGTAAGGATTCGAAGTTCAAAAAGCAGGTGATTTCTGTACCTAACGGTCTAGATATCGAAGCATATGGCATAGCCCATAGTGCTCTTTCAATTCATACGTTTGGTGATGGACCGCTTTTTTTTTTTTTTTTTTATAGACGGGAAATCATCAAATAACTTCCCCCGCCCTGGGCGGGGCGGGAGGGAGTGTCAAACTTTTACTGACTAAAACCCGTCTATGTTCCTTCATGTGCCCTTTGCGTTCCGGGGGCGCGGTATCTCTTTCGAACAACCCGCAGATGATGGACCGCTGCGGTGCCGAAACGGTGCGTTTGTCGTATTGCGCACGGAAGGTCGTGTGTTTTCATACAAAGCGCGCGGTGCGGCAACAGTGCGGCGTCAGTACTTCGTACGCTCGACGGCATCGGCAGCACGACAAACGCCACTAGATTACTGTATGAACAAAGACGATCGTCCGTATGTAGTCCGAAAAACGCACCGCTTCGGCATCGCAGCGGTCCGGCACCAAACGCCTAAAGTCAAACTCAAATTATTTATTCCAATTAGACCATTAAGAGACACTTTGAACGTCAATTAATTAAAAATGTTAAACTAGATTCAATATTTTTATTTAATTGACGTTTTTAAATTTTCTTTAATTTATTTTTTTATATATCACAAGGTATTTTATTGTAACACACACAAACATTTTGACTATTATAAATGCTAACGTCGCGGAGAACTTTGATAGCGCGATGAAGTACAACATCAGCGTAGTTCACATGTTGTGCTATAGATGTCGCGACATGTACATTAACAACATTAAGTCTCTTTATAATTTTACAGGTAAACTATTCAGCATGACGGTGTTGAAAACAGCGCTGGCGCATATTTTACGTCGATACCATGTTACTGGCGACATCAGTAATGTAGTATGTGAGTTTGATGTTGTATTAAAACCAGTAGAGGGGCATCTAATTGGATTAACTCTAAGAACTTAGATTTGTATTGTTATGTAGTAAATGTTTAGTACTGAAGATTCGTTTGATGATAATTATTATAGTGATAATGTAGTATGCGAATAAAATTAACATATTTTGGTATATTTATGTTTTCTTTAAATAATTTACAGGCCCTTTTGTACTGTCAAGGAGTCGGTCAGTCAGAAAGTTGAATGTAGTTGCTCAATTCAAAACGTAGGTAGGTAGGTCTTCTCTATGGAGAAGAACGAGAAAGATGCCAAGCTATGTTACCCAAGTATGTTGCTAATAGGGTTGATACTTTTTTTTTTAAGGGACTAGAGTATAATTATGTCTTGATGGTTAAGGCGCCTGCCTCTAAACCACGATGCCGTGGGTTCGCAACCGGGCACGGGCAAGATATGCAAGTGAGACTTTTTTCTATCTCATAATGTGCTGCTTTCTTAAAGTTTATCTTGGACAGCACTGACATAGGTAAAGAGAAATATCGTGAGCAAACCGGGACTTGAAATCATACCTTTATTTATTTATTTAAACTTTATGCACAAAAAAAAAAGTACAAAGGCGGACTTAATGCTCCTTGACTTAGGCATTCTCTACCAGTCAACCAAAGGTGGTGAAGAGATAACACAGCAGGTGCAAATTATTGTACGAGAGTAAACAAAATTTAATGTACACAAAATAATTTTAATACTCTAAACTTCAAAAGAACTATAACAAAGACTTAATAATTTATATTATTCCTAATACCGAATATAACACAAATATACATACATAAAAATACATACACACATACATACATACATACACAACTATATACTTATATATAAAATACATTCAAAGTATAGAAAAGAGAAAAATGAGACAACTCTTACTATTGCTCTGAAAAATAAGTCCGCAACTTCTGCTACCGCTTCTGCTGTTCTGCTGTTCTTTTGCGCTGCTTCTACTTTCTGCTTCTGCTGCTGCTGTTACCTTTGCCATGTTTATATATTTTTGTAATATGTAGACTTCAATTTATTTGGAATCAGCATTGACAAGCCAAATAATCGAACACGGCATAAAGATAGACTTCGACTGCCACCAATAAAACTAACATTATATAAAGAAATGTAGGTATATCGCATGTCGATTAATTATTATTTTCAATCATTTACCAAATAGTTAGCAAGACTTACCTTTGACAATGTTTAAAAAAATATTATTAAAATTATTGCTACTTAAAAGTTAGGATATATAATTAAGACAATCAATGTATGTAGAATCTGGAATGTTGACATTTGAATACTTGACATCTTTGACCTATGAATAGATTTGTACGCCATGTTATGGCAGGCAAAAATGACTGTAACACCTTATGTACCATATTCTAGGAAGTAAATATTTTGATTGATTGATTGATTGATTGATTGATTGATTGACTTACTCACACAAAAGACATTTATTTTACACAATTATACACTAGTGATTGACAAAATCAAAAAGTTATCGATTCTTCCAATTATTATTGTACTTTAATATTTTTGGGGTCCTGAAAATAAAATATTTAAAAACCGGCCAAGTGCGAGTCGGACTCGCGCACGAAGGGTTCCGAACTAATATCTAAAATAAAGAAAAAATAAAAAACTATTTATTACATCTCGTTCAAACCAATTTTCGGTGGAAGTTTACATGGTAATGTACATCATATATTTTTTTTAAATTTTTCATTCTCTTCTTTTAGAAGTTACAGAGGGGGGGGGCACACATTTTACCACTTTGGAAGCGTCTCTCGCGCAAACTATTCAGAAACCTCAATATCATTTTTAAAGACCTATCCATAGATATCCCACACGCATGGGTTTGATGAATTTTTTTTTGAGTTTCTGATCTATGTATGAGGAACGCCCGAAAATTGTTTTTTTTTTCAATTTTTGTGTGAAACTTACTTACACTTTATGCACACAAAACGTTTTCAGATAAAACGTCCAACACTTGTATGAAGGTTTGAGGTTGGTAGGCTCACGGTGCGGCGACTATTCAAGCATGGGAAGTCATCAAATTACTGACTAAAACCCATCCTTTCCGTTCCAGGGCCGCGGTACTCTTTCGAATAAATTCCGCAACCCTAGCAGGGAGACCCAAGAGGTCGCCGCCGCTGATCGCCTCCATAGGTTTTGTTACTTTTTATAAATAGGCTGTTTCTAATATTTTGTTTTAGACCGCAGGAAGACGCTGGATGCAGGCCGCTTCCAACCGGTCTTTTTGGAAATCTATGGGGGAGGCCTATGTCCAGCAGTGGACGTCCTGCGGCTGATATGATGATGATGATGAGGCTGTTTCTACTAAATAAAGTTATAGTCCCGATATTTTTTATATATTTTACATTCAATTATATCCTCTTCTACATAATAAATACCAATAATGTTTAAAACGCAAATATTGTCGAATAATATAGACGAGATCAAATCGCGGTCTGAGAGACCGTGCACGAGTACGCGTGTTATACCGATGCGCGCGAGTACCTATACAAAGATTAATTTTACGTGTAAACGACAATAAATTACGCATGTGTGCATGATATATTTTTGGGTACTCTTCCGTCTATAAAATAAGGACATAAGAACGGTTCTGTTGCATAATCTGCGATCGATTGTCGTAGAATGTTTGTGCTAGTGTTGGCTGTAGTATTTTGTGGCGTGGTGTTTGCCTGGTCTAGGTTGAGACCGCGATGTCACTCGCCCCCACCGTTGCCTGGGGCGCTACCGCTCATAGGACATGCGCTTCAAGCCTTCGGAGACCGTAAACGTAAGTAAATAATAAGTATTCAAATAAATGTAGTTTTATTACCTTTTTTAATGATGGGAAGTCATCATATGATTTTTTCCGCTCTGGGCGGAGCCAGACAGACAGACTCAGACTCAGACTTTTAGTCAGACTCTTGCTGACTAAAAGCTATCCGGGTTCCATTGCCTAAATGGCCGGGAATCACTCTGCGTCTCCCGACGACCCGGGTGTCTTCTGTTGTAGTTTTATTACCTAATTTTTTTTTATTTCAGATCTATGGAAGTTTGTACAGCACTTTCAGAAGTACTCCTTATTGAAAGGTGGTGTTACCGAGTTCTGGTTGGGCCCTCATCTAAATATATATAATTCAAAGGTGACTGACTGACTGAGATAGTGATCTATCAACGCACAGCCCAAACCACTGGACGGATCGGGCTGAAATTTGGCATGCAGGTAGATGTTATGACGTAGGCATCCGCTAAGAAAGGATTTTGATCAATTCTACCCCCAACGGGATAAAATTGGGGATGAAAGTTTGAATACTTTTTAACGCGAGCGAAGCCGCGGGCAAAAGCTAGTTCACTATATAGTAAGTGGTCTTTACCAATCATAATATTTAAACTTATCTAAAAACAATTTATTTTATTATTGATTCGTGTTAAGAATCACGATCATAGTTAACTTCTTGAATTTGACCAGGATGCAAATCAACGCCTTGTATAGAGTAATTATCTATACTAATATTATAAAGAGGTAACATTTGTTTGTAAGTTTGTAAGTTTGTATGTAGGGGGTAATCTCTGGAAGTAATAAACCAATTTTAAAAATTGTTTCACTGTTAGAAAGCTACATTATTCGTGAGTGCTATAGGCTATATAACATCACGCTACGACCAATTGGAGCGGAGCATTAATGAAAAATGTGGCAAAAACGGGGAAAAAATATTCTTTTTTAGGGCTTTTGTTGCGTGCGCTGCGTAAACGGTTAAAGTTACGCAAAAATAATGTATCAGAAAATTGTTCCTCTTAAAATATTCTAAAAAAAAGTCCGCAGTAGTACATGCCTAACTTTAAAGGTTGACTCAGTATAGCCATTTTTATGGGCAGACAATTTGTTTTAAAATAATGCATTATTTGCGAAGGTGTTTTTATAAACATAGTATTAATCCTTATCAACATAAATACGTTATTCATCACAAGTGTTTAATTTTGAACAAAATTGCCCTTTACATCATTTAATTTCAATAAATATCTTAGGAGATATCACAGTTTTAAAATAACTTCGCAGCAAAATAATGACTCTGCGTGACATTCCGTAGCCTTTACCTCAGTTGCCTCAGAATAACAGATTATAGGCTACATAACATCGCGCTTTGAGCCACGGGAACGGAAAAGTAACCAAAATCCTAACGTAACGCGGGTGATACCGCGGGGCACAAGGGGGTAATCTCTGGATCTACTGAATCGATTTAAAAAAACATTTTACCCATAGAAAATACGTTATATGTAAGTGTTATAGGGTATTTTACATCTCGCTATGACACACGGGAGCGGTAACCCGAGACGTATCCTAGAGGGTGAAATAAGCCACGCGAACGAAGTCGCGGGCAACAGCTAGTTATTTATAAAAAAATAATTCTCGCCTATTTAACCCACTCCTTGTATCCACAATCAGGAAGACGAGAGTTATATTTCTCCCATCATTGCGATAATTGGGTAGTAGGCAGCATTAAATAATAATACCAAGACACAGCTTCCCTAAAAAACACTTTATTTTAGCCCTAAAACCCGATGAGTGAAATCAATAAATAGTTAGTGAATTGAGATGACAGAAAAGTGTCGTCGTGAAGTGTGTCGTTTAGAATTGTCACACAAAATCTATGAGGGAATCGCGTTTTGGCACGTCATAAAAAGTACGGCAATTTATTTTGGTGTCATCTACCCAATTACTTGTGTTTGCGTGATAAACATACTATCACAATAAGAAAAAAAAAATGAATTAAAGAATGTATTATATTTCACTGGCTGACCCGGCCAACGTTGTTCTGACTTATAATTTTACTCTCAACAAGTCTGTTGTTTCTTTACCTCCTCTGCTTGTTGACGTGACATGTATTCTCCAGACCGATTCCGGCCACGGCGGCTAATCTTAATGCAGACTAGCCACGTACGCAGGAGATATTATAGTGCACAAGTAAGTGTATGCACAAACACGGGTGCACTACCTCTTCCCTAAGTCTCATAGTACGATGGGACGGCAATCCGACACGACCGGAGAAAGATCAGGCGCAGGACCAACGGCTTTACGTGCTTTCCGAGACACGGGGGTGTCACACCGCCAACTTCCATACTCCGGGCTGCTACTGAGAAATTCCTTATATAAATACTCAATAAGACATTATGTACCTATCATCACAACCTGTAAATTGATTCAATATTATTTGTTTTCAGTTGTCACCGACCCAGAAGACAGTCTGACAGTTGCCAATTCATGTTTGAGTAAACCGTATCTTTACGAGTTTGCTAAAGATTTTTTTGAGGGTGGACTTATCACGAGCCAAGGTAAGTGAGATGAATCTAAGGTCAACTTGGGGCGGGTTGTTTCAAGCGGTCGGGTAACGTTACATACGTACGGTTAAAAGTTACTACGACGTGAGATGTTTAATGTCGGTATACGAGATTGTTAAATACAACGGGTTGTTTCATCACACAAAAATCCATCAAGCAAAGTTATTGTTAAAAAAAAACCCTACGAAAAGTTATATAAACCTAAATATTTTGAACCAAATGGGTAGCAATAGATGCTTTATGATAAATTTTTTTGTAGGGCCTAAGTGGAAGCTTCACCGCAAATTGCTAAATCCGGCATTCAGCCAACAAGTGCTCAATACATACGTCTACGAAATGAACGTGCAATCTCGGAAGCTTGCATCTCAATTAACTTCGGAAGCGGGGAAAGGCCTATTTGATGCCCGAAAGTGCTTCATTAATTTTGCACTATCAATTGTTACCCGTAAGTATTGAAGCGCTGATAAACTTGAGCATTTACCATCACCATCACGCTTGTATTCCCCGAAGGATTAGGCAGAGGTGTACTAATGTACACCCACCTTTTGAGCAGTTGAGCATTTACCTGTACCAAGAATTGGCAGTATTAGTGTACAGGTCCTGTGAAAGAGCTCTACCGGGGAAGTACGATCACCATACCTACTTCTGCCGCAAATCAGCGTTGCTGTGTTCTGGTTTGAAGGGTATGAGTGCCGGTGTAATTACAGGCACATGAGGCATTACTTTTTTTTGGGATGTCAATGCATTTGCAAGGTCTCTGGTATTGCAAATACTTATAGGTAGCGGTGACCACTTAACATCAGGTGAGCCGTGAGCTTGTTTGCCATCAAACGGCATAATAAAAAAAAATTGTAGCTAAACATTCCTACTGCCTTACCCTTGGGGGCATGGTGTTATGTATTACCTGTGGTATTCTCATTTGCAGGGACTTCGCTTGGACTAAGTACTGAAGATCAAGTTGCTATTGATACAGATTACGCAGAAGGAATTGAAGACTTGCTTGCTATATTTTGTGATAGATTCCAAAGAGTGTGGTTGCATTTGTCGTATATATTCGACTGGAGCACATTGAAGCGCAAACAAAATAAAAAAATAAGCCAACTGAACAGCATCATAAATCCAGTACCTATTATTATATTTTGATTAAAAAAGGCTTAAATGTTAATTGAAATATTTTTTTGTGATTGTCATCCTTTATAACGGATAGGATGGGGCCACTGAGGGCCGATGCCTGCCGGGGCTGCGGGTTGTTCGAAAGAGATACCGCGCCCCCGGAGCACAAAGGGCACATGAAGGAACATAGACGGGTTTTAGTCAGTAAAAGTCTGACACTCCCTCCCGCCCCGCCCAGGGCAGGGGAAGTTATTTGATGATTTCCCGTCTTTAAAAAAAAAAATCCTTTATAACGTATGTAAGAAGTCTAAGTTACATATTGTTTCCATCATTACGTTCATGTTTTTTTTGTTTTGGTCGGCCGCCATCTTGTATTTTGACATCAACGTCATTTTTAACATTAGCACCTCTGAAAACCATGAACACAACAACACCCATGACGCATAACATAAAATTAATAATTTCAACCAGCTTTTTATTTACTTTTTCTCTTTTTATTTCTTCCCTTTCAGAGAAAACGGGCGTGATATTATGTCTGTATAGAATCTCTTTCTTAAATTTTGCCTGATATCCTTATCAAAAATATATCTATTAATGTAATGACTATTCCTGAAAAATGTATCTCAAAACCTCTGCTTTACCATTTAAATGTATTATTCCTAAATGTATAATATAACTATTGACTATTTCAGATTATATATAAAAGAAAATCCGAGTTGAATGCATGTAAAGATGCGATGGTGTATGATGACTCTCCAGGTAAACGCATGAAATCTTACACTTACTCATATATCCTACTTCCTACTAATATTTTAAATGCGAAAGTGATGGATGGGTGGATGGATGTTTGCTACTCTTCCACGCTGAAACGCTTGAACGAATCTGGATGAAAGGCACGGAGATAGATGGATGATGCATAGAATGTTCCCGTGGGATTATGTATCAAATTTGACGCGGATGAAGTCGCAGGCGAAAGCTAGTTTTAAATAAATGTGAAGAGAATGAGAATGTGTGAAGATATTTATAGCTTAAGGGTGGTTACAACCGTGTCGACGGTGCGTTCGTGTTCGACGTGCGCCTCATAGAGATGTCAGCAAACATTCGGAGGGGCCACTAAGGGCCGATGCCTGCCGGGGTTGCGGGTTGTTCGAAAGAGATACCGCGCCCCCGGAACGCAAAGGGCAAAAGAAGGAACATGGATGGGTTTTAGTCAGTAAAAGTCTGACACTAAGGGCGGGGGAAGTCATTTAATGATTTCCCATCTTAAAAAAAACCGTGGTTACAAACCGGCCGCGGGGCGAGGCGAAGAGTGGATAAGACCGAGTTTCTAGTAAGATTTATTAATTCACCGTTAACAAATGATTGAATAACACTTCATGCACCCAGATGTCAAATTCCCACTCAAAACGCGTCAAAATTATGTTTTTTACACATATCATTAGTGGTAGTAGAACCACCAGTAGCAGTACTAACTACCATACCCATTTCTGCCGCAAAGCAGCGTTGCTGTGTTCCGGTTTGAAAGGTTTAGGTGCCGATGCCGGTGTGATTACCTACAGGCACATTCGACATTTCTACTTTGACTCTGGGATGGCAACGTATTTGTAAGGTCTTTGGTATTACAGATTTATAAAGGCGGGCCGTCGGTCGGCTTATTTAACACTAGCTTCTGCCCGCGACTTCGTCCGCGTCACAGTTGATGTGTTATCCTACGGGTACCGTACATTTTCCCGGGATAAAAAGTAGCCTATGTGTTATTCCAGACTATAATCTATCTTTGTGCCAAATTTCATCCAGATCCATTCAGCCGTTTAAGCGTGAAAGAGTAACAAACATCCATCCATACATCCATACATACAAACTTTCGCCTTTATAATAGTAGTAGGATTTTTAGTTCTACGATTTTGAAGCGAATCTTATTGTTCTCAAAAGATTAAAACAAACAGTGACTTGGAATTATAAGCAATCAATACTTTTCAGGAAAATTTAAACCAATACTAAATCAAATGCTGCAGCTGGCTGAAGACCAAGACGCCTTCTCAGACGAAGACATCAGACAACACCTGGATACTTTTGTAACAGCTGGTTACGATACAACTTCTGCAACTATGCTATTCGTTTTGTTAGCACTTGGATCAGACTCAGAATCACAAGAACGAGTTTTTAAAGAGTAAGTATTGTTCACAAAAGTAATATTAGTAATATATTAGTGTTTTACAAAAAAGCTATCTTGGACCTATTTTAGATATAAATTAAAAATGTTCATTAATAAGATGTCGTATTAGAGAGGCTTTAAAGTTGGCAGAGCGATGATTAATGCAAATACATTTCAGAATTAAAAAAGTTCTTCTACAACAAGATGACGATCTAACAAATCAAGATCTACATAAACTTGTGTTCTTGGAGGCGGTGATTAAAGAGACAATGAGACTGTACCCTGCTGGTCCACTAATCGGAAGAAAAGTAGACAAAGATTTAAAACTGAGTACGTACCTTTGTAACATTAGTTTTTAGACATTTATTTATTTAATCTTTATGCACAGAAAAAAAGGCGGACTTAATACATTAGACATTCTCTACGAGTCAACCAAAGGTGGTGAAGAGATAACACAGCAGGTGCAAATAATTGGACGAAGAAAAAAAAATTGAATGTACACAAGTACAAACCAATTGAAATACTACATACATTTACATAAATGTGTGCTCCACTATATAACAAACTAAATTCAAAACATATACACATATATACATACCATACATAAATACCTACGTACAAACATACCTATATACATATATTATGAAAAGATTACAAAGGAGGATTAAGAGACTCTTGTCTATTTGTTCTGAAAAATAACTCCGCAATTTCCGCTTGAAAGCATACCGAGAGAAAGCACATTCCAAAGGAGAATCGCCTGTATATGAAAAGAAGAATAAATGAAATCAGAAGTATGAGAAGGACAGCTAAGTAGAAGATTATTAGAAGAACGTAGACTCCTAGCATGAGTAGGACAAAGATATTGAAAATGAGAAATAAAATAAGGAGGAGAAAAAGAATTGAGAAGGTAATAAAGAGTGGTTAACGCACGCAGATTTTTTCTTTGCCGAATGGGTAACCACTTAAGCTCCGCCCTAAAGCTAGATACATGGTCATATTTTCGCAAATAAAAAATCACCCGAATGCCTTATCCGACACAGCATGCAAGTCGAAGTAGCACACATCACATCAACGTGAACCGACTGCTGACGTCCTTGAAGATATGAAGAAAACCATTCCAGCGCCTCAGATGAAACTTTAAGATGCGAGAGCATAGTGAGGAGAACATCATGACTGACTGCGTTGAAAGCATTGGAGAAGACAATTAATACCAAAATAGTAACATTTGTATTCTCCATTGCTTCCTTTACGTCACCAATCACTTTAAGGAGGGCAGATATAGTACTATGTCCAGGGCCTGAATTCAGACTGAAAAGAACTCACGAGGTTGTTGCGGTAAACATGCCCTGAAAACTGCTTATGGTCGCAGGCCTCAAGCACTTTTGACAGGGATGGGAGAATGGAGATGGGCCGGAAATGACTAGGAAGACTTTGATTGGAAATTTTAGGTAGAGGACGGACATAAGCTCTAAGCCATAGGGATGGGAATACTCCGGAAAGGGAAGATTCCGGAAATCAAAGGAAAAGTTAACAATAATATATCATCGAAAGGACTGACATCATCGCAACACACGGCCATGGATTTGATAAATAGGATGATCTTTTTAATTTCATCCTCGGTTACTGGAGAAAACGTATAGGAATCAACGTTAGGCCTAGCTAAGCCTGCACTGTAATCAACCATCTGAGACAATACTTAGGGATCCAAGTGATTGGTGGTAGTAAATTGACGGTTGATATCATCTAAGGCAAGTAGTCTTAGGGAAATCTATGTGACGCTGTTTGCCGATTCCTAGAGTACCAAGGAACTTCCAGATCAAGGATCAGCAGGAGAAGGACACGTTATATTCTCAAGAATATGGCGGCGTTTAGCATTGCGTTTCATTTGATTGCAGAGATTCCTAGCTATCTTGTAAATTATCTAGTTTTCATCACCCGGTTCCTTCCTAAATTTGCAAAAGGCCCGATCCCTACGCCCCATCGCCATTCTAACCCCTCTCGTCATCTACGAAGCTGGCGGACGTTTAAGCTTCACCTGTTTTACATGAGCGTGGGTGTCGTAGAGCGCAAGGACAGTCTGATTGAAAACACACAATTTGTCATCAATAGTTCTTGCCGCTGTGAGGTGTTCCCAGTTGAGCTCCCACGTATCCTGACGCAGCTTGTTCGCATCCATGCGCGCAAAACAACGCATATGCAGTACTTTAATGAGAGGCCTGGGAGGTTTACGGACATGAGATAGGTAGACGAGGTCATGACGGGAGAAACCAGGAGCAGGACACTGACCATGAGAGGAAACAAGAGAAAGAGTGGATGTAAGGATTAGGTCGAGCCAAGTGTCTTCACCTTAGATGTTACAGAGCAGGGAAGGACATGGAGACTGACGAATTCAATGAGATGGAGAAGTTTACGTGTACTAGGAGTATGGTGAGTTAGGTCGGTGTTAAAATCACCTATGATAATGCAATGTGCATACTCCGATCCTACAGATTCAACAACAACAACACAACACACGACATTTATCAACTTTACACATTACACATACATTTTGTGGGTTCTCAGAGAATTGCACACTGCGAGCTGGTAATACATGCGGCATAGGGCTGTACGGTCTCCTCCGTCACCCCATGTGGGGCCCAGATGCGGAGCAGTTCAGACCGGAGCGATGGCTGGACCCTGCCAACTTGCCACAGCACCCGAGCCTTTATGCCTCGTTCGGAATTGGCAAGCGCAACTGTATAGGTATTATACTGGTTCTTGTATATTTTAGATACGTAAGGATTCGAAGTTCAAAATGCAGGTGATCTCTGTATCTAACGGTCTAGATATCGAAGCATATGGCATTGGGCTCTTTCAATTTATACGTTTGGGTACGGACCGCTGCGGTGCCGAAACGGTGCGTTTGTCGTATTGCGCACGGAAGGTAGTGTGTTTTCATACAAAGCGCGGTGCGGCAACAGTGCGGCGTCAGTACTTCGTACGCTCGACGACAAACGCCACTAGATTACTGTATGAACAAAGACGACCGTCCGTATGTATTCCGAAAAACGCACCGCTTCGGCATCGCAGCGGTCCGGCACCAAACGCCTAAAGTCAAACTCAAATCATATTTTCCAATTAGACCATTAAGAGACACTTTGAACGTCAATTAATTAAAAATGTTGAACTAGATTCAATATTTTTAATTAATTGACGTTTTTAAATTTTAACATCTAACACAAACATTTTGTCTAAATGCTAACGTCGCGGAGAACTTTGATAGCGCGATATCGCGAACGTCAGCGTAGTTCGCATGTTGCGCGATAGAGGTCGCTACATGTACATTAACTACACTAGACTCTTTATAATTTTACAGGTAAACTATTCAGCATGACAGTGTTGAAAACAGCGCTGGCGCATATTTTACGTCGATACCATGTTACTGGTGACATCAACAATGTAGTATGTGAATTTGATGTTGTATTAAAACCAGTAGAGGGGCATCTAATTGGATTAACTCTAAGGACTTAGATTTGTATTGTTATGTAGTAAATGTTTAGCACTGAAGATTCGTTTGATGATAATTATTATAGTGATATTGTAGTATCTATGCGAATAAAATTGATATATTGTGGTATATATTTTATGTTACCTTTAAATCATTTACAGGCACTTTTGTACTGTCGGTCAGTTAATCAGAAAGTTTAATGTAGTTGCTCAATCAAAAACCTAGGAAGGTACCTACCTACCTTACCTGTTCTTCTCTATGAAGAAAAACGTGAAAGATGCCAAGCTATGTTACCCAAGAATGTTGCTAATAGGGTTGCTACCTTTTTTTTAAACAAATAGAGTATCTCGGTGTCTCCCGGGTATCTCGTGATGGCCCATTGGTTAAGGCGCCAGCCTCCCACGCACGAGGCTGTGGGTACCCAACGGGTACGGGCAAGTAAATTACCAACATCACTTTTTCTATCTCATAACGTACTTTTTAACATTTATCTTGGACAGCATTGACATCGGTAAATTTCATAGCGTAATGAAAAAATAGTACATTATGAAGTATCATAAAGAACTATTTATTAACTGACCTCAATAATAAGTGACGAACAATGCCGCATACGAGAGATGTGTATTGTGGAAGTAGAAAAGTCCACCCCTAAACACTTCATCACCCCGGAGGTACATTTACCCCCTTGGGTACATGGGTACACCTCTGCCTCACCCTTCGGGGATACAGGCGTGATGGTATGTTTATATTTATGTTATGGTGGTAATGAAATTTTACAAAGAGAGGTAGGTTGAAATCTCGCATAGGATTTTTTTATATCTGCATCCGCGATAACTGATATTCTCGCGAATGAATTCACTGCCTCGGTAGCCTAGTGGTCCTGTGTGGTGAGCGCGGCTGCGACGCTAGAGGTCTTGGGTTCGATTCTCAGATCGAGCAAAGTGTTATTGGGTTTTTCTATGAAATTCTCAGTCGTAGCACGAAGTTATGATTTGTGCCCGTTAAGGCGACGAATTGTTTAACAATAATTCTAGACCAGGCGCGCGCACCGCGCAACCCGCCCACACCCCGGTAAGTAAGCTTTTTGTTATTTTATTTAGTCGGAAATGATAACTTGAGAAAATCCTTCTACAATTTTAAAGAGTATTTATAGACTTGTCTACAGAGCAAGTTGAGAGGCTAAAATCGGTCCCGTTTGCCCATAAGATGTGAATCTCTATTTAAAAAGAGGTATGTTTGATATTTTTTTCTCTGTTACTAAAGTTACTTAATCATGTAATGAAAACTAACAAAATATGGCTTTCATCATGAACTATTTAGATCACCAACACAAATTTTTATACGTTTCGTAATTACTGACAAAAATAGAGATCACTGATGCCAAAATTTCCAATGCGTCCTCTTAATGGCAATAAGCCTGCCCCCTAGTAGGCAAGTGTGTGTGATTCAGGGGTGATTATTGACTTGAAATCTTTCTGCCGGAATATTATTTGCTTGGTAGGAGGGTCAATGGGGTACTCATTACTTTGGATCCCATATTGGATTCCTATTAACCTGTGGCCTGTTGGTGGTAGGCTTGCCCCCTATTACCTGGAACCTAAAACATACCGGCGAAATGTGGGTACCCATTGGTACACCTCTGCTTAACGCTTCGGGAATATAGGCGTTATGGTATGTATGTATGCGAATTCATGGGCAAAACCTAGTTAAGAATACAAAACAAGATTTTAAAGTACCTATTTTGCGTAAATATTGACCTCTAAAATATTAATGGTGCCCTTATTAATTTGATAAGGTCGCTAATGTGCGAGGTTACGGGTTTGATAACGATCAGCTACCAATGGGACTTTTTTAATTAATTATGTACTTTCTTAGTTTATCAGCTGAGCGATTTTTTGCTGCGCTGCGTATCACGGGTTCGATTCTCGCACGGAACAAATATTTGTATGATCTAGAGGTAGTTGTTTCGGGTGTGGCTGTTTATATACATGTGTATGGGGCAACGTTTAGAAAAAAAGAAAACATCGTAAGGAAACCTGGACTTTATAACTAGCACAGTTAAGTTAGAATTCGCCTATCCGGCTTAAGTAAGCGTGGGCATAAATCCTCAAGCATTATCAAATTATTATTCTCAGTCATTGATATACATATTTAATACATTTTTAAATACCATTACGCCTGTATTCCCTGAAGAGATAGGCAGTGGTGTACCAATGTACACCCACAGTTCGCCGATATGTTTAGGTCCCTCGTAATAGGGGGCGAGCCTATTGCCATTAATCGGGCACAATTCCTAACACCGAGCAGCTACTGGGAATTTCATAGATAAACCCAATAACTCTTTGCTCGGCCGAATGGGATTCAAACCCTTGACCTGTAGCGTATTAGTCGCGCTTAGGACCAATAGGCTAACGAGGCAGTCCACACAGTTTTTTTAGGTGCCCATAATGAGAGTCTAACTGACTCTAACTTTTATTTGAAAGCAGGTTTCTTAGCAATGGTTCTAAAATATATTTTATTTATTTTCGGTTTAGGCGTTTCAAGGCTATAAGCTCTTTTTTTAGCTGCGGTAACAATCTTTATTTCTCTTGTAGGGGGTTACTTATAACATTTTATATTATTACTTGTGTTTGCGTAATAAACATTATCATCATCATATCAGCCGCAGGACTTCCACTGCTGGATATAGGACTCCCCCACAGATTTCCAAAAATACCGATTAGAAGCGGCTTGCATCCAGCGTCTTCCTGAGGTCTTAATCAGGTCGTCCGCCCACGTTGTGGGTGGACGTCCGACGGTGCGCTTGACGGTAATAAACATATATATTCTATGAATGGCAGCAGAGATCAAACACACAGAGGATAAGTCTCTTATAACTTGTCACCTCTTCACTCTTTGACCGACCTTCAATCGAGTTGATCGTTTGTATTAATTTTACGATTAAACGACAATAACGGATGTATGCATAATATATTTTTTACTGTTCCGTCTATAAAATAAGGATATAAGAACGGTTCTGTTGCATAATCTGCGATCGATTGTCGTAGAATGTTTGTGCTAGTGTTGGCTGTAGTATTTTGTGGCGTGGTGTTCGCCTGGTCTAGGTTGAGACCGCGATGTCACTCGCCCCCACCGTTGCCTGGGGCGCTGCCGCTCATAGGACATGCGCTGCAAGCCTTTGGAGACCGTAAACGTAAGTAAATAATAATTATTCAATTAAGTGTAGTTTTATGACCTTTTTTTAATGATGGGAAGTCTAATGTGACTTTTTCCGCTCTGGGCGGAGCGGAAGGGAGTGTCAGACTCTTACTGCCACCGCCATCGGTGGCCGGGAATCATTCTGCGACTCCCGACGACCGGGGCGTCTTCTTCTGTTGTAGTTTTATTACCTATTTTTTTTTAATTTCAGACCTATGGAAGTTTGTACAGCACTTTCAGAAGTACTCCTTATTGAAAGGTGGTGTTACCGAGTTCTGGTTGGGCCCTCATTCACTATATAGTAAGTGGTCTTTACCTATCATTATATACAAGCTGTTGATTTGCATCCTCGTCAAATTTTAGGAGCTTGTCATAGAAAAAAAGAAGTAATCAAATATAATTACGATACCTGGTCAATATTTAATAAATGCTTGTTTTTTTAGTTGCAACTATCAAAAAACAGTATTCCAGAATACTCCTCTTGCAAAAATCAGCATCGCCCAGTTGCTTATGCGGTAGGCAGAGTTGTCGCGCGGCTATATCAATGCGTGCATAGCGCCTAAACCCTCTGGCGAGATGGCTAGTTCGAATTGGAAAATCACATCAAAAAATATAAATTTCAAAACCAATTTATTTTATTATTAATTCGTGTTAAGAATCACGAGCATAGTTAACTCCTTGAATTTGACGAGGATGCAAATCAACAGCTTGTATAAAGTTATCTATATGTACACCGGCAAGGCGTGGAATAGATTGGATAGGCGAGAATTAAAAGAAATACTCTATACGAAAAAAATATTTGAATTCTTACATCGTGAACCCACCAAAGAATGGTAGACGTAAAATACTTCGTCGTACAATATTGAACTATATTGCTGCACAAATAGAGTAATTATTTTGTATACAAGTTTTAACTCTCGCCATTTAATCTTCCTTGTGCCGAGACTGAACGAAGCCGAAAGTTATACACTCCCAGACACCTAAATCGAGCCACCTTTTAAGACGGGAAATCATCAAGTAACTTCCCCCGCCCTGGGCGGGGCGGGAGGGAGTGTCAGACTTTTACTGACTAAAACCCGTCTATGTTCCTTCATGTGCCCTTTTGCGTTCCGGGGGCGCGGTATCTCTTTCGAACAACCCGCAGCTCCGGCAGGCATCGGCCCTCAATGGCCCCTTCCAAGTTTGCTGACATCTCTTTGAGGCGCGCGTGAAACACGAACGCGCCGTCGACACGGTCTATAATGATTTAGTAATGTCCATAACTTAAAAAAATTGTATGAATTATCAAAAAGTTTAGTTGTAGCTGGCATAATCAACATTAGGCTCATGTACTTACTATTGTTCTGAATTTGATTTTTCATTCATTTTCATTCATTTGTCATTCATATAATTTTTTAAAGATAAGGACGATACAAACTCATTATGCTAGGTGGCTCGATTTAGGAGTCCGGGAGTGTATTTAGAGACACAGCTTTCCTAAAAAAACCACTTTATTTCAGCCCTAAAACCCGATGAGTGAAATCAATAAATAGTTAGTGAATTGAGATGACAGAAAAGTGATGTCATAGTTTAGTATTGTCATACAAAATCTATGGGGGAATAGCGTTTAGACAGCTCATAAAAAGTACGTCAATTTATTTTGGTGTCATCTACCTAATTGGGGTTACCTT
Organism: Caradrina clavipalpis; assembly: GCA_932526535.1. Lineage (NCBI taxonomy): Eukaryota > Metazoa > Arthropoda > Insecta > Lepidoptera > Noctuidae > Caradrina > Caradrina clavipalpis. The sequence goes on from OW052110.1 coordinate 7,265,249, forward strand.
CTAGTTACGAAGATATTGGAGGTCAAAGTCTCATGAATTTTTTTAACGAAAGAAAGTTTTAAGTGGTCTAACTAACATGTTGCATGCACCTGTAAGCACAATGTTTTGCATGCATTATGATAAACAGTGCAGGTCGTGGTTTCTGCCTACGCCCATGAGAAAAAGGCGTGAGTTTATGTATGTATGATAAACAGTATTTTTTCATAAAGTTAAAAGTCGTTTTCCAGTAATACTTGAGCTTGAAACAGCTGAAATATTTTAACCCACAAATCAAAAAGAGGGGTGTCCTAATCCTAAGTTTGATGTATCTGTGTGTCTGTCTATGGCACCGTAGCTCTTAAATGTTTTGATTTGAAAGCAGGTTTTTTAGCGAAAGGTCTAAGATATAATTTATTTATTTTATTTAAAACTTTTATTTTTATTACCTACTTGTGTTTGCGTGATAAACATACTATCACAATCCGAGGAATTATGAATAAATGAATGAATGAATAAATGTATTATAATAGTAATTAGCTGAGCCGGCAAAACGTTTTGCTAGGTATATAATTTTCTGTTCTTTCGTCTCATGGGCAATCTGACATGACCGGAGAAAGATCAGGAGCAGGACCAATGGCTTTACGTGCTTTCCGAGACACGAGGGTGTCTAACTAACCGCTAACTTCCATACTCCGGGCTACTAAGTGAGAAATTCCTTATACAAGGTGTTGATTGCAACCTCGTCAAATTCAAGGAGTTAACTATGCTCATGATTCTTAACACGAATCAATAATAAAATAAATTGGTTTTGAAATGGATATTTTTTGACGTGATTTCAAATTCGAGCTAGCCATCTTGCCAGAGGGTTTAGGCCCTATGCGCACATTGATAATTATAGCCGCGCGGCAACTCTGCCTACCGCATACGCAACTGGGAGATTCAGATTTTTGAAAGAGGTGAATTCTGGAAGACTGTTATTTGATAGTTACAACTAAAAAAACAAGTGTTTATTAAATATTGACCAGGTATCGTAATTATATTTGATTAATTTTCTTTTTTTATGACAAGCTCTTAAAATTTGACCAGGGTGCAAATCAACACTTTGTAGAAAAACTCAATAAGACTTTATGTATCATCACAATCTATAAACGTAAATTGATTGAATATTATTTGTTTTAGTTGTCACCGACCCAGAAGACAGTCTGACAGTTGTCAATTCATGTTTGAGTAAACCGTATATTTACGAGTTTGCTAAAGATTTTATTGACGGTGGACTTGTCACGACCCAAGGTAAGTGAGATGAATCTAAAGTCGGTTTGGATATAAAACAAAACATAATCAATAATCTATACTAATAATACAAAGAGGTAAGATTTGTTTGTTTGTTTGTAACGAATGGGCTCCAAAATTACTGGACCGATTTTAACAATTTTCACCAATAGATAGCTAAATTATTCCTGTGTAACATAGGCTATATAACATCACGCTATGACCTATGAGAGCGGAGCGTCAACCAAACACGTAACTTCATCAACAGCCTATCACAGTCCACTGCTGGACATAGGCCTCTCCCAAGGTGCGCCACGGTGTGCCGGTGTACCACGTAACTTATGGCGGGTGAAGTAAGCCACGCGGACGAAGTCGCGGGCAGTTCGCTAGTGAATAATAATTATAATGAAATCTGAAGGTTGAATAAAAAAGTAAACTTGTAAAAAGAAAAACTATTTTTATGATTTTATTTAGTTAGGCTAAAATCGAACAGTGAAATAATATTGTAGTTTTTAAATTTTATCTGCAGCACATATACTTGCGGGTCTGTGGACGGTGAGCAATGGGTAGCTCACCGTCCGTACGTTCACTAAACAACGACAGACCGTGTCGACAGCGCGTTCGTGTTCCACGCGCGCCTCAAAGATATGTCAGCAAAATTGGATGGGGCCACTGAGGGCCGATGCCTGCCGGGGCTGCGGGTTGTTCGAAAGAGATACCGCGCCCCCGGAACGCAAAGGGCACATGAAGGAACATAGACGGGTTTTAGTCAGTAAAAGTCTGACACTCCCTCCCGCCCCGCCCAGGGCGGGGGAAGTTATTTGATGATTTCCCGTCTATAAAAAAAAAGCACATAATACTTATATACTATTGCCCACCATTTACCATTAGGTACCATTACCACTGTGGTTACCATTGATATTTTTTCCTTGTAGGGCCTAAGTGGAAACTTCACCGCAAATTGCTAAATCCGGCATTCAGTCAGCAAGTGATCAATTCATACGTCTACGAAATGAGCGTGCAGTCTCGGAATCTTGCATCTCAATTAACTTCGAAAGCGGGAAAGGGCCTATTTGACGCCCGAAAGTGCTTCATTAATTTTGCACTATCAATTGTTACCCGTAAGTATAGAAGCGCTGATAAAATCGAGCATTTACCATCACCATCACGGCTGTATTCCCCGAAGGATTAGGCAGAGGTGTACTAATGTACACCCACCTTTTGAGCAGTTGAGCATTTACCTTTACCAAGAATTGGCAGTATTAGTAGAGGTCCTGTGAAGGAGCTCTACCGGGGAAGTACTATCACTATACTATTTCTGCCGCAAATCAGCGTTGCTGTGTTCAGGTTTGAAGGGTATGGGTGCCGGTGTAATTACAGGTCTCGGATCTTTGGGATGGCAACGCATTTGCAAGGCCTCTGGTAGGTATTGCAGATACCAATAGGTAGCGGTGACCACTTAACATCAGATGAGCCGTGGGCCAGTTTGCCATCAAATGGCATAACGAAAAAATACTGGCAAGACATTCCATTATAATTCAGTGGATATGATTGTTTGGAAGATGTATTGGGATAGCCCAAATAAATGTTCCTTAATAGGCAAATGAGTGCGATTCAGGGGGGATTATTGACTTGAAATCTTTCTGCCGGAATATTATTTGCTTGGTAGGAGGGTCAATGGGGTACGCGTTATTTTCTATCCCATATTGGATTCCTATTAACCTGTGGCCTGTATTGGTAGGCGGTAGGCTTGCCCCCTATAACATGTGACCAAAATACACCAGCGAACTGTGGGTGTATATTAGTACACCTCTGCCTTACCCTTGGGGGAATACCAGGCTGGTGATGATATGTATTAACCTGTGGTATTCTCATTTGCAGGGACTTCGCTTGGACTAAGTACTGAAGATCAAGTTGCTATTGATACAGAGTACGCAGAAGGAATTGAATACTTGTTTGCTTTATTTTGTGATAGATTCCAAAGAGTGTGGTTGCATTTGTCGTATTTATTCGACTGGAGCACAATGAAGCGCAAACAAAATGCAATAATTAGCCAGCTGAACAGCATCATAAATCCAGTAACTATTTTTATATTATTAGTATGTACTATGTAGTAGGTAAGGGTCGTGATGGCTCAGTGGCTTAGGCGCCCGCCTCGCATGGACGAGGTTGTGGGTTCGCAACCGCGTACGGGCAAGTACCAATGTGACTTTTTCTAATTCATATGTACTTTCTAAGTTTATCTTGGACATCACTGACATCGGTAATCATGTCAGAGGCCCTTGAGGCGGTTAAGGGCCTCCGCCCACGACCGATTTTTTTGGACCGATAATCGGGCAGAAAAACGGGCCCGTTTTTTCAAAAATTTCAACGCCCACGACCGTGTTTTTGTCGGTGACTTTCGAGGGAGGAGCTTAAATAGCGGTCAAATTTTATATCGCAACTTTTATTTGACAGAGTTACCGATAGTATAAAAATAACGTTAATAGATTTAAGGTTATTTAAGTTACAATTTATCGTTAAATTGTTTATTGACGATATTTTTAACGTTTTTTTAAACAATTGATCCTTCTAAGATGGAAGTAGCGCAGGACGGAGGTGTGGCGGGTCGCCCACCTTATCGTCGCTCTAATGTAGTGCCTAACAATACTTTGCCCGATTCTTACGAATGAGAATTATACACGCTTACTTTTACATCGTTCTGAAATCAAAAGCCATGAGATCCATCATAGTACCTAATAGAAGCTATTGGCACTATTATTTTCGATAAATAACAAAAATAAATAAAATAACTCAAACATTTGTGAAATAGTAAGAGCGCGAAATAACGCTTCCTTGCAGTCAAGGCATATTTGTGTGAAAACCTTATCGACTATACATGCGTAAGGTAGCCTTTAAAGAATACATTAATCGATCAGACAGGAGCGCTTTTAACATTTAACTCGAATTAACAAAAAAAAATGACGAATTTCCAACATCTTTGAGACGTCTTAAAAAAAAACACGCAATAATAACTATTACTCGACTGGAGTTCCAGTGTTTCAGCTGCAGAACGATGTAAAAGTAACCTTATATGTTATTATTAGACCTGGTAATCGAACCCACGACTTCACGCTGATCAGACGCGCTTTGCGACCACAAGCCCAATATAGTTAGTCAGTGACAATTAATATAAACGTACAAAACGGCAACTTACCTAATTTAACGGTAAAAATAACGATTAATTCATATTCTATATTCATGTTAATTAACATTATATTACTGGTAATGTTATCAAATAACGTTTTTATAAAGTTACTTTTTTCAACATTTTCGAGTTCATGGAAATTAACGTTACGTAACGATTATTATTTTTTGATTTCATAACGTTAACAAGCCCTGGATTTAAGTTATTACATATTTAGCAAGCTTAGTCGTTGAAAACGAATGTTATTTTCATTCTTAAGAATTTATTAAATTCGTTTGATTATATATTATTTTTTTAATCCATTAACGTTATTTTTATATTAACGGTAACTCTGTCAAAGGTAATTTTATAAATATTTACCGGTATTTAAAACCCTGCGTAAATCAACACAATATTATTTACTTATTGAAATCACAGACGATTAATTTAGAAAAAATTGATTTACCATATTATTAATAAATAAATAAGCTTTTTAATAATAAATTATTGTTATTATTCAAATGCTTCAAACTCATAAGTACTAACTTAACATAACACCACAATTGTACACTTAATTCGCAATAACTGCTTTTGACTTTAGACTTTTGACTTTAGCAATGACACAACGTTCTTCCCTAGTAAATCCATGACGCATAGGGTAAGTGCCCCAGTGAATGAACACACCCCAGTGAATTAACAAATCCGAGTATTTTCCAAAAAATAATAAACTAAGATATTACCTTCTACCCAACGCAGTATTTTTTTTTGTAATTGCTGCTCTTTATTCTAGCATAGTAACAACATTCATGTATTGCGATACTGTTCGTTTTAAAATGACGAGCGTTTAAAGTTGGCAGTGCTGGTGTAAATTTTCTTTGTTCGGGCAAGAATTTAGGACTTGGGTCAGATGCAAATTTTTTGATATCACTTTGCAGCCGTAATTAAAGTATGTACTATAGGTAAGTTATTTATAAATTCGAGTAATGGGTAGTTATAATATATGTATCAAATCAATTTCATTACAATTTTAGCTAGTTTTAAGTAAATTATTGAGTGTTCCAGCATTGGCATTAAAAAACGTTTGAAATTCACGGAATCACTTTTGTACTACTGAAGAGGCCTATGTCCAGCAGTGGACATCGTTCGGCTCATATCATGATGAATTGATTGTTGACGTTGGCTAGGCTTATGAAGGTATATAATGATTAAGTAAGAGATTGAAGGCTTACACTTTAAAAAAAAAAATGATTGTAGCAGATTTAGAGGCTAAGGATTTATGTTCATTTATTTATTCCATTTTGAACTGCATTTGATATAATAATAAGGATTTTTCGTAACTATTAATTAAACAAAAACTTGTGTTCATTCACTGGCTCTAATGCTGTACATTTACTGGGAAATTTCATTCATTCACTGGGGTTTTAGGGTATTTTTCAATATATTGCCAAATATACAGGATAAGTTTTTAACCAGTGCGTAAATTTTTTTTGGTAGTTCAGTGTCAGTAATAGAACACATTTCCGTGTTTAGTTAAAAAAAAAATTAAAAGAAATTTCATCCTTATCCGAGTTTGAAATAAGCAAAACATGGACATAATCTATTCGCCGTACTATCAATGACAACTCTTGGCCGCCGCCCGGGCGCATGGCTGGGGTGAGGGGGTGGGGAATGCGCTAGCGCCGAGTGACAATAAAATATGGTTTTTAAGTATACATGTTTCGTAAGCGATAACTTTTTTTTTAGTACTAAGACATATCAAAATAAAATATACGTGTTTAATAAAACGTGTTGAAGTTTATTATGGCAAAATTTACGCACTGGTTAAAAAATTTTCCTGTATAAAAAAGTATACAGGTTATGTCGTAAAACCAAGTTTAAAAAATATTCTTTAGTAGACATAGATTACCAAAATATAAAACCGCATACTTTCGAGGCAACATATTGTAATGATTTTTTGAAGTCTGAAGATTGCTTAAGTGTTCATTCACTGGAGCATTTACCCTATTTTCTATTTTTCACCGATAATCGGCGGCCAGGATGCGTAGATTTTGTTTTGGACCGTTTTTTTCTCGGCCGTGGGCGTTGATGTACTAGAATCCATACGTTCCATTCTCGCCGAGAAAAAATCGGCCGTAAAAAATCGGTCGTGGGCGGAGGCCCTAAGAAATTCTGACACTAGAGTGTGTGGGGTCGCTAGACCTTACTGCCCACACGATAAAGAAAGAAGAAGTATCATTATTTTAAAAAGGACTTAAATGTTTATTGAAATATCTTTTAATTGTCATCCTTTATATCGGTTGTAAAAAGAATCTTAACGAAGTCTAAGTTACATATTCTTCCCATCATTAAGTTCATGTTTTTTTCGTTTTGGTCGGCCACCATCTTGCATTTTGATATCATCCTCATTTTCAGCATCAGCATCCCCAAAAACCATGAACAACGACACCCATGACGCATAGCATTAAATTAAAAGTTTCAACCAGCCTTAATAAAATACTATTAAGTAATAAATGGGTGTACTTTTGCAAAAATATAATAATGTAATGTCTATTCGCGACAACGTCGATCGCCATTCACCTTTCACGCAAGGTGTCTTTTGCGAAAATGTCTTTCGCGCAAATGTATCAGATCCGGTACGAATGTTTTGCCTGCAGAATCCCTTTTATGTCACAACACACACTTGGCCGATTTGCGTTAATTAATTAGTGTTTTATTAATCTCTTTATCTTTTAAATGTATTATTCCCGATTGTATATAACTATTTACTATTTCAGATTATATATAAAAGAAAATCCGAATTGAAGGCAAGTAAAGATGTGATTATGTACGACGACGCACCAGGTAAACGCATGAAATCTTACACTTACTAATATATCCTACTTCCTAAATGCGAAAGTGATGGATGGGTGGATGGATGTTTGCTACTCTTCCACGCTGAAACGCTTGAACGAATCTGGATGAAAGGCACTGAGATAGATGGATGATGCCTAGAATGTTCCCGTGGGATTATGTATCAAAGGAGACCGGCGGGTTTCTTAGGAGCGTTCGGCCTGGTCACCTACACGGATAAGTTCAATGCTTCCTGATAGCATTATTAATTAGAAAACCATGTATGGTTGCCACTTTTTCTAAAAACTTGTCTGAAAGTAGATATAAGACTTTAACTTTTGATATTGACAGAAGGTTATGTTAAGGACGAAAATCAATATTGCAGAGTTTAATGTTAATTCACTAATAAAACATGAATAATATATTATACTGTATTTTATTATTGTATAGGTTCGAAGCTTAAGTCTCAGGTTCAACATGGTTCAAGCAGGAATTGTGTTTGTAACCTGATTACGTTGTGCAATTAGCACAACGTAATCTTTCCATTATCGTCACAATCCAAAATCGCTAACAATATCAAAGTCCGATGGTAATTCGCCAGGTCAGCGTTTATACAAGATATACAGTCCAAAATACAAAGCCAAGGTCAAATATAATAATCAATAACACAGAGAGAAAACGACAAAACACCGGCGCAAGATTACAACAACAACAAACGTCAGATATTGACATAAAATATTGATCTACAGGTGACAAGTGACAGTTTGTTGCCAACCTAAAAACTATTTTCTATTTTTTAGTATGGCAATGTAAATAATCGATTACAGATATTAAGTGAATAATTAATTACAAAACCTGTGAATTACATTATAAATCCCTAAAAGAATACCTCAAAACCCAGGCCAAGACCTACTTTGGGATATATGTGATAAAGGAACCAATCTCATTTTCAATCGCAATCATAATTTGAAAATTCGCAACAATCGATTTTTTAAATTGTACTCGCTATATTACAACTTATTTTTCTCCTCTTAGACAAGTTATCTGAAAATAGTATTGAAGAAAATAGTTAAACGTAAAAATCTACTTTTTTTTCGTATAAGTTTCATTTCTGTAGGAGTTTAGGCCTATAACCGCCAGTCTCCTTTGACGCGGATGAAGTCGCAGGCGAAAGCTAGTTTTAAATAAATGTGAAGAGAATGAGAATTGGTGAAGATATTGATAGCTTAACCCTTTAGCTGCCATGTCAGGCAAATGTGCCTGACGCTAGTGGAGGTTTGACCTTTAACATTTTTGACCCTGCAGTGAATGTGTTAAGGGTGGTTACAAACCGGCGGCGGCGAGGCGAAGAGTAAATAAGATGCTGCTGATAATTACTGCATAATTAGAGTATTCATTACTTTTACAAATTTTAATTCTCTTTCATCTTATCAACCTTTGCCTCGCTGAAGTGTGTCCACCTTCACACACAGGATATTTTTTATCTCGTCTTAGTGTGCCCGTTGGATAATTATATTCATCTTTTAATATGGCAAACAAGATACGAGTATTAGCAAATTTACAAATTCACCCTCATTAAATGATGAAATAACACTTCATGTTTTTGAAATTCAGATTTCGAAATTCCAGTCAAAACGCGTTAAAATTATAACATAATTTTGCTAGTAGACGAATTAGTGGTAGTAGAACTACCATACCTATTTCTGCCGCAAAGCAGCGTTGCTGTGTTCCGGTTTGAAAGGTTTAGGTGCCGGTGTGATTACCTACAGGCACATTTCTACTTTGATTCTGGAATGGCAGCGTATTTGTAAGGCCTTTGGTAATACAGATTTATAAAGGCAGCGGTGACCATTTCACATCAGGCGGGCCGTTGCGTTGGCTTGTTTGCCATTTTTGGTTCTACGATTTTAAAGCGAATCTTATGGTTCTCAGAAGATGAAAATAAACAGTGACTTGGAATTATAAGCAATCAATACTTTTCAGGAAAATTTAAACCAATACTAAATCAAATGCTGCAGCTGGCTGAAGAACAAGACGCCTTCTCAGACGAAGACATCAGACAACACCTGGATACCTTTGTAGCAGCTGCTTACGATACAACTTCTGTATCTATGCAATTCGTTTTGCTAGCACTTGCATCAGACTCAGAATTACAAGACCGAGTTTTTAAAGAGTAAGTGTTGTTCACAAAACTAAAATATTAGTTCATTTTGACTATTCCGAATATCCTGTTAACCTGATCTAGAAAACTGGACAATTTCATCTGTGCCTACATGTTATTTCGAATTGCTGGGATTTCTGTCAGGTGTTTTACAAAAAGGCGATCTTGAACCTATTACTGTAATTAAAAATCTTCAATAATAAGATATTCTACTAGAGAGGCATTACAGTTGGCAGAGCGATGATTAATGCAAATACATTTCAGAATTAAAGAAGTACAACTACATGAAGACGACGATTTAACTAAAGAAGATCTACAAAAACTCGTGTTGTTGGAAGCGGTGATCAAAGAAACAATGAGACTGTACCCTCCCGTTCCACTTATCGGAAGAAAAGTTGACACAGATCTAAAACTGAGTACTTACTTTTATAACATTAGTTTTAAGACATTCTTCAGCTTTAAATACATTGAACACGTTTACTTTAACATCGTTCTGGACAACTCCAGTCGATTAATAGTTTATTTTGGCATTGTTATTTTTTTTATGACATTTCGTAAAGAACTTAGAAATGTGACGCTTCTGTCTCATCGATGAATGGATTTTTCAATGGCTACCGTTCGCATGTGTAGCCGGGTCGATAAGGCTGACTTACACATATGAATTGACTGCATGGAAGTGTTACTTCAAGTTCTCACAATTTTACCAAACAGTCGTATTTTTTTTTTGGTATTTATTGAAAATATTATTGTTTATAGTTTTTATTACAATGATAGAGCTTATTATTTTCAATTCCAGAACGATGTCAAAGTAACAGTGTATATTTTATGGTTTCTCAGAGAACTGCATACTGCGAGCTGGTAATACATGCGGCATAGGGCTGTATGCCCGTCACCCCATGTGGGGCTCAGACGCGGATCAGTTCAGACCGGAGCGATGGCTGGACCCTGCCAACTTGCCACAGCACCCGTGCCTTTATGCCGTTTTCGGAGTTGGCAAACGGAACTGTATAGGTAAACATTGGCTCTCGTATATTTTAGGGACCATAAGGACTCTGGTATTGCAGATGATTATAGATGCAAGACAGGTCGAGCAAAAAGTGTTATTGTTTTTTTTTATGAATTTCTCAGAAGCAGCTCGGTTTTAGGATTTGTAACCTGTTAATGGCAATAGGCTTCTTATGACATGGGACCTAAACATACCGCCGAACTGTGGGTGTACATTGGTATACCTCTGGCTAACCCTTCGGGGAATACAGGCGTGATAGCATCACGATGTATTGTATGTATGATTAATTATGTATAAAAAGGTACCCTTTTTTGAAGGTAAAATAAATAAAAATCTTTTATTTTTTGGAGTTAAGGTTTTTTATTGTGAATGATCTACATACGTGCATTGTTAAGACTCTTTCTAATGTTACAGGTAAACAATACAGCATGATGATCTTGAAGACGTCTCTGGCGCATATTATTCGTCGATTTCATATCACTGGCGACATCAGTAATTTAGTTTGTGAATATGATATTGTGTTGAAACCAATAGAAGGACATTTTATTGGATTAACGCTTAGGACATAGATTTGTATACTGGTCCCCAAGATATAGGCAGTGTACGACTAAACGCCAGACTGAACACCAAAAAGACTTTACTTCGACGGGACTCTTCGCCGACAGGACTCTTCGCCGACAGGACTCGTCACCGACAGGACACTTCGCCGACAGGACTCTTCGCCGACAGGACTCTTCACCGACAGGACTCTTTGCCGACAGGACTCTTCACCGACAGGACTCTGGGAATGTCACCAAAGTTCAGATAAAGTTGGGGCACCTTGGGGTCGTATAAGGTAGTCAAGGTCAGAATCCGTAAAAAACGAAGCAAATGTTGAAAATGAAAAATAATCGGGAAATCATTATAAACGCATTGGAAAACACGGAATAAGTGAGCAAGCAACAGTAGCTAGATGCAGTGATAGTGTCAGTCAGCTGCACAGCTACAATATAATATAATGGTCAGCTTACCATCGCGCCGGACTGCAGCCCGTGCTGCGTTTCCCGTACCGCGCGTATTGACCGCATTAATTTAATGGTTTGTTTATCGTGTGGGCAGTAAGGTCTAACGACCCCAAACACCCTGGTGTCAGAGTTTCTAAACCGCCTCAAGGGCCTTTGACTTGGTTACCGATGTCAGTGATGTCCAAGATAAACTTAGAAAGTACGTATGAATTAGAAAAAGTCACATTGATACTTGCCCGTGCCCGGTTGCGAACCCACAACCTCTTGCATGAGAGGCGGGCGCCTTAACCATTGGGCCATCACGACTACTAATTTATTGTTAGTATTATGTTATGTTATACTTATGTATTTATTATAGTATATTATCCTTTTTTTATTATTGTGCAAAGAAAATTTTATATCTTTAACTAATGTAATTGGCTAATGGCTGTTTTTATGTTAAAGTAAAATAAATAAAAATAATTAAATTGTAATGTTTTTTCCGTAATTAATTGATATTTCATTTATTGATACGTCCTTAATAAAATGCACTATATTGCATTTGAGTATTTATAAAATGTGTTTACTTTGAGTAAACAACCTTGTGATTGTTTACTTATAATGACTTGTAATTAATCCGGCCGTGGTGTCAACTACGACCTTACCATTTTTAAAATCTAACAAGTGTAGATGACATTTGATTAACTTCAACATTTTTGAGGCGACCTAAGTCAAGTCGTCTTCTCCTTGGCATTTTAAAACAATAACAGTAAATAAAGTTCTCGCGCGTTCACAAACTGATGATCAATTTTAAGGGGCTATTCGAACACAGGACGTAGGAAACACATATTTCTTTTGTCGCATAGTGTGGCCTATTGGTACGTATTTAAAGCATATTTTACATTAACTGCCTCGTTGCTCTCGTGGTCGCAAGCGCGACTGCTGAGCGAGAGGTCCTGGGTTCGATTCCCAGATAGGGCAAAAAGTGTTAATGGGTTTTTCCATTACGAATTTCTTAGTTGCAGCCGGGAGTTTGGAAGTTGGTGGTGTGATTTATTTGTATAGATTGCATTTGCATTGCATTGCCACGTTGTATGGCAATGCTGATTATTTGGGCCAAGCAAATTGAGAAAATTCTAGCCATCTTTGGGAAAATACCTTAGCTTAGCTCTCTGGTCAAGTGAAGACCCGACCACCGCTTGGCGATGCCTCAAAAACTAGATGAGCGCTCGCATGGACTTAGTGATTCAACTCCAAATAGGTTCCAAGAAGGTATATGTTTGGAAGGTAGGGTAAGATATGCCGGGGCTGCGGGTTGTTCGAAAGAGATACCGCGCCCCCGGAACGCAAAGGGCACATGAAGGAACAAAGACGGGTTTTAGTCAGTAAAAGTCTGACACTAGGGCGGGGGAAGTTATTTGATGATTTCCCGTCTATAAAAAAAAAAAAAGGGTAAGATATGACCTACACATGGAATAGGAACGATGTAAGATGCTGGGACGCTGGTGCGTAAGGTGTTCTAAAGCAGTAAAGAGACAATATAATAAAAAATAAAAAATACCAGACTATTATTGCCCCACAGCAGGGCAAACGCCGCTTCTCGTACGGTGAAGGCACGAGTATTGATCATCATGCTTGCTCATAGCGGATTGGCGATTTCAGACTTATACAAATCCGTACTCCGTACAGACAGACAGAGTTACTTTCGCATTTATAATATTAGTATACGGATATATACGGATATATACGGATAATATACGGATAATATTATAAATGCGAAAGTAACTCTGTCTGTCTGTCTGTCTGTCTGTCTCTTCTTCACGCTTAAACCACTGAACCGATTTCAATGAAATTTGGTACAGATATAGTCTGGGACCCGAGAAAGGACATAGGATAGTTTTCATCCCGGAAATCCCCCGGGAACGGGAACTATTAATCCACGCGGACGAAGTCGCGGGCAAAAGCTAGTTATATATATAGTCTCGGTTTCCTCACGATGTTTTCGTTCACCGATGTCAGTAATGTCCAAGATAAACTTCAAAGGTAAATATGAAATAGAAAAGTCATATTGGTGTTTGCCCGTTATCGAAACCGCAACCTCATGCATGAGAGGCGGGCGTCTTAACCAATGGGACATCTAATTAATGACACTACCGGTTAGCTTCAAGGTTGTGCCAATGTCATAAAGTTACAGCATAGCAAAACAAACAAGAAGTTCTTGTTAATATTTTATGATACTATGGCGCGATTTGTTATAAACACCTAAAGCACAAATACATTATTATAAAAGTTATAGTGCCTATAATTATCTCTCATAAAATACCTAGTATAATATTTTCATTGGGCAATTGCAATAATGTTACATGACATTTTGAACCATATTCAAGAACCGATCATTTATTTTATGGTTCAAAATAATTACAATTCTGTGTATAAAAAGACACAGAAACTTGAGCAAGTGTAAGAATAAGACGTAATTCTAATACACCAACGCACACGGCCGACTAAAATCGGTCGTGGGTGGAGAGCCCAACGCGGGTAGAAAATGCCCGGCAGACGAAGTCGCGAGCAGATGCTAGTTATTTTTATGGGACAAGCCCGCCACACTGTTCTCAAACCACTGCAACTCCTGTAAGCCAGAATCAACAGTGGCGACCACAAGAAAAGCGCCGAGACAATGAAGCTCGACGAGTCCCGGAGAAACGATTCAACAGTCAGAAGCTAGTTAGCTAGTCAAATAAAAATAACACACCTTGCCATTTTTGCAATAGCCAAATCACCATACTTACGTGAAGGAGTGTCAATGTGTATCCTAAATCTAAATCGCCTAAATTGGATCGACTCGAAATCAATTTAGGATCATACTGAAAATGTACCGATTACCCAACAAATATGTGTTTTAATCAGACATTGAATCCGAGACATGAAGCGTATTAACTAATCGCCGTTTACACGGGAAGCCAAAAACGAGCCAGCCAAGTTTTTTTTTTATAATAGTCGTTGAATTTACAGGTAAGCAATACAGCATGATGGTGATGAAGACGGCGCTAGCGCACATTATACGACGATACCATATCACTGGTAACATCAGCAATGTAGTATGTGAATATGATATCATATTGAAACCAGTAGAAGGACATCTTATTGGATTGACACCAAGAACACAGAACTATGTATAAAGCTATTTTTGTTTGATTGTGTAAGCTACCAGTTTTAGGAAGAAATATTTTTGGTGTTTAATTGCCTTTAATATTTTAGTTATTTTTAATAAAATTTTACTCGTAATTACTTAGACACGTGTCTACTATATGACGAGTTTATAACTTCAAGCCGATTTAGGGTCAATTTACACCGTCGCGGAATGGAATAGAAGTGACTTTTTGTAAAGAAATTGTACATAGCATAATGAACTTTACGTCAATTGTATAACATACAAACTAAATACGAGCCAAACGTCGCGCGAATTCGCTGGAATGCGCAAGGATTCCCCGGAAAACGCGTGACATTTTTAGTTCGTATGTTATTTGATTGACATAAAATTTATTATGCTATTCAATTTCATTCTAAAAAGTCGCTTCCATTCCATTTCGTGGCGGTGTAAATTGAGCCTTACGCTACCCGCTCACGTCAATAAAATCGTTCAATAAATCCATAGTTTCGACGACCGATTTTTTTGTTGGTAAGTGGAATTCTAATATACGTCCTACAAAAAGTCGGTCCTCAACAACTATGGATTTAAAGAACGCTCCGATAATCGGTTCTACAAAAAAATCGGACGTGGGCGGAGGCTTTTATTTTGTAAAAGCTCTCTCGTTGAAAGGTGTTTAAAGTGAGCTGTTACAGCTCATCCATGTTAAGGAATTACAGTTCATGCAGCGCATTATAATCCTAAATATGGCGCAATAAGGGCCACATTACGGCCTAATGTGTTGAAAAAAAAATACATTTCACCAAATTATTTTATTTTTGTGAATACATTAACATTTATTTGTGCTATTTAAAAAAAATACTTACTTTTACAGATAACATATTGTACTATTATCATTATTCATTATTAGGCATACAGCGTGTTACGGAAAGGGTACATGCATATCAAAAGCACGGATTCTTAAGGTGTTAACAAACCACATAGCAACATTTTTTTAATACTTCAACTCACAAAATTGAAAAAGTTAAGAAACATTTAAGTAAAATGCGGGTGACGCTCCGGGCGTCGGGAGCCGCGAGACGACTCCCGGCTACCGTAGACGCGGGTCTGTGGACGGTGACAGCAATGGGTAGCTCTAACAACAGACTGTGTCGAGGACGGCTCATTCATGTTTCACGCGCGCCTCAAAGAGATGTCAGCAATTAGAGAGGCCATTCAGGGTCGATTCCTGCCGGGGCTGCGGGTTGTTCGAAAGATATACCGCGCCCCCGGAACGCAAAGGGCACAAGAAGGAACATGGTTGGGTTTCAGTCAGTAAAAGTCTGGCACTCCTTCTCGCCCCGCCCAGGGCGGGAGAACTCATTGGATGACTTTTTTTTCCCAACGGCAAAAACATCAGATCGGTGTCAATAAATTACACACAAAGAAATGATTAACTATTGTATTAACTACTTTATTGATACAATCTATGTCCTTAGCGTCAATTCAATAAGATGTCCTGCAACTGGTTTCGATACAACATCATATTCACAAACTAAAGTGTTGATGTTACCAGTAACATGATATCGTCGTATAATATGCGCTAGTGCCGTCTTCATCACCATCATGCTGAATAGTTTACCTGTAAAATTATAAACATACATGTAAGTATACTCTCCAGACCGATTCCGGCCACGGCGACTAACCTTAATGCAGACTAGCAAAGTACGCAGGACATATTATAGTGCATAAGTGTGTGCGCAAACACAGGTGCACTCCTTCTTCCCTAACTCTCATAGTCTGATGGGACAGCAATTCGACATGACAAAAAAATGAGTGTTTTTAGTGTCCTGTGTTCGGATAGCTCCTTAAAATAATAGTGTTTGTGTTCCAATATAAGTAGGTAATTAATTTTCTTAGGAATTTCGTTAAATATTTACAGCCTTAAAATAAGATTAAAATAAAACCTTAATAATAAAAAAAGAACTGATGGAGCTACTGAAGGTAACAAAAACTTTCAGTAGTGCCATCAGGATGGAATTTGGTGTGGACAAATGTGCAGTCATGCATGTGAAGCGAGGAGAGATTATGGAATCTGTGGGAACCCAACTCTCGGATTCCATAAACCTTAGATCCCTTACCTCAACTGAAAACTACAAATATTTGGGTATGTCGGAAGCGTTGGGCATCAATGCTACTGACATGAAGCAATCGCTGAAGGAGCGCTTCTTTGGCCGCCTGAATAAAGTTTTAAACAGTCTTTTATCAGGCGGAAATAAGGTGCGCGCCTTCAACGGTTGGGTCATGCCGGTTTTGATGTACTCTTTCGGCATACTCAAATGGACTCAGACAGAGCTTGACGCCCTGGATAGGAGGGTTCGCTCACTGTTGACCGCAAATCGGATGCATCACCCAAGGTCGTCAGTAATGAGACTGTATATCCCGCGGAAGTGTGGTGGTCGAGGCTTCTTAAATGCTAAGACCCTGCACAACCGTGAGATATGCAGTCTCAGGGAATACTTCCTAGAAGCTGACGTGGGGATGCACCGAGATGTGGTCTCAGTGGACAAGGGCCTCACCCCGCTCTCTTTAGCGAACGAGAACTGGCGCAAACCTATAGTATTAGATACTAAAGATCGCATGGAGGTATGGAAGAGCAAGGAGCTTCACGGGCGCTACTACCGGGCCCTACATGGGCCGGATGTAGACTTCAAGGCGTCCGTATCCTGGCTGCGCGTTGGTGACCTCTTTGGGGAAACCGAAGGTTTTGTCTGTGCTATTATGGACGAAGTTATGATGACGAACAATTACCGGAGATATATTGTGAAGGACGGTACGGTTGACATTTGTCGGGCATGCCATCGTCCCGGGGAATCAATCCGTCACATTATATCTGGGTGTTCTCGTCTGGCTAACGGAGACTACTTACATAGACACAACCTTGTAGCCAGGATTATTCACCAGCAACTTGCTCTGAAATACAGCCTTGTGGAATCGGAAGTACCATACTATAGATATGTGCCCGACCCAGTTCTTGAAAATGGTCATATCACGTTATATTGGGACCGATCTATCATCACTGACAGGACTATTGTTGCCAATAAGCCTGACATAGTGGTGGTAGATCGATTAGAGCGTCGCGCAGTGATCGTTGATATTACTGTCCCGCATGACGAGAACCTCGTGAAAGCTGAGAAAGATAAACAAATTAAGTATCTTGATCTGGCTCGCGAGGTTGTCGACATGTGGGATGTGAATACGGCAATCATTGTGCCGATAGTCGTGACGGCCAATGGCATAATAGCCAAGAGCCTCGACCAACACCTAAGGAGGCTCTCGTTGGGCGGTTGGATCAAGGGCTTGATTCAGAAAGCGGTTCTCCTAGACACGGCGCGTATCGTTAGGAGATTCCTTTCTCAGGAGCCCTGACCACCGGTGGCTTGGACCCTGTTCCCGACGCCGGTGGGCTACTATTTTTTATATTTTTAAATGTTTTTATTTTTTTATACTAATATTTAAAAATGTAACTTATATGTAAATACAATAAATAAATGAGAATAATAAAAAAGAATCTAAATCTATAAGGCATTAAAAAATTCCTTCGCATCTCTGTCAAAACAAAATAGAAACCTAAGTATGCTAGATACGCAATTATCTTATTTAAAAAGGAATTTCAAGGACTTTTAACCCGTAAAAATGAAATAATTATATTTTCTATAATTAAGATATCTATGTAGGTACATCTTACAATCTTTGTCTAAAGATTTATATTAATTCTATAAACTAGTTTTATGCCACGCGGTGTCATCCGCTTTCAGTTACGTTTCTTGTTACTGCTCAGCTCCCGTTGCTGCAACAGCACTTTCCTCTTAAAATACTCTATCTACTGATAAAAACTGCATTATAATCCGTTTAGTAGTTTCAGAATATCTAAGCGTATAGAAGGACAGACAGCCGGAAGCGACTTTGTTTTATAATACGTAGACATTAAAATTACGTAGGGAATTCCTCACCATTTTATATTATCTTAATGATGTTTCGTAAGTCTGATGTCAAACTGCACATGGCTAACATTTTTAGTTTATTTTAATTTGATTGCTAATTTTAATCTTAGTAAAAAAAAATTTGCTTCGTTAACTTATTGGTCCTAAGCGCGACTGCTACGCTAGACGTCTTAGGTATGATTTCTAGGTCGAGCAAAAAGTTATTGGATTTTTTTATGAAATTCTCAGTAGCAGCTCGGAGTTCGGATTTATGCCCGGTTAATGGCATTAGGCTCGCCCCCTATTACATGGGACTTAAACGTACTGGCAAAATGTGAGTGTAAATTGGTACAAGTCTACCTGTTTTAATTATGTTTTGTTAGATATATTACGTAAGTAAATATTTGCGCACCAGGCAGGTGCCTAGCTGGTGCCATATACTCTATCAGGTGATTGAGTATATGAATTCCTTTTTTTTTTTTTTTTTTTTTAAAGATGGTAAAATCATCAAATGACCCCCCCCGTCCTGGGCGGGGCGGGAGGGAGTGTCAGACTTTTACTGACTAAAAACCATCTATGTTCCTTCATGTGCCCTTTGCGTTCCGGGGGCGCGGTATCTCTTTCGAACAACCCGCAGCCCCGGCAGGCCTTGGCCCTTAGTGGCCCCTTCCTTGTGCTGACACCTCTTTGCGCGGAACATGAACGCGCCGTCGACACGGTCTGTCGTTAAATAACGTACGGACGGTGAGCTACCCATTGCTCACCGTCCACAGACCGTGCCTACGGTGTCCGCCTGCGGGAGGCGCAATGGTGCCGTTATTGGCAATCCATTGCGCCGGCGGACGCGGCGTCAGCGGCGGCGGCGGGTGCGGCCACGGCAACGGTGGCGGCGGCAGCGGCGGCGGCGGCGGCGGCGGCGGCGGTGCGGGGCCCTCCCCCGGACCTGGCGGGTACGGCGCAGGCCTTGCCCCCAGCCCGGTGATCGGCCGGCCTGTTAGCCCCCGCACATGCATCGCAGTGCGGCGGGGCATCACAAGCCGCGGCCTTGTGACCGGGCTGACCGCAGCGGAAACACAGGGCGCTGCGGTCCACCTCCGAGGCGCACCGACATGCCACGTGCTTCCCCACGTGGCAACGGTAGCACCTCAGGGGCCTGGGCTCGAGCAGGCGAACCCGCGCCGACACCCAGCCCACCAGTAAGCGGCCCCCCCCAACAATGGCTTTAGCCGCCGTCACTGGGCAGCTGACCGTGATGGTCTGCATGCCCGTGCGCTCTGGGCGGATGGTGCCTGCCCTCACCTCCTCGGCAAGGCATCCACCCGTCCTGGCGACGGCGGCTACCACCTCCTCCGGGGTGACGGAGTCATCCAGGCCCAGGATGCGCAAGTCTGCGCATCTGACGGGCCTGGACACTCGGGCCACATCCGCATCCAGGGACGCTCTGAGCCTCTCTGCTAGAGCGTCTGCAGACGGGCCGCTGGTGGCACCGGGGACCTCCAACATCCTGGCCCCCGTTGCCGTCACCCTGAGCTGGAGACCCGTGATCCCCAGCTCGCCAAGATTTATGGCCGCCTTGGCCCTGGTAAGAACCGCCGCGTAGGTCACGCCCCTTTCTACCGCCTCCGGCTGTAGCGTAATTACTACAGCCGCGGATTTAGGGGCGCGGAGCTTAGCCGCGGCGGCTCGCTGTCTGCGCCGCCGCCGTTCCTCCGTCTTCCTATTGGCCGCCCTGGCCGCTCTGGCCGCCTTCCGCCCCTTTTCCTTCGCTCCAGCCACCTGCCATTCGGCTTCTGCTGGAGGATTGGGATTTGAGGGCGGAGTGGGTGGAGGTGGCTGGGACGCCGCCGCCTTGCCCCTCCTCGGGGGCACCGTATTTGGCGCCGGTGTCGCCGGAGCCGGTTTCGCGGCGGCCGCCACAGCCCTGCTGGGGGGCTGGTTGCCTGGCCTCGGCGTAGAGGCGGCGGCCGCATAGGAGGCCCGCTTGCCGCCCGTGGCCGTCCCGCTCGCCGCCAGAGGGGGGCGCAGCACGATTCCCTCCAGCACAGAGAATCGCGAATTAAACGCCGCCAGCTCCCTCTGGACCAGGGCCAGAACCTGGTTCTCCACAGGCACGGGAGTATATGAATTCCTATCCTTATAAAAATGCACATATTAATTGTTAAACTCGAGATCTCAGTCATACTATATACCTATGCAGTTCCGCTTGCCAACTCCGAACGCGGTGGCTTGAAGACTCGGGTGCTGTGGCAAGTTGGCAGGGTCCAGCCATCGCTCCGGTCTGAACTGCTCCGCGTCTGGGCCCCACATGGGGTGACGGAGGAGACCGTACAGCCCTACTATGCATGAATTACCAGCTCGCAACGTGTGATTCTCTGAAAAGTAGAAATAAATTAACCTCTTACTTATAAGTAAATACATAATCATTTTAAAATTAAAAAAACACGACTGCCATGTCAAAAAAGAGATCTAAAAAGTAAAGAAAGCAAGATTTACTCACAGACCAAACATAAAAACTCGAAAACTGCTTGATCTACTAAGGTGAAATTTTAATCGCAGTCGAGGTCAACTCTGGGAAAAACTTTCTTATCTAAGATGTCCAAGTAGTTTAAGTAGTTTTCGGGTTTTCATGTTTGATCTGTGAGTGGATCCTATTTGTTTGCTTTTTAGTTAATTTTTGTCACATCGCAGTTGCATTTTTTTTTGTATACGTTTTAGGTATTAAGTGTGTCTTAGCTTACCTTACTGTGCTTGTCTTAACTTAGTCGTAGCTTAAGATCTACTAATGTTATAATGGTACGTACTCAGTTTAACATCTGTGTCAACTTTTCTTCCGATAAGTGGAACGATAGGGTACAGTCTCATCGACTCTTTGATTACTGCCTCCAAAAACACCAGTTTTAGTAGATCATGTTTAGTCACATCGTCATCTTCATGTTTTAGTACTTCTTGTAATCTGTAAGATATATCATCAACATATAACTATTACAGAAATCCATTATATTGGCTACAATCTTCGATCTGTTTACATAAGGTCAATCTAGAGCTCTAGACTCTAGGACTCGTGGTCGCGATTTTGCTCCTGCACCTGATCTCTCCCTGGTTAATCTTTTTATTGGGACAAGCCCGCCACACTGTTCCCAAACCACTGCAACTCCTGTAAGCCAGAATCAACAGTGGCGACCACAAGAAAAGCGCCGAGACAATGAAGCTCGACGAGTCCCAGAGAAACGATTCAACTGTCTTGGATCCGGCAACGAAATTAATCAGAAAAGATTAGCGGAGGAGTAAGAAAAATATAATTTCCACTTTCCTCCAAACAAGCAGGAGACAGAACAGAATTAGGCCAATAGGCACAAAGGGATTATTTACAACTGGGAGAAGCCCAGATTGCCAAGCACCACGGATTGCAATTATCATTAACTTTAATGGGTCCTAATGTGAACTGTTACATTTGATTCCAGTAATAGGTATGGCAAAAACGGTTAATCTGCATAACCGTCCCATCGCTCTATGAGAGTTAGGGAAAAGATAGTGCACCTGTGTTCGCGCACATACTTGTGCACTATAATATCTCCTGCGTACTTGGCTAGTCTATTAAGCTTACCCACCGTGACCGAAATTGGTCTAGAGAATACATATATTATATAGTTTTTCTTACTCTTTAACAATTCGTTTTTGTATTTCTGTGTCTGATCCAATTACTAACAAAATGAATGTCAGCGCTATGGAAGTTGTATCGAAACCAGCTGTTACAAAGGTATCCAGGTGTTGTCTGATGTCATCGTCTGTGAACGCATTTTGTTCTTCAGCCAGCTGCAGCATTCGATCTAGTATTGGTTTAAATTTGCCTGAAAAATGATGTGTTATCTACTGAGTGCAACAAAACATTGTCTTTTTACAACCAAGAAACCTGACATTCGTATTGCACCTTTTTTGTTGCTTGTTCTGTCCCACTCCTGGGCAAAGGCCTCCTTCCACTCCTTTCATGATTCACGCTCATCCTAACAGTTTTTAAGGAATCCATCCAGTTTGTCCCACCATCGCCTTCGTGGGCTGCCGCGACCCCGACTCACTTTTGACCCGACTCAGTTTTGTGCTACTTGGGCCCACAGTTTGTCCGGCATGCGGCAGACATATCCTGCCCAGTCCCATTTAAGTTGAGCAGACTTTTGAGCCACGTCAGCTATCCATGTTTTAAAGCGCAGTATAGCGTTTCAAACACGATCCGTTTATTTAACACCTAGTATACTGTCGCTGGCAAACCTTGTTTTTGGACTTATGAGAGTTAGTCAAAGACACAAGTCTGGACGCCATAGATTCTTGCACCCATGTTTTACAAATAAAGTAAGAAATACTTTACCATCGTACATGTATGGATTTTTGTTTGCCAATTCGGATTTTCTTTTACGTATAACCTGAAATAATAAATAGTAATATTTAACAAGTTCCTTGGACCAGCTTTGTGTCATCATTATATTGTGTCGTCATCATCATCATCATCAACATCATCATATCATCCGCAAGACGTAGGCCTCCCCCATAGATTTCCAAAAGGACTGGTTAAAAGCGGCCTGCATCCAGCGTCTTCCTGCGGTTTTAACCAACCCCCATGCTGTTTTGTCATGCCAAGTGCATATACATACATGCAAAAATTCAGTTCAATAAGATTTGATTAGCCAGGGACACCGGGACAGATAAAAGAAAATAAAATCTTGTAATAAAAAAAAACATAACTTACTGGATCAATGATGTCATTTAGTTTCTTCACTAGCTTCGTTTGTTTGCGCTTCATTTCACTCCACTCGAATATAAGAGAACTGTGCAACCACACTTTTTGAAATCTGTCGCAAATTAGAGCATTTATATCTGCAATTCCTTTTGCGTAATCGGTATCAATCGTAGTTTGATCTTGTGTATTTAGTCCAAGCGAAGTCCCTGCAAAATATAATAAAGTTTATTTTTGCAGAAAGTTGGCACATTTGGTTTCGGTATAATTATGCGGTATATTGTAGTTTCACGTATTCACAATACCTATGCATCTGAAGAAAGTTATTGTTACAACAAAAGCGTAACCCTCGTTGTACACAAAGCTAACGTGAGTAGATGATTAGTATTTTTGGATTTTTGTATGTAACGAATTAACCTAAAAACTACTCGACCGATTTCAAAAATTCTTTTGCCGTTAAAAAGCTACTTTATCACTGAGTAACATAGGCTATATAACATCACGCTACGAGTCACGGGAGCGGCGCAGTAACCAAAGACATAACTTAATGCGGGTGAAATAAGCCACACGGACGAAGTCGCGGATAGAACGCTAGTTGAGTAATAGAGTCTTGATACTTACTAGTGACAGTTGTTAGCGTAAAGTTGACTAGGTACGTTAGTACGTCAAATGGAACATTGCCTGCTTTCGAAGCTAATTGAGAAACAAGTTTCCGAGATTGCACGTTCATTTCATGCACATATCGTCGGTCGAATCACGAAAAGGCGCATAAGCGTTTTACAAATTTTACAGTAGAGCCATTTTTATGAAATTGTACCTATAAGTATTGTCATAACTTTACATCTAATACGTTTATTTGTTTAGTACGATATTTATTTAAATGAGTAGTTAACACTGTTTACATATTTAATTATAGTTTTGGTGTGCTGTAGTTAATTATAGAGATATTTAATTTTTTTTTTAAATAGTTTCACTTACGCCTCTTCGCGGTGCACCACCAATATTAGTAATTTCATATACGCCCGAATCTTATTGCTTTAAATGAAATAAAAAATCAGTATTCATTAAGACTAACCTTTATTTTAAAGATATTGAACCTGAAAGTAATAAAGAAGAATCACAAAAATAATATCACAAGAATCAAAAGTATTTTCTTTAAATATTCACCGATAATTGAATTGTTAATTATAGGTATTTTTTTAATCGTGGGGAAGGTTTTGGTAGTAAATAACATGTTCTCTCTTTGCGCAGTTTTCTAAATTGCATAAAGAACCAACCTTCTTTCCAGGTACTACTTTTTTGGTATATGGCGAAATATGTTCTTTACCTGTGTGTAGCAAAGACTTTAGCTTCCTTATATTTATTTTTTCTTAGTGGTTTTGATCTTTCTCCTTCTATGGGGGCGCCATCTACTACAAAGTCTTCGGGGGCTAAATTATCGGCTTGTTGTTGTACTTGTCCTAAAATACTTGGCGATGGGTCGCGTACATCAGATAACGTTATGGTTGCATCAGAATCGTAGGAAACATTCTACATATTATGAATTTCACAAGCAGATAACGAGTGAATCAAAGGGTTTGTATTTCTTATAGCATGATTAGCACATAATTGCACATCAAGCAGCGACTCAAAATGAACATCGCACAAAAACAGAGGCATATTCAAAGCAGGTAGTCAAAATAGGGTTAGTGCAGTCGGCAAATTCACATGTCTGGTCAATATCATTTAGATTACTTTCAAATAAAGCAGAGTTTGTTAGGGTAGCTTCAGAGGTTAGATGTTTTTCACAGGTAGAGCAATCGTTGACAAAATGGCAATAGCAAAGTAGGCACGAACAACGATGGCAACACCTCGTCCGTACAAATCAAAAACTCACAGCATTTCTGGTTTTCATTCCTTGTAGCTATATAGGTACACGTCCTCATCAATGTGTGTGTCAAAAAAATTATATTCTATGACATTCAACGTTGTTTCATGGTGCTCATTATCTGGTAGAGATGTCTTACTAACTAAATGATTAGAACAGTGAGCTCCATCTTCGTAATGTTCAATGCACAAAAAAGAAGCACATTTGGTACAAGTGGTCAAAATAGGATTATGGCAATTAACGTACTCGCAGCAATTTTTTGCATCCTCGATACGGTTTTTAGAGGCATGAAGTGAAAGTGGTTCATCTTCAGATGAAGAGGATTCTAATTCTTCTATAACAGTTACTGTACCATACCACCATTTGCGTTCATATAACATTTTTACCTTTGTACCAACCGTAATCTTCTGAACTTTTTGAATTGGCAATAATTCTCGTGTATTGACAACATTTTGAGTACCGTCCTTCCATGTTACCAATACATTCATTATTTACGAAACTGGCCCTCCAGAAAGTAATGCAGTATGAGGTAGGTATCTAAAAATAACAATAATTGTTACAAAAACATGCTATTTATTCATACAGACAGATTAAACACAACTTCCAAATAGTCACACTATTACTAGAATTATCGTTTTTATTTAGTCTAGTCAATAACATAATCTAGAAATAGAAAAGTTAACTTTTGAAAAAAATCAAACCTAAATTTACAGTTTTAGCTAGATTCTGCATAAAATAGAAAACATTTTACTTTACCTTGTGACTTGTACACAAAACACACGTAATTAACTCTGAATTCGGGTATTTATTCACTTTTAACAAGTTGCTACGCCTCTTCGTGAAGAAAAAATAATATGCATGATCAGGCGTAACTACCTATATGGCTCTTCGTGATTTTTAAATTATAAGGAATAGTAGATAGGGCTCTTCGCAACGGTTTATAAGTCCGGTTGCATTGCAGTTTTGGTTATGTCTTTTCGTGACATACTAAAACTTGGCATACAGATTTCGATGGTGCTTTAATCTCAAATCCAAAATTTTGTTGGATGCGCCCCTTCGTGTTTCGACCGACGATATGTATTAAGCACTTGTAGATTAAACGCCGGGTTTATTAATTTGCGGTGAGACTTCCAGATAGACGCTGGAAAAATAACATTATATCAATATGGTTAAGTTCTAAATTCGTGGGAACAGCGGCATAATTTCCTATTTGAATTCCGCTCCTTATTTTAATTTTGTATTAAAAATGGGTATAATTATTTTGTTTTCTTTTTAATTACCTTCTGCAGTGATAAGTCCATTATTTATGAATTCCTTGGCGAAGTCGTAGAAAAATGGTTTACTTAAACAAGTATTAGATAGAGTAAGGCTATCTTCTGGGTCGGTTACCACTGAAATAAAAATGAATATTAAACTATAACATACTCACAATACGATTTATTTTTCATCGTCATGTTTCATGATTAGAGTACTTACCATAAATTGAATGAGGGCCAACCCAGACCCTGGCGACACCTTGGTTTTGTATTGAAAATATTTGTGAATCTCTTATATAATTCCATAGATCTGAAATACGAATATTCTTTTTTTTTCTGAAATATTTTTTTGATGCCTGGGTAAGACTAAGTGTCTTCGCACTCGACCGATAATCAAGCCGATTTATGACAGTTTCTTCTCGCTGACGAAACAATCTGTCAAAAATCGGTCCGATTATTATCGGTTGCACTCATAGTTTTAGTTGCTTTTTTTTGTTATTATTCAGGTACTTTTTTTAAATATAATTTTAAGGTTGTAAATATTTAATAGTTTATTGCACTCACGTTTTCTATCACCTAGAAGCTGGAGTGAATGCCCAAGTATTGGTATTGCCCCAGGTAACTCAGGAAGCCCATTGGGATCCTTCCTCAGCCACGACCACGCAGCAACCACAACGCACAACAATATTACTAACCCCAAGAGTACAGACATATCGAAAATATTACGAAAATCTGCGCACTTTTTGACAGGACAAAATATTTATGCACTTATAGCAAGCAGTGGTTGGTATGCTAACTTTGTCACGGAGGTCACACAAAACCATTAGGTGCCTATTGTTAAATAGTTTCATAAAGTAATCATTAAAAAAAATAACTCATCTGCTCCGTTGGTCTCGTGGTCGTAAGCGCGACTGGTGAGCGAGGGGTCCTGGATTCGATTCCCAGGTCGGGCAAAAAGTGTTACTGGGTTTTTCCATTAGGAATTTCTCAGTAACAGGCCGTAGTTTGGAAGGTGGTGGTGTGACACCCCCGTGCCTCGGAAAGACGTAAAGCCGTTGGTCCTACGCCTGATCTCTCTCCGGTCGTGTCTGATTGCCATCCCCTCGGACTACGAGATTTAAGGAAGAGGGAGTGCACCTGTGTTTGCGCATACACTTGCGCACTATAATATCTCGTGCATACTTGGCTACTCTGCATTAAGATTAGCCGCAGTGGCCGGAATCGGTCTGGAGCATACATAAAAAAATAATAGAGGAGCGTGGAACTTGAGATACAGAAAGCAGAGTTAATAGAAATCCGTATTCTTAACCCTGCAGTGGTTGCGCGGACTACATATGTAGTCCAAGGTTTTTTAAACTGACATTTCTTTTTCGTACTTTTTTTTTCATAGCGGATTTAAACAAGACCTTTGAAAATTTATTTTTGTTTTTTGTTTTAATTTTATTTAGGAAGAGTTAATTTTTCATATTTTAATAAGAAAAAAATAATACAATTGAATTTCATTTAAAAAACGACAAAAGAAATTGGACTACATATGTAGCCGCGCGACCACTCACGTGACTTTTTAAGACGCGACCACTGCAGGGCTAAACAGCACGTTTCGCCAAATAAAAAACATTGTTTGTAGATAGGTATCTCGGTCCATGGGACGGCACGCTAAACAGAGATTCCTGTTCAAGATTTATAGCACTTCTTGCCTTAAACTTTGTTTATGGAAACCATTGTTTCCAGATTGCTTGGTTCACAGAATGCGCCTTAGGAGAAGCAACAATTTTTTTTTAAACGTTCCCTACTTTTGGAATTGCTCCTGTGTCGTGGGTACGTTTACAAACATAGAAAGTCACATACACATACAGCTGGGACCCGGAACAACTATCTGTTAGCCATATGAATATTTGTTCCGTGCGGGAATCGAACCCAAAATATATTTTAGTATTTGTTAGTGACCACACTTTAAATTTATGTAAATAATCAATTTAGAGAAGGTTAGCCACTAAGCCATTGAAAAGAAATGATAATCATGATGATGATTTATCGTTAAATACGCCTAGTTACCGTCCATCTTGATGAAAACGATTTATCGCCTAATCGAGCGTAACTGCAATGTTAAATAAGAGTTTTGCCTTTATATTTTTGTCAGGCACTAAAAATATTGTTATACAATACTTTTGTTAATAATATATCTTTATTGCCGTGATAGTTACCGTATTATCGTTGTAAAACATTAAGAGGAGATACGGGAAGTAATAAATGGCCATTGTGAATTTCAGTAATTCTATTTCACAAGGACACTACGACTCTGTGACCGTATGTACTGATATCAGAATGAACGGTCATTCTTAAAATGTTGTTTTTCTCCTAGAATACGATGGAAGCAATTTTTTGAAAATAGGAAGCAAATAGAAGCAATAGGGAAGCAATTGTTAGGAATAAATTCAACGTTAAATACGCCTAGTGACCGTTCATCCTGATGGAGACCTCCGATCAGTTGAGGTGTACTTGACAGATGGGGTTTTAGTATAGTACTAGCTTCTGCCAGCGCCTTCGTCCACGTCAAAGTTAATATTAACCCACGAGGCAGTCCATTTCTTGTCGATAAGAAGTAGCCTATGTGCTGTTCCAGATTATAATCTATCTATGTGCCAAATTGCATACAGTTCTGTTCAGCCGTACTGGCGTGATTGAGCAACAAACATCAATCCATCGTGTGCGTCAGAATGGCTGGTTGCCTATGGCAAGACACAGACTTTCGCATTTATAATAGGTAGTAAGTAGTAAGAATATAGAGCAACCTCCTCATCGTCTTTCATGAAAGAGTTAACGAGGTCTATTTACAATTTTTTTATTTTAACATGGAAATAGGAAAGGAAAACAAAAAGAAATGTTTGTTTGTACACACAACATACAATACATACAATCACACCTGTATTCCCCGAAGGGTAAGGCAGAGGTGTACCAATGGTGTATGTTTGTTTGTATAATAATAAAAATCATTTGATGCACGTAATAAGGCTGTATAACTGAAACCATGAATTCAATATTCTAGACTGAATAACTATTGACTATTCTAGACTGAGTAGTAAACAACAAGAATTTTTTTGAAGTGAAAACCAGGTATTAATATATAATTATGGAGGCTTTTAATACTTTTCTGCTTTGTGAAAATTCGCTTTTATTCTTTCTGTATCGTCCTCAGCGGCTGGTAAAAAATTGCTTTTGCCCTTGTTTTAGGTCAAGTACCCAATATTGTTATTGTCATAAGAGACGCCTAAAAAAGAAACAGACCAATTTTTCAAACTTGATCTGTCAAAAAAGGAAATAAAAATGAAATTTTCCAACAAGAAATTCCACGAAATTTAAAGATAGCTGTCCCTTATCCGTATATTTGTAGAACTCCTGACTTCCAAACTAAGTTGCGCCTCGACTTCCATATAACAACGGAAGTCCAGGCGTTATCTTATATTTAACACCTAAAAAAAAAAAATATAATGGCAAGAACCTTGCAATACCAAAGTAATGTCAAACAAATAATATCTAATAATGCAGTTAATAACATAAAAAATCATACAATTTGTTAATTGTGATATTTTTTTATACCTACGAACGATTTTTTTACAGATTTTGGTCGGCGAGACTGGTACATATGAATACACCAATGCACACGGCTGACAAAAATCGGTCAAAAAAGTTATGGGCAGAGAGTCTATAAGAAGCGACTCGCTGACATAAAGGCCGTGTTCCCGACACAGCCTCATCCGACTTTTTTATTTTATTCTATTACTTATTTATTTATTATTAATTATGTATTTATTAAAACTATAATTATGGAACAAAAGGTATACAGGCGGACTTAATACATTAGACATATATATTTTACCAAATAACCCAGATGATGAAGAGATAACATGGCAAGTGAAACACAAAATTAGGAAAGACACCAAAAAATACCTAATTAAAGTGTACAATTGCAAAATAATCAAAATGTGTATAATACATACATACACACATGTAAATATGCTAATTATATTAGGTTTTCAAAAATAAACTCAAAGAAGGTAGTCTGTACAGTGCGCATATTAAATATGAGTGCATATTAGTACACTCGTCTTCGCATGTGATTGTGGCAGGCGCCTTAACCACTGGGCTTTTGTTAAATTATATTTAAAACATTTAAAATTTAATACTTTCCCTCAAAAAAAATTAGGGTTAAATATTTAACATCGTATACAAGGTTACTTTTCATTCACCTGCCATCTTCCAGGGGGTGAAAGTACTCATAAATATAAACAACTTTTAAAACTGAATCAACTCTGAAATATATAAAAAAAACAGCTGTTTCCTACTAAAATGCACTACAACACGATCAAAATGTACGGAACAGCTGTTTTTTTTTCATATTTTGTGTTTGTCGTTTAGCAAAAGTTGTTCATATTCAAGTGTAGTAGTACTGTAGCGCGCGCCTCAAAGAGATGTCAGCAAACATTGAAGGGGCCACTAAGGGCCAATGCCTGCCGGGGCTGCGGGTTGTTCGAAAAAGATACCGCGCCCCCGGAATGCAAAGGGCACAAAAAGGAATATGGATGGGTTTTAGTCAGTGAATTCCTATCGGTAAGAAAAAAACTGTAGTATGTAGTAGTACTTTCACCCCCTGAAATATAGCCTCGTATGTATGTACATACTAAATCTTAATTAAGTACTTTATTGATACAATCTATGTCCTTAGCGTTAATCCAATAAGATGTCCTTGAACTGGTTTCGATACAACATCAAATTCACACACTAAAGTGTTGATATTGCCAGTGACATGATATCGTCGTATAATATGCGCCAGTGCCGTTTTCATCACCATCATGCTGTATTGTTTACCTGTAAAATTGTCTGCAATTAGGATATGTATCTACAGTGTGTTGTGTGGTATATGCATATCAAAGCGTAGGTTTCCTTCGGTGTTAACAAACCACATAGGATTTTTTTCTGTTGAATTCCTGTATTTATTGTAATACCTACATTTATTTATTTACCTATCTGGTATCCTGTAACCAACCCTAGCCTACCTTTCCCCGAGAGGTTAGGCAGAGGTTTCCCAATGTACACCCACAACTTCGCCGGTATGTTCTAGCCTATTGCCATTAACCGGGCTTAAATCCTAACTCCGAGCTGCTTCTGAGAATTCCACAGAAAAACCCCATAACATTTTGTGCTTAACTTGGGAATCGGATCCAAGACCTCTAGCGTAGCAGTCGCGTTTAGAACTATTTGGATAACGAGGCAGTTTAGCTCAGTCTATTCTTAAATTCAAGCACGTAAGTTTAGTGACTCCGAAATCTCATTGCAATACCTATGCAGTTCCGCTTGCCAACTCCGAACGCGGCGGCTTGAAGGCTCGGGTGCTGTGGCAAGTTGGCAGGGTCCAGCCATCGCTCCGGTCTGAACTGCTCCGCGTCTGGGCCCCACATGGGGTGACGGAGGAGACCGTACAGTCCTACTATGCATGAATTACCAGCTCGCAATGTGCGCTTCTCTGAAAAATAAAAAATATATTAACCCCTACAAAACTAGCATTAGAAATAATAGGAAAAAATGCATGTTTTTGTTTCTTGTTATCTAATAAATAAATCCTCATTCATGTAATAAACTGTTTGGTAAAACTATTTATCGAATTACTATGAACGTATGATTTGGGTCTCTGCATCACCCTAAGGTAGACTGGTAGAAACTGCCCAAGGCTATAAGTCCGCCTTTGTACGGTGTATTTTCTTTTATATTGTGTACATAAAGTTTTGATAAAAAAAAAATATAAGCCATCGAATATCTCTTTCTAGTAAAACGAAATTTAACATATAAGGCCGTAGTGTTATGAGACGTCACAGCATCTGTCGGATCTCTCTGTCTAATCGTTGCGTAATTAATAGTTTTACATGCTTATATCGGCTATTTTGATTGGTCGATTTTGATTTTATTTTTTGTCTTCTCTACTACGGTATATTCATAATTTTGTTAATAAATTAAAAGAATTCATGCATAGGTATGTCCTATAAGTATTTACTATATATTTATTGGCGTTTTTATAATATGGCTTTTAACTTTATGAGTATAACATAGTACAAAAGTGTGTACTAAGCTGAAGAAGGTGTACTAATGTTATTAAGGTACGTACTTAGTTTAACATCTACGTCAATTTTTCTTCCGCAAAGTGGAACGGGAGGGTAC
Source organism: Caradrina clavipalpis (assembly GCA_932526535.1). Taxonomy (NCBI): domain Eukaryota; kingdom Metazoa; phylum Arthropoda; class Insecta; order Lepidoptera; family Noctuidae; genus Caradrina; species Caradrina clavipalpis. The sequence goes on from OW052110.1 coordinate 7,297,811, forward strand.
ATTCTCATTGACTCTTTGATCACCGCCTCCAAAAATACCAGTTTTGGTAGATCGTCTTTAGTCAAATCATCGTCTTCATGTAAAAGCACTTCTTGTATTCTGTAATGTATACCAAATCACTAAAGTCAAACAATTTATTACAATTAGACCATTGAAAGACACTACACAACGTCATTTGGAGTCTGATGTAATTAAATGTAACCAAGTATAAGCCGAGTAAACATTCTCGTAGGTTTATTTTCAACAAATACCGATTCCGAACTTAAATTGGTCGGAGTAAAGATAATATGTTTCGGTGGGGATTTAGTGATGGTAGCGACTTGAGCTGTTTGTGCGGTACAGTACAAAGGTACGATGGCCCATCTCACATCGTGCCCTACAAGCCCTAATAGCTGCAAGCAGGACGATTTAATGGCTGCCATCGACAGGACAGTCAAAGTTGCCAAATTCTGGCCCGCAACAATATAATACTATTATTAAAGTTTGTCGTCAAAACGCTAAGAAGAAGATGCCAATTGTGTTTTAGTTCCAGGTATAGCGCAAGCTCATTACCAACCGGGCACAACTCCGGACTCCAGGCGCCTACAGAAAAATTCATAAAACCCACAGTCGTAACTATTAGCAGTAACTAAGGTACTAATAATAATAATAATAATAAACCACCACCAACACCAACCACCAACCAACCATACCATACTGCCAACCATTCGACCTGCTTGAAAGATTATGATGACATAGTATTCAATAATTAATTAGACAAGTAACATTTATGTCTACGTGTGCGAAACACAGTAAGTACATTATAAAATTTCTTACTCTTTAAAAAGTCGTTCTTGTAATCCTTTGTCTGATGCAATTACTAACAAAATTATTGACAAAGCAGAAGACGTTGTGTCGTAAGCAGCTACCACTAAAGTATCCAGGTGTTGTCTGATGTCATCGTCTGTGAAGACAGCTTGTTCTTCAGCCATCTGCAGCAATCGATCTAATACTGGTTTAAATTTTCCTGAAAAATTAAATATTTTTAATTTAAAGACTCCTTAGTGCAACACTGCATTATCAACAAAATGCCCAAGTATGAAACTCTTTACCTGGTGTGTCATCGTACATATTTGAATCTTTGTTTGATTCGGATTTTCTTTTCCGTATAATCTGAAATATAAAATACTCAAAAATACAAGCAGTTTTGGACAAAACAAAGCACAAAATAAGGTGGGTTTCCAAATGCAGAAGAAAAACAAAAGAAAAGAAAGTTAAAATTATTTTTTGACACAGTCCTTGTGGTGCCCATTTTTTTAAACTAACAACTTGGTACTCCTCTGCCTAACCCTTCTGGGAATACAGGCGTGATGGTATGTTGTGTTATGTTAACTCACTGGATTAATGATGTCATTTAGTTTCTTCACTAGCTTCGTTTGTTTGCGCTTCATTTCACTCCACTCGAATATATAAGAGCAATGTAACCACACTTTTTGAAATCTGTCGCAAACAAGGGCAAGATAATCTTCAGTGCTTTCTGCGTATTCTGTATCGATCTGAGCTTGATCTTGATTATTTAATCCTAGCGAAGTCCCTGCAAATGAAAATATAATAATTGTCTTTTTAGCCTGTTATTGTCCCACTGCAGGGTAAATACCTCGTCTCATACAGAGATGGCATGTGCATTGTTCACCAATCACCACGCTTCTCACGATGGATTGGAGATATTAGATCAATTAATAATTAAACGTAAACCTGGATTCAAAAATACATACATGCATAAACGCACTTCTTTTGCCCTTGAACCCTCAAGAAAAAGCAGAAACCACAGAACGCCACCTGCTACCGACGATCCTTACATACTCTTTTCGCCTCGTTCACGTTCAAATACTGCCAAGCCAAGTCGCAAACGATAATCGTAAACGCTCGGTAGATACCAATAGATTTTCAACTTAATACCCCAGCACCTTAAGTTCAAAATCTATTAAAGATTTCTAAGCGTTAGCGACTGGAAAGAACGAAAACGCTATGCAATCTTCATTAGATCTTCATCTTAAAACCAATCACATAAAGTTGAAGATCTTTTGCGTTTATCGTTTGTTACATGGCTACAGGGGCTGATCATACAAGTACGTCGGTAACGAGTACTGCTCACTCGACTTTTCTGAAGTACCTCACCAATAAGGTTAGGGTAGGTCTTTTTAGGGCGTCTTCTCCAGGATTGCCACTCACATCTGCACTATAAATCCCTTTTGCTAGTCGCCTTTCACTCATCCTCTCAACATGACCGAACCATCTAAGCATACTCTTTGTCACTACATCCTCCTTTCTCTCTTCGATCTCATATCTTTCATCTTATTGCTCAAAAATAATCAACTAATAAAGCCTTTTCATACTTACGAGTAACAGTTGTCATTGTAAAGTCAATGAAGAACTTTCGCAAGTCAAACGGGCCAGTTCCTGCTTTCGAAGCTAATTGAGATGCAAGATTTTGAGCCTGCACGTTTATTTCATGCACATATGTATTAAGCACTTGTAGATTAAACGCCGGGTTTATTAATTTCCGGTGAATCTTCCAAATAGGCGCTGAAAAAAACATTATATTAATGAAGGATTGATAACCAAAATAAAACGTTATAATCTCACAAAACTGTTTTTATTTTGTATAGGTACCTACTTAATCGCAATTTTTAACAGCAGTGCGCAACAATTATTTGTTATTAATTACAATTATTACGCAATAATCGTATAAATCTTTTACATATACCATCACGCCTGTATTCCCCGAAGGGTTATGCAGAGGTGTACCAATGTAAACCCACAGATCGCTGGTATGTTTAGGTCCCATGTAATAGGGGGCAAGCCTATTGCTATTTTAACCGGGCACAAATCCTAACTCCGACCTCCTACTGAGAATTTTATAGAAAAACCCGGTAACACTTTTTGCTCGACCTAGGAAAACCTCAAGCGTACCAGTCGCGCTTAGGACCACTAGGGTAACGAGGCAATTATTATATGCATCGTATTAATCTTTTACACAATTCATCATTAATTTTAATAGTAGTAACATAATTAGTTTGTTTTCTTTTTAATTACCTTCAGCAGTGATAAGTCCATTATCCAAAAATTCCCTTGCGAAATCGTAGAAAAATGGTTTATTCAAACAAGCATTGGATACTGTTATACTGTCATCGGGGTCGGTTATCACTGGAATGAAGATGAATAATATACCACGATAAGTATAAGTATACCATCACGCCTGTATTCCCCGAAGGCAAAGGTGTACCAATGTACACCCACAGTTCGCCGGTATATTCAGGTCCCATGTAATAGGCATGTAATATGGCAATAGGCTCGTCCCCTATTACATGGCACCTAAATATACCACGATATACTCAAACTCAAAACATTAATTTCAATTAGACCATTTACAAGCACTTTTGAATTGTCAAGAAGTTACAGTTTAATATTGAAGCTAATTGCTCGTTCCAAAACGTAGGTCTCTATGGAGAAGAACGAGCAAGAAACTCCATGGATACTCACAATATGATATAATTTCTTAAAGTAGCTCTAAGAATTCATTGTAGTGTAGTACTAGATAACCACTGTCATCATCTGCTTAGCGTTTTCGGGTCGGCTTCCAGTCTAACCGGATGCAGCTGAATATCAGTGTTTAACATGGAGTGACTGCCTATCTGACCTCCACAACCCAGTTACTGGGTAACACGGTACCTCTTGGTTAGACTGGTTGTCAGACTTCTTGGCTTCTGGCTATCCGTAACGACTGTCAAAGATCTACGAATGACAGCCGGGATCAACGGCCATATAACATCCACATCCACATCCACATCTATATCCATACCATCCATACCCATATACCATATCTATTTACTTATAGTTTTCTTAGACAAACATTTTGTTGTCTGATACTCAGTCCAGAATAGAGAATTTATGGTTTTAGTATAAGGATAGATATCCCTTACACCTGATATAAGTTCATGTTTTATACCGAGATGAGAGGACTTACCATAAATTGAATGAGTGCCAAACCAAATCCTGGAAACACCTTCAGCTTTTTGCACTGAAAATATCTGCATATCTACTACGTACTTCCATAGATCTGAAATAGGAAATAGTTGTATAGATAAGGTAAGGAATTTATACTGCTTTACAAACATAGACCTTAACTATTATGTAGAAGCCTGAATTTTCTATAGCACAGTATGAAATGCGCTCTGGCGCCGCCCGGTTGATGGAAATCGTACATAATAGTTTCTGTTTATGCGGAGCGGTCGTTCAGGTCAACACTTACCGCATTGAGCCATTTGAAAGATGATATTAACGTTCAAATTAGGGCCGATGCCTGCCGGGGCGGCGGCGGGTTGTTCCAAAGAGATACCGCGCCCCCGGAACGCAAAGGGCACAAGAAGGAACACGGATTTTAGTCCGTGTTAGTTAGTAAAAGTATGATACTCCCTCCCAGCCCACCCAGGGCGGGGGAATTCAGTTGATGATTTCCCATCGGTAAAAAAAAAGTTCAAATTAGGCTTTAAAAACTGTGGAGTCATTAAAAAGTTCGTTAATCAAGTTTTGAATTCAAGTGTGACTCGTACTTCTCAAACATTTTTAGCGAGTTTTTGTAAAGTTTTTGTTGTGTTATATTGCACATTGAACACTGTCATTTAGTTTTTAACACTTGATAAGGTTGTATAATTGAATTTATTGAATAATTAAATTTTATGACAGTTTACGTAAACTGTCATAAAATTGAATTTATTGAATAATTAAATTTTATGACAGTTTACGTGGTTTTACTATTTTTATGGTTTTATTAACACGGAGCACAAACTTGACGTGGCGGTAATCGCTCGCTTCCCAAGCTTACAAGCTACTTCTTTTTGAGTTAGCTATGTGTGAAGGAGTTCCTCCAGGGTAGTTATAACACCATGCCTACCAGAGAAAAGGAACCCCCCAAGACTACGGTTATACGGTTTGATGTCATTACTAAAGGGGGTTCCTTTTCTCAGTCGCTGATCCTAAATTGGTACAGCACTGCCTAACCCTTTGGGGAAAACGGGCGTGACGGTATGTGTGATATTTTTTTAAAAACTTTACCCTACTGTAGGGTTTTCTTCCGTATCGTTAGTGCGTTTACACACATATAAACTCACATACACAAATAGCCAGACCCAGAACAACTAAATCTGTAAGTCATAAAAATGTTATTTTTTCCGTGCGGGGATCGAACCTGTGACACGCAGCGCAGTAGCCAATCGCTTAACCACTACGCCAACCGTGTTGGCAAAACGCAGAAGCACCAGTAAACAAAAGCAAACGAAAAATTAAGTTAAGTCAAGGGCAGTATGGCTTTTTAAAACGCAGTTCAAAATAAAATCCATCGCTAAACAGAAAATAAATAAAAATACCACCATCATCAAGTTTGTGTTCCCCGAAGGAGTAAGCAGAGGTGTACCAATGTACACCACAGTTCGCCAGTACGTAGGTCCCATGTAATACGGGGCGAAAAACTACTACTGGTTTAATAGATTTTTGGTACACAGTTTGTTGATGCCATTTTGACGGGCCTGTTGGTCTAGTGGTTAGTGGCCCTGACTGCTAAGCCGGAGGTCGTGGGTTCGATTCCCACCCAGGACAAACTTTGTGTGATGAGCATGATTGTTTGTTCTGTGTCTGGGTGTGATTTATCTATAATATGTATGTATTTATAAATTATATAAGTATGTATATCAGTTGTCTGGTTACCATAACACAAGCTCTGCTTAGCTTGGGATCAGATAGCCGTGTGTGAGTTGTCCCAAGATATTTATTTATTATTTATTATTATTTATTTTCTTTCTGTTCAGCCAATGGAATAGAAGTACGCTTTGTGGTACTAAATTATTTATCTTGAGGTCTTCTTACAAAATAATCCTTAAGCTCCACGGAAAGAACCAATGTCGTCATTGGTCATATCGGATCTCTCTGTCTAATCGGTGCGTAATTAATAGTTTTAAATGGGTCCGTGGGTTACGCTCCCAGTCGTCGAGGCACCTGTGGTCGACGCACCCGATTCGATTTATTTGATTCAAGTCAATTTTTGATCAAATGTAACGTCAGGCACAAAACTGTTTTACAAAAATATTCAATGTATATTGTTGGTATAATGTATAACATAAAAATCATAATTATATTTAAAACAAACAAATGCTTTTATATTGGTAGTATGTTTTGAAAAATTTAGGATTCAGTAATTTTTCATTCTTTATTTATATAACTCAATAAGAACAATAGTATTTTTTTTTTGCAATATACCTAATCACCTATAATCAAGAGAATCATTTAACTTAATTAAATAATAAGTCTCACATGTAATACAATAAGAAAATGATTTAAAAAAAAACAGTCTTAAAAATTACTGCAGAGTAACTAAGTTTATACATAGTGAAATATTATTTTCATCTTTGTAACAATAATAATTGGACGTAGTTACGCAAAAAGGATCCAATTCTCAAAGTGACACTTTGAGAGTTGGATCCTTTTTGCGTATCAACACTTTGAGGGTTGGATCCTTTTTGCGTAACTACGTCCAATTAAACATAATCAAACTGTGTAACCAAACAAATGAGAATAATTTAACCTAAATATAACAGTCAGTTTCAATAACAAAATAATCAAGCTTCCAAAATAACTGTATGTGAAATGTATCGAATATTTTTTTAGCGTAGTTAATAATCTACTGTGAATCCTTAAATATATATTTAAAAAAAAAAACACAAAATAGTATATATGTACAAGCAAATCACCACTTTTCACTAAAGGTGTGTAAGGATAAGGTTAAGTGGCGATCGTATACTCTCTGCTATGTGATAGATAACTTTTGTTTAGCAAGGAAAAATACTTTATTATTATGATGAAACACTTTTTTCGTTTACTGTACTAAGTGAAAAAGCACAATAAAAAAAAGATATGAAATTAATCGAATCGGGTGCGTCGACCACAGGTGCCTCGACGACTGGGAGCGTAACCCACGGACCCTTTTAAATGCTTATATCGGCTTTATTTCGGGCCAATTTTAATTTCAAGTTGCGGAATTTCTACTACGGTATTTTCATGTTTTGTTAACAAAAGCGAATAAAAAAGAACAATCATATTCCCTATTATTACTTACGTAAAAAAAACAACACTAGCCACTAGAGTTTATCATTTGAAATTGGATAATGGCTATTAATTAATTAATTAATCATTTGGAATTAGATAATGGCTATGAATTAATTAATTATTTGTTATTTGATTTTTAATGTACGGAGAGACCTAACCCGGCTCAAGGTTACATAGGCTTGACCTTTCACAAAAACACATACTCAAATCATTAACTTTAAAATTTATTTATCTAAATATATATAATTCAAAGGTGACTGACTGACTGACTGAGATAGTGATCTATCAACGCACAGCCCAAACTGAAACTGAAATTTGGCATGCAGGTAGATGTTATGACATAGGCATCCGCTAAGGAAGGATTTTCATCAATTCTACCCCCAAGGGGATAAAATAGGGGATGAAAGTTTGTATGAAACTTTGTCAATTTTAAACTGATCAAGCTGAAACTTTGCATGCATAAAGCTACTATGACGTAGGCATCCCCTAAGAAAGGATTTTGATAAATTCCACCCCTAAGGGGATAAAATAGGGGATGAAAGTTTGTATAAATCTTCTTAGATTTTCGACTGATTGAACTGAAATTAAAGATTGGAGCTACTATGATGAAGTCGTCGCTTAAATAGGATTTTGATAAATTCCACCCCTAAGGGTATAAAATAGGGGATGAAAGTTTGTATAAATCTTCCTAGATTTTCGACTGATTGAACTGAAATTAAAGATTGGAGCTACTATGATGAAGACGTCCGCTTAAATAGGATTTTGATAAATTGAACCCCCATGAGGTTAAAATAAGGGATGATGGAGGATGTAAACATATTAGTTTGAACCTATCAGTACCTAATGGAACGAAATACCTAATTAATAATAATACTTCTTAACGCGAGCGAAGCCGCGGGCAAAAGCTAGTTCCTAATAAGCCTAATTGAATATTATTGCTTAATTTCGCATTGTGTTAAGTAACGCTTTAGGGCAACAGTCGTTAAAAATATATTTTAAGCCCGTTTGACTGTCTCGTTGGCCTAGTGGTTCTTAGTGGGACTATGACGACAGCTAGATGGGTTTGATTTCCAGGTCGTCTACCGGTTGTCCTGTTAAATGGAACCTAAAACATACCAGCGAACAGTGGATGTGCCTACCACATCCACTGTTCGCTAGGCAGAAGGCTAGAAGGCTAGGTCCCCTTCGGGGAATACAGGCGTGATTGTATGCTTGTATGATTGTGTATGTTTAAGTCCGTAAAATCCTAAGATTTTAATTCAGTCACAATGATGGTTGAAATGATTGTCGCCATACTTTCATGACTTTAGTGACAGGCGTCAATTGGACCCATTTTAATTAAAAAAGAAAAAACCTAAACCTCATCGTAAGAAAATATATTATGATTGTTTCCCACTGAAATTTTCTTGATAAATTTCCCAAAAATTTCAATAAAAAACTTTATGCCTCAAAAAGTACATATTAGGAAAAAAAATATTGTATAAAACCACAGATTGTAAATACTCCACTTGAATGTGAATGAAATTATTAATTTATTATTATGGTGTATATAATTTTAATTTTATCGAATTAAAGACGTTCAAATATCCAGATTTGTCAAAATGTCCTCTCATTTTTTCAGACACTCAGCCACCACAGTATGGAACCACGACTTTCCGAAAACATGTAATTTTTTGCACTCACGTGTTCGATCTCCTATGACCTGTAGTGAATGTCCAAGTATCGGTAGTGCCCCAGGCATGTCAGGGACCCCATTGGGATCCTTCCTCAGCCACGACCACGCAGCAACCACAACGCACAACAATATCACTAACCCCACGAGCAAAGACATATTGAGACTCTAAAAGCGATCTGCGCACATTATAGGTCTAATTTTCTATTTATGCATTCAACCAATTGCTTGCGAAATTGAGACAAGTATTAATAGTGTGTTCAACTTCGTTCGCGTAAATTTGAAGCATAACTTAATAGTGATTTATTTAAAAAGAAAAAAATATTAATAAATATGTCGCCTAAAAAGGTCAGCAACTCCTTCATTAACAAGACAAAACGGTCCGGTGACCTTGCCTTGTCAATGTCAAAAAAAACCCGTGGCGTAACTTGAAACCTCAAGCCGAAGGATTTTGAAGATAACGAATAATCCATTGCTTGATAAGTAAGAAAAGTTAGTCCGCTCGAGAACGTCAATAACACAATGAATATTTTTACTCATTGTTAAAATGAAAGGCATTGACATTACTTCTTACGGAATGAAGGAGCTGGATCTTATCAACGACCACTTTATGCATACCTGTATTTTCGAGGTTTGTAATGTCAATACCGAGGCTAAATAATGCAATGAGGAGCTCGTGGCTAAATAATTACAGCCGCATAGACCGATCTCCCGGGTTAAGCCACGCTTGCCGAGGTTGGTCTGTGGATGGGTGACCATTTACTATAGCGAGTTTCCTCCGTGCCTCGGAAAGCACGTAAAGCCGTGGGTCCCGGCTGTCATTTGTAGATCTTTGACATTCGTTACTGTTAGTCAGAAGCCCGAAAGTCTGACAACCAGTCTTACCAAGAGTATCGTATTACCCATTACTGGGTTGTGGAGGTCTGATAGGCAGTCGCTCCATGTAAAATACTGATATTCAGCTGCATCCGGTTTGACTGGACGCCGACCCCAACATAGTTGGGAAAAGGCTAGGCAGATGATGTAATGTCAATGCCGCTCAGTGACTTTGATTTTTGGGAATAATTAATGACAATTATAGACTCTCGTCGAGGCAACGCGAGGTACCGCTAGTGGACATGCTGGATTCGCTTAATCTCGTGATGTTTCGTCTTGTCTCGTCTGCTGTTCGTTCTAAGTTGGTTTTTTGTACGCGTCTCAAAGGGTGTCACATACTCTAGAGAGAATATATAGTAGCTTTGTTAAAATCAAGGAATTTGACACGTTTTGTCGTGCTCACTTTAATGTCTTGCTGACGGTAGCGCGTGTGTTGGATCGTTTGGTTCCCTTCAATATGGTTGAGCTAAACGGTGCTGATGCACGCGTCATATTCGTGAACGGATGCTGTCAGTTGGGATTGGTCATCTCTTAACTGCCATGGCTTACATCGTTATTATAATTTTGTTATTTTTTATATTCACCTTCATTGTTTTCACATATATAATAGAAGCAACAAGAATATTGTAACCAAGACTTTGTAAAAACCAAATTGAATGAAAAGAGTGTCCATGGAGTTTCTTGCTCGTTCTTTTCCATAGAGACCTACGTTTTGGAACGAGCAACTAGCTTTAATTTTTATTTTGTAACTTCTTGACAATTCAAAAGTGCCTGTAAATGGTCTAATTGAAATAAATGCTTTGAGTTTGAGTTTGAGTTTATAAAGGGAAAAATATTAGGAGCTAACAAATTCTGGATGAGTATGGAAAAGAAACACCACCTTCTTCCTGTTCAAAGCTTTTTATTGTAGGCTTTCAACCATGCTTTTCATTCTTCCACAGTGCTTACACATATTTAACCTTGTAGAAATAAATGTATGGATTTTCAATACCACGTTTGCCTCGTTAGCCTAGTGGTCCTAAGTGCGACTGTTACCCGGGTTCGATTCCTAGGTCGAGCAAAAGTGGTATTGAGTTTTTCTATGAAATTCTCAGTAGCAGCTCGGAGTTAGGATTTGTGCTCGGTTAACGGCAATCGGCTCGCCTCCTGTTAAATTGGACCTAAAATATACCGGCGATCCTTCTGAATATAGGCACGCCACCCAATAGCGCTTTTTACTCGCATCTCATCTCTAGCATAACAGTTGCGCTTAGGACGACTAAGCTATCGAGGCAGTCAGAAAAAAATCAACAACGGTTATATAAATTCAAATAATAATAAAACAATACTTTGGAAGCTCTGGTAATAAACTATTTGCTTTGTCATTGTAATTTTCATCCAGAAAATGATTCAATGTTTTATAAGCCACTTCAATGATAAAATCTATGTCCTTAGCGTTAATCCAATAAGATGTCCTTCTACTGGTTTTAATACAATATCAAATTCACAAACTACATTGTTGATGTCACCAGTAATATGGTATCGTCGTATAATATGCGCTAGTGCAGTCTTCATCACCATCATGCTGTACAGTTTACCTGTAAAATTATAATCTGTTATTAAGTATCTTTATTTATGTTACACAAAACTTCTAAATATTAATTAAACTACAAAGTTAAAACTAAATATTAATTAAATTACAAACTATGTACAGTTAGGTAGGTAATATAAAAAAAGGAAGGTCATAGGGCATCAAAAAACTCATCCGCAACGCTGTCAATGGGGCATGTGCCCAGGAGGCTGGCAGCATTGCCACGTTGTATGGCAATGCTGATTCTTTGGCCAAAGAAAAGGCCAGCCCTCTGGTCACGTGAAGAATCGACCAGTCGCTTCGCGATGTTGCGATAAACTAGATGAGCGCTCGGTCCGCATGGCCCTAGTGTTTCAACCCCAAACGGCTCAAACATATAACTTTTATGAAGGTTAATATATTCGCGCCGTTTGAGATTTTCCGCACCAGACGCAGCCGCCCCAGCACAACACGTCGTGCAAGGAAGATGGGATGAATATAATTAACATTCTGTGTGTTCCGATAAGCAAAAACACTTTTATGTTTTACTGGCTTGTCAGTGCAACATCTCACACCACACTAGAGTGTTGTGATAAGCACTAGTGCGTAATAAATACAAGAAACACGTTACGAGTGAATTTGTTGATATTGGTAATTGAATTATGTCAATCTATATAATAATATGGGATTACTTTTGTCACTATTTGAAATCGGCATAGTTGGCGGAGTGGCTGAGAGATCTGCTGCTGCGCTGCGTGCCGCATGTTCTATTGCCGCACGGTAATACGGCCTACAGATAGTTGTTCCTGTTCTGGCTATTTGTGTGTAAGTTTATGTGTTTGTAAATGCGCCCACGATACAGGAGATAATCGTAATGTGAAAAAAAAAAACTTTCTCCCAAAACTTAAGCAGCGTATGTAGTGCAATTTTACAGATTTCTGTTAATAGCGGGCAAAAATCACGTCAAATACGAGTACCGTACACATACCTATGCAGTTCCGCTTGCCAATTCCGAAGGCAGCATTTAGGAGGGTCGGATGCTGTGGCAAGCTGGCAGGGTCCAGCCATCGCTCCGGTCTGAACTGATCCGCGTCTGGGCCCCACATGGGGTGACGGAGGAGACCGTACACCCCAAATAAGCATGAATTACCAGCTCGTAACGTGTGTTTTTCTGAGAAATAAAAATAATAAAACCCCCTTGTTTTTAAAAGTTTTCTTAATAATTTTGAAGAAGAATTCCTCATTGGGCCAAATTAGTTAGACAACTTAGACAACCTGGGTCCGCAAACAGTTGAGCGTGTCATAACTTAATGTAACCTAGTAAATGTGTACTAAGTTTACGAAGAAAGTCTACCAATATTATAATGGTACGTACTCAGTTTAATATCTGCATCAATTATTCTTCCGATAAGTGGAACGGAAGGATATAGTCTCATTGATTCTTTGATCACCGCCTCCAAGTATACTAGTTTCGGTAGGTCTTGCTTTGTTAAATCTTGATCTGGATTTTCTAATACTTCCTGTAATCTGTAATGTAAGTAGTAAGAACATATTGTTATCAGTCAGTTCTCTCTAGTATTCAGATTTGGGGCGCGTAAAAGGAGCCTCCCCAAGCGACGTTAATCATAAATAGTATTGCGATTCGAAACGTGCCTTAAACGGCACCCTTTTTTTTGGGAGCGCAGAAATATCCTAACGCTTGCTACGCTATCCGGGAGGTTGTGGCGCTTGCATCCACTAAAAATTCCGTCTGCGTGCCTACTATTGCCTTGATGGGTGGGAACTGCTACGCATAGTGTTTGCGATCCGGATGTGCCGCAAACGTTACGCAAAGCAATGAAGAAGGAGCCAAGATGTGGGCCACACTGGATAGTGTGGCCAACTTTTCGGCTCCCTCTTCTCTGCCCGCCTCCAGGCTCTCTTTAGCGATCTCGGGGTGTGCTGAGCCATCACCATAAATCCAGGGACCTTACAGCGTCGACTCTCCTATTGACCACTGGCACCTCTTATGGGGGCATTAAGTCGGCATTTCGCTGCCTGTGCCGCTGAAAGGCTTTCTTGATAGCTAGCACTTGGTAACGCACAGAGTCTAGCAAACCGATCCTTAAATTACGATGATTAATCCACACGGCTCTCAGGATCCAGAAATAATGGCTTTTCTACAGCAACCAATTTTGAGCCGAAATTAGCTTTTGAAATTAGTCTCTTAAACTTCAATTTATTTCCGTAGACAGCTTTTAGTTTTTATTTACATTTATTAAAAAATACCGGAATGCACGCCCAGTGCTTTCTCATTGTCGAATTATGATAAAAGTTAAGGGGAACGATGAGCCTACATTACATACCGGTCAAAATCATAACCCTCTTTTTAGGCGGTAGTCGGGTAAAAATACTAATACATATATCTATTATCATTTTTAACCTGTCTATATTAAAATTTATTATACGTAGGCATGCATATTTATAAGTAGGCAATTCCGCTTTTAAAGAACGATTTTTTACAAGGAGTTCTATGAATATTCAAATAAGTATTGAGAATATTTCTTACTCATTATAAAGTCGTTCTTGTAATTTTGTGTCTGATCCAATCACTAACAAAATTAACGTCATGGTTGAAGAGGTTGTGTCGTAAGCAGCTGCCACTAGAGTATCCAGGTGTTGTCTGATGTCTTCGTCTGTGAAGGCGTCTTGTTCTTCAGCCATCTGCAGCATTTTATCTAACACTGGTTTAAATTTACCTGAAAAAAATGTGCGTTTACAATTATCAATCAACTAGCATGCCCGCGACTTCATCTGCGAAAGAAGAATAAGAATAACAGCCTTTTATTGTCCTACTGCATGGAAAAGGCCTCTCCTCACAGAGAAAGCACGAACAATGATGACCACACATGCTCAAGGCGAATTGGTCATTTTAGACTTATATTAATTACGATTCCGTTACCATAGTCAGGAGCCAGGATGTCTGACAACCAGTCTTACCAAGAGGTATCGTGCCCAGTAACTGGGTAGTGGAATTCAGATAGGTAGTCGCTCCAAGTGAAACATTGGTTTTCAGCTGCATCCAGATAGACTGGAAGCCGACTCCAACAATGTTGGAGAAAGGCTAGCCAGGTAGATAGTATGAGGAACAGTATCGGCTATAAAACATTACGGTAAAGCCTACGGGAGCAGAGCAGTAAGCAAACAAACACTAACTTAACGCGGGTAAAAGAAACCACGCAGACAATGTTGAGGGTAAACGCTAGGTGTCCATATTTTATTTACTAACACTTTTTATTATACCTATTCAAAAAATTCTTGTAAAAAATATTAAAGGCTAAAAAAGAAAAAGGAATAGATTGGTAAAAAAATATTATGTGATATATGACATACGCGTGCGTCATTTAAAATGTTATTAATAGGTACAGCGTGTTTCTGCATTATGGACCTAATACCGCTGCAGTAAGAGTCAGTTTACGGGCACATGTGTTAAAATATTAAAGAACTGAAAAACCTGTATCTCTTGGTATAATTTATGATAGCCAGATTCATGCGGAACAGTCTAGGCTATATAACATCACGCTACGACACACGGAAGCGGAGAAGTAACCAAAGACGTAAACGTAACGTAGACGCGTGGGTTGGGTCGTTTGGTTCCCTTCAAGATGGTTGAGCTAAATGGTGCTGATGCACGTGTCATATTCGTGAACGGGTGCTGTCAGTTGGGATTGGTCATCTCTTGACTGCCATGGCTTACATCTTTATTATAATTTTGTTATTTTTTATATTCACCTTCATTGTTTTCACATATAGAAGCAACAAGAATATTGTAACCAAGTTTTTGTAAAAACCAAATTGAATGAAAAGAGTGTCCATGGAGTTTCTTGCTCGTTCTTCTCCATAGAGACCGACGTTTTGGAACGAGCAACTAGCTTCAATATTAAACTGTAACTTCTTGACAATTCAAAAGTGCCTGTAAATGGTCTAATTGAAATAAATGCTTTGAATTTTGAGTAAAGTAGCGCGGTTGAAAAAAACCACGTGGTTTAAATCGCGGACAGAAGACAGTCAATAATATGGGTAACTAGCTTTTCCCGCGACCATACCATCACGCCTGTATTCCACGAAGGGTTAGGAAGAGGTGCACCAATGTACACCCACAATTCGCCGGGATGTTTAGGTCCCATGTAATAGGAGGCGTGCCTACGGTCTTTGCCTGGCACAAATCCTAACCCCGAGCTGCTACTGAGAATTTCATAGAAGAACCCAATAACACTTTGTTCAACCTGGGAATTGAACCCAAACCGTCGTTTCTTCGGTATAGAAAGGACCCTTAAGTCCTATTTTGTACATGTGACAACATATACGCAGAATTTCAGAAGGATCGGTTCAGTGGTTTAGTCGTGAAATGGCAAAATACAAGCAAACAAACTTTCTTTTGCATTAAAAAAGTTGATTTCATATATGTTTACCTGGTGTCGATTCATCGTACAACTGATCTTCATTTGCCTTCAATTCGGACTTTCTTTCATGTATAACCTGGAATAGATAAAAACAATTTGACCTCATAATATTGCAAAAGCTTGTGTATTTGTTCCACCTTTTATGTCAAAGGTGGAACAGAGATGCAAATTTTTACCATACATTTTGTAAATATTAGCGTTTGACCGCGACTTCGTTCGCGTAAATGTCGGTTATCGCAGACGCAGACAAAGTCGCGGAATAAAATGTAGCATATGGCCTTTCTTGGGCTTCAAACTTGCCCCGAACCAAATGTTATCAAAATCGGTTCATTGGTTTAGTCGTATAAGCTTAACAGAGCTTTCGCATTTATAATATTACTGTGAAAGTATGTGTGACTCCCAATTTAAAAAAAAAAAACAAAGCTAGGCGTTGCAATTTTGAATTGCTCTTAAGACAAAGAACAGCTTTTGCGTACAAAGGTGCAAAAAAAAATTTTAAGCGTTGTATATCATCTAATGATTTCTTCCGCTCTGGGCGGAGCTTAAGGACTGTTGGGCCCATAATAATATACCATCACGCCTGTATTACTCGAAGGGTTAGGCAGAGGTGTACCAATGTACATCCCAGGTTTAGCTTCCATAATAGGGGGCGAGCCTATTGCCATTAACCGGAGAAAAACCAAACAACACTTTCCTCGACCTGGGAATCGAACCCGAGACCTCTAGCGTAGAAGTCGCGCTTAAGACCATTAGGCTAACAAGGTAGTTAGACACGTAAAACCCTGCCGTGTTCCTCCTAATGCCCTTTACGTTCCAGGACCGCGGTGACTCTTTACAAGGTCAAAAGGGAGAAATAAAGTGGAAAATTACTGGATCAATGATGTCATTCAGTTTTTTCACTAGCTTCGTTTGTTTGGCCTTCATTGCACTCCACTCGAATAAATATGATAAATGCAACCACACTTTTTGAAATCTATCACAATATAGAGCAAATAAATCTTCAATTCCTTCTGCGTAATCTGTATCAATCTTAGTTTGATCTTGAGTATTTAGTCCAAGCGATGTCCCTGCAAAATGGAAATAAAGTTACATACCATCTTGCCTGTATTCCCCGAAGGGTTAGGTAGAGGTGTACTAATTTACACCCACGGTTCGCCGGTATGTTTACGTCACATGTAATAGAAGGCGAGCCTATTGTCATTAACTGGTCACAAATCCAAACTCCTACATCCTAAACTGAAAATTTCATAGAAAACCCCAATATTAATTTTGCGCGACCTGGGAATCGAACCCAAGACCTCTAGCGTAGCAGTCGCGCTTAGGGCCACTAGGCTACCAAGCAGTTAAATAAAAGGAAATAAAGTTTTTTCTATAAATTAATTTTTGAAATCTGTCAAAAATCGGTAGTAGGCGGAGAGCCTAAACATACGTGGCTAGCAAGCCCATGGGTAGTAATGAATAGCGCTTCTATACTTACGAGTAACAGTCGACAATGTGTAATTGATGCAGAACTTGCGCACGTCAAACGGATCTTTTCCCACTTTAGTAGCTAACTGAGACACGAGAGTTCGAGCTTGCACGTTCATTTCATTCAAGTATGTATTTAGCACTTGTTGGTTGAACGCCGGATTTAATAATTTGCGATGGGATTTCCAAATAGAAGCTGTAACGAATTCATATTCCTTATTAGATTCTATAGGTCACCATGAATAGGTTGCCAATACCAAAAGAATAAAAAAGTAAGATTTTTTTTACAAGTTTCATAATTAATGTGCAATATATTTTACAGCCTTAATATAATATAACATACAATAAAAAATAAATTAGGAACAATAACTATGAGTTTATATGTATATAGGTATGGCAACGAAAAATTCTTCAATAGGAAATGCCCAAAAGAGTAGCGGCATTGCCACGATGGATGGCAATTGGGTCACGAGAAGTGTTAACCAACTGTTTGGACAATATTCTTTGAAAAGGTAATAATGTATTGATTTACATTTATCCTTATAAATATTATACAACTTTATTTTATCAATATTATTTTAAATCATTTGTTTTATGCTAACCCACCTCGCGCAGTGATTAATCCATTATTAATATAATCCTTTGCAAAGTCATAGATAAATGGTTTACTCAAACAAGTATTGGCTAGCATCAGGCTGTCTTCTGGGTCCGTTATCACTGAAAATAAAATAAAAAAATATACTTTCGTATTAACAATTGGGTATAAGATACCGTTAGTGAATAATTTCAAGACATAACTCCTCTAAAGAAAAGCTTTCTTTGATTTTTAAATTTTCTGTAAATATTAGATTTAAAGCCAACTGGGTTTTTTTTTAAATAAAAAATAGTTAAGTTATTCCTTGTAACATTAGCTATCAGCTAGTGAAAGTCTCCTGTGAATCGATCCAGTCGTTTCGTATATTGGCCGGGACAAACAGACTGATAAATAAAAAACGGTAATTTAAAAAACTAAAAAACCCGACTGCTTTTCTAAGTATTTATGAAAAAGCCCTAAAACAAGAAAGTCGTTGTACCCGATTGCACTTAAAATTGTAGCAGTCGGGACCCATTCTAGAAATGGAGGCTTAGTGAATTGAGAGCACAAACCTACATATATTAGGTACATTGCAGATGGTCCCGACTGCTACAATTTTAAGTGCAATCGGGTACAACGACTTTCTTGTTTTAGGGCTTTTTCATAAATACTTAGAAAAGCAGTCGGGTTTTTTAGTTTTTTAAATTACCGTTTTTTATTTTTTTTTATTTTTTATTTACCCATTGTCACTTTTACAGTAAATACGAATCTAATGACACCTCTCAAGCTAAAATCCATCGAACCGTTCAGGCTGCAGAGCAATCCAAACATTTGAATTTGGCGCCAAAAATCCGCCATTTTGTTTTTTTTATTTTGATATACCCAGTGTCACTCTCACAGTAAATACGAATCTAACGACACCTCTCAAGCTAAAATCCATTGAGCCGTTCAGGCTGCAGAGCGTGCCAAACAATTATACATACATACATACAAACATACTCTCGAAAAACATAACCCTCCTTCTGTCGCAGTCGGGTAAAAATCAAATAATCGTGTTTTTGGTCTTCTTCTTATCGTGTGGGCAGTAAGGTCTAACGACCCCAAACACCCTAGTGTCAGAGTTTCTAAACCGCCTCAAGGGCCTCTGACATGGTGTTTTTGGTAAAAGTATTGCACAAATATTCATATTATATATTTTGTAAAAAGCTGGTATTTTGACATTACAAACAAACGTTTCATTTTTATTTATATGTATAGATGAGAAGTACTTACTATACATTGAATGAGTTCCGAACCAGAACCTGGCAGCACCGCCTTTTTGTAAAGAATACATTGTGACTCCTCTTATAAAATTCCATAAATCTGAAATATGAAAAAAATAAACATTTTTGAACTTACTTGTGGACGGATGAAAAAGATGAGGGTGGCCAAAGAAAAGTTGAATGGATAGTGTGAAGAACGAAATTATAAAAGATAAGGGAGTCGAGGATATCATGGCGGTTAATAAGATGGAATGGAAGAAGAAACGTGGCGCCCCGACCACAAGTAACATGGGATAAGGGCAGGAAGATGATGGCTTTTTTCGTTCGAAACGGTTAGGCTGAAAATCTCAGCTACTGTGCATGGATGATGGGCCCAAGGTCATCGACGTCGTAATAACCCACGCCAAAGTCAAAGCATTGATTTCAATTAGACCATTTATATGCACTTTTGAATTGAAGAGTGTCTTTTGTGACCGAGTTGTTTGTGTTATTTGTGACTTAACATTTGCACGACCGAAAAGTAGAATATAGTGTAACAAACACCTGATGTATACCTATACATCCTAAATTCTAACAAATAAAGGAATCATTCATTAATTCAAAGTTTAAAGTACTTCGAAGGAATGCGTAATAGGTATGTGTGTGAATATTTTTATGTACCTTGTTTCATCCAAACACGTTTTACTTGATCAAAGTATCGGAGGAAGTATATCGGATAAAGATAAAGATAAAGATAAAGATAAAGATAAAGATAAAGATATTTTTATTTTGCAAACATGGGTAACATTAAATGGTGACAAAAAAAAAAACATATTGAAAAGTTCAGCCATATTTTACCACGTAGGCATGCAAAAGATATAAAACATCAACTTATAACCAGAGAGTAAAATTAAATATAAAAAAAAAACACAATTTAACTTAAAAAAAAAACTTTCTCTGTAAGGTATTCACTTAAGTTATAATAAGCTTTCACCACTAAAAAATTTCGAAGCCATTTTTTAAATAATTTGAGTGGAAGCTCTTTCCAACTCTTAGGCAAGTGATTATAAATAACTGGAGCCATGCAGTAGACACTTTTGCGCATTAGTGCTGTTTTAGCTGGCTCCTGACATAGCAAGCTATTATCGCGTCTATTGCGGGGAAACACGTCAGCTATACGTTTGAAACGAGTCGGGTTTGCCTTCACAAACACAGCTACTTCTAGTATGTACAGACAAGACAATGTTAATATCTTATAGCTTTTAAAGTATGGTTTACAACTATCGGTGGGTTTAATTTTAAACATCGATCGAATGCATCTTTTTTGGGTCTTGAAGGCGGTTTCTTTTTCAGTAGAGTTTCCCCAAAATAATAACAACCACGTTGGATAAAACCACGTTGTTAAATTGATTTATTGTAATTGGTTTAACTGTTGTAAATGAACAATAATTAAATAACAATAAATTAAAGGTTTTATGGGTTTAGAGGAGGTTATTGACCTATTCATTAAGTTCATACGAAAGAAATATGGGTGTGAACTAGACATTATTGTGTTATGATATTTTTTTTTTAAACCATAAAATAATTGTACGTTTCGGTTCGAGATGATGCAATATTATTGTAATTGCACAATTAAAATATTTTATTATTTTATGAGAGATAATTATTCACTATAAGTCTTCGCGATAATTTAATTATTTGTGCTTTAGATATTTATGACATAACGCGCCTTAATATCATAAAATGTTAATATGAACTTCTTGTTTGTTTTGCTATGCTGTAATTTTATGACATTGGCACAACCTTGACGCTATCCGGTAGTTTCGTTAATTCGATAAGTATGTCGACGTTGAACATACGAAAATGGTGGATAGGTGGGGTCATCTGCTACTTACTCAGCCCTAATTTATTTGGACCTGGCCACCTGGATATTTTTTTTTAAAGATTTTTTTCATTTTTCTGTAAGTTTGAGGACCCTATCTTTTTTCGGTTAACAACTGAATAAAGCAATAATTTTATAAGAGCCTGCGAACATTAAAGATTAAAAAAGAAATAAAGTGGTGAAACAAGAAGAAAGCATTTTTTTTTTAATATACAGGGGCCATGGCCACATAAATTAGGGCTGCGTAAGTAGCAGATGACCCCAACCATCCACCATTTTCGTTTGTTTAACGTTCTGCCAAACACCCTGTATAGATAAGAATTTTGATAAGGCTATTTTGTTTTATTTTATTTGGAACAGCAAACAATTACATGATAAAGAATATACAACAAACAAACTTAAATCTAAGAATTATGCAAATATTGATATGTAAGTAGGTTACGTAGTTCAAGGTAAAAAATATAATGTATTTATAGATTTGACTAATAACATTAATCTTTGCTACACACTATATTCACTACTAATATGCGTATCTAATCAAGTCTTTAAAAAATCTGACTTAATTTTGCTATATCTATACAGTATACACGGTCAATTTTCTTTCGGATTTATTCGTTGTTGTAAAAAACGATGTCCCCACACTAGGAATTTCTCCTGTATCGTCTCGGTGCGTTTAAAAACATAACTCAGATAAACAAACAGCCAGACCCGGAACAAATAAATGTAGACCTTACAAATATTTGTTCGGAATCGAACCCGCGACATGCAGCACAGCAGCCAATTGCTCAGCCACTGTGCCAGCCGTGTCGGGTTGGCGGAACTCTTCACGCGATTATCAGATACAGAATGTAGGTAAAGCGTTTTTATGCTCATATTTTCATTTATGAAAAGAGCTTCGAAACGAACAAGTTTAATGACTCATACTACAAATAAATAATAACTTAGGGATTTAATTTTAAAATAGCCGTCCTTTTTTATGGATACATCTTAAATATTAAATAAAACTCGTATTAAAATATTTGCACAGTCACCCGCGTTCTTTTACGTCTTTGGTTACTGCTGCGCTCCGGTTAGCCATAGCGAAAAGTTCTATAAGTATAAATCTAACACTTGCATCACCAAAGCTAAAAAGTTATTATTTTTGTTTGTTTAAATGCGCTAATGTCTATCAACGATTCGGACTGGAAAAAATATTTTTGTACATAATAGCCTGATTCAAGAATTAGCGGATTAAAAGAGGATGTAGTGACAAAGGTTGAAAAGAGTACGCTTTGATGGTTTGGTCATGTTGAGAGAATTAGTGAAAGGCGACTGAAAAAAGTGATTTATATGGCAGATGTGAGTGGCAGGGACGCCCTAGAAAGACCTACCCTGAACTTATTGGTAAGGTTCTTCAGAAAGGTCAGGTGCACAATACTGGTAACCGAAAAACCACATGGTCAAAGTCGCGGGCGGAAGCTAGTTAGTAAACATGAGAGAACAGGCCTCAAGTAATAAATAAAATAAATAAAACCACTAAATCAACCTGCAAGATACTTTGGAATGAATAATTTCAACTAATATATCAAGGCGAATTGAATAAAAGCATTTTGTAGGTTTGTAGTGTAGTAGTTTGTAGGTTTTTTTTTTATATTGATATATATATTTTTAAATTTATTTAAATTCTTAAATTATATTACTACTATATGCAGTAGATTTTAGGCGATTTTAGCAAGTCAAAAGGGTCCAATTCAGGAAAAACCGAATGTATGGTTTGATTTGAAAGTTTGTGATAGAAGAATGGATGGATGAATTGTAATGTGGAATGATACATAGGCTACTTTTTATCTGGGAAAAATGTGTGGTTTCCGTGGAAAAATATATCGACAGAAGCAGCAGCTAGTTACCATACTACGTTACTATAATTTCTTCTGACACTCTGCCACAGTAACCAGCCACAGAAATTAAGAAATGGTCTTCCGAAAAAAAGAGGGACAAAATCACTCACGTTTTCGATCTCCTAGGACCTGGAACGAATGTCCAAGTATCGGTAGTGCCCCAGGCATCTCAGGGAGCCCATCGGGATCCTTCTTCAGCCACGACCACGCAATAACCACAACGGACAACAATATTACTAACCCCGCGAGAACCGACATATTGGGAATCTAACGAATGTCTGCGCGGATTGCAGGTGTTATATTCTATTTATGCAACGAATTGCATTCTTACAAAAGCATGCTATTCGTCAACACACGTTAGGGGCAGCCGTCGGCATGTGAACTTCAAATATCAGCGAAGTTGACGCGTCGAATGCTGCAGCTACCTCTGCTGTTGGCATCATGCCGCTCGAGGCGGTGTTATAAAAATAATAAGGATTATGCGACCGTAGTTTATACCTATATTTCTATCGTATAAACTTAATAAATGGGCCAATAACCTCCTTCAACCCATAAAAACATTTAATTTATTATTATTTAATTATTGTTAATTTACAACAGTTAAACCAATTAGATCTCTTAGGCAGTGTTTTAAAAATAATAAGGATTATGCAATTGTAATTTTATTTTAAACCATAAAATTCTTGTCTGTTTCGTAATTGAACAATTAAAATATTTTATTATTTTATGGGAGATAATTATTCATTATAAGTTTTTGCACTATAAAAATGAATTTGTGCTTTAGGTATTTATAATATATCGCGCCTTATTATCATTAAATATTAATATGAACTTCTTGTTTCTTTTGATTTGCTGTAACTTTATGACATTTGCACAACCTTCAAGCCGATAGGTAAGTCAATAGTAATGTCGTGATGGCCCAGTGGTTAAGACGCCTCTAATTCATGAGGTTGCGGGTTCAATACCAAGAAAGTAGCAATGAGACGTTTTCAATTGTTTCAAAATGTTTAGGATAAACTTATATAAGTACATATTACTATGTACTTATTTAAGTTTATCCTAAACATTTTTGTAGCCGAAATAAAACTCAATATACTACATTTCTATCGGATAGTGGCGAGGGCGGGCAGAGGCTGGCGATACGTCCGTTCAGTTCGGTGTCTGATCACTTAATGCCCAGGTATCGGGACCCTTGAATGCAAACTGTCATCCGTGTCGCAAACTCAAAAATGAGATTGACAGCTCGCACAGTGTTGCCAATTTGCCATATTTATTTTCGAACACACCCAAGTCGATAAAACTCGAGGTTTCGTTCAGATTCCTTGACATATGTATGTCATAATGAATGCATCTGGCAGTTAAGATTATTACATAAACTTATTAGTAACTAATCCTATGCAACATAAATGTAATAATAAGACAACAACTATGACAGTTATGACACTTCGTTGTGTGCGATTCTATTCTTTCATATATGACATCTATCTAATAATATCGTCCAGACCGATTTCTGTCACGTCGGGTATTCTCAATGGAGACTGATCAAGTAAGCAGGGTAATATGGAAGTTGATGGTGTGACACCCCCGTGGCTCGGAAATCACTTTGCTCCCGGCTGTCATTCGTAGTTCTTGACAGTCGTTACGGGAAGTCAGAAGTCAAAGTCAGACGCACTTCCCTCTTTCTCTTCCCCAACTAAACTTGGTCATACGATTTTCTGTACGATAAAACGAGTGGGTGCGTCTGTACCTTATCCCATTTGCGCAGACGCAGAGCCATTTTGTTGTCGACACAAGACACTACCTACGTGGTTGCTGTGTCCGATGACGACAACCGTAAATATAGTTACCGGTTGCGGTTGCTGGAGCCTATTGCATTTTACGAAAAGGGTATAATACAACAACATTTTTTATACCAATACTCACAAAATTATGAAGTTAAGAAACATATAAGCAAAAAATTAAATGTTTCCATTTGAATTCTACACCTAACTACTCCAAGTCAGGTGATCGGTGGCAATAAACTACAAACAACACCGTAAATTATTTGTTTGTCCTAACACGTTTATTGTGATTTAAATATAATAAACAGCGGTTAATGGCAATAGGCTCGCTCCCTCACATGGGACCTAAACATACCGGCGAACTGTGGGTGTACATTGGTATACCTCTGCCTAACCCTTCGGGGAATACAGGCGTGATGTGATGGTATACCTCTAAGGCGCGACACCGATTTTTTTCAGACCACGTGGCGCGCGCCTTATTACTGAGTCATGTGACCTTGTCGAGTTCTATTACCTTTAATCGCACTCTACATACAATGGGTAGTTCAATAACTTGACCATCAACACAGGTATAAACAAAACTCGTATTACGACTTGAGAATAGTAAACATTTACTATTAATAGTAAATACGAGGTAGCAGTAGTATAGTACTTTACTGACATAGTTT
This sequence comes from Caradrina clavipalpis, assembly GCA_932526535.1. Lineage (NCBI taxonomy): Eukaryota > Metazoa > Arthropoda > Insecta > Lepidoptera > Noctuidae > Caradrina > Caradrina clavipalpis. The sequence continues at coordinate 7,322,977 of OW052110.1, forward strand.
TTTATTTAAGTTTTGATATTAGACAGTGGTGACGATTCTCTTATTCACAAACTAACTTAAATTTAAGTTATGTTCATCTTTCTCTTTCCATTTCATTAAGAAAAGGACAGAAGATAAAATTTTTGTCTTATCGTGTGGGCAGTAAGGTCTAACGACCCCACACACCCTAGTGTCAGAGTTTCTAAACCGCCTCAAGGGCCTCTGACATGGTTTCTGATGTCAGTGATGTCCAAGATAAACTTAGAAAGTATATATGAATTAGGAAAAGTCACATTGGTACTTGCCCGTGCCCGGTTGCGAACCCACAACCTCGTGCATGGGAGGCGGGCGCCTTAACCACTGGGCCATCACGACACTTAAAAATAAAAATTAAATTTTAGTTAAGTTCTGTCAAATTTAGACACTCCATAGTCCATAGATAATTTAGACGCGATTAAAAACGTGGCGCCTAGGAACACGCCAATTTTCTTCAGGCGCTGTCTAATTTGACAGGACTAAACGAATATGTATCTTCTGTCCTTTGAAAGAGAAAGATGCATTTAACTTAAATTTAGTTAAGTTTGTGAACAAGAGAATCAGAACCATTAACAATCTTAATAGACGTTTTAAAATCCGAAATAAAATGTTTAAATAATAATTATACTAAAGCTGGAGAATTCTTTTTATTCGTTTAAAAGTGCTTATGTCTAAAACTACCAGTCGGTCTGATTTTCTCAAGAAACCTGATTCAAAAATTTGCGGATTAAAAGATGAAGGTTGAGAAAAGTATGCTTAGATGGTCCTGTCATGTTGAAAGGATGAGTGAAACGCGACTGGCAAAAGTGATTTATATGGCACATGTGAGTGGCAATGCCGTGGGCAGACGCCCTAGAAAGATCTACCTTGACCTTATTGATTCTTCAGAAAGGTCGGAGGCGCCGTACTCGTAGCCGGCGTGCTTGTATGAGCAGCTGTATGAACGTGGATAAGGCGAATGGAGCATGTAAGGATCGGAGCAGATGTCGTTCTGAGGAGTGTCTGCCTACCCCCATAGAAAAGAGGCGTGAGTTTATGTATGATAGATTACCAGAGCCGTGAAAAATTGTATGGGATATGGCAGGTGTAATTTAAAAACCGGTGAAAAAAAACACGCGGTCGAAGAAGCGGGCGGATGCTAGTTAATAACATGAGAGGAGAGGCCTCAAGTAACAAATAAAAAGTGAAACCAGTGAATCAACCTGCAAGATAATTTGGAATAATATTGTAAGATGAATTGATTAAAAGCATTACAAAAAAAAACGTAGAAAACTACCGGCAGAAAAGATTAATTTATGTTTAATATTTTTTATATGTTATAGATTTTTTTTTAATTTATTTATATTCTTAATTTTTTTCATAGACCAGTGTCGATAATTTTTGAAACAAAAAAATAATAGTAGGATGAGACCTATTACAAAAGGAAGAGAATATAACAAAAATGAAAGGAAAAATAATTGTTGGGGGATCTGAGGTCGGGAAGTGGATGGGGGTGCGTTTTTAGGGTAAAAACAGTAATTTAAAAAACTAAAAAACCCGACTGCTATTCTTTAAAAATCCCTAAAACAAGATAAATTGTAGCAGTCGGGACCCATTCTAGAAATGGAGGATTAGTAAATTGAGAGCACATACCTATATTACATTGCAGATGGTCCCGAATGGGTCCCGACTGCTACAATTTATCTTGTTTTAGGGATTTTTAAAGAATAGCAGTCGGGTTTTTTAGTTTTTTAAATTACTGTTTTTTTTTTTTTTTTTTTTTTTTTTGTGTTTTAAAAAAGAAATTAATATACCCAGTATCACTCTTACAGTAAATACGAATCTACCGACACCTCTCAAGCTAAAATCCATCGAGCCGTTCAGCCTGCAGAGCGAGCCAAACATTTGAATTTGGCGCCAAAAATCCGCCATTTTGTTTTTTGTTTTTTTATATACCCAGTGTCACTCTCACAGTAAATACGAATCTAACGACACCTCTCAAGCTAAAATCCATCGAGCCGTTCAGCCTGCAGAGCGTGCCAAACAATTATACATACAAACATACATACATACAAACATACCCTCGAAAAACATAACCCTCCTTCTGTCGCAGTCGGGTAAAAAACGGTTTATCTCGATTTCCGGCAAAACTACAAGTCCTATGAAAAAATGTATATTGACAAAGTTGTAGCTAATAAAAAAAACTTTTGTATTCACACCCCCTTAAAACCTCTAAATGTATATGAAAAATTTAAATATTCTATTTTTATCTTTTACAAAAATAATTTGCTTTTCACGAAATTTTGGTGAAAACTTACTTTTTTCCGTCCTAAACAAACTGTAATGTTTTTTTTTTATTTCAAATATTTATTTTTTCACCTTATTTTAACTTAAAAGCACCCTAACGTACAATCGAAAATTTACAATAAGTATCTAGTAACGTCTTTTGTTTTTTCACCATCAGAAAGTAGAGATTTGAAGGAACAAAAAGCCCACCGACTTTAAAAAAAGGCACAAATTTTGACGTGAGAATTTGACTGACGTCGCAACTTTTCTACTACTACAGACCTAGATACTCAACAACCTTAGAGGCCAGAATTTGACTGGTTTCTACTAATATTATAAATGCGAAAGTTTGTGACAGATGGATGGATGGATGGATGGATGGATGTTTGTTACTCTTTCAAGGTTAAATGGCTGATCGGATCTGAATTAAAATTTGTCACTGAGATGGATTGTAGTGTGGAATAACACATAAGCTACTTTAAGAAAATGTAACAGTCTCCGTGAGATAATATTATTTACGTATATATAGCGGACGAAGCCGCGGGTAGAAGCTAGTTAAATCATACGATGTTACTATGATTTCCTCTGACACTCAGCCACAGTACCATTGAGAAATGGGTCTTCCTGAAAGCGGGAAAAAAATCCACTCACGTTTTCGATCTCCTATAACCTGGAGTGAATGTCCAAGTATCGGGAGAGCCCCAGGTACCTCAGGGACCCCATTGGGATCCTTCCTCAGCCACGACCACGCAGCAACCACTACGCACAACAATATCACTAACCCCACGAGCACCGACATATTGGGAATCTAACGAATGTCTGCGCGCATTGCAAGAGGTATATTCTATTTATGCAACGAATAGCATGCTTAAAAAAATATGCTATTTCTCTTTTGTTAATTTTGGTTTTTAAATCGCCCTTCGATACGTTTTGAGAGATTCGCACTTTATTGAAGTTGTCTTTTGTTGCGCCGTGTTTACGTTTATAATGTAGCTTGCTACGCACGCGTTCTTAAAATTTTATGAACGTTTTGTTTTTAATGTAAGTAAAGACTTGTCTGTTTTTATTTCTAAATATTTTCATAATAAGTACATTAATTTAGTTGACACGTCGTTGCGGCGTGAGTTTTCGTGATGAATAAACATAACAAATTGACAAAATATTATAGGTATACTTACGTATTTTTTCATTATTGGCTGCCTATTCGCTTTGTCGCACCGATTGAACTCCATTTCTGGCTGCTTGAAAACCTCGTCGAAGCCGTTTTTTTTGGGATGGAAAACATCTGACGGTTAGTTGATGCCTAGGCCAAAAATAAATTATATACCTAAATATCAAAGCTTGCTTTACATAATTAAATGGAAACTTAGACACCAAATTCTAGACATTATAATAATTATAAAAAAATAAAATAAATATACCTTCACGCCTGTATTCCCCGAAGGGCCTTACCCTTCGGGGAATACAGAATACACCCACAGTTCGCCGGTATATTTAGGTCCCATGTAATAGGGGGCGGGGGGGCCTATTGCCATTAACCGGGCACAAATCCAAACTCCGAGCTGCTACTGAAAATTTCATAGAAAAACCCAATAAAACTTTTTGCTCGACATTATAATATGATGTATGTAATAGGTAATACTAACGTAATATTGTCTCACGGCAGGCCAAAGGTCTCTCCTCATACCGAGTAGACACGGGCATTTATCACCAAGCTTGCTCAAGGCTAATTGGCGATAATTATAAGTCTATATATACTAATTACCTGTATCTATACCTACTTATACTAATCTGCACTTGTATAAGTATAATATTATAGAGAGAAAAGATTTGTATTTTTGGATTTTTGTGTGTAACTAATCAATTTAAAAACTACTGAACCGATTAAAACCATTTTTCAACTATACATAGCTACATTATTCCTAAGTAACATAGGCTATGTAACATCACGCTACGATGCACGAGAGCTAAGCAGTAACCAAAGAATGCTCCGCTCACGAGTGTCGTAGCGTAGCCAGCCTTCCTCAATTAAAGGACTAACCAATACAAAAATGTTTTTTCAATTCGAACTAACTAGTTCTTGAGATTATCGCATTATTCAAACAAACAAACAAACTCTTCAGCTTTATAAAATTATAAGTAGGTATAGATTTGCCCACATTTTTGATAAGTGTTTGACTATAGATTGCGACTACAGTTTGTGGGTTTTTACAATAGACATTCTTGAAAATGAGACTAGTTAGCGACTTTGAAGTTTAACGTCATTTTTAACCCCCGACGCAAAAAGAGGGGTGTTATAAGTTTGACGTGTCTGTCTGTCTGTCTGTCTGTCGGTCTGTCTGTCTGTCTGTCTGTCTGTCTGTCTGTCTGTGGCATCATAGCTGCTGAACGGATGAAGCGATTTCAATTTAGTTTTTTTTGTATTAAAGGTGACCTATCTACGAGTGTTCTTAGACATGTTTGATGAAAATCGGTTGAGCCGTTTAAAAGTTGTGGGGGTGAAAGTGGGGAAGAAAAACCGAATATCTGTAAATATACTCGAGTGGGGTCTCAAACTTAACAAAATCGACATTATAATAAGTAGGTACCTATAAAAAGTATAAAATAAAAAATAAAATTAAAAATTTAAAAAACCCCCAACACAAAAACCTAATTTCCCTTTAAAAAGTAAAAAAATAACAAAAAAAATACGTCACGTTGGGGGACCGATGTTGCATTTAGGATACGATCGTCCCGAGCGGTCCCCCAACGTGACGTATTTTTTTTGTTATTTTTTTACTTTTTAAAGGGAAATTAGGTTTTTGTGTTGGGGGTTTTTTAAATTTTTAATTTTATTTTTTGTAAAATTGGCTTCCTGAATGCATATAAAATTATTACTTGGCGTGCAACTAAAATGAAATATAAAAAATAGAATTAATTAATTAAGATTTATTGTCAACCATATCTGCTCTTGTAAATGGCATTTTTTTTAAATGTTAGCTTAATTGACTTAGCCAATTAATCTTTTTTTTTGTTTAGACTTTTTAGACTATGCCTTACCAGTTTATTATCCTAGAGTGTGCGTATTTATATCAGGATCAAGAAGTTTGGCCTAGCCTAAACTGGTGTATCCTATTGGGCTTAGGACAAAATTAGTTGGGACTAGCCTAAACTGGTTTATCCTATTGTGCTTAGGACAAATTAGTTTGGACTAGGCTATACTAGTTAATCCTATCGCGTATAAGAAGAACTAGTTTAGCCTAGGCAAAACTAGTTTGTCCTGAAATCGGGTCAAAGAGATTATTAAGTTGAACACTTTGTGTTTGTTTCGTAGCTGAATGAGTAAAAGGGGGCTGACAAAATTAATATACGTAATATGGCAGATGTGAGTTACATACAACCCAGGGCGTTTCCCCTCCCCGGGTTGTATGTACAAGTAACTCACATAATAAGGTCACTGTAGGTGTTTACCTACAGTAACCTTATTGGTGAGGTTCTTCAGAACAATCGGGTGCGCAGTACTCGTAACCGGCGTGCTTGTGTGCTTGTAAGGATCATAGCCGGTGGTGTTCTGTAGTTTCTGTCTACACCCGCGGGAAAAAGGTTGACTTTATGTATGTATCTCTGAAACAACTAGTCCGATTTAAAACATTCTTTCCGTAATAGGAAGCTACGTTTTGTCCAAGTACTTAAGATTATATTTTACAAATGAATTGAGGAATCTGTTATAAAATTCACTTGAAGGAATTTGTGGGCATAAGCTAGTGTCATCCTTACTAATATTATTATAAATGCGAACGTAACTCTGTCTGTCTGTCTCTTCTTCACGCCTAAACCACTGAACCGCTTTCAATGAAAGGTACAAATATAGTCTGGGACCCGATAAAGGACATAGGATAGTTTTCATCCCGGAAATCCCCCGGGAACGGGAACTGTTAATCCACGCGGACGAAGTTGCGGGCAAAAGCTAGTATCATATAATTTGCAAATTGACACTAAAACATAGCGAAATTTAAGGTTAACAAAATTGACCTTGTAGCTTACTCATAGCCATTGATTATAAGATAAGATAATTCTACGTTACCGCAAACCTCCCAGGAAACTATTTGCCTTGTCACTTTTTGAATGAAAATATTTAGCATGTGAGAATAAACGTCCATCTTTTTAATAAATTAAGTAACTCAACACACAAAAGTGTCAATGGCAATGGTGACAACTAGACGTCATACATACTGTTTTTTTTAACCCCTGCAACTGGAAGGTCAAGTCACCTGATGTTAAGTAATCACCACTGCCCATAGCCATTTACCAGATACCAGAGCCCTTGCAAATGCGTTGCCATCCCAGATAAAAAAATTAAATGAATCTATTTAATGAAACCCTATTTAACACCGCTCATCGACTTTTATAGTTTGAATAATAGTAGAGCTCTTTGTGAAGGAACTCGTCCGGGGAAGTACTACCACCATACCTATTTCTGTCGCAAAGCAGACTTGAAGTGATCCGGTTTGAAGGGTATAGTTGCCGGTGTCATTACAGGCACATAAGACATTTTAACTTTATCACTGGGATGGCAACGCATCTGCAAGGTTTTCGGTATTGTAGATGTCTATAGGCAGTAGTGACCACTTAACATTAAATGGGTTGTCGGCTTGTTTGCCATTCAATTAAGTAAAAAAAAAAAGAATCTGAAAAGAAAAGTGAAGTCCAGTACTCTAGAATTCCGCGGGAGACGCTCCGGGCATCGGGAGCCACGAGACTACTCCCGGCCACCGTAGTCGCGGGTCTGTGGACGGTGAGCAAAGGGTAGCTCACGACTAACTAACGACAGACCGTGTCGACGGTGCGTTCGTGTTCCACGCGCGCCTCAATGAGATATCAGCAAACAATGGATGGGGCCACTAAGGGCCGATGCCTGCCTGCGGGTTGTTCGAAAGAGATACCGCACCCCCGGAACACAAAGGGCACATGGAGGAACATAGATGGGTTTTAGTCTGTAAACGTCTGACACTCCCTCCCGTCCCGCCCAGGGCGGGGGAAGTTATTTGATGATTGCCCATCTATAAAAAAAAGTACGCTAGAATTATGTCACAGATAGGGCCAACAAAAAATCTAGATCGGCTCAAATCTTCCCAATGAGTTCCGACTGTGACAGAATTCTAGATTACTGGATTTGTTTTCGTGACATTTTTTATATATTTCTAGATGAAGGGTAAGATACCCTATGTCCTTTCTATCCAATCACCCCGAAAAAGGATTGTATTGCCCGCAAAATAGTGATGCTTCGTTTTTGACTTGACTAGTTAACCTAGTGATCCTAAGCGCGACTGCTACGCTAGAGGTCTTGGATTCGATTCCCAGGTCGAGCAAGAAGTGTTATTGGGTTTTTCTATGAAATTCTTAGTTCGGAGTTAGGATTTGTTGTTACATGGGACCTAAACATACGTGCGAACTGTGGGTGTGCATTGGCACACCTTCTGCCTAACCCTTCGGGGAATATGTGTGTATTATTTTTGATGTGGTAACAGAATTTATGGTAAATCCAGACTTTTGAGATGAACAAGGAAAATAATTAATGGCATTCTGTTTGGACTTTACTTTTTTCCTTTTTTAATTTCTACTTTTGGTTTTACTTTATTTGCAGCATTATTTTGATAATTACCTACTGCAGTAATGTTCATAAAAGAGACATAGGATTTAAATATTATTGTAAGTATTACTTAAAACGTATATTTATTTAAATATATTTTTAAACCGTTTATTTTCCCATTTCAAGTTGTTTAAACCACCTTAAAAACGTGTAAACCTATATTCAAAAGGATATCAATAAAAACGTTTTTCTTTTAAATTAAACACAGTGATAATTAAATATAAAATAATTGTAAAGGAGACGGGGATTTCTGGGCCAAATTGTATTAAGTTGTGATATGGGTTAAAAAAGCGTCATATTTTTCTATTTCAAATAACAAAAAAAATTGCCTAATTCAATATCAGGAATAAGAGAAATCTTAAAAATAAGTTTATGTCACGACTAAAAGGGGATATCGATTACTACTCGTATAATCGATTAATGTGAATGAGTTTCAACAATTGAACACAATATATCTTGCACCAGATGATTGATTTAACATAATGCCCGCAGTTAAAAAAAAACCACATTATATAAAGAAATCTTAAAGTTAATTCTCGTTTACAATTCGATTTATTACTTGTATTTTTAATCTGTGCTGGCAGTGACATAGAATACTTTTTGACAGCTCTAGTAGACTGTCAATCACTCGTTTTGTAGTGTCGTTTTGTGAGTTTCCTAATGTAATACAATTAATATAGTAAATACAATACAATACACTCAATACAGTACAATTAATATAGTAAATAACAGTATAACATAATAAAATAGCAATTGCTCTTCAAAATTCGTCGGTTTTGTATAGGTTTTTGCCAATTTATTGCATAACCTCACTTTTAGAAAACCTTTTATAACTCTGCTCTCAGATTCATAATTCGCCGAATGTTTAGTAATACTTTGTTATTATATTATAAGCCATTAATTGACACCAATTTTATCTTTTTACACCCGGGCCCAAGAATGTATGAAAGCGTATCCGTCTTCTTTACAGAGACAAACTAAGAAATAACTCTTTTTACGACATTAATAAATGTTTAATGTATATTTGGATAGTTAGCCAGTTAATATTATAATAAGGAATGTTTTTTTGTTTGTTTGTTTGTATCGAATAAGCTGTGAAACTACAGGACCGATTTTTTCACCAATTGATAGCTACATTATTACTGAGTAACATGGGCTATATAACATCACGCCACAACACACGGAAGCGGAGTAGTAACCAAAGACATAATTTAACACAGGTGAGAAAAGCAACGCAGCTGAAGTCTATTAGCAGAAGCTAATTTATATGTAAAATTCTGAATACATCCGCATCCAGAATTATACAGGGTGATTGGAAGATAGGTGCAGAGCTTTAAGCCGAAGATAGTACAGACAATTTAGAACCATTTAAATCATGGTTGTCTTAGACGAAGTCTTATGATTTTTTATAACCTAATTTTTATGTTATTTTTCGAAAATTCCCAAAATTTTAATTTAACTGCTTATTTATGGCCAAATTGAATGATAAATGAATTCATTTTTGTTTTATTTTATTAAAGTAATGTGTAAGCAATCTAACAAAACATGCTATAAGCCTCTGTGTCGTTAGACATTTTTTTACAGACATTTAAAGTTCATAAAAATGTAAAAAAATCGTAAATACTTTTAGTAAACTTTTTTTTTTTTTAAACGGAGTGTGCTTTTTTTGTTCAAACCTTTTTGAAAACATGCTTGATAATTGCTCTTTCTTTTGAGGTATCATTTACGCAAATATCTTACAAATAATTGAAATTAGGACCTACAAACCATTTTAAGGGATTTCTTTTTAAATTTTACGCAGACTAATTTTAGCAACATTTTTCCTTAAAAATCTATTTTATGTGTTCAAAATGATAAGTTCGTTTATTGTAAGATTTTATTGCCAATAGATAAGCAGTTAGGTTAAAAATTTGGGAATTTTCGAAAACGAACATGAAAATTACCATGGCTTAAATGGTTCTTAATTGTCTGTACTATCTTCGCCTTAAAGCTTTGCACCCATCTTCCAATCGCCCTGTATATTATTATGTTAACCTAATTATGAGGAACCAATGTAAAGGTTAAACTTTACTTACTTACTAACTAGAAAACGGTTCTCATTAAATTTTGTAAGTCTTTAACAGTTGTTGTAAGTAGTCTGAAGTCTAGAGCCCGAAAGACTCATAACCTAGGAATATCGTGTAATGTGGACGTAAAGCAGATAGTCACACACATATCAAGAAGGGCACGGATACTTTCGGTGTTAACAAACCACACAGCAACATTAAACATGTTGCTATGTGGTTTGTTGTTAGGTACCCATACTCTCAAAATTCAAATTTAAGTAAAATATCAAATTCTACGTCATCACTACACTAAATTATTGCTTTTGAGCTGAATTTTTGCATACAGATTCAGTACCGGTTACACTCTTCAACCCGTTTGTATGGATATACCTTTTCCCTAACACGCAATAAACTGCCCCGTTAGTTTCGTGGTGGCAAGCGCTACTATTGAGCGTGGGGTTTGGCCGACATGGGATATTCCTAATGGAAAAACCCAATAACACTCTTTAGTGTTATTGGGTTTTTCCTTTAGGAATTTCGCAGTAATAGCCTAGAGTTTAGGAGTTGTGCGTACTTGGCTAGTCTGCATTAAGATTAGCTGTTGTGACCAGAATCGGTCTGGAAAATACATAAAAAAAAAACGGTAATTTAAAAAACTAAAAAACCCGACTGCTATTCTTTAAAAATCCCTAAAACAAGATAAATTGTAGCAGTCGGGACCCATTCTAGAAATGGAGGATTAGTGAATTGAGAGCACATACCTATATTAACATTGCAGATGGTCCCGAATGGGTCCCGACTGCTACAATTTATCTTGTTTTAGGGATTTTTAAAGAATAGCAGTCGGGTTTTTTAGTTTTTTAAATTACCGTTTTTTATTTTTTATTTTTTTAGTGTTTTAAAAAAGAAATTAATATACCCAGTATCACTCTTACAGTAAATACGAATCTACCGACACCTCTCAAGCTAAAATCCATCGAGCCGTTCAGCCTGCAGAGCGAGCCAAACATTTGATTTTGGCGCCAAAAATCCGCCATTTTGTTTTTTTTATTTTTATATACCCAGTGTCACTCTCACAGTAAATACGAATCTAACGACACCTCTCAAGCTAAAATCCATCGACCCGTTCAGCCTGCAGAGCGTGCCAAACAATTATACATACAAACTTACATACATACATACATACATACATACAAACATACCCTCGAAAAACATAACCCTCCTTCTGTCGCAGTCGGGTAAATAGGCTGACCACAGAATAGTTTGGAAATGGTCAGATGATGATGCAGACACCTACGACATAATTATTCATATGACCCAAAGTTGTTTACCACAACCTACCACGCGCTGTGCCATTTACTTATTCACACATATTCGGGGAAGGACGTTCTAATTCATCTCAAGGCCAATACTTGAAATTAATGTTTAGTCGCAATTTCATCTAAGCGACAATCAAAGTCGTAAAATTGAAAAAAATCTACATTTTTGATAAAGTACCTACCTACTAATTACATTATAATTCACTTACGTAATTAAGAGGTATTGACAGATGGCAACTGAGATTAGAACTCGAACGTTTTTAAAGATAAGGCACGGGAATTACCGCAATTTTTTCTTTCTTTGGGAAATCCTCGCCTGAGAAGAACGGAGGGTAACGTCGGACCTATACCGAGTAAAACCCTGCGGTTACTTCTGTTACTGGCAGTCGGGAGCCCGGTATTCGCTAGACGCTTGATCCGCCCCCCGACTGTCGGAAAGTACCCCTGTGATCAAAGCTGGAAGAGCTATTCTAAAAACTGTTATGTTTAAGAAATACGAAGCGGTTACATATTCTTCTTGAAACCTTTTGGTTACGGAGGTTACCTTCAATATCTTCTAAACTTTGAAACGTTTTAAATTAACTTTACATACTTATTAGAATTAGGCCATTAACGAATAGGTACCGATGAATGAGCTCCAGAGATCGTAAGAATACTGTAGGTGGGGTTTTGAGGTAGTTCTGTATAAATTTTATCGTAATCAGTTAAGTGGCTTGGTTAATAAACTAAAATAACTGAAAAATATGTCATCCGATAAACAAAAGTGCGTTATTCTGTTTTTTGTGACGTTGATTAGGTGTCTTGTTAATTTACGTAGTTTTACGGTTCCGTCATGGATTGAGATGACAGAAACTATTTTCTGATTGACTACAGTATCGGGTTGACCTTGCATACATCAGCACATCTAAACTTTTTCTTACACATACATACATGTATAAACTCACGCATTTTTCCCATGGCAGAAACCACAGAACGCCACCTGCTACGATCCTTACATACTCCTTTCGCCTCATCCACATTCATACATCTAGTCATACAAACACGCCGGTTACGAGTACTGCACACCTGACCTTTCTGAAGAACCTCACCAATATCTTACACGTTCAACATAAAACCCTAACCTTATTTTTCCGCACGCTACACGTGGAGCCCACAAAGTCGAGGTCGAGGAGAAGAAGAGGTCATAATTTTTTTAATTTCTCCCACTTTTGCCCGCAAACTGACTCTTACTGCACCGATATTAGGTTCACAATGCTACAACACGCAGCATCATCAACATTTTGTATGACGCACTCATACGTCATAAAGCTTTTGATTATTTTATTGCTAATCTTAGTGGATTATTCAATATTTTATTGCTTATGAATTTTGTGAATAGATAAATCAACTGTGTAGTATTTCATCACTAGAAACACGATTCGCCCGATTTTCCCTTTTTAGGGTTCCGTACCCAAAGGGTAAAATGGGACCCTATTACTGAGACTTCACTGTCCGTCTGTCTGTCTGTATGTCTGTCCGTCCGTCCGTCTGTCACCTGCCGGCTGTATCTCACGAACCATGATAGTTAGACAGCTGAAATTTTCACAGATGACGTATTTCTGTTGCCGTTATAGCAAAAAATACTAAAAAAACAGAATACAATTAATATTTAAGGGGACTTTTTTTGCTCAGTTTTGCTCGATATTGATAACGACAACAGGTAGACGCCGACGACATATACAAGTAATTATATACAATTTCAAAATAAATAATTAAATTAAAATAAAACAAATACTTAAGGGGGGCCTCCCACACAAAAGGCATGATTTTTTTGCCGTTTTATAGAAATGGTACGGAACTCTTCGTGCGAGTGTTCGACTCGCACTTTGCCGGTTTTTTTTTACCCTACCCTCTTTGTAACTTTTGCAAAAAAATGATGTCTAGACCTTGTCATGTTTAATTTAGTTTTTGTTTAAATTACGTAGTCGATAATTTATGATGCACGGGTAAAATTCTAATAAAGTGTCTCTGATGACTTAATGATGTTTGCATCATTTTAGATAATGTATTATATAGGTAGGCATGGGTTTTTATGTACATAAACATACAAAACAAAAATAGGATTAAAAACCATATTTACCGTTTTTTTAATAAAAATATTATTGGTTATTTACATACATCGACACTTACCGTGGGCCATAACTTCAACTGACTGTAATTATGGGTGTATTTACTACAAGTAAGTAGTCTATAATATTCTTTATTATTAGTAACATAATATATTTTGTATACGTAACTTTAAAAAAATTAACATGTATACATAACGTCACGCTTTTTTCCCATGGGGGTAAGCAGAAACCACACCACCTGCTATAATCCTTACTTACTTTTCTTGCCCCATTTACGTTCATACATACACGATGACTCAATCACGCCGGTTAGGAGTGCTAGGCACCCGACCTTTATAGAGAACCTCACCAATAAGGTCAGTGTAGGTCTTTCTAGAAAGAAGAAGAAAGAAAAACTATTTATTCGTATGGAAGCGACGCACATAACATAAACTTACTTAACCTACTCAAATACAAAAACAAAAGCTTAAATAAAAAATAAAAATATATTTGTGTAAATATATGCGCCACAACCACGCGAAACCGCTGACGCACAGCATAAAGCCGTTCTAGAGCGTTCCCGCCCTGCATTGGCACTCCGATCTGCCATATATATATCTCACATGGTGCCCTACGTGCCCTAACAGCTGCACGCAGAAAGATTTAATGGCTTCCACCGACAACGCAGTCAAAGTGGCTAAATTCTGGGCTGCAACAATATAATACTTTTATTATACTTTGTACAACAAACATTTGTATGACCTACCGATAACTGTTCCGGGCCTGTATCTACCTACTACACGGATCACAGGATATTGCGCAATTAGTTGCGCAATATCCTGTGATCGAAGATATTGCTTGCCATTGAAAATCATACATATTATTTTACATAATCATACAAAAAAACCGGCAAAGAGCGAGTAAAACTCGTATATGAAGGACTTCGCACCACCCACTGGGAAGCTACGCAGGAGGTAACACCATACATCCATAATAATTGCAAAATAAGCAATTTATCAAAAGGTTCCAAATTTTAAAAATTAAATTATTTGTTGAGGAAACAAATAAATTAACATATTTGCAATTTTTCTACTTTCCAGGTCACATGAATGGAAGTTAAAAAAGTCCGGTAACAACATTTGGAAAAAAGGCTGACTTTGACGGGCTCTCATGACTGTTATTATTTATTTAAAAAAAAGAATATAATCTTACTCTCCTTAATAAGCTCTAAAAAATTTGACCCCATTAATTTGCTGGGATATGACAGACTTTAATTTCACGGCCCCCTTACATTGTATGGGAGCCGCCTTCCCGAAAAAAACGTAAGTAATTTTTACATAATTATGAAGACAATAGGTTCGATGGTTGAGCCACTAGACCCCATGGTATAGGGACATACAAACGGAAAATGAATTTGCGCGAGCTCTGTTAGGCCCCATTAGTTTTTTTTTTAAGGATAGGATTCATCAAATGACTACTTCCGTTCTGGGTGGAGCGGGAGTGTTAGGCTTTTACTGCCTAAAAACCCATCCGTGGCTCTTTCGAACAAATTCCGCAACCCTGGCAGGCACTGGCCCTAGCGGGCCCTGAACCCATTGGGTACGGAACTCTAAAAACTGTGTATAAACTAGTTTTTTACATTTGAAATTGACATGATTGTTATCATGCTTAGTGACGTAAGCCTAGATCCGGTATATCACACTAATTTTATTAAGGCGAAAGTTTGTGTGTGTGTATGTTTGTCTCTTATTCATGCTCAAACAGCTGAATGGATCTGGATGAAATTTGGCACTAAGATAGATTGTAGTGTGGAATAACATATAGGGTACTTTATATCCTGAAAAAAAGTACCTTTGACGTGGGATAATTTAACTTGTTTTTTTTTTATTGTTATGTTTGACAGTAGGTATTTATTAATGTTCATCATCATCTGCCTAGCCTTTTCCCAACTATGTTGGGGTCGGCTTCCAGTCGAACCGGATGCAGCTGAATACCAGTGTTTTACATGGAGCGACTGCCTATCAGACCTCCACAACCCAGTAATGGGTAATACGATACTCTAACTACTACCTCTCTGCCTCTACTCTTTGTATTTATTAATGTTATATATATTAATTACTAGCTTCTGCCCGCGACTTCATCCGCGTGGCTTATTTCATCTGCGTTACGTTACGTCTTTGGTTACTGCTCCGCTCCCGTGGAACGTAGCGTGATGTTATATAGCCTATGTTACTCAGTGATAATGTAGCTATCTATTGGTAAGAATGGTTGAAATCGGTCTAGTAGGTACTTTCGTAGCCTATTTAATACAAACAAAAAAACAAATCTTTCTTCTTTATAAAATTAGTATAGATGAAATGCATAATTAGTGGCTAGCACGCATTGAAGTCAATAAAGTCTTCAAAATAAAATAAAAACTTGAAGAGCAAAGCGGGTATTTCAATTTATATATTGTAAGGTCAATTGATCTGCTGTCAACTGATGGAAGCTTGTAGAAGGATGCGCGCGCCGCGGGGATTGCTTGAATGGCGCTCAGAACAGACGTGCTATTGTCGTGCTACCATTGACGTGTGCTTATTTATTTTCTGGCTATGTTATTTCATGAATTGGTCATTCCTTTTGTTAAGTGTGGATTTCATGGTTATTCACGCTAATATAATTAAAGTCTGTTCATTTTATCTTCTTTTACTTCTGATTCCTAACATCAGAAGTGGGATAAAAGATTCATTAGCCCACGAGTTTATAGTTTTCAGTTTTCAGGCGTTACATTTTAGATTAAAGCAAATGGTACTTGGTTCACAATGGATAGATCAAGTCTTTCACATTCAATAAATAGTGCTCCGCGTTCTGAACGATCACATAAGCGCCATAAGCGAACCAGAAGGTAACATAGCACGTCTTGGGATTGCGATCGTGGTTCTAAGAGCGAACGCGATCATCATTGGACCGCGTGAAAGCGCGAAGCCCTGTGTCACCGCTTCTCTGACAAGCGCTTGAGCATAGATTTATTAATGTCCAGATGCCTAGAACGCGCTGTCCAAATGCTTCAAATTCAAAGACGCCAAAATAGCGTCTTCGTTCGTTAGCCCCGCCCACAGGCCACCATTACGCGACTGACGTTCAAAGCGCGTCTACATTATAAATCGCAGTTAAAATAATTGAAAAAATGACTGCTTGTGCGGTGAAATCGTGTAAAAACTACACTCCAAAAAAGACAAGGATACGAACATTACTTTTCACAGATATGTTTGCAATTTTATGATGAATTTCTACGTATTTCATTGAAAATATTACGCAAACCATAATAAAAACAAAACGATTCCATAATATTTGAGTATTGCCAAAGTATGAAATATTTTTACCCTTTTTTTGTGCTGCGATATTTCAATATTGTAAAATGTTACGAAATCAACATTATTATTAACAAAAAAAATGGTGTCATTATGGTAGTGGCCTATAGACATCTGCAATACCAGAGGCCTTGCCCGCCTTGCAAATGCGTTGCCATCCCAAAGACAAAGTTGAGGTGTATCATGTGCCTGTAATTACACCGGCACTCACACCCTTCCAACCACAAACCACGGGACACAGCAACTCTGCTTTCCGGCAGAAAGAGGTACGGTGGTAGAAGGTATTTCCAGGGACAAACTCATTCGCAAAAATCTCTACTACTATGAAATGCCTCATGTGTGTGTGTGATACATGCATTACAAATACTGCTTGGCTGTAGAAATTAACACCCCTTGAGAGCCTCTTTTTGGTTGGTAGGTACCTAACAATAAACCTGTAATCGACAGATTCACACGACACACGTAGACAACCATGTGCGTCAACTCATTATTCTAGAATTAATGCAGTACAATAATTAATTGTTGGAATTTTATCCGAGAAAAAATAGTTGCCTAACTAGAAAAAAAACTAAAGGAGGAAAAATAGATTCTGAGTTTTTTATCTGAGATTAGTTTTAGGTCGTATGTATTATATTAATCACTATTAAGCTGGCTCATTAATATTGGTATTACATTGAAATGAACCTTGTATTTGGACAGTCAATTGTTTGGTAACTATTATGAACTTGTCAGTCGATTAATAAATGAAATATTATGTACATTTACAAGATAAGTTTATTATCAGTGCGTAAATTGTGACTAAACAAACTTTGTAGGAGTCGGCAAGCGATAGTGGCGCAGTATTTCATCATCGCTGAGTGCCCATAGTGTGAGTTTCAAAGTGGACATCTTTCATCTCTTTATCAGGCCTGTATTCCCCGAAGGGTTAGGCAGAGGTGTACCGATATACAGCCACCAGTCCGCCCGTATATTTTAGGTCCCATGTAATAGGGGGCGAGCCTATTGCCATTAACCACAAATCCTATATCCGAGCTGCTACTGAGAATTCCATAGAAAAACCCAATAACTCCTTTTGCTCTATTTGTCAATTGAATCCAAGATCTCCAGCGTAGCAGTCGCGCTAGTTATTGTTTAACTGCCTCGTTATCCTAATGGTCCTTAGGCTAACGAGGCAGTTTAAACAATAACTTATTGATATTTTTAAAACTAAACTTTACCAAAATAATAATACGAATTTATAAGAGCTCCTTTAAGTTTATTCAGTCAAAATTCACGCACAAATTACTAAAATTTCCCGTAGATAAGTCCAGGTTTCTTTACGAAGTTTTTCATCACTGATGTCAAGTTTAAGGTGAGGTATAAGATTTCCAAATAAAATAAATATTATAGGATTTATTCCGAGAATGACGGATGCTTCTTAGAATATATCCATTATAATAAAACCAAGATATAAAAGATGACTAATGACGTCAACATTCTTCGGTTTCTTAATAATATTGACACAGACCCTGTAATTTCCCAAATTGTCTTAAAAACACCGATTTTGTGATTTGGTATTTACGTTGGAACTGATCTCGGAACTTCACCAAAGATTAGGGGATTTTTGTTGTCAGTTTTTTATTTATTTATTTACAACGAGTTGTTTTATTATAGCTGACTAGGTTTTACCCGTGACCTCGTCCGCGTTAATGTCGGTTATCGTGTACGCAGACAAAGTCGCGGAATAAAAGGTAGCCTATGTCCGTTCTACGGGTTCAGATAAGAATTTAAAGGCAGATGTACGAGGCAATTTAAATCAGAAACATACACAGTTTGTAGACAGAACATAATTTTATAGTGCCATTTATGGTATTTAATTTAATTTTGGTATATGTCCAACTAGCTTCTGCCTGCGAATTCGTCCGTGTCAAAGTTGACATAGGTATTATCCAACGAGAACCGTACATTTTTCCGGGATAATAAAACGCGACTACAAAAAAATCACGTTCTAAAAAGTATGAAACAAGAAAACATTCTCATCTGAAAGTGGTCGGTGGTGGTGGTGGCCGTGGTCGTATACCACTTTGCCCTAAACTTTAGTGCTACAGATTAATGTTCTATTAATATAATAAAGTTTTACCGGATTAAATACCTACCATCACCATCACGCCTGTATTCCCCGAAGGGTTAGGCAGAGGTGTACCAATGTACACCCACAGTTCGCCGGTATATTTAGGTCCCATGTAATAGGGGGCGAGCCTATTGCCATTAACCGGGCACAGATCCAAACTCCGAGCTGCTACTGAGAATTTCATAGAAAAACCCAATAACACTTTTTGCTCGACCTGGGAATCGAACCCAGGACCTCTAGCGTAGCAGTCGTACTTAGGACCACTAGGCTAACGAGGCAGTTCAAGTGTTGCCAATCAAACTCTACATAATATCACTACTCCAAGTCAGCTGATTAGTGTCAATAAACTACACATAAACAAACAACTCCGCAAAAGATTTGTTTCTCTTGATACATTTGTTATGGCTAAAATTTAATGCATTTTCAAAGTTATTACTTTTGAGATGATTTTTTTATAGATTTAGTACCGGATGCACTCTTCACCCCGTTTGTAAATGACCCATTGGTGTCGTGGTTGCAAGCGCGACTGCTGAGCGAGGGGTTCCTGGGTTCGATTCCCAAGTCGGGACAAGCCCGCCACACTGTTCCCAAACCACTGCAACTTCTGTAAGCCAGAATCAACAAGCTCGACGAGTCCCGAAGAAAAGATTTAACTGTCTTGGATCCCGCAACGAAATTAATCAGAAAAGATTAGCGGAGGAGTAAGAAAAACATAATCAAGTCAAGTCGGGCAAAAAGTGTTATTGGAAATTCCTAATGGACATTAGGAATTTCTCAGTAACAGCCCGGAGTTTGAAAGTTGGTGGTGTGACACCCCCGTGCCTCGAAAAGCACGCAAAGCTGTTGGTCCTGCGCCTAATCTCTTCCCGGTCGTGTCGGTTGCCGCCCCATCGGACTATGAGCGATTGCACCTGTGTTTGCGCACGCACTTGTGCACTATAATAATTTTGGCTAGTCTGCATTAAGATTAGCCGCCGTGACCCGAATTTCTGAGAAAAAACATTGAAATTCAAATGAAAATGTTGGATCGGTAAAACCTATGATAAGAAAATGCCGTAATAGCCCAGCAGCGGTAAAAACCTCTCATGCATTTGGTTGTGACTTCGAAACCTGGTTATCCATGACACTTACATTTTTACTTTTTAAGTCTATCTTGGATTACCAAGATAAGTAAAAAATGGGGTAAAAAATGTAAGTGTTCACCGATGTTAGTTATTAAACTAACATCGTTGAAGGAAAACATCGTGAGGAAACTTGAACTTATAATTAATCCAAGTTCAAGACTTAGATTAATTATAATATAATTATTCTTAGTTCAAGCGTGGTTATCAATGTTCATGCCTCCTCGGAGGCCTTTGCCCTGCATTGAGACAAACATAGCCAGCCTATTATTATTATACGGTGTAGTTTAGCATCCACGTTATATTCAAGGAGATAACTATTTTAGTGATTATCTCTACGAATCCTACCTACAAATGCGAATGTGTCTGATGAACGGATGGATGGATTGATGGATATTTGTTACTTTTTCACGCTTAAATGGCTGAACGGATCTGGTTGAATGCCACAATATAGATGGACTAGCTTTTGCCCGCGACTTCGTCCGCGTGGATTAATAGTTCCCGTTCCCGGGGGATTTCCGGGATGGAAACTATCCTGTGTCCTTTCTCGGCTCCCAGACTATATCTGTACCAAATTTCATTGAAATCGGTTCAGTGGTTTAGGCGTGAAGAAGAGACAAACAGACAGACAGAGTTACTTTCGCATTTATAATATTAGTACGGCTTATAGTGTAGAATGATACTTATGAAACGTTTTATTCCGGAAAAATTTACAGTTTCCGTGAAATAATAAATATCAAATTGGACGCGGACGAAGTCGCGGGCAGAAGCTAATTAATAATAAAATAAGTAGTTTTTTTTAGTAGGTGATTAACGAATTTGAACTAGTCATCTTGTCACTGGGTTTTTTAGGCGAGGCGATGAACCCGCACACGTGATATACTTACGCGACACGGCCTACCGCATAAACAAGGCAATCCTGTTCTTTAAAGGAGGTATATTCTAAAACACTCAAATATAAACAACTAAAAAAAAACCGGCCCAGTGCGAGTCGGAAGAACCCAACAAATACTATTAAATAGCTATAAAACCTATATAATTAAATAAACCTATATATAATTATCTGTAAAAACGGCAAAAAAACATGTTTGTTGTATGGGAGGCCCCCTAAAAAAAAAAACTATCTAATAATCACGATTCATGAGACAGACAGGTGACAGACGGACAGCGAAGTCTTAGTAATAGGGTCCCGTTTTTACCCGCCTACGGCGAAGCAAAAAGGAGGGTTATATCCTTTGGGTACGGAACCATACCTAACCTAATTCATAATTGCTTGCAATTATGAATTATTGAACAGGCGTCGTAATTTTATTTGAATATAATAATTATCTATTATATCTTTGGTGATTATCTCGTGATTACCCGGTGAATGGCAATAGGCTCGCCAGTGCCCTCTATTATACATAATTATATTATATATTTTTGTACCTCTGAAGGTGATGTTAAGCAGTCACCGCTGCTTATGGACTCATCGGACCTAAACATACCGGCGAACTGTCGGTGTACATTGTTACACCTCTGAACCCTTCGGGATATAAAGGCGCGATGGTATGCTCTGGAAATTTGACGAGGATGCAAAACAGCACCTTGTAGAAATCTCATCATCTGCTTAACCTTTTTCCCAATTGTGTTATAGTCGCTTCCAGTCTAACTGGATGTAGCCGAATAGCACCCAAAACCCAACCCCTCTTCACCTTCCCTTTTCTTTAATTACTTGTACAACCTATGATTTTTTAATCAAATAACTTTCGTCAGACACGAACACCGATTGGA
Source organism: Caradrina clavipalpis (assembly GCA_932526535.1). Classification (NCBI taxonomy): domain Eukaryota; kingdom Metazoa; phylum Arthropoda; class Insecta; order Lepidoptera; family Noctuidae; genus Caradrina; species Caradrina clavipalpis. Next base: position 7,344,691 of record OW052110.1, read on the forward strand.
TATCAGAAAAAGCCGTTCTAAAAAGTTCGATGTATATAAATACGGAAGTTTGAATGGATGAATGTTTCGTGCTCAATAATGCCAGAACGGCTGAACGGATCTGGATGTAAGCATCCAGGACCGCTCGTCCAACAAAGACAGCGTTTAAAAAAAAATATATTTTTTGGAATTTTGCTCAATTCTAAAGTCTTCGTACACGAAGTCGCGGGCAGAAGCTATATAACATGGAAATGTGTCTAAATTACAGGCAGATTAAATTGCCATTTTCCTAAAAGTTAGTAAAAATAACCCCCGAAAAAAAAAATCCAATCCGGCAAAAAAAAATGGAAATGTTGATAATATTGTCATAATACCCAGTAGTTCCATCTATTATAGTTTTATCTAAGTAACACTCTAAGATCTACACCATTGAAATCGATAGAATATTTTTTATCTGCACACTTTTATCTCTATAACTCTAATTTATGATCCTAGCACCATAGTAGTACTACTGAAATTTGCTAGATGGCGCTGGTATACTTGGATAAATTGTATTTAATAAATTATTGTTATAACTAACTGAATTATGTTATTAATATAACTGAATATTTTTAAAATCGATTCTTTTCCAAAATTTCATATTATCTAGCAGACATTATTTTCGAGAAAACCTCTGTGCCAGACGATCCTACATATTATACGAGAGTGATACTAAAAATGTTTTATTTGTGCTTTAAAAACAATCAGCTAGTTACCTAGTCATATTTTATTCACTAAAATGATTTTGTAGATACGATAAAAGTACTAACACTTATGGTTAGTCACTTTCTAGCCAAATCCTTACTAATATTATAAATGCGAAAGTAACTTTGTCTGTCTGTCTGTCTCTTCTTCACGCCTAAACCACTGAACCGATTTCAATGAAATTTGGTACAGATATAGTCTGGGACCCGAGAAAGGACATAGGATAGTTTTCATCCCGGAAATCCCCCGGGAACGGGAACGATTAATCCACGCGGACGAAGTCGCGGGCAAAAGCTAGTAACTCATAAATGATTTTAGCATTTGGTATGAGACTACCAGATTTTCAATTATACATAAATACCATTACGCCTGTATTCCCCACAGGGTTAGGCAGAATTGTACCAATGTACACCCACAGTTCGCCGATATGTTCAGGTCCTATGTAATAGGGGCGAGCCTATTGCCATTAACAGGGCACAAATCCTAACACCGAGCTGCTACAGAAAATTTCATAGAAAAATGAATAACACTTTTCGCTCGACCTGGGAATCGAACTCAAAACCTTTAGGACCACTAGGCTAACGATGCAGTTCTTTAGCCTAGTTAGTATTTTCAATTATAATAGCGAATATTAACAAACAAGAAACCTCTGCAGCTTTGTCATACACGCTTACTTTTACATCGTTCTGGAGCCGAAACACAGGAACTCCAGTCGAGTAATAGGTATAATTGGCGTTGTTATTTTTTTTAAGTCGTCTCTAAGATCTTGAAAGTTAATCACATTTTTTTTTTAATTTCGAGTTAAATGTTAGTAGCACTTCTGTCTGATCGATGAATGGATTTTTCAAAGGCTACCATTCACATGTGTAGTCGATAAGGTTTACATACAAATAAGAGTTGACCGCAAGGAAGCGTTACTTCGAATTTTTAACAATTTCACAAATTAAATTATGGTGTTATTTTTTGTTGTTGCAATTTTTTGAAAATAATAGTGCCAATAGTTTCTGTTACTATGTTACAGCTTATGGCTTGCGGCTCCAGAACGATGTAAAAGTAAGCGTGTATAAGTAAATATGTATGCCACTATGCTAAAGTCACTCTTATACCGACGAGGAGCGAGCGCCTTCGTTTAGGCTTTATTGGATTTGCTAATCTCATTGGGCGGAGCATCAAGATCGCGGTCACCGCCCATCACACCGAAGTTTCCCTTTTAACGAGTATTTTTTATTTATTTAAACAAAACTGTGCAAAGGCGGACTTAATGGATTAGGTATTCTATACCAGTCAACTAGTACGTAATTACGTATTTAAGTACGTGTTAGTAGTGTGGTATATTTTTAAGAGTATTTAAAGTTTATAAGGAGGCGAAATGCAAGCTGCTAATACAACTAATGAAAAAAAGATACGGTCACATTTTGTCAACTGAACGATCTATGTTAATATATAAAGCTGAAGAGGTTTTTTGTTTGTTTACTTGCTAATCTCTGGAACTTTAAGTCGGATTGATAACATACCTAATACTCATAGAACACCACTCAAGAAATAAGTTTTTACTGATTGTGAAATAATATTACGTGGATTCGCGAGCATACGGTGTGACAGTCGTCTTTTAATAAGCCGTGTCAGAAATGATGTCGAACAACGTTATTTCTTATTATCGTCATTTCCGAAGCGGAACGCACTTTTAGGACATGTCTGTCGCTCTTCGATCCAATCTAAGCGCCTGATGAAATACTATAGCACGTCTGAGACAAAATGAATTGTTCATATTATTTTATTTTTTGTTCGTATTGGAATCTTAATCGTAGTTTTGTAACATAACATACCATCACGCCCGTCACGTTAGGCAGAGGTGTACTAATGAACATACATCCACAGTTTGCCGGTATTAGTAACCTAACCTGGCGAACCTATTGCCATCTCCGGGCACAAATACTAACTCCGAGCTGCTACTGAAAATGTCATAGAAAAACCCGATAACGCTTTGCTCGACCTAGGAATGGAACACAAGACCTCTAGCGTTGCAGTCGCGCTAAAGATCACTAAGCTAACGCTAGTTTTGTAACGTAATAATTATTATTCTTAGGAGTATATGACGCATTATTTAACTACCGTATGTTCGCGAATTTGCGCATGAATGTCAGTTCATAGGAGTCATATTTTTGCCCCTATACCTTTTTTCAAAAATAAATATCACCCAAGTTACTCCTTGTAGCATATAGCTATCTACCAGTGACAGTGACTCGTCGAAATCGGTCTAGTTGTTGCAGAGATTAGCCGTAACAAACAGACAGACTAACAATAATTTTAAAAACTTGTTTTTCTTGTTAGTACCTTGTAAACAGTCGTAATCAATATTTTCTAAAAAAACTGTGTTTTTGGCAGTACAAACAGACACTTTGATTAATTTTATAAAGTATGTATTGTTATAAACTAGATAATAAAACATTTATCACGGCAACTGCATATCGCGAGTAAAACAAAGGCAATTAATGTTTATAACAAGATAATTAATAGTTCAAGAGCGCACCATTAAAACAATTATAGTTGTATTTATACGAGATGCAATTTTGCAGCCTCGTCAAATTCAAATAGGTAACTAATTATGTTAGTGAGTTTTTACATCAATCCTACTAACATTACTACTACTGGTATCTTAGAAATAAAGACTGACGAATTCAAAAAGTTCCAAACTTTAAAAACATAGTTTTTTTCCAGTTTTACCAAACGATTTATAACTTTATTGCAGTAACGATAAGATATAGTTTGACTATTTCAAGAGTTTTGCGGGTAAACGGTAGATTAAAAAAGTTGGGTTGTTATAATGGTAGTTCTATTGCGTAGATCGCTAGTTACCCTTTAGTTTCGGAGGACGATCTTTTGAACAATGCTTGTTATCTTTTGTTTCTTTTTGAATTCAATTGGCTTCGTAAAAGCTTTGCTTATGTTAAGGCGCGTGAAATTTTTTATATTAACCCCAAACTCAAAAAGAGGGGTGCCATAAGTTCGACGTGTCTGTGTGTCTGTCTGAGGCACAGTAGCTCTTAGGCGATTCGCACTGCCCCGCGCTACGCTCCGTGGTGCGTGGCGACGGAGCTCTGTTGATCTGCAATACTACGCGTTTTCTGTATCTGTTCTTGCTCTCGCGCTACGCTCCGTGATGATTCAGTGCGAACAGCCTTAAATGCTGTGGTAGGGATCTAAGACGAATAACGGGTATGTTGGAATTAGGACCCGCGAGTAATTCACAAAGTAGGTATTAAAGAAAAATAACATTACAACTTTTAAGTACCTAACCTTCGACACAAAAATAAACTCTAAAAACTAAAAAACCCGACTGCTTTTCTGAGTATGTATATGAAAAATCCCTAAAACAAGAAAGTCGTTGTACCCGATTGCGCTTATAATTGTAGCAGTCGGGACCCATTCGGGACTATCTGCAATGTATTATAGGTATGTGCTCTCAATTCACTAAGCCTCCATTTCTAGAATGGGTCCGGACTGCTACAATTTTAAGTGCAATCGGGTGCAACGACTTTCTTGTTTTAGGGATTTTTCATATACATACTCAGAAAAGCAGTCGGGTTTTTTAGTTTTTTAAATTACCGATTTTTTTTTTATTTTTTTTTTATTTTAGTACACCCAGTGTCACTCTCACAGTAAATACGAATCTAACGACACCTCCCAAGCTAAAATCCATCAAGCCGTTCAGGCTGCAGAGCGTGCCAAACAATTATACATACATACATACATACTTACATACATACATACTCTCGAAAAACATAACCCTCCTTCTGGCGCAGTCGGGTAAAAAGCAAAAATTATTTTTTTTCTTCCTGCCTTTTTATTACAAGGAAACACCAAAACGGGTAAAAACTATCCTATGTGTTAAACTACATTTTTTAAAAATGCGTTTTTATACTCTAAGTATTTTTCCTATACTATGGGTTCTAAAAATTCACATACCTTTAATAACAGCCAGACCTAGGACAACTATCTGTAGGCCATACAAAAGTACGTGTGCCCAATTTCAATTAAAATAACAGCAACTTGAGTGGCGGTTAGATCTGGCATTTTCACTTAATTGAAGTAACACTTCACACTTAACACGATAAAAAGGCAATTCAAAGTTAAAGCAATAATTTAAACAAAAACTAAAATTTAATAGTAATTGCCAATTTTTTTCTCAATATAAAGAAACGCATTACGCAATGATTACAAAAACAAATGAAATCAAAAAAAAAGGAACTGTTTAAAACATTATTTTTTTGCATTTACTTATGTTTGTGGCCAGTATGCACTATAATAGAAAAAGTTTTCTACATTCGAAGAAACATTTAGAAGAACGCCAAATAGAATAACAACAATAGAAAGCTTTTTTTTTTGCATTTACTAATGTTTTTGGCCAGTACGTACCATAATTACAACAGGAAATCAAACCTTTTTTGGCGTTCCTCTAAATGTTTCTTCGAATGTAGAAATCTTTTTTTTGTAGTATTCAATAATGTTTGCAGCCAGTACGCACGATAATTACCTACAATAGGAGATATTAAACCTTTTTTGACGTTCCTTCTTTTTCCTTCTGGCGTTTGCAAGCGGTGAATTTGTAAGCAAATCCCGCACCCCCGGCCATAGGCAGAGGTGTAACCACGCGATCATTTTATCCAGTAAGAGTCCAACACCACGGAGGAAGAACGTGAGGATTTCTACCGCTCAACAAAAAAAAAAGAAGTTAGAATTGTAGGTCGATTAATAAGCACCTCCTATGTTTTGTTACTGCATCACCCTTAGGTAGACTGATAGAAAATGCCTAAGGCATTAAGTCCGCCTTTGGATAGTGTATTTTTTACACTATGTGCATAATGTTAAATAAATAAATAAACAGTATTATATAGCAGATAAAATACTGAAACTTTTAGGGAATGTAATAGGTAAATGCTTAAAACTTAACTTTTACCATTGGGGTTAGGCTGAAATGCAAAAAATAAATCAATTGTATCATACAAAAGCTCAATACTATCACGATCAAAATGATCTGCACAGCACATTTTTTAACCATAACATTTATGAGTAAGCGTGTCGTTATGTTTATAAATGGAAGGTTTAACCGAACTGCTTGTCATACCAATGAGTAGATTAATAAGTTAATTTAGTATTCTAAACTCGTTTATTATTGGTCAATCGACCAGTTGACCTTAACCAATGGCACGACGACGTTTAACCAGCATTTTTAACTTGACCGTAATAGAGTTGGTAAAATATTAAAATTTAATGTAGTACCTATACCTATTATTATTAATGCGTCCGACCGAATTTCCAATTGGCCAGTCTCCTTTTTTTTCTTTGCATGGTAAACAAGCTGACGGCACACCTGATGTTTGATGGTCACCGCCGCCTATGCGTTGGTCGAAAAAGTTGGAATGTCTTATGTGCCTGTAATACACCGACCCCCTAACCTTCAAACGCGAACCCAGCTACTCTGCTTTGCGGCAGAAATAGGTGGTAGTACATTATAGGACGAACTCCTTGAGAGCTCTACTACACTACTAAATACTCAATTGAGACTAGCCAAATTAACTGCAGATATTAAATTCTATACGCACAAACATAGAAGCTCCCTCTTCCCTCACTCTCATAGTCCAATGAGGCAGTAATCCGGCATGACTAGGGATAGGGACTAATCAAATTCAATGTCAATTCTTTTATTTGCATTAGCCTATTAAATGTTAAACGTTATTTACAAGAAAAAATAATTAAATCTAGGAAACCCACGTGCCACCAACAACGGGGCAATTAATCGTAAAAGTAATTAGTGTATGGTGGTTTGGGTATGGTGTTGGTCCCCTATTACATGGGACCTAAGTACACCGGCGAACTGTGGGTGTACATTGGTACACCTCTGCCTAACCCTTCGGGGAATACAGGCGTGATGGTGTGTTGATGGTGTGTAATTAGTGTATAGGTACTTAAGTAGGTGACGTTTTCATTACCTACATTTTATAATATAATTCATTCTACTGAAGTCCGCGAGCAAGAAATTACTATATACGAGATCAAACGTGGGTCAGTTAGGCAGGATCAAGTGCGTGCGCCGCTGATACCTAAACTTTTCACGTAGAAACCTTATTAGTTATACAAAATATGAACTGCTTTAAGCAAGTCATGGAAGGAATGAAGGAGGACTTTGCGCCTAGGAATTGAGGAGTTGGACAGAACAAGCTGATAAAAATATTAGTAAAAACAAAAAGCAAAATCTTTACTAATATTATAAAGCTGAAGAGTTTGTTTGTTGATGAACGCGCTCATCTCTGGAACTACTGGTTTGAATTAAACAAATATTTTTATGGTGGTTAGTCCTCGGAAGTCTATAGACATCCTCGATAAAAGGACTTATAATCCGTACTAATATTCCGTACTTCCGTACTAATATTATAAATGCGAAAGTAACTCTGTCTGTCTGTCCGTCTGTCTGTCTGTCTGTCTCTTCTTCACGCCTAAACCACTGAACCGATTTCAATGAAATTTGGTACAGATATAGTCTGGGACCCGAGAAAGGACATAGGATAGTTTTCATCCCGGAAATCGCCGGGAACGGGAATTATTAATCCCCGCGGATGAAGTCGCGGGCAAAAGCTAGTAATATACATATATAGTGTGTATGGGTGTGTGTGGCGCGACGTACGACACTCGAGAGCACAGAGCAGTAACTGAAGACGTAACTGAACATGGGTTATTAAAACTTTCTAAGTTTATCTTGGGCATCACTGACATCAAGTTCTTAACTGTCGCATTAGGGTGACCTGTAATGACCTGTATAAGCTATTATAAATAAAATAAAAAAAAAGAAGTTTAAAAAACTAAAACCCGACTACAAAAAATTCACGTTCTAAAAAGTATGAAACAAGAAAACATTCTCATCTGAAAGCCGTGGTCGTATGCCACTTTACCCTAAACTTTAGTGCTAAAGATTCATGTTCTATAACTACATACATACAGTTTTACCTGAATTAGGTGGCATACGACCACGGCTTTCAGATGAGAATGTTTTCTTGTTTCATACTTTTTAGAACGTGAATTTTTTGTAGTCGGGTTTTAGTTTTTTAAACTTCTTTTTTATTTAAAATATTTTGGGGTTTAAATTTAGACATTTATATGCGTAATATTATTGGAACTGCAACATATATACACAATATATGAAATAATAATCTATTAAGTCTCCCAAACGAAATATTGGTTAGTTAGATAGGTTTATGATGCGTTCTAAAGGGTGCTATGTACAATTTACTTATATAATATATATATATATATATATTTGAAATGTGCTAATTAAGCCCTTTAGTTTGATATGCAACACGACCATATTTGGAAGAAAAAATTTTTTTTTTCACATCTTCTTGAGCCCCAGAGGGCGCCACATACAATTTATTGCAACATAATGTAGCCTATAACCAGCGGACGATCAAGACGCTTCTAATGACACCTCATTTGTCAATTTACGTTAGACGGTTTAGAAGTTATGAGGGAACAGATGAACATCCATACATACATACATACATACATACATACATACATACATACATACATACATACATACATACATACATACATACCGGTCAACCTCATAACCCTCCTTTTTGCTTCGCCGTAGTCGGGTAAAAAGAAACCTGAACTGACATATGTAGGTACTTGTAATTACATCGGCAACCATACCCTTCAAACAGGAACACAGAAATAACTTGGTGGTTTTTTTTTTTTTTTTTTTATAGACTGGTAATCATCAAATAACTTCCCCCGCCCTGGGCGGGGCGGGAGGGAGTGTCAGACTTTTACTGACTAAAACCCGTCTATGTTCCTTCATGTGCCCTTTGCGTTTCGGGGGCGCGGTATCTCTTTCGAACAACCCGCAGCCCCGGCAGGAACTTGGTGGTAATATTTAGTCGAACGAGATCCTTCACAAAAACCTATGCTACTACTTTTGCGTTCCAAATTTAAATTGCTGTTACGAAACCACATTTTCGCGTTGGTGACTAATACGGGGCATTCCGAATCCGGTAATAACTACTTAGTAATGAATTATTAAAAAGGTAATAATTTTGACAGATGCTCGGATTACCAAAAAAACGATACCATAACAAAAGTTTTATTGAATCATAACTTATTAAATAGATAATTATTTAGTCAAAAAAATAACGAGTCCGCTAATCCATTAATAAAATTTATATACATAATGAATGACTGTGTGTCAGTGTTATCACACTTTGCCATTAAAATTGACATATACACTAATGGTGGTGGTGAAATTAAACCAACGTTGGATGACAGATAGGGTTTATTTACTGTACTTCAAACACTATCATAGTGCCACCATTATAGAGCCACCACTATACGTATAATTATATTATACTACCGAACTACCCGCAACTTCGACCGCGTGGCTTTTTTCTCCCGCGTTAAGTTACGTTTTTGGTTACCGCCCCGTTCCCGTGACTCGAAGCGCGACGTTATATAGCCTATGACACTCACAAATAACTTGGGTTTCTATTGTAAAAGGATTTTCAAAATCGCTTCAGTAGATCCGGAGATTACCCCCTACAACCTCACAAACTAACCAAACCCGGAACAACTTACAGTAGGCCATACAAATATTTGTTCAGTGCGGGAAACTAACCCGCGGTTAAGTGGTTGCCGCCGCCTATGGACATCTGCAATACCAGAGGCCTTACAAATGCATTGCCATCTCAAAGACAACATTGTAATGTCTCCTGTGCTTATAATTATACAGGCACCCGAAGCCTTTAAATCGGAACACAGGTACGCTGCTATACGGGAGTTATAGATATGGTGATAGTACTTTTCCGGACGAGCTCTTTCACAAAGGGCGTTTGTGCACTGCACTACAAGGAATTTTACTGCCCAGTCCGATTTTTTACGGTCCGATTAGGCATGATGAAAACGGATGATTGGCTTGTGCATTTATCCGTTTTTACTCGGATCGGTGTGGCACAGTTTGGGGTAGCTCTATTTGAAACTACACGCCACACACGCGTAATTACGCTAGTAACGATGAGTTTCTTAAAACGTCGGCAGTTGCTTGCTTTATTACACTACGTGCGCACAAAACGGCCCGGGATGAGAAACAGTAAAATATCGGACGGTAAAATTAAGTCCGTACAAAGAGTTTTACTACGCAAGCATTGCATTGGCGGCTGGTCGTTGAATTTTTCAAACTGATGCCACATTTCATACGTCTGAAAAATGTCCAGACTATGGCTATGGTAAGCAACGACCTTCAAACTCTGCATTTTTAATTATTAATTTACGGTGATAGTTGAAATTCCAGACGATCCACGTGCAAGATAATATGGTAATGCCGGACATAATTGCATTGATGATATTTTTATTACAATAGTCCATTTAACTTAATTTGCGACCTGTACTTGAACTTCAACAGGACATGTTCCGATTAACTATTCTAATATATTTGAATAAGTGGGTATAAGGTACTTACCCTGTTTCACTCAACTGCTCTGTTCTTTTTTATCTTGTGTACTTAAACATAAAAAAATGCGGGGTCGCGGCAGGCCACGAAGGAGCTGGCGAGACGAACTGGATAGATTCCTCAAAAACGGGAAGGACGGGGCATGAAAGCGATAAGCATTGAAGGAGTGGAGGGAGCCTTTGCTCAGGAGTGGGCCAGAACTGGCTAGTAAATAAAAATAACATTAAATACTACCATGTTCAAAATGAATCTTATAAAATCATTTATTTAAAATAAAACATAAACAGGCACTTTTTGTAAATACAACACTTTGCCCCGTTCTAGAAATTTCTCCTGTATTGTGGGTGAAACATATAAACTCACATACAATAACAACTACCTGTAAGACATACAAATATTTGTCATTGGATGGCCAACAAGCTGACGGGGCACCTGATGTTAAGTGGTCACCGCTACCTATAGACATCTGCAATACCAGAGGCCTTGCAAATGCGTTGCCATCCCAGAGACAAAGTTAAAATATCTCATGTGCCGTAATTACACTGGCACCCATACCCATCAAACTGAAACATAGCAACGCTGGTTTGCGGCAGAAATAGATATGGACTGGGTATGAGTATGGACTGTTCGGGAGTCAAATCCGACACACGCAGCGCTGCAGCCAGTTGCTCAGCTTTCAACTGAACTGTAGCTTCAACTTTTTCTTCTTCAACTTTGTCCAATCTTTGAATTGTTAAGGAGTCAGTCAGAGAGTTAAAGTTAGTAGTTTTAAAACATTAGGTTTCTATGGAGAAGATCGAGCCAGGAATTTTACGATGCCTTTTTTAGGCCCACTTTTACCAAAATCAATAAACATATTTAGCGGTAAATGTGTTTAAATTAACATTCTGTCACTGTCACATACTAACTATGTGACAAGGATGCAATGATGTTCTAAATGCGTTTAGGCACTAAATGTAATTATTTATTTTGGTGAAAGTAGGTCGTAATATTAATAAAATCTTTATAAAAAAATTTAAGTTATATCATTTACATTGAATCTACGGGATATGAGAATAATGTAACCATATGAATAAAGTACTAGTAACTGCCTCGTTGGTCTCGTGGTCGCAAGTGCGACTGCTGTGCAAGGGGTCCTGGGTTCGATTCCCAGGTCGAGCAAAAAGTGTTATTGGGTTTTTCTATGAAATTCTCAGTAGCAGCTCGGAGTTTGGATTTGTGCCCGGTTAATGGCAATAGACTCGCCCCCTATTACATGGGACCTAAATATACCGGCGAACTGTGGGTGTACATTGGTACACCTCTGCCTAACCCTTCGGGGAATACAGGCGTGATGGTATATTTATTTTTATTTTTTATGAATAAAGTCCGTTTTGTGAGTATGTATTTGCTTAGTTACTTTACACCCAAAATATCTTTTATTTGACTTCGTTTGCAACATGTCTGACTCTCCTTTTGAGGCAAGGCACAAACTGGAAAAAATGAGTGTGTTTTACGAAAATAATAAAAATTGGAAAAAAATAAGTAAAATATTTGTATTTAATAAGTTACATTAAAACTCACTGTATTAGCCCAATGAGATACCTACTTGTTTTCAAAGTAAAGTTTTTATTTTCTTCCTAATCAAAACTTTTTAAAGAAAATTAAGAAACTAGTAACAATTGTAAGAGGTGGCTTTCTGTGCTCTGTTTCTGCCTACCCTCATGGGAAAAAGGCGTGAGTATGATGTATGTAAAAGTAGCTTATCGGTATCGGAAACAGAGTCCAAGCTACCGGTGGGCAGTTCTCTTCTTTTTATCACTAATTATTCTCAATGAAGGTCCCTTACCTTCTATTAAAAACTTTTTTTTTCTTACTAATTTAATTTAAAAAAATACACGTGTATTTATTAGATTTTTTCTTCACATCAACATAACAAAGCCAATATCCTCAACGTATCCTTGACGAACAGACAAACAGACGATCATAAAATTGTCATACAACTAAATCGTCAAGTACCCATTGTATATAAATAAACGAGTACCGATTAAAATTGTATAGATGGACGTATGATCGTATTTCTGCCATGTTTTTAGTAGTCTTGGTTGCAATATGTTGTGCAGTGTTAGTTCTCTGGTCGTGGATAAAACCGCGTCATGCATCGCCTCCAATGTTTCCTGGTGCGTTGCCGCTCATAGGACACGCCTACCAGTTAGCTGGTGATCCTCAATGTAAGTTACCATCATTCATACGTAATTGGGTAGTACACCACCATTAATTCTGGCGTGCAAACCCTAAAACGCAGTATAAGGTTTTTTTATAGATCACCGTGTTCCTTATAACGTTTTCATTAAGGTTCAATATTCAACAAAAAAAATGCCAAAAAGTCCTTTTACTGCGTTTTAGGGTCTGTACGGCAGAATTGACATACTCTTTATGAACTGTCAAACGCGATTCGCACATAGATTTTGTATGGTAATAGCACGCTGTGACGTCATTTATCGGCCTACTCAATTAACTAACTATTGATTTTAAAGTAAGTAAAAATCTAATTTTACAATGAATTGAAAATTCATCGGTTTTCATGGGTAAAATAAAGTGTTTTTTTAGAGAAGTTCTGACTTGAAATTATAGGTTAGTAGTGTCAACTACCCAATTATATACGCACACCCTTAAAACGGTCTACTCAGAGTAAGCTGCTGATTCGTTTCAGCTATTTCTAAAATACCATCACCATCACGCCTGTATTCCCTGAAGGGTTAGGCAGAGGTGTACCAATGTGCACCCACAGTTCGCCGGTATATTTAGGTCCCATGTAATAGGGGGCGAGCCTATTGCCATTAACCGGGCACAAATACGGGCTAACGGCTACGGCTACGGGCTATTTCTAAAATATGTAACTTAAAATACTTACACCAGTCACCTCTCCTTGAACGGCGTAAGTTTAGTATCCTTATTGGTAATTATATTTTTGAGCCGTTTGGGGTGGAAACCCTCGGGCCGTGGGATAAATGTGTCCAAATATTCAAGGATTTATCCAAACGTGGTTGATACAACCTTTGGTTGGTCGGTTGAGTGTATATTACCTCTGCCTGACCCTTCGGGGAATACAGGCGTGATGGTGGTGTCACAAATAAACACTATTGTATGTGTGACAGTATTTCAAAATAACTTTCAAAAAACGGAATCGCCCCGCTCCGTGTGCGGTAGGCGTATACATATTCAATTGATTCGTGTTAAAAATTACGAGCATAATTACCTCCTTGAATTCGACGAGGATGCAAAACTGCACCTAGTATTAGAAGATGTAAAGATGTACAGCGGTTTCGCATTACGTCCGATCCGAATCCGATCTGGACCCGTGAAAATATGGTCCCTAATAACCGTAGGACTATTTCTATGGTAATTTACGTACTAGATCCCCGTCATCTGATTTCTTTCGTGATTTCTAGACCAGTATTTTCACAGATTCGGATCGGGTTCGGATCGGATTCGGATTGGACATAGTGCGAAACCGCTTAAGGTGTGAATATTTATGTTGATTTTATTGTTTCAGATTTTTGGAAACTTGAAAAGAATTTTTTTAGCTTCTGCCTAGAAAATGGTGGCGTTATCGAGATACGATTTGGTCCACATCCTGTCTTTAGTATGTTATTTGATTTAAACATTTCCTAAACTTATCTTATATTCAAACTAGCTTCCGCCCGCAACTTCTCCCGCGAGGTTTTTTTTTTAAGTAGGTATAATAATTACAGATAGTGCAATCCACGAAGACGCGCCCCACTATTCCTTCTTAGAACCGTTTATAGTATACTAGCTTTTGCCCGCGACTTCGTCCGCGTGGATTTATAGTTCCCGTTCCCGGGGGATTTCCGGGATGAAAACTATCCTATGTCCTTTCTCGGGTCCCAGACTATATCTGTACCAAATTTCATTGAAATCGGTTCAGTGGTTTAGACGTGAAGAAGAGACAGACAGACTGACAGACAGACAGAGTTACTTTATAATATTAGTACGGATGTGTGCAAGCTTTGAGTGATAAGATAATTACCTATGAGTGCAAACGCACACTACAATGAATAGACTAATCAGGAGAGAGCGACATGGTCAAAGTGAAAGATACTGGAAAATTGGTGGGGCGCGTCTTCGTGAATTGCACTATCTATAAAATGTGGTTTACCATACCAATACTATTGCAGTCACATAGTCACATCATCATCATCTGCTTAGCCTTTTCCCAACTATGTTGAGGTTGGCTTCCAGTCTAACCAGATTCAGCTGAATACCAGTGTTTTACATGCTGGTTGCTACTGAAAAAAATGTAATGAAAAAACCTAATAGGTAACACTTTTTCCCCGACCTGGGAATCAAACCCAGGACACCGCGATCCGAACCCAGAGATACATATCTACATACAAATCAAATTGAAGTGAATGCATGATATGTCAAATAACTGCTGTAATTTTAAAAATATTTACAAGAATAAACGTTTTTTTTTGTCTTTCTGTCTGTTTTTTCGTTCCGGCTGATCTCCGAAATAGCTGAACTCGTTTTGACGAGATTTCTATTGACAGATAGCTGAGTTATAAGGAGTCATCCTGGTTACGTTTATTTTAGAAAATAAAATGGGGTATCGCCCAAAAAGCAAAGGTTATTTTAAATCCATAGCGTCAGCAAAAAAGTACACTGACGATGGAGTCTAGTAAATATTGCAAAAAAATATTAATATTTTTTTCAGTTATAACAGATCCAGATGACAGTCTAACGGTAGCCAACACATGTTTAGAGAAACCATACTTCTACAACTTTGCAAAGGAGATGTACAGCAACGGTCTGGTCACAGCGAGTGGTAAGTAAAAATTTTATTTTTTAAACCCTTACCTTCACACGGTTAGGCAGAGGTGTAAGTACTAATGTACACCTAACATTCATTGACGCATCCATGTATTTTTAAAATCATGTTATGTTCTACATATACTCGAAATAATCTAGACCCAAGGTTCCCAAACTTATTTTGTCTACTGCCCACTTTGAGAACAAATTATTTTTTAGCGCCCCCCTATTTTCCGTAACCGTTTAGAATTTGGTCATGACGAGGGGGGGGGGGGGGGATGGGTTGCTCTACTAAAATCAATCAAACAACGCCTTCCGCGTACTTCCCTTCTAAAATGGCATGCAGTATAATGTTAGTAAATTGGAATGTTGTACGTTGAAATTTTATTAAACTATTATTTAAATAAATAAAACAGGACGGATATATTAAGTACGCGGAGAGAAATATCGAACCGAGTTTCAGCAATCTCTTAATACAAGTTGTAATCGAGAGTCGAGAGCTCAGTCGGTGTCTAAAAGTCCTTCTAGCTAGATGAAATTACAAATTGCCCCCCAAACCTTTACACAATGCCCCCATTTTTTCTCTGGGTCTCTTACCGCCTCCCTTTAGGCCTGCAGCGCCCACAAGGTGGCGTTATCGCCCACTTTGGGAAAGGCTGATCTAGACTTATTACCAGCACGTTTTTCTTCTAATCTAATTGTTTACTTTCAAGTACCAAGACTCAAAGTGCTAGAAATAATGTATTTTCAAGCTATGCCAGTAAATCACTCAGGGCCAGACTCCACCAAAGAGGAGACGAAATGAAATGTCTCGTAAACAACCAATAGGATACTGTGTTGTGTTGAAGCGAAGCTGTGAGACGCCTGCCGGCTGCGGCTGCGGGTTGTTCGAAAGAGATACCACGCCCCCGGAACGCAAAGGGCACAAAAAGAAACATGGATGGGTTTTAGTCAGTAAAAGTCTGACACTCTCTCCCGCCATTAAGTCATTTGATGATTTCCCATCGGTAAAAAAAAGCTGTGAGCTGAAAAAATAACGCAAGCCGATTGGTCGTACGAGACATTTCCTCTGCTATCCGCTTTGGTGGAAACCGGACCTAACAATTGTTAAAAAAAGATAAATTAACCATAAACATGTTTCTGACAATTCACATTATTTATTAAACTATAGTCACTGTGCACTTTCAGTATCAACATGGAAGCCACATCGCCGACTACTGAATCCAGCATTCAATCTTCAAGTATTGAACACTTTTGTTGCTGAGTACAACAAGCAGGCTCGCAGTTTGGTGTCGCTACTAGCTACTGAAGTGGGGAAGGACCAGTTTAATGTGCAGCGATACTTTGTCAAACACTTATTGAAAACTGTTTGCCGTGAGTATTGTAGTATTGTCTCTATACTTTGGTAGTTAAAAAAAAATATCAAGATGAGTTTGCTCTTTACTCTAGGGCTTAAGTCAGAGATATAGGGCGCTTTCAATTTAGACGACTGCTGCAGTCCGGGTATCGTACTGCGCACGGGCGGTTATGATTTTTCATACAAAATGTCTCGACGCAAAGTCGTGCGACAGCAGTGCGGCGCACGTCCGTTGGCGGAACGGCAACAACCAGTCAGTGTCTCAGCTCAGTCGTTGTTCGCTAGTGCTGTGAACGCATCGTGTTTCTTAGAAATTCGATCGGACTGCAGCCGTGTATCTCTTCAAATAAGACGATTTACGTCGTACTGCTGTCGTCCGGCAGCAGTACGGCTCATGGTCGTAACAACCGTGCGGCAGCAGTCCGGCGCCAACCGTCTAAATTGAAAGCGCCCTTAAGAATAGAATAAGAATAAAAAATATTGTATTGGACCATTATTACAACACAAAAAAAAACATAAAAGTACTGAATATTGTGGTATGCTATTATAAGTTACTAGCGAACTATCTGCAACTTCGTCTCCGTGGCTTATGTCACCTGCGTTAAGTTACGTCTTTGGTTACTGCCCCACTCCCGTGCGTCGTAGCGTGACGTTATACAGCCTATCGTAATCAGGGATAATGTGGCATTCTGATGGAGAAAGAATTTTTGAAATCGGTCCAGCAGTTTTTAAATTTATTCATTACTAGCTTTTGCCCGCGACTTCGTCTGCGCGGATTAATAGTTCCCGTTCCCAGGGGATTTCCGGGATGAAAACTATCCTATGTCCTTTCTCGGGTCCAAGACTATATCTGTACCAAATTTCATTGAAATCGGTTCAGTGGTTTAGGCATGAAGAAGAGACAGACAGACAGAGTTACTTTCGCATTTATAATATTAGTAAGGATTTACATACAAATCTTTCCGATTCATAATAGTATAAGTATATACGTAGATGCAAAGCGACAAAGACAAAGTCAACGATACATCGTCGACTTTGTCTCTGGGTTAGCCTTTTATCCCTTTCTGCACGTTTGAAGACTGCATAATACTACTTATTTAATCTGTGATAATACTCTTTCTTATGGTATATGATTAATCCTTGAAAACGCTTGAACAGCATTTGCCCACTGTCATTTTTGTTCGCAGAAACATCACTAGGTCTAAAAAAGCAGGATCAAGGTATGCTAGATAAAGACTACGTTCATGCAACAGAAGACTTGTTCGCTCTATTTATAGACAGGCTCAAAAAAATCTGGCTGCATTTGCCTTATGTATTCCGTTGGAGCTCGTTGAAGCGAAAGCAGGACAAACTGATGAAAATCTCTAAGGATATTATGAATGAGGTATTTATACAAATAAATCAACATATGTGTATTTTTTTTCACTAGAACCGATAGATAATGCTCAAAATTGCCTATTTATACCGCTGGCAACAGAGGCTTAGTGTATACTATGAAAAAAGAAAAGCATAGAGACTCAGTATACATTCTTTGTATGCAGTTTATAAAACATCGTTTATACAATGTATTTGTTCAATATTAGAAAAGAAAATAAGCGAGAGCCAAATACCGAATTATGATTTTTTACTTAGGCTGTTTAGTCGGATCTGTATTTGTCCTCTTCGCACGCCGAGACTAACAGGGCGACAGCGATAGTTTCTTCTAATACCTAATTTTGAAAAACCTGTCCTCCTGCGTTTCTTCTTAACTGCAGCGTCGCATGTCGTAGATTCGATTCCAACATAAAACAATTATTTGAATGGCCTACAAATAGTTGTACCGGGATCCAGCTGCTTGTGTATGTGAGTTTATATGTTTGTTAACGCACCCACGACGCAGGATAAATTCCTAGTGTGTTGTCCTTGTTTTTGGATATAAAAATCTTATTATTTTTTTACAGGTGATCAATAAACGAAAATTAGAATTGATGACAAATTCTGATTTGGAAGAAGATAAGAAATCCGCACAAGGTAACTACTAATTATCATTAGACTAATAGTTTCACTCGCCTTTGGTTACTGCTTTGCTCCCTTGGGCTGTAGCGTAATGTCTTGACAATACTATTTTCTTCATGGATCTGGCTATCATGTGCAAAAATATTCCTTCCAATTCAACTGGCACTGCAGAGATTAGCGCATTTGTTTAAATGCGCTAATCTCTGCAGTGCCAGGTACAAACAAATAAATAAATAAAAAACTCTTGCATGTTACTTCTTTTATTTATTTTTTGGGTTATCTTAGAAGTCAAAATCAAAAGGTGTTACAGTCCGTGCCACGAAAGATGAGACTTGGCGAGTGTCAGTATGGGGAGCTTGCGCAGGTACTAAACGTACGAAATAGTTATCCATAATTTGTATGTCTATTCAGAGATTTTTTGATGACATTGGAATTAAAACAACATACAAAAATTCTTCACAATATTTATTACAAAATAATAAAGTTGGAGGTCAAGTCTCATCTTTCGTGGCACGGTTTGTACACTGGCCACCCTGTATCGAAGATTATTTACTTCTTACTGACAATTTTGCAATAAATTAATTTCAGGAAAATTCAAACCGCTGCTGGATCAATTGCTAGTTCTAGCGGACAAACAGGATGCCTTCACAGACGATGAGATCAGAGAACACCTGGACACTATAGTCGCAGCTGCTTACGACACGACAGCTACAGCAATGACATATACTTTGTTACTGGTCGGATCTAGACCTGACATGCAAGAACGGATTTGTAAAGAGTGAGCATTGAGTTAAGATAAGCCCACAAACGAGTAATATTATTACCAGGGTGATAATGTCGTAGGGGAAATAGAAAAGGTTATGTTAATGGTGGCTAATAATTTCGGTAGCACTAGGCAAAGACACGAACACGCGGCGTTGGCATGGTGGATTTGCGCATGGGTGTGCGCAGTAAGCGTGTGGGCAGCGGACTGTTGCGCCACACCGCGGGCCAGTAACGGCCATACGAGTGAGAGACTCAAAAATAGTGGTCTCACTCTATATACCGCTACCGGGGCTGCGGGTTTTTCGAAAGAGATACTCGGGAACGCAAAGGGCACAAGAAGGAACATAGATGGGTTTTAGTCAGTTAAAGTCTGACACTCCCTCCCGCCCCGCCCAGGGCGAGGGAAGTCATTCGATAATTTTCCATCGGTATAAATGCGACCACGAGACGCCTTCGTTGGCCAGCACGCTTTGTATTGCTACAATATTCTTATAGTACATTGTTGTTCTACACAGGATAGAGACAGTGCTTGGAAATGAAGACAGAGATTTTACAAAAGATGATCTACCAAAGTTGGTGTACTTAGAAGCAGTTTTGAAAGAGAGTATAAGATTATACCCTCCCGTGCCCACAGTTGCAAGAAGCATTCAGTCAGACGTTCAACTAAGTATGTATTGGCTTAATACCTGTGTTCTAGGTTTTACACTTGCTTTCTTTTACCCTCGACTTCGTCCGCGTAGAATAGTTGCTTAGCAGCCTTTTTAGATAGGAACGGGATTAGGGAGGTACTAATTTTTCGTAAATGCTTGCGTAAATGTTTTTTTATTAAGTGCTTAAATTTCAAGTATCGACGTTTTATCTTCAAATATGACCGACTTCCAAACAAACTTTCATCTTTTCAACCCCTTCAAACCTTTTTCTAGCGACAAAAAGTAGTCTATGTCCGTCTCCAAGATATAATCTATTTCTGTACCAAATTTCATAATTAATTGATGAAATGTCTTTTCAATAAACTTATAATAATTATGTTTGTACAATATTTCAGAAAACTACGTACTACCAGCTGGGAGTACTTGCTTGATAGGGTTGTACGGAATCAATCGCCATCCCATGTGGGGTGCAGACGCGGAGCAGTTCAAACCGGAGCGATGGCTGGACCCTGCCAACTTGCCTGACAACCCTAATGCGTTTGCTAGTTTTAGTATTGGCAGACGAAACTGTATAGGTAAAAATGATGATCAACAAATTTGATGGCCGCAATTTCATCCGTCATCACGTCACCTTCTAGACATAGGCCCCCCCTTAAGACAGTCACGATGACCGGTTCTGCGCTGCCCGCATCCAGTGATTCTCTGCGACCTTTATCTATATAGTTGATGGTCCACTTCGTGGTGGTCCTTCCAAAAATGCGTCTTCTGGTACGTGGATCCCTCTCGAGAACTTAATGACTTTATAGCGACATCTATCACTCAGCATGCGAACTACTACGATGAACTGTTCTTGCCTAGATCGCGCTATCAAAGTTCGCCGCAGCGCCGACGTTAGGATATTTACAAAATCCCGAAATCAACCGTCGGGCAGTAGTAGCTCACTAGACACATCACCAGTCTGGCCGGAAGATCCTCCCTTTTCAACGAAGGATGAGAAACTTTACACCTTGTTTCTGATACCTCCACAACTCCAAAATAATTACTGGTACTTAAGGAATATTATTTTATATCTTTACAGGGCGACTGTACGGCATGATGGCAATGAAGACGATACTTGCGCACATCTTTCGTAGATACCGCGTCATTGGTGACATTAGCTGTATAGAGACACAATGTGATATCATAATCAAACCAGTCAGTAGCCAACAAATTCGTTTGGAATTAAAAACATGAGATTGTTTATAGTATTTTGTTTTATTTCGACTTCCGGGGTCTGTTTTACCACCACCGAATAAATATCACACACACACACGATGGATGTTATTCCACGGGAATATTATATTTTTCCGGGATAATAAGTATCATTTGTGTTATGTCACACTACAATCAATCTCAGTGCCAAATTTCATCCAGATCCATTTTTAAGCGTGAAAGAGTAACAAACAAAACAAACATGCATCCATCCATTCTCACAAAATTTCGTATGTATAATATTAGTAGGATGAACAAATCGAATGCTCTAAACAAGTTCAGGTTACAAGTATAGACAGCCGTATTTCTAGCTCTGTGGTCTTACAGTCTGATTGAAACACAGTACATCACTCTCGATGGAAAGGTCTGGTCTAAAGCCAAATTGAAAGTCGTGAAGGTTTCTGTTCCTATCCAGGTGTTTGTCAAGTACTTTTACTCTTACTACCAGCACTTTTTCTGTAACAGTAGTCAGTGAAATGCTTCTATACTTTGCCAGATCTAGCACACATAATACGTATATGTAAGATGAACCGGCAGACAACAATGACTTTGCCAAAATCTTACCAACTAAGTGTCCATTGTGACTTTCCATGTGTCCAGTCTTAGTACCAATGTGACTTTTTCTAATGCATATGTACTTTCTAAGTTTATCTTGGATTTCACTAACATCGGTAACCATGTCAGAGGCCTTGAGGCGGTGTGTGGGGTCGTTAGACCTTACTGCCCACACGATAAAGAAGAAGTCAAAATCTTTTATTAGTAGTAGTTAGGTAGTTGAATTTCAATAACAAACAACACTGACTTGACATAAAATCTATTTATTCCAGTACAACCATATTCTACAAGCACCTTTAAATAATCTTCAACAGTATTTTCATCAATCGATTCTTCAAGGGTCGCGTCTCCTTAACTAGCCGATATACTTGTTACAATATACGGGGTGTTGAAAGACTCATCATAATAAAATAAGTACGCATACTCGCCATCAAACTAAGTAATTTTAAGCTAAAATCATCGCTGAAAAACGACTTTTATTTTTAGCGCGAAAGATCACTGTTTAAAGTAATGCGTTATGTAGGTAACGCAATCTATACATTGTTTCTTTGGGTGCATGTAAGAGCATGCTCATGCCAAGCATAAATAATATTATAGGCTTAGCCTTTTCCCAACTTTGTTGAGGTCGGCTTTCAGTCTATCCGGGATCAGCTAAATACTAGTGTTTTACATGGAGTGACTGGCTATCACACTGTTTTACTGGTGTGATGATGTCTACAATCCAGTTACTTGGCAACAAGATACCTAATGAAAAGACTGGTTGTCAGACTTCCTGCCTTCTTCATATACGCAAGTTCTGGGCTTATAATTAATAAAAATGCTTGGCTAGATACTGGTCCTTGTTCCGCTTACATTTTAGTAGTTAATTTTATGAGTAGAATAGTGTATAATTCATTCCCCTTCGCAGTAACAATAACCAAAGATGTAGGTACATCGATCTTATGTTCTTGATTCCAAACTTATTTCATGTCCAGACACTGGTTTCAGGACTGCATCACATCGCGTCACTAACTTTCCCATATCACTTTTGATACGATATGCCCTTAAAATGTATGGAAGAGTAGTTTTGACCACCATCATAGCATATAATTTACCTGCAAAGAAAGAACATTGTGATCTCTACCTGCGACTATATTTCCGAACGCATTCAACCCTAATCTCTTAAAAGTTAGAGTGAACAGGCTTCTTCTGGGTAAGCTCACTCCATCGTTGACTTTGTCTTTGTTACCTCTGACTAGACTAAAGTCAAGAGCAAACACATTACAATAAAATAATAAAATGGGTTTTTAGAAACAGCATGAAATCACAAAATATCAACAACTAATTTGACTAAAATAGCACTGCCTGAATAAAAAAATTGCGATATCAAATAAAATAGTTACCGATACAATTTCGCTTGCCCAAGCTGAAGGTAGCAAATGCGCTAGGATTTTCAGGCAAAGTGGCAGAGTCCAGCCATCGCTCGGGTCTGAACTGATCGGCATCTGCGCCCCACATCGGATGGCGGTTGAGACCGTACACCGATACCAAGTAACTACTATTCGCTGGCAATATGTACTTTTCTGAAAGGTATAAAGAACATTTGACGCAGATGCAAAAAACACGTAAATAAAATAGCAGTAAATGATATAAATAACAATGTATCAATTTATTTTTTATATATTATGACAGATATAATTGAAACGCAAACTTTCATAAAATGTACTAGAATTGACCCTCTGATGCAGTTGACAAAATTGGTAAAACCAAACATAAAATAAAAAGGTTTAAGGACGCTTTGTTAAATGTGTAAAAGATGAAGCGGCACCTGTTACGTTAAAGCGAAGATTTATGTAGATCATGCTATAAATAAAATACATACTCAGCTGAACATCTGTGGATGAACATCTTGCGAACCTTGGACCTGCAGGATACAACCTCACAACTTCTTTTATCACCGCTTCCAAATACACAAGCTTTGGAAGATCGTGTCTGGTCAAGTCTCTCTCCTGATTCCCGAGTACTTCTTGTAACCTGTTTACAAAATTTCTAAATATAGTCAAATATAAAAAGGGATCATCAGTAATCAACCACTTCTTGAATATTGTAAATTTCACTGATACGAGTATCTACACTGATCATCTCTTTTCGTTCATAACTTACTCTTTATATATACGTTCTTGTACATCTTGATGCGAACCAACTAATATCAAAGAGAAAGTTATTGTTGTAGCTGTAGTGTCGTACGAGGCTGCTATTATAGTATCCAAGTGTTCCCTAATCTCATCTTCAGTAAAGGCATCTTGCTTGTCAGCTAAGTCTAGCATTTGATCTAGTAAAGGTTTAAACTGTTCTGAAAGAGAAATGCAAGCTAAAAAAATCCGGTTGGTCATGTAGGAAGCAAATGTAAGACCAACAGCTTAAGCTTGAAGCTAAAATATACGTATAGGAATGTCTAGATCTTAGACAGATAATTTCCAAAAAAAAAGGGTTTTTTTTTACCTGATTCAGTGTCGTTAGATTTGTCCGAACTGCCGTTCAATCTTAAATCAGATTTACGTTTAGTGATCTCCTGAAATAATACAAATAATAAACCAAGTTGTATTGCCGTCAAACAATTACTCTCCGTATGTATTGTAACTATGATAATTAGGGAACCAACAATGTAAATGATACATAATCTGTCAACTTTTTTAACGCAATTACTATGTTTCTTTTTAATAATAAATCTATCTACATAAGTATCTCCCATAACAAGTAACCTAAACATAAAACTGTTTAATAATTAAAGGTGTGCACAATTATGCGAAAAGTAAAACAGTCGCTTGGCGATGTCCCGAAGAATAAAGTAAGCGGCCGGCCTCCATGGCCCTAGTGCTTTAACCCCAAACGGCTCGAATATGAAGCGTCCAAAAGTGTTGTTGTAAATATTTTCGTCGGTTGAGGTTTTCGATGCCCACAGCAGCCGTCCCAGCACAGCAGGTCGTGCTAGGCATATGGGATCACGAAAAAGTAACGACACATGTTGTACCACACCGTCTTCACAACAGCTGCCACTCCAGCGGAGGCAAGAGCAGGACGGATGAAGATGGCGCGCCGTGCCAGGCAGCCTGCGCTCTTACTACATAATAGGTATTGATGGCATGGCTTGTCAGAGGCAGTCGAAAGCTACACTATTTAATTTATTCATTTTGCAAGTGCAAAACGATGACATTCACATTATTGACTAGGAAATAAAACGTATTTACCGCCTTAGTTATATCTTTCATGACTTTCATGAGATTGTTTTCCTTCTTTTTGTATGAACTCCAATTAAATATGTATGGCAAATGTAACCAAATTCTCTGTCCCCTGTCAAGGTACAGACTAAATAAATCTTCAAGTGCGTGAGCATAGTTCTTCATGGTCACCCTATTTTCATCAGTTTTCAGCCCAAGTGTGGTCCCTGCAAAATTAGCATCAGCATCAGGACCCTGTACGCCCATGTTTCACTTTAACAGTTCGCGTACTTAGGGTGTCACGTGGGCGATTAAAGTCGTCGAGCTAAAAAGTATGCGTACTTCTTCTTGCTCGCAAGACTGTTTTTCACTTAAAAGATTTTACAGCATGAGAATTGCCCCCCATGTTGTCCTCCGCCTTGCTACTGACCATTGTCATAATTTATTTACTTAATTCCACACGGATTTCTCAATTATTATTACATCTACTAACTACCACCACCTTCACTACCTTCTTTTTTCTTTTTAAAAAAAAGAAAAAAGGAAACTACTATATTAAGTTGTAGGTACAACATACCGGTGAACTGTGGGTACATTGGTACACCATTGCCTAAATATGGATTTCTACGACTTGTAATATAGACCAACTAGAACGCTTGCAAAATTCTACACGCTCAGCCAGGCAGCCCAATCCAGTCTTTTATAGGGTAAACTCATCACGCTCCTTAAATGATTTGCTTAACGAATTTGCTTTAACTAATTAGAATTTTCGATGTATCTTGCATTACAAAAATTGATTATTGTACTTTAACTTACGACACGCATTTGCCATCATACTGCTCATCAAGTACGGCTGCACATCAAACGGAGCTGTCTCTACTTCCAAAGACAGCTGAGTGACAAGACTTTTGGCTTGGATTACAAATTCTCCCACAAATGTTTGCAGCACTTGCTGGTTGAAAGCAGGATTTAGGAGTTTTCTGTGTGGTTTCCATACTGATGCTAAGGATAAGTTAACATAATAGAGAAATGTAATGCAATTCAACTGAACAATTTTACTATCATCGACTTTGTCTTTGTCACGTTTGACCTTTAGGATAGTTAAGAGCAAACCCATCTCGAATAAAAAAGAAAAAATTATGGTGGATAAACACGCATTTATTGTCATCAGATTTAGGTTCAGATTAAATAAACGTTAATTTGCACTTAATTTGGCTTAGATTTGGTCATATCTCAGATCGCACTAGAAGTTTGACAGTTGTGCAACAGTGACCAACCATTGCAACTCCTGAAAGCCAGAATCAACACTGGGGTCCACCAGAAAAGCACCAAGACAGTGAAGCTCGGCAAGTCCCAGAGAAACGATTTGACTGTCTTGGGTCCCGCAACGAAATTAATCAAGCATAATTTCAAGTAACCCTCCAAACAAACAGGAGACAAAATAGAACTAGGCCAATAGCCACAAAGGAATGCTTAAAACTGGGAAAAGCCCAGATTGCCAAGCAACGTGAATTGCAATTTTCACTAACTTGATGGGTCCTAATGTGAGCTATTACATTTGATTCCAGTAATAGATATGGCAAAAACGCTTAATTGTACGAAAATATTTCTAGTTCCTACAAGGTCGGCGTAATTAACAACTCCGGATATAACCTGCTCAATATCTAACATAATATTTCGTTCATTCTGCCAAAGAATACACTCCCATAAGATATGACGAGCAGATTGTTCATAGTCACCGTCTGATCTGAATTGACAATGTTCTACACATTGTCAATTAAAGGAGAAGCAACAAGCTTAAAATAAAATATTTTACTCGTAAAGTTGCGGTGACCCGTGAGAAATTGGGCAACACAGTGGTCCACCTCTAGCCATGTTCTGGCCAGACGTTCACGAACTGAAGGAAAGAACTGGTTACTATTTGGTGGAACTGTTATCTTTACTTGATGGAGTAATTATTATTATTCTTTGCTAATAGTAAATGATGATGCGATTGACAAGTGACTACTTACCAGTGGCAGTAACAAGTCCGCTGCCAAACATCTCTTTTCCAAAACTGTATACGTATGGTTTTTCTAAACATTTATTTGCCACCGTAAGACAATCATCAGGGTCTGTTAGTACTGAAACAAGATATTATCCGTAATAATTAATGTTAATAGAATCAAAGGGCAAAGGTGGCACTATATTAGCTGGAAATATAGAAGTATCTTTATATAATATGAGAATAGTTGGCAGTAAACGAGTTATAGCTTGCGACACCACGGTAACGGGTACAGTGTGCTGAAAGGGGCCGCATCATGCCCTCATCTCGGAAGTGGGTTGTGGAGTGAATAGGGTGGTGTCTTCCTGTAAGTAGTCAGCAGATAAGTGACGTCACAGCATCCAATTGCCATACAATCTGTAGGGGGGTTGCGCTTAACAGCTCATAAAAAGTATGTCAATTGATTGGTGGTTGAAATATTTAAGGAAACTCTGGTTAAGGTACAACCATAGACAAAGATGGAACAAGCGTTTCCTATCCAATATAAAAAAACCGGTATAAAGTAAAACTAAGCAGAAAAATTTGAAAGAGACAAAGTTATCATGCGGCCGGTAGTTGTCTCGTTCTAGAGTTCTGTTTTGTTCACAGCCTTGCATTAGCACTGCGCTTTTGTCACTGTAATTTAATTCTCCAGGCCGATTCCGAACACGGCGGCAAACCTAATGCAGATTAGCCACGTACGCAGGAGATATTATAGTGCACAAGTGTGTGCGCAAACACAGGTGCACTCCCTCTTCCTTAACTCTCATAGCCCGATGGGACGGCAATCTGACACGACCGGAGAGGAGAGATCAGGCGCAGGACCAACGGCTTTACGTGTTTTCCGTGCACGGGGTTGTCACACCACCAACTTCCAAACTCCGGGCTGCTACTGAGGAATTCCTAATGGAAAAACCCAATAACACTTTTTGCCCGACCTGGGAATCGAACCCGAGACAGTCGCGCTTGCGACCACGAGACCAAACCAAACGGAGCAGTCAACGGTTTTGTCACTGCAGACCTATAGAAAAGAGACAGTGATCGCATAGTCTCACTCAGTTCTCATTTTCTAGAGAGTAGAAAATTTTAAGCGGGTATTGCTCACTTCTCTACGTCTGTGGGTCTAACTAATTTACAGACATATATAACAAATGACAGTTCACAACTTCTTCGGAAAAAATATTACTACCAGCCAGCTTTGACAAAGTAAGTTAAAGGTTGTGTATAAAAACTCCATTAATTTCTTCCTTTGTGTTCATTTTCAGTAGCAGTTTAGAGTTGGGATTTTTGCCCGGTTATTGGCAATAGGCTTACCTCCTATTACTTGGGACCTAAACATACCGGCGAACTTTGGGCGTGATGGTATGTAGATGTAATAACTTCAAACCCAAATCGATTTTCATTGGTTCGTTTCATTAGTGGGATGATTGGGTTTAAAAAGGGTCGGCAACGCTCGTGTAGTGTTCCTGGTGTTGCAAGCGTCTAAAGGGTACGGTGACTGCTTACCACCATGCAGGCTACATGCCGTCTGCCACATTCGTAGTGTAAACAAGGCACTTCAACTGCCCAAAATATAATATTTTAAAGAAACACAATCATGTAGACAGATGAACAAGCAGAGAATAAACTTACTAAATAGAGAATGGGTACCGAGGCGGACTTCAACAACATGTTCATTCCGCAAACAATAGTTGTAAATATTTTTCTCGAAAGTCCACGTATCTGAAAACATTTCACATTATAGAATAGACAAAAAAAAGTGATTAGTAAAACTTTCAACTACGATTAGTAACAAACAACAAAACATTGAAATAACCGCAGATGTACGGTGCACCAATCCATGCGAGATGGCACAGCAACTACCTACAGACGCACTGGCTAGGCAACAATAAATTAAACAGAAAACCACTTACGTTGAGCGTTCCCAATCAGCTTGTGCGCATGTCCTATGATTGGCCACGCGCCAGGGTACACCGGTGGTGACATGGGATGACGTGGTTTCATCCAAGACCACAACGTGAACACAACACTCCATATTACTATCAGCGCTACCAGCAACATGCTGTGAGGATCTCACGAGAGACGGATCCTGTCTAAAGTAAACCACCCCGGTTGGTCCGGTTTCTTTATATAGTGTCAATCTGCATGTTGCCAAACAACCTGGTCTAATTATAACTGAGTAATTATATATTATCACAGTGCACCTTTTGCCCTTGTGTGTTACTATGTAAGCGACATTAGCGATAGCAAATAATTTTACTTTTTCATCTAATGAGATATTTTTTACCACTATAATACTTATTAGTAGGTATTAATATTGTAAAGCTGAAAGGTTTGTTTGTAGCCGTTGATCTTTGGAACACCAAGCCTGGTTCTGAAAATTCTTAAGATAATAGGAAGCTAGGTTGTCCCTAGCGCCATTGTGTATATTTTATTTTATAACAATAATAACTTTCCCAAAGTAACGATATTTTTTTCTAAGCACATGACCTTTGTGAACCCAATAAAATATTGAGTACCAAAAATAATTGTATGTTATTTTTGGTACTCAATATTCTATTGGGCAGCTGTATTTTAATTAAGTAACTTACCCCTTTTTACATACGAAACCATTCATTACCATTTTTATTTATTAATTGTACGGAACGCGCTCACCATTGAGGTGATTGGGGTCATACGGTTTGCGGATTAAATTAAAAACATTTTCTTTGTATGTAATCATGAGCACGATAATTATGTGTTTAAGTCACTAATTGTCAGTCGCCATGACATGGTGAGTAATCTCTTTTTTAACCTTTATTGGTGTAGTAGGTAGTTGAATTTCAATCAAACACGATAGGGACTTAACATTAACTCTATTTATTTCAATAAAACCATGAAATGCTTTGCTAGATGCTATTCCTGTTTCGCAACCACTAGGGTGCTACTGCCGAGTAGAGGCCTCCTTCCATTTCTTCCATCTATTGCGGTTTTGCGCTACGACTTGCCCATTTTCAAGGAAGCCGACTACGTCGTCGCCATCTCCTTCGTGGCCTGTCGCGTCCCCGTCTCGCCATTTCAGGACACCAGTCTTGGGTTCTACGGGTCCATAGCTCGTTCAATATACGAATAACATGTCTAGCTCAGTCCTTTTTTAGCTGGACAACTTTTAATTATGTGTGTGGTGTTTGGAGCGCCGTCTGGTGTTTCGAACGTGATCCGTCAGTTTGAAACGGATCGAAAGATCACGCGCGTGTTGACTGAGGCGCAGATCTGCATCATCTTGGGGTGTAATATGCTTCACCGCACTACGTCGAGATCCATGCTCTAAATGTCCCAAAGGCACAAAATCCCGCGCTCCCGCGCATTGGCAAAATCTGCGTCTTCTGTTTCTTGTTCTAGGCGTGTTTTCTATATAAATTGAGATACTTGCATACAATGTTGCAATCTGCGGCCCGGCGTAACGCGATGGGGCGCGGTGTAGTCTGATAGTCACTTATATTATATATATGTTACGGCTAATACCCGAAGTGCGGCTACACCTAGTTTTAGCCGGTTAGAACTAGGTGTAGCCACTTACTCTTGGTTAAACCTAGTACGAGCCGATTGTTTTCGGGTAAAACTAGGTCTAGCCTTCATCATGCCGGCTACAACTAGGTCCAACCATTCCCTGTTGGATAAAACTAGGTCTATCCGATATCATTCCGGCTAGAACTAGGTCCAGATAATCCCTGTTGGATAAAACTTAGATGCATGTCCCGCCAAGCCTTCCGCCCCGCGTCACACTCATGACTCACAGCATCTGCAGCAGCGGCGCGGGGTGGAGGGCATAGCGAGGCACGCGCCTCTGCAGGTTGTGAGCGCCAGGTGCTGCTGATCTACTGCAGGTCTACTAGCGAGTGTGACTCACAGCGTCTGCAGCAGCAGCGCGTGTCTTAGTTTTATCTAACAGGGATTGGCTGTACATAGTTGTAGCTGGCATGCTATCGGCAGAGCTTTTTTAGATATTAAAAAAACATCCAATAAAAAGAAACGTAGAGAGTTTTTTTATTCTTATAAATCACATTGTAATAATTAACATAAATTATTAGGAGTACAATTTTTAATATAATAGGAACAATCAGAAACATTTTTTTTAACAACAGACAATAAGTAGTTGCATATTAATTATAAAGAAATTAAAAAAAAAATGTTGTAAATGTTTATTTAAAGAATGTTATTATAATTATAAATCACACTTTTATAAAATAACATAAACTATTTATTAGAACAACTTAAACTTGAGTGACATTTTGAGTTGCACAATCAGGACTTGTTTGCATCTAGTTTTATCCAACAGGGAATGGCTGGACCTAGTTGTAGCCGGCATGATGAAGGCTAGACCTAGTTTTACCCGAAAACAATCGGCTCGTACTAGGTTTAACCAAGAGTAAGTGGCTACACCTAGTTCTAACCGGCTAAAACTAGGTGTAGCCGCACTTCGGGTATTAGCCGTAACATATATATATTGAACGGCCCAATAATCGGTCCTACAAAAAATCGGACGTGGGCGGAGGTTCTAAATAAACAAACTTTACCACTTTTATTATACATATAAGTATAGATTCCCCTTTTTCTCCCTTATTCCTTTTCTATTATATTTATTACTAATATAATATAGTTGTGTATAATTCATTCCCCTTTGCAGTAACAATAACCAAGGATGTTATGTAGGTACATCATCTCATGTTCTTGTTTCCAAACTTATTTCATGTCCAGACACTGGTTTCAGGACTGCATCACATATCGTCACTAACTTTCCGATATCACTTTTGATACGATATGCCCTCAATATGTGTGCTAGAATTGTCTTGACCGCCATCAAGCCATATAATTTACCTGAAAAGGAAAAACATTTAAGTACACATTTTACAAACTGTAGGTATATCAATCCAATTTGAATTATTGCAATAGCATTGTCTAAGAAAAATACCCCGAAGTAAAAAAAAAAACAAACAGTTACCGATACAGTTTCGCCTGCCCAGGCCAAAGCTAGCAAATGCACTAGGATTTTTAGGCAAGGTAGCACGGTCCAGCCACCGCTCTGGTCTAAACTGATCGGCATCCGCGCCCCACATCGGATGGCGGTTGATACCGTACACCGATATCACGTAAGTACTATTCGCGGCTGGTAATGTGAACTTTTCTGAAATGTATGAAAAACATTAATATCGCATGAAAAACCCATTTGATCAAATATTTCTTAATAAATTTGAATTCCAACAAGCACGTAAAGAAAAAAACAAAGTAAAAATATATGCAAAACAGGGCCTTTTTTGATAGATCGAGATTGGAATGTGAACGCAAATTAGTAGAACCAAACAAAAATATTAAAGTGTACACAGTGATGGCTCTCTCTGCTTTTACCCAACTTTGTTGGGGAGTTTAACGGGATGCAGCTAAATACCAGTGTTTTACAGCGACTGCCTTTAGATATAACATCCACAACTCCCTTACTGGGTAACAAGATACCTCTAAGCTTTTGACTATCCGTAACGACTGTCAAAGATCTACAAGCGCCAGCTTTGCGATGCTTTTCGTTATTTCGGAGGCACGGGTGTATCACACCACAACCTTCCAATCCCCGGGGAAATTATTAATGGAAAAATAAAACAACACTGTTTGCCCGACCTGCGAATCGAACCTAGGAACCTACGCCCGTTAGTCGCGCTTGCGACCACGAGGTAACCGGGGCAGCTTTGTAAAATGTGTAAAGACGCTGCGGTACCTGTTACGTCAAGACAAAGACTTCATAAGTTCGTTATTAGAATACATACTCAACTGAATATCTGTGGATGAACATCTTGCGATCCTTGGAGCTGAAGGATACAATCTCAAAGTTTCTTTAATTACCGCTTCCATATACACCAGCTTTGGAAGATCGTGTCTGTTTAAATCTCTCTCCTGATTCCCGAGTACATCTTGTAACCTATTTACAAAATTTATACAATACAAACAGATACCATTTATACTCACTTTATGAATATTGTGAATTAGTAAAGCATTAATTCCACTAATATATATTCGTTCTCTCTTCTCGTTAAGAACTTACTCTTTAGAAATTCGTTCTTGTACATCTTGATGCGAACCAATTAATATAAAAATGAATGTTAGTGTTGTAGCCGTAGTGTCGTATGCGCCTGCTATAATAGTATCCAAGTGTTCCCTGATCTCATCTTCAGTGAAAGCATCTTGTTTGTCAGCTAAGTCTAGCATACGATCTAGTAATGGTTTAAACTGTTCTGGAAAAGAAATATAAGCTAAAACTTTTTGTTTGCCATTCAGGAATGGAATGCTGTTGAAAGCATAGCGGTGCGATAGAGTTAAAAGTTAAATAAGGTGTAAATGAGAGAGATGGTGTATGCTAAAATCAAATATTTGGGATGCCACGAATGTGACAGACGGAATAACATTTAGACTGTAAAGATTTTTTTTTACAGATATTTTAGTACTTAATAATATACCTCAAAGCAGAGAAATAGGCAAAAAACATCTATTTTTTAAATCGGTTTTCTTAATTATAACCTTTCTCTAACAGATTACCATCTTTTCCGGAATTTGGACAACTTCTTGCAAGGAAAAAAACATATTTACGAGTAAAAAGCCGTTTTACTTTTCCCCATACAAAACGCTAATTTCACATGTAAGGGCCTAATATTTCCCAAAATAAAGGGATTTTTTTACCTGATTCAGTGTCTTTAGTTTTGTCCGAAACGTCATTTAGTCTTAAATCAGATTTACGATTAGTGATCACCTGAAAAAATAAATAAATGATAAACCATTTCGTATTGCCGTCAATCAGTTATAGACTACACTAGCTTTTCCCTATGACTTCATCAACTTGGAATTGTTACTCCCAACGCTCCGGGCGTTGGGAGACACAGCGATTCCCGGCCATAGGTGTGGGCCTGCGGACGGCGTGTGTTGGGTGGCTCGCCGTCCGATCAAAACTAGGCCAGGGTCGGCGGCGCGTTGTTCTCCACACACGTCGCAAAGAGATGTCAGCACAATAGACGGGGCCTCCTAGGGCCAGTGCCTGCTAGGGTTGCGGATTTGGTCGAAAAAGTAACCTCGGCCCTCACGCCTCTCATGCACGAGGTTGTGGGTTCGCAGCCGGGAAAGGGCAAGTACCAATGTGACTTTTTCTAGTTCAAATTATGTACTTCCTAAGTTTATCTTGAATATCACTGACATCGGTAACCATGTCAGGGGCCCGTGTGGCGGTTTAGAAACTCTGACACTAGGCAGAGGTACACCTCTGCCGTGTTGCCATGTTGTTACCTAACAACATGGTAACATTGGTACACGCGCCAATGTAAAAAAAAAGTATAGATTAGTAATCAGTTGATCTTGTCAAGACTTTTATTAGCGTAAACAAAACATAGTCTATCGACTTTTTATCACAATTAAAACGTTGATTAGAAAATGAAAAGTATTTACCGCCTTAGTAAAGTCTTTCATGACTTTCGTGAGGTTGTTTTCTTTTTTTTTGTATGAACTCCAATTGTATATGCATGGCAAATGTAACCAAACTCTCTGAATCCTGCAATGGTACACACTAAATAAATCTTCAAGTGCCTGAGCGTGGTTTTTTATAGTCTCTCTATTTTCATCAGTTTTGAGCCCAAACGTGGTCCCTGGAAAAATTAACATTAGCGTCAGGACTATGTTCCACTCTAAAAGTTCGTGGAGATAGAGACACTTGGGCATAAAGTATGCATACTCTCCTGCTCGCACATCTGTTGTTCACTTAAAAGATTTTACAGTATGTGAATTGCCCCTCATTGTCGTCCGCCCTACGGCTGGCTATTTATACTCTTATACTCATATTCTATCTTAAAACCACATGGATTTCTTGTACGAGCTCTTGCACTAGAAGCTTCCTAATGCTACACGCTCACCCAAGCTACTCAGCCCGTCTGTTATAGACTAACCCCATCACTGTTCCCAAAGGATTTGCTTGACTGATTAATGTCTCTCGTATTACAAAAATGAATTATTGCACTTAAACTTACGACACGCAGTTGCCATTATATTGCTCATCAAGTACGGCTGCACATCAAACGGACCTGATCCTACTTCAGAAGACAGCTGAGCAACAAGATTCTTTGCTTGGATTACGAATTCTCCCACAAATGTTTGCAGCACTTGCTGATTGAAAGCTGGATTTAGGAGTTTTCTGTGTGGCTTCCATACTGATTCTGAGGATAAGCAAACAGAAATTTTTAGTAGCACTATCACAATAATGACACCTTTAAAGCTAAAATCTATCAAGTTGATTGGGTTACAGAGTGCAACAAATAAATAAAAGTAAATACATCAAAAACACAACCATTCTTCTAACGCAGTCGAGAAATAATTGGAAACTAAAGCATCATATCTAGGCCAAGATTGATTTCACGTATCTGCTTACGTAGCGTACGCATAGCACATATTTTGGGTTAGATTTACACCATCAGTCGTGCGACAATGACCACGCCAATGGGGTAGGTAGACAGTTTTACTAGATGTTGTAGGTAATACTTAATATTCGTTGGTGAGTTGTTAGTGATGATACGATTAACGAGTGGCTACTTACCAGTGGCAGTAACAAGTCCTCTGTCATACATCTCCTTTCCAAAATGGTATATGTATGGTTTCTCCAAGCATATATTTGCTACGGTAAGACAATCATCAGGGTCTGTTAGTACTGAAACAAGATATTATTCGTATTGAATTTTAATCAAATCAGAGCTTTATGAAACAGCGCACGCAAACCCCAAGATATATTAGATTTTGGAATAGAATTAAATTCTTTGAATTTGTAGCTGTACAAGATTTTTAGCTGGAATTAAAGAAGCATTTTGTTAAATGAGAGTAGTTAGCAGTAAAAGAGTTAATGGTAATATTGCAATGACATTTTTGATAATACTAAATATAACTCTCGGCGACTGATACCACGGCGATGGGTACAAAGTGGTATTTTTCTACAAAGCTACAAAGCTTTAAAGCCTACCTAATCGTTAAATTCAATGGTCCTTTTCGTTAGACGCATCTAAAGGTCGCGATAACTGCTTACCATCATGCAGGACACATGCCTGTTTGCCACAGCCGTAGTATAAAAAAATCTATTAAAAGGCACTTCAACTTTCCTATAAAATTTCGAAGATACGTATTTAGACAGAAAGATAAGCAAGCTGAGAATAAACTTACTAAACACAGAATGGGGGCCAAAGCGGACTTCAGCTATATTTTCATTCCGCAAACAATAGTTGTAAGCCATTTTCTCGACACTCCACATATCTGAAAACATTTACGTTATAGAATAAAATACTGTTCATGAAATATTCATGACTAAAAGAAGTAATTGGTAAAACCTACAACTACGATTCATTAGTAAAGGCTAATATTTAGTGTCAGGCAAAACCAAAATAAATAATGCAAATAACTGCGGATCTCCGGTACGACCACCCATACGCGATGATACGACAACCTATGCGAGATTGCACAGCAGCGACACACATACACACAATTATGTTTAGGATACTATTGAAGCTGCCCCACACTCTGCGCACTCGGGAAGTATGCCTTTTCAGCGTAGTTGCATAAAACCAATCAGCATACGCGTCTGTAAATATCCAGCCTACAGATGCAACAGCACAGATGCGAGGCAGCACCACCAGCAACCCAAATGCCAATGCAAACCTGCATGCCAGCATATTTACTCTAGCTAACAACGCCCTCTGCTCTCGTTTAATATCATCGTCGTAGTTGAGGTCAGTTGTCAATACATGACAAAAATACGTAAACTACTGGACTCTCTACAATGACTTGTCATTAAGTAGGAGAGCTGGTACAGTACCAGGGAGTTTGTCCCTAGCCTCAAAGATATTTGACTTTTGGATGTTATATGCCTATTGCAACAATACTCTGGTACCCGAAGATCACAAAGGTCCACTGCTAAACACAAGTCTCCCCTATGTATAGCCACAATGACCAGTTCTGCACTGCCCATATCCAGCGATTTCCCGCGATGTTCCCGTCGACCTAGATCCTTTAAGAGGTTGTTGCTTTCATCATTCTTAACTGATTTGACTGACACACCGTACCCTCGTTTCAAGATATTGGACTTTGATTTTTTAATAAGAAATGGTTGATGTTTTGTCAATTTGTCCATTTGTTTAGGGTTTACCTCTAATTTATTTGTGTTTGCGATTTTTGTGTACCTAGTAAATATGTTGCTCTATTAATCTCAACAATAAAATTGCAGTTAGGTGAACTAACTGGTTAGTAGAAGACAAATCATACTTATATATTGATTGTTGTAAAAACACATTATTTCTTTCCGTATTGTTTAAAAAATGTCTATGACAGTTATACTGCCGATGTACTTAAGAATATCTACATTGCATTAGCTATCCAACAAGCTAAAAGAAGCTAGGGAATTATCGGAATTTTTTGAAAAAGCATTGATGACAAGGTCCTAGGTAGTAGTATAATATAACGGTACCTAAGCGGCCAATTTATCGTTTATCGTTTGGGTTAAAATAAAATAAAACAATTTAAATAGGTACAAAATGACTGCTGGCCGGCTAATGATCATGCTGGTTTTTTATTTGAAAGCAGGTTTCCTAGCGATGATTCTTATGTAATTATGTTTTACTAGCTTCCGCCCGCAACTTCGTTCGTGTAAAAGTTAATATTTATGTTATCCCACGTTAACCGTATTTTTTCCGGCATAAAAAGTATCCTATGTGTTATTTCACGCTACAATCTATCTCAGTGCCAATTTTCATCCAGATCCGTACAGCCGTTTGCGCGTGAAGAAGAGACAAACATACAAACTTTCGCCTTTATAATATTAGGTAGTAAATACGAATATAGTGTGATCAAAATCGGTACTACTGTTTCAAGGTTATCATACTCGTTTGTTAGCTGCGGCGGGGATCTTAGACGCATTACGGTTAGTTACTTTATTTTCAAATTATTATCATGTCTGTGACCTAAAATTAGATACGTATGCTGGTACCGGCAGGAAACGAAATCCTCGATTGTCTATTAGTAAACCCATCAAGTTTGGGCTCATTAGTTTCGTTTTAACTAGTTCGTTTCATTTCTCCTAATGACTAGGACCTGGTGCTGGAACTGATTAGGGTCCGCGAGTAATTAAAAAAGGATATTTATAAAATGAAAATTTTAAGGAAAATCTGCATCTTTCTGTGTTCTGTGCTTGACCAATATAGATTTGAATAAAAAAAAAAAAATATTATACTAATAGATAAAAAAAAAACTATTTCTATTTTGAAGCAGTTTAGTTTGGGGTACGGTGTGTTATAGTCAAATCAGTCAGAAATGAAGGGAACAACAACCTCTTAAATAATCTAGGTCGAGTGAACCAGTAACCCTGTAAATATTATAAATAGATGTTTTACCCGCGTACAACATCACAACATCTTTGGATACTTCTTTGTTTTCGTGTAGTGTAGCGTGATGCTATTTAGCCTATACTATTCCTCATAAATATGGCTATCATAACACAAAAACAAATTTTCCAAACTGAATGGAGCGGGACAGAAAAAAGAAATTACATTTGGAATAAATACTTACGTTGAGCGTTCCCAATCAGCTTGTGCGCGTGTCCTATGATTGGCCACGCGCCAGGGTACACCGGTGGTGACATGGGATGACGTGGTTTCATCCAAGACCACAACGCGAACACAACACTCCATATTAGTATCAGCGCTACCAGCAACATGCTGTGAGGATCTTACGAGGGGCCGATACTGTGTAAAGTAAACCGGTCCGGTTGATTCGGTTTCTTTATATAGTGTCTATCTGCCTGTTACTTAACTACCTGTTGTAATTATAGCTGAGTAATTATATCACGGTGCACCTATTGTTCTGTGTGCTTTAATAGAATATTAAATACCTACCAAAAATAGCAAACAATCTGCTAGTTGTAATTTAATTTAGTTACTTATCCCTTTGTACCAACAAAACTATTCAACTTTTACCATGTTTTCTTTTTAGGGTTCCGTACCCAAAAGGTATAACCCTCCATTTTGCTTCGCCGTAGTCGGGTAAAAATAGGACTCCACGGTCCGTCCGTCCGTCTGCCCGTCTATCCATCCATCACCAGGCTGTACATCATGTATCTCATGAATTGTGATAGTCAGACAGTTGAAATTTTCACATATTATGGTTTCACCAAAGGGCGTTGTTTAACTTACGCCGGTATCTCCTTAATAAAAAATATTATTACTGCCTGGGAGGAAGCACCGAATGCCATTGGAATCTTTTGCAACCTTTCAAAAGCGTTGGATTGTGTGGACCATGAGGCACTATTATAGAAATTGGAGCACTACGGAATTAGAAACATATCTCTTGATTTAATGAGATCATACCTGAAAAATAGACAGGTTGAAGTTCAGGTGAACGGCATAAACTCATTGGGGTTTGAAATGACAATGGGCGTTCCTCAAGGTTCGATTTTAGGTCCATTCCTATTTTTAGCTTATATAAATGATTTGCCACAATTACTGTAAAATCAACCTAAGATGTTGATATTTGCAGATGATACGTGATTAATTTTTAAAATAGACAACGTTTGTCTATTTTAAAAATTAATCACGTATCATCTGCGACAAACGTTCTAATAATCTTGACGACGTAAATAACTCAATTCTTCGGGTTCAAAATTGGCCCAAAGCAAACAATTTGGTACTTACTAAAAAAAAAAAAACAAATGTATTAGATTTTATTTACCAAATGTTAGAAGTAGTGTATGTGACCTTATATTCAATGGCGAAAAACTTGGTTCTGTTAATCGAACGATTTTCTTAGGAATCACGCTAGACGAGAAATTACAATGGGGACCACATAATTATGACATCTCTTTCTGGGCGGATAAGCTCAGCAGCTTTTGCTGTTAGGAGGATTAGACAGTTAACTGATGTTGAAACTGCGTGTTTGGTCTATTTTAGCTACTTTCATAGCATTATGTCGTAAGGCATTTTACTGTGAGGTCGGGCTGCTGAAATTGAATTCATTTTTATTTTACAAAAGAGAGCTGTCAGAGCCTTTTATAATCTTCGTCAACGCGAATCTCAGGAACTATTTAAAAATATCAATATTATGACAGTGCCCTGTCAATTCTTTTTTTTTTTGTTTTTGTTCGAGATGGATAAGCTCTTGACTCTAGTCTTGATCAAAGGTGACATAGACAAAGTCTACGATGGAGTGAGCTGACCCAGAAGAAGCCTGTTCACTCTAACTTTGAAGAGATTAGGGTTGAATGCGTTCGGAAATACAGACGCAGGTAGAGAGCTTTTTTAATTTATGAAAACATTATGTATGTGTAAAAAAATCTACATCTTTTTGATAAAAAATAAGTGATAAACACAATTTTTTAGATTATCGAAAGTGCACACATCTTTCATGGGGTACTGTGTTTAATGTTACATTAAATACCTTGCGATATATTAAAACTAAATAAAACTAAATTTAAAAAATAATAAGATTACACTTTGTAATCAAGCATTATTACAAATTAGAGAATTATATTCAAGATAATGATGCTTGGAAACATGCTGGTCCTGCTCCGCTGGACAATTTATTCTTAACAAAATCAAGTGGTTGCTTTTTGTTTTTTTCTCTAAGACAATAAAGCTACATGTGGTGATAACTATGGCTCACACACTGATTCGTTGTCTTTTGAAATGTTAGAAGTGATCATCTACGATCATAATATTAGTATTACATATTACAATTGGTTTAGCTTCCATTTCTTAATTCGTGGCACTTGTTACATATTGTAGTACTTTGAGTGACTTTTATTGTTGATAGATCGTTTTGACATTAGCATATTTTTTATGAAATTAATGTAACCGTAGAATATAATGTAATTCTTTTTTTTTAAAAGAGTATGTAAGTATGGAGTTTCTTGCCCGTTCTTCTCCATACAAAACTACCTTTTGGAATGGGCAACTATATTCAATAGTATTAATTAATTGACGTCCAAAAGTGCCTTTTAAATTATATATGTATAATAAATGGTTTCCAAATACAAAATACAAATACAAAATAGTTTATTCTCACAATATTAGCA
Source organism: Caradrina clavipalpis (assembly GCA_932526535.1). NCBI lineage: Eukaryota > Metazoa > Arthropoda > Insecta > Lepidoptera > Noctuidae > Caradrina > Caradrina clavipalpis. The sequence goes on from OW052110.1 coordinate 7,385,622, forward strand.
TTTTATAACATTGGACGTGAGTTGATTTGACGTGAAGTGCAATGTATGTAATTACTAGTGGGCCCGGCAGACGTTGTCCTGCCCGGAAAGTCGGTACACAAATCCTGTTCCAGCCTACCCTACCCCACCTACCTACCTACTTACTTACCCTACCTACCTAAATAGGTACTCTACCTACCCTACCTTTACATACCAACCCTACCTACCTACCCCATCAACCTACCTACCCACATAGTTACTCTACCTACCTATCTACCTGCCCTACCCCTACATACCTATTACCTTACCCCTACATACCCACCCTACCCCTACACCCCTACACCTACCCTATCTACTAACATATCTACCTACCAACGGTATAAAAAGTATCCTATGTCCGTCTCCTGGTTCTAAACTACCTCCCCACCAACTTTCAGTGAAATCGGTTCAGCCGTTCTTGAGTTATAAATGGTGGAACTAACACGACTTTCTTTTATATGTCGGAGAATGAAATCTTTTTGCTGCTTCTGAAATGAGGTTGCATTCCATCTATGGATTGGCTACGCCCTCTAGTGTAAACTCGGGTGCCTGCTGGTGGAGTTGGTATCTGGGCGGGCGTCGGTGACGCAGTCTGGTGACAGAAGGCTGGTGGTGGTGGTGAGAGAGCGGTGCTGGTCATGGCGGACTAGACTGGAGGAAGGCTGACGTCACTGAACCTGTCGGTTCACTCTAAGAGTGGTGTTTTTATATTGTGTGAAGCTATGTAACTGAAGTAGAAGTAGTTCTTCTCCATACGAAACTACCTTTTGGAATGGGCAACTAGATTCATTAGTTTTAATTATTTTGACGTTCAAAAGTGCCTTTTAATGGTCTAATTGAAATAAATGATTTGACTTTGACTTTGAAAACCATTGTAAACCAATACCGTCTTTGCTTGTCCGAGTTACCCAAAGCACCCAATTAAAGAAGACTAAAGATTCGCCCACGTGTCGACATTATACAATGTATAATATAGATTTATTACTAATAAAGTTGTGTATAATTCATTTCCCTTCGCAGTAACAATAACCAAGGATGTCATGTAGGTATATCATTTTATTTTCTTATTTCCAAACTTATTCCATGTCCAGTTTCTGGTTTTAGAAAAAAATCACATCGCATCGCTAACTTTTCAATATCACTTTTGATACGATATGCCCTTAAAATATGTGCTAAAATTGTCTTGACCGCCATCATGCCATATAATTTACCTGCAAAGGAAGAACATTTTATCCCAGATTTTACAAACTACTTCCAATAAATTTGAATTGTAAATGATTGCAATAGCATATTCTGGAAAAAAGACTCCGAAGTAAAAAAAAAAAATTGTTACCGATACAGTTTCGCCTGCCCAGGCTAAAGCTAGCAAATGCGCTACGATTTGCAGGCAAGGTGGCACGGTCCAGCCACCGCTCTGGTCTAAACTGATCGGCATCCGCGCCCCACATCGGATGACGGTTGATACCGTACACTGATATCAAGTAAGTACTATTCGCGGCTGGTAATATGAACTTTTCTGAAATGTATGAAGAAAATGATTAAGTAAATATATTGCACGCAAAACCCAATTCATCAAAAAAATAATTATCAACTTGAATAATAACAAGACGTAAAAAAAAACAGCAAAGTGGGTGATAATAAATCAGGAATAACAATGTATCAAAAATATACGCAAAATAGGGACATTTTGATAGATTAAGACTAACGCAGTGTGGCACTCCCTAGTGTCACCACTCAGTGCTGCTTGCCCGGAGGATACGTTGCAGCACGCGTTGGAGGAGTGCTCAGCTCGGGTTCAAATCGGCTTTCCGTCTAACCGGATTCAGCTGAATACCAGTGCTTCAACTATGCACCGGCCAATAAGTAACCTCTTAGTAAGACGGGTTGTTGCGCTTTCCGGCTTTTTACTTATCCATAACGACTGTCAAAGATCTACAAATGCCAGCCGGGACTAACGAGCTTTACGTGCTTTCGGTTGCATTGGGGTATCACACCACAAACTTCCAATATCCGGGCTGCTACTGAGAAATTCCTAATGGAAAAATCAAACAACACTTTTTTTCCGGCCTGGGAATCGAACCCAAGACCCTGCGCTCAACAGTAGTACTTGCGACAACGAGGTCAACGAGGCAGCTTTCAAAAATATTAACAATATAAGTTCGTTAATCGTGTTATAATTAGAATACATACTCAACTGATCATCTGTGGATGAACATCTTCCGATCCTTGGTCCTGGAGGATACAATCTCAAAGATTCTTTAATCACCGCTTCCATATACACAAGCTTTGGAAGATCGTTTCTGTTCAAGTCTCTCTCCTGATTTCCGAGTACATCTTGTAACCTGTTTACCAAATTTCCAAATATAAAACGATATTATTAATAATCACTTTATGAATATTGTGAAATATATATGTAGTAAACCATTCTACTGATATCTACACTGGTCCTTTTTTTTCGTTTATAACTTACTCTTTATAAATTCGTTCTTGTACATCTTGATGCGAACCAATTAATAACAAAGTGAATGTTAGTGTTGTAGCTGTAGTGTCGTATGCGGCTGCTATAAAAGTATCCAAGTGTTCCCTGATCTCATCTTCAGAGAAAGCATCTTGTTCGTCAGCTAAGTCTAACATTTGATCTAGTAATGGTTTAAACTGTTCTGGAAAAGAAACACAAACTAAAACATTCTGTTCGTCATAAATATGAATGTAATGTTGATGAAAGCATGGCTGTGTGATTAAGCTAAAAGTTAAATAAGGTATAAATGAGACTTATGGCGTATGCTGAAATCAAATATTTAGGATGAAATGAACAAATTCAGAATGTGACGGACGAAGAACTGTTAAGATTAAAAAGAAGCAGAAATAAACATATTATTTAAAATTGTTTTTTTTTTTTAATTTCAGCCCCCTTTTTCAACAGAATTTGTGTTTAGAATCGCTAAGCATATTAAAAAGACAATACATAACTACATGTAAAAAAGTAGATGACAGTAACTTCAGGATGATACATCAACTGTTGCGTTTGGGCGCATTAAGTCCAATTCGCAAAATGTCCAACTGTCCAATTCTCAACTGGTCCAGTTCGCAATTGGTCTAGTTCGTAATTGGTCCAGTTCGCATTTGGTCCAGTTCGTAGTTGGTCCAGTTCGAAAAGGCTGAAGCTAAAATATGAGAATGCCTAGACATAGATAGATACTTTCCAACAAAAAAATTTTTTTTTACCTGATTCAGTGTCTTTAGTTTTGTCCGAACTGTCACTAAATCTTAAATCAGATTTACGATTAGTGATCACCTGAAAAAATAAAAATAATAAACCAGTTCCTATTGCCATTAATCAGTTATAACACACTAGCTTTTGCCCACGACTTCATCCACGTGAAGCCTATGCCCCGTGAGTTGGACCTCCACGTGAAACCGATCTCCCGGGTATTGGGAGACGCAGAGCGATTCCCGGCCGCCACAGGAGTGGGCCTGCGGACGGCGAGTGTTGGGTGGCTCGCCGTCCGATCAGAACCCAGGTCACCAGCGCGCTGTGTTCCAAGCGCGTCTCAAAGAGATGTCAGTACAATAGACGAGGCCAGGACCAGTGCCTGCCTACCACCATTGCGGAATTTGTTCGGAAGAGTTACCGCGGCCCTGGAACGCAAAGGGCAATAGAAAGAACACGGATGGGGTTTTAGTCAATATGATCAGACACTCACTTTAACTCCGCCCAAAACGGCAGAAGACGTTTAATGATATCCCATATTCCCATCCCAAAAAAAAAGAAAAATACCGGCCAAGTGCGAGTCAGACTCGCGCACGAAGGGTTCCGTATCATTATTGACATTACATCTATTAAAACGCCAAAAAATCACGTTTGTTGTTTGGGAGCCCCCCTTAAATAGTTGCGGCGGTTGAGGCGTGACGTTAGCCTCTCCCTCAAGCGTTCATTCTCCTCCTTCGCAAGCGTTACTGCTTCGCAGAAGGAGGTGATTGCTTCCCATTCCCCTTCGCTCCGGACCAGAGATTGAACTAGGGCCGGACGCGAGAGAGACAGAGGGACATGGCTGTCCTCCGCCTAATCAGGGCAAACCTTCGCCGTATGCTCTACCGTGTGCTCCGGGCGACTCTCTCAGTGATAACAGCCGGGCGTGTAGAGCTTACCCCCGACAACCTCACAAACTTACAAACTTTACGTCTTTATAATATTAGTATAGATTAGCAACCAGTTGATTTTGTCAAGACTTTTATAAGCGCAAATAATACATAGTCTGTCGACATACATAAACTCACGCCTTTTTCCCATGAACCCTCATGGAAAAAAGGCGTGACCAGGCAGACAGTGAGTGAACAGGCAGAAATCACAGAACGCCACCTGCTACGATCCTTACATACTCCTTTCGCCTCGTGCACATTCATACATCTGGTCATACAAGCACGCCGGTTACGAGTACTACGCACCTGACCCTTCTGAAATAGTCTATCAACTTTTTTATAAAAGAAATAATAAGTTAATTAGAAAATAAAACGTATTTACCGCCTTTGTAAAGTCTTTCATGACTTTTATGAGGTTGTTTTCTTTCTTTTTGTATGAACTCCAATCGTATATGTTTGGCAAATGTAACCAAACTCTCTGAAGCCTGTAAAGGTACACACTAAATAAGTCTTCAAATGCGTGGGCGTAGTTTTTCATAGTTTCTCTATTTTCAGCAGTTTTGAGTCCAAATGTGGTCCCTGGAACATAAGCATTAGCATCAAAACCCTGACCTCCATGTTACACTTTAAAAGTTCGTGAAGTCAGAGTGACACTCTGGCATAAAGTATGCATACCTTCCTGCTAGCACGTCTGTTGTCCATTTAAAAGATTTTACAGTATTTGTATTGCCCCTCATGTTGTCCTCCACCCTGGCTGGCCCTATATATACTCACATACTCACGTCCTATCTACTTAAAACTACACGGTTTTCTTTTACGACCTCTAATATAGAGCGCTAGAACGCTTGCCCAATGCTACACGATCACCCAGCCCATCTGTTATAGGCTAACTCCATCACTCTTTTCAAATCTTTTGCTTGACTTATGTATTATTAAAATTTAACTTACGACACGCAGTTGCCATTATACTGCTCATCAAGTACGGCTGCACATCAAACGACCCTGTTCCTACTTCAGTAGACAGCTGAGCGACAAGACTCTTGGCTTGGATTATGAATTCTCCCACAAATGTTTGCAGCACTTGCTGATTAAAAGCTGGATTTAGGAGTCTTCTGTGTGGCTTCCATACTGATTCTATTGCCAAAAATCATTCATTTTATTATTGTGTATTCATTCAGTGGTACTATCATAATTAAGACAAATCGAATGACACCTCTAAAGCTTAAATCTATCAAGTAGTTTGGGCTACAGAGTATGCCAAATAAATAAAAGTACATACATTAAAAACACAACCATCCTTCTGACGCAGTCGAGAAATAATTTGAATTTGACGTAGATCGTGGAAACTAAAGAATCATATCTAGGCTGGGATTGATTTCACGTATCTACTTACGAAGCGTACGCATACCACATACTTTGGCTTAGATTTGGACCATTTTAACAGTCTTGCAACAATGACCAATCCAATGGGGTAGGTAGACAGTTTTACTAGTTGGAGTAATAGTTAATATTCGTTGCTGAGTTATTAGTGATGATACGATCGACCATTGACTACTTACCAGTGGCAGTAACAAGGCCTCTGTCATACATCTCCTTTCCAAAATTGTATAAGTATGGTTTTTCCAAACATTTATTGGCTACTGTAAGACAATCATCAGGGTCCGTCAGTACTGAAACAAGATATTATTCGTATTGAATGTTAATCAAATAGGAGCTTTATGGAACAGCGCACGCAAACCCCAAAATGTATTCGATTTTGGAATAGAATTTGTAGCTGTACAATATTAGCTGGAAATAAAGAAGTATTTGGTTAAAGGATAGTAGTTAGCAGTAAACGAGTTAATGTAATATTTGAAACTACTATATATAACTCACGGCGGGCGATGGGTACAAGGTGGTCTCTTTATGTAAATATGAACTTTAAAGCGTAATGGTTAAATTCAATTCAATTCGCTTGACGCATCTATAGGTCGCGGTAACTGCTTACAATCATGCAGAACATATGCCTGTTTGCCACAGCCGTAGTATTAAAAATACTAAAAAAGGCACTTCAACTTCCCATAAAATTTCAAAGACACGTATTTGGTCAGACGAACAATCAGAGAATAAACTTACTATACACAGAATGGGGGCCCAAGCGGAGTTCAGCTATATTTTCATTCTGCAAACAATAGTTGTAAACAATTGTCTCGAAATTCCACATATCTGAAAACATTTACACCATAAAATAGAATACTCGTACTGTTTACTGAAATATTTATGACGCAAAGAGGTGATTAGTAAAACGTACCACTACAATTAGTAACCTTCTTGCGATGTTACCATTCCATCGATTTGCGCTAAGCGATTTCTATCTTCTTTTATAATCCACACTATAAAAGAGTGGAACTCTCTACCTGCATCTGTATTTCCGAACGCATTCAACCCTAATCTCATCAAAATTACAGTGAACAGGCTTCTTCTGGGTAAGCCCAATCTGTCTGCCAATTTGTCTATGTCACCTCTGATCAAGACTAGAGTCAACAGCTTACCAATCTCGAAAAAAAAAAGGGTAGACTAATGTTTATTGAAATATTCATGACTCATAGTAGTATGTAGTATGTCATAGTAGTTGTAAAACTTACAATAATGATTAGTAAGGACTAACATTTAGTGGCAGTCCAAACCAAAATAAACAATGCAAATGACTGCGGATCACCGGTGCGAAAACTTTTGCGAGATGACACAGGAGCGACACACATGCACACAGATCAGGCGACCCGCACTTATGCTTAGGATATCTATATCACCTATCTTTGTGTACATCTAGCTCACAGGCTACAAGCAGAAAGCAATACAATAAGCTCGAAAGAGCGTAAATTTTATCGAAAGAGAGTATCGTGCAAACATGCATGCCAGCATGTTTGCTATAACCAACAACTCCCTCTGATCCCGTTTAATATCATCATCATCGTGGAGGTCGTGCGTGAATAATCCAAAAATGCTTAAGGCCAAAGCACACCAAATGCGTGGCGTGATGCGTGGCGTGCACGCACCAGTTGTAATGTATGAAACTGTAAGAAAGGTGTCAGACCAGATGCGTGACGTGTGCACGCGCGTGACTCACGCACGCAGAGCCGCATCTTGTCACAAACCGAGTCCATACGCGTGAGTAGCGGAACGGCAACGTCGCACACGCGCGTGCAGTGATGACGTTGTATTATATGGCGCTCCCTGTTAGATGCCACACCGGGCACGCACGCATACGCATCGGTCATTGCTGCACGTACGCACGCACGCAAAGTTGTATTTATTTACAAACAGAAAGCAGTTTACGAGTGTTTTTTTTCGCAATGGAGACAATTTTAAAGGAAAAACTAATAGAAATCGTCCGCAAATATGTCTCTACAACACCAAACATAAAGAGTACAAAAAAAAAGTTACAAATTATTATTATGGGAGAGAATTGGGAATACGCTGGAAATAGATGGTAAGTTCAAATTAGTACAAAAATTAGAGAATTTCAATTGTTAAAGTATGTAACAAATTTTTCTCGAATGTTTATTGCATTATTGGATGATCTTGCGTTAGTTAGTACGTCTGCGTGCAGCAGTTCTGCGTGACGTGATGCGTGCGTGCGTGACGTGTGCTGCACCGATCTTGGCCGGTGTGACAGTGCTCGCACGCGCGTATGCACGTCACGTCACGCATCACGTCACGCCACGCATCCGGTGTGACCCGGCCTTTAAACAACTGGACTCTCTACAATGACTTTTAAGAATAGAATAATAAGAATAATAATTTTATTTGCATAAACATGTGTGTACATACAATTGCATGCAGGGTGTTAACATAAAAAGAAATTCGAACATGTTTGTCATGAACAATGACGTGCAAATCAATTGCGAAATTAATCGTGCTTAAAAATTATTGAAATTTAAATTAAAAATTGAATATAATAAAAATTGAAATATAATGAGAATTGATGATTATCTATAAATAATTTGTCACAATATTTTCATAAGTTATCTTGTAGAAAGTCATTAACACTATAATACACTTTGTCAGTTAGGATGGATTTAATTTTTGATTTAAATTCAGCATTCCTCAGTTCTTTCCAACCCTTAGGAAGTTTATTATATATGGCAGGCGCCATGCATATGACACTCTTGCGCACAAGTGCCGTGCTAGCCGATTTCGAGCATAGTCTGCTGTTATCACGTCTGTTTCTAGGGAACGTATCCGCAACACATGGAAATAGGTGAGGGTTTGATCTAACAAATAACACTGTTTCTAGGATATATAAAGATGGCAGAGTCAGTATTTTATATTGTTTAAAATATGGTTTACAGCTATCTGTTATTTTTAAATGAAACATTGACCTCAGGCACCTTTTCTGAGCTTTAAAAATTACTTCCCTGTCAGTAGAGTTGCCCCAGAAAATTACCCCATATCTGAGAACCGATTCAACGAGTCCGTAATAAGCAGTAAGGAGTGCATCACTACTGAGGTTTCGAGATAGAGTATATAAAGCATATGAACTGCTACTCAATCTTTTGCTTAGCGTCTCTATGTGGGCCTTCCAATTGAGGGCACTATCTATTGTTAGACCTAGGAACTTCGTCATGTTTACTGCGTCGATTTTTGTATTATTATAATTAATGTCAAGATTTTTAGATGTCAAACGTTGATTAAAATTCATAATTAATGTCTTATTTAAATTTATTTTTAAATTGTTATTATTTAACCATTGAATAATAGTAATTAGAGCATTGTTTATGTCATTTTCGAACGTGTCTCGGTACTTACATGTTACAGTGACTGTACTATCGTCTGCGAAAAGGGTCATGGGGTATATCGTAGCTCTAGGGAAATCATTAATATAGAGAATAAAGAGAAGCGGCCCTAATACGCTTCCCTGTGGAACTCCATAGATTACTCTACGTTCTTCTGATAAAAATATTTGTTCTACATTTTTCGCGTTAATGTTACTAATTTGTGTCATTTGCTTACGATCACTCAGATATGATTCAAAGAGTTTTAGGATATTACCTCTTATCCCGTAGGCATCAAGTTTCTTGAAAAGGATATTGTGTTGGATGTAGTCAAAGGCCTGTGTCATATCGCAAAATATTGATGACACTGGCATTCTTTTATCCATATTTTCCAATACCACATGTAGGAAGTCGTACACAGCCATATTGATGTTTTTATTATTCCTAAAACCCTTTTGCTCATCGCATAATATATTATTCATTTCCAAGTACGTGTTTAACTCTTTATAATAATATTTTTCAAATACTTTTGCAAATACCGGTATCAGCGCGATGGGCCTGTAGTTTTCCATTTGCTCTTTGTCCTGCTTTTTGTACATAGGTTTAATGATGGAAGTTTTAAGGGCATCTGGATACGTGCCTTCACTAATGCTTAGGTTAATCACACGATTTAATGGACCACATATTTCATAACGAACTTCTTTGATTATTTTGGTACAAATCCCATCATAGCCCACACTGTTAGTATTTTTCAGTGTTGAAATTATCTTTATTACATCTTGTGGTAGAGAGGGAGCCATGAACATGGAGTCTTTTTTTGCTGTAATTTGTTTAGTTACTGGTACCTCTGTATGACTTAGCGGTTGTATCTTATCTACAAAATAGTCATTGAATAGATTAGCAATATGTTTAGGATTTTTTATTATTTGATCATTAACTTTAAGTTTCGTTATATAATTTTTTGGTACATTTAGTTTATGTTCATTGATTATTTCCCACGTTGCTCTAGTTTTATTTTGGGATGTGTTTATTTTGTGGTCGTTTTGTGCCCGTTTTGTTAGATTTATAATTTTTTTAAATAGTTTTGAGTAATTAGTTAAAATATTTTTATTATGTGGTCCGGGTTTTAGTCTGTATTGCCACAATAGTTGACGTTTTTTCTTGCTACACAACCTAACGCCTTTTGATATCCATTTTTTACTTCTATTCATATTAATTGTACTAAAAATTTTAGGAAAACACTGGTCATAAAGTAAACTAAAAATGTCAATAAAAGCATTGTAGGCGGAATTTGTATCAGTAGATTGATATACGTCAGAGAAAGATAAACTAGCAATATATGTCTTAAATTTTTTGATGTTTTCCTTACCGTAATCACGTCTCACCATGCGCCACCTATTTAGACAATATACTGTTTTGATTGGGCATTTAAGTAGTTGGGCTGTATGGTCGGATAGAGCCAGCTCAAGTACCGTAGCTTTACAAGGTTGACTGAAATTATGCGCAAAATTGTCAATGCAGGTCTGACTTTTCAGACGTGTGGGTTGATTAATGGCCAGTTTTAAATTACAGCTTAGTAATAAATTTTGAAATTCTAACGACTGACTATTTTTTTTCATTATATCAATGTTAAAATCACCTGCAATAATAATATGTTTTATACATTTTTTCAATAGCTCTCTTAACAAAAGTTCAAGTTTCTCGTAAAAGACGCTTAGATTACTTAATTTCGGTACTCTATATACACAGGCTATAGCAGTCTTATAGTCACTTAGTTCAATAGCACAACATTCAAATATGCCACTAGTTGATAATTTAGATATACGCGGTAGTTCTTTCCAGCGCAATCCCTTCTTAGCGAGTATGCAGGCGCCTCCTCTTTTACTGTCTTTTCTATTAAAATATGCTGCTAGAGAGTAGTTGGGTATATTGAGTTGATTCTCATAGCCTTCCATCATGAAGTGCTCGGTTATGCACAGCACATCGACATGTATATTCTTTTCTATCAGTTCGTTTATGCAGACTGTAAAAATATCAGCTTTTGATAATAAGCCTGCAATATTTTGATGTAGAACGTATAAATGGCTAGTCACGAAAAAGATCGGTTGTTGTCACAGATTCATCATAATTCTCTATCGGGTCATAGGTCGGATCATAATTCTCATAATTCTCGGGTTGAATGTCAATACTAGTGTTATGTTTAATGTCGTTAATTAATGTCAGTAAATCCTTAAATATAGCTCTAAGTCCAAGGTTATTTATTAATCCAGTATGTCTATTAAACATACTGTAGTCAAATCTGAGATTCTGGTTACTGTCCAGTAGATATGCATGTCCGTGATTCTGAATGTCCCAAAATAATAAATTTTTGAAAGTCTCAACTCTCTGATTAAATAAACCTGTGAAGTTCCCAAACTTGTATGTTGGTAAGCAAATAATTATATTAGTGTGCTGAATCTCCTTTAATATGTATCTTATATCTTGAACAATCTTGTTGTAATTTTGTGTTGAAGTGAAGTCTTCCTCACCGAGTAATACAATGCAGAAATCACTCTTTTCAAAGTCGCTTAACTTGGCGACACGACTTGTTACAAATTAAGAGAGGTGGTACTGTACCAGGGTTTAGGTCCCTAGCCTCAAAGACTAAATTTTTCTTCTTGGTGATATATGCCTGTTGCAACAATACTCTGGTACCCGAAGCTCACTCAAAGCTCTGAGTGTTAACGTGGAGTTTGTTCAATTACATCCTTTTTCGATTCGTCACTATGCGAATCTCCTATGTCAGTTGGCTGACTACAATTTGACAGGGGACGAATGTGTAGACTGGCAGTATGAACTTGATAGTATATCGTGTAAAGATCATCATCATCATATCAGCCGAACGACGTTCACTGCTAAACATAGGTCTCCCCTATAGATAGCTACAATGACCGGTTCTGTGTTACCCGCATCAAACGATTTCCCGCGATCTTTATCAGGTCGTCGGTCCACCTGATACGGGCTTCCCACGCTACGCCTTCCGGTGCATGATCGAAACTCGAGAGCCTTACGACCAGAACGGTCGTTCACTCTACGTGCTATGTGCGTCCTGTCCATTGTGACTTGAGTTAAGCAATTTTAAGAATTATTTCGGTAACTTTAGTTTTTCTGCCAATCTTCTCATTTGTGATATTACAAATGAGAAGATTGGCAGAAAAACTAAATCTCGCAGAGAAGACGTGAAGATGCAGTACTTAGTTAATTTTTCTTCCATTTTCCAAGTACATAAACAGGATTACTGGTTAAGTGGACCTCTAGAGGTTGTTGTTTTCGTCATTCATGACTGATTTGACCATGACACAACGTACCTCTCAACTTAACTCGTTTCAAGACACTGGACATTGATTTCTTTTTTTTTAACTTGCCGATTTTTTTGTCTATTTTTTTTTTTTTTTATATACCACTGTAGGTGGCAAACAAGCTAACGGCCCGCCTGATGTTATTTGCCCATTTTGTTGGGGTTTTACCTCTAATTTATTTGTGTTTGCGATTTTTGTGTAGTTAAGGTTGCTCTATAATTCTAAGTACTAAAATTGCAGTGAGGTGAACCAACTGGATAGTAGTAGACGAATCATACTAAAAAATATAATAAATTTGTAAAAAAACATTAATTATTTATTTCCGTATTGTTTAAAAAATGCCTATGAAAGTTATGCTGCCGATGTGCTTAAGAATATCTACGTTTAATTAGCTATCCAACAAGTTAAAACAAATGAAAAAGAAACCGAGCGACAAGTTCATACTGGTTGAACTTACCTGACGTCGCGAGTGAATCGCGCGCTTCGCCGCTAGGGCGACGTGAACACACACAAACATCACACGCGTTAAGCCTCCTCTACACGTCTGCAGATGCGTCCGCGGACGTCATCTGCGGATGCGTCCGAAGACGTGTAGAGGGCGTAATTTGTGCATCTGTTGTACGTATTTAACGTCCGCAGACGCACGCAGATGCGTCCGCCTCGAATCCGATTGTTGTCGGTTTTTGTGGCACAGATCAAAGGGTTTCGGCGCGGACGTCCGGTGTCTGTCCACACGTCTGGCGACGCATCAGTTTAATCGGTGTTGTGATTGAGAGTGCACGCGTGCGTCTTGCGGTTTAATTTTTGTTAAAATAGCTAATAGTATGAGCCCCGAGGAAACTTTTAGGTTTATTGAGCTATATCAAGCTGAAAACTGTTTGTGGAAACCCAAAAATAAAAATGATGCAAGTGTACCTACTATTTGAATACTTACACCTAATTCAATTGTGTACTTATTTCAATTAATTCGATTAGTAGTTATTTCAATTAGTAGTTAAAAGTACTAAATAAATAAATAAATAGCTACGGCAGCTATGGTCTCAATATCCATTTTTAAACGAGCGTGTTGCGTCTGTCGACAATGAACCTAGACTGATCGACCTGCAGACGTGTGGACAGCTCGTGGTGATCCATCTGCGGATGCATCTGCGGGCGTCCGCGGACGCATCTGCAGACGTGTAGAGGAGGCTTTAGATATTGCCGCGAGCGGCGCGCGCGCCTGTCACTAGCTTGCCCGCTACTTAGCCCGCACGTGCGTTTCGTACGTGAACACTTGAATATTACGCCATAATATATGTTTGATATTTCGTGACCACGCCCGCCAACGCGCCCGCGAGTCAACGTGAACAAGTACCTAGGTAGTAGTATAATATAGGTAACGGTACCTTAGCGTCAAATTTATCGCTTGGGTTAAAATAAAATAAAACAATTCAAATAGGTACAAAATGACGTTTATTACTAAGTTTAACCCGCTATTCAAAAAGAGTTTGTCTGAGGCACCGTACCTCTTAATTCTTAGTTAATTATGTTTTACTAGCTTCCGCCCGCAACTTCGTAAAAGTTAATATTTATATTATCACACATTTTTTCCAGTATAAAAATATCCTATGTGTTATTCCACACTACAATCTATCTCAGTGCCAATTTTCATCCCGATCCTTTCAGCCGTTTAAGCGTGAAGAAGAGACAAACATACAAACTTTCGCCTTTATAATATTAATAATATACGCGTATAGTGTGATCAAAATCAGTACTACTGTCTCAAGGTTATCAGGTTGTTTGTTAGCTGCGGTATCTTAGACTCATTACGGTTATTTATTTATTTATTTGTCTTAACTATGTAGTTCTTTTCAATTCTTCTGATGACCGGGACCTGATGCTAGAACTGATTAGGGTCCGCGGATAATTTAAAAATAACAAAGAAAAAAAATACCGTCAATTTTAAGGAAAATCTGCATCTTTCTGTGTTCTATGCTTGACCATTATAGATTTGATAAAAAAAAAAACTAATAGACAAAAAATTGGCAATTTCTATTTTGAAACGGTTTAGTTTGGGGTACGGTGTGTTATAGTCAAATCAGTCAGAAATGAAGGGAACAACAACCTCTTAGATAATCTAGGTCGACTTAACCATTATCCCTGTATATATTATACAATTACTATATAATTTACTAGCTTCTGCCAGCGACTTCGTCTGCAGTACTGTTTCACCCGCGTGCAACGTCACAACATCTTTGGATGCGGTAGTGCGATTCTCTAAAATACAAACTCGAAAAGGAGTCTCACTAAAGTGATCGCGCTCACTTTGATAACGAACTAACTTGTCATTGGTTTAGTATTCGTTCGCTGTGGTGACGTCACCGGCGTGTTCGTGTTTAACAGAATACCATTTTGTAATCTCACTGCGGATTCAGCTTTAGCATTACGAAGTGAGGCTTAGAGAATCGCACTGCTGCTCTGTTTTCGAGTATTGTCGCGTGATGCTATTTAGCCTATGCTATTCCTCATAAATATGGCTATCGTAACACAAAACAAAATTTTCCAGTCTGAATGGAGCGGGACAAAAAAAACGAAAACCATTTGAAAAAAATACTTACGTTGAGCGTTCCCAATCAGCTTGTGCGCATGTCCTATGATTGGCCACGCGCCAGGGTACACCGGTGGTGACATGGGATGACGTGGTTTCATCCAAGACCACAACGCGAACACAACACTCCATATTAGTATCAGCGCTACCAGCAACATGCTGTGAGGATCTTACGAGGGGCCGATACTGTGTAAAGTAAACCAGTCCGGTTGTTTCGGTTTCTTTATATAGTGTCTATCTGTCTGTTACTTAATTACCTGGTCAAATTATAACTGAGTAAATATAACTGAGTAATTATATCACGTTGTGATGGCTTAGTGGTTAAGGCACCCACCTCTCATGCACGAGGTTGTGGGTCCGCAACCGGACACGGGCAAGTACCAATGTGTCTTTTTCTAATTCAAAATGTACTTTCTAAGTTTATCTTGGAAATCACTGACATCGGTGAAGGAAAACATCGTGAGGAAACCTGGACTTATAATTAATATAAGTCTGAAATTGCCAATACGCCTTGAGCAAGCGTGGTGATTAATGCTCGTGCCTTCTCTGTATGAGAAGAGGCCTTTGCCCTGCAGTGGGACAGTTAGAGGCTGGTATTATTATTTTATATTATAATTATATCACGGTGCACCTATTGTTCTGTGTGCTTTAATAGAATATTAAATACCAAAAATAGCAAACAATCTGCTAGTTGTAATTGAATTTAGTTACTTATCCCTTTGTACCAATAAAACTATTCAACTTTTACCATGTTTTCTTTTTAGGGTTCCGTACCCAAAAGGTATAACCCTCCATTTTGCTTCACCGTAGTCGGGTAAAAATGGGACTCCGCTGTCCGGCCGTCCGTCTGTCCGTCTGTCACCAGGCTGTATCTCATGAATCGTGACAGTTAGACAGTTGAAATTTTCACCAATGATGTATATCTATTGCCGCTACACCAACAAATACTTAAAACCAAAATAAAATAAATATTTAAGGGGGCTCCCATACCCACATATTTTTTAGGTCTTTTTAGCTCGATATTGATAACAGCGATAGGTAGATGCCTGAAATATTCACAGAATATTTCAGGTATCGGCATCTTTTATATTCACTTTTTTTAGAGATGGGAAATCATCAAATGACCCCAACCCCCCCCCCCCCTGGGCGGGACGGGAGGGAGTGTCGGACTTTTACTGACTAAAAACCATCTATGTTCCTTCATGGGCCCTTTGCGTTCCGGGGGCTCGGTATTTCTTTCGAACAACCCGCAGCCCCGGCAGGCACTGGCCCTTAGTGGCCCCTTCGGGTGCTGACAGCTCTGTGCGCGGAACATGAACGCGCCGTCGACACGGTCTGTCGTTAGTTAACGTACGGACGGTGAGCTAAACCCATTGCTCACCGTCCACAGACCCGTGTCTACGGTATTCGCCTGTGGGAGGCGCAATGGTGCCGGTACTGGCAGTCCATTGCACCCCCCTAAACAGCCGTTGTGGCGACGGTGGACGCGGCGTCAGCGGTGGCTGCGGGTGCGGCCACGGCGACAGTGGCGGCGGCAGCGGCAGTGGCGGCGGCGGCGGTAGCGGTGCGGGGCCTTCCCCCGGCCCTGGCGGGTACGGCGCAGGCCTTGCCCCCAGCCCGGTGATCGGCCGGCTTGTTAGCCCCCGCACATGCGTCGCAGTGCGGCGGGGCATCACAAGCCGCGGCCTTGTGACCGGGCTGACCGCAGCGGAAACATAGGGCGCTTGATGATGAAGAAGTAGGACAGTTAAGGGAACTCTTCAACGGTTTACAGCAGCTACCTTGTGTTTGAAGGTAATACATTGATATTGATGATTAAGGTTCTAAAAAAAATAATTTAATATACTCATATTCAAAATAAAAAAATAATATATCACAATTTTTAAACATGACATTTATAACAAATTAAAATTCATTTATTTGCCAGAATGTAGGTTTACTAAGTATGACCTTAAAATTATAATAAGGCCCATTTACATTTTACCAGTTAATGTGGTATGCAAATATTTATTTTTATTGTAAGTTTTAACATTCAAATCAATTATTAAATAAGCCAAAAGTTAATGGTAAGAATGAACGATCAAATGTCTAAGTGCGAGTCGGACTCGCCCACCTTGGGTTTTTTTTTAATAAATACATTTTTATTCTTTTATTATATTATGAATATTTAAATATCATAAAAAATAATTTAAATCTGTTTAAGCTTGTACTAATGACGTTCTTTCATACGATACCCCACATGCCACGGAAATACGTTTCGAAATATTGAAATACGTTTTTTGAAAACGGCCGTATCTCTTTTTTTCGAGTTAACTTATAAGTTTGATTTTTTCACGGCTTCAAGGGACTGTAGACCTTAGTATTTGTTAAACTAGACACCTTAACGCGTTCCCGAGGTAAAGGGTGGTGACAGACAGACAGACAGACGGACAAACGGACCAAGGGCTCCGGTTTCTTTTTGAGGTACGGTAAAATAAAAATGACGAAATAATAATACCAAAGCACAGATTTGATAATTATTATATTGAAAATAATTGAACAATTAAACTGCCCCGTTGGTCTGGTAGTCGCAAGCGCGACTGCCGAGCGAGGGGTCCCGGGTTCGATTCCCAGGTCGGGCAAAATGTTATTGGGTTTTTCCATTAGGAATTTTTCAGTAACAACCCGGAGTTTGGAAGTTGGTATTGTGACACCCCCGTGCCTCAGAAAGCACGAAAAGCTGTTGGTCCCGGCTGTCATTCGCAGATCTTTGGCAGTCGTTACGGATAGTCAGAAGTCAAGAAGTCTGACAACCAGTTTAACCAAGAGGTATCGTGTTTCCCAATTACTGGGTTGTGGAGGTCAGATAGGCAGTCGCTCCATGTCAAACACTGGTATTCAGCTGCATCCGGTTAGACTGGAAGCCGACCCCAACAAAGTTGAGAAAAGGCTAAGCAGATGATATAATGAAAATAATGTTATTGTTGTCATATGTGTGACACAATAAAAATGATGAATGATGAATATTCCATGGAATTTGTACAAAATTTATGAGCGTGCACGAGGCGAAAGTAGTATGTAAAGATCGTAGCAGGTGGCGTTCTGTGGTTTCTGCCTACACCCATGGGAAAAAGGCGAGAGTTTATGTATGTATGTTGGCTTGCCAAGTACATTTTATAAGTTCGACTATTACTCGTAAGCTTGTAAAACCTTTTAGCTGCGATAGTTTTATTTTTAAGGTTATAAAATACACCGTTATTACATCGTGCTGAAGTCGAATAACAGGATCAAGACCAAATTCACCTAAGAGTCGAGCGGTTGGAATCTAACCACGGCGTGAGTTTCAACTCCTTTGTAGTGAGGGTGCCGACTGAACATCTTTCGATTTTCAAGAAGGAGTAATTTTGCCCGAGAGATGTAGTGATAAGGCGATTCCGAGGCCGGATACCCGACACCGCGCTACACACGACGCCACCGTCTTTACGTGTGAAGTAGTTTTTAATTAAATGTAATTACATGGTTTACGTATAGTATTTTTAAGTTATTGCATGTACTGAAATATGTGAAAATACATATTTCAGTACATGCAATAACGACATGCAAATACGGACTTTGATGCCTGATTTAAATAAATAGATAAAATAAAACAAAAGTTCATGGTCAAAGTTAAAACAGTTTGCTAAAAAACTCAATAAGAATATCTATAAGCCTAGTATTTTTAAACTTATTGAATTAATTAGATCTAATCAGATTTTGTTTCATTTAAATTACCTGGCCTTCAAACTTACATAACTCTCTTTAATAGTAGTCTAGCCTGCATGCGACTTTGTCCGCGTCAAATTTTATGAATTATTCCACGGATTCCCGGGTCGAGCAAAAAGTGTTATTGGGTTTTTATATGAAATTCTCAGTAGCAGCTCGGAGTTTGGATTTGTGCCCGGTTAATGGCAATAGGCTCGCCCCCTATTACATGGGACCTAAATATACCGGCGAACTGTGGGTGTACATTGGGTACACCTCTGCCCAACAAGTCGGGGAAAATAGGCGTGATGGTATGGTATTTGGCATAGTGCATCTGTCAGTAATAAGCTGTTATTTTGACATTACAAACAGAAACTCGAATTTTGATTTGATTTTATAAAGGAGAAACCCATTTATGGTCCTGGCCGTTACACGAATGAAATATGTACCAAAAAAATCTAAGTACTATTTTGCTTAATTAACCCATTTAAATCTTAGCCTCAATTACAATGGCCAAGTCTAAAAAAAAGTACATTTCTATTTTTGTGTTTTAAACAACCTTTGTAAACCGTTACAGCACTTATTTCATTATACGTCACTTACTTTGCAAACACTGGCATTAAACAATAGAGCGTACCCCTGGCGTACCCTAAGAATCTAATCGATTAAGCGGATATCAATAATTACAAATCATAATTCAATAATACTTCATTATTTTAGTATAATTGCTTTTTAGATATTAAAATCTGGAATATAATTATTTTTAAACGTCAGCACAATAAAAAAATCATTAAAGGAAATAAATAATCGAATAAATCGATTTCAACTCGTATTGCACATGAACTGCACTAGTAAACGGCAAAATGTCAATGTCAACGTCTGTCAATTGTCATCGTTTTATTTAGTGCCATTCGCTTTTCATATCTTATTCATATTCGTTATATATATTTGCGTTAGTGAATGTGTTTTTCGAATTCTCGAGATTAATTATAATATTAAACCTCTGCTCGAATACTGGACTCCGCAACTGATTGCCTTCTGACTGACCCTCGCTTGCATATTGGACACCGTAGCCTGCCATTCCTGCTGACCTTTGCTGGAAAACCGGATCTGGATATTGCTCTTCTGACGATTAGTTAATACGGTACCATGAGCTTGTGCATTAATTGTGGAATAGCAACGGACCGCTGCAACACAATAGGAAGGCAATTACCTCTTGCACAATTCCTAGATAATATATTATTATATTATGATAATCCTAACGAAGAAGGTGATTAATAAAACCCTATCTCAATAATACGGTTTTTTTATTTTTATAAACCTATTGTTGCAATCTCAGTTTACTGTAATTTGAGATAGCATCAAATCCCCTAGTAGTAAATACAAATCAAATCAAATCAAATCAAATCAAAGCATTTATTTCAATTAGACCATTTACAGGCACTTTTGAATTGTCAAGAAGTTACAGTTTAAAATTGAAGCTAGTTGCTCGTTCCAAAACGTAGGTCTCTATGGAGAAGAACGAGCAAGAAACTCCATGGACACTCTTTTCCTTCCATTTGGTTTTTACAAAGTCTTGGTTACAATATTCTTGTTGCTTCTATATGTGAAAACAATGAAGGTGAATATAAAAAATAACAAAATTATAATAACGATGTAAGACATGGCAGTTAAGAGATGACCAATCCCAACTGACAGCACCCGTTCACGAGTATGACGCGTGCATCAGCACCGTTTAGCTCAACCATCTTGAAGGGAACCAAACGATCCAACCCACGCGCCACCGTCAGCAAGACATTAAAGTGAGCATGACAAAGCTCTCAACTGCCATGCTCAGTGTCCAACACATAGTAACTTAACAAGTAAATGGCTCCATGGTAGTCACATTTACAAAATTGAAATAAATGATGTAAAATTATACAAAACTAAGGTCATCAGCGAACCTTTTCAAAAAATAAACTGTAGTAAGTAGAAAAAAAAAATCAGTAAAAATTATAATAACGGTATACGTTATTAAGGTCAATAAAAAAGGTGCTAATAACATCGTTATATTTAGAAAAAAAAAAAAAGTATATTAATTTGTGTGCCCAAGTGGCTGTGGAGCAGGACTAGCATTAAGCCAAGCATTTTTATCATTTATATAATCTTCTAATTTGTAATATGCTTGACTACATAGTGTGCGTTTTATACATGTTTTAAACTTTCTCTCATTTAGTTCGAGAATATTGAGCGGTATTTTATTATAACATTTTACACAAAACCCCATAAAAGAAGTGTGTACTTTTGACAATCGAAAACTTGGTTGCTCTAATTTATTCCTATTTCTAGTATTAAAATTATGTCTATCACCAACTTTTCTGAAATGATGAAGATTTTTCCGAACATGCATAATGTTTTCATATATATATTGAGAAGGTACCGTCACAATACAATGTTTAAAAACAATACAATGTTTAAAAATGCAAGCCATTAGTGATGCAAGTGGACCTTCAGCTTAGGTTTTCAGGAATATTAATCTGAATTCACCGCTTTTTATGTAAGCAGGTACCTAAACCTCATCATGATAGGTTGCAAGCACTACAGCTCGGCGCATGTGCATTTCATATTTACGTAGAAAACAGACTCAAAAAACATATTTTTATTTAAATATCGTTGTGGCTGAACGATCGGTGTGCGGCATGTAGCGGATTCGATTCCCGCACGGAACAAATATTTTGTACTAGGTAACTAGGTACATGTAGTTTTTCCGGGTCTGGGGGTTTGTGTATGTGAGTCTAAATGTTTGTAAACACACCCACGACACAGGAAAAATTCCTAGTGTGGGGCAGTTAAAAAAATTAAAAAAATAACCTAACACGTTACAAACATTGTCTGATTTTACCAATTTGGCCATTGCTGAGAGACGTGAAAATTGGGCTCGTGAAATCTTCCTAAGGGCTTTAAATTATGGCGAAATTCCAGCTCTGTAACGCCAGGCCCAAGCCTTTATGGAGTTTGGGTTTCTCCTTTGTGTAAAGACTTATACACATAATTATCTTCCAAAATAAATTCTCTAAAATCTAAAATTTAATGATGGCAAAAATAGCATGAATGTTTCTTTCGAACAAAAAACACATTGTGTTTATTTAATTATTTAAATAATCTTTTGATTGCGAGGTTGCCTTGTTGACGATTGCACCTTTGGTCTAGTGGTCTCAAGCGCAACTGCCAAACGTAAGGTCCTGGATCGAATCCCAGGTCGAACAAAACCGTGTCCGGAATTAGGAAGTTGATGGTTTGTCACCCACCATGTGTTTAATGCCCGGTCCCATTATGAAAAACGAATAGTTTAACTTACCAGTCGCAATTCTTTTGATGGCTTGACTGGTCGTTTATGAAAATTCTTGTACCAATTTTGAATGGAAAAAATGTTTACAAAAATTATGGATGTAAACCTACCCGCATGCTGAAAAATAAACTTCAATAACAGCAAAAATACGAAAGAATTTGTTTGTTACTATGATTACATTTACCGGTCGGTAAGTTTTAGGAATCGGGCATGAGAGGAAAAATGTGGATTGTCTTTTCTCCATAGAAACGCTCTCGCCTGTTTTCTTTCTGGTTTCTGACTTTAATGCAATGATTTTTTCAGCGAATTAAACCATCATCATCATGTTTTCTTTTTAGAGTTCCGTACCCAAAGGGTAAAACGGGACCATGGATTTTTTTGCCGATTTTTTAGATAATGGTACGGAATCTTTTATGCGCTAGTCCGACTCGCACTTGGCCGGTTTTTTAATGATGCATTATTTTAAAAGCAATAGAACCGATAAAAAATAAGCAAAGTTGTCTATTTAAGTTTTTTCATATAAGTACCTAATTTTACAAAACCGGTCCTCCCGCGTTTCCTCTTAAAATCTTCAAATCAGAAAAGAAACATGTCTGAAACGGAAAATTATAATTTTAAATGAATTGAATGTATGTTTCATAAATATTTTCCTCGCTTGACTCTCATGTAAATTACTTAAATCTTTATAAAATAATGTAATGGAAGTGCAGTCAAAGTACTACCACTCCCCCCCAAACTTGAGCAACCAAACCGGCCTAGACAGGTTTTTAAAGGTTTTTAGTATTTTAATTAAATTATAATACTAAAATTTGTATGTATCTTTTCGAAATGCATGTACTAGCTACCGGTTATATAGAAACACGTTGTCTGAGAGTATCTATTAGTGTCTTGTGACACTAAGATAGGCATTAGCCTCCTTTGTAGTCAGAAAAAGGCAGCGCCTTATATTAATGTAATAATTACTTATCAATTAGCGTAACAACAGATTGATGAAGCTATAAAGTAATCCTCACTAAATAATTACTTTGAACGGGAACAGTCTGTCGTGAGATACAATGTCAATTATAATATTATCGTGTGTTTTGTTCGTATTGTGGTATTTGTGGTCTTGGTTGAAACCACGTTCTCCAACGTCACCACCGACGTACCCTGGAGCATTGCCGATCATAGGACATGCACACAAACTGATTGTAAGCGCCCAGGGTAAGTATAAGTGACAAAATCTTACTTTTTCTTCTCCTTCTTCTTTTTGTATCGATTGACTCAAAATGTTGTCCGACCAGTATTGAGCAACCTGTACAGCTCTATCATTGTCCTCGTATAGATCTTAAATGGTGCAGGTGGTTGTGCACGACGGGCAACTAAGGAGGTGACGCATGTCCTGTGATGGTGCTCCACACTGGCACTGCGTTTGGAATGTGAAGAATTTGGTCAAATTAATTTTACAGTGGCCAACTTCTTACTTATAATTATGATAAATGCGAAAGTTTGCGAGGATAGATGGATGGATATTTCGCACCTTTAGAATAGAAGTGGCGTAATCCAAAATTCTTGTTTTTTGGGAAATGCCAAAAATGTAAAAAAAAAATCGGTCATTTATGATGTTTTTGATTATAATTCTTTAGGCTAAGCGTCTGATGACACAAATTTTGTTATCAACCGTAGGGTAGGAATTGTTCTAATGATTGAATACTAAACCTGTAAGTAAAACTAATCAGAACCTTTAATAATTAATCATTGAAAAAAAGGTGTCATTTATTTCCCGAAATCATTTTATTATTTTTGGCTTATTTGACTTTGCGTCTATTCTTTACTTAAGAATCCAAAAAAAAATGGTGACTAAGTTAAAAAAAGCCGATTCATTTCTGATGTTATATTTTTGTTTAGTGGCTCATTTTGGAATATGCTAGTTTAATTATTGATGACTTGCTAAATTAATGGAAAGTGAAAAACAGGATATGCCTTTAAAATCGTGTATTTCGACATTTTTGTGTCACTAATCATCATTAATCACAATCAACGCTTGGGTACTGCTTCCAACATCACAATCATCATCACTTTTTACTTAAAAACATGTAATTATATTTGGTCTTCCTAATATTTTTTAAAAAGTACACAATCAGACTTGAAAAAATGCCTTAATAAATTCTTACAATATTTAGTACTGAGATCAGTCGGGTAACACAGAGTATACCCAATAGGGTGGAGCGCTCAATGTATGAAAAACATTTTTTTTTGGAATTTCTTTTTCGCGGGGTTATTAAAAGTTGCCAATATACTAAAACATTACGTATGTAAAATATTTTCCGAAACAAGCTATTAGAAGTACTGCCCCCAGGCCTTCGACTTTTCAAAAAATTACAAAAATCTTGAAGTTTTTATGACTCATAATAAAACAAATTAATTACCTTATTGTAACTTTTTAATGTACAATCAGTAGTAAATATACATAAAAACTAATCTACAATAATCAAAAACCCTATTTCATTGCGACTCGCTTCTAAAATATTTTCTAAAATCTCGATATTTGGCGCGATAAATCTTTTCACGCGATGCACTTAACCTGCTACTGGTACTAAAGCTCCAATTATAAGGTTGCTCGAAAGCAAGCTGGGACCTCCACTACAATGGCTGGCATGTCAACTACATGCAATTGAATTGACTTTAAAATATCTTTTATGACATTTAAGCGGTACAATCATGGGCCCAAAAAGTTGTAATAGATTAATAGTTGCACACTAAATAATTGTGAGTGAAAACCAGTCAAAGCATTTAGTGCGTTAACATGCTATTTGCCAGACATAACGAAGACCCGTTACGATCCAAGCACGAACCAAATATATATTTTTCGAAATGTGCCAAGCAATCAATAAAGGTCAGAGTCACGAAAGTTTGGCCAAACGTAAGCCTGGCAAAATATGTCACTCAAGGTTTCACGTTTCGACCAAAAACCCATCTAATAAACTGAAAATGTTGTCGGAGTACCTGGTAAAAGTCTAAGCTCCTGTGTGGTTCCATATTAAAAACGCATTGCATTAATGGAGCCAAACATTTGTTTGATATACGAGTAATTCAACTGTCATGATACCTGCCAGATAGTCTCAATCTGGTGATATATCCCGTGATACAGCAGATTGGGTATTATGGCCACTGTGAAAATATATTAATTGCCATGTTAACGGATGATCGAAAACACATTACAAAGGCAAAAGAGCTCTCCTTTTGCCCTTTAAAGAATTTTAAAGATTTTTGAAAGTTCTACTGGCTTTACTCCTTTGCGTATGATTGAATGACCACGATTCATTTTGGTGCACACGATTTTACGGATGTCATACATTGGGAAAACCCTATGGCACCGCCTCTTACCAAAATTATTCCTACCGAAGTGATTTTAGAAGCAATATCAGATTACCATAAAAGTACATTTCGAAATTTTATCACTTTTTCGCGGAATTCCATGTCACACTCAAGCAACCGAAAGATGCATAAAATTAGTGCAGAATCTTGCTCAACAGCCTGTGGACCAGTAAGAAGGGAAGGCTGGATTAGGAATAAGCTGGATTCGTGTTGTGTCGTGTGCGTAATGCATCTTCATTCAATACAAAAAAAAAAGTACAAAATTGAATAAATATTGTTTTTTTTGTCACTCCGGTGTCGTAAGAAGTAATTCTAAATATAATATTTTTTTGTCTATTTAGTTTCTTTACATCTTGTTTAACAGTAAACTGCACCATTTTAATTAAAAAGTATTGCGAGGAATTTTTATTTTATTTTTCTTTTGACGTAGTTTTTTCCTGATTTTTGAAAACTTCAAAGCTCTTGGGGCAGTACTTCCGCTAATTTAATTTAGTTGTCCCCATAATAAGTTTTAAACCTGATATCAAGAGGCAACTTTCCCGCACCCCGCCATTTCTAAAATCCAAAAATTTTAAGAACGCTCCACCCTAATACCCAACAGGGTATTATTTGGTATCCTGCCTTTTCGCCGAAAATTGTTTGGCAGATTATCACTTGCCAACCAAGGTTTCGCCGATGTTTCACTTTGACAACTAACGATTAGGAAATTTTTGTATGACGTTTCATTTGTCAGAATTATTGTTATGCAGATTATTATAATGACACAAAACATTTGGGACATTTATCATTTGTTAAACATTTCAACAACAAGGCCACTCAACTATTAGACGAATGACGTTTTGTCAGTGTTGTAACAGCTCCCTTTTCATACGTTGATATAATGATAAAAAATATTTTTTTATATACATTTTTTATTTAAATATCTCAAAAGGAACATGCAATCCTTAAATTGGGTGCAATGCAGAGCAGTTTTTCCTCTGATAGGATGAAAGAGCGAGCGAAGCGAGCTCGGTACTCTGGGCACCCCGACTCGGACAGGTTAGGTTAGAAGGGGATAGCGCCAGCCACTTCCTGGTTATTTTTTTTTGTAAACCCCTGAGCCCCGCGAAGCGGAGCTCAGGGGTCTTCAAAAAAACGCGCACTGAATGGATTAAGCCTCTAGGGCAATATCTGGCTCTATCTCAAGGCAAATAAGTAGGACAATCATTTTACAAAATTTACTCAAGTAACATAATTATATCAATAAACTTGAACCGTATTATAGATTGGGTAAACAATAAACAAATAAATGAATCGCAAACTAAAACATTCTGCTACTTGAAAGTTGGCATTTTAAAAAGTGTCATGTCATATGAAAAGCAGACCAAACTTACAGTTGGTAACTGTGAGTTTGGGAAATAAAACAAAATTATATGATAAGTTGGCTAATGATTATTCGGCAAAATAAAATTCTGCGAAACGTTGGTTGGCAAGTAAAAATCTGGCAAACAATTTTCGGTGAAAAGGCAAAAATCCGTATTATTTACTATTTATTTTGAATCCCCTTTTGTCAAGCACTTCTCAGTAAAGTTACATATTGTTGAGGTATTTAAATAGGCCCAGACCTTAAGTTTCTTTTTATCTCTTTTTCTATTAAACTATGTGCATTGTCCCCTTCGTTCTGTGTATGTCTCTTAATCAAATATTTATGCGTTATTGATTGAATGTTGTCAAAATTGGCCACTGCATAAGAGTATAAACTGGCAATATATTTATTTTTGTTTTGACTATTACAATTATCTGAATTAAATGAAATAACAGAACAGACAAAACATAAAATATTTTTTCACTAATGGACTTTAAATAATCCGTCGCCTTATCCAAGGATAGTTTTAAATAGTTTTCCTTATCACACTTTTCGGATGTATTTTGAATGGGTACACCCTTTATAGCAGAATTTTTTAAGTCATAATTTTATTTTGTATAACAACTGATAGCATACATCTCTTTTCGCAGAAAGTCATTTAGCATCACTCATTTAGCAAATATTTATAACTCATAATTTTGTAAGGAAGAATCCTCATTACGCATAAATTTCATTTCCATAATAATTAAAAAGTAGAACCATCATATCGCAGAAAGTTCACAGTCAGAATTGTCTTTTGGCATACATTTCGTATCAAAGTCCCTAGAGATAGATCCAGAGCCCTCGAGGCTTAAAAGGCATAGTCGAGGAGCACCGACACGCGGGGCCCAACGGTTTGAAAAAAATATAACCACGAAGTGGATGACGGGTTCTGTTCGGTCGCTTCGCTCGCTCTCTAGCCCCCTCATCTCCTTCTAACCTAACCTGTCCGAGTCGGGGTGCCCAAATTCCCGAGCTCGCTTCGCTCGCTCTTTATAAACGCTATACTAAACGAAAATATGCAAAATTATAAATATTCCAAAGGTTTTCAAATGATGCCAAATAAAATGCACCCATTTTGATTACTAGTATAACCTTCGGAGCTTGCTGTTCTCATCTCTTTACACTGTTCTTCCATTGTATTTTCATTCCGGATATTTAATAGTTGCAAAATGTGATCTGCTCTTTTTTTTATTATTAATCTCAAACTTTAACTGAAATAAAAATAAAAAGACTCAATTGCAATAAAGCCACAACATTCAGTAAAGAATAAACATATTTACGTATACGTCTCCGTAGTCATAAAATCGGTTAGTAGAGTACAGCCACAATATTAAATAAAGCTCAATCATTTACGCAACGTTTAGTAATAAAATGACGGCAGTAGCAATACGACACCAAAATAATACTTTCATTTAATATTAAAGCGCCCGAAGCCAAAAAGAGTCATTGCAAAGTTAAATATGGAACAAATAACTTACCTTACGTTTAGTATTAAAACGGCGGATTACAGTTTACGTCGCTTACGGAGCAACCGCACGGCACCCAACGTTTAGCACTGTCCATGTAACCCTGAATGGGCTCCTTCAATACCGAAAAACGCGCGGTAAGAGCGTGATTTGAAAGAGACGGAAACAGTACGTTTTTCCTTTTCTGGTCTAAAAGAGTCTGTTTATTTTTAATAAACTGATAGAATACATGTTTATAAGTCGTTTGATGTATAAAAGTCATTTTCTTAGAATTTTGAGTTAAGCCACTTTCATTCTAAAGGTGCGATTTGTTGCTCTTTCACACTTAAACAGTTGAACGGGTCTGGGTGAAATTAGCACTGAATAAGATGGCATTGTGGTCTAACACATAGAGATACACACAGAATACTTTTTATTCCGGAAAAATGTACGGTTCCCGTGGGCTAATATATCAAATTTGACGCGGAGGAAGTCGCAGGCAGAAACTAGTGTTTTATAATTTTATACAAATTCCATTTGTAGCTACAAAGAAAATATGAACTTTAAAGGAAAACTGAACAGAAAAAGAATAAGTCCAGTACTATTGTATGTCGGGACCCATTATTAGGAAGATACAAGCCAGTCCAGATTTTCAATAGATCCCGACTGTTACTTAATACAATTCTAGAGTACTGGATTTGTTTTTGACGCTCTCTGCGTTCAGTACCTTTAACACCGCGGTTTAAAATGCTGGTGGTGCTGCCTTACATTTGTAGTCAGAAATGTTTACAGATGCGTAATTATGTTGATTGATTTTACGTAAGGCGACTAGCAAAAGGAATTTATATGGCAGATGTGAGTGACAATACCGGGAGAGACCGGGGACCACATTATATGCGAAACAGGTAGACAGATAGTAGTAGATCTCTTTGTAAAGGAGCTCGTCCGCGAAAGTACTATCACCTATCTATTTCTGCAATATAGCAACGTTGCTGTGTCCCAGTTTGAAGGGTATCGGTGTTGATGAAATAAGAGTCACATAAGACATTTCAATATTGTTAAGGCCTCTGGAATTGTAGATATCTATTAGGCAGAGGTGATTCTTTAAAATAAAGTGGACTGTCGGCTGGTTTTTTTTATGGTCTGTGTAAAGGTGCGTTCACATTTATTTTGTGACATTTTACCGAGCCGAACACCATGACTGTGACAAGTCTGTACCGATAGTGTGGACGGGATTTGTTACACGAACAGATGTTACGATCATTTATCCGTCTCATACTCCCATACAAAATATTTCAATCAAAAATAAGTACGCCCGAACATTGTACATAATACCAGTAAAAAATATGGATGGTGTTTTGGTTTTGTCACGGCCAAATGACGCGGTACTGTTTCGGTGTGCGGAAGACATCCACACTGCCGTTTGAGTCACTTGCACAAGACCGCGTGTTCTCGCACTGGTACGTAGACGGGATTAATGTATCGGGAAAATGCATATCGTAACAAGAAAATATCCGCCCCCCGCCACCCGCACCTCTTTGAGAAATCATTGCAACAACAACAACATTTTTGAAGGTTAATGGTAAAAGCAATTAACATCCACCCGTCCACACTATCCGTAACAAGTCCACGACAATGTCACGGTGTTCGGTTCGGCGAAATATCACTAATGTGGAGGCACCTTTACCTACTAGTTCGTAGTTGTAAGTTTTTCTGATCTGTTTTTATGAACCATGAATATTTTAATAAACAGTATTCCATTTTATAATGTACATGTTTTCAGACATGTGGATGCAAGAGAAAAACATGTTCAACTATTGTTTGCAGAATGAAAATGTCACTGAAGTCCGCTTCGGACCCCATCATCTATTTAGTAAGTTTATTCTATGCTAACCGTTCGGGGAATACAGGGGTGATGGCATAATGAAGATGAATGTTACAATACCTCATTTACTGCTAACTTTTATCATTTAACAAGATACTTCCTTATTTTCAATTATAGATTATTGACTGCCTCGTTGGCTGATGCTGGTCCTGAGTGCGACTGTTACGCTAGAGGTCCTGGGTTCGATTCCCAGGTCGAGCAAAAAGTGTTATTGGGTTTTTGTATGACATTCTTAGTAGCAGCTCTGAGTTTGGATTTGTGCCCGGTTAATGGCAATAGGCTCGCCCCCTATTACATGGGACCTAAATATACCGGCGAACTTTGCCTAACCCTTCGGGGAATACAGGCGTGATGGATGGTTTCAATTATAGTGCAGCGTTGCCCTTTGATTGTATTAACATTAATTATTAATAATATTTTGTTTCAGTACTAACAGACCCTGATGATTGTCTTACGGTGGCAAATAAATGTTTGGAGAAACCATACTTATACAATTTTGTAAAGGCGATGTATAACAGAGGACTCGTTACTGCCGATGGTAAGTAGGTAGCCACTCGTCGATCGTATCAACATTTACTATTAGCAAAGGATAATAACTGGCAGACCTGACTACTAACCATAGGGTTCTGGACTCCCAAACGTAGACATTCCATTAGCAATTTCTAAGCAGCAACCCGGAGTTTAGAAGTTGGTGGTATGACAACCTGGGGTCCCCAGGCACCGTAACCAAAGTATTCTCAAACTTTCGATAAAATTGCAGCTCAATGCAATATAAAGTATTGTTAGAAAAAATATTATTAAAAATCATACGTTAGCCACGAAGCTAATTAATCCGACCATTTTCGTCTTAATTTGTTCATACTAACGGTTAAAAAGCAAATTAAATCCTTGTTAGTGTTAATTTTTAAATAAAACTGCGCAGTGTTACGCCGTACTGGCGCCATCTACAAGCATGAGTCAAGTGGATCTAAGTATTACTTTGGTCTACTCAATCTAAATATTTATATAACTCAAAGGTGACTGACTGACTGACATAGTGATCTATCAACGCACAGGCCAAACCACTTGACGGATCGGACTGAAATTTGGCATGCAGGTAGATGTTATGATGTAGGCATCCCCTAAGGAAGGATTTTGATCAATTCTACCCCCAAGGGGATAAAATAGGGGATGAAAGTTTGTATATTAAAAACGCGAACGAAGTCGCGAGCAGAAGCTAGTGATATATATAATACAAGGTGTTGATTTGCATCCTCGTCAAATTTTTGGAGCTCGTCATAAAAATAAGAAGTAATCAAATATAATTACGATACCTGGTTAATCCGTACTAATATTATAAATGCGAAAGTAACTCTGTCTGTCTGTCTGTCTGCCTGTCTGTCGTTCTGTCTCTTCTTCACGTCTAAACCACTGAACCGATTTCAATGAAATTTGGTACAGGTATAGTCTGGGACCCGAGAAAGGACATAGGATAGTTTTTATCCCGGAAATCCCCCGGGAACGGAAACTATTAATCCAGGCGGACGAAGTCGCGGGCAAAAGCTAGTATTTAATAAATACTTGTTTTTTTAGTTGTAACTAACAAATAACAGTATTCCAGAATACACCTCTTGTAAAAATCAGAATCGCCCAGTTGCGTATGCGGTAGGCAGAGTTGTCGCGCGGCTATATCAATGTGTGAACAGCGCCTAAGCCTTTTGCCAAGATGGCTAGTTCGAATTCAAAAATCACGTCAAAAAATTTAAATTTCGAAACCAATTTATTTTATTATTGATTCATGTTAAGAATCACGAGCACAGTTAACTGCTTGAATTTGACGAGGTTGCAAATCAACACCTTGTATGAAAGTCAAGTCAGTAATGTTGAACAAAGGAAAAATAGATAACGACTGCTTGAAATCTGTATAATGAACGCAACTAAGCATATGCTTGGCCTAAGCAAGATTCCTGTCTTTGTTGCACAACTGTTATACTACACGTGCAAATTAGGGATAGGCACAAATCTAAGCCAAACTAAGTGCTAATTAACATTTTATATAATCTCGGCTATTATATTCATAATAGTGAATAGTGTGTACATTGACTTTGAATTATGGTAATGTACATGTATTTTTTGTTTTGCTTTGCTGATAGTGATTCTTAAGATTTCTATGTAACTATTATATTTCTACCCGTGAGAACCTGTAATTGACTGAAAGTATCATAATTATTCAACTTTTGTGTCCATTAATGTAAAGCTGTTGGCTTTGCATCTGATTAATGAATAAATAACATACCATCACGCTTGTATTACCTGAAGGGTTAGGCAGAGGTGTACCAATGTACGCCCACAGTTCGCCGGTATGTTTAGGCCCCATGTTATAGGGGGCGAGCCTATTGCCATTAACCGGGCACAACCTTGATCCTAACTCCGAGCTGCTACTTAGAATTTTGTAGAAAAACTAAATAACAATTTGCTCTACCTGGGAAACGAAGCCAAGGCCAATAATAATGATAATTTATTTAATTTTAGCTAAGTACTTTTGAGACTCCAGTATTATAAGCTTGTCAAACAATAAATACCTAACGACTAAATTTCTTTTAACATGCGACTTCCAATAAATGCTTGTTTGCCCGACAATAATGAAAATGTTCATGTTTTTTTAATGTTCATGTTGTTGTTATGTTCTATATAATGTTTGCTTATCCTTAGAATCAGTATGGAAGCCACACAGAAGACTCCTAAATCCAGCTTTCAATCAACAAGTGCTGCAAACATTTGTGGGAGAATTCATAATCCAAGCCAAGAGTCTTGTCGCTCAGCTGTCTACTGAAGTAGGAACAGGGTCGTTTGATGTGCAGCCGTACTTGATGAGCAGTATAATGGCAACTGCGTGTCGTAAGTTAAAATACAGTAATATTTTTTAAAACGAGAGATCTCAAACATCTTATTTTGTCAAGCTAAACAATTGTTTTTATTCGATAAGAGCGCGCCGTGATGTAATTGCGTCGGAAGAGTGATGGGGTCAGCCTATAACAGACGGGCTGGGTCGCCTGGGTGAGCGTGTAGCATTGGGCAAGCCTTCTAGTACTCTATATTAGAAGTCGTAAAAGAAAACCGTGTGGGTTTAAGTAGTTAGAGTATGACAGAGGGCCAGCCGCAGGGCGGGATACCATGAGGGGCAATCCACATACTGTAAAATCTTTTAAGTGCACAATAGACGTGCAAACAAGAAAGTATGCGTACTTTATGCCCACGTGTCACTCTAAGTCCACGAACTTTTAGAGTGGAACAGGGGCATACAGGGTCCTGATGCTAATGTTAATTTTCCAGGGACCACATTTGGGCTCAAAACTGAAGAAAATAGACAAGCTATGAAAAACTACGCCCATGCATTTGAAAACTTAATAAGTGTGTACCTTTGCAGAGTTCAGAGAGTCTGGTTACATTTGCCATTCATATACAATTGGAGTTCATACAAAAAGAAAGAAGACAACCTCATGAAAGTCATGAAAGACTTTACTAAAGCGGTAAATACGTTTTATTATCTAATATACAAAGTCGATTGACTATTTGTTGCTAATGTATACTAATATTATAATCTGTGAGGTTGTTGGGGATCTACTAAATCGATTTTGAAAATTCTATCCCAATAGAAAGCCACTGTAGTTGTGAGTATATTATAACATCACTATATAACATAGGCTATAAAGCATAACATTATGACCCACGGGAGTGAAGCAGTAACCAAAGACGTATCTTGAAGCGGTTGAAATAAGCCACGCGGACAAAGCCGCGGGTAGTTCGCAAGTTAAATAAATTATAAAAGTAAATTGTTTTGTTTAATTCTTATTTTTCTCTTCGACCTTAAATCAACATTAAGAGTGTGGCTCACACACTGATTCGTTATCTTTTAAATGTTATAAGTGACCATCTTTTTCTTTTTTTAAGAGTGTGTAATCATCAAATAACTTCTTCCTTTTGAACGGAGCGGTAGGGAGTGTCAGACTCATACTGACTAAATCCCCATTTGGCGGTAATTCTTTCGAACAAATTCCCCAACCTTATAGCAGGCACTGTCCCTAGCGGACCCCGTCTATTTTATAGTGCTGATATTTCTTTGAGGCGCTCGTGGAACACAACCCGCCGCCGAACCAACACTCGCGGTCCGCAGGCCCGCACCTATGGTGACCGGGCGTCGCGGGAGTAACTACTCCACGAGAACGAAGTCGTGGGCAAAAGCTAGTGTGTTATAACTGACTTACGGCAATACAAACTGGTTTATTATTTATATTTTTTCAGGTTATCACTAATCGTAAATCTGATTTAAAATTAAATGACAGTTCGGACAACACCAAAGACACTGAATCAGGTAAAAAAATGCCTTTATTTTGGAAAGTATCTATCTATGTCTATGCATTCTTATATTTTAGCTTCAGCCTTTTAACCAGGCTAACAGAAACAGTTGATGTATCTTTCTGCAGTTACTGTCATCTACCTTTTTTACACGTGTTTCTAAAACCAAATACTGTTGGAACAGGGGGCTGCGATTCCGGGGCTGCGGGTTGTTCGAAAGAGATACCGCGCCCCCGGAACGCAAAGGGCACATGAAGGAACATAGACGGGTTTTAGTCAGTAAAAGTCTGACACTCCCTCCCGCCCCGCCCATGGCGGGGGAAGTTACCTATTTGATGATTTCCCGTCTATAAAAAAAAGGGGGCTGCGATTAAGGAAACCAATTAAAAAAAAGTTTTTTTTTTGCTTATTCCTTTGCTTGGTATATATATTATTATTATAATATCTGTAAAAAATCATCTTTGCAGTCTTAACTGATCTTCCGTCCGTCACATTTTGAATTGTTTCATGGTATCCCAAATATTTAACTGTAGCAAACGCCATCTCTCTCGTTTACATCTTATATAACTTTTAGCTCTATCACACAGCCATGATTTCATTAAAATTACATTCCTAAATGACGAACAGAATGTTTTAGCTTGTGTTTCTTTTCCAGAACAGTTTAAACCATTACTAGATCGTATGCTAGACTTAGCTGACAAAGATGATGCTTTCTCTGAAGATGAGATCAGGGAGCACTTGGATATTATTGTAGCAGCCGCATACGACACTACAGCTACAACACTAACATTCATTTTGATATTACTTGGGTCACATCAAGATGTACAAGAACGAATTTATAAAGAGTAAGTTATTAATGAAAAGGGAGGACCAGTGTTGTAGATATTAGTGAAGTGAATGCTTTACTATTTTACAATATTCATGAAGTGATTATAACCATTTAAAATCACTTAATGAATATTCTTGTTGTTTTGATTATGTTTAGAAATTTTGTAAACAGATTACACGAAGTTCTCGGGGATCAGGAGAGAGATTTGAACAGGAACGATCTTCCAAAGCTTGTGTATATGGAAGCGGTGATAAAAGAAGCTTTGAGATTGTATCCTCCAGTACCAAGGATCGCAAGATGTTCATCCACAGATGTTCAGTTGAGTATGTATTCTATTTTTAACACGAATAACGAACTTAAAAGTCTACATTTTACAAAGCTGTCCCGTTGAGCTCGTGGTTGCAAGCACGACTAATGAGCGTAGGTCCTGGGTTCGATTCCCAGGTCGGGCAAAAGGTGTTAAAGGATTTTTCCATTAGGAATTTCTCAGTAGCAGCCCGGAGATTGGTAGTTGGTGGCGTGATACCCCCGTGCCTCTGAAAGCACGTCTTCTTCTTTATTGTTTGGGTAGTAAGGTCTAACGATCCCACACCCCAGTGCCAGAATTTCCAAACCACCTCAAGGGCCTCTGACATGGTTAAATATGTCAGTGATGTCCAAGATAAACTTAGAAAGGACATATGAATTACAAAAACGGCACATTGGTACTTGCCTGTGCCCAGTTGCAAACCCACAACCTTGTGTATGAGAGGCGGGCTCCCTAATTTCAGGGCCATCGACGAAACGGCACGGCTACAACACTGTAAAAGCCGTTAGTCCCGGCAGACATTTGTAGATCTTTGACAGTCGTTATGGATAGTCAGAAGCCGGAAATCCCAACAACCAGTCTTACCAAGAGGTATCTTGTTGCCTCGTACATGGTTTGTTAAGTCAGATAGGCAGCCACTGTGAAGCTCTCGTATTCAGTTGTATCCGGTTAGACTGAAAGCCGACTTTAACATAAACGACAGATGCTCCCAGTCTGCCGCCTGCAGGTCACCTCTCATGGACGCTATAGCTTATTTTATTTTGCGTGCAATATATTTACTTATTAATGTTTTTTGATACATTTCAGAAAAGTTCGTATTACCATCCGCGAATAGTACTTACGTGATATCGGTGTACGGTCTCAACCGCCATCCGATGTGGGGCGCAGATGCCGATCAGTTTACACCCGAGCGGTGGCTGGACCCTGCCTCCTTGCCTGCAAATCGTAGTGCATTTGCTAGCTTTAGCCTGGGCAGGCGAAACTGTATCGGTAACTGTTTTTTTTTTTAGACAATTATATTACAATTATTTTTAATTCAAGTTGCAGCAGTTTGCAAAACCTGAGATAAACTGTTCTTTCTTTGCAGGTAAATTATATGGCATGATAGCGGTCAAGACAATTCTAGCACACATTTTGAGGGCATATCGTATCGAAAGTGATATTCAAAAGTTGGTGATGCGATGTAATGTATTCCTAAAACCAGCAACTGGACATGAAATAAGTTTGGAAACAAGAACATAAAATGATGTGCCTACATAACACCCTTAGTTATTGTTACTGCGAAGGGGAATTAATTATATACAACTATTCTTATAAATAATAAATACAATAGAAAAACAATAAGGAAGTGTTCAAGGAATATGTAAATATATAATAAAAGTGTTTAAGTTCGTTTTTTTAGGACCTCCGCCCACGTCCGATTTTTTGTAGCACCGTCAATCGGACTGTCATCGGGACCCACTTTTTGTAGGTCATGTGCGTTGGTATATTAAAATTCATATGTTCCATGCTCTCCGACAAAAAATCGGTCACTGATTGTATGGCGTGGTGGGACGGCCTTATTATTATTTTTTTGTAACAGGTAATCCCTGGATGTACTGTTTTCGTATCCGATTACAAAAATGCTTTCACAAGGAAAGCAACATATTGCAGACAGTGGCGAGGGCACCATAAAACTCGAATCCTAAGGGCTTCCCTTCGTAAGTTCGGAATGACAGCTACTCTACCGTTACTCAAAAATGGCAGTCTACTATTTGTCAAATAATGCACACATTACATACCACGTCATATTCAGCTGCATCCGGTTAGACTGGAAGCCGACCCCAACATAATTGGGAAAAGGTTAAGCATCACGTAAACCAAATAACTATTATTTTTCTCTAGATGAAGTACTCAGCTCAATCAGCAACCAGTTTCAACGATTATTGTGACCGGAGATATTAATATCAATCTTTTGTCGATGACAGATATTTCTAAAGCTCAATATTTATGCCTAATGTCCAAACATGCAATGAAACAGGTTATTTCGGAACCCAAGACTCATGTCTAGATCACCTGTTCCTTAAATCAAACCAGACAGCTATAGCCTTAGCCTGTGATATTGATATTACAAATAACTGTATGGTGTAATGGTGGGATAAAACACACTTACCCTAATCGATTGTAAAAATCAACACCGCAGAATAAATAACATTAATTATCCCGTACAGATAAAAGAACTTAAAAATGTACACTGGTCTGGAGTGGTTTCCGAAGAAGATGTAAACAACGCAAGTAACGAATTCCATAACACCTTGACACGTAATAACCACTCAACCGCAAAGAAAATTAGCCGCTTTAATTAAATATGGAAACCTTGCATTACACCCGGACTTATTAGATGTATGAATCGCAGAGACAAAATTCCCATAGACGTTAGAGAGATAAACCAAATAATTTTAAATTTGAAAATCGATAGTGCCCTGCCCCCGATTATTTTACACCAACAATTAATAAACTAGTAAAAAGTGAAATAGTAATTCCACTTACCCACATTATAAACCTTAGTTTAGAATCGGGCACATTCCCTACCTTATGGAAGGAAGCACAGGTACACAAAAAAAGAGTTCTAAACAAAGTCCAACTAATTAGAGGCCCATTTCACTTTTAGCAATATTTTCTGAAATTCTTAAAAAGACCGTTAACAAACGACTTACTTCATATCTTGATACCATCAACTTATTGCACAAAAAGAAGCTTGACTTTAGACAGGGTAAATCCACTAAAGATGCAGTAAGCCTTTTAGCCCCTACAGTGACATCTTATTAAGATGAAAATGAAAAGTGCATTGGAGTATTTCTCGATCTTGCGAAAGCGTTCGATACCGTCGCTATTTCCATACTTCTAAAAAAGCCAAATGGTACCAAAATAGCTGCCACTCCAGCGGAGGCAAGAGCAGGACGGGTGACGCCATTAACACTGGCGTGCCATGGCAGTCTGCACTTTTACTACATAATACATTAACACATTAACCGGGCACAAATCCTAACTCCGAGCTGCCACAAGCCTTCACAAGCCATTACGTGTTTGTAAGATTAATAAGGTTTTTGGTATGTATAAGTTGATTATTGTATAAGATTATTTTGTGTATTTTATCTATGGGCCATAGTTGGCTGATAATAAAGTGATTATTATTAAGTTTAGTGTTAGCAAAAATAGTACATAATCAGTTGTAATATAATTTAGTTACCTATCCTTTTTTACAAACAAAACTATTCATTTATTACCATCCCAAGTAACACATCAAAGCAGTATATCAGCCGACTTACAGCATTTCTGAATCGTTTTAGCATTTTGAGTTAGCTTTATGGCAGCATTACAAACGTTTATACGGCTCCTGTAACTCTTATTTGGGCACAAATTATACGGCTAAAGACCCTAAATAGGTTAACAATTAATTTAATTGAATTACAGGCGCATTATATAAGCATTATTATGGTCAATGGAGATGCCAATCGCATTATGGAAGCATTATTACGATCAATGAAGTTCCCAATCGCCTTACAGAAGCATTATATTAGCAATATTATTAAAAATGAAAATGTTAATTGAATTACAAAAGCATTAGACTAGCATTAGAATGTAGTAAAAGAATTATTAAAGCTTTTTAAGTATTCACAGTTAGAAATTAGTTAAACCCTGCATCATTGCAAAAACATCTCTAATACCACGGTACAAATATTATAATACAATTATCGTTGTAATTTATTACTTTTTCTCACAATATAATTATGGATGAAGATGGTCAAAACTGAATGAGTGACACCATATTTGTTTGCATCAATTATATTACTGGGTAGTTTTGTCATGTCATGCATTCAAATATTACTGCGCAATGTAGTTTATTGTAAATATCTATATAGGTTTCATTGAAAATTTTCACGCGCCTTCGATATTTTGTGGTTTTGTTAAAAAAAGTTGTATAAAGATATGTGTGAAATAATCGAAACAATTGTAAATTTCAGTATATAACGATTGTTCCATAACTAACATAATAGTCTTGGTTGGGCATTATTGAATTAAGTTATATAATTACTATATAGATCTATTGCTTTTATAAATAGGTCTAAATGATAATATTTTTTGGTTATAAAATATATACAAAATGGTGTCCATCTATAGCAGCCCGGTGAGCCTTTAGAAAGGCTAATTAATGCCGCCATCAGTATAAATACATACATGTGAACAATTATTAAGCCAGAGGCTAGAGAGAAGACTTTTGGTGAAACACTGTAGTGCCATTGTCTATAAAGTAGTTCTATATGGATTCACCGGTACACCAGTGGACTTGATGTAGACTGAAATAGTGTCATCAAGGATCCCCAAAATTGCGTTCAAGTACGCAATTTTGGGGATCCTTGAGCAAAATCATAAAACCCATTATCCGTTCGCTAAGAATTAATAAAAAGACTTTCTGAACTCATCATCCTACAGTATTATTCCTGTGCGTGGCTTATTAAAATGACTATGGTGCTGTCAACAAACAAAAAGATGATGCTTTCATTCGAGTACTTGAAAATCATTTAAATAACAAGGCCATATATTGTGATTTTGTAGATTTTATTTATATATACTTATAGACATTACACTGATAACAAGTGATGTGGTAACAAGTTAAATTAAAGTCAGTTAAAACTATTATGCAGTTCATTCTTTTTAACATATCATGTTGGTGACCTACAGAACCTTTTTTAATATCGCTACATTTTACTTTACATAATATGTGCTTTTCCCCAATATGGCCGACAAATGGTTTTATGCTTCTTACTAGCTTTGTGTATTACAACAACTCACATGAATTTGATAAAAGAGCTGTTAGCTGTACAACAGAACTCAGTTGATCTTTAAAAATGCAAGCATTACATTGATTCACGTTTATGCTGTTCAGCAGTTCTAGGATTTTACTTACCACTTAAAAGTGCTATTACACAACAAAGGGCAGTAAAAACAGCTCAAAGCTGTATTGCACATTTACGTTGCATTATAATGGTTCATGTTTGTGCTATTAAACGGCATTAAGAATTTTTTGCTACTTAAAAATGCTATTGTCGATCCAAATGCACTAAAAATAGCTGAAAGCTGTGCAGCAGTATTGTAATTTGCTGCACTAAAACCAAAGGCTTGACAGAAGCATTTTGATATGCCATTATCCAACCGTTATACAGTGTAAAGCATCATCATGCTTTTGAAATGCCAA
This sequence comes from Caradrina clavipalpis, assembly GCA_932526535.1. Taxonomy (NCBI): domain Eukaryota; kingdom Metazoa; phylum Arthropoda; class Insecta; order Lepidoptera; family Noctuidae; genus Caradrina; species Caradrina clavipalpis. Next base: position 7,426,288 of record OW052110.1, read on the forward strand.
TGTAAAGCGTCAAGATGGTCAGTGAACTTATATAAGACTTTATGCGGATCCTAAGTTTTACATTAGTTTACTATTTGTTTGTTAAAGTGCCAACTGTGTTACTTGGGATGTTTATTTTTCATTTAACTATTAACTGCACGGAACGCGTATGTGCAACTTTGGTGTGACTGCTGGCATGCGGTTTGCAGATTAAATTAAAAACATTTTGTTGTTTGTAGTAATAAGCACAATAATTGTGTTTATGTCACTAATTACCTGTCACTATTACACCGACGATAACCTCTTTTTTAACCATTTTCGGTGGTAGGTAGGTAGTTGAATTTCAATCACAACACTGGATAGACATAAACTTTATTTATTTCAATAAAACCATATCATTATACAAGCACCTTTGAATTATTTCCAGCACCAGGTTAATCAATGGATTTTGGGATAATGGAATTTGAGAGATGTGACTGTCAACAGTCACGTCTCTCAAATTTAAGGTTTTAAAGTAAAGAAACTTCGTGAAATTACAACGTTTTATTTCGGTCACCAATCCTACAATAGTATAAAATCCCCTTATTCCCTTGCTACTACTACATCTGTTACTAATATGGACAGTGTGTTGTATAATTCATTCTCTTCCGCAGTAACAATAGCCAAGGATGTAGGTACATCATCATCATGTTATGTTCTTGTTTCCAAACTTATTTCATGTCCAGAAACTGGTTTTAGGAGTACATCACATCGCGTCACTAACTTTTCGATATCACTTTTGATACGATATGCCCTTATGATGTGTGCTAGAGTTGTCTTGATCGCCATCATACCATATAATTTACCTGCAAAAGAAGAACATTTTAACTCAGATATTACAAACTGCATGTCAAACCAATTTAAATCGTTAAATCATTGCAATAGCATTTTCTGGAAAAAAGCTTCCGAAGTAAAAAAAAAATGGTTACCGATACAGTTTCGCCTGCCTAGGCTAAAGCTAGCAAATGCGCTACGATTTGCAGGCAAGGTGGCAGGGTCCAGCCACCGCTCTGGTCTAAACTGATCGGCATCCGCGCCCCACATCGGATGACGGTTGATACCGTACACTGATATAATGTAAGTACTATTCGCGGCTGGTAAAATGAACTTTTCTGAAATGTAAAAAATGCCAATAAGTAAATGTATTGCTCGCAAAAACCATTTAATAAAAATTATTCTATATCAGTTTCAATTCTAACAAGCTCGTAAAGACAATAGCAAAGTAATTGATAATACACCTACATACATACCATCACGCCTGTATTCCCCGAAGGGTTAGGCAGAGGTGTATAAGTGTACACCCACAGTCCGCCGGTATGTTTTAGGTCACATGTAATAGGGGGCGACCCTATTGCCAATTACCGGGCACAAATCGAAACTCCGATCTGCTACTGAGAACTTCATAGAAAAACCCAATAACACTTTTGCTCGACCTGGGAATCGAACCCAAGACTTCTAAAGTAGCAGTCGAATTAGCTTAGCAGTAATTAATAATACACCAGGTAAATAACTATGTATCAAAAATATACACAAATAGGGTCATTTTTGATAGATTAAGACTAACGCAGTGTGGCACTCCCTGTCACCACTCTGCTGCTTGCCCGGAGGATACGGCGCAGCATGCGTTGGAGGAGTGCCCCCCAGCTTGAGCAGGGCTGCGCCATGAACTTATCGCAGCGATAGGCGGGTGCGACGTCTCGCACCCAGCCGTTGTTCAATTTATGGTCGAGAGCGGGAGCGCATGGAATGGGGTTGCCTCCTTTTGTGAAGATGTTATGTCTGCAAAGGAGGCGACCTAAAGGGACAGCTACATTCTCTCTCCCATCCCGCAGATGACGCACCGGGTGCCCGAGAAGAGAGCAATACGATCCATGGCCTCTATGAGAGGTAGCCTGCGGGTGGCAGACTATGGGCGTCTGTCGTCCGACCAGAAAGGCCGAAGTGAGCGACGCAGAGTTCCATGCGCGCCACTTGAGAGTGGGTGGTAGGGAATTTCGCATGGCAATCCATGAAGATTTCAAAAAAAGTCCCCGCTGCACGGTGGACCGACGATTTAAAGAGCGTCGCGGGCAGTGGTTTTGCGCGAGCTGCCCAGGACTGGGATGGTTGGCGCTCTTAAGCAGATGTTCAGCAGTAGACGCCTACAGGTTGATATGATGCTAATGCTGATTAAATTGATAGAACCAAGCATAAAACAAAAGTGTTCACAATAATGGTTTAAGAAAGCTTCGTCTCTCTATCTGCTTAGCCTTTTCCCAACTATGTTGAAGTCGGCTTTCAGCCTAACTGGATGAAGCTGAATACTAGTGCTTCAGAGCGACTGCCTATCTAACCTTCACAACCCATTACTGAACAACAAGATACCTTTTGGTAAGACTGATTATCGGGCTTTATCGGCATAATCTCTCTACAAATGCCAACAGGGACTAACGGTCTTTACGTGCTTTCGGAGGCACGATGGTATCACACCACAAACTTCTAATCTCCGGGCTGCTACTGAGAAATTCCTAATGAAAAACCCAACAAGTGTTTGCCCGACCTGGAAATCGTACCCAGATCCCTACGCTCATCAGTTGTGCTTGCGACCACGAGGTCAACGGGGCAGCATTGTAAAATGTAGACTTTATAAGTTCGTTATTCGTGTTATAAATAGAATACATACTCAACTGAACATCTGTGGATGAACATCTTCCGATCCTTGGACCTGGAGGATACAGTCTCAATGCTTCTTTAATCACCGCTTCCATATACACAAGCTTTGGAAGGTCGTGTCTAGTCAAGTCTCTCTCTTGATTTGCTAATACTCCTTGTAACCTGTTCACAAAATTTCCATAAAACGATATAATATTATGACTTTATAAATAAATATATAAATAATAAAATAATATATAATAATATATATATATATATATATATATATACTATAATAAATATTGTTAAATTGTAAAGCATTCATTCCACTGATAGTTTCTAGTTATAGTTTCATTCCAGTGTATAAGAACGAAAAGAGAGGGTGAGTCCCCTCTCTTTTCGTTTATAACTTACTCTTTGTAAACTCGTTCTTGTACATCTTGATGCGAACCAATTAATAACAAAGTGAATGTTAGTGTTGTAGCTGTAGTGTCGTATGCGGCTGCTACCATAGTGTCCAAGTGTTCCCTGATCTCATCTTCAGTGAAAGCATCTTGTTTGTCAGCTAAATCCAACATTTGATCTAGTAATGGTTTAAACTGTTCTGGAAAAGAAACACAAACTAAAACTTTCGGTTCGTCATTTAGACTTGGAATGTTGATTTAACTCTAGCTATTTCACACAGGCAATGCTTTCCATTGCCTGTGTTTCAAAAGCTAGAGTTAAATAAGGCTTGAATGAAACATGACAAATGCTAAAATCAAGTACTTGGGATGCTATGAAAAAAATTCAGAATGTGACGGACGTAAGAATAGTTAGGACCAAATATATGATTTTTTTACAGATATTTTAATAATAATATAGCAAGCAGTTTATATCGGCTCCTCTCAGAGTCAAGCACTCCACAGACAAAATCATAATATTTACGTAAGATCTATAATTTGCCATCGATACACTGAAAAGAAGAAATAAGCAAAAGTTCCTGCTCCCTGTTCCAACAGTATTTGTTTTTAGAATTACTAAGCATAATAAAAACATAAAACTACATGTAATATAAGTAGATGACAGTAACACTGCAGGATGATACATCAACTGTTGGCCTGGCTAAAAGGCTGCAGCTAAAATAGAAGAATGCCTAGATATTTAGTAGATAGATACTTTCCAAAATAAAGGGACTTTTTACCTGCTTCAGCGTCTTTAGTTTTGTCCGAACTGTAATTTAATCTTAAATCTAATTTACGATTAGTGATCACCTGAAAAAAAAAAAAACATATTGACGGTAATCAATTACGACACACTAGCTTTTGCCCACGACGTCATCCACGTGGAGTAGTTACTCTCGACGCCCCGGGCGTAGGACTCGCAGAGCGATATATCCGGCCACCATAGGCGAGGTCCTGAGGATGGCGATTGTTGGGTGGCTCGCCGTCTAATCTGAACCAGGCCCGGGTCAATGGCGCGTCCTGTTGCACGCGCGCCTCAAAGAGATGCTAGCACAGTAGACGGGGTTCGCTTGGATTGCGGAATTTGTTCGAAGGGCTACCGTGGCTTACTATGGAAAAATAATTTTCAAAATCGGTTTAGTACATTCAGAGATTACCCCCTACAACCTCACAAACTTACAAACTTTAAATCTTTATAATACATGATTGTATAGATTAGTAACCAGTTGGTTTTGTCAAGACTGTTATTACCGTAAATGATACATAGTCTATCGACTTTTTTATCACAATGAATACATTGATTAGATAATAAAAGGTATTTACCGCTTTAGTAAAGTCTTTCATGACTTTCATGAGGTTGTCTTCTTTCTTTTTGTATGAACTCCAATTGTATATGTATGGCAAATGTAACCAGACTCTCTGAAACCTGGCAAGGTACACACTTAATAAGTCTTCAAATGCGTGAGCGTAGCTTCTCATAGTCTCTCTATTTCCATCAGTTTTAACACCAAATGTGGTCCCTGGAAAATAAGTATTAGCATCAGGACTCTGTACGCCCATGTTCCACTCTAAAAGTTTGTGGAGTTAGAGTGACACGTGGGCATAAAGTATTACGCATACCTTCCTACTCGCACGTCTGTTGTCCACTTAAAATATTTTGTGAATTGCCTCTCATGTTGTCCTCCGTCCTATGGCTGGCCCTCTGTCACACTCTATCTACTTAAACCCATACGGTTTTCATTAACAACTTCTAATATAGAGTACTAGAAGGCTTGCCCAATGCTACACGCTCACCCAGGCGACCCAGCCCGTCTGTTACAGGCAAACCCCATCACTCTTCTGCCGCAATTACATCACGGCGCGCTCTTATCGAATCATAACAATTGTTTTGCTTGACAAAATAAGATGTTTGATGTCTCTCGTTTAAAAAAATGATTATTGCTCTTAAACTTACGACACGCAGTTGCCATTATATTGCTCATCAAGTACGGCTGCACATCAAACGGACCTGTTCCTACTTCAGAAGACAGCTGAGCGACAAGATTCTTGGCTTGGATTATGAATTCTCCCATAAATGTTTGCAGCACTTGTTGATTGAAAGCTGGATTTAGGAGTCTTCTGTGTGGCTTCCATTCTGATTCTAAGGAAAAGTAAAACCGTGAACCGGCTTCTTCTAGGTAAGTTCACCCCATTGTAGAGTTCGTCTTTGTCACCTCGGACCAAGATTAGAGTCAAGAGCTTACCCATCTCGAATAAAAAAAAAAACGACGGGTTGCACTCCGGGAGTGCCGGCAGAAGTGAAAACTTGAATATTAACGTTGTGCATTTTTGCCATTTTGGAATGGTTAGGGAATAATTTTGCACGAATTGCTTTAATTATCAGTATAAAAGTACTATCATTTATGTGGTATAATACAATATTTATTTATTGCGCTATAGGTCACGTGTCCGTCTGGACACGTGATCGAAAATCTTACGAATTTTTGATCAGGTCACGTATCCTGACGCGAGTTTAACATTTTTTACCCATTCCAAAACAAGTGCACAACGCCGCTTACGAATTTTCGATCAGGGTCACGTGTCCTGACGCGAGTTTAACATTTTTTACCCATTCCAAAAAAAGTGCACAACGCCGCTAAAGAAGTTTTCACTTCAAAAATAAGTCGGTCGGTCGTTTTCCATTTTTCCTTTGCCCAACATTGTTGACGTGATAGCCAAAGTCAAATCATTTATTTCAATTAGACCATTTACAGGCACTTTTGAATTGTCAAGAAGTTACAGTTTAAAATTGTAGCTAGTTGCTTGTTCTAAAACGTAGGTCTCTATGGTGAAGAACGAGCAAGAAACTCCATGGATACTGTTTTCTTTCAATTTGGTTTTTAAACCTGGTTACAATATTATTGTTACTTCTATATTTGAAAACAATGAAGGTGAATATAAAAAAATAACAAAATTTTAATAAAGATGTAAGCCATGGCAGTTAAGAGATGACCTATCCCAACTGACAGCACCCGTTCACGAATATGACGCGTGCATCAGCACCGTTTAGCTCAACCACCTTAAGGTGAATGCTCCGACCAGCCCGCGAAATTTAATTTTTCTTATGTTTTTTGCAATTTGCAAGTCAGTATTAGGTTTAATGTTGATTAAAGTATGATTCGCGGGCGTAAGAAGTATGTATTTTCAAAATTATAACCATTCCGAGCATGCAATTAGTTAACGTACTCGTTTTTTTCGTCCGAATAAAATAAGTTTAGATTTAAATTTCATGGTTTTTATTTAATTTAGTTTACCATGTTTGCAGAGATTTGATCCTTATGGTTGACCCTATCGATTGGTACCATAAAAGTATAGGATGCATTTTTTTCGGCTTTTAGTCCGTTCGATTCCTGGGTGTGGCAAACGTATTTTCAAAATTAAAAAAATGTTTTGTTTCTTTTTAAAAATAAAGGAATGTTTCCTTTGAGTCAAATTTGCTAGCTTTGTGTTTTTTTTTTTGTAGCTTTTACTTTAACTGTAACTTCTTTACAATTCAAAAGTGCCTGTAAATGATCTAATTGAAATAAATACTTTGACTTATCTTATAATCGTTAGTATGTGTGCAGATTAGGACGAAAATGGTCGGATTAATTAACTTCTTGAGTAACGTATAATTCGTGACTCCTTAAATATGCCTAATATAACAATATTAATATTAAAATTTCCTAACAATAGTTAGGTAAATCGTATTTATCTTGATTTGATTTGATTTGAGAATACTTTGGTTAAGGCACCTGGAGGCCCCAAGTTGTCATACCACCAACTTCTAAACTTCAGAATGCTGCTGAGACATTGCTAATGGAATATCCTGGTTTGAGAATCCAGAAACCTAAGTTCAGTAGCCTGACTACTGAACATAGGATTCTGGATTCCTAAACCTGCGACCACGTGACCAACGGTGCAATCAGTTTTACTAGATGAAGTAATAGTTATCCTTTGCTAATAGTAATGATAATTTGATTGACGAGTGGCAACCTACTTACCATTGGCAGTAACTAGTCCCCGGTTATACATCGCTTTTAGAAAACTGTATAAGTATGGTTTCTCCAAACATTTATTTGCTACCGTAAGACAATCATCAGGGTCTGTTAGTACTGAAACACAGAAACAACATATTATTCTTATCTTCATATTATTATTATTGCTGCACAATATTCGTTGAAAATAAAGAAGTCCTAAATGAAAAAAGTTAGCAGTAAATGAGGTATTGTAACATTCATCATCATTATACCATCACCCTTGTATTCTTTGAACGGTTAGGCAGAGGTGTATCAATGTGCACCCACAGTTCGCTGGTATGTTTAGGTTCCATGTAATAGGGGGCGAGCCTTTTGCTATTAACCGGGCACAATTCTTAATTTTGAGCTGGTACTGAGTATTTAATAGAAAAACCCAATAACATTGTTCGACCTGGGAATCAAACTCAAGACTCTGCAGCGTAACAAACTCGCTTAGGATCACTAGGCTAACAAGGCAGTATTGTACCATTGCAAGGTCATATCTTTGAGCCTACTAAATGTGACTCTCGGCGACAACACGACGACGGGAACAAGGATCTGCTCGAAAGGGGCCGCGTCTTGCCCCCACGTCGTAAGTGGATTGTCGAGGAAAATGGTGGTATCATACCAAAACAGTAATCTGTTAACTTGTAGAAGGAAGCTGCGTAAAGTAAGAGGGAGATAACAACCAAACATGCCTTACTAATAAATGCACAGTCAAGTTACAACAGTATTAATTTTGATATAAACATACATATTTTGCTATGCTGTGTAAGGCACCGTTGTGGTCTTATAAAATACCAAATGGTATTTTATAAGACCACAACGGTGCATATTACACTACACACGCCCTACACACGCCTTTTTTTTCATGGCGGTAAGCAGAAACCTTATATAATTATAAGGTTTCTGCTTACCGCCATGAAAAAAAAGGCGTGTGTATAATTATTTATGTATGTCTTACTTTAAAGAGACACATAAAGGCAGAAGAACAAGCATAGTATAAACTTACTATATAGAGAATGGGGTCCGAGGCGGACTTCAGTGATATTTTCATTCTGCAAACAGTAGTTGTACAGGCCAATCTCCAGCATCCACCAGTCTGAAAACATTTACATTTACATTTCATTTTATATAAAATAGTTTTTATTCAAATATCCGTGACACATAAAAACTTCGTGATCAGTAAAACTTACGGACAAAATTTGTGACTCAATCGACACGAAAAGAAGAAGCAGAAGAAAACGTAAAAAGTAATATTTTGTCACTTATACTTACTCTGGGCGCTTACAAACAGTTTGTGTGCATGTCCTATGATCGGCAATGCTCCCGGGTACGTCGGTGGTGACGTTGGAGAACGTGGTTTCAACCAAGACCACAAATACCACAATACGAACAAAACACACGATAATATTATAATTGACATTGTATCTCACGACAGACTGTTCCCGTTCAAAGTAATTATTTAGTAAGGGTTACTTTATAGCGTCTATCAGCCTGTTGTTATGCTAATTGATAAGTAATTATTACATTAATATCAGACGTTGTCTTTTCCGACTACAGAGGAAGCTAAGTCTATCTTCGTGTCACAAGACACCAATTTATACTCTCAGACAATGTGTTTCTACGGTAGCTAGTACATACATTTTGAACAGGTCACACCTTGAACTTTATACACTGAAAACATAAAGAAAAACAGTCTAAACCGAAGTTCGGGGAGGGGGGGTTGGTCCTTGACTGTACTACCAATACATTACTTCACGAGGTTGACATCATATGTCCGATCTGTTCATAACTATGTTAGGGTCGGCTTCCAATCTTACTGGATGACATGATTACATGTTTTTTTTTTATTTTTTTATTACGCGGTCGAAATCCTCATGGTCTAAGATCCGTAGAAGAAAAATATACCCTCATCCGTTATTTAAAAATTTTAAGGTTTATATGCAAGATCAGACATAGATTGATACATCGCACATGGGTTGCCTAGCTAAATCGCGTACCAAAGGTGTTAAATATTAAAAAATAAGGGCCAATTTTTTGGGTAAAATCCCCCCATCTGTTATTTAGGTAAATCGTGCATTAGCTGATAGAATATACCCCAAGGAGTCAAAAAAAGTAGGGTTGCCTAATCTCATCCGGGGCTAACTGTAGGGTTGCCTGGTTTGAAGGTGGGCAAAAATGGAGTAAAATACCCCCATCTGTTATTTAATCGAGATGTATGTCAAATGAAAGGTTATTTTATTCCCAATCCAACTGTATAGGGTTGCCTTATCAAAAATGGGGCTAAGTCCAGGGTTGCCTAGATTTTAGTTGTAAAATTGTCGTGTTGAAAAAATGGCACCTAGTAGCAGTTTCGGTCAATATCTCCTTTCTGACTCATTTTACGATATAAACATGTTGAACAAAATTAAAGAACAGAAAATTTCCTACAATTTGTGGTAAACAATTTTTTTATAAGATCAATAGTTCTGGCGTACAAGTGCCGCAAAGTGTACTTCAACATGTATTTTGGCCAAATAAACTTTTTAGCAATATTTCATCATTTACTTCCATATTATGTATTCATTTGATCTTAAATTAAAATGCATTTAAGTCATTGATGTTTATTACAAATAAATACCAATAATTGACTTTAGTCCTAGCAGAATAAACCAACATTTCTCTCAATTTGTACGTAATGATTTTGGATATTTAACGCTGATTAACTTTATCTTTATAAATACACTCTCATCTGGTATTTAATGGAATGTTGTATCAAATAAAAGGTTATTTTATTCTCAATCCAACTGTATAGGGTTGCCTCATCAAAAAGTTGGCTAAGTCAATCGTTGTGTAGGTTTTAGATGCAAAATTTTCATATTGTAAAAATGGCACTCAATACCAGTTGTTTTGACAATATCCCCTTTCCGGCTCATTTTTACAATAAAAACAAGTTGAACAAAATTAAAGAACAGGAAATTTCCTACAATTTGTGGAAAACCATTTTTTTTTATGAGATCGATAGTTCTAGCGTACGAGTGCCGCAAAGTGTACTTCAACATGCGTTTTAGCCAAAGAAACTCTTTAGCAATATTTTATCATTAACTTCTATATAAGTATTCATTTGACCTTAAAATAAAATGCATTTGAGACATTGATGTTTATTTTAAGTAAAAACAATCATTGGATAAGTCCTACCAAAAAAAAACCAATTTGTACGTAATGATTTTGGATGTTTGACGCTGATTAAATTTAGCGTTATAAAATACTCTTACCTGTTATTTAATCAAGATGTATATCAAATGAAAGGTTATTTTATTCCCAATACAACTATATAGGGTTGCCTTATCAAAAAGGTGGTGGTGGTGCACGGTTGCCTAGATTTTAGATGTGAAATTTTCATATTGGAAAAATGACACCCAATAGCAGTTTTTGACAATATTTCCTTTCCGACTTATTGTACGATAATCACATGTTAAACAAAAATAAAGCTCAGGAAATTTCCTAAAATTTATGGAAAACTTTTATTTTGTACGATTCATAGTTTTACCGTACGAGTACCGCAAAATGAAAATGTCTCACGCTGTAAAGTTTACATCTAAAATCTAGGTACACATGGATTCAGCCAACTTTTTGTTACAAGCAGTGTGATACTGCTGGATTGGTAAGTAAGTAAATAACCTTTCCTTTGATATGCAATTCGATTATATAACAAACGAACTTACATAAGGAAATTAAAAATAAAACCCGAATTGAGAACCTCTATTAAAATAAACAATTAACATCAAAGACTCGAACGTATTTTATTTTAATAACAAATGAATATTTAAATATAATTAAATAATAAAATTTTATCCAACGAGTTTTTTTTGCCAAGACGCATGTTGAAGTACACTTTTGGACACTCGTACGCTAAAATCTAGGCAACCGTGGATTTAGCCACCTTTACGGTAAGGCAACCCTATACAGTTGGATTGGGAATAAAATAACCTTTCGTCGTTTGATATACATCTTGATTAAATAACAGGTAAAAGTATTTTTATAACGCTAAATTTAATCAGCGTTACGCATCGAAAATCATTACGTACTAATTGGGTTTTTTTTTTTTGGTAGGACTTAAATCCAATGATTGGTTTTTACTTTTAATAAACATCAATGTCTCAAATGCATTTTATTTTAAGGTCAAATGAATACCTATATAGAAGTAAATGATAAAATATTGCTAAAGAGTTTCTTTGGCTAAAACGCATGTTGAAGTACACTTTGCGGCACTCGTACGCCAGAACTATCGATCTCATAAAAAAATGGTTTTCCACAAATTGTAGGAAATTTCCTGTTCTTTAATTTTGTTCAACTTGTTTTTATCGTAAAATGAGCCGGAAAGGGGATATTGTCAAAACAACTGGTATTGAGTGCCATTTTTACAATATGAAAATTTTGCATCTAAAACCTACACAACGATTGACTTAGCCAACTTTTTGATGAGGCAACCCTATACAGTTGGATTGAGAATAAAATAACCTTTTATTTGATACAACATTCCATTAAATACCAGATGAGAGTGTATTTATATAGATAAAGTTAATCAGCGTTAAATATCCAAAATCATTACGTACAAATTGAGAGAAATGTTGGTTTATTCTGCTAGGACTAAAGTCAATTATTGGTATTTATTTGTAATAAACATCAATGACTTAAATGCATTTTAATTTAAGATCAAATGAATACATAATATGGAAGTAAATGATGAAATATTGCTAAAAAGTTTATTTGGCCAAAATACATGTTGAAGTACACTTTGCGGCACTTGTACGCCAGAACTATTGATCTTATAAAAAAATTGTTTACCACAAATTGTAGGAAATTTTCTGTTCTTTAATTTTGTTCAACATGTTTATATCGTAAAATGAGTCAGAAAGGAGATATTGACCGAAACTGCTACTAGGTGCCATTTTTTCAACACGACAATTTTACAACTAAAATCTAGGCAACCCTGGACTTAGCCCCATTTTTGATAAGGCAACCCTATACAGTTGGATTGGGAATAAAATAACCTTTCATTTGACATACATCTCGATTAAATAACAGATGGGGGTATTTTACTCCATTTTTGCCCACCTTCAAACCAGGCAACCCTACAGTTAGCCCCGGATGAGATTAGGCAACCCTACTTTTTTTGACTCCTTGGGGTATATTCTATCAGCTAATGCACGATTTACCTAAATAACAGATGGGGGGATTTTACCCAAAAAATTGGCCCTTATTTTTTAATATTTAACACCTTTGGTACGCGATTTAGCTAGGCAACCCATGTGCGATGTATCAATCTATGTCTGATCTTGCATATAAACCTTAAAATTTTTAAATAACGGATGAGGGTATATTTTTCTTCTACGGATCTCGTACTATCATGGACTTCTTCTGTCATGGGAAGTGACGGAGGGGCATGCCGTACTCTTACCGGCTAAAACCACCGCGGTGTTCCACCTCTGCCCATGGCCGGTGGTGCGGGATTCGCATAAGCGTTCACCGCTCCCCCGACAGGCCTCGACCTGCTGTACCTTAGCGGATCCCTCCTCCCCGTGCAGCCATTCCAATAATGGCCGCACCCACTCTTGAGTGGCGCGCGAGGAACACTACGCCGCTCACTCGGGCCTTCTGGTCGGACGACAGACGCCCCGTAGTCCGCGCCCCGCAAGCTACCTCTCATGGAGGCCGTAGATCATTTTGCACCATTCTCGGGCGCCCGGTGCGTGTCCTGCGAGTGGGGGAATGATTACATGGACCTACCGCCTATCTGTCATCTACTCAGTACTCTTTGGATAGATTGGTGGTCAGATATGTTGGCTTATGACCATGAAGTCGAATGAAAGAAGAATGTAAGTTATAGGAATTGAGCATTAATTATATATTTGAAGCCCTATAAGTGATGTAAGGGACGTCCCGGTACCGTGGTCATATCGAAAGTGTGACTACAGTACAGACTGTCAAAGATCTTGGAACGAATGCCGGGACTAACAACTTTACATGCTTTCAGAGACACTTGGGTGTTATACCACCAAGTTCCTAGCTCCGGTCACGGTTTTTTCTGGCCTGGGTTTCGATCTAGGAACCAACGTTCAGCAGTTGCGCTTGTGACCACTAGACTAAAGGAGCAATTGTCAACCAGGCAACCATGTAGTCGAAAGATTATGTAAGTATTTAAATAAACACAATGTGTTTTTTTTTGTGTCTAGACATACACAAACAAATCACATCAAACAGACGTTTGAAAACATAGTTTTATTTTTTTACACAAGAAATCTTGATGTTGTATTTGCCATATTTAATTTTAAATTTTAGAGAATTTATTTTGGATGATAATTATATGTATAATAAGTCTCTAAACTAACATTCAATACGAATAATATCTTGTTTCAGTACTACTACCCTGATGATTCTCTTACCGTAGCAAAAATATGCTTGGAGTAACCATATGTATACCATTTTGTAAAGGAGATGTATGGCAGAGTACTTATTACCGCCACTGGATAGCTAACGACGATTACGAATATTAACTTAAAAATCTAGTAAAACTGACTACCCGTTTGGCTTGCTCATTGTCGCACTACTGTCAAATTTCTAGCGCCAAATAGGAATGGGTGCAAATCTTAGCCAAAGTATGTACGCAACGTAACTAGATATGTAAAATCAATCTCGGCCTTAATATGATGCTTTAGTTTCCACGACTTAAGTTAAACCTTGAACAAACAAACTTTCGAACCTTGCTCCGGCAGGCATCTGCCCTTAGAGGTCCGTCCAATGTTTGCAATATCCAAGCCCATAGTCTTGTCGCTCAGCTGTCTTCTGAAGTAGGAACAGATCCGTTTGATATGCAGCCGTACTTTCAATAATTGTGTTTAAGTCACTATTTACCTGTCACTATTACACCGACGATAACCTCTTTTTTAACCATTTTCGGTGGTAGGTAGGTAGTTGAATTTCAATCACAACACTGGATTGACATAAACTTTATTTATTTCAATAAAATCATATTATTATACAAGCTGCCTCGTTGGCCTAGTGCTCCTGAGCGCGACTGCTACGCTAGAGGTCCGGGGTTCGATTCCCAGGTCGAGCAAAAAATTTTATTGGGTTTTTCTATGAAATTCTCAATAGCAGCTCGAAGTTTGGATTTGTGCCCGGTTAATGGCAATAGGCTCGCCCCCTATTACATGGGACCTAAATATACCGGCGAACTGTGGATGTACATTGGTACACCTCTGCCTAACCCTTCGGGAAATACAGGCGTGATGGTATATATATACTATATATATATTATACAAGCACCTTTGAATTATTTCCAGCACCAGGTTTATCAATGGATTTTGAGATAATGGAATTTGAATTTTTAATTTTTTATTTTTAAATTTAAGGTTTTAAAGTAAAGAAACTTCGTGAAATTACAACGTTTTATTTCGGTCACCAATCCTACAATAGTATAAAATCCCCTTATTCCCTTGCTACTACTACATCTGTTACTAATATGGATAGTGTGGTGTATAATTCATTCTCTTCCGCAGTAACAATAGCCAAGGATGTCGGTACATCATCATCATGTTATCTTCTTGTTTCTAAACTTATTTCATGTCCAGAAACTGGTTTTAGGAGTACATCACATCGCGTCACTAACTTTTCGATATCACTTTTGATACGATATGCCCTTATGATGTGTGCTAGAGTTGTCTTCATTACCATCATAGCATATAATTTACCTGCAAAGGAAGAACATTTTAGCTTCGATTTTACAAACTGCATGTCAAGACAATTTAAATTGTTAAATGATTGCAATAGCATTGTCTGGAAACAAGCTTCCGAAGTAAAAAAAAAATAGTTACCGATACAGTTTCGTCTGCCCACGCTGAAGCTAGCAAATGCACCACGACTTTCAGGCAAGGACGCAGGGTCCAGCCACCGCTCTGGTCTAAACTGATCGGCATCCGCGCCCCACATCGGATGGCGGTTGATACCGTATACCGATATCAAGTAAGTACTATTCGCGGCTGGTAACACGTACTTTTCTGAAATGCATTAAGAACATTAACAAGTAACAGTAAATAGCACGAAATACCAATTGAATCGAATTATTCTTGAGTTTTAAGAGGTATGTGAAGAAAGCAACAATGTATGCGATATGATAATAAATGAGGTAAATGATAATGTTTCCAACATTTTGGTAAAATTGCAAAAAAAAGTTTATAACATCAAATAGTATTGGCCTCCTAGCAGGCGACAAAATTTGTAGTATAACCAAATATAAAATCAATGTGTTGGTGTTAGAAAGCTTTGTAAAATGTTTGCAAGACATTGCGGCACCTGTTATGTCAAAGCAAAGACTTATTGTGTTCATTATTTGCGCTTTAAATACATACTCAACTGAACATCTGCGGATGAACATCTTGCCACCCTTGGTACTGGAGGATACAATCTCAAAGCTTCTTTAATCACCGCTTCCATATACACAAGCTTTGGAAGATCGTGTCTGTTCAAGTCTCTCTCCTGATTCCCGAGTACTTCTTGTAATCTGTTTACAAAATATCGAATATAGTCAAATATAAAACGATAATTATTAGTAATCACTTCATGAATACTGTGAAATAGTAAAAAAAAAAGATATAATTTATAATCAATTCATAAACTGATTGCCTCGTTAGCCTAGTGGTTCTATGCACGAATGCTTGCTAGTGGTCTTGAGTTAGATTCCCAGGTCGAGCAAAGTGTTATTGGGTTTTTCCATGAAATTCTCAGATATTGGATAATCATATATTGGTTATTGGATTGCCCGGTTAAAGCCAATAGGCTCGCCCCCTAATACATGGGCCCAAAACATACCGGAGAAATATGGGTGTATTGATACACATCTGCCTAAACCTTCGCAGTATACAGGCCTTATTGTGTGTCAGTTCATGAATATTGTGATATAGTAAAGCATCCATTCCACTGATATCTACACTGGTCCTCTCGTTTCGTTCATAACTTACTCTTTATAAATACGTTCTTGTACATCTTGTTGCGAACCAATTAATAACAAAGTGAATGTTATTGTTGTAGCTGTAGTGTCGAATGCGCCTACTATAATAGCATCCAAGTGGTTCATAATCTCATTATCAGAGAAGGCACCTTGTTTTTCAGCTAAATCTAGCAGTTGATCTATTAATGGTTTTAATTGTTCTGAAAAGAGAAAAACAAGCTAAAACATTGTTTGAAAACATGGATGTGCGAAAGAGATAAGATGATAAAAATGATTTTAAAAAGGCGTTAAAATAAAAAGCTTGGGATGCCTTGAAAATTATTTAAAGAGAAGAAAAATCGTGACGGATGGAAGCCTAGTTACGACATAAGACTGAAAAATTAGATTTTTGCAGATATTAATATAATATTAAGCAAGGAACACGCAAAAAAATAATTGGTTTCATTTCATTTGTTTCCATAATCTTAGCGTCCTGTCATCCCAGTGTCTTTTTTAGAAGCATTGAGCATATATTGAAAACCCATAACTATGTATACCTAATGTATAACAAAAGTACACGACAGTAATTTGATACGATAACTGTTGGCCGAGGCGAAGCTAATTTATAAGAATATCCAGATCGAGACAGACATTTTCCAAAATAAAGGGATCATTTTACCTGATTCAGTATCTATATTTTTGGTCGAGCCGTCACTCAATCTTAATTCAGATTTACGATTAGTGATCACCTGAAAAAATATAATGAAAATGTATATTTTTATTCAGATAATATTTCATAACTTAGGAATCATATTTTAATCAAAGTGAAGTTAGCATTTATTTCAATTACACCATTTACAGGAACTTTTTAATTGTCAAAAAGTTACAGTTTAAAGTTGAAGCTAGTTGCTCGCTCCAAAGCATAGGTCTCTCTCTCTATGGACAAGAATGAGCAAGAAACTCCACGAACACTCTTTCTTTCAATTTGATTTTAACAAAATCTTGCTTACAATGTACTAGTTGCTTCTACATGTGAAAACAAGGAAGGTTTTTTTTGTTACCAAATCCAAATCCATGGCAAATCCTCAAATGACTTCCCCCGCCCTGGACGGGGAAAGACGGAGTGTCAGACTTTTACTGACTAAAACCCATCCATGTTCCGTCGAATATAATAAAAATTAAAAACAAACAAAATAATAATAAATATGCAAGCCAGTTAAGAGATGACCAATCTCAACTGACAACACCCGTTCACGAATATGACGCGTGTTTTTATACATAAAAAGACTTAACATTTTTCGATTTATTCAATCTGTTATTCTTGTAACCAGATTATGATAAATTAATGTTATCTAATGATAGCCATCATGACTCCTGCCGGGGCTGCGGGTTCCTGCCAGGGCTGCGGGTCCTGCCGGGGCTGCGGGTTGTTCGAAAGAGATACCGCGCCCCCGAAACGCAAAGGGCACATGAAGGAACATAGACGGGTTTTAGTCAGTAAAAGCGTCACCCGCTGCTCAAATTGCACGCGTTGCGAGTACCGCCGCCGTCACTGAGTCAGAGCCGGCTGTGGTAATGACTCGTGTAGGTACGTTGACCCCTAAGCGTGCCTACGCTGATATCGTCGCCACGGACAAATCGGTGTCACAACCCAAAGAGGGGGAAAAGGAGAGCTGCAGAAATCCTGCTAAAAGGAGTTCGAGGCAGCGGGGCCTAGCTACAGGCACGTGTGACGAAGATGGCTTCGTAAAGGTGGAGAGGAAGAAGAGGAAGAAGCCTCCTAGTCGGAACCAGTGCGGGACCGCGCTGGTCGGACCCAATATGCTGCTGCGTCCAGCAATACCTACGACGCTGCTGTATGTGTCTAGATTACACTACACCACAAAGGCTGAGGAGGTTGTGGAGTATGTGCGAGTCAAGACCAACTGGACTCTGAGGGTCGTGGAGTTGGAGTCGCGCCATAACACCAATTTTAAGTCGTTTGTGGTGCGGGCCCCGACTCATTATGTGGACACGTTCTTCAAAGAGGAGTTTTGGCCGAAGGGTGTCATGTTCCGGCGTTTTCGCGGAAGGCTACGTGACACCTCGCAGCGCAACACGACGCCGTCTCTTCGTGTGCAATAGTTTTAGTTTTTAAGTGAATTTTTTGTTTACTTTTATATGGGTCTTTGTAACCCGAAATAAATGATATATTATTATTATTATTATTAAAAGTCTGACACTCCCTCCCGCCCCGCCCAGGGCGGGGGAAGTTATTTGATGATTTCCCGTCAATAAAAAAAAGCCATCATGACTGGCCCTGCGCTACCCGGATCCAGCAATTTCCCGCTATTTTTTGTGGCTACCTTTAGGGGACACTTACTTCCAGCAGTGTAAGTCGTTCGGCTGATGTGATGATGATGATTCATTTTATGTACAGTTTTCTTTTTAAGGACCTAACACTTCGTAAGAATGCGTTGCATCTATGACAGGTGCTTAGTTATAAAACTTTTCAAAGAAAGTACACCAACAATGAACCATTTATTTTGTCTCTCAACTTAGTTTTGCGTAAATGACACATAACCTTTTTTTTGGTCATAATTACTACGTTTATTAGGAAAGGAAACGTATTTACCCGCTTAGTAACGTCTGTCATGACTTTTATGAGGTGGTCTTCCTTCTTTTTATATGAACTCCAATTGAATATGAATGGAAAATGTAACCAGACTCTCTGGATCCTGTCAAAGTACAGCTGGAATATATCTTCAACTGCCTGACCATAGTTTTTCAAAGTCTCTCTATTTTCATCGGCTTTGATTCCAAGTGTGGTCCCTGGAAAGTTACCACAAGCATCAGGACTCTGTACGTTCATGTTTCATACATACCGTCACGCCTGTATTCCCCGAAGGGTTAGGCAGAGGTGTACCAATGTCCACCCACAGTTCGCCGGTACGTTTTTAGGTCCCATGTAATAGGGGGCGAGCCTATTGCCATTAACCGTGCACAAACCCAAACTCCGAGCTGCTACTGAGAATTTCATAGAAAAACGCAATAACATTTTTTGCTCGACCTGGGAATCGAACCCAAGACCTGTAGCGTAGCAGTCGCGCTCATGTCCTACTCTAAAATTACGCGTACTTAGGGTGATACGTGGGCGATTAAGGACGTCGAGCAAAAGATTATTGTACTTTAACTTACGAGACGCAGTTGCCATTATAGTGCTCATCAAGTACGAATGCACATCAAACGGACCTCTTCCTACTTCGGAAGACAGCTGAGCGACAAGAGTCTTGGCTTGGATTATGAATTCACCCACATATGGTTGCAGCACTTGTTGACTGAAAGCTGGATTAAGAAGTCTTCTGTGTGGCTTCCATTCTGCTGCTACGGATAAGTAAACATATAGAAAAATAATTAAATTCAAGTGAGCAATTTTATTATTGGTGAGCAATTACGCATATATTGGAAGCTTTGCTCTAAAAGAAGTTTAGGCGTTAGGTATTTATTGTTTGACAAGCTTATTTCACTAAAGTCAGATTTTTCAATTGACCCATACTTCTTAACGGAGGAATATTATGGCGGCTTGATAGTTTTTGTATAGACAACTGACACATTGCTTCTTCAGATTAATAAGTTATCTGACTAAATGAAAAGTAGTCAGCCCGCAATCAGCTTTACTTGATGGAGTAATTGTTATTATTCTTTGCTAAATAGTAAGTGATAAAACGATTGACAAGTGACTACTTACCAGTGGCAGTAATAAGTCCCCTGTTATACATCGCCCTTCCAAAATTGTATAAGTATGGTTTTTCCAAACAAACATTTGCTACCGTAAGACAATCATCAGGGTCTGTTAGTACTGAAACAAAATATTATCCGTAATTAGTGTTAATGCAATCAAAGGGCAAGCTGCATTCGTTGAAAATAAAGAAGTATCTTGTTAAATTAGAAAAGTTTACAGTAAATGAGATATTGTAACATTAATCCTCATTATACCTTTGGAGGTATGAGAAACAGGGTGTAAAATTTCTCATCCACCGTAGAAGAGGAAGGATCCTCCGACCAGGCGGGTGTTGTGTCTGGCGAGATACTGCGCGACGGATGTTTTCTGGATTTTGTATAATGTGCTAATGTCGCTGCAAACTTTGATAGCCCGATCTCGGCAACGTCAGTTTTGCCATAGTAGTTCGCATGCTGAGCGATAGATGTCGCTACATACCATTACGCCTGTAGTCCCCGACGGGTTAGGCAGAGGTGCTACAATGTACAGTGTACACCCACGGTTGACCGGCATTAGGAAGAAATTCATAGAAATCAATCAATCAATTCAACGTCACTTTTTCGTCATCTCAATTCACTAACTATTTATTGATTTCAAATCAACTAAAAATCGATTTTTATAGTTATTTAAAAAATCATCAGGTTTTTAGTGCTAAAATTAAATGTTTTTTTGTGAAGTTGTTTCTTGAAATTATTGGTTAGTGGTGTCATCTACCCAATTGGGTAGTAGAACAAGCATAGTATAAACTTACTATATAGAGAATGGGGTCCAAGGCGGACTTCAGTGATATTTTCATTCTGCAAACAATAGTTGTACATGATTTTCTCCTGTCGCCACATGTCTGAAAACATCATTACATAGTATAAAACAAAGTCGCCCTTTTCCCCTTGTACGCGTTAATCTTTAAAACTACACAACGGATTTTGATGCGGTTTTTTTAATAGATAGAGTGGTTAAAGAGGAAGGTTTATATGTATAATAACATCCATTAAATAGCAGAGAAATACTTGTATTTTTGAGGTTTCTAATGTGATGACGTAAATTTTTCCGCTTACATTGCAAACGCTGGCTGAACCCTACGAGATTTATCAAAATAATGTACTAAGTATTGTACACATTGAAAAGGCCTACAGAAAACACCGCGATGGTCTATCTCTTATGGATATCCCACAATAACACGTTTTTGTCATTTACTTTTTAATTAATTTATTAACTAATTTTCGAAGCGATTTTAACCAATACAGCATTAATCCTTATCCAATTAAATACCTTAAGTACATTGTTGATTTAATATAGATCTATATGGCCTTTTACAGCATATGATTTAAATGAATATTTTCGACGTAGCGTTTGCGGCGGAGCGGGCCGCTATGTTTTTGTAGTGTATTCAGTATCAGCATTGCACCCGTGCGAAGCCGGGGTGGGTCGCTAGTTCACATATAAAATAGAATACTGTTTATACAAATATCCGTGACTCAAAGATACTCGTATGTTTAGTAAAACTTACAACTACGATTAGTAACACAGACAAAAAATAAACCTTTGTTTTATTATATCTTTGTTATAATAAAACATGAACTGAAGATGTAAATTAAAAATACACACATACATACCATCACGCCTGTATTCCCCGAAGGGTTAGATAGAGCTGTGTACCAATGTACAACGACGGTTCGCCGGTAAGTTCAGGTCCCACGTAATAGAGGGCGAGCCTATTGCCATTAACCGGGCTCAAATCCTAACTCCGAGCTGCTGAGAATTTCATAGAAAAACCCAATAACACTTTGCTCGACCTGGGAATCGAACCCAAAACCTCTAGTGTACAACACCACTAGGCTAATGAGGCAGTTAATATTAATATTTATCCATTTAAAACAACAAAAAAAATATAAAACGAGTGTTTTATACATTTTTTTGTTTATTTTTTAGATTATATAGATTAAGTCACGGGAGTCCTAGTAGTGACTAGTAGTGACTTCACCTATATAATCTCAGTGCCAAATCTCATCCAAATCTGTTCAACCTCTTAAGCGTGAAAGAGTCACAAATGTCCATCTATTTATTCTCTCAAACTTTCGCATTTGTAACATTAAGTAAGAAATTGGCTGCTGTAAAACTAATTTGGCCAAATTCTTCACCCATCCCAAATGCAGTGCCAGTGTGGAGCACAATCACAGGACATGCGTCACCTCCTTAGTTGCCCGTCGTGCACAACCACCTGCACCATTCAAGATCTTTATGAGAGCTGATAAAGCTGTACAGGTTGCTCAATACTGGTCGGACAACATTTGTGAGTGAATCGACACGAAAAGAAGAAGAAAAAGTAAGAAGTAAGATTTTGTCACTCATACTTACCCTGGGCGCTTCTAGCTAGTTTATGTACATGTCCTATGATCGGCAATGCTCCCGGGTACGTCGGTGGTGACGTTGGAGAACGTGGTTTCAACCAAGACCACAAATACCACAATACGAACAAAACACACGATAATATTATAATTGACATTGTATCTCACGACAGACTGTTCCCGTTCAAAGTAATTATTTAGTGAGGATTACTTTATAGCGCCTATCAATCTCTTATTACGCTAATTGGTAGGTAATTGGTAGGTAATTATTACATTAATATAAGACGCTGTCTTTTTCTGACTATAGAGAAGGCTAATGTCTATCTTCGTGTCTCAAGACACCAATTGATACTCTCAGACAATGTGTTTCTATATAACCGGTAGCTAGTACATGCAGTTTGAAAAGATACATTCAAATTATAATACTAAAAACCTCTAAAAACCTGTCTAGACCGGTTTGGTTGCTCAAGTTTGGGGGAGGGGGTAGTATTTTGACTGCACTTCCATTACATTATTTCACAAAGCTTTAAGTAATTTACATGAAGGTCAAGCGAGCAGCTTATTTATGAAACATACATTCAATTAATTTAAAATTATAATTTTCCGCTTCAGACATGCTCTTTTCTGATTTGAAGAGGGAACGTGGGAGGACAGGTTTTTGAAAATTAGGTACTCATTAGAAAAATAAGTACCAAATTTTCTTCCGATAGACAATTTTCTATCGGTTCAATTGCTTACAGGAATAATGTAATGTATCATTAAAAAGAAACCAGTCTACTTCCCTGAAAAAAATAATTGCAATGAAGTTAGAAACCAGAATGGAAACAGGCGAGAGCGTTTCTATGGAGACAAGACAACCACATTTCCTCTTCTGTCCGATTCCTAAAACTTACCGACCGGTAAACGTAATCATAGTAACAAACAAATGCTTTCGTATTTTCGCTGTTATTGAAGTTTATTTTTCAGCATGCGGGTAGGTTTACATCCATAATTTTTGTAAACATTCCTTACATTCAAAATTGTCACAAAAAAATTCATAAACGACCAGTCAAGCTTTCCATGGAATTACGACTGGTAAAATAAACGATTCGTTTTTTATATAGGAACCGGGCATTAAACACAAACCACCAACTTCCTAACCCCGATGATGGTTTTGTCCGACCTGGGATTCGATCCAGGACCCTACGTTCAACAGTTGCGCTTGAGACCACTAGACCAAATGGGCAGTCGTTAACAAGGCAACCATGTTAGCTAAAGATTATGTAAGTAATTAAAAAAACACAATGTGTTTTATTTTTGTCTGTTTGTTTGAAAGCTGTTCTTCTTATCTACACAATAAATCTTGATGCTGCTTTTGCGATAATTTTATTTTAGATTTTAGTGAATTTATTCTGGAAGGTTTATAAATATACATACTTATGTATAGATGTCTAAGAAATAAATAAAATTGAAGCGTCTGTTTTTAATATAAAATAACGGCTTAATACTGAACGGTGTATTATGTCAAATCGAATGCCAAATAATCGAGAAAATGCTCTATGGGTGAAAAAATATCAAGACTTTTTGGAACCACCCAGATATGCGTCAGCAATGACGGTTTTTTTTACCAGGGAGGGAAGGAATGTCAGACTTTTACTGACTAAAACCCATTCATGTTCCTTCGTGCCCTTTGCGTTCCGGGGGCGCGGTATCTCTTTCGAACAACCCGCAGCCCCAGCAGGCATCGGCCCTTAGTGGCCCCTCCGAAAGTTTGCTGACATGTCTTTGAGGCGCGCGTGTCTTTGAGGCCGTCGACACGGCCTGTCGTTAGTTAACGTACGGACGGTGAGCTACCCTTTGCTCAGCGTCCACAGACCCGCGTCTATGGTGGCCGGGAGTCGTCTCGCAGCTCCCGACGACAGGGGCGTCTTCCGCGGCGGCTGCTGGGACGAGAGATTCTTCTCTGCCTCTCCCGTCCCGCCAACTCCTTCTCTAGCATTACAGCTTCGCAGAAGGAGGTGACTGCTTCCCATTCCCTCTCGCTCCGAACCATGTCTTGAACCAGGGCCGTTCGCGAGAATTCGCCGCCGCCGATGGCCGCCACGAGGACGCGGCGGATTAAGTCACACTTAAATCCACGTGAGCGAACTCGCGGGCTCAGTTAGTATATTAATACAACTATTTAACTCAGCATATGATGATGTCGTGTTTGATGTTATTTCTAGCCGGAGTGACATTTTAGGCATATGATAATAAGTTGAAACACTGTGTTTTTTACACTGCGCATTCGTTGACATCATTTTTTAGACTTATCTTTGACATTTACAAATATGCGTAAGTTACCATTTGATTAGATTTTTTATATTTTCATATTTTACATTAATTTAATTTAACTTAATAAAACCTGAAATGTAAAATAAATATTTGCATATCATATTTACTGGCAGAATGTAAATGAGCCTTACTTACATTTCGACACTTCCTACGTATAATATCGTAACTGAATTTGATCAACTTTACAGTATCGCAATTCAAAGGTATGCAAACAGTTTATGGATGATAGTGAAGTCAAATAAGCTCGTTTAGAAACCAAAATTGGCATACAGATATATTTTTAGGAATGGAATATTTACCTTTAAAAGGATTATTGAAATTGTTATTAGAATTCCCTAAAAGTCACTTACGGATTTCTACTATGGAAAATATCAGTGGTATTTGGTTGTATGTAGTACTTACTATACTTTACGTCGATATTTATGTAGGATTAAGTAGCGTATGTTACACGTACGATAACTTACTTTGGAACTAATAAAATGATAATGTGGCGTAAGTTACAGTTACCATAATATACAATGGAACAAAAATGTTAATTCGTATCGTAAGTGCTATTAACGGGTAAAATTGAAATAAAACATCACTTCTATTATTCTGAAAACATACTGTTGTAATTCGTTATCAAAATAAGTAATCCAAATAAACAATCTCTGTTAGACAAAAACAAAAATTTAAAACACAAAAAATTCAAATTTACGTCAATCATAGGTACTTTCGCTAAATTAGTATTTTATTTTAGTAGCATTCATTTAATTAACAATATGAAATAAAATCTTTATCATCCAAATGCTTATAATCCAAAGTAAATAGAATTTTGTTAAAACAATACCCGCATTATTAAAAAAAAATGTAATAAAATCAACAAACAAAATCTCTCAAAAAACTTCAAATATTACTATGAATTCTCTACTTATTCATCCGTAGATTCCTTATCAACTTAACAAAAACCTCTTTCATAAACTTAAAAAGATAAACTTTTATATCCATAAAAAAAGAAAAATTCTTCAGTCTTTTATAATCAGTACAAAACATAAAAAAGTAATTAATAAAAACTATGCATTTTTTTAATTAGTCCGAATCTGAATCCGAAATAGTTTCGTTACCAGTTTCAGGTAGGTTTTGGAAAAAATCATGGTGAATAGTGGGTATGATTCGAGACTTGCACATATTCATCAAATCGTCTTTTTTCGCCTTAGGTATAGGCAGACTATTTGTATACAGTGCATCAATATTTGGTATACATTGTCTCCTGGTAGACGCTTTAACACATAATATATGGTAGTCTTCGGCAGCTAAATCATATTTATAAAATAATTTATAAGGGTCTTCAGGTTTAATAAATACTTCTCTTATTTTATTCCACTGCACTTTTTCTCCTTTTGTACTTTTAACCCAATTGCCCTTTAATAATGCTTTGTAATTAAAAAAATCTGTGTGTTCTAATTCCTCAACAATATACGGCTTTCCGTTTTGTTTAGCCCAGCGTACTAAACAAAACCACTCAAATGGTGTATAAACAAGTCTATTCTTGGCACTTTTTTCTATTAAGGCATGGACGCTGTCGCCCTCATTTTGGGTATGACCAACTTCTAAAAAACAGTGATGTATTGTCACTTGAAAAATAAGAGCGGCGTGCATGTACATCGCATAAACAATACGATTTCGGTTTTGGCCCACACAATTATCAGACCAAAACCGAAATTCGTTTGTACCTTGATCCTTATATTTGGAGATGTACTTACATAAGCAACTAGCCACTTCATTTGCCCCGCGTCTCCCTTGCCCCTCATGCCACATGAAGCAAGTACCTTCTTGTTCAGCCATATTAAAAACTGTAAAATTAAATACTGAAAGCTTCCGTTTATAATAAAGGATACTTATATTACCGTATGGAGCAGTAAGAACTTTTTGAAAGTCGAAAGTGGCGACTAGTACTTTACCGTCTGATACTTTGGCAAGTTCTTTATCTGTCGACTTCTTTTTGCGAGCTACCTCTTTATTTTTAATGTGTGCTTCATGTAATTGGGTTTCAGATTGTGTCGGACTAGATATGTTTTTATAAATATGACACTTATCACATTGGTCCTTTTTAGGAACATAAAAACTAATCTTAAAGTGTTCATTCACAATATCGCGATATTGCCGTTCAGAACTAGCTTTTGAAGAGTATGCAAGTGCGTCAAACCACTCATTATATAAATCAAACAAGCGATGAAAATTCAGGTCTCCGTCTAGGTAAAGTTTACTACTTCTTTGGCGAGTGTAGTGAGATTCGACAGGCTTAAGGGATTTTATGTGATCACATACACTTTTAATAACATCCTCAGTTATTACTTTGCGATGATTAGAATGACGCCCTCGCAGATCCGCTTGTATCAAGCCACTTATGTTATCTTTTTTTTCTAAAGATGTATAGACAAACTGTTCACTTAATGAAAATGTGTTTAGAAACATCTTTTTGCACACAGTTAAATAGTTTTCCTGGTCTTCTACAACAGCCCTTGGCAGTCTATAAATTAAAGTAAACTTACGCCTAGATTCCATATCAGTTAAAACCCTTCGTTTTTTTTGTTTGACAACCAAGTTTGCAATAAAAGCCCATTGCTTTTCACGGTTCCCTAAATCCCAAAACCTATTGAAAAGCAATATTCTTTCATCATCACTTATTTTTGATGTACATTTTAGCCTACAGTTCATAGTTCATAACTGAAATGTTCGTTAATTAAGCCATTATATAAAAAGGGCTCCAAATCCAACGTCGACAACTATAGACCTATAGCATTAACTCCCATACTATCAAAAATATTTGAAAGAGTAACTTACAGGCGGTTGTTAAAGTTCCTAGATAAGTATAACATTCTAGTCAGTCAGCAATATGGATTTAGACAAAATAAATCCACTACCTTAGCAATTTATACCTTAATAAAAGAAATTATGAATAACATCAACAACAGAAACCCGTCCTGTGCACTATTTTTAGATTTAAGTAAGGCGTTTGACCTGGTTGACCATAGTAGACTTTTGGAAAAAATGGAAAGATACGGAATAAGGGGTCCAGCTTTAAAATGGTTTCAGTCTTATTTGCATGATAGGAAGCAGATAACAAAAATAACGAAGCTGAACCAATTGGAAAATAGTATGGACAATTTCGAATCCGAACCAAGAAATAACCATTGCGGTGTCCCTCAGGGAAGCATTCTCGGGCCGTTATTGTTCCTCCTATATATAAACGACTTACCAAAAGCTATTAAACATGAGTGTGTCTTGTTTGCTGATGACACCACGATTATTATTAAATGTAAAGATGGTCAAAATTATGATAATGAAATTAATGAAACATTGAATGACATCATAAATTGGTTAGATATTAATAAATTAAAACTAAATATTGCTAAAACTAACGTACTTCATTTTAAAACATGGAAAAGTAAACCTGTCCATCTTCATGTTGCATATAATAGCATTAATGTAAAGCAGGTACATAATACAAGGTTTCTAGGGGTAACACTTGATGAGCACTTAACATGGAAGAATCATATCGAGATGCTCAGTAAGAAAATCAATCAATTTGTATTTGCACTAAGAAAGGTCAAAAATGTTACATCGAGAGAAACTTCCATTATGGTGTATCATGCCTATGTCTGCTCAGTTATCCGCTACGGCATAGTAGTGTGGGGAAACTCCACGGAAATAGATCGAATTTTCATTGCTCAAAAAAAATGTATTCGTGCTATTTTTAACATGGACTGGTCTGATTCGTGCAGGCCTATATTTAAGACACATAACCTTCTAACTGTACCGTGCATATATATATTCGAAGTAGCAAAATTTTTAAGATCCAATCTTGCATTATTTGAAAGACGAGATAATTCAAATAGGAGGAAAGCGGCATATTGGGATTTTGAGATGCCTGTTCCCAAGTTAGAACTCGTTCGGAAGAGCTGTATCTACATGGCTCCATTAATTTATAACGCTTTGCCGAGGTCAATAACCCAACTACCCCTCAAAAAATTTTGTTCGGTACTACGGAAGTGGTTGTTGCAGGAATGTTTCTATTCAATTCAGGAGTTCTTTGTAAAATGTCCCTGTAAATTTTTTTCACTTGGTCTGGCATCAAAATCCAGGCACAAATAATTGTTAATATTAATTCTATTTTATTTTGGTAATGTGTTTTTATGTTTTAATTCAATAAGTATAGATTTTATTTTTTTTGAAAATGGTTTAATTAAAACATTAGATTTAATTTTAGTTAACTGTTTAATTTGCATGCCGCTGTGTCGGCGAGACATGATGAACTGTACCATATATTATACCAACTTTGTACCGTGTTTCTGGCAAATAAATATATTATTATTATTCCATTTATTCAATTAAACAAACATATAAATTACATTTTATTATTATTATTATTATAGGACACATAGTACCCAAAGTTTTACCATGCCTTACAGTACCATCACGACTCATATACTCCTTGCCCAAGTTTCTTAGCATTTTCCTTTTGTTGTCTTTCCATTCAGCAACATGGCGACGTCTGATATTTCCCTTGTCCTTTCTTGGTTTGGTCTTCCGTTTTCTGGAAGCTTGTGGTGTCGCTTCTGACATCGAAGATAGAGGCGTGTTCGCTTGCGGAGTATAAACTAAATCAGTGAAGGTTGAATCAACAGAATGTAATGGCGGAATGTCTTTTTCAACAAACCAGGGACAAAAGTGGTTTTCGCAATCAAAATCTAGATGATTTATTGTTGTGCAGTCCGGAGATGGATGTCGTGTTATATTCTCAACAGCTGATGGAGATTCTTCACCGGGGTCTAAAATAAAGAATAAATAGTTTTACAATAATACTAACTTCTGCTCGCAGCTTTGACCGCGTGGTATGTCGCTAAAAAGTAACCTATGTCCTTTCTCAGGGTTCAAGGTACCTCAATATAAAATATTATCAAAATTAGTTTAAGCGTTTAGCCATGACAGCGTAACAGACAGACACAGTAGCTTTCGCATTAGTTTGATCGCAGTAGTATCGATTGATTCAAACTCAAAGAAAAATGTATTAAAACTTACATAAAATTACGACTCGTAAATTAATAATTAATTAAAGTTAAAAACCTAATCTAAAGTTAAAAAGTCCTAATTATTAGGACTTTTAAACTTTAGGTAAGTATAAACGTTAGACACGCTGTTATTGTATCAATACACTGTCACTTACTTTGGTCCGTGAGTGAAATACTATGACGGATTTCATCTGACTCGTTTAACAAATCCATTAATTGGTTTATCTCATCAATATCTGCGTCAAAAGGAAGCGGCGACTCTGTAAAATAAAAACAAGAATATCTTTTTATTAAGTTTTTTTCAAAAGAATACTATGGTAAATTACGTTTCATATCGAAGTAAAATATCTCATGTGCAACATAGGATATAATGAAGTCGGTTAAAAAGAGAAAGAAATTCCAACGAAAAATATCGTAAGTAGAAATACAGAACACAATTATATACTCTTTCAATAGTAAAGTATCGTAACTATTTACTTACGATATTTGAGAAGTATCTTAATTCGATGTATATTATCGTAAGTTACACTTACGATATTTTACTATGGGTATTAAACCATTTCATGTTATTTATACAATTATTTCATTTATTCGTTATTAATATTGTAAAACGTGTCACTTACCTTCTATCCTTGTAGTATTTTCCAAAAAATCAAACGAACGGTTCATGAGAATCAAACGTATCATATTGTTTTAACGGCCGAATTACTGCATCAATCATTCGTTTCGACCTAGATGACATGGTTGACAGCTTCTTACTAAGCAGTATCTTACTAAGCCTATCAATCACAACAAAATTTAAAAAATTGCGACGAGCACAGCGCTCGACAGCGATAGCCCGCGTATTCAATCGGTACTAATACTTACGATTGCGTCGCGCGGCGCAGCGGCCCCCCGCGCCCCGCGTACGTTGAATTAACCGCACTATACAATATTTTACTACGCTAAAGATGAACATGCGATAATATGCAGTCTCAGTATCTTTGGTTCTATTGTAAAAATATGTTTTTTTATTAGGTCATACGATAATCTATGTTATAAAGTAGTTGTAACTCTAAAAAACTAATTTTCGTTAATTTGATAGTTACGATAACATACGTTGGAGGTGTCGATTTTAAGATCATACTTTGTACACCTGCATTCTAGCAAATAAATGAATTTGAACACTTAACAAACGCACTAGTTGTGAGTTGTGTAGACCGCAATATACGGTCGAATTGAGAAAACTCCTTCTCAATCCTTCCTCCTTCCTTTTTCCTTTTCTTTCTCGGTTCTCAATTCGTCTGTATGTATAATATTTTTTTTTTTTTTTTTTTTTTATGTATGTTCACCGATATCTTCGTCAATTATAGACGGATTTCAAAAAAAAAATTTTTGTTGTATAGAGTTCACTTCTGAGGTGGTCCCATTTTCACCAGTCCAGGATCTGATGATGGAATCCAGGAGAAATCGAGGGCAACCACCGAAAATTGTATGCTCGTATGGTGTTTTTGTTACGTAATCATGTCTTACTCAGGTATATGCTTCAGGGTGTCAACATCTGATGCTGCTGTCCTGATGATGATGCTACAGTACTCCTTAACGGTAGTAGTTTTTGAGATAGGGACTTTTTATTATATTATGTTTGTTCGCGGATAACTTCGTCGTTTATGAACCGATTTTGATTATTCTTTTTTTGTTGGAAAGGGTAAACTTCTCAAATGGTTCCATTTAAATTTCATATAGATCTGATGATGGATTACGGAGACAGACAACGGAACTCTTCAAAAAATTACAGCAAATCAACCGCGATTGCTGCTATCGCATAAATATGCATTGTTTACGCAATTACACAACATAACATCGCGCCTGTACACTCAAGAGTTACACAGATGTATACTTACAGTGATATTTGAAAATTTCTCATCTAAGTAAACGAAATCGCGTATTCTTTTTCTTATGACTTTTTTTACCGGTGCCATGTTAATTTACATGTCATGACAGTTCCTTCATGGATTTGGATAAAAAAATTGATACTAAAAAGCGAGAAATAAAAAACTTTTTTACAAAAAAAGACAACCGCCTTCAAAAACTAAAAAGAGAAAAATAACTTTAGCTTTGGAAGTCGGCGGCAATACAAAACAACAAACAGAACCAAAGCCGCCGACTTCCAAAGCTAAAGTTATTTTTCTCTTTTTAGTTTTTGAAGGCGGTTGTCTTTTTTTGTAAAAAAGTTTTTTATTTCTCGCTTTTTAGTATCAATTTTTACCCTTTGGTTACGGAACCCTAAAAACGATCGCAATTTATGTTACAATGTAGGTATACTCTGCTTGCTTGACCTTCACGTAAATTAATAGAAATAAACTAATGGATGGGCACTAAAAGCCAAAAAGTTACCATGTTTGATAACATGTTTATCGAGATGCGTCCGGAACCCCTCCCCCCTCGAATCTTAGCCTTAAAAGTATTGGTTATCACTTAAACAGAAACATATTGTCTGAGAGTATCAATCGGTAGCTTGTGACACAAAGATTGATATGAGCTACCTTTGTTACCGCGAAATTGAAAACAACAGGAAGATCGCCGCTATAAAGTAATCCTTACCAAATAATAAAATTCTGACGGGAATCTCGTGACAATGTTAATTATAATATTATTGTGTGTTTTATTCGCGTTTTGGTATTTGTGGTCTTGGGTGAAACCACGTTCTCAAACGTCACCACCTATGTTACCTGGAGCATTGCCGATCATAGGACATGCGTACTGGCTGACTATAAGCGCACAAGGTACGTATGAGTGAAAAAATATTCCTATTTTTTTTGGGAATTCCATTTTTTACTACCAGGCTGGTATAAAAATACACTTAGTCCCAAGATAGAAAAATAAAAGATTTTTCGTATTTCAATGACTGCAATTTTGGTTGAATTTAGTGTAAGTGTCAATAATCGTCGTTATAGGTTTTACTAACCACTTCTTTGACACACATCCATCTCACCTATTTTCTCCGAAGGGTTAGGCAAAGGTGTTCGAATGTACACCCACAGTCCGCCTCCTGTTTAGGTCCCATGTAATAGCGGTAGAGCCTATTGCCGTTAACCGGGCTGAAATCGTAACTCCGAGCTGCTACTGATAATTCCATAAAAAAATAACACTGCGCGACCTGCGAATTTTACCCAAAACATCTAGCGTAGCTAAAGACCACTAGGCAAACCTGTCACTTTTTGAGTTATAGACATTATAATAAACAGTACCTATTTTATTCCATAATGTAAATGTTTTCAGGCATGTGGAGTTTGGAGAAATTGCTTTACAACTATTGTTTGCAGAATAATAATATTGTTGGAGTTCGCCTCGGTCCGTATCCTTGCTATGGTAAGTTGAATCTTATCTTGTTCATCTGCCTAAATGTTATGCGCAATTGCGACATCTTTCAATAGTCCTTTTTATACCACGACTGTGGCATTCATGTGGCCTGTATGATGGTAAGCAGTCATCGCAGTAGATGCCTGCAACACCAGGAAAACTTGCTGCCTACCTTTTTGAAGCCCAATCATTCCTCTAACAAATCCATCTAATTGAAACTATTCATTGAAGTTATTAACGGAGTGTAGCGACTTCTATCGCTACACTCATGTGAACTACTGACGTTGCCTAAATCGCGTTATCAAAGTTCGCTGCGACGTTAGCATATATCCAAAATTCCGACAACAACCGTCGGGCAGTAGCCCACCAGACACAACACCCGTCTGGTTCGAGGATCTTCCCTTTTCATCGGAGGATGTGAAACTTAACACCATGTTTGTCATATTTCCACAGAGTATTTAAACAAAACCTTTTCTGTACATTGTTAAAGCTGGCCGATAATAATATGTTTTCTACAGAACTGGCGAACTGGCCTGGAACTTATTTTTTTTTTTCTATTCCTAAATTAAAACTAGCTTGAGATTACAAATAATATAATGTTTCAGTGCTAACAGACCCTGACGATTGTCTTACGGTAGCAAATAAATGTTTGAAAAAACCATACGTATACCGTTTTGGAAAGGAGATGTATAACAGAGGACTTATTACTGCCACTGGTAAGTAGCCACTCGTCGATCGTATCATCACTTACTGTAATTAGCAACGAATAATAACTAATAGGTACTTTATCAAGTAAAACTGACTGCCCCGTTTGGTTCGGTCACTGTCGCACAACTGTCAAACTTCTAGTGCAAGATAGAGA
Source organism: Caradrina clavipalpis (assembly GCA_932526535.1). NCBI lineage: Eukaryota > Metazoa > Arthropoda > Insecta > Lepidoptera > Noctuidae > Caradrina > Caradrina clavipalpis. Next base: position 7,460,061 of record OW052110.1, read on the forward strand.
TCAGACTAATTCTAAGCCAAGGCATGTGCTATATGTATCTACGCTACGTAAGTAGGTACGCATGTTAATTTAATCTCGATAATAAAATATATTACTTTTACTTTTTTGTTTCGACGATCTACGTCAAATTCAAGTTATAACTCGACTACGGGAGGAGGATTTTGTTTTTGGATTGTATTTACGTATGAACGTTGAACTGCCCCAACTGGTATTGTGGTCGCAAGTACGACTTTTGAGCGTGGGTCCTGGGTTCGATTCACAAAACAGGTGAAAAGTGTTATTGGGGTTTTCCATTAGGATTTCTCAGTAATAGCCCGGAGTTTGAAAATTGGTGGTCTGACACCCCCGTGTCTCGGAAAGCACGTAAAGCCGTTAGTCCCACGCCTGATCTCTCTTCGGTCGTGTCGGATTGCATTTCCACCGAAATATGAGAGTTAGGACAGGGAGTGTACCTGTGATTGCGCACACACTTGTAGCCTAAATAGCTTGATGGATTTTAGCTTGAGTTGTAACGTTAGAATGGTTTTAATTTTGTGAATTACACAGTATATCACTATTATAAAAATTAAGATCGTTGATTTTTGGCGCCATAATATGTTTTCATATTTTTCATGGCTTCCAATAAATGCGTGTTTGCCCACCAATTATGCAATTGTATACTTTAATATACTTCTAACTATGTTTACTTATCCTTAGCATCAGTATGGAAGTCAAACAGAAGACTTCTAAATCCAGCTTTCAATCAGCAAGTGCTGCACACATTTGTAGGAGAATTCATAATCCAAGCCAAGAGTCTTGTCGCTCAGCTGTCTACTGAAATAGGAAGAGGTCCGTTTGATGTGCAGCCGTACTTGATGAACAGTATAATGTCAACTGCGTGTCGTAAGTTAAAGTACAACAATTATTTTTTGTAATGCGAGAGACATTAAACATCTTAAGTCAAGCAAATCCTTTGAGAAGAGTGATGGGGTTAGCCTTCAATAGACGGGCTGGGTCGCCTGTGTGAGTGTGTAGCATTGGGCAAGCGTTCTAGTGCTCTATATTAGAGTTCGTAAAAGAAAACCGTGTGGTTTTCAGTAGATAGATCACAAAGGTGGAGGGCGACATGAGGGCCAATTCTCATGCTATAACATATTTAAATTGACAATAGACGTACGAGCAATTAGGCATGCGTACTTTTTAACTCGAAGACCTTTATCGCCCACGTGCCACCCTAAGTATGCGAACTTTTAGACTGGAATATAGGCATGCAGGGTCCTGATGCTGATGCTAATTTTACAGGGACCACACTTGGGCTCAAAACTGATCAAAATAAACCGACTTTGAAAATTTATGGTCACGCAGTTGAAGATTTGTTAAGCCTGTACCTTTACAGGGCACAGAGAATCTGGTTACATTTCTCATATATATTCAATAAGAGTTCATACAAAACGACGGAAAACAACCTCATGAAAGTCATGAAAGACATTACTAAGGAGGTAAATACGTTTCATTTTCTAATCAAAGAAGTAATTGTGACATAAAGACGATAGATTATGTGTCATTTACCCAAAGCTAAGTTAAAAGACGAAATTAATTTTGTTCGTTGTTGGTGTACTGTCTTGGAAAAAAATAATATAACTACCTATCATAGCGGTGAAGCTGTCGACTGCCTCGGACACCATGGCCTGTCATGCAAAAAGAGCGCTGGCCGCATGGCACGGCACGCCAGCATTAATGACATCATCCGTCGTGCTCTTGTCTCCGCCGGAGTGCCAGCTGTTTTGGAGCCAGTTGGCCTGGCACGCGACGATGGGAAGAGACCAGATGGGATGACTATAATGCCTTGGAAGTTGGGTAGGCCTCTGGTGTGGGATGCTACATGCGTCGACACCCTTGCGCCATCCCATCTTCCTTGCACGACGTGTTGTGCTGGGGCGGCTGCGTCTGGTGCGGAAAATCTCAAACGGCGCAAATATATTAACCTTCATGAAAGTTATATGTTTGAGCCGTTTGGGGTTGAAACACTAGGGCCGTGGGGACCGAGCGCTCATCTAGTTTATCGCAATATCGCGAAGCGACTGGTCGATTCTTCACGTGACCAGAGGGCTGGCCTATTCTTTGGCCAAAGAATCAGCATTGCCATACAACGTGGCAATGCTGCCAGCCTTCTGGGCACATGTCCCATTGACAGCGATGCGGATGAGTTTTTTGATGCCCTATGACCTTACTTTTTATATTAACTGTACATACTTAGTTTGTAATTTAATTATTACCTATTTAGTTTTAACTTTGTAGTTGAATTATTATTAATAAATAAAACCTATCATAGCTGCAATACATTCTTACGAAGAGTCAGTACATTGGAAGAAAAGTGTAGTTAACATAAAAAAAATACCAGTTTAAAACTATCCCATTGCAAGGCATAGGCCTCTTCTCATATAGAGAAGGAACGAGACAAGCCACATTGATATTTGCCCGTAACCGGTTCGAACCCACAGCTGTGCATAACAAAACACCATAAGATAACATTAATTTGTTATAATTGATTCACGTCAATACGACCAGACTGGTTGGAACACTTACAAAATAAATTAAACAAAAAAAAAAACCTCTTTTTCATATCTAAGAGTATTTAAAATGATTATATTCCTAAGCTGACAAAATTATGGAAAAAAATATATTTTTCATTTATATTTTTTTCAGGTGATCACTAATCGTAAATCCGACTTAAAATTGAATGGCAGTTCGGACAAAACTGAAGAGCCTGAATCAAGTAAAATAACATTATTTATTTTGAAAAATGTCTGTTTACATTTTAGCCAAGTCAGCAGATAATGCATCGTCCTGCAATTAATTTCTTCTATTTTTATTAAACAACTAGTTGATGCCCGCAGCTTCGCTCACGTGGACCTAATTGTAACTTAACATATATTAAGTATTCAATGACATGCCAGCAAAATCTAGCAATCCTCCAAAGGTGACTGATAAAAGTTAAGATAGTGGGTTTTTCCTGAAGGAATTTGTCTGTAGACGCCCGGAATCTGGATTTGTGCCCGGTTGGATTTGCGACATGCCAGGGCCAAAACATGTTTGGTGAAAGGAGGGTGTGTGTTACCCCTTTTGAAAACTGATTTTAGTCCACTCCCCGCTGTTGCCACTTTTTTGTTGTTTAGTCATTTATTTATTTATTAAAACTTTATGCACAAATGTAAAAATACACCGTACAAAGGCGGACTTAAGAAGGCGGGCTTTAGTCATTGGAATAGAAGTACTCTTTTAGGTACCAAATAATTTATCTTACACTGAATTATTTTTACAAAATAGTACTGAAACTCCAAGAAAAGTAAACAAATTACCACTGAAAAAAAAAACTACAATTGCTACTCCTAGTTAATTTACCAACCGCCCCTATAATCTAGCAGCCTGACTGGCAGTATTGCTGTGCCGTGATTGGCACATAATATTGAAAACATATTAAAAAAAATGATTACTTATTGAAACAATGACAAAAAGTAACAATCAATTGGAACTGAACTCACACTAAATATTTCGCATGGCTTACTTATGTCACCTTATGTCTACGTCGGTATGTCGGTCGGTATGTACGGCCGTGACGAAGCTAAGCACTTTATTGACATGTCAATTTTTTATTAAAGACTACCTCGTTGATATTTTGTTACCTGCCTAGGCTAGAAAAATCATGCAACACTAAGCTTTGCCTTCTGTAAACTTTATGCTAAACGGAATTATGCATCATTTGATTATTGCCAAAGGTAACTATGTCAAATAAAATTCTGCCATCTTAAAAGTATGCCATTGTAAATTCAGACTTATTGTACATGTTGCCAACCAATAAGTATCCTAAAAAAAATATGCCTTAAAAATATTCGTCTAAAAAGACAATACCAAAGTGTGTTATGCGAAATTAATATCGGAGCATCAAGATTCTGCCAGATAGAGGGAACGTATTTTAGAAGTTGAATCCGTAATCTACCACATTCTTACATTTTGTATTTTTTTATAATCCATTGAGAATCAGTAGAAGTTACGAACATAAAACAACATTGCTGATCATCCAAAGCAAATAGCGTGATAATTTATAGCCTAAGTTTAAGTAGCGTTTACCATAATACATTAGTGAAAATCGAATCCAAATCGGTTGAGCCGTCTCTGGTGTAGCGTGCATAGACAAACAGACAACAATTCCTAAAACTATATTTTCGGTATTGGACCCAACCATAACCCAACCATTCCCTTATCTCGTAACAATTTCTTTTTTCAAATATTTTAAATGTACAGATTCGCCTTTTTTTTTGTCAGGTATAGCTTCTTTCGGGCACGCCACAATTGTGGCGATAAGTCTCCTATTTGAGGAGTGGCTAGGGAGGCTCCACGGCATCCTCACCTTCCGCCTGACGCAAGTACTCTCCGGACACGGTTGTTTCGGGAGTTACCTGTTTCAGAATCGGCGGGAGGACACGCCTGGGTGTTATCACTGTGAGTGGCCCGGAGGACACGGTAGAGCATACAGCGGAGGTTTGCCCTGCTTGGGTGGAGCACCGCCGTGTCCTCGTAGAGGCGATCGGCGGCGGCAACCTCTCGCGCCCGGCCTAAGTTCAAGCTATAGACCGGAGCAAGGGGGAAAGGGGAGCAGTCACCTCCTTCTGCGAAGCAGAAATGCTAGCGAAGGAGGAGGCGGAACGCGTGAGGGAAAGGTAAACCTGACGACCCAGCCGCCGCAACAAAAGAAGATGCCCCGGGCGTCGGGAGTCGCAAAGCGATTCCTGGCCACCGTAGGCGAGGGTGTGCGGACAGTGAGGGTTGGGTGTCTCGCCTTCCGATCAGAACCAGGCCCGGGTCGGCGGCGCGTTGTGTTCCACTCGCGCCTCAAAGAGATGTCAGTACAATAGACGGGGCCCGCTAGAGCCATTGCCTGCTAGGGTTGCGGAACTTGTTCGAAACAGTTACTGCGGGCCTGGAACGCTAAGGGCATTAACCCTTTAAGTGCGGGCGACGCGCATGTGCGTCAAAAAAAACGCACATTTTTGTTGTCAGCACTGAAAGGTTGAAGAGGAACACGGGTGGGTTTTGGACAGTAAGAGTCTGTCACTTTTCCGCTCTGCCCAGGGCGGAAGGAGTCATTCAATGATATCCCATCTTTAAAAAAAATGTATGACTTTTTTCAATTACCAATCGGTCACAAATCCGGGCGTCTGCAGCATATCGTAACTTTTAGCAGTGACCTTTGTAAACATTCTACCTGCTTGGAGGATTTTGATGATATGGCATTCAATACACATTTCTTAAGTTACACGTAGGTCTACGAAATCGAAGCCCGAACAGCTAGATTATTATTATTCGGGGTATCACCGATACGGAAAGAAAAATAATCCAAACAGCGTAATAATGTAAAACCATTTGTGTTGGTCAGACCTTTAAAGAGTATTTTGACAAAATGTTTAGGAGTCAAATAGACAATATTTTCCGCGTTGCTATCGCTCCGGTGCCACTTAGTTTTTTTTTTTTCAACTTACAGTTTTCTTTCCGCTACTGTTTAAAAATGTAACTATGTATTGACATGATTTTCTGCAGAAATATTAAAAGACTTGAAAAAATAAGTAAACAAATCAATATTATGGCAGATATTATGCATACTGCTTTTTTTTGTGGGGAATCTTCTAGTATGACAAAAACAATTTGAAAAATCACAAAAAGAAAAGCAGTCGGTGGGGACCGAACTTACAACCAGCGACTTGCGAAGCGGTCGCCGTACTATTAGACTATTTACTTCGTTGATAATTATTCTGAAATAGCCGTTCTAGTTAGCCATAATTAACTGCTTAGCTCCTTGAAGGTATAGCGTGATGATAATCATTTTGGAAGTTCAATTCCGCAGCTATTTATAACATTCTTACAAAATAACTCGTTTTTTTCAATCACGTGAAAATCTGTAGAAGAATGCGAACATAATGCAACATTGCTCGTCCCCCAAAGCAAATAGCGTGATAATTTATAGCCTAAGTTTTAAGTTGAGCTTACCACAATACATTAGTGAAAACCGCGTCTAAATCGGTTGAGCCGTGTCTGAGATTAGCGTGCACAAACGCACAGACAAACAGACAAACAGACAAAAATTCTAAAAACTATATTTTCGGCATTAGAATCATTCCCCGATCTCATAGCAATTACTTTTTTCCAAAAATGTTAAATGTACAGTTTTGACTTCGCTACGATTTTATTATATGTATAGATATAGATAAAGTAACGTGACATCAACATGCTCAGTAATTTGAAAATAAAAAAAACTGACCGTGGCAGCAGAGAGCTGAGATTAGAGAACCAAGTGAAAAGAAAAAAAAAGGGTTTTTGCTTATCTCCCTTCTGTATTTATACATATTACTATTATTAAAATATATCTGTAAAAATCTATGTGTTTCAAATCTTACGCCTTAACTTACTTTCCATCTGTCGGTTTTACATTTTCCTTCTAAATATTTTTCATGGCATCCCGAGCATATGATTTTAGCATCTCTCAAATTCCCACCTTTTTTACATTTCACACAGCCTTGCTTGATTTCAACATTCCATTTATCAATGGAATGACTAACAGGATTATTTTAACTTGTATTTCCTTTTCAGAACAGTTCAAACCATTAATAGATCAAATGCTAGACTTAGCTGACAAACAAGATGCCTTCACTGAAGATGAGATCAGGGAACACTTGGATACTATGGTAGCAGCCGCATATGACACTACAGCTGCAACACTTACATTCATTTTGCTAGTGATCGGTTCGCATCAAGATGTACAAGATCGAATTTATAAAGAGTAAGTTATGAACGTAAAGAGAAGACCAGTGTAGATATCAAAGGATGTTTTACTATATCATAATATTCATGAAATGATTGACTATTAATGATAGCGTTTTGACTGTATTTGAAAATTTTGTAAACAGATTACAAGATGTACTCGAAAATCAGGAGAGAGACTTGACCAGACACGATCTTCCAAAGCTTGTGTATATGGAAGCGGTGATTAAAGAAGTTTTGAGATTGTATCCTCCAGTTCCAAGAGTCGCAAGATGTTCATCAACAGATGTTCAGTTGAGTATGTACTTTATTTATAGCACCAATAATGAACTGAGTCTTTGCTTTGACGTTACAGGTACCGCAGCGTCTTTTACAAATTTCATAAAATCTTGAAACACCTCTGTGCACACTTTTATTTTTCTTTATTTATGTTTTGTTATATCAATTTCGTCAGCTGCATCACAGGATCAATTCTAGGAAATTTTATGAACGTTTGCATTCTGATAGGTGCATTTTACAGATTAACCATCTTCTAACAATGTGACAGGGATGAAACGATGTTTTAAATACTTTTAGGCACTAATTGAATTTCTTCATACATTTTAGAAAAATACATATTACCAAGGAACAGTGCTTACTTGATATCGGTGTACGGACTCAACCGCCATCCGATGTGGGGAGCAGATGCTGATCAGTTTAGACCCGAGCGGTGGCTGGACCCTACCACTTTGCCTGAAAGTCCTAGTGCATTTGCAAGCTTCAGCCTGGGCAAGCGAAACTGTATCGGGAACTTATTTTTTATATCTAGGTTTTTTTCCATTGCAATCATTCAATAATTCAAATTGATTATAAACGTTTCATGAATTCATGGTATTTGTAACACCTAAATCGAAATATTCTTTCTTTGCAGGTAAATTATATGGTATGATGGCGGTCAAGACAACTCTTGCATATACTTTGAGGGCATATCGTATCAAAAGTGATATGAAAAACTTAGTGACGCGATGTGATGCAGTCCTGAAACCAGTGTCTGGACATGAAATAAGTTTGGAATCAAGAACATAAAATGATGTACCTACATAACTGGTTATATGTACATTGTTACTACGATAGCGAATAAATAAGTTATACAGGGTGGAAATTTATTATGCTACCTGGAGGGAAAGTACTCTAAATACTTGAGTTAGTAAATTTTACTGAAAGGAAACATTCCTTTATTTTTAAAAAGAAACTAAACTGCATTTAAATAATTTTGAAAATTCCGTTGCCTCACCTGGGAATCGAACCGACTAAAATCCGAAAAAATAGCATCCTGTACTTTTATGGCACTAATCGATAGGGTCAATCATAGGGATCAAATCTCTGCAAAAATGGTAAATTAAATTAAACAAAAACCATGAAATTTTAACCTAAACTTATTTTATTCGGACGAAAAAAACGAACAAAAAATTCACTAGTAGTTGCTGGAAATGAGCTTCACTTTCATGGATACACAAATTTATTCCTTTAAAAAAACTTATTTTGAGTGAGTTTTGGTAGCAAACAATTTTCAATATTCACCAGAACACCGTACTAAAAGTTATTCACAATGAATTCCTTAAAAGAATAAATTTGTGCATCCAAGAAAATGGAGCTCATTTCGAGCATGCAATTAGTCAATTCTCGATTTTTTCGTCCGAATAAAATAAGTTTTGGTTAAAATTTCATGGCTTTTTTTAAATTTAATTTATCATGTTTGCAGAGATTTGATCCTTATGATTGACCCTATCGATTAGTGTCATAAAAGTACAAGATGCTATTTTTTCGGATTTTAGTCGGTTCGATTCCCGGGTGTGGCAACTGTATTTTCAAAATTACTTAAATGCAGTTCTGTTTCTTTAAAAAAATAAAGGAATGTTTCCTTTAAGTAAAATTTTCTATCTTCAGTATTTAGAGTACTTTCCCTCCAGGTAGCATAATAAATTTCCACCCTGTATACTGCTTTGAATTTATGAGTAACAAATATCATATAATTAGAATAAGAGGGATCACGGATGAATGAGGAGAATCTATACTCAATAATAAAGAGGTAACGTTTGGTTGCTTTTTATTTTGACGTAAAACGTCAGCCTCGGAGAGGGCTTTATCTCTGTAACTACATGTCGTTCGGAAATCATTTATATATTGTGTAAAACAAAGTGCCTTTTACTCAGATCCACATAATTCATGCCGTTAGATGGCGTGAGAGCCGCATAACAAATTGCGCAGTTTCAGTTACATAATAAATTAATAGTTTAAAAAACACGCTTTAGCTTTTAATCGTGGTCAAAGTTCATTACAAGACCTTTCTAACAAGTCCAAACACGGCTATGATACGATATTTCATCATGGAATGCTAGTGCATAGGCACTAGCATTCCATGAAGGTTTCAAGGTCAACGCTCATTTCAAGACCTTTCTAACAAGTCCAAACACGGCTAAGATACGATCATCCATCATGAAGTTCCAGTTCATATCTTCCGGCTCCATCGTCAGATCAGCTCGACAGTACCATGTTATTGTATTGTTATCAAAATTACATACAACTGCCAATTTTCATAAAGCTACGATCTTTAGAAGATGGTTAAATTAGTTTTCTTAGATTTGATTACATAGTTACATACATACAGGTTGACCTAATCTAAGCGTATTAATTTAAATTATTAATACAAATTAGCGCTTACAAGGATTTAATTTGCTTATTAATCCTTAGGATATATGCAGATTAAGACGACAGTGATCACGTTAGTTAGAATTCATAAATATTTAAATGCGCCATCCTAACTAATATTATAAATGCGAAAGTAACTCTGTCTGTCTGTCTGTCTGTCTCTTCTTCACGCCTAAACCACTGAACCGATTTCAATGAAATTTGGTACAGATATAGTCTTGGACGCGAGAAAGGACATAGGATAGTTTTCATCCCGGAAATCCCTCGGGAACGGGAACTATTAATCCACGCGGACGAAGTCGCGGGCAAAAGCTAGTATATAATAAATTTATTAATAATTGTTTATTAAATCTTATATTGGATTTAACACCAATTTTAAAGGAAATATAAAAATAGTACCCAACCGGTATGTGGAACAAGATCTAAGCCACCGGTAGTTATTATTAATACGTTAGGATTTATGCCTCGACGGTCTCGTGGTCGCAAGCGCGACTGCTGAGCGAGGGGTCCTCGGTTCGATTCCCAGTTCGGGCAAAAAGTTTTATTAGAAATTTCTCAGTAGCAGCCCGGAGTTTGGAAGTTGGTGGTGTTACAACCTCGTGGCTCGGAAAGCACCTAAAGCCGTTGGTCCTGCGCCTGATCTCTCCCCAGTTGTGTCGCAATGCCGTCCCATAGGACTATGAGAGATAGGGAAGAAGGAGTACACCTGTGTTTGCGCACACACTTATCCTTACTAATATTATAAATGCGAAAGTAACTCTGTCTGTCTGTCTGTCTCTTCTTCACGCCTAAACCACTGAACCGATTTCAATGAAATTTGGTACAGATATAGTCGGACGAAGTCGCGGGCAAAAGCTAGTACACAATAAATAGCTTTTGCCCGCGACTTCGTCCGCGTGGATTAATAGTTCCCGTTCCCGGGGGATTTCCGGGATGAAAACTATCCTATGTCCTTTCTCGGGTCCCAGACTATATCTGTACCAAATTTCATTGAAATCGGTTCAGTGGTTTAGGCGTGAAGAAGAGACAGACAGACAGACAGAGTTACTTTCGCATTTATAATATTAGTAAGGATATCCCCGCATACTTGGCTAATCTGCATTAAAATTAGCCGCCGTGGCAGGAACCGGTCTAGAGAATTCATTTACATTACGTTAGGATTAGAACCGACTAGTTACACAGTACTAACAACAAGACTAGTAACAGCAGCGATTATAGTGTCCATGTCTACCCTAACTTCATCGTCTGTGACGCCATTATGTTTGGCCTCTAGATCGTGCAACTGATACAGTAGTGTTTTAAATTTATCTGAAATTAAATATAATTAAGTATAATACGAGTAATTAAAAATAACAATTGAGAAGTTTTATTTCTTTAATATACCTATTCATTATTAAAAAAATATTAAAATATCAAAAAATATAAAAGAAGCATTAATATAAATCTTAACAAATTAAAAAGTTATGAAACTTTAAAGTTATGCTTGCAAGAATAATTTCGTTTCAGGTAGTGTGACTTCACGCTGCCTAATAAAATAACGAATAACTTAAATAATTAATTTCTTAAATTATATTTTGATGGATTTTAAAATAGCAATGCCGCCAGTCTATTGGGCATATTTTATACAGCGTGTAACGGAAAGGGTATATCCATACAAACGGGGTTGAGAGTGTATCCGGTACTGAGTCTCTATACACAATTTCAGCTCAAAAGCAATAACTTTGAAAATGCATAATATTTTTTTAATTTTGGCAGTTTATTCAGTTTAACAAACTTGTCAGGAGAAACAAGTCTTTTACGGAGTTGTTTCTTAGTGTGTAGTGTGTAGTTTATTGACACCAATCAGCTGACTTAGTGCAATGATGTGCAGAATCCAATTCGAACATTTGGTTTTTTGCTTAAATGTTGCTTAACTTTATAATTTTGTGAGTTTAAGTATTAAAAAAATGTTGCTTTGTGGTTTGTTAACTCCAAAAGAATCCGTACCTTTGATATGTATATACCTTTTCCGTAACACGTATATTTTTTAGTAACATGATTTTCACGTTACCAAAAACCGCTTCAATTTGTTTAAGTAGATTTGCATTTAAGTAACTACCTTCACTCCTATATGTTTTTGTAGAGAGACATTGTCTTAATTAATGTTTGAATTAGTTGGTTGGTATAAAATACAATCCCTACTAATATTATAAATGCGAAAGTACTGTCTATTCGTCTCTTGTTTGTTACCCTACCAGACTTTTTTTTTAAGTTTGGGAAGTCATCAAATGATTTCTTTCGGTCAGGGCAGAGCGGAACGTATGGGTTTTAGTCAGCAAGAGTCTGCCACTCCTTGTCAGACTTTTACTGACAAAAAACTGACAGTGTTTCTCGTCATGGCCTTTGCGATATACGAATGCGGTGATTTGAGTTCTGATCAGACGTCAAGCTACCCAACACTCGCTGGGCGGGAATCGTCCTGCGACTCCCGACGCCCGGGGCGTCTTCTTATGTTGCGGCGACTGGGGCGAGCGGTTTGCCTCTCCTTCACGCGTTCCGTCTCCGCCGCAGAAAAAGATTAGACCTTGAAGAAGGACATGGGCAACCTTTTGACGCAAAAAAAAGCTGGAAGTGGTGAAATAAGGGACGAATGATTGTATGGGAGGCCGTCATTATAGAATATAAAACCATGAAACTTTGTATTGAGGCACTTGATAACAAATAAACAATTATTTTATCCAAAATATTTTTGAGAAATTGGGCCAGAAACAAGGCTTCCCAAAGTAATTATTCAACGCGGGGAAGTCACAGGCAAAAGCTAGTTGTTAATAATTCTGTAATGGTACACTCTTACACTAATTAACTTATTATTTACATTAATTTGTTCACATGCCTAAAATTTTTTAGATGCGACATGCTGCCTTGACAATTGTTTTTTTTTAGTTTGTATTTTAGACTACATAGTTATGGTAATATTTTACAACGTTAAATTGTATTTAAATTTAATTGATAAAGGAGAGTTGGCAACCTGGTCTACCTACTCAACAGTGATGTAACATACGTCGTTGAATAGGTAATTGTGTGTACTCCATTTTGTTATATGGCCGTTAAGTTGTAGGTAATGGGGTTCTTGAGATATTTCCCAAAAACAAGTTAAAGCAAATTAATTTCGCTGAAGGGAAAGTAGTGCAAATCTTCATTAACTATAGCTATATAAGCGCCGCTGCCTTACTGCTTTAAGATCATGAAGTCGTCACATGTCTTAATCACTCAGCTGTTTAACTGATTACACTTTAGGAACAACAGTTTGCTATTTTCAAAAAGTTATTTTTTCTAGTTTTCACGATTGGTAATCACATTAGACAACACATCAATAATAATAATAACTGATGTAGCTACTGAAGGTAACAGGAACTTTTAGTAGCGCCATCAGGATGGAATTTGGTGTGGACCAATGTGCGGTCATGTATGTCAAGCGAGGGGAGATTGTGGAGTCCGAGAGAGTTCAACTCTCGGAATCCATAAACCTTAGATCCTTTTCTTTAACGGAGACCAATAAGTATTTGGGTATGTCGGAAGCGTTGGGCATTAATACTGTTGTCGTGAAGCAATCGTTGAAGGAGCGCTTCTTTGGCCGCCTGAAAAAAGTATTTAATAGTCTTTTAGGCGGAAGCAGGGTTGCCTTCAACGGGTGGGTCATGCCGGTATTGATGTACTCTTTTGGCATACTAAAATGGACTCAAACGGAACTCAATACCCTGGATGGGAGGGTCCGTACATTGTTAACGGCATATCGAATGCATCACCCACGGTCATCGGTGATGAGACTGTATATTCCGCGGAAGTGTGGAGTTCGTGGCTTCTTAAATGCTAAGACTATCCACAATCGCGAGATATGCAGTCTCAGGGACTTTTTCCTTTTAGCCGACGTGGGAATGCACCTAGATGGTGCATGGCATGGCAGTGGATAAGGGCCTCACCCCGCTCTCCTTGGCTAAAGAGAACTGGAGCAAATCAGTAGTGCTGGAGACTAAAGATCGCGAGGAGGTATGGCAGAGTAAAGAGCTTCACGGACGCTTTTTCCTGGCCTTACATGGGCCTGATGTAGATTTCTTAGCGTCCGTATCCTGGCTTCGCTTTGGTGACCTATTTGGAGAAACCGAAGGTTTTGTCTGTACAATTATGGATGAAGTTATCATGATGAATAACTACCGGAGATTTATTGTGATGGATGGCACGGTTGACATTTGTCGGGCATGCCACCGGCCGGGTGGCTCAATCCGCCATATTATCTCTGGGTGTTCTCGTCTAGCAAGAGTACTAGCATAGGCACAACCTTGTGGCCAGGATCATTCATCAGCAACTTGCTCTAAAATACCGCCTTGTAGAATCGGAAGTACCGAACTATGGGTATGTGTCCGACCCAGTTCTCGAAAATAGCAATGTCACATTGTACTGGGACCGATCCATCATCACTGACAGGACTATTGTAGCCAATAAGTCTGATATAGTGGTGGTGAATCACGTAGACAAGCGCGCAATGATTGTTGACATAACAGTCCCACATGACGTGAACACCGTGAAGGCCGAGAATGATAAGAAGATCAAGTATCTTGACTTGGCTCGCGAGGTTGTGGACATGTGGGATGTGCACTCAGCGATCATTGTGTCGATTGTCGTTTCATCCAATATTAAATATGCCAAATAAGCCATAATATTTAAAGCTCGCTCTTTTTCCAACAAAGCGCACGCATCGAGAGGCGTGGTTTACCAACTCCTCCAAGTTCGACACGGTTGCTAGTCACTTATGTAGCCGTAGTTAATGAAAAATTACATTATTGTTCTATTCGGCGAAATTATTTTGCTTTAGCTTGTTTTTGGGAAATATCTCGAGAACCCCATTACCTACAACTTAACGGCCATATAACAAAATGGAGTACACACAATTACCTATTCAATGACGTATGTTACATCACTGTTGAGTAGGTAGACCAACTCCCATACATTTTTGCCCACTCTCCTTTATTATAAAAAGGTACTTTCGTTTTTTTTACCTAAGCGTATTAAGTTTTAGTTTTAAGATGACCTTGTTCTTTTTAAGTTTATCTTGGACGTCACTGATATAGGTTAAGGAAAACATACTGACAAAACCTATTTTTTTTTACTTCTATAGGTACTATAATATTACACAGAGGTAAAGTTTGTGAGGTTGTAGTGAATAATCTCTGGATCTACTGAACCGATTCTATTCTGAAAATTATTTTACCCATTTCTATTTTTTTATTTTATTTTAAATCGACATTTCAATTCTGTAATAAAAACAAACATGCAGTTTTGGTAACTAATGGCTAAAAAGAAAACCGGTTAAGTTGAATAAAAAAAACATTGTTATTGATTTGGTGTGGTGTCCTTTAAATATTTGCATTTAGTTCATACATACATACATACCATCACGCCTATATTCCCCGAAGGGTTTCGCAGAGGTGTACCAATGCACACCCACAGTTCGCCGGTATGTTTAAGTCCCATGTAATAGGGGGCGAGCCTATTGCCATTAACCGGGCACAAATCCAAACTCCGAGCTGCTACTGAGAATATCATAGAAAAACCCAATAACACTTTTTGCTCGACCTGGGAATCGAACCCAGGACCTCTAGCGTAGCAGTCGTGCTTAGGACCACTAGGCCAACGAAACAGTTATCTATAATTAAAATGTAAATGATGAGAATGCACAATAAAATGTTCTATGTGTGTTTCGATAATTTTATTGGATTGTGTTACCTATTTAATATTACTTAACAGAATTCTAGACAATTGAACTAGTTTTTTTCCTTTCAGTTTTGATCTAAATACTGATTTTAATGGTTATAATTTTGAAAATAAATACTTCTTACGCCCGCGAATCATACTTTAATCAGCATTAAACCTAATACTGACTAACAAATTGCAAAAAACGTAAGAAAATTTAAAGTTCGCGGGCTTTTTTTTTTTTTTTTTTTTTTTTTTTTTTTATAGACGGGAAATCATCAAATAACTTCCCCCGCCCTGGGCGGGGCGGGAGGGAGTGTCAGACTTTTACTGACTAAAACCCGTCTATGTTCCTTCATGTGCCCTTTGCGTTCCGGGGGCGCGGTATCTCTTTCGAACAACCCGCAGCCCCGGCAGGCATCGGCCCTCAGTGGCCCCATCCAATTTGCTGACATCTCTTTGAGGCGCGCGTGGAACACGGACGCGCCGTCGACACGGTCTGTCGCTAGTGAACGTACGGACGGTGAGCTACCCATTGCTCACCGTCCACAGACCCGCGTCTACGGTGGCCGGGAGTCGTCACGTGGCTCCCGACGCCCGGATCGTCTACCGCGGCGGCCGCTGGGACGGGGAACCCTCCTTTCCCTCTCCCGTCCCGCCGCCTCCTTCTCTAGCATTACAGCTTCGCAGAAGGAGGCGACTGCTTCCCATTCCCCCTCGCTCCGGACCATGGCCTGGACCAGTGCCGGACGCGAGAGGGCGCCGCCGCCGATGGCCGCCTCGAGGACTCGGCGGTGCTCAGCCCAAGCAGGGCACACCGCCAAAGTATGCTCCACCGTGTCCTCGGGGCGATCCTCACAATGGTGACACCCGGGCGTCTCCTCCCGCCCGATGAGGTGCAGGAACCTCCCGAAACATCCGTGTCCGGTGAGGACCTGCGTCAGGCGGTAGGTGAGGGCGCCGTGGCGCCGCTCCAGCCACTCCTCAAAGAGGGGTCTTACCGCCTCAATCGAGGCGAGCCCTGCACGAGGTTGCGACAGTCGTTCTCTCCATGTCGCCATGAGATCGAGCCGGAGTTCCGTCCGCAGGGCGGCAATTTGCCGCGGCAGCGGAGTTTCGCCCCGGCCCAGTGCCTCCGCGCGCCACTCGTGTAGGCGCGCGAGGACCAGCGCCTCCAGATCCCATGGCGGCAATCCGGCAAGGAGGCTCGCTGCCTCGCCGGAGATCGTGCGGTATCCGCGGATGACCCTTATGGCGATCACCCGCTGGGACGCGTTCAGGTAGTGGGCGGCAAGCCGCCTCAAGCCCCGCGCCCACACCGGGGCCCCGTAAAGGGCCATCGAACGCACGACCCCGGCGTGGAGCCTCCGGCAGGAGGCGTTTGGCCCCCTCAAATTGGGCAAGAGCCGCTTTAGAGCGGCCGAAGCCCGTGCCAACTTGGGAGCCAAACGTCGGAAGTGCTCCACGAAGTTCCATCGGCTGTCGAGGACAAGTCCCAGGTACTTCATCGTCGACCCGACGCCGACGGAAACCCCTCCTACCGTGATTTGGGATCCCGACGGTGGCGCGTTCCGAGGCCCATGAAAACACAGGACCTCGGACTTGTGCAAGGCCACCTCGAGACCCAATTGCCGGATCCTCTCAACGACTGTCGCAACCCCGCGTGTCATAAGGTCGGCCGCCGCCTCGTGCGACCTCCTCTGCGCCAGGACCAGTGTGTCGTCCGCGTAGCACACTACGCTGGCGCCCTCGGGGAGGTCAGCAAAAGTTCGCGGGCTAAGCGGAGCATTCACCTTAAACAGTCGGTTTTTTTATCGATCGTAAACCAGTCTCGGCAGTTATCATATTTTTTTTAAATATAAAATATAGTAACACTGCTTCAACTATTCAAGCAATTATAAAATCAAATATCACATTTGACAGGACGTGGTCGGGCCACAGAAAAAATATGTCAAAAAAACCTGACAGAGTAAAAGTGAACTATAAATAAAAAATGTAAAAACTCAAACTGGTTAAAAATAATTTAAATTTAAAATTTCGGCCAATGGCTTAGGTAATTGCCAAGAGCCTCGACCAACATCTTAGGAGGCTCTCGTTGGGCGGCTGGGCTGGATCAAGGGCTTGTTTCAGAAAGCGGTTCTCCTAGACACGGCGCGTATCGTTAGGAGATTCTTTTCTCAGGAGCCCTGACCACCGGTGGCTTGGACCCTGTTCCCGACGCCTGTGGGCTACTATTTTTTATATTTTTAAATGTTTTTATTTTTTTATACTAATATTTAAAAATGTAATTTATATGTAATTTAATGAATAAATGATAATTTAATTAAAAACTGAAAGGAAAAAAACTAGTCCAGTTGTCTAGAATTCTGTTAAATAATATTAAATAGGTAACACAATCCAAATAAAATTATCGAAACACACATAGAACGCTTTATTATACATTCTCATCATTTACATTTTATTTATAGATAACTGCTTCGTTGGCCTAGTGGTCCTAAGCACGACTGCTATGCTAGAGGTCCTGGATTCGATTCCCAGGTCGAACAAAAAAGTGTTGTCGGGTTTTTCTCCGAAATTCTCAGTAGCAGCTCGGAGTTTGGCCCGATTAATGGCAATAGGCTCAAATATACTATAACTAAAAATACTATACTAATAATAGTTCGCCGGAGAAGTTGCCGGAGTTAGGCAGAGATCGCCGGAGAAGTTGCCGGAGTTGTCCCTCTATTATTCCTTCGCCTGTATTCCCCAAAGGATTAGGAATACAGGCGTGATGGTATATTCCATTGCTAGCTTCCGCCCGCGACTTCGTCCGCGGCAAAGTTAATATTATATTATCCCACAGGTACCGTACATTTTGCCGCGGTTTATAGTAGCTTATGTGCTATTTTAACTACGGTATAGTATATCTCTGTGTCTTTCATCTAGATCAGTTGAGCTGTTCTGGCGTGATTGAGTAACAAACATCCATTCACTAACTTTTGAGTAGTAAGAAATTATTATATTAATAGCAGTTGCCCGCGACTTCGTTCGCGTTGTAGTTTTATATAAATATATTATTATATAGCATCACGCCTGTATTCCCAGAAGGGTTAGGCAGAGGTGTACCAATGTACATCCACAGTTCGCCGGTATATTTAGGTCCCATGTAATAAGGAGCGAGCCTATTGCCACTAACCGGGCGCAAATCCAAACTCCGAGCTGCTACTGAGAATTTCATAGAAAAACCCAATAACACTTTTTGCTCGACCTGGGAATCGAACCCAGGACCTCTAGCGTAGCAGTTGCGCGGTGTAGTTTTGTTTTCGCGTAAACCCCTTTTTTCAACAAAATGAAATTTCTTAAAATAATAGTTAAGTAGATTACTCCTTATAACATTAGCTATGTGCGACTGAAAGTCCCGTCAAAATCGGTCCAACCGTTTCAGAGATTAGCCTGAACAAACAGACAGACAGATGGACAAAAAAAATAACATTGATTTTAGTGTAAAGTACCGTTCATACTTTTATATGTATATAAAAGTATAAACGGTACTTTGTCACTAAATGTATACATTCTGCTGCTAATTTAAAATTACAAACAGACACTTCAATTTTATTTATTTGTATATAGATATACATAAATATATTGTATTTATTTATGTAAAAAGATTAAATTTAAAATTTAAAAAACCCCCGACCCAAATTCCTAAGTTTCCTTTAAAAAGTAAGAAAATAAAATACGTCGCGTTGGGGGACCGCTTGGGACGGTCGTACCCTAAATGCAACATCGGTTATTTTATACTTTTTATAGGTACATACTTATTATAATGTCGATTTTGTTAATTTGTAAATACATAAGGTTCCTAATAATTTAATAACCCACGTAACAAATCATCTTTCGTTTTTCTTCCCCACTTTCACCCCCATAACTTTTAAACGGCTCATCCGATTTTCATCAAACATAATCTTAGAACACTTGCACATAAATCACCTTTAATACAAAAAAAAAAAACTAAATTGAAATCGCTTCATCCGTTCGGGAGCTATGATGCCACAGACAGACAGCCCTCTTTTCGCGTCGGGGGTTAAAAATAGATATGTACGAGTATAGATATTATAAATTCTAATGCGGAACACTGCGTTTTCAACGGTCAAGGACCCAATAATAATTTAAACCAGCTAAATTCCTACTAATAATTTTTCTGACCACTTTTAATTGGACGTTACTAATTAAGGGTCAGTACACATCGAGACGCGATACGACGCTGCGTACACCTTTTAATAGAGCGACTCAAAATATTACTAGAAGATACACATTTCATTGTTTGAATTCAACGACACGGGTGGCGCAATGGCCGAGCGATCGACTGGTGCGCTGCGTGTCGCGGGTTCGATTCCTGCAAGGAGCAAATATTTGTATGACATAAAGATAGTTGTTCAGGGTCTGACTGTTTGAGTATGTGTGTTTATATGTTTGTAAAGCACCCTTGTTTTTAAATAAGCTATGGTATTGTTACAACGAACGTGTAGTAAATAAAGTTATATTTACACGATTTGAGTAGCTCTATTACGAGGTGCGCGCAGCGTCGCGTCGCGTTGCGTCTCGGTGTGAACTGACCCTTACCTTAATAAACAGTTATATTAACATTGGCCTTCAATCTAACCTATAATCTATTTTATACTAGACTAACTTTTGCTCGCGACTTTGTCCGCCTAAATATCAGTTATTTGTTTAAAATTAAATCAGAATTCGAAAGACATGTGGCGCCATCTATCATAAGAACGTTATTTTTGTTTTTCTCGGGAACAGTAACTCTTTTTCGGGATGATAACCTACCGGGTAGCTTACCCGGTAATCAAATCAGTAACCAGTAAACAAATTAATAAGCAATTGACATTGAGATTGTTTAAAGTTCATTACTTTGTTTACATTTTTTTGGGATCTGTATAAAAACCGGGTTAATTACCTCAGCACGAGACCGTTTTAAAGATACATAAACATAATAAAATGATATTTCAATAACATTGATCATGTTACCAAGGCTGGGAAGTCCGATGAGTACCTATAAGAATAATTACCCGACTACGGCGAAGCAAAAAGGAAGGTTATGAGTTTGACCGGTATGTATGTAAGTATGTATGTATGTATGTATGTATGGATGTTCATCTGTTCCCTCATAACTCCTAAACCATCTATCGTAGATTGACAAATGAGGTGTCATTGGAAGTGTCTAAATTGTCCGCTGGTTATAAGCTACGTTATGTTGCAATAAATTGTATGTGGCGCATTAAGATACGAGAAAATATTTTTTTCTTTTATTCTTTTAAACTAGCTGTTGCCCGCGGCTTCGCTCACGTTAACCTAAGTGACTATGTCATCATAATCTTCCAAGCATGTCGTTGGTTGCTAAGGTGACTGCTAATATTACGCTTGTGGGTTTTGGGAATTTGTCTGTAGACCCCCGGAGTCTGGATTTGTGCCCAGTTAGTAATGGGCTTACGTCATACCTGGGTCTAAAACCCAGCCTATGTATGATGGCTTTACTATCCCTTTACAAAATACAATGATGTGGTGTCAAAATTTACTTATTTTTGTTTTCGAACCATTTACCTTTAACATTATACCTTACATTCTAGCTTCGATTTGTCTAGTAAATCAAGACCGTAGAAATAAATCTTGTTATCAGAGCAACTGGCAACAGAATCTTAGCTTCGTGTTAGGTATTAATGTTATGTTTATTGGGAGAAAGTATAGACAAAAAACAGTTAGCATAATTAGATAAAATAGCATTAAACTTATTAAAAGGCTAAGCAAAATTTTACCTCTTATAGAGAGGTAAATTTTTCCCTTTATCTTTGGCAGAATTACGGTAATCTTCAGAATATATGTCCATTTAGAAGTTAATTTTTAAGCATGTAGAATTTTTTTGTTTATAGTACCTACCTTTAAGAAGAAAAACCTTTTCAGATAAATCGTCCAACACTTGTTTAAAGAGTCGAGGTGGTTATTAGGCTCACGGTGCGGTAAACTTTGTTATTTAAGCATGGGTAGTAATCATATGAGTTCTTCCACTCAGTCGGATGGTCAGACTCTTACTAAGTAAAACCCATCCGTGTTCCCCCTAATGCTCTTTGCGTTCCAGAGCCGCGTTGGGACTCTGTCGAAAAAAATCCGCAACCTTGGCACCTTGGTGGCCCTAATGAACTCCGTGTTCTGAACTGACATCAGTTTAAGCGTGGAATACAGCGTGCCGTCGACCCGGGTCTGGTTCTCATCGGACGGCGAGCCACCCAATGCTCGCCGACCGTAGGCCCGCGCCTGGGATGCCCCCTTCTGTAGCGGCGGCCGGGGCATGAGGTTGGCTTTTTAATCATGCGTTTCGCCTTCTTCTTCGTTATCAACAGGAACTGTGTGTAATCCTGCTTAGCAAAAGGAGCTGATTGCTTCGCAATAGCCCTCGCTTCAGACCATGGATTGAACCAGTGCCGAACGCAAAAGATCGCCGCCACCGATCGCCACCATGAGGACACGACGGTGCTCCTCCCAAGCAGAGCAAACCTCCACCGTATGCTGTATGATGATGGTGAACATCTCAGAGATAACACCCAGACGTGTCCTCTCGCCACATCCGCAACTCTTGAAACAACCGTGTCCGGAGAGTACCTGAGTCTGAGCATACTGTAACTCTTTAAGTTGTCTGCGGTGCCGTTTTTTTACTCACGAGAAAAATATTCTTAGCAAAGCTAGAATTTGTGGACCAATCAGTCAAATTCCGTTCTGTTCGTATTATTAAAACTTGCACTTGTTCTGGTGGATTGGCTCGGGAGGAAGGCACAGCTCCCTAACGTTTCGGGCGGCGCAGGTGCTCTCGGGTCATGGCTGCTTCTGGAAATACCTGTGTCACATTAATAGGGAGCCGGACGCCCCGTGGCACCACTGCGTGGACTGCCGGGAGGACACGGCGCGGCATACGCTATCAGAGTGTAACGCTTGGGAAGAAACGCGCCGTGCCCTCATATCAGAAGTAGGCAGTGACCTGTCGCTGTCAGCCGTAGTCACTTCGATGGTCGGCAGCGATGAGTCCTGGAACGCAGTGGTGTCCTTCTGCGAAACGGTCATCTCACAGAAGGAGGCTGCAGAAAGGGAGAGAGAGATCACATCTCTCTTCCGGCCCGCAGCAGGCGCACCGGGCGGTGGAGGGCGGACAATGCCCTCTTCCGGCCCCCCTGAATGGGTCCAGGGGTGGCGGAGTTGGGGACGTCCGTCGCCCTCTATTCAACTGGACCCGAGGTGGCGGCGCGTAGTGTTTCACGCGCGCCCCTCTTTGACGTCGCGGGGGGAGTCTAACACCTCACTCCCCCCCCTGACCTGAGGAGGCCCGCAGTGGCGGGTCAGCACCAGTCGGGGATCGTGGAAGGCGCGTACGTTCCCGGGATCCCCAGCGTAAGTGTGGGAATGGAACACTGGGGTGGTTTTTAGTCAGTAAGAGTCTGACAGACCCCTCCGCCCTCCCCAGGGCGGTGGACATCCATGAGGATTTTCGAACCAGGCAACAAAAAAAAAGGTTCTTAGTTAAGCTTAAACCTATATTATATAAAAAAAAAAAAATGACAAAAAGTAACAATCAATGGAGATGGAACTCACATAAAATAACTTACTTGGCTTTCATTAAACAGCAAAGCTTTTAACTTTATTTAAAACAATTAAAAATAGCCAATTAGCCATTCCCATACATTATTTAACTAATCTGCCGTATTGTACGTATTTTATAGCAATCCCGCGGTAAAATGTTCAAGAACAATAAACATAATGTACTAATGCTTACCTAACCCCATTATTTATTACAAAAAGCCTAACTATTTATTACGAAACCTACCACCCATATCGAGAAACTTCTCTCTTAACATAGCTTCAAGTAGCCATGAGGCCACGCCATGCCACGGCCAGGCCATGGGTCCTCATGGCTACTTGAAGCTGTGAGACTACCTGTCTCCTGGTTCAGTACTTCAGTGAGGTATCTGAAAGGCAATTAATCGGCTGTGCACTTAAGTAGGCCGCTGCAGACACAATTTGACAAAATGTGGCATTATAGACCCGTCTGGCATCCAGTGCACATGTATCAACTGGTGTAAATTATTGTTAGTGGTATCATCGATCCCGGTCTCGGCGGCGCGTTGTGTTCCACGCGCGCCTCGGAGAGATGTCAGCACGGTAGACAGGGCACGCTGGGGTTAATGCCTGCCAAGGTTGCGGAATTTGTTGAAAAGAGTCACCGCGGCCGTGGAACACCAAGGACATTAGGAGAAACACAGATGGGTTTTAGTCAGTAAGAGTCTGACATTCTCTTCCGCCCCGCCCAGAGCAGAAGAAGCCATTTGATGATTTTCCATCGTTCAAAAAAATGGCGAATCATCGATGCGAAAAAAAAAGAATTCAAATCGCGTAATAATAAACAGCAATAATATGTTGGCCCGACATTTTTAAAGACTATTTTGTCAAAATTAAAGTCAAACAGACAAAGATTCTACAGTACCTAATACGTATACTTTCTGCTCTACTATCATAATCATAATAGTTTTGACGTCAATGCTGTTGTGTGTAACTATGTATAGACATTATTTTCTCCTAAAATAATAAAAGTTTTGAAAAAATAAGAAAGCTAAATGTTATGGCAGATGAATGCCTACTTCTATTTTATTATTGTTTGGAAATCTTCTAGCATGCAAAAAAGATTTTTAAAAATCACAAAAAGAAAAACAGTCTCTGGGGACCGAACTCAAGCCCAACGATTTGGAAAGCGGTCATCGAACCATTAGACTAAATACTTCGATACAAAATGATTTAAAATAGCCGTTCTAGTTTGCCATAATTGTCAGCTTAGCTCCTTGAAGGTATAGCGTGATGATAATAATTTCAGCAGTTCAATCCCCAGCTATCGAAAGTATTCTTATATTTTATCTCGTCTTTTTGTAAACCCGTCGTAATCTGTAGGAGAATTAAACATAATGCAACATTGCTCATCCCCCAAAGTAGTTAGCGTGATAATATATAGCCTACGGTCAAATTTGGCCTATGTGGAATATATATACAAAAATTGAACAGAATCTGTCCGGCAGTATTTGCGTGATGCGTTCACAAACAAACAGACAAACAGACAAACAGACAAACAGACAAAAATTTTAAAAATTATATTTTCGGCATTGGAATCATTCCCCGACCTCGTAGCAATTACTTTTTTCAAAAAATATTAAATGTACAGTTTTGACTTCGCTACAATTTTATTATAAGTATAGATATGCTCGTGTTGCATATCAAATTAAAGGGCTTAATTAGCACATTTCAAATATATTTATATTGTATCAGTAAATTGTTGTATTGTAATTGTAAATTGTTGTATTGTACATGACAATACAACAATTATAATAACATTATTATTTTATTATATATATATATATTTTTTTTTATTATTATATTATTATTTTTATTTATTTATATAATTGCATTGGGTTAATTTTTTATTTTATTTTTGAAAGTATTGAATTTTGTTCTTTTATGTACTTAAGATTTGCACCTACTATCTCTTCATCACCTTTGGTTGACTGGTAGAGAATGCCTAAGGCATTAAGTCCGCCTTTGTACTTTTTGTTGCATAATAGCGCATCATAAACCTACGTGTAGCAAGCTAACTAACCTACCACCACGGCTTTCAGATGAGAATGTTTTCTTGTTTCATACTTTTTACAACGGGATTTTTTTGAAGTCGGGTTTTAGTTTTTTTTAGTTTAGCAGTTAGTATTGTTTGTCATTAAGTACGTCGATCACTACTGCACCTCACACCTAAACAAATGATGGATGTTTGTTACTCTTTCACGCTTAGATGTGTAATTTTATGATTGTTAATTATTTAATGTACGTGTGTTTTGTATGATTTTAGTTTTAAATGTATAATATGGAGTACTTATGTCTGAAATAAATGAATTTATTATTATTAAACGGCTGAACGCGTTTGGGTGAAATTTATCATTGAGATAGATTGTAATGTGGAATAACACACAGCATACTTTTCTATCCCGGAAAAATGTACGGTTATGGTAAGATTAAATTAAAAGCACATAAAGTTGAAGATCTATTAAAGCCTACCCAGCGTTTGCGTTTATCGTTTGTTACATGGCTACAGGTGCTGGTCATACAAGCACGCCGGTTACGAGCTGCACACCAGACCTTTCTGAAGAACCTCACCAATAAGGTCAGGGAAGGAAATTAAATAAAAAAAATAATTAAAAAATATCAAATTAGAAGCGGAAGAAGTCGCCGGCTTAAGCTAGCAATAAATATTGGATTACTTAAGGTTCTAAAAACTCTTAAGTACAAGGCTATGATTATGTAAGCGCGTGTAAGAGGGCCTTGGGCATGTACGCCGTAATAAGTTAGTAACTTAAAAGTAAATAAATAAATAAATATCTTGGGACAACTCACACACGGCTATCTGATCCCAAGCTAAGCAGAGCTTGTGTTATGGTAACCAGATAACTGATATACATACTTATATAATTTATAAATACATACATGTTATAGATAAATCACACCCAGACACAGAACAAACAATCACACAAAGTTTGTCCTGGGTGGAAATCGAACCCACGACCTCCGGCTTAGCAGTCAGGGCCGCTAACCACTAGACCAACAGGCCTATCATCGGTCAAGTATCTGAATCGAGTCGTATAGCATTAGAGATACCATAGACGTCCCATAGTCTTACCAACACGCCTGTTTTGCCCAAAGGGTTAGGCAGAAGTGTACCAATGCACGGCCGTAGTTCAACAGTACGTTGAGATGCCATTTAATAGGGGGCGAGCTCATTGGTATTAACCGGGCACAAATCCTAACTCCGAGCGGCTACTGAATTTCATAGAAAAACCATAGTCTCATAGTCTTCTTCTCCGCCGCGGTAGACGCTCCGGGCGTCGGGAGCCACGAGACGACTCCCGGCCACTGTAGACGCGGGTCTGTGGACGGTGAGCAATGGGTAGCTCACCGTCCGTACGTTAACTAAGTAGCGACAGTCCGTGTCGACGGCGCGTTCGTGTTCCACGCGCGCCTCAAGGAGATATCAGCAAACTTGGAAGGCCAATGAGGGCCCGATGCCTGCCGGGGCTGCGGGTTGTTCGAAAGAAATACCGCGCCCCCGGAACGCAAAGGGCACATGAAGGAACATAGACGGGTTTTAGGCAGTAAAAGTCTGACACTCCCTCCCGCCCCGTCCAGGGCGGGGGAAGTTATTTGATTATTTCCCGTCTTAAAAAAAAAATAGTCTTCTTCTTCTATTTTTCGAATTTGAAGTAAATCCTTCTTAAAATGTATTCTATAGTGCTTGGCGTTTATTGTATCGTATTGACACTTTTTAACAACCAAAGTGCAGGTGCCTCGTGTACTGCCTCGTTAGCCTAGTGGTTCTAAGTGCGACTGCTACGCTAGAGGTCTTGGTTTCAATTCCCAGGTTGAGCAGTGTTGTTGGGTTTTTTTCTATTAAATTTTCTGTAGCAGCTCGGAGTTATTACTTGTGCCCATACATGGGACCTAAAAACATTCTGGCAATCTATGGGTGTACATTGGTACACCTCTGCCTAACCCTCCGGGTAGTACAGGCGTCATGGTATGACGTGCAAGGTGCAGGTGATGGGATACTTTGGGCACTGCAGCAAATAGGGCACCGTCTGGTCGGAAGCACCGCAGTCACACTGGGTGTCCGTGAGATCAATAATTTCTTATTTCACTAGATTCTGTTCACAGCGGCCTATTTGGATAGATTTATAATGTAGACATAATAATTTGTATGTATGACCAAGTGATTAATGCGGGCATTATTTATAATGCACGAGCATTATGCATAATGTCTAGCTTTATCGGGCTAAGTGATTAATTACTTTCTTAACTTCATTATTTATCACATTGCACGGTCATTTATTATATTGCTACATGATAGTTGGGCAATTTGATATATATACCATCACGCCTGTATTCCCCGAAGGGTTAGGCAGAGGTGTACCAATGTACACCCACAGTTCGCCGGTATATTTAGGTCCCATGTAATAGGGGGCGAGCCTATTGCCAATATATTGCCAATATGATAATAAAGCTATATGTGGCAGTT
Source organism: Caradrina clavipalpis (assembly GCA_932526535.1). NCBI lineage: Eukaryota > Metazoa > Arthropoda > Insecta > Lepidoptera > Noctuidae > Caradrina > Caradrina clavipalpis. Next base: position 7,487,398 of record OW052110.1, read on the forward strand.
GTTCTATTATTGGAACGATAGGACTTGAGATTCAACTTACGTGACCAGCAGGTGATTTTTTTATGTAAATACTAGCTTCTACCTTCTTTCGCGTGGTTTTTTTCACCCGTGTTAAGTAACGTCTTTTTATATAAAGGGAAATTATAAGTCTAGCCACAAAATTATTTATTGGACACGTGATTAAACTTCTAATTTTGTAACTAAGCAACGAAATAATACATCATATTCTTTTATCGTGAAAATAGCCGGCAGGGCTCATCAGCGATGCAATTTGTTTCGGGACTTGGGGCACCCCGACTCGGACAGGTTAGGTTAGAAGGGGATGGCGGAGTCTAGAGAGCGAGCGAAGCGAGCGAATAGACCCCGCCTTTTTTTTGTAAACTCCGACCCTGTCGGCGAAGAGTCCTGTCGGTGAAGTGTCCTGTCGGTGAAGTGTCCTGTCGGCGAAGAGTCCTGTCGGTGAAGTGTCCTGTCGGCGAAGACTCCCGGTTTTAAATGCAAAAACTACTGGATTTTTAAGGTAGAAGTCCTTCGTAATTAATCCAAATAATGAGTCTGATTATTTGAGAGGTTAGTTTATTTTATTTACTATACACTCTGCCCAAAAGGTGATGGGCAATATGTATGTATGGGTATAGTACCCGGTCAATTTGATTATTTGAATGATTATTATCAAATTGCACTCTCATATTGGGCATTTTTTACAATGACCGAGCATTATGTATACTACTCAATTTATCACTTTGGTCCATAACATAATTATACATATGACGTGAGTTGATAATAAAAGGATAAAAGGAAAAGTTTGTTTTATTCTTTTTAGCTCATTTGAATAAGTGTTTAAAAATATATTTTTTACATTGAATTTGTTTATTAGTTAGCCTCAACAACACATCCGGTGTAGATCTTGAACTGTATAATTGAATATTAACAGTCGTGTTATAAAAGTATATGCTGTCGTTTAAATAGAAGCACACCGACTGTAAGTGCCAATCAGTGTACTGTGACACGAAGTTACACAAGACCACATTGTAGCCACATAATAGATAGGGCTTTTTAGATTTTCTTAGTTTTTAAATGTAATTAGATAACACAAGCATTTACTCGCGACTTCCTCCGCATCAAAGTTGATATATTACCCCACGGGAACCGTACGTTTTTCGGGATAAAAAGTATTTTATGTGTTATTCCACACTACAATCTATCTCAGTGTAAATTTGCTCCAGATCCGTTCAGCCGTTTGAGCGTGAAGAAGAGACAAACATACACACTCACAAACTTTCGCTTTTATAGTATTAGTGTGATAATAAATTAATTATCATCTGCTTGCCCTTTTAGCAATTTTAAGGTAGATAGACAGAGGCACTTAAAAAGTAATCCTTCCAAAATTATTTATTTGAACGAAAACAATCTCTCGTGAACAATGTTAATTATAATAATATTGTTTGTGGTGTTCGCGTTGTGGTATTGGCTGAAACCGCGTCATCCCATGTCACCACCGGTGTTCCCTGGGGCATTGCCGATCATCGGGCATGCGCACTTGCTGATTAAAAACGCCCAAGGTGAGTATAAGGGGAATATTCCAAACTGTCACCCTGTTTTGTCCTCTTAAAGGGACAGATCGGAAGTAATACGACGACGGCGGCGGCGACGGGCCTGTTGGTCTAGTGGTTAGCGGCCCTGACTGCTAAGCCGGAGGTCGTGGATTCGATTCCCACCCAGGACAAACTTTGTGTGATGAGCATGATTGTTTGTTCTGTGTCTGGGTGTGATTTATCTATAATATGTATGTATTTATAAATTATATAAGTATGTATATCAGTTGTCTGGTTACCATAACACAAGCTCTGCTTAGCTTGGGATCAGATAGCCGTGTGTGAGTTGTCCCAAGATATTTATTTATTTATTTTAATAGTTTGATCTGTCCCCCTGTTAGCAACTCGGGGACTCGGGGGTTTATGCATTCCTAAAACACTAGTCTCTACACGCTTCTTACATCTAGGATAATAAGTCCACTTAATACTACACCCCTTACGCAAAGTGGTCCTATTAATATTCTCATAAGAACCACTCAACTCTGGCGCCCCAAATGACCCATGATTGGCAGTAATATAAGAACATATATCAAAAGAATCTTGAGAAAACAATGGATCCACCCTTAAATCATTAAAATGCTTATTAACAACTTCCACTTTACCCATATCATAATACCTATTTAATTCTTTATTCCTAATTACATATTCAATCTTATTAACAATCATCATACCATACTGATTCTGTAAATAGACAAGAGTTGAGAGTTGAGAAGAGGCTTTTAACATTTTTGTTTGGACGTCCGCAACGGTCCAACCCTTTTTATATATAGATTTCGATTTAACGCAAGCATATTATGAAGGTTAATACAGTCAGATAATCCGTGACGTGACCGATATTTTTGTTGGAGACAATAGTACATAAACGAATTATAATAAACCAAAGCAAAAAGCATTACAAAAAATTCGGTCCCACGAAACTATGGATCTATTGAACAGTCCGATTAATCGGGCCTACAAAAAACGGACCGTAAAAGTTATAAAGCTATCGCAGACCACAATTTCAACTACTTGTATAATGATTACCTATTTGTGCATTCGTTATTCACTATATAGATCACTAGCAAACCGCCCGCGACTTCGTCCACGTGGCTAATTTCACGCAATGCTCCGCTCCCGTGTTTCGTAGCGTGATGTTTTATGACACTCACAAATAACGTGGCTTTCAATGGGTAAAAGAATTTTCAAAATCGGTCCAGTAGATCCAGAGATTACCCCCTACATACAAACTTACAAACAAATGTTACCTTTTTATTATATTAGTATAGATAATATAAATGTTTTCAGACATATGGAGTCTGGAGAAAATGCTTTACAACTATTGTTTGCAGAATGAAAATATCGCTGAAGTCCGCATCGGTCTCCATTCTATGTTTGGTAAGTTCATTTTCCCCTAATTCATCTACCTGTCTGCCTGAAGTCAATTATTTTAGAACGAAGTAGGTAGTTGTAGTAATTTATTAATTTCATCATCATCATCATCATCATCATATCAGCTGCAGGACGTCCACTGCTGGACATAGGCCTCCCCCATAGATTTCCAAAAACGCCGGTTGGAAGCGGCCTGCATCCAGCTTTTTCCTGCGGTCTTAAGCAAGTCCTTATTAATAATTATATACTCTATTTATTATAGCATTATAAAACCAACGGTCAAACCGCGATACTGGCAGTCGGCGACGGTCAAATCAAAGATCAGCGAATTTGACACGTCGACGGCTATAGTTACCTCTGCCGTTGGCAACATACCACTTACAACAAATTTTTTATGACTAGTTATATCTTGATAACTTGGCATTTTCAAATGCACTCATATAGTGCTGTCACAATTTCTATACCAAAATGAGGACAGCTAAGAGAATAACTGCGCAGTTTTATGAAATCCTTTTTAAAATAAAATTAACCACAAAACATTTTTATTGTTTCAGTAATAACAGACCCAGACGATAGTCTCACGATAGCAAACAAATGTTTGGAAAAACCATACCTGTACAATTTTGGAAAGGAGATGTATGACAGAGGACTTGTTACTGCCAATGGTAAGTAGCTATTGTTTATAGTTTCCACGAGTTAGGTCGTATTTAATTTAATAATTATTATAAAATTTTGGCGAAATACTTTTTAATATGGGTAACAACAATCAAACGGCGAGCTCAAAACGTAGTTCTACTAATCTAAATCTAAATATACAGGGTGTTTGGTGCATCGTGTGCCAAATTGAAATGGTCGACTGAGGGGGTCATCTGCTATCCTTTCAGACCCCTAAACACTTCTCATGCCCTGTGTATTATTTTTCATCGACTTTTTAATGTTTTACAAAAAAAAAACCAAAATTTTACATTCAAGTTCATTTTTTTTTTAAAGTACACGTCGTAGACTCTCTATTTTAATTTTATTTAGATGTGCATTGTACTACAGTACTTTTAAATTCAAAATTAGTGACATTAGCCATCTAGTTTTTTATTTATTTACTCGCAAAGTTTTGGACTTCAATTAAAGCTGTCCATGTAACAGCTATTTACATGGCTATAAAAAAAAACCAAATGAGACCGGGATCTAAGGACTTCGTCAAAAATTCTCTAGTCTATCCTCTTGCTAGTGATGTGCCACATGCCATAAAAATCTTTTTACAACTTCGTGAATTCCCTAGAATTGTGAATCGAGTCACAAAATACAAAATTCCAAATTATGGTATAAAAATTTTGTTTTGCTTAAATAACACCTGAAAAACGTATTAAATATGTTATCTCACTCTTACAAGATAAAATCAATCTCGTATCCCTCTTTTTTGGGGGAGGGGGTACTAGAAATAATAAAAAATGCATTTTTAACATTTATTTCATATTTTTTTGCATATTCTGCTTAAATTGTTGGCCTTTATTGCGAATGCAGGCCAGACATCTATTTCATATTTCCACAGTTGTTGTACGAAGTCTATGACGTAGGCATCCCCCAAGAAAGGATTTTGTTAAATTCCCCCCTTAAGGGCATAAAATAGGGGATGAAAGATAATACTTCTTAACGCGAGCGACGCCGCGGGCAAAAGCTAGTAATTATAATTATAAATGACGAACAAAACGACTAAAGCTATTCAGAAAGTAGCTTTCTTTAAATGGGTGTCTGCTATTAATCATTTCTTCAGCAATTTTTACAGATTTTTTCTTTTTTTCTGTTTTTAGAGTCTGTATGGAAGCCGCACCGAAAACTCCTAAATCCAGCTTTCAATCAGAAAGTGCTGCATACATTTGTGAACGAATTTGCAATTGAAGCCAAGAATCTTGTCGCTCAGCTGTCTACGGAAATAGGAAAAGAACCATTTGATGTGCAGCCGTACTTGATTAAAAATACATTGGCAACTGCGGTTCGTAAGTATAGTGATCAGTTATTTGTAACTTTTTTCTTTATGCGCCTGCAATAAGCCGACCAAGGCCCATCAGGATTAGCGTGCGGAATTGGGTAGATGACACCACTAATCATCACTTTTTATGAGCTGTCAAAACGCGATCCCCCATATATTTTGTAAGACAATACTTAACTATAACGTCACTTCTTTGACATTAACTATTTATTGATTTAAAAGCAACTATCGATTTAATAGTTATATAAAATTTCGAGGCTAAAATAAAATGTTTTTTGAGTGTAGGAATTATTAATTAGCGGTGGCAACTACCCAATCACGCAAGCGCTGAAGCGTCGATGTTACAGTAAATTGATGAGCACCGTGTGATTTTTCTGCAGGTAACGAGTAGGTATTTAATGCAGTATGTCCATGCCGACCACGATTTCCCCGTACGTCAAAAACATTGGAATTTTCTATGAAATGTATGCCTAGATTTTAAATATTTTTACTTACCTGATGCTGATGCTAATTTTGCAGGGACCACACTTGGGCTCAAAGGTAATGAAAATGGAATGACTGTGAATAACTATTCTCACGCAGTTGACGAAATATGTCTTCTATATCATGCTAGGTTCTTGAGAATCTGGTTACATTTGCAATGCGTATTCAATTGGAGTTCATACAAAAAGAAAGAAAACAGCCTCATGAAAGTCATGAAAGACATTACTAAAGCGGTAATTATGTATTATTTTTTAATTAATGTAGAAATTGTGGCAAAAAAATCAGTGAGTGAAAAATTACTTTAGTTTTGGAAGTCGGTGGCAATACAAAACAACAAACATAATCAGAGCAGTCGACTTCCAAAACGAAAATTATTTGTTACTTTGTAGTCTTTGAAGGTCTTTCTTGTAAAAAGCTTTAGGTATGACAATATACCAATGTCATGAAATAGTAGGTACCTCAAAATAAAAATAACGTTTTCCATTGATATTATTTCAGGTGATCAGTAAACGTAGATCTGAATTAAAATTTATTGACACTTCGGGCCAAACTGAAGAGAATGCATCAGGTAAAAACAAACCAATTTTTTAGAACATATCTGTCTAGGTGTTGGACATTCTTATATGTTAGCTTCAGGCCTTTGGGATAACCAATTTGCTATTTCATGCGGTTACTGTCATCTTATTTTGTTTTATCTAGTTATGTTTGTTCAAAGAATAAAAAATCTTTGTGGAAACAGCAAGTTGAGATTAAGGACACAAATGAAAAGAAAGCAAAACGTTTTTTGTTTGCTTTTCTGCATATTGAAATATCTATAAAAATCTAATGTGCCCATTTTTAAATCTTAGCTAGTCTAGTTACTTTAAAATCTTCCTTTTAAATATATTTTATGATTTTCCTAGTATAATTTATGTTTTTAGCATACGCCGTATCTGTCATTCACAACTTAAAGAATCAATCTTTCACGCTGTTTAGTTTATAATATTTTTTAACTTTTGTTTCTTTTTTAGAAAAGTTTAAGCCATTTATTGATCAAATGTTAGATTTAACTGACAAACAAGATGCTTTCACTGAAGATGAGATCAGGGAACACTTGGATACTATTGTAGTAGGCGCATACGACACTACAGCTACAACATTAACATTCACTTTGCTATTAATTGGTTCGCATCAAGATGTACAAGATCGAATTTATAAAGAGTAAGTTATCAGTGCAGCTATCAGTGGCGTGGATGCTATACTATTTCACAGTATTCATAAAGTGATTATGGATGATAAAGTTTTATATTTGACTTTAATTGGTAATTTTACAAACAGGTTACAAGAAGTACTTGGGTATCAAGAGAGAGACTTGACCAGACACGATCTTCCAAAGCTTGTGTATATGGAAGCGGTGATTAAAGAAGTTTTGAGATTGTATCCTCCAGCACCAAGGATCGGAAGATGTTCATCCACAGATGTTCAGTTGAGTATGTATTCTATTTATAGCACCAGTATCGAAGTAAATGAGCCTTTGCATCTATTATACATGTTACAAAACCTTCTTGAACTTCTCGTACATGCTATGCATTCTATTTTTCTGTATTTTTGTTTTGTCTATCAAATTAGCGAGCTGATCAAATTGTTACAACAAAATTGGATTGGAAAATTCTTTTTTTTTGGGTTCCTCCGCAACGTAAAGTGATGAATTTTCTTTTCTCCTGAAGCCCACAGTGTGGTGTATTGAATAGGCCATTCAAAAATACCAAAATATCAGGAAGAAGCTTTATTTGTTCCTTGGGTTTAATGTTTGAGAACTCCTCTCTAAACTTTTTTGGGGATAAAATACAAAATTTAATAACATTTTGAAAAGACTGCTCCAAATTCACATGCGTTCAGTCATCGGTTAGTGTTTGGGCTCTAAATTAATTTATTTCCTTCGCGCTTGAATTTGTGGAAGCGTGATCACCTTCTAGACAAAATGGACCAAATTATCCGACATACTTTAACCAAAATTTATTTGTAAGGTGTTATCCTTATTTTTATACCACTGATTATGGCAAACAACGGCCCGCCTGATTTTAAGCCATCACCGCTGCCTATGGACACTAGCAACACCAGAGGCATCACTATCGTGCGTTGCTGACCTGATTCATACAGTTGGTTGAAAATTCCCGAGGGCTAACTTTTACCTTTCCCTTTGGCTAAGCCAACCAATTCTATCCAATCACCATCTAACGTGGCAATGCCGTTAGTCCTTTGGGTACATTTCTTATTGTCGGGTATGCGAAGTTAGTTATAGTTTTTGACCATGTTGTTTGAGTTTCTTTATTTATCATTATTTGGTTATTGCTATTTAGTTAATGTTTAAATATTGGATATATGACTGAAAAATAATAAATAACTTTATTATTTTTTTTCCAGAAAAGTACGTATTACCAGCGAATAGTACTTACTTGATATCGGTGTACGGTATTAATCGCCATTCCATGTGGGGCGCAGATGCCGATCAGTTTAGACCAGAGCGGTGGCTGGACCCTGCCTCCTTGCCTGAAAATCGTAATGCATTTGCTAGCTTCAGCCTGGGCAGGCGAAACTGTATCGGTAACTATTTTTTTGACAAAATAGAGTAGAGAAATAGAGTTTCTTTCCTCAGACAATGCTATTGCAATAATTTAACAATTCAAGTTGGTATCTTAAAATTCATGAATTCGTACTATTTGTAAAAGCCTGAAATTAAATGTTCTTCCTTTTCAGGTAAATTATATGGCTTGATAGCAGCCAAAACAACTCTAGCGCACATATTGAAGGCATATCGTATCAAAAGTGATATCGAAAAATTAGTGATGCGGTGTGATGTATTCCTGAAACCAGTGTCTGGACATGCAATAAGTTTGGAACTAAGAACATAAAATTCTATACCTATATCTTTGGTAATTGTTGCTGCGAAAGGTCATGAAATATGAAATATACACAACTATACCTTTATTACAACAACTTCTTTTTTTCAAAGAAATTACCTGATTTCATGACAAAGATACCATCACGCCTGTATTTCTCGAAGGTTTGGGCAAAGGTGTACCAATGTAACCCCACAGATCGGCAGTAGGTATGTATAAGACCCATGGTAAAAGGGGGCGAGCCTATTTATTGAGAATTTTCTTAAAATGTTAGTAATTTAAAGAATACATGTTGGCTTTCGAGTTTAGTTTTTTATAGAAGAAACGACAGAGTGAATTTAATACACGTGAATTCATCAAATTATTCATAAATTTGGATAAACACGAAAAGAATTTTGGCATATAACTCAGTTAATGAATATAAAAACACGTTTTGTTTTCAATGTAGTACAGACTATATCTTCACGCCTATTAATATAGTAAATACAAGTGTAAATAACTAACAAATATAATATAAGGAGAATTATGTGCATCTATACTGGTACTCGAATAATAAAGATGTTAAGTTTGATTGTTTTTTTTTCACTGTACTATCCTTGTTCCTTTACAAACATCATTGCACTTCTTTTTCTTTATCGTGTAAGCAGTAAGGTCTTACGACCACACACACCCTAGTGTCAGAGTTTCTAAACCGCCTCAAGGGCCTCTGACATGGTTACCAATATCAGTGATATCCAAGATAAACTTATAAAGTACATATTATTATAAATTAGAAAAACTCTCATTGGTACTTGCCCGTGTCCGGTTGCGAACCCACAACCCCGAGCATGCGAGGCCCAGTGGTTAGGGCACCCCCTTGGGGTGCTAGTCAGAAAACCTCCACGCGTGCCGTCGGTTGCTTGTCCCTCCGGACACGTCTTGAGGGAACGGCAGCTGGCTGGCCGGTGCACCCTGGGCGCGGGTAGTGATCTTCCCTGAGGAATGGGAAGCGATTCCTATTCTCTGGGGAATGTCACTGCTCGTGGCCAATATTCTGACGGGCGGGGTCCGAGGACGGACCAAGGGCGTTTCTCCGCGTGTCCCTCTGATCAGCAGAGGGCACAGCGGAGGAGTGAGGACGGGCTCGGCGTGCACTCACCCTGCCACCGAGCAGACAGAGAGGAGGGTGGTCCTTCTCTGTCACCGTCGTACATCGTAACCCCATATCGGAGTGTCGTGGTCATGTCTCGCGGCTTCGATTGGCACCGAGGGTCTTGGCTTAACCGCCCGGACCGCGAGGTAGAAACCCTCTATAAAAAGTCACCCCGAATCCCAAGCGGCGGCGCACCGTGACGGGATGTATGGCTGACGGGCGTCCCTATGGGACATCAGTCGCTAGTGCGAACCACTTGTTTTTTGGTTGGATGGTTGGAACTATATATACTCGTGGGATCTAATATGGATAAACCTAAAACAAACCCAAATTTAAATAAAGACGCAGTAGGAGGGAAGGGAGATGCCGAGTCGGACTCCGACTCGGCATCGACTTCCAGCATGGTGAGCGTGAGCCCGTTGGGCTCCCACCATGAGATCGTGGTGCCGGCTTCGAAGTTTTACAGGAAGCGGCCCAGACCAGAGGACGAACGGGCGTCCTCCGACGGCGAGCTGGCCTCGGCTCGAAAAATCCCCACCAGCAAATGCGGTGGGGTCCAGGAGCGAGGCCCAGGGAGGGTGTCTGCCCGGAGGAGCAGTGTTGCTGGGCGACCAGCGACACCTGTGATGGCAGGGCAGCACCTGACCCGCGTCGAGTCCTGCGAAGAGGCAGGTGCACCTGGCGGCTCCGAGGAGGAGCGTAAGTCCAGATTCCTAGAGGCGGTCAACAATGCGGTGGCTAGCGTTGCCCGCAAAAAAATGAAGGGGTCGAAGTCTCGAGCCATGCACGAGGCTTCGGCCACTATTGCGGCGGCTGCGGAGGCCCGGTTTGCGGGCGAGGTCCCGCAGCTACGGGCGGAGGTGGCCCGCCTGTCGGCCGAAATGGAGCTCCTCATGGAGCAAAACCGGAGGCTCCAGGCCGACCTAGCGGAATTCCGCGGCACCGGTTCCCGCCAGGCGCCCAAATCGGGGGGCCAGCGCAGCCAGCCCCAACCCGTCGCAAAGCCTGTGCCGGTGGAGAACCAAGTTTTGGCCCTGGTCCAGAGGGAGTTGGCGGCCTTCAACGCTCGGTTCTCCGTGCTGGAGGGAATCGTGCTGCGCCCCCCTCTGGCGGCGAGCGGGACGGCCACGGGCGGCAGGCGGGCCTCCTATGCGGCCGCCGCCTCTGTGCCGAGGCCGGGCAACCAGCCCCCCGGCAACCAGCCCCCCAGCAGGGCTGTGGCGGCCACCGCGAAACCGGCTCCGGCGACACCGGCGCCAAATACGGTGCCCCCGAGGAGGGGCAAGGCGGCGTCCCAGCCACCTCCACCCCCTCCGCCCCCAAATCCTAGTCCTCCGGCAGAAGCCGAATGGCAGGTGGCTGGAGCCAAGGAAAAGGGGCGGAAGGCGGCCAGATTGGCCAGGGCGGCCACAAGGAGGACGGAGGAACGGCGGCGGCGTAGGCAACGAGCCGCCGCGGCTAAGCTCCGCGCCCCGCGATCCGCGGCTGTAGTTATTACGCTGCAGCCGGAGGCGGAGAAGCGGGGCGTCACCTATGGCGAGGTGCTCTCCAGGGCCAAGGCGGCGGTGAACCTCGGTGAGCTGGGGATCACCGGGGGGCTCCGGCTCCGGGTGACGGCTACGGGGGCCAGAATGTTGGAGGTCCCCGGTGCCACCAGCGGCCCGTCTGCAGACGCTCTCGCGGAAAAACTGAGAGCGTCCCTTGACGCGGACGAGGCCCGAGTGTCCAGGCCCATCAAATGCGCAGACCTGCGCATCCTTGGCCTGGACGACTCCGTCGCCGTGGAGGAGGTGGTGGCCGCCGTCGCCAGGACGGGTGGATGCCCTGCCGAACAGGTCAGGGCAGGCACCATCCGTCCGGAGCGCTCGGGCATGCGGGCTATCACAGTCAGCTGCCCCGTGGCGGCGGCCAAGGCCATTGCTGGGGGCCGTAGATTGTTGGTGGGCTGGGTGTCGGCGCAGGTCAGACTGCTGGAGCCCAGGCCCATGAGGTGCTTCCGCTGCCACGTGGGAAATCACGTGGCATGCCGTTGCGCGTCGGAGGTCGACCGCAGCGCTTTGTGTTTCCGCTGCGGTCAGCCCGGGCATAAGGCCGCGGCTTGTGATGCCCCGCCGCACTGCGACGCATGTGCGGGGGCTAGCAAGCCCGCGGATCACCGGGCTGGGGGCAAGGCCTGCGCCGTGCCCGCCAAGGCCGGGGGAAGGCCCCGCGCCACCGTCGCCGCCGCCGCCGCCGCCGCCGCCGCCGCCGTCGCCGCTCCCGCGGCCGCCATGGAGTCTGCGCCCGCCGTCGCTGCAACGGCTAGTCAGGGGGGTGCAATGGACTGCCAATAACGGCACCATTGCGCCTCCTACAGGCGAATATCAACCACTGCGCCGCCGCTCAGGATCTGTAGCTCCAGAGCATGGCGCAGTGGTCGATACACATCGCCGTGTTCGCTGAGCCGTACTTTGTCCCGCCCAGAGAAACCTGGGTGGAGGACCTTAGCGGCTCAGTGACCATAATTGCGTCGGCCGCCGCCGGCACCCCGTCCCTTGAGGGAGTCAAGAAAGGACGGGGGTGCGTAGCAACCCGGTTCGGGGGGATCGTTGTAGTTGGTTGCTACTTCTCCCCGAACCGAACTCTCGCCGAGTTCCACAACTCCCTCATGGAGTTGAGTGTCGTCGTTGGAAGCCATTCCCTCCCCGTGCTAGTGCTCGGGGACTTCAATGCCAAAAACTTGGCTTGGGGTTCTCGCTGCACGGATGTGCGGGGGAGGATGCTGGAGGACTGGACCCTGGAGAAGGGTCTAGTCGTCCTGAATCGGGGTTCTGTACCCACGTGCGTGCGGATGCGGGGCGAATCGGTGGTGGACATTTCGTTTGCCAGCCCCGCTCTGTCGCCGCGGGTTCTTGACTGGCGCGTTGTGGAGGGGGTGGAGACCTACTCCGATCACCGGTACATCCGGTTTGACGTCTCCGCCCCGGACTCCAGCGCGCCGGTCGTGCAGGCCCCGAGTGGTCCGCGTTGGGCGCTGAAGCAGTTGGACCGGGAGCTCCTCCTGGAAGCCTCGATCGTGCAGGCCTGGGTGTCATCACCGGACAGGCCTGCCGACATAGACACTGAGGTGGAGTGGTTCCAGGGGGCCATGTCCGAGATTTGTGACGTGGCAATGCCCCGAGTCCCGCAAGGCGACGCCCGCCGGCAGGTGTACTGGTGGTCGCAAGAGATTTCGGCGCTGCGGGAGGCATGCGTCGCTGCGCGACACCCGTACGCCCATCATCGCAGGCTCCGCATTCGGCCACCGAATGCGGCGGCCATTGAGGCGGAGCTGTACGAGGGGTACAGAGAGGCGAAGACCGCCCTCAACGAGGCCATCTCGCGGGCCAAAGCTCAGGCCCACGAGGAGTTGCTGGGGACTCTGAACGCGGATCCGTGGGGGCGCCCTTACAAGACGGTGCGTGACAAGATCCGCACCTGGGCCCCCCCGCTGACGCAGAGTCTCCGGCCGGAGCTCGTTGAGGACGTGGTGAGCGCTCTGTTCCCCTCGCGGGGAGAACATCCTCCCCCGCCCATGGCTCCGCCGCCTGCGATGCCGGAAGCGGACCACACTGACGACGACACACCAGAGGTGACTGGGGTAGACCTGAGGGTGGCGGTACGTAGGCTGAAAGGCAAAAATACCGCCCCGGAACCCGACGGCTTGCCTGGGAAAGCCTGGGTCCTGGCCTCAGAGGCTCTAGGGCCCCGATTGGAGGGGCTCCTAAGCGCATGCTTGGAGAGGGGCCAGTTCCCACTTCGTTGGAAGACGGGGAAGCTGGTCCTCATTCGGAAGCCTGGGCGCCCTGCGGACTCACCGTCCGCATACCGGCCCATCGTGCTGCTCGACGAGGTGGGCAAGCTCTTTGAAAGAGTGATTGCGGGCCGCCTCGTCGGGCACCTGTCTGGGATGGGGCCGGACCTTGCGGACTGCCAGTTCGGCTTCCGCAGGGGGCGCTCTACGGTGGATGCCATCATGCGCGTCAGAGCTCTCTCGGCGGGGGATGCTGTGTCCCGGGGCAGGGTTGTGCTGGCGGTGTCGCTGGACATCGCCAATGCGTTTAACTCCCTGCCCTGGTCCTGCATTAGGGAGGCACTCCGGTACCACCGGGTGCCGAACTACCTCCGTCGGGTGGTCGGGGCCTATCTGTGTGATAGAGCCGTGATCTACCCTGGTCGAAATGGTGAATGGAACCGGCGAGAGATGTCGTGCGGTGTTCCGCAGGGATCGGTGCTGGGGCCGCTCCTGTGGAACATCGGCTACGACTGGGTGCTACATGCTGACCTCCCCGAGGGCGCCAGCGTAGTGTGCTACGCTGATGACACGTTGGTCCTGGCGCAGGGGTGGTCGCACGAGGCGGCGGCCGACCTTATGACACGCGGGGTTGCGATAGTCATCGAGAGGATCCGGCAATTGGGTCTCGAGGTGGCCTTGCACAAGTCCGAGGTCCTGTGTTTTCATGGGCCTCGGAACGCGCCACCGTCGGGATCCCAAATCACGGTAGGAGGGGTTTCCGTCGGCGTCGGGTCGACGATGAAGTACCTGGGACTTGTCCTCGACAGCCGATGGAACTTCGTGGAACATTTCCGACGTTTGGCTCCCAAGTTGGCACGGGCGTCGGCCGCTCTTAAGCGGCTCTTGCCCAATTTGAGGGGGCCAAACGCCTCCTGCCGGAGGCTCTACGCCGGGGTCGTGCGTTCGATGGCCCTTTACGGGGCCCCGGTGTGGGCGCGGGGCTTGAGGCGGCTTGCCGCCCATTACCTAAACGCGTCCCAGCGGGTGATCGCCATAAGGGTCATCCGCGGATACCGCACGATCTCCGGCGAGGCAGCGAGCCTCCTTGCCGGATTGCCGCCATGGGATCTGGAGGCGCTGGTCCTCGCGCGCCTACACGAGTGGCGCGCGGAGGCACTGGGCCGGGGCGAAACTCCGCTGCCGCGGCAAATTGCCGCCCAGCGGACGGAACTCCGGCTCGATCTCATGGCGACATGGAGAGAACGACTGTCGCAACCTCGTGCAGGGCACGCCTTGATTGAGGCGGTAAGTCCCCTCTTTGAGGAGTGGCTTGAGCGGCGCCACGGCGCCCTCACCTACCGCCTGACGCAGGTCCTCACCGGACACGGATGTTTCGGGAGGTTCCTGCACCTCATCGGGCGGGAGGAAACGCCCGGGTGTCACCATTGTGAGGATCGCCCCGAGGACACGGTGGAGCATACTTTGGCGGTGTGCCCTGCTTGGGCTGAGCACCGCCGAGTCCTCGAGGCGGCCATCGGCGGCGGCGCCCTCTCGCGTCCGGCACTGGTTCAGGCCATGGTCCGGAGCGAGGGGGAATGGGAAGCAGTCGCCTCCTTCTGCGAAGCTGTAATGCTGGAGAAGGAGGCGGCGGGACGGGAGAGAGAAAGGAGGGTCCCCCGTCCCAGCGGCCGCCGCGGTAGACGATCCGGGCGTCGGGAGCCACGAGACGACTCCCGGCCACCGTAGACGCGGGTCTGTGGACGGTGAGCAATGGGTAGCTCACCGTCCGTACGTTCACTAGCGACAGACCGTGTCGACGGCGCGTCCGTGTTCCACGCGCGCCTCAAAGAGATGTCAGCAAATTGGATGGGGCCACTGAGGGCCGATGCCTGCCGGGGCTGCGGGTTGTTCGAAAGAGATACCGCGCCCCCGGAACGCAAAGGGCACATGAAGGAACATAGACGGGTTTTAGTCAGTAAAAGTCTGACACTCCCTCCCGCCCCGCCCAGGGCGGGGGAAGTTATTTGATGATTTCCCGTATATAAAAAAAAAAAAAAAAAAAAAAAAAAAGGGCACCCCCTTAACCACTGGGCCATCACGACACTATATTATTTCAATAATAGAAAGGTACACTATTGCACCATATCATTTTTATACTACAAAAAAAAAACGTTGCTGTGTTCCGGTTTGAAGGATATGGGTACCGTTGTAATTACAGTCACATGGGGTTTGTCTCTCAGTTGTTCGAAAGAGATACCGCGCCCCCGGAACGCAAAGGGCACATGAAGGAACATAGACGGGTTTTAGTCAGTAAAAGTCTGACACTCCCTCTCGCCCCGCCCAGGGCGGGGGAAGTTATTTGATGATTTCCCGCATTCAAAAAAAAAAAAAAATGGGTTTGTCTCTGGAAAGGCAACTCATCTACAATAGGTACCACTGGTATTGCAAACCTCTATTGGCGGCGGTGGATACATATACAGTTTGTACACTATTAAATGATAAAAAAGAGTAAAGTATCAATGAGAAATCTGTTACCTACATAAGAGTCATAAGAAAAATTTTACGAGGTTTCTAAAAAGAAATCAAAATTTAGATTTTAATTGAATTAATTAAGTTTTTAATTCAACTAGATAATTTTTTTTTATTTTTTATTTTATTTTAGAAAATTATTTTAACCGGATTAGGCTTGATATAAATAACGGTGTCTCAGGTGAAAAATCCTACCTATAAACGGTAATCAGCGTTGAGAAGTTGTTATGTACAAGGTAACTGACAGAAAATTTAAACAGCGGCGACGCGTTGTGATAGAGTTCAGAAGTACGATGGCGGGCTTCAATCAGCTTTGACGATGACATTTTTGTTGAATGGATCACCATGAAAATTGTGACAATTATGCTCAATTGTTCGTTCGATTTTGTTCTTCGGTCGAATAATTTGGTCATGCTCTATGCTGACCGTCTAAGTGTTGGCAGATTAAAATAGTGTTTCATCGTTCAGTTGGTCAATTGAGAGGTAACTGTATTAATAAGCGTTATTTTTATAAGTAAGACCAAATATCTATAAGACACACTAAACTGCTTCTAATGCAGCAGCTTATTGCGTGAAAGAGTGACAAACATTATCTTTCCTAACCTCATAAACTTTCACATTCTAACTTTATAATATTATTTTATTTTTACTTTGTTAGTAAAGTGTTTATTACCTTTTCACTGAACCGATAATCATGAAATTTTGCAAATACATTATCAGGTGTACAGAAACGGACATAGGGTACCTTTTATCCCGAAAATAGTACTGTTCCCTCCCTAGGAAAACAACAATTACGTTCTTATGATAATAGATGGCGCTACGTGTCTTTAGACTTATGATTGAAATTTAGATATAACGGAGGTTTACGCGAGCGAACGAAGTCGCAGGCAAAAGCTTGTACAAAAATAAATTGTAACTGTAAATATATTACTTTTATAAAACGCAGCAAGTGCTTACATACCCACATATTTTAAATGTTTGTTGTTAAATAATATAATCTTTTGAATTTGGCTAAAATATACGTATAATGTATATCCTTTATTTTTGAAACACAAAACGTGTAAATAATAATAAAATTACAAACTGTGTACAATTCATAAGCAAAATGAATCTAGGTAAGTACCTACTAAACCGATTATAATAATATTTTTCAAGGATCTTGGGTTTTTCTATGAAATTCTCAGTAGCAGCTCGGAGTTAAGATCTGTGCCCGGTTAATGGCAATAGGCTCACCCTATTACATGGGACCTAACCGGCGAACTGTGTACATTGGTACAACTCTAGGTTCCTCCTTGTGCCCTTTGCGTTCCGGGGGCGCGGTATCTCTTTCGAACAGCCCGCAGCCCCCCGGCAGGCATCGGCCCTTAGCTCCGAATATTTGCTGACATCTCTTTGAGGCGCGCAAAATGATATAATTCCAACTTGAAATCGATTGAATTTACGTTACGATTACTACGCTCACTCGTACTAGGTCACGTGAATAACGTAGACTGTCTTACCGGCAGGCAGTTCAAGATAAAAAAAAATACCCTAGTAATTAAGGCTGAATTGCTCTTTTTATGTTAATATTTTGGGTTATTAATTTTTTTTTTCTATTGTCCATTTGTATGAAAATTACAGCATAGGCTGCCGTTTAAATAGGGAGGTGTCGTCTGTCAGCTTTAATCAGTGTATTGTGACACGAAGGACGTGAGCCTCCGTTGTCATCGCGAAATTAACATCGTCTCATAATTACTTAAGAAATTAGCGTAGCAATAAGTTGAAAGGCGCTATAAAACAATCCATACCAAATTGTTACTTTAGCCGGGAAAGGTCTCTCGTGATATACAATGTTCATTTTAATATTATGTATTATATCTATATTCGTGTTGTGGTCTTGGTTGAGACCACGGTCTCCCAAGTCTCCACCGTCGTACCCTGGAGCATTGCCGATCATAGGACATGCACACAAGATGGTTGTAAGCGCTCAAGGTAAGAATTACTACGAATGTACTTTCTATGTTTATCTTTGACATCACTGACATCGTTAAAGATCGCGAGCAAAACCTAGACTTAAAATAAATATAACCAAGCAAGCGTGGCGATCAATGCTCGTTTCTTTTCTGTAATAGAAGAGGCTTTTGTCCTGTAGTAGGATAATAATAGGACTTAAATGTTTTTTTTTTTTATTAAATCTATTTTGCAATAGCAATTGTATGTTATGTAAATGTTTGCGGAAAATATAGTATGCTTACTAATCATCTTATACTAAGCTTTTGTTTACGTATAGCTTTTGTTTTCGAGTAATCGTTCTATTGAAATATTTTAAGCTATTGAGGACTAAAACTGCAACTACGTGTATAATTACCTATTTGTGCATTCGTTATTCCGTTTGTAGATCATAATGTAAATGTTTACAGACATGTGGACTTTCGAGAAAACGGTTTACAACTATTGTTTGCAGAATGAAGATTTAGCAGAAATCCGCCTCGGCCCCCAGTCTATGTATAGTAAGTTTATTCTTTACTTTTTCATCTAGCTCTCTGTTTCTTAATTTTGTTGGATGGCAAACAAGCCGGAGTTCCACCTGATGTTAAGTAATCACCTCTGTCTATAGATATCTGCAATACCAAATGCGTTGCCATCCCAGATACAAAGTTGAAATGTCTCATGTGCCTGTAATTTCATCGGCACCCATCACCTTCATACCGAAACAGCAACGTTTATTTATTTAAACTTTATGCACAAAAAATAAGTACAAAGGCGGACTTAATGCCTTAGGCACGTTGTTTTGCGGCAAAGTAAAATTGATTTAATTATTGAGTTCAGTTGATCTTTGAAGTATTTTTTTATTGAATCTTGCATTTTAACTACTACACTACATTATTGTACAGGACAATTAGTTCCAGAACGAGTAGGGTAATTAAATCAAATTTACGACTCGTTAACTCACACACAAAATATATCATCTCGCCTGTTTTCCCCGAAGGGTTAAGTACAGGTGTACCAATGTACAACCACAGTTCGCCGGTATGTTGCAAGCCTATTGCCATTTGCCGGGCACAAATCCTAAATCCATGTTGCAACTGAGAATTTCATAGAAAAACCCGATAACATCAACTCGTCAACCCAAAAGTGGGCCCAGAACACTGCCTTGAGCTAGCCTTCCACGTTACTGCGTTTAGTGGTAATTCTATATCATTCCGTGAATGATAAAAGAGAACCGCACCCAATAGTCTACAAGACCAATAAGTAGCACACGTGTCGTTAGATAGGTAAATAGAAATACCTATCTTAAGACATGTGCCATAAGGCCATTACAACCTATGCGATTGAGCTAAAGGGGAACTAGACCAGTTAGGGATTTGTACTGCATACACACGGTTGTCCTTTAACAGTTCCATTTTCAAGTAGCAGCCGTTTTATAAATTTCTGATTAAAATATCATTAACTATAAAATATTTTTATTGTTTCAGTTATTACAGACCCTGAAGACAGTCTTACGGTGGCAAATAAATGTTTGGAGAAACCATACGTCTACAAATTTGCAAAAGATATTTATGACAGGGGACTTATTACTGCCACTGGTAAGTAGCTATTACTCGTGAGACAGTCAGTATGTCTTGTTTTCTTATAAGCAGCTAGGCGTTGAAGACTAAACGTCCTCAGAAAACAGTGCTTCTATAAAATTGGTGTCTACCATTAATAGTTGGATCAGTTCCTTTTTAATTAAGTACAACATTTTTCCTTGTTTAATCATCTTTAGAGACGGAATGGAAGCCGCATCGAAGACTTCTAAGTCCAGCTTTCAATCTACAAGTGCTGAATACATTTGTGGAGAAATTTATAATCCACTCCAAGAGACTTGTCACACAGCTCTCTAATGAAGTAGGAAAAGAACCGTTTGATGTGCAGCCGTACTTGATTAAAAATACGTTGGCAACTGCGTGTCGTAAGTACAGTGATCATTTATTTGTAACGCGAGACACACATTTTATTTAATAAGTTAAGTATTTGGATAAATGCTGAAGCGGCATTGTGCAACTAAATTTAAAAATACCGTGTGATTTAACGTTTTTGAAGCATAATTAAATAGAGCACCCTGCCAGCCGCAGGACGAAAGACATTCATGAAAATTGCTTCATGCAATAAAATAATAATAGATACTAATAATAGATAGATAGAGACTTGATAAAATAATCTTGATTTCTATAATCTTAATCTTGATTTTGATAGTCAAGACGGAATATGATTGTCGCTTAAATGAGGTGAAGGCAAAATTTTCAACATTTTTACTTATCTGATGATGTTGCTAATTTTACAGAGACTACACTTGGGCTCAAAGCTGAAGAAAATGGAATGACTGTGAAAAACTATTCTCACGCAGTCGACGATATATGTATTCTGTACCACGCTAGGTTCACGAGAGTCTGGTTACATTTGCAATGCATATTCAATTGGAGTTCATACAGAAAGACGGAACTCAACCTCATAAAAGTCATAACAGACATTACTAAAGCGGTATATATGTTTTATTTTCAATTTTTTTAGTAATTGTGACAAAAATGTCAACGTATTATGGGGTGTTAAAAGAGCAATATTATTTTTAGTCGAAGGTTATGATTTAATGGTTATAACACATTCCAACAAAGTGTCACTCCTTGAAAAGAAGTGTAAGGTTAATTAATACCCTTCATTATTATCATTAATTTATGTCCTGACAAAACGGGCAAAATGATTATTTTTTATTCTTTCAGAATATTTTTTTGATTTGAAAACGTGTATAAAAACTAATACTTGTCAAAAATAACGCTTATCATTCATATTATTTCAGATAATCACTAAACGTAAAACTGACTTGAAATTGATTGACAGTTCGCACCAAAATGAAAAGACTGCATCAGGTAAAAACATAATAAATCTCTGTAATAACTGGATTAAGGAAACGAATGAAATGAAAGTTATTTTTCTGCTTAATGTTATTAAAATGTCTGTAAATCGATATGTAATCGTATTTGTTCAATCTAAAACTTGACTAATCTTCCATCCGTTATTTAAAATTTTCCTTCTGAACAACTTTTATGTAATTCTAGGCATATTTTTTTGGACGTTTTGCTTTATATATTCATAGTTATACATATTTATTTAGATTGTGTTTCTCTTTCAGAGCAGTTTAAACCATTAATAGATCAAATGCTAGACTTAGCTGATAAACAAGATGCCTTTTCTGAAGATGAGATCAGGGAACACTTAGATACTATTATAGCAGCCGCATACGACACTACAGCTACAACACTTACATTGATTTTGCTAGTAATTGGTTCGCTTCAAGATGTACAAGAACGAATTTACAAAGAGTAAGTTTCGAACGAAAAGAAAGGGCCAGTGTAGATATCAGTGGAGTAGATGCTACTATATCAAAATATTCATGAAGACAATGTGATTGATTACTGATGTTCGTTCTAACTGTATTTGAAAATTTTGGAAACAGGTTACAAGATGTACTCGGAAATCAGGACAGAGACTTGACCAGACACGATCTTCCAAAGCTTGTGTATATGGAAGCAGTGATTAAAGAAGTTTTGAGACTGTATCCTCCAGTTCCAAGGATAGGAAGATGTTCATCCACAGATGTTCCGTTGAGTATGTATTTTGTTTTAACAATTTGGTGAGCTGCATCAAAGGGACAATTCAAATAAATTTTAGGAACGTTTGAATTTCAATCTCAGTTTTTTAAATCTATTTAGAATGCCTCTATTTTAGTTACCTAAATTAACATGATATAATAATACCATTTATTTGCAACAACTTCTTTTAATCAGTGCATGGGCAAAAATAATATTCTAGGAATGGTCTTAAAAGCGGTGAAACAAAACCAAACCATAAAAATGAAAATAGCGACAGTAGAACTCGGCCGGTTTGTGCCAGTTTGTGGTTGTTGTGTTTGGACTCGGCTGGGTTCTGGAGGTCTGATAGGCAGTCGCTCCATGTAAAATACTGATATACAGCTGCATCCGGTTCGACTGGAAGCCAACCCCAACATAGCTGGGAAAAGGCTAGGCAGATGATGATGAACTCGGCCGGTTTAAAATATTGGTTAAACTCTTATGTACTAAAGATTGGGTATAAATAAAACAATGGGGCTTATGGAAATTACGAGAATTGGCCTTCAAATGTAGGCATTGTTATTTATCTGATTTGTCATCACTTCCATTACCATTTTCTTAATGTGCTTGTGTGAACTCATTTTTTTTAACGGTATTTGCATACATTTTTGCCCGACTGCTCCAGACGAGGGTTATGTTTTTTAATGTATGTGTGAATGTATTTATTTCTCTGGCCCAATCTGTGGCCTAAACGACATTATGGATTTTAGCCTGAGAGGAGTCATGAGTTTCGTCTTAATTGTAAAAGCTCAGAGTTAGGATTTGTGCCCGGCTAATGAGAATAGGCTCGCCTCCTAATATATGGAGCCTAAAACATACCGGTGGGGCTGTGGGTGTACATTGGTACACTTTTGCCTAACCCTTCAGGGAATACAGGTGTGGCTTCTTAATGTTCTTTATACATTTCAGAAAAGTACATATTAAAAGCGGGTGGTATTTTCTTGATATCGGTGTACGGTATTAACCGCCATCGGACGTGGGGCGCAGATGCCGAACAGTTTAGGCCAGAGCGGTGGCTGGACCCTGCCTCCTTGCCTGAATGTCGTGGTGCATTTGCTAGCTTTAGCGTGGGCAGGCGAAACTGTATCGGTAATAATTTTTTTTTGTCTTGGATGTTTCTTTTTGTCAGAAAATGCTATTGAAATAATTCAAGTGGTTATTTTAATTTCATAAATGCAAACTGTTTTTAAAAACCTAAATCAAAATGTTTTTCCTTCGCAGGCAAATTATATGCCATGATGGCGGTCAAGACAAGTCTAGCATACATTTTGAAGGCATATCGTGTCAAAAGTGATTTAGAAAAGTTAGTGATGCGATGTGATGCACTCCTGAAACCAGTGTCTGGACATGAAATAAGTTTGGAATCAAGAACATAAAATAATGTACCTATATCATCGGTTGCTGTAACTGCAAAGGCTACAATGAGTTATAATAAAGAACAAAACAAGATATAAAATTAATACAGTGTTGCTTAATTGTAAATTAAATTCCTAAGCCTACGCGTATGTACTAAGTAATAACGTGTTTAAAAAAAATACAATGAGTAATTATGTAAAGTAACAGTGCAAATGTGTCAATAGACAATTATAATTTGTTGAATAACTAACTCTGTTCCTAATAATTTATATAGATATGTAGATAAATACTTAATGTAGGTAAATTTTGAATAAATATATTTACTTTAGCACCAGTAAATTCTCTGTCTCTAGTAGGATATACTTTGGAGAAGTTCCTTGAGAATTCTTTTACAGTTTTTGTAGTTCAAGAAACGGATGTTTCCTTTTGAATTTAGTCATTTAAAGAAAAGACAACAAAGGTACAAAATAATATTGTAATATTAATAACTAACAATGTAATATTACCATAACATGGAATATTATTACATGTATAATGTAATAAATATAAATAACTAACTAATATAATATAAAAGAGAATAAGGTAGAATAAGTGGAATGTATACTAATATGCATATTAAAGAGGTAAAGTTGAATTGTTTTTTTTTTATTTGATTGCCTTGTTAACCTAGAGGTCCTAAGCGCAACTGCTACGCTAGAGGTCTTGTGTTCAACTCCTAGATCGAGCAGTGTTATTGGGTTTTTCTATGAAATACATCTCTGACCAAGACTAAAATCAAGACATAGCCAATCTCGAAAAAAAGAAGTTAGGATTTGTGTCCGGTTAATGGCAATAGAATCGCCCCCTATTACTTGGGAATTAAAAACATACCTGCAAACTGTGGATGTACATTGGTACACCTCTGCCTAACTCTTTTAAGAACGCAGGCGATTTTTCGTTTTTAAAGCGTACCTAATCTCCAGAGGTAAACTCTACGTATAGAACTAGGTACTGGTCCGATTACAAAAAAACATTCACTGATACAAAACTACACTATTTCTGTCGCAAAGCAGATTTGCTGTATCAAGTTTAAATGTTTTTTTTTGGGATGGCAACGCATCTTTGTAGCCTTTGGTATTGCAGATGTCTACGTGAGCGTTTATCGTTAGTTAGGCCGTCTTCTGGTTTGTCATGTAATAACATAAAACAATGGCTAATTATAAAAGTCAAACCTGTTTGCTAAAAAGCTCATTAAAAAACATCAGTAAGTATATCCTAGTGTTTCCAGAAACTTTTTGAGTAAATTTATTTGCTTAGATTTGGCTTGATAAAAATAATTTTGAAGTAACGTCAACAATGGCCTTCAAGGCCATTGTTGACGTTATTTTTATTTTATATTTATTTAACCTGGCCTAGCACGAGTGCGCGGACTTCGATTAGAAATTCTGGCGATTTTCAAATATATAAATTGGCACTCGTTTTACACATAATGTTTATTTAGTCTGAAGAGTCTGTTCATAGTTTTATTTATATCAAATGATTATACATTATGCTTTTCGTATAATGCTAAACAAAACGGTATCGTATAGTCGTATCAGCTAGGTACTCAAAAGCCACAAACTATGACAACCAGTCTTTACAAGAGGTATCGTGTGACTGGGTTGTGGAATACAGAAAGGCAATCGCTCCATGTAAAACTTTTGTATTCATGTGGCTAGACTGGAAGCCGACCACAAAATAGACGGGAAAAGTCTAGGCAGGAGCTGGTGTGTCGATGGTCCGGTTATACGAAAATGCTGATGATGCAAACCTATGTCAGTTAAACTTCAGAAGGTCTAGCACGAGTACGCTGCTGGATTGGAACAAAATAAGGACAGTGAAAAAATCTGAATTCTGGGGTATTCCCATTCCTGTGGCAAAAAACCAATGTCCGTTTCCTCAAAAAAAAAAAAATACAAATCCATTGCTTCCTAATCATTTTGGTCTCATAGAAACTTGACATAAACTGCTAAACAAGCAGTTGTCGGGGTATGTTCACTATGAGAACCTAGTGAGTTATCTGCCTGTTAATAGAAAAACTCAATAACACTTTACTTGACTTGAGAATCGAACTCAAGACCTTTAGCGTAGCAATCGTGCTAAGCACTAGGATAACGAAGCAGTTATTAAAGATACTGTTTTGGCATTAATTGACTTCTCCAATGCCTTTTACATTGTCAGTCATGATATTCTCTTCCTTATGCTCTCGCATCTTAAAGTTTCATCTGAGTCGCTGAAATAATTTTCTTCCTATGTTCGGGGCCGTCAGCAGTTGGTTTGCGTTGATTAGAGTTCGTTGCGTTGCACGTGATCTGGGTGATGGTGTGGTGCCTCAAGGCGGCATTCTCTCTCCATTTTTGTTTTGAGGGTTCGTTGAAGTTTTTGAATCTGTTTTGTACTACCCTTTTTTGTTTTTGTTGGACGCATTATCTGGAACGAATTTTAACGAGAAAAAAAATCTCTTTAAAATAAGTTTTGGACAGTTCGGGTGATTCTATCAGAATTAATTATCAAAAAAATGTTTCCGATAAATACTACAGAAAAAGTAAAAAATATCAAAATCTGAAGTCAGCAAATAACTTTATACTTTAAAAAAGATACTCCTAGCTTCTAAATTACAATAAACCACAAAACAAACCTTGTGGTATTTTTGCAAAACCATGAAAAGTGGCTTCCAAAATTTCAACGTTCGAACTAGGCCATCTTGTGTTTATATTATAAATAGTAAAATATTATAAAAAAATAGGAATTAATTTTAATTTCCTAAATGTACCGGCGAACTGTGGTTGTACATTGGTACACCTCTGCCTAACCCTTCAGGGAATACAGGCGTGATGATATGGTATGGAATTAATTTCAAATAATACCATGAAAATATCTAGATACTTCTATGTACTATTTTTATTAATTCATGATTTTTTAATTTAATTTTGTTCTTTAACAACTAGTACAACATTTGCATATGGCATGTCATTGTTATCTTTTCTTGACTACTGGCATTAAATCAGCATTCATAGTTTTTTTGTTGCATAAATAAATGATATAAAATATATCCTTATTTAGCTGCCACCTCTTAATTTCAACTATTAAACTGGTCTAACTTTTTTATACTATTTATTATTTTTAGATGTTTAATGTACCTGATCTTGTGCATTTGTATGAAAATTACAGCAAGTGCTGCTATTTAAAAAGGAACGTGTTTTCTGTCAGTTCCAATCAGTGTTTTGTGACACATAGGAAGACTTGCCCCTATATCATCAGCTCAGTAGACAGGGTCTAAAATTAATTAAATAGTTACTTCATAAATTAGTGTAGCCAGGTAGATAGGCGCTATAAAGTTATCTTTAACAAAGATTCACTTTGAATATAAACATTCTTTTGTGAATTACAATGTTAATTATAATAGTATTGTTTGTTTTATTTATATACGCGTTGTGGTCGTGGTTGACACCACGTTCTTCTACATCACCACCTACGTACCCTGGAGCATTGCCGATCATAGGACATGCACACAAGATGATTGTAAATGCCAAAGGTGAGTCTGAGTGGCAGAATATTATTAATATTTTTACGTTATTCTTGACTCTCTATATCTCTCTTTCTTATGATGGACTAGTAGTGAGTTTTTATAACACAGAAGATATCGGGTTCGATACCGGGCAAGTGCCAATGTGACTTTTCAATTCATACTTCTAAGCTTATGTTAGACATCACTGACATCGATGAAGATCGGGAACATAACCTGAACTCGTGCCTTCTTTGTATGATAAGAGCCCTTTGCACTGCAGTGTAACAATAATGTGATGATATTATTATTTTTTATTCATAACATATACATATAAATTACATTTTCAAACATTTAAAAATATAACAAATAGTTATAGCCCATCGATTACGGAAACAGGATCCAAGCCACCAGTTAGGGCTGCAGAAGGAGAAAGCTTCTAACATTGCAGGCTGGGTCCAGAAATACTGCCTTCTGAATCAAGTCCTCGATCCAGCCGCCTAACGAGAGCCTCATTATTTATTTCAATTTCAAATATTCTTTGAATAACAATATACATAGAATTTATACAAAACGGTCTGCTTCAGTCAGTCAGTCAGCAATCAGTCTTCTAAACTACGTATACAACGTGTAACGTTAAATGCGCAAAACATGAAAATTGTTTGATCGGAGTAACGAGCAGAATCAATTATTTAACCACATTTTAATATAGGTCACATTTTTTTATTAATATTCCTTAAAAATGTTGCCTTGTCTATTTATTAATAGGTCAAGCAAAAATGGTTGTAGTTTAATTTAATTTTTCTCATTAGTAGGATAATAATAGCTCTTTTTCAATGCAGATACAATTTTTTTACAAACTTAAACAGCACATTACACCTTTCTTTTTTTTGTTGATTATTTTTCTCTCAGAATTAGGATACTTAATTGAATTAAAAATCATTTGGGGTGTCTGAGGTTTTGCGCATTTAACGTCATAATTATGATTACCTATTTAAGAATTCGTTATTTATTTTTTATATAATAACAATATCATGTAAATGTTTTCAGACATGTGGAATTTAGAGACAAAGCTTTACAACTATTGTTTGCAGAATGGAGATTTAGTTGAAGTCCGCCTCGGCCCCCATTCGATGTTTCGTAAGTTTATTCTCTACTTTTTCTCCTGCCTGTCTTTCTGATAACTGTATTTTGTTACAATGGGCAGTTGCAGTGCTTCATTAATTTAAATTTCATTTATTAGCATTTGGAAAACATCGTGTAAATATCAGCAGTCATTGTGTTTTATTGCAACTGCATTTTGGTGATATCTTATTTAGAAAAACTATCACGAAAATGGCTAGTACTATTTACGAGTTTTGATATACAAGGTGTTGATTTGCATCCTTGCCAAATTTTAGGAGCTTGTCATAAAAAAATAGAAATAATCAAATAATAAAAATAATAATTTAATAAATAAAATAAATGCTTGTTTTTTTAGTTGCAACTGTCAAATAACAGTATTCCAGAATACTCCTTTCGCAAAATTCAGAATCGTTGCGTATGCGGTAGGCAGAGTTGCCGCGCGGCTATATCAATGTGTACATAGTGCCTAAACCCTCTGGCGAGATGGCAACCTCGAATTTGAAAATCACGTCAAAAAAAAAAGATTTCAAAAACAATTTATTTTATTATTGATTCGTGTTAAGAATCACGAGCATAGTTAACTGCTTGAATTTGACCAGGATGCAAATCAACGCCTTGTATATTTATCGTGAATTAGTGGAGCTTATTATATACCAACATTAAAACAACGGACTGTGGGTGTACATTGGTACATCTTTATCTAATCTTCGGAAAATACCGGCGTGATTGTATGTTTATTAAAATAATGATAAAGATTTAAATCTTAATCAACGATTTTACTTGGATTTTGTAGTAATTATATTTTAAAAAATCTTATTTTTTTATTATTATTAGCTCAGTATTTTTTTGTGAGAACTACATGTCTAGAGATTATATTAGATTAGTATATTTTATTTTTATTTTTTCTAATTTAATTATTTTTCTACTAGAAACAGGCACTATTATATTTCTTTCTAGATTCATTAGTTTTAATTATTTTGACGTTCAAAAGTGCCTTTTAATGGTCTAATTAAATAAATGATTTGACTTGACTTTTATTAAATTAAAATTATCACAAGGTCAAAGTAACTACAAAAAATATGTAAGTAGTCTTCCGCGTTACTGCGTTCAATTGTAACTCTGTAGCATTCTGTGTATGATGAAGGAGAAACTGACACAATGGTGTACAAGACTAATAAGTAGGTCATTAGATAGCTAGGTATGTGTTTGCGTTCTTAAAGGCGCATTTTAATTGGTTGTTAACTCAGTCGATCAAAACTGGCTATCAACTAATGAAAGTAGGCTATCTATATCACAGTCGATATACAGGGTGGAATTTTATAATGCTACCTGGAGGGAAAGTACTCTAAATACTTAAGTTAGCAAATTTTACTCAAAGGAAACATTCCTTTATTTTTAAAAAGAAACAAAACTGCATTTATATAATTTTGAAAATACGCTTGCCACTCCCGGGTATCGATCCGACTAAATCCTAAAAAATTGCATCCTGTACTTTTATGGCACTAATCGATAGGGTCAATCATAAGGATCAAATCTCTGCAAACATGGTAAATTAAAAATAATAAGAAAGAGAACACAAGAAGAACATGGATGGGTTTTAGTCAATAAAAGTCTGACACGTGTCGCCCCACCCAGGGCGGGAGAAGTCATTTGATGATTTCCTATCGAAAAAAAGAAACGGTTCTTGCAACGTATGCATTTGTGCCGGACAACAGGTGAACTGGAGTAGCATACGGACAATTATCTTTTTTCATGCAGTACCGTTTCATGCAACAGCCGTTGTATAACATTCTGATTAAAATAATATTAACTACAAAATATTTTGATTTTTCAGTAATGACAGACCCCGACGACAGTCTTACGGTGGCAAATAAATGTTTGGACAAACCATACTGGTACAGTTTTGGTAAGGAGATGTATGACAGGGGACTTGTTACTGCAAATGGTAAGTAAAGACACTCGTTGGCGTAATTTGTGTACTTACCTTGGAGCAGCTGTAGAGAACAGTCGCTATAAATGTAGTTAATGTCGGATTACCAAACATTACTAAACACGTTTTTTGCTTAAGCATTATCCCTGTCACTGTCATACTACAAGGGCTAGAGAGAGATGGGATATATGGGTAATTTTTACGTTTATTTAATCTCGGTCAACATGTGAGGTTAAATATTAATTAAAAAATTACATAGATTTCAATTTAATTTTACAATAATAATTTGTTTGTGTGTTTTTGTTTGTTTATGTGATATATGTGTGTGTGCAGATTGGTATAGCTCTGCATAACCCTTCGGGGAATACAAGCGTGATGGTATGTATGTCTTTAATGCGAGGTGCGCCATTGTGGGCAGCGTAGGGCCGATCATTGGGACGCCTTTCGGCTGATCGCACCGTCCCTCGTGCCCAGCCGCTCATCCCGCAACCACGCGCGTCCCGCATCCACGCTCGTCGCGCGTCCACGTTCTGTCTTGCTTGATGGATTTATTTTTCGTACGTCTTGTGTGTCGCTGTCGATGTTATAAAATAATAAAATATACAAATTTTCTCTCGCGAAGAAGACAGAGAGGAGCAGTTGTTTTAAATAGTCGATTGATGTTAAATAATTTTGATAATACGTAAAAAAAAATCCGATTGTACTAAAAAGCAAGTTTGGTTTATAAAAAAAACATGGACCTAAGAACAAATATAAAATAGGACGAAGTGGGAATAAAATAATTAAAATTATATTTTGGGACGAAAGAAGCATAATTAAGACGTGTTCGGTAACGAATGTAAGACGATCTAGTCAGTAAGATTTAAGTACCTATTGTGAAAATGAGCGTGTGAATGTTGTTAAAAATATATAATTATGTCTTAAACGAATGTAATTTACTAATGATCGTTTTATGTTTAGGTAAAATAAAATAATTGTTGAATTATTTTTGCCTAAGTACGTTGTAAAATATATAAAATAAGCTTGTTTAACAACAAACAGACGATCAGCTTACGACATAGTCGATTATAAATATACTGCGAGGCCCTGACGACTAAAGTTATTCAAAAAACAGGGCTTCATCTCTCTGCCATTTATAATTGATTCAGTTCATTTTTAATTAGGTGCAACATTTTTCTATGTTTTATCTTTAGAGTCGGTATGGAAGCCGCACCGAAAACTTCTAAACCCAGCTTTCAGTCTGCAAGTGCTGCATACATTTGTGGACATTTTTATAGTCCACGCCAAGAGTCTTGTCGCACAGTTGTCGAGTGAAGTAGGAAAAGAATCGTTTGATGTGCAGCCGTACTTGATTAGAAATACATTCGAAACTACATGTGGTAAGTACAGTGATAATTTATTTGTAATAAAGACATACAGCATACATTTTAATTGTTAAGCCCTTTAAACCCTTTTTTTTTGCGGAGTATTCCTCATGGATACCCTCTATCTGGGAAGAAAGGAGGGTTTTTACCAACCGTCGGACTTTTACCAACTAAAACCCCACGGTTCCTCCGGTTACCATTAGTCGAGAATCCCAAGCAGGCATGATCTGCTCCTCAAACGCGGTTCTTCACTATAAACAGCCTTTCCTTCGACCGAACATTCCACTAGATACGTGCACGGAACACAACGCGTCCCGGCCACAGGCCTATGTCTACCTACCGCTATGTACGACCCTCGAGGCGGCCCGTTTCGAGGCCCCTGAAAACAAAGGGCCATAGACTCGTGCAGAGCAACCTCAACCCCTTGCTCTCGTCTTCAAACGACCTGCAAAATCCCTATCTTTTTTTTATTCGATATGGGTAAGCTCTTGACTCTGGTCTTGGCCAAAGGGGTGAGCTTACCCAGAAAAAGCCTGTTCACTCTAACTTTGAAGAGATTAGGGGATTAGTGGAAATACAGACGCGGGTAGAGAGTTCCACCCAGTTCCAGTTCTTGTTCTACCGTGGCCAGTATGGCAGTTTGCCGGTGCATCTTGCCCTGTGCCCTCACCAACATGTTGTCCACGTGGCAGGTTATTTCTATAAACATTACTAACCTGATGATGATGCTAATTTTGCAGAGACCACACTTGGGCTCAAAGCTGATGAAAATGGAGTAAATGTGAAAAACTATTCTGACGCATTAAACGATTTAGTTATTCTGTACCACAATAGGATTCTGAGAATCTGGTTACATTTGCAATGGGTATTCGATTTGAGTTCTTACAAAAAGACAGAAATCTACCTCATGAACATCATGCAAGACATTACTAAAGCGGTAGTTATGTTTTATTTTCTAATTAATGTAGTAATTGTGACAAGTCAATAGTAAGAAAACTTATAACATGGCTGTTAACTAAGTAACTTGGAGCAAAAATATTGCAAGAAACAATATCGTTTTTTTTTCATTATCCTTTCCGGTTCATATAACAGTAGGTATAGAGGTCGCGGGATATTTAAAGTTTAGTTATAGTTCATTTAAACAGTTTTAAGAAAATAATTAAACCGCTGCAATAACACATTCTCACAAAGTCCTTGAAAAGAAATTATATTTTCATAACATTCATTATTTTCATATCCATTAAACCTAACAAAATGAATGAACTGTATACGTTTCTTCTTTTGGTACTTGAAAAAAATATCATTTTTCATTAATATTATTTCAGCTGATAAGTAAACGTAGATCTGACTTAAAATTGACGGACAGTTCGGACCAAACTGAAGAGACTGTATCAGGTAAAAACATGATAAATATCTGTGGGAACTAGATTAAGGAAACGAATGAAAAGAAAGCTAAATGTTAACTGACTGATATTTTGATCTGCTTAATGTTTTTAAAATATCTGTAAAAATCTGCCAACATACCTATTTCTGCTGCAAAGCGTTGCTGTGTTCCGGTTTGAAGTGTATGGGTGCCGGTAAAATTACGGGCACATGAGACTTTTCAACTTTGTCTCTGGTATTGCAGATTTCTAAGGGTTTGGGTTGAGATTTCTAAGATAGGGTAGTGGCGACTACTTGGTATCAAGTGGACTATGAGATTGTAAGCCATCCAATGGCATAAAAAAATATCTGTGCAGTCCATCTTGACTAGTGTTTCATTCATTACTTTAAAATTTTTCTTCTAAATATCTTCGTCATTCCAAGCAAAATATGTCTTAAGCATACGCCGTCCATGTCATTCACTACTTAACATTTTTTTAGGTTATACTCCTTTTTCAGAAAAGTTTAAACCATTAATAGATCAAATGCTAGACTTAGCTGACAAACCAGATGGCTTCTCTGAAGATGAGATCAGGGAACACTTGGATACTATGATAGCAGCCACATTCGATACTACAGCTACAACATTAACATTCACTTTGATATTAATTGGTTCGCATCAAGATGTACAAGAACGAATTTATAAAGAGTAAGTTATAACGAATGGAGAGGGGGATGCTTTACTATTTCAGAATACTCATGAAGTGTTCATTAATGATACCGTTTTAACTGTATTTGAAAATTTTGCAAACAGGTTACAAGATGTACTCGGGAATCAGGAGAGAGACTTGACCAGACACGATCTTCCAAAGCTTGTATATTTGGAAGCAGTGATTAAAGAAGTTTTGAGATTGTATCCTCCAGTTCCAAGGATCGGAAGGTGTTCATCCACAGATGTTCAGTTGAGTATGTATTTTACTTATAGCAAGAGTCAAGAACTAAGTCACGAGTCTTTGATTAGACAGAAGCCGCAGCGTCTTTTACTAGCCACGAGACGACTCCCGGCCACCGTAGACGCGGGTCTGTGGGCGGTGAGCAATAGGTAGCTCACCGTCCGTACGTTAACTAAGTAGCGACAGACCGTGTCGACGGCGCGTTCGTGTTCCACGCGCGCCTCAAAGAGATGTCAGCAAACTTGGAATTGGCCACTGAGGGCCGATGCTTGCCGGGGCTGCGGGTTGTTCGAAAGAGATACCGCGCCCCCGGAACGCAAAGGGCACATGAAGGAACATAAACGGGTTTTAGTCAGTAAAAGTCAGTAAAAGTTTGAGTCGGGTTCGAGTCCGCCCCGCCCAGGGCGGGGGAAGTTATTTGATGATTTCCCGTCTTAAAAAAAAAAGCGTCTTTTACTTATTGCAGCATTGTTATTTATCTGATTAATCGTCACTTCCATTTCCATTTTCTTTATATGCTAAGTTAAATTAGCTTGGAATCTCATGAAGCCCATATTGAATGGGCTTTGCATGCATTTTAATTTATTTTATTTGATACTAGCGGGCCCGGCAGACGTTGTCCTGCCCTGAAAGTCCAGTTCTTACCTACCCTACCCCACCTAACTACTCCATCAACCTACCTACCCACATACTTACTCTACCTACCTATCTACCTACCCTACCCCTACATACCTACTTTCCTTCCTACCCTACCCCTACATACCTACCCTACCTACCTACCTACCCTACCCCTACATACCTACCCTACCTACCTACTTACCTTCCTATCCTACCCCTACATACCTACCCTACCCTACCTACCTACCTACCCTACCCCTACATACCTACATACTTACCTACCTACCCTACCCCTACATACCTACCCTACCTGCTTAACAGTACCTGAACTTTGTAGACATTTTACAAAAAATAAATTTCTGAACGCACACATGATGTCTTCAGAAAAAAATAAAGTTGTGGCTAAAAGGTCTCAGCAAAAAGGCCATCAGCTCCAAAAAAAAAAAAATTGTTGCTACACTATTTGACAGGATTGGACAACAAATGTTTGACATGTAATAAACAAATCAGCATCTATTGAAATGATTAATTATTTATTACACATATCGAGTTTTCATTGTTTTTAAGATGTATTCTGCTATTCGGGACGGAAACAAATCCAACAAATCAAAAACCATGGCAATCGGTCCAGCCGTTCTCGAGTTATAAGTGTTGTAACAAACACGACTTTCTTTTATACAGGGTGGAAATTTATTATGCTACCTGGAGGGAAAGTACTCTAAATACTGAAGATAGCAAATTTTACTTTAAGGAAACATTCCTTTATTTTTAAAAAGAAACAGAACTGCATTTAACTGCTGACTGCTGACGGGCCTGTTGGTCTAGTGGTTAGTGGCCCTGACTGCTAAGCCGGAGGTCGTGGGTTCGATTCCCACCCAGGACAAACTTTGTGTGATGAGCATGATTGTTTGTTCTGTGTCTGGATGTGATTTATCTATAATATGTATGTATTTATAAATTATATAAGTATGTAGGTATATCAGTTGTCTGGTTACCATAACACAAGCTCTGCTTAGCTTGGGATCAGATAGCCGTGTGTGAGTTGTCCCAAGATATTTATTTATTATTATTTATTATTTAAATAATTTTGAAAATACAGTTGCCACACCCGGGAATCGAACCGACTAAAATCCGAAAAAATAGCATCTTGTACTTTTATGGCACTAATCGATAGGGTCAATCATAAGGATCAAATCTCTGCAAACATGATAAATTAAATTTTAAAAAAGCCATGAAATTTTAACCAAAACTTATTTTATTCGGACGAAAAAATCGAGAATTGACTAATTGCATGCTCGAAATGAGCTCCATTTTCTTGGATGTACAAATTTATTATTTTAAGGAATTAATTGTGAATAAGTTTTAGTAGGGTGTTCTGGTGAATATTGAAAATTGTTTGCTACCAAAACTCACTCAAAATGAGTTTTTTTAAAGGAACAAATTTGTGTATCCATGAAAGTGAAGCTCATTTCCAGCAACTACTTAGTTAATTTGTTCGTTTTTTTCGTCCGAATAGAATAAGTTTAGGTTAAAATTTCATGGTTTTTGTTTAATTTAATTTACCATGTTTGCAGAGATTTGATCCGTATGATAGACCCTATCGATTAGTGCCATAAAAATACAGGATGCTATTATTTCGGATTTTAGTCGGTTCGATTCCCAGGTGAGGCAACGGAATTTTCAAAATTATTTAAATGCAGTTTAGTTTCTTTTTAAAAATAAAGGAATGTTTCCTTTAAGTAAAATTTGCTATCTTCAGTATTTAGAGTACTTTCCCTCCAGGTAGCATAATAAATTTCCACCCTGTATATATAGATTTACTTTTTTATTGTTCTTTGAACATTTCAGAAAAGTACTTATTACCAGCGAATAGTACTTATATGATATCGATTTACGGTATCAACCGCCATCCGATTTGGGGCGCAGATGCCGATCAGTTTAGACCAGAGCGGTGGCTGGACCCTGCTTCCGTGCCAGAAAATCGCAATGCATTTGCTAGCTTCAGCATGGGCAGGCGAAACTGTATCGGTAACTATTTTTTTTACGTCGATTTTAATAATGTTTTTTTGGAGTCATTCTGCAAATCAAAGGAGTTACTTAAAATAATTAATGCTGTTAAAAATCCAAAATCATGTGTTCATGTTCTTACTTTTGCAGGTAGACTATATGGCATGATGGCAGTCAAGACAACACTTTCATACATTTTAAGGTCATATCGTATCAAAAGTAATATAGAAAAGTTAGTGTTGCGATGTGAATCACTCCTGAAACCCGTTTCTGGACATGAAATAGCATTGGAATCAAGAACAAAAAATTAAAGATGTTATTTATTTTTAAATTCATTAGGTTAGGTTTAAAGAATTTATTCTCATAAGAACAATTACAGTTCACTTAAAATGAGATACAAATAGTTAAGATACTTAAGTATTTTAGATGTTCGCATCTGGTGCGTTGATGACGTCATCGATTACAGATGTGTCTCTTAATTTAGATTTAAATATATTAATACTTTCACATTTCTTTATTTCTTCGGGTAAATCATTGAACAGTTGTGCTCCTTCAGACAGTATTGTTTTTTTGCCGTAGTTAGTTCGTGCTCGTGCAGTCATTAGTTGAAACCTGTTTTTGCTTCTAGTATTGTATGTTATTGTCTTTTTACGTATTTGAATGTTTGATTGTATGGAGTTCGTGGTGATTTTTTTTATAAGAATGCAGGTGTAGTATGTGTAAAGTTGTTTGAGATTTAAAAGGTTTGTTTTTTCGTAAAGTTTTTTTGTTGGGTATAGATAGTGATAATGAAATAGTATTTTGATAGTTACATTACATTATGTAAATCAAATAAATAAATCCTAACTATCCTAACTAATATTTTAAATGCAAAAGTAAGTTATTTGTTTGTTATTACCCATTTACGCCTATATAACTGAACCTATCATACTGAAATTTTGCATATACGTTGTCAGGTGTACAGAAACAAAAGTACTGTCCCCGAGGAAAACAGCAATAACTTTCTTAAGGTAATAAATAGATGGCGCCACATGTCATTGGGAGGTTTCCGGCAACTGGAACCGCATTTAACTGGGACCGGGGTCCCAGTTGCTGAATCTATGTAATTTTAATATTTTCCTTACGGTGACTTGAACCACCCATATTTGAATGAAAACGCTACATTCAAGGGAAAAATTAATAAATAAAAAGACTGTTTGATTCAAAAATATAATTTATATGTATGCATCATTTGTTCGTGTATTTCTTATCGTTCTTGTTATTTCTATAGTAAAAACATTTATCAACATGTGTCATAATGTCAACTTAAACTTGGCTTGAAAAATAGTTCCTTCTTTTTATTAATATAAGGGGTGGGGTGGGACCGCGATCTCAGTTGCCTTGAGCCTCGTATTTAGAATCATGATCGAATTTTAAATATAACCGACATTTACGCAAAAGAATTCGTGGGCATAAGCTAGAAGTAAAATATAGGACCATGCGACATTCGGGGCTCTTCTCAACATTTCCCAACAGTGATGAGACCCCTGTTATAATCATGAAAGCTCATAAG
Organism: Caradrina clavipalpis; assembly: GCA_932526535.1. Taxonomy (NCBI): domain Eukaryota; kingdom Metazoa; phylum Arthropoda; class Insecta; order Lepidoptera; family Noctuidae; genus Caradrina; species Caradrina clavipalpis. The sequence continues at coordinate 7,524,557 of OW052110.1, forward strand.
TTTCATAATTATAACATTATTTCATTTTATTTTATGGCAGCTAAGTTCAAATCCAGCGTGGCATCCGCCACTTTTTGTCTTTTTTGTTTTCTATCTCTTACGTTTTAAGAGTGTTGAAAGTCGTGTCGTTTGAAAGTTAGTGGTGAATGCATCCGAGTACCAATTGGACTTTTTCAATTCTTATAATACTGTCTAAGTTTATCTTGAACAACTCTGACATCGGTGAACGAAAACATCGTAAGAAAACCTGGATTTACAATGATGATATGTAATAAATCACTTATCCGCCGTGGTGATAAAGCTCATCCCTTCTTTGTATGAGAAGAAGCCTTTGCCCTGCAGTGGGACAATAAAAGGCTGATATTGTTATGAACCCTGTCATAAAATAATGATGAAATGTACAGAAATAATTTTTCGACCTGGATTTGAACCCAGTTGCTATAAATTAAATTGAAGTCCATTTTATGAACTTTCATATGACATGGGTTTTATGACTTTTGAGCAATGCTGAAAAATGGCCCAATTTTCGTGGAAAATACCCATTGTATTTTAGTCAAAAGTGTTATCACAAGATTAAGAATTTAGAAGATTCAATAAATGACTAACTTTTGCCCGTGGCTTCGCCCACGTTTGTGTCGGAAAATATCCCAACCAATTTTATGGGTAAGCTTAAAAAAATATGTTTCCTGTACAAAAATTTCATCCCCTATTTTACCCTCTCCTGAAATGATTTTCCAAAAACGCTGTTACATGTAGTTATTAATTACCAACCAAAAAGCTAAATACAATTTTTCATGGTTTGAACTACTAAACTAACGGGTTTCCCATTTATACTATCATCTTCTATATTTTACGCCCTCAGGGACCGATTTCCCAAAAACATAGAAACACGTGATTTTTAATTTTTAACCAGAATGATAAACACCTTTTTTTTTACTACAAAAATGTCGATTTTCCGTAAAAACTTTCATCCCCTATTTAACTCCCTTAGAAATTCAACCCGAATTTCAGAAAATCCTTCCGTATTCCTTGTATACATTATAAAGGGAACCTCTGTGCAAAATTTCAGCGTTCTAGGTCCAAGGGTTTGAGCTGGGCGTTGATGAGTAAGTCAATCAGTCAGAATACTGGTCCTACTTCACAGCCACTGGGGCTTACAAATTAATAAACATAATACTATATATCGGAGCTTGAAACCTTTTTACTACAACGCCATCTATTTAAAAAAGGAACTAAACGTCTCAAAAATATAAAACGCCCTCTAGCGTGAACAGGGTACTAATGGAATTAGTATCTGGGTGGGAGTCGATGACGCAGTGCTGTCAGAATTCTTGAGTGAGAAAAACGTTGCTAGACTGCAGGAAGGCGGGCTAATGTCAATCGAACCTACTAGTTCATTCTGAGAGTGGTATTTTTTATTGTGTAACGCTATGTAACTAAAATAAACCCATTGTAAACCAACCAAACCATGTTTTGCTTGTTCGAGTTACCCCAATTCCTGAAGATTGCCCACGTTACGATATCCGACAAATATTTGTATATTTTTTAAAGGAAATGATGTTCTGATGACCTTTTTTATTGACTTAAATAATGTGTAATGTTAGTATTATTTTTTCTTTTTTTTATATACCACAGTTCATCTGTCAAATAGGTGCACTGAAAACCTTTGCTTTACATGATTTTTTCAAATCTGGGACCAAAAACTGTGTTAATAATTACAGAACCATTTCAGTATTAACAAGCCTTTAAAAAAATAAATATAAATTCATTAACAGTAGATTAATAAAATATTTTGAAGAAAACAGACTATTATCAGATAGTCAATTTGGTTTTAGGGTCAAAAGATCAACTAGCCAAGCAGTCCATAAATTGACTAACTATATGACTACCAACTTAGATAATGGTATGCACACAATTGGGATCTTTCTAGACCTTGCGAAGGCCTTCGACACTATTTCTTGTACTTTACTTTTTCATAAGTTTGGAACACTTGGGATAAGAGGAATACAACTTCTGCTATGTTCTGATTATCTCAGCGATCATCACCAAAGTGTTAAAAATTGGCCAGTATACTAGTTCTCATTTAAAAAATAGTAGTTTTGGTATTCCACAAGGTAGAATTTTGGGCCCTACTTTATTTTTAATCTATATAAATGAACTATGCAGCCTGAGACTCCAAAAATAGTGCTATAATGTCATATCCAGAATACACCGCTCTATTGCTTTCAGTAAAAAAAAACAATGCTTATTGTAACTATTACTCGACTGGTGTTCCTGTTATTCGGCTCCAGAGAGTAAGCACCTATCTATATTAGTGGAACAGTAACAGGTTACTCCGCTCGCTCTTTTGGCTCTCACGTTAAACGTGAACGTGTCTTACTGGTGAAATAAACTTATGGAAGTGCACCCCCCACCACCCCCTCTCCCGAGGCTCAGCAACTGAACTGAACCGGTGTAAATTATTCCATTATCTTTTTTTTATTGTAAGTCTAATTAATGACTGCGACATATATTTAAACAAAGTCGCTTTCCGTCGTCTGTACGCTTTGGTCTTTGAACCTATAACAAAGGAGTCTCTCGTGATTTAAAATGTTGATTATAATATTATTCTGTGTATTATTTTTATTCGCGTTGCGGTCTTGGTTGAGACCACGTCACCCCATGTCACCACCGACGTACCCTGGAGCATTGCCGATCATAGGACATGCACACAAGCTGATTTTACACGCCAAAGGTATGTCTAAGTAACAAAATTGTTAATATTATTCAAATCTGTAAATGGACTGCCTGTTGGTCTCCGTGATGATGTAAGTGAGAAGTATTATGTCGAAGTATTTTAACGTTTTTAATAGGATTTGGTATTCTGCGAAGTAAGCGTGTCTTGCGAAATGACTTTCTAAGTGATTTGCCTATTTCAGAATAGCATAGCTGAACTTTTCAGGATTATGATAAAAACAGTTTCGATTGCTGTTTCTTTCAATAAATACAACCATAAGAGACCATAAAAAAATGATTTATTTGTTAATGTTCGTTCCTTTTTTTTATGAGAAGATGCGTTTGTCCTGCAGTGGAACAATAATAGGATGGTATTTTTATTTTCAAATCTATTTGCAATAACAATGTTTTGTAAAAATAGTCTGCCTACTAGTCCTTATGTGCTAAGCTTTTAAAATTTCAAAAAATCCTTCTATTAAGAATTTTAGAGCTATTCTGGACTAAAACTGCAACTACATGTCTATAATTACTTATTTGTGCATTCGAAATTCCATTTGTACATCATAATTTAAATGTTTTCAGACATGTGGAGTTACCACAAAACGCTTTACAACTACTGTTTGCAGAATGAAAATATAATAGAAATGCGCCTCGGCCCCCATTCGGTGTTTCGTAAGTTTATTCCCTCTTTTTCGTTTCTTTAAACAACAACAACAAAACATACCAACACATCATCATCATCATCTGCCTAGCCTTTTCTCAACTATGTTGGGGTCGGCTTCTAGTCGAACCGGATGCAGCTGAATATCAGTATTTTACATGGAGCGACTGCCTATCAGACCTCCACAACCCAGTAATGAGTAATACGATACTCTTGGTAAGACTGGTTATCAGACTTTCTGGCTTCTGACTAACAGTAACGACTGTCAAAGATCTACAAATGACAGCCGGGACCAACGGCTTTACGTGCTTTTCAAGGCACGGAGGAAACTCGCTATGGTAAATGGTCACCCATCCACAGACCAACCTCGGCAAGCGTGGCTTAACCCGGAAGATCGGTCTATGCGGCTGTAATTATTAAGCCACGAGCTCCTCATACATAAACATACCATCACAAACCGGTTTTAAACATACCGGCGAACTGTGGGTGTACATTGGTACACCTGTGCCTAACCCTTCGGGGAATACAGGCGTGAAGGTATGATGATGATACCCTCCTTTTTCATCTGCCTGTCGTGATGGCCCAGTGGTTAAAGTGCCCGCCTTTCATGCACGAGGTTGTGGGTTCGCAACTGGGCACGGGCAAGTACCAATGTGGCTTTTTATAATTCATAATTATGTACTTTCTAAGTTAATCGTGGACATCACTGACATCGGTAACCATGTCGGAGGCCCTTGAGGCGGTTAAGAAACTCTGACAATAAAGTGTGTGAGGTTGTTAGACCTTACTGCCCACACAATAAAGAAGAAAGATCTGCCTGTCCGTCTGATAGCTGTATTTTTTAACCGAAATGGGCAGTTGCAGTGCCTTAATAATCTATACTTCATTTATGACATTTTCATTTATGGCTAGAAGTCCTGGGTTCGATTCCCAGGTCGAGCAAAAAGCGATATTGGGTTTTTCTATGAAATTCTCAGTAGCAGCTCGGAGTTTGGATTTGTGCCCGATTAATGGCAATAGGCTCGCCCCCTATTACATGGGACCTAAATATACCGTCGAACTGTGGGTGTACATTGGTACACCTCTGCCTAACCCTTCGGGGAATACAGGCGTGATGGTATATTTATGTTATTATTTTTTCATTTATGACAAGCATTTGGAAAATAACGGCTAATTATCGGCAGTCATTGTGTTTTATTGTTGAAATGACTGCATTTTGGTGATATTTTATCTAGAAAAAAATGGTTAGTAGTCTACAATGCCTTACGTGAATTAACGGACCTTATTATATACTAACATTAAAATAACGACCTGTGGATGTACATTGGTACAACTCTGCCTAACCCTTTGGCGAAAACAGCCGTAATGGTATATTATTAAAATAACGATAAACGTGTAACATTATTTTTGATGACATTACGACTGCTGTGCAAGGAGTCCTGGGTTCGATTCCCAGGTCGAGCAAAAAGTTTTATTGGGTTTTTCTATGAAATTCTCAATAGCAGCTCGGAGTTTGGATTTGTGCCTGGTTAATGGCAATAGGCTCGTCCCCTATTACATGGGACCTAAATATACCGGCGAACATTGGTACACCTCTGCCTAACCCTACGGGGAATACAGGCGTCATGATGATATATATAATATAATTATATATTATTTCTAAAAAAATATTTTAAAATTTAATCAACGATTTTACTTGAATTTTAAGGTAATTATATTTAATTTTTTTCTTATATTTTAATTATTATTAACTCAGCATTGTTTTGTGAGAACCACATTTCATGTGTAGAGATTAGATTATTTTAAGCCTTTATTATTCATTTTATTTTAATTTTTACAATTTTTTCTACTAGAAACAAGCACTATTATATTTCATTTTTATCACAAGGTTAAATTAACTACAAGTTAGGTAGTCTTCCGCGTAACTGCGTTGATATACACGGTTACTTTTTACCCGACTACGGCGAAGCAAAAAGGAGGGTTATGAGGTTGACCGGTATGTATGTATGTATGTCTGGATGTTCATCTGCTCCCTCATAACTTTTAAACCATCTAACGTAAATTGACAAATGAGGTGTCATTGGAAGCGTCTAAATTGTCCGCTGGTTGTAGGCTACGTTATGTTTCAATAAATTGTATGTGTGCGCCCTCTAGGGCTCATGAAGTTGTGAAATAATATTTTTTTCTTCCAAATATGGTCGTGTTGCATATCAAATTGAAGGGCTTAATTTGCACATTTCAAATATATAAATATTGTATTAGTAAATTGTACATGACACTCTTTAGAACGCACCATAAACCTAGCTAACTAACCAATATTTTGTTTGGGAGACCTAATACATCGTTCTGGAGTCGAAACACAGGAACTCCATTCGAGTAATAAGTACTTTAATAGGCGTTGTTATTTTTTTTAAGACGTCTCTAAAACCTTGAAAATGTATATCATATTTTTTTTAATTTTGAGTTAAATGTTAGTAGCTCTTCTGTCGGATTAATGAATGGATTTTTCAAAGGCGACCGTTTGCATGTGTAGTCAATAAGGTTTACACACAAATATGAATTGACTGCAAGGAAATGTTACTTCAAGTTCTCACTATTTCACAAATTAAATTTTCGTTTTTTTTTTTTAAAATTGTACCAATTGTTTCTGTTACTATGTTAGAGCTTATGGCCTTTGGTTCCAGAACGATGTAAAAGTAAGCGTGTATATCGTATGATAATGAAATCTGTGGTGGAAATGCAATGGTTTACAAGACTAATAAAATAAATAGCATAATGTCATTAGATAGCTATTTTTGTACGTTCTCAGGGCCTTTACAACGTATGCGTTTGTGCTAGAAAGCAGGTGCACTGGAGAAGTTTGGGTTTGGTTTTATAAAATTGTAATAAAAATAACATTAAGTACTGCCTCGTTAGCCTAGTGGTCCTAAACGCGACTGCTACGCTAGAGGGCTTGGGTTCGATTCCCAGGTCGTATAAAGTGCTAATGGGTTTTCGGTAACAGCTTAAATTCTCGGTAGCCGCTCGGAATTAGGTTTTGTGCCCGGTTAAAGGCAATAGGCTCGCCCCCTATTACCTTGGGATAGGACCTTACAATATCGGCGAACTGAGGGTGTACACCTCTGCCTAACTCTATGGGTATTACAGGCGTGAAGGTGTGTAACTATATAATATTTTTATTGTTTCAGTACTAACAGACCCCGACGACTGTCTTACGGTGGCAAATAAATGTTTGGACAAACCATACTGGTACAGTTTTGGTAAGGAGATGTATGGCAATGGACTTATTACTGCAAATGGTAAGTAGCCACTCGTTGGCGTATTTAGATTACCTACTTTTCCACTAGCGTCCATTGAACAGAAATGGAAGTCGATTTTGTTGTCAGTACGTTTTAAGTATTGTGGAAATAAGCGGTTTTTTTTCAGTTGGGAAGTCATCAAATGTCTTCTCCAGCCCTTGTTAGACTTTTACTGAGTAAAACCCATCCATTTTCCTTCTTGTGCACTTTGCGATATGGGGCCGTGGTGTCTCTTTCAAACAACCCGCAGCCCTGGCAGGCATCGGCCCTGGCTGGTCCCTCCGTAACGTACGGACGGTGAGCTACCCATTGCTCACCGCCAATATAGCTGCGCAATATCTAGCCAGGTGGCCGGCAGTCGTCTCGCGGCTCCCGACGCCCAAAGCGTCTCCCGCGGCGGCTGGGACGTTCTCCCACTCAAACATCCCGCCACCTCCTTCTCTAGCATAACTGCTTCGCAGAAGGAGGTACCTGGTTCCCTTTCCCTTTGCTGGAGAGAACACGGCGGAACTCCAACCAAGTGGAAATGAGCGTGTGAAAGATTAATATATCTACCGCTAGGCCCTGGCGACTAAAGTTATTCAAAAAACAAGGGCTTCTATAAAATAGATGTCTGCCACTAATAATTAATTGGTGTGTTCGTTTTTAATTACAACATTTTTTTATGTTTTATCCTTTAGAGTCGGTATGGAATCCGCACCGGAAACTTCTAAATCCAGCTTTCAGTCTGCAAGTGCTGCATACATTTGTGGACAATTTTACAGTCCACGCCAAGAGTCTTGTCGCACAGCTGTCGAGTGAAGTAGGAAAAGAATCATTTAATGTGCAGGCGTACTTGATTAGAAATACATTGGCCACTGCATGTCGTAAGTACAGTGATCATTTATTAGTAACAGACATACATCGTAAATTTTACAAGTCAAGTAAACTTTTATTTCATGGGGTAATCCTCTTAGATACCCTCATGGAAAGAACGGAGGGATTTTTGGAACTTTTACCGACGAAGGCTACGTTTACTACTACAAAGACTACGGCTACGTTTGACAGAGTCAAAGACGTGTCCTTTTAAAAAAAAAAAACTTGAATGTAAAATTTTGGTATTTTTTTAAGAAAACATTAAAAAGTCGATGAAAAATAATACATAGGGCATGAGAAGTCTTAAGAGGTCTGAAAGGATAGCAGATAACCCCCTCAGTCGACCATTTCAATTTGGCACACGTTGCACCAACCACCCTGTATATTTAACTGCATGCAATTGTACGTGCGGTCGGCTGCTTACAGTCTCGTGAAGTTGAACTCGCGATTTTGTGCATTTAATATCGACTCCACACAACTGCACAAACGCGTGAAGTGGATGTCACGACTGTACCGTACTGTATGTACTGTACCGGGATGGTTGTCGCTCTTTGGGAGACCCCTACGTACAGCAGTGGACGGCTATAGGCTGATATGATGATGATAATCCAGTACATACAGTTGCTGCGGTACAGTCCATCTGATGGTAGCCTAAAACCACAACAGCTCCACCTGCTACCATGAGCCCGGTATTCGCTTGATGCATGATTTACTGCCCCGATTGGAGTTGGTCCGCCATTAGCGGTTCTTCACTATATACGACCTATCTTGCGACCACACATTCTACAAGAGAGATGTGCACGGAACACAGCGCGTCTCCGTCATAGGTCTATGTCTATCTACCACTATGTAAGACCCTCGAGGCGGCCCGTTTCGAGGCCATTGAAAACAAAGTGCCTCAGGCTCGTGCACAGAAACCTCAATACCTAACTCTTGTGTTATAATGACCCGCACAAGCCCCGCCGTGGGCAGTATGGTAGCTTGCTGGTGCGTCTTGCCCTGTGACGGCACAGGGCACAAGGGCACACGTTTTCCGATTAACTGCCCCGTCGGTCTCGTGGTCGCAAGTGTGACTGCCGAGCGAGGGGTCCTGGGTTCGAATTCCAGTTCGGACAAAAAGTGTTATTGGGTTTTTCCATTAGGAATTTCTCAGTAGCACCCCGGAGCTTGCTCGGAGTCGTGTCGGATTGCTTTCCCATCGGGCTATGAGAGGTAGGGAAGAGAGAGTGCACCTGTGTTTGCGCGCACACTTGTGCACTATAATATCTCCTGCGTACGTGGCTAGTCTTCATTTAGATTAGCCGCCGTAGCTGGAATCGGTCTGGAGAATTACATTTACTAACCTAAAGATGATGCTAATTTTGCAGAAACCTTCCTTGGGCTAAAAGCTGATGAAAATGGACCGACTGTGAGAAACTATTCTCGCGCACTAACCGATATAAATACTTTGTACCACAATAGGTTCCTGCGAATTTGGTTACATTTGCAATGGGTATTCGATTTGAGTTCATTAAAAAAGACAGAAGTCTACCTCATGAACATCATGAAAGATATTACTAAAGCGGTAATTATGTTTTATTTTCTAATTGATGTAGTAATTGTGACAAAATTGTTTATATAAAGGGTGTTAGAAGACATCACACAGATTTTAATTATATCTAAGTACAGTACGGCGGAAGAATCTTGGCAATTAAGAAGTTAGCTGTTTAGCTGTGCAATGGATTTTTTAGGAGCAAAATTGTCTACTGCGCAGCTAAACGGCTAACTTCAGGACCGTCTACATACGTCGGCCATACTGTATGTAGCTTGAAGTAAAAATGTACAGGGAAACAATTTCTATTTTTGATGTGAATTTCACTCCGGTTTTGAACCCTCGCTAAACATTGTCTTTGGGCTTCTTATAACAGTAGACGATGGTCGGGGTATTTAATGTTCAGTTATAATTGATTAAAAACAGTATTTTGTAAAATAATCTTCACTAGTTGAAATTTTGAACTTCAGTATTTCGTATTGAGAAAGTTTTTGTGTAAAGTACAGAAAAAATGGTCACATGTTAAGGGAAGCACATTTTAACTTAAAACATTTTAAAGTGTCTTTTTTATTTATGAAATAGAATGCACGTAATGCAAATTTTTTGAGAGACAAATAATATTGTTTACTGGGTTAAATGATTTCTTAAAAAATAACTTATAAACATCTACAATAGTTATAACACATTCATTATTTTATTATTATATTATTTTCATTGAGTTGCGTCCGTACCTCACAAGCTAACACTACACAACTAACATAATGAATATATTTTTTCTTCTATCAGAATATTAAAAAAAATATATGATTACGTAAACTTAATAAAATAGTGCGTAGCTAGGTATTTGAAAAAAATAACATTATTTCATTAATATTATTTCAGGTAATCAGTGAACGTAAATCGGACTTAAAATTGATGGACAGTTCGGACCAAACTGAAGACACTTCATCAGGTAAAAATATGATAAATCTCTGAGAGAACTTGATTAAGGAAACAAATGAAAAGAGAGCAAAAGGAGATGGTCCAAAAATGTATGTACCAAAACCCCAGAGTCGATTTAGACAAATCTGGTATCAATAGCTTTATTAAAATGCACAATTTACCCCACCGAAAAAATTATGCCTATATCCATGGGATATAAAAGTTATAGGCTAACAAAGTATATTGGAAAAATCATGAATTATTTTTACCAGTTTTTGCAACAGCAATATATTAATAATGAATAACTTGTTATTTTTATCAGTTTTTTCAACAGCAATATATTAATAATAATAATCATAGGACAATAATAAATATAACTAGCGATTATATGAACCTATCAAGTATTGTGTGTTGTGTTGTTTGTTGTTTGGTTTATGTTTGTTGTTTGTGTTTGTTTTTTTATAAATATGTATGTTAGTCTGTAAGGTATTTATGTTATGGGCCTTTGTTGCCTGAAATAAATGGTAATTAATTAATTAATTAATTAATTAAATCTTATATTTCACAGCTTGTAAATCATATGTCAAGATACTTTTGTCGTGAAATCTTTTTACAGTTGAATGTGCCTATTTTGTCTCAGATTATTTATTTTTTCAATCGCTTATTTAAAAAAAAAAAAATACTGTGGGAAAAATATTTATTTCAATTATTTCCAATGTCTATTAACATATCATCTAAGAACCCAGCAGGTTGCATAAGGTCGTCTTGGTACCTGGCCCAAGCCAGATAAGTCAAGTCAAGTCAAGTCAAATCATTTATTTCAATTAGGCCCTTAAAAGGCACTTTTGAACGTCATTACATAAAAAAAAAAAACATTAATATTGAATCTAGTTGCCCATTCCAAAAGGTAGTTTCGTATGGAGAAGAACGGGCAAGAAACTCCATACATACTCTTTTAAAAAACAATGTATTACAATAAGTTGTATAGTTACATTCATTCCATAAGAAAAAAAATATAAATGTCAAAACGATCAATCAAAAAAATAAAAGTCACTCAAAGTACTACAATACGTACTCAGTGCTACAAATTAGAAATGAAAGCTAAATTAATCATATCATTTAACGCCAATATTGTGATCGTAGATGATTACTTCTAACATTTCAAAGACAACGAATCAGTGTGTGAGTCAAACTCAAAAGTAGAATTAATGTCGAGGAGAAAAACAATTATTGGTCAAAACAAATTAGTTTATGATTAAATAAGCAACCAGTTGATTTTGTCAAGACTTAAAATTGTCCTAAGGAGCAAGACCAGCATGTTTCCAAGCATTATTATCTTGAATATAATCCTCTAACTTGTAGTATGCTTGTTTACAAAGTGTGCTTTTAATAAAACTTTTTAAATTTTCTTTCATTTAATTTTAATATATCATTAGGTATTTTATTGTAACATTTAACACAGTACCCCATGAAAGATGTGTGTACTTTGGACAATCTAAAAAATGGTTGAGCTAATTTGTCTTTATTTCTAGTGTTAAAATATAGTGATAATATATGTAATAGGATAGGAGGATAGGTAGGTAATTATGCTAGAGAACTTAAAAAATAGACGTAATCTCATTAATAAAGGACTTTGAACTTGATAGTTGCATATGATCGCTAGTTATATTTATTATTGTCCTATGATTATTATTATTAATATAATGCTGTTGAAAAAACTGGTAAAAATAACAAGTTTTTCACGATTTTTATACTTTGTTCGTCTATAACTCCATGGATATGGGCAATTTTTTTTCGGTGGGGTAAATTGTGCATTTTAATAAAGCTATTGATACCTAATTTGTCTGAATCGACTCTGGGTTTTTTTTGGACCATCTCCTTTGACAGCTTAATGTTATTAAAGTATTTGTAAAAATATTTTTTTTTTAGTAGTAGAGCTTTTTGTGCAAGGCCTCGTCCGGGAAACTACTGTTTCTCTGGGATGGCAACGCCTTTGCAAGGCCTCTGGTATTGCAGATGAGGTGTATCATGGGCTTGTTTGCCATCCAATGGCATAAGAAAACTGTTCAGTCTATTATCTTGACTAGTCTTCTATCCATTACTTTAAAATCTTCCTTCTAAATATCTTTTATGTCATTCCAAGCAGAATATGTTTTTAGCATACGCCGTCCCTCTCATGCATTACCCGAACGTCTTGCTCTTTTACGTAGTCATCCTTTTATCAATATAATTATACAAGGCGTTGATTTGCATTCTAGTCAAATTCAAGGAGTCAACTATGCTCGTGATTCTTGACACGAATCAATTTTTTTTTTTTCAAATTCTGACTAGCCTTCTCGCCAGAAGGTTTAGGCGCTATGCATACATTGATATAGCCGCGCGACAACTCTGCCTACCGCATACGCAACTGGGCAATTTTGATTTTTGCATGAGGTGTATTCTGGAATACTGTTATTTGATAGTTGCAACTAAAAAACCAAGTATTTATTAGATATTGACCAGGTATCGTAATTATATTTGATTACTTCTATTCTTTTCTGACAAGCTCCTAAAATTTAACGAGGATGCAAATCAACACCTTGTATAATTCAAATCCGGGCAAGTAATAATGTGTCTTTTTCAGTTCATGTTTACTTTCTAAGTTTATGTTAGACATCACTGATATCAAATTCTTAACTGTTGCATTGAGATAAATTCTGTAATGATAGTGTAAACTGTTATAAATAAATATTTTTTTTAGCTTGTGTTTCTCTTTCAGAAAAGTTTAAACCATTAATAGATCAAATGCTTAACTTAGCTGACAAACAAGATGCCTTCTCTGAAGATGAGATCAGAGCTCACTTGGACTCTATGGTAGCAGGCGCATTCGACACTACATCTACAACACTAACATTCATTTTGGTAGTGATTGGTTCGCATCAAGATGTACAAGAACGAATTTATAAAGAGTAAGTTATGAACGAAAAGAGAGGGCTAGTGTAGATATCAGTGGAGTGGATGCTTTACTATATCACAATATTCACGATGTGTTATCTAATGATCGTTTTAACTGTATTTGAAAATTTCGCAAACAGGTTACAAGATGTACTCGGGAATCAGGAGAGAGACTTGACCAGACACGATCTTCCAAAGCTTGTGTATATGGAAGCGGTGATTAAAGAAGTTTTGAGATTGTATCCTCCAGTTCCAAAGATAGGAAGATGTTCATCCACAGATGTTCAGCTAAGTATGTATTTTATTAATAGCACGAGTAAAGAACTAAGTGTGTCTATAATTTGACATAACTGAAGCCGCAGCGTCTTTTATACATTTCACAAAGCCATCTTGAACCAGAACAGACCACTATGCTCACTTTTATATTTCTAAAAAATCTTTTTTACAAAAAAGAGAACCGCCTTCAAAAACTAAAAAGAGTAAAATAACTTTAGCTTTGGAAGTCAGCGGCTTTGGTTCTGTTATTTTTCTCTTTAGAGTTTTTGAAGGCGGTTCTCTTTTTTGTAAAAAAGTTTTTTATTTCTCGCCTTTTAGTTTCAACTTCCTGTCATCCAAATCCATGAAGAAACTGTCATATTATGTAAATTAACGAGACACCACTAAAAAGTCATAAGAAAGCAGAATATGCCATTTCGTTTACTTGGATGAGAAATTTTCAAATACTACTGTATACATCTGTGTAACCCTTGAGTGTACAGGTGTGATGTTATGTTGTGTGATGGTGTAAACAATGCTTAGATATGCTATAGCAACAATCGCGGTTAATCTACTATTATTTATTGAAGAGTTCCCCCGATTTCTACAAGATCCCATCATCAGATATTGAAATGGTGACCATGGGACCACACTGGAAGCACCAGCTTTCAAATAAAAAAGAATCATGACAATCGGTTCACCCAGTCGGTAAATTCGAGGTAACAAATATAAAAAAAAAATACAGTCGAATTGAAAACCTCCTCCTTTTTTTGAAGTTGGTTATAAAACAAGTATTTATTAAATATTGGCCAGGTATCGTAATTATATTTGATTACAACTATTTTTTATGACAAGCCCCTAAAATTTTACAAGGATGCAAATCAACACCTTGTATATGTTGCAGTTAAAACTCTTAACCAGTCAAAAGTACTATTGACTAGCAAAATCAGTCAAAAGTACTTTTGACCGTAGGCTTTGGTCAATAATACTTTTGACTAAAATAACAGTTAAAAGTACTTTTGCCCAATGGAGCTGGTTAAAAGTACTTTTGACTAAGTGATTCCGTCAAAAGTGGTTTTGAATCAGTCAAAACTCTTAAAAATCAGTGACAAATCTGCAATAATAATTAATAATATCTATTCTTTATAAAAGTAAATTATAGGATGAAAGAGCGAGCGAAGCGAGCTCGGGACTTGGGGCACCCCGACTCGGACAGGTTAGGTTAGAAGGGGATGGCGGGGTCTAGAGAGCGAGCGAAGCGAGCGAACAGACCCCGCCATCCACTTCGTGGTTATTTTTTTTGTAAACCCTTGAGCCCCGCGAAGCGGGGCTCCTCGACTATGCTTTTTAAGCATTATTCACATCTGACAAGTTAATAGTGCTTTTGACTGATGCTTTATTGCAGTTAAAACTACTTTTGTTAGTCAAAAGTACTTTTAACCGCAAATTTGTCTGTTTTGTTTGTTTGTTTGTTTTTGAGTTTTTTTTTTTTTTTTTTTTTACTTTTTTTTTTTTTTTTTTTTTTTTGTCTTCGGGGAATACAGGCGTGATGGTGATGGTTTTCAGTCAAAACCACTTTTGCCCAACCTGTTCAGTCAAAAGTAGTTTTGACTGATTTTGCTAGTCAATAGTACTTTTGACTGGTTAAGAGTTTTGACTGCAACATATATATTATGAAAACTGGTCAGTTCTGGAAATATTACATACATACAGGTCGAATTGATAACCTCATTTTTTTTAAGTCAGTTAAAAAAGAAAATTGTACAGTTCTACCAATTTTGTGGCAGTTTCAGAGTTAGCCATTGTTATTGATCTGATTTATCATCACTTCCATTTCTGTTTACATGTGCTAACTCAACTTTGCTTAGACTCTCATGAAGCGAATATTGAATGAGCTTTGCTTGCATTTAAATTTATTTTACTTGATATTTACTTCTTATTGTTCTTTGTACATTTCAGAAAAGTACATATTACCAGCGAATAGTACTTACATTATATCGATTTACGGTATCAACCGTCATCCGATGTGGGGCGCGGATGCCGATCAGTTTAGACCAGAGCGGTGGCTAGACCCTGCCACCTTGCCTGCAAATCGTAGTGCATTTGCTAGTTTTAGCCTGGGCAGGCGAAACTGTATCGGTAACTACGTTTTTTTTTTAGTAGTAACAATTTAAAGTAGTTACTAAAAATTAGTGAATTGATGCTGTTTATGAAACCTAAATCGAAATGTTCTTCATTTTGCAGGTAGATTATATGGCATGATGGCAGTCAAGACAACACTATCATACATTTTGAGGGCATATCGTATCAAAAGTGATATCGAAAAGTTAGTGTTGCGAAGCGAAGCGCTCCTTAAACCCAACTCTGGACATGGAATAAAATTAGAATCAAGAATACAAAATTAAAGATGTTATTCCTTCAGTTAAATTCATTCCATTATGTAAATCAAATAAATAAATCCTAACTATCCTAACTAATATTATAAATGCGAAAGTAAGTTGTTTGTTTGTTATTTCCCATTTACGCCTATATAACTGAACCGATCATACTGAAATTTTGCATATACGTTGTCAGGTGTACAGAAACAAACATAGGGTACTTTTCAAACCGTTAAAAGTACTGTCCCCGAGGAAAACAACAAGAACTCTCTTAAGGTAATAGATGGCGCCACATGACATTGGGAGGTTTCCAGCAACTGGAACCGCAATTAACTGGGACCGGGGTCCCAGTTTCTGAATCTATGTAATTTTAATATTTTCCTTACGGTGACTAGAACCACTTATATTTGAATAAAAAGAAAATCTATCCGTTTAGCCAAAACGGCACTTTCAAGCGAAAAATTAATAAAGAAAAAGACTGTTTGATTAAAAAATATAATTTATTTGTATGCATCATTTGTTCGTGTATTTCTTATCGTTCTTTTTATTTAAATTTCGATAGTAAAATAGTTCTTGTTATTAATTTATGGGTGGTTCCCGTCGCCGTATGAAAAATATTAAAATTAAATTAAACCGGCAACTGGGACCGCGGTCTCAATTGCCTTAAGCCTCGTATTTAGAATCATGATCGAATTTCAAATATAACTGACATTTACGCAAAAGAATTCGTGGGCATAAGCTAGAAGTAAAATATAGAACCATGCGACATTCGGGGCTCTTCTCAACATTTCCCAACAGTGATGAGACCCCTGTTATAATCATGAAAGCTCATAGGTTTCATAATTATAACATTATTTCATTTTATTCTATGGCGGCTAAGTTCAAATCAAGCGCTAAAATGTATTCCCACATTTTGTCGTTTTTGTTTTCTGTCTCTTACGTTTTAAGAGTGTTGAAAGTCGTGTCGTATGAAAGTCAGTGGTGAATACACCCGAGTACCAATTGGACTTTTTCAATTCTTATAATATAATATACTGTCTAAGTTTATCTTGAACATCTCTGACATCGGTGTACGAAAACATAGTGAGAAAACCTGGACTTACGAGTATAATGATAATATGTATGAAATCAAGTGATTTCATACATATGATGGATGAGCTTTATCACCACGGCGGATAAGTATACGCCGTGGTGATAAAGCTCATCCCTTCTTTGTATGAGAAGAAGCCTTTGCCCTGCATAGGGACAATAAAAGGCTAATATTATTATGAACCCTGTCATAAAATAATGATGAAATGTACAGAAATAATTTTTCGAGCTGGATTTGAACCCAGTTGCCATAAATTAAATTGAAGTCCATTTTATGAACTTTCTTAGGACATGGATTTTATGACTTGAGCAATACTGAAAAATGGCCCAAGGTTCGTGGAAAATACCCATGATGGTATATATACCCATTAATACCCATTGTATTTTAGTCAAAAGTGTTACAAGATTAAAAATTTAGAAGATTCTATAAATGACTACCTTTTGCCCGCGGCTTCGCCCGCGTTTGTGTCGGAAAATATTCCAACCAATTTTATGAGTTAGCTTAAAAAAATATGTTTCCTGTAAAAAAAAACATCCCCTATTTTACCCTTGCCTATTGATATTCCAAAAACGCTGTTACATGTAATTATTATTTACCAACCAAAAGGCTAAAATACACTTTTTCATGGTTTGTACTACTAAACTAACGGGTTTCCCATTTATTTATTTATTTAATCAGTCAGAATACTGGTCCTGCTCCACAGCCACTGGGGCTTACAAATTAATAAACATAATACTATATATCGGAGCTTGAAACCTTTTTACTACAACGCCATCTATTTAAAAAAGGAACGGAACGTTTCAAAAATATAAAACGCCCTCTAGCGTAAACAGGGTATTAATGGAATTAGTAACTGGGTGGGAGTCGGTGACGCAGCGCTGTCAGAATTCTTGAGTGCGAAAAACGGTGCTAGACAGCAGGAAGACGGGCTGATGTCAATCGAACCTACTAGTTCACTCTGAGAGTGGTATTTTTTATTGTGTAACGCTATGTAACTAAAATAAACCCATTGTAAACCAACCAAACCATGTTTTGCTTGTCCGAGTTACCCCAATTACTGAATATTACCCACGTTACGATATCCGACAAATATTTGTATATTTTTTAAAGGAAATGATGTTCTGATGACCTTTTTTATTGACTTAAATAATGTGTAATTATTTAATATTATTAGTATTATTGTTTCTTTATTTTATATACCACAGGTCATCTGTCAAATAGGTACACTGAAAACATTTGCTTTATATGATTTTTTCAAATCTGGGGCCAAAAACTGTGTTAATAATTACAGAACCATTTCAGTATTAACAAGCCTTTAAAAAAAAATATAAATTCATTAACAGTAGATTAATAAAATATTTTGAAGATGACAGACTAAAATCAGATAGTCAATTTGGTTTTTGGGTCAAAAGATCAACTAGCCAAACAGTCCATAAATTGACTAAATTATGACTACCAACTTAGATATTTTTTTTTTTTTTTTTTTTTTATAGACGGGAAATCATCAAATAACTTCCCCCGCCCTGGGCGGGGCGGGAGGGAGTGTCAGACTTTTACTGACTAAAACCCGTCTATGTTCCTTCATGTGCCCTTTGCGTTCCGGGGGCGCGGTATCTCTTTCGAATAACCCGCAGTAGATAATGGTATGCACACAATTGGGATCTTTCTAGACCTTGCGAAGGCCTTCGACACTATTTCTTGTACTTTACTTTTGCATAAGTTTGAAACAATTGGGATAAGAGGAGTACAACTTCTGCTATTTTCTGATTATCTCAGCGATCATCACCAAAATGTAAAAATTGGCCAGTATACTAGCTCTTATTTAAAAAATAGTAGTTTTGATATTCTACAAGGTAGCATTTTGGGCCCTACTTTATTTTTAATCTATATAAATGAACGATGCAGCCTGAGACTCCAAAAATGGTGCTATAATGTCATGTCCAGAATAAACCGCTCTATTGCTTTCAGTTAAAAAAAAAACAATGCTTATTGTAACTATTACTCGACTGGTGTTCCTGTTATTCGGCTCCAGAGAGTAAGCACCTATCTATATCAGTGGAACAGTACAGGTGTCTTACTGGTGAAATAAACTTATGGAAGTGCAGTCAAAGTTATGTTGGGATGTTTGAACCTCCCCCCCCCCCCCCCCCCACCATCCCCTCTCCCGAGGCTCAGCAACTGAACTGAACCGGTGTAAATTATTTCATTATCTTTTTTTATTGTAAGTCTTATTAATGACCGCGACATATATTTAAACAACGTCGCTTTCCGCCGTCTGTACGCTTTGGTCTTTGAACCTATAACAAAGGAGTCTCTCATGATTTAAAATGTTAATTATAATATTATTTTGTGTATTATTTTTATTCGCGTTGCGGTCTTGGTTGAGACCACGTCACCCCAAGTCACCACCGACGTACCCTGGAGCATTGCCGATCATAGGACATGCACACAAGCTGATTGTACACGCCAAAGGTATGTCTAAGTAAAAAAAATGTTAATATTATTCAAATCTGAAAATGGACTGCCCGTTGGTATCCGTGATGATGTAAGTGAGAAGTATAATGTCGAAGTATTTTAACGTTTTTAATAGGATTTGGTATTCTGCGAAGTAAGCGTGTCTTGCGAAATGACTTTCTAAGTGATTTGCCTATTTCAGAATAGCATAGCTGAACTTTTCAGGATTATGATAAAAACAGTTTCGATTGCTGTTTCTTTCAATAACTACAACCATAAGAGACCATAAAAAAATGATTTATTTGTTAATGTTCGTTCCTTTTTTTTATGAGAAGAGGCGTTTGTCCTGCAGTGGAACAATAATAGGATAGTATTTTTATTTTCAAATCTATTTGCAATAACAATGTTTTGTAAAAATAGTCTGCTTACTAGTCCTCATGTGCTGAGCTTTTAATATTTCAAAAAATCCTTCTATTAAGAATTTTAGAGCTATTCTGTACTAAAACTGCAACTACATGTCTATAATTACTTATTTGTGCATTCGAAATTCCATTTGTACATCATAATTTAAATGTTTTCAGACATGTGGAGTTACCACAAAACGCTTTACAACTACTGTTTGCAGAATGAAAATATAGTAGAAATGCGCCTCGGCCCCCATTCGGTGTTTCGTAAGTTTATTCCCTCCTTTAAACAACAACAACAATACATACCAACACAAACCGGTTTAAAACCACCGGTTTTAAACATACCGGCGAACTCTGGGTGTACATTGGTATACCTGTGCCTAACCCTTCGGGGAATACAGGCGTGATGATGGTATATAATTATATATATTTATTATTTTTACAAAAATATTTAAAAATTTAATCAACGATTTTACTTGAATGTTAAAGTAATTATATTTTTTTTTCTTATATTTTAATATTTTAATTATTATTAACTCAGCTTTGTTTTGTGAGAACCACATTTCATGTCTAGAGATTAGAATATTTTATGCCTTTATTATTCTTTTTAATTTTAACATTTTTTTCTACTAGAAACAAGCACTATTATATTTAATTAAAATCACAAGGTTAAATTAACTACAAGTTAGGTAGTCTTCCGCGTAACTGCGTTGATATACACGGTTACTTTATACCCGACTACGGCGAAGCAAAAAGGAGGGTTATGAGGTTGACCGGTATGTATGTATGTATGTATGGATGTTCATCTGTTCCCTCATAACTTTTAAACCATCTAACGTAAATTGACAAATGAGGTGTCATTGGAAGCGTCTAAATTGTCCGCTGGTTATAGGCTACGTTATGTTTCAATAAATTGTATGTGGCGCCCTCTAGGGCTCATGAAGTTGTGAAATAAGATTTTTTTCTTCCAAATATGGTCGTGTTGCATATCAAATTAAAGGGCTTAATTTGCACATTTCAAATATATAAGTATTGTATTAGTAAATTGTGCATGACACCCTTTAGAATGCACCATAAACCTAGCTAACTAACCAATATTTTGTTTGGGAGACCTAATACATCGTTCTGGAGTCGAAACACAGGAAAGCCAGTCTAGTAATAAGTACTTTAGGCGTTGTTATTATTTATTTTTTTAATTTAGTTTTAAATGTTAGTAGCTCTTCTGTCGGATCAATGTATGGATTATTCAAAGGCGACCGTTTGCATGTGTAGTCGATAAGGTTTACACACAAATATGAATTGACTGCAAGGAAGTGTTAGGTACTTCAAGTTCTTACTATTTCATAAATTAAATTTTCGTGTAATTTTTTTTAAATAGTGCCAATTGTTTCTGTTACTATGTTAGAGCTTATGGCTTTCGGTTCCAGAACGATGTAAAAGTATGGGTGTATATCGTATGATAATGAAAACTGTGGTGGAAATGCAATGGTTTACAAGACTAATAAAATAAATAGCATAATGTCATTAGATAGCTATTTTTTTACGTTCTCAGGTTACAACGTATGCGTTTGTGCTAGAAAGCAGGTGCACTGGAGAAGTTTGGGTTTCGTTTTATAAAATTGTAATAAAAATAACATTAAGTACTGCCTCGTTAGCCTAGTGGTCCTAAACGCGACTGCTACGCTAGAGGTCTTGGGTTCGATTCCCAGGTCGAATAAAGTGCTAATGGGTTTTCGGTAACAGCTTAAATTCTCGGTAGCCGCTCGGAATTAGGTTTTGTGCCCGGTTAAAGGCAATAGGCTCGCCCCCTATTACCTTGGGATAGGACCTTACAATATCGGCGAACTGGGGGTGTACACCTCTGCCTAACTCTATGGGTATTACAAGCGTGAAGGTGTGTAACTATATAATATTTTTATTGTTTCAGTACTAACAGACCCCGACGACTGTCTTACGGTGGCAAATAAATGTTTGGACAAACCATACTGGTACAGTTTTGGTAAGGAGATGTATGGCAATGGACTTATTACTGCAAATGGTAAGTAGCCACTCGTTGGCGTATTTAGATTACCTACTTTTCCACTAGCGTCCATTGAACAGAAATGGAAGTCGATTTTGTTGTCAGTACGTTGTAAGTATTGTGGAAATAAGCGTTTTTTTTTTCAGTTGGGAAGTCATCAAATGTCTTCTCCAGCCCTGGGTGGGCGGGAGGTGTTAGACTTTTACTAAGTAAAACCCATCCATTTTCCTTCTTGTGCACTTTGCGATATGGGGCCGTGGTATCTCTTTCGAACAACCCGCAGCCCTGGCAGGCATCGGCCCTGGCTGGTCCCTCCGTAACGTACGGACGGTGAGCTACCCATTGCTCACCGCCAATATAGCTGCGCAATATCTAGCCAGGTGGCCGGCAGTCGTCTCGCGGCTCCCGACGCCCAAAGCGTCTCCCGCGGCGGCTGGGACGTTCTCCGACTCAAACATCCCGCCACCTCCTTCTCTAGCATAACTGCTTCGCAGAAGGAGGTGCCTGCTTCCCTTTCCCTTTTGCTGGAAAGAACACGGCGGTACTCCAACCAAGTGGAAATGAGCGTGTGAAAGATTAATATATCTACCGCTAGGCCCTGGCGACTAAAGTTATTCAAAAAACAAGGGCTTCTATAAAATAGATGTCTGCCACTAATAATTAATTGGTGTGTTCGTTTTTAATTACAACATTTTTTTATGTTTTATCCTTTAGAGTCGGTATGGAATCCGCACCGGAAACTTCTAAATCCAGCTTTCAGTCTGCAAGTGCTGCATACATTTGTGGACAATTTTACAGTCCACGCCAAGAGTCTTGTCGCACAGCTGTCGAGTGAAGTAGGAAAAGAATCATTTAATGTGCAGCCGTACTTGATTAGAAATACATTGGCAACTGCATGTAGTAAGTACAGTGATCATTTATTTGTAACAGACATACAAATACATCGTAAATTTTATAAGTCAAGTAAACTTTTACCAACCTTTTATTTCATGGGGTAATCCTCTTAGATACCCGCATGGAAAGAACGGAGGGATTTTTGGAATTTTTACCGACGAAGGCTACGTCTACTACTACAAAGACTACGGCTACGTTTGACAGAGTCTAAGAGGTGTATTTTTTTTTTTTAAATTACTTGAATGGAAAATGTTGGTATTTTT
Source organism: Caradrina clavipalpis (assembly GCA_932526535.1). Taxonomy (NCBI): domain Eukaryota; kingdom Metazoa; phylum Arthropoda; class Insecta; order Lepidoptera; family Noctuidae; genus Caradrina; species Caradrina clavipalpis. Next base: position 7,547,234 of record OW052110.1, read on the forward strand.
TTAAGAAAACATTAAAAAGTCGATGAAAAATAATACATTGGGCATGAGAAGTGTTAAGGGGTCTGAAACGACAGCAGATAACCCCTTCAGTCGACCATTTCAATTTGGCACACGTTGCACCAAACACCCTGTATATTTAACTGCATGCAACTGTACGTACGGCCGGCTACTTACAGTCTCGTGAAGTTGAACTCACGATTGTGTGCATTTAATATCGACTCCACACAACTGCACAAACGCGTGAAGTGGATGTCACGACTGTACCGTACTGTATGTACTGTACCGGGATGGTTGTCGCTCTTTGGGAGACCCCTACGTACAGCAGTGGACGGCTATAGGCTGATATGATGATGATAATTCAGTACATACAGTTGCTGCGGTACAGTCCACTGATGGTAGCCTAAAACCCCAACAGCTCTACCTGCTACCATGAGCCCGGTATTCGCTTGATGCATGATTTACTGCCCCGATTGGAGTTGGTCCGCCATTAGCGGTTCTTCACTATATACGACCTATCTTGCGACCGCACATTCTACAAGAGAGATGTGCTCGGAACACAGCGCGTCTCCGTCACAGGCCTATGGCCTATGGCCTATCTACCACTATGTAAGACCCTCGAGGCGGCCCGTTTCGACGCCAATGAAAACAAAGTGCCTCAGACTCGTGCAGAGAAACCTCAATACTAACTCCTGTGTTATAATGACCCGCACAAGCCGCACCGCGTGGGCAGTATGGTAGCTTGCTGGTGCATCTTGCCCTGTGCTGTCATCAACGTGTCGTCCGCGTTGCAACTTATTCCGATTAACTGCCCCGTCGGTCTCGTGGTCGCAAGTGTGACTGCCGAGCGAGGGGTCCTGGGTTCGAATTCCAGTTCGGACAAAAAGTGTTATTGGGTTTTTCCATTAGGAATTTCTCAGTAGCACCCCGGAGCTTGGAAGTTGGTGGTTAGATACCCCCGTGTCTCGGAAAGCACATAAAGTCGTTGGTTCTGCGCCTGATCTCTCTCCGGTCGTGTCGAATTGCCTTCCCATCGGGCTATGAGAGTTAGGGAAGAGGGAGGGCACCTGTGTTTGCGCGCACACTTGTGCACTATAATATCTCCTGCGTACGTGGCTAGTCTTCATTTAGATTAGCCGCCGTAGCTGGAATCGGTCTGGAGAATTACATTTACTAACCTAAAGATGATGCTAATTTTGCAGAAACCTTCCTTGGGCTAAAAGCTGATGAAAATGGACCGACTGTGAGAAACTATTCTCGCGCACTAACCGATATAAATACTTTGTACCACAATAGGTTCCTGCGAATCTGGTTACATTTGCAATGGGTATTCGATTTGAGTTCATTCAAAAAGACAGAAGTCTACCTCATGGACATCATGAAAGACATTACTAAAGCGGTAATTACCTATGTTTTATTTTCTAATTGATGTAGTAATTGTGACAAAATTGTTAATATAAAGGGTGTCAGAAGACATCACACAGCTGTTAATTATTTCTAAATATAGTACGGCGGAAGAATCTTGGCAATTAAGAAATTAGCTGTTTAGCTGCGCAATGGATCTTTTAGGAACAAAATTGTCTACCGCGCAGCTTATCGGCTAACTTCAGGGCCGTCTAGATACTTCAGCCATACTGTATGTAGCTTAGAGTAAAAAATTACAGTGAAACAATTTCTATTTTTGATGTGAAATTCACTCAGGTTTTGAAATCTCCCTTAACATTATCCTTGGGGTTCTTATACAGTAGACACAGGGGTCGGGGTATTTAACGTTTAGAATATTTTATAAAAAAACAATTCACTAGTTGAAATTTTGACCTTCAGTATTTCGTATTGAGAAGGTTTTTGTGTAAAGTACAGAAAAAGTGGTCACTATTAAGGGAAGCACATTTTAACTTCTAACATCTTAAAGTGTTCTTTATATATTTTATGAAATAGAATTTAGGCAATGCAAGTTTTTGAGAGACGAATAATATTGTTTATTGGGTTAAATTATTACTTAAAAATAACTTATAAACATCTACAATAGTTATAACACATTCATTATTTTATTATTATATTATTTTCATTGAGTTGCGTCCGTACCTCACAAGCTAACACTACACAACTAACATAATGAACATATTTTTTCTTCTATCAGAATATTTAAAAATATATATGATTACGTAAACTTAATAAAATAGTGAGTAGGTATTTGAAAAAAATAACATTATTTCATTAATATTATTTCAGGTAATCAGTGAACGTAAATCTGACCTAAAATTGATTGACAGTTCGGACCAAACTGAAGACACTACATCAGGTAAAAATATAATAAATCTCAGAGAGAACTTGATTAAGGAAACAAATGAAAAGAGAGCTAAATTCTTCTACTTAATGTTATTAAAATGTTTATTAATATCGAATTTTAGTAGTAGTAGAGCTTTTTATGCAGGAGCTCGCCCGGGGAACAACTTCATCTCTGGGATGGCAACGCATTTGCAAGGCCTCTGGCATTGCAGATGAGATGGACCATGGGCTGGTTTGCCATCCAATGGCATAAAAAGAAAACTGTACAGTCTATCACTTTGACTAGTCTTCCATCCATTATTTTAAAATCTTCCTTCTAAATATCTTTTACGTCATTCCAAGAAGAATTATGTTTTAGCACACGTCGTCCCTCTCATACACTACGCGAACGTCTTGCTTTTTTACGCAGTCATGGTTATATCAACATATTATATAATTCAAATCCGGGCAAGTACCAATGTGTCTTTTTCAATTCATGTTTACTTTCTAAGTTTATGTTAGACATCACTGATATCAAGTTCTTAACTGTCGCATTGGGGTAAACCCTGTAATTGTAGTATAAACTGCAATAAATAAATAAATCAATATATTTTATAGCTTGTTTCTCTTTCAGAAAAGTTTAAACCATTAATCGATCAAATGCTAAACTTAGCTGACACACAAGATGCCTTCTCTGAAGATGAGATCAGAGAACACTTGGACTCTATGGTAGCAGCCGCATTCGACACTACCTCTACAACACTAACATTAATTTTGGTAGTAATTGGTTCACATCATGATGTACAAGAACGAATTTACAAAGAGTAAGTTATGAACGAAAAGAGAAGGCCAGTGTAGATATCAGTAGAATGAATGCTTTACTATTTCACAATACTCATAAAGTGTTAGTAAATGGTACCGTTTTAACTGTATTTGAAAATTTGGAAAACAGGTTACAAGATGTACTCGGAAATCAGGACAGAGACTTGACCAGACACGATCTTCAAAAACTTGTGTATATGGAAGCGGTGATTAAAGAAGTTTTGAGATTGTATCCTCCAATTCCATGCATAGGAAGATGTTCATCCACAGATGTTCAGCTGAGTATGTATTTTATTAATAGCACGAGTAAAGAACTAAGGGTGTCTATGATTTGATATAACTGAAGCCGCAGCGTCTTTTATACATTTCACAAAGCCATCTTGAACCAGAACAGACCACTATGCTCACTTTTATATTTCTAAAAAAGAAAATTGTACAGTTCTACTCATTTTGTGGGTTGTATCAGAGGGTCAATTCTAGTAAATTTAAGGAACATTTGCATTTAAATCACAGTCTTAATCAACATTTTTAGGCTTTCGTAGTCACAAAAGGTAGACAAATTTTTCGATTACTATGTGGACTAAAATGGTGTTCTATTAATTCAGAGTCGTCAGAGTTAGGCATTGTTATTGATCTGATTTATCATCATTTCCATTTCTGTTTTCATGAGCTAACTCAACTTTGCTTAGACTTTCATGAAGCGAATATTGAATGAGCTTTGTTTGCATTTAAATTTATTTTACTTGATATTTACTTCTTATTGTTCTTTGTACATTTCAGAAAAGTACATATTACCAGCGAATAGTACTTACATAATATCGATTTACGGTATCAACCGTCATCCGATGTGGGGCGCAGATGCCGATCAGTTTAGACCAGAGCGGTGGCTGGACCCTGCCTCTTTGCCTACAAACCGCAGTGCATTTGCTAGCTTCAGCCTGGGCAGGCGAAACTGTATCGGTAACTACGTTTTTTATATCGGAGTTTTGTCTGCTAATGTCTTTGCAATCGTTCAACAATTTAAAGTAGTTACTTAAAATTAGTGAATTGATGCTGTTTATAAAACCTAAATCAAAATGTTCTTCATTTTGCAGGTAGATTATATGGCACGATGGCAGTCAAGACAACACTATCATACATTTTGAGGGCATATCGTATCAAAAGTGATATCGAAAAGTTAGTGTTGCGATGTGAAGCGCTCATCAAACCCAACTCTGGACATGGAATAAAATTAGAATCAAGAATACAAAATTAAAGATGTAAATTCATTACATTATATAAATCGAATAAATAAATCCTAATTATCCTAACTAATATTATAAATGCGAAAGTAACTTGTTTGTTTGTTTGTTACCCATTCACGCCTAAATCACTGAACCGACCGTACTGAGATTTTGATTATACGTCAAAGTCAAAGTCAAAGTCATTAATTTAAATTAGACCGTTTACAGGCACTTTTGAATTGTCAAGAAGTTATACAGTAAGTTGAAGCTACTTGCTCGTTCCAAAACGTAAGTGTCTCTATGGAGAAGAACGAGCAAGAAACTCCACACTCTTTTCAAATTGGTTTTTACATAATCCTGGGTTCAAAATTCTTGTTGCTTCTAAAACGGTTCCAAAAGGGTTTCAAAAAACGGTCAAACGGTTTAAATGGTTTTCCGTTTTGTTTTTAGTCAAAAAACAAAAGAAATAATAATAAAGAAGTAAACCATGGTAGTTAAGAGATGACCAATCTCAACTGACAGCGAATGTTCACGAACGCGTGGCTCAGCACCTCAGCACATATTAATTTGTGAACCCGAGTTTCTGTGGAGCAGGACTAGCATTAACCCAAGCAATCTTTCCATTAATTAATCTTCTAACTTATAATATGCTTGACTACATAGTGTGCGTTTGATGCAAGTATGAAATTTTCTCTCATTTAGTTCGAGAATATCGAGCGGTATTTTATTATAACATTTTACACAGTACCCCATAAAAAGTGTGTACTTTAGACAATCTGAAACTTGGTTGATCTAATCTGTTCCTATTTCTAGTACCTATAAACGTTATGTCTTTATGTCACCAACTTTTTCAAAAAGATGAAGATTTTTTCGAACATGCATAATGTTACATGCAACCACGCCTGTATTCCCCGAAGGGTTAGGCAGTGGTACTAATGTACACCCACAGTTCGCCGGTATGTTTAGGTCCCATGTAATTAAGGGCGAGCCTATTGCCATTAACCGGGCACAATTCCTAACTCCGAGCCGCTACTGAAAATATCATAGAAAAAACCCATCAACACTTTTTGCTCGACCTGGAAATCGAACCCAAGACCTCTATGTTTTCGTTTACCGATGTCAGAGGTGTTCAAGATAAACTTAGAAAGTATATACGTACTATAAGAATTACGTGCGTGACTTGTTGCCTGTCCCCAAAAAATAACACTGTATACGCATAAATCATATTCAATACAAAAAATAACATAAATAATTTATAATCAATTTGTCATCACAATTTTTAAACATTATATTTATTATATTCAAATCAATTCATAATTAAGTCAATAGTAAATGTCATAATGATGATGATGAGTAAATGTCAGAATGAAACGATCAAATGTCTAAAAATTAAATCTAGTCTCGCAGTTGTTTCCAAGCATTTTTTTTATATTCTTCATCGTAAATCGAATATGTTTAAATCATAAAAAAAAATAAAAAAAAAATATGTTTAAGCTTGTACAGTAAGCGCTCAGAAATCCATACCCCCGCTAAGGTTCACTTTCCTATGAACACGGGCGCGATCCAGTCAGCGCGTGCGCATGTGTGTTTACGAGTGATGTCTCAACATTCCACAGATAACACACACTAATGAACCATCGTCGCACTACGCGAAATGGCATTATATTTCTGTTTACCGTACGAGTCCTACCCGACGCGCGACGTATTCTTACCATTGCATTGCTAAATTTCGCATAATTATAACATGTCCTGGCAGCTAGTTTGGATAAGAAAGGGTTTACGATCATTGAATTCCGAGTTCAAATCTTATACTATGTGTGGCTGTTTTTTGTTTCTTGAAACCATAATAATGTTAGGCAAAATCTTTTTAGGTTTATGTTGAATTATTACGTATTCATGCTTGTTATTTATTTTTTATAAGAAGCAAATATTAGTTATTGTATTATTTATTTAACTTTTTATGTGATTTTATTTTAACTTTTTGTAATTGGAAGTAGGAAAAAAAGGCGTGCTGTGTGATAACAAAATTTTATTTTTAAAATTAACAAACTTATGAGAATTGTAACGTCACATTCCTACCGAAATAAAAGAAGTTCTCTTGTAACTGTTCATAAGATTTTTTGTTGAATACCCACTTAGTCAATAAAATTCATAATAACATAATAAGAGAAGGATATTTTAATAACACAAATAAATTTGGTGATGCTCACGTATTAAGTTTCTGAATTGGTATTCAGCAGAGTTAATTGAAAACTAAACTATAATTCAGACTTTATGAACAGGTTTTTTTTATGTAACGTCACAATAAACTTAGTGAGGTAATAGTTTAATAATTCGTTTTCTTGATGAAAAGAAGATTGAAACTAAACCTCAATTTAAGATCATTAAATAACTATCTACGAATATATAATATAATTATGACTAAATATTTAGTTACACCGTCTAATTATTAAAACTAAAACATCCAGGTTATTAAATGTTGCATAACACCGTCTAATACTTCTTCATAAGTAGCACTGTTGCACGCCATCCCCACATATTAAAAACGAAACGTATTTTTTCTGGTTTATGATGCAAGCTATTGAGCTGTTGTTGTAAACAGTATGTTATCCAGTGCGAAACCACCAAACTTAATCCACTTCGCTGTTGAGTAGGTAGGATAGGCTATCTATCCTCTTCCTCGTATTTCTTGCTCCGGAGACTAATAATAGTATTCCTCTAAAACAACAAAAAAAGTAATTTTAGGCATTTATAACAAAATACTAAAGTGACTTAATTTTTTATATAATTTAATAATATTTATTTAATATAACAAATTTTAATATTTAAAACTATTTATTTATAAATTCCATAATAAACACATTTTTTTGGCGTCATTATATATTTAAAAATCAATAATAAGTATTAATCGAAATGCCACCAAATAATTTTAGGTATCTTAGGTATAAATTTCAAATAAAAGTTTAATTTACAATTCGTTAATATAATACTCACATTCAGTCAGGTTTCATAAGATATTAATTGGGACCACTTTTATGCAGCCCAATAATAGTCGCCCTCGCCTCAGTAATATTATTTGCCTGCGTTTCGAGAATACTTACAATACCACTACGAGTATCTATTAAATCACTCGTTACTAACCAACAACCACAACCAAACGACAACGCTCATTCCAATCAAGTTAAATATGCACAAAACTCATGTCTACCTCACAGAAATCTAAATTCTTTATTAGTTTTCTATGACTACCCTTTTAAATTTACGAAATGTGTGAACAAAGCGAACAAGCTAAAGAATATTATATTTCTGTTCATTTCTTCAAATTGAGTAAAAACAAAAAGACAAAAATAATGTGAGATTCGAACTCGCGGCTCATTGATTAACACCATCAACTGGGCGCGCTTAACCGCTAGACCATTTTGTCTCATGTAGAAATGTTGAAATTATGAACTACATTCACAACGATGATACATGTGTCTATTCTTGAAAGTAAAAGGTCGTAAGTCAAACTAAACGTCAACCTAATACGTTTTGAGATTGGGTATGGACTTTTGGTCGCCACTGTACCAATGACGCCCTATCATATAATACTCACAATGACACGGTTAAGTCACTTCAAAATTTGGACCCCCGTTCCATACTTAAAGACCTCATTTATTACGATTTAGTTACAAATATACAGTTTTTTGACTTTTCCCTGTACTTATACTTTATGATGATATACCTACTTGCCAAATTTCATAGTTCTAGGTCAATGGAAAGTACCCTATCAATTTTTTATTCCCTTGAGACTACCGAAATATAAAGTTTTGGGGCTTAAACAGCCGTGTATTTTTTTTTTAAAGCTTTTATTTAACTTGGTTCCCTCTTGTGTGTCTGGGAAAAATCTTGCGATGCATTTTTCGACCACTTCCTGACGTCCAATCATGCTGAAATTTTGCACACAGCCTTGGTTTTGAAGACATAATATTTCGGCTCCAGAACGATGTAAAAGTAAGCGTACCTACTATCTTTACAATCATTATCTACTAAAGGGTACATTAAAATATTCATGCCAAATTACAACTTTCTAGCACTAAGAGTCTCTGTTGACTACGGAATCCTAAAACAAAAGTTCACGGTCAGAGTTGAATTGGTTTGCTAAAAAAATATTAAAACATCTAGAAGTGTTTTTAGACTTCTTGAATTAATTAGGTCTAATCAGATTTAGTTTCATTCTAATAAACTCGTAGATACGACCTATACACTTACGTAACTCTCTTATAGTAGACTAACTCCTACCCGCGACTTCCACCGCGTCTAATTTGATATATTATCCCACGGGAACCGTACATGTTTCCCGGTATAAAAAGTAGTCATGAAGGAAAACATCGCGATGAAACCTGGACGTAGAGTGTAGTGTAAATACTTAATATAAGTCTGAAATCGTCAATCCGCCTTCGGAACGCTTGGTGATCAATGCTCGTGCCTTCTCTTTATGAGAAGTGGCCATTGTCCTGCAGTGGAAAAATGATAGGTTACTCTGCTCGCTCATACTTGGCCGTCACGTTAATTACGTGAACCGTCTTACTGGTGAAATAAACAAATAGAAGTGCAGTCAGAGTGATGTTAGGATGTTCGCCCGCCTTTGACCCCCTCTCTCGAGTCTCAGCAACTGGACCGGTCTAGATTATTTTATTGTTTATTTAATGGTTTTATTATAAGCCTCGTTAACGACCGCACCATATATTTAAACAAAGTCGCTTTCCGCCGTCTGTACGCTTCGGTCTTTTAAACTAAGCAACGGATTTCAATGCGTTTTCATCAATATACAGATTGATTCTAAAGAAAAGTTTATAAGTATAGAACATTACGCTACGATAACAAAGGAGTCTCTCGCGATTTACAATGTTGATTTTAGTATTAGTGTGTGTTTTATTTTTATTCGCGTTGTGGTTTTTGTTGAGACCACGTCACAACATGTCACCACCGGTTTTTCCTGGAGGATTGCCGATCATAGGACATGCACACAAGCTGATTTTAAATGCCCAAGGTATGTAATATGTAATATACAGGGTGGAATTTTATAATGCTACCTGGAGGGAAAGTACTTTAAATACTTAAGTTAGCAAATTTTACTCAAAGGACACATTCCTTTATTTTTTAAAAGAAACAATACTGCACTGGCAATTGTGGTGGCAAGTGTATTTTCAAAATTACTTAAATGCAGTTTTGTTTATTTTTAAAAATAAATTAATGTTTCCTTTGAGTAAAAGGAGAGTGGGCAAAAATGTATGGGAGCTGGTCTACCTACTCAACAGTGATGTAACATACGTCGTTGAATAGGTAATTGTGTGTTCTCCATTTTGTTATATGGCCGTTAAGTTGTAGGTAATGGGGTTCTCGAGATATTTCCCAAAAACAAGCTAAAGCAAAATAATTTCGCCAAATAGAACAATAATGCAATTTTTCATTAACTATGGCTACATAAGTGATCAGCGACCGTGTCGAACTTAGGGGAATTGGTAAACCACGCCTCCCGACGCGTGCGCTTTGTTGGAAAAAGAGCGAGCTTTAAATATTATGGCTTATTTGGCATATTTAATATTGTCTGAAATGATAATCGACACAATGATCGCTGAGTGCACATCCCACATCTCGACGACCTCGTCAGCCAAGTCAAGATACTTGATCTTCTTGTCATTCTCGGCCTTCACGAGGTTCACGTCATGTGGGACTGTTATGTCAACAATCATTGCGCGCTTGTCTGCGTGATCCACCACCATTATATCAGGCTTACTGGCTACAATAGTCCTGTCAGTGATGATAGATCGGTCCCAGTTCAATGTGACATTGCTATTTTCAAGAACTGGGTCGGACACATACCTACCCATAGTTCGGTACTTCCGATTCTACAAGGCGGTATTTCAGAGCAAGTTGCTGATGAATGATCCTGGCCACAAGGTTGTGCCTATACAAGTACTCTTCGCTAGCTAGATGAGAACACCTAGAGATAATGTGGCGGATGAGCCAGTAGCATGCCCGACAAATGTCAACCGTGCCATCCTTCACAATACATCTCCGGTAGTTATTCGTAATTGTACAGACAAAACCTTCGGTTTTCCCAAATAGGTCACCGAAGCGTAGGCAGGATACAGACGCTAAGAAATCTACATCGGGCCAATGCAAGGCCCGGAAAAAGCGCCCGTGAAGCTCTTTACTCTGCCATACCTCCTCGCGATCTTCAGCACTACTGATTTGCTCCAGTTTTATTTAGCCAAGGAGAGCGGGGTGAGGCCCTTATGCACTGCCATGCCATGCACCATCTTGGTGCATTCCCACATCGGCTAAAAGGAAAAAGTCCCTGAGACTGCATATCTCGCGGTTGTGGAAAGTCTTAGCATTTAAGAAGCCACGACCTCCACACTTCCGCGGAATATTCAGTCTCATTACCGATGACCGTGGGTGATGCATTCGATATGCAGTTAACAATGTACGGACCCTCCCATCCAGGGCATTGAGTTCCGATAAAGTCCATTTTAGTATGCCAAAAGAGTTCATCAATACCGGCATGACCCACCCGTTGAAGGTAACCCTGCTTCCACCTGATAAAAGACTATTAAATACTTTTTTCAGGCGGTCAAAGAAGCGCTCCTTCAACGATTGCTTCACGACAACAGTATTGATGCCCAACGCTTCCGACATACCCAAATACTTATTGGTCTTCGTTAAAGAAAGGGATCTAAGGTTTATGGATCCCGAGAGTTGAACTCCCTCGGACTCCACAATCTCTCCTCGCTTGACATACATGACCGCACATTTGTCTACACCAAATTCCATCCTGATGGTGCTACTAAAAGTTCATGTAACTTTCAGTACAGCTACATCAGTCATAATTATTATTATTGATGTGTTGTCTAATGTGATTACCAATCGGGATAACTAGAAAAAAGAACTTTTTGAAAATAGCAAACTGTTGTTCCTAAAGTGTAATCAGTTAAACAGCTGAGTGATTAAGACATATGACGACTTCATGATCTTAAAACAGTAAGGCAGCGGCGCTTATATAGCTATAGTTAATGAAGATTTGCACTAATATTCCATTCAGCGAAATTAATTTGCTTTAACTTTTTTTGGGAAATATCTCAAGAACCCCATTACCTACAACTTAATGGCCATATAACAAAATGGAGAACACACAATTACCTATTCAACGACATATGTTACATCACTGTTGAGTAGGTAGACCAGGTTGCCCACTCTCCTTTGCTAAATTAAGTATTTAGAGTACTTTCCCTCCAGGTAGCATTATAAAATTCTACTTTCAGCATAGTGACGCGTCCCGCTGGGGCCAGAGTCCGCCAGTGTTGCGGGTTTTTTTGAAAGAATTTCTGCGATCCTGGAACGCAAAATGCATTAGGAGGAACGCGGGTAGATTTTAGTCAGTAAGAGTCTGACACTCCCTTCCAGCCAGTGTGGAACAAGTCATTGTTTTAATGATTTCTCATCCTTATTATATTATTTAATTACCTTGAAATTAACTATACGGTATTGTTTTTTAATTGGCTTGTTTATGTGAGTTTATGTGTTTGTACCCACGAATTGCCTGCAGTCATTTTAACTTTATTTTATCAAGTAATTTCTAGAACATATTGAATATCAATCCCATCGATATGTATCCTTATTCACATTGATAGAAGTGTTTACGAATCTAAAGTTCCTTTCTTAGTCGCCATACTGGATTTCAAATAGCCATATCGCTGATAGCCGCCACGAGGACACGGCGGTGCTTCGCCCAGGCGGGGCACACCGCGACGGTTTGCTCCACCGAGTCCTCAAGGCAACCCTCGCAATGGTGTCACCCGGGCGTTTCCTCACGCTCGATGATGTGCAGGATCCTCAATTCAATTCAATTCAATTTATTTGTGTCCATAGGTGAAACAGTTGTTTCAGTCACTTATAATTATGATCTCTAATATTAAAAAATTATACAATTTTAAATGTCGGATAAAAGGTGTAAAAATAATTATAAAATAATGATAAAAATTTACAATGTTAGATTAAATAAAAACATAATGTCATATAAAGAATTAGTCAATTTGAAATAATCCTCCTCCTGAAACATCCATGTTCGGTTAGGACCTGCGTCAGGCGGAAGGTGAGGGCGCCGTGGCGCCTCTCTAGCCACGTCTCAAAGAGGGGATTTACCGCCTCTATTATGGCGTGCCTTGCACGGCGTTGTGACAGTCGCTCTCTCCATGTCGCCATGAGATCGAGCCGGAGGTCAGTGCCTCCACGTGAAATTCATACAGGCGTGCGAGGAATGCACTGCCCATGACGAATGGGTTTAATAGAAAAGTTAATCCGTCAGTTTAAGTTTAGATTAGCGTAACGTAACTTATTATATTCTACTCGCCGTGCCTTTTCATTTGATACCCATATCGCTGGGGTTGTAACAAAAAAGTAGACTGCCATTTTATAACGGCCCCAATATTGAATTTTAAGTAACGTAATATTCTTTCTACTCGACCTGCCCTTTCATTTGATATCCATATCGATGTGGTTATAATAAAGAAGTCCGTCATGATTTAGTTGTCGCCATTTTAAATGTGCCATGGTATTGAATATACTTTATTGCATTGTCTTCAGAACCAAGGGTGTATTCGATATCGGGAAGTGGTCGATAAATACATCTCAAGATTCCACAGACAGACAGACAGACAAGAGTGTTGTTATTTAACTTGGTTTCCAATTTAAATAAAAGCTAATTCAATAATAAGAAGGTCGAATTAAAGTACTTTATGTATACTGCAACTACGTGTCTATAATTACCTATTTGTGCAATCAATATTCCGTTTGTACATCATAATGTAAATTTTATATTTACAGACATGTGGAATTTCGAGAAAAAGGTTTACAACTACTGTTTGCAGAATAAAGATTTAGTGGAACTCCGCGTCGGCCCCCAATCTGTGTATAGTAAGTTTATTCTCTTCTTTTTCATGTACCTGTCCGTTTTTTAATTTCGTTGACTTTTTAATTTCAACGGCCCACCTGGGGCCTATTTAATAAAGCTGACAGGTGACATTTGACAAATAACGGTGACAGTTTTCAAATTTGTTAAATTTCTGTTTAATAAAACTCTAAATGCATTGAAAATCATGACATATTTCTGTTTGACAGTTGGCTGACGTTCATTTGAATACATCACGTGATGACATGAAATTGCGAATTGTCACTGGAATTTGATATGCAACTAAGCCATATGTTGAGAATTTTAAGTTTCTTATTTTGGTAGAAAAGGTTAAAAATATATTACGTTGAATAGAGACAAAGAATATTTATTAAAAAATTATCACTTCTCTATCGCTTTTGTCCGTGTAGACTATGTTTGTTATTTCTCATAAAAGATTTTACTTTACACCGACTTCCACTTTTACTCGTTTTTGATAGAATTTTCGAAAATCCTTTAACACGTATCTCATCTTTGATTTTTTTATTGATTGAGATTTTTTTAATTTTATTTACACAAACTTTCATCTTTTTTGGTTCCTTTCGTTAAAGGGGTAGAATATTCAAAAATCCTGCTTATTTCAGAAAAGGAATCTATCATCCAAAGATTATTTCAATTTCAATGTTTTAGGATATGCATTGAAGAATCATCATCAGCCACTCCACAGTCACAGTTAGATAGTCCACTGATGGACATAGGCCTCCCCCAAAGGTTTTCAAAAAGAACCAAAATATGAATATAAATGTATGGGTTAAATCGAATTAAACAGATTAACTTCGGTTAAACACCGACAGAAACCTATAATCATGATAAATACTAAGTTCTGCCCGCGACTTCGTTCGTGTGGTTTTAATCGCCCGTGTTACATCTTTAGTTACTGCTCCGAGTGTTGTAGCGTGATGTTATACAGCCTACGGCCTTCCTCGATAAAAGGACTAAGCTACAAAAAGGTTTTTCAAACCGAACCAGTAGTTCCTGAGATTAGCGCGTTCAAAATAAGAGAATGATAAAACTAAGAAAAAAATATGTAAACATGTATACTTCCACCGAAAATTGGTGTGAACGAGATGTAGTAAGTAGTTTTTTTAATACGTAATTTTTGTACGGAACCGTCAGTGCGCGAGACCGACTCGCATTTGTTGGTTTTTTAACAGTCGGGCCAAACGGTCGATTTAGAAATTTTCGGCAGGCCAAAAATTTGTGCAAAAGAACCAAAGGTATAGTAAGTATAATGTAGCTATTTAAAAAAGGATAAAACTCAGCATCAAGCTTCTTAAGCATTGTTAAACATCAAATTGAATGGATCAACAGAAGTTATCAATGTGATTTCTGACAATATTTCTGTTATAGGTAATAGTTTTCATAAGTTAGGCGTCATATTAGATATTGATAGTTATGCGGGTCATTTAAAATCCATCCGCGGGGCACCTCATGGCCCGCGGGCCTGCGGTTGAGCAGCCTTGGTATAGATGAATAAACCTCAGAAACAAATTTTGTTTCTGAGGTTTGTGTATGTCAGCAATTTTTAAAATTAAGTGAAACGATTGAATATATTTTGTCAGATTAAGCTTTAATATCAGTGTAACATGAAACCAATTTCAAAGTAAAGTCATAGTAGGCGGAACACGCAGCACATCTGCACATGTGATAGATGTAACTAAAATGATGTCTGCGTACTGCTGGTAGAACTGAAAGGCCTGTGATTCTCCGTCGTAGGCAGGTCATTAGCTGAAAACATAAAAACAAATGTTTGACAATGAATATAAATTATTCTTCACAAAGAAGATTGGTTACTTAAGCCACATGCGAGCACACGAACGACAACTACAGCGGAGCTGAAGCAATCGCCTTGACCGATCACATCATCATCAGAAATTATTCTTGTAATGGTAGGTTATTTGACATCATGAAAGATGCATGGACTACCACAAGATTCCACGAAAAGAATGTTTAAATTCTTAAAATCATGCCCTTTCTCGCCGAAGAGCATCGTGTAACTATAGTACATTCATGTTTAGTTTTAGTTCCATGCAATAAACAGCGAGCCTTTTGAGAATAAGAATTGAATTGAATTTGGTAAGAATTTTATACTCCAGGCTACTATTGAAAAATTCCTGATGGGAAAATGTAATAAAACTTTGCCAGACCTGTAAATTGAACCCAGGACCATGCTTAAAAGTAGCCCTTCCTACATCTAAAGCTAAATAGTATTTTCTAGTTCTCCTGCAATGGATAAACTCTCCCTAATAAATCAATAAATACGGGCAGTGAAGGACTGGCCATTATACACGTCGTTCGGCTGATATGATAATAAAATTATGTAATAATTTGTAATATTATGTATCAATGGAAATATTACTTACTTGAAGCATTGATGTGGTTATTGGATTTTCAATAAATCCTATGCGAGATTTAGCTTTCATAAAGGCTCAGGAATACAGATTTATTATAAAACAAATTTCTTTTTGCTGAAAAATAATACAATTAATCACAAAAAATATTTTTGACATGTCGTAACAAAAACATCAATTATGTCACAATGACCAACAATAAGCGACTACACACCGTTCACCTTAAGATGTCCCCTGCCGTGATGTTGGCCCTATTGCTTTGTGAACCTGTCTTGCAGTCACAAGGCATAAGTGCCAACATCACGGCAGGGGACATTTTACGGTGAACGGTGTGTAAATTTAAAATTCACTAAATGGCGTTATGGTATAAGTAGTGTTGGGTAATGATAATAATCCGGTTAATATCATTTGGCTAATAATCGATTAAAAGCCAGTAAGTAGCCATTAATAGCAATTATGGATGATAACCCTGCTGTTATTGTTATTTTAGTGATTGAAAATTTCCTTTCATGGTTTTCAGGCTTAGGACTGTCAGATTATACTTCATTTCTATCATCTTTATTTGTAGTAAATAAATGTGCAATTTAAAACTAATCTGGCCCATTTAAAAATTTTTAATCAGCAATTTACATAGATTTTTTACCGACTTCAAAAAAAACGAGGTTATCAATTCGACCCGTATGTATGTAATATTTCCAGAACTGCCCAGTTTTCGTATATGTTAGTCTATATCAGCGCCTGAACAAGTGTGCCAAATTTCAAGTGTATGTATGTATGTATGTATGTTTTTATGTTTGTTCGCGCATATCTCCGTAACTACAAGTCCGATTTGAGTAATTCTTTTTTTGTTATACTAGATATTGTTCAACTTAGGGAATACTGCAAGTTTCATCGAAATCGGTTCAGTAGTTTTTGAGATAGGGAATTTTAACCGATTTTTTATTATATTATGTTTGTTCGCGGATAACTTCGTCATTTGTGAACCGATTTTGATGATTCTTTTTTTGTTGGAATGGGTATACTTCCCAAATGTTCCCATTTAAATTTCATATAGATCTGATGAAGGACTCCGGAGACAGACAACGGAACTCTTCAAAAAATTACAGTAAATCAACAGCGATTGCTGCTATCGCATAAATATGCATTTTTTACGCAATCACACAACATAACATCACGGCCGAACACTCAAAAGGGTTACACAGATGTAAACAGTAGTATTTGAAAATTTCTCATCCAAGTAAACAAAATCGCATATTCTGCTTTCTTATGACTTTTAGTGGTGTCTCGTTAATTTACATAATATGAAACTTTCTTCATGGATTTGGATAACAGGAAGTTGATACTAAAAAGCGAGAAATAAAAAACTTTTTTACAAAAAATAACCGCCTTCAAAAACTAAAAAGACAAAAATAACTTTAGCTTTGGAAGTCGGTGGCAATACAAAACAACAAACAGAACCAAAGCCGGCACTTCCAAAGCTAAAGTTATTTTTCTCTTTTTAGTTTTTGAAGGCGGTTATTTTTTGTAAAAAAGTTTTTTGATAATTAGATTTTTATGTACCTACTTAGTTTTTTTTTTTATTCTTAATCAGTCTTTAAGGGGGTATTTTTTTTTTTTATATTTTTTTCCGAAACATATCAGTCGACGTACTGATCCCGGATTCGGTTGGCGTCACTGTAGTGCAGTTTATGCATCTCTTTCTGGCACGAATAAATATTAGCGCCAGAAAGAGATGAAAAACGGGGGTGCGGGGATGCATGTTACCTACCTTCCGCTCGGGTATTTTCCATTGTTTATAATGTACCTACGACGTATTCGCAGAACAGAGCTAAAAATAACTTACATATTTAGCTCGCTTTTTTAAACCAAGTAATTAATTAGGTAGATGGTTAAATCACAAAGCGATGTGTCAATAGTAATTTTGGTATTGGCACTCGAAATTAACCATACTGAAGTTTCCAAAAAATGTGTTCCTTTTATATACATATTAACACTTTTTCACGTGCAAAAAGTGAAAATAAATAAAAAGAATTACAATACTTTGAATCACACTGCGTACACGCACCCAATTTAAGTTCACACTCACAGATTTTACACTAAACAAAAAAAAAGCATTTATTTTTTTAACAATACATTAATAGCAGGGTTATCATCCATTGCAAGGCTATTTATGGACACTTATGGATTATAATCGATAATAACTCAAAGCATCCGGCTATTTACCCAACACTAGGTATAAGCTACTAATGGCAGGATTGCATATAAGTTTATCGGCAATCACTGTATAATATTGATTACCCAGACGATATTTTAGGCTAGAAAAAAAGGGGTGCGGTATCTCTTTCGAACAACCCTTATGAAAATAATAAAATAAAATAATAAAATTATGACTTAAAAAGTTCTGCTATAAACTATCGATCGACTATGTGTTTGGTTATAACCTGTTTTATTCTTTTTATTTTTAATCATTTGATGAGTTCTCACTGACATTAATATTTGGCATTATATATATGAATTGTCAGTCTGACGCAGTTATCATAGATTAATATATGTCAAAGTGAAAAATGATCGCACTCCAACAAAAAGCTTTTAAGTTAAATTAATTTTAAATGTTAGGCATATTAATTTACAACTGCTGTGATTTTGTATATTAATAAACATTCACTGTTCCGAGAATTGATTAATGTGCATTCAAGAAGATATGTCATTGTTGGCCGATCCGCAATACCAAAAAGAGCTGTCATGTTGTTGCAATGCATGTGATTTTCAGAACACGGATCACATTTTACATGATTGCCGAAAATTGTTTATTAGAAATAAAATGCCCGGATAAGAAAGAAGGAGTTCAAACTGGCTTAGAGTGCCTGGGCTGTTTGTGTCATAGATTGTGGTCATATAAATTAGGTTTTTAAATAAATCAGTTAGTCATATGACGTACAAATTGTGGCATAAATGAGTGGCCGGGAAACACACATATCTTCTATTTTAAATGTGTTTGAGTAAATAAATACAATAGCTGCACTGACTGTTTCATTTATTTTTAGTTAATACACTTTTGTCTGATTACCTACTATTTGCAGGGAACTTTCATTCAAATTAGATAAACGTTATTATTAAAATTAAAATCCGATTTTGGTTGAATTATGTAAAAGCAACTCGGTATGAGTACCTACACAGGCTACTACTCTCAGCTTTAAAGAAATCGTGCCTTTTGTTGCATAAAATATTTCTAACATAACATCTTATAATTATGTGTCATACCATTATTTATTATAAGATCTATTAGGTTTCAATCGAAAGATTATGAAATATACTATTGTTGATCATAATTTTATTTTGTTTAGGTACCAGTATAATAAAAAATACAGATTAGTTGATTATGGAAAAATAACCATTGTAAGGGTGTTTTTAATATCGTGCGGATTTCATCACGCATGCGGGATTGCCTCGCACGATATTCTGCTGCCCAAGATCACGCCTGCCCGCGCTACCCCCGCAAAAGGGGATTTGTGGGGCAGTCCCGCATGTGTGATGAAATCCGCACGATATTAAAAACACCCTTAACCCTTACATTCAAAAATTAAAAATTTAAAAAACCCCCGACCCAAAATCCTAGGTTCCCTCTAAAAAGTAAAAAAATACCGGGGGCCGATTTTGCTACAGGGTACGACCGTAGACAGGTACGACCGTCCCGAGCGATCCCCCAACGCGACGTATTTTATTTTTTTACTTTTTAAAGGGAACTAAGGCTTTTGGGTCGGGGTGTTTTTAAATTTTTTATTTATTTTTTTATTTTATACTTTTTATAGGTAAATACTTATTATAATGTCGATTTTGTTAAGTTGTAAATACATTCAGTTTTCCTTCCCCACTTTCATCCCCATAACTTTTAAACGGCTCAACAGATTTTCATCAAACATGTCTAACAACACCTTTCATACAAAAAAAACTAAATTGAAATCGCTTCATCCGTTCGGGAGCTACGATGCCACAGACAGACGGACAGACAGACAGACAGCCCCCAGACCCCTCTTTTTTGCGTCGGGGGTTAAAAAGATTTATAAAAAGATACATTAATAAAGTATGTTTGAAAATGCCTTAAAAACTACATTGCACAAATACTTTTATGCTTCTTTTAGCCAGCAGAAAACTAGAACTCGAGACAATTTCTTTTTAATGTCGCTTTTGCGAGCGACCATTATTGTTTTTAAAATGAAATGATAGTTTATTTTAAAGTAGTTAAATTACTATTCAATTAATACCTCTTTCAATTCAAATAAATTTCCGAGAATGGGCAACATTTTTGGAAGGTGCGATTTTTTTTTACGTTGATAACACCTAAATATCTTATAGGACATATGTCATATACGGCTGGCGCGCATGTCATAATGGTCAGCTTTATTAAACAGCACTTGTCAAGACAATTTGCCAATTTTGACATAAAAGTCAGCTTGTCAGCTTTATTAAATAGGGCCCTGATGTTCAGTGGTCACCGCTGTAATATCAGAGACCTTGCAAATGACTTGCCACTTGCAGAGACAATGTTGAAATGTCTGATGTGCCTTTAATTTTACCGGCACCCACACCCTTCAAACCGGAACACAGCAACGCTGTTTTGCGACAGGCGGAAGACTATATTTGAAATCATTGACTTCACTTGACCTTTGAAGTAATTATTAATAAAATCTTGCATTTTAACTATTACAGTATATTATAGTACAGGAAAATTATTACACAACGTTCACTGTGCAAATTAAATTTACAAGTCGTAAACTCGTCAACCCAAAAGTGGGCTCAGAACACTGCCTTTAGGTAGTCTTCCGCGTTACTGCGTTCAGTCGTAACTCCGTGTACGATAAAGGAGAACCGGACACAATGGTCTACAAGACCATGCACGGTTGTCTTTTTTTATACAGTTCCGTTTCAAGCAGCAGCCGTTTTATAAAATTCTGATTAAAATAACATTGACTACAAAACATTTTTATTGTTTTAGTTATTACAGACCCTGACGACAGCCTTACGGTGGCAAATAAATGTTTGGACAAACCATACGTGTACAAATTTCCAAAGGAGATTTTTGGCAGGGGACTTATTACTACCAATGGTAAGTAGCTATTCGACGTGAGACAGTCAGTATGTCTTGTTTTATGACAAACAGTCGCTAGGCCCTCTCTCCCTCAATCTAGAAACCTCTATCTCTCACTCTTCTGCTTCTTCTTTAAAAAAAAGGTGTCTGCCATGAATAATTAGTTCTGTTCCCTTTTAATTACAACATTTTTCTATGCTTTATTATCTTTAGAAACGGAATGGAAGCAGCATCGAAGACTTCTAAATCCAGCTTTCAATCTGCAAGTGCTGAATACATTTGTGGACAATTTTATAGTCCAGGCCAAGAGTCTTGTCGCACAGTTGTCTGATGAAGTAGGAAAAGAATCGTTTGATGTGCAGCCGTACTTGATTAAAAATGCATTGGAAAATGCGTGTCGTAAGTACAGTGATTATTTATTTGTAAAGCGAAACATTTACGCGCGCGACATTTTAGTTGTTAAATCAAGCATTTGGTGTACCTGGAACAGGCAATAATAGGCTGCTAAGGTTTTCAAAAGAGACTACAGCAAGGGGTTCTTCAAGAAAAGAGTTTTGAGGTTTTTATGGGATCGGCAACGCACGAGTGATGCCTCTGGTGTTGCAAGTATCTATAAGCAGCGGTGACGGCTTAACATCAGGCGGGCCGTTAAATTGTTGGCCACCTTCAGTGGTATAAAAAAAAAAAACAAAGAAAAATTGGCAACCGAAACCCAGCATGGATAAGCGCTGAAGCGGCATTGTGCAGTTAAACTGAAAAATACAGTATTCCGAAGGATGGAGGACATTCGTGAAAACTGCCTCACGCCATATAAAATAATAATCCTGTTACCATTTCAATAGTCCAGACCGAATTTCGATTGTCGCTAAAACGAGGTGACGGTTAGATTTTCGACATTTTTATTTACGTAATGCTGATACAAATTTTCCAGATACCACACTTGGGCTCAAAGCTGATGAAAATGGAATAACTGTGAAAAACTATTCTCACGCAATCGACGATTTATTTATTCTGTACCTCGCAAGGTTCCAGAGAGTCTGGTTACATTTGCAATGCATATTCAATTGGAGTTCATACAGAAAGACGGAACTCAACCTCACGAAAGTCATAAAAGACATTACTAAAGCGGTAATTACGTAATATTTTCTAATTATTGTAGTAATCTTGACAAAAATGACAATAATTATATTGAGGGGAGTTACAAGAGACGAAAAATATTATTTTTAGCTGGGGTTACGATGTGATAGTTATAACAAATCCTAACAAAGTGCCACTCCTTAAAAAGAAACCTAAGGTTAATTAATACCCTTCATCCTTGATTTATGTCCCCACAAAACAAGCAAATTGATTATTTTTTTTATACTTCTGGAATAGGTTTTTTTGTTAAGAATGTGTATAAAAATGGTATTTGGCAAAACTGACGTATTTCATTCATTATATTTCAGATGATCACTAAACGTAAAACTGAATTGAAATTGATTGACAGTTCAGAGCAGCCTGGAGAAACTACATCAGGTAAAACATAATAAATATGCTTCATTGTCACTAGTACCATTAACAGTTCCATGATGGAACTATTGATGATTTTTGTAACCACTAGTTCCATTTTGCAAGGCAAATGAAAATAATGGAACTAATGTTGAATCTTCGTTGTCACTAGTACCGTTACAGTTCCATGATGGAACTATTGATGTTTTTTGTAACCACTAGTTCCATTTTAAAAGGCATCTTAAAATAATGGAACTAATGTTGAACCTTAGTTGTCACTAGTACCATAACAGTTCCATGATGGAACTATTGATGTTTTTTTTTAGTCACTAGTTCCACATTATGACTTTAGGCACTTGTGAATTTTTTTAAGCGTTAAAAATCACTAGAGGTAAAAACACTTAGGTTTTATAATCATTTTAATCAATAAAATCAACATATTTTTTTTTCATTTACGATTCAGAGAACGTACGATTTTCGGTTTTTGATTCGGGTTCAGAGTATTCGCGATATTTCGAGATATGGTTGGATGGGTTGTGGAGGTCAGATAGGCAGTCGCTCCATGTAAAACACTGGTATTCAGCTGAATACGGTGTGACTGGAAGCCGACCCCAACATAGTTGGGAAAAGGTTAATCAGATGATGTTTCTCTTTCAGAACAATTTAAACCATTAATAGATCAAATGCTAGACTTAGCTGATAAAGAAAATGCCTTCACTGAAGATGAGATCAGGGAACACTTGGATACTATGATAGCAGCCGCATACGACTCTACAGTTACAACACTAACATTCATTATGATAGTGATTGGTTCGCGTCAAGATGTACAAGAACGAATTTATAAAGAGTAAGTATGAATGAAAAGTGAGGGCCAGTGTAGATATCAGTGGACTGGATGCTTTACTGCATGTTTTGATGCTGAGTTTACAGACTGCTTAGGTGCTATTAGTTAGTAGTTTATTCTGAATGGTGAGTCTTTAAAGAGGGTATACAAGTTTAAGTATCTCGGCCACTGGGTGACCGAAGATTTAAAAGATGATTTTGATATGGAAAGGAAACGCAGAGCGTTGCCAGTTCGGGCGAATATGTTGGCGCGCAGATTCTCCCGGTGTAATCAACATTACTTTAGTTAATGCGTATTGCACCTCACTGCAGACTGGGAGTCTGTGGCCTAACTACACGCAACGGGCGTACAATGCTCTGTGGATCCAATTTAATAATGCGTTCAGGGCGCTGTTGCGGTTTCCACGTTTCTATAACACACACAGACGGCTTTGCAGCTTTATGGCGCAATAAGACCGCGTCATTTATTAGTCGGTTGCGTGGAAGTCGCCACAGCATCTCGAGTGCCCTTACTGCTAGGCACGATTGTCCCCTGACCTGTGTGTTAGTGCAGCGGACCAAGTCCCTCCTTACTATTTTGTATCAGTTTATGTCTCATGTATGGATCAGAGTTATCCGAATAAATAAATTTTATTTGGTAACGTATCTCGGGACCCTAGGGTCCCGGACCTTTGGAAGGCGTACGAGGAGCCGAAGCCAACTCGCAGAGGCCCCTTACATGGCTTTACGATGAAATGGAACACCAGCCGACAATTATCCCTGTTTGCACTATGCAAATGCACCCAAGAACAATCCCCGGCTGGCGCAGGACTATTACAGAATATGGAAACTAAGAATAGGGCTATGGGTTTGGGTGACTAAAATGGACTGGTTTCCTGACACTATGGAAGGACTATGGCCCCTACCAATCAATGTTTTTATGACAAAGATAAAATGGCAGGGGGTGACTAGCACACTCGATAAATGGGCCCCCTAAAACGGCCGCTAGCACGTAGTGACGTAACGACAAGAGGGCAACACAGACTGAGGTGCTTGAGGAGTGGAGAGGTATTTCACGGCTATCAGGACAATCCCGGAAGTACGGTCAAGATCCCTACCAGCACCTTACTGAAATACTTCCTTCCCCCGAACACGAATGCTCCTGCGATTCTCCACTCAAACCGGCCAATGAAGGCAAGAGAGAGGTGGGAGCTCTGTTCCTCGTCAGTGTTCACTCCGGCCGGCCAATAAAGGCAAGCCAGAGATGAAGAACAAGACTTTTCCCGGGAGATCAGGTCCGTGGGGTCGCTACTGCCCAACAGCTCGCCACAAGCTGCCCTGCGGATAAAATAAATAAATAAATAATAAATAAATTTTATTTTTATTATCATTTACTATATCACAATAAATGATTCATGATGACAATGTGATTGATTACTGATGATCATTTTAACTGTATTTGAAAATTTCGCAAACAGGTTACAAGATGTACTCGGAAATCAGGAGAGAGACTTGACCAGACACGATCTTCCAAAGCTTGTGTATATGGAAGCGGTGATTAAAGAAGTTTTGAGATTGTATCCTCCAATTCCAAGGATCGGAAGATGTTCATCCACAAATGTTCAGTTGAGTATGTATTTTATTTTATCAAATTTGTGAGCTGGGTCAGGGGGTTTATTCAAGTAGTCAAATAGAACGTTGGTATTTAAATCTGATTCTTAATAAAGATAAAGATAAAGATCAATTTATTTGTTTAACATGAGTAGATCACAGTACAAATGAATGCATGCAATAATGGTGTTAAATATAAGTACGTGCTACATGTTATACCATAGAAGGTGTAAAAATCTTGCAGGATCTTAATCTATTAGGAATCCCTCAATGTCACCTACATTTTTAACCCCCGACGCAAAAAGAGGGGTATTATAAGTTTGATGTGTCTGTCTGTCTGTGGCATCATAGCTCCCGAACGGATGAAACGATTTCAATTTAGTTTATTTTGTATGAAAGGTGACTTATGTGCGAGTGTTCTTAGATATGCCTGATGAAAATCGGTTGAGCCATTTAAAAGTTATGGGTGTGAAATTGGGGAAGAAAAACTAAAGATGATTTGTCATGTGGGTTATTAAATTATTAGGAACCTATGTATTTACAACTAAACAAAATCGACATTATAATAAGTATGTACCTATAAAAAGTATAAAATAAAAAAATAAATTAAAAATATAAAAATCCCCCGACACAAAATCCTTAGTTCCCTTTAAAAAGTAAAAAAATAAAATACGTCGCGTTGGGGGACCGCTTGGGACGGTCGTACCCTAAATGCAACATCGGTCCCCCAACGCGGATAAGGATTTTGTGTCGGGGTTTTTTTAAATTTTTAATTTAATTTTTAGCCTGAGTGCCTGGTGTCACTTTTCCAATCAAGACGAATCTGATGACACTTTCATCAGATTCGTCTTGATTGGGAAAGTGACACCAGGGATTTCAAGTATAACAAAAATTTTAATGGTCGATTCTTGGCGCCATATAATCTTAATTTCTTTTTTCTTATGACGATTTTTCGTAAAGGCTTCTTAATGTTCTTTCTGCATTTCAGAAAATTACATATTACCATCGCATGGTAATTTCTTGATATCAGTGTACGGTATTAACCGCCATCCGATGTGGGGCGCAGATGCCGATCAGTTTAGACCAGAGCGGTGGCTGGACCCTGCCTCCTTGCCTGAAAATCGCAATGCATTTACTAGCTTCAGCGTGGGCAAGCGAAACTGTATTGGTAACTATTGGTTTTATGATTTTGAAGTTGAAAAATGTTATTGCATCATATCATTCAATAATTCAACGTGGTTATTTAAATTTCATAAATGTACGCTCTTAAAATCTAAACGAAAATGTTCTACTTTCTCAGGCAAATTATATGCCATGATGGCGGTCAAAACAAGTCTAGCATACATTACGAAGGCATATCGTGTCAAAAGTGATATAGAACAGTTAGTGATGCGGTGTGATATACTCCTGAAACCAGTGTCTGGACATGAAATAAGTTTGGAATCAAGAACACAAAACTAAAGATGTTGATCATACAAGCTGTTGATTTGCATTCTCGTCAAATTCAAGGAGTTAACTATGCTCGTGATTCTTAACACGAATCAATAATAAAATGAATTTGTTTTATTTTTTTTTATTTTTTGACATGATTTTCCAATTCATCATCATCAAAGGGTCATCTCGCCAGAGGGTTTAGGCGCTATGTACACATTGATATAGCCGCGCGACAACTCTGCCTACCGCATACGCAACTGGGTGATGCTGATTTTTGCAAGAGTACTCCCCTTGCAAAATCAGCATCACCCAGTGTTCTGAAATACTGTTTTTTGATAGTTGCAATTAAAAAAACAAGCATTTATTAAATATTGGCCAGGTATTGTAATTATATTTCATTACTTCTTTTTTTCTATGACAAGCTCCTTAAATTTGACGAGGATGCAAATCAACAGCTTGTATAAATTAAACAAATAAATCCTAACTATCCTAACTATTATTATAAATGCAAAAGTAAATTGTTTGTTTCATTGTTACCCATTTACGCCTAAATCACCGAACCGATCATACTCAAAATTTTGCAACTAGGTACTTTTCATACCCAAAAAAGTACTGTCCCCGAGGAAAACAGCATTAACTTTCCCAAGATAATATATGGCGCCACATGTTGTTCGAATCATGATTGAATTTTAAATATATCCGACATTTACGTAGAAGAATTCGTGAACTGCCCCGTTGGTCTCGTGGTCGCAAGTGCGACTGCTGTGCAAGGGGTCCCGGGTTCGATTCCCAGGTCGAGCAAAAAGTGTTATTGGGTGTTTCTATGAAATTCTCAGTAGCAGCTCGGAGTTTGGATTTGTGCCCGGTTAATGGCAATAGGCGCGCCCCCTTTTACATGGGACCTAAATATACCGGCGAACTGTGGGTGTACATTGGTACACCTCTGCCTAACCCTTCGGGGAATACAGGCGTGATGGTATAATTCGTGAACTAAAGCTAGAAAAAAAAACCATGCGTCAGTCGTGCGATTTTCCGATTGGAAATACAACTAAACTAATATTTTCTTATAAATTATTCGCTCTGGGATGGCAACGCATGTCAGAGGCCTCTGTAGCAGGTGCCTACTGGCGGAGATAGTTACATAACATTATTTGGGCCTTAACGGCCAAAGACACATACTTAGCCGGTTTCTTATAAACCGGCCAAGTATGTGTCGGGCTCCGCTTAATAGCGGTGCAAAACAAAAAACAACATAAATTATCAATTTATCATCACAATTTTTTTTTTTTTGAGGAGCTCGTGGCTATATAATTACAGCCGCATAGACCTATCTTTCGGGTTAAGCCACGCAAAAAAAATCAAAATTCAAAGCATTTATTTCAATTAGACCATTTACAGGCACTTTTGAATTGTCAAGAAGTTACAACAAGTTGACGCTTGCCGAGGTTGGACTGTGGATGGGTGACCATTTACGATAACGAGTTTCCTCCGTGTCTCGGAAAGCACGTAAAACCGTTGGTCCCGGCTGTCATTTGTAGATCTTTGACAGTCGTTACTGTTAGTCAGAAGCCAGAAAGTCTGATAACCAGTCTTACCAAGAGTATCGTATTACATAGTTGGCTAGGTATCATCACAATTTTTAAACATGACATTTTTAACAAATTCAAATTCATTTATTTGCCAGAATGTAGGTTTACAAAGTATGATCTTAAAATTATAATAAGGCCCATTTACATTCTACCAGTAAATGTGGTATTCATATTATTCATATTCATTTATTTTGCGTACCATAATGTGTATAAAAGATGTTACAAAAAGCTTACAGCTAAGGTACAATTATGCACCCTGTTAGGAGATAGCAACATGGTATTAACCTAAAAATTAAAATTTATAAAATTTTAAGTTTTAACATTCAAATCAATTATTAAATAAGCCAAAAGTTAGTTAGAAAGAACGATCAAATGTCTAAGTGCGAGTCGGACTCGCCAACCGAGGGTTCCGTACAAATTTGTGGAATCCAGTCTCGAAGTTTTTCCTAGGCTTTGTTTTTATTCTAAATCGTAAATCGGATATTTATATATCCGATACCCCACATGACACGGTTAAGTCATGGTTGTACTTTAATTATACTACACACATAGATATTACTTGCCAAATTCCATAGTTTATTTATTTATTAAAACTTTATGCACAAAATGTATAAAATACACCGTACAAAGGCGGACTTAATGCCTTAGGCATTTTCTACCAGTCTACCTTAGGGTGATGCAGAGACGGAACAAAGTAGGTGCAAGAAACAGAAAATTTCCAAGAATTAAAATATATATTAGATAATAAATACATAAATACATACATATAAACAAAATATACAAATTAGGGAGCGATAAGAATACATAGGTGGCGAAATATAACAAATTAATTATAAGACGAATCTGCCAACTTCTTATGTACGTGTTCGCGTGCTTTTACCTTGAACGTGAACCGACTGGTGGCCATCCTGATATTCTGAGGGAGCGCATTCCATAGGAAAACCGCCTGGACAAGAAAAGAAGATTTAAGGAAACCAGAGCGGTGAGAAGGACATCGTAGAAGACGATTATTGGTGGAACGAAGATTCTTACTCTAGATTCTTAATTTCTTTCCTTTTTTATTTCTTCTTGATTCTTTAGATTCTCTTGATTCTTTCATAGTTCTAGGTCAGTAGCAATTAACTTTACCAGTTTTGATTCTCTTGACACTCCCGTCCCGCCCAGGGCGGGAAAACTTATTTGATGATTTCCCATCTATATAAATAAAAATAAAAAATTTGGAGGATATTCATAAGAACTGCCTAACGCCATAAAATAATAATCCTGTTACCATTTCGATAGTCCAGATCGAATGTTGACTATAGTTAAAATGAGGTGACGGGTTGATTTTCAACATTTTTACTTACCTAAAGCTGATACAAATTTTCAAGAGACCACACTCGGGCTCAAAGCTGGTGAAAATGGAATGACTGTGAAAAACTATTCTCACGCAGTAGACGATTAATTTATTCTGTACCACGCTAGGTTCCAGAGAGTCTGGTTACATTTGCAATGCATATTCAATTGGAGTTCATACAGAAAGACGGAACTCAACCTCGTGAAAGTCATAAAAGACATTACTAAAGCAGTAAGTACGTAATATTTTCTAATTATTGTATAAAAAGTACAATATATTATAAGAAATTATAAGAGAAGAATTCACGCCTAAATCACTGAACCGATTAGTCTACATGCATGCAATTTATTCAGTCTCTCATAATCATTTGAATTTAAATAAATAAAGGTGAAATTTTTACAATTAATTACTACATAA
Source organism: Caradrina clavipalpis (assembly GCA_932526535.1). Classification (NCBI taxonomy): domain Eukaryota; kingdom Metazoa; phylum Arthropoda; class Insecta; order Lepidoptera; family Noctuidae; genus Caradrina; species Caradrina clavipalpis. Next base: position 7,576,670 of record OW052110.1, read on the forward strand.
AAGTTTTACGGTGTTGTATAACACATTTACATTTACGTAATGATTATAATAGATTTTACCCACTATTACATTTGTTGTTACTTATTAACATAGAGTGTAGTGTAAGTATGTCTGAATTTTTAAGGGATTATTGTCATTAGAACCCGCGAATATTAGTACAAAACCAGATTTGGTATAATCGCGGTACGTAAATATACAGGACTTCAGAACTTCGTCGATTGTTGCATTTGGTTTTATGAATGCAGTGACCGAGAAGGAGTCTCCCAAATAATCCTGCAGCATTTGTCTAAACCCATGTCCATTTTGGTCACCAAAAATCGTGACTCTTCCTCTTTTCACTGTTATCCATATTGTTTTGTTGAATAGTTTGTCGTTGTAATGTCTCCTCAGGGTGTACATTCACGGACACGTCATTTACAGTGTTCACGTTATTTCCAATTTCATTGCTCCTTTTGGGCCTCACGGTTAGTTCATTAAAATCTTCAGTATGAGGATTTTTGCTTAGTGTAGTTGTGTAGGCGCTAGGTGATTTTGCTCCAATAAAATTATTACTTTTTTCTAGTTTCTTCATGATTTACATCGGGGATTAAATTGGAGGCGCGGGGTGATTGTATTTCTGAAGTATAAGATTTTTCATCTCTTCCTTATTTGTAGTTTGAGCCATAGTGTGAGAGTTCTTTGTTTTTGTTGGCGTAGCGAAAATGCTATTTGGTAAGACATTCTTTCGAAGCGATCTTGGTGTCGTGTTCTTTCTATCGGACACGGTTACCTTTTTAAATGCATTATTAGTTGTCAGGCATTTATCCAGATCGACCTTTAATCTGAAATTTTCGCTATTTAGGTTCTTAATTTTCGTGTGTGCGGATTGCAATTCTGCTGTTAGCTTTTTGATTGTGTCATTTAAATTAATAATAGTGTCGCTTTCACTCAATGACAAATTTGGAACACTCATCATAGTAGTGTCCAGTAAACTTGAATTGTTGTAGTAGAGATTCTCCAGTGAACTAGACTTTTGTGGTTTTCTAAAAGTCACGTTATCTATGTCAGACGAACTCATTGGGTTGTTATGTACAATAATTAATTATAAGAGGATAGAAAAAGCGAACAGAGAATTCCGATCTTGGTTTTGAACGCGCGCTCTGTCGCACGCTACAAAACAAAAAAAGCAAAAAGAGAAATCCAATCCTGGTTTTGAACCCGCGCCTTATCGCACGCCGAAGTACTCGTTGACCACTGCACCACGTCGTCGCAACACCTCGGTGAATTTATTGAACTTGTTGTAAGAGTGACCGTTGCTGTTAAGTAGCGTGTTTGTGGCTTATGGCCATATAAGGTAATTTGCCGAACGCCGTGCACAAGACGATGATCCACACTCCAACACTCACACACTCACACACACTTCAACAAATAAAATAAAATGAATGTAAAAAAAGGTATATTTATGAATTAATGAATATAATAATGTATAATTAAATAAATAAATAAATGAATTAAATAGATATATTAAATAAGTAAATAAAGAAACCGTGTATGCATGCAAGTAATATTTTACCCTTATTTTTTTATTGTAATTCATTTATTCATTAAATACACATATAAATTACATTTTTAAATATTAGTATAAAAAATATAAAAACATTTAAAAATATAAAAAATAGTAGCCCACCGGCGCACGGTGGTTCACGCGCCCTACAAGCGCGGTCATAAATACCTTACTTTATTAAATTTGTTAAATGGGATTTTTTCTGAAGGGTAAATAATAAAAAAACACTTAACTAATGTATATCAATGCTTTATTTACATATTTTAATACATTATATACAATAAACTGTACAATATGTACTGTTTAATATAAATTTAAATAGTCAATATTTGAGATTTATTCTCCCTCGTTCGGAAATACATTAACGCTGTTCATGAAGGGGTTATCATTAAATATATATGTATTCTTTTGTATATTATACATATTATGTATGTACAACAAAAGGCAAGAAAACGAAAACCACAATTTATTTACAAACGTCATTATAACCACAACTAACTTAAATAACTACAACAACCAACCTAATTTCAATTAAAACTAAAATCTTACTAAATCTAAAACCTGCCTCGACATAACGTTCTTTTTTGTTACGGGGAAGTTTCCGAAGACCAGTAATGAATGGGTCTGAGCTGAGTAAAAGTCTGTTAAGTAAGTCCGTATTCGTGTGATCCCGTCTGAAGGCCTTATAATTTTTGTTGTTAGATTCTGCTGCCTCTTCGGATAATTCCCCGATAGATAATAAAGCATACTGTGCTACTTCAGCACCATGGATGAGGACTTTTTGAACGAAAGCTGGGAGATTATACCACGGATATCCTTATATTAAAAGTCGCGCTTAGACTTAACAAAAAGGGATAAGACCTCGTCCGCATTTAAATTCAGTCTTAAGCTAGCATTAGACGTATCAGAAGTATCGAGTAGCGCATTCACAGCAGAGTCATCTACTTAAGATAATTCGGCCAATCTTCTACGTTTCGAGCGCTTAGACAAATCTGAAAAGTATTTCTTGGGACGTCCGCGTTTGCAAGATGGCCCGGGCTGGTTCGCGTTTTCTTGAATGCGCTTCTCATTACCCCTTACTAATTCGACACATTCAATTTCATTTGATTTATTTCTATAGTCAATTTTCCGAAATCTATCAAGACTTTTACATAAATTGAGTATCTTACTATCTAAGTTCCTAATGTCTACATTTTCGACCTCATCCAATGAAGCTAGAATAATTTCCAACACGTGTAGGTGTTTTTGAGGAACAGTTCCAGTTATGGCAGACCGAATCTCAAAGAAATGCATTCGTGAGAAAGAACATTTAATCAAAGTACCTGAAAAATAAAAAATAACATATTACGTATGTTTCGTAGACCGTGCTACGTCAGAGCCTACGCAGTCGTAGAGGCTATATAGCAACTAAATACGCAAAAGCACGCAAAAAAACCTTTAATATTATCAAAATAGACAATTCAATCTTTAATATGAGATATGTGAGAATATTCGATTATGGTTGAAATTTTTTGTAGGTCTATGTGAAGTTAACTATAAGATACTTATTTGGTAGAAATACTGTGTGGCGTAGCACGTAAAAATACGTCATAATAAGTCAAATAAAACTTAAAAATATAACTAATTAGTAATAACATACCTTGATCTTGGAAATCCATGTCACAAACACCACTCAAAAACAATGCAATTCTGAGAATTCACAGTTACATAAACAGTAATGCTAATGAGTTACTGATAGGGCGAGCGCAACGTAATGATGTATTCACTTCGGAGGTAGAAAAATAAGTGATAATTAGGTAAAATGGGTGACATATTTATAGTTTAGGGTAGCTTGTTTATCGGTAAATCATTATAGATAATTAAATTGGGGGTAATTGATGATGAATTTTTTGCATTTATGACCTAAGGCGGAACCACAGTGCGGCGTCGGGAACAGGGTCCAAGCCACCGGCGGTCAGGGCTCCTGAGAAAGGAATCTCCTAACAATACGCGCCGTGTCTAGGAGTACCGCTTTCTGAATCAAGCCCTTGATGCAACTGCCCAACGAGAGCCTCCTCAGGTGTTGGTCGAGGCTCTTGGCTATTAAGCCATTGGCCGTCACAACTATTTATTGTAATTACTGTTAATGCTAATTTTAATTTTGCAATAAATAAAAGGCTTTTTATTTTATTTTATTTATTAAGTATTTTTAAATCTCTTGAATTAATTAGGTCTAATCAGATTTAGTTTCAGTTGCAGTTAGTTGCAGTTTTAGCCTATACACTTACGTAACTCTCTTATAGAAGACTAGCTCCTACCCGCGACTATTTTGATATATTATTCCACGGGATCCGTACATTTTTCCGGGATAAAAAGTAGTCGTGAAGGAAAACATCGCAATGAAAGCTGGACTTGTGTTATAATTAATTAATTCTGATATCGCCAAATCCGGATTCGGCAAGCTTGGTAATCAATGCTCGTTCCTTCTCTTAATGTGAAGAGGCCGTTGCCCTATAGTGGGAAAGTAATTGGTTACTCTGCTCGCTCATACTTGGCCCTCCCGTTAATTATGTGCTCCGTCTTACTGGTGAAATAAAAAAAGTAGAAGTACAGTCAGAGTTATGTTGGGATGATTGACCCGCCTTTGACACCCTCTCCTGAGCCTCAGCAGTTGCTGAGGCTAAAAAAAACAGTAAAATAACGTAGTCCGATTCAATTGAACCGGTCTAGATTATATTACTGTTTTTTTAAATGGTTTTTTTTTTTTATAAGCATCGTTAACGACCGGAACATAATATATTTAAACAAAGTCGCTTTCCACCGTCAGTACGCTGCGGTCGTTTCAATGCGTTTTCATCAATATACAGATTGATTCAAAAGTTTATAAGTTAGTAGGTATAGAACATTACGCTACGATAACAAAGGAGTCTCTCGCGATTTACAATGTTAACTATAATATTATTCTGTGTATTATTTTTATTCGCGTTGTGGTTTTGGTTGAGACCACGTCACAACATGTCACCACCAGTTTTCCCTGGAGCATTGCCGATCATAGGACATGCGCACAAGGTGATTTTAAACGCCCAAGGTATGTATAAGTGACTAAATTGTTATTATTATTCCAAGCTGTAAACGGACTGCCAGAAATTTACTGTTCCTTCTATGTTCTTGCACATACTATGTTTTGTCTCTGCATCATCCTAAGGTAGACTGGTAGAAAATGCCTAAGGCATTAAGTCCGCCTTTGTACGGTACATATTTTACATTTGTGCATAAAGTTTAATAAATAAATAAATGTGTCATCGTTGTGAATGTACTCGTAGTTCATAATTTCAACGTTTTTACATGAGTCAAGATGACCTAGTGGTTAAGCGCGCCCAGTTAAAGGCGTTAATCAGTGAGCCGCGAGTTCGAATCTCACATTTTGTCTTTTTGTTTTTACTCAATTTGAAGAAATTGACATAAATATAATATTCTTTATCTTGTTCGCTTTGTTCACACATTCCGTAAAATTAAAAGAGTAGGGGATTTAAGAAACAAGAAAACTAATAAAGAATTTAGATTTCTGTGAGGTAGACATGAGTTTTTTGCATATTTCGTTCGTCGTTTGGTTGTAGTTATTGGTTAGTGACGAGTGTTTTACTAGATAGCGGTATTGTAATTCTCAAAACGCAAGCAAATAATTTTACTGAGACGAGGGCGACTATTACACTAGTTTACATGAGTTTTGTTCATGACATGGAATATATACGGTTATGTTACTTTGGGTGTCCACATCTCCGAAAAAATATTTAAAAAAATTCAGCACGTCAGAATTTTGAAATATTTATTAAGAACATTTTACAAAAAACTTCGTCTAAATAAGCAATAGACAGTTGAAAATGGGAAATGTAAGCTCTTTTTTATGAATATTTTCATATGTATCTCTCACAACAGACCAACAAGTAGTCATATAGCATATTTTGGTCCCAAAAACTTTGATAATTTTGCTCATACGATTTTAAATCTTGATGAAATCACTCACCGTGTTCATTACTCACACTACCAAGATTTTTTGGAAAAAAATCTAAATGGGAATGCAAAAAATGAATTGTCTGTGACATATTTACTCCCATACGCTCATAATGTTGCAATAGATTTTCAACAATTTGTTTGTAATTATCACTTTTTTTATTTCAACTTCCGCAATTTCCGCTATTACAGCCTGGAGCTAAGTAATTCCGCTTTTGACTTAGACAACTACAAATCTCTTATAACATCGTTGAGTTCAGATTGGGTTATCTTAATATGTAAACTATCCTCATGATCAAAAAGTTATCTGAGCTTGATTGTTCACCGTCACTGTGCTCATGCGTTGTAATACTACCTACTTGTTGTATCTATGTGAATTTGGTCACTTCAGCCAGGTGGTGTGGGAACTGGTAAATCCTCTGATTAAAGCTTAGTCACTGAAGGAATGTCTGCATATTTGATTATTTATTTTTGTTAAAACCAGAAGGGTTTGTTAAACAAAAGTAACAATCGGTTACGTGATTAGTTGGCTCCCTCCATATCATTGGTTTACCAAATTTCAGTGATCTGTTTTGACCTGAATACCAGGAGCTGAGGATCAATTTGCTATTAGTGCAAATCACATAACCCAGAACCCAATTTTTATCTTGATTTGACACCGAAATCAAAAATAATGTAAATAGGCTTCTTGCAATGGTTTTGTTACAGGGAAACCATGATTTAACTGAACAATTTTCCCACAAACATAACAAAATCGATTTGGATGTAGTTTACAGCCTCTAGATGACATATTTATACAAAAATAAGACATTCAAATCACACAGGTATTTGCAAAATCGAACGATAAACCTATTTAAACAATTGCGGGTAGATAAAAATCAAAGACCTCTATATCTCAGAATTGTGACGTGCTACAAAAAATATAAAAATATTTTTTTAACTACAGTCCATAGCCTAAATAAATAATATATGATTCATTTCATGAACAAAAAAATAATATTTTTTTGTAAACTAGTGTTATTAGGCTGCATAAAAGTGATCTCAATTAATATCTTATGAAACCGGACTGAATGTGAGTATTATATTAACGAATTGTAAATTAAAGTTTTATTTGAAATTTATACCTAAGATTATTTGGTGGCGTTTGGATTAATTCCTATTATTGATTTTTTTTTAATCTATAATGACGCCATAAAAAAGTCGTGTTTATTATGGAATTTATAAATGAATAGTTTTAATATATTAAAATGATATTGTTATTTAATATAACAATATCATTTTAAAATATCATTAAATTATATAAAAAAATAAGTCACTTTAGTATTTTGTTATAAATGCCTAATATTACTTTTTTTGTTTCAGAGGAATACTATTATTAGTCTCTGGATCAAGAAATACGAGGAGGAGGATAGATGATGATAGCCTTGCTACCATCTACTCACAGCTCAAGCGGATGCGCTGTGACGACAAAATTAATTATGGTGGTTTCGCATGAACGAGACACTGCTTACAAACTGTTCGCCGCCGTGCTCTCATGCTAAAGGCTTGCATCATTCAAGACCAGCTAAAAACCTTTCTTGACAGAAAGGCATAAACCAGAAAAAATACATTTCGTTTTTAATAAGTGGGGATCAAGTGCAACAGTGCTACCTATGAAGAAGTATTAGACAGTGTTACCTACTGTGCGCAAAATTTAATAACCTGGATGTTTCAGTTTTAATAATTAGATGGTGTAACTAAATATTTAGTAATAATTACAAATGTATTCGTAGATAGTTATTTAATGATCTTAAATTGAGGTTTAGTTTCAATCATCTTTTCATCAAGAAAACGAATACTTAAGCTATTACCTCAATAAGTTTATTGTGACGTTACATAAAAAAAAACCTGTTCATAAAGTCTAAATTATAATTTAGTTTACAATAAACTCTGCTGAATACCGATTCAGAAACTTAATTTGTCAGTATCACCAAATTTATTTGTATTATTAAAATATCCTTCTCTTATTACCTATGTTATTATAAATTTTATTAATTAAGTGGGTATTCAACAAAAAATCTTATGAACGATTACAAGAGAAATTCTTTTATTTCTGTAGGAATGTGACGTTACAATTCTCATAAGTTTGTTAATTTTAAAAATAAATGTTTGTTTTCACATATCACGCCTTTTTTTTCCTACTTCCAATTCCAAAAAGTTAAACTAAAATCACATAAAAAGTTAAATAAATAATACAATAACTAATATTTGCTTCTATTTAAAAAAAAAAAAATAAGCATGAATACGTTATAATTTAACATAAACCTAACAAGTTTTTGCTGTTTTTTTTTTTTACTTTTATACTATTACGGTTTCAGAGAAACAAAAAACAGCCACACATAGCATATAAGGGCTCCCGCACACGGGCCACCGGCCACAACCACAAAACGTCGCCACTGGCATATTTCCTGTAATTTTCATACATTTTATATGGACTCGCCGCACACGGTTGGCGCCGGTGGCGGCCACACGCCACAAATCGTCGCAGCTTGCTTCTTGTGGCCTGCACCGGCCACTAAACGCCGACACAAAAAGCCGCCACACGCCACTCGCGCGATTCCGCGCCCCTCTCTCCCTTACCTCAATAACCCTGTTAGAGTCGCATGTTGCTGTCGTGGTGCTTTAATCCAGCATATAATAGAGCATGTAATCCCCAAAACGTATCTATGCTCAAACGAAAATGTTTGAAAAACTTTTTTGGATGGTTTAGAAGATTATCGAAATGTTCGTTGTATTTGTATACATGTTAAAATTGGAGGTATCCAATAACTACGGTTTCGTCTTCTACGACGACGTCTTGTTATTAAAAGTAGCGCAATTAAACCTTCTTCGTCCGAGTCCATTATGATACTGCATGTCTGGGTTAAAAAAAGTAGCAACCACCGACCGCAAGTGTCGGCCATCGGCCACAAGTGGCTGTCGCGCGCTTCAGCTACTTTTGTGGCCGCGTCTTGCCTCTTGTGGCGGCGTTTGTGGCTGTCGCGTGTGGCCCGTGTGCGGCAACACTAAGATTTGAACTCAAGCTTCCTAGATCCTGACCCAGCTGAATCCGGCAATCGGCTACGAGCGCATATTTGATTAACGCAAAATTTAGCACCGGTATGGTATGGTAACTGCTCGGGCATAGGTTCGGGTATGACCGTATTCTACATGCAAAAGAAATATAATGCCATTTCGCGTAGTGCGACGATAGTTTATTAGTGTGTGTTATCCGTGGAATGTTGAGACTTTGAGACGGCACTCGTTAGCACACACGCGCACGCACTGACTGAATCGCGACAGTGTTCATAGCAATATAATCCTTAACGTGCCTATGCACTTCCGAGCGCTTACTGTACATCATAATGTAAATGTTTACAGACATGTGGAATTTCGAGAAAAACCTTTACAACTACTGTTTGCAGAATAAAGATTTAGTGGAAGTCCGCGTCGGCCCCAAATCTGTGTATAGTAAGTTTATTCTCTTCTTTTTCATGTACCTGTCCATTTTTTAATTTCATTGGTTTTTTAATTTCAACGGCCCACTTGATGTTCAGTGGTCACCGCTGTAATATCATAGACCTTGCAAATGACTTGCCACCCCAAAGACAATGTTGAAATGTCTGATGTGCCTTTAATTTCACCGGCACCCACACCCTTCAAATCGGAACACAGCAACGCTGCTTTGCGACAGACGGACTAAATTTGAAAACTTCACTTGACCTTTGAAGTAATTATTTATAAAATCTTGCATTTTAACTAATACAGTTTATTATTGTACAGGACAATTATTACGTCCACAACGTTCACTGTGCAAATTAAATTTACAACTCGTTAACTCGTCAACACAAAAGTGGGCTCAGAACACTGCCTTTAGTCTTCCGCGTTACTGCGTTCAGTCACAACTCTGTAGCATTCCGTCATAGTATAAAGAGGGGAAGTAGGCTATCTCCGGCCCAATCCGCGATATAATTGCCTACTGTCTCAGGGTTGTCACTTTTAGCTAAATTTTAATTCAGTATTTATAAATTGGCAAGGGTCGGGAAGTTGTATTTTTTACTTGTATTGTCTGGGTTTGTGAGGTCGGTTTTACGACGTTTAAACGATTATTATTATTACACATTTATTGACTAAACGCAACATTTATTGAATAAATTGACAGATCAAAGGTACCTAATGTATAGGAAGTATAGACAGAGGAAGTAGGTAGGTCTACCTACTTCCTCTGTCTGATATAAAACTAATACTTACAACAAAAACTAAGTAGGTAAGTAGGCATCTCATCATCAAGTAAAAATTATATGCTAAAATAAGTGACTTGTTTACCTTTCCTGTTCAATAGCTAATCTGAATAGAGATAATTCTGGAATCGATGAATTATTAAGACAACCCAACACACAGCAATACGTTCTCCTGCGATTATCACACATTTTTCATTCATTAAGCGGTGCCGGAAACCCGTGACGCGCGAATCTCATGCGGTGTTAGCCCCGACTGGCGCACTGAGAAACAGGTCGAGATTTTGTTAAGTGTGCGTGCGGCAACGCGTAGATACTATGACGCACACATACAAGCCGCGCGCGCTGCGTTTGTATGAAGATAACTTACTTCCCTTCTTTATACTATGATTCCGTGTACTATAAAGGAGAACTGAAAACAATGGTCTACAAGACCAATTGTCTTTTTTTATACAGTTCCGTTTCAAGTAGCAGCCGTTTTATAAAATTCTGATTAAAATAAAATGAAGTACAAAACATTTTTATTGTTTTAGTTATTACAGATCCTGACGACAGCGTTACGGTGGCAAATAAATGTTTGGAAAAACCATATGTGTACAAATTCCCAAAGGAGATTTTTGACAGGGGACTTATTTCTGCCAATGGTAAGTAGCTATTCGACGTGAGACAGTCAGTATGTCTTGTTTTATGACATACAGTCGCTAGGCCCTCTCTCCCTTAATCTAGAAAAGTCTATCTCTCACTCTTCTTCTTCTTCTTGTATAAAAAGATGTCTGCCATGAATAATTGGCTCTGTTCCCTTTTAATTACAAAATTTTTCGATGTTTTATTATCTTTAGAGACGAAATGGAAGCAACATCGGAGACTTCTAAATCCAGCTTTCAATCTGCAAGTGCTGAATACATTTGTGGACATTTTTATAGCCCAGGCCAAGAGTCTTGTCGCACAGTTGTCTAATGAAGTAGGAAAAGAACCGTTTGATGTGCAGCCGTACTTGATTAAAAATACGTTGGCAACTGCGTGTCGTAAGTACAGTCATCATTTCTTTGTAACGCGAGACACACATTTTATTTAATAAGTTAAGCATTTGGTCCGCCTGCAATAGGTGAGCCAAATCCCGCCTGGATAAAAGCTAAAGCGGCATTGTGCAGTTAAACTGAAAAATACCGTGTGATTTAACAGTTGTAGGGCATGCTAGAGTACCCTGTCTTCCGAAGGATGGAGGACGTTCATGAAAACTGTCTCACGCCATAAAATAATAATCGTGTTACCATTTCGATAGTTCAGACCGAATTTCGATTGTCGCTAAAATGAGGTGACGGTTAGATTTTCGTCATTTTTATTTACGTGATGCTGATACAAATTTTCCAGAGACCACATTCGGGCTCAGAGCTGATGAAAAAGGAATAACTGTGAAAAACTATTCTCACGCAGTCGACGATTTATTTATTCTGTACCACGCTAGGTTCCAGAGAATCTGGTTACATTTGCAATGCATATTCAATTGGAGTTCATACAGAAAGACGGAACTCAACCTCGTGAAAGTCATAACAGACATTACTAAAGCGGTAAGTACGTAATAATTTCTAATTTTTGTAGTAGTCTTGACAAAAATGGCAATTATATTGAGGGGAGTTATAAGAGACGAGAAATATTTTTTTTTGTTGGGGTTATGATGCGATAGTTATAACAAATTCTAACAAAGTGCCACTCTTTAAAAAGAAACCTAAGATTAATTAGTACCCTTCATTATTATCATTGATTTATGTCCTCACAAAACAAGCAAATTAATAAAATTTTATACCTTCAGAATATTTTTTTGTTAAGAGAATGTGTATAAAAATGGTATTTATATTTTTGGCAAAACTGACGTATTTATATATATTTGGCAAAACTGACTTATTCATTCATTATATTTCAGATAATCACTAAACGTAAAACTGAATTGAAATTGATTGACAGTTCAGAGCAGACTGGAGAAACTGCATCAGGTAAAACATAATAAATATCTGTGGGAACTAGATTAAGGAAACGAATGAAAAGAATGCAAAATGTTTATTGATTATTCGTCTACTTAATTTTAATAAAATATCATTCTGTAAAAATCGAATAAGTTCAATCTAAAACTTGACTAGTCTTTCAGTCGTTATTTATAATCTTCCGTCTAAATATCTCTTATGTCATTCTAAGCATATGTTTTAGCATACGCCATCTCTCTCATTCACTTCTTAACGTCTTGCTATTTCATGTAGTCAAGTTCTCATCAACATAATTATATTCATAATTATATATTTTTAGTTTGCGTTTCTCTTTCAGAAGACTGCCCCGTTGGTCTCGTGGTCGCAAGCGCGACTTATGAGCGTGGGATCCCGGGTTCGATTCCCAGGTCGGGCAAAAAGTGTTAATGGGTTTTTCCATTTGCAATTTCTCAGTAACAGCCCGGAGTTTGGAAAGTTGGTAGTGTGACACCCCCGTGCCTCGGAAAGCACGTAAAGCTGTTGGTCCCGGCTGTCATTCGTAGGTCTTCGATAGTTGTTACGGATAGTCAGTAGCCAAGAAGTCTGACAACCAGTCTAACCAAGGGGTATCGTGTTGCCCAGCTACTGGGTTGTGGAGGTCAGATAGGCAGTCGCTCCATGTAAAACACTGGTATTCAGCTGAATCCGGTGAAACTGGAAGCCGACCCCAACATAGTTGGAAAAAGGTTAAGCAGATGATGTTTCTCTTTCAGAACAGTTTAAACCATTCATAGATCAAATGCTAGACTTAGCTGATAAAGAAAATGCCTTCTCTGAAGATGAGATTAGGGAGCACTTGGATACTATGATAGCAGCCGCATACGACTCTACAGCTACAACACTAACATTCATTATGATAGTGATTGGTTCGCGTCAAGATGTACAAGAACGAATCTATAAAGAGTAAGTTATGAATGAAAAGAGAGGGCCAGTGTAGGTATCAGTGGAGTGGATGCTTTACTGCATTTTTTTGATGCCGAGTTTACAGACTGCTTAGGTGCTATTAGTGCTCTAATAGAGGATAGTAATGTAGAGCAAATGTTTGTGTTGGGTGATTTTAATGCACATCCTAGTGAGCGCTTCTGTGAATAGCTCCTGAACTTTTCATGCGATCAAAGTTTGATCTGTACAGATTTAAAACTACTTAACTCAGATAGTTGCACATTTATTAGTAAGGCATTGTAAAAAGTAGTTAGACCATTGTGTTGCTACCCAGGCAGCCGTCATGAGTATTTCAGATATCTATCTAACACATGATATAGGTATATTGGTCTGATCACTCATCCACTAGTCATTAAGTGTAATCTGAATGTGATATTGCATAAAACAGAAGTTAAAACCCCACCACATATAAAATATTTTGTGGGGATAGAAAAGAATCTCAAGTTAATATATACCATGATATACAATGTGGAATTTTATAATGCTACCTGGAGGCAAAGTACTCTAAATTCTTAAGTTAGCAAATTTTACTCAAAGGAAACATTCCTTTATTTTTAAAAAGGAACAAAACTGCATTTGTATAATTTTGAAAATACGCTTGCCACACTCGGGAATCGACCAACTAAAATCCTAAAAAATAGCCTCCTGTACTTTTATGGCACTAATCGATAGGGTCAATCATAAGGGTCAAATGATACTTCTGTGTATGCCTGTTTCCTGGATCTCAGCAAGGCCTTTGATCTAGTGGCATATGACGTTCTATGGCAGAAATTAGAAGGAACCGGGGTGCCACAGGAGTTGGCATCACTCCTGAAGTATTGGTATCTTAACCAGGAGAACCGTGTTAAGATGACTTTCGGATGCGAGCAGGTTGGAGTGTGGGGTGCGACAGGGAGGATTGAGCTCATTCAACCTGTACGTAAACGCCCTGATTGAGGAGCTTAGCGGCATGTATATCGGATTGTGGACGATGTTTGTTGCAACAATTTCAGTTACGCGAGCGACATGGTGCTCCTGGCTCCCTCGATCGGAGCTCTCCGGAAGCTACTCGCAGTTTGTGAGTCCTTTGTAGCTTCACACGGTCTCATGTATAATGTAAAGAAATCTGTTGACATGGTTTTTAAATTAGGTCCCAATACTCCACCTGAACAACCACTTATTCTGAATGGTGAGTCTTTAAAGAGGGTATAGAAGTTTAAGTATCTCGGGCACTGGGTAACCGAAGATTTAAAAGATGATTTTGATATGGAAAGGAAACGCAGAGCGTTGTCAGCTCGGGCGAATATGTTGGCGCGCAGATTCTCCCGGTGTACGGACGAAATCAACATTACTTTATTTAATGCGTATTGCACCTCACTGTAGACGGGGAGTCTGTGGGCTAACTACACGCAACAGGCGTACAATGCTCTGTGGATCCAATTTAATAATGCGTTCAGGGCGCTGTTGCGGTTTCCACGTTTCTATAACACACACAGACGGCTTTGCAGCTTTATGGCGCAATAAGACCGCGTCATTTATTAGTCGGTTGCGTGGAAGTCACCACAGCATCTCGAGTGCCATTACTGCTAGGCACGATTGTCCCCTGACCCGGGTGTTAGTGCAGCGGACCAAGTCCCAGTTTACTATTTTGTATCAGTTTATGTCTCATGTATGGATCAAAGTTATCCGAATAAATAAATTTTATTATTATTATCAATTGCCTCGATGGCCTAGTAGTGTTAAGCGTGACTGCTACGCTAGAGGTCTTGGGTTCGATTCCCAGGTCGAGCAATAAGTGGTTTTGGGTTTTTCTCAGTAGCAGCTCGGAGTTTGGATTTATGCCCGGTTAATGGCAATAGGCTTGCCCCCTATTACATGGGACCTAAATATACCGGCGAACTGTGGGTGTGCATTAGTACACCTCTGCCTAGCCCTTCGGGAAATACAGGCGTGATGGTATATTTATATATTTATTTTTATATTATCATTTACTATATCACAATAAATGATGTGATAACTGATGATCGTTTTAACTGTTTTTGAAAATTTCGCAAACAGGTTACAAGATGTACTCGGAAATCAGGAGAGAGACTTGACCAGACACGATCTTCCAAAGCTTGTGTATATGGAAGCGGTGATTAAAGAAGTTTTGAGATTGTATCCTCCAGCACCAAGGATCGGAAGATGTTCATCCACAAGTGTTCAGTTGAGTATGTGTTTTATTTTATCAAATTTGTGAGCTGGGTCAGGGGGTTAATTCAAGTACTCAAATATAACGTTTGCATTTAAATCTCAGTCTTAATCTATTAGGAATCCCTCAATGTCACCTACATTTTTAACATTATATAATAATACCACTTACTTGGAACAGCTTCTTTCAATCACTGTAGACCGAAAATATTTATATCCTATGAATAGTTCTAGAAGCGGTCACAAGAAAACAACCCATAAACTTGAAAATACCGCCCGTAGAAAAAAATAAAAATGTATGTCTTTAATCACAAAGGAGCATACTTTTCTATGCTATATTATAACTAATTAATTACGTTTTCACGCCAAGAGTTTTTTAAACGCATATTTTTTAACCAATGTCTACAAAAATTTCGTTATAATTTTCTAGAGTTCTGCAGTGAACATTAAGGGAACTTGTAGTTTTGCCATATCTCTGTTGCTGTCTTATATGTACAGTGAGGACGAATTTTCTTTTCTTGGCTATCCCATGGTGTCACGTAGGCAGTTGAAAAAATTTAATAGGTATTTAAAAACCATTTATCGATACAGCGATTCGTTTGCGAAATATTAATCTTTTGAAGTGCTAATATTTATTAGAGAGAAATAAGAATGGCTTTGGATAGTAACAAAAAAGGATAACTATCACAACTAAGTAGGCTTTATCTGCGGCTTCTCTTCGAAGGTCGCTGGTGTTACCCGACTTTCTGAAATACGGGCTGTGTCCGCAGCATCAGCAAAATATGATCGTTAGCATAGTTATAAGGAGCACTTTTAATGTTCGGCCTATTTCCGTGCCAGAAGGCATCGCATTCTAAATGATGGTACAAAGAAGGAAGCGCCGTCATAGAAACACTAGGGAACGGGTAATGGTAAGTAATATTAATAAGTTAACGAGTAATGCGTGAAAACACAGAACCCTACACTGCTTAGAGGCCGACACGTACTCGGCCGATTGTTAATTACGATAATTGGCCTTCAAATTATAAATTAGGTAAAAATAAATTATTAGGTAAAAATTCTAAATTCAAGTAGGCATTGTTATTCATCAGATTTCTCCAACCGAAACCAGCGCTGTGGTTTCGTGTCTCGTGCACGGCCCACGGCTTTATGCTGAGCGTCAGCCTTTTCGCGTGGTAGTGGCTCATATAGATTATTGTTATTGTTATTTTTTATTTTTGTGTTGTGCGTCGCTTTCGCAAGAATAAATGTTTTTTCTTTCTTTTCTTTCTTCTCATCACTAGTATATATTTATTTCTTTGGCACGCTCTGTAGATTAAAAGTCTTTATGGATTTTAGCCTGAGAGGTGTCATCAGATTCGTCTTGATTGGGAAAGTGACACCAGGGATTTCAAATATAACAAAAATATAAATGGTCGATTCTTGGCGCCATGTAATCTTAATTTCTTTTTTCTAATGATGATTTTTTATAACGACTTCTTAATGTTCTTTCTGCATTTCAGAAAATTACATATTACCATCGCATGGTAATTTCTTGATATCGGTGTACGGTATTAACCGCCATCCGATGTGGGGCGCAGATGCCGATCAGTTTAGACCAGAGCGTTGGCTGGACCCTGCCTCCCTGCCTGAAAATCGCAGTGCATTTGCTAGCTTCAGCCTGGGCAGAAGAAACTGTATTGGTAAAGATTGATCTTATGATTTTGAAGTTAAAAAAAAAATGCTATTGCGTCATATCATTCAATAATTCAACGTGGTTATTTAAATTTCATTTTAAGCTCTTAAAAATCTGAACGAAAATATTCTTCTTTCTCAGGCAAATTATATGCCATGATGGCGATCAAAACAAGTCTTGCATACATTACGAAGGCATATCGTGTCAAAAGTGATATAGAACAGTTAGTGATGCGGTGTGATATACTCCTGAAACCAGTGTCTGGACATGAAATAAGTTTGGAATCAAGAACACAAAACTAAAGATGTTATTCATTTCTTCAAATTCATTATATTATATAAATTAAACCAATAAATCCTCATTATCCTAACTATTATTATAAATGCAAAAGTAAATTGTTTGTTTCATTGTTACCCATTTACGCCTAAATCACCGAACCGATCATACTCAAAATTTTGCATAATATACGTTGTCAGGTGTACAGAAACGAACATAGGGTAGGTACTTTTCATACCCAAAAAAGTACTGTCCCCGAGGAAAACAGCATTAACTTTCCCAAGATAATATATAGCGCCACATGTTGTTCGAATCATGATTGAATTTTAAATATATCCGACATTTACGTAGAAGAATTCGTGAGCTAAAGCTAGAAATAAAAACCATGCGTCATTCGGAACACTTCTCAACATCGCCCAATAGTGATGAGAGCCCTATAATAATTATGAAAGCTCCTCAAGCCTCCTCAAGCTCCTCAAGGGTACTTCATTTCAATTTATGGCAGCTGAGTTCAAATCCAGCGCGAAAATAGTTTTTTTTGTTCGTTTTGTCTTTTTAACCAACTTCAAATGAGACATGACAAAAAATGAGGTGGTTTCTTAATTCGACCGTAAATAATAAAATGCTTTTATCATGATGTGTTCGCGGTTAACTTCGTCCTTTATGAACCGAATGTTTTTTTTTTTGTTGGAAAGGAGGTATTCCAAAGGTTGTGCCATGATAAGAAAACCAGGGTCTGATGATGGCATCTTAGGGAAATCGATGGGTACTTTCGAAAATCGTAGGAGCAACTAGTGCCTTTGTTCATTTTTCATTAAGTATTTTCATTAGTTTACAGCAGCTACCTTGTGTTTGAAGTTTATGCATTTATATCGATAAGAACGTTACGTGGTGTTTTGTTATTTTACGTAGTATTACCGTTCTTTCATGGATTTGGATGACAGGATGTTGATACTAAAAGCGAAAAACAGAAAACTTTTTTAAGTACAAAAAATATAACTTTTACGCCTTCAAAAACTAAAAATTTTAATATAACTTTAGCTTTGGAAGTCGAACGAAGGCAATACGAAACTACAAACGAAACGGACTTCCAAAACTAATGTTATTTTCACTTTTTAGCGGTAAAAAAGGTTTATCGGTAATCTAGTGCCCTTTGCGTTCCGGGGGCGTGGTATCTCTTTCGAGCAACCCGCAGCCCCGGCAGGCATCAGCCCTGAGTGGCCCATGACCTCCACGGTTGGAATGCTTGACCGGGAAGTTAATACAATGTAATAAGGTAAATTTTTAATCTTTAAGTAGCCACCCGTTTTGGACAATATAAATGATCATTTAGTCAGAATACTCTGTTAATATTAATAAATTATGCTAGTTAACCAGTCTTTCCAAGACGTTTCCAGTAACTGGGTTGTGGAGATCAGAAAAGCAATCGTTCCATTTGAAATATTGGTACTTAGGTACAGCCGGTTAGACTCGCCGACCACGACATAGATGGTAAAGGGCTAGTCAGGAAATGATTACAATGGTTAAAATGGAGACAATGCAAAGCTATGTCAATCAAACTTTAGAAGACCTAGCACGAGTACGCAGGTGGTAAAGTAACATTTTTGTCCAGTCGATTTTTAAGCTTATTTTCTTATTAATTGTTCACTCTGGGATGGCAACGCATGTACGAGGCATCTGTAGCAGATGTCTATTGGCGGAGGTGGTTACATAACATTTTTTGGGTGTTAACGGCCAATGTCATTGTCGGAGCGCCTACTGCTTTCATAGAAGCAATTTTACTACCCATTGATTATGATGCTACGAACATTAAGAGCCTGTCCAGATGAGGCGTTTTACGCGCGAGTCCACTCGCGCGTAGGCCCTCGTTGCCTGAGGTAACGCGCGAGAGCATCTGGACGGGATGATGTAGCTCTAGTATCTCGAGCACGCGCGAGTGCTTACGCGTGAGTGGACTCGCGCGTAAAACGCCTTATCTGGACAGGCTCTAAGTTTAACTGTACTTTGTAACCTCTCACTCTGATTTTTGTCATTGTATAGATTAAACCATATTAATTCTACTCGACTGTTCTAAATTATTTCTACACCTTTGGAAACTTCTACAGTCATAATAAACCAGTCAAGAATGTGTCGGGTCCCGTTTAATTACAATTAAAAAAATAAAATGAGTTAAAATTTAACCTATTTTTTAAAATATACTCATATTCAAAACAGAACATAAATGATCAATTTGTAAACGTGACATTTATAACATTCAAATAAATTATTAAGTCGATCGTCGAGACTCGACTATATTACTTGCCAAAGGTGATGGCTAAATGGCTGCCCCCGGGGCAACAAGCACTTGAAATGTATATGAATCTTACATAACCTCATGATATTTAAAAAATCATTCATGAATTATGAAGTGTGTAATACTTTCCTAGCACTTTCCTGAAATATTAAACATAATAAAGTATCTCAATTGCTTTTTAAGCTATTTTTGTTTGACAGAACATGTTTGACATTTCTCCATATTGGTAAAAGATTAAACAAACCGTTGCTAGGCAACAGATTTTTTGGCAGTTAGAGGCAGTTGTAAACAACCTTTTCCAGTCATGTGTTATTTCCACATATATTATTAAACCTAACATGGCTAGTACGTGCTCTAAATGCGAGTTTGTTTGGTTGTTACTTTATCAGGTTATGTTATAAAGAAAAAGCCGTCAGAACCGTATAACTCGACCTAATTATATAACCTCCTTTCGTTAAAAAAAGATCTTGCTTTTTTAAAACTATAACACACAGAATTGTGTAAAAAGCATAATGCACTAATCTTAAAAATAAATCTTAAGTAATATTGCAAGTAAAAAAAAGTAAAAAGCATTTTTGTATGTTGACTTGATAAAACGAAACGTGGGTCTTCCATACTTAATAGCATTATAATAACGCACATAACATGCGATTGATTTTAAAAGTAAATTAACATAAGGTATGCTGTATTATAACTTATATCGATTTTATTTGAAAAGAAAATCTTAATTAACGAAAATGTTTTGAATACCTGAATTTTGTGATGAAAAACTTTTTCATTACAACCATTCGCTTAAAAATATACAACCTCATTTTCGTTTTTATTTTATTATTTTTCGAGAATGTCAAAGTGTCAGTTGGAGAAAATTATATACTGTCACACACAGCTTCTGTCCTTTTTAGGCAATATTATTTTACCATTTATTATTATTCCCTAAAAGTACCTGAAACTTGTTTTACATGAAATACTAATATTTAGCCATTCAGCATTACATTGTGCTAGGTAGCATATTTATATATTACTGTGGGGCAGTGGGGCAGTGGTCGATACTTCCATTTAGCCATCTCCTTTCATAGGTCTAGGTCAGTGGCAAGTACCTCTACCAGTTTTGATTTCCTTGGGTTGTTGTACATTCGTCACAAAGTTAATTCGTCACATTTTGAAAAATCCATACTTAGAATGTCAATTCGTCACATGTATTAAAATAAGTGTAAATTCGTCACAGGTGCATGAGGGTTATTGTAAAATAGACACAAATCCTAGTCGCACAAGTTGTCCACTTTGAAATGGCCGTGAAAAACGTCATAAAACAAGTGTTTCCCATGTTACATTATAATGATGAGATTTCATTTCAAATAAGCTTTTGCCAGTTAAGCACATGCCCTACACCTGAATGACATAGAAGAGAAAAGGCACTTAGCCATGTGTGCTGCATTAGCACATAAAAGGAATAGGACATTGAATACGCTTGGTTCATCGACGATGTGACGAATTTACAATAAACAAAATTAATATATTGAGAATTATGACGAGTTTACCACATGCTTTTTTTCGTGGCAAATTTACTATATGACGAATATACAACAACCCATTTCCTTGATGTTATCGAAATACGCTTTTTGCGGCATAAACGGTCGTATCTCCTTTTTTTCTAGTTAACTAAGAAATTTGTTTTTTTTCGCAGCTTCAAGGGATTGTAGCACTTATATGGTTGCCGTATGTGGTTTTAATTTCAACGCGATACCTCTACGCTTTCCCGAGATAAAGAGTGGTGTAAGACAGACAGACAGATTGACGAAAGGACAACAAAGTGATCCTATACGGGTTCCGGATTTTCATTTTGAGGTAACGGAACACTAAAAATGACGAAATAATAATGTCAAAGTTCAGAATTCATAATTATAATTAAAATAATGTTGTTATATACGTCACACAACTAATGACATTTAATATAAATAATTTTTAATGGAATCTGTACGAAATGTTGATTTTCTACGTAGATTTTATAAATTAGCCGACTATTACTCGTAAACTTGTAAAACCTTTTAGCTGTGATAGTTTTCCTTTTAAGTTCGTAAAATACACAGTTACTCTTACATCGTTCTGGAACCGAAAGACATAAGCTCTATTATAATAACAATAAATAACAAAAATAATATACCTATTTAACATGGAAATTTCAAATTTTTTTTTTTTTTTTTGAGAACTTGTATTACCGAACGGTTCATTCAAATGATTTCGTAGATACGGCCTTCAAACATACGTAACTCCCTTTTATAGTAGACTAGCTTCCACTCGCGACCTCGTCCGCTTCAAACTTGATATATTATTATCCCACGGGAACCGTACATGTTTTCGGGACACTACAACCTATTTCAGTGCCAATTTTTTTCCAGATCCGTTTAGCCGTTTTAAAGTGAAAGAATAATAAACATCCACCCGTTTACAATTGCTTTTTCCAACTTTTGAAATTTATTGTATTTACATTACTTTTTCGCTGCTCTGAATGCCATGATGGTCTCGCCTCTCATACATAAGGTATCGGATATACATATATTATATAGGTTCGAAATCGGGCAAATATGTCTTGATCATCATTGACGTTGGCGAAAGAAAACATCGCGAGGAAACCTGGATTTGTGTTATAATTAAAATAAGTCTGTAGTCGCCAATTCGCCTTTAGCAAGCGTGGTGATCATAGTTTCGGAAGGTTCCTGCACCTCATCGGGTGGGAGGAAACGCCCGGGTGTCACTATTGTGAGGATCGAGGACACGGTGGAGCATTCGTGTTCTACGCGCGCCTCAAAGAGATGTCAGCAAACTTGGAAGGGGCCACTGAGGGCCGATACCTGCCGGGGCTGCGAGTTGTTCGAAAGAGATACCGCGCCCCCGGAACGCAAAGGGCACATGAAGGAACATAGACGGGTTTTGGTCAGTAAAAGTCTGACACTCCCTCCCGCCCCGCCCAGGGCGGGGGAAGTAATTTGATGATTTCCCGTCTATAAAAAAAAATAATTGCTCGTGCTTTCTCTTTATGCCGTTGCAGTTGCCCTGCAGTGAGGCAGTTTAATAGGCTGGTGTTGTAATTCTGCTCGCTCATACCCGGCCCTTACGTTAATTACGTGAACCATTTTACTGGTGAAATAAAGTAATAGAAGTGCAGACAGAGTTATATTGATATGTTTGACCCGCCTTTCACCCCCTCTCCCGAGCCTCAGCAACTGAACCGACCTAGATTATTTTGTTAATATTAATTTGTATCACAAGTCTAGTTATTTCTTTTTATCTAATGTGCATCTCGCAGAAGTTGTTTACTGCTCAACCGGTCTAGCTAATGACCGCGACATTATATTTAAACAGAGTCGCTTTCCGCCGTCTTTCAATGCGTTTTCATCAATAATAGAGTGACTCAAGATAAACGATTATAAGTATAGAACACTACGCTACGATAACAAAGGAGTCTCTCGTGATTTACAATGTTAATTATAATATTATTGAGTGTTTTATTTTTATTCGCGTTTTGGTCATGGTTGAAACCACGTCACCCCAAGTCACCACCGACGTACCCTGGAGCATTGCCGATCATAGGACATGCACACAAGCTGATTGTAAACGCCCAAGGTATGTATTAGTGACACAATTGTTATTATTATTCCAATCTGTAAATGGACCGCCCGTTGGTCTCGTGGTCGCAAACGCGACTGATGACCGTGGGGTCCTGGGTTCGATACCCAGGTCGGAAAAAGTGTTATTGGGTTTAGCCAATGGGAAGTTCTTAGTAGTAGCCCGGAGTTTGGAAGTTGGTGGTGTGACCACCACTGTGCCTCGGAAAGCACGTTAAACCTGTTGGGCCCGGCTGTCAATCGTAGATCTTAGACAGTCGGTACGGATAGTCAGAAGCCAGGAAGTCCGACACTCAATCTTACCAAGAGGTATCGGTATAGTGTTGCCCAGTAACTAGGTTGTGGAGGTCAGATAGGCAGGCGCTCCATGTCGCATCGCTTAGATGCGAAATTTATTAACTGAGAAATGTTTGAACAAACGTGAGGATCAATGCTCTTTCCTTATCTGTATGAGAAAATCCTATTATTGTCATGTAGTGGAACAATAATAGGATGGTATTTCTATTTGCAATATCAATATTTTGTTAAAATAGTCCTCCTGGGCTGAACTTGTTATTTGTATAATATTTCGAGTAATCCTACTAGCAAGAGTTTTAGAGCTATCGTGGAGTAAAACTGCAACTACGTGTCTATAATTACCTATTTGTGCATTTGTTATTCCGCTTGTACATCATATTGTAAATGTTTACAGACATGTGGAGTTTAGAGAAAAAGATTTACAACTATTGTTTGCAGAATGAAAATTTAGCGGAAGTCCGCCTCGGCCCCCATTCAGGATATGGTAAGTTATTGTCTTCTTTTTTTATCTACCTGTCCGGTTTTCTATTTCGATGGGTTTCTTTGACAAAGAAACCGACTTCTGATTAAAATAAAGTTAACTACAAAATATTTTTATTGTTTCAGTTATTACAGACCCTGACGACAGCCTTACGGTGGCAAATAAATGTTTGGACAAACCATACGTGTACAAATTTCCAAAGGAGATTTATGACAGGGGACTAATTACTGCTACTGGTAAGTAGCTATTTGTCGTGTATGCCCTGTTTTATAACAAACAGAAGCTAGGCTCTGACGGTTAAACTTCTTCAGAAAACTCTATCTCTCACTCTTCTTTTTCTTTGATAAAAAAGGTGTCTGCCATTAATAAATAATTGGTTCAGTTCCTTTTTAATTACAATATTTTTCTATGCTGAATTATCTTTAGAGACGGAATGGAAGCCGCATCGAAGACTTCTAAATCCAGCTTTCAATCTACAAGTGCTGAATACATTTGTGGACAATTTTACAGTCCACGCTAAGAGTCTTGTCGCACAGCTGTCGAGTGAAGTAGGAAAGAAACAGTTTGATGTGCAGCCGTACTTGACTAGAAATACATTGGCAACTGCGTGTCGTAAGTACAGTGATCATTTATTAGTAACGCGAGACGTATCATTAATCATCTTAGTTGTTAAGTCAAGCATTTGGTGCGACTGCAATAAGCAAGCGAAACCTTGGCTGGATAAGCACTGAAGCGGCATTGTGCATTGAATTGAAAAAAAAAGTGTGATTGAACGGTGGTAGATCATGATAGAGCGCCCTGTCAGCAGCAGGATGAAGGGTATGCATGAAAATTACTTCATGCCATAAAATAATAATCTTGTTGCCATTTTGATAGCCCAGACGGAATTCGATTGTTGCTAAAATGAGGTGACGGCTAAATTTTCAAGATTTTTGTGATGGTGATACAAATTTTCCAGAGACCACCCTTGGGCTCCAAGCTGATGAAAATGGAATGACTGTGAAAAACTATTCTGACGCAGTCGACGATTTATTTTTTCTGTTGCATGCTAGGTTCCAGAGAGTCTGGTTACATTTGCAATGCATATTCAATTGGAGTTCATACAGAAAAACTCAACTCAACCTCATGAAAGTCATAAAAGACATTACAAACGCGGTAAATAAGGATTATTTTCTAATTATTGTAGTAATCGTGACAAAAATGACAATTTATTATGGGGAGTTCAAAGAGACAAAAAATATTATTTTTAGTTGGGGTTATGATGTGATAGATATAACACATTCTAACAAAGTGCCACTCCCTAAAAAGAAACTTAAGTCTAATTATTATCATTGATTTATGTCCTCACAAAACGAGCAAATTGATTATTTTTTATTCTGTCAGATTATTTTTTTAAATATGACGTTTTTCATTTATATTATTTCAGATAATCATTAAACGTAAAACTGACTTGAAATTGATTGAAAGTTCGGACCAGACTGTAGAGACTGCATCAGGTAAAACATAATAAATATCTGTGGGAACTAGATTCAGGAAACAAATAAAAAAAAAAAATTTGTTTATTGATTATTCGTCTGCTTAATGTTATTAAAATATCTGTAAAAATCGAATAAGTTAATTCTAAAACTTGACTAGTCTTCCATCCGTTCCTTATAATCATCCGTCTAAATATCTTTTCTGTCATTCTAAGCATATATTTTAGCATACGCCATCTCTCTCATTCACTACTTAAAGTCTTGCTTTTTCATGTAATCAAGTACTCAACAACATGTATTCATATATTTTTTTTAGCTTGTGTTTCTTTTTCAGAACACTTTCAACCATTAATAGATCAAATGCTAGACTTAGCTGATAAACAAGATGCCTTCTCTGAAGATGAGATCAGGGAACACTTGGATACTATAATAGCAGCCGCATATGACACTACAGCTACAACACTAACATTAATTTTGATAGTGATTGGTTCGTGTCAAGATGTACAAGAAAGAATTTATAATGAGTAAGTTATGTACGAAAAGGGAGGGCCGGTGTAGATATCAGTGGAGCAGATGCTTTACTATATCACAATATTCACGATGTGTTATCTAATGATCGTTTTAACTGTATTTGTAAATTTTGCAAACAGGTTACAAGATGTACTCGGAAATCAGGAAAGAGACTTGACCAGACACGATCTTCCAAAGCTTGTGTATATGGAAGCGGTGATTAAAGAAGTTTTGAGATTGTATCCTCCAGTCCCAAGGATCGCAAGATGTTCATCCACAGATGTTCAGTTGAGTATGTATTTTATTTTATCTTTGTGAGCTGTATGAGGGTCAATTCAAGTAAATGTTCAGAACGTTCGCATTTAAATCTGTCTGATTCTATTAGGATGCCTTAATCATATGCCTCAATGCATACAGACATTTTTAACAGTTTAGGATAATAACACTTATTTGTACGCTTTCTACGTAATATAAATAATTACGTTTTCACGCCAAGAGTTTTTTGAACGCATAATTTTAACTTCTGTGTACAAAGATTTCGTTATAATTTTTGAGAGTTCTGCAGTCAACTTTTAGACACCTTGTAGTTTTGCCATATCTCTGTTGCTGCCTTACATGTAAAGTGAGGCTATGCCATAGTGTCATGTAGGCAGCTAATTAGACTTTACCTGCGGCTTCTCCTCAAAGGCCGATGGTGTTTCCCGGCCTCCTGAAATGAGGCCCGCGTCCACAGCATCACTGAAATATGATCGTCCCGCCAGAATCATCGTGAGCACTTTAAATGCTCTGCCTTTGATGGTACAAAGAAGGAAGCGCCTTCAGAGAACCACTAGGGGACCTAGGGTAATGTTAATATAAATTCAGAACCCTACACTGCTTAGAGACCGACACGTACTCGGCCGGTTGTTAAATACGAGAATTGACCTTCAAATGTAGGCATTGTTATTTATCTGATTTGTCATCACAAGAATGTATTTATTTCTTTGACACGCTCTGTAGATTAAACGACTTTATGGATTTTAGCCTGAGAGGTGTCATCAGATTTGTCTTGATTGGGAAAGTGACACCAGGTATATCAAATATTAGAAAAATTAAAATGGTCGATTCTTGGCGCCGTTTAGTCTTTTGGGGTGATGAGAAACAGGGTGTAAAGATTCTCATCCTCCATTGAAAAGGGAGAATCCTCCGACCAGACAGGTGTTGTATCTGGTGGGCTACTGCCCGACGCTTGATGTCGGGATTTTGTATGTATGCTAGTGTCGCTGCAAACTTTGATAGCGCGAACTAGGCATCGTCAGTTTTGCCGTAGTAGTTTGCTGGCTGTGCGATATATGTCGCTACAGTCTTAATTTATTTTTTCTTTTAAAATCAAAATAAAGTACTTGAAGATATATACATTGGCTAGCAATTATTTTTTTATAATGACTTCTTAATGTTCTTTCTGCATTAAGGAAAGGATATATTACTATCGCA
Source organism: Caradrina clavipalpis (assembly GCA_932526535.1). NCBI lineage: Eukaryota > Metazoa > Arthropoda > Insecta > Lepidoptera > Noctuidae > Caradrina > Caradrina clavipalpis. Next base: position 7,603,691 of record OW052110.1, read on the forward strand.
TCGGACCATTTTTTTTATGTGCTCTCTCATGGAGCCCGTGTTGAATGGACTTTGCATGTTTTTTTTTCATATTTACTTCTTATTGTGTTTTGTACATTTCAGAAAAGTACATATTACCAGCGAATAGTACTTACGTGATATCAATTTACGGTATCAACCGCCATCCGATGTGGGGCGTAGATGCCGATCAGTTTAGACCAGAGCGGTGGCTGGACCCTGCCTCTTTGCCTGAAAGTCGTGGTGCATTTGCTAGCTTCAGCGTGGGCAGACGAAACTGTATCGGTAACTGTTGTTTGACTTTGAAGTTTTAAGAAAATGCTATTGCAATCATTCAACGTGGTTTTTTAAATTTCAAAAATGCACGCTCTTAACAAAATCTAAACCAAAGTGTTCTTCTTTCTCAGGCAAATTATATGCCATGATGGCGGTCAAAACCAGTCTAGCATACATTTTGAAGGCATATCGTGTCAAAAGTGATATGGAACAGTTAGTGATGCGATGTGATGTATTCCTGAAACCAGTGTCGGGACATGAAATAAGTTTGGTATCAAGAACACAAAACTAAAGATGTTATTTCTGCCTTCAAATTGATTACAATATATAAATCCTAACTATCCTAACTAATAGAAATTATGTTTTTCGTCTAGTGGAAATTATGTTTTTCTTACTCCTCCGCTAATCTTTTCTGATTAATTTCGTTGCGGGATCCAAGACAGTTGAATCGTTTCTCCGGGACTCGTCGAGCTTCATTGTCTCGGCGCTTTTCGTGTGGTCGCCACTGTTGATTCTGGCTTACAAAAGTTGCAGTGGTTTGGGAATAGTGTGGCGGGCTTGTATCCTAACTAATATTATAAATGTAAAAGTAAAATGTTTGTTTCATTGTTACCCATTAACGCCTAAATCACTGAACTGATCATACTGAAATTTTGCATACACGTTGCCAGGTGCACAGAAGCTTTTTTTTTTTTTTTTTTCTTTTTTTGACATCTCGCAGTTCAACCTAGGAGGTTGTACTGCTTAACCGGGCTTTTCTGTGGTTGCCTTAGAATTTAAGGCCTCCAGCCAGGGCTTAATACTATACTAAGCGACTACACGCTAAGGGCACCCCCTGCGGGGTACGGGCCTCGGCTTAGGGCGTCGCTGGGAGAGGGCAGCAAAGGGACAGGCTGGATCGATTTATTTGTTATTATTTATGGACGAATTTAAAGCTACAGGCTCAGCTCGCGGGCTGGCTCGAGCAAGGGACGGGAGGAATCGGACGGGGATGTCGCGACGGCCCTGGGCGGCGAGGGCGGAACGATGGCGGTCTGTATTTGTATACTGTGCTAGTGCGCTTATTACTCTCCTGGAGGAGGGTAATGGCGTCGTCAGGAGCGGTCAAGGTGTGTCTCGGTCTACGGGTCCTACTGATAAGGGAGGGAGTGTATCGGGCGGCCGATACGATCAACGGGTTAGGGTGGTTTTCAGCAGCGTCAAAGAAACGCTTGGTGATGCGTTTCATGAACTGCTGGATCGTGGGAAAACGAAGGTCAAGGTGAAGGTTCTCATTGCGAACATAGAACGGGGCTCCCGTGGCCTTTCGCAAGAAACGGCTCTGAAGGGTCTGCATCCTATGGATATGGTGAGGCTTCGCGTGCGCGAAAACGGCGCAAGCGTAGGTCATGATGGGGCGAATGCACGCGGTGTAGAGGCGCAATTTGGACTTGAGTGACAATTTGCTACGCGGGTTAATCATGGAGTGGAGCCTACCGAGAGCGAAGGCGGCGCGCGAGCGCACCGTCTTTATGTGCTCTGCGAATGTGAGATGACTGTCGAGAATCACGCCTAGGTATTTAGCTCGCTTCTCCCAAGGGATCGGCTTGCCATACATGGTGATCTGACTGGGCGGGGGGGGGGGGGGGGGGATTAGAGCGCGGTTTAGAAAAGAGGACCGCTTGACTCTTGTCGGGGTTGACCTCGATTCTCCATTTCCGGAACCAAGCGCCTAGGGCGTTGGCGGAGGACTGGAGAGTGCGAGCGATAGCGTCGGGGCTGAGTCCGGTGTAATAGATGGCCGTGTCGTCGGCGAAGAGAGCCAGCTGGGCTTTCCTACTCTTTGGGATATCGCTGGTGAACAGCGTGAAAATGAGGGGAGAAAGCACGGAACCTTGAGGGACTCCTGCGCCTATGGGGTGGGGAGAGGACAGAGCGCCCTCGATGCGATAGCGGAAGGTGCGGTTCGACAGAAAGTCCCGTAAGATGAGCACGAGACGGTCAGGCACTCCGAGTTGATACAGCTTATATATTAAGCCGTTGTGCCACACTTTGCCGAAAGCTTTCGCTATGTCGAAGAAGAGCGCGCCCGTGAACAGGCCGCGCTGAAAACCTACACTAGTGTGCTCGGCGATGCGGTGGACTTGTTGGACGCAGTAGTGCTGGGTCCTAAAGCCGAACTGTTCGTCGGGGATGAGGCTCTTTGCTTTGGCGCAATCTTCGGTCGCTTATAAATAAGTCTCTCGTAGATCTTAGCGAGAACATTGAGCAAACTAATGGAGCGGTAGCTCGAAGGCTCGGCCTTGGGCTTGCCCGGTTTAGGGATGCCGATGACGGTGGCCTCTTTCCATGATTGGGGAAAGATATTATTGCTCATGGCGCCATTGAAGATGGCGGTCATTAGCATAATGAGAGGGGCGGGGAGGAGTTGAAAAACCCTATTGGTGATACCGTCGGATCCGGGCGCTTTCCGGGGTTTGAGGTTCTTAATGATGTCGTGCACCTCGTCCGGAGTGACGGGGGGCAGAGGAGCATCGGGGTGCTCAAGGGGCGGGAGGGAGGTCCTACGTTCGACTTCAGCGTCGACCTTGAGGAGGTGAGCTTGGTCTACGGGTTGGGAACTAGGGGAGCATTGAGCCTCTAGGCTATCGGCTAGAACTTCGGCTTTTTCGTCGTTATCGAAAGCGACGCTTTTGTCGGGGCGGATGAGAGGCGGCATAGTGGCGTCATCCGTGGAGCGGAGCCTTCTCTGCAGCTGCCAGAAGGCTTGGTGGGTGGGTTCCAGTTCGCTCAGCGTCTTGTCCCAGCGGGCGGAACGCAGCTCAGCGATGCGAGCCGTTACAGCACGCTGTAACATGCGCATGTGGGCCTTGTTCGCGTCGCAGGGGAAAACGCTGTAGGCACGGACAGCCGCATTCTTCTCGGTCACCAGGTCGCGCACATCGTCCGGAAGTTTCCAGCGATGATCGCTCATCGCCGGAACCTCCCGTGAACATTCGTTCAAGATGGATTGAACGAGTCGATCGCGCCCGTCGTGTCCGCAACTGACACTATGCGGTTTGGAATAGAGTCAAGGTGAGGCGACGTGGTGGACTTTAAGCTTTCGCTTACTTTCCTCCAGTCGGTTATAACCTGGGTCGGGGGGGGCCGTCTGGGGTCAGCAGGACCCGAGCGGGGGACTAGCTCCATGATTACGGGGCGGTGGTCCGAACTGAGCTCGTGAAGCGCCTCTATAGAGTGCAACCGGAGGTTTACATTCTTGAGAAGCGCTATATCGAGGATATCGGGGGGGCGGTTGACGTCGTGGGGAAAGTGAGTAGGAGTCATCGGAGCGATGACGTCAAAGTTCAGGGCGTCACAGAGGTTGAAAACGATTCTGCCTCTAGGAGTGGTCCTGTTACTGTTCCAAGCGGGATGTTTGGCGTTGAGATCGCCCGCTAATATCACGGAGTCACTCAGGCCAAGAAGAGCGGAGAGGTCGTTTCTAAGGAGCGCGGGGTCCGGCGGGCTCGAGGGTGAAACGTAACCTGAAATTAAAGTTATCGGTTGATGACCGGTCATGCCGAGCCTACAGATAGAGACCTCGACGAGGGACAGCGGTGGCGGGTCCATCCTGTAATAAATGAGGGTGCCGCCCATGTGACACCGGGCCCTGTAGTTGCGAACTAAGCGATAGTTCGCAATATTGGGGTTCCGATGGTGGGGCTTCAGGAAAGTCTCCTGTATGAGGAGGACGTCTAATTGGTGGTCGCGGAGAAAGATAGCGATCTCATCACGCTGATCTTTAACGCCGTTAGCGTTGAAATAACCTAAGTTAAGGGATCGAGGTTTGGTGCTACAGGGGTTCCTACTATCCATAATAAATTAAGGACGGTGGAGTTTACGGAGGACGTTCGTGATCGCGGGGTACGCGAGGAATACTCGGCCGATGGCCTTGATGTCCGCCCCGCAGGCAATGATTTCCCTAGCCATCGGAATGGCGTCGGGGTTAGCGTAGATTTTCCATGCTTCCGTAATTATACAGACGGCGTCGAAGTCGGCGGTGGGGGCGGACGGTAAGGGGGCGGGGGCGCGGGGGGCCTGGGGCGCGGGTGCGGCGGCCTTAGGGGCAGGAGACGGTTTGGCGGCTAGAGCCAGCGCGGCAGTTTATTCTTATAATAAACCTTCTCCATGTCCTTAAAATATTTTCAGATAAATTCAAACCGCTCCTCGACCAACTGCTAGATCTAGCGGACAAACAGGATGCCTTCACAGACAATGAGATCACCTGGACACTATAGTCGCATTTGCAAGAAGTATTCAGTCAGATATACAACTAAGTATGTACCATCCACCATCACGCCTGTATTCCCCGAAGGGTTTCGGCAGAGCTGTACCAATGTACACCTACAGTTCGCCGGTATATTTAGGTCCCATGTAATAGGGGGCGAGCCTATTGCCATTAACCGGGCACAAAACCAAACTCCGAGCTGCTACTGAGAACTAAGCAGTAAGCTTGCTGTACTAAGTATGTATTGGCTTATTATCTACTATGTATTCAACATTGTATGCATTACTCTTTTAGAGTCGGCCGGTCCTGCACGATTTCCCACGACCTTCCAACCAGTGTTGCTATTATATAAAACAAAACATTGACGAACATAATATTGTTTCCAGTGCTAATCTAACTTTATTTAATTTGATTATATTTACACAGTAGGCGGAATTCCTTGGACTATTCGTTGTTTACTTATTTTCGTTAAACTACAACTTCGAATATTGAGGTTTTCCTTTTACTAAACACTGATTTATATTTCAGAGAACTACGTACTACCAGCTGGGAGTACTTGCTTGATAGGATTGTACGGAATCAATCGCCACCCTATGTGGTGTGTGGGGTGCAGACGCGGAGCAGTTCAAATCGGAGCGATGGCTTGACCCTGCCAACTTGCCTGACAACCCTAATGCATTTGCAAGTTTCAGTATTGGCAGACGAAACTGTGTAGGTACACATTAAAGGAGTTCATTATTTAAAGAAATTGCAATACTTAACACAATTTTCGTACTTGAAATCCTACTGTAATTCTCATCGGACGGTTAAGTGTGATTTGAAAATAACCGTACTCGCCTTTCAGTCAAATGACGATAACGTAGTAGTTAGTTAGGTATTGAGTTTTTATCAGTACTCAAAAGCACCAGTAGTCTAAAGTACCAGTTTTCAAAAGTACCAGTATCCAAAAGTATCAATATTATAAACTACTAGTATCCAAAAGAATCAGTATTCTAAAGTACCAGTATCCAAAAGTATCAATATTACAAAGTACTAATATCCAAAAGTATCAGTATTCTAAAGTACCAGTATTCAAAAGTACAAGCTACTGTTGAATACTGGTATCTAATCGATAAAACACTTAACATAAATTTTATAACTTTACAGGTCGTCTGTACGGCATGATGGTGATGAAGACAATGCTTGCGCACATCCTTCGTAGATACCGCTTCAGTGGTGACATTAGCTGTATAGAGACACAATGTGATATCATAATCCAACCAGTTAGTAACCAACAAATTCGATTGGAAATAAAAACATGATATTTTTAGTAAAAAAACGTATTTTATTTTATTTCGAATTCAAGGGTCTCTTCCACTACTTCTAATAAAAAAAGATGTATTTACGACACACAGTTCCCAATAAATTGTAGTCAAGTATGGCTACACATCAAATTACTCTTCTTTAATTCAGAAGATAGTTGAGCGACAAGTGTCTTGCGTTAGTTAGATATTAATAATATATTCTTCTACATATTAACGGCACGATTGGCGCAGTGGCTGAGCGATTGGCTGCTGCGTTGCATATCTAGGGTTCGATTCCCGGACGGAACAAATATTTCTTACAGATAGTTGTTCCAGATCTGGCTGTTTGTTTCTATACGTGAGTATGTGTTTAAAACGCACCCGCGATATGAGAGTTGCGGGGTAAAGGCAGATTTAGACAGGGTCAGTGACTGGCGCCGAAATCGAGACAAGTCAGCGCTGACCCGATAAAAACCCCGTATAAATTGATTTCAAGTCAGTACAGTGGCGGGAAGTCAGCGCTGACTTGTAAACTCGCATATGAATATTTGGAAGTCTGTCTAGGCGCGGGCACTGGCGCCGATAACTGACTTGTGCACTGACCCTGACTAAATCTGCCTTTACCTTAAAAACGGGTGAAAAAAAATAACACGGGAACGAAGACGAGGGCAAAAACTAGTATTCAAATATATTCGGGCAAAAAATTGCTATAGGTAATGGTTTTTCTTACTGACTTTATTTGCTTTTGTCATTTTTATTTGCAGCTGTTTATAAATACAGCCTTACTTATAAAATAACGCTAAATAATACTCAGAAGTAGCTGAGTCAAATGATTAACTCTCAAATCCTTGACTAAAAATCAATTATTTTTCATATAGCAACCACTTTCAACGGTGTCTCAGGTGAAAAATCTTACCTATAAACGTTAATCAGCGTTGAGATGTTGCCTAAGTGTTGTTTAAGTTTAGTTCGGAAGAAAGATGGCGGGCTACAATCAGCTGTGACGATGACATTTTTGGTCTATGGATTCTATTGTAAATTTTGTCAAATGCTCAATTGTGCGTTCGATTTCGTTCTTTAGTCGAATAATTTGGTCATGCTCTATGCTGACCGTCTAAGTCTTGGCAGATTAAAATAGTGTTTCATCGTTCAGTCAGTCACATAAGAGGTAGCTGAGTATGAATCAGCGTTATTTTTATAAGTAAGGCTCTTAGTGTTTTTATGATAAGAACCGTTGAATAACAAGAATGATATTATTAGATTATTTTTTCTAATAATAATATTATTACCTTTCGTCACGGTGGCTAATCTCAATGGAGACGAGCTACGCAGGGGAAGTTCCAAGGCACTGGTGTATGCGCAAACTCAGGCCCTCTAGCCAAGTCGCAAACGGTAATCGTAAACGCTGTAGATACCAATAGATTTTAAACTTTATACCCCAGAGCCTTAAGTTAAAAATCTATTGAAGATTTCTAAGCGTTAGCGACTGGAAAGAACGAAAACTTAAAACCAAGCACATAAAGTTGAAGATCTATTAGAGCCTACTCAGCGTTTGCGTTTATCGTTTGTTACATGGCTACAGGTGCTGGTGCACAGGTCACTATCAAAGTTCGAAAGGAATGGCAATCTGACACGACCGAGTAAAGAACAGGCACAGGCCCAACGGCTTTACGTGCTTTTCAGGACACGGGAGTGTCACACCACCAACTAATAAAGAAATTTCTAGTCGAAAAACAGAATTATCTACAAGACCTAACATTATTGTTATTTTTTTTTCCTTTTTTTCATTTTTACTCCACACTAGAAATTTCCCTGTATCGTAAGTGCGTTTACAAATATATAAACTTACATACACAAACCTGTAACGACTACCTTTAGGCCTTAAACTAATTTGTTCTGTGCAGGAATCGAAACCGCGACACGCAGTGCAGCAGTTAATCGTTCAGACACTTCTTTTTTTTGAGATGGGAAGTCATCAAATGACGACATGGACGGGACGGGGGAGAGTGTCAGACTTTTACTGACTGAAAACCATCTATGTTCCTTAGTGTGCCCTTTGCGTTCCGGGGGCGCGGTATATCTTTCGAACAACCCGCAGCCCCGGCAGGACGGTTTGGTATTTTCAGCCACTGCGCCAACCATTTCGCTAAAACTACTACACATGCACGCACACTAGACACAAACTGACGTATTACAAAACAAGCACAATAAGTCGACACTTAGGTTAACTTACTGAGGTCACTGAGGTCAGTGGTTTTTTGTCAATTAACTATAGGTATTATTTATGATCATAACACTAAATATGTACTTCCAAAACAAAAATATACCTATTTATTAGAGTCAAACTTCAAAAAATTAAGGACACTTTTTTACGCTGCAAAAAACAATAAATAACAATCCTCGTCAATTTTAAAAGGCAGTAAACGCCTCTGCTTGTTCCCCCCACAAGTATAGGCATAATGATATTTTATTTCTTGTTGGTAGCTTTTTTTATCGATGGAAAATCATCAAGTGACTTCCCCCGCCCTGGGCGGGAGGGAGTGTCAGACTTCACCACCACGCCTGTATTTCCCGAAGGGTTAGGCAGAGGTGTACCAATGTACACCCACAGTTCGCCGGTATATTAGGTCCCATGTAATAGGGGGCGAGCCTATTGCCATTAACCGGGCACAAATCCAAACTCCGAGCTGCTACTGAAAATTTCTTAGAAAAACCCAATAACACTTTTTGCTTGACCTGGGAATCGAACCCAGGACCTCTAGCGTATCAGACTTTTACTGACTAAAACCCATTCATGTTCCTTCATGCGCCCTTTGCATTCTGGGGCGCGGTATCTCTTTCGAACAACCCGCAGCCCCGGCAGCCATCGGCCCTTAGTGGCCCCTCCGAATATTTGCTGACATCTTTTTGAGGCGCGCGTGGAACACGAACGCGCCTTCGACACGGTCTGTCGTTAATTAACGTACGGACGGTGAGCTACCCATTGCTCACCGTCCACAGATCCGCGTCTACGGTGGCCGGGAGTCGTCTCGCGGCTCCCGACGCCTGGAGCGTCTCCCGCAGCGGCTGCAGGGGCGAGAGAGTCAATTTCAGAATCCTTCTGAAATATGCCAGAGAAACTCAAAAAATAAACATTTTAGACAACCACATTCTTTTGAAAATAAACGTAAATGCTCTATGTACCAGCTACATACATTATTTAACATACATGGTTAATTTTAGGTTGATAATGTATTTTTTTTTTTAATTCTGAATATAGATTTCTTATTATTATTTATTACACAAAAAATCACACCTTTTGTTGAGGTCGGGCAAACCCAAGCCCGCTTCATGCATATAACGTTTTTAAATTCAAATAAATATAAAACATTCGGTTTATTTACAAAGGTCTGTTAACTCTGTATGTACACTTCAGACCGACTCCGGCCACGGCGGCTAATCTTAATGCAGAATATTCAAGTACGCAGGAAATATTATAGTGCACAAGTGTGTGGGCAAACATAGGTGCACTCCTCTTCTCGTCCGAAGGGACAGCAATCTAACACAACCGGGGAGAGATCAGGCGCAGGATCAATGGCTTTAAGTCTTTCCGAAGAACTGGGGTATCACACTACCAACTTCCAAACTTCGGGTTGTTACTGAGAAATTCCTAATGTAAAAACCCAATAACAATTTTTGCCCGACCTGGGAAAAAAGACCCTACCAAGTATACGAAGGGTTAATGCAATAATTACTTAGCTATAATTATATCTACTTACCGGTTTGTATAGCAACAGGTAAATAGGCGGTATATAAACATACCTTACCAACAAATTACTTTAAAACTGTGTGTCGTGAGATCCTCACAGCATGTTGCTGGTAGCGCTGATACTAATATGGAGTATTGTGTTCGCGTTGTGGTCTTGGATGAAACCACGTCACCCCATGACACCACCGGTGTACCCTGGCGCGTGGCCAATTATAGGACATGCGCACAAGCTGATTGGGAACGCTGAACGTAAGTTTTTTCTTAAATAATCTAATTTTTACAGTGTTTAGTGCAACTGATAGGCCTGGGATCCTGTTTCGGGTTTGATTTCCAGGTCGGACAAAAAGTGTCATTGGGTTTTTCCATTAGGAATTCCTCAAAACCTGCCCGGAGTTTGGGAGTTGATGGTGTGTCACCCCCGTGCTTTGGAAAGCACGTAAAGCCGTTGGTCCCTGCTGTAGTTTGTAGGTCATTGACAGTCGTCGGTCGTCGCCAGGAATTCTAACAAACCAGTCTAACCAAGAGCTATCGTGTTGCCCAATAACTGGGTTGTGGAGGTCAGATAGGCAGTGCCCTCCATGTAAAACAGTGGTATTTAGCTACAGACGGTTAGACTGAAAACTGACCCCAAGAAAGCTAGCTGGATGATGAGAAGACAGATTTGGGCAACCAGTATTGTTTACTGTACAGATTGCGTAGACAACTGCTTTAAACCACTTATGTTTTCAGACATGTGGAAAATAGAGAGATTGGTTCTCGAATTTTGTGCCAAAATAAAAGACATAGTGGAAATGCGATTCGGTCTTCATTCTGTGTTTGGTAAGTTTAACCTATTTCATAGCTCTCTTTTAAAAACGTATTGGGTACTTACAGGTTTTTTTTTTATAAATTGTGCTTTATGTACTATAACTGCTCCGTTGGTCTCGTGGTCGCAAAGCGCGACTGCTGAGCAAGGGGTCCCGGGTTCGATTCTCAGGTCGGGTAAAAAGTGGTATTGGGTTTTTCCATTAGGAATTTCTCAGTAGCAGCTCGGAGTTTGGAAGTTGTTGGTGTGATACCCCCGTGCCTCGGAAAGCACGTACAGCCGTTGGTCCCGGCTGTTATTCGTAGATCTTTGACAGACGTGACGGATAGTCAGAAGCCAAGAAGTCTGACAACCAGTCTAACCAAGAAGTATCGTGTTGCCCAGTTACTGGGTTGTGGAGGTCAGACAAGCAGTCGCTCCATGTAAAACACTGGTATTCAGCTGCATCCGGTTAGACTGGAAGCCGACCCCAACGCAGTTGGGAAACCGTGTCGACGGCGCGTTCGTGTTCCACGCGCGCCTCAAAGAGATGTCAGCAAACTTGGATGGGGCCACTGAGGGCCGATGCCTGCCGGGGCTGCGGGTTGTTCGAAAGAGATACCGCGCCCCCGGAACGCAAAGGGCACATGAAAGGAACATAGACGGGTTTTAGTCAGTAAAAGTCTGACACTCCCTCCCGCCCCACCCAGGGCGGGGGAAGTTATTTGATGATTTCTCGTCTTAAAAAACAAAAAAAAAACGCAGTTGGGAAAAGGCTAAGCAGATGATAATGACATAATGTACTATTCAATTTTACTTCATTTTTAGTTTATAAGTTTTGTGTTTAAGTTAATTACTCGTATTATAATAGGTACCTATGTAGATAATTTACAAATGAAAAAATATATATAGGTACGTATATATTTTGATGGAAATGTGTTTTTTTACTGAATTACATTCCTGTATGGAAGATAGACAGATAACACTAATTATAAGATTATCTTGTTTCAGTAATAACAGACCCTGATGATTGTCTTACGATAGCAAACAAATGTTTAGAAAAACCATACTTATACCATTTTGGAAAGGAGATGTATAACAGCGGACTTGTGACTGCTAATGGTAAGTAGCCATCGACTAATAATAAATTTAGCTTTTGCCAGCGCCTTTGTCTGCGTAAATGTCAGTTATCGCGGATTCAGACGACGTCTTGGAATAAAAAGTAGTATATTATGTCCTTTCTTGGGGTGCAAAGTTACCTCGTATCAAATTTCATCAAAATCGGTTCAGTGGTTTAGCCATGAAAGCGTAATAAACAGACAGATACAGTGACTTTCCCATTTATAATACTTGTATATTGTATTAAAGTAATTTCTGACGCACTACAGTAATATAATTTGACAAAAAATAGCCATTTAGCCTAAGGAAGCAATCTATCTTTGGGTTGCCACTTTTTTTCAAAAGGCAGGGCTTTTTCCAGCAAATTGAACCATGCGTCCGCGTCTTTGATATATTATCCCACGGAAACCGTACATTTTTCCGGAATAAAAAGTATTCTATGTGTTCTACACTACAATCTATCAGTAACAAATTTCACCCAGATTCGTTCAGCCGTTTAGGAGTTAAAGAGTAACAAATATCCATCCATCCAGTACAAAGTAGGATTAGTGGTACTGATCCCACTAATCCTACTTTGCTATTATATAATATGGCTTTAACATTATAATGTTTGCTTGAATTTAGTATCAACATGGAAGCCGCATCGAAAGCTCCTAAATCCAGCTTTCAATCAGCAAGTGCTGCATACATTTCTAGAAGAATACGTAATCCAAGCGAAGAGTCTTGTCGCTCAGCTGTCTCCCAAAGTAGGAGAAGAGCCGTTTGATGTGCAGCCATACCTGATTTACAATTTGTTAGGAACTGTGTGTCGTAAGTACAATTATACAATCTCTTTTTTTTTCATACCCCGTACAAAACTCAAGAGAATGAATGGATGATACCATATCAAACAATCAACTGGCATATGAATTTTTCTTTTTTATATAGGTATTCATTTTTTAACAAAATAATTCAACGATTTCACGATTATTAATGTCAAACACCCTTACGTGAAACATGAGAACGTCGCATTTTCTTAGCTGTAAATGAATTATTAACAGTTAATGTGCACTGTCACGTAGTCAAAAGTACAGATCATACTGGTGCCAATCTTTGACCTAAATTAATTATGATTAATTATATCTTCAAAACTATGCACTTTTGGAACACATACATTTTTTTGATGAATATTTTTTTGTTGTTGTTTTGTGTTGTTTTTCACACGAAAAAAATATTCTCTTGTATTCAATTTTGATAGACCGTGTTCAATTATTCCAGGGACTACACTTGGGCTGAAAACAGATGAGAATAGCGTGACAGTAAGGAACTACGCTCATGCAGCGGAGAATTTATTTATGCTATACCTTGACAGAATCCAGAGAGTCTGGTTACACTTCACATACATATTTAATTGGAGTTCATACAAAAAAAAGCAAGACAAACTCATGAAAGTCATGAAAGACATTACTGAAGCGGTAATTAAATATTATTAATATTTTTGGATAGCAGCAAACCGACGGTCTACCTGATGTTAAGTAGTCACCGCTACCTATAGACATCTGCAGCGGCCTTGAAATGCGTTGCCATCCAGTTGAAATATGTCATGCCGCTGTAATTACACCGGCACCCATACCCTTTAAACCAAAACACAACAACGCTCTGCTTTGCCGCAGAAATTGTTATGGTGGTAGTACTTCCCCGGACGAACTCCATCACAAAGAGCTCCACTACTTCTTATCAACGTTATAATTGTGTTAATTATCACAAAAAACTTAATAGATAAAATTAATACGCAGCTAATTTGTTGGGACGTAAAATAAATTGTTCTTTCATTGTTAGGTTAATTATTTTCTTGGTATAAATATTTTACCGAAGTTTAATAGTTATAAAACATTCTCACAAAGTGTTAGCCTGTTAATAGAAAACTGAGTACCTACTAATGTTGATAATTATTATAATTAGTTAGTTAGATTAGTTTACAAGTTGCAAACGAAATAAATTATTAATTATTTGTCTTTTAGACTATTATTTTATATGGTCATACTTACCAACGACCTAATTTAATACTTATTTTTGCCATTGAATTAGGTCGTTGGGCCTTACGAGGCGACATCACTTGGAAAGAACAATATAAAATCTTTCTTTTTTTTTCAGATGATCAGTAATCGTAAATCTGATTTGAGATTGAGTGGCAGTTCGGATATGACTACAGACACTGCATCAGGTAAATACACCCATTAAGTATTTTAAAAAGTCTCCGTTTGACTTTGGACCATTATCATAGCTTCAGGGTTTTAAGACAGTTGTTTTACTTATGCGTCATTCTGTGGTAACTATCATTACTTGTACAATACTAGCAATCGCCCGCGACTCATATTATTATCCATATAAAAAGTAGTATATGTGCTATTCTAGACTCTAGAGTATCTTTATGTCAAATTTTATCAAAATCCGTTCAGCTGTTTTGGAAACAATTGAGTAACAAATATGCATTCAAACTTTTGCATTCATGATACGAGTATAAGTAAGATTTCTTAACCAAGTTATGTTGTCTCAAAAGTATCTTTTGATGGTCTAATTGAAATAAATGGCTTTAAGTATGTCTTCAATAATTATGCTTGGTCATTCAAATCTTTTTTTTTATTTAATGGTTATATTACAGACAAGTTTAAACCATTACTGGATCAAATGCTAGATTTAGCTGACAAACAGGAAGCCTTCACAGAAGACGAGATCAGAGAACACTTGGATACTTTTGTAGCAGCCGCATACGACACTACAGCTACAACACTAATATTCATTTTATTATTAATTGGTTCGCATCAAGATGTACAAGAACGAATTTATAAAGAGTAAGTATTGAAGCAAAAGAGAAAAGTCGAGGTATCACTGCCCCTGTAGCCATGTAACAAACGATTATAGCAAACGCTGAGTAGGCTTTAATAGATCTTTAACTTTATGTGCTTGGTTTTAAGTTGAAGATCTAGTGAAGATTGCTTAGCGTTTTCGTTCTTTCCAGTCGCTAACGCTTAGAAATCTTTAATAGATTTTCAACTTAAGGCTCTGGGGTATAAAGTTGAAAATCTATTGGTACCTACCGAGCGTTTACGATTATCGTTTGCGACTTGGCTACCCCGGGCTGATCTGTAAAATGTACTATTTCACAATACCATAATATATATTCCTTTATCTTTTACTACATTAGAAAATTGTGGAAACAGGTTACATGAAGTATTTGGAAATCAAGAAAGGGATTTGAACAGACACGATCTGTCAAAGCTTGTGTACATGGAAGCGGTGATTAAGGAAACTTTGAGAGTACATCCTACAATTCCAAGGGTTGCTAGATGTTCTTCTACTGATATACGGTTGAGTACGTATTTTATTATCAATAATACAAACACATACATAAACTCACGCCTTTTTCCCATGGGGGTAGGCAGAAACAACGGACCGCCACCTGCTACGATCCTTACACACTCCTTTCGCCTCGTCCACATACATACATTTGGTCTTACAAGCACGCCGGTTACGAGTACTGCGCACCTGACCTTTCTGAAGAACCTCACCGATATGGTCAAGGTAGGTATTTCTAGGGCGTCCCCTCCCGGCATTGCCACTCACATCTGCCATATAAATCCCAATAAAACCAATCCAACTCCAATCCAAAAAAAAAACAATCCACCAACCAATCAAAACCAACCAATCAACCAACCAATCTAATCCTTTATCAATAATATAGAAGTAAATGAGCCTTTCTCTGTGCAGAAGCACCTTCTGAACCTCTCTTAATGCCTCTCGGAACGACCACTGTGTGCATTGTTCCATGATTAGTGTCAGCTGTATCAGATTTTACATTAGAATTATCTGATTGATCATCGCGTCTAATGCCATTTTTTTACTTGTGTCAATGAAAGGGTCCTCCCACTTACTTGAAAAGTTTTGCTTCAATTAGTTCTGCATTTGTTATTATTTATTTTCATTGACATGATATTTACTCATTCATTTTTTTCATATATTTCAGAAAACTACATATTACCAGCGAATAGCACTTACGTGATATCGGTGTACGGTCTCAACCGTCATTCGATGTGGGGCGCGGATGCCGATCAGTTTAGACCCGAGCGGTGGCTGGACCCTGCCACCTTACCCAAAAATCCCAGTGCGTTTGCTAGCTTTAGCCTGGGCAGGCGAAACTGTATAGGTAATGTTTTTATTTTTATCTAGGTTCTACATGCTATGGAGTCTTATAACTCAAAATGGTGCCCTGATATAGTGAGACGGGGCTGCAGTACACCACGAACAAGATGGCTTGAAGATTTCATTCTTCTTCTTAGCGTATCGATGGCAAATAATAGAATATTCATCATTAAATAAATAAGATATTTTTTAAATACTATGTTTGACCCAAAATGCGGCCACGGCAACACCAACCGCTGACGTAGATGACGATTTCATTGAACAAACATCTTTTTTGGGGAATGTAAAATCGACTGCAATGGAAGGTATGGAGAAATTTTTTTGCCTAGCAGTGGCAGTGTACGGTCTATTAATAATAATATTTTTTCTTCAGTGGTTTTTCTTTTTGACAATACTGTTGCAATCTTGTAACAAATTATTTTGATTTTCTTTAATTCACGCTGTTTTATTTCTATTTGTAAAACATGCATTAAAATGTTCTTCTTTTCACAGGTAAATTGTATGCCATGATGACGATCAAGACAACTCTAGCGTACATTTTGAGGAGGTATCGTATCAAAAGTGATATCGAAAAGTTAGTGACGCGATGTGATGTACTCCTAAAACCAGTTTCTGGACATGAAATTAGTTTGGAATCGAGAATATGAAGAGTTTGATTATTTTTTTAGAGCAATGGAATATACATAATTTTAGAAGAAAATCTATGCATATAACTTTTCTTTTCGTAATTTATTGTCTTTGCTAAGTTTTTTTTTTAGATTACTTTTAAACTGTAAAACATCTTTTTGTCATCATTTATATAATAATATAGTTACGTCATAATTAAAGAAATACAAATGATAAATAATATGTTATAAGTATAATATTGTGTTAAGTTAAAGTGAGTGTGTGAGTATTAAGTGACTTTAGGCTCGCCCCCTATCACATGGGACCTAAACATACCGGCGAACTGTGGGTGTACATTGGTACACCTCTACCTAACCCTTCGGGGAATATAGGCATGATTGGTATGTATTTTTAACAAGTTTTATAAATAAGCGAATTTAATAATACAGTGATTAAACAGAACAGTATCTTGACATTAAAATAACAGCCTGTAAATGAAAGGAGTATCTGAAAAAGAGGATTTAATAAAGGTCAGGAAGATCAATCTAGCAAACCGCCTGGCTAATTCCGCCCCAAGATCTGGGCCCGTTTCTAATTGTATTATTAAGGCGATGGCTTAAAATAACTCAAATTAATAGCAGGCGCAAGACTCTGTGATTTATGCAGGCTCTTAAAAACAAAAAGGTTTTGAATGGCATGTAAAAGTCACAGGCCGGTGGTTTTATATTTATATTTCGTAAAGAAAAAAATAAACAAGTAGGTATGTATGGTAATTTTCACAAGAGAAAAAGAGATAGATTTCTACAAGTAGGTTATAGAACCCAAAATGGTTTGAGATGCTACCAAAACACACGTTTTATTTTTGTTTATTTAAGAGCGCGTATACAGAAAGTGGGCAACGTCGCAAACAGCTGTCAAATATTTCCCTGTTTTGATTAATTTGTTAATATTACTCTATGAAAATAAGAAATATGGCTTGAATTGCAATTAAAACACTGAATTTTGCGATTGTAGGTACCCGTTTTAGGTGTAAAAAACGCATTTGTAAAGTTTTCAAATACTTTTTTACATCTAAAACTAAATATTCGGTGTTACGATATTAATTATTGCATTTCATAATCAATATTCTAGTTCATTAGTTAGCCATTTTTCTTATTTTCATACAGTAATATTGACAAATTAATCTAAATAGTATCCCAGTAGTCCCACTTTCTGTACGCTCTTAAGAAGGGTTTGCTCTTGACTCCAGTCTAGGTCAGAGGTGACAGACACAGTGACAGTGAGCTTACCTAGAAAAAGTCAGTTCACGGTCACTTTGAAGAGGATAGGAATAAATACGTTAGGCAATACAGATGGTAATAAAAAATGAAGGTAGTTGTTATAAACTGAGTTCCACGTGTCACAAGAACTACGTCATGTAATGGCAAAAAAATTTAGAATAGATAGAGGAATGACCTTTAAGACAACCATGTATAAAAACTAACAGTCACATTTGAATGATATTGATACCAGCTACTTGAAAAACCGGTGATGCCTTCGATGTGGCATAATTGTCCAGCTATTGGTGGTCACAAAATAATAATAAAATAAAAATTGATAATTAGTTTAATATATACCATCATCCATCACGCCTGTGTTCCCCGAAGGGTTAGGCAGAGGTGTACCAATGTACACCCACAGTTCGCCGGTATATTTAGGTCCCATGTAATAGGGGGCGAGCCTATTGCCATTAACCGGGCACAAATCCAAACTCCGAGCTGCTACTGAGAATTTCATAGAAAAACACAATAACACTTTTTGCTCGACCTGGGAATCGAACCCGGGACCCCTTGCACACCAGTCGCACTTGCAACCACGAGACCAACGGGGCAGTTAATTAGTTTAAAACAGAACATTATTCAATGGATGTAAACCTGCTGCACCTTATAATATTTATTCTGTTCTAATTTTGTCTACGATTATCGCCACCTTACTCGTATTATTACTAAAGCTCACTCCTTGCTTAAATAAATAAATTAGTCATTTAAAAACCGCCATTATCAGTTTTTTTTTTATAAACTTTGCCCAACTCTAGGAGTTACGCCTGTATTGTGGTTGCGCTTATAAACATATAAAGTCACATAAACAAACAACCAGATCCGGACCAGCTATCTGTACGCCATACAAATATTTGTTCCGTACGAGAATCGAGCCCGCGACACGCATCACAGCAGCTAAACGCTCAGCCACTGCGTCAGCTGTGATAAAAAAATAAAAAAATAAATTAATAAAGAACAAAGTGCATTTCCACCTTAAAACTGTGTTACTTCAACGCAAATAACTTCTAACTGGCAGGGAGTTGTTTGGCAGCGACGTAATGAAGCTAACCAAGATCGCAGCATGTTCAACGTTATCTGCTAGTGATTGATGGTTTGGGACAGCCTGGGAGCTAAAGTACGGGTCACTGGATAGCGCATTTGCCCATTTATTTTGTGGAGTCCTTACCTACTGTTGGACTATTGTGCTTTATTTTGTACGCCATACATTACAAAACATGTAGTCAAGTCATAAGGTGAATGCTCCGACCAGCCCCCGAAATTTAAATTTTCTTACGTTTTTTGCAATTTGCAAGTCAGTATTAGGTTAAATGTTGATTAAAGTATGATTCGTGGGCGTAAGAAGTATGTATTTTCAAAATTATAACCATTAAAATCAGTAAAATGACTCCATAAGTCAA
This sequence comes from Caradrina clavipalpis, assembly GCA_932526535.1. Lineage (NCBI taxonomy): Eukaryota > Metazoa > Arthropoda > Insecta > Lepidoptera > Noctuidae > Caradrina > Caradrina clavipalpis. The sequence continues at coordinate 7,622,648 of OW052110.1, forward strand.
GCTTCATGTAAAATGTCAAGATTTCATGAAATCTTGACATTTTACATGAAGCTTGACTTGAAAATACATACTTCTTACGCCCGCGAATCATACTTTAATCAACATAAACCTAATACTGACTTGCAAATTGCAAAAAACGTAAGAAAATTTAAATTTCGCGGGCTGGTCGGGGCATTCACCTTAATTATAAGACCTTCAATCAAACTGTACTCATAGTTTACAAATTAAAATATATCATATCTTATCTCTAGAAACATATCTATGAGCACGTGCAAAGTGAAATGTGCATGAAATGATATGAATATTAATGTGAAAAAAATGATAATTAATCTTCTGAATGACTATAATGATGTGATGATTATGGAAATGTTTTTGTAATGTATTTTTTTATTCAAAAATTATTTTAATTGCTTTGAGTTGTTTTTTTTGTTTCTCTCGTAGGCACATTAATTAGCACCATGTTATCTTTGGTGGACTGGTAGAGAATGCCTAACGCACCGAGTCCACCTTTGTATTTTTTGTTGCATGAAGTTTAAACAACATCACTTGAATATTTCGGGGGAAGGACAATCTACGCCCGTGTTTACGATAGATCATGTGCTGTAACTTAAAAGCTACAACTTTTAGCAGTCGCACTTGCGTTTATAAGACCGACTCCACCTTTTTTTTCGGATGAGAAATCATTAAATGACAATGACAATGACCCATCCATGTTCCTCCTAATGCCCTTTGCATTCCTAACTCTTACCAATCAAACTACGCAACTCTGGCAAGAATCGACTCCACCTAGAGGATCGTGATGTCATACTAATCAATACTATGATGATAAGCCTATTGCCATTAACCGGGCACAAATCCTAACTCCGAGCTGTTACTGAGAATTTCCTAGAAAAACTCAACAACATTTTGCTCGACCTGGGAATCGAACCTAAGACCTCTAGCGTAGCAGTCGCCCACAGGCACAATGTTACTTATATTAAAAGCTATTCCTAAATCAAATTCCATTTGAAACTCGGCTACCAACAAAATTACTTCAGAGCAGATTTTCTACATTCAATAAGTAAGTACACGTGCAACCACAAGCGCTAACACAATGCAGCTACTCTCTTTGATGCCGTGCAAAAGCATCAACGGCAACACAATGTAACGAGAACTTTCGAATTCTGGTAACGAAATCATTTTCTGAAATATACCGGCGAACTGTCATGGGTGTACATTGGTACACCTCTGCCTAACCCTTCGGGGAATACAGGCGTGATGGTTTTTTTTCGTCCTAATGCTAATGTCTCTTCCAGTCTACATAAAAATGGCTACCAAAGACGAATATCGCACTTATGATTGATGGGAACGGGACCTGCTAAAAATGGATAAAATTCGCGTTAGGGATACTAAGTAAGCGGATAGAGAGGACGACGGACTCAAGCTTGCCGAGGGGAGCCAAATTTGCATATTATCTTCTTGCACAGACATCGTTTCTTTTTTTGTCTTTTATAATTCAAAAATTACATAGGTAGAGCTTTTGTCACAGAGCACAATTTTGTTTATGAGAGTAAAATTTAAAAATAATAATATTGAAATAGAATTGTTCTCAGTTTTCCAACATATTTTTTTTTGGCATATACTAGCTTATGCTTGCGACTTCGTCTGTGTTAATGTCTATTATCTGCTAGGTTTTTTTTTGTATAACTCTTCACATTTTTCTAAAATGGAAGACTACCCGACTTACTTCTTGTCACATGAGCTCTTTGCTTGGGAAAGTCCTACCAAAATCGGCCCCACCGTTTATGAGATTAACCGGAACGAACAGGCAGATATTTTTTTTTCAAAATTGTTCCTAATCTTTAATACTCATTTACTGAAAAAAAGTCATTTTAACAATACATGCAGACACTTCAACTTAATTTACCATTAAGTGCTTAGAACGATTATCAAGTCAAACTAACTCTCAGTTTCTCAATCGGGATTTGATCTTCTATCCCCTCTAATTTATCCTTTGGATAATCCTGATATTTTAATAATGATCGTTAACATCCTACGTAATCCTTGTAATCCCCTTGGTTCAAAATAATTTATAACTTTTTTAATCATTATAATACCCCATTAGAGAAATGCCAAGGTCCTAAATTTTCCCACGGTAATACAAAAACGGGATGTTATTATCCTTCGTGTTAAGTTCAATCAATCAATTTCAGCTAATTCTGTTCAGCCGTTGCAACGTGAAAGAGTAACAAATATTCATCCATCTAGATTAAAAAACTTGCGTATTACCCAGTTACTTGAAAGAAATAACGTCAAGGCAAACTCATTAAAAATGGCATATAAGGGGGTAGATAAGCCAACATTTTTACTGAATTATGATTTACGATGTGGTGTCCTCAAAGTAACACACACATACTATCACGTCTGTATTCCCGAATGGCTAGGCAAAGGTTTATCAATGTGCATCCACAGTTTGCTGGTATGTTTAGGTCACATGTAATAGGGGGCGAGCCTATTGCCATTAACCGGGCACAAATCCTAACTCCGAGCTGCTACTGAGAATTTCATAGAAAAACTAACAACACTTTTTGCTCGACCTGGCAATCGAACCTGAGATCTCTAGCATAGCGTAGTAGTATGGTTTGTTAGAAACAAACCATATTATTTCAACTTTAAAATCCCTTTTGAAGTTTCGTACCAATTCACTTCATGCGTCCCTATTCAACCCGATACACGATACGCAAAAATTGAACACTCACACAAGTATAAGTAAGTACTCCAATTTATGATGGAGAATTAACCAATGATTCGGGACAATACTAAAAAAAAGCCGGAAATAGCTCAGTATTGAATGAAAAGAGCAAATTTAGTAGGTCATAAAAGAATTATATGAGACCATTGGGGCGGCTGGGGCATAAAAATCATGGGGTCACACAATAAGTGCTTTGGAGTTCTTTCATGGGAAACGTGGGGTTCCACATTCAATTGGTAGCTAATACTGTTAATATTGAGAGGAATTTGGAAAGAAATTTTATGGTTGTACAGATTTATTTATGGATCAAAATCCCAGTATCTCTATATTTGCGTCATTTTAGCATGGCTAAAATGTTTCATTTATTAAATATATATATATATATACCATCACGCCTGTATTCCCCGAAGGGTTAGGCAGAGGTGCCCTCCCCCCACTATTACATGGGACCTAAATATACCGGCGAACTGTGGGTGTACACTGGTACACCTCTGCCTTTCATTTATTATTTTACAAAAATATATCCTATCCTAGTCCTCCCATAGTAACAGGTAACCCATAAAGGTTTGGATAGCTTAAGTAGACCCATTCTTTGTTTTCTTATCCCGCAATTAGTTCTGCGCCAACCGGGGGTGTTCCTTGAATTTCCTTACAAAGTGCATACTGGGATAGTTGCCGATTGGTGTTTCATTCCATCCTAAAACTGTATAAGAGGCTTCTGCGAGTTTGCTTCTAAAAATGAATATAAAGAATAACCGGTTATTTCAGAATTACTTTAATTTTTTGTTAGTTACAAATTTGACACCCTTTTTTGTTCCATTGTATCGTACTCGTTATTGGATCTTTATCCCAACCAAGAAAAAGTTGTTAAGAGGGTAAGAATGAGAAACTATGAAGGCGAAAATTAATTATTTTAGCTAAGTAAGCCAAGATAATGAAAGATTTAACTTCTAAAATACTTTCGGAACTATCAAGAAGCGTACAAAACTTTATTCCCGAAAATTTTGTTTAACAACTACGTACTGATGAAATATGTTTAAGTTTTAAAGGTTTGTAATCTGCAACTATTTTAAAAGTTTTCCTGAATCTCTTAGCACTAGCTTTTGGCCGCGACTTCGTCCGAGAACTGTTTTAAGGATCCCGAATTTAGGGTGTTATTTCATATTAGAATTAATAAACGGTACTCTCATCATCATCATACAGCCGCAAGACGTCCACTCCTGGACATAGTTCTCCCCGATGGAGATAATATACTATATTCTTTGTAAAATGTTCATTTGCTTACAATTATAGGACTCTTTTCTCCCACGAGTTCGTCCGTGCAGTTATTTTCACCTGCGTTAAGGCACGTCTTTGGTTACTGCTCCGCCCCCGTGAGTAGCAGCGAAAAGTTATATAATCTATGCTATTCCTCCTGCATCTTTTAATATACATTTTTTCCAATCCATAGATCATAGCGTAGCGCGTGTAAACAAACAAAAACAAATCAGCTTCATTATATCATTATAGACAGTCGTATTTCCTATTCGAAAACCGACTTAAAAGGACTTTTACATTTTTGTTTTCGTATTAAGCCTATAGAGGTTATATTGTACAAAGCATGCACGTCACATGGAGAAACAACAGATGTCACTTGCAATTAAACAAATAACCTTATACACAGTGCAAGAAGGTTTTAATTGAAATGAAGACATTCAATGGAATGTTTAAATGCCTGCCGGATTAATTAACTGAACAATGTATTGTTTAATTCAAGACAAAATGAATGTCCATTGCAGTCTAGTTTAGATGACAACAATGGCTAGTTAAATACAGAGATAAATGTATCTAAAAAGTATAGTTATTGCATTTGTAAGTAAAAACGAAGTTTACTGCATGTATTTTAAAATATTATTTTTTAAATTTTTACATATCTGCGCGATTATTTTGCAACGTGACAAAAGGACTTTTTTTAAAATAAATATCGATTGTGTTTTTAAATGTTTTTTATTAATTACATATTTTACGCATCAATTATTATTTAGCTAATTCCGTCATCTGCTTAGTCATTTACTTACTATATTAGGCTAGGCGTTAATTCTAACCGAATGCACCAGAATACCAGTGTTTTATATAAACCGACTGCCTACCTGGCCTCCACAACCTAGTTACTGGGTAACACGATACCTCTTGGGTAGACTGATTGTCGGATGTCTTGGCTTCTGAATATCCGTAACGACTGTCAAGATCTACGAATGACAGCCGGGACCAACGGCTGGCCAAGACAATACTAATATAATAAAACTAAAGGATTTTTTGTTTGTTTATTTGTTTAAACGGGCTAATCTCTTGAACTACCATTTGAATTCGAACATATTTTTTATGTGTATGAAACCACGGGGTGTAACAAGTTATTAATAATAATCACTAACATACTTAACACAAGCTCGTAATTTGCGCAAACTGTTCTAACATTTTATTTTTATTTCATTACTAACTATCTCGAAGATTGTACACCTCCACAAATTAAGTTAAAACGAAATAGAACTACGTTTATCCAAAAAAAAAAAAATGTTTTAAAGAAATGTGTTTTCAGCAAATATACAGGGTGTTAATTCAACGAAGTTAAGGCTCTGGCAATCGGACGGGTTTGTGAACTGATTAGGGTTGTCGCTTGGAACCGAAACACTTTTTATAATTATTATTAATAGAAATAACTTTAATTAGAATGGGCATAAAAGTACACATTAATGCGTGTTAATTACTTGTCTCCAAGGTCTCTAAGGCCGTTTTCACATTAGGACGTTAGCAGCGCGATAGTAGCGCGGCAGAAGTACATTCCTTCACATTACAAGAACAGATCAAAGTATAGGTCAGTATGGCGCACTTCATTTAAAAAAAAATAGATGCTGTGGGCGACAGCTCTTCTGTTTTTTTATTATGAAATTCTGACGGGGCGACAGTCGCGCGACTGCCGCGCTGCTAAAGTCGCCTAAATGTGAAAGCGGCCTCAAACTCACAAAAAATTGCTTTATATTTGAAATTCTATAGGTATTGTTATCACTTGGAACAATAAAACAACCAAATCTAAGGTACCTACTTATATTTGTATAACTCTATTATTATAGTTGATAATAAATTATGCAACAACTAAAAATTAATATTTAGTAGCCACGGGGCCACAACATAATAATATACCATCACGCCTGTATTCCCCGAAGGGTTAGGCAGAGGTGTACCAATGTACACCCACAGTTCGCCGGTATATTTAGGTCCCATGTAATAGGGGTGCCTATTGCCATTAACCGGGCACAAATCCAAAGCCCGACCACAACAATGGTTAGTAAAATAAAATTGTAAGCAATAAATTTGACAGATGGATTTTTAGCAGTTTGTTATCTACTGAAATTGCATAGCTGTCTGTTGTGTTAATAGGTTGGAACATGTGACGATTTTGCATGTGTGTTTTCCCATAATAAGAATAGTAAAAAAAACAATGTATGAATCAGTCGCAATAAATCTTCATATACATGAACGTGTTCAATTTTCTTTAGAACTCCCTGCAAACCAAATTGAACTTTATTTCTACTACACCCGTTTCAAAAATTACACAGTCGGTAAAAAATTTCAGGAGGCAGCCCTGCAAGTAATCGAAAACCAACTTGACGACAACTGGATGGAAAGTTTTTTCTTTTCAGCGGAGATAAGTTAAATTGATATTTCGTTCTGAAGTTAAAGCGATTTCTTAAAAATCCCCATTCTCTTGTTGTCAGATAATGCAATTTGTTGAATACGACTCTTGACTTCAGATGAGTTTTAATATGCGAAGTTGTGGAAGATTTTCAAGGGTCTCATTTTTGAGCGTGATATTTTTAAAGCGCTGTTTAGACAGATTCAGACAAAATTATCCAACCAACTTAAAAATGTCTGGCTTTTCGAATTGAAACAGGCACATGGGATATTTCAACTTTGTCTCTTTAATGGCAACACATTTGCAAGGCCATTGGTTAACATTAGGCAGGTGGGTGGTGGATTGTTTGCCACCCAAAGATGACTAAAAAAAGAGAAAAAGAAATAACTCTGATTAATTTTAAATCATTATTTTTTTAATATTGTAACCATTTTTTTTGTTCATAAATCTTTTTTCTGCGTAATAATGCAATACATTCGACATATTAACTTCGTTTGATGTAATTATTTAATTATTGAGATTATAAGGCTTATTTTGGCAGAACTAAGTTCGTCATAATCAGTTACCGGGAGAGATTGAATGCAAAATTATATACAACCCAAACAATTTCAAATCTACGCACATATGAATCGAAATCGCTTGGTTGAAAAAAGCCTTCTACCTACATAACAGCGCGATTCTTATAACGCATGTTCATTTCCAACAAGAAAGTTACAATGCTAGTGACAATGCTAGTTCCCGCTATCCAACATAGATGTCGCTACATACCCCGTTTGAAGCGAAACAATATTAATATGAAGTATACAAACCCTCATTGTTAAATTGTAAAAATGGGATGGTATTCTTCATTTTATGTAGTTCCATTTCTCTCTAAAACGTTGGAATATTCGAAAGTACTGAAAATTATTGTAGTAGGTGTTTAGAACTCTATTGACTAGGGACCTAACTTGCTTCGAACTCGCACCAAGTTGCAAACTTTTATAAAACGAGTTAAGATTCGAATTTTAAACAGAAAATAAAATGTTACATTTTTATCGATTTATTATGGAAAAACTTGACAGAATATATTTAGGAACGACTAAGTTTATGAATGGCTCAAATTATTTTTATTTCTCACGAGAGTTGTTGTATTTTTATAGATTAAGGTTAACATCATCTATTATACATCAATACCAGTAATATAAATTTAAATGTTTTTTTGTAATTTTTAAAATAACAGGGATTTACTAAACGCATAAATCAATGTTTTCGCGGTTCTTATACCAAAAACCATTTTCTGAATTTGTGTTACGACTAATCTCTGAACTGGGTGCACTAGTTTTACTAGCATATAGCTAATGCTATAAGGGGTAACTTAGGTAACTTTATATTAGAAAAATAATTAGAGATCCACGCAAAGAAAACCCCGCAGTAACCAATATTCATACTAAATAATTAAAATCATGATCACAAACTTCTAACCGTACCCCACAAGAATAAAGTCTTTAATTTTTTCTCCTCAACAAACATTGAAACAACTTAGAGAATCATTTATGTCGTCAAACCAGTCAACTTTCCCAGTATTTATTTAGACCCTTTCTCCCTTCCAACGGGTTATCCAAAATGTAGGTACTTTTGTACATTAATGAGTTAGAAAACTTTTAGATTCACTACGTGGCTTGTTTACGGGTGCCTTCAGCGCCTCTGATTAGATTCGAGAGAAAGCTTTTGGGGACTGCTAGGTAATTAAGATAAGAAAGAAATGAACTATATTGTAGGCCTTTCAAATCTCCTTATGTTCTTAATCTCTCACCTTTTTTTTAAGGATGGGAAACCATCAAATTTCTTACAACACGCAACACTGGAACTAGCACTTAGCAACACTAGTAATCTCCCCCCTAAAGGCCCGGCGCAAGTGTGAAATCAAACAACACTATGGTGGACTTTGGTCAGTAAGAGTCTGATGGACCGTTCCGCCTTTCAGGGCGAGGGATATCCATGAGAATTTTCCAACATGGAATAAAAAAAAATTGTTTGCTTGTTTCAAATCTATGTTTGATCTTAGTTTATCAGTATAGGGCACTTTGGAACGTCATATACAAGAAAAATAATTGAATCTAATTGCCTTTTCCAAAAATGTAGTTTCGTTTAGAGAATAGGCAAGATACTTCTTACTTATCCTTTTTAAATATGTGAGTAAGGGGCCTTTTGTAACTGATACAAGTAAAATGGGCAAGTATTGACACTAGCAACTCCACATATCTTTCTAACTACATATTCCTCAATCTGCTTTAAATTGTCTGACGGACTGCCTCGTTAGCCTAATGGTATTAGGCGCGACTGCCACGCTAGAGGTTTTGGGTGCGTTACCCAGGCCGAGCAAAGTGTTATTGGGTTTTTTATGAAATTCAATATATTATATGGCAATAGACTAGCCCCCTATTTCGTGTTACCTAAACATACTGGCGAACTGTGTATGTACATTAGTACACCTTTACCTTACTCTTGAGGGAAAACAGGTGTGATGGTATGTTTTCAAAATATCAGCGATGAAAATGACGAAGGCTACGTGGCTCTAGGATCTTAAACCATAATGTTATATTGCTTGGAAAATGGAGGCATACAAACAAAACCGGGTTACTTCAAAGCGACGAATGGCAAAAGGTTATCATTACCAAATTAAATAAAACTAATTAGTCCAATTTGGAACAGCTAATTTATTAATGTTTACATGTTACATGAAAGAAACCTGCTGTATATCACGTCCGTAGTAAGGCCACCCTGTATATTTATTGCTTTTGTCTCCTCAAAGCAGTACGTATATAGGGCGGCCCATAAAAAGACATAGTACTTGTATATTGTGGAAGCTTATCTTCATAGGCTGTCTAAAACACTCCCATGGATGTCCAACGACCAAATAAAGTGTAGTCGATTGACGTTGATTTATGAATTTTTGAAAAATTCTCACGAGTCTGTAGACATTATATTTTAAACATTTTTTTATCGACCTGTTTTAGGAACTAACAGAGGGATCATTCTTGTATTTTTAAGAACGTTCACATTCTAATCAGATTCTCAATTTTTCAAAATTTCTTCTATTTTACACAACATCTATATTTCTGACAAGATTTGTTACATTGTTTTTTGATCAAATGAGATCAAAATTTTGACATTCTTTTTTAAGCATATTCTATCTCAGCAATTATTACTGTTATAGATCTTAGATTGGGACTGAGATTAGATTGCGATCATTCATAAAACTTAGTAAAATTTCCCCTCATCTACGCTAGCAAAGAAAAACTGAAATAAATCACCACAAATCAAACTAATGCAACTCAAGCACAAAATACCTTATTTCCTGGCGCTTGAATGCAGATAGCGTGTTGCAATAGATAAGGGAGGGTCAAGGCCCGAAGCGTCGGCTTCTTAGACTAAACATACGTAAATTACGTAATAGATCACTGGGTCGTCACGTATTCTGATCACACCATGAGGCGGGGCTTGATTCAAAATAACATGTCAAGTAGTCCTGTTACACGAGCCATATTATCGCTTGGGCAATAATACTGTAGGTGACAAAAAAATAAAAAATACGTATAGTTCTAAGGATAGATATCGCCCTGGCGATAGTATTGATTTGTGTGAGGATGTCTTAATATCTCGTTTATATTTGTAATAGAGACAGGTAGAGGTGTATTATGTGTACCTAAGTTTAGTTGCGAGGATAAACATGTGAACACCTTAAAATTTAAAAGCTATTCCGGATGTTGTAAAAAAAATTAAGACCTATTTCTTAGTAGCATAAGATCCAAAGTACTGTATTATTAACACCATTTCTTTTTATCTAGCCTTTACCTCCCTCATGCCCTCCCTTTCAAATATTCTTAAAACTATTATATTTCAATAAATATTTTAGGAGAAAATAGCTTCAAAATGTTGCAGAGTGAACACCTAAAACACTCATGACCGTACGCCTACACGTTGCCAACTGATATTTAAGTCCAATGAAAAACTAGAGTACCTACTGCAGTCAAAACAAAACAATCTTATGGGAGTGGTTGTACATACTTATAAAATTAACAACTTTTACAACGTGACCTACTTGGAAATATGAAAAAAAATAGTAGTAGTAAAAATAAAGTGTACGAGTACATCCTATTCTAACTAATATTATAAAATGCGAAAGTAAGTTTGTTAACTTTTCACGCCTAAACACTGAATCGATCATTTCGAAATCGGCGAGAGAGAGAGAATAGAGTTTTCAGGTGTACAGAAACGGACATAGTACCTTCAACAAGTAGACAGGTACCTTTCAACCCGAAAAAAATTACTGCTCCCGAGGAAAACGATAATAACGTTCTAAAGATAATAGATGGCGCTACGTGTCTTTAAAATTATGATTGAATTTTAAATTGAAGTATTTCCTCTGCGTCCGCGATAACCGACATTTACGCAGACGAAGTTGCGGGCAAAAGCTAGTATAAATATAATTACCTGTCATTGTAGGAATTTTAAAGATTATTTCGTTATGTAAACCTTACTTACTAGGTCATAATTAAGCTCGTAAAATATAAAATCGATAAGTGAAATAAAATTGTACCAATAATTAATTTTAATTGTCATTTAGTTTATCCAAGATAGTTACCTACATTGTAAATACAATAATAATAGGTACTTGATTATAAAACAATGAATAACGAGACTGATTATTTTTACCACGAGGTGTTATAAACTTTAAAAACAGGTGATAAAAAATATGATAATTAAAAACAAAATGCAAGGCAATGCAATGTTTATAAAAATATTTAATTTTAATTGACATTGCTATCTGTTTATGTAATGAAAAGTTATTAAGGAGATTAGAAAGTCAAACGACAAGATTAATATTTAAAACAAAATGTGATATCGATATAGGTGATTATATTATACTAGCTTTTGCCCGAGACTTCGTCCACAATATACTTACTTACTTACTTCATCGTTGACTTTGTCTTTGTCACCTCTGACCACAGGTAACAAACATAAAAACCTATAAAGCTAGAAACATGGAAAACAACATACAATCACGTCTGTATTCCCCGAAGGGTCAGGCAGAGGTGTACCAATGTACACCCACAGTTCGCCGATATCTTTATGGAAACCAAAGACCACCTTAATCCGGCCCTGTCGTAAAATCCGTTTTTAACCGATGTCTCCTATATATAAACTACCTACTTGCCTTTCTGCTTCATAGGTGAAGTGTTATTCAACATTTCGTGTTAGGTTAAGGATTAAATGAGTGTTCTTTCGTAAATACGAAACAAGAATATAGGCTACTTCTGACTTGCTTGTGACTTCCAGCTAACGAAGTCGTTGATTAAAAAGTAGCCTATATTCTTATCTAGGTCCCACGCTACCTCACTGTCAAATTTTATTATGATCGGTTCAGTGGTTTTAACTTAATTCATGAATAGTAAGATAAAATTGACTATTTGGTTAGCTAATATTATTACTATAATTATGAAATCTTCCAATGGAAAAAAATAAATTGAAAAGATAAGGGTAGGCGGCGTACGTGCGTACGCACATGCAAGCTCACAACATCGATCGTTGAACATGCAGTTATATGAGTAAAAAGCACGATTGATTTTAAGACCAACAAATGCCATTCAATTGTATTTTAATTCTATGACATTATTTGTTTTTTAAACGTTGCTGCACACTAGCAATTTCTCTTGTATCGTGGGAGCGTTTACAAACATATAAACTTACATTCACAAATAGCCAGACTTGCAGGAACAACTATCTATAGGCCATACAAATATTTGTTTCATGTTAATCGAACCCGCGACACGTAGCGCCAATCGTTTAGCCGCCAACCGCGCCGTCAAACTTCGCAATATCGCATGCCGTAAGTTAAGAATGTAGCGAAACTACTTTATGCTAATCTTCATTGTTAGCAATTAATTCTAATCTAAGAATTGAAATTTGGAGGATTTCAATAATGAGTATATTTTACAACATCTCCTTCAGTGAATTTAGCTGTTATAGTGTACTTGAGGTGAGTAGTCCCAAAGAACCAAAGGGAGAATTTCACTGAAGAGCACTGCATGTGGTCTTAGTTAAAAGCAGGGTTAGTTGAAAGTACGAATGTTAAAAAGAAAGCGGCCAAGTGCGAGTCGTACTCGCGCACGAAAGGTTCCGTACCGTTATCTATAAAAACGGCAAAAAAAAACACTTTTGTTGTATGGGAGCACCCCTTAAATATTTTTTGTTATAGCGGCAACAGAAATACGTCATCTGTGAAAATTTTGACTATCTAACCATGAGATACAACCTGGTGACAGACGGACAGACAGACAAACAGACGGACAGCGGAGTCTTAGTAATAGGATCCTGTTTTACCCTTTGGGTAAGGAACCCTAAAAATGTCGAGGATTACAGAATTGGTACATTTTTGTTATTATAGATATTGACAGCTAATTGCACGGTAGTTTGGACCCTACAAATGAAAGAAGAAAAAACCATGACAAATCATAAAGAACACTATACCTTTGTCCTTGAAACCTGATCAGTAAAGATGTTTCAGTTCCCATCACTCACTTAGATAAATAATGCTCCCTTAGGTATGTAATGACGGAAAAAGATCTATTCTACATATAATAATACCGTAGCGAAGTCAATATTAACAGCTAGAAAATGATACTGATGCCCAAAATATTGTGCTATTTGTCTTTATGTGTGTTACAGCTTTACGCTAAGCAAAGCTGCTGTAAATCTGTCTTTGGTGACATAAATTAAAAAATCTAAGTTTCTTCTTATATGAATAAAGAGTGAAATTGAAAAGTTTTACAAACGAAGGTACCTGGTGAATATTAGAATACATTTTTTTAAACCTAAACCTAACACAATCCAAGGCTGAAATGCTTGCCGTCAAGCACTGAAAGATAGTTTTTTACAATTCAGAAAGTCATATAATATTATTTGAATTCAATAAACAATTCAAATAAATGGACAGACGAAAAACCCCTTATCTCAAAAACAATGCAATTACGAAAAACTTAAAAATATCACAGCTTATCGCGTTTATAGGGTTAGATAAAAAGTTTTTGTCTGTTTCATAGATAAAAGTCGGGCCGCCATTGAGGCGGGCTCGGTCACCTTAGATAAGTACGACACAGGGGACCCACAAACTGAGCGATGTTTAATAATATAGCGCAAAGCGTGAAATCCCTGAAAATTTGTTGATTTGTTTTTTTATTATCATTGGGAGGTAATTTAACTTTATCTTCTCGGCGTCGGGGTCGCGGCAGGCCACGAAGGAGATGAATTGACTGAATGGATTCCTTCGAAGCTGGAGGGATGAGTGAGTGGAGTGTTCTTGGGTTTTTCTATGAAATTCTCAGTAGCAGCTCAGAGTTTGGATTTGTGCCCGGTTACTGGCAATAGGCTCGCCCCTATTACATGGGACCTAAATATACCGGCGAACTGTGGGTGTATATTGGTACTCCTCCGCCTAACCCTTCGGGGAATACAGGCGTGATGGTGATGGGATATAAAGAGTGGAGAGAGGCTTTTGCTCAGGAGTGGAACTGACAGACTAACAAAAAAAAAAGTAAGTAAGGCAAAGAAGTCGATTGCTGCTGATCGCAGCCTGTGCAATACTAAAAGCCTTGCAGAGACAAAGTTGAAATATCTCTTGTACTTCTTACTACACCGGCACATAAACCAGAGCACGGCTACGCTGTGTTGCGGTAGAAATAGTTATAAGTAGGGAAGTACTTCCCCGGCGAGCTCCTCCAAAAACAGCTCGAAAACTGCTAAAATATTTTCGTATTTATTAGTGTTTAGGTGTTTCTAATGGTGCGTGTGGCCCGTTAATATTTGTACAGGTCAGTGAATACGTATCATTCTTCACACAATTCATCCATATTCTGCCATATAACGTGGCAAGTGCCAAAACGGTTGACAGCAGTAAGCCGTTTTGGCATTTGCCCCATTGATAGGACGAGATTTTAGATACCCTATCAGCTTCCTCCTGTCTTTGTATACACAGACACACATACCATCACGCCTGCATTCCCCGAAGGGTTAGGCGGAGGTATACTAAAACGTACACGCGCTGGTATGTTTAGGTCTTATGTATTAGGGGTGAGCCTATTACCGGGCACAAATCCGAGCTGCTAGAGTTTCATAGAAAAACCCAAATAACACTTTGCTCGGCCTGGGAATAAAACCCAAGACTGGCGTAGTTTTTATTTATCACTTTTGTGTCTAGATTAATTATCTTTTTTTTTTGGTCTCCTTCCACCTTCTAGTATAATCTTAATAGTATGTACATTATTATTATTTATAATAAAAATCACGTCGCCGATAGCGGCAGTTTATCTGTGCGTGTTTATGGGCGTTTAGCGCTAAGATAGATAGGCGGGGAGGTTACGAGATGACTCGGGGGTATCGCGCCAGGGGTACGCAAGCGGTGGCCGTGATTTAATGCTGTTTTAGTTTTGGTTTTTGTTCGAAACATGTTCGGATACTATAGTCGCCTGTGGGTGTAACTGTAAGTAACTGGGTTGTGGAGGTCAGATAGATAGTTGATTCATGTAAAATACTGGTATTCAAGCGTCTGCTTGATGGAAGACGCCTGTGGATTTAAATCTAAAATATTAATTAAACAATGTCTCACATTAAGAATTGCTTCTTTATCGTGGATGCGTTTACAAACAACAACAAAAAAATTTATACACAAACAAACAAACATCCAGACCCAGAACCATACTACATGAAGGCCATTCAAATATTTGTTTCGTTCGAAAATCGAACCCACCATACTCAGCGGTCAATCCTTCAACCAGTAAGCCATCCGTGACGACAATTAATAGAGAAAAAAAAACTACTGCTCACAGAAATCACTTAAATTGAAAACTAAAAAAAATAACAAGTAAGTATTCTAGACTTTATGTACTGCATTCTAGACTTTCACAACTAAAGCCGGGGTGACCATTACTTCTGATGCAGTCGTGTAAATCAAATAGAAGAAGACAGACAAAATTAAATGTTCATAGAAGTTATAGGTAAGTAATTAAATCAATAACTTGAGCTCAAACATAAATCAAAACACAATCTTTACCAGAAATACCTACCAATAACCACGATTTCAAATATCAGCCAATATTTCATCGTCCAATTAATTAATACCGATCAATTATTAAACAAATTACCGATGCCCGTATAATTTTCATTAAATCAAAGTTTCTGAAGCCAAAGAAAATTTTGTAAATTATCAAAAGTCAAGATGGTGGCGTGTTAACGAAATTATTTCGAACTTGTTCCAACAAGTTGTTTTCGTGTATTTTTAAATTGGATCACACCTGTTGTTTGATCTGTTTTGGCTTATATTAGGGGAGGAAAAGTTGTAGATTATTTTGGTCTCAAGCTTTTAAAGTTTTGACACGATTTTTTTTTTGTATTTTTGAAACGACAAATAATTAGGATCAATTTCTTATGATTTCACTTAGAAAAAAAAATGAAAACTAAGAGTTACCATTAAAATCAGCAACTGCAGCATTGCTATATAATGGGTAAAAAGGTCAGGAAAGGAATAGTTGTTTATTTTTCATAGTTGGCGCCAAAGGTTAACGCTGGGGATTCTAGAATCATGTACTGAATCATTGGTATGAATTTTCGCTAAGGTGTCTCTTCCATCCCGTATGTTTAATATTCTGCATATAATGCAGATTTTTTAACTTGCAATTTTGTAAAAGATGGATAATTTATTTTTGATCTATCTAGCCTATAAAGATATTTATTGAAACGTATTTATCCTTTTTTTATTAACCCGTAAAAATATAATTTTCTTTCAGTGTAACATTATCTGTCAAAGAACTTAACCCAAACTTGTGCAGATATATAATATAAAAAATATACCATCACGCCTGTATTCCCCGAAGGGTTAGGCAGAGGTGTACCAATGTACACCCACGGGGGCGAGCCTATTGCCATTAACCGGGCACAAATCCAAACTCCGAGCTGCTACAGTGAATTTCATAGAAAAGCCCAATAACACTTTTGCTCGACCTGGGAATCGAACCCAGGACCTCTAGCGTAGCAGTCGCGCTTCGGACCACTAGACCAACGAGGCAGATATGTATACAGGTCAGAAATATCCGAAATTTCAAGCAATACTAACTACTTTTTTTATTATGTCCCGTAGTATCCAACCAGAGATACCAAACACAAACACGCAGCGACCCAAGTTTATCCGCCCCTGTTTTTTTATTATTTTTGACGTATCCAACGTCCGCTGTTATCAAGATTATGTTATTGAGCTTCCAGTCGCCGATGCAACAACTCAGACATTACTGTTTCTATTTGTGAGTTAAAAAACTTGACAGTGCAGTTGTCGGCAAGTGTACTTGGGAGTACAAAAGTAGGTGTACATTTTTTTTCGTTATATGCATGACCTTGGGTTTTTCTTATGTTAGATAAGTCTTTTTTTATTGCTGTTAGGTTATATAGATTTTGTTCGTTGTTAGTTTTGTGTGTTCTTGTTCGTTAAGCGTTCAATTATATTGTTTTTTTTTGGGTTTTAAGTGACTTGGAAATGTTATATGGTTGTAAATTAGTGCACATTAAAATTCTATACAACAAGTAAAATTAATTTATACAAATCAATAAATTTGCAGTGTCTGATATCAAAATATCAGCTTTTTACGAAATGCAAGAAATGAATGCTTACACAATAAAACAAAAAAATAAACAATATTTAAAATGTTGTCCGTCTGTCTGTTTTTTCCGGCTTATCTCCAAAACGGATGAACTGATTTTGACGGAACTGTCATTGGACAGATAGCTGATGTTATATTAAGCTTTTTTTTATTTTAGTAAACAGAGTAACGCGTAATAATAAACCCGCAGATAACCGAAATTTACGCGGACTAAGTCATACAGTCTACAACACAAAACCAAAGATTTTTATATTTTTAATCAATTTTTCCAAATCTCCACTCATTTTAAAAAGTGCACCAGTTGCAAAGTTCACCATTTGAGCATTGTGTACAAGTTGAGAAGTGCACCAAATGCGTCAAACCCGTTTGTTGTATGCCAATGAAAGTTCGGTCAAAATCGGTCAAGCCATTTCGGAGATTAGTCAGAACACACAGATAGACCGACCAAAAATTTTAAAATAGTTTTTAGTCTAAATACCGTGTAAACATTCATAAATATTTAACAAAAAGCTATTATTATGACATTACAAACACACCACAACATTTTATTTAATTTTATAGATAAGTCCAAGTTTTTTTAAGATGTTTTCCTTCATCCATGTCGTTGGTGACTGTGATAAAATTAACTAGTACATAATATGAATTGTAAAAGTCTTAGTGGTGCTTGCTCGGTATTGAACCTTTGTTTTGATAATGTTGTTCTGCTTAGTAGGCGGGCCGCTTAAGCATTGGTCCGTTACGACATTATTTTTTTAACTAAAAATATTTTTATAAACGGATACGAATGGGCCAATAATTATAGGGGGTGTGGCCTGTTTATTTGCCGAGAGTGATATGATAGTTTTTACAGATAAGAGTCGTAAAAAATACTGATAAAAACGATACTACTGCCCAGTACCGGTTGTAATGTGCTTAAAACTATTGCTTAGTTTAAAGACTTGAACGTGACAGAAATACCAAATATGTAAAATAGTACATATTTGGCAGCCCTAACCGATTATAAAAGTCGATTAACACTAACCGATTCCGAAATTTGGCTAGACCTAACCATCATCTTCCTGCCTTTATGCTTTGTTACTTGGGGCTGGCGCAATATGTTTTATTTTTCTATTCCGTCCTGGCATTGGCTAGACCTAACCGATTACTTCTTCTTCTTTTCGTGTCGATTGACTCGTTTCAAATGTTATCCAACCATTATTGAGCAACCTGTACAGCTCTATCATAGCTCTCGTTTGGATCTTGGTGGTTGCACGACGGGCAACTAAGGAGGTGACGCAAGCCCTGTGATGGTGCTCCACATTGGCACTGCGTTTGGGATGGGTGAAGAATGCCCCATTTGGCCAAATTACTTTTACAATGGCCGACCTGGGTCCGTAATCGATTAGGAGATTACCAGATTGGCCATTAAATTCAATCGATAGATGTTCTTCCGGGGTAATGAAGCGTAGAGGGGGTGGGTGTTTCTGCTTCTACAATGCACATCCTCGTCTACCGCACTGTCCATCGATGAGGTCGTGCAGGTCATACAACTTACCGATTATTTAAATCGATTAGCGCTATGAGTGCATCTATTAACATGTTTTTCCACGGAAGTAGAAATGGTGACCTGTGAACATAATGTTATCAGTCTTCTTAATGATTAATACGTGTTTTTTGTACTGTAGATCTATATTATGCCCTACAAGTTAGGTATCATTGAAACTATGAAGGAGATATGAGTAATTATAATTATGTTGTTTACAGCTGTTCAAACATGTGTGTTATGAATGAAAAAGTTGGACTTGAATTGAGTTCCGATATTTGATTAACGTCTTATAATGGACTTTAGCTCGCAACTTCGTAGGTACTCGTGGTTTTTGTCATCAGCGCTAAGTTATGTCGATGGTCATTGCTCCGCTCCCGTGCGTCATTGCGTGATGTTATATAGCCTATAGTCTTCCTCATGAATGTGGTTATCGTATTAATTTATATATATTCTTTATACCACTGAAGGTGCTAAGTAAATATAAAATGTAGCCTATCTTACTCTTAGAATCGGACCAGTAATTAGGGGAGATTAGCTTGTTCAAACAAACTTTTCAGCTTTATAATAGATATATATTTTGCTATTCGTAGTAAACCTCTGTTAGGAAATCCACTCTTATAAAATTGTACTAACATTGTATTTCATAAAAATGGACCACTAGCAATTAAATTCGTTGACATTTTGTAGATAGGATAACCACACTAACATCTAGGCTTGTGCTTAGTCAGTTTTCTGTCCAACTAATTTCAAAATGACTCAAAAACTCGATACGGAAAATTTTCAGTACGGTCACGTGACTACTCTACGTTTATATGGAGACCACAGGATCAGTAAATGCACCGTGTTGGTGGTGTGATAATAGTGTCGTGATTCTGCTCTGTACGTATCTAAGTCTTATAAAAATAAATGGAAAACTAAAATCTTTTCCAATACGCTATAATCTCGTAGAGTACAGGAAACGCTGGATCCTGAGTCATACAGACTTATGATTTTGGTAGAACTGACAAAAGTAACTGAATTAAAAAATTGCTTGTCAAAAATGACAATCAGTCTTAATAAGGGGTGTGGTGGTAATCGGTAACTGTGTTGTGAAGGTCAGATAGGCAGTCGTTCCAAAGTAAAATAATGGTATTTAGCTGCATTCTGTTTGACTGAAAGCCAACCCTAATAATTTGGGAAAAGACTAGGTAGATAATTATGTAGGTATGTAAATATTCGTCCAATATGGACTATTGTGAGAGTAGACTATCAACATAGGATTTTTTAAGGTTTTGCACCCACATGGTGCCAAACTAACTAGATTATCTGTTTATCCGTCTGTCACAGGGCTCTATCATTTAAACTATAATAGGTAGAAACTAGAAATTTTCACACAGTGTGTATTACTATCGTCGCTATAACAACAAATACTAAAAACAAAATAAAGATAAAAAGGGGGTCCCCATACTCGAAACGTATTTTTTCTATGTCATCATCATCTGCTTAGCCTTTTTCCTAACTGCTTTGGGGTCGCCTTCCAGTCTAACCGGATGCAGCTGAATACCAGTGTTTTACATGGAGCGACTGCCTATCTGACCTCCATAACCCAGTAACTGGGCAACACGATACCTCTTGGTTAGACTGGTTGTCAGACTTCTTGGCTTCTGACTATCCGTCACGACTGTCAAAGATCTACGAATGACAGCCGGGACCAACGCCTTTACGGGCTTTCCGAGGCACGGGGGTATCACACCACCAACTTCCAAACTCCGGGCTGCTACTGAGAAATTCTTAATGGAAAAACCCAATACCACTTTTTGCCCGACCTGGGAATCGAACCCGGGACCCCTTGCTTAGCAGTCGCGCTTTGCGACCATGAGACCAACAGGGCAGTATTTTTTCTATGTAATGTTAAATTATACAGTGGAACGAAACCTTACTTGCGCGAGTCTGAATCGCATTAAACCGGTATTTTTTCTTTATCTTTCAGGAAAGTTAGCAAAACAATTTTTACATTATTACATAATACGACTATCATACAAGTTAAAACAATTGTTTTGCTACACTCAAGTTATCGAATTGAAAAGGTGATGTTTAAAAATACAATTGTTTACACTTCGCACTTTGTTATCTCTTGTAGACACGAGAAATGCGATTAAACACAACAATTTTATGACTTCAGTTAATGATTTATTTCTTTAAACTTTAATTAATTATATTGGACAGTTGTACTAGTTCTGTATTGTACTTTATTTTTAGTTATTTACCTAGTATTCCAATCGCATGTTGCTGAACTAGGTGGCGTGCGATTAAACAGGCCTATGTCCAGCAGTGGACTGTTACAGGCTGATGATCTTCTTCATCGTGTGGGCAGTACGGTCTAACAACCCCACACACCCTAGTGTCAGAGTTTCTAAACCGCCTCAAGGGCCCCTGACATGGTTACCGATGCCAGTGATGTCCAAGATAAACTTAGAAAGTACATATGAACTAGGAAAAGTCACATTGGTACTTGCCCGTGCCCGGATGCGAACCCACAACCTTGTGCATGGGAGGCGGGCGCGGGCGGAGGCTGATGATGACTTAGTATTTTTCACATAATTATTATGCTGACAACTGGACCCGAAACAACTACCTGTAGACTATACAACAATTTGTTTCGTGCAGGAAATGAACAATCGAGTCATCGACATCGTTGACATATTCTTCAACGGTGTCGTAAAATGGTAGTTCTTATAGCAAATAAGCAATTCAATAGGTCAAAGTAATTTAAACTCTAAACCTCTACTATAAGACATGCTACATGCCTAGCCTGTGGTACTATTACAAGCCAATGTTAATGAACCTATCAGTAAAAAATATATAGAACGATACGAAATAATTGAAGCATTATAATAAGCACACGAGGGATCATAGGAATTTATTGTATTGTGGTGATTCCATATTTTTATTTCTTAATTAAATAATTTCCAAAGTAGACACTTCTATCACTTCCTAGCTCTGCCTAAATTGCAGTGTAGCCGCACGTTTAGCGGTTCCAGCTAGTAGCAATTTGTGGCTTCTTGTGTGGTTGTGGCAAATAGTTCACATGAAACACTTTTGACAATGGTTGCCATGACACGTATTTTTGGTTTACCACAACGAAATACCCGCCTCTCATGCACAAGGTTGTGAGTTTCCAACTCTTACAAAAGTCAAGAGCCAAAGAGACATTTCTAGTTCTAGTCACATGCACTTTCTAAGTTTATCATGGACATCACTGACATCGGTGAAGGAAAACATCGGAAGGAAACATGAACTTGTAATTAATATAAGTCTGAAATCGGCAATCCGCTTTGAGCATGTGTGGTGATCAATGCTCGTGCCTTCTCTGTATGAGAAGAGGCCTTCACACAATAGGAACAACTTCCTAATATTTGACGAGGATGCAAAACTGGATCTTGAAGTAGGTCTGACGACGGTGGGCATTTCAAACCACACACACATACCATGTCACTTGTATTCCCCAAAGGGTTAGGCAGAGGTGTAGCAATGTACACCCACAGTCCGCCGGTATGTTTTGGTCCCACGTAAAATGCGAACTCGAGCCGCTACTGAGAATTTTATAGAAAAACCAAAAAACACTTTGCTCGACTTGGGAATCGAACCCAAGACCTCTAGCGTAGCAGCTGTGCTTAGGACAACAAGGCTAACGAGGCAGTTGGAATTTGAAGCCATTTTATAATATTCCCATATTCCTGCATGAAAATCTCTCCCAAAGACTTGAGTAACGAAACTACTTCGGTCACGTTCATTCAATGGCACCACACGACCTCAACTAGGTCGTATGTCCATTTAGTATTTTAGCTGAACGCCATTTGACACTGTCTTTGACTATGTGAGTGCTACTCCAGAATATTACTTTCATATCATTAGTTGTACACTCTTCTTGGTTGGAGTAATGGAAACATAAAGTTACGCTTTTCTTTCTTAGAAAATATTTCGTACAAAATAGGGTGTTAGTCTTTGTAGACCTTTGTTGTCTTAAAAAGGTATTGTTTTCTGTATAGTGTTAGTAAAAGCTACTGCTTTTGTTTTGTGAGATACGTCCTTAAGGGTCAGTCATTTAATGTAAAATAAACGTACTACGTACACTAAAATAATAAAGCTGAAGATTTTTTTAGTTTGTTTGTTAATTGGTTTAATCGTTTTAGTCTGTGAGACTACCAGTTGTAGTGTTTTTTTCTTGATATGATAGTCAGATTCAGGGCGATTAGTGTAGGTATATATAACATGATACTACGATTCAAGGGGCCGGAACAGTAACTAAAGATGCCGGATAAATACTGCTGGAAAATTATGTTAAAGATAAACAAAAAAAAAGTGAAATACAGACAAAAAGAAAGAAAAAAAAATACGTCCAAAAGTAATGCATATTCTAAAAAACTCACTTCCAGTAAAAGAAGGATATATTGAAAGAGACACAGAAAACAAAATACCTACATAAAACTATAAAAAACCAAAGACGTACCATTTCTAGATAGGCTCTAAAAATAGAACCTTATGCCAACACACATTCAGATCAAAATAATATTAAAACTGATGACAATTTCTTTTTGTAGTGGACGAGCAAAGCACTTCTACAGTAGACGCGGAAGCAGCCGCGGCACACAACGAGCCGAATGAAGAACCAGAAGATAGGAATGGGATGAACACGAAGATATTACGGCGAATGGACACAGTACCAGACATTAAGCGAGATACTTCAGGCATCACTACACAGTACATTGCTACTGGAATTGGTAAGATTTACCCTTATTCTTATCCTGGTAAGGTTTATTCTTCTACCAAACTTAATATAAGTAAAGAAGTAATACCTCCGTCATACCTGGATTATTTAAACTGGAAACTAAATCAAAATTTGTTGAGCAATGGTAAGGTAGATGATGAAACGTTTTTAGCATATTTTTTTTCTTACCTTGATCACATTACTGGTGTACCTATCCTATTCTAATTAATGTTATACATACAATACATCACAAATGTCAATAGAGATGCTAAAAGTACATACATGCACTCTCACGTTAGAGTATGAAGAAGATGGAAATCCAAATATATCTGACATGAATGGTAGCTAGTTAACACTGTTGTCTTTTAACATAATTATCATTGTTTTTCTCTTTGCAGTAAATCTTGGTGCATTTGCGGCGGGCGTTTGTGTGGCTTGGTCTTCATCGGCTTTGCCTTTATTGACATATGGACCTTTTGAGGTAAGACGACTTTAAAATTGTTCAAAACTTTTGTTTCATTTCCTAGTTGCATTTTAAATTAGTTACAGACTTTATCCCTTAAAAAAGGATTACATACTATTTATGACTTTTCACTATTTTTTCAACCTGTTTTGCTCTACGGCTGAACAAAGGTGTCTTCCATTGCCTTCTGATTATCCCTATGCGTTGCCCTGTCAGGCCAATAGCTTTTCCTAATTTCCTAGGCCTCCTTCGGTGACGACCCCTGTCTTTAAGGAATAAGGAGAAAATGAGAAGTCTGAAGATTTATTATCTTCAGATTTCTTATTTTCGAAAACAATAAAAATATTACTCAATCATTCATACCTTTGATTAAAATCGGTTCAATAATTTCAAAGACTTTGTTTTTGAAAGTTTGGATGTAATTCTGCCTTCAAACTAGTTCAAACTGACAAGTTGATATACCTCTAAGTGCGTACCACCATGTATTCCTCGTTTAGAAATCGTGTGTAAAGGGTTATCCTGCTAGATTTATACGCAAGCAGAGGGGAAAGAGGGGCGAGGAGGGATCATAAATAATGTTTTCATTAGCGGCCAGCTATAAATTAAGTCGCGGTTAGGCGCGACCGCTGCTTGGGGTTTAGACGAGCGTGTTTACGCTGCGTTTTGAACGCCGCGTTTTTAGTGCTTGAGCGGTGAATCGAATCATTTTGAATATCTTAATATCAACCGACTGTTTTTTTTAAGTCCGTTAATTTTTGATGAAATGACCTTGAGGTGAGTTGTTATTCTACTTGAGGTATTGACTAAAGCTCACTTTTCCTAATATAACCGATGGAAATGTTTACGGAATAGTACTACAGACGTTCTTTCAACATTTTCATAATCATCAATCACGATAATTATTATCAAACCCAGTCTATCAGGCCATTTGTCGTTATTTTCTGTTTTGACGTGAAAACGTTTAGGCCAAAAAAATCTAAGTAATTTGACTAATTTAGCTGTCGAAAAAATAAATCAACAGACTTAATAACTTGACTCATTTTGCTGTCAAGAAAAACAAATCAAATGGCACATGGCAACAGAAAAATAAACCAAGCAAGGCCTACTTTATACAAATGAGTAATTGGCTTGGTTAAGCAAATGTAGGAGACGGCAAAGTAATACGGTATTTTGTACGCAACGAAATCTTTCCTTCATTTTGATGACGGTAGCGTCGTCAACTCAATTATGCAGATTTCTGGGAACTTGTAATCAAAGAACAAAAGTTTTGAAACCAACTGAAATACAAAGGGAAAGCTAAAAAGTGGCTCGTGGCTCGTGGCTTATATCGTCTCTAAGAAGTTCTCGCTGATTGCGTTTCTTAATAACATTTGTCTAGTCAAGATAATTTATTATTTCAAGACTTTGTTTCATGTAGTAATTGAAAGATTCGGTTGCGAAGAGTAACTACTCGTCATAAAACCATTTTTGCTGTTAGTTGTGCCATTCAAGGTACTGAGCCATTTTGAGAGGCCCACAGAGACAGATCGGTCGGGCAAGTACGCTCGCGGGATCCACGGCGTAAGCATAAGAAAGGAAGATCGGTGTGATTTTTAGTCAGTAAGAAACTGATAGTTCTCTCCGCCCGCACACGCTGAGGTCATATCTATGCGAACATCCACCCCGAAACAAAAAAAAAGCAGATCGTGTAAAGTCTAGCCGAGTCAAGCAAGCGATGTAAAAGTGTAAAATAATAATGTAATAAGTGGAAATAACACTTAGGCCGTGGTAAATTGATAAACCAGTCAAAGCCAAAACAATTTCGAAATGAAAATTTCGGGAGTCTCTCCTTTAGGCTTCCCAAAACACTGCGATGCGCATTATTTACTGCTAGAAAAAAAAAGTTAAATAAAAGAAATACGAGAAAACTAAATACATTAATTTCGAGGTTGCCATATTTACAATAAGCATTTCTTTTGTGTGACCAACAAATATTGGAATCGAGCCCAAAGGCCCGCCCGTGTGCCTTCCACACAAAACTAGTACGTTCGTTTTTCCCAAAACTTAGGACTTTATGAATCTCTAACAGAGTAAAGTGCCCACCGGGCAAAATTAAATTTTATAGATTTTTTTCTTCGAAGATTTGAATTTTTCTCCGAACATTGTTTTTCTTCATCTAAACGAGTTTATGAATTTTAAAATAACGCTTCGAGAGAAGTCGTTATTAACAGAATTTTACATAATGCTTTTGATTTTATTTATGAGAAAGGAGAACTATATTAAAATTAAAGCGTATTTTAATTTTAACTTGGAAATAAATAAGATTTATGAAACAATAAATCTTTTAAATGGAAAATAGATTATATTTCACAAGCGATTCAATAAATCAAATTTTAACTAGGGAGCTGAACTAGAGACTAAAATATAAGGCTATTTGAAATAACACAATTCGTATAGATAATGCACAATCAGTCGGTATATTAGGTATTCAAAAAATTCCATCGGTGAATTTAGGCGATGTGGGTTTGAGGTGAGCTACGGGCTTCGAAACCGGACCGGACCGCTTTTTCAATTCATATGTACTTACTAAGTCTATCTTGGACATAATTGACGTCAATGAAAGAATACATTGTGAGGAAACCTAGACTTACTAGTGTGTGTATCTGTGTGTAATTAGTATAAGTTTGAAATCCAATCCGTCTTGAGCAAGCTTGGTGATCACGACCACTGGGCCATCACGACACTGGACCACGAAGCTGTTGGTGTAAATAATAAATAAACAAACCACACAACAGATTTAATATAAAAATCTAATTTCATGAATGAATCACTTAAGTAGGTAAGCCTATTAAACAGTACATTGATCGGCCTCATTACCGGAGCCGTGTCTGCAATTGATAACAACGAGACAATTTAGTAGTGGGCATTTGATATCTAATGTATTGCCATCAATTAAAATATAGGGAAAGTTTCATTTGGTCACTTTGTCGGGAGCTGCAGACGGTAGTTAAGTGATAAGGTGACCATTATGATTATCGCTTTCCATTTAATGAAATGTGTACAAAATGTATGTGTTAGAATTGTTGTGGATGAACTAGAAATGGTGGATCTATGACATGCGTCAGAATAATTTCGATATTTCAACACACGCTGTATTCTACACTACACGAAGGGTTAGGCACAGGTATAACAATGTACACCCACAGCTTGCCGGTATATTTAGATCCCATGTAACAGGGGCAGAGCCTATTGCCATTAACCGGGCATAATTTCTTACTCCGAGTTGCTACTGAGAATTTCATATAAAACCCAATAGCACTTTCGAAATGAAAGTGAAATCGAACCCAAGACCTTTAGCGTAGCAGTCGCAGTAGGACTACGAGGCTTGCGAAACAGACAAAATTTAAAAATAATCCATATATTTGATCGAATGTAATTTGCAACAGCATAAATAATATTAACCTTTCCTGATAATTAAACAAACAATCGTACAACATGGTCGTGTATATAGCAAAACAGTACATTTTAACAGTAGTAAGTGACCATAAGCTTTAGACACTACGGTTATCCTCTGAACATCACTAACAATACCAATTTTACATGAGAATATTTTCTTATTTCATACTCTTTAGAAAGCGATTTTTCAGATTTTTTTATGACATATTATAGTCACATTATTATTTTTTCTTTGTTTAAAAGGGCACGTTCGCCAACAAAGGTTCGCTAGCCTAGGTCTAGACTGGCTGACAGTCTAGAAATAGATCGCGCAGGCTAATTCTAGGTCAGTTTCAGGTCAAACTATGTAGATGCAGATGAAGATTATCTGGAGGTTATTTTTGCATACGTTTCTTGCTAATGCATGGGAAATTTATCAAATGCCTTTTTTTGCACTCGGCGGGGCATAAGGGAGTGTCAGACTCTTACTGACTAAAACTCATCCGTGTTCCTCCTAATGTATTTCTGTATAATTTGCAATTGTCAAGTTAAGTCTTATAATTAAAGAGTTTTGACAGAATAAATTCCTAATCAGACAACAATTAAATAACAACGAAATATCAGTGGTATCTTAATGTTGCAATCAAACTAAACAATCTCTAGTGATTGCCTCTAGTTTCTTGTTAGTTGCCTAAACGCAGTTGAAACTTAAAGTACCCGAGCATTGCCGAAGTTTCCCGAACTACTCCGAGAGAGTGACAGCGCGCCGCATGCGGTGAAACCATGACTTATGAAGTTATGATATTGCAACTTTGGACACACTTTATTTGCGTGCCAGTAACTTTTATTTGTACAACGACAAAGTTTATTTTTGCTTGTGCCAGAGGTAGATTTATGTTTGCATGTTGTTATAACCCTCAAAATGCGCAATGCAGGTGAGTCAGTAGAATTTGGTGTATGCAGCTGTTATTCTTTATTTTTACGTATTATTCGGTTGACTTGAATGTTTGCAATTCAGTTCCAATATCGAATTATTGTTGGACATGCAACACAAATTTTCATTACCAAAAGTTCGAATCGAATTTTCTGGAAAAGAGCTGTATTTGCCAATTTTGTGCTTTCTAACTAAAATTGTCACCCTGTCATGTAACTATTTTCGTTGTGGTGCACGTGAACTGAGTTGCGAGAAGACTTCTAGAGAGTACTTTTATAAAATGTTAGCTATATATAAATAAAATAAATTGCGTACTAGCTTATGCCCGTAACTTTGTTTGCGTAAATGTCGGTAATCATAGAGTAAATGTAGAGTTTTTTTTTTTTTTGCGCGTATTCCTAATTCTTTTCTCAAAGTCACAGTCAAATTATTTAAAGACATTGGAACGTCATTTAAAAGAGAGAAAAAAAAAAATTGAGTTGCCCATTCCAAAAGGTAGTTTCGTATGGAGAAGAATGGGCAAGAAACTCTCTACATAATCATTTTTCTAAAATAAAGTATTCTAAGTTACCCCTTGCCACATCAGCCTGTGAAAGTCCCTTCAAAATGAGTCCAACCATTTTGGATATTAGCCAGAATAATACACATAGACAGACATTTTTTTTTTTTTCAAATTGGTTTTTTTGTAAGATTACCATGTAAATATTCATATTTTGTCCATTTAAAAACCTTTCATTTTGACAAACCAAACAGACACATCAATCTTACTTATATGTATAGATTATTCTCGACAGAAGTCTACCAGTGTATCCGAAGTCCACAATTTGCGATGTTATCCGCAACATTTCCATCTTGCTGGCAAACGGAACAGTTACTCTAGTAGATAGCGCTGCATTGCCAAATAATTTTGTTGTTATCTGACTTCACATAGCTTCTTGGCGTGGGTGCACTTGATTAAATTGTTTTTATCTAGTTTGACAACAATTTTATACAAGGTGGTAGGTAAGAGTCATCGTTTCGTAGATTTTTGTCATGGATTCAGTATGATGTATAATATTTTCTTTTGTTGATAATAAGCATCGTCAAAATCCTTTCATACTTCCAGAAAATTCTATTTTAATTTTACTTTTTTTCATATTTACCTAATTTTGATCTTTTCATATAAACAGATACTCAATAGTAAGCACTGCACCGTTCGGTTAGCAAAGGTTCAATATTGCGACTTATTTAAATAATCCTTCAAATTATACTTTGGCTGAAAAATTACGAACACGCCAAAAAAAGAACCGGCCAAATCGATGTAGTCGGTCTCGAATTTAGCGCTTAGCAACACGTTCAGCCATTAATTTTAATTATTGTAGTAGATACATAGATAGATGATTGTCTAGACAAGAATTAAAACGTCACTGTTCAAATAATTTCACAGTAATCAAGTAGCTTTGAGAGTCTATACCAACATGAAAACTTTTGACTCGTTGACAGGGCGTGAAGCTTCCGAACTTCAGGAGCGGACTAACTTTGGAATATATGGGACCGAAAAACTTGCCTGTGGTTTTACTGTAGCAATAATTTTGATACCAGAACTGCAGTTTCCAGTTAAACTTGTTTCTTTCGAGACAAAATTTAATACAGTTTATTTTTAAACGACTGCGTACTTAGGGGAATTGAAATTGTAGTACTGTGTTCTTGGTCGGCAATTTGTATGTTTTATGCATGAAGTGCAGTAATGAGTGAATGTGCTGCTCGGCCATTAGTTATACCTACTTGTGGTTCGCTGCTACTTACATTTCAGTCCTTAGGTATGGAATATTATTGCTTTCATTAGTATCGTTGCTTCCAAATTACTTCGCTACTTTATTAATGCTTTCTTACTTGTTTAGTAGACATATCCTAATACTTATTGTTGCAATAATAATACCAGCTTTTTATTGTACTACTACAGGGCAAAGGCCTTGACAAAGAAGGCACGGGCATTGATCACCACACTTATTCAAGGCCGTTTGGCTATTTGAGATTTACTTAATGAAACCCAAAATTATTAGGTACAGCTTCATCATCATCGCCATCATTATTATTATATCAGCTGAACGACGTCCAGTACTAGACATAGGCCTCCTCTAAAGATAGCCACAATGACCGATCCTGCGCTGCCCGCATCCAGCAATTTATTTATTTATTTATTTCGTCGGTTTACCACGTGGGGGCCTACCTACATTACGCCTTCCGGCGCGTGGTTGCCACTCGTGAGCCTTAATCTACGAGCTGCCCATAGCCAGTTGAGATTCCTTAATTTTGAAAGCCATATCGGTTACCCTAAAACTTCTACGGATCTCCTCATTTCTAATTCGATCTCACAACAGCTTACCTAGAACATTATTTACAACCCACCCAAACTGTTCTTTCGCCTTAATCCATAAATTAATTGTGTAACAACAATACAAGCAACATAATCCTGGTTATAATTTCTGTCCGAGATTAATGAAGTCAATAAATACACGTATGTTACAGCCGCCGTCGCCGACCCGAGACGAAATTGCTTTGGAGAACACTACACCGAGCATACTTAGTCCTGAAAACACTAAACTAACGGTAAGTTGGGTATATTAATTCTTCGTACGAGCCTGGTTAATATTATTTTCTTGGTTACAATTTATTAGGTATGCTTGACTGGAATTGGGTCCTGGTTTTCGTCTTAGCTTTTTGGGTAACCAGTTAAAGTATATGTATGAAGGCTTTCATTTTACTTTGGAAGAGTTTTTTGGCATTTTTTGGTTGAATATTATTTTAGATTATATGCTTAAACTAGGTTATACCTACGACTTCGTCCGTTTGAAACCTAATTTAGAGGGGTACCTTAATTCATTTTATAAAAAAGAAGTAGCAAAAATTATTCTATAAAGTCCCGTCAAAATCGGTGCAGTAGTTAGGTTTAGCCGAAATAAACAGACAGACAAAAAATTTCAAAATTGATTTTGGTTTATAAGTACCGTGTAAAAATTCATAAACGTCGTACTCGTTTAAAAACCTAATTTTGGGATTACAAACAGACACAAGACATCAATTTTATTTATTTAAAAAGATAACAGAATACCTACTTGTCTTGTTTTTTTATATAATATTTTTTTTATTAGTTCGTTTTCCAATAACTTTGTTGATAATAAACGAAGTTATTTAAATATCTTTTGGCAACGTCTATGATTTTTAAAAAAAAAACTTCTTTTTCAGCTAACAGCATCTGAAGCATCTTGGGTGGCATCTCTTCTGTGCTTGGGAGCGTTGTGGGGCGCTGGACCAGCCGGTCTCATATCGGAGTACTTCGGAAGAAAGAAGACCTTGCTTTACTTGGCGCTTCCTTTAGTGGTATCATGGATACTTGTCGCTTCAAGGTACTTATAGAAACGTCTCTTCATAGTATAAAACAAAGTCGCTTCCCGCCGTCTGTTGCTGTTGTCTGTTGAATTGTTAGAAAAAAATAATCTTTTTTGAAAATAAACTTGATATATACCCCACGGGGTCACCCGCGTTCTGTTACGTCTTTAGTTACTGCTACGCTCCCATCAGTCGTAGTATGATGTTCTATATGTATAAATAGTCCTCAGGAACCACTTTATCTATTTGAAGAAAACCGCATTAAGATCCGTTGTAAAGTTTAAAAGATCTAAGTAAAACTCAACTGTTACTCATTTATTTCGATTAGACCATTTAGGTACCTTTGGACGTCATTTACACGATAAAAAAAGTATAATATTGAGTAGTTGCGTAAGCGTACAGATGGATAGACGGCGCGGCGAGAAGTGACTTTATTTATTCTACGTAGCGATTGAGATCAAGTCAAGTTATTATTATAAGAAGGGAAATGCAAAATTGGAAATTCTTCTGTGGGGGAAACACAATAATACTTTGCAAGTAACACAATTCTTTTGTACCTTTTTTTCAGTCCAAACGTATACGGTCTATACGTAGGACGTTTTGTCGGCGGTGTGGCGTTAGGAGCCTTCAGTGTTGGCATCCCACCTTACATTGAAGATATAGCAGAAAAACACATCCTTCCAACTTTGGCTAACTTCTACCACGTTCACTTCAGCTGCGGAGTTTTGTTTGGATATATTATTGGTAAGCAGCTTTGCTATTTTAGTATAAAGTTCTCTTGAGGTCTCATCTTGAACATTTTGCTTGCATGCTTACACCTTTTAACCTGGTGTTTTAATGTTGCCTATACGAATGGTATAAAGATGTAAAATTTGTTTTTGTATTTGGAAATGGTAATCTCTAAAAGTACTGGTTTGATTACAAAAATTATTTCATTGTTAGAAAGCCACACTATTGCCGAGTGTCATACAATACGTCCCATGCGGATGAAGCTAATACATAATAACATACCTCTTTTCTTGATGATTGAGGAATGGATTTCATACTTCTTTGTTTTATTTATGCCAAAGTTTTTAACGTTATTTCTATTTTCCTTTTCAGGTCTGGTAGAGAACAGTTCTTGGCTGACAGTACTCTGTGCTAGTGTACCCACAGCTTTCTTTGTCGCCTTCATCTTCCTTCCGGAGTCACCAGCCTACTTATTGTCTCAAGGAAAATTCCAAGAAGCAAAGGCAGCCTTACGCTATTTCAGAGGCATTGACAACGACGTGGATGGAGAATTTAGAGAGTTGAAAGAACGCCTCAGAAGTTCCGCAAAGATAAAAGTCACATTCAAAGAATTGTTCGGTACAAGATCCACTGTCAAAGCTCTTGTTGTCTCTTTTGGGCTTATGATATTCCAGCAGATGAGCGGCATATTCCCTGTCCTTTTCTACGCTAAGAGTATTTTTGAAACTTTTGCCATAGGCCTCAATCCTCCTAGCGCCGCTATCATTTTGGGCTTCTGTTTCGTGTCATCTACCTACTTCTCTACCATGCTTTTAAAGGTTGTTAGAAGAAGAATACTTTTAATGATTTCATTTGCAGCGATGGCTGTGAATTTAGCTGGCTTAGGTATCTTTTACCATTTAAAGGCATCCAATTTATCACCAAGTAGTACTTGGGTACCTCTGTTTACTTTATGCCTTTTTGTAAGTTTCTATGCTTCTGGTGTTGGGCCAATTCCCTGGTTGATGCTAAGAGAAATATTCCCTCCACACATGACAAGAAGAGCGACAGCCTTAACTGCTGGTTTCCATTGGTTTTTGGCGTTCGCTGTGACGAAGTTTTACCAGAATTTGATAGACATGGTGAAACACGGTTGGACGTTATGGGCGTTTTCTATAACTTGCCTTGTAGGGATAGTATTTGTCTATTTCTTTGTCCCTGAGACGAAAGATCGGTCGTTGCAAGAGATACAGAATGAGTTTGAAGGAATACATAAAAAAAGAAAGCATACTCATGTTATAGAAGTGCAAAACGTATCAGAGGCTTAGATCAAGACTGTTAGGATTTGGATCGATTCTTCAAAGACGTCTTTTGATCTAAATCCATAGATTAATTTGTAAGTTCAGATACTCAATAGTCTATAACATTTGTTTGAATGATTAGTGTACCCAGTAACTCAAACATAATTTTATTTTTCTCAGAATAAATGTTATAGAATAAAGAGAAAATGTAAATTATTTTTCTTAATACCTAGGGGCTATTCGGATTGTTAGTGTTCGTTAAAGATTAATTTAGTTTTAGAATATGTATGTATTTATTTTTATTATAATAAACATACTTTAATAATGACTTCTTCTTTCTGAATCTTCTCCTCATTTTGACTTCATTTTGAGTAACATTTACAAGATGAAAATACTTTTTTTTTTGTTTTAAATTGTCTGCCTTTCGGGTATGCTACATTGATGCTAGAAAAAAGGTACAGTTGAACAAACCATTTGCTATACAGCCAGCTAACTGGCATCTACTTTTATGAGAGTGCTAAATAGTCTTCACTCTTTTAAGTATACCATATGTTTCAAGTTATTAAGCACATTAAACATATTGCACAACCTGCATCATCTATGGCATCCAAAATCATTTCTATGTTTTAAGTAACTACAATTAATAGAAGATCCCACCACTATCATGCATTAATAGAAATAAGAGACTTTAAATTACAGATTTTGTTATTATTGACGTTTTAGGTTACAACAGAATTGTCATACTATCATGTATATTTCTCAAGAAAGAAAGTTAGTGAGCACACAATAGTATTAAGATTATACTTTTAAGATTTTAGATATTAAGTTGTGGCTGCATAGCCCTTTCCTCTCTCCTATGTTTTGGCTGTGCCCGACAGGGTCCATAATTGATTCTGTACTTTTATATTAAGACCATTATGTACATTATGGAATGCAATAAAAAAATGAGTATTGAGTATTGTTAATTGTAACAATACTATTGTGTGCAGTTGTGACTGTGCAGTTGGAAGAAGAAAATTTCAATTTTTTCTTGCCTGTTTACCAAACAGTTTGTTTGACTGTACAATATTATCCCAACAAACTTACCTGCTGAAAGGTACCAGGATCCAAGAAAACGGTCATTTCCCTTGGGCAGGTATGTAGATATATGACCGTGGGAGCCCCTTGGCACATGTCATAGTATGACAAACTGCGGTTATTTCCCTGGAGATGGTGAAAAGAAACAATTTCTCCTTAAAATATAACTTTACGCCGGTACATGTTCAAATACAAGTTATGGGAAAAATATTAGAAAGAAAGAAAGAAAGAAAATCCATTTATTCATTGCGAAAGCGACGCACCAAACAAAAAAAAAACAATAATGTATATGCGCCACTACCGCGCAGAAACAGGAGCTTTAAAGAACTATGCGTCGTTGGTCTTGCTGGGTTCAATTCCCAGGTCGGGTAAAGTGTTATTGAATTGTCCATGTGAAAATTTTTCAGTAGCAGTTCCGAGTTTAGAATTTAAAGTCAACCGTCATAATGTCACTTCCCTTCTCTTTTATTTCATTCTTCACACAATCCATCCATTTTTTCTCCATCTACATTCATAACTCTTTTGGTTACATGAGTTTTATAAGTAAAATAAATCTTGTGAAAAGCATCCATATAAATCACTTAAATGCGTTTCCGTAACTTGCAGTTCGATTTATGAATGCATGTAAAGCACAGATTTATTCTTGTTTCTCTTGTGTAATAAATGTTCGTACGTGTTTTGTCGTACGATAAATTTTACGATACGTCGTATCGTTTCTATCTCCATTGCACATTGAACAATCGTTGGGGAAACGCTGTTCACTTTGTTACCGATCCGGAAAACTATATCTCTTTCGTTGCACATAAATGTTGATCATTATTTATTTATCAAAGATTTTCTGGTTCTTGTGGTTTAATAGTGTTTAGGACCGATTTTTTTAATTGTCATATAACTTTTAGTGATGGAAGAAATAGTTATTGTGGTTTCACAGGTTTTTTTAAAGAAAATAATTATGTTAATTCTACTACTATTAGAAACGCGAAAGTGAAAGTTTAGGAAAATAAAATTGTTTGTTGCTCTTTCAAGTTAAAACGGATAAACGGAATTAGGTAAAATTTGGCACACATTTGGTCTAACACATACGATTTTTTTTTCTTGTTTATGTGTTTCCTTGAAATAATTTTAGACATTAGTTTAATTTGGAAGTCTACGCAAACAAAATTGAAATCAGAAGCGAGTCTGTCTTATTTATTCTATTTTTAATCAATCACATAAATTCTCATAATTTTCGTCACAAAGAGAACAGGGTCGATTCTGTAACAAAAACCGCGGTGGATTTGAGTGAGTCGTTAATCATATGAGTTAATTTAGAGAGAAGTCATACCAAGCTCACTTCACCCAAATTTACCAAGATATATTTTTACAGAATAACGTTCATTCATAGATAAATAGGCAAGTACAAAAGTAACAGCCCAACGCCAAACCTTGAGCCTCTAACTGAATATGGAACACTTAGTTACGTATGCGGCGCCACTCACACAATGACACGTTTCATCACTGGAAGGAAGCTATTCAGGGAAATCACCCATTACATGAGCACCAACAATCATGGACGTGTCTTAATGGAGTGAGGAGACGAGGCAAGGGTTCGCGTTGGGAATATAAATCAGTTCATTCCGGTAGAACTTTTACTTACAGTTTTGGCGGTAGGTTTGGCATTTTAATAGTTGTGTCCAAAGGGAAGGAAATTAAATGTAAACTACTTTAGGGTAGATTTTTGAATGTACATGATCCTTACTAATATTATAAATGCGACAGTAACTCTGTCTGTCTGTCTCTTTTTCACGCCTAAACCACTGAACCGATTTCAATGAAATTTGGTACAGATATAGTCTGGGACCCGAGAAAGGACATAGGATAGTTTTCAACCCGGAAATCCCCCGGGAACGGGAACTATTAATCCACGCGGACGAAGTCGCGGGCAAAAGCTAGTAAACAATAAAAATATAAAAACGGTAATTTAAAAAACTAAAAAACCCGACTGCTATTCTTTAAAAATCCCTAAAACAAGATAAATTGTAGCAGTCGTTGTATATTTTTAGTGTTTTAAAAAAGAAATTAATATACCCAGTATCACTCTTACAGTAAATACGAATCTACCGACACCTCTCAAGCTAAAATCCATCGAGCCGTTCAGCCTGCAGAGCGAGCCAAACATTTGAATTTGGCGCCAAAAATCCGCCATTTTTTTTTTTTTTTTATATACCCAGTGTCACTCTCACAGTAAATACGAATCTAACGACACCTCTCAAGCTAAAATCCATCGAGCCGTTCAGCCTGCAGAGCGTGCCAAACAATTATACATACAAACTTACATACATACATACATACAAACATACCCTCGAAAAACATAACCCTCCTTCTGTCGCAGTCGGGTAAAAAAGGTATGATAATCCAACCGTCAGCTGCCAGCGCATCACCCTTGAGTCGTCTCCTTTATACCTCATCACTGTAAAAAATTCTTTAATGCAGACAATTTAAAGCCCTTATTTAAATGGCAAATTATTTACGGTGTCAGAGTCGTACTTTTATAATGAGCTTGAGTAGTGTTCTAACTTATGTTGTACAAGTTCGCAAATAGAAAATCTGAGCTCAGAACGCCTCATCGATCGTTCTAACTCTAGTTGCAAAGCAAACATAGTGCCAGTTCCAGCAATCCTAACTATCAATACAACTGAAATCAGACTTTATATTTATGAAGACGAAGCTCAAGTTACTAACGACATCGATGTGAAATTACATAAAGAACTGCTAGATAACGGGAGCGATATAAATTGAACTTTTCATGCTAGAGTTAAGATTCAAAATTGTAGTTTTTGGGAATGGTAGTTAGGATACAGGGCCGTATTTCAAATGATAAATAAAAAAATAAAAACCTTCGGAATGTGTCAGTTGAACTATTTGAAAAGTCAGTGTGGCTTTCATGAATGTTTTTCAGGTATTTGGGTCAAACCACGGTCATTAGTATGATGAGCCCTATTATATTCTATTTGAAAGAGTGGAAAACTTCAGTAATCATACCTTTCTGTGGGTAGGTTTAATGAGAATGGTTTATACATGTTATTTTCGGAGTTAGCTTTCAATTACTTGTGTAATTACTTACCTACGTGTTTCTTGATTTGGTGAGACTTTTAGATTGTGAATGGAGTCTTTCAAAATAACAGATTTATGAAATAAATAAAGTGCCCCGGTCTATTATTATTGTCCCGCTGAAAGGCAGAGGCCTCTTCTGATACAGAGAAGGCGCGAGAGTTTATCACCAAGGCGGATTGACGATTCAGACTTACTATATTGTACATACGTCCAGGTTTCCTCATGATATTTCCTTCAACGATATCAAAAAATAAAACTTGAAATGTGCATATGAATTGAAAGAAGTCACATTTGATACTTGCCCGGTATCGAAACTGCATGAGACACTAAATAAAATATAAAATATATACCATCACGCCTGAATTCCCCGAAGGGTTAGGCAGAGGTGCACCAATTTAGGTTAAGTTAAGGTTAATTTAGGTTTTTATTTTATTTATTTTTTATATTTTTTTATATTTTACAAAATAAAATAAAGATAAATAAAAAAAACTAATTAAATAAATTATTTATGAAAAGCCAATTTTTTTAAGCATACCAGTAGTCGCATTTATTCAAAATAGAGACATACCTACTATATGTTGAACAGCAAAAACAAAATTCACATAAGTGACAAAATAAATCTACTTATATTCTATTTAAATTCTGATCTGGCTTCGTTCTCCAAACGTTTTCCTTGAAATACACGTAACTTTGAATGTTATTAAACACGACTTTATGCTTTTTCATTGTAAATCTTGTAAGTATTCCCAGTCTAAGAGATTTGGTGGAATAATACTTTGGAACGCAGAGCGGATTTCATAATATCCGTCTGGATGTGAGTGCCGTTGGAGGTGACATACGGGATGAAAGAATGACTAATATCTCCTACAAGCTTGTGCCTGCAATTTCGACAGTATGGTTTTTTTTCACCCACGTAAAGTCACGTCTTTGGTTACTGCTCCGCCTCGTAGCGTTAGTAATACAGGATAAGTTTTTAACCAGTGCGTACATTTTTTTTGGTAGTTCAGTGTCAGTAATAGAACACATTTCCGTGTTTAGTTAAAAAAAAAAAAAAAAATTTTCGTCCTTATCCGAGTTTGAAATAAGCAAAGCATGGACATAATCTATTCGCCATACTATCAATGAAAACTCGCGGCCGCCGCCCGGGCGCATGGCTGGGGTGAGGGGGTGGGGAATGCGCTAGCGCCGAGTGACAATAAAATATTGTTTTTAAGTAAACATGTTTCGTAAGCGATAACTTTTTTTTTTAGTACCAAGACATATCAAAATAAAATATACGTGTTTAATAAAACGTGTTGAAGGTTATTATGGCAAAATTTACGCACTGGTTAAATTTTTTTCCTGTATAGCCTATATTTATTCATAGTGCATCTGGCTATCAAAAAAAAAATACCAGCTTACAGTTTCAGAGATTAAACTCGGTCAAACTGTATGAAACAGATATTTTTTTTAATTTCTTGCGTTTCATTTCTAGAATCTTGATTTTTTTAAATTCATGGTTTAAGTTTTCATAAATATGTCTCTTCCATTTATTATTTTCAAAATTGGAACCGAATTTGTTTGAAATGTTCTGTCAAATAATTTTATCGAAACTAGTTTTGAATGGTAGTGGGATACGCCCTTGGGAGGAAACCTAAACTTGGCTAGGAAACAAAAGACGAAATTATTCTTCAGTGAAAGGCTATATCTGAAAATTTGCGTAAGCATCTGTAAGAAGTGTACACCTAATAAAACATAACATTAATACCAGCTTGTTATTGTTAACTTCTTATTATTTTCTTTACCGATTTCAGTAATGTCCAAGTACTTAGAAAGTACATAATTTTAAAAACTGACATGGGTACTTACCCCGTATTTGAAACCTTAACCTCATGTGTGATAGGCAGGCGACTTAATCACAAGCGTATCACGACAATTTTTTTATAATATCTAGCCTATAATATCCCACTCTTCATTTCTATCTCTCCTATGTCCTTCCAAATATTCATCCGTCTCCTCGAACCAATCTTCCTGGTATATCCACGACGCCTAATGCTCGCATAATTTTTCTACCGTATGTATACAGAGTAAATGGCGTCGCGCATCAAAATTCAAGAAAAACCCTCTAAGGTAACTCAGCTCCGGTAGTCTGCTGTGTCTAAATGAAAAGCGGTGGTGCGGTTCAATAACGCATGTAAATGTTACTTACACGCCTGCTATAAAAAAAGTTATAAGACTTTAGCTTCTGCCTACGACGAAGACGAAGTTACGTCTTTGGGTAGTGCTCCGCTCCTATGGGGCGTGATGTTATATAGCCTATAGCCTTCCTTGATAAATAGTCTATCCAACATAAAAAAATATTTTTCAAATCGATCCAGTTAAGTAGTTCTTGAGATTAGCGCGTTCAAGCAACCAAAACAAACTCTTCTGCTTTATAATATCGTCCCCGTAGAGCGAAAAGTCATTAACTCGAAAAACCATGTTTTGAGATAATGAGAGTTAAAGTTTTCGAAAATATGAATCGTCATAACTTTCATTTGCCATTACATATCTTAACCGTTTTAGCTTTATTTTGAAGGTAATAAAATTAAATTTATAGTATAAGATTTACAATACTTTAAAAACTTCTAATAATTGAGAAAAGTAGAAAAAACCAAGTTAATTAATTTTTCCCTACAAAATCCTTGACTTATTTGAAAATTAGTTAGTTGTCGACCGTAGTTAGTGATTTTTCACTCGGTTCTAAATGACTATGATGAAAAATAACTAGAGTTAAGTAAAGTGGAACTAACTATAAGACGTACGAAATGTGTATTGTAAATACTACCTAACTGAATATTCGAAGCTTGTGTGGTAAGTTTTGTTTTAAATATGACATGAATAAGTAATTAAACTACTTTAATAAATTAAGTAAAGTTGTATTCTAATAATTACAAGACATAAATCAATCAAAATACTATTAAATAGTTGGTACAAAACAAAAGAGAGTGCAACAAACAAAACAACAAAAAATCTTAGCGGGTGGGGCTGTATCGGAGCACCCATTCAGATGTTGTGTCGCGCGATTACGATTACTTAGAAGTTGTAAGGAGTGCTAAACTATGAGAGCGACAGGGTAACCTGCAAACCATGCACACTGGTACATTTGGGCTTATGGTCAGGAAAGCTGTGGGCTTATTCAACTGTCTAATCATGACGGAGATGTCTCACTTATGCAGTACTGCACCGATCTGGGGATTGTCCATAAGAAAGCAGAGTCCATCTCAATTAGCTGCTCGAAGAACTCTCATGATCGTTGATCAGCTTTCGGGTAATGGGTTCTGCATGTCGCGAAAATCGGAAAGTATTGTTAATCCCCACCATCACCTGTAGTCGTAACATCTTCATTGCCATATACCACACACATTGAGGGGTTACACCGCATTGTCCTCACTCCCTCCACAATCAGACTCGCGTTGCCGAGATATGTCGCAGGGAAGCTTAATTGTTCAGCTTGGCGACCGTATGTGATGTTGAGTGGGCGCGATCTCTGTCCAAGTGCCATGTCAGGTATTTAGCTTCGTCCCATAGCATAGTGTGTTGATGGGCATGATTATTCTCAGTCTCTGATACGCAATGACACTCCTGTGGCTCGATAGCTGTATTTTCGTTTATTCCTCGTTCGCTCTGCTCGGACCTTCAACTGGACCGGCCAAGCCACGCTCCAACATAGCCCAGTAGACTGTGATATTGTTAGCGGCTTATTGTCAAATATCGCAGCCACGCTTTTACTGTAGATTTGATTAATAACTCACGACTTTTGCATTATTATGCGATGTGCGATATCGTCAACCAACTGACGCGGCAGGGTCTGCACCATATCATTGACATCGTAGGGTATGTTAATAACGTGTCCGTCGATTTCATACTGTCCTGCGCAGCGCATCGCATCGGCCTATTTGCATGTCTCGGTGACACCAGACTCTCCTTATTATTAAGCTTAGTTTGGGTCGATGAGTAAGGTATGGCAGGTAGCTGTATCTATTATTCCTGCTTTCGTTTCTGTCTGCAATCAATAAATAAGAATAAGAACCGGCAGAGCATAAGCCGAACCGTATCTTCACCAGGGAACGCATTCTTCAAGAATTGGGATGTGCACAGATGCGCTCACAGCGTTCAAGTCCTTCGTGATCCACAGTCGATCACATACGTCACACTTGCGTACAGTACTCATTGTTCATAAACACATTACAAAACTTTTCTGCGGCCAACTCACAATGTAAGAGTTGTCTCATGAGTTGAGTTGTCGAAATTTTTTGTTTTGCTGCACCTGCCGTGAGCTGCCTTGTTATATCTTCACCTAGTTTGATTGACTGGTAGAGAATGTCTTAGGCATTAAGTCCGTCTTTGTACTCTTTGTTACATAAAGTTTAAATAAAAACGTAATTAAATTAACTCCCATCGCCTAGAGTACTCCGCCGTACGTTCAAACTGATTCGGTTGAGGTGAAGAGTTCAAACAGTTGGGCCTAACCTGGCAACCCAGGATGTCTCCTGATGGGCTGGAACTGTCATGTACCTCTACTGAGGGTACGACTCGGCTGGCTCAATTTTGAGACGCAACAATCGGCTTGATTCAGTAGCTTTAACTAGCTTTAGCTGAATCTAGCGAGCTTCCTTCCGTTTTGGGACCCTTTAGCAGATGTGGCTGGTCATGGTCATGGTTCTACATCCTTCGGAGGCACCATAACCGATGTATTCTCATTTTTATTATGAAATTGAAATTAATTCCAAAGTAACTATCTATAGGCAACTGTTATTAATAATCATCGGTCAAATCATTCAAATGGGTTAATTACTTTTCGCTTTTGAAGTATTGTGCAAATCATTTAAAAATAAAGAATGAGAAGTCACTATGTCAAGTTAGTTAATTTTCGCTATCGTTTGTTTTAACAAACTATTGATTTCAAAAACTCACTAAATCGATTTAGTGATTTTTAGGCTAACTAAACGCATATGTTTGCTTTGATAATTTCAGAGAAAAGTAATTAAGTCGTTTTAAGTTCAAGTTATGTAAATTTTATATTAATGTTATAATCATTAACTAATTTAGTTATTTCTTCCATTATGCCGTGGGGTCCAAAATATAGACTTACTTACTTTTCACACTTCGTAAAACAAAAACCAACGCAGCTACAAGAATGACGGTAAGGCAGATATTTAGAGAAAAAAATGGTGATCTTAGTGACATTGATAACTCATTTTGGCCATTTTTGGACTTAATGACTTTTCGCTCTACGGGGACGATATTAAAGGATAGATTATAGAGTTATACCTACATAGTATGTAGGTATAACTCTATAATCACATACATGTAGCTAGGATGAGAAAGCTAACACTGATCCCCCCCGTGGCAATCACAATCAGCACTAAGTTACTAATAAGGTTGGTTGGGAATTTTCTGTTTGAGTTGCAGAAAAATAACTAAAAAGCCCAAAA
This sequence comes from Caradrina clavipalpis, assembly GCA_932526535.1. NCBI lineage: Eukaryota > Metazoa > Arthropoda > Insecta > Lepidoptera > Noctuidae > Caradrina > Caradrina clavipalpis. The sequence goes on from OW052110.1 coordinate 7,665,821, forward strand.
GCCACAGAAAATACCCAGGAACTACATTATTATCAGTTTGTCAACAGATCAATAAACATACACCTACCCCAATCACTTTACTTACTCACACGCAACTTAGAAAAATTATCGTGTCGAGAAAATTATGATCAGTGTTGATTATAGTAATTTTCATAGACCATTACACAGAACGAGCACTGCTGCTATAGAAATAAACACCATTAGCTAGATACGTAACACAATGTAAGGAAAGATATTTGAGGTGCGATTTTTTGGTCGCACTTTCAAAAGAAAAATCGCTACCTAATCTGAGTCAGAAATGGTTCTAGTTTGCCTACATTTTTGACATTGATTGCCGCTGAGATGAAATTGCAACTAGATTTTAAAAGTTTTTAATTAGTAGAATAATGGTCTTCAGAGGTATTTAAAATTTGGCATTATTTTTTTTGTTTTTTTTTTTGGCTTTTTTTTTTTTTTTTGGCGTGTTTGTATGACCAGATGTATGAATGTGGACGAGGCGAAAGGAGTGTGTAAGGATCGAAGCAGGTGGCGGTCCGTGGTTTCTGCCTACCCCCATGGGAAAAAGGCGTGAGTTTATGTATGTGTATGTTTAAAATTTTATTTTTAAACATACACATGCCTATGCCGGCAGTAGACGACCTGCGGCTGATATAATGATGACGATAGTGATGAATTGTTGGTTTTGAATTCTGGGAGACAATTTTAATATAATGTTTAAGAATATCTGTAGGTATTCTCATTGCAGCCTTTTAAAAATATATGTTATAAATTTTATTCTAGAAGTATAATTTCTTCTCTGTGTGCGATTACAACTGTCTTCAATTCAACAAACGAATCGTGAACAGCAACCTTTACCTATAAACAAGCTACAATCAAAATACACGCCATGGTCGGGTGAGGCACCTGTGTTTACATCCGCCACCTGCTCAGTGATGTCACCTTATTCCTTTATACTGCTTAGGTCATCGGTAATGCACTGTCGCCTAGTCTTTAACTGGCACGGCACTGGGTCAATGCAGGGCCGTAGTGATTGTGTGGGTATGGCGAGTCTCATAGTAAAGGTGTTTTCTTATGTTGCTGTGCTGTAGTAGGGTTTATGTTTGAAATGTATGCTAGTTATGTAATAGCTTTTAACAACATCGATGTAGTAAATAAGTATTCAATAATAATACTCTAAGATAATAAGTATAATAATAGTCTAAGATAGCCACAATGACTGGTTCTGCGTTGCCCGCATCCAGTGATTCTAGCAGTAAACGTCGTTTGGCTGATATTATGATGACGATGATGACAAATAGAGTCTAAAATCCCATAGTCACTAGACTTAAATGAGAAAAGACAGTATGCTTACTTGTCAGGTTTAAAAGACACACACACACTCACTTACACATAAGTTTAGCGGGTTGTTTTTATTCGTGTTCTACACGATATCTCTGTCCATAAGTCTATTTTTACACTATACAATCCAATTTTAAGTTAATAAATAAAAAAATAACAGACCAGCTAAATCCTGCGATGCAGTTACGTCTTTGCTTACTTCTCCTCTACTGTAAGTCGTAGCATGATGTAATATACCTAACCTAGCCTATACTGTTCCACACAACACTGGCTATCATAAACTGAAATATTTTATCCAATCCGACTACTAAAACTCTTCAGCTTTATACCATTAGTGTAGATAGTATAGATAAACAGTATCAGAAGTACCAGACTACGAGTGACAAGTACATGCAGCGTGACGTGTGTCATTGTTGCTCACACAAAGGACATGCGGGCTTGCATTTTTAATCACTGCGTATTATGAAGCAACGTTCTCTACGTAATGTTTTAAATGACGTTCTATTTTCAAAGGTTTTATTACTCTTAGGCCCGCTTGTTCCAAAAATTATATCTTAGATTTAGATGCTAATATGAGATCGAGTTTCAGAATGTCATAAATTTTGGCTGGTATCAGCAATTAATTTGGAGTTAAAATAACCTTGTCTGGTGCACACGGTTCTTAAGAAGCAGCCGCAGCTGTAACCAGAGGAAAATTTTAGATTAATATTGTATTGTATAAGATATCTACAAGGAAAGCTAGCCTGCAGCGCCTTGACGTTACTGACGATCTTTTGAAACCCACCTGGGTTACCGAAATACTATGGCCTGTATGTAGCAACCTCAGGGTACATTAGAACTCGGGGGACCAGTGAATGCCTATGCGAATCTCGCAACTCCGGCCATAGGTAGAGGTGGAACACCACGGTGGTTTTAGCAGGTAAGAGTCTAGGTATACTCTTCTATTTCCCCCACGACGGAGGGAGTCCATGAGAATTCTCATCGCGGACCAAATAAATAAGAAAGGCAGTTGAGAAACACTGGAAAAGCTGATGTTTTGTCGTCCTGAATTAAAGTATTAAAAAGACATTTCACACAAGGACTAAGATTCATGTGTGAATATCTGTTCACTTCCCCACCGCAACGTAAATTGGCCCTAACATCCGGATGCCTGAAACAAACGACGAACAACATTCAAGTAATAAAGCAGCTAATGTGGCGAGAGCGTGTAAATGTCGCGATGACGTCACGATACTCACGCTAATACGACCACAGTGTACACATCCAGTTAATTTACAGTCTAACCGTCTAACGCCTCAACCGGAGCCGAAACGTTTTAGTGAACGAATGAGAGTGATTATGAACGGAATGAAGTTGAAATTGGAGTGGTTTATGTAGAAGATGGTTTGTGTATTTATGTTGTTTAAGGATACAATGCTACTGTTTATTCTTACAGTCCACAGGTTTATTTTATTTCAGTTTGATTTCAAAATATTTATTTAGATGTGACTGATGCGTTTAGGCTATGTAATTAGTTGAATTATGTTACCTAAAGTGTTACATAAATTTCATCGCATCCTACCTACATATGAATTAACATACTCGTAGTATCCCGGCTGTCAAAGATCTATGAAGTCCGAAGCCTGTCAATCTGAGAAGCCGTCTTACCAAGGAGTATCGTGTTACCTAGTAACTGAATCGTGAAGGTTAGATAGGCATTAACTTTATGTCTTACACTGATATTCACTTGCATCTAGTTAGACTGTAAGCCGACCTGAACTTAGATGGAAAAGGACTAGGAAGATGATGATGTATTATTTTTTCATCCAAGAATCACAGGTAGAACATTTTAGCTCTCCGGCTTCGGCAGCAAGTACAACAAAGAATGGGACAGACGACCTAATAAAGGTCGCCGGAAGACGCTGGATGCAGGTCGCTTCCGATCGGTATATGTGGACATCTAAACGGGAGGCCTATGTTCAGCAGTGGACGTCCTATGGCTGAGATGATGATGATGATGATGAATAGATTTAGTATAAAATGCCTCTTATACACATAATTAAAATATACGTTAATTAATTAAAAAACAAATGTTCTAAATACTTTAAAACTTTGGTATGGAACAGCAGTAAATTTTTATTAAGTGCCGGATAATTTTAACACTGGAATTTGCTTCCATCGTGTATTCACTTCATACTATTCTAATATTGTGGTAGATTCCAATAAAAACTTTCATAATAATAGTTTCTGTTGACAAGTTCTCACGTCACGCGATATTGATTCCCCTGACGTGTAACATAAACGAGGTTTTAATATTCGACCCTTCTGTATACATGCTGACGTCATATTTGCATAATACTGAGCCAACGGCCCGATACTTAGGTGCAAGTCATGTTCGTGAACGGGCGCTGTCAGTTGGGATTGGTCGTAGCTTAACTGCCGTGGCTTATATCTGTATTAATATACCATACTTGGAATATGTTTGGATAAGGAAATATTAAAGGTGAAAATTCTAATCTTTTTTGGCGTTATCCACAAGGTGGACAGACTACCTGATTGAAACCGAATGGAAGACGCTGTATGCAGACAGCTTAAAATCGGTTCTTTTTGAAATCTAACGGGGAGGCATATGTCCAGCAGTGGGCGACCTGCGGCTGATATGATGATGATGAAAGATTAAAAACCCCTCGGTCCCTGTAAAATTGCATGCATCGGTAAAAATAATGTTACATTGTGCGCTACCGACCAAAAATAAAAGGTACCCAACAATAATGTCTTCTCGATGTAACTTAATTTGATAGGCAGTATGCCTAGTTATAGACTATTTCATGCGTCTCTTCATACCCCTTAGGTAGTACCTACAATACAAGCTCATTAGAAACCCAATCAAATCTTTTGCAACATAAAAAGTCGATTGTGGGTGGAGAGGCTATATCTCACGTTGTATAACCATGGAACTACTTACACACGTGCCACAGTTTCAAGAAACTTTTAGGGCGAACGAATAACAACTAATTTTGAAATATTTCACGTTGTTCCGAAGTTCGGTATGAGTCGATACTTTAAGGTTTCCCAAGAATTTCGTGAGTACAAGGAAAAACTGTAGTAACTTTGAGAAATACTGAAGTTGAAATGTGTAAAAAAGTTCTAGAAAATAGCGCACGTTTTCTTACTCGAATAAACTGCTAAAGGTCATAACGAATTATAACAGGACAGCTTCGATAGAGTAAATTATTTGCCATTCAAATTAGAGATTTAAATCGTGGGTGGTAAATTATTATTTTGTGAAATGACATGATAAAAAATGTGTTGAAGTTAGGTGAAGGGCGCGAGCGGCGCACTGTCTAATAAAAGTTGGCAACAGGGCAGTCCAAAAAATGGTTCAAAATCAAAACATCCAAAAGACTGTGGTTGTGCCAGCGACACGAGACGAAACCAAAACACTCCTTTACACTGTGGCTTTAATTTACAATCTGTTCATTTGTAGCTCGTCATTATCCTGCGGTTAGTACACTTAGATACGCGAGTGATCGTGTCACCGATACGATGGATCACAACCACACAGCGGTTGTGTAAGCTTGCCGCTAAACCTCGCGTTCAGCACGCGGTTAGCCGAGCTGTGTGATGGCATTTGTATGGAGATGGTGGGAATTCATCTATTTATTTGAAGTTTAAGCAAATGAAGTTCAAAGACGAACTTAACGTCTTTGGCGTTCTTTATAAGTCAGTCAAAGGTGAAGTAGAGATGACATGACAGAAGTAAATTATTGGGCGATCGTAAAATATCAATTGGGGATTTTAAAAAGCAAAAATTAAATTTTTGTATTACCACGGTGAGAAGTTAAGTCTGGTAGATAATTTCACATAGAACCAGGGGCCTAAAATAAAAACTTTTAGCTTCGATCACAATATAATCTCAGTTTCAAGCTGTAAAAAATGCATCTTATTTTTGTTTTGACATTGCCTTTCGCCGAGATGAAATTATGAACATATTTAATTAGTACATTGGCTTTTTTTTTTATTTGTGTAAACTTAACTGACAGATAAATATCGTCACAGTCCGCCTTACCTTATATTACGCGTAGGTGGTCTGAAACTCAAATGAATGATTTCTGTTATGTTATTATTCACTAAACATTCATTCAGTTGATTGCTACCTTAGATTGGTAAGCTTCCTTGTTATGCCTGACTGGTTTTCAATCAGCAGAAAAATACGTGGGCTAAGACCTCAGAGTGGGGTCACTTACGTCATTTTAGCATGGGTAAATAATTGAGAATATATGTAGATGAAACATAGAATGGATGCCCCGTTGGTCTCGTGGTCGCAAGTGCGACTTCTGTGCATGGGGGGCGGGTTCGATTCCCAGGTCGAGCAAAAAGTGTTATTGGTTTTTTCTATGAAATTCTCAGTAGCAGCTCGGAGTTAGGATTTGTGCCCGGTTAATGGCAATAGGCTCGCTCCCTATTACATGGGACTTAAACATACCGGCGAACTGTGGGTGAACATTGGTACACCTCTGCCTAACCCTTCGGGGAATACAGGCGTGATGGTATATTATTATTATTCTCATTTATTCAAATAAAATACATACAAATTACATTTTTAAATATTAGTACAAAATATAAAAACATTTAAAAATATAAAATATAGTAGCCCACCGGCGTCGGGAACAGGGTCCAAGCCACCGGTGGTCAGGGCTCCTGAGAAAGGAATCTCCTAACGATACGCGCCGTGTCTAGGAGAACCGCTTTCTGAATCAAGCCCTTGATCCAGCTGCCCAACGAGAGCCTCCTAATAGAAACATTATTATTATTATTACATTCTATGTAATAATAATAATAATATTATTATTCTCATTTATTTATTTTGTATTACATATTATTTACATTTTTAAATATTAATATAAAAAAAAAAAACATTTAAAAATATAAAAAATAGTAGCCCACCGGCGTCGGGAACAGGGTCCAAGCCACCGGCGGTCAGGGCTCCTGAGAAAGGAATCTCCTAACAATACGCGCCGTGTCTAGGAGTACCGCTTTCTGAATCAAGCCCTTGATCCAACTGCCCAACGAGAGCCTCCTCAGGTGTTGGTCGAGGCTCTTGGCTATTAAGCCATTGGCCGTCACAACTATCGGCACAATGATTGCTGTATTCACATCCCACATGTCGACAACCTCGCGAGCCAGATCAAGATACTTAATTTGTTTATCTTTCTCAGCTTTCACGAGGTTCTCGTCATGCGGAACAGTAATATCAACGATCATTGCGCGACGCTCTAATCGATCTACCACCACTATGTCAGGCTTATTGGCTAAAATAGTCCTGTCAGTGATGATAGACCGGTCCCAATACAACGTGATATGCCCATTTTCAAGAACTGGGTCGGGCACATATCTATAGTATGGTACTTCCGATTCCACAAGACTGTATTTCAGAGCAAGTTGCTGGTGGATAATCCTGGCTACAAGGTTGTGTCTATGCAAGTAGTCTCCGTTAGCCAGACGAGAGCACCCAGATATAATGTGACGGATTGATTCCCCGGGACGATGGCATGCCCGACATATGTCAACCGTACCGTCCTTCACAATATATCTCCGGTAATTGTTCGTCATCATAACTTCGTCCATAATAGCACAGACAAAACCTTCAGTTTCCCCAAAGAGGTCACCAACGCGCAGCCAGGATACGGACGCCTTGAAGTCAACATCCGGCCCATGTATGGCCCGGTAGTAGCGCCCGTGAAGCTCCTTGCTCTTCCATACTTCCGTGCGATCATTAGTATCTAATACCATAGGTTTGCGCCAGTTCTCGTTCGCTAAAGAGAGCGGGGTGAGGCCCTTGTCCACTGAGACCACATCTCGGTGCATCCCCACATCGGCTTCCAGGAAGTACTCCCTGAGACTGCATATCTCTCGGTTGTGCATGGTCTTAACATTTAAGAAGCCTCGACCACCACACTTCCGCGGGATATACAGTCTCATTACTGACGACCTTGGGTGATGCATCCGATTTGCGGTCAATAGTGAGCGAACCCTCCTATCCAGGGCGTCAAGTTCTGTCTGAGTCCATTTGAGTATGCCGAAAGAGTACATCAAAACCGGCATGACCCAACCGTTGAAGGCGCGCACCTTGTTACCGCCTGATAAAAGACTATTTAAAACTTTATTTAGGCGGCCAAAGAAGCGCTCCTTCAACGATTGCTTCATGTCAGTAGCATTGATGCCTAACGCTTCCGACATACCCAAATATTTGTAGGTTTCAGTTGAGGAAAGGGATCTAAGGTTTATGGAATCTGAGAGTTGGGTTCCCACAGATTCCATAATCTCTCCTCGCTTTACATGCATGACTGCACATTTGTCCACACCAAATTCCATCCTGATGGCACTACTGAAAGTTTTTGTTACCTTCAGTAGCTCCATCAGTCGCAAATTGCTGGGGGCAAAGAGTTTCAGATCATCCATGTAAAGGAGGTGAGATATGACCTGACCACCTCTTCTCAACCGATAACCCAGCCCCGAACCCTCCAGCAGTGTACTTAGAGGGTTCAAGGCTAAACAAAACCACAGTGGACTCAGACTATCGCCCTGAAATATACCACGCTCGATCTTTATTGGTTCACTGTTCTCTCGGATTTGCCAACATCCTGGATAGCGTAAGACCGTCCTCCATTGCCCCATACACGACATCAAGAAGGTGCGCAGAGTTGTATCTACTTTATACAATTCCAGCACCCTCATGAGCCATGTATGTGGCACCGAGTCATACGCCTTTTTATAGTCTATCCAACATATAGACAGATCCTTTCGAGAACGGCGAACCTGCTGGTTAATGGCCATATCAATGAGGAGTAGCTCCTTAGTACCACGGGACCCATTCCTACATCCATTCTGAGAGACAGACATGATAGCATTGTTATCAATATGATCATTGATTTTAGCTCTCAAAATAGATGTAAGAACTTTATAGACCGTCGGTAGACATGTGATCGGTCTATAATTTTTGGGTTCCGTAGTACTACCCGATTTATGGAGCAGGTGGGTTATACCAGTTGTTAAGAACTGGGGCAACGATCCAGACTCTAAGGCTGACTGGAACTGGGATGCCAAGCGAGCGTGTGATCTTTGGAACCACTTGATCCAAAAGTTGTGCAGTCCGTCCGGCCCTGGAGATTTCCAGTTAGGCAACGGACGAACTGCACGAGCTACGTCCTGGGGGCTGATTGTAATTGCCCCCATCTGTGGTATTGGATCACACATTCGTTCAACGTCCCGGGTCCAATCGCCCTCAGCGTGACTGACAGGTACCGACCAGATGCTGCGCCAAAACGAACTCATGGCATCATCATCCGGCAGGCGCGCATCAGTCACACCTTGATCTGGCCGCTCCCAAGCCCTGTAAACCCACCTCTCATCGCTCTGGAATGTGCGATTCAGGGTGTATCGCTCCACTCGCCGCTTGTACCGACGAATACGGTTTGCCCATGCACTTATCTTCTGCTTCAGGAAGTCAATACGTTCTGTGACGCGGGACAAATAATCTCGAGGATTAATATCAATCCCCGAGAATGCCCGCCTCACAAAACGCATCACTCTAGGGCGAGTATTGCCCTCCCTGAAGCAGATTAGCTTGCCGATGAGTGCTCTAGCCCCATCGATACGAAGCTCAATCCTGGACTGCCATGCTGGTACAGGTGGTTTTGGTCGTGCAGCTCCGTCACTGGGAAATTTGACGTGAGCTACACGACATGCCGCTACAGCCGCGCAGTACAAGATTGAGTGGGTATCGATAAGGTCTTTGCTGCCGTCAAAACAGTTTGACAGCTGCGAATCTAGAGCACACACCAGCGCCTTATTTTTATTGTGCATGGGCAAACGAGGTAGTCGTGGTCTAAGCTCAGGCGGTGTGGAGCGATAGTCCCGGAACGCACCCTCCAAAGCACTCCTCAACTGTTCATTACATTGGGAACTCACGGAAATAGCCACGCCATCATCTTCTTCATCAACGCGTTCAGGTCGCGGTGAAGCACAGGGTAAACTTTGCGGTTGCACCGCGGCCGTGTGCTGTGACAAAGCAGGTGTAACATGACTACTCCGTGATTCGAGTCTAAGTCGATCAAGCACAGTATTATCCAACATATGATTACGTTGTATAACCCGTACCTGATCCGATAGTCGCTGTGCCGATACGTTGACAGTTGGCTCAAGCACCTGAAACAGAGAGAGCATCCGGCCACGGTACGCAGTCAGGTTATATTATTATTATTATTACATAGAATGGAATAGAATAAATATTTTTTTCCATACCACAAATTATAGATAGCTTAAAGTTAAATTAGTCTACAGATGAAATTTTGTATTTCATTTCTGAAAGAGTGGTTTCGAAACTGAGTTCTTTTTTCAAAATCTGTAAGGCCTATATATATTTTTTTTACTATGTTGTATTGACCTTTTGTTTTTTCTTTAGGTGTCTGGCTAAAGTCATTGCCCATAGTGTCTGTCAATAACGAATAATAGTTTTTAATAACATTCTGTAAAATATACATAACATACAGACTCCACACTTGAACATAAAGTGAATAAGGTACCTTTTTGTACAAGATCTGGAAAATAGCGTAGCATTAAAACTAGCAAAGTACTCAAACTTTATAGACTACATATTCTATTCTATCTATAAAAAAAAAAATACCATCACGCCTGTCCCCGCACGCAAATCCCCGAAGGGTTAGGCAGAGGTGTACCAATGTACACCCACAGTTCGCCGGTATATTTAGGTCCCATGTAATAGGGGGCGAGCCTATTGCCATTAACCGGGCACAAATCCAAACTACGAGCTGCTACTGAGAATTTCATAGAAAAACCCAATTACACTTTTTTGCTCGACCCGGGAATCGAACCCAGGACCTCTAGCGTAGCAGTCGCGCTCAGGACCACTAGGCCAACGAGGCAGTTTCAAAATTCTAATCTAAATTCTATTCTAACTATTCTCAAAATTCCACACGCATCCTAAAATGACGAAGGTTTTGCTACTCCGGGATCTTGGACTAACAAGAGTTAGGCAATGAATTGGAATAATACCTTTAATCCAAAACATACGGTTCTGATATTAGCAGCTTTATTTTTTCAAAGAAAAAAGGCGTGGAGATTATTTTAGATAAAATCGGATTTGGATACCTGCAAATCATCGTTTTGTATTTTCTTCTTAGAATTTTATATTGTGTGATGTATTTTTAGGTACGCTAAAAATGTACTATGTAGGATGTTTCTTTATTTATGTAAAAAATTATGTACGAGATCAAATCCTCATGTATGAAAAAGCAGTTTCGATGTTCAGCAACTACCAGTGTGACTTTTGCAATTCTCATGTACTTTCTAAGTTTATCTTAGACACCATGCCGTTGAAGAACTTTTAATGAATACTCATATCATCCATACCATCACGCCTGTATTCTCCAAAGGGTTAGGCAAAGTTATACTAATGTATATCCATGAATAAGCCTATTGCCATTAATTGGGCACAAATTCTAACCCCGAGCTGCTACTGTCAATTTCTTAGAAAACCCCAATAACACTTTGATCGACCTAGAAATCGAACCTAAGACCTCTAGCGTAGCAGTCACTCTTAGGACCACAAGGCTCACAAGGCAGTTCTTATTAATATAAGTCTGAAATCACCGGTTCTTCTTGAGCAAGCGTGGTGATGGATGCTCGGGCCTTTTCTGTACGAGAGAAGGCCTTTTCTTATACCAGCCTAGGTATAGACTAGGTTGGTATATATTATTTTTATTAATACAGTTTTCTTTTTGTTCCTAAAAATGTGGCAACCTAATTGTATATCTTACGTACTTTGACATAGTTCTATTTTCTGAACAGACATCTAAGTAGCCAGACTACTAAAACATAATATTCTTGGCCACATTCCTTTATCCAAAATTCTATACATAGCCTCAAAGAACCTAAATCAAATAATCTAAGCCGAATATAGAAAATAATAGAAAATATTCTTAAAGGCTTTTCGTCAAAGAGTGTGGATTTCTATTCATATCACGTAGCGATGCCAAGTCCGGCTGGTGTAGACAGGGGCCAAGTACACGGAGACCTAGTAGGTAAGCCAAGTTTGTATGAAACAGAGTTTTTATGAAGGATTTTGTGGATGTAATTTTTGGAGCAGCATGTATAACGTATTGTGTTGGTTGGTATATTTTTGTGTATAGCGTTGTCTAAATCGTATCCGATTATTTTTAACCGACTTCAGCAAAGGAGGAGTGTCTGTCCTAATTGTAACTAATATTATAATGTAAAATTAAGTTTGTTTGTTTGCTGGTTTGTTTTTTACCTTTTCCCGCCTAAACTACTAAACCGATCATCCTGATTTTTTTCATATACGTTGTCAGGTATATAGAAACGGACATATGGTACCCTTTATCCCGAACAGCACTGGTTCTGAGTAAAACAACAATAACGATCTTATGATAATAGATGGAGCCACGTATGGCAAAAGCTAGTAATTATAATTTTAACAAATGATTCCACACAAACTTTTAGAAACTGAAGAAGACATGCTACATAATTTTATTTTATAACTTTTAAATTCATATAAATGAAATACGTACAAAAGTCAAGTAGATACTGCTATACAGTTTAGGGTAGCTACATGTATAGCTTGTGTAGTAATTTACATAACGCAAACCTTGAGCTTTTTACCCCCAAGCCATCTACCCAGCTCCCTTTAAATTCCATAATAAATTGTTAGGGGTTAATGCTACGAAAGGGTTTGCAAGGTAAGCTTAACTCAATTCGAACTGTGAACTTCTGATGGTTAAAAATATTGTGAATGTGTACCTGAATCTTCAGTTGTCTTTTCACAAAGCTATATTGAATAATACAATAATATATCAAGCCTATTTTTGTTGCCGGGGCTGCGGATTGTTTGAATGAGACACCGCGTCCTCGGAACGCAAAGGGCACAAGAAGGAACATGGGTGGGTTTTAGTCAGTAAGAGTCTGACACTCTCTTCCACCCCGCCCAGGAAGGGAGAAGTCATTTGATGGTTTCCCATCCGAAAAACAAGCCTATTATTCATAAGAAGGGGACTTGGACTTATTACAAGTCTAAAATCGTCAATGCGCCTTGACCAAGCGTGGTGATTAATGCTTGTGATTTCTCTGGCTCTTTCTTAGCTCCTGAAATACAATAACTCTAACATAGCTCTGAAGCCAGGGTGTCACATTTTCAGTAAACTGTTTTTAAGGAAATAACAAAAAAAAATATGATTATTTCTCTGCAATAAAAGAGTCCTTTGCCCTGCAGTGGGACCATAATAGGCCTTTTTTTATATTCTATTTTGTTTACCTGTAGGTCTGCCATAGTTCACAATTAAATCAATATTTAGTTCTGCTAGCTGCTGCTTTAGTTATTGCTAAGCGAACGCGAAGCCGCGGGCACAGCTACTATACGATATCACTGAATCAACCAGTTGACTTTAAATTCATCAGGAAGTAAAACTACCCATAAAATATGAACAACTTTGAAATATTTAAAAATACAAAAAAAAAAAAACATACATTTTAACTATTGTACAGAGTATCTTGATAAAAGATGTTGATACTCATAATTAATGTCAGGACCTAAAAGTATGCCCATGAATTAAATAAAAAACTCAGTATATTTAATTAATTTGAAAGGGAAATAACTTTCTCTTAGACAGTATACCTTTTGGAAGTTCAAAAATGCTCATTAGTACAAATACATCTCAGTATTAATTGGATTCGGTATGTAAAGTATGTAGAACTGAATGGTTTGAACCAGTTTGAACCCAAATTAAAATAGCTACGAAAATTCGTGTGTCGAAATAAGTTGTTTCTCGGAACGATTTGAATTATTACCAGACTAGCTTATGCCTGTGACCTCGCCCGCGTGTACAGTCAACAAAAGAGATAAGTAACCAGACTGTCTAATATAACTGAAGATTTCTTTCAAACCGGTGGTCGTTATTAAATGAAATTGAATTTAATTAATAAGCTGTTTATTTTCTATTAATGAAAATAAAATTGATTGAAAAACCTCTATCGGTTTTTGTAAAACTTTATTTTCTTTAGGCGACCCTGGTTACTTATCTCTTTTGCTGACTGTACATAATTATCTGCGGTGTTTACGTATGACTGCCAGTAAAAGTCTTGTCAAAATAGGTCCAGCTGTTTCGGAGATTAGTCGACACATATAGACAAACAGATATAGACAGACTGTCAAAAAAAAAACATGTTTTTTCGTTTTAAGTACAGTATAAACATTCATAAATTAGCATTTAGTAAAAAGCTGTTAGTTAACATCACTAACAGACACTTCAAATGTAAAGATTAAAAAAAAAAAAGATTAGAAGATTTTTTCTAAAGATTTTTCTGTTAAAATTATATTCGTATTTGAACAAAAAATAAAAAAAATAAAAAAAAAATATCTTGGGACCACTCACACACGGCTATCTGATCCCAAGCTAAGCAGAGCTTGTGTTATGGTAACCAGACAACTGATATACATACTTATATAATTTATAAATACATACATATTATAGATAAATCACACCCAACCAAAAAAAAAACAACAAAACAAACAAAAAACTAACTTTATTACTTATCCCGCTAATATAATTAAATAGCTCAAATGTAAACATCCTATTCTGTTTACAAAAACATGCCCTCACAATGTAATTCAATGACACAAAAAATAAAAATCAAATCTTCAGAAATGTTTAGATCAAAGCATTTTTTTTTCGTCGAGAACGCGATATATTTCGTAAATCTCGTCGACATTTTATGTGATTCCCTGTACGTGGGAGCTCTCGGTAACTTTGCTAACTTGCAAAGTGTCCTACAAGTTGAAAAAGTACGGGAAGACTGCCAATTTCACTTGCCATCAAGACGTAGGTACTGTTATAAGCCTATTAACTTTCGTGATAATGGAATTATTATTATTCTGAGTAAACTTGTAGTGATTTTCATCTTTAATAATGGCGTAATTGCCCAGTGGTTAATTGCCTCTCATGTATGAGGTTGTGGGTTTCGATTCCAGGGAAAATACTAATTCTGAAGTATTTTTTAAGTTAATCTTGATAATCATGAGGAAACCTGGAATCATCATAATGAATGTTAATTTGAAATCACCAATCCGCTTTATGAAAATGAGGTGATCAATGCTCGGGCCTTCTGTGTATGAGAAGAGGCTTTTGCATTGCAGCAGGACAATAATACTCTGGTACAGTTACTCGTATCATAAAATTGCCTGGGGCTGCAGGTTGTTCGAAAGATATACCGCGCCCCCGGAACGCAAAGGGCACAAGAAGGAACATGGATGGGTTTTAGTCAGTAAAAGTCTGACACTCCCTCCCGCCCCGCCCAGGACGGGGGAAGTAGTTTGATGATTTCCCATCTTTAAAAAAAAAACAAAAACATAAAATTGTGGACTTTGTCTAGCAAGTCTCACGGTAATGAATTACACAAAATAATATAACTACGAACAAAAAAAAAATTGAGTAAACGCAAAACAAATTAGGAAATTCCAATCGTTTTAAACCGGCTCGCTTTTAGTCGTTATACCGATTTAGGCAATGAGTTTTGTTGTATACACAATGAATATTACTAGACATCGAGTAAAATTGTATTTGAGTACATATCATAAGCCTACAAATTGCTGACATGGCCGAAAAATCCTACAACACATGAGGGGATCCCTACAATATTTAGTTTAAAAAAAAACACCGATTAAACACGGTTTTTCTATTAGGACATGAAAATTAAACAAAAAAAAAAATTAAACGAAAATTAAATCTGTTTAATTTTTAACTTAATTTTATTTCGATTATTTAATAATGTTGTGTGTGATTTGAAGTGTCTTTGTTAAGGTTTGAAACATACAGCCTTGTGACATATAAACAGACAGGTGAACACTCAGACAGATGAGCGATTGAGCGAGAGTAAGTGTCGGCACATATCTGACGGAAAATGCGTCGAGCGTATTGTCGCTCTTAGGTAGACGCGCTAACGCATCATCGGTTAGGTGTGAAAGGTTGAATGTTTTATGTTTATATTTGACTGTTTTGGCGTTACGCAACCGATAATACGCGACGCATTTTCCGTCAGATATGTGCCGACCCTAACACTCCGTTTTGAACCTTTAGGCAGAGAACCCTAAAACCAACGCCAAAACCAAATCCTATCGACACTTAAACAAGATAGACCCCGATCGCTTCAAAATCAATAAAGCCATTTCGAAAAGGCAGCTAAAAATTCTAACACAGCTAAACCTAGTGTAGGACAATCAAATAACAGGGGATGGCCAGCAAAGCTCAGCGCACGGTGGTGCAAACAAAAATCGAGAGCTCTCGGAATCTATTTGCTCACTTGTTTTATGTGCCCAGTGAGCAAAAGTGTGGAAACACAAGGGGTGTAAAAATTGAGTCTATTTTTTTCCAAGGTCACGATTCAAAGTCACACTGTTCGAATTTATGTGTGACCTTGAGGACCTTTATCATGTTTATTTTATCAAAATTTATTTTATGTTTATGAGTCTTGGAACTTGAAATTGAACTTGAACATTTTATTAATTAAAGCAAAAGATGTTGTTTTTAGTCTTGATGTTTTTGCTTGTTATTTCGTATTATGTTTATGAAACATTAATCTTTATGTTTATTTTGCTGTCTGGGTATCTTTTTCTTTTAAAACAAAAATCGCAAACTGAGAATTTTTAACAAAAAATTAGTAGAAAGTTTTGGGACAAGTCCATCACCACAATTCTCAGATCACTGCAACTCTTGAAAGCCAGAATCAACTGTGGTGACCACCAGAAAAGCGCTGAGGCAATGAAGCTCGACGAGTCCCGAATCAACAATTCAAATGTCTGGCTGCAGCAACGAGATTAATCAGAAAAGAACAGCGGTGGAGTAAGAAACTAGTAGACGCATAATAATGAAACATAAACATAAACAAACGCATAAACTTTTGGAGCGCTAGGCATACATTGAGTAATCTTTTGCAGCTTCCGCCGACGTCCAACATTCTGTAGGACCGATTATCGTACCATTTAATAAATCCATTGTTTTGTGGGACCAAATATTTGTAGGACGTGGGCGTTGGTATATTAGAATAATGTTCCATTCTCTAGGAAAAAATCGGTCATCGATTGTCTGACGTGTATGGACAGTCTTAATGCAAGTCTTAATGATCATCATCATCTGCTTAGCCTTTTCCCAACTGTGTTGGGGTCGGCTTCCAGTCTAACCGGATGCAGCTGAATACCAGTGTTTTATATGGATCGACTGCCTATCTGATCTCCACAACCCAGTAACTGGGCAACACGATACCCCTTGGTTAGATTGCATGTCTTAATGATGGGTCATGAAAATAATAAACACGATTCATCACAAAATTAATGTAACAATTTGACAAGCGAGCATAAGCTGCTAGGATTGGTTATTGATAATTCAGTGCACCAATCACGCTTGAAAATTTATCACATTAATAGATCGTTTGACAAATCAAAGATTAGTTTGATACATGCCGGTTGAATACACACCAATACTTGTTCTTTTTTGTATCCATTGTAAAATAATGTTAATTAAAGAACTGATTACAAACCCCTCCACATTATGAAGCACTTCAATGAATGAAAATGAGCTTTTAATGATGGCCTGAAAGGGCTCAATCTCGGCTTATTCGTCTGATATTTGGGTCATATAATTACGAGTAAATTGCTTTTGTTTTGTTACAATATACAGAGTAGGTAGCGAATGGAGTTATAAGTATCTATAAATATAACGTAATATGCCGCAGAACTCGCCATTTGGAAATATGCCATAGATATGATACTGGCGTTGGTTCAAAAACGAGATTTTCACCGTGAATTAAAATACTGGAAAGTTGTGCACTTGAGTTTTGGGATTATTTCAAGGCCATGGACGGCAGTATCTTTTGGTTATAGCAAGCTGTTTGGCAACTGTTCTGATAAAGAACATTTTGTGTGCTGTCTTTAAAAAGTTAAGTAATGTCTGTATTTCTTTAAAATCGTGGTAGTCGACCTATGTAGATATCTTTTCTTTTTCAAAAATAAATATCTGATTTTTTTTTTCACTATGATATGAGCTACTTAGTCCCGTATATTTCCAAACCGATATGATACAAGACAAAGTAGTTTTCTACAAGTTAACACTATCTTTTTTTGCTATCCTACAACATCATTAATTAAACCTTCATGAGCACTCCATTTACTTGATATTCTATGTAACAAACGTAAAGACTTCCAGGTTGCGTGAACGAGGCTTAATTTTTCATCGACTACTGTTCGGTTTGTGGGGTTGTATTATGAAAAATGCAGAAGTTCGTTAAAGCGCTGGTTATTATGTATTTAGTAAAAATTGCTTGAAAATAATATGTAATTAACTTTGATTTTATAAATTAGGTACAGAAAGATGGGCGGAAGGAGAATAAGATTTGATATTACTAGCATCATTTTCCTGACCTTATCCCATAATACTTGCGCTCGGTGAAACACGTTTTCTTCATCCATGCCGTCCTGTTAACCGTCATGTTATCACTGACTCCCTTCTCTTCCATACATTGTTCATACAATCCATCCATCTACATTTATATTTATACCACTTTGGATCACCTACGTTTCAACCCTTCTCTTCACACACCCATACCAAGGCAACGATACCGCACGATCTCCGGGCCACTAAGGGCCGATGCCTGCCGGAGCTGCGGGTTGTTTGAAAGAGATACCACGCCCTCGGCACAAGAAGGAATATGGATGGGTTTTAGTCAGTAAAAGTCTGACACTTAAGGGGCGGGGGCAGTCATTTGATGATTTCGAATCGGTAAAAAAAGGCAACGAGATTTAGTGTTACTATACTTTACCATTTCTTTTTCGTTTAGGTCACAATAGGTATTTAGGACAAGTCCTGTAAGATAAGGTTAGAAAAATAAAACATTTCACTTTTTTTATTGAAATGTTGCCCTACACTTAGAATTTCTCCCGTATCGTGGGTGCGTTTACAAACATATAAACTCACATACACAAACAACCAGACCCGGTCGGCGGTGCGTGACGGACCCAGCATCACATTACAGTGATGTGATTTGTTTATTAAGTACACCCTAAAGGTTGTGTGTATAGCTATTTATTTGAATTTTTATTTACTGTCTAGCGCCATACTATTTCAATTTCAATTTATGGCTGCGATATTTAATAATCCATACTTAACCATCAAGTCTGTTTTCCCCGAAGGGTTAGGCAAAGGTGTACCAATGTACACCCACAGTTCGCCGGTATATTTATGTCCCATGTAATAGGGGGCGAGCCTATTGCCATTAACCGGGCACAAATCCAAACTCCAAGCTGCTACTGAGAATTTCATAGAAAAACCCAATAACACATTTTGGTCGAACTGGGAATCGAACCTAAGATCTCTAGCGTAGCAGTCGCGCTTAGGATCACAAGGCAACGAAGCAGTCATAACGTTATAAATAAAATCATCCATACAATAAGTAATCCATACTTCCACACTAATATTATAAATGCAAAAGTAACTTTGTCTGTCTGTCTGTTACCGTTTTACGAGTAAACAAGTGTAGAGCAGTAGTAGAGCTCTTTGTGAAGGAGTTCCTCCGGGAAAGTGCTACCGCATTACCTATTTCTGCCGCAAAGCTGCTTTGCTGTGTTCCGGTTTGAAGGGTATGGGTGCTAGTGTAATTACAGGCACATAAGACATTCTAACTTTGTCCCTGGGATGGCAACGCATTTGGAAGGACTCTGGTGTATTGCAGATGTCTATACGTATCTGTGGGTATAGGTGGGACGTCGTCGGTTTGTTTGCCATCCAATGACATACAATAAAAAAACACTGCACTGATTTTAACGAAACTTGGCACGGGGTACGATTGAAGCCCAAGTAAGGAGATAGGCTACTTTTTATTCCGATGACATTTACGCGGATAAAGTCACGGGCAAAAGCCAGTTATCCAAAAAATAAATACTTTTATCTACTGCTGTGCACAATTCTGCATTTTTCACGACAACATCACTCCATTCATCCCAAACTCATTTTTCACACATTCCAAATGAATAAACATGTAAATTAATTCTATGCAAATAAATCTAAACATTCTATCCGAATTCCGATCCTGATTTTTCACGTGGAAGCAAGCCATCAGCATTGTCAACGCGCTCATGAATTGTAAATATGAAAGCTAGGAAGAGAATGGAGAATGTATGCGTTTCGCTTTGAGTAGGTTATGTAGGGGTATGGCTAGGATTTTAGGATAAGCGATAAAATCTTAACTATATTGTAACGAAAACCTGCTCACCTGCAGATTTAAAATGTATGCATGGCATGTATTTTTAACCGAGTAACGTGGAGGTGCAGTTACCAGTCTTACCAAGAGTATCGTATTACCCATTACCGGGTTGTGAAGGTCTGATAGGCAGTCGCTCCATGTAAAATACTGATATTCAGCTGTATCCGGTTCGACTGGAAGCCGACCCCAACATAGTTGGGAAAAGGCTAGGCAGATGATAAACGTGGAGGTGCAGTTTTGCATCTCGTCAAAATTCAGAAGGTTTTTAAGACTTAAATAATCAAAAAAATTTACAATATCTTTTCAAAACCTAATTGATAAATACTTGTTTCTTCGGTTGTTTATATTTGGCAGTATTTCAAAATACACCTGTTTTAAAGAACAGAATTACCCCGTTGCCTATACGGTAGGCACTGTCGCGCGACTGTATCACCCTACCTGTCCAAATTTAGGGGCAAGATGGTCAGTCCGAACTTGAAAACAAGCTACTAAAAATATATTATAGAAATCCTGCTTATCTTAATATTGATTCGTGTTGACAATCATTAGCATAGTAACCTCATTAGATTTATTCATTTGTGCAAAATAAACAGTCCATTTACTGTGTATTGGGCAAGTGTACACTTGCACAATAACAGGAAATAGAATTTAAGATTGTTTTGTCTACTAACAAATTATTAACACTATTTTATACCTAGTTTTTTTTTTTTTTTGTGTAATACTAACAACCCTGCTAACGTTAGCTCTGTAATAATGTGACTTATGTCTGAAATAAAGATGAATAATAATAATTAGATTTGATAAGAATGCAAAACAATGCCTTGTATATCAATCCTGGTTTTTAAAATCATGTACTAAATCCACGATAAAAACATTGCTATAAAAGTTTTTCATAAAGAAATGTGTTATGGATGAATAATTTATTGATAACACACGGTAATTTCTAGTACATAAAGTGCTTAAAAAGTACCAATATAATAGGTTACGCGATCCGTTTCATCTTGTTTAAGAATTCAATCCGTTAAATTCCCCAACATTTTTGCGTAGGTATCATTAAGTGAATAATAACTTGGAAATAACTCTTGTTAACGATTTCCTTAATAATATTCTATCGTTGTAACTTTCAGGGATGCCCGCAAAGTTTTTATTGGCATCCTTCGCCGTGACCCAATTTTGAGATTCCAACTTAATTAACTAAGTAAAATTAAATTAAATTATCTATCTGTCTTCTAGTCATAATAAACAGTTTTGTGATTAACTGACTTGGGAAAGAAAATAATAATTTTCTTCCGACAGAATTTGTATCTCACTGAAGACTGGTCAAGTTCGCAAGAGGTATAGTGTACAGGTGTGTGCACGAACACATGTGCACATCCTTTTCCTTCATTTACATAGTCCGATGAGATGGCAATCCGATACGACCGTGTAGAGATTAAGCGCAGGACCAATGACTTTATGTGTTTTCCGAGGAACGGGGGTGTCATGCCACCAATTTCTAAACTCCAGGCTGCCAGTGAGAAATTGTTAAAGGAATTGTTAAAGAAACCCAATAATATTTTTTGAAGAAAGCCTTAGGTAAGGTCTTTGCCCAACAGTGAAGTGGACTAGATAAAAGAAGAAAAAGTTACCACAAATATCCTTAAAATAACCTAAAAACCCATCAAATAGCAGTGAACATGAAATAAATCCCTTGTTAACAGCTGTTCCAAATAAACAAAACATAAATATTTGAAGGCGTTTCACAAACAAAAGCGGAGCACATAAAATATCTCCATGTTTGTCGTAGAGTCGAAAGAAACACGCTCAAAAGTGAAAAGTGTTAGGATTCAGGAAGAAATATGAAGGCGGCATTGTATGGTGGAAGGTATAATATATTAATCATGTAGAATTGAAACTTTTCGTTCATATACAAGCTGTTGATTTGCATTCTCGTTAAATTCAAGGTGTTACTATGCTCGTGATTCTTAACACAAATCAATAATAAAATAAATTTGTTTTAAAATAATTTTTTTTTTTGACGTGATTTTCCAATTCGAACTAGCCATCTCGCCAGAGGGTTTAGGCGCTATGCACGCATTGATATAGCCGCGCGACAACTCTGCTTACCGCATACGCAACTGGGCGATGCTGATTTTTGCAAGAGGAGTATTCTGGAATACTGTTTTTTGATATCTGCAACTAAAAAAACAAGCATTTATTAAATATTGGCCGGGTATCGTAATTATATTTGATTACTTTTTTTTTCTATGACAAGCTCCTAAAATTTGCCGAGGATGCAAATCAACAGCTTGTATACTAATGTGGCGGAAGAGATTTTGCTGCTTTATTTGTTTGTCCGGTTCGACTGGAAGCCGACCCCAACATAGTTGGGAAAAGGCTAGGCAGATGATGAGATGATGATGATTTGTTTGAAGCACTAATCTCTGGAACTTTTAGTCGGATTGAATAAAATCTTTTTGTATGTGATTGCCAGATACATGAGGAATTAGGATGGAGGTTATAAAACATTACGCTATGACAGACGGGAGAGGCGCAGTAACCAAAGACGTAACTTAAAGCGGGCGCTTGCGAGCAGAAGCTAGTTAAAAATAAATGAGCTGTTTTGAACTTTTTTTTTGTTTTTACTGATTATTACGATCTTTTGTATAATTATATGTACAATATTTACAGATTTAATAAATGAGATAAATCAGAAAAGAAACAATAACAACAAAAAAAGAAACAGCGTCAAAAAATTCCTCCACATCGCCGTTAACTGAAAATGATATTTCTTTTAGGTGATGTAGGAAAGTTCCTAACATTTTTTCCATACTCCATGGTATAATATATGGAAGTTCCAATGTAAGGGTCTGAGGGATTGTCATGTTGACAGTCCGATTAAAAGGCGACATAAACAAGGATTCGTATGTTTTGTTCTTCTTAATGTTTTGTCAGCCTATTTAGCTTATTGTGGTCTGGTAGTTATACCTTCACGCTTATTTTTTTTTTGAATAGTTACGCAGAAATGGTTATGTTAAAGTCTAATGGTAACGAGCTTCTTATCGCACACCTTGCATAAAATATGCCTGACTGCTACTAAGACATTCGCGATGGAAGAACCTAAAAATCCTTTGGCCGACTTGGAAATCAAACTAAGAACCTAATGCTGCATCAAAGTCGTACAGGTGTTGTCGCTCAAAAAATATGTTATTGTGTATGTATTGTTTATTGGCACATGAGGCAGTCGATATTATTGTGACGTCAGGCCTGGGTATTGTTCGATCCCTGATTTTTTTTATAGAAAAATATAGCATATAGCACACAGACAAAACATAAATTACTATTAGAAAAATATTTTTTAAAATCGGGCCGGTAGTTACTGTTCAGAAAACTAATACGTTCGAACAAACGAACTTTTTAGCTTCATAATATTAATATAGATCACAGAAACAAATTAAAAGTTAAAATAATAGTTTTAATGAAAACATTTGTAACGAAAACAGAATGTATGCATTTTATTCTGCGCAATTAGGTGCACAAATAAAACCGTACAGCGATGCGAGGCGATAACGACCGGTCATTACTCAGTTTGCTGTTTGTTCAGTGCTGTAGCTCTAAATGGATATTGCATCAAAAAATAAAGAATGAAAAATTCATTATGAATTTTTCATATTTTTTTTTGAGTTTTATGATCTAGCGTCTGCCTGTGGCTTTGTTCGCGTTTTGCAATTGGCTGGTCCAATATTTGCAGACATTTTTTATCGAGATTTTTTGCTGTGTTGGGGTTTGAAAGTCATGGGTGCCGGTGAAATTACAGGCATAATATGAGACATTTTAACTTTGTCTTTAAGATGACAATACATTTGCAAAGCTTCTGGTATTACAGATGTTTATAGGCAGCGATGACAAGTAATAAATATTAGGTGGGCCATCGGTGTGTTTATCATCCTAGGAAATTTAAAAAGATTAAATCTTACAAACAAAAAAATATTTTGTGAGTTGTAAGTAATTGTAAAGCTTTCATGTTACCGGGAAAACTAAACGATGTCAATCACGATTGATTGTAAAAAGCACTTGTAAAATAAAGCAGCTTTATGAGCAACTAAGACAATAATAGCGTATCGATCCAGATAAATACATTTACAATCACTTATGTTTATATAATCATTGTATTGATTTTTACTTTACAAGTATGATTACTAGAGCTTAGCTTGTCAATGGACCTGTATAGGATAGATACTCATGTAACACAACGGTTGTAAAAATATAGTTAAAAAGCCGGAACAACATGTTTTTCTCGAGCGTTTTTTTTTTTAATATTGATGGTCAAAAGCCCCAATTATCTTTTTTCTGGTAAACACGTTTTAATTGCTGTAACAAATCTTCATTTCTACTACGCCTTCTACTACTGTGGTATGCACATATAAGTACAGCGTTTTGCGTGTTACATTGTGCACTTCTATAAACAGTGTTATATATATATATATACCATCATGCCTGTATTCCCCGAAGGGTTAGGCAGAGGTGTACCAATGTACACCCACAGAAAACAATCATTCTTATATTTCGGTATGTAAACAGTGTTTTCATACCAAAATACGAGTCATTTTCCAGCAATTATTTTTATACAGTGTTACTTAGTTTGATAGACAGTATGCGTAACAGCTATATATTATGATAATATGTCTTTTTATACCTTGTACAATTATCCTTGCCACGTAAATTCAACAATCTTGAGACACCAAAAAATAAAAACACTCCCAATTTCAATCAAAAATAAGATCTCAAATCTTAGCAATAAATGTGTTTTTACATTGACAATGAGCAAAAAAATGCCTAAGTACCATAAACTCTACTCTATCTTCTAAAAGCATAGAGGAAGACAGTACATACGCAACTATACCGCGTTCACACGTCCATTTGGATGATGTACGAGTATGTGGCTTCTGCTAACATTACCGTGCAAATGTAGTCACGTTTTTGCTTAGAAGGTAAAAACACACACAGGCTGACTTTTTTTTCAGTGCGCCATTTTCAGGTGGCGCAAGTACTTATGAATACGAATAACGTTTACTATGAAACCAAATACTGGGTGTAAGAAAACACTTATGGAAGCTTAGGTTCACATATTCTTTTTATCATTGCTATATTTTTTTTTACCCAACTGCGACAGAAGGAGGGTTATGTTTTTATTCGAGAGTATGTTTGTATGTATGTATGTATGTATGTATAATTGTTTGGCACGCTCTGCAGCCTGAACGGCTCAATGGATTTTGGCTTGAGAGGTGTCGTTAGATTCGTATTTACTGTGAGAGTGACACTGGGTATATCAAAATAAAAAAAAACAAAATGGCGGATTTTTGGCGCCAAATTCAAATGTTTGGATCGCTCTGCAGCCTGAACGGCTCGATGGATTTTAGCTTGAGAGGTGACATTAGATTTGTATTTACTGTGAAAGTGACAATGGGTATATTAAAAATAAAAAAAGTAAAAAATAAAAAACTGTAATTTAAAAAACTAAAAAACCCGACTGCTTTTCTAACTATCTATGAAAAAGCCCTAAAACAAGAAAGTCGTTGTACCCGATTGCACTTAAAATTGTAGCAGTCGGGACCCATTCTAGAAATGGAGGCTTAGTGTATTGAGAGCACATACGTATATTACATTGCAGATGGTCCAGAATGGGTCTCGACTGCAACAATTTTAAGTGCAATCGGGTACAACGACTTTCTTGTTTTAGGGCTTTTTCATAGATAGTTAGAAAAGCAGTCGGGTTTTTTAGTTTTTTAAATTACCATTTTTTTTTGTTCTGCGTCATACCTGGGAATGTTCTGGTTACGGAGATGTTGAAGGTTAAAAGTCCAACTTCTCTTTTCTTTTTTTTAACTGGAACTGAAATATCTCCACGACCTCTGTACAGTATTGCATGCACCCGTAAGCACAATGCTTTTGCGTGCGTTCCATTGCTGCCATAAACAGTCACATTATCATCATCATCATATCAGCCGCACGACGTCAATTGCTGGACTTCGGCTTCCCCTAAAGTTAGCCATAATGACCGGTCCTAAGCTGCCCGCATCCAGCGACTTCCAGCGACCTTTACTAGTCATATTACCCACGAAAAATAAATCTTTTACAAGCAATTATTATTGCATACATAGTTTGAAGAAAAGTACGCGTAGTTAATGTTTATGTGATAAGTCTCGTTACAAGCCGCATACAATAAAAATGTAGTTTCCTACAAAATACACTACAACACGATAAAAATATATAGAACAGCAGATTTCAGACTCGTATTGGCCAAAACCTATTCGTGTTCCACCTATGCCTAATGCCCGTTTTTGCGGGTTGTTCGAAAGAGATACCGCGCCCCCGGAACGCAAAGGGCACACGAAGGAACATAGATGGTTTTTAGTCAGTAAAAGTCTGACACTCCCTCCCGCCCCGCCCAGGACGGGGGGGGTCATTTGATGATTTACCATCTCTAAAAAAAAAAAAAAAAAGAGCCGCGGTGATTCTTTCGAACAAATCTCGCAACACTGGCAAGAGGATTAGTCATACAATAAATGTTGTTCATTTGAATGATTACTTTTACGCCTGTATTCCTGTATTCAAATGACTTCTCCCGCCCCTTAGTGTCAGACTTTTACTGACTAAAACCCATCCATGTTCCTTCTTGTGCGGTATGCGTTTTGGAGGCGCGGCATCGCTTTTGATAAATCCTCAGCCCCGGGTGCATATGGTCTGTGTCAATAAACATTTATTTCTTTCTTTCTTCTCTCTAGGTACTTATATAAATTAAAAATCAGCCTGTATACTCAGGCACTTACGTCTGCTTGACGGCGTCAGGTAGTGTTCATGTCATGCATTACCGTAGCTGTGCCCGATTTTTTTACTACTTAACTAAGATAGGCTTTTACTACCTCATAGGTCAACGGCCTCGTCGCATATAAAATGTAGCATTTACTTTGGTCATCACTCTATCTGTCCACTAACTGCATGTTTTATATCAGCGTCAAGCGCAATCAGTAAAGGCTTTAAAAAACACGTTTCAAGTTTACTATAACAATAGAAGCGCTTCAATTGATTCTAGACCCCACACAAAAACAAATTTACGTCGCTTAATAAAAAATAACCAACCATTACATACAAAAGCGTAATACCTAAAAAGTCAAAGCAATATTTTATTTTTAACTATTTTAGTTTTAAACTAGCTTTTGCCCGCGACTTCGTTCGCGTGGATTAATAGTTCCCGTTCCCGGGGGATTTCCGGGATGAAAACTATCCTATGTCCTTTCTCGGGTCCCAGACTATATCTGTACCAAATTTCATTGAAATCGGTTCAGTGGTTTAGGCGTGAAGAAGAGACAGACAGACAGAGTTACTTTCGCATTTATAATATTAGTACAGATGTCGGTCAAAAAGTAACCTTAAGTCAAGTAGAGAAAACAAAAGTAGTTCTTTATTTTGGTTCAAACTTACCCCAATAGTCAGACTGACAGAGTTACTTTCACATTTACAATATTACAAAAAACAGCATCACTGGTCACTATTGAATTTACATAATAAATCGATAGTAAAAATTTGTGCGTCGATTAATTCCATTCTGTATTAATAACACGATAAGTGTATTCCCACGATTATTATTCGTTTCAACAAGACAATACTAGTAATAGAACAGATATTGTACAAGTGGGGAATCATACAGTACCTACTAGGTACTAGCAATAATGTGAAGTTAGAACATTGTTTGTACATGCAACTTTGGGAGGGAGGTGACGATTTCCCATGAGGAGCGAGTCTTGCAATCCTAGATAGGTATCTTTGTCACCTATAAATGTACTAAATTTTGTACAAACGAGGCAAGAATAAAATAGAACTGATTTTATTTATAAAAACACTATCTTTTATCCTCGACTTTATTCATGTAAATGACGGTTATCGCGGACACAGAAGAAGTTGCGAAATAAAAAGTAGTCTACGTCCTAAGGCCCTTACTCTCGTGCCAAATATCAAAATTGGTTCTTTTGTTTAGTCGTAACAGATAGACAGACAGCCCGAGTTACTTTCGCATTTATAATATAAGTATGGATGACTATATACCTACACGAGTTTTATAAAAGAGAGGTTTTTATAAATTGAGTCACGTGATAATGGCACAAAAATAGATGAAAGAGTAGGCTGTAACAAATAGATTTTATCTACCTACCTAAGATAGTTATATGAAAACGAATTCTATTTTTAAACCCATTGATGTATTACAAATCATTTTAGCTTTATTGCACAAGTGTACTTTAGAGGACAAAACAAGACGAGAAAAAAAGGTGTGCGTCAGAAAAAAGACAGAGCGATTTTCGTACCGTTCCATCTTTTTTTAACAAAAACCCACGACCGTGAAGATCTACATCCAATGTCACCCTTGAACGCACATTTTATTTACCGACGAGACAGATTTTCGGAACATCTTTTCCAGTGTCAAATTCTCTATTGAGCTTGGCCCAAAATTCAACCACTGTGTACGAGATTCACACTAAGAATTACCCATTATATACCATCGTACCATTCAAATCAGAGCTTTGAATAACATGCCAAACTCCGAACCAATTTCACTGAGTTATTCCCCCGTTCGCCAGACGGGTAGCCATTAACATATTAATAAGGAGTGCGAATACAGACAAAAACAATATCTTAAGGTCACGGCACATCTCTCTATATTATTATTTATTGCCCAGACATTCGGTTTTCGGAGATTTTGATTTATTCCATTCCAACCAAAAACTAATACCACTGGTATTTGATTCAACTCTTATTTTTTTTCTATTCCGAACGGATACCACTTTTTAAATAATTTAATTTAATGTACGAACGAATACCAACAACTTGAATTTGGTACAGTCAGCGCAGTCACGCCATTACAATTGTTTTTCCGTCAGTTGTGATTAAAGGATGCTACTTTCATTATTCCAAAAATGTATGGAAAAAAGCAAAACAGTTGGATCTGACAAAAGATGCTATCACCCAAAGACATGTAAGACTTTCAGCTTTACTGCCTTTACTTCCTCGTAAATTCATATCAGAAGGATGGTGCTACATAATGGAAGACTGTCCTGATACTGACATTGCATGCCATTCAAACATTTAATGACTACATGGTGTCACAATGGCTAGAGAACGAGAGTTTTGTAGACATTTGGTGCGTTCATGGTGAACGCCATCGAACCACAAATGCCGTAGAATCTTGGCATAAGAAATTAAACTCGACTGTGCCAAAGAATGCTAATTTATATCAGCTTCTGAACGTGCTGAAAGAGGACGCAGATTTACAAACAGTGGTTGTTACTCAATATAAATCAAACGCACCCCCCGCAAAACGATGTGCACAGACAACTATTATGAAAAATTCGTGGATCACATACGTAACTGACCAACTCCTCAAAAACAAAATCTCCGTAGGTCACTGCTTAGAAAAATTAAGGGTTTAGCTACTAATTGTTGAAATATAAGAAATTATTTACACGTCATTTAGCTGATTATACTAATAGTTGATTTTCTGTGAAATTTTACAATTGTTAGGTAAGGTTAGAATTCATTGCAAAAAAAATTGCTGATTCATTGCTATGTAAGTGATGAATGACTGATTTGATTATACAAAAAGTTGATTTTCTGTGATATTTTATAATTGTTAGATTTAAAGTGAATTTTTCATATTAGATATTATTGCAAAAAAAAAATGCTGATTCATTGCTATGTAGGTGATGAATGACTGATTAGATTATACAAAAAGTTGATTTTCTGTGATATTTTACAATTGTTAGATAAAAAGTGATTTATTTTTGTTAAAAATTTACCTGACATAGTTGTTATGAGATAGGTAGACGTGAATAATTACGTACCTATCTAATAATAACTATGTCAGATAAATTTCAATATAAATTAAGAGTTAATTTTTTGAGATATTTTGTAATTTTTAGATTGTAAGTAAATTCTTCCTGTTTGATGTTTTTGCAAAAAAAAATATTTTACAGGTATAGAGAGGAACTAAAATTATATTAAAGTTGATTATTTAAGTGATATTTTATCATTGAACAAGACGTTTGCTAACAAAATTTGATTTTTTTGGAGTTATCTGTTTTTTTTTTCAATTAAAGGTCTTATATTTACATACAAAGCATTTTTACTGACTGTACCTTATATCTTTGAACTTGTTTTGGTATTAGTTTTTGGTATTAGAATGGAATAAATCGAGATTTTGGGTATTTGGGCAAAGTTCCAGTGAGAACCATGGTTGCAAGGTCGGGAGGATTAGGTGAACTGCTGAAACTGTGGACATCAATTTTATTAGTTATTTTAGTTGTATGGTCAGCTAGTTTAAGTTGCTTTGAATTGAAGAGAAAAGTTTGAGTTATACTCATACTTGTGGTAATATTCTTCAATTTTAAACAAACAATGTACCCAAAACAGCATACTTAGATATCAAATATTGTGAATTTAAACGTCTTTGAATTCATGCAGGGTATAAGAAGACACATCATATTTATAGCCGTTAGTTATGCACATTGCTTAAAATAAGTAACATTGTTACTGGATCACTACTTTTAATTTTGGGGTAAAAAAACACTGTTTTTGAGCGCGCACAATGTAACCAACACTAAATATTGTGCTTAAGGGTGTATGCAAAAGTACAGGGGTCCTTAAAACATGTTACGGGGAGATTACACTTAAAACATGGTTCGTAAAACAGTTGAAACTTTGAACTTTCATTCATTTCTTGGTAACCAGTGTTTCAATTACTTAACAAAAAAAAAGATACATCATAATATTGGAAAAACTAAATTAAGTATCTTTTACATCCATCATAAGTACCTACCTACAATCTTGAGTTTCAAGAGAACCTTGAGTAAACATAATAAATTGAAAAAAAAGTGTAGATCCATTTCGTCATACCGCTAAAGTTCGATGTCACATTTTCTTCAATGAAATTAAGGAACCAACATTTAATATTAAAAAAAGACTCGATAATGTATCAAAGCGAAGCCTAACGCAACAAGTGATTGATGTAAGTACCTGAGTTTAATAACATTTATTAAAAAAAAATATGAAAGGCAATATTACTTTCCTCGATCTTTTCAAGTCATCTCTTATATTTAGTTACTTTTGTGGTTTATTTAAGAGTTTTATTTTTTTGACTACATTGGTAGATTTACTGGTGACACAGTTTTAAGAGATATACCGTAACTTTTTTGTGGCTGCTTGTGACTTCGTCTGCTCTTCAACTATTTTTTTTTCTCTAGCCTGTAAGGGGTGCTGCGAGTTTAGCAGTAGGGCATACTGCTAAACTCGCAGCACCCCTCGAACTAATTCAGTTAAATTTTAATAATAATATTATTAAAAGAAACCTCTCATATTTTTACTGTATCGTGGATGTGATTACAAAAAAAAAAATACCACATACTTGGTGTATGTGGATCCATAACAACTACCTATTTATTTGTTCCGTGCGGGAATCGAACCTGGGCATGCAGAGCAGCAGCCAATGGCTCAGCAGTCGCTCAGTGGCGCCAACTGTGTCGTTAAATAAATAATAATACAGTAAGAAATATAGTAAAGTATACCCCACAGCACACAGTATTAAAATAGCCTCTTAATTACCAAAATAATAATCAGAATCAAACCAGTAGTTCTGAAAATTAGCGTGTTCAAACAAAAAAGAGCTTCAGTTTTTTTATATTAGTACAGATAGTACTCGTAGATATTTAGAATAAGTGGGGCCATCTTTTTTATTACTGTTTTGGCTGTCATACTAAGTAATACGTTCTGGAAGTTTTAATGCTCAAATATGACCTTGTCCTCAATCTATTTTTACCCCAAAATCCCTGCCCCAGTATTAGAGGTCGACAATGCCATAAGATTTGGCAAACTTGACGTCCCCCTTCTTCAATCAGACTACACGGCGCCAACCTTAGGCGCAGACATATAAATTATCAGTACCGTTATATTTGAACTTGGCTCCATATATAATAACTAAGTTCTGATACAGAAAGATATCCTTGAATGTAGACAGAAGATTTGTGAATGAGCCAAAAGGAATGTTTTTCGTTTAGTCATAGCTTTTAGTCTAGTAGGCTTTTGTTGTTATTATGTTAGTTTAGTTATTATACTTTGTTTTGTGGCTTTTTGCCAGAATATGGTTTGGCGGAAAAATATGTTCTTAGATGTATAAATTATCATGCTGAACGTACCTATGTACATATTTAGAAACAAAACTGGATGGCAAATATTTACGCTTTCTTATGGCGATTCGCACACTGCTCCTCGCTACGCTCCGTGGTGTGTGAAATCTGGCGGAAGTTATGGTCCCTAAAAAGTGTCTGGCAATAATTATTGTTAATGTTTAATAATAACCTGTTAAGCTTATATAAAAACCAGTCATCACACGGTAGAATGAGAGCTCAGCAATTAAGTTAGCAAGTAGGCGTATCTTGTATCTTAGTTATAGCCTCTTGATTGGGTCATTGTGCGTGCATTCTTATCTACATATTGCTCTATCTTACTAATCCTACTTATATTATAAATTCGAAAGTTTGTGAAGATAGATGGATGTTTGTTACCCTTCACGCTTAAACGGCTAATTGGATTTGGATGAAATTTGGTACAGAGATAGTAGTGTCGAATAACACATGGAACTTTTTATAGAAAATGTACGGTTCCTGTGGGATAATTTACCAAATTCTTCGCCTTCGTCAGCAGACGAAGTCGCGGACAGAAGCTAGTCTATTATATTTTTTTCATGATTAAATGACGTAGGTTAGTCGCCTTCGGCATCTAAGACTACCCTTCCTTGTATCGAACTTCGATACAGAAGTAATAAAGATATTTTCTCACGAGATTCTCAAGTAACATAACAATAAGTTGTACAACTTTTGTTTACTCTTCCCATCCAAAGTACTTCACATAAGTGCTATAAACCATTCATATTTCTAGTTCTCTCTTACTTTACTTTAAGTAGTTTTTCTTACCCTTATTTTCTATTGGAGTGCCCTTTCCAAAGTATCTCTGTTTTTGTTCGTGGGTAAAATTATTAATGTGTTGTTTTTGGTCAAGTAATGGTGTGTGTTGTGAGTTATGTGATAGGTGGGTTGAAATACGAGTTCGACCATTCGGTGGTTTTCGGAAAAATAGTGGAACTATTTTGAATCTAGTGAATACATAGAAGTAATTCTTTTAGGCAAGGCGCAAACGTGGACACTTTTGTGTCTTGTGTCAAATCAAGCTACCGATGAATATTTTATTACTGCAGAACCAGTATGAAATCATCCACTCCCAGCGCATACGTAAACATTTTTTGTGTCCAGTTGCTTCCACTTATCACATACTCATGACGATCAAAAAGTGTTCGGTGTCGGTAACTGGAAATTAATAGTGTCTACGTTTGCGCAGCGCCTTAGTACCAGATTTTACTTAAAGTAACCCTCGAGTGTTTTCACTTACTTATCACTCAGCAAGAACCTAGGTTCTATAATCAAATAAATATATAAATAGTCACAAAATTTTATACTTAACTTTAGATACTTAGTGTAACGTCCTTTATTTTTATGTTTTTTAGTAGTCTTTTAGTATTCAAGTTAAACAGGGTAACCTATTATTAGAATATTGTAATACATTATTCTATAACATATTATATGTATCTCCGTTGGTTACTTAAATAAATAAAGAAAATATAAATAAAATTAAAACCTCCTCGTAGTAGTCATATATAAATAAAATATACCATCACGCCTGTATTCCCCGAAGGGTTAGGCAGAGGTGTACCAATGTACACCCACAGTTCGCCGGTATATTTAGGTCCCATGTAATAGGGTAGTCATATTTGATTAGTAATATAGTTATTTGTAGAGGAGCTCTTCAGACGAAATACTACCACCATACCCATTTCTGCCGCAAAACAGCGTTGCTGTGTTCCGGTTTGAATGGTATGAGTGCGCATGTAATTACAGGCACATGAGATGGCAAGGCATTTGAAAGGCCTCTGGTATTGCAGATGTCTACTATAGGCAGCGGCCAGGTAGCCCGTAGGCTTGATTTCCATCCAATGATATGAAAAAAATATCTCTAAGGCTAAAATGTCATTAGTTTGTAATAGTAAATTTTATTTTGTACATTATTAACTGCCCCGTTGGTCTCGTGGTCGCAAGTGCGACTGCTGTGCAAGGGGTCCCGGGTTCGATTCCCAGGTCGAGCAAAAAGTGTTATTGGGTTTTTCTATGAAATTCTCAGTAGCAGCTCGGAGTTTGGATTTGTGCCCGGTTAATGGCAATAGGCTACATGGTTACATGGGACCTAAATGTACCGGCGAACTGTGGGTGTACATTGGTACACCTCTGCCCAACCCTTTGGGTAATACAGGCGTGATGGTATATTATTATCCCAGATCAAAATCTAAACTCCTAGTATTTGCTAACAAGTGAAACATATTTTTTGCTACGATTTTTTTTTTTGCCAAATCAGTGTTTTTTCGGTAAAGGACATTTTTGCTTATCATATTTTTTTTTTACAGAAGTAGTAGATTTTTTCCCGGCTCGGTTCAACAAAATAACTAAAGGAAATGGTGTCAGTGTGATAATAAGCACAATTGTAGCGGAAACACGGACGACGATCACGATGCGGCAGAAGCCTTAAGTATTGTTTCACTTTTAACCACGGAGTTGTAAGTGAATGGAGAACTCAGAAGGAAGATTGGACGATCAATCTGGCATTAGCAATTCAATGTGTGACAGTGGTTAGATCAGTTGTGTATTGTTATAATATATAAAAATATACTTTCACGCCTGTATTCCCCGAAGGGTTAGGCAGAGGTGTACCAATATACACCCACAGTTCGCCGGTATATTTAGGCCCCATGTAATAGGGGGCGAGCCTATTGTTATAATATAATATGTCTTGAATTTTAGAATTTAAAATTGTTTCCTAAGCTAACAACATAAGAAGTTAGAAGCAAAAAATAAGCATTGCCACCTAAAATTCACAGAATCAGTTTTATTTTATATAAACACCTTACCACAAAACAAAATTTTATAGGTACAACATAATTGTGGTTACCACATATTCTTGTCTTGGATATACGGTAGATGACATTTTTGCTGCTCACCGAAACTATAAGGTGTGCTATAAGAGAAACCAATCGTCGTTCGTCATTCCACACTCATAGATGTGTAATGACGATCAGGGAATGTTAGTTGTCGTACATGGAACGGAGCATCGTCTACGGCGAATGCCGCGACGCCATTTAGCGAACCTTCTGCATTATCACTCCATGCACTCAATAATCTATGTTACAACCGACTTCCAAAGCTATGTGTGGGCAAAATTATATTAAAACCGAAACTTTTGTTCCTAATGAGCAGTTTCAGAATTTGTTCGGGTCTAATTTCAAATTTTGCTGCCAAGTTCGAGTTTCAAAATGATTTATGTATTTCCATTGGTGAATTTATAAAATAGAATTCAGGTGTTGAGCCTTAATTAATATGTCCATCAATAGAAAGATTGATTGTTTTTGAGCAATGTAAATTATGTCGAAATTTTGGTTAATTATACAGATTTTAATTTTATCAGTCTGCTATTCATTTATAATTAAATTAATTCGTCAAAATTCAAAATTCAAAATTCAAAATTCAAAGCATTTATTTCAATTAGACCATTTACAGGCACTTTTGAATGTCAAGAAGTTACAGTTTAAAGTTGAAGCTAGTTGCTCGTTCCAAAGCGTAGATCTCTATGGAGAAGAACGAGCAAGAAACTCCATGGACACTCCTTTTCTTCAATTTGGTTTTACAAAATCTTGGTTACAATATTCATGTTGCTTCTATATGTGAAAACAATGAAGGTGAATATTAAACAATTAAATAATACTAATAAAGATGTAGGCCATGGCAGATAAGAGTTGACCAGTCCCAACTGACAGCGCCCGTTCACGAACATGACGCGTGCCTCAGCACCGTTCAGCTCAACCATCTTGGAGGGAACTGAACGATCCAATGCACGCGCCACCGTCAGCGAGACATTTAAGTGAGCATGACAAAGCTCTCAACCGCCTTGCCCTTAATGTCCAACACATAGTAACTTAAGAGAAAAAATATAGTAAGTGCTCCATGGTACTCACATTTACAAAATCGAAATAAATGATGTTAAGTTATATAAAACAAAGTTTTTCAGTGAACCTATTTGACAGATGACCTGTGGTATGTTAAAAAAGAAACAATAATAATAACGTAAACGTTATTTACGTCAATAAAAAAGGTGCTAAGAAACAACATTCCCTTTAAAAAGAAATATATATATTTCATTATGTTTATTAATTAATTTGGAAGCCCGAGTGGCTGTGGAGCAGGACCAGCATTAAGCCAAGCATTTTTATCATTTATGTAATCTTCTAGTTTATAATATGCTTGACTACATAGTGTGCGTTTTATGCATGTTTTAAACTTTCTCTCGTTTAGTTCGAGAATAACGCGCGGTATTTTATTATAAAATTTTACACAGTACCCCATAAAAGAAGTGTGTACTTTTGATAATCTGAAACTTGGTTGATCTAGTTTGTTCCTATTTCTAGTATTAAAATTATGCCTATCACCAACTTTTTTAAAAAGATGAAGGTTTTTCCGAACATGCATAATATTTTCATATATATATTGACAAGGTACCGTCATGATATTAATTTGTTTAAACAATTCCCTTAGGGATTCGCGTCTGCCAAGATTATAGATGGCTCTGACAGCCCTCTTTTGCAGAATAAAAATGGAGTCTATATCTGCAGCCCGCCCCCAAAGCAAAATACCGTAAGACATGATGCTATGAAAGTAGCTAAAATAGACCAGCCTTGCGGTATCCACGTCCGTTAATTGTCGGATTTTTCTGACAGCGTAAGCGGCTGAACTTAACCGCCCTGCAAGAGATATTAAATGAGGACCCCACTGCAGTTTTGAGTCAAGCGTAACCCCCAGGAAAACTGTCTTGTCGACGAATTCTAGTATTTCCTTATTCAATATAACATTACATGCACTACTTCTAACGTTCGGTAAAGCAAATCGTATGCATTTAGTTTTCTTCTCATTTAAAACCAAATTATTTTTCGTAAACCAATTATGAACCTCAAGCATAGCGTTATTTACGTCGTCAAGGTGCTGTGCCCGTCTATTCACTTTAAAAATCAGTGAAGTATCATCGGCAAATAACACCATTTGAGGTTGGTTTTCCAGTAAATGAGGTAAATCATTTATATATACTAAAAATAGAAATAGAAATAAAAGAATAGTTACATCTAATCCGTACTAAAATTATAAATGCGAAAGTAACTCTGTTGGTCTGTCTGTCTGTCTCTCTCTTCTTCACGCCTAAACCACTGAACCAATTTCAATGAAATTTGGTACAGATGAGCTAGTCTCTTATATTTTTTTCAATTGACTGTATACCAGCACAAAAAATTTGGACGTTTAGCGACATTGCGGCGAACCTAGGTGAAGATGGCAGGATGAGCTTGACTATTACAAGCAGGATTGGTCCACGCTTACTTTGGATAGAGAGGATTGAAAACAAGAAAGCGAGGGCCTTTTCTTTGAAGTCACAGTTACAAATAAATAAAATTCAAAGGTCTGCTTGTAATGTTAAAATAATTAATAAAAAAAAAAATTGCGCAACAATTGACGAGGCAAAAAAACCCCGTAATGAGTTAGGTTTCGTGCGAAGGAAGTTGCGCGGCACAATCTAGTAAAATAAATAAATGTTTAGAAGCAGATCGACGAACGTAAACCGGTACCTAAATTCAAAAAAAATGTTTGTATGCTTCGAGTCAGTACAAAAACTTGGAGTTTACTAAACATTATAAATACTAGATCTGAGTCTTTTCATACATACATAAACTCACGAGTTTTTCCCATAGGTGTAGGCAGAAACCACAGAACGCCAC
The DNA here is from genome assembly GCA_932526535.1 of Caradrina clavipalpis. NCBI lineage: Eukaryota > Metazoa > Arthropoda > Insecta > Lepidoptera > Noctuidae > Caradrina > Caradrina clavipalpis. Next base: position 7,703,418 of record OW052110.1, read on the forward strand.
CTGCTAAGATCCTTACATACTCATTTTGCCTCATCCACGTTCATACATCTGGTCATACAAGCAAGCCGTCTTTAAATTTCTATTAAAGCCCAGTCCGTGCGACCCCAGGCCATAACCTTTATTGTTAGGTACGCGTCATGAAAACTTGCCACGTACGAGGTAAAGACAAGTTACCAGACAAATAAACTAAAGCTGTTTATACACCAGCGGCCAATTGAGTTGATTAAATAATTTTAATTAAAAAAGGTCAAAAGAGTGGGCATGAAATTAACATAGGACTGAATAAAGTGGACAAAAATTAACAAGGTAGGGAAAATAAAAAAAATGTTGGCTGTCCGTTTGCCAGCGTTTACTTAAATTTCAACACCTCGCAGTATGCAAGCAATGATTATATTATTAAAACAAAAACAAGATTAGCCTGGACATAAAAAATCGACCAAGTGCAGGTTGAAACCGTACAAAGGGTTCTACACAACCAATAGAAATTGAGCAATATTAAAATCGAATTTAATTTTTAACTTTTTTTTTATTATTTATGTTCTTACATGCGGTCATGGTAGTAAGACCCACTTTGTGAAAATTTTAAGTGTCTACCTATTACGGCTTGAAAGATACAGCCCTGTGACTGACAGACTGACTGTCAGCTCAGGCTTAATAATATAGTCCAGTTGGTACCTTTTGGATAAGAAACCATAAAAACACCTTCTAAAATTCAAATTATTTTACGATCATTACTTATCCAGAAAATCATAAAAAAAAGAAAGAACGTTAAAAAAAAGAAACAATTTTTAAATATTAATTCTACATTCTTACCGACCTAGTTATAAGAAAAGCAATCAGACTGCTTCCAATAGCAAAATTATTTATTTCATTGTTATATCAACTTGGGAATATTTGACTGTCGTTTTGCAAACAGCCTGATTTTACGTCCAACAGATGTAAAAGGTTCAACATCTTTTTACTGCGAGGCAACAAAACCTTCGTTCCGGCAGATTTATTTCTGAAAAATAAAATATAAATTATGCACATTGAATGAATAATTTACGCTGTTTACATTCGCACGTCATGTAAATGAAAATTTTATTTTGTATCATGTTTTTTGAACAGATCCTGTCGATTATTTATGTTTAAAATAAATCGCGGCGCGACGATAAACATTTGCGTTGCAGTCAATAAACAACAATATTTATGTTTGTTTTTATTTTCTTCTTGAATAAAACAAATGAACATCGGCACATCTTTTATTTTCAGCCAGTAAATATTTATTTATTGATGCATTATTTTCATTAACAAAAGAAGTGAATCTCGGCCTTTTCTTTTCAGTCAGTAAATATTTTTTGCTAAACACGACCGACCGATTAAATACGTCGATTTGTGAGTTAGTCGTGATAATTAGAAGTGGTTAACTGATTTCTCATGACTATGTTGCTTTTGACAGATTGAAAAAACAGACAAATAGTTAAAAGAAAAAGACAAAATGTTTTTTTTTTTATATTTCGATTACGCCTTTACCCCAAATTTTCATCGAATATTACATTATATTATATTATACAGCAAGCAAAAAAAATTATAATATGAAACAAGTTTTTCTTGCCAACTGCCTCGTTAGTCTAGTGAGCGGCTCGCCCTATTACACAGGACCTGAACATACCGGCGAACTGTGGATGTACTGGTTACACCTCTACCTAACCCTCGGGGAATACAGGCGTGATGGCATTATTGTTTTCCACAACAAACGCGCAATACTAACCCATTTATTTTGCACTCATGTGTACACAAATCTTTATGAAGCGCACCACACGCAGCGAGGGTTAAAGATTAATCAAACTTGTGTGTAAGTTTGACACAGCGCTGCCTTAGATTTATGGCATTCCATTGTTTATTGAGGCGATGAAAAATTTCAGATAAGAGGAAATGGGTGCTGCGTACGTGCCGTATATCATTCGTAGATGTTCTGGTCTAGTGGATACGTGGGTTGTTTTTTCGGGTCGAAAGTGTATTTGAGGTAACGTTACGCTTGTGTTCACTTGGTGTGTTGAGTTAGATTCTTAAATTCCAGGATGAAAACGGCTTTGAAGTGTTGTTCTGTGAACTGCAAAATTATGACCTAAACGACATTATAATTAAGTATTATAAAACATCGAGTGTTATTGATCCTTTTTTTATTTTTTTATTGATCCTTGAACGAAATTTCGTTTTTTTGCAATTATTTTATCTACCTAAACACAAAATCAAATATGTTACTTATTTATCATCCTAAAATACTAAAAGATAAATAAAGATATCTTCGTTATCTTTATTTAACATTTCTAATATCTATTACTTACAAAAAAAAATATTCCTAATTAAAGCGTCTTGATAAATATTTTTTTTTGTGTTTATGCCTATCTAAATATTTGTTACTAGCTGTTGCCCGCGGCTTCGCTCACGTCAGCCTTAGTGTTACTTAACCAATTAAGGATTGAATACTATGTCTTCATAGTCTTCCAACTGTCAAATGGTTTCTAAGGTTAATAATAGTTACGACTGTGGGTTTTAGAAATTAGTCAGTAGACGCCCGGAGTCTGATTTTTTGTCCGGTTGGTAATGAGCTTGCGCCATACCTGGGATTAAAACATATTTATGCGGAGGGTATATGATATGGCTTTACTATTCCTTTCGAAAATACTGTGATGTGGTGTCAAAATTTACTTATTTACATATTTTAATTTTCTCTAACCGTTGAAAAGCATTTTTAATGGGTTCTGCTTTAACACTTACATCGTAGCTTCGATCTGTCTAGTATCAAAACCGTAGAAATGAATCTTGTAATCAGAGCAACTGCCAACTAAATCTGAACTTCGTGTTACAACCAAGTTAATATAATTATGTTGTTGGGAAAAAGTATGGGCAAAAAACAGTAAGCATATGACTTATTAAAAGGCTAAGCAAAGTTTTACCTCTCAAATTACCTTTCATCTATTGCAGAATGACGGTAATAGGTAACCTTCATTTTCATTTTGAAGTTCATTTTTAAGCATGCAGAATATGGTCTGTTGACAGTACCTACCTATTAGAAGAAATTCTGCATGCGATGCATGATTAATGATTGATGCATGATTCTACATGTATCGTGAAAGCTTGAACTCTGAGAGATATTTTTTATAAAGGTACGTATAGGTTTAATTAATTTTGGTCCTGTTGTAGCTAATTTATTTCTGTTTAGCTATTGGAATAGAAGTATGCTTTTTTGGTCGCGTAGCGCAGCCCAGACAGTATAGTATTGCACACATAACGTTTGCAGATAAATCGTACGACACTTGTATGAAGTGTCGAGGTTGGTAGGCCCACGGTGCGGTGATACTTCTTTTTTAATGATGAAAAATCGTCATATGAGTTTTTCCGTTCTGGCGGAAGGGAGTGTCAGACTCTTACTGACTAAAATCCATCCATTTTCTCCTAATGCCCATCGCGTTCCAGAGCCGCGGTGAGTCTTTCAAACAAATTCCGCAACCGTGGCAGGCACTGGCCCTAGCGAGCCCCGTCTTCTGTGCTGATATCTCTTTGAGACGTGTGTGAAACACAACGCGGCGTCGGCACGGATATGGTTCTGATCGGACGGCGAGCCACCCAACGCTCGCCGACCGCAGGCCCGTTGCCGTTGATCGCCTCTATGACGACACGGCGGTGTTCCGCCAAAGCAGGGCAGACATCCACCTTATGCTTCACCGTGTCCACCGGATGATCCTCACAATGATATCACTCTGGCGTGTCCTCATGTCTCATGTCAACATGTCCGGAGAATACCTGCGTCAGAGCATCATGGTGTTGCGGCGATCCTACTATCAATATAACTTGGTAACTCTTTAAATAGTCTGAGGCGCCGTTTTTTACTTACGAAAAATATTCTTAGCGTAGCTAGAATTAGTGAAATCAAAAGAATTCTGTTCCGGTCATTCCTCTTCAGTCGAACCATGCATATTTTTTAAAGTTATGTAAGGGGAAAAACTAAACCCGCCTAAACCTGTTTTATTATAATATTGCAATCATAATAACAAAAAGTAACAATTGATTGGAATTGAACCCACACAAAATATTTTACATGGTTTTCATTAAATAGCGAAACTATTCACTTTATTTACGTAACAATTAACTAAAAATAACTATTCCCATACGTGTCATATTTGAACTGCCCCGTTGGTCACGTGGTGGCAAGCAAGACTGTTGATCGTGGGGTAATGGGTTTTTCCATTACGAATTTCTCAGGAACAGCCCGGAATACGGACGTTGGTGGTGTGACACTCATGTGTCTCGGAAAGCACGTAAAGCCGTTGGTGCTGCGCCTGATCTCTCCCCGATTGTGTCGGATTGCCGACACGTCGGACTATTAGAGTTAGAAAAGAGGGAGCGTTTGCTCACACACTTGTGCATTTTAATATCTCCTGCATTGGCTAGTCTGCTTAAAGATTAGCCGTCGTGGCCAGAATCGGTCTTGTATTGAATTCTATTACACAATTAACTGCTTAACTCCTTGTGGCTATGACTTCATGATTTTTATTTCATAGGATAAATATTATGTTAAAAATCTTCAATATTTTATGTATTTTATAACAGTTCCGTGGTAAAATCTTTACGGACAATAAACATAATGCAATAATGCTTACCTACCTAACTCCATTATTTGTTACAAATACCCAAATAGCCTCACTAATTATTACAAAACCCACCACCCAAAGAAAGAAGTAGATTGTGGGAAGGAAAAAAGCCACCACCTCATGACTACTTGAAGCTGCCAGAGTACCTGCTTCCCGGTAGTGAACTCAGTGATGTATCTAGAAGGTACTGTACATGTCTCAACTGGTGTAAATTATTGTTAGGGAGATCATCGATGCGAAAATAATTCAATCGCGTTATATAATACAGCCATGTGCTGCCCGACATTTAAAGACTATTTTGTCAAAATTTAATTTAAAGAGTCAAACAGACAGATTTTTTTTTAACAATACGTATATTTTCCGCTCTACTATCGTTCCCCACACCTATCAGTTTGTTTATATTTTTTGATTTCGATAAATATGAATAATTTTGACTTCAATATTGTTTATATGAAACTATGATTGTATAGACATTATTTTTTGCAGAAATAATAAAATATTTGAAAAATAAGAAAGCAAAATGTTATGGCGGAAGAATGCATACTTCAATTTTATTAAAGTTTGGAAATGTTCTAGCATTAAAAATGTATTTAAAAAATCACAAAAAGTAAAACAGTTTTTGGGCTTCGAACTCAAACCCAGCGACTTGTAAGGCGGTCATCGAACCATTAGACCACATGCTTCGATAGGAAATACCCTAAAATAGCCGTTCTAGTCTGTCACGATTAACTGCTTAGCTCCTTGAGGGTATAGCGTTATGATAATTATTTCAGTAGTTTAAGCCTTAGCTACCTAAAGTATTCTTATATTTAGTCTCGTATTTTTATAATCGCAATGTAATCTGCAGGAGAACAAAACATAATGCAATATTGCTCAGCCCCCAAAGCAGATAGCGTGATAATTTATAGCCTACGGTCAAATTTGGCCTATGTGAAATATATATACAAAAATTGAACAGAATCTGTCCGGCAGTATTTGCGTGATGCTCTAACAAACAAACAGACAAACAGACAAACAGACAAACAGACAAACAGACAAAAATTCTAAAAATTGTATTTTCGGCATTAGAATCATTCCCCGACCCCGTAGCAATCACTTTTTCTCAAAAATATTAAATGTACAGTTTTGACATCGCTACAATTTTATTATATGTATAGATAGCAGCCAGGACTATAAAAATGTTTGAGCAATTTAATAATTCCGGCGGAGATTTTTATATCAGCATAATTAAAATATTACTAGCCCAATCAATCTTTATCGGAGTTAGATACAACGCCTGGAAGAAATTTGTCGGAGCTTATAGCCATCTATAACACCAGCTTTCATTTAAAGTTGCCTATAGGCCCTGCATCCATATTCACAGTTTCAATAAATAACAAAAAATCATAGAAAATGTCCCCGTTTAAGGAGTCGAAAATCTATGGCGGTGGCCTATGTTCAGAAGTGGATGTCCTTCGCCTGATATGATGATGACGATGAAGGAGTCAAAAGTACACAGGACAACCAGAACTAACATATGTAGAAAAAAAATGCAATTCTCCAGATCGATTCCGGCCATGGCGGCTAATCTTAATGCAGACTAGCCACGTATGCAGGAGATATTATAGTGCACAAGTGTGTGCGCAAACACAGGTGCACTCCCTCTCTCATAGCCCGATGGGATGGCAATCCGTCACTTCCAAACTCCGGGCTGCTACTGAGAAATTCCTAATGGAAAAACCCAATAACAGTTTTCGCCCGACCTGGGATTCGAACCCGGGACCCCTTGCTCGGCAGTCCCGCTCGCGGCCACGAGACCAACGGTGCAGTCAAGTCAACTAACATATAATAATAATACCAACCTGTCGTTGTTCAACTGCATGGCAAAGGCATTATTTCATACAGAGAAGCCTGCATTGATGATCACGCTTGCTCAAGGCAGAGGAAAGTTTTTTGAATTGAAAAAGTCACTGTTCTCTTTAAGGGTTAAGGTCTTCTTCCTACAGTGGGACAATAATAGGTTTGTATAAACAGTTCTTAATCATTGAGGTCCAACATAAACTTCTTCTTCTTAGCATTTCGATGACAAACTATATTGTAATAAATAAATAATATATACTATTATTATAAATTATATTGATACGGCCCAGAATTTGGCCACTTTGACTAAACACACTAAACTAGTAAAAATACATATTTAATATCAATTGAAAAAGTCACATAGATACTTCCCCGGAATTGACAACTAATATATTTCTTATAAAAAATATTATACTCAAAAAGCAGGCAATCAAACATCGTCGGGTATAAAACTGTCGATGTAGATAAGGCACTATCTCCAATCCAAATATTTTACGACATCGAACGGTAAATTGGGCTTTCGATAAAATTGGAAGTGTATGAGGAGGATCTTTATGACGACTTCGATTTACGAGGCATCGTGTCTTCGCTATGCTATACTGTTTCAATAAGTGATGGCGAGATATTGAAATGAGGATACTTTATCGTAGTATTCTGGAAACAACTGTACGTCGATTCTGTAAAATTTAAACATGAACTCGCATCTCAAGTCGCTATTCAATGACATCAAATATTCAATCAAATTCAAATGACATTGATTTATTTGACACTTTCAAGTGCGAAGTGAGCGTCGAAGTGACGGTGGAATTACCGTATAGAATGACACTGCTGGACTTTTATTGTGAACTAGCTGTTGCCCGCGGCTTCGCTCACGTCAGCCTTAGTGTTACTTAACCAATTAAGGATTGAATACTATGTCTTCATAGTCTTCCAACTGTCAAATGGTTTCTAAGGTTAATAATAGTTACGACTGTGGGTTTTAGAAATTAGTCAGTAGACGCCCGGAGTCTGATTTTTTGTCCGGTTGGTAATGAGCTTGCGCCATACCTGGGATTAAAACATATTTATGCGGAGGGTATATGATATGGCTTTACTATTCCTTTCGAAAATACTGTGATGTGGTGTCAAAATTTACTTATTTACATATTTTAATTTTCTCTAACCGTTGAAAAGCATTTTTAATGGGTTCTGCTTTAACACTTACATCGTAGCTTCGATCTGTCTAGTATCAAAACCGTAGAAATGAATCTTGTAATCAGAGCAACTGCCAACTAAATCTGAACTTCGTGTTACAACCAAGTTAATATAATTATGTTGTTGGGAAAAAGTATGGGCAAAAAACAGTAAGCATATGACTTATTAAAAGGCTAAGCAAAGTTTTACCTCTCAAATTACCTTTCATCTATTGTAGAATGACGGTAATAGGTAACCTTCATTTTCATTTTGAAGTTCATTTTTAAGCATGCAGAATATGGTCTGTTGACAGTACCTACCTATTAGAAGAAATTCTGCATGCGATGCATGATTAATGATTGATGCATGATTCTACATGTATCGTGAAAGCTTGAACTCTGAGAGATATTTTTTATAAAGGTACGTATAGGTTTAATTAATTTTGGTCCTGTTGTAGCTAATTTATTTCTGTTTAGCTATTGGAATAGAAGTATGCTTTTTTGGTCGCGTAGCGCAGCCCAGACAGTATAGTATTGCACACATAACGTTTGCAGATAAATCGTACGACACTTGTATGAAGTGTCGAGGTTGGTAGGCCCACGGTGCGGTGATACTTCTTTTTTAATGATGAAAAATCGTCATATGAGTTTTTCCGTTCTGGCGGAAGGGAGTGTCAGACTCTTACTGACTAAAATCCATCCATTTTCTCCTAATGCCCATCGCGTTCCAGAGCCGCGGTGAGTCTTTCAAACAAATTCCGCAACCGTGGCAGGCACTGGCCCTAGCGAGCCCCGTCTTCTGTGCTGATATCTCTTTGAGACGTGTGTGAAACACAACGCGGCGTCGGCACGGATATGGTTCTGATCGGACGGCGAGCCACCCAACGCTCGCCGACCGCAGGCCCGTTGCCGTTGATCGCCTCTATGACGACACGGCGGTGTTCCGCCAAAGCAGGGCAGACATCCACCTTATGCTTCACCGTGTCCACCGGATGATCCTCACAATGATATCACTCTGGCGTGTCCTCATGTCTCATGTCAACATGTCCGGAGAATACCTGCGTCAGAGCATCATGGTGTTGCGGCGATCCTACTATCAATATAACTTGGTAACTCTTTAAATAGTCTGAGGCGCCGTTTTTTACTTACGAAAAATATTCTTAGCGTAGCTAGAATTAGTGAAATCAAAAGAATTCTGTTCCGGTCATTCCTCTTCAGTCGAACCATGCATATTTTTTAAAGTTATGTAAGGGGAAAAACTAAACCCGCCTAAACCTGTTTTATTATAATATTGCAATCATAATAACAAAAAGTAACAATTGATTGGAATTGAACCCACACAAAATATTTTACATGGTTTTCATTAAATAGCGAAACTATTCACTTTATTTACGTAACAATTAACTAAAAATAACTATTCCCATACGTGTCATATTTGAACTGCCCCGTTGGTCACGTGGTGGCAAGCAAGACTGTTGATCGTGGGGTAATGGGTTTTTCCATTACGAATTTCTCAGGAACAGCCCGGAATACGGACGTTGGTGGTGTGACACTCATGTGTCTCGGAAAGCACGTAAAGCCGTTGGTGCTGCGCCTGATCTCTCCCCGATTGTGTCGGATTGCCGACACGTCGGACTATTAGAGTTAGAAAAGAGGGAGCGTTTGCTCACACACTTGTGCATTTTAATATCTCCTGCATTGGCTAGTCTGCTTAAAGATTAGCCGTCGTGGCCAGAATCGGTCTTGTATTGAATTCTATTACACAATTAACTGCTTAACTCCTTGTGGCTATGACTTCATGATTTTTATTTCATAGGATAAATATTATGTTAAAAATCTTCAATATTTTATGTATTTTATAACAGTTCCGTGGTAAAATCTTTACGGACAATAAACATAATGCAATAATGCTTACCTACCTAACTCCATTATTTGTTACAAATACCCAAATAGCCTCACTAATTATTACAAAACCCACCACCCAAAGAAAGAAGTAGATTGTGGGAAGGAAAAAAGCCACCACCTCATGACTACTTGAAGCTGCCAGAGTACCTGCTTCCCGGTAGTGAACTCAGTGATGTATCTAGAAGGTACTGTACATGTCTCAACTGGTGTAAATTATTGTTAGGGAGATCATCGATGCGAAAATAATTCAATCGCGTTATATAATACAGCCATGTGCTGCCCGACATTTAAAGACTATTTTGTCAAAATTTAATTTAAAGAGTCAAACAGACAGATTTTTTTTTAACAATACGTATATTTTCCGCTCTACTATCGTTCCCCACACCTATCAGTTTGTTTATATTTTTTGATTTCGATAAATATGAATAATTTTGACTTCAATATTGTTTATATGAAACTATGATTGTATAGACATTATTTTTTGCAGAAATAATAAAATATTTGAAAAATAAGAAAGCAAAATGTTATGGCGGAAGAATGCATACTTCAATTTTATTAAAGTTTGGAAATGTTCTAGCATTAAAAATGTATTTAAAAAATCACAAAAAGTAAAACAGTTTTTGGGCTTCGAACTCAAACCCAGCGACTTGTAAGGCGGTCATCGAACCATTAGACCACATGCTTCGATAGGAAATACCCTAAAATAGCCGTTCTAGTCTGTCACGATTAACTGCTTAGCTCCTTGAGGGTATAGCGTTATGATAATTATTTCAGTAGTTTAAGCCTTAGCTACCTAAAGTATTCTTATATTTAGTCTCGTATTTTTATAATCGCAATGTAATCTGCAGGAGAACAAAACATAATGCAATATTGCTCAGCCCCCAAAGCAGATAGCGTGATAATTTATAGCCTACGGTCAAATTTGGCCTATGTGAAATATATATACAAAAATTGAACAGAATCTGTCCGGCAGTATTTGCGTGATGCTCTAACAAACAAACAGACAAACAGACAAACAGACAAAAATTCTAAAAATTGTATTTTCGGCATTAGAATCATTCCCCGACCCCGTAGCAATCACTTTTTCTCAAAAATATTAAATGTACAGTTTTGACATCGCTACAATTTTATTATATGTATAGATTGTTTTAATGAGCTTCTTAATTTTACATAAACTCACGCCTTTTTCTCATGGGGGTAGGCAGAAGCCACAGAAAGCCACCTGCTACGAACCTTACATTAACTTACATACTCCTTTTGCCTTGTCCACATTCATACATCTGGTCTTACAAGCTCGCCGGTTACGAGCACTGCGCACCTTTTTAATTTTTAAATCAATAATATCTTATTCTTAATTTTGCTATCAAGCTTATATTTTTGTACTTTATGCAATTCAAAGATTTACTTGCAGCAGTTATAACAAGCCCAAATACGACTAGAATATCATGTTCCGCTATGGACTTCCAGCTCCAGCTTCCGGCTCCATCACCAGATCACTTTGTTGGTATACAGTCTTTTTTTTTACCGATGGGAAATCATCAAATGACTGCTCCCACCCTTAGTGTCAGACTTATACTGACTAAAACCCATCCATGTTCCTTCTTGTGCCCTTTGCGTTCCGGGGGCGCGGTATCTCTTTCGAACAACCCGCAGCCCCGGCAGGCATCGGCCCTCCGAATATTTGCTGACATCTCTTTGAGTTGCGCGTGGAACGCGAACGCGCTGTCGACACGGTCTGTTGTTACTTATCGTACGGACGGTGAGCTACCCATTGCTCACCGACCCCAGACCCGCATCTACGGTGGCCGGGAGTCATCTCGAGGCTCCCGACGCCCGGAGCGTCTCCGGTGGCGGCTGCTGGGACGGGAGATTCTTCTTTGCCTCTCCCGTCCCGCCACCTCCTTCTCTAGTATTACAGCTTCGCAGAAGGAGGTGGCTGCTTCCCATTCCCTCTCCGATTCCCTCTCATTGCTGATGGTCGCCAAGCGAGGCCCGCCGCCACGGTATGCTCTACCGTGTCCTCAGGGCGATCCTCGCAGTTGGTATACAGTCTGGTGGTATATTATTCCATTGTCATGGGTATAACATAAGATACATTTACAAAGCTTAAAGTCGATGCGACACTTAGAAGTTGGTTAAATTCGACTTCCAAGATTCATTACATAGTTAGTTATGAGTAAAGCTACTATGTAATATTACACAGCTTATTGCTATCCCACTGCAGGGCTAAGGCCTCTTCTTAAATAGAGAAGACTTTTTTGAATTCATGATTTAAAACTCTTTCTTTCAAAATCTTGTCCGTCACCGAAATCAGTGTTGATCGAGACAAACTTAGAAAAAACATATACCTAGGTAAATTGAAAAAATCATATTGATACTTCCCCGGATTGAATCCCACAACCTCATGTTTAAGAGGCAGGCATCTTAACCGCTAAGCCACTACGTCACTAAAAGCTAATAAAACCGTGTTAAAAAAATGGTCATCAAAATTAATTTTACAATAACGAACAAAATTTTTCCACTCTAAAAAAAGATTTATAACCACTACACGCCCTTTTAACAAGCCAACAGTAAAATGGAACGTACTTTTTACGAGCAAAGTTGACGGAACGTAACTTTAAATTAACAAGCAAAAATATTTTTTCATAAACAAAACGAAATGTTTTATAGCACTTGGGAACGAATAAACGAGTCTGGCTGGTACCGTTTGATAAATCAATTACGTTCTTTGTTTTTTACTTGTAGTGGAATATTCTTTTAAGATTTTTTAGGAAGTACATAATGTGGATGAATATGCTTCCAGTAACACTTTGGTCGACCTGGGAATCGAACCCAAGACCTCTTTTTTTTATAGATGGGAAATCATCAAATGACTTCCCCCGCCCTGGGCGAGGCGGGGGGGGGGGAGGGTGTCAGACTTTTACTGACTAAAACCCATCTATGTTCCCTCATGTTGCGTTCCGGGGGCGCGGTATCTCTTTCGAACAACCCGCAGCCCCGGCAAACCCAAGACCTTTAGAGTAACAGTCTCGCTTAGGACTACTAGGCTAATAAGGCAGTAATTACATAATAGTAGTTAATATTCTTTATAGGTTATTAAATTAAAACAGCTATCTTACACATGCCCGAACTAAGAATTGACTCTAAACCCCTCTGAAAGACTATCGAGACAGGAAAATAACAAGCCAACAGCAATGAGAAATAAATGTAAATAAAATATCCCATTCTACAGTAATTTCATATCTCAAGTCGAAACCAGGACACCAATAATTAAGTTTGAAATGCCTGACAGTCGTTGATACGTACCTAGAGAATGAATATTTAACATGCATCTGCCATTTTCATTCATACATAATTATTTTATTGGATAGTGAACGTTTTGAATTAAAATAATAATGAGGAGAAACTGCCTCGGAAGCCCTAAGTGCGACTGCTACGCTCAAAACGTACGTACGTACGTATACGTACGTTATTAGAATGATTTATTTATTAACTTAAAAACCTCTGTTTTCTTTTAATTTCAAAGTCATATAAAAATAGACGAGACTCCCAACTTATTATCATAAACAATTTTCGCACCGCAGAGTGTTAAATAAAATAAAAATATCGTTTAAACCGTGCTCATATATCATGTCCGTCCCTCGTACATCGCTTAGTGGCTACAAATTTCACACAAAGTATTCAGTAACGATAGCAAAACGTCACAAAAATGTGCCCTCGTGTGAAAATATGATACACTTAATTAGCATTTTAAAAGATTCGTTTTTCGTTCGTTCAATTAAAAATTGGTTACTTTATTGAAGTAATTTTAATGTAAACTGGTGAATTTTAGCTAACGGTTTTGTGGCTTCCAGAATTACAACTACTACTACTACTAATTACTAGCAAAAATAATAGTTTCGTCTTTATTAGAACATACAACACAGGTATTTTCTTCTCTTAAGAGGCCTAGAGGCCTAAGAGGTACGTAGACAGAAGGGAACGCTGCTAGCTGTGGAACTTTAGAGACACGGGGATCAGGGTGGAAAAATTCTCAGCCTCAATCGAAAAAGGGAGGTGCCTCCGACCACATGGAGTGTTGTGTCTGGTGGGCTGCTGCCCGACGATTTTTGTCGGGATATTGTAAGTATGCAAATGTCGTGGATAGCTTTAATATTGCGATAACACAATCAAAACTTTGTTTGTTGTTAGCTAGTTCTGTCCCAGGCTTTCAGTTTGGGGGAATCCATCCAGTTTGTCCCGCCATCTTCTTCGTGGCCTTACTTACCACACAATTAGTAAAAAAAAAAACCAATTACATTTTAAAGTAGAACCTACACGAACTAAACACGACACGGTTGGCGCAGTGGCTGAGCGATCGACTGCTGCGCTGAGTGTCGCGGGTTCGATTCCCGCACGGGACAAATATTTGTATGATCTACAGATAGTTGTTCCGGGTCTGGCTGTTTGTGTATGTGAGTTTATGTGTTTGTAAACACACCCACGATACAGAAGAAAATCCTAGTGCGGGGCAGCGTTTTATAAAAAAAGAAAGAAAAACATCGCGTATAAAAATAAACCGATTTGCAAAGCAGCGGAATCCACCCAAGCACTTTACGGAAACGGTTTATAAAGGCTCTAAAAATGAACGAAATAATTAAGTCAAGGTCGATTAGGACAAATTACGGGGACTGTTGAGCCTCCCGCCGCCGCCGCCCGCCGGCTGTTTGTCACTGAAGCCACAGAATACTTAATGTATACCGAATTAGAATTTTCGGCAGTATGTCTACGCTGTAATTATATTGGTCTTTAAGGGATTATCTGTATAAATAAATAACATTGTGCCTGTTTAATGTTGAAATAACAGCTTTTTATAAAATAAAAGTGAAGGTTTACATGTTTGTAAACGGGTACTTATAGGTACTAAACAATTATGTTTGTTATGGCTAATCGGAAACGGCTGAACCAATTGTGATGAAACTTTCACTAGCAGATAGATGATGCTTTAAGGAGTAGCTTGGGTTAACTTACTTTAATTTTAGAAAAAGGTTAGGGCTTTGCGCAAAATAATTAAAACCCCACAATAAATCGACATTCGCGTAGACATGGTGACCGGCATAATAATATAAGCTAGTATTGTAATATTCTGAAATTGCCTCGTTGGCCTAGTGGTCCTAAGCGCGACTGTTACTCTAGAGGTCTTGGGTTCGATTCCCAGGTCGAGCAAAGTGTTATTGGGTTTTTCTATGAACTTCTCAGTAGCAGCTCGGAGTTTGGATTTGTGCCTGGTTAGTGGCAATAGCCTCATTACATGGGACCTAAAAACATACCCGCGAACTGTGAGTATACATTGTTACACCTCTGCCTAACCCTTAGGGGAATACAGGCGTGATGGTATGTATGTGTGTAATATTCTTTTATGTAAAACCGTCTATCAACTTTCGCGGAAAAATTTCGAGTCTATATTCCAGTTTAAAACACAGTACTTATATCTTATAGATAAACCTAATCAAACAATGTTGGATAAAGTAAAACTCAGCCACAGTCTCCTCTGCGGGTTGTCCGAAAGAGAGACCGCGCCCCCGGAACGCAAAGGGCACAAGAAGTCTGACACTAAGGGCGGGGAAGTCATTTCAAGATTTCCCAATTTCCCATCTTGAAAAAAAAAGCCACCGTCTCCTGTCTACTATTTCATCCAAGCCCTTTAATTTGATACCCATATTGAGAAAAAGTATGTAATCCGTCATCTTGGCGGCCATACTGAAATTATTTCATTAATGAATGTTGGACATTGTATTGTCTCCAGAACTAAAGGTGTACGCAAAATTTTTGCAAAAAAAAAAACAAAAGATAGGAAAGGAAAATTCAAGAAAAGTGTTTGCAAATTTTGAAGCAACAACTTACATACACACGAGTATTGCTCATCATCTCCCTACCGTTACCTCATGTTACTTAGGGCTTGGACTCCCTTTTCTTCCATATCATTCTTTACACAATCCATCCATCTTTTCTTGGGCCACTCTCTTCTTCTCTCCATCCATCTACATTTATATTCATAACTCTTTTGGTCACATTGTGTCATCCCCCCTCTTCACAAACCCATTCCAATACTTTAATTTTTCTGTCACTGGAGCTACTTTCAAACTTACTCCCATTCCTTACCTTATCCATTCTGGTCACCCAACACATCCACCTCAACGTTCTCATCTCAGCTACATATAATTTATTTTTATTTGTTTTCTTCACGGCCTAACACTCCAATCCATACAATGGTCCAAGTGAAATAAAAGCTTCTAATAAAGCTCAAGCCATCTAGAATCTACAGTACCTGTCTACTATTTTATCACAGCACACATCTCACAAACTGCCTTTGCCGTACCACCTTAACTAGATCACGCTCGCTCATTCATTACGGATTGACTACATACACTGCGTAGACTAAAATAGATTCGTTTACACTCACATCAAATACGGTGGTACGACGACTGTACATGTACATCGCTAATAGAATTTCAATGAATGTACTCTCAGGAATTCTCCTCTACGTAACTAAATATATACAGGAGTGTAGGGTTGTCGTAACAGCGTTCAATTAGTGGTTTTAGCATATTATAATTATACCGTTCTGATTTGGAAATTCACATGTGCTCTACGTGTGAATTTCAAAATCAGAACCTGTAAAGTTGTTTGTATTATTTGGTAGTTTTATTTATATTTATTAATCAGCATTTATTTCTAGTCGGTATTATAAATACCACTAAATAAATGACATTGAAGTGTGTTCATGTGTATGTAAAAATAATAAGTTATTGCTAAATGTATATTAATGTTTACATGGAACATATACCAAAAAACCATTTGTATTTTTTTGTTTGTCCGCCTGTTTGTTCCGCCTAATCTCCTAAACGGCTAGACTGATTTTCAAAGAACTTTAATAGCAGATAGCTGATATCATAATTAGTAACTTAGGCTACTTTTCTTTAGATAATAATTTAGGGTACCATGCAAAAACAATAAACACATGGGATTGTTAATAAATTTTGTTATTTTCTAACAAAATTTATTAACAATCCCATGTGCAGTTGTTGTACTGAATTACCTGACTCCTCTTAGAAAGATGTAGGAGAGGGGAGGGGGGTGGGGTAAGATAAACGGCGCTAACTGCACGTTGCAAGTCGACAAACGCGACGGGAATTACGTCATATTTAATTTAAGTCTACAAGCTCACCTGCGCGCGTTTGTTTCAAAGTCCCTGGAGTATCCGAGATTGTAGGTATAAGCTACAGGTTGTCATTAAATTAGGTTCAAAGATAAAAGTGCTACATGTGATTTAAGCTGAAAATATGTTGTAAATAGAGATCAATATTGAATGTAGTGCAAAGGTATGTGATAAAACTTGTTTATTTTTGGAGGACAGTTTGTTTGTGTACTACTTTTAAAGTTTATATTTGACATCACTGACATCGGTGAAGTAAGTTTCACATATTTTTTTTTATAGACGAGGAATCATCAAATAACTTCCCCCGCCCTGGGCGGGACGGGAGGGAGTGTCAGACTTTTACTGACTAAAACCCGTCTATGTTCCTTCATGTGCCCTTTGCGTTCCGGGGGTGCGGTATCTCTTTCGAACAACCCGCAGACAATGTGAGGTTCGAACTCGCGGCTCACTGATTCATGCATTTGACTAGACGAGCTTAACCGCTAGGTCATCTTGACTCACATTAAACGATGCAGTAGCACCAATAGATAACGCCACAGAGTACTCAAATAACACAATTACAGTCACTCAATGCACGCAGGTGCGGTGCACAGCATAGCGAACTTATATTGAGTTAGTACTGCAAACAAACACGAGTTTCGTGGAGCCTCCGAAGACAGCGGAATTGAAGTGGTTCTGTAATTTGATTAGTGTACTGCAATTGTTTTGTCTTGGCCTGGTTCCTTGGGCAGATTGAGAATAATTTTACTGAGAATCAGACGGCAGTACGCGGAGTAAGGGTATCGTAATTGCAATCCATTTGAGAATTGCAAATACCTGTTTCACACAAAGTCAACCATTTATTTTGATTCAAAATAAAACATTAAAAATATGGTTTTGATAGTATAGTGCTTTTTTTGTAGGGAACAGCAGATTTTTGTCATATTCCAGAGTAGGTCCTGCAATTTAAGTTGTTTATATTCATGAGTATTTTTTCACCCTGAAAGATGTAGAACGAATCAAATCAAAGAAGAAAGAAAAGAAAGAGAAGAAAGAAGAGTAAGAAGTCGTGTTGTATATGGCATGCTTTTGCGCTATATTGCATTTTGCATTAAGAATAGCTTCTGCCTTGCGACTTCGTCCGCGTAGTATTTTTCACTTTGCTCTTTGTGACATATTTGGTTACTGCTCCGCTTCCGTGTGTCGTAGCGTTATATTCTAAAGCCTATACTATTTCTCATGAATATGGCTATCACATACTAAAAGAGTTTATCCAACCCACCTGGTGGGCCACTGAGGGCCGATGCCTGCCGGGGCTGCGGGTTGTTCAAAAGAGATACCGCGCCCCCGGAACGCAAAGGGCACATGAAGGAACATAGACGGGTTTTAGTCAGTAAAAGTCTGACACTAAGGGCGGGGGAAGTTATTTGATGATTTCCCGTCTTTAAAAAAAAACCCACCTGGTAGTTAAAGAATTAAGCCAATTTTATCAAAGATTAATGTGTTTGCACAAACTAACAAAAAATCTCGTCCGCGTAACACGTAGGTCAAAATAATAAAACAGTTGACAGCCGTCATCTTCGTTGGGGACTATCATTTATCAAGTACACATGCACGTTAGGTATTTGTATAGATTTTATAATATTTATCAAACAAGTAAATATTTGATAAAATAAGATAAGATAAGAAAGAGTGTTTCTAGTCTAAGTAGATTGCAAATTCTTTGGAAATAACCGAATTTACACGATTATCAGCCACTTGTTTAGACAATATCGGTTAAGACAAAATCGAACTGTCACCATCATCATTGATAAAGGCGTTATCTTCAAAATTTATGTCGTAGTAAAGATGTATGACTATGTTTTTGGTTTATTTCCTAGTAGTGTCTTTTCATGGATGGGAAATAATCTTCTAATGCCCTTTGGGTTTCAGGGCCGCAGTGACTCTTTGAACAAGTTCCACAACCTTGGCAGGGGTCATACTCGTAGGAGCATTGTTTGGAAATATTTAGCTGATGCATGTATCCATTAGTGACTGTGAATGTGTGTTGTCTGAATATCAATGGAAGACTAATAGTTCTTCTTCTTTTCAAATCGATATTTTTAGATCATCCTATAACTTTAGTAGGTATAGCAGGCCACGTTTATTGCGGCATCAGTAGCTTTGTTAATGCCCTTTAAAGTACAGGTGTAGGGAGATTAGGCGCTGTAGTAAATGAGCCGTCCGATTAGATGCACTGGATATCAGTAGCATCAATAATTTTCCATTTGTCTAGTTATGTATGTTTGCAGCGGCCTACTGGAGTAGTCAGTCTATAGAGCGCTTTCCATGTAGTTACATATACTAATACTTAAAAACCAACGAACCAATTTTCACTGAAAACATACTCTCGTTTCCCTGAACATCGAGGTCGAGAGAAAACGTTAATCTATTTTCAAAATAAAACAACATAAATGTTTATTCTTAATTACATAGGTAAATAATACTAGGTTGTTATTGTCCCATTACATGGTAAGCGCATCTTCATAAACAGAGAAGGCACAAGCATTGATCATCACGGTTGCTCTAGGCGTATTGGCATTTTCAGATTTGTATTCATTCTGTCCAAGTCCTGGTTTCCTTACGATATTTTCCTTTATCGAAGTCAGTGATGTGCAAGATAAGAACATATAAAGAAGAAAATGTCACATTGATAGTTCCCCGTGCCCAGTTGCGAACCCGCAGCCTCGTGCATTAGAAGCGGGTGCCTTAACCACTAGGCCATCACGACTAGTTAATGTACAGTATAAGTACATAATAATTATAATTAGAGACTACCCAAATAAATATTTGAATTAATCGAGTACTGTTCATACCTTTAGCTGTAACATGTATCGATATTTTCTATTCAAATATTTGGAATATACCAAACATCATCAGTGATAATGCCTCCGCCTTCTTCGGCTAACCGGTTTGACGAACTAGAAATTAGTCTTTTACAAAAACATTTATATTCAATTGGTTTAGACACACAGACGCCATGAGGTGAGTTTGTAAACACTAATTTCAATTAAGACAACTAACTAACTATAAATAATAGTTCAACTTTAATGTTACAATTTTGACTAGACCCCAGTTTGTGTTCTTTTTGTGGATTTGAAATTAGGACAATGCTTAAATGCTTTATTTTTTACGGTCATTTTTTTTTTTCTACTAGTCCAAAATTCTCCAAAGTGCTCATCATTAATCATTATTCTACCTGAAGACCAGGGATGAAGAGGACTCCATTTTTTTATACTGCAGTGTTCAATGGTAAAATGAACTTAAGATGAGGTGTGTCAATCCCTTGCAAAATCGGAAAGACAGTTTACCTGAAGCTCGTGTCACCTTAATTTACCTATTGTAAATTTTACAGAACAACTCTAAAGTTAATTAACTAAACTAATTTTCTTGTAACTTATTAATGTGCTAGCTGAATACCCCGTGGTGTTACCCGCGTTCGGTTACATCTGTGGTTACTGGCCTCTCCTGTTGGCCATAACCTGATGTTCTATGCTTATAAACCTTCCTCTTGAAATACTCTATCCATTGTTGTGAACTGCATTAAAAGATATAAGCGTACAGACAGACAAAAACAAAAAAAAAACAACCGCCTTCAAAAACTAAAAAGTGAAAAATAACTTTAGCTTTGGAAGTCGGTGGCTTTGGTTCTGTTTGTTGTTTTGCATTGCCACCGACTTCCAAAGCTAAAGTTATTTTTCACTTTTTAGTTTTTGAAGGCGGTTGTTTTTTTTGTTTAAAAGTTTTTTATTTTTTGCTTTTTAGTATCAACTTCCTGTCATCCTAATCCATGAAGGAACTGTCATACTACGTATATTAACTTAACACCACTAAAAAGTCATAAGAAAGCAGAATACTTATGCGATTTTGAATATATAATACTACTGAATATATCTGTGTTACCCTTTCGAGTGTACACGCGTGATGTTATGTTGTGTGATAGTGTTGTTGTTAATGCTTAGATATGCTATAGCAACAATCGCGGTTAATCTGCTGTTATTTATTGAAGAGTTCCCTCAATTTCTATAAGATCCCATCATCAGATATTGAAATGGTGACAATGGGACCACACGGGAAGCACCAGCTTTCAAATAAAAAAAGAATCATGACACCCAGTTTCACCCAGTCGGGAAATTCGAGGTAACAAACATTAAAAAAAAAAAATACAGTCGAATTGATAACCTCCTCCTTTTTTTGAAGTCGGTTAAAAAGCGACAAGCGACTTTGTTTTATACAAAGTAGAAATGTAAATAGGTTACGTACACTCTTTCACACAATGTAATTGTTCATAAACAACCGAGTAATAAACGCAACGTGTAACTTATCTAATCATCTACTATCTGCACCTAAATAATCAAATGCTAAATAAATATTCCTTTGATTAAATTAATTCGCGACGATGCTACTTTTTGAACTAATTGAAGTTCAAACACTTATCTGTAACGCTGTGTTTTGGTGCCTCACAGAATTTTGTACCAGTTATTAACTGCAATAGTTGCAGTGTCACTGGTAACAGCTGACGAAGAAGATTGTGCAAAAGCAGAAATGAGGAAATTACCACAAGATCTGAGGATTGGCGTGGCAACTGCCGCGTTTCAAATTGAAGGCGGTTGGAATGCTTCAGGTATGTACTACGAGTAGGTGGACATTAACATACATTTTAGGAGGTTGTCATAAAATCCTTCCTACTACTATTATAAAGGCGAAAGTTTGTATGTATGGATGTATGGATGGATGTTTGTTACTCTTTCACGCTTAAACGGCTGAATGGATCTGGATGAAATTTGGCACAAAGATAGATTATAGTCTGGAATAACACATAGGCTACTTTTTATCCCGGGAAAATGTACGGTACCCGTAGGATAACACATCAACTGTGACGCGGACGAAGTCGCGGGCAGAAGCTAGTACATAAATAATCAAATAAATATTGCAACATCTAGTGAATAAATTAATAAATACTAGATTTTTCAGATGTTTACTTGTGACAGTATTTCAGAATACAGATCCTTCAAATAATCACCCTGTTACGTGTACGATAGGCAGTCGTTCGACTATATCACTAACTACCTCCCCGAAATTAATTTGATGGGTGTGCAAAGTTGCATCTTATAATTTGATCAATCAGTAATTAAAATAGATAACATTTTGTTGATAGGTACTAAAATCCAAGTTTGTGATTATCTACTTTTTGATCATATTATTATAACTTAATTATAAAATGATAATTATGTAGATAAAAAAACGAAATGGAAAAATCGAGTTTATGAGTCAAGATAAGACTATCTTTACCATCTGTTACTTTAGAAAGTGGTAACCAATTCGTGACGCTGTCCGTACTTACCCACATCTTAAATCATCAGTCTTAAAGTTAATGATAAAACTGAAGTGCCTCCATTTATCTTTATTTCAAGATGCCGCTACTGCGTCTCATTCCTACGCGTGCGGACTCGGGAAAAAGTTAGGAGACCATCTTTCATTTATGAGCCGTCTTTGACTTTTGCTAAAAGTTTCAATTTCTTTCTTCCTTTATTATTTCATTACTTTTGAATAAAATCAACAATTATATTTCTTTTCTTTCTTTCAGACAAATCCCCAAGCATCTGGGACACCTACAGCCATACCCCAGGACTGATCAAAGATGGCACGGACGGGAATGACACTTGCAAATCCTACGAGTATTACAGACGAGACATAAAGATGCTCAAATTCCTTGGGGTCGATTTCTACAGATTTTCCATTTCATGGCCAAGGATTCTGCCAAGTGGATTCGCAAATAAAATTAGCAAAGATGGTATTGCGTACTACAGTAAATTGATTGATGAATTGTTGGCTAATGGTATCGAGCCAGTCGTTACGATGTTCCACTGGGATTTGCCACAAACTTTGCAAGATTTGGGAGGTTGGGCCAACCCTCTTGTTGCTGTCTGGTTTGAAGACTATGCTCGCGTGTTGTATGACGCTTTTGGTGATCGGGTAAAAACCTGGATAACTTTGAATGAACCAAAACAATTTCTTATTTTTGGATACGGAATGAACAGGTTTGCTCCTAATATAGTTTCACCTGGAATTGGGGATTATATTGCTGTGAAGAATGCGCTGTTGGCACATGCTAGGGCCTGGCACGTGTACGACAAAGAGTACAGACAAAAGCAGAAAGGCAAGTTTGATTTTATTTATTATACAATTATTATCATTCATATAGTGACCTGGTTTCTGTCGAAAAATCATGACCAATTTAATCGTGGTATTATGCCATTTGGAGTCACTGGTTCTTGGCTTAAACAAACAGTATACCCAGATCAGTAATATCCACTTCATTTTCTATTTTCAGGAATTTGCGGTATAACAATAGCCACAGATTTCCGTCAAGGCGCCACCGATTCACCGGCAGACATTGAAGCAGGCAAGTTGGCAATGGATTTTGAAGTCGGTTTCTACAGTCACCCGATATTCTCGTCCACTGGAGGGTTTCCTGAGAGGATGGTGAAACGTGTCGCTGAAAGGAGTGCTGAACAGGGCTTCCCTAGAAGCAGACTGCCAGAGTTATCAAAGGAGGAAATCGAGTTTATTAAAGGTACTGAAAGATCCCTTGACTCGATATTTTTAAGGGGTGAATCTCGCTTTGGAGAGAGAGATTTTTTTTTATTCCATCGACTTTCCACACCTGTAAGCGAAAGGTTAGGCAGAGGTATACTAATGTATACCCACATTTTGCCGGGATGTTTTAGGGCCCATGTAGTAGGGTGCGGGGCTATTGCCGTTTACCGGGCACAAATTCTAAGGTGCTACTGAGAATTTCATAGAAAACCCCAATTACATTTTTTGCTCGAATTAGAAATTGAATCTAAGACCTCTAGCGTAGCAGTCGCGCTTAGGACCACTAGGCTAACGACGCGGTTTTTTACTAAGTAAAGTTTATTTTATTAGTCAATCTCATACCTTAAAAAAAGGCCTTAAAAAAAGAACGAGACTTTTAATTAGCGAAAATTTAAATATTTCAGGCACAAGTGACTTCTATGGTTTCAACCACTATTCTACCAAGTTCTACGCACCAGACAAATATGAGCAGGGAATGTTTGCGGTGCCTTCGTATGAAGACGACATCGGGGCAGTGGCTGACTACGGGGGTTACGAACTAGCACCCATGATACATACTACTGTAAGTTTTAGCTTTGTATATTGTCCATTTAGCAGTCTTTTTGAATTTTGAATTCTAGAAGTTCTACCAAACAAATTGTGAACAAATGAAGTGCGTTAGTAGTAGGTATCTTCTTTAGCAATTTTCCGATTGTGTTGGGTCCAACTTTTAGTGAACACGTTTTAGTAATACAATCGGGAATAGAACCTAGATTCTGCGGTGAGACTATTTGTCTGATTCATAATGACTGTCATGCTGATATTCATGTACCTGAACTAAGATTACAAAATTATTTTAGTAGAAGCTTGTATACGTCAAAAATTAGTTGTCCTAAACTAAATAAATACTTAATCCTTATCACCTTTCAGAAAATACCAATCGGCATGCGAAAAGCTCTAAATTGGGTAAAGGATAATTACAACAACCCGACAGTCATGATCACTGAGAATGGATACGGCAACTTTGGAGGAGATGAAGATATGGACCGGATTATTTACTATAGAGAATATATTGACGCCGTATTGGATGCCATTGAAGTGGACGGCTGTAATGTCGCCACATACACCGCGTGGAGTCTAATGGATAACTTTGAATGGGATTCTGGACTGAGGTAATTTGAAGGATCAACATTTGAAGGGTTAACTGCGACTGCTACGCTATAGGGCTTTGGGTTCAATTCCCAGGGCGAACAAAGCGTTATTGGGCTTTTCTATGAAATTCTCAGTAGCAGCTCGAAGTTGGGATTTCTGCCCGGTTAAAGGTAAAAGGCTCGCCCCCTATTACATGGGACCTAAAAATATATCGGCGAAATGTGGGTGTACATTGACACACCTCTGCCTGACCCTTCGGGTAATACAGGCGTGATGGTATCGGTCTAACTGGAATGCAGCTAAATATCAGTGTTCTACATGAAGCGACTGCTTATTAACCCTCTACAACCCAGTAACTGGGCCACACGTTACCTCTTGGTTAGACTGGTACTGAAGTAATTTTAAGTAGCAAACTAAAAATAATTATAACAAACTTGTGTAACAGAAGAAAGTTAACAACGACGATTAAAACGTTTCACGTAATTCACGTACCCATGTCTCGGAAAGCACGTAAAGCCGCTGGTCCCAGCTGTCATGTCAAAGATCTTTGTCAGTTGTCACGTGCAGTCTGAAGCAGGGAAGTCTGACATCATGGCTTACCAAGAGATATCGTGTTACCTAGTACCTGGGTTGTGAAGGTTAGATAGGCAGATTTTATACGTAATACGCTGATATTGTGCTACATTTGGTTAGACTAGACGCAGATGATGAACTGTGGGTGTACGGTGAACAAAAGAGATAAGTAACCAGACCGTCTAATGTACTTGAAGTTTTCTCTCAAACCAGGGGTAGTTTTTAAATGAAATTGAATTTATTTTCTATGAAAAGAAACAAAATTTATTAACAAACTTCTATCGGTTTTTAAAAAACTTTGAATTTATTAGGCGACTCTGGTTATTTATCATTTTTGCTGACTGTACATTGGTACATCTCTGCTTAACCCTTCGGAGAATACTGGCGTAATAGTATGTATGTATGTAATGATAATATTCCGAGCCTCAGTCCTTTCCGATTTGAATACAACAGAGTGCCTACTTAATAATTAATGTCAAAGGAGATAGCGAAATATCCTTCCTCGCAACCTGTCTAATACTAGGCATTTCCTACCTCAATTTACGACTACCACATTATTTATTTATTTTATCAAATATTTAATGTTTGAAGACGGATTTAAGCGTTTTCTACCAGTTTTACTTAGAGAGAGATAAAACATAAAACATGTAATGAAATTAATTTTCAACGCAAAAGCATAAAATGTTCCACTAGAGTTACATTTCAAACATTATTTTTATTTTTTCCAACAAATGTAACAAGCTAACATATTGGGACAACACTGGTGCTGATAGAAAACTGAGTAAGATTTTTAACAATTAAACCCACACACACGCACATTTGATTGGTAAATATCTTGCTAAAAATTGGTAAAACAACTCCAATAATAGATTCATCATCATCATCATCATCATCATATCAGCTGCAAGACGTCCACTGCTGGACCATTGCTGCTGGCCCATTAAGACCTGTTGGAAGCGGCTCGCATCCAGCGTCGTTCTGCGGAAATAAAAATTAAATAAATTACACATACATTATTTATTTTCAGCTCAAAGTTCGGTCTTTTTGAAGTAGACTTCGAAGATGACAAGAGGACCCGCAAAGCAAGATTATCAGCTCTATGGTACAAAGATCTGATAGCCAGTAGGACTTTAGAACCTGTCGATGTGCCAAAGTTTGAAGAAGTTTTGTTTTAGTGTTATACCAAAAAGGACTTTAAGCTTTAATATACAAAAGATAATTTTATCTGCGCTAATAAAATATAACTTAAGATTTTTTTTTTTGTTTGCTTGTTACGTGCTAAACTCTGGAGCTCCAATCAACCCGGAAATGCCACCAATCTTTTGGACACATTTCCAATTTCTTTGATGTCATACATAAACTCACGCCTTTTTCCCATGGGGGTAGGCAGAAACCACGGACCGCCACCTGCTACGATCCTTACACACTCCTTTCGCACTACTGCTACGATCTTTACACGCCGGTTACGAGTACTGCGCACCTGATGAACCTTCTTTGATGTCATTTAGTTTTAAGTTTTTGTTACCGTCTTCAAAAAAAGGAGGTGTAATGGTGTAGGCTACTAGCCAGTGAAAACAAAGTCAATTGTGCACGATAAACTGTATAATATAGCTAAAACTTATAGAAAATACAATATTAACAAAACTATGGGACCGTCGACAATAAAACAAAACCCCATCTCATATGTCCTCTTGACGGATGCGCGCGCCGCATGCGGGAACACGCATGCGCGGCTCGCGCTTTACCAGTCCAACCGCGTATGTGTGTTATAGAGGTTATTTAAATGTTATCTTATTAATTCATCATTATCATCATCATCATATCAGCCGTAGGACGTCCACTGCTAGAAATAGGCATCCCCCAAAATTTTTCAAAAGGACAGGTTGGCTTACATCCATCTTGTTCCTGCGGTCTTTGTCAGGTCGTCCGTCCACCTTGTAGGTGGACGTCCTACGCTGCACTTGCCTGTGCGTAGGACGTCTTATTAATTCACTTTGTAAATATTGTACATTTAAATAAACTTTTGTTTAAATCATGCTTTAAACAAATTTATACACGCTTACTTTTACTTCGTTCTGAAACCGAAAGCCATAAGCTCTAACATAGTAACATAAAACTATTGGCACAATTATAAAAAAAATAAAAAACAAAAAAAAATTACACAATTTAGTTTGTGAAATAGTGAGAACTCGAAGTAACGCTTTCTTGCAGTCAATTCATATTTGTGTGTAAACCTTATCGACTACACATGCGAAAGGTAGCCTTTGAAAAATTCAATCATCGATCAGACAAAAGAGCTACTGACATTTGACACGAAATTTTAAAAAAATGTGATAAGTTTCCAAAGTCTTAGAGACGTTTTAAAAAAAATGACAACGTCAATATTACCTATTACTCGACTGGAGTTCCTGTATTTCGGCTCCAGAACGATCTAAAAGTGACCGTGTATATGAAGTTACTCGTAACAATTTCATTAAGGCAACTTTATTTTTTTTGACGGGCCTGTTGGTCTAGTGGTTAGCGGCCCTGTCTGCTAAGCCGGAGGTCGTGGGTTCGATTCCTACCCAGGACAAACTTTGTGTGATGAGCATGATTGTTTGTTCTGTGTCTGGGTGTGATTTATCTATAATATGTATGTATTTATAAATAATATAAGTATGTATATCAGTTGTCTGGTTACCATAACACAAGCTCTGCTTAGCTTGGGATCAGATAGCCGTGTGTGAGTTGTCAAAAAAACAAAAAAAAAAAAACATTTACACCTACATTTTCGTACCATTTTTCCACCCTTTGCTCCCCCGCCAAGTACAAAATTCTATCGGTTCCTCCTCGCGTCAGATTTGGCAAATTGTCAGCGACTGTTCCCCTCATTACATTGAGCCTCTTTGTATCAGCTCAGTTCCCTTACAAGGCATATTTTGCGTTCCAATTGTCATAAATAGAAAGATCTTTTCAAACAAAAATGCCATTGTTGTACTTTTTGGTTTGGATATGCCAGAATTGTAAAGATCATAATAGGTTTGAATAGAACTATTGTTAGTTGATGATACTTGTTTCAGAGCTCATTATCGGATAATGATGAGATGGAAATGATAGATAGAGGTTTGTTAATGTTGAATTTATTTTTGTTTTTCATTTTGGGTTTCATTCGTGCTGCTAGAGGAAAATAATATCTCTTTTGTGAGGATTGTCAATAGAGGAATCATATTAATTAAAAAAGCTCAAAATCTTAACACAGCGGCAATCAATGCCAAAAAAGTAGGTACTTATGTCTGAACATTAGATTGCAATCGTTCCCAAGAGTAAAAAAAAATTAAATAGTTAGTACATTATCATGTAATTATCGCTTCACTCGATCATGTCACTTCTTGATCTCTAAACAAGATCTCTGTCATAATACGAAGTCAATACAAACCGCAATCGGATTTATTATTACATTTAGCGCTTAAATCAACAATCTACATACGTCACACGTGAGCGAAGCAATGACCAAAGACTAACAGAACGCAAGCGAAAAAAGCCATGCAAATGAAAGTCGCGGGTAGAAGCCAGTAAGAAACATCATCATCATCATCATATCAGCCATAGGAGTCCACTGCTGCACATAGACCTCCCCCATAGATTTCCAATAGGACCGCTTGAAGGCGGCCTGCATCCAGCGTCTTTATGTAAGATACATTATAGTAATAATATTCCGCGAAAATTCTTAATAATAAAACCATCACGCCTGTATTCCCCGAAGGGTTAGCCAGAGGTGTACCAATGTACACCCACAGTTCGCCGGTATATTTAGGTCCCATGTAATAGGGGGCGAGCCTATTGCCATTAAGCGGGCACAAATCCAAACTCCGAGCTGCTACTGAGAATTTCATAGAAAAACTCAATAACACTTTTTGCTCGACCTGGGAATCGAACCCAGGACCTCTAGCGTAGCAGTCGAAAATAAAATAAAATGAAAATGAAAATGAAGTAAAATTCTTAATATACTTAATAATGTGTAGATCAACAAGTTGTACGAACTCGTTAGAGTATAGCCGCGTGTTATAAGGCGTGAGACGACGTGTTTACGACCTCACATCCGTCACTCAAATGTGGATGAGACTGTTAAAATATTATCATTTGGGTTGCCAAGAGTTTTGGTATTAAATAATATAAGTACCTCGTTTTTAGATGTAGGTACAATGTAAAGACACACTTGCATCTCTACCTAACTCTTTAATGAAAGCAGATGTGTTGTGATATCATATAAGGTTTATGAACAAATAGATCTTAATTCTCAGAAGCAGCTCGGAGTTTGGATTTGTGCCTGGTTAATGGCAATAGGCTCGCCTTGTATTACATGGGGACCTAAATATACCTGCAAACTGTGGGTGTATGTAGGTACACCTCTGCCTAACCCTTCGGGGAATACAGGCGTGATGGTGATGGATGGGGATCTCAATAAGGAAGCAAAATAAAACGCAACGGGCGGAATCCTTTTTCTCGGGAATAAACTGAAAAGTAGTCCAGAATTAGTAGGTACTTAGACAACTATTGGTTAGTTGTGTGAAAACAATAAATTTACTTAAGAAATATCAAATAATCTGCAATTAAAAACCGCCAAATTCGAGCTCACACATGAAGGGCTCCGTGTACAATATGAGATCTGAGTACTACGATTCAATAGATGTAGCTTTATGACAGAGAGACAGGCATACAGACGGACAGACGATGGATACCAATTTATAGGGCTTCATTTGAATCCTTCAGATAAATCATCTGCCTAGCCTTTTCCCAACTATGTTGGGGTCGGCTTCCAGTCGAACCGGATGCAGCTGGATATCAGTATTTTACATGGAGCGACTGCCTATCAGACCTCCACAACCCAGTAATGGTTAATACGATACTGTTGGCAAGACTGGTTGTCAGACTTTCGGGCTTCTGACTAACAGTAACGACTGTCAAAGATCTTCAAATGACAGCCGGGACCAACGGCTTTACGTGCTTTCCGAGGCACGGAGGAAACTCGCTATGATAAATGGTCACCCATCTACAGACCAACCTCGGCAAGCGTGGTTTAACCCGGAAGATCGGTCTATGCGGCTGTAATTATTTAGCCACGAGCTCCTCGAATTGAATCCTTCAGGTACAAATTCATAAAAAAACATGAAAATGAAACTATCAGTAAAAACCTAGGTACCTATTTTGATGCGGTAACTTAAAAGCTTTCATCGATTTCCCTCAAGAATATTTCATTACATCAGAAAGTTACTGAAGCATGCTAATGCTTATTTAAATGTGGTGCTATTCTGATTTTGCATATTAATTAACGATTTGATTTGTTTACAAACTTGGTTACTTTGTTTACGCCGAAGTGATATGAGTAAAAGGCGCTCGGGGTAAGTGTAAAGTATGGATACTTAATAACTTCAAGGAGCTTCAGCTTTAAGAGTAGGTTATATTGTCTGGTGTTGTATGTTAAATAACCTGTTATATGGGTGCATGATCTTAGTACCAAAGATTATCAGTTCTTAACTCGATATTAGGGCTGGGCAATAATGAATAAACTGTTATATTATTATCTTTGCGTAATGCGTAACCAAGTAAGTCGCTCGACCTGGGAATTAAATCCAAGACCTTCTAGCGTAGCAATTGCTACCTCATCAAACAATGGGAGTGAAGGAAGAGGAGGTGCATGTGTGTTTGCGTACTTTCCTTCTTCTTCTTCTTCTCGCAGTTCAGCCAAGAGGCTGTTTGCTGCTTAACCGAACAACTCAGTGGATGCCTCTCAATTAAGGCCTCCAGGCAGAACATAAAGACTTATAAAACTAAGCGACAGCGCGCTAAGGGCACCCCCTGTGGGGTACGGACCTCGGCTTAGGGAGTCGCTAGGGGCAGC
Source organism: Caradrina clavipalpis (assembly GCA_932526535.1). Classification (NCBI taxonomy): domain Eukaryota; kingdom Metazoa; phylum Arthropoda; class Insecta; order Lepidoptera; family Noctuidae; genus Caradrina; species Caradrina clavipalpis. The sequence goes on from OW052110.1 coordinate 7,734,366, forward strand.
AAGTGGGACAGGCTGGATCGATCATCATTATTATTATTATGGATGATTTTAATACTACAGCTCAGTTCGCAGGCTGGCTCGATCAAGAGACGGGGGGTGTTTGCGCACACTTACGAGCACTATTAAATACTCGTACTTGGCTATTCTCCACTAAGAATGAGCGTCGTAACTGAAATTCAGTCTGGAGTTTGTTATTATCTCTAAAAGTAAACAAAGTTCATTATCCCAAAAAAGAAAATCAACCTGTTACTTACAAAACAAAGTTTATTTAAATTCCTTACATTGAAGAACAGCTATTCTTTCGGTACTCCCAGAAGGTATTAAATTCGGTAAGCAAGGGGCGTATGCAAATGAGACGGGAACATTGCGGCTTGAACGGTTTTTAATAGGACGGCAAACGGTGGCGCGATATTGTTTCCGACGTACGTAACTTTAGATATAAGCGGGGCGATTAAGCAGTTTGCAGGGATATTTTTGGGCAATGTACCTTGCGCAAGAATATCTTTGTTAACTGGTATTTTTGTGCAATGTACAATGTAGAGGGAAATCAAATATTACAGTTCCATGGGCTGCCACAAGTGGGTTTACGTAAAGAATTCGGTTTGAATCGATTTTCCAGCGGAGTTTGAACTTTATTAAGCTTCTATTGTCAAAGACATGGTAAATATGTATAGAGGCCAGCACATAAAGTTACCCCAATCTGTCAAATTACTTTGATAGATATTCAAATTTATGACAAAAAGATAAGATTCATATTTAAATGGGAAAATTTGGCAGTTTGGTACCTATAGCTAGAGATAAGTAACCAGGGTCGCATAATAAATTCAAAGTTTTTCCAAACCTGATAGTAAGTTAGTAGAAGTTTTTTAATGAATTTTATTTTTATTAATAGAAAATAAACAGTTTATTAATCAAATTAAATTTCATTTAAAAACTACCAGCGGTTTTAAAGAAAACTTCAACTATATTAGACGGTCCGGTTACTTATCTCTTTTGTTGACCGTACATTTGTAATATTTTTTTGTAAATAATATAGATTATTTTTAATGCACATAATTTAAAAATTTAAGCTTTCTGCGCTCCTTCGAATTAAATTTTATTGTTCCTTTTATACTCTTTCATCCGCGTAATTTTCGTAAAAAGCAGTACAACAGATTTTTATGAATTTATATTCTGTTCGAGAAAAAAATATCATAAACCATATAAAGAAAAAAAAAGAAAAATAGGTGCGGTAGTACTTAAGTACCTTTACCTATTTTCCCAAAACCTAAGAACATTAAGACGCAAAGGAACGGAAAGAAATAAAACGAACGACGCCATTTTCATTGAACATTTTCGTTCCAGTCTTCATTCTGTCAACACCCAATTATTTAGAGGAAACGAGTACGTTCTGAAACATTTGACAACTCGAGTATACAAGGTGTTGCTTTGCATCCTCGTCAAATTTAAGGAGCTTGTCATAAAAAAAGAAGTAATCAAATATAATTACGATACCTGATCAATATTTAATAAATACTTGTTTTTTTAGTTGTAACTATCAAACACTATTCCAGAATACACCTCTTGCAAAAATCAGAATCGCCCAGTTGCGTATGCGGTAGGCAGAGTTGTCGCGCGGCTATATCAATGTGTGCATAGCGCCTAAACCCTCGGTAGTGCGATTCTCTAAAATGCAAACTCGAAAACGATTCTCACTGAAGTGATCGCGCTCACTTCGATAACGAACAAACTTGTCATTGGTTTAGTACTCGTTCGCCGTGGTGACGTCACCAGCGTGATCGTGCTTAACAGAATACCATTTTGTAATCTCACTGCGGATTCAGCTTTCGAATTACGAAGTGAGGCTTAGAGAATCACACTGCTGGTAAGATGGGTCGTTCGAATCGAAAATCACGTTAAAAAATATAAATTTCAAAATCAATTTATTTTTCGTGTTAAGAATCACGACCATAGTTAACTCCTTGAATTTGACGAGGATGCAAAACAACATCTTGTATAATAAATAATACACGTTCAAAGTAATATTCGTCTCAGTTTTACACTGTTGAGCAGGATGTTGACAATGTAACAGATGTTTGACGAAGAAATGGAACAATTTGTATGGAGATGTGTGTGTGACAACATATGGTGAGACGTGTTTTGATACTTTTATGTATGAGTAATTACGTACTTATTTTATTTTAGGTTTATTAAATAAGTAAGATTTTAGTTTATTTTCTCGTGGATGTGTCGTTCTTTAACTTAAATCCGTACTAATATTAAAAATCTATCTGTTACGCTTTCACAACTAATTCCCGATTCCTAAAACTTACCGACCGGTACTTGTTACCAGTGTCCGGTAACTATAGTAACAAACAAATGCTTACGAAGTTTATTTTTCAGGTTTACATCCATAATTTTGTCACAAGAATTTTCAGAAACGACCAGCCAAGCAGTCAAACGCATTACGACTCGTAAGGTAAACTATCCGTTTTGCTTATAGGAATCGGGCATAAACCATAAAATTCGGTACGGGGTAAGTTTGAACGCTAAGAACATCTACTACTTTTTATTTCGCGATTTCGTTTGTATCCACATATTTTTTCTCTGTACGCTTAGATCTTTTAAACTTTTGGTTCATTTTAATGCGGTTTTCGTCAATATAAATACATTCATTCAAGAGGAAGGTTTATACGTATAGAATGATACACTACGACCTACGGCAGCAGAGCAGTACCTAACCAAAGACGGAACTAAACACGGGCGACATCGCGAGGTAAACAGCTATTTTGAAAATAAAACGATTAGTTTTCTATACAGGAAAAAAAAAATAACCAGTGCGTAAATTTTGCCATAATAAACTTCAACACGTTTTATTAAACACGTTTATTTTATTTTGATAAATCAAATCAAATCAAATCAAAGCATATATTTCAATTAGACCATTTACAGGCACTTTTGAATTGTCAAGAAGTTACAGTTTAAAATTGAAGCTAGTTGCTCGTTCCAAAACGTAGGTCTCTATGGAGAAGAACGAGCAAGAAACTCCATGGACACTCTTTTTCTTCCATTTGGTTTTATCCTTCCATTTGATATGTCTTGGTACTAAAAAAAAGTTATCGCTTACGAAACATGTTTACTTAAAAACCATATTTTATTGTCACTCGGCGCTAGCGCATTCCCCACCCCCTCACCCCAGCCATGCGCCCGGGCGGCGGCCGCGAGTTTTCATTGATAGTATGGCGAATAGCCAGCAACACATAGCATAGAATAGAATAGCATAGTGCAACACTTATCTATTTAAGACCTTGACATGTATGATTAATGTATATATGTTCTTCACCTATGTTTCACAAATAAATAATTCTGATTCTGATTCTGAATAGATTATGTCCATGTTTTGCTTATTTCAAACTCGGATAAGGATGAATTTTTTTTTTTATTTTTTTTTTAACTATACACGGAAATGTGTTCTATTACTGACACTGAACTACCAAAAAAAATTTACGCACTGGTTAAAAACTTTTCCTGTGTAGGAACCGAATTCCGTTGTTTTCAATTAACCAGACTCCAGGTTATCCTCAAAGGTCAGTTCCAAAACATAAGCTTTAAATATTAAACGCAAATAGGTCCACTGCTGCTAGTTTTAGCAATATGAGTAGGAAAATGAACGAACTCGCAACACGGGCCGCGCTACCGTTCAAATGCAAAGTTTTCAATATTGCAACAATCTCTCTTCTCAATGCCGTTGGTAAATAGATGTAGGGATATTTTAGACTTGACATTCAACAGATCGCCCTTTACGTCGCTCTAGTGACGTAAATAGCTAGGCAACAACACAAGGTGGTTTATACAAGGTGCAATTTGCATCTTAGTCATATTTTTGGAAGTTAACATAAAATGTTTGAACAATCAAATAAAATTACAATATCTGGTTAAAATTTTTATTAAAAAAAAATACTTGCTTTATAATTATTTATCAAAGTTAAGTTGTTGTTTATGTTTTGACAATATTTCAGAATACACCACTTGCAAAGGCTTCAAAGGATCACTTTCTAAGGACAGAGTCGCCCCGTTGCTTATATCTTGAGATACGCAACGGGGCGATTCTGTCCTTCGTGACTAGTCTTAATGAATAACGCCACCAAACAATATTCTACTAATATAGAGGTATTATAAACGCGAATGTTTGTAAGGATTTTTTTTTTTTTTATAGACGGGAAATCATCAAATAACTTCCCCCGCCCTGGGCGGGGCGGGAGGGAGTGTCAGACTTTTACTGACTAAAACCCGTCTATGTTCCTTCATGTGCCCTTTGCGTTCCGGGGGCGCGGTATCTCTTTCGAACAACCCGCAGCATGTTTGTAAGGATGGATAGATGGATGAATGTATGTTTGTTTGTTACTCTTCCACGCCGAAACGACTGAACGGAATAAAACTAAACTTTGGCACACAATAGATATGGATCTAGCTTAAAACATAAATAATTTCTTTGCCGCTTATTTGTTCCCGTGGAATAAACTAGGACTTAGCCTTAATTCTGTATTACTAAAGTCAAAGTCGCGGGCAGAAACTAGTTCCTACATCATAATATATCTTTAAATAAAGCCACTCTTTACATAATAATAATTTTATCAAATTCTTACAACCCTAAGAAAACCGCCGCAGAGTTCCCATCGGGATTGCGACACCGCACTCCCTGAATCATAACTAGGGTTGACACAAAAATATGCGGCTAATGAATTCCAAACATTCCTTTTCGACGGGCAAATCGAATAAGCCGGGTCGATGATATTTTTGCTGTGGCTGCTTTGAAGGTTAAATCTATTAAATCCTCCGGTAATTCGAAATTTGACTGCCATGTTCGAAGTCAAATTGCCCGGAGCTTGGAAATTGGTGGTGTGACACCCCCGTGACTCGGAAAGCACGTAAAGCCGTTGTTTCTACGCCTGATCTCTCCTCAGTTGTGTCAGATCACAGTGAGAATGAGAGAGTTCATCTGTGTTTGTGCAGACACTTGTGCATTATATCTCCTGCATACTTGGCTAGTCTTCATTGAGATTAAACGCTGTGACCGATATTCGGTCAGGATTATATTAGTTACTAATTTTAAATTTCAAAATAAAGTATATATTTTTTTGTATGCTACAATGATTTATTTTTTGACGAATCCTGATAACCTTAGGGTTAATTTTTTAATAGTCAGACAATTTTTATCCTTACAAACCCTAAATAAATATATCAATTCGACATGCTTTCTATACCATATCTGTCAAACCACCATGTTTATTTTTTCGTCAAGAGTTATGTTTCTATTGAAAAATCGGCCCTTAATACCACCACGTAGGCCCTGCTCCATAAGTCACAAGCCCTAAGTAACAAATCAGCAATTTACCAGTACTACTTATTACACACTGGAAAACAACATGCTGTGTTAGGAAAGAAAATTGTTGTATTGTAGGGCAGAAAGTGGAAGCTATCTATAGTCCTTCTACTGCTTTGTATTCTCTAGACACTTTTGGGGCATACACCGCATTCTGATTGCCCAATCCTCTCGTGCGAGATACGACCCTTGACTGAGAAAGTTCTTTCAATCAAAATATTGCAAGATAAATCAGTTGGATTGTTTTTCCGGGAATTGTTGAGCTTCCTTCCCTCAGCGCTTTTCTTGTGGTCGTCACTGTTGATTCTGACTTTTAGGGGATGCAATGGATGGGAATAGTGTGGCGAATAACCCAAAAAAAATTAATCAGTTTATCCTGTAACCCCAATTCTAACAGTTTCTGGAGTTGATATTGGTAACGATTTTTTTGAAAATGCTCCATGTAAAAAGATAAGATTTAATTTTATATGCATGCCGCTGTGTATGAGAGACATAATGAACTGTACCCTTTAATATAGGAACCAACTTTGTACAGTGGTTCTAACAAATAGATAAAATTTTCACCAGTTTATTTGGGCACATTTCCAGTTAACGGCGATGAGGAGGAATTTATTAATGCCATTTTGTTTAAGTATATTTTTATTATTATTATTTGTTTACACTAAAAAATTACTGACCCAAAAAATCATATCGTTAGGTCAGTTTTTCCGCCAGCAAACAGTTCCAACGTCACCTCTATTGCACCAACAACTCTGTAGCCCGCGGTGCCAAATATCGCGGCGGTGTCGGCTGGTGTGCACCGTATTGCTCTTTTATTGCAAACAGGCCGCATTGTGACCACCCCTGCCCTGAATCACAACTAGGGTTGACGAATTCGGAAAACTTTATAAACGAATAGGTGAGCAGTGTTCCGATGTTTTTTCTTTTCGGATTTATTTTGTCGAGCATTGTTCCGAGTGAATAGGGCTGTGCTGAAATGGCTTCCCACGGGCGTCGTTTGGAATGGCAAAGGGATTATAGTCGGATGGAATTCGTTATGGATGTTTGTGTAAGATTTTTGTTGAAGGAAATGTTTGTTCTGTGGATTATTTTTCTTTGGGGACTGATATGATAATGTCATAAAAGTTGGCATTTGAATATTGAGTTCACTTAGTTGTTTTGCCTTGGTTGCAGTGGTATTCTGTAAAAGTTTGATAACTGACTTAAATACTTAAAGTTTGTTGGAGTATGATAAATGAAAAATGTAAGATGCATCATGAATGGTTGGATGTACTGGTAGTCAATGTATTTTTTAGATGCCATAGAAAGATCAATATAAATAGGTCACAAAGAAGCGTTAATTTTTATCCCATCTTGGCGTTCTCATGACGTAATTATTTAACAATAAAATAAAATAAAGATACCTAAAAGTAATTACTACAATATGCATACATGATGTCAAAATGAAGTTTAAAAAAAGCTACGTACATAAATCTCCCACTGAAGACATAAGCCTAACCAATTTTAGAACAAAACCATCAATCTAACCAAAACCAATAATAATCCCTAGCGTCCAATTAAGGTCACCACTAAGTCTCCAAGATATTTAACCTTGTCGTAAGGAATGAGACACCATCTGACGATAGCCAAGACGAGATTAAACAGAAATGTTGAACTTGGCAAAACACCTGCAGCTTGGCCGAGCAAAAGTTCAGCTCTGCTTAAATAAAATAAAAATATACGACGGAAAGTAATTAAGTACTTTATTGATGGAAGTTTGTGCATTAAGGATCTTTTTGAAGTGTTGTATATTGTGGAATGATGTTGTATAATGTAATTTTGATTAGTGGTTCTATCATCATCTGCCTAGCTTTTTTTTCAGATATGTTTTGGGTTGGCTTCCAGTCTAACTGGATACATCTACTTAACAGTAGGTATTTCACATAGAACGACTACCCATTAGAGTCTGATCTGTTAGAAAAAAAAGATAAATTATAGTTTTTGAAGTGAAAACTTCTTTAGCGGCGTTGTGCACTTTTTTTTGGAATGGGTAAAAAATGTTAAACTCGCGTCAGGACACGTGACCTGATCGAAAATCTTACGAATTTATCGCTCTTTAGCGTTTTCACTTCTGCCGGCACTCCCGGAGTGCAACCCGTCGTTTTTTTTTGGTTTTACATGAGTAGATAAATATACAAATGGATTCATGGAACGGTGATAAAAAATAGTAGGTTTTCAAATAGCAAATAAAATATTAAATTGTACCAATGAAATAATTGGCTGTGCAACACCAAACTCCTTGTTATCCAAACTGATTAGTATTTCGGACTTTTCACTACTTATCCTAGTAACGACTGTCAAAGATCTCCGAATGACAGCCGGGACTAATGGCTTTACGTGCTTTTCGAGACACGGGGGTGTCAAACCATCGAGTTCTAAACTCCAGGCCGGTACTGAGAAATTTCTGTTGGAAAAACCCAAAACATGACAACGAGACCAGTTACAGTAAACATTTCATTTCATTTCATTTATTCATAAACAATTTACATTGTGTTGAATTCAAATATACATGCAAATACAATATAATTAGAAAAACCAGAAACAAGATACAAATTCAGATAAGGTGTCAAGCTATCTAATAAAATGTCCATTTAAACAGTAATGTATTAAACAATAACTGTAATTATTTAACTAATACAATAGTAAAACTAACTAAGACGTTATTTGCAAGAAAGAAAAAAGATATGAATATTGAATGGGTAAATAACACACTCTTAATTTTTTTTTATAATGAATTGTACAATACATAAATTAAATTCATCATACGAATGTGAAGAAAACATACATTACCTAAAATAAAAATGATTTAAAGTACTATAGAGCATTAGGTATTGTTGTAGAGTCGATAGGTACGAAACAGAATAATCGCCAACCCGCTGCCACTGAAGCGTTCCACGTCGCAATATGCTGTTTGCATATTTCCATATCCTTCATATCAATTCCCCACGCTCCGTTTGTGATTTGCAACTGTGCATATACGCGAAGCATATACGAACGATCACAAGAGACTTCTACAGATTCCGTTTAGACTGAATTTTGTCAATACATGCGATAAATTGAATATTATAATTTATAATCTGACTTGAGCAAGGGTGATGATCAATTCTCGTGCCTTTTTTGTATGAGAAGAGGCTTTTGCACTGCAGTGGGACAATAATACACTGGGATTATTAATTAATCTATAGTAAAAATTCTCTGAGTTTAATTAAATAACAACTTTTTACCAGATTTTGTCAGGGTGCTTTATTTCGTCTGTTTTGTTACGTCTTTAATTACTGCTCCGCTCTAGAAGGTCTTAGCGTAATGTTTTATACCTATAAAATTCCTTATGAATCTGGCTATCACATACAAAAAGAATTATCCCAATCCGACTGTTAATTCTAGAGATTAGCGCGTTCAAACAAACAAACAAAAAATCTCATCAGCTTTACAATAATAGTAATAGATAGATGCGTAAAATCGACACTGCCGAAACGACTCCAGAATATTCGATCGCCAATAACAGTAAAAGAATAAAAGCACCTACAACACAGCCATATTATATGGAGCACCTTACGAAACATGTATTTCGATCATTTGAGCCTTATTCAAGCAATTCAACGTGCGAAGATAAAGCGGGCTGACGTTAAAATAAGACAAGTACGTGTCTGTCGAATTCCGCCATCTTGGTTTTGTATTTGCTCAACTTTTTATGTGGAGTATGAAATAAAAACGTTTTGTTTTATCCCGTTTTATTATTGTGTCAAGTAGGCTATTACTTTTTCAATTTATAGGTAGGTGGGAATGAATCTGTACTTCTTCCCTTGCTCCGTGATCTATATGCTTATGTGGTGTTATGATAAAACTTAGTCATTAACTGCCTCGTTAGCCTAGTGGTCCTAAGCACGACTGCTACGCTAGAGGTCCTGGGTTCGATTCCCAGGTCGCGCAAAAAGCGTTATTGGGTTTTTCTATGAAATTCTCAGTACCAGCTCGGAGTTTGGATTTGTGCCCGGTTAATGGCAATAGGCTCGCCCCCTATTACATGGGACCTAAATATACCGGCGAACTGTGGGTGTACATTGGTACACCTCTGCCTAACTCTTTGGGGAATACAGACGTGATGGTATATTATATTATTATTAGTCATTAGCACCCCTCTTGAGCGGATGATCGTTTCAGATTAATATTAATTACAAGTCCAAGTTTCTTAACGATTCTTTCCTTCACCGATGTCATTGATGTTTAAGACAAACTTAAGAACTACATATCAATTAAAAAAGGCACATTGGTACTTGCCTGGGTCAAGTTGCGAACCCATAGCCTCGTGCATAAAGCGTCTGTCTTAACCTCTCGGCCATCACGACATTGCCAATCTACACCACTTTGATTAATTTCTACAAGTGCCTCGACTTAAATTCGTGGTAATTTCTTGTCCCTCGCAGTGATCGAATTTTAACCAAAAACATTACATGACACTTCTATTCCTTGAACACGAGAATGTTAAGAAACTCTGTACCTAGCTATCTTCGTTGCCAAATGCGCTTCCAATTTGCAAGACGCGTGCCACGTAGGCTTTGCAGACTAAAATGGCGAGCCGTTTGCCACCTTAGAAATCAACTCACGTCCGATCCGGGGCACAATCAAATTATATAGAACTGACTCGATTTTGCGTAGAGATGTGGCCCAAGTAGAACGGTGTTGATTTGAACTTAGAACTTTTAGGAAGATCTGTTAACCGCATGCGGTGCCCGCAGCTCCTGTAAATAATTACAGTTTTGGTAAGACTATTGGATTATAACTCATGTATCTGGGTTTGTATGTCTTATTGTTACCGCGTTTTTATACATTTTGATCATGTTTAGCGCAAGTTTGAAGCGAACAGCTGTTTTCTTTTTATAATCCGCTCTGGATTAAATGTCTGTTAAATCAAATAATAGATGTTAATATTTATGAGTCATTTCACCCCCTGAAAGATGCGAAGGGAACTAAAACTAAGTATAGTAACTTAAAACAGATTACGTAAAAAAAAGAATCATCATTTTTAAAATGGAGGAGTAAACATTTTTATTTATTTATTTATTTATTTAAACTTTATGCAACAAAAAGTACAAAGGCGGACTTAATGCCTTAGGCATTCTCTACCAGTCAACCAAAGGTGGTGAAGAGATAACACGGTAGGTGCAAATAAAAACAAAAGAACAAAATTTGATACTTTCAAAAACAAAATAAAAATTAATCCAATGCAATTATATAAATAACTTAATTCATACACAAGTACAACATATCCAAAATTATCCACACTAATACATAAATATATTTACTGTATAAAATCCTATACATAAAACATAAATATATATATATATATATATATATATATACATACCTATATACTTACATACCTATTTTTGTCTACGTAATCTGCCAAAAAAATAAACATGTACTCATTTTATCAAGGCTTTTTTATATTATATTTATATCCTAAAGTTGCTTCTGCCCGCGAGTTCGTTCGCGTGGCTTTTCACACGACGAATGCGTATTTGGTTACTGATTTGCTTCCGTGAAAATACAAAAAAAAAAACATATCATCATCTGCCTAGCCTTTTCCCAACAATGTTGGGGTCGGCTTCCAGTCGAACCGGATGCAGCTGAATATCAGTATTTTACATGGAGCGACTGCTTATCAGACCTCCACAACCCAGTAATGGGTAATACGATACTCTTGGTAAGACTGGTTGTCAGACTTTCGGGCTTCTGACTAACAGTAACGACTGTCAAAGATCTACAAAAAAAAACATATATACATAAATAATACAATAAAGGTCTTCATAAATTTGGCTATCGTTTACAAAAATATTTTTTCTAACCCGACTTATAGTTCAGAAGATAAACGCGTTTAAATAAACAAACAGTAAACCTCTTCAGATTTGTTATATTATATAGATGATAATTAGGAGAGTTGAGCAGGGTGGAATACTGACCATCATCCGCAGAGTCGGCAGAGATGACCTAATGATTTAACTTTGTTCATTTAGATCCGAGACTTTGAGTAATGAGACTTGCTCTGAGATTTAAGACTGAATGTATAACTGTGTTGTTGAAATACTGGTATTTTGTATGTGTCGGATTATGTACACATAGTTTTTTTATCTAAAAACAGACCTACAAAAAAAGATCATATAACCTATAACAAACAGATAATAATGAATATAGAAATTACAGCAAAATGGTTTAAAAAAAAATCCTGTCAACTGGAAATGTGCCCAAAAGATTATGAAAACATTTGCTATTCATTTCTATTACATTTGCCACCATACTAATGTTGCTAAGATTATTAGCACGGTTTTACATAAAACTACAATATCGCACATCAGAAAATATGTTCAACTGCAAACTCAAAATTAGAACGCTCCTAAGATTAGAAGTTTACATATTCATAAAATAAAAAATGTAACGTATGTTTTGTCCTGTAAGCGGTGACAGGCAACCCATGTTGCCACCATAAATTAGGCCCGCGATAAGTACACCTTTGAATTATTTAAATTCATATTTAGAATGGTTAAGTTCTTGAATATTTTTTTATTACGCTTTTATTTGGGTCTGTTCTGTATGAGAAAAGGCCTCTGCCCTGTAATAGGACAATAATAGGCGATCATTATTATTTTGTCTATCTATCTATAACTTTGCGAGACATAGAGGTGCTAGATTTGATTCCTATTTCACTATATCGCGTTGTCAAGAGATCAGCAGGATAAATAATTAATACATATTTCTATTATGTTACAATAGAATTTATTTTAGAGTCACAAATTATTGATAGATTAAACGTCAAACGTCCAAAAATAGAAATGGTCCTTTTGTCCGAATTTAAATTTAACTGTCAGCTTGTTTTTGGACCAAATCAGAAAGGATAACGATAACTGGCAGACTAACTTAGACGCTTTCTAACATAAATCAGCCCCCCTAGCCATGTCTCAAGCTTGTCATTATGTCGAAGTAGTTATGGCGCCCACCTTTCATATGCCGAAGGTTGTGAGTTCGAATCTGGGCAAGTGCCAATGTGACTGTTTTTTTTATTTTTTTATTTATGTACTTTTTGTTTTGGAGATCTCTGACATTGGTGAACAAAAACAGCCTGCAATTGCAAATTCTTTTTAAACAAGTCTGGTGCTCAATTCTCATTCTTTTGAGAAGGACTCTTTGTCTAATAAAGAATCTCTCCAATCTCAAATTGCTAATAGAAAAATCAAATAACACTTAACCTCATGGATAGAACAACGAGGCAGTCAAATACACGAAAAAAAATTATAGGCTAGTCTTCAAAAGCCTCGGAAAACGTCTTCACCAGGAACAAATTACCATATACATACATACCATCACGCCTGTATTCCCCGAAGGGTTAGGCAGAGGTGTACTTATGCACACCCACAGTTCGCCGGTATATTTAGGTCCCATGTAATAGGGGGCGAGCCTATTGCCATTAACCGGGCACAAATCCAAACTCCGAGGTGATACTGAGAATTTCATAGAAAAACCCAATAACACTTTGCTCGACCTGGGAATCGAACCCAAGACCTCTAGCGTAGCAGTCGCGCTTAGGACCACTAGGCCATCGAGGCAGTTAAATGTACAATGTAACAAATTGTCTGAAAAATACTTAACCTTGTAAGAATGTATTATTTACTTACTCGGTATAAATTTTCGGGTTTTCGTATGGGATTTTCGACTTAATATATTTAACTTGAGCAATGAAACGGAAAATTAGGTACACGTTACTCACACGTTTTTGCACCAAATCAGGCAAAAATTGTAACGTGATACAGAATATACAGGTACAGAATTCTGTATCGTGTTTTTGACTGATTCATTATAAAAGTAGTATATACATACCATCACGCCTGTATTCTTCGAAGGGTTAGGCAGAGGTGAACCAATGTACAAGCACAGTTTCTCCGGTATGGTTAGGTCCCATGTAATAGGATTCGAGCCTATAACCTACCGGGTATCCTAACTCCGAGCTATTACTGAGAATTTCATAGAAAAACCCAATAACACCTGACCTGACCTGGGAATCCAATCAAAGACCTCTAGTATAGCAGTCGCTGGCCTAGGTTAACGAGGCAATCAAAAGTAGTGTAATCATATTGTGGTTAATTAGTTGTCAAAGTCAAAGCATTTATTGACCGATTTACAAGCACTTTTGGTATACCAAGGAGTCGATCAGTTAATCAGAAAGTAGAAGCTAGTTACTTGTTCCAAAACACAGATTCTATGGAAAAGAACAAGCAAGAAATTCCACAGACGCTATTTTCGATAAGAAAATGGTGGGACTACTCGGATGGCTTTATTTATTTATTTTGATTTCAATTACTCGCTGCTCTAACAGACATTCTCAGAAATTAGCGAGATGAGGTAAAGCCACTTTGAGGTAAGTGAAGGGAATGGAGGGAGCCCTTTTCTCAGGATTGAAACAGTACAGGCTAACAAAAAAAATAATTTAGTTTAATGAAATTTTGTAAATAGGATAAGGGCATTAATGTCGAGGTTTCTGGTTGGTTTGTTTTCTTGATCGATATTTATAGTTACGTATCATTTTGAAATTAAGTTATTAGATACGTAATCCTTCATAATAAAACTAAATTGATAATAACAATACAGCGCCACTGCAATAAAAGCTTTGCATACATATAAATAAGGAATGGTCCTTCTAGTCCAACAGACCAATGAACCAGAAAAATCTACGTTCAAAAATACAAACTAATGCAAGACAAGCATCAAATAAAATAAAAGAAAGCAGTCTCTAAAACAATATTTCGCATTTCAACTGTTTGACTGTCAACGTATTCCAACTAAAACGTAAAGTGTTCCATAAACTTTAGAAATCTCATAGAGAAAGCTTGCACAGTGTTTGTGTGTGCCTCGGTATTCTTTTGTAGAGTGGAGACGAGTAGAAATAGTCTTGGGTTCACAATGCGACGCGAATAACCATTCACATACAAACTCTTGGGCATGTGACGACAGAAGTGTTTACTTTTGTCAACTTTTTAAGTGTATCGTCGAGCTCAGATGTGTTTAGACTTGTTTTGTATTAAGTATTTTCGACATGTTACACACGAGTACGCAACTCATTCTTGCGTATAGGTATATGAGTACACTTTATACGGTAATATTAGACTGAGTTTGGGAAGTTCGTGATCACACTTTACTTGAAACTTGATGTTTTTTCAGTCGAACACATTTTAATCCTTTTTAGGATCAAAGGACCAAACGGAACTATTATTAAGACTCCGCTTTCCGAACTGTTGAACCGTAATAGGTAGTACCTAACTGGTAATACTTGAATTTAATAGAGTGTCACTAAGGGGTCTATAACAACAAATAATGAAAATAAAATGAGAGAAAAAATAAAGAGGGTTCCGTGCCCCGTACAAAACACGTGATATTTTTTTTAAAATTTTATGTTTTCGGTAAATATTGCACGGTGTTACGGAACTCGTATGAGAAATCGACTAACACTAAATACGGCAGACATAAATCTCTAAATGTTTTTTCTAAGGCCCACTTTCACCAAATCCACTAAACATATTTAGCGTTAAATGTGTTTAAATTATCATTCTGTCACTGTCATAATCATGTGACAGGGATGCCATGATGTTCTAAATACGTTTAGGCATTCAATGTATTTAGTGATTTTAGTGAAATTGACCCTAAAAGTTCATAGCAATTGGTTCTAAGACATCAAAAGCAGCAACACTGTATATTTTTGACACCATCAAACATCAATCGAAATGTCAAATCAACATTTCTCCCAATATTTTACAACTGTCTTCCAGAGTTTTAATACAATCGAATCTTATGATAAATTAGCTGCGAAACAAAAACCTTTTTCCTCCCAGACGACTTTGAACGAATAAAAGGAAACGAAAATATTTTGAGTTTTGCAAAGATCTAAAATTGAAATACAAAAGTTATAGTCACAGATCCCAGGGTCGACAGATCTATGTCATTTTAGCAAGGCGGAAATTTTGAAAAGTCATAAGTATTCTTGAAAAAAAAACACAAAATCAATCATATGGCAATTTGAGATTTGTAAGGCAGTTTAAGGTAGCTAAGAGTAGTGGTCATAAGGATGTCCACAACCTTAAAAAAATCAGCCATCACGTTCATGAGCGCCAAGCGTGGTGGCTGATTTTTATAATAATCACAACATCATTATTGACATTACTGTATTATTATCATTTTCACAGATTATTGTTTAAGGCCAAATACATAGTTTTCAGACATTTTCCATACGCCATAACTTCAGCCAGACTCTTTAAAAGTCAAAACTTTCAGTCTGACTGAAGCACATGGAAAATGTTTGCCAATAACAATTTAAAATTTCAGTCAAAATGACATTAGTTTGTTGGCTCCAGGATCTCAGTTCACACTTGATCAAGGCAAAGTAAATAATAATGAGAGAGAATAAGGGTTAATAAATAATATTGAACGAATGATTTTTGTTCTTCAATGCATTACTTTTTTACCTTTTGAAAGATTGTTTCATTTGGTTTTTTTTTGTTTGTATTGTACAGCCATATTATTTTGATTTTTATATGTTTTCTTCAACAATTCCCTATTAAATGACTGAGTTAAAATCTTCCATAATTATGTAGATCTAATGAAATTGCTAATGCAATCTAAGCAAGATTGGCTATGCCTTCTTTGTGTGTGAAGAGGCCATTGCCCTGTAGTGAGACAGCAATTAGGCACCATGATAATACTATAACACTTTTCTACTCCACTGTACAATCCACCACACAGGTTGTTCAGTCGCACAAAGCGTTCGTCTACACGCTCCGTCAGAATCTGCGCCGCGTACAGTCGCCGACAAAATACCAACACCTAAGAGTTTGCGGCGAAAGTTTTTCACGACTTTTAGCGGTATTGAAACTCATTTTTCAGATGCACAATATTTTGCTTTCGACGGAATAACATTATTGTGGAAGAATGTTGTATTTTCTTGGAAACTTGTTCCCTAAAAATTTCTCAGTTTCTTTATAATTTAAAAAATATCATTTTTAATACGCTAATTCTAGTTGCACTTTTGAATTTGAAAGTCTTGTGAGGTCGCCTAATTGGATAATACTGGTTTCTAAAATTTTGTTAATTTATTAAACTAAATGACTCTGAAACATTAAAAATAAATATTTAGGTATTCCATGCATTTTGATAAGTTTTCTTTTAACATTTGAGAGTTGATCCCAGCGTAATGTGGTTTAAATATTCATGAGTTATTTTTAAAATAAATATTTGCAAAAAATGTCAACAATTCTGTAAATGTCAAAAGAAGTTTGAAACTGTTGGTCTAGTAGAAGCTGAGCGATTATCTGCAGCGTTGCGTATCGCCGGTTCGATTCCCTCACGGATTTGTATATCTTATAAATGGCGATTTTTTTTCAGGTTGCTTGTATATGTGTCGTTCTTTGAGCACATACAAATACAGCCACAATAGAGGAGGAATTCTTAAAGTACGGCAAACGGCGAACTGTCTTTGCCTCACTTCACTTCTTTCACACTAACCTCTGCCTAACCCTTCGGGGAATACAGGCGTGATGGTATGATATGTATGTATGTTATTTTTTTTTTTTTCCAATTCACTTTTAACACTAACCGAATTGTCAACATCAGCATTATTTGCCAATAATTAAGAATTGAACAAAAATTATCTATGAATTAAAAGTCACCCAGTATTGCCATCAACAGGTTGGAATAAGCCAGTACAGAGGAGAGTAATGAGCAGATGTCAGAAACACGACACGAACAACGGAATATTGGGAAGTCACATGAACATAATTTTATTATATCTGAGATACTAAAAGGTGAAAAGCATTGTTTTATCGTGTCAATTAGAGTTCGCCTAGATTAAGACGAATTCAAGTCAAAGTCAAAGTCAAATCATTTATTCCAGTTAGACCATTAAAAGGCACTTTTAGACGTCAATTAATTAAAACTGTTGAACCTAGTTGCCCATTCTAAAAGAAGATAAACTAATATTAATTAGAAGGCCAGGTTTTAAGGTTTCCTCCCGAGGTCTCCATTTATTGATATCAGTAATGTCCAAGATAAACTTAGAAAGTATTTGAATGTATAATTATGAATTGGAAAAAGTCACATTGATATATTATGCCCAAAAACGCGCGGCCGCCTGAAAACGCGGGAACCTTAACCACTGTGCAATCATGACACAACTTTTTCTCCTGTTCAAAAAAAAAAACAAAATCCATGACGACACTTTAAGTAGTCCATAAATTTTATCTATGGTATTTTTTTTATCCCATTTTCCGTTTTTTTTTATTGACCACCTTTTCACTAGCCTGTCGGGACCGCAGTGCATATCCATTCTATTTTGTCAATTTCTAATTTCTTGTATTAATGTATGATCATATTTATTCGGGTTATAACAACCATTTGTGACAGGTTTTTCGTTGTAAACAGCACTTAGTAATCTTTTAGGGGATGCTGACGCTTCAAATCGCTGCTTTCGTTATTATGTATGCACTACCTACAACTAGCTGACATCGGTAACTACGTCAGAGGCGCTTGAGACGGTTTAGAAACTCTGACACTAGGGTATGGGGGTCCTTAGACCTTACTGCCCACACGATAAAGAAGAAGACTACCAGCTGTAATACTGACGTCATATTAAATTCTACTTCTGAAAACCTAAAGATTCTCACAAAACTCCTCACGAATATCACCCTTATGCGATATATTAAGCCGAGTTTGCGATAAGCAGTCCATTACCCATCTAGGGACCGACGTTTAATTTATATTGTTTGGAAGTGCCAACCTTAGTCTCAGCCGCAGGGCCATACATTAAATAACAAGAGATAGGTACTTGCGTATGTATATATTGTACCCTCAAGTGCTCGAAGGTTTCTTCTAAGTAATTAAGTTCGCGACTCTCTCTGTTAAGGGAAAGGCTTGTTGATTTGGTTTGCGGTAAGTAATGTTATTAGTTTTATGTTTAGTGTGGAGCTTTAGAGGTTTATTAGAGCGTGTTCCGAGTGTGTTTAGCTTGTAAGCAAGGTCACCGGATATTGTCTGTATAGACTGTCTGGTCTGTATAGACTTTCGTTTTTAGATGGAAACAGAATATTGTGTTTTGTTTTATTCGCCTTAAAACAACAATTCTTGTACCTAACTATTTGGAACGATCATGATCTAATCTCAGTTTCAATCTGTTAACATTGCTCTGATTTACTTTTGAAATTTGCATTGATTTTCAACAAAACGTTTTTTATTAATAGAATAATTGTCCTTCAGGTTTGAACGTTAACACTAAAAAGTTTCAAGAATATTTTATGTTTATTTCATTTATTTATTTAAAAAAAAAACAAAACGCAATAAAGAATACAATCAATTTAATGCATAGGTTAAGAAAATGTAATACAGAATTGCCTTAGTGAAAACTTAAAACCGGTATAAAACTAAACACAGTTCTGATTCGCTTTATATACACTCGCTTGTTCCTCTACGCGCCTTGCTACGCTACGGACTAAGCTACGGCGTAGCTCGCATGGCGCTACGATCTCGTAGTCACTCGTAGCGCTTTAGTACCTTTTTTACTAATAAATTGAAGCAAAGTTTACCTATACCGCGCTCGATACAAAAGTATCAAAACTTTAATTACCATATTTTGGTCAATATGATAATTGAACTGATGAAATTTTTTAGAAAGAATAAAGGCAATAATATCTTGGCTTGTGATTGGTCAGTTTAATTCTTTAGTCTACACCATTAAGCAATAATTAGTACAAGACACAATTTGTCTAAAAAGCTTAGACCTAAAAACACGGTTTTTCTAATTATATGCTTTGAAATCAATAAACAGTTAGTCGCTAGTAATAAGTGACGTCACAGTTTTCTATTATCATTCAAAATCTATGAGGGAGTCGCATTTTGCCAACTCCTAAATTTATTTCAATTGATTTGTGGTCTCTAGCATCAAATCATTCTCAATAATATTGCTAGTGTATTTCCAGACCACATCCCTTCCCAACACACTATGTTTATAAGGAATGAATCGCATGCCCCTTAACCCTCTTGCCTAATTGTGTGGCTTTCTTTAACTTGGCCGAGGCTGAGAACTTGGCAGCGGTACTATACGATTATTTGCACTTGGCTATATGAACATACATACATTCCTTTCTTGGCATATATTTATTCAAACGCAATTGAAGAAACTGTGTTTGTACAATGTTATTATCTGCCTATCTAACTGCCTCATTGGCCTAGTGGTCCTAAGCGCGACTGCTACGTTAGAGGTCTTGGGTTCAATTCCCAAGTCGAGCAAAAAGTATTATTGGGTTTTTCTATGAAATTCTCAGTAGCAGCTCGGACTTTGGATATGTGTCCGGTTAAAGGCAATAGGCTCGCCCTCTATTACATGGGGCCTAAAAACATACTGGCAAACTGTGGGTGTACATTGGTACACCTCTGCTTAACCCTTCGGGGAATAAGGGCGTAATGGTATGTATCTACCTATCCTCAAAATTTTAGCCATGCTGACATGACGTTGGTTTGGTGAATCTAGAATCTCAATGTACTGGACTACACCTCTTTGAAATGCTGCAGGTTGTTCGAAAGAGATACCGCGCCCCCGGAACGCAAAGGGCACATGAAGGAACATAGACGAGTTTTAGTCAGTCAAAGTCTGACACTCCCTCCCGCCCCGCCGAGGGCGGGGGAAGTTATTTGATGATTTCCAGTCTTAAAAAAATAAAAAATAAAACCACATTACATAATTATGCAATAGGCCGTGTCAACATTCTGCCTGCCTAAATCCAGTGTCAAGTTGGCTAGTTCGAATTCAAATATTACATACAAAAAAAATATGTTTATTTTATTAAAAGTTATAATCAAAATCAATCGTTGTGTCGCCTAATCAATTCAAAGTTTTTCAAAAACCAATAGAATATTTTTAATGAAATTTATTTTTATTAATGGAATGTAAACAGTTTACTAATTAAATTAAATTAAATTTCAAAACGACCACCGGTTTGAAAGAAAACTTCAACTATATTAGATGGTCCGGTTACTTATCTCTTTTGTTGACCGTACTTTCTGACATTGGAGAAGAAAAATACCGTGAGGAAACCTGTACTTAAAATTAATACCGACTGTAATGTAAAATGTAATTCTCCAGGCCGATTCCGGCCACGGCGGCTAACCTTAATGGAGACTAGCCACGTACGCAGGAGATATTATAGTGCACAAGTATGTGCGCAAACACAGGTGCACTCCCCCTTCCCTAACTATCATAGCCCGATGGGTCGGCAATCCGACACGACCGGAGAGAGATCAGGCGTAGGACCAACGGCTTTACGTGCTTTCCGAGGCACGGGGGTGTCACACCACCAACTTTCAAACTCCGGGCTGCTACTGAAAAAATCCTAATGGAAAAACCCAATAACACTTTTTTCCCGACCTGGGAATCGAACCCGGGACCCCTTGCTCAGCAGTCGCCCTTGCGACCACGAGACCAACGGGGCAGTAAACCCGACTGGAATCGCTAATACAAATCGGATAGTAATAAAATGGTATTAGTATATCATATTTTTATTATTAGGTAGTTCCTAACGAACGTGGCATATAGGTACAAGGCCCTTTTTTTATAGATGGGAAATCATCAAATTCCCCCCGCCCTGGGCGGGACGGGAGGGAGTGTCAGACTTTTACTGACTAAAACCCATCTATGTTCCTTCATGTGCCCTTTGCGTTCCGGGGGCGCGGTATCTCTTTCGATCAACCCGCAACCCTATATTCAAGGCTCTGTATCTACACTTCGTTAGTGCAAAAGGAAAGTTTTGTTTGTTAATGTATTATGGGTTGACATTAAGCCGGCTTATCCGATTAATCCATGAAATCCTGTTCAAACTTCGACCAAAATTTGATAGGATACATAATTTATGTACACACAAAGCTTTGGACGGTATTGTGGCAAATATGATCATGTTGAGATTAGAAGAAAATTGGGAGGGTGTCTAGAAAATAATATAATTATTATGCGAAAATGTTTAAGATAACCTCTCAAAATAAACCCGGTTTATCTTTGTAGAGCTTTGAGTTCACTTACATTTAATCAAATGATTAGGATTACATTTTAAAACAGTTCTATATTAAAGTTTAGAATAACCTTTTATTATATTCGTCATTTTTATTTTATTTTATTATAGCCAAGAAATCTGGCAACCAGTCTAACCAAGAAGTATCGTGTTGCCCAGTTACTGAGTTGTAGAGGTCAGATAGGCAGTCGCTCCATTTAAAACACTGGTATTCAGCTGCTTCCGGTTAGGACTGGAAGCCGACCCCAACATAGTTGCGTAAAGGCTAAGCAGATGATGATAATGATGATGGTATCATAAAAGATAAATGACGTACCTAACAAAATATCACTACTTACCAAAAGACTAGGCAGAGGTGTAACTACTCTTCTCATACAGAGAAAGCATTGATTACCACGCTTGCTCAACGCGGATTGGAGATTACAAATTTAAATTTCTAGGCTGCTACATGATTTTATCAAACAACGATGTCAGTGCAGTCTAAGATAAACTGAGAAACTCGCATTAGTACTTGCCCGGTATTAAACCGCAACCTTACTTCTTGGGTCTTCACAACATTTTCATCAAGGTCATAAAGACCAACAACATCAGCAAATATGACCTTTTGACCTCAATTTCATGAAGAATTTGCTACATTTAAACGGACCCCAAAAGCCTCTAACTAAATTCATTTCCTGGATCCCAAAACGCCACAGGAATTCACACTCCCTGATCTTTTAGCATAAAATACGATTCACATTTAGCGTTTCCATTTTAAAAGAAGCCATTTAATTCAATTGTCGGTCTAAGTGTATTGAGGACTCGTATTAATAATTCATGTGGTGGCTGCAAAGGGATTCTAAAGGACTTTCCTGTGAGCGCGCTCCGTACAATAATAGTCTAGCTATGTTTTAGTCAGTAAGTAATTAAATTTGATGAAATTTGTAGATAGAGTCTGGGCGCTATATTTTATGACTTTGAACGTTTTTGACTGCTTTGTTAGCCTAGTGATCCTAAGCGCGAATGCTTTGCTAGAGGAGTACGATTTCCAGGGCGAGCAAAAAGTGTTAATGGGTTTTTTTATAAAATTCTTAGTAGGAGTTAGGTTTTGTGCCCGTTTAATGGCAACGGTCTCACACCCTATTACATGAGACCGAAATATATGGGCGAACTGTCTATGTGCATTGGTATATACCTCTGCCTAACCTTTCAGGAAATACAGAGGTTATGAACAGATATGTTATGTTATATTTAATCAGTTTCCCATCAACTAACCTAATTTCGAAATGATAGCTTACTCAAAATTGACGGAACGAGAAACTAACCAATCGCAAGACAAGATGTCAATACCCTATAACCTATCTACAAAATTGTTGCGAATTCAATGACTTCTTGACCAAAACAATGACTAAACTACTTTTGTTTGGAGCGCTCTGTCGGGAAATTCGTATTAAAGACTGCGCTGGATAAACTTCTGCCTTTTATACTTTATCTCTCTCCTTCAATTAACTTAGGCACTGGTTAAAGGTTTGTGAAAAAGAGCGAACTGTATACTGTATATATGTATGTGCAAGAATTGTCGGTTATCTATTAATTAAATTAAATGTGCATTCATCTTTCAACATTTTTTTCTATTTAGTTTTTTAAAAAGAAAAGAAATGGATACCTAAACTTATATACAGTTTCTTTCTGAAGCTGTATAATATGCAAGCTGTATTTCTGTAGCTGTATGTGGATGTCGTATAATAACTAATAGTATATGAAATTACGAAAAAATATATACGGGGTGTAAGGGACATAATAATAATATATCTTTAAACCTTGCCAGTGCACTCAGAACACTATTCTGACTTCAGAACAAGTGGAATTTCTTGCAATTTTTTTCCCTTATTTCCGCAGATCATGTTTGAATAATTGGAATGTTGCATTTTTAGTTGTCCCTAATGGCAATAACAAGGGCAAAATAAGTTTTTACCAGCCTTTGAGGACGACACAGAAGAAGTAAGAGCTAATTTACACTTAGCGAAAAAGTATTAAAAACCTCCATATCTCTTTTACTTATGGTTTTCCTATAAAAAATCTGGTTGTCTGATAATAGTCAGTCCAGAATAGAGAATTCATGGTTTCAGTTTAAGGGTCTGATGTCCCTTATATCCGATATATTTCCTATTTTTAGGGAAACTAAAATTGAGTAAACCATTAGATCAACTAGTTTCAATTAGACGATAACAAAGTAATTATTCAATACTTATTTCCTTAAGTTACTTCATTCACATAGGTCAAAATGAGTGAACCCGCAAACACTTCAAATATTAACAAAATAAATAATTGTTAAATCAATTTGGAACCTAAGTTCGTTATCGCAAAATCCATACTAATATTATAAATGCGAAAGTAACTCTGTCTGTCTGTCTGTCTGTCTCTTCTTCACGCCTAAGCCACTGAACCGATTTCAATGAAATTTGGTACAGATATAGTCTGGGACCCGAGAAAGGACATAGGATAGTTTTCATCCCGGAAATCCCCCGGGAACGGGAACTATTAATCCACGCGGACGAAGTCGCGGGCAAAAGCTAGTTCAGAATAAAATTGCCAGCTGGTAAAAATATCAATTGAAATTCAGCAACAAAATGAGTGTCGCCAATGGTCTGTAGGTACTACCTAAGTTCTGAGTCAATATTGTTTGTTATGATTGCCAATTTGGTAGCACTGTTTACAGATCTGAAACTGGAATAGAAATACAAACGGTTACATGCGTGCAGTCATTCAGATGGGATTTGTATGTGAATTTAGATTTTATGTGCTATGTTTGTGCATGTTTTATGTTGGTTTTGTGTTCGTCAACTGTCGTGTTCTGCTGAAGGTGTTGGTATAGTTGTTATACTTGTAATAGTTTTTATTTAATGTACAAAACTTATATAAAATATTATAATAAGATATTTTTATAAGTATAGATCTTTGTCTTTGCCCAGCAGTGGGACAGTACGGGCTAAATAATAAAAAAATGGATCTACTGCTCGTACTTTTCCATACGCAATTATCTTTTGCAAGTGGCAACTAGATCCAATTCTTTTATTATTTTTTTTGTTATATATGGCGTTTAGAATCGTTAAATAAAATTATTTGACTTTGAATTTAAATACAGTTTTCTAAAGAACTAATATAATTACGACATTTAAACTCTTTTTATTTTGTTCTGTAGCGTAATTTTGACTATCATGTTTGATGTATTATTTATGAAGGTGTGATGCAATTACCGATAATGTATGCTTGCTTAAAAAAATAATAAAAGAATTTCAAAAAATAATAAAAAAAATTATTTAGACTAATCTTCTGCCAATACTTTAAAATGAATGCTGATTTTAAAGTATTGGCAGAAGATTAGTCTAAATAAATTAAGCAAATTATAAAAAAAGTAAAAGAATTATACTCTTGTAAAAAATATGTTCTATTTTCCGAAACTATGATCGTGTGTCTCACCAAAACTCCTATTCGCGGGGTTCGTAACATTTTTCTCCGTCTAAACTTCCGCAGTTCCCTTCAAAAAGAGATCCTTATCCCTAACGATAATGATTCAAAAAGCCCAACCATTGGAGGGATATTTTGTCCGAATAAAAAAATGTTATTTGAACTCGCCTCGTTACTAGTTTTGAAGTTGGAAGGTTCAGGTCTTTATGGCACTTTGTTATTCTGTATTCTGTTTCTGTGCCCATCTGCGGTGCTGCGTTTGGATTGGTGAGTAAGTGTGCAAGTAAGTGCATATAGTTAGACTCAAATTGAATACGTAAGTACCCACTACTAACGAGTCGTGTCACATATGCTTGCGGATTCAAATCGGTATTTACAGGCTACAATTATGATCAAGTTGATATATCCAGATTTCTGAATAGACAGGTCTAAAAAAATACTCAAGAAGTCGGTCGTCCGGGAAAGCACAACTACCATTCTAAAGCAGCGTTGTCATATTCAGATTTGAAGCGTGTAGGTGGCCAGTGTTTTTACAGGCACATGAAAAATTTCAAGTTTGTCTCTGGGATGCAGAGACCTTTGAAATCGCAGATGTATATAAGTAGCGGTGACCACTTATTCAGGTGGGCCATAAGATTGCTTGCCATCCAATGATATTAAAAAAAAACTACATGCAAGCAAACTAGTCTAGTGGCATTTTCACTTGCCCATTGTAAACAGAGCATCAGCCCCTAACGATAATGTTACACGTTTTATTGTACACCTCAGGGAAATATTCTGTTTAATATTTTTTCCTTTCATCGTATTCTATTATTGTCACGTAAGTTTGTTTAGGGCATATGGATTTAAAAACAGACATATATTTTTACGTAGGTAAAGCAAATATAGCAAGCGCTAAAGAGGTATTGTAGTTGCTTACATAAAAAAAAAGTAGTAGGAAAATTAAGCCACAAAAAAAACATCACCCTTTTATCGCTGGGGTTTCATGCTGAGATTATCCCTTCCAAGCGTTATATTCTATATAATTCGAAAGATTTAATTTCTATTTCTCTCTTCATGACGCCACATTCATAAATCTATAATAATCCCCAAAAAAATTTGGGGGTTCTAGTAACTTTCAGGAACGTTTCCCGTTCGCATTTCAATCTCAGTCTTAATCTGCCTCTGACTTAATCTGTTTTATTCATTTTCATTTAATTAAGATGTTAGAGAAGGCTTAAAGCTAAAGTACAGTTACCTATCTTTCTACCAAACTTGGTCTTCAAATACACAACCCTACATTTGCATGCAGTATTCGCAATACCCTAGGGAGAAAATTTTACAAATGTCAAAATCGTTCGACCACAGTGAAAGGTACCTTTTTCTCCTACTTTTCTAAAGCCACGGCAGCAAGTCCATCATTCCGCTACAGACTACTGACCCACTTCTTTGACTTAAGTTCTTCAAAGCGGGGACCGGTTGCCACGCGCTATGTTTTTTAATAAGTTCGAAACGACTATCTTTAAACAAGTGGATTTAAGTTCTAAGAAAATGGATTTAGAGTTGTAATTGCAGTTTGTTGTAGATCGTGATATGATTACAGAGTCGATCGATCTTTCAGTGTCCATCTAATTATTATGAGAGAGTTTTTTTAATCTCCTTTATATTTTTTGGTTTGTTACTCCTCATGTATTTCATTAAGAAGAGGCAGAACTGCTTCAGCAATAAAAAACAAAGATTTGATTAGTCATGGATACAGGTAAAAGTAAATAAACGTTTGTAAAAAATATTTTATAATAGTAAATGTGAATCCCTTTTGGGATTGACAACTAGACATTTTTTTTAAAGCATTAACTTTTTTTTGTTTTTATGTCAAATTATATTTTAAAATTAGATAATTAAAAGCAATTATCTAATTTTAAGAAATAATTTGACTTTAACAATTTATTATGCTATTTAAAAAAACAACCTCAAAATAAATCGGTTTTATCATCGAGTATCAAAATATAACTACATTTTAGAACGGCTTAACCTAATCGATGCCACATTTTACCTGTGCCTAAAACCGTAGACTGAAAATAATTGTACTCTGCTACCGCTCAATTCCCCTGGAATAACCAAAAATGCTTATTTTGAATTATAAATCGTGCACCACAAAGCTCATTTTTAACTGTAATGGCTCGCTTAATTAAGAGACCCTTAAACCTCCACTATCAATACTAGTAAATGACAAACAGTTAAACTTACCGAGCGATCGGATGACCCTAAACTTTTTATACTGCCCTTTGTATTGGCCCACGTAGGTATCGCTAAAATGTTGATTCGATTACTCGTTTTTGATTCGGGTATTCTATGGCATTTGGTTTTTGCCGAAGATACCCGATTCATAAATATGTGATTAGTATGAAAAGACGAAAATGATGTTAAACATTATTGTGCGAATTGTGTTATATTTCAAAATTATTATTCACTAGCTTTTCACCGCAGTATTGCTTGCGTTCCCTCCCTCCCTAAGGAACAGTACTTTTGTCTTTTTCTGTACCTCTGATAACGTGTATGCAAAATTTCATGACGATCGGTTGAGTAGTAAACAAATAAACATATTTTCGCATTTGTAATATTAGTTAGGGATTTTGCATTTTATGGTGGCACTGCTGGCAAAAACGACACACTGATAATAATAATAATAAAACCACATTCAGTACATTCTGAATAATAAAACAATCACCGCAAACGTGCTAGTGGAGTATTCTGATCCTACAAATGTGTTAAATTCTGTGAAATGATTTGTGATTCGAAATAATTATTATCTCTGCCTTCTTCTCTGTGATTATGCGTAGCTAATGATAGTGATAACCCTGTTTTTCGAAACTGGATACAATTATAGAAACAGTAATAATACCAGCCTAGGACTAATAGTCCTACTACAAGGCAAAGGCGTATTTTCGTACAGAGGAGGCACGAGTGATCACCACGCTTGCTCAAGGTAGATCAGTGAGTTTAAACATTTAAATTAATTTAAGCTTTTGCTCGCGACTTCATCTTCGTCATTTTTCTAACGTGTCCTAAATTTTAAGGGAGTAAAATGTAACCTTTAGCTTTCAGGAATAACGTTAGCTTTCTATCGGTGAAAGAATTTTTGGAATCGGACCAGTAGCTTCGGAGATTACCGCGTTAAATCAAAAATACAAACCAAGTCTCATAACTTCCTCTTTATAATATTAACATAGATTAATCGAGGTTTCCTCACGATATTTTCTTCCAACATAATAATAATTTTAAAAACACCAACAAATCTTACGCGTCTCTAATTTTATATCTCCAAATTATTTTTTCCGGAAAAAATGATAACCAGCGAAAAAAACATTGTACTCATTGTAAAAACACAACGTAAATCGTTAGACGGCAGTAATAAAGTACCATAATCCTGAAAAAAAAGAGAAAAACGCGCACCAACCCGAAATAAAATTCGCCCTACAGAAATATTCAACACTAGGACGGACTAAAAGAAATATTCTCCCCGGCCTTAACTTTTTTTATTCGAAATTCAAAACTTATCCCCTGTACAGGGCCGAGAAAGATTGTGAATTACAACCCTAAGATAATTCAGCTCCTCAAATAAATATTTAAAAGCAAATAAAAAGGGACTCTACGAACAAAGCATAAGGTTGATTATTAAATGGTTCGTGACTCGTCAGAGATCACGTCAAACAGTCTAAAATAACGTGAAACGTGCTCTCATTTGAATTTCAGTGTATTCGTCTTCGATATTGGCGCAGATAAAAAAGGGTTTTTCCGCCTTTTGCTATGTTTGTATAGTAATTGCGAATGGCGACAAGGTAAAAAGCTCATGGTGTTGGAAGATGATCAATGATGTATAGTAAGTGTATTTGGTCTTAGTCTCTTGAGGAAGGAAAATACTACATTATGGCGTTTCCACACAAGTGAAGATATTTTTTTTTTTCACAGGGAAGATAATTTCTGAGGTTGCGTACGTCGCCGATGTGTGAAGTGAGATATCACATAAATAGCTCTACAGATAAATTTCTATTTTTTTTTTTCTGTATTATTATCGTATCTGTGTGCAGAAGCCTTTATTTTTTCTCCACTTTTCTTGGAACTGTATAATACTAGGAAAATTAGCAGATCCGTTGGTTTTCTGGTGCTTAGTCTGACTGCTGTACGTCCTGGGATCCTGAGTCTGATTGTGTTATTCGATATTTCCATTAAATATTTGTCAGTAACAGCCCGGAGGTAAAATATAGTGGTGTGCCTCAGAAAGCACGAAAAGCCGTTGGTTCTGCGGCCTGATCTCTGCCCGATTGTGTCGGATTACCGCCCCATCTATCTATGCATCATAATATCTTTCTACCAAAACTTTGACATGATTTAGAGGACTTCAACGTGCTTTATTAGTAGAATTGGCCTTCAAATGCATAATTGCGCTACCCTACCTTTGCATGAAGCATTCGCATTATTTTAGAAGTAAGGAAGAGGAAGTGTGGATTTGCGCACACACTTGTGCACTATAATATCTCCTGCGTACTATTAGGTATCGAGTCAAAATTATGATTGGTTGCCGTGGCCAAAATTCAGTTGGAAGTATATTAATTGACCACACAGTTTACCTTCATGTAATCTAATAGGGGATGGAGAAGGGATGGTCAAGGCGTGCAGAGGACAGTATAACACAAACAAAAGGTTGCCTAGCAACGCGTGAAATGGACGGAATATCTGTCTCGAACAGACGTAAAGCGCAATATACACTGAGCCCGCCGGGCCGCCGACAAACCCCGGCGACACAACCCGGCGGCCTGTATGAAAAGAATCATGTCGGCAACATACGGCATAATCACGCCGACATGTTGGCGGCTTGGGTACGCCTGCGCTCAGTTGCTCGGTGACGCTCGACCTGTAGTCCTTTATCGACACGCGGCAATCACTGACTGCCAAATAAATTTCTCATCTCAAGCCGCCGACATGCCGCCGACCAAATTTTCCGACTTGTATTAAGTGAAGCCGCCAACTAGACCGCCGACAAAAAGTTGCCGACATAATTATGTCGGCGGCCCGCGGGCTCAGTGTGTATTGCGCTTAAGGCTTTAGGTAGCATGTAGAGATAAAACCTATAAAATCAATGTTTTAATTTTACAGATTTTCATTGATTCTGACATTTTTAAAGGTTAGCTGTAGGTAATAAATTGGTCTTGTGAATATTAAAACAGTCCTGAATTTTCTTGGATTTTTTAAACTTGGAATTATACGCATTTGTTTTAAAATAAAATAGGTGAATTGTGCTGGCACAATTCACCACAAAATATGCAAGTAAATAATATAGCTGCTACTGGTAGCAGCTATATTATTTACTTGCATATTTTGTTTAGTAGTGAGTGATATTAGATGAAGTGAACTTGAGGAATAATCACCGAAACAGAAGTCATGTACAGAAATGACTGGCTGGTTTGACTCCAGAGATTACTCCAGTTAACCAAAGTTATATGCTTCAAAAACAAACTCAAAAGAATTCGTTATAGTTCCAACTTATACGTACAGTCACAAACATAAACAGGTTTAAACTTAGCAACATTCTTAATTAATTTCCTTCCAAAGGATTGATTAAAATGTTATGGTGTTACTTATGTTAATCGGTTCTTACTCAACATCATATGTATGATGTTGAGTAAGAACCGATTAACATAAGTGATTGTGTTTATGTAAACACAATCTGATTTTTATTTACAGACCTTTGATGTGAATGTGCTTATAAATACAAACAGCTTTACTACGAAAAAAACCCTGAAAAACCAATCAGCCGTTCCAAACCCCATGAAAGATGACCAGTGGATTAAAAGTCACCCTGACATCTGTATTCATACGAACGCATTCAACCGACAAGGTCGAGGAAGGTTTCGGAAATCGTTGACGTATTCAAAGGGTGTTAAGTATGATAGTTGTTGTATAAACCCTTTTTGTGTTCAAGTGAATACAAACGCGCGATGGATTGTGTTACTGTTTTATTTTTGGAAAGCTGTTCAATTCCACTTTTGGGGAAAAGCCTCCCTTCAATCTTTCCATCATTCGTGATGCTGTGCTTTGTCCCGGCTTCGTCTCTTCAGTTTTGGAGGGATGATGCAAGGCATGAATCAAGTGAGGGAAGTGGAAATTATATTTATCTTACTCGACCTCCGCTAATCTTTTCTGATTAATTTCGTTGCGGGATCCAAGACAGTTGAATCGTTTCTCCGGGACTCGTCGAGCTTCATTGCCTCGGCGCTTTTCTTGTGGTCGCCACTGTTGATTCTGGCTTACAGAAGTTGCAGTGGTTTGGGAACAGTGTGGCGGGCTTGCCCCATAAAAAATAAAAAAATAGGCATGAATAACTAATAATAACAGCAACTTTAATATTAAAAATTGATGTTTGTTACTTAATCACGCCAGAATGAGTTGCTGGTCGCCGGCTGAACAGATCTGCATGAAATTTGGAATAGCGATAGACTATAGTCTGGAATAACACATTCTTTTTATCTCGGAGAAATATAAGGTCCTATATTATAACTTTTAAGTGGGCGGAGTCGCTGTCAAAAGTTAGTATTATTACATTTAAGAGTTCTTAATTTAAACTTAGAATTTTAAATAACTTCCAGAAGAAAGCTGTTTACACAGGATGACGTAAATTGTACCTTCCAAGGGTTGCCTATATTGACCTAAAAGTAAGTAAATAAAATCTTCTATTACCACGAAATATTTTTTCACACGAAGATTATTATACCGTTCCTATAAAAATAAACTATCATGATAAATGAGAACATCAATCATCGAACTCTTTTTTTTCTCGTTTCGATTCGATATTAACTTATAGATAAAAAAACTCGCCCAATCTATCTGTCAGTCTACATCAGTCGACGGAACTCACCTAGAACATAGAGTAAGAATCTACAGAAGCTACACTCTCTCTCTAAAAGTATTCTTTCAAAGGCCTTTTTTTTAAGGATGGGAAATCATCAATTTATTAATTTATTTTTACTTTAATTAAAACGGCAACAATGTTACCAATTACAATAATAAAAGGTAAACACATAAATATATATACCTAAAAGAAAAAGAAAAAACAAATAAAAATTTTAAACAATACAAGCAAACAAACAAACGAATGACTTCTTCCGCTCTGGAGCAGAAGGGAGTGTCAGACTCTTACTGACTAAAAGCCATCCGTGGTCCTCCTAACGCCCTTTGCGTTCCAGGGCTTTTTTTATAGACGGGAAATCATCAAATAACTTCCCCCGCCCTGGGCGGAGCGGGAGGGAGTGTCAGACTTTTACTGACTAAAACCCGTCTATGTTCCTTCATGTGCCCTTTGCGTTCCGGGGGCGCGGTATCTCTTTCGCACAATCCGCGCGGTAACTCTTTCGAACAAATTTCGCAACACTGAGAGGCACTGGCCACCCACATTAGACATTTTGTAAGACCCGATTATCGGATCGAATGAACATAGTTTTGTAGGACCGACGTTTTTTGGACTGTGTTGGTATATCGAAATTCATAATAATGTTCCATTTCCCGCCGACAAAAATCGGTTACCGATAACCTCGAATCAGCGGACGCCCTGATGCCTACAGTTTCAGGATAATAAATTCAACACTGTCACCAGTCATGGCGGTACATTCATCATCATTATTAAAATTGACAACCCTTTTACATGCTTCTTTACGTGAGCACGGTTCGGGACTTTTTAAGATAATTTAGCCAAGTGGTCCTAACCCCAACTACTACGCTAGAAGTCTTTGGTCCGATTCCCAGATCGAGCAAAGTCAAAGTCAAAGTTAAAGCATTTATTTCATTTAGACCATTTACAGGCACTTTTGAATTGTCAAGAAGTTACAGTTTAATATTGAAGCTAGTTGCTCGTTCCAAAGCGTAGATCTCTATAAAAAAGAACTAGCAAGAAACTCCATGGAGCAAAAGGTGTTTTTCGATTATTCTATCAAATTCTCTGTAGCAGCTCGGAGTTAGGATTCGTGGCCGGCAATAGGCTCGTCCCCTATTACATGGGACCTAAACATACCCACCGGTGACTTGTGGGTGTACATGGGTACGGTACCCATTTGCCTAACCCTTCGGGGAATACAGGCGTGAAGTACTACATGAGTGTCGTGTCTGAACGGATATTTTTACTCTTTGTATAAGGCGACAGAAGTGGCCCCCGTCCCTAATTCTTCCAGGACATTAAACTTGCTCCCTCTACCGTCATCCCCTACAGATTTATGATGCACGTCCGTATTATTACAACCCATGAAAATACTATTTATAGCTTGGAAAGAAATGGATGAGGGAAAGTTAATAAGAGTCTTAACTACTTCCTAGTGTGGGAAGAACGGAGGGGCCAGACGCACAGGGCACATGAAGGAACAAAGATAGGTTTTATTCAGTAAAAGTCTGACACTCCCTCCCGCCCCGCCCAGGGCGGGGGAAGTGATTGGATGATGTCACATCGTTACAAAAAAAGGTGTGGGAAGAAGTTGACTGGCTCACTTCTTGCACTTTGTCTTAATTTATTTTTATAGTCAGACGCACGCAAGTAGTACTAATTAAGTTTTTTCTCGTTTAAATAATCTTGGACAGAAATGAGAAAAGTTTTTGATTATGAATGTGAATGGTTTTATGAATAGAGAACTACTGAAGACACGATAGTTGGATTGAAAAAGAATACTGCCCCCCTAGCGAAGTCACAAACGATAAACGCAAACGCTGAGTAGGCTTTAATAGATCTTCAACTTTATGTGCTTGGTTTTAAGTTGAAGATCTAATGAAGATTGCATAGCGTTTTCGTTCGTTCCAGTCGCTAACGCTTAGAATTTTTTAAAAGATTTTCAACTTAAGTTGAAAATCTATTGGTACCTACCGAGCGTTTACGATTATTATCGTTTATGACTTGGCTAGGGGGGCTGATATTAAGACGACTGAAAAGGATGATTGGGATGCAATGTAAAAAACAAGTATTTATTATAATGAAAAGGTATCGTAATTTTATTTGATTTATCTATGTGATTTATACCAAGCTACTGTTTGAGGGGGATGTCAAACTGCACCATATATTATCGTACTGGAAATATTAGTCATCCAGCAGAATTACGATGGAAGTAAAAATAACATCGAATATTTTTTTATGCCACGGTTAATAATTACTTCCTACTAACATTAAAAATGCAAAAGTTTGTGAGGGTGGATGGATGTTTGTAACTCCTTTACGCCTAAACGGCTGGACGGACCTGCTGTGTCATTCTATACGGTAATTCCACCGTCACTTCGACGCTCACTTCGCACTTCAAAGTGTCAAATAAATCAATGTCATTTGAATTTGATTAAATATTTGATGTCATTGAATAGCGACTTGAGATGCGAGTTCAAGTTTGAATTTTGGCACTTAGATTGTAGTATGGAATAACACATAGGTGACCTTTTCTCCCGGAAAAATGTACGAATCCTGTGGGGTATGTGATATATGTATGTGGGATAATTTGACGCGAACGAAGTCGCGGGCAGTGCTAAAGTGTGAAAGTGTTGGCAGGGCATGATTTTTACAACTCCAGTGTAAAAACAAAATGATGAGTCAAATATGGGTATGTCACTTCACAAAATTATCATTCGCTTTAGCTCTTCCCGTGCGATTTGTATGCAAAGCTACATACGGGATTTTTTTCTAAATTTTTAAATAAACAATTTGTTTATCCTGTTTAAGCAAAATTATGCCTGGTTGAGTAAATTTTGTCACGTATGTTTATTTATTTTTTTGGGCCTGTGTGCCCCACGAATGCGGCACATAATATAACGTTCTCTTCCTATTTTTTGTTTTTTATTGAACAGCATTTTTATTATTTATTTTTCTTTGTTTCTTTTCATTTTTTTTTTTACTAGCTTTTGCCCGTGACTTCTTCCACGTAGATTAATAGTTCCCGTTCCCGGGGGATTTCCGGGATGACAACTATCCTATGTCCTTTTTCGGGTCCCAGACTATATCTGTACCAAATTTCATTGACGTCGATTCAGTGGTTTAGGCGTGAAGAAGAGACAGACAGACAGAGTTACTTTCGCATTCATAATATTAGTAAGGATTTTTAGTGTGAAAAAGCCAGAATCAGTAAGTAAACTTTGCACAAAAGTCATCCTGAACCTTTATTTTTATTTATTATTTATTTATATTAACATTTGCACAGTGTAATAAATAATTACTAATTAATACTTATAGCCGGTTTTTATCACGTCTGGATGGTACTTTTTTTTGTAGATAGATTTTACAGTCTATCTAGAAGATAGACAATTCCTCTTCGGAGAATGTACACAGTTCCAAAAAAAAACTATAAAGCTGTAATCACGCAAATAAATACCTACCATAAATAAAATAAAGTGGAAAATAAATTGGCAAGCTGATTAACTATTCGGAAACTGAAGGAAACAAGCTACTACGTGCTTCTATTTAACGATAGACACGCGATAGTTAGCCGCCTGCAGCTCGAAACAGCAATATTTTACTATCTAGACTCAACATCTTGGAAAAGGCGCTTTTAGCTAGAATTCAAGCGGTTTAAAACTTGGAAAATACCTTTCACCGTTAGTCTGTGAAGAAAGAAAACGCTTAAATTGGGATAGCGATTTCAATTTTCAGTTAAAAATGTTTTGAGCTATAATGTCTGAACACTAGACTATGTAAATAAAACTATTCGAATGGCTAAACCAATGTGTTTTTTATAGCATGAAAGATTTTCTAGATCATAAGAATGAATCAGTATTTTATTATTTTATTGTGTCTAAATATTTGCATGCTTTTTTTTTAAGCAAAACATGTGACTGCCCCGTTGGTCTCGTAGTTGCAAGCGCGCCATATGGGGTCCTGGGTTCGATTCCCATATTAGACAAAAAGTTTTATTGGGTTTTTTCCATTAGGAATTTCTTAGTAGCAGCCCGGTGTTTGGAAGTTTGCCATGTTGTATGGCAATGCTGATTATTTGGCCTAAAAAAAGGTCAGCCCTATGGTAACGTGAAGAGCTGACCAGTCACTTGGCGATGTCCCGGAAAACTAGAAAAGCGATCGAACCCTAGGCCCTAGTGTTTCAACCCCAAACGGCTCAAACATAACTTCCAAGAAGGTATTATAATTGAACGCCGACTGACGTACTGTCGTAAATATTTTATGAGTTTGAAGCCCTTGAAAATCACGGTCAGTCAACTATTACCATTACATTTCTAACCCTCCCTCCCTTTCCCTCACAATAAACCTTAATCCCTTTAAAAACTGACAACAACACACTCATTAAAAAGACAAATCACACACACAACAATAACAGTTCTGTCGCTAGAACTAAAAGCCACATTTGTCTGTGCCAATTAGTGAGACAGTTAGGCTTCAGCATAAGCGCTTATGACGGAGCACTGATTAAGCTGGTCTCATCTCTCGGGACAGTTGAACCTTGATATTACGAGAATAGTGGCTATATTACTGTATCTATTATATTTATTTGAATTCTGGATAGTTTTGGCTTTTTGTTACCGTAATTGTGTTACATTGTACTTACATCGCATTTCATTTGTAGTTTTAGGGCTTCTTACACTCATTTATACAAGGTTATCTAATATTATAAAGAGGAAAGACTTTTTTGTTTGGTTGTGATTGTACTGAATATGCTCCGAAAGTACTGTAGCGATTTAAACCATTTTTTCTAGGTAGCTACATTATTCCTGAGTAATATTTGCTATATACCATCATTCTACGACAGACGAGTGTGGAGCAGTAACCAAAGACGTTTATATCTACAAACACGTTAAATTGAGCTTTCTATTTTTAGCTAGCTACGAGTATATACCCCGGGGTCTCACCCACGTTCAGTTTCGTATTTGGTTACTGCTTCGCCCCATTGGTTGTAGCGTTATGTTATATACGTAGAAACTTTCATCTTGAGTAGTGACTCAAGAAGAAAGTTTCAGACGGATTTGAATGCGGTTTTCATGAATAGATAGAGTGCTATCTATTATTGAAAACTGCATTAAAATCCGTTGCGTAGTTTAAAAGATCTAACCGTGTAACTATGTGAAGATGAACTGCCTCATTAAAGGTCTTGGGTTCCATTCCCAGGTCGAGCAAAGTGTTATTGGGTTTTTCTGTATCATTCTTAGTAGCATCTCGGAGTTAGGATTTGTGCCCACTTAATGGCAAAATGCTCGCTCCCTATTACATGTGACCTAAACATACCGGCGCACTGTGGGTGTACATTGGTACGTCTCTGCCTAACCCTTCGCGGAACATAGAAGTGATCGTATATATATGTAAAGATGAGTAAGTATAAATTTGTTATAGTACTTTAGACACTGCACAGAGAGTTGCAACAATCCAGCAAATTTTATTGCTCACTCAAAGTATTTTAACAGTTAACCAACTAAGAGAAGTTCGTTTTAATGCAAATTAAATTGCAATACAACTCAACAGTGTTGGTAGGTACCTACTTAACTAGTTGAAGTTGCTCTCAGTGGGATAGAATGAAGCGTTGGATTGCGGAGATGCTGTGAAAATATTAGTGACGACTGCGGAGTTATTATTGTTAATTAATATACTATTAGCTTCGGGTGGTTTTTTTTCACTCGCGTTATCTTACGTATTTGGTTACTGATCTGCTCACTTGTGTTGTAGTGTAATATTATATATCTTATACTATTCCTCATAAATCTGGTTGTCATATAAAAAAAAACAAATCCGACTGGAAGTTCTGAAGATTAGTTAGCATTTAAAGAAACAAAAAGTCTTCAGCCTTATTATTATTAGTATTTAGATAGATGTTCTTTTTAGGAATATATTAATATTTATACTATACTAATATGATCTTACTTACTTACTTACAATAAAGTAATTTTAATGTATCGCCTCTACACTTGCGACAAAATAATGTTCAATTGCTTGTTTTTAATAGTGGTTATACAAAAAAGCATTGGGAATGCCATATAAAAATACTAAAGGATGTTTCTTATTTCAAAATCAGCTGAAATCGAGTACCTACCTTTGTTTGAGTTACGTTACAGCGCTTGCGCTAGGCCTTCAGGAATTGTGAACGTGACGATGACGACGTTCAACAAAGCTTTTCTAATACTAGATGTGACAAATTTTCGACCACGAACCTTAAGTTTGTAATTGGTAGATTAAAATGACAACAACCAATTCTGATTGGTGGTTGATAACGTCCACTAACTAAAAAGCCGTTAAGTCACAGTTTGTCGTTTTTCACTTTTTAATGTATTCTTATACAACTTTCGATGCTCTATCTTTTGGTCTAAGAATCATTTTTCTATGATTAGTAGTTTAAGAGATACAGAAAATTGCTGAGCAGTTAAACCACATAAATTTCGTTAGTTCCTTAATTAAAAAGCGGCTAAGCCACAATACTTCTCTAGAAAGACGTTAACATACCTAAACGGCAAATTGCTGTTTCATTTTTTCTAAATTTCCTTAACTAAAAGTACGTTATCTGGTCATGCTTGACTAAAAAGCAGCTAAGCGTCTCTAACTGCCTTTATGCATTGTGTCTTACAAATAACCATCTGAATATCGTACCTTAAGGCGCGTGGCCATGCAAAACGCAGCGGCAGCCGTTTTTAGGGCAGTTTTTAGGAGCCCACTTCTCTATATCAAATAGAAATACCAACTAATAAAAAATACGTTAAATTTCTACACATTCTTGACTCGAAAATGGTAGATTTATTTTTAACTTTTTAGTAACATAATGCTTAATTATAGGGTCATAACGAAACTACAGAAATGAGAAATAATAATTTTTGACATGCATCTCCTCGTAAAGTGAACATTATTTTGATTTGCGACTTAAACTAATAATTAGGCAATTTAATAAAGAACATTATGCTAGTTTTATTTTTTTCAAAACACGAAAATTTGATTTTATATAGATTTTACTCTAAAATCTGAGCGTATTTTCTACGTATCTCTTGCGCCGCGTTAGTGTGCCGCCAAAGGAAAAAATGCTCAAGGTTATTTGGTCAGGGTAGCGCCTTAACTACAAAGCAGTTATAAAGAAAAACTACACTAGAAAGCAGTTATATGCCCACAACGGCTTTTAAGTTATGTATTGAAATTAGTATTAGCTAAATATCAATCGCTAGAAAGCAGCTAAACGACAATGCTACCCTAAAAAGCAGTTAAACGCTTGTGAATTTCGTTTGCGTTTAAGCAGCTCAGCAGTGTGATTCTCTAAGCCTCACTTCGTAATTCGAAAGCTGAATGCGCAGTGAGATTACAAAATGGTATTCTGTTAAACACGATCACGCCGGTGACGTCAGCACGGCGAACGAATACTAAAGTCATGACAAGTTGGTTCGTTA
This sequence comes from Caradrina clavipalpis, assembly GCA_932526535.1. Classification (NCBI taxonomy): domain Eukaryota; kingdom Metazoa; phylum Arthropoda; class Insecta; order Lepidoptera; family Noctuidae; genus Caradrina; species Caradrina clavipalpis. The sequence continues at coordinate 7,773,654 of OW052110.1, forward strand.
TCGAAGTGAGCGCGATCACTTTAGTGACACTTCTTTTCGAGTTTGGATTTTAGAGAATCGCACTACAGGCTAAAATAAATAATTCCTTCCTTTTCACTTCGGGAGCTCATAGCGGACGGACGTGCGCGCGCCGCGGTGCGTCTAGTGCTTTTGGCGCCATAATATTACGAGAATGGCGGAAAATAGGCAAAGGTAAGCTAACATTATTATTTCAATTATTGTAATAAATATTTATTTATAATATTATTACAAATACGAAAGTTTAGACTTTTTGTAACTCCTTTAGCAAAAACTAATGGTTTTAACTTATCTAACATTATAAATAGGTACCTGTTTTCGTTACTATACATTTTTCTGTATTCGGCAATAGCTGCACAGGTGAAACGAGTGCTGCTAGTTTTCATTATGTACCTATCTATCTGTTGCAAAAGGGTTTTAAAATACCTACTGTTTACTGTTTTGTTGTGGTGTTGTACCTAAGGCTGGTTTTATAGTCACGCCGCTAGACGCGCCGTTGGGCAGCGCGCGCGCTCGGTTTTGTATTAGGGTAGTAGTAGCGTTTTAAATTCGCGCGCTTGAGCAGCGCTGTTCGTTGAACGTGTCCTCGTGCTATCCAACAGCGCGCTGCCCAACGGCGCGTCTAGCGGCGTGACTGTAAAACCAGCCTAAGATCATCGTTATTGTTGTGGTAGGTATATGTTTCGATTGTTGATTGTTTTATACCTACTAGTGCAAAAGAGGTGTGTTGTAAATTGGGTTTATTAGTTAACTGATTATATTTCATTGTATTTCAGACGTTTCTGTGTATCATCAAGGATCCAAACTATGATGAAAAGTGTGTTGGTGGGGCAGGAATTTCCAACTGCACAACGCCTTGAAACCAACAGTCATCATAGTAGCATGCCAACTACAAGCAATTCGACTTGCTCTAATATTGGCCTAAATAAATCAAAGTACGCCGATGTGAACAATAATGATTTAGTAAATCTTCTCTACCAAGAACCCTACTCGATGACATCACAAGTGTTTCAAAAATTCAATGAAACACAAATAACTTATAATTACAGCCAACCAGAAGAAAGTCTGAAACCTACAATAGAAACCTTAACTCAACAGCTTGAAACACATTCTTTATACTGCCACGAATCGATACCCTCTTCTTCTCCGATGCCATCTTCTCCTCACTGTATTATACCAGAAATATTGGATTATGACAGTGATGACTCCGTTAAGGATAAGGACTACCAACCATGTGACGAAGTTTCGAGTGATGATACTGAATATGGTTATGACATGCAAAAACAAAATACAGTTTCAACCCCTAAAAGTAAGCCAATATCAAAAAGGAAAACATCAATATCTAAAACTTTTCCAAAAAAATTAATAACGCGACGACATACTCAAGAATTTACAAGAACAGAAGAGATTATTGGACATCGGATACCTATGAAAAGACGTACATCTTTGTCTATTATTGATTGCTCTATTTCTACGAATTCAGTAAATTTAGCACCATCATCTTCCACAAAGAGAAAGAAATATGATACCAGCTTGAAAAACAGATTAATTGAAAAGGAAAAGGAACGCCGAAGCAAGTACAATGTTAAAACAGGTTGTGACATAAAGTGTACTAAATGTTGTTCAATTATATTTACTCCAGAAGAACGGTTGGATTTTAACAACAAGTATTGGACAATGACACATTCTGAAAGAAGAGTATTTATAAGAAATAATTATACGGTAGCAGTTCCTAAGAAAAAATGTGTACAAGAGCCTAAGAGAAATGCAAAAAGAGCTTTTACTTTACAGAAGAGTGATGGAGTTTTAATGCAGGTATGCAAAATATTTTTCTTAACAACTCTAGGTTACTGCAAAACAAATGATAAAATATTGATTAATTCTCTTAATCCTGACAAAGATATTGATAAACGGGGCCTTCACGTGAAGACTCCAGCTTTCAATAGAGATATTATTACGGAACATATTGAATCTTTCAATCCAGCTGCACCGCACTATCGTCGTGAACACGCTCCTCATCGTCGTTATTTGCCCAGTGAAATTAATATTACGTTTATGTATTCTGACTTTTGTTCGAAATATCCGGAATACAAAGTTGGCTATGAGTTATACCGATCACATCTTAAGAGTCTAAACATATCGTTCGCTCGACTAGGAAATGAGGAATGCGAAATATGCGAATCTTACAGATTGCATACTCTTGATACAAACCATAACGTTCGCTCGCAAGCTATACCTGATTGTGACGCATGTTCGACATGGGCAAAACACCATGACAAGTATAAAAAAGCAAGAGAATTATATGATTTTCACAAAACTTTACAACAGAATACTCAACAGATATATTTTAGTAGCGACTTAGAAAAAGTAATTATGTTACCACGATTGGATACATTTAAATCCGTAATTTTTTGTCCTAGACTTACAGTATATAACCAGACTTTTGCACCAGTAGGAAAAATCACTAGCGATGTGAAACCTTTAGCTGCCATATGGCATGATGGTATAGCAGGCCGTAAACAGGATGATATCATGAGTGCTTATTACAGTTTTTTCATAAAATTTCGAGATATCCAATCAATTAATTTGTGGCTTGATAATTGTACATCTCAGAATAAAAACTGGTTATTGTTTTCCATGCTAATTGACCTCATTAATAGTGACTTAATAGGCACAAAAACTATCACACTATTTTATTTTGAACCGGGTCACACTTTCATGAGTTGCGACCAATTTCACCATCAAGTCGAATTAGCGATGAAGCGGAAAAAGACCATATATGATTTCACAGACTTTGAAAATGCTGTGGGGTCAGCCAATAATGGTAAAGTTCTGGTTAAATCCATGCAGCCTCAAGATTTTGTAAACTATGCAGGTAATGTATCAGACAGACGTATACAAAATTCAAGTCCCAGAGCGTATCTAAAAAATATGTCTGAAGTATGCTTTAAACGAGGAAGTTTTGATCTCCATTATAAGGAAGCTTTTAATGAGGACTAAATGTGTCTCTTAAATTTTTAAATGATAAATATTTGAAAAACCCGCATTTTTCTTTAACATTTCGTACGCAACCGAAAGGAATAGATGAGGAGAGAAAGCTTAATCTATTAACAAAGTTATCGCCAATTATACCTAAACATAAGATGGTATTTTGGCAAAATTTACCTATCATTAAAGGACATAATGTATCTGAATCGAACCAGAAGAAAAACAAAAGAAACATAACTTTATAAACACAAAGACACTTTTTCAGTTTTTGTGTTTATATAGGTAGTTACTTTTTTTTTTTAAGCTACGGTTTAATAAACGGTTAAAATATAAAAGACAACATTATTTTGAAGGTAACTTTACCTTTAAAATAATGTTGTTTTTTAAATTTTATTAAATATTTTTGTTTACAACATATTTTTGATAATACTATACGAGTGTTACTAGGCATAATTGCTTATTGCGTTAAAATTTTTAATTAGTATGTAAGCATAAAAAACGGCCAAATTTGTATTTTTATAGATAAAGTCTAATGTTTAATTGATTATGTTGATCTCTGATTGTGATATGATTATTTTTTAAGAGCATAAGAATTTGAATCTAAAACGATTCTTCATGTAAGTATAGTTTTTGAAAGTTTTTGATTTATTAAAGATGTATGTGATTGTGATCTCATTACTGGATAAGATTTTAAAAGTTTGATTAAACTCGTTTTATTTTATATTGTTTAATTAATAAGAAGCTTATATAGTTCTGTTTGTCTATTCTTTTTTTAATAAATAATGTTCTGATTCTTATGAAATTGTTTTTAACTTTTCAACTTTTCCCCCGGACGTGCTTATTTAAAAGGGAGTTAATTGCGAGTGAGATATCTTTAACTGCTTTCTAGTTATGCAATAGAAGAACCAATATAAAAATATGTTTTACAATACCGAGCTTAAAGGCGTTTAAAACCCCATAACTGCTTTCTATGTAACCAAAGTTAGTCTTCCAAGTGAGAGCTACCTAGGCTATAAGACCGTTAAAACACTTTAACTGCTCTTTAACTAATAATTTTTCGATAACTTCTAATACAAGTACAAGACGTGGCGGCTACAAGAAATTACTTTGCTATAAAGCAGTTAAGGTATAGTTAACGGCCTTAAAGTGCAGTATATATGTAAAATTGAAAAAAAAATGCTTAGCTAAAAGTTAGAAAATGAATTTAAATAAAATATAATAAATATAAATAAATGAAATATATCACATATTGTACACAAAGACAATACCTACATATTTAACTTGCAACCTTGTTCCTAAGTAGCATACTTTTCAAGAGACATCAATTCCCACTTATTTTCGCGTTTTCTCGAAAAACACTTTTTGCACTTAGCCGCTTTTTAGTTAGTGGACGGCAGGATAGGTAAGCTAACACGAAAATTGAAATAGTAGTAGTAAAGATCTTTGTAATGGAGCTCGTTTGGAGAAGTACTACGACTATTTTTGCCGCAAAGCAGCGTTCATATGTTTTTATTTTAAAGCGTATGGGGGCGCTTCCTTTGAAATGGCATGTGGGGTGCCGGTGTTATTGTACATGACATATTTCAACTTTATTTCTAAGATATGAGATAATTAGAGTTTCTGGTTGCACATAATTATGACAGTACATCACATCGAATTATTACCCGTAATTTGCCATCCGTTAGGTTTAAATAAAGAACAAAGGGCTGAAACTACCTGAAAAAATCGAGATTACCTATAACCGAGAAAAACAAAAGACAATAAGCAAGTTTAAAAAAAGTTCGCGCTTGCCCTCTTAACTCCCAAGGTCAAACCAACACAAGTACGTATAAATAGTATCGAATCAAACTGTCCTCCTACGTGGTTTCGCACAAGAAAACACCCTGTTCGGACAGGGTAAGAGCTCAAAGAAAAATACCGATGTGGATAAAATAAAACGTTTTTCCCTGTTTAAGGTATTGGACCCAAATAGATTATCCCTATCATCGTCTTAACCATAAAGGTTTGGAGACAGAAGATTGTATCAATTGACAAGTAATTTCGGTTTTGTTTTGGATGTTGGGTTGGTAGGGCTGATATTTTGATCGGTATAGTAATAATAATAAATAATAATACCAGGCTGTTATTGTCCCTTCAGGACAAATGCCTCTTCTCATACAGGAAAAGCAAACACGCAAGGTTGTATATTTGATTCTGAGAAAATACCAATTTAAGTTTTTTTGAAGTGAAAACTTCTTTAGCGGCGTTGTACACATTTTTTATAATGGGTAAAAAATTTTAAACTCGCGTCAGGACACGTGACCTGATCGAAAATTCGTAAGATTTTTTGTCATGTTTGTGTACGAGAGCGCAATAAATAAATATTGTATTCTACCACATAAATGATAGTACTTTTAAACTGATAATTAAAGCAATTCGTGCAAAATTATTCCCTAACCATTCCAAAATATCAAAAATGCACAACGTAAATATTCAAGTTTTCACTTCTGCCGGCACTCCCGGAGTGCAACCCGTTTTTTTATTCATATGTACTACCTAAGTTTGGAAAGTGTTTGACATCGGCGACGGGAAAACATCGTAAAAAAATCTGGACTTAAAATGAAGACGTTGGAAATTGCCAATCGTAGTTCGGTCAATGTGGTGATCAATGCTCATTCCTTCTCTGCATGAGAAGAAGCTTTTGCCCTGTCATTATTTAAAACCTATCCCAGTCATTTAAACTTTGTGTAAAATGTTGTTGATAACTACATTTCTGAAAACTTTTAAATCTTAACACTACCGAAGAATGCTAAAGATTTAGTCTCGTAAATGAAAATTATTTCAAGAATCAATCATTATGATAAATGTTCTCTCCATTGATGACAAATGACGTTTCATTATTATGCGGCAAGGCGTCGTTGGGCGATAAAATAATCGTTTATTTGTTACTTATCGAGTATTTAACTCTCTTTCTTTTGTTTTACCCAATGTATACCTACACTTGACTTCATAGAAATCACACAAAAATGTGTGACAAATAAAAAAATATGATTGATAATAATAAAATTATTATTATCAATCATATTTTTTTATTTGTCACACATTATTATGCGGCAAGGCGTCGTTGGGCGATAAAATAATCGTTTATTTGTTACTTATCGAGTATTTAACTCTCTTTCTTTTGTTTTACCCAATGTATACCTACACTTGACTTCATAGAAATCACACAAAAATGTGTGACAAATAAAAAAATATGATTGATAATAATAATTTTATTATTATCAATCATATTTTTTTATTTTATTTTAGTACCAGTGTCAAAAAAATTCAACAACATAATACATTATTAACCTTAATTTTGACAGAACTTAATGAAAATGATACGAGTACATCAACTAAATAATGTTTAAAAATGCCTTAAAATCTTTGATATCACTTTTATGCCTCTTTTAGCGAGCGCAACTAGTGAGCCTCAGGACAATTTATTTTTAACGTCTGTTTTACGAGAGGCCGTTAATGTTTCTAAAATAAAATGGTAGTTTTTTTCGAGGTAAACATTGACCAATCAAAGTGACCATTGTATTAATGGCAATTTAAATTGAATTAAATGCATTCTTTGAGACTGCAATATCTTTTTGTTTAGTTACATGCCATAGGTACATGTTTAGCTACGAGTAGTAAGAAAACCAACTGCGAGGGTCTCGCATACGAAGGGTTCTGCACCACCTTACAATATTAACAACGAGCAAACATGTCGACACAAACACGTTCCTTATATGGGGACCATGATTTAATTCTTTCCCTTTTTTAAGTTCTTTTACAGGCCATAGTAATACATACTGTGTAAAAATTTCAGGTATCTACCTATTACAGTTCAAAAGATACAGCCTTGTGAGACAAAGTCAGCATAATCTTAGTAAAAAACAACTCCTAACTAGTCTCACCTCTAACACCGCTAATCAATATCAATTTCGTAGGTACGGTGAACAAAAGAGATAAGTAACCAGACCGTCTAATATAGTTGAAATTTCTCTCAAACCAGGGGTAGTTTTTAAATGAAATTTAATTTAATAAAAATACTGTTTATTTTCTATGAATAGAAACAAAATTGATTAAAAAACTTCTATCGGTTTTTAAAAAAACTTTGAATTTATTAGGCGACTTTGGTTACTTATCTCTTTTGCTGACTGTACATAAGGTTCTTTTTACACGTAATTTTATAAAAAGATAAACGTGACGTCATATTTCAGTGTAGGAGTGATTACTTTGCGTTTCCACCCATGTGCTAAAGATTGATAACATACGACACTGACATTGATTGATTCGACTCCAAAATTATGTTTACGATACATAATCCTTTTGTTGTACATGTAAAATTACATAGACATAATGTTTCGCTAGAAGATAATCGATATAAACAGTGTAGGTAAATCTTGTCCCTTAACATATTTTTATTATTACAAGCTTTAGTGCACGAGTTCATTCGCCTCAAAGTTAATGTATTATCCCACTGGATTTTTTACATTTTTACGAGATAAAATCTAACCTATGTGTTATTTTAGACTGGTGTATCTTTTTCCCAAATTTTATCCAAATCCATTTAGCTGTTCTGCTGTGATTGAGTGACAAACATCCATCCATTCAAACTTTCCTTTTAACATACCATCATACATACCATCACGCCCGTATTCCCCGAAGGGTTAGGCAGAGGTGTACCAATGTACACCCACAGTTCGCCGGTATATTTAGGTCCCATGTAATAGAGGGCGAGCCTATTGCCATTAACCGGGCACAAATCCAAACTCCGAGCTGCTACTGAGAATTTCATAGAAAAACCCAATAACACTTTTTGCTCGACCTGGGAATCGAACCCAAGACCTCTAGCGTAGCAGTCGCGCTTAGGAGCACTAGGCCAACGAAGCAGTCCTTTTAACATTGCTTTTATAATAATAAACTAACTTTTATAATAATAAACTCTAACTAGTTTAAATTATGTAATGGCTACCACGCACATGTTTTGTATTTATATAATTATGTTTTGTCCTTCACTTCCACCCATTCTTTTTATTAATATGTGGACAAAGGTATGGGTTACATGTTTGTAATGTTATGTTAAGAATTTATTGTATTGCTCTTAGCATGTAACTGTTTTTTGTCCCAAATAAATAAAATAAAATAAAATAAAACTCTTTGTGAAGGAGCTCGTCCGGGGAAGTACTACCACCATACTTATGTCTGTTTCTGGCTCGTTCTTCTCCATAAAGACCTACGTTTTGGAACGAGTACCTACCTGGCTTCAAATTGCTAACTTCTTGATAATTCAAAAGTGCCTTCAAATTGTCTAATTGAAATAAATGTTTTGACTTTGACTTTAAAGGTTTTCTATTTAAAAGTGCATAGTTAAAACATTATTATTAGTATTGAAACATAAACACAACGAGTACACAAACGCGAATACTTTCGCCAGACAAAGCCCGCACGTGGATCTGATGCGCGAACTTCCGCTGACGATAACTTGTGATACATCGCTCTTATAGCACGAAACCATCACAATGTTACATCGAAATGCTTGCGGAACCATTCTCGTAACCCTCTAACAATGTCGCGTCGTTCAGTTCATTTAGATACATAGTAAGCATTGCTCCCTTAGTACCATTGGCACCAAAAATAAAGAAAATGCGTCTTCAAAACCTATTTTGGTTGTTAACTGTCGCTGACTGGGCCTACAATTGGAACATTTTGAACACAGTGACGAAAAATTGGTCTTCAGATCGAACTACCATAAATAATACAACATAACATATTATCACGCGTTAGGCAAGGGTTAGGCAGAGTTGTACGAATTACACTTAAAGTTCCCCGGTATGTTTTTCATTAGAAAACCCAATAACACTTTGCTTTACCTGAGATTCCAACCCAAGACCTCTAGCGTAGCAGTCGAGTTTAAGACCACTAGGCTAACCAGAGAGTCCAAAACATGATAATAAAAATCTCCTTCTTCTTCTATATCGTGTGAGCAGTAAGGTCTAACGACCCCACACACCCCAGTGTCAGACCGCATGGTTACCGGTGTCAGTGATGTCCAAGATAAACTTAGAAAGTACATATGAATGAGAAAAAGTCACATTGATGATTGCCCTTGCCCGGTTGCGAACCCACGGCATGAGAGGCGGGCGACTTAACCACTGGGCCATCACGACACTCCTGATAAAAACATATTTTGCCAATGCAACTTCTCAATCATGTCACACTGCACATCGGTGTTAGTACCAGCTGTAGTCGTTTGTTTACCTCATGAATATACTTACTGTACTCGTAAACAACAAACATGACCGATTTCTAGCGGGAATTGTTTGTCGATGTGAAGCTTTGCATACGAATGTAAAATGGAAATTCAAAAGAGATTTCTCTCGACGATTTTATGAAAATAACTTGCACTTTGGGAATAATGTTATTGGTGAGTAGGATGTTCATTATGTAGGTACAATACTTAGTTGTTTAAAAGTTAAGTTAAGCCTATTTATATTTTGATGGTTAATTGGCACGTCAGTGATTCTATGATTAATGATATTTTTTATAATTGTTTTTCTCGGTAAATTTATTTTTCTACCAATTTTTCTAGTTTTTAGGGGTCCGTCTTTTTGCCTTTCCGTCTGACACCAGGCTGTTTCTCATGAACATTGATAGTTAAAAATATATATTTAAGGGGGCTCGCATACAACAAACGTGATTTTTGTGCCGTTTTTATAGATACGTAATGGTACGGAACCCTACGTGTGCGAGTCCAACTTGCACTTGGTTTTTTTTTTAAGTATAACTTATGAGGTACCTATTTTAATACCTATACGACAACTGATTTCTAACACATCAATCGAGCACACAATCAAAAACAAATGTCTTTCAACCATAATCGATAATGTCTTAACTAAACTAGATCTATGTCAATTTGAATTAAGAACGTATCATTCTACTCACCACAAAGTTGAGATAAAAAATCTGCATTTAAAACAGTTGCATGTTCGATTTTCAAGTTCACTATTTCCGCTACAAAATCCTGATAAGAACAATTATTTATCGTCGTTCCATTGTCTCTGACTAATTCATTCATTTTATCTTTGAGGAAGTTAAAAAAATCCCCAGTATGGTTTACGGCCATTTTTTTATTTTAATTCCTTGAGTTATTCACACGCAATCGACTTTAATATTCCTTAGGGTTTTATCGTTCATTCATTATTTCATTCAATCTCACTTCTCATTGGTTTGGATTGAGCCTTTATACTTTTTATTTTGACTTTTTCTGCCGTCAAAGTATTTTGAGGGGACTTCAAAGGTTGAATTTAATGACACTTTTTATGGTAATAACTTTGAGAATTCTCGAGGGTTTGTTATGATTATAATGTAGGTAAATCGTTCACCTGAAATAGTCTCTTGAGTACGAAGAGGTTTGAGGTAAGTACCAAGCTTCATACTTATTTCATACGTCCTGTTTTTTGATTTACATTCATTTGTTTTTTCACACTTTTGGTATGGCACTGGGGCGCATATTAGGTGTTTTTTAAAGTTTTTTTTTACGTTTTTGTTTTTGGATGGCTGGTGGATTTTTATATTAAATTTTTACATACTTTTTAAGTAACTGTTGTCAAAAATATTTCATTATTTATACTTTCTTACAGCTATGAAGTATTCTTCTATTCAATATAAATAACCCACATGTCAGAAATGCAATATCTAGCAAATGCCAACTTTCGAAACGTAAAAACAATAGCAGTTTTTTTTTTGCTGCCATTTACTATTTTTCACAAAATGTTCAAAATTATAATTCTTATTATTTATAAGTTTTGTATTCTTATTATTTATTTATGGATTGAGGTACTAAGATGAAGAAGGCTTTTCTTTAATTCAAAATTTTGTCTTATTTGTTGATAAAGCGGCAATAGAAATACACACTTTGTAAAAAAAAACAACGATCTACCTAATAAGATTCATAAGATTATAGCCCAATGAGAGACAGATAGACGGACAGCGGAGGCTTTGAAATAGGGTCCCGTTGGCACCCTTCGTGTACGAAACCCAAGATAAAATTCTAAAATAACTTCTACCCTTAAACCAATCCTTTACTTGAGTATAAAACATGTAGGTACACAATTCACGCTTGCTCGATTCATTCACTCAATGAACATTCATTCAATCGATTCAGTTTTCGCGCGAACATCTATTTATGTGTCACTAGTACGGTAAAAGGATTTGCAAGAAGTCGTAACGTTGGGGGATGCTTATTAGCTTTATTTTGACTTCCTTTTCCCATTTTTGTATTCAAATTTCGAAAGTTAGAAGGATAGCACACAACATTAACAATTAACATTTTTTTAAAATGAATGTGACTTTTTTTAGGGTGCGGGTTGGAAACCGGGTCAGTAACAATCTGATTATTTCAAATAATAAGTACTTTATGTTAACAGACTTAACATTGGTGAAAATAAAATCAAAATATTCAAAAGTCAAAAAAGGAAAATCATTTATTTCAATGAGACCATTTTTTTTTCGATTGGGAAATCATCGTATGACTTTTCCGGCCGGGGGCGGGGCGGCGGGAGGGTGTGTCAGACTTTTACTGACTAAAACCCATCCATGTTCCTTCTTGTGCCCTTTGGGTTGCGGGGGCGCGGTATCTGTTTCGAACAACCCGCAGCCCCGACAGGCATCGGCCCTGGCTGGCCCTTCCGATTTGCTGACATCTCTTTAAGAATCACGAATCACGACACAGCGTGTCGTTATTTAAAGTACGTAGGATTGCTCACCGCCCACACGCCAGACCATCAAAAGGCACTCATCAATTAAGTGATAAAACAAAAAATTGAATCTAATAGTTGCCCATTCTATGGAATCTGGGACTTATTGACATAGTTCAGGTGTTCTCCGTCTTTTCTCTCTCTCATTGTCCCATGGGAAGGCAATTCGTCGCGCTGGAGAAGAGATTAGGCTCGGGACCAATGGCTAACGTGCTTTACCAACTTCCAACTCCGACCTAAAAAACACTGCCCGACCTTGGAATCGAACTTAAGACACCAAGCTCATCGACTGTGCTTGTGAGACTAACGAAGCATTCTAATTACTGAAGCAAAAACCTCGCGTGTCAATATTGAATAAGCAATTAAGAATGCATATCGTGAACTTGAATGCAAATGCAGGAATTCATATCAAATATTTACAAGCCGCGTTAATTTCTATAAGCGGAGCTCATCAGAAAAAAATAGCAACGAGAACTCATTATATAATGGCCCCAACCCTGCGTTTACGTAATGGAAAATAATAACGACTAGTTTTATAATTTACAGTCCATTACACTTTCCGTTTGGACCTAAGATTTTCCGTTTGAGTTTAACCAGCAATAGTTGTTAGGCGTAATGTTTTCTGCCACATATTTTATTCGAATGATGTTTCGTAAGTATCTTTTCATTCGGAATTAAGCATTTTGTTGTTTGTTACAAACGTTATTCTCTTCGTATAATAATTACGTTCCACGATTGTCATTGCGAAAATTGATATCATAATAGGGATGTTATTGTGGGCTTTCGCATTAAAACCTTTCATAAATTCGTTGTAAGTTAATTTCGTTGAACCTTTTTTCTTAATCGACTTTTGCTGAAGTATTATTTTGTAGGTATTTTCTGTTTCAGTTATTTGTTGTGTTGGTCTGTTTTCTTTTGAATTGTACAAGCTTAGTTTTTTCTATACTATCCATACATACCATCACGCCTGTATTCGTCGAAGGGTTAGGCAGAGATGTACCAATTATACCCTCAGCCCGCTGGTATGTTTAAGGTCCCATGTAATAGGGGGCGAGCCTATTACAATTAACCGGGCACAAATCCTAACTCCGAGCTGCTATTGAGAATTTCGTAGAAAAATCCCAAGACCCCTAGCGTAGTTGTCGCGCTTAGGACCACTAGACTAATGAGGTATACCATACCATACTATTATAATAAATGTGAACGTAAGTCAGTCTGTCTGTCTGTTACGCATTTACGACTAAACCACAAAACCGATTTAGATTAAAGGTGCGGGGTAAGTTTTAACCCTAAGAAAGGACATAACTTACATTTTGTTTCGCGACTTCGTCTGTGTTCGCGATAACCGACATTTACGAAGACGAAATCGCGGGCAAAAGCTTCTTTAAAATAAACCTGACTGAGAAGGGGCTATGATACATTAATATGACCTACATTTACTATGGGATTATACTTGAAATCTCGGAAAACGATCCAACATTTATGTTCACGTAACTCGACAAAACGGATAGATCAGCCATTTTTTTGTCTTAAGTAACATTATAAGGCTCATATAGCAAAAGTTCTGCATTATAGTCCTTTAACATTATGAAAGTTGTGTGAGAACAAAAACATCACAATCTGCCAGCATTCAAAGATAAACAAAACACAACTAAAAAAAAAAAAATGTTTATTCAAATAATATTCATAAGCACAAAGCAACAACAAAATAAAAACAAAGAAATCTTAAACAAATCCAGTTGTTCCGAATCGGTTCCTGATTCCCCACACTGCTTCAGAGAGATTAAAAATGAATAAAAAATTCCCTTCTAAAAGATAAACAAACGTTAGTACATTCACTTCCACTACATTAGGGATTAGGCTCGCCTAATGGTTTCCAGAAATCTTCACAACAGATTAGCAAGATATTTTTTTGTACAAGGAAAATACAGTCGTTTTCAGGAACCTTTAAATTGCGAATAATGTGAATATTTTCGCTGTGATTTTCAAGCTTTGAGATTGAAGTTGAAAAAGTCGGACTCGAGGCTATGAAACTGGTCTGTAGATGGGTCCATCCAAGTCATAACAAGACTCTTCTTTGCCTCAGAAAGCACAACCTAAAACCATTAGTCCGGCTGGCTTTTATAAGTCTTTGACAATCAGAAGACGCCAAGTTTGACTACCAAAAGGTTCCTATTACCCAGTTACTGGGTTGAGGAAATCAGAGAGGGAACTTTTTCTTTCTCTTTTTCAAAAAACGTTGCCCCACACTAGATATTTCTCCTGTATCGTGGTTGCGCTTACAAACATATAAGCTAAATAGGTAAGTAAGAAAGAGAGAGAGAGAGGGAATTGCTTCATGTAACATACTGGTATTCAGTCGGATCGGGTTATTAAAGCCAATCCCAACATAGTTCTGAAAAGCCTACACAAGAGGGAGACGTTATTACTTGAATGAAGACGAGAATGTAAGTAGGTTCATATTCATATAGCAATATAAATCCTTCACAATTTCTACAATAACAAGTCACGTTTTCTTTCTCACCCAAATATATTATTTATTCTTAAACCTACTTATGTGTAAGTAATAAAGTCGAGTTTGGCACACATTTTTTCTTACAACATGTTTAACATTTACAAAGGAGTGCTTAAAGTGACGTAAGTAATACGACAATGTGTTTGTTTATAACCAGAGTAGGTACGTGTGAACTTAGGAGGATATTTGTAGATACGTAATTTCATTCATCTTTATACAGTTACGATTACTTATGCCTTTTTTTATTTTGAAATTTTCATGAATTCCTTCTGGAGAAAACGGAAAGGTATGTCGGATTTGTACTGACTAAGACCATTCCATCTACTAGTGTTTTAGAGATTGAAACAAGGTTTGACATATTGATATTGTTAACAGCTAAATTCCTTTCGTTCAATCATACTGATGAATGCTACTCTGTATATGTATGCATTTCAAACTTTATATCCACTGAAATGATCGCTCATAAACCGTAATCGAACTCATTTGTTTTTAAAACAAATCATCGCGTATTTATATTTCAAAGAGATTTAAACAAACTATTCATATTTCAAACAGATACAACAAACGTTTTTTCTGAATCAAAATTATAAGAAGATTGATCTGATATTATGCCTAGAACATAGTAAACGCAGCATTTGTTCGATTTTTAAATTCAAAATAACAGTTTCGCACAAAAAAAAAAATTAAGTTTGAAGGCTTTCGTTATATCGATCGGGGATTGTACTCGTAGTATAGAATTAAACCAAAATCCTATAGGATAGTCGTCCAACTCCAAAATTGACTTGAATCTAAAACTTTCACGTTAGCCCCACAGTACAATTTTATTATATTAAACTATCAAGCTAACGCCCACGCAGCAGCCACCCACCGCCTCCATCAAAGTCAATACTTTCCAGAGAAACAAAATGTCACCGCGTTCCTTACCATCTCAAGTCGAATAGACAATTTATACAGACAAACTAGGATCAATATCAAAAGCAAATGTTCTACAAACACAACGCAGTTTCAACTTAAATGTAAAGCTGGAGACTGACTTGTAACGTTTTGGTGTAATGTATCAAGTTTTTGTTACAGCTCTTACATATATGCGGTACGTTGACAACGGCAGAGGTAACTGCAGCCCTGGACGCGTCTGTGGCAGCCGTCAACATGTCAACTTTGCTGAACTTTGAAGTTGACATGTCAACGATTGCCGCTGACGCATCGACGGCAGCCGCTGTCGATGCATACCGGCTGCCGTATTTTAAGTAAAAATGGAGCACACTTGAGCCAAGGATTTGAATGATACATTGATTACAAACACGCTTAATTTTAAGTATGGGAAGTCATCAAATGACTTCTTCCGCTCTTTGCAGAAATTCAAATTCAAATTGTTTATTGTGGTACACAGGTAAAAATATGATGTTACAGTTTATAAAGTACATCTATGACCCGCCTTTAGGCATACAATAATTTAAAGACTTATGTAACATTAGTAGCTAATAGTCAATAAAAACAGCAGAGCGAAATAGAGTGTCAGACTCTTACTGTCTAAAACCCATCCATGTTCCTTGTAATGCTTTCCAGGGCGCGGTAACTCTTTCGAACAAATTCCTCAACCCTAGCAGCCGGGCGGGCCCCGTCTAAAACACACGCTACAAGTCACTCTGTGTCGCCGTATTGTAACAAGATCGCGTCGAATGTTACAAACAAACGGTACAAGTCAGTCTCCAGCTTAATAGATTCGTTTACAGCTCGAGATGGTACCATTTCGTGATTAAATGCAAATTTCTAGTTTAAGGTTTGTACAGAGTACGTGTTGAACATGTTCCAGTTGTTTTACAAATTGGCTTGGTAAGAGATAAAGTGTTTTAGGTTGACATTTAAGTTGGTTAGCTATTTTAGTGGTGTGTGGGTGGTTGTGATGTCAAAGTCAAACTTAAATAATTTGTTTCAATTAGGCCGTCCAAAGGCACTTTTGAACGACTTTTACAAGAACACAAAAATAATTAAATCTAGTTGCCTCTCCCAAGCAGTCTCCCGTTAATCTCGTGGTCGCAAGCGCGACTGCTAAGCGTGGTGTCCTGGTTTCGATTCCCAGGTTGGATCAGGGGTTTTTCGATTTTTCCATTAGGTACAAAAATCTCAGTAGCAGTCCGGAGTTTAGATGTTGGTGGTGTTACACCGTGGGTGCATCGGAAAGAACGTCGAACTGTTTGTGATGTGTTTGAGCACACACTAGTGCACTATAATATCCCCTGCGTCCTAGTTCTCATTGAGATTAGCCGCCGTGATCTTGAATTATTTTACTATTATTTTAGTGGTTGGTACGCCATTAAAATAAGAAGTTCTAAGTTATGAGGAGAACTCATAGATTAGAGGGTAAAAAGTATAGAGGTAATAATAGGGTAAATGTTAATTGAATTCGTCGGGGTCAAGTAAAGGAATTGTTTAAATAAGGGTAGGTAATTGCGTAGTAAATGTGTCTCGTGTATATTACACGTGTAACTGTAGATTTTAGCCTTATAACCAAAAGTTTTTGATGTCTATAATATTTCTTTTTTTATTGTAACTCTCAGTAAAAGTAACTATTTGCTTCTACTTTTTTTATGTATACTTTTATTATACGTGGTATAAAAGACACTTAACATAGCCATTAACTATGCGTACGACCCATCAAACTTTGAGCAAATAGACTTTTTGGGTCTAGAACAAAAAAAAAATCGCAACGGATATTGTAATTTTTTTTTTAACCTTAAATATTTCTATTTATTTTTCTATATGTTAGATATCAGAACGCCGATTCGCGCAAATATTTTAATTAATCCTACTACTATTATAAAGGCGAAAGTTTGTATGTATGGATGTATGGATGTATGGATGTTTGTTACTCTTTCACGCTTAAACGGCTGAATGGATCTGGATGAAATTTGGCACAAAGATAGATTATAGTCTGGAATAACACATAGGCTACTTTTTATCCCGGGAAAATGTACGGTACCCGTAGGATAACACATCAACTGTGACGCGGACGAAGTCGCGGGCAGAAGCTAGTAGGTATATAAAACCTTAAAAATATAGTCACAATCTAATCTAACGACAAAAAAAAAATTGAGATAGGTAAATTGGCAGTGTTTTTCAGATTGAGACTGAAATTAGATTCAATTGACTGTCGACACTTACTACTGTATGAACTCTAGTCTAAAACAAAAGAGAGCCATTATAAATAGGTAAAGTTTGTGAGGTTGTACTGAACCGTTTTTGTTTTTTTTTTAATCATAATAAATAATAAATAATCGTATGTAACGTACATAAACTCACGCCTTTTTCCCATGGGGGTAGGTAGAAATCACAGAACGCCACCTGCTACGATCCTTACATACTACTTTCGCCTCGTTCACTTTCATACATCTGGTCACACAAGCACGCCGGTTACGAGTACTGCACACTCGACCTGGACTTATACTCTGGAGACTTCCCGAGGTCGCATAAGCAATAATATCGATGTGGCTCAGGAATTTGCAACATTCTTTACAAATATCCCAATTAAAACTACAGAAACCTTAGACTCCTCGCCTGCACTTGCTATAGATTTATTGAGAGCGAATGTTTCAGCCTGCCCTAAGGAGTTTAAATTCAATCATATTAACCCTGTGGATGTTCTAAAGGCTTTCAAACAACTTAAGATCAAGGTTACAGAGGATATGTGGGGCATGTCCACTAATGTGTGTAAATCTATTATTGAGACAGTTGCACCCTATTTAGCTTTAATATTTAACTTGTGTATAGATCAAGGGGTCTTTCCGACATTAATGAAGCACAGCAAAGTTGTACCCCTATTTAAATCCGGGGATAGCAAAGACACCAATAATTATAGACCTGTTTCGGTTTTGCCGGTTTTCAGCAAGGTGTTTGAAAAAGTGATCCTCAATCAAATGCTTAATCATTTTAACTGTAATAACATCTTACACGATCAACAGTATGGTTTCACCAGAGGACGTTGTACTACCGACGCCGGTGTGACTTTAATTAAGCACATCTTTGATGCATGGGAGGACTCACAGGATGCCATTGGTATTTTTTGCGACCTCTCAAAAGCATTTGATTGCGTAAATCACGACACGCTCCTCTTGAAGCTAGAACATTACGGCCTCGGTCAACTAGCCCTTAGCTTATTGAAATCGTATTTAAATGATAGATTACAGCACGTTCAAATAAATGGTGTAAATTCATCAGGCTTAAAAGTAAAGATGGGGGTTCCGCAGGGTTCAATATTGGGTCCGTTCCTCTTTTTAGTATACATAAATGATTTACCTCATTTACTGAAAAACCAACCTAAAATGGTGTTATTTGCTGATGATACTTCATTGATTTTTAATGTAAACAGACGGGCACAGCACCTTGACGACGTAAATAACGCTATGCTTAAGGTTCATAATTGGTTTACGATAAATAACTTAGTATTGAATGAGAAGAAAACTAAATGCATTAGATTTGCGTTACCGAACGTTAGAAGTAGTGCATATAACGTTATATTGAATAAGGACATACTGGAATTCGTCGACAAGACAGTTTTCTTAGGAGTTACGCTCGACTCAAAACTGCAGTGGGGTCCTCACTTAACATCTCTTGCAGGGCGGCTAAGTTCAGCTGCTTACGCTGTCAGAAAAATCCAACAATTGGCAGACGTGGATACCGCGAGACTAGTCTATTTCAGCTACTTCCATAGCATCATGTCTTACGGTATTTTGCTTTGGGGGCGGGCTGCAGATATAGATTCTATTTTTATTCTGCAAAAGAGGGCTGTCAGAGCCATCTATAATCTTTGCAGACGCGAATCTTTAAGAGAATTGTTTAAAAAAATTAATATCATGACGGTGCCTTGTCAATATATATATGAAAACATTATGTATGTTCGGAAAAATCTTCATCTTTTTAATAAAGTTGGTGATAGACATAATTATAATACTAGAAATAGGAACAAATTAGATCAACCAAGTTTTAGATTGTCAAAAGTACACACTTCTTTTATGGGGTACTGTGTAAAATTTTATAATAAAATACCACTCAATATTCTCGAACTAAATGAGAGAAAGTTTAAAACATGCATAAAACGCACACTATGTCGTCAAGCATATTATAAATTAGAAGACTATATAAATGATAAAAATGCTTGGCTTACTGCTGGTCCTGCTCCACAGACACTCGGGCTCACAAATTAATATGCATATTTTACAAAAAGGAATTATGTTTTTCTTAAGCACCTTTTTTATTGACTTTAATAACGTCTACCGTTATTATAATTCTTATTTCTTTTTTCTTACATACTACAGTTGATTCGTTGAATAGGTTCACTGATAACCTTAGCTTTGTATAATTGAACATAATTTATTTCAATATTGTAAATGTGAGTACCATGGAGCCTTAATTTATTTGTTAAGTTACTAAGTATGCGTTGGACACTAAGCATGGCAGTGGAGAGCTTTGTCATGCTCACTTTAATGTCTCGCTGATGGTGGCGCGTGCATTGGATCGTTCGGTTCCCTTCAAGATGGTCGAGCTAAATGGTGCTGATGCACGCGTCATGCTCGTGAACGGGTGCTGTCAGTTGGGATTGGTCATCTCTTAACTGCCATGGCTTACATTTTTACATTTTTATTATTATATTTTATTGTTTTATATTCACCTTCATTGTTTTCACATATAGAAGCAACCACTATTTTTGTAACCAAGTTTTTGTAAAAACCAAATAGAAAGAAAAGAGTGTCCATGGAGTTTCTTGCTCGTTCTTCTCCATAGAGACCTACGTTTTGGAACGAGCAACTAGCTTCAACTTTAACTGTAACTTCTTGACAATTCAAAAGTGCCTGTACATGGTCTAATTGAAATAAATGCTTTGAATTTTGAATTTTTGAATTTTTGACCTTTCCAAAAATAAATAGCCACTTAATTTGTGTGAATCGTAGGCTATATAACATCACGCTACGACCCACTGGAGCGGAGCAGTAACCAAAGACTTAACGCAAGGCGGGTAAAATAAGCCACGCGGACGAAGTCATGGGCAGTTTGCTGGTAATAAACAAAAAGACACGTACGATTTTCAAAAAAATAATCCACTATAAAGGCAGGCCATAAACAAAAAAAAGTCTCCATTCCAAACGTGACCTTATAAAAATGTAAAAAATAGCACCTGATATCACTGAAAAAGAAACAGATACCTTAAGAATTCTGTACCCTATTCTGTAAGTGGTTCGTTCTAAAATCTTTTATAATTGCTCTGCGTCCTCTCCGAGGGGCTTAAGGAATTCCTTTTTTAAATTTATTTTATTCCTGTTATTTCGTTTGAATTGTTCTTTTTTTTTGTAGAATAAGAAGATTTATTTAATATGGAATTTAGTTTTAAGCTACGGTTTTTTGGTAACATGGAAAAATACTTAGTTTCGTTTTTTGTATAAATTTTTGAGCTCAAATTTATTTGGACATAAAAAGTATTTTAACCAGGATTTTGTAAAAATCAAAGTGGAATTCACTGCCTGCCTCTCTGTTCCCTGATGAGTATTATCTGGGTATCTTCAAGCCACGTGTGAACCGGTTCATCCTAAGCAAATGTGTTCCAACTTAGGTAACATTATCACTTACGAGTAAGACCAGGTGAGATGCGGTCAAACGCAAGCCTTTGATTAAAAAAAAAAAGTGAATAAAGTCTTTCTCGTTCCTCTCGGTAGAAGCCTGCCTACTATTTGGGAGGAGCAACAAGCTTCAACATTCTGACCAACAGACGGAGTCCTTGACAATTCAAACGTGCCTGTATTTAATAACGTCAAACTAATTTATTCCGCTAAATGTGTGACAATACTATGTAGTAACAAAAGGTCAATGTGGCTATACTCATAAAATTTGAATTTGGAAAACATTAAAATCAGCATTTTGATTCGAAAATCGTTACAATAACTTCGTCAATACTCGTTTTCGCAAACCCAAATCAATGTACAAACAAAAATGCACCTTAAGACTTAGTACACTGGTTCTGAAAGTTCTATTAACGTACAAAGGCCTGTTTGTGGCTACTCTTTAATCAACAAGTAATAGGAAACCACAGTAATCCAATAGTCTATTAAATTCTGCGGTTACTAAATTGACAGTGTTATTTTATGTTTAAACTGGCAAAACGTCACTTCTAATAAAAAAAAAACCATACCTATGTATAAAACTTTAAAGCAATCCATCGACTACTTTTCGAGTTAAGCGGACACAAACATATGGAACCTATGGACGAGCTTATGCCCGCGACTCCGTCCGCGTGATTGCCGGTTATCAAGAGGATTTACTTTACGTTGTACTCCAATCCTTTCTTTTAATAAAAGTAACTTAAGTTACTCTTAACAACATCAGTATCACATTGATTCTTGCTCAGTATCGAACCCACAACCTCACCCATGACAGAGTCTTAACCGGTTAAAATTGATGATGACCCAGTGATGACCCAGTGGTCGTCACGACATACAATTTTAACCTAAAACAAATGAAAGAATGATTTTTAAAACATTAGAATGGAATTAGTTGCTGTAACCAATTCCATTTTAAGGCTTTTAAAATCTCAAGATAGCCTTAAAAACGTGACGACATAAAAAGTCTACAAAAGGGATTAAACAGCATCAATAGATAATTTATAGACCACTCTACTTGATACCTGATGCTGAATAAATTGTTCAGGCTATAAAGTGTTCACGATGAAAGATTATTTTAATTTACTGCTAACAAAAACTTTTATGTTCTTTTTTATTGGCTGTTATACAATTTTAAACCTTAAACACTAGAGATAAAGATGAGATTAGGTTTTGTTGATGGAGTAAATTAAATGCTTCAGTTAAGATTTTATAGGTAGCCTTCAGCGGTTTGATCGCATCGTCGCAGGTTGATGGTAGGCTATCTGTTGTTTTTATAGACCTAGATATTATAGGTTATCGATGAATTATTTTAATATGGTGTAACCTTGTTGGTAACTATATTTTCGAGCCGTTTGGGGTGGAATTGTCCAAAGGGTACGTTGACACTTCCCGTGACCCAAGAGCTGACTTTTACCTTAGCTAGAGGTTAAGCATAACCATCCAACGTGGCAATGTCGCCAGTCAGCACGTTTCCAGTTGACGGCAATGCTGAGGAATTTCTAGATGCCATTTGGTTTTAGTGTCTTTTTTGTTATTTAATTGTTATAGGTTTTCTAATTTGTAAAGGGTGTGAATATTGTACCTATATCAAAAAAAAATAAAAAATATCAACAACGAATGACTGCAATAGAAATAAAAATATACCATCACGCCTGTATTCCCCGAAGGGTTAGGCAGAGGTGTACCAATGTACACCCACAGTTCGCCGGTATGGTCTATTTAGGTCCCATGCAATAGGGGGCGAGCCTATTGCCATTAACCGGGCACAAATACCGTGTCCATAGGCAGCGGTAACCGCTTAACATCAGGCGGGCCGTTAGCTTGTTTGCCACCTACAGTGGTATAAAAAAAAAAAAAAAAAAAACAATCCAAACTCCGAGCTGCTACTGAGAATTTTATAGAAAAACCCAATAACACTTGCACAGCAGTCGCACTTGCGACCACGAGACCAACGGGGCAGTTCGCGGGGGTGGGAGAAATAAAAATATTTAAACAAAATTTTAGGAGATACTAATTTTTGAACAAGAGTAATTAAAATAATAATGTAAATCGCACACGGCTCTTTACAAAACATAGGTGTGTGTAGTACATTTTATTCACGAAATTTTCTTCTAAGTACTATTTAGTATCCTATCCTTATAAAATTTGCATTCCTTTTAATCATTGACTATTTTGAAACAACATTATCGAATTAATAATCACCAAAATTTCATACAATACATGGTTTTTTCCAATAATATTAGTCAAGCCAGCAATTTGCGTTATCGGACCAACAAGGGAATAATATCGGAACTAACCTTAACATGTAGTTTACTATAAAGAAGTCTGTATTAAGGTGCGGACACATCGCATATATTCGTGAGTGAGTATTTATTATCAAGAATTCTGAAGTGAGTATTCACGTGGATACAAAAATTCTTGTGCATGTTTTTTAGACCTAATTTTAGTTGCTATTCAAAAAACGGCGGTGATCACAAATAAACTTTGAATTCTAACTCCTTTCTAATACTTAGTTCAGCGTGCCCACTGTAATGGGGGCCTACTCTCATCTCTTAAAACAGTATTGTTTTAATATTTATTTGCTTTACGCACTGTTGGATTTACAACACTCAGCTCAGCGCCGAAAGTTGAAAATCCTACAACTACATAAAGTTACAAAGTAATATTAAAATGGTACTGTTTTAAAAAACGGTGATACTTATACCACCATTTTTTAAAACAGTACCACAGTAGTAATATTTACGTAAAGCCTACCTTTCGCAAATGTTCGTAGGCGAATGCTCGCGGTATAGCCGCATCTTTACACAAATTGGACCGGGTCGACCATATTACCAAATAATTTAGCATAAACTGGCCAGCTCCTTTCATATTTCTATGTAAATTGGAAATGAAAAAAATAAATCTGACCCCAAGTTCTACTAATAGGGGAAATGGGTGTTCGGGAAATTGGCCTGAAGGTAGACTCAGTAACTAGATTTAGGACAATTACTTAGGGTAATGATTACAATATCAAGCTTAAAAATATTCTTAGTATAAAATTTAAATATTATATTTTTATAAAAAATCTTTGCCCTACACTAATTTATCTTGTATCGTGGGCATGTTTACATATTGTACATCATTATGTTACAACATATAATCCTAATTATCACAATTGTACAACCAATACTTACATAAGTAAGTCGTGGATTCTTTTTTTAAAATTCGAATTTAAGAATGCATGACTTCTTGCATTCTAAAATTAAAAAGAAAATAATCCGTAAAGCAAGCTCTTTTCCTAGACCAAAAAGCGCGCTAACCCAAAAAACAAAAGAAGTCGAAACACAATACATGAATCCGTATTCCAAAAACGAATATAAACAGTTGACAGCAACAATAACATCCTATTTATATTCATCAGATATCCTCCTCCAGTGGGGTCTTAAAAAGCCCCGGGCGCAAATAAAACCGAGTTCTTTTTACCGGCGGCACGTGGGGTCCAACTTCGGATTGATTCGGCCTAATTCGGCTTTACGGGGTCTGTGTAACGAAATTTACAGGCACTCACGACGATTTGCAACGTGATCTAGTTTGCTCTGGTTATAGAATTTCCGCCATATTGAAATGTTTTCGGGTGTTTTATGATGTTTCTGTGCGGTTTCGGTATTTGAATGTTGGTTTCGTTTTTAGGGTTCCGTACCCAAACGAAACCCTCTTATTAAGACTCTGATGTTTGTCTATTCGTCTGGCACAGCGCTGTATCTTTTTAACCGTAATAGGTTGACACTTAAAAAAAATTATAAAATGTATTTTAATAATTATGGCCGGTAAGTATAACACTAAATAATAAAAAATAAAATAAAGTAAAACATTATAGGGAGTTGTTAAAGTGTTTTTTTTTCGCAAAATAAAATTATGAAGTACCCTATGGTGGTACGGAATCCTTTGTCTGACTCGCACTTGACGGTTTTTTCTATACCACCAATCAATTCGGCTGGAATAGCCACGTAGACTCAACTTCTGATTGGTTTCCAAAAATAGACTTCAGAAATCTTTGAATTGATAGGAATATACTTTCGTTTACAAAGTCTTTGGGAAAGTATTTTCTTACAAACGTAAAACAATTTAATTGGTTACTCTTCTAGATTACGGAGCTCATGCTCACGGCGTTTTTCGAACGCGCGTATGAAAAACGTTGTGTCGAATTTAAGTTCAACTAAATATCCTACTAATACTGCTAATATTAGAAATGCGAAAGTTTGTGAGTATGAATGATGGATGGATGGATGGATGTTTGTTACTCTTTCACGCGTAAACGGCTGAACGAATCTGGGTAAATTTTGGCACTGAGGTAGACTGTAGTGCGGGATAACACATAAGATACTTTTATCCTGGAAAAATGTACGGTTCCCGAAGGATAATATATCCTTTTGACGCGGGCAAAGTCGTGGGCAGAAGATAGTCCTTTAAAACGTAGGTATGCAAAAATATATGTAAAACAAACCCAATTACATACAAATTATTTTCAATTGCAAAATGCAACCGCAGTTTTATTTTAAAAATTCTTCTTTCTGAATTAACTCAAAAACACCCAATGCATTTGGCTAACCGCGGCCCGAAATAAAACTTAACTGAGTTACCTAGGTAATTACCCAGACAGACTGACATGACTTTCGACTTAACCTACCAATTTTAAATACCACTAGCGGTTACAGCGTTTTAAACTTTGACTCGTAGGAATGTAGGCTCTTAATTGAATATCCATTATATTTTAAAATGGTCGTCTATGTGGTTAATTTACAAAAATAGTTACTTATATGACTTTCTTTTTATTCATATAAATGAAAATCGATTGCCGAATCTCTAAACAGTTACTGTTTTTTTATTGGCTCTGCCTATTTTCTGTAGACCACACCATTATTTGTTCCGTGTACGAATCGAACCCAGCATATATAGCATATCATTTAAATAATAGATAGACAGTTTTTTTAACTCAAAAATAAATAAATAACCAAGCATTATATATGTTTTGTTACCTTTTTACAAAACTACAAAGTTTTCTTGTTACCTACCGCAAGACGGTACCGGTCCAAACATTTATCGTCAAAATATCCGACTTCAATTACCCGTGAAAACTTAGGTACATTTATTAACAAAACCAACTCCATCTCAAAGGCAATTAATTAATTATTTTAAAACAAGAAGCCAATTGTAAATATCTTTGAAAAGGCCAACTGAATTCATGAATTTCTCTTTGGACTAAAATCTAACAAAGCAAGGGAGGGTAGATATTGATTTTTAAAAGTCATTAATCATTATCGAAGCTCCTTTGTTTCATTTATTTCTTAAAGGTCGAATGGTGACGTCACTGTATTATCTTCTTTTTTATTAAAAAAAGAATATAAAATATTATCTTTTTGACAGATTTAAAGTAAGTTTAATAGTTTTTTTACTGACGATATCTGATAGAATATTAATGGTTATTGGTTCTTTTGTAAATCATATTTCGTGTTGAATCATGTAAATTAAAAAAATATATAACAAGTTACAAGAAAATGTTTTTATATTGCAGCCAAGACCGAACATTGCACCTGTGTACTTTACGGGATAGACAGACTTGTAGATTAATCTTCTTCTTTTTGTTTCGATTGGTTCTTAAAATTTTTTTCCGACCAGTTTTGAGCAACCTGTATTCTTCACCTTACGTTATAACAATATTTAAATCTCTTTAATGAAAATACCTATTGACATTCTGCCCAACTCGAAAAACTAATCAATGAGACGCTATAGCCTTACTTACTATGTCAAAATCATTTTCTCCAATTATGAAATGAGTGTATTGTGTAAGTCATATGACCTTTTCAAGTGCGAGAAAGAAATTATTTTTAGATTATCATTGGATGGCAAACAAGTGGACGGCCCACCTGTTGTTAAGTAATCACCGCGGTCCATTCAGTTCAGCAATAACAGAGGCCTTGCAAATGCGTTCCCATCCCAGAGATAAAGTCAAAATATCTCATGTGCCTGAAAAACATGACTGGTAACAAAATCCCTTTCCCAAACCGGAACAATGGCGGTATTAAACACGTCATATTAAAGTGAAAGGCAAACGAGCGACTCTTAATAATAAGGACACTCCAAATATAAATACTGTCCAAGCCTTAGAGTTACTCCTACGCAAAACCAATTAAAATAAATTAGTTTTCAAAACATCTCTGTTACCTTTAAAAACACAGCTTACATTTCTTAGTAATTGGTGGTATTAAAAATGTTCTTAAGGCTTCTTGACCATTAGGGCGGAGAGAAACAGAGAAGTGCAAACAATACCAGATAAATCATTTCGTGATTTTTTATTTAAACGTTATGCAATAAAAAAGGTACTATGGTGAATTTAATGCCTTGTGCATTTTCTGCCAGTCAACTAAAATTGGCTAAAAGATAACATAAACGTTACTAAACGAGCGTAAAACAAAAAAAAAGATAAAAAAGCTCATACCATACCATCACGCCTGTATTTCCAAAACGGTAAGGCAGAGGCGTACCAATGTACACCCACAAAAAAACCTCAATGTAAATTATATTTCTAACATTGCTCCATTCCGCTTCATTGGGCAAGGCTTCAGTAAGAGAAGTTCAATTTTGTTCAATTCAACCACAAAATTTATGTAAAACTGTGTCCGCTTGTAACTCTTGTGGGTACGGTGCTTTCACACGGTACCGCTTTATTTTTGCCAGTGTTGTGGAGTTGGTTCGAAAGAGTCTGCGCGGCCCTAGAACGCAAAGAGCATTAGGAGGAACACCGAATGGGATTCAGTCAGTAAGAGATTTCCCACCCTTAAAAAAAACACTGGTTTAGTAGACAGAAACTCTTCGCGACACAACTCCTTATACACCTTGCACCTTGCACTTCTCCGAATATTCGCACCGCCTCAGTGGGTAGGTAGCCGTAATCTTTAAACCACTTGTTCGAACTAATGGAACAAGCTTTCTTTTCTTTTTGTAGGGAATATGCAAAATAAAAAATCTATATTATTTTGACTTGCTGTAATTACAAAATAAAAACTTTTAACCTTTTAAACGAATAAACCCACAAAGTATCGAACTCTGATCACTCAAAATGATTAAACGTCGAATAATCAAGGCGAATGTTTATTGTAATCAAAGCTCAGCCTATTTACATTCACAAATGGATGAGAGTTATCGTGCGAAATTGAATCGGTACCGTTTTAATATGATTTCACGGTGACTGGAGACTTTTTGTATTGTACGGATAGCTTTTGAACTTCGAATTTAAGGATTCGCGTTTAAGGATGGAGTGTAGAATAATATTTTTTTACGTAGGTACTCCTACTCGCTGTGATATACTTTCCAAGTTTATCTTAGACATCACTGACATGACTGTGAAAAATAAAACATCTGGAAGGAACTATAATTAGTACATGTCTGAAATTGGCAATTCTTCTTAAGCAAACGTGGGAACCAATATTCGTACCTTTTCTGGCTGGGAGCTTTAACCAGAAGACTCACAGTTATAGGATGGTATTAATTTTTTAAGGACTCTTAGGTTATTATGTTTAAATGGTAATTACGGGTCTTCAGTATGCGTACTTCAAGGTCAAAGACCTTTCTCATCTATGTTTCACTTAATTAGATGGATGGATGGGTATTATGCGTAAACTATGTAACGTGGGTTTTAACGCCCCGTAAGTGTAGCTCGCTTATAAACCCTCCCAACTGAAAAAACCTTTCTTTCAGGACCAAGCACTTCATACTGCCACACATCTTCACCTCGGAAGAACATCCACCTCCTGGATCACATCCAGTTCACAGAACTGCAATGGACAATCTGGAAATCTTTTACCCGATTCCATAAATGGTTAAGAGATTTACAGATTGCATATTTATATAGATTGGGGCATTCTTCATACATCCCAAAGGCAGTGCCAATGTAGAGCACTATCACAGGACATGCATCACCTCCTTACTTACCCGTCATGCACAATCACAATCATGAACCATCCAAGACCTAAACAGCTGGGTCAATACTGGTCGAACAAACAATGAGTCTATCGACACGAAAAGAAGAAGGACAAAGATTTTTCCTCAGAGAACTAATACAATCCTTGTCAGTAAGTCACCAGCTAATTGTAGAACTACATAATACAACACACTAAATAATTAATCAGTAGTCTAATATTAATTCTCGTGGCAAACAAACAGGCTAACCACTTAATAAAAGTGATTTCAACTAAACAAGCGTTTCTTTACCAAGTTCGGTAGGCAAGGTAAACTCGAACAGTTGAAAACAAAGTGCTTAAGTTAAGTCAGCTAAATATACTTAGTAACACTAATCAAAGGATGTTCATTCAAAAAGTCTTTTATCTCATTTTAGATCGTGGTAGATATCTGTTTATAAGTACCGGTGTAGTGTAGTTTGTTTATCATTGTATTTTTTATATCACTGTAAATTGTATCGTATGAAGTTCGTTTTAAGCCTGAATTTCGCTTTGACTTTGACGATGCCCCTCCAATCACATGCCATTATTTGCTTCCATCTTCGGTCTCTGTCAATCAGCGGCTATCAATTACCTTGCGAAGATTGTCGTTCTACTGACCCTAAGAGCGTCCTACCTTACGTTTGCTCAATCGCGGTCAGCACTCAAAAACCGATCAACCATATGCCTTCAACCTTGCAAGGCTTTTTTGCAACATTCTTCAACTTCTGCATAGACCTTTAGTTCATTCCAGCGATCATTTATTATGTTAATATACTAGCTTGATATTGTCCCAATGCAGGGCAAAGGCCTCTTCTCATACAGCATACAGAGAGGGCATAAGCTTTGACCACCACGCTTGCTCAAGGCAGATACACGATTTTAAATTTGTATTAGCGACAATTAAATCGCTAGTTGCGGGCAGCGCAGGACCGGCCATTGTGGCTAACTTTAGGGAATGCCTTAGTCCAGCAGTGGACGTCGTTCTGCTGATATGATCATGATGATGATTAACAACCAGGTTTCTTCACGATGTTTTCCTTTACTATAACCATAGAAGATTACTTCAGCAGAATCCAAAATGGCGACTCAAAATAACGCGTTAAAGTAAAAAATTCAGAAGCCATAACGATCGTCCTTTGTTTTCGCCGTCAACTTATAGCATCTGTCATAAATAATGTGAGTTACCTCTCACGTAGGGACGTTATATTTCTGTGGCAACACTGACATGCATCGGAAGGAAAATGGTGTAATTTTTCTTGATTTCTTGTTCGTGAAATAGAAATATCAGGTGTCTTGTGTTGTGAGTCGACTTTTTGTGGATTTACGTTGAAAGCTAAGTTAAATCATACTTAGGGAATAAGCATGACCTATTTATTTAAACTTTATGTACAAAAAAGTACAAAGGCGGACTTAATGCCTTGGGCCTATTTTTATTTAACGTCTGGTCATGGTGTGCATTGCATTGAATGATTCTGATTCAAGCGTTGATCACTACGCTTGTTCAAGATGGATTAACGATGTCTTTACAGATATTAAACATTGGGATGGTACCGACTTTCGAGAATAACCTCCTCTTAACTTGGTACGCAAACTTAAACGAGGGCAATGATAGAACTGTACAGGTTCCTCAACACTGGTCGGAATAAATTTGAAACGAGTCAATCGACATGAAAAGAAGAAGAACTAGGTACTTTTAAAAATTGATAGAACTAACAACAGTTTTTAAAAATGTTGTTTAAGGAATTAAAACTTTTACTACGAAACGGATCGTCCACTGATCAAAACTATTGTAGAAATAATGAGTGGTTTCTACTCAACGGAGCAAGGAATACCTACTTGTTGCATTCAAACAAAGTCTGCTTAAACCTAATGAGGTTTGGCAAGCAGTGAGCATGTTTTTATTATTATTGCAGTAGCAATTTGAAATTAAAGACCTACGAAAGTTGATACAAGACTTTGGAGCAGGGCCGGAGCGTGAATTTTTGGGGCCCCTCGGTTACTTGAGGGCCTACCTAATTAAGCAAACTAATTGCTATATTGTCACAAACCTGTATGCTATAATAATGTTTATGGTATTGGGAAACAAACTAGGACAATATTCGTCTATTTTGATCAGTGAGGTAAGTTTGTTGTTACAGACGAGGCTGCATCGCAGCCCGAGCTGAAAGCGAAGGCGTAATTAAGCCGAGACGGTAGTGATCAAATATACTTTTAAATTGTAGGAAATTGGCAGTTGTAGGACAGTTTTAGGCCCCCAGGCTCTTCGGGCCTATTTATAGATCCGCCCCTGTCTCAGAGCAAGGAAAGTATTTCATCTAGTATGTTTAAGTATCAGCAGTGAAAGCTACTGCTCAGCTAGAATATGATGTAAAAAATGTACGTAAGGTAATATGTATCGTAGACTGGTACATATAGAGCTTAACTTACCTTATTTACTCTTCATACCACTATAGTATCTACTTTAGTCGACAATTGAATACCAGCAACTGAATGCAATAATTAATTACAATTCAAAATAATTTGCAGTACCCACCTAATATTAAATTTTAATTGAAATTAGATGAGCCGTGTTCAATTGAAACTTAATTAATATTGTGATAGTAGTTTAATTTTGCTTACTTAGGTACCTATTTTCAATTAATATTATTACTGATTTTAATTACGCTCCTGTGGCTGTATTAGTGTACCTAGTTGGATTCCTGGGTCGCGTATGGATATTAGATTATTTTACTTGTTTTTCGCGATCTGTGTCTGGTTGTAAACAACTATAATAATTATGAATGTTACACAACGTCAATTTTAGATATTATTGTTTTTTTTTTACGGTACCCCTCACAGGGGGTTTTAGCGTATTTAATATCTAATAGAAACTACAAAAATCTACAAGAACAAAGTCAAGTTCAAAGCGTTAGTTTCGAAAACACATAGAAACAATACAATGCAAAAAAAGCATTTAAAAATATCATATTCATATGACGACCAAAGCATAAAAACGATACCACGGTAACACTAGACTGATTTCATTTACATGTATTCTTTATTTCATTCACATGATCGAGCAATGTACAGTCTGCAAAAACAATGTCCCACAAACCACAGGTAAACTTAGTCATACGTGAATATGCGCTGGGCAGTGAGTGTAACATTGATTGTGTTATGTATTGGTGTGTATGCACTTTTATTTATGTATGACATTAGACTGGTTTAATATAAATAATATACCATTACGCCTGTATTCCGCGAAGGGTTAGGCAGAGGTGTACCAAGGTACACCCACAGTTCGCCGGTACATTTTAGGTCCCATGTAATAGGGGGCGAGCCTATTGCCATTAATCGGGCACAAATTCAAACTCCGATATGCTACTGTGAATTTCATAGAAAAACCCAATAACAATTTTTGCTCGACCTGGGAATCGAACCCAGGACAGGACCTCTAGCGTAGCAGTCGTCCTTAGGACCACTGGGCCAGAGCTCTTTGTGAAGGAGCTCATCCGAGGAAGTACCACCATAACTATTTCTGTCGCAAAGCAGCGTTACTGTGTTCCAGTTTAATGGGTATGGGTGCCAGTATAATTACAACCACATAAGACATTTCAACTTTGCTTTTGGGATGGCAACGCATTTGCAAGGCCTCTAGTATTGCAGATGTATATAGGCAGCGGTGACCACTTAACATCAGATGAGCCGTCGTATTTACGTCGGTATATTTACCACAATCTATCTCAGCGCCTTTCATCCGGATTCATTCAGCCGGTTAAGCGTGAAAGAGTAACAAACATCCATTCATCCATCTACCCTCACAAACTTTCACATAATACGTAGGATACAAAAGCGAAGTAATCCCATCGGTTTTCTCGACCAGTCAACCAAAGGTGAAAAGAGATAACGATATTTTGACTAGTTTACCTTTAACTATGTATAACATTCTTTCATGCAAGAAGGTCCGGAAGGTGACCCCTTCAGCTGATATTTAGAAAGATAATATTACCTATACAAACATGAAGTGGAACAATGTTTTCATAATCGCTCCAGTTGGTTCGGACCTGTTGATTGTTTCAAACTCGTGTAAAGGTCAGAAATTTGAATGTGTAAACCTTTTCCGTCAACCTGAATGTCAATAACTATGTTATAAGTATACGAGCGATGACGTCATCAATTTTGGTTGAAATGAATTTTCGGTGTTTGGGGGAGATTAGAGTTAGGCCGTAGAATTTTTTTGCATTACCGCGATAAACATAGAATTTACCATGTGTATAAATACTTTAAAAAACGGTAATTTAAAAAAACTAAAAACCCGACTGCTATTCTTTAAAAATCCCTAAAACAAGATAAATTGTAGCAGTCGGGACCCATTCTAGAAATGGAGGATTAGTGAATTGAGAGCACATACCTATATTACATTGCAGATGGTCCCGAATGGGTCCCGACTGCTACAATTTATCTTGTTTTAGGGATTTTTAAAGAATAGCAGTCGGGTTTTTTAGTTTTTTAAATTACTGTTTTTTATTTTTTATTTTTTTAGTGTTTTAAAAGAGAAATTAATATACCCAGTATCACTCTTACAGTAAATACGAATCTACCAACACCTCTCAAGCTAAAATCCATCGAACCGTTCAGCCTGCAAAGCGAGCCAAACATTTGAATTTGGCGCCAAAAATCCGCCATTTTTTTTTTATATACCCAGTGTCACTCTCACAGTAAATACGAATCTAACGACACCTCTCAAGCTAAAATCCATCGAGCCGTTCAGCCTGCAGAGCGTGCCAAACAATTATACATACAAACTTACATACATACATACATACATTCATACATACATACAAACATACCCTCGAAAAACATAACCCTCCTTCTGTCGCAGTCGGGTAAAAAGTACTGATAGTCCCTTGGTCTGTATTTTACCACCAATTAAAAAGACAATAATAACGCTTCTGATGCCGCGATAAACATGGCCACCTATTGGGCCCAACAATTATAAGATTTTATCATCGACCCGAAAAGAAGAATTTTCTCTTGGTCTTGCACAATAGGTCACTTTGTACAGTGCCCAAAGTGTCAACACACCTATATTTTAAAGAAAATTAAAAACGCTACTTTTGCCGCGATAAACGTGGCCACTTACTAAGGCCAAGGAGATCCTAAAACAAGAAATTAATATAATAATAATAATAAAGAAAAAGAAATATTGACTCGAAAAAAAAAGTTTGTTCCTTCGCGGTATAAAAAGTTCAAGCTTTTTCTATAAAATGGGGCGGCTACCTATGTTGAGCATTGAGTGCATTTATTAATTTGAATATTTAACCTTACCACATGCCTACCTTCTGTCTACCTACCACACACCACAGTATTAATATCGTTCATTTATAAAATACTCAAAACAAAACAAAACAGGATCAGCAAAAAAACTCCCAAGAAACAAAGTAATGGTACGTCAATATAAGGCGATAAATTGTCACTTCCTGCAGTGCAGTTCATGAACTTTGTCGCTGGCTGTACTTCGTTTACGTATATTGACAGTCGCGAGTACCCGGCGACTGTCTTGTTTGCCTTGCAAGAAATAACAACTTTGTAACTGACGATCCGGAATTCAGGCGTTAAGGAGTTTTGTTTGCAAGAGTCTATTAAACTTTTCAGGAAGTAGGAAATACTTTTTTTTTAAGATGGTGTAATGTTTTAATAGAATTTGAATATAAAATGTGGAAAAATACAGACGAATCTCTGTTCTTTTTTTACATAAATTTGTGATTTAAATTTCTAACACATCATCATCTGCCTAGCCTTTTCCAAACTATGTTGGGGTCGGCTTCCAGTCGAACCGCGGAGCATGGAGCGACTGCCTATCAGACCTCCACAACCCAGTAATGGGTAATACGATACTCTTGG
This sequence comes from Caradrina clavipalpis, assembly GCA_932526535.1. Lineage (NCBI taxonomy): Eukaryota > Metazoa > Arthropoda > Insecta > Lepidoptera > Noctuidae > Caradrina > Caradrina clavipalpis. Next base: position 7,808,449 of record OW052110.1, read on the forward strand.
TAAGACTGGTTGTCAGACTTTCGGGCTTCTGACTAACAGTAACGACTGTCAAAGATCTACAAATGACAGCCGGGACCACGGCTTTACGTGCTTTCCGAGGCACGGAGGAAACTCGCTATGGTAAATGGTCACCCATCCACAGACCAACCTCGGCAAGCGTGGCTTAACCCGGGAGATCGGTCTATGCGGCTGTAATTATTTAGCCACGAGCTCCATTTAAATTTAAATTTCTAACTAAGTACACTATATTAAAATTTGACACTAGTTTCTGCCCGCGACTTCGTCCGCTTGGTGGTCAAGTATACGATAAAATACTTTTATAGTATGTGGTGGTGGTGTTTTTGTTGTCGAACCACTACTTCCAGAGATTACCTCTTACATACAACAAAAAACAAATTTTACCTCTTTGTAACTATAGATTTGATCATTTGTTTTTTAGACATTAACACAAACAAAATCTTTAAACTTAAGCATAAAAATAGCTCTTTTAAGAACAGCCTATATTCACCTCAATCTCATCACAGTTGAAGGGATTTGGTAAATCAAGGTTACAATTCAAAATACATTGGTTTACCGCATTGCATTTGTGCAACAGCTGACGATAACTACTGATGTGAAAGGTCACACACATTGTGCGTATGACGTACTGACCTTCGGTTTGTATCTGGTGTCGATAAGATAACTACACTAATGACTAATTAAGTTAATAATAAAAGTGTTAATTAACGTTACACTTTTTTTTTCAGCAATTTTAAAGTAAATAATATTAACACATAACATTACGTACCACCAAAGCTGTATACCCCAAAGGGTTAGGCAGAAGTGTACCGATGTATATCCACAGTCCGCCGGTATGTTTAGGTCCCATGTAATAGGGGGCCTATTGCCTTTAACCGGGCACAAATCCTAACTCCAAACTGCTACTGAGAATTTCATAAAAAAACCCAATAACACTTTGCTTGACCTCGGAATTGAACCCAAGACCTCTAGCGAAGCAGTCGCGCTAACGAAGCAATTTTAATGTAAAAAATATAAGTTTAATTTTATTCGTAGGTAAGTTATCACTGAATAAATATTAAGAAAATATGCTCAATACGATGTTGCATGGAGAAAAAGAATGTTCTATAAAAACTGGCCAGAAGAAATTAAGAAATATAATACAAAGCAAACAACAGCGTCTCATAAGTTTTCAAGATAAATGTTGCTGTAAAAGAACAGTTTTGCAAAACTGCGATAAAAGTTTCAACCTACCCTACAAATCGAAGGAAATAAAGTAGGTAAGTCACAATGCATTTGTAATTGAAAGCGCAGGTAAAAGGGAAACACTAAAAATAAAGCATTTGGCGATTCTGCCAGTTCCCTATTGCGCACGCGTGAAGAAGTCGGCGGCGTTCAGTGGCGGTAAGCAAGCGTCGAGCATTGCGCGCGTCGCATCACTGCTTGATATAATATATCGCGGACGAATAAACTTTTTAGTAACAGAAAACTATACGATTTGAAAGTCGAACGCAATTTTTTTTTTTCAGTGCGTGAGGAATACAGTTTTGTTTTTTTTTTTCGAGTGTTCTTTTTATGAAAATTTGTTTTTTGTGCAGTGTTTTGTTTTGTGATTTTAAAGATTGCAGTTTTGTTAAGGTTAGTAATTTTATCATTGCTTTTAAAATTACCCTATTATTATATTTTTTTAATTATACGGTAAATAATAAAATTGTATTACGGTAAGATGATTATCATTACTACCTAATTAGTATAAGATGACCCGCTGACCGTACTCTTAATTCAAATAATCTCATAGCTAAATGATTTTGGCACACAAGTTACAAAAAAAACATATTTTTCAAATTCACTTTATTAAAAAGTTAACGACTTTTAACTAGACAATACCCATTTAACGTTCTTTCGACTATAAAGCTACAAGTGGTGTCTAATTAAAACGAGTCGTAATTTTAGGGAGTTACAATTAATTGTTCAGAGTTTTTTACTGCTTTGCTCAATTAAGGAAAATTACTAACCATTAAAAATTGAAGCGTGGAATATTTTTAAGCCTCTACCCGCATTTTTTATAAAATATTAAATGTCCTCGAATTCTAACTCAGTTATACAATTAAAAATACAATTTCTTAAACTAATAGAAATATTAAAATTTATCATCATCAAATCAGCCGCAGCACGTCCATTGCTGGACATGGGCCCTTAGGTTTCCAAAAAGACCGGTTGCAAGCAGTTAAAATTAATAAGAAAATAAAAATAAAATATTATATTACAAATAACTTCAGAAGATGATCAATTCAATGCATTAATTCCAATTACTCAAAATACACAAATACAAATAGATAAAAAACAATTAAAAAAAAAATTGCGAATAGAACATAAATTATGAATTTAAACGTCAGCGGATGTCAGCGGAAAGAATAACTTCCTTCCGCGGCAATATTAAGATAAATGATACCATTATTATTAATACGTAATTATTAACGATACCCATTTATTTCCGTGAATTATTGTCATTATTAATGTCACTAGCCGGAATTTTAACGCGCTTAAATCACTTGCGCGTCGGAATTTAAAATACGAAAATTATGACGCGATTTTTCTTCTGCGTAGTCACCGAAAAAAATTAGATGTCATTTTTTTTTTATATTCTTGAACGATGGTGAATGTTAAAGAATATAAGCATCCTGTTAAATGACAGACGGGGAAAAATGGATCTTTAAAGGGTCCCGTTTTTTTTTCCTTTGAGGTTAGGAATTAAAAAAAAGAAGAGTAACTAATGATTTGAACACAGTTTTAAATCAATATTCTATTATTATACTTAAACGTTGCTCTAGAGTTCGTCTCTCAACCTCCGAAAAGTTGAATACACCTTGATAAGTATAATAGCATGATAGCGTTCTTCTACTTAAAATGAATCTTTGATGTCCCATTATTGGAAGTCGAGTATCTTCTGCCTACTTACAGTAGATAATATTAGGCAGACTTTATCAAACGATCAATATTCTCATAATTTATTCTATCTAGTCACTCTCGTTCGAAGGCAGAGATAATAATTTTCAGTTGTAAACTTTGCTATAGAATTCATTAGATAGGAATGAAAAAAAAATCTCACAATTTATTTTTTAATGACTCTGCGTAAGTAGTCTTTGGACAAAAATTGGTAAAGTAATCCGTACCATGGCCAATTCAATATATTTTAAAATTATATAAAAAAAAGTACCATCACGCCCGTATACCCACAGTTCGCCGGTATATTTAGGTCCCTTGTAATATGAGCCGAGCCTATTGCCATTGATCGGGCACAAATCCAAACTCCTAGCTGCGACTGAGAATTTCATAGAAAAACCCAATAACACTTTTTGCCCGACCTGGGAATCGAACCCAGGCCCTCTAGCGTAGCAGTCGCCCTTAGGACCACTAGGCCACCGAGGCAGTTAAAGTTAAGTCAAATTAATTATGTAATATTAAAAAAAAGGAAATATGAAACATTTGTAAAATCACCAAGTAAATTAATATTACATACGAAGTAAAAGATAAGACTACGAAATCATACTATACAAATAGACAAATACAAAAAAAAAAAACACGATACGTTAAGATAAACCATATTACCTACGTATTACATAAGTAAATGTAAACTGTCAATATTACTAACCAGTATAAAAGTAGCTTATAATTATCTCTAATTAGAGTATTGTGTTTATTCGTATAATGACAGGGCACACGTAATTACCTACTATCTAATTCAGCACTAAGGTCGGTTCAGTAACAATTACAAACCGTATAATGATTTTAACATAATCCACATTTTCATTTCTGAGAATTTATTAACTAACGATATTAGCAAAGGTCAGGATAATAAATTATGTAGCGGACTGTACCTTTCCGTTTGATTAAAAAAAAATACTCGATTTAAATTTAGAATTCTAGGCTGTAAGTACCTACACCTATTTAATAAGGGCTAACCGGTATAGGCCGTTTCTATACATACATACTATGTCCATAGATAAAAAAGAAAACAGAATAGACTTAATTTCGTTTTTAACAGTTTTCTTTTCGCGATGAGATAGTATGGAAATCTTTGCGACTGTAAAAAGTAAGATTGTCTGTCACAGAAATCATATAAAAAAAATTGACATACGAACGTACCTACCTAGTGTTATTGTAATCGATTTAAATCGATTATAATCCATAGGTACTAATATTATAAACGCGAAAGTAACTCTGTGTGTTTGTTACGCTTTCATGACTAAATCCCTAAACCGATTTTGATAAAATTTGGTACAGGGTAAGTTTGAACCCTAAGAAAAGATACATACATACATAAACTCACGCCTTTTTCCCATGGGGGTAGGCAGAAACCACGGACTGCCACCTGCTACGATCCTTACATACTCCTTTCGCCTCGTCCACATTCATACATAAGAAAAGATATAGGTTACTTTTTATTCCGTGACTTCGTGTAGGTACATCCGCGATAACCGACGTTTACGTGGACGAAGTCACGGGCAAAAGCTAGTATTGTTTATAAATAAATCATAGTTCTGTAAGCGATTCTATTACGTATGCAATTTATTACTATCAATTTAAATGCAACATTAATATGATTATATAAATAATGTAAGTTCAAATGTTTGACACTAAGTCAAACATTCAATACATAAGTGATTTTCGTCATAAATTACTGTATACTGATAGTGATATCCACATCTAACTGCTTTTAATAGCAGTTGTAACAAATCTGTAGGAATTTAGTAGTAGTAGAGCTATTTATGAAGGAGCTCGTCCGGGAAGTACTACCTCCATACATATTTCTGCCGCAAAGCAGCGTTACTGTGGTCCGGTTTCAAGGGTATGGATCCCGATGTAATTACAGGCACATAAGACATTTCAACTTTGTCTCTGGGTTGGCAACGCAAGACCTCGGGTATTGCTGATATCTATAGGCAGAAGTGACCACTTAACATCAGGTGGACAGTCATCGGCTTGTTTGCCGTACAATAATATAAAAAAGTAGAAGAAATAACTACAAAAATATAGGTAGATGTCTTGACGACCCTAAAACAAACACTTCTGGCGAAAAATAACGAGGGGTGCCGACCCCAAATGATATAGATATTCTAAAACTATGCAAAAATAAAATGTGGGTACATGCAGAATCTGTTTTGGCCCTAAACAGCATTGCTAAGCTCTTGAAAAATGGCCAACAAAAAAGTTACCCTGTATAATTTAAAAACCGAACATAAAAATCTATTTATATCCTTACCCATCACCTAGACAGAAATCTTTTATAACGTTAACCCTTCGCCGGCGGCTATGATTTTCAGTGCCCCATTTCCTTTAATTTCCTCTTACAAGTCGGGCTATGATAAGTAGACCTACTCCACGGTGGTCTAGTGTTGATAAATATACTCGTAAACGTATAATATCCTATCCTACTACTATTATAAAGGCGAAAGTTTGTATGTATGGATGTATGTATGGATGTTTGTTACTCTTTCACGCTTAAACGGCTGAATGGATCTGGATGAAATTTGGCACAAAGATAGATTATAGTCTGGAATAACACATAGGCTACTTTTTATCCCGGGAAAATGTACGGTACCCGTAGGATAACACATCAACTGTGACGCGGACGAAGTCGCGGGCAGAAGCTAGTTAGTCTATAATTTTGCTACTGAGAAGGGTAAAGGCCTCTTCTCATATAAGATAAGAAATGAGCATTTTGTAGAAGCTCATTCCGTTAATAAACATGTTTGCGTACTGCGTGTTGTTCGAGATTATGAAACACTGGTTTTTAGCCTTGACTTTGTCCGGTAGGCAAACATACATGCATAAATTCACGCCTTTTTCAAAATCATAGTCAAATCATTTATTTGAATTAGACCATTTTTTTTTAAAGATTGGAAGTCATAAAATGGCTTCCCCCGCCCTAGTGTCTTTCTAGACTTTTACTCACTAAGACCCATCCGTGTTCCTTCTTGTGCCCTTTGCGTTCCTGGGGCGCGGTATCTCTTTCGAACAACCCGCAGCCCCGGCAGGCATCGGCCCCTAGTGGCCCCTCCGAATGTTTGCTGACATCTCTTTGAGGCGCGCGTGGAGCACGAACGCGCCGCGGACACGGTTGAATTAGACCATTAAGAACGTCATTTACAAGAAAGAAAGAAAAATAATAACTTATTGTGTCTATTTTTCATTATAACTTTTATGGATGTTCAAATAACAATCGTACACAAATGTGATATTTAGAATGAATAATTCGAAATGACATAGTCTGTGGCATGGTTTTCAACAATGCCATATTATAGATTCTATTGAATTCGGCTTAAAACCCCTTCAGACGTGTAACTCACGTTTGCTCAGGTACCTATGGCTCAAAACTAGGACGGATTACATACCTATAGCAAAGTTTAATTGGGTTTTTGTCACAACTGTGTCCAATGGAGCTCAAAGTTCGACATAGGGATAGGAGCAGTCTACCAATTCCAGGAATGTTAGAATTACTACACATACTTTGTAGGTACGTGAATGAATTTTCGTTTTAAATTGGATTAAATTCCGATTCTTTGGAGTTCTTTTTTTCAAAATATTCCGCTACTGTACTGTAAGAATTTTACACGTTAATTGATGTGTAAATGTAACTATAGCAGGGCACTAGGTATATCATTGTGAGTACATTTAGGTACGGATAAAGATATAAATTTTGCTCAAAAGAATTTCAAATTGACTCACAGAGAAAATTTAAATAAAATATTGATAATTATTATGATTGCTTATGTGTCATTAAGCGCAGCTTACGATAAAATACTACCTACTGTTATTTTTAATAATTATGTGACTTAAAAGAAAACAGTTAAGTTAGGAAAAGATATATCTGCCGCAAAGCAGCGTTGCTGTGTTCGGGTTTGGTATGGATGCCGGTGTAATTACGGGTATTTATGACATTTCAACTTTGACCTTGGGATAGCAACGCAATTTCTTTTTTTTTAGAATAATATACACAGACAAATTTTAAAAACAGGTGATAGGAATACAATACAATAAGCATAGAGAAACAAAAAAAAATTGCAATGCCTCTGGTATTGCAGATGTCTGAATAGGCAGCGGTGATCAGTTAACATCAGGTGGGACGTCGGCTTGTTTGCCATCAAGTGTTATTTACATAAGAAAAGTAAATAAAAGCACATTCACCTTCCATTTCAATCAGCACCGTTTATAAATTAATATCAGTAAGCTATTGTCAATTAAAATAGAAACTCAGCAGTAAAACGTCACTTTGCGGGTTTCCGAACGGCAGCCAATTCCAATTTGCATGCTTAATGCCTTCGTCATCGTGCGACAGATTATTTTATTTCTGAACGAACGAGTGTAGAATACTTTTTGTTCTCTTTATCATGGATAATTTTAAATTTGAATCTTCATTGATATTCTTTGAAAATTGAATTATACGCGTTTTTTAATAATATCAATGAAAATTGGTAATGTTTTTGATCAGTTAAGATTCCAGAAGCTCCATTTTGACTTCAAGAGAATTTAACTGGAATTCTCTGTATTTTATTTTCTCTAGCCGGTAATATCCTACTAGTAGGCTTCTTCCAAGTCCTTCCAAATATTATTTTCTTGCGCCACCTCGAAACCAGCCATCTTGGTGAGAGCCTAGGTTATCTCTCCACCTCTTCTTGTATTTAAATCTGTTAAAATAATAAAATCCACAAGTGATAAATAAAGGGATTATTTCTTTTATTTAAAATATTTTAAGTTTTTTTTTAAATTAAAATATTGATATTTGAAGTAATATCTTCAAGCCCTCTCATTTAGGTTGGTAACGAATTTGATAAGTAGTACTGTAATTATGCAGCGCCAAGAAATGCTATGAGTATTTCATAAATTCGATGGTATTTATTGGGTTTGATACTTTGGAAGCGTTTTCGTTGTAAACCGTATTTGAATAATTGATTTCCCGCAGCTTAATGATTTCGTCTTGGTAGCAATAGATTTATATTTTTTATTTTATTTATATTATTTTGGATTTGTGCCCGGTTAAAGGCAATAGGCTCGCCCCCTATTACATGGGACCTAAATATACCGGCGAACTGTGGGTGTACATTGGTACACCTCTGCCTAACCCTTCAGGGAATACAGGCGTGATGGTATATATTTTTTTTATCTAAATAAAGAATGACAGATAAGAAATTGTGTTAACTATACACATAGTATTTGGTTGGTATCCAGATAATAATAATAACCTTCAATTATTTTGAAACATTTTTTGTTTTTAGTTTATTCTACCGCAGAAAAACAACTTCCAATACTTCACCATGACGTATTTATAAGAACAGAAACACAAAGCTAATAAACTATACCACATATTCAGTTAATATCCAGATGGCCATGATAATGATCAATAACTTTACTCATTCTGTAGGTTATTACAATATGGCGAACGGAGTAATGAACTAATAATTATGTTATTTTTAGACGTCCATTGATGGTTGCTAATGTAGGGCGAGCGGTCGGGTCAGGCTTCTGATACAATACACGTGCCAGTAATAAAAAATATATAAATAAATTAGTAAATATAAATGTACCATCACGCCTGTATTCTCCGAAGGGTTAGGCAGAGGTGTACCAATGTACACCCACAGTTCGCCGGTATATTTAGGTCCCATGTAATAGGGGGCGAGCCTATTGCCATTAACTGGGCACATATCCAAACTCCGAGCTGCTAGTACTGAGAATTTCATAGAAAATACCAATAACACTTAATAATAAAAAAATATGGTTTTAACGATCTCTGGTCAAACTATGAATAGACACCCAAATGTCTTCTCTGCCTCTCCTTCTTTTTCTTTCTGGTTTTGTCTGCCTCTTCAATGAAATGCCAAAATGTTATCTGAAGAAAAACAAAATTAGAAATTCACTTCTCAAGTACAACACTTAAGCAAAAATGTTTTGCAACATTGTTGCCAGCAACATTTGATGTTAGAAGATGTTCTTGAATACGGAACATTACAATATCGCGCAATACTGCATCATAGTTTTTTTCAACACAAAAACATGTTGTTAAAACAATGTTTAACAACTTTGTTTTCCATTGAATATGGAACTCATCCTGTTCAAAGTGTGGTTCTACTTGTAGTTATAGTTTGTTTCTTATGTACTTACACATTCTTAAACTATTGTTATATTGCAAACTGGCCTGCGATAATTTTAAAAAACAACAAACAAAAAAACAAAGCATTTTTTTTTTTTTATGACGACTCTTATTTTAACACCAAAATGGTTTAGGATAGCTGCAGCAATTATTTAAATTAACCAATTAACTTTCAGCAAATCAGCAGGACGCCAATTGTGGGAAGAATTCGTAAATGCGGTGAGCGACAGTCCTTACCTTCCGAAAATGGAAATGACTGTAATTAATCAACTGTATATCAACCTTGTTCGGAACAAAATAGGGTTTGTTTTCCGCTGGCACAGACTACAATTCTCTTGGCAGAGCTCGGTCGAATTTGTTGTGACCATAAACGAGTAACGCGTTTACGTTTTAAAACGTTTCGTGCCCTTGAGGTCTTGTACTAAAAGGTTTACAATGAGTACACATTCCTTTTTGTTTGAATTAAGAAGTTTTTATTACCGACAGTAATATGATTGTTATTGTTAGGCATAATGTTTACCTTAAGTGGCGTTTAAAATAAGACTTGGGCCCGTTTGCGCCAGAGACGATTATTTATGTTGAACTTTAAGTTAAAAGCTTTTTTTTCTTGCTTGTGTCCTGGACCCTTAATTATTTTTTCCAGCCAGTATTGAACAACCTGTACAGTTCTATCATTGCCCTCGTTTAAATCTTAGATGGTGCAAATGGTAATAGCTAACACGGGCCTATTTGTATGACGAATTTAGAAGACACGGTTAGCGCAGTGGCTGAGCGATTGGTTATGGTTGTAAACTTACTCACAGTACAGATTCCAAATAACGTGCAACGAATTGTTTAAAAAATGATTTTAATTTAACCTCGTGTTAGCAACAAAGTCAAAGTTAAGTTTTGGGGTAAGTGGACCTTAAAATCCTATTATTATTATATTGAAACGTTAAAAGAGAGTACCTAAGTAACTCTAAATATATCTGTCCTCATTTGTTTGAAATCAGCAATTATACCTAATACCAAGCAATGACGTCACAGCCTTTCTATAAACCTCCCAATCGAACATAACGACTGTAAGATAAGCAAGTTTTATTTTCCCTTTTATTTCCGATTCACTGGAAGTATCATTTTCGTCCTACGTCTTAGGCATTAAAACCTTTGCTTCCTGAGCTAGATCTTTCGAAACATGTAAGTCTATGCAGACGAGCGATTAAAATCAATCGTTGAATGAGAAACTTTGACAGACCTGAGATCTTATTTTAAGAACTTTTTTTTTTCGTTTGCCTACTGACTGCTTCCTTAGCCTAAATATACCGGTGGAGTGTGGGTGTACATTGGTACACCTCTGCCTAGCCGTTAGGGGAATACAAGCGTGATGGTGATGTTAAGAACTTTTTCTTCCTCTATCCATTTCTCCTGTAGTGCAATTCTCTAAAATGCAAACTCGAAAACGAGTCTCACTAAAGTAATCGCGCTCACTTCGATAACGAACCAACTTGTCCTTGGTTTAGTATTCGTCCGTCGTGATGACGTCACCGGCGTGATCGTGTTTAACAGAATACCATTTTGTAATCTCACTACGGATTCAGCTTTCGAATTACGAAGTGAGGCTTAGAGAATCGTACTGCTGTTTCATAGATGTGTTTACAATCATTCGAAAGGCGTAAGCACGTGCGCGTTTCGTACGGTTGGTAAATAAATGAAAAACAAATATAATGCATGGTAAATTTTAACCCCATAGATTTCCAAAAGGACCGTTTGAAAGCGGCCTGAATCCAGCGTCTTCCTGCAGTCTTAACCAGGTCGTCCGTCCACCTTGTGGGTAGACGTCCTACGCTGCGCTAACTAGTCACCCTATAAATAAATGTATGTACGTCAAGCAGAATGAATAAGTTAAAAATTAACTGCCTCGTTAGCCTAGTGGTCCTAAGCACGACTGCTACGCTAGAGGTCCTGGGTTCGATTCCCAGGTCGAGCAAAAAGTGTTATTGGGTTTTTCTATGAAATTCTTAGTAGCAGCTCGGAGTTTGGATTTGTGCCCGATTAATGGCAATAGGCTCGCCCCCTATTACATGAGACCTAAATATACCGGCGAACTGTGGGTGTACATTGGTACACCTCTGCCTAACCCGTCGGGGAATACAAGCGTGATGGTATATTTATATTTATTTAAAATTCAAAATGATCGGTGGTCTACGTCAATCCTTACTCCCACAATACTTACTATACAACTACTACTACTATTACTCGTACAATGATAGTGTTTGGTGTCATTTGACGGTCTTAAATGTCAAATAAAATGGATTTAGATTACCATTGGAAAAACGTGACGAAGTTAGAAAGGACGTAAATACGCTTACAATGGGGAGTATAGTACTTGGCAATAGATATGGTTACTGTTCTGTTTTGACGGTAAACAGCCATTTTGATGCCGTTAAATACTTTATTTGGCTCGTGGCGAAGCGTGACGTCATATTCTTTACTTAAAAGGATAAGCGCTCTTTGGGTTTTTGTAATAAAAGAAACAGTTGAGTATCGGAATGTTAAGTAGAAATGTCACTTTGACATAATTAGTTGTACTTGAATAGACATTTTGTCAGAAACTAGAGAAAAACTAAAGACAGAGTAAGGAATGTTAGATTTGATACACTACAGTATTTACCCAGTATATGGTTAAACATAAATAATAATTTATTTTAAATATGAGTCATCATCATCATCATCTTCCTTCCCTTATCCCAAATTACTTGGGGTCGGCGCAACACGTTTTCTTCTTCCATGCCGGCTTCTCTTTCATATCATTCTTCACACAATCCATCCATCTTTTCTTTTTTGGCCTCCCTCTTTCTCTCCATCCATCCACATTTATATTCATTACTTTTTTGGTCACATTATTTTAAATATGAGTATGTATGTAAAAGTACGGAGTATCTATTCCACTTTTTTTCTTATGAAACTAGCTTTTCGAAGGACAACTATATTCAATTGTTTTTGCTTATGTTTCCAAATTGCCTTTTATTGGCTTTACTGAAATAAATAATTTGACTTTGAACATACATATAGTTTAAGCAAGAAGAATTGCGCGCGCAATAACTAAACTCTTAAAAGTAAGTGATGAAAATCCCGGTATAAGAAACTATTAATACAACAATATACATAGGTAGCTACGTACAACACTACCCTAAACTTCCAAGGCCTATGACAGTAATGTTTACCCAATACAGATATAGAGTATCAACTGCTAATCTAATCATAATAATTGCAATTGTTAAGTTAAGCCGGGTACGTGGCAAAGTTAGTTGCTTAGCGATAGTTTAAGATAATATCGCTTTAAGGTACTATTGGTTTGGTTTAGATATAGAAGAGGTAATATATACGTATAATTGGATAGTTTGTTTATGTACCAGTGTTATTAGATAAACATAATAGTAATAATACTTAGTAGTAGTCGAGCTCTTTCGAGGAAGTACTACCACCATACCTATTTCTGGTGCAAAGCAGCGTTGCCGTGTTGATGGGTGCCGGTGTAATTACAGGCACATGGGACATTTTAACTTTGTCTCTGGGATCGCAACGCATTTGCAAGGCCTCTAATATTGCAGATGTGTATAGGTAGCAGTGACCACTTAACATCAGGCGGGCCGTAGGCTTGTTTGCCACCCAAAGTTTTGGAAAAAACTTAATCTCTACATAGTATTAAACGAAGTCGCTACCCGCCGTCTTTACGCTTAGATCTTTAAACATACGGAACGGATTTCAATGCTGTTTACATCAATATATAAAGTGATTCAAGAGCAAGGTTTATACGTATAGAATATTGCGCTAAACCATCGGGAGCGGAGCAGTAATCAAAGATACAACTGAACGTGTGTGATAGTTTACTATAAATAAGTAAAAAAATATATAAAATAGTAATAAGTAAAAATACCGGCAAATTAATTATCTCACTAAAAGGCAAAGGCTTCTTCTCATATAGAGAAGATACGAGCATTGATCACACCACGCTTGCTCAAGAAAGATTAGCGATTGCAGACTTATATTTATTACAAGTCCAGGTTTCCTTACAATGTTTTCTTTACCAATGTCAGTGTCCAAGATAAATTTAGAAAGTTTATATATGAATTGAAAAAGTCACATTGATACTTGCCCGGTATCGAACTCGGTCAGAATTTATTACAGACAAAAAGACAAAAGGAGGTCCGATTTTTATTAGGTTATATTGTTGAAATATTTTAGTTATTAATGTAATTGACAAAGAGTTTAAATTGCTTTGTATTAAAGCTTATTACGTAATAACAATGAAGTAACGTTAGCGTTATAACAATATTTATTTAATGTTATAATGAATGTAGTAAGTAATACAATAGCAATTGGGCCCAATCGGATTTTTTCCCTTTTTATTTAATTTCTATTTCGGCCTCAATCATTGAGGTTGTGTATTGCAAAGCGGATTATTCTAAAACGTGACGCAAATACCAGAGCCTAAAAAAAGAGTAAAAAAAATACATTCTATGTTGCGTAACAGTGGGACTGATTGGCGTTTAGTGGTTATACAAAAACAAAAACATTTTAACATACCATCACGCCCGTATTTCCCGAAGGGTTAGGCAGAGGTGTACCAATGCACACCTACAGTTCGCCGGTATGTTTAAGGTCCCATGTACCTAATAGAGGGCGAGCCTATTGCCATTAACCGGGCACAAGTCCTAACTACAAACTGCTACTGAGTCACTGCGTTGGCCTATTGGTCCTAAGCGCGACTGCTGCGCTAGAGGTCTTGGGTTCGATTCCCGGGTCGAATAAAAAGTGATACTGGTATTTTCTATGAAATTCTCACTAGCAGCTCGGAGTTTGGATTACATGGGACCTAAACAAAAAAAAAACATACCGGCGAACTGTAGGTGTACAATGGTACACCTCTGCCTAACCCTTCGGGGAATACAGGCGTGATGGTATGTAATAATACATCCTATAAAAATACAAACGTTTTCCTATTGCGGTTCGAAAGACGGATAACGTCAGTAAAGGGGGTCCGTACGGCGCCCTTTGAGTACAGAACCTTAAAATATAACAGAGCCAAAATATATCCTATCAATCCTATCTAATACTAGCCATAGGTATACCCTGCGGTGTCACCCATGTTCAAATACGACTTTGGTTACTGCTCCACTCCCATTGATCATAGCGTAAAATTCCTTCTATAGTTATAAACCTTCCTCTTGAATCACTCTATCTTTTGATGAAAACTTGATAGCAAGAACCTTGTGAAAGTCGGAGGATGCGGGCAGCGCAGGACCGGTCACTGTCGCTATCTTTAGGGGAAGATTATTTCGGATAATATGACAATGATTGATGAAAACTGTATTAAAAAATGTCGCGTGGTTCGTAAAAGATCTATGTATAGGTACAGAGAGACGCACAGCAGAAAGAGACTTTTTTTTTACTTACTACGTTGTTTTATATGTACTAGGTAGAGAGACGTAGACGAACTAAAGTCACCGACATAGCCCACCGGATTAGCAAGCTGAAGTGGCAATGGGCAGGCCATATTGCTCGCAGAGCAGATGGCCGATGGGGTCGAAAAGTGCTAGAGTGGAGACCACGGACTAGCAAGCGCAGCGTAGGACGTCCACCAACAAGATGGACAGACGACCTAATAAAGGTCGCCGGAAGACGCTGGATGCAGGTCGCTTCCGACCGGTATATGTGGACATCTAAAGGGGAGGCCTATGTTCAGCAGTGGACGTCCTATGGCTGAGATGATGATGATGAGGTAGAGAGATAGGAATTTCTCAGTAGCAGTCCGCGTTTGGAAGTTGGTGGTGTGACACCCCTGTGCCTCGAAAAGCACGTAAAGCCGTTGGTCCTGCGCCTGATCTCTCTCCGGTCGGGTCAGAGTTTAAACCCATCGGGTTATGAGAGTTAGGGAAGAGGGAGTGCACCTGTGTTTGCGCTCACACTTGTGCACTATAATATCTCCTGCGTACGTGGCTAGTGTGCATTAAGATTAGCCGCCGTGGTCGGAATCAGGCTGGAGAATTAGATTACATTACAATTTACTAAGTACGTACGGTATTTAATATTTTAAATACAAAGCGGTCACAACACATACATACAAGTACTGTTACCGAATACATTAGCGATAATAAAAATATTATAATTATATTCCAGCATAATTTTACAATAAATGTCACCTAAAACAAAACAATCACTGTTATTAATCTAAATCAGAATGGATATCGTTAATACGATAGGTATTATGGTACATTAGTGTTCAAATATAGTCGCACTGGTTTATTGTAATTAAAAACATTAGCGACTATTTTAGGCTGTGGCCCGTAGTCATTGTTTGGGCGATTTAATTGCAGGTACTTTGTACGGTGGCAAGATTATCCTTTAATCAGATGTGACATTGAGTGTTTGATTTATAGCTAAAGTACTTACCATCATTTCATTCAACTATTTTAAGATTTTTATGAATAAAATAGGTGTAATTAGTAGGTACAGTCAGCAAAAGAGATAAGTAACCAGGGTCGCCTAATATACTCAAAGTTTTTCAAAAACCGATAGAAGTATTCTAATAAATTTTGTTTTTATTAATAGAAAATAATCAATTTTTTTATTAAATTTACTTTAATTTAAAAACTACCATTGGTTTGAGAAAAAACTCCAACTATATTAGACGGTCTGGTTACTTATCTCTTTTGTTGACCGTACATGTATGCCTCAGTAGCAGTTCCGAGCAATAATTTGTGCCCATCAGTTAATGGAAATTAGCTCGCCCCTATTACATGGGACCTAAACATATTGGCAAACTGTGGGTGTACATTGGTACACCTCTGCCTACTGGTGCACATGTTTCGTAAGCGATAACTTTTTTTTTTAGTTCTAAGACATATCAAAATAAATTATACGTGTTTAATAAAACGTGTTGAAGTTTATTATGGCAAAATTTACGCACTGGTTAAAAATTTTTCCTGTATAAAAATAATCCAAAACGCTGAAGGATAGTCGCATTTAAAATTAGAAAATTGATTTGAAACGACTAATAAGTATATTTACGATAGCACGCACGTGGTAATTCTACTACAGTATCGATTGCTGTTTGAAGTGAGGACTAAAAACGTCATAATTGTGACAGTGACGTAGAAATACCATACGATAACACGTGGGAATAGCGACAGATAACTAGAAACTATATATTTTTTCAATTTATTCATTTCAAATACATACAAATATTCATTTAATTCCTAAAAAAATAACAGACGGAATGAGAATGAGAGGGAAGGTCACCTAAAGGGAGCACGGTGTACGATTTCCACCAATCGCGCGCCGGAGCGCATTTCATGCTGTGCTAAAGAAAATTCAGGCTTCTACAGAATACTTGGGGTTTATTTTTGCATGGAATTTTTACCGCCTGGAACTTAGTTAGGGCCGCGTGTATGCCGTTCCTGGCAGTATAACCCATCAATGTAGTACATTGGTGTCTTTACATCTTTTTTATTTTCACTTTTCCAAATATTTCTTCTAAATATCTTTCACGGGACCCCACGCATACGGCTCTAGTATACGTCTTCTCTCCACTCATACTTAAATATTAAGCTCTTTTTTTTAATTTCTGCCTCCACATTCGTAATTTCTCCTATATCGTGGGTGCGTTTACAAACATACTCGTACAAACTCACATAAATACAAATAGCCAGATCCGGAACTACTATCTATAGGCTATATTTTTCCATGCGGGAATCTAACCTGCGACACGCAGCGCAACAGTCATGCTTCAAATGTTCCATTCCTACATACACTTTGATGCCGAGGCGCGTCTCAAGTGTTACTCAGAGCTCTGCCTAGACCACTGTTAAGGGCGCGAATGTAATTTCCGCGCGGAACTAATATTGTGAGGTTTACCGATCATTTCGCGGGTTTCATGTTTGTGAGATGGCTTGTAACCGCTAAGATTTATTAACTAACTAGCTTATGCTCGCGGCTTCGTCCGCTTAAAAGTTGTCTACGTTGTATATATACCATCACGCCTGTATTCCCCGAAGGGTTAGGCAGAGGTGTACCAATGCACACCCACAGTTCGCCGGTATATTTAGGTCCCATGTAATACGGGGCGAGCCTATTGCCATAAACCGGGCACAAATCCAAACTTCGAGCTGCCACTGAGAATTTCATAGAAAAACCCAATAACACTTTTTGCTCGACCTGGGAATCGAAACGTATTGTCGCATTGTGTACGTTGTTTCTTTTTTTTGGTGGCGAAATCAGTAGCAGCTTGGAGTTTGAAGGTTGATGGTGAGACACCCTCGTGCCAGCAGGTAAAGCCGTTGGTCCTGCGCCTGATCTCTCCCCAGTAGTGTCATGTTGCAGTCCCATCGGACTATAAGAATGAGGTGCATCTGTATTTGCGCACACACTCCAGCACCATAGCCATATAACAAAACGATAAACGCAAACGCTGAGTAGGCTTTAATAGATCTTCAACTTTATGTGCTTGGTTTTAAGTTGAAGATCTAATGAAGATTGCATAGCGCTTTCGTTCTTTCCAGTCGCTAACGCTTAGAAATCTTTAATAGATTTTTAACTTAAGGCTCTGGGGTATAATGTTTAAAATCTATTGGTACCTATTGAGCGTTTACGATTACCGGCTAGTAGTAGATTAGCGGCTAGAGGGCCTGTAGTGCTATTCTAAAAAGTTAATTGCGAAGTCACTTCTAAAATCCGCGGTGAGATTTTAATTTCGTATTCTTACAATAAGTGTGTGTTACACTCTAGCGCCACCACATGATGGCGTAAGTGAGAAGTATTATATCGAGTGAGTATTTTGACGTTTTTCAATAGGATTTGTTATTCTGCGAAGCAAGCGTGACTATCGAGATGACTTTCAGAATAGCATAGCTGTACTGAAATATCTTCTGTGTACTTAACTAGTCTCGATTGAGATAGGCCGCTATGACTGAAATTTGCTCGGGAGAATATTATTAATACGAGAAAATTATTAAACGGTAGATCCCGTTCAGTAATTCTCCATATTTCAACCGCATATGGCGAGAAAACAGATTGTTTACAATACGTCTTGTAACCTTTCATCAATTGATTTATAACTAAATCCAACAGACATTTATTATGAGGCAAAGTACCGTTTTTACTCTGAAATAATAAACATTTAAAATTTTAGGGCCTTGTAATCTAAACAACGCGGTTCTGTACGAGATTAAGAAATAAATCGCTGTTTAAAATAGGTTAAAATCCCTAAAAAAATTGGCCAAGTAAGAGTTGGACTCGCAAACGATGAGTTCCGTACCGTACAATATTTAACGCAACATACAAAAAATACACGTTTTTAGTATAGGGAACCACTGTTAGGACTTTTATTTCATTGTAGCTATAGCGGCTATAATAATACACATTTTATGAAAATTTCAAGTGTCCCTTCGGTACGGTTCATGAGAAACAGCCCACTGACAGACAGGTCGATTAAAAATGTTACTTTTACATTATCATTAAATAGACACGAAATACCTAACACAATTCACTGCTAGTCATAATTTAAGGCAATACTCAACAGTTCATCATTTTTATCTTAATTTTAGATCCACTTCATATTTCCTTTGATATGCTCAATAATAAGGACTTAAAAATCTGAAAATGTTAATCTACTTTTGTTGCTGACTGTACAGCGGAGGCTTAATAATAGGGTTCCGTTGGCATGGAACTCTAAAAAAGCGCCAATCAGCAAGTTCATTATTTAACAGATAGAATTAATAAACAACGGACTATATATACATAAATTAATTAGGTACCTACACGCAACACATAAGTTCACGTCAGTAAATAATTAAAAAGGTGTGATAAGACAGGCTAGTTTATAATTATTAGATTATTATCGTGGTCCTAGGCTTTGTGAATTAGACGCGTGAATTAATTTAGATAATTACTTTTACGTCGCTTAGTAGTTGGGTGATGGACTAATTAAAACTTATAATTAAATGGTAATATTTGCTTGTAGTAATCAAAAGTGTGGAATAAAAAATGTCGGCGCTATAAACTCAACTTTTTTTATTTGGAAGTTAGATGACACATTAAGGTTCAATAGTCTTAATGTGTCATCTATCTTCTACATATATATATTTAACAGCGAAAGGTATTTTTTTCACTCGTTAACTCATTTTCTTCGTTTCGAGTCGATGATAATTTTATAATTTTTGGGTCCGGTAGGTGACCACGTTTATTGCGGCATCAGTAGAGTTGTTCATTTCCTCTAAAGTGCAGCAAAGATAAACAACTTGTATTTTTTTTTTAATGGATGAACCCAAAACTACTTAAACGATTTTACAAATTCGTTCACCTATATAAAGCTACATAATTGCCCCGTTGGTCTCGTGGTCGCAAGCGCGACTGGTGAGCGTGGGGTCCCGGGTTCGATTCCCAGGTCGGCCAAAAAGTGTTAATGGGTTTTTCCATTGCGGAATTTCTCAGTAACAGCCCGGAGTTTGGAAGTTGGCGGTGTGACACCCCCGTGCCTCGGAAAGCACGTAAAGCTGTTGGTCCCGACTGTCATTCGTAGATCATTGACAGTCGCTACGGATAGTCAGAAGCCAAGAAGTCTGACAACCAGTCTAACCAAGGGGTACCGTGTTGCCCAGTTACTGGGTTGTGGAGGTCTGACAGGCAGTCGCTCCATGTAAAACACTGGTATTCAGCTGAATCCGGTTGGATTGGAAGCCGACCCCAACATAGTTGGGAAAAGGTTAAGCAGATGATGATGTAAAGCTACATTATCAGCGAGTAGCATAGGCATATTTTAGTTACATAAAAATAAGGGATCCTTAAGAAAAATCACGTAGACAAAGTAGCGGGAAAAGCTACTAATATCTCCACAGCTCCATCAAATGAGAGTGTAATTTGTCCTATTATTTCCAAAGGTGACCTGGCATTGATTTCATTAAGCTAATTGCTACCACGTTTATATTCAGGAACCTTCGATTTATTAATGCCTCGGAGGTAATATTTGCTCCTAAATGAACCTTTGAAGAGACTTGAAAAGCATTGAATGCAAAATGCGATGCCATTCATTGAACTGGGTTTTTAGTCTATTGATGTAGGGCGCGAATCAATTAGGTTGATTTTCGTGTTAATTTAAGTAGGTCTGTACTGACTGTGTAAAAGGTTGGACTCTGTAGTATTTTGTAAGAAAAGGCTTCATTTCTTCCTGGGGACGGCTTATTCCTAGTCACCTTGAAAATTTTGGATGATAGAAAAATTAAAATCGCGTCATAATTTTATAATTCAAATCTGTTTCTTCTCCTTAATCTAATATTTTTTTAGTCCGTCCATTTTCCCGTACAGCAGTGCGATTCTCTAAACCTCACTTCGTGATTCGAAAGCTGAATCCGCAGTGAGATTACAAAATGGTATTCTGTTAAACACGATCACGCCGGTGGCGTCACCACGGCCAGCAAATAAACCAAGGTCAAGTGGGTTCGTTATTGAAGTGAGAGCGGTCACTTGAGTGAGACTCGTTTTCGAGTTTTCATTTTAGAGAATCGCACTATTGCTCTGCAGTTCTGTAGAGGTATCATAAGCTCCATTGGCAATTTTTGTAATTAGTTTTTTTACTTCACTTAGGTACAAAACAAAAAATAAAATAAAAATATTCCTATAATATTATACCTATCGTATAGACTACCTTCTATCCGCGACTTTTAAAGTGTAAAGTACCTACACCATTATACAATTCCTATGACACTCCCAAAAAATGTAGCTTTCCACTAGTGAAAGAATTTTTATAATCAGATAAGAACTTCCAGAGATTACTGTCACCTCTACATAAATCAGGTTAAAATATATACCTATACACGTCGCAGCGTTAATGAGGACATACCCTTACTGATGAGCACACAATCAGTTCATTTATGCGTATCTAATACTGGCAACACGCCAGTAAAATTATATGGCAACCCCTGTCAAAGGTACGTGAATAAATAATATAAATATTGTATTCTCCAATGGAGCAGGCAGGAGGATTATTTATACACAGAGTTCCGGGCCGGTGATAGGGTACAATATTATTAAACATATTTTCACAATGATGCTACTATTGGGAATTTGCTTTAAAAAACCGTGATTTTGGTGATTTGATGTGGCATTATCAGGATAAAAATAAAATCCATTCGTTCATTTTGTTTGTTAGCCTGTTTTGTCTCATTGTTTGGAAAAGGTTTCTCTTCACTCCTGCCATCCTTCATGCTTTTGTGCCTCATCCTTGGATCTTAGGGTTCGGAGAAGTGTTAACATAATAATGATTGCACTTACTTGTGTAATTATCTTTCATGTCATAAAATCACACTATAAAATGGTCAAAGATCCCAGTATCAACAGAAAAGTATTCCACTAACTTTTTGGGAACCATCGCAATCTAATCTCAATCTGTCAAAGAATACCTTTAAATTATTAACACTTTTTGATTTTAATTTTCACCGAGATTATTTTTTTTCTATATTTTAAACAGTGTTGTAAAACATTAAAACAATAAAACACACATACAATTTTGGCGATAATCTTACTGTGCAATTTGTTAACTATGATGATAGAATATTAACCTGTTGCACACTGCAACATGTTGCCAAAACAATGTTGCACAACTTTGTTTCTCAACAAATAGTTGCTTCAAGATGCCTTAAATTCTATTTTACCCCAGCCACCTCAAGTTTAGCAAGCAATCTCAGCTAACTTAAACAGATTTAAAAAATGCATGATAACTGCTTATTGCAGTCATCCAAAAGTTTTGTGCAGAATGAAGAGTTGCGAAGTTGGGGCACATCAAAACTTGTGCACTTTATATAAGTGAATTTGTTTATGTCAGTACCATTTAATTAAAGTGAGTAAGTAGATGATAATAACATTGGTGTAGTAGTTAAGGCGAGTTTGAGTCATAATAAGTGCTTTATAAGTTTATCTTGGACATTACTGACATTGGTGAAGTGAAGGAATACATCGTGAGGAAACCTAGACCTATTAATATAAGTCTCAAGTCGCCAATCCTGGTGCTAGCGTAGTGATCAGGCTTCGCGCTTTCTATGATAAGAGGCGTTTGCCCTGTACTGGGACAATAATTAGGCAGGTATTAATATTAAGTGGGTGATTATGTTGCCACTGGTTAGTCGGGCCCTTTTTAATTAATAGTCCTACTCTATAGTCCTAGTCTTTCATCTATTTTGGTTTATGCCGTGATAAACTTGGACAATCATATCGCAACTTCCAAAAGGCTGATCCATTAGTCTATTCTGTAAATATCTTCTTCAGGAAATGCTGTTGAAATGAGCTGTCAATTCCTAGTATCAGTAATGTACTTCACTTAAATTCACTGATAAAGATTTTTATATAGAAGCCGGATGATCTTAAAAGTTTTTATTGCCAATAACAATGCACACTGTATTCATAAAATCATTTGCCAAAAGTGGTACAGCATTATTTTGTTTTCGTTCATGTACAATGGTGTCGATTCTGTTATGCACAAGCTAAATTTAATTTAGATTATTTCTATCTTTTTCTTTCCAATCAAACAAGAAAGGGACGGACGTGAATTAGACTTGTCAATTTTAGTTGATCTAAAACCTCTATACAATTATAGTTGGCATGTCAGAACGCGTCGATTAAAAACACGGAAAAGTTCAAGGCAAAACTAATTTGACATCTCTACGACTTAGTTCTAAGGTATTACCGTCCTTTTCTTTCGCTGTATGTTAGTAAGAGATGTCAATTCTCTAATTTTAGTTTAGTTTGTGAACAAGGGAATCGGCATCAATATTTGACGTTCCAATAAAAATACGTATCCACTTTCACTCCGCCGGAAAACATAAACAACAGTTTATCTGGTTTCAATCAAAGCGTACATTTTTTTAACGATTTATTTACTACAAACATTTACGATGCGAGGTTATCGTGGAAGGTCACTGACCGCTGATCCGGAGGTTACTCAAATAATGTATGTATGTACAAAACAATTGACGGTCTGCGAAATAATCGTCAATTGTTTTTCTGTTTCTGCCTTATTGCTTTTGTTTTCTCTATGTAGTATGAAAAAACGTCGCTTCTCGCTATCTACAAATGCTTAGATTTTTTGAACTATGCAACGTATTAATGCGGTTTTCATCAATGGATAGTTTTTTTTTTTCGGTATGGCTTCTCACCTCTCAGTTTAACCTAGGAAATTGTGTACTGCTTAACCAGACTTTTCTATAGATGCCTTAAAAATGAAAGCCTTCAGCCAGGGCTTAAAAAATAGTTAAAATCTAAGCGACTACACGCTAAGGGCACCCCTTGTGGGGCACGGACCTCAGCATAAAGGATGACTTACGCTACACCGTGCCTGGCCCGAGCCGAGTGTCGGCCGTAGTACGGGCATCTAAATATTACATATACAGGGTGGAAATTTATTATGCTACCTGGAGGGAAAGTACTCTAAATACTGAAGATAGCAAATTTTACTCAAAGGAAACATTCCTTTATTTTTAAAAAGAAACTAAACTGCATTTAAATAATTTTGAAAATTCCGTTGCCTCACCTGGGAATCGAACCGACTAAAATCCGAAAAAATAGCATCCTGTATTTTTATGGCACTAATCGATAGGGTCAATCATAGGGATCAAATCTCTGCAAACATGGTAAATTAAATTAAACAAAAACCATGAAATTTTAACCTAAACTTATTTTATTCGGACGAAAAAAACGAACAAATTAACTAAGTAGTTGCTGGAAATGAGCTTCACTTTCATGGATACACAAATTTATTCCTTTAAAAAAACTCATTTTGTGTGAGTTTTGGTAGCAAACAATTTTCAATATTCACCAGAACACCCTACTAAAAGTTATTCACAATGAATTCCTTAAAATAATAAATTTGTACATCAAAGAAAATGGAGCTCATTTCGAGCATGCAATTAGTCAATTCTCGATTTTTTCGGTTTTTGGTTAAAATTTAATGGCTTTTTTTTAAATTTAATTTATCATGTTTGCAGAGATTTGATCCTTATGATTGACCCTATCGATTAGTGCCATAAAAGTACAAGATGCTATTTTTTCGGATTTTAGTCGGTTCGATTCCCGGGTGTGGCAACTGTATTTTCAAAATTACTTAAATGCAGTTCTGTTTCTTTTTAAAAATAAAGGTATGTTTCCTTTAAGTAAAATTTGCTATCTTCAGTATTTAGAGTACTTTCCCTCCAGGTAGCATAATAAATTTCCACCCTGTATATATTGTATGGACACACTCACGCTATACCGAGCGGCAACCGAGTGACGGCCGATTCAACTCTAAGTAATATTAGATGACCGTCTTACGGCCGACACTCGGCTCGGACCCGACACGGTCTTGCGTGAGTCATCCTTAAGGCGTCGCTGAACAGATAGAGTGATTCAAGATTAAGGTTTATACGTATAAAACATCTCGCTATGACCAATGAAAGCAATACAGTAGCCAAAGACGTGAAACCGCGGGGTACACAAGTATAGCGTAATAAAATAACGATTGTGAATAAAATAACAATTCAATTAAAATAATTAGCAACTAATTATGCAGATACGATTTGTAGTCTAGACTTGTAGTTTAAAAGGTTATCTGTGTACGTGCGTGCTATTATTTCCCGCGCGTCCGCCATCTTGATTTAGATGTCAATCTTCATTGTCAGTGAATAAAACTGTCAGGAAAAATTGGTCCCCCTAATTGTCTTGATTCCTTTGAAACGGATCGGAGACACTTTACGCTTGAATTATTTCGTTTGTTGCTCTTTTCTTAAGTAATTTGGTTTAATGGTTTTGAAATAATTATGAACATACCTACCATTTACAGAAACGATGAAAACTTACATTCTAAGACATACCTCTTGGAGTGTATGTTTCTCCGTTTCTACACTTTTACCGATAATATTATACCTATGACCGCATAGGCAAAAGGGTAGTATAGTGTGTCAGCAGAAGTCATACTCTAAAACACTACACGATACTTATTTGAAACAAAATTTAGTTATTTTTATCTTTTTGTTTGTTTCTGCTAATCTCCGAAACTGCTGGACAGATTTTGATATGACTTTCACTGGTTCTTGATAAATAAATATGCGTAAAAAATAAAAATATACATAGGTACATGTTCTAACTCCATGCCCATGGGGGTAGTCAGGAACCACAGAACGCTACCCACTAAGATTCTTACATACTCATTTCGCCTCATCCACGTTCATACATCTCATACAAGTAGTTACGGCGGTTATGTGTACAGCGCAAAAAAAAAACACATATAACTTACATACACAAAGTCACGGTTAAATAAGCTAGTCGTTTATATATCTCAACTTTACTTACATGAACCAACACAAAGCGAACACTTAAAAACAATTGACACACGATACATTATCACGAAACTTTTGAACAAAGAACACATCCCAACAGTGCTTGTTATCAAACGATTTTAAACCTTGTAACACAACGCCATTCACTTTATTATAGTTACAAACTACACTAGTACATAAAGGAAGATTTTGCACTTATAACTTCAAAAGAGTTCCACACTTCAAGTAACATACTAAGTCTGGTTCTTAACTAGTACTTGAAGAAAGTAAGTGTCTAATCCGTAGCTTCAACGAGTGAGGCGTTGAATTTACTCTTCGAGTAAACGTATGAAGAGGTTTTTAGTACTGAAATTAGGTATTTATTAAATTCTTGAAATAATTAATTTAACTAACCTTATTAGTCGTTATTACTGCGTGTGTATTTGTGTTAAATTAACATAAAAGTAAGTATACCAACCTTTAATTGTATTATATTAATTTGCTAATAACAGGCAGGTATAACCTGTTCTTAATATTTTGCGTATTAACAAATTATTCAAACCAATCTCCAAATACAACTTTCTCTTCATCAAAAAATGAAAATATTCCAATTTTATAAAAACAAAATGAAATGCGATCGCAACACACACACATCATTTAAAACGACCGATAGGAGCGATCGTAAATTTTTGAAAACTTCACCAAAAAAAGCGTTCTTTATTATTTTCCGATGTGATACAGCGGCTAAAGCGCTGTTCCGTGTTATTAACGTTTATTAGAAGTGGGGTTACACTTTATGCATCATTAGCAGAACACCTGGGGACATATATGTCCAAAATGACGGTTATTAATTAATAAATTTGGTTAAATTTAAATTAACCATTATTTTGAAAACGCGGTTTAGCAGCGATTGGTGTTGCATGTGTGGATGGATGTAGAGAAAGAGGGAGGCCAAAGAAAAGATGGATAGATTGTGTGAAGAATAATATGAAAGAGAAGGGAGTCAGTGATAGTATGACGGTTGACAGGTTGGCATGGAAGAAGAAAACATGTTGCGCCGACCCCAAGTAACATGGGATAAGGGCAGGAAGATGATGATGGTGCTGCATGCTGGTTCAATTTTCGTGTGGAACAAAAAATTGATTATTTTGTTATCAGTATTTTCTACAGATTATTATTTTAATCACATAGCTCATCTATAATTAATATTATCAAGAGGAAAAACTTTTTGTTGGTGTATTTGTACGGAATGAGCTCCGAAACTACTGGACCGATAGACCTTTTTCACCAATAGATAGCTACATTATTCCTGAGTAAGATAGGCTATAATATCACGCTACGACCCACGGGAGCGGAGTAGTAACCAAAGATGTAGCTTAACTTCGTGCGGATAAAGAAAGTCACCCGAACGAAGTTGCGACGGAAACTAGTGTACCTACTACAATTTTTCTGAACTCTTTCAGGAAACAGGAAAATAAAACTATCCTAAATATGCAAGGCGCGTGTCCATGGTACTTTGCCCAGCAGATGTGTATGTCCTAAAATATCTCAAATACATTTAAAATGAAACAGCGTTAAATATCCAAAATTCTTCTAAATCATTTCCAAAATTGGGAGAAATTTTGACGTGTGTTAGTTGTTTATCTTCCTAGAACTAAACCCAATTTGAGACGTGATCGGTTTTGACGTTAGCAAATTAATTTGGTTGGTATGAAAATTCAATATAAACTTTCAACCACGTATAAAGTATTAGGTTACAGGTTCAGAATTAGATCTTTTCTAAGGTACCTATGTAATGTAAACAACTAACATCATATTGATAACTGACTCGTTAGCCTAGTGGTTCTAAGCGCGACTGCTACGCTTGAGGTCTTGGGTTTCGATTCCCATGTCGAGCAAAGTGTTATTAGGTTTTACTATGAAATCCTCCGTAGCAACTCGGAGTTAGGATTTGTGCCCGGTTAATGGTTGTTAGGCTCGCCCCCTATTACGTAGGACCTGAACATACCGGCGCATTGTGGGTGTACATTGGTACACCTCTGCCTAACCCTTCGTGAAATACAGGCGTGTTGGTATGTTGTTGGTTTAGTCGTGAAAGCTTAACGGACAGACAAACAAAGTTACTTTCACATTTATATTATTAGTAGTTATAGATTATTATTAAGTAGGTACTGAAGCCATGCCAACAGTTTGTTTATCGATGGCTTCCACGGCATATTATTACCAGCTCAATACTCCCAGCTTAATAGATAACCAATACCCATTGTCAACCGTTGACCCAATCACATTCATTTCCATCGATTATTTCGATTCAGGGCATCATAAAAACTTCCATTCATAATATTTCACATAACAATGCGTCATTGTCCACGCTTTTACTAGAAGGGTTATCGCCACCTACGCTACGCATGGAGATAGCTGGAATTATTTACAGTTACGTCACACTTCCAGTGTGGAAATAGGTCATCTGTGATAATAATCTGTGATTAGAGAACGGTATGTCTTGTTTAGGTCGCGACGGGTCAGAATGAGTTAATTTGAGTGATTTCGACGTTTGCATCGGTATGGTAGCGAGTAAAGGTACACACACACACGGGCGATATTATCGTTAGGGCGATGTATTGCATTGAGTTATTTTTTTTGTGTTTAAAGTAAGTATCAAAATGTTCTTTTAATATTTTACGGTAATTTGCACCTGCCATGATATCTCTTCACCAACTTGACTTTGGTTGACTGGTAGAGAATGCCTAAGGCATTAAGTCCGCCTTTGTACTTTTGTTGCATAAAGTTTAAATAAATAAATAAATGTATCACGAAATTCTCCAGTATAAATTCACCCTACAACCACAGACTACTATCTTGACTAAACTTCACACTTTTTGATCTGCTCTGTTAATTTAATACAAATTGTTATCAACGCGCACTAATTACGACTAATAAGGTTAGTTGAATAATTAATTCCAGTATTTAATAAATACCTAATTTCAGCGTTGATACCTTTTTATACGATTACATGAAGGGTAAATTAGATACCATACTTGTTAGAGTAACTAAGAATTAGACACTTCATTACTTCAAGTACTAGTTAAGAACCGACTTCTTAGGTAACTTAAGTAAACGTATGTAATAGTACCAACTTCTATAAATTTCTAAGTACAAATTTTCCTTTACGATATTGATGTTAAGTAAAGCCGTCCCAACACACAAGCGATAATATCGCAGACGAAGTATAAATAATAATTGTTGTACTGACGAAAAATGTAATCCCTAAAAGTTTTCGTTACGATGACCCGTCCACTCGTTATGTCGCCCGGGCGATAATATCGCTCGTGTGTAGGGGTGCCTTTAATTAACTGATACCCAAATGACGTAACATAAAATCCAACATGGCGGCATGTTGGTATTTTATGTAACCTCATAAATAGCCTATTAACCAGGGAACATCACAAGACGCTTCCAACCATATCTTATTTTCAAATATTTCGAGCTTATGCCCGGAATATCGACTATGCAGATGCAGGCAAAGCCGTGGAATGAAAAATAGTAGTATGTCCTTTCTTCGGTTTCAAACTTACACCATACCAAATTTCATCAAAATCTGTTCAGTGGTTTTGTCGTGAAAGCGTAACAGACAGACAAACAAACAGACAGAACAAAAAACATACATAAATAGTCAGCCAAAATCATAGCCGTCCTTTTGTAGGTTAAAATAGCTAGCAAGACAAATACGTCACCGACATACCGAAAGCCGCGTCATTCATCAATGTGTTAAAAAAAATCGTCGCTTCACACTTGAATAATATATTCAATAGACAACGTGTCAACGTACGAGGGTCGTTTACATGCACTAACTACACACGTGTGTATGATTAGAATATATACTGCTACATTTACATTTATTCAATTACTAGCTGTTGCCCGCGGCTTCGCTCACGTTGACCTGTTACTTAACTAATTACGTATTGAACACTTTGTCATCATAATCTTCAGTTAGTTAGTTTGGTTAGCCTAGTGGTGCTAAGCGCGACTGCTACGCTAGTGGTCTTGGGTTCGAAAAAAGTTATTAGGTAGAAGTGTTATTGGGTTTTTCTATGAAATTCTCAGTAGCAGGTCGGAGTAATGATTTCTGACCGGTTAACGGCAATAGGCTCGCTCCCTATTACATGGGTCTTAAACATACCGGCGAACTGTGGGTGTACATTGGTACACTTCTACCTAACCCTTTGGGGAAAACAGGCGTGATGGTATGTATGTACGTATGATACAACTGTGTCGTGATGGCCCAATAGTTGGTGGGAAGTCTCTCATGAGTTGTGGGTTTGATACTAAGCAAGTACAACAATGAAACTTTTTCAATTCATATGTATTTACTACAATCTCGGGTACCACTATAATCATCCGCTTGGAAGTCGAGTACATACGCAAAAATATTTTAATAACCTCTGGCGTCTAACACTGTAATCATAGCCTTGCAGAGATTACCTCTAACAAACAAAAAAATAAAAACCAATCAAACTTTTCCTCTCTATAATATTAGTACACCCACACATAGATACAAAGTGGTTATCTAACAAAGCTGTTTAAAAAATAATTGTTCCATTTTCAAAGATTACATCCAAAAAGGTTCTGTATACTCAGCAAAGTCCTGTCTAAGCATAGACAAATATTTTCGTTATTAAATTATAAATGAAGTTGCGTTTCGGCGGTTTGGGAAAACGTAGAAAATACAGGTGGAATTTTATATTCCAGCCTAATATTATCTTCTGTAACTAAACTGGAGTCATAATAAAAACCCTCTTTTAGCCAGATATATTTTAGTCCAAGGTAAAGTGCTAGCCAATTGCCAACCAGGCACAAATCCAGACTCCGGGCGTCTACCAGACAAATTCCTTATGGCACAATCAATTATCATTACTTTCAGCAGTCGCGCTTGCTACCATTAGACCAAGTCGGTTTACTTCTAGGATTGAGATGACATAGTATTTAACTGCAACAGGGCACGGGCAGATATCAACGTGCCATCTTCGATTTCATATGTACTGTCTAAGTTTATCTTGAACATCACTGACAGGAGAAGGAAAAGCCGTGGCGAAATATGGACGTTAAGTCTGAAATCGGCAATCCGCCTTGAACAAGCATGGTGATTACACTTATGTAAAGTTATTTGCCTTGCAGTGGGACATTAAGAGGCTGGCAGTTAAGGCATCACTGCCTTAACTTTTTAAATAATTATACCACCTTTTTATAAAAACATTTGTACCAAGCGACTAATGTGCTTAGACATTAAAATAAATCGATGGTAAGTGTGTCAGCGCATTGCATGGTCTCTTACTGTTGTATCAGTAACATGTGTTCAACGCAGAAGTATTAAATACTTAATACTTATTTCCTTAGATTTCACTTAGTATGACTATGTGCGAAGCTGCGAGCACAACTATTTATAATTAAATCCATTTCAATATTAATCACATTTTCATATGAAAATCCTTAGTCATATCCCGGACAAGATAATGTTCTAAATTTAAAACATCAAAGGATTGGACTCATCGCGACGTGATGCAGTGCTTGGCCAAACGGAACCAAACGAATTTTGTTTACACCATAGAGTAGAAAAACTACATTAAGAAGAAACAAACAAAGGTAGATACTCCAGCTGGTTATTCCATTAAAATTTAAGTGGTACTGACAAATTTTGATTAGACAATTGAATTCGAACTTTTGAAGTCTGCCCGACAGCTTTGTAACCAAAATAATGGTCTTGAGTTCTATCCTCGGTACTGATGAATTATTGTTTTTTTTTTATTCCAGAATATCCGGGTTGATTTTTAATGCAGTGGCCATGTTTTAGGGGGTTGAAAAACTCATAAAATAACTTTTTTATTGACCAACTTTAGTTCGTGTTCCGAGCACAGTAGGGTGTTTATTTGAGTCTCTATGTTTTTACATGCAACTACGTTACAGGAGAAAATCTTAACGTGTGACTAATACAAAAAAGTACCAACCTTTCTTACTGAAGTATGACAAAAAGTGGAGGTAAACTATGTTTGAATATCTAACATCAATGCTTCAGAATTAAAAAGTCTCTAGTATTTCTTTGAATTACCGTCTTGTAACATCCAGCTTAACCCTGCACTGGTCGCGTCTTAAAAAGTCACGTGTTTGGTCGCGCGGCTACATAATTATGTAGTCCAATTTATTTTGTCACTTTTTAAATTAAATTCAATTGTACTATTATTTTCTTATTAAAATATGACAAATTAACTCTTCCTAAATAAAACTAAAACTAAATACAAACATGAATTTTCAATGTTTAAATTAGCTATAAAAGAAAGGAACGTAAAAAGCAACGTCAGTCAGAAACCATGGGCTACATAAATATGTACTCCGCGCGACCACTGCAGGGTTAATTGATTAAGAACAATAACAACTTCCGCGCCTTTGATCTAATAAAAGAAACAAATCATTTAATGCATTTAAAATGGATTCATCTAATGAGATGTTCGAAGAAACTCTACTTTGAAAACAAAATAAACTTGTGTTCATCTTTTGTATGGCTATCCATTAATCAAACAGATTGTCATTAGAAGTACAATTAGACTACTCAATGGTAA
The DNA here is from genome assembly GCA_932526535.1 of Caradrina clavipalpis. NCBI lineage: Eukaryota > Metazoa > Arthropoda > Insecta > Lepidoptera > Noctuidae > Caradrina > Caradrina clavipalpis. Next base: position 7,840,524 of record OW052110.1, read on the forward strand.
AGCGCAGATAAAGATAGAATGCACAATTTAATAAACATGTTTTGTAAGCGCGACTGCTACGCAAGAGGTCTTGGGTTTGATTCCCAGGTTGAGCAAAAAGTGTCATTATTCTCACTTATCATACAGTATTATTAAATGTTTGCAGCCTCAAAAGTAGATTAAAAATATCCTAATAACGATTAAAAAGAAAATTTTAAAATTTCCTCACATCGAAATTTTCTCCACAACTGGAAAAAGTATTATTGTGCTTTTCTATGAAATTCTCAGAAGCAGCCCGAAGATAGGATTTGTGCTTGGTTAATGGCAACAGGCTATAGAAGATACCTTTGGCCACAAGTAAATAATAGTAACATACAAATATAAAAATATACCATCATTCATCATCACCTGTATTCCCCGAAGGGTTAGGCAGAGGTGTACTAATGTACAGTCACGAGCAGAAACATGTATACACTTGGCAAAAATGAAAAGCAATTTTCTCGTGAATGAACAATTGCAACGTTGAGATAAGATCGATTTCATAGTAATATAGGATCCAGAATATGATATTCGTAACACCACTATATTTTAATCGATCCTTTGGGCAGAAACTGCTTTAGAATGTCGCTAAGTACATGTTGATGCTCGTGACTGTACACCCACAGTTCGCCGGTATATTTAGGTCCCATGTAATAGGGGGCGAGCCTATAACATAATTAACAACAACAACACACAATAGTACAACTTATAGTAACATAATTTAGGTTAATAAAATAAAATAAAAACACAAATCAACACGTGAATAAATCTTAAACTTCCAACATCCACACAAAACTTCACACGAATCTAAATATTAGTAGAATAAATAAATAGACGTGACCTTAAAACTATAAAAGTTATTTTTAAACCCTCCACTTGCCTGTTTACTTGGAACAGTTTAATGGGGTGCAGTCAATTATATCACGCTATATAGCCCTCGGTAAGTGCAGGTGCAACCTTGACCGATGGAATGAAGTCTAGAAGTCACGGTTGAACCGCTTTCAGTTAAAGTCTCGTTTGAAACTAAATGCCAGGTAAGAGTCACGTCATCAAATATTTGAAGCAGTTAATAATAGTCAAAGTATTTATGTCACTTTTGAATTATGAAGTAGTCGGTTAGTTAAAGCTAGTGTTTAATGGTGGGTCCACACGACACAGACTTAACACAGACTTCTATAGAATTTTGTCTGTACAACAAATCAGTACAGACAAATGTCGGTGTATCAGAAAAGTCGGAAGTCTGCGTACATGTCTGTACGATTGTCGGAGCAAAACTAGAGTATGATTATTGAATTACTTAATTTATTCATTAAAATCGAAGTCTGAACTGATGAAAAGTCTGCACAGACATTTTGGTAAAGACCTCTGAGTAAAAATTTTTACTCAGACTTTTTAGTCTGTGCAGATATTATCTGTACAGACAAAAGTCTGTATCGTGTGGACCCACCATAAGAGACATTAAGAGGAACAAGGATGGATTTTAGTCAGTATATAGCTGACTCTCCCTTCCGCTCCACACACAGCGGAAGAAGACATTTGATGATTTCCAATCCTTAAAAAAAAGGTAGATGGCTATGGAGAAGAACGAGCAAAAAACTCCAGGGAACTTTCTCTTTTCAATTGAATTTATACAAAATCCTGGTTACATTATACTTGTTGCTAATATATGTGAAAACAATGTAGGTCAAATGCAATATAACACAATATTAAAAGAAAGCAACGATGTAATCCATGGCAGTTAAGAGACCACAAAGAAAATAATCTAGTTATAGTTAAAAATGTTAACTGCCTCGTTGGCCTAGTGGTCCTGAGCGCGACTGCTACGCTAGAGGTCCTGGGTTCGATTCCCGGGTCGAGCAAAAAGTGTAATTAGGTTTTTCTATGAAATTCTCAGTAGCAGCTCGGAGTTTGGATTTGTGCCCGGTTAATGGCAATAGGCTCGCCCCTATTACATGGGACCTAAAATATACCGGCGAACTGTGGGTGTACATTGGTACACCTCTGCCTAACCCTTCGGGGAATACAGGCGTGATGGTATATATTTTATTTTGTTAACTTGTCTTACAGATTATAATACAAATGGATGCATGCAATGTTGTTAAATATAAATACGTGCTACATGTTACATCTATAAATTATAATACCAATGAAATAAAAGACTAGACTGTAAATCTCTCAAAAATATTTGTATCATATCTACATATTTGATTAGATTTTGACATAGATAATTATCGCTAAATGAGATTGCGAGTGAGATTTTAGCTACAGGAATTGGTCTTGACTGTTACAACTGGGTCATAACTGTTTATTATTGCGCTTAAAACTTAATAGAGCTAATAGTTTTGAAGAACACCGCCTTTGACAGACAGACTGATACCGACGAGATTCCGTGAACATTTTGTTTGTATAATAATCTTTGACACGATTTGAAGTCGACGGCATGTCTGAGAAAAAATACCAATTACTGCTTCTGTGGCCTAGTGGTCCTAAGTGTGACTGCTACGCTAGAGGTCCTGGGTTCGATTCCCAGGTCGAGCAAAAAGTGTTATTGGGTTTTTCTATGAAATTCTCAGTAGCAGCTCGGAGTTTGGATTTGTGCCCGGTTAATGGCAATAGGCTCGCCCCCTATTACATGGGACCTACATATACCGGCGAACTGTGGGTGTACATTGGTACACCTCTGCCTAACCCTTCGGGGAATACAGGCGTGTTGGTATGTATATATATATATATGTCTGAGAAGCACGAGGGTATTCGGAGCATGCTGACCACCCACGACAGATAATCGACCGATTTATATGTCGGAGAGAATGGAACTTATGAATTCTAATATACCAACGCACACGTCCTACAAAAAGTCGGTCCCACGAAACTATGGATCTATTGTATCATCATCTCAGCCATAGGACGTCCACTGTTGAACATAGGCCTCCCCTTTAGATGTCCACATAAACCGGTCGGAAGCGACCTGCATCCAGCGTCTTCCGGCGACCTTTATTAGGTCATCTGTCCATCTTGTTGGTGGACGTCCTACGCTGCGCTTGCTAGTCCGTGGTCTCCACTCTAGCACTTTTCGACCCCATCGGCCATCTGCTCTGCGAGCAATATGGCCTGCCCATTGCCACTTCAGCTTGCTAATCCGGTGGGCTATGTCGGTGACTTTAGTTCGTCTACGGATCTCCTCATTTCGGATTCGATCACGTAGAGAAACACCGAGCATAGCCCTCTCCATAGCTCGCTGAGCGGTATTGTATCGGTCTGATAAAATTGGTCCTACAAAAAATCGGACATGAGTGGAGGTTCTAAATTCCTTACATCGTTGGGATGACCGATCCACAAACTCATTTCACCTATTATACTCACAGGGGGATTTTTTAAAGTTAACCACTGTAGAGTCTACTAATAGGTTTCTCATTCAGTAGTACTTCCCATTCATTCATTCGACCTGTAGGTATTATCGATACAATGCTATCGCAACACACGCTTATAATCCTTTCCATCTGCTTATCATTCGATTGTCTGTTCCATGAATGCGAACTATCTGCAGGACGCACGGCGGATTTAACTTGTTGCGCGGAGTATGGAATGAAATGGAGTGCACTCCTGCTAGTTTTTTTTAATTAACACTTCCTTGATGAATAAAATTTGCATCAAGTAAGCTTGAGGTGAGTCTCATTTTTTTTTTCATTAGAATATCGTACAACCTGTGCGTTGAGATTATTATTTCACATCATTCATATGATGATATGTAGGCGTGTTAACGCCTGTATTCCCCGAAAAATAAGAGGTGTACCAATGTACGCCCACAGTTCGGCGATATGTTCTTTGAGGTCCCATGTAATAAGGGGCGAGCCTATTGCCATTAATATTAGTACTTTCTTTCATTTCATTATCTAATTTATGTCGTTGCTTTAAAACATTCATTATTTATGAGATTGAAATTGCTATTTATTAAATAGGTAATTTTGCACGAGCCTTTTTAAGAAAACCCGCTAAAATAATATCCTCTTCATAAAACATTCTGAAGAATAAACATAAGCTATCTTGTTCAGATTATTTATTTTTTATTTCAAAATATTCTTAAAACAAAAGCTGGCGCGGTAGTGTAAACTTGGTCTTCAGATAAACTTTGTTTTCAAATATTAGGATTTTACAGTGTCCAAAAGGTATAGAAAAGACCTACCAATTTGACCATTTGTATCTACAACTCTCTTGCAATAAATAATTGTTGAACTAAGGGGCTCTGTTGATTTACTACTCTATGTCGTATTCACTAGAGGGCTATGTGGTCGGATCTCTCGGTATTGGAGCGTTCGGTAGATCCGAGTGGTCAAATTATAAGGGCGCCGTGTCTGCACTTCCAATGTCCGTAATTGTCTTTCCGAACTGTGTGATTCGTCTCGGTGACTCGATTTTAATGAATTTTAGGATATGGGATACCTACTTACTATTTGGTCTTGGTTTTTGAATTGATATAATATTATTTGGGACTCTCGTTTTTTGGACTAGTCCTTTACATTACAGCCCACTTTAAATATATTTAGCACTAATTTTATTAAAAATAGCATCTGTTAAAACGATTGACAGAAATACTCGTAGAACGATGCCGATGTTTTAAATTCGTTCAGCGCTAAATGTATTCAGTGATATGGTTTTGGGTTTATTGTAAAATAGATATTAAAATACCCAATATTAAATAGACTTAACAACATTTTATTCCGACTTCTTCTTTAAATATTTTTAAAACAAAGTCACTTCACGCCGTCTGTCCCTCTGTACGCATAGATCTTTTAAACTACGCAACGGATTTTTATGTGTTTTTGTAAATAGATAGAGAGATTTAAGAGGAGTATAGATCGTCACGCAAACGACCATCAGGAGTGAAGCAGCAACCAAAGATGTAACTGAACATGGGTGACACCGCGGGGTATATATATATATATACCATCACGCCTGTATTCCCCGAAGGGTTAGGCAGAGGTGTACCAATGTACACCCACAGTTCGCTCTTTATATTTAGGTCCCATGTAATAGGGGGCGAGCCTATTGCCATTAACCGGGCACAAATCCAAACTCCGAGCTGCTACTGAGAATTTCTTAGAAAAACCCAATAACACTTTTTACACCGCGGGGTATATATGTAGCAAATGTTTTATAAAACTGACCATTTGTAAACCATCTTATAGCAACGTAAAGCTTTGCTACCGCAAGTCATACACCCAAATCCATTAGAACGAAAAAAAACAGCACTTAGAGTTAAAAATACACACTAAAACACTGCGGAAGTCAAAGCCACGCCATTTGCAAGTAGGCTAAACCAGACATGAACTTTGCAAATGTCTTGAAATTTAGTGATGGGGCAACTCGACTTCCTAACTCGAATTTATTCGAGTTACTTTCTTACTCAAGATCATGTATTGCCCCATACATGTTAGAATAGAATACACATAACATACCATCACGCCTATAGTCCACAAAGGGTTAGGCAGAGGTGTACCAATGCACACCCACAGTTCACCGGTATGTTTAGGTCCCATGTAATAGCCTATTGCCATTAACCGGGCACAAATTCTTAACTCCAAACTGCTACTGAAAATTTCATAGAAAAGCCCAATAACACTTTGTTCGACCTGGGAGTCAAAAGATCTGTAGCGCAAACATTTATTTATTTAAAAGAGTATGTATGGAGTTTCTTGTCTATGCTTCTCCATACGAAACTACCTTTTGGAATGGGCAACTAGATTCAATATATTTTTTTCATGTAATTGACGTTGGAAACTGCTTTTTAATGGTATAATTGAAATAAATAATTGGCTTGGGTTGGGTTTGTCCCAAAAAATAAAACTCGGATTTTTGAATTCCAACTCGAGTTGTTACGTCACTACCTGAAATCACTTACTGTTGCGATGCCACCCGTATGCAACGAGTGACGTGCCGCTATTTGCATTGCAAATCACCCACGTTTGCGCTTCGCAGTTCCTTACTTAAGTTCGTTATAGTCTTGTGTGATAAGTTGCGAATATCAATCTTTTGTGAACCGTTATGGAATTTCAGCTTGCGAAATTCAATTGTCAACTTTGTTTTCATAAAGATAAAGATGATATTTATTTTGTAAAACTTGAGTGAACAATTAATACAGGTCTGCTAAATGTATAAGTAGCCATATGTTTTGCCATTTTAATGACTTACAAAAAACGTTTCTATTTAGTTCGACACCATACATTTCAATACTATTGAGTAATTATTTTAATTTTAATTGATGATAAAATTGAGCATTCACGTTAGCTTTTTAGCGAATAGTAAATGGCAGGTCGAAGCTCACATGATTATGTTATGTGAACTGATAGATTCAGTTCGACAAAATTGAACAAGGTCAAATGCTCTATGTTTTGTTACTACCTAGTGCTTAGGCCTGTTTTGGTTCAGGATTGGATATTTTCCAGTGTAGAAAAATAAGTATGTAACATAACGTCACACCGAACGAACGTAGGTGAGTGAGTAAGGTACCTATAAAAGTAACCTATAATAGAGCTACTCATATTCTTCAGCCTCTCCTCAAAATTTCAGCCATACTAAAATGACGTAATTTTGGTACCAATAGACTGTTAGACCACAACAAAAAATAAAACACTGCTAACAACAAACTAAACACCATAATTTTCCTCCTAGTTCTGGCTTTCATTTACACCTTCAGAGGCTTCGCGATCATTACAGCTAACGACTAGTATCTATTACAGTCAGGCTGTGCAAGCATCTGTAATTGACGCCCATTTGTTCCGACCACACAATGTAGGCCGAACCCAGAGAACAAGATAAAAATATTCAATAGAAAAAGGTTTTTATGTTTCATGCAATGTGTTGCTGGAAAATTATGTGGTTGTAATGTTTTCTTATTTGGAAGGCAGGTTTTCTGAATATATTTTATGCACTCGTTGTAGTGGAGCTCTTTGTGAAGGAGCTCGTCCGGGAAAGTACCAACATATTTATTTCTGCTGCAAAGTATGTGTTGCTGGTGTGTTGTAATTACAGGCACATGAGACATTTCAACTTTATCTCTGGGATGGCCTTGCATGGCCCCTGGTATTGTAGATGTTTATAGGCAGCGGTGACCAATTAACATTAAATTGGCCGTCGGTTTGTTTGCCATAAATGTAATTGTTTACAAAAAAAATGCTTTTGCCACGCAAAAGACTTCATCCTCGAAGAAGTCAAAAACTCCCTTATGTTAACCCTGTAGTGAAATATTTAGCTGACGTCTGTTACTTATAAACTACCTAGGTACCTACCCAGCTTAATAGGTCAAGTAGTTTTTAAGATGTCGTGTTTAGTCAGCGAATAAACGAGTCACCTTTCGATTTCGCAAAGATAAACTCACTTATATCTTAATTTTAAAACGAAATAACTAACTACGTAAAAGTACACTTGATATACCAGCCTGTTAGTTACGCATTCTGTACATCAACTAAGTAATATTAAGCAAAATTATTGCTGCGAGAAGATTTTTATTTTTAAGAGTAAATAACGTCAAACATACCATCACGCCAATATACACCCACAGTTCGCCGGTATTTTATAGATCCCATGTAATAGGGGGCGAGCATTTGCCATTAACCGGGCACAAATCCTAACTCCGAGCTGCTACTGAGAATTTCACAGAAAACCCCAATAACACTTTTTGCTCGACCTGGAAATCAAACCCAAGACCTCTAGCATAGCAGTCGCTTAGAACCACTAGGCTAACGAGGCAGTCAGAAAAAATAAAACCCTATGAAAACCGATATTCACGCGAACACAGTCAGGGCAAAAGGTAGTTCCACAAAATAACGTTCATAAACTCACATTCGGAGTTGTGGAGCAGTTTTGGCTTCATCCCGCAAAACCGAGGCCCCTCAAACTCGGAATAACTGTCAGCCAAACTGTTTTTGATCCCGTGAGGGAAAGTTAAAGCGCAATATTTGAAATGCCACATTTTTGTAGGTGTTGTGAATAATAATCGTACAGTTTTTTTTTGACTGGGAGATTAGACAGTCTCGTTCTCTTACATAAATATTAAAACAGTAAACAATATATGAATTTAATAATGAGATAACAAGTACTAAATACTATCTAAAAGATGATTTTTAAGCAATTTCTTAAATGTATGTTTAGCTCTTGTCTAAAAACCTCGGGCTGAGATCTCAAAGTCATCATTTCTACTAGCTGCTGACCACGACTTCGTTCGCTTGTTTTTTTTACTCACGTTGTGTTACGTCTTTGGTTACTGCTCCGCTCCCGTGTGGCGTAGCGTGATGTTATACAGCTTATACTGTTCCTCGTGAACCTGACTATCATAAACAATTAACAAAGGATTTTTTCCAGTCCGACTGGCGGTTCCGGAGATTGGAGCATTTAAACAAACAAAAAATCAAACAAAAAAAATCTTCTGCTATATTTATTACTCTATGTCCGACTTGCACTCGAACTGGTCGGTTTTTAATAGGTACTCATATTTTCGCTGGAACTAACAAAAGTTTTTGCATCGATACTGCAACCTGTTGCGTTCATCGAAGGCAACTAGTTTGCATTGTGGTGAAAAATGACATGACGTGTCATAACAAGGAACATGTATTTTTATACGAATATTATTGTGTACTTGTATCTGCTGTTTCTGTGGTCTTGGGTTCAATTCCTAGGTCAAGCAAAAAGTGTTATTTGGTTTTTCTATGAAATTCTCAGTAAATGAAATTCTCGGTTAATGGCAATAGGTTCGCCCCCAATTAATTTGGACCTAAAACATGCCGGCGAAGTGTGGGTGTACATTGGTACACGTCTGCCAAACCCATCGGTGAATACAGGCGAGATGGTATGTTTATGTTATGTTATTTTTAACCTAATATTCTTGTGTAGGTACTGTAATAATTTCTGCCCGTGGTTGTACTTGAAGATGGTAAAAGTGGATGGGATAGAGCAAGGATACTAAAACATTTCGCTTAATAATCGGCAACTTTCTTGAATTATTTTTTAATTAAACCTAAAAGTTTAAGTCTCATAATTAAAATCGTTTAAATTTAGTCGCAATCTCATTTCAAAAATACATACCATCACGCCTGTATTCCCCGAAAGGGTTAGGCAGAGGTGTACCAATATACACCCACAGTTCGCCGGTATATTTAGGTCCCATGTAATAGGAGGCGAGCCTATTGCCATTACTCTACAAACATTTACAAACTCCGAGCTGCTACTGAGAATTTCATAGAAAACCCAATAACACTCTTTGCTCGACCTGGGAATCGAACCCGGGACCCCTTGCACAGCAGTCGCACTTGCGACCACGAGACCAACGGGGCAGTCAAACATCTCGTCTCATTTCAACTATGTCAAAATGTTAGATAGTAAGAACCTACAAAAGCAGTTACGGGGCATTGTGCCAGTCAGTCGATAAGCCGATTTCTTCCGAATCAATATAAAACAAATGAAACTTTCCCATTAAAAAAAAGAACTCCCAAATTACCCCAAACCGTACTTATAGACTTTCTTTCCGTTCCAAATTCCATAAATAATCTTTCCGACGAATTTTTACCCTCAATTTACACCCATAATTCTGTATAATTAATCCGCTTGAAAAAACGATATTAGCACAAAAATAACGATAAAATAAAATTATCCAAACTCCCTTTTCATGGTCCGATAAAAAAAATCACTTTGCGAACGGTTTTTTTGCACAAATTAACGGTACAGTATATCATGTGGGTCGTTAGGCTGTCCAGGGTAAAATAATGAGTCTTAAATATACACTGCGTTGCGAACTGGACTTATTTTTATGTTAAATCTTCGAGGATTTTGGTTTAGCCTTGGACCTTGATAGGTCTCGGACAATTATTTAAATAAGGGTAGGTAGGTAATAAAATACCATCACGCCTGTATTCCCCTGAAGGGTTAGGCAGAGGTGTACCAATGTACACCCACAGTTCGCCAGTATATTTAGGTCCCATGTAATAGGGGGCGAGCCTATAGGTAATAAAATACGGTTATCAAAGTCTACATTTCTTCAACTCATATTATGCGGTTCTAAGTTTATATTGAACATCTCTGACATCGGTCTACGAAAACATAACAAGGTAACATAACATACCATCACGCCTGTATTCCCCGAAGGGTTAGGCAGAGGTATACCAATGTACACTCACAGTTTGCTGTCATGTTTAGGAAAACAATGTGGAGGAAAACATCGTGAAAAAACCTGGACTTAAAAAAATTTTAGTCTGAAAATGCCAATCCATTTTGAGCAAGCGTGGTGATCAATGCTCGTGCCTTCTCCGTCTGAGAAGACGCCTTTGCCCTGCAGGTGGTCAATAATAAACTGGTATTATTGATTTTTAGACTTTGACACTCATATTACTCGTATATTCAATTTGTAAACCAACTTGAACGGATACTTTTACATTATCCAAAGGCCAAAAAAAATAATACTATTCGTAAGCAAATGAATGCTCTACTTGTGTCTGACAAATAGATTTGCGATTTACGCTTGTGTGACAAAACTGTACCGATAGTGTATAGTATAGTAGTTTGTGTATAGTGTAGTGTAGTATAGTGTAGTAGTATAGTAGTGTGTGTATAGTACACTCTAAGCAAATGATACAGTATACATTCAAGCATAAAAGACATGCACACTTATTATAGTAATTAAATTGTAGGTATATATTTATGAGTTATCGTAAAACGTGCTGAAACATAAACAAGAAATAAAAGGCTATTATTACAACTATTCTTGTGTATATTAACGAGGTGATCTGACTAGTGCATTCAGTGCAACAATGGACGTTTTACTACGCACTGACCTTACAGTTCACCAAGTGTACTAAATACTACCAAGTTATCCATACTAATATTATAAAGAGGATTTTTTTTTTGTTTTTTTTTGTATTGATTAGACACCAAAACTATTGAACCGATTTTATCAATTTTTTCACTTATATAATGTTAATGTTAATGGTTAGGTTAGTGGCAATAGGCTCGCCCCCATTACATGGGACCTAAAAACATACCAGCGATCTGTGGCTGTGAGTGTACATTAGTCCACCTCTGCCTAACCCTTCTGGGAGTACAGGCGTGATTGTATGTATGTATGTATGTTCACTTATATATAGCTACATTATTTCTAAATAACGTACGAGAGAACGGGAGGAGCTCGTGGCTTAATAATTACAGCCGCATAGTCCGATCTTCTGGGTTAAGCCACGCTTGCCGAGGTTGGTCTGTGGATGGGTGACCATTTACCATAGCGAGTTTCCTCCGTGCCTCGGAAAGCACGTAAAGCCGTTGGTCCCGGCTGTCATTTGTAGATCTTTGACAGTCGCTACTGTTAGTCAGAAGCCAGAAAGTCTGACAACCAGTCTTACCAAGAGTATCGTATTACCCATTACTGGGTTGTGGAGGTCTGATAGGCAGTCGCTCCATGTAAAATACTGATATTCAGCTGCATCCGGTTAGACTGCAAGCCGACCCCAACATAGTTGGGAAAAGGCTAGGCAGATGATGATGATTTCTAAATAACGTAAGCTATATAATATCACAGCATTCAGGAGCGGAGTAGGAGCCAGAGACGTAACATAATGCAGGTGAAAAGAAGTTCAGTATAAACGTGAAAATAAATCTGTCTGTAACGCTTTCACGACTAAACTACTGAACCAATTTTAATAAGTATTGGGTAAGTTTGAACCCCAAGAAAGGACATTGGCTACTGTTTTATTCCTCGTCTTTGTCAGCGTCCACGATAATCGACATGCGGGCGAAGTAGCAGGCAAAAGCTAGTAATAAATTGGTAGTAATTACTATCTTTTGCCAGTGACCTTGTCACCTCGTGTGCGGGTAAAAACTTATTCTGTATATTATCCGTACAGTTGAAGTCAGGTCAATTACTTAACTCAATTAGACCATTAAAAGGCACTTTTGAACATCATACAAGAAAAAACAATTGCAGAATCTCAAATATTTTTGTTTACTTACACACCTACATACATACAATCACGCCTGTATACCCCGAAGGGTTAGGCAGAGGTGTACCAATGTAACCCACAGTTCGCTGATTTACATAATATTTAGGGGGCGAGCTATATCCATTAACCGGTCACAAATCTAAACTCCGAGCTGCTACTGAGAATTTCATAGAAAACCCAGTAACACTTTTTTGCTCGACCTAGGAATCGAACCCAGGACCTCTAGCGTAGCAGTCGCGCTTAGGACCAATAGGCCAACGAGGCAGTCACTTACTTCAATTAGACCATTAAAAGGCACTTTTGAACGTCATACAAGAAAAAACAATTGAATCTCAATTAATTTTGTTCAATTTAATTCGATGCTTGTAGGCATAACTTATGCGTCCGGGGAATCATTTTTTTGATTATTTTCGCAGCCTTCAATTTCTCCTCAGTCGCGAATGGCCTGTACACAGGAAATTGAGTCATTTGGGGTCCCAGATTCCATCGGACATCGGGAGGTCTCTGCCTACGTACCTAAAAGTACTAGTATCAAAGTACTTATGTCGTTAACATCAACTTTTTTTTTGGTTTAGTGTGATTTTTTACTCGATGGTGTCTTAGAATATTTCAGTTGAAAGTGTAATTTTTTTGGAACGACTTTTAGATTTACACTTGTAATGTTCTAGTGCGCGGGGATTGGATTGTAAAGGAAACCACAATAACACAACGTTTATTTAGCACGGTTTATTGCTGAAGGCCGTGACAGCTGCCAATCGCTAAACTATCACTTCTTGTCTATTTACATCAAGTCCAAGTAGGTTACTACACTACATCCCTCCCACTAAATTAACAAAACCCCTTTCGTCTTATATGTAACTTATATTCTAATTAATAACTATGTTCTATTTATACGTAACGTTTTTGCCCAATCGACAACTCCGAATTGAAGAATTTCGCCTGTATCGTGAGATGTGTGTTAACAAACATATGTATATGTCGTAGGATAATTTGATACTTCGAATCTTCGCGGAAATCCTAGGGGTTTTGCGAAAACGCGGATAATTAGACATAGGCGAAAAATTATCAAATCTTACTGGACAAAGTCAGGATTTTTGCGAAAATACTCGTTATTATAGCAATATTGCGAAACGAAACGCTGGCTGTTATGAAATGAGAACGCTGATTGGTCGGTCAGCGCGTTCAATAAGAGAACGTCTCTGATTGGTTGACGTCTTAAATGTCAATCATTTGTTGCTGCACGTTATTTGTTTACGTTTGTGTCTGAGTTACATTGCAGAAGTGGGAACCAATTAGAAGTCAGCCAGCAAAATTGTAGCCAATCAGTGTTGAGCACATCAAATCTTACTATAGTAACGAGTATTTTCGCAAAAATCCTGACTTTGTCCAGTAAGATTTGATAATTTTTCGCCTATGTCTAATTGTCCGCGTTTTCGCAAAACCCCTAGGATTTCCGCGAAGATTCGAAGTATCAAATTATCCTACGACATATATAAACAGCCAGACCCGGAACCACTATCTGTAAGTAGGCCATACAAATTTTTGTTCTGTGCGGAAATCAAACCCGCGACACGCTGCGTTTCTGACTGCTACGCAATGCATCAAATTTGAATACTCATCAAATCAATTTTCCATTTTCATACAGGTCAACTTTTGCGTGAAAACCAATGTACCGCGTGATTAATACTATTAATAGTGGATCAACATCCGACACTATTTCTATATTTATGACCACCGCACTGTGGACATGTATTTGAACACACCGGGTAAATAGAAAACACTATTTGACGGGTAGCGTAGCTTGCCAGAGTTGCGGAATTTGTTCGAAAGAGTCACCGCGGCCCTACAACGCAAAGAAAAACACGGATGGGTTTTCGTCAGTAAGAGTCTGATACTGCCTTCTGCTGTGCCCTGAGCAAAATAAATAATCTGATGATTTCCCATACATGAAAAAAAAAAGTGAGTGAGTAATTGTTTTTGGGTTTTTCAATGAAATGCTCAGTAAAGCTCGGAGTTAGGATTTGTCTGCCGGGGCTGCGGGTTGTTCGAAAGAGATACCGCGCCCCCGGAACGCAAAGGGCACATGAAGGAACATAGACGGGTTTTAGTCAGTAAAAGTCTGACACTCCCTCCCTCCCCTCCCAGGGCGGGGGAAGTTATTTGATGACTTCCCATCTTTAAAAAAAAAGAAAAAAAAAAGGATTTGTGCTCGGTTAATGGCAATAGGCTCGCTCCCTATTACATGGGACCTAAAAACATACCGGCGAACTGTGAATGTACATTTTTACACCTCTGCATAACACCTCGGGGAATACAGGCTTAATAAAAAAAAATACCATCACGCTATAATATAATATTTTAGGCGTAATAATATGTCTAAAAAATAAATAACCAAAAAGCGTATTGACGTTCGGCGACCGATATTTTATCGGAGGACCCTCGTACATTATTATAACCATGTTTCACAGTTTATTGGCATTTACAGATAAAACAAAACTGTTATTCAGGGTTTCATTCCCAAGGGGTGCCAACGGGACGCTATTACTAAGGCTTCGCTGTCCTTCACAGGGCTGTATCTTTTGAACCGTAATAGGTAGAAACTTGAAATGTTCTTAGAGTATGTATTAAACCGCTTTTACAAAAACTGACTTTTTTACTAAACTATAAAAAATAACTGCCTCGTTAGCCTAGTGATCCTAAGCGCCACTGCTACGCTGAAGGTCTTGGGTTCGATTCCATGATTGAGCAAAGTAATTTTGGGATTTTTTATGAAATTCTCAGTAGCTTAGGATTTTCGCTGGTTAATGGCAATAGGATCGCCCGCTATTACATTGGACCTAAACATACCCGCAAACTGTGGGTGTACACCGGTATACCTCTGCCTAACCCTTCGGGGGATAGAGGCGTCATGATAATATATGGTGTTACAAGAAACGCGCTTTTTTTTTACAAAACTATTAAAAAAAAGATTTTAATATCGGACCCTTCATATACGATTCGGAGTTGCACTTGGCCATTTTTTTTTATATTTTGGCAGAACTAGGCATTCAATAGATAGAAGCATATTTTTTAACTATTTTTTTTCTCCGTTTCTCTGTAATCACTGGCTGGTATAACCATGTCCAACCTTATTTGAGTAGTTTATAGTTCCCATGAGACAAACCCCGTTTGAAAATAGTACGATAGGACTTGACAGGCTGTCCGTGTGACTGGCATGCGGCTTTACAATAGAATGGAAATTATTTGAATTATCGCAATGTAACAAGTAGGTACCTAATAAAACAGACAGTGTTTATGTCAAAAGCAGTTCGAAATTTAAAAAGTACCTACTGTGATTACGTCAGAATGGCAGCGTAGTATTGTAGTAGAGCTCTTTGTGAAGGAGCTTGCCCGGGGTAGTACTACCACCATACCTATTTCTGCCGCAAAATAATGTTATAGTGTTCCAATTTGAAGGATTTGGGCGTCTGTAATTACAAGCACATGAGACATTTTAATGTTGTTTCTGGGAGGGCAACATATCTACAAGGCCTTTAGAATTGCAGATGTCTTTAGGAAACGTTCGCCACCTAACATTAGGAGGGACGTCGGCTTGTTTGCCATCTAAAGAAAAAAAATGGGTGTGACTATTTACCCTAATTTTATTCCAAGTGTTTGTTTAGGCATGCGTTACAATCAGATGATTTCTTCTGCTCTTACTGATGAAACCCATCCATGTTCCTCGTAATGCACTTTGCATTCAAGGGCCACGGTGACTCTTTCGAACAAATCGACGACACGATTGGCGCAATAGCCGAGCGATTGGCTGTTTAACTGTGTGTCACGGGTTTGATTCCCGCACGCAACAAATATTTGTATGGTTTACAGATAGCTCCAGGTCTGGTGGTGTGTATGTTTGTAAGCACACCCACGATACAGGAGAAATTCCTGTGGAGCTATGTTTATAAAAAAATTAATAAAAAAATATTTTTTTTTTTTGTACTTTTTATAGGTACATACTTATTAAAATGACGATTTTGTTAAGTTGTAAATACATAATAGGTTCCTAATAATTTAATAACACACATGAGATTTGTCATGTGTGTTATTAAATTATTAGGAACTTTTAGTTTTTCTTCCCCACTTTCACCCCCATAACTTTTAAACGGCTCAACGGATTTTCATCAAACATGTCTAAGAACACTTGCACATAAGTCACCTTTAATACAAAAAAAAACCTAAATTGAAATCGCTTCATCCGTTCGGGAGCTATGATGCCACAGACAGACACGTTAAACATATAACGCCCCTCTTTTTGCGTCGGGGGTTAAAAAAGAAAGAAGTGTACCATCAACATTATAATAAAAACGACACAAGCACACAAGTTTTCATCGTCACAGTCTGTTAGAACTCTCCCTGACCTCAGTGGCTACAGACGCGTCTGCCCCATCTCCTATTTCGCACTCGAATGATTTTTATACCGCGTCTCCTGATAATGATAAATCTGTACGCTCAGCGAACGCCATGATGCGGTCTGAGCGGGGGAGGATGGCGGTTTCATATTTTCAAAGGGTACTTTGCTGTTTCATCTTTTACTTGCTTAGTTAATTTGCTTACTGCCCCGTTGGTCTCGTGGTCGCAAGTGCGACTGCTGTGCAAAGGGTCCCGGGTTTGATTCCCAGGTCGAGCAAAAGTGTTATTGGGTTTTTCTATGAAATTGTCAGTAGCAGCTCGGAGTTTGGATTTGTGCCCGGTTAATGGCAATAGGCTCGCCTCTTATTACATGGGACCTAAATATACCGGTGAACTGTGGGTGTACATTGGTACACCTCTGCCTAACCCTTCGGGGAATACAGGCGTGATGGTGGTGGTTAATTTGCTTATTAGGTAACAGTTAATGGGTTCAAAACCTGACCTCAGAAGCCTTAGGCTTAGGTATTTGAAATGCAGTTTAGGAAAGAATCTTATGGAAATAGAAATTTTAAATTTGAATTCGCAAATTAGCAGTAAAATATTTTACCCTTTTGGAAGTCACATAGTTCAAATTGTATGTTTTATGTTTAGTACTTACATCAGTTATTTACTGTTAACCAATTATTTATTTGTATGGTGCAAACGGTTAGTCATATAATTATAAAATGCATGAAGATTTTCTTTTTATCAGTTTTGAGCTGGCTATGCACAGCCTTATGGAGATCAGAAGGTCAATAAATAACGACAAACAATGTCAAAAAATGTCGAAGAAAATGAAAAGCATTTTGTCAGATTGAGACTGAGATTTAGATTGAGAACACGATCGTTTGTAGAATTGCGTCGCAGTTTTTTAGAAGAAAGATTGTAAATCTAAGTTTGGACTAAAGTTAATGCTGATGTTAAAGTTTTAATGAACTTTTGAATTGCTCATTAGTCGAACAGTTAATCAGAATGTTAAAGGGAGACGTTGCACGTAAAACATAGGATCTCTATGGAGAAGAACGAGCAAGAACCTCCACTGTAGTTCATATAAACATTCGCTCATAACTTACACCGTCATATCTGTAAAACAGTTTATTGAAACGAGACTTACAAAGTTTTTGAAGAATATTTTGCAGTTTAAAATATTATAACATCGCTTCTGCCCGCGACTTTGTCTCGCTAGACTAAATGTAGCAAAAGTATTGCTAACTTTTACCCCCTGAAGTCTTTAAATTAGACGCATTTTTAATCAATTGAGAACGGGATTAAAATTACGAGAATTACCCCCCCTCTCTTAGTAGTAAGTGCATAATAATGCTACTACTACTTAATTCTGTAAGTCGCCTGCACTATGAACAAAAGGAACTTTGAGCTCTGTTAAAGGGGAATAGAGTAAAAATTACCATACAAATAGGACTTAAAAAATAGTGAAACCTCAAATAAAATCTCGATTCTAAACAAGAGTATTCTGCAAAATGCATTTATTCATTATTAAGGTTCAGTTCGTGTTATACAAAACATTACTGGTGTATTAATATGCATGTAACATTTTACCATATTCATCAGATTGCTATGTTTGCTTGTTGCAAATCTAAACGTACTCATTTATATGGAAGAGCAACTGAAATGTCGGCAATGTTTGTCATCCTGCTTTTCAGCAGTGCTATTTTGTAAAAATGTCTGTTGGTGAATTTTGGTTAAGTTAGATTCTTCACGTGACCGTTCTTTGGCCAAAGAATCAGCATTGCCATACAACGTGGCAATGCTACCAGCCTTCTGGGCACATGCCCCATTGACAGCGATGCGGATGAGTTTTTTGGCGCCCTATGACCTTACTTTTTTATTTTAACTGTACATAGTTTGTAATTTAATTATTATTTAGTTTTAACTTTATGGTCCAAATGAAATAAATTATACAGTTAGATTAAGGTGAGCCGTCATTCCCAACAATCAGAATACGACGCGATATTACGGTTGGTGCAAAGGGTGAGCTATTGGCTGCTGCACTGCGTGTTGCGTTTTCAATTGCAGCAAGGAACAAATATTTGTATGACCCGCAGTTGTTCCGAGTCTGGCTGTTTGTGAAAATACTCATAGGTACTGTCCATCTAGAAAGAAAGAGGGGCTATGTCGAACTCTTACCAATAAATGACCCACAATTCCTTTTGCTACTCTTAGTCAGGAGCGATATTCACTGGAAGTATTAAGCGCGCCGCCGACTGAAACTCACTTCACAGAGAGAAATTTTACAAAGATTATTTGTCACAGCAAATTCAATCTATCTATATCCGAAATAAGACCGACTTTCTATTCCGACTGTTCATTAGAGTCAGATTGTCATTTTTAGATCTGCTGTAGCCATCCCAACCTACTTTTTCCGATACTAAAATGTTCAATCTTGGATAGAATCTGTGTCGACACTGATGTAGAACACAATTTCATTCTGACAGCATTGATTTCGACTATTGGATCTGGAATTCTAGACTGCTAGGTATGTCTCATTTCATAGATAGATTAAAAGTTCTTTTAGGTATTGGTTTTTGGTGTTACTATTCCCACATGTGTCAAGTTCGCGATATAGCTTATTATAGAAATCTGACATTAGCTTGACGAGTCCTATTTTCTTGTGTGGTAAGCGTTACTGGGTTTTCCCACTAGGATTTTCTTAGCAGCAGCTTGGAGTTTGAAAATTGGTGGTGTGACAACCCCGTCTCTTGGAATGCTCATAAAGCCGTTGTTGCTACGCCTGATTGGTCCCCGTTGGTGACGGATTATGAGTTCCATTGGACTATCACACACAGGAGCACACACACTTGTGCATTACAATATCTCTTGCGTACTTGGCTAGTAACAATTGCGTAATATTAGTATACATAGACTTTTTTATATTCTATGAGAAAAATTGTCCCGATTTGTCACTTAATTTCGGTATATGGCTGTGTTCTACATAGTTCAGTTTTTTTTTTTAAACATGGGAAATCATCAAATTGCTTCCCCCGCCTTGGGCGGGGCGGGAGGGAGTGTCAGACTTTTACTGACTAAACACCCGTCCATGTTCCTTCTCGTGCTCTTTGCGTTCCGGGACGCAGTATCTCTTTCTAACAACCCGCAGCCCTGGCAGGCATCGGCCCTTAGTGGCCCCTCTGAATATTGCTGACATCTCTTTGAGGCGCGCGTGGAACAAACGCGCCTTCGACACGGTACATAGTTCAGATTAACGTAGATAATTCCTTTATTTCTAGAACATTTCGACAGTAGAACAGACTTTATCATTCAGGGCAAGACTTTGATTTTATTTCTGTGGTCTTGATTTGATTACTGTTGGAAGGAAGCGGGATACTAAAATTGAAACTACACGGAGCGCTAGATTTGCATTGAAAGCAGGTTACACTGCTTTGGGCGTCCACACTGGAATTTATCAAGTGCTCTGTTCTTATTTTCGATGAGCATTCATTTTGAAATTTTGGGTTATGTAATGTGTATTATACATTTTGACGACACGGTTGGCGCAGTGGTCGAGCGTTCGACTGCTGCGCTGCATGTCGCGGGTTCAATTCCCGCACGGAACAAATATTTCTATGATTTACAGATAGTTGTTACGGGTCTGGCTGTTTGTGTCAATGAGTAATGAATTTGTAAACGCTCCCACGCTGCAGGAGAAATTCCTAATGTGGGGCAATGTTTTTTTTTAAGTATGTACCTATATACCCAGTCGGGTCATAAGTTCTGTTAAAACCTTATTATTTTAATTTTCGAATACTGGCTAGATAAACGTCGACTATTTTTAAAAGTAGATCATTTGTGCTTGCCGAAAATAAAAAAAGAAATTAAATTTTAATCATTTTTAAATATGGAGTGGTCGAAGAAGGAAGATAGAGTCGCTGTTATCGCGTTGCACCGCTGTGGTTACGCGCCAAAAGAGATTTTCAACATTCTACAAAAATTGAAAATAACACTACAGTTTGTGTATCGCACTATCAAACGATACACTGAAGATTCAAGCTTCGAAGATCGTGAGAGGAGTGGCCGACCTCGTACAGTTAGGACACCAGCGGTCATCAAAGCAGTAAAGGCGCGAATTCAACGAAATCCCGTGCGTAAGCAAAAAAACTTAGCCCTTCAGATGGGGTTAAGCAGAACCACGGTCAAAAGAGTGTTAAATGAAGACCTGGGACTGCGAGCTTATCGTAAAAAGACCGGACATTTTTTAAACGAGCGTTTGAAAAAAATTAGACTGGAAAGATCCCGCGCTTTGTTACGGCGGTACGCGGGAAAAAAATACCGCGAAATTTTATTTTCAGATGAAAAAATTTTTACCATCGAAGAAAGTTACAACAAACAAAATGATAAGGTGTATGCCCACAGCAGTGAAGAAGCGAGCGCGCGTATTCCAAGGGTCCAGCGAGGGCATCATCCTTCCTCACTCATGGTTTGGCTTGGAGTCTCATATTCAGGCTTAACTGAGGTGTTTTTCTGTGAAAAAGGTGTGAAAACCAGTGCTGTGGTGTACCAAAATACCGTCCTAACGAACATAGTAGAACCTCTTTCTCAAACAATGTTCAAAAACAGACATTGGATATTCCAGCAGGATTCTGCACCAGCTCACAAGGCACGAAGCACGCAAAACTGGTTGACCGCCCATGAAATTGACTTCATCGAGCGTGAAGACTGGCCCTCTTCTAGTCCAGATTTAAACCCGCTGGACTACAAGATATGGCAACATTTGGAGGAGAAAGTCTGCGCTAAACCTCATCAGAATTTGGAGTCTCTCCGAGCATCTCTGGTTAAAGCAGCGGCTGAAATAGATATGAATGTGGTGCGTACTGCGATCGA
The DNA here is from genome assembly GCA_932526535.1 of Caradrina clavipalpis. Taxonomy (NCBI): domain Eukaryota; kingdom Metazoa; phylum Arthropoda; class Insecta; order Lepidoptera; family Noctuidae; genus Caradrina; species Caradrina clavipalpis. The sequence goes on from OW052110.1 coordinate 7,861,787, forward strand.
TGATTGACCGCGCCGATTAAGGGCATGTATTCAAAATGGAGGGGGGCATTTCGAATAATGTAAATAAAATTTTATTGTACATTTAATTATCTTTCATTTCATATATAATTTTTAAATCATTCTCAAAAAGTATATCATTAATTACATTGAAAGTTTTTGACAGAATTTATGACCTGACCATGTATAAACACCAGCGTATTATTATTCTACTGCAGGGCAAAAGCTTTTTCTTCTGCAGAGAAGGCATGAGCATTGATCACCACGCTTGCTCTGGGCAGATCGGTGATTTAAAACTGATAATATTAAAAATAATTAAATATTTAGCAGGCTCAACCTAACACTTATATCTAGGTATAGATACCTACTAAGTAGTACCTACTCTTTTGAATAAACCACAATCACAGGCAGATTTTATCGGTACATTACTTTTCATAAGAAACATTTCGTCGTAGGCATATTCTCATTCGTAAAAACGAATTTCCGATGACTTTTGTATCAGAATTATTGAAGGTCGAATCATAGGGGCTACTAATGCACTCGATGAACAATCTCCGGCCAATTATAATTTCATCGTTGGCTAATTTCGAATGAAACAGAAATTGGGAAGAATCATTTTCTATTCAGAAATTTTCGATATTATTGTGACGAGTGGTTTTACGTTCTTGTAATTTTTTTATATTATATACCATCACGCCTGTATTCCTCGAAGGGTTAGGCAGAGGTGCACCAATTTAGGTACACCCACAGTTCGCCGGTATATTTAGGTCCCATGTAATAGGGGGCGAGCCTATTGCCATTAACCGGGCACAAATCCAAACTCCGGGCTGCTACTGAGAAATTCCTAATGGAAAAACCCAATAACACTTTTTGCCCGACCTGGGAATCGAACCCGGGACCCCTTGCTCGGCAGTCGCGCTTGTGACCACGAGACCAACGGGGCAGTTTTTTTATATTAAGCTATACTAAAGCTGAGGAGATTTTTGTTTATTTATGAAATATCTGGTATTACAAGTTGGATTGGAAAAATATTTTTTATGTGATAACCAGTTTCATGAGTACTGGCTATATAACATTACGCTATAACTCACAGGAACGGAGCAGTAACCAAAAAAAATAATTGTAACGCGTGTGGAGAAAACCACGCGAACGAAGCTAGACTAAAATGTTTGAACTCGTCCAAGGTCAACAATAATTACTATCATGTGACAAAAATAAATAAAGCTCTGTAGACGCTTTGTACCAAATACACTGTAAACAATGTTTAGCAACAATTGTGCAACATTGTTGTCTGCAACATCTCATGTAACAACAATTTTTCATTTGCTTTCAATGAAGAAGAACATTAGCATGTTGCCATCAACATTTCTTTAAAACATGTTTCTGCAACAATGTTGTGCAACATTGGTTGTGGTATACCAATACAGAAACTCCCTTTGAATGGAAGATTATAGGAGATGTTCGAACATTGTATTTGTAAAAGTCCCGGTACGTTTATTCTTGTAAAGTAATCCGAGCTTGGAACGTAATCTCCGTGTGTTAGCTCTGTAAAGAATGTTGAACATAATCGGTTTAAAGATTTGAAGAGCGTGTCATCTGATTAGCTGGTCTTTCTATTTGGTTTATTTGGTGGTTTCTATGAAATTCTCAGTAGCAGCTCGGAGTTAGGATTTAAAAATAAAAATATACCATCACGCCTGTATTCCCCGAAGGGTTAGGCAGAGGTGTACCAATGTACACCCATAGGATTACCCACAGGAGTTAGGATTTCTGCTCGCTTAATGGCAATAGGCTTGCCCCCAGGGTCCTTCAGAGAATACAGACGTGTGGCATGTGTGTGGCTTACCAACATTTGTTAACAGTAACAAAAAATAACATGTTTTTAAACTTTTATTCAGTGTAAAAATATATAAAGATGAACACCACAAAACTTAATTATGTTATTTGTAATCTTACATTAAAACTAAAGGTAAAAGTTGTCATTATCATCATATAAGCAGAAAGACGTACACTGCTGGACAAAGGCCTCCGGTAAAGATAACCACAATGACCGGTCTTACGCTGCCCGCATCCAACGATTTCCCGCGACCTTTACCAGGTCGTTGATCCATCTTATTGAGGCTTCCCACACTGCGCTTTTAGGCAAAAAAAAATTAAGAAAAGTTGTTAAATAAGAACATAATGCTTTACAACAATTGTTTAATTTTAAGTAACCCCCGCCAGCAGAATAAAGATCCCGACCGCAGCTAACAAAAAGCTGATAACCTTGAAACGGCTGAACCGGTTTTGATAAAACATATCTTAGAACCATCGCTAGGAACCTGCTTTCAAAAAAGAAAAACGAAAAAATACACAACCACGTCAAACTTATAACACCCATCTTTTTTCAAAAAGGTCGTCGTTGATTTTTTTATTCATAACAATAAGTACAACATCTTACAAACTACTCCAAGACGATGTTATACGCACATACAAACTACACTAGCTGACGGCATGAGTACATTAATCTTGAAAGAACTACGAAGTCAATGATGGAACTCAAGACCTAAACCCTATATCAACTGCTCCAACACTTTCGCAATAAATAAACGGCAAAACAAACACACAGTCGGCATCCCTACAACTGCTAAGTGGTACCGAACTTAAAACAATAGTTCCTACAACCCACCACAACGGACTTAAGACTTTGACGTACTTTGTACGAATGCTTTGTTATATACTTACTAATAGCTCTGTTTCAAGAAACTTGCTGCGGTTATAATCCCCTAAGAAAGTTTCACTTGGCGCAACCAAGTGGGGCAAGGAATTTATGGTTCTCTTACCCCGAACAAACTCCAATGGGTTCAACGTTATTACTTTTATTCTTCAAGCCAAGTTTGAGCTGTTTTTCAAGAGATGGTTTAAGGTAATGTATGTAGCCTTGTTAGGAAACTGTTGGACTTGAGATAGCTTGCTTCGGTTTCTCCCCCACTCAATGGGCTGGCAAATAAAATTGTACTGTATTTTTAATACGTTAGCGTCCTATTTTAAGGTATACTGTCTCTTCTAGGGCTTTTGCAAACTATAAAAATGTGATAAAATAATTCCTTACCAAGTAACATTGACGTTAATTGGTAATTGGACATTAAGACAGAGGTACTTAGGCTACTTTTAATCTACATAATTATAAACTTACGCCTTTTTCTTAAAGAAGAAAGTAAAAACTATATTTCAGAACATCTTTATAAATATATTTTTTTTAAGTCATGATGGTCCAATAATAAAGGGGCTCTCCTCTCATGCACGAGGTTATGAGTTCGATATCGGGCAAGCACAAATAACTTTCTCAATGCATATAGATATACTTTAGTTTATCTAGGACATCACTGACATCGGTGAAGGAAAACATCGTGAGGAAACATGAACTTATAATTGATATAAGTCTGAAATCGCCAACCCGTCTTGAGCAAGCGTGGTAATTAATAATCGTGCATATGTATGAGAAGAGGTCTTTACCCTACAGTATGACACTAATAGGCTATTAATATTTTTCTTCATTAAATAGAGGCCATAATACTTGAACACTGTATTTCTTTTAGTACAGCATTGTGAACTTGTGTTTCAACAAAAAGCTATTTTTGTATTCTCTTTCCAATTTCTTGTTCTAGTTATTACAATACCTTAGCTTTTAATTTAGGCCTATTATGACCGCGGCTCTTTTTATTTTCTCTTCGTTTCTTTTTAATTAAGCCACCACTTTAGCTTTATTAAAAATCATTATTATTCTAATTCGAAGGGACGAAATAAAAAGATTCGTACTGTTACACCCTTCATCTGTATCCCTTCTGGCTTATTCATCAGTCTACCTTGCATTCTTGCTGCTGACGCAGCATCCTCTCATTCCTCTCTCCCCGTCCACACAGTCCAGCTCTCCAGTCGTCTCCCAACCATCCTACCGTGCACTTGTATCTTGCACTCGTGTCTTATTTTAATACAAAGTTTATTTTAGCTAAATAGTGGTTTCTTTTTTAAAAACCTAATTCGGAACCCGGTTATAACATTGGTGGCAGCAGAAAAAGGGATAGAAAAATCCTTGGAACCCTCCTAAAAAGTGACAAGTGCCAAAAATAAGTGCCAAAGTGATAAGTGCCAAAAGTGATAATTGAAAAAATGCTGAAACAAGGTATAATAAAACCTTCTATGTCCCCATGGTCCTCACCAATTTGGGTAGTACCCAAGAAGCTTGATGCTTCCGGTCAAAGAAAATGGCGCGTTGTAATAGATTACCGTAAGCTAAACGACGAAAAATCCTTGGAACCCTCCTAAAAAGTGACAAGTGCCAAAAATAAGTGCCAAAGTGATAAGTGCCAAAAGTGAGAGTGCTTAAATACTTCAAAGCCTTCAGAGACGACTCATCTCACCGGTAAACCCGGTACAGACCAAGTTCAAGGTCAATCCAGTTCCAGTTCCAGAGAAAATATCAAGAAAATGTTCGTAATAATACTGTGAGTTGTGAAAATACTTTCCCTTAATAGTAAAGTGATCAAAGTTCGACCTATAAATAACTTCAACGGCTTATCTATCTTGAACATTCCAATCCGCACATCATATCTACGGATGTTATGTCTCGTCGCCCGTCGCAGTTCCAGTCCCAACGCCGAGCACGATAAGACTTCTAAGAAAACATTCATTGTCAACCAAAGTCTAATAATCTTTTATTTCCAGACTAGTTATAGTTATCTATTCTTATTCTTCTTGTTATAAAGCTTTCTGTCATTGTTGTTAACCATGTCCAAAGATTCAAAGAACTTGAAAGAGGAGCCTAAAGAAGGAATACCTTTAAACGTAATCTTAAAATTCATTAAGCCCTTTGATGGCAGCCGAGAAAAACTAAATGCATTTATAAACAATTGTGATAATGCAATTTCCCTAGCCTCCTCTAATCAAGTTGACATCGTTTTCAAATATGTCATTAGCCAATTGGACGGCAAAGCCGAGATTGCATGTTCAATTAAGGAATTTGATTCGTGGCCATCCCTTAAAGATTTCCTTCAGAAACAATTTGGAGAGCGTAAACATTACGCTCATCTTCTTGCAGAGCTCCAGGATTGCAGGCAAGGCGCTCAGGAGAATGTTAACCAATTCTCACTTAGAATAGAAACCTGTCTGTCTCAATTACTTACAGAAATCTCTATATCTAGTCACAAAAAGAGTGAAATTCCCGGCAGAGTAGCGGCTATGGAGGATCTTGCTCTCCATACATTTACGATGGGCCTCATCCCTCGCATAGCTAACATCGTTAGGTGCAGGGACCCGAAAAGTCTTAATGACGCGATAAATTACGCAATTTCTGAAGAAAAACTGCAACAATATTCTTACAAACAAAACCTTGCCGCGAAATCATCTCGTCCTAATGATTCAAACGCTAAGCCAAATAAATTCAGTAACTCTAATAATAATCAACCCCAAAAACCTGGTCCTAATCAACCCTCTTCAAATGATCCGTTCTGCAGATATTGCAAGAAATCAGGGCATATTCTAGAAAAATGCCTTCTCCGCGATTATAATAATAAAAAATTTAATCAAAATAAACCTTCCACTTCTAGCGCGGAGCCGAGTACTTTCAAACCCCGTATTAATGTCGCAACCGAAGTAGAAGGTCATGATACCGTTGACAACAATTTAAACTAAATGATGTCCCGAATAGGCGTCGCACGGGACAAATAAATTCCATCATAGACGACGCCAAAACTCAAACAATGACCCATGGACAGGGTAGCCAGCCCCAAACTCGAGGTCATCCCATTGAAGTCAAGCAACAGGGTAACCAGCCCCAAATCGTAGACTCTAAATCCTTAAAAACTCATGAAGTCAAGCAACAGGGTAACCAGCCCCAAACCGTAGACATCATCCGAAATCCTGAAAATAAAAAACATATTAATAAAGAAATATACGAATTTACATCCAATATACGAAATAAATACTTACCACATATAAAAGTGAACTCTCCCGTGTCCTCTAATGATCTTTCCCTCCTCGTCGACACTCGCGTCTATAAGTTTAATTAAAAAATCAGCCATCGACGAAATGCCCGTAATTAACAAATCAATTACATTTAAAATACAAGGTATCGATTCAACCACTGATAATCCTTTACACACATTAGGACAAATTCCTATAACTATCTTTACACATGATAAATCTCATAGCGATTGTAAAAACCTAACACATATATTTAATTTAGTAAATGAATTAAGCATACCCTACGATGGTATTGTTGGCAATGACTTATTCAATTCCATGAGTGGCCAAATTAACTATGAAGAGAGTATGTTACATTTAAAAAATATTAAATTTAAAATGCACTTCAACGAACCCGTTTATACTATTGCACCACGCAGTGAAACTATAATTGAATGTACTGTAGCAAATCCGGAAATCAAAGAAGGTTTAATAATCGATCAACATATATCCAAAAATTTATTGATAGCAAACTGCATGGTCCATGTTAAGAATAACAACCGTGTTAATATTTCCATTGTTAACACCTCAGAAGAACCTGTAACCATTAAGTCTGATCTTAAACTACATATGAATCCTTTCGAATTACAGGCTTCAATCTTTATCGGTACTATAGCCGAACCCCATATTCGTGAACGCACAGAAGAAGTTTTACGACAGGTTCGCGTGTCCCACCTTAATCCAGAAGAAACTGAGGCATTATACTCTGTCTGCTCTCAGTTTTCAGATATTTTCCACCTGCCTGACGATCAGTTAACCTGCACTGATGCAATAGAACATAAAATTAAAACCACTTCTGATAGCCCAATTCATGTTAAAACATACAGATTTCCCGAATGCCATAAGAAAGAAGTTGACTCCCAAATTGAAAAAATGCTGAAACAAGGTATAATAAAACCTTCTATGTCCCCATGGTCCTCACCAATTTGGGTAGTACCCAAGAAGCTTGATGCTTCCGGTCAAAGAAAATGGCGCGTTGTAATAGATTACCGTAAGCTAAACGACGTGACCATCGGCGATTCCTATCCTATACCAAATATAGCTGAAATCCTAGACCAGTTAGGCAAGTGCAAATACTTTAGCACATTAGACTTAGCCTCTGGTTTCCATCAGATCAATATGTCTCCTGATGATTCTCCCAAAACAGCATTTTCAGTCCCAAAGGGGCACTACGAATTTACACGTATGCCATTTGGACTAAAAAATGCGCCATCCACCTTTCAAAGATTAATGAACTCCGCTTTATCTGGTCTCCAAGGCATCCAATGCTTTGTATACCTCGATGACATCGTTATTTACTCCTGCGATATCCCTTCTCATATAAATGACCTAACTAACGTATTCTCCAGACTCCGTCAATTCAAACTAAAACTACAACCAGATAAGTGCGAATTTTTACGAAAAGAAGTCTCATATCTAGGCCATGTCATTACTGACAAAGGCGTAAAACCAAACCCTGAAAAGTTAAGAGCAGTTCATGAATTCCCTATACCAAAATCTCCCAAAGACGTTAAATCATTTCTTGGTTTCGTCTCTTACTATCGCAGATTTATTTCTGATTTTTCAAGCATCGCAAAGCCTTTAACAAATCTACTAAAAAAGAACGTAGAGTTTGTATGGTCAAACGAACACCAATTATCCTTTGAAACCTTAAAAAACAAACTAACTACAGCCCCGTTATTATCTTATCCTGATTTCTCCAAACCATTCCTTCTCAGCTGTGACGCATCCAATTATGCGATCAGCGCTATTCTTTCCCAAGGCAAAATTGGCGAGGATAAGCCTATCGCCTATGCTTCCCGTACACTCAATAAAAATGAGTGCAATTATAGTACAACTGAAAAAGAATTACTTGCAATTCTTTTCGGCTGTAAGACCTTCCGTCCATACTTATATGGTAGGAAATTCACCATAATTACTGACCATCGTCCCTTACGTTGGTTGTTCAATCACTCTGACCCCAGTAGTAAACTCCAGAGATGGAGATTAAAACTGGAAGAATATGAGTATGAAATAATATACCGAAAAGGTAAACTTAATAATGCTGCTGATGCATTATCTCGCTATCCTATAACCAAACCTGTTAATCCTATACATCCTGTACCTAGTACTTCTAATCAGGACTTAAACTCACCTGATCATGATGAGACATCGAATTCAGATGTTCTCCCAGTTGCTTCTCCCGATGATTTGATCCAACTTGAAGATCTCACAGATCCCCTTATCCAACCTACAAGCTTACCAGAGCTAGGCAACCTTGACGACCTAGACGATATAACAAATGAAAACTTAACTCCATCTTCCATTAATCGTCCAAACCCAATATCACCCCCTGATGCTTCAAGCCCTAGTAGCTCCAGTACCCTAGATGGTACTTACTCGGAATTCCTCAAAACCACTTCTAAGGATTTTAATCCAAACGTAACCGTAATAGAGCATAATGAAAGCTTAACCAAAACTGATAAAAAATATGTTATCATCCCTACATCTATAGATATGGATGAATCCATCCCATATACTCAAGAAATCATATCTAATATTCCTAATTTAAACGAATTTTCCTTACTAGAAAGAACATTACATTCTTTCCTCAAATATGAATTTGAAAATAAAATTTATTATTTCATTTTTACCAAGGTCAATCATTTTGACACCTGTACATATGAAGATATTTACAAGTGTCTTAAATCTGTAAGAAATGAGTTAGTTGTCAGTCTCACAGGTCAAAATAACCCTGAAGTAGCTATATCTGACTTCAATAATCCTTTTGATACTCATCAGTATATCAAACTATATAATATAATCCTATATTTATTCCATAACTCAGAAATAACTATACATATTTATAAAAATACCATTATCTACCCATCATTAAGTGAAATTCCTAAAATCATGAAAGAAAATCACGATCTCCCTATAGCCGGTCACTTAGGTTCTAGTAGAATGCTAAAACGTATCCAAGAAAAATATTACTGGAAAAACATGCGAACAGACGTTGAAAACTACGTAAAGAAATGCCCGCAATGCCAAATTAACAAAGCCCTTAGAAGGACTAATCGTGCCCCTATGCAGATCACATCTCTTTCTACACGCCCTTTTGAACGCGTAGCTTTTGATATCGTGGGACCACTACCAGAAGCCGGCAACGATAAATATAAATATATTTTAACCCTCCAAGATGATCTTACCAAATTCTCAGCAGCTTATCCAATCACTAACACTACTGCTGAAGAAACATGTGAATGCTTGGTCCATTTCATTACGTTATTTGGAATACCTAAAACAATACTGACAGACCAAGGCACCAACTTTACGGCCGAGCTATTTAAACAAACATGTAATTTATTAAAAATAAAACAGTTATGGTCCACCCCGTATCACCCTCAGACTCAGGGTGCTCTCGAGAGAAGTCATTCTACATTAAAAGAATACTTAAAATCTTACGTAAATGAGCAACAAAATAACTGGCCCCGCTTTGTATACACAGCTATGCTTGCGTATAACACAGCTACCCATTCAACCACTCATTTCTCCCCATATGAACTCATATTTGGAAACAAACCATATATACCAAATTCCATTTATGAAGAAACAGCAGGCGCTACTTACCCTGAATATGTCCGCATACTTCAAAATAGACTTAAGTACTGCCGAGCAAAGGCAATAGAATATATACAAAAATCTAAGATAAACTCCAAAACCTATTACGACACTAACACAAGACCAATTAAATATAAAGTTGGCGATCTTGTTTATCTTAAAAATCATTTACGCCTTAGAAAAGCTCTTTCACCTATATGGAAAGGTTCGTTCAAAATCGTGAAAATTCATGGAAATAACACTGCATCACTCTTAATAAACAGACGACACGTCAAACATCACTTTGACGAAATGAAATTAGCTACTAATACCGAAACATAGTATTCTAATATACAATATAGTTAATTTAAATTATCTTTCCTTCCAGAATTGGTTACATTTATCCTACCCTGGCGTCAAACGGTAAAGGATATATCCAGCCAGCATCAGACGACGCAGGCATATATTTTGACCCCATCGGCTCTCTAAAAATAACCGATGATACTTTAGATATTATCATTCCTATAGATATTTCCTTTATTCAACCTCATTTGGACAATATAAAGGATATCTTAACAATCTCCAAATTTTTATGTAATCAAAGCAATGCTTATTATGAAGACGAATGTCACTATTTGTTCCAACCATTGTCGTCCCGCTACTCCGATATAGTTAGAGACTTTGATTCTATTTCCCATCTTATATCCAAATCTCATAAAAGATCAGCTTGGTTTGGTGGAATCGGCTCAGTAATTAAACAACTATTTGGTAATATGGACCAAAATGATGCCGAAAAGTATAGTAATGCTATTCAAACTTTAGAGAATGATCAAACCAAATTGGCAACCCTCATGAAACAAAACATGATGATTACAACCTCCACGTTATTGTCTCTAAAAGAAGTAGTCGATAAAATTAATGCAAATGAAGTTAGTCTAAGTCATGCTATTGATACTTTAAACCAGGAAATAGCAAATTTGACGCTAGTTTCCAACAAATTATTAATGAAATCTAAAATATCGGGACTGTCGAGTATTTTAGAAAGCAGTTTGTTAACCTTATCATTTAAGTTAGAAGATATTATTAACGCTATTATGTTTAGCAAATCTAATGTACTATATCCATCTATCGTTACCCCTAAACAACTGTTTTCAGATCTTGTGGGTAATTATAGATTTCTCCCTAGTTCTAAGCAATTACCTGTACCCTTAACCCTAGATAATATGCATATTCTAGAAAACATATCTGATGTATCCAGTTATTATACAAATAACAAAATAATATTTGTATTACAAATGCCTTTAGTAAATACTAAAGAATTCGATCTGTATCATACTGTACCTTATCCTATTGCCCTTAAAACTATAAATAATACATTGTATTCTACAATAATACCATCCACTAAATATTTGGGTATAACTAAAGATAAATCATCTTATTGTAAACTAAATTCACTAAATACCTGTAAAGTAATAAGTACACAATATTATATTTGTGAAATCTCCAATGTATATTCTACGTCAGCCGTACCAATATGTGAAACTGAAGTTATTTCAAAAGCTCTGACTTCCGTTCCGCCTCTTTGCAAAACTGAATTTGTCAATGGTAATTTCGAGACCTTTCATAAATTACATAATAACCAGTGGATATACATGATTAGTCAAAATTCTAAAATTACAATAGAATGTGATGATCAAGATCTATCTGAATCCTTTATTTCTGGTACTGGTATACTAACTATACCAGACAATTGCATTGCCTATTGCAACGACAATAAGTTAATACCTAAACATAATGTTGAAATAAAAATAAAACCAATAGTATTACATTTCGAATTAATTAATGATACTTGTTGTAGTTCTATTACATATTTAAAAGACAATATTAAAGTTCCTTACGTTAACTTAAAAAACATTGATAATTTAGACTCTCTTTTCTCAAATTACAATAAAGTAACTGATCAAATTAAAACAAACCTTAACGGAGTAATTGAAAAACCTCATATTGTCCTTTACGGTAACTATTATTCTTACACTACTGTTATTATAAGCATAGTTATAGTCTTAGTTATTTCCTATAAATTGTATCGTTATTGTAAGTTAGTTAAAACCTCTAGATGTAACCCTAAACCAGACACTCCCATAGAAATGGCATCCATAGATGTCGAAGAAGTTCCTGCTCCTCGTCTCCGAATAACCTAAAATCCTGAAAAACTTACCTTTCCTTCCATCGTCAACTTACCTTCCACCCGTAAGTTTCCTCCTAATCGGGGGGCTGTTACACCCTTCATCTGTATCCCTTCTGGCTTATTCATCAGTCTACCTTGCATTCTTGCTGCTGACGCAGCATCCTCTCATTCCTCTCTCCCCGTCCACACAGTCCAGCTCTCCAGTCGTCTCCCAACCATCCTACCGTGCACTTGTATCTTGCACTCGTGTCTTATTTTAATACAAAGTTTATTTTAGCTAAATAGTGGTTTCTTTTTTAAAAACCTAATTCGGAACCCGGTTATAACAGTACGCGTTTCAGTTCATTCACAAAAGATTATGAATTATACAGAAATCTTTTTAACGTATTTTTCTTAACAATGCTTTTGTTTTTTTCTGGTCTTAATGGCTGGAAATTGGTCAAGACTACAATAAAAAAATGTTTGGCAAACATTTTTTTAAATTTAATTATACTGTGCAGATCTGTCTTGTTTTTTGTTTCTTCTGCCGGGCGCGTGGATTTTCAGGTTTGATTCGATTCGGTGTAATAACCCAATCAATCAAATACGTTTTGCACGCATGCGGGCAACTAGTGATAGCAGATAGTAGGTAAGTGTATCGTTAAAATTTTGCAATGGCTAATGATTTACGCTGAAGTAAAATACAACCTTAAAAAAAATCGGATTCCTATACTATGAATTTCTTCTGTATCGTGAGTGCGTTTACAAACATATAAATTCACATACACAAACAGCCAGACCCGGAACAACTGTAGGCCATAAAAATTTTTGTTCCGTGCGGAAATTGAACCCACGACACGCAGCGCAGCAGCCAATCACTCAGCTACTGCGATAAATGGACCAACTCTAAATATTTACAGGCTTTATTTAAAAAAAAATATATTGCGCGAGGTAAACGCTAAGTGGCGTACGCCCGCAGCGTTAAAAGGGTTAAAACATAATATTTTCGTAAAAATAGCATTATGCGGCAAAACAATAATAATTCTGTTACTGAATTCGAAAATACTGCTTTTTTGACGGTAATACTATTTCGTTTTGCGGTGTCTGATATTTTTTTGAAGTGAAAACTTCTTTAGCTGCGTTGGGTAAAAAATGTTAAACTCGCGTCAGGACACGTGACCCTGATCGAAAATGCGTAACCGGCGTTGTGCACTTGTTTTGCTCGCGTCAGGACACGTGACCCTGATCGAAAATTCGTAATTGCATCGTGGAAAATCGTGGAAAATCGTGGAAAATCATGGAAATCGTGGAAAATCGTGGAAAATCGTGGATGGACGGATGGACGGATGATTTTAACCCGGGTGGGTGGATTGCCCATCTATAATTCTGCCACATAAATGATAGTACTTTTATAATGATAATTATAGCAATTCGTGCAAAATTATTCCTTAACCATTCCAAAATATCAAAATGCACAACGTTAATATTCAAGTTTTCACTTCTGCCGGCACTCCCGGAGTGCAACCCGTCGTTTTTTATATTTGTGTCTTCAAATCTACTTCTTTTACCTTGGTGCAATTTGGGATTCGAGTACTTTGTACAGTGGCTACCACATCAAGTTACCTAATTTGATACTTCAACTTTACTACATACACAATAAGGTTTATGTTCAATTGGGAAAATTTTACAGTTTAGGGTAGCTTGATGTGCGTCCGTACCCAAATCTTCTTTCCTCTTTGATTTTTTTCTTCTTTACTGTGTCGTTAGCCTAGTGATCCTAAGCGCGACTGCTACGCCAAAGATCTTGGGTTTAATTCCCAGGTCGATCAAAGTGTTATTGGGTTTTTCTATAAAATTCTTGGTAGCAGCTCGGAGTTAGGGATCTTTGCCCGGTAAATGGCAAAAGGCTCCCCCCCTATTCTAGAGACCTAAACATACTGGCGGACTGTGGGTGTACACTGGTACACCTCTACCTGACCCTTCGGGGTGTGTATGTACTTAAGAACATTTTAATTTAAATTATTGAATAATTTGTATCAATCTTTTACTAAGTAGCAGTCCTATCAATATTCTTTACGCTTCGTGTAATCCTTGCGATCAAAGAAGGTAATTATGAAAAGTTCTTAAAGCAGCCAGCATAGCGGAGTTCCTTTGCATTGAGTGAAACTATCGAACTGCTAAGATTTTATTGGACTTGTGTCAAAGACAAATTTATGATTACATAAAATAAAAATTTTGAAACGAAGATAAAGTGGTGTTTCTTTCGATTTTATTTAACTCTTGAATTTAAAAACTTAAGCGAAGAAACATTCTGTTTTTACAAGCTTTTGCCTGTGGTTTTGCCTATGTAAACTTCAGAATTAAACCGAAGTCCTAAATTATTCCTCGAAAACACAAAGACGGGATAATTAGCTAATTTCGTTCAACTGTTTTAGCGTAAAGGAGTTGTAAACATCCTTTTATTTATTTATATTATATTTATTTTTTCGTTTATAATAGTAGTAGGATTCATTCCCTTTTTTTTCGGATGGGATATCATCAAATGACTTCTACTTACTAAAACCTATCCATGTTCCTTCTTGTGCCCTTTGCGATCCGGGGGCGCTTTATCTCTTTCGAGCAACCAGCAGCCCCGGCAGGGGGAAAATTCATTCCCTATATTGTTAACAATTACGACCCATTTTGAATGTCCCTACATATAATTTCTACTGCAATGTGAAAAGTATTATTAGGTTTTTCTATGACTTTCTCTGTAGAAGCTCGGAGTCAGGATTTGTGCCCTGTTAATAACAATATAGGCTCGACACCTACTATAACATGAGACTTAAAAACATACCAGTGAACTGCGAGTGTGAGTTGGTTACACCTCTACCCTTTGCTAAATACAGGCGTGATGTATACCAAAAATTCTCCATACAATTCGAAATTCGAAAATTCATCTCCATTGTTTTGACAACGCGGTCATCCATCCAAATCTATGCCGCATCACAAGCCACTTCACCTCACAGTCCGATCGATCGACGCCCTTTGACCTTAACCCAAAAAATCAAAGCAAAAAGAAAAACTCTAGCATAAAAATGGAAGAAAAACCCCTTTGTACGTGTATCAAAAGCTAGCAATTTCTCGTGATTCGCATCAGGACGGCGGCTAACCTAATTATCGGGGGCTTGCAACTCTCTACTAAGGTAATTATCTAGTATTTGTGTCATAACATTTCTGGAGGGATCTTGAAAGGATCTGAGACTTATTTGGTGTGAAATAAGAATGTGTTGGGAAAAGAATTGTTTTATTTGTGTTTGTTTGGCATTTTAGTTATGAAAGACTATAAGCGATCTGATATTTTAGGGTTTGTTTCGAGTCCATTTTTCAATAGAAAATTTCTATTTAAGTTATACACAAAACTGATAAATAATAATTAAATTACAAAGTAACGTAGTATCACTCCTGTATTCCCCGGAGGGTTGGGCAGAGGTGTAACCAATGTACACCCACAGTTCGCCGGATGTTTTAAAGTCCCATGTAAATTGCTATTAACCGAGCACCAATTCTAACTCCGACCTGCTACTGAGATTCTTATAGAAAAACCCAATAACACTTTGCTTGACCTGGAAATCGAACCCAAGACCTCTAGCGTAGCAGTCGCGCTTAGGATCATAAGGTTAGCGAGGCAGTTGTAATTGCAAATTACTAGGTAATGTTCAATAAAATAAAGAAAAAAGAAAGGAGAAAGCTCATAGGGCATCAAACAATTTGACTGTATCGCTGTCAATGGGGCAAGTACCCAAAGGGCTGGCAGCATTGCCACATTGCATGGCAATGCTGAGTCTTTGACCCAATAATTTTGATCCTATTTTATACGACAAGGTCAATCTATTAGTATCAACCACAATTTATTAGTATTGTAACACATTTGGTATAACAAATTACTTTGGCGCAATTAATTTAATTGTTCAGAAACTGTGGGTAACTTGTTACGACAATACAAAGCTCAATTAAGGTGACCGAAAATAAATATTTTACAATTATGTAAAAGCGCAAGAAGATATTATGTTTCTTCTACGAAACATCCTATTAATATTATAAATACGAAAGTTTGTAAGGAAGTTTGTTACTCAATGACGCCAGAACTGCTAAACCGATCTGGATGAAATTTGGCACTAAGATAGATTGTTTTGTGGAAAAACACACAAGTTACTTTTTATCCCGGAAAAATTTACGGTTTTCGTGATATAATATATCAACTATCAACGTGGAATAAGTCGCGGGGAGCAGGTAGTAATAATAATTATAAATGCGAAAGTTTATGAGTATAACCGGATGTTTGTTACTCTGTGACGCCAAAACGGCTGAACCGATCTGGATGAAATTTGGTACAGAGATAGATTATAGTTTAGAATAGCACTTTTTAACTGGGAAAAATGTATATTACCCGTGGGATAACCGTACATCAAACCGTACCGACAACCGTATATCAAAGTTGATATACGAAGCACCTAGTTCTTCATATTTATATTGAAAACTTTACTTCTTCATCTGAAATCGTCTCTTACTTTCCGCTAGTCCAATAAAATGAAGATGGAGGATTTTATCGGCTACAAAATGTTGCTTGAGAAATTGAAACAATTGAAGCGAATATTGAGTTACTTGAACACGTAAAGAGACAACTAGTATCTGCTATCGAAGATAGTCTTGAAAATCTCACAGCGGATTGTGAAATACCTATTATTTGAAACTTCTCGCAACATTTTGTGATATTTTGAACTGGAAAGATTGTTTTGTTTTATCTTTGTTTTGTTCATTCTGATGATGTAATTCGACTTAGATTCGAGGTGACGAGTTGTCTTGAAATTGGTTGAATGAATCTGAAATACCAGTATTATGGTACTTTATTTGCTAAAGCGAATCAAGTTTCAACCTTCAAACGTCGATCTTAAATATAAGAAGAAGAATTAGATTATTCACAGCTATTTATGCGACTGACGGAACCGATAGAAATGGAGGTCAGTTATAATCTATATCAATACGTAATCGAACGTAACCGTTAGGTATACGTAATAAGTCTGAAGAGATTGCATAATATTGTTATTTGATTATTTTCGAATACATAAATTACGATTCAAAAAATTCTTTAGCTAATAGGAAGCTAGATTATCTTGCTTGATTAACTAGCTTCTGCTCGCGACTTCCTCCGCGTCAAATGAGATATATTATCCCACGGGAATCATACATTTTTTCGGGATAAAAATATTCTATGTGTTATTCCACACTACAATCATCTCAGTACAAAATCTCATCCAGATCCGTTCAGCCGTTTAAGCTTTAAGGAGTAACAAACATCCATCCATACATCCTTATAAACGCTCGCATTTATAATATAAGTAGGAAGCGCTAAAGGTCTTAATATATTCAAAAAAAAAAACTAGACAACAATTAGAAACACTATGAATTACAAAGCCATAATTTTCCCTAATATTGTAATCATACAATGAATTAAGTAATTTTTCCTTGGCAGCCCGCGAACTACAATTGAGTCTTCGCCTCTGAGAATACATAAACCTACCAGCATTTTATGACAACCACTCGCAAGGAAGTGGTACCCGCAACTTTGCTGGAAACTAAACTAAACCAAAGATTTCAATCGTATCTTTGGACTAAATCCAAACTAATATTATAAATGCGAAAGTAACTCTGTCTGTCTGTCTGTCTTTTCTTCACGCCTAAACTACTGAACCGATTTGTGTGAAATTTGGTACAGACATAGTTTGGAACTTGAGAAAGGACATAGAAAAGTTTTTATTCCTTACAAATAATAAAAATAAAATTTATTCCGGACATTATGTAACACACTATGTAACGGCACACGGTTACAAGCCACCTATTTTTTTGAAGAGTTCCCTAAAATATCTTTCACATTCCATTTTTGAAGAGATCCCTCGAGATCGGGTACTATGTGGGTAAAACAAAAAATCTGCCGGAAGTCACTATTCCACGCGAACGAAGTCGCGGGCAAAAGCTAGTTCATAAATAAGGATGTGGTCACCTACTATTTAGCGGGAACGACGCCAGAATGTTAGCGTTTAAAAATATGTTTACATACAAAACGTGATGGCCCAGTAGTTAAGACGCTTACCTCTAACATACAGTTACATTGGTACTAGCCCGATATTGTTGTGAGTTCGATACGGTGCAAGTAGCAATGTGACTTTTTCAATTTATATTTACTTTCTGCCCCGTTGGTCTTGTGGTCGCAAGTACGGCTGCTGTGCAAGGGGTCCCGGGTTCGATTCCCAGGTCGAGCAAAAAGTGTTATTGGGTTTTTCTATGAAATTCTCAGTAGCAGCTCGGAGTTTGGATTTGTGCCCGGTTAATGGCAATAGGCTCGCCCCCTATTACATGGGACCTAAATATACCGGCGAACTGTGGGAGTACATTGGTACACCTCTGCCTAACCCTTCGGGGAATACAGGCGTGATGATATATTTTATTTTTTTAATTTTTTCTTTCTAATTTTATCATGGGTGTGAAGGATGATCCTTAAAATAATACGGATATCTCAATATCACCACTGACAATATTACACCATATTACACCTGTTTGCAACACATAAAAAACCCTCTCCACACGAGCGCGGTACCCTATGACTACCCGCTAGTCACTGTATGTCCTGAGCCAATCACGGTACGGCTCTACTACCTGGCGTACTGCTGCGTGCACGAGTGTCGCTTATTTACGCAATACTCGACAAACTATACAAGTGACATTTATCTTCTTCCTACTTTCACAATTTATCTTTTGGCAAAGAGACCATGTTTCCTCAACAACTCGTCAAGAATATTAACATTTCTCAAGTAAAATTAAGTTTAGTTGGTAAAGTTGACAAGACTAAAACGTGTATAACTTGTCTAAGTTAATCAGATTAGTGTCAAAAATGTCCTAATTACGCAGACAGTGATTTTCTTTGTACAAAATTAGCTAAATTGTGTTTAATTTGAGTAAAATTTTCTTTAACAAAAGGCGCGTTGGTAATTATTTTTTTAGGTTGGTTAAGTAATATTAGCCAAGGTTAAGCTTTTGCAAAGTTTAATAAGTTTTAAAATAGCAATTATGAAAAGACTGGTTTGTTTTATTTAAAAACTGTTTTAGTTTTTCTTTTTAATTTATTTTCAAGGTCTGGTTAGCTTTGGTGTTGATTATCAGGGCTTGCAATTTTTCGTTGCTTAACCACTCTGCTCGACAAGATTTTGACATTTGACACATCCGTTGGCTCGGAGGGTTGTAACGGATCATGTCATGAAATTCAAGAAATTACATGGACTTTCAGCATTCAAATTTACACGATAAAAAAATGTTCGCAGCTATTTAATAGAATAAGTTGGTGGCAAATATCTTTAATTATGACTTGAGGTCAGTCAAACCGCTTCAAATCTCCGCCAAATTTGTGTAAATTAGGTATTACTACACCATAGCAAACCACCTAAAAGTAAAAGTCTAGAGTAAGAGTGTAAGAGAGAGAGGGTGTGTGTGAGGGTGTGTGTGAGAGTGTGAGTGGGAGTAGTAGTCGCTCCATGTAAAATACTGATATTCAGCTGCATCCGGTTCGACTGGAAGCCGACCCCAACCTAGTTGGGAAAAAGGCTAGGCAGATGATGAGGTATTACTACACCCTATCGAAAAGGTAGACCACTTAGATTAGCTGAAATTAAGTGCAAAAACAACATTCTTGCTTGCTAGAAAGATGCAAAAGGACAATATAAAGATATTTTCATTCCAACTGCATTATTATTTTAGGCATTATCCATACTTAGGTACTTAAAAACTAAAAGCAAATCTTGACAAAATTTACACAAAATTGTGTTGCAACTTGACACTTCTTAGTGTTGACCGTCTACCTAAGTTTCTTATTTCGATTTGAAAGTTGCGTTCAGCCTAATCGATACTCGAAATAAAATCGAGGTTGGCAAAAAAGAGTAGGAACTGAATAAAAACTCTTTGGTTAATCAGGATTTATAATTCAAAATTTTAATAAACGTAAATATAGTCCGGAGATTTAATTTACTTAGATAAATTTAACCGACTTGAAAAAGGAGGATGTATATAATTTAAAAAATACATAATTATACATATATGTATCTGCCAAAATTTCAACAGAACCTTTTTTTTCGTTTTACTTAGTCCTACGAGTAACTTTTAAAATTTCCTCATGAAAATCTGTTTGTCTGTCTGTCTCAACTAGTCAATTCTAGTTTAAGCTAATTTGGACCAGCTACGTTAGTGAGTCAACACGAAATTTGTAGGTAGGGAATTCGTACAGAAGCTGAGACGGATAGCAGCACGGAGTTTACGTGACAAGTTGCTGTACTGCAGCTTGGGATATTTAATTGCAAGGACTGTCACTTTTTTGGGTTCCGTACCCAAAGGGTAAAACGGGACCCTATTACTAAGACTTCGTTGTCTGTCTGTCACCAGGCTGTATCTCACGAACCGTGATAGTTAGACAGCTGACATTTACACAGATGATATATGTATGTTGCTGCTATAACAACGAATACTAAAAAGCAGAATAAAATAAATAATTAAGGGAGCTCCCATACACCAAACGTGACTTATAGCTTGTTTTTGCTCGATATTGATATCGGCAACAGCTAGACGCTTGATATATTTACAGAATATTTAGTAATATATTCACTTTAAAAGTAAATATTTAATTAAATTAAAATAAATATTTTCTGTTTTTTTCGTTTTCATAGACAATGGTACGGAACCCTTCGTGCGCGAGTCCGACTCGCACTTGGCCGGTTTTTTCAAACTAGCTAAATAACGAGTATTCACTTGAACGAAGTCGCTGGCCTAACCGCGACTTCGTTCGCGCGAAGGTTTGTTATCTGCGAGGTTTTATTTAATAGCGCGGAACCCTATTTGTATTCTAAAATAAAGGTAGCTCAAGTTATTGCTTCTAACAACAGATATTTGCAAATCCAAGACATGTATTTCCCATCAAAATCGTTTCAGACGTTTTGGAGATTAGCCGGAACAAACGGATAAATAAACAGACAGACAAAAAAAAGTTTTGTCTATGTACCGTGTAAACGTGTATCAAACTTTCTCAAAGTATGTAATGCATCAAAATTAAAATTCGCAATAAAATGTTACAATATTGAACAATGCACGCTAATGAAAAATTAGAAAACTAAAAAAAAAACTATGTGGTCTTACCACAGTCTTACGTCATTGGTCCTGTCCGGTGCGCCGTGTATAAACAATAAATAATTGCAATGGCTAACATTATAATACTTATTTTTAATATACTAATATAAATTAATAATGTGATTTAAGCTTAAAATATAATTTATTAATTTTTTTAAGAATACATTTCTAATATTCGTAATTATCAGTACCTACTCGAGTCGAATCAAAAACAAAAAAATCGATTGGCATAATTACAGTTCCACATCACTGCAATTTAAAAAAAAACAATAATGGTCAACATTTCGACAATTTCTAACATAAATGAGTTGTGGTAATGAATATTCCGTGTAATTAGACCCGTGTTTGTAAATAACGTTAAAACCTGTGCATTTTCTTGTTGTTTACTATATTTTGAATGACATTTGTCATGTTTTTAATGTAAACTAAATGTTTTTATGTGATATTTGTGTAAAATAAAAAGTAAACACGCGCGATTGGCGCGAAGTTTCGACTTTGTGTATCAAAAACTTTGTTACCATTACTGATTTATGTTGAAATACGGATGAAATCGACGTACAATTCAATGATGAGTTATTTATTTCTCCTGTAGAGGAGAATGGATGTCAGAAATCAGTCTTTTTTATGTTTTTTAGCCTCGACTTCCACAGTCATCAAAATGGCGGTAACTGTGTTTTCACACATGTATTTTTAAGAGGTAAATTTATATAATCGCATGCTGAAACGAAAAGATTGAATGCCGCTATCATGTAGGCTTTTTATCAAACCGTCTTAATTAATGCTAACTCGTGAGATTCTACTAGCATGATCAATATTTACACTAATTGACTAGGATGGCGATACATCAATTCTCGGGTCCAAGTGGACGCGTTACCGAGCCGGCGGAGGTTTCTGTTTTCGGGTCCAATCGGATGCGCTCCCGAACTATACGGTTAAAGCAATATTATTCTTTATTCAACTTAACTCCAGCATGAAATATGTAAATAAGGTGTAATTGAATAAAGTGAAAACCAAGAAAAGGTTATTGTACTCATCATTAAAAAAAAACTTTTACCAGCTGACTAATACTGGTATTATGAGAAAGAAATCTGAGCCATACCTACTTGTAAGTTCATGTTGTTTAACCAAATTTATGTAAAGAAAATTAAATTTTTCATGAAAAAATTAAATATTCATAATTTAAAATATATATTCTCAATTATTTTTAGCAATGCTAAAATAGAGTTCCAAAAAGTTTTTTCATTAACCATTTCGCTTGGAAGACGGATCTTTGGTGGCCAGATTTTTTATGTTTTTTAAGTCTGTTCTTGAGTTCTGTTTCTTATGGTTTTCACTATAATAAGAGCGTCAGTTTCTTTTTCTATGAGAAGATACTGACTTGGAAGCTGTAGTTTAATTAACCAAAAATCTAAAAAAGGGATTCATTCACTGGTCAAAGAACTTTTACTATAATTATTTATTATACTTTTATTTATTGGCAATAGGCTCGCCCCCTATTACATTGGACCTAAATATACCGGCGAACTGTGGGTGTACATTGGTACACCTCTGCCTAACCCTTCGGGGAATACAGGCGTGATGGTATATTTATATATTTTTTATTTTTTTATTTATTGTAATTTTAGGGTCGGTGACCGACCCTAAAATTACAATAAATAACATTTTTTGTTGTTTTCATTTTATTCTCAATTTTTCATTATTACTTTTTAAAATAATCTCGTAGTAAAAAGTAGTTCATTATGATGAGTTTAACCCCTTTCCGGATTTTTTTGCACCTTGTATAATAATTGTAAATGCAGCTTACATTACGAAAAAAATAATTCATATCGAAATAACATTTCCTGCTATTATTATCTACTAGATGAGTAAATGAGTAATAAAATAGATTGTTGTTGATATCTTAATGTACTGTTATGAGAACAAATGGTGAAGTGTGTTCTATTGCTCTGCAATTTGGTCTCAATTGTATTGCACGTTTCAAGGTCGAGTAGATTTGGCATGGCACGCAATGTTATTTAGTATTTTCGGCAATCATTTTAAAGCATGCGCCTTTTAACTACTGATGTCATTATGCTTTTGTTTTAATAAAATATTTGAACTTGATTTTGTTTTTTCTTATTTTTGGAAGCACTTAACCAGTCACAGACGGTTTTTTTAAAGGATCGAAAATCATCTAATGAATTTTTCCCATCTGGGCGGGGCAGAAGGGAGAGTCAGACTCTTACTAACTTAAACACCTCTAGTTTCTTCTAATGCTCTTTGCGTTCCATGGCCGCGGCAAATTTTACGAACAAATTCCGCAACCCTGGAGTCACAGTACTTGACGATTTGTCAGATTAATTGTTAGTTCGATAGACCTTTATTTTTTTTAAAAACCATCAAAAACAATCTTATTATTATTGCAATACGAACTAACAACAATACAATCGCAATCTGCAGCGCATATTTCAGCCAAGGTCAAGAGCAGCAAAATCTTCAAGTGGCCAAATAGTAGCCAAACAGCTGAGTATGATAACGCAAATTGAAACACTAGAGAAACTATTCCGGATAATCTAGCTAGCAACTGTGACGTCACACGCCATTTGAATAGTAGAACATCATACCGGTTATGCTTAAGGGGTAAGCAGACAGTCACACATCGCATGTAATACAGGCAACATATTTTGTCGCGAGTCCCTAATTCAGGGATGCTACACATAGAAAATGTATAGGAAAAGAGGTACCTAATACAGATATAAATATATATACCATCACGCCTGTATTCCCCGAAGGGTTAGGCAGAGGTGTACCAATGTACACCCACAGTTCGCGCGTATATTTAGGTCCCATGTAATAGGGGGCGAGCCTATTGCCATTTTTGTTTGTGCCCGGTTAGCACAAATCCAAACTCAGAGCTGCTACTGAGAATTTCATAGAAAATCACAATAACACTTTTTGCTCGACCTGGGAATCGAACCCGGGACCCCTTGCACAGCAGTCGCACTTGCGACCACGAGACCAAACGGGGCAGTTAGACCAACCTAATACAGATGCTTCTAAAAAAATCTCCGATGGTCAAAATCTAGTGTCACTTTTTTGGTTTGGATTTTGAAGCTAGGACCTACTGACCACAATACAACGAGAATGGCTAAATCACTCGAACTAGGTAGAAACTATAAGTGAATCCAAAGACCTAAAGTAGGCTGAGCCTGTATCGTAGAATTTATCTATAAGAATGGTAAGGGCCAATGCAGACGCAAACTCAAAATTCTCGAGAATGTTCTCGAAATTTTAAGTCAAAATATGTACCCGAGCATACTCCAAAACCCGTAAATCACGCTATTTCATACTCTGTTGTAGTTGTGATAAAGTTCATTATCGATGTGTCAATGTAAAACTGCTGGAGGATTTTGTTGCTCTATCTACGCAATCCCTAATCTGTAATGAATATGGACGTGTTTGGAGAGATTAAAGCACTTCAGCTTTGGGTGACTGTTTTACTGGGACAAGAGTTTTGTTTACTTTGATTCTGGAAAAGCTATTTTCAATTTAACTTATTACTTATCTAGCTGTTCCCAATATTGATTGTGGTTAGCAAATACATACATATACACTCACGCCTGTTTCCCATGGGGGTAATCCGAAATCACAGAACACCTCTTGCTACGATCCTTACTCCTTTCGCCTCATCCACGTTCATACATCTGGTCATACAAACACGCCGGTTACGAGTATCGCTAAGTAGTTCAAGATCACAGGGTCGCTAGACACATGACCTTTTAATATGATATGGTCGGTTATCACGGATTAAAAAGTAGTCTATGTGTGGATTATTGGATATGAACTACAGTGGCCTATCTAGAAATCTCTTAATCGATTACGGAGCCAGGTTAACCGCTGTAATACTAATTTGGCGAAATGGGGCATTTTTCACTCATCCTAAATGCAATGCCAGTGTGGAGCACCAACACAGGATATGCGTCGCCTCCTTAGTTACCCGTCGTGCATAACCACCTGCACCATTCAAGATCTAAACGAGGGCAAAGATAGAGCTTTACAGATTGCTCAACACTACACGAAAAGGAGAAGAGTAGGTACCCAAATAAACGTATATTCACTCAAATAAATTGACAACACAGTCCCAACACATCAACATGATCCAATCTCGTAACACTATCCGAAAGCCTTAAATATTTTCACTCAACTCTGGGCACACAAAATATCCTTCATTTTATACATTTTTTTTACGCATGGGAGGAAAAAAGAGGGTGCCAAAATGCGACACCTAACTCGATCTTGGATATATTAAATTACCCAGGAGGAATAAGATTTTTGTGTTGGTAGACAGCCCTGTTATTGATTTAGTAGTTTGGTTCTTAGAGAGTTGACATTGCCTGTGTCTCGTTTAAAAGTTACAGACGACAGACAGGACGAGTTTTTTGTGTAGGTTTGATAGTGGGTATTTTTAGTCCCTGACATAGAATTTTGGACTCTCGTGTGTTGGAGAAAAGATGCAATATAATTATATGTTTTTCTTCTTCCAAAGTTTCAGAACTATGAAAAACGAATACCGTTGCTCAAGTTTTAAAAAGTGATTTCTCAGAGGTTTTTAATTCACTGAAGACGTGCTGGATAGATGCCAGTTGGACAGCTTGGGACAGTTTAATCAAATTAATTGGAATACCACGGAATCGACCGATCGGGAGTAAACCAATCTATCTTTTTATAACTATTTACTTCACAATATTTGTAAGTATGTAAATACAATTCTTGGTGGTCAATCTCAATGAATACTAGCCAAGTCTTCAAGAGATTGCACACGTGTATGCATAAACACAGGCGCATTACCTCTGAGGGCCGATGCCTGCCGGGGCTGCGGGTTGTTCGAAAGAGATACCGCGCCTCCGGAACGCAAAGGGACATAGACGGGTTTTAGTCAGTAAAAGTCTGACACTCCCTCCCGCCCCGCCCAGGGCGGGGAAAGTTATTTGATGATTTCCCGTCTTTAAAAAAAAAAAGGCGCATTACCTCTTCCCTCACTCTCTACTAATCCACTTCAATATTTAAAAATCGATCAAACTGTCTACAAGTACCTATTTTTTTCTTCAAAATCCTTATTCTCTCGAAAATACAGCCTCCACTTATCCGCCCCAGCCCTAAATCAGTGGTGTTATTATCACCGCGATATCAACATAAAGCCGGCGTCAATGGGCCTTCCGATTGCGTAATAACGAAGATAAAGAAGCACCGCTTACAACAGCCCGCGATAAGGAAATCGCTTGACGATACAAAGTAGAATACTTTTTTTTATCCAAAAAAGAAAATCCATACCATCACGCTTGTATTCCCCGAAAGGTTAGGCAGAGGTGTACCAATGTACACCCACAGTTCGCCGGTATATTTAGGTCCCATGTAATAGGGGCGACCCTATTGCCAATAACCGGGCACAAATCCAAACTCTGAGCTGCTACTGTGAATAAAATCCATTGGAAAGGTACTGTGAAGAAAGTTATGATTTTAACTAAACGCGATTTGGTATTTTGCTTTTTCGTTAAATTTTTCAGACGGCAAGTATTTAAATAAAATTCAAATGATAAATGAATGTTAATTTTAGTTCAAGAAAATGTTGATAGTGATTGTACTGAATAATTTTTTTGGACTTTTTTAAACCCGTTTAGGTTATTATGATATCTTAAATAATGTTCAAATATTCTGAATATACCATATCATGTTGTAATAACTTGTGCATTACATCAATGCCTGATTGTTCAACAGTGATTAAAAGAAATATAATTATGTAACGGTTTTACACATTTTGACGTGACAACGTCTTATAAATTGGTTTGCCGGGTGACACTTCAAGAAACTGTGTTACGCTCCGCTCACGTTATGCTCTCACAATGAGAGCGAGTGAGAGGCACGCGTCCCTTCCACTCGGGCATGGTTAGCCCGCCTAAGAGCGAGAGAGACAGACATAAAAAGTCGTTGTCACGTAAAACTTTCGCCCGTATACCGACTTTACAGGCAACCAATTTTTTTATATACAAAAGCTGTCAAACCACCATTTTTATCCCTACTTTGAGAGTTTTATCTGACAATTGAAAAATGAGCCTTAACACACGAGGTATTAAGACTGCTAAAGGTTATTATAAACCTTCTGAACGTATCCATAATAAGCTACCGATCACTGGCTCACGCTATCTGACGTCATGCTCCAATGATTTCGTGACGTCACCAACGTAATTAGCTGCTGCTTCGAAGGACGCGTGTCTGTATTATTATAGAGATAAAGAATATTGTAGGAATTAATTATTGCTTGGCGTTTAGCGGTAGAAAGAAAATAGACTTTAAGTGATCGTTAATAGGAACTTAACTTGAGTGTTGAAATGTATTTTTGGTATTACTGGTTTTGTGTTGAAAGGGGTGAATTTTCGTACTTGAGTGACAGAAATAATACCGAGTAATATTAGTTCAAAATGCTTATCAAATACAAGCTGTTGATTTGCATCCTCGTCAAATTTTAGGACCTTGTCATAAAAAAATAGAAGTAATCAAATATAATTACGATACCTGGCCAATATCTAATAAATACTTGTTTTTTTAGTTGCAACTATCAAATAACAGTATTCCAGAATACTCCTCTTGCAAAATTCAGGATCGCCCAGTTGCGTATGCGGTAGGCAGAGTTGTGGCGCGGCTATATCAATGTGTGCATAGCGCCTACACCCTCTGGCGAGATGCCTAGCTCGAATTTGAAAATCACATAAAAAAAAAATTCAAAACCATATTATTTTATTAATGATTCGTGTTAGGAATCACGAGCATAGTTAACTCCTTGAATTTGACGAGGATGCAAATCAACGCCTTATATAACAATGTCAGAAGGCCGATTCTACTAACGAAATCACAAACAAATTCAAGTCACAATCTACCTAGTCTCAGTGTCGTGTAAAGTCATTGTCAAATTATTTATTTCAGTAACACCATTTACAGGCACTTTTGAATTGTTACGGAGGCGTTCAGTGAGTCAAAAAGCTGAAGCTAGTAGAGTACATAAGTCTATGGAGAAGATCGAGTAGGAATCTCCAAGAACACTTATTTCAATCGATTAAAAAAAATCTTAACTAAAAACGTTCACAATCTAAACGCAATCTTGTTTCAATGACAATCAATATCAAAAGTCAAAAAAAAAAATGACAAAAATTTTGGCAATTTAGAGATACTTTTATCAAATTGAGAATTTTAGTTTTTAAATATTGGAAATCATGAAATATCTTCGCCCCGCCCGGGCGGGGCGGGAGGGAGTGTCAGACTTTTACTGACTAAAACCCATCTATGTTCCTTCATGTGCCCTTTGCGTTATGGGCGCGCGGTATCTCTTTCGAACAACCCGTGGATCAAATTGAGACGATATAATATATAATGCGATCTTTATTCTTCTTCTTAAAGTTTCGATGACGTACTATAATATTATATTGTTTCGGCCAAAATTTAGCCACTTTGACTGCGTTATCTGTGCCAGCCATTAAATCTTCTAAATAATTAATTGGGGTCCTTGTTAAACTTACAACTTACTTATAAGATTCCATTATCTTATCACCGCAAAAACTTATACCATCACGCTTGTATTCCCCGAAGGGTTAGGCAGAGGTGTACCAATGGACACTCACAGTTTGCTGGCATGTTTAGGTTCCATGTAATAGGAGGCGAGCCTGTTGCCGTTAAGCAGGCATAAATCCCAAACCCCGAAAATTTCTGCTGTATCGTTGGTGCGTTTACAAACATATCATAAATTCACATCTACAAACTACTAGACCAACCAGACCAAAAACCACACAAATTTTTGTTCCATGCAGGAATTGAACCCGCAACACGCATCGCAGCAGTTAATCGCTCAGCCATGACTGTGCCAAATTAAAATGTTTCTGATAGCATTTTTTCTTTATTTTCAGGAATAAGTGACTACATGGTGTAACACAATTTGTGTTTCACACCAAATCTTCAGGGAGTGTCGACGATATTCAGGTAATATAATTATATTTTTCATCTTTTAACATCGACAATTTTTGACTAACTAATAACTCGACTAAACAGAAATAATTTGTTAACACCGATTCCGGCCACCACGGCTAATCTTATTGCAGACTAGCCAAGTACGCAAGATATATTATAGTGCACAAGAGTGTGTGCGCAAACACAGGTGCACTCTCTCTTCCCTCACTCTCATAGTCCGATGGGACGGCAATCCGTAACGACCGAAGAGAGATCAGGCGTAGTACCAACGGCTTTACGTGCTTTCCGAGGCACGGGGGTGTCAATACCACCAATTTCCAAACTCTGGGCTGCTACTGAGAAATTCCTAATGGAAAAACACAATAACACTTTTTACCCGAGTTGGGAATCGAACCCCGGACTCCTCGCTCAGCAGTCTCGCTTACGATCACGAGACCAACGGGGTAGTCAACAGAACTAATTTATAACTAGACTAGCTTTTGCCCGCGACTTCGTCAGCGTGGATTAATAGTTCCCGTTCCCGGGGGATTTCCGGGATGAAAACTATCCTATGTCCTTTCTCGGGTCCCAGACTATATCTGTACCAAATTTCATTGAAATCGATTCAGTGGTTTAGGCGTGAAGAAGAGACAGACAGACAGAGAGACAGACAGACAGAGTTACTTTCGCATTTATAATATTAGTACGGATAAAAATGCCACCCTTAGGATCATATTGCTTATTCCTCTTCATAGGAATATCAACTTAAGAACGCAATTATTGCCCTAAATTAAGAAAATATTGGATACATTTTTACCTATTTTCCCGAAATTCTTTCCATTTTTAGGCTAGATATTATTTTAGCCTAAGGATTCTTCTGAGCATCTTTAAATATCTATCGCAGTAATAACATCGCAATATTAGAAAAAATATTCAGCATAAAATATTTTCAGCATCAAATTATTATAATCAAACAATACATCATAATGTCGGGAATTCTTATTATTTTAACTACGAAAAGCCATTAACTTGTAGGTACTCGTACCTATAGCATGATATTAAAAAGCCTCCATTAAGAGTTTGCTAATGTAAACATGAATATTGGTTACTTCAATATCAGTTCGTGAAAAATGGCGTAGAAATATTTTTTTAGACTGTTTGCTGGATATTTATAGATTAGCGAACTTTGTCAGCGTGGCTTATTTCACACGCGTTAAGTTACGTCTTTGGTTACTGCTCCGCTCCCGTGAGCCATAGCGTATACTAAATGTTATAAAGCCATACTATTCTAAAAATATCTAACTCGGCGTTATTTCTAGAAATGAGGACGTTTAAACAAATACACAAAGAAACAAACAAACAAGAAACTCTTCAGCTTTATTATAATATAGAAAGAGACATTTTGCGGTGTGTTGGTTTTGGCAGAACTAAGTCTAATTCAGAACACAATGTACATACATCAAGCCACGGAGTTTTGCTAAGTAAAGAAGACATACATTGCCAAGAAATGTCGGGCGACGGGCCAGACATCTCGAAATCGTTGAATTACAGGCGTGGCCACAAGACGATAAGACGTTATATGCTGTCAGAATAAGTAATATTCAAAGTTTTTTATAAGAATACCTACTGCTGTCCGAGATAGAACGTATCTGTGGCTTTTA
Organism: Caradrina clavipalpis; assembly: GCA_932526535.1. Taxonomy (NCBI): domain Eukaryota; kingdom Metazoa; phylum Arthropoda; class Insecta; order Lepidoptera; family Noctuidae; genus Caradrina; species Caradrina clavipalpis. The sequence goes on from OW052110.1 coordinate 7,892,366, forward strand.
TTAGGTTTGTGAGAGTCTGTGAAAATATGATTAAATTTGAGCTAGACCGCTGATTCATCAAAGTGGTAGTTACTGATTTAATATTTGACAAAGTCGAAATATCATTGCAATATTTCTCTATTTTGTGCCAAACTTTTAACTCTAGTAATTTTTAGGAGCGATCGCAATCTAATCTCTGTATCAATCTGTCAAAAATTAAAAACTTACATCATTTTTTGACATTGATTGTCGCTAAGATGAGATTGCGATTAGACTTTTAACGTTTTGAATTAGTAGATTAGGACTTCATGTTAAGGATTTATTGAAGGTCAAACCTTCATCTTTTTAAATATTTTTACGGAAACAAGTTTGTAATGTTCTAAGTATGCTTTTCATATTCCCACGACCCCTAAACTGTTGCACTTGTAAGCACAATCTTTTTCGGGCGTTACATTAACGTTAAAATTGGATTCGTAGTATTAATTTTTGCTCCTTATTTCTTAGTTTGATGGGCAATATGCTAAGCTACTGACTTTGATGATATGTCTTTTTTACACCTCGTTTATAATAGAATACGGCACAACGCTAAAATGTGTCCTAAATTCGTCATCTATTTAGACCATTTTTCATTGAAGCCAGATTCTTTCCACTCCTGTTCTTACAAAAAACCTTTTGTGGCTTACATCCTCACTAAAGCAAATCAAAGGGCAATTAAATAATCCCATAAGATTTTTCTCTCCCATCCTAAGGTTTGCCAAGTATGGGTCAAGACCCTCTTTGCCAAAAGGAATGAAGTCTTCCACTTGACCAGATAAGACTCCAATTCGTAATGTCCCAAGTTCGATTTACAGGGCGGATAAACATTATAATTGGATTTTTCTGTCTCGATATTATGTATTGGAATTGGAATTCCGCCCCCTGTCCCATGGGATGTAGATATGGATTTATTGGGATAGGACGGTATGTACCTACTTACATTGAGATTAAAAACTTGTAACTTTTTCATTGGTTTCGCGTATTTGCTACTTGAAACTGAGAATTGAATAGGTTTCAGTTACAAATGTAGAATACTTTATTAATGACTGCCTCCTGCCTGTGATTTCGTCCACGGGAAGACAATTGTACCATAAAACATAGCACTCGATAGTATTGTAGTTTTCTATAAGAAATATTTTTAGGTTTCGGATTCATACTTCCAGAGACTGCATCTTACAAACAAATGTTACCTCTTTATAATTCAGTACATATATTTTTACAAGTTATATTTGATACTTTTACATCTTTTGACTTGTCCACATAGTGCGTAGATTTGTCAGCATCTCATATTCAAAATCTTTAATGTAAGTCTAGAATTTCCTAGGCAATCGGCTACTACCTTACTGAATATCCCAGATATGTCTTCTCCCAGTCATGGTACAACTAGACGTAGCCTCGATATAACAGTCAATCGTTGAACGTAATCCTATTACCATGAATCACACTGGAAAGAATGAGGAGGAGCACTAACTTTTTATCACGACAGAGGGCGCATAAGCAACTGTACCCTGTTTTGACATAACAGTTGTCAAATCGTATGGTTTTTTTTTGCATTCAGTAAATATTATTATTTATTTTTTCCCTAATCTTGAGAAAGATGCCTCAGTGTAGTGCGTGAAATTGTAAAAATAGAGGAGTACATTTGTTTCCTAAGGATAATAAACGCAGAAAACAATGGGAATCGGCGTTACGTATTAAAAACTTTAAGGCAAGTAATACTGCACGCTTGTGTGCTGCGCATTTTACTGAAGACGATTATCATGGGAAAAGTATACAGGTGAATCATCGCAGTGGTTCTACTTATAATATTCTACTATCAGTCAGTAATTGACGAACCTAAGTTCTTAATTCAATAAATATATTTCTTACATTATCTACTGATCTTATGTATATAGCAAACAGCTTCTTAAAGATTTATTATTTGAATATAGGTACCTACTTTTCAAAATAATCCTGTATGACCTCTCTTTTGATCATTGGTAGAGGAGTATCTGCATTTATATCTATGAACGTGTTTGTAGGTGGACACTGGTACTCGGAGTCCTCGTGGATGTCGCAATCGGCACCAAAATTTTGATTCCGGTCATATGATTCTAATCTACTAATAAAATAGGATAGTTAGTCCATAGAAACAAAAAAAAACCTTACAAATCAATTATAACCTCAACCATTTTAAGTCTTTACCTTTCAATCAAATCGGCCTTTTTACCGGCAGTTGTCGCATTCCTCTTACGTAACTCATCTTTAAGTTGAGGGATAGTCAGAAAAGAGTACATTTTAAATGAATTTAACTTAGAATATTAACGAAAAATCAATCACAATCTTGTCTTGACAAGTAAACACGGTACAGTTGCTCCTGGCGCCATCTATACTCAGTTTTGCCTGTGGCTCCTCATTGATTTGTCGTTGTCGAATCTAGTTACAACTTTATTGTAACTGTGCAGAGCATATTTTCAAATGACCGTTAACGAAAAAACACAGCATTAAACTGACCTAACCCAACGCCGATATTCTATCTTAATTATAGCAGTGCATTACCACATTATCGCCCACAGCACCGCTTAAAGTGTACAAACCACTTTAACTAGAACAATTCCTATAGTAATTTGTACTACCGCCAACTATTTGCAACCGTACGCCAAATTAACTGTATAATTCCAAACACCTACCACTTTACAATCTAAATTACACCTTATGCCTCACAGAATGAAGTCTCAAATTGATTTTGTTAGCTGTACCATCAAAATGTCACCACCTTTGTGATTGACGGGTATTTGAAACTGTCCGTATGCTGTCAGCAATAAGTGTCAAAATGCCATGGCAAGTAGGACATTGTACCGTACGTTATTTGTGTAAATACAACCTGTGAGGTAATTAATTGTATCTAATCACTTTCTGTGCGCTAATTTGGAAACTAATGTGAGTAATTTATTATATTATTATTTGTCTATGTCTCGTTAGATCTTATTTATTATGAGTCGTGATAAATCAGTTCTAATTAACTTGTATGATTATAATGAGATCTTTATGGTCACATTGATAAGAAGTCATATATCTATGGAACTCGTTCTCAATGGGTTCTTCAGGAATCTTAAGATCTATCATTAAAAACTCCACTGATGTCGCGATAAACCATGCTACCTACTTGATCGAAGCACTTTAAAAATAAAAAATAATAAAAAGTGAAAAATAACTTTAGCTTTGGAAGTCGGTGGCTTTGGTTCTGTTTGTTGTTTTGAATTGCCACCGACTTCCAAAGCTAAAGTTATTTTTCACTTTTTAGTTTTTGAAGGCGGTTGTTTTTTTTTGTTTAAAAGTTTTTTATTTTTTGCTTTTTAGTATCAACTTCCTGTTATCCAAATCCATGAAGGAACTGTCATACTACGTAAATTAACTTAACACCACTAAAAAGTCATAAGAAAGCAGAATACTTATGCGATTTCGTTTACTTGGAGAACAAATTTTCGAATACTACTGAATATATCTGTGTTACCCTTTCGGGTGTACACGCGTGATGTTATGTTGTGTGATGGTATAAACAATGCTTAGATATGATATAGCAACAATCGCGGTTAATCTGCTGTTATTTATTGAAGAGTTCCCTCGATTTCTACAAGATCCCATCATCAGATATTGAAATGGTGGCAATGGGACCACACGGAAAGCACCAGCTTTCAAATAAAAAAAGAATCATGACAATCGGTTCACCCAGTCGGGAGTTTCGAGGTAACAAACATAAAAAAAAAAAAAAAAAAAATACAGTCGAATTGATAACCTCCTCCTTTTTTTGAAGTCGGTTAAAAAAGGATTCTCAATTCAAAAAGAAAAAGAATCAAGTTTTTTTACGCCTATTTTTTTTTTGCTTACTTGCCAATACTATTGACATTGGTTGAATTATTTAAAAATAGAATGGAACAGATCATTGTACGGCTGCCCGGCCACGTAAGACAATCGGTGACCGATTTTTTGTCGGAGAAAATGTAACACAAATGAATTCCAATCTACCAACGCAGATGTCCTACAATAAGTTGGATCAACGAAACTATGGAGCAGGCTGTAAACATCGTAGATATTACACACACATAATTTCAAAATGTCTTTGTACCAATACCAGAATATCAAAAAATATATTTAAAATATATCATATTATTAGAAAGACCTACCTTGACCTTATCGGTGAGGTTCTTCAGAAAGGTCAGGTGCGCAGTACTCGTAACCGGCGTGCTTGTATGACCAGATGTATGAATGTGGACGAGGCGAAAGGAGTGTGTAAGGATCGTAGCAGGTGGCGGTCCGTGGTTTCTGCCTACCCCCATGGGAAAAAGGCGTGAGTTTATGTATGTGTAAATAAATAAATTATTTTCTTTAATTTGCCGTCGATACATTGAGAAGAATGCCAGAATTTTAATTACCCAGGACTAAAAGGAAGTAATAAGCCCAAGATTAAAAGTTCTATTCGATCCCGAGACCCATCTGGTAATTGGAAATGAACAACCGATGACAATGGCGGTTGACCACTTTCCAACCTTATTACTAAGGGCATAAGGGTCAAAAGTGCCGCCATTATCCGCAATTGTACCTACACTTCAGAACCTAAACAATAAATAAACAATACTGCCAATTGACCTCTCTCACCCTCAGTTCTAAGTAATTCTTTGTACGATTTTATCTACAATAATTACTACAAGCAGTTAATTGAATCTCTAATAACTAGTTCAGAAACTGTAGGTTTGCATTGAGGCAGTAACTGGCCTCCTACCCACAAGGTAATCAAACACTGTTGTCACGTAAACTGAGGGACAATTCTTACCATTTACCAATAAAAATGATAAGACAAACAGACAAACACACACACTCTCATACAATAACAGTTATCTAATATATAAAATTCTCGTGTCACAGTTTTCGTTGCCATACTCCTCCAAAACAGCTTGACCGATTTTGATGAAATTTTTTTGTGCATATCGAGTAGGTCTGAGAATCGGCCAACATCTATTTTTCATATCCCTACAAAAAAATATATACAGGAAAAATTTTTAACCAGTGCGTAAATTTTGCCATAATAAACTTCAACACGTTTTATTAAACACGTATATTTTATTTTGATATGTCTTAGTACTAAAAAAAAAAGTTATCGCTTACGAAACATGTTAACTTAAAAACCATATTTTATTGTCACTCGGCGCTAGCGCATTCCCCACCCCCTCACACCAGCCAGGCGCCCGGGCGGCGGCCGCGAGCTTTCATTGATAGTATGGCGAATAGATTATGTCCATGTTTTGCTTATTTCAAACTCGGATAAGGATGAAATTTTTTTTTTTTTTTTTTTTTAACTAAACACGGAAATGTGTTCTATTACTGACACTGAACTACCAAAAAAAATGTACGCACTGGTTAAAAACTTATCCTGTATATATGGCAAAACAACGTTTGCTGGGTCAGCTAGTACACATATAACACACACAACATACAGGCAAATAGACAAACATACAGGCAGACAGACACACAGATAGACACAGTATTTTTTTGTAGAGTCATACATACATACATACATATAATCACGCCTGTATTCCCCGAAGGGTTAGGCAGAGGTGTATCAATGTACACCCACAGTACGCCGGTATGTTTTTAGGTCCCATGTAATAGGGGGCTAGCCTATTGCCATTAACCGGGCACAAATCCAAACTCCGAGCTGCTACTGAGAATTCCATAGAAAAACCCAATAACACTTTTTGCTCAAACTGGGAATCGAACTCAAGACCTCTAGCGTAGCAGTCGCGCTTAGGACCACTAGGCCAACGAGGCAGTTTTATAGAATCGAACCCAAAAATTAAATCCTCCTCAGAAACCCGATATTTGCGCAAACGAAATCGCAAGCATAAGCTACCATCACGCCATCCAGCCTGTATTCCCCGAAGGGTTAGGGCCAAGATGTACTGATATACAACCGCAGTCCACCAGTATGTTTTTAGGTCCCACGTAATATCGGGCAAGCCTATTGCAAATAACCGGGCACAAATCCTAACTCCGAGCTGTGGGCATAAGCTAGTATCTATTAAATTCGTAATACTTTGATACACGGTTCGAATAGCGGGTCAATATTCCATTACGCCACTGAAATGCCTCTCCGCATTCACGGCATGCAATTTCTATCAGAACAACCGTTTTTTTCCAACCCTTTGCGATGAACCAACGAAATTGCTTGCAGTTCACTGGCAGACTAATGGGGCCCGGGCCTCCGGTCCTGGGGCCCCAAATCTCATGAAGTTCTCCTAATTATAGATACAAATATGCCTAAATATATAATTTATAAAAGAACTATCGGTTTGTCATTAGTTATAGAATTTAGTTACGAGTGTATGAGGTATGCCTGAGAGGAGCTCGTGGCTAAAATAATTACAGCCGCATAGACCGATCTTCCGGGTTAAGCCACGCTTGCCGAGGTTGGTCTGTGGATGGGTGACCATTTACCATAGCGAGTTTCCTCCGTGCCTCGGAAAGCACGTAAAGCCGTTGGTCCCGGTTGTCATTTGTAGATCTTTGACAGTCGTTACTGTTAGTCAGAAGCCAGAAAGTCTGACAACCAGTCTTACCAAGAGTATCGTATTACCCATTACTGGGTTGTGGAGGTCTGATAGGCAGTCGCTCCATGTAAAATACTGATATTCAGCTGCATCCGGTTCGACTGGAAGCCGACCCCAACATAGCTGGGAAAAGGCTAAGCAGATGATGATGATATGTATGAGGTATGCCTGAGATGGTAGATAAATAAATAAATATTTTTATGTATTTGTGAATGTCTATTTAGCCATTATCAAGCCACTGCTGACTAAATAGACCGCTTTGTTACTTTGCAAAACTAAAAATAAAAAAAGGAAAAAGATGGGTCATTCATTTTTTTTTTTTTGGCCGGGGCCCCTGACAGACTTAGTCCGGCCCTGCAGTGAGCCTTACTTCGTCAATTTTGTTTGTAATGGAGCTATTTCTATGCAAAATATAAGTATCGTACACCAATCATTGCAGTCGATGCAATCGTAATATCGCGTGTTTGTACCCACTAGAGTGTAGAAGGTAGTTTCAAAATAATTGGTAACATTATGTGAGGTTCTTGGTTCAGTTAAAATAGCTGAATTGATCGAATTGCATTCTCGATGTTGCAGTGGAGGAATCTTAACCTATGCAACGTTATTTTTTGTTTTACCTGAAATCTGAAAGGGATCATTGTACTTATAATTATGAACAATTACTTATACTCACATGACAGATGTAAGGGGCGACGCCGGGAAAAGACACTCTAAAAAGACCTACCTACCCTGACCTAATTGGTGAGATTACTCAGAAAGGTTATATGTGCAGTACTCTTAACCGGCGTGGTTATATGACCAAATGTATAAACGTGGACGAGGTGAAAGGAGTATTGTAAGGATCGTAGCAGGTGGCGTTTTGTGATATCTGCCTACTCCCATGGGAAAAAGGCGTGAGTTTATGTATATATGCATTTACGCATAAACGCCTTTCAGACCTTTCATTATGATAAGTGCATAGTATATAACTTGATAATACATTTTCTTTTTCACAAATAAGAAATGAGCTAATACATTTATTTAACTTTGCATAACTCGATGAACGTTAATAAAATTTTATAAAAGATGCTCATCATCTTTATACCTACTAGGTATTACAAATGCTATTTGAAATAATAATATTAATCTTGACTCGGCCCGCGAGGTTATCGACATGTGGGATGTTGACTCAGCGATCATTATGCCGATAAACGTTACAGTCAATGGCTTAATTGCCAAGAGCCTCTACAAACATCTAAGGAGGCTGGATCAAGGGCTTTATTCTGAAGGTAATAAGTACTTCTGGACACGGCCTGCATTGTTAGAAGGTTTCTCTCTCTTGAGCTTTGACTGCCGCTAGCTTTAACCCTGTCTCCCTTAAAAGTGGGCCACTACACCTAAATACATACATACATAAACTCACGCTTTTTTTCCCATGGGGGTAGGCAGAAACCACAGAACGCCACCTGCTACGATCCTTATATACTTCTTTCGCCTCATCCACGTTCATACATCTGGTCATACAAGCACGCCGGTTACGAGTACTGCACACCCGACCTTTCTGAAGAACCTCACCAATTAGGTCAGGGTAGCAGGTCTTTCTAGGGCGAAATGGGGGCTAGTGTTTTTTCCAAAAAAAAAATACCATCACGCTTGTATTCCCAGAAGGGTTAGGCAGAGGTGTACCAATGCACACCCACAGTTTGCCGGTATATTTAGGTTTTTTTTGTTTTTTACAATTTTAAATGTTTATAAAAATAAATGAATTGAGTATAAATATTATGAGGAAATAGTAAAAACACAAGCCTATTATCATCCCTCTGCAGGACAAAGGCCTATTTCAAAGAGACGTCAGCATAGTAGTCTGGTCCCGCTAGGGCTAATGCCTGCCAGGGTTGTTCGAAAGAGTTGCCGCGACCCTGAAACACAAAGGGCATTAGGAGGAACACGGTTGGGTTTAGTCAGTATAAGTCTGACACTTCCATTCCATCCATATAAAAAAAGGACAAAGACCTCTTCTCATACGAAGAAGCCACACAGCGCATTGACGCTTGCTCAATTTGTACTTACAGTATAATGCACCCAACGTGACATTGATACAGACAGTACTTAAACAAAGTCCTATATGGGGTTTCATTCAACAACGCAATTTAAAAGTCACATTCATTTGAACTCGCAATATTTGCCCACGTGATGTCATTGTACAGAGTTCACTGTCGCACATCTCTGCCTTAAGGCCTACGCAGAGCGGGACGGCATCGCAAGGCAGGCGTCATTTTAAAGCATAGCAATTTATGTCGTATTTCTATATCGATACGTTTGAATCATCATATCAGCCGCAGGACGTCCACTGCTGAACATAGGGGGGGCCCCTTTAAATTTCCAATAGCACGGGTTGGAAGCGGCCTGCATCCAGCGTTTTCCTGTGGTTTTAATCATGTCCGTTACGTTTGAACGTTCATACCATCACGCCTGTATGCCCTGTAGGATTATGCAGAGGTCTACTAATGTACAATCACAGTTCGCCGGTATGTTTTAGATCCCATGTAATAGGGGCGAGCCTATTGCCATTAACCGGGCACAAATCCTAACTCCGAGCTGCTACTAAGAATTTAATAGGAAAGCCCAATAAAACTTTGCTGGACCTGGGAATCGAACCTAAGACCCCTAGCGTTTCGGACTACTATGCTAAGTGGCAGTTTAAATGTCCATTGGTAAAAAAAATAATCTCTTGCCATGCCGTCCCAGTCTGCGTAAGCCTTTATACGAAGTCATAAAGGCAGTTTGGGGTCAAGAACCCCTATGTCCGTCAGGCGTCATTTAGGCCTCGGTGTCTGTACGATAAAATGGAAGTAAAGCTTAGTAACTCGGCCTTTGAGTATAATGATATTTTATCAGTTTAGTGTCTTCATAGGCTGTATATTTTTATATTATGTTCGTACTAAAATGCGTTTAAGTATACCAAAATGGAGCAAATAAGTTATGATCCTCTCTTATTTTTACCCGACTACGGCGAAGCAAAAAGGAGGTTTATTATTATGACTGGTGTGTATGTGTGTTCATCTGTTCCTTCATAACTTCGAAACTACTTATTATGTTTTGAAAAATGAGGTATTGCGTGAAGCGTCTTGATAAACTTAATTTTCCATAAATAATTATGTTGATTTTGGATAGTAAAATAGTTGGATTCAATTCTGCCAAATGAAATTATCTATTATTTATTATAGGAATTAGCCCGAAAGTCTGACAACCAGTCTTACCAAGAGTATCGTATTACCCATTACTGGGTTGTGGAGGTCTGATAGGCAGTCGCTCCATGTAAAATACTGATATTCAGCTGCATCCGGTTCGACTGGAAGCCGACCCCAACATAGTTGGGAAAAGGCTAGGCAGATGATGATGAGGAATTAGATTTAATAATTTTGGATATATGAAACGCAGCTGATTAATTTTAATTCTATATATTCTAAGTATATGTTTTAGAAGTAGGTATATTCATCGGTTTTTGCTGGATATAAAGTCTTTGGCATATTTCTTTAGTATCTCGTTATTGAATAAATTATTAAGAGTTTTTAGTTTGGCTCATTTTTGGAAGAGGTCAACTCTGAGTTGACGTCTTCATATTCATGTATCATCTGCTTAGCCTTTTTCCCAGGGTTTTGTTTTGTCAGTGAAAAAACAACAAAACAATTGAACAACAACACATAACAGGTACACTTACCTCTCTCCTCCTCTCTCCTTCCATTGATAGTCATCATTAAAAAGACAACAATAGTCCCCAAGAGATATTACACAGTCTTTATACTCCGTCCATTTGCAATAAAAGCTACCTTTTGCATACAACGAGACATTATTTAAATCCTTAATAATACAAAGGCGGGCTTGTAACCAAACAGGGACCGGTCGAGTGTGAACACCTTTTATAATGGCGGGTTCTGTACAAAAGATTATACGCTTCATTTGGTAGGAAAGGAGTGATAATTAGGTGCGTTTGTGTTTTAGGGTTTGTGAATGATGAGACTTCAAGTTGAGTTGGGGTTGGTACTGTGAGAATGAGTTAAGCAACAATCTTTCAATAAATTATTTGGTTAAGTTAAATAAATTAAATCATAATGTTAAATGTATTATATTTTTCCAATTCAGAATAGAACCGGTATACATACATTTATGCTAAAATTATCTATGCCAAAATTAATCAGTAGTTAATATCTAAAATTAGTTAAAAAATGTTATGTCTTTGCAATCATGTCATGGTTAGATTTGGCAAAATTAAACAATAAAAACTAAAGCTTTAAAAAAAAAAATACTTGTCAAAAGCTCTAGGACGTTAGTAGCTTTCATTATTTTATCCAATTCTTAACGAAATTAAAACAAAACTATACTATTTTCCTAACGGGTTGTGTCTTTGAAATTAGAATATCTTCATGTAAGTTGAAGAACCCAGTTTAAATTCTACTACGTTATGCCATATTTGGTTTCTAACTGTTTTTAGTAGAACAATGACTTGTTTTGTAAACACTTTCATTCCCCGTATTTCTGGATAGCATTTAGAGCCATGTCTAAAGGCCTGTGTCTTTGAGTAAAAGTCAAAAGCATTTATTTCAATAAGACCGTTTACAGGCACTTTTGAATTGCCGAGGAGTCGGCCAGAAAGTTGAAGCTACAATTCCACGTTCCAAAACGAAGATAGGCCTCTATTGAGAAGAACGAGCAAGAAACTCCAAGGGCACTTTCTTCATACCATTCCCCTAGAGTTAGGCAGAGGTGTACCAATATACACCCACGGGCGAGCCTATTGCCATTAACCGGACACAAATCCAAACTCCGAGCTGCTACTAAGAATTTCATAGAAAAACTTAATAACACTTTGCTCGACCTGGGAATGGAATCCAAGGCCTCTAGCGTAGCAGTCGCGTTTAGGGCCACTAGGCTTACGAGGCAGCTGATATAAAACACAAAAAATGTAATAAAGATGTAAACCGTGGCAGTTAAGAGATGACCATGTTTGTTTGGGTGGTGTTTCGAACGCGATCCGTTAATTATACACCAAGTATACCGCGCTCCATAGCAAGTTGGCCAATCTTGAACTTGAACATTTGGATGTCAATAAATTGAAAGTATGTAATAAAAATATTTTATTAGCAGACAACTCTCTAAAAGGTCACAATGTCCTTGGTCATGATTAAATTACCCTCCCCCTTAGTCCTAAGCAAATAAGAAATATCGAGTCGAACATAAAAGTCCTTCAGCCATCAGAAACAAGGGATAAGATATTTTACGTGTCTTCTTTCGCGAATAGCTGACAGCGAAACAATATTGACGTCATAACCAATCAGCGTTCAATACAATTTGTACGGACCAATGGAGGGACGCCACGTCATAGGAACGTGTTCGAAATTTCAAATACCAGATTTTGTTGGACAACTGTTTTTTTGTTTTGTTAGAATTTATTTAATAGTAAGGGATTTTGATTTTTATTTGGTGTTTAAATAAGGTAAGATTTTTCTTGGGTTTTATTTCGCCCCTTAATTTATGTTATGACAGTATTTGTTTTCAGAAGTCTCTAACGTAAAAGTGCTGACGTCAAAGTATTTGATTCGAATCGGTTTTAGAAGTGAAAACCATTTTGGTATGACAAGTACAACTAGTATCAACCGTTGAAATGAATAAAATCTTTTAACTATGTCAGATGTAGGAAGACACTCAAAGAAGCCGTCAGTTACATATACAGTATGGCCGACGTAACTTGGCGAGTGTGAAGTTAGCCGATTAGCTGCGCAGTACACAATTGTGTTCCTAAAAGATCCATTACGCAGCCAAACGGCTAACTTCAGACTCGCCAAGATACGTCGGCCGTACTGTACTGAAATGTTACAAACACAACCTTACTACAAAGGCAATACAAATACCGACAAATTGGTGGCGCGGAAGTAGGCAACAAATTGCTCCAAGAAAGAATAACCGAAAACTTTCCTTTTATAAGTTATCCACGAACAAACTGCCCAAAAACAAGAACATAACACGGGTATAATAATGGCAATTAAGACGTGTGCAATCTGAGTAGTCTTCGGAAATAAGAAGTTTAGCAAACAATCTGGAACACGTCTCTCGAATTACCAAAGTAAGAAGTCTTGAATGTATACGACGATGTACTCGTAGATAAGTTTACTGTCGCGTTGCTTTCCTACTGGATTTTTTTGTTTGGAATATTTCACCATCACGCCTGTATTCCCCGAAGGGTTAGGCAGAGGTGTACCAATGTACACCCATAGTTCGCCGGTATATTCAGGTCCCATGTAATAGGGGGCGAGCCTATTGCCATTAACCGGGCACATATCCAAACTCCGAGCTGCTACTGAGAATTTCATAGAAAAACCCAATAACACTTTTTGCTCGACCTGGGAATCGAACCCGGGACCCCTTGCACAGCAGTCTCGCTTGCAACCACGAGACCAACGGGGCAGTTAAATATAAGAATATTTATATATTTTTTTATTGAGTGGAATATTTCAGTTTTGAAGTAACTGCCTCGTTAACCTAGTCTAATGCTAAACGCGGCTGCTGCGCTATACATTTTGGGTTCATTTTCTAGGTAGAGCAAAAAGTGTTATTGGATTTTTCTACGAAATTCGCAGTAGCAGCTCGGAGTTAGGATTTGTGCCCGGTTAATGACAATAAGTTCGCTCCCTATTACACGGGACCTGAACATACCAACGCACTGTGTGTACATTGGTACACCTCTGCTTAACCTTTCGGGGAATACACGCGTGATAGATTGTATATGTTGTATGCTCATGTCAAAAATCAAATTCACTGATTTTCTAAAGCACGAGTTATTCATATGATCAACACTCGTACTAGCGCTTTTAATTATATCATAAAATAGCTTAAAAGGATGCCGCAACGCTTACCACAATAACCCAAATGGTTACGTTAATTGTTATGTTAATCTGATTACCTTTAAAATGAAATTAACGTAGCGTTGCCTTCACGCGTTCATAATTATAACACCTCGCGTCATGAATGGGATATACATAGATATTCCATATGACAGGATTGCAGGATATTGTCACTTTTGTAGCTTTATAATTAAACTAGCTTCAGCCCGCGACTTCATCCGTTTTTTGATTTATTATCCCAAAAAAATCGTTAATTTTTCCGAGATAAAAAGTATCCTATGTGTTATTCCACACTACAATCTATCTCACTGCCAAATTTCATCCAGATCCGAACAGCCGTTTAAGCGTGAAAAACAACCATCCATTCTCAGAAACTTTCACATTTATAATATTAGTAGGAAGTAGGATAGGATAATAGGATGCATAATGTATAATTTTAAAAAGCTTTTCATATTGGTATCGAACCCGCACCTTCGTGCTTGAGAGACTAGCGCCATAAACACGGGGGCCAGGACGACATAAAAATGAATATTTCACTGTGTGCTAGAAAAGGATGAATATTTTTAACCGTGTAGCCAATTATTTTCTTTTACTGAACATTTAATTCCCACTGGTGTCGTATTTAAATCAAGTCCGCATTAAGTTCACGGTCGCGGTCATGGCCAAATATTAAAAATAATTGTCCCCAAAACACGTCACGTGAAAAGATCGATGAATAATTTATTGAAATAGGCATCGAAAGGAAATGTATGACGTTATGGCGACTCCTAAAAAGCGATATTTAATATTTATCGTATATTTAGGTATAACTCGGCCATAATTATTTTTAGGGTAAGTACTCCTAATTGCATAATACTTTGATTACAATACATAGGTATAAAATTTTCAAGTATGCTCAGCCATTGCTGGTAGGTACTAATAATGCGGAGGAAAATGTCATAATTATGTAGATGTAACGAAAAATGTAGCGTAAAGTGATCATAAGAAAATTCTTCCAGCAATACTTACCGGAGTGGCCAGACGACTGCATACTAAAACATTTATCTGAATATGTCTGCAATTTTTTAAGGGTGGCCGGGCCATACTTAACCCTTTTAGCGCCCAGCACCCGGCTCCCGAGTCGAATGATAATTTATTTATTTATTTATTAAAACTTTATGCACAAATGTAAAAATACACCGTACAAAGGCGGACTTAATGCCTTAGGCATTTTCTACCAGTCTACCTTAGCTTAATTCCTTCGACTTGGGAGCCGGGTGCTTGGCGCTAAAAGGGTTGAAACTAGTAGTTACGGTTGACGCAATGGCAGAGTGGTTGGATGCTGCGCTGCATGTCACGGGCTCTATTCTCGCAAGGAACAAATATTTGTATGGCCTATAGGTAATTGTTCCGGGTCTGGCTGTTTATATGTCAGATTTTTAAACACACGCACAAGACAGGAGAAAGATCCCAGCAAAGGTAAATTTTTTATAAAAAAATTACAGCTACACATTATCAGAAAAATATGGCCTGTTTAGAACCCTCATTACTTAGTTACTTACTTTATAAAAACATCACAAAATCAATAATAATCACCAGTCGTTGAAAAAAATGATCTAATATTAGAAGGTCATTCACAAAACGATCAAATCTTTTTTTTCAGTGTTTCCCCATCAGGGGACAAGACAAGATCACAGATCGGAATAATCCGACAACTGTATGCAAAAACACAACGGTCCGTATGCAGTCCGAAAAACAGTATGCACCAGTGCCGTAGCAGGCCGGCACCAAACGCATAAATTAAAAGAGCCCTATTGTGACTGTAAAGTGAATGAACAAAACAAATGAAAACGTGAATTCATGAACTCGCACAACAAATCCTTTTGGTCTAAGATTCCAAATTCCTGAGACATACGGCGAGGCGATTGAAAGAAATGTGGTTTTATCTATTAACCGGGCAAAAACCCAATAACACTTTTTGCTCGACCCGGGAATCGAACCCAAGACGTCTAGCGTAGCAGGCCAACCACTAGGCTAACGTGGCAGTTCTTAGGACATCTAGGCTAATGAGGCAGTTCTTATATTCTACATTTTACTCATTTATATTTCCTTTGAAATAAACACTGTTGGAATATAAATAGGTCTTTACTGTCAGTCCGTCACGACGGCTGACAAGCTATATTTTTTAGTGCCAGTAATTTTCCTTATATTGATATGAGCATTTAATTTAAGTAGTAAAAAGTGCCTTTAAGGATCCCGGGGAGTCCATTACTCTTACAGTACTTTCTGTATAATAAAATAAGAACGAGCTTGTAAACAATTTATTTTAACGTCAAGTAAATACTCGATCTTAACTCTGTATGTGTGTATTCTCTAGACCGATTTTGGCTACAGCGGCTAATCTTCATGCAGCAGGAGAAATTGCACAGAGATTGAATAGCAAACACAGGTGCACTCCTTATTCCGTAACTCTCATAGTGCGATGGGATGGTGATTCGTCACAATCGAGGGCACCGCCAGCTTTACGTGCTTTCCGAGACACGGGCATGCCACTGAGAAATTCCTAATGAAAAACCCAATACCACTTTTTGCCCGACTTAGGAATCTAACCCCACGCTCAACATTCGTGTTTGCCACTACGAGACCAACGGGGCAGTGACCTTAACTTTATTAGTCGTTTAAATCAACTCCAGATCTCCATACAATTCACAATTGCCCCTTTAACCCCCAAAAAGTCATTACAGACAGCTCATTGCATGACATTTACAGGCCAACAACATCATTATTAATTTCGAAGTCTCAAAGCAAATAGTAAACAAAACCTAGTTCAAATAAAGTGTCAAACAAAAGTCTAACCGACTAAAACTTTAGTACTAACCCTAAGCTAGCTTCGACAAGTCTGCCGACCACTTTATCGTGGTATTGTGAAGATATGAACGTTATAATGGTAGCCATTAACACAGGCTTCAGTTTAATTAACTGACAAGAAAGTCCAGCGACGTTCATGAACAGGCTTTATAATAGGGATCTGGAGTAGAGGGAGCTAGGCGAAAGCGTTGGAGAAGATTTTATTTTGTACTGTAGTTTGGTGGAAAATCTGGGTTATCGCTTAAAAACTACTGGTTTGTTAATAGTTGGCCGGATTGGTATAATAAATAATATTAAACCTTTAATTTCTTTTTACTTATAGTTGAGGTACAAAAAAAAAGCAAGTTGCTATAAACTCGATGTTGCAAATATATGTACAAGCCAAGACGACATAATATATGATTAGCAACAGCCATATTATTTTCACAGACGGTATGCAAAAGTACAAAATTGATAGGGAATGCTAAGTAAATACATTACCTCCCTATAACAATTTCTTCCTCAATTTTTTATTTGTTAGAATTAAATACTCGTAAGATCAATTAATTACATTTTTTCTAAAATATTAAATGTTAAACCAAATTAAATGCATGCACTTCAAAAGACGCGCAGTCACGGCCTCTCGTGTTTAAGGTTCCTCTAACTTTCACGATTTTTCAGTCTTGTACAGTTCTATCCAGTAACCATCTGCTGCTTCCATAATCTGGAAAAAAAAATGATTATAATGAGGCAGAAAGCCTTAATAAAAACGTTTTTTTTAGCCAGACCATTCTGGCGAATTTTTAAAGGGAGAAGGTAACCAAACGTAAATAATAAGTTTTATTTTTCAAACTTGCTAAGATTGTTCTCCAAAGAAAACATTTGACTTTCGAAACTTTTGCTAAATTAATTGCTTTTCGTGGTGTTCTTAGATGATGAATCGACTTGAAGAACAACAAATTAGCAATGATAACAATTTTGAACCGTCACTTGTGTAAAATATTGGTAGCTTATTCTTGTGAGGGTAGGTAGAGACTGCCTTACTATTTTATCCTTTTAAATTGACTTCAAAATAAGACTAGATTATCAATTCGGTTGTAATTTTTTTCTTATGTATCTTACCAGAGAACTCCGTCATTTATCAGCCGGATTGGAAAATTCTTTTTATATTTCAAGAGATATCCCCTCATTGGTCGAATAGACATTTTAATAATATTGAGTTATTAAATCAAAATAACTAAAAAAAGAATTATGTCATCCAAGTAAATGAAATTGCGTACTTTGCATTGTATTTATTATTAGTCATTATTATTTTTCTGTTTATGCCTACTCAACTTTGGGTTTACATCATTAATACCGTTTAATTTCACTCTTGCAAGATTAATAAATTATCTGCTGAGCAGGTAGCAGATTTAATAATTTACATTAAAAGACATACAAAAACACGTCAAGCTAAAAGAAACATCGCATGACCTAACTGATGCCTCACCTTTTCCACGTCATAGGGTGAGGTCAGAAATATAGTTAACTATATTAATCGCCTAGCCAATCCACTGGAGTGCTAGCTTTATTACATTTTTATGACAATACCTTTATGAGCTCTAAAAGTTTAAAAGAATTCTATACGGTGTGACAGGTACATAATGAAAAGTTTTACCATGGATTTTCAGTACATGATTGTAGAGTCAACTACGTCAAAATGTTTTGTAGATTATATGACAAATAATCTGCTATTTTATAAATTTTGATTGAATAGATGTTTCCACTAAAAAGTGTAATTAAAAAAAACACTTTTCTAGGTGTCTATAATCACTTAATCCATTGTAAAACTTTTCGTTTTGATAGCCATTGTCATTGGGTGAAAGAGATAAATTAAACATTGACCAGTATAATTATACATAGGCACATAAACTCACGCCTTTTTCCTATGGGGATAGGCAGAAACCACGGAACGTCACCTGCTACGATCCTTACATACTCCTTTCGCCTCATCCAAGTTCATACATCGGGTCATACAAACACGCTGGTTACGAGTACTGCTAAGTAGTTCAAGATCATAGAACCGCTAGACTTATAACCTTTTAATATGACATGTTCGGTTATGACGGATTAAAAACGACATGAAAGATGTGACGTGCGTCACGTTCGTAAAGCACGCAGATAACGAGTACTGCGCACCCGACCTGTTGACGGGTAATTCGTTATATTATGTTAACATGCTTAAAAATCTTGAAATGGGTACTTAGAAAGATGTGTACCAGGATTTTCCTTCCTTACTTAATCCTTGAGTTGGCTGGCTTGAAACGTAAAAGATAACCTACTAAGTAAGGTTCTAAGAAGTACTTCTCAGAACCACATCATTATTTTTTCTGCAGTTAAAAAATGCCTCGTGTTGTGAAAATGTTTCCTTTTCATTATAATAGATACTTTACATAATTAAAAGAAAATAAATTACAAGTACTTTAGGAAGCCTTGAAGGCTTGCCTCCAGGCGTCGCCAGCTAATTTATGTATTCTTCGTTAGTGAAGTGCTGTATAAAGTAAGGAAATTATTTAGTTTCTTTTCCTATTTTATATTTCAAAATATAATTTGGGAAATTAAAAAAAATATGTTAAAAAAATGGATTGAAGTTAATTTAAATTATAGATTATACTAAAGTTCTTTTTCAGTTGACAAATTTTAATGTTTTGTTATTTAATCGAAATTATGCAAATAACAGTAAAAATACTCTCGATTGAATTTCGGTCACAAGTGTGTGCGCAAATGCATCTGCACTGCCTCTTCCCTCACTCCCATACTCCAACGGGACGGCAATCCAACACAAACGTTCCAAAGCACGGGGGTTTCACACCATCAACTTCTAAATTCCGAGCTGCATCTGACAAAATCCTTATAAAACTTTACCCGACCTGGGAATCAAACCTTAAATGACCATTTAACAGTAGGTAGTTTTTTTTTTATTCATTACTTTTAAGAAGAAAGCGAAGCAAAAGATTTGATAAAATCGTAGCAATTGCTGGTTATAAAATACTGTTATAAGTATAAAGTTTAGAGACTTATTGATAAACAGCACAGCTATTCCGTTGGTATTTGCGAAACAAATTTGCGCAAATCCACTTGCGCGAAAAGACAGTTCGAATGGAAATTCCCCCGAAAAGACACGGACATTTGTCTTTCGCCAGTGTACTGCGTCCATTCTATTGACATTATAATTTGTCTTTCGTGCCGCTTGAAAGAAAGGGACCAAAGGGGTCTATTTATACCCCGTCAACCCTTGCATTAAACCGTATCCTTCAAAATTATTCCAGTAATTACAAGATACACTCATATAAACAAAATACAATTTTATTCATCAAATTAACCCTCACATACCGACGTCCCAAAAAGGCGTCAAAACGAACACAACATGTTTTGTTCTGACAAAATTGTTTAATTAAATAAATGTTTCATATTAATACATTTAGGGGACGCAGCTGTGTGCTGGTTAACGAACTGGTTTAATCCAGAATCGGGTCAAGCACGAGCCGGCTGAGATGCGGGGAGGTTGCTTATTTCCGTACCGTCTTACTATGCCGACCGTACACCTTCGGTTGGCGGTGCGAGTTAGGAGATTATTGCAATGTTTTTGGTTTGAGTGTACGGTCAGAAAAATCACTGTGCAGGCACATAAAAACTCGTTGATTAAAATGGAAAATCTAGAAAACTAATTGGCCTAAGAAGTTAAAAATTTGCAGGCTGGTAGTTTATAGACAGGAGACGTCAGCTTAGAATGGATTTGACTTGAACTTCCATATGGACGAATTTATAAATAAAGCACATCTTTTTCTACTGAGATCCTCAAGATCAACAGCAACAGGTATTATCAAATTATAAAACAAAGAAAAAAAAATCATAAACAACATACCTCATATTATTATATCATACCCGCATCATCTTACAACCCGCCCATATCTCAACCCTTTTACCACTCCTTAACCCTCACACAACGAACATTTGGCCCCAACGTGGAGCAAGTCACGGGTTAAAATTGGGGACGAAAAAGGTCCCCACTAACGCATGACCGGCGTAAGGATGATTTGCAAGCCAAAGTTTTATGATTTCGAAGTTGCCAGCGTCAATTTAAGATTACAAAGGCTTTTGGGGTCGAGTTTAATACTAGTGGTGAAATCGGAGAGGTTTTTATGAAAACCTTTTTTCAGCTTAAGAATTTATTCTTGAGGGTAACACTTTTAATAAAACGTTATTAGATTCTGGAGCGGCGCGTAAATATTTTAAAGTGTGTTTTATGAGATCTCACATTAAACATATTTCTCTGTTAAAGTTTAATGTTCCTAATGTATTTTTTTTATCAATGGAATAACACAGACTCATTTTTCAGAAGTCAAATGTATTTTCGCATTCAATTTCTCGAAATAAAAATACGAAAATAACATTTGTACAAGTTTAATGCCTAATGGGCCGAGCCATTACATGTATTAGGTAGGGCCATAATGGGAGTGTCTTATTATGAACGTAACAAGGCGTCTAACGAGGGTCGCCCGAATACATCACAATCAACAGACTGATACTAATACCAGTTTCCACTAACGTCAAGTTAAGCAACGCCTAGTTAGGTAATGCCTAATGGACAGTGATACCGGGGCAACCATTTGTTTGTTTCTCACTAGGTCTGTAACGCGAAATCTAAAGACATTTTGACATTTCATTAGTTTTATTTTCTACAATAATTTTATAAGATACCATCATCATCACGCCTATATTCCCCGAAGGGTTAGGCAGAGGTGCACCAATTTAGGTACACCCACAGTTCGCCGGTAATTTTATAAGATGTAATAAATAATTACAATACTGTATCGACCCCGGTATCTCAATATGCTTAAAACTCACAAGGATCCCACGAGATAGACTAGACCTAGTGTGGAGTTCTCAAGTTAAAATTATAATTATGTAGTTATATATTTCTATTTGTTTTTGTTATTTTTTATTCTATTGTTATTAAACAACAATTAATGAGTAAGAAAAATGGTGGTCCTCCGTCTGTTGTTTTCTGATTCATTTCGGAGAGAGATCCAAGACAGTTGAATCGATTCTCCGGGACTCGTCGAGCTTCATTGCCTCAAAGCTTTTCTGGTGGTCGCCACTGCTGATTCTGGCTTTCTGGAGTAGCAGTGGTTGGGCATAATGTGGCTGAACAGTCCCCAAAAATTACTCCCAGCGCGTAGTCGTCACTCAAGAGCCTTACGATCCCATCGACCGTCCGCTCTACAAGCTATGAGCCTATGAGCCCTGCGCATTGCCACACAAAGTAAACTATGATAATTAAAAATATTCACACATTCTGTTAATCTTTGCATTCATTAAATCAACGTAAGTAATTAAAATAATCACTCAAATAGAAATCATTTTACGTTCCATTAACGCTTATCACAACTAAAAAGCATGCAATGAACACAGTCAAGCGTGAGCGGAACTATTAAACCGTTCCGTACAAAAAAAAAATATTTTATATATATATTTTTACTAGCTTTTGACCGCGACTTTCGCCGCGTAAATGTCGGTTATGGCGGACGCAGACAAAATCATGGAATGAAGCCTTCCTTTCTTAAGACTCAAACTTACCCCATACCATATTTCTAGTATACAACAAATTGTTAAAAGTAATTAATACCTTTCCTTCTTTTATGTAGCCATGTTAATTAATGTAATTGGTGTTGTACCATTTTAATTGCCTATAAATTAATTAATAAATAAATTTCAACAAAATCGGTTCTGTAGTTTAGTCATGAAAACGTGACAGATAAACAGACAGAGTAACTTTTGCATTAATAATAATTACTTGAGAAGGTAGAATTCTAAAATTCGAAATCAATTGTCCAATCAAAATTTGACAGTTAACCGCATAAAGTATGGATTAATTTTTACACCATCTTGAGTCACCTAAACTAAGTGAGGATCCGAAATAATCTAATTATTTTTTTCTTTATTTCAGGTAAATGATCATCCCAATTAATTGTATCAAGAACTCTTGGCTGTAAGTTATATTCTCGGAAACATTATGATTATAATTTTTTATCATTATACTTGGTACTTGTGCCACGTTATTCACTAGTGAAACTTTAAGTCCCAAACAAAATAATCGTAGGTACCTTAAGAGTACACTTACAATATCTGCACTTGCAAACCAACAGAGGAGGGGCATGTTTAAAATGTTGGTCTTGTATACCACGCGAGTAAGTACCAAAGTCAAAGTCAAATCATTCATTTCAATTAGGCCATTAAAAGGCACTTTTGAACGTCATTACATAAAAAAAAAACATTAATATTGAATCTGGTTGCCCATTCCAAAAGGTAGTTTCGTATGGAGAAGAACGGGCAAGAAACTCCATACATACTCTTTTAAAAATCAATGTATTACAATACGTTGAATCATTCCATAAAAGTATATAAATGTCAAAAACGATCTAACAAAAATAAAAAGTCACTCAAAGTACTACAATACGTACTCAGTGCTACAAATTAGAAATAAAAGCTAAATTAATTATAATATTTAACGCCAATATTGTGATCGTAGATGATCACTTCTAACATTTCAAAGACAACGAATCAGTGTGTGAGTCATACTCAAATGTAAAATTAATGTCGAGGAGAAAAACAATTATTGGTCTAAACAAATTAGTTTTATGATTAAATTAGCAACCAGTTAATTTTGTCAAGGCCACTTTTGTTTTTTTTTTTACCACTTGTATTTGCACACACACTTGTGCATTATATTATAGGTACTAGTTGCTGCTCGCGACATCGTGCGCGTGATTTTTTGCGCTTTCGATTCACCTCGGCTTGGGCTACTTCTCCACTACCGTGCGTCGTAGCGTAATGTACGGTCAACAAAAGAGATAAGTAACCAGACCGTCTAATATAGTTATAAATTTATTTCAAACCAGTAGTCGTTTTTAAATGAAATTAATTTTAATTAATAAACTGTTTATTTTCTATTAATTAAAATAAAATTCATTCAAAAACTTACTATAGGTTTTTGTAAAACTTTGATTTCATTAGGCGACTCTGGTTACTTATCTCTTTTGCTGACTGTACATACATAGTATATTGTTTATAGCCTATACTATTTCTCATGAGTCTGGCTATCATAATACAAAAAATATTTTTCCGAATTCTACTGGTAGTTTCAGAGATTAGCCCGTTTAAACTAACAAACACAAAAGTTTTTCAGTTTTAATGTATTAGTATAATATAATCTGCGTAGGTACTAGACTAGACCATTAGACTAGACTAGACTGTCTGACTGGTCTAGACTAGTATTTATTGAGATAGACCGCTGGGACTGAAATTCGTTCAAAAGAATATTATTATTACCACGCGGTCTTTTCAGTGTGGCCTAAGGAACCCCAATCGTCGTTCTCGTCCGTCATCAGTGAATTATCCAAGGTGGAAAATTGGAAATTCTAAAAGATCGCTAAAGATAAATAGGACAGCCATCCTCGTTGGAAACAGGAGCCCCTGTTGATATTCTCGGCATCCAACTGATTTGAATTAGAGGAATGGTACCGAATTAAGATATAAACCTTTGAGTAAAAATTAGACAAACTATGGAACCTAAAATATCGGTAAGCAATGTGATAACATAGTGTCTAAATCGCAATTATGTTTGTATCTGCAAAGTAAACAAGGATTTGATAGTGAAATCTAGATCAAATATTAATGTGATTAAAATAGGAATGAAAAAAAATTAGAATACAAAAATTATACTGTAGTTAGGAATCATAATTTTTTTTTATTATAATCATACATCATCGTAGATAAATGACTTTTGTATTAAAAGTAAACGAAGCTTTAAAAGCTTTTTAAAAGTAACAGTTCAAAAAATATTGTGCAATTTTGTTAATTTTAATTTTAATGATCATTATTTTTACTCTTAAAAAAACCTGCAGACACATTCTATAAAAGCTTGTCTTATTAATACTCAAAGACCATTGAAATTTGAACTCGATCTCATTTTACGAGTTTAGATTAAGACTTGATCAGTATAAAATGGTTTTCATGATAACATTATTAAGCGGGACGTCTTATTGGCCCATCCTGTACGTGAGTCAATTTTGAAGGCAAGGTATGAATTTAATTTTTATTTCCTTCACCGATGTCAGTGATGTCCAAGAAGAACAAAAAAAAGATTCTATTTTTATAAAATTTAAAAAATTCCTTACTCACATTCAAATAAGAAGGCTAGTTTTTATATTCATCATCATCATATCAGCCAAATGACATCCACTGCTACACAACGCCCCCCCCCCCCCCCCTATTCACAGAATATTATAAAAAAAGCATTATTCAATATTTCCAGACATTCTATTGGCCACAACTTTAGCCAGAAGCTTTAAATATTCTAAGCATAAAAGCATCTAGCTAAAATTATGGCCTACAGAAAAAGTCTGGCAATAGTGTTTGCACCATCAAATATTATATTGTAGACATTACAAATACGTTCGTAGTAATACAAACAATAATACATTTCTGATAACAAACTGATGACGCAGAGTCTACGAGTTCGTAGCATAAAGCTACGCCGTAGCACGATGACGTAGCGGAACAAGCTACGGCTATTTTTAGGTACTATAAAAATACATTATATCGTTTCGAAGAAGCGAGTGGTCAAACAGAGAGACACGTCAAGCAATTTTGTTTTTGGTTATACAGGCTGACCGTTTTATAGGGACTGAATGTTGGATCTTTTTGAGGACTGAAAGTAGGTACTCATAATAATGAACAGCTTTTACTATAAAACCATCTTAGAAATATGACAAAAGACTGCTGTCGAACAAAATACACAGCATGGTCAAAAATTGAGGAATAGTATATTTTTTTCAAATTTCAGGTTTATCCCAAAATAAAAATAAAATAAGGTGTAACGGCCCCATACACCCTAGTGTCAGAGTTTCTAAACCGCCTCAAGGGCCTCTGACATGGTTACCGATGTCAGTGATGTCCAAGTTAAACTTAGAAAGTACATATGAATTAGAAAAAGTCACATTCGTACTTGGATGTGGCCGGGTGCGAATCCACAACCTCGTGCGTGGGAGGCTGATAATGTCTCATGGTATAAAGTACATAAAATAAGTTAGTATATGGCTCATCCAGTCAAAGCCTCAACAGTGCCATGTGCGAACTACAATTAAATTGACGTAGCTCATATCGTAACTCGTCATTCGTAACTGCCTCGTTGGCCTAGTGGTCCTGAGCGCGACTGCTACGCTTGAGGTCCTGGGATCGATTCCCGGGTCGAGCAAAAAGTGTTATTGGGTTTTTCTATGAAATTCTCAGTAGCAGCTCGGAGTTTGGATTTGTGCCCGGTTAATGGCGATAGGCTCGCCCCCTATTACATGGGACCTAAATATACCGGCGAACTGTGGGTGTACATTGGTACACCTCTGCCTAACCCTTCGGGGAATACAGACGTGATGGTGGCTCACATCGTTTTATTAAAGTTCCGCACGACATTAACATGGTTTGGTCGAAGAATGCTTGCCTTACAGTGAAGGATGAGGAACTTTCCACCCTATTCCACATACTTTTAAACTTTTAAATCGTTTGTGTTGCTCCATTGACCAGACGATAATAACTTTAAGGTTGGTGTGGGATGGCATGTAGAAGTTGAGGGGTTAGTCGTTTACTCATAGATTTTATCCTTACTAATATTATAAATGCGAAAGTAACTCTGTCTGTCTGTCTGTCTCTTCTTCACGCCTAAACCACTGAACCGATTTCAATGAAATTTGGTACAGATATAGTCTGGGAGCCGAGAAAGGACATAAGATAGTTTTCATCCCGGAAATCCCCCGGGAACGGGAACTATTAATCCACGCGGACGAAGTCGCGGGCAAAAGCTAGTTAGTAATAAAGGGTCAATACTGCTTCTCTTTAGAGACTTCTCCAAAATACTTTAACGCCTGTTGACCAAAGAGGGAAGGGGGGTCAAACCAATGTGGGGGGTCGATATCATTGGATAGCAAACAAGCCGATGGCTCACCCGATGTTAGGTGGTCACCACGGCTTAGACATCTTATTAGACATCTGCAATATCAAAGGCCTTGCAGATGTGTTGCCAGAGACAAAGTTGAAATGTCTCATGTGCCTGTAATTACACCGCCACCTTCAAACCCCTCAATCTGAAACAAAGCAACGCTACTTTGCAGCAGAAACTGGTGTGGTGGTAGTACTTCCCCGGACAAGATCCTTCACAAAGAACTCTACTACTAAAATAAGTACTGAGTGATTAAATTAGTACTGTTATAGTACGATTCAAACTTAATGGCGGCTCGGAAGTTAGCTGCGAGTGTAGGTTCGCGCAGGTTTATTCTAGTTTATAATAATTAAGGCTACATTTAATGTTTTCTAGATATATATTTATGCTATTGAAGTAATTACATGGAGCCTAAATTATAATTGACTTGAACAAACCTGCGCGAACCTACACTCGCAGCTAACTTCCGAGCCGCCATTAAGTTTGAATCGTACTATACTTTATAGCAATATACCCTTCTCATCTAAAGAGACAAAGACAGCATAAGCTTTAATGGTGACGTAAAGTTTAGGTATGTTTGAGAACAATGCTCATGAGTGATGAAAATCAAGATTACAATTAAAGGGTCGCTACATAAAGTCTTAACATCCATATAAATATATTTAACGGGTCAATGTACTTCTGAATGTGGCTAGTATGTGAAGTATGGTGTTTAGTAACATGTAATTCTCCAGACCGATTCCGGCCACGACGGCTAATCTTAATGCAGACTAGCCACGTACGCAGGAGATATTATAGTGCACAAGTGTGTGCGCAAACACAGGTGCACTCCCTCTGCCCTAACTCTCATAGCCAGATGGGACGGCAATCCGACACGACCGGAGAGAGATCAGGCGCAGGACCAACGGCTATACGTGCTTCCCGAGGCACGGGGGTGTCACACCACCAACTTCCAAACTCCGGGCTGCTACTAAGAAATTTCTAATGGAAAATCCCAATAACACTTTTTGCCCAACCCGGGAATCGAACCCAGTATTGGTGTTTAGTATTTCATCATAGTACCAACTCTGAAATATGGAAAACAAATCAGCTGTTTTCTACACACACCATCATCACACCTTTGGTCCCCGAAGAGTTAGACCTTCGGGGATTACCAGCGTGATGGTAATAAATGTATGTTATAAATCATACAAAGCCTTACTTGAATATAATAACGGGTTTTCTAGAAACCAGTTTGTAAGAGACTACAGTTATTGACATTAAAATCTATGTAGGCGGTTGAAATAGGATTAGTCTACTTAAGGTCCCTACCTACTAAACCGGTTGGTAATCGGATCGGGCGTACCCGTACTAGTCAGAAAAGTTGTCGTATGAGTTTATGGATTTACAAGTGTATGTACGTCGATGAACGGTGGTGTGATACGGTGGTGTGCCGTACGGTACCCGGTCTGACGTCTGCGGCAAGCGGATGACGTGCCCGTACTGACTTCAGCTTGCATGTCAAGAACTGTGATTTGCCTGTGACGTGTCATTTCTAAAATGCGATGATGTGATATATCAATTATAGCTTACAGCTTTAGAAAAACTACAGCCGAATAGCGGCAGTTATTGTATTGCATTGTAAAAAATACTGCATTATGGTGTTTTTCTTTTGTTAAATGCTTTATATTTATCTCGAAATAACAAAACTTATGAGGCGCTAACATTGAAGTAATATAGCATTGGGATGTTATTTTTTTGTTATTATATTGAATGGAGTATAGTGGGTATCAACTTACAACAATTCATAAAACCATTTTTTTTTTGTAATTTCTGATACGGTGCATTTTGGTTACTGAACTATACAGTGGGTGGAGACCTTAATAAATAAAATGAGTTTATTTCATTACCTTTTGTGACTGAGCAACATGACAGCTTTGTGTTTTGAGACACAGTGAGATTAAAAAGTGAATAAAGTACCTGCGATTTAACTTTTCACCAAAAAGCCTAAATGTTTTTTCGACAGCGCTTTATTTTTTTGCTTAGTGGGCTTAGCGCTAAATGTAGCGTATTTTTTACACAAAACCTAATTTACTTTGGTATTGGCTATGAAATAAAACCTAGTTGTGTTATGGCTATTGTTTTACTTAAGCCCACTTGCGCCATAAAACTAATAGAGATTAAGTTGTGGTAAATTAAAATGTCATACTTAAAAATCGCGTGTTAGCGACTAACTCGACGTTAAAAGATAATTTTGGATAGCGTAAGCGATCCTTATCTATAGTATCTTGTATATAAATAAAAAATAAAAAAAAAGACAGTAGCAGCTCGGAGTTTGGATTTGTGCCCGGTTAATGGCAATAGGCTCGCCCCCTATTACATGGGACCTAAATATACCGGCGAACTGTGGGTGTACATTGGTACGCCTCTGCCTAACCCTTCGGGGAATACAGGCGTGATGGTATATTTATTTTTATCTTTTAATAATAAATATTAAACTATTCGATTCTTCGTAAGAGGTATTGGTCCGTTTACAAAAAGTCCTATGTTAATAGAAAGCTACAATATATTTTGTTGCATACTTGATTGCCACGCCTGTGATGAAAATTTTCATGCTTTCATGTTTGGTCAGTGAGTGAATCTTGTTTTTTTGCTTTTTGGTTCACTTTTTTGACATGGCAGTCGTTTTTTATTTATTTTTTTAATTAAATTACCATCCTTTAAATAAAAAACAAATAAGATTTTTTATCAGCATCCCAAATTAATTACTCGCTTACGTATTCCTTAAACCCCACAAATTCTATGTCTCAAGATTTAAGAGTGATCACCGATTTCAAAGTCGTTCGACAGTAAATTGTCAACTTGAAGCCTTATAAAGTTAGTTCATAGTCTTGCAAGTACATTGTGATGTACTTGCAAGACTGACAGACAGGACTGACAGGGTGTGCCCTGGAGGCATTACATGGGGTTTAATGGGAGACTTTAAGGGTTCTTATTTACGAGGGGCTCCTGGTTTAATGGCTGCAGTGATGAGCGAGGTATGTGGGCCCCAGGTGCGCGAGACACGGATGGGGAATTATTCTTGGTATAGCCATCCTTGGTACCCTTTTCAGGTATGGTAGATTTTAGTGTTATTATGTTTTGGCATAATAGATGTTACTTCTGGTAAATATGAATTGACTGCCCCGTAAGTTGGTCTCGTGGTCGCAAGCGCGGAAGCCGGGCAAAAAGTGTTATTGGAAGTTTTGTTTATGAATTTCTCAATTTTTTTTAGCTCGTGGCTAAATAATTACAGCCGCATAGACCGATCTTCCGGGTTAAGCCACGCTTGCCGAGGTTGGTCTGTGGATGGGTAACCATTTACCACAACGAGTTTCTTCCGTGCCTCGGAAAGCACGTAAAGCCGTTGGTCCCGGCTGTCGTTTGTAGATCTTTGACAGTCGTTACTGTTACCTTGGTATGGTCTTAGAAAAGAACTTTTCTTTTATTGACCACATTAACATAGTCGGAGAAAAAGCTAAAAAGAATTTTTATGCCCTAACGAGAATTTCTAAAGCTACTTGGGGTCTGTCTTTCTTAACTCTGAAAACTATTTATGCAGCTACCTACCTAGGTTGTATGTGCTACGGTGCACCTGTTTGGGCCGATAGGGCCACCATAGGGGCGGTACGACGTAAATTGCTTCAAAGCCAACGGTTAGCTTTAATATTTTTATGCAAAGCGTATAGGACCGTTAGTACTGAAGCACTACCAGTACTTGCAGGTGTACTTCCAGTCGATCTCGAGGTGCAGCGACGTGCTGCAATGTACTATTCCGCGCGAGAGACCATGGACGCAAACTTTCTAACTCAACGTGACCGTGCTAAGATCTCTAGATTATTTAAACCGCAGACTGATGTCTGGGAGGAACTTTTATCTGAATGGCAATGTAGGTGGGATAATTCCATCAAGGGCCGGCACCTCCATCAGTTCTTTCCTTCAGTTCGCGAACGGCTGGCCAGAACATGGCTGGAGGTGGACCACTGTGTTGCCCAATTTCTCACAGGTCATGGCAACTTTAAGAGTAAATTATTTTCTTTTAAGCTTGTTGCCTCTCCTTTGTGTCAATGTTCTACATCTGACTGTGAATATGAACAATCTGCTCATCACATCTTATGGGAGTGTATTCTTTGGCAGAATGAGCGAAATATTATGTTAGATAGTGTACAGGCTATATCCGGTGTTGTTTATTACGCGGACCTTGTAGAAACTAGAACTAATTTCCGTGCGTTCAAGCGTTTTTGCCATACCTATTACTGGAATCAAATGTAACAGTTCACATTAGGACCCATTAAGTTAATGATAATTGCAATCCGTGGTGCTTGGCAATCTGGGCTTCTCCCAGTTGTAAATAATCCCTTTGTGCCTATTGGCCTAATTCTGTTCTGTCTCCTGCTTGTTTGGAGGGAAGTGGAAATTATATTTTTCTTACTCCTCCGCTAATCTTTTCTGATTAATTTCGTTGCGGGATCCAAGACAGTTGAATCGCTTCTCTGGGACTCGTCGAGCTTCATTGCCTCGGCGCTTTTCTTGTGGTCGCCACTGTTGATTCTGGCTTACAGAAGTTGCAGTGGTTTGGGAACAGTGTGGCGGGCTTGTCCCAAATTTAAGTCGTTACTGTTAGTCAGAAGCCAGAAAGTCTGACAACCAGTCTTACCAAGAGTATCGTATTACCCATTACTGGGTTGTGGAGGTCTGATAGGCAGTCGCTCCATGTAAAATACTGATATTCAGCTGCATCCGGTTCGACTGGAAGCCGACCCCAACATAGTTGGGAAAAGGCTAGGCAGATGATGATGTTTATGAATTTCTCAGTAGCAGCGCGGAGTTTGGAAGTTGATGTCTAACGCCTCCGTGCCACGGAAAGTACGTAAAGCCGCTGGTCTTGCGCTTGATCTTATTCATACTTGATTATACTCATCATTATCAACAACTTTTACTACGGGAGCAACGAAATAACAATAAAAGAAATCAACTGCTCCGTACATTTTGTCAAGTTACGCGAACATTAATTAAAAATAATATTGTATACAATGTTTATACTTTTTCTTGATATTAAAATCCATGTATGTTCACACTGTAAATATACGTATCCATAAATTTTAATCTCGCTTGAAACTAATAACTTATATGTAGGTATTTCAAATTCCTCATAATTTGAGATAGGTTTTGGTGTCTGGTGTTGGTTGGTGGATAGTGGTCCTGAGTGCGACTGCTACGCTAGAGGTCCTGGGTTCGATTCCCAGGTCGAGCAAAAAGTGTTATTGGGTTTTTCTATGAAATTCTCAGTAGCAGCACGGAGTTTGGATTTGTGCCCGGTTAATGGCAATAGGCTCGCCCCTTATTACATGGGACCTAAATATACCGGCGAACTGTGGGTGTACATCCGTATACCTCTGCCTAACCCTTCGGGGAATACAGGCGTCATGGTATGTATAAATAAACACCATGTTCATGCATTTTTGAAAAATGAAAAAACTGTCCCAAACTAGCTATTCCACGCGGACAGAACCGCAGGTAAAAGTTAGTTTTAACATAATTAAACCCCGGTAGCACAAGGTTTCATGGAATTACGGTATATTCACACGTCCAGCTAATTAGGTACTTCAGCAGTCACATTGTAGCTTGCAAACAAAATAGCGTGTTGGTATTACACCGGGACATAATTACGTAGAACTATTGGCATGTTGGCGTAACTAAACACACTGTAAGGCTTGGTGCAGACAGAGCAGTAATGTGAAGGTTGTACACCAAGGCATCATCATCATCTGCTTAACCCTTTTCCCAACTATGTTGGGGTCGGCTTCCAGTCTAACCGGATGCAGCTGAATATCAGTGTTTTACATGGAGCGACTGCCTATCTGACCTCCACAACCCAGTAACTGGGCAACACGATACCTCTTGGTAAGACCGGTTGTACAATAAGGCAAATGGCTGAAATACTTTTATTACAGACCAGCTTTTGCTTTTGCTTGCGATTTCGTCTGCGTAAGTGTCGGTTATATTTAAAATTCAATCATGATTCGAAAAATACGTGGCGCCATCTATTATCTATTGTTGTTTTCTTTGGGAGCAACACTTTTTCCGGGTTAAAAGATACCCTTTGTTCGTTTCTATACACCTGATAACGTATATGCAAAATTTCAGGATTATCGGTTTGGTGAAAAAGGCGTGAAAAGGCAACAAACTTAGGATACTCAGTTGTTCTATTTGGGATTCGAATTTCGAATAAGAAATGATTCGTTTTTTTTTATATGTATGGGGCATTCGTATTTGGCCCTGTTGCCGCGTTGGCCTATTGGTTGCAAGCGCGATTGATGAGCGTAGGATCCTGAGTTCCATTCTCAGGTCGGGTAAAATTTTAATTGGATTTTTCTATTGGGAGTTTCTCAGTAGTAGCCAAGAGTTTCGAAGTTGTTGGCACGATCATCAATCTTCTTCTTTCAAATCGCTAGGTGAAGTAAATCTAAATTTTTACTGTCAATAAATAAATAAATTAAATCCGTTTCTCTCACATTCTTAATTCGTTAAATATAATTACGACTATATTCATTCTAAAAGCGGAAAAAAATTTAACGTCGAAAGTCTGTGCCTACCTGTAAAAATATTTCACTTTCGTGACCGATATGGATCGGACTACGTACACCTAATTTATTAAATTCAGGGAAGTATTTAAAGGCAATAATGGATACACGCCGAGGTTTTTAGTGAATTATTGGCCATGATTAATAGTTTGAAGATACAATTTCTGTATGGTTTTTGAAGGGTAAAAGGTAAAAACGCAGAACCGCGGCGGTACCTAGTTGTGGCTATCTTTAGGGGAGGTAAAGGCCATAGTAACGTTCATTGCTGGACATAGGTCCAGCAATGAACGTTGTTCATCTGATATGATAATGATGATGTAAAATTTTAAAAACTAAAACTTGTCTTAAAAACTTCCACTAAAAAGCTGTAAACAAAGCTCCAGGTTGGTTCATTTTTGTGTAATATTTTTGGAAATAACAAACTATCAAAAATATTATTAGACTATACAAATAATTTATTTCGAGGCAAGCTTTAGAAAATCTGTCATAAATAACCTCCTCCTTTTTTTGAAGTTGGTTAATAAAAGACTAAACCAAAGAAGGTGCTACGCGCTACGGCCTACGACAGCTACGGCGTAGGCCGTAGCGCATATAAAATAAACAACTATAGTTCCATAACAGATACATCCAATTTCATTTCATTTCAAAGGTGGTGATATCTCTTCACCACCTTTGGTTGACTGGTAGAGAATGCCTATGGCATTAAGACCGCCTTTGTACTTTTATTGCATAAAGTTTTAAAAAATAAATTTCAAAAATCAATCGAATTTACGTTAGTTTATCTACTCCAAGCTATCATGCTAGCACTACAAACCCTTATCCAATCACTCGAAAGCACATTGTTCTGCAGTATCGAATTTAATTCAACCAATCACGTCACTGTATTGAATTTGATAGCCATTCAACAAGTGAAACAATCCACTTGAGACGTGTGAATGGACTTTTACGAAGGGTGATTTAAAAGGGCTTGTAATTAAATTAATTGTTTTAATTATATAGTGTAGTATACAGCGATAAGTGGGGGGCATTCGGCACTCAACCGTCATAGCGTGCGGACGTGTTTCAACGCCTGTTGTGTATACATAGTGATAGCAGTGAGTGTATTATTGAGCATTCTACAAGTGGCGACGAGGAAAATGTAAGTCCTAATGCACAAATATACTTTGAAAAAAAAAGAAAGGAAGTAATGGCATAATGTGGTTGGGGGTAAACAAAAAAATAAATAACAATAAATGGAAAATTATCGTTAACGTAAATAAGATGGCAATCTTTCTTATTTCTTTAGTAATTACGTGCGGTGACCTACTGGTCGACCGCGCAGAGTCATGTTGTTTACCAAATTGCAGGGTGCATTCCTAATGAGGTTAACTAATATTATAATAACAAGTTTGATAAATGAATGAATGCGTAAATTGACGAACGTATTCAATAGAAAACAATTTTATCTATCCTATCAGCACAAATGAGTTGTTATGATTTATTATAATAAAATCTAACCTTAACAGGAAGTTTATGCCGATTTGTAGACACTGAACACATCTATTTCGATTTAATTGTCATTAAAGGTGTTAGTGTACTTGATAAGTATAATTGCAGTGATTTAGATGTAATAAACATCGTAATCACAATTATGCATTAGACACGAATATAAATACGTAGATATATGAGGAAGTACTGGTCGACCGCGCAGAGTCATGTTGTTTACCAAATTGCAGGGTGCATTCCTAATGAGGTTAACTAATATTATAATAACAAGTTTGATAAATGAATGAATGCGTAAATTGACGAACGTATTCAATAGAAAACAATTTTATCTATCCTATCAGTGCAAATGAGTTGTTATGATTTATTATAATAAAATCTAACCTTAACAGGAAGTTGTGCCGATTTGTAGACACTGAACACACATCTATTTCGATTTAATTGTCATTAAAGGTGTTAGTGTATTTGATAAGTATAATTGCAGTGATTTAGATGTAATAAACATCGTAATCACAATTATGCATTAGGCACGAATATAAACACGTAGATATATGAGGAAGTACCAAAATAGAAGGAAAGATAGGCATATTATGGTATTTTACTGGAAGACCAATATGACAGGTCACTAGCAAATATAGGTGTTATGAAAGTCGATAAGCGACTGTGATTGTGGGGTCAGTATGAGAATGGCCCTGTGTGAAATAAGTCAATAAGACAGACTTGCAACGAAGTGTTAAAATAAGTCTCCGTAGAGAGATTATTGGTTGAAGGTCAATATGATAGACATTGTAGTGAATAAATAGTCAATAAGAAAGGCTATGATATTGTATTATCGGAGGAACTTTAAAAGATCGTTACGGTTAATATAGTCAATATGATAGACATTGTGGTGAATAAATAGTCAATAAGAAAGGCTATGATACAGTAATATTGGAGGATCTTTAAAAGATCGTTATGGTTAATATTGTCAATATGATAGACATTGCGGTGTATAAATAGTCAATAAGAAAGGCTATGATACAGTAATATTGGAGGATCTTTAAAAGATCGTTATGGTTAATATTGTCAATATGATAGACATTGTGGTGTATAAATAGTCAATAAGAAAGGCTATGATATTGTATTATTGGACGATCTTTAAAAGATCGTTGTGGTTAATATTGTCAATATGATAGACATTGCGGTGTATAAATAGTCAATAAGAAAGGCTATGATACAGTAATATTGGAGGATCTTTAAAAGATCGTTATGGTTAATATTGTCAATATGATAGACATTGTGGTGAATAAATAGTCAATAAGATAGGCTATGATACAGTAATATTGGAGGATCTTTAAAAGATCGTTATGGTTAATATTGTCAATATGATAGACATTGTGGTGTATAAATAGTCAATAAGAAAGGCTATGATACAGTAATATTGGAGGATCTTTAAAAGATCGTTATGGTTAATATTGTCAATATGATAGACATTGTGGTGTATAAATAGTCAATAAGAAAGGCTATGATACAGTAATATTGGAGGATCTCTAAAAGATCGTTATGGTTAATATTGTCAATATGATAGACATTGTGGTGTATAAATAGTCAATAAGAAAGGCTATGATATTGTATTATTGGAGGATCTTTAAAAGATCGTTATGGTTAATATTGTCAATATGATAGACATTGCGGTGTATAAATAGTCAATAAGAAAGGCTATGATACAGTAATATTGGAGGATCTTTAAAAGATCGTTATGGTTAATATAGTCAATATGATAGACTAAAACGGTCAATAAGATAGACCGTACTGGTTAAGCGGAAAGGTTGTATGGTTGGGTTATGTGAGCCTAAATGTAACTAACCAAACAAGTTGTAAGCAGTTATGCGATTGTTACAGATCGCCCCATTATGGCTCAGATAACATCAGCGCTTCCAGGTCTTGAACACGATTCGAAGGTTTCCCTTCACCTTCGATTGCGAAGGTGACTCAGTTTCAGTAGGAGTCAGATGGGAAAAATGGAGAAGGGCCCTTGAGATATATTTCCTAATGGCTAAAGTTTCCGCTGACTCACTACAGTTTCAAATAAAAATCATATCCTACTACTATTATAAAGGCGAAAGTTTGTAAGTATGGATGTATGGATGTTTGTTACTCTTTCGCGCTTAAACGGCTGAATGGATCTGGATGAAATTTGG
Organism: Caradrina clavipalpis; assembly: GCA_932526535.1. Classification (NCBI taxonomy): domain Eukaryota; kingdom Metazoa; phylum Arthropoda; class Insecta; order Lepidoptera; family Noctuidae; genus Caradrina; species Caradrina clavipalpis. Next base: position 7,928,966 of record OW052110.1, read on the forward strand.
CACAAAGATAGATTATAGTCTGGAATAACACATTGGCTACTTTTTATCCCGGGAAAATGTACGGTACCCGTAGGATAACACATCAACTGTGACGCGGGCAGAAGCTAGTTTATATATAAATATGAAGTTAATTTCATTAAAGTAAGGACACATCATGTTGCGGTTACTAACGTCAGTAAGTAGTGTTATTGTGGACGAGTATTTAAGTTTATAAATGTAATGTTATTGAAAGGCTCGCATACTGGAGGTGTCGAAATTACAGAGATGACGCAGGATGTTTGGTTCTGCGCAGGTGTAGCTGTTGGCTCAGCTGCTCTCACACGACTCAACTATTTGATAGTAATTAAATATTAAAAACTATACCGCATTATAAGCCTCCTTCACTTGCTCTACAAGAATCAAATAATGAGTTAAAGTTGCTAAGAAAACTCCATAAAGTTGTTGACAAGAATTTTAATTAAAACATTAAACTAAACCTTACGTAGTCGTTAATCGGTTAGTCATGTTTTAATGTTTATTATACAGCTGTTGCGGTTTGATGTTCCGTTGGTTCAGCCTTGCTTGGTTTCTGAGGATTATAATAGGTCGCACCTGCCATGCTGTCTGCAGCTACAATGTTAAACAAAATATCACGAGCTTTTAGATGGCGGATAACGGCTGACTCCAATTGGGCTGCTTTCCTTCTAGGAAAACATAATCATAGTGTATTGAACTATAGTAAGCCAACGCATTTTATTATGTGTTTTACTCACTACTCACCACCATTATTGCTATGGCTTAACCATTTTCAGAGAACTATAAAACTCACCTTTAAGAATCGCCACGGAATTCCTATGGGACTAGAATTAATCTAGATATCCACCGATAGATTCCAAATGAGTATTAGTATGTCTATCAACAACTTGTGCAGTCGATTAGCGCAAACTGTTCGATAATACTCAGCCAATTCGGGGTCAAATGTTAATAATATCGGCAATCGCAAACGGAAATCTGTTCTCGCGAATACAAATAACAGACGAAGTGCGGTCTGTGGCGGAAGATAAGATCGCCATTGCTTGAGGATAAATGGGGCTGGCTAACAGGGCCAAGATATTGTGTGCTACGGTGAAAACTGGCTTTAATTGTGTACCAGTAACTAGGTTCCCGTATCTCGGAGGGCACGTGGAGCCGTTGGTCCTGCGCCTGATCTCTCTCCGGTCGTGTCGGATTTTGCACATCGGGTTATGAGGGTTAGGGAGGGAGAGCGCCTGTGTTTGCGCACACATTTGTGCGCTGTGATGTCTCCTGTGTGCCTGGCGGGTCTGCGTTAGGATCGGCCGCCGTGGCCAGAGTCGGTCTGGAGAATTACATTTTCATTACAGTAGTGCGATTCTCTAAAATGCAAACTCGAAAACGAGTCTCAATAAAGTGATCGTGCTCACTTCGATAACGAACCAACTTGTCATTGGTTTAGTATTCGTTCGCCGTGGTGACGTCACCGGCGTGATCGTGTTTAACAGAATACCATTTTGTAATGTCACTGCGGATTCAGCTTACGAATTACGAAGTGAGGCTTAGAGAATCACACTGCAGTTACTAGGTGCTCGTCTCGTCTCGTTCTCGTACATCTATTAACACAAGCTTTAAGTACTATCCCAGATAGAAACGATTATAATAGCTTTGATGTATAAGTATAGTTTAATATGCAATTGCGTTTATAGTTCTACGTAAGTATTTACAGGTCAAGTATTTTCTAAAGTTTCCCCGAAGAATCCTGTCTTTGATATTTTTCTAAAAGACAGGGGAAAGTTAAAAGTTACGATTTTAGAATAATAATAAAATCATTATAGCTTGTCAGTCTGTTGGAGATGCTGTTGTGTCCATTAACTTCTAATATTCATTAATATTTATGATTTATATTTATTCAATATTCAATTGTATAATCTTTATTTGACTACTTTCTTCATTGTAACTATAAAATAAGAAGCTAATGTCGGTATCACTTTCGGTTGTGATATACCTACCTATAGCAACAGTGACTAATTTAATTTGATATTTTATTTATATATTGCCAAAACAATGAAAACGTGAGGCCATGACTAAGGGTTTAATTAGTTGAGTAGTTGACTTAATTTCTCTATACTACACCTACGAATTGAATAACTTACCTACATACTTAATAATATTATATGTAATAATACCTGCTAGTCAATAAACGGAGTTCACGATACATTACTAGGGCCCAAACAAGTATGAATTTATTTACATTATATTTGCCATCGACACACTAAAGAGAAGAAGAGAATTAGTATACACATAAGAAGTATATTGTAAGTGCCTAGTAATGGTGTGTTGGGAATATGTACGCAGCAGGTTTCAATCAGTATAAGGATGCAGGATAGATGCCAAACAATATAAGCAGCTTCTGTAGAGGAAGTACTTAATTTGACGTTGGTTACTATGACTCACGCACCTGTCGATGTCTTGTCTTGTTTCGAATGCCGATTAGAAGACAAGTGGACGTAACAAAACACTAGCGATGTACAAAGCTTGTCTATCACGAATTGTTCACCGGTTTTATCGCAATATATTCATAGCAAGAACGGTTCTAAAGTGTTTATTTAATACTTGTATAATTAAATAAACACTCGGAAAGCTTATTTTAGCTTATGCTCAATTAAGTTTGATAAAATAAATTATAAGTTTGCTTAAACCTACAAATCAATCATAGTAATTTAATGTCATAATTTGCGCGTAGTACTTATTTGAATCAAAACGAAACCGGATATTGATTCAATCTGTACTGTGCTACTATCAAAATAACGTTAAGTTTATTGGAAATCGATGACGGCTAAATGTTAACCGACACGATAAATAATAATCAATATCGTTTCTGGTATGGTATGGTGGTATGGTATGGTGGTATGGTATGGTGGTGTGGTACGGTATGGTAGTATGGTATGGTGGTATGGTGTTTTGGTATCGTTTATTAACCCTTAAAACGTCGTATGATCAAACCTTGATCATAAGGAAAATGGGTCTAACCATAACAAATAAAAATAAAAAATCTTGGAAAAATGACGACAATTGGGAGGTTATTGAGAAATGTTCTAGAGCGGCCGAGGGGTTAATAAATAGTTTAAACCATCGGCATATTGTTAAAGCACATTTATAATATGAATGGAGTTCTAAAAATATGATTTCTTTGGTAGAACATTTGTGACATAGGTACCAATAGGCAGGTAGTATTTTGTTGGTTTGTAAGTACAAAGTTATTTCTCAATAAAAGAAAAAGATACGGATGTAGTATACAGCGATAAGTGGGGGGCATTCGGCACTCAACCGTCATAGCGTGCGGACGTGTTTCAACGCCTGTTGTGTATACATAGTGATAGCAGTGAGTGTATTATTGAGCATTCTACATATAGGTTTACATTTAATTCTTTACCACTCTTACAGGGGGTCGAAAGTACTTAAGAAAATGAAAAAATATTGGAAAACCAAATCCATACTATCCTACTAATATTATAAATGCGCAAGCTTGAGAGGATGAATGAATGGTTGCTACTCAATCACGGTAGAACTGTTGAACGGATCTGGATATAATTTGACACAGAGATATATTATAGTCTGGAATAGCACATAGGCTACTTTTTATTCTGAAAAAATGTACAGTTTCCATAGAAAGAAAAACCATTTATTCTTGCGAAAGCGACGCACAACACAAAAATAAAAAATAACAATAATGATAATGTGTATACGCCACTACCGCGCGAAAAGGCTGACGCTCAGCATAAAGTCATGGTCCGTGCACGAAACACGATCACCACGATAGGATAACCTTAACTTCGATGTGCACGAAGTCGCGGGTAGAAGCTAGTTATATTATAAATAAAAAAGTAACTTGGTCTGTCTGTCTATTTGTAACACTTTCACAACAAAACCACTGAACACATTTTGATGAAATTTGTTCTAAAGTATTTTTGAACCCAAATAAATGACATAATCTACTTTTTATTTCGCAACTTCGCCTGTATCCGCGATACCCGACATTACTTGGACGAAGTCAGTGGCAAAAGCTAGTTTGAAATACGGAAAAATAAATCCAGACTTTTTGATCGTGTAGTAGGGTGCATTTTTGTACGGAACTGCTGATATTATTTGTTAGTATTTCAGTGTTGGAATATATTATGGTTAGCGTCAGGACCCCTGGACCAAGAAAGATATTTGATGTTTAGAAAATACCAAAATTTACTACCTTTTTGCTACTATTTGATACCTAACTTCAAATATTTAGTACCTCAACTGATAGAGAAAAAACACGTAAAGAAAGTGGTCAGCCATTCTGACATCAGGATGTCTGGACCATTTTTTTTTTTCATAGTTCGAGACAACACACCTAATTTATCTCATTGTAAATATTTACTACCTTTTTAGTACCTCAACATATATTTTTTTCAAATTTTTTTGGCAGTCCAGAAAAATGCTACGCATGAAAGATTGCACCAATAGAGATATTTGATGTTTAGAAAATACCAAAATTTACTACCTTTTTGCTACTATTTGATACCTAACTTCAAATATTTAGTACCTCAACTGATAGAGAAAAAACACGTAAAGAAAGTGGTCAGCCATTCTGACATCAGGATGTCTGGACCATTTTTTTTTTTCATAGTTCGAGACAACACACCTAATTTATCTCATTGTAAATATTTACTACCTTTTTAGTACCTCAACATATATTTTTTTCAAATATTTTTGGCATTCCAGAAAAATGCTACGCATGAAAAATTTTTATACATAATGGATTTTATATAATGTACATTTAATTTGCCACATAAAGCTTATATTTTTAGGATATAGATACATTTATATTGTGGATTAGAAAATCATACACTCTAATATAGAAAATAATTTTAATAACTAGGATTGTAGGCTACATATCAAACTATAAATATCCAGTTTATGCTGACCTCTTATTGTAAGGAAATCCTATAGAATGCTAGATCAGCGTATACTGGAAACTTATAGTGTACATGATGTTATTGATGAAAGTTAAATAATTAATATTTCATGGCGTATATTAAACAATGGGCAGTCATGTTCTTACAACTTATAGTAACTCTATTAGACATATCGTCGTAACATTGCCATTTCGACCCTCGTCGGCAATGCGATTTATAATGTCCTACACCTTCGGGAGTCGCAGATGGCACAAATTCAATAACAGACAATAGATTGTATTCTATACCTTGTATTCTTTACCTATATTCTAAAACTTTGTTGCAGTACGAGAGACCAACTAACTATAGTGATAACAAGATTTGCGGAAGTCAAGCTTATTTATGATTAATTGATGTATGATGATATTTCTATTAATAAAGTGACAATTTATCTATTTACATGGCATAAGTATTAAGGGGGAACCTTCACGTTAGCCCGTGAAATTAAAATTTTCGTACGTTTTTTGCAATGTGCAGCTCAGTGTCTGGGTGTGCGTTGATTAAATTATGATTCGCGACTGTAAAAATATGTACTTACATAATTATAATCATTACAATCAGTAATACAAATCCCTATGTTAGTATTGCTATCAAATGTCAGGATTTCATGACATCTTGCAAATTTGAATTGCGTACGAAAATTTGAATTTCGCGGGCTACTGTGAAGGTCTCTTTGTACTTACGGTATTATATGGAGGGAGGTGATAAAAAACTTTAAAAAATAACAAGAAGATTACAGAATGTAACAAGATTTAAAGAAACAAAACAAGCATACAAATTTTAGGAGGGGGCCTCACTTCACAGTGTAGGCATACATACATAACATCACGCCTGTATTCCCTGAAGGGTTAGGAAGAGGTGTGCCATGACACCCACAGTTCGCCGGTGCAGTTCACAGGTTTAGGATTTTACATATTTTTTTTTTAATAATAATTAATAATATTATTGCTTATTCTGTAATGTTTGTTTGTGTGTCTGTGTTGTTGTGTGTTGTGTGTGTGTGCGTGTGTGTGTGTATGAGGGAGAATATACATAACTAACAAAGTTTCTTGCGTAGCATTTTTCTGGAATGCCAAAAATATTTGAAAAAAATATATGTTGAGGTACTAAAAAGGTAGTAAATATTTACAAAGAGATAAATTAGTTATGTTGTCTCGAACTATGAAAAAATAAATGGTCCAGACGTCCTGATGTCAGAATGGCTGACCACTTTCTTTACGTGTTTTTTCGCTGTCAGTCGAGGTATTAAATATTTGAAGTTAGGTATCAAATAGTAGCAAAAAGGTAGTAAATTTTGGTATTTTCTAAACATCAAATATCTCTATTGGTGCAATCTTTCATGCGTAGCATTTTTCTGGACTGCCAAAAAATTTTTAAAAAAATATATGTTGAGGTACTAAAAAGGTAGTAAATATTTACAAAGAGATAAATTAGGTGTGTTGTCTCGAACTATGAAAAAAAAAATGGTCCAGACATCCTGATGTCAGAATGGCTGACCACTTTCTTTACGTGTTTTTTCTCTATCAGTTGAGGTACTAAATATTTGAAGTTAGGTATCAAATAGTAGCAAAAAGGTAGTAAATTTTGGTATTTTCTAAACATCAAATATCTTTCTTGGTCCAGGGGTCCTGACGCTAACATATTATGAATAACATTTTGTTACGTGAATAACAAAAAGTTATTCATATTTTGTTAGTACCTAATGTGTAGCACCTAATGTATCGATTGTGAATTAAAAGCTTCCTTATATTATCGAGGGCACGTGTATCATTAAACAAAGGGAATAATATAATATATATTGTGTTCAGATTCTTATCACTGTCCATTTTAGTGGGTATTGTTTTATTTTATTGTTTACGTAACGGCAGAAGGAAAATGGTATTTGTATAATAGATATTTTTCCAACCGAATTTCGGTTTTGGCGGTCATACTCAATGGTGAATAGCCAAGTACGTAAGATATGTTATAGTGCACAATTGTGTGCGCAAATACAGGTATACTCCCTCATCCCTCACTCTCATAGCTGTCAATATGTAACGCCAATCAGACATCATCGGCAGAGATTATGCGCTGAAAAAATTCGTAATAGGAAAACCCAGTAGGTAATTCTTTGTCTGACCTGCGAATCGAACCCCATGCTCAGCCGACTGCTAAACATGGGGTTATTGCATCCAGTAGACTAACGGAATAATCAGTTTATTATTTACATGGGTACCATTTTCACAGATTCAGAGACTTGATAACCACTGTCATCCACTAAGTGGCCACTATTTTAGACAATTTAGACATTCATTTGTCATGATGTTTGACACTAAAATTGACTAGATATCAAACGACTTTTTCAAGCCACATACTAAAACCTATGAACTAATTTAGCCTTTTTCAATGTTAAAAATAATGACGAGAATAAAATATATTCCATGATAAATTATTTACATTGACAGGTTGACATCCACTAGTCGACATATACGTATAACTTCATGAATTAACCTTCAACGTACGCCGATTAAGACCCAATTACCTATTGATGTTCTACAAAAATAAAAGAAACAAAGTTTCTATACATTAGGCATTATTATTTGATACAAAGGCATTTGTAAAGGGACACGTGTTCCAATTCCTATGGAAATACAGTCATAAGCATAAACATGTTTATGCCGCATAAAGTATAAAGTTAATCGAAATATAAAGTAATGATTTAGTAAGTAAAAACCTGATTTTATGATAAACCGGCGACACTTTGCAACATTTGAAAGTAACTTCCTCCTAAAGGATTGATTAAAATAAAAAGATGTTACAATTATAATATTTTGGTTTCCATGCTACTTAACTATCAATTATAATAGGTCTTATTTTATAGTTGCAATTCACGTTCAATCACGAAAAAATCGCTTATAAATGTTGTCAAATGTATACATGTTTATGCTTATGACTGTACAAGGTAAACTATGTATAACAAGGATGTCAATATCGTCAGTGAAAAGGAAAAAAATACCAAACGACAATTTGGTCGTGTTTATAGAACACAATCAAATTGTCGTTCATAATTTTTTACTCTTTCAACAGATAATGTCATAGGCTTGCCCCCTATTACATAGGACCTAGAACATACCGGCAAACTGTGATTGTATATTGGTGCCTTACACTTCGGGGAATACAGGCGTGATGGTATATAACATGTAACTTTCGGCGTCGTTTAGGATCTATTTAGACACGTTATTTATCACTCTATCCACATCTGATAAGGTTGGATACATGTATAAAACGATTAAATTGTCGCTTGGTTCATTTTTCCTTTCCATCGTCAATATTATGTATGTCAATGTCTTACCACGGCTTTTGTAGTGTCAAAGAAAATATTTTTTTGTCAATCAATCATAAATTCCAGACACAGTCTATTGATGAGATCTGTTCGTGAAAGCATGTCTTGGTATGATATTAAGATTGATATGATAAGAGGATGTAGAGAACATCAACATATTATGTTCCCACTACAGAACAAAGGCCACTTCTCATACAGAGAAGGCATGTGTATTGATCACCACGCTTGCTCCAGGCAGATGAGCTGCCGGGGCTGCGGGTTGTTCGAAAGATATACCGCGCCCCCGGAGCGCAAAGGGCACATGAAGGAACATAGATGGGTTTTAGTCAGTAAAAGTCTGACACTCCCTCCCGTCCCGAGGCGGGGGAAGTTATTTGATGATTTCCCATCTATAAAAAAAAGGCAGATGAGCTAATTGTTATGCATGATATTTAATGTTGCAGCTTTTTAAGTTTATCTTAAAAATCACTAACATCGGTGATTAAAAATATCGTGAGGAAAACCCAAACTTCTTAATACTACTAATAATAAAGCTAGAGTTTTTCTGTTTGGTGTATCGCATTAATATCTGTAAGTAACTACCAAACGGATTACATTTTATTGTATACGGTAGCTAGATTCACGAGGAATAGTATAAGCTATTTAGTTCTATTGGGCCGCACCGTGATGTTAGCAGTAGTACCTAACTAGTAATAAATTTAAGTCAGCAAACTACCATCCATCTTGAGCAAGCATGGTGATCAATGCTCGTGCCTTCTCTGTATGACAAGTAGCTTTTGCTTGCAGTGAGACTACCATAGACTGCTATAATAACTAACAAAAATCTTAACTTATACTATTCAAAATACGCAAAATACGCGCTAAGACGTGGAGTTGCGGATACCAGCCCTTCACGCGTCCCTTCGTGGTTGTGGCGCATATTTATATAAAGATATTTTTATTTTTTATTTAAGCTTTTGTATTTAAGTAGGTTAAGTAAGTGTAGTAGGTTAGTCGGGGACTGCCCCGTTGGTCTCGTGGTCGCAAGTGCGACTGCTGTGCAAGGGGTCCCGGGTTCGATTCCCAGGTCGAGCAAAAAGTGTTATTGGGTTTTTCTATGATATTCTCAGTAGCAGCTCGGAGTTTGTATTTGTGCCCGGTTAATGGCAATATAATAAAAATATGGCTCGCCCCCTATTCATGGGACCTAAATATACCGGCGAACTGTGGGTGTACATTGGTACACCTCTGCCTAACCCTTCGGGGAATGCAGGCGTGATGGTATATATAGTAAGTTTATGTTATGCGCGTCGCTCTCATGCGAATAAATGGTTTTTCTTTCTTTCTTTCTTTTTCATACCAATACCAAATACTATACAAAAATCGAAGCATAAAACTGAAAAGCGATCGCATGGATGGGTGAAGCTTGTACCTAATCATTTAGCAGCACATTGGTAGCGATCACGGACTCATTATCGTATTGACAGCTAATCAACTCCGTTCGTATGCTACTCGACTTGATTGAACTTCGAGCGCCCAGTTGCACTTACTAACTGCGATTAGGTTGAACGATTGATTAGGGCTTTATGAAAAGTATTGGATTTTAAAATATTAATATAGTGTGAAAATACTTTAGAGTTTGTTGTTTTGTTTGATCGTGGTAATCTCCGGTACGACTGGTCTGATTCTGATTATACTCAACCAACAAGGTTGCAGAATTTGTTGCAAAGAGTCACTGCGGCACTGGAAAGCAAAAGGAACATTAAAAGGAACACGGAAGGGTTCTAGTCAGCAGGAGTCTGAAACTCCCTTCTGCTCCAGAGCAGAAGAAGTCATTTCATGATTTCTCATCCTTAAAAAAAGGAAGATTCCTGAGTCCTACCTTAACAAGTGCTGTCCTATCAAGATCTGTCTTGATAGGATAACACTTGTTAGACCTATAAGGTCCCAGGTAAAACTAGTATTTGAATAAAGTACAAGACGTTGAAGAAAGGTAAAAAGGTTCGATTAGTTTATCATCTAAAGAGAAACGATTTAAAACTCATTAAGAAAAGATTTATACATTATGTCAGATTTATGAATGTGGATGAGGCGAAAGAAGTATGTAAGAATCGTAGCAGGTGGCGTTCCGTGGTTTCTGCCTACCCCCATGGTAAAAAGGCGTGAGTTTATGTATATCCTTATCCTTATCCTTACTATTATTATAAATGCGGAAGTAACTCTGTCTGTCTGTCTCTTCTTCACGCCTAAACCACTGAACCGATTTCAATGAAATTTGGTACAGATATAGTCTGGGACCCGAGGAAGGACATAGGATAGTTTTCATCCCGGAAATCCCCCGGGAACGGGAACTATTAATCCACGCGGACGAAGTCGCGGGCAAAAGCTAGTATGTCATAAAACAGTTAATCAATTTATTATTCTCTCTAAACTGCTACCTACCTGCTTCCAACTTTAAATTGATCAAAGGAAAAGCAAGGTAGGAACCCAAAAATTCGACTTGTCGATTTCTGAACGTATAACACAATACAACAAGAATAATTAAATTATTTATAGTACCTTTGTAGGCACAGTAAAGAATTTAATTACAACGTCAGGGCAATATAAAGCTTATTAGTAATTTGAGTAGCTAGATGTGCTTAAAAGCTAATGGAATACCTTTTAGCTTTGAAACACTGAGGGTTACGGCAAAAAACGTTTTTACTTTAAAGCTAAAAATGTTAACGGTGGTTTTAAAAATTCGAAATGTTATTCAGTTGCCTTGACTCGTCCGTTAGTTTAAAGGTGGTTAGAAACCGGCGAGGCGAGGCGGGGATTAGATGGGCGAGAATTGAAGTCACACTGACCCTTTTACACCAAAAGATGTATCGCACCGACCAGCGGTGTTATTCTGTAAAACCCTCCTTCCGTGAAGTGAGCGTGTGGCGACCTGTCAATCCCTAGCATCGTATAGTGACGGCCCAGTTTTAGCTCACTTCAACTTAATTCACTGAGGGACATTTCTTACAGAATAAGCCAGCTGCGCTGGCACGCAGGTGAGATTATTGTATCCGTTTTGCAAAGTAATAAACACTCTACTAATGCAACATTATAGTTCAATGTTGTACGAAAAAATATTTCAAATCTTCACCTCGCATATCCACGTGCATCTAGTCTTTACACACCAAAGATTAACGAGACGTGAATTGATCGAACATTTGCTCGTACAACATTGAACTATATTGCTAAATAAATAGAGTATTAATATTGAAAGCATATTATTGTCCAGCTACTGGGAAAGGCCTCTCCTCATACTGAGAAGGCACGAGTTGGCGATTCCAGACTTATATTCATGTTTAGTCCAGATTTCATACATACATACATACATACATACATAGCATCACGCCTGTTTTCCCCGAAGGGTTAGGCAGAGGTGTACTAATGTACACCCACAGTTCGCCGGTATGTTTTATTTAAGTCCCATGTAAGTCCAGGTTTCCTTTCGAGGTTTTCCTTCATCGATGTCAGATTTGTCCAAACTTAGAAAGGTATTGCCCAGTTTCGATCCCGTAACCTCATGCATTTGAGGCCATCACGACTTCAAGTACGACTTCAGGTATTTATTACTTATACAAATTTGACTTCCATCACGCCTGTATTCCCCGAAGGGTTAGGCAAGAGGTGTACCAATGTACACCCTCAGTTCACCGGTATATTTAGGTCCCATGTAATAGGGGGCGAGCCTATTGCCATTAAGCGGGCACAAATCCAAACTCCGAGCTGCTACTTAAAATTTCATAGAAAAACCCAATAACACTTTTTGCTCGACCTGGGAATCGAACGCAGGACCTCTAGCTCTTTAGCTCTCTGAATTTTACTTCTTGCTCATATTATTCACTCCAAAACTCGCCGGTGTAAAGCCACCTTAACTAAGGTTAAAGTTCAGGGCAACAGGCCGCTCACACAACATTCGTGTCCGTAAGTAGTGATTAACTGATGTGGATTCATATCACTCCTCAATATTGGACACACGCTATCCTATTTGACTTATACATATTTACATGTAATTTACTTTCTACTGGTATTTTGTAGGTCAAATCTATTATATGGGGTGAAAAAAAAGCACTACATTGCCGTTAACTACACACACTACTCATCAAATTAAATAACATAGCTTTAGTTCTGGTGTGAAAAATCACTGGTAGCATCGAACAAAATATTCTTCTTCTTTTCAAATGGATGATTTCAGTTAATCCTATGTAATTCTCCAGACCAATTCCGGCCACTTCGGCTGATCTTAATGCAGACTAGCCACGTAGCCACGCAGGAGATATTATAGTGCACAAGTGTGAGCGCAAACACAGGTGCACTCCCTCTTCCCTAACTCTCATAGCCCGATGGGACGGCAATCCGACACGACCGGACAGAGATCAGGCGCAGGACCAACGGCTTTACGTGCTTTCCGAGGCACAGGTAATCCTATACTAACTTTTTGGTCCCAGTAGGTAATTGGTAGCATTGTAAACGTCCTATAAAGTGCAGGACAGGTGTAGAAACACTTTGGGCATTGAAGTAAATTGAAACTAATTTGAATTAAATGTGTATATTTTATTCAAAATGGTTTAAAATAAAAATATGCACATTCTACGACGGAGCCAAAAATACTAGTGAAAGACAAAGTATTTGTACAAAAGCACTAAGATATCTAAGAATAGTGTGATTGACCAGATTATAATCGACCCAATAAATTAACATAACAAAAATTTATAAATTTCTGCAGTGAGATAATACCATAACGTTACCATTAAAAATGTCTTGTTAATATCAACGAATGGAAGACAAATTACGGCTTTAAAATATAATTAAGAGCCATTTTATCTGGACATTCGAATATTGAATAATTCTATCTTCTTAAATGAAATATTCTTAAGGACACTTCTTCTCGTTTAATAACCGCCATTTAATGGGCGCGGTGGCTTTAGGGTTGGTGCACAGTAGTAGATGCGAGTTGTATGAAGTTCCATCCTACCATCACGCCTGTATTCCCCGAAGGGTAAGGCAGAGGTGTACCAATTTACACCCACAGTCCGCCGGTAGGTTTTAGGTCTTATGTAATAGGGGGGAGCCTATTGTTATTAAGCAGGCACAAATTCTAACATCGAGCTGCTACTGAGAATTTCGTAGAAAAACCTGATAACATTTTGCTTGAACTAGGAATTGAACCCAAGACCTCTAGCGTAGTAGTCGCGCTGAGGACCACTAGGCTAACGAGGCATATAACGATACTATGCTAACATCTTAAATGAGAGCATTGACCCATAAATATGTTTCAAAATATTGTCTTAATAACCTATAACAAGTTTCACTCAACGCTTTATGCTTTGCAAGAGAAAATTAATAATTTTCCTCGTAAAATTATAAAGTAGGTATTAAAATTATCGTCATCGCTTCCCTTAATAACACAAAACAAAATTTATTAAAACGATAACACCCTATACGTGATGTAGGCTTGAAAACATTCGGTAGGGCTGTCAGTTTTCACCGCGGCCCTTGAACGCAAATGGCGTTAAGAGGAACACGGTTTTTGTCAGTAAGAGTCTGACACTCTCAGTCGCTCCACCCAAAGTAAAAAAAGACATTTGATGATTTCCCAATCTTAAATTTTTTTATAAAATAAGTGTTGTCAGTTTGTTGTGAAAACGGGTTGCGAATGAATATTTTCGATAAAAACGATGAATTTATACATATAAATATTTTGTGGTGAAAGATTAGAGGTAGATTTATGTGTTGGTTAAAAAACTAGTTCAAAGAGGGATCAGAAGTTTCAAAAATAGAACAACGATATTTTCTTTGTATTTTCATAAAAACAAGATCCTAGAATGTTCAAAACTTTTCCTTTTGTTGGTTGACAAACAGAGTGATGGCACAAGTACTTAAAGAAAAGTTTACATCACCTTTTAATCAGGTCAAATTATATCAATAACGTGTAACCTTTAAATCAACTAAACATATTTTAATAATAATTATAATACCCTATTATTGTCCCACTGCTGGATAAATACCTCTTCTCATACACAGAAGGCACTAATATTCAACACCACTCATACTCAAGGCAGATTTGCAATTTCAGTTTTAATACAAGTCTGAAAACGCCCGAAAAAAAGTTTAGGTTTTCTCACGATGTTTTCCTTCATCTATGTCAGTGATGTCCACGCTCAACTTAGAAAAACCACATGAATTGAATAAGTCACATTGGTAGGTACTTACCGGGTACTTTATCGAAAAAATACTCGTCACTTTTAAATACACATACACATTTCTATCAAGACATAGCCAATCAATATCGCCTCCCTACAGTAATTAATTAACCCAACATCCCTCAATGAATAAACATTAATCAAACACACATCTCTGCTACCTTTTCCTAACTTTTCACCCACTCGTCCATACTTAAAGGTAAGATTAATGCATTCAGTACCTAACATCGATTTGCAATTTACTTTTCATCCCGCGTTAATTTCGGCCTAAAGGTGGCAACCCTACGCTTCGTGTGCGTTGAATAAATGATCGTGGTTATTCGTGAATGTTCGGGAAAGGGTTTTAAATGTTTATTTTTAAACATCAGCCTGTATTTGTTGTGGGTTGTTGTCACTAGTTCGTGACGACGGTGTGATGACCGTCATCACATTTGTTAGTCCTGATTTAACATTCTGATTCTGTCTGAGTGGTCGCCGTGATGCCAATAGTAGGTACGAGTGTGTTACTTTGTGGTTGAGATTTTTCTTTCTTTTTTCGAATATTTTGATGGTATAAGTTACAGTTTTTGTGCATTGATCGTCGCTTCTATTACTGAGTGTTGCTGTCTTTGGAATCTCGGTTTGAGATTTTAAATTAAATCATTTCAATTTGTATAAAATTAAGTTATTTGACGGGAGACTGAATATTTGCATAACCCCATAACAATTTATTATGGTAATTGTTGTTTGTATATTATAAAATTACTAGTAGTGTGTCCCGCGGTGTCACTTGTGTTACGTCTTTGGTCACTGCTCCGCTCCTGCACACATATAAACATATAAACCTTCCTCCTTAATCACTCTATCTATTAATGAACCACATTAAAATCCGTTACGTAATTTAAAAGATCTAGGTGTACAGCGGGTGGGTAAAATTTAATGTAAACACCATCACCATCACGCCTGTATTCCCCGGAGGGTTAGGCAGAGGTGTACCAATGTACACCCACAGTTCGCCGGTATATTTAGGTCCCATGTAATAGGGGGCGAGCCTATTGCCATTAACCCGGCACAAATCCAAACTCCGAGCCGCTACTGAGAATTTTAATGTAAATATAGGTTTTGATACCTGTAATAAATGTTTGTTGTATTGTTCTAATCAGCAAAAAATAAATGCGCACTTTGCGCAGCAGCCCTATTCATATAGTGCTGAAAACTAAACATGTGTGTTGAATATCTGATGCGTTGATGTTTGCGCTCCCTTTTTATCTAACTTTCATTCTATTTTACACAAAACTTTTACAAAGGCCGTATAAAGTTACACATTTACATATTTTATTTTTGTTTTGTTTTAGTTTTTAGCTAAAAACCGAAAGTAGGTTATTTTGTTTTTTGTTTTAACTTTTTGTTCTGTTACGCTGAAAAAATAAGGCGTTCTTTTTAATGGTAGGCTCACCTCCTAACACATGACCTAAACATACCGGCGAACTGTGAGTGTACATTGGTACACGTCTGCCTAACCCTTCGAGGAATACAGGCGTGATGATATGTTATGTATGTTTTGCACTTCAATAGTGAGTCTTGTGATACGAGATGGAATAAATAATGGATGGTACCTAATACAAACTTTTACCATGTTAATATTCTGCTTTTTGTTTTAACTTTTTATTTAGTTACGCTGAAAAAATAAGGCGTTGTGTTTCATTTTCAGTATAAACATAGTCCCCGCTGTAGAATTTGATACTAACTTTTAAAAAGTATCTGACTTAAATTATATTTATTTTAATCCCTCACGGGCATAGTAAAGATAAAAATGTATTATGAGTAACAAGGCCCCAATTTCGCTTAAGTTATTTATAATAATACCTCGGTGCCCTATTTCAGTGTTGTCTCATGCTTCTTAGATAAAATTACAATTAAAAAAAGAACTTGAGATTTTAACTTTTAGAAAGACTTTTTTGTGTCTCTAGTGGGCTCAATTTGTACCACAAGTCACGGTTGGCGCAATGGCTTAGCAATTGGCTGCTGCGCTAAGTGTCTCTGGTTCGGTTTCAAATCGGAACAAATATTTGTATGGCCTGTAAGTCTGGTTGTTTGTGTGTGTGTGAGTTTATGTGTTTCTAAACGTACCTTCGATACAGAACATATTTGTAGTGTGGGGCAACGTTTTATCACACAAAAATACAAATAGGTACCTTTTTTTACTTTTTTTTTCCCATTAATGACATTGTAGTTGAAGAATCACAACATCTACCTACATAAGTACATAAACCAACATATACTATAAGTAGCTTCGTCTCTATAAAAAACTCAGTACGCGAACACCCATATGAAAATGTACATACAAACTAGTACAAGGTATACCTCCGCGTTGAAGTGCCACAAGTGGTCCCGCTTTGTGCCACAAGTAGCACGATACTCAAGCTACCATTGTCGCAGACACTGGACGATAGGCTTAATTATAACCGCCGTATGTACTGAGGTTTACTTTTAAATTGTTCGTTCATTCTTAATTTGAATTTGATTTTAATGGCCATTATTTTTTGGAGTAAATTGTTTTTGAAAAAAGTTTTTTTATTTCTTTTAAAAGGTTAAACGAGCTTTGTGGAATTGTTTTTCAGAATATAAATGAGGACACGTAACTTTTAACTGTTGTAGTTGTCATTGGTACTCACGGATAAAAATGGAAGTAGTTACTCGTATTATTAATATCCTACGGCTATTTCTGAACTTTAAAAATACTATTTGACGCCATCATGATCAAAATCTAAACTACATCATATGAATAACATTTCCAAAAACATTTAGATATTAATATAAAAAAATAGTAGCCGTAGCAGTCGGGAACAGGGACTAAACTGTTATTAGATATTAAGAGGTGAAGTTTGTAAGAAATAATCTCTGGAACTACTGTTCCGATTACAAAATTTATTTCACTGATTTAAAACTACTTTTGCTATGTTTTATGATTTACAACGTGGTAGTCAACTAGTACGCTCGAGGTTTTGGTTTCGATTCCCAGGTCGAGCAAAAAGTGTTTTTGGGATTTTCTAGCAAATTTTCAGTAGCAGCTCGGAGTTAGGATTTGTGTCCGGTTAATGTCAATAGGCTCGCCCCCTATTACATGGGGCCTAAAACATACCGGTGAACTGTGGGTGTGCATTAGTAGGCCTCTGCCTAACCCTTCGGGGAATACAGGCGTGATGGCATACTTGACTACTACACGGACGACGTCGCAGGCAAAACTAGTCTTAATTAAACGTTAAGGTGTCCTCCAAAATAACGACCAAAGAAGATCCGTGAAAAATAAATATCATCCCCACATAACCCTTATTATCTGCGTCATCTACTCAATATTCCCTAATAGTTACCAATTTGGTCCTACATTTCCTGACTAGTTCCCGAACTAAGCGCCGCTCGATTACTTTAAATAAAATGTTACGACTGCCTAACACAGATGCACAATGGTTTCATGCTACATAATTGTGCAGAAGGTTCACTTGAGTTAATAATGAAAAGACATAAGGTAATCGGTTATTATGGCATAGCTCCGACACTGCAAAAGTGGGCTATTTAAGTTTGAGCTTTAAATCGTGTGAGTTAAAATATTTTTTAAATGACTACAGGCTGCTACTAAAGGTGACGGCTCGTTGGCGGCGCGCTGGTTGGATTTTTCATGGTGCTGTCTTAATGAGCGATGACCGTTACTATTGCGTGTATTCTTCTAGCTTAAGTGTAGCATTGACGTGATGTGTGTTCAGTGATCTTAGCTGGTGAACTAGATTTCTTCCAAAAAGTTATTTTACAGTAAAAAAACTAGTTTATTTTATACTGCTTCAATCGATAGTGGAAATCTTGTTATACGGGGTGGGCACAGTATAAAATTCTTGAAACCCAATGTCAGAATGTCAAACAGTCAGTTATTTTAAAAAATACAGCTATTTCATCTGACGAAAAATTACACTGCACAATTTATACCAAATGATGTTTGATCCTTTTGAGCTTATTTTTAAAATGACAGCGCGCTGCTGTTACAAGCTATATCAACAAATCTTTGCAATAAAATTAAATTAGGGTCAGCAGCGGTATATAAAACTGCCTTATAATGTTGTCCGCTATTTTATTTTATTGTACGACAGACGACAGTTTATTATTACAGTTGAGCTCAAAATGTGCACTCCATAAACGAGAACGGTGACTTTGGACTTTTAAAGAATGGCTACTGCATTCAATAAATGGATTGAGTTCGAAAGAAATAGAGTTAGGGCTGCCGGCTTTCGAAAGTTAAGTTATTTTTCAGTTTGTGGTTTTAAAAGGCAGTCGCTTTTTTTAATGAAATTAAAAGAGTAACACCGAATACGATGATCCCTTAGAGCATCTTATTTACACCTTTCTAAGCCGCGTCAACTTTTTGAGATATTGACAGTTATGACTTGCAACCA
Source organism: Caradrina clavipalpis (assembly GCA_932526535.1). Taxonomy (NCBI): domain Eukaryota; kingdom Metazoa; phylum Arthropoda; class Insecta; order Lepidoptera; family Noctuidae; genus Caradrina; species Caradrina clavipalpis. Next base: position 7,947,906 of record OW052110.1, read on the forward strand.
CTCTGTATACTGTCATTAAGGTATCTACCAACCTGTATTTATGAATTGAACTACCCCTTTGGTGTTCTGGGTGGTCCTGGGTTCGAGTCCTAGGTTAGGCAAAAAAGTGTTATTGGGTTTTTCCATTAGGCAAGTCTCAGTAGCAACCAACAGCAATTGGGAAGTTGGTGGTGTGACCCCCCGTGTCTCGGAAAGCACGTAAAGCCATTGATCCTGCGCCCAATCCCTCTTCAGTTGTGTCGGATTGCAGTCCCATCGGACTATGAGAGTTAGAGAAGAGGGATTGCGTGAGACCTGTGTTTGCGCACACATTTGTGCACTACAATATCTTCTGCGTACTTGGCTACTCGACTGCATTAGGATTAGCCGCCGTGGCCGGAATCGGTCTGGAGAATTACATTAATGAAGATGTTATATGGTTACAAATATTGGTATAGCCTACAGATTACTGCTCCGGGTCTGGCTGTTTATACATATGAGTTTGCGTTTGTAAACACACCCACGGTATTGGAGAAAATCCTAGTGTTTTTCTTGTATTCTTATTTTTCTCATGTCGAGCAAGCAGTGTTATTGGGGTTTTCTACAATATTTTCAGAAGCAGCTCGGAGTTAGTATTTGTGCCCGGTTAATAACAATAGTCTCGCCCTTTATTACATGGGACCTAAACATAAAGGAGAACTGTGGATGTAAATTAATACTTCTGCCTAACCCTTCAGGGAATACAGGCGTGGTGATATGTTATGTTATGATGTCGTTTCCAACGTGTATATTGCGTTGTATGAGGTGTCACTGTAGGCATCAGATGGTGCTGTTCCCGCACTAGTAGGTAAGTAACTAAATATCACATTATAAAGGCCTGTTCAGACCTAAGCGGTATTCGCTACCGTCTGCGGCAGAGAAAACCCAGTGGGTATGCGGTAATATTTCTGTTCAGACCTAAGCGGTATTCGCTACCGTTCGTAACCCGCGTGGTAAGTACCTATACCCACAGCGACAGCGAATATCGCTCAGGTCGCTCTAGCCGCGGTACTTGATACTAAATACCTGAGCGAAACCCGCGCGGTATGTACCTCTACCCACAGCGGCAGCGAATATCGCTCAGGTTTGAATAGGCCTTTAGACAGCTTTCCAGAAAGGTTCGTTACAGACATGTTATTACAGAGCATTTTCTTCAACATTCGTTTTTACCTACGTGTTGTATTCATGAAATAATATTAGAATAGAATAGAATATTATATGTTTTTTTTATTTAAAACATAGGTATACAAAGTATAGATGTGTTTTTGTGACAGGACTTTATGTAGAAGACTCAGAGTCTATTTTTCATTAGATTTTTTTGAGATTTGATCGCTTGACTTTTTTAATTTTTTGACTGCCTCATTAGCCAAGTAGTCATAAGCGCGACTGCTACGCTAGAGGTCTTGGTTTTGATTCGCAGGTTTTGGCAAAAAGTGTTATTGTGGTTTTCTATGAAAAATTCCCTAGGATTTTCACCCGGTTTATGGTAATAGGCTTGACCCCTAATAGGCGGGATGGTATCTGTTTTTTGAGACTGTAAATGTAATTCTCCAGGCCGATTCCGGCCACGGCGGCTAACCTTAATGCAGACTAGCCACGTACGCGAGATATTATAGTGCACAAGTGTGTGCGCAAACACAGGTGCACTCCCTCTTCCCTAACTCTCATAGCCCGATGGGACGGCAATCCAACACGACCGGAGAGAGATCAGGCGCAGCACCAACGGCTTTACGTGCTTTCCGAGAAATTCCTAATGGAAAAACCCAATGACACTTTTTGCCCGACCTGGGAATCGAACCCGGGACCCCTTACTCAGCAGTCGCGCTTGCGACCATGACACCAACGGGGACTACCAGTAATGTAGACTGCGCTATACTTGTATTTATGTAAATATAACATATAAGGATAAATAGATATAACTAATGTATTTGTATTCTAAGTACCTGCTGATGATAACTTTAACTGAGTATTGATTTTTACCATAGGACAGAATATACCTATAACCGAATCTATTGTGATACCTGCTTACTATTGTTATGGTGCCATGCCGGGTTTTAAGTTAAAACTTATTAGAAATTTAATAATTATACATAGTTGTTGTTTGTTGTTACACTTATTGTAACATAGTTTGAATACTCAAACATATAAACATATACCATCACGCCTGTATTCCCCGAAGGAATGGGCAAAGGTGTACCAATTTATACCCACAGTTCACCTTTATGTTTTAGGTCCCACGTAATAGGAGGCGAGCCATTAACTGATTTTTAATACGCTTTTATTAGGTCGACCTGTATGTATGTAACTATGTAACCAAATCTAAGAAAACTAATTATTATCTGAAATCTGTGAAAAATCAGTCGAAATTTGGTCGTGGAGGGAGAGCCTTGCCATTGAAATCAAGTAGCGCATTTTTCTTTACTTTTACTAACAAGACAAACAAATCTTACCAAATTCAATCTTCTAGTTCACATAATCGCTTTTGGCGTGGAATCTAGCCACAAAATATACGTCACTAATTCGCTTAAGTCCTGTGGGCGGTGTACATAAACGCCTACACTTGGATCTTTATTTTTTTTTTTTTTGACGAGCCTGTTGGTCTAGTGGTTAGTGGCCCTGACTACTAAGCCGGAGGTCGTGGGTTCGATTCCCACCCAGGACAAACTTTGTGTGATGAGCATGATTGTTTGTTCTGTGTCTGGATGTGATTTATCTATAATATGTATGTATTTATAAATTATATAAGTATGTATATCAGTTGTCTGGTTACCATAACACAAGCTCTGCTTAGCTTGGGATCAGATAGCCGTGTGTGAGTTGTCCCAAGATATTTATTTTATTTATTTATTTATTTATACAAAATGCCAATATTTCCACACACACATACACAACAAAAAAGTTAAAATATTAGCCGATAAAACAGTGTTGCCAATAATGAAAGATTTATTTACAGTGTTTTGACAAGCTATAGAGTCTATTCTTAGAACTACATACATAACATCACGCCTGTATTCTTCGAAGGGTTAGATAGAGGAACTAATGTACACCCACTTTTCACCAGAACGTTTAGGTCCCATGTAATAGGGGGCGAGCCTATTGCCATTAACCGGGCACAAATCCTAACACCGAGCTGCTAATTAAAAATCTCATAGAAAACACCAGTAGCACTTTGTTCGATCTGGGAGTCGACCCCAGGACCTCTATCGTAGCAGTCACTTAGGACCGGCTGACGAGGCAGTCTAAAGTTAAAATATTGGCCGATAAAACAGTGTTGCCAATAAAGAAAGATTTATTTCCAGTGTTTTGACAAGCGGTCGAGTCTATTCTTAGAACTAGTCATTAAGAATATTAAGCTTTGTTAAATATTTTGAGGTCGTCTTCGAGAAGAACCGACTTACAAAAATAACGAAGAATTTAAGTATACATTTCAAGTTACACGCACTTCGGAAATATTCGTGTTTCCCAATTAAAACGAATAGGCAACCAATTAATTCTTTAGCCATTATTTAAAAAAACAACAGTATATAAATTATTTAGTAACAGCTTTTTATTATGTACTAAATTAAGCCCGAAAAATCGAATGAGAAATTGAATTTTATGCAATAATCGGTATATTATGTGTATAAAATAGGTAATTCCGTTCAACCGTAACAAATATCTAAAAGGACAAACTTAAATGTTTGTAGGTGGTATTTTGTAAGTTTGTACCCATGTTTGATTTGATTGTAGTAAGATCAGGCAAGGCAAGGGGATCGGGTAAGGCATCAGGCGGGCCGTTAGCTTGTTTACCACCTAAAGTGGTATAAAAAATAAAAAAAACTTATTACGTTCGGATTTCCGAAGAAACACGGAAATTGCCGAAGCCAGTAACGTGAACATAGTACTTATACTAAGCAGGTTTATTTGGTCCTAATTCTTTAAAATACAACCACCCGAGATCCCTCAAATCCTAATCTTTCTACCATAATCCCAGTTTATTAATGGTCGGTCTAATAATATGTCTTGTCTTCACCAGACGTCAACGAAATCACCCCCTTGTCATATTATCATATATCACGAAGTTCATCCGTCTTTTCTTAAGTCGGTCGCCGTTCTTACAGCCATTCACACTTTGCCCATCACTCAAATATGAATGACTAGCTTTTGCACGCGACCTCGCCCTTGTACATGTCGGTTATCGCCGTCTCTGAGGAAGTCGCGGATTTAAAGGAAGCCTATGTTATTGTTATTTTTTGTAAAATTATTTACAATTGGCGAACTGCCTGCGACTTCGTTCGTGTGGCTTATTTTACTCGCAATAAGGTGCGTCTTTGGTTAATACTCCGCTCTCGTGGGTCGCAGGCTATGTTACTCAGGAATAGCTAAGGTAGAGTGTGTTGGAACTCCTTTTACAATGTTGACATCTTCTTTTGTACCCAGATTCATTCCACAATAAATGATATCTGATTTTTTATATACATCAATTCAAATCACGTGCCTATAAAATAAAAAAAGATTTCAATATTTCGTCTAAAAGAAATGTAAAGCAAGGAATATACGGAATGTAAGAATAACAAACAACTTAATAATTCACATAGTAATGTGTGAGGTACATATTTGTTGTTGTTGAAGACGTAGAAGCCACGTTGAATGTTTGTATTGGCAGTTGACATGGTTATAGGTAAAACGCTTGGCTTTTGTTGGTTTACGTTATCTACATATTACCTAAGGAGTATAAAAAGATCTATCACCAACGTAAAAGTATTACATTGTGTTTTCTTTTATTAAAATTAATCCTTATTCATGTAATATACAGTTAAGGGAAACTATTTTTTAAATGACTATTACATTAAAAAAGATGTAAGCCATCGAAGATTTGTTTCTCTTTCAAGCAAAACGAAATTTTACACGTAGTTTATATGGCCGAGTGTTTTGTGACGTCACAGTTCATGTCGGATCTTTCTGTCTAATCGGCGCGTAATTAATAGATTGAAATGTTTATATCGGCCGTATTTCTCGGTCGATTTTAATTTCACTTTTTGTCATCTTACTACGGTATTTTTATATTTTGATAATAAATGTGAAAAAAAATTACACATATTTCCTACCGATTTTCATTCAGAGCAAGCCTCTAAGCACATTTTTCAACCCGTGTGTCACAAGTTTACTGTCATTCCTTTAAGAGCAACCGCCGACGATGAAGTCTGGACCCGCGCCTCGGAAATTCTTAAGTTAATTACCGACTGGAGCCCGGTTATCTCTGCTATCCGGTTATCCGGCCACTTTTAACCGGGCAAGGCGACGCAACGTTTTTGCTCAATCTAACCCAGTTACATCAACATGATTTACAAGGCAAATTAATTTTATTATAGTTGTCCTGTATAAATTGTAGCAATTTGTGTGGCAGATTGTGTTAGCTTGGACGGGTGCGAGGTCAAAGAGACAGTTTTTTGACCTCCGACTCAAAAAGAGGGATGTTATAAGTTTGATATGTCTGTGAGTCTATCTGTGGCATCGTAGCTCTTAAACGGGTGAACCGATTTGAATGCGGACATATTTTTTCCAGAGATTTTGATTTAAAAACCAAATTAGTGTTCAAATTTCATAAAATTTCTATGAGACCAATCTGAAAGTATAACCTTTCTAATAAAAACGATGTTTTAATAAATGTCAGAATTGTGAGGCAACAACATAAAAAAAAACAAATGAATTAAGAACCAAGAAGGTTCTTTTCTTCTTTTTTTTAACTTAGTTAAATAATACAACCATTCCACGTACAGAACGAACTAAGAATTCCTACAATAAGTTCGTACAGCCAATGAATCAACAAGGTATAACAAATTACAGTGAGTAAATACAATAAACAAAAGAACATCGCAACACAACCCTGGACAAGACAAACTATGTTAAAGTTGCAGCACTGCAGTCTACTTAGTTCTAACTTTAACTTACTTAAGAACTTGAGCAATCCTTCTGGTTTTAAAATGACCTGGGATTAGCAGCGCAGTGTCCGAGAAGCGAGTAGTGATGTGCTAAGGTGAAATATACTAATCCTATCCTACTTCTTACTAATCCTAACTAATGTTGTTAATGCGAAAGTAAGTTTGTATGTTAGTTACAATTTCACGCCTAAACCACTTAACTGACCATCCTGAAATTTTGCGTATACGTTGTCAGGTGTACAGAAACGGACATTTACGCGCAATACATTTTATTAGGATGAAACCATCACGCTTGTATTCACCGAAGTGTTAGGCAGAGGTGTACCAATGTACACCCACAGTTCGCCGGTATATTTAGGTTCCCATGTAATAAGAGGCGAGCCTATTGCCATTAACCGGGCACAAATCCAAACTCCGAGCTGCTACTGAGAATTTCACAGAATAACCCAATAACACTTTTTGCTCGACCTGGGAATCGAACCCAGGATCTCTAGCGTAGCAGTCGTGCTTAGGACCACTAGGCTATCGAGGCAGTTATAGGATGAAAGGTACCTTTAATCCAAAAAAAATACTTTTCCCGTGAAAACTCCAATAACGTTCTTATGATTGGCGCCACGTGTCTTTCGAATCTTAATTGAATTTTAATTATAACCGATATAAACGCTGACGAAGTCGCGGGCAAAAGCTAGTAATATTATAAATGAGAAGGTTTGTGAGGATGGATGGATGTTTGTTACTCTTTCACACTTAAACGGCTGAACGGATCCAGATAAAATTTGGCACTGAGTTAGATTGTAGTGTGGAATAACACATAGGATACTTTTTGTTCCGGTAAAATGTATGGTTCCCGTGGAATAATATATCTAAAATGAACGAAGTCGCGGGCAGAGGCTAGTAACTACATAAATGAAACATGTTCACTCGCTTATATGTCAATTTAGCTCCGCGGATGAATCGTTTAAACTCGTGGTATTTGAAAACAATCGTTTTGTAATTATCTATTGTTAATTTTGATTTTTATTTAAAAAGGTCTGGGTGATATGTTTTTCCAATTCATTTTTTTTATTGTTGTTGTTATGTAAAGCTTCAGTGTTCATTAATATCGTATCAGATTGTTTACATTCACAAACATTATTAAACCGTCGGATATATCCAATGTAAACAATCTCGATATCGACTAACCAAGTAAGCAGGAAATATTATAATGCAACAGTTAAATTGTGCGCAAACACATGCGCACTCCCGGGTTCCCTCATTCTCATAAGCCGATGGGACGGCATTATACCGGTTGAGTAGAGATCAGGCGTAAGGCTTTACGTGGTTTCCCACTAACTATTAGAATCTCAGGTGCTACTGATAAATTCCTAATGGACCCTTCTTATTACCTTGTCGTTGGTTTTGTGGTTGCAAGCACAACTCTTGAGCGTGGGGTCCTGGGTATCGATTTCCAGGTCGGGCAAAAAGTGTTAAGTATTGGGTTTATCCATTAGGAATTTCTCGGTAACAGCCCGGAGCTTGGAAGTTGGTGGTGTGACACCCCCGTGGCTCGGAAAGCACGTAAAGCCGTTGGTCCCGCGCCTGATCTCTCCCCGGTTGTGTCGGATTGCCATCCCATCGGACTATGAGAGTTAGGGAAGAGGGAGTGCACCTGTGTTTGAGCACACACATGTGCACAAAATATCTTACTTGGCTAGTTTGCAGGAGAATACATACATATCATAGTCCTAGTCTACAATAAAGCTACCAATTCACTCCCCTGACATAAACAGACGTATATTACAATATTTGACAACAAACTAGTTAAAACCGTATCTAAACTTACGATGAACACTGTCATCAACGGATATTGAGACAGACAGACTTACTGTGAAGTGATTGCATAACATAATACCCGAAGGGGAAGCTGACACAATGATGACAAGCGTCCATTGTAATAACAATGTCCTGCTGTGCTATTCTGTACATATTTCTGACAGTAATTGTAGGTGAAGTGGTCTTGTGGTTAGGTGTACCTATAGTGGAGTGTCTGGGGGTTTTGACCTCAGACTTTTGTTACAGTGAATGAATTTAAATGGTCGAGGGGGGGTTTTCTTTTTTATACTATGAACTGTAAAGTTTACCCAAAATTTTTTTGTGCTTTTGATTTTTTTATTATTTAAACAAAACCTATAAAAAAATAATACTTGAGCATGTAATTTTATTTGAAGTATTTTTTTTTCGTATCTATACGTTGAATAATACCTAAATAGACATAAATGAATATTTTTTTAAAATGTTGGAGCGTATGAAGGGTCATAACGACCTTGGACAGGTAGTAGAACGTGGAGAGGGGAGAACGGCAACACCAGCCGCTCCAAAACTAAACGACATTTTTCTAGCTACTTTTTAGTTATAAATGACACGTGTTCTGCGCATGTTGTATATCTCGACGACTATCGCAACCCCGCGTGTCATAAGGTCGGCCGCCGCCTCGTGCGACCACCCCTGCGCCAGGACCAACGTGTCATCCGCGTAGCAGACTACGCTAGCGCCCTCGGGGAGGTCAGCACGTAGCACCCAGTCGTAGCCGATGTTCCACAGGAGTGGCCCTAACACCGATCCCTGCGGAACACCGCACGACATCTCTCGCCGGTTCCATTCACCATTTCGACCAGGGTAGAAGATCACGGCTCTATCACACAGATAGGCCAAGACCACCCGACGGAGGTACTTCGGCACCCGGTGGTACCGGAGTGCCTCCCTAATGCAGGACCAGGGCAGGGAGTTAAACGCATTGGCGATGTCCAGCGACACCGCCAGCACAACCCTGCCCCGGGACACAGCATCCCCCGCCGAGAGAGCTCTCACGCGCAAGATGGCATCCACCGTAGAGCGCCCCCTGCGGAAGCCGAACTGGCAGTCCGCAAGGTTCGGCCCCATCCCAGATAGGTGCCCGACGAGGCGGCCCGCAATAACTCTTTCAAAGAGCTTACCCACCTCGTCGAGCAGCACGATGGGCCGGTATGCGGACGGTGAGTCCGCAGGGCGCCCAGGCTTCCGAATGAGGACCAGCTTCCCCGTCTTCCAACGAAGTGGGAACTGGCCCCTCTCCAAACATGCGCTTAGGAGCCCCTCCAATCGGGGCCCTAGAGCCTCTGAGGCCAGGACTCAGGCTTTCCCAGGCAAACCGTCGGGTCCCGGGGCGGTATTTTTGCCTTTCAGCTTACGTACCGCCACCCTCAGGTCTACCCCAGTCACCTCTGGTGTGTCGTCGTCAGTGTGGTCCGCTTCCGGCATCGCAGGCGGCGGAGCCATGGGCGGGGGAGGATGTTCTCCCCGCGAGGGGAACAGAGCGCTCACCACGTCCTCAACGAGTTCCGGCCGGAGACTCTGCGTCAGCGGGGGCGCCCAGGTGCGGATCTTGTCCCGCACCGACTTGTAAGGGCGCCCCCACGGATCCGCGTTCAGAGTCCCCAGCAACTCCTCGCGGGCCTGAGCCTTGGCCCGCGAGATGGCCTCGTTGAGGGCGGTCTTCGCCTCTCTGTATCCCTCGTACAGCTCCGCCTCAATGACCGCCGCATTCGGTGGCCGAATGCGGAGTCTGTTTTTTTTTCTTTCATTTTCCTTCATTTATTTCTTTTTCCTAATTAATATCTCTATATGAATATATAAATTAATTTAATTTTGGTGTAGAAAAATGTTCTACAGCCTAATATTATAAGTTATTGTATCGTTTAAACTATCAAAATGATAGTAATTTCATAATTTTTTTTTCTAATCGAGATCACAATTTTTTAATAGGTAAACTTTTTTGTATATATTATAAGCTAAACATTCCACTTTGAATCATAAAATTTCATTCACTGTAACAGAAATCCTAGGTTTTCATGTTTTTAACGCCCCAGGCGCTCCACTACTACTAAATTTACTAAGGAAACACATATCATCACGCCTTTATTTCCTGAAGGGTTAGGTAGAGGTGTAATTAATGTAGAACCACAGTTTGCCGGTATGTTTATAAGTCCCATGTAATAGGAGGCGAGCCTATTGCCATTAACTGGGCACAAATCCTAACTCCGAGATGCTACTGAGAATTGCATAGACCCAAAACCCAATAACACTGTGCTCGACCTGGGAATTGAACCCTAGCGTAGCAGTCGTGCGAAAACGACAATTACGATCTTATGATAATAGATGGCGTCACATCTCTTTTGAATTGTGATTTTATTTTAAACTAGCTTTTACCCGCGACTTTGTCCGCGTGGATTAATAGTTCCCGTTCCAGGGGGATTTCCGGGATGAAAACTGTCCTATGTCCTTTCTGGGGTCTCAGACTATATCTGTACCAAATTTAATTGAAATCGGTTCAGTGGTTTAGGCGTGAAGAAGAGACAGACAGACAGACAGAGTTACTTTCGCATTTATAATAGGTATTAGTACGGATTTAAGTATTTCCTCTGCGTCCGCGATAACCGACATTACAGGCAGCAATAAGCTGGTTCCATTTCAAGCTAAATAAAAATCAAGCGCCGTTTCAGAATTTTGTAAGTAAGCTGTCTGCTGTTAAATAATTTAAACCAATTAATATACCTCCTTATAATGATACTGTATCGACATTTACGTACCTATCAGACACCTCAGAAAGTCAAGGTGAATACGCATAAATAATTTATAAGCACCTAATTATTTTATTGTGTCCTTGATACCATGAAACTATTATTTTTCAACAGTTTTAGTTCACCTCGAACTGCCTCGTTAGCCTAGTGGTCCTAAGCACGACTGCTACGCTAGAGGTCCTGGGTTCGATTCCCAGGTCGAGCTAAGTGTTATTAGGTTGTTCTATGAAGTTCTCAGTAACAGATCGGAGTTTTGCTTAATTTCCCGGTTTAATAGTATTAAAACATTAATAAAAATCTAGTCCTATCAGTCCATTCTGCTATTTCAACCGTCTCTGTTTTTTTTTTTATTTATTATGAAAATATTGTACATACACATTTTATTTCCAATCAAATAAATAAATACTAAATATCCTTTGCGGTCTCTATTCTATTTTCAATTTTTTCAATGTCACAGCCTTTTATTCTATTAAGAAAAATATGCATAGTGTTGTGCATTACAGTTCGACATATCGATAACTCGTCGTCGACCGAACCCATCGGAGCGTTTCTTCCATTAACAGCCGAGTTAATTGAAAAACCGGCCGCAAGGGAACTCATCCGCCGAGGTCTCCGATTGTTTTGTTACAAACGAAAATATTATGCGAACAACAATATGAAAAATGTTTTATGATACTTTGGTGACAATAGTTCTTTAGAACTTACTTTCTGTGACTTCTTTTCGGATGTTGGGAACTTTAATTCTTAGACATTAACTATGTTATTGCTTTAGTAACCGCCTGGTGGTCATGCTGAGCGTTTTAGGTTCGGTTCCTTGACCATAGTGACTTCGTTAACCATAGTGTAATATTTTTTTGGGTAAGCTCTTGACTCCAGTCCTGGTTAAAGGCGACACAGACAAAGTCTACGATGGAGATTGGGAACAATCATCAATCAATTATCAAGTATTTTTCAGGATCAGCCCAAACCCCATACCTATTTTTGCCGCAAAGCAGCGTTGCTGTGTACGAATTTGAAAATATGGCTGCCGCTGTAATTACAGACACATGAGATACTTCAACTTTGCTTCTGGTATTGCAAATACATACAGGCAGCGGTGACCACTTAACATCAGGTGGGCCTTCGCCTTGTTCGTCATCCAATGACATAAAAAGACTCAAGTTCAGGTGATAGTAATAAGCAAAATAAACTACATAAGACTTCCACACAACTGACTCAAGGTAGGTGTACTATACTATACTATATGGACGGTGTAGGTACCTTTACCTACTCCATCGGGAAAACCAGGCGTAATATTATTGCTCCAATTAAGCAACGGAATTTATCCTTTAATTATGAAGTAAAAGTATTTGTAACGTAAACCACTTTTAGTTTTTGATTGGCATGAACACAAACGCCGTTAAAACTTCAAACAAAATTTTACCGGGAACCAAACCCCAACTCCAGTTATTCAACAGCCAATTCACAGGTGAACTTCAGATTTATGGCACTAATTTATTAAAATGGCATCTCTTATCGACGCTCACATTAATTCGTCCAACTCTCAAACTTAGATTCGCAACTTAACGAATTAAACTTTCTTATCGATAAAGTCGATTAGGCGGTGGCGCATGCCTATTTTATTATTAACTAGCTTTTGTCCGCGTTTTCGTCCGCGTTTATTTTTTTTAATTAATCCATATTAAAATTTATTTAATTTTATTTAAAAAATGACCTTATTTTATACTAGCTTCTGCCCGCGACTTCGTCCGCGTCACAGTTGATGTGTTATCCTACGGGTACCGTACATTTTCCCGGGATAAAAAGTAGCCTATGTGTTATTCCAGACTATAATCTATCTTTGTGCCAAATTTCATCCAGATCCATTCAGCCGTTTAAGCGTGAAAGAGTAACAAACATCCATCCATACATACAAACTTTCGCCTTTATAATAGTAGTAGGATTTCCTAAAGCACTATATTGTAGCTAATCGCATGTAGTTATTGTATGTGTTCTTGCTAGTTTAATTTCGTACGAGTCAAATTTTTCGTATAGGTTAAAAGAATACCTTACTTACGTTATATTATTATAAATGTCTAGTAAAACATACTTAAAAAACCAGGCGTTACACTTAAACATATTATGTGAGTAAGATACCTGTTATACCTGATACCTAAAAAGGGTCCAGCTTTGAAGTTAGTATTGTCTAGTAAGCATTTTCTTTTATTTACTTTATATTATTTTTTAGTTATAAATACACTCTTTAAAATGTTTAAATATCTACTGACTTGTAATACGGTTCAAAAAATATAACACTGTGATGGACGGATTGACAGACAGACAGCGAAGTCTTAGTAATAGGGTTCCGTTTGGCTCCCTTTGGTTACGGAACCCAGGGTTTAAGAACAATAAAACACCAATGAGCAGTATTATAGGTACAAACATCTTTTTCATAAATAAAATTAAACGGCTAAACGTGTTGCTAAGCACAAAACTCTAGAGCGTCTTGTCCGATTTGCCCGATTCTTTTATATTGTATTCGTAATTTTCCGAACAAGGTACAAAAGTTTTCCGGGAAATGTCACAAATCAAATTTCAGAAAATGTCAGGAATCAAATTTTAATATATGATTTAAGAATATTTTTTGTAAATTTCACTGTAAATATCAGAAATTCGCACCCGTGGGAAGCAGAAATGGTTCACTAGTTTTTCATAAAAACTGCCTCGTTGGTCTCGTGGTATCAACGTGCGACTGATGAGCATGGGGTCCCGGGTTTCATTCCCAGGTCGGGCAAAAAGTGTTATTGGGTTCTTCCATTAGGAATATCTCAGTAGCAGCCCGGAGTTTGGAAGTTGGTGGTGTGACACCCCGTGCCTCGGAAAGCAAGTAAAGCCGTTAGTCCCGGCTGTCATTCGTAGATCATTGACAGTCGTTACGGTTAGTCAGAAGCCAAGAAGTCTGACAACCAATCTAACCAAGGGGTACCGTGTTGCCCAGTGACTGGGTTGTAGAGGTCAGATAGGCAGTCGCTCCATGTAAAACACTGGTATTCAGCTGCATCTGGTTAGACTGGAAGCCGACCCAACATAGTTGGAAAAAGGCTAAGCAGATGATGATGAGTTTTTCATAAAAAAAATCTCTTTAACAAAATATAAAGCTCTCCAGATCTCCACAGTACATTCAGCATTAACGTAATTATCCGCGATTGTCTCAGCGTCCTCTCCCTCCCTGCAAGCGTTGACGGCAATTCAATACATTTTGTATAATATACCTCATTCCATTCTCGTTTAGCTTAAAACTGTTTACGTTTCACTGAGAGATCTCTTAAATTGCCGGAAAGCAATTAGGGAAATAAACAATAGGTTTGTCTTCAGAGAATAATGTTTTAGCATTTTTTTTTGTGATTAAGTCAAACGATCATAATAATTTGTTTCATAGTTTTGGATAATTCGGGCTGTAATAGGGCACATCACATAGCCAATACCTATGCGTACTGCCCACCAAACTAAGTTACATACACGATTTTCTTTTTTTATGTCGGCTTCCAGTCTAACCGTATGCAGCTGAATACCAGTGTTTTACATGGAGCGACTGCCTATCAGACCTCCACAACACAGTCACTGGGCAACACGGTACCCCTTGGTTAGACTGGTTGTCAGACTTCTTGGCTTCTGACTATCCGTAACGACTGTCAAAGATCTACGAATGACAGCCGGGACCAGCTTTACGTGCTTTCCGAGGCCCGGGTTGTCACACCACCAACTTCCAAACTCCAGGCTGTACAACATTTAAAACTTGTTTTCGTAAAAAACATATAGAAGTTAGACTACGGCTACCAATATCTCCTTAATCAAAATGTTCTTAGGTATAGTATAAGAACAAGAACAAAATTATTGCAATCAAAATCAAAGCATTTATTTTAATTAGACCATTTCCAGGCACTTTTGAATTGTCAAGAAGTCAGTCAGTCAGAACGTTGAAGCTAGTTACTCGTTCTAAAACGTATTTGGCTTTATTGACAAGATCATATCTAGCAACAGAAATATACAAGAGAAGAAAACGCATGACATATTTTCATAATTAAGACCTAAGGACACGAGTGGGTACACTATCATACGCCCCGTTAGCATTCCTGGCATTTTCCAGAAATAGACGTATCTACAATTATTTACGACTAAATAAAGATACAGCAATAATGACCGTCTGTAAGATAAGCACCTAATATGTGAATTAAAACGTAGGTAGGCCTCTATGGAGAAGAACCAGCAAGAAACTCCACGGAGACCCAATAATAGGAAAAACATATAACTTTCCTTACGTGTATTTTTACTCCTGTTATACATTGTGTACAATGTTCGTTAGCGGTATGCATATGCAAACAAAGTTGTTTGTGTATCATTCGACGGAACAAACTTTGTTTCTGCGTACACATGCTATGTGTGTAGTCGCCGCTTTACATAAAAATTTACATAGGTATGTGTTAAATCTATCTTGATAGCACGACTGGCGCAGTAGCTTAGGGATTGGCTTCGGCGCTCCGTGTCACGGATTCGATTCCCGCACGGAACAAATATTTGTATAGCCTACAGAAAATTGTTCCGGATCTGGCTGTTTGCGTATGTGAGTTTATAATGATGTTTGTAAACGCACTCACAACGTATTTTTTTTATAAATATGAAAGAATCTTGGTAAAAAATTTCACGCGATATTTTTCAGTTTACAAAATTATTGACTCTTTTAACCATTGGGTGTAAGATCAAACTCATTATTCAAGATAATGCCCTACCTAAGGATGGTGTGATAAGCGACCAAGGGTTGACGTCATGACGGCTACAGGTACCTACTGTAGATATGAACTCTCCCCCCCCTTCCCCACCCTATTGGTCTTGTAGACGCAAGGGCGACTGAGCCTTAAGGATCCTGGTTTTGATTTCCAAGAAGGGTTTTTCATTAGGATTTTTTTAGCTGCCTGGAGTTTGGAAATTGGTGGTGTGACACTCCCGTGACTTGAGAAGCATGTAAAGTCGTTTGTCCCGGTCTTCGTCTCGTCGGTCATGTAGGATTGCCGTTCCATCGTATCTCGTCCCGAGATTGAGGAGACAGAGTGTAATATCTCCTGCGTACTTGGCTAGTCTCCAATTAGATTGGTTTCAGTTACCGAAATTCAGTCTGGAGAATATTAGATTAAATTGGTAATTTGTTAACGTTAACTTTTGTATACAAATAAATATGTATAAATGAAATGTTTCTTTTTAATGTCATAATAATAGCTTTTTACTTAATGCTTAAAAATTTTTGTCTGTAGTCTGGCTGTTTGTCTGTTTGTTTCGGCTTATCTCCGAAACGGCTGGATAGATTTTCACGAGTCTTTCACTAGCAGATTTCTAATATTATAAGGAGTAACTTAGGCTTCTTTTATTTTAGAAAAAGATTTATGGTTACGCGCAAAAAACATAAAACCCCGTTATATCTGACATTTCTGCGAACGAAGTCACGGGCATAATCTAGTAATTAAATAAGTTAACATGAATAAATAATAAATTAAATTCTTACAGTCAGTCAAAGTGATTAAATGGATACCACATTACGAATACACATTGGCTCACAAATGGAAAACCCTCATTCAAACCCTCACATAGTTAAGAATGTAAATATATTTGCGCCAGATTCTAAAAATAGCATACAGCAACGTTTTATTTTATCATTAGATAAATTGCCTTCGGTAGCTTAAAAGGCTCGCTAATGTTTTTTTAACTATATCAAGAAACCGTCCGTTTTTAACACTAAATAAATAAATAAAAAAGATTTGGTTATTTGGTCGTCTTTCCTTTGTTTTTTTTTTTACATAACTTTGACTCATGACGGTTTTGTCTTTAAATTGGATTATAACTTTCTGGGCTTATTAAAGATCAACTGAGGTTAAGCAACACCTCTCGAGGTCGATCTGCGGATGCATGACCATCTATTTCATTTGGACACCATATCACTTTCCCAACTATAACCGGACGCAGATACCAGTATTTTACTGGAGTGTCTGCCTATCTTATTTTCACAACTCGGTTACTTGGCAACAAGATGACTTTGGACTTATCTCATCCACTATCTAGGGAAACATAAATATCTAGGGTATAACCTTAGTATCTTTAAACACACACGCGTGATTTTTTACTCGCATTAAGTCTTTGTATGTTGGTGATCTTACATAATAATATATACTATTCCTACACACATTAATCTAACTATCTTTAACAAAAACATTTTCCAATCCGACTGCTAGTTCCAGATATAATTGGCTTTAAACAATCAAACAAACAAAAAATAACTCAACAGTTTTGTATTGTAATATGAGTATAGACGTGAATATTGGAAAACGTCATTAAAAAAATCAACCACCACAAACGAGCAATTAAAACAACTGAAATTCATACACAACTGCGGTTCCATTCCAATTCGATTTTATCGCATAGCTACTCGATTTTCGGTTGAAAACATTTTTATATCATTCAATATCGAATATCGATAAGTACTATCGAAATTGTATCGATATTATTTTCATTGTCTCTCGTATAATATTCGAAAGGGTACATAATATAGCCTTGTATGAATAGCAAATTTTATTACGGTTTATCTTGAAAGCATACTATAGCTTTATAAAGGCAGAAAGCAAATGGGAGCCTAGGTATTTAGGTAACCTTTTAGGTTTTAAGACCCGCTTTCAACTACCTACGGTTAGTTAGCTTTGAGACTAAAATTTTACGCTCTTAATGAAGAAAAATATAAGTAGAACTTTAAAAGAAAATGAGAAAGTTTCAGCAAAAAATAGGTGCAGGCTTTTTGAATTTTCTGCTTTTAATTTACAACGAATATTATGTAGAAAAAATATTACACGCAAAAGATTTTAAAAATGTAAAAGTTTTCTTGAAATATTTTAAGTAATATTGAAAGTATCGTGTACTCAAAATAAATGTGTAACACTATAACACCCGTATAGTGTTACAACTGCTGCTAAAATTTTCGAAATTTCTTATAATGTTCGATCGTGGTAGGTATTGTAAGGCCTCAGCTAGAGTGAAGTGCGGACGCGGATCATTGACGTTTGGAGGCGATAAGGCTGCCGCTTATGGATGGTTTTTATCTTTGGTTGTTATCTTGGGTTTAAGCCCCCAATAACCCCTTATAGAGGTTCCAAACCTCCCAAAATGCCGTAGTCAACTTTCCGTTTCATACATCTATCACTTCCATCTACCTATTAATTCTCATGGTCCTACGAACGACTACTACGCTAGAGGTCTTGGATCCGATTTCCAGGTCTAACAAAAGTGTTAATCGGTTTTTCTATGAAATTTTCAGTAGCAGCTCGGTGTAAGATTTGTGCCCAGTTAGTGGCAATAAGCTCGCCCCCTATTACATGGGACCTAAACATACCAGCGAACTGTGGGTTTACATTCATACACCTCTACCTAACCCTTCGGGGAATACAGGCGTAATGGTATGCGTTTTAAACATACTATAGGTATCCACTAAAATATTTTCGTCTCTTTTTTCTTATCTATGATACGACAATAATTGGATTCCACGATGTTACTTATTGCCTCTGATCGGCTCTGTCGGCTTTTGTTTTTAATCTCTAGGGGCACGAACGCGCGGAGTAAACATAACATAAAATCGATCGATTTTTAAATTGGAAATACTCATTCCGTACATAATGTTTTTTCAGTAAATAATACCATCACCATCACGCCTGTATTCCCCGAAGGGTTAGGCAGAGGTGTACCAATGTACACCCACAGTTCACCGGTATATTTAGGTTCCCATGTAATAGGGGGCGAGCCTATTGCCAATAACCGGGCACAAATCCAAACTCCGAGCTGCTACTGAGAATTTCATAGAAAAAACCCAATAACACTTTTTGCTCGACTTGGGAATCGAACCCGGGACCCCTTGCACAGCAGTCGCGCTTAGCACCACTAGGCTAACGAGGCAGTAAATAATACCAGCGTATTATCGTTTCAATGCAGGGCAAAGGCCTCTTCTCATACAGAGAAGGCACGAGCATTGAACACCACGTTTGCTCAAGGCGGATTGGCAATTCAGACTTATATTAATTACAAGTCTAGTTTTCCTCACGATATTTTCCTCCACCAATGTCAATGATGTCCAAGATAAACCATGCCTCCTGTATTTTTTCAGTATAAAAGCTTGATTTATATCAATAAGTTACAAGTAATTATGCTTGCCGTATTCAATTAAACCAAAATGCTTTATGATAGTCGTATTTTATAACATATCATCACGCTGGTATTCCCCAAAGTTAATAGTTGATAGGGAGCGAGCCTATTGGCATTAACCGTATAACCATATATAACTCCAAGCTATTGCTGAAAATTTCATAAAAAAAAACCCTGTTACACTTTTTGCTCGACCTGGAAATCAAACCTAAGACCTCTAGCGTAGCAGTCGCGCTTACGGCCAACAGGCTAGTGAAAAAATTTGATTTCCAATCCAAGAAACAATTTGAATTGAATACCTTTAATGCCTTCGCACTACAACAATTCGCAAAGTTTTGTGGGTACATAATTCGTGGCCGCTACCTCGCTTCACTATAGAAGAGGCCTAACAACGCACCACCCACTACTTCCAACCCCTTGCATCTAACGATGGTATTATCGTCAGCCTTTTCTCTGTACGCCTACATTTTCAATTATATCTACTCCTACGCTAACACTTTGTGCTGCCTACGATCGTACACTGGCAAATGACAGTCACACGCAATCATATTCATTGATAAAGTGCCGGTTTTAATTAATAAAAGTGGTTTGAGAGGGATTTAAAGTTACTTGGTTTTATTAACTGTGACATTTAACTGTTTTTTTATATAACGAACAGATTAGGGTAACGGCTTTTGTTATTGAGTTTAAAATGAGAAAAAATAATGTTTAAATTATCACTAGAAAATGGTAAAAAAGTATTCAATGCCAATGGCAATTATTGTTGGTGAAAATCTGTTTACGTATTAAGATGGGATAGTTTAACGAGCATTCAAATTTACAAACGTACTGACTTTTACGTATGTAATAGCTTCTCCTGACTTCATTCCCGGTGTTTTATGGCCAGAATCCTTCGCGGTCTGACGTAGACTGACCCACCAAATTTTCATCACAATCGGATCAATGATTTAGGAACCCGTAGAGGACTAACATTCAACATAAACTCACGCCTGTGTGTTTAAGGTCCCATGTAATAGGGGCGAGCCAATTGCCATTGACCGGGCACAAACCCAAACTCCGAGCTGCTTCTAAGAATTTCAAAGAAAAACCCAATAACACTTTTTGCTCGACCTGGGAATCGAATCCGAGACCTCTAGCGTAGCAGTCGCGCTTAGGACCACTAGGCTAACGAGGCAGTTACTTATCTATGCAGAGATAGGTAGGAACGTTTAGAATGAATAACTTATTATTGAGTATTGGCGTAGTTACAGATAAAAATAAATAAATAACAAAGCAATAAGGTCTAATGGAATTTTGATGTCTTTTTGGGTTGAATGTCAAAGTTAAGGTTTTTTTTTCCTTTCAGCCAACTCTAGGTTGACAAGTAAATATTTGTAACTAATAGATAAATAATGTCAGCCACGCGTTAATCACAGTAAGTTAGGGTCATCAGGCCATACCTAATATAAGAACACTAACAACAAAAATATACATCTATTCTTCTATAATAATACTAATAGTAATACGTTGTAAAGAGGTAAAGCTTCGCGATGACCCTGCGGTTAAAGCTCCCGCTTCATGCCTCATGGTTGTGGGTTCGATACCTATTATGTACCAAAGTAACTTTGTAAATTCATACGTACTTTCTAAGTTTATCTTCGACATCACTGACATCGGTGAAGAAAAAAATTGTGGGGAAACTTGGACTTATAAAATGAATATAAGCATAAAAACGTCTATCTTCCTTGAGCAAGCGTGGTGATCAATCCTCGTGCCTCCCTTTTTTTTATGCCTTGCCGTGGGACAATACTCGAAACATGAACTTCAAGGCGTTCTTTGTGCGGGTAGCAACGTGTCTTTTGCCACTCGTTATAGAACAGGACTTTAGGCCGCAGGGTGTGGTGCATCTAATCTTGATACTAACCATTTTTGCTTTTATAATTATCATCATCATCATATCAGTCGTAGGACGTCCACTGCTGGACATAGGCGTCCCCCATAGATTTGCAAAAGGGCCGGTTGGAAGCGGCCTGCATCCAGCGTTTTCCTGCGGTTTTAATAGGGTCGTCTGTCCACTTGTAGGTGGACGTCCTACGCTGCGCTTGCCGGTGCGTGGTCTCCATTCGAGACCTTTGCGGCTTTTTGATATAAATACAAACACTCCTACGTAATACTCGTCCATGTTCCGTAACGTAGTTCCAGCATCTGCATTGCGTCTGCCTCCGTCATAAAAAACAATATGAAGGTCTCGTAACAATATCAGTTTCATGAATGGATTGCATCATTTTTTTATTAAGGAGATTGTAGCATGCCGCGGTCTCGTTTCGAAGAAAAAACAGCAGATATTGATTAGTATTTTAGACGATTCTGTTTTTTTATGAAAATAGAGATTTCCTTAACCGAAGGTTAACGAGGAAGGGCTAAAGAGAGGTTGTACTTTGAAACCCGGTAAGTATAGAGAGCCTTTTTTTTTTATAGACGGGAAATCATCAAATAACTTCCCCCGCCCTAGTGTCAGACTTTTACTGACTAAAACCCGTCTATGTTCCTTCATGTGCCCTTTACGTTCCGGGGGCGCAGTATCTCTTTCGAACAACCCGCAGCCCCGGCAGGCATCGGCCCTCAGTGGCCCCATCCAAGTTTTCTGACATCTCAAGTATAGAGAGCCTAGCACGAACAAATGTTATGTAAATTCGATAAATTACATGGGACCTAAACATACCGGAATTGTGGGTGTACATTGGCACACCTCTGCCTTACCCTTCAGGGTATGTTTATATAATATAAATCCTAAATCCGAGCTCCTACTGAAATTTTCTTAAAAAATCCCAATAACACTTTTCGCGGGACCTGGGAATCAAACAACGTAGTAGTCGCGCTTAGGTGCACTAGACTAACATTAACATTATTATCATTTGACATTTCTTGGCGTGTAAATGAGATAGTGGCTTGATTTTGAACGTTTTTAGTTCCGTGAATTGGCTTTCGGTTCGAAGTGTCATGTCTACTGTAGTGCGATTCTCTAAAATGCAAACTCGAAAACGAGTCTCACTAAAGTGATCGCGCTCACTTCGATAACGAACCAACTTGTCATTGGTTTAGTATTCGTTCGCCGTGGTGACGTCACCGGCGTGATCGTGTTTAACAGAATTCCATTTTGTAATCTCACTCACACTCTTGAATTACGAAGTGAGGCTTAGAGAATCACACGGCTGTACAGAATATCCATTCATGTACGATTTGAGACTTGTATTCTGTCGGTCTAGCAGCTCGGAAACTGATGTGCATGCAGGTGACGTGTAGATGCTCTCAATCACCGCCCCCGCGTCACAGTCGCCCCACTACACATATTGTGGTCACAACAGATGCCAGACTCACTATCAATAGCTCTGTGCCTGTGACCACGGAGATCGGTACAGATTCGATGATGTAGTGCACTGTGCACTATCTGTAGGATTCTTTTGTTTAATCCTACTACTATTATCCTACTACTATTATAAAGGCGAAAGTTTGTATGTATGGATGGATGTTTGTTACTCTTTCACGCTTAAACGGCTGAATGGATCTGGATGAAATTTGGCACAAAGATAGATTATAGTCTGGAATAACACATAGGCTACTTTTTATTCCGGGAAAATGTACGGTACCCGTAGGATAACACATCAACTGTGACGCGGACGAAGTCGCGGGCAGAAGCTAGTTGTTTAAATTTGGAACGCTGTTGACACAACACTACAGAAAATTTTATTGGATAAGAAATTAAAACAAAATGCAATGGAGGAGACCTTTGCTTAGCAATGGGACAATGAATACCATCAAATCCGTACTAATATTATAAATGCGAAAGTAACTCTGTCTTTCTGTCTCTTCTTCACGCCTAAACCACTGGACCGATTTCAATGAATTTTTTTTTTGTACAGATATAGTCTGGGACCCGAGAAAGGACATAGGATAGTTTTCATCCCGGAAATCCCCCGGGAACGAGAACTATTAATCCACGCGGACGAAGTCGCGGGCAAAAGCTAGTAATAAATATTTTGATAATTGTTCCGGATCTGACTGTTTGTGTATGTGAGTCAATATGTTTGTTAACACACCCTCGATTCAGGAGAAAAACCAGTTTTGGGGAACGTCTTTTTTTTTCAAATAAAAGAAAGAAAGAAAGAAAAACGTTGAAAATCTACTCATAATCACGACAATCAATGTTAAAAAAGTAAAAAAAAAAAATTTTGTTGTTTTTGACGTGACACGGCTTTAAAATCGCATAGGTACCTATACCAAGTCAGAAAACCGGACTATAACGAAATAGATTTCAAACTAAAACACTAAAAGCGACTCGCTGACATAGACGTTTCAAGTTAAACCTACGGCCGTGTGCCCCGACACTTCCCTACCCGATTTTTCTTTTCTTACTTTACCTCAAAAGAGGAGCTCGTGGCTAAATAACTACAGCCGCATAGACCGATCTTCCGGGTTAAGCCACGCTTGCCGAGGTTGGTCTGTGAATGGGTGACCATTTTCTATAGCGAGTTTCCTCCGTGCCTCGGAAAGCACGTAAAGCCGTTGGTCCCGGCTGTCATTTGTAGATCTTTGACAGTCGTTACTGTTAGTCAGAAGCCCGAAAGTCTGACAACCAGTCTTACCAAGAGTATCGTATTACCCATTACTGGGTTGTGGAGGTCTGATAGGCAGTCGCTCCATGTAAAATACTGATATTCAGCTGCATCCGGTTCGACTGGAAGCCGACCCCAACATAGTTGGGAAAAGGCTAGGCAGATGATAATGACCTCAAAAAAAAATTCTGATTAATTTCATTACGAAATCTTAGACAGTTGAATGGTTACTTCGTGTCTCGTCAAGCTTCATTGTCTCGGCGCTTTTCTTATGGTTGCCGCTGTTGATTTTGGCTTTCAGGAGTTAGAGGTTGGAATTAAAGGGCCGGGCTTGTCCCATACAAAAATAAAGCTATTTCATAAGCGACGACAATTTTCAATACATGTACTGAATCCATGGTATTCAAGTAAAATAACGCTTAAATAATACCTTCAAATTAATAAAAGAATATACATTTATTCACTTCTTCTTTTCGAGTCGATGGTTCAAATAAATCCTTTCTTATTTTTTTGTTACTGTACTTCTGTCCGGTAGCTAGCCTAGTTTCTCCTTCATTCTTTTCACTACCTTTCCCATTGTAACTTAACAATCCAATCAAGAACCGCGACAATAGCTTAATCAAAAAACAAAAGACAATCATACAAATAGACACCCCAAAGGCTTATCGTTAATCAAAATAATTTTGTAAACTCAATTTAAATGTTAACCCTACAATTAGGCGGTTTAATTCAAAGCGATAGTCTGACCAGAAACATACATAGTTCTGTGGAGCGATTAGAAAGTCAAACAAAAGCCTCCGAACGTGGGGGGTTAATTAGTGAACTGGTTCACTTGACCCACTGGGGTGTGGTGCAAGAATATGTAATCTAGACCTCAAAGGGTTGGCGTGGAGAAGGTTGCCCACCAACTTGGTTGGGTAACCATTGTCTGTATTAACACTTACAGATCTTTATACAGCGACATTGTTAAATATTCCCTTGAGTATCAAATAGCTTAATTAGGCTTAGTTCTGTCAAAGTGAGCCAATTCATCAATAATTTATTTATCTTTCAATTAATAACCTAGTGGGAAATGGTAGATGCGGGCAGCGCAGGACCGGTCACTGTGACTATGTTTAGGGGAGACCAATGTCCAGCTGTGGACTTCGTTCAGCTGTACTGATGACGATGTATTCAATTAATTACGTTCAATTAATTAAATATACCGATTCTGTAAAAGCCATCTACAAAAGCAGAATCCGCTGGTTGCGAAAGCAAATTGGCGATTCTTGGGGGAGGTCTTTATCCAGCAGTTAACGTCTTTCCGCTGAGACAATGAACGATGAACGATGAATAATAAGCCTATTAGCATAATCAGCAGTATAACTCTGTCTTGATTTTCTTTGAAACAAATTCGCTAAATGATTTACTCACTTATACTGTACCTCCTGAAAACCAGAATCAACTGTTGTGACCACCAGAAAAGCACGGAGGCAATGAAGCTCGACTAAGAGCCCTTTAAAGTCAATTGAACTGTCTTAGAAATGAATTTAAAAACGCAGGGGTGAAAAACAATACTTCAAAAACAAAAGCTACCAGAAGTCTTATCCCAAATTAAAAATAGACCTAAACAAAATTTAAATAAAACACACCATTGCTTGTACCACACCCCACACAGTCTCTATAACATGTAGTTCGAATTCCTATTTGTTAATCTGAGTTTAGTTTAATTGAGAATTTCTATCCAATCCCACACATTTATAAGCCTTTGAAGTAGGCACGTAAGGCGCATAAACATGGGGATCTTAGCAGGGTGTGTACTGTGTATTAATATTAATGAGTTTCTGTTTCGCATGGTTCTTGACAATTTTGGGAAATGGGATTGCTCAAGGCGAATGCTGTGCCGTTGTACCTTTGTACGTTTGTAGCTGTTTCTGATTGGATTAGGTACCTCTCGTTGTACCTTTTTCATCCTAAAACAATTTGCTTAAATAAAAGTCTTTTGTTAAAACAACTGGAGGTATTCTTGTTGTTTTAAGTAATTAAACAAAACACTAACCTCATAAATAATAATGAATGTATATGGTATGTATAACTTATAAATAAAAGGGTATAAAAAATAAACTCGTATGCATCGATTGTCAATGGGACAAGTGCCCCAAAAAGACTGGCAGCATTACCACATTGTGTGGCAATGCTGACTCTTTAGTCCAAGGAAAGGCCAGTCCTCTGGTCACGTGAAGACTCCTTCAGCAGCTTGGCGATATCCTTCTAATACAAGAAAAATAAAATACTTAATCTAGTTGCCCCTTCCAAAAATGTCGTTTCGTCGAACCTCACACGCACACAGTTAAATAAAACATTAACCCTATTTTCCATTTGTTCCAGAGCGGAGCACTATGCCAGTCACAACCTGAAGGCGAGCGGGCGATGCGCCGCGCGGCGGTTCGCGCGCGCGGTGCGACGCGCGTAATATGCGCTCGTTGAACGAAACAGCGTGTCAGGCGCTGCTCGATGAAGTTCGCTGGGACGAGCCTGTCAGCCTCGTCAGCTTGGCAATACTCGCCCTTATTGACGTGCTTGTAATTGCGGGTAAGTGTCAAATTACCTTAACTATTACAATAACACCCACAGTTTTTATTTACCTTTATTTATGTTACACAAAACTTATAAATATTAAATAAACTACAAAGTTAAATAATAATAATAATTAAATTACAAACTATGTACAGTTAATATAAAAAAGGAAGGTCATAGGGCATCAAAAAACTTATCCGCAACGCTGTCAATTTTATTTACAATAACTATATATGTCTACTTGGACTATGTCGTACTTACTTTATATGATATAAACTTATCATATAAATAAGTACGACATCTCACAGATAGCTTCAAAACGATGTTATCCATACAAACTAAACTTTATCATAAAATAAACTTAAACATAAAATTCTACAATACAATACAATACAATAAAATAAACAAAACATTCAAGTCTTTATCCCTCTTTCAATGCATTTCGCCGATATATTTAGGTCCCATGTAATAGAGAGCAAGTTTATTGCCATTAACCGGGCACAAATCCTAACTCCGAGCTGCTACTGAGAATTTTATAGAAAACCCCCATAAAACTTCCCACAACCTAGAAATCGAACCCAAGATTTCTAGTCGTACTTCGGACCACTAGGCTAACGAGGAAGTTACGAGGCGAACTGTGGGTGTACATTGGTGCACCTCAGCCTTACCCTTCGGGGATGCCCAGGCGTAATGGTATGTGTGTAATTGAATAACAAGCGTTTTAATAATTCACACGGTGGTGTGTAAGTAGTAGTAGAGCTCTTTGTGAAGGAGCTCGTCCGGGGAAGCACTACCACAATACCCAAAAAAAATGCCGCAAAGCAGCGTTGCTGTGTACCGGTTTGACGACAGTACGACACAAACATTCAGACATTTCAACTTTGTATCTGGGATGACATCGCAATTGCAAGGTCTCTGGTATTGCAGATGTCCAATGATCCCGTGTCACGCTAAGAAGATACTAATCCTAATAATAGACTCAAGATGAAGAATCCACTATTAAAGGTCGAAGGTCAAAGTTACGTAAAACGACCCATTCTCATATGGAAGCTAAAATGGTCTAAAAATAGCTTCGTTCACCAAAACAATTTAATATCAAATGTTCGAGTTAGAATATGCCAGACCACAACCCTTATGGCGAATAGAATAAGGATCATATTAAGCAGGATTCTGACGTGTACATCTAAATTGAAATCCATCGGTAACAAGACAGCGAATTAAGTACTTAAATCGCTTCTTGAGTTTTGGACAAGTTTTTGTTTGTATGGTCAGCAACTAAAGTCGATTAACGGTCGTCACTTACTTATCAACCCGATACCTTAACTGTACGGCATCGTCACTTGACGTGTACTCATTGTTTGTGATGATGTCGCGTGATTGGTGCGTAGACACCCCGTTATCTACGGGTGAACGCCACGTAGTCTTTGAATCAGCATCGTATGCCAGCGACGATGACGCAGCGTCCTTGCATTAACCACTGACGGCGGGGTAAGCGCTGGTGGTCTCCGACTGGTCCACTCGCTGTCCGCATATAAATACTTCCGTGTGTCGCGATCCGGGGTGGTTACAAAATTGATAAGTGAGTGAGTCCTTTATAAAGAAATCTCAAAATCACGAGGTTATTTGGGTACGGGGTTGATAAGCAGAAAACGACCTTAACACTGTTACTTTTACACAATTACTTATATCATTTAATTAAATAATAATTTAAACATTTTGAGTGTTGACCGACTTTTGTTGCCGACCATACCCCTTTCACATTAGCAAATTCTAAGTTTATTCCCATTCCCCTATTGTACCGTGCTACGCGCTACGCCTCTACGTCGTAGCACGTACTACGAGGCTACGGCGCTACGTGATTTATGTGTAGCACATGCACTTTAGTGAGTGATTTTAAAGAGAGGATTTTTCTTTAATGTTAAAAGTGTTTTAACAGAAAATGTTTGCTTAAAAATAAATCTAATTAAAAGGTATCGGGTATCGTCCATTAGAGTGCGAAAATAAACAGAGCACGGAATTAAAACAAAACATTGTTTAAGTGTGCTCGGGCGGTGTTCCGGTTTAGATGTTCAAGATAAACAAAATGTAACTAGATTTTTCCGTTCAAATACTCTTTGAAGCTACCTGAAGATAAAAGAGGCGAGCTCTAAGTTTCAACAACTTTATTGTTCGTACTAAATGAGCTATCCGGTTTTTTTAGGGTTCTATAATTGGAAGGGAAAAACGGCACCTTCATAAGATTTTTTTTCAGTCTGTCGCAAAGTTTTTTTTTCTAAATATCTATAGAACGTAGGAGTTTAAAACAATGTTGGATGATCATAACACATTTCAATTTTCATATGTGTTTTTTTTTATATTAGACTGTAAATTTGCTAAGTTCTTGAATAACACAATACTCATTGTCTCTCAATCAATCTAACTTCATCTGCAAAGAAAACACTAAACTATCTATAACTTATATTTTAATAAACATAGCTGCTGTACCCCGCGGTTTCACACGCGTTTTGTTACTTCTTTGGTTACTGCTCCGCTCTCGCGTGTCGTAACGTGGTGTTAAAAAGCCTATGCTATTTCTCATGAATCTCGCCATCATTTATTTATATAAAAAGAACTATGAGCAATTCCAGACCATAATTTATCCCAGTGCTAAATTTCATCCAGATCTGTTTAGTCGTTTAAGCGTAAAAGAGTAACGAACATCCTCACAAACTTTCGCATTTATAATATTACGTAGTAGGATAATTCCAATACTATGGGTAGTTCCAGTGATTTTTGCATCTAAACAAACAAAAATTCCTCCGGTTCATTATATTAATATAGATAGATAGTTAAAATCGTTTGTTCGTTGATAAGAGATTCTCTGGGACTATGACAAAAAAAACTTGGATAGAAAGTTACTTGTTTTCCAGTTCGACAAAGTCGCAAGCAGAAACTAGTCTAATGCCACCAGAGCGTTAATCCTAACATTCCCTACCTAACATTAACATCACCCAAACACACTCAAACACATTAAATAATTCATACATTCCACCTTCCATTCACAAGTCAACCAAGTTCCTCTGAAAAGGACACTGACTTCAAAATATTTTCAACATAAAACAAATCTGAACTCGCAACATTCGCCACGCTTTAGAATAAAAACATGGGCTCTTTATGTAACTGGCATTCATTTATACCTGAACCATTGTGCAAGAAAAGACAGAAGGCACACGATATGTATGTATATAATAATATAATTATGTATTCTCCAAACCGATTCCTGTCACTGCGGCTAATCTTAATGCAAACTGGCCAAATGCTCAGGAGATATTGCAGAGCACAAGAGCGTGCGCAAGAAAAAGGAGCACTCCCTCTTCCCTAACTCTCACAGTCTCACACTCTCACAACCGGGGGGAGATCGGGCGCAGGACCAACGGCTTTACATACTTTTCGAGGCACAGAGGTGTCACACCTCTTACTTCCAAACTTCGGGCTGTTACTGAGATATTCCTAATAGAAAAATCCAATACCACTTTCTCCCCGACCTGGGGAATCGATCCCAGGGCTGAACGCAGTCGCTCTTGCGACCACGAGACTATAGGAAAAGGAGAAAAATATAAATAGTAGTTTGTATAGCTGTATTTTCCAATAAAAACTAACTTCATTCGTTTTCGATATAGTTCAATAAACATCAAGATCGTTACTGCTTTTTTAGGTGGTCGTTCGAAATGGATTTTCTGTCCCCATATTTAGTATGGCAGGTGAGCCCGCTTGGACGAGGAGACTCCATTAGGCGATTACATCGGGGACTATACGTTTCAATCGCAAAGTAAACAGTCCCAGTGTTTACATTGTTAAAAATGTTACACTAATAGTTGATGTGTTCTGATTTTTGGCATGTTTCTTTAACCGTGAAATTGTTTTTGGTATGTTAACTAACTGTTGGGTTAAGGGTCGGTTCATATCTGACGGAAAATGCGTCGCGTATTATCGGTCGCGTAACGCCAAAACAGTCAAATACATAATAAAACATTCAACCTTTCACACCTAACCGATGATGTGTTAGCGCGTCTACCCTAAGAGCGACGATACGCTCGACGCATTTTCCGTCAGATATGAACCGACCCTAACGGAGAGGCGTCATGGTGCCCTGTTGACGCAGGCATTTTCTGGTCATGGATGCTTCAGAAGTACCTGTATCGCATAGGTCGGGAGACGGTACCTAATTGTCATCATTTTCAGAACTGCCCCGAGGAAACCGCACACAGTATACGCTGAAGGAATGCCTAGCTTGGACAGTGCAGGCGTGAGTAAACCGCCTGATAAACCTGGCAAATTCCAATGTGACGTTTTCAATTCACATGTACTTTATATGTTTGTCTTGGACATTACTTACATCGGTGAACGAAGACATCGTGAGGAAGCTTAAACTTATAAATTACTAGCTTTTACCCGCGACTTAGTCCGTGTGGATTAATAGTTCCCGTTCCCGGGGGATTTTCGGGATGAAAACTATCCTATGTCCTTTCTCGGGTCCCAGATTATATCTGTACCAAATTTCACTGAAATCGGTTCAGTGGTTTAGGCGTGAAGAAGAGACAGACAGACAGACAAGAGTTACTTTTGCATTTATAATATTAGTACGGATATAATTCTGAAATTGTCAATCGGTTCTTTGTATGAGTAGACAAGCATTTGCCCTGCAGTAAAACAATAATAGGCTAATATATTTATCTTTAGACTAACATTACCATAGCATAATTCCAATAGAAATCACATAAAAAGCTTCCAAAAATATCACGTCTTATCAACTCAATACATATACAAAAATAATATAATATCTCCTTACAAAAGGTACTAGTTACGTACTAAAGATATCTATAGGCATATGAATAAGAGGAATCAATCGAGCATTTGATATCGTTTGTACAAACCTATTGTGAATGTGTATCGATAACACTTATCATCATTCACTGACGCTATTCATTCTGAATAGTTTGAATTTCGGACAAAAACTCGCGTATTTTGTACCTAAGCAGTAATCGATTTGAGTCGATTTATGAATCGGAAATACGACTATCCTATACCATTTTGGTTCGATTTAATGGTTACAACAAGTACCATTAGTAGGATCCATTGATATGAATATAGCCTTAAGCTTAAATAAATGATGAATGAAATATGGTCCAAGCAATGGTTAGGGTAAGTATCGTGGCTTTTTCAGGTCATACGTACTTAATAAGTTTATATTGGACATCATTGACATCGGAGACTACTACATAATACCTATTACATCTTCTTTAAAGTGAAAACTTCTTTAGCGACGTTGTACACTTTTTTTGTAATGGGTAAAAAAAAATAAACTCGCGTCAGGACACGTGACCTGATCAAAAATTCGGAAGATTTTCGATCAGGTCACGTGTCACAACAAATAAATAAATCACAAATAGCGCAATAAATAAATAAATCACAAATAGCGCAATAAATAAATATTGTATTATACCACATAAATGATAGTACTTTTATACTGATAATTAAAGCAATTCGTGCAAAATTATTCCCTAATCATTCCAAAATATCAAAAATGCACAATGTTAATATTCAAGTTTTTACTTCTGCCCGCACTCCCGGAGTGCAATCCGTCGTTTTTTTTTTCAAGGATAGGAAATCATCAAATGACAATTCTGCCTTTTTTGGGCGGAGCGGAAGGGAGTGTCAGACTCTTACTGACTAAAACCCATCCTTGTTCCTCCTAATGCCCTTTGCGTTTCAGGGCCGCAGTGACTCTTTCGAACACACTCCGCAACCCTGGCAGGAGTACATATGTGATACCTACGTTTTGGAACTAGCAACAAGCTTCAACTTTGTAACTAACTGGTCGTGGTCGTCACTAAAAGGACGTTTAATTAAAATGTAAAAAAAAAAATAATTCTCCAGGCCGATTCCGGCCACGGCGGCCAACCTTAATGCAGACTAGCCACGTACGCAGGAGATATTATAGTGCACAAGTGTGTGCGCAAACACAGTGGTGCACTCCCTCTACCCTATCTCTTATAGCCCGATGGGACGGCAATCCGACACGACCGGAAAGGGATCAGGCGCAGGACCAACGGCTTTACGTGCTTTCCGAGGCACGGGGGTGTCACTGTGTTACACCACCAACTTCCAAACTCCAGGCTGCTATTGAGAAATTCCTAATGGAAAAACCCAATAACACTTTTTGCCCGACCTGGGAATCGAACCCGGGACCCCTTGCTCGGCAGTTGCGCTTGCGACCACGAGACCAACGGGGCAGTTAATTAAAATAAATACTTTGCGAGCTATGAAGAAAGCTATGCTTGGAGTCTCTCTGTGAGATCGCATCCATAACGAGGTGATCCGACAGAGAACCAGAGTTGTTCGACATAGCTCACAGAATAAGTAAGCTGAAGTGGCAATGGATCATATTAGCCGTAGAACCGATGACCGTTGGGGTAGACGTGTTCTTGAGTGGAAAGCGCGAATCGGCAAGCATAAGGTGGGACGCCCTGAGGCTCGGTGGAGCAACGATCTTCGCAGGGTAGCTGATAGCACCTGGATGAGAGTTACCGAGAATCGAGCCAAGTGGCCTGCGATTGGAGAGGCCTATGTCCAGCTGTGGACTGTTGCATAATTATTATGATGATGAAATACTTTGACTTTGATGCGACGCTGCCTGTGTATCAAATAGTTTGTCTTTAATATTTGACCTTCTTTACCAAGGTTAACCTTGTGAACGCCACAGTCATGTATAGACGACAAATCCAATTTAATTAAAAATGCAGTTTTCTTGTCGTCTATAGACGACTGCGGCGTTCAAAAGGTTAAATACACTTGATTACGATAAATATAGATCTTGACTTGAACTTTACAATTAAGTTAACTTCCGCCCGCAACTTCATACGCGTGGCTTGTTTTATCGTAGTTAAGTTACTGCTCCGCTCTCGTGAGTCTTAGCGTAATGCCTATGTTACTTAACAATAATATTGCTACCTATCTATTGGTGAAATATGGTTTAAATTGGTCCAGTAGTGTCAGACCATAATTGGTCCAAACAAACAACCTAAGAAAAATCTTCCTTCTTTTAATATTAGTATAGATTAAACAACTATTTTTTACTTTTTTAAACGGTCTTAAGACGCTATTTTTGATCCTTGCCGATGGCGACACGATAAGAGTGCTTAGGATATTTATACGAGATTTTCGCCTAAAAAAGAGGATCAAAGAAAATCGACCATCCTGTTTCAAAGTACTACCATCTTGTACAGTTCACATCAAAAGTAGAAGAACATTGTCTTGTTTTGATGTGAATTGTGTCTTTATGTTTCACGCTAAATGTCAAATTCGAATATGGTTGAATTTCGAATTATGTCGACTTTAGAGTCAAGGACTTCTGTTGGCGACTATATTTTCCCTATAAATATGATTGATGAGACGCAATCGACGTAATTTTTTCTTTTAATTATCAACCGTCTTTTTATAAATTCAAACCTTAATCTTCTAAATACAAAAACATTGCAATTTTATTCTTTTAAAGCGGTTTTGAAAAACGATTTTTAAAAATAATCATTTAAGCAGTTTCGTTTATTAATTTATAATGAACTAAAGTACACTGCAATCAAAGTCGAAAATTGTATGTAACATATAATAACGCGCGACATTATAATGTTACGTAATTTCCAACTCTATTTCTGTTTCATATAGGTTCATTATCAATAAACA
Source organism: Caradrina clavipalpis (assembly GCA_932526535.1). Taxonomy (NCBI): domain Eukaryota; kingdom Metazoa; phylum Arthropoda; class Insecta; order Lepidoptera; family Noctuidae; genus Caradrina; species Caradrina clavipalpis. Next base: position 7,981,515 of record OW052110.1, read on the forward strand.
AACGATATCTTTTCGAGCACATTGTCTTCCTTAGCTTCAAAAAAGTCCTCTCCCTCGATTTCTTTGAAAGATCTAGACTTCTGCTCTTCACTCCCATTGTAAGAACCTCATAGGTACTTCAGGCTACACAATGGGGCCTCTATCTACCCGTATATCATACTTCAATTCCTTCGATAAAGATTTCTTCAAAGAAAACAGGGCTTCGCAATAAATAATGGCGTACAAAGCCCTGTTGTTATGTTTTGTTAAGCAAATTGTGTATGGAAGTAATACGTCGCTCTATAAATAGAACCATTTTATGGGGGACTAGGTTTTGTCTGTGACGGCGTCCGCGTAAATGTTGGTCATCGCGGACGCAAACGAAGTCGCGGAATAAAACGTAACCAATGTCTTTTTTGGGGTTCAAACTTGTACCAAATTTTACCAAAATTGGTTCAGCGGTTTAGTTGTAAAATCGACACAGAACCGTTTAGTTGGGAGACAGAGTTACTTTCGCATTTATAACACTAAAAGTATGTATTAAGAATACACTTTCCAAAATAAGGTCATATCATGTTTTTTTAAACAAATTGAACTAAGTATGTACCTATGTATTTCTATTGCATAAAATTACCTTAGTTGCCATTCAAGTTGGGACTTCAACTCGTCATCATCATCTTCCTGCCCTTATCCCATGTTACTTGGGGTCGGACTTTAAATCGTGTGCCTTAAAATATATTTTTTAATAACAAGATAAAAAAGTTACGTCTTGCGATTTGAGTTTTCGAGGCAATTCCTGGCAAGCTATGCTGTTCTGAAATAGGCAAATCACTTAGAAAGTCATCTCGCAAGTAATCTCGATAGGCACACTTGCTTCGTAGAATATCAAATCCTATTGAAAAACGTTAAAATATACTCACTCAATATAATACTTCTCACTTACGTCATCATGTGGTGACGCTAGAGTTCGACACTCTTTAGAACAGCACTACAGATCAATACCGTGTCAAAGCCGTGCGAACGATGACCATTATACCGTACAAACAAAACCGCGGAAAACCACCATTCTTATAAAAATATTAGCCAAATAGTTTCGCGTGACTAGGAACCAATAAACAACGGTTTATTGGTAAAAGGTATTCGAATATCGAATTGAAATGCGGAATGCTGATTTGCTATGCCAATACAATAATGGTAATAGATTTGTTTGTTTTATAACAACGGACGGTATAAGCCCACAATTTATGGGGAAGCTTTCATAGTTTATTTATACTGGGTCGTAAAATAACTAGACATAATATCTTTAATGTTTTTTTAACGATTTCTTTGGAAATTGGAAGTTTCATATTCATATTCAACTTATAAGCTACTTAACCAATCAATCTACTAAGCCTTTTTCCAACTATGTTCGGATCGGCTTCCAGTCTAATCGGATGGAGCTGAATACCAATGTTCTACATGGAGCGACTGCTTATCTGACCTCCACAACCCAGTTACTGGGCAACACGGTACCTCTTGGTAAGACTGGTTGTCAGACTTCTCAAACATCCTTAAGGACTGCTAAAGCTCTACGAAAGACAGCCGGGACCAACGGCTTTACTTGCTTTCCGAGACACGGGGGTGTCACACCACCATCTTACACAAACTCCGGATTGTTACTTAGAAATTTCTAATGGAAAAATCAAATAATACTTTTTGCCCGACCTGGGAATCGAACCCAGATCCCCACACTCGTCAGTCGCACTCGCGACCACGAGGCCATCGATTCAGCCAAAAGGTACTTAACCGATTTTAACAATTATTTCACCTATAGAAAGCTACATTATCAGTAAGTAAGATAGGCTATACGAGTATAAATATATATTTTTAAATCTGTAACGAGAATCGATACAGAAGAAGTCCCTAGCAAAAGTTAGTTTAAAATAAATCACTCAACTTTACCGCATTTGATATTATATTCCGATTTCAAACAGTGGCCGCGGTTGGCTGTGGTCTGGCGACAAGACCATTTGGAATCGTTACAAGTATTTTAATGCAGCCACGAATAGTATAAATCGCAAATATTAACGTGTGCAAAATTATGCGGTTATCGTTTTATTTGAACAACTGGCTTTTGCTCACGGCTTCGCTCGCGTTAAGAAGTATTATTATTAATTAGGTATAGTTTTTGCGGCTTTTGTTTAGCTCCAATCTTTAATTTCAGTTCAATCAGTCGAAAATCTAAGAAGATTTATACAACTTTCATCCCCTATTTTATCCCCTTTGGGGTGGAATTTATCAAAATTCTTTCTTAGCGGATGCCTACGTCATAACATATACCTGCATGCCTTTCAACCCGATCCGTCCAGTGGTTTGGGGTGTGCGTTAATAGATCACTATGTCAGTCAGTCAGTCACCTTTGAGTTATATATATTTAGATTATGTCATCATACTAACTATTAGGGTTCCCTACCATACAGAGCGCTATTGCTTTAGCTGGTCCGTCCGTCCGTCCCTCTGTCACAGGGCTGTCTCTTACATACATACCATCACGCCTGTATTCCTTAAAGGGTTAGACAGAGGTGTACCAATGTACACAGTTCGCCGGTATTTTTAGTTCCCATGTGTGGAGGCGAGCCTATTACCATTAACCGGGAACAAATCTTTACTCCGATCCTATCGACTGAAATTTTCATAGAAAAACCCAATAACACTTTTAGCTCCACCTAGAAATCGAAACCAAGACCTCTAGCATAGCAGTCATGCTTAGGACTAGTGGTCCTAAGCATGACTGCTATGCTAGAGGTCTATGCTAGAGCTACCGAGGTTGTATCTTTTTAACCGTAATAGGGAAAAAATAAAAAAATAAGGACCCTCTTATTTTTTTATTTCTCATACAGGACACGACTTTGTTTCGACGTTTATATCCCGGTTTTATTGCGCGCTAATCCGGCAACCATCATATATTATGCAAATCCAACTCGTACTTGTCCAGTTTTATACTAGTTGATGCAGTCGGTCAACAAAAACTAACATACCTGTCAATTGTTACTTTCAATCGAAACAATGGCACAAATAAATCAACAATTCTTATGTAACTATTCCACACAAACACACCCCTATAAAAACGACACCCCGACTCAAATAAATAAAACCTCCTTTGCTATTCCATATCAAAGTCCCCACATAAATGAACTGGCCACTAAGAGCTAACGTCATTCATAATTTAAAACTCCCATCTACGACCGGCCAGTATCAAAATACAAAGGCTCAATAAAACCTTTTTGATAGTAACGAGAGGGTCTGTGAGACCCCGACCTTCTTTTTTATTTATAAATAGAACTTTTCCAATATTTTTTTCGTTTTGTTGTCACCAGCATCTGTTTGGATTACTTCATAGAGATATACGTATGGAGATACCCTTAACTTTTAAATGTACTTGAGAATATCTGTCAAAACGTGATATATATCCGCAATTTTATTTATTTCAACTTTATGCAACAAAAAGTATATAGGGGGACGTAATGCCTTAGATATTTTCTACTAATCAACCAAAGTTGGTATAGAGATAATTTGGCAGGTGCAAATTAATGGACGAGAGAATAACAAAAAAAAAATAGATTTAAAAAAAAAACTCAAAGCAATATAAATACATTTAAATGTACACAATTTTGAGTATCAGTCATCGATAACACGTACACGTACAATTTGGCGGCTATTTTGTGTATCAAATCCGCAGATTTTTTTCGTAGTGAGAGCCCGGCCATAGGTACAAGTCAGTGGATTGGATACTACTTCATAAAAAGAAAACAACAGATTGTTCGGGCTTGAGTCGCTCTATAAAGGTTTTACGTTTGCATTGATAAGGGTTATCAATTCGAGGCTATTTTGGATAGAATGCGATATAATTATTTATATCGAGTAAAGAGTTATTAGATGTTATTTTGTTATTATAGACGCTGTCAATTGTCATAGGTCGAAGTACTCTTTAGAAAAAATCTCACTTGGTGAACTTTTGTGAAGTGAACTAGAGGTGAGATGTAATCTAATCTAAACTAATATTATAAATGCGAAAGTAACTCTGTCTGTCTGTCTGTCTTTCTGTCTGTCTGTCTCTTCTTCACGCCTAAACCACTGAACCGATTTCAATGAAATTTGGTACAGATATAGTCTGGGACCCGAGAAAGGACATAGGATAGTTTTCATCCCGGAAATCCCCCGGGAACGGGAACTAATAATTCACGCGGACGAAGTCGCGGGCAAAAGCTAGTGTCATATAATGCCACGACTTGACAGCTCACCTCAAGTTCACTTCACCTCAATTCACCAAGGAAGATTTAAACTGAACTGCTATTTTTAAGAACTACTGCATGTAACCACTTTGGAAACCAAACGACCAAACTACTTTTTGAAATAGGCAACTAGATTAAATATCAGATGATTTTCTTGTAAAAATGACGTCCAAATTAAATGATTTTCTTTGACTTTGACTTTGGCTTTGACTTTGAAAAACACAACAGTCCATGTGCAGTCCGTTATCTACCCACACTGCTCCAGCACCACAGCAGTCCACCACCAAACGCATAAAGAGCCTCTAGTCTTTCCCGGACAATATGCCAATTCAGGCCAATATTTCACCACGAAATGATCCATTATCTTGTTAATAGTACTTATACATGAGAAGCTTGATAGCATGTAATTTACTACATCTTTGTCTTTTTATACATAGCTATGCGAAATAATCTGTGAAGGAAAACATCGTGAAAAAATAATGAACTAACTTCTGGCCGCGGCTTTGTGCGTGTCAAATTTGATAATATATCAAATTTGACACGATCAAATTTGTCTCTCGGGAACTGTACAGTTTTCCGGGATAAAAAGTATCCTATGTATTATTCCGTACTAAAATCTATCTTAGTGCATTTTTATATAGATCCGTTCAGCCGTTTAAGCGTGAAAGTAGTAAGAGTAGGATAAGCAAGAAGTCAGGTTATTGTCCTAACTACCATCCTTATTATGCTATTGAAAATAAGAAATCTTTAATCCGTATTGAGCAAGCGTGGCGATCAAGGCTCGCGTTTTCTCTGTATAAGAAGAAGCCTTTCCTACAGTGGAACAATAACAAGGCTGGTATTATTATTATACATTCTGTGTAAAAAGTACCGGGAATTGTTCAATAAAGTCAAAAAAGATTTTTTTTCGTCAAAATGTATTATGTCACCTTCAAAGTAGGCCCCTTCGCTTGCGATACAGCTAAGCCAGCGCTTGAACCGGTCCTCCATAATTTTTATGTAGGCTGATTGAGGAATGGTCTTCAGCTCCTTCAGCGAATTTTTGTTTTTTAGATTCAATCGACTCAAATCACGCCATTCTGCAGACTGTTGACTTATTTGCTTATCGTACTCATAAACCCATGTCTCTTCGCCAGTTACTATGAAATTCATGAAGGTGAAGTCCGTAGAAGCTCGGGCAATCATGTCTTCAGTAACCTGCTTTCAATGCACTTTTTGGCCAAAATTGAGCTTTTTGGCACTCATCGTGCGGCGACGCGTCTCATGCCCAAAATGTCAGTCAGAATATTATGAACGGATTTAAAAGATGCGTTAACCTCTAGAGCATCATCTCTAAAACTCATACGACGATTTCCAAGTACCAGAGTCCTAATTAAAATGATGTTTTCATCATTCGCAGCTGTTGGGGGTCGATCAGAACGAGACAAATCAACTACCACTTGTCAGCTTTCTTTAAATACTTTAAAACATTCGTATGCCAGTGTTTTTGATATACACGAATCACTGTAAGACTTCTGCAACATTTTTAGTGATTTAGCACAAGAAATTTCGTTTAATACGCAAAACGTAAGGCAAACTCTTTTTGTTAAAAAAAAATATTCCATAACAAAATCGCAGAACACTTACAACCAAGAAGTACAAAAACGGCATTTGTAATTACACTGATTGACATATAGCGCTCAAAATTACCACAGTAACTCAGAACAGAGCTACCAATTTATAGAAAAAACAACTATTTCGATAGGTTTACCGCGCCTTCTGTAATTTAGGAATTCCCGGTACTTTTTACACAGAGTAGTATTATTCTATGCGAAATAATAATATCATCTCTTTTAATCCAAAAACACGCACATCCCCACAATATATCCTAAGTACATGGCGTACAGATATGCACGTAACTCGTTACGCCCATATCAGACGGAAATCGTCCCCAGCCCTAAGTACGACAGTGCCATACGCCCCATAACGATCGGTCCTGTCGGCAAAATGACTTAATTACCGTGTTGCAGGCATGGTGATAATCGTATGGAGGTATTAGCGAGCAGGTTTGATGGTGTGATATTTTGAGATGATATCATAATCGTCATGGCAACTCTGTTCAGGCCAATTTTGTTTTCATAAAGGGTAATATCGTACTTACAAATGGACGTAAGTGGCAAAATTGTAACTCCGAGCTAGTTCTTCACATCTCTACATAATATATAACAAAGTCGCTTCGAGCAGTTTTTCACTCTGTACGCTTGGATCATTTAAACTACGCAATGGATTATTTATTAGGTTCAATGATTAGTTTAGATATATTAATTAGTTTTCATCAATAGATTGGAGTGAATCAAGAGGAAGTTTTATACGTAAAGAACATCATACTACGTACAACAGAAGCGGAGCAGTTACGCCTATCGGTAGTATCGAAATCTTCTATTTTATATTAGCTCTATAGAGCTAGTAAAATAGGAATACCTCAATAACTATTAACTGCAAAAGTAACTTTGTTTATTTGACGGTTTACGTTTTCGTAGCTAAACTGCTAAACTAATTTTGATGGATTTTCGTACAGACTAAGCTTGAACCCTAAGGACGTACAATTTACAAACAGTGGCTACCAATGTAGATAAAAATATAGACTGCATTTTAATTGTCGACTTTATCTATGTATACAGAAACTGACATTCAGGGCAGAAGAAGTCACGAGCAAAAGCTAGTATAAGTAAAATAGCGGTAGATTGACTTAAAGCTATCCAAACTGTAGCACTTCAAAGGTTGTAGATCTTTTGAACTTTCAGCCTTGTTGTCGTATTATTTCAATAGTTTTCATTTATCTAACGGTTTAGTAAGTCGATTCAAATGCTTTTTAATTAATTATTTTGTCGTGTTTCTGTATTATTAATTACTTTCCCTTTTCGTTTTTGTGTGGCCTTTTAATTTACAGTATAGTGATCATTGAGTTACTTCTAAAAACAAAAGCCGGTTTTATACTTTTTGTTTTGTTTTGTACTACAAATTGGGTTCAATTGTCCTGTAGCTATACTGTAGAATGTCGTCATATTATATACTAACGATCCGACCCGGCTTCGCACGGGTAACACTTATTCATAAATGTCATTATACCGGTAGCTTTTTCGCAAAGTAATCTTCGTACATAATTGTTCTTATGATATTAGTGCAAAACATTTATAAATTCGTACAGTAGTTCCTGATGTTAGCATGAAAAACTACACCCTCAACACAGTGATGGATTTAAAATTATAAAACATATTTATGATCTATACGAATATCATGTAATTATTATAAAGTCAAGGAGTTTGTTTTTTGTTTGAGACGCTAATCTCCCTGACTGCTATAGGAAGGATATATTGTATGGTCAAAAAAAGATATCCGTAAGAATTGTCTGTAAAAAGCAAGTGTAGCCTGAAATAAAGCTAAAACTAAGATAAACTAAATATATTCCCGGTAACTTTACTCCACGTTTATTAATTATAGCAGTCGGTTGCTGGCATCGGCATCTAGAGACTGCTGCTGACGTAGCCCTCTTCAATTGAACGAAAATGAGCTCGATCTTGGGAAACCCTTATCTATCCATTATCCATAGCGCATTGCTTGAGTGATTGGCTGCTGCGCTGCGTATTGCGGATTCGTTTTGATTTCGTTCCGGAGCGAAAGGTCGTCGGGCATGTCTTCGACCTTGCGATGAGGGGGGGGGGGGGGGGGGGGGTGTTTTCGGAGGGGTTTGACAGACTCTTACTGGCTAAAAGGAGTCCCGGTGTTCTCTCTCCTCACTAACGCTTAACTTTTCAACAGATTGAGACAGGTTAAATTATATGTTGGTGAACGCAGACCTTAGAAGTCACCCAGGGCGGGGGAACTTTGATGATTTCCCATCTATAAAAAAAGACCTTGGAAGTACATAGATTGGCTGTAGATTTCATATACATCGTATTTCGATCCCAGGATAAAAGAAATAGTACCTACTTATTGTTCCTCAAAACTTTCTTATTTACGAGTCATATGTTTCAGATTTATGTACTCTATAGAAAAAAATAACTTAGTACAAACTGGTGGTACATAAATCATATTTATGGAAAACGAAAGGAAATACGAGACAAACTACTTAGTGTAGCGTGTGATTCTCAATGCGTGTTTCTTCTTTATGAATCTTTATGAATAATCTTATTGACTGGCTTATCAGCTTCATCCACGTGAATGTTGGTTATCTGTGGGATTTTCTCTTTTTTGTGCTAAACAGCCAACTTATATAACCCTTAAAATACTAAATTAGCTCAAAGTAGCCTAAGTTACTCCTTATATCATCACCTATAACTCAGTGAAAGTCCTGTCATAATCAGTTCAACCGTTTTGGTGATTTGCCGGAACAATTAAAACAGACAAAAGCGTTTTTTTTTGTGTAAGTACGGCGTGTATTAATTAAGCTGCTTTTATTTTGTCATAAGAAGCAGATACTTCAATTTTATTTATTTAATACAAATATCTTTTATATCGTCTTTCTAATTCTATCTGCTTAAACCTTTGAGAAAGACAGGCCCGATGTTATGCAAAAAAAAAAGCTTTAAGACTTACAAACTAAATTCGGACAAATGGAATTCGAATAATAAACCCGGACACTTTGGACCGTCATGTCTTGGATTTTGGGAGCCTAGTACAATCTTGTGGACGGAGTTTATTTTAAGAATACGTGTGGAGGTTCTTACCCATTCTTATCCATACGAAACTACCTCTTGAAAAGAGCAACTTTTAATTTCAGATTCAATTATTTTTGTTTTGTAAATGGCGTTCAAAAGTTCTTTTATCTTAGTGTGTCGTATGACACCGAATAGGTACATAAGTGTATAGATAAACGCAGATTGGCGCTTAACAGGTCTCTAAAACAAATGATTTGTCTTTGATTTTCATCATCATCATATATTAGCCGCAGAACGTCCACTACTGGACATAGGCCTCCCCCTCAAATTTCCAAAACGACCGATTGGAAGCGGCCTGCATCCAGCGTCTTCCTGCGGTCTTAATCAGCTCATCCGTCCACCTTGTGGGCTGACGTCCTGCGCGGCGGTTTAATCTTGAATATGTCAAATTGGCATATTAACAGCACTTCCTCACCAAAATCAGAATAATAGCAAATTCTGAGTTCTAAAATGACATTACAAGCTTCATACTCATCCTAACAAGATTGCCCCATCCAATCTAATACAGTAATTGATACCATCCAAGATTGCGAACTCACTCAAACTTTCGTACCGATATGTCGGTAAAAAAATACAATTTTCCTTTTGGAAAATCGATTAAAATCACCTACTCGATCCCTGAAACTAACTTCATTCGAAACTTTCGCGATTCGATGTATTCGCAGAATAATTGAAGAACTTGTGCCTCCATTCCTTCTGATACATTAACGTTTGTAACATTGCAAGAATTTATAACGATGTTATTTTTCAAGAAGTTTTTAAAGAGGTTGGTTTTATGAGTTTTCTTTTTCTACAGTATTTTTTTGTGACTTCGTGTATTTAATTTTGAATACTTATGTAGGAAAATTATTGTTATTAAAATTCAAATTTCCAAGATCCATTATTTCTGGCCCTGTTCATTGAACAAATGGCCTAGAGTCATAAATAACCGTCGTCAATTCACATTAAGCCACTGCTGAACAAACCACCGAGATTTTGTCTGTTACGATATCACTATTCACTTGTCTCTAAGGATCTGGCTAGACAAAGGGACTTGCTTGCGTGAATGACATGGAACACTGTGCAGCGTCAACACAGGGTGGTCTCCTTATGGGGCACTGTGTGGCCTCCACATAGAGCAATGTAAGGCCTCCACACAGAGCACTGTACTGTAACACCACATGATTTTATGTGGTGGCCTCTCAATGTGGTATACCGTTTAACTATCCTTGCTTATGCAAATTTGAATTTGTGCAAGTAAGATAAAGCACATATTTCGCTACCTCAAGATTACTATGGAGCAGGCAGGGTAATTCTCGTATTTATAACAACGTTCGCATTCAAATATTTCTGACAAGTTTTTGACGTTGATTGTCGCTAAGATTAGATGAGGATTTTAAACGTTTATAATTACAGGAATCAGGCTCCTCATAACATTTAAAAATGGAACAAAATTTCCATAAAATAATCTACATAACCAAGCAATTTAATCGGAACTTTATGAAAGGTGGTTAGACACGCCCTAAATGTACACAAGAGCCTTAAAAAGACAAAACAATTAATAATACTTACGCCCCAAAACTATAAATCACAAAATCTCCGTCGAAAAGGGGCACTTACTTTAAGCAGTAATTATACTAAAGTAAATTGGAAGTAGGTGTCTGTAAAGGCTCGAATGCAAGTCACTCTCGGACGTTGCTTTTCACAGCTTCATCTCGTTAGTGAATTTAATATAGCGTTTCAAAAGGTTTTTTCACTGTACAATGTTTTTAATTCGTCACTTCTTTTGCGTTTCAGCTTTTAAGTCTCAAAAGATTTTTATTACCGGAATAATTATGAGGTTGATAAAGCTGTACCTCATCAGCACTTTATTTCAAGTGAGAATTTAGTTTTTCTTTTTCTTTTTGAGTCGATCGTTTAATTGAATCTTTTCTTTTTCTTCTTTTTTGGAGTTAGGCTCAGCAGTCAGTAATACAGCTCTTTGTGAAGGCGCTCGTCCGGGGAAGTACCACCATACCTATTTCCGCCTTAAAACACCATTGCTGTGTTCGGGTTTAAAGACTATTGATGTGTTTGCCGGTTTGGGTGCCGGTGTAATTATAGGCACACTAGCTTTTGCCCGCGACTTCGTCCGCGTGGATTAATAGTTCCCGTTCCCGGGGGATTTCCGGGATGAAAACTATCCTATGTCCTTTCTCGGGTCCCAGACTATATCAGTACCAAATTTCATTGAAATCGGTTCAGTGGTTTAGGCGTGAAGAAGAGACAGACAGACAGACAGACAGAGTTACTTTCGCATTTATAATATTAGTAATATTGGCGTTGTTAATATCCTCTAAAGTATGGGTATTTCTGTACAGGGATTCTTTAGGCACTATATAGTATGTGGATCATTATCTAGTCAAGGGCACTGCTGTATAAGACAGTCGCATATCTCAATCTCATAACTAATATCTAATTCAATCTTCCAATTTCTCAAGAAGTTTCTACCATCACTTTGTTTTCAGGTAACTGCCTGGTGATAGCAGCAGTGCTGTGCTCGTCTAAGCTGCGCAGTGTCACGAATCTGTTCATCGTGTCGCTAGCGGTGGCTGACCTGCTGGTCGGCCTCGCCGTGCTGCCGTTCTCAGCAACCAGGGAGGTGTTTGAGGTAGGTCATGTAGATATTGGCTAAATTTTTCCGGGAACTGCATCAGGGTAATCGTGCTTGATAATGTGTAATCTACAAGGCAATACTGTGTACGAAGAAAAAGAAAATTTTGAAGGCTCTCTTTACGGGCTTTTCGAAACACCTCTATGTGTTTTTGCGATTTATTATAATTAAAGAAAATAAGTATTTTTTTTATATTATGGGAAATTCTTCTCTAACTACATCTACATCTACTTCTTGTTGTACATTGGTACACCTCTGCCTAGCCCTTCGGGGAATACAGGCGTGATGGTCTTCTCTAACTACAGTTTTTTTTTTAAATATTATTTCCTGAAAGTGTGGTCAGTGATCTACTCATGTTATAAAGAGCTAAAGTTTGTTTGTAAAAGGTAATACATGGATGCACTAATCCGATTACAAAAATCTTGCACTGATTAAACGCTGCACTATTACCGAGTGTCATAGGATCTGTTTTATGATATACTTGACTTCTACGCGGACAAAGTCACACCATAAACTAGTCGAGAACAAACTGGAATATTTATCAGTCAATACTTACCGAAGTCAAGGGTTGGTCATTGCATATGAGACATCCAGATCGTTGTGGGATTTATAGAACCTTTTGTTAAACAGTTGACATCTTTCATCGAATATTATATTTTTTGCAATAACTTGGTATTATTATCTATTGAAAACAGATACATAAAAACATTGGTACTCCTTTCGCTCAGAGCGAAGCTTCCTCGTAATAACAGGTAGATTTAGATATTCACCGCTTCTTCCTTCCCTCCGAGACGCGGTATGATGAAAAAAGTTAAATAAACCCCGGAACAGTCAACAAGGATAGTTTTATTGCAGTGGCAACATTTCTGTCGCTTGTAGGCAATGAGTATTCAGTCTTATAAATTGTAAAAGTACAATCGAACAAGCTATTTGGTTTAAAAGCAAAAATAGGTACTCATTCATGAGCCGAATGGATTCTTACTGACTAAAACTTATCCGTAATTTGTTCAAAAGTGTAACCACAGCCTTGGAACGATAAAAGTGTTACGAGGAATCCTAACTCTCTTTGCGTTCCAGGGCTGTGGTAACTCTTTCGAACAAATTTCACAACCCTGGTCCTAGTGGGCCCCGACTTCTATGCTGACATAATTATCATCGACGCGCGCGTGGAACCCAATGCTCGCCGTCATTGGCCGGGAATCGCCCTGGGACTCCCAACGCCCGGGGCGTCTTCCTTTGTATTCACCTTTATACTGGAACGGCCAATATATTTTTTTGTACTGGTACTGTTTTAGGAACGTGACTTCGTGTGTGTCGAGTTTAGTAATCCTTACCTTCGAATCCAAAATCTTTGTGTTAAGTATAAGCTAGATCGATATCTTTTCGTGTGTAAAATTTTAGTTAATTCTGTTCAGCCGTTTAAGCGTGACATAGTAACAAACATCCATCCGTCCTCACAAATCTTCGCATTTATCATAGTCTGTCAACGATTTCGACATTCTACTTGGCAATGATTTTAATGATGCTAATAAAATAATTATGAAATCATTACCACTCGCAAAATAATAATAACTGTAATTAAAGAGTTTAAGGGTAATGGGCAAACATAACACATAAACTCACTCCAAAATATCAAGAAGTTTTCCCGAAGTAAATAATTGTTATGGGCTAACTTCATAAGTATGGTACTCCTACATTCATGAGCGCCTAGTACCTTCCACCCTTCACTAAGTGTCTTATCACACTAGCGGTTTGCGAGCGGTTGCGAGGCGGGGCGGGTGCGCAGCGAATGCGTCGCGAACACGCCGCGGCTACACAGCGAAGACGTTGCGATCGCGTGGCAAATTCGCAACGTTTTTTGTCGCATATTTGTAGTATGTAAGGATCGTAGCAGGTGGCGTTCTGTGGTTTCTGCCTACCCCCATGGGAAAAAGGCGTGAGTTTATGTATGTATGTATGTATTTGTAGTAAATTAACGTCTTACAAAATGGCGTCCACACTGATATTCTCGGCGATCTCGTTGCGCATCCGCAATGAATACGCTGCGCATCTGCCGCGTGTTCGTTGCGCGCCCGCTCCGCTTTGAAAACGCTCGCATTCCGGTTGTGTGATATCGCCCTTACTGCACTAGAAGTTACAAAATAACAAATGAACGCCATAACCCTCATAAAATATCACAAGGTACCATCATTTTCAGTAATTAGACGCTCTAAGAGCCCTACAGCGGCAGATGCTACGAAAGTAAAGGGTTGACAGACCTACATAATAATAATACTGAACTTAAATACCCTATCATAAAGTCCTAATTCAAACAGCATACTATTTGATATCGTTTTAACTGATTTTAAACTTTGTTCGCAAAGATATAGACGCTCGTTTTCTGTGTAATGGAACGGGAATTCTTTGAAATTGGTAAAGGAATATAGAATTTATTTGTAGGTTGATAGGGTTCAGTTTACTTTGACTTTGTTATCTATCTAGGCGGTGTTTTCAATGGCATTATTAGAGCGCGGTAAACGGCTTTTTCTAGGCTTTTGCGTTCATTGAAGCTCGGAGAAGGTAAATATTTTTAAAGTTGCCAGTTTGTCATTCATGCTTTACGGTAATGGAGTGAAAATAATATGTAGGAAAAAAGAAAAATAATTACTTTGTGATTAGAGCTTCTTCGTTGTTTTTTGCAGGTGAATAATATATTTGAATGATTACTTGAGGTTTTGATAAATCGGTTAATGGCAATAGGCTCGCCCCTTACATGGGGCCTAAACATACCGGCGAACTGTGGGTGTATATTGATACACCTCTGCCTAAACCTTCGGGGAATACAGGTGATGGTATGTTATGTTATGTTATTTAATCAATTTCAGGTACTCAAGCCCTATGTCACAAAAGGCCATACAAAGCGCGTGCGACACTCTGTCATTAAAGTCATTTGTTTTGTTCTCACACAAATTAAGTCTTTTTAAACCACAAAGTGTACGAACTTTGTTCTACTTACTTGGCAAACGAATCGATGATTATTTCTCAATGCAAATACAAAATAAAGCAGAATCGATTTTTTGTTTCTTTGAACGCGTTGGAACTACCGGTCGGAATAGAAAATATATTTTTGTTTATGATAATCTGGCTATCATGTAAAAAATATATTTTCTAATCTCATGAGGAATAGTATAGGCTATATAACATTACGTTACGGCTTACGGGAGCGTAGCAGTAACCAAAGACGTAACTTAACCCAAGTGAAAAAAACCGCGCAGACGAAGTTGCGTGTAAAAACTGTAATTAAATAAGACCTTATTACCTAAGAAATATGTAATAATGCACAGAATAATATAACTTATTTATCAGTAATATTATAAAAAATATTTTCAAAATTTTCCCAACACTAAGGTTGGATGAAAAAAATCAATCAAATAGATACTTAGGCATATAATTTTTTATCTTCAAAAATCACAAAAACCAAGAAAAATATCTTAATACACAAATGATTATTCATTCTACACCTCAACGTCAAACTTGAGTTAATCCCCTAAGAGATAGAATCATACATATTAATATAAAACAAACAATTCCATTTGATCTCTAAAAACATTCTTCTGTCTTTGTTTTTGCCAAAGTGATCGATCACGGAGTAAATAAATTGGTACAGAAGCTTCACTTACGGGGAAAATAAGGTTAGTTCTATATTTAGAAGAGAGTAGGGAGTTCCATAGTATTACTTAATTATTTTTGAGGAAAAAGGTGAAATAAATAGAATCATTAATGTTATATACATTAAAAGGCACTTTTAAAGGATATATAGGATATATACAAGAATAATGAATTGTTTAGGTTCTTGGCCCTGATATGAGTAGAATGTATATATTTAGGATACGATGGGACTGACATACGCATAGCGATTATAAATGTCCCTAAATAAACAAAGAATAAAAAAAAAGGAATAATGAATTGAATCTTGTTGTCTCTTCCAAATGGTAGTTTCGTTTGGAAAAGAATATAAAAATTACATATGAATTCTCTCAAAATAAATAAAAGTAACGTGTAATAATACTAGCCTATTATTGTTCCACTGTAGGGCAAAGGCTTCTTCTCATACAGAGAAAGTACGAGCATTGTGCAGGCTTGCTCAAGGTAGAATGGCGATTTCATTGGAAATCTGTCAAGTTGTCTGTTTGTCATGGTAATCCGGGGGGGATTACCCACTTGGGAATCTGTCAAAATCTTAGCCAAGTAACGTCCACTGCTGGACATAGGCTTCCACTAAAGATAGCCACAATGACCGGTTCTGCTTTTACTGACTGAAGCCTACCTACGCCCATTGTAAATCCAGGTTTACTCTCGATGATTTTCGTCACCGATATCAGATATGTTCAAGACTTTGGAGTCTTGACCTAAGTTTATCTTGGGGTAAACTTAGGTCATCATATACAAAAAAATTTAAGAAGGGCAAAGTTCCAGATATTAGCAACGTTAAACAAACAAATAGAAAAACACTTTATCGTTCTTTCATTACTACCTATAAATTGCCACTGCCCCATTCCCCAAACACGTGTCGCAAAGTGAGCCTTCTGATCATGCCTTATCTGTGGATTCATCGAATGACGTCATGACTCTCACATTCAAAACGAGGGTCACGAGAGCTTTGTCTTCAACCTTGGCAGACTCAGCCTTCACACTTGTCAGCAAAGTTTCAAGTTCGAACACTATGTGGGTGGATTTTAAGAATAGGAATTATATTGGTCGAACGGTTATTGTGAAGCCGGCCTTTGATGAAGTTAATTCCCAGAGCCGTTTGTTTTAGCAATCAAACTTGTTCGTTTTTTATTCAATTTGTGTATTACTGATGTTATAAAGTGGTTTTGGTTTCTTTTTTGCCTATTTGTAAGAGATTACAAAAAATATTTCTCTGGTCAAAGTCAAAGCATTTATTTCGATTAGACCATTTACAAGCACTTTTGTAGTGTCAAAAAGTTACAGTTTAAAGTTGAAGCTAGTTGCTCGTTCCAAAGCGTAGATCTCTATGGAGAAGAACAAGCAAGCTGATAGAAAACTACACTGTAATTTGTCAAGTGCCATAGGGTAAGATTTTTAGTATACTATAGTAGTAGTATAGTAGTAGTAGTATAGTATAGTATTAGTAGTAGTAGTATATTTTAGTATAATATACTATACTACTTAACTTCTACGTGGATGAAGTCGTAGGCAGAAGATACTATAAAATAATTTAAAAACAAATATCCTACTTATAATTTTCGAATCGATGGTTAGAGCTATATTTTTTTTTGAAGTACTAGGCCTAAAATGTGGCTATGTTGAACGCGGCACCAAAATGGTGTTTAAATGTACAAAATAAAATATTCTTATAAATATTGAAGGGACTTCAGGACACAAACTTTTACCATGGCAACAGTACATAATTCGTGAAATAATATCATTCTGCTGTTAAATTAATTGAACCCGTAATTTTTTTTGAATCTCACGAACAAATCCATTACTATGGTAAAAGTCTGTACCTACCTATTACGATATCGCTTCCACTCCGTATACGATAACTTTCTGCAAGCAAACATGCAAATTACTGCACTTCATTAAACACTATCTAAGCACTAAATCGTCTATTCATATAACATGACCACAGCCTAACGATCTACGGTACTAATGCAATTTGGCACAGGTCAAGTCAGTCAGTTAGCTCGATTCACACTTGTGTATTGTGTTCGGTAAATTATTTAGCACACACACACAAACACACATTTGGATTTACATTAAACTGTGGCTCGGCCCGTATTGGTTGGAAGGCAATCGGTTGAGACGATGTGGTGTGGTGCAAGTTATAAAAGACTGGATGGATAATAAATTAATGTAAATAAATTCAAACATAATATACCATCATGCTGTATAGGGTTAGGCAGACAGAGATGTAAAAATATACACCCACAGTTCGCCTGTATATTTAGGTTTGTAATAGGGGGCGAGCCTATTGCCATCAAAAATTTAATTCATTCATTTATTTTCAAGTGACAAGACTCATTGCATTAGTAACAATTTACTTACAAACTATTGAAGTATGACACTTACAAAATAAAAGTACGTGGCGTCACTACTGCAAGATCACAAGCTTATCATCGTCATATCAGCCGCAGGACACCCACTGCTCTGCGGGTTGTTCCAAAGAGATACCGCGCCCACGGAACGCAAAGGGCACATGAAGGAACATAGATGGGTTTTAGTCAGTAAAAGTCTGACACTAAGGGCGGGGGAAGTTATTTGATGATTTCCCATCTATAAAAAAAAGAAAGGACGCCCACTGCTCCAGCTGTGGGCGTCCTTTCTTTATAAGCCTCCCCCATAGATGTCCAAAAAGACCGGTTGAATCTTCTTGCATCCAGCGTCTTTCTGCGGGCTTAATCAGGTCGTTCATCCACCTTGTGGATGGACGTCCTACGCTGCGCTTGCCGCTTGCCACATAAATCACAAGCCAATATAAATGTTTCTATTTTTTGTTTAAAGTTGGTGAAAACTCTATTTTCTCCTTTGAGGGAAAACATATGTAATTTAATTATATAATTTATTTATTTGATTCCACTCCAAATATCTTTGTCATCAGTCTAATTAAATATTTTTCTTCCTAGTGGACATCAAACGCAGGGAACTGGGTCACAGATACACAAAGCTTAGATACTGCTCCTATGCGACTCCAATTAAATACAGTCAATATTGTTTTTGTACTTCAAAGTAATTATGGTGTAATGTCGCTTGCTTACATTCACTCTCATTGTGTTTTAACTGTATAATTATTGCTTAGGTCTTTTGTAAATGTCAAAATATAATTTAATTAACTTCTGCGCTCGGCTGTCCACATAGAAGACAAGTGTATAAAGTATCTTTCTATCAGTAAAACATTTTTTCTAATTTCAGTAATTCTTACAGTGAATAAATAACACAAAATATGAAGCAAGTGTGCAGAACTATACTAGTTAATATGAATTCTATGTTTATATTTTTGCTTTTATATAATTATCCCACAGCTGGCCAAAAGGAGCCCCTAAATTGTGCATAAGTTGTTTTGAGTTCAGCAATTTAGTTCACTTTTATTAATTCCCCACAATTAATAAAAGTCCATTTGAGATAGCGTTAAATAAAATAAAATACTCATCTTAGAATCTAGACAGTTTATGAAAATATAAAGAGGGACTGTTTACTCTTTTTTGTTAGAAATTGAATGAGACTAAGAGAAGTAATAAATATTTTTTGTACAAACCATTTTATTTAAAAACGGTTTGAATATTCATGTTGGTAATGATCCTAGCCTGAAATGTAAACAAAGTTTTTCAGTCGTGAAATATCTAAATGGAGAATATTTACGAATCATTGGATCCGAACAAGTTTCTTTTATTTGCTTTAGAAACTAGAAGGGGTACCCTGAATATTACATTTCATTATAACTTTGAGATCATCCACTATTTGCTTTTTGACCTTATCTAGCAACCAGTAGATTTTGATTTCATAATTTAATTGGCCTTTAAAACTCATAAAGTTTGATATATTATGCTTTAGGGGTAACCCACCAACATAAATAACTTTCACTATGAAAGCCACTAAAAACAACAACACAGGAAACTCGCTTGTTCATATTTGAGTAAGCAAATATAAACATGAAGACGCAACATATCTACTTAAAGTAGACAACGGAAATTTGAATGTCAATTTACGACATATAATTAGAAGTCCTCATAATTAAATGCTCAAAATCTAGTCGTAACATCTTCTACCAACAACCAATGTCAAAAACGTTGGTTAAATAGATGGATTTTTGACAGGATGATACTAAGGGCCATACCTCACCGAGATGCCATGGCGACGTAGCCAGTGACGTTGCCAACTAGTTCATACTGAGATGTATGACGGCTAATTCACTTGGCGACCGACTGGCGACGTTGCCATCCTACGTCAACGCATGGCAACGTCGCTATGGCATCTCGGTGAGGTATGGCCCTAAGATTAGAATGTAATGTGAATGTATGTGTGTTGTGTGTGTGAATGTGTATGTTCTATAAAATTGCCAGTGTTGCCCCTCAGACATTCAGGCCGTCACGTCGTGGAAAACAAGAGTCGTCGGAGTTAAGATTTGTGCCCGGTTAAAGGCAAAATACTCGCCCCCTATTACATGGGACCTAAACATATCGACAAACTGTTATGTAGGTGTACGTTGGTACACCTCTGCCTAATAGTGTTGCCTTACTATCGATTGCCTATCGATAGGTTGTCGATACTATCGTGACCTCGAAAAATAGTCACAATATCGATCGCCCTATCGATAGTATTGCAGTTTTACAATACTATCGATCTATCCAAGAAATTGAGCAATTCTATTGATTAAGTGCATAGTATCGATACTATTGGGTATTGATACTATCGATAGCATCGATAGTATCACTATTATGGTGTGTTTTACTGCAATCACTGTCGATACTATCGATAGTATCGATAGTACACGATACTATTGAATTTTGGTAAAATATCGATGTAGTAAAACGACGCCATTCCAAAACAAGTGCATAACGCCGCTTACGAATTTTCGATCAGGGTCACGTGTCCTGACGCGAGTTTATCATTTTTTACCCATTCCAAAAAAAGTGCACAACGCCGCTAAAGAAGTTTTCACTTCAATAAATTAATTTGTCGCTAGCAAAATTAAAAGAAATACGCTAAATAAAAATGCGACCGCTACCATTTATAACTTGCACCACACGTTTAGTCTATTTTCTAAGGAAAAAAAGTATCATTGGAAACGGGTAGTCAATATCGTGGGATACACCCACAGAGCGTTTAAAAAGATAGAGATGCCCATAAGCTTAACATAATGGCTTTACATTACATCACTGGGATATTCTCCGAAAGCGAAGGTAGGATTATAGGTAGGTATTATCTTCTTCTTCTTCTCCTTATTGTGTAGGCAGTAAGGTCTAACGACCCCACACACCCTAGTGTCAGATTTTCTAAACCGCCTTAAGGGCCTCTGACATGGTTACCGATGTCCGTGATGTCCAAGATAAACAGTGATTATAGAACCAATGTTTCCTTGCTTAAGGCTTTTTGATTTAAAATCAAAACACTCAAGTTAAGCACACACGAGCTTCACGTCTTAAATAATCTATAGTTAGTTACATACATACCATCACGCTTGTATTCCCCGAAGGGTTAGGCACAGGTGTACCAATGTACACCAACAGTTCGCCGGTATGTTTAGGTCCTATGTAATCGGGGGCGAGCCTATTGCCATTAACCGGCCACAAATCCTATCTCCGAGCTGCTACTGCGAATTTCGCTCGACCTGGGAATCGAACTCAAGAGCTCTAGCGTAGCAGTCGTGCTTAGAACCACTAGGCTAACGAAGCAATGTTGTCACCTGTTCATAATATTTACTTTCATAATATGACGACACCGTTGTGTAGCTAATCGATTGGTTGCTGTGCTGCGTGTCGCGGGTCCGATTC
Source organism: Caradrina clavipalpis (assembly GCA_932526535.1). Lineage (NCBI taxonomy): Eukaryota > Metazoa > Arthropoda > Insecta > Lepidoptera > Noctuidae > Caradrina > Caradrina clavipalpis. Next base: position 8,002,588 of record OW052110.1, read on the forward strand.
CTGCACGGAAAAAATATTTGTATGATCTATAGATAGTTGTTCCGGGTCTGGCTATTTATGTATGTGAGTTTATACAATACAAAGAAAATTCCTAGTGTGGGGTAACGCTTTTTTTTTTTAAATAATTTATTCAATCATGGGAACTAGATAGTAACTTCAATACAAAATTTAAAAATCGCGTCTCGTATTGGGACGAAATACATTTAGGTTCCGTTAGATAAAGTAAGTGAATCTTTCAAAAAGTTTTAATAATAAATGAGAATAATAATAGTTTAATAGTGTAGTATAGTATAATAGTTTTTAGTTTTAGTCTTGATAGATTTTGTCATACAAACCCTGTTACATATTTTAACACAATGTTGTCAATAGTATCGTCGCCCAGTGATTAAGGTGCCTCTCATGTATAAGGTTGCTCGCCTTATCGGTGTTAAACCTCTTTAAGATACAATGTTACTTGTACCTACGTAACCAAAAATTTTGGTCTATTTCTGCTTGACCAATGTGCCAGTTACATTGTCATTTTTCTCTCTGATTTTACCCAATTTTACCTAACTTGCACAAAGGACTAGACACGTCTATCGTTTTATTAGCTCTATAGATTCAACCACCGTATTCACCGCGGGGTGCCCACGCGTTCCTAGCTGATTTATTTCAATATTTATTTCATATACTACACTTACCCTGCCTAATTTATCTGATAGCTGCAAGCGTAGCTGTGGGAGGTGCGATTAGAGAAAGGTGTTATTAAAGTTAAAGTTTTTATGCTGTAACAAGAATGTCTTTGAAAGGTAAGATCCGAAATTAAGTTACCGGAAAAAGAACTTAGTTACTCTTACAAAGTTTAAAGTCTCAAAGGATGGATGGTTGTAAGAGTAGAGAAGTATATAATGGAGAAGGCGGATTCGCTAGTTATGTGGGACACCCCCCAAGCTAGAGGGCAGGATGACCTTATTTATGACTGCAGAGAGATCTATATCCACCAAGAATCTACGATATCCATTATATCGTTACTGAGCGGTTTCTTGGGCATTTCAGATCCTCCATTCTGATGTCTCGTCACAAGTGCCCAGCCAATTACCACTTGTTCGTCGCTGTCACGAGTTATTCTTAGCTGTTCTTTCAATGTATGCGTTTGGTGACGGACTGTTGCACCGCTCTGGTTACGGACTTTCATAATATGGGTTAATAATATGGACTTTTCTTTTTCATACCGTTGAAACGTGCCGTTTGTCGTCTTACCATGACGCAGTAACAGACTATGGTACGGATGTTACATGGCGCTCTCGGCGTGTCATAATTGCCACGTCGTTTGACGTGGCGTGTCGTAATTTGCACCTGTCATTACTTCTTTACTGTCTTTGGTTGACTGATAGAGAATGCCTTTAAGCCCGCCTTTGTACTTTTTTGTTGCATCAAGTTGAAATAGTTAAAGCTAAGTTAAAATTAAGTTTAAATGTACACGTGTTTAATACACGTGTATATTTAAACTTTAGAGTGATAATTGAAATAATAATTGAATAGAATTAAAATTGAAAATGGAAGTATCAAAATAACAGCATTACATAAAAAAAAAGAAAAATAATAAGGGTTCCGCTCAAAAAAATAACACCCCGTGATCGCAAGCAAGCGAAGTCGCAGGCATAGGCCAGAAAATAAATCATTTGGACACCAGCATTGCTCCAGTTCTACAGCAGTCCGGTATCATTCAAACATATAAATTGAAAGAGCCCTACAGCCCATAGTCTTAATTACGTGTCAAACAGAACAAGCTTGTAACCAATAATTTTTTAACTTAATAGTAGTTCCTAGTAGCTCGTGTGTGAGACTACCCACTTCAATAGTCTTCACGGTTCGGTAACCGCTATCTGCCACAATCAGGTTGGGTTTGGGATATTCGGATCGTCTGTGTTTTTTAGGATTTCGTACCTCAATGGGAAAAAACGGAACCCTTATAGGATCACTTTGTTATCCGTCTGTCTATCTGTCTGTCAAGATCTTTTATTGAAGAACGCGTGAAGGTATCGAGTTAAAATTAAAACTGTATACTCAGGTCAGTCGAGTAGTCCCTTAAATTTGTGAAACAATAAAACTTTTCAGATTTTTACATTTGCCCTCCTCTGATTTTGTACGAATAAGTTGTGAAGGAGAACTTCGTCAAAATATCTGGGCTTGTAAGAAATTGACCTCTGAAATAGCTACTCCATGCTCCACTATAGCATGAGGAGATCAACGCTAGTGACTACTCTTTATGACTGGGAGTCTCATGCTTTTGACCTATAGTGAGACCATAATATTCTGGTATTGTTACTGATTGGCAATTATTGGGGTATATTTAGGAGCCAAAAGAATCGCTAAGACTCCGCTGTCTGTTTATTAGTTTGTGTGTATTAGTAATTGACAGTAACCCACTCCTAAGTAATAGGCTTTACCAAAGAAGGCAGAAGAAAATTAAATCAATAGGGCTTATGAGCGGATCAAATGTGTTAAAATATTTGGTTAACCTTCCTTCACTACGCTGCTTTCCGCTTCACAGGAATATCACCTTAATACAAGCACAAACATAATAATACGCCATCCATTTTGCTACGAAAAGCTCTTACGTACTTGGAAACTGTTATCGTAGTGTCTACGAACGGCGTAGCCGTGACATTGTAGCTGTCGGGAGCTATCGTTCGGCGAAGCGACTGACGTCATCGCTACGCTTGCTACGTAGTCGTAGCTAATCTTTCAAATATGTATTTTGCGTTGGCGTATTTTTATGTTGGTAGGTAGTGATTTTTTTATTTTTTATTAGCTTTAGGCGAATTTGCCTGCGTAGGCTTCAGAAGAAGCCTAAATTATTCCATGGAATGACGAAAATAAGATAAAAGTTATCCCATGTTTTAAGCTATATCATTCTACTAGCTAAAACCCCGTGACACCCGCTTTCAATTACGTCTTTAGTTACTGCTCAGCTCCCGGTGGTCGTACCGTAACGTTTTATACATATAATAATACCAGCCTACAACTATCCAACTGAATGTCAAAGGCCTCTTCTCATACAGAGAAGGCACGAGCATTAATCACCGCGCTTGATCAAGGCGTATTGGCAATTTCAGACTTATATTAATTATATAAGTCTAGGTTTCCTCACGATGTTTTCCTTCACCGATGTCAGTGAGGTCCAAGATAAACTTAGAAAGTACATATGAATAAATTAGAAACACTCACATTGGTACTTGCCCGTGCCCGGTTGCGAACCCACAACCATGAGAGGATGCCTTAACCACTGGGCCATCACGACATTTTTTCTCTTCTTAATAAATCACTCTATCTATTAATGAAAACGTTGACGCGTTAAGATCCGTTGCGTAGTTTAAAAGATCACATACATACATACATACATACAACGGGAGCAACTTTGTTTTATACTATGTAAATATATGTGAGCGCTAAGTTTCAGCTAATACCGTACAACCATTGTTACAAACATCCATTCATTCATTCTCACAAACTTTAGAGTTTATTATAGTAGTACGATTATTTATTTAAAACTTAAATACCAAATCGCTAACATTGTAGTAACTTAAACTAATTTATGAGACTACTTAATAACTACTTAACTTTGTACTGAAAATATTATAAGCAAAATTTCGTATTCACTTGCCCCGTTGGTCTCGTGGTCGCAAGTGCGACTGCTGTGCAAGGGGTCCCGGGTTCGATTCCCAGGTCGAGCAAAAAGTGTTATTCGGTTTTTCTATGAGATTCTCAGTAGCAGCTCGGAGTTTGGATTTGTGCCCGGTTAATAGCAATAGGCTCGCCCCCTATTACATGGGACCTAAATATACCGGCGAACTGTGGGTGTACATTGGTACACCTCTGCCTAACCTTTCGGGGAATACAGGCGTGATGGTATATTTTATATTTATATATATTAAAACTTAAGCTTACAGTGTTATACCAAATCGCTAACATTGAAGTAACTTAAACTAATTTATGAGACTACTTAAGAACTACTTAAGTTTGTACTGAAAATATTATAAGCAAAATTTCATATTCATCCATTAGGGCCCACTTTCTGCCGGGGCTGCGGGTTGTTCGAAAGAGATGCCGCGCCCCCGGAACGCAAAGGGCACATGAAGGAACATAGATGGTTTTTAGTCAGTAAAAGTCTGACACTCCCTCCCGCCCCGCCCTGGACGGGGGGGGTCATTTGATGATTTTACCATCTCTAAAAAAAAAAAAATAAAAAAAAAAAAAAAAAAAGGGCCCACTTTCACCAAAATCACTAAACATATTATTTAGCGCTAATACATATATATATACCATCACGCCCGTTTTTCCCGAAGGGTTAGGCAGAGGTGTACCAATGTACACCCACAGTTCGCCGGCATATTTAGGTCCCATGTAATGGGGGCAAGCCTATTGCCATTAATCGGGCACAAATCAAAACTCCGAGTTGCTACTGAGATTTCATAGAAAAACCCAATAACACTTTATTATATTTATTTTTTATTTAGCGCTAAATGTGTTCAAATTATCATTCTGTCACTGTCACCTTCTAATAATGTGACAGGGATGCAATGATGTTCTAAATACGTTTAGGCACTAAATGATTAATGAATGATTGATGAGTGATTTTAGTGTTAGTGGGCCTTAATATAACTTGTATTTAAAGACCACGATCAGTTTTGACTGAAACATTTTCAAATGTTTACATTAAAATGATTTTAAACTCAACTGCCTCGGTAGCCTAGTGGTCCTAAGTGCGACTGCTACACTTGAGGACTTGGGTTCGATTCCCAGGTCGAGCCAAGTGTTATTGGGTTTTTCTACGAAATTCTCAGGAGGAGCTCGGAGTTAGGATTTAATTGTGTCCGGTTAATGGTAATAGACTCGCCCCCTACTATATGAGGCCTATAAATTACCGGCGAACAGTAACTGTGGGAGCACATTGGTACGTCTCTGCCTAACCCTTCGGGGAATACAGGCGTGATGATGGTTAGTCGTTGATGGTATTTTAAACTCATCAGAATAATGTTCCCAGCTTCATTACTTTAACAGCCAATTCCATTTCTCCTACCGCTAATATCAACATGGCATTTCCGTACACCACAACGCTATTACCACAAAGACTTTACTTCCTACGCATCGCAATATAGGGCTAGAAATACTTATAGAACTGACACTCGAGCGCACATCGTGTATTAGAAAAAGAAAGAAAGAGTAAGAATTAGTATAGCGTTGTCTCTGTCACTCATATGAATATCCGCGTACTGTAGGTATCTACTTTGTGGTGTGTTTATGCTGATCCCTGATGCGTCATGAGTTCACCGTCATAGCTCCACGCGATGCCAAGTCCCTGCCAAGATAGTTTTCTCAGTCTTAACGACAATTAAGAAAGGAAATATTGCTAATGTTGATTGTTAACCCTAAAATTCTGAGTGTAGATTCTGCTGTAAATCTCCTAAATAAATTAAGTGTTTTTAATAAATAAATAAATAAGAAAATTACGGTGTAACAATATTGAGCCAATATATTGCGTTTGTCCTGTGCCAGCCATATTTAAACGCATTCTACCGAGTCAATTGTTATTTGTATGGAATGCTGCCCGCCTACATCAGACATTTGGCGACCAATTTTTTGTTAAAGAGAATTAAACACATGAATTCTAATATACAAACGCACTCGGCCGACAAAAAGTCAACCCCATTAAACTATGAATTTATTGAATCGGTGCGACAATCGGAGAGGATTAACATTTAATCTATAGAAACTCTCACACAAAATCAATTTCAAAAATCGATCTATTCTTTTACTAGGTTCTCTGGCAATTAACCTGAGCTAACAGCGAGATTGCCGCTTCTAAACATTCTTAGTCTATATTCGTACCCATAGCTGACCTTTGCGGCTTTGTGTTTTTCCAGCCTTAAGGCCGAAGGCTAGGCTGCAAGTTCGTTATCGTTATCCAACGCACACGGCCGACAAAAAATCAGTCCCATGAAACTATGGACTTATTGAATCGGTCCGATAACCGGTCCTACATCAAGTCGGTCGTGAGTGGAGAGGCTTACATTAACGGTATAGAAATATAACACACTCACCCAAAATCGATTTATTCTTTTACTATATCCTCTGACATTTTGACAGCATTTGCAATAGGATTGCCGCCTCTATAAATTGTTAGTCTATATTCATACCCATAGCTGACCTTTGCGGCTTTGTGTTTTTCCAGCCTTAAGCTGAAGGCTAGACTTCAAGTTCGTTATCGTTATCCAACGCACACGGCCGACAAAAAATCAGTCCCACGAAACTATGGACTTAGCGAATCGGTCCGATAACCGGTCCTACATCAAGTCGGTCGTGGGTGGAGAGGCTTACATTAACAGTATGGAAATATAACACACTCACCCAAAATCTATTTAAAAAATCGATTTATTCTTTTACTAGATCCTCTGACATTTTGACAGCATTTGCAATAGGATTGCCGCCTCTATAAATTCTTAGTCTATGTCCGTACCCATAGCCGACCTTTGCGGCTTTATGTTGTTCCAGCCTTAAGCCGAAGGCTAGACTGCAAGTTGGTTATCGTTATCCAACGCACACGGCCGACAAAAAATCAGTCCCACGAAACTATGGACTTAGCGAATCGGTCCGATAATCGGTCCTACAAAATGTCGGTCGTGGGTGGAGAAGCTTAACATTAACGGTATAGAAATATAACACACTCACCCAAAATCGATTTATTCTTTTACTAGATCCTCTGACATTTTGACAGCATTTGCAATAGGATTGCCGCCTCTATAAATTCTTAGTCTATATTCGTACCCATAGCCGACCTTTGCGGCTTTGTGTTGTTCCAGCCTTAAGCCGAAGGCTAGACTGCAAGTTCGTTATCGTAATAACCTTAAGGTTTAACTGAGCTTTTAGTTACGTTAACTGCTAGGCTGAAGTTTGAAGTCTAGGCATACTAAGTGCCTAACTTTATGGACGCTAAACTGGCCTAGTTGATAGGTCAGGTGTAATTAAATTAAGGTTTAGTGTGACTGTTACATAATCGCTTATTTGTACTAAAAGCGGATTTGGTGAAACTTTTGTACCTAGTACTGTAGGTATAAGTCTTATACTACGAGTTAACAATATTTTTTGTACAAAATAACTGTTGGATTCAAATTGATTCCACTTTTTTGTATGTTTGTGTGTTTGTTCAAAAGCAATAATCTCAAGAACTGCCACACGAATTAGAAAAATATGTTTTGATAAGATAGCGAGACTCACAAGACATAGTATGGGCTATATAACACCAAGCTACGGCTTACGAGAGCGCAGCAGTGAAAGGTGTAACATAACGGGGAGGGATGTGAATAATACCACGCGAACGAAGTCGCGGGTAGAAGCTAGTATATATTATATTTGCTTCCTTCGTTTAATTTTCATGATTTAATTATTCAATTAATTGGTTAATTAACCCTGTCGGTACCTTTGATAAGAATATAACTGTATCGACACATTCGACATCCAAAGGGCTCACGAAAGGCTATACGTAAATATTTTCTGTGTAGTATTTCAATGTAAATAGAAGTGCAAAGTTAATTTGTTTTTGATACAATTTACCCTTTTTTATTAAGGGTTGTAAGAAGTATCGTAAAAAAGGTAATTTCTGGGATATCCAGAAACCCAAAAAATCCAGAATGTAAAAGTAACGGTGTAAAACATAACAATAATTAGAACATCTTACAGTCTACTCTAAGACAACGTTACACGCACAATTTAAACTATACCATAAAATATAAACTTAAACATAAAATTCAACACTGAAAATAAAAATAAACAGTCTATTTGTTATCCCTCCTTCAGTGCACCATATACATCATTATCATGCATCATCTCCCTTCCGCCCCCTATTTACACATCATTTTACTCGCATTGGAGTCACACCGCAAAAGCAAGTTATAGCCGTTTTTCTCTTCGCTTTAAAATCACATCTCAAAAATCCTCCCACGTAGGTGCCTACATGTACGAGCGAGCCACTCGAAGAGAATCACGAAACAAAATACAGACTCAACAGGCTATAAGTACGTCTGACAAAATCAATTTGTACCTATGATCTTGCTTTTATAAAGGTAGGCGCTAACTGGAGCTCATTCACTTTTCACAGAACATCGAACAAAATTGAGTCAGATTTTTGAACGTCGAATAGGATGCTCGGTGTTTTATTTAACTAAATTTGTCAACTTGTAAGGTTTGGGAGAATGGTATATCTTTACATAGTATAAAACAAAGTCGCTTCCCGCCGTCAGAACGATTAGATGTTAATACGGTTTTCATCAATAGATAGAGCGATGGGAGCGGAGACGAGCGAAATCTAACCCAAGACCTATAGCGTAGCAGTCGCGCTTAGGATCACTAAGCTAATGAGGAAGTTGAAAATAAATGTTTTAGAATACAGAATTCACACAAACATTCGCGTGATCATCGCTACTAAGATACACCCCAGTTTGCCCTCACCTTTACGTAGATTCAGAGATTCATACTCAGCTAGTCGAGACATAAAATACGCTTTGAAAGCAATAAGAGGATTTGGTACAAAGGCAAATTGAGATCCCTGTTCGTGTAGGATTTGCGAGCATTGTCGTTGTCATTTATATACGTAAGCAAAAAAAAAGGAATGTGTAAAAGGTCTGTTGTTCCTGATTACGAAGCTTAGGTTTTTGGGACTCTGTAAGAAATTGTTTGTGAGTTGTATATTTGTATTTAGGCTAAAGTTACTTGTTGATTTTAACATGCTTTTTATTAGGTTGATCTGTAATTACGAGTATAACTGACTTTGAAATGGAATTTAAGAATTTGAAAATGGAATGAAATGCGTCCTAACCTACTTATCCTAATTTAATATCATGAATGCGAAAATTTGTGAGGATAAATGCATGATGGATGGATAGATGTTGGTTACCCTTTTTCGCTTAAACGGCTGAACGGATCTGGATGAAATTTGGCACTGAGATAGATTGTAGTGTGGAATAATACATAGAATAATTTAGGAAAAATGTGCGGTTCCCGTGGGATAGCATATCAAATTTGACGCGAACGAAGCTGCGGATAAAAGATAGTTCATTATAAAAAAAACAGTGTTCGATTTGATTGTCCTTAAGTTTGACATATAATATGAAATTACATAAAGTAGTTTTGCTTCCGCTACCCTTTAACGAAATTTGACCCATCCCCATTGGACTATCAAACAAGTTACAAACAACAAATAAATACCTCCTATAATTCGCAATGAAAATATTTGTATCTTAGTTATTATATCCAAGTAGATACCTAATTGTTCGTGAGTGTCAACGGACAGCTAAACATTAAATATAGTAACTCGTAAATGGATTGGCAGTCTAATAAGTAATGTATGAACTAAACCCTTAGCGTTTTCAACGTTATTATTTAATGCAATACGGACCCGTCTAAACCCTGATTCGTAAAGGTCGAGGTACACTCCGCTGACATCGCGTCAATGTCGAAAATAATATTTGGTTATTTTATTGAAAGGGCTTTTATAAGTTGAGTCAAAATATGATAAATTAAAAATTATTGATTTGGACATCGTGACAAACTTTTATCATGGGTTTTCTTTACATGATTCTCAACATTTTTAAAAGTTCATTAAAAGAAACCGGTCCTGCTCTGCCCTCATCCAGAGATTCTGCGACCTTAACTAGGTTATTAACATCATAACATAACATACCAACTTGCCTGTATACCCCGAAGGGATAGGCAGAGGTGTACCAATGTACACTACAATTTCATAAAACAATATTCCTAAATCTATTCTTACCATTCTCAGCTCCACCAACTACTAACATCAGAAAATCGATAACTTTCTCCACGCAAACACAACTCGTAAAACCGGAACCGTATAAATACCAACCGTAAAACCGGTAAAACTGGGTGACCAAAGCCCCGGTTATAACTAGCAGGATTACGTAATAAACAGGGTAAATGATAACGGGTCTATCGGCCACCAACTACGTTTCCGCTTTGGCACAGTTTATATGGGGAGATAAGCTGTGAACTCCCGTACATTGCCGTTTCATTGAAAGTTAAGCGGATGATAAATAAATCAAAGAATATATTTTTTTTGTAAATAAAATCACATTTGAACTGCCTCGTGAGCCTAGGTTCTAAACACGACTGCTACGATTGAAGTCTAGGGTTCGATCTCCAGGTCAAGCAAAGTGTGATTGGGTTGTTCTATGAAATTCTCAGTAGTAGCTCGGAGTTAAGATTTGTACCCGGTTAATGGCAACAGGCTCGCCCCCTATTACATTGGACCTAAACATACCGCCACACTGTGGGTGTACATTGGTACACCTCTGCCTAACCCTTCGGGGAATACCAGCGTGATTTTGTAAGTAACATACCAATGTTACTTACAAAATACTGCTGTTACCAGCTACTAGGTAAGTAAAACCTTCCAATTCCCATATTTCATTCATAACCCTCGCAAAACAAGCGCAACACGAACAAAATCATTTCTTTATTCATAGCCCACAAAATTAATGTCCATAGTTAATGTTTCGAGTTATTTTCTACACTGATATTGATCTTACAAGATGTTTATAGGTCGCCTAATTTAGCCGAATTGTGTGCGTGACGATTTGTGACGTTGTAATAGCGTAGTAGGCCGAATTTGGGTGCGTTACCCTATAGCATACCGTTAAAGAATAGGTTGGTTTAAAAATAGAATTTGGAACGAAGTTTGAAAAGATTTTACGGAAAAGAGAAGTAATTAAAAGCATGATATTACACACTAATTTAACGGTAATATCAAGCTATTGAAACTATCGGATATCCGAAAACGTACCCGAATCTGACATAAAAGTTTCGAATAAATCTTGATAGAGGCGGAGTCTAAGTGAGAAATGTTATGTCAGGACTTTGCGTTTAGATAGTTTTGTGGTCAAATTAGTCAATCACACATTACTAAGTACTTTTTTACAATTCCTAAAAAAATATCCGAAACAGAAGCAATCCGAAAATTTCGGATATACCGAAATAATTTTATAGCCGTTACCTCAACCGAACCCGGTAAAATATTTTTCATAGATCCGAATCTATCCGCATCTAGATCCGAAACTTCGTAACCATAACATAAAACATAACTGGAACAGAACTAGCACCTGATTTTTCGAGGCGCTCTCAATTATTCACAAGCCAGGTAAATTGCTACCTCTGAAGATATAAACTCTGTTTTTTACTGAGCTCAGTACAATTAAATATTGTTAGTCCTTTGGAACTTAAATATTTATGTACAGAAAGAGCCATTTTGACGAAAATGCTTCGGTTGTTGCGTAACAAAACGTGGCTTTAATACTTATTTTTTTTTATTATTTTGACCAAAGTAATGGTTAAAAAAATCCCTAAACTTGAGGGAAGTTATAATAGTATTCAGCTCTGTTATCTCCTGTTTTTCAATTGAAAAAATAATGAGACTAATTGTCAAGAGCACGAACCTGATTGGTTGACTGAATTGTCAACAACCAATCACAGCAGTTTACACGCATTTGACAATTTATTTTATTATTTTTTCAGTTCAATAATCCTTTCGTATTTAATCTCATAGTAAAATAGGCCTTCTATAAAGGATAACGAAGTTATAAATAACATGTTCTTTTCATCGCTGCGATATATTTTTTTTTTTGTTCTCGATCATATCCGATGGGAACCTTCTTGTTGAAATGTAAGGTCAAAGTTCCAAACAAAACGAGTTCTAAATATCATAACTAAACTGTAAATATACCCCAGACGCTGTTACAGACACCCTTGTAGGTTCCACTATCGACCGATTCATAAATCCATCGATTTTGGGACCGACTTTTTGTCGGTCGTGGGCCATTAGAATTTAGATGTTCCGTTCTTGTCGCGCAAAAAATCACTCAAGAAGTCGTTCGTAGGCGGAGTGGCTTAGACTTATATATATACCATCACGCCTGTATTCCCCGAAGGGTTAGGCAGAGGTGTACCAATGTACGCCCACAGTTCGCCGGTATATTTAGGTCCCATGTAATAGGGGGCGAGCCATTAACCATTAACCGAGCACAAATCCAAACTCCGAGCTGCTACTGCGAATTTAATAGAAAAACAAAATAACACTTTTTGCTCGATCTGGGAATCGAACCCGGGACCTCTTGCACAGCAGTCGCACTTGCGACCACGAGACCAACGGGACTTAGACTTATGTCATTGTCAAATTCCTTCAAGATTTCACCTATTCTACCATCATCTTTTCCCCAATATTTCCCCTTCATTGCTCCAGATTCTTTTGAAATACTTCCCTCATATGAAAACCACGTGGGAAAACTAATTTCCCGAACTAATGCGACTGTAATCGGATTAGTACGGCCGAACAAAAATCAATGTGCTCCCGAAATTGGGGGAACCACGTGGAGCGAAATAATTGAAACACGCAACCCCAACTTACCGGTTTTTTTACCTAATATTAGAGAGTGTTTCTCAAAGAAGATTAATAAATTAGATACTGCTTGTTAATGTTTACGGTTTTATTTACGTGTTTTCGGGATTGGCTGATTAGAATCGGGCTTGAATGAAGCCTTTGTCTGCTCATTTTCTCTAAGCTTTGGAAACCTAAACATAAATGTAGGTGTATTTAAATATTTCTTACAAAATAAGGAAGACTGATGAGTATGAAAACAATGAAGTTTGACAGACCCGATATTTGTACGGCGTCAACAATGCAGGAGGTAATCAATTCGGTTGTATTTTTTTATGTTAGTTACCTCAGAACTCCTTCATTTATGAACCGATTTGGATAATTATTTTTATACCTAATAATATACATTCAGATTTTCCATATAGAAATTTTATCAAAATAGGTTCAGTAGATTAGGTAAAATAATGCATTCATTATAATCAAAACAGTTCTGAAGCCGGCTTGCCTGTATGACCAGATGTATGAACGTGGACGAGGCGAAAGGAGTATGTAAGGATCGTAGCAGGTGGCATTATGAGGTTTCTGCCTACCCCATGGAAAAATGAACTGAGTTTATAATATGCATTTTACACAAAAAAAAATACTATTTAATACAGACACAAATGTTTCAATGAATGGCTTCTGGCAAAAGCCACTCATTTATAAACTTTTAACAAAAAAAATATTTACCTTTGAAAAACAAGCTTTTAGTACGAGCGTGCGTGAGTCCCATCATTACGAAGGGTGGAAGATACCGTAAATTAAAATAAAAACACCCCATTAATTATTTTATTACAAGTTTATTGTGCAAATCACATTTTAGTAGTTCGTGACGTGACAGGAAGCGATGTTAACTACAGCCGTAGTCGTAAAAAACACCAGTTCCGACGAAAATAAAATGGGTAACAGCAATGGCCTGGCAAAGGAGGGGTTGAAATATGAAAATACATTTGTTGTACTGTTAATTTGAGCTAGTACTAGGTACGGAAATAAAGAATTAAGTTATAGAAGATACATGGAAATCCTCATGGATACCCCCCACTTGGAGAGAACGGAGGGTTATGCCGGACACTTGCTGACTAAAACCCCACGGGCTTTCCTGCTAGCATAGCTTGATAGCCCAGCGTTTACTAATCGCCATCAGCCATATATTTAAAAGATAGTAGTAATTAGGGTGAATAACCAAATAACAGGCTCGCTGGTCTAATGGCTAATGATCGCAAATACGTATTAATTTAAACTGTACACAATTAAAGGCACAAAGGTAGACTTAACGCCTTAGGCTTTCTCTACCATCCATCTAAAGATGGTGAGTGGTGTCAAAGTCATAGCCAAATCATTTCTTTCAATAAGACCATTAAAAGACACTTTTGAACGTCATTTACAAGACAAAATATATAATATTGAATTTAGTTGCCCATTCCAAAAAGTTGTTTCGCATGGAGAATTATGAGCAAGAAACTCCATACATACACACTGATGGTGGCCAATACTTAAGACTTTTAGTAAAACTGAAAAAATTTAAAGAATACAGGCCAATGTTCCCTGCGCCAAGGAGAAACCCTGATAAAATTTTTGAAACGGCAACATTTTTATTGAAATACTTTGAGAATCTCAGTTTAAAACGCTGAATCGTGCAGACATTTATGAAACTCAGTGTTTTTGAAACTATTCTACGTATTTGTTATGCCATACTTGTATTTGCATAGCCCTGTGAAACTAGGCCGACTTCCAGACATAGCTTATAAAAGATAGGTATAGTTTAAAAGATAATGTTTGTGCCCGGCAATAGGCTCGCCCCCGATTACATGGGACCTAAATATACCGGCGAACTGTGGGTGTACATTGGTACAACTCTGCCTAACCCTTCGCGGAATACAGGCGTGATGGTAGTTTAAAAGATAGGCATCAGGTGAGATGGCTATTTTTACAGCTATGTCATAGAATTTCAGCTAAAAAACTTACAGCTCAAGTCCTAAGCGCGACTGTTACGCTAGAGGTCTTGAGTTCGATTCCTAGGTTCACCAAAAAGTGTTATTGGGTTTCGCAATGAAATTCGCAGTACCAGCTCGGAGTTAGGATTTCTACCCGCTTAATGGCAATAGGCTCGCCTCCTATTACATGGAATCTAAACATACCGGCGAACTATGGGTATATATTTGCACACCTCTGCCTAACCCTTCGGGGAATACAGGCTTTTATGCGTTCGTAAATGATGTCCGCCTTTGTACTCTTTTTTGTGCATAAAGTTTAAATAAATAAATGAATGGATCAAGATTTATAAAACAAAATTATTAACGCTTTTTTTTTATAGATGAGAAGTCATCAAATAACTTCCCCCGCCCTGGGCGGGACGGGAAGTGTCAGACTTTTACTGACTAAAACCCATCTATGTTCCTTCATGTTCCCTTTGCGTTCCGAGGGCGCGGTATCTCTTTCGAACAACCCGCAGCCCCGGCAGGCATCGGCCCTTAGTGGCCCCTTCCAAGTTTGCTGACATCTCTTTGAGGCGCGCGTGGAACACGAACGCGCCGTCGACACGGTCTGTCGTTAGTTAACGTACGGACGGTGAGCTACCCATTGGTCGCCATCCACAGCCCCGCGTCTACGGTGGCCGGGAGTCGTCTCGTGGAAATTGTTTACGCTGATGTAGTTATATCGAAGAAGGTTGTAACATAATAGTATTTACCCCATATAGTATTACTAGGGCTACATTATATAGTACAAGGTCTCAATGAAAGATCAAAAGGTTCAAATTAAATCCTACCTATTTGAAAGTATCGTGTTTCTACAAACAATGAATATTTTATCTCAGGTATATAATGTATTTATTTTTAGACAAACTGATATAAAATTGCAAATTGAATCTAATACTTTAAGGCCCAACAGCACCAAATAGAGCAAGGTAAATCATCAAATAACTTCCCCCGCCCTGAGCGGGGCGGGAGGGAGTGTCAGACTTTTACTGACTAAAACCCGTCTATGTTCCTTCATGTGCCCTTTGCGTTCCGGGGGCGCGGTATCTCTTTCGAACAACCCGCAGCCCCGGCAGGCATCGGCCCTCAGTGGCCCCTTCCAAGTTTGCTGACATCTCTTTGAGGCGCGCGTGGAACACGAACGCGCCGTGGACACGGTACCTATAGACATCTGCAATGCCAAAAGCTTTGCAGATTCGTTACTATTTATGTCAACCGTTGAATAGAACCAAATACTCCAACACACCAAAACACCTACACAAATTTAATTACATATGCAAATGTAAGGGGATCTCTTCCTTCTATTTACATAATATTATCCTTATGAAGGTAACAAGTAAGATTGAAATAGTTTGAATGCTTTATGTTAGTTAAGCCACGACTTTGAAACTACAGGGAGTAAGCGAAGTTCATTAATAGTGTAATCTGAGATTACTTAGAGGATTAAAGAAAAGTTGATTTAATATTGTTAAGCTTTGAAAAGTATTCATTGATTCAGTGTTCTACAGAAGGATGATGCTTTCTTTTCATTATTCTTTGCTTATATTTTGCTGCCTTTTCAATGGTGGCTTTTAATTAACTGCGCGTGTTGGGGTTAAAGTACTCATTAATTTGATTAGGTACCTTTTATTATGGAATTGATCCTGAAATATAAAAAAGTTAACTGCGCCGTTGGTCTCATGGTGGCAAGCACGACCGTTGAACGTGGAGTCCTGGGATCGATTCCCAGGTCGGGCAAAAAAGATTGTTTCAGATTGACGTCCCATCGGACTATGAGAGCTAGGGAAGAGGGACTGCACCTGTGTTTGCGCACACTCTTGTGCGCTATAATATCTCCTGCTTACTTGGCCGCCGTGGTCGAAATCGGTCTGGAAAACACCTTCCAAATAATTTAAAGTCTAATGCATTTTTATAGTGTTTTATTCATATAGTATGTTAGAGTTGGTTATAATATAGTCATAGTTGTTCGTTTTTATAAGTAGGTACTACAAACCTACTGAAAAGTGCACAATAAATTTAAGATTACGTACGTGGTATAATAAATGGGTTTTTCGGATTGCATTATTCTGTGAAATATTTTGTAAATGTATGGAGTTACTAGCTCCTGCTTTACTTTTTCACTCGCATCTTCGGTTACTGCTCCGCTCCCGTGTGTCGTAGCATGATGTTATAAAGCTTATAATATTCCTCATGAATCTGGCTGGATTTACCCAGACATATTGATATTAGATTTTTCAATAACATATACCGTAAGCCCAAGGGCCTAACACAACATCTTCAAGTGTTATATCACCTAAAAATACAATATCAAAATTCTAGTCTCAACTGTTTGCGATACAAACTAGGTACCTATTCTAACTTGGTAGCGTTCTCACGTACTTAGAAGCCTATTCCATGTTATTTATGACGACATTTCTAGTAACTGTGTCGGCTCTCCATAATATTTAATTTTGAACGTCTGCAAAATGCCAGGACTTACAACTTCGGTTAATTAAAAGAGACAACACCAGCTTTGATGTTGTTTAAAACTTGGTTTTTCATTCAGTTGAATATAATGCTTACCTATAATTTATCCCACGGCACTACGGCAGGGCATAGACCTCTTCTCATACAGAGAAGGCACGAGCATTGATCACCACGCTTGCTCAAGGCGGATTGACGACTGCATTTTAATCTTAAATTAATCCTTCAGTGATGTCGGTGATGTCGAAGATAAATATAGAAAGTGACATATAATTTAGAAAAAATCTCCTTGATACTTGCCCGTGCCCGGTTCTGAACCCACAATGCTTGAGAGGCAGGCGTCTTAACCACTGGTCAATCACGGCATTTAAACACCTAAATACTTAATTCAATAATTATTCAATTAAATAGAGGTAATGTCCAAGGGGATCATTCTAATAACTTTTAATAACGATCACAATCAAATCTCAGTCGCAATCTATCAAAAACGCCTCTAATTTACGTAATTTATTGACATTGTTTTAAATCACAAAACAATATCCCTCATTGAGTACAACACCGCCGCATTATGTACCCATCAATTTAATAGAGAAGTTAACCCTATAAATGGCGAGGTATTTCGTCTCACACCGATCGTAAAGTGGGCCCTCTAGACCCTACTTGATACTTTGTCAGCTATAAACACACGGAAATAAGGTGTCAGCATGACAAGGGTTCATATGGTACAGTAGCACGATTTATTTGACATTATACGCTTGACGGTGAAATGGAGTATTAGTTTTGTTGATGATTTAGGTAGGTATTGTAATTAGAGATGGAAAGGGAGGGTAAAATTGTGTCAAAGCTTAGAAAAGGATGGAATGTATGTGTGTGGATGGCCACATTACATTTGATAAAATCTAAACCCTATGAAGGAGCTAGCCTTGTTTAGAGTAGTTTAGCTCTTTGTGGTACGTATGGTGTAGTACGTCCCCGTACGCTCGTGTACGGGGATGTACTGTACACCATACCTATTTCTGAGGCAAAGCAGCGTTGCTGTGTTCAGGTTTATAGGGTATGGGTGCCGGTGTAATTACAGGCACATGAGATATTTCAACGTTATCTTTGGGCCCACCTGATGTTAAGTAACATAAACATACCGGCGAACTGTGGGTGCACATTGGTACTCTGCCTAGCCCTTCGGGGAATACAGGCGTGATGGTACGAGTGTTACTTGGATTGTTGATAAAATTGCCAACAGACTAACTAACTTTATGTATATCCTATGACATTAATTAAAGTCAATTAAATTTAATCTTCAGTACATCTGCCGCTTCCGTTCGCCGTAAGCCCCAACTAATGCATTTAGTTCCCACTACTAACATTTAATGGTGAAGTGAAAACGAATACATTTCGGGTAAGTTTTTATCGAGTTCGATATTCACTCTTCTCCTGTTAGCCACTTTGTTAAAGGCTTCAGTTTTGTTTGCCTATCCAAATAAAAATTGTGATTTTTTTTGTTTGTTTGTTTGTTTATATTGAATAGGCTCCGAAACTACTGGACAGATTTTAAAAAAAAATTCACCATTAGCTAGCTACATTAGTCCTGATAACATACGACCCACTTTTTTTTTTTTTTTTTAGAGATGGTGAAATCATCAAATGACCCCCCCCGTCCAGGGCGGGGCGGGAGGGAGTGTCAGACTTTTACTGACTAAAAACCATCTATGTTCCTTCATGTGCCCTTTGCGTTCCGGGGGCGCGGTATCTCTTTCGAACAACCCGCAGCCCCGGACAACCCGCAGCCCCGGATACGACCCACTGGAGCGGAGCAGTAACCAAAGACGTAACTAAATGCGGGTGAAATAAGCCCAGACGAAGTCGCGGCCAAAGGCTCATCGTGATACAAACTTTTACCATAGATTTTGGTTCTGTACATTATACTAGACCCCGTTTCTAAAGGATGAGGAATCATCAAATCTTCTTCTCTGGGCAGAGAAGTAGGTAAACATACCGGCGAACTGTGGGTGTACATTGGTACACCTCTGCCTAAACCCTTCGGGGAATACAGGCGTAATTGTAACTTCTATACGCTTCAATACAGAGCTTTAGTATAAAACCCAAAATCACTAGCACACATTGCGGCAAAGTACCCGCTTGACTAAAGCAATCGTATTTTTAAAACCAATTCTGCACCTCGGCGAAAATCTCGAAATTTTTAATGCTGGCCTACTTTGCCTGCTATACCTACAAGAACGACCTTAATATTGTACTTATTTTAGAGTTCCTTACCCGAATGATGCCAACGGAAACCTATTACTAAAGCCTCTGCTGTACGTCCGCCTGTCTGTCAGCGGATTGTATCTCATGAACCGTAATAGATAATGAGTTGAAATTTTCATAGAGTGTGCATTTCTATTACCGCTATATCAACAAATAATAAAAATAAAATTAAAGCAAAAAAATAAAGGTCACAAGTTTGATTTTTGTATTTATGTGGTGTAAAATAAGGACACGATGGTAAGGAACCCCTCGTGTGCGAGGTAGTCTCGCACTTGACTAGTTTTCTTTAAGGTCTAGTATAATAAAGTATTAGATTTAAATAATGCAACAGTACGTTCAATATTGACTATTGTAACACTTTATATCTGCGCAATGTTAGGGTTAACCAAAGTAGGTAATATTGATATAAGTTTATGAGCGGGCTTCAAGTTTATTTTAAGGTTTTACCTTATCTCCGAAACCAGAAGGTTCCCAGTTCCCAGATATGATCCAGAGCTAAAAAAAAATATCACAATGTTGAAAAAAGCTTGTAACTTTCGTGTCTTTTTACATACAGTTGACCCATACTAGGAATTTCCCCTATATCGTGGGTGCGTTTACAAACATAAACTCACATACACAAACAGCCAGACCCAGAACAACTAGCTATAGGCCGTACAAAATAATTGTTTAATGCGAGATTCGAACCCGCGACACGCAGCGCAGCAGCCAATCCCTCAGCCACTATGACTACGCCAACAGTGTCGTCACATATATTTTTTTGGTTACATTTCTCTGTCTCTTAATAAACTAACCATTAGATACTACCGAAATTGTAATGTAATGTAATTCTCCAGGCCGATTCCGGCCACGGTGGCTAATCTTAATGCAGACTAGCCACGCACCTACGCAGGGAAATTATAGTGCACAAGTGTGTGCGCAAACACAGGTACACTCCCTCTTCCCTAACCCTCATAGCCCGATGGGACGGCAATCCGACACGACCGGAGAGAGATCAGGCGCAGGACCAACGGCTTAAACTACCGAAATTATAACACTTTCAAAGTCAAATCATTAATTTAAATTTTTTAGTCCATAAAATGGCACTTTTGAACAGCACACGACTCACTTTGCACTGCCAACCCTAGATTCCGCAATACTGTGGATACATTTGCGGTCGATTCTTATTTACATAAGGTCTCTTTACGATTGCATTGTACTCTTTCATTTGTACTGAAGATGCAATAAGATGTACTTATTGCATAGTATTAGGATTGTATGTACAACTTGCAATACCTTTTTTCTTTCTTTTTTAATGGTGGGATTTTGCTAGCGAAGATTGCCACTCTCCGTGTCACTTTTATCTTGATTCTTTTCAGCATCATCTATATCTTCCTGCCCTTATCCCATGTCAAATCAAATCAAATCAAAGCATTTATTTCAATTAGACCATTTACAGACACTTTTGAATTGTCAAGAAGTTACAGTTTAAAATTGAAGCTAGTTGCTCGTTCCAAAACGTAGGTCTCTATGGAGAAGAACGAGCAAGAAACTCCATGGACACTCTTTTCCTTCCACTTGGTTTTTACAAAGTCTTGGTTACAATATTCTTGTTGCTTCTATAATGTGAAAACAATGAAGGTGAATATAAAAAATAACAAAATTATAATAACGATGTGAGACATGGCAGTTAAGAGATGACCAATCCCAACTGACAGCACCCGTTCACGAATATGACGCGTGCATCATGTTACTTGAGGTCGGCGCAACACTTTATATTCTTCATTCCGTCCTGTCAACTGTCATTATATCACTGACTCCCTTTCTTTTCCTTCCATTCTTCACACAATCCTTATTTTCTTTAGCCTCCCTTTTCCTCTCTATCCATCCACATTTATATTCATAACTAAATAGAGAGAGATGAAACGCATGTAACCTAAAGAGGTTACATGCGTTTCATCCCTCCTCTTCACATGCCCATACCAAGACAAGCTGTTCCCTTTTAACTTTTCTGTCACTGGCGCTACTTTCAATCTTCCTCTGATATACTTTATCTTGATTCTATTATTGATGTGTATTCCTATCGCCGAAAACGTAATTCACTGTTAATAGCTTACACGAGGTAAAAGTACACAATGCCATACTTCCACCCAAGTTCCCACTTCCCCACTTTCTTCAACCCCACTTCGACCCAACGTCGTGATTGTCCAGTGGTTAAGACCGGATCATGTATGGGGTTGAGACTTCGACAATCTCACTTAAATTCCAAAATAGAACTCGAACGATAAACTAATAGTAGGAGATACCGGTAACATCTGTTGATCAACATATAGGTACAGATTTGTGGTCTGCAGCACTGTCGCACGTAGGATATTCTCCCCAACTGTCTGTGTATCCCACCCTCTAAGCTATGCTAATCTGTGGGATGAGCTGGCCTATTCTTAGATGAGGTTCTATGTGATGAGCATAATAATATGTTTTGTATAATAATAGTACTGGCCTATTATTGTCCTACTGGAGGGCAAAGGGCTCGTCCCTTACAGAAGGCGTGAGCATTGATCACCATGATTTTTCAAGGCGAAACATGGTCCCAGATTTATAAATGATATCCACGGTGTAACTCGTGTTCAGTTACTTCTTTGATTATTGCTCCGATCCCTTCGGTTGTAGCGTGATAATATATACGCAAACCTTTCTCTTTGATTGAAGAGAAAGGTTTGCGGATTTTAATTAGACTGATTACTCTATCTATTCATGAAAACACATTAAAATCCGTTGCGGAATTTAAAAGATCTAAGCGCACAGAAGGACAAACTTCGGGAAACGACTTTGTTTTTACTATGTAAAAATATATCCAGGTTTCCTCACGATGTTTTCCCTCACCGATGTTGGAGACAGATAAATTAAATTAAGTTTAGTGTTATGAATACCGCTCGGTAACAAGGTTCATCTTCCAACTTTACGACATCAAACTGTAGTCGTTTTTTAAGATTTTGAGAGTGTCATTAATTTCCGGGAGCCTCGCGTTACATTACCGGCACGCTAGATTTTTTCATGTAAAATTCTGTACTTAAATCTTCAGCGCTTTAGCGCTTTTTACAGCTAACACGGCCGCTAGATTCAGCTTGAAGCGCTACAGCGTATACAGAATGACCCACATCTAGTGCGACATTCACTAGTGGGTGTATCAAAGGAACGATGGATGCAACTAATTTGTTGGGACTGACCGGGCAAACAGCTCGTACAAAGAACCTGTAATGACATCGTGTAGGTTCTACTGTGGTGGAGGTAGTGGCCCTACTATAAAGTAGCTATTTTTACTAGCCAAGTTACTTGACATTTCTTGTGATCCAAGGCTTTACCTTGGCCAGAGGATAAGCATTGCCATCTAACGTGGCAATGCCGCCAGTCTTTTTGGCATATTTTCAGTTGATGGCGATGTGGATAATTTTTTTCATGGCATTCAGTTTTAGTTTCTTTTTTATGTCTGTAAATATTGTCCATATAATTATATGCGTAGTTCGTTTAAATGAAATCCAAGTAATATACAACACGTGGAAATTATTTAGTAAAAAGAACAGAGATTTTATTGAAAAGACGTTTGCGAAACTAAGAAAGAAAATACAAAACAGAAAAAAAACTCTCTAGGGACCACAAGCAATTTGCAAATGAACATTTTGACAACGTATTTCAAAGTGATCTTTAGAGGTTAAACATAAAATGGCAGTACAAAACAGTTTTCTTAAAAGCAATAAGGAGCAGATGAAGGGAATGGGTCGTTTACAAGACACATAGCGAAAGTTTGCAATCTGTCACCATTCATATTGCAATTTTGAAACTTCACTTTGAGTTTACGATGCCACGAATAGCACCCGTGAGCTATAAGTTATTACAAGGTGAAGTTCTTTCACCGATATGACGGTAAAACAAGTAAAGTTTGAAGAGTTTTTCATTTACATAAGCTCATCCGATATTTGTTGAAGAAACACGTCAAGGTGCAAACTTTAAATTTTGGTGTGTCTTACTAAAACTGTTTTAAAGTATGTTCTGGATATATTTTGTTCTAGCATTTACCCCCT
Organism: Caradrina clavipalpis; assembly: GCA_932526535.1. Classification (NCBI taxonomy): domain Eukaryota; kingdom Metazoa; phylum Arthropoda; class Insecta; order Lepidoptera; family Noctuidae; genus Caradrina; species Caradrina clavipalpis. The sequence continues at coordinate 8,025,810 of OW052110.1, forward strand.
CGTTTGCGTGATTGTCAGTTATAACGGGGCTATATTTTTTGTGCGCGGATCCCTAATTCTTTTCTAAGAAAAAGCAGTCTTAGTTACTCTTATAACATTAGCCAATCAAAATTGGCAAAGCTTTTGAGTTTGAAGCCCACAACTTGGTTCGCATGAATTTTCTTATGGATCGCTTTTTTAAATAATAAAACAAAGCCTTTATCCCTTAGAAATAACGTAGCTTCCTAATAGCGAAATAATATCTGAAACGAACTTGTGGTTTCCAAGCGATAATTGAACTCTCCAGCTGTATTATAACGGTAGTAGCGGTAATGGTAATAGTAGCGGTAGTATAACCCGATCAGGAAATCGAACCCGAAATCCCACACTTGGCAGTCGCGCTTATGACGACGAGATCAACGCGACAGTCTTTCTACATACCTCATCATCTAAAATCCCTTTTCTCTTAATTCCAGGTATGGATATTCGGCGACGTCTGGTGCTCGGTATGGCTCGCCGTCGACGTCTGGATGTGTACGGCCTCCATCTTGAATCTGTGCGCCATCTCCCTCGACCGCTACGTCGCCGTCACGAGACCCGTCAGCTATCCTAGCATCATGAGTAGGAAGAGAGCGAAGGCCCTCATCGCAGGATTGTGGGTCCTGTCCTTTGTCATCTGCTTCCCACCGCTGGTCGGTTGGAAGGATAAAAAGGTAAATGAATAAGTGCTTTTTCGTGGTTGATTTAAGGCTCAGTTTGAATTTGAATATTCTTGGTAAGAAAGAAGCAGCCTGGAAATTAAAATTTGATGTAAGGATGAATGAGAGGGAGTGCCTACGAAAAGATGCGATTTCGATTCAATAGATATTATGGATTTCTAAAAAAGTCATGACATAGAAAATAGTCTTTTGACATAAAATTATCTTAAACTCCCTTCTGTCCATGACTTTGTCGACTAAGATTTCAAAAAGCCAACGTCCTAAATTTTCTCATAGTTACAGAAATAATTAAATATGTTTTAAACTCGATCAATACATGTACCTAATTTCAGCTTAACCCTTTAGCTGTTTAGGCGTAAAAAAGTAATTAACGTCTATTGCTCCACAAACTTTGGCGTTTATACTCGAACTAGTAGTATTTATTTATTTAAGTAGAGAGTTTGAAGTTGGAAATTGCCTTGAACAAGGTTGGTGATTAACACTTACATCTTCTCTATACAAGAAGAGGCCTTTGCTCTACAGTGGGACAATACTACCTTGGTATTAAAGAACCTAAGACACAAGACCAGCTGCGTGATTCTGTATGACCTCGTTCTAAACTTCGAATCTGAATTCGCTGTGACTTTCTTGATTGGCATTCTAAAAACACGGTTGATAATCGAATTTACACTAGCGCCACTCTTGCGAGCTTGTCAGCGAGTTGAACTAAATTAACGGGGAAATTTTAACAGATAAAGTATGAGACCACGTAAGAAGTGGCATTCTATACGGTAATTCCACCGTCATTTCGACGCTCACTTCGCACTTCAAAGTGTTAAATAAATCAATGTCATTTTGAACCTTAAGCGAAGTGAGGGTGAATAGCGACGTGAGATGCGAGTTCATGTCTGAATTTTACAGAATCGACGTACAGCTCCATTTAGAGAAAACGCACATCCATCCAAAACGTGAATTATCCGCCCATTGAATCAAAAGCGCGTATCACAAAAGGCATAATTTTCTGCCTGTCGGCCGACGGTCGGAGTTCCGGTATGGTACGCGTGTGTCTTGTTTGACGGCCCGGTCCGTTTTCCCCTTTAGCTTTAGATTCGTCAAGGCCGTTCCGGTTGCGAGCCGTCTTTTATCAAGCAGTAATTACTGTCTATTGGGTGTGACGTGTTTAATAGGGGATCTGCGTGAGATTTTGTTCAATGTTGTAATTATGTAAGCTGATTCTCACGCATACCATCACGCCTGTTCCTATTCCCCTAAGGGCTACGCAGAGGCGTACTAATGTACACCCACAGCTCGCTGATATGTTTCATCATTATCATCATCATCAGCTTACTCCATCGTAGACTTTGTCTATGTCACCTTTGACCAAGACTAGAGTCAAGAGCTTTACGCATCTCGAATATTTAAAAAAAAACATATCAGCCGCAGGATGTCCACTGCTGAACATAGGCGTCCCCCATAGATTTCCAAATATGTTTAGGTTCCATGTAATAGGAGGCGAGCCAATTGCCATTAACCGGGCACAAATCCTAACTCCCAGCTGCTACTGAAAACCCCAATAACACTTTGCTCGACCTGGGAATCGAACCTAAGAACTCTAGCGTAGTAGTCGCGCTTAGAACCACTAAGCTAACGAGGCAGAAAGGTGATTCTCCTAAAGTTCAAAATCAAGTCGCATATTCATCTAAGTGACAATCAATGTCAAAAACTTGTCAAAAATGTATGAAAGTCAATTACGTAAGGTGATTTTGACAGATTCAGAGAAATAATGCGAAACGTATCTAAAAGTTATGACAAAATTGTCCCCTTGTTATTTCTAATATCTATTACTGGTTGACTTTGATTTACTATGCGTCTTTTAGGAGGGTTAACCTTTTGAACGCCACAGTCATGTACTCATGGATACGATCTACGTTTATTCCAGTGCTCATCCAGAATCACGAATAAAAAATACAGCTTTTCCATACATGTTAATCGTGCATTACAGTACCTAATAGTAGTAGTAGTGCGTATAGTACATTTTTACAGGAAACAGCTTATATTTTTTGTCAGATTTCAAGGTTGATCCTGAAATAAAATTATTCGAATTTATGAGTACATTTACCCTTTAAAAGATTTGCAGTCAGCCTGTATTAGACCTATTTTTCATTGAAATAACGGCTTTACTCACGTGAACTTAACAATACATTACACACTTAATTGTTAGATTCGCTAGAGGTCGAGGTCACAAGGTGGTCACGAGGCAAAGCACAGTCAGCAACAAAAGTAGATTCACATTTCAGATTTTTAAATCCTTAATATTCCTTGAAAATACGAAATGGATCTGAAATTTTGAAAAAAAATATCTCTTATGTGGCTAAAATTCTAAATAACAGTGAATTGTGTTATTTCGTGTCTATATAAACGGTATGTAAAAGTAACATTGTTAATCGACTTTTGTTGTTGACCGTACCTCGTTGCTACCTCACCTTTTAGGGCACGATATAATCTGAAATAAGTCAGGCATAAAATCCACTTGAATAAATCTTTACTTACTTACTTTTAAACATAATTTTCTACAAAGCAAAAACTACTTTTGGGACGTAAATACATTTCGTTTCTCTACAAGGTATTTTTATCTTCCAAAACGTTCAGAAACGTTCTCATACATACCTACTCATACTCATTCTTAACTTACTCACTCACCCAATTTTTTATTAGACACTTGGACACTACTAATGACATCGCGACAAACTTTGACTATATAGATAGAATACAGTCATGATTCTAAACACCACAGAGTTAATAGTTTTCGCTGGATATAAAAAACAGCTGTTCTATACATTTTGACCGTGTAACTCAAAATACTTAGCATGAAAAATGTTGATCACTGGGGGATCTAGAATCGTGTATCATGGTAAAAGTTCGTGTCACTATGACCACCGTTCATTCAATTCTCTTTATCCACCCAATTTTCTTTGCTGTGCCCGATTTTATTATTAGAGATTTTACTGTGCAATTTACACATCTTTACTTAGCACCTTAGCAAGTACATTGTGAAATGCAATAAATGATTGATAATTGAGGAATTTCTCCTGTATCATCAGTAGTAGTGAAGGAGCTCGTTCGGAAAAATTCTACCACCATACGTATTTCTAGCCCAAAGTAGCGTTGCTGTTCCGGTATGACGGGTATAGGTGCCGATATAATTACAGGCACATGAGACATTTCAGCTTTGTCTCTTGGATCACAGCATATTTTCAAGGTCTAGTATTGCACATGTTTATAAGCAACGGTGTCCTTGAGCCGTTGGCTTGTTGGCCATCCAATGACACAATAAAACACGAACGTATAACTTTGACTTGATATGCACAATTATTCTTCCCAGCCTGAAGAAGCAGACATGAAAGACGGCTGGGTGCCCAACCCCCCTTGTGAATGGACCTGCGAGCTGACCAACGATGCTGGTTACGTCGTCTACTCAGCCCTCGGATCCTTCTACATACCCATGTTTGTGATGTTGTTCTTCTACTGGAGGATATACAAAGCTGCTGTGAGGACTACCAAAGCAATTAACCAGGGGTTTAGGACCACAAAAGGTGAGGGTTTCGATTTTCGGACAAAGTGACTGGGGATAGCTTTGACTACTTTAAACAATTAAATTCTTAAAGAGGTTTAGGTAGATAGATTGTTTAATAAAAGAGTCTTTGATCACGACCTTATGGAGTGTAAGTGTAAGTTTATAATCTTTAAAATCCGAACATGTGAAAATTTTGTCTGCTGTTACAACCATAACACAAGGAGCTTCTTGGGAACTTTGCGCCTGTGGACGTACTCAGTGGGACAACGTTCGTACAAATTTAAAAACACGAAGATTTCCGAATTTAGTTATCCTCATCTATCACATTTTGGTACAACAAAGAACCGTTAATACCTAATCAGACAAATTGACGAAAGTTACTAGTATTCAAAATTAATCTCATAAAATCAACAATAATGGTGTCAAAGAGCAATCTAATTTGTATTGTCAGCTTGCGCCCAATTTGCAGGAAAAGGAGGGATGGGCAGTCGGTTTGACGACAACCGCCTGACCCTCAGGATACACCGGGGTCGAGGGTCGAACCGTCCGCACGGATCTCCACTGTCTAATGCTTCCAACCACTCAACCAGCACTTCGCTTAGTGCTTCTCCAGAACGACTAAGAAGGTACCTACTTTTGGAGATTTTCTTTCAAAAACGCGACGTCTTCTCAATTTTTACCAATTCTCAACTATTGCCCATCTTCAAGCGCTGTGTTGTAAGTGGTTTGATCACTGACGCGCGCATTAGTAACAAACCTTAGCATTACAGATTTTACTCATCTGCCATCTTAAAACCACGCTTGACAATGAGGCACGAAAAAATTGGAAAAGGTCTAGATTGTTGCAGTACTTTTTGTAATAATAGCAGGTAATGTTCCCAAACGAATTTTGGTTAAAGGAGACAAATCTCAGTGGAGACTAGCCAAGTACTCGTACGCAAGAGGTATTTAATTCACATCTAATGGTTACTCTTCTCTCACCCGTATCTATAGGGCTCCACAATACTTCTTTATAATTAAATCTGTATTATCTCATACTGAACTTTTAAATTTCAGACATTCTAGTGCAAGACGAGCTCACGAAAAAGTGAAGATCTCCGTGTCATATCCCTCATCAGAACAAATATGTCCTGCCCACGAGAATTCTAGGTCTTCAAGTAGATCTCCAAGCCCTTCCCTCTATGCAGTTCATTATGAAAGAGATGGGAGGGAGTTGACAGAAAGCAGGTTGAGGGTACGACCTTCACATCATCTGGCTCCAGGACCGTTGTATGATGAATATGATGATAAGCCCAGGACTACTAGGAGGATGGGGAAGAGGAATATTAAGGCGCAGGTTTGTGTTGTATCTATCAGATCATAATGTCCCTCCTCCCTCCCTCTTACTCTATTAAACCCCAGTCCACCCTAGTCTTGACACTATCACCATCACCCCATGCCCTATCACCATTAGTGATAGGATAGTTGTCAACTCTTATAGTCCTATCGTCTCTTACAAAACCCCATGGAAAGAAGTAGTAAGTTAATCTTTGCCTTTAGAGATAAACTACCATGATCGGATCTAAAATTGGGTGATTGGAAGAAGTCTTTTTAAATAAGGGAATTGGGGTTTGGAAGGGCCAATTGCCGCATTAATTACAAACTTCCAGTAGGTACACAATTTAGGAAGAATTTTAATTTTATCACATATTTATTAAACTATTATTTCAATATCTGTTCCAAAAATTGTTTCCAGGTTAAACGCTTCCGCATGGAAACGAAAGCAGCAAAAACCCTCGGCATCATAGTCGGGGGCTTCGTGTTCTGCTGGCTCCCCTTCTTCAGCGTGTACGTCGTGAGGGCGTTTTGTGGAGACTGCGTCAGTCCTATCGTCTTCTCTGTACTCTTCTGGTTGGGGTACTGCAATTCGGCGATCAACCCGCTCATCTATGCGCTGTTTTCTAAGGATTTTAGGTGAGTTTCATGTTTTGGCTAATTCTACAGTCAACACTTTTGTATTTTGCCTCGCTCAGTATACTATGGGAAATATAGAGCATTTACTAACAACATTTCTAAGTTTATCGTGGGTATTACTGACATTGGTGAAAGAAACCTGGAATTATCATTAATAGGTATTATAATCCTGAAATCACCAATACGCTTTAAGCAATCGTGGTAATCCATGCTCATGTCTTCTTTTTATGGGAAGAGGATTACTTTTTAGTCGGTCTGTCACGTAAGGATTTTCTCAAGATCCATGCAATGAAGGATTTTGAATTTAAGGAACCAAAACATTTAAATTATTGTTTACTAAGCAGATTAACTATCTGCAAGTATTAACTAACTAATAATTATAATAAATAGGAATCAGGGCAGACAGGTGATCAGAAAAACTTCAAAAGGTAAAGTGCTAAATAAACAATTATTTCATTTAATTTTCAGATTCGCATTCAAACGCATAATCTGCAAGTGCTTTTGCGGCGGTGGAGGTCCAAGGAGAGAGTCAGACGGCGAAGGTTCTCGTCGGCAGAACAACCGGCCCACTCACTCACACTCCCTTGAAGAACACGAGGCAAACAACCACACTACTTCTACCACCACTACTACTGCTGCAGACAGGTAATAAAAAACCTTTTCTTCTACCTAAAGTCTTTTGTGACGGCTTAAGCGAATCACACACTGCCGCGCAGGCTCCGCGGTGCGTGGCGACTTAGAGCTGAGTCTGCGCGTGAATACGTGTTCTGTGTGTTGCACTACGCGTGTTTTCTAAACAAACACAGATACTTGCAAATAACGTAAGAACACGCACTCCTGCGCTACGCTCCGTGATGCGGTGCAGTGTGCGAATCGCCTTATTGCAACTCATTTGAACTGCCTCGTAAGCCTAGTGGTCCTTAGCCCGACTGCTACGCTGGAGGTCTTGGGTTCGATTACTAAGTCGAGCAAAAAGTGTTATTGGGTTTTTCTATGAAATTCTCAGTAGGTTGCTTTCGGAGTTCGGCTTTGTGCCCGGTTAACGGCAATAAGCTCACCCCCTATTAAATGGAACCTAAACATAACTGTGAACTGTGGGTGTAAATTGGTACACTTCTGCCTAACCCTTTGGTGAATACAAGCGTGATGGTATTTTGAAAGTATAGTACCCACCGTTGCTGTTAGGTGGCGCTACATGTCTAGAGTAAAAAACCTAGCAAGTTGATTCATTCCATTCGTGTGTACATATACGTTGGACTACATTATTATTAAGTTGTAACATTAATTAAATTGTATCTGCTGCCATCTGCCATCATAGTGTCAAAATACTGCTAAACGCCATCTATGTTCCATTTTTGTAACTAATTGCAGTACCGTCTCCTTTTTGTTTGCTGTGACAGTTGCGTTATTAATTTAACAGATGTCACTGCAAGTCGCTAGTTTTAGTTGCAAAACATGAAAATTACATTATACAAATATCGTTATATCGCTATCGTTATTTCAATGTTTAAATTAAATAAGCTTTGTTATTTCACAATAAATTCAAGGCAGTGTAGTTTAAAGTGAGCTTTACATTGAAATAATACTACAAGAATGCAGTTATTTCAACAATATCACCTAATAACTATCGTTTTTTCGCCGTTTTTTTGTTTGCTTTAAAAAGAAAAGGAGTATTTATAATTTTTGAAGTTTATGATTATTATCTTTTCCAGGTGACGACAAGCAATGCGACGGCAGAACCCGCAGTTCCAGTCAACCGTCGCATGCGTTTAGCAAAGTAACGTTATTATAACCATTAAAATTAAATAACGTAATGCAGTATATAAAAAAGTTTTTTATCTGTATATTGTTACTAAACGCGTCCTACTGTAGAAAAGTCAACGTAACTGTTAATCTTAATGTGTGTAAAAACTATATCGTTGTAACGTATAAATAACTTAGTTATTTAACCGTTATAATGTAACAATAGCTTATTAACGAGCTATTTTAAAAATATAAATGTGCGTATTTCAGTGAATGTTTTTTAAAAGTGAATTTATTTATTGAGAAGACTGTCAGAACTTAATTGTACCTAATATTACGTAATAAATTATGTCAGATAACCAATTATGTTGTTATAAACAGGAATTATAACATGTTAAGTTAGAGAATTAAGTAGTTTTAATAAGACAAAAGGGCGTGCTATGCTCAGGATATTTAAATGTTCGTGTTTATACACGCTCTAAGTCTGTTTTAGTAACTCCAAATTTGAAACGCTTATAACTGATACAAATACAAAATAATGTAGTACTTAACCTCACTCAACCGTAAAGAGTACATTAAATACGTGTAATAATAATGCCTAATGCCTATGAATAACGATGTATGTACCTTTTCCATAAGTAGATAAGCTAGAGACCCTGTAAGGCTAACTTTTCACCTTAACGTGATTTACCTACCGTCATTTGTTTCTTCATAATCCTCCTAGATTTTAATAGTACAATTATTGTTAAAATCCCTATGAATTCTATTAAAATTATTTAAAATGGTATTTCATTTTTGATCTGTAACCAGACTAGAAATATAAAAATCACAAAGTATACACAACATGATGACTGTGTTTTGAAGCCTTATTATTAAAGAAAAGAACAGGTTTTATTAAGATAAACAGGTTAAATTTTAGACATATAAAACTAAGCAATATTCTACATTAAAAAAAACATTTCATAATAATTCAATGTAAGCTGTATTCGTAGTTTAAAACTGACCATAAAATATAGGTCGACAGTGCCTGTTTTTTATAAGTAAACTGTATCTTTGATCTTAAACTAGGCTATGAAATTGGACGAAATATAAACCAAAATAATATTTAGAACTAAAGCAAATCTACAAAGACTTCTGGAGAGATTTCAATTAGCCGAATAAGAAAATGACCTGATCAGCTAGAAAGTAAGAATATTGTAGTCGGAGCATTTCAAATTAAATTAAACTCTATCTGCTATTGACTTGCTTACCAGCCTGTGAGTAGCATAAACGGGTATCTAAAAATAGTCGACGGATAATTAAAGATCTCAACGTTCCTCAAATTTATTCGATTGTGTATTCGATGTTTTAACATTATATTCGTTAGGCGAGAGTTGTATGTTTATGTGTGAGCGATATCAATATTACTATGGATTAATATACGAGATGTTACCTACTTGTTGTTTTACTGTTCCCCATTTTATTTTTTGGAATTCTTCTTTCCCTTGCTTGTAATTTTGAGAAACAAAGTACTCGACACCATTAATTTAGACTACCTACATGATCTACACTACACGTAATATGCTAAATTACATGTACCTACACCAATTTATAAGAAGAAGTAACGGATCAGTGAAGTTGAAACTAAAACATAAATAAAACAATATAAAATGATAATTATGAGTCAAGTAGACAAAGATCAAAACCATTCCAGTGAGGGTCCGATTCCCCAATTGGGATTTATTTATTTTTTTGGCACTTCAACAACAAATTCACAAAAACATCCTCACCATGAATGATTATCGTGTTGATAATAAATTTTGCGCTTCAGGTTCTTTTTCAGCGAATAACAATAGTACAGACCTGGTATACTGTATGTAGAGCTATTTAATAATATCTCTTCAGAAATAGAGGTAGCTAGTACTTCCCTTAGTAAACTACTGACTAACAAAGAAAATACTGATCTATATTCCATTTGGAAAAACATTAGAAAAATAACGACATAATTACAATTGCAATTTCGTTATATTTCCGAAATAACTGTATTTCTATACCTATTCAAATTTGAACGTAAATGGTAAGTAGATCAATACAAAGCAATGTGCTTTTTAATTCATAATAAAATAATACAGCTTAATATACGTATATCTTTTTTTTTTTTTTTTTTTTTTTTTTTAATCTTTATTTAAGGGGACTCGGTCAACAATGACGATGTCGCCCCGTAAATCTAATTATAATATAACTCCTATTTTCTATACTATGGCTATACATATAATATCCTTTCCTTAATTTTAATAATACTTTATGAATTTTAAACTATCTAGAACTGTATAAATAAGCTACGGAGCGGAAACATCGCCCAACCGTTATTGGGCGATGTCTTCGCTCCGTGTGTGAGACAAATATAATGTACACAGCTTCCTGGCCCCCTCCGAAAAAGGTGAGGCCAAGAAACTGCTATACACCCCTACATTGTACTGCGTGCCTCCAAGCACCTGTCGCCGTTGAGCCTCGTTCCGGACACACTCGAACAAAACATGGTGAACATCATCTATCGAGTTACAGTGTGAACAATTCGGTGAATCTATTTTACCCATTAAATGTGCAAATTTATTTGATGGAATGTGCCCGGCCCGAAGTCTCAACAACGTCACAATGTATTGTCTATGGGCTTCCATCTCCTGGAACCATGGGCAACGAAGAAGTCCGGCCTGTATGGTCCTGTACCATATGCCTTTGGTGCGCGACCTCTCATCAAAATATTCCTGCCACAAGTCTTTACAGATTTTTTTAACTGTCTGTACCTGATCTGTGTGTAACGGTAAACAAGTGTATGTGATTCCTTCTGATGAAGCTAGTTTCGCTGCCTGATCCGCTTTTTCATTACCCATGATGCCAATGTGAGACGGGACCCACTGTAGAATTACAGTTTTGTTTGTCATACGTAGCTCGAAAATGGTTTGAAGAATAACAAAGGCTATCGGGGAACCTCGAGAGTTCGAGGGTAGCCGAGCCAGATGCAATAAGGCACTCTTGGAGTCAGTAACAACCACAATATGCTGAGTGTCAAGAGTTAACGCGTAAGACAGAGCTTCCGAAATGGCTATCAGCTCGCAGTACATTACAGAAATGTTAACATTTATTTTAAATTTGAGAGTATTATTTATCTGAGGGTCGAATACAGCCGCTCCCGCATAGTGCGCGTCTTTAGATCCATCTGTGTAAAGTTGATAGAATGAACCATAGTTATCATTAAGATATTTGCAACATTTCAGTCTTAAATCTAATATATTCATTGATCTTTTCGGAGTGTTTACATTAGGGATATTATATAAAATGTTTTTTGTTAGGTCAATACTGAATAGCCATGTATTCAAAGAGAATATACATAATATGGAGCTAGAGTAAATAGGTAAATCTTGGAGCTGTCTATGTGAATCTACTAATAGTGGGAGCTTTTTATTTCTCCAGAATTGGCCCTCACACAAGTTTGACAATTCACTAATAATACTTATTGTTACATTATTCTCTACCGACCTACATTTAAGCCAGAACTTTCCCGCTAAATATCTTCTGCGAATCTGTAGCGGCTGTAAGCACAACTCGTTCTCCATGACATGGATTGGAGTACTCCTGATGAAGCCACCTACAATCCTCATACATAAATTTTGGATTCCGTCAAGTTTATTTAATTGACTGTTAGCGTAATTGCCAAATAAGAAACTACAGTAATCAAATCTACTTCGAATCATTGCGATATACAACCGTCGCAAATGTTTCGGATGGACACCCCATTTAGATCCCGCTAGAACTTTAAACACATTTAATAATCTCGAGCACTTTTCCCGGACTTCGTTAATATGTCTTTTCCACTTCAAAGATTTGTCTAACCACAAACCTAGATACTTTACATTATCGACCTGTTGAATGCAATGATTGTTAATATTTACAGAAAATATTTTTCTATTCCTACCCCTGCTGAATAAACATACTTTTGTTTTATTGAAAGATATCTGTAAACCTATTTCTTCTATTAAATGCTGAAATAATTTTAATGAGTTTTGAATATCAGTAACTGAATCCGAAATTTGTTTCCTAGCTATGTATAATACAAAATCGTCTGCATATTGCGATACAAACACATCAACTATATTATGACAAATCTTTGAAGTGGCAGCATTAAATAATAATGGGGATAACGGGTCGCCTTGTGCAATACCTGTCCCAGTGGTTCTCATGGCTATGCTGCTACCATTAATTTGAACTGATAGTTGTCTAGCGTGTAAAAATTCCCATAAGTATCTGCACATCACTGCTCCCACCCCCATACCATCTAACATTTTTAAAAGTGCCACTAGGTTTATATTGTTATAAGCGCTATCAATATCAATAAAGCATCCTAATGTGTTAATACCCTTCGAAAACCCTTTCTGAATGCGCGATACCAATCTAGCCAGGTTGTCAGCACAAGACCGCGTTCTCCTAAACCCGGTTGTTTCATGTGAAAAACAGTTGTTTCTTTCAAGAAACCATTCAAGTCTACGATTTAAAATTGTGTGTAAGATTTTACAAGGACATGATAATAAAGCAATTGGTCTAATACCTGAAATAGATCCAGCATCACGGCCAGGTTTTGGTATAGGCACTATTTTGACCTCTTTCCATTGATACGGAACAAAACCCGAAAGTATAAATCTATTGTAAAGTCCAACTAAAACCATTTTTCCTACGTCAGGCAAGTGCCGGATCATGGAGTAAGATAAATTGTCTGCACCGGGAGCCGTGTCAGTCTGTTTAATACAGTTATTAAGCTCCTGGATCTGGATTGGGCTACTCAATTGCTCGTTTTCTGAGATGAAAATAGGTGAAGGAGGGCTCACGTAATCTGGTGCCAAACTACGTAGTAAATGTTCCGCTTGCTCCTGATCCACGACACCTCTTGTTGCTTTGTGACCTTTGAGCCACTTCATTCGTCTGTACACCTCCGGAGCTGACATTGTGTTATCTATGCTGTCGCAGAAACTTCTAAACGAGCTAAACTTACGATTACGTATCAATCTCTGGGCGGTACTAGTTCTATGTTGAATTTTTTCTAAGTTCTGTGGCGTGGGGTTTTTCCTGAATTCCGCCAATGCCAAACGTCGCTCTGCAACTATGCGTGATAAGTCCTGTCCCCAATACGGTTTAGGTTTAAACTTCTGCTGTCGAAGTGGGTTATCACATATTTTAATTGTGGGTATGCTTTCCTCCGCGGCACCGTTTAGGACTTCAATAAAATTATCGTATGCCTTTTGGTTATCAGTATGTATGTCTAAAATATTTAATTTTTCATTTATAATTCGTCTATATCTTGTCCAATCTGCTTTTTTATAGTTTCTTTTAATTTTGTATATATTTATATTATTAGTAATTTCTGTTTTAATTTTGAGAACTAGGTGATCACTCCCTAAGTTCTCATTCATAACATGCCAACTAAATTTTATTGCTAGATCCAAGGAGGCGGCTGTCAAATCAGGAGAAGTACTTTGTAGCACACCATTAACAAGTTTAACACGTGTAGAGGTACCATCATTAAGGGTTATGTAATTGTTTTCAAATAGGGAGTCGAACAGCTGCCTACCTCTTGCGTCCGTCTTAGATGACCAGTTTGAATGGTGTCCATTGAAATCACCGGCTATAAGAGTTCTTTCTTGCTTCAAGGAAAAGATCTGGTCCCAGTCTCTTTTACTGGTGTATACTGATGATGGACAATAAATGGTAATTAAGTTTTCCAAATGTTCGCAATTCAATAACCTTATGTGTAATAGCTGAATACCTGCATTGCTAATATTGCTATTACATCGGCTTGCTCTTAAAGACCAATGTGTTATTATTGCGACGCCGCCGTATCCGTCATGACGGTCTTCTCTAAAGATATTGTAGCCGCTTATGTGAAAATTGCTTTCAGGTTCAAACCACGTTTCATTAATTATTGCAATATGTACTTTTTCTTGGTTTAATAAGGCTTCGAACTCCGTAGCTTTAGGCCGAAGGCTTTGAGCATTCCATTGAAGGATATTGATCATTGAGGGTCTGATAGTTTCTGGATCCATTGTTTAAAGTTAATAAGAATTGGCACCTCTAAAATGTATTTCATAATTATAGATTTAATCCATTCAAACAGTATACCTGCACAGTTTTTTATTTTATTCTCCCATGATGTTTCTGTATCCATAATTTTTTCTTTGATTTGGGTCCATATCCCTCCTATATTCTCTCTTTTGCTTTCTGAACAGTTCTCACTCTTGTTTTCTTCTGAATTTTGACTTTGAGTGTCACTTTCTGATTCCTGGCAACTTTCTTCTGACATTTCCTCCCAGTTCTGTTTTTCACCCCCCTTCCTTCTTTTCTTGTTCTTTTTCTTCTTCTTTCTTGTTGTGTTTTCTTTATTTTGATTATTCTTTTTAACTTCATTATTCTTCACAATATCTGCGTGTGTACTCTTACTTTCAGAGGAAAGCGCTAAAGTGTGATCAAATGGTACATATTGGTACTTTTTTGTAGAAGATAATTCTATTATAGGATCCTCTGGTGGGACATACATGGTAAGGGCCCTTTTATAGGTGCAATTGTATTCTGCCATCAGATCTCTGATCTTTTTCTCTTTCATATACACAGGACATATTTTTGCTAAAGTCATGTGCTTGCCGGAACAGTTATTACACCTATAATCTATAGTATCGCAGTTCGGATGATTTCTGCTACACTTTGGACATATTACCTTATTAGAAGGACATAATTTAATTGTATGTCCAAATCGCCAGCACCGTGCGCATTGCGTTACTGGGTATTTATAGGGGGTAATTTCTGCTCTTGTATTAAATATGTATATGTATGAGGGCAGCAACGACCCTATAAAACATATCCGAACTGCCTCTGATGGCTCCCATCGCCCATCTACACTACTTCTGCGTTTTAATCTTTTCACTCCTATAATCTGAGTTTCACTCTTCAACCCTTCCACTATTTCCTCCTCTGATAAATCCAGGTCAATATATTTCACCACCCCATAAGACTGAATTGTTTCCAAGGTCCTTTGACATTTATAGCCCTCGTTCTTAAAATATTGAGAATTAATCAATCGATCACAACTATCTTCATTATTAAAAACGACCAGAATTTTGTGCGGGTTAACGTATTTAATTTGTGTGATATCATTAATGTCCTCAGATTTCAATATTTTTGCCAGTTTAAATTGTTTTGGTAGCACGCTTGTCGACGTTACGCATACTTCGATTCTGTCCTCCGCTATCCTGATGGTGTCATCTATCTCACTCGCTCTAGCAAACCTTTTTCCTCGTCGGTTGACTGTTGTCCAAACCTCGTCCTGGCTTAATTCTCGGTTCCTCTTATTATTTGTTATGTCTGTCATAGAATGTTGTTGAAACATATTTATGTTACGGCTATCTACCTCCCGATTATATCTCGCTTGATTTAAGTCTTCCATACTACTTGTCATCTCACTGTTTTCTCTAGTCATGCTACTCACATTATCACGCTCATTAAGTTCCGTATCATCTAACTCATCGCTAGCCATTTGTAAACAACATGCTAATGAGTTTAATAAGTACAAATGATAACAGTCGGGTCGGCGTTGGGTGTTTCAAACCGGTTTGGCGTCGAGCGAACAACGCGTCCAGCGATACACAGCGCCCGCGCACAACTGATACGTATATCTTGAAATAACGTTATTTTTCTTACGATATCTTGATGGACTATAGTATAGCCACTAGAGCTAATAAATGAAAGAAATAGTAATTCATATATTTTTTTTTGTGCTGTAAAAATTACCTGAGAAAAAGAAAAAAAACAACATCACAATTTTAATACGACAAATATATAAAGCAATAACGTTATTTCCGTTATCAACTAACGATAGCATGTCACAGCACTAACTATTATTGTCGTTCAATGCGGCCGGTCTCTTTTATTGTCTCATTCATTCTAGCAAACCAAACTTCATTCACCGTTCAGTTGAGCGCCCGCTTTCGCTTTAGGAAGTGGTGTTGGTTCTTATCGTTGTAGGCAACAAACGAGTTGTTATTATCATCGAGAAAGTAATAAATCGTATCGGATATAAATTGTGTGTATACGTCACTTATATTTTTTAGTGGGATTATTAAGTCTGTGACAAACTCAAAATGTATTTTGGAGGCGTTGAAGGGTGAGTGATCTGTTTGGTTTCAATTTTATTTTGTACACAGAGTGTAAAATATCGAAAGTTGAAAGGCTCGCCTTGAGAACATAGCATTCCTAGGTTTCGCAACGGTTCATTAACGGCTAAATGTAATTAATTATAACCTATAATGGTTTGTTTTTGCCTAATTCAGTCTGCAAAAATCTTTTAACCTGCGAAAATGTCAATGCCGTTTTTAGGAATGCCAAATAATTACTTTATTTCAATGCTATTAGTGTAGACAAAATATATACACTAATAGCATTGAAAGTGTAACGAGTATTTTATGTGATTATCATAAATACTTAAATACTATTAATTTAAAACTATTAAAATTCTTGCCGCGAAAAGTACCTACTTTAAAAGTAGTTACACATTAGAGTTCATTTTTAATTTTCCGTAATAAAATAGGTAATAATTAAGCAAGTTACCTTTAGATCTTAGAATAAAATTAAATTACTTAGCTTACTGTAAAATAATATGATTTTGAAATTCGAACAATGTTATCTTTATCTTGCAATTAAATTAAGTCACACCATTAACTAAATGTAACGTATAGCTCTTAAAATGATAAAACTTGCATTGACCAATTTGTTTTAGTAAATATTGTGTAAAACACAAACAATGCATTTCACATGCTTACATTCACAAGCGTAACATTCAACCAATCAGTGACCAGCATTCGATCGGCTTGTCAGCCACGCCGACAAAACTAAAACAGACTAAATTACACTTAATTGCTAGCAATTACAGTGGAATTTCAATTGTTAAGCGTTAAAGAATTCAAGTTATTTCATTTCCAACGGTGGACGGCCTTGAATTTTTATAACGCTTACTTTTGATTCGGATTGATATGAATGTCAACTGGTTTTTAATAAAGTAGATAAAGGTATGAAACACTAGCTAAATGTCACGAAATAAACGCTGGACACACCCCCGTACATAAAATAGTTATAACTAAAAATAAATATTGTAAGTGGCAGTGAGTTCAGCCAAGTTAATGGCATTTTTTTTTGTGTTAATTTTAGCATATTATGCTTGCAACTTCGCGTGAATGTCGATTATCACGGTGTTTTATTTTTGTTGTGGAGTACCCTTATTATTTTTCTAAAATAAAAGTAAGGCTAAGTTACGGCTTATAACCTCAGCTATCTGACAGTAAAAATCCTGTCAAAATCGGCCCAGCTGTTTCGGATAAACAGACAATAATAAAAAAAGTAAAAGCTGTATTTTGTCATTACAGACAGATTTATTTTAATTGTATAGCAAATATGTTTGATAAATAGTAATACTTAGAAAACATTAATTTGTTTACTAAACTACTATGCGTCGAGATATCATTGCTGAAAACACACTGATAACGCCCCTGACAAAAAGAACACGCAAAAATATGAAACAAATAGGTACTTCCTATGTTTTTCAATTAGACACTCCACATTATCTATTTCTCGTACCAATAAACTGTTCAGGTGGCCTGATACGTTATATCTTTTTACAACCCACTGTTTACTGTCGATATTAAAGCAGGCAAACAAACAGTAATTAAATATCGGATCTGACTGACGTATTATGAGATAGAAGATTTTATTGAGTACTGGCAGATAATATACGAGAATAACAATAATCATGAAGGTTGTTTATCAGGGCGTGTCAATACATGCAGAAATAACAGAGGCCTAGTAGAACCTGCTATGTGAAAGTATAACATAAACCTGGTATTACCTGTACCAGGTACCGGGTACCAGGTCCGGTACCTGGTATTTTACTTGCAACACTAGATAACTACTCGTAGCTAATGAGAAAAGCTCATGCCATGGGGTAAATAATAAACCAGTCAGTTTTGACTGCCTCGTTGATCTTGTGGTTGGAAGCGCGACTTCTTAGTGGACATTCGATTCGAATTCCAAGTGGGGCAAAACTTTTATTGGGTGATTCATTAAGATTTTTCTAAACCGTGCCTCCCCCGCCTACTTATTTAAAAAAAAAATGATAATGCTCGACAGGCTCCCTAATTATTTCTATTTATGGATTCGAGATTAGCCTCCAGGAGCCTGGACGTTGCTGGGAAAGCACGTAAAGCCATTGGCCTTGCACCTGATCTCTCCTCGGCCGTGGCTGATTGGGTTCCCATCGGACTATGAAAGTGAGACTAAGAGAGAGAGAGTGCACCTGTGTTTGCGAACAAACAAAAACGCAATAATATCTTCTGCATATTTCACTAGTTTTCATTGATATAGACCGCCGTGACCAAAATCCAGTCGGGAGACTATTATTAAGTCAGTCATATTAAAGCGGCACTCTTTCTCATTAAAAGTGAGAGTGCAGGACAGAATTGGGTCACGCAAAGTAGGTATGCGGTTAAACGGAGACTTTCTGACGAACTGTCGCTACGAAAATAAATACCTATTTTTTACAGCTTGCAAAAATAGAGCCAAGTTCGAACGTTTTGTTTGCATTTCGAACGAGGCTAAGTCTACAATGCAAGTTGTGTTTTCGATGGAAAATAACCGCTTACACCAGTTTTATCGGTCAATAAATGACTTACTCAGTCGCAAAGGCCAGTCCTCTATTTGTTCTTCTGGTTGACCGACATAAAATTGGCATATATTATGTGCACTCTAGGTTTTTCAAAGTTAGAACAATATGAAATAAGGAAAAATCTGTAAATTTTACCTCATCATTCATAGCGTTTGTTGTGTCTTCAATTGAATTGTTTTCCTCTATAAAACCTGAAGATTTGTTGTTTAGAAATGTGTCTTAAGAATTCTGCTTTAGTAGGTGTAGGTACTCCTGTACTGAATTTACTGAACTGAAACACACTTTTTAATAATTATTTCGTAAATTGAGCTAATAACTTTACAATATTACTGAATGCGCTTGTCAAGTCTTTCTAATTGAGAACAGAATGTATCTTAAGAGTATAAAATAAGGTTATATATGGCTTAACGAGCCAGATTCTCCACAGTACTTGGCAAAATCTTTCGCAGATATTTTTACACTGGATAGTTTCGATAAACACCCAAAAACATTGATCAACAAAACAGGAAAAATGGGGTCATGATAAATTAATGATTTCACAAACGGAGGTTCTTTCCGCAAAACAGTTCCTATCACCCGCATGATACGGTGATAAGAAACATTTATATACCCTTGATACAACTAATACTGTCTGTCTGTTATCTGTCATTCTGCTAAATGCACTTGGTGGATGTTTACATTTGAAAATTGCTATCAGTGTTTGTACGATGATATCTGTTAAAAAATTTAGCACTCTTTCTCTTATAGATAAGGTACCGTCTGCTTAAAGTTGCTATTTACTGCGGGCAATGCGGCTACATCCGCGTGAACTTTCTTACAGGTCCCTAATTTTATTTTAATACTAAAACTTAGAATGTAGCACTCAGGGATAACGTAGTTTCCTCTTACCGAAATAATTTTCAGAATCCGACCAGTAGTTCCGGAGATTAGTGGACTAACTCTAACTGTATAATATTAATGCAGATAATGCAGATAAAATTAGTAGGCTATTTCGCCTTTACATTGGTTAGTCTTTTGTTGATATATGCGGTAGTAGAGAGTATATTTTATATCGATGAATGTCCGAGCCATAACATAAGTAACATCTCGTAAAGACACTTCACAGCACAATGCACAATTGTCAGGCCATTGATTTTCATTTTCTAACCTTCTCTACAAATAAATAAATTTAAAGTGCCTGTGGTAATGTCAAAATAACAGTTTATTACAAAATAAACGTGTGACTGTTTGCTTGTTCCGGCTAATCTCCGAAACGGTTGGAAAGATTTTGACGGGACTCTTATTTTAGAAAAAGAATTAGGTTTTCGCACATAAAAATCAAAACCTCGTAATTACCGACAGTCACGCGAACGAAGTCGGGGGCATATGCTAATTTTATAAAATAAAGGTAGGTAGTTATCCAAATTGGCATAACCCGTCTAAAAATGCACCTATAGAAAAATACAAAGTGAAAGGTTCAAATACTATAGCGGCATTCCAGCTATGAGATAAAATATCATTTTAAAAAACAAATCACGAAGTTACTGCAAAGCGTACGTGCACCACGTACTAAATTACTATGAATGCGTCGAAGTAGTGATGCGTCACTTGACAATTGAACTGTATAGCATAAACAACACGTGTATATTGTGAAAAGAGGAAAATGGATTACCGATTGAGTGTTTGCGATGTATTTTACATACATAAACTCACGCCTTTTTCCCATGGGAGTAGGCAGAAACCACGGAACGCCACCTGCTACGATCCTTACATACTCCTTTCGCCTCGTCCCTTCGTATTTTGTCGTTGTGAAAGAAACACGGGCGGTTTTAAGGCTTAAATGATTTTTCTTTATCTCTCTTCAGGTTACTTATAGGCTTGCTCTGTACTAGTGTACGGCTACAAACTATTCTTGTTTTCGAGTCGATTATTTTAGCCCTGAAAAGGGCTTAACAAGATCATGGGTTTCTGAGCAGAGCCGTATGAATTTATCATCGTGTTGAAAGGATGGATAGACTCCCGTGCGTTACCGAGTGCTAGCTGTCCAATTCACCTCGGGGAGTTCCCGTGCCGTAAATTTAGGTCAATATTTTAATCCTGGCTTAAAGTGCAATTATCAGAGCCTTCAGTTGTATTAAAATACTTATAAGTTTCCTTGAACTTGGCCATTTTTACAATCAATAAACTAATTTATCTTTTTGATAATTCAATTGAGGTAGTTAGCATTATTAACAGCTTATCACAAAGATAAAATGTGTACTACTTAACATCAGACATCGTGTAAAGATAATCTTTTATTTGTCAAATAATGAAAAAGATTAGATCACGTTCTTGTAATGCATTTCCTTACTTAAAACTAGGAAGTGTTAAAAAAATAAACCTCATACTGATATTAAAATCGTATTACTGCGCTAGAGCATCATATGCCGAGCCTTTTTCCAACTATGTTGGGTTGGGATCGGCTCCACAGATCTCCGTCTAAAGTCTCCAACATCTCTCTGGTTAGCGTCTTTGCTTCGCCAATGGGTTATCGGCTTCCAGTCTAACCTGAACCTGATGCAGCAGAGTATCAGTATTTTACATGAAGCGACCGCCTATCTGACCTCCAAAATCCAGTTACGGGGTAACACGATACCTCTTTGATTGGATTCTAAATCTATACTAAATTAATTGTTCAACTTTCTCAATACTCGACCACTCTCGGATGTATAAACACGGAATGCATAATTACAAAACAAAACCATATGCTGTGTTATGACGTCATTAATGATAACATAAACGGTTATTGTTGTCCTTGGCAATGGCAACATCATAGCAATATACTCCGGAATGACAATCGTAGGCATATACTCGTATTTGTTGCATACAATATGCACATACTTGTAGATAATTATATTTTACATAATGTAAGTATGTGGAACATGAAAAAATTATGCATGTAGGTATGTAATAATTGTGTAAGCGATACCTATGATTATCTATCCTTAGTTTGCGGGGAAATCCTCATAAATACGCTTCATTTGGAGCAACGATTTCGTTACAGTTTCTTCTACTACCATACTGCGGAAGCCCGGTGTGGTGTACATAATATGACGCTTGATCTGCGCTCCCGACTGGTGTGCGCCCGCCATCAGAGGGCCCCTTCGCCATGTCACGGCAGTGGCATCAGACGCGTTGTCAACTTGTCAGTCTTTATCACTCCCTACCATAGATTGAATCACAGTCGGAAGCGCGAGATATTATTTATCCTGTTGATTGAATAAAGAGCAATTAATAGCTTTACTACTCATGATGTAAATACGCAAATACTTATGTTATACCAAGTTTGCACAATGCACAAACTTTTAAAAACTAAATTAATTAACCCGAAAACAATCGAGTTTTTAGATGTAGGTTTCTATAACATCTGTTGTTGCTTGTTGCAAGAATTTATGTAAGGGGTGACCAGTTAACCCAATTGGTTGGCTAATCAAGCGATAAAAATACCCCGCATTTAAATGTCGTGCCATCTGGATTTCAAAATAAATAATTCATGTCCGTTACCCTAATAACCCTAAATATTTCAGTTTTTAACCTATAAAAGATAATATTAAGCGTTTATAATTATGCTATGACGAGCTATCATCTCATTGAAATGCATTAATAGATACAAAAAGCTCAATATTATCACTTTGTCATTGTACCAACTTCCAACCTAAGAATTTAATAAAACAATATATTTATAAATAAAATAAAAATCCACGTATTATGCCATATAAAAAATAGATACATACGATTAGAAAGTTCGATAAAACAAACTAATCGCATACTATCACTCTTAGAAAAACACTTCAGTTTGTTATTAGCAATGTTACGTCACTTTTTACAAGTATCTCTATCTAGGTGAGGGGTCTCTAGGGAAACCTAGAAACCTGTTACATGTTGAATTCAAAATGTGACGAAATAATATTAGACTTGGCGGGTTCACAGCCATGCTCCCGATATAAGTTTATGAAGAGGACCTTTTATCTGTTCATTCATGTTACTTTCGAATTACTGCGGAGTAACTAAGTCGGGAAATCATCAAATAACTTCCCCCGCTCTGGGCGGGGCGGGAGGGAGTGTCAGACTTTTACTGACCAAAACCCCTCTATGTTCCTTCATGTGCCCTTCGCGTTCCGGGGGCGCGGTATCTCTTTCGAACAACCCGCAGCCCGAATTACTGCTTGGAGTGGCGATATTTGCAGAATAGGTTTAATAGCAATCTAACAGTGGCCATAGAAACTGACAGGCAATTGAAGAGGCTTTGTTCATTAGCCGACTGTTATATAGCCTGATGACGATAATGACTGTTCCACTATCCTCCTGTCTTTATCCCGATTTATTTTGATCGACATGAAACATGGCCATCATCTTCGTTGTCACCCTATTTCTAGCCACCGCCCGTCTCTCAAACCCAATATGTTTCTTCAACAGGGGCGCAACCCACTCCAACCTAGTCATATGCGACGAGACAGGCAAAGTGGTGGGCAGGACTAAAGGGCCTGGCACCAACCACTGGACCCTCGGTATCGACGAATGTGCCAAACGCATCATTGATATGCTGCACACCGCTAAAGATGATGCGAACATACCAAGAAACAGGCCTTTGGATTCTTTGGTAAGATATATAATGATAATCTTCTTTGCTAATCAGAATAATCTTTGAGCAGAAGGTAACCGTCCCTACCTTTCAACAGGTCTTATTCCTTAATAGGATAATAGGCCGAAGAATTGGTAAAACGATATTGAAACTGTATGCAATCCAGTCATAGGGTAATTGTTCTTTATAACAATAATGCTCCGATGAGGCAACGGCTCGTTCAGAATCGCTTCAACAATCCAATCTTTAGTAACTGCTTCGTTGGCCTAGTAGTCTTGGGTTCGATTCCCAGATCGAGCAAATGTTAATGGGTTTTTCTATGAAATTTTTCAGTAGCAGCTCGGAGTTAGGATTTGTGCCCTGTTAATGCAATAGGGGCGCTTCCAATTACGTGGGACCTTAACATAGCGGCGAACTGTGGGTGTACATTGGTACACCCTTGCCTAACCCTTCGGGAATACAGGGGTGGCTATTGCTAATTGCTATGTATGTGGTAACCACCGAGTTGTTACGATTATGTATTATTAATTTCGCGCACAAACCAGAATCTTTGGAAACAAGAGATTATTATCCAAACATGCCTACATTCTAAAAATACATTTATACCAGAAGCAGTTACCGCTGCCATTACCTACTTGTAGCCATCCCATTATCCCACACACCTTATTATTTCTCATCGCAATGACCGAACAATTTAGAAGATGCATTCATCAATTGCTCCTACTTCCCTCCTAACCATTCATTCAATCAGTTCAATTGACTACTATCAATTCGACCTTCAAATCCTCAGGGACTGACTTTATCCGGGTGCGAGCAAGAGAGCAGTAACTCGGAGCTGGCTGCCCGTGTGAAGGAGAGGGATGGAAATGCTGCTAAGGCGATTTACGTGGCTTCAGATACTGCTGGGTCCTTGTTTACTGGAGCACCCAATGGCGGGATGGTACTGATTGCAGGTAAGAAGCTAAAAAACAAAAGAGTTCTAGTTTCCATTGTACCGTTATAATATCTGACTATTACACTTATTTCACCCATGTTAAGTTACATTTTTGGTTACTGCTCAACTCCCAAGTGTCGTAGTGTAATGTTATATAGCCGTATTACTCAAGAATAATGTAGCCATCTATTGGTGAAAAAATTTTTTAATCGGTCCAGTAGTTTCGGAGCCTATTCGTTACAAACAAACAAATAAAAAAATATTTCGTCTTTATGATATTAGTATATTTAGAATAGACTATTCTTCAAACGAAGACTAACAGTTTGTGTAACGGTCAATGCCTTTCCAAAAGAGTAATTGACTCTTATTGAACCCGCGAGCAATGGACCAAACAGTCAAATAAATAAAAAAAGGTCATCCAGATATTTCAATATCACGTTTAATATCCGGATTATCAGTTAGATGACTGTAGAGGCACATACGATGTAATACAATCCGCCTTGAGCAAGCGTGGTGATCAATGTTCGTGCGCTCGTGCCTTCTTTGCATGAGAAGATAAGCCTGCAGCATGAGTGTAATAGGCTGTTAATATCTATTTCCACACTATTAATATTTTAAAGCTGAAGAGTTTGTTTATTTCTTTGTTTGAACGCGCTAATCTCCGAAGGTACTAATCCGGTTCTGAACATTCTTTCGTAATAGGAAGCTACGCTATCCCTATGTGTTAATTACTATTAACTATTATATTTTATAATTAGAAGAATTAAGGATCCCTCAGAACATTTATGCGGCAAAAGTCTAGTACGAAGTAATATACCTATACTTTTTAAACTACGGTCAATGAACATGAGTACATAATTAAAACAAACAAAAAATTACGCTTATCGGAACAGTCATGCCTCGGTGCTCGACATAGGCAATAAAAACATTGTAAAAACTGTTTGATTCATCATTCGGATGTTTTTACTTAAACGTTTGAGCGTTCGTTGAATTAGTGCCGGTTTTATTGAATATTAATTAAGTATGCTAGAGCTAGACATTTTTTGTTAGTTGGTAGGAGTTTCACTGCAGATTAACAAATTAAGTATTTTAGACACGAGTTGATGAAGAAGTCACGTGTTTTGCGTCATCATAATCATTAAACAATTTTCTGTTCTGTGATTAAACAATTGAAACCTGAACGGGTGCTAAATGCCAATTTCTACAAAAGTGAATAAAAATTTTAAAAAAGTTAATTGCGAATTTACTAAGCAAATTGCCAAGTTTGGTAAATTAAACCAAAAGTCTCTCAGCTACAAACCAATAATTGACGTCGAAAACTTGCCAAGTTACAAATTATTCAGAAGCTTGTAACCATCAAAGACCATAATAAACTTTCTTTCACGTCCGTTAAACTTGGCCTTTGCACCGAACTTGGCCCTTTTTATTTTTGGTAACTTAAAATGATTTAAATATAGAACAATTCTATATTTCCACTGTACCGAACTTGGCGCCTTATCACATTTTAGTTTTGGCAACTTTAAATTAAATGATTAAATATGGAACGTTGCTTGCTAAGCGCACACTGACAAAAGGTCAAGGACCTTTGGCGTTGCAAAACAGATGGATGAGTGACTAGTTGACGATACGAGTAGGGCTGCCACCACCATTGACATTCTGCCATCCATCTGAGATTCCCTGGATTTGTTCTAGTTCGAGACCGGGAGTCGTCCGGGAGGGCTTTTCGAAAATGTCCGGATGAAACCTGGACACTTTTTGTGACAATACAACATAATGAAACAATAGTCGAAAGCCAATGAAAAGTCTTCGCGTTTAGACTGTAATTTAACCGAATAGTACTACGGTTAGCTATGTATTTAATGTATTACATAGTAAAAAAAAATACCGTTAGGTGAGGAAGTGTGTTACGACCATGACACAAATAATTTTAACCAGCGTCTGGTCAAATGGCTAATATTTTTGTGATATCGGAATTTAATGCCGGGTTCGCATAAACCGATTCTTATGTCTACTAAAATAAGGCTCTGTTTATATGTACATACATTTTTAGGGTTCCGTATACGAAAGGTGTAGGTCTGTCTATCAGCGGGCTGTATCTCGTGAACCGCAATAGGTAGAGTTAAAATTTTCACAGAGTATTTATTTTTTCAAAAATTATAAAAATCCAAAATGGCGAATTTCAAAATGGCCGCAATGCAAATGTTTTGTATGTAGGTAAGCAGTATCCTAGTAAGCCTTCGTCTATTAGACACAGAATCGCCGAATCGCATTTATCCGGTTTTTTTAGGAACCGGTTCTCATATAAATAATGCCGTATTTAGAGATGCACCTGTTCTGTTTTTATGTAAATCTAAACGGTCGTGAATCATTCTCGTTATTAGTTGGTCCCGTAATGGATAGAACTTGTTTATTTTTGGTTTTTACGGCGATTATATTGTCATTAAAGAAGCGACAATAGTGCGGAAGTTTTGCTTGATGTCGTTTTAGAATCTAGTGGGTAGATATCCGTGTCTATGATAACATAAGCAGTGATTTTTCACACCAAAATTAAATGTCATCATCATCATATCGGCCGTAGGACGTCCACTGCTGGACATAGGCCTCCCCCATAGATTTCCAAAAGGACCGGTTGGAAGCGACCTGCATCCAGCGTTTGCCGGCAATCGCAGCGTAAGACGTCCATCCACAAGGTGGACAGACGACCTGATAAAAACGCAGGAAATTAATAGTAAAGTTGAAAGTAATTTCCCAGAAATCATTTTTGCTCAATGTAACTAAATTGTGATTGGCGGTATATGTAGTTAACGGCTATTTGATATTATTTTTACACTCCGTACTTAAATTTTTAAATCGCGATGCACTGCGGTTATATCACTGCAGTCTTTCCATATAAACCTGACAGAACATGAGCTTATGAATTCAAAAATTTAAATATAGAACCTTGTAGTCACCGGTCGCTATTCAAAGACATTTGACAAAAGGAATTAAAACAAATTCTTTGGCGGGAAACATTTATTAATTAGGTACATTTTGCCTTGAGCTTAGCATTTGTAATGAGAAATTCGATATTGGTTAATGAGGTAGCTATGCTAGTGATGCTCAACACGAATTCTTAATAAAGTAAATGTTCTTTTTTTTTGTTTTTAAAATGCGATTTTCAAATTCGAGCTAGCCATTTTAGGCGGAGCAATGAAACCGCAGGCACAGCTTAGGTACATATACCCCATGCGCAGATATGTATTGTGATATACTGTCAAATATTAATAACTAAAAAACAAGTATTAACTAATTATTGACAAGGTGTTTGCGTGTGGTTTACTTGTTTATTTACGCCATTTATGACAATCTCCTGTTAACGAGGATGTAAAACTACATATTATAAAAACTCGCATTTAACCCTTTCCTATATATGCTGGATATTTTTCGGAGGGATATTGAGTTATCTATCCGTAAAACAATTTAAAAAATCTCACGGAACCCTTCACGCATAAGCAACGTTCGCAAGTTCGCAACCTGGCACCATATAACCAGGCATTACAAACTAACGAGGATGTGGTAATATCACATGTGCAAACTTCCTAGCATTATCATTAACTATTCAGTTATTCTAACGCCTACTGCATCCCACGCGCCGATTAATACTATATCGACCTACGCAAGAATAACACCTCTTATCAATTTATCTTCCTATGTAATAAACTTGTAGTTAGCTGCCGAGCTTTGATTAACCACACCGGCCTTTTTCATTGTGCCTTTATCAGTATAGGTACTATCAGTATAGTACTATTTCACCCGCGTTATGTCTTTGATTACTGCTCCGCTCCCATGAGTCGTAGCGTGATGTTATATAGCCTATGTTACTCAATGATAAAGCAGCTTTCCAACAGCGTTTTTTTTTTTGAAATCGGTTAATTACTTTTTAAGTTAATTCGTTACATACAGAAATACAATCTTTTCTCTTTATAATGCCTATTAGTATAGATGTAATGTACTTGTAGATACTTAACAGCCAAGTTTTGATTAAACCACACCGGCCTTATTCATGTTGCCTTTATCACTATATTGATATTAAAAATGCTATTAGATGCTTATCTATGAAGTAGGTATGTTGGATACTATTATTATCCAATATAGCCTCTCATACATGTGGTCAAGTGGGTCTTTGACTACATGTATAAGAAGTCACATGGGTATGGGACTTCTTCAATTCAAATGTACTTTCTAAGTTGGTCGTGGACATCGCTAATATCGGATAGGAATGGCATCGTGAGGAAACCTGGACTTTTATTACAATACAACCAAAATTAAGCAATCCAATCCAGTCAACCAATCAGCCAATCCACCTTGAACAAGCGTGCTGATCAATGCTCATACCTTCTCTGTTCGTCAACGGGAATCACACTTTTTTTTTATTTTGGGGAAATCTCATATACGGTCCCCCGTCTAGGGGAAGACGGCGGGGTGTGCCGGACTCTTACCAGCTAAAACCACCACGGTGTTCCTCGACAAACCTTCGGGCGGGGGTACGGGATTCACTCGCGCATTCTACCGCGCCCCCGCCAAACGGGAATCACCCTACTAATTTTGATTCTCTTTTTTTTTTTTTTTTTTTTATAGACGGGAAATCATCAAATAACTTCCCCCGCCCTGGGCGGGGCGGGAGGGAGTGTCAGACTTTTACTGACTATAACCCGTCTATGTTCCTTCATGTGCCCTTTGCGTTCCGGGGGCGCGGTATCTCTTTCGAACAACCCGCAGCCCCGGCAGGCATCGGCCCTCAGTGGCCCCATCCAATTTTGCTGACATCTCTTTGAGGCGCGCGTGGAACACGAACGCGCCGTCGACACGGTCTGTCGCTAGTGAACGTACGGACGGTGAGCTACCCATTGCTCACCGTCCACAGACCCGCGTCTACGGTGGCCGGGAGTCGTCTCGTGGCTCCCGACGCCCGGATCGTCTACCGCGGCGGCCGCTGGGACGGGGGACCCTCCTTTCCCTCTCCCGTCCCGCCGCCTCCTTCTCTAGCATTACAGCTTCGCAGAAGGAGGCGACTGCTTCCCATTCCCCCTCGCTCCGGACCATGGCCTGAACCAGTGCCGGACGCGAGAGGGCGCCGCCGCCGATGGCCGCCTCGAGAACTCGGCGGTGCTCAGCCCAAGCAGGGCATACCGCCAAAGTATGCTCCACCGTGTCCTCGGGGCGATCCTCACAATGGTGACACCCGGGCGTTTCCTCCCGCCCGATGAGGTGCAGGAACCTCCCGAAACATCCGTGTCCGGTGAGGACCTGCGTCAGGCGGTAGGTGAGGGCGCCGTGGCGCCGCTCTAGCCACTCCTCAAAGAGGGGACTTACCGCCTCAATCGAGGCGTGCCCTGCACGAGGTTGCGACAGTCGTTCTCTCCATGTCGCCATGAGATCGAGCCGGAGTTCCGTCCGCTGGGCGGCAATTTGCCGTGGCAGCGGAGTTTCCCCCCGGCCCAGTGCCTCCGCGCGCCACTCGTGTAGGCGCGCGAGGACCAGCGCCTCCAGATCCCATGGCGGCAATCCGGCAAGGAGGCTCGCTGCCTCGCCGGAGATCGTGCGGTATCCGCGGATGACCCTTATGGCGATCACCCGCTGGGACGCGTTCAGGTAGTGGGCGGCAAGCCGCCTCAAGCCCCGCGCCCACACCGGGGCCCCGTAAAGGGCTATCGAACGCACGACCCCGGCGTAGAGCCTCCGGCAGGAGGCTATGGCCCCCTCAAATTGGGCAAGAGCCGCTTAAGAGCGGCGGAAGCCCGTGCCAACTTGGGAGCCAAACGTCGGAAGTGCTCAACGAAGTTCCATCGGCTGTCGAGGACAAGTCCCAGGTACTTCATCGTGGACCCGACGCCGACGGAAACCCCTCCTACCGTGATTTGGGATCCCGACGGTGGCGCGTTCCGAGGCCCATGAAAACACAGGACCTCGGACTTGTGCAAGGCCACCTCGAGACCCAATTGCCGGATCCTCTCGACGACTATCGCAACCCCGCGTGTCATAAGGTCGGCCGCCGCCTCGTGCGACCACCCCTGCGCCAGGACCAACGTGTCATCAGCGTAGCAGACTATCCCTAGAGAAAACGTTTACGTTTTACGACATTACGTTTTTTGCGGCATACATTTTTTTGAATCAGCGTCTTTAGACGTTTGATTTTTACACAGCTTCAAGCACAGAGGCTTCAAGGGACTGTACCTCAGACTGGTTTTAATTTCAACTCGATATCTCCACGCATTTATCTCGTAAAGGATCGAGACCGACAGTCAGACAGACGGACGAACGGACAACAAAGTGATACTATAAGGGTTCCGTTTCCTTTTGAGGTACGGAACCCTAAAAATAGTAGCCCATCGGTATCAGGTCCAAGCTACTGATGGTCAAGATTGCAAAGAGAGAACCTAGAAACTTACATATTACAGATTCATATTTTGTAGGGTTAAACAAAACCCCTCCAGGTTTTGTTTTTTTATTTTTGCAATAAGCACTAAGTACATTGGAAAATACCCTTGGCAAGCTATTCCTTATTTATCAATCATTGGTCTTATCAATAGTGACAGTCAATACATATTGCATCTGGTACAAACCCTAACTGAAATTATAAATGCGACCTTAGTCTACTTTACTCTGACTGTCTGTTTGTCACCTCATCACTGCATAACTACGAAACCGATTGTAATGAAATTTTACAAAGAGATGGCTTTGGGTCTGGGTGGCAATTTAATCGATCCAGCCTGTCCCACTTGCTGCCCCCAGCGACGCCCTAAGCCGAGGTCCGTACCCCACAGGGGGTGCCCTTACCGCGCTGTCGCTTAGTTTTATAAGTCTTATGCTCTGGCTGGCTACCTGCCTCGTTACCCTAGTGGTCCTATGCACGACTGCTACGCTAGAGGTCCAGGGTTCGACTCCCAGGTCGAGCAAAAAGTGATATTGGGTTTTTCTATTAAATTCTCAGTAGCAGCTCGGAGTTTGGATTTGTGCCCGATTAAAGGCAATAGGCTCGCCCCCTATTACATGGGACCTAAATATACGGGCGAACTGTGGGTGTACATTGGTACACCTCTGCCTAAACCTTCAGGGAATACAGGCGTGATGGATGGTATGCTCTGGCTGGAGGCCTTAATTGAGAGGCATCCACTGAGTTGTTCAGTTAAGCAGCAAACAGCCTCTTGGATGAAATGCGAGAAGCCCTTCCGAAAAAAAAACCGGGTGGCAATGCGACTAAGTTTTGGGAATGTTTACAATCGAATCTCAGTCTCAATTCCTCAAAATGATTGTCGCTGTAAATTGCGACTACATTTTAATCGTTTTTAATTAGTAGATAGAATTGACTTTTTGTGGATAAGGACATAGGCTACTTTTTAACGCGCTTTTAGTAGCTTCGTTTGTAATTGTAACTATATTTTTTTTTATAGTTACACATTCAGGCGGACTAAGACATGGGCAAAAGCTAGTGTTGTTATAACCAGAAGTAGGTCGCAATGTAATAGGACGTCAACGAACGAGGCTGGTAGATAACCCCTAACCTTCATGCTTAACGTTACTCGTCAACAGTGCTGATAATGAGCGCGGTATAGGGTTCCGCGAATTCCTATGCCGTTTTTAGAGGGATCAATAGGCTTAGAAAGAAGAAAGAAAGAGAGAAAATAGTTTATTTGAAGAAGCGACTGGTCGATTCTTCACGTGACCAGAGGGCTGGCCTATTCTTTGGCCAAAGAATCAGCATTGCCATACAACGTGGCAATGCTGCCAGCCTTCTGGGCACATGTCCCATTGACAGCGATGCGGATGAGTTTTTTGATGCCCTATGACCTTACTTTTTATATTAACTGTACATACTTAGTTTGTAATTTAATTATTATTTAGTTTTAACTTTGTAGTTGAATTATTATTAATAAATGTTTATTTGGCACAGAGAAGGAACAGATTAAAAATGTGGACAGACAGACAGACGTACAGCGAAGTCTTAGTAATAGGTTCCCGTTTTACCCTTTTGGGTACGGGACCCTAAAAAACAAGATCATGTGAGTCTCACGGCTGCGTCGAATAGGTCAATTTCAGCAATAATGCCAGGGATACAGCATCTACCGCCTAACTAAAGGCTTCTTACGAATAAAGGCACAATGACATGTTTTTTTTTTTTTAAAGACGGGAAATCATCAAATATCTTCCCCCGCCCTGGGCGGGGCGGGAGGGAGTGTCAGACTTTTACTGACTAAAACCCGTCTATGTTCCTTCATGTGCCCTTTGCGTTCCGGGGGCGCGGTATCTCTTTCGAACAACCCGCAGCCACAATGACATGTCTGTCATGATAGTTTTATTATTATTTTTAAGTGCAATTTTATTGTAATTCCCTTTTGTAAAATATCTTTAATTTTGCTCTTTGTTTCCAGGTACTGGTTCCAACGCCTTACTGAGGACCGCTGATGGACAGCAGCACGGCTGCGGTGGCTGGGGTTACCTTCTAGGAGACGAAGGCGGTGGTATGTTCTTTTAATCACCCAACAAAATTAGCTGGGGCTAGCACAGATAAACCATAGTCCCAAATTAACACAAGATGGTTTTTATCGGGTAGTACCTACTTTCTCCTGAGATCATTTTTCAACCTCCTCGAAGCCGAGGACAAAAGTATATTCCTGTTTTTGAACTGTGAGAGCCTTTCAGAACATGAGCGGTCCCTGCCATTTAATCAAATCACAACTTATTTAATTAAACTAAGTTAAGGGCCTGCTCTACCACCAATAGACGCTAATCACCAAATATAAAAAAAATAACAAAAATTGTATAAAATTATCTAGGTACTAACTTTAGTCTGAACTAACTATAAGAAGGTGGTAAAACAGGCCTGAATTACCTACTTTTGAAACAGTGAAATGTAGGTTAGGTACTTATTTTTATGTTCGAAAGTAAAAGTAGAACAATAACTACCGAACTAGCACTATTAATTTTGTAGGGCCCGAATTGGTTGCCTAGGTAACAGCAGGCTTGACCTAGTGTATTGGGCACAGGCCTTGTTCTAATTGTTCTTGTTTGACGGAACAGTCAAACTATTGAGTTCGAAATAAGTTATAGCAAATGTATAATATGGATTAACTGGTGAAATCATACATCATATTGTGATACATACTTACATACATAAACTCACGCCATTTCCCATGGGGGTAGGCAGAAACCGCAGAACGCCACCTGCTACGGGTAATTACATACTCTTTTCACCTCGTATTAGTCACGTATCGCCTTAACTCGGGGTATTGCTGTATAAAATAAATTAAATTAAATATTCCATTCTTCGTCCTCAGCGTACTGGATAGCACATAAAGCAGTAAAGACAGTCTTCGATGACGTGGACGGGTTGCAGCCCTCGCCGCACTCGACTGACAGAGTCTGGGAGGCTATAAGGGAACACTTTGATGCTGACACCAGAGCTGATCTTCTGCCACATGCTTACAAGCACTTCGATAAATCTATGTTTGCTGGTAAGTCTAAGCACGTTAACTTACTTAACAAGCCCACGGCTCACCTGATGTTAAGTGGTCACCGCTGCCTATAGACATAATTATTATGCAATACCAGAAGCCTTGCAAACGCGTTGCCATCCCAGAGACTTCAAAAGTGCAGTCTTGACATTTCAAGTGTCTGTAAATGGTCAAACGCTGCTTTGCGGCAGAAATATGCACGGAATGTGCATATTACTTCCCCGGACGAGCTCCTTTAGAGACATTTTGTGTGAGAATACTAAACTATGACGTCGCTTATTTGTCATTTTAATTCAATAACTATTTATGGTTTTCAAAGTAACTAAAAATTGAATTGAATTGAATTTTTTTTGTGAAGTTTTGTCTTGGAATAATCGATTATTCTTTTTTGCGAAGTTGTGTCTTAAAATTATTGTGTAATGGTGCCTACCCAATTACTGAGGAATTTCTTCATTCATTCTTTCTACCCAATTTAAAAAATCACAAACATCTTACCCACAGGAGTGACCTCAAAACTATCATCTCTAGCCTACAAAGGTGACGAGCTCTCCCGCCACTTATTCTCATGCGCCGGCGCAGTACTAGCGTCGCACGTGGCTGCGCTCGCCGTGCACTGCGACGCGCCGCGCCTGCGCGTTGTGTGTGTCGGCTCTGTGTGGAAGAGCTGGGATATACTCAAGCCTGGTGTGCTGCAGCAATTGAGGAATAGGAAGGTTAGTGACTAGTATTTCTTCGAGCCAGAGAACTAAAGTCACCGACATTGCTCGCAGAATTAGTACGCTGAAGTGGAAGTGGGCCGGTCATGTCTGCAGACAGGCAGACGGTCAGTGGAGCAAACACGTGTTGGCGTGGAGGCCACGTTTAGGAAAACGCAGTGTGGGACGCCCTGCTACACGGTGGACCGTCGATTTAAAAAAGGTGGCGGGCAGTGGATAATGCGGGCTGCCCAGAACCGGGATGGTTGGCGCTCTTTGGGGGAGTCTACGTACAGCAGTGGACGGCTATGGGCTGATATGATGATGATGATTTGTTCGAGCTGACGGGGAATTGAAAATGTCGTTGAAGTATAGACGACACGGTTGGATTAGTGGCTGAGCGATTGGCTACTGCTCTGTTTGTCGCGGGTTCAATTTCCGCAAGGAACAAAATATGTGTATGTTATTCTTCAATAACATACACATATTACAAACAGTACAAACAACCAAACTTGTAACAACTATCTTCATAGTTGTTACAAGTTTGGCTGTTTGTACTGTGAGTTTAAATGTATGTAAACTCACCCAATGTACCGCCGGTATTCCTAGTATGGGGCTACGATTTTTTAAAAGGAAGATTTTCTTAATATTAAAAACAATATTCTATTTACAGGTTAAAAAAGAGCTTGAACTAGTAAGACTCCGAGTTTCCAGTGCTATGGGGGCAGCATGGCTTGCAGCAAAACACGTCAACTATGAATTACCGCGAGACGACTCCGCCTTCTGCACAGTCTTCTACACTTACCGCCCAGAAGAATTGGTCAACGGTAACGGGGATGCGGTAAATGGTAAAGCGGTAAACGGTAAATTGAACGGTAACGGTATAGCAAACGGTAATGGCAGCATTCACACTGAAGAGTGGAGCTAATGGTAAATTTAGCTTTAATTTTTACAGCTTGCAAGAAATCTAGAAATTGTATCAATTATTTATTGGCAACATTTTACTGCCAAGGCATCACAAAACAGTAAATTCTCTGTCTGTTTATAAAGACTATCCCTCTAAACACAGAATAAATATATTCCAAGTTTAAACCTATGAAAATATATGGTTATTCCTTGCATAACTATATTCTGAGTTTATTAGTAAGAGGGTAAGCAAGACTTGTATCACAAAATGCTAATTGCCACAATGAGCGATAGTGGCGCCCTCATAAGTTTCTACATTCTTTTGCTAAACTGTAATAAGAAAAACCGCGTAACTTTCCCAAAAATACTGCCAAGTGCCAAATTGGTAACACGTTTTTTTCAATGCACAGAGTTTTCTTTTGTTTGTCTTTGGTAAATGAGACTTTTAATTATTTTGTGAAAATTACTATGATAAGTTGAACTATGGATTAAATATACTAAATGGAATAATGACCAAGAAATGAGGGTAAAATAATAAAGTGACAAGTTTTTCACGTGCTTATCACTGTAGAGGAAAGAATGTATTTTTAAGGAAATCATTTTAAATACTATTAATAGTTTTTCAACCAGTCGTTATCAAAAAAAGGAAGAGAATAATTATAACTTGACGAGTGTTACCATTTATATAGGTAATAAAACGACCTATACTACCTATCAAACTAATTTGAATAAACCCTAAACCGCTTCTCTATTTGAGAAAGCTTTGCCTTGCTAAGGGCCAATAATAGGTTGTCATTAATAATTACCACAGATTACGTAAATTATATAAAAAAAAAGTTAAATCTATCATATCTTATATTATTTAAAATCGTATTTATATTTTACATTTGACGAAAGAATATTATGAAATGATAAATTAATAATGTATTAATATAACCTAGAAATAAACAGAGATTGCAGAACGATCTGACAGTTGCAGAACTTATCGATCTGATTGACTTTTAAAATGGCAGGAAATATAATATTGTTTATGGCTCCTATGCATGCAAAATTTTATGTCATAGATCGATCTATGTAGACCAAGAAATCTATTTTCTTAATTTATGTAATTTTTACGCATAGGAGCCAAGCTAAGTTTCTTTTTAGGATATAAAACCATGTAAATAGCTATAGTTCCCATTTTTACTTAGGAATACTTATACTAAGTAATCTTTATTCGTTTATGGTAGAAACAATTTATAAATAAGTTACTGTAAAATAATTATTGTATTATTCATTGTAAACTAAAAGAACTACCTATAAAAATAAATAGATCTTTTATCGATATTTGTTTTTTTTTTATTTATTTAAATACCTACAATGAAGATGTATTTTTGATAGGTCTACGGTGGGAGAAGAATGAGAATAAAACTTCGCGGACAATCTTTTCTATTTATTCATCGCAAAATCCTGGTTACGTACAAATAATTATTTAAGTAAGTAATGATAACAATTTGTAAATGCATTTTATATACAGGGTGGAAATTTATTATGCTACCTGGAGGGAAAGTACTCTAAATACTTGAGTTAGCAAATTTTACTGAAAGGAAACATTCCTTTATTTTTAAAAAGAAACAAAACTGCATTTAAATCATTTTGAAAATACGCTTGCCACACCCGGGAATCGAACAGACTAAAATCGGATAAAATAGCATCCTGTACTTTTATGGCACTTATCGATAGGGTCAATCACAAGGATCAAATCTCTACAAACCTGGTAAACAAAATTTATCAAAAACCATGAAATTTCAATCTAAACTTATTTTATTCGGACGAAAAAAACGAGTACAGTAACTAATTGCATGCTGGAAATGAGCTTCACTTTCTTCGATGCACACATTCATTATTTGAAGGAATTCATTTTGAATAATTTTTAGAAGGGTGTTGTGGTGAATATTGAAAATTTTACTACGCTACCAAGTTACTTAAAATGATTTTTTTAAAGGAATAAATTCATGCATCCAAGAAATGAAGCTCATTTCCAGCAACTACTTTACTCGTTTGTTTCGTCCGAATAAAATAAATTTACAATAAAATTGCATGTTTTTATTTTATTTTAATTTACCATGTTTGCAGAGATTTGATCCTTATGATTGACCCTATCGATTAGTGCCATAAAAGTACAGGATGCAATTTTTTCGAATTTTAGTCGGTTCGATTCCTGGGTGTGGCAAGAATATTTTCAAAATTATTTAAATGCAGTTTTGTTTCTTTTAAAAAATAAAGGAATGTTTCCTTTCAGTAAAATTTGCTAACTCAAGTATTTAGAGTACTTTCCCTCCAGGTAGCATAATCCACCCTGTATATTGTTAACATTACTACATGCAATTTTATTGTCGAAAATAACTGCAACACTTTTTAAAACTACGATTAGTTTACCTTAATCACACTTCATATTTTTTAGCGCTACAACACGCTCCTGCAATGTGTGGCTGTATCATGGTCAACAATAAAGGAATATAGAATGTTGCGTAACATTTCTATTGCAGTAAACGCATTAGGTACCCGTTTTATAAATTATCTTCGTTAGTTCTTACTTCCTAGACACCTACTTTCTTCATGTTTGAAAATAGTGTGAAGATATTGAATGAATGGAGTAAAAATATCGTTTACATCAAATAATTTTATTTAATCTGTATAAATTAACGCGTTATAACGGCTATATCGCGTTATTAAAAAAATACTCACATCACTACGTTAGCAATGAGAATGACATTGACATATTGTATAGCTACATTGACATTTAATTATGGACGTGCACTAAAAAAGAAAAATAAAGATTCGGTTTTGAAACTCAAAATGGGCACTAAATAGGCATTTCATGCGGTTATGTACTTTATTTTAATCGATAAATTGCTAATTATAATGGCCGACATGACACATTCTGAAAGGCTTTTCGTACATAAATTGTCAATTTTCAAGCATCTCTATAGGTATATCTCTATGAGACTTTTGTCAACAGTAATGTCAAACTTATTTGTCAGTCACTACTCAGTGTCATTTTTGTCTTGACGATATCAACAATGAATATTTCGAGATTTTCTCGTATATTTCAAATAAAACCCGCAATAAATAGAAACCTTAGATATTCTAGTCGTGCAATAGTAGCTTATAATAGCAAAAGTAATAGAAATGACAATAGGAACAGTTATTTTAGTGGAATTTTAGCGGTCGCGAC
Organism: Caradrina clavipalpis; assembly: GCA_932526535.1. Classification (NCBI taxonomy): domain Eukaryota; kingdom Metazoa; phylum Arthropoda; class Insecta; order Lepidoptera; family Noctuidae; genus Caradrina; species Caradrina clavipalpis. Next base: position 8,064,332 of record OW052110.1, read on the forward strand.
CGGGGTGATAGGTTATTTTAGTTTAAAAGATAAATTGTTCGCTGCGACTGTTACAAGTAATGATTTACAGGGTAGAAGAGACCAGTTTAACTTTATAGCTGATGTGGTAACTGTGTCGGCTCCGTCTGTGGTGTATATAGAGATAAAAGACAGTCGTCGGTTAGATCTATTTTCTGGTCAACCTGTGACTCTGTCGAACGGTTCTGGGTTCATAGTGAAAGAAGATGGGCTCATATTGACGAATGCTCACGTTGTGGTGAACAAGCCTAACGCTATAGTGAACGTACGGTTATATGTAAGTGATATTTTCATTTATTTTCAGTTAATTAGCTATTAAGTTTCGGTCTTTACGGTTTAGAGTGATACAATGTTCTATTCATCAATTAAAATGCTTTACTTTGTACCTGTTTCAGGCAGGTACTTATATCACGTTGTATTACTGTTGCCTCAAACAAAAAACATGTTGCATCAGCACATCATATAGGCACTTATTCATTATAACAATATTTATGAAATTTAGCTTCTTACATTTATTCGTAAACTTTACACCAAAACTTATCATTTAGCAAAAAAGTGAAAAATTTCAATAATAATTCTGGCTTATTCCCATGTTGCACAAGAATTTGCAGATTTCATAATAAATTATATAAATTTCATCAGAACAGAATCAGAAGAAGGATTGCCCCAACAAAAAAAATATTTATTAGAACCTACCTAGTGTCCTGTAATTCACAGGAAGCTCCGACAAGCTCCGTATTATTGCCCTCACAGGAGCTCTACAATCGCACTGAATGCCAGGCGTGCCTATGATGCCTCATTTCACCAAACTATGTTCACAGTAGCCTACTTAGGTGCACAATCGATTCAGTACCTTCTGGATGGACCACTAATAGTTCACAACCGAAAGGCAGGAGTTCTTAGAACTTCAAGTAGTCATGAGGATGTCTTTATTCCCACAATTTGCTTCTGTCTTGGATTGGCTAGTTTAATTGTAAGAAGCTCTTACGACTTTTCAGTCTTCCCATAGTGGTTGTAAAGGGGATATCGGGAATCAGATTCTTGGATCCCTTTGTCAGCAACTGCTACTGTCGCATAAAGTTTGTTGAGTGGAGCCGGCATTAGGGTCGGTTCACACCAGAATGGCAGCAATTGTCAATGTGAAATAATTTATAACTTTATGTTATTAAAATACCAGTATTGCTTGAAAAGCTTCTTGTGCCACTGCCATTGGTGTGAACCGTTCCTTAGGCAACAACAGTAACATAAAATTACGGTTAACAGTATCATGCCAAAATGACTAAGAATACTTATTAAATATAGATATATTTCTTACAGGACGGTTCCATTCATACTGGTTTTGTTGAAGATGTGGACCTCAAATCGGACTTAGCTACTCTCCGGATCCCAGTCAAAGGATTACCAGTCATGAAGCTAGGCAAATCATCTGACATACAGCCCGGCGAGTGGGTTTGTAATCAAGCTTATTTTTATGGGTTAAAAATTAATTGATGTACGGTCCTATCTATCTTTTTAACTTTGACTGGCTTTTACGGTATGCTAAAAGAAAGAAACCTTATGTTTCTTTCTTTTAGCATACCACAAAGATTACATGGGTGGACTTCGGTTTGTATGAAAATGCATAGTTTATTTACTTGAAGTACATTTTTTCAACAAAGTCCACCATTTAGACAATATTGCCCCTCGACTACTAGAGCTACAGCGAGGGAGAGATGTCTCCTACAAGCAACTGTATCTCAAAGATATGTTTTATTGTTACCCCAAATAACCTAGGTATAGAACCCTACATTGACACTATTCACACAGTACAGCTGTTTGGCCCACTTTATGTACCTGTATTTTGGTGTGTGGTACATTATGAAACGGTAGTTTTGTTTTCTTAAAATTTATGCTTTAATACATATTTGCAGGTGGTGGCAATGGGCAGTCCGCTGGCTCTCAGTAACACTGTGACGGCAGGTGTGGTCAGTTCTACTCAAAGAGCAAGTGAAGAGCTTGGTTTAAGAGGTTGGTAATTTTTTTTTATAGAACTTTTTCAAAACACCTACCACTTTTTATAAAAACAACAACCACTTTTCTTAAAATCAACAACCAGTTTTCTTAAAATCAACAACCACTTTTCTTAAAATCAATGACCACTTTCAAAAAATCAACAACCATATTTGTTCAAATCAGCAACCACTTTTCTTTAAATCAACAACCACTTTTCTCAAATTTCAGGCAAAGACATGGTGTACATACAAACGGACGCTCCAATCACGTTTGGCAACAGCGGTGGACCCCTAGTGAATTTAGATGGAGAAGCGATAGGCATTAATAGTATGAAAGTTACATCCGGTATCTCATTTGCTATACCCATCGATTATGTCAAGCAGTTTCTAGAAAAGAGTAAGTTTATACAATTGTTGTTATTTTAAATTGTTGTTACATTGTGTTGTTTTTTTTTATGTTTGAAAATTGAATCTGTTATGTTTATTGTTTTGTTTTTAAATGTTGGTATTGAGGATTGATATACAGGTGGATTTATTTTGTTTATGGTGCATGATATACAAGGTGCTTGCTTTTAGATATTTTTTTTAACTTTTTTATTTATGTGTTTAATATCGTGGATTAATTATTGTGTTTACGATTAACTTAACAAACCTGCAAGGAAAATGCATTTTGTACAAAACACGTAAAAAAAAGCATTATATAAAAACAAACAGTGTGTCAAATAATCTAATCCTTATCAAAATAATTACCTGCATACATTATCTTAATCGGTAGTACCTAATTATTTGATAACATACAAACTTATCTGTTAACTGACTGATAAGAAACTGTTATTTTTTAAAACTGTTAACTGATTATATACCTGTCTTAATTATTGTTTACGTTTTAAGAAAAATATGCTTTTTTATTTTGCAAAAATTGTATTTTATGAACAGAAAGTACCAGCCTTCACTATGTCAAATGTCAAACATTGTAGATAAATAAGAGGCATTTTTGACAGATTGAGATATTGATTAAATTACGATCGTTCCTAAAGGCTAATAAAATTATGTAATGGTTCGCGTCCAAAATCCCACTTTGCAAAGCAGAACCGTTCACCAAAACTTGACGTGAAGTATAAACGGCCGGGTGCTGTACCTACAATACAACATGAGCCTCAGCGTCATAGATATAGAGTCGATTTTTGTTTACCAAAGTACATTTCCATAGTCACTTCACTCGGCAAAACTCGGCTATGACGGAAATACCCGAACCTCTCATTGTACTGTATACAGGGTGATATTTTTTTTTACTCAACACTAAGAAAAAAACAACCGTGTATTTTTTTTAATAATGTCGTTTGTTTTTTTTACTCAATAATAATACAAACTTGTAATTTAGAACGCTCCACAGGGACGACGAAATCGCCGCAGGTGTCGAAGCGGTACCTCGGCATCACGATGCTCTCTCTAACGCCCAACATACTCATGGAGCTTCGCATGAGGAACCCAGAGGTACGTGTTGCTTACTGCTGGTTTTATGAGTTCGCGTTACTGACATGCAAATGTGATAGCTTTACCGACATGTTACTGTGACGTGTAGTGCCAGGCTGGCGACGCTTTTTTTTTTCGTGTATACATAAACTCACGCCTTTTTCCCATGGGGGTAGGCAAAAACCACAGAATGCCACCTGCTACGATCCTTACATGTGTGTATATATGTTTTTTCGTATTCTCATCAAATAACTTCTCCCGCCCTTAGTGTCAGACTTTTCCTGACTAAGAAGGCGACGCGCTGCATTTAAGTTTTCACTTCTGTAGTTAGTCCCTATGACTGCCTATTTTCATTTTAAAATAGAAGTTTTGTTTTTCGAAGTCTTAATAGTATGTATGCAAGTACACATTCCTTCTGTGTGCGTGAGGAGACTCGGCCAATACTGAGCGCTCCCGAGGTTGCACGCACACATAGAAACAATGTGCACACAAAAGACATTTTGTGAAAGAAAGTTGTCCGTAAGATAAGCTTCCTTTGAAGGCTTGCAAAGTCAAAGTCAAAGTCAAATCATTTATTTCAATTAGACCATTAAAAGGCACTTTTGAACGTCAAAAAAAAATAAAACTAATGAATCTAGTTGCCCATTCCAAAAGGTAGTTTCGTATGGAGAAGAACGGGCAAGAAACTCCATACATACTCTTTTAAAAAAACGTATTACATTATATTGTACAATTACATGCATTCCATAATAAAATATGCTAATGTCAAAACGATCTGTTAACAATAAAAGTCACTCAAAGTACTACAGTACGTACTAAGTGCCACGAATTAAGAAATGAAAGCTAAACCAATTGTAATACTTAACACCAATATTGAGATCGAAGATGATCACTTCTAACATTTGAAAGGCAACAAATCAGTGTGTGAGCCATAGTAATCACCAAAAGTAACATTATCGTCTAAGAGAAAAAAAGAAATAGTAATAATAGTCAAAAATAAATTACTTATATAATTTAATTAGCAACCAGTTGATTTTGTCAAGACTAAATTGTCCAGTGGAGCAGGACCAGCATGTTTCCAAGCATTTTTATCTTGGATATAATCCTCTAATTTGTAATATGCTTGTTTACAAAGTGTACTCTTAATCATTTTTTTAAATTTTGTTTCATTTAGTTTGCCTTACCAGTACCTTGCACAATATGCAGTGAATTTTAATGAAATGAATGCATAATGCCGATTTCTGACGATAACACAACAAAAAATGATAAAAAGAAAATACAAAAAAAACCTGAATATTTCAAGCGTCTACCTGCTGCCGTTATCAATATCCAGCAAAAACGAGTAAAAAAAGCACATTCGTTGTATGGGAGTCCCCCTAAATAATTATTTTATTCTGGTTTTTAGTACCTATTTGTTGTTTTAGCGGCTACAGAAATACACAATCTGTGAAAATTTTAACTGTCTAACTATCACGGTTCATGAGATACAGCCTGGTGACAGACGGACGGACAGACAGACAGACTGACGAACAGCACAGTCTTGGTAATAGGGTCCCGTTTTACCCTTTGGGTACGGAACCCTAAAAAACTAATTTAATACAAAAAGTTTTAATCAATCACACTAACTTTATAAGCGTGCTTGACTCTCATTGATTTTTCGTTCGAAAACCGATGGTAAAATAATTATTATTTCCTTTACAGATGCCTACTGATATCGAACATGGAATTCTTGTTTGGAAAGTTATCATTGGATCGCCAGCGCACAAGTGAGTTCTTTATTTAAATATATATTTTTTACTTCGTTTTGTGCCTCACATGACCCAACGATGAAGCCGGCCCAGTTACTAAATAAATTGATCCAGCCCTTTAGAGATGTCAGCAAATCGGAGGGGCCAGTCAGGGTCAATGCCTGCCGGGGCTGCAGGTTGTTCGAAAGAGATACCGCGCATCCAGAACGCATAGAGCACAGGAAGGAATATGGATGGGTTTTAGTCAGTAAAATTCTGACACTCCCTTCCGTCCGGCCCAGGGCAGGGGAATTTATTTGATGATTTCCCAACCGAAAAACTACCGTTTAGAAGTTACAAGAGAATTTGCCAGTATGCAAGATATTTTTCATTTCAAATTTCTAACTTTATTTTACAGTGGAGGCCTACAGCCTGGTGACATAGTGATAAGTATAAACACGGAACCCGTTCGGACCGCTACTGACATCTACACCCTGCTAGAAAACACTACCGGCAGTTTGCGCGTCAACATCGTCAGAGGGCGCCAGCGAATAACACTCACTATCACCCCTGAAATGCACTGACATTCAGACCGTACTGTAGACTTTTTGTAGCCGAATTAATTTTTTAGCAGAGTATTATCTAAGTCTTGTCTTGACAAGTTGTTTGTATGAAAATATTGAACACCCTGTATTTATTAACTGAGCAATCAATCATGATGTTTAATAGTTGCCTTCGTCGCTACGGATAAAAAATTAATAGTAAAAAGAAGAAAATATATTAAAATCGTGTGCCACTTTTACACTGTACTGTTTGTCAAAAATCTCTTGATTTTAAATAAAAGTGGCCCACACTTTTAATAACACAGAATATCAGAACAGCAATTGACAATTTGTGTTGTTTTAAATGAATAAGTTTCTGTTAATCTTGCCGTGTGGAAAACAGGCCGATTTTTCAATCGCTACATATTTTTTTATCTGTGGAATATAAATGGCGGGAGATAACTTTAATCTGTAGAATAAATATGGCGGTTTGGCATCTATTTTCTGCTGTCAACTGTCATAAAATTAGGCAGATAAAAGTTATTTGACGATTGATAAATCGGCTTTATATGAAGTTAATTTCTATTATTTTCGAGAGAGCAGTATGTTTTTGTATATATTTATGTAATATTTTATACATAGTTGTCGATAAGAATGTTTGTATCATATAGAAACAGTTTGTTGAAAATGATTTTGTTTTATTTGGTAATTAATTGAACTTTTCAGATAACTTGCGTTGCCATATTGTCATAGTAACTGTCTTTGTAGGTATTCCAAATATTAATTAATTTATATTAATTGCCAGCCCGCCCCCCCCCCCCCCCCCCTTAAAACTAACTCTAGATACGGTACGCCAATGGTAATGACAATATCATAGATAGGTACCTACATGTATATTGCTAATAATAACCAATCCTACTACTATTATAAAGGCGAAAGTTTGTATGTATGGATGTATGGATGTTTGTTACTCTTTCACGCTTAAACGGCTGAATGGATCTGGATGAAATTTGGCACAAAGATAGATTATAGTCTGGAATAACACATAGGCTACTTTTTATCCCGGGAAAATGTACGGTACCCGTAGGATAACACATCAACTGTGACGCGGACGAAGTCGCGGGCAGAAGCTAGTTGTTAATAAAAAGGAAAAAGGTTTTTTTTTTTCAAAATACTATTAAGTCAATATTTATTTAGATAAATAACTAGAACTTAAAAAAAAATTGGGAAGTCAATACATAGGTACCAAAATTATAACGGGGTGAATGAATAGTAATGCAGGAGTAAAACGCGACGAAACTTTAAGGAATTTTAAGGTTTAAATAATAAGTTAGATGCCAATAAAGGGCACTAAATTATATTTATATTTCAGTACAATAACAGAGTCCTTTTAGCAACAAACTGTAATTATTCCAAATTCACCACCATCACGCCTGTAGGTATTCCCCGAAGGGTTAGGCAGAGGTGTACCAATGTACACCCACAGTTCGCCGGTATATTTAGGTCCCATGTAATAGGGGGCGAGCCTATTGGGCACAAATCCAAACTCCGAGCTGCTGATTCCAAATTCAAAATTCCCTTTTAAAATTTCATTCCGATTTACCCCTCCATTCCCTCCATTTTACGGTACCTACTCACATTTTGTTTACCTCTGAATATTCTTAAACCCCCACTACGAGAATTTATAAGCACAATCCATTTTTCCGTCAACACACTTTTCGAAGCGCGTGATCCACAGAGCATGTCAACCAGTAGAGAGATCATTGGCAAGTTTTTGTTCTAAATCAAAGTCACCAAAAAACGGCGGGGGGAGAGGTAAGAATCGCCTGCTGTGATTGGGTAACGAATTGAAAAACAAATGACAACTGATTATCTAGGGATTCCAAAAATTTACTTTAAAAAACATCGATATCGATAATTCTTTGACTTTTTAGTAGCATAAGAATTTGTTCGACACAGAGATTTCAGATTCGATTTAGAAATAAAACAAGTGTTTATTTACAAGATTTAATCTATATAATCTGTACATACAAATAAATAAATAAAACCAGTGTAGGCAAATATAGAGTAGGAACTGATGTCCTATATAATCGGCGTCTATTAGTTTTTAAAATTTCAAAGCAATCTGATGTGAAATGTCTAGAACATACGACACTACACTTTGTTGGAAAAAAATTATCTCTATTTGTAGCTTTTATCCACATTTCTTTTTTCTTGTTGTTATCGTTGGGAAATCTGCAAATTTTAATGCATATAAAATAGGTTTTCAGAACTGAGGCCCCCTTCTCATGACATTGGCGTTAACTACAGCACGTGAGCAAACGCATGCTTTCAGTCAATCTTAGTCAAAAAATAAACTTTAAAACGTCTGGTTTATACACTGGCCTATTAAAAACATAATTGTCTAGAAATGCAAAGATTCAAAAGGGTTTTATTTTTGAAATTAAATATTTTCATGTTTATACGCATTTGGGGCCAACTTCGAGATATACACTATCCTTAAAAAAACATTGAAATCAGAGTACACAGTAAAAAGCTAGTCGTGGTCAGACGCAAAAAAAATTACGAATTGAGACTTTTCTCCGTTTTTTGGAATCGGTTAAAATACTTTTTCATATAACTTATACTAAATATTGTGTGAAAGGCAGGCATAGATATAGTTTCATACTATTATTTCAATATATTATCCTTTTTCTGCACATCTGTGAGCAAAGCAAAGGTCATAAGCATGTTTTAAAATAAAGCGATAAAAATACAAAAATGAAAAGTTTACGTCGATACATTTTAAATTATATCGATATAATCGTCGCGATGTTGCGAACAACACTTGCGAGAAAAAAGCGAAAAGAGTGCAAATAGGCAAATCAGTGTACCAAAAAGAGACAGAAATGCGATCGTTCCAGTTTTTAATCGTTCCAGGAATATTACTGATTTTATTTTTCATTTTTAATAAAATAATAATAAATGGAGTAGAAAATCACTTACCTGTGGAATGATATCCCAGCTTTTGAGTACCTAACTGGAAGGGGAAGTGCACTTTGCACACCATTTAATAGCACAACTAGGCATTATTTTTCGTTGTATTTGTTTCGAAAATAAGAGCAAGTGACATTAGTACATCAACTTACAATTGCTGTGACAGACCAAAAGACACTAGTAATAGCTTATGATGTGTGACCGCGGTAGTCCCGCATGCGCTCTCTACTGGTTTTTCTGCTCGTTGGCGTGATCCCATGAATTCTGCAGCACTCGTTCTTCATATCGAGGCTAAGATCGCAGGCATCGTCGCATGCTGGAACATGTTCAGCCATTATTGCGGCTAACATTATGGAGGCGACGAGCAGAAGAACGAAAATCTTGAAAGCGGCCATTTTAGTGGTTGTAGAAGTAAATAGAACGTTGAAAAGATGAATTGGTTCTGTAAGGCTTAAGACTTTTGGGTCTCTATTTATACGCATCAACAACGACATTTACATATTTACAGATAGTTTGAAACTGGATTAGTAGTACAAATTCAAAATGATAATATGTAATTAGGTACCTACCTAGCTAATTAATTAGGTACCTGTTTAAGATAATTAGGGTTAGTCCTGTCAAAATAAACGAACACAATTGGGTAGTTGACACCACTAACAAATAATTTCAAGTCGCAACTTCTCTAAAAAAGCACTTTATTTTACCCGTGAAAACCGATTAATTTTCATTTTATTGTAAAATTAGATTTTTACTTACATTAAAATCAATAAATAGTTAGTCAATTGAGTAGGCCGCGTAGTGACGTCACAATGTGCTATTCCCATACAAAATCTATGAGAGAATCGCGTTTTGACAGTTCATAAAAAGTATGTCAATTGATGGTAGTGGATACTACCCAATTGAAAATTTCTTCCATTTTTAACGTAGGTATTGAGCGTTTGCCCTCTAGTATGAGAAGAGATCTACTGCTGGATATAGGCCTCCCCTAAAGATAGCTACAATGACCGGTCCTGCGCTACCCGCATTTGCGTTTTCTTGTGACCGTCACCAGGTCATTGGCCCACCTTGTACATTGAATATGGACGGGGCTGTTGAACTGTTATTGCTGGATAAATGTAGCACATTTGGCATGTTGCAATTATTTGACAGAATTAGAAATTTAAATATTGAGATAATATTGTGAGTTGGCTTGTTTCAGTTTCGGAATTAAGCTAAATACCTACTTAGTCATTACCCTAGAATACTGTAGGTACGACGAAAGAAAGCGGCCTCTTTGTAAAGGCCATACGTATCTACCTACTTATTTTAGTATCCAATTTGCAGTGCGCTAGTGGCAAGGTTGGCGCATTGGCTGAGGATTGGCATTTTTTTTGATGGGACAAGCCCGCCCCTCTATTCCCAAACCACTGCAACTCCTGTAATCTAGCCTCAACAGTGGCGACCACTAGAAAAGTGCCGAGGCAATGAAGCTCGACGAGTCCCGGAGAAACAATAACGACGAGGATTGGCATTGCCTTTGGGAGGATTTTGTATGTCCTGCAGATAGTTGTCGGGCCTGACTGTTTGTGTGGGTGAGTCACTATGTTTGCAAAAGTACTCACGGTACAGGAGAATTCTGTAGGCTAGGCAGCCAGTGATTAAATCTAAGAGTGTAGTTGAAAGAGTTGGATACGATCAGTATCGGTGACGGTCAACATTGCAAAAGCCTGAACGAAGGGCGTCCTAAAGCAGACATTGTTCTTCCGTTTAGGAGTAGGTAGAATATTAAGAGAGATGTGGAATATTTGTTCTGTTAAGTAAATGCCCTGAGTCTGACAGATCCCTCCTCCTGCTTTGGACAGAGGACGTCGACCAGAATTTTCCACCCCGGACCAAAAAAAGTACCAAACCGGACCAAACTGGAATTAACTGGATTTTTCTGTAGTGCCTTAATAAATTAGCAGGGCAAAAAACTGATAAACTAAGCGACTAATCGCTAAGGGCATCCCTTGTGGGGTACGGACCTAGGCTTAAAGCGTTAGCTAAGGAGGACAGCAAGGGATAGTGTGAATCGTATCAAGGTTATGTAGGGGAGGATTTAAAGTTATAGGTAAGCTCAGCGGTGCGAGCTGATTTGGGCTAGGTACCTAGTAGCCCTCTGTGCGGTTTAAAACTTTACTTCCTATTTATATGCTAAAAAACAAGTACCTACCTATCTACTTATTTGTTATAGATAGTAAAAACCAGTTTACCTTGTTTTTCCAAAATGCAAGAGTTTGAATTGCAAAAAAAATAACATTTAAGTATAACATACATTAACATTTACTTGATAATCAATTTGCTATTTTGCCTTACGAAGCTAATCTAATCATATTAGTCTTGAGTGGCGGAAAAGTGGAATGGGCAAACTGGTCAATCAACAAAGTATTTCTACATACCATCACACAGAAGGGTTAGGCAGAGTTCAACCTATCCACACCCACGGTATGTTTTACCCACATTCGCCGGTATGTTTTAGGTCGAATGTAATAGGGGGCGAGCCTATTGCCATTAACCGGGCACAAATCCTAACTCGGAGCTGCTACTGAGAATTTCATGGAAAAACTCAATGGTAACACTTTTTGATCGACCTAGGCATTGAAACCAAAACTTCTAGCGTAGCAGTCGCCACCACTAGGCTAACGAGGCAGTATTTCTATGTAGGATGATAGGAGCAAGTGTCTTTCAGCTTCAGTAATTGTCTTTTTATACTCCTTTTAACGATGGAGAACGCAAGAGCCTAGAAAAAAGTTGTTTCAGGCTTAAGTATCTAGGCGCAGTAGGTAGGTACCTATGTTACGTACGTATAGTTAATTATAATACAAAGTGCAAAGAATAATCAGGCGCCAAAGTCGCTTACCTGCTTAATTTTTTTTGCTTGTTCTTGTCTATACAAATCTGTCAAGGTTTGGAACGAGCAACTAGCTAATAACTCTCTGATTAACTGCCCGATTCCTAGACAGTTCAAAACTGCCAGAATATGGTTTAATTGTAACAAATGGTTTGACTTTGACTTATATAATATGATTCACGCCTGTATTCCCCAAAAGGTAAGGCAGAGGTGTACCAATGTACACCCACAGTAATTCGCCGGTATGTTTAGGTCACATGTAATAGGTCACATAAAATACCATAGTAGGTATATTTACTCTTAGTTCCCCGTATTTAAGAAAACAGATGACACGGGCAACACACTTTGACAATATTGAAAAACTAGGTAATAACAAATTACTCATTAAAATTAAGAGAAAGAAACGTTTTGTTTTGTTTTCAAACATTGGTGTATTTATTTCGATAAATAAGTAGAACTAATAAAAAAAATAGCAATGCAGGAGTGAAACGGGACGAAACTTTAAAGAGATTTTAACATTGAAATAATATAGGTATGTTGTGAACAAGTGCTCTTGTGTCCCTGATGTTAAAATACTGAAATATAATGTACTAAGTATTTAGTGCCCTAAATCGTAACTTTTACTTCAGTACAATACAAAGTTGCATTTGGCAACAAACCATCATTTTTCCAAATTTAAAATCCTTTAGTTTCGTTCCTTACCCTTCCATCCTGATTCTCTGAATATTCTTCTAATACACAATCCATTTTTCCGCCAACACACTTTTCGAAGCGCGTGGTCCCAAAAATTCTGCAACACTCGTTCTTCAGATCGAGGCTAAGATCGCAGGAATCGTCGCATGCTGGAACATGTTCAGCGATTATTGCGGCCAACATAATGGAGGCGACGAACAGAAGAACGAAAATCTTGAAAGCGGCCATTTTAGTAGTTGTAGAAGTAGACTTGGGTCTCTATTTATACGCTGAAACAACGACATTTACATATTTACAGATAGGTTGAAACTGGATTAGTAGTACAAATTCAACCCGCCGGGGCTGCGGGTTGTTCGAAAGAGATACCGCGCCCCCGGAACGCAAAGGGCACATGAAGGAACATAGATGGGTTTTAGTCAGTAAAAGTCTGACACTCCCTCCCGTTTCGCTCAGGGCGGGGGAAGTTATTTGATGATTTCCCTCTAATTAGGTACATATAATTTTGAATTTGTTTTTTTTTTGTAGCAGGAAATCATCACAAACAGTCTAACAGAAAACAGCTAGACAGCTAGGTACCTAATTAGGTACCTAGCTAATTAATTACCTGTTTAAGATAATTAGACTGTTTAAGATTTAAGAAAATTTCTTCCATTTTTTGGAGGTTGGTAATTCTAGTGAGCGTTTGCCTTCTCTGTATGAAGAAGAGAAGAAGAAGACGACGAAGAAGAAGAAGAAGAGGTCGACTTATGCCTGGATATAGGCCTCCCCTAAAGATAGCATTATCCGCTAGATAATGACCGGTACTGCGCTGCCCGCATCCAGCGATTTTCCGTGACCGTTACCAGGTCGTTGGCCCACCTTTTTGACATTATTTATAACATAACTCTAAAAAACTTGCACACTTCGACAAAATTTTGAGTAAAAAACGGCACCACGGACAACTTAAAGAGTCATCAAGTTATTATCGATAGTAGGATCGCCGTCCCACCAGAATGCTCAGACGCAGGCACTCTCCGGACACGGTTGTTTCTTGAGCTACCTGTTTCGGTTTTGGCCGGAGGTCACGCCCGGGTGTTATCACTGTGCGTACAGGTTGCGCGGTGGTTTATGATCGCTCGGCAAAAGTGGAAAGGGCATGCGCCCATTCAATTTTAAGGTCTTTATGAATGAACGATTGCCCCCACTACTTTCCTCGAGCGATCTAGAATCATCGCGCGACCTGTATCACCCGGAAGATACGGTGGAGAATGCGGTGGAGGTCTACCCAGCTTGAGCAGAGCGCCACCGTGTAGGTACCCATAGAGGCGATCCGCAGCGGCGACCTCTTGCGACCTCAAACGTTTTGTGTGCAACATCTTACTGTCTGGGCTGAGCTAGGCTACCATAAAAGCGTGCTTCTATTCTATTCTAATAAATTTTTATTAATAAAATATTATAATAAGAAAAATAAAATAAGTACATTTTGACACCACATCATAGTATTTTCTAAAGGGATAGTAAAGCCATATATCATACACCCTCCTTACACACACATGTACCGTATGTTTTAGTTTACGGTATGCCGCAAGCCCATTACAACCCGGGCACCAATCCAGACTCCGAGCGTCTACAGACAAATTCCTAAATCGCACCGTCGTAACTATAAGCCACCTTAGCAACCATTCGACTTGCTTGGAAGACTATGATGACACAGTATTCAATACTTAATTAGTTAAGTAATATTAGTAGCTAGTAAACAATAAAAAACTTACCCCTTTATAATATTTACTATAATTATAATATTGACCTTTCGTCAATGCTACCTACTTAGGTAATTACTATGATGTTTATCCCAACATGAAGCATCTTTTATTGCGACTTCATGTAACCTGCCTCTAAGGTATGGCAATAGCAAAGCCATACCTTATATGGCAATAAAGGCTATAAATTTCCATATTAATGTAACACGGTGCTAAAATATCAATTATGTAAGTAACAGGCAATAACTGCTAAATTGAACGACCGTGTAATGACATTCTGCGGGTCGTTATTATGAAGAACGTTTGTTTGTAGTGAGAATGGTGTTAATTTAATACTACCTTCTGTCCGCGACTTTGTCGGACTTTTTTCACCCGAGTTAAGTTATGTGTTTTTTTTTTAAGACGGGAAATCATCAAATAACTTCCCCCGCCCTGGGCGGGGCGGGAGGGAGTGTCAGACTTTTACTGACTAAAACCCGTCTATGTACCTTTCATGTGCCCTTTGCGTTCCGGGGGCGCGGTATCTCTTTCGAACAACCCGCAGCCCCGGCAGGCATCGGCCCTCAGTGGCCCCATCCAAGTTTGCTGTCATCTCTCTTTGAGGCGCGCGTGGAACACGAACGCGCCGTCGACACGGTCTGTCGTTATTTAGTGAACGTACGGACGGTGAGTTACCCATTGTTCACCGTCCACAGACCCGCGAGTTACGTGTATGCTTACTGCTTCATTCCCGTGAGTTCTAGTGTGATCTTATATCTATACTATTATAATAATATAGAGATTAGAGATATTATAAAGAGTCAACGTTTGTGTGGTTGTAGGGGATAATCTCTAGATCTACTGAACCGATTTTGAAAAGTCTTTTACCCATAGAAAGCCACTTTATTTATGAGTGTCATAGGCTATTTAACATCACGCTACGACACGTGGGAGTTGAGCAGGAACCAAAGATGTGCAGGTGAAATAAGCCACGTGGACGATCTCGGGGGCAACTGCGCTTCGTTGTCACTAGTACCATTGACAGTTCCATGATGGAACTATTTGTGTTTTTTGTAATCAGATATAGATATAATATTAGAAACAAATAAATTTCTTTCATGATATATATATTACATATATACAATACAGTATAAGTGCTTGCAAAGTACATACTTAATATTTTTTTAATGAGAAATTAGATTATTACATGTCAGATTAGATATTTGTGCTACTAATGTTACTCATGTGTTACTGTGTACTGTGTTTGGGTGTTGTGTTTACTTTTAAGATTTTAGATATTAAGTTGTTGCTGCATAGTCCTTTCTTCTCTCCTATGTATTTTGCTGTACCCGACAGGGTCCATAATTGATTGTGTACTTTTATATTGTTAAAACCACTATGTAGGTACGGTCAACAAAAGAGATAAGTAACCAGACCGTCTAATATAGTTGAAGATTTCTCTCAAACCAGTCGTAGTTTTGAAATGAAATTTAATTTAAATAAAAAACTGTTTATTTTCTTTTATTAAAAACAAAATTCATTAAAAAACTATCGGTTTTTGAAAAAACTTCTATCGGTTTTTGAAAAACTTTGAATTTATTAGACGGTCCGGTTACTTATCTCTTTTGCTGACTGTACATTACGGAACGCAATAAATAATTGAGTATTGAGTAATCACTAGTTGCATTGTAAAAGGCATCTGTAAATAATGGAACTAATGTTGAGTCTTCGTTGTTACTTACCATTAACAGTTCCATGATGGAACTATTGATGTTTTTCTTAATCACTAGTACCATTGTAAAAGCATCTGAAAATAATGGAACTAGTGTTGAATTTTTAATCACTAATTCCACATTATTACTTTAGGCACTTGTGAAATTTTTTAAGCGTTAAAAATCACTAGAGGTAAAGACACTTAGGTTTTATAATAATTTTATTCAATAAAATAAACAAAAATATACCATCACGCCTGTATTCCCCGAAGGGTTAGGCAGATGTGTACCAATGTACACCCACAGTTCGCCGGTATATTTAGGTCCCATGTAATAGGGGGCGAGCCTATTGCCATTAACCGGTCACCGGTCAAGAAACGAACTTTCGGATAGGTTAGTGTATTTTTACACCTTTTATATAAACGTCTAAGTATTGTTGTTTCCGAATGAATCCAGACTAAAAACATAGCATTTTGTATGCTTATCTAACTTTTATATCATTTCCAGCTCTTAAGAACTTTATCAACACAAACTAACTTGGGATTAAACTGCCGAACTCTGAACTTTAGTTAGTCCACTTAAGGATTATACCGAAAACTATTATTAACGTAGTTTCTATTAACACATTGAGGCACCTAGTCTAGTTTAAAGTTAGTATTTTAACGTCATTATGATGCAAGGAACAAAGTTTTCAAACTCTCTCGTCTTTATATTGATGATAATCTGTGGCAATACCAACTTATCGTTTGGAAAAGTAAAGAGATTCAAAATTTAAAATCAGAACGAAATAGTGACCGTTTGAAGAGACAAATGATTGCAAATTTAAAATTCGAACGGTTCAAAAGTTGGAAAAAGAACGATGTAATAATGTAAAAAATAGTTTGTGAAAAAGACTGCATAGCACCCAAAAGTCCGGATTTTTTTAATTTTGACCAACAATTAATCTCAAAATTTAGAGGCATTTTTGACAGATTGAGATTTCTTGATTGATTAGATTGCGATTCTCAAACTTAATAAAACTGCCCCATTTCAGCTCACCCAAAAACAGATGAAACGCTACACTGACTCCTACCAATATAATATCAACGTAATAAAAACAAAATGTGTTCGGAAAGTTTGTTATTTGTTTGTTGTTTATTTCTTGTTGTTTTCGTATAGATTATGAAAATCTGAGAATAATATCTATATAATATTTAGTTGTTAAAATATTGCTAAACTTGTTTTACCAATTCACTTATTGTTTTTTTTTTTGTAATATTTGTTAGACGTTTTGTTTTCTAGTCTTCTAAATTGAAGTGCTATCTAAGAAAACGCTTGTCAAGTCACAATCATTTAGAAAATCATACATACATAAATTCACGCGTTTTTCCCATGGGGGTAGGCAGAATCCACAGAACGCTACCAGCTACGATTCTTACATACTCCTTTCAAGCACACCGGTTACGAGTACTGCGCACTCAACCTTTCTGAAGAACCTCACCAATAACGTTAGGGTAGGTCCTACTAGAGCGTCCCCTCCCGGCATTGCCACTAGTGTTGTAAAAATGAGCGCTGAGCGTCGAGCGCTGAGCGCTGAGTCGGCGCTATCGAGCGTTCAAGACTCGAGCGTGAAACGCTCGAGCGTTTAAGACTCGTGAGCGCTGAAGACTCGGGGTACGGCGCTCGAGTGGCGCGCTCGAGCGTCGAAGCGCGACACGAAGCGGGACATGTAGCGGCTACAGGATGCGCGCTGTGCGAGTGAGACAAATGTACTAGCGACTCGCTAGTACATTTGTCTCACTCGCACAGCGCACACCTACCACCTCGATACTCGCTACTTCGCTAGTAGCGAGTATCGAGGTGGCCATAGCTCAGAGCGACACGCGCTGCTACATCGGTGGACGCATTCAGACTTCGCGCGACCAAAACAAATAATTTTGTTATTGACGCGCGTTGCGCTTATAAAAATGATGAATACTGAACAATTTATTAGTGAAGAACTGAGTAGACCAGCAATATGGATGTCAAAACATCCATATCATAAAAATAGGCATATTATAAAAAAAATATGGGAAGAAATTAGAAAGAAGGAGAATTTATAAACCAATAAAGCATAGAAACCTATATAGTACGTCTGCAGGGCGAACCGTCAGTCTTCAAGGTCACGTTCCTTCGAACACAGCTCGCGAGCATTTAATTTAAAATATGTTTTAATTGAAAAGGATGGCTTGTAGAGTTGTAGCGTGAAGGGATGTCATAGCAATCCAGGCAAACAGAAAAAATGAGATCAAATTACATTTAACAAATAAGTAATTACATTTAATAAATTATTTTTACCTACGTATCGATCATCAAACAAACAAATTAATATTCTAACTTATCTCAATACAGTGTTTCTATTTAAGAAATAAATACCCACATTGCTTTCAATTTTGTTCAAAATGTTATATCATCGTACCTACTCAATAGCGTAAACAGTACCTAGGTACTTACATAAAAAAAAATGTGTACCTACTAGGTACTTACGCTATTGAATGCGATATAACATTTTACCAGTTTCGACAAACGAATTTGGCATTAGGTAGGTATTAACAACTTACCACAAAATCATTTTCTTTAAGATAATAAACTTGTTTTTTTAGTTTCGTGTTCAGTAGGTTGTACCTACCTACGTAAAAAAACATTTTTCACCTAAAAGCCCGTAAAAGTATGAAGGGAAAATTGAACTAAATTTTTGGGTGTTGTGTTCCATTACATTGACTAAATATCAGCTGTCGATACGCGCAAGGGTCTACGACCCTAGTGCGCCGGCGCCGTAGGTACACGCTTGCGTTTCGCCCGCTGCGCAAGTTAGGTAGGGTGGTTTCGCCGGTTAGCGACCAGTTAGCTGGGTTGCCCACTTCAGATGAGGAAAAAAAAATGTTGTTTACACGCAAAATAGTATATGTTAATGTAAATTTGTCCCAAATATAATGTAGTTTGGATACAAAAACATAAAATGCCATACATTCATACAAAAATATTTATAAAATGCTGAAAATGTGAAAATATAGCGAAAACGTCGGTTTACGACCATTTTTATCAGTTTATGACCACCAGTGAGCTGGTTTGCGACCG
Organism: Caradrina clavipalpis; assembly: GCA_932526535.1. Taxonomy (NCBI): domain Eukaryota; kingdom Metazoa; phylum Arthropoda; class Insecta; order Lepidoptera; family Noctuidae; genus Caradrina; species Caradrina clavipalpis. The sequence continues at coordinate 8,083,147 of OW052110.1, forward strand.
CTATTTTAATATGGAAAATATGCCAATAAAACAATTATAATCGCTTTAAATATATTTAAATTTTTTGCCTTTTCATAAAAATAAAAATGGTAACAATTTGGTGTAATGTTTTCTTATAAATTAAAAAAATAACAATCTTACATTTTGTAGAGACTTAGTCACTAGTTGTAATGGAATCAACAATCATTGGTCTAACAATATCCTTAATATACAGTAATATACAGTAGCATAACATTTAAAAATAATCAACATCAATCAATATTAAAAAATAAATAAATTTATATTTTAGGAACCATATTCCGCTTTTCTTATTCAAATTATGATAGTTGACACAAAATTATTTGGGAGCTCCATCTAAAAAAAAATATATACAGGAAAAGTTTTTAACCAGTGCGTAAATTTTTTTTGGTAGTTCAGTGTCAGTAATAGAACACATTTCCGTGTTTAGTTAAAAAAAAATTTTTTAAAAAATTTCATCCTTATCCCAGTTTGAAATAAGCAAAACATGGACATAATCTATTCGCCAAACTATCAATGAAAACTCGCGGCCGCCGCCCGGGCGCATGGCTGGGGTGAGGGGGTGGGGAATGCGCTAGCGCCGGGCCCGCTCGCCCGCCCGCCGTCAGTACGTTCCACGCGCAATTGGTGTCCTGACGTCCGAGCGTTCTTACCCCGCGCAACCCCTGCGCCCTGCGTCGCGTACTCGCGTCGTATCAATCACGAATTCACGATGTCAAACTTTACTCACCGCGAATACTACGAAATGGTGCGAGTGTATTTATTAGGCAACGAGAATCTATCTATCTTCATGTTTATGTTGCATACCTATCTTAGTGCTTCATTCAAGTTTATTATTATGCATTTTGATGGTACTAAGCCCATAAAAGTATGAAGAAAAGTTGGAATTACGTTAACAAGTAACTTCATATCGCAGTCCAAACTAAAAAAGGTCAGTAACCGCACCGCGTAGGTACGTCGTCGCAGCGGCGAGCGAGCGTCGACTCAGCTGATAGGTCCCTACGCACGCGCGGACTCAGCTGATACGCGCGCCGCCCGATCGCCCGACGAGTGACAATAAAATATGTTTTTAAGTAAACATGTTTCGTAAGCGATAACTTTTTTTTTTAGTACTAAGACATATCAAAATAAAATATACGTGTTTAATAAAACGTGTTGAAGTTTATTATGGCAAAATTTACGCACTGGTTAAAAAATTTTCCTGTATAAGTAGTTTGCTTTTTATGACTAAATTTCGTTTTAAACTGAAAAATAGTAATATTTAGTTGTAAGCGGCCGTTATTTCTCTCATACTAAATTATGTTGGCCGGAAACCAACGTCTTTATTTCGCTTACTTTGGTTTACGACCAGCTGTTTAGCTGTTTAGTGCCAAAGTTTGTAGGTAAATTAAACAAACTTCTTACAAAGAAACTGGTGGTCGCTTACCAAAGAACTACAAGGAAAACCTTTTACAATACTGCATTCAAAATTGTAACAGTCCTTTATGAAGCATTAGGATCATATTAATCAAAACAAAATAATGCTGATCTCGTCGGTTTGCGACCATGTGGTCGCTATCTAACGTTTTTCATAAATAAGCATTTCGGTTACCGACCACTTGATTTTATCTTAATAATAAGTTTAAAAAAAGCAAAATACAACTAAATTATAACCCATACTTATCGATTGTACAATTTAAGTATGAAACTGGTGTGTAAAACATGAAATAAGTATTAAAACTTACCTTTGAGCGCCGCGCGCCGAGTTATTTTTTTTTCAAACTTGCGGCACTTCCACCACCACGGAATCAAGACGCGCACTGAGCAATATTTTTTCGGCTCTGGGTTAACCCATTTGTTTCAAACTTTGCAAATTCTTATTTCATAATTATTTATAAAGCACGTTAGATTTATTTTTTATGTATGTTACCTCTACAAATGCTATTTTCTTGATTTAAAGAAACTTAGTCCGTCAAATGGTCGCCTACTGAAGGTGGTCGCGAAACCGGCGAAACGACCCTATGTGAATTGAAGTGACTACTATTGGATCGAGGTCGTTTCCGAGTTTATCGGGGGAATGTATCGGGGTAGATCCTATATTCATAGTAAAGAGTGTGAAATTCGCCAAGTTCTCCCCTTTTCCGGTTAACTGAATAAGACGCGTGACGTGTAGTCTATGTATACTAGAAAGGTTTAGATAGGTAGTTAACTAAATGTAAACAAAACAAACCACGTGACTCATGGATGCTAAACCTTTCACTTCAAATTTTAAAATCGTATTATTTAAAGTCGTATAATAATAGGCTCTAGTCTATATCAGAATTTGAGGAACTATCTGCCACGTTAATAATAAAACGTTCAGTGGTATTATCAATCATTTTATCTAATTTAAACATTTTCTGTTCTTGTTTTATTACATGACCCTCGCAATTTTCAAAGGCGCCTGGTTAATCGACTAAACGTAATACCTGCAATTTTAGTTGCCATACTACATCACGGGCGTACTCTTCAATTTAGCGACGTTATCTAATTCATCGTATCTTCTAAAAGGTTTTGGGAACCTGTCTTTTTAGGCTCTTTACAATAGACAGATTACAAAATATTATACTATTTTACAAAACTAACAAAAAAGTGGTGACCAAACAATGACATCAATGAAGAGTAGTTTACGAATAAATGAATAAGTTTAACATACATTAATAAAAGAGAAAAGTATCGCATCAATCGAAATTAGAATTGATTTTGTTGTAACGTATTTTTAAACAAGGAAGTTTCAACTATAAAAAACCTTTTCTACGATTTGTTTACCTTTAGTTAACTACCTAAACCTTTCTAGTATAGGTTCTTCGACTCAAATCGGCTCAGATCAAAAAAATAGATCGGTAATCATTATTATCGGCGTGTTTGCATATTTCCCATAAGTTATCATTATTTTATTTATTGTTTTGCGTTCATAATGTCGAGTCAGTCGAAAGTTTCTCATGAAATGGAAAACGATAGCGTTATCAATATCATTAGTGATACTGAGAATGTACGAGATGAGAAGTTAGAGGTGAATTGATCTTGCAGAAATTGCAACCATCTTAGATCCCCGTTTGAACAATTATTATTTTATGAATAGAGGTAAACCAGAACCTTTAAAATAACTGAAATAAATAACAAACTTTGTCGAGACTCGCGCTCAAGGTCGACTCGAGCGTCGAGTTCGGCGCTATATTGAGCTTTTTTTTTCTAAACGGTCGAGCGTTGACTCGAACGTTTCTAAACTGCTCGAGCCGAGCGTTGACTCGAGCGTTAACTCGAGCGTTGACTCGAGCGTTGACTCGAGCGTTGACTCGAGCGTTTCTAAACTGCTCGAGCGTTGACTCGAGCGTTTCTAAACTGCTCGAGCGTGGACTCGAGCGTTTCTAAACTGCTCGAGCGTGGACTCGAGCGTTTTAGCGCCGACTCGAGCGTATTTACAACACTAATTGCCACTCACATCTGCCATATAAATCCCTTTTGTTAGTCGCCTTTCACTCATCCTCTCAACATGACCAAACCATCAACCATCAACGGGAGAGATGTCGCTAGCGGCGCAGTAAACACTAAGCTCGTATATAAAAATTCTAAAAAATTGTTTACCAAGTGATATTTAAGTAAAGAACTAGTGCAAACTACGAGTTAACCTGCAATTAAGCTTGGACAGTGTTATCTCCGAAGACTTTCAGTGTAAAGTGGAAAAAAACTACAAAAACAATATAAGTGATACAATAACAAAAACTTTGTAAATACAAAAGTGAGAAGTGTTGTATGGCCATACTTGGTTCAATATTTGACTGTTTACCATATTCCCGTTAACAATCAAGCTGTTAAACCTAATTACGATTAAGTTTTTATAAAAAACAGAAACAAAAAGCGGTTAAGTGGATTTAAATTTTGAACTTTGACCCCAACAACTAGCGCTAGTGAACTCGAGTGGTGAATAGACGAACTAATAACTTGTGAAACAACTACCGCCATTACAGCCCCAAGTGTTCAATAAACTAACCATCTGACACTGATATCATTCACTCATTTGCAACACTACTGCCACTATAGCCCCTAGCGGGCAATAGACGAACTAGAATCAGTGCTACCAACCGTCCATAGATAAATTTTGTACTGGTAACACTTATTAATTTTCTATACTACTGCCATTGCAGACCCTAGTGGGCAATAGCCGAACTAAAAATAAAGAGCCAAATATTTAAAATTTGAAATGGCTTCTACACCTACTTGCGCTGGATGTAAACAAAAGTTACCTATAAGGGAAAACATTATATGCGTTCTTTGTAAATGTAGATATGATTTCGAATGTGCTGGTGTTACCAAAGATTCTAAAAAGGTAACACTAGAAAATAAAAACACCTGGAAATGCCAAACATGCATCTGTAAAATACCCAAGACAGGAAACACTGATACGCCTTTGCGTCCCCCCAGAATACTTGATACAAACAAATGTCAATCATCACCCTCCGAGGAAGCTAACGTTACTTTAAGAAGAAAGCCAAAAGATTCCGACAACGACACAATTTGTTCAGAAGATCTCAGCTTCTTTGGTGATACCATACCCACAGAAAAACCTGATAAAGTTAATCTGGAAAAAAATTTAACACTACAAGATTTAAGTGAAATAATAATTACACATCTGAAAGAAAATAACAAATCTATTGTACAAGAACTACAGAAAACTATAAACACAGAAATATATAAAGCAATTCATGAATTTAAACAAGATATAGATTATAAAACAAATACCTTAACAATAGAAAATTCCCAAAGAAAGCAAGAAATAGTAAACATAAACATAAAACTAGAAAAACTACAAACAGAAAACGAAAATCTGAAAAAAGAAATAAGGACGTTAACTACAGAAGCTTCTAAAATACCAAATTGTCTGCAAGTAAACCACCATAGAAAGATTGTGCTCTACGGCCTGGCGGACTACAATAAAGAGCCTGAAAATGCACTCCACTGTAGATTGGTTGAACTGTTTCGTGAAATAGTAAACGTAGACGTTTCAGCATATATTGAAGATCTGTATCGTATTGGAAGACCAGGTGGATCTAAGAACCGACCACTCGTCATCGAATTCATCAGCAAGAGAATGGCAAAATATATTATAAACAATCGAACTTTCTTTCAAGGAACTGGACTATTCATTTCAGAATTTTTAGATAAAAATGAACGAAAGTATAGAGCACAAATGCGAGAGGAACTATTTACGGCAAGAAATAACGGATCGCACGCAGTCATCAGAAATAACAAACTATATATAAACGGACAATTATCTAAAATAAATAACAGCATAAAGGAATACGCACATAACACCCAAAAACAAGTAATAACATATAACAACATGACGCAGCCCTGCACTACAAACGAAACTGATGAAACTGAGAACCAGACATTTCGTAAACAACGAACAACCATTTAAACTATTGTTCCAAAACATACAAAGTCTTAATAACAAACAAGACATACTTGAAGCGTTTATAGACGAACATCCATCCTACAAAGCTATATGCCTTTCAGAAACATGGCTAACTCAAGAAAGACTAGACCTCATACAATTTAGTGGATATAAATTTGCTTCGTCATATTGTCGCAGTACTAGAACCGGAGGCGGCGTATGTATACTCCTACAAGACTATATTGAAAGCATACAGAGGGACGACATCACCGATAGGTCTGCAGAATATATAATAGAAATATGTGCCACAGAATTACCAAAAGAAAACTTATTAATCATAATTATATACTGGAATAGGAGAGAGGAGGAAGTTTTTTATGAAAAATTAAAGCAACTATTAAAATACATAAATAAAAAATACTATAAATTAAATATAATAATATAATACGAAGTCGCAGACATGAGGTAGTCAATAAATAATTGCGATGACTCAATAAAACTTCAACCAGAAGAGATTTATACGGATTGTGTGAATGACAAACAAATAAATCATCCACATTAGAATTCGGGGGCCGACTTCAAGACACATGTCTCCGAGACACACAGGGCGCGCAGGGTCCAACTTGTGATATATTAGGGACATAATAAATACATACATTAAGATCTAATTTATTTGCCCTACATGTCCCGCGAAATATGTGATCCAGGGCTATGGATTAAACACCGGTCTGATTTTGTATAGGTTAACATTCGATATGAAATTTTTTCTACGTTTTTATGGAATTTATAGTTCAATATCAGGTAGGACTTATAATCTTTCTGACTTTAAATACTATTATTATGCAATGTGGGACATTGCAGAGCAAATTCTTCTTCTCATACAGAGGAGGCACGAGCTCTGATCACCACGCTTGCTAAAGGAGTATTTCAGACGTATATTAATTACAAAACGACACATTTAAAATCTTTAATTTAATGCAATGTGCCTTTACACTTCCCGTGCCCACAGATTTATAATTTTTTTGACTGATTCCTTGACTCGCTCGAATAGCTCTCACACTAGTAAGATGACGCGTTTCGAGTTTATTCTTGAAATTCACTAATATTTTGAAGAGATAAAATTATTTGTTTGTTTGTAAGAGGTAATGTCTGGAATTACTACTCCATATACAAAAAATGTTTCATTGATGGAAAGCCACACTATTGTCGAGTGTCACAGGACAGGGTCCATAATTGTTTCTATTTATTATCACCCACCACCTGTATGTTCACATTATGGAATGCAATAAAGATTTGAGATTGAGATTGAGATTGATAATGAATTTAGTGAAACTTGACTTCAAAGTAAACAAAATCGATGACAGAATATAGTTTTTAATATTGCTGACAGATCATTGCAACTCTCAAATTCCAGCAATATTTTTCAATTTTCCAAACTTTAATATACGGAACTTTCTGAACATTTTTGGCACATGCTCGCTGTTTTCGGACGCAGTTTCAAGTATCTGAAGTATGGGTAACTGAGAATGGCAATAGATTAGCTTTTTTGGCACCTGAAGTTTAGGTTAACTGGTCACCTGATACTGGTGTGACCTTTGACCTTAGACATTCTTTCTTTCAGGACATTTAAGATTAATGTGGCTCTACTTGAGGCGCTAGCTGACACGTTTTATAAAAGTTATGACGTCAGAAAAGAATAGGATCGAAATGATTACGACCTCTTGATTTTAAGAAAGCGTGGTTTTTCATAGTTTTTTCTTTTCTGTGTATTTATCTAACTCATGTATAGTGTGACCATTACGAGGGGGCCATTGGTTAATTGGCCTGTCAAGATTGAGGTTGCGAGTTTGACACCGGGCAAATACCTGACTTTAGTGACTTTTTCAATTTGTATTTACCTTCTAAGTTTATCTTGGACGTCTCTGACATCGGTGAAGGAAAACATCGTGTTTAAACCTAAACTTAAAAATAGTATAAGTCTTAAATCGCCAATCCGTGCTGAGCGAGTGTGATGATCAATGCTCGTGGCTTATATGTATGAGAAGAGCCGTTTTCCTTCATCATCATCATCATCATCTCAGCCATAGGACGTCCACTGCTGGGACAATAGGCCTCCCCCATAGTCTACTGCCACTTTAACTTGCTAATTCGCTAGGCTATGTCGTTAACACGTAATTGGCTGCTATTATAATTTAAAAGGCTGGTATTATTATTATTTTCCACCGAAATTGTGTATTTTGCTTTCTTATGACGTTTTTGAAACATATTTACTTAACAATTCAGCCAAAATACAATATCCAAGACGTGTGAAGTAAAGTTATCCTCAACTTTAAATGAAATAGAGGCGCAAACGTTACAAACTTTTAACAATAACGATACGAAACACGAGAAACACTATAACGTTATTGTTATCGTTATTTTAACTTCGTAACGAGTAAGGTATTTTAGGAGAGCTGAAAAGTTGAGCTTTTAGTTATTGTAATTAGATATAATATGTTCAGGTGTAAAGTGTTACTTGTTGGTGTATCAAATAATTGGTGAATTAGAAGAAAACTTTAAAAGAGATTTCAGTATCTAATTATATAGTTTGTTTCCAAAAACCACTAATATATTTTAGTGCCCTTTTGGCAACAAACTATATTATTCCTATAGTAATAGGTGACAAACATTTTGCATCATACACAAAACCTAGAAATTTTCAAGACTGTGATGGTCCTATAATACTTTTATCATATAACAATAATTGTATATAACAAAGGGTAAATAACACTGAATAGAAGCCATACAACAATTTTACCACAAAACAAAACACATCTTTTGGACTCGAAAGTCTTTAAAAAACTTTAGCAGACTACCACCTCTCAATTCCACCTCACAAAATGCACTACAAAAAGGTCTACAAAACAAAAACAGCACGATCTTAATACCAGTCCATTTAGTAACAAAAACAGAGCAAGTGCAGCAATAAGTGTAACGCAGTGGAAGGCTGTGGGAGCGTGCTCGGCGGTCGTTAGTGACGGGCGCGGGAACTGGCTCAAATGGACAGCCTTGCAAACTTGCAGCTCGTGCGGTCTAGCTCCTATTTCCTACTATTTATAGGGTGTAGTTTTGCATCGTTTTAAAATTTCAGGAGGTTGTCATATCTTACTACCTTTATACATGCAAAAGTTTGGGTGAAAAGGCATTAATCTTACAACCATTAAGATGCGAAAGTGCAGATGTTTATTTATGAAATTTGTGATAGAGATTGTTTATTCTTATATACTAGGAACATTTTGGGTTCTCGTGCTATAATATATCAACTGTGATGCGGATGAAGTCGTGGGCATAAGCTAGTATACAGGATTTTTTTTTTAACCAGTGCCTAAATTTTGCCACAATAAACTTCAACACGTTTTATTAAACACGTATATTTTATTTTGATATGTCTTAGTACCGTGAAACCTGCTTACTTTGCCACTTTTTCATGTGTCAAAAATTTTCATTCGCTTTAAAAAAAAAAAATTATATGAAAACATAATGAGTAACCTACACCTAGACATAGCAAATTTCATGAAAATTTATATTATTACCAAATATCTATTTCATTAGTGTAAATTAAAATATTTTAAGCATAAAAACAAATATGGCAAAGTCAGCTGTCACTTCTGGTAAATTTGCCATATGAAAATAAAAATGAAATTTTTGGAGTTTAAGAGGTTAAAAAGTAATATATTTGCACTCTTCCTATATCCCGTAAAATAAAAGTGAAAACTTTATGCTATTTAGCACTGGTGATTTAACTCTCTAAGAAGGTGGCAAATTCACCAACCTTTCCAAAATATTTCATAGTAAGAAGAAGTTAGGGTTAGGGTTGTCAAATAAAAATGTTTTCATAGTAGGAAAAATTTAATAAAAGTAAAAAAAAAACAATCAATTTTAATGAGATCAACACGCACAATTATTCGTTGTGACTAGGTATTTATTAATATAGGTTGTTAAGTACCTACCTGCCTAGCATCATATTTAACTTCTAATTAGTTAAGTGTTTTACATAATAAAACAAAAAAAAAATGAACTATTTATCACGTAGCAAAGTCTTTCAATTTTTTAGTTATTTAGAAGAAGCAACATTAAGCATAACTTAGCATAATCAGTCTCTAATGTTCCCATAGCAGTCGGAGATATAAATATGTACCTACCTACCTATAACAAATCAACGACCTAGTAAATTATTCATATAGGAAATTTGAATTACCCAACAATATAAAATATTTTAAAAAAAGGAAAGCTTAAACCTAATACCTAGTAACTATAAAACACTGTTGTACCTTAGTACTGTACATTGTATGTCGGTACCTAGTTATTCATTGGACATTGTACTTAGAAAAATCAATGTTGTTAAATTTGAATTTCCCTCGACGACCCTCTTGAGGGTTAGTCAATACCAGCTCCACATCTGAGTCTAGTATAAAACTAATATCATTCACGTCTGGCCAGTAAAAAAGATCCCCCTTCCTTCTCATAAATTTGACAAGCATTCCGGAACCTTCAGTTAGTTCTAAAAGTTTGCCTACATAAAACTTATTTGTTTTTAGTCCACGAAATTTAACTAAGAGGAAACTGCCAATTTGATGCATTAAGGTATCAATTTGTTTTGTTTCTTCGAAGTTATTTTGTACAGTATCTTCTATGGTATCTTCCTCCACATCACATGGTTCTGATTCAGAAATGAACGGCCCTTCATCTGAAGAATCTCTTAAAGAATAATCATCATTGCTTTCATCGGTTTCTTCTTCGGTTTCTTGAACTAATTTTCTTTTTCTATTACAAGCTAAAGGCAAGTGAAACATTTCTGCAGAGGTGGATGGTACTGGATTATTATAATCAATAAATTCTGATGGTTCTGGGCCAATTTTAAGTTTTTTATCAGGCAGTTTACACTGATTAAGTGATGAAAATATATTGTGAGATTTATCTATTTTGTGTAATTTAAGATTACTTTTATCCAAATAGAAAGCGCAATTCAGTGGACTATACTTGATTTCAGATAATATTGTAACTTTTTTTTCACCTGACTTTACAGTAGATTCAGGTCCTGGTGTAGATGTTGTAGCGGCAGTTTCATTTTCAGACGCAAACCAAGGATGATAAGTTTCTGTCTCAGGTCCTGGTGAAGGTAACAATGCAGTAGTAATTTCATTTTCAGGTGTACACTTACGATGCATCGTTTCCGATTCGGGTTCTGGTGTAGACATCAAAATCATAGGCGTTTCAGGTTCAGTTGTAGACTTAGGATGATTCAGAGCTTTAAACTCACGCTTTTCCTTGAGAACCATTTTAGTAGAAAGTTTTTTAGCGTTACTTTTTTTATTCGACATCAACAGTTCTATTTCTTCGGAAGAAACCGAAGCACCGGGTGTAATGTTGACTTTTTTATTTTTTATTTTCCTAATAGGATTTACTGACCGGGTTTCTTTTAAATAGTCTAGAAGCGCGTTGTCAACGGTATATTTGGTTTCTTGTTCGTAGTCAGGAAGTTTCCTTAATATTTTATTAGGGTTAAAAGGTACTATCCCGGTAGCCCTAAATCCAGAGATGATATTTTCTTTACTGGTTATCTCTATTGCCTGTATTAAAGATTTAAGCAACACTGGAAAATGAGATTTATTGAGTTGCGTTTCTGACGGATTCTCATGTTTGTAGGTGGTTAAAATTTTGCGCCATTGCTTTTTCAGCGGGCCGAAAAATGCGACATCCAAGGGCTGCGAAATGTGTGTGGAATTAGGTGGCAAAAATGCGAACCTTATATTTGTTTCTTCGCATAGACGTATTATATTAATGTTTAAATGGCTTGAAAGGTTGTCGCCAATGATTAATTTCGGCCCTTCAAGCTTTTCAGCCCATGGTATGATAATTTTCTGAAACCAATCTTCGAACACGGTGGCATCAAACCAGCCAGATTTTGTCCGATTATATCGGGCATCGTTTGGTCCATTTTGACACCACGAGGTCCACAAATGCTCTGCCTTAAAAACAGTATAAGTAGGCAAGAGTGTTCCATCTGCCACCGCTGCGAACATTATTGAAATATTGCCTTTGGTGTGATTGAGTACTCTTTCAGGATACTTTACTTCGCGCTTAAAGATGCACTTGGACGATCCAGGATTATCCGATAGATTGGTTTCGTCGTAATTGAGTATATTACTTTTGGGTATGTCTTGTAAAGTATTTCTTAAATTATCGAAATAAATGTTAAATTCATCTGACGTTTTTGCAGCCCGAACCCTTTTTATATTTTGTGCAGCTCTTACTGTTAATTTATCTTTGTGTCGGACCAGAAATTTATTTATCCACCACTTTCCTGGCGGTTTATTATTAAAAATATGTTCTCTATTGTTACCTTTAAGGTAGTTGAACACAACGAGACTTAGATCGAAACGAGATAAAGGAGCTCCGAAATCACCTGCTGCTCTCAGGACATTAACAATATTTTGTTCTTCTGATTCAGAAAGTCTTTGCTGTCCGCCTGGCTTCCTACTATGCTTATTTTTTACTTTATTCTCTATGGTTCTGCGTGGTATGAGAAACCTTTTTTCAGCTTCAAGGGATGATATTTCTTTTCTGCTAACTAAGTCCACAGCAACTTCAAGCATTTCCGCAGAATATTCCTTATATGCTCTGTTCCCTAACAACGGTCGGCGGCGTCGTTCTTCCATCTTCTAAAAAAGGAAAACTAAATGTTCATTTTGTACACAAGGTACTCATGAAATTAACCCAAAGGTAAACTGGATAGCGACTACAACATTTAATGACTTTTATACGCCCATCAATGTTAAACAGTGTCTAGTTGAATCATTTTGGACCATTTACAGGACTTGTGAAAGTCAAAAGAAGTAATTGCCACGATCTAAAATATTATTTCCAATGGAAACAACATTTTAGATGGAAAAAGAAATAAAAAACATGTAATAGAAAGTATCGTGAAATTGCAACGCTATACAGTATTTGCGCAAATAACTAAATCACTTCACATATTTAATTCTTACTGTCCCAAAAAAAAAACAAATACTTTTTAAATTACCCACCACCCTGTCTACCTTTTGTAAAACAACCTTCATTTAAGCACATGCACTGTGTATTTCATATCTGGGTACTTACAACGACAATTTAATTAAAATATGAATCATAAGAAATTTTGTGGCAGCCCTAACCTCCTACAAAACATGGCAAAGTCACCATCACGGACGTTGCGGTTGGGGTTGTTGAATTTACCAACACCAATTACGAACTACAGGTAGCTTGTAGCACACTAAATCAACTTTTATTTAGCTAAAGAACATTATGCTAACATAATATCAAAAAAGTACTTACGTAGGCAATGCTTTTCCCGTTTGTTTTTGTAAAAGTTCCGGAGCACTAAGTTTTACGCCACCAACATTCGAAAAAAGTAACCGCCGAAAATTACATCTCAAAAACAAGCTGGGTTGCCACATCTCATTCAGTGTTGCCATTTAACTCATAAATTTTACCATAAAGGCGTATATACATGACAAAAAACTGTTATTAAGATGTAACTACACTTTTTCCTTCAGAAGTTGGCTATGGCAAACTCGGCAACCGTTGGCAAAGCTAGCAGGTTTTACGGTACTAAAAAAAAAAGTTATCGCTTACGAAACATGTTTACTTAAAAACCATATTTTATTGTCACTCGGCGCTAGCGCATTCCCCACTCCCTCACCCCAGCCATGCGCCCGGGCGGCGGCCGCGAGTTTTCATTGATAGTATGGCGAATAGATTATGTCCATGTTTTGCTTATTTCAAACTCGGATAAGGATGAAATTTTTTTTTAATTATTTTTTTAACTAAACACGGAAATGTGTTCTATTACTGACACTGAACTACCAAAAAATATTTACGCACTTTTTAAAAACTCTTCCTGTATAATATTTTATTAATGCTAAAGTTTGTAAATATAGATGAATAGATGTTTGTTACTCTGACATGCCCAAACGCCTGATCGGAATTACCCGAAACTCCTCACACGTATAGATATTTTTTGTTCAGTTTTTATGCAACAGTAGGTTAATTAATCCAAAATTTTATGTACACGAAGTCGCTGGTAAAAAATAGTAGTATCTACTGTTTGTACCCCCAGGCTTTTAGAGCTTACACAAGTGATATTTTTGCAGGAATCCGCACGTGCTAGCGAATTCAAAAATGTGCTACATCGGCCGTAGCTTTACACAGCTTTACTTCTTTTTGTACAAGCAGACGATGCAACAGTGGGACGTGAAAATTTCATTTTTGCATTCGCAGCTCTGAAACCTTTGTACAGTTTATGCCTAAGAATGTTTTTCAAAATTTGACCTAGGATTGAAGGCGAAATTAAGGTGCAGGAATGCTGATACAAACTCGATGTTGTATCAATGTTACGCGAATGTTAATAACTAATATATACCATCACGCCTGTATTCCCCGAAGGGTTAGGCAGAGGTGTGCCAATGTATACCCACAGTTCGCCGGTATATTTAGGTCCCATGTAATAGGGGGCGAGCCCATTGCCATAACTAACCATGTTAATAACTCTTCTTTAAAAAAACCCCTTAAACCGCCTCTCTCTTAAGACGAGTTTCAACCGCATACCGAGACCAAAAGCATATTTTTTAAATGTGGGTGGCTATTTTTAATTAATACTAATAGAGACTAACCAAGTACGTAAAAGTTATTATAAACCCATGTATTGTGCTAATAAAGGTGCACTCTCATAGTCTAATCGGACGGTAATCAGACACAATCGGAGAGAGGCGCAGGAGCAACGGCTGTTACACCACCAACTTCCAAACTTTGGGTTAGTACTAAGAAATTCGTTATTTAAAAATCCAATAATATTTCACCCGACCTGGAAATGTAATCCAGGATTCCACGCTCAGCAGTCGCGCTTGCAGCCAAGGCACTAATGGAGCAGTTATAATGTAGATATCGTCTGTTAAAAAAGTATCTACGACAATCCATAGTCACATAAAAACCTGCAGTATCATCGCCTCCAAAATCCTAAAAGCAATGGAGAAATTTTGCTCAGCTGATGTGGAGTAAAATATATGGTTCCTCTTTTTTTAATAATAAGAACTTTCAAAGAAACTGACAACTACGCATAAACAAAGAAGGGGAACACCATTTCGAGTTTTGTTCATTTCGCAAATGATGATTGATGAACATTTTTATGAATGTTCCTAGTAAAATATGGACTGTGAAGGTAAAAAATACTGAAGTTTTGTGAGCAATGTTTTCAAAGTTTTACTTTGTGTATTTCATTAATGAAAGTGAACGCGAAAAGCACGTGGAATTCGCGTTCCAAGTCAAAGTCTAATCATTTATTTTAATTTGGCCTTAGAAATTTACAAGCTTTTATGCTTTTAGATACTACTAGGTTTTGTCTGCGATTTCGTCCGCGTCAAATTTTATATATTATCCCATTTCCCGTTTCTTTATCCGGGATAAATCATATGTGTTATTCTACACTACAATCTATCTAAGTGCCAAATTTCATGTAGATCTGTTCAGCCGTTTAAGCGTGAAAGAGTAACAAACATCCATCATATTCATTATATATATTATTATTATTTTGTTATCATTTTATTATTATTAATTTTCATTTTTATTATTCATCATATTTATCTATCCATCCTCACAAACTTTTGCTTTTATAGTATTAGTAGGAAGTAGGATGTATCACAATTCACAGTCCCTTTTTAAATTATAGACGAATGAAACTGAATTCTGTTAGCTTACACAGGGAGGCCCGTATAACGCTTTTCAAAAGAACATTTTGGAAGACTATTTTCATGGGCTTCCTACAACACTCCCATATGTACACGATGTATTGTAGTTTAAGAGCTAGACATTTATAAAAAAATCTGAAAAATTCTTATCTGACTTCAGATTTAGTAATTTTTCATCGTTGCATTTTCTTTAAATAAATATTTCTAATCATTACAGTCTTGTTTGCGAATGGTACAAACTGCCTGTCTAATCATCACTCAAAGTATCTAAAATTAAGTTCAAAGGGCAAAATTGCTTGATAGAATTCGTACAAATTTTCAGTCACTCAAAAACAAAAACAAAAGAAGAGTGGTAATGACAGCAGACCCCTTCCTTTGGACGGACCCTCAGCTTTTCAAAACAATACAAATTATCGGTATTTTACAGGTCGTTATTCGGTGCAATTGAAGCTCGAACATGATAAGGCAAAAATATCAATATTATTTATTCAAACGAAAGCTAAAACTCACTCTTATTATGTGTTCAATGTAATATGAGCTCTATGTCGTGTTTAAAATTTTACTGCGGAAAACAATATTTAAACCCCTTCTAGAATTCGCCTGAATCTATACAAATATTATAAAGCGCTTATCTCAGGAACTACTGGTTTGAAATGAAAAAATCTTTTTGTGTTCGATAGTCCATTTATCGAGGAAGCTATAGGCTATAAGGCACCAAGAGCTAGGAGAGGAGCAGTAACCGAAAACGTACCTTAAACCGGGTGGAAAAAAACCACGCGGTTGAGATCGCTAGGAGAAGCTAGAGTTAGGATAAAACATACAAATCTTTCGGACAGATTGCTCTTACACACAACCTTTGTAGTACCTACAGAATTTCTCGTTCTTCAATAAAAATCTGCTTCAAAAATCCCCCCACATATCCAACTGGCCTTAATCCGTCGCCAATAATCCCCACTGCACATTGACACATTACTAATTAATGAAACGTATAAAATTCTTCATAGTCAACACGGATATTGCCGCATCCATTGAAACGTATGTGATGCGTAGGGTTACCACGGTTTTGAAATATGAATATGCAAATTACAAATATTTATTAACGTTGGTGTTTAAGTAAATTATTTTAAAAACCGCAAACCAATATGTAAACGTTCATTACGAGGGGAGATCAAAAAGTAATGAGAATCGGTTACTTCAGGTCCGCATAAAAACGCAA
This sequence comes from Caradrina clavipalpis, assembly GCA_932526535.1. Lineage (NCBI taxonomy): Eukaryota > Metazoa > Arthropoda > Insecta > Lepidoptera > Noctuidae > Caradrina > Caradrina clavipalpis. Next base: position 8,099,555 of record OW052110.1, read on the forward strand.
AAGAAGTTTTTTTTGCTTACTTATGTACTCACAACTTCAGCCTAAAAAAATCATATACATGTCGCATGGAGGGTGGCCGAGGTGCGAAGCATTGGGTCTTCTTCACGATCCGACATTATTTTAAATGAATGTGGGCACTGTGTGAGTACTCGAACAAAAATACGGTTTAAACTTTGAATGTCTTTATTTAAGGTACAATAACAAAAGTAAAGTCGAAACAAACACGTGCGTTGGTACTGAGCGTCTGCCAAGACTGTCCGAACTAGACTGAGCCAACTTCGGTCTTAGCTGCATCCCCTCTACCGACGATCGTGTCCAAGCGGTGGGGCGCGCTTGCGTTTCTGATCACGTGATGCTTAGTTGCGAATTGAATGGATAGATGGCGCTGTACGTTGTACAGTAGCGATATCAATCCACGACACGGCCATCCCTGACTAGCACCCGTCCTCGGGTGTAGTACCTGTGGACAAAATACACTCAGAGAAAAATAGCTCGGCTATCCTGCCAATAGAAACTAAGTAACTCATTTTTACTGCAAATCTGCGTACACACAATAACCAACTGTTATGATTTACAATGTCCTGTCATTAGGGTGTCTACACAGTGCTTCCTGCACAACAAGTGATTGGAAGAGATCCGATCAACAAAGCAATCAACGGAAAACTATTTCCACTAATTTGAAACTAATCTCATAGGCAATGCATACTCGACTCAATAAAACTTTCGTCACAATCTGTGCACCAACACAGATCAGAATCGCACCAACGATTCTTTTCATGCTCGCTGCCACATGTGCTACAACACATGAGACACTCTGTGCACCAACACAGACCAGAATCGCCCCAACGATTCTCAAAACCTCTTGCGCAAAATGTGCTACAACACATAAAGCGCTCTGTGCACCAACACAGACAGAAATCGCACCAACGACTTCTCACAGACCCATCGCCACATGTTACTCATGAGGTGCGGTCAAGAGGTTTGAGTATGAGTACACACGCCATTCTTAATCGGATGTGGTTTCACTACCACAGTCATCAACTATGACATCTAACTCTCGAGGCACTTGGTGATCGGGGATCTTTCTCACACGGTCATGGGGGTACTTGTACGTTCGCTTAGAGTCAAGCGCCTTAAGTAGGTATCTATCCCCGTCTAATACCTCAATAATCTTAAATGGGCCTTTCCTCATTTTCAATCAAAACATAATCATTAATGGCTAACTTAGAAACCTGAGCCTTATTTTTATCATAATTAGCATTCTTTACGATATTCTGGGTCGCGTGCTCTCTAGTCTCGTCTAAATTAACGTCAAAATACTTCAATCAACAACAACATCAGTGCTCTCACTAGCACTATCACTTTACTGACTACTCTCGTTTATTGTCTTAACGGGAACCTCACAAGTAAACAATCTGAATAAACTTAAAAAATAAAGTTGTGAATGCAAATTATCAACGCTTTAGCGGGTAAATTTACTAACTTTGTAAAATTGGGAATCATTGAAAATACAATAATCATTACCATGTACCATACCATACCATACCATGTGTCATGTACCATACCATACCATGTGTCATGTACCATAGTCGTTCGAAACCTTTAAAACCACGGCTCTCCAGCTGACCAGCAATCGCATTGCTCTCACACATCCAGCGCATGGATCAGTACGCATCCACCAAGTGGATCGCCGGTGTGCATCATCCACTGACTACGCACTACGGTCTTTCCAGACCACGACCTCGTGTGTTTAATCTGTAACAAGTAAAACAGCGCAGTACATACCGTTCGGTCACTCCTGTCACAAACTTAAAATAACTTTAGAAATGAAAACGAATTTCTTATCACAAATTTAATTAATTAAACGATTAGATCAACAACAAATACTAGAGCAATTACTACATCATACATAGAGCATCATAAGAACGCAAAGCAGGAATCTTATTCGTGGCCTGTGGCATTTCCTTAAGCCCTTCCAACAAACCTCGCGTTTGTTTCATTCAATTCTCTTGAATGCCGAGTCCCACGGACCCTTTAGTCTCTACGAGACCCGACCTCCGTCTGTGCCACCCGCACACCGCGTATCCACGGACTACTAAAAGCAGATACCGACTTCTAACGGACTACGGCTACGAAATGGCAACAGGTACGGTCCGACCAGCCGAACTAAGATTCACCACTATCACACGGTTCAACATCTTCTACTTCTAGAGGAACTTGGCACTCAGACATTCGTCTTAGCCTGTCATGCTCGTATTTGTAGGGTACTTCTCGAAAAACTATGACCTTGATCGATTCCGTTAAAATAATGTAAACACGCTTGCTACAAAATTTTACGCAACATTATAATATCATCACGCCTGTATTCCCCGAAGGGTTAGGCAGAGGTGTACTAATGTACAGTATGTACACCCACAGTGCGCCGGTAGGTACATTTAGGTCCTATGTAATAGGGGGAGCCTATTGCCATTAAACGGGCACAAATCCAAACTCCGAGCTGCTAGTGAGAATTTCATAGAAAAACCCAATAACACTTTTTTCTCGACCTGGGAATCGAACCTGGGACCCTTGCACAGCAGTCGCACTTGCGACCACGAGACCAACGGGGCCGTTCACGCAACATTATCTTTGATGAAGAAAATTCGGCACCACCATCGTAATAAAATGGATACGACTCACCGGTATTCATCAGCACACCGCAAGGATTGCTAACGTAGCAAACTCCAACGCGTCGCTTGCTTCCCGCCGCTGCTGCAGCCACTCTTGACGGACACCATTGAGCTGCTGCTGCCTTGTTGTCGCTGCTGCTGCCGCCTTGATGTCGCTGCTGCTGCCTTGTTGTCGCCGCCCAGCGACGCCCGTAGTAGCCGGCACAGGCAACGGCTTCTTGACATCCTTCTTCTTCATGTAACAATCCGGTTATTTGTGTCCCAGCCTGTCGCATACGTGACCTTGCTATTCACTGGTTTGGTTCTAAGAGTTTATATCAGCACGTGCATTTTGTTGGTTTCGCATTTCAAAAAGGAACTGCCACTTTGTTTGTTTCGCATTTCAAAAAGTAACCGCCACTTTGTTGGTCTTGCATTTCAAAAATAACAGCCACTTTGTTGGTCTTGCATTTCAAAAATAACCGCCACTTTGTTGTTGTTACATTTCAAAAAGTAACTGCCACTTGGTTGGCTTTGTATTTCAAAAATAACCACTATTGTGAGTTTTCAAGGTTATTTTATCACCGCGTGTTTTCTTATTTGCTCGATTTGAATCCCAGTTCTGATGTCGCATGGAGGGTGGCCGAGGTGCGAAGCATTGGGTCTTCTCCACGATCCGACATTATTTTAAATGAATGTGGGCACTGTGTGAGTACTCGAACAAAAATACGGTTTAAACTTTGAATGTCTTTATTTAAGGTACAATAACAAAAGTAAAGTCGAAACAAACACGTGCGTTGGTACTGAGCGTCTGCCAAGACTGTCCGAACTAGACTGAGCCAACTTCGGTCTTAGCTGCATCCCCTCTACCGACGATCGTGTCCAAGCGGTGGGGCGCGCTTGCGTTTCTGATCACGTGATGCTTAGTTGCGAATTGAATGGATAGATGGCGCTGTACGTTGTACAGTAGCGATATCAATCCACGACATACATATATCACGATTTCCGGGAGTTATACTCATTTGAATACGAACTGTCGAAGAGATTTACACCAACTTGGAGAAAAACGAAATTAGAGCAGTCATCAAGTACATCTGTTTGAAAAAAAAATCTACTACAGACATACACAGTGACTTAGTGGAAAAATTGGGGGACTCTGCTCTTCCATATTCTACAGTTGCACGCTGGACCAAGGAATTTAAACTGGGCAGAGCATCCACTGAAGATGAACATCGCGAAAGACGCCCATCCACGTCCCTCACTGAAGACAACGTGAAAAAAGTCGAAGATGTTGTGTTGCCAGATCAAAGAGTGACCATCAGGCATGTAGCTGAGGTCACAGGGATCTCCTATAGCAGCATTCAAAAAATCCTTGCGAACGAGTTGCATATGAAAAAGGTCTCCGCGCGTGGGGTACCCAGGATGTTAACCGACGAGCAAAAGTAGCGGTTCACAAAGCCGCAGTTGCGATGGCTGCCATTCAAGAAACGGGATTCGAACTGCTCGAACACCCTCCCAATTCGCTAGATCTGGCTCCTAGTGACTTCTACCTCTTTCCTCGGCTCAAGGAACACCTCCGAGGTAAGAAATTTGAAGACGATAGCGAAGTGATGGTCACTTTTGAGGCGTTTTGGGAGGGTCAAGAAAAATATAAGGGAATCCTGGGTTTAGAAAAAAAATGGAATAAATGTATTGATTTGTAAGGAGACTATGTAGAAGAATAAATTATTATTTTAACTTTAATTACCGCGTTTTATCTTCATTCTCATTACTTTTTGATTCGCCCTCGTAGATTCGTATGTTTGTCCGTTTGTCTGTCAGTTCCATTTATTTTTAGCACCTGCCTCTATAGGTATTTCATGCAATCTCAGACATGAATTTGTACGGTCGAAACTGAGTAAGTACCAAAGTGACTCTTTCAGTTTACGTTATACTGGACACAACTGACATCAGTGAAGGAAAGCATCATAAGATTTCACAAATATTATAAGTCTGGAATCGCCAATCCGTCTTGAGCTAGCGTAATCAATGCTGTTGTCTTTTTTGTATGAAAAGTCCTTTGCCCTGTCGCGCGACAATTTCTGACATATCTGACTGCATATAATACATATTTATTTAAATAGTAGGTTTTGTTAAGTACGTGTAAAACACAGCTGTATCTATTCTACACTTTTTGATCTCCATCTGTAGGCAACCCTACACGCAGCCATTACTTTAATTACTGACCGTAGCTCGCCGCACTGCATCGTGCATCTCTTTCACACAGCTAAACGAGCCGTGAAACGTACTTCACCTTTAACATACGTTTTTTATTTAGACTAAAGAGTGACGCTATTACGGTGATGTGCTATGTGGCATCCTTATTTTGTGTAACTGTATTTTTTAATGCGGCATTGTAACTACTTGGTTAAGAGATGAAAAGGAGAATTAATTATTTATCTCTCTATTCTACACTATCAAAGGCAAATATTTCTTCCATGTAGTTTCAGGCACTATTTTCGCTGCTTCGTTTAAGAAATGTGCAATTGTTTTTTAAATATCGATCAATTTTAAAATATTTATATAGGTACTAATTAAGGTAAGTCAAAAATTGTAACCTTTGATTACACGTCATTAAAAATTCGCTAATGGCGAGATGAAACAACACTAGTTAGTAATGGATTGGATCCCAACAGCATATAGAAAATAATGGGGAGGTTTGCCTAACAGTAGGACAAGTCCGGGCTAACCATAAAAAAATGTACAAAAATCAAGTACAAACAAAGAAACCTAATATAAAACCTACCAACTATTTAATAAGTTCATAGCAAAACCAACCTTTCTATTAAATAATTAAAGTCTCTAATATAACGCTGAAAAGCCGTAACATTATCCCTGACAGGGGTAAAACTGACGAAGCTCATTTGAAACTCATCTACTAATTGATCAGAAGAAGTTTTGATGGCCAAGTTATAAAACTAATTAGGATGTTTGTTCCAAGTTTGAACGTTGAGATGCCAAATGCAATCAATGAATCGAAAGTTGGCATTTGAATGCTGAAAATAGCATTGTCATTTGTAATGGTATACGGGTATTTGATTGATTGATGAATGGATTATTGTTTCTTCATTATAGCGTAGGTATAATAATATCCTTTCGATTGAATTTTAGTCACGACGGCTAATCGCGATGGAGACTAGCCAAGTAAGCAGGAAATGTTATTGTGCACAACTGTGTGCGCAAACACAAGTGCTCTTCTTCATTCCTTACTCTCATAAGCCAATGAAACGGACGGCAATGTAACACGAGACGCTAGATATCAGGCATAGGAAGAACGGTTCACGACGGCACATCACCATCATCAAAACTCCAGACTGCTACTGAGAAATCCCTAATGGAATATCCCAAAAACAATTTTTGGCCTATAATACATACACATTCAAAACCTAATAACGGTTTGGGGTTATAATGACAAATAACAATTAATAACAAATTCACACAGAAATCGTAACAGGTCCCATACATCTCAAATTCAACGTAAATTCAATCCTCTAATCCTTATTTTAGCAAATTTTCGAGAGGATCAAACCTCAGTTACCCGGGTTCCCGAGACCGTAGACCCTTGAGATACAGTTAATCCCTGAGATGTAGTAAAGCTATGGTTAACTTAACTGCGAGTAAGGCTTTATGTAGACCATCGGTGACGACGGCTGACAGTAATTTACTGATTAAAGTTATCGGTAGGCGGAGTAAGTCACCTAATTAGTACAGGACTAGTCTGACAAATTGTTTTCTTGGTCTAATGTTTGAACCCAATAGAAGAAGGTTTTTTTCGTTTTTTCGTGTAATAATGATTTATTTATTTAATAAACAATATCCTTCCGACCGAATTTCTGGCTTTGGCTAATCTCTAGCCAAGTACTCATACATTTCCATACCCCCCCCCATCCCTCACTCTCATAGTTCGACACGACCGAGGAGAGATCACGCGCAGGACCAACGGTTTTACCCACTTCTCGAGACACGGGGATGTCGCACCACCAGCTTCCAAACTCTAAGCTGCTACTGAGAAATTCCTAATTAAAAATGTTAACTTGACCTGGGAATCAAACCCAAAACCCCCCACTCTTCATAGCCAAGGTCACAAGACCAACGGGGCAGTTAAACAAAATATAAAATGATTTATATAAACAGCAACTTGGCTATCGTCAACATCTGTTGCTCGTCTAAGATCGCCCTAAACCCGACAAATACGTATATATTGCATGTTCCCGTAGTTTATATTCGCTTAGCTTGTCGTTTACAAGCACATTGTCGGGTAAATTCGCCTGAATTATGCTCACTATAGATGCAAATGTATTTTCCTTGAGTTATTATGATAGTGTTGTACTTATGTCTTATATTTCACCCCTTTAGAGTTGTGGTGAAGTGGGTGACATGTTTAACACGTTGAACGCCATATGAAAAATCGAGTATTTCCATTCAAGCCATGGGCCCCACCGGTGAGCCTTATGTTACTGAACCATTCGAGCCATGGGGGTCACCCGTGAGCCGCGTGGAAGGTTCAACAAAAACGCTTCCTACAAGCCACAGATTGCAGCTATCAAACAAAACGCATATGGAAGTGAGCCGCGTGGCCCTGTAGCCGAACTGGGCGGCGTGGTTTTCAAATCCAATAAAATCTTGCAATTTTGTCAAGGTTTTTGCAATGATGCTAGAGTTATTCTTAACGATACGGTAGAGATTGTTGTTAAGATTTAATAGCGGTAATAAAACTATTAAATATTAATACAATATTTGATTAAATACAAAAGAACAAAACATTTGCTTCATTACCAAGTAAAAATATCGGTGACATTATGTACTCAATACAAACTTTTATAATATTTTCTAAATAATTTATGAATTTCAACAATCAAAACTATGGCACTTCTTTTTATTATCACATTATTAAATGCTGTGCTGCGAAGGCCGCAGCGGGCGATGGCCATCAGAGTGATTAGGGGATATCGTACGACCTCCTATGAGGCGGCCACCCTCCTTGCCGGATCATCGCCTTGGGATTTCGACGCAAAACTCCTTGCGTCTCTGTATCGGTGGAGGTGGCAAGGAGGCGCCTGAGCGGAGCGAACGTCCTCTAGTGCCTCGAGAGTATAAGGCACAAAGAGCAGAGCTCCGCCAGATCCTGGTGGCGGAATGGGAGGATCGACTTGCACGACCCAGAGCCCTTACCGCCGCTATAGCGGTTATGGTGCCCATTCCATCCGTTTGACGGAGGTGCTTTCTTGACATGGGTGCTTCGGGAAGTACCTGTATCGCATAGGCCGTGAGACGGTGCTTAGGCGCCATTGTCAGGACTGCCCCGAGGTCACCGTGCAGCATACGCTCAAGTGGTGCCCAGTTTGGGCAGCGCAGTGCGGTAATCCGTCCCAGCGACAACTTCTAGTGGCCTCTCGCTCCAGGACCTGGTTCCATCCGTGGTCGGCAGCGAGAGTGTTCCGCCAAGGAGGCGGCGGAATGGGAGAGGGACTCGGCCGACTCGGGATCAGTTTGTCCTCCGAACAGAGACAGGCCCGACAGTAAGGCGCGCTTGCTGTACCCCGCACGCGTGGTGAGCCGCAGCGTGACCCCGTGGCCTCCGCCAACGGAAAAATACGCAACCCTTAATACGAGGCCAAGGGGCCCACCCGTGAGCCTTTTATCATATCTTAGAAACTAGACGGTAAAAGTCGCTAATTTTTATTTTCCATACCAATTACCCCATTTTACAAACTTTGGAATTAAAATCTCAAGTTGATGAAAATTACCGATTTCGTGTTTTCGGCTTGGCCCGAATGGTATAGTACGCTAGGCTCACCGGTGAGCCGTAAAGCATACAACGTGTTAATTAATACATATTAACTGTTTAGTCTGTTTGAATTTTAGATGGTAACATTTTTTGTTGACGTGGGTTGATAAATAATTTTGTCGGAATTTAAACTATGATAGTTAGTAATCAACAATCGTTTTTTTTTTTTTTAATTAAAAGTACTCAATACTCAATATATTTATTGCTTCCACAAGTACACTTAGATGGTAGGTTTTACAAAGATATTGAGTAATTAAGTAGGTTTAGTACTTTGACTGTTCTTCACCACCGCCTAGAGAATGGTAATGTTCTTGAACTGAAAAATGTACAAGGAACTGGATTTAAATAAGAGGATGGTAGGTAGTCATTACACCGTAGTAGCTCTTCTATGGTACCTCTGAGATCGAAGGGATTGGTTATTTTTTTTACCCAGGACTACTATAGTACTTGACCTATGTATTTTTGATTCATGGCACTCTTCCTTTGCTTTCCGTTGTTCTTGTGTTTCTTTGTTTTTTATTGGGGCAAGTCTATCACATTATTCCAAACCACAGCAATTCCTGTTAGCCGAGGCAATGAAGCTCGACAAGTCCCGGAGAAACGGTTTAACTGTCTTGGATTCCGCAACCAAATTAATCAGACAAGAAAAGTGGAGGAGTAAGAAAAAACCAAAAAATATAATAAACAGAATTAAATTTTAACTAATCGTCTTAAGAATCATAACTTTTGGTTAGAATTTTAATGCGAGAGTCTTGTCTTCTTTAATTAATACTAATAATACCAGCATATTATTGCCCCACTGTAGGGCAAATTAATACTGGGCTCCTGACTTATGGTAACAGGGGGACCGTGGGGTTTTAGTCGGTAAATGTCTGACATGACTCTCCATTTACCCCAAACGGAGGGCAGCCATGAGGATTTCCCCACAAAACAAAGGAAAATAGGCCGAAGGCCTCTTCCCGTATAAAGAAGGCAGGAGCATTGATTACCACGCTCGATCAAGGCGGATTAGCCACATCAGACTTATATGAATTATAAGTCCCACGATGTTTTCCCTGACCGACGTTTGTGATGTCTAAGACAACTTAGAAAGCACATAATTATGAAATAGGAAAGTCCCATTGGTACGTACTGGTCTCGTGTTTGGTTGCAAACCCACAGCCTCGTGCATGAGAGACGGGCGCCTAAACCACTGAGCCATCGCAATATTTCTACAAAAACCGGATAAAACCGGTTTTAAATTAAAAACCGGTTTCCTGTGTTGGTAAAACAAAGAGTTACTTTTACTTAAGGCCAGTAGGATATAGCAACCGGGCATGAATTCGTAAATATTTTTTGCCCAGTAAAACGATGTAATAAAAAAAAGTAATGTGCAGCTTTAAGTATGTAATTTCATCACCCCAAATAAACATTTGGCCTGCTTCTCTCTCACCACAATTGGATCTGGTCTCCGGGGAGTAATATAGCATTTTATGCATACTGAAATTCTCAAGGAAAAAGAAGGGACTATTGGGTGACCAATACTGTAAAAGTTTCGGGAAAATGAAAATAATTTTGGGTCTTTTTAGGATTCCGTATATGAAAGACGACGGTCTCCTCAGTCGGAAGCCGCAGTTGTTCGTTTGTCTGGATGTATTTCAAAAACCTTAATAGTAGTAGTTGAAATTTTTACATAATGTGTATTGCATTGGCCGCTTTAATAACAAATAATAAAAATCCTGCCCCGTTGGTCTCGTGGTCGCAAGTGCGACTGCTGTGCAAGGGGTCCCGGGTTCGATTCCCAGGTCGAGCAAAAAATGTTATTGGGTTTTTCTATGAAATTCTCAGTAGCAGCTCGGAGTTTGGATTTGTGCCCGGTTAATGGCAATAGGCTCGCCCCCTATCACATGGGACCTAAATACACCGGCGAACTGTGGGTGTACATTGGTACGCCTCTGCCTAACCCATCTGGGAATACAGGCGTGATGGTATATTTTATATATATATATTTTAATAAAAATCCAAGATGGCGAATTTCAAAATGGCCGCCGAGCAAATGATTTATATGTAGGCAGTATTAAATATTGTACGGTAGCACTGAATCCTTGGTCTACGATTCCAAATCACATTTATCCGATTTTTTTGAGAAACTTGTTCTTTTGTAAATAATGCCATAATTGACTTGCATCTGTTTTATGCTAATTTTACATGGTCGTGAATAACTCGCATCATAAAAACATAATAAAGTAAAAATTTATCCGGGAAGATTATACATTTTTAAATGTAGTGTTAAATATTATATTACCCTTCGTGTACAATTTCGACTCGCACTTGGCCGGTTTTTATTCGTTTCAAGTGTTTTCTTCAATTTAATAATGAGGAGGAAAAAGGGCGTTATTAATAATGAGATTTAAGGAAGAGGGACGCTTAGGTGATCGCGAAATGTCTTGCTAAATGATGACGTAGCTTAAAAATACATTCAGGTGTATTTTCGTAATTTTAAGCTTACTCATCTACAAAATAAAATGTTTTAGTATGCTTAATGAGAGATTTAAGTTAGATGATGTTACATATTGCTGTACAGATCAAACGATTTGGAATGAAGAATTATTATTTAAATATTATTTTACATAAAACAAAAATATATTACTTGTAATAATTGTTATTCTCATTTATTCATTTAAATTACATTTTAGAATATGAATCTAAAAAATGAAAACATTTAAAAATATAAAAAATAGAAGACTCCAAGCCACTGGTGATCAGGGCTCCTGAGAAATCAATCTTCTAAAAATACACGCCGTGTCTTGGAGTACCGCTTTCTGAATCAAGCCCTTGATCCAGCCGCCCAACGAGAGTCTCCTTAGATGTTGGTCGAGGCTCTTGGCAATTAAGCCATTAACGACAATCGATACAATGTTCACTGAGTGTACATCCCACATGTCAACAACTTCGTGTGCCAAGATAAAGAAGCTATGATTCACTCTAAAATAGACCTTCGGAATTACCTTTTTTACAACGAAACCCCCACTACACCACCTTTCGCCCAAATGTCGGACATCCAGACGCACCTTTGGCTACCACCCCCAACTTGTATCCATTCCATTGATTCACACTAAGCGTTTTCAATCTTCTTTTATAATATGCAACGCAAAGGAGTCGAACTCTCTACCTGCGTCTGAAATAAGTCAATATAATAACTAATCTCTTTAAAGTTGCAGTGAACAGGCTTCTTCTAGGTAAGCTCACTCCATCGTAGACTTTGTCTATGTCCCCTTTGACTAAGAGCTAGTCAAAAGCTTACCCATCTAGAATACTTTTTTTTTTTAACCCTTTGAACGCCAAGCGCAGCTCATAAGAAGTATGCTCTCTACGCCGAGCCATTTAATCACTATTAACACATTTATTACTACCTACTATAAAAAGGCCGCAAAAACTGACACATTGAAGTTTATTAACGAAGAACATTGAAGAAACACTCCTCAGACGGTTTATAAATGAGAGGCCAGACGGCAGTACGGAAATTAGATGTTTGAGTGAACGACCCTGGGATGGCAACATACGGGTGTCGTGTGTGTCCAGCTTTAGTAGGAAGGAAATACATTTGTTATTTTTATTATTATTTAGTGAGTGTAATGTATGGGAATATTTCTGAGTTTGAGGACGATTTGTTGATTTGAAGATGTGGGATTATGGTGTATGTAGATTAGTTAGAAAATGTATGGGGAAAAATGTGGGGTTCGGATTCCCAGGTCGGACAAAGTGTTAAAAAGAAAAAGTGTCTTTTTCTATTCCGAATTTTTCAGTAGCAGCCCGGAGTTTGGACGGTGATGCAAAAAAAAGGAGATTAAAATCCAAAGTCTTGAAGACTTTCTTGGTAATGGTAACTACATAATATCGTAAAACAAACATAGGGTTGAGAGGCCTATACAAGGAAGTTTTTAAAATATACTTTTGGATGTCGCGTCGCCAGTTACGGCTACTCTTTGGTATTGCGATATATAGTTTAGAGAAAATAGGCATTTTCTTTTTTACAAGTCGAGCAAACTCTTTAGTCATGGCTTTAAACAAAACCCCTTTTCAAAGGTTCTGTTTAAGCAAAAAGAAGCGAACTACAACAATAAGATCTCATTACAATTCACCTCCATTTAAAAGCTATTATAATGGACGCGTGTTCAAGAATACTTTTATCTTCGTGTTGCAAAAGGCGAGAGGAAATTGGCTGTCGTTGGGTAAAACGTTGAAGGGTGTTACTAGCAACACAGTCTATTATCATACTACCTGCAAGACATACAATAGAATGGGGTTAAATGTATTCAGGGTACGTTGATATGGGTTTGGCATCCATTGATGCAGTTTACGGAGATCCGGAGAAAAAACTATATTAATTGTACCCATGCCAAAAGAAGATCACATAAATATTTGATAAATATTATTTGTGCCCAGTTTCTGCCTGCGACTTCGCCCGTGTGTAATTTAAGTTCACTTTAAAACGTGTCTATTGCAGTCGGCAATAGTGTAGATTTCTATCAGTAAAATATTTTTTTTAAAACATACTGGCTAACTGTGGGTGTAGGTACACTGGTACACCTCTGCCTAACCCTTCGGAGAATACAGGCGTGATAGTATGATGGTATGTAAATATTTTTATACATTAATACATACATACAGTCATAAACTCACGCTTTTGTCTAATGGTAGGCAAAAATTACAGAATGCTACTTGTTACGATCCTTACATACTCCTTGTGCCTCGTCCACGTTCATACATCTTATAATATTTATAAGATTATGACTTTTAGGCTCGCCCCTATTACATTGGACCTAAACATACCGGCGAACTGTTGGTGTACATTGGTACAACTCTGCCTAACCCTTCGAGGAATATATTATAACTTTTATAATCCGTTCAAAACAAATGCTGCATAATTATATACTGTTAACCTACAAACCATTGTTTCTAAGATTTATGTTTAACAAAGTGATTATAAAGAAAAAATCTCAATAGCGCCTAAAAAAATGCCACCGTTCAAAACGCAATTCATCCCATTGAAAGAGAAATTCAATTCATTCAACTTGAAATCTTCCTGGGCTCAAGTTAAACTATTTCATAGCCCGTTTTAAGTCGATTGATCTTACATTGAATGGAAAATGGGCATCCATTTGAGTCAAGGAGTTTCTTTTTAGAATTGAGATTTAAGACGGTTTAATATACCGTTGTGTAGTCCATGTAAGGGTTAGAAAGGGTTAACGTATTTTTTTATGGTTAACATAATAGTAGAGCAGGTCACAATAGTGGCGGTAAGCCTAGTATTAAAGGAAAGGCTGGAGAGGCGACATGATGTTCTTATCTTTCGGTTGACGCAGTTGCTTCCTGGACACGGATGCTTCGGGAGGTACTTGCGTCGCATAGATAGGTGTCACACACTTAGGTGTCATTATTAGGAGAGCTACACTATAGAAGTACTCTAGTAGGCTGTATGTTTGCAATCGCACCCACGATACAGGAGAAATTCCCAGTGTGGGGCAATGTATAAAAAAAAAAACAAATAAATGAACTCAGCTTGCGCAGTGCCCTAGCCAGAGTGCTTGGGACGAAGTCGCCTCCTTCTGCGAAGAGACGCCTCTGCTTACCCCGAGGCAGAGGTACTCACTGACAATTTCAACATAACAGTGTCGAAGACTCCACACAACTCGATTACTATCGGAATCTCTTTGGAAGTCCGGAACAACAGCTAAGCTACCGCCATTTTAAAAATGGCCTAGTCATGAACCCATTACAACAGCCTGTGTAGGGCAGTTGGTTAGATAGCTGAGATTGGAGAGGCCTTTTATCTAGCAGGTACGTAAACTTGAACCGTATAGACCAATGACTAGGGTTTTTTATTACAAAAAGTGTATAAGGCGCGATGTAGAAAGAACTGCCTTGTTGACCAAGTGGTTCTAAGCATGACTGCTACGCTAGAGGTCCTGGGTTCGATTCCCAGGCTGAGCAAAAAGTGTTATTGGGTTTTTTTATGAAATTCTCAGTAGCAGCTCGGAGTTTGAATTTGTGCCCGATTAATGGCAATAGGCTAGCGCCCTATTACATGGGACCTAACTATACCGGCGAACTGTGGGTGTATATTGGTATACCTCTGCCTAACCCTTCGGGGAATACAGGCATGATGGTAATGGTGTACAGAAAGATAAGGATAGGATTTAAATGCAAGTCAATTAATGGTCTATTTATTTACATTTATTTATTTACATTCACACAATATGTACACGACCAAAGGGCTACAGTCCGTGCTTGGTAGGTAATAGTTTCGTCGCAGCTTCAGAAGGCCTAGATAAAATAACTATTCTTTAATTTAAAAGTGAGAAAGTCACGTGACCTCATGACGTACCGTTATATGGTTAGTGTTCTTTGGTAATCTCAGAGCCTAGGATACGCACACTTATAAAATAGAGTCAAATCAGAAATACTACTATCCGATAGAATTTTAATTACATTTTATACGACTAGCACAATTAGTATCATAAAAAGCTGTATGTAAAGTCTGAAAAATAAATAATTAATCTTATGTAAGAAACGGTTATTTCCAATTTTAAAATCATTATAATGTATGTTTACGTTTACTTCACCCGGAAATCGTTGCCTAGGGCTTTATGATGTATTGTCATAAATCCAATGTATCATTGGACAGTCAACATTAATCATGCAGTTTACACTTCAACCTGAAAAAGTTGTAAACCTCCAAACATGAAAAAGTTTACATAATTAAACAGGACCCTTCCTTTCCCTCAGGACAAAATATTGGACTAAAATTATTTCTCATTTTTATTTTTTCATGATTAAATTCCAACCATTTTTCATCGCTAGAAGGGTTAGGCGTAAAATGTAAAACAATGTGGGGTTCAAGAAAGATAAAATGTGAAAATGCAAAAGTCCCTCCAAAAATATTTTATAGGTATTTTGAAAGTCCCTCTCTCACTCTTCTCCCTTGTCGACAAAGTTTATGAAAATATTTTTGTGAATATTTTCGTTGAATTAGATTTCAATTGTTTTTTATTTTTGAATTTTGACGTTCGAAAGTGTCAGTGACAGTCTAAGGACCAATTCTACTTCGATTCATAAAGAGGGAATAAATATCGCTATTTGATAGCTTTTGTATAAAAACATTTCAAAATGTCATATTAGTATTTATTTACCAGATAAATGTTACCTGACTATTAAAAAATAAACTCTAATTTAAATAAATAATTTGACTTTCACTTTGACCTGGTTTTATGTTGCACGCTTTTTATTATGTTTTGGCTATTTGAAATGTTTTCATTTGTTCTTATTTTGTGACTGATACCGTAAAAAATATTGTTACTTCAGAATTAAACAAAACCACTTAATACACTGGTATGTACCTTTATACTCTAAGAAATTAATTAAAAACGACATTTATGATTAAGACCACATATGTAAATACATAATACTGACCCAAGACATAATTTCATCTATTGTTTACTTACTATCGTAATTGAAATTCAATTACCGTAACCCGCAAAGGGCTTTAACCAGTTTAGAAGACCTTCTCCTCCCCCTTTTGCACTAACGTCGGTGAGCAATGCAGAGACGCATGGAGTATTTTTGGAGCTCCAGCTAAATTGGTCTTTAGGACCGTCGCTTCAGTTTTGCGTTCGGCGTGGCTTGGTTCGCACGTTGCGCGGGCTGTATACCAAAAAATAAATAGAAAAAATACTTCGACTATAGTACACTTTGGTACCTGTATTTGTTCGTAGTTTAAAGTTAAAAAAGTGGTCAGTACTCACGTGTTTTGTGTTCGAAAAAAGTTTTGAAAGTTCGAGGTAAGTTTTAAAGTTACGTAAACTTTATGATGCATTATTTTATTTAAATAAAATATATTTGTGGGGCCGGGATTGGATGGAAATATTAACAGCGGTGTAATAATAGTTCTTTAATAAACATGTAACATACGTTTTTGGATATTGCCTTGAATAAAATATTGATTACTTTTTAATACGTACTTTACTTACATTAATATTTTATCATAAAAATGATACATCATCGGTAGTTTACTTTATAAATTATAAACTTTATATATCATTTATTTTATAAACATATTATTTTTTAAATCAAATATCTGTTATATATTTACGTACCTATATTATATCAAATGTATGTTTCGGACAGACACGAAACGTAATTTATTTTTAGCCAATAAAATATAGGCCAATAATATTTTAAGCCAATAAAAAACAAATTTCAATTAAATGAAAAAAAATGTTTAGCAGAAATATTCCGCAATTAAAATAAACGAGATCATAAAAGGGTATCCGATATCAAAATGTCACCATTTATTATATCGACTATCGCATTTAGTAAATTGAGATGGTTGTATTATGAATAAATTATAAGGAATTTAAACATTTAAATTCATTAAATGGAATATTATTTATCTACGACAGTAATAAAGATCCTTTAATAATGCGGTTAGACGGAAAAATAAAAATAACTCGCAAATAATCTAAAGTATCTATATTATGACAGTAAATTATATTTATGCAAAATTTTGCGATGTGTGATACCTAAGTAATTTGACCACTATAGCAATCATCATCATCTCCTTAGCCTTTTCCCAAGTGTGTTGGGGTCGGCTTCCAGTCTAATCGGATGCAGCTGAATACCAGTGTTTTACATGGAGCGACTGCCTAACTGACCCCCACAACCCAGTAACTGAGCAACACGATACCTCTTCGTTAGACTGGTTGTCAGACTTCTTGGCTTCTGGCTATCCGTAACGACTGTCAAAGATCTTCGAATGACAGCCGGGACCAACGGCTTTACGTGCTTTCCGAGGCACGGGGGTGTCACACCACCAACTTTCAAACTACACCTATAACAATGTGATTATCAAATATTATTTCTCCAAATTACTTATAGTTAGCAAAGTTATTTTTCAATTTTGGTTAAATAAACTTAATAGTAGGTAATAGCGTATTACTAACGGTTAACTTTTAATTAAAACTCGTCAGTAGTTGTAATTCTAATTTAGCCGATACTATAAAATCTTTGGCTGGTTTAGCCATATCCAACCTTATTTTATTAGTTCAAATTATTAAGAGATAAATTCTGTTCTAAATTTGAATAAGGACTTGACGGTCTGTCAATAGGTCTAATAAGGTTTATAATGAAACTATTGACAATAATTTTATAATAATAAAAATATTAATAATTTGACCCACGATACAAAATACTTGTTACAAGGAAAATAGTTTTATAATCGAGAAGATAGAATATTGCTCTTAATCACCATCCCAGTCATTGCAGTACCTTTGATACAACTGCCGGTTGTTCGAAAGAGATACCGCGCCCCCGAAACGCAAAGGGCACATGAAGGAACATAGACGGGTTTTAGTCAGTAAAAGTCTGACACTTCCTCCAGTTATTTGATAATTTCCCGTTTAAAAAAAAAAAAAACCTTATATACAAGCATAAAGAAGGAAGCTACAGTCCACCATTTCAACATAATATAACTTTCCTATAACTTCAAAATCCAATAGAAAGTCTAAAAGTTAAATTCTTAAAAATTCTCTTAATGAAAATCAACAACTAAACTTCTACATTCTTCCTGCTGTAAAATTACAAAACAAGCGTTAAATTTCAAAATTCGAACATTCGAAAAACAAATATAAACTTTCAAAGGTTCTTAACAAAATTTTATCAGTGCAAGAACGGTTTAAAAATGTATAGCAGCTTGAAAGCGCGTAGGCCTCTTTTCAGTACTTACTGAAAAATTCAGGTCGAGTTTAGATAGCCTCTTGATGTAGTACACTCGTTTTTTTAAACAAGCCTAGTTGTATGAAATTGCTTTAGTCTTGCTTACTTGTTTGGACTTTGGCACATTCAAATTTATTTATGATCAGTTACTGGGTCGTGATGGCCATACACCCACGTGAGATAATTGGTGACAGATTTTTTTCACAATGGAATATATGAATTCTGATATACCAATGTAGATACACGTCTTACAAAAAGTTGGACTCACGAAACTAAGGGTTCCGATAATCGGTTCTACTTAAAGTCGGAAGTGTGTGGAGGCCCTAAGGTGCCCGCCTCTCATGTATAAGGTTTTTTTTAAGGATTGGAAATCATCAAGTGATTTCTGCAACTCTGAGCGGAGCGGAAGGGAGTGTCAGACTCTCACTGACTAAAACCCATCCGTGTTCCTCCTAATGCCCTTTGCGTTTCAGGGCCGCGGTGACTACTCCGAACAAATCCGCAACCTTGGATGCATAAAAGAGTGTCCATGGAGTTTCTTGCTCGTTCTTCTCCATAGAGACATACGTTTTGGAACGAGCAACTAGCTTCAATATTAAACTGTAACTTCTTGACAACTCAAAAGTGCCTGTAAATGGTCTAATTGAAATAAATGCTTTGACTTTGACTTTGATAAGGTTGCGAGTTCAATAACGGGTAATTAATAATGTAACTTTTTGAATTCGTAATTATGTACTTTCTGCGCAGGCTTAGTACTAAAATCCAGTTGGCACCCTTCACGCACGGAACCCTAAAAAAGGCTCTTATGTCATTTCCCGCAGTATCATGACCCGCATAGCCTTTCCCCAACTATTTTGGGGATAGTTTCCTTTCAAACTCCTATCCGATTCTTATTTGAACATGGATTGTTTTACTTACAAATAGTAACTTTTTTTGAATACCAGAAAAATAAAGTTGCTTTTTGTAAGTAAATAGCTGAGGAAACGTTCGAAAAAATGTTAGTTAAATAAAACGACTAATGAAGTCAATATAAAAAAAAAACAATATAAGCATAACTGCACTACATAAATTATGAATACAAAGTATAACTGAAATAGCTTTTTATATCGAACACTTTAGTCAAAGTTAAAGTCAAATCATTAACGTTGGTCATTGAAAGGCACTTAATCGAATCTAGTTACTCCTCCTAAAAGGTAGTTTTTTGTAAAGAAGAATGGGCAAGAAATTCCATACCTACTTTTTTTAATTAGCTTGTTCTGTCCTATTTCTGGGCAAAGGTCCATTCCTTTCATCTTTCACGATTCCGTGCTTCGTCTTTTCTTTTTTTGAGGAATTTATGCAGCTCATAATATCCATAATTACTTACTCTTTTTAAATAGATATTCTAAAGGGCATCTAATAATCACAGAGACTGATTTGACAGCTTTATGTATCCAACTTGAAAATAGTGTGCTTAGTGTGTTTATGTACCGAAAACACATTATTTTTATGTTTGACATATGAAATTGTCAATTTCGTCACTGAGCTTAAAAAATACTTTTCAATATTTTTTGCTAAATTAGCTTTCTACAGTATGCTATAAAGACCGTAGAATTACCCAACTTACGGTCCAATTACGGAATTACCTCACGTAAGTCGGAATAAGTATAGGTTTTTGGTTAAAGGGTCATTTTATGGCGGGGTCCACATTAATTAGGGATGGATTGTACGTTGTAAGAAGACGCTTGACTTCGTCTTTGCCTACCCTACATATGTAGGTACTATTGGTACCGTGATTGGTACTTATGTAGTAATAGCTAAAGTGACGTATTTAATGAAATTTACAATTGAACTACCTAGTTAGCCTAGTGGTCTTAAGCGGCTGCTATGTTAAAGGTCTTGGGTTCGATTCTCAAGTCGAGCAAAAAATTTAACTGGGGTTTTCTATGAAATTCCCGGTAGCAGCTCGGAGTTAGGATTTGTGCCCGGTTAATGGCAATAGGCTCGCCCCCTATTACATGGGACCTAAATATACCGGCGAACTGTGGGTGTACATTGGTACGCCTCTGCCTAACCCTTCGGGGAATACAGGCGTGATGGTATATTATTATAGGTTAAAAAGTACTTTTCAATATTTTTTGCTAAATTAGCTTTCTGCAGTATGCTATAAAGACCCAACTTACGGTCCAATTACGGAATTAGCTCACGTAAGTCGGAATAAGTATAGGTTTTTGGTTTTAGGGTCATTTTATGGCGGGGTCCACATTAATTAGGGATGGATTGTACGTTGTAAGAAGACGCTTGACTTCGTCTTTTCCTACCCTACATACGTAGGCACTACTGGTACTTATGTAATAATAGTTTTTTTTTATAGATGGGAAATCATCAAATAACTTCCCCCGCCCTGGGCGGGACGAGTGTCAGACTTTTACTGACTAAAACCCATCTATTTTCCTTCATGTGCCCTTTGCGTTCCGGGGGCGCGGTATCTCTTTCGAACCACCCGCAGCCCCGGCAGGCATCGGCCCTTAGTGGCCCCTCCAATGTTAGCTGACATCTCTTTGAGGCGCGCGTGGAACACAACATGTAATAATAGCTGCGGGGACCTATTTTTCTGAAATTAACTCTTAATTTTGGAACAGTTTTTAAGCTAGTATTTACTGAAAGATCAGGTCGCGCCCCCGGAACGCAAAGGGCACATGAAGGAACATAGATGGGACGCCAGGCCAAGTCGGGCAAAAAGTGTTATTGGGTTTTCCTATGAAATTCTCAGTAACAGTTTGGAGTTAGGATTTGAACCCGGTTAATGATATAGACCCGAAGGTTTAGTCTCTGCGTAACCGTTTGGGGGAAACAGGCGTGTTGGTATGTTATGTTATATAATAATAGCTAAACTGACATATTTCCAAATTAAGTTAATTAATTTCATTAACTATTTAATTTTGTAGCAGTTTTGAAGCTAGTATTTACTGAAAATAAAAATAGTAAATGGGGGATTATGGATTACGCCCATCCCGAGTGCGGTGTTTCTGACCACACAGTGGCCCACTTACTATAGTGCCCAAAGTGTCCAAACACGTGTATTTTAGAGGACATTAAAACCATTAATTAATCAAAAAGGTGAATTTAGAAATTGCGGTTTATCAGAATATTGGTAACACCCAATCAATTAACCCAATTAAAATATATCACCGGTATTTATTTAGAATACTTATTTATTTTTCTAATTTATTCATTGTATATACATATAAGTTACATTTTTAAATATTAGTATAAAAAAATAAAAACATTTAAAAATATAAAAAATAGTAGCCCATCGGCGTCGGGAACAGGGTCCAAGCCACCGGTGGTCAGGGCTCCTGAGAAAGGAATCTCCTAACGATACGCGCCGTGTCTAGGAGAACCGCTTTCTGAATCAAGCCCTTGATCCAGCCGCCCAACGAGAGCCTCCTAAGATGTTGGTCGAGGCTCTTGGCAATTAAGCCATTGGCTGAGACGACTATCGGCACAATGATCGCTGAGTCCACAGCCCACATGTCGACAACCTCGCGAGCCAAGTCAAGATACTTGATCTTCTTATCATTCTCGGCCTTCACGAGGTTCACGTCATGTGGGACTGTTATGTCAACAATCATTGCGCGCTTCTCTAAGCGATCCACCACCACTATATCAGGCTTATTGGCTACAATAGTCCTGTCAGTGATGATGGATCGGCCCCAGTACAATGTGACATGGCTATGTTCGAGAACTGGGTCGGGCACATACTTATAGTACGGTACTTCCGATTCTACAAGGCGGTATTTCAGAGCAAGTTGCTGATGGATGATCCTGGCTACAAGGTTGTGCCTATGCAAGTACTCTTCGTTAGCTAGACGAGAACACCCAGAGATAATGTGGCGGATTGATTCCCCCGGCCGGTGGCATGCCCGACAAATGTCAACCGTGCCATCCTTCACAATAAACCTCCGGTAGTTGTTCGTCATGATAACTTCGTCCATAATTGCACAGACAAAACCCTCGGTTTCCCCAAATAGGTCACCGAAGCGAAGCCAGGATACGGACGCTAAGAAGTCTACATCGGGCCCATGCAAGGCCCGGAAAAAGCGCCCGTGAAGCTCCTTACTCTGCCATACCTCCTCGCGATCTTTAGTTTCAAGTACTATTGGTTTGCGCCAGTTCTCTTTAGCCAAGGAGAGCGGGGTGAGGCCCTTATCCACCGCCACCACATCTCGGTGCATCCCCACGTCGGCTTCAAGGAAAAATTCCCTGAGACTGCATATCTCGCGGTTGTGGAGAGTCTTAGCATTTAAAAAGCCACGACCTCCACACTTCCGCGGAATATACAGTCTCATCACCGATGACCGCGGATGATGCATCCGATTTGCCGTTAACAATGTACGGACCCTCCTATCCAGGGCGTCGAGTTCCGTTTGAGTCCATTTAAGTATGCCGAAAGAGTACATCAATACCGGCATGACCCACCCGTTGAAGGCGCGCACCTTATTTCCGCCTGATAAAAGACTATTAAATACTTTTTTCAGGCGGCCAAAGAAGCGCTCCTTCAACGATTGCTTCACGTCAACAGTATTGATGCCTAACGCCTCCGACATACCCAAATACTTATAGGTCTCCGTTGAAGAAAGGGATCTAAGGTTTATGGATTCCGAGAGTTGAACTCCCTCGGACTCCACAATCTCCCCTCGCTTGACATGCATGACCGCACATTTGTCCACACCAAATTCCATCCTGATGGCGCTACTGAAAGTTTCAGTTACCTTCAGTAGCTCCATCAGTTGCAAATTGTTGGGGGCAAAGAGTTTCAGGTCATCCATGTAAAGAAGGTGAGATATTACCTGACCTCCTCTCTTCAACCGATAGCCTAGACCTGTGAATCCTCCAGCAGTGTGCTTAGGGGATTCAAGGCTAAGCAGAACCAAAGCGGACTCAAACTATCACCCTGGAATATACCACGCTCAATCCTTATCGGTTCGCTGTTCCTCTGGATATTTCGACATCCTGGATAGCGAAGGACCGTGCTCCATTGCCCCATACACGACATCAGGAAGGCGCGTAGAGTTGCGTCAATTTTATACAACTCCAGCACCCTCATGAGCCATGTATGTGGCACCGAGTCATAGGCCTTCTTATAATCTATCCAACATGTCGACAGATCCTTCCGGGATCGGCGAACCTGTTGGCTAATAGCCATGTCAATGAGGAGCAGCTCCTTAGTACCACGGGACCCAATCCTACATCCATTCTGAGAGGGAGACATGATAGAATTAAGGCACATCAACAACACAAACACAGATATTTACAAATAACAGAGAACCGAGGCATGGACTAGTGTTTACGTCAATTACAGACGTGCACAGCATATGATTGCTTATCGCTTTTCGTTTAATTAGTTCCATAGTTATCATTATGTTTAATAAAAATAAAAACTTTATTTTAAAACACGTAGCCATAGGTCATACAGAATATGTTATTATATGTATACAAACATCCGAACTCAATATTATTTGTTTTGGTTTTGTTCTATACCTGAAATTTTACATATATACGTTTTCAGGTGTACAGAAACGGACATTGCGTACCTTTCATCCCGAAAAAAGCACTGTTCCCAAGGAAAACATCAATAGATGGCGCCACGAGTCTTTCGAATCATAATTGAATTTTAAATATAACCGATATTTACGCGATGTACACTGGTACACATCTGTCTAACCCTTCGGGGAACACAGGCGTGATGATATGTTTGTAGATGTATATGCGGGCAAAGTCACGGTGAAAAGCTAGCATGACATTTTATCATTATTACTTTAGTACACAACACACAATATAATACACGACATTATTTAAATTTTCATGCCCCATGCATATTACAATAGTTTGTTTAATACATTCAAATGACCCTCTAATCGCTGCCTAAATTGTTTGATACAACAGCAGCCAGGCTGTTGGACCTAATGTGCGCTTGCCGCATCAAGGACGCTATTCACGTACGTATGAGCGCATCAAAATCTGACACACATGTTTTGGCAAACATTCCCGATGCGCTGTAAGTGAAGCGGGCTTAGGGTTGGCAACCTATCGCGGAAGGCGCATATGCTCCCGAGATCCAAGGCGTATGTGTGGAAAGGAAACATCGAGGTAAATTTTCGTCAGTAAGGGTCAGACAGACCCCTCCGCCTGTCCGGATCGGAGGACGTACAAGAGGATTTTCTAACTCGGAACAAAGAAAAACGGTAATTTAAAAAAGAACGGTAATTTAAAAAACTAAAAAACCCGACTGCTATTCTTTAAAAATCCCTAAAACAAGATAAATTGTAGCAGTCGGGACCCATTCTAGAAATGGAGGATTAGTGAATTGAGAGCACATACCTATATTACATTGCAGATGGTCCCGAATGCTACAATTTATCTTGTTTTAGGGATTTTTAAAGAATAGCAGTCGGGTTTTTTAGTTTTTTAAATTACCGTTCTTTATTTTTTATTTTTTTTGTGTTTTAAAAAAGAAATTAATATACCCAGTATTACTCTTACAGTAAATACGAATCTACCGACACCTTTCAAGCTAAAATCCATCGAGCCGTTCAGCCTGCAGAGCGAGCCAAACATTTGAATTTGGCGCCAAACATCCGCCATTTTGTTTTTTTTTTTTTATATACCCAGTGTCACTCTCACAGTAAATACGAATCTAACGACACCTCTCAAGCTAAAATCCATCGAGCCGTTCAGCCTGCAGAGCGTGCCAAACAATTATACATACAAACTTACATACATACATACATACATACATACAAACATACCCTCGAAAAACATAACCCTCCTTCTGTCGCAGTCGGGTAAAAATGGGTCGTGAATTGAAGTCTTAACAAGTATATTAAGGTCGGAGAATTAAATCAAACAGTAATTTTGGAATGAAATACAATACAGTTGTTCATGTTTAATATAGTACGCATCATTTACCCGTTACCCGGACATCAGTGATGCTGAAAACAGTATTTTGTATAGATTATATTTGTAGAATTGTAAAACGTCTAACACGGTACACGTACGGTATACATATTACTGGGGGGCAATTCTACTAACTTTTAAAAGCAATCGCAATCTTATCTCATTCTTATTTTTTTAAATGCACTACAAACTTTTTGGGCATTGACGACATTGCGATTGGATTTTGAACATTTTCAATTAGTAGAATTCCTCTTTGTTTTTAACATGACCGTTGGCAACCCTAGATAGGCCCCACATACCCTAAAGTCGTTGTTGTGTTTGACTCGCAGGGCATTGTACGAGTGCCGAAAGCCTGACACTTTGTCTTACCACGGGGCATCGTGTTACCCTGTAACTGGGTTGTGGAAGTCAGATAGGCAGTCGCTCCATGTAAAACACTAGTATACAGATGCATCTAGGTAAACTGGAAATTGAACCTAATAAGTTTGGTAAACGGCTAGGCACAGCAGGGTTACTGCCCAACTGCTCTGAAAGAGGGGGTAATGTTTTTCTCTACAGAAAATCTTACAATTAAAACTCCGCAGACCATGCCCCCGGCTTTTGTCTGGTCACCTCCACATGTGAGGGCCATTAGGTCCTCACATGTGGAGGACCCCATCCGCTGACGCAGTCATTAGACTGCGTCAGCGGATGGGGTTGCCGTAACTGGATTTTCGGCCAAACAAATATTTAAAAAATATTTTATCTAGTTATTTTATTAATAGTATTTCTTTTATTTGCCACTGATACGCTAAGAAGAAGAAGTGACAACTTCTCACATTTTTGGGAAAATTGCAAAACATATTACAGTTTATCTTTTACAAAACTGACTGTACCTTTCGAAGAAGGCATGACAAAGGTGAAACATATCTACGTGGAATGTTTTTGACTGGCTCCATTAATCTTAAGGATGGTACTTGTGGCCGATATTGATAAATAACTATGTTAGAAGATACTGCTAAGGCGCGAAAGTTTTCTTTTACTTGAAGTGTTGGTTTTTGGAGATGGCTTCTTTTCTGTGGCTATTCAATATCAGTCTAAAAATAAGTATTCTTTGAAGGTTAAACTGAAAGTTCGCCAGAGCTATTCTGTCAAAACCTTTCTCGGTGAATTTGGGTGAAGTGAGCTTGAGGTGATATCAAGCCCATCTGATGCTCCCTAAAAAAAAAAAAAAAAAAAAAAAAAAAATCAAAAAGTTTTTATTTCGTTATTACACGTTATACAGTGTTATACAGTTGGTGGCGTCTCCTTTTAAGCATGTAGATGCCTGTGCCAGGAGGCGCCGCTCTTTAATATCACACGAGTGTAGTAGGTAAGTTACGAAACAAAAACGTAAATAAAAGTTATAACAACTCTAGTTTTGGCGAAAGTCAGGGTGCGTGCGTGTGTGTGAGTGTGAATGTGTGTGTGTGTGTGTGTGAGAGAGAGGGTGTGTTTCTGTGTATATCAGTGAATAGGTGTGTGCGCGTACAAGATTGGTTTGCACGGATATGGTTTGTGTAAATAAGAATAGTTTAATTTATATGTACCAGCAGATTCTCTATTTCATCATAACTTAATTTGTTTATCCATTTAACCAGCAAAGATTTGCATTCTTTAACAGGTTTGGTATACATATTTATTACTTTGTTTATTTTATTATATAAGTAAGACGAGCGTCTGTCGTATTGGGTTTCAGCAAATTCAGTTTTTACCAGAGTGGTGCAAGCAACATTGTGTTTTCTTCTTCTAGCTAAGATACTGGAATCTAAAGGTAGGGTTTTATGCTTTTTTACTACCACTTGTATAATATATAGTTTTCGTACTGATAACAAGTTACTAATTTGGTATAGCTCACAAGTGGGAGTGGTCCTTTTTTTGAAGTACATTACTTTTATTAGTGTCCGTTGTGCTCGTTCAACATCAAGAAAACGTGTTTTACGTGCACCTCCCCATGTAGAAATACAATATGTTATTACTGATTGAACTAGCGATATATACACTTCATTAAGAAGGTTTTTTGATTTGCCACTCTTTGGTACTACGTGTCGTAATATTTTAAAAATCCAAATAAACTTTCGTATTCTCGCAGCAGTTTGTTCGATTTGCGGATACCAGGACAAACTTTGATCCAACATCACACCCAGATACTTGACGTGGTTGACTTTACTTATGATTGGACAATTACAATTGTGGCTTGCCACACTCTTACATTCATGTATTTTAATGTTAAAATCGCGTTCTGGTTGGACATTTTTGTATATTGAAAAGCAGATGTAATTAGTTTTGCTCGTGTTTAACGTTAGAAGATTGGTATTCAGCCAAGATGCTACTTGTATCATACCATTTTCTGCATTGGTTTTGGCTTCCGCCCAGGTTGAGCCAGTAAAGACAATTGCGGTGTCGTCGGCATATGAAAAAATTTTTGCTTTATTGATTGACATATTACATAAATCGTTCAAATAAATGAGGAATAGGGTTGGTCCCAAAACGCTTCCCTGGGGTACACCGCATGTAACATCAACTTCCCCACTGACATAGTTCCCCAACTTAACCTTCTGTTTTCTGTTAGTCAGGTAATCGGTAAATATAGCTAGTTGTGTTTCTCTGATACCTATTTTTTCTAATTTTTGGGCAAGTATGGGAATAGAGACCGTGTCGAAGGCCTTTTTTAGGTCTATAAAGACGGATAGGCACCTAACTCCTGTGTCGAGTTCTTTTGTAAGTAGTGAAGTTAAAGATGTAATAGCATGCTCCGTAGAAATACCGCGCCTAAAGCCAAATTGGGACGGAGATAAAATGTTGTTGGTTTGAAGGTAATTTAATAATCTGAGATTTAAAAGTTTTTCTAATATTTTTGCTATAACGGGAATAACAGAAATAGGTCTATAATTGTTAATATCATCCTCCTGCCCACCCTTGTATATAGGGGTTATTATGGATTTTTTTAAATAGTTAGGGAAGATGCCTTTTTTAAAACAGATATTGGCCAGATGTGCTATAATTGGAGTTATTTCATGTTTTACATGTTTTAGATACCTAGTTGAGATATTATCCCATCCTGGGGCACTGTCTGATTTTAGGGAGTTAATTATAGAGTTTACTTCATTGTTATCTGTATCCAAAAGAACAAAAGATTTAGAGAGACTAGGTAGGGAACGTAGATATAGATTTAGGTCATTCTGGTTTATGTTTTGTTGGATGTCGTTTGCAAGCTGGTTACCAATATTTGCGAAATATTGATTAATAAAGTTAGCTGATTCCGTTGGTGATGATTTTAGATTAGTTAATTCAGTATTAGTTCTAGTACATTTATTTGTATAGGTGATGGTTTTTAGATTTTTCCAAAGCAGTTTATTATTGTTTAATGATTTAGTAAGGAGGCTTCTTTCATATTTTCTTTTAATTTTTTTTATGAGGTTGTTGCAATGGTTTCTGTAACGAGCATATGTAATTTTTTTAATTTCATTATGTGGGTCGTCTCGAGATTGTTTTTGGAGCTTATTACGATTTTTTATACATCTTAATATGCCTTCTGTGATCCAGGGTTTAATTATTCGTTTACTTTTAGGGATCTTATGAGTAATTGTGTTTGTTTTTAGTGAGTCAATGAGTTCTTGTATTAAACATTCGGTTATAAAGTTAGGATCTTCACAAAAAAGCAGTGTCGATAGGTTTTTTTCTTTTAAATATTGTAAGGCATTTTCAAAATCTATTTTAGTAGTTGTTGTTGGTATAGTTTGGCAATGTTTTATTTTAGATATCGATAGAAAGGTTGTACGGTGGTCTGTAATGGTTGTGCGTAGGATGGCTATAAATGCAGAGTGCCGTTTTCTGTTTATTTTGAACATAAAGTGGTCAAGACAGTTGGCTTCCCTTGTAGGTAAGTTGTGACCGGTGAGAATACCGTGACTCGATAACATATCCAAGTAGGAAGTTCTATTTTTAGTTTCATATGTTTGTTCAGTGTTTTTAGGTATAATATTAATATTAATGTCACCAGCGATTATAACATTATTGTTTTGGGAGTTTAGGTTGTCAAGATGGAGTGCCAATGAGTTTATGAAAGGTTCCGCGTTAGTGTTTGATGGTGAGCGATATATACCTAAAATAACATTATTCACTATATTTAGTTGTAGGCCTGATGCGTGGCTTAGTATTAATTCTGTAACACTGGCTTTTAAGGTGTTCTTGATATATACTACCACACCATCATTTTGGTTATGTTGACGAGTAGTAGCATAGGAGCGATATTTGGGCAAGGTTGGTATAGGTTTATTTCGATCAAGTCTGCATTCGGTCAGAATTATTACGTCAACATCAAAATTGAGGCTAGACAAATTTGTTATGAGGTCATCGAAATTGCAGTATATGCTCCTAATGTTTTGTGACACTATGGTAAGGTCACTTTTATTTATGTTATAGCTGCTAGCAAGTTCACTACAGTCACATTCTATCGTTTTCGCAATAATTAAATTATCGAGGTCATTTATAGTTTTTAGTGGTTCACACATTATTATGTTTTAGTAAATACACGGTACATAGTAGGAGCAGGGTATTATTTGTATAACGTGACGGAAGCCGTAAGAACACATGCCATACATTTATGGGATGACGGGTCATATAAAAATGATTTTGCAGTAATTTCCTTTTTATGTAAGTATTAGTCAGTATAAGTATATTTATTTTTAGTTGTTTGTTTTTATATGTTGTACTATTAGAAAGCCTATAGTGAATTAAAATTAACTTTGGTGTAAAAAATCTTGTAACAGTATATGTAGGATAGTGATAAAATGTGTGTGTAATTGTAGGTGTAATTAGTGGTGTAATGAATGACGTTATTTGTGCGAATGTCGAGTAAGTGTGACAGACTTTACATACCCAGTTTGATAAACATAAACAATAAGCAAAAAAGCAGCAAGGAAAGTAGTGAAATTCCTTATGGTAATATAGTCACTGATTGATGATTAGCTGTTGGATTTGTGCTTCGCTTCTAATTATTAAGGTTGGGGAGTCGTCTTCTCTTTTAAGGTATACCCGGCCATATGCAGTCCAGCAATATTTGTAGGTTTTCGACTTCACGAGGTCTCGTGCGAGGAAGTGAAGGCGTGCAGCCTTTGCTGTGAGTTGCTCGGTGATGAATATGGGGGTATCCTCGTTAGTGCGGAAGTCCAGGTGTTTAGCACATAACTTCGCCCTTTGTTTTATATTAAATGCCTTACATGATTTCAGAATATTATTTTTTATCAGTGTTGAGTTTGTTTCCACAACTATAGGCGAGTTGCCTGATTCTTTCTTTGTACGAACTCGGTATATATCACGGATAATCGTCTTGTCGAGAGGACAACCTACTGTGTTCGAGAGGCTTGTAACCATATGAATTAGGTCATCTTTGGTTTCGTTTGGCTTCTTAGGAACATTTTTAATTTCAAAATTAGCCTTTCTGCTATCTTGTTGCATACTTTCTATTTTATCCTCCAAGATAGCGATATGTTTTTTGTCCTCTTTTGATTTTTCCTCCAGGGACTGAATTTTTTTCTTAAATTCTTCGTTTTGTGCCATCAAAGAGGCGATGGAACTTTCGATGTTGCAACTTGATTGTTGTATTCCCTGGAGCAAAGCGGCATTTTTTTTAAATTCGTTCTCTTGTGTTGTCATCATCTTGGAGAACATAGACTGCATCTCTTCCTTAAACATAGCAAATTCATCAACAAAATCTTCATCACGTCTTCTTTTTTGCCGGGATGTCACAAAATTGGGGGGCGTTTTATGCTCTGGTTGTTGCATCCGGTCCAAATCTGTTTCCGACGAAGATTTATCTAAGTTATGTTTTTCCATTCCGCTGTTTAACAATAATTTAACGATGTTATTATCCTTCCGTAAACAGACACGAGTACAATAATCGTAGCACAGGTAGCCGCTCAGCCGTAGCCGTCGTAGCCCGTAGCACTTGACGTCACGTTTCGTAGCGAACCGCGTGATGCTTGTTCGGCCCACGTAGATGACAGAGAGGGCAATTATGGTGATGGTCTTTGTCACTCGAGGGTCGCGGGGGACAGGGCCCGCTGGCCAACGGAACTGGCGGCGACGACTGCTAGTTTAATTTCACTATTAAATATGTAGTTGAAGTTGAGAGTTTATTACCCTGATAATAAGATCTAAAACTGGTTAGTGTTTGACTTTAGATTTAAAATATTTTTAAGTAATAGGCCGTGCACGTCTGCTCACAACTGAGATCCGGACGAAAGAGGGGGGACCCTAGTATGATGGGATGACAGCCCATGAAGTAATGAGCTACAAATGTGCCGCTAACAACACTCGTGCGAACAGTCGATTACGGTTTAAATACTAAAAAAAATGGGGTCAATATTATTAATCTGCCCTTTTAAGTAGTTATTAGTAATTAAATAGTATTTATTAAAAACGAATGTGACTAGCAATACAAACCATTTTTGGTTTAGGCCCCGTTCCCACTATGCCGGACCGGTAGATTTGCCGCGCCGGTAAATCTGCCGGAAGGGCTAGTGGCTGTACAATTTATATGAAGCTGTTCACATTATCCCGGATCCGGCAGTTTTGCCGAGCCCGGCATTTTTACCGAGCGTTTTGTCACTAGGAATTTCCGGTAAAACGACCGGACCCGGAGTAATGTGAACGAGTTTGTCCGGTATCTGTCCCCCGCTCTCCCCGCTCGTGCTCCCCTCGCCCCGCCCGTGTTCCACACACGTCATTCGGCTAGCATTTTCTGGTAAAAGTAGACGTTTAGCATGGATATTCAAGCAGAAATTTTAATTACGCTTGTCCAAGAGAGACCTGTTCTGTGGGATAAGACTGAAGACGTCTATAAAGACAAAAACTTAAAGTTAGCAGCAGTTAGCATCCAAATTCAACTGTGAATTTCTTCCGGTATCCGGTGTAATGTGAACACTCTGTCCGGCATCCGGTTTGCGGCAAATCTGCCGGTCCGGCATAGTGGGAACGGGGCCTTACTTAAAAAAAATATCATTGCAAATAATTAATTTAAAAAAAAAGAAGCTCACTTCACCCAAATTCACAGTATTTTTTTTACAGAATACACCGGCTTGCAGGAATTTCCCTTTTGTCTGTGCTATCGCATACTAATAGATCTAAGTATAATCAATAATCATCTTCCAAGAAACCAGGAAAAACCTAAGAAGTCTGCAGAATTTTAAATCCACTCATGAATTAGACCAAGTTAAAAAATGAAACTAATAAAAAAAAAATTGTGTCTATCATTAGGCCTATGTCCAGCAGTGGACGTCATTAGCAGACATTATAATGATGATGATGAAAAAAAAACTGAACAAATATTTATTGAAATATTGATGAAAAACCCTTCGATATTATGATACATATAATATTAAACATTATTATGGCTGACTCAAATGCGGCTGGGCATTTTAATTTTATTAGTTTTTGTACAGCAATGCGGTAAGGCTAACTTTTTATAGGTCTGTATACCTACTTTTAAAATTGTTAAGAAGTTTTTACGACCTCCTAATATAAAGTTATTATCCTCAAGTGTTATAAACAGACTACACATAATTAAAATGTATTTTATTTCTTTTGAAAAGATAATTTGTTTTTAATTTACTGGACGAAATGGTCCGTTCTTTTTTTGAAATAGATTAATGGATAAGAGTCGGGCGGACTTTAGAAACAAAAGAAGTATGGTCACCTGATTTAGTAGGTTTCTTTTGTTTTTAAAAATATCGGCCTGTAACTGGCTGCAGATGCGTTGATGGTACGGTTGGCGTCGTGGCTGAGCGATAGGCTGCCACACTGCGTGTAGCGGGCTTCATTCCCAAACGAAACAAATATTTGTATGGCCTACTGATAGTTTATCCGGGTCTCACTGTTTGTGTATGTGAGTTTATATGTTAGTAAACGTACCCACGAAATAGGAAAAATTCCTAGTAAAACTTTCTTTTTAAAGAAAGAAGAACGAGAGGAAATAACCATTGATCGCCATCACTAATCATAGGGTGAAAGATTTATTTTTGTATGACGTCACTGCCTTCGGCGAAGGAAAACATTATGAGAAAAATTGAACTTATATGTAATCAATATACGTAGTTTAAAGTCCCTTATCCGCCTTAAAAGATAGATGATCAATGCACATGTCTTCTCTGTATGAGAAGAGGCCTATGCCCTCCATTGAGGTAATAATAGGTTTTTATTTTCATCGACCCACGTACGAACCATTTTCCTAAGCCCCCAATTTTCTTCCAAATTTAAACTTTATACGAAAAACAGCGATAGCTAATTTGAACCCTATTTTGCCGTCCAATCGCGACCTAACTTTCTTTCTATCTTATTTTGCAGTTGGCCCTGCATTCGGGGGTTACGGCTTTCATTAAATCCCGTCGCCACCATTATTCGAACATATTTGAAGGGATCCCTAAAAAAAAGTTGAAAGATATATCGTTCTATTAGGCCTAGCATGAGCGTGCTAAGGTAGATGTATTCCATTCGATTTTCAAATTGGGAATATGATGCTAAAACATTTTGAATTAATTTAAAACGACAAGAACAATTGAGTGGTGTAAATAAAACCTTCAAAATTCGAAATTCGAAACGGTTAATTTAAATTTAAAAATCGAACGCATTTACGTAACTTTTACACCGCGCGTTCATGCTAGGCGCCCATAGTCCTTTCTAAACGAAGATTTTAATAAAAAAATGCCACAGATGCTCAAGTTTTTACTCAACTTTTTAAAGAGAAAAAGTTTTTATATCGAACATCTTCAGGCCACAATGAGTCATAAACCATTGCCTTGACAGTTTTAGTAGTCTTGAAAAACAGGGTACAGTAGCTTTGTTGCTGAATATTAATTTTTGTAATTTAATTTAGACTTTAGCCTCATAATGGGGTCTTAATTATGACGGTTGTCAGAGCTGTGAGAAGGGACAGCATATTTTAAGGAATTTTACCCTTACAGTGCAAATTTTATCTTTTCTGTGTTTCTCATCTTAAAATAGAAAGAAAAGCATTTTGTAATTGTATGCTTATTTTATAATTACACCTATTTTCTTTTCGGGTTCTGCTGAAATGTACCAACCCACATTAATCAAAGTTAGGTTTTGGTTATTTATTGCTGAATTATTTTATTTGAGTCTAATTAAAGCATACCTAAGTTTTGTATTAATTTATTGGTGGATAGCAAAGTTTTTAATTTGAAATTATAGATATTTTTATGAAAAATATGAGAACTCGGTGTAACGCTTCCTTGCAGTCAATGCGTGTGTGTGTATCTTATCCACGCTCAGCTACACATGCAAACGGTAGCCATTGAAAAATCATTCATCGATCAGACGAAAGCGCTAAATTTCTAACTTCTATATGAGACGCCTTAAAAAAAATAACATTGCCAATAGTAACTATTACCCGACTGAAGTTCCTTTGCTTCGGCTCCAGAACGATTTAAAAGTAAGCGTTTATGTAGATTTAGGTAAGCAACTAATGTTTTTCATAGATTTCACTAAAATAGGTTTAAGTTTAGACGGACTAGACGTTTTACCAAAACCTTGTAGTAACAGTTGTAACCTACATTCTCAGCTGCTCTTGAATTGATTTGAAGTCACACTCCTATTCATAAGCTCTATTCAACAGACGATCGCATGAATTAGGGTTGCGCAATCAAATTTCAGAGATCCGAGGAAAATCAAAGGTTTTCTTCATACACGAAGTTTTTTTTCTACTTGATTGGCGTGTCTGACGTCCTTTGGCAGTTTTTCTGCGTGTGTTGGGTTAAATTCTCACACAGAACAAAATTCAAATCATTTATTTCAATTAGACCATTTACAGGCACTTTTGAATGTCAAGAAGTTACAGTTTAAAGTTGAAGCTAGTTGCTCGTTCCAAAGCGTAGATCTCTATGGAGAAGAACGAGCAAGAAACTCCATGGACACTCCTTTTCTTCAATTTGGGTTTACAAAATCTTGGTTACAATATTCATGTTGCTTCTATATGTGAAAACAATGAAGGTGAATATTAAACAATTAAATAATACTAATAAAGATGTAGGCCATGGCAGGTAAGAGATGACCAATCCCAACTTACGGCGCCCGTTCACGAACATGACGCGTGCATCAGCACCATTCAGCTCAACCATCTTGGAGGGAACTGAACGATCCAATGCACGCGCCACCGTCAGCGAGACATTTAAGTGAGCATGACTAAGCTCTCAACCGCCTT
The DNA here is from genome assembly GCA_932526535.1 of Caradrina clavipalpis. NCBI lineage: Eukaryota > Metazoa > Arthropoda > Insecta > Lepidoptera > Noctuidae > Caradrina > Caradrina clavipalpis. Next base: position 8,134,959 of record OW052110.1, read on the forward strand.
GCCCTTAATGTCCAACACATAGTAACTTAAGAAAAAAAAAAATATAATAAGTTGCTCCATGGTACTCACATTTACAAAATCGAAATAAATGATGTTAAGTTATATAAAACAAAGTTTTTCAGTGAACCTATTTGGCAGATGACCTGTGGTATGTTAAAAAAGAAACAATAATAATAACGTAAACGTTATTTACGTCAATAAAATGAAATATATAAATTTCATTATGTTTATTAATTTGGAAGCCCGAGTGGCTGTGGAGCAGGACCAGCATTTAGCCAAGCATTTTTATCATTTATATAATCTTCTAGTTTATAATATGCTTGACTACATAATGTGCGTTTTATGCATGTTTTAAACTTTCTCTCGTTTAGTTCGAGAATAACGCGCGGTATTTTATTATAAAATTTTACACAGTACCCCATAAAAGAAGTGTGTACTTTTGATAATCTGAAACTTGGTTGATCTAATTTGTTCCTATTTCTAGTATTAAAATTATGCCTATCACTAACTTTTTTAAAAAGATGAAGGTTTTTCCGAACATGCATAATATTTTCATATATATATTGACAAGGTACCGTCATGATATTAATTTGTTTAAACAATTCCCTTAGGGATTCGCGTCTGCCAAGATTATAGATGGCTCTGACAGCCCTCTTTTGCAGAATAAAAATGGAGTCTATATCTGCAGCCCGCCCCCAAAGCAAAATACCGTAAGACATGATGCTATGAAAGTAGCTAAAATAGACCAGCCTTGCGGTATCCACGTCCGTTAATTGTCGGATTTTTCTGACAGCGTAAGCGGCTGAACTTAACCGCCCTGCAAGAGATGTTAAATGAGGACCCCACTGCAGTTTTGAGTCAAGCGTAACCCCCAGGAAAACTGTCTTGTCGACGAATTATAGTATTTCCTTATTCAATATAACATTACATGCACTACTTCTAACGTTCGGTAAAGCAAAACGTATGCATTTAGTTTTCTTCTCATTTAAAACCAAATTATTTTTCGTAAACCAATTATGAACCTCAAGCATAGCGTTATTTACGTCGTCAAGGTGCTGTGCCCGTCTATTTACTTTAAAAATCAGTGAAGTATCATCGGCAAATAACACCATTTGAGGTTGGTTTTCCAGTAAATGAGGTAAATCATTTATATATACTAAAAATAGAAACGGACCTAATATTGAACCCTGCGGAACCCCCATCTTTACTTTTAAACCTGAAGAATTTACCCCGTTTATTTGAACTTGCTGCAGTCTATCATTCAAATACGAATTTACTAAGCTAAGCGCTAGTTGACCGAGTCCGTAATGCTCAAGTTTCAGGAGGAGTGTCTCGTGATTTACGCAATCAAATGCTTTTGAGAGGTCGCAAAAAATGCCAATGGCATCTTGTGAGTCCTCCCAAGCATTGAAGATGTGTTTAATTAAAGTGACACCGGCGTCAGTAGTGCAGCGCCCTCTGGTGAAACCATACTGTTGATCGTGTAGGATGTTGTTACAGTTAAAATGATTGAGCATTTGATTTAGCATCACTTTTTCAAACACCTTGCTGAAAACCGGCAAAACAGAAACAGGTCTGTAATTGTTAGAGTCTTTGCTATCCCCAGATTTAAATAATGGTATAACTTTGCTGTATTTCATTAAAGTCGGAAAAGCTCCTTGATCTATACACAAGTTAAATATTATAGCTAAATAGGGTGCTACTGTTTCAAATATTTGTATGTCCTACAGATAGTTGTTCCGGGTCCGGATCTGTATAATAATATGTCTTTGAACACATCCAAGATACAGGAGAAACTATTAGAGTGGGCAATGTTTTCTAAAATATAACTTTAAGGTTGAGTTATTTACACTCCCGGACTCCAAAATCGAGCCACCTAGCATAATGAGTTTGTATCGTCCTTATCTTCAAAACATTATATGAATGACAAATGAATGAAATATCAAATTCAGAACAATAAATAGTACATAAGCCTAATGTTGATTATGCCAGCTACAAACTTGCATAAAAACTTTTTGAAAATTCATACAATTTTTTAAAGTTATGGACGTTACTAAATCATTATGCTAGGTGGCTCGATTTAGGAGTCTGGGAGTGTAAATATGGTCAATATAAAGACTACTTATAGACCTATTAATTGACAATTCAAAGTTTTATTACAAGTTACCAATCTACGGTCTACCAATGTACACCCACAGTTCGTCGATATGTTTAGGTCCCATGTAATAGGGTGCGAGCCTATTGCCATTACTGGGCACCAATCCTAACTACAAGCTGCTACGTAGTAGGCACATACCACAAAGAAAAAGGTCAAAGGGCACACCGCTCTCGAAATAATTACAGTCAATATTTTTCATCGTTAACATTTGCCGTGATTTGCTAACAAAATTGAGCAGAAAATTGGCTTTGACCGCTTCGGTAGTTGAGCGTGACGTAGTAAATGTTAGACTCAATACTGGGGCAATGTGATATTGCAGTTTTCGGCGGTACGATATTTTTGCCGGAAGAAATACGGGTTTGTATATTGTGCCCAATACACAGGCTTACTTTTAATTTACTGGCCATTTTTCAGGGTGTGCAAGTGCTCGCGAATATGTACAGCTTTTAGTACAGTACCAAACCTGAAATATGGGAAAAATAGTTTGTTGTTCCATACATTTTGAACGTGTTCAAGTACATTTTGGTATAGTATTTTTTTTTCGGATTGGTTTAGTAATAAAATAATGTTCCTTATATAATTAAGAGTCAATCTGTATGAGACTAAGCATAAAATTTTATATCTTAAACTAGGTTTTATCTTCGACTTTGTCTGTGTGATTTTTCTTCCGGAACCCATTATTTTTTGGTCTATAAATACTCGAATCTGGGGATGTAGCTAATATATTCCTATTGGCGAAATAATTCTCAGAATCGGAACAGTCGTTCTGGAGATTAGCATATTTAAACAAATGACTAACAAACAAGCAAATAGCAATACGCTCAGTTCTCGTCACATATAAACAAACGAAGCCCAACTTAATGACTATACGATTTTAGCCAATCAATGCGTATCGTGCAATCAGTAGCATAAACCCTGAAATGCTTCACAATTATGTAAAATGGCCATTCTGTAGTTAGAATTCAGATCGTGGTCGCTAATTCAAATGGATTAGCGATCACGATGAAGCAGGAGGCAGAAGCTAGTACGTATATAAATAAGGTGCTATAAAAATATCTGCCTCGGTTTTAATGGGCGGTAGTATTGTGTTTAAAGATTACAATAGTAAAGAAATTTCGTACCCCAGAATAGTTAATAAAATTTGAGAAAATAAAGTAGTTTAATAAACATTGACTCTATTCTGCATAACAGGGTTCACAAATTACGCGAAACGCAAACGATTGAATTGTATTCGGTGCGGTGCGGCAACAGCTGACCGATGGATGGTTTTATGCGAATAAATCAATTCAAATTTATACGTACATTTTGTTGTATGAAAAAAAATATGACACATTGTCAATAATTTATCTTTACTATTATAATCTATAAACACAATACTACTTCCCATTACAGCCGTGGCAGATATTTTTATAGCACCTTATATAACCCGGACCATTCGGTCCATTCGGTCCGGGTTATTTACATGCCAGCTTCGAAATTCTCAATGATGAAATGAAATTCTCAGTAGCAGCACGGAGTTAGGATTTGTGTCCGGTTAATGGCAATAGGCTCGCCCCCAATTACATGGACCTAAACCATCTGCCTAACCCTTATGGGAATACAGGCGTGATGTTATGTGTATGTAAAAAAATGTTCATAATGATGAGTACAAAGACCCCATTCCGGGTTTTCAGTAATTTTTTTGGTTTTAGTAAAGTTAAATAAAGGTGGACTATAAATAATTTTGATCATTTATGGACATCGGGTACAGCAAATTAGGAGAAAGGTTGAGGGTTGAGTGGCAATTAGATTGATTATCCGAATGTATGAATAGATTCGTGAGACTCGTTTTTATTTTGGTCACAAGCGCCACTCTTAAGCGCCCTAGAGGTCCTGGGTTATCGACCCAGGTAGGGAGTATTATTTATTTTATTTAAAAAAAATCAACTCTACACTAGAAATTTCTTCTGGATCGTGAATGCGTTTACAAACAGATAAACGCACTACCTTTAGGTCATACAAGAATTTGTTCCAAGTGGAAATCGAACCCGCGACACGCAGCGCAACAGCTTATCGCTCGGCTACTGCTATTTCTTTTTTTATTTCTGCTATTGGTATTTCAGTCGCAGATATCTAATGTTATACGGAGTAACTTAGGCTACCTTTCTTTATTTTTTGTCTTTTTTAAAGCGAACGAAGTCGCGGGCAACCTCTGGTGCACTAAAATATCTCTTGTATACTTCGTTCCTCTCCATTTAAGATAGGCTCCATAGTAATGAGAATGTTATTATTATATGAATACAATCATTAAATTAAGCCTAGTTGGTATATGGTTAGGATACAATATCGAACAAATTCTTAGAATAACCTACACCTAAAAACAAAAGATTACAGCCCTTATTCAGGAACCTATTACCCACATTCCAGTAATTAGTTATACTTTTTGCGTGACTCCTAAATTAGAAAACCGAAAGCAAAAGTGGAAGTTGGTCGTAATTTAAATTCAATTTGGAAGCTTCGAAAATCACTTCGTTCGTTGCGAAGATCAAATCTTAAGGAAAATTGCGTTCTTGCTTAGTCTACACGACTGTTATTAGTTTCAAGATAATAATCAAGATTTTAGGGAGATTGTACAGGGTATTATGAAACTATAATTAAAGTATCAGTATGGCTTACAATGGGTTGGATGGAATCATTCTATTTAACGACACGCAATTTCGAATGTAGATTAGCAATGAACTTTGGTCAGTTATGGACTGTGGTTGCAAATGGAATGTGGTTGGAAATGGACTGTGGTCAGAAATGGACTATGGTCAGCATTGGACTACCTATAGTTGCCAATGGAATCTTGTCTGCAGGACTCTGGTCTTTAACGGACTCTCATCGGCCTTGATCAACTTTGGGCTATAGTTGTTAATAGAATTCGGTCAGCACGAGACTCCGGTCGGTAATGGACTCCGATCAACAATCGACTTTGGTCAATAATGGACACTGGTCATCAATTGACTCTGGTCTGCTTTGGACTATTTTTAGCCGTCAAAAGAATTTGGCGGGTCTTGGACTGTAGTCATCAATGGACACTTCCATTGACGACTATGTCCAATGATGACCAACTGGTCATCACTGGAATAATCCAGTCCAGTCCAGTCCAGCGTCAACAATGGATTCCAGACAGCAATAGTGTGGTCATGGACAAGACACTTCTGTTTATTTCATTCGTCTCCATTTTTACAAAACTCTCATTAATCATAGTTTGGAAAACAGGAAGGGCTTTGGCCGAAAAAGTATCAAAACTAAAAGTTTTACCAGATTTTATTTATGTTTGATAGGGTTCCGTTGTTTATTGGTGTGTTATGGCGTCTATATGGTAGAAGTTTGTGATAGGTGTAGTTTCTATTAATGTCGAAGGATGTGTTTTCGAATATGTATACCAAAAAAAGTGGGTTCTGTCGTCACAATTACGTTAACATTTTTCAATAACATGGAGAAATAGCCCAATTAAGGCCCCAAATGACGCAGGTCGCTAAAGCCACTACTTCATGTACAATTTATCTATTAGCTTGTTTATTGTTTATTTTTGTGCGCAAACACAGATGCACTCCCTTTTCTCTAACTCTCTTAATCCGATGGGACGGCAATCCAACGCGACCGGAGAGAGATCAGGCGCAGGACCAACGGCTTTACGTCCTTTCTGAGTCACGGTGTCAGGTGTCACAGGGAGTCAGGTGTCACATCACCAACTTCCAAACTCTGGGTTGCTACTAAGAAATTCTTAATCGAAAAACCCAATAACACTTTTTGCCCGGCCAGGGCAAACGGGGCGGGAAAGCAGCGTAATCTCGAGAGAATGACTGTCCTCCCCCCCCCCCCCCCGATTCCCATCTCCTCTGGGAATGAGGGGGGGAACAATCATTCCTTCAGAAGTTAAATAGTTATCACTTGGGTTAACAACTTCCCTATCGAGTTTTCATTAGGATAAATTGTTTTTGTTGTTTAAATGTTTATGTTGCTGTTTGAGGTCGTTGTCACTTTGTTTTTATGGGTCTTGTTTAGTTTTTATTGCGTTAGGTCTGCCACAATGAGCTAACCCACAATCTTTTGGTAATTAAATTAATTTTGTTAAACTAATTTTATATGACAAATGTGTTACATTATGTTTGACGCGCTAAATGTACTGTACATAATGTACATTTTTATCTTTTAGGTATTGCACTTTTGTATGGAATAGCTGTTGCTTAATTTCTAAATAACAGCAAAAAATATCGACTCTGAAATCATGTATAGTAGGTGCCACGAAAGATGAGATTTGACCTCCAACTTTATTATTTTGTAATAAATATTGTGAAGAATTTTTGTATGTTGTTTTAATTCCAATGTCATCGAAAAATCTCTGAATAGATGTACAAATTATGAATAACTATTTTGTACACTTAGTACCTGCGCAAGCTCCCCATACTGACACTCGCCAAGTCTCATCTTTCGTGGCACAGACTGTACTAAACCTATGGTTAGGCGTTATTGTGCCTTTCACGCTGTCACTTGTAAGCTTTTTGATACCCTTGAATATGCCATTTTTCTTTAGCACCTTGAATTTTATAGCCATCACAGAACCCGTTTTTTTAGAGTTCCGTACCCTTTGCTTAATAAACCCTATTACTTAGAAAGATGTAAAAGTTAAAGTCTAAGTATTTACTAGTGCGATTTTAAGTGATACAACAAGGTTTGCAAAAACCTCTTTGCTGTATATCCGTTCATCCGTACGTCCACAGAATTTCTTATATCTGTGCGTACGTCTGTCACAGGGCTGTATTTTTTGAACCGATTACGGTTCGAAAAAAGCTACCTATTAAGGTAGCTTTTCCTGGACAAGCTATGGCTGTTATAACAACAAATTCATTATAAAAAATAAAATAAAATAACAAACTAAAAGGGATCCCCATACAATCGTACAAGAAATGTTTTTTAACCCCCGACGCAAAAAGAGGGGTGTTATTGTATGTAGTGTTAAATATAAAATATTATGCAGTGAAACAACCCTTCGCGTGCAAACCCCCTCGCACTTGCAAAATTTTATTCATATAACATAACACCATAACACTTAAGATATTGAACATAAAAGATTACCTACCTTCATTTCCCGTCATAACATACACATCCAAATACAAAATACCGGTAAAATATTACAGCACTAAAAATACGCGGTACGTTCGCAAAGCCTCTCAAGACCTATTTTTTACCGCAAACGAAAATATCATGCATGTTCCTGATATTGACATAATAATTTGTTTATTTGAAGACGTTGATGCTGCTTTCAAGTCTATTTAAAATTCTGTACTAATAAATAAAGATGGAGAGTTTTTTTGTTTGTATGTTTGTTTAACTGCCTTGTTGGCCTAGTGGTCCTAGGCGCGACTGCTACGATGCTGCTGCTGCTGCTGCCTGGGTTTGATTCCCAGGTCGAGCAAAAAGTGTTATTGGGTTTTTCTATTGAATTCTCAATAGCAGCTCGGAGTTTGGATTTGTGCCCGGATAATGGCAATAGGCATGCAGACTGTGGGTGTACATTAGTACACCTCTGCCTAACCCTTCGGGGAATACAAGCGTGATGGTGTTTGTTTAAACGCAGTAATGTTTGGAACTCCTAGTCGGATTTAAAAAGTTAATTTTGTATATGATAGCCAGATTCATGAAAAATAGTATAGGGTATTTAACATCATGCTATACCCCACGGGATCGGAGCAGTAATCAAACATGTAACTCAATATGGTGTCACAACAGACTGACTGTTTCAACTGCACTCTTTAGTAAATGCACAAGGGCTGCATTTTATAAAATTTTGTCTTGATAAGCATTTTTAATACACTATTTTATTAGGAACACCCTGACAGCTGTAGGTGGTTTTAAACAAAAAATAAATAAATAAACTAAACGCGCGTAAAACCGCGGGGTATAGCTAGTACCTAACAGTGATGATGTTTGTTTGTTCTTTGATTCCTTTTCGGGAAATTCGACTCACAGAAGTTTTCTAGACTACTTAGTACTTTACTACTTCACTACTTCTTAGCAGTCCAGAGATTAGCGCGCTTAAACAAACAACCAAAAAATCTTTTCAGCTTTATTACGAGGTATTAGCAAACTATCCGCAACTTCGACCGTGTGGCTTTTTCATCAGACATAAGTTACGTCTTTGGTCAATGCTCTGCTCCCGTGTGTCGTAGCGTGATGTTATATAGCTTATGTTACTCAGGAATGATGTAGCTATCTATTGGTGAGTAAACGGTTTAAATCGGTCCAGTAGTTTTGGAGCCTATTCGTAACAAACAAACAATTTTTTTTTTGTTTGATGATGATTATATTAGTATGGATAGGTACCAAGATATCACCGCTTCGTGACCAAGACGTAACTTTCGACCTTACCCAATAAATCTATTAGATTCCGCTATTATTCAAACTGAGACTAATCACGACGATCCCTTTGATCTATTGCCGGGGGCCGATTTAATTCCTCTTCACAAATGCTTTACGGAATTTGAAACACGGATTTTTGTACAAAACTTCAGCGGAGGATTCCGTCCGGATTCGTTTTTGCCCGCATTGGGACGATTTAAGGAGTTCTTAGTTTTTTTAAAGACGATGTTTGACTACTCTTGCGTTGAAAGTGATGGCTACATTAACTTGGAATTACTAATTTATTTAGATTATAACTAGCTTTTACCCGCGACTTCTTCCGCATACATGTCGGTTATAATTAAAATTCAATCATGATTCGAAAGTCACGTGGCGCCATCTCCTGTAATAAGAACGTTATTGTTGTTTTTCTCGGGAACATTACATTTTTCGGGATCAAAGGTACCCTATGTCCGTTTCTGTACACCTGACAACATATATGCAACTTTTCAGGATGGTCGGTTATGTGTTTTAGGCGTGAAAAGGTAACAAACAAACATACTTTCGCATTAATAATATTAGTAAGGATGTATGCAACAAAAAAGTACATAGGGTGACTTAGTGCCTTAATCATTCTCTACCACTCAACCAAAGGTGGCGAAGGATTGAATACAAGAACATTTTCTAATTTAGGTTGTTTTAATGAGCTTAGTTGTGCAAAAACTACTCAACCTTAAATAATTTAATTAATTATGTCAGACCAATTCAATATACAAACTACCTAATTGAATTAATTAAATCACACTAATTTAATAATTTAGTTTATCAAATGTGTTACATGAATCTAAGAATAACAGTTCAATTTACTTCCAAAGCTTAGAATAGATTTCAAATTAATATCCGAATTATTACAATTACTTTTTTTAATGCCATTAGATGGCAAACAAGCCTACGGCCCATCTGATGTTAAGTGGTTAACGTAACGCTACCTATGGACATCTGCAATACCAGAGGCCTTGCAAATGCGTTGCCATCCCAGATATCAAGTTGAGATGTCTCATCATGTACCTGTAATTACACCGGCACCCATACCATTCAAACCCGAACACAGCAACGCTGCTTTGCGGCAGAAATAGGTATGGTGGTAGTACTTACCCTTACGAGTTCTACTATTACTACTTTTTGGAGACATGGAAACCATATTGACACACGCCTGAATTAAATCGAATCTTAATGTATCTTCTTTTTAAATTGTCTAGTCACTTAACGTACCTATTACATTTTTCTTCATCATCATAAAAATGTTTTCATTCAATTCCATCCTACAACTCTGTCGCCGACGGTACCTGTCAGGTAGGTACTTATCTCAGGTACGAATTAATAAATCACTTTTGTTTGAGAGCTTCCTTTTCAAAGTGTCGTTTGAATACCTTTTGAGATGGTGATTTAAAAAAACTGGTCAAGCGCCTCTCGGACTCGGTTCCGTACCATATTTAACAATACATAAAAAAAACCTATAATATTTGAATTAATTATTTTTTTCTTATTTGTTGTGAAAGCGGCAATAGAAATACACACTAGTAAAAGTTTCAACTATACATATTACGGTTCGGGAGATACAGCCAGCTGACAGACAGACTGACGGCCAACGACTGAGTCCTATGACTAAAGTGACGTACTCGAAGGGTGCCTATGGGACTCTATGGTTCCGTAAGCAAACTTCGAGTACGGAACCCTCAACAGAAAAAAAATACGTTGCCAGAATTAGGCTGTCTGCCTGCCGAGGTTGCAGGTTGTTCAAAAGAGGTACCGTGCCCCCGAAACGCAAAAGGCACAAGAAGGAAACTGGATGGGTTTTAGTCAGTAAAAGTCTGACACTAAAAGGCGGGGAAAGTCATTTGATGATTTCCCATCTATAAAAAAAAAAACAAGACACATGGGAGCATGTCAAGCCAAGTTCAAGCTAACAGAACTGGGGATAGGGGAGGGAAACTCATTTGATGATTTACCATTAGTAAAAAAAAGACCGACTTGTTTTGTCGGAAGGAATGGGACAAATGAATTCTAATATACCAACGAAACGCACACGACCTACAAAAAACCGGTCTCACGAAACTATGGATCTACTGGAAGCTCCGATAATCGTCCTAGAAAACATCGGACATGTGCGGAGACCCTTAGCTAAAACAGAAATTCGTGAGTTTTCTTTTAAGTGTCCCGTACTCAGAGAACCAAAAACAGAATCTATTTGGGCAAGTGTCCACATCGTGAATGAGACGGGAACAGCCTCGGGGTGCCGTTGACGCAATCACACTGAACTAAATCACGGTGACTAGAGCGCTTTAGGGCTGCGGCCATTTTGTAAGAATTTGCAGAAGGCACGCTCCGAGCAATGCGCAAAATATTGTACTAGGTTGTTTTTTTTTTTTGGTGCGTGGTGGAAGGAATCTCTGTTAGACTGCTTTGGCCAGTATCTCTTTCAAACAACCCGCAGCCCGCAGGCATGCCATGCATTTGGCATGTCAGCATGTCAAATGTGGCAAACAATTTGGAGGGGCCCCTCCGAATGTTTGCTGACATCTCTTTGAGGCGCGCGTGGAACACGAACCTCTGTTCGGAGGATCCACCCTTTTGAAAGCCGGATGAGGAACTATCCGCCTTATTACTCATACCTCTAAAGTTACATTGGCCCAAAAAGATTTTAAATGATGACTGCATTGCTGGATGCATGCAAAGATGTAAACCAACGAGTTGATGAAATACACTGTAATAAACTCCATCAAAATCAAAGTCAAATCATTTTTTTTTTCAATTGGACCATCATAAAGTCATCTAGTTGCACTTTCCAAAAGGTAGTTTCGTATGAAGAAGCATGGGCAAGAAACTTCACACCCAAACAAATGCATTTGATGAACCTTCTGCATATTATATATGTATAGTGGCGCAACGCTTTAGGGGTGTGAATATTTAAAAGGCACCATTATGTATGGCCGGAGTTTAATACAGTGAAGAACGGAACGTATTTGCTGATGGAGGAAGTTGTTTGTGGTGGTCAGGGAACGGAAGTAAGAATTTGTACAAGATGAATATTTTAGACGTAGTACTAGCCTTGAGGTGTATTTGAAACTATTGCAACGGGTTCGAAGACAACATCGCCTATAATGATAAACTTACCTACTAGCTTCTTTGCGTATCAAAAATACAGTGAGAAGAATAGTTAACAGATGTAAAAGGGGTTTTTTTTTTTTTTATAGACGGGAAATCTTCAAATAACTTCCCCCGCCCTGGGCGGGGCGGGAGGGAGTGTCAGACTTTTACTGACTAAAACCCGTCTATGTTCCTTCATGTGCCCTTTGCGTTCCGGGGGCGCGGTATCTCTTTCGAACAACCCGCAGCCCCATGTAAAAGGGGTAAGGTTGAAAGAAATCGTAAACTTAATGTGTCCAAAGTTTGGTCTCCTACACATATACGTATAGTTTCTCTTTCCATGAATAGCTGTGTTATTTTGATAAAAATCTCCCTCGGTGAGTTAAGTATAGCGAGATTAAGATGAGCTGTTAATCTAGCTAGAGCTTTAGCGGCTGACAGTTCACTTCAAGTTTTTGTTTTAGCCTATTCTGTGCCACTCTTGGTCAAAGGCCTCCTTCCACTCCTACCATCCTTCACGTTTCAGTGCTTTGAGTTTACACAGGGATATTTTTCCCGAATAGACGATTTTTTGAGTTGTGGATCGCGTAATATCTGCTACTTTCAGCTTCATACAAAACTCCTGTTTCGTTCACACGGTGACGCAAAATGATTTGTCAGTTTCAGTAGAAAGTAAACTACGCAGATCAAAAAACGCGAGTCAACTCACAAAATTACGTTCGTGTAGCCTCACCCTAAGACGGGTCAATGATTTACGAGAAGAAGTCACGATCAAGCACGTGTCGCATTACTTCAGTGGTACATACATGAGATTTCAGTACGTCGCTTCTGTAAAATTCGGACATGAACTCGCATCTCAAGTCGCTATTCACCCTCACTTCGCTTAAGGTTCAAAATGACATTGAATTATTTGACACTTTGAAGTGCGAAGTGAGCGTCGAAGTGACGGTGGAATTACCGTATAGAATGCCACTTCTTACGTGATCTTATACTTTATCTTTAGTTCAACTCGCTGACACGCTCGCAAGAGTGGCGCTAGTGTAAATTCGAATTATAAACCGAGTTTTTAGAATGCCAATCAAGAAAGTCACAGCGGATTCAGATTCGAAGTTTAGAACGAGGTCTTAAAGAATCACACAGCAGAGCAGAAAATATAGAATAGGCTTTCACAAGCTGACACCATTCTTCATCGTAACAGCCGTCAATGATCGTCCCCCTAATGAAGAGAGTGTGGGACAAAACATGGAATTCCAATCTACATAATGAGAAACACAGACATTTTATTATCTTACTCAGTAAACAACAGAATGTTACTCTGTTTATCGTGCGATATAAGTCGCGTGTTGTATGAGAAAATGCTCTCAGGCTTTTGTCTTGTAGTGTATGAAGAGACATTATGGCGAGATTAATTTTTATACAACGTGAGAAGATATAGTGGTGTGTTGTGGCTGTCGTGATATAAGGTCAAAGTAGTTATTTCAATTAGACTATGTATAGGCACTTTTGAATTGTCAAGAAGTTGGTCAGTTAATCAGAAAGTTAATGCCAGTTGCTCGTTCCAAAAGAACTGATGAAGAAGAATGAGTAAGAAACTCCACGGACACTCTTTTCAATTATGTTTGTACAAACTCAACAATATTCTTGATGCTTATAGATGAGAAAACAATGCAGGTGAATATAAAACAACTAGAAAGATGTTGTAAGCCATGACAGTTAAAAGATGATCAATCCCAACTGACAGCCTCCGTTCACGAACATATTATTATAGGTTATTATACCTTTAACTAGCAGTGGTTACTTTATCTTATGACAAATTAGTTAGATTTTTCAATTGGAAACACCGCACATCATATTTATTTGTGTATGATTTTAAAGGTTTTATTCATAACAAAGGGTAATATTTACGATGCCTGTTAAAAAATAAACTAAAATGCTATTCGAAAATCGATTACTTTTACATTAGCGAACTCGTACTATGCGTAAAGAAAACATATACTTACTTAAACTCCCATAAACTCACAACCCTCCTTCCTTTTCAGGCAGGCAGTAAAAAGGGCTTACAAAAGATACGAAGATATCACTCGCTTTATAGTAATCCACTCCACTTGACACTCACGATCGCATGTGATTCGCAGCATCTGTTACGTCTCGTCTCTCGTAAAAGTCAATTTAGTGGAAAAGGGTTATTAGGACACACGCTAATGTGAACGAGAAAGATATTAAAAGTAATCGTTGCGTTAGTAATGCAAGGATTATAGGTGCCATATATTTGCTCTTGCGATCCGGGAGTAAAAACATTGAGATGTTTCAAGTATTTTTATTTAAATTTCGTTGGTCAGCAAACAAGCCCGATCAGCCCGGAGTTTGGAAATTGGTGGTGTGAAACCCCCGTGTCTCGGAAAGCGCGTAAAGCTGTTGGTCCCGGCTGTCATTCGTAGATCTTTGATAGTCGTTACGGATAGTCAAAAGCCAAGAAGTCTGACAACCAGTCTAACCAAGAGGTATCGCCCAGGTGCCCAGTTACTGGGTTGTGGAGGTCAGATAGGCAGTCGCTCCATGTAAAACACTGGTATTGAGCTGCATCCGGTCAGACTGGAAGCCGACCCCAACAAAGTTGGGAAAAGGCTAAGCACATGATGAAGGTCAGCAAACAAGCCTGATGTTACGTGGTCACCTCTGTCTATAGACATCTGCAATACCAAAGGCCTTGCAAAATTATGACATTTCAAATATTCTTTTTTAAATTTCGTTGGACATCATTCAAGCCGACGGCAAATCTGACATTAAGTGGCCACCTCTACCTATAGACATCTGCAATACCAGAGGCCTTGCAAATGCGTTGCCATCTCAGAAGCAAAGTTGAAATATGTCATGCACCTGTAATTACACGGGCACTTATTACTCTTCAAACACGAACACAGTAACGCTGCTTTGCGGTATATCTAGGCATAAGGCAAATCTATACTAATATTAATGGCTATGTTTGAACACGTTAATCTCGGGAACTAATGGACCAATTTAGAGAAAATCTTTAGCATTATATACCCCGTTTATCGAGGAAGGTTATAGGATATGTAACATTACGCACGCAGGTGAAACCGCAGAGTATAGCTATTAATTATACATGAATATTGCTTAAGTGTAATGATTAATGGATTTGTCTCACTGCAGAGCAAAGGCCTCTTCTCATATAGAGAAGGTACGAATAATGATAACCGCGCTTACTCAAGACGTATAAGCGATTTAATATATTAATTATACTTAGTCGACTGTGGAGTGTGGGGTCCTGGGTTCGATTCCTGGGTTGAACAAAAAGTGTTATTTGGTTATTCCATTAAGAATTTCTCAGTACAGCCCGAAATTTGGAAGTTGATGGTGTGACACCCCCGTGCCTCAGAAAGCACGTAAAGCCGTTAGTCCTGTTCCTGATCTTTCCCCGGTTGTGTCGGATTGCCATCCCATCGGACTATGTTAATTAGGGAAGAGAAACGAGTGCACCAGTGTTTGCGCATACACTTGTGCACTATAATATCTCCTCCGACTTGGCTAGTCTTTATTAAGAAGAGTCACCGTGACCGGAATAGCTCCGGAGAATACACAGACCTACCTAAATTCAAGTTTCTTTGCGATGTCAGTAATTTCCCAGATAGTTTTAGAAACTACATATGAATTAAAAAAGTCACATTGGTACTCGCAAAGTATCGAACACTCAATCTCATGCATGAGAGACTAGGCCTTCTACAGAGGAATTCTTAATTGAAAAATCCATTAACACTTCAACCCGACCTGAGAAACGAAACCACAAACAAATCCCTGTTCGAACTTGTTCCCTCTAATAAAAAGGGAATAAAAGAACGAGGTAAGTGCCCACGATTCGTGTAATGGTGGGTCCACACGACACAGACTTAACACAGACTTCTATAGAATTTTGTCTGTACAACAAATCAGTACAGACAAATGTCGGTGTATCAGAAAAGTCGGAAGTCTGCGTACATGTCTGTACGATTGTTGGAGCAAAACTCATGATTATTGAATTACTTAATTTATTCATTAAAATCGAAGTCTAAACTGATGAAAAGTCAGCACAGACATTTGGTAAAGACCTCTGAGTAAAAAAAATTACTCAGACTTTATAGTCTGTGCAGATATTTGTACAGACAAAAGTCTGTATCGTGTGGACCCACCATTAGTGCCTGACTCACAGATTTGCATAAAATTCATTAAATAAATAAAAAATGTCGGCGTAAGTTTAAAAAACAATTTCATGTTTTTACTGTGTTAGCAAACAAATCTTTGTTTTTACAGTCGTTCAGTAAACAGAATAAATTATAATTTTATAAGGGTCATAAAAATGGGCATTGTTCATTTTTTTTTATATGTTGTAATTAAAAACCCGTTTCGAGGAATAGCGTCACTGAGCATTATGGACTAATTAATAATGAAAAATATTCATATTTTACTGATATTTTTGATAAAATACGATTGACCTTCATTGCCCTTCAAATTAGGTCAGCGCTGGCCGTTTTGTATCGTTGCCTCAGAAAATAAAAAAAAAGTAAGTGCCAAGTATTGTCAACCAGTTGTCAAGTGTCAAATTATAACGCAAATGTCAAAAGTTTTTGAAACTTAATAACAGTTTAAAGTTTTTCAAAAATAATATTATTCCTGCGACTTTCCTAATAATCTTGTTCCATTATTCCGACACTCGACAATTTTTATAGTGTAAGAGTTATGGAATACAGGAAGTGCTTTGTTCCAACTTACAGTAATAATAGCAATAATAGTCCAAACAAAATTTTTGTCCGTATAAGGGAAGATTTACGAGAAAAGTGGTTTATCATCGCTCATTGTGGTTTAGGAAACCGAACAATAATGTCACCTCGTCGATTGTGAACACCTTAAAAAAGCACTCTCTGTTTAAAATTAACAGTTACGGTTTGAAATTTTCAATTTTAGATTTGTTTATGTATGAGTTATGTTATGACGCCTATTGACGTTTGACAGACGTTGTGTTGACAGATTTAAACTTTTAATTATGTAAATAGTTGGGCAAAGACACAATCTTTTGAGCCAATGATGACGTCATCTATTTTAAAAAATATATATATTTGAATATTTTTTTAAAAAATAACCATTGAGCCAATCATCAAAATATTCAAATTAGTTTCTCAAAATGGTCTAAATTTTTAATAAATAATATAAAATGTAGTGGTTAAAATTTTTGAACTATCCCCATTGGCTGTTGGCTTCGTAAAATTACCTTAAAATGTTAGATAGGGTAGGACTGGTTTAATGGTTTTTGAATACGAAATGTTTAACTGTATCGCTAGCTTAGCGGTCTTAAGCGCAACTGCTACGCTAGAGGTCTTGGGTTTGATTTCCAGGTCAAGCAAAAAGTGTGTTATTGGAGTTTTCTATGAAGTTTTCAGTAGCGGCTCGGAGTAAATTTGTGTGCCCGGTTATTGGCAATAGGCTCGCCTTCGATTACATGGAACCTAAACATACCGGTGAACTGTAGGTGTACATTGGTACACCTATGCCGAACTCTTCGGGGAATACAGGCGTGATTGTATGTATGTAATTATGTAATGTTTAACTTTTTCAACGTCAAGTTTTTGACCGATTTAGATTGATTTTCTTGTGCGAGTATGTAACAGATGAATACCAATACACCAACGCATACGACCGGCAAAAATCTGTCAAACAATCAGTCGTGTCTACTATGTTAAACTTTCCCACGGTGAATTTAGGCGAAGTGACTTACCGAAGGCCAATTTTCGTAATTAAAACGTTCAAAATCTAGTTACAATCTCATCTCAGCGACAATCAATGTGAAAATCTTGTCAAAAATGTAGGTAAAATAGAAGCGTTTTTGACAAATTGAGACTGTGATTAGAAAGCTAATGTTCCCAAGAATTACTTGAATTGTTCCTGTGATGCTAAGGATTGACTGCTCATCTGCAGCTCACTTCACCCAAAATCATCTAGGGAGATTTTTACAGAATAGCACCATCAATGTTCAGTCACTTGACTCTGACTTCAAAGTCAAAGCATTTGTTTCAATTTGACCATTTACAGGCACTTTTTTACTGTAAAGAAGTTGGACACAAAGTTGAAGCTAGTTGCTCGATATTCTCCATGGAGAAGAATGAGCAAGAAACCCCACTATGATGTGTGTTTTAAAGCAGCCTATTTAAAGCTCTGGCATACGTAACCTACTAGAATACACATATTGCGAGTACAATAAACTAGTAACGAAAGTGATAAATTATTCCCCAGGAATACAAAAACGGGGTAGAAGTCCTAGGCACAGATTACAATCCTAGGTATATGTTACGTTAGATCAATACCTGCCTAAATGTGTGCCAATTTTGAGCTAATTCCGTTCAGCCATTTAAGCGTGAAAGAGTTACAAATATCCATCCATCCATCTTCACGAACTTTCGCGTTTATATCTGTATACAAGCATACAAATACATATTATATGTTTTTTTACCAATGGGAAGTCATCAAACGACTGTCCCCGCCTTTAGTGTCAGACTTTTACTGACTATATGGTATCTCTTTCCAACAACCCGCATATATTATATTATGTTATGGTTAAAGATAGGTGAGACAATAAACTTTAAAATAGTCGGATGAAGTTAAGTTATTTTTTACGAAAGGTCAACAAAGGCTCTATTTGCTTTTTCTTTTAGTCCTTGCCCCACACTAGATACTTTCCCTGTATCGTGGCGTGGTTGCGTTTATAAACAGATAAACGTACATGCACAAACAGCCAGACCCGTAACAACTATCTGTAGGTCATACAAATATTTGTTTCATGCTGAATCGAATCCGCGACACACAGCGCAGCAGTCAAACGCTCAACCACTGCACCAACCATGTCGTCAAATAAATAGCAGGCAGTATTATTATGTATGTAAATCCACGTCCCCCAAAATACACGCATTATAATTTGACAGGGCTTTCGCAAGCGCCCTGCAGGCCTCCAGTAGGCCTTAACAAAATATTTATTTTATCCCGTTGACAGAGTTGACATGAAAATGTAATGCGTCAATCCTGCCGACGTAAAGTTGTAAAACTTCCCAGAGTTTGAGGAACCATTTATTTAACGTTGCCTGTTGAAAATTTTGCAATTCTCCCGTGATTTCGTAATGGAGGGGCCGAGATTACAGAGTTTAATATTTTAAGTGCAACACCGTTCGTGGTGGAACCTTTGCTTTTTTGTAGGACTTTTTTTGAAGGATGCGGAAAATTGAAAGAGTGGTTGTTTATCAAGAGGTGCAATCAGCCAGTCCTTATAAATGAGAAAGTTTGCGAGGATGGATGGATGGTTTTTTTTTATAGACGGGAAATCATCAAATAACTTCCCCCGTCCTTCCTTGGGCGGGGCGGGAGGGAGTGTCAGACTTTTACTGACTAAAACCCGTCTATGTTCCTTCATGTGCCCTTTGCGTTCCGGGGGCGCGGTATCTCTTTCGAACAACCCGCAGCATTTTTTTTTTTTTTTTTTTTATAGACGGGAAATCATCAAATAACTTCCCCCGCCCTGGGCGGGGCGGGAGGGAGTGTCAGACTTTTACTGACTAAAACCCGTCTATGTTCCTTCGTGTGCCCTTTGCGTTCCGGGGGCGCGGTATCTCTTTCGAACAACCCGCAGCCCCGGCAGGCATCGGCCCTCAGTGGCCCCATCCAAATTTGCTGACATCTCTTTGAGGCGCGCGTGGAACACGAACGCGCCGTCGACACGGTCTGTCGCTAGTGAACGTACGGACGGTGAGCTACCCATTGCTCACCGTCCACAGACCCGCGTCTACGGTGGCCGGGAGTCGTCTCGTGGCTCCCGACGCCCGGATCGTCTACCGCGGCGGCCGCTGGGACGGGGGACCCTCCTTTCCCTCTCCCGTCCCGCCGCCTCCTTCTCTAGCATTACAGCTTCGCAGAAGGAGGCGACTGCTTCCCATTCCCCCTCGCTCCGGACCATGGCCTGAACCAGTGCCGGACGCGAGAGGGCGCCGCCGCCGATGGCCAACCCGCAGCATGGATGGATGGATGGACAGAATATGTTTGTTACTCTTTCGATCTAAAACGGGTGAACAGATCTGGCTGAAATTTGGCACTGAGATATATTGTGGTGTGGAATAACACACATGGTAATTTTTATCCGATTTTAAACCGACGAAGTCGCGGGCAGAAGCTAGTATTATAAAAGAATCACAAAGTTTTCTCCTTACTAGAGGTACATAATTATATTTTCATAAGATCGCTGCCGCTGGACGCGGGCAGCGTAACACCGGTCATTGTGGCTATCTATAGGGGAGGCCTATGTCCAGCAGTGGACGTCGTTCAGCTGATATGATGATGACTGTCCCACTCCTGGAAAAAGGCCACCCTCAATTTCTTTCACTGTCCTCTGTGCTGTGCATCTTCTCTCCAGTTCCGGAGAAAGCTATCCAAGGCGTGTCGCCATCTTCTCATCGGATTTTATGTAGGATTTTCATGTATATTTTTTAAAGTTGTTGTAACAATTTTAAAAATCAAATGAATTTTAAATAATTTTCTCCCATTCGTTCGGAATGTACATTGAACCGTTAAGTCGAAGAGTCAACACACTTGAAATAATAACGCAATGTATTTAATTATTGAAAGAACGAAGTTCAATAAAAAATATGCATTGCAATATTTACGTTTCCGAGCAGACGAACTGTTGAAACATATATGAAGCAGTGTATTATTCATTTCCTGAATCAATATAAAGGAGATGGCTAAATGGAAGTATCGACCACTGCCCCACTGCCCCATAGTAATATATAAATATGGTACCTAGTGTAGTGTAGTAACCTACTTGGACTTGATGTAAATAGACAAGAAGTCATAGTTTAGCGTTTGGCAGCTGTCACGTCCTTCAGCAATAAACCGTGCTAAATAAACGTTGTGTTATTGTGGTTTCCTTTACAATCCAATCCCCGCGCACTAGAACATTACATTGGCGACGAGGATAAAAAAAAAACGTACGTGTGGTTGTTAATACGTAAACGGAAAATGTCGATCGGAAAGATTAAAGAGTTTGACGTGCGGTCGGGACTGTGGTCTTCATACACAGATAGACTGGAGATGTACTTCGTGGTTAATAAGATCGCGGAAGAATTAAAGCTACCCACATTAATTGCAAGCATGGGCGATGAAGCGTATGAATTGCTAGTTAATCTAGCCAGTCCAAAAAAGCCTTCAGAGTTATCTTATGCACAAGCCAGCGAATTGTTACGTCAACATTTGCAACCGGCACCATCATCATTGGCGGAAAGGTACCGGTTCCGACAAAAAAGACAGGGTGCAACGGAAGACGTTGCCGCTTACGTAGCGGAGCTAAAAAAATTGTCGCGTAATTGTAAGTTCAACGCAAACTTGAACGAAAATTTGCGCGATCAATTTATCTGCGGTCTGCGGAGTGATGTTATCCGGCAGCGGCTGTTCGCGGAAAATGAGGCGATAACTTTTACGGAGGCCGTTAAATTGGCAGGCTCCTTGGAAGCAGCGGAGAGAGACGCAGCGGAGGTTGAGTGGCGTAAGGAAGCAACGGAGTCGAGCAGTGCTAGCTCGGTTCATGCACTAACGCCGAGCGTAGCGCGCGTCGGACAAGGACGCGGTCGCAGGAGTGGCGGAGCGGGGCCGGCGGCACCGTCCGCAAGTTGGCGTGCTGGGCCGGACAAAGCGGTGACGACAGCACAGAAGGCGTCGACAAGCTCGAGCGGCTGTGCGGCGTGTGGGGCTACAAACCACGAATACGGCTGGTGCCGCTATCGGAACTTCGTGTGCAGCATGTGCCAGCGCGTGGGTCATTTGCGGCGAGTATGTCCAGAGCGGGAAGAGCGAAGGTCGCAAGCAGTCAGTGGCCGGCAAAACAAAGGGACGAAGCGGGAACTTCATTTCGGTGATTTTGACTTGGGGTCTAGTGAGGATGAAGACATTGAGGCATTAAACCTTTTGTCTTTGAATAATTATAAGGCGGTAAGTTTACCCATCTGGGTTGATAACATTGTAATTAAAATGGAAATTGATACTGGGACCGCAATCTCATGTATAAGCAGAATTGTTTATGACCATCACTTTGACCATTTGTCTATTGAACATGATGACACAGTTTTAAAATTTTATAATGGGTCCAAAATTAAGCCTCTAGGAATAATTAAACCCGTAGTACGATATGGTAACATACAGAAACAATTAGCATTATTTGTTATTGAGGGTGGTACTACATCTTTAATAGGAAGGCAGTGGTTAGCCGAATTACGAATTGATATTCCAAAATTTAATTGTAATTTCATAGACAAGGGTGGCATACACATCGATAATGAGATTTGCAAATTGATCGACAGGTATAAAGTAGTGTTCAGCGGTGGGCTGGGACGGTACACGGGAGGCAAGGCGACATTGCGGGTGCGCGAGGGGGCTCAGCCCGTGTTCCATCGGGCACGGCCGCTGCCGTACGCGCTGCGCGAGCGCGTCGACTCCGAACTCGAGGCGATGTTGCGTGCCGGCATCATTGAACCCGTGGAGTGTTCGGACTGGGCTTCACCATTGGTTCCGGTTAACAAACCGGATGGTGCACTACGAATTTGTGCGGATTACAAGTCAACTTTGAATCCGGTATTACTGGTCGATCGTTACCCACTTCCAAGGATTGATGACGTTTTGGTAGGTCTAAATGGAGCTCAATTCCTAAGCAAAATTGATTTATCCAATGCGTATAACCAAATCGAATTGGATGATTCAAAAAAGTACACTGTCATTAACACACATAAGGGGTTATTTCGTTACAATAGGTTGGTATACGGCTTGTCGTCCAGCGTTGGTATATTCCAACGGATTATGACAAATCTGTTGCAGGGCATTCCTCATGTACAAGCTTTCCTCGACGATGTCATTATAGGGGGTAAAACTAGAACGGAACATTTAGAAGCTCTCGAGGCCGTTTTAAAGCGGTTAGCGGACAACGGGTTGAAACTAAGGAAGGATAAATGTGTCTTTCTAGTAGATCGAGTAAAATATTTAGGGTACGTAGTATCAAAGGAGGGTATTAGTGCGGACACGGAGAAAATTGATGCCATTTTAAAGATGCAACCTCCTACAAATGTATCGGAGTTACGGTCGTTTCTAGGTATGGTCAATTTTTTCGCTAGGTTTATTAAAAATCTTAGTTTTTTATTAACACCATTGCATAACTTACTACGGAAACAGGTACCATGGGAATGGAGTAAAGACTGTGACCGTGGTTTTGAAGGAGTAAAACGAGCGTTGACCAGTAGTGAAGTACTGGCACACTATGATCCCCGCAAACCGTTAATCGTGACGTGCGACGCGAGCGCACGGGGCATCGGTGGTGTGCTGGCGCAGCGCGGGCCGCATGGCGAGCGCCCGGTTGCCTATGTGTCACGTTCACTCACTATCGCAGAGAAAAACTACTTGCAGATTCACCGCGAAGTATTAGCTATTATTTTTAGTGTGAAGAAATTTCACCAGTACTTGTACGGGCGGAGGTTTACGTTGCGCACCGATCACAAGCCTTTGGTGTCTATTCTAGGACCTAATGCTGGAATACCTACTATGACTGCTAGTAGAATGCAACGGTGGGCAGTGATTTTATCAGCGTATGAGTACGAAATTGAATTCATTAAAACTAACGAGAACTGTGCGGATGGTCTTTCTAGGTTGCCGAATAGGAGTGCGGGGAAGGTACGTGACGTGATACCGGAACAGACGTATCTTCACTTTGCACAAGACGCACTATTGTTAAATTACAAACAAATAAAAATGTCCACAAGTAAAGACCCCATTCTAAACAGGGTAGGGTGTTAGCTTATATACGGGACGGTTGGCCAGAAAAATGTGACATAGTAGGGATGCAGCCATATTTTAATAGGAAATCGGAATTATATGAAGAATTAGGGTGTATTATGTGGGGCCATAGGGTAGTTATCCCTCAGAGTTGTCGCGAACGGGTTTTACAGTTGATTCATGAACCACATATGGGCGTGGTTAAATCAAAGGCGATAGCTCGCAGTTATGTATGGTGGGCTGGCATCGATGAGGCAGTAGAGCGCGAGTGCCGCGCGTGCGCCACCTGCGCCATGCACGCAGACGCACCCCCAAGCGCTCCCCCGCGGCCCTGGCCCTGGCCCTTAAAACCGTGGGTTAGACTTCACTTAGACTTTCTCGGCCCAATCGAGGGAAAGTTGTACTTGGTTGTAGTAGACGCGATGTCTAAATGGCTGGAAGTCTTCCAGGTACCGAGTACTGCTGCGCGATGTACTATTCCTAGACTCAGCGAGTTATGGGGTAGGTTTGGTGTTCCGAAACAGATAGTTACGGATAACGGGCCACCGTTCACGAGTAGCGAATTTGCATCTTTCCTTGACAGTGATGGAGTGGAACATATTTTTACGGCTCCCTATCACCCGGCGTCTAACGGGGCGGCCGAAAATGCAGTTAAGACTATTAAGAAAGTTATAAAAAAAGCCTGGGCAGAAAAACAAAATATCGAATTATCGATTAATACGTTTTTACTTCATTATCGTAACACGGAACACTGTTCCACGGGGGAAAGCCCCTCCATGTTACTAATGGGTAGACATTTGCGAACTCGGTTAGACGCATTGAAACCGGACCGAGAAGCTAAGATTCGTGGTGTACAGAAACGACAAGTTGAAGCTAAGGGCGGAGTGAGTAGGGAAGTAGGAGTAGGTGACGATGTTTGGTATCGCCAGTATTTAAAGACGGAAAAATGGCAACCAGGTTCTGTAATTAAATCTACAGGAACCAATGATTATAAAATCCAAGACGCAAGTGGTAACGTGATTCATAGACACCTCGACCAGATACGACGTAGATCTAGGAGTTCACTGGTAATTCCCACAAATTCAGCACCACCAGTAGTGGTACCTCCTAGTGTGTCGCTTCCGGAGCCTGTGGCGACCCAGTCGGAGCGGCCTGAGGCGAGGAGCTCACGCGAGGGGACTGGGGACAATACACCGCCAGTCGTGGTAATCGAGCCGGTCGTGGAACAGTTTAGCACGCCTCCGACCACCCCTATACCGACCCGGCCGCGCCCAATTCGGAGTTGTCGATTGGGCAAAAACGTTACGTATAAATAGAACATAGTTATTAATTAGAATATAAGTTACATATAAGACAAAAGGGGTTTTGTTAATTTAGTGGGAGGGATGTAGTGTAGTAACCTACTTGGACTTGATGTAAATAGACAAGAAGTCATAGTTTAGCGTTTGGCAGCTGTCACGTCCTTCAGCAATAAACCGTGCTAAATAAACGTTGTGTTATTGTGGTTTCCTTTACAATCCAATCCCCGCGCACTAGAACATTACACCTAGCACAATGTAATGCTGAATGGCTAAATATTAGTATTTCATGTAAAACAAGTTTCAGGTACTTTTAGGGAATAATAATAAATGGTAAAATAATATTACCTAAAAAGGAAAGAAGCTGTGTGTGACAGTATATAATTTTCTCCAAATGACACTTGAACATTTTCGAAAAAGAATAAAATTAAAACGAAAATGAGGTTGTATATTTATAAGCGAATAGTTGAGATGAAAAAGTTTTTCTCCACAAAATTCAGGTATCCAAAACATATTTGCTAATTAAGATTTTCTTCTTAATTAAAATCGATATAAGTTATAATACAGCATACTTCATGTTAATTTACTTTTAAAATCAATCGCGTATTACCTATGTGCGTTATTATAATGCTATTAAGTATGGAAGACCCACGTTTTGTTTCATCAAGTCAACATACAAAAATGCTTTTTATTTTTTTTACCCGCAATATAACTTAAGATTTATTTTTAAGATTATTGCATTATGCTTTTTACACAATTCTGTGTGTTATAGTTTTAAAAAAAGCAAGAATTTTTCTTTTCTTTTCGTAACGAAACGAGGCTATATAATCAGGTCGAGTTATATATATGATATACGGTTCCGACGGCTTTTCCTTCATAACATTACCTGATAAAGTAACAACCAAACAAACTCGCATTTAGAGCACGTACTAGCCATGTTAGGTTTAATAATGTTTAAGGAAATAACACATGACTGGAAAAGGTTGTTTACAACTACCTCTAACTGCCAAAAAATCAGTTGCCTAGCAACGGTTTGTTTATTCTTTTTCCAATGTGGAGAAATGTCACACATGGTCTGTCAAACAAAATTAGCGTAAAAAGCAATTGAGATACTTTATTATGTTTAATAATTCACGAAAGTGCTAGGCAAGTATTAAACACTACATAATTTATGAATGTTTTTTTAAATATCATGAGGTTCTGTAAGATTCTTATACATTCCAAGTGCATGACTGCCCCGGGGGCAGTCATTTAGCCATCACCTTTTGAGGTTTAAGATCGCAAGTATTACGTAACTACCTTATGGTGAGGTAAAACGTTAAAAATATAGACATAATCTCATCTGAGCGACCACCAACACAATGTTTTCAGGTTTTATTGACAGATTGAGACTAAGGTTAGACTGCGATCGTTAACAAATATACGGGAATAGCTCATCTGGTATGAAAATATGAACTATTTTTCTATTATGATCATCAAATGGCTTCGTCCGATCTGAGCGGAGCGGAAGGGAGTGTCAGACTCTTTTTGACTGAAACCCATCCGTGTTCCTCCTACTGTCCTTTGCGTTCTAGGGTCGCGGTGACTCTGCCAAACAAATTCCCAACCCTGGCAGATCTAATCAACGTGGCGATGCCATCAGTTTTTGAGCACTTTTCCGGTTAACGGCGATGCGGAGGAAATTTTTTACTGCTTTGTACATAGTTTTAGTTTTTATTCTTTTTTTCTTTTGTTATTATTAAGGTTTTTTTTATACAATTTTACGATTGTAAATATTTCATAATAATGATTAAAAAAAAATAGGATAACCTACATATTTTAATACGTTCAACACCACTCAACACAGTCACAGAGCATAAAAAAATCTCTCCGTTTTTTTTTGTCGATTGTTTACCATAACGACTGCCAAAAACCTCCAACTGTCGCCTATATGGTAACAGAGAGCATAAATAATGATAATAGACGAATAAATCCGCGACACCAACACGAGGGGACCAAATTAGGGGTCCTTGGAAACATTTTTGTTGTATATGTGAAGTGTTTAAGGCTTTTTTTCTGTGTCTGAGATTATATTTATGTGTTTTGTGTTATGTATAGTGGTTTTTATTTAAACTATTACGTTTTTTCGTTATGAACAAATTACTGTTGAGAGTCTGGGTGGTTTCGCCATATTTAACCTTATTTTATAAGTTAGTATTGAGATAAACTCTGTTCTAAATTCGAAATGATTTGACAGTCATAATCATTTAGCGTATCGATGGCAAATATAGATATTAAATAATATTATTTGTATGTTGAACTTTTTGGTACAATAATCACCTCCCAGTTGCTACAGTACCTACCTAAACATTATCAAAGTCTTATTTTTTTACAAAATATTATTATAAGAAAAAATGTTCCCCTGAATTTCGCCACTGAACCCAACCCATGGCCGATACAATCTAAATTAAGGGTGCCCATAAATTGGGAATGTAATCATTAACCCTGGTACATAATGTCGATAGTCGTTTGTACTCATTAGCGAAAGTAATGACGTTTCTCGTTCTGACAGAACATAATATTATTACGTCATTTATTTATTTCTAATACACAAGCTTCTGCTCGCGACTTCGTGTGCGTTAAATTTGATATATTATCCCACGAGAACCGTAACCTTTTCCGGGATGAAAAGTATTCTATGTGTTATTTTACACTGTAATCTGTCTCACTACCAAATTTTATCCAGATCTGTTCAGCCATTTAAGCGTGAAAGAGTAACAAATCTCCATCCATCCCCACAAACTTTCGCATATAATACTTACTAGTAGGATTTATAACATTAGTAAGACATAAAATACTTTCTAAATACATAACATAAAAAAAAAGAAAAATTAGCCCACCGGCATCGGTAACAGCATCCAAGCCACCATTGGTCATTCAATTGCTCAGAATGTAGGTATATAGGTAATAAGGTGACTGGTGGGGAATGCCTAAGGCGTAAGCCCGCCGTTGTACTGTTTGTTGCGTAAAGTTTATACATACAATTTTTTCAAGAAGAAAATCAAACATGCCATCACACCTGTATTCCCCGAAGGGTAAGCTTAGGCAGACGTGCACCAATAGACACCACAGTTCACCGCTATGTTTAGGTTCCATGTAATAGGCGGTGAGCCTATTGCCATTAACGCACAAATCCTAACTTCGAGCTGCTACTGAGATTTTCATAGAAAAACCCAATAATGATTTTTGCTTGAAACTGGATTTGCAAAACCTCTAGCGTAGCAGTCGGGCTTAGGACCACTAGGCTAACGAGGCAGTAAAAGAAAATCTACCAATGCAAAGACCCCGTTAGCTACATTTAAATTGATAGATCGATTGGCCCACACGGCTAAACTACATTTCTTACTTGTCAGCATGGAGTGATCCATTTCCACGACTGACTTGTAAGTCGCTGTAACCCCTACCTTGGAATAATAAAGGCGACAGGGATGTATGTCTTTTCGTCTAGTTACGTAAGACCTGTATCTGTCAAAAGGGTTAGCAGAGGTAGGTTGACCTATATTGTTTGTCAGTTTTGTTCAATGTCTCATCTCAAGTGATATTATGCAATGACAAAAAAATAAGTTTTATAGTGGTGATCAATGCTCACGCCTTCTCTGTATGAAAAGAGGCCTTTGCCTGCAGTAAAAGGCTGGTATTATTATTTTACATGCATATTTAAAAATTACTGGAGTTGTGTGTTTTAATTGCATAATTACAAATTAAATAAATTTAACTATTACATTACATAAATATACTAGCGGCCCGCTCTGGCTTCGTACGGGGGCAATGGTACTACACTTTTTTTTTTTAGAGATGGGACATCATCCAATGACTTCCCCGCCCTGGGCGGAGCGAGAGGAAGTGTCAGACTTTTACTGACTAAAACTCATCTGAAAGAAAGAAAGAAAGAAAGAAAGAAAAACCATTTATTCGCATGAGAATGTGACGCAAATAACATAAACTTACTTAACCTACGTTACGCATCTACGTACGCATCTATGTTCCTTCATGTGCCCTTTGCGTTCCAGATCCGTGGTATCTCTTTCGAACAACCTGCAGAATGGTACTACACTTGACTTTTTTTTTTATTGGGTTTTTATACAAAAATACCATCTAGATTTCTTTCGTTCGACTTTGGATTTTCCAAATAATAGCTTTCATACAATCTTTGACACAACATAACATAAAATAAACAGCCTAATTGATCAAGCCGTTCTCAAATAATAATGCATTTATGCATGTGCCAATTCCTTCCGTCCTTTTAATTTATATAAAGAACAATTTTTTTACCGAATAAAGCCTTCAATGTCTCACTAATTTTCCAAACTAAATAGCTGTCATTTTTATATAATTTCACTTCTAGGTCATCATAAAAACTTACTCAGTTTGAAGTTTATTATAATCGACGCGATACAAAGTGGGACAACGGTTTGATGGACCCAATTAGGGGCCTATCTCGGTGTCTCGTCCTCATTGTGACTTCAAATGGCGGTCATGTATAAGAATGAGGGTCCTATTCTTGAAATATTCAGGTCTGGAGATTTCTTTTCTTTAGCGATTATTATATTTAATTGACACTTTAACGTACAGGGTTTTTGGATTGTTGTTTTAACGACTTTTGTAATAAAGTTGGATTATAAAGGGGAGTAGGATACTGTTTGCTGTTCATTCCTGAATTTAACCTTTAATGCTACTCATTTAAACAGACCAGGTACAAATAATGTATTTTCTAGACCGATTTCGTCCACGGCTGCTAAGTACACAAGTCTCGACATACTGAGACATTTTACACATTTGTTATTATATCTAGTCAACACGACTTCATCAAATACACACATTATTAATGGCTTGAATACCACGATTATTACCCCTGTTGGGTCTTTTTGTTTCTAGTACACAGTTTAGTTTTACACATTAGTTTAATATCTACGCATCAGTATACTAATGTCAATGAAGACTAGCCAAGCACGCAGGAGATATTATGGTGCACAAGTACTGTGGTCAAACACAGGTGCACAAGGATAAGGTATTATCCCTATCTCTCATAGTCCGATGGTGCGGGAATTCGACACAACCGGGAAGAAATCATTCGCAGGACTAACTGCTTTACGTGCTTTCTGAGACACGGGGGTATCACACGATCAACCTCCAAACTCCGGGCTGCTACTGACAGATTCATAATGGAAAAACCTAATGACATTTTTTGCCCGACCTAGGAATCTACCCCAGGACCCCACGCTCAATAGTCGCGCAACCACTAGGCCAACGGTAAAAAAAGACTGCCCAGAAATCTTAACGAGCTGCAGTACCGCGAATTCAAGGCAAAAAATTATGACACAATGTCTCTTCCAACCGGTCTTTTTGGAAATCTGTGGAGGAAACCCTATGTCCAGCAGTGGACGTCCTGCGGCTGATATGATGATGATGATGTCTTTTCCACCGTGCGTGGAAAAAAGTATTATTTGCTCAAAAATACTTTTTACTTTTGGACACGTGGCGCTTTTACGGTTATAAAGTCCACAGTACCTAAGTAACTTTAATTAATTATTTTTACCGAAAGCCACGAAATGTTGCTGAAACCACGTGTACTCCACAAAACCAGGAGTTTGTGTTTCTAACAAAAACACAAAAGTTACTTGATTACATTTTCAACACGTGGCCCGGTTGATTTAATTATTAAATTCAATTTTCATTTTCATCCAGATTAAAACACGTGAAGCTGTAGTGTGTGAAGTGAAATTGAGAGTACTTCTTTGATTTTCTTAGTTACGTAACTATTAGTCAGAAAGCAACCTTAGAACTAGGTTTGGTATTACGACAATAATTCTACAAATTTTTGAAGTCTATACTAACATTATAAAGAATAAAGACTTTTTTGCTTATGGTGGGTCCACACGATACAGATTAACACAGACTTCTATTGAATTTTGTCTGTACAACAAATCAGTACTGTCTGTACTGATTTGTCGGTGTCGAAATGTCGGTGTACCAGAAAAGTCGGAAGTCTGCGTACATGTCTGTACGATTGTCGGAGCAAAACTCATGATTATTGAATTACTTAATGAACTGATGAAAAGTCTGCACCGACATTTGGTAAAGACCTCTGAGTAATTTTTACTCAGACTTTATAGTCTGTGCAGATATCTGTACATATAAAAGTCTGTATCGTGTGGACCCACCATTATTTGTTTGTACCGAATAGGCACTGAAAATACTGGGCCGTTTTAACTATTTTTACTTTATTTATTCACCACTAGATATCTACATTATTTCTGAGTAACAAAGGCTATATAACATCACGCTCTGACACATGGGAGCGAAGCAATAACCAAAGACGTAACTTCAGGCGGGTGAAATTAGACACGTGGCTGAAGTCGCGGGCATTTCGCTAGTAATATTACTAATGATCTGGATATTTAATGCTGATTAATTTTAAATTCATTTGAAACAGAAGTTTTAGTTGCTTACACGAGGTTAAATTATAGAATATCACACATAAATGGTCCCGTCTTGGCAACTAACTCCGGGAACTACTGTTCCATTTGATAAAATCCTTTCCGAAATAAAAATTACGTTACATAGCCCGTCTATCAAGGAAGTTTGAAGGCTATATAACATCACTCTGCTACCAACGGGAGCGGAGCAGTAATAACTTCACAAAACGCAGCTGAAACCGCAGAATATTGCTAGTTATAAATACACAAAGAATTAAACATTTTCTGCTCCAGCATCTCACGATAATTTGACCTTTCGCCACAACTACACATACCTACCTATCTACCCACGTACTTATAACGTCTAGTTCTATAAATGCATGGGCGTTCCTCTTAGCCTCAGAAAGCGGTCACCCCGGGCAGATGTCACGGAATCGCTCGGGCAGGCGTGTTATACGGTTAAGTGGTCCTTCGAGAGAAGGCCTAAGACATCGGGGGTGACATCGGAAAATAAACGAAATGGGCCCTTTGGGTTAGATAATGTTTGGGGATAAATAAATAATAGATTTAGAGAAATTGATTGGGTAGTCTGGTTTGGTTTTGGTGATCGATTGGTTGTTTTTGCGTCGCATAGATTGTCTTATTGCGTTCACTGATCTGATGTTATGTCAAAGAGTACGTATACCATACTTTTTACGTATTGTCAAATCGCGAGACCTCCATAGATTTCATTTGTATGGCAATAGGGTGAAGTGACGTCACATATTTGCTGACTCAATCGATTAACATTCTTTTATTTCAGAACAACTTTATTGTTCAATAAAAGTTTATGGGGTTTTCAAAGCTAAAATGAAGAGCTTTTTGAAGAGGTGTGGTATTGATTAGTGGTGACAACTAGCCAATTAATTAACAATTTTTTGATGACGGAGTTACTTAAAATCGAATTTAACAGTAAATTGAAAGTTAATGGAGTTTCTAGGTGTCTGGCAATTATTACTTAATGGTGTTTGCATATGTATGTGCGGGATATGCTCCGGGCGTCGGGAGCCGCAAGATGACTCCCGGCCACCGTAGACGCGAGTCTATGGACGGTGAGCAATGGGTAGCTCACCGTCCGAACGTTAACTAACGACAGACCGCGTCGACGACGGCACGTTCGTTTTCCACGCGGGCCTCAAAGAGATGTCAGCAAACATTCGGAGGGGCCACTAAGGGCCGATGCCTGCCGGAGCTGCAGGTTGTTCGAAAGACATACTGCGCCCCCGGAACGCAAAGGGCACAAGAAGGAACCTGGAACATGGATGGGTTTTAGTCAGTAAACGTCTGACACTAAAGGGCGGGGGAAGTCATTTGCTGATTTCCTATCTGTAAAAAAAAGACCCCGTATGTATGATTACATTAACAAATGACCGTCTCTGTCTGAACAGCGCATTAAACTTCACCTGCGCAAACAACCCATCTAAACATTTCAGATTTAGAACACTCAAAACAAAATCCGATCAATTTCAATTCTAGAATTCGTTTCATTCGATCACTCGAAATCCGTCAGCGTTTCTCGCCAGCCAGAATTTGTAGGGGAATGGGGACAAAACTTTGTCCGTTAAAACGGGAAATACTAATGAACTCGCGCGGTTTTTTTTTCACTTTTTATCGGACGAAGGCTCGTAATTGGCCGGTCAGTCCCGATATTTTTTTGTTTGGAATAGCTTTACAAGATTTCCATTTGAATTGAACAGTTTTTTGTTGCTGGGAATTTATGTGATATTGTTTTTTGAGCCGAATATTTGAAAATAGAATTTGGAAAATGGAAAAATAATGATGAACGTTTCTGTAAGTACTTTTTAAGTCCAAGGCTTTGAAGGTTTTTTCAATGAGACCTTTTAAATGTTTGGAAGGTCCTTTAGGTATTATTTTACCTCATTAGGCATCTTTTCTTTATTCAAAAATAGGCTCTTTTCATAATATCCTTCAAGCACCACCAATGGAGACATTATTTGGTTCCCAGTTCCGAGTCGATTATCCGAACTAATTGGGAGAGATGGGTGATCGGAAAACTGTTTTTTTCAGATAACCGAACTAAATTGATTCGGCCATACATATTTAGTTATATTAATCCTTAATTGTGAATATGAATCTTGTAATAAAACATTTAGGTTATGAAGGTATAAAAATCTTCGAACTTCGTCTGCCGAAGCAAGCTTTCCGCTAGAAGGGCGGGCCTAGTAGTTCAGATAAGCGGTCGTTTGGTTAACCGAAGTTCGGATAATCGATGCTCCTGGCTTATTTCACCAGTTATGTCTTTGGTTACTGCTCCACTCCCGTGGGTCATAGCGTGATGTTATAAAGCCTACGTTTCTCAGGAATAATGTAGCTATCTAAAGGTGAAAATGCTTTCAATCGGTCCAGTAGTTTCGGAGCCTATTCGTTACAAACAAACAAACAAATCTTTCCTTTTTATATTATTAGTATAGATACAAATGCATGTTCATGATGATGAGGATATTATGCTGTTGGCACACGCCAGACATTAGCGTGAACTGTCAACAGCTGTTATCAACAATACACTTTGTTGAATTAGGCTGAGTTATAGCGAAACTAGTCGAACCCGCGGTACGCTTGCTGCTAATTACTATCATAATAAAATGTAGCTATTAACTGCCTCGCTAGAGGTCTTGCGACTGCTACGCTAGAGGTCTTGGGTTCGATTCACAGGTCGAGCAAAATGTGTTATTGGGTTTTTCTTTGAAATTCTCAGTAGCAGCTCGGAGTTTGGAATTGTGCCCGGTTAATGGCAATAGGCTCGCCCTTAATACATGGGACCTAAACACAAACCGGCGAACTGTTCGTGTACATTGATACACCTCTGCCTAACCCTTCGGGGAATATAGGTGTGATGGTATGTTATGTTCCGAATTTGTAAAAAAATATCTACGAGGTGTAAAAACACACATCATATAGTAACTAAGTACGCATACTGCCCATTAAACGAGAACCCAAAAGGGCTCATAATGATTCTGTATTTTTATATTAACACGCTTTTATCAAATCTAAGAAAACTAATTTAACCATCCTTTAAAGATTGTAGCGTTATGAAAATTGGCAGTTGTATGTGATTTTAATAACAATACGATAACATGGTACTGTCGAGCTGATCTGACGATGGAGCCGGAAGATATGAACTGGAACTTCATGATGGATGATCGTATCATAGCCGTGTTTGGACTTGTTAGAAAGGTCTTGTAATGAACTTTGACCACGATTAAAAGCTAAAGCGTGTTTTTTAAATTATTTATTTTTAAGACCATTCATGTACATTAAGGAACGCAATAAATGATTGAGTATTGAGTATTAATCTAAATAAGTTTGAGCGAAAAATATGACTGGGAAACGATTTTAATTTTTTGTCCTCTAATATCTCCGGACGGTTTCAAAGTACGGTCCAGAAAAAAAAAGTTCGCTATTATAGGACCATTATGTAATTTTTGGACTTCGATAAGTGTCTTTTTACAACCTTTATTCCCTGTATTCCCCGAAGGGGTAGGCAGAGGTGGGCCAATGAACGCCCACAGTTCGCCGTTATGTTTAGGTCTCATCTAATAGGGGGTGAACCTATTGCCATTAACCGGGCACAAATTCTAAATCCGAGCTGCTACTGAGAATTTCATAGAAAAACCCAATAACACTTTGCCTCGACCTGGGAATCAAATTCAAGACCTCTAGCGTAGCAGCCGTGCTTAGCTTTAGTCGCTAGGCTAACTAGATAGTTCTACTCAAAGGCAGTTTTTGTTCTAAACGGATCAAAAACCAGAACAAAAAAACGACCGCAATGTTAAGAATAACTTGTATTTTTATAACCTTTATATAAAAGCAAAAGATCTCACTCACTAAATAAACACGAAATCTTGAACCTACTTAACCTATGAAGCTGTTTGGGATATAGATAGTTTTTCGGTAGGACACTTCAGCTTGGAATGGATTTTGTGACGGGGCCGGATTAACTTTGAGTTTCTGCGAATGGAGCCCATGGATGGATGTTTGTTACTCTTTTACGCTTAAACGGCTGAACGGATCTGGGCGAAATTTGCACTGAGGTAGACTGTAGTGTTGAATGACATATAGGATACTTTTTATCCCGAAAAAACGTGGGATAATATATCAAATATGACACGGACGAAGTCGCAGGCAGGCAATTGTATTTACAAATACGCACAAACCCAATACAATTACATCAAATAAAACCATTCTAAAAACAAAAGCCAAAAAATAAAGCTGAAAAAAAATACTCGTTCCATTAGAACTGAAATATCACTCAACACATACCGCTAATAAAAGTCAATAGTACATTCAACGTACACAAAGGTTCACAAAATAAAATGACCAAAAACATTTAGTGAAAAACCTCGGGTTCTCGCAGTAAACAAACCCCCGGGGATGTCATTTGAATCGCGGAACGAAAAATAATATTTGAATAACTTTTGGTAAAGCAATGAAACGTCAACATTCGACTATGTTCAGAGCTCAGATTCGGTTAAAAGACAGCAAAAAAGGCGAAAATGGTGAATATTATGCTACATCTCGTCAGCACTAGTGTAATTTCGGAGAAACTGTATGTTATTTCCCCCTTTTTCCTTA
Source organism: Caradrina clavipalpis (assembly GCA_932526535.1). Taxonomy (NCBI): domain Eukaryota; kingdom Metazoa; phylum Arthropoda; class Insecta; order Lepidoptera; family Noctuidae; genus Caradrina; species Caradrina clavipalpis. The sequence continues at coordinate 8,170,853 of OW052110.1, forward strand.
CTAAAGAGAATTTCAAAATAAAAATAAACATTTCGGGGTCTTTAAGGGCTATTTTGCCAGGGTTGCGGAATTTATTCGAAATAGTCACCGCAGAGCTAGAACGCAAAAGGCATTAGGAGGAGTAAGGGTAGGTTTTAGCCAGTAAGAGCCTGACAATCCCTTCTGCTCCACCAAGAGCGGAAGAATTCACATTGATGTTTTCCATTAACATCATCATCTTCCTGCCCTTATCCCATGTTACTTAGGGTTGGTGTAACATGTTTTCTTTTTCCATGCCATCCTGTCAACCGTCATGCTATCACTGACAAGGGAGTCACTCTTTCATATCATTCTTCACACAATTCATCCATGATTAAAAACATTAACAATTTCCCATCTTTAAATGGGGCCCTTTTTAGGGTTCCTTACCCAGAGGGTAAAACGGGACCCTATTACTGAGACTTCGCTGTCCGTTCGTCTGTCATCAAGCTGTATCTCATGAACCGTGATAGTTACATAGCTGAAATTCACAGATGATGTATTTATGTTGCCGCTGTAACAATAAATACTAAAATACAGAATAAAACAAATATTTAAGGGACAAATGCAACCAACAAACAAACATGTAACAGACGTGATTTTTTATTGAAAATGGTACGGAACCTTTCGTGCGCGAGTCGGATTTGCACTTGGCCGATTTTTTAAATTATTTTTTTATTAGAATTGACAAGGTTGACACTAAAACAATCATAAACGATTTTTTTTTCTTTAGTAGAGCTATAAAGATCTAGCGGACATAAAATGTCTGACTCATTTTGATGGTTTAGTGATCGTCGTATTCCACCAAATAAATATACACGTTGGTTGGTGTGACTGTGAACACCAAACCTTTGCCAAACTATAATTCAGCATTGACCCGTCTCACATCCTAAAGCTATTTGGCCATCAACATAATCTTACTACTTTTATAAATGTTGAATGGATGGATGGATGTTTGTAACTTAATCACGCCAAACGGTTGATCGGATCTGGATGGAATTTAGCACAAAGATAGATTATAGTTTGGAATAGCACATAGTCTACTTTTTATCTCAGAAAAAGTGACGATTCTCGTGGTATAATAAACAACTTTGACGCAGACGAAGTCGCGGGCATTAACTAGTACGGGTATAATATTCAATACTTTACACCCTGTCAATCATAAAATACGAGATGGGTTCTGTACATAACAAATACAATGGGTTCTCAGGTTCTCTACATAATTATATATGAAACAAAAGATGAATGATGCTAAACATTTTCTCTTTTGACAAAGGTTCTTGGTTTCCACTCGTCACTTTCAATTTACGTCAAGCAATTTATCTATGAAATCTATACAAATAAATAAAATTGATGTGTCTGTCTGTAATTTAAAAATAATAGCTGTTTACGTAAATCCATATGAATGATTAAATGGTATATTTTACCAAAAACGTTATATTTTCCCAAAAACACAATTTATAGAAATTTGTCAGTCTGTGTTCTGGCTAATCTCCGAACCTGCTAACGGGACGGCCGGCATAAAGCTCATGTTATATAGAGTAATTTTACTTTAGAAGAAGAATTCGAGCATCGCGAAAAAAAAAGCCCCACTGTTCTCACGTGAACGAAGTCGCGACCATAAAAATGAAGTTTTTTTTTGTGAGTTAGCACGCGCTAAGATCAGGAACTATTGGACCGATTTGAAAAAAAACCTATTTTGTTAAATAGCCCGTTTATCGATAAAGGCTATAGGCGAATACCACCACGCTACAACCTACGAGAGCGGAGCAGTAATCAAAGACATAACGCGGGTACAAGAAATATTAATAATATGCCTTTAGGCTATTTCAGCAATAGCAGAACCTTTATTGATTTATATATTAACACGTGGCGACACATGTGCCCTGTGCGAGCTTCGATAGACATTGAACGAACACATTTCTCTTAGATTATTAAGGCTCAAGTAATAATCATTGTCTTTTTCGATTATTTCTGCTTTGTCCGCACATTGTATGGGATAATTATTTTTCTGATGAATGAGTTCTATTATAACACTGACTGCCGTTGGTCTTGTGGTCGCAGGCGTGAATACTTAACGTGGGTTTTTAGGTCCGATTCCCAGGTTGGGTAAAAATTAAAAAAAAAAAAATACCATCACTCCTGTATTCCCCGATGGGTTAGGCAGAGGTGTACCAATGTAAACCTACAGTTCGCCGCGGTAAAAAAAAAATTGTTTTTGGATAAAAAGTTTATTGGATTTTTCCATTTGGAATTCCTTCAAAGAGATGTCACCAAACTTGGAAGGGGCCACTGAGGGCCGATGCCTGCCGGGGCTGCGGGTTATTCGAAAGAGATACCGCGCCCCCGGAACGCAAAGGGCACATGAAAGGAACATAGACGGGCTTTAGTTAGTAAAAGTCTGACACTAGGGGGTGAGGGAAGTTATTTTGAGAAAAGAGGAAGTGCACCTGTGTTTGCGCACACTCTTGTGCACTATAATATATCCTACGAATTTGGCTAGTGTCTAGTAGATGGACAACGGTACAACTGTAATAGGACAATAACATGTTATTTTGTTACGACCATATACATAGAAGATTAAATTTTAGGTTACTTTTGGAAGACTTCTACAAGAAGCAAAAATGTTGCATCTTAATACCCCTTCCAAAAGACAGTTTCCTAAGGAGAATAATTGGCAAGAAATTCCAAACATACTATTTTTAAATAATTGACAATCGGGTATGGATTCGAGAGCAAATAAATTCTACCTTCTTGTAAGTTCAAGTTTTCCCCTCTTGTGCGGTAAACAGGGGCATAAATCAAGTAAGACAGATCACAACGGCATTGTGAATGAGGAAGGTATACCCAACCGTTTTTGCTATGAAATCAATACAAGTGATATATTGTGTTCAATTTTTACTGTTTGTAGTACCTAGGTCAAGGTTTAAACAAATTGATTAGCCAGGACAAACATTTAAACAGACCAAAAAATAAAAAAAATATAAGATTTTTAAAATTGTTTTATATTGCTCTTCACATAGGTAACTTGTTTTCAAAAGAAGCAACAAAAATAATTAAACTAGTGTTTGGTAAACTTAATTGAAAAGAGAGTCCGTAGATTTTCTTGCTCATTCATTTCCATAGAGACCTACCTGTATACTTTCAACCTTCTGATTAACTGAAAGAGTCCTTGACTATTTAAGGTGCTGTGACACCCCCATGTTTTGGGAAGCACGAGAAACTATGAGAGTGAGGGAAGAGGGAGTGCACCTGTGTTTGCGCTCGCACTAATAGCCTCTATTAAGATTGGCCACCCGCCGCCAGGACCGAAATTCGGTCGGGAGAATATATAATAATAATATACCATCACGCCTGTATCCCCCGAAGGGTTAGCAGAGGTGTACCAATGTACACCCACAGTTCGCCGGTATATTTAGGTCCCATGTAATAGGGGGCGAGCCTATTGCCATTAACCGGGCACAAATCCAAACTCCGAGCTACTACTGAGAATTTCATAGAAAAACCCAATATCACTTTTTGCTCGACCTGGGTATCGAACCCGGGACCCCTTGCACAGCAGTCGCACTTGCGACCACGAGACCAACGGAGCAGTTGGCAACGGGAGAATATATGTATGATAATATGCATAACTCCATTACGACAGTCTGCATCTCAAGTATTTCCAAATACGAAACGGCGACATCAAGTACTAGGCACTTGGAACTTAATTTCCTGACTCCAACAGTACCATGAAATATCTCGCATTTAATATTTTGTGTGGAAAATGCAGATTGACAAGCTGTCGCACGCCTTGATATGAAGCGCTGTAAGCGGCTGTATTTGTGGTATAAATGATTCCAGAATATTTGATGCCTGTAATTTATGTCAACCATGACAGGTAATTATGGTTTAATATGTGTATTTTTATTTAGGTGTAAATATTCTGGCGAGGACAATCGTGACGAGATGTGATGATTAAAAACTTTTATATAACTTCACTTGTGTGTGTATACCAGTGTTACGTATGTCCTAAAATTTTACAATCAATAATCAATATTTCAACTGCTTCGTTAGCCTAGTGGTCCTAAGCGCGACTGATACGCTAGAGATCTTGGGTTTGATTCCCAGGTCGACCATAGGTTTTAGGGTATATTAGGGTCCATAGGGTATATTAGGTTTACGTTTATTTATTTAAAATTATATCTCATGTCCTATAGCATATAAATCTTTGAAATCTTAGAAACTTTTTTTTTTTTCACAACTCACACACGGCTATCTCATCCCAAGCTAAGCAGAGCTTGTGTTATGGTAACCAGACAACTGATATACATTTTTATTTATATAATTTATAAATACATACATATTATAGATAAATCACACCCAGACACAGAACAAACAATCATGCTCATCACACAAAGTTTGTCCTGGGTGGGAATCGAACCTACGACCTCCGGCTTAGCAGTCAGGGCCAGTAACCACTAGACCAACAGGCCCGTCTATATAAGCTTGCGGCAAAATTGCATCAAAAAAATTCGCGATGCCCAGTGGTTATAGCACCCGCCTCTTATGCACGAGGTTGTGGGTTCACAATCGGGTACGGGCAAGTAACATTATGGCTTTTTCCATTTCAATTAATGTACTTTCTACGTTTATCTAGGACATCACTGATATCGGTGAAGGAAAACATCGTGAGGAAACCTGGCCTTGTAAATGACTATAACTCTGAAATCACCAATCCGTCTTGAGCAAGCGTGGTAAGCACTCCTCGTGCCTTCTCATGACAAGAGGCCTTAGCTTTCCATTGGGACAATAATAGGCTTTTATTGTCAATATTATTTTTGTTTACTATAACATGTACATTGTACAATAAAGAGATTTCTATATCTAATAATATCTCCATAAACAACTTTTTGCCGTACAGCAGAATTGCTGTATTTCGATTGAAAGGCATTGCTGCCGGTGAAATTACAGACACATGAAATATACATTCAATTTCTGTTTCTAAGATTGGAAGTGCTTCCGAAGCCGCTTGATGTGGATATTAGTTACAGTACACTTGAAACTAACCTCCTTTCTAACCAATACAATATTAATATCATCCTTACAAATATTATAAATGCGAAGGTAAAGTTTTTTTGTTACGTCACGCCTAAACCGCGGAACCGATCATCATGAAATTTTGCATAATCCTTGTCAGGTGTAGGACACCTTTGATCCCGAAAAAAAGTCTTGTTACCGAGCAAAACAACAGTAGTACACGGCGCCACGTGTCTTTCGAATCATGATTGAATTGTAATCGACATTTACGCAGACGAAGGCGCGGACAAAAGCTAGTACCTATTTGAAAATTTAATGGAGAACTTAAAATTTAATGTTACTAGGTATGCCAAATCGCTTGAAATTTTGTCTCAGTAAAGAATGTAGGTATACAAATACACTAGTTTTTCTTGTAGGAAAAAAATACCTAGTAGTTTTGATTTTATAGGCATAAAGTTTCGAAAAATATCGTTGTCACGTGACGGCGCTGGCCCGCGCGGCGCGTTGTTGTATGACTTCACAGACATCCTACAACGCGCCGCGCGGGCCAGCCGGCGGACTTAGTGAGCTAGACTGAGCGTGTGACGTCATTGTACAGCACACCGTCACCGATAGCCCGCGCCGTGCGGTTCCAACTTGTTTTACTTCTAAATCGGAAACTAATTGACGTATCGAAGTGATTCTTTCACTAGTATTTTTTTATTTTTGACAGAGAATATGGAGTGCTATTAATCAAAATTGGTTAACATTCTTCATTGTCTTTTACATATTTTACATAGACACATGTCATCACGCTTGTATTCCCTGAAGGGTTTGGCAGAGGTTTGTCAAAATGCACCCACAGTTCCCCGGTACGTTTTTACGTCCCAGCCTACACACACACGTATTTTAATATCACTAGAATCCTTTCAAACCACACTTGCATCACAATCACATTGTCGTTCATTTATGGGTAATTATTAAAGTCGTAGGTACCAATAAATATTCAAGAAGCTCTACTACTACTACAAAGTTTGGTAACATCAAACCGCGTTATCTTTCCAGGCCATTCAGCGATGCCGTCACATGGCTTTGCACGTAGCGTTCATTCAATTTAGGAGCTGATGTCCCAAACTTTGTACTTAGTTTTAGTCACAAGTTTTAGGACTGGACCTTAAAACTAACACGTCATTAACAGTTTGAAGTTAGTTTGTTTAACATAGAAATACATAATTCTTAATGGCACTATAAATGTGAATGTTATGTTTGTTAGTACTTTAGACAGAGTACAAGTAAGATTGAGTAGATTTGTTTTTGTTGGTGTATTGTTAGAAATATGTAAGATTACTGTGGGTACTTCTATGTTACCTGGAAAATTCTTAGTTATAATTTGTTTTTTTACGTTTATTACTTTTTTTTATTAAGTCTAACTTCATTTGCCATCATCCCATTATGAATTCTATTCTAGCTAAGACCTCCTTCTTCTTTGAGTGAGTGGGTGGCAAATTCAACTTTGGCAAAGAAACTGTCCACAGTATTAAAATTACAAATGAAAACCTTTTTAGTCTTATCTACAGTGTTTATCATTACATTGTCATCATCATCATCATCGTCATACCAACACGCCTGTATTCCCCGAAGGATTGTACTAATGCTCACCCACAGTTCGCCGGTATGTTTAGGTCCCATGTAATAGGGGGCACATTCACATTGTACATTTTCATTCAACTAAATAGATTTCCGATTGCATGCCAATTATAACTTGCAGCAATTGTCAGACACTCAATAGATTTGTCTATTTCTAATCTCATTCCAAAACTTTCAAACTGTTTAGCTTAAACTGGCCACTGGTGTCCGGTGTTATTAAATTTCCAAAGTTGTCGTGAGCCCTGCCATAGCGATTTTGCATAAACATGAGCATCGTTGCTTTTAATAGGTAAACTTTTAATTAAATTACGAATAAACATCATTGGGGCGTTAATGAATGGACGTCGTAATGGGTGACAGGAGCTTGTGGCATTCTGGGTGCTATAAAACCAAATTGTATTAGGTTGTTTATGTGGTCATTTAAGAGTAGCTCCAAGTAACCATTGGAAACGTTGTAATTCTCGTCGAATTTTTTGTTATTAACCTAATGTTTCTTGTTGTTATTGTCAATTTGGAAATTGCCTCCAGCTTTGTACCACAGTACATTATAATCTACCATTTCTACAATATCTTGTTCCAAATTAAATACATCATTCCTTTTGCTTCCATTTCCATTATTATCTTTACAAATATCTCTTTCAAGATTTACCGTTATTAAAATATTGGTTATATTTTTGTTGAATGTTTTTCCGGAACGCCCCGGGCTGTCGGTATTAAACTGATACAAGGGTTAATTAATATAATATTTAAATTAGATTGAAAGCCCTCAGTCAATTTAGATTCAGTTTAAATCTTTTAATAAACAGATATCAGAGTATCTGAAAAGAGAAATGGGAATCCATTAATATTTTTGTTATTGAATCCCAAATTATTTTAAAATGTTTATTTTATCAATTCAATTTTGAGTCAGACAGATTGATAAACAGTCCATTGCTCACTCAGGCATAATGGAACGATTGTAAAGAACAATAGTTTGAATACAAATTATAGTAATATATACCGCAGAAGAACCCCTCATGAAGTTTCGACAACGCATTAAAATTTTGCACACCGCCTATCGCTTTCATTACTCGATTTTGGCATCACGCCAGTTTGGATAGCATCCAAATGTAGACCTTACGTGTCAGAGGTTAAGTTGAATCTTCTTTGTGATTGTCATCCGTTTTTTAAGCACACCAACGGCTCGCAAAGTGATTGCTTTCAGTATTGAGCAGCTTCCACTCGGCTTTGTCACTGAAATTTATCAATAAGGAGTTATTAATGCTGCTGTTGACATTTGTTATAAAAATCGAACATTGTACATTTTGCTAGAAACGTCACTTAATTTAATACTTTCATTTACATAATCATCTTATTCTCATTCTCTTCTTCTTGTACGTTTATTTTACTTATCGGTATTTCAGGTTTATTTTATTTTGTTTTTACATCTATTCCGAATTTCATGTAACATTATACTGAATGGGGATTCAAAGTGAAATGTTAAACGATTATTGTCAAGTGACGTGTAGTTTTTCATATACGCAATTAATGTTGTGCTTATTTTGCGTTACTGAGATCAAAGACAATTCATTTATTCCAATAAGACCATTAAAAGTTACTTTTGAACTTATCATTTACAAAAGAAAAATAATTAAATCTAGTTGCCTTTTTGAAGAACTTAGTGTTTTTATAATAATCATAATTATATTGTAACTATAGAAGTAACGTTTACTAATTATTTGCTTTTATTTTTTTTTGTTACTAATTATTTTAATTTGATATTTTTTTCTTTTTTTAAACGTTCATTGTTTCTTTCTTTATGAAAGACCCGTGATCAATAGCAGACGTCATTCGGTTGATAAGATAATTTTGCTGTAATTAACACCGTGACTGAGGCATCTCTGATATAAGATTTCAAAATAACATGGCTACCTTCCAAATAACAAACGTCAAGCGATTTTGAATCCAATCGGCTATCTATTAGATTAATTGCCTTAAAACTTTGCTGAACATTTTTATCGTTCTTTTTAATTTTATGCAATTTATTCTCTGGCTTATCTTCAAGTCATGAATGATTGGGTCTCAAGATACCAGTGTCTGCCAAGTTAAACAAAGCATTGACGAGTTTGAACTTTGCACCACTTTAGTTAAGGACTTTGACAGCTATTGTCTATCGAATTTAATCATTTTAATAACTTGCTCTTGATTGACACTAACAAACACTTCTCTAATGAGTTAAGGCTTGAATTTATTATAACAAACGTAAATATTGTCATTGCTTCTATTAATGTCCCCGTAACCCAGAGACAGAAATAAATTATTCATTATAAGTTGTTTTCTCGAATTTAATCTAGTTAATGTGTAGTGCGGTGGGATGTTTTCTTTAGATAGCAATTTAATTTAAGAATTAGTTTCAGTATGGAATAATAAAGTATTTGTTTTCGAAGGTAGGGTTTGTTTTTTGGGAAAAAGAGAGAGTATTTCATTGGAATTACACGCGGGTTCCAACTTACATTTTGTTATTGCGGCTTTGGGCTATTTCTATTTCCAGATTTTACTTAATCGAAGTGCTAGGCTAAGTTTAAGTAGATTTCTTTAATTTTGTTGCTATTAAGTGTCAATAGATTAGCTACCTAATCATTTTGGGCCTTACTTATAAAAATAACGCTAATTCATACTCAGCTACCTCTTATGTGACTGACTGAACGATGAAAAACTATTTTAATCTGCCAACACTCAGACGGTCAGCATAGAGCATGACCAAATTATTCGACTAAAGAACGAAATCGAACGAACAATTGAGCATAATTGACAAAATTTACAATAGAATCCATAGACCAAAAATGTCATCGCCACAGCTGTTTGTAGCCCGCCATCTTACTTCCGAACTATACTTCAACAACGGGTCGCCGCTGTTTAAATTTTCTGTCACTTAGGCAACACCTCAACGCTGATTAACGTTTATAGGTAAGATTTTTCACCTGAGACACCATTGAAAGTGGTTGCTATGTGAAAAATAATTGATTTTTAGTCAAGGATTTGAGAGTTAATCAATTGATATGTAGCTAAGTATTATTTAGCGTTATTTTTATAAGTAAGGCTGTATGTTATTTCTGAGAATGCATAACTTGACATTCGCAACGTAACCTCAATCTCGAAATTTTCATATCAACAAAATTCCATTTTTGGCACAGTCGTCATGAGAAGCTCACATTATTCTCCATCTTAATTACATCTACAATTGAGTTTTTCTTTTGTTCGTCTTCATATTATGTATCAGTAGACATGTGTTAAATAAGCGTATTTTCTTTCATTCTTTCTTTCTTTTCAACTCAGCCAAAACACTTACTTAAGACGCTAATCCCGACGTAAGAAACCAGAAAGGCGAAACAACAAATAACAGAGGCATTGCTGTGTGGAACATTTGTTTTGTAGAGATCATTGTGAGGCACAGCATTGTTAGCAGGTGCTCGACACTACTCCACGTCGGGCGACCCGCAGTAATAATTAAAAATACCCGTAAAATGCCGAGGCAAACTAGAAAATAATGTTTGGGGAATTTTTGATGAATGATTTTCTGGATTTGAGTAAAGCATTTGATTGAGGTAGCTTCGGTGTATTGGTGAGTGCAAATTAAAAATGTTGATAAATTAAAAATATCAGCCTATTATTGTGCAGAGCAAAGGCCTTTTCTCATACAGAGAAGGCACGTGTATTGATCACCACGCTTGCTCAAAGCAGATTGGCAATTTCAGACCTATCTTAATTTTAAGTCCTGTTTTCCTCAAGATGCTTTTACTTCACCGATGTTTGTGATCTCCAAGATAAACTTAGAAAGGACATATGAATTCATAAAGTCACATTGGTACTTGCCGGTGTTGAACCTGCAACCTCATGCATGATAAGCCTTAACCACTGGACCTGTTACTGTTACTGACCTGAGACTGTTATTTTTAATACATTTCGCAATATTCATTAAGTAAAGCTACTATCGGTCAGTTGGTTTGTCAAATAAATATAAAAGTTTAAAGTAAATTCAGGCTATAAAAACAAACCGGTGGACATTTTAATATTTTCAATATCAGTGCTTCGTTTGCTTTCGGTTTTGACCCCATTTGCAACGAGTACCTACCTATATAATGAATTAAAGTTTTTCACATACACATATCATTACGCCTGGATTCGCCGAAGGGTTAGGCAGAGGTGTACCAATGTACACCCATAGCTCGCCGGTATATTTAAGTCTCATGTAAAAGGGGCGAGCCAATTGCCATAAACCGGGCACAAATCCTAACTTCGAGCTGCGACTGACAATTTTATAGAAAAATCCAATAACACTTTTTGCTCGATCTGGGAATAGATCTCAAGACCTAGCGTAGTAGTTGTGCTTAAGCCCACTAGTCTAACGAGACAGTTAAAATGCACGGCAAATGAATGATGGTAATAAGTCCAAATTAAATTAATACTTCTACAAGTATATACAGGGCAAATCCAATTCCACGCGCGCCTCAAAGAGATGTCAGCAAACTTGGATGGGGCCACTGAGGGCCGATGCCTGCCGGGGCTGCGGGTTGTTCGAAAGAGATACCGCGCCCCCGGAACGCAAAGGGCACATGAAGGGACATAGACGGGTTTTAGTCAGTAAACAATTACGTTAACACAAACAGACACTATACAAAGTTAAATGTTTAGATAACCATATTATGAACCTACACTTTGTTATATTGCCACTACACCTAATATTAAAATGTAACAAAATGATCTCAATAATTATTAAATGTTTTAATATAATATTGAATAACCATTGAATACTATTAACTATTTTTCATATACCTATTGTTAATTATTTCTAATTTTATTGTTATTTTTCTTTTTTCTTTTATTTTTCTTTTTAATATATTTTTGCTGTGGGTACACAATTGTGCCTAACTCTAAAGTCCAAAAAAGTAATAAATAAAACGATTAGGTATATAATCTCAAGTTTAAATAATTTCTTATCTTTATAAATTATATAAATAAAATGATCTCAATAATTATAACTATTAATACATAATTTAGAACTTAATGTAAACTATTGAGAATGGTTCAAATTTTATTGTTTTTAGTTTTAAGTTAACTACTATGTTGCTGTGCCCTACCAGGGTCCATAATTGTACTTTAGCTATAAGCCTATTGTAACATCTTTATGCACATTATGGAATGCAAATAAACTAATATGAATATGAATATGAATATAAAAGTCTGACACTCCCTCCCGCCCCGCTCAGGGCGGGGGAAGTTATTTGATGATTTCCCGTCTTATAAGGGCACATCTAAGATTAACTCCTTAGATGTGCTCTGTACTTGTAGAAGTATAAAGCAAGTGGTACGTTCAAAAGATTTATAATAAATATTAAAATCTTGACAAAGGCAGGTATAATTTTATTCACATGCGAAGTTCAGTTTTCTCCAAAGTTTAAATCTATTGAGAGTTGCTTGAGAAATTGGTTTGGTATTTAACTCATATTTTACGTCATACATTCTTGTGCAATAAATTATTTACTTTGACCTAGTTGCCTAAGTTTTTGCGGTGTTTCTTTCCATGAAGTTATTATTTGTTTGTTTATTTAGTCGTTGTTACAATTATCCTTTACTTTTTTTATAATCAACTAGCTTCTAACTGCGACTTCATCCGTATCAAATTTGGTGTATTATACCACGGAAACCGTTCATTTTTCTGGGATAAAAACTAGCCTATGTGTTATTCTACACTACCATCTATCTCAGTTTCCAAATTTCATTCAGATCCGTTTAGCTGTTTAAGCTTGAATGAGTTATAAACAACAACAAAACTTTCGCATTTATTTTAGTAGGATAGTAGAAATTAGGATAATAGAAAGTAGGATAGTAGAAAATAGGATAGTAGAAACTAGGATAGTAGAAAGTAGGATAGTAGAAAGTAGGATAGTAGAAAGTAGGATAGTAGAAAGTAGGATAGTATGATTAAATTATCTATTAAGAACTAACTTTTTCTCGTGACTTTGTACGCGTTAATCACGGTTATTACAGATGCAGATGAAGTCGTAGAATAAAAAACGGTAATTTAAAAAACTAAAAAACCCGACTGATATTCTTTAAAAATCCCTAAAACAAGATAAATTGTAGCAGTCGGGACCCATTCTAGAAATGGAGGATTAGTGAATTGAGAGCACATACCTATATTACATTGCAGATGGTCCCGAATGGGTCCCGACTGCTACAATTTATCTTGTTTTAGGGATTTTTAAAGAATAGCAGTCGGGTTTTTTAGTTTTTTAAATTACCGTTTTTTATTTTTTATTTTTTTAGTGTTTTAAAAAAGAAATTAATATACCCAGTATCACTCTTACAGTAAATACGAATCTACCGACACCTCTCAAGCTAAAATCCATCGAGCCGTTCAGCCTGCAGAGCAAGCCAAACATTTGAATTTGGCGCCAAAAATCCGCCATTTTGTTTTTTTTTTTTTTTTATACAGGAAAATTTTTTAACCAGTGCGTAAATTTTGCCATAATAAACTTCAACACGTTTTATTAAACACGTATATTTTATTTTGATATGTCTTAGTACTAAAAAAAAAGTTATCGCTTACGAACATGTACTTGAACTTACATGTATACTTAAAAACCATATTTTATTGTCACTCGGCGTTAGCGCATTCCCCACCCCCTCACCCCAGCCATGCGCCCGGGCGGCGACCAAGAGTTGTCATTGATAGTATGGCGAACAGATTATGTCCATGTTTTGCTTATTTCAAACTCGGATAAGGATGAAAATTTTTTTCTTTTTTTTTTAACTAAACACGGAAATGTGTTCTATTACTGACACTGAACTACCAAAAAAAATTTACGCACTGGTTAAAAACTTATCCTGTATACCCAGTGTCACTCTCACAGTAAATACGAATCTAACGACACCTCTCAAGCTAAAATCCATCGAGCCGTTCAGCCTGCAGAGCGTGCCAAACAATTATACATACATACATACATACATACATACATACATACAAACATACCCTCGAAAAACATAACCCTCCTTCTGTCGCAGTCGGGTAAAAAGTAGCCTATATCCTTACCCAGATTGCAAGCTATCACTTCTTCTTTTCGTGTCGATTATAATGTTTGACAACAATTTTTGGGATGATAATTTTTGGGCTCCCTAAGTTGTCACGTTTATCGTTTAATCTGATTTCTGACATCCCCTTTGTTAAAATACAGCTACCACTTGAAACTTTATTACTATAGGTTACTTATACAAAGTACTACTAACTATACAAAGCTACTTTTGCATATACTATTAGTGTGCATATTTTAAGCCAATACATGATTCTGTATACATTAAGCTCTAAATCTTCGAAACTATCTCCAAGTACCTATATTATTATATACCGTTGGTCTCATGGTCGCAAGCGCAACGGCTGAGCAAGGGGTCCCGGGTTCGATTCCCAGGTCAGGCAAAAAGTGTTATTGGGTTTTTCCTTTAGGAATTTCTCAGTAGCAGCCCGGAGTTTGGAAGTTGGTGGTGTGACACCCCCGTGCCTCGGAAAGCACGTAAAGTCGTTGATCTCTCTCCGGTCGTGTCGGATTGCCGTCCCATCGGACTATGAAAGTTAAGGAGGAGGGAGTGCACCTGTGTTTGCGCACACGCTTGTGCACTATAATATCTCCTGCGTATGTGGCTAGTCTGCATTTAGATTAGCCGCCCGCGCCGTGGCTGGAATCGGTCTGGAAAGTTACATTATTGTATACATTGCTACATATAATACTCGTATTAATATACAACATGCAGTATTATCCAAATTTACTACCGGGCATCGGCATTACAATGCTGATAATGTCAGTCGGCCTTGTTTCCGATACGTGAGTTATGGGCCGGTGGTTTAATAACAATATCCTCCTGACCGAATGTCGGTCACGGCGGCCAATCTCGATGGATAAATGATGAGATATTATAGTGCACAAGTGTATGTGTAAACACGCTGCGAACGCAAAGGGCACAAAAAAGAACATGGATGGCTTTTAGTCAGTAAAAGTCTGACACTAAAGGCGGAAGAAGTAATTTGATGATTTCCGAACGGAAAAAAAAATGCGTAAACACAGGTGCACTCCTTCTTTTCTAACTCTAAACCTTTTAACTGCCACAGTCATGTTTAGATGAGAAACCAAAATGGGTTCAGTAGTGCGATTCTCTAAAATGCAAACTCGAAAACGAGTCTCACTAAAGTGATCGCGCTCACTTCGATAACGAACAAACTTGTCATTGGTTTAGTATTCGTTCGTCGTGGTGACGTCATCGGGCGTGATCGTGTTTAATAGAATACCATTTTGTTATCTCACTGTGGATTCAGCTTTCGAATTACGAAATGAGGCTTAGAGAATCACACTGCTGCACGACACGGTCACTATCCCATGACACGTAAATAAAAACTCATAAAACAACATCGATATAATTCCGAACACACTACTATTTTGTAATAATTATATATAAGGATGAATTCGTAGCTTTGCGCAGAGGGCACGTCTTGTCTTATTTGATGAGGCGGTCAATATTCAGATGGGATGGCAATCCGCCATCGAACGGGATGAGACCAGGTGCAGGACCAACGACTTCATGTGCTTTTTGAGGGACGGGGTTGTTACACCACCGACTTTCAAAGTCCAGGCTACTAAGAACTGCTGGAATTGCTTCTGAGAAATTACTGTTATTATTTTTATTATACAGGGCGTTGATTTGCAACCTCGTCAAATTCAAGGAGTCAACTATGCTCGTGATTCTAAACACGAATCAATAAAAAAATAAATTAGTTTTGTTTTTTTTTTGACCTGATTTTCAAATTCGAACTAGCCATCTCACCAGAGGGTTTAGGCGCTATGCACACATTGATATAGCCGCGCGACAACTCTGCCTACCGCTTACGCAACTGGGCGATTCTGAATTTTGCAAGAGGAGTATTCTGGAATACTGTTATTTGATAGTTGCAGCTAAAAAAACAAGTATTTATTAGATATTGGCCAGGTATCGTAATTATATTTGATTACTTCTATTTTTTTATGACAAGCTCCTAAAATTTGACGAGGATGCAAATCAACAGCTTGTAGAAGGGTAAGCTCTTGACTCTAGTCGGGGTCAAAGGTGACAAAGACAAAATCGACGATAGAGTAAGCTCACTTGGAAAAAGCCCGTTCACTCTAACATGAAAGAGATTATAGAATATGTTCGATAATACGTAGATAGAGACGTAGGTAGAGAGTTCCACTCCTTTTAACTTTGTTTCACTTTTTACTCGGCCTGGGCATCAAATTCACGACTCCGCAGTCGCGCTTGCTACAACATACCAGCGGGGCCAGTAAATAATACTCATTCTTTAATGAAGTTTATTATACGAGCAAACCTTCCTATATTTTCTAAAACCAATAGGGAATGCTTTGTTCATATCTTGGGATTATTTTCCTGTTCTGACGGTTTCTTGGGATAATTGCTTTATGAGGTCCAATGGGACTTACTACAGGCATTTGTTTTCAAATCAAATCAAATCAAATCAAATCAATCTTTATTGTGGATCATAGGTAGGTACATAATACAGGTGGCAGAAATATAATAAATTGTGAACAGCTATGTCCCGCCCGTAGGGCATACAATAGTAGGTAAATAAATCATAATATTACATACACAATACAATTGGAATTTTACAATAGTCAATTTATTAATAGAGTGCAATGTCAATAGGTCACTGAACGCATCACGACTGAGTGGGATTGCTCGTATATTGGTGCAGAGATTTGTCTGACAAGAAGTCTTTTATAGAATAATAGCACTTGTTTACGAGCAGATCATGGAGTGTGTTTTTAAATTTTCCCATTTTTTCAATCATTCGAATGGGCCCTGGAATATTATTAAAAATACGAGAAGCTGCACAAAAAATGCTCTCATGCATTATATGAGTTTTGCTAGCTACTGTGCGTAATTTATCCTTGCGTCGTTCACGGGTGTAATAGTTGTACATGTCAATATTGTTTTTGACAAACACTGCGACCTCAAATATATAGACACATGGCAAAGTTAAAACCTTCATCTTTTTAAAAAATGGCTTGCAGGAGTCAGTTTGACATAATTTAAATATAGCTCTAATGCACCTTTTTTGAGCAACAAAGGCGCGCTCCTTGTCTGTGCTGTTGCCCCAGAATATTACGCCGTATCTGAGAGTGGAGCTAACGTAGCCGTGGTAAGCTGTTAGTAAAGTAGACTACTTTGCTATTTTGCTTAATCTGTGTAGTGCATATGCAAATTGTCCCAGCTTTTTGCATACATGATCAATATGAAATTTCCAATTCAGTCTGTTGTCAATATGTAATCCTAGAAATTTTGTTGATTCAGTTTCGTCAATGTCCCTATCTAGATAGTGTATTTTTAAGTCATCCGTACGTCTAGTTCGTATTCTAAAATTCATATATAAATTAATATAATAAATTCATATTCAGTTTTGGTATAATTATTATTGTTACATTGTTTTCTCTGTTCGTTAGTAGAAGGAGAATTGTTTAGATAGTCCCAGGTGGTAATGTCCTAAATCTCGTTGCCATGGAAACGGGAAACAAGTATTTGTTTTCGTACCTATGCATGAACGCGTGTGCTTTACTGAGATTTGGAGATTATTTCTGTTTGCGCTATTTGCATATGTTTATGAGTTTTGGTTTAACCTAAAATTAGGTGGACAGTGTTGCTGATTCCAATGTTCACAAACTAAACTTAAATTAGAGAATTGACATCTCTTACTAACATACAGCGAATGAAAAGGACGGTAATACCTTAGAACTAAGTTAGAGATGTCAAATTAGATTTTCCTTGAACTTTTCCGTGTTTTTAATCAATGCGTTCTGACATGTAACCTATAATTGTATAGAGGTTTTAAATCAACTAAAATTGACAAGTCTTATTCATGTCCGTCCCTTTCTTGTTTCATTGGAGAGAAAAAGATAGAAATAGTGTAAATTAAGTTTAGCTTGTGCATAACAGAATCGACACCATTATCGATGAAATACAATTGAACGGGTATAAACAGGCAGCAAGGATCATGTCTTTTCCATTTATTTTTTGTTCGAGACTTTATTTAGGCGCTTTCTGGTTACGCAGATATTAAGGGTCAAACTTCCAACTTTTTTACGTTCTATTCCAAAAACTATTTTTAAATCTCATAACTAAACTTTCCTCTACGACCTCTCCACTTTTATATAACCCTAGAGTTCAAGTTTTTACATTGCGCGCTACTAGAAATAGTGATTATTACCTACACCAAAATCAGTTCATTGTTCAAAAGTTGTTCATTGTGGGCTGTGGGATTAGCGGAATTTGTTCGAAAGAGATACTGCGGCCCTGTAACGCAAATGGCATGTAGGAACACGGATAGGTTTTAGTCAGTAAGAGTCTGACAGTCCCTTCCGTTTAGCCCAGAGCGGAAAAAGTCATTAGATGATTCCCATTCTTAAAAAAAAAAACTATAGGATGTGTCTTTTATGCTAATTACTTCTTAACACGGATTCTATTATTCTGAATATAAGTTTTATACATCATCATATGACTGCCTACGCTAGAGCAAAAAGTGTTATTGGGGTTTTCTATTAAATTCTCAGTAGTAGCTCAGAGTTAGGATTTGTGTCCGGTTAATAGCAATAGGCTCGCCCCTTATTACATGGGACTTAAACATACCGGCGAACTGTGGGTACACCTCTGCCCAACCCTTGGAGGAATACAGGCGTGATGGTATGTAACTTTTATACATTTCTTCTTCTTTTGTACACTGTTTATTTAACTACATTAGTTTGTAAATTATCTTCTTTCCAAATTTTAACAAAACTTGTCAATTTATGACTTATTCAATTACATTTTCATCTCTATCTGGTGCAGCTTCATAACACAAAGTCTGGGAACTTGAATGGATAGGAAATTGAGGCCAGTCTTTGTTTCATTGAGAATGTTAATTTCAGCCAGTTAGTTGGCTTTTTGATGTCGATTACATTGTTGCAAGATATTCAATGATTTTTTGTTCAATTTCTCATCGAATAATTGGACAAGGTTTGCCAATTTGTGTTGCATTTTGAGATCATGTTTTTAGATTGTTTTGTTATAAGTATATTTTACGTTTGAAAAATTATTTACGAAATGGTTGTAGTACCTTTATGTATTGTTTACATATTGATCTGTAATATCATGCAACCTTTTCATGTAATATGTACTAGCTTTTACCTGCAACTTCGTCCTCGTAGATTTTATTTACAGAACCATGATTTCTTTTTAAATAGAAAGCCTATGTTACTTCCTAGTAACGTAGCTTTCCAAAAGTGAAAGAATTTTTAATTTCGGTTCATTAGTTTTTGAGTTAATTCTATACAAACAAAAATGCAAATTAATCTCTTCCCTTCATAATATTAGTTTAGATTTATTGACATTTCCCTACCCAGATATCAAATATCCATAAATATTAAGTTCAAAAACCCTTTGAACTTAATATAACATACATTTTAACTGGAACAAGTTGCCCAATTTGCTCTCGTGGCTTTCATATGATGGAACAAAAGGTTTGAACCTTTGAATATCAATATTACTAAACAAATATTAACGCGTAGCTTAAGGCGTAAGACAGCTCATAATAATTCAGTAAGGTATAGTGTTGTACTGTACTGTGGAGTAAGGGTAACGGTTTAGTTAAACGGAGAGGAGCGGAGCGGAACGGAGTCAACGGAGTGCAGAATTCTTTACATTATGCCTATACTACGCGTATGTATGTGGGATCGATGTAAATAATATTTGCCAAACCTTTTTCCAACTATGTTAGCTTCCAGTATTACCTGATACAGCTAAATACCAGAATTTCACATGAAGCGATTGCCTATCTAGCCTCCACAACCCACTTACTGGGAACACGAAACCTCATCAGTCGCACTTCCGACGATTGATTTATTTAATTTTATTTTCCCAACGGATTACACATGTCTTGTCGCATCGTCGTCCATCTTCATTCTTCACGGTTGTCTCTATGATTCTCCAAATTATTTAGAACCCGCCACATTTGGGATTGATATGAAAAACTTTTTTATTTTTAAAACTTGTCCCACGTTAGAAATTTCTCCTATATTGTGTGTGCGCTTACAAATACATTAATTTAACTCAAATAACAGCCAGACCCGACAACTGTCTGTATACCATACAAATATTTGTTCCGTATGGGAAACGAACCACGGCACCACTAACCACTGCGCTAATTTCACCCGAAGGATTACGCAAGTCTTATTATTTTTCCGTCTTCATTCCTTTCTCACTATCTCTTTTCTCCTGTCATCTCCTGTTGCCACTAAACTCCTCTCACTATCCCACATAATTATGTTTGGTAAGTCCCTAGCTCCTCTCCGCTCCGCTCTTCACCGTTCCATGACCCTTAACCTAACCCCTATAAGCCCGTATCAGTGTAAATCCTTATCCGTCATGGATTAAACCTCAACCACACTACGGTTTACATATGATTCTCGCTTGTTTTGTTGGTATATAGTATATCCATTCAATTCATGATACGGTACCTTGCGTCTTGTGTCGACACTTAGGTTCGAAGTTCTTAAAATAGAATTGTTATGTTATAGAGAGATTAGAATAGTCTAGAATATAGAATAAGTAAGTTTGTCAAGTTTGATATACTGAACAAAATTTCCTGATCATCATCATATCAGCCGCAGGATGTCCACAGCTGGACGTAGATCTCCTCATAGATTGACGGGTTAGTTTTAAATTATTTGTTTTTAACTAGCTTATGTCCGCGACTTAATTAGAATTAATTATAAAGCTTTAATTAATTACAATTTGAGAATAAATAATATGTTGAATATGAATGTTGGGTTTAAGGGGTGTTTTTTGCGCGGATCCCAAATCGTTTTGTAAAATAAGCCTAAGTTACTGCTTATAACATTAGCTAAATGCCAGTGAAAGTCTCGTCAAAATCAGTCTAGCAGTCTCGGAGATTGACCGGAACAAACAGACAGACAGACAAACGAAATTAAAAAAAAACTTTCCTATTTATTTTGTAAAAAGCTACACCATTTAAAGGAGCTTTTGAACGTCATACACTAGAAATAAAAATAGAATCGATTGTGCTCTTCGTCGAAAGTCGCTTTTCAAAAAACATCTTTTGTTGACAAAACTTTCTTCGAAATCGCTGTTCGTCGACGGTTGGTTTCACGAAAGATTCCTTTTCCAATATAACTGTTCGCCGAATACACTATTGGTCGATAGAGTTTGTTTTACGAAAGAACTATTTACCGATAGAATGGTATGGCCAAAATGAACTTACAACTATACTTTCAACTTTTCGCAAACGTTTATCATCCTAGAAATTACCAGCTCACCACAAGCTCTTTACTTATTCCATTTATTTACTTAAATCAGGCATTACGGTCCTTAAAAAATACGTATTACATTAAAATACGATAATATGAAATACTATACATAAACAATATGAATATGCATATAATTATCTCAAAAAACTACGCCTCACGTAAAGTCGGCATCGTGTGTCGCGCGGTGTCAAATATCCGAACCTCGGAATCGCCGGAACACTACACCTCTCGGTCAAAATTCTTCCTTCATGTAGCTCGACCGATGTTCAGTCGGCATCTTAACTACAAACGAATTGAAATTCATGCTATGGCGAGTCTTCAACCGTTCTACCCTCAAAGTGAGATTGGCCTTGATGCTGTTATACTTCACAATCTCCTCGATATTTGTGGAGTAATGCAATAATTTACTTTATTACATAAGACACAGTTTAGTCTGATACGTTATACTTACACAAGCACGACTATAAGAAAAGTCTATAACACCAAATTTCCTAAAAATATCAAGCAAATAACCAACCATGACAAACAAAAAATGAGGAAAACTTATAAAAAATAGGCCATTTTCTTTAGCCGTTATGTCTAGCCTGAAAACAAGAGACGTCACAATTCGCCGAGTCATTGCTTCTGATATCAATTAAGTTTGTGTTTACAAACACTCCCTTTTATGATTGATTAGCACTGTCTAACCCTAACTTGTATCTGTATAGTTCCTATTAATCAAGACCAAGAGTGTATCAATTTTCTTTAGGCAACAATAGATTTCCTAGCAAAGAAATCTTTTGTTGCCTAAAAGCAATAAGCAATAGTAAGAATACAAAGCAATTCTTATATGACGATTCCAAGAACATCATCAATACAAATATTATAAAGAAGTAAGATTTTTTGTTAATTTGTTTGTACCGAATAGGCTCCGAAATTATTGGACCGATTATAACCATTTTTTCCCGGTAAATAGCTACATTATTTCTAAGTTACATAGGTTGCATAACATCACGGTGATGCCCACAGGAGCGGAACAGTAACTAAAGACGTAACTTAACGCGGATGAAGTTCGCTAATAGTTCTATATAAATATAAAATGAATGATGAAGTGTGTTTCTAAGCGCAAAACTCGAGAACAGCTGATTAGCAGATTTAACTAATTATTTTTTTATATTGTTTGTAATTTTTCGGACTGGAACTATTTTGGAAAATCCTCAAAAATAGTCGATTTGAATCCGTGCAAAGCCGGGACGGTTCTCCAGTTGATAATACGTATAAGTTTTTTCGGGTTTCTAAACCTAACGTTCCCAAAGAGTCGGCTTTACATGCTTTCTACTAAGAAACTCCTAATGAAAAAAAAACCTAAAAACAGTTTTTACCCGACCTGGGAATCGAACCCAGGACCCCTCGTTCAGCAGTCGCGCAGTTAAAGGTGGCGAATGCCACTGATAAAACGTAACATTTAGGCAGAGGTGTACTTGTACGCCCACAGTTCGCCGATATTTTTATGTCTCGTAGCATTGATAATGTACAAAATCTCTTCTGTTTCAGACAATGGCGAGTACAACGCGGCTGGCAACCGTATACTTCCTGCTGACCCTCGCAGCCGCTTCCAGCGCCATCAAGTGTTGGAAGTGCGGGCAGTACAGCGACGGAGTCGGCTCCATCACGCCGTGTAGCAACAGGACTGCAGTCAGGCTCGAAGAGTGTCCGAGCAACGCCAAATATTGTATTGTGAGTATTGTATTTATTAGTAACTAGCTTTTGCCCGCAGTAAATGTCGGTTATCGCGGACGCAGAGAAAATATTTCAATCATAATTTAAAAGACACGTGGTGCCATCTAAAGAACGTTATTGTTATAGCCTAAATAGCTTGATGGATTTTAGATAGATAGGCGTTGTAAGATTCGTTTTATTTGTAAGAATGACATTATAGGTATATGAAAATATAAAAATTCAAATGGCCGGTTCGTGGCGCCACAATTTCTTACTTATTACGTTAAACAAAAATAAAGTTTATTGTCTGGAAATATATTTTTCAGTTTAGTTTACACCAGTAGCGAGGACTCCATACAACCCAATTTGGCACAGAGATAGATATTATAGTCTGGAATAGAACATATCACTGAAGTTTTATCACGGAAAAATGTACGGTTCTTGTGTGTGGGATAATAATCAACGTTAATTTAACGTGGAAGAAGTCGCGGGGAGAAGCTAGCAAATAAATGAAGCCTGAAAATGTTTTATCCAAAAGAAGAAAAGCCATAAAATAAAAACCATTTTCGACTCTAAAACCACCACACTCAAAACACATTTTAACAACACCAAAACCTATTCCAAAAAAGTAAATAGCATCATTCAAACACAGTACAGGCAATTATGATTCAGGTATACATTAAAAAGGCCTTTAATCAAGCACTTGAAGTCTCCCCCTTTGTAGCTGAAGTTCACAGAAACACCCTCAAGGCGGCGAGCCTTCTTGAAGGTATATTTGCCCAGAGTTAATGGCAAATGGTATAGCTGTATGGGATCCGCTGTGTTCGGCAAAATTATGTTTATCTCGGTTATTGTGTAAACTATAATTCTGGCTTGTCGTGATTGTTTTAGAGAGATGACTTTGGTTTGTTTGTTTCATAAACTTAAATTGGACACAGGATTACGGACTACAGTATAGTAGTGTATTATATAGTTAGTAGTATCTTTGACAGTCGTTACGGATAGTCAGAAGCCAAGAAGTCTGACAACTAGTCTAACCAAGGGGTATCGTGCTGCCCAGTTACTGGGTTGTGGAGGTCAGATAGGCAGTCAAAAAACACTGGTATTCAGCTTCATCCGGTTAGACTGGAAAGCCGACCCCATCATAGTTGGGAAAAGGTTAAGCAGATGATGATGAGTTAGTAGTAGTAGGAATTCTTTGTGAAGAAGCTCGTCCGGGGAAGTACTACCGCCATACGTATTTCTGCTGAAAAGCAGCGTTGCTGTGTTCTGCTTCGAAGGGTATGGGTACCGGTTTACAGCTACATGAGACATTTCAACTTTGTCTCTGGGATGCCAATGCATTTGCAAGGCCTCTGGTATTGCAGATGTCTGTAGTGGTGACCAGTTAACATCAGGATAATTATAATGATTTTATTTAAAAAAAGTATAAACATAATTATAAATATAATTTAAGTATTACACCAAATATATAAGTCAAGTCAGTGTTCTTTGATTTTCTTATGGTATTGATTTATAATCCTTTGTTCATTGATAATCACCTACAATTGGGTAGATGACACCACTAACCAATAATTTCAAGAAACAACTTCACAAAAAAACATTTAATTTTAGCACTAAAAACCCGATGATTTTTTTAAATAACTATAAAAAACGATTTTTAGTTGCTTTGAAGTCAATAAATAGTTAGTAAATTAAGATGACAAAAAAGTGACGTCATAGTTGAGTATTGTCATAGAAAATCTATGGGGGAATGGCGTTTTGACAGCTCATAAAAAGTACGTCAATTGATTAGTGGTGTCATCTACCCAATTGTGTTGTAATATTGTCATTCTATTCATTTAATTGTGGTATTTACGTTTCTTGGATTTATTTCTTTCTAAACCATAAAGAATGCAGTCTATTCATGGTCTTTAAAAAGAGTTTCCTTAAGACTCCTTTTTTTCCACTCCTTATTAAAAAACAATAACCTGATAAGTCGCTCTAACGCCCCAACATCCATATTAATGTGCACCTTAATCAAGAGCAACAATTCCTCCCAATCTTCATTACTACGCCCGATAGATGGCGTGCCCAATATCCGGCAAGACGGCAAGACGGTTTATCCGGACGTTCGCCAAACGTTTTGCGAGATGACGTCAGCTTTGCCCGGATTTTGGAGCTTAAGGCCCCACAGCAAGCGGGTAAGTGAAGCGCAAAATAAAATTAGGGAGATAATTTTTTTGAAGGTACCTTAAACGGTTTGTTTGGAATAGTAAGTAGGTGATAAGAATGAAATGTAAATTTGAATAGCGTGTTTTGATTAGGTTATTTACGTATAAGCATACACAACCTTTTTTCACGTATGTATGTATGTATGAATCCGAAGTTGGGGTTTGTGTTAAAGTCAAATCATTTATTTCAATTACATTAAAAGGCACTTAGGTAGGTACGTCATATTTATACAAGACGGTTTAGTTGCCTCTTCCAAAAGGAGAAGAATGGGCACGAAACCCCAACCATATTTACTCTTTTAATATAAATGTTTTACAATATTATTTCTGCCATCGGGCATTTTATACAAGAAGACTAATTCTACTAATTAAAAATATTTAAAATCTAGTCACTATCTCATCACAGCATGACAGATGTGACTGAGATGAGATTGCGATCCTAAAAGGTAGTAAAATTGTCTTCCTGGCAAATCTGACAAACCAACGATCATCTAATTCTATATTAATATTTCAAAGAGAAAATATTGTTTTGTTTGTTTGTATCGAATAGGCTCCGGAACTGCTAGACCGATTTTAACCATTTTGTCACCAATATATAGCTACATTATTCTTGTTTTTTTTTTTTTTTTTTTTTTTTTATAGACGGGAAATCATCAAATAACTTCCCCCGCCCTGGGCGGGGCGGGAGGGAGTGTCAGACTTTTACTGACTAAAACCCGTCTATGTTCCTTCATGTGCCCTTTGCGTTCCGGGGGCGCGGTATCTCTTTCGAACAGCCCGCAGCAATAATAGGGTAAACTTTAGTTATAAGATTTCAAAATAGTTTTTTTTTTAATTTAATTTACTATGTTTGCAGAGATTTGATCCTTATGATTGACCCTATCGATTAGTGCCATAAAAGTACAAGATGCTATCTTTTCGGATTTTAGTCGGTTCGATTCCCGGGTGGCAACTGTATTTTCAAAATTATTTAAATGCAGTTCTGTTTCTTTTTAAAAATAAAGGAATGTTTCCTTTAAGTAAAATTTGCTATCTTCAGTATTTAGAGTACTTTCCCTCCAGGGAGCATAATAAATTTCCACCCTGTATATATTTTTTCATTATTGATAAGTCCACGTCGTGATGGCCCAGTGGTTAAGGCACCCACCTCTCATGCACGAGGTTGCAGGTTCAAAACCGGGCACGGGCAAGTACCAATGTGACTTTTTCTAATTCATATGTACTTTCTAAGTTTATCTTGGACATCACTGACATCGGTGAAGGAAAACATCGTGAGGAAACCTGGACTTATAATTAATATAAGTCTGAAATTGCCAATCCGCCTTGAGCAAGCGTGGTGATCAATGCTCGTGCCTTCTCTGTATGAGAAGAGGCCTTTGCCCTGCAGTGGGACAGTTATAGGCTGGTATTATTATTATTATTGATAAGATTTTCTTAACCAGGATCTACGTTTTCTAACTAATTCTACAAACCAGAATAAATTAAAAAAAAATACCCTTATTCAATTCTATAATCATTATGAGCTTTACATATTTTTATTCTTTTCCGTATTCTTTATTTTAACATGTTTTGGAATTTTCTATTTTATATTTTACAAATTTTTCGTATTGTATGTATTCAAAATTGTCTTACCCAAAATCTTCGTTTGCCAAAAAATCTTACAATTCAACTCCAAATATGAGTAACACAAGGGTACAGAAAATGTCAGGGTGTAAGGGTCATATGGGCCGGTTGTGTGTTTTTTATTGGTCTCAGGGTAATATGGGTCTGTGAGTACTGCCTTATAGCGTTTAGGGTAACAATGGCGTAATATGGGGTCAGTGTTTGGGTTCCGTTATAACTATTAATAGAGTATTGCACAGTTTATTCGTTCTTCAGTTTCGTTTCATTTTAGGGGATAATGAAATATAAATATTAACCCTTGCCTACTAAAAGATGAGTGATAGATAAGTGTTAACCCTCATTCAGAAAAATAAATTATAATATATTTATTTCGATTGATGGCGTTGCGGCGGAATCATCCTATGCCATTTAGTTTTAGTTTCTTTTATTTATTGCTTTTACTATTGGTTTTCTTTATTTTTTATTAATTTTAATATTCACTGTACCCACCACTGTTAAGGCCCACTTTGACCGAAATCATTAATAAGTTTAGTGCCTCATCGTATTTAGAACATCATTGCATCCCTGTTACATTTTAGAAGGAGACAGTGACAGAATGATAATATTTAAACACATTTAGAGCTAAATATATGTTTAGTGATTTTCGTGAAAACCAAACTATTTTTCACTACTACAGTTATGACTTAAAAAATTCAAGTTATCTACTATACTTCCTACTACTGAACTGAACTGTTACTTGAACTGCCTCGTTGGCCTAGTGGACTTTAGCACGACTGCTACGCCAAAGGTCCTGGGTTCGGTTCCCAGGTCGAGCAAAAAGTGTTATTGGGTTTTTCTATGAAATTCTCAGTAGCAGCTCGGAGTTTGGATTTGTGTCCGGTTAATGGCAATTTGCTCGCCCCCTATTACATGGGACTTAAATATACCGGCGAACTGTGGGTGTACATTGTTACACTTCTGCCTAACCCTTCGGGGAATACAGGCGTGATGGTGATGGTCTACTATACTGGTCACCTTGCATTTTTTAATCATTTGTCTTAAGACTGTGATAGTATGCAGAAATTTGTCAAATACTGCCAATTGATTAAAAAATAACTTTGAACTGCAAAACAACCCAACTCAGTAACTGCATTAAGTTATTAGCCGTCCACAAACTTATCAAAGAGGTTTTATAACCATTTCAAAGTCTATAAAAGCGTTCAGCAAAAAGGCTAATTGCCGTAATCATAGCCACAAAGTTTCTAGAGCTATTTCTTATTAATTGCAATTTCTTTTCAGTACTGAGTTGAATGTTAAGTTTCTTAGTTTAAATTGAATTAATAATAAATAATAATAATATAAAATTGATATTTGTACAGTTTTTATTTCAGTGATATTTTTTTTTTGCTTCATAAGTTTATAAATAATTAGCTATACGTACATATACCCAGCGGTGTCACCCGCGTTCAGTTTCGTCTTTGATTACTGCTTCAGTCCTGTTGCCCGTAGCGTGATATTCTATACGTATAAACCTTCCTCTTGAATCACTCTATTAATTGCATACACTTAACTTAACGAAATCGCAGAAAGGATAGATATTTTTTCCTGTTCCCTGAATGAGTTCACAAAAATTACATTGCATAAATTATGTTATTAAATTAAAATAAATATATATACATATATAATTGATATACTTAAGTAAAATTATTGTAGTAGACCAGACTACCGATTTGGGGGTAACCCGTTATGGTAGTTATGTTGTGGAAATAAATAAATAAATAAAATAAATAAATTGATGAAAATGCATTAAAATCCGTTGCGTAGTTTAAAAGATCTTAAGCGGACAGAGGAAAGCGACTTTGTTTACACTATGCAAAGATATACTACGAGTATCATAATTATGGCACTCATTAATAATTTAGCTTTTTATCAAGTAAGTATATTTTGTAACTGCCTCGTTGGCCTAGTGGTCCTAAGCGTCACTGCTACGCTAGAGGTCCTGCGTTCGATTCCCAGGTCGAGCAAAAAGTGTTATTGGGTTTTTCTATGAAATTCTCAGTAGCAGCTCGGAGTTTGGATTTGTGCCCGGTTAATGGCTATAGGCTCGCCCCCTATTACATGGGACCTAAACATACCGGCGAATTGTGGGTGCGCATTGGTACACCTCTGCCTAACCCTTCGGGGAATACAGGCGTGATGGTATGTGTATGATGTATATTTTGCAATCAGATCAGTAGTTTCAAAGATTACCTCTTACCTACGTTTTGGAACGCACAACTAGCTTCAATTTTATACTGTAACTTCTTGACATTCAAAAGTGCCTGTAAATGGTCTAATTGAAATAAATGCTTTGACTTTGACTTTGACAAACTAACAAGCAATTTTCCTCTTTACAATATTAGTTTAGATAAACTTACCATTTATCAATCTACATACATATTACATTTCTCACAGACTCCATATTTTCTATCGTGAACTTCTTTTTCTTTGACCTGGTTTTGTTTGTCGAGACGTTATTTGTTGTAAAAACCTCTAAGTTACTTGTCATGAATACTAATTGATTGAGGAAATTTGATATTGGGCTTATTTGGCAAACTTCTCATACACGGCACGACGAAAAATAACATGTCAAGGTCTTTTCTTATTACGAAACTAGCTGTTGCCCGCGGCTTCGCTCACGTTTACCTAAGTGACTATGTCATCATAATCTTCCAAGCATGTCGTTGGTTGCTAAGGTGACTGCTAATATTACGATTGTGGGTTTTGGAAATTTGTCTGTAGACCCCCGGAGTCTGGATTTGTGCCCAGTTAGTAATGGGCTTACGTCATACCTGGGTCTAAAACCCAGCCTATGTATGATGGCTTTACTATCCCTTTACAAAATACTATGATGTGGTGTCAAAATTTACTTATTTTTCTTTCGAACCATTTACCTTTAAAATTATACCTTACATTTTAGCTTCGATTTGTCTAGTAAATCAAGACCGTAGAAATAAATCTTGTTATCAGAGCAACTGACAACAGAATCTTAGCTTCGTGTTATTAATGTTATATTTTTTGGGAGAAAGTATAGACAAAAACAGTTAGCATTAAACTTATTAAAAGGCTAAGCAAAATTTTACTTCTTATAGAGAGGTAAATTTTTCCCTTTATCTTTGGCAGAATTACGGTAATCTTCAGAATATATTATGTCCATTTAGAAGTTAATTTTGAAGCACGTAGAATTTTTTCGTTTATAGTACCTACCTTTAAGAAGAAAAATCTTTTCAGATAAAAAGTCCAACACTTGTTTGAAGAGTCGAGGTGGTTATTAGGCTCACGGTGCGGTAAACTTTGTTATTTAAGCATGGGTAGTAATCATATGAGTTCTTCACAGTCAGATGGTCAGACTCTTACTAAGTAAAACCCATCCGTGTTCCCCCTAATGCTCTTAGCGTTCCAGAGCCGCGTAGTAACTCTGTCGGAAAAAATCCACAACCTTGGCACCTTGGTGGCCCTAATGGACCCCGTGTTCTGAGCTGACATCTGTTTAAGCGTAGAATACAGCGTGCCGTCGACCCGGGTCTGGTTCTCATCGGACGGCGAGCCACCAAACGCTCGCCGACCGCAGGCCCGCGCCTGCGGTAGCCGGGAATCTCCCTGCGACTCCCAACGCCCGGGATGCCCCCTTCTGTAGCGGCGGCCAGGGCGTGAGATTGGCTTTTTAATCATGCATTTCGTCTTCTTCTTCGCTATCAACAGGAACTGTGTGTAATCCTGCTTAGCAAAAGGAGCTGATTGCTTCCCAATAACCCTCGCTTCAAACCATGGATTGAACCATTGCCGAACGCAAAAGATCACCGCCACCGATCGCCACCATGAGGACACGACGGTGCTCCTCCCAAGCAGAGCAAACCTCCACCGTATGCTGTATGATGATGGTGAACATCTCAGAGATAACACCCAGACGTGTCCTCTTGCCACATCCGCAACTCTTGAAACAACCGTGTCCGGAGAGTACCTGAGTCTGAGCATACTGTAACTCTTTAAGTTGTCTGCGGTGCCGTTTTTTTACTCACGAGAAAAATATTCTTAGCGAAGCTAGAATTTGTGGACCAATCAGTCAAATTCCGTTCTGTTCGTACTATTAAATCTTGCACTTGTTCTGGTGGATTGGCTCGGAGAAGGCACGGCTCCCTAACGTTTCGGGCGGCGCAGGTGCTCTCGGGACATGGAATCTTCGGGAAATACCTGTGTCGCATTAATAGGGAGCCGGACGCCCGGTGTCACCACTGCGTGCGGGAGGACACGGCGCGGCATACGCTATCAGAGTGTAACGCTTGGGAAGAAACGCGCCGTGCCCTCATATCAGAAGTAGGCAGTGACCTGTGGCTGTCGGCCGTAGTCACTTCGATGGTCGGCAGCGATGAGTCCTGGAACGCGGTGGCGCTCCTTCTGCGAAACGGCCATCTCGCAGAAGGAGGCTGCGGAAAGGGAGAGAGAGATCACAACTTCTCTTTCGGCCCGCAGCAGGCGCACCGGGCGTCGGTGGAGGGCGGACAACGCCCTCTTCCGGCCCCCCTGAATGGGTCCAGGGGTGGCGGAGTTGGGGACGTCCGTCGCCCTCTCTTCAACTGGACCCGAGGTGGCGGCGCGTAGTGTTTCACGCGCGCCCCTCTTTGACGTTGCGGGGGGAGTCTAACACCTCACTCCCCCGCCTGACCTGAGGAGGCCCGCAGTGACGGGTCAGCACCAGTCGGGGATCGTGGGAGGCGCGTACGTTCCCGGGATCCCCAGCGTAAGTGTGGGAATGGAACACTGGGGTGGTTTTTAGACAGTAAGAAGTCCGACAGACCCCTCCGCCCTCCCCAGGGCGGTGGACATCCATGAGGATTTTCTAACCAGGCAACAAAAAAAAAAGGTTCTTAGTTATGCTTAAAACTATTTTATATAAAAAAAAATATATTAAAAGAATGTCAAAAAGTAACAATCAATGGAGATGGAACTCACACAAAATAACTTACTTGGCTTTCATTAAACAGTAAAGCTTTTAACTTTATTTAAAACAATTAAAAATAGCCAATTAGCCATTTCCATACATTATTTAACTAATCTGCCGTATTGTATGTATTTTATAGCAATCCCGCGGTAAAATGTTCAAGAACAATAAACATAATGTACTAATGCTTACCTAACCCCATTATTTATTACAAAAAGCCTAACTATTTATTACGAAACCTACCACCCAAATCGAGAAGTTGATTGTGGGAAGGAAGATATCCTGGTGGATATCTTCCTTCCCACAATCAACTTCTCTCTTAACATAGCTTCAAGTAGCCATGAGGTGGTCCTCATGGCTACTTGAAGCTGTGAGACTACCTGTCTCCTGGTTCAGTACTTCAGTGAAGTATCTGAAAGGCAATGAATCGGCTGTGCACTTAAGTAGGCCGCTGCAGACACAATTTGACAAAATGTGGCATTATAGACCCGCCTGGCATCCAGTGCACATGTATCAACTGGTGTAAATTATTGTTAGTGGTATCATCGATCCCGGTCTCGGCGGCGCATTGTGTTCCACGCGCGCCTCCAAGAGATGTCAGCATAGTAGACGGGGCACGCTGGGGTTAATGTCTGCCAAGGTTGCGGAATTTGTTGAAAAGAGTCACCGCGGCCGTGGAACACCAAGGACATTAGGGGAAACACAGATGAGTTTTAGTCAGTAAGAGTCTGACATTCTCTTCCGCCCCGCCCAGAGCAGAAGAAGCCATTTGATGATTTTCCATCGTTCAAAAAAATGGCGAATCATCGATGCGAAAAGAAGAAAAATTCAAATCGCGTAATAATAAACAGCAATATGTTGGCCCGACATTTTTAAAGACTATTTTGTCAAAATTAAAGTCAAACAGACAAAGATTCTACAGTAATACGTATACTTTCTGCTCTACTATCATATCATAACAGTTTTGACGTCAATGCTGTTGTGTGTAACTATGTATAGTCATTATTTTCTCCTAAAATAATAAAAGTTTTGAAAAAATAAGAAAGCTTAGTGTTATGGCAGATGAATGCCTACTTCTATTTTATTATTGTTAGGAAATCTTCTAGCATGCAAAAAAGATTTTAAAAAATCACAAAAAGAAAAACAGTCTCTGGGGATCGAACTCAAGCCCAACGATTTGGAAAGCGGTCCTCGAACCATTAGACCAAATACTTCGATACAAAATGATTCAAAATAGCCGTTCTAGTTTGCCATAATTGTCAGCTTAGCTCCTTGAAGGTATAGCGTGATGATAATAATTTCAGCAGTTCAATCCCCAGCTATCAAAAGTATTCTTATATTTTGTCTCGTCTTTTTGTAAACCCGTCGTAATCTGTAGGAGAATAAAACATAATGCAACATTGCTCATCCCCCAAAGTAGATAGCGTGATAATTTATAGCCTACGGTCAAATTTGGCTTATGTGGAATATATATACAAAAATTGAACAGAATCTGTCCGGCAGTATTTGCGTGATGCGTTCACAAACAAACAGACAAACAGACAAACAGACAAAAATTCTAAAAATTATATTTTCGGCATTGGAATCATTCCCCGACCTCGTAGCAATTACTTTTTTCCAAAAATATTAAATGTACAGTTTTGACATCGCTACAATTTTATTATATGTATAGATATTACGACATTTTCATTATCCATTCTTTTCTTTCAAAATCAACCTTATTACCATACCATTATCTTCTAAAATCCCATTGCAAGACCTCGCACACACTCAAAAAACCTTATCCAATAAGAGAAAAGACATATCCACCAATAGAAATGGAAATTTCAAATCTAGAACGTTATTTAGAGCGGGAATTATTTGCAAGTAAAATTTGGCTTGCGCTAAAAAGCTTTAGTTGGTCGCTTGATTCAGCGCTGTAGGATTAGCAAGCGCTAGATTGCAGTTTACTTGAAAGCAGGTTTGATAGTTTACAAATTGTGAATTTGCTGGTTTATTTCGTTTGGTTGGTACGGGAATATCTCGGTGGATTAGTGGCGGTGACTGCTTTTTAAGTTTGTGTGGTTGTTGGTATATAAGTTTTCGTTCTGCTGTTTTAGTGATTTATTTATAGTCGTAGAATAGAATAGAGCTACTTAAATTGAATGAATATAAAAATGATAATTAGAGATTCTGTGGTTATCCTTTACAACAGATGTTGGTTAAGGGAAATATCGGAAGAAACACTTGATTTGTAAATAATATAAGTTGAAATTGCCAATCCACCATGAGCAAGCGTGGTACTCAATGCTCGCGTATTCTCTGTATGAGAAGAGGCATTTGCCTTGCATAATTATGGAAGAGATTTTATATCAAAAATATAGGTATACCATCATCATCTGCTTAACCTTTTCCCAACTATGTTGGGGTGGGCCTCCAGTCTAACCAGATGCAGCTGAATACCAGTGTTTTACATGGAGCGACTGCCTATCTGATCTCCACAACCCAGTAACTGTGCAACACGATACCCCTTGGTTAGACTGGTTATCAGACGTCTTGACTTCTGACTATCCGTAATGACTGTCAAAGGTATACGAATGACAGCCGGGACCAACAGCTTTACGTGCTTTCCGAGACACGGGGGTGTCACACCACCAACTTCCAAACTCCGGGCTGTTACTGAGAAATTCCGAATGGAAAAACCCATTAACACTTTTTGCCCGACCTGGGAATCGAACCCGGGACCCCACGCTCACCAGTCGTGCTTGCGACCACGAGACCAACGGGGCAGTCAACACAAATATAGGTATACCGAGGATAAAAAAAAATACCTCCTGTACACTCAAGGAACTAGGTAGTTGGACCACGGACAAGAACGATTATTATTCATCTATTATAATAATTAACTACCACAATAGCAGCTAGTTTCTGATTATTTCCACGCGATTACCTGCTAGCTGACCTCTTTGCATAAAACTAGTGTTTTTTTATTTCAATTACCCGGCTTATTAATATAGTTAATAATAAGGGTTTATTTTTACATAAATAGCGTGCATAATGCATGTTTACCGTTCCGTGTTTTTTAAACGGTTTGTTTGGAATAGTAAGTAGGTGATAAGAATGAAATGTAAATTTGAATACGTTTCTACATTTTTTTACAAACACATACCTTTTTTTTAAACTCATTGGATGAACTTTAAAAAAAGATCACCCACACCACACGCACATGTTTTGATTAAGTTATTTTTACCTATAAGCATACACAAACTTTCAAAAAAATACTAGCAATAAAGTAAATATTTTTTAAACATTCCAAGCTGGATTTTTATTTTTTTTGTATTTCTTAGTTCAATTTTGTCCTAAACATTGTTATTTTTGGGGGTCAACTTTTGTGATCATTTATGTCCCTACTAGGTACATGGGATCTAAACGCCATTATGTTTAGGGCCCATGTAGTAGGGAACTGTGTGTTTACATTGGCACACCTCTACCTAACCCTAAGGGGAATACAGGCGTTATGTCCCTACTATATCTTATTTTTTTTTAACCATCCGAAGTTCCCAGGTCGAGCAAAAAGTGTTATTGGGTTTTTCTATGAAATTCTCAGTGGCAGCTCGGAGTTTGGATTTATGCCCGGTTAATGGCAATAGGCTCGCCCCCTATTACATGGGACCTAAAAACATACCGGCGAACTCTGGGTGTACATTGGTACACCTCTGCCTAACCCTTCGGGGAATACAATATTTCAAAGAGTAAATATTGTTTTGTTTGTTTGTATCGAATAGGCTCCGGAACTGCTAGACCGATTTAAACCATTTTGTCACCAATATAGCTACGACCCATGGGAGCGGAGCAGTAACCAAAGACGTAACTTAACGCTTGTGAAATAATCCACGCGGCTGAAGTCGCAGTCAGTTCGGTAGTAATTCATAAATACAAAATCCAGAAAATTAAATATCAAGAAATAACTCACCACATAGGGTACCACCAAAAACAAATAAGGATCGTCTAAATGTATTCGAATGTTAATTTATCGTCCAATCCCCGCTGTCCGCCAGCCCTTACTAAGCGTTCCCTCGTTCACTAAGATAAAGTTATTAAGATAACACCGCTGTCTCAATGAACGTCTCAGTAAGTCCTACTATCTGACTCGTTTCGTTCAGTACCTATACGCGAAGTTTCTTGCAGATTTGAATGAATCAGTTTAGAATTTTGGTAAAAGTTATTGGAGGCTTTTGCTGCTGTAACGATATTTTGAAAATAGCTTATGATTAACAGAGCAGCAACTCGAGTCATCATCACCAACATATTAGCCGCAGGGCGTCTACTGCTGGCCGTAGGCATCCCCCATAGATTTCCATTAGGACGGGTTAGAAGCGGCCTGCATTATCTTGCACGCGTTTACGCAATTACTCAATTTATATAGTTTTTGCAATTTCTTTTCAAAAACAAGCTAATTTTACCAAAGTAAATTTTAGTAGATCGTCTGGGAATTAATAGTACTCGTATTTACAGATCGTCTAAATTCAGTCATAGTACCTACAGATGGTTGAAATTGATACCAATTTATTATACTATTTTTTTTACCCCCATTTTCAAAGGTGAATGACATGAAATCGAAGATAAATTGCGTCTTAAAAAAATTGAGGTCAAAACTTTTCGTATATGTATAGTTTTCAACAATACTTGTCTGCGTATTATTGATAGCAATTTGTGTTAGAAAACGTTATAGTACCTACTAATAAAATATCCATTTAGAAAAATAATCCAGTTTTTATGTGGCACAGGAGAGTTATTTCTGTGTAATATCAATAAAACGGTTTATTTTTTCCCAGTAGGTATATACCCGATCTAGATCCATTATTGGTTTAATATATTCAAAAGAATATTTGCCTGTTTTTTGCTATATTGTATTGTCCCATTTCTGGGAATGCCTGTCCATTTTCCAGTTTGTTTTGTTTTTTTTTTTGTCATTATCATTTTCCTCCCTTATCCCATGTTGCTTGGGGTCGGTGCAACACGTTTTCTTCTTCCATGCCGTCCTGTCAACCGTCATGCTATCACTGACTCCCTTCACTTTCATATCATTCGAACAATCCATCCATTCCAACAATTTTTGTGTATTTTTAGGGTTCCCGTACCCAATGGGTAAAACGGGACACTCTATTTTAGAGACTTCGCTGTCTGTCCGTCTGTCTATCTGTCTGTCCGCCTGTCACCAGGCTGTATCTCATGAACCGTGATAGTTAGACAGCTGAAATTTAAATAGATGATGTATTTCTGCAAAACCAGAATAAAATAAATATTGAACAGCTTTTTTATAAGAAATGGTATGGAACCCTTCGTGCGAGAGTCCGACCCGCAGTTGGCCAGTTTAAAAAAAAAAGAAATTAATAATACTTCACAATCACACTTCACTCCATTTTATTTCACGTTGACACTGAGATTCTGTAATAATGTTTATTACACACTGTGTTTTGAAAACCCTGTCTCTGTATTCTGGGTCCCTTGTCATTCCCTGATGTGTATCCTTTTAGCTTTGGTTCACCAAATACAAGCACATATCCCACAGCACTTGGGATTTATGTTCGTAAACATGGCCCTTTGTCTCGACCTCTAACATGTATACACTTTGGTTATAACATAATATAACACAGTTTTTCCCCAGAGGGTAGGCAGTGACGTATGGTACTGTTGTGATTCTAATGAAGCTGTATCTGTTGGATTTATCTATACAATTATCTTTACTGTAATATTTTTTGAACTAGGTTCTGCCAGCGTCTTCGTCTGCGGAAACTTCAGAATTAAGCCAAAGTTCTTAATTATTTTAGGGGCACAGAAAACGAAGTGGCGATCTATTCTTGTGTAAATTTTTAGGTAATTCTGTTTAGCCGTTTAAGCTTGAAAGAGTAACAAACTCAATTTATTTTCGTGGTAACTTTTAAACTTAAAATATTATACAGACTTAAAATAAGATAACATAAAAAGCAATAATAATAAAAGCCAAAACTAAATTTAAAATATGCCATTTAGTTTTAGTTTTATTTTTTTTAGTTTCCTTTAAAATAAGGTGAAATATTGCTTAACCAGCCAGAGTCACTACATCACCTACATCTTTCTCATTTCGCCAGTTATGTTCAGGTCTCTTGTAGGTACATGCATACCTAACAGAGGGCGTGGTTATCGCCATAAATTTAGGTCCCACGAACAAACTAGCTAAGGTAGGTACTTGCTACTGACAATATCTCATTGAAATACGATAACACGGTTGGCGTAGTGGTTAAGCGATTAGCTGTTCCGCTGCGTGTTGCGGGTTCGATTTCTGCATGGAATAAATATTTGTACGACCAATGGATTGTTGTCCGGGTCTGGCTGTTTGTGTATGTTAATTTATATGTTTATAATTGCACTCACGATACAGAAAAAAAAACAACTAGGGTAATGGAAAGTACTTAAAAAAAAAACCTCAAGGAAAATAGTTTCCCTAATCTGGAAATCGAACCTAGAACCCCAGTCCCTACAGTAGCTAGCTTGGCTAACGAGCCAGTTCACTGCTTATTGCATTTAAAATGCAGTTCATTTAAACACACACACACACACGCACACGTGCTGAGCCAATTCAAGCTGATAGCCGAAAATTTACATACATTTAAAAAAAGTCCCGAAAAGTCGGGATTACATTAATCGAGAAAAGGTGTTAAAAGTCAAATGGCTGAAACAGTAAATCCGGAGCTGATAACCCTGTTTGCGAAGCTATTATTCTCATTTTGAAATACGGAGTTTGTGATCAAATCCGCTTATCTTTTCGGCTGGTGAGTGAAAAGTGGAGTTTTTAAAGGGGTGAGTGGATTATGAGTGTCTTTGAGTGGAAAATTATATTACATTTCACGCTTTAATAAGTATGTAGATAACTTCCACAATTTATTACGAAGATTCCCAGTTCGGGGAATAAGTGTTACTGGGTTTATTATAATTCCATTTATTTATTTATAATACATATTATTTATATTTTTAAATATTACTATAAAAAAATAAAAACATTTAAAAATATAAAAAAATAGTAGCCCACCGGCGTCGGAAACAGGGTGCAAGCCACCAGTGGTCAGGGCTCCTGAGAGAAGAATCTCCTAACAATACGCGCCGTGTCTAGGAATACCGCTTTCTGAATCAAGCCCTTGATCCAGCCGCCCAACGAGAGCCTGCTTAGGTGTTGGTCGAGGCTCTTGGCAATTATGCCATTGGCCGTCACGACTATCGGCACTTATTGGGTTTTATTATTACGAATTCATTATACGAATTTCTCAGTACGTAATAGCTCGAAGTATGGAAATTGGTGGTGTAATACGTCAGTGCCTCGGAAAGCACGTAAAGCCGTTGGTCCTGCGCCTGATCTCTCCCCGACTGAGTGAGTAGCAGATAACCGTACCGGATAGGTGGGGTCATCACCATATACCATTTTCCAATGTTCAACGTTCTGCCAAACACCATTGTATACTCGTAGTATCTATGCTAAAAGTTTTCGTAACGATATTCTATCCACCCGTTCATGCTAGTGACTGTACACATCATAAAAACCCTTGTAGGTACATTCTATTTAATGTGCTATACCTCGTAAACCATAGCGTGTAACAAGCCTACAGCCGTTATTTTTATTTCATGCACACATTACTCCCATTGGTGTATCATGTCCACTTAAAGCCACGATCCGATGGACACGCTTTAATAAAAAAATATCGCCTCTAATATTTATGTTGCATGCTGTATTGGAACGTAGGGCTGTGGAAAATGTACCTATGGTTTTAAATTGGTTTTTACATTAATTATAGAATGGATGTTTGTATGTTTATCCACTATGTTGTGTGACAGTATACAAGTTTTGCATTCTGGTCCAGGTTGTCATAAAATACATAAATGATCAAAATAATAATAAAAATGTTTATGTATTTTAGAATCAAAGCACAGGATCACGATATGCGATATGCAGTGTGGTGTACGGGTTCACCGACCGACCAGGCTAAACCCAGCAAAAAGATGGCTAGTTCGAATTTAAAACAAAAAATTGTTTATGATTTTATTTGAAAAATAAAACTTAATTATTTTGTTATTGATTCTTGTTGAGCCTCACTAGCATAGTCACACCCTTGAATTTGTTTAAGCTATATAGGTACTATCATGCTATTTTCTAAGGGATAGGCAATGTTAAAAATAAATAAAACCAGTACTTTAAATTAACTTTCGTCATTTCTAACTAAGTAGGTACTTTATTCGAACCTTTTCTCCGTACAATAATGTAAAATATGTTTTGTTTATCGTGTCATTCCGCAATATGGCGCAACAGCAACAATAACATGGCGAGTGCCACACCGTGTCGACACCAATTTGTTGTTGGAAAATTGTCTTGGGAAGTGCCTCTTCAAGTAATACTGTTATGACACGAGTCAGAGTAAACACTTAGGTACTGTGTTTTCTTTTAAGAAGATTTTCTGCATACAAACCCCGTTTTCTGCAATGAAAAAATGTATGTGCGAGACTGGATTTCAAGTGCGCGTAAAAAAATAAAATAAGTAAAATAATCTTTATTTCGGACAAGAACCATTCACAGTGTAAATAATAATCTTATAATTATGATTTGTGATAATATTATTGCGAGAGTTAAATATCCCAATTGCAACATAATTATAGGCGAATTGTAGCTCCCTGCTATTTTTTTCATTATGGCCATCTTCTGGGTCCAAATATGTATAAAAAAATTGTAAAAGAAAGTTATCTATCAAAAAACATGAACTTTAAAAGAAAAAGAAAGCCTTGCAACTCTTTGAGACCATCAAACGCCCATAGAACACACACACATAAAGGTACCCACACCCAATCTCTTATCACAAAAAACTTCACACACCATGAAAAAAAAACTCAATTTAAGGGTCCCTAAATCTTACAAAGACTTTATTTATTTTTCCGTGAACAAATCTGTGGCAATACAATATTTTAGGGATTCACGTTGTGAACTCAAATGTTTTCAAATGTTCTCTTGCGATATTGTGCGCAAATTAGCATACATACATAAACATAAGTCTTTTCCCCATGGGGGTAGGCAGAAACCATAGAACGCCACCTGCTACGATCCTTACATACTCCTTTCGCCTCGTCCACGTTCATACATCTGGTCATAGAAGCACGCCGGTTATGAGTAGGTACTGCGCACCCGACCTTTCTGTAGAACCTCACCAATAAGGTCAGGAAAGGTCTTTCTAAACATACACACTTCTCTTATCACAAAAAACTTCACACACCATGAAGAAAAAACTCAATTTAGGGGTCCCTAAATCTTACAAAGAGTTTATTTATTTTTCCGTGAACAAATCTGTGACAATAAAATATTTTAGGGACTTACGTTGTGAACTCAAACGTTCTCTTGCGATAAGGCGCGCGTTGCGTCGCTAGAATGACAATCGTCGGATTTTAGTGAGACCGATTTGTTGTCTAAGGGTCTGTTCACACTGAGACGCGACACAAAGCGACGTTTTATTTTTACCGGTGGAAAATTATCTTATTACTTCTCCGGGGCTGAGCGGGAAGGAAAGTCAGACTTTTGCGGACTAAAATCCGTCTATGTTCCTTCTTGTGCCCTTTGCGTTCCGGGGGCGCGGTATCTCTTTCGAACAACCCGCAGCCCCGGCAGGCATCGGGCCTGAGTGGTTCCTCCGAATAATTTGCTTGCATCTGCTTGAGGTGCACGTGGAACATGAACGTGCCGTGGACACGGTCTGTCGTTAAGTAACGTATGGATGGAGATGGTACCCATTGCTCGCCGTCCACAGATCCGCGTCTACGGTGGCCGGGAGTCGTCTCGCGGCTCCCAACGCCCGGACCTTTTAATAGAGCGACTTGCAATATAACTTCGTTTGAATTCAGAATACGTTCTGAATTCAATTCAATTCTCGCAATGAAATTGTCACAATGAAATGTGTATCTTTTCGTGTAGTAAATAAAGTTATATTTTGAGTAGAACGTGTGAACTGACCCTTAGTGAGACCGGTTTGTTCTCAAAGACGGTTCCGTGGTTCCAATTGTTTTGGAAACACTGGAGAGGATTATAGCAGTTTTCTTTGGATAGATTTAGTTTGTTTATTTTTCGTGTTCGGATAGGAAATTGATTTATTTCATGTTAGCTGTTCGCGCGGTGCTGCTTGCTTGTTATCCTTTCGCGTGATGATCAATGTTTGTGCCTTTTCTGTTTAAAAAGAGGCCTTTGCCATACATATATATACCATCACGCCTGTATTCCCCGAAGGGTTAGGCAGAGGTGTACTAATGTACACCCACAGTTCGTCGGTATATTTCGTGCCCATGAAATACGGGGCGAGCCTATTGCCATTAACCGGGCACAAACCAAAACTCCGAGCTGGTACTGAGAATTTCATAGAAAACCCCAATAACATTTTTTGCTCGACCTGGGAATCGAATCCAGGACC
The DNA here is from genome assembly GCA_932526535.1 of Caradrina clavipalpis. Taxonomy (NCBI): domain Eukaryota; kingdom Metazoa; phylum Arthropoda; class Insecta; order Lepidoptera; family Noctuidae; genus Caradrina; species Caradrina clavipalpis. The sequence continues at coordinate 8,212,833 of OW052110.1, forward strand.
TCTAGCGTAGCAGTCGTGCTTAGGACCACTAGGCTAACGAGGCAGTTTGCAGTGTTTGCCATACAATTTAATAAAATTTGAATATCTATTTGTAATGTCAAAATAATAGCTTTACACTAAATGCATATAAATAAAAGCGAACAAACTTTTAACAACTATACGGTGATGATAAAAAAGCATTAATTTTTATTTTTGTCTCTCTATTCTTTTCCGGCTAATCTCCGAAACGGCTGTGCTTATTGTGACGGGACTTTCATTGGCAGATAGCAAATGTTATAAGGAGTAACAATGAGGCTTTTTTTTATAAATGGGAAATCCACCATCACGCCTGTATTCCCCGAAGGGTTAGGCAGAGGTGTACCAATGTACACCCACAGATCTAAAAACCAAAAAAAAAAACATCAAATAACTTCCCCCGCCCTGGGCGGGACGGGAGGGACTGTCAGACTTTTACTGACTAAAACCCATCTATGTTCCTTTATGTGCCCTTTGCGTTCAGAGGGCGCGGTATCTCTTTCGAACAACCCGCACCACCGAACACTGAGGCTCCTTTATAAAAAAAAAAAAAAAATGAATTTGGCTTCGGTGCTACGAATGTATACCACCCACAGAAAAGCGAAATTTACGCCAACAAAGTCGGCAACATCTGACAGTTCAATTACAAGAAGGCAAAATAACAAGATTTACTTTCAACTGGAGAATAATTCCATTAACTCAAAAAGAATACAATTTATAAGTCACCAAGAGAGCCTTATGTTTTACGATACGCTAGAAATATATTCCCCCACTCAAACCTTTTTTTAACGAAGGGTAAATCCTTAGGGTAACCATAAAGATTCGTCTTAAGCCCGGCGCCTATTGACGGCAAGGGAAGGCAAGATATTTTTGGCGACAAATAAAAATATAACTTAATGGTATAGAAATAAAGTTATAATTTCAATGTTCACGGTAGTAAGCATTCGGCACGTATGGTTTTTGTACTTACGACCGTTAACATTGAAATTTTAACTTTATTTCCATACAGTTAAGTTATAATTTTATTTGTCGTTAAAACACACGTTGCCTTGGCCGTGCTGCCAATGGGCGTCGGGCCTTAAGGAAGTTGGTTGTTAGTTGTCAGTCTCCTATCAACATAATCCTTAAGATGTCCCATTTTCAACTGTTTTTCGGGATTACACAGTCGTTTGTTCCCGCGGGAAGTCGGATATATCAAAATTAGAGTGTGACACAAATGGTTGCTAAATGCATTGGAATATCAATTAGTAGGAAAATTTATTTTTATTTTTAAGCTGATGAGTTTTTGTGTGTATATTTAAACGCGCTAATCTGTGAAACTAACAGTCGGGTTCATTTAAAATATTTTTGTATTTTTTTTTTTTTTTGTACCCAACAGCTTCATGAGGAATATTATTGGCAATATTATAACATCAAGTTACGACGAACGGCAGCGGAGTAACTAAAGACATAACTCTGCTGAATAAAGCCACGCGGGCAAAGTCGCGAGCAGAAACTAGTTTATTATAAAGTAACCGTCACTGTAAGTGATCTCTGTTATCTACAAATAGAACACAAAATTCCAAATCAAAATTGGGCAACTTAAAATTCGAAGGACGTTCCATATAAATTCGAATTTTAAATGTAACCTTTATTTTTTAAGAGACCTCTTAAAAAAAAACTAAAATAAAGTTTCTATCACAACAGACTGCACTCTTTTGTGGAGACTACAAAATTCAGTATAAAATTTCTCTTTAAAAACCGTATTATTTACAGTATATGGTGTAGTAACGTCTATCTTAAGTAGCTAAGCAGCTTAGTCTTTGTACTGTGGTACAGACAAGTGCACCGACTTACTGTGATAACGACTGTACTTAGATGCACTCTCACATCATGTGAGCACAGATTTATTAGGTTAAGGAAAAAGTAAGGACCTTTGTCTTTGTTTATTTCTTTATGTGTCCGGTCAGTCTGGATTTTGAGTCGATGGATTATAGTAGAGGCTTTTTGTTCTATTTTTTTTTTTTAAAGAATTGCTAATCATCAAATGTCTTTTTCGACTTTGGTTGGAGCTGAAGGGAATGTCAGACTGTTATTAACTAATACCCATTCATGTTCCTTTAACGCCTTTTGCGATCCAGGGCCGCCGTGACAATGTCAAACCATTTTCGCAACCCTGGTAGGATACTCCCAACGATCATGCTCTGTGGATACTCCAGAGGTAGTACTACAATATAAATATATTATATTCGGCTAAATGTACATCTAGGTACTGCAGTAGACGACTGCATACCATTTCCAATTTATAGACCGGGCTAGGTTAAGTGACCTAAATTAACCGATTGACTTGCGAATTCAACATACGTTCACGATGAAGTACATGGTGGTGTTTAGTTGTTTATTTTGAACTTGTTTGTACGGGTTTTTACCGACGCGATCAGATCAATTTAATGAACATGAATGCATATTTGCACGTCATCGTCGAAGGTAAAAACCAATGTAACATAGCTAAAGCAAAGGTAAATGCGGAGGTGAAAGATTTTGTATCCGCGGATGCAGAAGTTAACGGATGCGGAGGTAGAATTGAAAGTAGAAAACAATATAAAAGATATAGACAGTGTTTTTGACTGTCTTTATTTAAGTTTGCATATTGTATACTTTCTACAAAGTTTAGGAACTGGTAATCGAAATTAGCTACACACAGCTGATCGGGCATCTCGTCGGTTGTATGTAAAACATGTCAATGTAAATAAACCTCTGTTACAAGAGTGAAAATTCCGCAAAAATATTACGAATGCGGAGGCGGAGGTACGAGATCTCGTGAAAGTTCCGCAACTTACGGAAGCAGAGGCAAGGTTGCATTACAACCCTACTAAATACATACCTAACATTTCTCTTCCCGGATATTCTTGTAAAAAAAACGTAATCGAATTGAGTAACTAACCCAGCCAATAAAAAAGTTCAAAGTCGTATCTCTATTTTCCACTTACGTGATTCCGACCGCTGACCGCTGTTATTTACGTTTCCTACCCCATAAATAAATAAACCAAGAAGACATTTTAAAGATCCCAATCCAGGAAAAAACAAACTGAAGCACCAAAGGAAATGTCTCATTTCCTGAGTAAAAAATATTACATTATATACCATCACGCCTGTATTCCCTGAAAGGATAGGCAGAGGTGTAAAAATATACATTTTTCCCACAGTTCGCAGGTATATAGGTCCTATGTAATAGGGAGCGAGCCTATTGCCATTCATCATCATCATCATATCAGCTGCAGGACGTCCATTGCTGGACATAGGCCTCCCCTATAGACTTCCAAAAAGACCGATTGGAAGCGGCCTGCATCCACCGTCTTCCTGCGGTCTTAATCAGGTTGTCCGTCCACCTTGTGGATGGTCTATTGCCATTAACCGGGCACAAATTCTAACTCCGAGCAGCTACTGAGAATTTAAAAAAAACCAATAACATTTTGCTCGACCTAGGAATCGAACCCAAGACATCTAGCGTGGCAGTCGCGCAGACAAGTAACAAATGTTGTACTTAAGAAAAGGAATTTGTTTATTGAAACATTTTCTCAGTGCTAAGTCGGTCGTTTTGCGCCAAAACAATGTTATTCGTACCTGCAGTCACGAATCTCGCCAACACGGCGGTGCCAGAATCTTCCAGATTCTTCGTTTTGCATTCTCTGAGGCTAGGAACTGACGAAGCGGTATACACAGCGGTGAAATGTGGTTTAAAACCATACATCTATACAAATAAACAAAATTGAAGTGTCTGTGTGTAATTTTAAATTGAGAGCTTTTTCACTATATGCATATCATTATGTGAGATATAGACGGTATTATCAACAAAAAAACAATTTTGATTTTGTTTGTCTGTCTATCTGCCTGTTTGTGCCGATTTATCTTCGAAACGGCTGGGCCTATTTTGACAAGACTTTCATTCACAGATAGCTAATGTTTTAAGGAGTAACTTAGGGTACCTACTTATAGTTAGCCAAGAGACGACTCCCGGCCACCGTAGACGCGGGTCTGTGGACGGTGAGCAATGGGTAGCTCACCGTCCGTAAGTTCAGACCGTGTCGACGGAGCGTTCGTGTTCCACGCGCGTCTCAAAAAGATGTCAGCAAACTTGGATGGGGCCACTGAGGGCCGATGCCTACCGGGGCTGCGGGTTGTTCGAAAGAGATACCGCGCCCCCGGAACGCAAAGGGCACATGAAGGAACATAGACGGGTTTTAGTCAGTAAAAGTCTGACACTTCCTCCCGCCCCGCCCAGGGCGGGGGAAGTTATTTGATGATAATTTTATTTATTTTACTAAATAAAAGAGGGTCAAGCATAAACAAAATTGTATGTTTTATAACCACAACGCAATAAAAGTCGCGGGCAACAGCTAGCTTTTACTTACCTGAATTTTACAAAAGCGGCGGGTCCGCAACCGCCGCGGGCGTTAAAAACCGCTTCGTGAGATCTTAGCCTAAGAGAAAACAAATGTTAGAGACTATTTGCCGTGAAATATTGAACAGATACAGTTGTAGCAACGGTTTACAGTTGAAAAGCTCTTTTGAATAGGATAGATACGATAAATGTTTTCATATGAATGTGGTTTGTCGGTAAACTTGAAATATTTTGCCAGAGAAAATCTCTGATATTATAGGTTCTTCAGTGCTGTGTTTAGATGAAAATACACTGGTGGATGATGATTACTTTTATCTTATGTACTTAATACTAGCTGTGCTCGCGGCTTCGCTCACGTCGACCTATGTGTTATTCAACTAATTAAGTATTACGTTATTATAATTTTCCAAGCAGGTCAAATGGTTGCCAAGCTAACAACTGTTAAGAACTGCTAGTTACAACTATGGGTTTTATAAAATAAAACAATTTATATAACATACATTTTAAAACTTTATTGAGAAAGGCGTTTGGAGATTTAGATGTTATTTATTGATCTTAAACGAGAATATAAGAATTAGTGACAATCGCGAAAATCTGGTGGTTGTGGACAGCATGGGACTGATCGCTTTTGCACACTATAAAAGGTTTAAGTTATGTAAATAAGCCCTAGTACCAAATTGGCTATTGCTAATTAAATCGCGGTTTCTCGAACGAATCATCAAGAACCTATCACAGCATCTCTACTTATACTTGAGAATTTGTCACATTAATTTTTCATTCGCAAAACCAACTCGGTTTCACGAACGAAAAATTAATGACTGCAACTTCAAATGGTTTCGAAGTAGCTTAACTCTTTGACAATTTCCAATAGTCCATTGTAAGCCAATTTTTCATGAAACCAAGCTCATTTTAGATATGAAAAATGGCTCCATTTAAGAGAGACAAATAAACGAGTTTTATTAATAAAGCTTGCCCAGATATTGGCGCGCATTCATTTGTTTTAACTTCATAAGCTTCTATTGACCCGATCGTTTTAAACTGGCTACTATTAATATTAATTATATGGCTACATTTTGTTGGAAAATGGTTAGATTGTTCTCGATAATACATGTTTATCTGTAGTCTGTAGATAGGTACTATGATGCTATGGTGAGCGTGTTAAAAAGAGGTAAATTTCGTTTGTAAGAGGTTTTCTCTGGAGATCTGGTCCGATTGCAAAACAAATTCTCACTAATAGAAGAATTGTGAGTTCAATATCTGGCAAGTACTCATGAAATTCTTTTCACTCATATATGTTAAATAAAGGAGATGGCTAAATGGAAGTATCGACCACTGCCCCAGAATGTATAAATATGGTACCTAGCACAATGTAATGCTGAATGGCTAAATATTAGTATTTCATGTAAAAAAGTTTCAGATACTTTCAGGGAATAATATAATGGTAAAATAATATTGCCTAAAAAGGAAAAAAGGTGTGTGTGACAGTATATAATTTTCTTCAAGTGACACTTTCGAAAAAGAATAAAACTAAAAACGAAAATGAGGTTGTATATTTATAAGCAAATGTTTGTGATGAAAAAGTTTTCTTTTTGTTTTAGATACTTTATTATGTTTAATAGTTCAGGAAAGTGCTAGGAAAATATTAAACACTACATAATTCATGATTGATTTTTTAAATATTATGAGGTTATGTAAGATTCATATACATTCCAGAACGTATCTGGCCCGGGGGCAGTCATTTAGCCATCACCCTTAAATATCACTAACATCGGTGAGGAAACATGGACTTATAATTGCATAATTACGGGTATAAGTCGAAAATTCCCAATCCGCCTTGAGCAAGCGTTGTGATTAATGCTTGTGCCTTCTCTGTAAGAGACAGGCTGGTGTTATTTTATACACGCTTACTTTTACATCATTCTGGACCGGAAACCAAAAGCTATAACATAGTAACAGAAACTATTGACACTACAATTTTCAAATAATTACTCAAAAAAAATAATACACGGTAATTTAATTTGTGAAATAGTGAGAACTTGAAGCAACGCTTCTTTGCAGTCAATTCATATTTGTGTGTAAACCTTATCGACTACACATGCGAACGGTAGTCTTTGAAAAATCCATTCATAGATCCGACAGAAAAGCTACTAACATATAAAAAAATGTAATAAGTTTTATTTATTTTTTAAGACGGGAAATCATCAAATAACTTCCCCCGCCCTGGGCGGGATGGGAGGGAGTGTCAGACTTTTACTGACTAAAACCCGTCTATGTTCCTTCATGTGCCCTTTGCGTTCCGGGGGCGCGGTATCTCTTTCGAACAACCCGCAGCCCCGGAAGTTTTCAAGGTCTAAGAGAAGTCTTAAAAAAAAATAACAACGCCAATAGTACCTATTATTCGACTGAAGTTTTTGTGTTTCGGCTCCAGGACTATGTCAAAGTGACAATGTAATATTTTTTTAGGGTACCTAATATTATTAAAAAAACCTAAACGTTTTCTCCAGACATCTAAATCAAACCAAAGACCTAACGCTTATCATTCAAGAATACGGCCTTATCTAGAACATGGAACGGTAATAATACATTTATTTAAACTTGGCATATTATCACACCGAGCCAGCATTGTATTATAGGATTACCAAAAACGAGCAAGAGTTTCAAGATTATAAATATTCATACTTAAGGTGTTTAAAGACTTGGCAGTTTGCCAATCTTAGGGATGTTGCTCACACGGAGAAGCGACGGAAAGCGGCGAACCGCGATGGGACGCGTCCTTTTTAAAATAGGATACAACATTGCAGTTATTAACAACTAGCTTTTGATCGCGACTTCGTCCGCGTCAAATGTGATACTTATTATCCCACGGGAACCGTATTTTTTTCAGGAACAAAAAGTAGTACAATCTATTTCTTTGTGAAATGTCATCCAGATCGGTTCAGCCGTTTAAACGTGAAAGAGTAACAGACATCCATCCATCCATCCTCTCAAACTTTCAAATTTATAATATTAGAAAATAAGTAGGATTTAAGTAGGACTTGCTCTCGCCCGCGACTTTAAGTTTTATAAGTTTTATTTAAAATTTTATTATATGAGTATAAATAGATAAAATATAGTCAGTGGGTTATGATGATAGCTATATACCGAACGCAAATAACACCACGGGGTATATAGCTAGTACATAAGCTATATACCCCGCGATGTCATTTGCGTTCAGTTATGTCTTTGGTTACTGCTCCGCTCCCGTTGGCCGATGCATGATGCATTAGCATGATGTTCTAAACCTTCCTCTTTAATCACTCTATCTATGGATGAAAACTGCATTTAGATCCGTTGCTCTGTCGTCCTCTAATAAATTTCAGCGTAAATAAGGCGGGAAGTGACTTTATTTTATACTGTGTAGAGATGTCACTCGTTTATAAATTAGCATTCCATAGGTGGAAGAATTGGGTAGATGACACCACTAATCAATTGACGTACTTTTTATGAGCTGTCAAAACGCCATTCCCCCATAGATTTTCTATGACAGTACTCAACTATGACGTCACTTTTTTGTCATCTCAATTCACTAACTATTTATTGATTTCAAAGCAACTAAAAATCGATTTTTATAGTTATTTAAAAAATCATCGGGTTTTTAGTGCTAAAATTAAATGTTTTTTTGTGAAGTTGTTTCTTGAAATTATTGGTTAGTGGTGTCATCTACCCAATTTTTTAAATCGGTTGTGTATTTTTTATTTTTATCCATTACAAACCAAAACACAAATCTTTTCTCATTATTAGTTTACACAACACATGGAAATAATGTCCACAATATTTATTTATATCGGTTTCAAACAAAAGTGAGTTTGTTTCAAAACTATTCAACTTATTTGAATAATCCCTTTGAGAGCTTACTCTTATGTGTATCAACTGTGAGAGGTCGCCGGTACAATAATAAAAGTAAATTGTTTTCTCTGTGTATACAGGACGAAGTCTGAATATGAGTTTAAGTTTTTTTTTAATAAATAGGTTGAAGAAGTCAATGACTGCTATAATTTTTAAAAAGATATAAATAATACCAGTTCATTACCATCACGCCTGTATTCCCCGAAGGGTTAGGCAAAGGTGTAACAATGTACACCCACAGTAACCATTGTACCCATTATTGACCCACTACAGGGCAAAGGCTCATACAGAGAAAGCACAAGCATTGATGACTACGCTTGCTCATTTCGAATTTTATATATATATTTTTTTTCATTATTGATAAGATTTTCTTAGCCAAGATCTACGTTTTCTAACTAATTCTACAAACCAGAATAAATTAAAAAAATAACCCTGTATTCAATTCTACAATAATTATGAGCTTTATATATTTTTATTATTTTCCATATTCTTTATTTTAACATGTTTTGGAATTTTCTATTTTATATTTTTCAATTTTTTCGTATTGTATGTATTCTAAATTGTCTTACCAAAAATCTACGTTTGCCAAAAAATCTTACAATTCAACTCCAAATATGAGTAACACAAGGGTTACAGAAAATGACAGGGTGTAAGGGTCATATGGGCCGGTTGTGTGTTTTTTATTGGTCTCAGGGTAATATGGGTCTGTGGGTACTCCCTATAGCGTTTAGGGCAGGGATGGCGAACCCGTATCGGTGAAAGTGCCATTTTTATTTAAAAAAGAAAATGTGACTGTGACGTGTCATCGAAGAATCTTTTTTTTTTTAAGACGGGAAATCACCAAATAACTTCCCCCGCCCTGGGCGGGGCGGGAGAGAGTGTCAGACTTTTACTGACTAAAACCCGTCTATGTCCCTTATGTGCCCTTTGCGTTCCGGGGGCGCGGTATCTCTTTCGAACAACCCGCAGCCCCGGTACAACCCGCAGCCCCGGATCGAAGAATCTTGACTTAGCCATATAAGGGTGAAATATACAACTAGATGCTATTAACTTTTTGTTTTGCAACTCGTTTGTATACAAGAATTGTAATATTTACTATTTTATGGTTATTTAAATAAAAGGTTAGTGGGATTTCTGCTGCTGGAAATTGGTTTCAGTCAAATACATCGTTTTTTTATTTATCGGCGTGCCCGAATTATTTTGTCGCGTGCCATTGGTTCGCCATCCCTGGTTTAGGGTAACAATAGCTTAATATGGGGTCAGTGTTTGGGTTCCGTTATAACTATTAATAGAGTATTGCACAGTTTATCTTCGTTCTTCAGTTTCGTTTGGTTTTAGGGGATAATGAAATATAAATATTAACCCTTGCCTAATAAGAGATGTGAGGTGATGGATAAGTGTTAACCCTCATTCAGAAAAATAAATTATATTTATTACAGTTGAGGGCGATGCGGCGGAATCATCTTATGCCATTTAGTTTTAGTTTCTTTTATTTATTCTTTTTACTATTGGTTTTCTTTATTTTTTAATTTTAATATCCACTGTTAAGGCCCACTTTCACCAAAATCACTAAATAAGTTTAGTGCCTAATCGTATTTAGAACATCATTGCATCCCTATTACATTTTAGAGGGTGACAGTGACGGAATGATAATATTTAAACACATTTAGAGCTAAATATGTTTAGTGATTTTCGTGAAAACCAAAAAATTTTTCACTACTACAGTTATGACTTAAAAATTTCAAGTTATCTACTATACTTCCTACTACTGAACTGAACTGTTACTTGAACTGCCTCGTTGGCCTAGTGGACTTTAGCACGACTGCTACGCCAAAGGTCCTGGGTTCGGTTCCCAGGTCGAGCAAAAAGTGTTATTGGGTTTTTCTATGAAATTCTCAGTAGCAGCTCGGAGTTTGGATTTGTGTCCGGTTAATGGCAATTTGCTCGCCCCCTATTACATGGGACCTAAATATACCGGCGAACTGTGGGTGTACATTGTTACACTTCTGCCTAACCCTTCGGGGAATACAGGCGTGATGGTGATGGTCTACTATACTTGTCACCTTGCATTTTTTAATCATTTGTCTTAAGACTGTGATAGTATGCAGAAATTTGTCAAATACTGCCAATTAATTAAAAAATAACTTTGAACTGCAAAACAACCCAACTCAGTAACTGCATTAAGTCATTATCCGTCCGCAAACTTATCAAAGAGGGTTTTATAACCATTTCAAAGTCTATAAAAGCGTTCAGCAAAAAGGCTAATTGCCGTAATCATAGCCACAAAGTTTCTAGAGCTATTTCTTATTAATTGCAATTTCTTTCAATACTGACTTGAATGCTAAGTTTCTTATTTTAAATTGAATTGATATTGGTACAGTTTTCATTTCAGTGATAATTATTACTTTTTGCTTCATAACTTTTTTAAATAATACACACATACATAATATACCCAGCGGTGTCGCCCGCGTTCAGTTACGTCTTTGGATACTGCTCCAGTCCCGTTGTCCGTAGCATGATATTCTACACGTATTAACCGTCCCCGTGAATTTACTCTATCCATTAATGAAATGCATTAACCCTGCAGTGGTCGCGCGGGCTACATATATTATGCAGCCCATAGTTGTTTAAACTGACGTGGGTTTTTATGTACTTTTTTTTTCATAGCTGATTTAAACAAGACCTTTGAAGATTTATGTTTGTTTTTTGTTTTAATTTTATTTTATTTAGGAAAATTTAATTTGTCACATTTTAAGAAAATAATAATAGAATTGAGTTTCATTTAAAAAACGACAAAACAAATTGGGCTACATAATGTAGCCGCGCGACCACTTGACTTTTTAAGACGCGACCACTGCAGGGTTAAAATCCATTGCGTAGTTTAAAAGATCTTAAGCGGAGAGATGGAAGATTTTGTCTACACTATGCAAAGATATACTATCATATGGCACTCATTAATAATGTAGCTTTTTATCAGTATTATTTTTTGCAATCAGATCAGTACTTTCAAGCGCGAAGCTCGTGGCTAAATAATTACAGCCGCATAGACCGATCTTCCGGGTTAAGCCACGCTTGCCGAGGTTGGTCTGTGGATGGGTGACCATTTACCGTAGCGAGTTTCCTCCGTGCCTCGGAAAGCACGTAAAGCCGTTGGTCCCGGCTGTCATTTGTAAATCTTTGACAGTCGTTACTGTTAGTCAGAAGCCCGATAAAGTCTGACAACCAGTCTTACCAAGAGTATCGTATTACCCATTACTGGGTTGTGGAGGTCTGATAGGCAGTCGCTCCATGTAAAATACTAATATTCAGCTGCATCCGGTTTGACTGGAAGCCGACCCCAACATAGTTGGGAAAAGGCTAGGCAGATGATGATGAGATCAGTACTTTCAAAGATACCTCTTACAAACTAACAAGCAATTTTCATCTTTACAAAATTAGTTTAGATGTACTTACCATTTATCGATCTACATACATATTACATTTCTCACAGACTCCATATTTTCTATCGTGAACTTCTTTTTCTTTGACCTGATTTTGTTAGACGAGACGTTATTTGTTGTAAAAACCTCTAAGTTACTTGTCATGAATACTAATTGATTGAGGAAATTTGATATTGGGCTTATTTGGCAAACTTCTCATACACGGCACGACGAAAAATAACATGTCAAGGTCTTTTCTTATTACGAAATATTACGACATTTTCATTATCCATTCTTTTATTTCGAAATCAACCTTATTATAAATAAATAAATATACCATCACGCCTGTATTCCCCGAAGGGTTAGGCAGAGGTGTACCAATGTACACCCACAGTTAGCCGATATATTTTGGTTCCATGTAATAGGGGGCGAGCTTATTGCCACTAACCGGGCACAAATCCAGACTCCGAGCTGCTACTGAGAAATTCATAGAAAAACCCAATAACACTTTTTGCTCGACCTGGGAATCGAACCGAGGACCGCCCTTGCTCAGCAGTCGCGTTTGCGAGCACGAGACCAACGAGGCAGTTACCATACCTTTTTACCATACCATTAACTTCTAAAATCTCATTGCAAGACCTCTCACACACTCAAAAAACCTTATCCAATAAGAGAAAAGACCCATCCACCAATAGAAATGGAAATTTCAAATCTAGAACGTTATTTAGAGCGGAAATTATTTGCAAGTAAAATTTGGCTTGCGCTAAAAAGCTTTAGTTGGTCGCTTGATTCAGCGCTGTAGGATTAGCAAGCGCTAGATTGCAGTTTACTTGAAAGCAGGTTTGATAGTTTACAAATTGTGAATTTGCTGGTTTATTTCGTTTGGTTGGTAAGGGAATATCTCGGTGGATTAGTGGCGGTGACTGCTTTTTAAGTTTGTGTGGTTGTTGATATATAAGCTTTCGCTTTGCTGTGTTTGTAATTACTTATTGAATGGCATAGAGGTACATGTATTAAATGAATTTCTAAATTATAGAAATTCATGTGGGTATAGTTTGTCACAAATATTACCGACTAATATTTTGACTTCTTATTTTTGTTAGCCAGTAACCACAGAACGCCACCTGTTACGATCCTTACATACTCCTTTCGCCTCGTGCACGTTCATACAACTGGTAATACAAGCACGCCGGTTTTGAGTACTGCGCACACGACTTTTCAGAACCACCTTACTAATAATGTCAGGGTAAGGGCGTCCCCTCCCGGCGTTGCTTACATTGTGTATGAAGAAAAAACCTTTTTTAACAAAGTGATGGCTCTGTGGTTAAGGCACAGGGCGTCTCGTACATCAGTGTATGTTTTGAAACCGGTCAAGTACCAATCTGAATTTTCAATTCGTATATACATACTTTATAAGGTTACCTTGTAACTAATAATTTATTTCAATTAAGTATACCACTAAAAGACACTTGAACGTCATTTACGAGAAAGAAAGAAAATATTGAATCTAGATGCCTATTATTCTAAATGGCAGTTTACCATAAGTACACCCAGGTGAATTAATAATACTTTTAAATACTTGGATTGTGGGTAGAGAACGATTTTATTCATCCATTAAAATAATTAACTACCACAATAGCAGCTAGTTTCTGATTATTTCCACGCGATTACCTGCTACCTGACCTCTTTGCATAAAACTAGTGTTTTTTATTTCAATTACCCGGCTTATTAATATAGTTAATAATAAGGGTTTATTTTTACATAAATAGCGTGCATAATGCATGTTTACCGTTCCGTGCTGTTGAGTATTGTAATACTTATAACACGAGAAGTGTTTCAGTGAGATTTATATAGCAAAAAGGAAATGCATGGAAAATTACTTGTTTTATTTAAATTAACTAGCAATAATTACTGGTTTTTCCTGTACCAGTATAAAAAGATCTTGTTTATAATAAAAAACCCAGCATAAATAAACCATTACAGAAAAAAAAATTGCGTTTAATAACCTTGTATAAAAACATTCTGTACCTGCTTCTTCTTAGCGTTTCGATAACAAACTATAATATAGGTATTATATTGTTATGTATGGCCTAGAATTTGGCCACTTTGGCTGCGTTGTCGATGGCAGTCATTGAATCTTCCTGCGTGCAGCTGTTAGGGCACTCAGGGCACGATGTGAGATGGGCCATAGTATGTGCTGTACCGCACAAACAGCTCAAGTCGCTACAGTCGCTGTATCCCCACTTGAACTTATTGTCTTGGCCGACAGACCTGAGTTCGGAGTTTGTTTAAAGACTTTCAGATAGTGCATATTATTACATTAAGCATACCTACATTAATTATATGCATTATTTGCATTTTTTTTTGCATTGCATTTATTATTTGTGCATTTTATTGTGCTATTATTTGTGATTATTTTATTTGTTATTTTTTAATTTTATTTTTGTATTGTACGTCGCTTTCGCGAGAATAAATGGTTTTTCTTGCTTACTTTCTATATCTTGTACTATATGCATATAAACCCTTTATATAAAAACTTGTGTAACATGAGCTAGAATAAAACAAATCCTGTACTAAACAATCATTCTTAAGAAATCTTGCGTAAAATAAACTTGTGTACCCTTACAGTACCAAACAACGCAGTATTAAAAAACCAGTAGAAAATCCCTGTTAAAACTTAAAGCAACCCTATACAAAACAAACATTCAATATAAAATGCTAACTAACTGCAGTAGTTTAAAAGTAAAGTCTATATAGACCGCGTTTCCGACACCGGAATGCACTCCGGCCATTAACTGGCGCAAAGCGATGGACTGATAAAATCTCAGATAATTGTTTACTCGCCTCCCATTTATTGACCTCGATACCTATTATTGAATACCGGATCGATTTATTGTGTTAAACACTGATATCTGCGCGGTGCATTGAATTTATCGGGCGATTAAATAATAATGCTTCCGTGAGCATTCATAACAATTATAATATCAGTTATTTCGAGCAGTTTATTTTGAACGTTGAATAATTGTGTATTCTGTAAAACTTTTCTTCGGTAATTTTTGGGTGAACTGAGTTTGAGGTGAGGGATTAACAGCTCATCTCAAGCTTATCATCATCATCATATCAGCCGCAGGAAGTGTCCACTGCTGGACATAGACCTCCCCCTTTTTTTTTAAGACGGGAAATCATTTAATAACTTCCCCCTAAGAGTCAGACATTTACTGACTAAAACCCGTCTATGTTCCTTCATGTGCCCTTTGCGTTCCGGGGGCGCGGTATCTCTTTCGAACAACCCGCAGCCCCGGCAATAGGCCTCCCCCTTAGATTTCCAAAACGACCGGTTATCAACGGCTTGCATCCAATGTTTTCCTGCGGTTTTTATCAGGTCGTCTGCCTACCTTTAGGGTGGCCATGCGGCGTATACCATGGTATATGTGCGTGGTCTTCATTACCAACACAACAACAACTTTACTTCACCTTTGTTTTCTGGGGTAGTCCTCTTGTACCTTTCGCCTGGGGCGAACGGAGGGTTATTTCGTTTTTGCTACCGTGAGATAATAATCTAAATATATATAACTCAAAGGTAACTCACTGACTGACTGACTGACTAACTGATATAGTGATCTATCAACGCACAGCCCAAACCACTGGACGGATCGGGCTGAAATTTGGCATGCAGGTAGATATTATGACGTAGGCATCCGCTAAGAAAGGATTTTGATCAATTCTACCCCCAAGGGGATAAAATAGGGGATGAAAGTTTGTATGAAACTTTATCAACGATAAACCGATCGGGCTGAGACTTTGCATGCATAAAGCTACTATGACCTAGGCATCTCCAAACAAAGGATTTGGATAAATTCCACCCCTAGGGGGATAAAATTGGGGATGAAAGTTTGTATGAATCTTCTTAGATTTTAACGCGAGCGAAGCCGCTGGCAAACGCTAGTTTATTTATAAAAGTCGTTGATCCTGTGCTTACTCTCTCCCCGGCGTGTCAGATTGTCGTCTCATCGGAGTGAGGGAAGAGGGAGTGCACCTATGTATACGCACACATTTGTGCACAATAATATCTCACGCGTGAATGGCTAGTCTCCATTGGAATTGGCCGCCGGAACCGAAATCCAGACGGGACAGTTTTATTATTAAACACAACGATTCAATATATTCCGAAACAGCTCATTTTGACATTTATAACAGGAAAATCCATGAATATTTATTAAAGCCATTAATAATTTCTAAACTATGAATAAGTAACATTTGGTATTGTTGGCCATTGCAATAAAATTTATTTGTGCATTTATAATTCTGTTGGGTCCGAGATTTCCCTGAATTTCGAATGTTACAGTGGTTTCAATGAATTGATAATTAGTTGGATTTATTTATCAAATATTAATTGGAGTTGGCATTTGGTTGTATGTCTAGTTAAAGAGAGTAAGGCGATGCTCACACTGCCCCGCGCTACGCTCCGTCGTCCGTGGCGACGGAGCTCTGGTGATCTGCAACAGTGCGCGTGAACGCGTTTTCTGTGTGTTAGATTACGCGTGTTTTCTAAACAAACACAGATACTAAACGCAAACAACGTTCTCCCGCGCTACGCTTCGTGATGCGGGGCAGTGTGCGAACCTAATGGGTAGATGGAACATCATCGATATTATCTTTTTATTAAAGTTCCTCATTTTTCGTCGGTAACATAATCTAAACTGATGAAGTGTAGGTGTTTTATTCATGTCAGCCTTACTCATTAGAAAATATAATAATTCTGTATTATTTTCGGTATTACAAATCCACGGCAAGTGTAAAGTAAGTAAGTAGCTCATATTCGCTACGGCGTAGCAAGAGACGCTACGCCGTAGCGGTAACAGCGCTACGAGACGTTTTATTTGATGTTGTCTCTAAACAGATGTCTGAGCTAACACGCGTACTTTATGGCTAGACTGTTTCGTGTCGTGTATCGTGTCACTGTAAGTACGAAAGAACTTATCGCTAAAAAGGTCGTCAATCTGTAAGTACGCGTACTATCACCCACTTAAGATTTCGCGGGCGGGCTGCAATTTTATGTCCAAAGGATAGATAGAAATATCTTACACCATTCATAGTTTTACTACGGAACCCGGAAAACTAGGTCAAGTGCGTGTTGAGTAATTCCTATTGGGGTTGCGAAGTCAAAGTAACTTAAGTTTGAGAACTTGTAGAAGATATTTCATATGTCTGGCTAAGACGGATGGGATTTCAGACAGATAAGAAATAAGAATAATAAAAAGAATAATATGACATCACACTTACATGTTGGTAAAATTGTGAAGCCGTAGCCTTCTGGTAGAAACGAAAGTCCGATCTAATAAACATTGAATCCTACTAATATTACAAATGAGAAAGTTGTTGTGGATGGATGTTTTTACTCATTCACGCCAGGCTCTACGTGCCTGGATCGAATTTGACACAAATACAGATCATAGGCTGAAATAGAACATGGGCAAATGTTATGGTATAATATTATATCAACTCACATTACCTGAGTTGATACACCGTGTTTAACGACACGGTTGGCGCAGTGGCTGAGCAATCGGCTGCTGCACTGCGTGACGCGGGATCGATTCCCGCACGGAACAAATATTTGTATGGCCTACAGTTAGTTGTTCCGAGTCTGGCTGTTTGTGGATGTGAGTTTATATGTTTGTAATCGCACCTACGATACAATAGAAATTCCTAGTGTAAAGCAACGTTTTTTTTTCTAATAAAAAGAATGAAAAGAACTTTAACCCGGACGAAATCGCGGACAGCGATAATAATAAATTAAAAATAATTAAGTTTAAGTTTTAGTTTTTAGTTTTAATAATTGAGTTATGAAAGCATCTATTCATGGGAATTCCATAAAGACTCTTCTAAATAAATTCTTCGTTCTCATCTATAGGAACTTTCTGTTAGGAGCGGCCGGTTTCCTGACTGACCGACTCCCTGAAAATTCATGAAATATGTAAATGCTTTGAAATTCAGTTTGAATAGGAAGTGAGCAATAAATTTCAACTAACCGACCACCTTACACTCCGAGCTGCTACTAATAAATTCCTAGCAACCCATTACTAAAAATTCATTGAATTGTGTTTCTGTGAAATATGTTTCGTTCAAGTAAAAAGTCTTTGAAACAATAATATTCGAAATTAAATGCGATCGAGAAGATAACAGGAGCAAGACCAACGGCTGTACGTTCTTTACATGGAGATGTCACACAACCAACTTCCCAACTCTGTGCCACTACTGACAAATTTTAAATAATTCTTTGCCCAACCTAGGAATCAAACTCAGAACCTGGCTTAGCAGTTATGCGTTAGTTTCATTATGTCACCACAAGGTCAACGGGCTGACTACCCATTGGTCAGTCATTTAAACAAAAGCGGTGATATACAAATGTTTTATAATATACCTCTACTTATACCCATGACGACTCCAGGCGTGATGTTACGTGGAAGTGCCAGTATCACTTGACTACGACTTATTTCATCTTTCTCAAAGTAAGCTCTCACAATAAATAGAATTGTGTAAAGGCCTGGCCACACTGAAGCGGTTTACGAGCGGGTGCAGTCGCGAACTAATTCTGCAATAGTATTTGTATGAAGGGGTGGACATAACCATTTGGCAAAATACTACTGCGGTATCAGAAGACCAATTTTCGTAAGGAAATACGTCTAAAGTTAAGTCGCAATTTCATCTCATAGAGAATCAATGTCAAAGTCTTGTTAAACATGCAGATAAACAAAACATTTTTGACAGCTTAAGATTACAATGCGAACAATTATAAAATTTGAATTGTTGATTATTTTGAACGTTCATGAATGTTGTTCGCTCCAGTGTATCAAAGTCCTAATACAAAAACAAAACAAACGAACAACCAATTGCTATTCTATCATCCTGTAACTAACTTTAGGGTGACAATCACAATAACGTGACACATCCAATCATCGAGCGCCATTTAGCTGACCCAATGACCCGATCGTATTGACAAAGCGAAGTTATTGGCCCACAGTTTGTTCCGTCACGGACGATAACGGGTGTTTTCACCCTAACTTTTGCCGTTTCTTATTTGTTTTGGAAAAGTTTTTTTGTCCTTATTTCGCGTCTTATTATGAAGATGTTATTTTTCTTGATTTAATTATGGTAAGTGATAGTTGGTTGAAGAGCTAATGTAATATTGTTTGGAGAATCAAGTTATGTAGTTATTTATCGTTTTTGCTCAGGAAAATTATTTAATAAACGTGGTATAAACTTCCACAAAAAACAACTTTTAGTTCCAGTAAAATATTTGAATTTCAAGAGTCAATAAAAATCATTTTTATGTTGCTAAAGGCCTAACACATAAAAGTATTCTTATTCTATGACCCTTAAGCATACCGATCTATTATTGAACCACTGCGGGGCAAAGGCCTCTTCTCATAAAGAGAAGGCAAGAGAATTGATCACCATGCTTGCTCAAGGCAGATGGCGATTTCCAACTTTTTCAACTATAAATCTATGTTTTCTCAATGATGTCAGTGATATCCAGGATATACTTATAATTAAAATACGACAAAAATGTACGTAACACATCTGGCATGTTAAATTACTTTAACGAAATTAATGTAATTAATAAAAGGTTAGCTAGGTCAAGCGAAACTAAGCCAAATGAAGGTCTCACAGATAAATACTCATTTCCCAACATCCAACGGAACTCAAAAAGGACAAAATATAGCCAGTCAGTCGTTACCATCTTTTTATGAACCCTAAAACTTATCGAGGCTACACACGACCGAGTTTATGATAAAAATAAACGTTAATGATAAATACACACTTCTATTTAATGACCTATATTAACAGCATGGGCTATTAAGTACGTTATAAGAGGCTATTAATAATAATATTAATTTTCTTGAATGTGTACTTAGCGCGGAAGGGTTGACTGTATTTAATTATTATTATAGCGATTCTTATTATTTTTATCGTCAAGCAATTGCTTGATTAGTTGCTACGTAAGTAGGTATTTCAAGGGTTTTTTTTTTTTTTTTTTTTATAGACGGGAAATCATCAAATAACTTCCCCCGCCCTGGGCGGGGCGGGAGGGAGTGTCAGACTTTTACTGACTAAAACCCGTCTATGTTCCTTCATGTGCCCTTTGCGTTCCGGGGGCGCGGTATCTCTTTCGAATAACCCGCAGTTCAAGGGTAAATTTTACTAACTTTTCAATGTGGTCTGTGCAAACAAGCCGACGAACGGCCCACCAGATGTTAAGTGGCCACCGCTGCCTATGTTTATCTACAATACCAGAGGCTTTGCAAATGCGTTGCCATCCCAGAGTCAAAAGTTGAAATGTCTCATGTGCCTGTAATTACACCGGTACCCATACTCTTCAACACGGAACTAGTTTAAGTTTAACCTACGAATAAATATTGGATCTTTATATCCTTCCTCTTGAATCTCTCTACCTATTAATTAAAACCGCATCAAAATTCATTGCACAGTTTAAAAGATCTAAGTGTCTAGAGGGACAGACCCAGTACGTTGTATATGTGCGAGAGGGAATGGGAAGCAGTCGCCTCCTTCTGCGAAGCTGTAATGCTAGAGAAGGAGGCGGCGGGACGGGAGAGGGAGAGGACAATCCCCCGTCCCAGCGGCCGCCGCGGTAGACGCTCCGGGCGTCGGGAGCCGCGAGACGACTCCCGGCCACCGTAGACGCGTGTCTGTGGACGGTGAGCAATGGGTAGCTCACCGTCCGTACGTTCACTAGCGACAGACCGTGTCGACGGCGCGTTCGTGTTCCACGCGCGCCTCAAAGAGATGTCAGCAAATTTGGATTGGGCCACTGAGGGCCGATGCCTGCCGGGGCTGCGGGTTGTTCGAAAGAGATACCGCGCCCCCGGAACGCAAAGGGCACATGAAGGAACATAGACGGGTTTTAGTCAGTAAAAGTCTGACACTCCCTCCCGCCCCGCCCAGGGCGGGGGAAGTTATTTGATGATTTCCCGTCTATAAAAAAAAAAAAAAAAGTACGTTGTGTATGTAGATATACATACAATACTTATTTCCATAAGCTACACTAAACTCCACGTAAGCAAAGCCAAAGGCACAACTAGTTATTTCCATCTAAGACAACAGCGCACCTTCTCATCCATGCAAATAAAAGTCATCATAAAGAAATACAGGGTGCTGCAAAAGGCAGCCGCTGTTATAATAAACAGGGTGCATCGTTTGTTTGTAACGAGACATTTCTGCTCAGTAAGCAAGATATAAAATGGGAGCCGTTTTGAACGCGCCCTGTGTTCCATTTATTTGTTTTTTAATGCATCTGCTTTTGTATTTAAAGGAGAAAGTACGTAATAACTTTGTTGGTGTACGGTAGTTAGTGTATTATTTACTTAAGACATTTGGAACTGGTTATAATTAGATACTCCAGCCTCGAGTGACTGCCCCGTTGGTCTCGTGTCTCGGGACTGATGAGCATGGGGGGTCCTGGGTTCGATTTCCAGGTTTTGAAAAACGTGTTGTTAGATTTTCTTAGTAGCAGCTTGGAATTTATAAGTTTGTGACATGTCTTCCCCGAGAAGTATGTGAAACCGTCGGTTCTGTGCCTGATCTCTCTTTGATCTTGTTGAATTCCCGTTCCATAGGACTGTAAGGGAAGTGGGAGTGCATGTTTGCATTAACAGCCCGGAGTTTGGAAGTTGTTGGTGTGCGTGGTGTTGGTGTGTTGTTGGGGGCGTTGGCTCGCCCCCTATTACATAGGACCTAAATATACCGGCGAACTGTGGGTGTACATTGATACACCTCTGCCTAACCCTTCAGGAAATACAGGCGTGATGGATGGTGTGACATCCCCGTGTCTCGGAAAGCAGGTAAAGCCGGAGGTCCTGCGTCTTATCTCTTCACGGTTGTGTCAATGACTTAGGAAAGAGAGAGTGCACCTTTGTTTGCGCACACACTTGTTCACTATAATATCACCTGCGTACTTTGCTAGTCTCCATTGAGATTGGCCGCCGTCGGCGTTGGGAGGATATTATTTTATTAATTAGACAAAACTAAATTCCTGTATTTTACTTGAAGCGAGTGCCTCCTGCTATTTTCAGCCTAATTACTGGAGTCGACTCGTAAATATTAAAGTTTATTCTAGGAAGTCCATGTTGTGTTCTGAAATTAAATGTTTGGAACCTTACGGGGTCTGTTCATTTGTTTTGATGACGAATTAAGATCTCTTGTACCTACGGAATTCTGTAGGTTCTCTACGTTTGCTAGAGTAAAAGTAATCAATTCAGTCGTTTTTCAAAAAATAAAATATAAATAAAAAATTTACCATCACGCCTGTATTCCCCGAAGGGTTAGGCAGAGGTGTACCAATGTACACCCACAGTTCGCCGGTATATTTAGGTCCCATGTAATAGGGGGCGAGCCTATTGCCATTAATCGGGCACAAATCCAAACTCCGAGCTGCTACTGAGAATTTCATAGAAAAACCGGCGAACTGTGGGTGTACATTGGTACACCTCTGCCTAACCCTTCGGGGAATACAGGCGTGATGGTATATTTATTTTATTTTATATATATTTTATTTTATAAACTTGTGAAATAATCAGATACAACAAAAAGGCATTAAAGGTTTTGATTTATTGACTGCAAGTTATTACCATGCCAGTAGTAGTTAACACAAGGCTTCTTAGTTTCCGAAGGAACTAGTAAAAAGCAATCAAAAGAGTACTAGTTAATACGATTAGTGGGCGAGGAGCCACCCTCATTACGACCGGCGAACGCTGAGCAGTGATAATAATAATTTATTAACATTCCATACCATCACGCCTGTATCCCCGAAGGTAATTTATTAGGTACTAGATTTATCTACTTTTTGGGAAGGCTGGCAACCAGTCTTACTAAGAGATATTGTGTTGCCCAGTGTATGTGACGGGCCTGTTGGTCTAGTGGTTAGTTGCCCTGACTGCTAAGCCGGAGGTCGTGGGTTCGATTCCCACCCAGGACAAACTTTGTGTGATGAGCATGATTGTTTGTTCTGTGTCTGGGTGTGATTTATCTATAATGTATGTATTTATATATTATATAAGTATGTATATCAGTTGTCTGGTTACCATAACACAAGCTCTGCTTAGCTTGGGATCAGATAGCCGTGTGTGAGTTGTCCCAAGATATTTATTTATTATTATTTATTTATTATGTATTTTACAGATCGAATGCGGTGACCGCGGCTAGTCTTAATGCAGAGTAGCCAAGTACGCAGGAGATATAAATATAATAGTGCACAAGGGTGTGCGTAAACATAGGTGCGTAGACTAAGAGCCTACCCCAACATAGTTGGGGTAGGCTTCCAGTCCGACCGGATTAAAATTATTATAAAGTTGAGAAAAGGCTAGGCAGATAGACTAGCTTTAGGACATACAAATATTTGTTCCGTGCGCGAATCAAACCTGCAACACGCAGCGCAGGAGTCAATCGCCCAGCCACTGCACCAACCGTGTCGTTGACTTTAAATTCAACAATTAATTTCATAATAATAATTAGATCGTAATCAAAATACGAATTAATTACATCAACTATCAAGGGGTATGATCTCCGTTGATTCAGGGTTCGAGCCCCTGTTGCGCACTTTGAATATATTAAAGGTCGTTATGGTAATGGAGAGCGCTTAAATTTTGATTTAGGTATGCCTAGATTTTGTGCACTTACCCTAATTTTGTTTGTTGCGCTGTTCAATTATCCCTTGGTTATTATAATGGAATATTAATTGTTTATTTTGTAAAGGGCCCCGTATTTAATGGACTGAGATTGGATAGCCGCTAGGCTAACGTTATTTTATTAATTTCGAGAGATTCTAGTGGATTAAATCACTACAATTTTTTCATACTCAATACTCATTTATTTTTACAATATATAATAAAAAAAAAAAAAAAATATACCATCACGCCTGTATTCCCCGAAGGGTTAGGCAGAGGTGTACCAATGTACACCCACAGTTCGCCGGTATATTTAGGTCCCATGTAATAGGGGGCGAGCCTATTGCCATTAACCGGACACAAATCCAAACTCCGAGCTGCTACTGAGAATTTCATAGAAAACCCCAATAACACTTTTTGCTCGACCCGGGAATCGAACCCAGGACCTCTAGCGTAGCAGTCGCGCTCAGGACCACTAGGCCAACGAGGCAGTATTTTTACATTATTGTAAACATTTATACCTATAAGAATATAGAAACAAACGGGAGTGTCAAAGAGAATAATAATACTCATACCAGCCTGTTATTGTCCCACTGCAAAGGCTTCTTCTCATACAGAGAAGGCGCGAGCATCGATCACCACTCTTGTTCAAGGTGGATTGGCAATTTCAGACTTATATCAACTATAATTTATAATTTATCTATTTGATTCTTGTAGAGATCATTTTAAGAAACTGCACATTCTTACAGTACCATGCCTCTATATCTTGGTTCTGCTTAGTCATTTCATTAAAAATATCCATAAGTTTGAGACAGAAGAACAGAGACATATCAGAATTAAAACGCGAAGAAAGGATCTACCTAATTTATTACAGCCTAAGCTTAATGTCGTTAAACATGCCTCAAGAGTGCAGTCAGTAATTATGTACAATAAATTACCTGTACAATTTAAAAACTCTATGAATCCACACGAATTCAAGAGAAAGTTAAAGTCGTTGTTGTTGGAGAAATGTTATTACAGCATAGAAGAGTTTCTCAAAGATAAAAGTATCTGAACTAATATGTGACTATATTTAATGACATAAATGTATTATTGAACATTCTATGATTATGAATTTTATTGACATAAAATCTTTGAATTTAATTTTTAATTGATATTAAGTGAATTATTATAATAATGTTGACCAAGACTAATAATGTTGACCAATGTGTAATGTAATATTTTTGTTTTTCTAGCTTACGATAATTATTAATCTTTGTGTATATTTATTGTTAAAACTACTATTCGACACAAATGTAAATTTGTTGAAGAAATAAATAAATAAAATAAAAAGGTTTCTTCATGATGTTTTCCTTTTGCGATGTCAATGATATCCAAGATGAATTTAGAAATGTTGTTATGAATTGAAAAAGTCACATTGGTATCTACTTCTTAGATTTTAACCTTTATCCTCCTCATTCAAAATATATAATTATATCTTTATTCTAAACATTATTATGTGAATTTTATGGTTTTATCGTTTAAATGGCTGACAACTCGGTTGGCGCAGTAGCTGAGCTATTGGCTGTTGTTCAATTCCCGAACGGAGAAAATATTTACATGACCTACAGATAGTTGTTCCTGAATGTGACTTTATGTTTGTAAACTTACCCACGATACAGGAAAAAAATGTAATGTGGGGCAAAGCCTGAACAAAAAAATAATAATTAATGAAATATTCATTAATTAATGCTATAGTAACATATATTATGTATTGTATTTGTTTGTTCAGCTAACTAATTAAGTTTCGTTACACAATACATTCGCCGTGTAGTGTGTAATCCCCTAACTCAATAATGAGAGAAGTTTGTGGCCATACCCAATTAAAGTAGAGGCTTCTTGCGAAACTGTTCATATACTATGTATAGGCATGTATTGTGCCCAAAGAATTTGGTACTTAACCAAAGTTGTTTTGATTGTAGCTTCTAAAAGTATCAAAAATATTGTTGTGACTTGATTTATTTATTTAATTAATTATTTAATAAAAGTAAGCCTATGTGGTTTATACAATACAGAAGATTTGTCTTTGACATTTTTAATAAATATTAAAATAGATTATTCTTATCGTTATTGCTAATTCGTCAATTAATACTGCCCATCATAACGTAACATTGAGACAAATATCTTTTACACCAGTAATTTAACTACTGTTTTACAAATAATTTAATATTTTTTTAACCAATAATAATAAATAATGTCAAGTAATTTGTTTGATTGAGCACTATCACCAACACAGTTCTTTAATTAAATTAAAATACAGATCACGTTGCTTGAATAATTTTATACTTTAAGTAACAAATAGTGTCTTTGATAAATTCGTGCACGAACCCTTAGGTGCTATTATTTATTCTATTGGAACAAGGCTTGTTCACCAACCTATCTACTTAGTAAGTAAATAGGTGATAAATAAATGATTTGACTTTGACTTTGATAGTAATTACTGCATCATTAGCCTAGTGGTCTTAAGCGCGAATGCAACGTTAGAGGTCTTGGGTACGGTTCCCAAGTCAAGCAAAGTGTTATTGGATTTTTCTAAGAAATTAGCGGAATAATTTAATTTTACGTGGGACCTAAAACATACCGGCGAACTGTGAGTGTACATTGGTACACCTCTGCCTAACCCTTCGGGAATACAGGCGTGATGGTATGTGTGTGTCTATGAAATTCTGAGTAGCAGCTCGGAATTAGGATTTGTGCCCTGTTATCCGATAAATCGAACCCAGGACCTCTAGCGTAGCAGTCGCGCTTAGGACCACTAGGTTTACGTGGCAATTACGCCCTAATTTACGGACCCAATATACCCTCACCCTTTAACGAAGCAGTCACTGGCCACTAGCTTACCTTTTAGACTACTACACAATATAGGTATTGTGTGGTAGTCTAAAAGGTAAGCTAGTGGCAGTGACTGCCTCGATAAATTCACTCGCAAAATAGAAGCCATCTAGTATATCTATATCACACGTTTCAAATTCAATTACCTGAGCTTGAAGCGACAATCTGCCAGCTATAACAATCTTGTTACTGGACACACTGCCGCTGTGTCCATGCTGGAACACGTTAGTCCATCACACAATAATATTTAGAAGTGAAAATCGACACGGCTGTTTGTACAAAGGATTTTGTTTAGGTATTCGGACAACGTTATTCAGATAGGCTTACTGGCATATGTATACCTGCCACTCTTGTATTTGTTTGGTTCTTGGAAATAAATTGCATCAAAAATTACACAAAAAGATCATATTTCTCAATCTACACAAATATAGTTAGCCGTACGTCCGGCGAAGTACTACCACCATACCTTATATGTGTACACATGAGACATTTCAACTTTGTCTCCGGTATGGCAACACACTTCCAAAGCTTCTAGTATTGCAGATGTTTTAGGCCGCGGTGAACATCAGCTGCACCGTCGGCTAATATTCAAAACCAGATTGCAATATCAAAGGTATAAATCCCGATATTAAAGAAATGAATTAAAATGGCGGCCAAACAAAGGAGTTTATCATTACCTTTCACTCGCACAGTACAGTGACCGAGTGAGACGACATGATAAATGCTGCCGTTTTTATAATCATAAGCAATACGATACCTACATGTATTATAGTCTACACTGCACATGTCACGTGCCGGGTCGTCCCTCGTCGAACATTTCCGACATTTTCAAGCACTATAGGCAATTAAATTATGCCGCTTTAAAATTACTAGCTGTTTGCAGGATGTTACCGCATCGTCCGTTAAAATGGGTTAAAGCGATGCTAAAAGGATTATTCATTTAATTAGTACAGTTAAAACTGATTGTCATTCATGTTGGTCTCTTCGGTTGAAATTAACTAGGTTCTTATAGGTGCATTTAAATTAAAAGCTTTTGTACATTCATTTATTTTTTACCAAATATGTGCTTTCACTCATTAGTCTGCTGTGGTGATTTTTTGAGTGTGACCGAGATATCGGGTTATGTTTCACTTTATGTTTAGGGTTCTAATAACATTATCTAAAAGACGTATTTTTTAGGTCATTTATTGAATCGAACTTATAATTACAGTATGTTTTTTTTATGCCGTTGGATGGCAAACAAGTGAATGGATCACCTGATGTGAATTAGCCACGGCTAACATTAGACAGCTGCAATACCAGGGACCTTGCAAATGTGTTGCCATCCCAGACATAAAGTTGAAATGTCTCATGTCCCTGTAATAACACCGACACCCACACCCTTCCAACCGGGACAGGGCAACGCTGCTTTGCGAAAGAAATAGGTATGGTGTTAGTACTTCCCCGGACGAGCTCCTTCACAAAGAGCTCTACTCCTACTGATATATTCGCGACTCTTGAAAGCCACAGTCGACTGTGGCAACCACCAGAAAAGTACCGAATTAATGAAGGTTGACGAGTCCCGAAGAAACGTTTCAACTGTATTGGATCCCGTAACGATATTAATTAGAAAAGCGGAAGAGTAAGAAAAAACATAATTTCTTCCATTGTTGTGTACATAAGAATTACATTTACTGCCCCGTTGGTCTTGTGGTCGCAACGTGCGACTGATGAGCAAGGGGTCCCGGGTTCTAATCCCAGGTCGGGCAAAAAGTGTTATTGGGTTTTTCCATTAGGAATTTCTCAGTAGCAGCCCGGAGTTTGGAAGTTGGTGGTGTGACACCCCCGTGCCTCGGAAAGCACGTAAAGCCGTTGGTCCTGCGCCTGATCTCTCTCCGGTCGTGTCGGATTGCCGTCCCATCGGGCTATGAGAGTTAGGGAAAAGGGAGTGCACCTGTGTTTGCGCACACACTTGTGCACTATAATATCTCCTGCGTATGTGGCTAGTCTGCATTAAGATTAGCCGCCGTGGCCGGAATCGGTCTGGAGGATTATATTACATAAGAATTCAGAGTACCGGAGTTCACTACTAAAATACTAACCAAGCAATACCATTACCGCTACTAAATTTTGAAGTCTGTCATCATTTTAGCTCGCACCCACTACCAAGTTAAGTCCTTTGTTACTAGGGTCCAATTTCCTTTGCACCTAGGCCTAAAGTTCAACGAAATTGCTCCAACAGTACAATTACTTGGTAGCCAGCTTGTTTATCAGAACGTCATGACGTCATAGTGACGCTTCAGAATGCCTCGAAACTAAAGCCGGTATTTCACCACATCAAACGGGCAGACAAACAGTTTCAACTTCATGTTGACGTCACTAGCTAGTTGTGAAATTGGGGGCTTTGGGGCAATTAATTAAGACTTGTAAGGAGGTATATTTCTCTCAGGGCGTTTTGGGAGCTTCTTCAATAAGTTCGACGCACGATTATCAGTAAAAGGTATATTCAATAGGTGTACACGATAAACATAACAAAAACAGGTAGAAAACGGTAAAACAAAATTAGGTTCGCGTATTCGCGGCAGATCGTACAGATCGCTCGGAGGCTAGTCGTCCACTGTCGGTGGCGGGGGCGCGGGGTGCGTATGCGATCTCCCGCGCTTACGGGTACGTTCGAGCATAAGTATCGCGTTCAAATAATGCCGCGTTACAGACTTAGAAAATGACAGGGGGTAAGGGAATAATAAAAATAATAACAGCCTGTTACTGTAGTACCGCTGTAAAGTAAAGGCCTTGTTTCAGAAAGAGAATGCACAATCATTGGTTTCAGTTATTAATTATAAGTACAGGTTTTCTCACTATATTTTCCATCACCGGTATCAATGATGACCGGGATAAAAAATAAGGCTTGTTTATTTATTTATTTATGGAAGACTTACAGCTAAACAAAACAGAACATAAAATAGTAGGTGAAACTGACAGCCAATTACAAGTCTTCACTTATAGAAAACAGACTGGCAGAGATGGTGTGAACAACACACGCACTGCTCACCCAAAAAAAAAGTAAAAATAAAAGCGGAACAACATCGAAACTCAAGCTAAGAACACCATAACTATTGTTTAAAAATTAACATGCCACTAATTTTTCGTCGAACTTCTAAGAATGAACTCACATTGTGATTTGAACGAATTTTCTAACGTAACACAAAGCAAGCGTGAAATTATAATATACTTACCTACCGAAGACTTTTTACGAAGGCATTGGAGTAAACATAACGTACCTATGTATACGTCGATGAATTTTCGAATTAGGATTACCCGTCTCGCATAAACCTAGTATTTAAAGTTTACTTGGAAGACTTTAATCATGTCAATAGGTCATACTAATGGTGCTTGTCGTATAAAGATAAAAAACAAAATGCTATAGACTAGCCTATATTAGATTTTGAAATGTGACGTCATGAAATTTAGAACCCCTCCGCCTCTCCTCCCCTTCTTGTCACACGTCGTGACCTCCCTCTCTCCCTCTCAACATGTGGCATAATTTATTGTTAACCTACAAGTCCCATTTCCAATTAAAAACCGAATACAGTTACGTTAGCACATTCGTATTCGTGGCAGACCCACAGGTAAACATTACATTCCCACAAATACACATCAACACATCATTCAAAAGCTGGCAAACAAAAAACTCCACAAAAAAAGACAAGCGCACCATCAGCCAACTCGTCACTCACTCCCAAAGCCCCCTATCTAATTAATTTCATCCAAAAAGGTTCATCCATCCATTAAAAAAAAAAACCTTTTTTGTTTGCGAAGACATAAAGCTTTCAGTGGTACCGCAATATTTACTGTGTAATTTACTTTTTCAGCACGTACTGTGAAAATTCTTTTCACTGGCCCTGGTTTCACAATTTCCTTTTGCTGAATATTAAGTAACCTAGCAAACGAACTAATAGCCTGTTAATATTTCGTAACTGGAGTAATGCTGAGAAAGGTTTTATAAAGTGGTTTTATAAGGTTTTAAAATGGAGCCTTTTTTTAAGAGTGTCAGACTCTTACTGACTAAAACTCACTCGCACATCACATACATACCATCACGCCTGTATTCCCCAAAGCGTTAGGCAGAGGTGTGCCAATGTACACCCACAGTTCGCCGGTATATTTAGGTCCCATGTAATAGGTGGGGAGCCCATTGCCATTAACCAGGCACAAATCCAAACTCCGAACTGCTACTGAGAATTTCATAAAAAAACCCAATAACACTTTTTGCTCGACCTGGGAATCGAAACCGGGACCCCTTGCACAGCAGTCGCACTTGCGACCACGAGACCACCGCACTGTGGAAAATAATGGTCTGTTTCTGATTAAAAATCAATAACTTCTTTATTTCTGAATATTATGTTCTAAAATTTTGCACAAATATAGAATAGTGTATATGGCTTCAAATAGAATGTAATTTATTATGATTAAATTTAAAATAATAAATTAAAAAATAAAACAAATTCAAAATTATAAAAAATCTCCAATGTTTATTTCTTAACAATGAATACTATTATTTTAATGTTTACAAAAACCAAATATCATATAGTACATCAAAATAAAAATCAAATAAAATAAAAAAAGCATTTATTTTAAAGATTCAAATCGAACACAGATTAATTAATTAATTGTACTGTTTACTAAATGTTATGTTATTTATACTTCATGAACTTCGGGATCTAAAATTAATTCGTTCACTTTCAAAAGATCTAAGGTGTCTTCATCAAGTTCCTTCACGTTTTTAGTATACGGTTTTCTAATGCTGGTAATGTAAGGATCTGAAGTATAAAGAAGAGTATGAAATACATCTTCGTTTGTAGGGTCTTGAGCATTGTCTAGCATGATGAACACGAAACTTTTTATAATCCTTATTGCAAGATTCTTGTGCATCTTCCGAAAGTTGACCAATAGGAAGTACTGCAAAATGCTTTATGACACTTTCTCCATGAATCAAAATTTTGGTAACTGAAGATGACATGTAATACCATTCATAATTGCTCACATATATCCTAGTAGTCTCCATAGCATAACTGCCAAATTTTTCAGCATTTATCATTACACCCGATGAAAGAGCTTGCAGAATTATGTAAAGTCGTTTAATCAAATTTATATCCACTCCTGTAATTTCAGCAGAGCAGCTTGCATTGTGAAAAAATCTTCTGGCAGTATTACCGTCATTAGAATTACCACTTACTTGTCTTGGTTTGTCGATGATCAATCCTAGCTCTTCACGGAAACGCCTTTGTACCAGGGTTTTCTTCTCTTGCTTTAGTCGTTTCTTTTCTCCATTTGTGGCTGACCATGTTTGGAAAGACAGATTATAGGAAATAAGTAAAATCATTTCCATACAACGAATCCAGGCGTGCAAAGTAGACAGTCCGTATTGATAAGAATCTTCATTTTCCAATCAAAAAAGATAAATGCCCTAATATCAATGTTAAATTACAAAACTTACCGTAAACTATTGATGTAAACAGCAACATTTCAAACCGCAATAGATAGCGAGCGGTTTTCCGTTTTCTGACTCTTATCACATTTTTATTAATTACTCCGAAACCCGCAAATATCCGCAGCTGTTATTATTTGATTATGTTTATGGATAGTTAGGCTACAAATCAACATTAAATGTAAAGCAGGGGTAAACGTGGGTAACTGTCAAAAGTCTCGTTGAACTTTAAAAAAACTTTTTTTTCACCATATTTTATTTTGCAATTATTTTAAGGTGAACCTTAACATAACATTAAATACATATTAGCTGTTTCATATTCTTCAAAAGACGAGGTTTCCAGAAATATATAATACATTATACCTTTTCCTGTAACGTATAACAATAAAATCAATTTAAAAGTGATGAAGTGAACGGGCCTGACATGGACGTCCGTCAAAACTATAAAGTTTGTGGTGTTGTAAAAAAATCATTTCATTTAATATTTATAATTTTTTGATATTATAGTCTAGTTTGGTCCTTAAACTATTGAGTAAAATAAAAAAAGCATGCCAGTAGCGACATTGACAAAAACCATTTTTAATCAGCAGTTGTTCTACGATTTTCCATAGTGCACCGGGGCAGTTAGTTTAATATAATTAAGTCATTATCTGACTGTCACAATTTTTTAAGTCCATTACACTGCACTGTAGGCTTACAACATGACCTAAAAAGTATTTGTAAAATTGTGAGAGAGCCGTTTTGCGTTTAAAACTTTTTTTTCCCGAAATCGGAGTCTATTTAACTTTGTTCCATTTTCCGACGTTTCGAGCACTTTGCTGCGCTGTTTTGTTGCACTAGTTTTATTACAATTGTCGTGTTTTTTTTTTGTTATTACTGTACAGACGTCTGTATACTTCTTATGTCCATTTTTGGTGGTTGATTCAAAGTCAAAGCATTTATTTCAATTAGACCATTTACAGGCACTTTTGAATTATCAAGAAGTGAGACAGAAAATTGAAACTAATTGCTCGTATGAAAAAGAACGAGCAAGAAACTCAACGGGCGCTCTTTTTAATTTGGTTTTACAAAATCCTGGTTACAATATTGTTGTTGCTTCTGTATGTGAAAACAATGAAGGTGAATAAAAAATAACTAAACAAATAAATATCTGGTTTTATAGGTGTCATTGACCACACTGTAGCAATCGACACGATAAGATGAAGATCTTGTGGTAAATGTTTGATAATTATCTTTGTCCTACTTGCGGGCACTTCTGGGAAGCAGTAAGAGTGTTTTATTAGACACATACATAAATACATAAACTCACACTATTTTCTCATAGGGGTACGCAGAAACCATAGAACGTCAACTCAGGCGATCCTTACATACTCCTTTCGTATCGTGAAAGTTCAAACATATGGGCATGAAAGTTACAGGTTGTTCTGTTTGTTTTATTTAAAAATAACTTTGCTCCACACTTAAAGAATTTCGCCTATATTGTGAGTGTGTTAAGGTAAAAACCCAGTAATACTTTGCTCGGCATGGGACTCGAACCCAGGACCTCTAGCGTAGCAGTCACGCTCAGGACTACTAGGCAGTTCGAGTGTCAGGTCGTACCAGCTAAAACTCCACAGTTACTCCTACTATCCTAAGTAGGACAGTATACCATTGACTGCTGATCCAAACCCACGACTGGTATTTCGCCGGCAGCCGACCTCTTCGCCATAATATGTGGCCTGTACCAGCCACCAAAGCGGGAAACAAAGGGATTGACGGCTAAGCTAAGGGTCGCTATGTACATTTAGTTAATTATTTAAAACATTTCATTGTTTTACTGAAACAACGGCAAAACACACAAAACAGTACGCATTGTATAAATGCTGTATAGTGCGTTAAATAAAGAGAAACTTCGCCACAATAAAAAATAATTTAAATAAAAATAACGGAACCCTCTCCATGTGCTGATGGTGTCCACCGGGGTGGTTTAGTGAGGTAGGAATCCCACACTCCCCGGTCTTATCCCTAAAGATCGGGTGCCTTATGAAGGTTTCCCCCCGAAAACAAAAAAAGGTACTATCACAATATGGCCTACAAGTTAAGTATTGTTTTTATTTGAAAGTTTCAAACAGTTATTTTAAAGGCTGCCAGAATATTCGAAGTACACTAAACATAAAAAAACGTGCATTCTCATAAAAAATAAAGGATTTTAGCCATTATCCAACAACTTTTTGACGTAAAAAACATCGGAACATTAGACCGAAATTTTTATTTGCAAAAATTTGCATTTCACCTCACGTAACGGTGTAATGGAAAAGCTGACCTAATATTTGTACAGCAAAGTACATTTTCCTTTATACCGAGTAGACCCCTTAATTAAATCTTTTCGCACGTGTTTTGCTTACGTCATCTTTTTGTTACAGAAATATGTGAGCGAACTGACGACCGTTCGCGACTGCGTGCCAACGTGCAGTGAAAAAGGTAACGTATCCTGAGTACTGAATATTTTTCCTACCCTCCAATTTATACTGGCATGTGGACACTGCTGAACGGGTATGTGGAATTCTCAGTAGCAGCTCGGAGTTAGGATATGTGCCCGGTTAATGGCAATAGGCTCGCCCCCTATTACATGGGACTTAAAAATATACCAGCGAACAAAAAATCAAACAAAAATAAAAATTAAATTTAAATTGTTACACCTCTGCCTAACCCTTCGAAAAATACAGGCGTGATAGTATATTGCTTGCCATGAATGTAGTTTTCAATTTCAAACCATTTAGAGGAGGAATTTAGTGGTATATGCTTATTAAAAAAAACTGCTGTTCTATACAAAGTTATCTCCATGGTAAAGATGTATAACTGCAAATTTTAAAAATAAGCGGTGAAAAATTCAAACCTAGGGCTAGACCCCCTAATCTAGTGACTACTGAATCCATGGTTACAGAGATATTAAAGATCAAAGTTCCAACATTTATTTGCATTTCATTAAGAAGACAAGTCTTAAATATTCATATTAAACCTTAAACACTTCAATAACTCCTTGCAAGAACTTGTAAGCACAAAGTTTTGCGCTCTACCATAAACAGCGATTTTTCAAACCAGTGATACGTATTTTCACCCTCCTTAGCTTCTCCATAGCCATGGGTACAATTTATATACGAAAAAAAAAAATGTTATAATCTACGTAATTTATTTTGTTGGCAGGGCAAACCAATAAAGAGGGCAGACCCTAATAACCTGACACTGCTTTGTTTTTAGCCGGCGCCGGTTTTTTGTTTATAATTTCTAAAAGGGGTAACCCTTTCTAATGTGCTTTCCCTCCTACCAATAAATTATATACGCAGTTAAAAGGGCAATAAATATATGGAACTAATTTAACTGAATAGGGTTATCTATATGTTTATTTGTAATAGGGTTAAATCTTTACTAATATTTTAAAGCTGAAGAGTTTGTTTGTTCGCGCTAATCTCAGGAACTACCGGTCCGATTTGAAAAAATATGTTTGTGTTGGATAGCCCATTTATCGAGAAAGGTTATTGGGTATATAAAATCACGCTACGACCAATTGGAGCGGAGTAATCAGTGAAAATGTGGCAAAAACGGGGGAAAATATTCCTTTTGAGGACTTTCGTTGCGTGCGCTGCGTAAATGGTTAAAGTTACGAAAAAATAATGTATGAAAGAATTGTTCCTCTTAAAATATACAAAAAAAAGTCCGCGGCAGTACATGCCTAACTTTTAAGGTTGACTCACTATAAGCATTTTTATGGCCAGAAAATTTGTTTTAAAATAATGCATTATTTGCGACGGTGTTTTTATGAATATAGTATTAATCCTTATCAACATAAATGTTATTCATCACAAGTGTTTAATTTTGAACAAAATTGCCCTTTACATCATTTAATTTCAATGAATATCTTAGGAGATATCACAGTTTTAAAATAACTTCGCAACAAAATAATGACTCTGCGGGACATTCCGTAGCTTACACCTCAGAATAACAGATTAAAGGCTACATAACATTGCGCTATTTGCCGCGGGAACGGATCAGTAACCAAAAATCTAACGTAATGCGGGTGAAACCGCGGGGCACAGCTAGTAAGTTATACATAGGCGATGCAAAATTATAATATTCTCTCTCGTCTCCTTTTGCGATGTGAGAATACACGATGTCAAAGTCAAAGCATAGCACTTTTGTATAGTCAAGAAGTCGGCCAATTAGTAAGAAAATTTAAGCTTGTTGCTCGTTCCAAAACGGAGGTAGGTCTCTTTGGAGAAGAACGAGCAAAAAATTTCAGACACTCTGCTCAAAAAGATTTTTATAAAATCGTGGGTACATTATTATTGTTGTTTTTATATGTGAAAATAAAGTAGGTGAATAGCATTAAAAGGAAAAAATAAATAAGGCTAAGGCAGTTAAGAGATGACTAATCTCAACTGGCTGCGCCCGTTCAATAAAAGTGTAATTTTTTTAGGAATGAATCCTTCTTCAAAAAGTGAGTTGTGTTATTATTTCATAATTACTCCCCAACTAATAGATTAATAAATCTTCTAACTGTCGAAATACAGAAAACCGATTGTTGAGACCAAATAAAAATAATAGGTAGTTCCAGTTGAATAGAAAATTTACTGAAAACGTTTTCTATTCATTACTTTGCCGGCAACTTCTGGGTATAGACTCTCTACAACTTTATTTGTGCGAAGGATTGAACGGAACTAAGTTTGGTGTACTTACTGAGAACCGTTTTATTATTTTCCTTTTGTGGTTTTAGTATAACCTAATTGAATTGTGTTATGCAAGTATGTGTTATGTTCTTTCTCTTTTATTTTAGGAATCACTGATATTACTGATATTCTAGTGGTCCTAAGCACGACTGCTACGCTAGAGGTCCTGGGTTCGATTCCCAGGTCGAGCAAAAAGTCTTATTGGGTTTTTCTATGAAATTCTCAGTAGCAGCTCGGAGTTTGGATTTGTGCCCGGTTAATGGCAATAGGCTCGCCTTCTATTAGATAGGACCTAAATATACCGGCGAACTGTGGGTGTACATTGGTACACCTCTGCCTATCCCTTCGGGAAATACAGGCGTGATGGTATATTTCACTGATATTAGTGAAGGAAAACATCGTGAGGAAACCTGGACTTATCTTCACTAATCTATACTTATAATGTTATAAAAAGATTTGTATTTTTGTATGTAACGTCTAAACTTAAAAACTATTAGACCATACATACACGCCACGCATAAACTCACGCCTCTTTCCCATGGGGGTAGGCAGAAACCACAGAGCGCCACCTGCTACGATCCTTACATACTATTTTGCCCAACTATTAGACCAATTTCAAAAATTCTTTTTCCGTTAGCAAGCTACATTATCACTAAGAAACATGGGCTATATATCATCACATTACGACCAACGGGAGCGGAGCAGTAAAGACGTAACGCGGATGAAATAAACCACTCGAATGAAGTCGCTGGTCATTAATATAATATAAAAATATGTACCATCACGCCTGTATTCCCCGAAGGGTTATACAGAGGCGTACCAATGTACACCCACAGTTCGCCGGTATATTTAGGTCCCATATAATAGGGGGCGAGCCTATTGCCATTAACCGGGCACAAATCCAAACTCCGAGCTGCTACTGCGAATTTCATAGAAAAACCCAATAACACTTTTTGCTCGACCTGGGAATCGAACCCGGGACCCCTTGCACAACAGTCGCACTTGCGACCACGAGACCAACGGGGCAGTTCTGGTCATTAATATAAGCCTGAAATCACCATTCCGCCTCGAGCCAGCGTGTGATCACCACGCTTGCTTAAAGCGGATTGTTGATCCTCGTGTCTTCTCTGCATAAGAAGAGTTAGTCCGTTTTCCTGGAGTGGGACAGAAATAGGCTGGCATTGTTATGTCAGTCCTGATTTAATTCCCAAATGGCATATGTTTGGTGCAGACAGATAGCGTAACTGTTTAGGGTTAAATCTCGTTTTGGCCTAGTAGTGTTATGGGTAATAACACTATCAGGGTAACCCTAAAATGCAGGGTCTTGTTATCGCTAAATATTTTTTTTCAAAATTCCAATACTGTACGGACCATCGCTTAGGACTTGACCCTTAGGGCGTAGCCAGAAAAGCCTTTTGTGACGTAATTTATGTCACGCAAAACGAGTAGACCGAATTTACAAAGTATTTTTTTTTTCGAGCACATTTCTAAGCCAAATTAATTCTTTTGTTTTAAAAAAAGGTTACCTTTGAACGGTTCAAAATTAACCCTTGGTTCGGATGTATTTAAATAACTTGTGTTTTTTGTAACAAAATTAGTATAAAATTAAATTCAAAGTATCACTTGCAAAGCGAACATCAAACAGAGTAAAACGATCCAATCAATTTAAATTTACATACCTAATTACGAGTCGTGAACCACGGTATAGAAAAATACAAAAGGTCAATTCTATTCAATATTGGAAAATAGACTCACGGACTCTTTTATTTAATGTTCATTTACAACGGTCAAACCAATTACAGTAAATCAATTTTTCAACGTCATTATATAAATTCAATAGCAGAGTCCTTGCAAATTCGTTGCCATCCCAGTGACGTTAAAATGTCTCATTCTCTCTTTTTTTTTTTATACCACTGTCTCATAGAGACTGTAGCTTGCCGAATGACCTTGAATTTATAGACCAATTGTACCGTGAGTGTCCACGATTCAACCCCGTTCCCAGTAATAACAATAGTTACAAGTAAATGCTTGAGTATTATCAATAATAAAAAAAAAAAACAATAAACAATATATATTTGTTCAAGACTTAAACCTATTTACAAATTTAATCTTAATAGTGGGTTCTTAGTAAGTAGTTAAGTGGCAAGACACAAAACATGACTGTGCAATTGGACTTAAACTAGGAGGACTCCTATCGTTATGCCCGGTCCCTTGCGTTCGCGCCCTCTGCATGTAGACTATGACTAAACGTGCATGTTTCTCGTCGGGCACCTGTCTGGGATGGGGCCGGACCTTGCGGACTGCCAGTTCGGCTTCCGCAGGGGGCGCTCTACGGTGGATGCCATCATGCGCGTCAGAGCTCTCTCGACGGGGGATGCTGTATCCCGGGGCGGGGTTGTGCTGGCGGTATCGTTGGACATCGCCAACGCGTTTAACTCCCTGCCCTGGTCCTGCATTAGGGAGGCACTCCGGTACCACCGGGTGCCGAACTACCTCCGTCGGGTGGTCGGGGCCTATCTGTGTGATAGAGCCGTGATCTACCCTGGTCGAAATGGTGAATGGAACCGGCGGGAGATGTCGTGCGGTGTTCCGCAGGGATCGGTGCTGGGGCCGCTCCTGTGGAACATCGGCTACGACTGGGTGCTACGTGCTGACCTCCCCGAGGGCGCCAGCGTAGTGTGCTACGCGGACGACACACTGGTCCTGGCGCAGGGGAGGTCGCACGAGGCGGCGGCCGACCTTATGACACGCGGGGTTGCGACAGTCGTTGAGAGGATCCGGCAATTGGGTCTCGAGGTGGCCTTGCACAAGTCCGAGGTCCTGTGTTTTCATGGGCCTCGGAACGCGCCACCGTCGGGATCCCAAATCACGGTAGGAGGGGTTTCCGTCGGCGTCGGGTCGACGATGAAGTACCTGGGACTTGTCCTCGACAGCCGATGGAACTTCGTGGAGCACTTCCGACGTTTGGCTCCCAAGTTGGCACGGGCGTCGGCCGCTCTAAAGCGGCTCTTGCCCAATTTGAGGGGGCCAAACGCCTCCTGCCGGAGGCTCTACGCCGGGGTCGTGCGTTCGATGGCCCTTTACGGGGCCCCGGTGTGGGCGCGGGGCTTGAGGCGGCTTGCCGCCCACTACCTGAACGCGTCCCAGCGGGTGATCGCCATAAGGGTCATCCGCGGATACCGCACGATCTCCGGCGAGGCAGCGAGCCTCCTTGCCGGATTGCCGCCATGGGATCTGGAGGCGCTGGTCCTCGCGCGCCTACACGAGTGGCGCGCGGAGGCACTGGGCCGGGGCGAAACTCCGCTGCCGCGGCAAATTGCCGCCCTGCGGACGGAACTCCGGCTCGATCTCATGGCGACATGGAGAGAACGACTGTCGCAACCTCGTGCAGGGCTCGCCTCGATTGAGGCGGTAAGACCCCTCTTTGAGGAGTGGCTTGAGCGGCGCCACGGCGCCCTCACCTACCGCCTGACGCAGGTCCTCACCGGACACGGATGTTTCGGGAGGTTCCTGCACCTCATCGGGCGGGAGGAATCGCCCGGGTGTCACCATTGTGAGGATCGCCCCGAGGACACGGTGGAGCATACTTTGGCGGTGTGCCCTGCTTGGGCTGAGCACCGCCGAGTCCTCGAGGCGGCCATCGGCGGCGGCGCCCTCTCGCGTCCGGCACTGGTTCAGGCCATGGTCCGGAGCGAGGGGGAATGGGAAGCAGTCGCCTCCTTCTGCGAAGCTGTAATGCTAGAGAAGGAGGCGGCGGGACGGGAGAGGGAAAGGAGGGTCCCCCGTCCCAGCGGCCGCCGCGGTAGACGATCCGGGCGTCGGGAGCCACGTGACGACTCCCGGCCACCGTAGACGCGGGTCTGTGGACGGTGAGCAATGGGTAGCTCACCGTCCGTACGTTCACTAGCGACAGACCGTGTCGACGGCGCGTTCGTGTTCCACGCGCGCCTCAAAGAGATGTCAGCAAAATTGGATGGGGCCACTGAGGGCCGATGCCTGCCGGGGCTGCGGGTTGTTCGAAAGAGATACCGCGCCCCCGGAACGCAAAGGGCACATGAAGGAACATAGACGGGTTTTAGTCAGTAAAAGTCTGACACTCCCTCCCGCCCCGCCCAGGGCGGGGGAAGTTATTTGATGATTTGCCGTCTATAAAAAAAAAAAAAAAAAAAAAACGTGCATGTTTAAAGCTCTTTGTATCAAGTCAACCTTCTGTATTATCTGTATTGTGCGCCAACACTCGCCAGCTTCTAAAATTATATAACAATTAATTGAAGGATCATAACGGTTTAATTTTTAATAAAAACAGCCCATTATTTATCCTGAGTTTAGGGTTTTCATGTTGGGTTAGCATAATCTTTTATTTTTCTTTGTAAAAGATAAGGGAAGCTGTTTCCTTTTATGAATTGAGTTGTTCAAGATACAGATCTTTATAATGTTATATTAATGGGCTTACTTTTGGTTTGCTTCTGCAACGAGAATTTTCACATGGCAAAATTTTAAGAGAAGCGAAAAAAACTTGTCAAATCTAGCCGCTCCTTCCAAAAGGTAGTTTGCATGGAGAAGAATAGGCGAGAAACCAAATAACATGTTATAATCCACAAAAATGAAGAGGCGGGAAAAGCTTGTAAGTTTATATCAATAATTTTGTATTATTTCCTGAAACAAATATGATGAATTGACTATCCTTTATCATCTCCAAGATAAAACGTTCGGACAATGGTACTCTTAGACTGTGTGTAAGTGAGTTGTCACAAGCTTTGTATCGTGGGTCATTAATTACTAGATTACACTTCCTCGTATTATTTTCGGGCTTATTGCCAGTTTTAGTCATCATGGCCCAGCGGTTAAGACACCCGCCTCTTATGCATATGGTAACGGTTTCAATTCTAGGCAAATACCAATGTGATTTTTATCAATGCTTACATAAATTATGTACTTTCTAAGTTTATCTTGGACATCACTGACATCAGTAAAGGAAAACATAGTGAGGAAACCTTTAATTATTATTAATATTTATTATTCATAAATAATTAGGTATATTAATAATTAACTATAATTGTGTAATTTAAAAAAAACCCTTTTTACTTCTCTTTTTATATTATTCAACTGAACACCTTTTAACTAATGCCTGAACGAAAAAAAAAAACTGTTCAAAAAACTATCTTAGGTAAAGCAATTTTAACTCTTCAAAATACTAACAAGGACTATAATAATTTAAACATGTTTCCATAGAAACCTTGTCTTATAAATGTTGCGTCACATTCTCACGTATACAATGATTTCTGGCATCAAACGAAATTGCATTTTCATTCTCCAAGGGGATTGGAGGGATTCGCGAAAGTGAGCCTTATTGAAAACTATTTCTGCATGTGGAATTTTATTTTCGCTGCAAACATGTTTATTCTTTGTTGTGTAGGTTAAAATGTTGGGAAAAAATGTTTATTTAACACAGTGTACGGTGGTACACAAACAATATATTTAATAAGGTTTTCTCAGTCAAAAAAAGTACCAAAAACTCATCAAATTCAGTCTGTTTAGCCATGAAAGCGTAGCAGACAGACAAACAGACAAAGTTACTTTCACATTTATAATAATTACTAGCTTCTGCCCGCGACTTCGTTCGCGTCAAAGTTGATATATTATCCCGTACCCGTACATTTTTCCGGGATAAAAATTATACTTACCTTATACCATATACTATACCAAAGGAGAGTGGGCAAAAATGTATGGGAGCTGGTCTACCTACTCAACAGTGATGTAACATACGTCGTTGAATAGGTAATTGTGTGTACTCCATTTTGTTATATGGCCGTTAAGTTGTAGGTAATGGGGTTCTCGAGATATTTCCCAAAAACAAGCTAAAGCAAAATAATTTCGCCGAATAGAACAATAATGCAATTTTTCATTAACTATGGCTACATAAGTGATCAGCGACCGTGTCGAACTTAGGGGAATTGGTAAACCACGCCTCTCGACGCGTGCGCTTTGTTGGAAAAAGAGCGAGCTTTAAATATTATGGCTTATTTGGCATATTTAATA
Organism: Caradrina clavipalpis; assembly: GCA_932526535.1. NCBI lineage: Eukaryota > Metazoa > Arthropoda > Insecta > Lepidoptera > Noctuidae > Caradrina > Caradrina clavipalpis. Next base: position 8,255,294 of record OW052110.1, read on the forward strand.
TTGGCTGAAACGATAATCGACACAATGATCGCTGAGTGCACATCCCACATCTCGACGACCTCGTCAGCCAAGTCAAGATACTTGATCTTCTTGTCATTCTCGGCCTTCACGAGGTTCACGTCATGTGGGACTGTTATGTCAACAATCATTGCGCGCTTATCTACGTGATCCACCACCATTATATCAGGCTTACTGGCTACAATAGTCCTGTCAGTGATGATATATTGGTCCCAGTACAATGTGACATTGCTATTTTCGAGAACTGGGTCGGACACATACCCATAGTTCGGTACTTCCGATTCTACAAGGCGGTATTTTAGAGCAAGTTGCTGATGAATGATCCTGGCCACAAGGTTGTGCCTATACAAGTACTCTTCGCTAGCTAGATGAGAACACCTAGAGATAATGTGGCGGATGAGCCAGTGGCATGCCCGACAAATGTCAACCGTGCCATCCTTCACAATAAATCTTCGGTAGTTATTCGTAATTGTATAGACAAAACCTTCGGTTTTCCCAAATAGGTCACCGAAGCGAAGGCAGGATACGGACGCTAAGAAATCCACACCGGGCCAATGTAAGGCCCGGAAAAAGCGTCCAAATCAAATCATTTATTTCAATTAGATCATTTACAGGCACTTTTGAATTGTCAAGAAGTTACAGTTTAATATTGAAGCTAGTTGCTCGTTCCAAAACGTAGGTCTCTATGGAGAAGAACGAGCAAGAAACTCCATGGACACTCTTTTCATTCAATTTGGTTTTTACAAAAACTTGGTTACAATATTCTTGTTGCTTCTATATGTGAAAACAATGAAGGTGAATATAAAAAATAACAAAATTATAATAAAGATGTAAGCCATGGCAGTTAAGAGATGACCAATCCCAACTGACAGCACCCGTTCACGAATATGACGCGTGCATCAGCACCATCTAGCTCAACCATCTTGAAGGGAACCAAACGATCCAACCCACGCGCCACCGTCAGCGAGACATTAAAGAGAGCATGACGAAGCTCTCAGCTGCCATGCTCAGTGTCCAACACATAGTAACTTAACAAGTAAATGGCTCCATGGTACTCACATTTACAAAATTTAAATAAATTATGTTAAATTATATAAAATTAAGGTTTTTAGTGAACCTATTCGATTGATGATCCATAGTATGTAAAATAAATAGCAATAAAATAACGGTAGACGTTATTAAGGTCAATCAAAATGAAAAAGTGGTAAGAAACATACCCAAAAAATAATATCTATTAATTTGTGAGCGCGTGTCTCTGTGGAGCAGGAACAGCATTAAGCCAAGCATTCTTGTCATTAATATAATCTTCTAACTTATAATATGCTTGACTACATAGTGTGCGTTTGATGCAAGTTTTAAATTTTCTCTCATTTAGTTCGAGAATATCGAGCGGTATTTTGTTATAACATTTTACACAGTACCCCATAAAAGAAGTGTGTACTTTAGACAATCTGAAACTTGGTTGATCTAATTTATTCCTATTTCTAGTATAAACATTATGTCTATCACCAATTTTTTTGAAAAGATGAAGGTTTTTTCGAACATGCATAATGTTTTCATATATATATTGACAAGGAACCGTCATGATATTAATTTTTTTGAACAATTCCCTTAGAGACTCGCTCCTGCAAAGATTATAGATGGCTCTGACAGCCCTCTTTTGCAGAATAAAGATAGAATCTATATCTGCAGCCCGCCCCCAAAGCAAAATACCGTAAGACATAATGCTATGAAAGTAACTAAAATAGACCAGCCTCGCGGTATCCACGTCTGTTAACTGTCGGATTTTTCTGACAGCGTAAGCGGCTGAGCTCAACCGCCCTGCTAGAGATGTTAAGTGAGGACTCCACTGCAGCTTTGAGTCAAGCGTAATCCCTAGGAAAACTGTATTTTCGACGAATTCCAGTATATCCTTATTTAATGTAACGTTACATGAACAACTTTTAACATTTGGCAAAGCGAATCTTATGCATTTAGTTTTCTTCTCATTTAATACTAAGTTATTTATAGTAAACCAATTATGAACCTCATGCATAGCGTTATTTACGTCGTCAAGATGTTGTGCCTTTCTATTTACTTTAAAAATCAGTGAAGTGTCATCAGCGAATAACACCATTTGAGGTTGGTTTTTCAGTAAATGAGGTAAATCATTAATATACAGGGTGTTTGGTGCATCGTGTGCCAAATTGAAATGGTCGACTGAAGGGGTCATCTGCTATCCTTTCAGACCCCTAAATACTTCCCATGCCCTGTGTATTATTTTTCATCGACTTTTTAAAGTTTTATAAAAAAAATACCAAAATATTACATTCAAGTACATTTTTTTTTAATGTACACGTCGTAGACTTTGTATTTTAATTTTATTTAGATATGCATTGTACTACAGTACTTTTAAAATCAAAATAAGTGACATTAGCCCTCTAGTTTTTTATTTATTTACTCGCAAAGTTTTGGACTTCAATTAAAGCTGTCCATGTTACAGCTATTTACATGGCCATAAAAAAAAAAACCAAATGAGACCGGGATCTAAGAACTTCGTCAAAAATTCTCTAGTCTATCCTCTTGCTAGTGATGTGCCACATGCCATAAAAATCTTTTTACAACTTCGTGAATTCGCTAGAATTGTGAATCGAGTCACGAAATACAAAATTCCAAATTATGGTTTAAAAATTTTGTTTTGCTTAAATAACACCTGAGGAACGTATTAAATATGTTATCTCACTCTTATAAGTTAAAATCTGTCTCGTACCTCTCTTTTTTGGGGGAGGGGGTACTAGAAATAATAAAAAATGCATTTTTAACATTTCTTTCATATTTTTTTGCATATTCTGCTTAAATTGTTGGCCTCTATTGCGAATGCAGGCCAGACATCTATTTCGTATTTCCACAGTTGTTGTACGAAGTCGAATTTTCTCCTTAATTTTATTGAACGCAGTTTGAATGCGTTGAAGTAGTACATCCCTAGTCAGAACCTCCGTGGCGTATACTAGTCAAAAACTAGTTAAAAGTCTAGCGGAGTTAGGCCTGTAGAACGTGCCGGTCATGCAATAGGGTCACCAATCGGCGCATTATGGAACACATTATCAAGATATTCCCTCACGATCAAACGCCAATGCGCGGGACAGCCGTCATGCTGGAATACTTTGGGCACATTTTCATTACATACGGGCACCTCGGCCACTAATTCGGGCACGTCATTTTGAAGGAACTCCAAATAGTTGTCGCCATTGAAGTTTTCGGGCAGGTAATGCGGTCCAACTACCTGATTCCAATCACTCCTGCCCAAACGTTTACACTAAACCTTTCCTTTTTTTTCTGGCTAAAAGTCAGAAATCTTTTCAAAGGAGGTTAAGGAGGAAATGCGACTTCGTACAACAACTGTGGAAATACGAAATCGATGTCTGGCCTGCATTCGCAATAGATGCCAACAATTTAAGCAGAATATGCAAAAAAATATGAAATAAATGTTAAAAATGTTTTTTTATTATTTCTAATACCCCCTCCCCCAAAAAAGAGAGGTACGAGACAGATTTTATCTTATAAGAGTGAGATAACATATTTAATACGTTTTTTAGGTGTTATTTAAGCAAAACTAAATTTTTAAACCATAATTTGGAATTTTGTATTTCGTGACTCGATTCACAATTCTAGCGAATTCACGAAGTTGTAAAAAGATTTTTATGGCATGTGGCACATCACTAGCAAGAGGATAGACTAGAGAATTTTTGACGAAGTTCTTAGATCCCGGTCTCATTTGGTTTTTTTTTTATGGCCATGTAAATAGCTGTAACATGGACAGCTTTAATTGAAGTCCAAAACAATGCGAGTAAATAAATAAAAAACTAGATGGCTAATGTCACTTATTTTGATTTTAAAAGTACTGTAGTACAATGCATATCTAAATAAAATTAAAATACAAAGTCTACGACGTGTACATTAAAAAAAAATGTACTTGAATGTAAAATTTTGGTATTTTTTTTATAAAACTTTAAAAAGTCGATGAAAAATAATACACAGGGCATGGGAAGTGTTTAGGGGTCTGAAAGGATAGCAGATGACCCCCTCAGTCGACCATTTCAATTTGGCACACGTTGCACCAAACACCCTGTATACTAAAAAGAGAAACGGACCCAATATAGAACCCTGCGGAACCCCCATCTTTACTTTTAAGCCTAATGAATTTACACCGTTTATTTGAACATGCTGCAGTCTATCATTTAAGTACGATTTTATCAAGTCACGCGCTAGATGACCAAGTCCGTAATGCTCGAGCTTAAGGAGGAGTGTTTCATGATTTACGCAATCAAATGCCTTTGAGAGGTCGCAAAAGATGCCAATGGCATCCTGTGAGTCCTCCCATGCATTAAAGATGTGTTTAATTAAAGTGACACCGGCGTCAGTAGTACAACGCCCTCTGGTGAAACCGTACTGTTGATCGTGCAAGATGTTGTTGCAGTTGAAATGATTGAGCATTTGATTGAGTATCACTTTTTCGAACACTTTGCTGAAAACCGGCAAAATCGACACAGGTCTATAATTATTGGTGTCTTTGCTATCCCCGGACTTAAATAGGGGTATAACCTTGCTGTGCTTCATTAAAGTAGGGAAAACTCCTTGGTCTATACACAAATTAAATATCAAAGCTAAATAGGGTGCTACTGTCTCAATTATTGATTTACATACATTAGTAGACATGCCCCACAGATCTTCGGTAACCTTGCTCTTGAGTTGATTGAATGTTTTTATAACAACCAGAGGGTTGATATGTTTAAATTTAAATTCCTTAGGACAGGCTGAAACATTCGCCCTTATTAAATCCATAGCAAGTGCGGGCGAGGAATTTAAAGCTTCAGTAGTTTTAATTGGAATATTGGTAAAGAATGTTACAAATTCCTGAGCCACATCGATATTTGTGCTTATGGGACCTCGGGAAGTATCTAGACTATAATCAGCATTATGTCTTTTATTTCTATTTGTTTCGTTATTAATAATTTTCCAAACAGTTTTTATTTTATTATCTGCTGATTTAACCTTGTTACTAATGTACAAGGCTTTAGCTGACTTACAAGTATTTTTAAAAATTTTAGAGTAAGTAGCAATATACTTATTAAAACTTTCAGTATTTACATAAGGCTTAAGGCCATACAATTCAAATAGTCGTTCCCTACTTTTCCTGATACCTTTAGTTGCCCAATCACTAAATAAAAATTTTGGGCAAATTGTTTTTGTTTTTTTCTTAAAAATATTATTAAACTCTGTTTGCACGACAGAAAAGAATTTTTCATATAAAGCGTCCGTGAAGCTCTTTACTCTGCCATACCTCCTCGCGATCTTCAGCACTACTGATTTGCTCCAGTTTTATTTAGCCAAGGAGAGCGGGGTGACGCCCTTATGCACTGCCATGCCATGCACCATCTTGGTGCATTCCCACGTCGGCTAAAAGGAAAAAGTCCCTGAGACTGCATATCTCGCGGTTGTGGAAAGTCTTAGCATTTAAGAAGCCACGACCTCCACACTTCCGCGGAATATTCAGTCTCATTACCGATGACCGTGGGTGATGCATTCGATATGCCGTTAACAATGTACGGACTCTCCCATCCAGGGCATTGAGTTCCGATAAGAGTTCATCAATACCGGCATGACCCACCCGTTGAAGGCAACCCTGCTTCCGCCTGATAAAAGACTATTAAATACTTTTTTCAGGCGGCCAAAGAAGCGCTCCTTCAACGATTGCTTCACGACAACAGTATTGATGCCCAACGCTTCCGACATACCCAAATACTTATTGGTCTCCGTTAAAGAAAGGGATCTAAGGTTTATGGATCCCGATAGTTAAACTCCCTTGGACTCCACAATCTCCCCTCGCTTGACATACATGACCGCACATTTGTCTACACCAAATTCCATCCTGATGGCGCTACTAAAAGTTCATGTAACCTTCAGTACAGCTACATCAGTCATAATTATTATTATTGATGTGTTGTCTAATGTGATTACCAATCGGGATAACTAGAAAAAAGAACTTTTTGAAAATAGCAAACTGTTATTCCTAAAGTGTAATCAGTTAAACAGCTGAGTGATTAAGACATGTGGCGACTTCATGATCTTAAAACAGTAAGGCAGCGGCGCTTATATAGCTATAGTTAATGAAGATTTGCACTAATATTCCATTCAGCGAAATTAATTTGCTTTAACTTGTTTTTGGGAAATATCTCAAGAACCCCATTACCTACAACTTAACGGCCATATAACAAAATGGAGAACACACAATTACCGACGACGTATTCAACGACGTATGTTACATCACTGTTGAGTAGGTAGACCAGGTTGCCCACTCTCCTTTAACACTGCAATCTATCTCAGTGCCAAATTTCATTCAGATCTATTCAGCCGTTTAAGCGTGAAAGAGTAATAAACATCCATCCATCCATCCTCACTTTTCGCATTTATTACATTAGTAGGATTAGTAAGGATTTTGCGTCTGTGAGTTTACTCTATACCGCGACGTTCGTACTAATTCAAAAGCAAGATGGTTTCTGACTTTCATACTTTTTTCTCGTTAGCCTAGTTTTCCTAAGCACGACTGCTACGCTAGAGGTCCCAGATTCAATTCCCAGGTCGAGCAAAAAGTGTTATTGGGTTTTTCTATGAAATTCTCAGTAGCAGCTCGGAGTTTGGATTTGTGCCCGATTAATGGCAATAGGCTCGCCCCCTATTTCATGGGACCTAAATATACCGGCGGAATGTGGGTATACGTTGGTACACCTCTGCCTAGCCCTTCGGGGAATGCAGGCGTGATGGTGATGGTATATACTTTTTTCTAACCCACACAAGTCAAACAAAGTACAGACTGCAAAACTTTTCCGAATCTAAGCCCTGATCCTAAGATTTCCCGGTAAATCGAACAAACGTACCGATATTCAGAGTTTCCCGGTAACAAATTACATAAAGAGTCGTTGGCTTTGAGCGGCTCTGAATAAAACCGCAATTTGGACAACTTACTATTACCATAAAGGTCTACAAATGGTTGTTAAAAGTACACTTTGTTTTATTATAAACTAGCGGTACTGAATTTTAGGTTCCTTGGCAGTTTATATGGGATTTTGATGACTCTATTATAGCTGATGTATGTGTTAGTATGTGCCTGCGGCTTTGCATGCGCGGAAATCGAAAAAGCTGTATACCTACAACATGTAACTAGAATTACGCAAACCTTCAAACACCCCAATTAGAAAATTAAATTACAATCATACGAGCACTAAAATTTTACCTTAACGTGCTTGTTATTTTAATTTTAGGCTGTATTTTATGTTTATCGATAGGTTTTATTTACAACTGCATTTTAAAGACTCTTTTTACCTTGGATTAACTTTCATTGGATTCCAGTGTTCAACGAAGAGGTGATTATAATACAAGAAATTTTATTTATATTAGAATAAAAAAAATACCTATCATAGAAATAGCTGAAATTGGTTCAGTAGCCTAGTCTAAGTATACTAATTTCAGGTTATGCGTTTATTATGTTACACGATGTATGTACACCATAAATTGTTCATCAAAATGTTCAGGCGTTAGAGGTATCTGGAATCCAAACCTTGCATAATCACAGAAACTTTACAACAATGATAAAAACACATTTTTAACCGACTTCAAAAAAAAAGGAGGAGGTTATCAATTCGACTGTATTTTTTTTTTTTTTTTTATGTTTGTTACCTCGAATTTCCCGACTGGGTGAACCGATTGTCATGATTCTTTTTTTATTTGAAAGCTGGTGCTTCCCGTGTGGTCCCATTGTCACCATTTCAATATCTGATGATGGGATCTTGTAGAAATCGGGGGAACTCTTCAATAAATAACAGCAGATTAACCGCGATTGTTGCTATAGCATATTTAAGCATTGTTTACACCATCACACAATACAGGATAAGTTTTTAACCAGTGCGTAAATTTTTTTTGGTAGTTCAGTGTCAGTAATAGAACACATTTCCGTGTTTAGTTAAAAAAAAAAAATTAAAAAAATTTCATCCTTATCCGAGTTTGAAATAAGCAAAACATCCAGGACATAATCTATTCGCCATACTATCAATGAAAACTCGCGGCCGCCGCCGCCGCCCGGGCGCATGGCTGGGGTGAGGGGGTGGGGAATGCGCTAGCGCCGAGTGACAATGAAATATGGTTTTTAAGTAAACATGTTTCGTAAGCGATAACTTTTTTTTTTAGTACTAAGACATATCAAAATAAAATATACGTGTTTAATAAAACGTGTTGAAGTTTATTATGGCAAAATTTACGCACTGGTTAAAAAATTTTCCTGTATAACATCACGCCTGTACTCAAGGGTTACACAGATGTATACAGTAGTATTTAAAAATTTCTCATCCAAGTAAACGAAATCGCATATTCTGCTTTCTTATGACTTTTTAGTGGTGTCTCGTTAATTTACATAACATGACAGTTTTTTCATGGATTTGGATGACAAGAAGTTGATACAAAAAAGCGAGAAATAAAAAACTTTTTTACAAAAAAATTACAACCGCCTTCAAAAACTAAAAAGAGAAAAATAACTTTAGCTTTGGAAGTCGGTGGCTTTATTTCTGTTTGTTGTTTTGTATTGCCAAGTTTTTTCTTAAATCCGTGTCTTTTCGCAGTCAAGATAATTTGGTATTTCAACTGCAGGAGGATAAGCCAAACACCCCTATCTCCTTTTTAAAATTGCACAGAGGGTAATATATTCATCACTGTTCCCCAAGCTGTAAAGGAGAACGGAAGGAAATGTAAATTGTGGACGACACTCACCGAAATGGATGCAAGCCGTAAAATACGACAAGAAATTAACTTTCTGCGGGAAAATTTAAAATTCAACCGTAAAAATAAAAATATCTAAGAGTACCAAGAAAATTTACCGCGTAAAATTGCATGCTATGAAATTGAAGGATGTGACGTTAAAAGACGGGAGCAGAAGGTTTACTTATGCAAATAACGTTGCAATTTATTTAAATTACAAACTATGTACAATTTATACTTTTATAACTGCCCGTTGGTCTCGTCGTCGCAAGTGCGACTGCTATGCAAGGGGTCCCGGGTTCGATTCCCAGGTCGAGCAAAAAGTGTTATTGGGTTTTTCTATGAAATCCTCATTAGCAGCTCGAAGTTTGGATTTGTGCCCGGTTAATGGCAATAGGCTCGCCCCCTATTACATGGGACCTAAATATACCGGCGAACTGTGGGTGTACATTGGTACACCTCTGCCTAACCCTTCGGGGAATACAGGCGTGATGGTATATGGTACAATTTATAAAAAAAGAAGCTCAAAGAAGGGCATCAAAAATCTCGCATCGCTGTCAATGGGACAAGTGCCCAAAATATTTGTATGACCTACACATAGTTTGTTCCGGGTCTGGCTGTTTGTGTATATGAGTTTATACATTTGTAAAAGCGCCCACGATACAGGAGAAATTCCTAGTGCGGGGCAACGTTTTTTAAAAACAACAACAATGTTAAAACAGAAATAGAACAGACGACGACGCTGGAACCAGAGTGATCTAGGGCAAAATAGTATGTTTCTGAGAAAATGAAGGAAATGCGTTACGCGTTATTATTGGAAATCTATGAGCTTTTTATTATTATTTTTTAGTTATATGTACTTCTAATGATTTTTAAATAATTAAATATTATTTTTTATTAGTATGAGTTATTTATTAAAACTAACATTCTTAGTTTTACAAAAAAAAAAACACTTAGATCACTATGGCAGTTCACAAATTTAAAAAATGTGATAATAGTGTAAGTTTTCACTTTGATATTGTAAGAAAAAATCAAATTAATCATCACCAAATACAGCAGGCAAAAAATTATCATCTTGTGCTTCCTGATTGCCGCCTCTTCTAGGAACATGTGGTATGGTCAAGTAAAACTGATGATGGATAGGAGGTACAAATTTTAGAGTTTTTCTTATATCTTGCATTTTTTGATAAGATATTAGTCTAGTTTCAGGGGCTTTTTCTGGTATATAATTCTTTAGGTTACAAAAGAAAGTTTCAGAATCCATATCATTTGGTTTCAAATCAACCGTTTCATATGTTTCAGTGTAGTCATCATTGTAACTAAGTATACTTGAATATACTACATTTACTTAGATCAGTCTGGCATGTCTCCATTTTGCAAATCGCACCGATTCTATAGTGAGATGCTGACCTTCTATCCTAACTTGTTTAATGGTTATTCACGACTTCCTAAACTCGTCACGTCTTGTTCGTTTCGTCACTTAGCTTCGCTCGCGATCCATGTTTGTCAAACATGTTTGCTTGCCTTTAATTTGCGACATGGAGTCGGTTTGACACTGCTTGTATGTACATAAAGCTTGTGTGTTACTTTGTTAGACCGCTGCGTGTGGCATCGTTACACCTTGAGTGTTTTTTTTAAGATACACGTATTTTCATTGGTATTGGTACAAATAAATCATATTTAAGTGCCTGTTTGGAATTTTAAAATAATATCTATATGAATATGAAACGATACTTATCAAAAAACCTATTTTTTTTCTTCGATTTGTTCCAGCTAATCTGCGAAATGGTTAGACCTATTTTGACGAGATTTTCATTTGCAGTTAGCTGATGTTAGAAGTAGTTACTTTGGGTTTTATTTTAGAAAAATAATTTTACACGACATTCACTCGGTCTAAATTTCAGGCAAAATCAAGTTCACAAATAAAAACCTTTCTACCTATCACTCTAGAACTACATTTGCTACTCATTTGTTTATTCAGCGCTAAATATACATTATTATTTAGCGGTTTCGATATTTACGTTGCGGTTAATGTATTAATTAGTACGCGTTGTTTTCATACTGGACCATTATTGAAAAGCGTGAAATATGTATTTGAAAATAAATGTCAACAAATGAAAATTTTTGTTCATATTTAAAGTAAGTAACTTAGTTGCTCGTTGCAAATCGTAGGTATATATAGGTACGGAGATAAATGAGAAAGAAACTCCTCGAACTTTCTACCAAGATTTTACAAATTTAACATTGATATTAAATTATTCCATTACGGGCATAGTGGACGTTGGCTAGAAGGCTGCTAGGCTTAAATGGGATTGGGCGGGTCACGTCAGCCGCATGCATGATGACCGCTGGGCGAAAGTCTCCACACAATGGTTGCTGGAAGACCATTGTGCCGACCATTGGCCGGCCTAGAAAGAGGTGGAGAGACAATCTGGACGCGTACCACGAGAGCTGGTTCGAGGAGGCTCAGGAAAAGAAAAAAATGGAAGGAATTGGGGGAAGCCTTTGCCCAGCAGCGGGATAGCACGGGTTAAATAAAATAAAAATTAAAAAAAAATGAAATTTTCTTAATGAAAATAGGAAGTTGCCATGCAGTGAAGAACTGAAAATTGCCTTAAATAGTCATCGATACGCTTCTTCTTCTGCTCGAGTCGATAATAATCTTATGATTTTTGGACCACGTTTATCGCGAAATCGTGTAATCGCCGTATCGTCGTCGTAATTATACTGTGCATCATTAGAAAATTTTATGTTTTTCTTTTATTTTGTTTAAAAACTAGTTGTTATATTGACCTTTTGATATTATAAATATGCGATGCGTTGAGCGCTCGATCAAACAAACATTCGATATTTTGAACACTCGATGTATTGAGTGTACGATATATTGAATGTTCGACTTATTAAGCATTCGAATATTTAGACGTTCGCTTTATAGGGGTCGATCAATTGATATTCGATTACTTGGCATTCGATTTGTCGTAGTACACCCGAAGTACAGGTGTACGGACATTTAGGTTATTGTAGTAAATGGAAACCAAAAGAAAATATACATATATACCATCACGCCTGTATTCCCCGAAGGGTTAGGCAGAGGTGTACCAATGTACACCCACAGTTCGCCGGTATATTTAGGTCCCATGTAATAGGGGGCGAGCCTATTGCCATTAACCGGGCACAAATCCAAACTCCGAGCTGCTACTGAGAATTTCATAGAAAAACCCAATAACACTTTTTGCTCGACCTGGGAATCGAACCCGGGACCCCTTGCACAGCAGTCGCACTTGCGACCACGAGACCAACGAGGCAGTTAGAGAACAAAATATAAAGAGTAAAATTTCTGTTTCGTATAGTGTTCAGTGCCAAAACCAACAAGTCTGTGAGATAAGAAAAAGTTCAGTTTCTGAATCAGATGTGAATTTTCCCGCGAATATAAGGTGTCGTGAAAAAGATCATTACATTGTTTGTTCAGACCAAAGAATTTTTTTTGTAGATGAGTTAGTAGTAGGGTTGTAATGGAGGTCTTCTTAGCAGAGGCGGATTTAAATGTGGAGGCTAACAGAGGCAGTGGCGGAAGTGAAAAAGTATTAATTTAAGAAATAAAAAGTCAAAGCAGTATAAATAATAATACCAGCATATTATTGTCCCACTGCAGAGCAAAGGTCAAAAGGGCAGCAGGGCAAAATCTTATAATCATAAAAGCCGTAAATATTCCTTCTCACTGTAGTACCCTACATCTTATAAGTTAGAAATGCCTTTGGTTTACTATCTGCCATACTCAGAGACGTTTAACGGTTACTTAAGTCGCTCCTTAGTAAAGATTTCGCTTGGAAATCTTTACTAAGGAGCGACTTAAGTAACCGTTAAACGTCTCTGAGTATGGCAGTAAGTGTTGTACACTGAGCATGGCAGTTGAGAGCTTTGTCATGCTCACTTTAATGTCTTGCTGACGGTGGCGCGTGGGTTGGATCGTTTGGTTCCCTTCAAGATGGTTGATCTAAACGGTGCTGATGCACGCGTCATATTCGTGAACGGGTGCTGTCAGTTGGGATTGGTCATCTCTTAACTGCCATGGCTTACATCGTTATTATAAATTTGTTATTCTTTATATTTATTCACCTTCATTGTTTTCACATTATAGAAACAACAAGAATATTGTAACCAAGACTTTGTAAAAACCAACTTGAAGGAAAAGAGTGTCCATGGAGTTTCTTGCTCGTTCTTCTCCATAGAGACCTACGTTTTGGAATGAGCAAGTAGCTTCAATTTTAAACTGTAACTTCTTGACAATTCAAAAGTAAATAAATAAATAAATAGTCAAGTCAAAGTCAAATCATTTATTTCAATTAGACCATTAAAAAGTACTTTTGAACGTCAAGTAATTAAAACTATTGAAACTAGTTGCCACCACCAACCAAGTTTAAAATTGAAAATAAGTATAATATATTATGTTTATTGTTTCTCAGCAGAACGAAATAATTTGTGCCCGACTAGAGATTTTGACTTAAGGTGAATGCTCCGACCAGCTCGCGAAATTTAAATTTTCTTAGGTTTTTTGCAATTAGCAAGTCAGTATTAGGTTTAATGTTGATTCAAGTATGATTCGCGGGCGTAAGAAGTATGTATTTTCAAAATTATAACCATTAAAAATCATTAAAATGACTCCTTAAGTCAAGCTTAAAATGTAAAATGTCAAGATTTCATGAAATCTTGAATTTAAATTTCGCGAGCTGGTCGGAGCATTCACCTTAACAGCCTAAATCATTGACGATAAACAGGCCTGACGTTTTTCATTACATTTATTATCAAAACACCTAATAATGGTAAAAAAAAACGTTTGACTGCATGGACAGATAAGCGACATTTAAAACCACGCGACCTATTATTAGCAGATATGATTAACTAGTTGGATATTGTATTAGGGTACGAAAGTAATAAACTAGGTTCATTATAATAGGTTTGTGGCACGTGTCTCTAGCATTTTATAGTATGTATTAATGCAGGTTATCGATTTTATTTAATATTGTCGCATTGCTATTGTGTTAATTTTGTTTAGACCAAGGGTGCTCAACTTTTTTAAGAGTCGGGCCAAACGGTTGATTTATACATTTTCGGCGGGCCACTAACGATTCCTGTTTTAGTTACTTTTGGGACTATCAATAGATGCAATCAATGTGATTTCTGATGTTTCTGTTGTGATAGTTTTCTCATGTTCGGCGTCATATCAGATCATTCAGCGGGCCATTTAAAATCCATACGCGGGGCTGCAGTTTAGACGTTTTAAAATTTACCCCGTGATGGATATAAAAATTATTAATTTATTTTACTGTAACATAAAACGATCATTCATTGGCCAATTATATTAGTAGTGCAAGGCATAAAATATATATTTAACGACAGACACACGCTCAACTAATAATACTCCGAACATACTGACAAGATCTGCCTAGAATGGCCTAGATGGTCTCATGGTCCTAAGGGTGACTGTTATTCCCAGGTGGAGCAAAGTGTTATTGGGTTTTTGTATGAAATTCTCAGTAGCAGCTCGGAGTTAGGATTTGTGCCCGGTTAATAGCATTAGGCTCGCACGTATTACATGAGACCTAAACATACGGGCAAACTGTGGGTGTACTTTGGTACGCCTCTGCCTAACCCTTTGTGGAATACAGGCGTGATGGTGGTTATAGAAATATAACTACTTAAAATAACTACCGAAGCCCACGAGTATTTCGATTATCCCATCTCATATTAAAAGTAATTAATTTTGATTTTGACAGCTCAACCGCGAATCGGCTATTCGCTGTTCGACTGTTCGGCTGGAAGCCGACCCCAACATAGTTGGGAAAGGCTAAGTAGATGATGAACCGCGAATCGGCTATTACGAACATTTAGTTAATTAAAATCACATTAATCAATGATCGAGTTATTTGTAAATCGTACGTCAATCTTTCCCACAAAGCAGCCTGACGAGTAGAAATAAGGACAATTGATTTTGAATCAATCAAACGGTCTTTGTTCTATGAATCAATCATTCGATTTGGGCGGACCGTTCATAATTATTATTACCTTAGTTCGCCCCAATAGCAATGGGATCAAAATGACATTAATAATAAATTAAACTTGGGATTTCAGGTAGAATGTGAGGTTAGGATTTTGGGTACCTATTTTATTGTTTTCCAAACCAATACAGCTATGTATTGGTACACGGAATGGTAAACAATATAGTTATATCGTTTACCATTCCGTGTTTCAAAGGGATTGAGGTATAATTACTAACACAGATTCAGAATCAATACTTAATAATTGTATCATGATAGCCCAGCTTTCCATGCATGAAGATGTGGGTTCAAATCCGACCAAGACTATGATATGACTTTTTCAATTTAATTGTACTTTCTAAGTTTATCTTCGTCATTACTGACATCGGTAAAGAAAAACATCCTGAGGAAACCTGAACTTAAAAAAAATATGTTTCAAATCGCCAATCCGCCTTGATCGAGCGAGGTGATCAATGCTCGTGGCTCCTCTGTATGCGATGAGGCCATTGTCCTGCAGTGGGACTACAATAGACTGGTATTATAATTTATCATGGCACGCAGAGTTGATGGCTGATGAGGCTTTTTCTTTTCATAGATGGGACATCATCAAATAACTTCCCCCGCCCTGGGCGGGACGGGAGGGAGTGTCAGACTTTTACTGACTAAAACCCATCTATGTTCCTTCATGTGCCCTTTGCGTTCCGGGGGCGCGGTATCTCTTTCGAACAACCCGCAGCCCCGGCAGGCATCGGCCCTTAATGGCCCCATCCAAGTTTGCTGACATCTCTGTGAGGCGGGCGTGGAACACGAACGCGCCGTCGACGTCGTCGACACGGTGGCCGATGGAGCTGGCCCACCGGCAAGGGCAACGTAGGACGACCTGATTAAGACCGCAGGAAGACGCTGGATGCAGGCCGCTTCCAACTGGTCCTTTTGGAAAATCTATGGGGGAGGTGTATGTCCAGCTGTGGACGTCCTGTGGCTGTTATGATGACGCTGATTTATTTATTTTGTTTCAGAATGGTGGGGTGCAAGAACCTTCTGCTGTGACTCAGATGAATGCAACAGTTCGTACGCAACGCGGCCCCTCACACTATTGTCAGTAATAGCAGTGTTGATTACCGCAATGGCTGCACGCTGACCGCTCCAACAACCACCTGTAAGACCAACATTACGACCGATTGATTGATTCATGTTTTGTTTATGATTGATTCAAAAATTTTTGATTGATTCACTTTTTGTATATGATTGATTCAAAATTTTCAGATTGATTTATTGTTTTGTGAATTATTGGTGTTGTGTTAAATGTTACTTTTCTTAGTTGGTTGATTGTAAAGAAGATTTTATTAATTTATGTTTTTAATAAATCGAGTAACTTTATGTTGACTAACATCAACGTACCCCAAACTGTCAAATTTTCTTTTTTATTAAAGTTGAAAAGCTATCAAAAGAAATTGAAAGATTGGGGATAGAAAAAAGAGATTAATATCATTGAAGTAACTACATCAATGGTAACAATTAAAATTATGGAATCTTCTTTGGCATGATCAATCGTCTTATTGAAACATATTTTTTTTTTGTAAAATTATAATCTTGTGTTGTAGAATTTTGTACCATAACTATGATTACTTTTAGAAGATTTTAAAAATTTGATTTAGAAAAGGTACCTGTAACGGTTTAGACCAATTATTAAAATCCAACGCTTTAGTTTTTTGACAAATGATAAAATAAATAGCTTTTTACCTCTACTTCGTCCGGGTCAATATCGGTTATCACAGACACAGACACAGTCGCGCGACAAAAAGTAGCCTATGGCGTTTCTCGGGGTTCACACTTACCCATCCCGTACCAAATATCATCAAAATCGGTTCAGTGATTTTTTAGTCCTGAAAGTAGGACAAACAGGCAGACTTACTTTCGCATTTAAAATGTTAGTATTGACTGATAGTTTATTTTTTAAGCTTCCATTTGTCCTATATTAAATACAAACTTTGAAGGAATACATACATTGAGTTTAGCTATGAAAGTTGTAATAGCTGTTAATAACATTTTATTTTAAAATGCAGTGACGGAATATTTACGGTTACACAAAAAATCCCGCTAAGCAAATAAGGAAAAAGAGATTTTTGAAGCAAACAAGCAGAATCTCAGCTTTATTATATTCAAAAATGATAATATGACTAGGGGTATTGGGTTCGATTCCCAATTCGAACCAAAGTGTTATTGGGTTTTTCTATGAAATTCTCAGTAGCAGCTGCAGCAGCACGGAGTTAGGATCTGTGCCCGGTTTATGGCAATAGGATCACCCCTATAACATTCGACCTAAACATATGGGCGAACTGTGGGTGTACATTACACCTCTGCCTAACCCTTCGGGGTATACAGACGTGATGGTATGTTATGGTATGTAACGATGATATCAGTAGGCAATGTGAACCCTGTTTACTGATGCAGATATCTGTATCTTTTTGCTTGTTTAGATTCAGAATCGACCCTGAATATCAAATACGTAATAAGGAACAGATGTTCCATTGCAAATCGCTCTGAAGGAAATCACTGAACATGAGGTCTGATATTTCCATCTATGCTATAAACATGCAAAATAGTAACTCCACAACGTAGTAACACAGTGAATTAGGATAGTCTCCAAAAAGGAAAAATATGGTTTAATTACCGCACGAAACAAGTATTTGTATGACCTACAGATAGTTGTTCCAGGTCTGACTGTTTGTGTGTGTGAGTTTATGTGTTTGTAAACGCACCCAAGATATAGGAGTAATTCCTAGTTTGAGGCGATGTTTATTTCTTCTTCTTAATAAATAAATAAAATATTATTAAAATTTTACATTTTGGCCCAAAATCCTGCCACGGCAGCACCATTCGCCGACGCAGTCATTAGGTCCTCACGTGTGCAGGTGACAGGGCATGCGGTGCAAGACAAAAGGTGTGCTTGGTTGCATCCCCATGCAACCATAGCCCACTTTTTTCTTGACGCCGTTTGTCGTGTCTAAGCCCCCGATTAATGTTAATGGTTACACACATACACGCACGAAGGGTTAGGTAGAGGTGTACCAAAGTACACCCATAGTCCGCCGGTATATTTAGGTCCCTTGTAATAGAGAGCGAGTTAATGTTTACTTTAAAAAAAAAGTAAGACTACTATCAACTATGACCAGCCTTTTATCAAAGACTATAGTTTTCATAACAACCAAAATAAAATTACAGCTTCAAAAGTAAAGTATTATTGGAGAACAAAGAAATCGTATAAAAATATCAAGACACTTGATTGAGCATTGTAGATTTCTATAGTATCGTCCCCAGAGGGGTCGTCTGTCCCGAATATAGTGGACTACAAAACAATAAAAATCGAAGGTCCTTTCTCCTTATAATGTATTTATTAAAAGACCCGACGATAAAATCTTACGACTCACGACAACAATAATATTCTTTTGACCTAAATTCGGTTACGGCGGCCAATCTTAATAGAGACTATCCAGACATACAGATGTGTGCACAAGTATGTGCGCAGACACAGGAGCAGTCTTTCTTTAATCTGACAATAATCTGAGAGTACGGCAATCCGACACTACCGGGAAGTGATCAGGGACAAACACACACTACTAGCTTTCAACAAGACTTTTTTCCTGAGATGGCAATCGAAATCAGGACTCTTGCGAGTCAAATATTTGTATGGCCTACAGCTAGTTGTTCTAGAGTCTGGCTGTTTGTGTATATGAGTTTATATGTTTGTAAACACATCTACATTACAGGAGAAGAGTATAGAGTTTTTTTTTTTTTTAAGACGGGAAATCATCAAATAACTTCCCCCGCCCTGGGCGGGGCGGGAGGGAGTGTCAGACTTTTACTGACTAAAACCCGTTTATGTTCCTTCATGTGCCCTTTGCGTTCCGGGGGCGCGGTATCTCTTTCGAACAACCCGCAGAAATTCATAGGGTGGGGCAACATTTTACACAAAAAAAGGTAAAAAAAGTTACCAATGTAGAACAATCATTCCATCCATTGCTGCGTTAACACCTCTCAAATAAATATCACATGACTGTTTTACAACCACAAACGCTAATGGATATCGTTCAAATGATTTACATAGCAATTTAGTTAATGTACCAAATCCGTCACTGCATTTTAATACCAAACTGGTTTTTTTATAGGCTATTCGAACGGAATTTTAATTTACTTGAATTTGTTTTTTTTTAATGTGTTTGTTTTTTATTATGATTAGGGTGTGTTGGGCCGAGGGTTGTGTTATGGGTCCCTAGAGCATCGATAGGTGCCTGGTTTAATCCGAGAGAATGAATAAGCAAGTTTATATGCGGACTCATGGGACCTCCGTTTTCAATGAAGTAAAAGGGTTTTGTAAGAAACAATTTTGTTTTTGGGATTTTCTTAACCATTTTTGTTTGGATCGCAATCTGAAACATTCGATTTTTGTTTTGTTTTAAAAGTTTGTTTTTATGTTTCAAAATTTAAATCAATTTGAAACATAAAAACAAAAAAATCATAATTTTGGTTAAAATTCAGATCTTCCACAAAATCCTAAAATTTTATTGTAATTTGGATTACATTTGATTAGAAATATACGAGATGTAAAAAGACACATAAAATAGCTGATAACTACACAAACTACCCATCAAAACAAGTAACATTAAACTTAAAATATTGCTGAGAAACGACTTATATTTTTGTTTTTAGAATCACTGTTTAAGGTAATGCATTTGCATACAAAACATTGTGCTTACAAGTGCATGCAACAGTACAGCTTTATCAGATTTGAAACTTGTTTCGGTGATGAAACAAAAAAAAACGTTACAATTTTGACCTTTAATATCTCTGTTACTGGGCGGTTCCCAGGTATGGGAATAAAAAAATGGGAAAAGTATGTGGGTTTACACTTTGTTAAGTGTCTTTTTACATTCGCTACGAAAAAAAAGAAAAGTGTTTCTTATATTCTACTTACAATTTCACAATTGAAGTTTACGAATATTTTTTAATTAAAATATCTATTAAGCTGGGTCCTCATTTGTATCATTTCGATGTATCTCCATTGAGCTGGGTCCACATTTGTAGCATCTTGACGTATCCCGATCAGTCGTATCGTATCGAGTATGTATAGTATGATACAATCATAAATATGGACGCTCATTTTGTCCATGTCGTATTATTAAGGCGTATTTCGTAAAATCGCGTCCACGCAACGGAGATACGATACACCGAAATTATACAAATGTGGACCCAGCTTTAGGGTGTCTGGATTAGTGACCGGTACTTAAACACATGATTGAACTCATGTTAATAAACAATTTAATTTTATTTGTAAAGCGCGTGACTGCTCTTTCCCCAATAGTATAATATATTAAGTACTCTAAGCGTTTCCAAAAGTCTTTTATAATGCGCACAGCATTCAGATAGTTTCTACTACACCAATCGATTAATTAATCTATTCTACCATTGATCGATCTTCTTCTTCTTTATCGTGTGGGCAGTAAAGTCTTACGACCCCACACACCCTAGTGTCAGAGTTTCTAAACCGTCTTAAGGGCCTCTGACATGGTTACCGATGTCAGTGATATGAATGCTCGACGATCGATAAATTGGTGTAGCAACACCCTTAAATATCATCATCATCATATCAGCCGCAGGACGTCCACTGTTGGACATAGGCCTCCCCTATCGTTTTCCAAAAGGACCGGTTGGAAGCGACCTACATCTAGCTTTTTCCTTAAGGTGAATGCTCCGACCAGCCCGCGAAATTTAAATTTTCTTACGTTTTTTGCAATTTGCGAGTCAGTATTAGGTTTAATGTTGATTAAAGTATAAGAAAATTTAAATTTCGCGGGCTAGTCGGAGCATTCTCCTTAAGTATCGGTCTCTAATTATTTATCAGTCACACTATACGTATATTCAAGTCCCCCAGATGTATAAGTTTAACATGTAATGTACTTTTTTCTTTCTTTCAATATTCTAGGCATTTTTGTTTTATTTTATTTAAGAAATCCTTACAATTGTAAAATTGTAAAGCAGAATAGAAAATTTGTTTTCAATAGATAGTCGTAATTGTAAATAGAATAATATCACTCACGATTGACGCTTTATTAAGTAAAACACAATTAAATTCTTTTCTATAATCTAGTTGTAACTTATAGATGTACAAATAATAATATTCATATATTATGTATTATTTTTAGATAAATAAGATATTTCGTGTACTGACTTTTTTGGATAATTTTGTTCGTTTACGAAATTAGTTCGATTTAATAACATAACTGAAAGATAAAAGAGCAAGAATAGGTCAAACTTTTACGTTTTTGTTAAAAAATATAAGCAGGGAAAGTATCTTAATTTTAAATCTGGTTTGATAGACTTTTAAGGGGTCATTTTTAGGCCTTACCAGCGGTATATAGTATAAAATAAATAGGAGCTCTTTGTGAAGGAGCTCGTCCGGGGAAGTACTACCACCATACCAATTTTTGCCACAAAGCAGCGTTTGTGTTTTCTCGTTTGAAGGGTACACGCGGAAGAAGTTATACGATAATACCTCATCCTTAAAAAAAATAAAGAAAGGTTTTACTCCGCCACATAAAATTAACTCAGGTCCCTTTTAAGAAAACCTCATAGCAAAATTGTGCCCGATGTCAAAATATACTCTTATTTCAAATCCAGCATTAAACTGATAAAACTTTAGTCAAAGACATAAAATTAAACAACAATCTTAAATAATAAACAACTTAAGATATTTAAATACGATGTTATTTATCGCAGTAACAATTGTTGTAATGATACAAAAGATGCTAAGACTTAGAAAGTTTGAGTAACTTTGTTGGAATCAAGAATAAGTTCATAAATTAACACCAGAAGGAAAACACAGGACACTTTAAAGTCACTTTTC
Source organism: Caradrina clavipalpis (assembly GCA_932526535.1). NCBI lineage: Eukaryota > Metazoa > Arthropoda > Insecta > Lepidoptera > Noctuidae > Caradrina > Caradrina clavipalpis. The sequence goes on from OW052110.1 coordinate 8,277,035, forward strand.
AAGTTAATTTTGAAAATATGATAGCAATTTTATTGTAATTAACTTATTAAAATGTTTTGATTCCGTGACAAAGATTTATTGATGGAGAGAGATTTAAAATTTAATAAAGTTCAACACAAAACCAGAATAATTAATAATTCAAAACTTTGTCTCTAGGAAGGCAACGCATGTGCAAGGCCTCTGGTATTGCAGATGTCTATCGGCAGCGGAGACCACTTAACATCAGGTGGCTTATTTCCCCCGCGTTAAATTACATCTTTGGTTACTGCTCTGTTCCCTTGTGTCGTAGCGTGGTGTTACATAGCCTATATTACTCAGGATTAACGTAGCTACCAATTAGTGAAAACAATTTAAAAATCAGTCCAGTAATTTCGGAGCTTATCCAGTAAACAAACAAACAAAAAATCTTTTTTCTTTATATGAGTAATATCAGTATAGATGTAAAGACTTTAGCAGATTTATTCAACCATACGTAAATAAAATAAACCTAAGCGTCCGTGCAGCGGCCCTAAAACCACATTGGGATGCTTAAAATGTACCTGAGTCTACGTGATCACACTCTGAAAACAAGCTCATTTAATATTCAGTACATTTTCCTTGTAAGCCTTTTTATTTAATAGAATATCTATTTTGATAACTTTTTCGAAGCCCACTTGGTATAGCAAATACAAATACAAATACAAATACAAATACAAATCATTTATTTGCATAAAACAGGTTGAGAAGATGTTGCAAAAGGTCGAACGGTACACTGTTTATAACCAATAAGGTGTGCAAATGTAATACAGTCCAGAAATTATATCTTATCAAAATTATTAATGTCAAATATTATGTCAAATTTACAATAAATTATGTCCAATATACATATTATCATTAAAATACAATATTTTTGTCACCCAAGTAATCTTTAGCTGCTTCCGAAGTTTCGTTTAATATAGCCTGAGGGCATGTTTTTGTTTTTGATATGGAATAACATTTAGAAATTAACTGTGGAATTTTATATTTGTGTTAAGATATTTTTAGAATTATTTAGCTCTTTGTGGAGGAGCTCGTCCGGGGAAGTACTACCACCGTACCTATTTCTGCCGTAAAGCAGCGTTGTTTGAAGTGTGCCGGTGTAATTATAAGCACATGAGACTTTTCAACTTTGTCTCTGGCATGGCAACGCATTTGCAAGGCCTCTGCTATTACAGATGTTTATAGGCAGCTATGACAACTTTACATCAGTTGAGCCCTGGTTTCGATTGCCACCCAATGGCATTAAAAAATGCCCTTTATCAGTTTTTATTATTATTAAGTTTTAATAGTTTTCTTTCTTAAGATATAATATTTTCTTATAGAGTCATGAACCGGACTGAATAAATAACCAGTCTCTTTATCTCAGTTTATCTCATCTCGAACACTTAGCCTTCGGACAGCGAAGGAGTAAGTGTGTGGGTAGCCGCGAAGCGTACTCAATGTACCATGTCTCATTGGGATTTAGCTCGTACGGGATCGTATTACGGAGAGACAGAATTTATACATGTTGCGGTTAAGGTGGAACCTTCACGGTAGCCCGCGAAATTCAAATTTGCTTACGTTTTTTGCAATTTGCAAGTCAGTATTAAGTTATATGTTGATTAAAGTATAATTCGCAGGCGTAAGAAGTGTGTATTTTCAAAATTATAACCTTTTAAGTCAGCAATAAAACTCCATAGGACCAGGTAAACCGAAAGAATGACTATTTCAAGAAATCTTGACATTTTGGAATTATACCGTCTTATGGAGTTATTTTACTGATTTATGATTCTGAAAATACATACATCTTACGCCCGCGAATCTTACTTTAATCAACATTAAACCTAAAGCGCAATACACACTGAGCCCGCCGGGCCGCCGACATATGTCGGCAACTTTTTGTCGGCGGTCTAGTTGGCGGCTTCACTTAATACATGTCGGAAAATTTGGTCGGCGGCATGTCGGCGGCATGTCGGCGGCTTGAGATGAGAAATTTATTTGGCAGTCAGTGATTGCCGCGTGTCGATAAAGGACTACAGGTCGAGCGTCACCGAGCAACTGAGCGCAGGCGTACCCAGGCCGCCAACATGTCGGCGGGCAACACGCGCGGGCGTATGTTGCCGACATGATTCTTTTCATACAGGCCGCCGGGTTGTGTCGCCGGGCTTTGTCGGCGGCCCGGCGGGCTCAGTGTGTATTGCGCTTAATACTGACTTGCAAATTGCAAAAAACGTAAGAGTATTGAATTTCGCGGGTTACCGTGGAGGTTTCACCTTAAAGATATTTATTTTTCAAAAGAATTACAAATTCACTTCTAGATATAACATAAATTGGTTTAAAACAATGTTATGTTGTGTGTGTTATGTTGATGTCAGAAAAAGATTTTGTTGCTGCTGTAGATGAGATATTGAAGATACTGGCATTCTCATAATACGCAATTCTTTTGGTAAAGTAGCTTGTCTATAAATGTAAACCTTTCGCAATATTATAAGTTACTAGCTACTGCTCCGCTCCCGTGGATCGTAGCGTGATGTTATATAGCCTATGTTACTCAGGAATAATGTAGCTATCTATTCGTGGAAAAATGGTTGAAATCGGTCTCGTGGTTTCGGAACTTATTTTGTACAAACAAACAAACACCAAAAAAAATCATCCCTCTTTAAAATATTAATATAAACATAGAAGATTCGTACAACCAAAAAAAAATGATTTTTTTTTAGCTTTTTTATTTAGGGTTCCCGTTTTCGTTTAATCTTACTTTCTTTTTTAATGTTTGATTAAGAAGAGGCTTATTGTTGGTTTTACGCATGAAATAAAACATTAAATCTGTTCTTGCTCTTTTATTGTCGTGTACGCCGTATTAAGAAAAGTTGAAAACGTACTTTCTTAAATTAAAATAAGAATTAAATATTTCGTTAAATAGTTTAAGTAATAACATTATATTAACAGTGCCTAGACATGATATGAATATAGGGTGAACTCACTAATTGTCAACCTACGCGGTTCATACAGTTCCTAATTTTAAATTAGAATCATCTTACCCTAATTTGTATTATGTCTTACAATATAATAGACTATAATATTTAATTATAATTTCAACGTATTTTAATAATTGTAAAAAATGATTCTTGTTCTTTTAGCAAAGATTTCAAAATGGTTACTGGCAATTTCGTCCCAGAAAATGTAGGTAAGCTTCCATGGTCACTAAAAAAACAAAAATTCTCAATCTCTACTAAAAGAACATAAATTATTAAAAACTAACGCTTTATAGTAATTTTATCACGTAACATCAGAAAGCTGAAATATTCTAAATTATAATATAATTAAAATTTATAATTAATAATTAGTGTAAGAATAAAATTTATGTACCTAAGTGTTAGCTTTTCGTTTGTAAACCAAATCTTGTTAAGGTGCAGAGTATTTTATAGGACAGTGTTTTGTTATTAGTTTAGTTATTTGCAACCAACTTCCGGTCTACCAAAGACTCATTATGTCCGGATGTTGCTTGCAACGCCACCTATATACATTTTTAGTTTAAATACTTAATATTATTCCCGGAAGTTGCTTGCAACGCCACCTATTTGTATTTTGTTTGTTTAAATATTTAGTATTATTTCCGGAAGTTGTTTACACCGCCACCTTTTTGTATTTTTCGTTGGAATGTTAAATATTATCTCCGGAAGTTGCTCGCAACGCCACCTATTTGTAGTTTTAGATGAAAGTAAGGTTTTATAAACCGTTGTCAGTGCATTTTTAAGTTTAGTCCTGTGATGAATAAATAGTTAAAACGTTACGCTGTTCGTTTTCGTACCAATCCCTGCTGATTTCGTATATCAGAAGTGGGATAATACCGTGAGTGCGGCAGTTTTTTTTTTAAATACCATCTCTTGTTTAGTATTTACAGACATTGTTGCAAACTGTACTTTTGTGGTGAACTTTGCTTATCATGCCTAAACGCAATCGTGGTGCCAGTAGTGACTCTTCATCGAGTGAAACAAGTGAATATTCGTACCGAGAGAGACATTCAAGACGACGAAAGGATAAAAGACATTCAAATTCTAAAAGTCGCACACATACCCACAAAAGGAAAAAGAAATCCAGAAAAACACGCCGCTCTAAGGAAACCAGCAGGTTATGTGAAACTCCAATACGGCAACCTGAAGGCGAGGTTGCTTCTGTAGCGGTAGAAAGTGAACGAGAGGCAGTACCAGGATCTTCAGGAAGAGTTCCAGATGGAGGTTTGGAAAATAACCCACTTAATTTGAATTTACCGGTCAATTTGCATGATTTAGTGAGCTTTATTTCTTCTCGTGTGAAGCCTGATCATTCTTTTAATTCTTCGTTAAAATGCGATAAAAACATAATACCTGAATTTGACCCGTCCATTAAAAATCAAAGAATAGATACCTGGTTATCTAAAGTCGACGAATGTGCTCATATTTATGGTTGGTCTGATCAACAAACGACCCATTTTGCTTTGCCACGATTGGTAGGTCATGCCAAAAAATGGTATGAAGGTCTTAAAACTATAAAATATACATGGTTAGAATGGCAACATAATTTAAAACGTGCGTTTCCTTCTGACACTAATTATGGTGCTTTGTTATTTGAAATGCTAGAAAAGAAATACAAAATAGGTGATTCTCTCGATGACTACTATTACGATAAAATGATTTTATTAAATGCGTGTGACATATCGGGCAAGAAAGCGGTTGATTGTATAGTTTACGGTCTTGAAGACCGCACTATTAGAGCAGGTGCATCTTCAGCTCGTTTTGCTGAGCCTGAAGATTTGTTAAAATATCTTAAAGATATGTGTCGTGAACAAAGAGAGCTTAAAAATAAAGTGTCATATAATTCCACCATCACTTGTCATATTTGTAGTAAAAGTGGTCATCGTGCAAATCAGTGTAGGCAAGCAAACAATACACCATCAGTATGCTTCAATTGTAAACAATCTGGTCATAGAGTTTCACAATGTTCAAAACCCATTATTAAGTGCGAAACTTGTAAAAAATTTGGACATAAAACCGAGGACTGTTTTTCAAATAAAAATAAAGAACAAAATAATAATCCACTTAAGCGGGTTTTAATGACCACAACTATAGATAGGGACGGTTCGCAGAAAAAATATTACAAAAATGCTTCAATTAATAATAATTCTATTCAAGTTCAATGCTTTGTAGACTTCGGAAGCCAATGCACACTTATTAGAGACCTATTAGCTTATCAATATAATTTAATAATAAGTGAGACTTCTTTACCTACCATTAAAGGGATAGGGGACTCCAAAATTGTACCTACTGGTAAAGCTGAAATATTATTGGCTATAGATGGAGTCGAAGCTATAATAACTGTTTACATAGTTGCATCCGACCAGCTACATGTACCCTTACTAGTTGGACAAAATTTTACTGAACTACCAGATATTTTAGTTATAAAAACTAATAGTAGTCTAGACATTATTAAGCGAGACAATTTTGGTCATGAAATCTTGCCTGGTATTGAACTTGAAAATAATAGTAATATCAAGCTATATGTTTGCAAGGACTACAATGTCACGAGCACTACTTTAATTAAATGTTATGCTCCTGCAGTTAAGGATCTTGTGGTATTTGTCTTGGGTAGCTACCGCAATCATAATAATTGTCAATATTGGATTAAAGAAGGTGTTTACAAAATAGCGGAGAACTGTTGTGAAATTCCTTTAATTATTTTAAATAACACAACGTTGAGTTTAAAAAAGGATATGCTACTGATTAGAGCGTATAAAATCGGTTATGATAATAATATTAAAGAATTAAATTGTTTTACAGTGCAGTCAGATTATAGTCCAATTAATGCTAGTGACGTTAACGTTAATTCAGAATTGACAAAAGAAGAAGTTGCTAAAGTAGTAGGGTTAATATCAAAATATAGAACAAGTTTTGCTCAAAATCTTTCGGAACTGGGTTGCACTAATGTCGCGGAAATGGAAATTAAATTAACTGATGACACCCCTGTGGTTTACAGGCCATATAGGTTGAGTTTTAAAGAACGTGAGATAGTACAAGAAATGGTTAGGGAGCTGTTAGTACATGATATTATCGAGGAGTCTTCATCAAGTTACGCTAGTCCTATCATACTCGTGTCAAAGAAAACTGGGGGACATCGCTTATGTGTGGATTACAGAACTTTGAATGGTCGAACTGTTAAGGACCACTTTCCACTGCCATTAATAGAGGATCAGTTGGACCAGTTAAGTGGCTGTAAGTTCTTTACAACTCTCGATTTAATGAGTGGGTATTATCAGGTTCCTATAAAAAGGGAGAGCAGACATATCACTGCTTTTGTTACGCCTGATGGTTTGTATCAATTTAAGAGGATGCCCTTCGGTTTAGCCAATGCGCCCTCTGTTTTCCAGAGAACTATGAATCAGGCCCTTGGGTTAAATTTTACTCAAGGTACTACTAAAATTGTGTCTGATAAACCTGCAATTGCTTATATGGATGACCTGATAATACCCTCTAAAAGCTTTGAAGAAGGTATTCAAAAATTAGAGAGAACTTTTCAGCTGCTTAGTGAAGCCAACTTAACTTTAAATATAGAGAAATGTTATTTCTTTCAAACTTCTATCGATTACTTAGGGTACGAAATTACAAACGAAGGAGTCAAACCAGGTAGAATTAAAATTGATGCTGTAAAAAACTTTCCCACACCGCGAAACGTACACGAAGTCAGACAATTTATTGGGTTGGCTAGTTATTTCCGGAAATTCATAGAAAAGTTTTCGATTATAGCGAGGCCACTAACTGATCTTACAAGAAAAAACTGCCCATGGAGATGGGACGACGAACAGATTGTTGCTTTTGAGTCTCTTAAGGATAAATTAATCAAACGCCCCTTGTTAACTTTGTATAATCCAAATTATATCACTGAATTACACACTGATGCAAGTAAGATTGGACTGGCAGGCATACTCTTGCAGAAAGAGGACAGTCATGCTCCTTTTAGGCCAATTGCCTACTTTAGTCGAAAAACCACTATTGACGAACAAAAGTTTCACGCATACGATTTAGAAACATTAGCAGTAGTTACTTCACTTCAACGTTTTCGTGTTTATTTACTAGGGTTAAAATTCACAATAGTAACGGATTGTAATGCCTTAAGATCAACCTTTTCCAAACGAGATATTCTCCCAAGAATAGCGAGATGGTGGTTGGCCTTGCAGGAGTATGACTGTGACATCATTTACCGCCCTAATCATAGTATGACTCATGTAGACGCCTTGAGTAGAAACCCTCAAGAAAGTCATGAAATAAATAATGAAGTAGGTTCGTTAAGAGTTCTAAATATTACACAAGACGATTGGTTACTCAGTGTTCAATTAACAGATCCTAAAATCAGTTTTATTAAAGATGTATTAAATGATCCAAAGTACGAAGAGATTAATGATATCAAACAAAATTTTGTTATTCAGCGTAACCGGCTATTTAGAAAAGTGAATGATGAATTAAAATGGGTAGTTCCAAAAGGGGCCAGATGGCAAATATGTAAGCAGAATCATGACGAAATCGGTCATTTTTCAGTTGATAAAACTTTGTCTAAAATTCGGAAAGATTTCTGGTTCCCAAAGATGAAAAAGTTTATTACAAAATATGTTAAATCTTGTTTACACTGTGCATATGGTAAATTGCCTGCGGGAAAAAAGGAAGGCTTTTTACATCCAATAACAAAAAATGAAGTTCCCTTTGAAACGGTTCATATTGATCATCTGGGCCCCTTTGTAAAAAGTTCGAGGGGTAATGCCTATTTACTTGTAATTGTTGACGGGTTTACCAAATTCTGTATTTTAAAACCACTACGCAATCTAAGGTCAAGTCTTACTATTAGAGCATTGGACGATGTTTTTACAACGTTTGGCTACCCAAAGCGTTTAATTTCTGATCAAGGCACTTCCTTTACCTCCGATGAGTTCCAAAAGTTTTGTAGGAAAAATCATGTTAAGCACATTTTAAACGCTGTCGCCTCACCTCGAGCCAATGGCCAGGTGGAGCGCTACAATCGGACCGTGTTAGGCGCGTTAACTTCATATACCGACAAATTAGGCGAGACCAAATGGGATTCAGAGCTGGGTAATATTCAGTGGGGGCTAAATAATACTCTAAATAAAGGTATAGGGAAAACTCCATCAGAAGCTCTATTTGGTCGAAATTTAGTCCATAGTAGTGAAAATATTTTGAATGAATTATTTAGAGACACAAGACCGTTAGATAAGGACATTAATGAAATAAGAACTGAAGTTAGCGAACACATATCAAAAGACCAATGCAAACAGAAAGATAGATTTGATAAGACGCGTAAAAAAGCAACGGTGTATTCAATAGGAGATTTGGTAAAAATTCAGAAACAGATAGGTCATAACGAAGGTCAAAGTAAAAAGCTATTACCTGTGTACTCGGGACCCTACAGAGTCTCAAAAGTTTTAGATAATGATAGGTATGAAGTTTCAAGCATACCAGGTTCTAATATTGGCAAAAAGCGGTATTGTAATGTTTGGGCTGTTGATCAGATACAGCCATGGATTAGTACAAGTATTAACGAAATAAGTTCAGGATCTGATTCTGAAAAGGAATAATCAAGTTGATTAGCTAAGTGATAAATGAAAGGCACATTTTGTTATAAGGTATATAATTGGCGATAAGTTTAAATAACTATAAATTGTGAAAAATCATTAAGGGCGACAGTAGTCCATGATTTCCATTTCTTCATAAACACTGATGAACTGAAAAAAAAAGTATATATATTAATTTAATAATTATTACAAGGGTGTTCGAAATTAAAGAGGAAATGTAAATTAGATAATTATGATGTTGATTTGTTAGAAGTAAATATAAGATATAATAAAGATAAATGTAATAATGAAAAATAAAAATAAATAAAACATATATATATATATATATATGTTATACTTACCATAAAATTGTTGATTACGAGATGGAAGTCGTGGGGTGGCTGGCTAGACAAATGAGTGTCGATAAAGTCCACGTTAAGTGGTCCAGTGCCAGTGAAGTCTCACGATGCATCTCACTTACAAGCATTGCCATTTATTGGAAGTCGTACAGTGACTGACAAGTGAGAGAGCTTGATCAGTGAAGCTTGCGGTGCAATCGGTGGCATGCGCAGATTGTGATGTCAGTCATTGGAAGTCGTATAGTGGCTGGTAAGTGAGAGAGCTGACCAGTGAAGCTTGCGGTGCAATGTGTGGCATGTGCAGGATATGATTTCTGATATAAATCAGACCGACAGTGTATAACCTATTGTTTTACCTTATTATGAATCACTCATTGGAAGTCGTATAGCGGCTGGGAAGTGAGAGAGCTTGCCCAGTGACGCTTGCGGTGCAATGTGTGGCATATGCAGAAAGGGATATTATGAGTTGCTCATTGGAAGTCGTACGGTGGCTGACAGGTGAGAGTACTTGATCAGTGAAGCCTACGATGCAATGAGACGGATGTAAATTTATTATTGAAGAATAAGAAAATGTGATTATGTACTAAAGTGTACCCAATTTATTATTTAATTTATTTCAAGAATATTGTTATTTGATCCTTTATTTAGATAAGTATACTATAATTTCGATTGAACAAGTAGGCACCAAAATGGTTATTGTGTAATTTATAGTTTGAGGACAAACTGGATGTCAGGAAGGCCGAATGTTAGCTTTTCGTTTGTAAACCAAATCTTGTTAAGGTGCAGAGTATTTTATAGGACAGTGTTTTGTTATTAGTTTAGTTATTTGCAACCAACTTCCGGTCTACCAAAGACTCATTATGTCCGGATGTTGCTTGCAACGCCACCTATATACATTTTTAGTTTAAATACTTAATATTATTCCCGGAAGTTGCTTGCAACGCCACCTATTTGTATTTTGTTTGTTTAAATATTTAGTATTATTTCCGGAAGTTGTTTACACCGCCACCTTTTTGTATTTTTCGTTGGAATGTTAAATATTATCTCCGGAAGTTGCTCGCAACGCCACCTATTTGTAGTTTTAGATGAAAGTAAGGTTTTATAAACCGTTGTCAGTGCATTTTTAAGTTTAGTCCTGTGATGAATAAATAGTTAAAACGTTACGCTGTTCGTTTTCGTACCAATCCCTGCTGATTTCGTATATAAGTCACTTTAAAGTTATACAAAAATGTCACGTAAAGCATTAAACATTTTAAATGGCTGACAAACGTTATCTTTCGCCTTCTTTGTCAAGATAATTTTAAAAGGAAAGGAATAGACATTTCATGGGTTTCAGAATTAAATTATTCTCACTGTTACATATTTATGTAATATCTCCTATATATTTCTGGAATAACTTGTTCAAACACCGTGTAATGGAATTTCTTTAGGATAATAAAAAATTGGCTACACTTCGGCTGGCTCACTAGCAATACATTGGCAGAATAATAAGAAGGTAAGATGTTACATTTTCATGCATTTAGGTACCATTTTCAGGTGACATTAAAATAATACGATTGACGAGACGAAATCAATATTTGTATGGCCTACAGACAGTTGTTCCGGGTCTGACCGTTTGTGTATGTGAGTTTATAAATGCACCCAAGATACATGAGAAATTTCTAGTGTGACTTGATTGTAGAAATTAGTTAATTTATTACAAGAACATTTATAACGGCCAGAGCATCCAGTAAATTTTACAGAAGTAACAAAAAAAAACACATTTTCTTTACGAAAACCCAAATTGTTAATATTTCTTTGGAATAATAACATTCAAGAAGATGAAATTTTGAATAATTATATTCAAAAATTCATCACATTCCAATTTTAAAATCGTTGTTGCCTCCAAGCTTAGTATAGCCGATTTTTTATCAAATATTCTTTGAATCGCTAAATACTATTCTAGCAAATCTTTATTGTATATTAATATATGTTTATTATTGTACAATTTTAGACAATTATAAGCTGTTATTAGTTATGATTTTTTCTAGCTAAATAAAGACCAATTTATCATTCATTGACGATGTCTTTTTGTCTCCCTGTAATATTTATTTATGTTTTTTTTTCTTACTTACTTTCTTCATTACTTTTCTTCTTTCTTTTTTTCCTTCTTTCTTTCTTTATTTCTATTCTTCATTCTTTCTTTTTTATATTATGTTCTTTAGATTCTTCTGTTGGGTGTTTACATTTTTTTTAAATTAAAATTTTACTTTTATTGTGTTCATATGGTATCTACTCGGGAACCTGAAACTTCACGCATGAGATACGGACGCCTTAACCACTGGGCCTTCACAACATGTGCTTTCAAAGTTTATCTTAGACATCATTGACATCGGTGAAGGAAAACATCGTGAGGAAACTTAGGCTTGTAATGATAAGTCTGAAATCGCCAATACGTCCTGAGCGAGCGTGGTGATCAATGCTCGTACCTTCTCTGTATGAGAAGAGGCTTTTACATTGCTGTGGGACAATAATGGGTTTGTATTTTTTATTTGTCAACGTGTTCTAGATTGTCTTATTTTTCTTTATCGTCTGTTACTTTTCTTTACCCTAGTGTATTTTTACAGCTGAACCTTCAAATCCTAAATAAAACATTGTTACTGCGTCGGTTTTATTAGTTTTAAATAAAGTATTTTCATTAAAACTAAAATCATCTTCATTAAAATCGATCGAATCATTTGACGTACAACTTTGGAGTAGAGAATAATTTTCCGGTTCACAAAATTTTTTAGATCATTTTTTGCCCAAACGAACTTCGATCCCGATTCCAGTTATGAGCTCAGCGGAGTTAACGAACTTTCTTTCCTAACTTTTACTAGGGTTACCTAAGTCCCTATCTAAACTTAAGTAATTAACCCAGTCCACATAACTATAGTCACATTCGTCATTCATGTAACTTCAACCTTGGTATGTATGACATGCAATGCAAGCCATTGAATGACATACATACATACCTACATAAAATCACGCCTGTTTTCCCCGAAGGGTTAGGCAGAGGTGTACCAATTTACACCCGCAGTTCCGGTATGTTTTTAGGTCCCATGTAATAGGGGGCGAGCCTATTGCCATTAACCGGGCACAAATGCTGACTCCGAAGTTCTTCTGAGAATTTCATAGAAAAATCCAATAACATATTTAGCTCAACCTGGTAATCGAACCCAAGACAGCAGTCGCGCTTAGGATCACTATGCCAACCAGGCAGTTAATCGTCGCTAGCTGACGTTTCTGTTGTTACTTAACTAATTAAGTATTAAATACTATGTCATCATAATTTTTCAAGTAGGCCAAATGGATGCTAATAGTTATGACAGTGGTTTTATGAATTTTTCTGTACACGCCCGGAGTCTGGATTTGGGCCCGGTTGGTAATGGGCTTGTGCCATACCTGGTACTAGAACATATATGGCGTAAGGAGGGTATATGCTATGGCTTTACTATCCCTTTACTCAGTGACGCCACAGCAGCACAAAGCTAATCCCTTTACTCTCGACCGAATTTTGGTCATAGCGGCTTATCTACTACTAGCCAAGAACGCAAGAGATATTATAGTGCACAAGTGTAAAAGCAAACATAGATGCATTTCTTTTACCTCACTCTTATTGTCTGATGGAACGGCAATCCAACACGATTGGTGAGAGATCAGGCGCAGGAACGGCACGGGGTTCTCACACAACCAATTTCTAATTTCTAGGCTGCTACTCAGATATTCCTAATGGAAAAACCCAATAACACTTTTTGCCCAGCCTGAGAAAACTCAGGACATCTCTGTCAGCAGTAGCGCTTACGAACAAATTCTCATTTGTACCTCTCAAAAATATAGGTGTACTAAAGGTACAACTTTGCCCAACCCTTTAACACAGTCATGGTGTAAAGTTCCTTGTTATGAATTTTCGGAAAGTTTCGGCTTTGCATAATAACTCAGACTCACACCTGTCTTTTTCTGAAGCTCGATGTGGCTACAAGAGTTGCATTACTGTTTATGGTTTAACCATATTCTGTATCAAAGTATTATTTTTTCTGATTCGTCGAAGTACAAATGTGGTCGAATCTTTGTATTAGAAGATTGATTCGATGGTAGAAAGATAATAAAATATTGAACAAAGCTTATGTCATTAGATTAAGTGCCGATTTTGTCTGAATATGAAAATGGCGATGCTCCAACCAAGTTTTTCGCATCTGGCGCACTCCATATATCCATTTACGAAACTAACCCAGTTGGGCAATGTTGAGATATAAGTTCTATTTTTCGTTTATTAACACTTGGCAAGCTTTTGAAACTGCAAAGTTGGTAAATTACCCCGAAAGCATTTTATTATATTTGGTTTTTTGCTTAAGTTTTCTTATACAATTTTAATGACCTTTAAAATTAAATTGCCTCAGTGAAAATTAAGTAAAGTAAGTTGTCAATGTCATGCATCAAGTAGGAGTGGCAGTTGACCTAAATTCTTATATGATTTTGATAAAATAGACTTGCAGATTATCTACGGTGGAGTTCCAAACTGATTTAAGATGGATGCTTTAAAATTCTTTTTTTCTTAGGTGCCTACCTATGCAGATTGTGAGTAATTTATCAGCATACCTATTTTCCTATATTTATTTGGATGGAAAATTACGCCAATTCAAGATATGTCGATTTCAGTGATCAAAGAAGAATAAGTAAGAAGATGAAGAAAGAAGAAGCAAGAAGATCTACAAAAAGAGAAGTACGTCGCCGGCATTAGAATCAGTACGCTTTGTCGTCACTTGCCGTGAGTTCACAAAACGACCTGATTCTTTAGTCGGCACGTACTCATGTCAACAGAAGAAGAGAAGAGAAGAGAAGAATATATAAAATTATTCTGAAAAACTTGACTTATTTTTTTGTGTTTTTTGTTTCATGTGTATTTAATTGCAGTTGACACCTAACGGTGGGCGCAAACAGAAAAACAACATGTTATAGTTTTCAATAATTAATTCATTATGAACTAAAAACCACTGATATATAGATAACTAGAGTATTCGCGAATTTGTCCTCGTGACTTATTTCAACCGCGTTAAGTTACATCTTTGAATTCTGCTCTGCTCCGTTGTGTTGCAGCGTGATGATATATAGCCTATGTTAATCAGGGATAATGTAGATAACAATTGCTAAAAAAAACGGTTCAGTAGTTTCGGAGCCTTATCGGTACAAACCAGCAAACAAACAATCTTACCTACCTCTTTATAATATTATTTTAGGTAAATGATAAGTAAGAAGATGTAACTCCTGTGATATTGAAACTGTATCTTATAATACGAATTTCAATAAATAAAGACCAAAATTAAAACTCTAAAGATCGTTCACCATTTAAATTTTTGCTACACCAACATTAAAACCGTTAACAATTTGAACTGTGAAGCTAATTTTCATATAAATTAACCCTCATCAGTGCTTTGAGAACCGTGTAAGAGTGGTGACATAACGCTCCGCTGCAAATTGAACGTTAATTTCGCTCGCGACCTCTCACAAAGTTAATGAGCAAAATGGGCAAGCGACAAGTTTGCCTACGGTTGTGTTTGTTGCTGCACTTGAAATATGGGCAATGTTGAAATTAAAAATAAGAAACTTTGAGATTTTGGACTACCTCGTTTGCCTGATGGTCCTAAGCGCAGCTGCTACGCTAGAGGTCTTGGGTTCAATTCCTAGCTCGAGCAAAAAGTGTCATTGGGCTTTTCTACGAAATTCTCAGTAGTAGCTCGGAGTTAGGATTTGTGCCCGGTTAATGGCAATAGGCTCGCCCCCTATTACATGGGACTTAAAACATACCGTGGTTGTTACATTAGTACACCTCTGCCTGACCCTTCGGGGAATATAGGCGTGATTGTATATGTTACTCAATATACTCAATATACTCAATATATTTATTGCTTCCACAAGTACACTATGTATGTATGTTATGTTATTATGTTTATGCATTCTTAATTCCTTGTCTAAAGTTCATTCTGTGCGTTTTAAGTTTGTAACTGCCAATTAGATATTCGTGGCTTACAAAGCTCCTTTCTTAAGCGTAAAAGGGTTCGTTGGAATAAAAATGCAATTAGTTATAATGGTTTACTAGGGTACTTAAAATTATGCAAATTTTTCAGAATAATTTAAGTCTGCTGGCTCCTACCGCAGCCTTTGAAGAGCAAAATAAAAATCACTGCGGGCAAAGTTGTATAATTATGACCTATTATGTCTTTGAAAAGAATAATAATAAGGGCAAAGTTGAATATTGTATTTACTTAAATATACCTGGCAACATACTCTCAAGGTAGGAATTTCTAACTCCAAGACCACCGCCAAGACCTCTAGCTTAGCAGTCGTGCTTAGGATCAATATACTACTCTGTGTAAAAAGTACCGGGAATTCATAAATTACAGAACGCGCGGTAAACGTATCGACTTATTTTTTTATTCTATAATTTGGTAGGTCTGTTATGAGTTACCGCGCGAACTTTGAGCGCTATAAGTCAATCAGTGTAATTACAGCTGCCATTTTTGTATTTCAATATTTAAGTGTCCTGCGATTTTACCATGAAAGCATTTTTTGAACAAACGAGTTTGCCTTAAGTATTGCGTATCAAACGAAATTTCCTGTGCCGAATCACTAAAAATGATGCACAAGACTAAGGGCCTCCGCCCACGACCGATTTTTTTTGGACCGATAATCGGGCAGAAAAACGCGCCCGTTTTTTCAAAAATTCCAACGCCCACGACCGTGTTTTTGTCGGTGACTTTCGAGGGAGGAGCTTAAATAGCGGTCAAATTTTATATCGCAACTTTTATTTGACAGAGTTACCGATAGTATAAAAATAACGTTAATAGATTTAAGGTTATTTAAGTTACAATTTATCGTTAAATTGTTTATTGACGATATTTTTATCGTTTTTTTTAAACAATTGATCCTTCTAAGATGGAAGTAGCGCAGGCCGGAGGTGTGGCGGGTCGCCCACCTTAGCGTCGCGCTAATGTAGTGCCTAACAATACTTTGCCCGATTCTTACGAATGAGAATTATACACGCTTACTTTTACATCGTTCTGAAATCAAAAGCCATGAGATCCGTCATAGTACCTAAGCTATTGGCACTATTATTTTCGATAAATAACAAAAATAAATAACATAACTCAAACATTTGTGAAACAGTAAGAACGCGAAGTAAAGCTTCCTTGCAGTCAAGGCATATTTGTGTGAAAACCTTATCGACTATACATGCGTAAGGTAGCCTTTAAAGAATACATTAATCGATCAGACAGGAGCGCTACAAACATTTAACTCGAATTAACAAAAAAAAGTGACGAATTTCCAACATCTTTGAGGCGTCTTAAAAAAAAACACGCAATAATAACTATTACTCGACTGGAATTCCAGTGTTTCAGCTGCAGAACGATGTAAAAGTAACCGTATATGTTATTATTAGACCTGGTAATCGAACCCACGACTTCACGCTGATCAGACGCGCTTTGCGACCACAAGCCCAATATAGTTAGTCAGTGACAATTAATATAAACGTACAAAACGGCAACTTACCTAATTTAACGGTAAAAATAACGATTAATTCATATTCTATATTAATGTTAATTAACATTATATTACTGGTAATGTTATCAAATAACGTTTTTATAAAGTTACTTTTTTCAAAATTTTCGAGTTCATGGAAATTAACGTTACGTAACGATTATTATTTTTTGATTTCATAACGTTAACAAGCCCTGGATTTAAGTCATTACATATTTAGCAAGCTTAGTCGTTGAAAACGAATGTTATTTTAATTCTTAAGAATTTATTAAATTCGTTTGATTTATATATTATTTTTTTAATCCATTAACGTTATTTTTATATTAACGGTAACTCTGTCAAAGGTAATTTTATAAATATTTACCGGTATTTAAAACCCTGCGTAAATCAACACAATATTATTTACTTATTGAAATCACAGACGATTAATTTAGAAAAAATTGATTTACCATATTATTAATAAATAAATAAGCTTTTTAATAATAAATTATTGTTATTATTCAAATGCTTCAAACTCATAAGTACTAACTTAACATAACACCACAATTGTACACTTAATTCGCAATAACTGCTTTTGACTTTAGACTTTTGACTTTAGCAATGACACAACGTTCTTCCCTAGTAAATCCATGACGCATAGGGTAAGTGCCCCAGTGAATGAACACACCCCAGTGAATTAACAAATCCGAGTATTTTCCAAAAAATAATAAACTAAGATATTACCTTCTACCCAACGCAGTATTTTTTTTTGTAATTGCTGCTCTTTATTCTAGCATAGTAACAACATTCATGTATTGCGATACTGTTCGTTTTAAAATGACGAGCGTTTAAAGTTGGCAGTGCTGGTGTACATTTTCTTTGTTCGGGCAAGAATTTAGGACTTGGGTCAGACGCAAATTTTTTGATATCACTTTGCAGCCGTAATTAAAGTATGTACTATAAGTTATTTATAAATTCGAGTAATGGGTAGTTATAATATATGTATCAAATCAATTTCATTGCAATTTTAGCTAGTTTTAAGTAAATTATTGAGTGTTCCAGCTTTGGCATTAAAAAACGTTTGAAATCCAGTGAATAAACGACCGTTAATTCACTGACCAATCGTTAATTTCATGAAATCTAGTGAATGAACTATAACATTTTCATCATGTTAAAATATAAGCTTTCGTCATAAAAATGTAACCAATAAATAAATGAATACCACGTTTTGAGTTAGTAATCATCATTTTAAAGAACGGAGAACTAACATATAGATCAAAGCTCTGAAACTCTACTCCCAAGCTCATAAGGGAAAGACGGGAACGGAACGGGCAGTCTTCAGTGAGTGCAGGTTCAGTCGGAATAAGCTCGGCTTATAAGGCAGATCCTGAAATCCATCAAACGCGACACACCTCAAATGCTGACGAAGCTGGAGACTAACGATGGCAGGATCATCTTGTCTAAACTAGAGCTTTTAAGGGAGGTAGAGAAGTTCTAAAAACCCGTCTCTAGTCCAACAAAAGACCCAAGAGCTAGACTGACCTGACACTACACCGATGAGATCCCGGACGTCAGCCTATATGAGATAAATATGGCTTCTTAACAACTTAAGGACAACAAGGTGCCGGGGAAGACGGAATCACTTCTGTACTACTGAAGAGGCCTATGTCCAGCAGTGGACATCGTTCGGCTCATATCATGATGAATTGATTGTTGACGTTGGCTAGGCTTATGAAGGTATATAATTATTAAGTAAGAGATCGAAGGCTTACACTTTGTTAAAAAAAAAATGATTGTAGCAGATTTAGAGGCTAAGGATTTATGTTCATTTATTTATTCCATTTTGAACTGCATTTGATATAATAATAAGGATTTTTCGTAACTATTAATTAAACAAAAACTTGTGTTCATTCACTGGTTCTAATGCTGTACATTTACTGGAAAATTTCATTCATTCACTGGGGTTTTAGGGTATTTTTCAATATATTGCCAAATATATAAAAAAGTATACAGGTTATGTCGTAAAACCAAGTTAAAAAATATTCTTTAGTAGACATAGATTACCAAAATATAAAACCGCATACTTTAGAGGCAACATAATGTAATGATTTTTTGAAGTCTGAAGATTGCTTAAGTGTTCATTCACTGGAGCATTTACCCTATTTTCTATTTTTCACCGATAATCGGCGGCCAGGATGCGTAGATTTTGTTTTTGGACCGTTTTTTTCTCGGCCGTGGGCGTTGATGTACTAGAATCCATACGTTCCATTCTCGCCGAGAAAAAATCGGCCGTAAAAAATCGGTCGTGGGCGGAGGCCCTTACGGTGATTCGTTTATTTTAAAAACACGGGCATATGAATAGTATGAAGTATTTAAAGAGGGCCGACAAGTGATAGTTGATTTTCCTCGTTCTGATTGACCCAAAACGCTGAGAATGATGAAAATATCAACCTGATCAAGACTTTGGTACTTGGAAATCGTCGTATGAGTCTCTGAGAATTAGCTCTAGAGGTAAACGTATCTTTTAAATCCGTTCATATAATTCTGACTGACATTTTGGGCATAAAACGCGTCGCCATACGATTAATGCCAAAAGAGCAAAATTTTTGTCCAAAAAAAGCATCGGAAGCAGGTTGCTGAAGACATGATTTTCCGAGCTTCTACGGACTTCACCTTCATGATTTTCATAGTAACTGGCGACGAGACATGGGTTTATGAGTACGATATGCAAACAAGTCAACAGTCACCAGAATGAGGCGATTCAAGACGATCGAATCAAAAAAAAAAATTCGCTGTAAGAGTTGAACACCACACCTCAATCAGCTTATAAAAAATGTATGGAAGACTGGGTCAAGCGCTGGCGTAGTTGTATTGCAAGCGAAGGAGCATACTTTGAAGGCGACAACATAAATTTTGGCAAATAAACTAATTTTATGGTTTTATTGAACAATTCCCGGTACTTTTTACACAGAAGGTATATACATCGATAGGCTACCGAGGCAGTTAACAAATATCTATCTACGAGTATATATATTAAAGAAAGTCGTGTTAGTTAGACTATTTATAACTCAAGAACGGCTGAACCGATTTGGCTGAAAATTGGTGGGGAGATAGCTTACAACCGGGAGACGGTCATAGGATACTTTTTATCCCGTTGGTAGGTATGTAGGGGTAGATAAGTAGGTAGGTAGGGTAAGTAAGTAGGTAGAGCAGGCTGGAACTGGATTTTTGTACCGACTTTCAGGGCAGGACGACGTCTGCCGGGCCCGCTAGTTAATAAATAACATATGATTTTTTTATACATATAATTGGATGGCAAAAAAGCCGACGGCCCACCTAAGGTGTAGTGGTCACAGCTGCCTATAGACATCTGCAATACTAATCCTTACAAATGCGTTGCTATCCCAGAGATAAAGAGTTTTATGTGCCTGTAATTACACCGGCCCCCATACCCTTCAAACCGGACCACAGCAACGCTGAATTAATAGGTATGGTGACAGTACTTCGCCAGACGAGCTCCTTCAGAAAGAGCTCTACTACTATTTTGTCATAAACCCTCCCCAAGGACAGTACTATTCAAATGAACTCCAGGAGTTTGAATTATTAAATGTGTCAAATGAATACGGTATTACGACGAGTTGAAAAGCACTTTCTGAATGTGATACAGTTCATGTACGAAGCCCTTTATGTGTAAATATGTAATGCTAGGAGATTTTTACAGAATAACAAAATGGTTGGAGAATAAGCTAAAATGCCTTATTTAGCTATATTACGCCAACACTGATTATGTTGATTATAGGCCCGCCCTCTATTACATGGAACCTAAATACACCGGCGAACTGTGGGTATACATTGGTACACCTCTGCCTAACCCTTCGGTGAATACAAGCGTGATGATGGTACTGATTATGCGATGTATGATCTATGTCTGTGAGTCTTTCTAGTCAGAAATGAGGAGATCCGCAGAAAAACTAAGGCAACCGACATAGGTCTACAAATTTCGAATCTCAAGTGGCAATGGGCCCTGCCGGGGCTACGGGTTGTTCGAAAGAGATACCGCGCCCCCGGAACGCAAAGGGCACATGAAGGAACATAGACGGGTTTTAGTCAGTAAAAGTCTGACACTCCCTCCCGCCCCGCCCAGGGCGGGGGAAGTTATTTGATGATTTCCCGCCTATAAAAAAAAAAAAAAAGTGGCAATGGGCAGAACACATAACTCGTAGAGCGGATGACCTCCAGCCAGGTCGTAAGGCTCTAGATTGGCGACCACGCACCGGGAGGCGCATTGTTGGAAGACCACGAGGTGGACCGACAATCTGGTAAAGGTCGTGGGAAGTTGCTGTATGCGGCCAGCGTAGGACCGGCCATTGTGGCTTTCTTTTGGGGAGGCCTATGTCCAGCAGATGATATCATTCGTCTGATATGATGATAATGACAGGGACATTGATATCCTTATACACACACAATGCTGATTAAGAACCGAATTTTGCCAAACATAAAAAAGAACATGTCGGGCACTTCAAATCCGAGAACGTGTAAGAATCAATCTGAAATTATTAATGTACATCATCATCATCTCGTGTACATCATCATCATATCATGTACTTTCGATGTTTAAATAAATATCTAAATTAAATATAAATCCAGATTGAGCAAGCGTTGTGATTAATGCTCGTGCCTCCTCTGTATGGGAGGAGGCTTATACCTGCAGTGGGATAATTAGGCAGGTATATTTTTTTTTTCAATTGCCTAATTACATTAGATATTTTTTTTATGCGCAGGATTAAAAAAAACCTAAATTATTTAAGTTAATTTCCCTCGTATGGAGTTGCGTGTAAAAACAAGTACAAGTGGCGTGTTCTTGAAAAAAGACAATTAATTAAAAAAATAATTAACATACCTATTATGACATCGTTTTCCTATTAATACAACAAAATTCCAAATAGCAACCTCTAACATTTCCGAAACTATATCTTCCACCAAAATCACTACAGAATTCTCTAGCATTACAAAACGATCGACTTTGTGAAATGAAGCTTGTAATGCAGTACATAAAGTCTATATTTATATGATGCTTGCAGTCACGTAGAAAATAGAGCTATTTGTCACTATACAAGAGCGGCTATATGTCAGCTGGGAGACCAAGTGAGACAAGTCTTGTGAAATGTGAGAATTGAGATAGCGTAGTTATGTTAGAGACCCTACTTGTTACCTACTTAATTTGAGTACCCCCGTCCTGCCCCGTTGGTCTCGTGGTCGCAAGCGCGACTGCTGAGCAAGGGGTCCCGGGTTCGATTCCCAGGTCGGGCAAAATGTTATTGGGTTTTTCCATTAGGAATTTTTCAGTAGCAGCCCGGAGTAACACTCCAATTTGATTTTTACAAAATCTTAAATATAGGCAATTCCTGACACGCACACACGTTAAAAAGCTAACCGATCGACCGAGTTTTTGTGACGCTAAAAATAAGCCACCGATATTACGCTAAATTCAGAGTACAACAACATTGCGGTCATCGTCTGATTTTCTGCAAAATTTAATAAAAGATGATGAAGAATTTAATTGTTAACCAATAAAATTTAGATTCAATTATTTTTTAATACAAAACGATTTAATGTTTCGCGCAGTTTATTGAAGTTAAGAAATGAAATACATTTCATTTCATTTTGAAACTTGATCAAAAGTAACTATAATAATAGTGCAATCATATTCCAAATATTTTTTAAAAAAGTATGTGAAGTGATAAAAATATGACCAAAAGGTTTTCGGACATATTAGATCACTACATAAAAATATAAGAAAAAATTACAGGGTGTAAAAAGATTTAAAAAAATGCAATTTTGACCTTCAATAAATCCCGTCGATTCTCAGGTAGTTTTTGTTCTATTAATGATGCGTAGAATATGTGGTTTTCGTAAACGTTATGTGTCTTTTTACACCCGATATAAAAGCACCATATTAAGTCACTTTTGATCTAAAAGTTGATTGTGTATGTGAGTTTACATGTTCGTTAACGCACCCACGATACAGGAGAAATTCCTAGTTTGGGGAAACGATTTCCAAAAAGATAGAAGAAAAAAATTAAAATGGAGATTTTAAAACAAAATAAAATACATCTTCTAATTCTACTAATAATTTTATCATGTAAGTATATTTATATTATTCAATCCAAAACAGGTCGATTGGTATCATGTGGATTACGTTTGAAACGATCTACAATAGGGAATATACATGTTTTTTTTTAATATTTTTATTTGATAGTTTACTGTGGGTGTACATTGGTATACCTCTGCCTAACCCTTCGGGGAATACAGGCGTGATAGTTTTTTTGATAGTTTACATTGCTACATAATACAAAAAAAATGTACGCCAATAAAATAATTTAAAGTATTTAAAAAAAGAATTTAAAAGTAACAGGCAGTTTAAACGCCCGCCATTTTGGCGCGCTTGGTGTGACGTCATGGTTTATGACAACAAACAAAAAAACGGAGAGAAGCAACCTAACTACGCACTCGGAATTGACATTTCACATTTGAATGCGACGTTTCACGTCACATTCGCTCTAATCAATGGCGACGCTTTTCTAACATTTGAATGTTCCACAATTTTTTCTTGACGTTTTTTCAAAATTAATTTCTTGCCCAGAAATTAATTATAATAAAAAATATTGCTGGACGCATAATATTGAAGCAAGAAGTTTATAAAAAAAAAAATGGCTTTTATTTGAATCATATTATGCATATTCACTATTCTTACTATTATGCAAAGATTTTCGTGGGTTTAGGATAAGTGACCTGGAAATCGAACCGTGGCCACACGATCAGCAGTTGGGCTTACGAATATGATAACAACGAGGAAATCCTATGTACCACATACTTGGCAAACTTATAGCTACTTAGAGGATTGTGAAGTGCAAATCTTGGAGGCAATTAACATACATTTCCTATTCAAAATATTGTTTAGGGCAAAACCTTTTGCCCTCTGAACCTTTACAAAATGAGACAATTTTATTATTGTTAAAAAAAAATCTCGAGTAGTTTTTAAATCCAAAATATATATAGGTATCATTAATATTAAAATACTACTATATACTGTTACTAGGTAACAGTACGGTAGGTGTGTTGTTACTAGGTCTGTGTATACAGGGTGGAAATTTATTATCCTACCTGGAGGGAAAGTACTCTAAATACTTAAGTAAGCACATTTTACCCAAAGGAAACATTCCTTTATTTTTAAAAAGAAACAAATCTGCATTTAAATAATTTTGAAAATACGCTTGCCATTCCCGGGAATCGAACCGACTAAAATCGGAAAAAATAGCATCCTGTATTTTTATGGCACTAATCGATAGGGTCAATCATAAGGATCAAATCTCTGCAAACATGGTAAGCTAAACTAAGCAAAAACCATGAAATTTCAATCTAAACTTATTTTATACGGACGAAAAAAATGAGTACATTAACTAATTGCATGCTCGAAATGACGTTCATTTTCTTCTATGCACAAATTCAGTATTTTAAGGAATTCATGTTGAATAACTTTTAGTAGGGTGTTTTGGTGAATATTGAAAATTGCATTACGCTACCAAAAGTTACTCAAAATGATTTTTTTTAAGGCATAAATTGGTGCATCCAAGAAAATGAAGCTCATTTCCAGCAATGACTTAGTTTACTCGTTTTTTTCGTCCGAATAAAATAAGTTTACATGAAAATTGGATGTTTTTTTTTTATTTTAATTTACCATGTTTGCAGAGATTTGATCCTTATGATTGACCCTATCGATTGATGCCATAAAAGTACAGAATGCAATTTTTTCGAATTTTAGTCGGTTCGATTCCTGGGTGTGGCAAGCGTATTTTCAAAATTATTTAAATGCAGTTTCGTTTCTTTTTTAAAATAAAGGAATGTTTCCTTTAAGTAAAGGAGACTGGCGGTTATAGGCCTGAACTCCTACAGAAATGAAACTTATACGAAAAAAAAGTAGATTTTTACGTTTAACTATTTTCTTCAATACTATTTTCAGATAACTTGTCTAAGAGGAGAAAAATAAGTTGTAATATAGCGAGTACAATTTAAAAAATCGATTGTTGCGAATTTTCAAATTATGATTGCGATTGAAAATGAGATTGGTTCCTTTATCACATATATCCCAAAGTAGGTCTTGGCCTGGGTAATGAGGTATTCTTTTAGGGATTTATAATGTAATTCACAGGTTTTGTAATTAATTATTCACTTAATATCTGTAATCGATTATTTACATTGCCATACTAAAAAATAGAAAATAGTTTTTAGGTTGGCAACAAACTGTCACTTGTCACCTGTAGATCAATATTTTATGTCAATATCGGACGTTTGTTGTTGTTGTAATCTTGCGCCGGTGTTTTGTCGTTTTCTCTCTGTGTTATTGATTATTATATTTGACCTTGGCTTTGTATTTTGGACTGTATATCTTGCATAAACGCTGACCTGGCGAATTACCATCGGACTTTGATATTCTTAGCGATTTTGGATTGTGACGATAATGGAAAGATTACGTTGTGCTAATTGCACAACGTAATCAGGTTACAAACACAATTCCTGCTTGAACCATGTTGAACCTGAGACTTAAGCTTCGAACCTATACAATAATAAAATACAGTATAATACTTATTATTCATGTTTTATTAGTGAATTAACATTAAACTCTGCAATATTGATTTTCGTCCTTAACATAACCTTCTGTCAATATCAAAAGTTAAAGTCTTATATCTACTTTCAGACAAGTTTTTAGAAAAAGTGGCAACCATACATGGTTTTCTAATTAATAATGCTATCAGGAAGCATTGAACTTATCCGTGTAGGTGACCAGGCCGAACGCTCCTAAAAAACCCGCCAGTCTCCTTTGCTAACTTAAGTATTTAGAGTACTTTCCCTCCAGGTAGGATAATAAATTTCCACCCTGTATACTTACAGACCTAGTTTCTCATTATATCTGCAAAATTTCCAAAAAATTGACAATTACACTACGTTTACGGGGAAAAAACGTTTTCGCTTTTTGTATGAAAATTTACAGCTTCACAATCTTTTACGGCGATGCGCAGACTGCCCCGCGCTACGCTCCGTGGTGCGTGGCGACAGAGCTCTGGTGATCTGCAACACGACGCGTGAACGCATTTTCTGTGTGTGTACTCGTGTTTTCTAAACAAACATAGATACTTGCAAACAACGAACTCCCGCGCTACGCTCCGTGATGCGGGGCAGTGTGCAAATCACCTTTTAAGATCTCCTCGTTCTCTGGGAACAAACGCTTTGCAAGCTATTTAGACTCAACTAAGAAATAAATCAAGCTGATCAATCTTACAGATCTTCTTGTTGGTAGGGTTGACCTGTGTCATATGCAATTCCACGGGACTTACAAAATCGTTGATTGTACGCATGCTCCTCAACAGACGTCAAGAAAAGTAAGTTACCAATCAAGTTTGTTAATAAAAAGAGGTTAAGTTACGATATGTGTATCATGCGGTGCTAAAACCTGGTCGCTCATCGGGCCATAAAAGTCCCGTCTTGGAGTGTGCCAAAAAACAATGGAGTGCAGTATTCTGGTTATAAGAAGAGCAGACAGATACGGAACACCACACTACTCTCAAGGATTAAGGTCTTTGGTAAAAAGGCTGCCAAACTGAAAGGGGTTTGGACAGATCACGTCAGCCGCAAGCACAGCGACCGCTGATGATGAAATGATTGTCGTCGCTGAGGTCAGCCCAGGAACAGGTAGCGAAATGACCTAGGCTCGCACCAATAGGGCTGGTTCGAGGTGGCGCAAGAAAAGAATATGTGAAAGGACATAGGGGTGGCCTTTGCCAACCAGTAGGACATTTGGGTTTGGTTATTTGTAAACGTTTTAGTTAAGCACCATTCGAGAAATATTATACAACATTATAATTAGTATATGCGATAGCACGTAAAGCCGTTGGTCCCGGCTGTCATTTGTAGATCTTTGACAGTCGTTACTGTTAGTCAGAAGCCCGAAAGTCTGACAACCAGTCTTACCAAGAGTACCGTATTACCCATTACTGGGTTGTGGAGGTCTGATAGGCAATCGCTCCATGTAATACTGTACTGATATTCAGCTGCATCCGGTTCGACTGGAAGCCGACCCCAACATAGTTGGGAAAAAGGCTAGGCAGATGATGATAATTAGTATATGCGAAACCTGAATAAACAAAGTTTTTTCAGATTAAGTAACTGAAACGATTCCAATAACTTTTATACCATGTTATATTTTGTCCCAAAAATTTGCAAGTGTGATGGAAAATGTTAAATAGTGTAGTATGTTAAAATAAACATACTACACAGGTATTTCGGGTTTCGCATACTAATTATAATGTTGTATATAACCTGGGCGATAATGAAGCAGGAGAAATTCTTTTAATAAATAAAGGGTGGCCCAATTCCGTATGTCCAAATGAAAATTCTGGAAGGCCTCATGGGGTTTCTATGTACCCACATGTATGTTCTGCATTTTTTGTAGTTTAGGAACTAGCTCCTAAACTGCAAAAAATAAGGAAAATTAAGAAAATATTTTTTGACTGCAGAATTTGTTAATTTTGACTTTTTCTATTGTTTTATAAACCCTGTGACTGTGGTTTACAGTACGGTTAAGGAGTTCACAAAAACGCCAAAAAAGACAGTGAGACGCACGATTCCCTACCGACCAAGTCTAGAAGAGCAGTGCGACTACGAAGCGGTGCGATGTTCTGAGGCTTACAAGTAATATTAATCATCACGTTATCATTTAAAACGATTTATTAGCTTTTAATTGTAGTACACCCACCGTTCACCGGTATATTTAGGTCCCATGTAATAAGGGGTGAGCCTATTGCCAGTTACCGAGCACAAATTCAAACTCCGAGCTGCTACTGAGAATTTCAAAGAAAAACCCAATAACACTTTTTGCTCGATCTGGGAATCGAACCCAGGACCTCTAGCGTAGCAGTCGTGCTTAGGACCACTAGGCTAACGAGGCAGCTTAACGGACGCGGAACGGTGGGTGTACATTGGTGCACCTCTGCCTAACCCTTCGGGGAATACAGGCATGATGGTTATTTTTAATTGCATTACCTGAGGTACACTAAAGGCCGCTATACCCTTCCCTTACCGTCTAACATGCATGGATCCAAGAGTGGGAGTGGGATCCAAGATCTCCGGCGAGGCAGCGAGCCTCCTTGCCGGATTGCCGCCGTGGGATCTGGAGGCGCTGGTCCTTGCGCGCCTACACGAGTGGCGCGCGGAGGCACTAGGCCGGAGGGAAACTCCGCTGCCGCAGCAAATTGCCGCCCTGCGGACGGACCTCCGGCTCGATCTCATGGCGACATGGAGAGAGCGACTGTCGCAACCTCGTGCAGGGCACGCCTTGATTGAGGCGGTAAGTCCCCTCTTTGCGGAGTGGCTAGAGCGGCGCCACAGCGCCCTCACCTACCGCCTGACGCAGGTCCTCACCGGACATGGAAAGTTCGGGAGGTTCCTGCACATCATCGGGCGGGAGGAAACTCCCTTGTGTTACCACTGCGAGGATCGCCCCGAGGACACGGTGGAACATACTTTGGCGGTTTGCCCCGCTTGGGCGGAGCATCGCCGAGTCCTAGTGGCGGCCATCGGCGGCAGCGACCTCTCGCGTCCGGCACTGGTTCAGGCCATGGGCCGGAGCGAGAGGGAATGGGAAGCAGTCGCCTCCTTCTGCGAAGCTGTAATGCTAGAGAAGGAGGCGGCGGGACGGGAGAGGGAGAGGACAATCGTCCGTCCCAGCGGCCGCCGCGGTAGACGCTCCGGGCGTCGGGAGCCGCGAGACGACTCCCGGCCACCGTAGACGCGGGTCTGTGGACGGTGAGCAATGGGTAGCTCACCGTCCGTACGTTCACTGATTAACGACAGACCGTGTCG
Organism: Caradrina clavipalpis; assembly: GCA_932526535.1. Taxonomy (NCBI): domain Eukaryota; kingdom Metazoa; phylum Arthropoda; class Insecta; order Lepidoptera; family Noctuidae; genus Caradrina; species Caradrina clavipalpis. The sequence goes on from OW052110.1 coordinate 8,305,433, forward strand.
AAGGCGCGTTCGTGTTCCACGCGCGCCTCAAAGAGATGTCAGCAAACTTGGATGGGGCCACTGAGGGCCGATGCCTGCCGGGGCTGCGGGTTGTCCGAAAGAGATACCGCGCCCCCGGAACGCAAAGGGCACATGAAGGAACATAGACGGGTTTTAGTCAGTAAAAGTCTCACACTCCCTCCCGCCCCGCCCAAGGCGGGGGAAGTTATTTGATGATTTCCCGTCTTTAAAAAAAAAAAAAAAACAGTGGGACAACGATTAATAAAAAAACAAATTGTGTATTGCAATTTCAATCCTCAAGACTCAGTCCCGTCTACTTATTAGAGGATCAATGTCTAACATATCAATTTATTGTAATAAGTTATAGCATAAAATGTGTTATACCCCAATGATGTTTTTGTGACATTGATTATGTATTGATTCTTATATGGAATCAGGAATGATCCACAAAAGTACTAAGGTAACCGTCATAGCTTTCAAAATTGCTTAACGCTAGTGGCGATTTTCAGAGCACGTAGCTCATAGAGCAGACGGGCGTAGGACTCGTAAGGTCGTAAGGCTCTCGTGTGGCAACCACGCACTGGAAGGCGCAGTATGGGAGTGAGGAGTGGACGCAGGGCCGATACCTGCCGGGGCTGCGGGTTGTTGGAAAGAGATACCGCGCCCCCGGAACGCAAAGGGCACAATAAGGAACATTGATGGATTTGAGTCAGAAAAAGTCTGACACTCCCTCCCGCCCAGCCCAGGGCGGGAGAAGTAATCAGATGATGCACAATCGGTAAAAAAAAAGTGTGGAAACATTTCTCAAGAGATGAACTAACGACCTGGAAAAGGTCGTTGCAAATCGCTGGATGCGGAAAGCATTGTGGCTATCTTTAGGGAGAGCTAAATCCAACAGAGGACGTCGTTCGGCTGTAATTATAATAGAATAGAACAGAACAGAATGTATTTATCCATCTTAGATAAAGTACACCAGAAGTAAACATTAAATGGAATCATCATCATCATTGAATCGTTATGATGATGAATTTATTCTGATTTTTTATTTCAGTACTGGAAGAGTGTGTGGAAGAACCTTATTCTACAAATATGAGACTTTCAAGAGCTATTGCATGTTAGACTACGTTAATTGTCGAGAAAAATATGATGGTACGTATATATTTCAGCCCCCCTAGCCAAGTCACAAACGATAAACGCAATCGCTGAGTAGGCTTTAATATATCTTCAACTTTATGTGCTTGGTTTTAAGTTAAAGATCTAATGAAGATTGCATAGCGTTTTCGATCGTTCCAGTCGCTAACGCTTAGAAATCTTTAATAGATTTTCAACTTAAGGCTCTTGGGTATTAAGTTGAAAATCTATTGGTACCTACCGAGCGTTAACGATTATCGTTTGTGACTCGGCTAGAGGGGCAGGGCCGAGTGCGTTTACGTAAAGGAAGCGAGCCAATTTTTGAATTGGAAATACGCATATTCTGTAGTATTATTATTTAAAGACTTTGGTAGACTTACAGTACAGCTACAATACAATGGTGTGTATATAATGGTGATAAATATCAGTATGATTATCTAACAGCCAATTATAGGTTTTCACTACTAGAGTTTGTGTAGTTTAAAACTACTATGGAACAAAATATACACATTGCCAAATAATGCCAACGCCTCGACAATTACTCGAAATGACTGCCTCGTTAGCGTAGTGGTCGTAAACGTGACTGCCACGCTAGAGGTCTTCGGTTGGATTCCCAGTTCGAGCAAAAAGAGTTACCTATTGGATTTTTCTGTGAAATTCTCAGTAGCAACTCGGAGTTAGAATTTGTGCCCGGTTAATGGCAATAGGCTCGCCCCTATTACATGGAATCAAAAACTTACCGGAGAACTGCGGGTGTTACGACGGGTAAGAATTTCATAGAAAAACTCAATTACACTTTGCTCAACCTGGGAAACGAACCCAAGACCTATAGCGTAGCAGTTGCGCTTAGCACCAAGAGGGATCTGCCCCTCTAGCCAAGTCGCACACGATAATCGTAAACGATCGGTAGGTACCAATAGATTTTCAACTTTATACCCCAGAGCCTTAAGTTGAAAATCTATTAAAGATTTCTAAGCGTTAGCGACTGGAAAGAACGAAAACGCTATGCAATCTTCACTAGATCTTCAACTTAAAACCAAGCACATAAAGTTGAAGATCTATTAAAGCCTACTCAGCGTTTGCGTTTATCGTTTGTTACATGGCTACAGGGGCTTATACACTTGCGCCAAAGACATTTTCGCGAAATACACTTGCACAAGTTCCTTTGCGCTACGGACATTTGCGCGAAAGACATTACCGCGTCCAGACACTTGCGCGACAGTCGTCCCTTCGCGCACAGGGACTCCCGCAAATTTAGTGTCCCCTATACCTCATTAAATGGCAAACAAGCTTTTTTTTTTTTTTAAAGATGGTTACATCATCAAATGACCCCCCCCCCCCCGTCCTGGGCTGGGCGGGAGGGAGTGTCAGACTTTTACTGACTAAAAACCATCTATGTTCCTTCATGTGCCCTTTGCGTTCCGGGGGCGCGGTATCTCTTTCGAACAACCCGCAGCCCCCAAGCCTACCGCCTACTTGATGTTAGGTGGATACCGCTGCCTATTCACATCTGTAATACGAGAGGCCTTGCAAATGCGTTGCCAACCAAAAGACAAAGTTGAAATGTCTCATGTGCCTGTTATTACACCGGCACCCATGCCCTTCAAACCGAAACACAGTACACAGCTTTACGTTAGAAATAGGTATGGTGGTAGTACTTCCCTGGACGAGCTCCTTCACAAAGAGCTGGACTACTATTTTTATTCTCATATTTTTTCCAGTTTGGCAAATATTGCACATGGGCCATTGTTTCAAGTACTGGGACGTTACAGAATTTAATCGTAAGTATACCTTTTGTAGTATTTGTATAAATACAAGCTGTTGATTTGCATCCTCGTCAAATGTTAGGAGCTTGTCATAGAAAAAAAGAAGTAATCAAACATAATAACGATATCTGGCCAATATTTAATAAATGCTTGTTTTTTTAAGTTGCAACTATCAAAAAACAGTATTCCAGAATACTCCTCTTGCAAAAATCAGCATCGCCCAGTTGCGTATGCGGTAGGCAGAGTTGTCGCGCGGCTATATCAATGCGATCATAGCGCCTAAACCCTCTGGTGAGATGGCTAGTTCGATTTGGAAAGTCACGTCAAAACATATAAATTTTAAAACAAATTTATTTTATTATTGATTCGTGTTAAGAATCACGAGCATAGTTAACTCCTTGAATTTGACGAGAATGCAAATCAACAGCTTGTAGAATAGTGTATAAAAAGATAGGTAAACGAGTACGTGCCTGCGATTATATTTTAAGTTAAATTATTTGAGGCCGATTCCAGTTTTCCCCCCTAGGGGGGATTATCCAGGGGGGAATTCCAGACTTCTTTTTATAGATTCCACTTATCCCCCCTAAGGGGGATTTTTAGGGGGGAATTGTGGAATAAGCCACATGAGCCATATACCAGGGCGATACAATTTACCCGATGTAGTTTAAATAAAATATCTAACATAACTAACATACATACCATCACACCTGTATTCCTCGAAGGGTTAGGCAGAGCTGTACCAATGTACACTCACAGTTCGTCGGTATGTTTAGGTCCCATGTAATAGGGGGCGAGCCTATTGCGATTAACCAAGCAAAGTATCTAGCAAGTTAAGAGTCGACCAGTCGCTTGGAGATGTCCCAAAAACCGACTCGAACTTCGGTCCTAGTGTATTAGTTACTGTACTTAGAACTAATTTATTTTTCAGACACGGAATATACAGGAGACGGCTTTTTGGATACCGACTATGTTCGTGATGATCTTGCGTGGAACTGGTGACAGTCTGACCTGATCTGATCTAAAGACATGTAGATAAGTTCCAGTTAACTTATCTGGTAGTTTCCCTACTGGATACTGTGCATCAGGGTATCATATTACAATTAAGTATATTTATTTTTTATTTTTGAGCGTAACCCTAATTCTTTTTATACTATTAAAGTACCCGAAGTTATCTCTTAAAAAACTTTTAAACAAAAAAACAACCGCCTTCAAAAACTAAAAAGTGAAAAATAACTTTAGCTTTGGAAGTCGGTGGCTTTGGTTCTGTTTGTTGTTTTGTATTGCCACCGACTTCCAAAGCTAAAGTTATTTTTCACTTTTTAGTTTTTGAAGGCGGTTGTTTTTTTGTTTAAAAGTTTTTTATTTTTTGCTTTTTAGTATCAACTTCCTGTCATCCAAATCTATGAAGGAACTGTCATACTACGTAAATTAACTTAACACCACTAAAAAGTCATAAGAAAGCAGAATACTTATGCGATTTCGTTTACGTTTTGGAGGACCAATTTCCGAATACTACTGAATATATCTGTGTTACCCTTTCGAGTGTACACGCGTGATGTTATGTTGTGTGATGGTATAAACAATGCTTAGATATGATATAGCAACAATCGCGGTTAATCTGCTGTTATTTATTGAAGAGTTCCCTCGATTTCTACAAGATCCCATCATCAGATATTGAAATGGTGGCAATGTGACCACACGGGAAGCACCAGCTTTCAAATAAAAAAAGAATCATGACAATCGGTTCACCCAGTCGCGAAATTCGAGGTAACAAACATAAAAAAAAAATACAGTCGAATTGATAACCTCCTCCTTTTTTTGAAGTCGGTTAAAAAAGTCATCCGCATCGCTGTTCATGGGACAAGTGCTCAAAAGGCTGGCAGCCTTGCCACGTTGTATAGGAATGCTGATTTTTTAGCCCAAAAAAAGGCCAGCACTCTGGTCACTTAAAGAGTCGACTAGTCGCTTGAATAGATAGATTGTAGTATGGAATAACTAACATATAGGATACTTTTTATCTAAGGACAAACTTTGTGTGATGAGCATGATTGTTTGTTCTGTGTCTGGGTGTGATTTATCTATAATATGTATGTATTTATAAATTATATAAGTATGTATATCAGTTGTCTGGTTACCATAACACAAGCTTTGCATAGCTTGGGATCAGATAGCCGTGTGTGAGTTGTCCCAAGATATTTATTTATTTGTCTCGGGAAAATGTACGTTTCCCGACGGATATGTCAAATTGGACGCACACGGCGTCGCGGGCATAACCTAATGCTCAATATAAAAGGCGGAGGAACACCGAAGCAAAAATTGCTTAATTGTTTGTGGGATTAAAATTCAGTCTAACCAGATGCAGCTGAATACCAGTGTTTTACATGGAGCGACTGCCTATCTGACGTTCACAACCCAATTACTGGAAAACACGATACCTCTTGTTTAGACTGTTGTCAGACTTCTTGGCTTCTGACTACGACTTTCTAAGATCTACGAATGACAAGGTTGGGAATGGTGAGCCGGGAGCGAGGCAGACCACGAAGGCGATGGTGGGACAACTTGGTCGGCTTCCTTGAGAGTTAGCAAGACGTAGCGCAAAATCACGATAAATGAGAGAAATGGAGGGAAGGCTTTGCCGCGAGACAGCATGGGTTTTTTTTTTTAAGACGGGAAATTATCGAACACTTATTAACTTCCCCCGCCCTAGTGTCAGACTTTTACTGACTAAACCCGTCTATGTTCCTTCATGTGCCCTTTGCGTTCCGGGGGCGCGGTATCTCTTTCGAACAACCCGCAGCCCCGGCAGGCATCGGCCCTCAGTGGCCCCTTCCAAGTTTGCTGACATCTCTTTGAGGCGCGCGTGGAACACGAACGCGCCGTCGACACGGTAGACAGCATGGGCCAAGTTATAATAATAAAATGAAGAAAGAATTGGTGTTTCATTTTAAAATAAAAACTAATTTGAAAATGTACGTAATGTTCCTGAGTCCTTTGCGTGTTTTAACTAGGCTATCCTGTATTGTAAGCGACATAATGACACATATTTGCTATTACAAGACTTTAAGGGCGCTTTCAATTTAGACGATTGGTGCCGGACTGCTGCAGTCCGGGTATTGTACTGCGCACGGGCGGTTATGATTTTTCATACAAAATGTCTCGACGCAAAGTCACGGTAATATAATAATACAGTAGTGTAACTCGGCCGCATGACAGAAATAAATGCCTACAGCCGCGCGGTACGTAAACATGCGTTAGAGGCTGCCCGTCTCCAGTATTTTAATCTGTCTGCACCGCGCGCGCACCCCAGGATCGAGGCGCGTAGGTATAGCTCGCGTTTCGTCCGTTTGTATGAAGTTGGAGTACTGTATTATAATATTACCGTGGCAAAGTCGTGCGACAGCAGTGCAGCGCACGTCCGTATATGGAACGGCTGAGACACTGACAGGTTGTGTCAGTGTCTCAGCTCAGTCGTTGTTCGCTAGTGCTGTGAACGCATCGTGTTTCTTAGAAATTCGACCGGACTGCAGCCGCGTATCTCTTCAAATAAGACGATTTACGTCGTACTGCTGTCGTCCGGCAGCAGTACGGCTCATGGTCGTAACAACCGTGCGGCAGCAGTCCGGCACCAACCGTCTAAATTGAAAGCGCCCTAAAAGATTTTTTGTTTTAAGAAAGACCAATGGGCACTTTTGTATGAACCCTGGGTTTACGTCACAACAATGCTCAACAGTGCCATGTCATACGAAAGCTCTTAAAGTATACTTCATTTAATTTTATAGCAGCTAACTTCTGATCCAGCGCGAAAATGGTATTCTGGTACAATGTGTCATTTTTGTGTAAACCATGGGCCCATATTTCCACATTGTCCAACAGTGATGAACCCCATTATCATATGAAAGCTATATTTTATTATCAAAAAAATAAGGGACCCGTAAGAAAATCCGGTCATTGTGGCCATCTATTAGGGAGGTGTATGTCCAGCAGTGGACGTCGATCACCTGATATGATGATGATGAACAAAATCCACGCGGACACAAGAAGTCGATTGGCATAAACTAGTGGTGATCAACATTCGTGCCTTCTCTGTATAAGAATACTAGCGTTTGCCCGCGACTTCGTCCGCGTGGATTAATAGTTCCCATTCCCGGGGGATTTCCGGGATGAAAACTATCCTATGTCCTTTCTCGGATCCCAGACTATATCTGTACCAAATTTCATTGACATCGGTTCAGTGGTTTAGGCGTGAAGAAGAGACAGACAGACAGACAGAGTTACTTTCGCATTTATAATATTAGTACCTGATGTACTTGACCTACAGTGGGTCAATAATAGGCTGCTATCATTTTTATTATTTAAGCACTGCAGAACGGTGAAGTCACCATGTAATTGACATTCTGACTATACTTTTGCTAGGTATTGCGCTGATAAGGCGATACCGCGTGAGCATCAGTGCACCTACAAGCGACAATAACTCCGCACAAAATAGGTATTAAACTTTGATTGTATTTGCGTTCTCCAGCAATAAAATACTACCTTAGTCATACAAAATACTTACACACAGCTGTGCTTATGCTTTTATGTTTGATAAAGTATATTATTTTTTCTAAAAGGACTTTTTAATCGGAACAAAAATGTGTTACACTGTGAAAAACATTAAATTTGTAATTTTTCTACAACTATCTTGTAAGTTTTTATTACTAATATTTTTATGATAGGCTCGAACTGAGCCAATGGTTATTCCGAGCTCGAGAAAAGGGGTTGTTGTACATACGTCACATAGTAAACTCGCCACGAAAAAAAGTATGTGTAAATTCGTCACAAGTCTCAATATATTAATTTTGTTTGTTGTAAATTCGTCACATCGCCGGCGAACCAAGCGTTTTCAATGTCCTGTTCCTTTATATAAGTGCTAGTGCAGCACACATGGCTAAGTGCCTTTTCTGTTCTATGTCATTCAGGTGTAGGTCATGTGCTAAACTGGCAAGAGCTTAATAGCGTGTGCAAGAGTATCTTTAATTTCGAGCGCTAAAAATCAATAATGTTGGTTGCTATCGCTACATCAAGATAAATAAATGAGGATTTGTGTCAATTTTACTATAACCCTCATGCATCTGTGACGAATTTACATATATTTTAAATACATGTGACGAATATACTTTCAATGTACGATTTTTTCAAAATGTGGCGAATTTACTTTGTGAAGAATGTACAACAACCCGAGAAAAGAGACCGTTATTCTAAAAAATTTTTGAACAGACTTATTAATAGGGATGTTTATATTTTATTTCATGTATATTCATTCTGCCTTCATTTATAGACGTATTTTCAAAATTATTCTTTGGTTCGAAATAGATTTGTTCATGAAAAAATTACAGAATACTTATCAAAAGCAGTTTTATAGATTGGCTTTAAAATTTTAAACTAAAAGAAAAATGTCACGAACGTAACGAAATGTTGCTTTTTTGTCCCTTTTCAGTGGTGTTTATCTGTACCTACGCATTGTTACTGTTTCTTCATTAACCGACTTCAAAAAAAGGAGGATGTTATCAAATCGACTGTATTTTTTTTATGTTTGTTACCTCAAATTTACCGACTGGGTGAACCGATTGCCATGATTCTTTTTCAAATTCAAATTCAAATTCAAATCATTTATTTCAATTAGACCATGTACAGGCACTTTTGAATTGTCAAGAAGTTACAGTTAAAGTTGAAGCTAGTTGCTCGTTCCAAAACGTAGGTCTCTATGGAGAAGAACGAGCAAGAAACTCCATGGACACTCTTTTCTTTCAATTTGGTTTTTACAAAAACTTGGTTACAAAAATTGTGGTTGCTTCTATATGTGAAAACAATGAAGGTGAATATAAAACAATAAAATATAATAATAAAGATGTAAGCCATGGCAGCTAAGAGATGACCAATCCCAACTGACAGCACCCGTTCACGAGCATGACGCGTGCATCAGCACCATTTAGCTCGACCATCTTGAAGGGAACCGAACGATCCAATGCACGCGCCACCATCAGCGAGACATTAAAGTGAGCATGACAAAGCTCTCCACTGCCATGCTTAGTGTCCAACGCATACTTAGTAACTTAACAAATAAATTAAGGCTCCATGGTACTCACATTTACAATATTGAAATAAATTATGTTCAATTATACAAAGCTAAGGTTATCAGTGAACCTATTCAACGAATCAACTGTAGTATGTAAGAAAAAAGAAATAAGAATTATAATAACGGTAGACGTTATTAAAGTCAATAAAAAAGGTGCTTAAGAAAAACATAATTCCTTTTTGTAAAATATGCATATTAATTTGTGAGCCCGAGTGTCTGTGGAGCAGGACCAGCAGTAAGCCAAGCATTTTTATCATTTATATAGTCTTCTAATTTATAATATGCTTGACGACATAGTGTGCGTTTTATGCATGTTTTAAACTTTCTCTCATTTAGTTCGAGAATATTGAGTGGTATTTTATTATAAAATTTTACACAGTACCCCATAAAAGAAGTGTGTACTTTTGACAATCTAAAACTTGGCTGATCTAATTTGTTCCTATTTCTAGTATTATAATTATGTCTATCACCAACTTTATTAAAAAGATGAAGATTTTTCCGAACATACATAATGTTTTCATATATATATTGACAAGGCACCGTCATGATATTAATTTTTTTAAACAATTCTCTTAAAGATTCGCGTCTGCAAAGATTATAGATGGCTCTGACAGCCCTCTTTTGCAGAATAAAAATAGAATCTATATCTGCAGCCCGCCCCCAAAGCAAAATACCGTAAGACATGATGCTATGGAAGTAGCTGAAATAGACTAGTCTCGCGGTATCCACGTCTGCCAATTGTCGGATTTTTCTAACAGCGTAAGCAGCTGAACTTAGCCGCCCTGCAAGAGATGTTAAGTGAGGACCCCACTGCAGTTTTGAGTCGAGCGTAACTCCTAAGAAAACTGTCTTGTCGACGAATTCCAGTATGTCCTTATTCAATATAACGTTACATGCACTACTTCTAACGTTCGGTAACGCAAATCTAATGCATTTTGTTTTCTTCTCATTCAATACTAAGTTATTTATCGTAAACCAATTATGAACCTTAAGCATAGCGTTATTTACGTCGTCAAGGTGCTGTGCCCGTCTGTTTACATTAAAAATCAATGAAGTATCATCAGCAAATAACACCATTTTAGGTTGGTTTTTCAGTAAATGAGGTAAATCATTTATGTATACTAAAAAGAGGAACGGACCCAATATTGAACCCTGCGGAACCCCCATCTTTACTTTTAAGCCTGATGAATTTACACCATTTATTTGAACGTGCTGTAATCTATCATTTAAATACGATTTCAATAAGCTAAGGGCTAGTTGACCGAGGCCGTAATGTTCTAGCTTCAAGAGGAGCGTGTCGTGATTTACGCAATCAAATGCTTTTGAGAGGTCGCAAAAAATACCAATGGCATCCTGTGAGTCCTCCCATGCATCAAAGATGTGCTTAATTAAAGTCACACCGGCGTCTGTAGTACAACGTCCTCTGGTGAAACCATACTGTTGATCGTGTAAGATGTTATTACAGTTAAAATGATTAAGCATTTGATTGAGGATCACTTTTTCAAACACCTTGCTGAAAACCGGCAAAACCGAAACAGGTCTATAATTATTGGTGTCTTTGCTATCCCCGGATTTAAATAGGGGTACAACTTTGCTGTGCTTCATTAATGTCGGAAAGACCCCTTGATCTATACACAAGTTAAATATTAAAGCTAAATAGGGTGCAACTGTCTCAATAATAGATTTACACACATTAGTGGACATGCCCCACATATCCTCTGTAACCTTGATCTTAAGTTGTTTGAAAGCCTTTAGAACATCCACAGGGTTAATATGATTGAATTTAAACTCCTTAGGGCAGGCTGAAACATTCGCTCTCAATAAATCTATAGCAAGTGCAGGCGAGGAGTCTAAGGTTTCTGTAGTTTTAATTGGGATATTTGTAAAGAATGTTGCAAATTCCTGAGCCACATCGATATTATTGCTTATGCGACGACCTCGGGAAGTCTCCAGAGTATAATCAGTATTATGTTTTTTGTTTCTATTTGTTTCACTATTGATAATTTTCCAGACCGTTTTTATTTTATTATCGGCTGATTTTACCTTGTTTCTAATGTACAAGGCTTTAGCTGATTTACACGTATTTTTAAAAATTTTTGAGTAATTAGCAACATACTTATTAAAAGTTTCCGTGTTTACATAAGGCTTAAGGCCATACAGCTCAAACAGTCTTTCCCTACTTTTCCGGATACCTTTAGTCGCCCAATCACTAAATAAAAATTTAGGGCAAATTGTTTTAGTAGTTTTCTTAAAAATATTGTTAAATTCCGATTGAACAATTGAAAAAAAATCTTCATATAAAGAATCACCATTATTAATACTAAGGCCCTGAACACATAACTTACTAATTAGAGTGCTATTAAATTTATTTAGATTACCAGATGTTATTGGTCTTGATTGTATCTGCACTTTTTGTAATGATGTTTTGTACTCAAAAGAAACAGTTTGTCCGCTGTGATCAGACGGAAGATAATTTACTATAGCTTTATCTAAGTAGGTGCAGCAGCAAAAAACATTATCAATACATGTAGCAGTAGTCGAAGTTATTCGAGTTGGTTCTAGAAAAACATTTGATAGGTTGAAAGATTTAAAAAGACTTATTAATCTACTGCTAATTGAATTATTTTCTAGAATATTGATATTAAAATCACCACAGATTATTACTGATTTATTACCAGTTGTAAGTTTAGACAAAGCATCTTCCATTACAGTTTCAAAAATAGAGTAATTTTGGTAATTTGGGGGTCTGTAGACGCACACTATAACATGCTTATCTAGCTCAACACAGGACAGCTCAATAATATGTTCAACCGAAAGTTCAACTATGTCTTTGCGTGGCTTAGATTTAATAGTATTTTTAATTAAGATTAGTGAACCACCACGCAACATGGATTTTCGATTGAAACAACTGCCCACAGTATAATTATCATAATTAATTAACATTTCATAATCTTTTAACCAATGTTCAGTAAAACAAATAATGTCGAACATTGTCTTTTCTAAAAACAGCTCAATTACTAATTGCTTGGAAGAAAAACCTTGAATATTTTGATGAAATATTTTTAAGGAATGTTGTTTAGCCCCTTTTTTACAATTTGGCAAGTGATTGCTAGGAGGTACCTTTTTATCGATAATTTTAAATAAATTGTTACTGGTACCTTCTGTTGTCTTAATAACTAGTTTAAAATATTATTTGTGGGTACCACCCTAACATTAGTATTATTACTAAATATTGTGGTGCAAATTGTAGAAGACTTCGACATACTAATTATGTCTGAGTTTATATTAAAAGCTAATAGCCAAGCTATCTGACGTCTAAATCTAATAGGCAGATACGCTGTATCCCTAGTCGATCCCAATTTTTCAACAAAACAGTTGATGTCTAAAAACATAAGCTTGTCACTATGGTGACTAACTAGAAATTGAATGTGATTATTCAACATATGAATGTTATTATTTTGCTTGTTTGAGAGATGCTCAAAGTAAGGAAACGCATTTTATTTGAACGCTGATGCTTCCCGTGTCCCATTGTCACCATTTCAATATCTGATGATGGGATCTTGCAGAAATCGAGGGAACTCTTCAATAAATAAAAGCAGATCAACCGCGATTATTGCTATAGCATATCTAAGCATTGTTTACACCATCACACAACATAACATCACGCGTGTACACTCGAAAGGGTAACACAGATATATTCAGTAGTATTCGAAAATTTGTCCTCCAAGTAAACGAAATCGCATAAGTATTCTGTTTTCTTATGACTTTTTAGTGATGTCAAGTTAATTTACGTAGTATGACAGTTCCTTCATGAATTTGGATGACAGGAAGTTGATACTAAAAAGCAAAAAATAAAAAAAACTTTTAAACAAAAAAACAACGGTCGGAGGCAATACAAAACAACAAATACAACCAACGCCGACGACTTCCAAAGCTAAAGTTATTTTTCACTTTTTAGTTTTTGAAGGTGGTTGTTTTTTTTTGTTTAAAAGTTTTTTTATTTTTATCATCCAAAACATGAACTTTTTAGTAGGTACTAATTAAGACAATGCAAAATATTTTTATTATTATATTTTTTCTTATTTACCATAAAAATGTTTACATTTATAAAGTTATAAAATGATGGGATGTTTTGATTTACTTCAAAGAGCTTAAAAAAAGGATCGCCTTTAAAAAAAACTAAATACCTATTTGGAAACCAAAACAGTGATGTCCAAGATATTCGTAGATCGCTTCGGGAGGTACCTGCCCCTGTAGCCATGTAACAAACGATAAACACAAACGCTGAGTAGGCTTTAATAGATCTTCAACTTTATGTGCTTGGTTTTAAGTTGAAGATCTAGTGAAGATTGCATAGCGTTTTCGTTCTTTCCAGTCGCTAACGCTTAGAAATCTTTAATAGATTTTCAACTTAAGGCTCTGGGGTATAAAGTTGAAAATCTATTGGTACCTACCGAGCGTTTACGATTATCGTTTGCGACTTGGCTAGGGGGGCTGTTGTATATACAGGGCCTTGGCAGAGCGGCTAATTGCCTTGAATTTGTATAAGTTTGATGTGCTAACTGTCTCGTTAGCCTAGTGGTCCTAAACGCGACTGCTATGCTAGAGGTCTTGGGTTCGATTCCCAGGTCGAGCAAAAAATGTTATTAGGTTTTTCTATGAAATTCTTAGTAGCAGCTCGGAGTTAGGATTTGTGCCCGGCTAAGGCAATAGGCTCGCCCCCTATTACATGGGACCGAAACATACCGGCGAACTGTAGGTGAACATTGGTACACCTATGCCGAACTCTTCCTACCCATTGCCTGCAATAGTATGTATGTATGATGTGCTATACAATTAATTCGTTAATTAGTTTCAGGGCTATATAAATGTCAAGTATACGACCCATATTTTAATGATAACATCCGCCGTCAGATGGTTGCTGACGGTGTTAATTTCGTAGCACCAACGGGAGGAGTAGGTCCACAAACTTCCCATCCACCAAAGTAATTATCATGAAATATTTACTAAATAAAAACATAATAAAAAGGAAAGGATCGTAGCAGGTGGCGTTCTGTGTTTTCTGCTACACCCATGGGAAAAAGGCGTGAATTTATGTAAAAACGTATGTATGTAAAAACATAATGTTAAAAAGGAGCTAAGTTCGGGAACAACAACTTTCGGGGTTGTGCCAAGTTCTGTACATATTTCCTTTAATCGTAATTGGAGGACTAAATTTTAATGTGCAATGTTCCTCAATTAATTTAAATTATGTGGAAAAATAGATAAAGTATTTTATTTGTAAATGCTGTAATTTTTTTTTTATAAGTACTAACTTCATTGTTTGCTTCTTTTCGTTCTGAACTTGGCTGTACATTATGTCAAGAAAGTACCGGGTATAGATCTTTTAAACAGCTAATTTAAAAGGATTGTCTAAATTGTTTTTGATGCTAAGAGTCAGTTTACACCGAGACGCGACGCTGCGCGCATCTTTTAATAGAGCTACTCAAAATATAACTTTATTTACTAAATGAAAGGTACACATTTCACCGCTTGACTAGTACCGTAAGATTTGAATTGCTTGCAAAAACTCAATATTGCGTAAAGGTTGCTGAAGACATGTTATGTTTGGCTACAATGTCGCGATAACGCGAAGATTTCCGTTGTCATTTTCGTATCTATGATAAATTTGTAGTTATTGATACTACTTGGGCCCAATAGATAGCCACGTTTATTGCCATCGTATTGGCAATACAATAAATCGGATGATTCATAAATATTTTGTTTTTTATTGAAAAATTCCCCGTACTTTCTTGACACATTAGTATATCTAGATTTTACCACCCGGCTAATAAACTAACTATAGTACGATATACGGTTCGGAAGTTAGCTGCGAGTGCAAGTTTGCACAGTACGTGGATTATGTAAAATTCAGACATGAACTCGCATCTCAAGTCGCTATTCAATGACATCAAATATTCAATTCAATTGGAATTACCGTATAGAATGCCACTGCTGGTTTATTCGAGTCAATAATAATTTAGGCTCCTTAGAATGATTTCTAGATATACATGTATTCTATAGAAATAATTGAATGGAGCTTAAAGTATTATTGACTTGAATAAACCTGCGCGAATCTAGTTTTGCTTTTAGGGATCCGTTTCTGCTGCTGTCTTTTTCTAGGTGGGTGTAATATTCTATAAGAATCTTTTTTCCGCAGGGTATCAAAAAGGACTTTTACTACACCAAAACGAGCAAAACGAACAACACCCACGTACGCATCCAAGAGCCATTGGTGTGACAATATAGTAATAGATTGCTTGCACGTATACGAGTAATGTTTAGATGTTTATTATTATTTATTAATTACTTTACTTAACGAGCTATGGATAGGGCTATGCTCGGAGTCTCTCTGCGAGATCGAATCAGGAATAAGAAGATCCGCAGACGAAACAAAATTACCGACATAGCCCAGCGAATCAGCAAGTTGAAATGGCAGTGGGCAGGGCACATAGCACGCAGATATGATGGCCGATGGGGCCGAAAGGTCTTCGAATGGAGACCACGCACGTAAGCGCAGCGTAGGACGTCCACCCACAAGGTGGACGGACGACCTGATTAAGACTGCAGGAAGACGATGGATGCAGGCCGCTTGCAACCAAACTTTTCGCTAATCAATGGGGGAGGCCTATGTCCAGCAGTGGACGTCCTGTGACTGATATGATGATGATGATGATGATGATAATTAATTACTTTTCTGGCCCAGTGGTTAAGGCGCTCGCCTCGCATGCTTGGGGTTGCGGGTACGACAACGGCTAAGTACGGCTAGAAGTCTGACAACCAGTCTAACCAAGAGGTATCGTGTTGCCCAGTTACTGGGTTGTGGAGGTCAGATAGGCAGTCGCTCCATGTAAAACACTGGTATTCAGCTGCATCCGGTTAGACTGGAAGCCGACCCCAACATAGTTGGGAAAAGGCTAAGCAGATGATGATGACTTTATTTTAGAATATTATCTTGAACATCACTAACATCGGCGAAGGAAAACATTGTGAGGAAAGCTAGACTTATAATAAATTCACGTCTAAACTTGATGGCACGGTTGGCGCATTGACTGAGCGATCGGCTGCTGCGCTGCGTGTCGCAGGTTCGATTCCCGCACGGAACAAATATTTGTATGGTCTGCAGTTAGTTGTTCCGGGTCCGGCTGTTTGTGTATGTGATTTTATATGCCAGGGTTTATTTTACATCCACCATCCATGTATTTCCTTTGATATTGGTGTCGATTCTGTTATGCACAAGCTAAACTTAATTTAGACTATTTCTATCTTGGGCCTGTTGGTCTAGTGGTTAGTGGCCCTGACTGCTAAGCCGGAGGTCGTGGGTTCGATTCCCACCCAGGACAAACTTTGTGTGATGAGCATGATTGTTTGTTCTGTGTCTGGGTGTGATTTATCTATAATATGTATGTATTTATAAATTATATAAGTATGTTTATCAGTTGTCTGGTTACCATAACACAAGCTCTGCTTAGCATGGGATCAGATAGCCGTGTGTGAGTTTGTCCCAAGATATTTATTTATTTATTTATTATTTATTTATTTATCTTTTTCTTTCCAATCAAACAAGAAAGGGACGGACGTGAATAAGACTTGTCAATTTTAGTTGAACTAAAACCTCTATACAATTATAATTGGCACGTCAGAACGTGTTGATTAAAAACATGGAAAAGTTCAAGGCAAAACTAATTCGACATCTCTAACTTAGTTCTAAGGTATCACCGTCCTTTTCTTTCGCTGTATATTAGTAAGAGATGTCAATTCTCTAATTTTAGTTTAGTTTGTGAACAAGGGAATCGGCACCATTGTGCTCAATAATTAGGATTAAAAAATCTAAAATATTAATCGACTTTTGTTGCTGACTGTACTTATGGCAGTGCATTTTTTGTTTCAGCACTGGCAAAGTTTGCGGACGTACGGTGTACTTCTCTTATCAGCCATTTCCAAGTTATTGCATGTTGGAATATGTTAACTGCAGAGAAGGATATGACAGTACTTATCTATGTCAACATGTTTTATTCATCGACTAGCTTATGCCCCACGAGTTCGTCCGCTTGAATATCGATTATCTGCGGAGTTTATTTTTCTGAAGCCATAATTATATTTTTAGTTTTTTTTAATTATCGGTAGCCTAGTGGTCCTAAGCATGACTGCTACGCTAGAGGCCCTGGGTTCATTCGCACCAATGTACACCCACAGTTCGCGGGTACATTTAGGTCCCATGTTATAGGGGGCATTGCCATTAACCGGGCATAAATCCAAACTCCGCGCTGCTACTAAGAATTTCATAGAAAAACCCAATAACACTTTTTGCTCGACCTGGGAATCGAACCCAGGACCTCTAGCGTAGCAGTCGTGCTCAGGACCACTAGGCTAACGAGGCAGTTAAGCAATCATATTTTCTAGTTTCGTAATTATACTTGCACAATATAGAAAAACTAACGAAAGGCAAAAAATATCACATGTCCTTAAACAAACACACATTGCCTTTTCATGTGAAAAATGATCATAGCTCAAAACTATTATTCTTTTTGTACATTTTTAACACCTTATAAATAGCCTATAATACTGTTTCACAAAAATCTGCCTATTATTATACAAAAAGATTGTTTCTTATCCGACTGGGAGTTCTAGAGATTAGCACGTTTGGACAAACCAATAAACAAAAAAGCTCTTCTGCTTTTTTTGTTTATTTTTTCGGCCTAAGAGTCTGCTCCCGACCGAAAATCGGTCCGATAATCAGCCCGATTCTCGGCCGTTTCTTCTAGCCGGCGAAGAAATCTGTCAAAAAAACGGCCCGATAATCGAGCTGATTTTATCCGTCGTGGGGGCAGACCCTTATTATACCTATTAGTATAGATTTTTTCATTATTTACAGCGTGGCAAATTGCCTACACTGGCGCATGCTTAAAACAACATACTGTTCAATATTATGGTGGTAAGTACTTTTTCTTTGATACTACTTATTCATTTAAACTTTATGCAACAATAAGCAAAAAGGCGGACTTACTGCCCAAGTCCTTCAATTGTGGTTTGAGCGTTTCATAGTTACTACATCCATACAAAAGTATTCCCGATTTTTCTCTTTGGATTTCGAGCCTAGAGCAATTATACTTAATAATTAATAAGTAGCCATGTTTTTGGATAAACTGGTAGAAAATGCCCAAGGCATTGTTTAAGTCCGCCTTTGTTCGATGTACTTTAACATTTGTGCATGAAGTTCTAATAAATAAATAAACTAATATTTACAGAAGTTATGACGAACCAAATATTAATAAAAATGCCCATTTGAAACAGCCCCCAATAATTGAGTTTGAATAAGCGTTTGGTAAACAAATCTAACGGCTTGAAACAAAAAGAAACGGCACGGTCAGGCGTAGTCTATTTCCTTGCCGTAGGTTTAGTGTTTTTTTTTAATCGGTTATGATTTGGAGTAGAAATAATCAGGATTAAAAAACATAGATTTTGATGATTTTTGTTCGCTAAAATCGTTCTGACTTACGGTTATCTTCCATGCGGAAGCAGCAGCATATTGCATACTACTTTTCTCAGTGGCAATTCCTCTAGCAAAAAATTATAAGGCAGAGTTTGCTTGAGTGTACAATGATTATTGACATCAAAAATAATACATTAAGATCTCTTCTGATAGCCTATCTATACAAGGTGTCCCAGTTGCAGTTAAGGAGCTAGACGTTTTTTTAAACATAACTGAGAATTATAGGTACCTGGCTTCGAAATAAATATATACCATCACGCCTGTATTCGAAATTATATATTATTATTATAAATTATTATTATTCTGTATTATTATTGTATTGTGTTTTCGAAAATTGGAAATAACGGAAGTTTAAAAAGTTTTTTTTTTATTCGCTATGGGTATGCTCTTGACTCTAGTCTTGGTCAAAGGTGACATAGAGAAAGTCTACGATGAATTAGAAAAATTTAAAGTGAAAATTAACGAAATCTCAACTCAGATAATAGTTTATCAATTTTGTTTAAAGAAACATCTAGCTCCTAAACTAGATACTGGGTCACTTTGTACGTTTTTATAACTATGTTACCCTCAACAATCATGGCCTTTTTTTTCAGACTACTTCTACCATGATGACTGGTTCTTGGACGATTACTACATCATAGATGATTATGAACACGAATCTGATGCTCCTGATAACGAGAATATCGATACCGATAGTATGAAATTAACTAAATGACAAAACTAAGGTTTTCAGGAGAGCAAATATAAGATATTAATCCCTCAAAACTGACTATAATTTTTTAACAATATGTTTCATGTAAAAAGGGTCTAGGACAAAGTTTCTTAGATTTCTTCGTTCTTTGAAGCTAAAATAGCAGAAACTCAATAACGCCTACAGTTTCGAAGATAATAATTATTAAATAATCTATACATATACTCGTAATGATGAATACGAATGATATAGTTAGAAGTATATTTGTATACTTAGTATAGTAACCTTGTATAGCGTGCGGGCTGTGTGTAGGTGCACACATTTTTATAGTGTTTAAAGCAACGGTCATTAGTATGATTAAAAATATTTGTTGATACTTGAAACACTTTTATTTTCTCATATAAAAGGCCCTGTGGTAAGCAACTCTTTAGGTGATTGAGGGGGTGAAGCAGGGGAAGATAGCTCCGCCCACTGCGGGGTGGACTTTGTGACAGCACGAGCTTATGGCCCTACCGTCCTTTAGATCCGTAAAAAGGTTACATTCTATAGCTTACTCCACATTAACGGCTGGATGAAAAGATTGGAAAAAAAAAATATTTATTGTAGATTCATGTACAACAATGTGATTAATATTTTGTTTTTTTCGTATGATTTTTTGTTTTGCCGTAAAAAAATACTACTTCTTCTTGACTATTTCTTCTAAACGGCTTAGAAGTTTAAAAATATTTTTACATAGAAAAATTGGTGGTACAATGTGCTACTAAATCAACGTTACTCATGTTAATCAATCAATATTTTGTAAAGAAAATATTCAATAATGAGACTCTCACATTAAAAAGTACAGTGGGGCTCGGAGCGAGCGTGTGCGTTTAGCTCCGCCCAGACGCTCAAGGTTATTGAGACTACTATACACCGGGAGTGATATGAAGTTTCGAATGACGTTATTGCGAAGCACGCTATTTCGAAAAAAAATAAGAGTGGTACGCTATTTCGAAAACACATTAAGTCGAAAACCGCTATATCGAATGACGCTACTGCGACGCACGCTATTTCGAAAAACATTAAGAGTTGTACGCGAGTTCGAAAATACATATTGAAAACCGCTATATCGAATGACGTTGTCGAAAACACACTAATTCGAAAAACTGTTTGAATGGTACGCTAGTACGTCTAAGTAAATAAGTCGTAAGTCTTGGTATCGAAATCCACTGTTGCGAATAGCATATCCAATCTGAATTTGTCTGGGGATCGAACTCGCGACCCCGATAAAGCCTTATTTTTGTATTGGGTTTGGGAAACAAAATTATAGGTGGTATACTCATTACCAAAAATAACAAAATTGAAGATTCTATCAAGTCAATATAGATTAGTATCAAAAGCTCTTATAAATTCAATACGTTGTATAGGCTTAGCCTATACCAATCTATTGAATTTTAGAGTCCGATCCCCAGACCATTCAATCAGTTTTTCGAATTAGTGTGTTTACGACAACGTCATTCGATATAGCGGTTTTCTATTATGTGTTTTCGAACTGGCGTACCACTCTTATTTTTTTTCGAAATAGCGTGCGTCGCAGTAGCGTCATTCGATATAGCGGTTTTCGACTTAATGTGTTTTCGAAATAGCGTACCACTCTTATTTTTTTTCGAAATAGCGTACTTCGCAATAACGTCATTCGAAACTTCATATCACTCCCCTATACACCAGCTTATGGCGATTCGCACACTACCTCGCGCTACGCTCCGTGGTGCGTGGCGACGGAGCTCTGGCGATCTGCAACACTGCGAGTGAACGCGTTTTCTGTGTGTTGGACTACGCGTGTTTTCTATACAAACACAGATTGCAAACAACGTGCTCCCGCGCTACGCTTCGTGATGCGGGGCAGTGTGCAAATCGCCTAAGACAGCACGTGCGGTCCGATTCTGGTGCAATCCATATTCTGACGTAAGATAATAACATCAGCTATCTGCCAGTGAAAATAAAAATTATACAAGGCGTTGATTTGTTAACTATGCTCGTGATTCCTAACACGAATCAATAATAAAATAAATTGGTTATGAAAAAAAAAACTTTATTTTCAAATTCGAGCTAGCCATCTCGCCAGAGGGTTTAAGCACTATGTACACATTGATGTAGCCGCGCGACAACTCTCGCATACGCAACTGGGCGATTCTAATTTTTGCAAGAGGTGTATTATGAAATACTGTTATTTAATAGTTAGAACTAAAAACAACAAGTTTTTATTAAATATTGACCAGGTATCGTAATTATATTTGATTACTTCTTTTTTTATGACGAGCTCCTAAAATTTGACAAGGATGCAACACAACACCTTATATAATAGGCTGCTATTATTATTTGAGTTTTTCTTAAATGTACTTACCCATATAAGTTGGTAATAATTTTAGATTGAAACAGTGTCCCAAATGGATTGCTACAAAAGCTATAGAAAAAAATGTCTCATTACTAGTTATCTATCTTGTGTAAAGGCAGATTTAGACAGGGTCAGTGCACAAGTCAGTTGTAGGCGCCAGTGCCCGCGCCTAGACTGACTTCTAAATATTCATGTGCGAATTTACAAGTCAGCGCTGACTTCCCGCCACTGTACTGACTTGAAATTAATTTATACGGGTTTTTTTTTTGGGTCAGCACTGACTTGTCTTGATTTCGGCGCCAGTCACTGACCCTGTCTACATCTGCCTTAGAGGACATCAACCCTTAACTGAAACCATGAATTGTCTATTCTGGACTAACTATCAGACAACAAGATTTTTTATAGAACAACTACAACTCTGTCTACCGCATACGCAACTGGGTGATTCTGAATTTTGCAAGAGGAGTATTCTGGAATACTGTTATTTGATAGTTGCAACTAAAAGTACAAGTATTTATTAGATATTGGCCAGGTATCGTAATTATATTTGATTACTTCTATTTTTTTATGACAAGCTGCTAAAATTTGATGAGGATGCAAATCAACAGCTTGTATGATACTTTTTATTCCGGAAAGAAGCACGGTTCCCGTAGGATAAGATATCAAATTTAACGCGGGCGCAGTGGCCTGCAGAAGCTAGTAATATATTAAGGTAATCAAAATTACAACCAAGTCTTTCGAGCGATAAGTTTTTATTCCAATCAACAATACCAATACAAATAACCAAAATTAAAATGTCTGTGTGTATATAATTATAACATCACGCATGTATTCCCCGAAGGGTTAGGCAGAGGTGTACCAATTTACACCCACAGTTCGCCGGTATATTTAGGTCCCATGTGATAGGGGGCGAGCCTATTGTCATTAACCGGGCACAAATCCAAACTCCGAGCTGCTACTGAGTATTTCATAGAAAAACCCAATAACACTTTTTGCTCAACGTGGGAATCGAACCCAGGTCCTCTAGCGTAGCAGTCGTTCTTAGGACCACTAAGCTAACGAGGCAGCTCTGTGTGTAATGAAAGAATATAACAGTTTTTATGAGTGTTTAAAAATCAAAGATAACCATTCTTTTTACATTTGGTGCGTCTTTTTGTTCCAGCTAATCTCCAAAACGGCTGTACTGATTTTTACGGAACTTTCACTGACACAGTTTAAGTTATAAAGAGTAACCAAGGCGTATACTTTTATTTTTCAGGTAAATTAGGATTTCAACTCCGCCAATGAACAACATTTCTGCAGACGAAGTCGCAGGCTAAAGCTAGTATGAAAATGAAATTGAAGTTAGGTAATAAATAACTGGCTTTAAATTCTCTAGTTCATACTCTTTAATCTATTGCAATGCATTTTATCTTACAATACAATTTCAAACATAGTTTTTATTATATGTTCTTTCGAAAAGGACGTCTAACTAAGACTAATTCAAAAAGTAAAATATGTTTACGTTCGAACTTGAAATTTTTCAGAATTCTTCAAGCATTAGTATTCCTTTGTAAGTATTCGATTTTTTACAATACATGTCAACATAAACTAACGCCTTTTTCCCATACAAAAAAATTAGGACCTTACCTTGGATTGTGCCTTAGAAGTATGGGAGTTTCTAATTATTCAATAATTCCCCAGCCTCAAACAAGCGTTCACCGAGTTGGTGTTGTGACAGCTTATATTATTATCAAGTATCTTTCAGCATATACCAAGATCCGCATAAAGCGACCGAATTGGTCATCGAAACTTTATCTGCCCCCTAGCCAAGTCACAAACGATAATCGTAAACGCTGGGTAGGTACATACCAATAGATTTTCAACTTAATATCCAAGAGCCTTAAGTTGAAAATCTATTAAAGATTTCTAAGCGTTAGCGACTGGAACGAACGAAAACGCTATGCAATCTTCATTAGATCTTCAACTTAAAACCAAGCACATAAAGTTGAAGATCTATTAAAGCGTACTCAGCATTTGCGTTTATCGTTTGTGACTTGGCTAGGGGGGCTAAAATCAGGCGAAAGAGCAGTGACCAGGTTACCATCCCCAATAGACGACAGACTATCCAACCATGGCTAAGCTAATTCCTCTTTGTTCTGTTGCTAGTATTTGCAAATGCCCCGTCTTGACTCCAGTAGCGTTGCCATCTGCCCGGATAAAGCCGGCCAGTGTAGGCTTTTTGACCTCTTGTCCGGCCATATTTGACTGCGTCCGGCCCGTCCGGCTTTTGTTAGGCTTTTTATACTATCGATTAATTCTTTTTACTAGGAAAACAAGAGGATCCTGGCTTTAAACGACTGTTGTGTCGCTGAGTAACATAATATGTATTGATACTCAGACTTCCTCGCTCTGTGCGAGCATTATTTTTCAATAGGCACGATGCAAATCTCGAGAACTTATGCTCGTTAATTGGCCAGCAATGAACAAAAAAAAGGAATAGTTAATGTCCAGAAACCATCGCCAAAATGTTGAAAGTCGAATAGATTGTGAGACATGTAAACAGAAACAGATATAGTTAACCGATTTCCTTAAAAAAAAAGTACCTGTATTAAAAATCCCTTTATTCCGGCTTTGGAATTCAAAAGTCCGGCTTTTTTGACGTATAAGTCCGGCTTTTTTATTTTTAAAGATGGCAACCGTCCAAGTGAAACTGTTAAATACCTTGGTGTTGATATCGACGAAAATCGAAATAGGAAACGACATATTAATAATCTATAATTACGCATTCGTAAACTAATACCGACTTAAAACAAAATCAGGAATTTAAAAGGCAGATCTACTAATAAAACTGTTTATTTTGTATCCTATGGAGTCTTTTCAAAAATAGAAAGGGCTGATAGATGTATACTAAAAGTACCTAATTAATTTAAAAAAAAAAAACACATATCCTACAACTGCGTTGTACAAAGTGTTTAAAGTACTAAATATTCGCCAACTTTCATTCAAAAAATAGTTCTAAGACAACATTGCTATAAAAAAACTTGTTACCAAGTCTCTCAAAAGGGTGCATGAGGTATATGACGTCCCATCATGCCAAAGTACTTTTGCGCAGTGTTTCTTTTATATCTTGGCCCTCCTATTGTACAATCGTATAAGTAAAATTGAACCTCTTAAAGATATGATGAGATTTGTGTGAAGAAGGGCAGTCGATGAGTTTGTCTATTATATCTATCGTATTTACCAACACGCCTGTATTCCCCGAAGGGTTAGGCAGAGGTGTACCAAATGTACACCCACAGTTCGCCAGTATATTTAGGTCCCATGTAATAGGGGGCGAGCCTATTGCCATTAACCGGGCACAAATCCAAACTCCGAGCTGCTACCGAGAATTTCGTAGAAAAACCCAATAACACTTTTTGCTCGACATGGGAATCAAACCCAGGAACTCTAGCGTAGCAGTAGTGCTTAGGACCACTATCCACTATCTATCTTATTTAATTATCTTTTTATTTCTAGCATTATTCAATGATGGTGAGAGCGAGGAGGTGCACGCGTCGCAAGAAACAAGTCCACGAATGCACTACACGGCACTACCAGTAGTAACCGCTCCACCTTATAATCCAGCTTTAGATCAAGCACAGTAGGTTGAATGCTTTACTGTACAGTTACCAACATAAATTGGTGCTCGATTTATTTAGACACTACACTGAGTACACTGGGTACACTGAGTGAATTTACACGAGCCGTCTATTTTATATTATCTCACAGTTAATATAATAATACATTATATATTATAATACATTATTAATGTCTGTTTGTTTGCAGAAAAACGATGAAAAGGAAAACAACAAAACGTTACCGCACAATAAACGATTGGTTTTCACCACCGGACCCTTGCGAAATCCTAGCCCTTAACTGTTTGAGAGCCTACCAGTATGTTATTTCTAAAGTTCCCTTCACAAGAGACCCCTTCATTAAGGGTCTTACTTATATAAATAACGCTTATTAACACTTAGCTACCTCTCAATTGACTAACTGAACGATGAAACACTATTTTAATCTGCCAACACTTAGACGGTCAGCATAGAGCATGACCAAATTATTCGCCTAAAGAACAAAATCGAACGAACAATTGAGCAAATAATACGTAATAATGATTGTCAAAATTTTCATGTTGATCCATTGAACAAAAATGACATTGTCACCGCGGATTGAAGCCCGCCATCTTACTTCTGAACTATAGGTACTTAACAACGGGTCGCCGCTTTTTAAATTTTCTGTCACTTAGCTAGTGTATAACAACATCTAAAAAGCTTCTAAAGTCTTAAAGCTGATTAACGTTTATAGGCAAGATTTTTCACCTGAGACACCGTTGAAAGTGATTGCTTTGTGAAAAATACTTGATTTTTAGTCAAGGATTTAATAGTTAATCAATTAACAAGTAGCTAAGTATTATTTAGCGTTATTTTTATAAGTAAGGCTGTAAGTCTACGCTAACCATCCATCTATTCGTCTCTCTGTTAGCGGGCTGTATCGCATGAACCGTAGTTGATGTACAACATTATAATTAGTAGTTAATTAGTAGTTATTAATTAGTAGTTGATGTATAACGAAATCGAATATTCTGCTTTCTTATGACTTTTTAGTGGTGTCTCGTTAATTTACATAACATGACAGTTTCTTCATAGATTTGGATGACAGGAAGTTGATACTAAAAAGCGAGAAATAAAAAACTTTTTTTCTTTCAGAACTTCAAGAGTATGCGCCCGATCAGTTTATTGGATGTATCATACTTTCAAGAACTATTGCATGTTAGATTACGTGAACTGCAGGCTAAGATATGACAGTACGTATTTAATGATTTTTTCGCGATTTGACATTGAGTGACCAGTATCATTTTGCAAGCCACATGAGATGCCCGCGCGTGTGGGCAGGATAGCAACAGAATGTCGGCTTGCGAGCGAAGTACGCGTAAGTTTGGCAACAATGCAAATAATTTATGATTTTATTCGGTAAATCTCGAAACTAACAGCGGGGCACACGATCCAGGGGGGGGGGGGGGGGGTTGGGCAAATTTCACCACTTTGGAAGTGTCTCTTGACGGACAGACAGAAAGACAGACATGGAGAATCTTTAAGGGTTCAGTTTTTTGTCATTTGGCTACGGAACCCTAAAAATGGTTAAAATCGGTACAGTAGTTTCGGAGCCAGTTCGGTACAAATAAACTAACAAAAAAATATTTTCTCTTTATATGTAGTAGGTATACGTGGTGTAAGGACATTAAAGGCGCGGGCCCACCGCGGCTCACGGAGAAGCTACGCACGTGTATTAAGCTCCCCTTTGTAAGAAAATGTATGTGGTTGTGTCCACTGCAACACACGGAGAGGCTACGCATGAATTGACGTCATTGATACGTGCGTGACTTGCTCGAATAGGCGGTTACACAGCTTAACGCTGTGGACGTGGGTCTACGTTTCCACTGGAGTATACGAATATGACCCACGACTATGTACAGCTCGCTTATCGCTTACTAAGTACAGTCTCCTCTGTCTCTGACTATTATAGAGTTATCTGTGAGCCTCTCCGTGCGCCGTGGCACGCTATACATAGTCTTCGTGTACTCCAGTGGAAACGTAGACCCACGTTGTCAAACAAATTAATACACGCAGCTAAAATGTGCGGTGGGCCCGTGCTTTTATCCCTAAACTTCGCTAGAGCACTTCTTCTTTATCGTGTGGGCAGTAAGGTCCCGGCAGGCATTTGGCCCTTAGTGGCCCCTTCCATTGGCTGACACCTCTGTGCGCGGAACATTAACGCGCCGTCGACACGGTCGTTAGTTAATAACGTACGGACGGTGAGCTACCCATTGCTCACCGTCCACAGACCGTGCCTACGGTATCCGCCAGCGGGAGGCGCAATGGTGCCGTTATTGGCAATACCAGTGTCAGAGTTTCTAAACCGCCTTAAGGGCCTCTGACATGGTTACCAATGTCTGTGATGTCCAAGATAAACTTAGAAAGCACATATCAATTACAAAAAGTCACTTTGGTACTTGCCTGTGCCCGGTTGCAAACCCACACCTTCGTGCATGAGAGGTGGGCGCCTTAACCACTAGGCCATCACAAGACTAGTGCACTTAGAACACTATTTTGGCTTCAGAACAAGTGGAATTTCTAGCAGGATTTTTTTTTCATTTTTCCCTTTTTTCGGCAGATTAAGTTTGACAAATTGGACAGTTGCTTTTTAAGTTGTCACTAATGGCAATAACGATATTTGTTCACTAAAAACAAAGGAAAAATATTTTTTTACCGGCCGCTGAGCACGATACAGAAGGAATAAGAGCGAATTTTCACCGAAAAATTATAAAAACCTCTTTAGTTATAGTTGTTCTATAAAAAATCTTGTTATCTGATAGTTAGTCCAGAATAGACAATTCATGGTTTCAGTTAAGGGTTGATGTCCTCTAAGGCAGATGTAGACAGGGTCAGTGACTGGCGCCGAAATCAAGACAAGTCAGTGCTGACCCAAAAAAAAAACCCGTATAAATTAATTTTAAGTCAGTACAGTGGCGGGAAGTCAGCGCTGACTTGTAAATTCGCACATGAATATTTAGAAGTCAGTCTAGGCGCGGGCACTGGCGCCTACAACTGACTTGTGCACTGACCCTGTCTAAATCTGCCTTTACACAAGATAGATAACTAGTAATGAGACATTTTTTTCTATAGCTTTTGTAGCAATCCATTTGGGACACTGTTTCAATCTAAAATTATTACCAACTTATATGGGTAAGTACATTTAAGAAAAACTCAAATAATAATAGCAGCCTATTATATAAGGTGTTGTGTTGCATCCTTGTCAAATTTTAGGAGCTCGTCATAAAAAAAGAAGTAATCAAACATAATTACGATACCTGGTCAATATTTAATAAATACTTGTTGTTTTTAGTTCTAACTATTAAATAACAGTATTTCATAATTACACCTCTTGCAAAAATCAGAATCGCCCAGTTGCGTATGCGAGAGTTGTCGCGCGGCTATATCAATGTAGGCATTGCGCCTAAACCCTCTGGCAAGAACGCTAGTTCGAATTCGTAGATCACGTCAAAAATTATAAATTTCAAAACCAATTGATTTTATTATTGATTCGTGTTAAGCATCACGAGCATAGTTAACTCCTTGAATTTGACGAGGATGCAGAACTACATCTTGTATATTATATTATACTATAGACCATTATGTTATACATATATGTCACCGGAAAATAACAAGATCCGTAAGTTTATCAATTTACTAGGAAGTTTATAAACTTTCGTAAGATTCTAAACGGGAGATAAATTGTAATATTTTACGTCCACATTTTCGTAAATTGATAAACCGTGCCGTTTGCGTTCCGGGGGCGCGGTATCTCTTTCGAACAACTCGCCGCCCCGGCAGGCATCGGCCCTTAGTGGCCCCTCCAATGTTAGCTGACATCTCTTTGAGAGACCGTGTCAAAGGCGCGTTCGGGTTCCACGCGCGCCTCAAAGAGATGTCAGCAAACTTGGAGGGGCCACTGAGGGCCGATGCCTGCCGGGGCTGCGGGTTGTTCGAAAGAGATACCGCGCCCCCGGAACGCAAAGGGCACATGAAAGGAACATAGACGGGTTTTAGTCAGTAAAAGTCTGACACTAAGGGCGGGGGAAGTTATTTGATGATTTCCCGTCTATAAAAAAAAAGACAAAAAATAACTAAAATAAAATCAGTTTAGCTGTTTTGGAGCTACAATGTCAAGAACACAGATACCAATTTTAAAGTTACAATTATTATTGTCGACCTCTATTTTCATCGGGGTTATCAGTGAACTATACAAATACTTTGAGCAATGATTATTGATGATTTGACGACACGGTTGGCGCAGTGGCCGAGCGATCGACTGCTGCGCGGCGTGTCGCGGGTTCGAATCCCGCACGGAACGAATATTTGTATGATCTACAGATAGTTGTTCCGGGTCTGGTCGTTTGTGTATGTGCGTGTAAGGGTGAGTTTATGTGTTTGTAAACGCACCCACGATACAGGAGAAATTCCTAGTGTGGGGAAAGGTTTTTTTTTATTTTTTATTTTTTTTTAATGTTAAAAATATCATCATTTTTTTAGCGATGTCTATACACAGCTCTGGAATGATGCAGCGAGACTATTTACAAGAAATAGTTTCCGATGGATAAATAAAAACAGAAAGTATACCGCTCCGTGGGACTTTTATAAGAGAGAACACTCTTTTCCTGCTATCTCGAAACTGTATTTTAATAAAAAGGCCGAGAGAAAAACTTTATTTTTTACTTTTTTAACTTTATTTTTGACTGCGTGATTGTACCTACCTGTTGCCAAGAAACGCGATGTGAACGTTGCCCAGACGGGACGTTCACGTCGCGTCCAGCGGATGTTAATGCCTGTCACGCGACGACGCGACGTCAACGTCGCGTCTGCGCAACGTTGACGCTGCGCAGACGTTCGAGCGACGCCGACGCTCGTAAAACGCCTGTGGGATAGCGGCCTTAGAGATTTTCTTGTGTCGAAGATTACCTAATTAAAATTTTTAATTTTATTTTTGTTTATTCTTTTTAAATTACTCGCGGACCCTAATGGCTAAAAATAACTACAAAAACTACGTTTTTTAAATGTAAATACCCGTTATTCGTCTAAGATCGCACGAGCTGATTACCTTGAAACGGCTGAACCGATTTTCATAAAACATATACCTATTAACTAAGAACCATCGGTAAGAAACCGGTACGGTGGTAGTACTTCCCCGGAAGAGCTACTCCAAAACTACAACTACTATCTACTACTAATACATCCAATAAATTCACAGTACTTATATTCAAATTTAAACTAGAACATGCAGCAACCAAATCTGTAGATAGACATTTAATATTCTGAACAGTTGAAACTAAGGCGATGCTTCCCGTCAGAATTCCTAAGCTACCAAAGTTTGAAACGGATTGTACCGAATACAGAATCTATCGGTCCTTTAGACCGCGTTCCCATTAAAGTTTGACGTTGTTTCCGTCAAAAACCCGCTAGTCCCGAGGTCGCAAACGCGACTGATGAGCGTAGGATCCTGTGTTCCCAGGTCGGGCCAAAAGTTCAGAAATCAGAAATCAGAAATATTTATTTGTGAAACATAGGTACAGTGGTTGGTCATGGTTTAGAAAATAGTGCGCTATGATCAGCCTATTATAGGCATACAAAAAATATGAATTACAATTTTTACATTCCAATCAAACTTACTAGTAATTAAATATAAATTAATTACATAAATAGTTGCATTTATTCAATATTATAGATTTAATTAATACAAAAAGTCAATTATATTTAAGTAAATGTCAAAACAATTGGAATAAATAATAAATTACGGTTTGAGTTATTACAATAATGTCAAAGAAGCAAATTACAATAATTACAATTAGATGATGTCAAAATTTGTCTAATAAAAAATCTGATACACAATATTAACATTTTTCACACAGCATACCTACTTCTCATTCAAAGTTATTGAGTTTTTCTATCAGGAATATCTCAGTAGCAGCCCGGAGTTTGGAAGTTGATGGTGTGATACCCCCGTGAAGGAAAGCACGTAAAACCGTTGGTCCCAGCTGTCATTCGTAGATCTTTGACAGTCAGAAGCCAGGAAGTCTGACGAGCAGTCTTACCAAGAGGTATCGTATACCCAGTAACTGGGTTGTGGAGGTCAGATAGGCAGTTGCTACATATTAAACACTAGTATTCAGGACTGAAAGCCGACCCCAAGGTGGGAGTCTAAGCAAATTTAGTACGATCGGTCTAAATTATTCGCGATGGGACTACATGACGACTACTTCTCGTCACATTATGAAAATATTCGCTCAGCCATATTTTGGAACATCACATTTTGCCGGCGCATTTTAGTGTTATAAATTGAAGGAAGTTGAAAAATATTGCTTACTTATGTTTCGACGTAAGATAAATATGAAATATTGAAATAACGGATGGGGTAAAGAAGATCGTTTTGACTGGTTTTGTGTAAATGTTAGTGGCGGATTTGCCAGCAGCCGAATAATCTGAACTGAGTATGCTTAAGCCTGAGACCGATTTTGTTTTCCATTTTTGGACAGTTTTCTAAAATCGCAAATCGCCGATGCTAAAAGTGTAAAAAAAATGTAATTCTCTTCTTGCTAATTCTTAATGCAGACTAGCCACGTACGCAGGAGATATTATAGTGCACAAGTGTGTGCGCAAACACAGGTGCATTCCCTCTTCCCTAACTCTCATAGCCCGATGGGACGGCAATCCGACACGATCGGAGAGAGATCAGGCGCAGGACCAACGGCTTTACGTGCTTTCCGAGGCACGGGGGTGTCACATCACCAACTTCCAAACTCCGGGCTGCTACTGAGAAATTCCTAATGGAAAAACCCAATAACACTTTTTGTCCGACCTGGGAATCGAACCCGGACCCCTTGCTCAGCATTCGCCCTTGCGACCACGAGACCAACGGGGCAGTCAATGCTAAAAGTAGCGTGTGTGTGTTGGCCCTAAAATAAACGTGATGTTTATATTACGCCTTAATTTTTTTTCTAAGAATGATTTAGTGCACATTTTTCGAAAGTTTGAAGTAGTGTACATTACAGTAGACCCCAATAAAAATAATATAGGCTTGTGTATATATGCACATGATTATATTGTGCAATCAGTAATTCGTGACAAGGCTATCGCAATTTCAATTAAAATTGATATACAACTGCCCCGTTGGTCTCTTGGTCGCAAGTGCGACTGCTATGCAAGGGCTCCCGGGTTCGATTCCCAGGTCGAGCAAAAAAGTGTTATTGGGTTTTTCTATGAAATT
This sequence comes from Caradrina clavipalpis, assembly GCA_932526535.1. Taxonomy (NCBI): domain Eukaryota; kingdom Metazoa; phylum Arthropoda; class Insecta; order Lepidoptera; family Noctuidae; genus Caradrina; species Caradrina clavipalpis. The sequence continues at coordinate 8,337,884 of OW052110.1, forward strand.
CTCAGTAGCAGCTCGGAGTTTGGATTTGTGCCCGGTTAATGGCTTGCCCCCTATTACATGGGACCTAAATATACCGGCGAACTGTGGGTGTACATTGGTACACCTCTGCCTAATCCTTCGGGGAATACAGGCGTGATGGTATATATTTTTTTTATCTTTTAAATTACGCAACGGATTTTATTGCGGATCTTAGTGAATGTATTTTTTTTATTTTTTATTTTCGTTTATCATTTATTCACATGCATTTTAGCCAAAAGAAAAGGTTCGATTTGAACACATTTTTTTTTATAGGCGGGAAATCATCAAAAAACTTCCCCCGCCCTGGGCGGGGCGGGAGGGAGTGTCAGACTTTTACTGACTAAAATCCGTCTATGTTCCTTCATGTGCCCTTTGCGTTCCGGGGGCGCGGTATCTCTTTCAAATAACCCGCAGCCAGTCACGTTCAGTTTTGGTTAAAAAAAAAACTTAATTTTAGTGCACTCAAGTTGAACCAGAATTTCATAAAATAAATCGAAATATCGCTTCCAAGTTAGGTACATTGTGTGTACTTTCGAACTGAAAGCAATCACATTTGTAGTTCAAACAATAGACCTCTTTGTTGCTAAGTGAATTAATGTACTTTTAAAGCAAGTAAGTACAACCGATTGTTAGTAAACTTAGACAGGTCTTTCATTTGTAGGTATGTTGAAAAAACTGACACGAAATCACGACTTGAAGCCGTTTCGTAGGTAGAGGTAGTTAACATAACCATATTATTACACATGTATTCTCTGAAGGGTTAGGCAGAGGTGTGGTGTACACCTACAGTTCGCCGGTATGTATAGGCTCCATGAAACGGGGGGCGAGCCTATTGCCATTAACCGGGCGCAAATCCTAACCCCGAGCTGCTACTGAAAATTTCATAGAAAAATCCAATAACATTTTTTACTATACCTAGGAATCCAGGGCCTCTAGCGTAGCAGTCGCGCTTAGGACCACTAGGCCAACGACGCTGCAAATAAGAGGTATTTAGTTCATAAGACGCTGAGATTTCATAGTTTTGACATTGCTTTTGACTTCCTCGTGGTTCCGCACCGTTATATATAAAAACGATAAAAAAATCATGTCTTTTGTATGTGAGCCCTCTTAAATATTAGTATTATTTTAAATTTAATTACTTATTTTTAAAGTAAATATATAGCTCAATATTATGTGAATGTTTCAACCGTCTACCTGTTGCCGTTACCAATATTGAACAAAAAAGAGCAAAAAAACATGTTTATTGTATGGGAGCCCCCTTAAACATTTACTTTAATCGGTATTTTTTTTTATTTATGTTGTTATAGCGGCAACAGAAATACTTCATATGTGGAAAAGTCTTTCAACTGTCTAGCTATCACGGTTTATGGGATACAGCCTGGTGTCAGACAGACAGACAGACAGACGGACAAGCCCGCCACACTGTTCCCAAACCACTGCAACTTCTGTAAGCCAGAATCAACAGTGGCGACCACAAGAAAAGCGCCGAGGCAATGAAGCTCGACGAGTCATTGAACTGTCTTGGATCCCGCAACGAAATTAATCAGAAAAGATTAGCGGAGGAGTAAGAAAAAACATTATTTCCACTTCCCTCCAAACAAGCAGGAGACAGAACAGAATTAGGCCAATAGGCACAAAGGGATTATTTACAACTGGGAGAAGCCCAGATTGCCAAGCACGGATGCAATTATCATTAACTTAATGGGTCCTAATGTGAACTGTTACATTTGATAGACAGACGTACAGTGAAGTCTCAGTAATATGGTCCCGTTTGACGCTTTGGGTACGGAACCCTAAAAAATTGTCTTTTAAAAATATTTTAAAGTCCGACTGTCGTAGCTTGCCAGATGCTGGAACCATTTGACTGTCAATCCGGAAAATTGAATTTAGACAAAATCTTTCCAATGTTGGTCAGGCGTAGGTAAGTCAGCCAGGCGTGTAAGCCATTTTAATAACATTATTAAAAGCTTCTTTTTTTACTTTACTTGATGTTTACATGTCTGTATACGTACCATCACGCCTGTATTCCCCGAAGGGTTAAGCAGAGGTGTACTAATGTACAGTCTGTTGTCAACATTATCTGACCCACCCTAAACACAACCAAAATTGGACCCTCTGCCTATGATAATAAGGTTTAATTTCAATTTATCGATGAATACAGACACGCATAAACCCACCCAACGTTGTCGGAGCCACCGCCATTATACCATTTTGTTAAGCTATTTTAATCATTATCTCGTTGACATTAAAGTTAAAAACCTTTTAAGTCACCTTACATAATTAGAACCCAATCTTGAATTTCGTGGAGTCTTAACAAGTTCTTGTGGCTTGGCGGTTTGATGTTGGATTGGCGAGGAACAATATGTGGGTTCGAAAACACGGTCCACCTGTTATCAGTTTCTTTTTTAATTTGATTTCATTTCTACAAAATTGTTTGCATTATTAAAGAACGGCCAATATGATTTACGCCTAATAACTTATCTTGTAAACAGGTGGGTAAATTAAAAAAGTTTAAGTTCACATATATTTGCTTCGTGAGGTAGATAATAAATTCGTCTACTTAAGTGACAAAAGTTACACTACGCCTATTAGCATTGACTGTGCACACACATTTGTAAATCGTTTCGCATAACTCGTTAAGTATTTTTAAGCAATTTGGTGTAAAAAAGCATCATGTCGCTGGCAGCTTAATGACTATACCAAACATAAAATCATATTTTTACATGAGCAGAATGTTGGAATTAGAGAGATTGGTCGTCGTCTTAATATAGCAGTAAGTGTTTTTTTTTATACCTATTTTATTTAATTGATTGTGATTAATGAACGCGTAGTTGGCTATTTTACTATTACATTCACTCCTTACAAGTTACATAAACGGTTCCAAAAAAGTTTTTTTTTTGTTTTAGAGAAATACGACTGTAGCTAAGACGTTATGGAGACAAAGTAAATATTCAGCGGATTCGTCCAGGGGCAAAAAACATCAAGTATAGTCCCGAATGCGATTGCCCATTAGTGTAACCGCAATAAAACACCATATTTCAGTGGAAACAGTGAGAAGGCATTTACACGCTGCTGGAATAAGGAATTATAAACCGGCACAGAAAATAGCATTGACACCTGCTGAAGAGGGGTCCGTTTTGCCCAGGAATATTTAAATTTTAATTGAGAAGAAAATGTTGTGATCTTCATTGATGAAAAAAAAAACATTTAAATCGAACAAAGATGAACGTAACAAGGAACGGTGCGCCATCACTCCGCTACTAATTAATCTAGGATATTTTTAAACACACCATGTAAGTAAATGCTCAATGGATAGATTGTTAAACCATTAAAATGTTGCCAATTACGTGGTGATGTTATTGTCATAAAATAGTTTTTTTTCTATTTAAATGACATGTTTATTCACTACGTATAATAGGCAGCTATAAATCTTTAAAGCATTTCACAGATAAAATAAATTTTCTCGATAACAAACTTTCAAGAAAACATGCCTTTTTTAATGTTTATAAATGGTTAGATTTGATTATGGCATCCTCATAATATATTGTATATTAATTTGGAAATATGTGAGCATTTACTTACTTTATTTACCTAAGTGTTTTAATGAAATAATAAACATTTTAAATTTGCAATTGTTTAGTTTTATTTCTATGCGTTGTCCATTAAAGAACTGTAAAAAAAGTATAATAAAATAATTAAAAAAGAAACACCTGAGCAGAAGCTATATTTACGAGGGCGAATCAAAAAGTAATGAGAATGAAGATAAAACGCGGTAATTAAAGTTAAAATAATAATTTATTCTTCTACATAGTCTCCTTACAAATCAATACATTTATTCCATCTTTTTTCTAAACCCAGGATTCCCTTTGAAAAAAATATTTTTCTTGACCCTCCCAAAACGCCTCAAAAGTGACCATCATTTCGCTATCGTCTTCAAATTTCTTGCCTCGGAGGTGTTCCTTGAGCCGAGGAAAGAGGTAGAAGTCACTAGGAGCCAGATCTAGCGAATACGGAGGGTGTTCGAGCAGTTCGAATCCCGTTTCTTGAATGGCAGCCATCGCAACTGCGGCTTTGTGAGCCGCTGCTTTTGCTCGTCGGTTAACATCCTGGGTACCCAACGCGCGGAGACCTTTTTCATATGCAACTCGTTCGCAAGGATTTTTTTAATGCTGCCATATGAGATCCCTGTGATCTCAGCTACATGCCTGATGGTCACTCTTCGATCTGGCAACACAACATCTTCGACTTTTTTCACGTTGTCTTCAGTGAGGGACGTGGATGGGCCTCTTTCGCGATGTTCATCTTCAGTGGATGCTCTGTCCAGTTTAAATTCCTTGGTCCAGCGTGCAACTGTAGAATATGGAGGAGCAGAGTCCCCCAATTTTCCCACTAAGTCACTGTGTATGTCTATTGTAGAATTTTTTTTCAAACAGAGGTACTTAATGACTGCTTTAATTTCGTTTTTCTCCAAGTTGGTGTTATCTCTTCGACAGTTCTTATTCAAATGAATATAACTCCCGGAAATCGTGATATATGTATATGATTTTTTTAGGCTGAAGTAGTGAGTACATAAGCAAGCAAAAAAAACTTTTTTTGCGTTTATATGCGGACCTGAAGTAACCGATTCTCATTACTTTTTGATCTCCCCTCGTAGGTTAAACTTGATTTCGAACGTAAACAACGATTAGTGACCACAAGACTAAAGAATTTAAACCATATATATACTTTAATAAAGTTTATTCTTGCACAGCACAAGCAGCCAACCTTATCCTAGTGCAAATAGATTATTTTGTATTTTATCCCTTCATTATTATTTAATCACTCCATTAAGACATGATAATAAAAAAAACTACCTATAAAATAGACAAAAATAAATTGTAAAGAGAAGTTGTTTTTGCAATTTAGTAAGGCAAGGAAAAATATGTTTGCGCGTTGTCACTGCATACCCTTAGTTAGTAGCATTTGAATACCAGTTTTACAATGAATACAAATATTTATTTTTCAACTACCCACTTAATACAAGTTATGCCAAAATATTACCATTTTAGAAACTTTATATTTGAAGATTATCCGTCTATAGTTCTTTACAATAATACAAGAAATACTTTTAGAATAAATTCTAAATTGAAAGCAAAACAATATCTTCGTCGCGGGATTTGATCTCGCAACTCGTCACTCTCAGTCTTACACACAGACCACGAGACCAGAGTTACTTGACCGAACTCATTAAAATAAGCTATTACACTTATTATATTATAACAAGTTGTTATAAGATTTAACCCAATGCTAACGTGATAAAGATCAAATTTGCGTGTGTGTATTTTTATTGTATTTATTCCTTCTCAGTTCTCGAGCACTTGACTGATAACCTCATATAAATTGAAATTAAACCTTATTCTCATAGGCAGAAGGTCCAATTTCGATTGTGTTTAGGGTGGGTCAGATAATGCTGACAACCGACTGTACACCCACAGTACGCCGGTATGTTAAGGTCCCATGTTTTAGGGGGCGAGCCTATTGCCTTAACCAGGCAAAGATCTTTACTCCGAGCTGCTACTGAGAATTTCATAGAAAAATTCAATAACCCTTTGCTCGACCTTAGAATTGCACCCAAGACCTCAAGCGTAGCAATCGAGCTTAGGACTCCAAGCATAAGGCAGTTGGCATGTATGTATGTCCAGGAATTTAGCAATCAATATTTCATCCACTTCCACTTAAGCTATCGGGCTGAAATTTAGCACTCAAGTTTGATAATCATAACAATCATCATCATTATCATGAAATCAAAGTCAAAGTCAAATCATTTATTCTAATTAGTTCATTAAACGGAACTTTGGAACGTCAATTAATTCAAAATATTGAATCTAGTTGCTCATTCCAAAAGGTAGTTTCATATGGAGAAGAAGGGCAGGAAACTCAATACATAAACTTTAAAAAATAAAACCATATCAGCCGCAGAACGTCCACTGCTGAACATAGGCCTCGCTCATAGATTTCCAAAAGAACCGGTTGGACTCATAATAATGGGATTATTTAAATGCAGCCATTTTAAATCCCTGCCGGGGCTGCGGGTTGTTCGAAAGAGATACCGCGCCCCCGGAACGCAAAGGGCACATGAAGGAACATAGACGGGTTTTAGTCAGTAAAAGTCTGACACTCCCTCCCGCCCCGCCCAGGGCGGGGGAAGTTATTTGATGATTTCCCGTCTATAAAAAAAAAAAAAAAAAAAAGCCATTTTAAATCCAATATGGGCTTGACAAGCGAAACACAATAAGTAAAGTGACGTCATTCTAAATCCAATATGGCGGCCATCACAAAATGCCGATTTATAATTTTCTTAGTATCTATCCATTATGATATGGGTATCAAATGAAAGGGTTTCATAAGCGAAACACAATAAGTAAAGTGACGTCATTCTCAAATACTAAAAAGTAAAAAATAATAAAAGATTGTGTAGCTATGATTCATAATTATTGTTCAGGCATTTGAAGATTAGTGTACCTAGATCAAAATTGAAAAATCAAAAAAGGAATTATAAGAATCTAATTCTTATCAAAGTCAAATCATTTATTTAAATCAGACCATTAAAAAACACTTTCGAACGTCAATTCGGGCCGTTGGTCTAGTGGTTAGCGGCCCTGACTGCTAAACCGGAGGTCGTGGGTTCGATTCCCACCCAGGACAAACTTTGTGTGATGAGCATGATTGTTTGTTCTGTGTCTGGGTGTGATTTATCTAGATGATGATGTATGTATTTATAAATTCTATAAGTATGTATATCATTTGTCTGGTTACCATAACACTTGTGTTCTCTGCTTAGCTATGGATCAGATAGCCGTGTGTGAGTTGTCCCAAAAATATTTATTTTAAAAAAATATTTATTTATTAATTTATTTAATTACAAGAGAAAATAATAATAATATTGAATCTAGTTCCCCATTCCAAAAGGTAGTTTCGTATGGAGAAGAATGGGCAAGGAACTCCATAAAATCGATTAAGGCATCTCCAAAATCAATGAATGAAGGGAAAATCGCTTCGAACCCTGTTTGCGATAAGCCGACACGGCTCTGTTAAACGCCCCATCTTACAGGCTTTGTTCCCTTTTAATAAGTTTATTTAGATACTGTTTTGTTATTCAAATATTTACAAGAAAATGGAGAATATAAATAAGCAGTATCCAATTCCGGTCTATTGGAATTGGTGTAGACTGGTGTGTAGGTATTTTGTTATTTTATAACATGTTCGAGAATAATGTTTTTATTCTTTTTACGGTCAGCAACAAAAGTCGATTAACAAAGATACTTTTACCCACTTATCATCAGCTGGGCCGTGGGCTCTTCCCTAACTCTCATAGTCCGATGGGACGGCCATACGACACGACCGGGTAGTGATCAGGTCTACAATGGAATACAGACCAGAATACAGATCACTACTGATCACTACCCGGTCGTGTCGTATGGCCGTCCCATCGGACTATGAGAGTTAGGGAAGAGTAGGTGCACCTGCGATTGCACACACTTGTGCACTATAGTATCTCATGCGCACTTGGCTAGTCGGCTTGACTAGTTGGCCGACGCGGACGCGACGATTTAAAGAAGGTGGCAGGCAGCCGATAAATGCGGGCTGCCCAGCTGTGCGATTCTCTAACATGCAAGCTCGAAAACGAGTCTCACTTCGATAACGAACCAACTTGTGATTGGCTTAGTATTCGTTCGCCGTGGTGACGTCACCACAGCGAACGAATACTAAGCCAATCACAAGTTGGTTCGTTATCGAAGTGAGACTCGTTCGTTGTTAGAGAATCGCACAGCTGGACCGGGATGGCTGGCGCTCTTTGGGGGAGGCTTACATACAGCAATGGATGGCTACGGGCGGATATGACTTAGCTAGTCTTCATTAAGATTAGCCGCCGTGACCGGAATCAGTCTGGAGGATCATCATCTACCTATATAAGGCTTTCTACATTTGTTTTTCAATAGTGTTGTTGTGATATAATTTGCGTTCCTACTTATAATTAAGTTTCAAAAGTAATAAATCAAAGTCTGAATTATTTTATGATCACTCTTCGTCATTCATAAACTTCCAACTCTCAAGTGTTTTGACGGTTTGTTTTGTGTCTATTGGATAAACGCATTTATTGATGAGGCTTGAGTTTCAGGAAAAACCTCGTTACATAAAATTTTAATAGTAACATACCATTACGCCTGTTTTTCCCAAAGGGTTTGGCAGAAGGGTACCAATGTACACCCACAGTTTGCCGGTATGTTTCGGTCCCATGTAATAGGGGGTGAGCCTATTGCCAAATCCTAACTCGCCTCTACTGAGCATTTCATTAAAAAAGGAATATATTTTATCGTATATTTGACTCCCACGCGGATATAGTTGCCACCAAAAATTCAGGATACATGTCTTCGTAAACTATTCATCCCCAATATTTGACTAAAACTTAATAAATTCTTCGAGCAATAAATAGATCACAAAGTTAAAATATTTCCAAACATTTAATGACAAAACGTAGGTAGAAATCGTATATATTGTCAGAAAACTGGCCGTAAGCCAGTTTGGCAGCCAAATGCTTATATAAAGTTAAAAATCGGAAGACGGTTGCCTTTACCAAGTTTTGGTTATTGGCTATTGAAAGCTTGGACTTAAATAACGTTGTCCCGCACTTGGAATTTCTCCTGTATCGTGGACGCGTGACAAACATGGCTAATAAATAAATTATAAATTATTTTATAAAAAAAAAAAAAAAAAAAAATACGATCACGCCTGTATTCCCCGAAGGGTTAGGCAGAGGTGTACCAGTGAACACCCACAGTTCGCCGGTATATTAAGGTCCCATGTAATAGGTGGCGAGCCTATTGCCATTAACCGGGCACAAATCCAAACTCCGAGCTGCTACTTAGAATTTCATAGAAAAACCCAATAACACTTTTTGCACGACCTGGGAATCGAACCCGGGACCCCTTGCACAGCAGTCGCACTTGCAACCAACGGGGAAGTTAAATTATTTTATATTAAATATAAAATAATTTATAATTTATTTATTAGACATCAGAGGTCCATGGGTTAGTAACAGAACACTTATAATCTATGTTAGTAAGACACACATGGAGTAGAATCAAATCTTAACATTATTCTTGCCTCACCAGTATTCGCATACAGTGCTGCAGAATAAAATAAATATAAATATCTTACCAATGTACACCCACAGTTCGCCGGTATATTTAGGTCCCATGTAATAGGGGGCGAGCCTATTGCCATTAACCGGGCACAAATCCAAACTCCGAGCCGCTTGCCTACAACTTGCCTCTACTCGTGCTACTACGTGTCCTTAAAAATCCTATTCCATGCACCATTGAATGTTCAACAAAACAACTTCGTGACAGGATCAGGGTATATCCTAACACAACAAAGAACTTGTCACCTCTACTTTACTTGACATCTTATCACTGTGCGTGACTTTAAGTGGCAAGGATCTGTCTGTCGGCCCTTGACTCCCCCTTAGGGCGGCTACAGACTGAAGCTTGTTTACCACAACAGTTTTATAGCAATGTAAATTGTACTTCATTTTAATGACAATAATGCTCACTATTTTAATTTATTTGTATCTTTTTGTTTGGCTTACATTAATTATAGGCAAGATTTCCTTATAACTGCCCCGTTGGTCTCGTGGTCGCAATTGCGACTGCTGTGCAAGGGGTCCCGGGTTCGATTCCCAGGTCGAGCAAAAAGTGTTATTGGGTTTTTCTATGAAATTCTCAGTAGCAGCTCGGAGTTTGGATTTGTGGTCGGTTAATGGCAATAGGCTCGCCCCCTATTACATGGGACCTAAATATATCGGCGAACTGTGGGTGTACATTGGTACACCTCTGCCTAACCCTTCGGGGAATACAGGCGTGATGGTATATATATTTCCTTATAACATTTTTTTCACTAATGTCAGTGATGTCCAAATTGTCCAGTGTGTAAAGTATACGTACTTATTAATTGACATTAAACATTTTATGTGACTGTCGTGAGGTTGTGGGTTCAAACCTCGACAAGTACATAGGTTGAACCAACAACGTCATGTTTTAAAGGCTTTCTGTTTGTTGTTTGCAAACACTTATTTACAAATCTCTGTAAGTACAAATAAACCTCCTCCCCCTCTTTATATACCATCACGCCTGTATTCCCCAAAGGGTTAGGCAGAGGTGCACCAATGTACACCCACAGTTCGCCTTTGCTCTTCCTCTGCTCTTTATAATATTAGTAAAGAAGTTCAATTAAGAAAATACGTAGAATCATCCCACAGGCTGAGCGATTAAACTAAAAAATAATTGTCGCTGTAGGTAAACCGGCCCAAATTAACTGTTCAGTAGTTTATACAATCGGCTGTATGCGGGTCCCCTATGAACCCTCTGCTAATAGTGCTTGCTCAGTCCCGAATCTGTTTCTGAGGATCCCCAATAAATAACAAAAGTTGTGGCTGTTGGTCAACGACCCAGCAGTTGAAGTACTTCCTTATAAAGAGGTTGGTTTATTTTCTATTTAGATTTTTTCTTTTTATACTGTATCCTACTCCCTTTTCAATATTTTAAAAGCGAAAAGTTTGGGAGGATGGATGCATGGATGATTGTTTGTTAGTCTTTCACGCTCAAACGGCTGAATGGATCTGAATTTTTGGCACTGAGATAGATTGTAGTGTGGAATAACACAAAGGATACTCTTTTTTGGAAAAATGTACGGTTCCCGCGGGATAATAATATCAAATTGATATATTTTATATTAAATTTGTTGCGGCTGAAGTTGCGGGCAGGAGCTTGAATACTATAATATTTTAAAGGGGAAAGGTTATTATGTTTATTTTTCGAAAATACTGGACCGATTTCAACAATTTTTTTACCAATAGGTAGCTAAATTATCAGGAAGTAATATAGGCTATAAGTATATACATCACGCTACAACACACGGGACCAGAGCAGTAACAAAATATACCTTTGAAGCTGAAATTTCGAAAGAACCCCCTAAGATCAATAGAATATAGGTATTTCAATAACAAAGCAATTGCAGATGTCAATAAAGAAATACAGCTGAAATGAGAACCTACTCTTTTTTTTTTAAGTCGGTTAAAAACCAAATTAAACGTTGACACTGATAGCAATTGTTACCGTCCAACGGTCCCGCATTGCACACAGCAATAGTTCACACCTTATCGTGTCTCTGTGGATCACACATACAATATATTCTCCAAACCAATTTCGGTCACGGCGGCTAATCACAATGGAGACTAGCCAAGTACGCAGGTGATATGTTTAATAGTGAACAACTGTGTGCGCAAACACAGGTGCACTCTCTCTTCCTTGACTCTCATAGGACCCTATAACACGGCAATTCGATACAACAGGAGAGAAATCAGGCGCAGGACTAACAGCTTTACATGCTTTCACCACCAACGTCTAAAGTCAGGTCCGTTATTGACAAATTCGTAATTGAAACACCCAATAACACTTTTTGTCCTACCTGGATCCCCACCTCCCTCCACGAGACCAACTGGGCAGTCAACTCAATCGAGGAGGGTTACAAAGATATCTGTGGTTCGGCATGACTCAGTCCATTATTAGTTGTTTGCTTCCAAAATCGTATTTTACGTTCAGAAAGTGCAATGCATTTTAAATAATGGTAGTATGTCTTTGTGGTTCATTGGTTTTGTGTCGGTTCAACGGACAAACGGTTTCTGCTATCTGTAGAAATCTTGATCAATAAATTGGTTAGTTTCTACAGTAATGTTGGCCTAAATTACCAATATTACGAGTATGGCAGCTACATACATATAGTCGTATGGCCTTTCATACATGAGGTTGTAGGTTCAAATCCGGGTAAATACCAATATGACATTTTGAATTCTAAATATATCTTCGACATCACTGACATCGTTAGGTAACCTAGGCTTAAAACTTATGTCCCCAAATGAGGACAGCGGGCATAAATGAGTAAATAAAAGTAATATCATTGTCTTCTAATTAAACAGCCCTATTTTGTCAGCAGTAAGATCATATGACGCAACTGTGAGATTAAAACAAGAAACCTGCAGTATCATAGTAGCATCGCTCACCACCTGACGCCCACCACAAATAGGAAACAGAAGTATTACAGAATTTAAATCCTACTGCCCTATCCTGTCCTATCCTATCCCATCCTACTATCCTAAATTTATCTATTTAGGATCTCCATCAAAAGATATACACAAATCATGGCATACATACAACGATCAACTAAAGGTATTAAGTAGGTGTACCCCTTCACTTATAGGAGACCACAACATGCACAAGAAATTTAACAACTTTATCATTAGAAAAATCAAAGAACAGAAAAAAATAAGAATAATAATTAAAATGAGTAAGAGAAATAATAAAACAGTAACTTTTAAAAACTTTTTATAAAAAGGCAACAAATTTTCTATCATCCAAATCCACGAAGAAACGGTAATACTACGCCAAATAATAAAACACCAACACTTAAAAGTGACAAGAAAGCAGAATAAGCGATTTCATTCACTTCGATGACATGTATTTTTTCAGTTTTTTTTTTTTATTTATAAACCAAGCTACTAAACCGATTTTGGAAGAATTTGTATGGAACTACCTCTGCAATATGATCTACCAAACAAAATTAAATAATCATCAAAATCAATTCATAATTGGCAGAATTAGCGCGTTACAAACATATAAAAAAACACAGTCGAATGAGGACCTCGTCCTTTTTTAAAGTCAGTTAAAAACGGGTCAAAATTTCATATAGATAATCAATTTGGAAACAAAGGCAATTAGAATATACAACTTTAGTTAATAGATTATTACTACCCTTAAAACTCAAAGTCAATCTAAAACAATCTGCATCTCACTAAAACTGAAGCGTGACTTATCTTCCTAAGATATTCAACAAACATATTGGTCTTGCCTCCACCCTAATGACGGTAATAAATTCAACTACGGCATCTCGTCTGCAGGCTTTTGGCTCGTTGCCAAATTGTCCACATACGCCCACTTCGCATGCGTTAGCACCTTGCTATCTTGGTACATCGTCGGGGGAAATCATACTGGATAACTGAAAGTATTGAAGTACCTTGACAAATGTCCGGTATTCCGAATTGTGTGCTGAATCAGCCTTTAACCCTGAATCTATAAGGTCCAGTTTTGTATTTTCGTCAAATTCGATTAAAAAGTTAAATATTTATGTTATAGAATAGAATATATTAAGTTTATTTGCAAATATGGGTACACAATTACTCAAGAATATGTTAGCTATCTATTGGTGAAAGAATGGTCAAAATCGATCCAGTATTTTCGGGGTCTATTCGTTACAAACGAACCAAAAAAATCTTACCTCTTTAATTTTACTATGGTTGACAACCTCCTGAAATTTGCCGAGGATGCAAAACTGCACCTTGTATAAAAATGTTTTTTTTTTATAGTTATGGTGTTTATATGGATAAAGAAAAATATTCTTTCCAAAAAATATGTTCTAAGCCTAACTAACACAACAGGGTCGGGGAGGGATCAGGTGCAAGGCTTTACGTGCTTTCCGAGACACGAGGCTGTCACACCACCGACTAACTCCGGGTTGTTACTCAGAAGTTCACACAACATAACATACCATCACGCCTGTATTCTTATGAATACACGGGAGTGGAGCAAAATCAAAAACGTAACTTAACGCGGTTAAGCCACGCGGACGGAGTCGCGGATAGTCCGCTTGTTTATTAATAACGGTAGCAACGGGAATCCAATAAATGTTGTAGTTGGTGCGTGTTGTGTGTGTAGCTGGAGTTATTGGTTCGATCCACTCTCGAAGCCGTCACGTCGTGGACAGCATTATTTATAACAACGTAACTGAACTATTGTTGTGTCGCTGTGCCTTTGTGTCTGCGCATTGTGCGTGTTGCTGGTAGTACGGTGATATTAGACTTTTGCTTAATATCCTGATTTATGGTTATAGGAGGAACAGTGGGGTTACTATATAACTAAATATTCTGTAAATATTTCAAGCGTCTTCCTTTTGCCGTTAAATATGTATTTTATAGCCCCCCTGAATATGTATTTTATTCTGGTTTTTAGTATTTGTTGTTATAGCGGCAACCGAAATGTCTGTGAAAATTTCAACTATCTGACTATCACGGTTCATGAGTGTATAGCCTGGTGACAGACGGACAAACAGACAGATAGACAAACCGACGGCTAAATCTTAGTATTAGGGTTCCGTTTTACCCTTTGGGTATGGAACCCTAAAAACGTTCTTATGGTAATTAAAGATGCCACGTGTCTTTCGGATAATGATTGAAATTGAATTTAAAAAAATCCACGTGAACGAAGTCGCCAGCAGAAGCTAGTATGTTTATAAATATAAGCCCATACAACCTAAAACATCAATGAACACAACATCAAAAACCAATAACACAGCCACTGAAAATTACACATTCGACCAAAATTCATGACACATTTTCCATCAATTAAGTCCGGCTGCCAAACCACACAAGAGAAATAGTTTTAACACGATCGCATGTTATAAATGATCTAATTATTCAACTAATTCGCGCTGCAGTTGGAAGCCGACAAATTGTCGGTTGGCGGTTATGTCGGTCAAGTCAATCGATACAAGCATCAATATGGATCGGCCATTTGTATTGGTTTGTAACTGTTATCTAGTTTTGAATAGAGAATTGTTGGGTTTGGTTCGTTCGTTTTGTTTTCAAATTCTAGTCTTTTGATTTACCAGCTTTTGCACACGACTAGGTCTGCGTAGATTTAAGAAATAATTGTAAAAATAAAAATAATAATATACCATCACGCCTGTATTCCCCGAAGGGTTAGGCAGAGGTGTACCAATGTACACCCACAGTTCGCCGGTATATTTAGGTCCCATGTAATAGGGGGCGAGCTTATTGCCATTAACCGGGCACAAATCCAAACTCCGAGCTGCTACTGAGAATTTCATAGAAAAACCCAATAACACTTTTTGCTCGACCTGGGAATTGAACCCGGGACCCCTTCCACAGCAGTCGCACTTGCGACCACGAGACCAACGGGGCAGTCAAATTTAATTGTAAGTTCTAAATTATCCTACGGAAACACAAACATGGCACAGAAAATATTCTATATGTTAAAACATATCAACGTCTATATGAGTGCAAAATTCCAGCTAATTTTATTTAGCCGTTTAAACTTGTGAGAGTAACTAACATTCACCTATCCATCAATCCATTCATCCTCACACATTTTCGCATTGAAAAAGTATATTTTGTTAAGTAATTTAGATGCCTCATGACTACGACACTGTTTTATATCATTTGTCGTGTAGTCTAATTAATTCGAGTCATTAAATTACTCTTTAATTCATTTCAAAAATGTTCATACTTATTTACATAAGATAAAAAAAAATAGAATTTAAAAAGCTAGAAAAGTTTTACCTTCTAAAATTACCAAGTCCTTTTCCAATTCAAATGTTTTTCTGCTTACCCCGCAACATGTATAGTCCTTCATGTTCGGTCCTTCTGCGTCGTTAATATTTGATCTACAATATACGTGATTCTCGTTGAATGTAAGAAAGGTTTGGATGTTCTCGTTACTGACGGTATATTCAGAGTATTTTTTTTATTTGTTTGTATTTATTTTGGTCTTGAAATCCTTTGAGTATATAATATTAGTTTACGTGCAGTCAAAAGGTCTAATGATTTGTTGGCACTTATGTTTTAATTAGTACCAGTTGTCACAACAGGGCCGAGTAACAAAACTTTTAATACAAATTTAGCATCATGCCCAACTTTAATGGGACTGGACAGGACATGTCTGCCGCATGACAAACTGTGCGCCTAATGAGCACAAAGCTGGTGTCCTGAGACAATAGCCATGAAGGAGACGACGGGATAAGCTTCATGAGCTCCTCAAAAACAGTTTAATACACGGAATCATAAAAGATGGAAGGAATGGAGGAAGGCCTTTGTCTAGAAGTGTGACAGAACAGGCTAATAATAAAACAAGGCATAAATAAATCTACCTTACCTGGAGTGACCGTCACATACGCATTGCTACGCTCGGCCGCTTCCATTTGACAAATTACAATTTATATCCAGTACCTACAACAACTCAATGCGCTTTCATCGCTTTTGACGCTGAACGTGTTTCTATTGCCATGTAAATGTTAGGTAGAAGCGTAAATAAATATATTGGTGATGAATTGGGGAGAAGAAATTTATACCTTATGCGAGGAGTATAGGCTTTTGATTTGAATGAAATCTAAGTCTGGTAAGTGTGATGATTTATTTTCGTCGGATGATTGTGGAGTTTAAAAGTAATCGCTATGTCACAGTGTATGTTTTATCTGATGTTGTTTGACGTAAATAATAATGTAAAATATTGATGAAATTGATTTAAGACTTCGTGTCATAAGTATTGAAATAGAATTTGGCTTAAAGGTACAAATACAAACGTAATGCTTTAGGGACTCTCTACTAGTCAACCAAAGGTGGTGAAAAATAACATGTCACGTGCAAATAACTAAATTTATTAACTAAATGTATTAATTAAAACGTACGAGAGAAAAGGGAGATAAAAAATACGAAATTATTACCTAAAAACATATGTACCTACTCGTATATCCTCGTAAGGCCCAACCTAAATTTAGGTCGCTACAAATTACGACCCAATGTACTAAAAATAGGTGCAAGTAGTTGCGGCCCAGAACTTTGATCTAGTAAAAAAGTGTTTAAATGCTTTTGGCTTAATTTTTTTAAGGCGTATTTCCTATAGGTATCTAAAGTTAACTATTTCATGCAAAAAAAATATGTTGAAATTATATATCATTTTATTAGGTTACTGGGCCAAAGTTACATGTACAATATTATTGTGAAAAAAAATGACTAGATCTAAAATTATGACGTCATAATTTTAGGTCGCTGGGCCGTAATTTAATGATTTTAAAAACTGTCTTGGGCCGGAACACCTACTTATTTTTGTCATTAAATTAGGTCGTTGGGCCTTACGAGGATATAACTATAACAAATAAATCACACAATACACACAACAACAACATAGACAACTTATTTTAAATAAAATTTACTCGACTATTGAAAAATCAAGTCATAATAAACTTAAATTCATACCCACACAAACTTAAGCGTTACGTTTACCCCAGTTTTGACACATGTCACTCGCGATTAATGACGTCATAATAAATATATGTTGGGACGAAATTGGTTTTTCCCCTTTTCGGGGTCTTACCCGCTTTCACAGATGTTCATATTGTTTCGGTTATTAAAAAGCTCATGTGCTGAATAGGTCTTGGAAAAATGTAATATTATACCACTGAAATAAGAAAGAAAAAATAAAAGAAAACTCCTTTCTTTGTTAAATATATAATTATTTTACTAAGTAAAATTAAGCATAAATATTTCAAGGAAATAACTTTTTATTTGGTGTGAAAAGTAAAAAAAAGAAAACGATTATGTAACACACACAAACTATGTGCTTATAGGTGCATACAACAAAACAAAGCTCGCTTCGTCTTGAATAAAGAATACCGTACCGTATTTAAGGTTTTACACGCAAATTCCCGGGAGTCTTCCTAGCACTTAAAATTCATCGATGTAACGCTTGAAAGGTCAAACGTTACATCGATGAATAACGCTTCAAGATCAAAATTAAGTGACTTTTCGATACGATGAGCTCAAAATCTATACTCATTTAATAAAGCTGAAGAGATTGTTTGTTTGTGTGTTTACTTAAACAAGCTAATTTCTAGAACTACCAATCGAATTGGGTATAGTATTTTTGAATGTGATAGTCAAATTCATAAAGGATAGTATAGGGACGTAACTTAACGCTGATGAAAATACTACGCGGGCAAAACCACAGGCACAAGCTAGTAACATAGACTTAAAGTCTTGGATATAAACACGGATAGCCAAAAGCACTTAAAATATCAACCCTGTACAGTTTAATGTAATCTCTGAAGAATAGTAGATCAGGTTGCTCCTCTCTCGAAAAGGGAATTGGAAGTCGATGGACCGTACAATCACGTGCAAAAAAATGAGGTCAGTCGGGAATATTCAAAAGCGATTTCTTCGTAGACTATTTTTACACTTCGACTCAAAAACAGGAGTGTTATAAGCTTGACGTGACTGTGAGTCTGTGTGTCTGTTTGTGGCGTCGTAGCTCCTAAACGGGTGAACCGATTTGAATGCGGTTTATTTTATTTGAAAGCAGGTTTCCTAGCGATGGTTCTTATATATGTTTTATCAAAATCGGTTTAGGCGTTTCAAGGTTACCAGCACATTATTTTAAAAGCGGTAGGGACATTTTATTCTTCTGTCGAGAGTTACTTATTTATTTTTATTTTATTACTTGTTACATTTATTTAAAAATTACCTGAGAAGTGCATTTCTTTATACACATACTACAAATATAATCAGAACTTACCGACAAAATTGCTATTGAATTTTATCATGGCCTCATTTTTTTGCACGTGTGGTAAAAAGCGGGTGGAAAAAATACGGGATGGAACGAACATCGTAACGAACACTTTTACCATGGTTTCAATCGAGAATTTTAGAATGATAAAATGAAATGTTTAGTTAGTTTAAAAAAAAAATCTGCTGATTCATACAAAAATTGAACACCTACATGGTCAAAATGTATGGAACCGCTGATTTTTGTAAGTGACGAAAAATGTTAGCACTTGGTCTAGAATTTTGGTTAGCTACGATATCCCTTCTAGCCCTTTATGGCATAATATTTCTTCCATGACTAGAAAGGAAAACATAACGCATAAGCCGCTTAGCCGCGCGAAGGAGGTAAAATTGATAAAAGCTAAAACGTTAAGAGGTTGATGGAGCATAAAACGTGTATTTGTCAAAGAAAGAGAGAATAAAAAAATATTAAGTATTTGAAAAGTATCAAGTATATTATACCTACCTAACTGATTTTCGTGTATTTCTACACTCGTTGAGAGTCTGTTTGCTACGCGATGTGCTACGGCGTAGCTCGTAGCGCACACTGCGCTACGTCGTAGCTTTCACAGATATTTTTTTATTTTGAACTGTTTTTAGATTTTTTAGCCCAGCATAAAACACACTTCAAGTTTTTATATGCTTTTGTTATCTCTTTATTTTTTAGGGTCACCTGTTTGGGAAAATTTGGGTTATCATCCTTCCAGTCTATCGATAAAAGCATTTCAAAATCAGATCACACATAGGTAAAGTACTAAACCGAAAGTCTAGATCTTCATAAAAGCTCCCATTTGTTATTCTTCAGACAAAGTAACAAAAACGACATAAAAATCGCGTCTATCGTTCATTTTAGTGCTACACGGCGTGAACGGATTTTTGGGCCGGTAAAGCTTGCCCAGTAGGTAGGGTTGGTATTTGCTATTTTTTATTTGGTTGAAAACATTGTCAATATTTTTAAAGGTAAAGGGCAAAAAAAAAATATATTTATTAAAAAAAAAAAAAAAAAAAAAACTGTATTTAATTTATTTTTTTGGAAATAAAAATAATGAATAGCTAAATGTTTTGCTGAGTGCTAAAGTCGAGAACGTCTATGTAAACTAAAAAAACAAAATAACGTTTCAATCTTTTTTAATCTGTCATTGAGTGAACAGAATGATATTCTGTTAAAATAGACACAAATTAAATACATAAACTCACGCCTCTTTCCCATAGGGTTAGGCAGAAACAGAACGCCTCCTGCTAGGATCCTTACACTCCTTTTGACTTCTAAGTTTATGCATCTGGTCATACAAGCACGCCCGCCGGTTATACTGCGCAACCAACCTTTCCGAAGAACCTCACCTATAAAGCCAGGGTAAGTCCTGCCAAGGGCGTCCCGGCGTAATTGAAAAACAAAAAAATTACATGTTTTGCATCGTCTTTTAAAAGCTACTGTGCACATTGATTTTTAATTGTAGGTGTTCCTCAACCATTCAATGTGTATTACAGAAAACAATAGTTGACGTTCCGGTCAGCCCTAATCTCGAGTCAAAGCACGTTCTATGGTAATCTTTGCGAAACTCCCTTCACGGGTATTTTGCATGTCCACGTTCGAAGTTGGACGAATGTGACTATCGATTATAAGTTTGGACGCTTATTTACCTATTCAAATTCGATGATTTAGCGAGTTCTTGAGTTTTCTGTGAAACAAACATACGCACCATCACGCCTGTATTCCCAGGAGGGTTAGGCAGAGATGTACCAGTGTACACAGTTCGCCGGTAAGTATGTATATCCCATGTAAGAAGCGAGCCTATTGCCATTAACCGTGCACAAATCCTATTTCCGAGCTGCTACAGATAATTTCATAAAAAAACCAATAGGTAACACTTTTTGCTCGACCTGAGAATCGAACCCAACCTATTTATTGTCGTATTGCTTCGTGTTAGGAACCAATAGTTCCTTCAATTTGACCAGTACGCAAAACTGCACCTCGTATTTCTGAAAACATTTTCTTCCACTATTTTAGAATAATCGATCCAGCCTGTCCTGCTTGCTGCCCCCGGCGACGCCCTAAGCCGAGGTCCGTACCCCACAGGGGGTGCCCTTATAAGTCTAGTTTAGTCTAGCTTAGTTTATAAGTCTAATGCTCTGGCTGGAGGCCTTCTTAATTGCGAGGCATCCACAGAGTTGTCCGGTTAAGCAGTAAACAGCCTCTTGGCTGAACTGCGAGATGCCCTACCGAAAAAAAAACACTATTTTAGGGATTTTTTTTACTATTTCCATTCGTCTATTATTCCTACTGCACAGCTTTTTTTTCTTTATTTTTCCTCCACTTCCACATATTTCATATTTTGTCTACATTGTAACCAACACGTACTGTAATACATTGCCCGGAGCAATATTCTCATACGTTTCGTTACTGCGGATTTTGGTTAAGCTTTATCAAAAAATGTGAAAGATATTTTTTTATATAAATTTGATTCTGTGAATTCTTATGAGATACGTTAGGTACCTACTGTTTTTACATGCTATCGTTTGGGTTTAAAAGGAAGGAGTACAACTGATCAGATATTGATAGTTGTATAAGTGCGTTTCTGGAAAAATGTTACTATTTTTATTTCCGTGCTTATTGGTGAGGTTCTTCATAAAGGTCCTGTGCGCAGTACTCGGAACCGGCGAGTTTGTACGGACCAGAAGTATGAAAGTGGATGACGCGAAAGCAGCATGTAAGGATTGTAGCAGGTGGCGTTCTATGGTTTCTGCCTACCCCCATGGAAAAAGGGCGTGAGTGTATGTGTATTTTCATGAATAGCTTGATAAAAATAAATGGCTAAATGTGTTGCTGGGCGAAAATTTCGAGAACGGCTGAACCAAATTAGCAAACTCTATTTTTTTAAATTCATTGACATCTAAATGTCTATAAAGATATTTATGAAAAGAAAAATTGGGAAAGCTACCCGGATCACATTTTTTTTTATGTTTGTTAAGTAAAGCAATACTCAGAAAGTGATTATAGGTTTGACTTGAAACTATTACACAAAACTGCATTTTAATTGTAAGTTTCTAAGGGATCCCAAATTATCATAAGAAAGTTTACACGAAAGAAGTAAAAAGCAAAAGCTAGTGCAAGCAATAAATATTAAAGTTTCTTTTTCAAATTCACCACATTAAAAAAACCCGCTAAAATCAATAACATTGTATCGAACTCCCGTCCAATCCACTTCCATAAAATTTGGAATTTACGATCACAAAACCTGATTCCCAAAAGTCTTTATTTACGAAGCTTCATAGCTGCCATAAGTACATCGGTGGGTGAAAGTTATTATTTTTTGCAGCAACATAAAGTAACAGGTGGGATGTCGTAACTCTTGGTTTATTTTGAGGTTAATCCGCACATTGAACCATCGTAAATTGTCTTCTCTATGACTAGGGAGAGAAGGTGGTGTGATCTTGTCGGATTTCCAAAAGATAGTGGAATAGTATCTTCCTAAAAAAATATTGTAGTACCTTAAGATTGCGAAACTCAAAAGGCATCTATCTATTTATCATAAGAACGTTATTGTGGTTTTTCTCTGGAACATACCATCACGCCTGTTTTCCCCGAAGGGTTTGGCAGAGGTGCACCAATGTATGTACACCCACAGTTTGCCGGTATGTTTTAGGTCCCATGTAATAGGGGGCGAGCCTATTGCCATTAACCGGGCACACATCCTAACTCCGAGCTGCTACTGAGAATTCCATAGAAAAACCCAATAACACTTTTTGCTCGACCTAGGAATCGAACCCAAGACCTCTAGCGTAGCAGTCGCGCTTAGTACCACTAGGCCACCGAGGCAGTTAAGTAGGATATTAGTAGGACTTTAATCCTATATTATTAGGATTAGTATAATGGTAGGAAGCAGGATTATCGCACCCCAGAAAGGCAAACTCATTTTATTTACCTTTAAAACAATGAGCAGAGTTGTTCTACTTATTGAAATGTTTTTATTGCGAAGCGCTACCGGACAAATTGAGAATTAACTTACAAATTGTTTCATAATAAGATAAAATGAACTTGACAGCTTATTTTCTAAGAGAAGCGAAAAGATATTGTTCATATTTAAGTTTTGATTGTGTATCTTGCTTTAAGTAGTTATAAAGTTTCCGAGAAATTATTGTCTTTATAACAAATATTTCATTTATCATCCCTGTTTGATATGTAGTTTGTCTGGCGACGGCCGTTGTAAATGATAAGTACATTTAGTAGGTAGGGTCAGAATTGATTGAGTGACAGTGTTACTTTTACTGTTACTTTTCTGAGAAAAACAATATTCCTGGCTTGAGAGTAGAACTCAGGATCCCCAGTTCAGCAGTTTTGAATTTTCTTTGATGATAAACAAGCTGACGGACGGTTCATCTGATGAAAAGTGGTCACCGCTGCCTATAGACATCTGCAATACCAGAGGCCTTGCAAATGCCTTGCTACCCCAGAGACAAAGTTGAAAGTGTTATCTGCCTGTAATTACACCAGTATTTTAAACCGGGTCACAACAACGCTGCTTGCGGCAGAAATAGATATGGTGGTAGTACTTCCCTGAACGAGCTTCTTCACAAAGAGCTCTATTACTACATACATAAATAAATAAATAATAAATATACCATCACGCCTGTATTCCCCGAAGGGTTAGCCAGAGGTGTACACCCACAGTTCGCCGGTATATTTAGGTCCCATGTAATAGGGGGCGAGCACTTTAGTACTACAATGAACCAATAACTCTGTCTCCTGAAAATAAGTCCCAAAAATACCTCAAAAATATTTGGCGACACTATTCCTAGCCACCTTTACTACCAACGAGCAAGATAACAACATAAATTACACCATGTGTTAGAGAGAGAGATCATATTTGTTATGTTACCCATAAAAGGTGTAATAAAAATAAAATATTATTACCATACTCTATGTCAAGTGCCCACACTCGTTATACGAAGATTTGTAAATATATGATCTGAATAAAGATGCCATATTTTTGAACGAAAATCTTGTCCTCTTTCTGTTCCTTTCGCATAATTTAATAAGAGGGTTCCGTAACAGTTTTTTACGCGAGTAATCGACGTAGGACGTCTTCCCACGAGGTCTGAACTGATGGCCTGATTAAGACCGCAGGAAGATCCTGGATGCAGGCCTCTTCCAACCGGTTCTGTTGGAAATCTATGGGGGAGGCCTATGTCCAGCAGTGTACTGCGTGTGTGCGCGTGTGTACTGCGGCTAATATGATGATGATGATGATGAATTATCATGGATACCCACCCTCTAGGGAAAACGGAGGGTTATGTCGGAGCACGGTATTCGCTTGATGCATAATCCGTGGTCCCGACTGGTATCGGACCGCCATTGGCAAGCCCTTTAACGATATATACGACCGCATACTCCACTAGAGAGATACGCACGCACGGCGCCTTAAGCCTTAAGTCTGTTTAGTTTAGCGACTCTCCATCTCGGTCACTACTTTTGAATGTAGTCATCACCTTCCCGCAAAAAGAGGCATCGGCATCACACGCGTTTGAGCTCCACTGTCTGTCCCTCCGTGGTTCCGTCATTCACAAGGCTTTTTTTTTATAGATGGGAAATCATCAAATAACTTCCCCCGCCCTTAGTGTTAGACTTTTACTGACTAAAACCCATCTATGTTCCTTCATGTGCCATTTGCGTTCCGGGGGCGCGGTATTTCTTTCGAACAACCCGCAGCCCCGGCACTCGGCAGGCATCGGCCCTTAGTGGCCCCTTCCAAGTTTGCTGACATCTCTTTGAGGCGCGCGTGGAACACGAACGCGCCGTCGACATTCACAAGGCTGTAGTATCTTTAGGACCGTAATAGGTCGATGCTTGAAATTTTCACAGAATATGTCAGTAGGTGTAACAATTATTACAAGAAAGTGTTTTTTTGCAGTTTTCAATATTACACGGTAGTACGGAATCCTTAGTCTGTGAGTCGGCCTCGTTTTTAGCCGGTTTTTACATATTCTAAATGTTTACCGTAGATCTTGTTTTAATAACTTGTTTTTCAAACTTTTAACAGCTTTTTGCTATCGCGACAAACTTTTTCGTATGAGTGGTTAAAAACGCTGCTACTGAACATGATGTCTTGGGTTCGACTTTCAACTCGTGCAAAGTGTTATTGGGTTTTCCATCAAGAATTTTCAATAATATGTTCTACGTGGGATTGAAACATAATCTGTATTATGAATACGAGTATTTCTGCAGACGGACAGACGGTCGGTGGGCATTTGAGCAAAGAAGGTTTACCTCTGCTTAACCCTTCGGGGACAAAAGTCGAGATGTTACGTACGACGTGGGTTAACTTAGCTCGTTTTGGCGTAACTAATCCCACCGTAATATGTACCTGGAACTAACAGCTAAACTGCATCAAACTATATTTATAGTCTCGTCGAAAATTCTCACCAAAATACACTTTTATTATTTAACCCTCCAACAACTACATGTCGGCACTACCCCCGGGCACTCTCCAGAGTGTCGTTCGGTTAAAATACAGGAACATTACGACACTGCACTGAAACTGCGACACAGCAGTTTATTATGCTATTAACTGGTTTTAACTTGTTCAGTTTTTCATGAGTTATGAGTTGGCTGGTAAATATTTTTTTATTTTTCAGGCGAGTTATATTTGAAAGTAAATTTATGTTATTACCTAACATAAGTAACTGCCTCGTTGGCTTAGTGGTCCTAAGCGCGACTACTACGCTAGAGGTCCCGGGTTCGATTCCCAGGTCGAGCAAAAAGTGTTACTGGGTTTTTCTATGAAATTCTCAGTAGCAGCTCGGAGTTTGGATTTGTGCCCGGTTAGTGGCAATAGGCTCGTCCCCTATAACATGGGACTTAAATATACCAGCGAACTGTGGGTGTACATTGGTGCACCTCTGCCTAACCCTTCTGGGAATACAGGCGTGATGGATGGTTATGTTATTACTAGCTGTATATCCCGCGGTTTTACAAGCGTTCAGTTACGTGTGGGTTACTGCTCCGCTCCCGTTGGTTATAGGGTGAAGTTTTATGCGATTAAACCTTCCTCTTGAATCACTCTATCTATTAATGAAAACGCATTTAAAACGTTTAAGTTTACAGACGGCGGGAAGTATTTTTGTTTAATACTATGCAGAGTATTGCAAGGTTTTGTTGTTTTTTTTTATAATTAACTAGCTTTTGCCCGCGACTTCGTCCGCGTGGAGTAATAGTTCCCGTTCCCGGGGGATTTCCGGGATGAAAACTATCCTATGTCCTTTCTCGGGTCCCAGACTATATCTGTACCAAATTTCATTGAAATCGGTTCAGTGGTTTAGGCGTGAAGAAGAGACAGACATACAGAGTTACTTTCGCATTTATAATATTAGTAAGGACTGTCTAGGTTTGTTAATTAGTTTAGGACAAATCTTCCAATCTGAATTAGAACTCTTCCTATTATTTTACGAAAAATGTTACATGTTGATTCTATTAACAATGCAATTTTATGGTAAATATGAGCTAATTCTATATCCAGAATTAGCTCCAGACGACAGAACTCCTCAACGGCCAACAGCATAGACACGAAAAGGCCAACTATTAACTACCAGCACGCTACCCGCAAGCCGTAACCTTTTAACCCTGTCATTAAAAAATATATTTTACCGCACAACATTTAAAGTCCAAATTCGAACGGCAGATTATTTACTGCTGTTATAACGAGAGCTTACCTCACAGTGACAGAATCACATACAAAGTTTCCTACGGCACAATCACCCCTTCTTGATAAGCCAAGTCAATATTGAGATAGTAGCTACAATAGCCTACGTAAATATAGGGTACGCTTGCTTATCAGATGTCGTAGAACTCGCAGATCAGATTGAGGAAAACGCATTTGGGATATGTTTGTTTGGGTTGACTTGAACCGAACTCTAGGTCGCTAACGTTAAGGCATACTTTCCCTCCCACTGGGTTTAATCGTTATTTTGCACAACATTTCATGTAAATCAATCAAGTGGATATTATGTTTTTTTCTTACACACATGCCTGACTCACGCCTGTATTTACTGGGCACAATTCCTAACTCCGAGCTGTTACTGAGAATTTCATAGAAAAACCCAATAACACTTTTTGCTCGACCTGGGAATCGAACCCAAGACCTCTAGCGTAGCAGTAGTGCTAAGGACCGCTAAGCTACCGAGTCAGTTATGTTATGTTTTTTCTTTCTTCTCCTTTTGGCAGGAGTTGCAGTGGATAGGAAAAGTGTGACAGGAACACCTAAAAAAAAAAAGACGTGAATCAATGTCCGTGTCCTTTGAACGTGACCTTAGAACTTGCTCAAAATCACAAAGAACCAATATTAACACCCGGCGCGACTATGATTGCTGTACTGCAGGCTGTCCTCGTATAAGTGTCGCCTGCGTTAAGTTACGACTTTGGTTACTGGTCCGCCCCTGTAGGCCATAGCGTGATGTTATATACCCTGTATATTGTTCATTAATCTGGCTTTCATATACAAAAATATATTTCAGGCCCGACTGGTAGATTCTAATTTTAGCGCTTTTAAACAAACATAAAAAAAAATCTTTAGCTTTATTCATCATCATCTGCCTAGCCTTTTCCCAACTATGTTGGGGTCGGCTTCCAGTCGAACCAGATGCAGCTGAATATCAGTATTTTACATGGAGCGACTGCCTATCAGACCTCCACAACCCAGTAATGGGTAATACGATACTCTTGGTAAGACTGGTTGTCAGACTTTCGGTCTTCTGACTAACAGTAACGACTGTCAAAGATCTACAAATGACAGCCGGGATCAATCTTTAGCTTTATTACAGTGGTATATCTAGAAAATATATAATTATAAATGTGAACTCCGTACACAATGGAGTAAGTAACCCCTTTATCTTGCGTCGCATACCCTGTCACCTGCACGCGTGAGGACCTAATGCCCTTGTCAGCGGATGGTGTTGGCGTAGC
Source organism: Caradrina clavipalpis (assembly GCA_932526535.1). NCBI lineage: Eukaryota > Metazoa > Arthropoda > Insecta > Lepidoptera > Noctuidae > Caradrina > Caradrina clavipalpis. The sequence continues at coordinate 8,365,342 of OW052110.1, forward strand.
TGAATTTTGAGCTAAGCAATTTTTTTTACAAACGTAGGTATATTATTTTCCTTAGGAGAATACCCCGAAGATTTATAGAGGTATCAATGTAAGTGTACCCACAGTTCGCCGGTATGATTAGGTGCCATGTAATAGGGAGCAGCCTATTGCCATTACCCGGGCACAAATCCTAACTCCGAGCTGCTATTGTGAATGTCATAAAAGAACCCAATAACACTTTTGCTTGACCTGGGAATCGAACCCAAGACCGCCAGCGTAGCAGACGCGTTTACGGCCACTAGGCTTACGAGGCAGTCATATTATTTTGTATTAATATTTACCATCGACATTGTAAAAAGAAGTATATATTTGACATAGATATTTGACAGTCTTTACGGATAGTCAGACGCCAAGAAGTCTGACAACCAGTTTAACCAAGAGGTATCGTGTTGCCCAGTAACTGGGTTGTGGAGGTCAGATAGGCAGTCGCTCCATGTAAAACATTGGTATTCAGCTGCATCCGGTAAGACTGCAAGCCGACCCCAACATATTTGGGAAAAGGCTAAGCAGATGATGATTCTAAAAAGAAGTAACCCACTTCTATGATCTTCAAAACGAACCCTTCTCCCGTATTTACACAGTACTCCAAAATAAAAACAAAAACAACAGCCACACAAAAATAAACATACACCAAACATACCAAACATTACAGAAACACAAAAATGAAACGATAATCACATAAATAAAAAATGTTGAAATATTTTTTTATGTTTTACATCAACGTAAAAAGCTCTTCATCCGACCTTAGGGACCCTTCGTTTGCGAAAGGTCGGAAGTCGGGTCCTTACAGGTATCTGCGGATTGTGAGCCCTTGGACATTATTTACATAATTATTTTAGACCCTGTTGTAAAGGGCCGATCTCACTGGGGAGGGCATTTTTTTCTGTGTTTTCACGAAATTAGCTTCAGCTCGCGACTTCGTCCACGTCAAATTTGGTTTATTCTCCGCTCCTCCACGTGGTAATGTATCATTATTAATAAGCTATACTATGCCTCATGGCTATCATATACAAAAAGAATGTGACGGATCTGACCAGCACCTGTAGCCATGTAACAAACGATAAACGCAAACGCTGAGTAGGCTTTAATAGATCTTCAACTTTATGTGCTTGGTTTTAAGTTGAAGATCTAATGAAGATTGCATAGCGTTTTCGTTCGTTCCAGTCGCTTGCGCTTAGAAATCTTTAATAGATTTTTAACTTAAGTCTCTGGGTATAAAGTTTAAAATCTATTGGTACCTACCGAGCGTTTACGATTATCGTTTGCGACTTGGCTAGAGGAGAAGTTGTTTCAAAGATTACCGTGTTTAAACAAACAAAGCAAAAAAACTCTTTAGTTTGATTGTCATTATCCACCTAACCTTTCTCCCAACTTTGTGGAGGTCGGCTTCTAGTGTAACCAGATGCAGCTGAATACCATGGAGTGACTGCCTATTCGATCTGACCTCCACAACCCATTTACTGGGCAACACGATTGCTCTTAGTAAGACTGGTTGTGACAATCAGTAACGCGACTTAGCAACGTACCTTTATTATATTAGTATAGATTTTATTTTTATAATTCTCAAATATAAAATGGCTGTTCGCTGTTTGTTTTAAACTCAGGATATGCAACGCCATACTTCAGTCTCATGGGTGTCGTTTGCTAAAACACAAAATTGTTGATACTTTTATTCCCAAAGCACAGTTCAGAAATTCCTTCCAGAAAGGAATTTGAAGGTGCTGCATGCCTGTAGTGCTGAAAATTGATCGCCAGCTTTAGAAACTAGCTTAGTATTATGTTTGAACACGTTTTTGAAATTAGTGAGTGTATATGTAGGTGTGTGTGTGTGTAGTGTAGTGTATGGTTGCCTAGTGGTACTAAGCGCGACTGCTGCGCTAGAGGTCTTGGGTTCGATTCCCAGGTCGAGCAAAAAGTGTTATTGGGTTTTTCTATGGAATTCTCAGTAGCAGCTCGGAGTTAGGATGTGTGCCCGGTTAATGGCAATAGGCTCGCCCGCTATTACATGGGACCTAAAGCATACCGGCGAACTGTGGGTGTACATACATTGGTCCACCTCTGCCTAACCCTTCGGAGAATACAGGCGTGATTGTCTGTTGTTTGTTGTTGTTGTTGTGAGTGTATATCTAGGATATTTATTCCGTGCTTAGATGGTACGGTTATGTTGAGAGGAGGTGAAAGAGAGAGGAGGGAGTAAAATGCGACTAACAAAAATAATTTATACGGCAGATGTGAGTAGTAACGTTAGCAGGAGCGCCCTGGAAAGACTTACACTGACCTTATTGGTGAGGTTCTTCAAAAAGGTCGGGTGTACAGTCTGTTGTCAACATTATCTGACCCACCCTAAACACAACCAAAATTGGACCCTCTGCCTATGATAATAAGGTTTAATTTCAATTTATCGATGAATACAGACACGCATAAACCCACCCAACGTTGTCGGAGCCACCGGCATTATAATTATCATTTTGTTAAGCTATTTTAATCATTAACTCGTTGACATTAAAGTTAAAAACCTTTTAAGTCACCTTACATAATTAGAACCCAATCTTGAATTTCGTGGAGTCTTAACAAGTTCTTGTGGCTTGGCGGTTTGATGTTGGATTGGCGAGGAACAACATGTGGGTTCGAAAACACAGTCCACCTGTTATCAGTTTCTTTTTTAATTTGATTTCATTTCTACAAAATTGTTTGCATTATTAAAGAACGGCCAATATGATTTACGCCTAATAACTTATCTTGTAAACAGGTGGGTAAATTAAAAAAGTTTAAGTTCACATATATTTGCTTCGTGAGGTAGATAATAAATTCGTCTACTTAAGTGACAAAAGTTACACTACGCCCATTAGCATTGACTGTGCACACACATTTGTAAATCCTTTCGCATAACTCGTTAAGTATTTTTAAGCAATTTGGTGTAAAAAAGCATCATGTCGCAGCTTAATGACTTAATACCAAACATAAAATCATATTTTTACATGAGCAGAATGTTGGAATTAGAGAGATTGGTCGTCGTCTTAATATAGCAGTAAGTGTTTTTTTTATACCTATTTTATTTAATTGATTGTGATTAATGAACGCGTAGTTGGCTATTTTACTATTACATTCACTCCTTACAAGTTACATAAACGGTTCCAAAAATGTTTTTTTTTTGTTTTAGAGAAATACGACTGTAGCTAAGACGTTATGGAGACAAAGTAAATATTCAGCGGATTCGTCCAGGGGCAAAAAACATCAAGTATAGTCCCGAATGCGATTGCCTATTAGTGTAACCGCAATAAAACACCATATTTCAGTGGAAACAGTGAGAAGGCATTTACACGCTGCTGGAATAAGGAATTATAAACCGGCACAGAAAATAGCATTGACACCTGCTGAAGAGGGGTCCGTTTTGCCCAGGAATATTTAAATTTTAATTGAGAAGAAAATGTTGTGATCTTCCCTGATGAAAAAAAAAACATTTAAATCGAACAAAGATGAACGTAACAAGGAACGGTGCGCCATCACTCCGTTACTAATTAATCTAGGATATTTTTAAACACACCATGTAAGTAAATGCTCAATGGATAGATTGTTAAACCATTAAAATGTTGCCAATTACGTGGTGATGTTATTGTCATAAATAGTTTTTTTTCTATTTAAATGACATGTTTATTCACTACGTATAATAGGCAGCTATATCTCTTTAAAGCATTTCACAGATAAAATAAATTTTCTCGATAACAAACTTTCAAGAAAACATGCCTTTTTTAATGTTTATAAATGGTTAGATTTGATTATGGCATCCTCATAATATATTGTATATTAATTTGGAAATATGTGAGCATTTACTTACTTTATTTACCTAAGTGTTTTAATGAAATAATAAACATTTTAAATTTGCAATTGTTTAGTTTTATTTCTATGCGTTGTCCATTAAAGAACTGTAAAAAAGTATAATAAAATAATTAAAAAAGAAACACCTGAGCAGAAGCTATATTTAGGTTAAACTTGATTTCGAACGTAAACAACGATTAGTGACCACAAGACTAAAGAATTTAAACCATATATATACTTTTATAAAGTTTATTCTTGCACAGCACAAGCAGCCAACCTTATCCTAGTGCAAATAGATTATTTTGTATTTTATCCCTTCATTATTATTTAATCACTCCATTAAGACATGATAATAAAAAAACTACCTATAAAATAGACAAAAATAAATTGTAAAGAGAAGTTGTTTTTGCAATTTAGTAAGGCAAGGAAAAATATGTTTGCGCGTTGTCACTGCATACCCTTAGTTAGTAGCATTTGAATACCAGTTTTACAATGAATACAAATATTTATTTTTCAACTACCCACTTAATACAAGTTATGCCAAAATATTACCATTTTAGAAACTTTATATTTGAAGATTATCCGTCTATAGTTCTTTACAATAATACAAGAAATACTTTTAGAATAAATTCTAAATTAAAAGCAAAACAATTATCTTCGTCGCGGGATTTGATCTCGCAACTTGTCACTCTCAGTCTTATACACAGACCACGAGACCAGAGTTACTTGACCGAACTCATTAAAATAAGCTATTACACTTATTATATTATAACAAGTTGTTATAAGATTTAACCCAATGCTAACGTGATAAAGATCAAATTTGCGTGTGTGTATTTTTATTGTATTTATTCCTTCTCAGTTCTCGAGCACTTGACTGATAACCTCATATAAATTGAAATTAAACCTTATTATCATAGGCAGAAGGTCCAATTTCGATTGTGTTTAGGGTGGGTCAGATAATGCTGACAACCGACTGTACAGTACTCATAACCAGTGTGCTTGTATGACCAGAGTATGAACGTGGTCGCAGCGAACGGAGTGTGTAGGGTTCGTAGCAGGTGGCGTTGTGAGGTTTCTGCCTACCCCCCATGGGAAAAAGTGTAAATTTATGTACATATATATGATATGTATGTATTTATTTGTACAGGATGATCCATGAAGCGAAATTTGTAGAAGCCTTTCCCCATGGGCTTCTTAAAACACACATATACACTGCTTTGCAAAAAAAAAACGTGCACCTAAGGCCTGGATGCAAATTAACAGCTTGTTTAATGAATAAAAGAAAATAAATAATATTGATGCAAGCCATGGCAGTTAAGAGAAACACTAGAACCGCGCCCACCAGTAAGATGAAACCCTAACTTCTCTAAAGGAAATGCCATAAACTTTTGCACTTCGCGGCTAACTAGCACCGCTTCGGGAGTTTTCGCCAATCATCGGTAAAACAATAAGGAACTTTGTAGGAACAATTTTAAATTTCGCGCTAAAACCGCATAGTGACGCGTAGCTAGGTACTCGCGTCTTCCTTGTGCGGACCGTGCGGCCGCGTCCCGCCAACACACGCAGCGCGCGCGCTTCAGTCGGGCTCGCATCGCTTTCGAAATCGGCCACGTATTTGGTGTACTAATGTTTATATGTTTTAATCGTGTACTAATGTTTTAATCGTGTACTTACCTAAATCTAAGAATATACGGTATTAAAAACTGAAGTGTAGAAGTGTTTTACTACAAACTGGCGCTCCAACGCGGCACGCGTACCTACCTAACCGACGCGACGCGAACCCAAGTACCTACACAACGGTAACGGTTTTCTTAGTGGACGCTATCAACTTTAGTGCACATTACGTACAACGTGAATAGTGTTTCCTCGTGTTTAATTGACTATTGTGTACTACAATGCCTCGCCGCAAAAGTAGAAGCAACGATGACGACATTGGCGCGCCGGCGTCCAAGACGCCCGCGCCGCTATCGGAAGGGACGCTTACGTCGTTTTTGGAGGCGTTCGCCAAGGCTCAAGCGGAATCGAACCGTCAACTGGTTCAGAGCCTGCTGGCTACGTCGGCCGTCAACGGCACAGCTTCACCGTCTCCATCGTCTGCACCAGCAACAAAACACGGAAACTTCGCGCGCTGTACGGCGCGATTTAGCGGAGCCCGCCAAGACTCAGAGGCCCTCGAAGCATTCGTCGATTCGATCACGATATATAAGGAATGTACATCCATAAGTGACGAACATGCGCTTCGCGGCCTCCCTATGCTTCTAGAAGGTGAAGCAGCTGTGTGGTTTCGAGGCATAAAATCTTCGGTGACGTCATGGGATGACGCGCTACACAGACTTCGCGCCATGTTCGGCGTGCCCCGACCACCACACAAACTATTCCGCGATATATTTGCCGCGGAACAAACAGAAGAACGTACCGAAGTCTTCGTCGCTCGCCTTCGCGCGCTGATTGTTAAACTTCCATATAAAGTGGAAAACGACATGGAAGTCGACATGGTTTACGGTTTACTGCATAGACGAATAAGAAAACGCGTAACCCGTGAATCTGTCTGTAATCTGGAATTATTAATCGAGAAGGCGCGAAACATCGAAGAATCGCTGTCCGAGGTGTCGCAGGACGCGCGCGGCCCCGCTGCTCGCGCGCATGCGCCACATCAACACGCGCCACCGCGGCCCGCGTCGCCGCGAGCCCGCGCCTCCGCCGGCTCCGCGACGAGCGCGCCCGCGCCGGCCCCGCTTCCGGCACCTGCGGTGTCATCGTGTGCTACGAGCAGCCCTGCAACCCCGCCGACTGTGGTAAATAACTCGTCGGACAAAGGTAAATGACTTTTTTGTGTTTATTGCCGTAAGGGCGGACATACTCGCGACTTTTGCAAAAAGAAAATCGATAAAAGTGCGACTTCCGAGTCAAGTGTTAAGTGTTACGGCTGCGGAGCCATCGGTGTTTTCCGATCTAATTGCCCTAAATGTTCAGTGAATGGTAAACAATCTATTTCTGTGGTTGATTTTAACACGTTAGAACCCACTAGAGTTTGTAAATATTCAGATAATCATATTGTTGTGTCACACGATTGTAAAAATAATAATAATTCAAAGTGTTACGTAAATATGAATAGCGAAACTTTTATTAATAATAATGTATGTAATGTGTCTCAATCTGCTTGTTGTGGTTGTAGTTGTACATGTAATATCGATCGCGATGCGTTGCCGATACGAGTAGGGAACTCGACGAACTTATGTACTGACGGTCGTCCGATACTCGATATAGAAATAGACGGTTATCGCGGTACAGGGTTAATTGATACGGCTGCCAAACGTAGTGTAGCCGGTTCGAGTCTGTACGCACTGCTTCGTAAACTTAACTATTCGTTCCGTAGTAGTAATATGTCTGTGAAATTAGCCGATGGCATAGTGCGGGAACTCATAGTACTATTAGTAGAGGTTAATGTACTACTTAAGGGGCAGACAATTCTTATTAATTTTGTTGTTTTTCCTAATTCAATAAATAATGACACGTTGTTCGGTATTGATTTCTTGCGTAAAGCCGGTATTGTTATCAACGTTTCGAACAATACTTGGTTCACAGCTGATCGGCCTCAGGTCATTCACCCCTTGCGGTGTGAGACTGCACGTGACTTCGTAGGGTGCGCTTCCGCGGATGTCTTACGTGATGATAAGGGTTCGATGCTGTCAATTTCAGACAAGGAATGTCTTGCTCAGCTGCTCCAGGAGTATGGAGATATCTTCGCAGAAGGGGGAGAACCTACACCGTTCGCAGAGCATCGCATCGACTGCGGTGATCACCCGCCGATTGCGGTGCCGCCGTATCGCCTCACCCCTGCCAAGAAAACCATCATGGAAGCGGAGATAGAGAAGATGCTTGGCGAAGGTATCATCACGGAATGTGAATCTCCATGGGCAGCACCAGCTCTTCTGGTACCGAAAAAGGATGGTACTTACCGCTTCTGCGTTGACTATCGTAGACTGAACGCCGTAACGAAGAGTGACTCCTACCCGCTTCCAGTGATCGATGACCTTCTTCAGTACACTGGTAAGAGCTGTTTTATGAGTACTATTGACCTTCGATCGGGTTACTGGCAGGTCAAAGTGAGACTTGAAGACCAAGATAAAACTGCCTTTGTGTCACCACTTGGAGTTTACAAGTTCACTCGCATGCCGTTTGGGCTGCGCAACGCGCCCGCAACGTTTCAACGTTTAATCGATCGATTTCGTTCTGCGTCATCACTTAAGGGGGTCACACTCCTGGGATATATTGATGACCTGATAGTTATATCTGACTCATTTCAGCAGCATCTCCAGGACTTACGAGCAGTATTCGAACGCTTACGTGTCTTTAATCTCCACGCCAACCGCAATAAGTGCGCATTTGCTCGAGAGAGTGTGAAATACCTAGGGCACATTATTACCTCAGAAGGAGTGTCTCCAGATCCAGATAAGGTTACTGCTATATTAGATATGAAGGAACCAGCTAATGTAAAACATCTAAAATCTTTTCTACAGAGTTGCTCATGGTTCCGTAAATTTATGCCAAACTTCTCACAAGTTGCGCAGCCATTGACGATGTTGACGCGTAAGGACCAGTCCTGGCTGTGGAGTGAAGAACAAGCTAAGGCATTTAAAAAACTAAAAGGATTACTTACCTCACCTGCGATTCTTGTTCAGCCAGACTATAATATGCCATTCGTTCTCAGGACTGACGCCAGTAACTATGCTCTGGGTGCGGCTCTACTGCAGGGGGAGTCGCAGCGAGACGAGAAACCCATCGCATACGCCAGTCGTCTCCTCACACCGGCGGAGCGGAACTACTCTACCACCGAGCGGGAGGCGTTGGCAGTTGTCTGGGCAGTTGAGAAGTTCAGAGGGTACATCGATGGCCATCCAGTACGTGTCGGCAGTGACCATCAGCCCCTGAAATGGCTACTCACCTTGAAGTCGCCTGCTGGTCGTCTCGTACGATGGGCAATGAAACTCCAGTCCTTCGATCTGCAAGTCGACTATACTCCTGGGAAAGCAAACGTCGTTGCTGATTCGCTCAGTCGTCCGCCGTGTGAGGAGGAGGCTCGCGATTCCTGTGGAGTCTGCATGGTGCTCGTTGACTCGCCTCGCTGGGATGCCGCTACGCTTCGTGAAGATCAGCTCGCAGACCCTGAAGTGGCGAAGATCCTGAAGGCTCTGGAAGGAAAGGACGAATTAGAACTTACCCGATGGACGGAGAGAGGTTACCATACGTGCAGAGGTGTACTATACCGGTATACTGAAGCGGAGACAGAAGAACCGCAGCTCGTTGTTCCTGAAAATAGAAAGAAACAGGTACTGGTTGAATGTCACGACGCAGCTACTTCAGGTCACGGCGGTTTAGATCGAACCCTGCACCGTATAAGTCAGAGATTTTATTTTCCCGGTATGCGACGTTACGTAGCAGAGTATTTGAAAACCTGCATAGAATGCCAGCGCTACAAACCTTCATATGAGAAACCTGCGGGACTTTTACAGACTCCAGTTCCTGCTCAGCGCTTCGAAGTCCTAGCTGTCGACCTTTTCGGGCCACTACCCAAAGGAACTAATGGCGAGAGGTGGGTGTTGATAATCGAAGATACAGCCAGCAAGTGGGTCGAGCTGTTCGCCCTCTCAGAAGCTACAGCTGAAGCATGCGCTAAGGTACTCATTGAAGATGTTTTCTTACGTTTTGGCGTTCCTCGGCGTCTCATATCCGATAACGGAGTACAGTTTGTTGCCGATGTCATGCAACATGCAATGTTTGTGCTTGGTGTGAAGCAGAGCCTTGTGCCTCTCTACCATCCTGAAGCCAACCCCGTCGAGCGTAAAAATCGCGATCTCAAGACTCAGTTGGCGATTTTGGTGGAGGGACACCATCAACAGTGGCCAGCAGCTCTGCCCTTCATTCGATTTGCGTTGAACACATCAAAAACCAAGGCAACGCAACAGACTCCAGCTTACCTTACATTTGCTCGTGAACTCCGCTCACCTATTGCCGTACAGAGCGATCTGCGTGCTGTGATAGAAGCTGAAAACTATGTTCCACAGATTACGCCGTATCTGCTGAAGCTAGCCGAGACACTCTGCAACAGTAGAGAGTGCATCGAGCGTCAGCAGGATCTACGGAAGGCTGCCAAGGACAACACACGAAAGGCTGAGGAACTTGCCGTCGGTGATCTTGTCCTCATGAAGTCACACGTCCTGAGTAGTGCTGCTAAAGGAGTCAGCTCCAAGCTCATGCCTAGAAGGGATGGTCCTTACTTGGTGCAGAAGAAGGTTAGTCCAACTACTTACCTCTTAACGTTCCCTGGTTCACCGGATGAAGTCATCGGTAAATACCACATTTCCGACTTAAGGAGGTATCATTCGCGGGAGAGTGAATGTCCTGAGATTCCAAAACCGGTTGCTCCTAAACGTTCTCGTGGTAGGCCTCGTAAGCAACGTGTCATTGTTGGTGTTTGACCCACTGTGAGGGCACTTGTTTGGTCAAAAGGGGGAGTATGTAGGAACAATTTTAAATTTCGCGCTAAAACCGCATAGTGACGCGTAGCTAGGTACTCGCGTCTTCCTTGTGCGGACCGTGCGGCCGCGTCCCGCCAACACACGCAGCGCGCGCGCTTCAGTCGGGCTCGCATCGCTTTCGAAATCGGCCACGTATTTGGTGTACTAATGTTTATATGTTTTAATCGTGTACTAATGTTTTAATCGTGTACTTACCTAAATCTAAGAATATACGGTATTAAAAACTGAAGTGTAGAAGTGTTTTACTACAACTTTCTTTTTTTATAAAATGACAGCCATTCTTTTGTTTTTGTGTACGTTACTGCAAGGGGGGAGAACTTTGTGGTTTAATGTTGTGAAGATATTGGGAATGTGTAAATTGGTATTGTAAACAAATATGAAGTCATGTTTCTACTACAACGTGATGGTGCAATGGTGTTGACGGTTGCGAACTCACAGCCTCGTACATGAGAGGCGGGCCCTCATATGTACGATATCTCATGTGTTAACGCTCAAAATTTAGAAAATTGTGCGGTGAGAAATTATATTTTTTTAGCTCTCTTTTATGATTAACTGCTTCGTTAACCTGCCACGCTAGAGGTCTTGGAAAACTTTAAGCTACGAAAAAAACATTCTTAAGACTTATGTATCCTGCGCATAATTCTATGACAAGTTTAATTTTAAAAAAGTTTATTTTAAGAGTTCCTAAGGAACTCCTAAAAAAATGTTGTACGGAATTCTACGGAACTTACGGAACAACGCTTAAGTATTTGTAGGTCAAACAAATATTTGTTCCGTTTGAACCCGCGACACGCAGCGCAGCAGCTAATCAGTTAGCTACTGCGCCAACAGTGTCATCTAATGGTAATAATTTCCAAGATTTTGGACTCGAAAGTTTGTATGGTTTTAAATAAGTTATAATGAAAAAGTTACCATATTGAGTGAAGCATCACTCCTTGTCGCTTCGGTGAAAGTCGGGCTTTATTTCACGCTATATTAATACAGCACTCAATTATAACTCAATATAATTCCGCTTTCCATAACTTCAAGCGAATTCTAAAAGGTAAGTAACTAATTATTTAACTTTTTCATTAAAACTTATTTCTGTTGAAGGATAAGAAGCGCTATTTTGATAACCATTTAAGAACATTTTACCAATTAAATTAAGGACTTACTTATAAATAACTTGCTAAATATTCTTGTATCAGCTTTTCATAGCTAATAGGAGTCACTTGAATTTCGGTCAAAAATATTTTATATATATTTTTAGGAACCACCGACTTTGTATTTACCATCCTACATAATTTAATTGTAGTTTTTCTAACCGAACCAGTGAAGGGCTTGCTTATTATCGTAAGTATTTTTAAGAAATGTATACCGGCTTGCTTTTTTTACCGTCTGAAAAAAAAGAGGGTGAATGGAATGGCACAGGTACTTAATTTCTTGTTTTTTCTAGGAAGTCTTCTTATTTGCCTATCAATAACTGCTATTATTAAACACGGCCTTAATACACCGGCACACAACAACAAAACAAACATACCACAAAAAACAAACGATGATAATAAACATACCGGCGAACTGTGGGTGAACATTGGTACGCCTCTGCCTAACCCTTCCGGGAATAAAAGCGTGATGGCGATGTTGTATGGCCCTATCAGTGGTGCAATAAGAGCTACTTTACGAGCAAGTGTGTTAAAAAGTAAAATATCTAAAAAAATATAATTTACATAACGTCTTTAATTGTGAATGAAGGCTTCAAAGTTGCTTTAGTGACGTCATCTCTAACTCATGCCTAGTTAACTATGGGCACAACCTAATCTTTCAAAAAACGAATTCGAAAGAAACCCGCACATTTACCGAAAGTAAGGATTCCGTTGAACACAAGGGCGTAAATCATTATATTTTATACGTACCGCGCTGATATAAGAGATACCCACAGACGCCGCTGAGCTATAAGCTAGTGATTTATTTATACTTACCTCAGGCTATTGGTGGGACTCTTGAAAAAATATTTATTTTGGTATGGTTGTATGTTTGTTTGAAAATATTTTACTGAAAAAACTGAAAAAACGTCATCACCATCTTGCACAGATATAAGTTATATTTCTGTGCCATCTTGTATATCATCGCGTTTGTATTCCCCGAAGGGTTAGGCAGAAGTGAACCCAATTTGCCCCCACAGTTCGCCGGTATATTTTTGGTCCCAGGTGGCGAGCCTATTGCGATCAACCGGACACAAATCCTAACCCCGAGCTGCTACTGAGAACTTCATACAAAAACCCAATAACACTTTTTGCTTGAACCCAAGACCTCTAACATAGCAGACGCGGTTAGCACCAATAGGCAAACGAGGCAGTCAATTGTTGCCTAGATAATAATAATACCAGCACCTCATTGTCCCACTGCAGGGCAAAGGCCTCTTTCTTTCCATACAGAAAAGGCATAAAATGCTAAAAGGCTGGGTTCAATTTTTCAAGTCAGCTAAAAATAAACGTGCCTTACATAGAAAAGCTAATCTTCGCTCCTACCTAAAAGGTGTATTCCTTATTAAATTATCAACTTAATTCCGTTTCTAATTTCCTCTCGAATATAAATTGTGTTCAGCAGCTCCAACGTTCGCAGTTTGCCTCAGTATTTCCCAAAGGATACTGCAACACGTGTACTTGTGAGTATATCGGCTGCCTGAAAACATTTCCCAATTAGCAAGAGTTCATATTAGCAGAGCATGTGCCTCTAAATAGAATTTCTGATCGTGTTCATGTTTCGCGGAGTTTGGGAGTTGTGTAAGTAAATGTTTTCAAGTAACAAGACAACATGTTTATCTAACGGATTGGTGTTAAAGACAAATTATTTATTTAAATTAGGTATTACTAGATTCCATTTTTAATTTATCTTGTACGAACTGACCGGCCCGCGACTTCATCCACGTGACTTACTTCACCCGTCTTGCGTTGCGTATTTGATTACTGCTCCGCTCCGCTTCGCTCCGCTGTGTCGTAGCGTCATGTTATATAGCCTATGATACTCACAAAAACCGTGGCTTTCTATGGGTAAAAGAATTTTCAAAATCATTTAGTAGATCCAGAGATTACCCCCTACAACCTCACGATCAAAAATGCGTTTTAATGGCCAAAAACAATAAATAATTTATCTTTAACTTTAATTTATAGCTATTTTCAGCTGTAACTAATATTTTTAAATGCAAAAGTGAGTTTGTTCAATCAATCTCACCCGATCATCATGAAATTTTGCACATACATACGTTGTCACATGTTTGTACAAAAAAAAGACATAACTTTTACACGCGGGCGAAGTCGTGGGCAAGACCTAGTTTAAAATAGATATTTCCCGAAGGACCCACTGCAATCGACATGTTCTTGTCGCAATCGTTATTTTGTTTCTTATATTCCGTTGTGTTGAAAATATAAATCCTAACTCCGAGCTGCTACTGAAATTTTAATAGAAAAACCCAATAACACCTTGCTCGACCTGAGAATCGCACCCAAGACCTCTAGCGTTACAGTCGCGCTTAGGACCACTAGGCTAATGAGGCATAATTTGTTTTTATATACTTTATTGGCTGCCTTGACTTTTGTTTTCCCTGAAGGGTTGAACAGAAGTATATCCAATGTGGTGGTTAACAATTTAACATACATTCATCTTCTTGCTAAACTTCCTCAACACGCTACTAAAAAAGTCAAATTCCAAACTCACACCAAAATACTAGCCACCGCATTCCCCAAACCGCAACCCTCCGCTGCGAAGCAAGAAAGTTCAAAATTAACAGCACCCCGTGTGTTTCCGTACATAAATCTTACGTTTGACAGGTTAATACCACGATTTATTATGGGCTGCTATCACGGATTTGCTCTGACGGTGTCGGGTTGCGACTTTATATGCTCTTTGGTGTTCAATAATGCGTTATATCAACCCTTTTTGGAAGAGGAATGGGTGATATCAATATGGGTGTGTGGGACGTGTGTCGTGACATATTGCCTCTTAGCAAGCTGTCACGGGTAGTGACGGGGTGTGAAGTAGCAATATGTCAGTTGGTTTCGGTGAACGGGATTTGTTACATAAATTGCAATACCTTTAAAACCCTTGTACTACACACATACGCCTGTATTCCCCGAAGGGTTAGGCGGAGGTGTACCTATGTGCACCCACAGTTCGCCGGTATGTTTAGCTACCATGTCATAGGGGGCGAGGATATTGCCAACATTGCCACTGGTTATGGAGAAATAATGAAGGTTCAAGTTACAGCTTTTTACTAAGTTTTGTTATAAAAACAAGATTTTAATGTTATACACGACCTCTGTTTTGTTATTACACACTAGCTATATACCCCCGATGTCACTCGGTTTGGGTTACGTCTTTGGCTACTGCTTCGCTCCCATTGGTCGTAGCGTGATGTTCTTTAACATATACATCTTGCTCTTATATGACTCTATATATTCATGCTACACCACATTAAAATTCGTTGCGAAGTTTAAAAGATGTAAGCGTACAGAGGCGGCGGGAAGCAACTTTGTTTTAATACTATGCAAATGCGTGAAGTTTGACAAACAAATAAATATTAGATATTATAAGAAACGCCTACACAACATTAACCTACACCACAGGAAGAAAAAAAACTTCATCAACGCCGTAAACGGCAGTGAAAATGAAAAATATTACCAATAACGGCAAAAAAGAAACAATATCAAAGCAATAAATTAAATGGGATGGTCGCGAGAGCAGCTGCAAACCTGACATTTATTATGAAGCGACATACTTTTTTATTGTGTTATTATATCCCGCAGAGGATAATAATACTAGCCTATTATTGGCCCACTGCAGGACAAAGGCCTCTTCCCATACAGAGAACGCAAGAGCTTTGATCACCACGCTTGCTCAAGGCGGATTGGCAATTCCAGACTTAAATTAACTTTAAATCCAGGTTCAATCATTAAAGTCTCCTTAAATAACATCACATAACATACCAACACGCCTGTATTCCCCAAAGGGTTAGGCAGAGGTGTACCAGTTGGCACCCACAGTTCGCCAGTATGTTTAGGTAATTAGGTCCGGTGCAATAGGGGGCGAGCCGATTGCCATTAACCGGGAACAAATCCTAACTCCGAGCTGCTACTGAGAATTTCATCGAAAACACCAATAATGAATCGAATCCAAGACCTCTAGCTTAGCAGTCGCGCTAAGGACCACTAGGCTAACAAGGCAGTCTCCTTAATCTGTGGAAGATTTAGTTAAGTTCACCATTTTAGGTGAAAACTCCAAACACAACAAAACACACCCCAATCTGAATTTAACAAAATCGTCACGTCGCCTAACAATATTGAACAGGCCCACCCTCTGTTACTTTAAAATGAAAGCGACACACATGCACACTTCGCTTAAATATTCCGCGATTATCCTCGTAAGCGAAGTTTTGATCCAATGGTTAATGCACCCGTATTTCATACAAATGAGGCTTTTTTTATGGTAAATCATCAAATGACTTCTCCCGCCCTGGGAGTTACTGAGTAAAACCCACCCATGTTCCTTCTTGTGCCCTTTGCTTTCCGGGGGCGCGGTATCTCTATCGAACATCCCGCAGCATACATGAGGTTGTGAATTCAAATTTGGGCAAGTACCAATGTGAGTTTGTCAATTCATATATACTTTTTAAGTTTCTCTTGGACATCATTGACGTAGGTGCAGGAAAACATCCTTCTTGAGGAAACCTGGACTTGTGTGAATATAAGTCTGAAATCTCGATCCGCCTTGAGCAACCGTAGTGATCAATGTCTCTGTATGAGAAGAGGCCTTGCTTTGGCCTTTATAAACATAGATTATGTTATATTTAAGATTCTAAAATATCTCCGGTGTACAAAGTCAAAGTCAAAGCATTTGTTTCAGTTAGACCATTTACAGGCACTTTTGAATTGTCAAGAAGTTACAACAAGTTGAAGCTAGTTGCTCGTTCCAAAAC
Source organism: Caradrina clavipalpis (assembly GCA_932526535.1). Taxonomy (NCBI): domain Eukaryota; kingdom Metazoa; phylum Arthropoda; class Insecta; order Lepidoptera; family Noctuidae; genus Caradrina; species Caradrina clavipalpis. Next base: position 8,381,686 of record OW052110.1, read on the forward strand.
GTAAATCTCTATGGAGAAGAACGAGCAAGAAACTCCATGGACACTCTTTTCAAAATGGTTTTTCTTTTCAAATTGGTACTTGGCTAGTCTGCTTTAAGATTATCCGCTGTGGCCAGAATCGGTCTGGAGAATACATGTTATATTTAGGGATTCACACCATACATATGGATGCCAAATAAATCTTCCACACATTTAATATTAATTCAACTGAGACATGATCTCACATTCCACAGCATACGAATAGTCCCGAACCTTTGTTAATATTATCCGTCAGAATAATTTACTCTGGATATTACATGGTCGTAAGTACACTGGCGACCAAGTTAAACAGTCCATTGTTGAAAAGTAAACAGTATCGCTGATGTAGTTTGATGTTCTTAGTGCTCGTACACATGGTGGCAAATTTATTTACCCACTTCCAGTGTATGAAAGAGTTTTGTAAAGTGAGACTAAAATTGTGTGTTCGGTTGAAAGTATGTTTTCAACTTACAAAGTATGTTTAAGTATGTTTTGAGAAAATTTTCTTTTTATTTTAGTGGAATATTTTAAGTGGGACGGGGACTGACGGGGTCGTGGCAGGCCAAGAAGGAGCTAGTGGATTCCTTCACAAATGGAAGGATGATGCACTCTATTGCGAAAGATAGACGTAGTGGAGAGAGGCCTTTGCCCAGGAATGGGATAGAGGAGGCTAATAAGAAAAAGAAAAAATATTTTTAAGGCCTGTAAGATGCAGGCCGCTACCAACTGGTCCTTTTGAAAATCACGGCTTTCAGCAGCAATTCAGCAGTGGACGTCCTACGGCTGATATGATGATGAAGTAAGTATCTGGTGCATACGCGAGAAATCGCTGGATGCGGGCAGCGCAGGGCCGGTGATTGTGGCTATCTTTGGGGCAGGCCTACGTCCAGCAGTGGTCATCCCACGGCTGATATGATGATGAGGTTTATGAAGAAAGTATCTATAGAGTTTTACTTAAAACAATCTACTTTTAAAACCTGTATTAGAAATTCTTTTCACAGGGCAAAAATATTATACAAAATTCAAATTTCAAGATCTGTTCTGAACTTCATTCATTAAAAAAATACTTAGAAATGTACCTACATTATCATTTACCGTTTAAAGGGACCGTCCAGTAGCAGACATCGTTTCTTTGTCTCAGCTCCATTGCTACGGTTAAAATAAAGACTGATTGTAATTAAGATAATATTATGTACTTCTTGACAGGTGACATTGCGGGTTTCGGTTCGGGTTTCTTCGGAAATGTTCGGCTCTTGTCGGATTCCTTCAACCTCCTTTTAAATAAATGAAACTAAAGTAACAAAAAAGTTACTTTAGTTTCATTTATTTGTTTAATTATGCTATCATTAGACAAAAAGCGACCAAATGTTCATAGATATAAGGTTGTATTGTCGAAGTAATTGCATTTTAATATTTTTTTCCTTGCTTTGTATTTATCGGTAAATCATATAGCATAAGACATAGAAATATTGAAATGACCATAGCATTATAACGATATTTGTTTTTCTTTTGTTTTGAAATAAATGTAAAGTGTAAGTACTGAATAAGGCCGTTTGTCCACCGCCGCCGTCACCGGGACGTCAACGAGAACGAGATTAATTCGGGCCGAGTTTAAGATGACGTGACGGCGATCGTTTGTCCACCGCGCCGATATTATCGTTGGTTCATTTCTACAGGTTTGTATTGGGTGGTAGTCGCGTTATCCTTTTTAATAGAAATAAAAAAAAACTAGAAGGATGGCTAGTTTCAACCGGCGACAATTGCTTGCTCTGCTTTTGTACGTTCGAAGGCGTCATGATTCTTTATTTGAAAGCTGGTGCTTTCCGTGTGATCCCATTGTCACCATTTCAATATCTGATGATGGGATCTTGTAGAAATCGAGGGAACTCTTCAATAAATAACAGCAGATTAACCGCGATTGTTGCTATAGCATAATATCTAAGCATTGTTTACAAAGGGTAACACAGATATATTCAGTAGTATTCGAAAATTCGTCCTCCAAGTAAACGAAATCGCATAAGTATTCTGCTTTCTTATGACTTTTTAGTGTTGTCACTACTACGTAAATTAACTTGACTAGTAAATCCTTCGTGGATTTGGATGACAGGAAGTTGATACTAAAAAACAAAAAAAAAAACAACCGGCTTCAAAAATTAAAAAAGTGAAAAATAACTTTAGCTTTGAAAGTCGGTGGCAATACAAAACAACAAACAGAACCAAAGCCGCCGACTTCCAAAGCTAAAGTTAATTTTAACTTTTTTAGTTTTTGAAGGCGGTTGTTTTTTTTTTGTTTAAAAGTTTTTTTAAACAAGAAAGTGTCAACTATAAAAATCCCTTTCTACAATTTGTTTACCTTTAGTTAACTACCTAAACCTTTCTAGTATAGTGTTTTGTATTGCCGCGTTGCCGGCACAGGTCACGCCGATCTACTCGAATCTCGGCGGCCGGGATGACGGTGCTCGGGTGACGGACTTGCGGTGGACACGCGGCCATAGTAGTCCATGTACCAGTACTTCGGCGCCGTCATCTCGTTCTCGTTGACGTGACGGTGACGGCGGCGGTGGACAAACGGCCTAAAAAAGAGGTTTTTACTTTGCAGGCACCATACCAGAAGACCCATTCTACTAATCAAAAAATTTGAAATCTAGACACAATCTCATCTTAATCAATGGCAAATCTTTGTGAAGAATGTAGGTAAAATAGACGCATTTTTGATAGATTGAGACTGAGATCAGAATTCAAAAGTTCCTAAAAGTTTGTAGAATTTCCCGCCTGTTTATTTTAGCATTTAAACTAACTAATAACATACCTTCTTATTAACATATTCCTCTATCTATCCCCAATATTTCAACCTACTAAAATGGCTTTAGTATAGCCACTCTGGGATCTTAGACCTTGAGTCTCGAGCCTTAGAAATTAATCCAGCGACAAGCACGTGCCATCCTAAATAGAGCGCTAAGGAGATTACAAACTAATTACTATTTCCTTAGAACTCATTTTGCAAGCATCTCAGTGAACACTCTTAAATTAGGCGCACGGAAAACTAAACCCTAATGCCACCTAACTAATGTGTGAAACTGCTAGAGCGTGTAGGTTTGTGCAGTGAATAATGTTTGGATATAATCAGTCAAATTGTATTGTTGCCCATTTGTATCGGCGCGTGAATTTTGTCCGTCGGATTGCTCGCACGATTGTGTATGACGTTTAGCATATAAAACGATGCTGTTAGGGTGGACACACATAAATGCGGTGCGCTGTGAAGTCAAAGTCAGAGTCAAAGTCAAAATTCATTCATTTTAATTAGACCATTAAAAGGCACTTTAAACACAGAAAAAATAATAATTGAATCTAATTGCCCTCTAAAAAGCAGTTTCGTATGGAGATGAATGGGCAAGAAACTCATAACTTACATTGGCACTGTTTTCACAATATTTGCGAGGCCGCAACGCAACGCACCACTGAGCGTTGTGTAGCGTGATGCTACCTACTACCGTAGCGTAAGGTGATCATCACTCCTACGAGGAAAAAGAAACCTAAGGACCTTTCTAAAGTAAAAAACGCCATAGTGTGCGGCGTAACGCGCCGCACATTATGGCGTCACAACTTTTTGCGTTGTGGCAGGTGGCGTCGTCGATTTCAGAGGTCCGGCACCGCACTGTTTTAATGTATGTAAGATCTTATTAAACATTATTCAGTGCAGTACCTTTCTGACCTGAGAAGACAGTATGCACTGACATCAATTCTTTCTTTATTTTTCATCCTTTTCTTTTCCCTTTTTTTTGTCAGTTTATTTCCATAAAGCATGTTTTTCAATCATCCTTTTAAACGGAAAAATAAAATCTTCTATGTAACTTTGATTTTCCGTGATTAAAATACGAAACGTTTAAGTTTACCTGATATAATTATGTAAAAAGAAAATGGATGCCCTAAATCAGAAGCACGAAGTCGCACTAGTTCTCGTACTAATAAGACACTCACACTATCACGACAAACCAATTTTCAATTATTGAGTTTGAGATCTCCTCATGTGTTCCGAACCTAATTTTAGCAAACATTTGCGTGGCAAGTTAGGTAAGGTTCGGGAGCAATTTTCTTGAGTGTACAATACCCTTATGATGACGGTCGGAATTAATGGAATATGCTATTAAAATACCCAATTAATATTTTAATTTTCTTTGGTCAAAAGTAGGGGATGCTTCGACCGCAAAAATTTTAGGGACAATTAAAGTATAAGCCAGTAGAGCAAAGTGTTATTGGGTTTTTCTATGAAATTCTCAGTAGCATTTCGGAGATAGGATTTGTACCCGGTTAATGGCAGTAGGCTCGCCCCCTATTACATGGGACCTAAAACTGTGGGTATACATTGGGACACCTCTGCCTTAATCCTTCAGAGAATACAGACGTGATAGCATGTGTTAAAGTATAAGGTTGCGCGATTGTGTCCTCGTTAAACTCAGTATAGCATATAACATACACTATTGCACTTAAGAGCGCGCATCCAGAAAGTTGGCAACGTCGCAAACAGCTGTCAAATATTTCCCTGTTTTGATTAATTTGTCAATATTACTGTATGAAAATAAGAAATATGGCTTACTAATGCACTAGAATATTCATTATGAAATGCAATAATTAATATCGTAACACCGAATATTTAGTTTTAGATGTAAAAAAAGTATTTGGAAACTTTACAAATGCCTTTTTTACACCTAAAACGGGTACAACATCAAATTCAGTGTTTTAATTGCAATTCATTATTAATATTCTAGTGCATTAGTAAGCCATATTTCTTATTTTCATACAGTAATATTGACAAATTAATCAAAACAGGGAAATATTTGACAGCTGTTTGCGACGTTGCCAACTTTCTGGATGCGCGCTCTTAAGGATATTCTAGGTTTTCTTCCTATTAGCAAAATAATTTCATCAGAATTGTACAAATTTAGAACAGACCGCTTTGAAATATGGCGAAAGACTTTAACTGTAATACACACATATGTAGATATCATCACGCCTGCATTCACCGAAGGGTTAGGCAGAGGTGTACCAACCAATAAAAACCCACACAGTTCGCCGGTATGTAACATAACTGTAATGCAACGTGTAATATTTGTTATTCCAGCTTTTGCCGACTGACCGGTATCATTGCTCAAAGGGAATTCTCAAAAACCCGCGTCACGGATGAAGCAAACAGAGTACTAGTAGAGCCCTTTGTGAAGGAGCTCGTCCGGGGAGTACTACCACCATATATATTTGTGCCGCAAAGCAGCATTGCTGTGTCCCAGTATGAAGGGTATGGATGCCGGTGTAATTACAGGCACATTACATTTTCCAACGTGGTCTCTGGGATGGCAACGCACTTGAAAGGTCTCTGATTGCTGATCTCTATAGGCAGCTGTGAACATTAAATATCAAAGAATCAGAATCAGAATCAGAATCAGAATCAGAATCAGAAATATTTATTTGTGAAACATAGGTTACAGTGGTTGGTCATGGTTTAGATAATAGTGCGCTATGATCAGCCTATGATAGGCATACAAAAGATTTGGATTACAATTTTTACATTCCAATCAAACTTATTAGTAATTAAATATAAATTAATTACATAAATAATTGCATTTATTCAATATTATAGATTTAATTAAGTCAAAAAGTCAATTATATTTAAGTAAATGTCAGAACAATTGGGATAAATAATGAATTACGGCTTGAATTATTACAATAATGTCGAAGAAGCAAATTACAATGATATTACAATAATTACAATTAGATGATGTCAACATTTGTCTAATAAAAAATCTGATACACAATAATAACATTTTTCACACAGCATACTTCTTAATTTTTGTTTGAATAGATTAAAATGTAGTTTTTTTAATTCGGTTGGCAATTTATTAAATATAACAGGTGCCATGTGAAAGACACTTTTGTACATTAAGGCAGTATTCGTTTTTGGAACATATAGACGACTTTCGTCCCTTTGGGTCCGATTAAAAGCTTTAGATGCTAATGTAAATAAGTGAGGATTTTGTTTGCGTAGGCATTTCTCCGAAATATATTCCTTCCACGATCAGCTGTGCTATTCTATACGGTAATTCCACCGTCACTTCGAAGCTCACTTCGCACTTCAAAGTGTCAAATAAATCAATGTCATTTGAATTTATTTGAAAAGATGTCATTGAATAGCGACTTGAGATGCGAGTTCATGTCTGAATTTTACAGAATCGGTCATCATTATTTTAAACAGAGCCTCTGAGTTGACAATAAACGGCCACCTATTGGGCCCAAGTAGTATAAATTACTAAAAATATCATCGACACGAAAAAAAAAGATGCATTTTCAAAAGATAACAAACTAGAGTGAAAAACAAACACAATAAACTAACAAACGCTTAAATTTCTCGCGATACCCTCACCCAAAAGAAAATAAATGTAGGTACTCACCGATAGCTGACTAAATTAACTAATTACTAGTAATTATGGGATCAAATACGTATAAAAACGTACGACACCAGCACTTAGCACAATAGCACACAACTAGAAACAACTCACGAGACGGGAATCGATCACAGAACACAATAAACGTAATTATAATTAGCAGCAATATAGATCGACACTGCACCGAATACGCGCGGAATGGAAACTGTAGATTTTTTTTATCGTATGGCAAATCATCACATAACTTTGTGAGAGTGTCAGACTTTTACTGATTAAAACCCATCCATGTAAGATATGCTGATATAAGAAGTCAAGAAAGAAAAGATAAATTTGCCAAAGGCTCAAACAGTTCTTTATTAATGGTTTATAAAATAAACATGTCTGCGAGTAAAATCAGTGAAAATTAACTGTTTGTTCCGTTCCCGCAGACAAACCGTGAAAACGGTTTAGTGGGGCATAGTTTCTATGTCGAGATTTTAATAAATTTGGTTTTAATAAATAAATAATAAAGTGATAGCGTGCTTGTTTGACCATGTATGAACGTGGACGAGGCGAAAGTAGTATGTAAGGATTGTAGCAGGTGGCGTTCTGTGGTTTCTGCCACAACCATGGGAAAAAGGCATGAGTTTATGTATCATCATCATCATCTGCTTAAGCAGATGATGATGATGATACATAAAAAGCTGGCTGGAAAGCCGACCCCTACATAGTTGGGAAAAGGTTAACCTTTTCCCAACTATGTAGGGGTCGGCTTTCCAGTCTAACCGGATGCAGCTGAATACCAGTGTTTTACATGGAGCGACTGCCTATCTGACCTCCACAACCCAGTAACTGGGCAACACGATACCTCTTGGTTAGACTGGTTGTCAGACTTCTTGGCTTCTGACTATCCGTAACGACTGTCAAAGATCTACAAATGACAGCCGGGACCAACGGCTTTACGTGCTTTCCGAGGCACGGAGGAAACTCGAGTTTATGTATGTATGTAAATAATAAAATAGTTCTTCTTGTGCCTTTTGCGTTCCGGGGGCGCGGTATCTCTTTCGAACAACCCGCAGACAAACTGTATGTTAGTGGTAATATTTCATGTAGACTATTAATGTATCTATGAAGGATTTCGTGTTCAGAGGCCTGATACGAAAAAATATTTTATGAGATCCCAAGAGGCATATAAATAACATTTTAATTTCGTACTACTGCTTTTTCTGAAAATACAACGCTGGATGCTTGCCCATATAACTTATTGAGGGCGACTTTTAAGAGCGTTTTTATATTTGTAGACTAATCATCATCATCATCACCATTTCCGCCGCAGGCCGTCTACTGCCGGGCATAGGCTTCCCTCATACATTTCCAAAAGGACCGGTTGGAAGCGGCCTGCAGACTAGTCATATTTTGGTCAATTATACGTATAAGTTTTAGTTTTGGATCCAGTTAATTAAACAAGTTAATTGATTTATTAAATGTTTCAATCGTAGTGGTATCTCTCCACCACTACATTACCTACCAACCATTTCATTACCTACGTAGACTTCTTCGATTCTCCTGTATAAATAAAAACTGTGAATGTCCAAATTGTATTACACGGGTAACAAAACTTGCCATAATAAACCGAAAAGTCCTCAGAGGTCTTTGCGAATAGAGGTCCCAAATACTTTGCAAGTACCTTCGGGCGCTTTATGGGGCAATGTGGGGTCGGGTCCAGTTGATGGCGGGATTTTTGCGGGACATCACGGACATTGCGGTACTGTGTGGGTGTGATATGTAGAACTAGTACTACGTGGGATGTTTATTAGGTACTCGGGAGGTAATCTTATCAAATTGTTGTGTCTACGTCGTGGGCGAAGTTTTATTGACGTATGAAATACTAGTTTTTGGCTGTGATTTCGTCCGCTGAAGGCGATTCAATGCGATGCACACTGCCCGTATCACGGAGCGTGGTGCGCAGCAACGGAGCTTTGGTGATCTGCAACACTGCTCGTGAACGCGTTTTCAGTGTGTTGGAGTACGTGTGTATTTTTAAAAACACAGATAGGTACTTGCGAACAACGTGGTCCCGCGCCACGCTCCGTGATGCGGGGCAGTGTACGAATCGCTTAAGTGCCGGTTATCGCGGGCAAAATCGCGGAATAAAAAGTAGCCTATGTCCTTTCGTGACGTTCAAACTTGACAAGAAATTTCTTCCTAATCGTGGGGGCGATGTAAAGTGACGTCATAAGTAGTTTACCATTTCCACACAAAATCAATGGGAATCGCGTTTTGACAGTTCCTAAAAAGGATATCAATTGAAAAGGGGCAAAAACAATTAAAATTTATTCGCAATCTCGTCTCAAAGACAATCATAAATGTAGAAAAAGGTATTTTTCACAGACCAAAAGAATTTATGATGGAAATGTTTTAAAAAATTCGGGAGTTGGCCCCCTGGAGTACAGTATAAATCCTTATTTCTTTTTAATTATAACCTTAAACATAAACATTAAATGAGAAACCGCAGCATTTCTGGTTTCTTTAATATTTCCCCTAGGTAACATTTCACTAAGACTCATTGCTTTGTTAGCTTTAATTTTCTATGTCCATTTTAACTGAAGTTTCTCGCTTTTGACTTTTAAAAGGTAACTTCTTAATTATAGCACAAATGTTTCATTTTCTTTTCTGGGTATCAAGTTGATATTTTCTAACAGTTTTAAGACTAAGATATATGGCCTCTGTATCGGTCTTACGATTAGTCACTAAAAACTTATTAAGTTTATATTGGACATCACTGTCACCAACGCCAAGGAGCTTGGACATACAGTTAATACTATGTTACATCGTTACGTTCGCGTGTATGTCGGTTTTGCACAGGGTTTTATATTTATTCCGCGGGATCCTAATACTTTTGAAATAAGTATCTAGTTTTTTGCCAGTTGCAGATCCGTTTAAATCGGACCAGCCGTTCCAGAGATTAGCCGGAACAAACAGACAGAGAGACAGCTAATATTTTTTACACAGTAGGTATAACCAGTATAACGCTATAAATAATAATCTACTACTTCCAAGCTATACAAACAAATCCCCGTGACAGGGTCGGCACATATCTGACGAAAAATGCGTCGAGCGTATCGTCACTCTTAGGTAGACGCGCTAACGCAACATCGGTTAGGTTAGGTTGAATGTTTTATTATGTATTTGACTGTTTTGGCGTTACGCAACCGATAATACGCGACGCATTATCCGTCAGATATGGTCCGACCCTAAATTAAATACAGTCACCAAAGTTAGGGTATTGCCACACGATATTTTAAAAACTTGTTGACAACCCGACAGATGGTAGATTTATTAGAAAAATTTCGTGATTTACGTTCGGCCCAATATTTGGTAGATTGATTTGTAAAATACTTAGTTTTTATGAAACTTTTCTTATTTAGGTCCTACCAATCTGAAAGTAACAATTTATTTGTGAACTTTCTGTTATTACTGTGATCAAGTATGATCATGTAGTTATTATAATGGGATCTTTACTAATATAGTAAAGCTGAAAAGGCTTTTGTCTGGAACACCCAGTCGGATTTAAAAAAAAAAAATTTGTGTGTGAAAGCCGGATTCCTGAGGAATAGTTGTTATTTAACATCACGCTACGGCACACGGGCACGGAGCAGTGATCGGAAACGTAACTAATAATAGTAACTTTTATGACCTACAGATTGTTGTTCCGGGTCTGGCTGTTTGTGTATGTGAGTTTATATATTGTAAACGCATCAATGATACTGTTTTATTTTATAATAATTAAACAAGACATTACTTTATTAAATTTATTGTAACCTTGTTCGAATACAGATAATCAGAATGTCCTAAACTTCTTGACACCACAGATTATAAATCTATTATAGAACACCTTCCCCTCTAGACAATAATATGTGACAAACAATACTCCAGTTTTATACATGTTTATGAAACTATAGATCCAAAATAATTCGTGGTTTCACCACTCTTCCACTTCTTGTCCTTATTAAATTTTGACTACTAGGTGGTTGGTTTTGTACTGGAGAAGTCACCACAGAGCTTGTACAATTTTTGTTATTCTCAACCTTATAATCACAGAAAGTATCAAATTCATAGTCTTCTTCTTTATCGTGTGGGCAGTAAGGTCTAACGACCCCACACACCCTAGTGTCAGAGTAAATTCATAGTTAGGAACAATATGTTTTTGCTTAGTAAATTTGTTTATTAGACCTATTCCTTTTAGACTTTACATGATCAATTTCCAATTTGGGATTCATTTCTTGTACTTGCAATCTACTGAGTTCACTTGCCCGACATATTTTAGCCACCTTATCAAGTGTTAATGCTTCCATTCTCAATAAACTTTCTTGCAGAGATTTGTCCTGCACCCCTTGTACTATCCTGTCACGAAGCAATTGATCTTCTAATGATTCATTGGATGTACCGTAGTTGCAAGTTGAAATCAGTTGTCTCAAACACGTGTAATAATTTTCGAAACTCTCCCCATCTTGTTGTTTACGTTCATTAAACTTGTATCTTTCAAAAACTTCATTATATTTTGGATTCACATACGCATCAATGGCTTCTATTACTTTGTCATAAACTTGGAATTCGTCCTTTGACAACTTAAAGCTCATTATTACCTTGGTCGACTCAGGGCCCATCATATTTCTTAATTAACTCCTTCTTAATTAACAATTTTACCTTGTCAGTGGCTTCATCCTGATTTGTACCCACGAGGTAATCTTCAAAGAGACATTTCCAGAACCTCCATTCGGTAGCGGCAGACGGAGCACGTATGTCGAAATTTGGCGGCAACTTAACCGAGTTTTCCATTTTCGCAGGTGTGAAACTTAAATATCACTGTAAATTTAGTGCTTTTACGGCTGCGCCATGTTTTATTTTATAATAATTAAACAAGACATTACTTTATTAAATTTATTGTAACCTTGTTCGAATACAGATAATCAGAATGTCCTAAACTTCTTGACACCACAGATTATAAATCTATTATAGAACAGATACAGGAGAAATTCCTAGTGAGGAACAACGTATAAAAAAAAACAAAAAAGAAGAATGTTATGAACCAATACAAAAATATGATTGCAATGATTGGAACAAGAAAGAAGAAGAAGGAAGAAATCGTTACTTTCGGCTTAATTAAATTATGTATTTTTCCTCTCTATTCTTAAATTGTGTAAACAAGAAAAGAGCAATAAAATCTTTTAAACTTAATTATGAAACAAATGAAACTCATTAGCCATTAGCAATAAAGCAATGTAATTTCTAACACATTATTTAGAACTAATGTGTTGGCAACAGCCCAAGAATTACTGGCTACAATAAATAGTTGAGCTACAACATTGTTGTGCTTCTTACAATAATAATACCATTATATACATTATTTTTGTCCTATTACTATTTCACTACATACAGTTGTCATACAGAGAAGGCACGAGAATTGATCACCACCCTTGCTCAAAACGGATTGGCAATTACAGACCTTATAATATATGTACACAGACCATTACGCCTGTATTCCCAGAAGGGTTAGACAGAGGTGTACCCACAGTTCGCCGGTATGTTTTAGGTCCCATGTAATAGAGGGCGAGCATATTGCTATAAACCGGCCACAAATTCTAACACCGAGCTGTTACTGATAATTTCATATGTCTGCTACTATTATAAGGAGGTAAAGTTTGTTTTTTTTTATTTGTAAGAGGTAATCTCTGGAAGTGCTGGTCCAATTACAAACAATCTTTTACTGATAGTAAGCAACACTATTTTCGAACGCCATAGTAGGCTATGTAATATGGTATATTTGACGTCCATAGATTGTTACAAGTATGTAGAATAACACATGTGCTACTTTTAAGTATGGTTACCGTTGGATAATATATTCAATTTTACACTCCTTTTATAATTTTATAATCCTCAACACTTAAGTCTGCACTGGAAAACATTTACTAGTTACCTACTTTAAGAAGAAAATTTAAAGAGTTTAGTTTTATCTTTGAGGATGTAAGCTGCAGCTTTTTGGACGAAACCTTATTCGTGTCACGTCAGCTTAGCTCAGCTTAGCTACGCGTAACCCCCGACGGCTTAGTCGAATTAGGAAAACAATATTATACATTGTATGCATCTGCATACATCATGTACTGATCCTATATAAAGACAAATGGAGAACGGCCATTGTTCTGCAGTAGGATAATTAAGGCTAAAATATTAGTAGGTACCTATCTAGAATAAATCTTTAGAGGGGGCATCGCGGCACATACTTTTCCTAGTGCTTTTGCCATTGATTCAAAACAAGATCATCATCATCATCCTCCCCTACGGTAAATAATTTATATTTTTTTAAACGTTTTCCCGTACTATCAATTTTTCCTGTATCGTGGGTGTGTTTATAAATACATATACTAGCTTCGTACCGTATCAAACCGTACATTTTGAAATTACCCTATGTACCTATTATTCCACACTACATTCTATCTCAGTGTCAAATTTCATCCAGATCCGTTCAGCTGATTAAGCGTGAAAGAGTAACAAGCATCCATCTATCCACACACATACATACATAAACTCACGCCATTTTCCCATGGGGGTAGGCAGAAACCACAGAACGCCACCTGCTACGATCCTTACATACTACTTTCGCCTCGTTCACGTTCATAAATCTGGTCATACAAGCACGCCGGTTACGAGTACTGCGCACCCGACCTTTCTGAAGAACCTCACCGATAAGGTCAGGGTAGGTCTTTCTAGGGCGTCCCCTCCCGGCGTTGCCACTCACATCTGCCACATAAATACCTTTTGTTAGTCGCCTTTCACTCATCCTCTCAATATGACCGAACCATCTAAGCATACCCTTTTGAACCTTTGTCACTACATCTTCTTTTAAGTCGCAACGTTCTCGTATAATCTCATTCCTCACTCTATCGTTCAAAGTTACACCACACATACTCCATCTATCCGTCCACCCACATTTGCGGGAATCAGACCCACGACACGTAGCGCATCAGCCAATCGCTTAGCCACTGCACCAAGATCAAAACTGAATCTACCTACACCGCTATCTATGGATATCAAAGTTAGGCAAGGTAAAGTTTAGGCTTGAACTGGACGGCTTAATCTTGGCAAATGAACAGTCGCCCGTCCGAACCAGATGTACCGCCGCTTGCCAAATTATGCTCGTTAGACTCCCGAGCGCTATATCCTGTGCTCATTAGAATTGTGGTTTGACCATTTGTACTGGTTAATAAATTATTTCGTATGAATTGTGACGTTTTTTATCCTATAATCCTACAATATTCTAAATCTGAAAGTAAAGCACGTAAAGCCGTTGGTCCCGGCTGTCATTCGTAGTTCTTTGACAGTCGTTAAAAATAGTCAGAAGCCAAGAAGTCTGACAACCAGTCTAGCCAAGAGGTATCGTGTTGCTTAGTTCTTGGGTTGTGGAGGTCAGATAGGCAGTTGCTCCATGTAAAACACTGGTATTCAGCTGCATCCGGTTAGAGCGGACGCCGACCCCAACATAGTTAGGAAAAGGTTAAGCAGATGATGATGATGAATTGTGACGTTTTTTATAAGAGTTGATTTTATAATTATATTATGTACTTGGAAAAGGCAGATGCGTGTTGGAGAAATAAGATGTTGGAAAATGAGATGCGCTTGGAGAAAGCAGGTAAAAACACACCTTTATTAAATTGGTGAAATATTTCTAGGATATTTATTTTTGCTTAGATGGTTCCGTCATGTAAAGGGCATGAGTAGATGTGAGTGCAACGCAGTGAGGGGAGGCCTTAGAACGACCTACTCTGACCTTACTGGTGAGGTTCTTCAGAAAGGTCGGGTGGGCAGTACTCGTAACCGGCGTGCTTGCTATAACGTGGAAGAAGCGAAAGCAGTATATAAGGATTACGATCCTTCCGACGATCCAGGTGGCGTTCTATGGTTTCTGCCTACCCCATGGGAAAAACGTCATTGATCACCACACTTGCTTAAGACGAATAAGCGATTCCAGATTTATATAAATCCAGGTTACCTCACGATGTTTTCCTTCACCAACATCAGTGATATCGAAGATAAACTTAGAAAGTTTTTTAAATAATCTAATTTAAATTCAGAAGCTGCTAAGTTTTAAGCCACTAGGTTCCATACCGCGTTGTAGTTCAAAGTAAAGTTAAGCCGAAAGTTCGTGGAAACCTAGTGGCGTTTATCACAGCTAGATGTGTCGCGTTATGATTGTGGCTGCTTGCCAGAGCTCGAGTTAGTCTAACCGTCTTATTGAAGAGAACGTTCTGTCATTACTTTGATTGGTACCAAGGTACTTCTGTAAAGTTGGTTACTTAGTTTCTTGATAGACAGTTTTGCGATGGAGTAAAAGTTTAAATTAAAACACACGATATTTTTTTTCGAACCTAGTCTAGGTCAGAGGTTACGAAGACAGTGTTCAATATGCCTAGGAAACGAATTCTACTACCACACAGACTCTGTGCATCTTTCTGTCTATAAAAGTTCTCATGATTACGAACAGCTAATCAAAAATTTGTAAGATTTCGTTCCAGCTCCATCATCAGACCAGCTCTGTGATATCATTATATTGTATTGTCATGCAAAACGCATATGAATGTAAAATTTCAGCTGCATCGAACATCGGGAAGTGGGTCAAATTTAACTCCTAAGATTTGATTAATCACGGACACCGGGACAGAAGAAAGTAAATATAAGCTTGTGAATTAAAAATGAGCACGCTTGCAATAGATTCTTATGGGTTTCTTATTCTGTGTTCACCAACATTATATTTATATGGCCTACAGGTAGTTGTTCCGGGTCTGGCTGTTTGTGTAAGTGAGTTTATATATTTTTTATTGCACCCATGATACAAGGGAAATCCCTAATAAGGCGCAATGTTATGCAGGAAAAAAAAAGATAAAGAGGAAAAAGATAATGATGGTGAACAAGGAGATAGGATATGTAACGAATGCTCGTACAAGTCGTACAATACAGAAAGTAGATTTGTGTAATATCTTCTATACAAATAAATAAAATTGAAGTGTCTATTTGTTATGTCAAATAACAGCTTTTTACCAAATGATTGTGAATGATTTTAACATCAGGCGGGCCGTTAGCTTGTTTGCCACCTATAGGTAGTGGTATAATTTTTTTTTTTTAAAAATACATATACAGAACAACCAATTTTTTTTTGTCTGTCTCTCTGTTTCCTCCGGCTAATCTCTAAAACGGCTGGACCGATTTTGTCCGGACTTTCACTGGCAGAATGCTGATATTATAGGTAAATACTTTTACTTTATTAAAAGAAATATAGTTACGCGCAAACAAAATTAAACGCTGCGGAAAACAGATACTTATGCAGACGAAGTTGCAGCAGGTAGTCTTTTAAATTTAGAGACATCATAAAACATTCAAGATCGGTATTTATTATAGCCCTGAGTCCGCTCGTATCTGACTTCTGACTGATCATACCCTTGTTTAACCCTCGTTAGCCCTTAGGCTAAACAAGTCGAGGAATCTATATTTAACCCTTATTATCATCCGGTGATATGATAGTCACAAAATAGAATAAAACTGTTGCGAAAAATTCTCAAAGTAAAGGTACAAAGGGATCTTTTGAGGAATTGGGTGTAAAATATAAAACATTTGTTTGTTTTTTAGGGTTCCGTACCCAAAAAGGTAAAACGGGACCCTATTACTGAGACATCGCTGTCCGTCTGTCTGTCTGTCTATATGCCTGTCTGTCTGTCTGTCCGTCCCTCTGTCACCAGGCTGTATCTCATGAACCATTATAGTTAGACACTTGACATTTTAACAGACGATGTATTTCTATTGCCGCTATAACAACAAATACTAAAAACCAGAATAAAATAAATATTTAAGGGGGCTCCCATACAAAAAATGAGCTTTTTTTGCCGTTTTTATAGATAATGGCACGGAACCCTTTGTGCGCGAGTCCGACTGGCACTTGGCGGGTTTTTTTTTTGTATATTTCATATGTAGCTGTCAGCCGTGATCCCTAAAAGGGTTATAGGCTCAAGCATGTCAGTTATATTTGCTTAAGAACTATGAAATAGGGTGCTGAAATGTATGCCAACGGAAAGCCTAGTGCGAATTCTGGCAGCGGGGTTTGCATTTGTTTTTAGCCAACTGAAAGATGTGTCCTATGGGTTTAATAATATCTTTTTTAATATTTGAGACCCATCCAACACGCCCAGAAGTGTGATATGTCACTCGGTACAGTTTGTAAACTACATATTTGCGTTCAAAAGTGACCCTGAAAATTCACTCATTTCAAAGTCAAATTCTAATCATTTATTTCAACTTGGCCATAAAGAGTCACTTTTTGCAGAAAAAAAAGAAAGTAGTTTCGTTTGGAGAAGTCTGGGCAAGAAACTCCATACTTAATAAATAAATAAATAAAATAAATAAATATCTTGGGACAACTCACACACGGCTATCTGATCCCAAGCTAAGCAGAGCTTGTGTTATGGTAACCAGACAACTGATATACATACTTATATAATTTATAAATACATATATATTATAGATAAATCACACCCAGACACAGAACAAACAATCATGCTCATCACACAAAGTTTGTTCTGGGTGGGAATCGAACCCACGACCTCCGGCTTAGCAGTCAGGGCCGCTAACCACTAGACCAACAGGCCCGTCTAACTCGCCCGTCGTCACTTCCTTTTGAAATCAATGTTTTATATTTGCGTTCAGAATCATACAATTAGGTACATTTGTACATTTTGTACTTTGTGATTGTGTACAATTTCATATGTTACACTTCCGTATTTGGGAACCTATATACGTTATCCCTTAATTGTTACAGGCTATATTTTACTATTAAACAATTAGGAACAGGTACGAACAAAAATTGACGTGCACAAAATCGCGAACAAAACCTAGTCACTAATATTATACGGCCATCGCAGCATTAACAAAATTAAACTGACCACACAGCTCTATACCTAAGTTTTAAAGATTTAACTGTTACCGCAAGCCCGTAACATGACACCTAAACAAATGAAACCGAGTTAAAGTTAAAAGGATTTTATCATCAGCACACTCCTTACAAAAGTTGTCGCCCCACATTCGAACTACGCCTGACGTTTCCTTCGTCGTGATATCAAAGTTCTCGAAAGTTCTTGAAGTTAGCATACAGAGAGAACTAAATAAGAAGAAGAATAAGATTTCTCCTGCCTATTCGGAAATGTCGCTTTCCAACGGTCTGTTCTTGTGTACCCATAGGTCTTTTAAACACCGCAACGGATTTTAATGCAGTTATCCTCCATAGATAGGGTGATTCTCCCCCAAAAAGCGCCAACCAAAAAAACTAACCAACCAGATCAAAAAAAAAAAACTAAAACTTGTACCTATACACTCGTGTTTTACAAATTAATTATTTTTCATGTTAAAAAATATGACTAGGCTGCTCTTGTAATGACACACAGTCAGCAAAGCCTCGCTAATGTATGTAAGTGCCTAAGTATTTAAGTTCGGGTGAGCAAAAGGCGCTTAGAGGTCCCTGAATCACAATCACAGCGAGGATTTTCCACATTAAAATTACAAATTCACAAGTACACTTCCCACTACAAAAGTTGACCCTATTAGCAGAAAGCTAAAAAGGGACGAATGTGACACAAGGAATTAGGTAACAATAGGTCAAAAAGTATTCCTTTTTGTTACTGAACCTTTGACTCATTTGTGATTTAAACTTGATAAATGTTCTGCTAAAGGGTAGATTTTATTTAATTACCTACTTAGTAGCAGAACCTTTATAAATGGTAGAGGATTAACAGCGACCTACAGAACGGTCAATGAATGACGTGAAAGAGAAAATTTTGGAAGCCAATTAAAACATTTATTTCAATAGATCGCTTTTAAAGTAAAACTTTCTATAAAGTATGTTCGACTTTGGAAGTTTATCGTGGACATCTCTGACATCGGTGAAGGAAATCATCGAGAGGAACCCAGGATTTATAATTTACATTCCTGTTATTATGTAAGTATGAAATCGCCTATCCACCTTAAGCAAGCGTGATGATCAATGCTCATGCCTTCTCTCTATAAGAACAAGCTTTTGCCCTGCAGTGCGACAATAATAGGCTGGTATTAGGGGCTGATATTTGATTAGCCAGATAACTTTTATCTGAATAATATGTGGCAATTAACACTTCACATCAGAACTAATCTATACTAATATTATAAAGCTGAAGAGTTTGTTTGTTTGTTCGCGCTAAACTCAGGAACTACCGGTCCGATTTGAAAAAATCTTTTTGTGTTGGATAGCCCATTTATCGAGGAAGGTTATAGGCTATATAACATTACGCTACGACCAATTGGAGCGGAGCAATCAGTGAAAATGTGGCAAAAACGGGGGAACGGGGAAACGTTTTGAGGGCTTTCGTTGCGTGCGCTGCGTAAACGGTTAAAGTTACTTGAAAATAATGTATGAGAGAATTGTTCCTCTTAAATAATACTAAAAAAAGTCCGCGGTAGTACATGCCTAACTTTTAAGGTTGACTCACTATAGCCATTTTTATGTCCAGAAAATTTGTTTTAAAATAATGCATTATTTGCGAAGGTG
The DNA here is from genome assembly GCA_932526535.1 of Caradrina clavipalpis. NCBI lineage: Eukaryota > Metazoa > Arthropoda > Insecta > Lepidoptera > Noctuidae > Caradrina > Caradrina clavipalpis. Next base: position 8,400,736 of record OW052110.1, read on the forward strand.
TTTTTATGAACATAGTATTAATCCTTATCAACATAAATACGTTATTCATCACAAGTGTTTAATTTTGAACAAAATTGCCCTTTACATCATTTAATTTCAATGAGTATCTTAGGAGATATCACAGTTTTAAAATAACTTCGCACCAAAAGAATGACTCTGCGAGACATTCTGTAGCTTATACCTCAGAATAACAGATTATAGGCTACATAACATCGCGCTATGATCCACGGGAACAGATCAGTAACCAAAAACCTAACGTAACGCGGGTGAAACCGCGGGGCACAGTCGTGGATAATCGTCCACACAATAAACATAAATAATAATATTAAAAACCTACCTTAAAACACAGCAAACCTTCTACTAATTTTCTCTTTAACAGAACCATTTAAGCACAGAACGTTTCAGTTACAACGTGACAATAGGCTGACCGGTCCGTTACCCCACACTAGTGACAAAGTGACGTCACGTCAGCCTTTGATTGTTTCATACAAGGACGAGCGCCTGACGCTTTCCTACGAGCATTGTTTTGCATAATATGATACATTTGCTCGGAGTAATTAGGGAACTACTTAATGAAGTATATATGTATGGTAGGCTGTGATTTATAAGGGGTGGAACTTGGAAGGGACGTAACGAAAACGTATACGAAGGATTCAGAATGTGATTTTAAACCGTGTTGGTGTAGGCAGTTATGTATGAAACATAATTTCTTTTTAATAAAAACAAAACCCAAACTTTGGTATTAGCAGAAATAACAAGGTAGATAGTTCTTGTGACATGTTATTAGATGTAAGTAGTAGATTACTACGGAATGAGCACTTAGCCCTTAATTTGGCAACAAAAAAAAAGTAAGAAATACATAAATTTAATCATTGTAAGGCTTCAGGGATGTGCTAAAGACCCCTGAAAAAATGTTAATATAAATCCTGAGTTGCCCACTGTTGGGAAAATTCGTGTCCGTCACAGCGGACATTACCAATAACTTAACGATGAACGCATGTCCGCTGTGGTGGACTTTGCCAAATTATGGAAAAATATAAACGTTAATATTATTAAGTTTATTTTATCAAAATAAGAAAAAACTAAAATGAAGAACACAGAAATTAAACTGAAAACGTTATTTTTTTAGGTGTGAAAATTTAAAATATAGTTTCTCGGGGTTTTGCCTGTTTCAAATCATAATCTTGTATTGCATTTTATGCAATATACGACGGTCTTCTTTTGGCAGTATCTGAAACGACCTTATTCAATAGTTGTGGGGAAATCGCGTGCTTTTGCTTCTTCCCCGCTCTCGTCTTCTGCACCATCAATTACATCTTCCCTTGCAAACCTAACAATCAGTACATCTGAAGACGAAGAATCGAACACTGATACTATTGATGTTATATCAGATTCTATCGTGCGCGAACTTGAAGAGTCTAGTTATGAGAATGTTAACGCCATCCTTTTAAACACAGAACAAAGAACAATGGAACACACCACAAACTCATACGAATCGTTTAACTTTTTGCGTCGGAACTTTCAAAGTGAGAACGCAACGGGGAATGCGTCGTGTTCGCAATTCAAATTCAAACAACGAATTGTGCGGGGTGGCACAAAGTGTATGAAAATTCAACCAACTGCAAAGTTTCCAGTAAAATTGTTTTGCTACCCGGTTTTTTTAGTAAAGGTGTGTTGGTATTTATAGGATATAGTTGCTTTTGTTTGTCCCGGCAAATATCAGGAGAGCATTTTTGTCGTCAGGTTTTTTATGGCATATCTAGCATTTATATTTTTATGGCACCTTGACACGGTGACAGATAGTGATAAGCCACGGCTTAAAAAAATGCAAGGCCAATTTCACGACACGATTAATATACCTACAGATATTTGTTGTATTGTTTCATGTGTCTGTAATTTCACCGAATTGATTAGTCAATACTAACTCACTTAAGATGGTATATGCTATGAAGTAAACTTTTCTTTTAAAATTATGAAGAGAATGACAGAAGAGAGACCATACGACTACGGCTGTTACCAAAGACTTAAAATAGATATAAAAAAAATAATGATTAATAATTCAAATCACGAACATAAATGACTCCATTATCCCTCCTCTTCCTCTCAGTAACCTCACATGTAGATAAGTACCTTCCTGAAAAACAGAACGCAATTTCACTTCGCACCAAACCAAACTAATTAAACACTCAAACAGTTAAGTATGTAAGTCGTTTTTCTTACACCTCCATGCTCCCAACAAGAATTCTGCACATTCCCATTTCACATTTTGAAAATAGAATTACTTCTACAATTTCATTAAAATTCGTCTAAAGGAACTCGCGTAGGTGAGAACGGGAAACGGAATAAATCTACTTGAAGGATTGTGCAAGAAATCGTAGGATGCAATGGCAATGTTTCTCTCTCCCTTTCCTTCATTCACTATTTACGTTTAGGCCTTCCGTACCGTACGTCAGCGGTGTTATTCTGTAAAACCCTCCTTCCGTGAAGTGAGCGTGGCGACCTGTCAATCCCTAGCTTTGTATAGTGACAGCCCAGTTTTAGCTCACTTCACCTTAATTCACTGAGGGAGATTTCTTACAGAATAAGCCGGTAGTTACCTTAGTTCGGGAGTGAGATGTATGGCGAATTTGGTTTGTATTTTAACCTGGACTTACGGACCTTCTGCGTACATACGGAATTGTTGAGTGAGATTGTAAATATTACACCTAGAAGGCAATTTTGGAGAAATAAAAAAGGGTTGGGAACGTTTTACTTTGTACATAAGACTAAATATTTAGAATGAAAGAATTGGATAAACATTTTATGCTTTTGAAAATTGCAACGTAGGTAAAGAACTACTGTCTTCGACTACTTGTACTTCTTAATAATTCCCGCCTATAGAAGGCACGATCATTGATCACCACACTTGCTTAACGCGGATAGGCAATTGCAGACTTAAATTAACTATAAGTCCAGATTTGCTCACAATGTTTTTCTCCACCCACCGATGTCAGTGATGTCCAAGATAAATTTATGAATAAAAAAAAGTCATACTAGTTCTTGCCCGTCCCCGGTTGCGATCACACAAGCACGTGCATGAGAGTGCGCCATAACCACTTACATAAATATCTCACTGGAGAAAATACACAGCTCGATTTACATCGTTACACGACTAGTATAGAAATTGCAAACGTACCTGTTTTCAAACTTGTCTAATTAAACTTCTCAACAAGCATTTCCGGTTTCAATAATTTAAATAAAGTTATTATGCATTTCGACGTCCAATGTGTAATCCTCATTTCGGTGCCTGCACAAATACTGTTAGCAACGTGTGTTCATTGTGCGAGTAAGCGCCTGTGAAAGTTTGGTGATGAGATAACTCCATGTTATTGGAAACTTTCGTATTGACACTGCTTGGAACTACTACAGCCATTGGTTTAAGAGGAGATTTCAATATTGGACGTGTCATGACGTGTAATTTTCGTATTTCAAAACGTTCAAAATCTAATCGTAATTTCATCTCAGCGACAATCAACGACAAAATCTTGTCTATATTTTTGAGATTTTAATGTTGGTAATCGTGGGCAAAATTGTAATTTTAAACACATTGAGATATTAATGTGAATGTTTCTAAATATTACTCGAGTATTAAGGTAAGGTTTATTTCAGTGACAGTTACCGGTACTTCTGTCAGAAGTTTATTGATCACAATCAATGGAGATTTCTCACTTTTATTATGACTTTCTAAAATAAAACTTTTACATCTATCACAACTTTTTGTTATGTGATTAAAATATAAAAAGTAAAGTAACAAACCGCCTTAGTAAATAACATTAGCAATGTGTGTACAGAGAGATTTTCGAGACCGCATTTTTGTAAGGAACATTTAACATATAAACTTAAAAATAAAATATTCTGAAGTAAGGTTCGCGGCCATAGAATTAAGGAGGAGGCAACTGGCAAATCCACCTTGCCTTCTCCTTATATCATAACAGCTGTCGACTCGAAAATTTTCTGCATATCAAGCGAAATATTTACAAGGTCCGATGCCCGAAGTCAATCGTTCGTAAAGGGTTCGAATTTTCGCAAAATTAAATGTAGATAGAGGTAGGAATATTCGCTTGAAGTCATGCTTACCTTCGTAGATACCAAGACTTGTCGCCACTCAATCTATTATTAACTAGCATATAAAAACCCCACGGCTTCACCCGCGTTACGTACCCTGGTTACGTCTTTGGTTACTGCTACACTCCTGTGGTTGTACCGTAATGCTATATAATTTATACCTTCCTCGATAAACGGGCCATAAACCTATTAAAAATATTTTCAAATCTGACCAGTAGTGTCTGAAATAAGCGCGTTCAAATCAACGAACTTTTCAGGTTTAGGTATAATATTAGTATGGATATTACATTTCTAAAAATAGAAAAATTCTAATAAATATGTATCATGCCTGTTTTGAACTCTTTGATATCACCGAACTCTTTAGTTCTAATTATTTTTTATTTGTCTTTTATTTATTTTGACGTTAAAGTTTTGTCCTTTTATTTTTTGCTATATTAATTGTCATCTTTTATACTTACATCACAATAATTCTCATGTAATATTTTCATTTTGTGAATAAAATTGTGTTATTTTCGGTTCAAGACTTTCATTACATAAAATACGTGAGTATCTAATCTAGGTAGTACCGGTAGTAACTACTTTTATTTACTGATTTTATTATCCCATATTTTTTTATGGAAACGGCAAAGGGCCAAAAGCCGTATTGCAAATGTTAGTAAGTAGGGTAGGGATAAAAATTACATGCTGTTATTTTCGTATATTTACCTGGTATCTGTCGAGTTAGGATAAGGGACAAATACTGAGTGACAGAGATGTGACTATGACGGGTTGTGTACGTATTTTGGTCCTACATTAACTGTGTACCACTGAAGGGTAGACAGAATTAGGTTTCCATGCTAAAATAAAACAAAAAGGCTGTGATGACCATCACCAACCAGTGTCATTCAAACGAACGGAGCCGCGGGAATATGCTAGTATTATAATAATTATAGCAGTTTTTATGTTAGGCACATTCACGTGTGATCTTGTATGAAAGATTTTTCATAAAGATCTTCTATGAAATTTTCTCTTGATAACTACTTTGAATTCTTTTTTTATTGTACCTATAGGTACGTATATTCAACTTACAAAAGTACCTTTTAAAGGTCTAATAAAATTTAAAATAATTTGACTTTTGACTTTAGGTTAGGACATCTAGTGGTATCTTTATCCGAAAAAATAATATTGTTATATCACCGCTGATAAAGGCTTTTTTATCTATAGCGATAAGTTTCGACTATGGTTGGGTTGTTGGTTCAAATTGTTTGTTGTCTATGGTACCACCTATTATCGTATCCTGCCTCTCGGGTAGGAGATGGATGCGAGAGCTTTTATCGGGGCCATTGTTTACACAATGTGATACGACATTGGACGTGGGAATTATTTTTATTAAGGTTTACTTAGTATGGTTGTTGTCAGTACTTTTATGTGGTGCTTTAAATCATTACACTCCATCTATTCTTCAATTAACGGCTGTTATTGTGTAATATTGATAAAATAAAATGACTGAATTTTGGTGTTTTTTTAGTGGCGAAATATTTTTCATGAAATAACGGAACTTATTATACGGTAACTTTGAAATAACGATAGCATTGTAACGTTATTTTTCTAATGTATTATTTAAATGGGGTATAATATACTTCATTTCATTTCCCACCGTGGCCTCGTGGTGAATAAGAGGTCAAAAGTCAAATATAGGGCAAGTATAGGCAAAGCAACTGTCTTGATGTATGCATAAAAAATCAAAATTATAACAACATCTATTTATTATTATAGCTACCTAGGCAATACGTAAATATTACTAAGATTAGCATGTCTTAGTTTTAAATTCTATCTTGAAAAATTTGAAACATCTTAAAAATTAAATTTGGTGAAGTATGTTGGGAATTTATAAATTAAAAAAATATTTACGACGTAGCACTCAGTGGTAGCGCTTTACAGCGTTCTAACGGTTGGCTGGTTAAAAGCTACCAACTTAAAAGCAGTTTTTAAGATGGCAACGTTTAATAGTGTTCTGTAATGGCAACACTGCACGCGCTGTGTCACACATAATTTTACTTGTCAAATATTGGTTTGTTAAAAATGACGAGCTACACAATTTTTATTCAGTAAAATAAAAAAATAATATCAAATTAATCGTGTGTTTATCACAATGACTGTTTGGCGGAAACTGGAAGATGAAGAAGTATACGCTATTGGTAAGTATTTCTATTTAATTCCCGCTTATTTTTAATGAAAACGAAAGTATTGGTGTCGAATACTAATCTTCACCTCCCGCTGAGAAGAGATAAATATAAACATTGTATCAGACGTGCTATGTCCTGTGTATAGCTTCGTCAACAGTTATCCTGTTAGAAACAATTCACAACTTACTAGAACTAGGTTGTTTAAATGTCATTTTCGTTTATTCTGTTGTCACCGCCTGGCCACTCCCAAAGCTGTGATTAAATAAGTCCATTGCTAACTTATGCATAATGCTTTATAGAACTACGAGTCTGTTATGTTTTACTCAAACCTTTTTTATACAAATAATGTCACTATTGTATTGATTACTGTTACAATCTGATTAACTATCATAGATAAAGGTACTGGGCTTATAAATTCTTTTTATTTATATAGAGTTTATCGTTTTTTCCTTATGTCATATGAGATAAAGTATCTTACTTGACATTGAAATGAGTTTAATTGAATATAGGGAAATTGTATTGTAAACATTATGTAGTCGGTAAACTGTAGTGATTGTTTGTTACCAAATTTTTCCAAATAATACTTTCTACACTTAACTAGGGTGTTCTTTGTATAATTATTATGAAACCTAATCAGTTCTTTTCATATAACTGTTTATATTTCGTTGAGAGATTCAATTTCCGAAAAAAAGTCCAAAAAGTTTTGAATTCAGTCAGTGCAGGTTGATAACATGCAAACTTTTTGAAGGGGTGAAAACTTATTCCATATTTGAATAAAATAAAAGTGTTAGTACAAACTTACTCTGGTAAAAAAAAGTAGTTCATAATTCAAATTACTAGTAGTAATAATAACTATTGCAAGTAATAGTCCACTGCAATTCCTATCTTCTCCCTAGGGAAAAATATCTGATGTTGGACGTCCATGTACATCATTGTTCGCAGTTTATGGTTAAGTAAAATATGGTTATGATTACTCACATAGCTCTTATTATTCATTTAAATTAATGTAGCAGTAAGTGTAATTTTATTTGTTATTTGTAATTATGTGTGTATTATGTAATTTTCTTAACTAAGCATAAGGACTAACTACCGATGTAACTACGAGGGTGGCACTGAAAATTTCGGGAATCAAGGAATATTAAAAAGATTTTAATATTACAGGAACAGTGGAAATATTCCAGTTCTTCATTGTAACATTTTATTTTTCCATACTTAATTAAAAATTAATGTGCATAAAAACTTTGCTCCAACTGCAACTAGGTGGTAAGACTCAAGCTAATAGTAGTTAGGGTTCCAGAGTGAAGAACCTCCTCACGATGCATGCTGTGACCAAGACAACCACGTTCTGTATCCAACTCTTGACCCAGCTGTTGAGCAAAAGTTTCTCTAGTTGTTGGTGGAAACTTAAGCTATCAAACCATTTACTAACACAACTACGGGCACAGTAATTGTTGAGTCCACATTCCACATCATAATTATTAGTATAACAATTAAAATTGGATGCTGTAGTATCAGTAAAAATAAGGAAACATTATAGGGAAATATATGATACTACGCACACCCATCCCACCATAATAACATCCTTAAAATATAAAGTAATTGTGAAGCTATTTATAAAGTTTACTATAAAACTACAAAGGTTAATACTGTGAAGGTTGTACACCGTGACAACCTGGCTGAAATAGTTTTATTCCAATAACTTAGTCTAATTCCATTTTGAAATGCGAATAGAGAAAAAGAAACAATTAAGTTTTTTTTTTGTATATGGGGCACTTGTTTGGCAAACACTCTAGTTGGATACACATATAAATTGAAGTTAAAATTAATTATTTAAAAGATAAGCCTACTTTCAATTAATATAGTGTATTTGTAATGATTCTGGGATAAAAAATAATATCAACCAAAATAATTTTGAACCTTATATTTAATACTATCAGGGTTTTAATTAGCATACATTTACATAGTACAACAGGTCCTGAGGCTGCATTTACATGTGCATTACTCCCGGTTCAGTTGTCATGAACTGGTTGTTGATACGAGTATTAAATTTTAATTTTAAAGCAATTATGCTGATGAGTCAAGGTCTAAATATAACAGCAAATATTGTATTGATATAATGAATACCAATCTATGTTTGACCTTAAAACCAAAAACCTGTTTATTATGTAAACAAATTCGACCTTCAGTATATGCTAACAAGTTTAATTCTTCAAATTATTATGGTTTTTAACACTGATTGACGGCTATACTTGCGCTAATGAAGGGAAAGAGGAATTCATTCTGTGTTACATGTGAGAAAGTAAGGAGATTTCACTTTTTTATTAGAGTTCTTTACCTATAAGGTGCAGCGGGGCAATCTCGACAGCGGGAAATTTCAACTAATCTTAATAACTTCTACATTTTACTAAGATTAGTTGAAATTTCCTGCTGTCGAGATTGCCCCGCTGCACCATAAAGGAAAAACGTATTGATATGAGCAGTTTTTTTCTGTCTCTCACAAACCAATCTTTCTCAAGACCAATGCAACATAGGAATTTAAATTATCGTGTAATGTTAAGATCTTGATAACGCACATACAAAACGCCACCAAAATCGTAGATTACTTTGGTTCTAGGGCCTAAATACGCATCACCAGCTCTTACACTATTATAAAAGTGAAAGCTTGTGAGGATGGATAGATGTTTGATACTCTTGCTAACGGCTGAACAGAATCAGCTGAAATCTAGAACACCATAGATATAGATTTAGCTTAACATAATAGAAAAAAATCCCCATTTTTATGATCCACATAGAATCTTCCTGTATTCCCTGAATGGTGGAGCTGTGCCAATGTACACCCACAGTTCGCCAGTATGTTTAGGTCCCATGTACTAGGGGGCGAGTCTATTGCCAATAACCGGTCACAAATCCCGTGCGTTCCGTATTATTGTGTTCTCATGAGATAAATTTGTATTTTGTCTTAATTCTGAGTAAAGAGACGAACTCGCAAGCTAGTATTTAATAATTGTACTAAGTATTCACTTAAAAATCCAAATGCACCAAATAGCCTAAGCAACCCAGCAACCTAAATAGTCAACCAGAACAAACTCAGGGCAGGTCCCTACTGACCTATAACTTGCAATTAATACAATATCAATAGAGATAGTTGGAGCTAATCTTTACATTCAATCGTCACAGTTGTCTTGATAGCGCGGGTCATGCAGTACAATTTAAATCTATTTCTGGTCCAGGCACAAGGAACCGTGTTATTTGATGGCCTTAATAGTTTAGTTCGGTGGATTTAATTATGATGAAATATGTCGTGGGGATCTTAAGAGGTTTGGTCTAGACTTAAGTACCATCACGCCTGTATTCTCCGTTAGGCAGAAGTGTACTAATGTACACTTTTACTTCGCCGGCATGTTTACGGTGTAATTGGGGGTGAGGCTATTGCCATTAACCGAGGACAATTCCTAACTCCGAGCTGCTACTGAGAATTTCATAAAAAAATCCGGTAACACTTTGCTTGACCTAAGAATCGAACCCAAGACCTCTAGTATATCAGTCGAACTTAGTACGACTAGATTAACGAGGCAGTAAGTTAGTAAGAGCAGTGATCTAGATTTGTAGGAAATTTGAGTTGTGGAAAAGTTTTAGGAGGTTATACAAGATTGGCGTCGAAGATAAGGTAATACTTTGAAGGATTCATGTCTATGTGCATGTGATACGGCTAGAGAGATCTGTTAATGCCTATTACTCGTATCTTCTTGCCCTTGTCTTATTGTGCCTGGGGACGGCGCAACACGTTTTCTTCTTCCATCCCGTCCTATCCCATGTCTCCAACAATCATGACTCCTTTTTCTTTTATACCATTCTTAACACAATCCATTCATCTTTTCTTTGCCCTTCTACCTCTAAATTCATTCACATTCTTATTCATTACTCATTTAGCCACCTCGTTTTACCCTTGCTCTTCTCATACCCATACCAAGGTAAACAATTTCCTTTCAACTTTTCTGTCATTGGTGACACTTTCAAACTTCCTCCGATACTCATTTCTCACCTTATCCATTCTGATCTCTTCACAAATCTATTTCAATATTCTCATCTCCACTACATGCAATCTTTTTTCGTCTTCGCATGTAAGAAGATAATGCTGCACCGATGGTGGTATGGGCAGAACAATATCGATTGATGCAGCGGAATGATGACCCTCTTTAAATCGGGGATCTTCTGAATCCTGATGTGTTATTTGCAGTTAATTGTATTAATAAAGACAGAAAAAATAGGCGTTCAGAGTACGCTAGAGGTTCTTCAGAAAGGTCGGGTGCGCAGTATTTGTAACCAGCGTGCATGTAAGACCAGATGTATGAATGTGGACGATGCCAATTGAGTAAGTATGTAAGTATCGTAGCAGGTGGCGTTCTGTGGTTTTTGCCTACCCCCATGGGGATAAGGCGTGAGTTTATCATATGTAATACGCTACCATTGGTAAAGTACACAAGCCATACATGACTGAAATCATTTTCGTTGATAACTTCTAAGTTTATTCCGAAAACTAAGTCCGTTCTCGATACGGTCGCTTGTAATTAATGTACTTGAGTTGGAGTACAAATAAACTACAAACACTTCTAGTTAATAACACTCGAACTTCTGCTTATTGATTTACAAATTTCAGGAAGTTTAACGTTTCATCCACTTGATATGTGTTTCTCGTCTTGTGGAACTGCTTACTCCTTGCACCTGGTCTTGCTGAACTACATCTGACCAAAAACAGTCTGGAACCATTCCGTATGTACTTCAGCTTCAAACAACGTTTTCTATGCCCTCAGCCCAATTGGAAAGGAGTCTACCGCGTGTCTTTTTCTTCCTGCATCACCCATCTTTCTTTCTTTCATCTCTGCATTCACCTCCTTTCTGACTACGCATTTTACACCATCCAACCATCCATAATTTCTTCGATCTTCCCTTACTCTATACTACCGCAAAACATAGGTCCTTAATACAATTTCCTGTAAGCCTAGAACGCTTCTAGTAGCTGTGACTAGCTATGCATTCTTTACGAGACGTCCATAAAGGTTCGGTTATGTCAGATAATTATTATAAGTGACATCGTCACACCGTCTGGACCAGTCTCACATATTGCCGCCCACACCGGCTTGTCGCGAGAAATCCGCGACACATCTCACGGTTGTGCGTATCAGGATGCCAGATGTACTCGACTACTTAGTCGTATTATATCGGTTTCGCAAATGATTATATGCATAGGCCTTTCCGGACGGATTTCTTATTATGGTAGTTGACTTTGGAATTAAAAAAACATGCATATTGTATAGGTATTCAGGGATTGACTGTTATGTCCACCTTTAGTATAATTATTTTTGTCTACGCTTAGTAGAATAACTTGTTAAGTAATAGTTATTTGCAGCTACCATGCTATCTCTTCACTACCTTCGGTTGACTGTTAGAGAAAGCCTGAGGCATTTGGTCCTCCGTTGTAGTTTTTGTTGTATAAAGTTTAAATTAAAAAAACTATATATATTTGTCTAGCCTTTTCTTGTCCATGTTGGGGTCGGCTTCCAGTCTAACCCGTTTCAACTGAATACCAGTGTTTTACATGGAGCGACTGCCTATCTGATCTCCACAACCCAGTTACTGTCAACATGAACACTTGGTTGGTCTGGTTGTCAGACTAAATAAATAATAGTTACTTTCGATTCGATGATGACTGGTAATAACAATCACGCATTGTATGGATAGATTTTATGGAGACTAACTGTGTATAAAACATCGTTCACTATTAAGTCAAAGTATTCAAGCTAATAGATTTCTATACGCAACTCGTCACATTCGCACATGTCCCTACATGCCAATCGACGCATTCAGTCCCCTTCCGTCACCTGAGGAAGTCCAATTATGTCTGTCAAAACATCACTCCGCCAATAATGTCATCCAATCAGCAATTCACCGTAATAAAAATGATTCAATTGATTTTCGTGTTCATCGCTCATTCGTAACCGTCCCAAGTGAACGACAGATGTTTTTGCTTAACATTTGGGATGGTACACATGCTTTTTTGGACTTGTAATGACACACATTTCTACTGGAGTGGTCGCAAAAAAATGCCGTTACTTTTGGCGGTTGTGATGCTAAAAATATCAATCCGGTTTGGTGTTACATTTGTGGAGACAACTGCATCAGATATCGATAGTTAAAATTGGAAGTAGATCGAAAAAAATCGTGGCTATCTCTACATAGTATTACAAAGTCGCTTCCCGTCGTCTGTCCCTCTGTACGCTTAGAGCTTTTGAATTACGCAACGGATTTTCATCAATAGATAGTGATTTAAGAGAAAGGTTAATACGTATAGAATATCAGGACTAACGGCACCAACGGGAACGGAGCAGTAGACAAAACCGTAACTGAACACCGCGGGGTATATAGCTAGCTATATATGTATATAGTTAAGTATGGAATATTTGCTTGATTTGCAGACAGGACTGATTTTCTTTTTTTTAAACAACTTATCATGTCAATTATGCCATCATCTATGTTTTTGCCCTGATCTAAAGGTGATTTTTTGCCAACACGTAATAATGACATTTTAATGATATCATTGAAGCGAGACAAGACTAAAAGCACCTATAGTAAAATCCATAGAATAAAGTTTACAGCTCAATTCACGATCAATACATTAACTTCGGCACATAAACCAAACACTAATTGCACCCAACAATGTGCCCAATGACCCGTAAAATGGAACCTGTACCATTTGTACCATTAACGCTCTCATCCGAAAACGTCCGATACCAGGTGGGTGGCATATAGCTAGCTCTTGTAGTATAGCAGCAATATCTCATTACGACAAGTATCGGTGACATGTGCATGGATCCGATGTCTTGATAGATTTATAAGTCTCTTAGAGGCACCGTTTTATGGACTAGCTCGTAAAATTGATAGATTCAGGATAGGTACATTGGATAAGTGGTTCGATAGAGATTTAGCGTTTTTGCCGAAATGGATCTTAGGTAAGGAATTTTAAGTCCGAATTTCATGAGAGGATCTATGTTTAATAAAAGAACGTTTCTATAAAAATCTAAGTAGCCTTTTTGCTACGTGTTAAATTATTGATAGCTTCAGGCATTTATATACTGTTCTTACACCTTTTCAGAGCTCAATTTATTTTGTAGACTTTGAGCATATCAAATTGAATAAGTCGTACTTTCTCTGCTCATTGAATTCGACGGTTAATCTCAATGACAATAGAGTCCTTTACTTATACAATTACTCCAGCAAATGTATTTCATTGTTACACGATTAGGCTACTCGACTCATTTGGTCCGTAATGGAAATCTTCTTTCATAGAATTAACTTGATGATGTACTAGCTTCTGCCCGCGTCTTCGTCCGCGTGGTTTTTTTCACTTTCTCGATTAACGGACTATAGTACAATGCAAAAAGTTTATTTTTAATAAAATAAATAAATTAATGCAATAATCCCTGTGATAAGCTCGTTATGAACCTTATAAAGTTAATAATTTAGAACTGCGAAGTGGTTAGGGAATGGGAATCGGGACCGTATCTTCCAGAGATGCTTTCACGGTAATTTTATCTAACGGCGCTTCTTTCCTTACTTCTATATTGTTTACTATAATCAATATCAGGTTTTTTTGTTAGCCTTTTCTGTCCAACTAGGCTTTCCTCCTTCCATCCTTCTCTCTTTTGTGCCTCAACCTTCCAGTTTTAAAGGAACCCAAAGCTATCTCCTTCTTGGCCTGCCACATTAAAAACATGAATAAACATAAAATTCTTAGCCATCGATAAATTATGAAACCGGGTCTATCCTGTCTAAACAGTAGCTACAGCTAGATCCAACGCCCCTCACATCAGCATTCACAACGCGCTCATGCTGCGTTCAAACGCGATTTTGGTGCGCTCGCGCCTGTCTCGTCTTACGTGACTCACACGCATACCGCCCCTATTGTCCCGGATTAATTGTTTGTGTAAGTACAATGAATGTTAAACATTAACTTTTCTTCATATCATATTAATATGTTTGGTTTTTTTGCGCGTTTCTTTACACAGGATGTGAATCGTTAACCGTTAATCTTGATGTCGATTTAATGAATTTGCGACCGACTGTTATGAATTTTTGTTGGATGATATTTTTAAGATGTCGCGTCGAGTCGTTGGTGTTACTTAACTGTCGTCACCAAGGTTGAAGTTATTTAATGTTTAGTAGCTTCCGCCCGCGACTTCGTTCGCGTCAAAATTGATATATTATCCCACGGGAACTATACATTTTCCGGGATAAACAGTAAATCTATCAATTCCAAATCAATCCAAATTATAATCTACTTATCTCTGTGCCAAATTTCATCCAGACCCGGTCAGTCGTTCTGGATTGATTGAGCAACAAACATCCTTCTATCCAAACTTACTCATTTATAATGTTAGCGAGATGATTAGGGGGTGGTATGAAATATTTTCCCACGGGAATTTGGGGATCCTTTTGGGCAAATTGGCTCCCAGTCCCACGACAATTCCTCGTGTGAGTTTCCTGAAGGAAATTGTAGCGTTTCCCATGAGAAGAGAGGTAGGGAATCAGGAGTTATTTCGCCAGTCCACACATCTATTGTCATCTACACTAATATAATAAAGCTTAGGAGATTCTTTGGTGGTTTGCTTAAATGCGTTAATCTCAGGTATTGCCAGTCGGATTGCAAACAATCTCTATGCCTAAGATAGTCAGATTCATGAGGAATAGTGTAGAATACCTCACGCTATGGGAGCGGACCCAAAGACCAAAAATGTAACTTGACGCGGAATGAAGTCGCAAGCAGTAAGTAGGGCATGCAAACCGGATACCCGGATAACCGAAAAAACCGGTTAACCGACTGATTTGAAAACCGGGCTTTTTATGATACCAAAACCGGTTTTTTCGGATTTTTCGGTTTTGCTTTTCAAACAAAATCTTAAATTTATCACTGACAAACGTCGACAGGACGGCAAGACGGCGTTATTTCCAACGGCACTAACGGCCGGCAACGTTAATTTATACCGAAAAATCGAATTTGAGATCTAAAATCAAAATATATATAACTCAAAGGTGACTGACTGACTGACTGACAGTGATCTATCAACGCACAGCCCAAACCACTGGACGGATCGGGCTGAAATTTGGCATGCAGGTAGATGTTATGACGTAGGCATCCGCTAAGAAAGGATTTTGATTAATTCCATCCCTAAGGGGATAAAATAGGGGATGAAAGTTTGTATAAATCTTCTTAGATTTTCGACTGATTGAACTGAAATTAAAGATTGGAGCTACTATGATGAAGATGTCCGTTTAAATAGGATTTTGATAAACTCAACCCCTTCATGGGAATAAAATAAGGGATACCCGAGCGAAGCCGCGGGCAAAAGCTAGTGTAAAACAAAGAAATGTCATTGTCAAAGTGACAGTTTAGGGTTAGTCAACATTTCCCTAGTAATTCAAATGATTGAATTAGTTTTTAAATTTAATGGTTTTGGAAGAACTATGATATGAAATATAGCCTAAGGTTAGTCCTAATATTATAGGAAAGGTAAGCGAAAGGAACACTAAAGTTTTTTTTTGTTTTAACAATTTACGTTTCGCTATTAGAAAACACTAAATGAAGTGTAAATGTTTATGACCACTGCCATATTGCATGTAGAAAAAATAAGAAAAAAACATTTGCACGATTTTTTTGCAAACAGCTATATTTTATTCTTGGATCGTCGTTTACGTCACTTAGTTTAAAACTGTGTGTAATATTATATTTTAATTGTTAAAGGTATGCCTACAATTTTAGAACTATGTAATAGTACTTTTGGGCAAACTGCACAATTCTTCTTCTTTATCGTGTAGGCAGTAAGGTCTAACGACCCCACACACCCTAGTGTCAGAGTTTCTAAACCGCCTCAAGGGCCTCTGACATGGTTACCGACGTCAGTGATGTCCAAGATAAACTTAGAAAGTACTGCACAATTGAAGTTATGATTTAAAATTGGTAGTTATTATTTAGATTTTTGATCTCGAATTCGATTTTTTTTTTTGTCTCGGATAGATCATTGTCGCGCTACTCTATGCCACACTCACGCCATTTTGATTAAACTTAAGCATTTTTATTTCTTTACACACGTATTTCTGATTTCTTTAATAAAAATGGAAAAAACCGAAATAACCGAAAAAACCGGTTTCACCGGTTTTGTAAAATAAAAACCCGAAAAAACCGTGTCCTTTAAATAACCCGGTTTTTGCATGCCCTAGCAGTAAGCTAGCTCTTTACATTGCTAAATGGTTTCGTATTGTTGTGCTAAATTGGAAAGCATTGGCATTACGTTCCATGATTGTTGTCACAGGATACGTTAGCCATAAAGGCGCCATTGATTATGTCATAGTATTTGACGAGCCATTAGCATCTGTTTTGTGGGTAACGGACTGTTTGAACTTCGCGTTTTGTTTACTTAATTTTTTATACCGAGCGTATTTGTAATGGATATGATGATGCTATCTATGATGATGATTTGCTATTTGTTGAATATTATCTCTACATAAAATATAATGACCTACCCTGACCTTATTGGTGAGGTTCTTCAGAAAAGTCAGGTGCGCAATACTTACGAGTATAGCGCGCTTATATGACCATATGTATGAATGTGGACGAGGCGAAAGGATTATGTAAGGATCGTAGCAGGTGGCGTTTTGTGGTTTCTGCCTACCCCTATGGGAAATAGGCGTGAGTTTATGTATTTCTACATAGTATAAAACAAAGTCGCTTCTCTCTGTTTGGTCCTTCTGTACGGCTGGATCTTTTAAGCTACACAACAAATTTTAATGCGAATAGATAGTGATTAAAGAAAAAGGTTTGTAAGTATAGAACATCATGATAAGACCAACGGGAGCGGAGCAGTAACCAAAGACGCAATTGAACGTGGTTAACACCGCGAGGTATATGAGTACAGGGTACTGAACGATAATTGCAAGTTTATTACTCAATAAATGTTTCCTTCGGCATTAAATATGAAGTTACTTATTACATTACAAGACAGGCAGTCTACATAATAAGTAATATACACATTTAAGTCAACTTGCTCCAGTCAATATACTTAGCTGCCGTAAGGCCCAGTTAAAACATTTAGTTCAAGTCAAGTTCTAGTTAAAAAATCCGTACTAATATTATAAATGCGAAAGTAACTCTGTCTGTCTGTCTTTTCTTCACGCCTAAACCACTGAACCTATTTCAATGAAATTTGGTATAGATATAGTCTGCGACCCGAGAAAGGACATAGGATAGTTTTCATCCCGGAAATCCCGCGGGAACGGGAACTATTAATCCACGCGGATGAAGTCGCGGGCAAAAGCTAGTATACCATAATTAGAATAAAGAATCTACTTAGTAACTGCTCATCAATACAAGCTGTTTAAGAAAATAGTATAGGTACCTACCTATATCATCTAAGGTAATGATTACTTAGTAGGTCATGGCAGGTGACTATTAATCTATAGGTCACACTCTGTTCTACCTAAAGCGTATCTTTGCTTAAATGTCTGATTGTAATGAAAAAATAAAAGCTTTTTACAAACTATTTTTTTGTCTGTCTATTTGTTTTGGCTAATATCCGAAGGCTTAGTCTACTTTTATTTTAGAAAAAAAAATTGTTCCGCGCAAATAAACAACATCAATGATAACCGATATTTATGCCGTTGAAGTCGCAGGCATAAGCTAGTCTGTAGGTGCTAATATTATATAAAAGTAAAGTTGTTTTTTTTTAGAAAGCTACATTATTGTTGAGTTTCGTGTGATGTATTTCATGGTATTTTTGATTATTACACGTACGAAGTCGCGTACAAAAACTAGTATCTGATAAACTATTGTAAATTGTAGGCATTTCTACCAACTGGAGGCTACGACCTATCGTAATCATAATACAATTACTCATTCGCTACGACATGGATTCCTCAATTAATTTCAATTGAGCACTACACTGTTCAATTTCACCAACATATTAAGCTCTATTTCTCTTTTCCCACAGCCATATACAATTATACGGCCAAACCTGGCTCCCTGCATCTCTCGTTCGACGTCGGCGAGTTGCTGCAAATCGAGAGAGAGACAGAATTCTGGTATTGGGGCAAGAGCCTCAAGAAAGATGAAAGCGGCGCCTTCCCTAAGAGCTACGTTCAGATAAGGGACTGTATAGTTGACAGGTAAGTCTCAAAAAAGGGTTTAAGGTTTTTCCAAGAGACTACTACTAGACATGGAGTACTTCAAGAAAGGAGTATTGAGGTTTTTATGGTGTCGGCAACGCACGAGTGATGCCTCTGGTGTTGCCAGTTTCCATAGGTAGCGGTAACCGCTTAAAACCGGGCGGGCCGTTAGCTTGTTTGCCACCTTCAGTGGTATAAAAAAAAACCTTTTAAAATATCTTCGTTTTTCAATGGGCGTAGAAACTGGTCCTTGTATCCCAAAGAGTACAAATTGATCCTGGTGATCCCGAAATTGGTCCTGCGGTTTCAAAGGTAACAAATTAGTCGTGCGGTCCCAAAGAGAACAAATTGGGCCTAGAGTCCTGAAGATAACAAATCGGTCCTGGAGACCCAAAGAGAACAAATTGGTCCTAACGTACGCGTCGAAAGAATGATGCGAAACTTCATATACGGAGCGTATTTTTAGGCCTAGGTTTTTGGTGCTGTCTAGTAAAATTTTCATCTTAGTTTTGAATTGCTACTTGAACACTATACCGGAACGTTAATTGCAACAAACGAGATGAGATTACTACATATTATATTGCATACAATCAATATGTATAAAGTAGTAGCAAATGACAGCTCACTGATAATATTTCAATTATACGGCAGCGGGTCGGGAACTCACACACTTAAATACATTTTACACACACAGCTTCATCACAAACGTTCACACATTGTGCATAGTAGTGATTCATTCGGCAATGGGCAACGATTATCAATCACGGTCAGTGACCTCGTCAATTAGTAGTATTTTTTATGTTAATTATGGACTAGGAATGGTTTAGTTCCTGTGCGTAGAGTATCTTTAGGCCTATGGTACAACTGTTGAGGTTATTTTTGTAGGCAGCCGGAAGTACTATGAATCACTTTCTTAGCTGACTTATGCAGACTGATTGTCTAGTTGTATGAGTCAAAGAAAATGTCGTGTGGTTAGCAATTTCATTATTATTAAAAATTACATCGCTAAGTAAGTAATTTTATTGCAAGAAGAAAGGACTACAACTTTTAGGATTTATAATTTTGCTCCCGTTTTTGTGGTCTTTTGCTTCATAAATAGATCTTTTCTTTACATAGTATAAATCTAAATGGCTTTTAACTTCCGCAACCAATTTTAATGCGGTATTCATCAATAAGTAGAGCATAGGCGTGCTCACCCCAGAATGATCTTGTGCCTACCCCAGGCGTCCGACTGACCGCATTGCATCGCATCGCATCTTAGGGGCCAGGCCCCCCCCCTGAAAACTAACTCTAGATACGCCAATGAGATAGAGTATTTCAAGAGGAAGGTTTACTCGTATAGGACATCACGCTACGAGCAACGGGAGCAGAGCAGTAACCAAAGAAGTAACTGAATGCGGGACACTGCGGGGTATATAGCTAATATCATACAAAGAGGAACTAATATTGATCACCACATTGCGTTAAAGGAAATTGTCGTATAATATAATAATGACGTACAACGTTATTATTTAATTAACCAAAGGGTTAATCCCATACAACAGAGTCCTTTATTACAGTTTATAAATATCTTATTACTATTATAAATGCAAAAGTTTTGATGGATGGTTGTTTGTTACTCAATCATGCTAGAATGGCTGAACGGATTTGAGTGAAAGGATGATGACAAAATTTGTATGAGACCTTTCCCCCCCTCTCCAACAGATCTTTTGTATGTGTCAGGGGGTGCTTAAGGATCTATCAAAAGACCAACAATCATTTTTAACTTCAAAATCCATGGGGTTTAGAAAAATTGGGGGGACGTTTTCACGCATCGTCCTTTAGCACAGAGATGGAGGCTTTTTATCCCGGGAAAGTGCACGGTTCTCGTAAGTTAATTAATACCTATAATAATATCAACTTTGATGCAGACTACCGCGACTTCCTCTGCATCAAAGTTGTAGTTTTGCATTTTGGGCACTGTAGTAAATGGGCCATCGTCTACTGGCGATGGAAGCCGACGGTTTTTAGGGTTCGGAACCCAAAAGGGTAAAACAGGTCATATTAAGTACTAAGACTTTCTAAGTTTATTTTGCCGTTTTTATAGAGAACTAACTTTTGCCCGCGGCTTCCCTCGCGCTAAGAAAATTATCTTTCATCCCCTATTTTGTCCCCTTAGGAGTGGAATTTACCAAAATCCTTTCTTAGCGGATGCCTACGTCATAACATCTACCTGCATGCCAAATTTCAGCCCGATCCGTCCAGTGGTTTGGGCTGTGCGTTGATAGATCACTATGTCAGTCACTCAGTCAGTCACCTTTGAGTTATATTTATTTAGTTTAGATGGTACGGAACTCTTCGGCGCGAGTCCGACTCGCACTTGGTATTTCTTAAAATAATACTTAGAACATGTCACAACTAACAAGATTGTTATGATTCTATTACAACTTTACCAACTGGGGAAAAGCCAATTATTGTTTTGTTTAATATCAAACTTTAAGAACTTTCCTTATTTCGTACATTTTGGGGCTGCCAAGACTGTAACTACTATTGTTTTACAAGCAATAAGTACTGTTGAACTTAGCTACAATTGAGATTGTATTGTAGCTAGCTTTGTATTGCTTTGTCTCAAGTAGATTTGGAGTTTGTTTAGCAAGAATTGTCGGGGCGAAATATTTGGAGACACAAGTTAATCGCTTACCTACCTACTTATTATTATATACTTTGACACAGATTATATATCGAATTGTATATCTAATATCATTTTGTTATACCAAAACCGAACATACATAGAACTGTACAAATAGTAACAGTTGGAAGTTTTCTTAAAAAGCGAGATGCCCTATGCATAGAACAAAAATGTAAAAAGTCATACATTACTATTACATTTGTTACAGATGCGGCGGGACAGTGGTCGCGTCTGCGGGAGGCAACGGTGTGGTACACGACATCGCTGTTACTCTCCGGGAATGGTTGACGCATTACAAGAAACTATACATCGTAAGTAGAAATAGTGTAGTTGTCTATGGAGTTTCATACCATCACGCTTGTATTCCCCGAAGGGTTAGGCAGAGGTGTAGGTACCAACAACGTACACCCACAGTTCGCTGGTATGTTTATTTAAGTCCCATGTAATAGGGTGCGAGCCCATTGCCATTATCCGGGCACAAATCCTAACTCCGAGCTGCTACTGAGTATTTCATTGAAAAACCAAATAACACTTTTTGTTCGACCTGGGGAATCGAAAGTATTATACCTACGAAGTCAAAATACATGGATAGAAAAATTTTGACGTTGGCACCTGGAATCGTGTACTTATTATAAAAAAAAAAACAATAATAAAATCCATAAGGATCCTTCCATTTTGACAATGTTAGTTCTTGTAGAGATATACAAGGCGTTGATTTGCATCCTCGTCAAATTCAAGGAGTTAACTATGCTCGTTATTCTTAACACGAATCAATAATAAAATAAACTGGTTTTGTTTGTTTTTTTTTTGCCGTGATTTTCAAATTCGAGCTAGCCATCTCGCCAGAGGGTTTAGGCACTATGTACACATTGATATAGCCGCCAGACAACTCTGCCTACCGCATACGCAACTGGGCGATTCTGAATTTTTTAAGAGGGGTATTCTGGAATATTGTTATTTGATAGTTGCAACTAAAAAAAACAAGTATTTATTAGATATTGGCCAGGTATCGTAATTATATTTGATTACTTCTATTTTTTTATGACAAGCTCCTAAAATTTGACGAGGATGCAAATCAACAGCTTGTATACAGTAGCATATAGAAAAAGATTCAAAAAGTTCAAACTAAAACAAAAAAAAAAAAAACAATCTCCATATCACACTCTACATTTGAATTCCTAGTGACCGGGTACTAAGCAGTTAAAGCATAATTGGTTGTTATCACAAACTCTTTCTTTTCAGCAGGTTCCTTTTGTAGAATTCCTTGCAAACTGTATTCTTTTTCTTTTTCTCCAGAATAACGATGACCGTCTCAAGTTCATGGAGGTAAGCATGCGAGCGCTGCTAGAGTTGAGAGGTCAAGCCGCGTCCGGCGCGCTGCCTCAGGACCAGCTGCGGAGAGTCGCCAGGACCGCCGTCTTCACCATCGATAAAGGGAACAGGTATTTTAAAGCAATGTTTTATTGCTATTTATTTATTACTAGGAACATGTACTAAGTAAACATAACAAACAGAGCGTCCAAGTAATTGTATAGTAGAAAGAATAAATTATAAAACAAACATTCAGAAAACAAAAAATAAACCTAGAAAGAGTAAATGAAATGGGTAAATAGTTAGATAATAGGCGAACTGTGAGTGCGCATTGGTACCTCTGCCAAACCCTTCGGGGAATACTGGCGTGACGATATGAGGTAAAATGGGAAATATATGATTAATATAAAAACTCTTCTTTCGTCCATCATCGCACAAAGCCTCTTACATTTATAAAACACACGTCTATCCATTTCGCGCCAAACAAATCACACATCGAAAGAGGTAGTTTACCTGTGTTTGCACACACGCTTCTGCATGTCTGGAATTTAAGCCATGGCGGCTCATCTCAGCTATCAGGACAGGAAATTTTATAGTATACGAGTATGTGAGCTTAGGATATCCACCCACAAGGTGAACAGACGACCTGATTAAAATCGGAGAAAAACGCTGGACGCAGGCCGGTCCTTTTGGAAATCTATTGGGAAGGCTTATGTCCAGCAGTGGACATCCTTCGGCTGATATGATGATAATGAAGTGTGTGAGCAAATACAGTCGACTTCTCTTTCGCCTTGAATTAGAGAAGAATATTTATGAATTCTTTGAACTTTGTCCACAGAACCTTAGGCATGGAGCTGGCAGTAAGAACAGCCAACGGTCAACTGGTAGATCCGTTGAAAATCTCCACATACAAACTCAACGCGCTACACGATGACGCCAATAGTCGTATTGAAAAGAATATGGTGAGTTTCCCCCCCTTTATCCTACGTTTTTCGACTTTTGGGCAAAGGTCTCCCCCAAGACCTTCTAGGAACTCTGTACGAACAAACCCTCGTGGTACGTCTCTACTCTTTTTTAAAAAAAAACGGTGCCCCACACTAGGAATTTCTCCTGTGTCGTGGGTGCGTTTACAAACATATAAAGTCACACACACAAACAGCCAGACCCGGAACAACTATCTGTAGGTCATACAAATATTTGTTCCGTGCAGGAATCGAACCCGCGACACGCAGCGCAGCAACCGCGTCGCCATTACTGCTTCATACAATTTTTTTCTTTCGGTATGGCATCTCGCAGTTCAACCTAGGAGGTTGTATACTGCTTATCCGGACTTTCCTGTGGTTGCCTTGGAAATTAAGGCCTCCAGCCAGGGTTTAAAAAAATACTTAAATACTAATACTACTTAAACGACTACACGCTATGGACACACCCTGGAGAGGGTAGTAAGGGGACAGGCTGGATCGATGTATGTGCTTCATACTACCTGAAAATCATTTGTTTCACAGGAAACAACACCAGTAACCCCGCCCCCGGCCACACCCCCGGGCGCCCGAACATACACGATCGCAGTTCGGGTGCACAACTTCGTGTGCCGAATGAGCGAACCGGCTGAAATCGCGCTAGCGTTACACGACGCCTCGGGCGCTAAGCTCACGGAACATTTGTTGCTCAGATGGCCTACCAACCATATCAGCTCTGCACTAGTAGTGTTTACTGTAAGTATAGTCGAAAGTCGAAGTATTTATTTTCAATAAGACCATGTACAGACACTTTTAAAATGTCAAGGAGTCGGTCAGTTTGACAAAAAGCTTGCTACCCTAGTTAGTTTGAAATTGGTTATGGTTCGGTCATGTTGAAAGGATGAGTGAAAGGCGACTCACAAAAGGAATATAATAAGGAATATCCATATTTTTATTTATTTAAACAATCAATCCTTATTTATGTAAGAGACAGTTTAGTAAAAGATTTTTTCGAATAACCATAAAATTCTTAAAGATATAAGCCATCGAAGATTTGTTTTTATCTCTTTCTAGCAAAACTTTTAACACGTAGTTTATATGGACGTCGTAACCAATGACGTCCATTGGTCATATTGGATCTCTCGGTCTAATCAGTACGTAAATAGTTAAATTAAATGCTTATATCGGCCGTATTTCTGGGCCAATTTTAATTTTACTTTTTGTCATCTCTGGTATTTCCGTGTTTTGTAAACAAAAAAATCATGCATATTCCCTATTATATCGCTGATGTGATTAGCTACACTGACCTTATTAGTGAGCTTCTTCAGGAAGTTCAGGTGCGCAGTACTCGTAACCGGCGTGCTTGTATGACCAGATGTATGAACGTGGATGAGGCGAAAGAAGTATGTATTGAGCGTATCAGATGGCGTTCTGTGGGTTCTGCCTACCCCCATAGGAAAAGGCGTGAGTTTATGTAACTATGTATGTATGTACTTAATATTCCTTTTTGTTTCAGGACTTTGGTAGCGATATAATAAAGAGTGAAAAAATTTACTTGGTGTCCAATATATACCGGATAGGGTCAATGGAAGCCCAGAATATTGACAATAGGTATGTTTCTTTGATTGATTTTACAATCGCGCGTTTATTATTGTAATTTAAACCTTATGGCAATGTTTATAAAAATTACATGACATTCGTGTTTGGCAGTCTATAATTTTTTTAATGTTTCTCAATATTATGGTTATACGGGGTGATTGGAAGATGGGTGCAAAGCTTTAAGGCGAAGATAGTACAGATAATTTATAACCATTTAAGCCATGGTTGTCTTAGACGAAGTCTTATTATTCTTTTTGTTTTACGAAATTTTTATGTTTGTTTTCTAAAATTCCCATGGAATGGATGGAGGATGGAGGAT
Organism: Caradrina clavipalpis; assembly: GCA_932526535.1. Taxonomy (NCBI): domain Eukaryota; kingdom Metazoa; phylum Arthropoda; class Insecta; order Lepidoptera; family Noctuidae; genus Caradrina; species Caradrina clavipalpis. Next base: position 8,426,074 of record OW052110.1, read on the forward strand.
GCATGTAAAAAATATATGGTTTTAGTCTTTTAATATACAAGCGTGATGGTATACGCCTGTATTCCCCGAAGGGTTAGGCAAAGGAGTATCAATGTACACTCACAGTTCGCCGGTATGATTAGGTCCATGTAATAGGGGGCGAGCCTATTTCCAATAACCGGGCGCAAATCCTAACACCAAACTTCTACTGAGAATTTCATAGAAAAACCCAATAACACTTTTTGCTCCACCCAAGACCTCTAGCATAGCATAGCGCTTAGCACCACTAGGCTACAAAGTTTGTTCTTTTGAATTTGATTTAATTTTCTACAGACGCAGTTCCGTAGCACAAACTCCGCCAATCCCGTCGTCCGGCCGATCTATGCGTCGCCCATTTGGCGTCGCATGCGCAGACATCAAGAGATTCGTCAACGTTGACTGTCCTACTCCCGACAAACATATACAAGTGCCTTTTTATGCGTAAGTACTGTCTATAGTTAGGTATTTATGTTGTTTGTGGTTTTGCTGATGTGTGTGCCTCGGGTTGGTCCGATTTGTTTCGGAGTCGAACGAAGCTCGACATGAAATAAGACGGATTAGCCCGAGACATTAACGTGAATTAAAATTAGCAAATGTAGCGTTTGTCTAATGAAACTGCATTTAAAATCTTAGCTTGATGCAAAGCTATATTATAAAAATCCGTGGAACAGCTTATGACTAAAGATTTCCCTAAGAAAGTATGGATGCGACTTTTAGAATTTATTTCTTAAAACTTTATGCACTAATGAACAAATACAACGTACAAAGGCGGACTCATTAAATAAAAAAATAAGTCGATGTTACCAGCGAGCTAAGAAAGTTAGTGAATAAAAAATTTAAGACAATCTCGGAACCGCGGATATTTTACAATACTAAAGTCCATTCTATGCTACCTAAGCGAACACCAGAAGTTTAAAGACAAATATCCGATCTTTGCTTAGATTGTAGCTTTCCTAACGCATACTCGTATTAGTAGTGGATGTTCGTTAGATTTGCTGTTTATGATTGAACTGATGAAATTTTGAACACGTCAGCTTAAAAATACTTTTTCAAATTTCAGCTGGTTTAAATAAAGTGCGTGCAAAAATAAATGCACCGTTATCGCGCACGGATTTTCTGTGCTCGACGTTGAGCCGAAGATTGAAAATCCAGTGTCTAGTAAAAAAAACTCCGCAATTTAAAATAACCCATGCGAACGAACACTTAATGTCGTTACAACTTGCATTCAAAAAGCTGAGCTATTTGCCACAAAATAAAGGCTATATTCAAATATTAGTTCCAATCATGATACTTAACATAGTTATATTCCAGATATGACACTCATTACAGATATGAGAAGGAGAATTTGGACTGTTTACTGAAGAAAGTGATGGCCAACCGTGATATTAAGGACGCTAAGCATTCACAAGGACTGTGGGTGTCTGTGCGACTGGTTGAGGGCGATTTGAAGCAGGTATGGATGACTTTACTCCTGATCTATTAGGCCGTTTTCACATTACGACGTTAGCAGCGCGACAGTAGCGCGGCAGAAGTACATTACAAGAACATTAATCACATTACAAGAACAGATCAAAGTTTGGGTCAGTATGGCGCACTTCATTTTAAAAATAGATGCTGTGGGGACAGCTCTTCTGTTTTTTTATTATGAAATTCTAATGGGGCGACAGTCGCGCGACAGCCGCGCTGCTAAAGTCGCCTAAATGTGAAAGCGGCCTTAGGGGTTTCAAGTATGGGTGCTGGTGTAATTACAGGCAGATGAAACATTTCAACTTTATCTCGGGAATGGCAACGCATTTGTAAGTCCTTTGGTATTGGCGATGTCTATACGCATCAGTGACCACTTAACATCAGGTGGGCCGTCAGCTTGTTTGTCTTTGATTGACATAAAAAGGAACACCACATAATAGAAAAAAAAACAAAAGAAGTGGTGCTGTTATAAAACAAGCTATTTTTCAAATTCATGTGAATTAAACTTTTATCACAATTTATTAACATGGTTTAGAAGGTTTTAAACTATATACATTATTTTGTCCTTTATTTATTACTTTACATTAATATAAAAACGAAAAAATTGAATATATTTTGTATTATTTTGTTAGCTATTATATTAGTTAACATGGTGTGGTCTCCTAAGTGAAGGAGTACACTTTTTGTTGACCATTATTTATACATCATAATTTGTGTAAAACTTATATTGGAGATCTTAAAAAAAAAAAGCTAAACTGCATTGAAAATCTCTTACTTCACACACAGATACGCGAAGAAAATCCCCACATAGTAGTAGGCAACACAGCCGTAGCCCGCAAGATGGGCTTCCCCGAGGTGATCCTACCGGGCGACGCGCGCAACGACCTGTACGTCACCGTGTGCGGCGGGGCCTTCTCCAAGGGAGGAGGGAAGTCCTCCGAGAGGAACATCGAATTGATCGCCAAGGTCGTAGATAAACAAGGGAATACCCTGCCTGTGAGTTGATTTGTACTGCCTTAAAATACCTGGTGGTTGTATTTTGAACTTTATTCTGATTAAAGTATAGCTCGTAATGCAATACAAAATTGATATCTAAACGTGGTTATTATTTCAGTTTTGTCTCATTACATCCGGTTCTTGTATTATGAACGTTATTCCGATGACGGTATACCTCTTAATACAATACATAGTTGATATCTTAACTAGCTTATGATGCGAGCTTTATGCTGGACTGAATAAACTTCTAAATACTGTAACTGGCTTAAAGGTTTATGTTAGGACTGGTATTTTAATGAGAGCTTTTTGTTATAATTTGTCTATAACATGTTTTTATAATTTATATAGCTGCGGTGTGGCTCATTAAAACCGCACATACTTACGAAAGAAATGGAAAATTTCCACAATTTTGTTTTCAGAGACAGCGCTAATATTACATTAAAACAATATAAACTATTCAGTAGTTTTACATCTAAATGTACTAAAATTGCATCAAACTGTAATATTTGTTCATTTTTAGTGCAGCAGAGCTGGTTTAAAGTCAAATCATTTATTTCAATTAGACCATTAAAAGGGTCTTTTTCTAACGTCAATTACAAGAAAAATATCTTAATGTTGAATCTAGTTGCCTCGTAGTCAAGAGTATTAACTCAAATAAAAACAAGTTTAATATTTCAGGGTGTAATATCTGTAGGCGCCGGAGTACCTCTAGTCAACGAGTACACATCTGTCGTGTACTATCATGACGATAAACCGAGGTGGCAAGAGGTTTTCAAGGTAACACACTCATTTAATCCTATCAAATCTAGCACCACTACACATTTTGTTTGTGAACATATATATTCATATTCTTTGTTATTGGTGAATAAGAAGATTTGTTTTCAATCTTCACCCAACCAAACACACTTGTTGTTTGAACCGTAAATAATCGTCCAATATTTTTTATTTATTTTTTTCTATTTTTTTTATTTAAAAAAAAAACGTTGCCCTACACTAGGAATTTCTCCTGTATCGTGGGTGCGTTTACAAACATATAAACTCACATACACAAACAGCCAGACCCGGAACAACTATCTGTAGATCATACAAATATTTGTTCCGTGCGGGATGCGACACGCAGCGCAGCAGTCGATCGCTCGGCCACTGCGCCAACCGTGTCGTCCAAATTAATTTTATTTTATTCGGAAAACTTACAGCTAAATACAAGATATAAACGCATATGAACAGTATAAAAAGATAATGACCAATTACAAGTTCCATAGGAATTGTTGAATAACAATATACACAACAATAAGTAGGTGAAGTATAGTACAAATTGCAGAATTATTAAGGGTCAGTTTACATCAGTCGCGACGTGACAATTTCATTGTGAGAAGGTGCAACGTATTCTGAATTCAATCAATCAATGTAATGTGTATCTTCTCGTGTAGTAAATAAAGTTATATTTTGAGTAGCTCTATTAAAAGGTGCGCGCAGCGTTGCGTCTTGGTGTAAACTGATACTAAAAGGTACTAATACAAAGAGTCGTTTTTAGTTTACGGACTTTGGTATTAAAGAGTCAATTAATCACAAAAGTCCGATATTTTAACGTATATTTTTACTTGCCCTTCTATTCCGACAGGTGTGTCTAAACATAGAAGAGTTTAAAGAAGCCCACCTAGTGTTCCTCTGTCGACATCGATCCTCAAACGAGGCTAAAGACAGAGCAGAGAGACACTTCGCTCTCTCTTACCTACGACTGATGCAGCGAGACGGAACCACTACACCGGACACACAGCACAACTTGTGTGTTTATAAGGTAAATATAAAATACACAATTATATAATTGGCTTTATTTTTCATAAATTATTGGTTGGTTGGCCGCCCTAGAAAGACCTACCTTGACCTTAATGGTAAGGTTCAAGGTCAGGTGCACAGTACTCGGAACCGGCGTGCTTGTATGACCAGATGTATGAATGTGGACGAGGCGAAAGGAGTGTGTAAGGATCGTAGCAGGTGGCGGTTCGTGGTTTCTGCCTACCCCCATGGGGAAAAGGCGTGAGTTTATGTATGTGTATGTGGAATGGTTTGTTAGTTTAAAGGCGCGCGTGTTTTTCTGAAATATTGGGGCGTGGCTAAACACATTTGCGTATCCATACACAATGTTTTTGTTTTCTGATGCCGATGAAAAACATTTCCCGCACGGGAGATTATAACTAAATAAATAATTTGTGTGAAGCGAGTATTTTTATAAAGCGCAATGTGGGGTTTTTTTGGGACAAGATCAAACAAAAACAACACCTTTTTTAACCCCCGACGCAAAAAGAGGGGTGTTATAAATTTGACGTGTCTGTCTGTCTGTCTGTCTGTCTGTCTGTCTGTCTGTCTGTCTGTCTGTCTGTCTGTGGCATCATAGCTGCCGAACGGATGAAGCGATTTCAATTTAGTTTTTTTTGTATTAAAGGTGACCTATGTGCGAGTGTTCTTAGACATGTTTGATGAAAATCGGTTGAGCCGTTTAAAAGTTGTGGGGGTGAAAGTAGGGAAGAAAAACCGAATGTCTGTAAATATACTCGAGTGGGGTCTCAAACTTAACAAAATCGACATTATAATAAGTAGGTACCTATAAAAAGTATAAAATAAAAAATTAAATTAAAAATTTAAAAAACCCCCAACACAAAAACCTAAGTCCCCTTTAAAAAGTAAAAAAATAACAAAAAAATACATCACGTTGGGGGACCGATGTTGCATTTAGGATACGATCGTCCCGAGCGGTCCCCCAACGTGACGTATTTTTTTGTTATTTTTTTACTTTTTAAAGGGGACTTAGGTTTTTGTGTTGGGGGTTTTTAGCGAAAAACTATACAGTCTATTAAAATTTTACATACATATTAACTTTGAAATATCCTAAAAAAGTCAATGCTTTTTTTATAAAATTGTCATTTTTTTATTGACAAACAGCTGCAACGCGTTTTCAGCATCAAATTCTCGCTAATGTTCGGATAATTGAGGGTTCGGATATTCGAGGTCCTACTGTATGTTTGCTCCGCATGTTCGCTATAAGCTCTGACTCTGGTGTCCTGACGCCAGAACATAGTAGCATCAAAATATAATTGTGGGCAGATCGACAAGCGGCTGTCGGCGGGCGAGGCAGAAGAAGCCTGCACGCAGCTGCCGTCGCGGCGCGACTCGCTGCCGGCGGGCGCGGAGCACGGGCTGGCGCGCGCCGGCCTGCAGCTCGTGCACCGCGACGCGCTCACCGTGCGCACCAAGCTCTGCTCCACCAAGCTCACGCAGAGAGGTCAGCCACATCATTAAACATACTACCATAGGACATATCTAAACAGTGCAATGCAGTATTCTACCCTGTCTGTCTACTGATAGGCACAACCAATCAATTGACATTTTACGAGCAGTTAAAACTACAAATTTTGTATTGCAATAGCAAATTGTGACGTCACCATTTGGCTTCGCGGGAGACGCTCCGGGCATCGGGAGCCGCGGGACGAATCCTGGCCACCGTCCACATAGTACGGCCGACGTATCTTGGCGGTCCTGAAATTAGCTGTTAGGCTGCGCAATGGATCTTTTAGGAACAAAATTGTCTACTGCGCAGCTGATCGGCTAAGTTCCGGATCGCCAAGAAACATAGGCCGTACTGTACGTTAATTAACGAAGCTACCGAGCTACAGAACATGTCTAAACAGTGCAATGGGGTAGTACGGGACAGACACTACCAATCAATTAATATTTTACGTCCTGTCAAGACGCGATTCCCCCGAACAATTCGTGTGGCAATAGTAAATTGTGACGTTATTACAAATAGTTTAAAAATGTAATTTTGCAGTTAACCCTTTAGCTGCCATGTCAGGCACATGTGCCTGACGCTAGTGTAGAGGTTTGACCTTTAACACTTTTGACCCTGCAGTGAATGTGTTAATAAAAAGAAATGTCGGATTTACTTGGCTCAATTTTCTTTATTTTATGGAAGTTGTCTTGTATTTATTGTTTTATTTATTTATCAGGCGTCAAGGCCAAATTAAATTTTAGGCCTAATTTAATTCAATTATAGGGGAGGGTCCGGGCCAGAAGTGTAAAAAAAGCACCAAACTATTCAAACTACAGAAAATAATTATAATTATGTTTGATGTTAGACCTTGCCTTTCGAAACGCTCATAGACAGTAAAACCTTTTAAACATTTGGTTCATGCCCATTTTGTTTACAGAGGAGATCCTAGGCGTGTTGAAATGGAACACTCATTACGCTGAGGGTACCCTTCGGAATGCGCTCATGCAACTTTTAGTGGTACCCAGTGAAGAATTAGTCAAGTTTCTACAGGATATACTGGATGCTCTGTTCAGTATACTTACACAGGTAATTACTTGCTATAAATATCTTATTTTGTATATCCGTTGACTGTAGCTGATATATCCGAAGGAGTTTGCCATTCACTTTTTTTTTCATTTGACAGGTTTTTGTTAGTGACATATTATAAATACAAGTGCATATTCAATATGGCGGCTGCTGCGCGCGTGTACCTTGATGGTAGTAAATCGATAACGTTTTCCAGCAATGTAAAAATCATAGATTTAGAAATGACATCGCTTTTTTGAGGGTTTAAAGTAATTTAAACCGTCATTTCTAAATCTATGATTTTTCAGATCTATGATTTTTCAGTAGATGTAAGAGAGTCAATACTATGTATATTCGTGTAAACGAATCACACTCTACTGACTCGACTCTCTTACTTCTACTGAAAATTGTGCTGTAATCTGTAAAGGTTTTTCAATAAGACATGGTCATAACAAAGCACCATTCTTCTTTATTTCTCGTTTTTCTTTATACACTGCTTGATCCACATCTATTCCATCCTCAGGTAAAAGAAGACCACAAAGAGAACGATTATTCAGAGAACAGTTATGGTGTCCTGGTACTGGAATGTTTACTCCGGGTTATATCTTTAGTAGCAGATCACAAGTACCAGCACTTCCAACCGGTGTTACACGTTTATATTGATGACAGCTTCTGCGACGCACTGGCTTATGAGTAAGTTTTATCTTCTAAGTTTAAGCTTTGGAGTCCTAGTGCTTTATTTTTATGTTTGATACTCATTTGCCAATCGTATCACGTACAAAAGTTTTTTTTCTCGCCGTGAACTGGAAATGTGCCCAAAAGATTGGCAGCATTGCCACGTTGGATGGCAATGTTAAGTAAAAGTCGAGGTAAACCCAGAAAGTAATGAAAAAAAAAACATAAATTCGGGTTAAAAACGACTATTAAATCAACAGTTAACGTTAGCGATTTTTCCAAGGCTTTCGATTGTATCGATCACATGGTTTTATTTCTATGTAACACACTAGGTACGTGTTTGGGGTAAAACTAAGCTTGTTCAATACAAATAAAACAATTCAGCTAATAATTAGCAAATACGAACCGTTCAATCTTCTATGATGACAGTAAAGTATGAGGAGTATCTCAGGGCACTATCCTAGGCTCCTTTTTGTTTGAAGTGTGTATGTTATAAGATAGTGACAGTTTTTTTTTGTAACTTCAGTCTGAAAGGGTTATAGTTCATATTGAAAAAGCCGTAGTTTAAAACCTAGCAAACATAAAGTATCATTAAAATATTTTAATCTACCATCGCCATATTCCCCGTATGTCGCCTATATTCCCTGTCATATACGTATTTAATACTAATGTATGTTCATCTCTCCATAGGAAATTAATCTCAGTGATGGTATGGGTGATATCAGCCGCGAATGCAGGCGACGCCGCGCTAAAGCGACTACTCATGTGCATGAAGTGTATAGAGAGCCTTATACGACTGATTGTGAGGAGTCGACAGCTGAGGAGTGCGCTGGGCGACGCGTCCGATAATGATTTTTGCTGTATTTTTGATGTAAGTACCTACAAACTCTACAATTTCTTGAGGTAGCAACAATTAATAAGACCAAACTTTTGAAATCTTATCAAATTAGTGTCGGTTAAACGAAATTTCTTCTTCTTTTCGTGTTGGTACTTCTAGATAATCGTTATTTTTTTCTTAGAATTCTCGGGACCAATAGTTGAAAAAAATATTATAGTTGATCAATATTATACAGTTACACATGCTTATTACTAGCAAGCTCAGACCAATCAGAGCACAGACAACGTGGATTTTCGCGTGCTCCGATTATTTTAAACATGTGTACCTGTACCTTTAGTATAGATATCGCTGGATGCGGGCAGCGCAAGACCGGTCATTGTGGCTATCTTCAGGGGAGGATTATGTCCAGCAGTGGACATCATGATGATGATATATATAAATATTTTATAATAGCCAACTTTTATAGTATCAATCATTATTTTGGATAGTCTGAAATTCCTCTCTACGTGCGCAATGTACTAAATAATGACAAGCATTATAATTTTTTAAAGTTTGTATGAAAAAAATATGGTATCACTTACAGATTCTTCTAGAAAAGCTAGTATGGCTGATGCGCTGCGGCGACCACGCTCTCACATGCCAGGGATCTGCTTTGAAGTATCTCCCTCATGCGGTACCGCACATTATTAAAGTCTATCCAGATACTGAACTCAGGTTGGTTCCTACTTCTTAATAGTTGCATACCTATAATCTTACACTCTTTCACGCCTAAACGGCTGATCGGATCCAGATGAAATTCAGCACTGAGATAGATTGTAGCGTGGAATAACACATAGAGTATTTGTTACCCCGAAAAAATGCAAGCTAGCTAGCGTGCTAGCGTAATCTAGTTTATAATAAAAGCCGTACCCATCTGACCGTATAGGTATTGCACTTTTGTGTGGAACAGCAAATTTTATTTTAATACCCGATGGGCTTTCCAATATAATCTTGAAATACATTAAAAAAAACTCAAACTCTTCGTTCTTCGTATGTTAATCAGATAAATAATTACAATAATTTCCAGCGCCTACATAGTACGCGCGTTAGAAGCACTGCCGCTTGGCCGTCTCAGCAAACAACGGATGTTAGCGTTACTGGAATTGGTCCGCGGTCCGCTCTGCTCGCAGGCGTCCGCAAGGGCGTTGCTACTGCCACATCTAGCGGCCACTACGCGCGCGTTACTACGGGATAAAGCTGAGGTGAATGTCTGAAGCATTACTTGCTATACATTGATGATTTCTATGTAGTACGTTCTAGACTGTGGTATGTTTGTCTTTGAGAATCACAAAGAAATGTAGAATGCGTATTAGTTGTGACCAGGACTATGAATTGGTAAAACTATAACTATGAGTGGAGTATACTATGAATATGAACTATTGACATACTTTTCATGATCTGTTTAAACGCGATTCCTTAACAATTTTTTATGGTTTTAGTAAATTGTAACGTCATTTTTGCTAACTATATTGACTGAGTTTTTATAGATTTCAAAATAACAAAAAATCTAACTTTACATTTCACTGAAAATTTATCGAGTTTTCAGGCCTATAACAAAGTGTTTTTTTAGACAATTACTTGGAATTATTAGTTAATTCTGTCTACTACCCAATTCTTAGTCTTGATTTTTCGTGCCCTGCCTATTCAAATAACAATCAACTTATTCGATTAACTAAGTTTAATCATGTTTTGGAAGTAGTATTTTAATACAAGTCTGCACGAATCTAGTACGTACTATATAGATATCGAAACATACACTGAACACACACCTAAATAACTTTTAAAGTCAATATCATACTACACTACCAAAAATAAATATATCTTGACAGGAGACAGAAAATAGCCTATAGTGAAATCTCACTAGAATAAAAATCTAAATTTTCTGACACTCAATTTTACGATTTTGAAAAATTAATGATGTGTTTTTAAAAGATTAATGCAATAGTATCAAGACTTCTTGTACACAATTTTATGGGATTCATCACACTCCATACATTCCATGCAAATGGTTACAATATTATTCGAAAGGCGATGTTGCATGTTAATTACTCATTCCGTAATTGATTTTTTAAACACAACAGGCAACATCGCCTTTCGAAAATAAAATATAGCTAATTAGGTAAGTATTTGTATTTTTTGCACTGGCAATACTTTTGATTATCGCCAGGACTTAAAAAGATATTATGTTTAACGTTATATTTTGTTTGTTTCTTATTCAAAATATTTGCTATTGAACGTTCATCAAGCTTATAGAGAGAAATTTCATTTTCAAATATATAAATAGTATGTCGATTTGTTTTTGTCCTGGCTACAATCAAAAGTCACATAATTTACAGTACGGCCGATGTATCGTAGTGATCCTGAAGTTACTTTTTTGGCTGCGCAATGGACCTTTCATGTATGAGTTCCACCAACCACGCACTTGAATGCATTTTAAAATTCAGGCTTCTGCAAAATAGTTAAGATCCATATTTGCATAGAATTTATACTGCTTGTAATACGCGCGGATGTCACCGAGTTCCAGCCATTATAAGCTCCATGCAAACATGAACCTTAACTATTTTGTACAGGCTTGAATTTTCTTTATCAGTCGTACATTACAGCTAATCGGATAACCTTAGTACCACCAAGACACTTCGGTCGTACTGTAAATGATTATTTCGTCAATAACAATGTGTACGTCTAGTGAATAAAACCCACCGGTACGTGTGAATGTGAGCACCGCACAATAGGTAATGTAATCGTATTTGTGTTCGTGTATTGTGGAATATTATTATGTTACGTGTTCTACGCTACGATGGAAGGGCGACTGTGGGAGACGAATGATAACAAATCTATCTATAGGTACTAATATTATAAACGCTTCAGTAACTCTGTACGTCTGTTAGGCTTCCACAATTAAACCACTGAACTGATTCTGATGAAATCGGCTACTTTTTATTCCGAAACTGAGTCTGCGTCCGCGATAACCGACATTTTACACTGACGAAGTCGCGGACAAATGCTTGTGCAAATATAACAAAGCTGAGACTTTTTTTGGTTGTTTATTTAAACGCGCTAATCTCAAGAACTAGCAGTCGAATTGGAACATTTATTTTTGGATTTGATAGCTAGATTCATGATAGTATGGACTGTAGAGCATCACGCTACGATATACGGGAGTGGAGTAGTAACCGAAGTTGTAAATTAACGTGGGTAAAAAAAACTCTCGGAGAAGCTAGTACATTCATCACAATTGTAATTTCAATATTATTATTTTTTGACTTGTCAACTTAATATAACTAACTTTTCTATAAATGTATAGTTCCTTTATAATTTAATTTTTAAATATGTGAAATAATAACTAAAAACTTACACGTAAAGTTTAGTCAATAGAAGTTGTCATTCCAAAATCAACTTAAAGATAACTACACTAAAATCTATTTTAAAGTTACTCTGTCATTCGTCTCCCACAAACTCTAATGGAGCCAGTCAGGTATGTGTGTGTCCGTATGGCGCGTCGCGGAATCACCGAGGTAAGCACGCACGCCGATGCATGCAGCCCGTTTTGCACACTATGTCGTATGCGGTAAAGGTTATTTTTGTGTGAGTTTTCACTGCGATAAGTTTGATAGTTAGCGGAACTAGATTTTAATGTTTTGGGAAAAGTTTGTTATTATTAGATACAAGTTTATTTTTTTAAATTATTCCAAAGAATTACGTAAGTCGCGGTTGAACTATTTTAAGATTGTTTGATCTTTTTAACAGTAAAGTTGAGATATACTTATAAAAAAGAAACATTTTCTAAATTGATTCGTTGATCACTTTTGGCATTGAAAACTCGTTTAACACATTAGTAAAGAGAAATAACGGTGAAGTAGTTTAGAATGAACCTGAAAAAACTAACCTAAAAACCTTTTATACCACCCCACTAACAGGAATTTAGATATCATCCCCTAACCTCTTGAAAAACACTCGCATACCATGGTTCATAACATCAATTTGAACTAGGCATTAAATGAATAGCTACCTTGGGAATGTAAATCATACAGTTCAAAATCCAATACATAAACATATAATTCTAAAAGCTTTTTCATTTGTTTTTTTAATTTCAAGGTAGCATTCAAGTCAGATCATTAACTACCCACATGTAACTAACAACTATATAGTCATGTAAATAGCATACACCTAATAATATTATGTACCGCAATAACAGCATATTATGACTGCAAACGTTTATTATATACTTAAGCCTCAACTCCTTAGATTAACGTGGATATTCATTTAAGATTCTGCCGAAAAACTCGCTGCACCGTTATCGATAAATAGCATAAAATAATAAATCCGCTATCGATAATTTATACCGCAAAACGGGGTGAATAAGAATGTCTCGATCCCACAATGGTTACAAAGTGTGTAAAGCGAGTATTGGTCCGGTGTGTATAAATTATATAATGCCCTCTAGACAGCTAGTCTTGTAGTGCTAGTCCTGTGCTGTCCAATTTTATTTTACAATATAAACCTAAGTAGATGAGGCTATAAACACTAAGCACATATAAATCATCAAAGTTTTTTTCGGAGTACCGTATAGAATTGTACGTAAATGCATCTTTATTGCACTCATAACAATGAAAATGCATCTCATTTCACAAATACTGAGCCAGACAAAACACGAAGCTGGGGACCAGTTAGTTACATCAGTCACTTGATCGAAGTATTCTTTTTAGTCGAGTCAGCGCTATGTGATATTATGACCGGTCAACACAAATCATGCAGCAACGTTATAATTGTAATTGATAACTAACTTAAATATCATTAAAATAGAGTCTTAAATTGCGAGCAAGATGATATTTTCAATACGTTATCAACCTGTCGCCTATACTTGGTCTTTTGTCTGACTGAATTCACCCCTGAAGCAGTGGGTTGAACACTACTCAAATCTAAACTATAACAAAATACCGTGCCATCGACGCACCCGCATCGTGAGATATGCACACAAATCGTGACTCAGTAACATCACTCGATAAAGTAATACATTAATTTGTTCACTCAAAATATAAGAATATTATACAGTAAGTACCACTACCTACCCTTCTAAAGATATTCGCATTATTAATATGTATTTACTAACCCCACTCTATGTTTGTGTGTGTGCATGTAGTGTTGTACACTGTGTGTGTAGTTGTGTGCCGCACAAGTTGTCGGTTAGAGGCAAAAGATGGTTCATGTTTTTAACGGGGTACCATTTTGCGTAATTTGGGGGACTAAAATGGGGCTAATTATATGTTTGGTTTTAAACCAAGATTCAAATTATTTCATGAAAATAAAAACTCGTAAATTAATACCACGTAAATCAAATAATAAGGGTTATTAAAAAAAAAAGCTAGACTGACGCTTATTGGTCTTGAACATAGAGTACCTTCGTTTCAGGACTAAACCCAAAGATAATTTGTATAGTGGTATTTTATACACTGGTAAAATAAATGAATTACCTAAATATATTTTTTTAATTTTAACTTTTTCTATTGATACTTTTTGGTTCTGATATCAATATCGAATGACTAAACTTAGAAGCTGAAAAACTGAAAAAAAATAGCAATTGCTCAGTATCTAATTAATTCACTGTCTTTGAACCATTCTAATGCCAAAAGAGATCTGTGTGTTTGTCTGTGTGAACACCTTTACTAACATTCTGTATCTTCTCACAATATGTATGGAAAAATATCCAAGCACTATCTTTTAAACTATTTAATTTTACTTACAATTTATTATTTTGTTCATATCTATCATAAGTATCCATACATATACAACTTCATTTACATACACTAGACCGACTTTTTTTCAAAATAATACTGCAACATTTTTTTTTGATGTTGGTGTTTAAAAATTAAATAAGCTGAATAGCAATAACAAGCGCCTTCGATGTCGCTTGAAGACTAAATTGTGTGCAAACTCTTGATGTGTTGCATGTTTTGCGCTTGCGAGTTGTCAAATGACAGCTGTCAAAGTGACAGATGACAGATTTCGTCGGTCTGTGACAGTTCTCATCTGACAGCTCGCTAGTGTTGCGACTGATCATTATACATTTTTAATAATTCCCCTTTTAAAATATTTGTATGGTGGTGATGGAGTTGCCGCGAAAGTTGTAGTGATTAATCAGATTTCATTGAAAGTTAAAAAAAGGTTTATAATGATCAGTCAATTGGTGTACGCTTAAGACAAATTCCCGATCCAACCTTGTATTGGCCATAGAATAGAATTATGTCGCATTACGATGCAAATTTTGAGTAATACTTAATAATATTTTAAACATTTTACATTATATTCTGAAAAAAGTTACTTTAAGTTCTAAAAACACGAAACTTAAACGTTTGCATTTAATTATCACAACTATTTTCCCTTTAAATGAGTTAAATCGTAATGTGACATGCAAGAACCCTAGACTTCGCGAGTCTGCCTTGTGTTGAGTTTTTCGGGAATAAGTCAGCGTACGCTAGCAATGTGGGGTGTGGCAGTGGGATCGCGAGGCCGCCCACAAGTCGCGCTCGGTGGGCAAGGCAGCGAGACTCCTCGGCGCAGACACGGCGAGGCTACACGACCACACGCATCACCAACAGATCGTATGTATACGCCTTTAGATTTACACTGTTGAGAACTGTGCCTCGTTCTGAGTTATTTTGCTGTTCCGAGGCGTCAATTGATTTTAATAAAGTTGATTAGTATATAAGTACAAATTCATATTGCTATTCCGTATTCATATTGTGTAAAATTTTTGATGTCGTTTTGTTTATTTTGCTCAAAACGAGGCATAGTCATAATAATATGACGAAGATCGCGAAAGCCTCATATCAAGACTTACTTCCGAATTTATGACTCATAACAGTTATTGTTTACATTGCCAATAATTAATAAATTGCTTTTTATTTCAGCTTATCATAATAAAGTAAAACATCTGAAATTATCATCAATTTCATACAATTTCCTTATCATGTTCTATAAACATATCGTGCTTTTAACATGTACATATTATAAACAGGAATATTACAAAATATCTGAATCATTGTGTTGTTGTCGTGTGCTTTGTAATTTGCTGCTAATTAGTATCTTGTAAAGCACGTATAATCAAACAGACTGAACAAGTACGCAGGGGCGAATCAGGACGAAATTTTAAAATAAATCTTTTCTATAAAATAATAATAAAATAAGTTTGTGGCCAAAGAGAACTCGTTATAATTTACGATTTAGTGACCTTGTTGGCACTAAACTGATATTTGTTATTACAAACCTAAAATCCCTTTTAAAATACCGTCCTGATTCGCCCCTGTGTCTTTAACCCCGTTTGACGGTACCTACCCTAAATATTAATCTGTACAGCGCTTTATATACCTAGCGCTTATTAAAAGTCTCACACCCGGTTTCTGAAAGGCTGATCAAACCGTTGATCAACTAACACAACTATTAGCTTAGCAGTTGTCTCAAATCAATTTGGGTTGCTGAAACAATGTTTAGCGAAAAATTTACTAATCTGTGATCATTTTGATTTGACATGTAGATTATTTATAACTATGGTTACATTGGTTACACCCGGTTTCTGAAAGGCTGATCAAACCGTTGATCAACTAACACAACTATTAGCTTAGCAGTTGTATCAAATCAATTTGGGTTGCTGAAAAAATGTTTAGCGAAAAATTTACTAATCTGTGATCATTTTGATTTGACATGTAGATTATTTATAACTATGGTTACATTGGTTAGTAATTTAGTTTATCGTTCAATAGTTCGTTCTCAACTGTCAAAAAGTGCCATAAGACCTTGTATCAAACTGGTAAAAAAAATATCTGCTGTCATTCTTGATAACAAATTCCGCCAATTTCGAATAAAATTTTCTTATAGAGATTTTGTTACAAACAACTTTTTATGAATTCGCGCTAAATACTCTCCAGCGTTTGATGGTTTTATCGCAAGTGTAACTGGCAAAATTGTGGTGTCTCGTCTACAAGAGAGAGATTTTGTTAGAATGGCTTCACCACATTTCTGATGTATTTACCATATTCTGACAAATAAATGATTATGATTATGATGACGAGGGAAAAATTTCAGAGAAAAAGAAAAGTGCAAATTACAATTTAATTATACATCTACAACAAAACACAAAATGAAATGATTTTTGTAAAAACACACAAAAACACTGTTGATTTAATTGAATGAACACGATTTACATACCGTAGAAATGATAATCTGCCGAGAAATCAGTAGATTCAAGTAAATAAACAATATTATTTATTGCTTAATTCGCCAACATGCACTGATTACTTGACCAAGCTTTTGACAGCAGTTTAATCTATGATCAAGGCGTAATTAGCGTTTCAGAAACCCAAAGTGGAGTTTGACATGTAATTCTTACCTTTGATTTGACAGCGCAGTCAACTAACAAGATGATCAAATCAAAGCAGCAGATCATGCTTTGAGCAACTCAATTGATACTTAGCAAGAGATTTGACAGCTAGTTACTTAATTTTTACGTTGATCAGCCTTTCAGAAACCGGGTGTAACACCCGGTTTCTGAAAGGCTGATCAAACCGTTGATCAACTAACACAACTATTAGCTTAGCAGTTGTGTCAAATCAATTTGGGTTGCTGAAAAAATGTTTAGCGAAAAGTTTACTAATCTGTGATCATTTTGATTTGACATGTAGATTATTTATAACTATGGTTACATTGGTTAGTAATTTAGTTTATCGTTCAATAGTTCGTTCTCAACTGTCAAAAAGTGCCATAAGACCTTGTATCAAACTGGTAAAAAAAATATTTGCTGTCATTCTTGATAACAAATTCCGCCAATTTCGAATAAAATTTTCTTATAGAGATTTTGTTACAAACAACTTTTTATGAATTCGCGCTAAATACTCTCCAGCGTTTGATGGTTTTATCGCAAGTGTAATTGGCAAAATTGTGGTGTCTCGTCTACAAGAGAGAGATTTTGTTAGAATGGCTTCACGAGGGAAAAATTTCACAGAAAAAGAAAAGTGCAAATTACAATTAATTATACATCTACAACAAACACAAAATGAAATGATTTTTGTAAAAACACACAAAAACACTGTTGATTTAATTGAATGAACACGATTTACATACCGTAGAAATGATAATCTGCCGAGAAATCAGTAGATTCAAGTAAATAAACAATATTATTTATTGCTTAATTCGCCAACATGCACTGATTACTTGACCAAGCTTTTGACAGCAGTTTAATCTATGATCAAGGCGTAATTAGCGTTTCAGAAACCCAAAGTGGAGTTTGACATGTAATTCTTACCTTTGATTTGACAGCGCAGTCAACTAACAAGATGATCAAATCAAAGCAGCAGATCATGCTTTGAGCAACTCAATTGATACTTAGCAAGAGATTTGACAGCTAGTTACTTAATTTTTACGTTGATCAGCCTTTCAGAAACCGGGTGTCAGTGTATTATAAATGCATAAGATAGTTTAATTAAATTCTGATTTCATGCAGCCGTGTACACGATCAAGAGGATAGTGTAAGTATGATATTAAAAGGGATATACGAGTAAATAAAATAGGACTACATTCTTAGCACATAATTCGGCTTAGACATGTTCCCGTCTCTATCATGCATTACACAGTTGTGTGGCAGTGACAGAGACAGGTATATCGCTTGGCCAAAGTGATACGTGCCATCTATGTGTCTCAGTCTAAATTGTATAGTAATTCTAAGAGTAAAGAAAAGAAATATCGACATTATTTTATTTATCACTTCTTAGGCTCAAATGGTCAAAAAGCTATTTACAAATGTTTATTGATGCTTATACTATGTCTTGCTTCGGCTTAATAATATTTTATATAAATATATTAATTTATTCCATAGAGTTCAAATTCATATTTCATCATTAAATTCAAGGAAACTCCGTTTAAAATATTTGGACTATTTCTAGTATTTGCAAACTTCATTCTAAAATACTTCATTGACATGGCAAAACATGGCGAGAGGTATTTTTTTAAGAGAAAAGCCGATACAAAAGTTACTTAAATATTAGAGGCAATTTCACATACAACTTTTTTCTAAATTTACTATTTATCATCAAACCAAAAGACAAAAAAATCGAACAATGTGGTTTACATTTTATTTGATGGTGTATTAAAAATACCTGATGTGTGACGTATTATTTGGCAATAGTACGAGTATAGACTACTGTCTATGCCATTTGGTGGAGGAGCTGTTGTTCCGAACTTCCAAAGGGAAGCCGGTGCGAATAGACTTATATGCACTCCTCGCTGATACAGGGTCTAATAAACCTCCTATAACTAGGTGGAGCTCTGCGTGGAAACTCTAGGCGAGGTGATGTCTCTCCTCGCTCGAGATGACGTGGGTCCGGTCGAAGCTGACCGGGGCGAGTTAGCTCGACGGTTACTGCCCACTGTGCTGAAGACAGCGGCTGCCATGCTGAGGGATCGGAAGAGTGAGGGACAGACTAACAGTTCCGACGATGCATTGTTGGTGAGTTAAGGAATTTTTGCTACTAATCCCTTATTCGTACGGGCGGTTAGTCTAAGCTTTTTTTGGAAATCAACGTCAAATTATTGATAGGTACCAAAATAATTTGATTAAATTAGATTTGCAATAAAAATTGGGATTCATTTATTAAAGCAGGACATAATAAAAGCACTAACCTTACTAAGAAGTTTATCTTACCTAAGTATATAATTATTATATTCTTATAAGTAACATGTACATTAAAACTCTGCCATCGTGCTTCGTTGAATTTTCAACATTCGCTGTTGAGACGAGGGTTCAAAATCCAACACAGTACGGTAAAAATACAAAACTACGCATCCCTCGTCATTCAAGTTGGCGCCTAACAAAACCATACAATTTTCAGAGACGAATAATATCAGTCCTTCTCGACATGGTACGCCAAATGTCTGAACACCAATATTCAATGGTCGTGCGAGCGCTTGAAGCGGAGAACGTCGGTGGCTCCGGCACTCTGGTCGTGGATGCCCTGTCGTTGTTCCTGGCGATACTGCAGAGACCCGTGTTCCGGCCACACTGGGCTGACATGCTGCATCTACAGCATTATGTCATGCTGCATGCGTTGAGGTAAAGGTTATTTGGACTTAATTGGCTTAAAAAGAAAAATTGGTCGTTGCTGCATATTGTACAAGGTGCAGTTTTGCGTCCTCCGCAAATTTCAGGCTTGGATTAAAAGTCATAATTTATCAAATCAAATTACCTGGACAATTAAATTAAATAATTATAAAAAAAACACTTGCTTTTTTGAGGTGTTTATGTTTGCCAGTATATCAGAGCAGCATACTTTACCTCCTTGAATTTGACGAGGATGCAAAAGTACACCTTGTATAACAAGTAGCAAGGGTCAATTTTCGCAGAGACAATCCGAACCAAAGATTGCTTAATAATTATTATAAGTACCTACACTAAGTGATATTATTTTATCCTCCCAGATTACTAGCCACAACGCTCCGCGACCGTCTCCACGCAACGGACGAGTCTGACACTGAAACACTGACAGCAATCCACTCACTTTGCCGAACATGGTTCGAAGCGGGAGCCACCCTGGCCACGTCATCTCCTCTGCAACTAGAGACCTTGCCGGCGGCTAGGAAACAGAGGCTCAGTGCGTTGTATGGGGATGTCAGGAGAGGCGTCGCTGAGTGTCTTAGCGAGATGTGGTATAGTTTGGGTAAGATTTATATGTTTTTTTTTTATTTGGGATGGGTAAAAACGTATTTCGATCAGTCTATTAGAAGTAGCAGAGCTCTTTGTAAAGGAGCTCGTCCCAGGAAGTACAACTACATATTTCTGCCGCATACCAGCGTTGCAGTATTCTGCTTTGAAGGGTGTAAGAGCCGGTGTAATTACAGGCTCATGGCACATTTCAAGTTTGACTCTGGGATGGGAACGCATTTGACGGGCACATGTCTATAGGCAGCGGTGACCACTTAAAATCAGGTAGGCCGTGGACTTGGTATTGCCACCCAATTATATAAAAAAAAATGCATAAAGGACAGTTACGGTCATAAAATGTGCGAGTAAGACGCTGAATATTGTGTTAGGGATTCCTATAGTGCCGTCTCGCTCTCATGTTATATGACCATGCCTGCTATCATAGTAAAGTGTGAACAAGCAAATTCTCTGCACATGAGAACATTTCAGAAATTACACTGCTATTTTTTTACAATAACTAGTCTTAAAGACGTCCAGACAAAATCTTTCCTATACTTGAATACACAATCTAATGTAATTGACTTATGGTTTTACCATGCAATCACTTTTACAGTTTGTACTTTAAGTTGAATTTCGATTGATCATTTGTAACAAAAAACGTCCTTAACAATTTACGGTGTCAAAGAAATTTGAACTTTGTCACCTATGATTTAGGACTCAAAATCCAAAAACGTGATAAATACCTGAGATTCTAAATTCAAATGTGACATGTACCATCATTATCCACAGAACTCCATAAGCGCTCGTTCATCCCGTGCCTAGTGGGCCCGTTCTTAGAAGTGTCCTTCCTGCGAGATGAAGAGGTCCGCAATACCACCATACCATTGTTCTTCGACATGATGCAGACCGAGTATAGTCACAGCGTGTCGAGTGGGGAAGCTAGTGAGTGAAATATTTTGTATTGATTTTAATTATTAACTAACTGTAGATGTACTGACTGTTCTGTTGGTCTTGTGGTCGCAAGCGCGACTGCTGGGCGTGGGGCCCGGGTTCGATTTCCGGGTTGGGAAAACTGTTATTGGATTTTTCCGTTACGAATTTCTCTGTAGAGCTTAGAAGTTGGTGGTGTGACACCCCTGTGTCACGGAAAGCACGTAAAGTTGTTGGTCCTGCGCCCGATTTCCTTACGGTTGTGTCGGATTACCGTTCCATTGGATTATGTGAGTGAAATAAGAGAAGAGTTATGTACTATATAAATAAATAAAAACAGTATTTTTGGGAAAGTATTTATTGTAATGTTGCTCGTTTTTCTCAATACGTTATTTACCCAAGCATTCTCTGTTCGTCTCCTCGACAATTCAAAACATCTGAGTAAATTATTTAAAAAAAAATACCGAATCATCTCCTCCACAGACGAAAGCCCCTTAAAAGACCTCGAAAGCGAGATGATAGACAAAGTAGACGTGCTAGTGGAGCGAGGGTACGGCGACACAGTGTGGCGGGCTCGCTTCGTGTCGCTGTGCGGAGCCCTGTGCGGCGCGGCCCCGGGGGGCCTGCGCGCGGCGGCGGCGGCGCTGGTGGCGGCGGCGGCGCGGCAGCTGGACGCGCTGCTGCAGTACCGCGCCGCCGCGCTGCGCTCCGCCACGCCGCACCGCATGCATCTCACCACCTGCGTGCTGCACTTCTATCAGCAGATTGAGAGACCGCATATGTATATACGGTGAGATTACCTAATAAATAATTTCTTTCAGATAAAAAATCAACACATAATTGTTACATAAATGCATACAGATAAAATAGAATGAAATCAATAATAATAATTATACACAGTTACTTTTACATCGTTCTGGAGCCGAAACGCAGGAACTCTGGTCAAGTAATAGGTACTATTCGCGTTGTTATTTTTTTTGAAGAAGTCTATAACACCTTGAAACTTCATCACATTTTTTTTTAATTTCGATTTAAATGCTAGTAGCGCTTCTGTCTGATCGATGAATGGATTTTTCAAAGGCTACCGTTCGCATGTGTAGTCGATAAGGTTTACACACAAATATGAATTGATATGAAGCATTACTTCGAGTTCTCACTGACTGACGCACAAATAAAATTTTAGTGTTATTTTTTGAAAATTATAGCGCCAATTCTTTCAGTAACTATGTTAGAGCTTATGGCTTTCGGTTCCAGAACGATGTAAAAGTAAGCGTGTATAATATAATATAAACTTACATTTTCTCCACAGCTACGTCCACAAGCTAGCTAAAATGCACCACGCAGCCCAGCAGTGGGCCGAGGCGGGTCTGTCGCTCCGCCTGCACGCCAAGCTGCTGCAGTGGAGCCACGACCCGCTGCCGCCGCGACTCAGGCACCCCACTGTAGAACATGACAGTCATACTACTCATAGAGAACTCAAGGTATGTGAGAAGTTATGTTAGTGAGTGAACTTACTGTGTACTGTAACCCCACATGTACCAAATTTACTTGAAAAGAAAACCAATTAATTTGCTAAATGAATGAATGAATGAATGAAAGTATATAAAACTAGCTTTTGCCCGTGACTTCGTCGGCGTAAATGTCCGTTATCGCGGCCGCGGATGAAGTCGCGGAATAAACAGTAGCCTATATTCTTTCTTGGGGTTCAAACTCAATCCGTACCTTTAATCAAAATCGGTTCAGTGGTTTAGTCGTGAAACCGTAGCAGATAACAGAGCCGTAACAGAGCTCATTTTGCATTCATATTATTAGTATGAAACTTATTATAGCTAAATAGGTCATATTTAGCTATAATAAGTCAGCCGCTGTGACGATCTGTCAAGAAATACTTCATCATCTTGCCCTCATATAGAAAAAAAAAACATTATCACTAGAGAACAGGTTATTTGATTCAGCTGTTCTATTTTTTGTTGTGTTTAATTGTCAAGACAAGCCTTGTTATAATGTTCTTTTTTGGGAAACACACTGAAAAAAAAAAAAGAAAATATATACCCATACCGGGCTTGGACGGTTCGCCACTATACTTAGTACTACAGCCAAGGCCTCTAAAGCACCTAATAACCCCACAAATTCTTCAACAGGAATACCTATACCTCGTCATAGCCGACCTTCTAAACCGGGGCCGCCAATGGGAGTTAGCCGTCGAGATAGTCAAAGAATTAGTTTCTGTTTACGAAGAGGAAGCGCTAGGGTACGGACCACTAGCGGACTTGCACACTCAACTGGCCAGCTTGTATGAAGCTATGTTACGGACACCGAGGTCACATCCAGGGTACTACAGGGTTGTGTATCATGGGAAAGGATTTCCTGAGTTGTTGAGGACGCCTTATGTGAGTAGTGTTTTATTTCTTTTGTTTTGTTTTTCTGCAAGTCGTGATGGCTCAGTGGTTAAGGCACCCGCCTAACTGGCGCAAGTACCTACCTACTTTTTTTAACTTTGCCCTGCACTAATAATTTCTCCTGTATCGTGGGTGCGTTTACAAGCATATATAACAGCGGTCTGTAAGCCATACAAATATTTGTTACGTGCGGGAATCGTAACCGCGACACGGAGCGTAGCAGCCAATCGCTTACACACTGCCCCAATCTATCGTTACAATATTGGTACTTGCATCAGTGAGGCGTGCACTTTTTCAATTCATGATTATGTACTTTCTAAGTTTATTTTGGGCGTCACTGGCATCTAAGAAGGAAAATATCGTAAGGAAGTCTGACCAAATCCTAATCAGATCCGTTCAGCATTTTTGGCGCGATTGAGAAACAAACATCCATCCAAACTTTTACATTTCCAATAGTATTAAGATGAATAGAGGCATATCATATAATAATATAAGGCAAAAAAGTGACGTCATTGTCATACAAAATCTATGGGGGATTCGCGTATGACAGCTCACAAAAAGTATGTCAATTGATTAGTGGTGTCATCTACCCAATTTCGGCTTGTTTGAATGCGCTCTAACACTATCCTTACACCCCAGGGCTACATATACCGCGGCAACGAATATGAACCGCTACAAGAGTTCAAGGACCGTCTACTGGACGAGTGGCCGGACGCCGAAGTACTGCCGAAGCTGGACCCGCCCGGCCCGGACATTACCGAGTCTGATGGACAATGTATCCTTTTTACTAAACCTTTATACAAGTTGTAGTTGCGGTTGCGAGTTCGGTTCCTGGCAAGTGTTACTCTTAGCTATTGCTTGAAATATTGAGCAGAAGCGTATTTCGTTATTTCGTATCTATTTAAATGAAATTAAAGTTAACAACGCCAGCAACAGCGCAGCAGCGCACAGTGCAACAGGCGCGCAGTGGCAACGCCGGGAGGGGACGCCCTAGAAAGACCTACCCTGACCTTATTGGTGAAGTTCTTCAGAAAGGTCGGGTGTGCAGTACTCGTAACCGGCGTGCTTGTATGACCAGATGTATGAACGTGAACGAGGCGAAAGTAGTATGTAAGGATCGTAGCAGGTGGCGTTCTGTGGTTTCTGCCTACCCCCATGGGAAAAAGGCGTGAGTTTATGTATGTATGTATGTGTATGTAAAGTTAACAGTGGTGATAGACTTTTGTTGACTGTTGCTGACAGTACCTACCGATGTGATTTTATAGTTTACATGTGGGAAGGAAAAAAGTAAGGAAACCTGGAGTTGTATCTAAATAATAACGCTCGATCCTCGTGTCTTTGTATGTGAAAAGGCCTTTGCCATGCGATGGCACAATAACAGGCTGATATTAGTATTATTATGATTTCCTTAACAAAACTACAAACAGACCTACAAATAAACGCCGTAGAACCAGTGATGGGTGACAAACTGAAGCGTTTATCCGGCAAGCCGATAGCAGAACAAATATTACAGTACTACAAGCATAATAACGTCGATAAGTTTGAGTTCTCCAGACCTTTCTATAGAGCAGGTAAAAAATCACTTTATTTACATTGTTTTACGGTATATTTTGTATTGCCTAAATAGTGCGAATAGTTTGACAAATACGATGTATTTCTAAACGGTATTATAGTCTTAAGAAGAACCGAACGTTTTACCTTGGAAGTGCATTTAAACTCCGTTTAGGAGAGAAATAAAAGTGAAATAGTTTAAAAAAAAAATACGCTACAATAGCAAAATTGATTGATTATTCATATTTAATTGTACGAATCGAATTTACCTTTTACGAAAAATATATAATAATAATAATCACAGGAAATCACCAACTAACCAATTATATTTTCCAATGTTCATTGGTTTACAATGTAAGTAGGTGTCGGAAAGCGTATCAGTAAATAATTGCCATACGTGTTTGTTTGCAGAAGAGTCTCTGGATGGTTCAACGGATGATCTATCGAATCAAAACGAATTCGCTACACGATGGCTCGAGAGGACGGAACTGGAAATCAGTGAAAAATTACCAGGTTAGTCATCATCATTTCGACCATATCTTATGTTACTTGTAAATAATAAGTGCGTCTGCGCTGTGTTCACGGACGAGTGAAAGACAATAGTTAGTATGCCTGGATTATTGTGGGATGAGCGTGTGAAAGTACTTAAATATATGTAATACTAGCGAACTCCCTTCGACTTCGTCTTTGGTTTCAGCTCCGCTCCCGTAGGTCGTAGCGTGATGTTATATAGCCTATGTACTCAGGAATAACGTAGCTTCTAGTGGTGAAAAAATGGTTAAAATCGGTCCAGTAGTTTCGGAGCCTATTCGATACAAACAAACAATACAGATATCCAAAGTCGAATTCACGCGGCTGGTATGATGATAATGATAATTATAATGTTATGTTAAAGTAAAATATGTTAATGTGAATAGATTTTTTTTATAACTTACTGTATTCGCAGGTATCCTCCGCTGGTTTCCGGTGCGGTCACAGCGTACATATGAAGTGTCACCGATAACAGCTGCAGTAGAAGCGTTGAAAGACACCAACAGAAGACTGAAGTCACTTATAGTAGAGGCTAGAGCGCCCGACTCGCCTTTACATCCACTTACTATGAGGCTAAGCGGTAAGTTATATATGTAAGCTGTAGTGGACTGTATAATAAGGTATAATGACTGAAAGAAACTATGCCTTGAAAAATTACAAAACGGTCGGTTATTTAAAATGTGGAGAAAAGTGCGATAAAAGACGCGCAAGGGCAGCCATGTGTGGAGGCGTTTCCGAAGCACGGGGGGAGCTTCGCGAAATAGCTACTGCCGTTGGTCCCACGCCTGATCTCAGTCGTGTCGGATTACTGTCACATTGTACAATGAGAGTAAGGGAGGTGGGAGTGCGCTTGTATAAGCGCACACATTTGTGCACTTTAATGTTTCCTGCGTACTTGTCTAGATCGGGAGGATATTATTATTATACAGTAGAATTTTCGTCGCTGTCGATATCTTCGTTACCAAAGATTAACAGGTATGATCCACATGTCTTTTGCACCCGTTAACGTAATATTTATTTTTAAATGTTTTTGTTTCCACAGGTATTCTCGACCCAGCAGTACAAGGCGGCATAGTGAACTACGAGCGAGCGTTCCTTACTCCCGCGTACGAGGCGAGGCATCCCGACCACGCGCCCTTACTTGCCGAACTGAAGGATTTGATCGCTGATCAGATACCGCTGTTGAAGTTTGGTAAGTCCTGAAAGCATCCACTATCTCACCATCATCATATCAGCTCTGCGGGTTGTTCGATAGGGATACCGCGCCCCCGGAACGCAAAGGGCACAAGAAGGAACATGGATGGGTTTTTGTTAGTAAAAGTCTGAAACTCCCTCCGGGTTTGACGCATTTGGTGCACTTCTCAACTTGTACACCATGCTCAAATGGTGAACTTAGCAACTGGTGCACTTCTCATATGGTACACTTCGCAACTTGTGCACTTCTCAATTGGTGCACTTCGCAAAAGGAGCACCTTTTTAGATGAGTGGAGATTTGGAAAAATTGACTAAAAATGAAAGAATATTTGGTTTTGCGTAGGTACTTTTCATAAAACCACAATCAACAAAATAATTTTAATGAAACTACATAATCAGAATAATATTTTTATTTTATCAAAAATAAAAAAGAAGTCGCTCTGAAGTGATAAAAATATAATTACACCATAAAAAAAAAAACCACCACGCCTGTATTCCCCGAAGGATTAGGCAGAGGTGTACCAATGTACACCCACAGTTCGCCGGTATATTTAGGTCCCATGTAATAGGGGGCGAGCCTATTGCCATTAAACGGGCCCAAATCCAAACTCCGAGCTGCTACTGAGAATTTCAGAGAAAAACCCAATAACACTTTTAGCTCTTTTTTTTTTAAATATAATTATGTAATAAAAAAATAGATTTACAGCAAGAAGTTATCATAATAAAGACATGATATAATATCATATTACACCAATAACCTTTATAATATGATTATAATTTGAACTGTACTTGTATTAGTTATAGTTATTATTATAAATTAAATCATAACCTGTTTCTCAAAAACAGGTTATAAATAATATAGATAAACCTTTGTTTCTTACTTAGTAATTGTTACTAGGTATTAATGAAGTAAATAGCTATAAATAAAATTACTTAAATAATGGGAGAAATTTTTATTTTTATTTTTGAAAAAATAAAAATGTCGTAGTTATTTTGTAGAGTTTAAATAATATTATTTTGTTGATTGTATTTTTAAGAAAATTACCTACGCAAAGCCAAACCACCACCACCTTATATTCTTTCATTTTTAGTAATTTTTTCCAAATCTCCACTCATCTTAAAAAGTGCTCCTTTTGCGAAGTGCACCAGTTGAGAAGTGCACCAGTTGCGAAGTGTACCATATGAGAAGTGCACCAGTTGCTAAGTTCACCATTTGAGCATGGTGTACAAGTTGAGAAGTGCACCAAATGCGTCAAACCCCTCCTTCCTACACCAACGATGCTTTATCTATACTTATAAAATAAAGGGAAAGAGATTTTTTGTTTGCTTGTTTCTTTGCTTAAACGCGCTAATGTCTTTGACTAGAAAACTCTCTCACACGATAGTTAGATTCATGAAGAATAATATTATAAGCTATATACCATCACACTAGTCGCAGTGTCACTGAAGCAGAGCAACAACCAAGGACGGAACTTAAAGTGGATGAAAAATACCACTCAGTAAAAGTTGCGGACAGAAGCTAGTATTTAATTAATTTCCGGTTACATTTCGGCAAGAGATGACGATTTTTTGTATTTTTTTTGTTACTTTATTGGTTTTTCATCATCATCATCATCTGCCTTTTCCCAACTATGTTGGGGTCGGCTTCCAGTCGAACCGGATGCAGCTGAATATCAGTATTTTACATGGAGCGACTGCCTATCAGACCTCCACAACCCAGTAATGGGTAATACGATACTCTTGGTAAGACTGGCTGTCAGACTTTCTGGCTTCTGACTAACAGTAACGACTGTCAAAGATCTACAAATGACAGCCGGGACCAACGGCTTTACGTGCTTTCCGAGGCACAGAGGAAACTCGCTATGGTAAATGGTCACCCATCCACAGACCAACCTCGGCAAGCGTGGCTTAACCCGGAAGATCGGTCTATGCGGCTGTAATTATTAAGCCACGAGCTCCTCTATTGGTTTTTGAACAAAAAAATATTTTGGGCAGAAGCTGGTATGTAATTATGTGTGTGTGTACAGGTCTGGACGTGCACGGCTCCCGCGCTCCGTCTGAGCTAGAAGAGTTGCACGCACACTTGTTGAGGTGCTTCCGACGAGTTCAGCAACACGTGCATCAAAGATACGGGAGGAAGGTAAATAAGTAGTTTAACAAATCTATAATTAACAAGTAAAAAAGTAGGAAAAATAGATTTTTGTTGAAAAAATAGATTTATGTTAAAAAAAAGTGCCGTGACAGACAGACAAACGGATGGACGGACGGACGAAAAACAAAGTGATTCTATAGGGGTTTCGTTTTTTCTTTTCGTGGCACGGAACCCTAAACTTAGACTTTTGTTAAAAAATATATTTTTATATATACAGGATAAGTTTTTAACCAGTGCGTAATTTTTTTTTGGTAGTTCAGTGTCAGTAATAGAACACATTCCCGTGTTTAGATAAAAAAAAAATTAAAAAAAAATTCATACTTATCCGAGTTTGAAATAAGCAAAACATGGACATAATCTATTCGCCATACTATCAATGACAACTCTTGTCCGCCGCCCGGGCGCATGGCTGGGGTGAGGGGGTGGGGAATGCGCTAGCGCCGAGTGACAATAAAATATGGTTTTTAAGTAAACATGTTTCGTAAGCGATAATTTTGTTTTTTAGTACTAAGACATATCAAAATAAAATATACGTGTTTAATAAAACGTGTTGAAGTTTATTATGGCAAAATTTACGCACTGGTTAAAAATTTTTCCTGTATATACCATTACGCCTGTATTCCCCGAGGGGTTAGGCAGAGGCGTACCAATGTACACCCACAGTTCGCCGGTAATATAATAAATATATTTTTAAATCCAGATTTTTGACAAATATAATAAATATTTTTACTTACTAAAAAATATGTAGATTTTTAAGGTCACATTGGGTACGGAACCCTAAAATCTAAAAACCATTGTTAAAACCCCACGTATGTTGACAGAACTGCGACATAGAAGTGGGCTCGCCGGAGGTACAGCTACGCATGCACGCGTTCCGCGACAGTTTCCACATGGAGTCCAACAACACGTCCAACAACAGGATATCTGATATATCTACTGGCGCTGAGTGAGTACTCATAATATGTTTAACCGTATGTAAACTGTTTATCTTTATTTTAATTTGGGGATTTTTGTCCTATCAAGACGTGTCATGCCCAATTTATTCAATTAAGTAACCAAATAATAAATAAACATTTAATAATAATAATAATAATAAATTAATATACCAATTTAACCCAATTTAAACTTAATGTAACAAAAAGTACAAAGGCGAATTTAATACTTACCAGGGCCCGTAACTGTGCTTTAAGATCTTTTATTCACATTATGGTATGCAAACAAATGACTATGAAAAATGCCTCGGGCATTCTCTACTAGTCGACCAAAGCTGGTGAAGAGTTAACATGGCAGGTGCAAATTATTGTACGAGACAAAAACAGCAAAAGTTTTTAGTACTATAGTTCTGACTATTGGTACTTTAAACATAATGTTTGACGTTTACATGACATTTTATTACAGAACCTCATCTAAGGGCCGGTTTTTCAGCTTCAACGCTGCGATTAACCCACTAGCAAGGTAACAAACGCTATTCTCTTGGTAACTAATTATAGATATATTTGTAATTATCACTATATTAACATGATTAAACATCTATATTTACAGAAATAGTAGCACAGGTGTAGTAAGTCGCTTCGCCACTCTACAAAATTCACCCGGTAGACGAAATAAAAGGAATTTGCGAAAGGTGAGATATTTTTTTTTACTATTTGTTACCCCACCAAACAATTTACATTCTTTATATGACCTGTCAAAACGCCATTCCCCCATAGATTTTGTATGGCATTGGTTCACAGTTTACTATGTTAACGTCACTTACTTGCCAACTCAACTAATTAACTATTTATAGATTACAAAGCGACGAAAAATGTAATTCAATAGTTAATTGAAAATAATCGGGTTTTAGGGCTTAACATAGACGGGTTTTAGTCAGTAAAAGTCTGACACTCCGTCCCGCCCCGCCCAGGGCGGGGGAAGTTATTTGATGATTTCCCGTCTTAAAAAAAGGGGCTATAAATAAAATGGAATCTTGGAACTATTAGGTAATGGAGACAACTACTCAATTTCGCGACCGACAGTTAAATAATCTAATATTACTATTTTTGTATTCAACAGAGCGAAGTCGGCACCCAAGCCAGCGGTAGTCAATGGTACACCTCCCACTCGACGCCGAACGGCTCACTAAACAACAGCACATCAACAACAATCCTCAACAACTCCACCAACAACAACAGCGTGACAAGCATCAACACACAGACCGACACGCCCTCTGCGTCCCCTCTGAGGGAATTGAGGCAAGAGGTGAGACACGTTTCTAAGGTCAGTCGATACGATATACATATTTGAGTGTTGAATGTGAGTTAATAAAACACAAATTGTGTCTAATGTAAGTTAACCGTGTTTGATTGAATAACACTGGGTTTTTCGAACGAAAAATTAACCTTTTGAACGCCACCGTCGTGTATAGCCGACAAATGCAGTTTTATAAAAAATGCAGTTTTCTTGTCGTCTTTACACGACTGGCGTTCAAAAGGTTAATGTGATAAATTGTGATTGGTTGTTGAGTTCAATCAACTAATAATAACAGCTTAGTGTGATTGACAATTTGTCGCATTAATGTTTTGATCGAAAAACCGGGGGTTATTCACTGTTATTTTTTATAAATAACAAAATTTGAAATATACTCACAGAAAAGAAAATATAAAGTACATACTAATGGAGATTTATTGCTACATTATTAATTCTAACACTCACTTGAAGCTGCAGAGTGAATTTATATTAAATGAAATGTAATCAAAATAAGAATAGAAGTCATAATAATTGTATATAATTATGTATGTCAATGTATCACATTGTTTTATACTTATATTCGTGTTAACTCTTTCATGTAAGCTTTATAATTGCTCATAATAAAACTTTGAAAATAAAACAAATCCGTAGCATAAATTACAAAGTTGTAGGAACATTAAAACGGTTCTCTATGACGCTTTTTTGCGCTTTGCTGATTTTAAGTGGGTTAAAATAAGATTAATTATTCAATGTCATGTTAGGACTTCAGTTTGCACAGAACCTATACTTTTAGGCTATTTATACTTTATTTGGGGGACTTTACCGCCAGCGCGCTCCATGAAAATAATTTTCTGATTTGAATCATTTTCTTGATTTCTTTAGTCAACAATTAATTAAACTTCACGAAATTTTAAGAGTGGATAAGTACTAAAATTTTGGGTTCTGGTTAGTCAGTTGCCATATATACATACAGACATAAACTCAGGCCTTTTTCCTATGAATGTAAGCAGACACCACGAACGAACACACAGAGCGCCACCTGCTACTATTCTTACATACTCTTTTTACCTCGTCGACGTTTATACATTTGGTCATACAAGTACGCTGTATGACCAAAAGTATTGGCTGGCATTATTGTTATTATTTTGAGAATAAGTCAGTTGTCGTGAAATTGACCTACCAAAATTAAAAATGTTATCGAGTTTAATTTTTTATTGACCAAAATATGACTAAACTCGTCCGGGGAAGAACTAAAACCATACCTATCTTTGCCGCAAAGCAGCGATGCCCAGTTCCGTTTTGAAGGTTTAGGATGCCGACGTAATTACAGGCACATGAGACATTTCAACTTTGTCTCTGGGATGGAAACGCATTTGCAAGGCCTATGGCAAATGACAGAGGTGAACACTTAACATCAAATGGGCCGTCGCGTCGGCTTATTTACCATCAAAAAATGTAAAAAAAAATGACTTAGCGCTGTCGAAACAGTACTAAATTCAGTGGCTTCATAAAGAATTCAAAAATTAATTCTAGAATTCATTTTTCCCAGGTAGAGTGCATCCATGAGGAGATGCCCACGAAAAAAAGGTTAAAATAATGTGGGTAACGGACTTCTATGTTTATTTTGATTGCATTTGATTTTCAACTGTATTGAGTACGGCTTAGCTTACAAAATTGGTAACAAATATGTCTCTAACTTTTGTTTCGAAAGACAGATAAAACACTTACCGAACTAGTTTTGACTTTAGAGCCAGTTGTTGCATTTTAAACTTTATTCTGATGTCTATAAAGTTCTTAATTTAAAAACTGACCTTAGAACCGAGTCTAAGTTGTCAATCCTGTATTAAGGACTTTAGCTTCGACGGAATAACATTCAAAATTCAACGACTGGCTCTTAGGTGTAAGTTTGGACTTACCTATGTCAAAACTAGTTTTGTAACAAAACTGTAAGACATTGTCATAGTGGAAATGACTACGGTAACCAACCAATGCAGAGGCGTCTTTATAGGCCCTGCTTCTCGATTCGATTATGAGCTCTAACGCAAAGCTTGTTAAGTTCTGAATCGTAAAGCAGGGCCATTTACGTATACTTTATAAAGATAATACTTTGGATTGGTTATCGAATTGTCTTTTATCTGCTTAAATGTTACTTTATTCACATTTGCCTCGCTGAAGCAAACAACATAATATATTCGCTATATTTTTATTCAATTTATTATTTCAGGAGTTTCTGAGTTACGAAGTGACATAGTTTAATTAACACATATACTAATACGAAATGTACTAATTTTGCTTTGCTTCGTGGCTAAAAGTAAATACGGAACAGCTACATTTTTTTTTTTAATAATTCCCTTCATTTGGTTACACTAAATATTTGTTCTAGATTTTATATTACCCTCCGTAGTAGAAATACGAGCTGATTTTTTCTCTCCTATTAACTCCACCGAACAAAGGGTAAAAATTACTTAAATCTTTAAACTGTCTCGGGAACCATAAGTAACATCCAAAACGTTAACTATATGATTTAACCGGTACGTCAAGCAAGTAAAGAAACAGGCACAAAAACAGTTGTGCTGTGCAGAACAACAAAAGTCGACAAATAATCCCTAATTTTCAAAATTAAATATCGTACGACATCTTTGTCAATTTATCTAAAATATATTTTGTTTAAATTTCAATATGCCAATGTTAACCTTATAACACTGAACAGTGGTCAAACACACTAAACTTGAATTCAAAATGATAGATTATCTCAAAATATTTAAAATTATAGACTTCAATGTCATATATACAACGCTCAAATTCTTTTGCAACTAAGGACTTTCGTAACAGTCACTCAAAAATAAACTTTACCTTCATAAAGTTAAATTAGATAATTGAGTAAGTGGCAATACAATCTAATTCCATTGCAGCCAAAGACTTTCTGTAGCAAAAATGGCACTCAAAAATGGACTTTATCTCCATAAAGTTAAAGTAGATAATTGAGTAAGCGTCAATAGTATCCAAGATTCTGAATTCAAGTCTATAGTGAGTCATTCGCTTGTCAGCTGGTGACTGAACGGCCGCTCCGCGCCGAGGTCGAGCGCGAGAGACGTCTGTCGCAACGAACTAGTCTCATCACCTCTTCCGCACCACCCTCGAATCGAGACTCTATGGGTGAGTGTTATGGTTTATTTTTTATTGATGAACAACGCTTACAAACGTTCATAAAACTTTGTATAGAAACGACACATCCACTTCGATCTGACATACGTCAAATCAAAATGACAGCTCCTGTCATTTTTGACAGTTAATTGTAATCCACTGCGTCATGACGCAGTGGATTACAAAAACCATTGCGTCTTTTTATGACGCGTCATAAAAAAACGCAATGGTTTTTGTACAACTGTCAAAAAGAACAGTCTTTCATGGTATTCCATTTTTAAAATTGCTCTACAGTTTATGAACATGTCAAGTTTGTGCCTGATAAGCCTAAAGGGCGTATGGTACGTTTGGTGTCGCTTTTATACAAAGTGTTATATATATTTTTTGTGTTAGAGCTTTCGCTTCTCTCTGTTGATTTTATGATGATTTCTAACACATTTTAACACTATAATGCCAAATGCTTACTTTATAGCATCGCATATTCAGGACCTTTTGCGTTTTGCCAGTTTAACATTAAACCTTATGTAATAAAATCTAAAGTATATTATCATAGAATGAACAGGGTATATGTCACAAACATCACTATCGACAACGACGACTTTCTATACAAACATTGTATTGTATTAGCAAGCTGCGCACACGCAGAGTAAGTGACTTAGTGAAAGCTCTTAGGGGGTCATCCATTAATCACGTAATAGTTTGATAGCAATTTTACACCATTTACACCTTTTCCGTGATTAATGAACGAGCCCTTATTGTGTGGTAGTTAATTTATGTAGCATTTTTAGTTGTTGTTGTAAATCCGTAGTTGTAATTGCTATGAATAACGTCCTCTCCTTCATGATGTAGTATTGTTGTACATCGGTATCGTAACAATAATAATTATTAATCCATGTAAAAGTTAAACTCATGTTAAAGTTATGTTAATCTATTCTGACCTTCGATATTTTGATGTATCTATTCGATATCATTTCGATATAATATGACTGCCTCCTGGTCTTGTGGCCGCAAGCGCGGCTCATGAGCGTGGGGTCCTGGGTTCAATACCCAAGTCGGGCAAAAAGTATTATTGAGTTTTTCCATTATTAAGATTTTTTTCTAACCCCAGGAACAACAGACTCCAACCAAGAAGAAGAAGAGCCACCTCCACTACCAAAGAAATACGCCCACCGAAGTATGGACCTTGAGAGCGACACCAACAACAACGGGGAGTCGAACCCGCTCCCTCCCCGACACAACTACGACACCGTCTGGGCGCCGCGAGGATCATTCCTGTACAACTCTATAGCGAGACGGAATACTGGTGATGAGAAGGCACCAACACCGCCTCCTAAGAAGAGGAATGCACAGTAAAAATAAATAAAATAAAATCTTTATTCAGGTAAAATACATAATAAAATAAAACAACAGCAATAACAACAACATTAATATTAAAATTGTAATAGTAAAAAAGGTATCCTTCCTATCAAACGTGAAATCATCATCATATCAGCCGCAGGACGTCCACTGCTGGACATAGGCCTTCCCCATAGATTTCTAAAACGACCGGTTGGAAGCGGCCTGCATCCAGTCACCAATACAACTCGTTTGACATTTGAGAAATTTAAATTTTATTTATTAAGCACTATATCAAAGGACTTACGAAATATACCTAAAATAAAGATAAAATAAATTCTTAGCTTAACCGGTCAAGCTTCGGAAAAATTTAAACAATTGAACAACAATAGCGGCGCTTTTTAAAACGTCGGCCGGGCCTGACCTTTTAAACTGAAATACATAGAAGAAGTGCATTGTGTTATTTTATATCTATTTAATTGATATGTAAAATTGAAAGTGCCTTTTCTCGGTGACCGTATGTGTTCGTTCATACGACTATACTTTACGCTGCATCAACACCTAAAGCAAAGATGACATCCTTAATTTGGAATTAGTTTTCCCAAAGCGAACCAACACTCGTCAAAATGTCTCCTATTGCAACGTATTTATAACTACGTTCGTTTATCGTACGTTCGATATTGAACGCTAAGCATAAGTCGTGTAGGTCGTATATTGAACGTCATTGCATTTGCTGTCATTGCTGTATATTATAGTTATGTTACACATTTGTCATATCGAATGAGTTTTGACGTAATTTTTTTTTAGTGTGACCTGGTTCGTTATGGCAAACCTATGGTGAGTTATAAACTTATAGTAGAGGAGGATACCTAATAAAACAGAAACATTTGTATTTTAGAGGATTTTTAACGGAAAATTCATTATTATGTATTCGTTGAGTGATTTTTGAATAAGCTATTGAAAAATATTCCGTAAATCAAAGCATCAAAGTTGACTTTTAACTGTCCTACTTATCACCAACAGTCCTCTTTTTGCAGTACTTATAAAAATGTTACCAATGATAAAAAGTGTTGCTCATTTAAAGGTAGTGGATAACGGTTCTGTAAAATTAATTTGAAAAAAGAAGAATTTATGAACAAATAAACCAATTATGTTGGCGGCAGAATATATAACACTGAAATCTACTTAAATCATTATAAAAAATAAATTATTACGTATTAGAAGATCCAGTGAGTAACAATAATTATATTAAATTATAAAAAAAAAATAAGGCCATTCAAAACAAACGACTAAAAAGCCACCGAGTTTAAAAAAAAATAATTAAAATGTGTTATCTAAGTTTATAGTATTTTATACTTATTTTAATCTATAAAAACATGATATTTTTGTGATATTAAAATTCACTAAATGCCATTAATCCAAAGTTTTACATTGATATTTGAAAATGTTACCGAAACAGATATTTTAAGCTATCTTGCGAAGATTTAATGATTTACGAACTAATATAAGCTTTATGTTGTACACATTAAAGTGCTTTTTCTATTAATCTTTCTTAAGATTGAAATATAACTTTCAATAAATCAAAAGTTTTATGTATTAAAATCAATTTAGGCTAAGAAATCAGTATTTTTTATTTATACGTAAATTTAGTAAGAAAACATGTGTTTTTTATTATAAATAATTATTGGATTTGTACGATTCATACTCATTATTGTCGCCATACCTATTTATAATACCATGGATTGTATAAAATATCATTTTTCCATTTCTTTACAAATCTATATTTAAACGTAATTTTACCTTACAAGTACCACTTTCGAATGTATTTAATCTTTGCATTAAGGCATATTAGAGCCAAAATAGAAGCAATAAAGCTCAATTTTAAATGAAAAATAAAACACTAAAGCCTTCTAATAGCTACTAATAATATTCTTCCACTTAAATCCTTGTATGTCCAACATACATTTGTTTAAAGATAGTTATTTTAATTTAATTGAATTATAAATAATTTCTAAGTAAAAGAAACACAAAGTTTCATTTTATACATTTCGCGGCCATACGTAGCACCAAATATACAAAATACGAGTTTTGTATATAATAAAAATGTTATTATAGAATATTATGAGATAGATAAGTCGAACTATTTGACAATAATGTTTAAGTTATAATAATAGAAGTTGTTTTTAAACATTGTTCAAATGCAGTCTGACACACATTTGTAAAGAAGATAGATTGAGAAGATTTGTGTGCCTGACTGTACACGCTTTTGTTATTCATGATTAGACGTGATTAAGCAAAAAAGATCCAACCCACAATATCTCCAAAATTGAGTTACACATAAAGACCTTGTAAACATAATCATAAACAATGTTGGATGGTTTTTTGTATAGATACAAACATCATACCTTTATTTATGTTTGGCTCATTTTTACTGAACAAATATATCAAGGTAATTTTTTTCTAACTATGTCTTTAGTATATTTTTGTGGGTTGGATCGTTTTTGCGCAACCAAGTCCAATTTTAAATCGACAGATCAAACTAGAATTAGACAAAATGTTTATTTATATATTTTGTGGCATGTTGATCGTAATGTCAATTAGTTTTAAAATTAAGTTATTGTTGATTCAACTTTGAATCGCGGAGCGTTATTAAGGGACAAAGAAAAAAACATTTTACGTTTAATTAAAAGCATTGTCGTGATAGGAAATCACGAACGTCGTAAAAACTAAGTAAACATGGTTTAGGTCGAGTCTACACCAAAGCGGAGAGGAGAAGCCTCGTACAACGTCGTTCGTTTATTATAGTACCTAGAAGAGCTCTGAGAAGGAGCTCGTCCGGGGAAGTACTACCACCATACCTATTTCTGTCGCAAAGCAGCGTTGCTGTGTTCAATTACAGGCACATGGGTCATTCCAACTTCGTCTCTTTGGTGGCAACGCATTTGCAAGGCCTCTGGTATTGCAGATGTCTATAGGTAGCGGTGACCACTTAACATCAGGTGGGTCGTCGGGTTAAAAAAACAAAAACCGGCTTGCGTTATTTCGCATCTTATCGCTTAGCTTCAACACAACACAGTATCTTATTAGTTGTTTACGAGACATATCTCCTCTCTGCTTTGGTAGACTCAAGCCCCCCTAGCCAAGTTGCAAACGATAATCGTAAACGCTCGGTAGGTACCAATAGATTTTAAACTTTATACCCCAGAGCCTTAAGTTAAAAATCTATTAAAGATTTCTAAGCGTTAGCGACTGGAAAGAACGAAAACGCTATGCAATCTTCATTAGATCTTCAACTTAAAACCAAGCTCATAAAGTTGAAGTTCTATTAAAGCCTACTCAGCGTTTGCGTTTATCGTTTGTTACATGGCTACAGGTGCAGGCCTGCGTACGACAAAAATAAAACTTTAGACAAATAATTTACGTAATTATTAATAGTCTTCCATTGAAAAATATTTGAATTCTCGTTCCGCGGCCATACCACACCAAATATACGATTGTTGTGTTTTTGTATATTGTATATTTTTAGATACATAAGTGTACTGATATTATTGTGTACTCATGTCGCAATAGTTCGTAATTACCAGCAAATAAATAGATATTTTATAGATATGGTTGTTTTATTAAGTTTTTTTTTTTGTGTTTTGAAACATTGCCCCATAGTTGTCCTACACTAAGAATTTCTCCTGTATCGTGGGTGCGTTTACAAACACGCAGCATGCTACAAAAATCGCAGAACACACATGGGGATATTTTGGGAAGTCCATGAAAAGAGGCTCCAAAAATTTTCTTTGGACGTCGCAATCTGGGTCGCCCTTTATAAACACCTACACAAACAGCCAGAAAAGGAGTAACTATCTGTAGGTCATACAAATCTTTGTTACGTCTGGAAAACGAACCCGCAACACCGCGGCAGTCAATCGCTCAACCGTGCTATCAGTTTCTAATATGTAATTTAATTTTGTAAACAACATTACTAACATAGTGCCTATTACGGTCGCTATAATGAGATTGCAATCTCGACCGGGCTGTTTGCGGGCTGTGGTCGATTATTACAGAAGGCTTTATTATTGCACGTTATTATTAAAAGCATTTATTTAACTTCATTTGTTTGTATGTCCTGGAATTGGCTAGTCCAAGACACAACTTCTCATAAAAAAAAAAACATTTTATTTTAGGTACCCCTGAAAACCCGATTTATTTTAAATAATTATAAAATCAGATTTTTAATTGCTTTGAAATCAATAAATAGTAAATTGAGATGTCAAAAAAGTGACGTCATAGTTTAGTATTGTCATACAAAATCTATGGGGATGGCGTGACAGTTCATAAAAAGTAATTATGTCAATTGTTTATTGGTGTCATCTACCCAATTGTGCAATCAATATTTTGGCCACTTCTACTGAAGATATCGGGCTAAAAGCCACACACGTTTGGTATTCGTGACAATCCATGTTTCTAAAATACCGCCATTTTTTAATCCAATAAGTTCCAACTTTGTCTACTTTTGTTGTATTTTAGATCATAACAGATACCTACCCAAAAAACTGAGACTACCTATTAAAAAAAACCAAAGCTTTTTATATTTCCATCATTTTGATACAGCTAATTAAAATCTACCAGCCGTTTTTATTTCATCACCCTTTCAGCTTTAATTTTCGTATTCAGCCCGGTTGTATATGTGTACATGTATCTGGTGCATGTAGGGTCAGCGTCAGAGAAAAGGAACCCACTTTGGTAATGACATCAAACCGTATAACCGTAGTCTTAGGGGGTTCCTGTTCTCTGGAGTGACTGTACACACATTCAATAAAAGCCAAACAACATCGCGAATCCGGCAAAAAAAAGGTCCGTTGTCCGGTGAAAAAAAATGGAGTTATACAAGCGGCCTTACACAGCGACTTGGTACTTTACATGAGGGTAAGCGCACATACACGATCCGGTTTTTTCTAGCACCATTCATTACACAACCGCAAACACCCATGAACACACATAGGTAGGTACTCTGTATGACATCTGTCCCAATCCTAATATTATAAATGCGAAAGTAAGTTTGTTTGTTACCTGTTCACACCTAAACTACTGGACCGATCATCCTGAATTTTTACCCGACTGCGACAGAAGGAGGGTTATGTTTTTCGAGAGTATGTATGTATATAAGTATGTATGTATGTATAATTGTTTGGCAGCCTGAACGGCTCAATGGATGTTAGCTTGAGAGGTGTCATTAGATTCGTATTTACTGTGAAAGTGACAATGAGTAAATAAAAAATAAAAAACGGTAAGTATCTAATTTAAAAAACTAAAAAACCCGACTGCTTTTCTAAGTATTTATGAAAAAGCCCTGAAACAAGAAAGTAGTAGTACCCGATTGCACTTAAAATTGTAGCAAACGGGACCCATTCCGCGCTAATCGAAACCGTTTTTGTATATAAAGAGTATAAAAACCAGATTCAAAAATCTTTAAAACGTCACGCTGCAGCCCACGGGAGCGGAGCAGTAACCAAAAAAGTAACATAAAGCAGGAGAAACAAATCACAGGCAAAATCGCGGGCATACGCTAGTAGTGCCTATGTAAGCCATTATTTTATTGTTTACGAGGGCAATAACCGTCAAAAATGATGTCAACAGAACGCCAATGTTTACAACCGTTGTATAATGTGCCTGTAAATAAAACCTGAAATGTTTGCCTACTGAAATAAAATTACATACCTACTAGCCTACAGGCCTACATGTATCGGTCATGATTTTTATCTTACTACTAATATAAATTCCTTGTTAGCCTAGTGGTCCTAAATGCGACTTCTACGCTAGAGGTCTTAGGATCGATTCCCAGGTCAAGCAAAAAGTGTTATTGGGTTTTTCTATGAAATTGTCAGTAGCAGCTCCGGTTAGGATTTGTGCCCGGTTAATGGCAATAGGCTCGCTCCCTATTACATGGAACGTAAACATACCGGCGAACTGTGGGTGTTATTGGTACACCTCTGCCTAACCCTTCGGGGAATATAAGCATGATATGAGGTATGATTTTTTGATATTTTTTTTGTAACGTGTAGTCTCCGAACTACTGGATCGATTGTAACCAATTTCTCACCAATAGATAGCTATCTACATTATTCCCGAGTAACATACGCTATATAAGATCACGCTACGACCCACGGGAGCGGAGCATTATCCAAAGACGTAACTTATGGCGGGTGAAACGTAATACCTAAGCCACGCGGACGAAATCGCAGCCAGTTCGCTAGTTACCTATATGTTTGTAAACGCACCCACGATACAGGAGAAATTTTAAGAATTTCTCCTGTATCGTGGGTGCGTTTGTGTGCTTAGCAAAAAGTTTTAAAAATATATCTAGGTACCATGCAATAAAAGCGTGATAAAAATGTTACATTTTCACCTAACTACTTAATTGTTTTTTAACCACACAATAAAAGACCTTAACCCACATTGATAAGGTAACAGTAAACAATGAGTCAAATTTTCCATTATTGCTAAAAAAACATGTTAAGTAAAATAAAACAAACAAACAGGCGCATCGGAATGCGATGTCGTGATTGCCTAGTGATTAAGGAGCTCTGCATAAAGTTGCGGGTTCGATACCGGCAAAGTACCAATGTGACTTTTTTAATTCATTATGTATTGGACATCACTGATATCGGTGAAGAAAAACATCGTGAGGTAACCTGAAAGATAATTATCGCCATTCCCCGCCTTGAGCAAGCGTGTGTGGTGATCAATGCTGGTGCTTTCGCTGGATGAGAAATGGTTTGTGTCTTGCAGTGAGACAATATTAGGCTGATATTATTATTTTTATCGGAATATCTATCCGCAGTCGTTATAAAGAGATTTACGGTCATTGCAATTATTGAAGTAAAATTCAACAAGCATGGGGTTTAAAATTGCGTAATTGCGTGTAAGACAATAAATGTCGTATGGAATTAGATGAATCTTGCACACAATTTTTAACTCGTTGTTTTTAGTTGATAATCAAATTAGCAAGGGGTCCCGGGTTCGATTCCCAGGTCGGGCAAAAAGTGTTATTGGGTTTTTCCATTAGGAATTTCTCAGTAGCAGCCCGGAGTTTGGATTTGTGCCCGGTTAATGGCAATAGGCTCGCCCCCTATTACATGGGACCTAAATATACTGGCGAACTGTGGGTGTACCTAAATTGGTGCACCTCTGCCTAACCCTTCGGGGAATACAGGCGTGATGGTATTTTTTTTTTTTTTTTTTTTTTCAAATTATGAGGAACAAAAACACTGTCCCAGTTATAACATTAACTTTTAAACAGGTGCGAAAACTGACATTCTAACCTAATTAATTTTCATAATTATCTTCTATTAATAATTTGACTTAGGTACATACTAAAAACATTATGCCCAAAAATAGAAAAATACTACATTCAGTTATTAATTAATCTTAATGACACCAGCTACTAATGAAATCAAGACTGCATCATCATGTGTTCAGGCAAGTCCCGTGATAAATATAACATTACTAATAGCGGTATCTCAGAAACGTTAATAGCTTTTAAAATATACGTAACGAGCTATGCAATTGAGATGTATTTAATATAGAGGGAAAAATGCATTTATCTACCACAAAATATACATTAACTAAATGAATTTTTCGAGGGTCAAAACATGATGAATCTGGAAATTCGAAGAAGTTCAAAAAGATTGTTAATATCTATAGACTAACAAATGATTAAATGTCGTGATGGCCCAGCAGTTAAGGCGCCTCCTATCCTACTAATTCTCCTTGCTACGAAACCTACTTAATATTATAAATGCGAACGTTTTTGAGGATGGATGGGTACTTGTTAATCTTTCACGCATAAACGGCTGAACGGATTTGGATAAAATTTGGCACAGAAATAGATTGTAGTGTGGAATAACACTTTTCACATTCCCTCGGGATAATAATATCAAATTTGACGTTTGATAAGCGTGTGGTTTCAAATTCGGGCCAACACCAATAAAGCACCAAAATTCACTGATGAAGATTTTTATAATAGCACTTTTGGACACCCCTCCTCCAATTTATGAACATCCTTTATTAAGTCGCATTTTTCATCTTGTCATTATAAAAAATATTTTATCGCACACGATGCAACGACCCTATTTTCTTTGAATCTATTTTTATAACTTGTTTAGTCAAACTCTAATCTAGATTTTGAGAGTAGCGCTACAAGAGAGCCTTATCTTAATGACACACAGCAACATAAACGATTCTGTGTCATTCTTCCGGATTGACTCATTCAGTAGGTTATATTGGTATCGGAAGTTTTTCATCTAGAGAGAGATGCATATCAGATAGAAGCAATTGATTGGAACAAGAATTATGTGTGATTTCCACCAAGTGCGCCGCGCCGGAACGTATTTCACACCGTGCTTAAGAAAATTCAGGCTTCTACATAATAGTTAAGGTACATGTTTACTGGAATGTGCG
This sequence comes from Caradrina clavipalpis, assembly GCA_932526535.1. NCBI lineage: Eukaryota > Metazoa > Arthropoda > Insecta > Lepidoptera > Noctuidae > Caradrina > Caradrina clavipalpis. The sequence goes on from OW052110.1 coordinate 8,470,039, forward strand.
GTCGCAGGACAGGCCGCATATTATGGTGAAAGGGCCCGCCAACAGCAGTCCAATACCAGCCGGTAACGCTCCAACTGTAACGGAAAGAACCGTGGGGTTTTAGTCGGCAAATGTCCGACATAACCCTTCGTTCCCTCAGATGAAGAGTAAACATCATGGAAACCCTAAAAAAAAATTTTGTGCTAATTTTATTGAAATTTTCCATTAAGAATTTACGACTGCACTTTACTGCAGATCCTTGCAATAATCCTAAACCACTGCAATATGTGCCTTACAATAATCCCAAACCACTGCAACACCAAAAGGCCAGAATCAACAGTGACAACCACCAGAAAAAAACACATAAAACACCTTTGTACTTTTTTTGTGCAGAAAATTAATTAAAATAAATAAATGGCGAGGCAATTAAGCTCGATGAATCTCGGAGAAACGATTTAACTATCTTGTGTTCCGCAACAAAATGAATGAGAAAAAAACAGCGGAGAGTAAGCAATACACAACATAATTTGCTCTTCCCTTGAAACAAGCAGGAGACAGACCAGAATTAAGCCAATAGGCACAAATGCATGTTTACAACTGGGAGAACCCCAGATTGCCAAGCACCACGGATTGCAATTAACATTAAATGAATGGGTCCTTAATGTAAGCAGTTACATTTGATTTCAGTTATAGGTATGGCAAAAACGCTTGAATGTATGGTTTGTTCTAGTTTCTACTAGGTCCGCATAGTAAACAACTCCGGATGTAACTTGTACACTATCTAACATAATACCGGAGCTGCGGGTTGTTAGAAAGAGATACCGCGCCCCCGGAACGAAAAGGGCACAAGAAGGAACATGGATGGGTTGTAATCATTAAAAGTCTGAGACTCCCAACCTGTCCAGGGCGGGATAACACATTCGTTGATATCCCATCCATAAAAAGAAATCATTCAAGTCCCATGAATGAATTTAGATAGGTATCAGATAAACACTTTGTCTAGCGTGAATGAATAATCGCTGTGACGTTACGTAGATATCACACGACGAACGCGAGAGATGTATGATGACGATAACAATTAAGATGAATCGCAAGCTACTTCCTCCGCGTTAGATGCAGTGCAAACGACAGACTATCCGTGACGCACTTTTTAGCCTGTGAAAATAGAACCTATGCAAACCTATGCGCGCCATGTAGACTTTTTGTGCGCCGCAGACTCGATCGCACAAAAAGTGTGCCGTCTGCGCTGCACCTTAAAGTTAATATAGGTACGATGATGATGATGACCGGCGGCTGACAGTAACTGGATGTGGAGAGCCAAAGATCAGGCTCAGTGGCGCACCTTGGGAGAGGTCTACTTCCAGCAATGGACTGTGATGGGCTGATAATGATAATGATGCCATCTATCTAATTTCGGCCACAGTGACTGTAATTCGGACTTTTCTTCAAGGTTGTAGATATGCTGCTCTTTCATGCGCCCTCATGTGACTATAATATCCAACTTCGAATGAGAAACTTATCCCACGGGAACCGTATATTTATTCGGGATTAAAAGCCTATATGCTATTCCAGACTAAATCTATAATACTTGTTCCGAATTTCATTTAGATCCGTTCAGCGGTTCAGCCCTTCTGATATAATTGGGTAACAAACATCCATTCATGAAAACTTTCGCATTTTTGATATTCAATATTTATTTATGTGTATTGATGGTCATCCTTTGTCCATTGATATAATTGTCACGTATTTTTTTTACCTCTGAAGGTGGCAAACAAGCTAACGGCCCGCCTGATGATATTCTAATCTTATTCATTAAATTGCGTCCACTTTACGCCTTCAGTATCATTGATAGGAAAAGGAACCAGACAAAGTTGAACAGACTATCAAGTGCTAGGCGCGTTGTTTGGTTGTTTTTAGTCAGTAAGAGTCTGACAGACGCCCTCTGGGTCTGCCCAGAGGGCGCCGCGGCCTGAAAAAGGTTGGGAACCCCGAGCTAATAATCAGTGGTCATCTCATAGTATTTGAATTGAAGTCTCATAGTATTTCAGTTCAATAAGGTTTAATATGGTTAAACCAGCCAGACTGTACAGTAGAAGAATACCTGTTTTTTTTTTTTTTTTTTTTTATAGACGGGAAATCATCAAATAACTTCCCCCGCCCTGGGCGGGGCGGGAGGGAGTGTCAGACTTTTACTGACTAAAACCCGTCTATGTTCCTTTCATGTGCCCTTTGCGTTCCGGGGGCGCGGTATCTCTTTCGAACAACCCGCAGAACAAGAATACCTGGTTGCGGAATTTGTTTGAAAGAGTCAACGCGGCCCTGGAACGCAAAGAGCATTTAAAGGAACACGGATGAATTTTAGTCAGTAAGAGTCTGACACTCCTTTCCGCTCCACCCAAAGCGGAAGAAGTAATGTAATGATATCATGTACTTAAAAAAAGAAAAAAGGTAGGATCCCTACACAAATATAAATTCTTAAAAAAAAGACAACAACATCCAAATGATAATTTAATGTATTGACGTTAAATGAATAATGTCATTGTAATGACTACTAATTTAATATAATTAGGCACGTTTGTAGACCTCCGCTGCACTTGCGCGCACGTATGTACTTAGCTGTGACGTAGCGTTGCGTGTGACGTCATTACGATGCATTTTATTACAATCATGTGGGCGTGGCTTATGCGTTTTGTATATTTTTGTTGTTGTTGTTGTTGTTGTTGTTGTTGATAGAAGTTTTTTTTGTTAGCTGTCGTTAAGAAAAGGTACTTATATTGTTTTAATAAAAATTTGTTCATCATCTCTGTATATACACTATTTACCAGATCTCATTTGCCTGATCTGACACCAAGCGTCTCAGATTTTCGTCCCATTTTACTATGAGAGTGAGGGAAGAGGGAGTGCACCTGTGTTTGCGCACACACTAGTGCAATATAATATCTTCTTGTATTAGGCTAGTCATCATTGAGCTTGGCCGCCGTGACTGAATTCGGTCTCGTTATATACATATTATATTATTTCCCAGATAGGTATATTTAAAAATGGGGGGAGGAGCTCGTGGCTAAATAATTACAGCCGCATAGACCGATCTTCCGGGTTAAGCCACGCTTGCTGAGGTTGGTCTGTGGATGGGTGACCATTTACCATAACGAGTTTCCTCCATGCCTCGGAAAGCACGTAAAGCCGTTGGTCCCGGCTGTCATTTGTAGATCTTTGACAGTCGTTACTGTTAGTCAGAAGCCAGAAAGTCTGACAACCAGTCTTACCAAGAGTATCGTATTACCTATTACTGGGTTGTGGAGGTCTGATAGGCAGTCGCTCCATGTAAAATACTGATATTCAGCTGCATCCGGTTCGACTGGAAGCCGACCCCAACATGGTTGGGAAAAGGCTAGGCAGATGATGATAGGTATATTTAAAAATGCAACAGATTTTATTTGAAACTAGTTTTTGCCCGTCGTTTGCCACTATACACTATAACACTCGGAAATATTATGCCTTTCTATTAGTGAATGAATTGTTGTTACCAGTACCTACATACTCCGAGAGATATCCTCCAGAAATAACAAGACAAATTAAAACTAACATGATATTTAACTTCTTTCTATTTATTAATATTAATGTTATACCAACTAACATAACCGGAACTTCTCCGAATGGGGAGTAGCAGGCTTTTAGTAATATCTGCCGAACCAAATGGTTACTGTGAAATGGTAGATAACTACCAACTGGCAATCGAAGTTGTTTACACTACGCGGGCCTTGTAGAAACTAGATCTTATAAATATTTTCCGTGCATTCAAGCGTTTTTCCCATACTTATTACTGGAATCAAGAGCAACAACTATCACTACTCGGCAATTTGGGCTTCCCCCAGTTGTAAACGTTCCTTTTCGCCTATTGCCTCTGTTCTGTCTCCTGCTTATTTGGATGGAAGTGGAATTGAGGTTTTTACTAACTCCTCCGCTCTTCTTTAATTATTAATTTCGTTGCCGGATCCAAAACAGTTGAGTCGTTTTTCCGGGACTCATCATTGCATCGGCGCTTTTCTGGTGAAAGCTACGGATGGTTCTGACTTTCAGGAGTTGCAGTGGTTGGGAATAGTGTGGCGGGATTGTCCCAATAGAAAAAAAAATATACAAACAGTCAGACAGCTTGACCAGCAATGTAGGTACCGGAATTAGCATTGGTTGCGCAGGTCAATCGGTAATCTTCTTTCTTCTGAAGATTTTGACAGAAATTGATAATCCATTGTAAAATAAGAAAAACAGCAGAATTAACAGTGATTGCTCACATCAAAAAAGTCGTTACCCAGCAATGTATTTTGCTAGAAGTAAAAAAAAATACTAACACGCTTGTATTCCCTGAAGGGTTAGGCAGAGGTGTACCAATGTACACCACAGTACCACCACACCACAGTTCGCCGGTATATTTAGGTCCCATGTAATAGGGGGCGAGCCTATTGCCACTAACCGGGCAGAAAATAATGTTTTACAATATTTTCAACTTTTAACTGCCTCGTTAACCTTAGTGGTCCTAAGTGCGACTGCTATGCTCGAGATGTTTTGTTCGATTCCCAGATCGAGCATTGTTATTGGGTTTTTCTATAAAATTCTCAGCTCGGAGTTAGGATTTGTGCTCGGTTAATGGGCTAAAAGGCTCGTCGTTAATAGGCTCGTCCCCTATTACATGGGACTTAAACATACCGTCGAACTGTAGGTGTACATTGGTACACCTCTGCCTAACCCTTCGGGGACAACAGGCGTGATGGTATGCATGTTTGTTTATACTTCCCAATACGGTGAAAATGACGAATGGATGTTTCTAATGCTGCCTACAAAACGCTGTAATGACTGGGGCAATTTGTATGTCAATTAAGTAATAATTAGTGAAGCTACGTGTTCGTCGATGTTTCGCAGTGTGGTGCCCTGAAGTAATTCCCCATTGGCGGTAAAGGCGAGTGACTAGTAAATTTCAGCCGGATATAAAAATAATAATTATAATAATTAGTAAAAAAAATAAAAAAATCTTATACATTTCACGAACGAAATAAATACTTAAACGTATAATACCTAACACTGAATAGATTTTTGTTTGTTTGTTTAAATGCGCTAGACTCTGAAATTATCAGATTTAGAAATAATCTTGAGGTGATAGCCAGATTTATGAGGAATAGTGCAGGCAGGCAATATGCACGCTACGACACACGGGAGCGAAGCAATAGCTAAAGACATAACTTAACCTGCAGGTGAAAATCATAAGTTAGTACGTTTTTCCTTTTTTTATTTAAAACCCCACCCTAAGAATTTATCCTGTGTCGTGGGTGCGTTTACACACATATAAATTCACATACACAAACAGCCCGACCCGGAACAACTATCTGTAGGCCATACAAATATATGTTCCGTGCGGGAATCAAACCCGCGACACGCGCCAATCGCTCAACCACTGCGCCAACCGTGCCGTGAAGTATGTAGATACAGGGATGGTGTTAACGATGATTCACTGCCGCCAAAGATAGGCTATAAAAAGTCATTTTTTTAATGTACTCTATTCTTCCTATTATTCATTATTTACCAAACATTTTTCTCCAAAAAACCAACAAAACATTTTTTTCGGAAAAACCAAAAAATCTCAAACTTCCCGGTCTTCATACCTGACACAAGTATCAAAACCACTGAGCCGCGACCTGCCACACTAGCACCCTTAAAACTAATCACATGAGACCCATTAACAGTATACAAGACACATGTTTACATATCAAACAACATTTGCTACTTAAAAAGAGGCAAAGACAAACCTCAATAGCAGTTACGTTGCGTCCACCGGCCGATCTAAATGCATTCACGTGCCGACCGTCCTCGCGTACGCACGCGTTCCGATCCGTGTGTGACAGAAGTGGCCTAAAGCCAACAATTGTGTATTTTCGGATCGTGTAACTTCGTGAGTATTGTTTGTTTTCCTGTATTGTTATTGTTTGTGTACTGGTGTGTTTGGGAAAATTTACATTGGAAAACGGTGATAGTTTTTCGTGGGAACGGTAATTGTAGGTACTGAGATTTTCTGAATTCCAGTGGTTGGGAATTTTGAAAAGTTTAAATTAAACCATTCGTTAATTTTGTGTTTAGATCATTAAATCGTTGGGTTAATAATTAGATGCCAACTTGTTTGTTATAAAAATACTTAACAAAAAAAAAACCTCTAAAAACTTTACTTTGTGTTTTCAAACGTCATAATTATTTTTATATGGATGTTTATTTTTCTGAAAACATTTTTTTTTCTAAATGCGAATTTTATGTAAAAATACTACGTAAGCGTGTTGTCTTTATAATTATCATTGTCTTGTTTTGGTTGCCTTGGAAACCAAGTAACCTAATAATTTAAAAGAACGAGGGTACCTTACTATATTCTCCTAATACGGCTGATATCACAATTTCTTTGAATCTCAATGATTTGTTTATTTTCACGTTCGGTTAAGAAAATCTGTTGTTTTCTTTCGATATAATTTAGTCATTTAACCAAAAAAGCAAAGGTTGAAAGCAAAATATTGAAGTAATGCAAGGCAAAGTATATAGCATTCACGTGTAATCCTGTGTAAGTATACAAAAGTTGTAAAAAAATTATTCTAACAAATAAATATGGTATATACCTTTTGGAAAGGGGCAAATAAATTCAATGATTGTTTCTTGTTTATGACATTTAAAAGTGACTTTTGATGGTTATTGAATGGTATGAAATTGACTTTTATTGAAAAAAAATAATAATTTTGTAACAATATACTAAGGTATTGAAATACCGCCCCTAACAAATTCTTACTAGTGGCACTACTATAATATTATGTTAAGTTATGATTTAAACGTGAGGTCAAGGTATATAAAGGGTCAAAAAATGTATACAAGAAAAGGATTTTTTTACTTCGATATGGTTTAGTAATAAAAATAAAGTTATTGTTTACGAAAGATGCGGAGTTTTAAACTTATTTTATGGTTGCTACGAACTAAACAGTTGGAATTTCAGTTCTAAAATGCAGAAAAATAACAAAAAAATACCACTAAACAAATTGACATACTTTTTATGAGCTATCAAAACGCGATTCCTCCATAGATTTTTTATGACAATACTAAACTATGACGTCACTTTTTTGCCAATTCAATTCACTAGCTATTTATTTCAAAGCAACTAAAAATCTAATTTTATAGTTGTTTAAAAATTAATCGGGTTTTCAAGGCTTACTACTTTAAGTGTATTTTTAGAGAACTTGTGTCTTAGAATTATTTTTTAATAGTGTCAACTAGCCAATTAATGGAAATTTGTTATTGTTATTATTGATCTGATCCCAAACTGATCCCAAAAAAAAATCCACACATATGTAAATCTTAAAAAAAAAAAAAAAAAATATATACCATCACGCCTGTATTCTCCGAATGGTTAGACAAAGGTGTACCAATGTACACCCTCAGTTTCGCCGGTATACTTAGGTCCCATGTAAAAGAGGGTGAGCCCATGTACATCTTTTCCTGTGTAATGTTTTTTTGTCAGTAAGTACTTCTAAAGACAAAATCCTCGTTGTTGAGTGAAATATCGTCTCGATTCCCTGAACTTAGTCTTGCGTGTTCGTCTCTTGGCACTTTGCCTGACCCTGAAGGGTTCACTCGTTCATCCGCATTGATTTTCGACGAAAGTTTAAAAGCAATGCTTTGTACGGAATGTTGAGAAAATAGGACGAAGGTTTATAAGTTAAAGTCAAATAATTTATTTCAGTTAGGCCGTTAAATGAGACTTTTGAATGTAATTTTAAAAGAAATTTATTTTTCTTAAAATATTTAGGTGTGGTAAAATCTTCATGGGCCACGGAGCTGCCTCGTTAGCCTAGTAACCTACCGCGCCCCCGGAACGCAAAGAGAACATGAAGGAACATAGACGGGTTTTAGTCAGTTTAAGTCTGACACTACCTCCCGTCCCGCCCAGGGCGGGGGAAGATATTTGACGATATCACGTCTTAAAAAAAAAATAGCCTAGTAACCACAGTGCGGCAGCTACGCTAGAGGTCTGGTGCCCGGTTATTGGCAATGGGCTCGCTCCCTATTACATGGGATCTAAACATACCGGCAAACAGTGGGTGTATGTCCGTTGGTACACTTCTGCCTGACCCTACGGGGAATACAGGCGTGATGGTATGTATGTATATCTTCATAGACTTCACCACAACCCTCCGCCTTTACCGAAGTGGTGGGATGTGTGATTCATGAGGAGTAGTAACATCACGCTACAACACACGGGAGCAGATTAGTAACCAAAGACTTACTTTAACGCAAGTGAAAAATCCACAGTTCCTAATAATGTTTTGCTTATAATAGATACATAGTAACGAATTGGAATGCATTGATTATAATATTACACCACCGCAGTACCTACCCCGTTCATAAAAAATCAAACATTCCATCGCGAATTTATCAACATTATCCACATATATTATTTTAACCTGTACTACTAAGTCAAGGAGACAATGCTATTTATGTATGGTCCACTATTGTACATAATATCAATTCGTATATAACGCACGTGTATTAAAAGCGCGTGTTAAACGTGCAAGTGTCGTGTGCTTTGTACACGATGGACCATGTTGGACGACCACGTTCTCTAGACTTGGTAAAAATGGTGGCGTTAAACCAGTCATTCATCATTCAATAATTTCAATCGCCAATAATTTTGAGAATAGATAGAGGAATATGTAGTTAAAGAGGTATCTATGCCTACTTGTGTATACTGCAAGATTACATTATTACAATTTGACCTACCCTTTACCCTTTGTTCACAAAAGAATTTTAAGCTTATACATTTCTAAAAATTTTATAAATCTAAAAAAAAAAAAAAATTATACCATCACGCCTGTATTCCCCGAAGGGTTAGGCAGAGGTGTACCAATGTACCTCCACCCACAGTTCGCCGGTATATTTAGGTCCCATGTAATAGGGGGCGAGCCTATTGCCATAAACCGGGTACAAATCCAAACTCCGAGCTGCTACTGAGAATTTCATAGAAAAACCCAATAACACTTTTTGCAAAAAAAGTAGAGTAGTAGGTAGAGGAGAGTAGTGTAGTTTTTTTTTTATAAATCTAAATGTTTTAAAAACAATTTATTGTGTGTTTTCTTTTGTACTTGTCCAAAATAACGTAGAGAAGTCCTAGTAGAATAAAGATTTGCACAGAAAATGTAGTGGTTAAAGTAAGTTTTTCATTCAAGATTATAAATCACAGCCTCATAACACTTGACAATATATAGCTTTTCATCACTGAAAGATTTTTTTGTTATCGTGTCATACTGGTTTTAGAGTTTATTAAAAACAAACAAAGAGTGGTTTTCCTTGGCATAAGTGCTGGTTTTCGGGACGAAAGGTACCCTATATCCGATTCTGTGATGATGCAATGATCGGTCCAGTGGTTTAGGCGTGAATGGTAATATACAAACAAACAAATTTACTTTCGCAGTTATAATATTAGTTAGGATTCCAGTTATCTCCATTTCTTAAGAACTTGTTAATCATTCATCTTGTTCTGAATATATGACATTGTTTGTTTATTACACGTTAGCAAAACATGCGACGATGCAAGTTCAGTGCCAAATCCGTGTCTATGACGAGTCTATCTAGATGCACCTCGATTTATTTGTATATAGGGAGTTACGTGTTAATGGCATGATGTGTCTAAGAGCCAGATCAGATAAATTCTATTTACCATCCCATCACGCCTGTATTCCCCGAAGGGTTAGGCAGAGGTGTACCAATGTACACCCACAGTTCGCCGGTATATTTAGGTCCCATGTAATAAGTCCCATTTTTTTTTTTTTTTCTTTTTTTTATATTTTTAAGTATGTTATATTGTATGCCTTTAATTATTGTAATTGGTTCACTTGTAACCGTTTTAATTAAAGTAAAATAAATAAATAAATAAGGGGCGGGCCTATTGCCATTAACCGGGCACAAATCCAAACTCCGAGCTGCTACTGAGAATTCCATAGAAAAACCCAATAACACTTCTTGCTCGACCCGGGAATCGAACCCAGGACCTCTAGCGTAGCAGTCGTGCTTAGGACCACTAGGCTAATGAGGCAGTTATATTCTATTTATTACGGTTAATAGTAGGTATCAATAATGCAGACGGATTGCCGAATAAACATACCGGCAAAATGTGGGTGTACATTGCCTCTGCCTAACCCTTCGGGGAAAACAGGCGTAATGGTATGTGGTATGTGGATGGTCGAACCAGCTGTTTTACAAAACCGTTACTTGATTTGAATGTCGTGATGGCATAGTGGTTAAGGCCTACCTCTAATGCATGAACTTGCGGGTTCGATACCGGGCAAGTATCTAATGTGACTTTTTCAATTCATATGCACTGCCTAAGTTTATATCTTAGAAATCACTTATATTTAAGGATAACATCGAAGGTAAATCTAGACTTAAATATTAGTCTGAAATCACCAATCCGCCTTTAGCAAACGTGGTGATCAATACTCGTGCCTTCTCTGTAAGAGAAGAGGCGTTTGCTAACAGTGGTACAGTAATAGGCTGGAATTATTATAGTAGTTGATTTACAAAACAGCTTGGTTATGTAAAATGGCTAAACAACATTCAACTGGATACACACGCTACGTTTAAAAAACTGCTATCCAAGTGTAGACGTTTTTCATAATTACTGAACTGAAGCACTCAGAATTGCATAAACGTTTTGCATTTATTAATGCGGCCGGTCAACGATTAAAGGTTATGTACAACAGCGTGAAATTAAACGTCAGATTGTAGAATTACCAGTAGGTTTACAAAAACCAAAATTCTCGGTAGGTAGCAGCTTTTTTTTTTTTTTTTTTTTTTAGAGATGGTAAAATCATCAAATGACCCCCCCCGTCCAGGGCGGGGCGGGAGGGAGTGTCAGACTTTTACTGACTAAAAACCATCTATGTTCCTTCATGTGCCCTTTGCGTTCCGGGGGCGCGGTATCTCTTTCGAACAACCCGCAGCCCCGGCAGGCATTTGGCCCTTAGTGGCCCCTTCCAGTGGCTGACACCTCTGTGCGCGGAACATGGACGCGCCGTCGACACGGTCTGTCGTTAGTTAATAACGTACGGACGGTGAGCTACCCATTGCTCACCGTCCGCAGACCGTGCCTACGGAATCCGCCAGCGGGAGGCGCAATGGTGCCGTTATTGGCAATCCATTGCGCCGGCGGACGCGGTGTCAGCGGTGGCTGCAGGTGCAGCCACGGCGACGGTGGCGGCGGCGGCCGCGGCGGCGGCGGCGGCGGTGCGGGGCCTTCCCCCGGTCCTGGCGGGTACGGCGCAGGCCTTGCCCCCAGCCCGGTGATCGGCCGGCCTGTTAGCCCCCGCACATGCGTCGCAGTGCGGCGGGGCATCACAAGCCGCGGCCTTGTGACCGGGCTGACCGCAGCGGAAACATAGGGCGCTGCGGTCCACCTCCGAGGCGCACCTACATGCCACGTGCTTCCCCACGTGGCACCGGTAACACCTCAGGGGCCTGGGCTCGAGCAGTCTAACCTGCGCCGACACCCAGCCCACCAGTAAACGGCCCCCCTCGACAATTGTTTTGGCCGCCGTCACTGGGCAGCTGACCACAATGGTCTGCATACCCGTGCGCTCCGGGCGGATGGTGCCTGCCCTCACCTCCTCGGCAAGGCATCCACCCGTCCTGGCAACGGCGGCCACCACCTCCTCCGCGGTGACGGAGTCGTCCAGGCCCAGGATGCGCAGGTCTGCGCATCTGACGGGCCTGGACACTCGGGCCTCGTCCGCATCCAGGGACGCTCTGAGCCTCTCCGCCAGAGCGTCCGCAGACGGGCCGCTGGTGGCACCGGGGACCTCCAGCATCCTGGCCCCCGTTGCCGTCACCCTCAGCTGGAGGGCCGTGATCCCCAGCTCGCCGAGATCAATCGCCGCCTTGGCCCTAGTGAGCACCGCTGCGTATGTCACGCCCCTTTTTACCGCCTCCGGCTGCAGCGTAATGACTACAGCCGCGGATTTAGGGGCGCGAAGCCTAGCAGCGGCGTTCCGCTCTCTGCGTCGCCGCCGCTCCTCCGCCCGTCTGGTGGCCGCTCTGGCCGATCTGGCCGCCCTGCGCCCCTTCTCCTTTGCCCCGGCCACCTGCCATTCGGCTTCCGTGGCCGGAGGATTGGGATTAGGGGGTGGAGGGGGTGGAGGCGGCTGGGATGCCGCCTTGCCCCTCGAGGACACATTTTGCGCCGGAGCCGGTTTCGCAGGGGTCGGCCCAGCCCTGCTGGGGGGCTGGCTACCCGGCCCCGGCACAGACGCGGCAGCCGCGTACGAGGCCCGCCTGTCGCCCTCGGCCGTCCCGCTCGCCGCCAGAGGGGGGCGCAACACAATGCCCTCCAGGACGGAAAACCGTGCCTGGAAGGCCGCCATCTCAATCTCCAGCAGGTGCAGCAGCTGGTCATCCTCCGCCGCTGGCTCGGGCTGGCGGGAGCTGGTCCCTCTAAGCTCTGCCAGGTCGGCCCGGAGTCTCCTGTTCTCCTCTATGAGGAGCTCCATTGTGGCCGACAAGCGAGCCACATCCGCCCGAAGCTGCGGGACCTCCCCCGCAAAGCTGGCTTCCGCCTCCGCCAGTATGGTAGCCGCGGCCTCCTCCATGGCCCGGGACTTGCTGCCCTTCATTTTCTTCCGGGCCACACTCGCGACCGCGGCTTTCACGGCCTCAGCGAACCTGGCCTTACGCTCCTCGGAGCCGCCAGGTTCGCTTACCTCCACCCGCGATGTGTCCGGTTGGACCACATCGTCGCCGCCGCCAGTCTCACTTTGGGACTGCCCTTCAGCGACAGGCATCGCCGGTCCCCTCCGGGCAGTCACTCTCATTGGGCCCCGCTCTTGGACCCCACCGCGTCTGCTGGTGGGGATCTTGCGAGCCGAGGCCAACTCGCCATCGGAAGACACCAGGTCCTCCGGTCTGGGCCGCTTCCGGAGCTTCGAAGCATCCAGCCCACTCATCTCACGGTGGGAGCCCTCTGAGCTACCCACGCTTACCACACTGGGGGCCGAGTCGGACTCCGACTCAGCATCCCCTCTCCCTCCTTTTAAAGTTTTGTAGGTATAATCCATTTTAGTTCCCACGAGTAGAAAAGGTTCCAACCATCCAACCAAAAAGCGCAAGTGGTTCGCACTAGCGACTGATGTTCCATAGGAACGCCCGTCAGCCATACATCCCGTCACGGTGCGCCGCCGCTTGGGATTCGGGGTGATTTTTTATAGAGGTTTTCTACCTCGCGGTCCGGGCGGTTAAGCCAAGACCCTCGGTGCCAATCGAAGCCGCGAGACATGATCCACGACACTCCGATATGGGGTTACGATGTACGACGGTGACAGAGAAGGACCTCTGTCTGCTCGGTGGCAGGGTGAGTGCACGCCGAGCCCGTCCTCACTCCTCCGCTGTGCCCTCTGCTGATCAGAGGGACACGCGGAGAAACGCCCTCGGTCCGAATCGGACCCCGCCCGTCAGAATATTGGCCACGAGCAGTGACATTCCCCAAAGAATAGGAATCTCTTCCCATTTCTCAGGGAAGATCACTACCCGCGCCCAGGGTGCACCGGCCAGCCGACTGCCGTTCCCTCAAGACGTGTCCGAAGGGACAAGCAGCCGACGGCACGCGTGGAGGTTTTCTGACCAGCACCCCGTAGGTAGCAGCTTGGAGTTAGAATTTGTGCCCGGTTAATGGCAATAGGCTTGCCCTCTATTACATGGGACCTAAACATACCGGCGAGCTGTGGGCGTACATTGGTACACCTCTGCCTAACCCTTTGGAGGATACAGGCGTAATTTTATGAATATCCGTCTTCACATTCGTATAACTATTCAATAATGTACTTTTAAAATTTATTGTGTAACATATTTTTTTAATGAAGTTAGTATGTATACCATCACGCCTGTATTCCCCGAAGGGTTAGGCAGAGGTGTACCAATGTACACCTACAGTTCGCCGGTATATTTAGGCCCCATTTAATAGGGGGCGAGCCTATTGCTATTAACCGGGCACAAATCCAAACTCCGAGCTGCTACTGAGAATTTCATAGAAAAACCCAATAACACTTTTTGCTCGACCCGGGAATCGAACCCAGGACCTCTAGCGTAGCAGTCGCGCTCAGGACCACTAGGCCAACGAGGTAGTTAGTTAGTATGTGTGTTTACGTAAATAAAAAAAAAAGTAACAAAACGCCGATTTGTTCAAAAAAAAACTTGCAAAGCTGATTACACCAGTGATGACACAGAACCAATGAGGAAACCCAGTCTATCACATCAAATCAGTTATTCTAACAACGTCATCTAAGAATCCTAGTGTAGGAGTTCAAAGTGTCTGCTTCCTTCTTAGTCCAAGAGCTCGAGATGACAGACCAATGATACAAATGGCTATTTATGCTGATTTTTCTAATGCAACATGGCTAAAAATAGAAATTGTCGTAGTTTCAGCTAAGTGGATATCTGTGCTAGTCGTATCTGACCCACTACTGGGCAACGGTCTACTACATATTTTTTCATTTTTCTAAATTTAATTCTACAATGTAAAAAAAAAAATGGAATTCTCCAGACCGATTCCAGTCACAGCGGCTAATCTTAATGCACACTAGTACGCAGGAGATATTATAGTGCACAAGTGTGTGCGCAAATACAGGTGCACTCCCTCTTCCCTAACTCTCATAGCCCGATGGGACGGCAATCCGACACGACCGGAGAGAGATCAGGCGCAGGACCAGCGGCTTTACGTGCTTTCCGAGGCACGGGGGTGTCACACCACCAACTTCCAAACTCCAGGCTGCTACTGAGAAATTCCTAATGGAAAAACTCAACAACACTTTTTGCCCGACCTGGGAATCGAACCCGGGACCCCTTGCTCAGCAGTCGCGCCTGCGACCACGAGACCAACGGGGCAGTCAACAAACAACAACAAAATCAATCAATCAATCAATCAAAAAATCAGTTAATTCTACAATAACTCAATAATTACATCAGGCGGGCCTTTAGCTTGTTTGCCACCATCAAAGAAAATGTTATGGCTAACTAATTGAATATACCAATTGTGTTACAACACTGCAACAAAAACAGTTCAATTAAAATTCAAAACTTATGCTTGTAATTATTTGTAATTAGTTTCCCATTAATCAGAGTTAAAAGTCCAAAATCAATCCTATTAGGTGCTTCGAAAAATGGGACAAATTTTGACACAGGCTAGTTCGTTTTGGATATAATTATAACGAAACCCAATTGGGTAGATGACACCACTAACCAATAATTTCAAGAAACAACTTCACAAAAAAACATTTAATTTTAGCACTAAAAACCTGATGATTTTTTAAATAACTGTAAAAATCGATTTTTACTTGCTTTGAAATCAATAAATAGTTAGTGAATTGAGATGACAAAAAAGTGACGTCATAGTTGAGTATTGTCATAGAAAATCTATGGGGGAATGGCGTTTTGACAGCTCATAAAAAGTACGTCAATTGATTAGTGGTGTCATCTACCCAGTCCGTACCCAGTTTCACTGCGCTAAGAAAACAGAAAATTATGTGTATAACGGTATAAACTTGTATACCGCCCATCAAAATAAGTAACAATGAGCCAGAAATTATTAGCAATACAAGTGTCTTGGGGGTATTTAAAGTTTTGTTAGAACATTTAAATCATGTGTTTTCATGAAAGATATTAAAAAGTTGTTACTTTGACCTTTACCATTACGTAATAATAAGGTTTCCAAGTAAGGTAATAACAAAAACAAAAAAAAAGATCGTAATCAATTATAAGCAATTTTTTTTTGTAAAGTTTGTAATTTTTTTTTGTAAACTTTCGGCTCAATTAAGTTTCATTCACACAAGTTATAGGTAATTACCCAGTCATAAGAAAACTATTTATTCATTTTTTATTTTATTTTTTTATGTCGATAAATAAATAAATAAAAAAATAAAAATAAATATTTGACCTTTAAGTATGTGTCAGGCCCGAATTCCGTCCATCAATCGACAAAGCTGAATTGTAGTCATGTTAAAGAAACTAATAAATGTTGAATGAACCCATTAAATTTTGAAGGCCAGTCGCCTAATGCTACTGAAAACGCGATTACGCTGTACCCACTATAGAATTACCTATGGATATGTGGGCTCTAATGATAATATTTCGTTGAAATTGCACTTCCTGTACGAAAAAGAAATAAAGAAACACGTGTATTCTTTTGGTTCCGTACCCAAAGAACTGGACCCTTCTACTAAGCCTCCGCTGTCCTTCTGTTCTGTCAGCAGGCTGAATCCCATGAATCGTAAAAATAGAGTTGAACAACAACAATAGGTATATAGGTAGCTATATAAATAAAAAATAACGGCTAAATGCGTTGCGCGCAAATCTCGAGAACGGCTGGGCCGCTTTCGTTTTAGTTGTGTTCGTAAAATGTTTTTTTTTTTGGTAAATTCATTGAAAAAGTCACAAATTTACACCGGGGAATCGTTACATATAAATAAATAAATAAAAAATTGAGTCCTCATACAAGAAATTTGTTTTTTTTTTGTATGTAGCGTTATAGGTACTTAAACGGTGGTACGAGACCCTTCATGACAGTGTGTGAGTTCGATTCGTACTCGGACGGACTTTTTAAACAGACGAAAATGTGCACGTGTTTTCATACGCTGTATATATACATTGCATTACATTATCGTATGTGCAACGAGTTTATACACGTGCATTGCAGAACAATGACACAGAAATAACGTGGTTACTAGTTCTATGTCAAGGGTGTTCGGTAATCAAAGACTAAGTCTAAGACCTCAGCTCTTTGTAGCAGTAGTAGTAGAGCTCTTTGTGAAGGAGCTCGTCCAGGGAAGTATTACCACCATATCTATTTCTGCCGCAAAGCAGCGTTGCTGTGTTCCGGTTTGAAGGGTATGGGTGCCGGTGTAATTACAAGCACATGAGACATTTCAACTTTATCTCTGGGATGGGAACGCGTTTGCAGGATATCTGGTAGTGTTATGGTAGCGGTGACCACTTAACATCAGGTGGGCTGTGGGCTTGTTTGCCATCCCATGGAACAAAAAAAAAATAAAAATGGGACTGATCGGATCAAATGCTGACCAAAGAGACAAAACATATAAACAATATTGTTGCCAAGTCATCTGATTACCATCTTTAACGTCTGATTGAAAAGCGAACTAATGTCAATTGTGCAATGTTGAAATTTGTCTGCAAAACTTTGTGTCTATTATCATCAAAGCTTCATTCATGGTTGTGTTGGCCCAGTGGCCATAGGCCCACTTCTCATGCATAAGGTAGCGGGTTCAATACCGGGCAAGTACCCATTTGAATTGGCGCCCGGTAGTTCAGTAATACAGGGGCCAGTAAATTCGCAGTTCGTAGACTGGTACTATATAAGTAACTAGCTTTTGCCCGCGGCTTCGCTTACGTTAGAATCTAAGAAAATTCATACAAACTTTCATCCCCAATTTTATCCCGTTGGGGGTAGAATTTATCAAAATCCTTTCTTAGCGGATGCCTACGTCATAACATCTATCTGCATGCCAAATTTCAGCCCGATCCGTACAGTGGTTTGGGCTGTGCGTTGATAGATCAGTCAGTCAGTCAGTCAGTCAGTCAGTCACCTTTGAGTTATATATATTTAGATTACTTGGAAAACATATTTGAATGTTAAGAGTATATTATTATGTCGGGTTCGAATTCCGACCATCAATCGATAAAGCCGAATTTTACTCCTGCAATAACATAGATCATACCGGTGAGTGTCATGTGTTACGGAATTTCTTTGAAAGAGTTACTACGGCCCTTAAACGCAAAGGGCTTTTGGAGGAACACGGATTGGTTTTAGTCAGTAATAGTCTGAGACTTCTTTCCGCTTCACCCAGTGTGGAAGAAGTCATTTCATAGTTAAATATTTTGATCATGAACATAACACATAACTTACATATATACCATCACGCCTGTATTTCCCGAAGGGTTAGGCAGAGCTGTACCAATGTACACCCGCAGTTTGCCGGTAATACACATAATTTAATACCAAAGAAGTGTCAAACAATGCATTCATTTAGTTTGATGTGAGTAATCTTAAATTGCGTAAATGGAAACAACTAATAAACTGGAAATTGATTAGAATCATAAGTCAAAATTCGATTAAAACTTTTAATGGCCGAGTTCTTGGATTGGCATAACCTAATGATTTGTTGAAAAATACCTTTGTTTATGTGTTTTAAATTAATACAGATTTTTCAAAGGGCGAAAGTTACTTATACATACTTACCATCGCGCCTGTATTCCCCACAGGGTAAGGCAGAGGTGTACCAATGTACACACACAGTTCGCCGGTATATTTTAGGTCCCATGTAATAGGGGGCGAGCCTATTGCCTTAGCCGGGCACAAATCCTAACTCCGAGCGGCTACTGAGGATTTCATAGACAAACCAAATAACACATAAACCAATTTTTTATTGAGTTGTTTCAATAAGTCATAACGCATATCTACATTCAAGTGATATTTTTACTAATTAATTATTTATAATTTCAAGATCATTACACTTATGGCCGTTAGCCAACTCATTCAATAGTATAATTACTATAAATAATTAAAGTGAAAGCGACCGTAGGTCAGTAAAGACTATAATTTATTATCTATATCTATCTTTACTAATATATCTTACAAAGTAGACTAGAGTCTATGTTTTTTTTTTTCGTTTGTGTCTGAAATCTCTGGATATTTCTGCCGTCTGTTTCCATTTTTTTTAATGGTTATTAAGCTACATTAATGGCGAGTGGCTTAGACCTTTTTCATAGACCATTTGTCCAATATTACGTGGACGAAAGTCCACGATAGTCCAATATTAGTGGAAAAGGATCCAACTCTCAAAGTGTCCACTTTGAGAGTTGGATCCTTTTTGCGTATCTACACTTTGAGGGTTGGATCCTTTTTGCGTAACTACGTCCACGTAGAACTTAAAAACGATGGAGTACCCAACAGTCTATTGCTTATAAAAACCCTCGATGAATTTACGTGTGAGTTGAGCTGTCTTCTACCAAGTACTAACGATTGACTGGCCATCTTAAATTCACTTCACGCTAAAATGTATAAAGATGTGACACTGCCATGTCTCGGCAAGCAAGCCGTTGGTCCCGGCTGTCATTCGTAGATCTTTGCCAGAAGTAACGGATAGTTAGAAGCCTGAAAGTCTGATAACCATTTTTACCAAGAGGTATCGTGTTACCCAGTAACTGGGTTGTAGAGGTCAGGTAGGCAGTCGTTCCATGTAAAACACTGGTATTCAGCTGCATCTGGCTAGCCTGGGGGCCGACCCCAACATTTTTGGAAAAAGGTAGGCAGATACATACTAAAATTAATCGAGGATTTTACGGAATATTACTGCAGATTAACTTATACTAGTTTTTTTACTTGCATTGCCACTTTTATATACCACTGCTACATGTACTACCAGCATATTGTGATCTCCGTAGGGCTTGGTACACATCGAAGTGTTGTGAGTATTCCAAGTAAGACTAAGGGCTATTTATAGAATGGAGGCGATCTCGATAAGTCAGTGTAACGGAACAGGTGACGGGTTATACAGGTTGGGACGCGTTCCTAGGCCTGTTAGCGTAGCGTAAGGCTAGGTCAGTGTTGGAGCGGATAGCGATTTGCATGTTTATGATTTTCTTTACGTATCTTCTGTAATCACGTATCTAAACTATGAATTAAATCCTATAACTATTAAACTTTTTTTTTGGAGATTTTGAATTGTAATTTATTTTTAGTTTTTTTTAATGCATTTGTTTTTTAACTAACAATAGCAGAGAGAGATAGAGCGATAGAGAGAGTTTTCGTGAAACACAAACAAAAATTCCAATAATCCACTGAGTTGAAATTACAGCATGGATACACGTTACACAGACACACAGAAGCAATTGTTCTTCACAAAGAAACAGAAACAAAATTAACTGTCAAAATTCTCAGAAGACGTGCATTGAAAACTTCCCTTGTTTTCAAATAGTCTTCTACAATGACAATACTATGGTGAACGATAGGATTCTTAAAACAAACGTTACTTTTTAAACAAACTGCGCATACCGGGAACTTTATAAACAACAGCATTAAAATGGCATTCCAATTAACTGTAATTAGCAAATTACAATTAGAAATATTTTAATTAAATATTTGTAAAAGAAATTAAGTTAGTAAAAAATTATATTAGTATTTTAGAACAAATACACAATTTAAATTGTTACCAAAGAAATATTGTTTTTATTGTAAACAATATAATTTTAAACAATAAAATGTAATTATTTTATTGTTTAAACTTCCAAATTTCCATTAAGAAATACATAAGTTTGCAAGAATACCTGACAACTTAGTAGACTTTTCCTAACATAATGCAAATCTAGTTACTTTATGATTAGGTCAAATCTCTAACCGCTTGCAGTGTTACCTAACCTTTATGACTTCTTTGACAGATGTAGCAAAAATAGCAACAAATCGAATGTATTTTATGCTTGATGGAGATAAATACTTTCTTATGTATAAGTCTTGGAATTTATGTAAATCTTACAAAGTAACGGGTGATAGTGGGCCTGCCCTTCCCTTCCTTTTAAGGGGAAGAGTAGATTAGATAAATACGAGAACGTATTTGTAGAATTTTAAAGGGTCGGTAGACGGTTTAACTAATTTTTGTGACTATTGTTTTTAAAGTTATGAAAAATTAGAACAATCAGTGGTTCAATTGAATAATCTTTTATTCAATTGAACCACTAATTCTTCTAATTTCTTATTCCTAATGATTAAAAAAGCATTCACTTAAAGTAGTTGAATCTTCCCTTGAATAATCCCAGCCTATTATTATTGGCATGAGCATTGATCACCACATTTGGTCAAGACGGATTGGCGATTTCAGACATATAGGTAAATAAATAATAAGTCTAGGTTTCGTTCCATGATTACCTTCACGGTCAATCAGTGACTGATGTCTAAGATAAACTTAAAAAGGTCATACGAATTGAAAAATTCAGACAAAGGGGTTGACTACCTCAAGCATGTCAGGCGGGCACCTTAACCACTGAGCCATCACGACTTTCATACAATATCATTTAGTGTGAAAAATGCATAATTTTATCATACCATGGACTGCCATCAGTCTGAGATTCTCCGGATTTGTCCTAGTTTATAGGGCGAAAGGGAGTCGTTTGGAAGGGCTTTTTTTTATAGTTTCAGGAGAATCCAGACTAATTGAAAGATAAGCAATAAATAATATTACAAAAACATGAAAATGTAGATGATGTTTTAAAAATATTTTTCTTTGGAGTACGGGAAAAAATCGATACCCCAAATGTGAATGTAAATGTGAATATGTGTGGGATTTTGAAGTTTTTGTGACGGCAATTTAGGTAACAGTAGCCCTCGTCCTACGCAAACTGATGAAATCAACAATATTACCATCTTATTTCGACTTTAAATTGGGATTTTCCACCAAAACACACTCCATTTTGAGAACATTCGTAATATTTTTGGCAAAGATTTGCCAAATCTATTAAGAACTTAATAAAAGTAAGTGCTGTTATTGGCATCGATGAAGTAAAGCCATTTTATACTTTAATAAACGTATAAAATAAAACATAGTAAATATAAGTACGCATTGTTTTTGGCATGGATGCGGTAGAGTTATAGTAATTTTATATTCTGGTTAACCTAAATCGCCTCATAAAATATGATTACTACGTATTACCTATGATAATCTTATTCTCGTGCATCAGTAATAGATCTACCTATAAGTATTATAAAAAGAAATACATATATTAGTATTATTAGAAAATATGGATGGATTGTGTGAAGAATGATATGAAAGAGAAGGGAGTCAGTGATAGTATGACGGTTGACAGGTTGGCATGGAAGAAGAAAACATGTTGCGCCGACCCCAAGTAAAATGGGATAAGGGCAGGAAGATGATGATGCTACTAGTATTATTAAAGAGGTAAAGTTTGTGAGGTTGCAGGGAGTAATCTCTGGATCAACTAAACTGATTTTGAAAATTCTTTTACCCATATAAAGCCACTTTATTTGTGAGTGTCATAGGCAATATATCATCACACTACAACCCACTTGAGCGGAGCGGTCAAAGACATATAATCGAGAAAAAAAGACGTATATAATCGTGCGGGCGAAGTCGCGGACAGACGCTAGTATTTATGGATTTTCGAATTTGGAATATGCATGACCTCAATCACCCCTATAAATGTTTTTTTTTAATCTAGCCTATTATGTCCTACGGCTAGGCAAAGGCTAAAGGCGTCTAGGTCGTCTCGCCACCTCGGCGACACAAAATCCTTTGCTCTTGGAATATTTGAGGGCAAATTATCTCGTTTGATCTCTAACTGCCTCGTTAGCCTAGTAGTCCTAAGCACGACTGCTACGCTAGAGGTCCTGGGTTCGATTCCCAGGTTGAGCCAAAAGTTATTGGGTTGTCCTATGAAGTTCTCAGTAGCAGCTCGGAGTTTGGATTTGTGCCCGGTTAATGGCAAATGGCTCGCTCCCTATTACATGGGACCTCAATATACCGGCGAACTGTGGGTGTACATTGGTACACCTCTGCCTAACCTTTTGGGGAAAACAGGCACGATGGTATGAATGTATGTATGTAAAAATAACACACAATAAACTGATATTTATTTTAGTTACTTGTCCATTGCTACAAATAAAACTATAAAAGTTTTTCAAGTAAAAACTTCTTTAACGGCGTTGTACACTTTTTTTGTAATGGGTAAAAAATGTTAAACTCGCGTCAGGACACGTGACCTGATCGAAAATTCGTAAGATTTTCGATCAGGCCACGTGTCCTGACGCGAATTGTCATGTTTGTGTACGATAGCGCAATAAATTAATATTGTATTCTACCACATAAATGATAGTACTTTTATACTAATAAATAAAGCAATTCGTGCAAAATTATTTCCTACCCATTCCAAAATATCAAAAATGCACAGCGTTAATACTCAAGTTTTCACTTCTGCCGGCACTCCCGGAGTGCAACCCGTCGTTTTTTTTCTTTATATTTTCTTTTCATTTAAGCATTTAACTGTACAAAACTCACGCGTGCCTTTTGGGATGATAAGGGTCATGCGCTTTGCAAATTAAAAAAAGCATTCTTTTTTAGAGTTGTTTGTTATCATGATTACAATCATGTGTATAAGTATCGGTCATTAATTAGTAATTACCAGTTAACCTATAATCAAAGTCAAGGACATACATCAAGGTAGGTACCTACTTAATTTTTTTTCAATGAAATTTCTTTTCTCATATAAGTCAAACGTTGGGTTTATTTAACTATCTTCCAATAAGTTTCTATTAAATTACTTGACAGATCATTTCAAACGAAATCAGTTGAAATTTTGAAAATAATAGGCTTAGTATTACTGCCTCGTTGGCCTAGTGGTCCCGTGCGAGACTGCTACGCTAGAGGTCCTCGGTTCGATTCCCAGGTCGAGCAAAGTGTTATTGGGTTTTTCTATGAAATTCTTAGTAGCAGCTCGGAGTTTGGATTTGTGCCCGGTTAATGGCAATAGGCTCGCCCCCTATTACATGGGACCTAAATATACCGGCGAACTGTGGGTGTATATTGGTACACCTCTGCCTAACCCTTCGGGGAATACAGGCGTGATGGTGATGGTATTACCTACATACCATCACGCCTGTATTCCCCGAAGGGTTAGGCAGAGGTGTACCAATGTACACCCACAGTTCGCCAGTATAATAAGGTCCCGTGTAAGAGGGAGCGAGCCTATTGAGCCGCAGTTATTATTCTCAAAAAAATCTGCCTCAAAGAAATTAGGTGACGTGAGTTTGAGATGATCTTAGTAATCTATTTATAATCTAGATAACAGTTTCCATTATCTACTTAGTAAACAATGACCTTTTCACAGCATATTGTAAGAGTATGCGTGTACCAACTTCCGTATATTTCCTAACATTTATCAATAGTTGAAGGAAAATGTGGATATAAAGTTTTTCCATACATATTCATGACTGATTTCTTTGTGTATTAAGACGAGAATCTAATATAATAGAACATGTGATGCCTGCCGGTTGCTGTATGAAAATCTAACAGTTTAATTCCACAGTTCACTTTTCCGTTTCATTCAATCAAATGAAAACAAAACAATCCGTACTAATATTATAAATGCGAAAGTAACTCTGTCTGTCTGTCTCTTCTTCACGCCTAAACCACTGAACCGATTTCAATGAAATTTGGTACAGATATAGTCTGGGACCCGAGAAAGGACAAAGGATAGTTTTCATCCCGGAAATCCCCCGGGAACGGGAACTATTAATCCACGCGGACAGAGTCGCGGGCAAAAGCTAGTTTCAAATAAATAAAAAAAACAAATTTTCAAAAATGGGTAGATGACACCTCTAATCATTTGACATACTTTTTATAAGCTGTCAAAATGAAATTCCTTAATAGATTTTGTATGACAACACTAAACTATGACGTCACTTTTTTGACATCTTATTGGTTTCAAAGGAACTAAAAATCTAATTTTGCAGGTACTTCAAAACTAATCGGTTTCCAGGGGTAAAAAAAGTGTTTTGTTAATGAGGTTTTGTCTTGGATTTATTGTTTAATGGTGCCTACTAGCCAATTTAGGCGAAGCAGCCATAATAAAAGTACATATTTCAAAGTCGACCTTGACTTCATACAATCTTGTACACCTAAAAATACATATTTCAATGTCGAGCCTAATTTTTGTCTTTCAACCAAAATAAATCTATTTGGTTGAACCGTGTAACATTACCATAGTGTTCGCTTTTCATAGACCTTCCTGAACAATTATTATTGTCATCAATTCTATACGCATTGGAAAATTTATGAATCATACATATTCATTGATTTTACTATTCTTGTTTCAAGGTCGTTTCGTTTTCTTTTATCCTTTAATAACCTGTGACAGTAACATAGATATTTAAATTCAAACTGATTTATTTCAGGCAAAACCCATAGAAGATGATAAAATACTTAATTTACTACTTAACTTACTACTTACTTGTCTTACTTAACTGCCTCGTTACCCTAGTGGTCCTAAGTGCGACTGCTACGCTAGACGTCTTGGGTTCGATTCCCAGGTCGAGCAAGTTGTAATTGGGTTTTTCTATGAAATTCTCAGTAGCAGCTCAGAGTTAGGATTTGTGCTTGGTTAATGGCAATAGGCTCGCCTTCTATTACACGGGACCTGAACATACCGGCAGTCTATGGAACACGGCCGTGTTGGTATGGTGGTATTTTATTTTAATGGCACGGGTTTATTGGCCACTTCGCGATAGATCACAGACAAAGAATATAAAAATAAATCTTTGTTTTAAAACCATTTGTAATACAAAAGGTTAGTTTTCATCAATATTGTCAATCGCGTGTCTAATCTAATTTCAATAAGCCTTATTATCATTGGCATATCAAAGGGATTTTATTATTGCACACCTAATGCAACAGCCATTGTTAAAAATAGTATATGTGCCAAGTGTTTCTATGAATTATATAATGTGCACGGTGGATTGGACATCGCAACTAAGGCGATTCCTGCGGGTTGTTCGAAAGAGATACCGCGCCCCCGGAACGCAAAGGGCACATGAAGGAACATAGACGGGTTTTAGTCAGTAAAAGTCTGACACTCCCTCCCGCCCCGCCCAGGGCGGGGGAAGTTATTTGATGGTTTCCGGTCTTAAAAAAAAAAAATGCCCAATATATCCAACACATAGCAACTTAAAAAAACATGGCTCCATGGGACTCACATTTACAAAATTGTGATGTTAAATTATATTAAAAAAAAAATATCAGTGAGGCAGGCGTAATGGGAAAACTCAATAACTTTTTGCCCGACCTGGAAATCGACTCAGGAACCCACGCTCATCAGTCGCGACCACGAGGCCAACGGGACAGTCTAATACTGCAATTAATTATTAAAAAGAGCATCTGAAATTGTGTACAGCATATATTCTGTGGGAATGTTCAATATTTTGGAAAAAAGATGTTTTCAAGCTTCGCACGCCGCACACTTCAACAATATTATGAAACACTAGCTTTTGCCTTAAAATCATACACATTTTTGCTTCATAGGGGAATCGAACCCGAGATACGCAGCGCACACAATTATCAGCCGTATCTTAATATGCAAAGGATTAAATTGTATTGCCCATAGAAACTTCAATAACACACCTTAAGACATAAAAAAAAAAAATTAAGAATAAATAAAAACATCAACTATCGTTCTATATTTATGTCACACATAATCCGGAAACGTAATTTAAATACAACATGTAATTATGACAATAATCTTTGACCATTATAGAGGGCGCTATAATTACTATTGTTGTCAACAATGACACATAGAACTTCCGCCATCTTTGATTATTTGAAATTCGAACGTGTGGCCGATGTTTTTGGTCAAGCTGAAAGTGTGGCTGCGGGTTGTTCGAAAGAGATACCGCGCCCCCGGAACGCAAAGGACCATAGACGGGTTTTAGTCAGTAAAAGTCTGACACTCCCTCCCGCCCCGCCCAGGGCGGGGGAAGTTATTTGATGATTTCCCGTCTTAAAAAAAAAAGCTGAAAGTGTGAGGGTGCGTGTGTGGTGTCAAAAGATGCGAAAATTACGTAACACTAGCGAATTACCCGCGACTTCGTCCGCGTGGCATATTTCACCCGCGTTAAGTTACGTCTTTGGTTACTGCTCCGCTCCCGTGGGTCGTAGCGTGTTATGTAGCCTATGATACTCACAAATATCTTATCTTTCTATGGGGAAAGGAATTTTCAAAATCGGTTCAGTAGATCCAGAGATTACAACCACACGAACTCACAAATCCTATCTCTTTATAATATTTGTAAAGATTCAGATTGTAAATAGTCAATGTTTATGTTTTTTAAAATACATACGTTGTAGTGTGGGTTATTTATAACTTCTTCTTATTTTCGTATTGATGAAACACACTACTGATATTATAAATGCGAAAGTTTGTAAGGATGAATGGATGTTTGTTTGTTATTCTTTCACGCTTAAACGGCTGAACGGATCTAGATGAAATTTGGCACTGAGAAAGTTTGTAGTGTGGAATAATACATAGGATACTTTTTATTTCGCAAAAATGTACGGTTCCCGTGGGACAATATCAAATCAGACTTGAATGAAATCGGGCAGAAGAAAATAAACAATTTGGTGGCTACCAATTCCTGTCCTATGTCCATCTAAATTGTATTTTAATATGCACACATGATTTTGTAAATATACTCATAAAATAAACGTGCCCAATATCAGGAATTGCACCTGTAACGTGGGTGCTTTAACAATATACAAACTGACATAATTATCTGGAGATCATACAAGTATTTGCTGTAGCGCATCAGCCAATCCCTCAGCCTCATCATTTTTGAAGTGAAAACTTCTTTAACGGCGTTGTGCACTTTTTTTGGAATGGGTAAAAAATGTTAAACTCGCGTCAGGACACGTGACCTGATCGAAAATGTTACGAATTTATCATCGTCATATTTGTGTACGTCTTTAGCGTTTTCACTTCTGCCGGCACTCTCATATCTAATCTCCTCTTTCCCTCTTTCCAGAATCATGCAAGCGGGGTGGTTAGCATGGGAGTGCATAGTGTTCGGCATCTTCGTGTGCGCCTCTTCATGCGCCCCTCTTTGGAGGCGGAGGAAAGATGTGAACGCTGCGGGAGGGAGCGCCAAGCAAGCTTATATCTTTGCTGGAGGCGGCGTGTCTACCCTGGCTATGATTCTGTCGGTAGCCAGGGGGACTTTGGGAGTTAGGTCGTTTCTGGGTAAGTCAAATCGTTTTTTTATAGCAATTACATACTATCACGCCTGTATAACCCAAAGGGTAAGGCAGAGGTGTACCGATGTACACCTTCATTACATATGTTTGAGGTGTTTTGTAATAGAGGGCGAGCCTATTGCCATTAACCGGGGATGTTTTTTGTAATTGTTTTGCCATTGAAGTATGATAATGTAGTTGTTTTTCGATAAAATCATATAGGTAGGTAATAGAAAATATTAATAACAATAAAACCTTTTCGAGAAAAGGTATTTTCACAAAAAAATAAACCATCTGCAGCCAAACAAAGCAGACACTGAATTTCTGTCATTTGCGCTAATCCCCCCTATAAATTGTAACCATTAAAAAAATGCATGCTACTTTTACAGTGTGTCCATTGGTGCTTTTGAAATCAAGAGGTACCTCGGTACATAATTATATACTTTTCTCTTTTATAGCTTGAACTGTAATAAAAACCAACATTATCATTTCGCCTTCAACCTACTTAAATAGTGATAATATCGATCGGCCTTTAAAGCTATTAGTTTAGACTATGAATAAAATATGTAGGTACTACGTATACCTATTACCAATGAAAGAATAATCCATTGAAGACATTACATTCATAAAGTCATGCCTTTTTCCCATAGGAAAAATCACAGAACGCCACCTGTTACTTTTTTATTTTTATTTTATTAACGATCCTACTCCTTTTCATCTTGTACACGTTCATACTATTCTTTCAAGTACGCTGGTTACAAGTACTGCGCACCCGACCTTTCTGAAGAACCTCACCAATAATGCCCGTGTAGGTCTTTCTATAGCGTCTCCCTGCGTTGCCACTCACATCAGCCATATAAATTCCTTTTATTAATCGCCTTTCACTCATCAGTTCAGTTCAGTTCATTTCATTTATTCAAAAAACAATTTACATTGTATGTGAATTTTAAATCTTAAAAAATAATAATAATATACCATCACGCCTGCATTCCCCGAAGGGTTAGGCAGAGGTGTACCGATGTACACCCACAGTTCGCCGGTATATTTAGGTCCCATGTAATAGGGGGCGAGCACTACTTCCATTTTTTAATCCGCAATGCTTCTTGTATAACCTTGAAAACATTAGTAGTCTTCGAACTATCGACCACGCGCCATTATCGATTGACAAATTAACATTTAAATGACAAAATAATTTTGATATAATTAAAATTAGATTAAAATCTCATTTAGGGTGATACACTTTATCACTAGTTGTGGTAGAAGGCAGTACTTTATGTTCCGTTATAAACCAACCCTCAGTGATTCAGGAATTGATAACGAAATGATTATGAAATCATCGCCATTGTTCGTAATTTGAAAAGAAGTTGAAAAATGTTGGGAAATAGAAAGCCATATAATAATATTCTTCGAACCGATTTCGGTTACGGCCGCCAATGTCAATGGAGACTCGCCAAATTACACAAGTGCTATTATAGTGCTCAATAATGTGCGCAAACACAGGTGCATTATCTCTTTCCTAACTCTCATAATCCGACGAGACGGCAACACAACAAGACCGGGGAGAAATCAGTTGGAGGACCAACTGGTTTACGTGCTTTCCGAAGCACGGGGATTTCACACCTCCAACTTCATACTTCGGGCTGTTACGCTGTTACTGAGAAGTTCCAGAAACCCAATAACACTAAAAATGGATGTTCCAGTGGGATATAATTATAATTATAAACATTGTCGTGGGCGAAGACGAGGGTAGATACTAGTACACCAATTTTTTTTAAGACACTTTAAAAATAACAGTCATTAGGTTCTTAATTGGTGACACGATTTAGTCATTAATAACTTATTTTTAACATCTTAAACTTACCAGAAACAAAGTCATTAGGAAAACCCAGCAAATAAATTGCGACTTTAATGAATTATTCAAACTGCATGAAATTAATGAATGGGTTACGGAGACAATAGGTGACACATTGACGTTACCTTAGCTGGGTCAAAGGTCAAATGTAACCCTTCAATTGTTGTGGCTGATTTTTTCCGTGTAGGTTATTAGTAATTTACGTGACTCTTGCTGATTTGAAGGTTACATGTATGTAACCCTTCAATTGTTGTGGCTACTTTAACTTATTGTTAAGATTTAGACCGTTTGACTCATAATTATGAATTGTATGGTTGAATCATCCACATTAATATAATAAGTGTAAATGTACATAGTTTTGTCTGTTTGTTTTCTTGTAAGACGTAATGCCTGACTCATTCTGTACTAGACGGTGCCCGCCAGGGTTGCCGAATTTGTTCGAAAGGGTCACCGCGGCCCTGGAACGCAAAGAGTATTAAGAGGAACACGGATGGGTTTTAGTCAGTAAGAGTCTTACACTCCCTTCCACTCCACTCAGACCGGAGGAAATCATTTGATGATTTCCCACAAAAACAAATGGTATTCTCTACCAGTCAACCAAAGGTAGTGAAGAGATAACATGGCAGATGCAAATTATTGTACGAGAAAAGACAACAATATTTTAGATTTAAAAAAAGGACTCAAAACAATTACGTCAGTAAAATAAATATTCTCCATACGTATATTATCTACGGCAAACCACTGAACCGAAGGTAATGAAAGTCAAAAAGTTAGGTAGCTTAGGATCTAGATAAAGACTTTGGTTAGTTTGTGACTTTGTCTGCGTCCTTGATTTGATTGATTGAACCGACCTTCACGCTTATTAATTATTTAATAACTTAAGAGTTTCCGTGAAACGAAACATAAAACAAATCGACTTTTATTTTTCGTGTGGAAAATCATTATTTATTTAGCTTAGCGCGTGATGTAAAGCACAAAATGTTATCTGCATAGAAGTACAACCGAAAACAATGGCGGTTGACCAATTTTTAATCTTATTACTGAGAGCGTAAGACTGAAAAGTGGTTCAGCGAAATTGTACATGCAACAGTACAGGCACAGATGTACAGGGATTGTGGGGGTATTGGGAATTTAGTATAAAAACTTTCCCGTAAAAAAGGGAAATAAGCCACGCGGCCGAAGTAATAGGCAGTTCGGTAGTATTAGGTATATAAAGTGAAAGAAAGGTGGCTTTCTCAAAAAGCCACCTTCCACCTTCTTTGGTATTTTTTGTCTTAGTAGTACAATCAATTAATCATCATCTGCCTAGCCTTTTCCCAACTATGTTGGGGTCGGCTTCCAGTCGAACCGGATGCAGCTGAATATCAGTATTTTACATGGAGCGACTGCCTATCAGACCTCCACAACCCAGTAATGGGTAATACGATACTCTTGGTAAGACTGGTTGTCAGACTTTCTGGCTTCTGACTAACAGTAACAACTGTCAAAGATCTACAAATGACAGCCGGGACCAACGGCTTTACGTGCTTTCCGAGGCACGGAAGAAACTCGCTATGGTAAATGGTCACCCATCCACAGACCAACCTCGGCAAGCGCGGCTTAACCCGGAAGATCGGTCTATGCGGCTGTAATTATTTAGCCACGAGCTAGTGCAATCGATTAATATTGTTTAAAATTTTATTGAATTATTAATGGAAAATTAACAATTGTGTAAACAAAACTCGAAAGTGACGAAATTCTCGAAACAATGGATAATTTAATGATGTGTGATTTTTAAAATAATTGAAAACAATAATCATTTTCAGTCTTTATTTTTATTATCTACTCATTTAATGGATGTTTTCAAAACAACACTGACATCGGTGAAGGAAAACATCGTGAGGAAACCTGAACTTAAAATCAATATCAGTCTGAAATCGCCAATCCGCCTTGAGCAAGCATGATGATCAATGCTCGTGGCTTCTTTATAAGAGAAGAGATAAATAAATAAATAAAATAAATATCTTGGGACAACTCACACACGGCTATCTGATCCCAAGCTAAGCAGAGCTTGTGTTATGGTAACCAGACAACTGATATACATACTTATATAATTTATAAATACATACATATTATAGATAAATCACACCCAGACACAGAACAAACAATCATGCTCATCACACAAAGTTTATCCTGGGTGGGAATTGAACCCACGACCTCCGGCTTAGCAGTCAGGGCCGCTAACCACTAGACCAACAGGCCCGCCAGATCTTTGCTCAGAAGGCCAATATGCTGATAATTATTATCTATTTCAATCACACCTAAGTTTCTTTAGATATCTTCTCATACTACAATCCTACTACTATTATAAAGGCGAAAGTTTGTATGTATGGATGTATGTATGGATGTTTGTTACTCTTTCACGCTTAAACGGCTGAATGGATCTGGATGAAATTTGGCACAAAGATAGATTATAGTCTGGAATAACACATAGGCTACTTTTTATCCCGGGAAAATGTACGGTACCCGTAGGATAACACATCAACTGTGACGCGGACGAAGTCGCGGGCAGAAGCTAGTGGTATATATAAATAACATATCGTTAAAAGTAACTAATTGAGAGATAATAATTGCATAGTTGCATACACACCATCACGCTTGTATTCCCTGAAGTATTAGGCAAAGGTGTACCTAGTGCTCCTCAGCGCGACTGCTCCGCTAGAGGTCTTGGGTTCGATTCCCAGGGCGAGCAGTGTTGTTTTTCTATGAAATTCTCAGTAGCAGCTCGGAGTTAGAATTTGTGCCCGGTTAATGGCAATAGGCTCGTCCCCTATTACATGGGACCTAAACATACCGACGAACCGTGAGTGTTCGTTGGTACATCTCTGCCTAATCCATCGTGGAATACACGAGTCATGATATGTTGTTTATGTTAAAAAACACACACACCTTAAGAATGACTGTAACTTAAGTCCATAATATTTATGGTAATAATAATGACTCTATTAAAATAAAAACATTAGAACACATACGTCAGGCAGCGAACAATTGCATCAAATAAATAAATAATCGTCATTATTAAAATAATGCCATCGTAATAAAAGCGTATAGGTACTATTACAGTGGACGCTGGACTGTGAAACACATAACACACTTATTTTACTGTTTATTTAAAAAAAGAGTAAGTGTGTATTGTGTTCCGTATGTAGGTGAGTTTTGTAAAAATGTTTGGAAAAAGATTTTGAATTTGACATCGAATTGCGTTGCGTTCAATGTGGGTCAAATAATCTTGTATGCTGATATTTAATTAAAAATTAAAACTGTATACAATTGAAAACGAACAAGAATTTTAATAACCTCTTTCAAAAAGTTGACTCTTCACGCTTCCAATACGTTTTTTTGGAATTTTTTTGCATTGATATGTAAAAAAAAATTGTTTGTTTTGTTTACATTGGAAAGTTTGTAAAGCAATAATAAAATCAGCGAGTCAAAAATAACTCATTATTTAAAAAAAAAACTGCCCCATACTAAGAATTTCTTGTATATTGTGGATCATAAACGCATGTCACATACACATCAGACCCAGAACAACTATCTGTAAATATTTATTTTATGAAATTAGATTTAATTTAGGTAATAGATAATTTTTTCGTAGGCAGGTAAATAATTATTATCACACGCGCAATGTCTTATCAATATAATAAATATCAGCGAACGACACACTTCTACTTGTATATGTATACGGAACCCTAAAAATGTAATAACAAACTCTATACTGTAATGTTAGTGTAATTGTAGACAAACTACAGTTATAAAAATATAGTCGTGGTTTCAGCAAATAAATGTATACTGTTGATCATAGGTTTTAACAGTGCGGTATAACCCTTCATTATCCTAGACGGAGGGTATCCATGCGGATAACCACGAAAAAAATTAAGATCTGATTATTGGTAAAGAATATTCAACCAGTTCCAAATACGAGATTGCTGAAAAATAGGGACCAAGCCTCTCCGCCCACGATTGACATTTTGACCGATTTTTTGTCGGTGAGAATGGAAAATATGAATTCTAATATACCAACGCACACGGCCGACAAGAAGTCGGTCCTACAAAATTATGGAAGAGAGGCCTGTGATTGTAGCGCACTGTTACGTGCGCGTCTCTTTAGTGGAATGTGCGGTGGCAAGACAGGCCACATTTGGTGAAGGGGCCCGCCAATGGCAATCCAATACCAGTCAGGGGCACAACCATGCGTCAAGCAAGTACCGGGCCCTCGACTCATGCTTTCATTAGGACCCGTAGGTCTTTAGTCGGTAAAATTCCGACATAACTGTTCTTCCCGGACAGAGGAAACCTATGAGGATTTCCCCGCGATAAGAAAAGACGCCCCTTTCAAGTAAAGTCGTATAAAAGTATAGCCGAATGAACCAAAACGAGCTATCATACACAAAAAGATTCTTTCCAATCCGACTGCTAGTGTCAGAGATGAGCGCGCTTAAACAAACAAGCAAACAAACAAAAATACCGCTTCGTCTTTATCATCTTAGTGCAGATGAGCAATTTCAGGTTTTACTAATTAATATTACCACAAGATAACATAATACCTACGTGATCTGCGGTTCTCTTGACCGAAGAACTAGAATGAGACTAGATCTACAATTCAGTTAACAAATCCAGTGCTCACGGTCAGTGTGTCAACTGCCTAATGCGATAAGTTATCTTAAGAAAATTTACTCGTTACTTACAAAGGTAAATAGTCAACAAAACCATTTTTTTTATTAAGTTTACAGACTGCCAATCATAATTTTCACTAATTTAGGTAGGTTCGCAACCGGGCACGGGCAAGTACCAATGTGACTTTTTCTAATTCATATGTACTTTCTAAGTTTACCTTGAATATCACTGACATCGGTAACCATGTCAGAGGCCCTTGTGGCGGTTTAGAAACTCTGACACTAGGGTGTGTGGGGTCGTTAGACCTTACTGCCCGCACGATGAAGAAAGACTAATTTAGGTAAAATTAGTATGAAACAAAGTCGCTTTTTGCCGTCTGTCCCTCTGTACGCTAAGATTTTTTCAACTACGCAACTAATTTTAATACGATTTTCATCAATTATCATCGTCATCACCATATCAGTCCATCGACGTCCACTGCTGGACATAGGCCTACCCTAAAGATAGCCACAATGACTCATGTTTTCATCAATAGATAGAGTAGTTCAAGAGGAAGGTTTATACGTATAGACTACCACGCATCGACTTATAAGAGCGGAGCAGTAACCAAAGACATAACTAAACGCGGGTGATACCGCGGCATATAGAGTTAGCTAAAAGGATAAAATGACAAATAATTCCTTAATATACACAAAAAAACATACAAAAAGGAAGACGTGTAGTTTAATATTTGTTACCTTAATGACATCATTCAACTTTTGAGGAAAAAAAAGGTAGGTACCTGAAAAAAAATTGTGTTAAGTGATCATGCTTATATACCTAATGTGATGTGTACATACCATCACGCCTGTACTCCCCGAAGGGTTAGACAGACGTGTAGTACCAGTGTACACACACAGTTCGCCTGTATGTTTTTAAATCCCATGTAATAGGGGGCAAGCCTATTGCCATTAACAGGGCACAAATCCTAACTCCGAGCTGCTGCTGAGAATTTCATAGAAAAGCCCAATAACACTTTTTGATACAGGAGAAATAACTAATGTCGAGCAACGTTTCCGAAATCAAACAGTGTCTATAAACCCTATAAACAAAACATACCATCACGCCTGTATTCCCCGAAGGGTTAGGCAGAGCTGTAACAATGTACACCTACAGTTCGCCAGTATGACAAATATACAAATACAAATAAACTCTTATAATAGTTAGTTATACGAGTAATATAATTATACAAGTAGGTACCTATAGAGTACCGGGGGTGTGCCAGAAACAAAGTAACATCGCTGTTTGACGTCATAAACATGTATGATGGTGCTTAGTACTTCCTTAATCGATACGGTGATCTGACTCATCAGGTGAGAAGTGTTAGTAGTAGTAGAGCTCTTTGTGAAGGAGCTCGTCCGGGGAAGTACTACTAACATACCCATTTCTGCCGCAAATCAGCGTTGCTGTGTTCCGATTTGAAGGGTATAGGTAGGGTGGGTAGATTACAGGCACATGAGATGTTACAATTTTGTCTCGGAGATGGCAACGCATCTGCAAGGGCTCTGGTATTGCAGATGTTTATAGGCAGCAGTGACCACTTAACATCAGGTCGCCGTCGAATTCTCCACTCAATAATAAAATTAATAAGATATTTTTTTACCGATCTAAAAAATTTTTGGTTCTATGTTCTTGCATGCATTTTTTTTTATTTATGTTGACCGGTTTATCGGTCAATTGCAGACCGATTTTGAGAATTCTTGTTTTTTGTAGTTTATTTTTGAATTCGATCTAGTCATCTTGCTGCTGGATTTAGGAAGGCGATGCGATGAACCCGCACGCACGTAATACTATAGCCCCGCGACACTGCCCACTGCATACGCAACGGGTCGATTCTGTTCTTTAAAAGTGGCATTGCACAGTGGTATGGAACCTTTTGTGTCGCAAGTCCAAATAGCATTTGGCCGGTTTTATGAGTTTTATTATTATTATTTTTTATTCCTCCTTTGCGGATCAGTGCATCGTATAAATTTGAACCACTCGTTTAATTAGATGACTATGTAGCTTATTTCGAAATACCTATTCAAATTCATGCAAATATTATATTACTCGCTTCCGCCCGCGATTTCATCCGCGTGGCTTATTTCTCTATGTTACGTCTTTGATTACTGCTCTGCTTTCGTGTATCATAGCGTGATGTTATATAGCCTATATTACTTTTTTTTTTTTTTTTTTATAGACGGGAAATCATCAAATAACTTCCCCCGCCCTGGGCGGGGCGGGAGGGAGTGTCAGACTTTTACTGACTAAAACCCGTCTATGTTCCTTTCATGTGCCCTTTGCGTTCCGGGGGCGCGGTATCTCTTTCGAACAACCCGCAGCCCCGGCAGGCATCGGCCCTCAGTGGCCCCATCCAAGTTTGCTGAAATCTCTTTGAGGCGCGCGTGGAACACGAACGCGCCGTCGACACGGTCTGTCGTTAGTGAACGTACGGACGGTGAGCTACCCATTGCTCACCGTCCACAGACACGCGTCTACGGTGGCCGGGAGTCGTCTCGCGGCTCCCGACGCCCGGAGCGTCTACCGCGGCGGCCGCTGGGACGGGGGATCCTCCTTTCCCTCTCCCGTCCCGCCGCCTCCTTCTCTAGCATTACAGCTTCGCAGAGGGAGCCTATATTACTTGGGATTAATGTAGCTATCTATTGGTAAAAAAGTTGTTAAAATCGGTACAGTAGTTTCGGAGCTTATTTAGTACAAACAAACAAACTAAAAATCGTTCCGCTTTATATTATTAGTATAGATATTATTATAATGCCTGACCTCGAAATATTTAGTCATATTTTATGGTTACTACGTTTCGAATAAAATAATGCAGATATGTAGGTACATACTTTGTAAATATAACAAAAGAAGATCACTAATGCCAGCTGACTTAGAACTCATTAGCGTTCTTTCAGTGAATATTTTTTGTCTGGCCTTTATACTTGTATGTAGAAATTAGGTAATTAATAGAAACTATCAAGCTTTTTCAAATACACCCAAAGGTGTCCTCCTGCTATAGTAATATTAAAGGAGGCAATATTTTTTGTTTTTTTTTTGTACCGAAAAAGCTCCAAAACTAGTGTACGGACTTAAACCATTTTTTCACCAATAAATAGCCACATTATTCTTGAATAACATATGCTATATAACATTACGCTACCACCCACGAGAGTGGAGCAGTAATAAAAGACGTAACTTAACGTACGGACGAAGTTGCGAATTAAAGCTGTTAAAAATGAGTCATCACAATCAATCAGAATCCGTAGGAAACAACGGTACAATGTATGATATAATCCGAAGATATTTTGTAGGTAAACAACGACTAAGCACCTACCTATACTACTTATACAAATGTCAGCCATCTATGTCACTTGTTGGCAATCAATGTTCCCAAGTCACATCAGGCAAATACTTGAGATAGCAAGGGGCGCCTTTGATGTCATATGGAGTCATATTTTGAAACATATGATCTCGCAGATGCTATGTCTGGTAATCTGTCATACGAGGTATTACATGAGTCCTAAAACATATCTGCGAAATGTAGGTGTACATTTCGGGGAATACGGGGCGTGATGGTATGTTACGTTCTGTCATACTCCTGTTCCTAAAGGCCAAATTTACTAAATAACAACGCTCAAAATCTAGTCGCGATCTCATCTCAGTGAAAATCAATGTCAAAAATTTAAGTTAATTAGAGTTCTTGACATATTGAGACTGAGATTAAATTGCGTTCATTCCTAAAAGTAAGTAGCATTGCGCACTGGGATATATCCTCAAAACCATGGTTTAATACTGGTAATTTTATCGGCCATAATCCATAGAATGCATGTGACTTTTTCTTTTCATATGTACTTTATAAGTTTATCTTGGACATCACTTGACTGACATCTGGACCCTGGACCTGGAAACCTGGACTTTACAAGTCTAAAATCGCCAATCCGTATTGAGCAAGCGTGGTGGTCTAAATATAAATTCAGATTCCTTACAAATTGTTCTGTTTGTTTTTTTCTATGAACAAAGCATAAAAATGATATTATTATTTCATTATGTTATTTAATCTTTATTGTTTACTGAAACCAATAAAATAAATTTACCTCACACTTTTATATGCAAATCGTGTGTATACTTTATATAAATAAATCTATTAAATACTTATCTATTAGTCATTTAATAGCCTGAACTAGACAACAGGTTAAAATATTCCATTCTAAGTGACTGCAAATGACTTGATTATGTATTAGGTTAAAGTAATTATAAGGTTCAAATTGTGAAACCTTTAGTCACGTGTTTATTTAAACTTTGAAACTTCTAATCCTTTGAACGATTAACAGTTAGTTCTTCTTAATTCCATTCATTCCTATTTTTTCTGCAAAGCAGCGTTGCTGTGTTCCAATTTGAAGGGTATGGGTGGCGGTGTAATTATTATTACAGGCACATAAGACATCTTAACTTAGTCTCTGGGTTGGCAACGCATTTGCAAGGCCTCTGGTATTGCATATGTATATAGGTAGCGGTGACCACTTAACATCAGGTGGACCTGATGTTAAGTGGTCACCGCTACCTATAGACATATAGCCGCCGACGCTAGCCGACGGTCCACCGTCGGCTTGTTTGTCATACAATAATATTTACAAACATATAAATCTTGTATGTGTTTAGGTTGAATGAAATTGAAAAGTGTTTGAGTTATTATGACGACTGTAACTGCAGGCTGCATGTCCTCAGAAGTCCATGCACCTCGGCATAGAATTACGAAAATAATTTGCAAAAAAATAATCGAGATAAAAACTATCTTTATTTTACCGATGGGAAATCATCAAATGATTTCGGCGGTGCGGCAGGGAGTGTCAGACTTTTACTGACTAAACCCATTCATGCTCCTTCTTGTGCCCTTTGCGTTCCGGGGCGCGGTATCTGTTTCGAACAACCCGCAGCCCCAGCAGGCATCGGCCCTGAGTGGCACCTCCGAATGTTTGCTAAAAACTATCCTATCTTTTAACTTCGACCAATTTACGCAATAACAATTGGTTTAGTAGTTGCCAAGTTTATCCCAAACAAACATCGTGACGTGACAGTTTCAAATAATAGATTATTTGTTAGATTAAACGCGCTAATTTTAAGAACTACTGGATTGATTTGAAAATATCTTTTTGTGGTTCTATAGCACGTTTATTAGTGTCGTGATGGCTCAGTGGGTAAGGCACCAGCCTCTCATGCACGGGCAATTACCAATGTGTATGCACCTTCTAAGTTTATCTTAAACATCACTGATATCGATAACCATGTCACAGGCCCTTGAGGCAATTTAGAAACTCTGACACTAGGGCGGGACTGACGCTAGGGTCTTTACACTTTACTGATTACACGATAATGAAGAAGAAACACGTTTATTGAAGAAGATTATAAACTATCACGCTACGATCCACGGGAACGAAGCAGTGATCAAAGGCGTAACTTAACGCAGATAAAACAGCAGGGTATTGCTAGTGCACTTACGCTTTAGTGATTCATTTTGCAATATCCTTGTATGCTTGTATATATTAATATAGGAGTCATTTAGTTGTATGCAGCTAAGTCAGACATTCAATAATGGCCCGTCTTTTTGGGCATCAATATGTACAAAGAGTACATTAGCTGATTAAATATTTATTTTTGAAATTAAACCAGTATTCCTAATAACAATTTGTTAGGTAGTGAGTAAATACATTTTCTTTGGAATTATTGAGTCACAAAAACAAAACAAATATGAAAAATAGGGTTTTTTCGAGCTCACCTAATCAGATTTGTAATTTGGATATTTCTTATGTCTTGAAATTACTTCTTCTGCATGTGTGTACGTGATTTTTTGAATTTACCTCATTGCGGTCGGAGCACTATTTTAATACACATTATATATTTTTTTGTTATTCGGTTTTTCTGTGAAATTCTCAGTAGCAGCTCGGAGTTAGGATTTGTGCCCGGTTAATGGCAATAGGCTGGCCCCCTATTGTATCTGACCTTAATATACTGGCCAACTGTGGGTATATATCGGTACACCTCTGCCTAACCTTTCGGGGAACAGGCGCGTTGGTATGTGTGTCCATGTTAAATTTGTAATTTCTTTTTTTTATGTAAAAATATTTAACAGTAAAGTATAAGTATAATTATTCAGTAGGCTATACAAATGTTAACTGCCCCGATGGTCTCGTGGTCGTAAGCGCGACTGCTGAGCACGGGGTCCCGGGTTCGATTCCCAGGTCAGGCAAAAAGTGTTATTGGGTTTTTCCATTAGGAATTTCTCAGTAGCAGCCCGGAGTTTGGAAATTGGTGGTGTAACACCCCCGTGCC
The DNA here is from genome assembly GCA_932526535.1 of Caradrina clavipalpis. Lineage (NCBI taxonomy): Eukaryota > Metazoa > Arthropoda > Insecta > Lepidoptera > Noctuidae > Caradrina > Caradrina clavipalpis. Next base: position 8,510,728 of record OW052110.1, read on the forward strand.
TCGGAAAGCACGTAAAGCCGTTGGTCCTGCGCTTGATCTCTCTCCGGTCGTGTCGGATTGCCGTCCCATCGGGCTATGAGAGTGAGGGAAGAGGGAGTGCACCTGTGTTTGCGCACACACTTGTGCACTATAATATCTCCTGCGTACGTGGCTAGTCTGCATTAGGATTAGCCGCCGTGGCCGGAATCGGTCTGGAGAATTACATTACATACAAATGACTTGTTCTCCACGTCTTACAATACTAATATACCTTTTTCCTCGATTCCAGGTTTCCCATCGGAGCTGGTGTACTACGGGTCTGCAATGTGGGAGACGCTGTACGGCATCATCATCGCCTTTCCCCTCGTCTGCTGGATCTTCGTGCCCGTTTACTATAGGCTTCATACTAACTCAGTGTATGAGTATTTGCAGGTGATACTTTTTCTATCAAATCCTAATAAGATAATATTAACCGTCAATTGCTACGATACCCCCGGGAGGCACACACGCATTAATAGGCTATAGGTTTTAAAAAAGGACTGACTGCCCGGTTGGTTTCGTGGGTGCAAGCGTGACTGCTGAGCGTGGGTTCCTTGGTTCGATTCCCAGATCGGGTAAGTTATTTTAGACCTGTCTAAAATAAGTAGTAAGTTCTTTTGCCTCGGCTAATGTTAACGAAGACTCATAACCTAAATTCAGTCAGGAGAATATTCTTATTAACTAATTGAAATATGTTTAAACTAAATGTTTGTATTAAATGTTATTATGTTTTTGTGTTTAAAAACATATCGAAAAGGTGTTTTTAAAAAACTAGGTTGTGCGATTCATGATCAAATAAGATATTTGACTAGAAAAAAATAGTAAATAAAAACATACTTACACACATACATAAACTCACGCTTTATTCCCCATGGGGGTAGGCAGAAACCAAAGAACGCCACCTGCTACGATCATTACATACTACTTTCGCCTCGTTCACGTTCATACAGCCAAAAAGTACAAGTATTTACAAGTTTTTTTTACAAGTATTTGTGAGGTTCTAATTCAGCTCCAAATGATTCCAGATGCGCTTCGGGTCTCGATGGGTGCGTCGCATGGCAGCTGCAACTTTCCTGCTGCGTCAAGTGTTGAATTTGTCAGTAACCGTCTACACACCTACCGTGGCTCTTCACGCTGTGTTGGCGCTGCCTCATTGGGCATCAGCAGCGGCGTTGACTATCGTCGGAATAGTGTTCAATTTGCTTGGCGGACTAGCGGCGGCTATCAGGTAATTTATTTTTGATTATATATGAAAGATTGTCTTTTAATTTATTCTTCAGGGAGTAAAAGTATTTACTTATAAATACAAATATCAATGAATACAGGATCAACCCTGAAACATAATTTTTCGTCCTTTCAAAATGAAATAAACTTACTACTGTCATATTTATCGTTTTGGAGATTTTAGTGTTCTTTTTTCTTTCTTATAAAAAACCTTGATAAAACCATAGTTGTTTTTTTTTTTGCATTTTAGCTTGTGTTTTACATAAGAATCAAAAGTCAAAGCAGCTTGGTCAGATAGTCAGAAAGTTAAAGCTAGTTGATCGTTCTAAAACCTAGGCCTCTATAAAGAAGAACGAGCGAGAAACTCCACGGGCCTTTTTTTCTATTAGGTATTTTTTACATATATGTTTTTCCAATAAAATATACCAATACAATTTCATAACTAGAATAGAAAAGTTTAACTATCAAAGATTTGAATTACGAGGAAATCTTTTATTTTTTTCCAGAGCTGACGTGATACAGACGCTTACCATGATTTTAGTCAGCGGTGCATTCATCATTCAAGCGACCATAGTGGCTGGTGGCCCTCACAAAGTTGTCAACGACAACATCGAAGGAGGAAGGATGAAATTCTTTCAGTAAGTAACTACTTTTTTAGAAGAAGAAAGTTAACATACCACCGCGCCTGTATTCCCCGAAGGGTTAGGCAGAGGTGTACCAATGTACATCCATAGTTTGTCGGTATATTTAAGCCCCATATAAAGGGGAGCCTATTGCCATTAACCGGACACGAATCCTTACTCCGAACTGCTACTGAGAATTTCATAGAAAACCCAATAACACTGTTTGCTCAACCTGGGAAACTTGGTTCAATTCCCAGAATGAGCGAATTGGGTTAGACTTGACTTGGCGTGAATTGAACTATTTCTTCCATTAACAAATATTTAAAAAATCTGCAAAAGCTGCCATCGTAAGCCTTATTGTTTATACTTTTAACCCATTTTACTCTTCAACGAGGCTTGACTCATTCTACTTCAGCTACCCTTGAAAGACTTGCTTCTTTGTGCAGTAGATAATATGATGCTTTTGAGCTAAGCCAGTCATATAGTCACACGGGGCCGCCTTGTGGTGGTGGTGGTCCAATACTTGCTGGGGTGCGGAAGAATGCTCAGAGCGATACCCGTGCCCCGGGCAATGGTAGTTGGAGGAATTCCGTGCGGTTTTAGTCGGTAGAAGTCATCATCCAACGCCACTGAATTCCCCACGATAAAATAAAGTCATACAGACACAGATGTAAATTATATTTATGCTGCAAAATCCTAACAAACTAATCTCATTTTCCAGAATCACTGGAGACCCAACGGTCCGCGTCGACACCCTCTCAGCGATCATCGGCCAACTCTTCATGTCTGTCTCCATCTACGGATGCCAACAGACCTTCGTCCAGCGGTACTGCTCCATGTCCAGTGAAGCCAGGGTCAGGAGGACCTTGCTGGCCAACGTTCCCGCAGTAGCTGTCCTGTTCAGTCTCTCCTGGGTCGTCGGCATGACCTTGTTTGCTATGTACCAGTACTGCGATCCTCTGGCTTCGGGACGAATTGCAGCCCCCGATGAGGTGCTACCGTTCTATGTTCAAGATCAGTTCAGTTTTCTTCCTGGAATGCTTGGACTGTTTTTGGGCAGTTTGTTTAATGGGGCTTTGAGGTTAGTATTCCATCAATACTTAATATTATAAATTCAAAAGTAACTCTGTCTGTTTGTTACGTGTTCATGACTAACCACGAAACTGATTATGATAAAATTTGGTACGGGGTAAATTTGTACTCTAAGAAAGGACATAAGCTACTTTTTATTTTGCGACTTTCTCTGCGTCCGTGGTAACCGACATTTACGAGGACGAAGTCGTGGGCAAAAGCAAATCTCTAAATATAATGTTACTGATACTGTGACTATGCAACGCTTTTAATATACATCTTAGAGATTGAATAATTTCTATCGGTTCTTCGATAGATGAAAAGTTTCTAATTCTATAATTTTCCTCTTATTCCAGTTTCTTAGTATCAAACGTGAACTCTCTATCGACGGTGACATGGGAGGACTTCGTGTCCTTCGCCCCAGCCTTCAAGGGCATCAGTGATAAGCAACAGTTGACTGTTATCAAGATTATTGGAGTTATTTATGGTAAGTGTTTCAGGACTTTTGACTTTGTTTTTTTTTGCCTTTTGTTTGAACTTTGAATTACGTTCATGAAAATCATTATCCTCTTGCACTATGACTTTGTTTGGGATCGGGAACATTAATGTGCACAATGACGATGTTAGCGCAGCTTCTTAGTGAAAATTGTCCGCAGAGACCTTACAAATTGATATTTGTGATATATCCCCAAATATTAATAAAACAAGTGTCTGAAATCCGGATTCCTCGATAACCATTGGAAAAGATTTGAAACATGACTGATTAAAAAAATATATTAAATTACATTTTGTTGTTTTACCCTTGTTAAATGATTTGCACCTGCCATGTTATTTCTTTACCACCTTTGGTTGACTGGTTGACAATGCTTAAGGCTTTAAGTCCGCCTTTGTACTTTTTGTTGTATAAAGTTGAAATAAATAAATAATCTCTTAATTAAATTTTAATTTCAGCTCTCATCATCATGTGCTTGTCACTCTGCGTTGGCATCGTGGGCGGTGTCGTCGAAGGTTCCTTACTGGTTACTTCAGCAACATCAGGCGCTTTACTAGGAGTGTTCATTTTGGCAGCACTGTGCCCTGTTGCTAACGGAAAAGGGGCCTTATGGGGCATGATCGCTTCCCACATAGTTACTACTTGGATGGCTGCTGGAAGGCTTCTGTATGTGAACAAGGGAGTTGCTATGTTGCCCATGTCCACTGAGGTTAGTATTTGGTCTTGTAGTTTCATTATAAATCATCATCTGCCTAGCCTTTTCCCAACTATGTTGGGGTCGGCTTCCAGTCGAACCGGATTCAGCTGAATATCTGTATTTTACATGGAGCGACTACCTATCAGACCTCCACAACCCGGTAACGGGTAATACGATACTCTTGGTAAGACTGGTTGTCAGACTTTCTGGCTTCTGACTAACAGTAACGACTGTCAAAGATCTACAAATGACAGCCGGGACCAACGGCTTTACGTGCTTTCCGAGACACGGAGGAAACTCGCTATGGTAAATGGTCACCCATCCACAGACCAACCTCGGCAAGCGTGGCCTAACCCGGAAGATCGGTCTATGCGGCTGTAATTATTTAGCCAGTTTCATTATAAATAACTGTTTCAAAATTTTACCAAATTTCATTAGATATTATGAGGTAGTATCTTAATTGTGCATGCTGTGGTAAGTGAAGGAGTACACCTACGTTACACCTTTTGTAACCAATTATTTGTAAGTCATGATTTGTGTCTTTATTTATTTAAACTTTTTGCACAAAAAAAAGTACAATGGTGGACTTAATGCCTTAGGCATTTTCTATCAGTCAACCAAAGCATATGTGTATCTTATGTTTATAATCATTTGATTCTAAATAAATAAATGATGGTAAACTTGTAAGTGATCAGGCCACTTCTTTACTAATTCATAATAGTTCGTCAAAATTAAACGAAACTAATATGAACGAGTGAATACAATACGCCCAATCTATTTGATAGAACAGTAACTTATTGTTTCAAAATATTCATCACTACCACTAGTCAATTGTCTTCTAGTACCTACTACGTCTATTGCATCAGGGTTGAAAAGTGGTTATTTCTCTTAACTCATTTTATAGTAAATCGTATCAATAATATTTTGTTTCTTCCTATTACAGCAATGTCCGAATGCCACTCTCTCTCTACCAGCGTTGAAGCATGCTCTGCCAGTGGAAGTGAACCTAACGCTGACACATCTAGCACCACTGCTGCAGTCCATCAATATCACACATCCTGCACCGACCTTGTCTCCTGTGTAAGTATAAATAACTCAAACTCAAAACAATTATTTCAATTAGACCATTTACAGGCACTTTTGAATTGTCAAGAAGTTACAGTTTAATATTGAAGCTAGTTGCTCGTTCCAAAACGTAGGTCTCTATGGAGAAGAACGAGCAAGAAACTAACGCATATCGAAGGTGACAGACACACAGGAGTTGTAGTAGAGATCCGATCTAGACTAGACTGTCCCCCAGGGACGCCCTAAGCCAAGGTCTGTACCTTGAAGGAGGTGCTCTCAGCGTGTCGTCGCTTAGTATATAATTTTTAAGATCTGCCTGGAGGCAGATATCTTTACGATGCCACAGGAAAGCCCGGTTAAAAAGTCGGTAATCTCCTAGGCCGCCCGCAAGATGATTTTCCTAATGACAAAAATTGCCAGGCAGACTTAATAACACAGACGGACCAAGAAAAATTTACAGACCTACAAAAATACTAGATGCGGTTGATGTATCAATCACTCCGTCAACTGCTTTATAGGATTACTTATTTAAACTTTATGCAACAAAAACTAAAAAGGGTGACTCTAATGCCTTAGGCATTCTCTACCAGTCTGCCAATACTGTACTTATTGTTAAGACTGTGCTCTTTTAATATATTGATGGAGAATAGATACTTTCTGCTTTAAACAATATTATTTATTTAGACTTAAGTGATCCATCTTATTCAATAGCATAAGATACTGTCCATCTCAATAAATAATCGTAACTTAGTTTTATCTTCAAAAACGCGAGTGTTTAAATTGATTACAACGTTACTAAAATTTCATATTTTCTTTTACAGAATGACTGAACTACACAAATTCTACTCCATATCTTACATGTGGTACGCAGTCATTGGGACAATAATCTGCGTTTCCCTGGGAAACATCATCGGCCTCATAACTGGTAACAAGAATGACGCTTTCGACGAACGACTACTACATCCCTTAGTAGCCAAAATCGCCAGAAAGCTTCCAGGACCAAAACGGTTTTACACTACAGAGAAACCAGCAGTTGTTGAAGACAAAGAAGCTGATAAGGATTCTTCAGAGAAAACTGAAGAAACAGTTACTGATACGACTCCTAACGAAACTGTAGAACCAAAACAAACAGTTTTTGTAACTACGGGTAGTCGCCTATTTGATGTGTATGACGTTAGAGGATCGCCAACGCCATCTGTTGGTAGAAGTAGAACACGGTTGTGATTTCATGTTTAAGTATTTTGAGTCTTAGTCCTAAGTGCACTTAAGTGCCATTTTAGGGTAAACATGGATCCTTTGACTGTAGTTAAAGAGTTTTTAATGCAGTCAATAGTCTAAGGGATGTCTGAATAATAAAAAGACGTATGTAGATAATTTTTAATTTAAAAATATAGAGGCTTGTTATTCGTCTTTTTTTAGTTTATAATGGATAAAATGAATGAATGGATATATAATGGATGAAATATATTTATAGTCGATGATTCCTAATCCCGAGTATTCAGAATTAGGAATGATTGGATATGAAATGTTCTTTAAGAATGGTTAGTTGCTAAAATTAAGATATTGGTATTGAGTGTAAATTTTATAGGTTTAATAATTTAAAAGAAACGGTTAACTATACCTATGTTTAAAAGAGAAATTAACGAAAATTTGTTCCATTTAATGGGTTGAATTGGGATGTAGAGGTGAATCGGAACGAAAAGTTTCAGCCCCTTTACCCCATTTTACGGTATCTTTAGATTATCAATTGAAGGCGAGACCTTAATATTTTTTGGTCGGAAAAGCCTTGAATTTCTTTTACTTTGTTTATCTATGAAAATCAAATATATAAGAATATTAGGAAAGGAAGACATACATGGTATAAAATTATATAAATCTATTGAAGTATACAGGGCGTAGGCGTTAGGCATTTAGTAGTAATTAATTTGTAGAGGATCAAAAAATACTACTACCCCAATAATTTCAACGAATTTTTTTGTTCCAAGTTTTCTTTTTTTTTTTACCTGCTTCTCTTGAATTCTTAATGAATGGGATACTAACTTGGGTAGTAGACATCATTAAACAATAATTCCATATCTCAACTTTTCTAAAAACACTTTTTCAATTTTAGTCCTGAAAATCCGATTAATTGTTAAATAACTATAAAATTAGATTTTTAGTTGCTTTGAAATCAATAAATAGTCAGCAATTGAGATGTCGAAAAAGTGACGTCATAGTTTAGTATTGTCATACAATATCTATGGTGGATTCGCTTTTTGACAGCTCATAAAAAGTATGTCAATTGATTTGTAGTGTCGTCTACCCAATTGTCGAAATTATTTGAATGGAAAATTCACTGTGACATTTGAGGTTGATGAACGAAATACTTTATAAGTAAAATTATTGAGCACAGTACTTATAAAGAACCTGTTTTAGATCTTAAGATAAATTTTTGATAATTGTATGATTGACTCTCGATCTCTAGCACATTCTGAGTGATCTAAAATATAAATTCACTAACAAATTTAGTTATTTACGGATCGGTCTTATAAAAAATATATAACTAAATATTAACAACACAAGTCCGTATTTTATAAATGTTAAGTTTTTAAATATATTAAGGAAAAAGGATTAGTATAAATAATCTTAACATGTCAATTATTCGGACAGGTAAATGAAAAATTAAAAAAAAATATTGGAAAAGTCGAAAAGTTATTGTATTTATATAATATGAAATTTATCCATGTGATAATAGCATGTATATTGTAAATATAAATTAAATTAGTTTTATAATAATTATTAAATAAAAATAAGAGCGGTTAAATTAATCGCTTTGTTATTTAGAGGATAATTATTGTTGATTTATAATTTTAGATAATAATGCAGAAGAATGAGGTTTTTTTACCCGACTGCGACAGAAGGAGGGTTATGTTTTTCGAGAGTATGTATGTATGTATGTATGTATGTATGTATGTATGTATGTATGTATGTATGTATGTATGTATAATTGTTTGGCACGCTCTGCAGCCTGAACGGCTCAATGGATTTTAGATTGAGAGGTGTCGTTAGATTCGTATTTACTGTGAGAGTGACACTGGGTATGTCAAAATGAAAAAAACAAAATGGCGGATTTTTGGCGCCAAATTCAAATGTTTGGATAGCTCTGCAGCCTAAACGGCTCCATGGATTTTAGCTTGAGAGGTGTCATTAGATTCGTATGTACTGTAAAAGTGACAATGGGTAAATAAAAAATAAAAAAAAAGTAAAAAATAAAAAACGGTAATTTAAAAAACGAAAAAACCCGACTGCTTTTCAAAGTATTTATGAAAAAGCCCTAAACAAGAAAGTCGTTGTACCCGATTGCACTTAGAATTGTAGCAGTCGGGACCCATTCTAGAAATGGAGGCTTAGAGTATTGAGAGCACGTACCTACTTATATTACATTGCAGATGGTCCAGAATGGGTCCCGACTGCTACAATTCTAAGTGCAATCGGGTACAACGACTTTCTTGTTTAGGGCTTTTTCATAAATACTTTGAAAAGCAGTCGGGTTTTTTCGTTTTTTAAATTACCGTTTTTTTTACGTGAGTCCTAAACATTGTTTTTAATTTGTTATGTACTTAATTATACAATTTCTGTATAAATTGACTGTACAATATTCATATATTATTGTATATTAGAACATTATTTTAATGACCAGAGGTCACCTTGTTGATAAAACCTATTTTTTTTTCTCATTCGTGTGATAACTTAAATCCTGAGAAATAACTATGGTTTAACAGCTTTCACTCGCGTTCAGATACGTCTTTGGTGATTGCTCCAATCCTGTTGATCGTAGCATGATGTTCTATACGTATAAACCTTCCTCTTGAATCACTCTATCTATTGATGAAAATCGCGTTAAAATCCTTTTATGTTAAGGTAGCATAGCTATTAGACGAATGAGAAATCAATTATTAGCAATTCTGTTTAATTTATATCTATTTACTCATCTATGCCGAACTCTAGCTAGCCAAATAAGCACCTATCTACTTACCTATCATATTTTGTACCATAATTTTAGCTCAGAAAAGTCAAATTAATGAGTTTAGTTCTCAGTTTTCTGTAATTTTCTTTTTCTTCCTCCTGCTGGCAATGGGCAAGTTTATCGTGATTTCGCAGCACATATCACATTGTTGACGTTCTTACAAAAAAATGAAACTATTTTTACCTTTAAAATATAGATAGGTGATTAAAAATAATTACCATCTATGAACTATAACTATAACTGCCTCGTTGGCCTAGTGGTCCTGAGCGCGACTGCTACGCTAGAGGTCCTGGGTTCCATTCCCGGGTCGAGCAAAAAGTGTTATTGGGTTTTTCTATGAAATTCTCAGTAGCAGCTCGGAGTTTGGATTTGTGCCCGGTTAATGGCAATAGGCTCGCCCCCTATTACATGGGACCTAAATATACCGGCGAACTGTGGGTGTACATTGGTACACCTCTGCCTAACCCTTCGTTGAATACAGGCGTGATGGTATATATATATTAAAAATAATTAACATCTATGAAAGTTAATCGAAATTAGTCACAGTTCTTTCCCGGCATGTATCACACTGTTGGTGTCTTGTATTATTACCTTTAAAATGATATTGGTCATAAAGTGTTACAAACAACGCTTGGGACTGCTGCCCATAGTCCTTTATAAGTCTAGATAAAAAATATAAAAATATACCATCACGCCTGTATTCCCCGAAGGGTTAGGCAGAGGTGTACCAATGTACACCCACAGTTCACCGGTATATTTAGGCGAGTCTATTGCCATTAACCGGGCACAAATCCAAACTCCGAGCTGCTACTGAGAATTTCATAGAAAAACCCAATAACACTTTTTGCTCGAACCCGGGACCCCTTGCACAGCAGTCGCACTTGCGACCACGAGACCAACGGGCAGTAAGTCTAGATTTCCTTTGATTATTTATTTTAAATTATTGTGGTTATTCCCCACCAAATCTAGCCTTACTAAAGGGTCATTCACAAATATTAGTAATGCATTGTACATTGCTAGTCTATTATAGTATCGTGATGTTTGACAGTATTATGTATTTGTAAAATATTGAATGAGGACTGCGTAATGTTATATTTAATTTAAGTTATTATAAAAATATAGTAAACGAAATACTACGTTCTTTTGGTTTTTCATTTTAATTTACACAGTTTTTTATATTAAAGTGAGTGATATTATTCTAGCTATTATAAAGATTTAATAATAAGATGAAAAAGGTATATTTACACGCAAACATATGCCTTCTTCAAGTGTATTCCACAGCTGCGGGTTGTTCGAAAGAGATACAGCGCCCCCGAAACGCAAAGGGCACATGAAGGAACATAGATGGGTTTTAGTCAGTAAAAGTCTGACACTCCCTCCCGCTCCGCTCAGGGCGGGGGAAGTTATTTGATGATTTCCCATCAATAAAAAAAAAGTGTATTCCACAAGAAATTACATCATGTTTCTTACAATAAATATACTATCAACCGTCGTCGAAGAAGCAATAACCGGCCCACATAGAGTTTGTCATAACCCTTCGTTTGCTAGATGAAGGGTTAAGTATGTACCGCCGTACAACATTTAACACTAGGTAAATACAAAAGAAAACACGTTTCTTGTACGAGGACTTTTCAAATGTTTTACTTGTTGTTATATTGGCAATACAAATACATACCTACTCTGTAAAAATTTCAAATCCCAACCTAATACGATTAAAGAGTCAACCCGCTAACAGACAGACGGACGGACAGCGGATACCCAGTAATAGGATCCCATCGGCACCCATCTGCTACTATTTTTACTTAGAACCGAAACGATCCCAACATCCCTTCATTACAAATTCCCTTCAGCGTAAAATTGGGCGTCCATACTATCATGACAGTAGGCGTGTCACTTGAAGAAGGCTGTTAAGGGTTGGCATTGATAGAGCTGAGCCGATGACGTCACTACACGAGTTTCTTATGCAAATCTCAGGAAAAGGGACACTTGCTCCGGCGTCGAATCCAATTTGCGTTTGAATGAGCCGCTATATAGTCTTGCGTACTTATTCTGGTGCTTTGGAGACGATTGACAGGTCTTTAGGGAGTTGAGGTAGCGTGAAAATGTGTGAATGATATTTTAAATAGGTCATTATTAAAAAGCGGGTGTTAAAAGACGATTAACGTAGCCAAAAGTGTTCCTCACATCATTATGTTTTTTTTTCGTTGACTAAACCTGGAAATCTTCTGGTTATGGAGATATTAAAGGTCAATGTTAGGACTTTTTGACACGTTCTTTTGCAAAGGCAGTTACCAATTGCTCAGTAACTACACCAATCGTGTGGCTATCGGAATTCTTCTGTATATAAATGGCATAAGCTATAACTTATAAAATCTAGTCGCAATCTCAACTCAGCGACCATCATCATCATCTGCTTAGCCTTTTCTCAACTATGTTGGGGTCGGCTTCCAGTCTAACCGGATGCAGCTGAATACCAATGTTTTACATGGAACGACTGCCTATCTGACCTCCACAACCCAGTTACTGGGAACACGATACCTCTTGGTAAGACTGGTGGTCAGACTTCTTGGCTTCTGACTATCCGTAACGACTGTAAAAGATGATAACAGCTGGGACCAACGGCTTTACGCGCTTTCCGAGGCACGGGGGTGTCACACCACGAACTTCCAGAAGCACCAATCTCAGCTACCATCAACGTCAAAACATGTAAACAGATTAATACTGAAATTTAGATTGCGATTGTTCTTCAAAGTTTATAAAATTGCCTTCCTGGTAGGCAATGGTAATGGCAAGGTTGGGTACAAGTGTTTAATATACAGTCGTTTGAAGTTTCTTTTATTTGCACTCATCTAAACTTTAACTCCGTCGTTCTGGACTCTTTGAGAATTGCACTGTTGGAATTTCAACGCTGCTTCAACAACACAGGGTTGAAAATTTAACAGTGTGATGCTATTTAGATTATACTTAGGTGTTATCTAGTGATGGTGAAACAGGGGCGGTTCGTGGCATTGTGTTGTGGGGCCCTGCTCATCATTATATTTGAGTGCGTAAGTAATGAATTCAGCCAAATGTCATTCAGTCAAAAAACTGTTGACGTATTATGTGTATTATATTGATTTATGCGATAGGAAACAAAACGCGACAAAAGTAGTCCATTATGATACAAATGAACTAAGTTTATCATTACAGTTGAAGTTGAATTTCAGCCAACACTGAAAGTCATGGCGTAACGGAGCCGAGAAAGTATTTGTATAAATATTATAGTTACCTACAAAGTCAAGTGAAGTCAACATTTAATTAAGTTTTTTTTAATGGGTCCTGGGTGCCTTATGCATTCATGGGGCCCAAAGCCTGTAAACAAATCCATCCCTGTGGTAACGCATATTATCCGAACGCAAAACGAGCAAAAATATATTTTTTCTTAGTAAACTTTTTAGTTTAACTCCTAAGCTTGTGTCTATAAAAAGGCAAGTGCTAGCAGTTTTTGTAGACACAAGTCAATATAATGCACGGGAGCGTGAGGTTTTATAGCTCCAAATCTTTTTCCAATAATGTATTTTAGAATGTGAGCTTCATCAATATCGCTTCAACGGACTTGAGAACGTTGACTTGAAACTATGTTGGTGCTATGAGAGTTAAATAGCTTATCTGTGAGTTGGTATAACTTTAGTGATCGACAATAGTTTAATCTGTCCATGCTCTTGCGATTTTGTCCTCTTGAAGGTTGGAATTTATCCGTCAAGAATGTATTAATAATATGCTCCCGACTGAATTATTTTACCGTGGCCAATCACACCATCGGCTTCCAAACTCTGGGCTGCTACTGAGATATTCAGCTGGTAAAACGCAATAGCACATTTTCCTCCACTTGGAAATCGAATGCTTGCAACCAAGAGTCAAAGTCAAGTCAAAGCATTGTTCAATTACTCCATTATTCCACGTACAAGCACGTATGAATTGCCAAGCAGTCGATCAGTTAGATAGATGCTTGACGTTACATAGTTAGTTGCTTGAGAGAGTTGCGAGACCAACGGAGCAGTAAATGTATAATCTCGAGAATGAGTATATTATGTTTTATTCTACTTACTACTCGTGTATCAAATTTCAGCCAAATCCGTGAGTCTTTGAGACGCGACAATTTTATTATTAAATTTATTTGGTTGGTGTATATGCCAACGGCCCACCTGATGTTAAATGCTGCTTATAGACATCGGCAATACCAGAGGTTTTGCAAATGCGTTGCCATCCCAGACACAAATATAAATATACCTACAGTATTTTACATTTCACCAGCAGGATATAAAAAACAAAAACATCTTCGAAGTTAATATCGCCAAAGTAGGCGGTTTTCTAGCAGTCGCTATTGTTGATGCTGGTTTTCATGAGTTGCAGTGGTCTGGAATAATGTGGTGGTGTAACAATCAAAATAAACTACTTTTTTCGATCAGAAGTTACAAAGTAAGAACCTATTTCATACGATTTACGATATTCTCACACACATTCACCAGAATAATACCATCGTTGCTGTTACAAGATATTTAAAGCATGCAAATTGTATAATATACTTAAGTGTCACGGTTTTGGAAACTGCGGGATGCCTAAACGATGTTCATTAAACGACATATTATATTCAATGATTATCTTTTGAGGGTGAAGTGTGAGGATTCATGAATATTATGTGGGACTATTTTCTTTACGTAATCTTGTTGGACGATGGAAGGAAGAACTTAAAGATATTAAAGGTATGGGAAATAATAATAATAGTTACTGATTTTGCTGTGTTTCAGTGGGTTACAATTAATCGTTTTAAAGGAATAATTATTAAGATTATGAATTAATTATATATTGCAGCCAACTGGTCCAATTTTTTGGTTAATTAAATGGCTAGCTCTCCAATTAAAGAGCCAGTTCTTTCATTGAACAATGCCATTTTGTAGTAGAATCATTACGCATTTAAATTATTTAACATTTTCCAAATTGAGATTAAACTAGGTATATGGATAAGCTTCGTCAAGCTGTACTCTTGAGTCCAACAACTCGAACTTGGCGTATTGATATTTTGGCGTTTGGTTGAATGGCATTGCTCAATAAAAAGGCTAGCCATCTAATTGATCGGCTATTTTAACTATTTGTCTGCGAAAGGAACAGCCACACACATAATTAAAAAAAAAATATACCATCACGCCTGTATGAAGAGTTAGGCAGAGGTGTACCAACGTACACCCACAGTTCGCCGGTATATTTAGGTCCCATGTAATAGGGGGCGAGCCTATTGCCATTAACCGGGCACAAATCCAAACTCCCAACACACACACACAACTTACACACAACTTTTCATAATAAATTCTCTAAATTATAACAAAAAAACACATGAAAATCGAGTGAGTAATTTTAAAGAACTAAACAGCCATACGACAGACACGAAGAATACACACAATCCGAATATTATTAAACTTGTTATCTAGATTATTATAAACAAACATTTTGTCCAATAATCGTTCACCTCAACGATTTGTAATTGGGACATGGGCCGAAAAACTGGAATAAAGTTGTTCTCGTCTCAGCGCAATAATTAATCTCTTAGCAAGTTTTAATTATTATTTTCTTTGTAACTATTCGTCCGAAGTTTGTTCTACTCGATGTAGGTAACTTTGGTCAATTAATCACGATCGTTTTATAGTTCTTTATGCTGAACTGATAATATTTGGAAGTATTATTAGACTGTTGGGTTTGAAAAAATAAAGTGAGCTTCAAGTGAGCTGTCTATCTCGAGCATTGTAGGATGAATGTGGGTGCAGCCGTGCGATTCTCTAACATATTTCAGCGCTGCGCTCAACGTCGAGCTGGTTGACGAAACTTCGGTAAAATCAACTCTATGCGTTGTGCGTAAAGTTGATTTGACAGTAGTGTCGTTGACGAGCTCGACGTTGAGCGCAGCGTTGAAATATGTTAGAGAATCGCACGGCTGTTGACAATAATAATCATCATTATATCAGCCGAACACAATGACCGGTCGTGCGCTACCCGCATCCAGCGATTTCAAGTGACATTTACCATACCGTCGTCGGTCCACCTCGTGGGCCTACCCTTACTGCGCTTTCCACTGAGTGGTCGCCACTCGAGAACCTCAAATCCAACGGCCGTCCGCTCTACGAGTTACGTGCCCTGCCCATTACCATTTCAGTTTCGCAATTTTAAGAGCTTTGTTCTTGGGCGGATCTCCTTATTACTGATTCAATCTTGCAGAGAGACCACAGCCAAGCTCTCTCCATTGCTCTTTGAGCGACGTTGAACTTTCCTATGAGACCTATTATTGTCTCACTGCTGCGCAAAGGCCTGCTCCCTTACTGAGAAAGTGAATAGATGGCGCCGCGTGTCATTCGAATCATAATTGAATTTTAAATATAACCGATACCTATCTAAGCGGATAAAGTCGAAAGCCTATGTTAGTACTCAATATTTTATTCATTGCTTCATCAAAATTCTCTCCCAATGTAATCCGAAAAATATTTAATATTCCCTTGTCACAGTTGATTAATTCCTCGTCATTCGATTTCGGTTTCAATAACTAATCTTTGTTCCATTGTATTTGGTTTTGTATCAAGTTTGTCGAACGCCGAACCAACTCATTATTCTTCGGTCCCTAGAGGTAACTGCTTGTTATCTTTATTTTACTTTTGCGACAATACCTACCTATCTATTGATCGATGGCACCATTTTGTTAAACTTTTGTTTGAGATTTTCTTTGATTGTCAACTTTGTCAGTTGATATATTTCTTTGTTAACTTATTCAATATGATATTTACAGATTTGATTAACAAGATAACTAAAAACCGGCCAAATGCGAATCGAACTCGTGCACGAAGAGTTCCGTACCATTTACTATAAAAACGGCGGACAGTGAAGTCTCATTAATACGGTCCCGTTTTACCCTTCGGGTACGGAATCCAAAAAAACTAAGACGAAGAAGAATAAAAATGTTGTATTAATTAATGTTTCTTCTTATGCTGTGCATGTGTAACGCGATATGGACTGAATATATGTCTCAAAAAATGTGGGTGTACATTGGTACACCTCTGCTTAACTTTCAGGGTATATAGACGTGTAGGTAGTATGTAACTAAATGGCATCAAAATAATCCTCCACATCGCCGTCAACTGGGAATTGTTGATACAATCTGTTTCCTCATTGTTGTATTGACATTAGAAGGAATTAATTTGTCATTCTAACCTATTAATCTCTTTAGTGTGCCTCCCGGGAGTAACGTTACGTTAATTAATTTTGTCTCATTAATTATTAGTTGACAGGGAAAACAGTGGTTTAGAATTAAGACCTTTACTCTCCGTTTCTCTAAGAAAAATTAGTCTGACATAATTTGTCAAACGCGTGGAAACTGCTGCGATTGGCTGACTAAATTATCAACAACCAATCAGTGCAGTTGTTAATATACTCGTAGCTCACAGAATAAGTATGCTGAAGTGGCAATGGGCTGACCATATTAGCCGTAAAACCGATGACCGTTGCGGTAGACAAGTTCTTGAGTGGAGACCGCGAATCAAGCAAGCGTAAGGTGGGACGCCCTCAGGCTCGGTGGAGCGACGATCTTCGCAGGATAGCTGGTAGGAACTGGATGAGAGTTGCCGAGAATCGAGCTAAGTGGCGTGCGATTGGAGAGGCCTATGTCTAGCAGGGGGCAGGCTGATGATGGTGAATCAAAGTCATTCGCGTTTGAGAGACTATCTATACAAATACATAAAATTTAAGTGTCTGTAATTTCAAATTAATAGCTTTTCGCTAAATGCATATGAAAGAACATTGGTACCTTAAATTATTAGTGTACCTTCAATTATTGTAATTGGTGACATTGTTACCGTTTTAATTAAAGTAAATAAATAAATAATTAATAAATAAATTACTTACATCTTCTTCTTTTTTTGTGTGTGCCTGCCTGTCTGTCTGTCTTTTCCGGCTTATCGGCTTCACTTGCAGATAGCTAATGGTATAAGGAATAACTTAGGCTACTTTTATTTTAGTTTTAATAAAATAGGAGGGTTACCATCACCATCCATCACGCCTGTATTCCCCGAAGGGTTAGGCAGAGGTGTACCAATGTACACCCACAGTTCGCCGGTATATTTAGGTCCCATGTAATAGGGGGCGAGCCTATTGCCATTAACCGGGCACAAATCCAAACTCCGAGCTGTTACTGAGAATTTCATAGAAAAACACAATAACTTTTTTGTTCGACCTGGAAATCGAACCCAGGACCTCTAGCGTAGCAGTCGCCCTTAGGACCACTAGACCAACGAGGCAGTTACGAGGGTTACGTGAAAATAAAATTAAAACCAATGAAATAGTAAACGCGAACGAAATTGCGGGCAACAGCTAGTTTATCACATAGGTAAATTTTGCGTTCGGGAAATCGTAGTTTTCACTCATGCATTCTACCACTAATATTTTCATTTTAATTACAATCTGTTTACGTTATCATGATTATAATTCTCATAATATTTATTTATTTAATTGAGATAGGTATAAGATCATGTAAATAATTAATTGCGTTGCACTGTCTGTTGTTTTAATTAAAATACTTACCACAACGAACGTACCCGTTGACGTCACGAATAAATTAACAAATTGTTCACGTGTAAATTTTAATTGAACATCGAATGCTTTTTGATATTGGATTGAAGTAAAGGTATCTTTCTTTCTGATTGTTGGTCTTTTTAGCTTACCGACCAAGATATAGCTTAGTAGAATACTTAAATTGACTTAATGCATATTAAAGTATATGCGGTACTTACATCAAAAAAATAATTTTTATTTTTTTTATTTGTCTGGCAGTTTGTTCTGATTCATGTCCGAAACGGCTGGACCGATTTTGACGGAACTTTTACTAGCAGGTAGCTAATATTACAAGTAGTAACTTAGGTTACTTTTCTATAACATTGTTACGTTTAAAAACCACAACGCGAACAAGGTCACAGACAGTTCGCTAGTCAGTAATAAAATAAGTAGGTTTTTTTAGTAGGTGGGTGGTAGGTGTTATCGAATTCGAACTTGTCATTTTATAGCTGGGTTTAGCCAGGCGCCGCGATGAACCCATAGGTACGAACAGGGGATTCTGTTCTTTGAATAAAGTGTTTTCTGAAATATAACCGTCAAGAGTGCTAACGCCAAGGGATTTGTTGAGTCTTAAAGTAACTGGCATTTTGTTGGGCCACAAAATCAGCATTGCCATACAACGTGGCAATGCTGCCAGCCTTTTGGGTCCTAGTCCCATTTACAGCGATGCGGACGGGATTTTTGATGTCTTATGAGCTTCTCTCTTTGTCTTATATAAATTGTAACTTTATTAAAAAGTTTTGTGTTTTGGTTAATTAAAATGAATTTAAATTTAAGTTGTAAAATTAATATTGTCGCTAATTATAATAGCACTTTACTTTGCTTTTTATACTCCTTTTTGTTTAATTTAGATGTCAACAAAATTATTTACATAAAATTAATGTATTATTCATCATAATTCAACAACCGAACTCAATTAAGAGCATCTCAAAGACCTCCATATCGTATTATCTTACAAACTTCATTATACGTAATTTAATAATAACAAAATCTGAATTTTGATAACATAACGAAGACAGACACCAAGTTATTTAAGATGATCTCACTCGCTAATTAATCATTAACAAAGATTCGCCATAAAAGGATTAAATGAAGTTTGTTGAAAGTAATACAGTTAGAGGCATCAAAGAGAAATAAGTGTCTGAAGCGACCTTTATAGAAGTTGTGCGAAAATTGTGATCAAAGTAGTCGAACATTTGAAGTTAGCGAGTGGTTTGATGTAGGTACAGTCACGAGCATAAACATGTATATGTTGCAGTAAAATCTCTTAACCAGTCAACAGTACTTTTCAAATGTAGATGCCTTTTTTTATAGACGGGAAATCATCATATAACTTCACCCGCCCTGAGCGGCACGGGAGGGAGTGTCAGACTTTTACTGACTAAAACCCGTCTATGTTCCTTCATGTGCCTTTTGCGTTCCCGGGGAGCGGTTTCTCGAGCTATCAAAATCAATAACAGACTCGCGACTGGAGCGCAAATACTTTCTCAACT
Source organism: Caradrina clavipalpis (assembly GCA_932526535.1). Classification (NCBI taxonomy): domain Eukaryota; kingdom Metazoa; phylum Arthropoda; class Insecta; order Lepidoptera; family Noctuidae; genus Caradrina; species Caradrina clavipalpis. The sequence continues at coordinate 8,530,043 of OW052110.1, forward strand.
CGTTGCGAGCTCCCACAAAGTTGGTGCCATCGTCACAATATATTTCATACGGTTTACCTCTACGAGAAATTAATCTACGTAAACTTAAAATGAATGCGTGAGTGTTGAGATTACTCACAGGACCTGGACCTGCAGTCTTTGGACTTCATATCCAAAGACTGCAGGTTCGGAACCTGACACGGTCGCGGTTGACATGTTATGCATTTGGTGAGAGCCATCTCAGACGTGGGATCGCGCGCAGGCGTTAACTTTCTGGCTACGAAGATATTGAGAGTCAAAGTTCCAAGTATTTTATACGATAACCAGTCTTAAATATTAAAACTAAACGTTAAATAGGTATTACAAACTCTTATACTGTTGGATGCATCCATTAGCGTCTCGTTTTGCGTGTGTTACCAAACTTTTGTTGAATATTGTTTGTATGTCATGATTTGTGTACCTAAATCTTTTGTTGGAGATCCTTAATAAATAAATAAACAGTAATTTTTATATCAAAACGTTATTTCTCAGTCACAATTTTTTCTTGCAATTTTTAACAGCCTCGTTAGCCTAGTGGTCCCAAGCGCGACTACTAGTCTTAGGTTTGATATCCAGGTTGAGCAAAGTGTTAATGGGTTCTTCTAAAAAAATATGAAATTCTCAGTAGCAGCTTGCGGTTAAAGGCAATAAGCTCGCCCTGTATTAAATGGGACCTTATATTCCCGGCGAACTGTGGGTGTACATTGGTACACCTTTGCCTAATCCTTTAGGGAATGCAGGCGTGATGGTCTATATGTATGCGGACACCTTCATTTTTTTGTGCGCTGACTAAAGGGTAATGTGGCACTCGACTTTTGACATTTTCACGCCGCTGCTTCATTGTTTTTACCTACATTAATGTCAATACCGACACTGTGTTGCCATTCCTGTTTTACATTTTGCATAAATTACCCTTTAATTTATTTCGTTTGGCAATTCATCAAATTGCCGACGCCGGATGGACGAACAGTATAATGAAAATAAACTTGGGCTCTCTGAAGTGATTGAAAGATTCATGTAGCCTTTTCACATCGTTATGGCGACAAGAAAAAGCTTTTATTGCCCCTACTAGGGGGAAGATTCTAATTTTGTTTAAGAAATTGCTTAAAATTACGTTTGTACTGACTTGTTTTGCCTGTAGTCCCCACGGAAGTGTACAAAATGGGGTATTGTTCTTTTAAAAAGTTCTAATTCACGTAAAAAAATCTTCCATATTTCGAAGGATATTTAATACTGTTTACTTTTCTAAGTATAAGAATATACATTGAACTGTTTTCGTTACATACTTGTAGTGTTTAATTAGTTTGACATAATTAACAGAATTGATGATCATTTTGGTAGAACTATGCTCATTGTACAGTCAGCATCAGAGAAAAGGAACTCACCAAGACTACGGTTATACGGTTTGATGTCATAACCAAAGAGAGTTCCTTTTCTCTGACGCTGACCCTACTCACAAGTATTGTTTAATGATTATGCGTCAAACGAAAACCGGGCTCCTGATTCATGTCATCTGGAGGAACTATGGGGTTTTAGTCGGTAAGGGTCCAATATAACCCTCCGTTCTTTCCAAACTGAGGCTATCCTTAAAAAAATCCCACGAAAAAAGCTGACAAAAGCAAACTCATTGTTGAATCCATATTCTTCAAAGGCTTCGCTTCGCTAATTTTAGATATCAGCATCGTTCTAGCATTGTAGTAAAATAATCCTTAGGTAAGGCTAATCTCTATCCTTACTAATATTATAAATGCGAAAGTAACTCTGTCTGTCTGTCTGTCTCTTCTTCACGCCTAAACCACTAAACCGATTTCAATGAAATTTGGTACAGATATAATCTGGGACCCGAGAAAGGACATAGGATAGTTTTCATCACGGAAATCCCCCGGGAACGGGAACTATTAATCCACGCGGACGAAGTCGCGGGCAAAAGCTAGTATAATATAAAACAAAGTCGCTTTCCACCGTCTGTCCCTCTGTACGTTTCGATTTTTTTTATACTCCACAACGGATTTTAATGCGGTTTTTATTAATGGATAGAGCAATTCAAGAGAAAGGTTCATATATAGAACATCACGCTACGACCAACAGGAGCGGAGCAGTAACCAAAGACGTAACTAAACGCGGGAGACACCGCAGACTATAATAGCTATAGCCGGGCACGGGCAAGTACCAATGTGACTTTTTCTAATTCATATGTACTTTCTAAGTTTATCTTGGACAACACTGACATCGGTAACCATGTCAGAGGCCCTTGCGGCGGTATAGAAACTCTGACACTAGGGTGTGTGGGGTCGTTAGACCTTACTGCCCACACGATAAAGAAGAAGATAGCTAGTCTATAATAATAACTATTATAAAGAGGTGATTTGTTTGTTTGTTTGTAACAAATAGGCTCCGAAACTACTGGAGCGATTTTAACCATTTTTTCGCCAAAAGATAGCTACATTATTCCTGGGTAACATAGGCTACAATGTCACGCTATGAACCACGGGAGCGACGCGTTAATCAAAGCCGTAACTTTTGGTGCGTGAAATAAGCCACACGAACGAAGTCGCGAGCAGTTCTTGTTCAATAAAAGCCAGAATAGCTCAATAGAATTCTCTCACAATTGGAATTAAATTCTTCCAGATCCATTAGTAACATCTCATTCTAAACTGAGATAATGGCTGCTTGATTAATGCCGTCCATTATTTACTGAGATTAAAATCTTCAGAATCACCCATCAAGAGGAGAAGATGGCTTTGCCACTTTGAGTGGGTTAGACGACGACCGACATAGATTGGTGAAGATGAAATCCGTTTGTTTTTTTATTATTTATTTAAACTTTACAACAACAACAAACGGCCCCGTTGGTCTCGTGGTCGCGAGTGCGGCTGCTGTGCAAGGGGTCCCGGGTCCGATTCCCAGGTGGAGCAAAAAGTGTTATTGGGTTTTTCTATGAAATTCTCAGTAGCAGCTCGGAGTTAGGATTTGTGCCCGGTTCCGTGCTCCGCAAAGCACTCTTCGATTTTATCTGCCCTTTTTTTTTAAGGATGGGAAATCATCTAATGACTGCCCCCGTCCTTGGCGGAGCGGGAGGGAGTGTCAGACTTATACTGACTAAAACCCATCTATGTTCCTTCTTGTGCCCTTTGCGTTCCGGGGGCGCGGTATCTCTTTCGAACAACCCGCAGATTATAACTGCCCTAAGATAACAACTTTTATTTTCTAATTAAATCAATCAAACCAAAGTTCGATGTTGAGGCGATAAAACAATAATTAATTGGGAAACTTTAATTAGTTTTGAGGTTATTTCGGTTAAGTTTGATGTAAATTTGTGTGTAAAATGTTTATTTCCGTGTTGGTTAATGATAGATAAACTTATATTATTGGTTGATTTGAGTAAATCATGTATAGAAATAAATAAAATTGAAGTGTTGGTTTGTAATGTCAAAATAACAGCTTTTTACTAAATAAATATGAATGTTTACGCCTTACTAACACGAAAAGAACAATTATTAATTTGTATTTCTGTCGGTCTGCTTATTCCGGGTAGTCTCCAAAATTGCTGAATCAATTTTGACAGGACTTTTACTGACCAATATACAGAAATTGTCATTGACATCCCCATTTGGCACAAATGCAATAAATAAATTAAATTGGTTTTCATATTTTAACTTACAAAACATTTTTTTAAGTAGCTACTCTTAAATTTTTGCCTTCACAATATTTTCAACGAATCAATTAAGTGACTTCAAAAATTGGCGTTTCTTTTATCAAATCAGAAGCCTGTCGTCCTTTCCGTTTGCAAGGCCTTTTCAATTTAAGTTTGTCCTAGAGTAAGACTTTTCTACACCAATAAGTGGAAAGATTTATATTTTTGTATGTAACGAATAAACTTAAAAACTAATGGACCGATTTCAAAAATGTTTTCACCGTTAGAAAGCTAAATTATCACTGAGTAACATAGGCTATATAACATCACACTACGACCCAAGGCAGCGGAGCAGTAACCAAAGACGTAACTTAACGCGGGTGAAATAAGCCACGCGGGCGAAGTTGCGAATAGTGCCCTAGTCTATTCATATTTCTCTTTGACAATCTCAATATCTATGAACATAAATATTCGTATATACCCATCTACCCCAACTCTAGGCTCCAATAGGCCGAAGGCTCAATGCGTGTAATTTTGGAAAAAAATATGTCCGGCCCAAAATAAATCACATTAAGTTATGGGCAGGGTTCCCTTTGGCCTTGAGAGGGCAATTATCGGACCACCGGGGTGTATATTTTTACACCGTATTTCAAATAGATTTTTTATGTTCATTAAAATGGAGAACGGTGGTAGGGAAAAGGTGTTTTGTCGATTCAAAAGGATGAATTTATGTAATCTGGGTTAGGTACGTGATTGGGATCTAGGTACAGAACCACAAATAAGCTTTGCTACTTTATGTTAACTAATCTATACATATAATAAAATCGTAGCGATGTCAAAACTGTACATTTAATATTTTTGGAAAAGAGTGATTGCAACGAGGTCGGGTAATGATTCTAATGCCGAAAATACTTTTTTTAAAATTTTTGTCTGTTTGTCTGTTTGTTTGTGAAAGCATCACGCAAATACTACCGGACAGATTCTGTTAAACTTTAGTATATATTATTCCACATGGGCCAAATTTTGCCGTAGGCTATAAATTATCACGCTATCTGCTTTATGAGTAATGTTGCATTACTCGTATGTTGTATTCTCCTACAGATTACGACGGGTTTTTGTAAAAAGACGAGAAACAATATAAGAATGCTTTAGATAGCTGAGGATTGAACTGCTGAAATATTTATTATCACGCTATACCTTCAAGGAGCTAAACAGTCAATCATGGCAAAGTAGAACGGCTATTTTAGAGTACTTCCCATCGAAGCATGTAGTGTAATGGTTCGACAACCGCGTTCTGAGTCGCTAGGCTTGAGTTCGGTCCCCAATAAGTGTTTTACTTTTGCGTTTTTTATATATTATCTTTGAATGATAGAGGATTTCCAAACAATAATAAAATAAAAGTAGACATTTTTATACCATAACATTTACCTTGCTTATTTTTCCAAATCTTTTATTATTTGAAAAATAATGTCTATACATTAAAAAAAATACCATCACGCCTGTATTCCCCGAAGGGTTAGGCAGAGGTGTACCGATGTACACCCACAGTTCGCCGGTATATTTAGACTACACATACATAGTTTCTATACATAGTTACAAATAAAACAGCATTGAAGTCAAAACTATTCATCGAAAGAAAAAAAAACGAGTAGGTGTGGGAACGAGTTGAGCGGGAAATATACGTACTGTTAAAGAATTTCTGTCTGTTTCACTCTCCCAAATTAATTTTGTCAAGATAATCTTTACATGTTGGGCCAACACATGGCTGTCTATTATTACGCGAATTGAATTATTCTTTCCGCAATGAAAAGGATAGCTACATTTTTTCGAACCGTTTATTGTTGTTTATAAACCAAATAAATAATAAAAAATATAAAATAATAATAACAAGTAGAGTTCTTTTGAGGTGGCTGTACACAATTGAGTACAACGGCGTATTGCAGGTGAAAATTTTCAAAACATTGTTTTTCCACAAACATTGTTTTAGGCAGTTTTACATTACCAGCGTACTCTTGCGTGACATAAATCGCATATTCATGTATTTAACAGCTTTTGTGAATAGCGTCCTACTCCATCCTCAGGCAAATCTGAGATCAACGAAGACGAAGGGCGCACCATAGGTAAGATTTTTCTGCGGAAATGGCACCTTGCTACGGAACAGCTCAACACTAGTTGCTCCATGCTACGTCTGTGACTCATTATATGCAAACGCCGGGAATTTGCAAGAGCCATATCATACCATGTAGGTAAATAAGACCCACCACTACTTCTTTCCCCGTAAATCCTGAAATATTTGTGGTCGCATGGTCCTTAATATAAAATCAACACCTACTTCTTCATCGAAAAATCTTCCAAATGTTTGTGAAGATCTCCAAGCTGTTCTTTTACCAGTTTCTGTCTGTCTAGCACATTAGTTTTATCTTCGATTGACAGTAGAAGAGTATGTTGGAAAACAGTTACGCTGCACTGGCTGTTCTGGCTGATGACGACTTCTTTTTACCTGATGAGCCAATGACTTATCATAGCTGCTGTTGTTATCGTCTCTTCCCCTCTATATTACCAGGCACATCCCATAGCAAAGATGCGACAAATAAGGTTATCTTTAGTACTTTATCTGTCTTATCGCTCGGTTCTGGTGGTATGACTGCCAAGTCGCACTCACCGACCCTGTCAATATGTTTTAAACAGTCATGAAATGCTTTTTCTAGGCCATTGTAATGATTGGAAATGTTAAAACAGTTCGGAGTCATTATTACAGAAACCTGGCAAAAAGTGCGATTGTTGTACGGCCGTTGTACTCAAATAGGTACTGTTCCAAGAACGATTTCGAACAGATGAGAGACGCAGTGATGCTTTCGAACAGATTCCTTAACTCTGGCAGGCACTGGCCCTAGCGGAACCTATCTACAGTGCTGAAATCTCTTTGAGGTACACGTGGAACACAACGCGCCGTCGACCCAGGGTTACAAAAGTCACCACCCAAAGAGAGAAGTAGATTGTAGGAAGGAAAAAACCACCACCTCATAACTACTTGAAGCTGCGAAATTACCTGCTTCCCGGTAGTAAACTTCAGTCATGTATCTGGAAGGTAACGGATTGGTTGCGCACTTAAGTACGAGTATGCCGTTGCAAACATAATTTAACGAAATGGGTCATCATAGACCACGTGTACCTCAAACAGATTTCAGCATAGCAGACGGGGCCCGCTAGGGCCAGTGCCTACCAGGGTTGTAGAATTTGTTCGAAAGAGTTACCGCGACCCTGGAACGCAAAGGGCACTAGGAGGAACATGGATGGGTTTTAGTCAGTAAGTGTCTGAATCTCCCTTCCGCCAGAGCGGCAGAAATCATTTGATGACTTATTAAGCTTAAAAAATAGGGCTAGCTGCACCGTGGGCCTACCAGCCTCGACACTTCACTTCATACAAGTGTTGGACGATTTATCTGCAAACGTTTTGTGTGCAACATTTTACTTTCTGGGCTGAGTTACGCTACCCAAAAAGTGTACTTCTATTCCAATAGCTAAACAAAAATAAATAAGCAACCGCAGAAAGTGTACCAAAATCAATTTCACCCTTTTAAAAATTCTTTATAGTAATTTTTCTGCCGTTGCATGTCTCAGAAACTTCAAGTTCTTAGGATACATGTAGAATCATGCATCAATTTTATGTATCATGCATTGCATATAGATTTTCTTCTAATAGGTAGGTACTGTAAACAGAAGAATTATTCTAGATGCTTAAATATTACTTCTAAATAGAAATACATTATTTAGATTACCGTCATTCTGCAAAAGCTGAAGGGTAATTTGAGAGGTAAAACTTTGCTTAGCGTTTTAATAAGTCTTGCTTACTGTCCATACTTTCTCCAAAAACATTTGATTAATTTGGTTATAACACGAAGCTCAGATTATCTTGGCGTAAGCCCATTACCGACCGGGCACAAATCCAGACTCCGGGCGTCTACATACAAATTCCTAAAACTCACAGAAGTAACTATTAGCAGTCACCTTAGCGACCATTCGACATGCTTGGAAGATTATGATGACATAGTATTAAATACTTAATTAGCTAAGTATCACTTAGGTCCACGTGAGCGAAGCCGCGGGCAACAGCTAGTATAATAATAAAAGTGAAGAGATTTTTTGTTCGATTGTGTGTTTGTTAAAACACAAACACTAATCTCTGGAACTAACAGTCGGATTTAGAAAATATTTTGTATAATATGAAAGGCAAGTTCATGAGGAATAGTATAGTCTAGGCAATATAAAACCACGCTGCGATCCACCGGAGCAGAGCAGTAATGAAATACAACGGTATGATTAATAACAACAGCTATTGTGTTAATAGGTTTTTCTATGATATTCTCAGTAGCAGCTCGGAGTTAGGATTTGTGCACGGTTTATGGCGATGCGCTCCTCTCTATTATCTGGGACCTAAAGATACCGGCAAACTGTGTGTGTACATTGATACACCTCTGCCTAACCCTTCGGGAAATACAGGCGTGATGGTATGTTATGTGTTCAGGTTAACAATTACCTAACACACGAGCGAAGTTGCGGGGTAAAACTAGTATTAAATAAAAGTATGGATAGTAAATGATTTTCAAAAGGACTAGTGATACCTAACTATGACCGAAATCCAAAGCTCGGATTTAGAAATTCAAATAGCTTTTACATTTTGAACTATAAAAATCACGTGTACCTAACATTTAAATCTAAAAAGGACTCAAAGGGATTAAACATAAAGTCCTTATCGCTAAAGCCTAATAGAGGTCTGTAAATAGGAGTAAAAATCCAGTAATTTCCAGTTCTGTCTGTGAAAGGTCGAGATTTCATCCGCAGTCGTTTTTACAAGTTTTTTTTTAGTCGTTAGTTCAAGAAGCCTTTAGCAAAGCTGTATTAAAGAATAAAATTCTATACACTATTTATATCTTTTTACGATGTTTTTAGAAGATGAAAATTCTGATTGCTGTGATGAATTGGTAGTTGACATCATTAACCATTAATTCTTATTCACAACTTCTTAAAAAATACACTTTATTTTAGCCCTGAACATTCCGCGGGAGACGCTCCGGGCGTTGGGAGCCGCCAGACGACTCCCGGCCACCGTAGACGCGGGTCTGTGGACGGTGAGCAATGGGTAGCTCACCGTCCGTACTTTAACTTAACGACAGACCGTGTCGACGGCGCGTTTGTGTTCCACGCGTCTCAAAGAGATGTCAGCAAACATTCGGAGGGGCCACTAAGGGCCGATGCCTGCCGGGGCTGCGGGTTATTTGAAAGAGATACCGCCCCCGGAACGCAAAGGGCACATGAAGGAACATGGATGGGTTTTAGTCAGTAATAGTCTGACACTATCTCCCGCCCCGCCCAGGGCGGTAAAATAAAAACCCTAAACATTGATTGATTTTCAATTAACAGTAAAATTTGATTTTAAGTTGCTTTGAAATCAATAAATAGTTAACCGATTAAGTTGGTAAGTAAGTGCCGTCACAGTTTACAAACAAAATATATGAAGAAATCGCATTTTGACAGCTGGTAAAAGTATGTCAATTTGATTACGGTGTCATGATTGGTTTTGACTAAAATTAATTAATATTTTTTGATTTTATTTATTTCTCTGTAGTGTTGAATTATTATATGCTGAGGTACAGAGCTCTCCATGTGCGAGTCCAACTCGCACTTTGCTTGTTTTTTCTAATATATCGTGCACCCAGTAATTACCTTTTTTTATATGGAATCATCAAATAACTTCCTCCGCCCTTAGTGTCAGACTTTTACTGACTAAAAATTACCAATTATTAAGGAAGCATTCGTTTCTTAAGACTAATGCACACAGGTAGGTATTCTAATGTTAATATCTAACACCATGCAAGAACATCTTTTCCTAAGGTAATTTTCATTAATAACCCCAAAAACAGCCCCACGTTTACTTCTGTTATTATCTTCAGTAGCGTATCTAACCCAATCAAAATTTATAACTCGTATATCATTTGTCATTTCAATAACAACCTTATCTCTATTACGTAAGGTAGTAAATGGTTTAGGGGGGAAATTAGGCTTATTTTCGCCAATTGCGTGTGGGTTCTCATTTGGCGTGTTCATTACGTTTGCGGTATATTATAATTTTTGTTAATGCACCTCGCTTTTATGTTCTTACCTGCCTGTTTGTATGCAAAGATGAGAATATAATTGAGAACGTGGTTTTTGTCGTTTCTCATCATCACCGTCATCATCATATCAGCTGAACGACGTCCACTGCTGGACATAGGCCTTCCTTAAAGATAGCCACAATGACCGGTCCTGCGCTGCCCGCAACCAGCAATTTCTGGTGACCTTTGCCAGTTGCCAGTCGTTGGTCCACCATCACAACTGTATTTCCAAAGGGAAGGCAGAGGTGTACCAATGTACACCCACAGTTCACCGGTATGTTTTTAGGTCCCATGGAATAGGGGGCGAGTCTATTTCCATCAACCGGGCACCAATCCAAACTCCGAGCTGCTACTCAAAAAATTCATAGAAAAACCCAATAACACTTTTTGCTCGACCTGGGAATCGAACCCAAGACCTCTAGCGTAGCAGTTGCGATTAGGACCACTAGGCCAACGAGGCAGTTAAACTGTAACTTCTTGACAATTCAAAAGTGTCTGTAGGTACATGGTCTAATTAAAATAAACGCTTTGACTCTGATTGTTTATAAAATTAAATATTATGTCCTTTTTAATGTAAAATATTATGTGTCATTCAATAACGAAGGTAAAAATCGTAGTTGCCATTAATATTACTAATAATAAATTCTCATTTACATGGCTACCTCGAAAACGCCGAAAATTGATACCAGACGGGAATAAAATAAATCCTTTAAACAATACCCACTGTTCATAATATTGAGTGCGGCCGTGAATAATGAAGTGGAAAATTAATATTTGAATAATATTACCTTTTGTTCCGTGCGTTTACAATTTAATCGGATTTCTCATATTGAATCAATGACATGTAAAATTAATTATTGAAACAAATTGTATTATTGCCTTTGTTTACTCTTTCTCTTTTAAGAATACTTTGCCCCACACTAGGACCTACCTTACGCTACCCTACTTTCTGTTATATCGTGAGTGCGGTGAAACATAAAAACACAAGTCTATCCAAGAAGTATCGTGTTGCCCAGTTACTGGGTTGTGGAGGTCAGATAGGCAGTCGCTCCATGTAAAACACTGGTATTCAGCTGCATCCGGTTAGACTGGAAGCCGACCCCAACGCAGTTGGGAAAAGGCTAGGCAGATTGATTGACATTTATTTGTTGCGAGCGGGAGACGAACCAGCGACTATTCTAGTCTCCGAGCTACAACTGACAAAAAATCCTTTATACCAAATTTCTTATAGAAAGCCCTAAAAACTTCCGACCCTGGTGCAGGATCCAGCACAGTTCCAGGACATCATACTCAGAAATCGCGCTTGCGACCTTGAGACCAACGGCCCAGTAAAATATGGCACTTCCATTCTTGCCAGGTAAATATGGTAGGGACTTCCTTTCAATAAGGAAAAAGGGAGGGTAAAAACAACTAACCCAATAGATCATTAGTCGGGAAAAAAAAACAAAGAATTTGTGTAAAAGATTTTCCTCGTCGTGACCTTCGTATGCATTTTCAAGGTTAACTGTGTCTGCTGTCCTATTTTTAAATCCACTCTCCCATTTTTTTAAGGACTTTTATTTTGTTAGAATATTCTCTTTTACTCAATGATTGTGACACATAACAACATAACAATATTATTTTGAAGCTATATTAGGAGGATATCAGAAAATGATAAAAAGAATGGCCAAACTGAAAGCATTCATTTTCCTAGCTGTTCTCCTAATACTTTTTCTAAAATAAAAATAGCCTAAGTTACTTCTTATAACACAAGCTATATGCCAGTGAAGAAATTAGCTGGAACAAACAGAGTAGTAGCAGAGCTATTTGTGAAGGACCTCGTCTGGCAAAGCACCTACTACCACCATACCCAAATGGATATGGTGGTAGTAATGTCGCAAATCAGCTTTGCTGTGTTTCGGTTTGAAGGATCCCATATCCTTCAAACCGAAACACAGCAATGTAATTACAGGTACATGAGTCATTTCAACTTTGTCTCAGTGATGACAACGCATTTGCAAGGCCTCTGGTATTGCAGATGTCTATATGCAGCGGTGACCACTTAACATCAGGTGTTTGCCGTCTAATGACACGAAAAAACAACAAAAAAACTCTGACTGACATTTTCTTGGTAAAAGTACTGTGTAAACATTCACATGCAAACACATTTCAACTCACATTTCAATGTGGTATATTCAATTATTTCTATAGATAACAACAACAATTAAGTACGTCCTCCATTTAAACAACAGCGAACTCGTTAAGCTCATATCAGCGTAAACTAGACATACCACATTGAAATGCAGTGAATTATAAACTTAGTCTGGTTGCGTCGTTGACGAATAGTTTTAATTACAAACTACCCTCTCCAAGTTTGTGGAGCTTTGGACATGTTACATTGAATAACGCAGTTAAGAGGGATTGTATATACATTAAGGTTCACACTAAGATTTAATAGGCTATACATTACCAGAATTATCTGACCTCTCATTGTATGGAAAGCTTATGGTATGAGAGCCTTATAAGGTGGCTGTCCTGTTGGTCACGTGGTCGATTTTTTAAATGTTAAAGTCGACTAAGTCTTTCGACCGCCTCCAACCGATCTTAATAACTTACTCTTTGAAAAAATGTATTACACTACATTGTCGGTCGGGAATAAATATAGAATTTTTCCATAACTAATTTCTTAGTGGCAGTAACAAAATTGATAGTTGCTGGTGACATCCCCTTCACAATCCTACCACACTATTCCCGAACCACTGTAACTCCTGACAGCCACCACCAGTGGCCGCTATCAGAAAACATAAAGCTCCACGAGTCCCGGAGAAACGATTCAACTGTCATAGTCCGATTGCTGTGTGTGCAATCGGACTATGAGAGTAAGAGAAGAGTCTTGTGTTTACCCACACACTTGTGCACTATAATGTAACTTACGAATTTGTCTCCGAAATAGAATATTACAATGAGAGGCCAAATTTAACTGGGGATGGTGTGTAACCACTAAAGGTGTTATATTATCTTCTAAATGAGTAATTAACGTCTGTATTAAGTAATTTGGAGGTGAGTTGTTTGGGCTCAAGTATAAAGCTTTGGGCTTCGCTTCTTGACAGATTAATTTTGAGGTGTTTATTTGAAGCCAGAGACGTTAAGCCACTTTTGTGTTGTGACGAACACAAGTCTAATGATTTTTATTTTGTTTCAAATGAACAATTGTATTATATGGTCTTTTAGGGATAGAGAAAATCTTATTAAATGCCTGAAATACTATTTTGTCAACCCTCCTATGTATGTATGGTTAGTTCGATTATGTATAGTTTAGGAGCTAAAGGTTTACATTTCTTAGTGAATTCGAACTTCATTTAAAATTTTATTATGTTTTAATCTATACTTAATATCATCAAGAGGTAAAGTTTGTGAGGTTGAAGGGAGTAATCTCTGGATCTATTGAACGGGTTTGGAAAATTCTTTTACCAATAGAATGCCACGTTATTTGAATATCATAGGCTATATAACATTACGCTACGTATCAAAAGGCATATTTTAACGCGGGTGGAATAATCCACGCCGACGAAGTCGCAGGCAGAAGCTAGTTGGTAATAAACCCTAAAAGTATGAACTAATATCGATACACAACCGTTATATGTGTTTCCATAAGCACTCAAAGAGAGGATTCCAAAATTCTTTGGAAATTATGTAGTCATCATCAACTGCCTAGCCTTTTCCCAACTATGTTGAGGTCGGCTTCCAGTCAAACCGGATGCAGCTGAATATCAGTATTTTACATGGAGCGACTGCCTATCAGACCTCCACAACCCAGTAATGAGTAATACGATACTCTTGGTAAGACTGGTTGTCAGACTTTCGGGCTTCTGACTAACAGTAACGACTGTCAAAGATCTACAAACGGAGGAAACTCGCTATGGTAAATTGTCACCCATCCACAGACCAACCTCGGCAAGCGTGGGTTAACCCAGAAGATCGGTCTATGCGGCTGTAATTATTTAGCCACGAGCTCCTTCCTTGGAAATTATGTAGTAAAGATGATAATGTTTGACGTGTTTTCACTTCAACAAATAATTATGCTCATTGTCACTGGATGCAGGCTACTTCCAATCTTTTGAAAATCTATGGGGCAGACCTATGTCCAGCAGTGGACGTCCTGCGGCTGATATGATGATGGTGATAGTCGCTACAATCTATTTACAAGCTATGGCGTTTAATTTTGAAACCTATGATATCTATATTTAAAATTAAACGCAAATAGTCAATAGCTTGTTTGTTATTCTAAAGGTTTTTGTAAAGTTTATTTATTATTAGAAATAGAATTGTTTTTAGAACAAACTAAGTTTGACATTATTTGCTTAACTGAACATTGGCTAAATGAACATCAAGTAATGTCTATAAATTATGAAAATTATTGTGTAGCTAGCCATTTCAGCCGAAAACGAATGATACATGGCGGATCATTAATATTAATTAAAAATTCAATTAATTCTAAAGAAAGAAAAGATATCATCGGATTATCAGTTGAACACACCATTGAATTGTCCTGTGTTGAGCTTGATAGGCATGTTATAGTATGTGTATACAGACCTCCAAGTTACCAGAATCTATCTGTGTTTGATTCTGTGATGGAAGATGTGTTGAAAAAAGTTAGTTCCTCCAGTAAATCAATCATCATATGTGGCGATTTTAATATAAACTTGTTAGAAAATAACTCTATTAGTATTAGATTATTGAGCCTGTTTAGGTCATTTAATTTGTCAAATGTGTTTATAGAACCAAGTAGAGTGACAGCTTCTTCTGCCACTTGTATTGATAATATATTTTGTAATTGTGATTACTCACATAAAGAAATTGTAAATAAGCTGCCATCTGACCACAGTGGACAAATGATAACGTTTTGCGCCTACATACCTGTACAAAAGATTCAAATAAGGTTTAGGCCAATAACATGTAAAAATTTAGAAAAATTTAATGATTCCTTAGAAAGTAAATTATGTGTTCAGAGTTTTAATAATATTAGTGACCCAAATGAGTTCTATGCCGAGATTTTTTCACTAATAGACGCGCAATTTAATAGCACGTTCCCAATTAAGACTAAAAATATTTATCCAAAGTTTTTATTCAGTGATTGGGCGACTCCTGGCATTCGTAAAAGTAGGGGGAAGTTATTTGAACTATATGGTCTAAAGCAACATTCAATTAATACAAGCTTTCATCAGTATGTTGCAAAATACTCGAAAACTTTCAAAAGTGTGTGTAAAGTAGCTAAATCTCTTTATATTACTAATAAAATAAAATCATCTGATGATAAGATTAATACTACCTGGCAAATAATAAATAATGAAACAGGTAGGAAGAAACAGCGTAATAATAAATTTAGTTTGGAGACTTCACATGGGGTTGTGAACTCTGATGTAGAAGTAGCTCAGGCATTTGAAAACTTTTTTGTTAATATTCCCCTAGTCACAACGGAATCATTAAATTCATCACCTGCACTTTCCGTTGCCCTCCTTAGAAATAATGTAAAGGCATGCCCCTTGGAGTTTAGATTTCAACATACGAATCCCCAGGCTGTTATTAAAACTTTTAAAGATCTTAAAATGAAATCAACAGAAGATCTTTGGGGAATGTCGGTAAAAGTCTGTACATCTATAATAGAAACTATTGCGCCTTATTTAGCTTTCATTTTTAATATAAGCGTGGATCAGGGAGTCTTTCCGGATCTCATGAAACACAGTAAAGTAGTTCCATTATTCAAATCCGGTGAAAGTAAGGAACTTAACAACTATAGACCTGTTTCAATACTGCCAGT
Source organism: Caradrina clavipalpis (assembly GCA_932526535.1). Taxonomy (NCBI): domain Eukaryota; kingdom Metazoa; phylum Arthropoda; class Insecta; order Lepidoptera; family Noctuidae; genus Caradrina; species Caradrina clavipalpis. Next base: position 8,545,644 of record OW052110.1, read on the forward strand.
TCTCAGTAAGGTGTTTGAAAAGCTATTACTCAATCAAATGTTACGTCACTTTAATAAAAATTCCATCTTTCATGACCAACAGTACGGTTTCACCAAAGGGCGTTGTACAACTGACGCCTGTGTCTCCTTGATGAAAAACATTTTTAATGCCTGGGAGGAAGCACAAGATGCCATTGGAATCTTTTGCGACCTCTCCAAAGCGTTCGATTGTGTGGACCATGAGACACTATTATTGAAACTGGAGCACTATGGGATTAGAAACACATCTCTTGATTTAATAAGATCATACTTGAAAAACAGACAGGTAAAAGTTCAAGTGAACGGCGTGAACTCATTGGGGTCTGAAATGACAATGGGCGTTCCTCAAGGTTCGATTTTGGGTCCATTTCTCTTTTTAGCATATATAAATGATTTGCCACAATTACTGCAAACACAACCTAATATGGTATTATTTGCAGATGATACGTCATTAATTTTTAAGATAGACAGACGTTCTAGAACTCTTGACGACGTTAATAACTCTATTCTTCAGGTTCAAAATTGGTTCACGGTAAACAATTTGGTACTAAATGAAAAGAAAACCAAATGTATTAGATTTTCTTTACCAAACGTTAAAAATACCGCATGTGACCTCATACTGAATGGCGAAAAACTGGCTTTTGTTAATAAAACGGTTTTCTTAGGAATCACGCTAGATGAAAAATTACAATGGGGACCACATATAACATCTCTTGCAGGGCGGCTAAGCTCAGCAGCTTTTGCTGTTAGGAAGATTAGACAGTTAACAGATGTCGATACTGCGCGTCTGGTCTATTTTAGCTACTTTCACAGCATTATGTCGTATGGCATTCTACTGTGGGGTCGGGCTGCTGACATTGAATCCATATTTATTTTGCAAAAGAGAGCTGTCAGAGCCATTTATAATCTCCGTCGCTGCGAATCTCTTAGGGAACTATTTAAAAAGATTAATGTTATGACAGTGCCTTGTCAATACATTTACGAAAATATTATGTATGTAAGAAAAAATTTACATCTTTTTGATAAAATAAGTGATAGACATAATTTTAACACTAGAAATAAAGACAAATTAGCTCAACCATTTTTTAGATTGTCCAAAGTACACACATCTTTCATGGGGTACTGTGTTAAATGTTACAATAAAATACCTAATGATATATTAAAATTAAATGAAAGAAAATTTAAAAATTGTATTAAAAGCACACTTTGTAAACAAGCATACTACAAGTTAGAGGATTATATTCAAGATAATAATGCTTGGAAACATGCTGGTCTTGCTCCTTAGGACAATTTTAAGTCTTGACAAAATCAACTGGTTGCTTATTTAATCATAAAACTAATTTGTTTTGACCAATAATTGTTTTTCTCCTCGACATTAATTCAACTTTTGAGTTTGACTCACACACTGATTCGTTGTCTTTGAAATGTTAGAAGTAATCATCTACGATCACAATATTGGCGTTAAATGATATGATTAATTTAGCTTTCATTTCTAATTTGTAGCACTGAGTACGTATTGTAGTACTTTGAGTGACTTTTATTTTTTTATTTTTTTGATTGATCGTTTTGACATTTATATTTTTTTTCTTATGGAATGAATGTAACTATACAACTTATTGTAATACATTGTTTTTTAAAAGAGTATGTATGGAGTTTCTTGCCCGTTCTTCTCCATACGAAACTACCTTTTGGAATGGGCAACTAGATTCAATATTAATGTTTTTTTTTATGTAATGACGTTCAAAAGTGCCTTTTAAGGGCCTAATTGAAATAAATGATTTGACTTTGACTTTGACTTTATCAATAGAAAACTTAATTTAATATCCAATAGAAACTGAAAAGTTGTTAAAATTTATTGCTCATTAAAACAGTTCACTATTTATTTGGAACTTAAGATATTTGCCGTAATGAAGCACACGTTCAAATTATTTGAATAGATTTTCTCAAATTAAATTATCTTAAATATTTAGTTACCACTTATTAAATTCGTCATCTACTATTGTTGTTTGACTTTGACTTAAAATATTTATACAGGGTGACTTTCATTCACCTGCTATCTTTCAGAGGGTGAAAGTACTCATGAATACGTTCTACATTGACTTTTGATTAGGGACCAATGCCGATTAAAAAAAATACATACTGTATATGTGCACTGTAATATAATATATACTGTTCCTTAAAAAAATGCATTGAAACATGGAAAATCATCCTGTATACATCGTTTGTGAAACCTTACTGGAGTTATTCTATCAAAATCTTATTCCAAATTGTATTATAAATCAAAAATGATTCGACAAAAGAAAGTTAGGGTCAGCGAAATTGTTTTAAATGGAATCAGTCCATCAAACTTTCTTCGTCATAAAATAAAATTCGACTGTATTTTCACAAAGGTTAGGTTAAGTATTGCAAGATTGCTTTTTTCGTTTCTCCAGAATATTTTAATACATAGAAGCACCACGGTTTTAAGAATGAGATTGGAATTATTGATTCTCGTGATCAACTCCTTTGATTGAAACTTTTGCTGAGAATTAAAGAAACCATACAATTATATTTTAATGTATGATGATCTCTGCAAGGGTACTCGGGTTTATACGGGGCAGGTCCTTGCCCTAAGCGGAATGTGTTCGAAAGAGTCTCTGTGGTGCTGGAACGAAAAGGGCATTAGGAGGAATACGGCTTTTAGTCAGTAAGAGTCTGACACTCCCGTCCGCTTCGCTCGGATAGGACGAAGTCATTACTCGTATGATTATTTCCCATTATAAAAAAGAGGCCTTTGGGTTACCGAAATATTTTGCCCTGTATAAGAATGATTATTTTTGCCCTGAACATCTTGCATAAGACTATTCGGGACTATACACGTCACAATAGGTATAGCCGTTAACATAAAACTCAACAAATTGTGAATGTTGCCTTATTAACATTCTCACGTTTGATTTTTTTTTTTGGCAAGAAGAAAAAAAAACATGTTTACAAGTTTTAGTTTGTTTTGTTTGTTAAACAAGTTTGCGCCTACTAAAAAAACCCTAAATAAAAAAAATCCCCGATCGATTGTTCCATCGTGTTTCCTAAATATTGTTGTTCGCTCTCGGAACTGTGGGTGATGTCCCGCGAGAGCGACACGCCGGCTGACGCTGAAAACCAGCGCTGTGGTTCCGTGCCTCGTGCACAGGCCACGGCTTTATGCTGAGCGTCAGCCTTTTCGCGCGGTAGTGGCGCATATAGATTATTGTTTTTGTTTTTTTTTTTAAATTTTATTTTTTTGTTGTGCGTCGCTTTCGCGGGAATAAATGGTTTTTCTTTCTTTCTTCTTTCTTTCACCTATTAGCGTAATGTTTTGTGGGTGTTACATTCAGCGCTGTCAGCAATAGTGAATTTTCACACTAAAGAAAGCTGGTTTCCCTGTAATCATTTTTACTCACAGTTACTTCGTTTGATGGTACACTCATACCATCAAACGAAGTAAATTGACATGTGAAAAGACAATTAACAGCTCAGTTAATTGTCTCTCTACACCTCGTAGGTATATGAATATAATATACATGCACGTAATCTTGATCAAAAATTCGTTTATCCAAGATACCCAGTGTGCAAAATATCGTCGTTGGCAAGTCCATAAAGATGTCTTCAGGGTCGGCACAGGGATGTATAGGCCTTCAGAGACACGCTATAAAATCGCGGGAACTCCTTTAGGCTTGTGACATACGAGCAGCATTGAGGAACAACCTTGACTGTTATTTTTTTAAGACATCTATGCCAGGTTGTTTTTTTTTAAGTATTTATTTCTTTACAAACATGGGTATAGTACATAGGTGATATTTTACAGATAGTTCTTCATATTTTACCGTCACATGGGCATGCAAATGTTAACAATTCAATTTTTTTTTTTACTTCCACTATTGTTCCCTTGTATTCTGTTGGGCTTGTGGTTGCACATGAAGTTCTTGATTCGATTCCCACGTCGGGCAACAAGGGTTTTTAGGTGTCATTCGTTCTTTTTGTATATGTTACGGCTAATACCCGAAGTGCGGCTACACCTAGTTTTAGCCGGTTAGAACTAGGTGTAGCCACTTACTCTTGGTTAAACCTAGTACGAGCCGATTGTTTTCGGGTAAAACTAGGTCTAGCCTTCATCATGCCGGCTACAACTAGGTCTAGCCTTCATCATGCCGGCTACAACTAGGTCCAGCCATTCCCTGTTGGATAAAACTAGATGCAAACAAGTTGGAAAAGTAACAGGCGCCTGGCTCACGCGAGACGCGTCGCGCTCGCGCGCCCCTGCCGCCTCACCTCCCGTACACCCGCGTTTGCCCTTGCTCTTTGAGTTTCATCAAGTTTAAGTTGTTCTAATAAATAGTTTATGTTACTTTATAAAAGTGTGATTTATAATTATAATAACATTCTTTAAATTATACCTAATATGCAACTACTTATTGTCTGTTGTTAAAAAAAATGTTCCTGATTGTTCCTATTATATTAAAAATTGTACTCCTAATAATTTGTGTTAATTATAACAATGTGATTTATAAGAATAAAAAAACTCTCTACGTTTCTTTTTATTGGATGTTTTTTTAATATCTAAAAAAGCTCTGCCGATAGCATGCCAGCTACAACTATGTACAGCCAATCCCTGTTAGATAAAACTAAGACACGCGCTGCTGCTGCAGACGCTGTGAGTCACACTCGCTAGTAGACCTGCAGTAGATCAGCAGCACCTGGCGCTAAAAACCTGCAGAGGCGCGTGCCTTGCTATGCCCTCCACCCCGCGCCGCTGCTGCAGATGCTGTGAGTCATGAGTGTGACGCGGGGCGGAAGGCTTGGCGGGACACGCATCTAAGTTTTATCCAACAGGGATTGTCTGGACCTAGTTCTAGCCGGAATGATATCGGATAGACCTAGTTTTATCCAACAGGGAATGGCTGGACCTAGTTGTAGCCGGCATGATGAAGGCTAGACCTAGTTTTACCCGAAAACAATCGGCTCGTACTAGGTTTAACCAAGAGTAAGTGGCTACACCTAGTTCTAACCGGCTGAAACTAGGTGTAGCCGCACTTCGGGTATTAGCCGTAACATATATAATAAATAGTTAGGTTTTCGAGGCATAGTATAAAATTACGCTACGAGTAGTGTTAAATTGGGCTATCTGGATCACAGGAGATCCAGATACCCCAATTTTAACTTCTCGAGAAGTGATTTTGAGTTTTTGAGAACTGATTGTCGTTCTTTCAATAACTTGATCTATTCAGACCGCTTTTCTTAGCAACATCTACAGAACTGATTTCGTTTTCTCTAGAACTGAATCATTCAAACATTTTTGTCTCGATCATTCAAATACGGAGATTCAGATACACACAACTTTAACTACTCGAGAAGCGATTTTTAGTTTTTGAGAACTGATTGTTGTTCTTTTAATAACTTGATCTATTCAAGCCGTTTTTTAGCAACATATACAGAACTGATTTCGTTTTCTCTAGAACTGAATCATTCATCCTTTTTGTCTCGATCATTTAAATACTTACTAAAAAATATCCTCTAAAAATCTGTTTGAGAACTGCGGAACGGACATGTTCATAAATCCTACTACTATTATAAAGGCGAAAGTTTGTAAGTATGGATGTATGGATGTATGGATGTTTGTTACTCTTTCACGCTTAAATGGCTGAATGGATCTGGATGAAATTTGGCACAAAGATAGATTATAGTCTGGAATAACACATAGGCTACTTTTTATCCCGGGAAAATGTACCGTACCCGTAGGATAACACATCAACTGTGACGCGGACGAAGTCGCGGGCAGAAGCTAGTCTTCCATAATACTCAATGATAAATAATTAATCAATTTTTATTATAACTTAACAATACTAGAAACAGTTTACTTCTCGAAAACTGGTGTCTGTTTCTGATTGATACTAATTTAAACATACGGTATACTGAATCAGTTGCTCTCGCTCAGCACGCAGCAATTCTATAAAGTATGTATGATGAGAACTTATCATATCGAGAATTGAAATATATTTATTTATTTATGGGTAATATAATAAGAATAATTATATTCTTACATATCAAGGTATTGTAGTGAATCTTTTAACAAATAAAACAAAATTTATATCTAAGCATTTATTTCTTTAATTCTCTAAATTATTTTGAATTTTTTGAATTAATTCATTTGCGGATTTGTAAATATCATCAAATAATACATGTTTTACGACATGCTGCGCACACAACTCCGCTTTACATTTGCAGAGGGTGTCTTCCCGGTCCATGAAATCTTTGGCATCATATATTTCAATGCGTACAACCTTGAATCCCAGGGCAGGTTTTTTTATAAATGTATACGAAGTCACATTGTTATCTTCACCATTTGGTCTTTTAAGATGCAATCGATCCCCCTTGTTTCTTTCTGAATGTACTGCTTCCATGGGAACAAAGTTGAATAATGGTTCTTCTGAATCCTGAAAAAATAAAATTTAAACAATGAGATATGCATCGCGACAGTTCCAAAGTTGAATCGAGAGAGAAGAAAACAGTGTTCATAATTTTATAATAAGTATTGCGAAACAAATATAGCAATCACGGTACGAGGTGACTTATATACATTAGAAAAAAAGTGGAATATTTATAAGTACGTAGATAAAATTGTGTATTACATATATAACATACACAAAATACAATAAATGTATGTATGTGTAAAAAGTACAATAAAATACTTACCGAATTCATAATTTAACAATTTCTGTCACACACGGCTTACACGTACCAAATATTATTAAAGAATAACAACTAAAGAATAACATACTCTAGTCTGTAGTTTAAAGCTTCATTTTGGAACATTTTTTGTCTTTGTTACTCACCTTTGTACAGTACACCGACACATAGCTACACATTTCCAATAAAACATGGTCTCGCATTGTATATGCTTCCCGTGTAATAATGGTTCAGTTTATACTGGAAAGTTCAGCTTGTTGTGTCGTTGTGTGTGCATTGATTTAGGATTTGAAAATAGACTCACTCCTTATTTAGACTTTGTGTAGACTTAGTAGCGCCAGAGAGGCGTCGGATGCAATCTGAGCCTGCCTGTGTTTACAAATTTCTCTAGTAATAAATTAATAAGTGTCGTACGAATGTACACCCATAGTAATGTATTGTAATGAACGACTTTTTTCATAAATTAAATGCAAAGCAAAACCACGTGAAACTAGTCGTATATTCATTGCGTATTATTGCTACCTTAGCAATATTTTTAGAATTCCGTCGGAGAGGTATCATCCTCGTTGAGCAATGACTAATCTCAAGTTATTCGAACATTGATTAATATAAATCATAAGGAATTAATGTGGACAGAACCCTCATTTGTATAAGTAGTCAAACTTGACATAATTTTCCTTCTGATCATCATTTTTTTACACACACGTATAGGGATGAAATACTAATGCGTTCACACTAATGAAGTATTGGTGCCTATTAATAGAGATGTTAAATTCTATGGTTCAATACTTTCTGCTTAGAGCTGCTAGTAAACACTTCAAGTTACGTACGTGTTTGTGACAGTGCATATACTCATCAAGAAGTATTAGTTTTTCTAGTGAAATAACTATTCAATAACTTCATCATCAAGAAGTATCAGTTTTCGAAACAACTATTCGATAAATTCATCAGTTCATTATGTAAGTATTATTTTAATGTTATTTACTTGTTAAAAGCCTCAATCAATATTGAACACAATATAACATGTTTTTCAACCATTTAAACCGAGTGATTGTGGGTTCGATTCCCACACAGACTAGTTGATATTTGTCTGGTGTGAATATTTTTGTAATACGTTTCTCACTACTATTAATTTAAATGTGATGTGTCTTATCATATAAATTTATCATATAGGTTTATTACTAGCCTTCGAACTATCGACTTCATTCCCAATAACAACATCTTTGGTATTTCAGTTTTAGAATTATAGTTTAAATATCTTAATTAATTAATATAACAATGAATATAATAACCGAAAATTATAATAATATTATATTTATAATTATAATTAATAATATTTATAATTTTTATTAATATATTTTTAATAATAGGTATTTATAATTGTATTTTATAAATCAATTGTCGTAGTTTTTTGTAATGTTTAAACATAGATCAAAAACTTCTATCAACTTAAAATGCTAAAAAATAGTTTTAGATAAAATCTATATTTGAATAGGTTCCACTATCATATGCGTATTTACATCTAAATACAGTGTCAAATACATTATCATGTATTTTTTTCTTTACAGGTCGAAACTTGTAGACGACATTTACCCAACGGACGAGGTGTCATCCGCTGAAGAGCCGGAAAAGAAGCGGGTCGAAAAAAAGAGCACGAAGAAGAGATCTCATCGCTCAGAGCCGTCGAGCAGTGGTGTACGCACCGGCGGCGGCGGTGCCAGCGCTCGCTCCGACCGGGACATTAAGCGGGCTAAAGCCGAGAAAAGGAGCACCGCGGCGGCTCTGTTTGGCTCTGATAGTGAAGATGATCACACTTCTCTTGATAACGAAATCGGTAAAAAAGTACCCCCTTTAACTTCTTATGTAATGAGACGCGTTACGAATGGATATTCGCGCCAATCTAATGCATTAAAACCGGGGACACATTTCATTGAGTTAAAAATATACAAATGTGAGGAAATAGAAAATGTGTCCCCTATGAATAGGTGGCGTCATGCAATTGTTACCGTAAAGAATAGAACAGATATTGATACCGAAAGTTGGCGTCACTTATCTGCTTATTTGAGTGCCATTCGTAAAGAATTTAAAAACTACCCCTCTATGATTATTAATTCTTATAATTAATTAAATAAAACATAATAGCATACATTAATAGCTGTGTAGTTTAACTATGCATAACTACACACATTATATAACTATTATACTATATAACATTTCTAGTAAAACAGTTTTATGATTTATAAAATAAAACTATGTATTCGTTAGGTGTAAGGTTTCTTTTTGAACCCATAACATTTAGATAAATAGTGAAATATTATTGTATAAATATATACATAATAATATATTATTCTTCTTGTTACTTATTAAATAATAAAATATTCTTATAACTTTTTAATTGTTTACAGTTACCCTACATCATGAGGATGAACCCGATAAAATTAATTTTATGTTATGTGAGAAATGCAATTTAAGAATATTAAAACGAAAATTCAAAAATCATACCAGATCTAATTTACATAAGTCGAACTGTCTATTGAGTACCGAATTTGAAAGTATTAAAATAATTGCTACTGCATTTAAGAATAGAATAGTTACATACAGACTAAGTCCACTACAGGAAGACGAGCACCTCACACCAGAGGCGTTCCTGTGCTATTATAAGAATGATATAAATAGAATTATTGAACTATCATTAGCAAAACATAAGTGTATCAAAGTTAATTTTGAGCTATTTGCTTATTTTATTTTACCCAAGTCAGATGAACAACAGCTTAAATCATTTAATACAAAATTTGAAATTGTATGCTGTAGTACAGATATAAATTGTATGATTATTAAAATAATAAATATTTTGGTAGAAAAAATGATTGCATTTGAACACTGCGAGTCCGGTTGGTCATTTTTTAAAGTAAATCATTTAGAAATTAATATAAATAAATATTCACCTATGAAAGGAGGTAGTTATTTAGAATTACCTTCAGTTATAAAAAATACTAAAAGTTGCATAAACATTAAAAATGATGATAAATACTGTTTGTTATGGAGCATCGTAGCTTCGCTGTATCCTGCTAGAAGTAACGTATGTAGAACTACATCCTATCCTCATTTTTCAGAAGTTCTCAATATTGAAGGGATCACATTTCCGCCTACTATTAATGATTTGAAACTTTTAGAGAAACAAAATCCTGATTTAAGTATCAATGTTTACGGACTAGATAAAAAATGTAATGTTACTGGGCCTCTTTATTTGAGTAGTTTAAAGAAAGTTAATCATATAAATTTATTATATATAGAAAAAGAAGAAAAGGGTCATTACTGTCTTATTAAAGATCTCCCACGACTAGTAAGACGTCAAATTACTAAACATAATGGAAAACTAGAGTTTTGTGATTCATGTTTACAGTTTTTTGCAAGTAAGTCTCGATATAATTCGCATAAATGTTCTGAAATTTTAGCAATATTACCAGGTGAAAATAGTAAATTAAAGTTTCAGCACTATGAAAGAAAATTAAAAATTAATTTTATAGTATACGCAGATTTCGAAAGCATATTGTTAGATTGTGATACAAAATCAAGTGTTAATAATACAACTAACATAAAATTGCATCAACCGTCATCTTTTGGTTATTATATTTGCTGTTCTCATGATTGTAGCTTGAATAAATATGTTTGGCATAGAGGTCCAGACTGTATTGAAATATTTATAAAAAACTTAATTAGAGATGTGAAACGAATCTATAGAATATTATCAAATAAAAAGTCTTTGTCTTCATTATCTGAAGAGCAAAGAGACAACTATGATATGGCCAATGTATGTCATATCTGCGAACAGCCTTTATTAGGAGATAAAGTTCTTGATCACGATCATATTACTGGTGAGTATCGCGGCGCAGCGCATACTCATTGTAATTTAACTTACAAAGTATGTCCATTCATTCCAGTAGTTTTTCACAATTTATCTGGATATGATAGTCATCTTTTTATAAAAGAATTAACTAACTATGAGGGCGACATCAAGGTAATACCTAAATCGAAAGAAAAATATATGTCGATAACGAAAAACATCTATTATGAAAAGTTGTCTCGTCACATACAAATAAAATTTATAGATTCATTTCAATTTTTAAGTTGTAGTTTAGATACATTATCAAAATCTTTAACAAAAGAAGAAAATGTACATCTTGCCAGTGAATTCAGAAATTATGATCAATTCGTGTTACTGAAAGAAAAGGGTGTTTTTCCTTACGAGTACATTGATTCGTGGGCTAAATATGATGAAAAGGAGCTTCCAGCTAAATATACATTTTTTAATAGTTTAACATCAGAGCATATAACAGATGCTGAATACCAACGTGCACAAAAAATTTGGAATGTTTTTAAGATTGATACTCTTGGTAGATATAATGACTTATATTTAAAGAGTGATGTATTATTACTTTGTGATATATTTGAAAAATTTAGACAAATGTGCTTGAAATATTACAAATTAGACCCAGCTCATTATGTATCTTCACCTGGCTTAAGTTGGGATGCTATGCTTTTATACACAGGAGTTCAATTAGATTTGATTTCTGATTTGGAAATATACGAATTATTAGAAAATGGAATACGTGGCGGTTTGGCTCAATGTTCACTTCGATATGCCAAATCTAATAACAAATACCTACCAGATTATGACGTAACTGAACCTTCTTCTTTTTTAATATATCTTGATGCTAATAATTTGTACGGGCATGCCATGACCAAAAAGATGCCGATATCAAACTTTTATTTATTAAATGAAAATGAAATATCAAAATTTGATCTGTTTAACGCCGCAGATGATGCAGATTATGGTTATATTTTAGAAGTAGATTTATGTTATCCACATCACTTGCACGATTCTCACAGTGATTTACCTTTTGCGCCCGAAAAAATAATACCTCCAGGCGGAAAAACTTATAAACTAATAGCAAATTTATATGATAAAACCAAATATGTTATTCACTATACAAACTTAAAACAATGCATAAAACATGGATTGATTTTAAAAAAGATCCATCGTATATTAGCTTTTCGTCAAGACTGTTTTCTGAAAAAATACATTGATTTGAATACTCAGTTACGTCAAACATGTAATTCAACATTCGAAAAAGACTTTTTTAAATTACTAAATAATGCTATTTTTGGTAAAACAATTGAAAATAGACGAAAACAAAAAGACGTGAGGTTAATATCACAATGGGCAGACACGAAAAATTTAACGAATAAAAATGTAGGTGCTGAAAAGTTAATTTCAAAACCAAATTTAAAAAACATCTATATATTAAATGAAAATTTTGTAGTTATTCAATTGAATCAGGAAAAAGTAACCTTAGATAGGCCAATATATATTGGTTTTACTGTTTTAGAATATGCAAAACAACATTTGTATCAGTTTCACTATGATTTTATTAAAAATAAGTATAAAAATCAAACAATGCTTTGCTACACAGATACCGATAGTCTACTTTATTATATACATACTAATGATTTTTATGCTGATATTAGTCAAAATATTTCACAATTTGATACTAGTAATTTTTCTGAAGATAACCCTTATGGAATTTTAAAAATGAATGCAAAGGTTCCTGGTTTATTTAAAGACGAACTAGGAGGTGATGTAATTTCTGAATTTGTTGGGCTTAGAGCTAAATTATATTGTATAAGCAGTGTTAAAACACATATAAAGAAAGCAAAAGGCATTACGAAGAATGTAACAAGAAAATTATCATCAGCTAACTACAAGACAGCCTTGTTGAATGACAAGACATATAAACATAAAATGATGATTATAAAATCGATGAAACATGTTCTGTATACCCAAGAAATTAATAAAGTAGCATTAAATAGAAATGATGACAAAAGGCAAATTTTACCAAACCAAATATATACTTTACCTTGGGGGCACTACAAATCTATCAAATGAATTTAAGATTATGTTGTATGTATAACTGCGCTACATTTAATTTAATCTATATTTAAATGTATTTTAATCATTAAGAATGAGAAAAAATATATTATTCATATACAACCTTATATTTTGTTTACTATATTGTAATTATAATTGGATTACATAAATATGGTTATAGTTTAAACATAGATATAAGTACATATTTAGCATATAACATGTTTTATCATACTTAAATAAAATACTTTTTACCTACAAACCTGTTTTTATTTATGTTACCTTTAAAAATAAAATTAAAAAAAGAATATATTAATCTGTGATAAGAATAACATCATTCTTGCAAAGGTGACATACTTGAATTAAATTTATTTTTAATTCGTCCTAATATTTTGCATATTATGTATATATGTGAATGCTAAACAGTATTTGATTTAATCGACAAGATGAAGTTGATCAAGCAACCCATATCCCTAAATGTTAATAATATAAGATTAAGTGACTCTACCCACTACATCAGACATAGCACTTTATTGCCGAATACCATTCGCTGTATAATATGTGGTCCGTCGAACTGTGGTAAAACGAATGTTATGATTAGTTTACTGCTGCATGAAAATGGGCTCAAATTTAGAAATCTGTATCTTTACTCGAAAACTTCTTTTCAACCTAAATACCGTTTCTTGACTGAAGTATTGAGACGAGTACCGCAGGTTAATTTCTACGAGTTCAATGATGATAAAGATGTCATTTCTCCGAGTGAAGCTTTAACAAATTCTGTATTTATTTTCGATGATGTTGCTTGTGAAAATCAAATAAATATCCGCAATTATTTCTGTATGGGTAGACATAAACAAATAGATTGTTTCTATTTATCTCAAACTTATTCAAAAATTCCGAAGCAACTGTTACGAGACAATGTTAATTTTCTTATTATATTCAAACAAGATGATGTAAATTTAAAGCATATTTATGAAGAGAACGTTAGTTCTGATTTACAATGGAAAGAGTTCAGAAATCTTTGTCATACCGTTTGGAGTAAACCTTACAATTTTCTACTTATTAATAAAGAATCATCATTAAATAACGGTAGGTATAGACAGAATTTTGATATGTTTTTTAAATTTGACTGACTGTTTATATGTACATATAAGTAAAAACATGCAAAATTAAATTCAGTATAATTTGATCTTTAGCTTAATACAGGTGTTATAATAGGCACAACATGGAGAAAAATATTAAAATAGAATTAATGAAGTCTGTAGATTCCATAAAGAACAAAATAAAACAAATGAAAAACCAGGAACACTTAATGAACTTGTCACTTGACAAAATGTTAAAACCTGTCACAGATCCCCTTAAAACCCTAGTTGATTCGAACAAAACAATGGAAAAAATACAAAATGTAGAAAATACACACTCTAATTTTGAAGACATGGAATCGGATGACATTAATAATACTAGCTCATCTACAAAGTTTGAAGAATGCTGCGATCCAGAACTGAATTCTATACAGTTCGTTAAAAAGTCTCCCCAGACAGAACTACTGGAAGATTTAGAAATATCATTAGAGGGCTGTGATATCCATGATATTTATGATGGGGTAAATATACCATTTGGAATAAGGAGTGCAAACAAAAAATTACTAATGGGTAATTCAATAGTTTCATTTTCTAAAATAGATAGTGTGAATGATGATAATGTCATTTTAATTAAAGTTGGTGACAAAAGCTACAATTTAACCCCTGGTTTAAAAGAACTCTTACTTCGAAGAAAACCTGATTTGAAACTAATATCGAGCAAAGATAAACTTGTCTATAAAGATATGTTGCATTATACAAATGCACATAAGAGAGATTTCAATCCTAATGGACAAATTAGAGGTGATAAAGGTATAAAATATCGTGAAATAATTAGACCATTGTTTTCTGAATCGTTAAACAATAATATTATCACTAAATTTGGAGGAAGCTTACCAACGCTAAAGAAATACAAAAATAACACTGACTTGGTATATTGGGATGATCCTAACGAACTGGTTGAGAGATTGAAACTATTAATTGCTTCCCGAGATGCTGGTAATACTAACCATGATAATGAAATTTTATCAATAATCGAAGAATTAAAAGAAGCTGATATAATTAAATAATAAATACTCATAATAATATGCTTTTTATTCAGTATAATAGCTGAGTTCAAGACAAGTATACTGAATTGTGAACATGAGCAAAGCTGACGTGGTAAACGAAATTCATAAAAATGCGAGGGTGAACTATCCACGAAGACATGTTATCATGAAAGATATAGATGACTTGTGGCAAGCAGACTTAATTGATATGCAATCAATTTCAAAAGAAAATAAGAATTACAGATATATTCTTGCCGTTATTGATACATTTTCGAAATATGCTTGGGCCTTTCCTATGAGAAGTAAAACCAAAGATGATGTGTGTAACTCTTTCAAAACTTTGTTGGATAAAGGGCGTGTTCCTAAAAATCTGCAAACGGATAATGGAGCTGAATTTTATAATAACAAATTTCAGAAGCTTATGAAATCATATAATATTAACCATTATTCAACCTTCTCAACAAAAAAGGCTTCAATAGTTGAACGATTCATCAGGACATTGAAATCTAAAGTTTATAAGGAATTTAGTTTAAAAGGCAATTACAATTGGATAAATAATACCCTAAATGACGTCATTTACAAATACAATCACACTCACCATCGCACTATTAATGAAATCCCTACTAATGTGGACAATATTAATAAAAAAATGATATTAGAAAGGTATTTAAAGTTGCATAAAAAATATAATTTAAAAAGCAAGTACAAAGTAGGTGATTATGTGCGTATCAGTAAATACAAAGGAACATTTGAAAAAGGTTACACTCCCAACTGGTCAACAGAAATATTTAAAATTCGTAAAATACAAAAAACAACTCCCATAACTTATTTAATTGAAGATACTATCAGAGGTCACCCTATTTTAGGCGCATTTTATACGCAAGAACTTCAAAAAACAAAACATCCTAATGTATATTTAGTTGAGAAAGTTCTTAGAAGAAAAGGTAACAGAGTTTTAGTAAAATGGTTAGGTTTGTCTTCGGCTGAAAGCAGTTGGATTGATAAATCGAATGTAATATTATAAATAATATTAGCAACAAACTTGAATCGATAACTATTTATTAAAGTATTCAAACCGGAATCATCAGTCTTATAATGTGTTTTGGAGAGAGTAGTCTACTCAATTGGCTTATTAATAATTTACCATTTGAATTACACTTACCAGGATATAATTACTGTGGTCCTGGCACTAAATTAATAAAAAGGCTTGCACAAGGAGATAACGGTGTAAATAAATTGGACGAATATTGCAAAGATCACGATATTGCATATCACAAGTCATCAAACTTGAAAGATCGACATAAGGCTGATTTAATTTTGTTAAAAATGGCGAAAGAGCGAGCGTTTGCTTCCGATGCTAGTATAGGCGAAAGACTCGCGGCACGGTTAGTAAGGAAGGCTATGTCAGCAAAAATTAAAACTGGTTCTGGTTTGAGCAAAAAGCGTTTTCCAAAAGTTACATCTGGAAAAGGATTAAAAAGTAAATTAAAAACTGTTATTACAAAAGCAAAAAGACACATAAAAAAATTAAAACCTAAGAGCAAGAAAATGGCTATAGAATTAGCTATTGCTGCTACCAGAGAATTAGCTGATGATTCATCGATTAAGCTCCCTCGTGTTATTCCTATTCCAAAAACTGGGGGAGTACTACCTCTGATTCCTATTTTTGCGGGATTATCAGCGGCGGGAGCTTTAGCAGGCGGTGCAGCTGGTATTGCCAAAACCATAAATGAATTCAAAATGGCTAAAAAGCTGTATGAGGAATCGAGGAGACACAATGAAAAAATGGAAGCTCTATGTATCGGGAAAGGACTACACCTTAAACCACATAAAAGCGGCCTTGGAATTTTCGTATCAAAAGAAAAAAACTAAGATATCGGCTACCCAAACGGGCCTTAACTAACTTTGACATTTTAAAGTATGGAAATAGAATTCCTTATTTTAGAGGTGTCTTTATGAGAGATGAGCTCCCTAAATATCCATATAAAAAAGAATGTGGAGTTATTAATTTAGATAGTTCTAAAAATACTGGTTCTCATTGGGTAGCCTATGCAAAATATAATGATTATGTTGAGTATTTCGATAGTTATGGAAATCTTAAACCTCCAAAGGAATTTATAAAATATGTAGGTTCTAACATTCAATATAATTATGAAAATATACAACGTGATCACCCCTTCAACTGTGGACATCTATGTTTAAATTTCCTAAAGAATTTTTGGTATAATCAAGAAATAAAATAAACAGGCTCATTTAAAAGAGCTCAGTATGCAAGCATGTCTACTACGGTTACCATCTCTGGAAATAAATCAGAACTGGTCTCGTATTTTCAACCACCTCTTCATTTAACTGATAAATACGAGTGCGGTTTACTATACTTTTCAGTATTAAAAACAAGGCCGAATGTGCCCGTTAATAACAGCAGTTTACCAGCTGTAATCAGAATTGAATGTGATCTTGTGTGCGGTTCATATTACAACGGATTACCGACTCATTTTATTCATGAATTCATATCTAATACTGCTTCGAGTCAGTACACAGAAATACCCCAGAACGTTATTTACTTCCCAGTGAACAAAAATATAATTTCATCTATATCTATTAGGATTGTTGATCAACTTGATAACTGTATTAACTTTGGTGAAGAACATATTCAATTGCGCCTTCATTTAAGAAAAACAAAATGATAGTTTATTATAAAAACACTCCTGTGAAAATCAGACGTCTTATTCCATCTACGACCATTAAGGTGCATAGACGTAAGAAAAAAGTCAAGAAATTGAGTGAAGCAAATAAAGCTTTTCTTAAAGCTCTAGGTTTTAAAGTATGAATATACTACAAATTACTGAATTACCTCACTTCGATAGTTCGATTGAAAGCTATGAAGTCCACACATACAATCCCTACACTAACAGCTTTAGAGAAAACGATGAAATCAGAATTCCCATACACCAACAAGACATATACGTGTTACCATCAGCCAGTTCAATTTACGTCGAGGGTCAAGCAAAGTTCTTCGACAAAGATGGAAAACCGATTAAGAAAAATATTACGTTCAGTAACAACCCTGTTATGTTTTTGTTTCAAGATATCCGATACGAAATAAATGGCATTGAAATAGATCGCATTAAAAATTCTGGAATAACGTCGACAATAAAGTCATATGTTTCAATGAATGATGGAGAAAATAAAGTTGCTGCTCTGTGGGGTTGGAACCTAGATGGATTCAAAAGTGATGGTCATTTTAGTGCTATTGTACCTCTTAATAAGATTTTAGGATTTGCGGAGGATTACAATAAAATTGTGATAAATTGTAAACATGAACTTATTTTGAACAGAAGTAACTCTAACTTAAACAGTATCATAGCAACTGATGATATTGCGAATTTTCAAATAGACATACAAAGATTGCAATGGCGTGTACCACATATAAAAGTGTCAGACCGTGAACGACTGACACTACTAAAACACTTGGAGAGAGATAAACCTATTCAAATAGCGTTTCGAAATTGGGATTTATATGAGTATCCTTTGCTCCCTAAAACTACAAAACATTCTTGGTCAGTTAAGACTGCATCGCAATTAGAGAAACCTCGATATGTAATTTTTTGCTTGCAAACCAACAGAAAAAATAATAAAACCAAAGACAGTTCTCTGTTTGATCATTGTGGGGTTACTAACGTAACACTATTTTTGAATTCACAGTATTATCCTTACGAGCCTCTAAGCTTAAATTTTTCTGAGAACAAATACAATATATTATATGAAATGTACGTGAAATTTCGTCAGTCGTATTACAATTGTCCTGCAGACCCCTTGCTTAATTTGGTTGATTTCAAGGAGAAAGCCCCTCTCTTTATTATAGACTGTTCAAGACAAAACGATAGTTTGAAAACAGGCCCCGTAGATGTACGGTTGGAGATTGATTGTTCAGCACCAATACCAGATAACACAACTGGATATTGTTTAATTATTAACGATCGACTTGTGGAATATAAACCTTTAAGTAACATAGTGCGCAGATTATCATGACAGCCATTGTAGATGTTCAAGGTTTTAAAACAGAAACAAATGAATTTATAATTAAAGAATTTGCTGTATTGTTAAATAAACAAATTCAGGTGTTCTTAATTAAGCCACCATTTCCATTTTACGATTTAACGAAACCTGAAATACGACAAGTCAGTTGGATTGAACGTAATAGAAGGATATACTGGAGAGACGGATTTGTGCCCTACTCAAATCATCAGAATTTGATTGTAGATATTTTAAGAGATAAAAGTGTTTACACCAAAGGTTTAGAAAAAGTGTTGTGGCTAAAAAATATTTTGAATAATAATAATAAGAATATAAATAATTTAGAAGATGAAGGTTGTCCTAATTTATTAAGCTTGTACAATAAATATGAACATTCTCATGATGTGTATAGTTGTATTTATCATGATAAAATATGTGCTTTAAAAAATGTAACATGTTTAAATAAATGGTGTATAGATAATAAATTTTTGAAATAAATATTCGCTTCTTTAATTTTAAAATTCTCTATCCCTACCAATTCCCTCAAATGTTAATCATTATAAATTGCTGGCTACAGCAGTACGATATCATTTCACCCTTATAATTATCTGTATGAAGAACTATATAGCGAGTGAGAAAATGTCTCAAAATAAATGTAGCCCTCGTTATGACATGTATAATGCGTATAAAATGCGTGAGATTTCATTTAGACATTATTGGGCAACGGCTAATTCAAGGAGAAGGTTGGTGATGGAAATGGCTGAAGCCGGATTTTTTTATTATGGAAATAGTGTAAATGATAAAGCAGCGTGTTTCTCATGTGGAGGTGTTATAGAAGATTGGGAGATTTACGATGATCCCTGGATGCAACATGCTATACATTTTCCTCAATGTTTTTATTTGAATGCCGTGAAAGGAATATATTATATTAATAACTGTCTGAAACAATTACTCTATTAGAATATGCGCTATTGCATTGTGCTCCGAGTCGGATTATATTTACCCTATTAGAATATATTATGTATTATGTATGTATATTGCACTTAAAATGAGTTAAATTTGTGTACATATTATAGAGATGTCGTGCACCGCAGCCATTTCACTAAGAACATTACAGTGTAAAGGTTCAATTTTTAAATTTATCTCATAAATAAATAACTATATTTATTGATATTAATCTATAATGTCTCAGTCAGTGAAATCTGATTTTGATTGCTACGAGATACTGCCGGGAAATGAAATTTGTTTCATATAAATTGTACAATAGTAGTAACGTAGAACACAAATAAATTGTTAAATTAACATTTTTAGTTTTATTTAATAAAAGACTTGTGAGACCCCTAACACCAATCACACAGTTTTATACTTGAATCATTATCCATTTGGAATGTAATGCAGATCAGAATCTATTTAGGCTATCGTACCAAATATTATTATATTACCCATAAATAAATAAATAAATATAGTTCAATTCTCGATATGATAAGTTCTCATCATACATACTTTATAGAGTTGCTGCGTGCTGAGCGAGAGCAACTGATTCAGTATACCGTATGTTTAAATTAGTATCAATCAGAAACAGACACCAGTTTTCGAGAAGTAAACTGTTTCTAGTATTGTTAAGTTATAATAAAAATTGATTAATTATTTATCATTGAGTATTATGGAAGATTTATGAACATGTCCGTTCCGCAGTTCTCAAACAGATTTTTAGAGGATATTTTTTTAGTAAGTATTTGAATGATCGAGACAAAAAGGATGAATGATTCAGTTCTGTAGATGTTGCTAAAAAACGGCTTGAATAGATCAAGTTATTAAAAGAACAGCAATCAGTTCTCAAAAACTAAAAATCGCTTCTCGAGTAGTTAAAGTTGTGTGTATCTGAATCTTCGTATTTGAATGATCGAGACAAAAATGTTTGAATGATTCAGTTCTAGAGAAAACGAAATCAGTTCTGTAGATGTTGCTAAGAAAAGCGGTCTGAATAGATCAAGTTATTGAAAGAACGACAATCAGTTCTCAAAAACTCAAAATCACTTCTCGAGAAGTTAAAATTGGGGTATCTGGATCTCCTGTGATCCAGATAGCCCAATTTAACACTACTGCTACGACCTACAGGGGTGGAGCAGTGTTTTTAATAATATCTTTGGATGGCAAATAAACCGACAGACGGCCCTCCAGATGTTAAGTGGTCACCGCTCGTTGCCATCCCAGAGACAAAGTTGAATGTCTCATTTGTTTGTAATTACACCAGCAACCATAACCTTCAAACCGGAATACAGCAACGTTGCTTTGCGGCAGAAATAGGTATGGAGGTAGTACTTCCACAGACGAGCTATTTGTTAGTTTTTTGTTAGACGAGTTACTTAATATAGCCAAAAAGCATCTTAAAAGTTAGCAAGTTTGCTAAGCTTCACAGCAATATGTACCAGTAACTAAGCAGCAAGAGTTTTATTTATTCACCTACCACGAATCGGTTAAGAGGTTTTACGACTATCCTCTACCCCGTTAACCCGTTTAACTGAGGCGGTTGCATTTCAAGAGGCTCAAACTTGAATGGTTTCCATACAACATTATTGATGAGATCTGACAATGTTGTATGGATTTGTGACACGATTATGGTCTTCTTAGCGTTTCGATGACAAACTTTATTACAATAAATAAATAAATATACTATTATTATAAATTATACGATACGATTATGGTGGAAGTTTTGAATGAGAATTATAAAGAGTTATAGCTGGGTTGGTGCGTAGTTTTATCCCCCAATTTAATAAAGAGTGGTGTTATACTTTTCACTTGTCTGTTTGTCTATGTGTTTGTCTGTGACACCGTAGCTTTAAAACGGGCGAACCGTTCGAATGCGGTTCACCATTTCAAAAAAAAAAATGTATTATTAACCGTACATTTTTTCGGGATAAAAAGTATTTATGTATTAATCCACACTATAATCTATCTATTTCATTCAGATCCCTTCAGCCGTTTAGGCGTGCAAAAGTAACAATCATACATCCAACTCAATTTATTATTAGTAGGATTAGTAGGATAATAGCCCGGAGTTTGGAAGTTGGCGGTGTGATACCCCTGTGCCACGTAAAGCCGTTGGGCCCGACTGTCATTCGTATATCTTTGACAGCCGTTACTGATAGTCAGAAACCAAGAAGTCTGATGACTAGCCTAGCCAAAAGGTATCGTGTTGCCCAGTTACTGGGTTGTGGAGATCAGATAGGCAGTCGCTCCATGTAAAACACTGGTATTCAGCTGCATCGTGTTAGACTGCAAGCCGACCCCAACTATAAAAGAAAAGGAAAAAGCTAAGCAGACAGATGGAGTAGGATTAGTATGATAGTAGGATAAATAAATAATGTATTAACATAAACATTTGTTTATCATTAAACATAGCAACACCTCACGAAGTACCTTGGCACCAAAATTATAATGTCAAAATTATTGATGCGTGTAAGTACTTAGAAACGTTTAATTATTTAATAGTGAGTAATAACTAGCATTACGTTACTGTTATAATATTTAAATGGGTAAAGGTGATGTTTGACAGCATGACGTTGAAGCGAAATGGATTGATTGAGATGTAAGTCCTTTGTAATGATGTGTGTGAAACCTGAGAGGTTTAACACAGGTGTAAATATTTAAGTACTGCGCAAACGTAGACACTTTCTGCCACGGATACAAAAGACCGAACACCAATGATTTATGATAAACTGCCTCGTTAGCCTAGTGGTTGTAAGCACGACTGCTACGCTAGAGGTCCTGGGTTCGATTCCCAGGTCGAGCAAAAAGTGTTATTGGGTTTTTATATTAAATTCTCAGTAGCAGCTCGGAGTTTGGATTTGTGCCCGGTTAATGGCAATAGGCTCGCCCCCTATTACATGGGACCTAAAATATACCGGCGAACTGTGGGTGTACATTAGTACACCTCTGCCTAACCCTTCGGGGAATACAGGTGTGATGGTATATTTATATTTATTTATATACCAATGACAGCTACTGGGTACAGTTGACGGTTGCTCATTAAGGAGACTGGTGAAGTTCAAACTCCATAATATAAATTGTTTTGCCCCCGTATTCTTTAAAGTAACATATTATTCCACTTAATTAAAATACAAAAAATAAAATGTGGATGGATGTAAAGAAAGATATGAAAGAAAAGGGACTCAGTGATAGTATGACGGTTGACAGGTTGGCATGGAAGAAGAAAACATGTTGCGCCGACCCCAAGTAAAATGGGATAAGGGCAGGAATATGATGAGATGATGATGAAAATACAAAAAATAATAAATAATATTTTTTTTGGATATGTGTGAAAGCAGCGCTCCGACCGCAACGAGGTGGTAAGATCTAAGCTAATGGTTAGGGTTCCAAAGTTTTTTTTTTTACTACTGAAGGTGGCATAAGTACAAGCTAACGGCCAGCCCGCCGCCGCCGGATGAAAAAAAAAGTGAGGAACCTCCTCACTATACGTGCCGTGTCCAAGACGACCGCCTTTTGCATCTGACTCTGGACCTAGCTGTTCAGCGAAAATTTCTCTAGTTTTTGTGAGCCAGTTAATAGATAAATCCAATAACACTTTGCACTACCTATGAACCGAACGCTACACTCTATGCTCACAAGACTAACGGGCTGTACTTACTTGAACATGAGAAATATTTTCTCTTACCAAGCATCTCAGAAGTTTCTAAGCTTTTAAAGTAGTTTTGATAAACAAAAACAAAAGCTAAACAAAACCGATATTATTGTTTACCTAAAATATGTTTCCTTTTATTTATTCTCACAAGTAAATCTAACTCTATTGTATAACAAATAAAGATCATTATTACACAAAATCTAGTTACAGGTTGCCAGGCCAACGCCTTCGAACCCATAACCCGTTCCAGTCAAGCCTTAGGATTTACGCGGCAGATAACCAGCTGATACATTGTTTTTCTCATTTAAACACACCAGTTAACATTGCACCTTATTTATCGAACCACAAAGTTTACATTCCCCTGTCCCGTTCCACAGTACCCTATCGATCTGTAAGCCTGGTAAATGAAAACCAGATGTAGCTAAGTACGTATTTGATATTGAAGTAGTATAATCTCAGACAAGTGGGGGATACGACAAAAAGTGATTGACCTCATTTCGACTGGTCTGCTTCGTTTAGCCCCGACCGGGGGAGATTGGGAAAGAATGGAAATAAATCTTTATACTGAGTACTGTTTCAGTTCAATTTTGTTTGGGAAAAATCTATGGAAGTAGTGCAGTGTAAATCTATTGAAGTCTACGTATTTTGAAAGTAAAATAATGAGTTTGAATTGATTAATTTGTATTTATTTGTACTACTTATAGTAGTTATTACTTTAGACACCTATATTGTCGTCGCATATTTTTAATTATTGAATTATTGTAATACACAATATTGCAAAACATTGCTTTATAATATTAAAAGAAAAAAATTACCAATAAAATTATTCTTCATACGCATTTTTAAAGGAAAGAAGTTGAATGTTTCTTTTCCATTCTTCTCTCTACAAAACTATCTTTTGGAAGTGGCATTTAATTGTTTTATCTTGTAAATAACGACACTTGTCATAATCATCATACCTAGCAATGTTTAAAAAAAACCGGCATACTCGAAAATGTTGGATCAACTGCCTCGTTAGCCTAGTGGTCCTAAGCACGACTGCTACGCTAGAGGTCCTGGGTTCGATTCCCAGGTCGAGCAAAAAGTGGGTTTTTCTATGAAATTCTCAGTAGCGGCTCGGAGTTTGGATTTGTGCCCGATTAATAGCAATAGGCTCGCTCCCTATTTCATGGGACCTAAATATACCGGCGAAATGTGGGTGTACTTTGATACACCTCTGCCTAACCCTTCGGGGAATACAGGCGTGATGGTATATAAATATATTTGTTGGATCAACATATTGCAGCACAAGTATTGTTTGTTTAAAAGCATCTTTAATCCAATTAATTCATTTCCTTTCTTTCATTTTATAATAAACAAAATTTTAAGTCAAAATCAAAATTTTAATCATACCACTGACAGGCACTTTTTAAACGTCAACACAAAAACAAAGACAAACAAAAACAAAAAAGAATCGAATCGAGCTGCCCGAGTTGCTTCCAAAAGCAAAACTTAGTTCAATAGTTTTCTATCAAAGTTCAGAGCTTCGCTTTTGAAACAAAATATCTTCTCCGTACCGTATCATTGATAAACAACTGGAAAGATATCAGAGTTCGAGTTGATAAGTTATCTAGTCATACTTTATAGTGTCCTTTGATGAAGGATCTCGTTTCTTTTGACTCGCTCCTCTAAGAAACTCAACTTATTTAACTTTGTCCTTAGTCTATATTAATATTATAAATAGGTAATATTTTTTGTTTGTTTGTTTGTAACGAATAGACTCCTTAAGTACTGGACCGATTTTAAAATTTTTTTCACCAATAGACAGCTACATTATTTTTGAGTAACATAAGATATATAACATTACGCTAAGACCCACGAGAGCGGAGCAATAATCAAAGGCGTAACTAAACGCGGGTGAAATAAGCCGAAGCTCGGACGAAGCCGCGGGCTGTTTGCTAGTCAGTTATAAAGTTATGAACTAGTTTTTTCTTTACCGACTCCTTGATTGCACTCAATGGAGAATCCCTAGGATTGAGTCTCTTAAGTTGCTTCGTGTAATTTGTTTTTGTTTAAAACACTTTTAAGTCTTGATGGGAATGTAGTTTTCTGTGTTTTTCTTTTTAGCTTATCTTAGTTAATTGTTTTATTTGATTTTGATGCACTAAAAATTACACACACACACACAAATTCAAACTTCGAGGAGCTAATGAGAATTTCATAGAAAAACCCAATAATACATTGCTCGACCTGGGAATCGAAGCCACGATCGCGCTTATGACCACTAGGTTAATGAAGTAGCTTTACGAGGTAGCTTTTAGTGTGGTTTTAAACAATTGATAGTACTCTATTTTATTTTATTCTACGGGATGTGAAAATACGCATCACAAAGCTGTTAACTTAGCATAATTCCCATCAAACTAAGTAACATTTTGCATCCTTTTATATTATTTATTTACACATCCTAATCTATTGTTAACTAATACACAACACTTATAAATCATTAATAACTACAAGGTATGTACAATTCATAAAAGAAACTTTGCAAATTCTTACGCATCAAAAAACTCATTCACATTGCTGAGAAAAATCTTGTTTATTATCCACTCAGAAAGTTATCAAAGATAATTATAATAAATGAATGGAAAAATAATCGTAAATTCACCTTCAGACAATATTCACGGGTGGACGATCAGAAGTTCATTCGTTCACCTCTGTTGTAACATGTAACGTGGTTAAGTGCCAAGTTTTAAGAATTTACTATTCAAAGTCCTGTAATATTTAGTATTTATTTGATTCACTATGCAAACTACTTACTTATGGTGGGTCCACATGACACAGACTTAATACAGACTTCTATTGAATTTTGTCTGTACAACAAATCACTTGCCAAGCATGGACTCGTCGAGCTTCATTGTCTCGGCGCTTTTCTTGTGGTCGCCACTGTTGATTCTGGCTTACAGGAGTTGCAGTGGTTTGGGAACAGTGTGGCGGGCTTGTACAACAAATCAGTACAGACAAATGTCGGTGTACCAGAAAAGTCGGAAGTCTGCATACATGTCTGTGCGATTGTCGGAACAAAACTCATGATTATTGAATTACTTAATTTATTAATTAAAATCGAAGTCTGAACTGATGAAAAGTCTGCACAGACATTTGGTAAAGACCTCTGAGTAAAAATTTTTACTCAGACTTTATAGTCTGTGCAGATATCTGTACAGACAAAAGTCTGTATCGTGTGGACCCACCATTAGAGCTTTATTGAATGACCCTTTATGCTATAAGTACTTAAGAATTAATTGACTGCGCGCTTTGAAAGAGGTGTTTTCAGAAATACTATTCGCTAGAGGTCTTCGGTTCGAATCTTAGGTCAAGCAAAGTGTTTTTGGGTTCAGATCAATAATATCTAGCCCTCTTGTTAGTAAATTTTTCACGAAATAACTTAATTTCAAAATATTACACTGTTATTAAAAATCTGTTATTTTTGCAGTCAATTTGTCTGTCTGTTCGTTCCGGTTAATCTCCGAATTTACTGGACCGTTTTGGACGATTATTTGTTGACAAGTAGCAAATTAAGCTACTTTTATTTTAGAAAAATATTTACGGTCACACATCGCCAAAATTGACCTTCACGCCGACAAAGACAGGCACATAAACTGGTGCTAAATATAATTTCAATTCAACCCTCAAAGGAATTCAAGCGAGGCTACATGATATGACATGTATTCATTGTAATAACATGATACTTGACATCAACTTTAAATATAAATTGTTTCAATGAAACGATGAGATTAATGAAATATTCAGACTGATATTAATTATCACACATAATCTTGTCACATTATGTTTAATTATTTCGAACATTGAATATCAAAAATTATATTAATTAAATAGCTTTAGTTGTTCTCCTTGACTTAACACGTTACTATTATAGGTAAACAAGCCTCTGTCCGCGGCTTCGTCCGTGTCAAGTTTGACATAATTTCCCACGGGAAAGGTAAATTTTTCCGGAATAAAAAGTATCCAATATTATATTTCAGATTACAATCTTTCTCAGTGCCGTGCAGTGCAGTGATAGAAGTAGCAAGTGGGATATAAGTAGCATTAAAAAATATACACGATGTAGGACATCGTGACAAAATTTTACCATGGATTCGGTATATGGCTAAGCCCCATGCTCTCATGATAAACTCCGTTGGTCTCATGGTCGCAAGCGCGTCTTAAGTTCGATTCCCAGGACAGACAAAAGACAAAATAAATTCGTTATGGAAAATCCCAATTACATTAATTAGGATTTTCCATTACGAATTTCTCAGTAGCAGTTTGCAGTTTGAAACTTGGCAGTGTCACACCTCTGTGTCTCGGAAAACGCGTAAAGCCGTTGGTCCCGCGTCTGATCTTCTCGGTTGTATCTGATAGCCGTTCCATCACCGGGGCTGCGGGTTGTTCGAAAGAGATACCGCGCCCCCGGAACGCAAAGGGCACATGAAAGGAACATAGACGGGTTTTAGTCAGTAAAAGTCTGACACTCCCTCCCGCCCCGCCCAGGGCGGGGGAAGTTATTTGATGATTTCCCGACTTTAAAAAAAAAAAAAGCCGTCTCATCAGACTATGAGAGTTAGAGAAGATTAAGTGCACTTGTGTTGCGCACACACTTGTGCACTATAATATCTCTATATACTTGGCTAGTCTCCATTGTGATTAGCTGCCGTGACCGAAATCTGTCTGGAAAATGTTACTAATGTCTTTCTTACATGCTCTCAAGCTACACCACAGGGTGTAAAAAAAACGGTAATTTAAAAAACTAAAAAACCCGAATGCTTTTCTGAGTATTTATGAAAAATCCCTAAAACAAGAAAGTCGTTGTACCCGATTGCACTTAAAATTGTAGCAGTCGGGACCCAGTCGGGACCCATTCGGGACCATCTGCAATGTATACCTATACAGGAAAAATTTTTAACCAGTGCGTAAATTTTGCCATAATAAACTTCAACACGTTTTATTAAACACGTATATTTTATTTTGATATGTCTTAGTACTAAAAAAAAAAGTTATCGCTTACGAAACATGTTTACTTAAGAACCATATTTTATTGTCACTCGGCGCTAGCGCATTCCCCACCCCCTCACCCCAGCCATGCGCCCGGGCGGCGGCCAAGAGTTGTCATTGATAGTATGGCGAATAGATTATGTCCATGTTTTGCTTATTTCAAACTCGGATAAGGATGAAATTTTTTTTAATTTTTTTTTAAACTAAGCACGGAAACGTGTTCTATTACTGACACTGAACTACCAAAAAAAATTTACGCAGTGGTTAAAAACTTATCCTGTATAAGGTATGTGCTCTCAATTCACTAAGCCTCCATTTCTAGAATGGGTCCCGACTGCTACAATTTTAAGTGCAATCGGGTACAACGACTTTCTTGTTTTAGGGATTTTTCATAAATACTCAGAAAAGCAGTCGGGTTTTTTAGTTTTTACCCGACTGCGACAGAAGGAGGGTTATGTTTTTCGAGGGTATGTTTGTATGTATGTATGTATGTATGTATGTATGTATGTATGTATAATTGTTTGGCACGCTCTGCAGGCTGAACGGCTCGATGGATTTTAGCTTGAGAGGTGTCGTTAGATTCGTATTTACTGTGAGAGTGACACTGGGTATATAAAAATAAAAAAAACAAAATGGCGGATTTTTGGCGCCAAATTCAAATGTTTGGCTCCCTCTGCAGGCTGAATGGCTCGATGGATTTTAGCTTGAGAGGTGTCAGTAGATTCGTATTTATTGTAAGAGTGATACTGGGTATATTAATTTCTTTTTTAAAACACTAAAAAAATAAAAAATAAAAAACGGTAATTTAAAAAACTAAAAAACCCGACTGCTATTCTTTAAAAATCCCTAAAACAAGATAAATTGTAGCAGTCGGGACCCATTCGGGACCATTTGCAATGTAATATAGGTATGTGCTCTCAATTCACTAATCCTCCATTTCTAGAATGGGTCCCGACTGCTACAATTTATCTTGTTTTAGGGATTTTTAAAGAATAGCAGTCGGGTTTTTTAGTTTTTTAAATTACCGTTTTTTTAATATGTCTCGTTAGCTTTTTTCATGTTCAATTTTTTGATAAATTAAATTGATAGTTCTTTTTACCCGACTGCGACAGAAGGAGGGTTATGTTTTTCGAGAGTATGTATGTATGTATGTATATATGTATGTATGTATGTATGTATGTATAATTGTTTGGCACGCTCTGCAGCCTGAACGGCTCAATGGATTTTAGCTTGAGAGGTGTCGTTAGATTCGTATTTACTGTGAGAGTGACACTGGGTATATCAAAATAAAAAAATCAATATGGCGGATTTTTGGCGCCAAATTCAAATGTTTGGATCGCTCTGCAGCCTGAACGGCTCGATGGATTTTAGCTTGAGAGGTGTCGTCAGATTCGTATTTACTGTGAGAGTGGCACTGGGTATATCAAAATAAAAAACTACAAAAAAAAATATATAAAATAAAAAACGGTAATTTAAAAAACTAAAAAACCCGACTGCTTTTCTGAGTATTTATGAAAAATCCCTAAAACAAGACAGTCGTTGTACCCGATTGCACTAAAAATTATAGCAGTCGGGACCCATTCTATAAATGGACGCTTAGTGAATTGAGAGCACATACCTATATTACATTGCAGATGGTCCCGAATGGGTCCCGACTGCTATAATTTTTAGTGCAATCGGGTACAACGACTGTCTTGTTTTAGGGATTTTTCATAAATACTCAGAAAAGCAGTCGGGTTTTTTAGTTTTTTAAATTACCGTTTTTTTTTAAATTACCGTTTTTATTTTTTTTTATTTTTTAGTTTTTTATTTTGATATACCCAGTGTCAATGTCACAGTAAATACGAATCTAACAACACCTCTCAAGCTAAAATCCATCGAGCCGTTCAGGCTGCAGAGCCATCCAAACATTTGAATTTGGCGCCAAAAATCCGCCATTTTGTTTTTTTTTATTTTGATATACCCAGTGTCACTCTCACAGTAATTACGATTCTAACGACACCTCTCAAACTAAAATCCATCAAGCCGTTCAGGCTGTAGAGCGTGCCAAACAATTATACATACATACATACATACATACATACTCTCGAAAAACATAACCCTCCTTCTGGCGCAGTCGGGTAAATACGTAGATTATCCATTTCAAAAGTCACTTTCTTTCACTCAAAAAGCAACCTTAAAGCACTGCTTACACGCTGAGCACGATAGATAATTGCAGTGTACCCTCAAAGGTGACGAGTACCACAGGGCCCGGTACGTGCCTCGGCATAGATCGTGCGACCCGGCTCTAATTAACGTGGAGTACCGCCCGCTGTTACACGATGCCAGCCTATAGTTTCTATGTGATTTATTTATGGCAGGTATTCCTAAATAGAGGACCTATCTGTCTACCTCATACCATCACGCTTATATTCCCCGAAGGATTAGGCAGAGGCGTACCAATGTACACCCACAGTTTGCTGGTATATTTAGTTCATTTGTAATAGAGGGCGCGCAAATCCTGACTCCAAGTTTCTACTGTGAACTTTATAGAAAAACCCAATAACATTTTGCTCGACCTGGCAATCGAACCCAAGACTTCTAGCGTAGCTGTCGCGCTTCGGGCTATATTGGTACACCTCTGCCTAATCCTTTGGGGAATGCAGGCGTGATAGTATGACGGTAAATATTAGTTCTGTGAGCGGAAATCGAATCCGCAACACACAGCGGAGGCAATTGCTCAGTCATTGCGCAACTGTGCCAATGCAGTTACGTCTTTGGTTACTATAAACACAGATAGGTAGGTAAATTTTTTTAACTCCTCCGCTAGTCTTTTCTGATTAATTTCATTGCGGGATCCAGGACAGTTGAATCGTTTCTCCGGGACTCGTCGAGCTTCATTGCCTCAGCGCTTTTCTGGCGGTCTCCATTTCTGATTCTGGCTTTCCGGTGTTGCAGTGGCTGGGAATAGGCTTGTCCCATTAAAAAAAAAGGCTCGCCTCCTTTTACATGAGACCTAAACATACCGGCGAACTGTGTATACGTACCATTGAATACCACATTGGTACGTATATACCTCTGTTAAACCCTTTGGGGCACGGAAATCGAATCCGCGACACGCAGCGTTGCAGTTACGTCTTTGGTTACTATAAACTCACATTATACACAAACAGCCAGACGTGGAACCAGTATCTGCTAGGCCATACAAATATTTACACAGCGCAGTAGGCAATCACTCAGGCAGTGCGCCAACGCGGCGTCGCTTCGCACGTAGTGGATTACAATTTGTCTTGCTTCCGACTATAACCTAATCACGCCTTACTAAAGTGATGGAGTATTTTCATTCTTACCCGGCAAGACTTACAACTCACTTTGCAATGTTAATTAGAATCCGCGAGTGTTCGCTCCATCTATGTCGGATCAAGTAATCAAGTGTACAGTCACAAGCATAAATATGTATATACTTAGCAACATTCGAAAGTACAACAATAACATACCATCACGCCGGTATTCCCCGAAGGGTTAGGCAGAGGTGTACCAAATGTACACCCACAGTTTGCCCCAAGACCTCAAGCATAGCAGTCGCGATTAGGACCACTAGGCTAATGGTGCAGTTACATTCGAAAGTAATTTCAGTTTTAAAGATTGATTTAAATGAAAAGATGTACTGGATACTACCATAAAATAAGTCTTATCTCAAAGTAGCAATCGTACATTCACGAGAAAAATGCTTTCAGGCATTTTTTACATGGCTCATGACTGTACCATGTACGCTAACTTGGTGCGTCAGAATTACTTGAAGTTAATTGGTGGGTCTGTTATGTATGATTGCATTACCTACTTGAAGCGGCTGAGGGATTGGCTATTGCGCTGCATGTCGCGGGTTCGTTTCCCGTATGGCACAAATGTTTGTTTGGCTTACAAATATTTGTTCCGGGTCTGGCTATACAGCCAAATAATGAAAAGGAATATTAACTTACATACACTTATGTGTATGTAAGTTATTGTTGTTTTCACATATAGAAGCAACAAGAATATTGTAACCAAGATTTAGTAAAACCCAAAAAGAAAGAAAAAAGTGGCCATGGAGTTTCTTGGTCGTTCTTCTACCTTTTGGAACGAGCAACTAGCTTCAACTTTAAATTGTAACTTCTTGACAGTGCTTAAGGCTTAATTGAAATGAATGCTTTAACATTGATTTGACTTTTACTTTTATGTGTTTGTTAACGCATAAATTTTTAGTGTGGGGTAACTTTAAAAAAATTATTGTACCCAATATTTTCCCATTGTGAGGCAAACCCTCTTCTCATAAAGAGAAGGATTGGCTTTCTTTACGATGTTTCCCTTCACCGATATCAATGACGACAAAGATAAACTAAGAAAGTACATGTGAATTAAAAAAAACACATTAGTACTTGCCCGTGCACAGTTGCAAACCCACAGCCTCGTGCATGAAACTCGGGCACCTAAACCAACGGTCATTACAACGTTGGCCGTTGGTATATTTGTTTTCAGTTCATATTATGTGACACTCCCGGACGAGTAAATTGAGCTACTGTACATATCCATGGGCAAATAATGATGAGTCAAAGATTTTTTTGAAACTGACATTCATTGCCATCATTTTGATGTTTGCATTCACAATTTAAAATGTCGTAAATTAATATACAAAATAAAAGCAGCGATGGTCATTTAATAAGTCCGGGAGTGTACGAGTATATTATTTTTAAGTAAATATTTACTGTTCCTGCAATGGAAATTTCGCTCACATATTTTCATAGTTGCTTTTAATAAAATCCTGGCATGGAAAAAGATAAATAATAATGATTCACGTGCGCAGAAAAAAAACATACAAAATTTAAGAACGCAAACATGAATCCTTAATTCATGTTTGCGTTCTTAAATTTTGTATGTTTTTGAATAAATCTAAGCTAACATATAAAGAGAAATTACAGTGCCATAAGATATTATGTTTTATCGTATACGTAACTTAACTTTTATAACCAAACGCTTTTAAATACACAAAACAGTACCGTAGTTATCTGCCGATGAATAGGTTCAGTCAGCACCAAAAGTACATTAACATTTCAGATTTTTCCTCTCACCTTTCGTCCCAGCCGCCGCGGGACACGCTCCGGGCGTCGGGAGCCGCGAGATGACTCCCAGCCACCGTAGACGCGGGACTGTGGGCGGTGAGCCATGGGTAGCTCACCGTCCGTACGTTAATTAATGACAGGCCGTGTCGACGGCGCGTTCGTGTTCCACGCGCGCCTCAAAGAGATGTCAGCAACATTCAGAGGGGCCCTAAGGGCCGATGCCTGCCGGGGCTGCGGGTTGTTCGAAAGAGATACCGCGCCTCCGGAACGCAAGGGCACATGAAGGAACATAGATGGGTTTTAGTCATTAAAAGTCTGATACTAGTGTGGGAGAAGTGATTTAATGATTGCCCATCCGAAAAAGTTTCTCTAAAAACAAAAACAAAAGAAAGTCGACACAAAAACTTCACAGAATAACAGTCAAAGTAAACAAGTTCTATCAAGCAGCGGCAATCCACGGCAAGGTAGGTCGGTAGTGCAAATTATAATATCATTCCCGCCGGAGAGGAGTGCATACTGCACAAATGCCGCAATTCAAAGTATTCGCACAAATATTTCGAAGAGCGGCCGCGTTATAAACTGAATACCTAACACATGTGGGCCCTACTATGGAAACTACTGAAATGTTTGTTGAATCTTCAAGTTTTTCTTTTTCGACGACGATTTCTTTTGACACCGTGTCATTTCCAGCAACGTATTAATTACTTTTGATTGCTATAACTCACAAATTGAATCATTGACTTTTGAAATATTAGGAGTCATCGTCTACAATCATAATATGGTAAATATGTATGGATATCTACAGTACATACCATCACGCCTGTATAATTCCCGAAGGGTTAGGCAAAGGTGTACCAATGTACACCCACAGTTCGCCGGTATAATTTTTTTAGGACCCATGTAATAGGGGGCTAGCCTATTGGCATTAACCGGGCACAAATCCTTACTCCGAGCTCCCACTGAGCATTTCATAGAAAAACCCAATAACACTTTTTGCTCGACCTGGGAATCGAACCCAGGACCTCTAGCGTAGCAGTCGTGCTTAGAACCACTAGGCTAACGAAGCATAAGCAGCATAGCAAAGCAAGCGCAGCATAGGTATAGTCCATTCAAGCCATTTAAAAAGTAACATTATTTCAATAATGTCTTACCACTTACCACTAGGCCATCACGAAAACCAACACAAGAACAAAGAACACGAATTTTAAAATTCAGACGTTCGAAATTTAAACAGAACGAGTGACAAACAAGGGACTATCGAAACAGCAGTAGCAACGAACTATCGAATGCCTCACGCAAAACAATTTGTATATTGCGAACAGCAACGGATGCCGACGATCCCACCAGCTGCTTTTATACATTATCATTTGCTGGAAAATGTCAACGCTACACGGATATTCTGTGCAAGTGTGACAGAGGTGTAGAATTTATGTTGGGTTTTTAATAAAAAGTGGGTAGTGTGAGTAATGGAAGTAGGAAGAAATACCAGGGTAGGGTAAACGTGAAGACGCTCTCCTACTGGGAGCATTTGTTGGCCTAGTGGTCCAAAGCGCGAGTGCCACGCTTGAGGTCTTGGGTTTGATTTCC
Organism: Caradrina clavipalpis; assembly: GCA_932526535.1. Lineage (NCBI taxonomy): Eukaryota > Metazoa > Arthropoda > Insecta > Lepidoptera > Noctuidae > Caradrina > Caradrina clavipalpis. The sequence goes on from OW052110.1 coordinate 8,580,767, forward strand.
TGGCCGAGCAAAAAGGGTTTATTGGGTTTGTCAACGAAATTCTCAGTAGCAGCTCGGAGTTAGGATTTGTGCCCGGTTTATGTCAATAGGCTAGCGCCCAATTAAATGGGACCCAAATAAACCCGGGAACTGTGGGAGTACATTGGTACACCCTTGGGGGGAATACAATCGTGATGGTGTGTAAGTAATGTACAGTATAGAAAGTACCCACTCACTACTGCGAACACCCGTGACATAATTTGTAAAATCAGTGATGGTGCGCACTTAGTACTCGTACTTCTTCTTTATCGTGTGGGCAGTAAGGTCTAACGACCCCACACACCCTAGTGTCAGAGTTTCTAAACCGCCTCAAGGGCCTCTGACATGGTTACTGATGTCAGTCATGTCCAAGATAAACTTAGAAAGTACATATGAATTAGAAAAAGTCACATTGGTACTTGCCCGTGCCCGGTTGCGAACCCACAACCTCGTGCATGAGAGGCGGGCGACTCGTACTAATAATTATAAATATAAGAGTTTGTGTGGATGGAAGGATGGATGTTTGTTTGTTTGTTACTTTTTCACGCTTAACGGCTGAACGGATTTGGATGAAATTTGGCACTGAGATAGATGTGGAAAAACACAGATACGTACGGTTCTCGTTGGATAATCTATCAAAAACACGGAGGAAGTCGCGGATATAAACTAGTTTCTAATAACTGTGTCACAGCTACACTCATCAATCATTCAATACTCGTCAGTCAGTGAGGTCAGAATTGAGTTCAAAATCGAATCTTAGATTCGATTCCGCATAGTCGTCTGAGACAAAACTAAAATTTATCAGACTGATCTCACATTTATCATGAAGTAGGTACAATTTAGCTTAGTATTTAAAAACGTATTTTTTAAATTTTGACAAAACTCGGTTTATTTCTATGTTAACAAAATAAACCTTATGTTAATCTACGTTAGGTTCATTTTAAAACACTGAAAGCTGCACAATGCCGTCAAAGTTTTTGGTAAATTGTACTTCAGGGGATATAATAGGACCCATGGGTTGCCCTGCCATTGTGCAAGATAAAAGCGTGGTATACAGGTGTATGGGAAAAGTTTACCAAGGACGACCAAACACGGTTTTATTGTTTGACCCATCTACGTTTATAACTGCTGAATAACTATGATCTTAGTCCCACTTACAGTCCGTGCCACGAAAAATGAGACTTGGCGAGTGTCAGTTTAGGGAGCTTGCGCAGGTACTAAGTGTACGAAATAGTTATCCATAATTTGTATATCTATTTAGGGATTTATCGATGACATTGGAATTAAAACAACATACAAAAATTCTTCACAATATTTATTATAAAATAATAAAGTTGGAGGTCAAGTCTCATCTTTCGTGGCACGGACTGTACGCCAAAGTTAATCTAGTGTTAGTTAGTAAACTGGGAAGGCATGTACGTTTCCAGGATCCAAGGCGTGTGGTAAGGGCACACCGGGATGGTTTTTAATCAGTGTAATGTAATGTAATTCTCCAGACCGATTCCGGCCACGGCGGCTAATCTTAGTGCAGACTAGCCTCGTACGCAGGAGATATTATAGTGCGCAAGTGTGTGCGCAAACACAGGTGCACTCCCTCTTCCCTAACTCTCTTGGCCGATGGGACGGCAATCCGACACGACCGGAGAGAGATCAGGCGCAGGACCTACGGGTTTACGTGCTTTCCGAGGCACGGGGGTGTCACACCACCAACTTCCAAACTCCGGGCTGCTACTGAGAAATTCCTAATGGAAAAACCCAATAACACTTTTTGCCCGACTTGGGAATTAAACGGGGACCCCTTGCTCAGCAGTCGCGCTTGCGATCACGAGACCAACGGGGCAGTCAGTAAGAGTCTGACAGACCCCTCTGCTAACCCAGAGCGAGGGACATCCATAAAGATTTTTCAACCAGGAACTAAAAATAAATGTTAGTTGCTATCAGGTGAAAAGGCGCGAGTTTATGTATGTATGTATGTATGTAGGATGTAAGGTGAAACAACAAACTGTTAATTTCAATGGATCCATGTTAGTAACTAACTCAGAGTTAAGTTTTATGAGAAATAGAACGTTAGGAGGTCCTGGGTTCGATTCCCAGGTCGAGCAAAAACTGTTATTGGGTTTTTCTTTGAAATTCTCAGTAGCAGCTCGGAGGTTGGATTTGTGCCTGGTTAATGGCAATAGGCTCGCCCCCTATTACATGGGACCTAAATATACCGGCGAACTTCGGGTGTACATTATTTATTTATTTAAACTTTATGCAACAAAAGTACAAAGGCGGACTTAATGCCTTAGGCATTCTCTACCAGTCAACCAAAGGTGGTGAAGAGATATCATGGCAGGTGCAATCGTAAGAGATTAAAACAATATTTAAACAACAAAAAATAAAAAAAACACAATTCGATTATATAGACAAACTAATTGTACACAAGTACAAAACAACTAAAATTATCCAAACGAAAATATATACATACATACATACATACATAAAACATAACTATATACCTACATACATACATACATAAATACATACATACCTATATAATTAAATACAAATATAAAACACATATCTTATGAAAACAGTAGAGAGGAGGATTATGAGACAACTCTTACTAAACACCTACACACCTTACATTGGTACACCTCTGCCTAAACCTTCGGGGAATACAGGCGTGATAGTATAGGACGTTAGTGATTTAAAAATGGCTGTTCTCTCGCTTTATACGAGTCTCATTGTTACTATCAACAAAGACTTCATTAATTTATAATTTTAACTATGAATAAATAATTAATTATTTTAATTTACGTAGTTTTCAACACTTTCTGCTGGTTATAAAATATGGCTTAAAAAATAAATAATATCTATTTCTAGCTTTTTCAAATAATTTGTAATCCTCAAATACTTTCAAAATGAAGAAAAACCCACAAAACTTTAAACAAGTTGAAGTCATACTAAAATGAATAACTAGCTTGCAAAAACCACAACAAAGTTACATAAATTTTAATGATTAATTTCAATTCTATCTAATGGTGGGTCCACACGATACAGACTTTTGTCTGTACAGATATCTGCACAGACTATAAAGTCTGAGTAAAAATTTTTACTCAGAGGTCTTTACCAAATGTCTGTGCAGACTTTTCATCAGTTCAGACTTCGATTTTAATGAATAAATTAAGTAATTCAATCATGAGTTTTGCTCCGACAATCGTACAGACAAGTACGCAGACTTCCGACTTTTCTGATACACCGACATTTGTCTGTATTGATTTGTTGTACAGACAAAATTCTATAGAAGTCTGTGTTAAGCCTGTGTCGTGTGGCCACCATATAGTTAGGTACGTACTAAGATATTCATTGGTACATTTATCAACAATAGTAGGTAGATGTGGTCAGTAATCCTCTTGTGTCACCGTTGTCATGGTTACCACCTCTGGGGTGTACCCAGTGTCAATTTACAGGGCTTTATTATGTATTGAATAGTTCTGATCTTGATGAATTGTATACCTACCTATATTGAAGGGATTTAACAGTACTACAGTATTGTGAGTTTGAAAAATCGTCCTTATGTTTTCTTGTAATAAGGATTTATATGAACTGCCTCATTAGCCTGGTGGTTCTAAGCGCGACTGCTACGCTAGATGTCTTGGTTCGATTAGATGATTTCCAGGTCGAGCAAAAGGTGTTATTGGGTTTTTCTATGAATTTCAGTAGCAGCTCGGAGTTTGGATTTGTGCCCGGTTAATGGCAATAGACTCGCCCTGTATTACATGGGACCTAAAACATACCGGCGAACTGTGGATGTAAATTGGTACACCTCTGCCTAACCTTTCGAGGAATACAGGCATGATTGTATGTTTGTATGATTTATATCAAGGCGACGATCATTTCATTTCTAAAGGAATTACGCGTTTTCTAGTGTAGTTATTTTAATTAAGGTGCGTCGTCTTTACTTGTAATTTTACTCTCTGAAATTATAATGGATGTTTTCCCGCATTTGAACGATTTGCCTTTAAAAGGAAGGTCAAAGTATTTATTTTAACACAATCATTTACAGGCATTATACGCGTTCTAAAACATGGGTAAGCTTCTATGGAGAAGAGCGAGGAAGAAGCTCTACGGACACTAGGAATGTCCGTGAAGTTTCGTTTCGTTTTACGTGGGGTTTCTCCAAAGTACTATCGAAACAGGGTTAAACTTAAGATTTACAAATGTTTTAGGCTAAGCACATAACAAATATTCAGCCAAAAAAGTGTTATTGGGTTTTTCCATTAGGAATTTCTCAGTAGCAGCCCGGAGTTTGGAAGTTGGTGGTGTCAGTGGTGTGACACCCCCGTGCCTCGGAAAGCACGTAAACCCGTTGGTCCCGGCTGTCATTCGTAGATCTTTGACAGTCGTTACGGATAGTCAGAAGCCAAGAAATCTGCCAACTAGTCTAACCAAGAGGTATCGTGTTGCCCAGCTACTGGGTTGTGGAGGTCAGATAGGCAGTCGCTCCATGTAAAACACTGGTATTCAGCTGCATCCGGTTAGACTGGAAGCCGACCCCAACACAGTTGGGAAAAGGCCAAGCAGATGATGACGTAACAAATATTCGTATGGCCTACTTGCAGTTGATTCAGGTCTGGTTGTTTGCATAAGTAAGCGTGTATGTTTCTTAATACACGTGCAATACAGGAGTAGCTCCTAAAGAGGGGCAACGTTTCTTCTTAAAAGCCTAAAAACGAATAAAAATATTAAATCGCGTTTCACCAGTTGGTAGGTACTTGAAACATAATATACAAACTCATATTATTAAGGTCAACTCACACAAGAAACGACGCGACGCGAAGCGACTGAGCGCGAACATTTAGAGCAGCGTTTGTGTTTGTGAGAGAAGCAATTGTGTCTCTATGTCAGAAAATAAGACAGCATCGCGTCGCGTCTCCTCCCAATGTGAACTGAACCTTAGTGTAATGTACGTAGGATTCATCTTTCCTTAAGAGCCCTTATAATAACGCATACCTTATGGCTCATTAGCTCTTTAGAAATATCTTTAGCACCTTAATGAAGCTCTTGAAATAGTAGGTACTTGAGTTTCACGTGTGCCTTTAGCTATTTGGGCCAAATATGTATAGGTAGGTATACATATTTAGCCAAATGGCTAAAGACGTCGTGTAATGATAATAAAGCTTAAGTTTATGTATATTGGGAAAACAATGTATTACAGTGATGTTACTGGGTTTTATACTACAGCTTGAATAATAATATTCACTTTTCCGGATTTATCAAAATAATTTTTCGAAAATTTACTATTTTTCAAATTTAAAATTGAAATTGATTGATTGATTGATAGATTGATTTGATTATTACGTGATTGGTTTACCAAAATAAACTATAAAATTATTTATTTAAAATTTATGCAACAAAAAACATTATAAAGGCGGATTTAGTGCACTAATATCAGTCAACCAAAGTTGGTGAAGATATAACATTACAGGTGCCAAAAAAAAAAACAATTGACAATTTATAAAGCCTGTAAATGTCTTTTAGACAATATTTTACTTAATTCTCAAACAAAAAGGTCAGTTACAAGACTACTGGATCGTATTTAATTCTCTCTTTCTTATTTATTAATTTATCAAAATCCCAAAGTCCTGTTTCAGTCGTAAGCGCTTCCTAGTATCTCCTAAATTATTAAATGAACAATCTTCTACTGAGATAGTGTTGTGGAGCAGTATAAAGAATTCAAAAGTACTTAACGATTACGCTTTTAAAATTCCCCTTGGCTGTTAGGTACTCGCACCGACGACGGTGAAAGAATTCGTAATTCTTAAATCCATTGCACTAAGTGCTGGATTCGAGCTTTCTTTTTAGGGTAAAACTGGCTGGTTTTTGTTGGAGTTTGTGTAGATTGCGTTACTAATCATCAACGTCATCATAATTATCAGTCAAATGACGTCCACTACTGAATGTAGGTCTACGCTAAATAGTCACAATGACCGGTCCTGCATTTGCATTAATGAGTGAATGCAAAAACAGGGCCAACGGCTTCTTCTTCTTATCGTGTGGGCAGTAAAGTCTAACGACCCCACACACCCTAGTGTCAGAGTTTCTAAACCGCCTCAAGGGCCTCTGACATGGTTACTGATGTCAGTGATGTCCAAGATAAACGGCTTCTCATGCCTTTTGATCTATCCGACCTCCAAAACTCAGTTACTGGGTAACACAATATCCCTGATCAGACTACTGGTGAGACTTTTGAGGTCGCGTCATCCCTTAACGGTTGTGAACAGCCGGGACCAACAGCATTATGTGCTTATCAAAGCATGGGGGTATCACACTACAAACTAGGCGTGTGTAACTCTTTACTGAACCGACTCACTGTTCCGAAACATCATACTGATCTGAAAGATTGGAACTTGAGTAACGTTTTAAATGCATCATTTGGAACACTGGATCACTACTTCGCGAACCGGATGAACGCGAGCGACGTCGCTCTCGCTCGCGAGTGAGAGATTTGAGAGAGACACAAACAAAGTCAAGAGCCGCCACCGCTAGCTAGCGACGAGTGATTCACTGAGTCACTGAGCCACTGAGCGAGATTATGTATCTCGATCAGTGGCTCAGTGACTCAGTAGTGAACCACTTGGTTTTAATATGTATCCCGCTCACTCGCTATCTAGCGGGAAGCGGCTCTAGATTCAATGCACGTAACAATGCCCACTAAGGTGCTTACATATCAAATACTATTAGGTTGTTTTTTGTATGAAATAGGAAACTAGGTAGTTATCATTTTATTTTGACAAAGCTTTTTGAATTGTGTATGTTCGCGCAAATGAACAAACAGCTTCAGTAAAGTATGAAGGGAAATCGATTTTAATCAATTTGTTACAGTTTGCACATTTCTCTAAAAAAAAAAAGATCAACTTTTTGTCATCTAACATTTTTCTGCCTTAGCTTGACAGCGACGCGACGTAAAAGATCATGATTCAAAACAGTTTATGTTTGTATCTTTTGAGCCGGTGCCGATGTTCCAATTGTTCCAAATGAAACATATCAGTGATCCGGAACAGTTGAGTGATACAGATGCAAATGATCCAATCGCAAAAATGATACACTTTGCCCATGCCTACTACAAACGCAATAGCGATGATGATGATGTGATCCGACCGATTTCGGCCATTGCGATTGCTTGAGCTCCGCCGTAGTTGCCATTCGTGTGCTCGCACTAGTACACAGGTGCACTCCTTTTTTTCTCACTCTCGTACTCCAATAGATCGGCATTCCGCCGTAACCTAGAAGAGATCAGGCGCAGGAGCAATAGCTTTACAATCGTTCCGAAGCACGGGGATGTCTCACCCAAATTCCAAACTCCGCGCTGCTACCGAGGAACTCCTAATGGAAAATACCCAAGAACACTTTACTCGACTTCGTCATCGAACCCAGGACCCACGCACATGACCATGAGACCAAAGGGTAGTTAACAGTATACGTGTACGTACTAAGTGTAACAGAAAGGCGTTCGAGTGGCGAATTGAATAGGGTCAATAAAAAATGTCAAAGCGACCGGCCCTTTGAGACATATAATTCAATTTGAAACTAGAAATTTCAGAAGGAAACTTTTATAGGTCGTGTGAACCAATGGGGACTCGTTTTTTATATGTTCGGAAGCGTTGAAGGGGAATTTGTTTTGTTTTTATTGTGTCGTGTGAATTTTTTCGTGGTTTATTGAGGTTTCACGAACTAACAGCGTGTTACGTAGTGGTATATCCATATCAAAGGTACGGATTCTTTTTGTGTTAACAAACCTCATAGCAACATTTTTTTAAATATTCTTATACGCACACATACCATCGCGTCTGTATTCTCCGAAGGGTTAGGCAGAGGTGTACCAATGTATACCCGCAGTTCGCCGGTATGGTTACAAAAATAACATATACATTTAATATCATAATATTATTTTGCATTTACACTGACCTAGCAGCTGCCCGTAACTTTGTTTTCGACGATTATTTTATGCAAAACAACCCACCAAAGTTTCATCAGAATCAGATCAATAGTTTAGAAACGCAAGAGAACAAACATACAAACATTGATACACATAAATTGATAAACATTCATTTTTGTTTCTCTAATAAGATGTCAAATGTCCCATAACTAACTAACAGAATACAAACAGAATCCCAGCAACAGAATCCGGGTTTTTAATTAAATCTCGAATCCTAAGAACAATAACAAATGACTGAAAATATAATTATCCTGCAGTACAATATTACAAGCTATTTTATAGCAGAGCGGAGTTATAAAAACTTAGAACAGACGCTAATAGGGACAATTTATTTTATAGACGCCCTTAAAGCTTTGCCTTCGGTATCAAAGAGGCTGTAAGAAATACGAGAATTCAATTAAGAGGAACAAAAGGTTGACTATTATATAATTTTATACAGTGACTGTATCCTACTTTTATAATAAACGCGAAAGTTTGTAAGGATAGATGGGATAAATATAAATGGTTAAATAAAAATAATAATATACCTACATTATTTCCAATTTCACGAGTTAACATTATCGATTTAATAGGCGAATTAGTTGGTCAGATTTCTACTGACAAAACCTTACGGAGTTCCTCCAAATACCAAAGCAATGGCCAGAGCACGGGAATCGCTCTGTATATTCTCCTCTTTCTAGAACTTATTCGGGGCTGACTTTTTTTTTGTAACGTACCATGCACCGGTAAGCCCAGCGTGAGACGTCCACATCCACCAACAAGGGTTCACCTTATGGGTGGACGACCTGACTAAGACCACAGGAAGAAGCTGCATGCAGGCCGCTTCCAGCCGGTCCTTTTGGAAAGCCTATGTCCAGAAGTGGACGTTCTGCGGCTGATATGATGATGATGATTCATCGTAAGCCGTCGTCTAGGACACACTGCCTTCTTAGCCAAAATAATATATAATTTAGCTGTAATCATATACATTATTGACGGGCCTGTTGGTCTAGTGGTTAGTGGCCCTGACTACTAAGCCGGAGGTCGTGGGTTCGATTCCCACCCAAGGACAAACTTTGTGTGATGAGCATGATTGATTGTTCTATGTCTGGGTGTGATTTATCTATAATATGTATGTATTTATACATTATATAAGTATGTATATCAGTTGTCTGGTTACCATAACACAAGCTCTGCTTAGCTTGGGATTAGATAGCCGTGTGTGAGTTGTCCCAAGATATTTATTTATTTGTTTATTTATTAACAATACTAGCACTCATTGAACAAACGAGGCGACCATTACTTTTCCATTCACATGCTAATTACATACTTTCCCGACACCTGCCGCTAAGTAAACGTACACCTACCGTATAAAGTTAGTTTGAACAGTATTTGATGCGGCATGCACTAAGTGCATCGTTGGTATTCTTGGCTCGCAGTATAAATAGGTCACGGTGTGGTTAAGTATGGAGAAAGTTTCTATCCATTAGTTGTACCTATACAAGTTAGCTGTTACCTTGACTGTGAAAAGGTTAAAATTGTTTGTGTGTTGATATGAATTGATGTGGGTATAGGGGGGTGAGTGTATGGTAGTACATACATCCATACATAACATTACGCCTGTATACTCCGAAGGGTATCAATGTATTCCCACAGTTCACCGGTATGTTTTGGTCCCATGTAAGAGGGGGCGAGCCTATTGCCATTAAATCCTAACTCCGAGCTAAAAAATACATAGAAAAACCCAAAAACACCTCACTCGTCCTGGGAATCGAAACCGAAACCTCGAGCGTAACAGGCGAGCTTAGAACCACTAGGCTAAGAAGACAGTTCAAAGATCAATAGAGTGTTAGTACCTACAGAAAAATCTTAAAAAAAATCTAGTGTTACCAAAGAAATAAAACCTACAACTTAACTATTACACCAATACTAAAACAATGTTCTAATCGAGACCATTAGGTACATCATATAAGTCGAACAATGGCAACTCCATAATACGATAGAATCAGTAATTATATTGTATTGGGCAATAAAACTGCCATTTTATTAATAGGACGACATGTTTTTGACAGGGGTTTTATGTATTATTTATTGATATCCATTGGTATGACCTTTTAGGGTAGACTCATGAAAGTTTATGGTGTGTCACGAAATTAGGGGACATTTGGGAAGGATTTTTGAAGTCAATACTTTTGTAGCCGCGGTGAACGATTTTTGATTTGGCAAAACTTTTGGGTTCGCGTCACACGACTACATCACCAACATGCTGATATATCCGCGTCACCGACATGCTAATGTGTGTGTTTAAGTTCTCACTTCTGTCGGCAGTCCTCATGACTGCTTCTTTTTGGAGTAGGTTAACTTACCGGTTAGGTCTTCCACTATTTCAGACAATTGGTGACAGATTTTTGTCAGGATGAAATGGAACATAATGAATATTATGTATATAAAGTGTGTATACCAAAGCAGATGTCTTAAAAAAAGTCAGTCCTACTAAACTGGAACGACTGAACGACTCAATAATAATAATACATGCATGTTATTATCCCGCTTCAGGGCAGTAAGACCTATTCTCATATAGGGAAGGCAAAATTCAAATCATTTATTTCAATTAGACCATTTACAGGCACTTTTGAATTGCCAGGAAGTTACAGTTAAAGTTGAAGCCAGTTGCTTGTTCCAAAACGTAGGTCTCCATGGAGAAGAACGAGCAAGAAACTCCACGGACACTCTTTTTTTTCAATTTGGTTTTTAAAAAATCTTGGTTACAAAATTGTAGTTGCTTCTATATGTGAAAACAATGAAGGTGAATATAAAACAATAAAATATAATAATAATGCATGGCATAACAAAAGGGATGAGTACTGACTGCCATGCTTACTCAAGGCGGATTAGCGATTAAGACTTATATTAGTACAAGTCTAGGTCTCCTCATGATATTTATCTATACCGATGTACATACATAATTATGAAATGAAAAACCCACATCTACCTACTTACCCGGTGACAAACCCGCAATCTTATACAAGTGAGGCGGGCTCCTAAACAGCTGTGCCATCACGACTTCCATTTTATAACTATCGTTTAACTTATTTAACTTCAAACGATTTTAAATTCTATTCCATTGAATAATGAAACGAGTATCAGCCAGCACCGAGTACAAATTACATCCTATATAAAGAGCTTGGCTTGCCCTTAAGAGCTTAAGGCGGGTTTACGATCGACCCGCGATAAATCCATTTAATGCCCATATCGACAGCTAATACCCAACGCTGTACAAGCTGTAGTGTGCTTGCAATGTAAGCGGGAAGCGGTAAAACTCCCGTCCTAGCTAACCACTATTTTAAACATGAAAGTTTGAATGAATGGATGCTTTTTACTCAATCACGTCAGAATGGTTGAATGGATCTGGATGAAATTTAGCATAGATATAGATTATAGTCTGGAATAGTATAAAGGCCAGTTTTTACCTCGGAAAACCGTACGATTCCTGTGGGATTATGTAAAAATAGATAACTTATACTTTCCAAAAGTAAAAGTCGTTTAAAGGTTTTTGTAGTTATTTGCAAAGTTCTCAAATGGAGACCACGCAGTCCTTCAGCGTAGGACGCCCACCCACAAGGTGGACGGATAACCTGATAAAGACTGCAGAAAAGCGCTAGACGCAGGCCGTTTCCAACCAGTCCTTTTAGAAATCCATGGGGGAGACCTATGTCTAGCAGTGGACGTCTTGCGGCTGATATGATGATCCGTTCATGTAGCGAAGTGTTGTGCTTTTTTGCACCTTACATACCTATGTCTACTGCACTGTTGATTCTGGCTTACAGAAGTTGCAGTAGTTTGGGAACAATGTCCGCAACAATGTCGCAAAAAAAAAAGAAAAATACCTATGTCTAGATAACCTAAAAGAAAACTCTTTTCAGTCCAGTTTATAAGTCAATTGCTATCCGCTTCTGCGTCAACTCCACCCGTTCGGTACCGCTTTCTGAACGTAACCTCTTAAATTTTATGGGCCTTTACTGTTTACAAAATGGCACCGTTAAAGTCTAACTGACATAAACAAAAATGTTTTGTGTTACAATACGACGTAGTAATTTGATATTTTATTTTGTAACAGATTTGCAGACCTATTGAAAAGGAAGGAACAAAAGATTTGAAGATTAAATGGGTTGTAATTTAAATTATGACTGACCTAAAAGGTTAAAGCTGCAATGTGAGATATAATGTTAAAGCAGTCCTTTATGAACATCATTTTCAATGGTTGTAAAAAAAAAAAATTAATAAACCCCCGACACAAAATCCTAAGTCTCTTTAAAAAAGTAAAAAAATAAAATACGTCGCGTTGGGGGACCGATGTTGCATTTAAGGTACGACCGTCCGAAGCGGTCCCCCAACGCGACGTATTTTTTGTTTTTACTTTTTCACCCCTCTTTTTGCGTCGGGGGTTAAAAAGAGTGTATTTTCGAAAAAGATAGTAAAGCCATAATATACCCTCCTTACACCAAATATGTTTTACTCCCAGGTATGGCGCAAGCTCATTACCAACCGGCATAAATCCAGACTCAAGGCGCCTACAGACAAATTTCTAAAACCCACTGTCGTAAGTATAAGCAGTCACCTTAGCAACCATTCGACTTGGTTGGAAGATAATGATGACATAGTATTTAATACTTAATTAGGTAAGTTGGTAGGAAATATGAGTGATAATGAGTTAGAGTCGTTTATGGAAAATTCGTCAGAGAAGGAAAAGCATAGGGATGAGTCAAATCCAGCAATTTTCCGTGACCTTACCAGATCATCGGTCCACCTCGTGAAAGGCTTTCCCACACTGCGCCTTCCAGTGCGTGGTCACTACTCGAAAGCCTTACGACCCCAACGGCCGTCTGCTCTACGAGCTTTGTCCCCTGCCTATTGCTATGTGGCAATAACTCTCAAAATGGCGAAATTCATGTGAATTTCACCATTTTGAGAGCTATGTCAGTTACCATAGTTAACCTCAAGCTTATCTCAAGCTTACTTCATTTAAATTGAGGAAGAGAGACTTTTGCAGAATATCATTGCTTACTATCTAAGATTGATAAATAACGCTCGTATTTTGGTGTACCGAAGGTTGAAAGTTGCTGCTAAAAACGGCGTAAAAAATAAGATGTGAAAAATAATCAAAGTAGGTAGTTACCTTTGCTAATTAGGTAGGCACCGCTTTTGTTTTAAAGATGCAAGGCTACACACAAGGCCTAGCTAAAGAATATAAGAATAAAAATAATACGAACAAAATAAAAGTTTATTTTACAACCTACATTGCACCGGCTGTTACTTCCATGTATCAACGCTATTTTGTACCTTAAAATAAAGCTATAGAGTTTCTTTTCAAATAAGCCACAGTTTCCAAGTCTTTTGCTACTCAATTTCACCAAGGTTCTACCTCCAAGTCCGAGAAACTCATTATAAGTTTCTGCTTCAGCAGGCAAAGGTCTAAATTTTTATAATACTTTGCAAACTATTTTTGAGTTTTTTATCTCGGTTCTGTTGTATTGTTTGTGTACTCATTGTTAGGAACCTTTGTTGTTATTTTCCGGTACCGCAATTTTTCTAAACAAAAAAAAAAAGAATGAGAATTCTTTATTTGAATATCGAATCGAAACTTCAAATTGGATAGACCACACCACTAGATTAAATCACGACGTACTTTTTATGAGTTGTCAAAACGCGATTCCCACATAGATTTTGTATGACAATACTAAACAATACTCCTCAATACATTAACTATTTATTTATTTCAAAGCAACTAAAAATCACATTATATACCTAGTTATGCAAAAAAATTTCGGGTTATCGGGGCTAAAATAAGTTGTTCTTTTTTGTGAAATTGTGTCTTGGAATTATTAGTTAATGGTGTCTACTACCTACCCAGTTCATGGAATTCATTAAAATTTTGTTTGTTTTAGTATTACTTAGAAGTAGGCAGATCAAAATCTGAAAATTTAAATTCCTCTAATTGGCTAAAGATACTCACGATTTGACTAGATTCTATCGTGGCTTTGTTTGCCTTCCGCAAACAAAGCCACGATTCAAGTAGGTACTTTTATCAAAAAGTATATCCTATTGTACGGAAGATGTTTTTTTTTTTTTTAATCTAAACTAATAGTCAATATCGAGGGTATAGTGCTAAAACCCAATAAGTGACAAAAAATCAAAAATTGCTTTTTTGGTCCATCTTAATGCGTTTTTTGCGCTCTTTACAGTGGTGTAATCAAATAAGCAGATTTTACAGTATCAAGCAAATTACATGATTTAATAACCCAATAAAGTGCCTATGTTTAGCCATAACGGAAAAACCAAAACACAATAAAGTGTGTTGACTTTCTAAATGCTATTGTTGTTTTAAGGTTAAACCACATAAAAGGATTTATTTGCTTTAAGTATTTATACTTTTCATTTAAAATTTCATCAAGGCATATGGCAATACCCATTATTCATATTTATTGGGTTTTAGCTTTAGTTAACTGAACAAGAAAACATACAAAAAAATAAAAACTAAAACCAAATAAAAATACTTATCGGGTTTTACTGTTAAATTATATTTCGAAATAAACAGTTAATATTTAGTTATTTGGTATTTGCTTATTTCGTGTACCGACTTTCTTTAAACCTTGTTTGAGGAAGAACCCAATAAATCATGTTTTACCAGGTTTTACCCACAATAAATACGCTATTGTTGACAGTTTGCGACCAGCTTCGTACAAGAGCACGTGCCACGCGAGTATTTTTTTAAATTATTCTATTTAGTGCAGATTATTTGGGTTGAACACTTCGATTGGTGAACGAGGAAGACGACTTGTACGTGCATTAGCTTGCAGGAAATCCTCATGGAGTGCCTCCGCCTCAGGGAAGGCGGAGTGGTATGTCGGACACCTACTGATTAAAACCCTAGAGTATTCTTTTAACTACCATTGGCCGGGACACGGGTATCGCTCTGAGCACCCCAGCAGGTATTGGCCTGCCACCACCACAAAAATCGGACCCCATCCCATAATGGGGCTCGATTTGTGGTGGCTCACGCCATCGGCCACACTAACTCCAGAAAAGGCGCGCGGGGAACACTACGCTCGATTTACTCTCGGGCCTGTCTCTGTTCAGGCGACGGACCGACCCCCAGTCCGCAGCCCGCAGGCCCCATTTCATAGTAGATCACCGGGCACCTTGAAATGAGGCCTGTGGGCAGCGGACTGTGGGTCGGTCCGCCGCCCGAACCGCCTGGTGCGTCCGCTCTTGGTGGGATAGGAGGAAGTAGCCTCCATCTCCCATTTTACCGCCTCCTTGGCGGCCACCACCTTCTCACAGAAGAATGCGATGGCGTCCCAAGCACTCTAACTCCCAACAATGGATAGAACAACGTCCGGAGCGAGAGGCTACACGCAGTTGTCGCGATATGCGACCCGGCCAAGTACAACGATACAAGTACTTCCCAAAGCACCCGTGTCCAAAAAGCACCTGCGTCAACCGGAAGGTAAGGGCATCATGACACCTCTCCAGCCACTTTTTCCATACGCTGCCGTTGTTCCGTGCCCTGCGCTGGGTCGCCCAAGTCGATCCTCCCATTCCGCCACCAGGATCTGGCGGAGCTCTGCTCTTTGTGCCTCGTACTCTCGAGCCCATGATCCCTACGTAGAGCCTCCGGCAGGTACATGCCCCATCGAGATTGGGCAACAACAGTGCGAGAGCAGCCGTCGTGCCCATTTATTGGGGGCCAGGGAAAACATGGATTCTCTGATTTTTGCAGGCCACGAATCCTTCCAACGATTTTTGCGACCCCAGCTGTCACCAGTATTGTCGCTAGCCGGTGTGAGTTCCCCCGTGCCGTCACCAGTATGTCATCAGCATAAGAAATGACGCCGACGCTGTGGAGAAACACACTGCGCAAGACCCAGTATTAACCGATGTTCCACAGAGGCGGGCCAGAACCGATCCCTGTGGAACACCACACGTCATCTCTCGCCGACCCCATCTTTCCTGGCCCGGGTATAGAGAGGCCAGTCAACTGACTACCCTCTCTGAAAGGCCCTGACTATACGGCAGATCGGCAAGGGAAGGTAGGCACCTTAAGATAAAAGAGCGCCTCCCTGATGCAACTCCAGGGCGTTAAAGGTGAAGTGTTGAAGGCGTTGGCGATGTCCATGTGAGACACCGCCGAGACAACCTCACCCCGGGATACTGCTTCATCCACAAGGACACCGGCGCCCCCGGCGAAAACCAAACTGATTGTCCGCCAGGTCCGCCCCTTATTCCTCAGGTGTCGGACGAGGCGGTCTGCAATTATTATTCTTTAAAACAGTTTGCCCACCTCGTCCAACAACACGACGGGGCGGTATGCGGACGGTGAGTCGGCCGGGTGCCCCGCCTTCTTAAGCAGGACCAGCTTACTGGTTTTTCAGCGGATTGGAAACTGGCCCCACTCCAAACATGCGTTTTAGAGCCCCGTAATTCGGGGCCAAAGAGCCCCCAGGGCGAAGACCCATACACGACCTGGTATGCCGTCGGTTCCCGGAGCGGTGTTTTTGGCCTATAGCTTTTCGACCTATCGGTGCGACGCAGTTTTTCTCCACGTCCTGCTTTTAAAAGCGACGAGGAGTAAATAAATCTTCGCTTTTTTGTTTAATTTCTACTAAATAAATTGATAAAAGTACAATAAATATTTTATTTGTTTTGAGGTAAAACCCAATAAGTCGGTACCCAGTACAACTTAAAAAATTTGTATTAAAAAAACATACCACTTAAAAATTTAAAAGTTCTTTTTAATATTAATTGAATTTATACGCTTTTAGGAAAAATAATAATAAAAAATATTTTATTTATATTTCATAAATATTTTTGTCCTTGAACCTTTAGCATTGAATATCTCGAAAGTAACAATTTCATACTTATTGGGTTTTAGCACTATACCCTCGATATAATAAAGCTGAAAACTGTTTCATGATGATGACAGCCAGATTCATGAGGAATAATCTATGCTACTCGTATATAACACCACGCTACAACTCACGGGAGCGCAGCAGTAACCAAAGACGTCACTTATCGCGGGTGACAAAAACCAGACAAACGATAGTAAACATAAAATATAATTTCCACAAAGATACGAGAGATATGTTATTGAAAATAACAGAAGTGCAACAAAATATCAAAGAGAACTACAAAACAGGTGATATAAAACTGTCTCAAGATATCACGCTGAAGTTTTTGCGTCGCTTGCTCTATAATGTTCGGTAAAAGGGAATTCTTTGAAATCCGCGTCACTGTGACACATAACATATAAACTAAGAAGGTAAATCACAAAATAAACAAGTGACCAACTTATTAAAAGCACCGATCACTGTAAGATGTCCCCTGCCGTGATATTGGCACTATTGCCTTGTCAATTTGTCTTGCACTCAAAAGGCAATAGTGCCAACATCACGGAAGGGGACATCTAAGGGTGAACGGTGTGTAAACATGAAATTGTTGCTATGTTTAGGGGAGGCTTATGTCCAGCAGTGGATGATGTAAACATGTATTACAAAATACTTGATGGTTATTTTAGGGTTAGGTAGGTAGAAAAATGCCAACGGGACTCAAATTCCAGTTTAAAATCCAGGAGTGTAAATACTTATGAATATGAATATTTTTTCCTAGGGGGCTAACTATGAAATGTAAAAATAAGTTTGCTACTCTTCAACAAAAATGAACGCTCATAACCCCTGAAAAATGGTTAGTAAACTAGAAGTCAGCCTGTGTGTACTGTGACGGTTAATTTACAAAATATGTAGTTTTACGAGTATTCTAAACACTCAGTCAAATTCCTTTTTGGAACACGAACGTAAAAAAAAAGAAACATTTAGTTTTTTTTTTATATGGGACACTTGTTTGGCCACACTCTTGTCATTCCCATGCAACTTAAAGTTGCAATTAATTGTTTAATAAATACGTCTATGTCATCAATGTATATGGAGTCCTATACATGAAGTGAGGCTGCGGGTTGTTCGAAAGAGATACCGCGCCCCCGGAACGCAAAGGGCACAAGAAGGAACATGGATGGGTTTTATTCAGTAAAAGTCTGACACTAAGGGCGGGGGAAGTCAATTGATGATATACCACGGGGAAAAAAAAATGTGCTCAGATATACTCATGGACTACCTCCGTCGCGGGGGTGACGGAAGGGCATAGACTCTTACATAAAACCACCGCAGTGTTCCACCTCTGCCTATGGTTGGGGATGCGGGATTAGCATAAGCATTTACCGCTCCTCCGAGAGGATAACCCGGTATCTTCATCACATCCAGAAGGTAATTACAGTAACTACATTATTATGTGATGTTATTGTGCGCACAGTGATCCTTCTTTGATTTCGTATGCTACGGTTTCCAGTGGACATTCCGAGGTAAAACTTGAGTGAAAATTACAAATACGATTGCAGCAGTTTTCTTCTCAACATCTTTGAATGGACCAGGGTGTTTCTTTTTAACTTGGAAAATATTCTCTTTGAACACCGTACTGTGTTCTGGCTTTTATTTTCTGCTTTAGAAGGAAAAATTATTGGATTGACCTACTTATAAATATTTTACTTGTACCTGGTGGATGGCGATGCTCAAACTTTTACTATGAAATCTTAATAAAACACACTTAAGAGCGTGTATACAGAAAGTGGGCAACGTCGCAAATAGCTGTCAAATATTTCGCTGTTTAGATTAATTTGTCATTATTACTGTATGAAAATAAGAAATATGGCTAACTAATGAACTAGAATATTGATTATGAAATGCAATAATTAATATCGGTAACACCGAATATTTAGTTTTAGATGTATAAAAGTATTTGGAAACTTTACAAATGCCTTTTTTGTACTTAAAATGGTTACAACATCAAATTCAGTGTTTTAATTGCAATTCATGATTAATATTCTAGTTCATTAGTTAGCCATATTTCTTAATCAAAACTGGGAAATATTTGACAGCTGTTTGCGACGTTGCCAACTTTCTGTATACGCGCTCTTAACGAAGCCAGATCTGTCATCTTTTTATCATTATTTTGAGTAACTTCTGTTTACGTAGATATTTAAAGTCAGATCAAACTTTTATTTACGCTTGCATGTTTTTAATGCGAATGAGCAGGTACTGCTGTATGCTCGATTTCATAAACAGTGATTTTGCACATCAAGAACAAAGTCCTCGCAATAATTCTTGCTTAATTTTACTAAGTTCAATCGGGAGTATATAATATGTATGCCTTTTACACGCAGTATGATACCTACTGCTTCAACTAAACTGCCTTGTTAGCCTAGAAATCCTAAGCGCGACTGCTACGCTAAAGGTGTTGAGTTCGATTCCCAGGTCGAGCAAAGTGTTATTGGGTTTTCTATGAAAGTCTCAGTAGCAGCTCAGAGTTAGGATTTGTGCCCGGTTAATGGCAAAAGACTCGCCCCGTATTACATACCTAAACACACCGGCAAACTGTGAGGTACATTGTTACTGCTCTGCCTAACCCTTCGGGGAAATACAGGCGTGATGGTATGTTGTGAAAAATACTAGACTTACCAGGATAAAAAATTTTGCTACCAATTTCAAAACACTCTTAGTCTGGACGTCCTAAGTAGGACAATGCTGTTGAGGTAGACCGCGGCAACGAAGTCAGTAGTGTGACAATCTAATCACTTTTGCGGGGGAAACGTGGCCAGGGACCGCGTCATAGTGGGAGAAAGAGGCGAATTCCCAGCTGGAGGACACAAAATAAGCTAACAAAAATAACGGGCTTCCAAATTAATAAACATAATGAAATATATATATTTCTTTTTAAAGGGAATGTTGTTTCTTAGCACCTTTTTTATTGACGTTAATAACGTTTACGTTATTATTATTGTTTCTTTGTTAACATACCACAGGTCATCTGTCAAATAGGTTCACTGAAAAACTTTGTTTTATATAACTTAACATCATTTATTTCGATTTTGTAAATGTGAGTACCATGGAGCAACTTATTATATTTTTTCTCTTAAGTTACTATTTGTTGGACATTAAGGGCAAGGCGGTTGAGAGCTTTGTCATGCTCACTTAAATGTCTCGCTGACGGTGGCGCGTGCATTGGATCGTTCAGTTCCCTCCAAGATGGTTGAGCTGAACGGTGCTGATGCACGCGTCATGTTCGTGAACGGGCGCCGTCAATTGGGATTGGTCATCTCTTATCTGCCATGGCCTACATCTTTATTAGTATTATTTGATTGTTTAATATTCACCTTCATTGTTTTCACATATAGAAGCAACATGAATATTGTAACCAAGATTTTGTAAAACCAAATTGAGGAAAAGGAGTGTCCATGGAGTTTCTTGCTCGTTCTTCTCCATAGAGATCTACGCTTTGGAACGAGCAACTAGCTTCAACTTTAAACTGTAACTTCTTGACATTCAAAAGTGCCTGTAAATGGTCTAATTGAAATAAATGATTTGAATTTGAATTTGAATTTGAACAGCTTTTCCTAACAAAAGTGCAAGAAATCAAAATACGTGGAACAGCAGATTTTGTGCCAGGGTAATAGTCACTTCTATCCCTATTATAATAGGTTGTTCGTAGAAATCACTTCCACCTGGTATGTTAGTTTATAGTTACAGATTTAAAACTTGTTTTTGAAACTCCTTAACTACTTCGCCTTACCTTTGAAGCTTTCAAAAGGATCAGTGAGCTTTACAAATGTGTTTGTAAGTACCTATATTTGTAAACACACCTGAGTCGTTCTTTCTACCGACAATGAAACGATGTTTTTCTGTTTTTTTTTTGGTTTTTGAACTATCTATAATTGTGTTTTCTGTGTGGGATTTAAAAAAAACTGCATCTGTATTTCATTAGGACCAATTAAAGTTTCCTTTCTGGCTAATATTGTTTTTTTTTTTTAATGTTAGTTTTTAAAGAAATAATGTGACAAAGTGGCCTTTTTCTGTAGAGACTACATTTCAGTTTACCACTCTGTCACGCCATTTTGCGGAAAACAAACGTATAAAATATGTTGGTTAGGGAACATGAAAAATGACATAATATTAATAGATAAGAAAAATATGGATGTTTATTCGAACCGAATTAAAAAACCGTTTATTATTAATACTCCAACGAGATGCCATAATAAGACCAAGGACAGACTATTGTCGGTAGAAAAGTAGATCGACCCGCCTACGGAATATGACAATTTCCTACTATGTGGCAATTTAACAAAGAAGAATTTTTAAATCAAGTTTTTTGCCAGAAAACTGAAAATTCCTAGAACAGACTAAACTGGACGAGTTCACTGAAAATTTAATTTCAAACTTATACTGTATTCCTGGTATACCTGAAAATGTTGAGTACAAAACTCAACATTTTCAGGTACCAGGAATACAGAAATTGTAAAGACTACAAATTCTAAAATACCTTTGAAAAATGCAAAGCTATTAATGCTCCGTACTACGATTTTCAGCTTAAACACTGAACGCCAGTAAATCATTGGGGTAGATCGTTCGGTACCTACTTAATTCCGCTCGTGCAAAACAGATAAAATTGCTTCAATGAACATTTGTTTTAAGAGCGCTTCCTTTGTTTTAAATGCCTTGGCTAGAAGATCACGTCTTTACATAAACATTACGCTTGTATTATTTAAAGGAGCCAGCAGAGGTGGGTTATTAATGTCACAAGTACACCACACTATTTCATTTCATTACTGCAACTCCTGAAAGCCAGAATCAACAGTCGTGTCAACCAGAAACTAGAAAAGCGCCGAGGCAATGAAGCTCGATGAGCCCCGGAGAAACGTTTTAAGTGTCTTGGATTCTGCAATTACATTAATTTAAAAAAAATAACAACATCATAAGTAAAGTAGATCGCTGGATGGAGGCATCACAGGATCGGTAATTATGGCTATATTTAGTTCGGGGATGCCTATGTTCAGCAGTGAATGTCGTTCGGCTGTCAAGATGATGATGATGACAGAAAGATGGGCAGACCTGGAACAACGGGTTTTCGTTGTTTGTGTATGTGAGTTTATGTTTGTAAACGCACACACGATAAAGGAAAAATTCCTAGTGTAGGTTACAACAAAACAAAAAATTGCTATCGTATATTAACAGATCCCGAACAACACTTCCAAAAAAAGACTACAATATTTCAAATACCTTGGATCCTGAAAAATATCTACTACACCTTCTACGAAAGAGAAATGTAAAAAAAACTAATTGCTTTTGTAGAGGGAACCGTAAATTGCTATAACGAACGGCTGGTCTCGATCACGTCGAGTATTTTTTGTAAAGTTTTCCAATATAGTAGTGCATCCAGCGGGCTATGTACATGTTTCCTAGTTTGCGGTTTTTACGAAAAACTTTTACTGCAATTGGCTCGGAGCAAAAAACTGATGCAATTACTTAATTAAATTGACATTTTCGAGTTTGAGATGGCTTGCTTGCTTGGCTGCATGTAATGACTGCTCTTTGACGTAGGTACTGAATGTTTTATTTAAAAATATATAGTTTCCACCTTTTTTTTTAGGATGAGAAATTATCATATTACTTTTTCTTGCGACGTCAGCGTGGTTTATTTTAATCATGTTAAGTTTCATCTTTGGTAACTGCTCCGGTACCGTGTTTTGTAGCATGATGTTATATAGCCTATTTTACTTAGGAATATTGTGGCTATCGGTTCACGAGTTTCGGAGCTTATTCGGTACAAAAAATTAAAAATCTTTTTTTATCGGAATAATACTATATAGCTAGCTATTTTTGTTTTTTGACCCCGCCGTGTCCTTTGTCTTTGTCACTGATCCGCTCCTGTTAGTAGTAGCGTAATGTTTTATGCATATAAACCTTCCTCTAGAATCACTCTATCTATTTATGAAAACCGCATTCAAATTCGTTGCGACTTTGTTTTATCATATTAAGAAATTCTATTCTATTTTTAAATATACCATTCTAAGGTAGGTAGTAAGTAGCATTTAGGTCTCGTAAAGGACAAACTTTGTTTGCTTGTATCTTTTTTTCTGTGCTATTACGTTTTTTCTATTTTATTTGCGAAGTTTCTTCTTAAAATTTATTCTTAGTACCTACATATATTCTGTGCACTCAAACCCGAATTTTGAAAGGAGTTTTTCCATACAAAACCAGTCAGACAGTATTTTTATTCCACGAATAAAAAACTTATACTAGGAATAAAATATAGGCAAAATTCGAGTAACGTCGAAACACAAAGGGGAATGCTATGACGTGTTCTGGGAACTGCTCTGGCCGAACTTGCTACCGGGCACGGGGTGCCATATTGTAGGTTATTCAATTACTTACTTTTGAAGTTTCTCTTGGACATGACAGACATCGCCGAAGGATTTTTTTTTTGCCCGGGATTTCGGCCGCGTTAATGTCTAAATATATTATGAGACTGCGTCGTTAGCCTAGTGGTCGTAAACACGACTACTACGCTAGATGTCATGGGTTCGATTCCCAGGTGGAGCAAAAAGTGTTATTGGGTTTTTCTATGAAAATTCTCAGTAGCAGCTCGGAGTTTGGATTTGTGCCCGGTTAATGGCAACAGGCTCGCCCCCTATTACATGGGACCTAAATATACCGGCGAACTGTGGGTGTACACTGGAATCCTTCGGGGAATACAGGCGTGATGATATATATAAATATTTTTATATTATGAGACTATTATATCTTATGAAATTATGAGAGTAAAAAGTAACCTATGTTCTTACTTGAAGTTCTAATTTACCCCGTAGGTAAAAAACAACAAAATCGATTTAGTGGTTCAGTTGCGAAAGCGTAACAGACAAACCGATAGAGTTATTTTTGTATATAATATCAAGTATATGTGTACATACAGAAAACCGAAAACATACAGGCGAAGTGTGCGTGTACATTGGTACGCCTCTACCTAACCCTTAGGGGAATACAGGCGTGTTGGTATGTTAAGTAAGGATGTGAGTCTTATTTTATCTTCAAGCAAGCGTAGTGATCCAAGCACATCCCTTCTTTGTATGAGAAGACGTCTTTGGCCTATAGAGGAATAACAGGCTGGTACTATTAAATAATACAATAGGTATACAGTATATATACTGAAAACAAAAAGTTATTTTAAAAAATAGAATAAGTTAAATTAAAAAGTAGAATTCTCTATTGTACTAGTGTTCGTCGTCTGTTTTTGATATGCTCCCTTCTTTGTTTTATCTTTGCTTTGAATCAAGAATAACTGGTCGCTCGAGGAGTTTCTCTGTCTTATAAATAGAAAACAAAGAAAATAGGAATTGTAGTAGTAACTGAAATAGGTTTTTTGTTCCATTTCATCTGCTGCTGCTGTCAGTTGGGATTGGTCATCTCTTGACTGCCATGGCTTACATCTTTATTATAATTTTGTTATTTTTTATATTCACCTTCATTGTTTTCACATATTTATAGAAGCAACAAGAATATTGTAACCAAGTTTTTGTAAAAACCAAATTGAATGAAAAGAGTGTCCATGGAGTTTCTTGCTCGTTCTTCTCCATAGAGACCTACGTTTTGGAACGAGCAACTAGCTTCAATATTAAACTGTAACTTCTTGACAATTCAAAAGTGCCTGTAAATGGTGTAATTGAAATAAATGCTTTGATTTTGATTTTGATTTGGTGTTTATTTTTGTAGTGTAAGAGCTGTTTCGCACTATGTCCGATCCGAATACGATCCGAACCCGATCTGAATCCGTGAAAATATTTAAGGAAAGAAATCAGATGACGGAGATCAGTGCGTAAATTGCCATAGAAATAGTACTACGGACCATATTTTCACGGGTCCAGATCGGATTCGGATCGGACGTAGTGCGAAACCGCTGTTATAGTGTGGGGTGTGTAACGGGGTGCAAAAGGACACATCACATAGCTGTTCTTATTGGAATGTTTTAGTGGTATAAGGCTCTAGACAGACGGAATGTATCTATACTGTATTTTCCAGACCGATTCCGGCAACTGCGGCTAATCTCAATTCGGACTAGTCAAGTACGCAAGAGATATTATAGTGCACAAGTGTGTGTGCAAACACAGGTGCACTCCCTCATAACCTGAGGGGACGTCAATCTGACACAATCGGGGAGAGATCAGGCGCAGAACCAATAGCTTTACGTGATATCCGAGGAACGAGGGTGTCGCACTACCAACTTCCAAACTCCGGGGTGCTACTGAGAAATTCGTTAGCGCGTTTGTGCTAGGCCTATGTATTTAATTCAAAACAAGAATTATAACAACCAACCAACCAACCAACCAACCAACCAATTATAATAACCTTTATTTATTTTCTTGTACCTTTTTTTAGTCCTGCAAGATAATTTTATTAAAAGAAACATCTTTTTCAACGTAATCTTTCCACAGCTCACTTATTTTCTTTTCAAATGCGTACGTTATAAGTGATTCTCAGTATTCTGAACACATTACCGATACGGGTACAATTATTTATTATGTATAGATTTACGTGTACAAAGAAAATTGTATTTTTACATCTTGTACTCAAATACAATTTAGAAACGCGAGTTTTCATGTAGCATTTTGACTAATTCTTTTGCCAGCATCGATATATTCCTTTTGATGGGTCGTTAGTTTTATTTCTGTGTTGGGCAAAATGTGTTTGGATTTTTCCATTAAGAACTCTCACTTGTAGCTCGGAGTTTGAAAGTAGTGTAACACCCTCAAATCTCGGAACAGTTGGTCCTGAGCCTGACCTCTCCTCGGTGTCGTAAGTTTTTTTGAAGTGAAAACTTCTTTAGCGGCGTTGTGCACTTTTTTTGGAATGGGTAAAAAATGTTAAACTCGCGTCAGGACACGTGACCCTGATCGAAAATTCGTAAGCGGCGGTGTGCACTTGTTTTGGAATGGGTAAAAAATGTTAAACTCGCGTCAGGACACGTGACTTGAATTGTCATATTTGTGTACGTCTTTAGCGTTTTCACTTCTGCCGGCACTCCCGGAGTGCAACGCGTCGTTTTTTTTTTAAACGTTGCCCCACACTAAGAACTTCTCCTGTATCGTGGGTGCGTTTACAAACATAAAAACTCACATTCACAAATAGCCAGACCCTGATGCTGCCTCAAAGATTTTAATTTAATAAGCGGCTGTAGAATCAAATCAGAATCACTTCAGTAAAACATAGATGGTGTTGACATAAAATGATTTAATCCGATCAGTACAACAACGGTCAAAAATACAGGCGTGTCTCCTCAATAACACGACACGGGAAAACTCTAATAATCTTTAATTGACAGTACCTTGACATCTGACGTTACACAACTTCGCTGAGTCCGCGTCCGCCGTCCGTCGCCGCAACGGCTGTCCAGGGGGGTGCAATGGATTGCCAATATCGGCACCATTGCGCCTCCTACAGGCGAACATCGGCCACTGCGCCCGCGCCGCCGACTCCCGGCCACCGTAGACGCGGGTCTGTGGACGGTGAGCAATGGGTAGTTCACCGTCCGTACGTTAATTAACGACAGACCGTGTCGACGGCGCGTTCGTGTTCCACGCGCGCCTCAAAGAGATGTCAGCAATTTGGAAGGGGCCACTAAGGGCCAATGCCTGCCGGGGCTGCGGGTTGTTCGAAAGAGATACCACGCCCCCGGAACGCAAAGGGCACACGAAGGAACATAGATGGTTTTTAGTCAGTAAAAGTTTGACACTAATTCATTTGATGATTTCCCATCTTCGTTCGGCATAACTATAAAAATGTTAATTTTACTATTTTACATTTTACTTTAGAAACTTAGAGTGAAATCATTTGGCATTCCCCTAACCAATTAATGGGACTTTTACTATTACTATCACCGTTATATCCAAGGGGAGGTCAATAAATGGCGTCCTTCCGGATTGCACAAATAAATATTTGTGCCAACTCCGGTCCCGAAGGTCACGCGGCCAAAACAGGGTAACACAAATACCGTTAAAATAATACAGGAGGTCCTCGTTTGTAGGGTGTTAGTAATTGGGAGGTGATTCTTAGAAAACTCTTTTGACATTGACTTATTTACTTATTTTTGGGTTTTTCTATGAATTTCTCAGTAGCATCTCGGAGTTAGGATTGGTACCCGGTTAATGGCAATAGGCCACATGGGATCTAAAACATACCGGCGAACTGTGGGTGTACATTGGTACACCTCTTCCTAAGCCTTCGGGGAATACAAGCGTGATTATATGTATGTGTGTTTTATTTTAGGTACATCGTGTTTACTTACTATAACTATTGAATAATGTACTTGTAAAATATATTTTTATAATAGAGTTTCTTACCCTTTCATTTCCACATGTAACTATCTTTTGGAATGGGCAACTAGATTCAATACTATAAATTCTTTTCTCATGTAATTGACGTTCAAATCTCTCCAATAGATCAAAGCGTATTAACGTTTTTTAAAACCTGTTCCCCTAGAAATTTCTCCAATAGCGTGGGTGCGTTTACAAAAATATAAACTCACACATTCGCCCATCCAGATCCGGAACAACTAATTATGTAGGATGTGCAAACATTTGTTCGCGTGGGAACAGAAACAGCATTACGCAATCACTCGTACAATTTTTTTTAATTCCTTTTTTATCATTTAATTGCAAATAAGGCGACGGCCAACCCGATGATAAATGGTCACCGCTGACTATAAACATCTGCAATACCACAGCACCTGACAGCATTTACAAATGCGATGCCATCTTAGAGACAAAATGGCAAAGTCTCATGTGCCACTGATGTGCCTGTAATTACACCGGCACCCATACCCCTCAAACCGGAACACAGCAACGCTGCTTTGCGGCAGAAACAGTTATGGAGGCAGTACTTCGGACGAGTTCCTTCCCAAAGAGCTCTTCCACAACTAAATTCATTGTAAAACTTTCCGCATCATGTGCTCCACAGCGTGACGTCATAAAGGCACCAAGTCATAAACAAAGTCACCACTCTTCTTAATAATGATAGAGGAAACTACCTACTCTCAATCAAAACTTAGACCCTCTTCAAGTTCTCACATTTATCCATAACTCATTTTATACAAGGTGCAGTTCTGCATCCAAAGTCAAATTTCAGGTGGATGTCATAAAAGTCATTAATAACATGTCATACTATCACGCCTGTATTCCCCGCAGGGTTAGACAGAGGTGTACTAATGCACACCCACAGTTCGCCGGTAAGTTATGTGCCATGTAATGGGGGCGAGCCTTTTGCCATTAACTGAACACAAATCTTAACTCCGAGCTGCTACAGAGAATTTAATAGAATAACACCTAGGAATCGAACCCAAGACCTCTAGCGTAGCAGTAGCGCTTAGGATTACTAGGCTAACGAAATATTTTTCCTTTTTTTAATTGTTAATTCCTATGCCTTTTGCCTGACCAGCGGCAAGATGGCTACGACGAGAACGAAAATAAAAATTTAAAAAAAAATGTTCAGAATCACTAGCGTACCTGTATAAATTTGACAAGGATGGAAAACTACATCTAGTATAAGTTTCTATTGAATTTGCGGCAAATAAGGAAATAGTTGTATTTCATGCGAAGACAAGCTAGTTGTACTAGCAAGTCGACTAGTTTACTAACTACTAAGTTTTACAACATAGATTAAGTGATTTAGTTATAAGCTTGTTCGCAAGTCTTAGTTCGAAGTTGTAACGGGCTTGAGCGTATGAGAATACTTTAAACTTCTTTGTTTCGTACAAGCTTTGCAAAGTTTTCCTTTTATTTACATGTTGGTGTAATGTATCAAATGCTGCGTTGTTTTATGCGCATAATATACATATATCGGATTTTTAAATATATTTGAAGTCTTTTTTGAATCGTGTTGAATTATATCTTTGATTACTGCTCCGCTCTCGCGTGTCCTATCGTGATGTAATATAGCTTATAATTGTTCTTCATGAATCTGGCTATCATACACAATTATCTATCTTAATAAAGGTAAATAGTTTTTTTGTTTGTTCATTTGGTTAAATGCGCTAATCCCTGGAACTAAAAGTCGGATTGGATTTTTTTTTTTTTTGGATAGTCATTTTTTAAAAGAAATAGTAAGCTATCATATAACATTAAATAGGCTGTAACTTCACGCTAAAATCTACGGAGGCGAAGCATTAGCTAAAGGTTTAATAAAACCACGAGGATGAAGTCCAATAAAACAATAAAATATAATTACTATAAAAGAAAACCAATAAAATATAATAACGAAAACTTGAAAATTTTGAAAACCGAATTTCCCAAAAAAAATGGCCGCCAGCAATAAAGTCTGCTACACACAAACAAGCGATAGATCACCGACAAACTACATAGAACACAATTTATACGTAGTACGCAGTTTGGTGGCGTGATAAACACCCGATGAAGGCAATTAAGGTGTCGACAGAATGCTTGCGTCGCGGTTTTGTTCGGTATAAAAGTTCGTGTGTAGCGAAGGAACGCGTGCGAACGTTTCTGAAGGTTTCACATGTACTTAGCCGAGTAGATAGTGTGGTGACGAGGTTATAGTCGTCAGCTGTTTTGTTGGAAGTGTGGAGTTGATCTAACTATAATTAGATAGGTACCAAATAGAAAAGAGTGTCCGTGGAGTTTTCTTACTCGTTCTTCTCCATGAAGGCCCACCTAAATCTTGGAAGTGCTTCAAGTTTCTGATTAAAAGGCCGACTTCTTCACTGTTAAAAAGTATCTGTGCGTGGTCTTATTTAAATTAATGCTCTGAATTATTTTGTTGAACAATTTCCAGGCTGGTGACTGTCGTGATATATAAAAAAAAAACTATACAGCGTGTAACGGAAAGGGTATATCCATACAAACGGGGTTAAGAGTGTATCCGGTACTGAGTCTCTATACAAAATTTCAGCTCAAAAGCAATAACTTTGAAAATGCATAATATTTTTTTAATTTCGGCAGTTTATTCAGTTTAACGAACTTGTCAGGAGAAACAAGTCTTTTACGGAGTTGTTTCTTAGTGTGTAGTGTGTAGTTCATTGACACCGATCAGCTGACTTAGTGTAATGATGTGTAGAATCCAATTCGAAACTTTTGGTTTTTTGTTTAAATGTTGCTTAACTTTATAATTTTGTGAGTACCTATAGGTATTAAAAAAATGTTGCTATGTGGTTTGTTAACACCAAAAGAATCCGTACCTTTGATATGTATACCCTTTCCGTAACACGTTGTATATATATATATATATAAAATATACCATAACGCCTGTATTCCCCAAAGGGTTAGGCAGAGGTGTACCGATGTGATCCAAACTCCGAGCTGCCACTGAAAATTTCAGAGAAAAACCCAATAACACTTTTTGCTCGACCTGGGAATTGAACCCAGGACCTCTAGCGTAGCAGTCGCACTCAGGACCACTAGGCCAACGAGGCAGTTACTGTCGTGATGTACTATCGAATTTCGAAAACGGCGGTCACTGTCTAGAGACTAGCCAAGTCCGCAGGATATATTTTAGTGCACTCCCTCTCCCCTAACTCATTCATTCGTATTGCAGTCCCTCCGAAAGAGTTAGCTCACTAACTATACTCGCAACTCACTTTTTGCGAACGGTTAACTCACTTTTTGAGCAGTGGCAGAAGATAATGTTCCCGAGGAAAACAACAATAACATTCTTATGATAATAGACGGCGCCACATGTCTTTCGAATCATGATTGAATTTTAAATAAATAAATTTTAGTGGACGAAGTCACGGGCAGAAACTAGTGCTATATAAAAGGTACATACTTACCTACTTATTTTCTACCTTCCAGCAAAACAGCGCTGAATGCATCACGTAACGGTCAAGGCTACGTTGTTTTCATTGCTAGCTCTTGGCGCCGCTCAACTTAAAGCGATGGTCATAAATAACAATTTAAATTACATTTTTCGCTGCGGTTTTAGTTTATGACTAAGTTTTGTAAGTTAGTAGGTTTTAAATTAGAAAAGGGGTTAGAAGTTTAATGTTATTTTCACGGTAGATTGGTAATAATATTAAGTCCTAAGCGTGACTGCTACACTAGAGGTCTTGGGATTGATTCCTAGGTCGAGCAAAGTGTTGTTGGGTTTTTCTACGAAATTCTCAGCAGCAGCTCGGAGTTAGAATTTGTGCCCGGTTAATGGCAATAGGCTCGCCCCCATTACATGGGACCTAAAAACATAACGGCGAACTGTGGGTCTACATTGGTACAACTCTTCCTAACCCTTCGGGAAGTACAAGCGTGATGATATGTTATAGGTAGGTAATAATAAAAATATTGCATGTAAAATTAAGTTTCTTGACTTGGCTTAAGAGGTTATTGACATGTGGGATGTGAGTACAGCAGTCATTGTGCCGATAGTCGTGGCAGCCAATAGCATAATTAAACGCCAAGAGCTACGATCAACATCTGAGGAGGCTCTCAATGAGCGGTTGGATAAACGGCTTAATTAAAAAAGCGGTACTCGGAGACACGGCGCCTATTGTTAGGAGATTCCTTTCCCAGGGGCCCTGACCACCGGTAGCTTTGTTCCCTGTACCCAACGCCTGCGAGCTACTATTTTTATATTTTAAAATGTTTTTCTATGATATTAATTCTTCTTCTTTAACTGCCTCGTTGGCCTAGTGGTCCTGAGCGCGACTGCTACGCTAGAGGTCCTGGGTTCGATTCCCGGGTCGAGCAAAAAGTGTTATTTGGTTTTTCTATGAAATTCTCAATAGCAGCTCGGAGTTTGGATTTGTGCCCGGTTAATGGCAATAGGCTCGCCCCCTATTACATGGGACCTAAATATACCGGCGAACTGTGGGTGTACATTGGTACACCTCTGCCTAACCCTTCGGGGAATACAGGCGTGATGGTATATATATATATAATTCTTCTGATAGTCTCTCTTTATTTATTTATTTATTTATGAGTTATGGAAGACTTACAGCTAAACAAAACAGAATATAAAATAGTAGGTGAAACTGACAGCCAATTACAAGTCTTCACTTATAAAAAACAGACTGGCAGAGATGGTGTGAACAACACACATACAAAATAAAAGCGGAACAACATCAAAACTTAAGCTAGGCAAACCATAATTGATATATGTATCAGAAAAAAAAGCAGAGTTTTAGTAACTAAAACATATATACCGCCTGTATTCTCTGAAGGGTTAGACAGAGCTTACCAATGTACCTACACCCACAGTTCGCCAGTATGTTTAGGTCCCATGTAATAGGAATTAAAATATCTTGGCAATTAGATTATAATTATTGGTTCCACTTTACCCCATAATGCCGGAATCTCCACTAAAAAAAAAAACCATCACGCCAGTATTCCCCGAAGGGTTAGGCAGAGGTGTACTTATGTACACCCACAGTTCGCCGGTATATTAATCTCCACTAGTGGAACGAAATGCCTAAAATTTTGCAGTATAATCTGCCCCACTCGGGCCGATTGCACTAGTCTAAAACCTTGCTACATTCTGCCCCACAAGGGATGGCACCAATATAATAACACAATCTCAAACAAGAACCAATTAAATAACAAAATTAGTCAATGTAGTTTCATAACTGCGCCAATGTAGAAATGATTTAGACATTAATTAATAATTTACCTAACAAGACAAACTAATTACGTTGGTCTGGCGCGAGCCCAAACTGCGAAATATCCGACTAAGCTCAAATTAGTACGCTTACGAGGCTGTAGCAGGGTTGGTACTTTGCATTTAATGAGGAAAACGCTGATAATACGTGTTGGACTAGGGATTGCTTGCTTTATGATGAGGTTTTTGGGGTTCCAAGAAGCGTAAATACTGATTTTTAGAAGTAGAAAGATCGTAATGAAATTCGTAATGAAGATCGTAATGACTTTGACAATGGATTCAGTACAGCATTCAATGAGGGCTAACATAATTGCGTCCCTTATAAAAAAAAAAACGACGGGTTGCACTCCGGGAGTGCCGGCAGAAGTGAAAACTTGAATATTAACGTTGTACATTTTATTGTGCATTTTATTGCGCTATCGTACACAAATTCGTAAGATTTTCGATCAGGTCACGTGTCCTGACGCGAGTTTAACATTTTTTACCCATTCCAAAACAAGTGCGCAACGCCGCTTACGAATTTTTGATCAGGGTCACGTGTCCTGATGCGAGTTTAACATTTTTTACCCATTCCAAAAATAGTGCTCAACGCCGCTAAATAAGTTTTCACTTAAAAAAAAATGCAGTTGTTTCATACAAGAAAGCAACACATATACTGTCAAAAGTTTCATTATCATCATCATCATATCAACCGTAGGACGTCACTGCTGGACATAGGCTTTCTCTATATATTTCCAAAAGAACTGTTCTGAAGCGGCCTGCATCCAGCGTCATCCTGCGGTATTTACCAGGTCCTCTAGCCAAGTCGCAAACAATAATCGTAAACGCTCGGTAGGTACCAATAGATTTTAAACTTTATATCCCAGATCCTTAAGTTAAAAATCTATTAAAGATTTCTAAGCGTTAGCGACTGGAATGAACGAAAACGCTATGCAATCTTCATTAGATCTTCAACTTAAAATCAAGCACATAAAGTTGAAGATCTATTAAAGCCTACTCAGCGTTTGCGTTTATCGTTTGTTACATGGCTACAGGTGCAGGTCCTCTGTCCACCTTATGAGTGGTGCGTGATATCCATTCGAGAACTTTGCGGCCCCATCGGCCACTTTATCTTGCTGATTCG
The DNA here is from genome assembly GCA_932526535.1 of Caradrina clavipalpis. NCBI lineage: Eukaryota > Metazoa > Arthropoda > Insecta > Lepidoptera > Noctuidae > Caradrina > Caradrina clavipalpis. The sequence continues at coordinate 8,614,401 of OW052110.1, forward strand.
CTGGGCTATGCCGGTAACTTTGGTTCGTCTGCGTATTTCCTCATTTGTGCTTCGATCTTGCCGAGGTGCTAAAAACATAGCCTGCTCCATAGCTCGTGGAGCTAAAATATTTGAACAACATTTTTTTTAATAACCGATGAAAATTGTTAACTCTAAACTAAATACATGATAAAATGTTTTTCGCTACCATAATAATTATGTCCTCTTCCACTCCATATAGACCTTTGCTCATTGATACTCATACTTGACTGGATTGACTGCCCCGTTGGTCTTGTGGTCGCAAGCGCGACTACTGAGCAAGGGGTCCCGGGTTCGATTCCCAGGTCGGGCAAAAAGTGTTATTGGGTTTTTCCATTAGGAATTTCTCAGTAGCAGCCCGGAGTTTGGAAGTTGGTGGTGTGACACCCCCGTGCCTCGGAAAGCACGTAAAGCCGTTGGTCCTGCGTCTGATCTCTCTCCGGTCGTGTCGGATTGCCGTTACATCGGGCTATGAGAGTTAGGGAAGAGGGAGTGCACCTGTGTTTGCGCACACACTTGTGCACTATAATATCTCCTGCGTACGTGGCTAGTCTGCGTTAAGATTAGCCGCCGTGGCCGGAATCGGTCTGGAGAATTACACTCATAAAGTTTAAAATTCAATCAGTATGTTTTTATTGTTTCCCTAGGTCGAGCAAAGTGTTATTTAGTTTTTCTATGAAATTCTCGGTAGCAGCTCGCAGGTATGACTTGAGCCCAGCAATTAGCAATAGGCTCGTCCCCTATTACATGAGACCTAAACATACCGGCGAACTGTAGGTGTCAACAGTCTCTGTCTACTGTTTCCTATAATCCAGTAAAGGCAGGGTGTTCTCTCAAGAACACGAACATCGGTCTTTTTTCAATTCAGATAGTACATTCTGTCGTTAAAATTGACAACCCTAGATTATAATCTCAGCTGATTCATACTAATTAGTAGAACAGTCATAATTGTATAAATGTTGAATATTTAAGTAGCTTAACAAACTATGTAAACATTGTATTGTACTATTTTATCTCGTCGTGTAAGTATTGTTGGGCATACTAAAGCTGGCACATGATTTATTTTTTGTCAAAATAAATGGCAACTTTTTTTTTAAGTAGTTACATCAAAATGCCACGAAAACCTGAATAGGTTTGTCTGTAATTTTAAAATCCATGAAACCGGTATCCAGTTCGCCGGTGTGTTTAGGTCCCATGTAATAGGGGGCGAGCCTATTGACATTAAGCGTACACAAATCCTTACTACTAAGATTCTCATAGAAAAACCCAATATAATTTGCTCGACCTTGGAATCGAATCCAAGCCTAAACCTTATATCTTCATAATTTTTAGTATACAAGTATAGATTAGTAAACATAATAATCTTCCAAAGTAATGGTACTATTACTACAACAAGAAACGTCATAAAAAAATTATAGCAATAGTGTAATTTAGTATAGTCTCCGTAAAACGACGTCCATTGTACTAAGAGAGCCAGACGAGGTCATAATCAACGAAATGATATTACAGAGAGAGCATCTCTTGGTAAACGACTTGAGAATCTAGACGACGGTTGAAGTTATAAGAAACGGCGTATAAACAAAAATGCATTTCTTTTTTTTCATGTCATTGGGTGGTAAACATCATGTCATATCTCATTGGAGTCTCTCTCGTCGTAAATGAGGAGATCCGCAGATGAACTAAAATTACCGACACAGCCAATCGAATCAGCAAGTTAAAGTGGCGGTGGCCGAAAATTTCTCGAATGGAGACCACGTACCGGCAAGCACAGCGTAGGTCGTCCATCCACAAGTTGAGATCGCCGAAAGACGCTGGACAATACTTATTGGTTAGGCCGGTTGGAAGAGGCCTGAGCCTCTTCCAACCGGCCGAACCAAAAAGTTTGTTGCCAAAAATTGTGTTGCCCAGTAACTGGATTGTAGAGATGAGATAGGCAGTTGCTCCATGTAAAACATTGGTATTCAGCTGCATCTGATTAAACTGGAAACCGACTTCAGCATAGTTGGGAAAAGGCTAAGCAGGTGATGATGATTCGTGGATTGACTTACGTATTTTTGAATTCAAGGGTTGTTATCACCAGCCAGGGCTGCGGAATTTTGTTCGAAAGAGTCACCGCGGCCCTGGAATGCAAAGAGCATTAGGAAGAACACGGATGGGTTTTAGTAAATACGATTCTGGCACTCATTTACGCCCTTTCCAGGGCGAACAAGGGTAGTTATCAATGTGTGTAAAAAAATACCTTACTTAGTAGAAATTCATTGCGTCTAGAAAATTACAGCCACTATAGATAGCACTAACTACTGCTTCAGCTGCTCCCTGAGAAGACTCAAACAATCTACAAATACTCTTCAATCATTTTGGATTTGACCAAGATCCGATCAAGCCCGTCCCCTTGCTGGCCTTCTCAAGCGACGCCCTAAGCCGAGGACCATACTCCACAGGGACTGCCCTTAGCGTGTAGTCGCTTACATTATAAGTTTTAAGCGCTGTCTGGAGGCCTTAATTTTTCAGTCTCAAAAGGAAGGTCTAGTTAACCCTGCAGTGGTCGTGCCTTAAAAAGTCAGGTGTGTGGTCGCGCTGGCTACATATGTAGCCCAATTTGTTATGTCGTTTTTTAAATGTAATTTATTTGTATTATTATTTTCTTATTAAAATACGACAAACTAACTCTTCCAAAATGAAATTAAAACGAAAAACAAACAAATCTCCAACGGTCTTGTTTAAATCAGCTATGAAAAAAAAAAAAAAGTACGCAACAAGTCATGTCAGTTTAAACAACCATGGGCTACATATAATATATGTAGCCCGCGCGACCACTGCAGGGTTAAGCAAGCGACAACCTCGTAGGTCAAATTTCGAGATGCCATTGTAACAAAAATAATAAGATTTGATTAGAATCCACATCGCAGTTAGAGGATCAATTGAATCCCAAAGAAGATTTAAAATTTCAATCTGAAAGCAACCATCTTGAAGGAAATGTTGATGGGATATCTAATTATCATATTTATTGTGTGATATTTAAATATACGAGTAGAACTGGTAGAACTCCACATTGCATTTGTTTTATTGCTACTTTTTTATTTAAGTAGCAATTTATATTCAAATACATTTCCTTATTTGTCTCTTGGTTGTATTTTATATGAAGAAAAAGGTGTTTCTTTTTAGTACCTACATTGTTTTATTAATTACTTACATTGAAAATGTACCTATCTTGTTTTCGTTTGAATGTTTTTTTTTATTATATTTGATGTAATGGAGTAAATATTAATTAAAACAATATTAGGTTAATAAAACAGCAATATGTATGTAACAGCTTTATACTTTTTGTAATGTAAATGATATACGAAAAAGCTTTTCTACTTTTTAAAAAGGGCAACTAGATTCAATTATATATTGAAACATGACTTCGTCTGTGTAAATGTCCGTTATCGCGGCCGCCTATGAAGAAGCCTGTCTTTTCTTGGGGTTCTAACTCACGCCGTACCCATCAAAATCGGTTCAGCGGCTTCGTAGTGAAAGTGTGCAAAGCAGACGGAAGAGTTACTTTTAAGATATCGCATATCGCATTAAGTACATACATACCATCACGCCTGTATTCCCCGAAGGGTTAGGCAGAGGTGTACCAATGCGCACCCACAGTTCGCCGGTATGTTTCGCATTAAGTATGGGTTTGTAAATGGCATTTAAAAGTCCTTTATAATGGAGTCATTGAAATAAATGATTTTACTTTGACTTACAGATTATCCTTTTCATTCTACGCACGTCAGTTCTGACCACTTCTGTGTGAAACAATAAAAAATCCAATTAAGAAAAGAAAGTCCTATACCCACCCTCTCCTTTTAAGATTAATTCTTCCAATTGCGCCATCAGCTTACGGTACTGTGACATCATTATCTGCCCAACACAAGCGTGAGATTAGGGGAGACTATTTCATTATATTTTTCCGAGGGATTTCTTCCTTAGACCCGGGAGTTGGGACGAGTGAAATTAATGTATCTTGTGGATGGCAATCATACTTATACGTGTCTGGGATGTTGGGGTTCAGTGTAGCTGTGATTTTTAGGATAGGACCGTTTGGACGAGATGTGATTATAGTATCTGATTTAGGTTTTTGTGTTTTTGTTATTTTATTTATTTATTTTTATTGGTTCACCAACAATTGTTTACACTGGTACTATGCGTAATATAATATGTAAATGATACAGCCATATAGTGCAACAATCACTTACAGGTAAACTCCATTATACGTTGGTTCCGGGACCGGTTGTTGTACTCCGGTTATGTGACGTGTTTTGCTCGTTCTTCTTCATAGAGACTTAGCTACGTTTTGGAATAAGAAACTAGCTTCAACTTTGTCACTAACTGACCGGTTCCTTGTTAATTTAAAAGTGCCTGTAAATGATTAAATTTTAAATAAATGCTCCGACTTTTGACTAGTTGTATACCTATAGTTAAACACATCTTAGTCAACTACAAAAATATAAAACATTGATAACTTTTAATGAATATTGCCAAAAGACAGATAATTTGAAACAGCCTAGACAATTTTGTTTATATCATTAGATGGCAAACAAGTCTAGAGCGCCTGATGTTCATTCAGATGTACCCAACCCGTAAGGGCGGTAATTCGGCAATTCTTGTATGAGCACACAAGTATTTGAAACAGTAATAATGTTAAGTGGTCACATCTGCCTATAGACATTTGCAATACCAGAAGCCTTGCAAATGCATTGCCATCCCAAAGACAAAGTTGAAATTTCTCATGTGCCTGTAATTACACCGGCACCCATACTCTTTAAACCGGAACACAGCAACGCTGCTTTGCTGCAGAAATAGCTATGGTGGTAGTACAGTACTGGTGATTTTAACCATAAAACCTGACATTGCAACTTCGAAAGTGAAAGTTCCTCTCCTTACGACTCTATCAATAACAACAATAGCAATATTTGAAGAGACCAAATATTTTATTTTATCAAAGAATTCTTCCCTCAGCGTTTCGAAGCAACTCTAGTAAAATAAATGTATCTTATTGACGGCAATCACACTCATACGTGATCGGGGTGCAAGTTTCAAAAATATTTTTCTGTTGAGTATTTGTGAATTGAATGATATTTATGATTTCGTTCGCGTTTGTTTTTTGAAGAATTTGATTTTGGAATTTTGATTTTGTTTTTAAAGGACCGATGTTACTATTTTAAACACTGATGTTAGAAATATATACCTAAAAATATTTAATTTAATTTTAATGTATTCTCCAGGCTGATTCCGGCCACGGCGGCTAACCTTAATGCAAACTACGTTGGGGTGGACTTCCAGTCTAACCGTATGGAGCTGCATACCAGTGTTTTTACATGAAGCTACTGCCTATCTAACCTCCATAACCCAGTTACTGGGCAACACGATAGCTCTTGGACTGGTTTTCAGACTTTCTGGCTTTTGAATATCCAAACTCCGAGCTGCTAGTGAGAAATTCCTAATGGAGAAATCAAACTGTCGATGTCAAATATAGGTACAAAATTTAACTTATTTTTTTTTTGGTATGGTTCAGTATTCAGCTACGACAAGTATACCATCCGCCGAAACAGAAAAATAAACCATTTAAATAAATAATACTAAAATAAACTTTATGTTTTTGAAAAATAAACTAAAATCCGACTATACCGCTATCTTCATTGTTTACCAAACAGCTGCTAGCTTTCGGACTTCTGTCTATTCGCAAAACAGAAATTCGCAATGTCCAAGAAAGAAAAACAATTTAAGTATTTTTCCACGACGTTTAAGAAAATAATAAATTTCGTCGTGAACTGAAATCGTAATATATTACTTACGTGACTTTGTGACTGCATCTGTGACTGTAATTTTAAAGGAATATAAAAGAAAAAGATTGCAGCTGTGTTTTCAAGAGCTTTAGTAAAGTAAAAAATGACATTAAGGCCCAGTGGCTTAGACAAAATAATAAAAAAAAAAATAAAAAAAAAATATATCTTGGGACAGAGCAGGCAGAGCTTGTGTTATGGTAACCAGACAACTGATATACATACTTATATAATTTATAAATACATACATATTATAGATAAATCACACCCAGACACAGAACTAACAATCATGCTCATCACACAAAGTTTGTCCTGGGTGGGAATCGAACCCACGACCTCCGGCTTAGCAGTCAGGGCCACTAACCACTAGACCAACAGGCAGGTCAAAATTTCAATATGGTTTAACATGCACGAGGCTACAGGTTCGCAACCGGCCAAGGGCAAGTACCAATGTGACTTCCTATTTCATATGTACTTGCCTGGTAACCTAGACCTATAATAAATCTGAAATCGTCAATCCTTGAGCAAGGTTGGTGATCAATGTCCGTGCCTTCTCTGTGTGAGAAGAGGCCTTTGCCCTGCAGTGAGACAATAATAAGCTGGTATTAGATAAAAGAAAAATCTGATTGAGCAAGATTTGTTAGTATTGTGGATCATAAATGCAATTCTCAATTTGATTCAATAGTCGAGAGTCGAGATGTAATTTGAGATCGCAGATTAATAATTGAATTTCAAAAATACTGGTCTTGAACGGCTGGATTGATTTGCTGAGTACCTAAATCCTGCGGTTAACGAAGCGTAAACTACATGTTCTTTTCATAGTTGTGATATTGTTTTGTACTAGATCACACCTGGGAATCTTTTTATTACCAAGATTTTAAAGGTCAAAGTATCACCAGTATTTTTTAAAATTTCGAAAATCAATTTTAAATTTCGCAACTTTGAACTTTATTCTTTACGCCGCGCCGCCATGATACCTGTGCTATTGTATGCACCCGTAAGTTGGGGGTTGTTCGAAAGTGATACCGCGCCCCTGGAACGCAAAGGGCACAAGAAGAAACATGGATGGGTTTTAGTCAGTAAAAGTCAGACATTCACGTTACATTTCGCGTTCCAATAAATGATGATCTGTCACAACAAAAATAAAAGATTTTTCCCAGCAATCATTTGTGTTCAATGTTACTTGGTTTGATAGTCAGTATGCGTAGTTAAGCTTTATCATGCGTGTTTTTACATCCCGAATTTTCATCCTAACATAATCAAAATCTAATCAAATTAATTATTTAATTTTGTCCTCGGCCATCGTGGCCTCCATCAAATTTCAAAGTTTGATAAAATCTACATTCAGCCAAAAGTTTTAATTATTCCCTGAAGCAAAAGTAATTGAAAACTAGACCTAAAATAATTATGAATAGAAATTACATACCAACAATAAAATTAAGGCGCTTACTGTACTTCAACAAGAATATTTTATCAAAGAGAAATAATCTTATTAAATAGGGTACGAATCTAATTATTTCTTAATTTGTAGAACTTATTGTAGTACTTCAAGAGATTTTTATTTTAGGTACATAGTCTTCACATTTGTATAATAATTATTGAATTAATGTACTTGTACCAATTATCGTAAAACATTTATTTTAAAAGTATATTTGGATTTTCTTGCCCAATCTTCTCTATACGAATTTATCTTTGGAATGGGCAACTAGATTTTTTTTTTCCTGTAAATGAAGTTCAAGCTTGCCTTTTAATGGTCTTATTGAAATAAATTATTTGGCTTTGACTTTGACACTAGTAAAGTAGTGTTATATTTTTTCTTATAGTAAGTTTCATGATAAAAGTTTGTATCTTAATGTGCCTTTCACTGTGTCTAAAAATAGTTTTATGTACAGTACGCAAAATATGTAGATAATTATGTACCTGCAAAATGAGTTGTACTGCCAAAAAAATACAAAATACGCGACAGTCCAATGATGAAAATAACAGACATAAATTGTTAGTGAGTACATGAGTAGGCTGTAGGCTGTGTCATATTTTACACCACAATCTTCTGTGATGTAAAAAATTACACAGCCTATGCTAATAAAAGATTACATAAATATACAACTCGAATACATCAAATGACAAAACCAAGCGATCCGTACCGACCGTACCTATCAACACCGACAGAGTTACTTAACATTGATCCACCACGTCATAGTGAACTCTTTTGCCGCGTGTACGGTTCCCAGTGAATATAATAAAGAAATCAAGCTGAATAGTGAAGATAAAATTGTAGTCGGGATTTACGACTTTTATTCCCATATATCCCGGAGGAACAGTATCTTTCCTTATCTTCTGCCCTCACATTTTGGTAGCAATGCGATAGGTTTTGGATAGTAAGAATAAAGATTATATCGAGCACAAGTTTTGTCATGCGTACTTTTCATCATGCCATCTGGCAAGTCCTGTGATTACGAAAATGGGCTTTATTATGTTCTCTGTTACATAATAGTGATAGTAATTTATATATTATCTCCGAATTTTGATTATTTTTCAGTTATATCTTATTTATTTTAACAACTTAATGATCTTTTAAAACAGGGCTTTCTCTCTCTCCTAACCTTATGTTGCTGCTCCCTACAGGGTGCATAATGATTTCAACTATACTACTTGCTACCTAAGTATATATAATTATGGAAAAGCAATGAAGATATATTGAGGTAAAGAGGTATTGAATAATATTATATATATATCCCTTTACTTGATACCGTATCTAATAATGCACACATTCTAAGAAAAAATATTTGAGTAAAGTTTTGGTACTTATGTTTCTTTTTATTTTTTAACTGATATATGAGAGAGTTGTAGTTGGTAGAAAAAATAGTATTTATCACATCTGCCTACAATTGAAGTCAGTAGATCGCAAGATAGCGGAGCGTGCGCGTGCGCCTACGAGTTATAAGGTAAACATCGATTATAATCTTAATAAAATATCAATATTACGATAAATAAATATAGTTATTATTTGATTGAATGTGCATTCTTTTGATTACGTACAAAATTTTGATCATACAACAATGTTTTTTACCTAAAATATGACTGTCAATATTCATGTATCTATAAATGCACACTGCCAAGTTAGCATATTATGATTTGATTTTTGCAGTGTGCATTTTAAGATGCATTGCCAAAGATACAGCATAGAGCTTATATTATGCAATATGCATTTGCAGATGCACTGCTACTCAATCGTCACAATAATGAGGTTATTTTGAATCGTATTGTTACTTGTGATGAAAAATCATCGGAAACGCTTATCACAATGGCTAAAGCCAGGAGAACCGGCCTAATTCTGCCCCAAGCGAAAGTTGACTCAGAAAAAGGTACTGTTAAGCATCTGGTGGACCAGTGCTGGTGTCATCCACTACAGCGTCCAAAGATTTGGCCAGACGATTATGGCAGATGTGTATTTTCAACACTTACAAACCTTGCCGAAAAAGCTAGCCGTTAAACAATCGAGGCTGGTCAATTGCTCTACCCCCCATTGCTGCTTCAGGACAACGCCAGACCACACACTGCACAACAGAGGGTCGCTAAATTAGAGGAGCTGCGATTAGAATGTCTCCGACACCCACCGTACTTAAGCCGGGGATCCTGGGAACGTACGCGCCTTCCGCGATCCCCGACTGGTGCTGACCGGACACTGCGGGCCTTCTCAGGTCAGGGGGGGGGGAGTGAGGTGTTAGACTCCCCCCCCGCAAACGTCATAGAGGGGTGCGCGTGGAACACTACGCGCCGCCACCTCGGGTCCAGTTGAATAGAGGGCGACAGACTTCCCCAAGCCCGACGCTCCTGGACCAATTCAGGGGGGCCGGAGGAGGGCGTTGTCCGCCTTCCGCCGACGCCCGGTGCGCCTGTTGCGGGCCGGAAGAGAGGTTGTGATCTCTCTCTCCCTTTCCGCAGCCTCAGTGAAGAGGCCTGGAACGCGGTGGTTTCCTTCTGCGAAACGGTCATCTCGCAGAAGGAAACCACCGCGTGCCAGGCCTCTTCACTGCCGATCATCGAAGTGACTACGGCTTACAGCGACAGGTCACTGCCTTCTTCTGATATGAGGGGATGCGCGTCTCCTCCCAAGCGGTACACTCTGACAGCGTATGCCGCGATGTGTCCTCCCGGCAGTCCACGCAGTGGTGACACCGGGCGGTAACTTGCTTTAACTTTTAATTATTAAGAAGAAGATGTTGTTATGTTCCTACTTTACACTGAAGACTGTGATTTTACATATTTTGGTTAAGATATATATGTGTCTAATATGACTGCATAAATATTTTTTTTATAAAATAAAAATGTATTACATTCTCTACCAATAAGGCAGTGTTTCCTACAGTGCACATGGATTTTTAAAGTTTTATGCATGACAGCTTGGTAGTGTGCATAATTAGATACATGGTATAAATACAAAACTAATATAGGGAGAATTTATTTTTTATTTTTCTGGTGTCTATTTACCTGGTAACAACCCAAATATAGTAAAAAATAAAAAAAAAATGACATCAAACTCTCTGCCAAGTTAAGGGATATATATAGGTACCTATATACCACCCGTGTTTTATAGTCTTTAATTCTAAACGTCCATTCCCTGCTCTGAAATGATCTAAAATGTTTCAATTTTATGTCTAACTAGCTTCTGTCTGGGGCTTTCTTATACGTCAAACTTGATATATTATCCCACGAGTACCGTACATTTTGCCAAGATAGCCATGTGGTATTCCAGACTATAATCTATCTCTGTGCCGGAGGAGCTCGTGGCTAAATAATTACAGTCGCATAGACCGATCTTCTGGGTTAAGCCACGCTTGCCGAGGTTGGTCTGTGGATGGGTGACCATTTACCATAGCGAGTTTCCTCCGTGCCTCGGAAAGCACGTAAATCCATTGGTCCCGGCTGTCATTTGTAGATCTTTGACAGTCGTTACTGTTAGTCAGAAGCCAGAAAGTCTGACAACCAGTCTTACCAAGAGTATCGTATTACCCATTACTGGGTTGTGGAGGTCTGATAGGCAGTCGCTCCATGTAAAATACTGATATTCAGCTGCATCCGGTTCGACTGGAAGCCGACCCCAACATAGTTGGGAAAAGGCTAGGCAGATGATGAAATGGTTTCTGTTTTAACAGGCACTGGCAATTGATAAACGGACTGAAGCAGCTGTAGTTGGAATTTGAATCTTAAGCCAATAAAAATAAGCAGCAATGTAGTAAAGCGATTGCATGCACAAAAATGTATTTATTAAGTAAACTAAAAATTCTTAAACATATTACTTGCATACGTCTGACAACGTAAAGCTGCACCCATATATCTACATTAATGCAGGCGGATACAGTTCTACCTGTGTGTGTGGGTACGGTAAGCAAATAAAGTATACCTAGTTTAATAAATTTTGATTTTTTTCTTTATCGTGTGGGCATTAAGGTCTAATGACCCCACACACCCCAGTGCCAGAGTTTCTAAACCGCCTCAAGGGCCTCTGTTAGTGATGTCCAAGATAAACTTAGAAAGTACATATGTATTAGAAAAACTCACATTGCTAGTTGCTTACTTACTTTGTCTATTTTTTTATAGACTTATTGTATTTCAGATTATGTCATTGTTACTAAGATTATATTGTAACTGTCTTGTCAGTGGTCCTAAGCGCGACTTCTACGCTAGAGGTCTGAAAGTAAAAGTGTTATTGGGTTTTTCTATGAGATTTTCATTAGTAGCTCGCAGTTAGGAATTGTGCCCCGTTAATGGCAATAGGCTCGCGCCCTATTCTAAGGGACCTTAACATACCGGCGAACTGTGGGTGTGCCTTGGTATACCTCTACCTAACCCTTCGGGGAATACACCTGTATTCATCATACATAGGTATGTATGATGGTACGAATTTAAATCTTAATCTAACAATGGTAGACTACTTATTTCGCCGACGCTACATTTGTACCTAACTTACGATCCGTCCTAGATACACTTCCTAAACTGCTGGCAATAAATTGTTTGAAACGCGACAACTTTATGTAGTGCTTGCAATCAGTAACTGCTCAAGTTTGCGCTATATTTCGGGTTTAGATTACGGGTCGAGTTCGGATTTAAAACTGTCTATACTTAATTTGTTTTACTTGGTACAACAATCTATAGGATAAGTTAAGCTAAAGGGTCAACTTGCATTACTTGCAAGGGTCGACTGCTACGCTAGAGGTCCTGGGTTCGATTCCCAGGTCGAGCAAAAAGTGTTATTGGGTTTTTCTATGAAATTCTCAGTAGCAGCTCGGAGTTTGGATTTGTGCCCGGTTAATGGCAATAGGCTTGCCCCCTATTACATGGGACCTAAATATACCGGCGAACTGTGGGTGTACATTGGTACACCTCTGCCTAACTCATCGGGGAATACAGGCGTGATGGTATAACAATCTATAGGATAAGTTTAATTGAAGGGTCTGCTTGCATTTAAAACAAAAAGCAATTATTTTGTTTATCTGTTTGTTTGTTCAAAGGGGTACCGTGTTGCCCAGTTACTGGGTCGTGGAGGTCTGATAGGCAGTCGCTCCATGTAAAACACTGGTATTCAGCTGCATCCGGTTAGACTGGAAGCCGATCCCAACGTAGTTGGGAAAAGGTTAAGCAGATGTGTTCTTTGTTCTGTTTGTTTGTACTGGTACTAATCTCATAAATGGCTGGACCAATTTTGACGGGACTTTTACTAGCAGATAGCTGATATTATAAGGAGAAAAACATTATATCAAACAATGACTTTGACTTTGACTTTGCATCCCAAAACTTCGTTGTTATGCCAACCCAATATCACCTTTTGTACAGAAACGTGTCTACTTACGTAATTTATAATTTAAACCAATCTCTAATATCTGCGTAGCGCTTTACTGCTACGGCGTAGCTTACGGCTTGCTACGCCCTCGTAGACTTTAGCACATTAATTCAAATACAGAATTTGTAAAAATCCCAACGTTTACATATAACATGACATACCATCACGCCTATATTCCCCGAATGGTTGGGCAGAGGTGTACCAATGTACACCACAGTTCACCAGGAAATTTATGTCCCATGTAATATGAGGCGAGACTAATGCCATTAACCGAGTACAAATCCTACTGCTACTACTGAAAATTGCTTAGAAAAACCCAATAACACTTTTTGCTCGACCTAGGAACCAAACTAAGACCCCTAGCGTAGCAATTGCGCTTAGGACCAATGGGCTAACGAGGCAGTTCGTATCTTAACGTTTCTTTAAAGATTTTTTTTTTAAATGGGCAAGCCCGCCACACTGTTCCCAAACCACTGCAACTTCTGTAAGCCAGAATCAACAGTGGCGACCACAAGAAAAGCGCCGAGACAATGAAGCTCGACGAGTCCCAGAGAAACGATTCAACTGTCTTGGATCCCGCAACGAAATTAATCAGAAAAGATTAGCGGAGGAGTAAGAAAAAACATAATTTCCACTACAAGAAAATAATTGCAAACTTTTACTGACCCCTTCATCATAATTATAGTTTAGCATTCCCATCCAGAAATCACAAGCTCGACAGTTATGTATTACGACCCACTTGTGTACATCATTCCTAATCCGCAAGCAATAAATTGCTCGTCCATGACAACTGGCCGGAATCGGTGTCAAGTTGAGCAGAGCTAAATACGGGTTGTTATGTTGGTTCATGAAGCTACATATTAGCATGATAGGGGTTAACTTGAAGTGGGTTAAATAGCTGATTTAGTAGGTGTGATTCGATTTTTATGTTTTTTTTATAAGCTAGTTTGTAATGTCTCATTGCTGGGCAAAAGTGTACAACCACGAGCAAAAACAACACACATGTATATACTAAGCAACATTTTAAAGCAATTCCTTCCAAAGGATTGATTCTGGGTCTAGATCTGGATCCCATACTACTTTGAAATCAGTCTAATGTCAACGTTGCAATCGTTCATTCACGAGACACGATACGCTGAGTCCTTTCAGATATTCGTTTCTTTCACCACCTCTTCCTGTGCCGTTTTATTTTTGCATACAATTAGACTATTTAGTGAAATAAACAAACCTATAATTATAAACAGTAACTACATAGAAAGAAAGAAGAAACAAAGAAAAACCATTTATTCTTGCGAAAGCGACGCACAACACAAAAATAAAAATAAAACGAATAAAGATGAACAGTACTTCTAAACAACATATTCCTCTATCTATCCACAATATGTCGAACTATGCTAAAATCTGCGATCTCGACGCATCTGTTCGATCATAAATACGCTTGCTCAAAATAGAGGTAAATTTAAGATGTCTGTGTTCATAGTAAACTTACGCGACCAATCCGTTTGCTACACGGAGGCGTCTATTGCGGAACAGAGGAAATACAATGTAGATCAAACCTTACAGATCCCACGCCCACTAAAACCATGCATTTCTTTTCTGTTTGGCTAGGATAAAGACTGCAAATAATAATACCAGCCTATTATTGTTCCATTGCAGGGCAAATGCCTCTTCTCACACAGAGAAGCCACGAGCTTTGATCACCACGCTTGCTCAAGGCAAATTGGCGATTTCAGATTCATTAGAAGTCCAGGTTTCCTCACGATGTTTTCCTTCACCGATGTCAGTGGTGTCCAAGATAAACTTAGAAAGCACATATAAAATAGAAAAAGTCACATTGGTACTTGCCCGGATGGATCTTTGTTATTCTTTCACGATCAAACAGCTTAACAGATCTGGATAAAATTTGGCACTAATATAAACTGTAGTTTGGAATAACACGACGGATACTTTTTATTCCGAAAAACGGTTCCCATGGGATAATATATCAAATTTGACGCGGAAAGTCGCAGGCAGAAGCTAGTAGGACAATGCCAAAAATACACCACCTCATAACTTTATCTTGGACATCACTGACATCGGTAGCCATGTCAGAGGCCCTTGAGGCTGTTTAGAAACTCTGACACTAGGGTGTGTAAAGGCGTTAGACCTGACTGCCCACATGATAAAGAAGAAGAAAAATACATTACCACCAACATATTAACCAAATATTAAACGCGACATGTACGTTCGAAAATAGTTGGAATTAGTCTGTAACTTTCGGACTCACTTCCCGAACCGCAACAATTTATTGTCCGTAGCGTGACAACTATATGGGAGACCGGAATCGGTCCCAACTGCGCGGAACTAAGTAGGGTACTGTAATTTTGTGTGGGGAAATGCATAGAGCATCAAAACCACGTGAATTTTCGTAGGGTAGCCAGTGGTTGTTGCGGAATTTGTTTGAGAGAGTCACCGCGAACCTGGAACGTAAAAGGCATTAGGAGGAATATGGACGGCTGGCTTCACTGCCTTCAGCCCCAATCAGAGTGGAAGAAAAAATTTGAAGATTTCCTATCCTAGGCAGTAGGCAGGGAGGTAGTAGGTAGGGAGTAGGCAGTGGTAGAGTTGAGTAAGTTTTTCTGTTGTTAGATTCCTTTTAAGAATATTCGAGAATGCGTTTCATTATGTACGTTTCCACCAACATGGCCAAAGAAAATTCAGGCTTCTATCACATTAGTTAAAGTTCATGTTTGTATGGGATTTTTACTGCTTGGTACATACAAAAGTTTACGTGAGTCCGTATTCAAGAATTCATTGGTTTCAATCTTAACTAATAATAATATCTTCCCGGCCTAATTTAGCTCAAGGCGGATAATCTCAATGGATAGCTAAGTACTTACACAGGAGATATAAATATGTATTTCCTCTTTAATCACTCTCATGATAGTCCTATGGGACGGCAATACGAAATAACCAAATGAAGAGATCAGATCTACGGCTTTACGTGCTGTCCAAGTAAAGCAAAAGTGTTTTAGTGAATATACTTCAAAGAAAAGAAAAGAAAGACACGTGGCGCCATCTATTATCATAAGAACGTTATTGTTGTTTTTCTCGGGAACTGTACAATTTTTCAATTTTTTTGACGCCCTTTGACCTTACTTTTTTATTTTTTTTAACTGTACATAGTTTGTAATTTAATTATTATTTAGTTTTTTTTTCCATTCTAATTAAATGTAAGATCTATGAAATAAATAATTTACTACTTCATTTTTCGGTATGAAAGGTACCTTATGTCCGTTTCTGTACACCTGACAATGTATATTATTATGCATTTCAGGATAATCGGTTTAATCGTGAAAATGTAACAAACAAACAAAATTCCTTTCACAATTATAATATTAAAGCTAGGATTACATATACCAACTTTGAGAAAGACGGAGTTGCAGTCAGGATCTAGTAAAAAATTAGAGTAAGAAAAATAAAATGAAAATAAAAAACACCATTTTAATTTAAAATTCGCATAAACACCTCACCTAATCGGCTTAGTCTCCAAGTTTTAATCAAAGCTCTGCGTGCATCATACTACTAATACCTATTAACGCGAAAGTTTGTGAGGATGGATGGATTAATGGATGGATGGATGTTTATAACTTTTTTTTTCATAAACGGCTGAACGGATTAGCTTAAAAGCATATATATAATATAATATTTTGATCTTATTTAACAATAAGCTAATAAGCTTGTTATCCCGTTTTTATGTGCGATTATTTAAGACTAGCGAACTTCCCCCGACTTTCTTCGCGTTGCTTATTTCACGTTTTTGGTTACTGCTACGCTCCCGTTTATCGCAGCGTGATGTTATATAGCCTATGTTACATAAGCGAAATGTAGCTATTTATTCATGAAAACATTTTTAAAATCGGTCCAGTACCTAGTTTCGGACCTTATTAGTGACAAACAAACACAAAACATATATATTTTCTCTTTATAATCTTAGTATAGACTATTACTTCATTCTAAAAGTAGGCAAACGAAGTCGCAGACCGTAGCTGGTATATTATACAAGTTAAATACTAAGACTTACACTAATACTAGCTAGGTTACTGCTTCAAATCGAATCAGTAGTTCCTGAGATTACCGCGTTTATACAAACAAACAAACAAAACCCTTCAGGTTTTACAATATTTGTACAAATAACAGGACCGTGTTTACATTTAAATTGATTGACGTTAAGTAGGTTATGGTTAGTTAAACTAATAGCTGCTCACGGATTAGTTAGATTAGTTCAAGCGATACCGTTTGTGTTGGTACGTTAATGACGATTAAACAATGGATTAATTTAAACAAGAGATTACGATTATAGCAACAGGTAATGGGAGGGGGAAGAGGTCAATGACCGCGACAAAAAAAAAAATGGTAGGTAAATCCTAATTAAATACTACAGTCATATCGATGGTCCGTTGGTCTCGTGGTCACAAGCGCGTCTGCCAAGCGAGGGGTCCTGGGTTCGATTCCCAAGTCGGAAAAAGTGTTATTGGGTTTTTCCATTAGGAATTTCTCAGTAACAGCCCGGAGTTTGCAAGTTGGTGGTGTGACACCCCCGTGCCTCGGAAAGCACGTAAAGCTGTTGGTCCTGGCTGTCATTCGCAGATCTTTGGCAGTCGTTACGGATAGTCAGAAGCCAAGAAGTCTGACAACCAGTTTAACCTAGAGGTATCATCGTGTTTCCCAGTTATTGGGTTGTGGAGGTCAGATAGGCAGTCGCTCCATGTAAAACACTGGTATTCAGCTGCATCCGGTTAGACTGGAAACTGACCCCAACATAGTTGGGAAAAGGCTAAGCAGATGATGGTCATATCGATGGTGAAAAGGAATAATTTACCAAGCGGCAATTTGATTGTATTTTATTACCCGATTGCGGCAAAAGCCCACTGATTCCCAACCCAACTACCCGCTTGCTATTACATGGGACCTAAACATATCGGCGAACTGTGGTTGTACATTCGTACACCTGTGCCGGACCCTTTTAGAAATACAGGCGTGATAGTGAACAGGAGGGTTATGTTTTTCCAGCAGGTACATAGACACATACATGTGTGATATCATTTCTTTGGTACTCTCTGTAGTACAAACGGTTTGATGGATTTTAGCTATAGGTTTTTCCCGTTCTTGTTGCTATTGTACACCTATAAATATATACAGCGTGTAATGGAAAGGGTATATCCCTACAAACAGGGTTAAGAGTGTATCCGGTACTGAGTCTCTATACAAAATTTCAGCTCAAAAGCAATAACTTTGAAAATGCATAATATTTTTTTAATTTCGGCAGTTTAAGCCATAAACAAACTTGTCAGGAGAAACAAGTCTTTTACGGAGTTGTTTCTTAGTGTGTAGTGTGTAGTTCATTGACACCTATCAGCTGATTTAATGTAATGATGTGTAGAATCCAATTCGAAACATTTGGTTTTTTGCTTAAATGTTGCTTAACTTTATAATTTTGTGAGTATAGGTATTAAAAAAAAATGTTGCTATGTGGTTTGTTAACACCAAAAGAATCCGTACCTTTGATATGTATTTACCCTTTCCGTAACACGTTGTATAAATATATAAGTATAAATGAGAAAGTTTGGACAGATGGATGGATGTTTATAACTCAATCAAGCCAGAACGGCTGAACTAACCTGGATAAAATTTAGCACACACATTGATGATAATAGCACATAAGCTACTTTTTATCAGGAAAACTGAATGGTTACCGAGGAATTATTTATATCAACTTTGTCGTGGACGAAGTCGCAGGTTGAACCTAGTAAGTTTATACATTTTTAAATGCGCACACGGTACAGAAGAAATTTATATTAAGGCCTTTTTTTTTTTTTTTAGAGATGGGAAATCATCAAATGACCCCCCCAGTCCTGGGCGGGGCGGGAGGGAGTGTCAGACTTTTACTGACTAAAAACCATCTATGTTCCTTCGTGTGCCCTTTGCGTTCCGGGGGCGCGGTATCTCTTTCGAACAACCCGTAGCCCTGGCAACCATATTAAGGCCTAACGTTAATAGAAATTTCTCCTGTACCGTAGGTTAGCTACAATCAAAATCATAATAGATAGTTAAATATTCAAACTAACCCTTTAGAAAAGATACAATTTCAATTTGAAGTTTAACCGCGGCAATTATAACATTCGCAAATAACCTTGGGTGGTAGCTATTTCTACTAGCCATACAAATTACTAATACGAGTAACTATAATTTATGAGGATTCTGGCCGCCTTCCCATTTAGATTATATTGCTCTTGCTTCCAAGATAAGAGTAAAACCACTTAAGGGCCTGTCTAACGGTGTTGCCGCATGAAATAACACTCCAAGTACTGGGTTATTTAATAATAATTCTCCAGGCCGATTCCGGCCACGGCGGCTAACCTTAATGCAGACTAGCCACGTACGCAGGAGATATTATAGTGCACAAGTGTGTGCGCAAACACAGGTGCACTCCCTCTTCCCTAACTCGTTATAGCCCGATGGGACGGCAATCCGACACGACCGGAGAGAGATCAGGCGCAGGACCAACGGCTTTACGTGCTTTCCGAGGCACGGGGGTGTCACACCACCAACTTCCAAACTCCGGGCTGCTACTGAGAAATTCCTAATGGAAAAACCCAATAACACTTTTTGCCCGACCTGGGAATCGAACCCGGGACCCCTTGCTCAGCAGTCGCCCTTGCGACCACGAGACCAACGGGGCAGTCAAGTTAGTTAGGTAATGGGTTATTTAATAGGGGGTATAAAGAGACACATTACGTCGCTGTTAACTACGCGTACTGCTCATCAAACTAGATAAAATTGGGAAGAAATTATTGCTGGGAAATGATTTTTATTTTTGGTGTGAAAAATTGTTTTTCTACGCATGCAAACATTGTGTTTATGTCCAATAGTACAAGGTGTCGTGAGGGTACCCATTCAATGTTTAGTTACAACATTCAAATTAAGTATCCCTAAAAATAATTTGGAAAAATGACACATGGCTAAATATGCTGTGTAAAAGATGATGATGGGTTTCTAATAAAATAAAAAAAACTCAGAAACTGCACTTTCACCATTATTCATAGAAAAGAAAAAAATAACTTTTTTTCAATCATATTTTTACATACATAAATTACTACCATCCTTACTTTCTTTAATTTTTATGTTGATTCCAAATATATATTTTTTTATCATTTTTAAATGTAGTTCATGTTATAAAATTTTTATTACTCACACAATATGTTCTACTTAATCAGTAATTCAGCCTCTTAAGTTGTGCGTGTGCCAGTTTACCTAACTTAGTCTGTTTCTCTTACAATCTAGCTTGTAGGAACAAAGTTTAATGTAAGACGTCTGGTGTAAGTCATTATAATTATCTTTAAAAGCGTAGGGAGATGAGAGCTATGGTACTTTCTTACTTTATGTTTACGCAACTTAATGTTAATTTAACTTAATACATCACATGTGACTGTTCTAAATTATCCAAGGCTGATTAAATATTCGTTTTCCCTAATTATGTTAAAATTCGAGTTATAGGTTCGTGTCATAATTGGTCGGCTTCCTCGGGTCAGTTAACACCGAGATGCAACGCTGCGCGCACCGTTTAATAGAGCTAATCAAAAGTTAACTTTATTTACTACACGAAAAGATACACATTTCATTGATTCAATTCAGAATACGTTGCACCTTCTAAGCTACTTTATTGCAGACTAGCAAACTGGCCGGGACTTTGCTCGCGTTGCTTATTTCACCCGCCGTTAGTTACGTCTTTTGTAAATGCTCCAATCCCGTGGGTCATAGCGTGATGTTATATAGCTTATGTTACTCAGGAATATTGTAGCTACCTATTGGTGAAAAAATTGTTAAAATCGGTCCTGTCGTTTCGGAGCCTATTCATTACAAACAAACAAATCTTACGTCTTTTTAATATTAGTATAGCGTACCATAACTTATATTAGTAACTTTATAATACAGCTACTGAACGTCCACGCAGACAAAGCCGCGGCCAGTGCCTAGTCCAAAATAATACAAGCATTTGACCTCACGTGGGTTTACAACACAAACCAACAAAGGATGCCACAGAAAACGTCAAAGATAAAACCGAATATCAAACCGCAACAATGCCGAATATATTTTTTTTACAATACCTATGTATGTAGGTATTTAGATACAAGTATATAGGTAGAGTGCTGCATTGCTAGAACGATGTTTCCCGAATACTTTCTGCCAAAGGCTGATGCCACCAGCTTTAACGATGGTTAAAGCTTTTGATACATTTTTGTATACAGTGTACCTGTACACACACCATCACGCCTGTATTTCCCGAAGGGTTAGGCAGTGGTGTAAAAATGTACACCCACAGTTCACCATCAGTATGTTTTAGGTCCCAACAACTGGGCACAAATCCTAACACCGAGCTGCTACAGAGGATTTCATAGAAAAACCCAGTAACACTTTTTGTTCGATCTGGAGATCGAACCCAACATCTCTAGCGTAGCAGTCGCGCAGGTACAGTACTCATTTATTTTTAACTTTGCCCCATTCTTGGATTTTTTCCTATATCATTCGGGTGCGTTTACAAACATATAAATTCACATACACAAACAGCCAGACCCGGAACAACTATCTGCAAGCCGTATACATTTTTCGAATACGAATAATATTCATATAATTATACTTTGTCTCTAGGATGGTAACGCATTTGGAGGCCTTTAGTATTGCAGATGTCTATAGACAGCGGTAACCACCTCACATCACATGGGCCGGGCTTATTTGCCGCAAAACAATATTTAAAAATAATCTTATTTCAACAAAGACGGAATTAATCAAAATAAACCTATTTACAGAAATAAAATATTTTGGAAAGCAGTACAGATTGCTTATTAAAATAGTTAATACAAATATTTAGCGTAAATGAAAAGGAACGTCTACAGAAGTATTCTAATTATGCTAAGAAGTTGTTCATCTATATAAATTATTAAAGGATTCAAATAGCAAGTAAATGATAATATTCAGATGAAATAATAAGTTGTTAACGTAAAAACTAATTGCTTATTTTGAATGAAAACAAATTCATCAAAGGAACTTAATATTTTGTAGCATTCAAACAGAAAAGTAGTTCTAATGAATACGATATAAAATTCAAAATGTATTGTTTCAGTATGGTAGGTACCCGGGGCTGCGAGTTGTTCGAAAAAGATACCGCGCCCCCGGACCGCAAAGGGCACATGAAGGAACATAGACGGGTTTTAGTCAGTAAAAGTCTGACACCTCCCGCCCTGCCCAGGGCGGGGGAAGTTATTTGATGACTTCCCGTCTTAAAAAAAAAAAAAAGGTATGGTAGGTAGGTACGGTATTATTTATAAGTAGGCACTGGGATTAGTAAACACAGACTTCTACTAGGGCTCCAGTTTATTCTTGTTATTTCTTGATTCTGATACATACATAAACTCACGCCTTTTCCCTATGTGGTTATGCAGAAACCACAGAACGCCACCTGCTACGATCCTCACATACTCCTTTCGCCTCGTGCACGTTCATACACAAGGTCATACAAGCACGCCGGTTAGGGGCTCTTTCAATTTATGCGTTTGGTGCCGGACCGCTGCGGTGGCGAAGCGGTGAGTTTATCGTATTGCGTACGAACGGTCGTTTGTTTTTATACAATGCGCGCGGTGCGGCAACCGTGCGACGTCGGTACTTACGCACGCTCGACGGCAGTACGACAGACGTCACGCGTCAACTGTATGAAAAAGGACAACCGTCCGTATGCAGTCCGAAAAACGCGCCGCCTCGGCACCGCAGCGGTCCGGCACCAAACGCATAAATTGAAAGAGCCCTAAGAGTACTGCGCACCCGACCTTTCTGAAGAAACCCACCAATACGATCAGGGTAGGCCCTTTTAAGGCTTCCTTTTGTTAGCTGCCTTTCACTCATCCTCTCAACATGACCGAAACATCTAAGCATACTCTTTTAAACCTTTGTCACTGCATCCTCTTTTCATCCTGATCTCCAAGCAATATAATTTTTCATGAGTGAAAGAAATCAGTTGTTTTGCACATTTGTATGGAATAAATGACTTTTTATTATGTAGGTAGCTGTATTTATTTGTAGATCTTTGACAGTCGTTACTGTTAGTCAGAAGCCCGAAAGTCTGACAACCAGTCTTACCAAGAGTATCGTATTATCCATTACGGGGTTGTGGAGGTCTGATAGGCAGTCGCTCCATGTAAAATACTGGTATTCAGCTGCATCCGGTTCGACTGGAAGCCGACCCCAACATAGTTGAGAAAAGGCTAGGCAGATGATGATGAGGTGTATTTATTTGTAGCTATGTTTTAGTTCAATTAATTACAAATAACTTAACATAATTTTATGTTTTTTCGAGTTTGTCTGAAAAGTTATTAATATTTAAAAAAATATTTCCATAAAACCAAACTTTCTTTTATTAATTACCTAAAATAAGCATCTTAATACAACTACGCAAAAACTACACAAAAAATCTCATTGAGATATTGAAGATAAAAGACAAAGTAACAAGAATTCAATATGGATTCCTCGATTGTTGGATTAGAATATCCAGGAAAATCCGTATGCTATTTTTGTCTTAATCTTTTCCTTTTCGTGAGACAGGATTACATCGTCATGCAAAAAAACGAGTGAATGAAAGATTATGTCGTATTAAGAATAACATGGTGTAGGAAATAATATTATGAGATCTCACATTTGAGCTTTTCATTACAGTGTTTTGATAATTTTGTAGAAAAGTTTAATTATTTTACGTACCAGTTGTGAAGAATGATTAAAGCATTTCTTCCAGCTGTTGTTTTTTTTTAATCTTTACCCCTACCTAAGAATTTCTACTGTGTTGTGGATGTGTTTATAAACATACCTACTCCTACAAACATTTGTCTGTGCAGGAATCGCCCCGTGACACGCAGCGCAGCAGCTGATAGAGCCACTCTGTAAACTATGTCGATCATCAAAAAGCATATGTTAAAAGTAAAAAAAAAAACGATTAAATTAAAATTTTTCATTCTTTTTTTTTATGAGAATTCCTTACTTTAAATATCGAAGCATTGTTTTAATTAGAAAGCTATCAAGTTCTGTACATATTACCCCGATCCATTAAACAAAAGTATATTCCACAAAACCCCTACTCTTAACCTAAACACATCTAACCCACGATCAACCGCCTAAACCAAACTGACTGCAGTGCCATCGGCCTCCGAGGCACACGTAACGGAAAAGATAAAGTTAGCACATAAATCCTCGCTTGTCAGACGGCCACGATAAGCTGGTTTGCTTAGCCACCCCTTTACCTGGGGCTGTGGGTCAGACAGAAACGTAACGGTATTTGGGTCACTTCTGCATATGTGGGTGCATGTAAAAACTGGGTGTTGAGATGTGTGTGTTACTTTTGTTACCAAACTTTTGAAATAGGTCATCTGTATAATGGTCATACAGATTTTGACATAGAGATATTATAGTCTGGAATTGCACATAGGTTGCTTTTTGCCCCAGAAAAATGTATGTTTCAAGTGGGAGAATATATCAGTTTTGACGTGGATAAAGTTGCGAGCACACAATGTAGATTAACATTAGTTACAAATCAATGAGGAAGGGTCTTGGGTTCGTTTTACTGAGTCTTATAAAGTGTTGTTAGGTTTTTCCATTAGGTAAATTTCTTAGTAGCAGCCCGGAGTTTGAAAGTTGGTATTGCGAGTTTCTCAGAAAGCAGGTAAAGTCATTGGTCCTGCGCGTGATCTTTTCCCGGTCGTGTCTGAATGGCGACACATTAGACTATGAAATTATGGGAAGACACATTTGGGCACTTAATATCTCCTACGAAATACGCAGCTGGGCACTAGCCTCAGGGTTCCGGAATGTGTTCGAAAGTGTAAACGCGGCCCTGGAATGCATAGGGCAAAGGACTACACACTTACATTACACGAATGGGTTTAGTCAGTAAGAGTCTGACACTCCTTTCCACTCCACTGAGAGCGGAAGAAGTTATTTTATGATTTCCCATACTTAAAAAATACACTCTTCAAGGTATTATTCTTCTCGTATGTAAACACTCAAGAATATTACAGATACTCAAGAATATGTATTTTAAACGATCCTCCTTGTTTACATCACGGTGTAAATGAATCCCTTACCTTAGACCGACTTGGCACAACTCCACAGTTACCGTAATGAAATTAATGGGTCTACTATTAACATGGCTTAAGCCGCCCGCTTTTCTATTTCTGTTTAGATCACAAAGACTTGATGTTTTAGATCATTGTCACGATGATTATTGTGTCGCGTGGAAAATGGAGACCGAAAAGCGACGAAAAGTTTAAAAAAATAATGCTATTCCATTTAAAAGTGCAACACCAATACGGTCAAAATATATAGAACAGCAGATTTTCTTTTTATACCGGTCGGAATATTTCCCCGCTTGGGGTTCTAGAACTACGTATTAAATACAAATAGTAAAAGTTTTTGTTATATTATGTCCCTTTCACTTCGCATTTTATGATATACTTGACTATCACACAGACAAAGTAGAGGATAGTAGGTAGTCAGATATATATGAAATCCATGAAATACTATTCTTTTCTTGATTAAAAGTAGCCTTAGTTAATTCCTATAACAACATCTGTCAGTGAAAGTACCATCAAAATCAGTGCAGCCCTTTCGACTATTAGCCTGTACAAATAAACAGACAGATAATTTAAAAAATGGTTTTCAGTATAAATACTGTGTAAACATTTATATTTATGTACATATTTAATAAAAATAAGTTATTTGGATATTAAAAGAAAACACTTCAATCCCATATAAAACAAGTACTACCAACTTCATAAAATCAATTACTTCACAGAAAATCTTTTACCTTCTGAAAATATAGTAATTCATTCAATAAATCCTATAAATAGAACTCAAGCAAATAGTCCAACTTTACATTTCAAGTATCCATTAAGTAAAAACTTTGCTCCAATAAATAACAGCCCGAAAAACGATTGGAAGCCAACAAAACCACATTTCATTAATTACAAAGTTCAAGAACCAATACCGCGAAATATTTCGCTCAAAAACATAAATCAGAGGATTATTTTTAATGAACACTTGGCAATACTCGATAAATCCAATAATTTAGCGATTCGAACGCATTTACTAATGATAACCAATGGACTTCCAATGTGGGGACATGGAACAGAGAACACATGGAGAGGTGGTAAAGAATAATCTACATTATACTTATAAAGAGGTAAAGTTTGTGAGGTCGTCAGGGTTTTGTTTTTCCGGATGGGAAATCATCAAATGGCTTTTACCGTCCTGAACCATATTCCTTCTTATGCCCTTTACGTTCCGTGGGCACGGTATCTCTTTCGAGCTGGTATCGGCCCTGTGTGGCCCCGCCGATTGGTTTGCTGACATCTCTTTGAGGCGCGCGTGGAACACGAATGCGCCGTCGACACGGTCTGTTGTCAATTAACGTACGGACGGTGAGTTACCCATTGCCCACCGCCCACGAGCCCCCGTCTACGTGGCCGGGAGTCGCCTCGCAGCTCCCGGCATAAACATAAAAAGTAAAATATAGACTTTCTATATACTATCTACCTTTTAGCCCTCACTTTGTCTGCATAGCACAAAATATGATGTAACTTTATAAGCTTTATACCTCCACACATTATATGCTCTATGTACACAGCTATTACAATAGAATTCCATTTTAATTGCACACCAGTGTCACTTGATCGCTAATGAAAATCTGCGATAGCCTCCATGGAAAATAGCTTTCCCATTACCATATATGTACGTAATTGGAAAGAATTTTGCGTTTATGGTTTGGGAATAATTATAAATTAATTTTGTGTAACTATTTGGTATATGTATGATGTCATTAATGCTAAATTTAAGTACCTATACTTATATCAACTTACCTAGATTTGCCCATAACTTCGTTCATATGAATATAAGTTATAACGAACGCGGTAGCGGATTTTAATCCGAATTAATGAATTGACATTTACTTAAATAAATAAATAAATAAAATATCTTTATTTCAGACCCAAAGTGTCCATAACGTTGTTAGTGAGTTAGTAACAGAATGTACTTAATATACTATGTTAGTGTTGTTAGTACTAATTATATACTTGGCTTGTTACATTTTAATGTAACAAGCTAAGTAAATGTCAAATTCCAATAAAGTTGGTTCAGTGAATAAATCAGAATTAAAAATTATTTTACTTTAAAAAATTATTAAGGATCCGCGGAAAAAAATATAACTTGGCAACCGAAGTCGCTCGAATATAATAGAAAAGATGCAAGACAAAAACACATTTTTGTTCTAACTAAAACAAATTGTTTTAGTTAGAACAAGTCTATGAATATTGGAATTACAAAGTACACACCATTGGACCCCATACTTCATATTTCATTGAAATAATGTGACATCATGATCCGTCAAATGTACCTATATATAAAGAATATAATATCAACTGTTTTCTTATGTAATAGCCAATTTATTTATTTGAAGTAAGTTTAAATTTGAAGATATCAAGTCACTGGAAGAAATATAGGAACCATTTTTTTAAAACATTGCCCTACACTAGTTTTTTTTTTTTTTGTATCGTGGATGCGTTTACTAACACACATTTACAAACAGCTACACCCGATTCAACCATTTGTATACCATACTTTTCGAAATGTTTTACAATAAATAAGTTGTACAGGTTCTTTGACTTTGACTTTGACTTTACCAAGAAAAGGCCAGCCCTTTCCTAGTCTTCTTCTTTATCGTGTGGGCAGTAAGGTCTAACGACCCCACACACCCTAGTGTCAGAGTTTCTAAACCGCCACAAGGGCCTCTGACATGGTTACCGATGTCAGTGATGACCAAGATAAACTTAGAAAGTACATATGAATTAGAAAAAGTCACATTGGTACTTGCCCATGCCCGGATGCGAACCCACAACCTCGTGCATGAGAGGCGGGCGCCTTAACCACTGGGCCATCACGCCCTTTCCTAGTTATTTACATTATGAACTGATTGTGATTAGGTTCGGCTCGTACAGCTAAGCTCAAGCAATCCCTTCTAGTGTTCTTTCTCGATGTAACTCCTCAAAAACCCAAGTATTACTCGCGGTTCCCTTACTCCTATACCACGTATAGGCAACAACCCTTTTGGGATGACGTTTTATGTTTAACTTGGAACGTTCTCGAATGCTCAGGTCTATTATGAGTGAAGGAAAACCAGTCACACGAGAATTTCACAGCGCTTTCATGTGTGTTTTAAGCTGTCCGGTTGAGGCAATATGTGTTTTATATGAATAAATATTTTTGAACCTTCCTGTGTATTTATAAATCTTAATAAAAAAATATATCTGTACTTAGTATAAAGAAGCTAAACAACTTCTTTGTTTGTTTAAACTCGCTAATCTCAAGAATTACTAGTCTTCTACAAAAAATCTTTTTGTGTACGATAGCCAGATTTGTCAGGAATAGTATAAGCACATCAAGAACAGCATGCTACGATCATCGGGAGCGGAGCAGTATCCAAAGTTGTAACTTAACGCAGGTGAAAAAACCACACGAGTAAAACATGGGTATATTAGCATTTGCAAATATACCCATATTTTGCCAGTCCACAATCGAAAGCGAGCCTATAGTCATCAACCGAGGAAAACTCCATACTTCCGACTTCAACTCAAAATTGTACATTTTGTTTGACTTCGAAGTCAAACCCAAAATCTACATGCTCAGCAGTCAGTTTAAGGGGCTGTCCAACTACAGGGCACCGGGTCATTTTTTTGTCGCATAGTCTTGCTTACGGGTACATGTTCAAAGCCTGAAAAAAATATTGAGAAAATTGAGTGCGTAGTTTCAATAATGATATATAGGAAATTTCATTAGCTAAAGACGTATTTATAAATTATTCCACTGAGCATTGTATTTTTTTCTCAATGTAATGAAAACCTCAAAATTACTTGATTTTGGTGGTTAATCGATACAACTTACATCGCTATTTTGAACCTTATTTGTTGCCGCGACGCGATTTTGTCAACTTGACATTTATGTTTGCTTACCAATGGGTCTTAACCATGACTAGACCACAACTTCAATCTTCCATACGTACACCACAAACAGAGAACCCAATTCAATCCACTAATACAGTAGCATATTAGTTCCTGGTCACACCACATGTTCATCATTGTTCGTCACAGGATAGTGTGGTGCGACCTTTCTGTTGACCTAATTCTAGTTAACTGATGTTGTACTAACATCTGTTGGGCTGCGCTTGTCATCTCAATCAATTTAAGAGCTGACTGAGCGAGGCTGACAGCTAGTTAGGTACCAAGTTGTGCATCTACAAATGTAATTAAATATTTACTAGTTGTATGCGTATTTGTAGAATATGTTGTTGTTGTTTTAAGGTCAGGTGAGCAGTAGGTACTCGTAACCGGCGTGCTTGTATGACAACATGTATGAATGTGGACAAGGCGAATGGAGTATGTCAGGATCGTAACAGGTGGCGTTCTGTGGTTTCTGCCTGCCCCCATGGTTTAATGGTTAACACGTCTCATCGGTTCAATACTGGACAAATAGTGCAAGTACTATTGCGACTTTTTAAAATTAGGTGTATTGAATTATGCGATTTATATATAGAGCTCTTTGTGAAGGTGCTCGTCTGGGGAGTACTACCATCGTAGGTACTTATTTCTGCCGAAAAGCATCGTTGCTGAGTTCCGGTTTGAAGGGCATGGGTGCCGGGGTAATTACAGGCACAAAAAAAAACAACTTTGTCTCTGGGACGGCAACACATTTGCAAGCCTCTGTTGTTGCAGATGTCTCAGAGGCAGCGGTGACCACTTAACTTCGGGTTGGCCGTCGGCGTCGGTTTGTTTGCAACGATATTAAAAAAAAAACAAAGATGGCTCAGTGGTTTCTCATGCATACCATTGCCGGTTTAATACCAAGCAAGTAACAATGCGACTTTTATTAATTCATAGGTACTTTCTAAGTACATTCATCTTTCACATCACTCACATAACTCAAGGAAAACATCGTGCGGAAACCAATTATCAGTCTGGAATTACCAATCCTTCTTGAACAAGTGTGGCATCTTTCCTGCAATGGTACAAAAATAGATTGATATTATTATTACATATTTATTTACAGAACAAAATAGTAGAATTAAGATTATTCAATGTGTTGATGATGCAATAAAAAATCTTTAGTGCTATAGCATGCTATAGTAGCTTCTTCTAAAACCTTTAGACCGTCACATTTTCTCCATTCTCATGAAATATGTAAGAAGCATCATACTCTTGAAAGCGTGGATATTACCCAAGTTTTAAGATGCTCAAGAAGGTTTTCTTGAATAAAATATTTTGAATCATGTTCCTATGTCGTGTTTTACTAGGTGAGTATGTTACGCATGGCTTTTAGGGTACCGTAACTGAGAGATAAAAACGAGACATTATTAAGCTTTGGACCCGTATCTCCAGCCGTCCTTCTGCTTGTCTCTCATAGAACTGTGTCTTCGTTATCATAATAGCTTTGTCGCTGTAGACAAATTTTCACAGAATTGTTTTAACCCTTAACTTGGCAGAGAGTTTGATGTCATTTTTTTTTTATTTCTTTACTATATTTGGGTTGTTACCAGGTAAATAGACACCAGAAAAATAAAAAATAAATTCTTCCTATATTAGTTTTGTATTTATACCATGTATCTAATTATGCACACTACCAAGCTGTCATGCATAAAACTTTAAAAATCCATGTGCACTGTAGGAAACACTGCCTTATTGGTAGAGAATGTAATACATTTTTATTTTATAAAAAAAATATTTATGCAGTCATATTAGACACATATATCTTAACCAAAATATGTAAAATCACAGTCTTCAGTGTAAAGTAGGAACATAACAACATCTTCTTCTTAATAATTAAAAGTTAAAGCAAGTTATCGCCCGGTGTGACCACTGCGTGGACTGCCGGGAGGACACATCGCGGCATACGCTATCAGAGTGTACCGCTTGGGAGGAGACGCGCATCCCCTCATATCAGAAGTAGGCAGTGACCTGTCGCTGTAGGCCGTAGTCACTTCGATGATCGGCAGGGAAGAGGCCTGCCACGCGGTGGTTTCCTTCTGCGAGATGACCGTTTCGCAGAAGGAAACCACCGCCTTCCAGGCCTCTTCACTGAGGCTGCGGAAAGGGAGAGAGAGATCACAACCTCTCTTACGGCCCGCAACAGGCGCACCGGGCGTCGGCGGAAGGCGGACAACGCCCTCCTCCGGCCCCCCTGAATTGGTCCAGGAGCGTCGGGCTTGGGGAAGTCTGTCGCCCTCTATTCAACTGGACCCGAGGTGGCGGCGCGTAGTGTTCCACGCGCACCCCTCTGTGACGTTTGCGGGGGGGAGTCTAACACCTCACTCCCCCCCCCTGACCTGAGAAGGCCCGCAGTGGCGGGTCAGCACCAGTCGGTGATCGCGGAAGGCGCATACGTTCCCAGGATCCCCGGCTTAAGTACGGTGGGTGTCGGAGACATTCTAATCGCAGCTCCTCTAATTTAGCGACCCTCTGTTGTGCAGTGTGTGGTCTGGCGTTGTCCTGAAGCAGCAATGGGGGGTAGAGCAATTGACCAGCCTCGGTTGTTTAACGGCTAGCTTTTTCGGCAAGGTTTGTAAGTGTTGAAAATACAGATCTGCCATAATCATCTGGCCAAATCTTTGGACGCTGTAGTGGATGACACCAGCACTGGTCCACCAGATGCTTAACAGTACCTTTTTCTGAGTCAACTTTCGCTTGGGGCAGAATTAGGCCGGTTCTCCTGGCTTTAGCCATTGTGATAAGCGTTTCCGATTATCGTACATTATCCATTTTTCATGATTTTTCATCACAAGTAACAATACGATTCACAATAACCTCATTATTGTGACGATTGAGTAGCAGTGCATCTGCAAATGCATATTGCATAATATAAGCTCTATGCTGTATCTTTGGCAATGCATCTTAAAATGCACACTGCAAAAATCAAATCATAATATGCTCACTTGGCAGTGTGCATTTATAGATACATGAATATTGACAGTCAAATTTTAGGTAAAAAACATTGTTGTATGATCAAAATTTTGTACGTAATCAAAAGAATGCACATTCAATCAAATAAAAACTATATTTATTTATCGTAATATTGATATTTTATTAAGATTATAATCGATGTTTATCTTATAACTCGTAGGCGCACGCGCACGCTCCGCTATCTTGCGATCTACTGACTTCAATTGTAGGCAGATGTGATAAATACTATTTTTTCTACCAACTACAACTCTCTCATATATCAGTTAAAAAATAAAAAGAAACATAAGTACCAAAACTTTACTCAAATATTTTTTCTTAGAATGTGTGCATTATTAGATACGGTATCAAGTAAAGGGTTAATGGAAAAAAAGTTAAACTTGTTTTAATAGATACATACATAAACTCACACCAAACAATAAGAGGTATTTTATTAATAATCCGCCATTCTATTCCCAAAGACTGCGCAATTGAAAGCCAGAATCGACAGTAGTGACAACCAGAAAATCGTCGAGACAATGAAACTCGACGAGTTCTAGAGAAACGATCTCCCAACGAAATTAATTAGAAAAGTACGACGGATTATAAGAGGTAGTAATCCTTGTGTGTGGGGTACCTATACTAATATAATAAAGCTGAAGATAATTTTCATTTGCTTAAATGCGCTAGTCTGCTGAAGTAACAGTAAGGTTTGAAAAAATATGTTTGTAAATAATAGCCAGATTCATGAGTAAAGGCTATATACAGGATAAGTTTTTAACCAGTGCGTAAATTTTTTTTGGTAGTTCAGTGTCAGTAATAGAACACATTTCCGTGTTCAGTTAAAAAAAAAATAAAAAAAAAATCATCCTTATCCGAGTTTGAAATCAGCAAAACATGGACATAATCTATTCGCCATACTATCAATGACAACTCTTGGCCGCCCCCCGGGCGCATGGCTGGGGTGAGGGGGTGGGGAATGCGCTAGCGCCGAGTGACAATAAAATATGGTTTTTAAGTATACATGTTTCGTAAGCGATAACTTTTTTTTTTAGTACTAAGACATATCAAAATAAAATATACGTGTTTAATAAAACGTGTTGAAGTTTACTATGGCAAAATTTCCGCACTGGTTAAAAATTTTTCCTGTATAACTCATCGGAGGGAAGCAGTAACAAAACCGTAATCTGACGCAGGCAAAAAAAAACAACACGCAAACTAAATCGCGGGCAGAAGCTAGTACTACGTTTAAATTTTCACTTGTCGGCTTTTAACTTCTCCATAGTATGTCAAAGCCAATAAAAAGGCTAAATAATGTCAACTCAGAACTAAATTCAACTTAACTTTATAGCCGCATTTCCAGGTCGTAAAAAGCTAATTCCATCTCCCAAACGCGACTTAGAATTGAGAAAAGTAAACTGATTTCTGTCGTATCGTATATGTGGAGATAGCGGTAGAGAGGCACAAGACCCGTAGAACGTTGTCATCGCGAGATCCCTCTGGAAAGTGGAGCACTGAGTGTGGTTGATGGCATCGGCGATAGCGGGGTTTGAGTTATTAATAGATTTTTTTCAAGAACGTATGAGAATTTATGTTTGGGTTGTGTTGAGTTTGCTTTGATAGTCAGCATAATCAAGGCAAGCTCTGTGTAGGGTAAACCATACTGAACGGACGGACGACAGCAGGAAGACGCTGGGTGCTAACCGTTTCCAACCGGTCCTTTTTTAATTCTATGGGGGAGGTCTATATCCAGCAGTGGACGTCCTGCGGCTGATATGATGATGTTGATCACGTCAGCAGAAAGACGTCCAGAGCAGATCATAGGGCAAACTAAGCGCTTCAACTTAGATTTTTACTCCTCGCATCTCGTGGAATCCCGAGATCTGTAATGCTATTCTGTAAAAATCTCATGGTGAAATTAATAAAATGGAGCTTAAGGTGTACCGTCAGTTCCTAGTATTAGCTGGTCTATTCTGGAAATTAAATATCTCTCTTACTGAATTTTAAGTGAAATTTTTACCTAAAAACATCATAGCAGGAATACCCGTATTTCTTTATTTCTGTTGTGAGTTAAGATTTGGTCTTGAAACCAGCATGTTATAAAAATACTGCACTGATGTAGGGGCAATTATAAGCTATTAAGTATCTTTGGTTTCAAAAAAACATCATTGATATCAAAATTACAAAGCCGTTTACACTTTAGGCCCCACTCAGAATAATCAACACTCACCTAAGGGAGAAACGACTAAATCGAATCAGCATTTAAGGCAATATCCAAACGCCTAACCGCTTATACCTCACAGCAAGCCACGCCCGGTGTCGCAGCGAGCGTTAAATCCCCAACTTCGGTAACACGACGGTGCCGCCGGTTTTATTTTCAAGTTTCCCCACTTCAACTACCCGGGTATCGTCTATGTTCCAGGAAAAATATTTTACACAAGCGAGCGTATGTTGGAACTGTCCAAGTTTAAAATTAGTCTACATTGTAAATATTGGTTGCGCTCCAGGGAGAGTTTGCTACTATTTCTGAAATTGGTCCTAACTTTCTTGTGAGGGGAAAAGTAACTAGTTTGTACTGAAGGACCAGATTCTGGTGTGGGTTAGTTGAAGTGTGAAAGATTATCGACTTACAAGACAGATGAGTTGGAAGATTTTTTTTCTTAAAGAAATTAGAAATGCAGTGATGTCACCGTGGAATTCACATCTGATGAACTTGTAAAATTCCTATATAATAGGTACGTTTATAGAGAAATATTTTATAATGGCCAGGCCTGGCAGACAAACGGTGATTGAAAGAGAGGCCGAAAGAGAATGCCTGTTGTTTATTGAGAACAACTTGGTTACAATGAAATTAAGTAAACTTCCAAACCCAATGTTTATTTTCCCAATCTTTTATCAGCAATTTCTGTCTCCATTAATCGTTTCCACAGTTTATTACTTTAGAACAATTGTCAAAGTGACTTTCTCCAGCATCGTGGTTACACCAAGGCGAAAACTTTTTGCCTGTCCCCTGCAATATACGCGAATCATTCTTTTTCTTTACCCGGCGAGGCAAAAAATTGCTTCCAAACTTTTGGTTTATTTTTTTGGGATCTGCATTTCGTTTTTTTGTCAACTTTAGCACAAAAAAGAATCGTGGGAAAGTCGGATTGTGCTTACAAATTTTATTCGTATACTTTAAAGATTTAAATAATGTATGTATACGTATAAGATACTAGCGAACTGGCCGCGAGTTTGTTCGCGTGGCTTTTTTAATCCGCGTTAAGTTACGTCTTTGGTTACTGCTCCACACCCGTGGGTCGTAGCGTGATGTTTATATTACTCAGCCTATGCCTACGTTACTCAATAATAACGTTGCTATCCTTCGGTAAAAAATGGTTAAAATCCGTCTAGTAGTTCGGAGCCTATTCGATACAAACAAACAAACAAAAAAAATATTTTCCTTTTCAAATATTAGTATAGATTTATAATATTTATATTGTAAAAGTTTTATGCGTCCATTAGGGAGAGCCGAAGTTGAAGCTTTGTTAAAATAATATTTGTGTAATACCTCCTTTGGGATTCCCCGAAATGTGGGTAGCGTTGGACCGGTCGTTGTGACGTTTGTTAAAGGACCCCTGGCAGCGGTTGTCTTTCACTGGATTTACTGAGCTTCATTTTCCCCAAATTATTCAACTTTTTACATCTAGTAAGTACCTTCAGCATGCCTATTTCGCAAAGCGATGTTCCTGTGTTTGGGTTTGGGTGCCAGTGAAATTACAGGCACATAAGACATCTAAACTTTGTCTCTGGCAAGGCATTTGCAAGGTCTCTGGTATTGCAGATGTCGATAGGCAGCGCTGACCACTTAATATCAGGTAGGCCGTAGACTTGCTCGTCATCCAATGATGATTAAAAAAAAATATGAATTCCTTTATCCATGTGATAGATAACTTCTCTTTCATAGTCTATTGTCTACTGTTCTCTCTCTGTCTGATTTATGATATCTTTCTAAGAGCTAGCTAAGATACATTGAAACGGCATTCTTATTCAAGATCTTGGAAAATATCACACGTTACATGATCAAGGTCAAGAAAACGCCAACATCACCTCTGTAAGACGTTCTATATTTCAGATTATTATGATAGTAGGGCTTTCCGCGCTAGTTAGCAACTAGCCTCGGGTGACTGAACAAAAATAGCGGCGCGAAACACACCGGCTCGCTTCAGTAAATGTGGACCAAACATTTTTTAGGTACACGTTTGGTAGGAATGGTATTTTCCGGGGGCCATGTTTCTTTTTTGGCTGATTCGTTTAAGATTTGTTGGGTTCTAAGGATCTTTCTTTTTGTTTTCGGTGGGAAATCTTTGAATGGCAAAGTATTTTGGAAGAATGTGTTCCAAAATTAAATGAAGATTTTTGTTTTTGGATAGTGTTAGATTCATTCCTTATTAAAGTCGCCGGTGGTCACCATTAGCTCAATGCGTCTCAAAGGACCAGTCTGCAACTTGGTCCTTTTAAAATACTAAACCAGAATGTGGTTTTGAGACGATTACTTAAGATACAGTATCCTATCAGGCGTTGCACATCCCTCAGGCGATTGTTAAGGAGTTTTCCCAAAGCCTTGCCAGAGGAGTTTTCTAAGAATTTCCAATTACGACACGAGGAAGCCCGATCCTATCGTAAACTGATAAGATGTACTAAGAGATATCAGGCAGCTTATACTCTCTGATCAGAGTTTCTCAGTAATCAGCCGAGACTCAATCGATGAAGATATTGGTGTAACCTATAAATGAACATTGTTATCTTTTAAAATGTTTATTTTGTTTAAAATAAGCTTAACAAAATTACAGTGCAATTTGCTTGCTGACGCAAAGTATATTATTTTTATAATATCTATATGGCTTATAGATAGTTGTTTCGGGTCTAGTCTGTTTGTGTAAGTGAGTTATATATGTATATGTTTTTTAACTAATCCACGATACAGTAGAAATTCCTAGTATGGTAACATATTTTTTTTCTAGCCAATGCTGTCCGAGTTTTTCCCATTTTTATCATTGGCTATGCTCTTTTACTGCTGGGTAAAAAAGCCTCCACCAAGTTCTTTCAGAAACTCTTTTCCCGTGTCACTTACCATGCCAGCCAAGATACGCAGTGGTTTTTATTTAAAGAAAAAACCCAAGCAAAAACAAACTTTCTCCTGATTAGATTAGTTGGTATAATCTAAGTGTAACGAGACTTCGAGCAGTTAATTACGTGATCGCGCCGCCATCGCCGCGAGGTATGACGCGGCACAACAACAAACACTTTCCTTGCTTTGGATAAGAGGACCAACTTAATTAAATTACGCTTTTTGCTTTAATTATGGGGAAAATTATAGCAATTTAGCATTATCTATGCTTATATTATGAAGAGGTAAAGTTTGTATGTTTGGAAGGGGTAAACTCTGGTCCGTACAAAATTTTCACTGACAGAAAGTTACACTATTGTCAAGTGCCATTTATATGGTATGTGTTCAACGCGGATGAAGTAGAAAAATTTGCTGTTCCATCATACAATAGTGCGATACTTACATGGTCAAAATGTCAGAAAAAAAAACGACGGTTTGCACTCCGGGAGTGCCGGCAGAAGTGAAAAGTTGAATATTAACGTTGTGCATTTTTGATATTTTGGACTGGTTAGGGAATAATTTTGCACGAATTGCTTTAATTTATCAGTACAAAAGTACTATCATTTATGTGGTAGAATACAATATTTATTTATTGCGCTATCGTACACAAACATGGCAGTTCAGGACACGTGATCTAATCGAAAATCTTACGATTTTTTGATCAGGTCACGTGTCCTGACGCGAGTTTAACATTTTTTACCCATTACAAAAAAAGTGTACAACGCCGCTAAAGAAGTTTTCACTTCAAAAACCGTATAATATATCCATGATGTAAATTTTAGTTAAATCAACCACACTACTGATGGCCAGCTACTGAGCCCAAAAATTATAAGATTATTATCGACTCGAGAAGAAGATACAAAAGACAACTTCATGGCTTCTTTTTCCAAAACATGAATAAATAATACAGACAGAGCTAATAACCTATTAGTAATTAAGTATGACCTCTTTTAACATTTTGTTACTTTTTTTTATAATTGTATGAACACTTCAAAGTCAAATAATGTATTCCAATTAGACCATTAAAAGGCAATTTTGAACGTCAATTAATTAAAACTATTGAATCTAGTTGAGTTATCTAGTTAGTAATTAATATAATTGTCTAATATGTCGAATAATAATAATATGTGTGTGTGTATGTGGGTGTTGTGTATTGTCGAATGAATTTTACACATCACGTTGTGACAAACATGATTGTCTGTACTCAATATATCATCTTGTATATCATTTTCTATGTATGCACACACATAATGTTTAAGCAACTTAAAAATCTTATCTTATCACACTAGTGACTAATATTCTATTAATACTAATATTCTATTAATACCTAAATGTAAATAAATAAATAAATTCTAAAGGCGAAAGCTTGTGAAGAAGCTATTCTTGTCTATATTTAAATAAAATACTTAACATACAATACAATACAGTAACAGTCTAATATAGGATGACACTTACCGTAAGTGTCACCCTATATTAGACTGTGCGTGGGTTTAGTTTCACAAACACTGAAACATAGGTATAAATGTAGTTGTACGTCACCGCCCACGTTAGTTAGAATTGTTGACAATGTCCTAAGTTATTTCTGACTTTGACCCTAGAATACGAACGTCCTTGAACTGCCCTAGTAAGTTAACTATTCGACTTTTTGAAGATCTCTTTTAAATTCCCAATTTTTATGAGATTGTTTCTTACATTTATTTTCATTTTTATCATTATACTATACGATAGACAATGGAATACATTAAATAATTAAATGTAATGCTTATTTAAATTACATAATACTTGTTGGTAAGTTTTTGTTTTTTAAGATATCAGTTAAAGTACTGTTATCCTTATTTCAATTAGATAAAAATGTGTAGGTATTGTCTCCCAAACTTGCCCTTTTTCGTTGACAATAACAACTATTTAATAAATCGAGAAAAGCATTAAAATACCAATGACTTTTTTTTGTGCAAGTTGGATCAAAATCAACTCTATTTTCACTACAGATGAGTATAATTTTGTAACTGTTAAATAGGTATCTCAACTACAAAACAACTACGATGAGCTGTAGTCTAGCAGACATAGTTCTAAACATTTTGTATTCCGACTACCTACTATAAGTTAAAATTACACTATTAACTATGTTGTTAGCATTGTGGTTAAGGCGTCCGCCTCTCATGCCTGAGGTTGCGGGTTAGAAACCGGGCAAGTACCAATTTGACTTAATCAATGCATAATTATGTACTTAACCCTTTTCTTGGCACGGTGTTATATTTGATACGTCGAGTTTTTTGAAAATTGAGAGACGTGCAGAGATGTATTTTCAAAACTTTTATGATTCAATATGCTAAATAATATAATGCTAATTCTACCAAAAAATATTTTATTACTGCTTGTGACACCCAAAAAGTAGTAGAACGCAAGATGGGAGGGCGAGGGAAGACGTCTGCGCAGCGCAACGTAAAACTAATAAATTTTTGTTATATTTTGGTAAATTTTTGATCAAAAGTGGTCAAATTCGAACAGTTTATAATATTTGCTAATCGAAAAAGTTACTTTCGTGAAACAAAATAGATTTTATTTGTACGCAAAACTTTGTTTTTTTCCAGTGTACCAGATACGATACACTGCCAAATAACCAATATTCCACATATTTTTTGTTATGTATCAAATACGAGACATTGCTTGATTTGTACAGGTGTAATAATTATATTTTATTTTATATTTTACTATTATAACTGCTTTATTAGCTTAATATGCAACAACAATAAAGAGCTCGGCATCTTATGGCTCTTGTACAGAAACCGGGGGCCAAATCGGATCACGACGAAAGTGAATCGTTAGGGGATGAGATGCAGTACTAACTCCGCCCAACGTACTCCGACAGTAGTTCACCGCCTCCATTACTGCCATCTTGGATAGAGAACCTTAATCTTTTAGCTGGTGACGATAATGAGATGAATCAAGTGGTTGCTTCAACTTTTTTGGTTCTATACCAAGAGTCGTGGCCGTCAAGTAATGCCTGGTCGCCATCAATTTATCGTCTAGTTTATCTACAATGAGACAACTACATGGTGCTAAGGCCAGCCTATTCTCTCCGGTACCATCTTTATCACATGAAATAGGTCCACTATCTCCTTTGACATCTTCTTCTCCTTCACCACGAACCAGCAATTTAACACGCCATAACCAGGTGCGATCTCCATTATATGAACCATCTTCCTCAGTCGCTATTCGCTCAAAAATGTCCAAGGTTGTAGCGATAAAGCGGAGAGTGATACCAACTAAAGGACTAGAACCTACTTGGCGGTGTTCTATGTTACTGGGTCTGTCGAAGTAGAACATAACTCATGTGAGCAACGTGAAGAGAGGAGCGCAATTGAGTGCTTCAGGCTATTCTTCTCGGATGACATTATTTCTCTCATAGTGCAACAGACAAATATCTTTAGCGCACAAAGTAAGGGCAGCTCAATAACTATCATAGAAGATGATTTTTAAGATTTTCTGGCAATCCTTATATATCTGGGGGTCGTTAAATGCACACCTATACAGATTATTGATTCAAAATTCTACGATACAACAAAGTAGCTAATGAAAATGTTATTAGATCAGAGTCATTAATGCTAAATAATGACTCTGAAGAAGTTCCAGTTACTAAGTATTTGCGTTTTAATGACAATTTAAAAGAGTTAAGTGAGGCCACTTCTATAAAGAATCCCTGAGAACTGTTTACAGGTAGACTAGACACGCTTCAGCATCGATGAAATATTGGTTCCACAAAAATATACACAAAATAAACCATAATTAGCATTTAACAGTTTCAAAAGCTGTTATATTATTGTTGTTTTTTTTCTATGTTATGTATCTATGAAAATGCAAATAATTGTCTTATGATTTGTTATTTCAAGTCGCAATGTTATATTTTTGTTTATTTTTTAATTATGTTTGTAATTCTTAGCAAACTTGGCAGTGTGGAAAATATGATACATACAATTTATAAGGTTGATTATTGTGGGTCTGGCAATGTACCATATATGATACATTCGATAAATCACAAATGAAAAGATACAGATTTTTAAAATTATTTTTTCCCCCTTCTATAAACACCTACGATCACATTTCAAGTAAAATTTATCAACATTTCAAAAAAAAGAAATCTTGCCAAGTATAGGGTTAACGTTCTAAGTTTATCTTGAAAATAGGCAAAGGAAAACATCGTGAGGAAACCTGGGCTTTATAATTAAATAACAACATAGTCGCTCCATGTAAAACATTGGTATTTAGTTGCATCCGGTTAGACTGGAAGCCGACCCCAAGGCAGTTGGGAAAAGGCTAAGCAGTGATGATCATGAAACAACATAACATACAATCACGCCTGTAGTCCTCGAAGGGTTAGGCAGAGGTGTACCAATGTGTACACCCACAGTTCGCTGGTATATTTAGGTCCCATGTAATAGGGGGCGCGCCTATTGCTATTAACCGAACACAAATCCTAACTCCGAGCTGAGAATTTCATAGAAAAACCCAATAACACCGCTTATAGTTCACAAAAAACCAAGACCATTTATCACGATAATATCAAATTATTTAACAATGTAAACTTCATTAATAAACTTCCTCTGCCCGCTCGATTCCGTACTCGAAAACTTTCAACGCTGAACACAAAACTTTAGATCTAAAATAAATTTTAAAACAACTCTAAACCATTAATTTTAACTCTAAACTACAACTGTTCAGGCTTAATTGGCGCCTACAGCTTTTGTTTGAGTATTGTTAGTACTATTAAAGTTAAATAGTGACTAGAAATCCTACGTTTAATATAAGTTTATATCGAAAACTAGCTTCTGCCTGCGACTTTGTTTGCATGTTATTTTCTTGTTAGTTTCACATGCGATAAGGTAGTGCCAGAGATAAGCGCGCTTACTTCAACAAATGAACATCTTAAATCTTTTCAGTATTATTAAATTGGAAAGAAATGAAAACCGACAAGCCAATGGCAAACTAACATCGAATTTTGTTTATTTTATTCAGCTCATGACGTCTGAACAAAAATGATAGACCAACGACGTATTCTATAGATGATATGATATACACTACAGAATACCTTACTACTTTTATAAACCAGTAATAAAGACTAAGAACACTCAACAAGAACCTACAATTACTATACCTCTCCTCGCCTCTCGCTTACTCTAAAACTATTAATGTAGCACTCAAAAGGCCCCTAAATAGTCTCCCTGTCGGGTATTCAATGGGCAGCCTTACTCGCTTCTAGAGCAAGCTTTTAAGAGGATATTTCGTAAAGTGCTGCAGGTACGTACCTGGGAAGACTTAATGAAAACTTTTGTATGAATGCATCTTGCTAAAGGCAAAAGATCTACGATTACATTTGTTGCGCTAAAAGATTCTACGAGTATCTAATGGAAATGTTAAGACGTTACGTTTAAACGGTAACTGCTAAATTTAGACTGAGATTCTGGAGTCGCTAGATCTACGTTATCTTAGCATGACTGAAATGTTTAGGGGTATTTATTTAGGACTTTTAATGTTGTTTTGTCGAAACCCCCTTTTTAGGTTTACGCACCAAAAGGGTAAAACGGGACCCTATTACTGAGATTTTGCTGTTCTTCTGTCTGTCTGTCCGTCTGTCACGAGCCTGTATCTCATGAACCGTGATAGCTATTTAATATATTTCTATTTATAATATATTTGTTTTATTTTAATTTAATTAGATAGTCCAGTCGTTTCAGTGATTAGCCGGAACAAACAGACAAATCGACAGACAACAGTTTAATAAATTGTTTTGTGTGTGTATTTAAATACCGTATATACTTTCATTTGCATTTTGTGAAAGCTGATAATTCTAAATTACAAACAGACACTTCAATTTGATTTATTTATATAGATATAAATAAAACTCTGTCATGGGATCGTGACCAATGCGTGCTTGACACATTTTGGTTTGTCATCTAAACATGACTGTGGCGTTCTTGAGGTTGAAAAGACGTAGGTCTAGTGACTGGGTTCTTCGACTATTTCTTAATGCACGCTTGCAATCTTCTTAGAATAGTAGGTAGCACCTCTTTGGATAGTACTTGAGGTAAAAGCCGAGATGTTTTTAGTTTTCTTCCAACGTTTTAACAAGAGGCAATAGTTTTCCATAATGGATGTAACTTTAGTTGATTATTATTTTATATATATCTATACTTCTACATATACTAATATTATAAAGAGGTAAAGCTTGTGTAAAGGGGGTAATC
This sequence comes from Caradrina clavipalpis, assembly GCA_932526535.1. NCBI lineage: Eukaryota > Metazoa > Arthropoda > Insecta > Lepidoptera > Noctuidae > Caradrina > Caradrina clavipalpis. The sequence continues at coordinate 8,657,522 of OW052110.1, forward strand.
TCTCGATCTACTGATATAACATCGAGCTACGACGCACTGGAGCGGGGCAGTAAACACAGGTGTAATTACCGCGGGTGAAAAAAGCCACCAGCAGTTCGCTAGTACTTAAAAAACTGCAGTCGGATATTTGGAACTAGTAGTCAGATTGGAATAAATATTATATGACAGCCAGATTAATGAGAAATTTAATTTGGGTGAAACCGCGGCGGGCTATCTAGTATACTGCAAACTGTATTGTTATTATAGTATCCCATTTCAATTCATTTAATTTATTCATTTCAACGATTGTATTTATTGAAACAAAACCGGAACGACGAGAAATGTTTTTCCATTTACAATAATTACAGAAAAACAAGTGAAATGTAACACGAAAACGTATCAAAGAAGAAAAGCATACAATATCACTTTTGTTAATTAATTAAAACAAAAATTCCGCATTCGTTTTTCGAACGTTAATTAAGGCAGCAAGGTAACTGGATACACTCCGGTTTCTCGTACGAAAAATTAATTAGAAATATTGTCAAACGCGCGGAAGTTCTACGATTGGTTGTTGATAATTTAGTCAACCAATCACAGCAGCTTATGCTTGCTCGACTAGTGGGTATTGGACACCATATTCTCTACATGGTATACAAACTGTTGATTTGCATCCTCGTCAAATTTTAGGAGCTTGTCATAAAGAATAGAAGTAATCAAATATAATTACGATACCTGGCCAATATCTAATAAATACTTGTTTTTTTAGTTACAACTATCAAATAACAGTATTCCAGAATACTCCTCCTGCAAAATTCAGAATCGCCCAGTTGTGTATGCGGTAGGCAGAGTTGTCGCGCGGCTATATCAATGCGTGCATAGCGCCTAAACCCTCTGGCGAGATGGCTAGTTCGAATTGGAAAATCACGTCAAAAAATATAAATTTTAAAACAAATTTATTGTATTATTGATTCGTGTTAAGAATCACGAGCATAGTTAACTCCTTGAATTTGACGAGAATGCAAATCAACAGCTTGTATAGCTACATTAACTTGACGACACGGTGTCGCGGGTTCGATTCCCGCACGGAGCAAATGTTTGTATGGCCTACAGATACTTGTTCCGGGTCTGACTGTTTGTGAGTTTATATGTTTGTAAACGCACCCACGACACAGGAGAAATTCCAAGTGTGGGGCAACGTTTAAAAAAAAAAAAAAAAAAACTAATAATTTCAAGACCCTGCTACTGAGAAATTCCTAATGGCAAATCCCGGACCTAGGGGTCGTACCCAGGACCATGAGTTCATTAGTCGCGCTTGCGACCACGAGGCTAACAGGGTAAATAAGTCATGTGAAAAATAGCTATCTTTAAATATAAATACCACTAGCTTCTGCCCGCGACTTCGTCCGCGTCACAGTTGATGTGTTATCCTACGGGTACCGTACATTTTCCCGGGATAAAAAGTAGCCTATGTGTTATTCCAGACTATAATCTATCTTTGTGCCAAATTTCATCCAGATCCATTCAGCCGTTTAAGCGTGAAAGAGTAACAAACATCCATACATCCATACATCCATACATCCATACATACAAACTTTCGCCTTTATAATAGTAGTAGGATTCCATTTGATGTATGAGATATTAACTCAGTAAAAGCTCGTTCCTTTTACAACTCTGCAACGTTTGCAATGAGTTAATAATGTGCTCTCTACTTGGCATTTTAATCGTCCTTTAAAACGATAGTTTTAATGAGAATTTTCATTTAATATCATTTTGAATTTATTAATAGCGGTTTTATTAGCTCTTTTATATTAATGGTACTTAATTTTTATTGAAGTCTGGTTGTGGGTTTTAACTTTAACTAATAAAATATATATTTTTTTTAATTACCATTTTATATATATTTTTTAATAATAATATCGCTTGCCTGTCGTTAATGAGATTGAGGGTTGATACCGGGCAAGTACCAATGTGATTTTTCCAATACACATGTATTTTCTAAGTTTGTAAATGTAATGTAATTCTCCAGGCCGATTCCGGCCACGGCGGCTAACCTTAATGCAGACTAGCCACGTACGCAGGAGATATTATAGTGCACAAGTGTGTGCGCAAACACAGGTGCACTCCCTCTTCCCTAACTCTCATAGCCGGATGGGACCGCAATCCGACACGACCGGAGAGAGATCAGGCGCAGGACCAACGGCTTTACGTGCTTTCCGAGGCACGGAAATATCACACCACCAACTTCCAAACTCCGGGCTGCTACTGAGAAATTCCTAATGGAAAAACCCAATAACACTTTTTGCCCGACCTGGGAATCGAACCCGGGACCCCTTGCTCAGCAGTCGCCCTTGCGACCACGAGACCAACGGGGCAGTCCAAGTTTACCAAGTCAAGTTTACCTTGGACATCATTGATATTAATGAAAGAAAACATTGTAAGAAAAGCTGGACTTCTACTCAGTATAAGTTTGAAATCGCCAATCCGCCTTGAGCAAGCGCGGTGAATAATGCTCGTGCCTTCTTTGTATGAGAAGAGACCTTTGTCGTGCAGTGGGACAACAATAGGCTGCTATTATTATTATGTAGAAAGGCTATGAGATATTTTCAAATGTAATTTTTCAGCTCAGATATTCATAAAGCATCTCTGTCTTGAAACCTGTGTTTTGAAATCCGTTGTCAAAGGATTAAATCTAACCTAGAGTAAATTTAAAAAAAAAACAGTGACCAAAATTATCGCATCCAATTTTTTGGAAAAATTTTCAACACCTAAACCAAAATAATTCCAACAGTGTTCAGTGCAGAATTTCTGAAAATAATGTCACTATATCATTGTCAAAGCATCTTTTTATATTCCCGTCTGTTTCATAGAAAGTTGCAGTCTCTCCAAAAAAATATTTTTAAAAAACAAGATACGGTTTCGGTTATACCGTTATACTACTTAAATTAACAAGATAAATAATACCTTGCAAAACTAATATCTTGCAAAACACGCAATGTCGTTTACTTCGACGACATATTTTTTGCAATTATTTTCATTTAAACACCAAAATACTTATCGATTTTGATAAAATTTCTACGGCACTAATCTGAAAGTATATCCTCTCAAATAAAGAAAGAATTTTCCAAATCGGTTAATAAACGACAAAGTTTTGAGGTAACAAACAAAAATAAACAATTGACAGTCTCCACTTTTTTTGAAGTCGGTAAAAAAAGTTGCCTTCATTTTGTTTCATCGAAGCCTGATCTTTATTCCGATGACAATCATTGTCCTCGTTAGTTGGAAGGGAACCAACTTAATGAGGGCGAAGGATCCAGTGTGGATTAAAAAAAAACTTTTTTTTTTATCTCGAAAAGCTTTCGGATTTTATTTCTTTTTGGTTCCGTCGTAGCTAATTAGTCGAGTTGTAAAGGCGCTGATTAAAATTCTAAATAGGAGTCTGTGATGTCTCCTTTTATACGCTTTGAGAGTTGTTTGGTTTTCCATTATGAGGTTAGGGTATAATGGAATACGGTAAGTACGTCTTTTTGCTTTGTTATGTAGGTTTTACAGTAAGTCCTTAGGTGCTTTTTCTTTCATAATTGTTAAGGTGGATGGTTATCTGTAAAAGTGAGATTATTTGCACGAAGGAAAGAACATGTTGTGATGGCTCAATGGCCGGGCACGGGCAAGTACACGTACGACTTCATGTACTTTCTACTTTATCTTGAACATCACTGACATCGGTGAACGAAAACATCGACGTCTGAAATTGCCAATCCACCTTGAACAGGCGTGGTGATCAATGCACGTTACACCACTTTCGACCTTGAAGGCGAAAGGGCATCGCCTTTAGACGTCCCGTAAGTGACCATAATTGCCCTTGCCCCAGTCGAACTCCCGCAATGTGATCAGTCAATCCCAATTATCCCAAAAACAAAAAATCCAGTTTTAAAACCAGTCTATCTTTTATTAGCATTCATCCCACATGTATAAACAGTTCATGATTGCGAGCATTTTTGGCTTTCAACAAAATTGAACTGTACCTACTCCAAATCCGAATTTAATTGGGTACAGAAGAGATTAAAGCGTACACACATCTAGGTTATTGGATCCATAATTTCCCTGAAAACTGATTACCATATTAAGCCTTCACACACACAGACGCGATCGCCCGATCTCACCGCAATGCTAATTGCAATATTATTCTCTGGTACGTTTTAAATGAGGTGGTTACGGGTTTAGCGTTCAAATTATCTCTGGGTAACGATAAAAGTGTCGTGATGGCCCAGTGGTTAAGGCCTGTATGAGAAACCGGGCTAATACCAATATGAATTTTCCAAATCATAATATGATTTAGACATCTCTGACATCGGTGAAGGAAAACATCGTGAGGAAACCTGGGCATAATATTAGTCTGAAATCGCCTTGAGCAATCGTGGTGATCAATGCTTTCTCTGTATGAGTAGAGGCGTTTGCCTTCCAGGGAGTCAATAATAGGCCGGTATTTTTTTTTGTTATAGCGCAAATTAATAGAATACTAGCAGCTGCCAAAATCCGAAATTATCCGAATAGTTTAAATCAAATTTTGTGATTCGGCAATCGTCTCCCATCGGTTCGCTAATCCTTTTACCACTATAGCAAATTAAAACTTAAATCGGGCCGATGACAAAGTTATATTATTTAATATCTATATTTACCATCGATACACTAAGAAGAAGAAGAAGAAGAAGATTCGGTTACGATTCTCGTTACATTTTTACTTCGGACTAGCGAGCTTCCCGCGGCTTCCTCCGCGTTGTTTATTTCACCCTTTATAAGTTACGTCTTTGGTTAATGCTCCGTTCCCGTGGGTCGTAGCGTGATTTTATATAGCCTATGTTATTCGAGAATCATGTAGCTATCTACTAGTGAAAAAATGGTTAAAATCGGTTTAGTAGTTTCGGAGCCTGTTCGTTACAAACAAACAAACAAATCTTACCTCTTTATAATATGATATTATATATATATATATATACCATGACGCCTGTATTCCCCGAAGGGTTAGGCAGAGGTGTACCAATGTACACCCACAGTTCGCCGGTATATTTAGGTCCCGTGTAATAGGGGGCGAGCCTATTGCCATGATATATAGTATAGATATCTAATAGTTTTGGATACAGCTACAGTTGTAGATCTCTGGTGAAAATAATGTCGCCATAAATCCATTTTTATCTTAACAATGAACCTACCATAGAATTAAATCTTGACTCACCTAAGCCGCATGTTTTCCTTGGCAACGAAACTACCGTCATTCTATCTAACTTTGTAGATACATGTCCATTGTCTAATCTTAAGGCCGATCGAGGCTTAACTAAGATAAGGCCAAGTCTTCAAGCTAACCTTAGTTATAATTAAAGCTAAGGTCACATGGCTTACTGGAGGTTACCGAAAGGTCTAAATTGTTAGTGAAACTGAAATAACCAGTAACTAGTTTGGTTAACTTGAGTTAATGGTGGTGGTAATCTTTTAAGATAGCTTCAAGTAGAAATATGGGAGCCTAGGTGTTGTTAACTTACTGCTTTATTTTATGCCAGCATCACTCTCAGATTTTATCTGCATTGAAGTCAAATGCATACTTCTTAACATAGTATAAAATAAAGTCGCTGTCGCTGTGTGTACGCATAAACCTTTTAAAATACGCAACAGATTTTAATGCAGTATTCAGCAATAGACAGAGTGGTTCAAGAAGAAGGTTTAAACGTACAGAACATCACGCTACAAGACGCGGGAGCAGCGCAGGAACCAGAGATGTTGGCGATATACTTCAGTTAGGGCGCTTTCAATTTAATTATTTTTTTTTAGGATGGGAAGTCATAAAATTACTTCTTCCGATTTGTGTGGAGCGGAAGGGAGAGTCAGACTCTTACTGACTATGCGACCCTGAAGCAGTAAGTCAGACTGCACACGGGCGATTGTCTTTTTTGGTTACTGTTTGGTTTGGTGGTCGTTTTTTGGTTTACTATTTTATTTTTTATTGTTTTATCCTTCATTGTTTATACATCTTAACATAGTATAAAATAAAGTCGCTCCCGCTGTTTGTACGCTTAGATCTTTTAAAATACGCAACAGATTTTAATGCAGTTTTCAGCAATAGACAGAGTGATTCAAGAAGAAGATTTAAACGTGTAGAACATCACGCTAGAGACGCGGGTGCAGAGCAGTAACCAGATATGGTGGCGATATAATTCAGTTAAGGCGCTTTCAATTTATGTTTTTTTTAAGGATGTCAGACTCTTACTGGCTATGCGGCCCTGCAGTCAGTGTGTCAGACTGTAAACAGACGATTGACTTTTTGGTTACTGGTTGGTTTGGTGGTCGTTTTTTGGTGTACTATTTTATTGTTTAGTTAGTTTTTATTGTTTTATCCTTCATTGTTTTCACATATAGAAGCAACAAGAATGTTTGAACAAGATTTTGTTAAACGAAATTGAAAAAAGAAAAGAGTGTCCATGGAGTTTATAGCTCGTTAATCTCCATAGAGACCTACGTTTTGGAACGAGCAACTAACTGCAACTTTAAACTGTAACTTCTTGACAATCAAAAGTGCCTGTAAATGGTATAATTGAAATAAATACTTTGACTTTGGTTTACTCTGCTGTACGAATGCAATATGGGTGTAGCAAGGTGCCCTTGAAGTCTACAAAAAAATAAAGAAAATGTTTACGACTTAAAAAAAAAACCTTTTACATTTTAGACTTCTTTCCTAAGGCAATCTTCCAACGTTTCTAAACGACGCTACTGATTTAGAAAATCCTACCCTTCCGTGCAAGTACTCGAGGCTAAGCCCTCCCTTGGTATGTAAGTACATTTATAGTATACAGGGTGGTTTCGAGTAGAAATCCCGAGGTACGTTAGTGAGTTAGAAAAAAAAAAGATTTTCTGTTGGCAACACCAATATAAATTATGTTATGGCAACACTTTAGTGTTAATTTCAAAGTGCAGGGTAAGAAGGAAATTTCAACGATGCCTACGAGTTACACAGGTGAGAAATTCAACCTAATTTTTGGGAACGATCGTAATCTAATCTACCAAAAATGGATCTTACTTACCTTCATTTTTTATATTGATTGTTACTGAGATGCGATTGCGTTTTTAATTACTAGAATTGGACTTTAGATAGCATCGCCCCCTATTACATGGGACCTAAAAATACTGGCGAACTGTGGGTGTTCATTGGTACACCTCTGCCTAACCCTTCGGGGAATACAGGCGTGATGATATGTACTATGTATGTATGTGGATTTTAGATGTATCTCGATTCGTTAAGCGGTATTAACCATTTAATATCAAATGGTCGGTGAATGTCGGTTTGTATATCATCTATTACATTAAAAAAATAGGCAGTCTGGGCAGCATGAATATCTGTCACCAGTCTAGCGCAACACGTCGTCTCATTAGCAAACCGTCGACGAAAACTCATAAGTTTTCACCGTTACAAAAAATGCAAAACACCGCTAAAGAACACACTCAAAAACCAAACAAAACACCACTTCAAAAACCACTCATTCACACTCACTCACACACTCAAAAACTCACACTTCAAAAATCTTAAAAAAGCACCCTATACCCAAACACACCTACGTATGTACACATTGTACGCGTTACGTTACATACCTTCATACATCTTCTCTGACCCCAATCTTCCCGTCTTCCAACGAAGCGTAAGACTATTACAAGTTTCTTATCTAACCCTATGAATTATGGGGCATATCATTAAAATATAGGGTCCATCATTAAACTTAAACAATGTATGAGGAAGGACCTTTAATTTGCATAATCTGTCAATTTGTAATTCACGAAATGGTGAATAATAATATTTCGGTTAACCGTTATTGGTTTAGTTTCCATTATTATTATTAACTGTTATGTATGAGTGTGAATGTTTTGAAGGCTGTTTGGATTATACAATCTATATATTTTAACCTATAGTTTTAAAATGCAACTGGAAACTAGATATTCAAAAAGTACATTTCGGCGATTTTCATAAACGCAATAATGGATGTTGGGATGGTCCATTGCTTAAGGTGCCTGCCAGTTATGCTAAAAATTTCTTGATGTGCATTCTACGAGTATGTTTATCTTGGACATCGGTGAAAGAAAATAGCCTGAGGAAACCTTAATTAAAAATGTTTTTAAATTCAGGTTTCCTCAATACATAATGTACATAAATGGTTAAAAAAGAAATGATTTAAAATCTGCCTTGAGTAAGCGTGGTGATCAATACTCATGAATTCTTTGCAGGAAAGGCATTCCAGTGGGCCCATAATACGCTGGTTTAAATAAGTATGTACAACTAATTCTCTTTTTGCGATGTTATGATAATAATTAGTAACTACAATAACACGTTTTAAAGTTTGCTACAAACAAAAATTACAGCTTGCACAAACTTTGCCCACAGAATTTACAACTGTACATTCCCAATGCATGCATATCTTCAATGTTCATATATGTATGAGATCGATGGAAATCGAGAAGCTTAGCGGTCGGTAATGCTCTCGAAAACTGCTAGCGTAGAACATTCAACCACTCAATTACTGTTTAGGATATTAGCGCTTTCTATGGTGGAGTAAATACGAATGTTAATTCGATTTGTTAGTACGGGCACGTGGTGTAGTTTGTGAATTTCATTTTGTGTTGACCTGGAATTATGCTGGTGAATCTAAAGCCTTCAACTATAATGATAATTACTATAATTAAGATAACGAAAACTTTCAGAAATTATTTTTTGGTTATAAAAAAAAAATCAGTTCTTTCATACAAGTGTGAAACACCTACAAGATCAAATGTAAGGAAAAGCTGTTTTATTTTTATTTTTCTGAAGATTTTGATTATATTTTAGACAGCGTACATTTTTTTTTTTATAATAATTACTTGATAAACGTTAGACTTATTATTAATATAAGTCTGAAATCGCCAATTCGCCTTAAGCAAGAGCCTTTTCTGTACGTAAAGAGGCCTTTGCCCTGCAGTGACAAAAACAGAGGCTTTTTTTTTATAGACGGAAAATCATCAAATAACTTCCCCCGGCCTGGGCGGGGCGGGAGGGAGTGTCAGACTTTTACTGACTAAAACCCGTCTATGTTCCTTCATGTGCCCTTTGCGTTCCGGGGGCGCGGTATCTCTTTCGAACAACCCGCAGAATAACAGGGGCTGACATATATTTTATTTTAAGTATATAAAAATTACGTTGTAATAAATCCAAAAAAAGAAATATACGCACATACATCAAAAACTCGCGCCTTTTTCCCATGGAGGTAAGCAGAAACCACAGCACGCCGCCTGCTAAGATCCTTACATACTACTTACGCATCATCCATGTTCATACATTTATTAATACAAGTACGTCAGTAACGAGTACTGCGCACCCGGCCTTTCAAAGAAAATAAAAACGCAATTAATTTATTTTTTTCCGCAATTATTACGTGTATCGTGTTTTCTGAACTTTCTCACACCACAAGCCAAAACCTCCTAATACGATAATATAATTTTCATACAAAGTATTTATTCATGTGTTACCTCCCATCAGCCGCAAAGTGAAACGTGGGCAACCGTTGCCCGCTGCTTCCGGCGGCTCATTTCCGTCGGATAAGGAAACCGGGCAGAATTCCGGTGAGGAGATTTCTTGAAATATCTCCTTCATTGTAAACGTCTTTATCGCGTACTTACCTATTTACTGTGGAAGGGAAACTTTTACCATAGATTTAGTATACCATTTCAGGTCCCCGATCCGACAGGGTAAAAAATTAAGCTGTTCCATGCAAAAGCGTTATAAGTTATAATCATATTATTATTGTTTATATTATTTTATTATATTTATTATATTATATCATAATTTGCAAATATGTGTACACAATTTTATATTATAATAAATATTTATTTAAACTTTCTGTTATATAAAGTACAAAGGTGGAATGATGCCGTTAGCATTCTCTACCACATAATTATATCAAAAGTTCAGTCATATTTTACCATTTGGCATGCAAATATTTACAGATTAATTAACATTATATTTAAATCATAAATTAAGTAATTATCACAATTATTATTCTTTGTAATTATTAATTATTTATTTAAAATTGACACTGTTATTGCATTAAAATTATCATTGAATAGATTCAGGGCCTCCGCCCACGACCGATTTTTTTTGGACCGATAATCGGGCAGAAAAACGAGCCCGTTTTTTCAAAAATTTCAACGCCCACGACCGTGTTTTTGTCGGTGACTTTCGAGGGAGGAGCTTAAATAGCGGTCAAATTTTATATCGCAACTTTTATTTGACAGAGTTACCGATAGTATCAAAAATAACGTTAATAGATTTAAGGTTATTTAAGTTACAATTTATCGTTAAATTGTTTATTGACGATAATTTTATCGCTTTTTTTAAACAATTGATCCTTCTAACATGAAAGTAGCGTAGAACGGAGGTGTGGCGGGTCGCCCACCTTAGCGTCGCGCTAATGTAGTGCCTAACAATACTTTTCCCGATTCTTACGAGTGAGAATTATACACGCTTACTTTTACATCGTTCTGAAATCAAAAGCCATTAGATCCATCATAGTATCTAACAGAAGCTATTGGCACTATTATTTTCGATAAATAACAAAAATAAATAAAATAACACGATCATTTGTGAAATAGTAAAAACGCGAAGTAACGCTTCCTTGCAGTCAAGGCATATTTGTGTGTAAACCTTATCGACTATACATACGTAAGGTAGCCTTTAAAGAATACATTAATCGATCAGACAGGAGCGCTACTAACATTAACTCGAATTACAAAAAACGTGACGAATTTCCAACATCTTTGAGACGTCTTAAAAAAAACCACGCAATAATAACTATTACTCGACTGGAGTTCCAGTGTTTTCACTGCAGAACGATGTAAAAGTAACCGTATATGTTATTATTAGACCTGGTAATCGAACCCACGACTTCACGCTGATCAGACGCGCTTTGCGACCACAAGCCCAATATAGTTAGTCATTGACAATTAATATAAACGTACAAAACGGCAACTTACCTAATTTAACGGTAAAAATAACGATTAATTCATATTCCATATTAATGTTAATTAACATTATATTACTGGTAATGTTATCAAATAACGGTTTTATAAAGTTACTTTTTTCAAAATTTTCGAGTTCATGGAAATTAACGTTACGTAACGATTATTATTTTTTGATTTCATAACGTTAACAAGCCCTGGATTTAAGTCATTACATATTATTTAGCAAGCTTAGTCGTTGAAAACGAATGTTATTTTCATTCCTAAGAATTTATTAAATTCGTTTGATTATATATTATTTTTTTAATCCATTAACGTTATTTTTATATTAACGGTAACTCTGTCAAAGGTAATTTTATAAATATTTACCGGTATTTAAAACCCTGCGTAAATCAACACAATATTATTTACTTATTGAAATCACAGACGATTAATTTAGAAAAAATTGATTTACCATATTATTAATAAATAAATAAGCTTTTTAATAATAAATTATTGTTATTATTCAAATGCTTCAAACTCATAAGTACTAACTTAACATAACACCACAATTGTACACTTAATTCGCAATAACTGCTTTTGACTTTAGACTTTTGACTTTAGCAATGACACAACGTTCTTCCCTAGTAAATCCATGACGCATAGGGTAAGTGCCCCAGTGAATGAACACCCCCCAGTAAATTAACAAATCCGAGTATTTTCCAAAAAATAATAAACTAAGATATTACCTTCTACCTAACGCAGTATTTTTTTTTTGTAATTGCTGCTCTTTATTCTAGCATAGTAACAACATTCATGTATTGCGATACTGTTCGTTTTAAAATGACGAGCGTTTAAAGTTGGCAGTGCTGGTGTAAATTTTCTTTGTTCGGGCAAGAATTTAGGACTTGGGTCAGACGCAAATTTTTTGATATCACTTTGCAGCCGTAATTAAAGTATGTACTATAAGTTATTTATAAATTCGAGTAATGGGTAGTTATAATATATGTATCAAATCAATTTCATTGCAATTTTAGCTAGTTTTAAGTAAATTATTGAGTGTTCCAGCATTGGCATTAAAAAACGTTTGAAATCCAGTGAATAAACGACCGTTAATTCACTGACCAATCGTTAATTTCATGAAATCTAGTGAACTATAACATTTTCATCATGTTAAAATATAAGCTTTCGTCATAAAAATGTAACCAATAAATAAATGAATACCATATTTTGAGTTAGTAATCATCACTTTAGAGAACGGAGAACTAACAAATAGATCAAAGCTCTGAGACTCTAACTCCCAAGCTCATAAAGGAAAGACGGGAACGGAACGGGCAGTCTTCAGTGGGTGCAGGTTCAGTCGGAATAAGCTCGGCTTATAAGGCAGATACTGAAATCCATCAAACGCGACACACCTCAAATGCTGACGAAGCTGGAGACTAACGATGGCAGGATCATCTTGTCTAAACTAGAGCTTTTAAGGGAGGTAGAGAAGTTCTAAAAACCCGTCTCTAGTCCAACAAAAGACCCAAGAGCTAGACTGACCTGACACTACACCGATGAGTTCCCGGACGTCAGCCTATATGAGATAAATATGGCTTCTTAACAACTTAAGGACAACAAGGTGCCGGGGAAGACGGAATCACGTCTGTACTACTGAAGAGGCCTATGTCCAGCAGTGGACATCGATCGGCTCGGTAATGAATGCGCTTGCGAGCACAAGACAGCGAGCGGGCCAGTTATTTATTTATTTAATTAATCTGGAAGACCTACAGCTAAAAACAACCAGGCTGGTAGCAGTTATCCTACTATTGCGAAATGCGAAAGTTTGTGAGAATCGATGGATGGATGGATGTTTGTTACTGTTTTACGCTTAAACGGCTGAACGGATCTGGATGAAAATTAGCACTGACGCAGATTAAAGTGTATAAAAAAAAATTGGATACTTTTTATTTTTCTAAAATGTACGGTTAGTATGGGATAATATATTAAATTTGACGAGTAATTAAAGCTAAGCTAAAGCCAATAGCTAGTTCTTAATAAAGTCATCAGAAGCTTTTTTATGCAAAATTTCAGCAATGCCAATAAATTCCCCATTACTCGTAACATTTTTATTATATTTCATCGTTATTTTTATAAAAATTCCGCCCTCCGATTGAATGCGGTGACCCGTATCATTGTCATTCCATTCCATTGCCATGCCTACCTGAAAGGTTGACCGACGTTCTACGACTTTTTTACATAATAATGAATGATTTTTCATTTAGTTTCGAATAAGAATATTCGTCGCAAAAAAATTTAGAAAGTTTTAGTCGGACTCGTGCTTATAACTATCCCGTTTGGTCTCTTGGCACGAATGTTGAACGTGGAGCCCTGGATTCGATTCTGACGCCGAGCAAACTGTTTTTCTTTGACATTCTCTTTAGCAGCTCAGATTTAGGATTTGTGCCCGGTTTTTTTAATACTGCTGACGGTAGCAAACTATCTATCGGCCCGCCTGATGCTAATGGCAATAAATTCGCCCCCCATTTACATGAGACATAAAACATACCGGCGAACTGTGGGTGTCCATTGGTACACCTCTGCCTAACCCTTCGGGGAATACAGGCGTGATGATGTGTTTTTAGTAGAAGTAAACAAATTGCAAATGAAAACTTCTAAACGCTAGGCCAGAGTTAGGGTATAAGGGGCAATCCTCTTTAGCTATTTCTTGGTGGCCTATGTCCCCCAGTAAATATTTATTAACCTATTTTATTATAACAAATGAGTGCCCCAAAGAAACTCGACCTTAATGCCAAAACTCAGCGTCAAACTCAGATCCATCCCAAAGGATTACAAGGGTCACCAAGCCTTAACAGACTAATCCTAAGCAATGACAGAACCGTCCTTTTCTTGCGTGAGAGATTAGAAAGAGATGTCGTGTTGTCACGTCAAACGGGGCTGCTTAAATTGTGTAGTGTTCCAAATGTGCGCTTTGCTTTTGTTTTGTTTTAGTTATTTTGTTTAACTAATGACTAATAACTATGATTGTTCCACTGCAGGGCAAATGTCTTTTCTCATACAGAGAAGGTACGAGCATTGATCACCACGCTTGCTCAAGGCGGATTGGTGATTTCAGACCTCAATGATTTGGAAGGGCCATTGAGAGCCGATGCCTGCCGGGGCTGCGGGTTGTTTGAAAGAGATACTGCGCCCCTGGAACGCAAAGGGCACAAGAAGGAACATGGATGGGTTTTTAGTCAGTAAAAGTCTGACTCTCCCTCCCGCCCCGCCTAGAGCGTGAAAAGTCATTTGATGATCTCCTATGGGTAAAGAAAAAAAAAGACATCAATGATGTGGACATAAATGATTCCAGACTCCCAGAGTACCATTTTATTTAAAAAAAACTAGCTTCTGCGCGACGTCTTTTATTACTGCTCCGCTCCCGTGTGTCCTAGCGTGATATTATATAGCCTATGTTACTTCCTGATAGTTTAGCTATATATTAGTGAAAAAAATAAAATTGGATTAGTACTTTCAGAGCTTATTCGGTACAAACAAACAAACGAATAAAAAATCTTTCCTCTTCATAAAATTAGTACGGGTACAGTTTTCAGATTTTCCACACATATTGTAGCCGTGTTATAAAGTTATCGCTAATTTTTTTAAATAGCCGACGAATAACTCCGTCGCCATTAGGTCCAGAATCATGAATTGAATCCACATTTCACACAATCCAATTCCTCGTTACAATGTCTCTTCCACCTGAAATTTTTAGATTCGTGTACTGAATTTTAAAATAACTCCAAAGGATTAAAATGGGCTCAGATTTAATGTTCAAAGGGCATTGAAGACAGGCTTCGGGTTGACTGGGTCGGTAATAATATCCTGATGTGTATACTACGCATTACGTTTTGTCAGAGGGGATCTATCGTTCTATGAGGTCTTAGGTTCGATTCCCAGGTCGAGTAAAATGTTATTGGGTTTTTCAATGAAATTCTCAGTAGCAGAGTTAGGATTTGTGTAGGTTAATGGCAATTGGCTCGCCCCCGATTACATGAGACCTAAACATACCGGCGAACGGTAGGTATACATTGGTACACGTCTGCCTGGCCCGACGGGTAATAAAGGCGTGATGGTATGGTACGTTTTATCAAAATAATCTTTGAATTACCTAGCTTTTGCCCGCTACTTGGTTCACGTGAACATTTTTTCCCGATAACATTTTTTTATCATAACAAAGCTGACCTGCTCTAAGAGATTATGTAGCTATGTATTAGTGAAAGAATTTACAGAATTGAATCAGCAGTTCCAGAGCTTAGCACCATCACGCCTGTATTCCCCGAAGGGTTAGGCAGAGGTGTACCAATGTACACCCACAGTTTGCCGGTATATTTTTAGGTCCCATGTAATAGGGGGCGAACCTATTGCCATTAACCGGGCACAAATCAAAACTCCGAGCTGCTACTGAGTATTTCATAGAAAAACCCAATAACACTTTTTGCTCGACCTGGGAATCGAACCCAGGACCTCTAGCGTAGCAGTCGTGCTTAGAACCACTAGGCCAACGAGGTAGTTACGAGGCACGAACGACGGGGTTACGGGGTACGAGGCAGAGCTTAGCACGTTGAAGCAAAAATTGTAGTTACAATCAAACGACTTCTGAAATTAGTACCGAATCGAGGAAAAACAAATTCTGATTAAAACCAAAGCAACCAAGTTTAAAAATAAATGTAATCACGATCAAAAAAAGAAAGTCAGTGGTCAATACAACCGTATTGGACTAAATCCCAAAACCACACGTAGCTGCGTAGCTCCCCTGAGACACGTTCGTAGCAAACTAATCCGAGCTACGGGCTACGAGCCTCGTAGCGCTACGAGTAAGTGTAGACGTACTGTAATGATTGCACGATAAAAGCTCAAGCTTAGGATATTTTTGACGAAAACATTTTGTTGTTTGTTTAATTTGTTTTTTGTGAGACTGGTTTGTTTACTGTTAGTTTCTGGAAATAGATAAAACAATAGAAAATATTGAACAAAAAAATGAAAGCTTCATCTTAATTTTATCGTTATTGGGATTGGTTGCTGCTCTGCGTATGGCAGGATCAATTCCCAAAAGAATCAAAATAAAAAAAATGTATGGCCTTCATATAAATGTTCGGATTCTAGCTGTTTGAGTAAGTGAGTTTATACAGGAGTAAAATAGTATAAGATCACGTTTTAAAATTCACAATAAAATTGTTAAAATCACAGGTCAAAACAATACTAATGGAATTAACTCCTAAGGAAACAACGCCTCTATCCAATATAAGCCTAAAAAATATATACCTAATACATTTATTTCATTCGCCAATACAAATAAATTGATGGCACGCGTATCGTAAAAATATATCTTCCACAGTCAACAAGCCAAGTTAACCCGAAAACCGTGCGTAGCCCTCTCGAGACGCATCGTAGCAAACTAATCCGCTACGAGCTACGAGAACTCGTAGCCGGCTACGAAGTTGTAGAGGGTGATTTCCTTGTATTGATAGGTACAATAATATAAGACCAAATCGATAGTGAGAGAAGTATGTTTGTTATGTGAAAACAATGAAATTATTTATTTATTTTTACTTTACTGCATGATGAAAAAGAGGGTAATGTGTTTATGTAAAAACTTCATGGAGAAAAGTGTCTGTGCACTTGCTCACTCGTTAAGCCCCATAAAGACCTAACTACTTATGTTTTGAAACGAGTAACTAGCTTCAACTTTCTGACTTACTTACCGTCTTCTTGACAATTCAAAAGTGTCTGTAAATGGTATAATTAAAATAAATGCTTTGACTTTGACTTTGGCTTTACTACAACCTTATGTTTTGTTTGCCAGAAACCTAAAGGGGGGTCATTATACTCCGATTAGTATAATGAGCGAAGAAAGTTGTGTTGTTCGATTCAAAAAATTTTTAACTACAGGACTAACACTGAAATACCGAAAATCAATCAACTGATCCATACAGTTTATCGAGTTATGCGAACAAAAAATAAGCGCGCATAAGGGCCTCCGCCGATATCCGACTTTTTGGAGGATGCAGCTGTAGTTCCACAGTTTTGTGGTCCAACTTCTTGCAGAACATTCTCTTCGATAAAAAAAAAACACCGATTGTCTGACGTTGTTTTTTGTTGGACTATCTCGATAGTCTAGTGGTACTAAACGCGACTGCTACGCTAGAGGTCTTAGGATCAAATCGAGCTAAGTGTTATTGGGTTTTTCTATGAAATTCTTAGTAGCAGCTCGGCGGCGGACTGCGGGTGTATATTGGTACATCTCTGCCTAACCCTTCGGGGAATACAGGCGTAATGATATGTGATTGCCTGACACGTCAGACAATCAGGGGGCAGGGGGCAGCGTTCTGCGGGTTGTTCGAAAGAGATACCGCGCCCCCGGAACGCAAAGGGCACATGAAAGGAACATAGACGGGTTTTAGTCAGTAAAAGTCTGACACTCCCTCCCGCCCCGCCCAGGGCGGGGGAAGTTATTTGATGATTTCCCGTCTATAAAAAAAAAGGGGGCAGCGTTATAGGTAAATCATTGCCTTGTATTGGGAAATACAGGCTGTTATAATATTATCATTAAAATACACATATAAGAAGTGCTAATTATGTTATCAGTACCGAACACGTTATAATGCTTGGTAAATCTAATTTTCTAGTGAAAATCAATAGGTCTTCGGCCTTTGAAGTATTTGGTTTAGAGCCCTACTATTTGTTTTTGTAATTCCTGTGATTTTTAAAACCCACTGTGAAGGTAAAATTGTGTTTTTTTTTAATTCTCGGAATAGGAGTCAATATAGGAAGATTCTTTGCTTTTGTTTTTCGAATGAAATAAAAGCCTATTTACCTTTTTTTGTGTAAAAAAAGGCTTTCGCCTGGCAGAGGAATAGTAGTAGACTGTAATTATGTTTATTAAATTCCGAAAAATATAAAAAATAATTTGCTATTTTCTTTTTCGCAACCATCTTATCCTTAAAAAAAAAACAGTAATTTCACAAGTAAAAAAAAAAAAATTGCCGTTTAATACATACATACATATATACCATACCATACATACATAAACTCACACCTATTTCCCATGGGGTAGGCAGAAACCACATAACGCCACCTACTACGATCCTTACATACTACTTTCACCTCATCCACGTTCATACATACCGTTTAATACATGTTACAATATAACATGTATGTTGTTGCTGGTGTGTTGTTCACACCATCTCTGCCAGTCTGTTTTTTTATAAGTGAAGACTTGTAATTGGCTGTCAGTTTCACCTACCTACTATTTTATATTCTGTTTTGTTTAGCTGCCATAATAATAAAATAAAATAAATAAATAAACATAACTAACAAACTAACACCCACACCACTACCCACCCCCTTTTACAACCAAGACACAGCGATATGAAATACAGACTCACATAGATAATCTTGTCAAAGGTATGCAATATTCCACGTCAGCCATTTCAATACCCACCTATTGGTTTGCAGTAAACCATCTTAAGGCTTTGAAATGTCCTAGAGCAGGACAGTTTTGCATCCTCTTAAAATTTCAGGAGGTTGCCTGAAAATACATAAATAAACTTATACCACCTAGTCAATAAAAACAAAAAAAACAACCGCCTTCAAAAACTAAAAAGTGAAAAATAACTTTAGCTTTGGAAGTCGGCGGCTTTGGTTCTGTTTGTTGTTTTGTATTGCCACCGACTTCCAAAGCTAAAGTTATTTTTCACTTTTTAGTTTTTGTAAGCAGTTGTTTTTTTTGTTTAAAAGTTTTTTTTTATTTTTTGCTTTTTAGTATCAACTTCCTGTCATCCAATTCCATGAAGGAACTGTCATACAACGTAAATTAACTTGACACCACTAAAAAGTCATAAGAAAGCAGAATACTTATGCGATTTCGTTTACTTGGAGGACAAATTTTCGAATACTACTGAATATATCTGTGTTACCCTTTCGAGTGTACACGCGTGATATTATGTTGTAAACAATGCTTAGATATGCTATAGCAACAATCCTGGTTCATCTGCTGTTATTTATTGAAGAGTTCCCTCGATTTCTACAAGATCCCATCATCAGATATTGAAATAGTGACAATGGGACCACAAGGGAAGCACCAGCTTTCAAATAAAAAAAGAATCATGACAATCGGTTCAACCAGTCGGGAAATTCGAGGTAACAAACATAAAAAAAAAAGAATATACAGTCGAATTGATAACCTCCTCCTTTTTTTGAAGTCGGTCAAAAAATTAATATTTGTTCTTTTAGCCGTTTATGTTTAACAGTATTTTAATAGGCTCGCACAGCCTAAGTCCTTGTTGTTAGCTTGTTTAGGTCCTATTACATGGGACCTAAACATACTGGCGAACTGTATTTACAATGGGACACCTCTGCCTAATCCTTCGGGGAATACCGGCTTGATGGTATGTAGTAATTTAGAATTCACTTTTTTTTATGGGATAAACCCACCAGTCTATTCTCATTCACTGCGACAGAGCCAGAATCAACAGTGGAGACCGCCGAAAAAGTACAAGCAAAGCTCGACGCGTCCGGAAGAAACGAATTAACTGTCTTTCAAAGGAAATTAATAAGAAAAGATTGGCGAAAGACTATCACACCGACAAGATAGCAAGTTCGAATTAAAAACTCACACACGGACTATAAATAAAAGTTACTGTTAGTCAGAAGCCCGAAAGTCTGACAACCAGTCTTACCAAGAGTATCTACCCGTTACTGCGTTGTGGAGGTCTGATAGGCAGTCGCTCCATGTAAAATACTGATATTCAGCTGCATCCGGTTCGACTGGAAGCCGACCCCAACATACATAGTTGGGAAAAGGCTAGGCAGATGATGACGACGATGATGACACGGACTAAAAATAAAAATCTACTTATTTTTATTATTGCTTCCTGTTGACAATCACTAACATAGTTACCTCCTTGAATTTGACGAGGATGTAGAACTGCACCTTGTATTACTAGGAGCGCTACATGTGTGAGCGTGGTGTAGAATCCATTCATGTATATGTTGCAGTCAAAAGTCTTAACCAGTGAAAAGTACTATTGACTAGCAAAATCAGTCAAAACTACTTTTGACTGGACAGGTTGGTCAAAAGTGGTTTTGACTGAAAAATATTGGTTATTAGTACTTTTGACTGCAAATTTGCGGTTAAAAGTACTTTTGACTAACGCTCTTCGTCAAAAGTAGTTTTAACTGCAATAAAGCATCAGTCAAAAGCACTATTAACTTGTCAGATGTGAATAATGCTTAAAAAGCATAGTCGAGGAGCCCCGCTTCGCTTCGCTTCGCGGGGCTCAAGGGTTTACAAAAAAAATAACCACGAAGTGGATGGCGGGGTCTGTTCGCTCGCTTCGCTCGCTCTCTAGACCCCGCCATCCCCTTCTAACCTAACCTGTCCGAGTCGGCGTGGCCCAAGTCCCGAGCTCGCTTCGCTCGCTCTTTCATCCTATAATTTACTTTTATAAAGAATAGATATTATTAATTATTATTGCAGATTAGTGACTGATTTTTAAGAGTTTTGACTGATTCGGGCAGTCAAAACCACTTTTGACGGAATCACTTAGTCAAAACTACTTTTAACCAGCTCCATTGGGCATAAGTACTTTTAACTGTTATTTTAGTCAAAAGTATTATTGACCAAAGCATACGGTCAAAAGTACTTTTGACTGATTTTGCTAGTCAATAGTACTTTTGACTGGTTAAGAGTTTTAACTGCAACATATATATCTGAAAGTGCTAACTGAATCGTAAATTGTAACTGCGGGCTATCTCAGCGTACATATTTTGTATTTTACTTCCTTATTTATGGACACACGTTATGGTATACTTGTGCAAGGCTTTTGAATGTTTTATTTATTTATTTAGTATCTCTAAAACAAGATATTATATACACAAAAATTATGACATACAAAATAATGATAGTCAACAAAAGGTATTACGTATGTGTACTCCTTCACCTATGACAGGCCAAAGCATGCACAGTAAATTTAACAACTATCTAAGAATCTAGTATTGGTTATATCGTATGCGTGACAAATTAGAGCACGTTTCTGCACGAATCATCGATGATTTCTGCAAGTGTGTGGCTTCAACCACATCATTATAAGAGTAAAAGTAAGTAAAATCAATATGGATTGATGTCTTCTTCAAAAAATAATACGAGCTAGAATGGACATCGCAACGGAAAGTTTTACCATAATTTTCAGTATAAGATCACCCAGAGATTACAATATATTTCATCGGATTAAAAAAAACAGCTGTCCCATACACAACAGCTGTCACTTTGACCATACATTTTGAACGTGTAAAGGATGATTTTTGTATGAAACACCAGTTTTTTGTACGTTTTTGTTACGATAAAACTGTTATTAAAACATAATCTCTCCATTGGTAGGGGTGTTATTGTATTTAATTAACAAAGTTATTGATAATTATAGTTAACTATCTAATTAATCAATCAATTAGTTACGCTAAAGTGGGTAAGGCCTATCATATTACATAGTTCGTAGGCAAGTGTTAGTTTAGTATTTGAGAGTAGAACAAGGGCCGTGATTATGGTAATATTGTTCAGTTTCGAAAAAGAGATGGTGCTATCCGTTATGTATAGCTCTGTCTCTTTTTGCACTGAATTTATTTTCAATAATAATCGTTTGACTATAATAAGCTAGACTGCTGCAAGGCCGGAGAGGAGCAGGTACGGCACTTGAATTATTGACTTTTTTTCATATAATTATGTAATACATAGAAGCTGTTGGCAGACCTTTTTAATAAATAGGTACTATTGCACTCGTACTGTATTGTAATGTAGAAAGCACGCGTGTGTATTCTTTATCTTCGAAAATGATGATCAAATGCCTTTTAAGAAGCTATAAGTAGTTCAATCCCACTTAATATTGTCCCGGGGATTCAATAAACATCCATAATTTTACAACTTAGGCTTTGTTAGAATGGTCGCTTTTAAACTCATTAGATTTCAAAATCTCGGTTCGACGACTGCTAAAAATCCAGTCATCGGTAAAAAAACCTCGGCGTTAAAAAACCGCCCGTATGCACACGCGCTTATTTTTAAATTGTACACTGTATATATGCAGATACAGCCTAATCCGTAGCAGGGACAAAGCCCAGCTGGTCATAAACTGGTTTTGTTCCAACTGAGATTAGTTAGGGCCTAACTACACACGGCCTTAACGAGGCCTTTGACAAGTTAGATGGTGGCAAAAAATAGCAGAATTTGAAGCTACAAAAAACCTAAGGTCTGACTTGAGCGCGTGGAGCGCGTAATGTAAATTCGACCGACCTTAAGAGTTTTTTTTTTTAGCTTTTATTTACTTTTATCAGTCCCATTGTATGTGATATCAAATCTTACAAGTTTAATTACAGCCAGTTCAATATGATCGATTGAGCCAAAAATTTTTGTCTATGTGCTATTTGCATGACAATGCAATATAACGATGTCACAGGCCATACAAATATTTAATTTTGTTTCGTGCGAGAATTGAACTCGTGACACTGCGCCAACCGTGCTGTCAACCCGTTATGTGCAACATTTATTGATGGAGTATGACAGGACCAAGGTGGAGTTAGAACGTACTTTACCCACCTCGTTCAATAGTAGATGACAGCGATTGACCAATATGATTAATTTCATATATTTCACTTACCTTCCTTTTAACCAACAAATTCAGACCGTTAACCCTAATATTAAACCATGTAACAGCAATATTTTCAGGAGACGCAAAATTTCCTTCTTAAAATTCTCTTCCTAACCAATAAAAAATAATTTCCAGAAAAATCATAACCCTGTTAAGCCGACGTGACACGTCATTCACTTAACCCGTCGATGATTGCGTATTAATCTGGCACGCCAGGTTAAAGGGTGTTCCCACCATCAATCAAGTGTAGACTAGGTACGCGAACACATTACCTCGTTGATTATATTATTGAACATGATGTATCTCGTCATCCATCTATATTAACTATTAATTGGACACATCCTGTATCGATAGGTTTGTGTTTAATATAGAGGTTGATTTAGGTACGTTGTAATTGTTATAGAAATAGGTATAGACTCTAGAATATAAACAATTTGAAGTCTTACTTTTCCAAGAATAATTTAGCATTCAATTTAGGACTTTAATGTGCCTGCATTAGGATAGTTTTTACAATGACAATTTAAAAAAGGTGACGGCTCGCGGTCATCTAACAGTTGGATTTTTTGAGGTACTTTCCGGGCTTATAAGGAGCGATGACCATTTGTCCCTAAGCGTACTTCATAAATTGGTGATTTTAGTTAATGGGATTAATAAAATTATAACACAGCATCGTGCTGACTCATTGATAAATAATAATACCAGCGTATAATGTCCCACTACTGGGCAAAGACCTCTTCTCATGCAAAGATACTACGAGCATTTATGCCCTTGTTCAAGGCGGATTGTCGATGGCAGACTTTTATGAATTATGTGTCCAGGTTTT
Organism: Caradrina clavipalpis; assembly: GCA_932526535.1. NCBI lineage: Eukaryota > Metazoa > Arthropoda > Insecta > Lepidoptera > Noctuidae > Caradrina > Caradrina clavipalpis. The sequence goes on from OW052110.1 coordinate 8,681,006, forward strand.
CTCACGATATTTTCCTTTATCGATGTCAGTGATATCCAAGTTCAACTTACAAAGTACATGTTAATTGAAAAGTAGCCTGTTTTCACTTAGATATTTATATAATACTCAAAAAGTTACATATTTTATACTGTAGTCAAATTTGAAAAAGAAACTTGAACAACAAACGTTTAAAAAAAATATGTATGTAAGCACTTACTGCATGTTATCAAAGTAATAATATATTTAGAGTTACAATTTACTTTTGTATTATTTAGTAAGCACAAGTATCATTACAAATATCAGTTTATCTTATAAAATACAGTAAAACATTTTAAACCATCACCATCACGCCTATTCCCCGAAGGGTTAGGCAGAGGTGTACCAATGTACTCCCACAGTTCGCCGGTATATTTAGGTGTTTTTGTTTAAATATAAACATTTTAAAGTTTGTGGAAATATCATTTTTGTTGCCGCACTATTCCTCAGTTGTTTGTTATTGAATATTCTGCATTGAATGTGGCACAAGTATAGTCATAAAATGTTGATGTCAGCCAATTCCTATTATAAGTTGATACGTCGTAAAAACTATTTCAGCAGTGACATCTCCAATACCCAGTCCAAATTCCCAACGCAATAACGTATAAAAACACAATTCCAACTACCTTATAAAAAACGGTAATTTAAAAAACTAAAAAACCCGACTGCTATTCTTTAAAAATCCCTAAAATAAGATAAATTGTAGCAGTCGGGACCCATTCTAGAAATGGAGGATTAGTGAATTGAGAGCACATACCTATATTACATTGCAGATGGTCCCGAATGGGTCCCGACTGCTACAATTTATCTTATTTTAGGGATTTTTAAAGAATAGCAGTCGGGTTTTTTAGTTTTTTAAATTACCGTTTTTTATTTTTTATTTTTTTTTGTGTTTTAAAAAAGAAATTAATATACCCAGTATCACTCTTACAGTAAATACGAATCTACCGACACCTCTCAAGCTAAAATCCATCGAGCCGTTCAGCCTGCAGAGCGAGCCAAACATTTGAATTTGGCGCCAAAAATCCGCCATTTTTTTTTTTATACTCCCAGTGTCACTCTCACAGTAAATACGAATCTAACGACACCTCTCAAGCTAAAATCCATCTAGCCGTTCAGCCTGCAGAGCGTGCCAAACAATTATACATACATACATACATACATACAAACATACCCTCGAAAAACATAACCCTCCTTCTGTCGCAGTCGGGTAAATAGAAACAACGTGAATTGAATTCTGAGTAATAAAAAACAAGAACTACAGTAGATTGCGCGGCACCGTCACATATTTCAATCGCATCAGTCATTATTTAAAACGGATTACCTGCCGTATGTAGAACGCATTGCGCTGCAGTTTACACGAAAAATACATTCAAACTTTCAATAAACGGGTCGACGGTGAATGAAAAAAGAAATGTTGCTTTTTTTCGAACCTCGGATAGGCTGAACACCGGAATTTTCATTCGAATCCGTGCCGATTGGTTTTGTGCTATGACCCGTTTGAGCCGCTGCTGTAGGTACAGCTTTTCTGGTGAAAAAGGACTGTCGCGTTTAAGGGTTATTTTGGTTTTTGCTCTTGTGACTGTTGACTTTGGGATTAAAAGGAGTTTATGTGATTTATGCTTTGAGGATGTGAGCCTTCTAGTTCAAAAAATAATATCGGTCTATTTTTGTGTCAATGCAGGACTAATACAGATTAGGCACGAATACTTATCAAAACGATATTTTAGACTTATATTTTAACTATATTTCCAGGCGGAGGAAGTTTTCCCCTGGCAATCAAATTGATACTCAAACCTACAGCAGGTTTGAGTATCAATTTGCTTGCCATGACTGTGTAGTCGTGCCAATTTTACAAACTTGATAATTAACTAGTAGTTAATAGTAGATTAGTACTAAATAATTAGTTAGTAAAAGATATTTTTCTTTTAAATATTAAATTGTCCTATTAATCTATTTTTTTCCAACTGTAATAATTAACCTAAACACAAAATTTAATATAAAAAAAATTAAGTAGTCTATATTTTCTCCGCATTTATTATAATTGTCACTAAAATCGACTAGCATTCGTACATTTTATATCCCAAACTGAATCACCCAATACGAATGATCAGCGAATCATAATATTGCTATGGGAAGCACCAATAAAAGGAGCAATAATAAAAAAATGTTTGAAGCCTTAAGCAAATCTTGGCTCAGCATATAACGGGATGTCTTAACAGAACATTTTATTCTGTAATCTCAACAAAAGTTTCCGAGTCTTGGGACTAGTGTGGCTTAAGGCCTCAACTAACTGTATTGCTGTGTATTCGTATGTAAGAGAAAAAGTGTAAGTGATTATGTAATAACATTATTAAGGGACAGACCTGATAAAGACCGCAAGAAAACCCTGGATGCAGGCCAACCGGTACTTTTGGAAATCCCCCATGGATTTCCAATGGAGGCCTATGTCCAGCAGTAGACGTCTTACTGCTGATATGATGATGATGTTGATTATTAAGGGTTTTTTTTAATGAAGTTACAAAGAGAAGCTGAGTGAGTGGCAAGAGAGGCTGAAATCGAGCTGTAGATGTAATAAATACAGACTTTCTCGCACATGCTTCTCCGTAGCATAATACGACGCTACTTACTAACAGACCAATTCCTTGACAATTCTAAAGTGTATTTAGGTAAATGGTTTTCCGTAAAAAACACTTCAGAGAATTAGCTGAGCACAGGAATGCTTCTAGCATTCTCTGACAACACACTCTAATCCCACTTCACTTAAATTCACGTTCAAAGACTTTGACAGAACACCACTACCGGTACAGTATCTCAATACCTTTATTTTTCAAAGAAATAATCGAGTTTCATACCGAAGAAAATCCGATTCGCTTACTGAACGACAAACTAATCCGTTCTCGTTTAGGAACTAGTTATTTTCTTTTTGCAATAAATTATTAAACTGTCGGTTGCTTTGCTTTGCTAGGATTTTTTCTTTGCGGTCTCTGCGGTTTTTTTGTTCAGACGGGAGATTGGCTAGTAAGCGGATTTTGTTCTGAACGTGTCAGCGGTAGTTAATCTGAAAACTATAATAGGTTTCTCCCCACGCTGTTGCGGTTTCTGGAAATTATATTTCCATGGTCGATTTCTTTTGGTCGCTCTTTGCATGGGTGTTAAAAAGTGTACGAGTTTATGCTGCGCTTTTGCGCCCGTGTGAATTTATAAAAGGATCGTAATTTTTTATTTTTTTCTCATAATAAAGTACTAGGTTCTGCCCGCGACTTAGTGCGCTTCAAAGTAAATATATTATCCCACGTGCCTGTGTATTTTTTTACACCCACAGTTCGCTGGGTATGTTTTAGGTCCCATGTAGTAGAGGGCGACCCTAATGCCATTAACCGGGGACAAATCCTAACTCCGAGCTGCTACTGAGAATTTCATAGAAAAACCCAATAACACTATTTGTTCGACCTGGGAATCGAACCCAAAACCTCTAGCGTAGCAGTCGCGCTTCGCCATGGGATCTGGAGGCGCTGGTCCTCGCGCGCCTACACGAGTGGCGCGCGGAGGCACTGGGCCGGGGCGAAACTCCGCTGCCGCGGCAAATTGCCGCCCAGCGGACGGAACTCCGGCTCGATCTCATGGCGACATGGAGAGAACGACTGTCGCAACCTCGTGCAGGGCACGCCTTGATTGAGGCGGTAAGTCACCTCTTTGAGGAGTGGCTTGAGCGGCGCCATGGCGCCCTCACCTACCGCCTGACGCAGGTCCTCACCGGACACGGATGTTTCGGGAGGTTCCTGCACCTCATCGGGCGGGAGGAAACGCCCGGGTGTCACCATTGTGAGGATCGCCCCGAGGACACGGTGGAGCATACTTTGGCGGTGTGCCCTGCTTGGGCTGAGCACCGCCAAATCCTCGAGGCGGCCATCGGCGGCGGCGCCCTCTCGCGTCCGGCACTGGTTCAGGCCATGGTCCGGAGCGAGGGGGAATGGGAAGCAGTCGCCTCCTTCTGTGAAGCTGTAATGCTAGAGAAGGAGGCGGCGGGACGGGAGAGGGAAAGGAGGGTCCCCCGTCCCAGCGGCCGCCGCGGTAGACGATCCGGGCGTCGGGAGCCACGTGACGACTCCCGGCCACCGTAGACGCGGGTCTGTGGACGGTGAGCAATGGGTAGCTCACCGTCCGTACGTTCACTAGCGACAGACCGTGTCGACGGCGCGTTCGTGTTCCACGCGCGCCTCAAAGAGATGTCAGCAAAATTGGATGGGGCCACTGAGGGCCGATGCCTGCCGGGGCTGCGGGTTGTTCGAAAGAGATACCGCGCCCCCGGAACGCAAAGGGCACATGAAGGAACATAGACGGGTTTTAGTCAGTAAAAGTCTGACACTCCCTCCCGCCCCGCCCAGGGCGGGAGAAGTTATTTGATGATTTCCCGTCTATAAAAAAAAAAAAAAAAAAAGCAGTCGCGCTTAGGACCACTAGGCTGCCGAAGCAGTTGTAAAATAACGTTTTTATACAAATATTTGCTTAAACAAAAACATTATCGTGTTCTCCATACAAGGAAATTAAAAAGAAACATTATTTAAGACCGACGTCACATCCTATATTCGAAGGATAATTATATCGAAACATTCGATGACTTTTCACACGAAAGCGGTTTAGTGTGAGATAAATTTAAATTAAATACAAACATGAACCGACGATGTTGATCCACTTTAATGGTTATTTGAACACAATTATTGGTTTCCTTTACGAAGCATCAGAATCTACCTATATGTGTATCTAAGATCGTCAAAATTTTGCGTAAGATCAACATGTATTATGGGCCAAGAAAATGGTGATCGGAAGTCTTTGGTCATGTTCTGGGGTTCAAGTGATAGGTCGGGCAAAAAGCTTTATTGGGGTTTTTCTAATAGAAATTTCTCAGTAGCAGCCCGAAGTCTGGAAATCGGTGGTGGGGCTCCCCCATGCGCCAGAAAGATGAGAAAGCACGTAAAGCTTTAGGTCTTGTGCCTGAGTTCTCTTATCGACAGTCACGCTTGTCATAGCTGGACAGTTAAACCTGACCTGCTCACTAATTACCAGTCACTCTATAAATTTCTATTCTTTACTCTGTACATATCATCACGCCTGTATTCCCGGAAAGATTAGGCGAGCCAACCAATATACACTCACAGTACGTTTAAGTCCCATGTAATAGAGAACGAGCAAATTGCCATTAAGCGAGCACAAATCTTAACTCCGAGCCAATACTGAGAATTTTATATAAAAACCTAATAACACTTTGCTCAACCTTGAAATCGAACCCAAGACCTTTACCATAGCAGTCGCGCTTAGTACCACTAGGCTAGCGAGGCAGATATTTTTTACTCTCTCTATTTCAAACATTAAAACCGTGCTATGATGAAGTATATATGGCGTCACTGGGTTCTTAGACAATATGTGACATAATAAACTGTGAGACATAAAATGAAGTATGTATCTTCTATGCAGTAGATTAACCACAGTTTGGTAAGTATTTGGCGAGCTCCCAAACTATTCTATGACACGACACTTAAAGTTTACTGCGATGCATTCAAGTAAAACTTCTGTGTTTACGCTAACGGCCAAGACAGTGTTGTTCTTGTGTGTGTTTTGATTTGTTGAAAGACTTTATGAAGTTTTATTTAACCTATTCTAAAAATATAATTATATAATTAGCCATAATCCTTCATAACATACCATCACGCCTCTATTTCCCCAAAGGTTAGCCATAACCTTTAAAAAACAAAAAAATAACTTAACGGAAAACTTTAAAAAGACTTAAATAAAATTTATTTTTAATAATATACCATCACGCCTGTATTCCCCGAAGGGTTAGGCAGAGGTGTACCAATATACACCCACAGTTCGCCGGTATATTTAGGTCCCATGTAATAGGGGGCGAGCCTATTGCCATTAACCGGGCACAAATCCAAACTCCGAGCTGCTACTAAGAATTTCATAGAAAAACCCAATGACACTTTTTGCTCGACCCGGGACTCGAACCCAGGACCTTTAGCGTAGCAGTCGCGCTCAGGACCACTAGGCCAACGAGGCAGTTTTATTTTTAAGTCTTTTTAAAGTTCCATCTGTCTCAATATTGTGTTAAAAAAAATCTCATTAGCAGACAGATCTGAATTGTAATTCTTTAAAAAAATCCTTCAACGAATTCTTGCAATGGTTGATTCTTGCTCAAATGTTTCACTTTTAAACCTATGTATGTTAATAAGTTTGTATAAAATGCCGTGGGTAAGGCACACACGCTTGTAATCTGTTAATAAGGTCCTTAACTGACTGTAGAGTCACGCCTCACAACCTCTGCTTGTCTGAGCACCCCACTTTGATAACCCCTTCTCGAAACTTATTGCCCGTTCATGGAAATCTACTCACAAAATTCATTCCTACCTTCAGAGAAACGATATCACTATATTAATTTTCAGCTAGACTAAATTCTCAAATAATTTCATGTCTCCTACATTTGTCCTAATCATAAATATCCCGCAGATAAGTATTTGGGTAGTAAACACCAATAAACAACAACTTCTCCAAAAAAAAAACATGTCATTGTTACTCCTGAAAACCCGTTTTTTTTTTTAAATAACTATAAAATTAGATTTTTAGTTGCGTTTAAATGCCTCGTTGACCTAGTGGTTGTATCCGCGACTGCCACGCTAGAGGTCTTGGGTTCGAATCCCAGGTCGAGCAAAAAGTGTTATTGGGTTTTTCTATGAATTTCTCCGTAGCAGCTCGGAGTTTGTATTTGTGCACGGTGCAATGGTAATAAGCTAGCCCCCTATTGCATGGGACCTAAAAACGTACCGGTGAACTGTGGGTGTCGTTGTTACACCTCTGCCTAACCCTTCAGGGAATACAGTCGTGATGGTATGTTATGTTATATTTTAGTTGCGTTGAAGTCAATAAATAGTTAAGTAGTTACTTTTTATGAGATGTCAAAAAAGTGACGTCATAGTTTTGTATTGTCATTCAAAATCTATGCGCTTTTTGACAGCTCATAAAAAGTATGTCAATTGATTATTAGTGTCATCTACCCAATTGTCTGAAAACTATACCTACTACCATTTATCAATCTTAATCGCCATAGAATCTTCACAAGGCCGCCAAGATAGTCAATCACTAATCGACGCCGACGTTCCGATACTGACCTCTGATGAAACTTAGGCGGGGTTGACCGAGACACAAGTTAATGGTTTATCTCACACATGTCACGGAATAGATAAGGATAGAAGGTTCACTTCATACGAGTGAAAATAGACTCATGTACCAATAGATGCATTACCTATGTACAGTCAAAAAAAGAGATATAAGTAATAGGTGTAGTCAAATATAGGTGAGAAATTTGTGTAAGCCTATTATAGTCCCACTGCAAGGTAAAAGCCTCTTTGCCTATAGAGATGACATGAACATTGATCACTACGCTTGCTCAACGATGCGATTTCAGACTTAGGTATATTAATTCGAGATTTAGGTTTCCTTACGGTATTTTTCATCACCGATGTCAGTGATGTTCAAGATAAACTTAGGAAGCAAATACTTAATGAAATAGAAAAAATTACATTGGCCGTTGCAATTTGCACCACTCGCCTTTAAACTAGAAATATTTTTCAATGAATATACTGTTTATGTTCTTAAAATTAAATAAGAAAAACATTGGTAAACACTAACCGCTTTAAAAAAAAATATTGTGTAAAGCTGAACTTCTGAACTTATCCATTTTGTCCCCACGTATTAAGTGAGCATTGGGGCGTACCCCCACTAAGCGTTGGTTAGTCGTTACTGTTATAGATGAATTAATTGCACCCAACTGGGTTTGCTAATGTTTGCTTATTGATTTGAAGATATTGTACCGTTTAAGATGTAAACCTAGCTTATTAATTGGTTAATAGATGATTAATTTATAATAATAATGAATGATTTCATACTAAATATTATATTAAACTATTTTTGTCTCATTTCAAGGCAATAAGGCTTCTGCAGGCAAAGATGGTACGGTACGAGGCATATTGGCGATTTCGTTTGAGATTTTAGTACCTATCTCATACAACCTTTTAAGATCAAATTAATGAACTAATGTAAGATAAATTTGATACGTATACACAAAATACATTAAAGAAAACTAAAATTCTTTATCTTGTTAATCTACGTAGTGTCACCATTTCATCATGGATTTGGATACTAAAAGGCGAAAACAACTTAAGGATTTTTCTTTTATTTTTTACTTGATAAGGGTCCAGGATTGAGTTCACCAACTATTAATACCTGCTTAACGACAAATCCCTTTATCTATCCTCAAAAATTTCATCCAGGCTTAACCTTAAGAAAATCTCCTTATAACAAACGAAGATCAAAAGCTAAACTCTAGAATCCAGTCAGTAATTGCACTGTAAGTCACGATCTAAAATCTCTAATACCAACTTTTGCCTGTTATTTGAGGATCTAAGGATTCTTCCTGGAAACTGGAGCACTTTCCAATACCTAATTGGGTCTTGAGTTACATATTAAACCCAGTTTGTGAACCTTGTTCTTGAAACTTAAACCGTGATGTTAAAGTTAGTTCGGAAACATTCTATGCTTAGTCTTCTTTGAGTTTGTTCGTAAATGTTCTAAGTTATTGATGTGATAATGTTGAGAGTTTGAAGTAGATGAGATGAGTGAAGTTATTGTTATACTAGCTTCTTCTTAGCTAAGCTGCTAGATTGTTATACTACGCCTCGCCTCGGCTGCCTTATTAGACTAGCGATCTTAAGCGCGACTGCTACGATATAGTTCTTGAGTTCGATTCCCAGGTGGTGTACATTGGTACACCTCTGCCTAACCTTTCGGGGAATACAGGCGTGATGGTGTATATATATACTGTACTGTATGACCACCAGTACTAAGACATAATTAGATTCCAAAGTGTGTAAAATGACTACCTTCTACCCGGGACTTCGAATAACGAAAATTTACTTTAATTCAAGACATAATTCAACTTAACTAACTTTGTGGTAACACAAAGTTATAAATTATCCTATGGGAACACAAATGAGGGGTAAAATTCTATGTGTTAAGTTAGATCAATATTTACATGTATGTGTGCCAAACTTCAGCTAATTCCGTTCATCCACTTAAGCATGAAAGAGGAACAAACATTCATCCATCCATCCTCACTAAGTTTATAATTAGAGAGGAAGTAAGTAAGATAACCCTTCAATTTTGAATACATAATATTATACCTGCCTCGTTGGCCTAGCGGTCCTAAGCGCGACGCCCACGCTAGATGTCTTGGGTTCGATTCCCAAGTCGAGCAAAAAGTGTTATTGGGTTTTTCTATGAAATTCTCAGTAGCAACTCGGAGTTTGGATTTGTGCCCGGTTAATGGCAAAAGGCTCGCCCCTTATTACATGGGACCTATTAACATACCGGCGAACTGTGGGTGTATATTGGTACACCTCTGCCTCACCCTTTGGGGAATATGGGCGTGATTATATTGTAAGGTCAATTGATCTCCTGTCAACTGATGGAAGCTTGTAGAAGGCTGCGCGCGCTGTGTGAAGTCACGTGGTCATCCGTCTGCTGGCGAAAGCCTATAAAAGGCTGCGCGCGCCGCAGCTAGGCCCTCTTCTTGGACTGCTTGGACGGCGCTTAGAACAGACGTGCTATTTACCATTGACGTGTGCTTATTTATTTTCTGGCTATGTTATTTCATGAATTGGTCATTCCTTTTGTTAAGTGTGGATTTCATGGTTATTCACGCTAATATAATTAAAGTCTGTTCATTTTATCTTCTTTTACTTCTGATTCCTAACAATATATATAGTACCTATAAGAGGTTAGGTTATATGAGGGGAGTGTAGTACTCCGACCAATGTTCCCGGGCCTTTACTTTACATTGCGAGCTGTAAATAAATAAATACTAGTCAATACCCAACTCCATTCGCCACGATTCCCCTCAATAATAGATTACTTTAGTAGTAGAGCTCTTTGTGAAGGAGCTCGTCCGGAGAAGTACTACCACCATACCTATTTCTGCCGCAAAGCAGCGTTGCTGTGTTCTGGTTTGAAGGGTATGGGTGCTGGTGAAATTACAGGTACTTGAGATATTTCATTGAGACATTTGTCTCTGGGAAGGTATTGCAGATATTTTTAGGCAGCGTGAATCACTCAAAATCCAAGTCAAAGTCAAAACATTTATTTCAGTAAGATCATTTACAAACACTTTTTCTAGCTTATAAGAGTTATTTTAATAATTATAAATTGAACATTTTTAAATTATCAAGAAGTTACAGCTGTTTAAAGTTGAAGCTAATGAGCTCGTTTCAAAACGTAGGTCTCTATGGAGAAGAACGACCACGACCAATGACATTTAAAAAATTATAAAATACCCTTTTCATTATTTTACCGATGGGAAAACATCAAACGACTTCCCCCGCCCTGTGCGGGGTGGGAGAGAGTGTCAGACTTTTACTGACTAAAACCCATCTAAGTTCCTTCTTGTGTCCTTTGCGTTCCAGGGGTACGGTATCTCTTTCGAACAACCCGCAGCAGAAAACACCCAAAGCCCAGCCACACCGTAGCAGATAACACTTCTCCAATATGGCCGGGCCTTTAGGCACTCCCAAAACCCAATAGATATTTCATAACCAACGTTAAGTTGGCACATTAACCTGTCGTGTTGTTGAAACTTGGTAGATAACGCATAAACACTAAACGACTGAAAGTTTCATGAGGAGTTTGGTAGTGAAGCCGAGACAGCGACACTTGAGAAGAAGGTGAGTTTCGGTATAGTTCGGTTCGGCATTATTGTGGTGTAAGTCATTAGATGAAAATTGACAATTTATTTTGTGAATATTTATTTTGAGTTTCTGTACCCAAAAGGATGCCATAATTACTAAGGTTCGTTCGTCATAGGAATATACCTTTTCAACTGTCATTGAATTTTCACTGTGTAGGTATTTAAGAACTGCCGTTTTAATAAAAATTAAATAAAGTTAACGTTTAGTCAAATACGTACGGTAAAACCGGTAAAACTCTGTTTTTTGAGCAGTCGTGTAAAAAGTAGTCATGTTCTATTTGACTAGTCTACTATTTCGCTATACATAAGTTGGAATATTAATTAACTATAGCAATAAATAAACTCCTTAAGTTCAACAATGACAATGGTGGTTGTCCACTTTTCAACCTTAACGCTAAGGTATTTTAGTTAACACAACAGGCGCTAATTGAAATTGAGAAGGTTTACACGTCATAGGCTGGACTCCTGCAGTGGCATTCTATACGGTAATTCCACCGTCACTTCGACGCTCACTTCGCACTTCAAAGTGTCAAATAAAACAATGTCATTTGAATTTGATTGAATATTTGATGTCATTGAATAGCGACGTGAGATGCGAGCTCATGTCTGAATTTTACAGAATCGACGTACAGATATCAAAAGCCATGCAATAAATAAAGATAAAATAGATGCATTTTCTTTTTGAATATTTTCCAACACAAACTCACATAAACCTTACCTTCTCCTCTCTCTAACAAGGATAGAGTGAACAGGCCTTTTTTGGGTACGCTCACTTCATCGTCGACCTTGTCTCTGTCACCTCTGACCTAGACGAGAGTCAAGAGCAAACCATCTCTTAGGACAAATACTAAATTATTTCAGTGAAACACAACACATGAAAACATAATAACTATGTTTGTTTCAAGTCGGCTTATTTTATTACTTTTAGATAGCTGATAGTTCTGAACCCAAAGTTTCTTAGACATATCATAAACCCAGTTTTACTTTCAGTATTGATTTTACTATCAACCCTCATTTTACGACCCCTACATCCCTCTGAGCAAAATTCCTACAGTTTGTAATGTAATTCTCCAGACCGATTTCGGCCACGACGGCTAATCTTAATGCAGACTAGCCACGTACGCAGGAGATATTATAGTGCACAAGTGTGTGCGCAAACACAGGTGCACCCCATCTTCCCTAACTCTCATAGCCCGATGGGACGGCAATCCGACCAGGAGAGATCAGGCGCAGGACCAACGGCTTTACGTGCTTTCCGAGGCACGGGGGTGTCACACCACCAACTTCCAAACTCCGGGCTGCTACTGAGAAATTCCTAATGGAAAAACCCAATAACACTTTTTGCCCGATCTGGGAATCGAACCCGGGACCCCTTGGTCAGCAGTCGCGCTTGCGACTACGAGGTCAACGGGGCACTCAACATTTTATGACTTGGACCAAACGCTTACTGAATGCAAAGTTTCTTGATATTGACCACGTAATATGTGTGAATATGTACTGTTTTGAGAAGTGCTATACACTATACACATTGTGGGTAGTTCGTGGCTATTGTGTGATGTGTTGAGGTAAATGCATAGAGGAGAAACAAAGCTTTTAGTGGCTAACATATTGTAGCAAAATTTCGATGCGGAGAAAATTCTTGGAAAACGGACTACGCTTTTGTTTGCATGGGTTTTTTTTTTTATGGACGGTAAATCATCAAATAACTTCCCCCGCCCTGGGCGGGGCGGGAGGGAGTGTCAGACTTTTACTGACTAAAACCCGTCTATGTTCCTTCATGTGCCCTTTGCGTTCCGGGGGCGCGGTATCTCTTTCGAACAACCCGCAGCCCCGGCAGGCATCGGCCCTCAGTGGCCCCATCCAAGTTTGCTGACATCTCTTTGAGGCGCGCGTGGAACACGAACGCGCCGTCGACACGGTCTGTCGTTATTCAGTGAACGTACGGACGGTGAGCTACCCATTGCTCACCGTCCACAGACCCGCGCCTACGGTGGCCGGGAGTCGTCTCGCGTGTTTGCATGGATGTTAGATGCTTTTTGTGAAACAATTTTTTTCTTTCGGTACTTGGAGATTAATTAACATCATAATATACTTCACACACTTTTTTCGTACTTCTTTGTTCTTTTCTGATTAATGTTGCGAGATGAAAGACATTTGAATCGCTTCTTTGGAACTAGTCTAGCTTTAGTGCCTTGGCGCCTTTCTGGTGGACACCACTGGTAATTCTGGATTTCAAGAGTTGTCGCCGGGATCATTGTGGCAGGAACCTCCCAAAAAAATGTGTATTCCAGACCGAGCCGTTTTTGTTACCCCTTTTTAAATTGGTATATATTTACAGGTAAAAACTCTTATGTAATCATGAATCATGTGATTTAACATAAAAACTTGGATCAACGATAAACATTGCTCATACCTGTGACGTTCAAAGATATATTGAGCATGTAGACTGTTCCGTTCTTTCTTCTCCCCTACTGAACCCTAAAAACCTTTCAACACACTTAGCGTAAAAAAAACCCTAGATTTATTTTTGCACTCATCCACTACAAAACTCTAAATGTTTTAGTGTACTTAGTAATCCAAACTTAGAATATAAAATCAGGTGTATCGCTTAAAGAGACTAGACGCCAGATGTGGTAAAAGCGCTTTAAGTTTCAACATCATTGTTGGGTACTTTCGTTGCTAAAGGGGGTCAACTCAACCCTCTAGCTGTTGGGGATGAATTTGAGATTATAATGGCAGGTTGATGGGCATTTGTTTCAACAACTTTTTAGTAAATAAGCCTCTCGTGCTCGTGGGGACTTAAGTTTGTTGTTTGTTAATTGAAGTCTTATCAAAGTTAGTGTGGTAATCCTGTAACTTGTCTTAGATTCCTTGAATTTTGACCGCGATGTTATAAATCTCTTGCTTTTTTTTTGTAAAAGTTGCAGCGCTGATCTATTAATTTTATTATGTCTTTATTGCCTTATTAACAATGAAATGCATATTTTCATTAAGTTTACTGCAACAATTATAGGGCAGTACCGCAAGCAATACAAACATAATAATAGTGTTGCGTTATGTTACCTATATGTATTAGATATTTAATTAATTACGATTGCATGCAGAATGTAATATTTTATTTTAAATAATGCATGTACTGTAAGGCTATTTCATTTTATTTTTAACTTTGTACGTTCCTTGTTATTATTAAGTACCTTTTTACCACTTCCATTTGAATGACTACTGAATCATGTTTTCATGATTACATTATGCTTAATTACATTCTTAATTTAAAACATTTGCCTTTTACTCCACCTACACCTCCGCATCTGTCTTCGACTCCGACTTTGACTTCGACTCCGACTCCGATAAATTTAAAACCTCCGACTCTGGTATAACAAACTCCGTGACATCCTTAGTTTATATCACTCTAGTTCAGACCTACCACAAACACACATCAATATTACATGCGTAGGTACGTGATGGAGAATTCCTTATAAGGAAGGTTTAGGCACATAACTAATGCGTTTCGTGTTTAGTAGCTATACTGGCGGTCATTGCCCGGGATTGTTATGTTAAGCGTTCGCCGCAAATCCCGTAGGATATACAGTGTGTTACGAAAACGAAACGATACGATGACGATACGACGACGACGACAATATGTATTAAAATTAAATTATTTTGGTGTTAACAAACGGCATAGCAACATTTTTCTAATACTTATGCTTACAAAATTATAAGGTTAAGAAACATTTAAGAAGTAATTAAATATTTCCAATTGAATTCTACACATAGCCATTAGCTTGTTTGCCACCTTCTTTGACATAAAAGAAACATGACTACACCAAGATAGCTGATCTGTAACAATAAACTACACATAAAGAAACAACTCGTTAACAGATTTGTTTCTCCTGAAACGTATTATTATTATATTATATAAATTAATAAACTGTCGAAAAAAGTTATTCAGTTGTCTAAACAACTGAATAACATTTTTTCGACAGTTTATTAAGCAACAACTAAAAACAACAACAAACTTACCTAAGTAAGTTTGTTGTTGTTTTTAGTTGTTGCTTTCGAATTGAAATTTTGTACAGAGATTTAGTACCGATTACACTCTTCACTTCGTTTGTATGTATATACCCTTTCCGAAACACGCTGTATGTATGAATTTGATGTGTATGGCATTAAATATGTATCTACCTGTATACCTGAAGTGTCAGGTAGTACGTTCCTGAGAAGGTCATTGAGATATTGGGAACAGATGTGACAGTACGTCCCTTTGTGCCTATTAACCTAGTTCTGTTCTGTCTCCTACTTGTTTGGAGGGAAGCAAAAATTATGTTTTTCTTATTCCTCCGCTGCTCTTTTCTGATTAATTTTTGCCATCGCCTCAGTGGTTTCAAGGTGGTCGTCACTGTTATTTCTGGCTTTCAGGAGTTGCAATGGTTAGGAATAGTGTGGTGGTCTGGTCTCATTTTAGATTTAGCGAAATGGGGGCATCATGGATAAGCTTCTGATCAAACAATTTCCTATAATGCTAGTGTTTTTATTATCCATTCATCTGCATCCTTCACGATCTGAATAGCGTCTCTGATGCATCTTTAAATATGGCCGCCTACTGAAACCAAGTAATATTATATTTCTTTTTTATCGTGTGGGCAGTAAGGTCTAAGGACCCCACACACCCTAGTGTCTGAGTTTCGAAACCACCTCTGGCATGGTTACCGATGACAGTGATGTCCAAAATAAACTTGGAAAGTACATATAATTAGAAAAGGTCACATTGAGATTTGCCAGTGCTCGGTTGCGAACCCACAACCTCGTGCGTGAGAGGCGGACGCCTTATCCACTGGGCCACCGCAACACATTATTTATCATTATAAATGTATTATCTGATGAAAGTGGAAGATATCCAAAATAGGGTCGTTTTTAATAAAATGTATGTAATGACACGCGTTTATATAAATAGAGAGGTACCACAGCAAGAAATTGGTTACTTATGTTATACCTGTGTATATTCGTAGACGTATGCCTAAGGGGATTTTGGCTATTCATCTTAAATTACTGTGGAAATGTAATGAAATGTACCTTAACTTATATTCATTATGTTACTAGACGTAAGATATCATGTACAATTACGAGCGGTCTCGTTTGTTTACTCTAATAAAAAGTACTTTTTATAGCGTACCTAAATTGGAAGAATTTTCAATAATAAACGTAAACTACCATAGACTATACTAATAATAATATTTTACAGATCGATTGTGTTCGACTAATATCTATGAGAGACTAGCCAAGTACGCAGGAATAAATTAGATCAACCAGGTTTCAGATTGTCTAAAGTACACACTTCTTTTATGGGGTACTGTGTAAAATGTTATAACAAAATACCGCTCGATATTCTCGAACTAAATGAGAGAAAATTTAAAACTTGCATCAAACGCACACTATGTAGTCAGGCATATTATAAGTTAGAAGATTATATTAATGATAAGAATGCTTGGCTTAATGCTGGTCCTGCTCCACAGAGACTCGGGCTCACAAATTAATAAATATTGTTTTTTTGGGAATGTTTCTTACCCCTTTTTTCATTTTGATTGACCTTAATAACGTTTACCGTTATTTTATTGCTATTTATTACATACATCAGTCGAATAGGTTCACTAAAAACCTTAGTATTATATAATTTAACATAATTTATTTCAATTTTGTAAATGTGAGTACCATGGAGCCATTTATTTGTTAAGTTACTATGTGTTGGACACTGAGCATGGCAGTTGAGAGTTTCGTCATGCTCACTTTAATGTCTCGCTGACGGTGGCGCGTGGGTTGGGTCGTTTGGTTCCCTTCAAGATGGTTGAGCTAAATGGTGCTGATGCACGCGTCATATTCGTGAACGGGTGCTGTCAGTTGGGATTGGTCATCTCTTGACTGCCATGGCTTACATCTTTATTATAATTTTGTTATTTTTTATATTTCATTCTTTCACTTCATTGTTTTCACATATAGAAGCAACAAGAATATTGTAACCAAGTTTTTGTAAAAACCAAATTGAATGAAAAGAGTGTCCATGGAGTTTCTTGCTCGTTCTTCTCCATAGAGACCTACGTTTTGGAACGAGCAACTAGCTTCAATATTAAACTGTAACTTCTTGACAATTCAAAAGTGCCTGTAAATGGTCTAATTGAAATAAATGCTTTGATTTGATTTGCAGGAGATATTATAGTGCACGAGTGTGTGCGCAAACACAGGTGCACTCCCTCTTTCCTAACTCTCATAGTCCGATGAGAGATCAGGCGGCAACAACGGTTTTTAAGTGCTTTCCGAGGTACGGGAGTTTTACACCACCAACTTCCAAACTCTGGGCTGCTACTGAAAAATACGTAGTGGAAAAACGATCCACCACGCGTATACTTACGACCACGAGACCAGCGGGGTAGTCAATTTAATCACAATTCAGAGTAATAGTTACATCATTTTTTTTAATCAGGCCCTTCCAGTCATTTTATACACTTTGAGACTTGAATAAATTCATCATCTGGTTAGCCTTTTACTGCTATCTCAACTTGCTGATTCATATGAATAGTAAAAACGATATACCTAGTTTAAATAAAAAGCTCGTTGTTCTATAACAAACAGACCTGCTCCCCTAGCCAAGTCGCAAACGATAATCGTAAACGCTTGGTAGGTACCAATACATTTTCAACTTTATACCCCAGAGCCTTAACTTGAAAATCTATTAAAGATTTCTAAGCGTTAGCGACTGGAAAGAACGAAAACGCTATGCAATCTACACTAGATCTTCAACTTTAAACCAAGCACATCTGCGGGTTGTTCGAAAGAGATACCGCGCCCCCGGAACGCAAAGGGCACATGAAGGAACATAGATGGTTTTTAGTCAGTAAAAGTCTGACGCTCCCTCCCGTCCCGCCCATGGGGGGTCATTTGATGATTTCCAATCTCTAAAATAAAAAAACAAGCACATAAAGTTAATGATCTATTAAAGCCTACTCAGCGTTTGCGTTTATCGTTTGTTACATGGCTACAGGGGCTGTTATCTCCTAAACTGTGAAAGCTAGCCTCAGTTTGATGTTCGGACGTTTGCTCTGGGCTATGTGGGGCTATACGTCAGTTAGGACGCGTGTGTTCGACAAGCCGCCGCTTCTTGATCGAGTAGAATTCGTGCTGTTTAATTGCAAACGCCCCTCGATTGTAGTGCGGGAGGTAGGATGGGATTTTGAGGCATTATGTGTGTTGGTCTCTGGGATGGAAAAGTATTTGCAAGGCGTCTAGTATTGCAAATGTCTTTAAGCAGCGGTGACCACTTAACATTAGGTGGGGTATCGGCTATTTTTCTTTAATTTTATTAAAAGAAAGAAATGTGGAAAACACTGGCAGTGGTCTTAAATTTTGACTTGAAATACAGGTAAGTATGAGCCATATTAACATACAAAAAAGAAAATAAAATTAACATAATAATATTTAGTTTGACACATTAATTGGTTACTTAGATATTTTTATCATCAATTTTATCCTTTAGCAGATTTATTTCCATGAAAGACAGTCAACCATACGTTGTACGCTAGGTAATAGGCTTCCGAACTACCATACCGAAGCCTAAAATAAGGTTTCAGCAGAATTACAATTATTTAACAAAGAAACTCAATGAGGCAGTTGACATTATCGATTGATAGGTTCACATTAAAACATTAAGATAATTATGTTTCCGTTTGTTTTCCATCTTTAGTAGGTATATTGTACTGGCTTCTAACCGTGATTTCGTTATCTAAGGTGATTTTTTTCACCCGCATTACGTTACTTCTTTGACTACTACTCCACCCTCGTGTGTCCTAGCGTTATGTTATACAACCCATACTATTCTTCATGAATTGCACACAAAAATATTGTTTCCAATTCGACTTTTAGTTTTAGAAATAAGCGATATTAACAAAAAAACTCTTCAGCTTTGTTATATTACTAGCTTCTGACCGCGACTTTGTTCGCGTAGTTTTTAGGGTTCCGTACCCAAAAGGTTAAAACGGGACCCTATTACTAAGACTTCGCTGTCCTTCTGTCTGTCTGTCCATCTGTCTGCCACCAGGCTGTATCTCATAAACCGTGGTAGTTAGAGAGTTGAAAGTTTTACAGATGATGTATTTCTGCTGCCGCTATAAAAGCAAATACTAAAACCCAGAATAAAATAATTCTTTAGGGAGGCTTCCATACAACAAACATGTTTTTCTTGCGATTTTTATTGAAAATGGCACGGAACCCATCGTGCGCGAGTCCGACTCCCACTTGGCCAGATTTTTTTTTACCCGCCTTTAGTTACGTTTCTGATTACTGCTCCACTCCCAAGTGTCGTAGCGTGATGTTATACAATCTTTACTATTTATCATAAATTTGGCTATCATATACTAAAAGCATTTCTCCAATCCGATCGTAGTCTGAGAGATATGTGCGTTTAAACAAACAAACAAACAAACAAACATCTTTAGCTTTATTATATTACTAGCTTCTGCCCGCGACTTCGTCCGCGTCACAGTTGATGTGTTATCCCACGGGTACCGTACATTTTCCCGGGATAAAAAGTAGCCTATGTGTTATTCCAGACTATAATCTATCTTTGTGCCAAATTTCATCCAGATCCATTCAGCCGTTTAAGCGTGAAAGAGTAACAAACATCCATACATCCATACATCCATACATCCATACATCCATACATCCATACATCCATACATCCATACATACAAACTTTCGCCTTTATAATAGTAGTAGGATTATAGATTACGTATAAAACTAAATGTAGTTACCTTGTATCATTAATCTTTTGTAAAGTACCTCGCTGAAATCAATCACTACCCACACACTATAATTTTCTTTGCCTACATACAATGGGTAGGCATTATTATTTACTCAGTGTACCTAATATTTTAGATTTGAAAGTGGGCAAGCGTGAACACAGTAATGATAGACCTATTTTTGATTTATGAATTCAGTAAAATACAAATCATGGGTACTCGAAAGGTTTTCGTGGAAAATTACATAAAGGAAAAATTTCTGACAATACAAAAAAATAATAGGCAAGAAATTTCATCACATTTTTTTTCTACGCATATATACATACATATCTTCACGCCGGTATTCCCCGAAGGGTTATGCAGAGGTGTATTAATGTACACTGACAGCTTGCCGGTGTGTTTTTTTAGGTCCCATGTAATTGGGGGTGAGGCTATTGCCATTAACCGGGCATAAATCCAACTCCGAGCTGCTACTGAGAATTTCATAGATACACCCAATAACACTTTTTGCCCGACCGGGGAATCGACCCCAAAACCTCTAGCGTAGCAGTCTTTTCTAATATAGGAATGTAGGTATAACAAATTGAACCTTACTCCCGTAGTACAATCGGGCACACAATTACAGACAATACGTTAGTACAGTTAGGAGCAAAAGCGAAATAGCGCCATCAATGACAGCTGGGAGTTTCGACCGGATCGTAACAGATAATTGACTAATTTAGAAATTTCTCTTTTATTTCCGTTCAAAAAATTCTTGTTAAAATTTTCCTCTCCTTTTATTTGTTTGCAGAATAAAGATCTTAATCAAGAGTGCTTTAGGTTGAGATTCCATTTTCCTTAATTGCGGATTTTATTTTATTGGTATTCGTGCGAACTTTATTCATGTGCATTTTATGGAATCAATACTTTCGCTCCTGTTACACTAGGATCTTCTCCTGTAATCCGCTGGCATTTATCTTGGCTAAAGGATTAGCATTGCCATCCAACGTGGCAATGCCGCCAGTCTTTTGGGCACATTTCCAGTTGACGGCGATGAGGAGAAATTTTTGGATGCCATAGAGTTTTACTTTCTTTTTTTATTATTATTCGGTTTTTATGTTATGTTATTTTATGTAAAAAGTTATATCTATTTATTTATTATTGAATTTATATGTTAGACATTCGTCTATTGTATTATAGGGTCTTAAAAGCGACTGCTACGCTAGAGGTCTTAGGTTACATTCCCAGGTGAAGCAAAGTGTTATTGGGTTTTTCTATAAAATTTTCAGTAGCAGCTCGGAGTTAGAATTTGTGCACAAATCAAATCAAATCAAAGCATTTATTTCAATTAGACCATTTACAGGCACTTTTGAATTGTCAAGAAGTTACAGTTTAATATTGAAGCTAGTTGCTCGTTCCAAAACGTAGGTCTCTATGGAGAAGAACGAGCAAGAAACTCCATGGACACTCTTTTCATTCAATTTGGTTTTTACAAAAACTTGGTTACAATATTCTTGTTGCTTCTATATGTGAAAACAATGAAGTGAAAGAATGAAATATAAAAAATAACAAAATTATAATAAAGATGTAAGCCATGGCAGTCAAGAGATGACCAATCCCAACTGACAGCACCCGTTCACGAATATGACGCGTGCATCAGCACCATTTAGCTCAACCATCTTGAAGGGAACCAAACGACCCAACCCACGCGCCACCGTCAGCGAGACATTAAAGTGAGCATGACGAAACTCTCAACTGCCATGCTCAGTGTCCAACACATAGTAACTTAACAAATAAATGGCTCCATGGTACTCACATTTACAAAATTGAAATAAATTATGTTAAATTATATAATACTAAGGTTTTTAGTGAACCTATTCGACTGATGTATGTAATAAATAGCAATAAAATAACGGTAAACGTTATTAAGGTCAATCAAAATGAAAAAAGGGGTAAGAAACATTCCCAAAAAAACAATATCTATTAATTTGTGAGCCCGAGTCTCTGTGGAGCAGGACCAGCATTAAGCCAAGCATTCTTATCATTAATATAATCTTCTAACTTATAATATGCCTGACTACATAGTGTGCGTTTGATGCAAGTTTTAAATTTTCTCTCATTTAGTTGGAGAATATCGAGCGGTATTTTGTTATAACATTTTACACAGTACCCCATAAAAGAAGTGTGTACTTTAGACAATCTGAAACCTGGTTGATCTAATTTATTCCTATTTCTAGTATAAACATTATGTCTATCACCAATTTTTTTGAAAAGATGAAGGTTTTTTCGAACGTGCATAATGTTTTCATATATATATTGACAAGGAACCGTCATGATATTAATTTTTTTGAACAATTCCCTTAGAGACTCGCTCCTGCAAAGATTATAGATGGCTCTGACAGCCCTCTTTTGCAGAATAAAGATAGACTCTATATCTGCAGCCCGCCCCCAAAGCAAAATACCGTAAGACATAATGCTATGAAAGTAACTAAAATAGACCAGCCTCGCGGTATCCACGTCTGTTAATTGTCTGATTTTTCTAACAGCGTAAGCGGCTGAGCTCAACCGCCCTGCTAGAGATGTTAAGTGAGGACTCCACTGCAGCTTTGAGTCAAGCGTAATCCCTAGGAAAACTGTCTTTTCGACGAATTCCAGTATATCCTTATTTAATGTAACGTTACATGACATACTTTTAACATTTGGCAAAGCGAATCTTATGCATTTAGTTTTCTTCTCATTTAATACTAAGTTATTTATAGTAAACCAATTATGAACCTCATGCATAGCGTTATTTACGTCGTCAAGATGTTGTGCCTTTCTATTTACTTTAAAAATCAGTGAAGTGTCATCAGCAAATAACACCATTTGAGGTTGGTTTTTCAGTAAATGAGGTAAATCATTAATATATACTAAAAAGAGAAACGGACCCAATATTGAACCCTGCGGAACCCCCATCTTTACTTTTAAGCCTAATGAGTTTACACCGTTTATTTGCACATGCTGCAGTCTATCATTTAAGTACGATTTTATCAAGTCACGCGCTAGATGACCAAGTCCGTAATGCTCGAGCTTAAGGAGGAGTGTTTCATGATTTACGCAATCAAACGCTTTTGAGAGGTCGCAAAAAATGCCAATGGCATCCTGTGAGTCCTCCCATGCATTAAAGATGTGTTTAATTAAAGTGACACCGGCGTCTGTAGTGCAACGCCCTCTGGTGAAACCATACTGTTGATCGTGCAAGATGTTGTTGCAGTTGAAATGATTGAGCATTTGATTGAGCATCACTTTTTCGAACACCTTGCTGAAAACCGGCAAAATCGACACAGGTCTATAATTGTTGGTGTCTTTGCTATCCCCGGACTTAAATAGGGGTATAACCTTGCTGTGCTTCATTAAAGTAGGGAAAACTCCTTGGTCTATACACAAATTAAATATCAAAGCTAAATAGGGTGCTACTGTCTCAATTATTGATTTACATACATTAGTAGACATGCCCCACAGATCTTCGGTAACCTTGCTCTTGAGTTGTTTGAACGTCTTTATAACAATCAGAGGGTTAATATGTTTAAATTTAAATTCCTTGGGACAGGCTGAAACATTAGCCCTTACTAAATCCATAGCAAGTGCGGGCGAGGAATTTAAAGCTTCAGTAGTTTTAATTGGAATATTGGTAAAGAATGTTACAAATTCCTGAGCCACATCGATATTTGTGCTTATGGGACCTCGGGAAGTCTCTAGACTATAATCAGCATTATGTCTTTTATTTCTATTTGTTTCGTTATTAATAATTTTCCAAACCGTTTTTATTTTATTATCTGCTGATTTAACCTTGTTACTAATGTACAAGGCTTTAGCTGACTTACAAGTATTTTTAAAAATTTTAGAGTAAGCAGCAACATACTTATTAAAACTTTCAGTATTTACATAAGGCTTAAGGCCATACAATTCAAATAGACGTTCCCTACTTTTCCTGATACCTTTAGTTGCCCAATCACTAAATAAAAATTTTGGGCAAATTGTTTTGGTTTTTTTCTTAAAAATATTATTAAACTCTGTTTGCACGACTGAAAAGAATTTTTCATACAAAGTACTACCACTATTCATATCAAGGCTCTGAACACATAACTTACTAATTAAAGTGCTATTAAATTTATTCAAATTACCAGATGTTATTGGTCTTGATTGTATCTGCACTTTTTGTAATGATGTTTTGTACTCAAAAGAAACGGTTTGTCCGCTGTGATCAGACGGAAGATAATTTACTATGGCTTTATCTAAGTAGGTGCAGCAACAAAAAACATTATCAATACATGTAGCAGTAGTCGAAGTTATTCGAGTTGGTTCTAGAAAAACATATGATAGGTTGAAAGATTTAAAAAGACTTATTAATCTACTGCTATTTGAATTATTTTCTAGAATATTGATATTAAAGTCACCACAGATTATTACTGATTTATTACCAGTTGTAAGTTTAGACAAAGCATCTTCCATTACAGTCTCAAAAATAGAGTAATTTTGGTAATTTGGGGGTCTGTAGACGCACACTATAACATGCTTATCTAGCTCAACACAGGACAGCTCAATAATATGTTCAACCGATAGTTCAACTATATCTTTACGGGGCTTTGATTTAATACTATTTTTAATAAGGATTAGTGAACCACCACGCTGCATAGATTTACGGTTGAAACAACTGGCCACGGTATAATTCTCATAATTAATTAACATTTCATACTCCTTTAACCAATGTTCTGTAAAACAAATAATGTCGAACATTGTCTTTTCTAAAAACAGTTCAATTTCTAATTGTTTTGAAGAAAAACCTTGAATATTTTGATGAAATATTTTTAAGGAATGTTGCTTACCTCCATGTTTACTATTTGGTAAGGGATTGCTAGAAGATACCTTTTTATTGATAAGTTTAACTAAATTGTCGTTGGTATCTTCTGTTGTCTTAATTACTAGTTTAAAACATTATTTTTTGTTACCACCTTAACATTAGTATTGTTACTAAATAGTGTGGTGCTAATTATGGAGGACTTCGACATACTAATTATGTCTGAGTTAATATTAAAAGCTAATAGCCAAGCTATTTGACGTCTAAATCTAATGGGCAGATACGCTGTATCCCTAGTCGATCTTAATTTGTCAACAAAACTGTTGATGTCTAGAAACATAAGTTTATCACTATTGTGACTAACAAGAAAATGCATATGATTATTTAACATATGAATGTTATTATTTTGTGCACGTTTAATAGGTCGTCCTCTAATAATTACATAGGTCCTAAAACATATCGGCAAACTGCGGATGTACATTAGCACACCTCTGCCTAACCCTTCAAGGAATACAGGCGTGATGGTATGTATCTCACGGTTTCTCAGAACATGGTTTAATATTCTCTAATTCAATCACCAAGAAGTCCTCCCAGCCTTGCAAATCACTTTAGACTACAGCCTGTGTTTTGATAACACGATCAAGAGGATTACTTGAGCTATACTGCCCGTTACTCCTGACCTAACACGTTTTGGTTCAATTCCCTTTGGCCTAGGAAAAACTAATTTGCTGAGCAATCGAGTTTGGTCCAGAAAAATCTTTGCGACGGTTTTCTAGGATCGTGGCGAGAAAGTTCAAACTGTTTTGAAACTTGCTGAGTAAGATCAAGAGTTTATTTTTGAATGACTTCGGAAAAAGAGGGTGCTCTTTATTTGACGGTGCCTGTCAGTCGTTAATCAAATGTTATGATAATAATGCCAGTCTACTACTGTCCTATTGCAGGGCAAAAGCCTTCAGACAGACAAAAGATTTCAGACCTATATATTAATTACAATTCAAGGTAAAAGTTTCCTGACGATGTTTTGTCATCGATGTCAGTAATGTCTAAGATAAACTTCAAAAGTACATAATTATGAATCAAATGTCATATTGGTACCTCCCCGGTATCGAACTCGTAGTAACCTCATGCATGAGAGTGTGGCTTACGTACAGGGTCATCACGCTGAATTTAAGAATGACAATAGAATGACATTATGGAATGCATTAAATACTTGAGATTTGAGATTCGAAAGCTTTTACAACACATACACATACATAAACTCACGCCTTTTTGCCATGGGGATAGGCAGAAACCAATGACCGCCACCTGCTACGATCCTTACACACTCCTTTCGCCTCCTCCACATTCATACATCTGGTCATACAAGCACGCCGGTTACGAGTACTGCGCACCTGACCTTTCTGAAGTTAGGTCTCTTACAACCAGCAACAGCAGCTGGTAGCTTTTACAACTAAAAGGAATTAAACTACGTTTTCATGTCAGCCAGCTTATTCTGTAAGAAATCTCCCTCAGTGAATTAAGGTGAAGTGAGCTAAAACTGGGCTGTCACTATATGATGCTAGGGATTGACAGGTCGCCACACGCTCACTCCACGGAAGAAAGGTTTTACAGGATAACACCGCAGAATCGGGTTCACAAAGCGATTAAATTATATACTAGCGAACGTACCGCGATGTTATATAGCCTATGCTAATCAGGGATAATGTAGCATTTCAATGGAGAAAGAATTTTTAAAATCAGTCCAGTAGTTTTTCTATGTATTCGTTACATATATTCATACATACAAATCTTTCCTCTTTATAATAAATTCAACAAAGGAATTAAAAAAAAATGTCCAACAAACATCGTATTTAAAAACCAGTAGTCCGCTAAAATTATAATGAAGTGGACGGTCCACAATACAAGTATTCATTATCTTTCATATTTAAAACAAAGGCCTACCAAGGTACTTACATTATGGCCTTTCAAACGGCGAATGACGTAATTTGAAGCCTGCTTTCAGTAAGTTAATGACATGATAATTGGCATTTTATTGACGTGGACATGACGAAAATAGTAACAAGGTGATCTTTGAACAATGAATTTTCGAATAAAGGGTTTTTTGAGGGGAATATTATGTTTATTAAGTCGTAGGTTTATGATGAAATTAGGTTTTTGATCAAGAACCAGATGACAACATCCATACCATCATTACGCTTGTATTCCTCGAAGGGTAGGGCAGAGGTGTACTAATGTACACCCACAGTTTGCCGATATGTTTAAGTCCCATTTAACAGGCAGTTTGCCGGTATGTTTAGGTCCCATATAATAGAGGGGAACCTATTGCCATTAACCGGGCACAAATGCTAACTCCGAACTGCTACTAAGAATTTCATAGAAAAATCCAATAACACTTTTTGCTCGACCTGGGAATTGAACCTAAGACCTCTAGCGTAGCAGTCGCGCTAAGAACAACTAGGCTAATGAGGCAGTTATCACTTTACAAGTTATTAATATACGACTAAATCATTACTTTAATATAAACTTGCCACATTACAGTTTTGTCCGTGACTTTTTCGCGACCGCAATCCCTTTTTTTACAATTTTGCATTTGTTTCTTGCTGACGTTGCTTTCTATAGATGGAAGAAATCTCAAAATTAGTTAAAAAGTTTGGATAGATGTTTGTAACTCAATCACGCTATAATGGCTGAACGAATCTAGATGAGAGCCACAGAGATTATAGTCTGAAATACCACACACAAAGGCTACTTTTTATATCGTAAAAATTTACTATTCCTTTGGAACAATAAATCAACTTTCACGCAAACGAACCACAAGAAGCTACTTTACAAAAAAATACGACTCAATTTAAATAAATCACAACATAATTATCGTCTCTGTCGATTAATCTTCTCAATTTATATCGTTACTAGATTTATATAAATTGTCAAACCACTTTGAGTGGTCAAGGCTTAACACATCGCGCACAGTATTTGCCCATAAACAACCGAGCGCACGACAGACGGGCCCCGCCCGAACCTAGTTCGGTTAACGAATTGAAAACAGAATCTAAAATTCAATTACCTACGTAGGTACTACAAAACTTTGACAGAATATTTAGGTACCTATTAAGCTAATCCACGGATTTTCGGTTAAAATAATTATTTACTATATGGATGTACAGGTCACCTTTTAGTGTATTTAGAATATTATAAACTAGTAAAATTATAAAGGTAAAGGTTGAGGGCAGGACCGGTCGTTGTGGCTATCTTTAGGAGACGCCTATGTCCAGCAGTGGATGTCGTTCGTCTGATATGATGATATATATATACCATCACGCCTGTATTCCCCGAAGGGTTAGGCAGAGGTGTACCAATGTACACCCACAGTTCGCCGGTATATTTAGGTCCCATGTAATAGGGGGCGAGCCTATTGCCATTAACCGGGCACAAATCCAAACTCCGAGCTGCTACTGAGAATTTCATAGAAAAACCCAATAACACTTTTTGCTCGACCTGGGAATCGAACCCGGGACCCCTTGCACAGCAGTCGCACTTGCGACCACGAGACCAACGGGGCAGTTGCATGATGATGGTGATGAAAATTATATTGAAATAATATTCTTTTCTAAGAAATTACAGTAGCAGTTTACCGATTTTTGCAGATTTATTTGTCGGCAAGAAAAAATCTATCAAAAATCGATTAAAAAAATCGGTCGTGGGCGGAGAGCCTAAACCGAACCCAGTGCTATTACAAATCACTTTCAGAAACGGTCAAAATATAGAATCACTAAAATGACAAAAAAGTCAGTGATAACACACATTTTTTCAAAAAACCACACACTCCACATCAAAGTTATTTTCAGAACTAACCAACATCTACATTTCACTAAGAGCAGCTGACAGTTCTAATCCCGAACATTAACATGTAGCCGTAGGAAATTCGTTCTACACGAACATTTTAAATCTAGATAAAAATAAATACGATTTACACGCAACAACTAAATGACACATGACATTGACATTTACCAACTGTTACTGTCCCCTAGCATAGACACGTAAGTACGTGAGCTGTCGAAATGAAAACGTTTTTACTCTGTAATAAACTCGGTACGTTTGACATTCATATTAAGAACGCGGACAAAGATTCTCCTTTGTCATATAAAAATAAAAAAAAATGGATGAACAAGCTGTCGCTTTTACGCCATGAGGGTTCCGCGATTGAATATTTGGAGATTTTATTTTTGATTTCGATAAAGACTATAAAAAAAACATGGCTTTTATGCCTAGAATTCAGCAAAAATTGTGATATATAAATGGCTAAAGCCAGTAAATCAAAGATAAATGATAACAATTTATTAATGAAATGTATGTGGGTAAATTTTTGGGAATAATATTGGCATGACGAAAAATTTCTTTCAGTACCTACGATGTTGAAATATTAAATTATGACACCCGTGAATTTACTATTTTACTTCTGTGCCAGTATTTAACAATAAATCTACGGTACGTGATATATGAAGAAAATATAAAAAAGAGAGCTTAAACTAAAACAACTTTAGTAATTTCATATTTCATTAGTCGAAATAAGCGCATAACGACGCAATGCAGAGCTTTAAACAAAAAGGTTCATTACCGAGTCTGATAGACGCGAGTTTAAAGGCTTACATTCTTTCAAACGTTTGCGCACTAATGGATGCACTCCGCATGATTAAGTTAAAAATACGAACTAAAATGAAGGCAGATTTTCGCTAAAAAATAATGAAGATTGAACCTTGATAACATTTTAATCCAAGTAATACATGCCCCGGCTTTAGTACACCACCATTTATACGAGACTGTAAATCTAAATTAGTTCGAATAACCAATTTCGAAGTGCTTCACCACAGCTGAATTCACCGATCGTAAGTAATAAAAAAATGATTGATCCAACCCTCCGATTGCGGAACTCTGAAAAACGAATTCACGATGGCGCGAATACATTATGGCGGTGGTGAATTTCGCGCGTTTTTCGCCTGAGTTTCCCGCGCTTTTGATGAAGCCAAGCCCCAGGCCAGTCGCTCGCGGATCGTCGCGACGTTAGCACGTCCCCGCGTTTCGTCACTGAGCCAGTAAAAAATTCGCTCTTCGGATGCCCGCACTATTCTCGTAGCAGTGACTGAAAATGTATATTTAGACAATTTATTTGTGAAGGATAAATTAATACCGAGTGTGACAGTGTAGATCCAATTTTTTTTTTTTTTGAGTGTCCAGTGATGTGAATGTGGTGTAGATTTTTTTTATGTGATTCCCTGAGATTTTTTTGTGACAAAGATAAAGGGTGAGTAATTACTTGATTAAAAATATTTTGCGGAATTAAGGCGGATTGACCGGACTGTTTAGTAAAACATTTATGTTTAGGTAGGCATTTAATTAATTATGTATCTACTAATAAATTGATGTTAATTGAAAACATTTTTAGAAAATATTTTTTTTTTCTCTAGACATAGGAACAAGATGACATAATGCATCAGTATCAAAGATTGAAATATACGGGACCAGTGATTAGTCAATTAATTTAGCTCCCAGCATACGATTGATTAATCATGCCAGTCCGTTCCTCCATCATTCTAATAAAGAACTCAAACTATTTTATGACATTTATTTATAAAAACGGATTTTTACGATGACTAAAATGTTAAATGATTTTTATTGCAAGTGGGACATGACTGCGACAGTCATTTTATAGTTTTTCTTAATAATAGAGACAGATTTAAGAATCTGCGTCGTTTTATAGTACATTTTATAGCAAAACATTGGCGTTTGATGATAAAACAGTGGTAATTAAATTATGAAAAATGATGATAGGAAGAAATAGTGACTCGTTTGCACGCTATAAAATCATTCTCATTTAGATATCCAATGAAAATTTTGAATATGAAACTGAAGATGTCTTTCGCTTTCCAACGAATTAAAACGGCATTAAATGAACAAGTCAGGATAACTTATTCTTTAAAAAAAGAATAAGATATCCTAATCTTATGGTATGGTTTTATTGACAGCTAGTAAAAAAAAAATTGTGAGTTACATTTTGCATGCTTACTCGTTTTGACAATTACTGAAAAATAGTATTAATCTTTTACGGGTGTGAATAGTTATACTGATAAAAATTTGACACATACATATAGTAATGGCACGCCCTTATTACCCAGAGGAGTAGGCAGATATATACATCTAATCCAGTGACAACGGGGCCGCCGCCGGTGAACAAAAAACGACAAACCTTATCAATTTTCTTAGTTATTTCGCTAGATCCTATTAGAACCATCGGATCAAATAAGTTTGTCGTACTATACACTGATATTCCCTGAGTTTTCTCTTTATAAATCCCATATCACGCCTATTGCCGCCATTAACCAAAGCACGCTCTCGTGCTTCGGTTAATCGCAGAGTAAATTCTATTGATTTTAAAATTGGAAATACCCGTTTCGCACATAACATAATATTAGTGCGAAGACGGTATTCATAACAATGGGGTATACTAATTGCACCTATCATATAGAATTAAACCAAAAGGTTAGCCATATAATTGAAATTGAAATTTCGAATTGTAATTTGAAAATTCAAATTCGAAAATTGAATCGAATACATTTACGTCAACTGTCAATCAAGTCTCAAAAATGGAACGTTTTAAACTTTTCTTCTTCCCGTATTACATTAAAACCTCATTACTTTTATACAAAACGAAAATTTCTTTATTCTTACGTGCTTATAAGTGCAGTAAGTACATTTATCTTAGCCAACGGAAAGTTAATGAAGACATACGATGGTCCCACCTTAGAGATAGCGAGGTCGTCTGTGTAATCTATTGTCTAGTAGTAGTTTGGTGATGAGATCATTAATCACTAGGTTCCTCACGAGAGAAGACAGCAACCTTCCGTAAGAGCTAGGTATCATTACAAACGTACATTCAGACCGAAAACGAAAGAAAGAAAGGTTGGATGCGCAGTACTCGTAACTGGCGTGCTTGTATGATCAGATGTATGAACGTGGATGAGGCGAAAGTAAGGATCGTAACAGGTGGCGTTGTTTTTTATTTTATGTATGTATGTGTATTTAGACCGATTCCAGTTGGGCGTTTCCGTAACAAGCAAGGCAGTAAGGTTGAAAACCGTACCCGAAAAATTGTGTGCAAGTTGGGCTCGCCCAATTAGGGGTTCTGAACCAATCTACACTGAGCTGTCAATAGAACGGCCGCTGATCTGCTTATGAAATGAACCTACGCCAGCTCCTAAAGTATACATCTTAATGGTATAGTTACAAAAAAAAGTGATCTACATAATTTTCAGCTGACGTTTAACATAGTATAAAACAAAGTCGCTTCCCGCCGTCTGCGTCTCTGTACGCTTAGATCTTTTAATGCGCTTTTTATCAGTAGCTAAAGTGTTTCAAAAAGGTTTACAAGTATAGAACATCACGCTTCGACCAACGGGAGCGGAGCACACCGCTATGCAAGCGACACCGCGGGGTTTATATCTAGACATTAATAAAATTTACAATTTAAAGGCCAAAAGATTTAAATACTTTGTTTTTAGGTACGTAGGTAGAAAGTATGGAACGTTAAAATTGAGTTGGCTAACTAAAATATCTCTCTTTGGAGGAAATAAGGAAATATACATAATCATAATCATCATTAATTTATATGATATACATAATAATATACTTAGCATATAATTCTGAAAACAGGAAGTAAATCATCCGCTATATAATTTCATGAAATTATTATTGCTTGATGTTTTAGAATTTTATTCAAGAATTTTCAGTATCAAGAGGGGGCGTGTCAAATATGAAAGTGTCACAAATCGAGTGAGGGAAAAGCGATTTCTAGTTAAAAGTTTATATTAAATCGATACCAACTAACGTCATTGGCATTATATATAATTATCTATCATTGATCGGTTTCAACGTGGCTTGATACTATTACTAGCTTCAACTTCGTCTGCGTGTATTTTTGAATTAAGCTCCAATTATCCAATGGATCAAAAACACGTCCAAAATGCGTATAATAAAATACCTAAATTCATTATGAATTTGCAATTGGTAAGCAAATGTAATGTCATGTCGATAAAAAATGCATCGCGGCAGCAAATAAGGTTAAAAATAGCGATGTAGCTTGTCTTGAATAACCACCCACCAAAATCACTTAACTTTGAGATTTTCATTAAATTGAGAAAGAGAAATATTAATAATGGATATAATAATAATAATAAATAATAAATCATTTTATTGTCAGGCAACTGAGGCCCATAGAAAAAATACACAAAATAATGTTATACAATAATAAACTAATACATATAAAAAACATAATTAAAAACTAATTGACACGTAAAGTCGGCGTCGTGTGTCGCGCGGTGTCGGGTATCCGGCCTCGGAATCGCCGGAACACTACACCTCTCGGCCAAAATTCCTCCTTCATAAAAGTCGACAGATGTTGAGTTGGCACCCTCACCACAAAGGAATTGAAACTCACGCCGTGGTGAGATTCCAACCGCTCGACCCTCAGAGTGAACTTGGTCTTGAATATGTCTTTAGTTCATCAATAATATCATTATAATTATGTAATGTTTTCAGAAATCTGTGTTTCAATAGCCCCTTAAAATAAATCTGACAAGATCATCTTACAGACGATAGGCTGCTATTTATATTATTATTTGCTTTAAATTCATTCATGTACATATCTAAATATAAATTTAGAGCTAAATATATGCTTCAACAAAGTTTATCTTTGTTTCTCTCGATCGTAAGTAGTTTGTATGCTCTCATATCGCATACATAATGTAGTAAGTAACTATGTACACATCATAGTAAATACTCTTCACGGCACGTATAACACACATTTTTTTACTACTTATCTGAGTATTTCAAGTATCTATGAATGATAAATGTGGGAGGTAGTTTTCGTTTTTTACATATACACACCATCACGCCTGTATTCCCCGAAGGGTTAGGTAGAGGTGTAACAATGTATACCCATAATAGAACAGTATGGTAAGGTCCTATGTAATAGTGGGCGAGTCTATTGCCATTAGCTGGGCACAAATTCTTACTCCGAGCTGCTACTGAGAATTTCATAGAAAAACCCAATAACACTGCTCGACTTGGGACCTGGTTTTGTTTTTACAAGCTGTTTAATAAGACCTATTTAAGAATTCCGTATCTGAAATGTGGCAAATGGCACCTTAACTCGGTTTGTCACGGCTGTATTTTTTGAACTGTAATAGGTACATATACCAGCATCACGCCTGTGTTCCCTAAAGCGTTAGGCAGAGGTATACCAATGTACACCCACCGTAACGTTTCTTACCGTAATAGGTAAATATTTGGAAGGATCAAAGAGTGTGTATTACTGTAACAACAAATAAAAAAAATAAGGTAAAGTAAAAAAAATAGAAGGGTTTTTCATGTAGTATTAAACATTGTCCGACTTGCACTTGACCCGTTTTTTACTTAAGTCTTAACTTGTTAAAACAAGTTATAATTATAATTAATAGGATATTGTAAAATAAAACAAGGACAAAAAATTACCCACTATTATATCAGGTAATTATGTTCGTCATTTCAATTCGGTGTTGCATTCTGCAGATATTAAATAAATACCTAGTAATAATTTCAGACTTTTTAATACCTTAGTGCAGGGCAAAGGCCTCTTATATACTTTCTTATACAGAAAGGGCACGAGCAATGATTACTATGCTTGCTCAAGGCGGATTGGCCATTGTAGAATAAAAAAATGACATTTTTGGACGCATAGACATTGCTTAAAAACTCCTTTGTTATAATTAGAACATACGAATGTAAAAGCAACGACCTAATATTTTACAAAATATTTTACAAAGCATTGTTGAAAATCTACATATTTTATTATATTGTTAGTCAAATCTAGACGAAACGTAGATTTAAATAATAAAACGTAAGTACACGTAAACGTATTTTTTTTTTCATAATAATAATTTTAATAGCACTGCAATAATAATGATTCAAAATAAATAAATTGTATGTGCTAAAATCTATGGGTAAATGTAAACAATGTTGACTTGCCTGAAATAAAGTTTTATTTTTTATTTTTTTGAAATTTTACAAATCATTACTCGAAGAAAAAAAAATCTGTCATTTATTTTAAAACAAAAATCTGAAAAACAAAAATAAAACCGAAAATCTTATTATATTCGTGTCCAAAACTAGAATAATCTTTAAAAAAAAATACAAAAAAAGATTGCGGCAAAAAATAACTCCGAACAACGTCTCCTGGGATTTTGTTTTAAAACACTTTCATGAACACAAGAGACGTTTTAACCCATTTAAAACTTTCAGGCTAACATTTAGAGTTCAATATTGATATTAGTTTTTAAGTAAACATGTTTGGTAAGCCGAGATAGCCGCAACATTGTTATGTATCTTGGAAGGTTGTGTGGGTACATTTTGGCAATTTAGAGTTCGATTTTGTTCTGAAGGTGAAATATACCGACTAGGGTGTGTCTGGCTGGGTGACAAATATTCTTGACTTTGCGCAGTGTTCCCAGATGTATTTTTCAAAGTGGTCTTAAATATGGAGTGTGTTAAGGATATCGCCATGGATTCAGTAATAATCCTAGACCTGGAATGTTGAAACCTTTGTTGCTTATTAAATAGATAAATATAGAAAATCAGCTCCGATCCATACTTTTTAATTTTGTAGGTTATGTTTTTGTACGGATAAAGCATTTTTTTTAACTACCAATTATTGTAACGCTATAAAGTCAAGAAAAATAGGCTAAATAAATGGTAAAAAAAATTGGATTGGTAGGAAGAAAAACTAGTATGGTATAATTTTTATATTAAAAATAAAATAAAATTCTCCTCTTCACACGTTTTTCCATCCAAAATCCAGTGGGATGACCTTATTTAACTAAAACAGTAGATTGTTTTTATTTATTTACAAACTAAAAATTACAATAAATTTCAATTGGACCATCAAAGTTAAAACTAAATTATAATTAAATTACAAATTATGTACAGTTAATATAAAATAGTAGAAATAAAACATTCTACGCTCCTGCCAAAATAAATATTTCTATTTCTATAAAAAAAAACGACCAACTCTCTTTTTATATACCTAGCTGAAATATGCAGAGCGCCTAAGATATTAATAGCGAGTTACATTGACATTACATTCCACGGTCAAAAATTCTCGTTTATTTTCACCATTAGTCTTGGGTACCGCCTGTGGCTATGTAATGAAGCACCCAATTTGTCAGGCAGGGGATCTAATTAGAAAAAATGTATCGCAAAATATAGGACAGTTGTATATTTGGACGTTTGCAATCTGTACCATGGAGCCATTTATTTGTTAAGTTACTATGTGTTGGACACTGAGCATGGCAGTTGAGAGCTTCGTCATGCTCACTTTAATGTCTCGCTGACGGTGGCGCGTGTGTTGGGTCGTTTGGTTCCCTTCAAGATGGTTGAGCTAAATGGTGCTGATGCACGCGTCATATTCGTGAACGGGTGCTGTCAGTGTTGATTGGTCATCTCTTGACTGCCATGGCTTACATCTTTATTATAATTTTGTTATTTTTTATATTCACCTTCATTGTTTTCACATATAGAAGCAACAAGAATATTGTAACCAAGTTTTTGTAAAAACCAAATTGAATGAAAAGAGTGTCCATGGAGTTTCTTGCTCGTTCTTCTCCATAGAGAACTACGTTTTGGAACCAGCAACTAGCTTCAATATTAAACTGTAACTTCTTGACAATTCAAAAGTGCCTGTAAATGGTCTAATTGAAATAAATGCTTTGAGTACTAATGAATATCACATTGAAGTGCCTGTTTGTTGTGTTGAAATAACAGCTTATTACTAAGTACAAAATTATATGAATTATAAGGGACTATCTCGTTAGGCTAGCGGTTCTAAGCGCGACTGCTATGCTAGAGTTCGCGGGTTCGAATCCCAGGTCGAACAAAAAGTGATTTTGGGTTTTTCTATGAAATTCTCAGTAGCAGCTCGGGGTTAGGATTTGTGCCCGGTTAATGGCAATAGGCTCGCCCCCTATTACGTAGGACCAAACAACCTATTCACACGGACGAAATCGCAGGCATATGTGGAAAAATGAATGGTAGACGGTTAGCGCAAACACGCAGAGTAAAGCAAAGCAAAAACGATCGATTTTCAAATTGGAAATACCCGTTTCGCATGAAATATTTGTTTAGTTTGAAGACTTTTTCATGTGAATGGTTGATAGCCTGTATTTGTATTTACCATATGAAATTGAACCGAAATACGTGTACCATAGGGTAGTCGTATTTCCAGAAAATCGATACTCGAATATAATAGAATTTTCAAAGTCAAAAGCATTTGAACCATCTAAAGATAAGTACTTTTTTCACGTCATTTACGAAAGAAACAATTGAATCTGGTTGCCACTTTTAAAAGGTAGTTGTGTATTATAGTTTTACTTAAAATATCAGTGTGGAGAAGAAAATTTGAACAATAAATCGACCCTAATATTACAAAGAGGTAAAGTTCGTTTGTTTGTAAGAAATCATCATCTGCTTAGCCTTTTCCCAACTTCGTTGGGGTCGGCTTCCAGTCTAACCGGATGCAGCTGAATACCAATGTTTTACATGGAGCGACTGCCTATCTCACCTCCACAACCCAGTAACTGGGCAACACGATACTTCTTGGTTAGACTGGTTGTCAGGCTTCTGACTATCCGTCACAACTGTCAAAGATCTACGAATGACAGCCGGGACCAACGGCTTTACGTGCTTTCCGAGGCACGGGGGTATCACACCACCAACTTCGAAACTCCGGGCTGCTACCGAGGAATTCCTCCATTTATTTATTTCTTCCATTTTTTTCCATTAGGTATTGTTTGTTTGTAAGAAATAATCTCCGAAAACACAAGTCCGATTACAGAAAGTACCTACTCTCATTGATAGAAAGCCATACTATATCACGAACATAATCGGAGTAGAAGCGAGTCAATTTAGCTTTTCTAATCGTGAACCTATTAATATTTTTTAGGTTAATTTACTTTCTTTGATTATTCATTAATTGCTACTGTCCATAAATAGATGGCCTCCTTCAGTGAATATCTAAGCGGTTTTTATTCAGCTAATGGTTGAACTAATTTGTTATCTACACTTTTGATTTAGACACGACCCTAATGGTACCCACCATTAGGGTCGTGTCTAAATCAAAAGTGTTGTGTCACGATACAGACTTTTGTCTGTGCAGATATCTGCACAGACTTTTGTCTGTGCAGATATCTGCACAGACTATAAAGTCTGATTAAGAATTTTTACTCAGAGGTCTTTACCAAATGTCTGTGCAGACTTTTCATCAGTTCAGACTTCGATTTTAATTAATAAATTAAGTAATTCAATAATCCTGTGTTTTGCTCCGACAATCGTACAGACATGTACGCAGACTTCCGACTTTTCTGATACACCGACATTTGTCTGTACTGATTTGTTGTACAGACAAAATTCTACGGAAGTCTGTGTCGTGTTGACCCACCATAATGGTACGACGTCGCTGTCGCTAGACCATCCACCTTCTTTGGGTCGTGAGTTTAATTTCCGTATTAGATAGGACAAATAATGGTCCCGATGCTCTTTTGAATGGTCATAAATAAGAGCTGTCATTTCAAGTAGATGTAAAATTTTCATATTCTCCGCGAGACAGATGCCTTATACTACGAGTATCTATGCAAGTTATTTTTATAACATACATACACATACCATCACGCCTATATTCCCCGAAAAGTTAGGCAGAGGTTTACCAATGTACACCCACAGTTTGCCGGTATGTTTTTAGGTCCCATGTAATAGGGGGCGAGCCTATTGCCATTAACCGGGCACAAATTCAAACTCCGAGCTGTTACTAAAAATGTCATAGAAAACCTCAATAACACTTTTTGCTCGACCTGGGAATCGATTCCAAGACCTCTAGCGTAGCAGTCGCGCTTAGGACCACTAGGCTATCGAGGCAGTTAAAAAGTCAAAAGAGGTTACTAATTTGTTTTTTCAAAAACTATTAAAAAATAAATATTCGCTAAGCTAAGTTTTTTTTTTTAATAAACTGTACACAGTTTGTAATTTAATTATTGTTTAAGTTTTATGTTTGAAAAAAATACGAAGAAATATAAAAACAAAAAAAAACGACGGGTTGCACTCCGGGAGTGCCGGCAGAAGTGAAAACGCTAAAGACGTGGCGCGAATTGTCATATTTGTGTACGATAATTTTTTTACCCATTCCAAAACGCGTGCACGAATTACTATTAATGCACATAATTAATTAGTGCACTTACGAATTTTCGATCAGGGTCACGTGTCCTGACGCGAGTTTATTTTTACCCATTCCAAAAAAAGTGCACAAGGCCGTTAAAGAAGTTTTCACTTAAAAAATGGAATTATCATTGCTATTATTAGTTTGCTCATTTAAATACACTATATTTATAGAATGGGAAATCCGTTGTGAAATATTAAACGACTGACCCAACTTAGTTGTTGTGTTTTGTAAATTAAATTGTTTTTAGATAGGTAGAGCTATTATAAGAACTAACAACAGTTGTTGAATATTTCATTAAGAGGTATTTTATTAGCCGGACGGAGTTATTTATTTTTTATAGCTTTTGAACAACACAGGTGTTATATTTTTGCCGGGACTACGGGATGTTCGACAGAGATACGCAAAAGGTACAACAAGGAACATGGATTGCTTTTAGTCAGTAAAAGTCTGACTGTCTCTCCCGCCCTGGGTGGGGCAGACTGTCAGACTTTTCAGAAACCACAGAACGCCACCTGCTACGGTCCTTACATACTCCTTTCGTCTCATGCGCGTTCATACAATTGGTCATACAAGCACGCCGGTTACGAGTACCTATTGCGCACCCGACCTTTCTAAAGAACTTCACCAATTATGACAGTGTATATCTAAATATTAAAAATACGGATTATTTTAATTCTTTCCTAAGTCTATTTATGGCAACACTTAAAACTTTTCAGCGCTTTTAACATAAACTATCTTTTTATTCACTAAAAGGTTAGGACCCAAATAAGCGGATTCTTCGCAAAGTGCTGTCAGACCCCTATTTCAGTTTAAAAAGGGAACAATGTTTCATTAAAGTGTACTCTCAAAATTTTGGAAAAGTTACGAGCGAAGTATTCGCTCCCAGACGCTACTAAATTAACTAAATTATAGGGTTTAATAATATTAGAAGCAAAGCTTGGAAATTATTAAAAAGATTTTGTGAAAAAGCTATCTTGGGGTTCAAATATATTAATAAAGTTTTCCTCGCGCTTTTTCATCCCGAACTTTAGATCCTGTATTTTCTCCTAATAAAATGATTCTTGATTCTACGCCACACAGTTTTTTAAGGATCAATCGTCAAATGACTTCTTCCGTTCTGGGTGGAGCGGAAGGGAGCGTCAGACTCTTACTAACTGAAATTCATCTGAGTTCCTTCTGTAGCTGCAGTACATAGTGCCCTTTGCGTGTCAGGGCCGCGGTGATTCTTTCAGACAAATTCTGCAATTCGCGATATACGATGCATGGTTTTAAAATCACAATGTCACGCTGACGCTTGATACTATGATGCATGATTAATTTGTCATTTGTTTTCAGTTAAACACCACGCCACCTAAATCACATATATAACATTCAATTTTTTAAAGGTTATGTAAACCAGCTAGATGGTGAGGCAAACGTCCGACTCTGCCCCACTCTGCCCCACCGTGCCTACGCCTATGCATCCAATTAATTGAGAGCATTCCGATCTCAATTTACCTCAATTTACCAAAATATATACGCCACCTGCGCATCACGCCTGTATTCCCCGAAGGGCTAGGCAGCGGTGTACCAATGTACACCCACAGTTCGCCGGTATATTTAGGTCTTATGTGATAGGGGGCGAGCCTATTGCCATTTAACCGGGCACAAGTCCAAACTCTACTGAGAATTTTATAGAAAAACCCAATAACACTTTTTCTCGACCTAGGAATCGAACCCAGGAACTCTAGCGTAGCAGTCGTGTCGTGTCGTATCGTGTGTCGGCGTGTAGTCGTTCAGATTTACCGAAATAAGGTCACAAATACCCACATGTCTCGAGAATATCTTGATAAGCTGCCAATAATTTATGCCATCCCTCACTATGAAGACCCTTAGGGCTATATTTCACTGTAATCCAGTGTACACCCTATCTTGTCTTGGAAATGGCCGATATCAGTTTCACATAAACCAAACGTTCAATTTCGTGGTCCTTTCGGCATTATACGAACCTTATATACTTTACATGTATATTTATACGCACACTTTTGATGTTTCTGAATATATATCGTCATCATCTGCTTAGCCTTTTCCCAGCTATCATACGTTGAAGTCGGCTTCTAGTTTAGATGAAGCCGAATACCAGTTTATTACATAAAGCGACTTCGTATCTGACCTCCACAACCCAGTTACTGAGCAACACGATACCTCTTGGTTAAACTGGTTGTCAGACTTTCTGGCTTCTGACTACCCTTAACGACTGACAAAGATCTACGGATGACAGCCAGGACCAACGACTTTACGTACTTTCCGAGGCACGGGGGTGTTACACCACCAACTTCGGAAACTCCGGACTGCTACTGAGAAATTACTAATGGCAAAAACCCAATAAAACTTTTTCTCGACCTGGGAACCGAACCCAGTCACTAAAAGGAAACTTTACTGTCACTTTAAATTGAGCTTTTTTTGCAATTAATTGCCATTCGGCATTTTTTATACCCATAAAATACGTAGTCAGTCATTTTAGCACTACAAATAAATCAATGTAACCGCGGCGAGGCAATTGACACTGTGCAAAGCCGTGGCTTGTCATCGGGTTGATAGTTCTAGCATAGTCTAATTACTAACTTATAGGTACCTAGCTAAATTTATTACAATATGTATAGACCAATATT
Organism: Caradrina clavipalpis; assembly: GCA_932526535.1. Taxonomy (NCBI): domain Eukaryota; kingdom Metazoa; phylum Arthropoda; class Insecta; order Lepidoptera; family Noctuidae; genus Caradrina; species Caradrina clavipalpis. Next base: position 8,722,359 of record OW052110.1, read on the forward strand.
GTTGATATCAAAATTAAAGCATTTCTATTAGACCATTTAAGATTAGAGCTTGCCTCATGCCCTCGACTCTATTCCCATCCATTGCTACTCCTAAAAGCCAGAAATAACAGTGGGGACCACCAGAAAACCGAGAGGCAATGGAGCTCGACGAGTCCTGGAGAAACTATTCAACTGTCTTGGATCCCTCAACGAAATGAATCAGTAAAGATTAGTTTAGAAGTAAGAAAAACATTATTTTCATTTCCCAATTAGTATTTATTTATTTAAACTTTATGCAACAAAAAGTACAAAGGCGGACTTAATGCTTCAGGCATTCTCTACCAGTCAACCAAAGGTGGTGAAGAGATAACACGGTAGGTGCAAATAAAAACAAAAGAACAAAATTTGATACTTTCAGAAACAAAATAAAAATTAACCCAATGCAATTATATAAATAACTTAATTCATACACAAGTACAACATATCTAAAATTATCCACTCTAATACATAAATATATTTACTGTATAAAATCCTATACTTACTTAAAATATAGATATATATATATATATATATATATACATACATACCTATATACTTATATATAAAATACATAATATCATAAGAAACCATAGAAAGGAGGATTACGAGACAACTCTTACTATTGGTTCTGAAAATAGCTCCGCAATTTCTGCTTGAAAGCATACCGACTGGTAGCTGTCCTGATATCAAGAGGGAGCGCATTCCAAAGAAGGATAGCCTGGATATGAAAGGAAGAATGAATGAAATCAGAAGTGTGAGAGGGACAGTTAAGTAGAAATAGATTTGTAGCAGATTAGTAGTTCCTTGGTAGCAGGAGGAACTATGGGGTTTTAGTTAGTAAGAGTCCGACTTAACCCTCCGTTCTCCTGAGGGTATCCAGAATTATTTAATCGGAAAATAAAAGGACAAAAAGGCTTATTCTATACTAAGTACTAATAGTAGATTAGGGAATTACACGAGTTTCGAAACTCGCTGTAAGTATATTGTATACATTTATCTATGAGGGACAGACCTTATTTAATTATAAGGGATACAAGCGAACCTTTTAGAACCTGTAATTAGATACTGTTCCGGAAAATTTTGTAAGTTGTAAATTTCATTTAAACAACACTAAAGTTAAACAAATGGGTTGGAGTGGCACGATTGAAGGGTTAAATAACAAATGTGCGTGTTTATGTATAATTTTTGATTAATGTTTACTGAATTGAAAATAAGTTATGTGGAATGATAGGAGACAGGTATACAAAGATTACCTCTGATTAAATATCTAAATATATACAGGGTGGAAATTTATTATGCTACCTGGAGGGAAAGTACTCTAAATACTTGAGCTAGCAAATTTTACTGAAAGGAAACATTCCTTTATTTTTAAAAAGAAACAAAACTGCATTTAAATAATTTTGAAAATATTCTTGCCACACCCGGGAATCGAACCGACTAAAATTCGAAAAAATTGCATCCTGTACTTTTATGGCACTAATCCATAGGGTCAATCATAAGGATCAAATCCCTGCAAACATGCTAAATTAAAATAAAATAAAAACATGCAATTTTATTGTAAATTTATTTTATTCGGACGAAATAAACGAGTAAAGTAGTTGCTGGAAATGAGCTTCATTTCTTGGATGCATGAATTTATTCCTTTAAAAAAATCATTTTAAGTAACTTTTGGTAGCGTAGTAAAATTTTCAATATTCACCACAACACCCTTCTAAAGTTATTCAAAATGAATTCCTTCAAATAATGAATGTGTGCATCGAAGAAAGTGAAGCTCATTTCCAGCATGCAATTAGTTACTGTAGGTACTCGTTTTTTTCGTCCGAATAAAATAAGTTTGGATTGAAATTTCATGGTTTTTGTTAAATTTAGTTTACCAGGTTTGTAGAGATTTGATCCTTGTGATTGACCCTATCGATAAGTGCCATAAAAGTACAGGATGCTATTTTAGCCGATTTTAGTCTGTTCGATTCCCGGGTGTGGCAAGCGTATTTGCAAAATTATTTAAATGCAGTTTTGTTTCTTTTTAAAAATAAAGGAATGTTTCCTTTCAGTAAAATTTGCTAGCTCAAGTATTTAGAGTACTTTCCCTCTAGGTAGCATAATAAATTTCCACCCTGTATAACTCAAAGGTGACTGACTGACTGACTAACTGACTGACATAGTGATCTATCAACGCACAGCCCAAACCACTGGACGGATCGGGCTGAAATTTAGCATGCAGGTAGATGTTATGACGTAGGCATCTGCTAAGAAAGGATTATGATCAATTCTACCCCCAAGGGGATAAAATAGGGGATGAAAGTTTGAATACTTCTTAACGCGAGCGAAGCCGCGGGCTAAAGCTAGTTACTAATAAATGTAACTTCTTTAAAAAAGTGACTTTTAAAAGAAACAAGAATACGTTTTTTTTTGCGACGATATTTATTTAATTCTACAGTTCTAGGTTCTAGTAGTAGCAGTTAGTTCAGTTTAGTCACTTAAGCGCTTTTCGGGCAAAAGCTTTGGTGGTCAGTTATCAGTGTAAAATAATTGCAACATTGTGATTAAACCCTATGTTGCTGTGTCCTACAGGGTCCATAAGATCTCAACTATATTATATTTACCACCTAAGAATACATAATATGGAAAAGTAATAAATATATTGAGTACCTATTGCGTATTTAAATCTGACATTATTTGACTGTCATATTACATTAAAATCACAGTTTTTCTGTATATTTATCAGCTTCTATGTAGGTTTGGCTGCCAGCCACATTGTGAATAGAATACCAACCGAAGATATAAAGATTCCCTTCTATTAATGGTGTCACTGTTCTTGAGAAAATTAATGGTAATGACCAAAGGTCAGCTTATAGAGACTATAAATAATGAGAAAAATACCGACCCATAATTATTTCATTTAATAAACTTCTGCTTGGGAATTTGTTCGTGTAAGATTTTCACCCGCGTTAATTACATCTTTGGTTATTAATCAGCTCCTGTGAATAGTAGCGTGATGTTATATAGCTTATACTATTCTTCATGAGTCTAGCAATAATGATCATCATCATGATGATACATCATGATGATAATCATCATGATGGTCATCATGCAATCATATACAAAAATATTTTTTCCAATCTGACTGGCAGTGACTGGAAGATTAACGCATTTAAACAAACAAACGAAAATACTCTTCAACTTTATTATATTAGTATAGATTATGGTAGACCCACATTCAAAATTAACAAAATTATTATCTGTTTTAAAATATAAAATGTCACGAAATATAAGTATAGGCGTAGGAATATTTAATCATTTTTGTGTGGGTGGTGTAATTTTTACGATTCCCTACACTAATATTATAATCCGTTCAAGACAAAAATAGCTGACATTTTCAAATCAATAAATTCTAGTTTTATACAGTTTGCGATGACATACATACGTACATATAATCACCACATTAATTTGCACCTGCCATGTTATCTTTTCATCACCTCTGGTTAACTGGTAGAGAATGCCTAAGGCATTAAGTCCACCTTTGTACCTTTTGTTGCATAAAGTTTTAATAAATATATCACGCCTGTATTACCCGAAGGGGTTAGAAAGAGGTGTATCAATATATACCTACCCACAGGTCACCGTTGTGTTTTGGTCCCATGTAATTGAGGGCGAGCCTATTGCCATTAACCGGGCACACATCCCGACACCGAGCCGCTACTAAGAATTTTATAGAAAAACCCAATAACACTTTTTCCCCGAACTGGGAATCGAACCCAAGACCTCTAGCATAGCAGTCGCGCTTAGGATCACTAGGCTACGGAGGCAGACAAGACAGTCATTCGAGTCAGTTTGCGATGACGTTTACAAGTAATTGCTTATTTGATTGATAACTCCGTGTAAAATTATTCAATTGGTTGAGACATGAAGATTTTGAAGTCTATTTTCGGTATTCGGATTATTCATGGCTTAATATTCATTACTCTTTGTCAATCTTGTCAACCGCTAATTGGCTGAATTGCTAAGGATTAAGCGCTAGCCAAAATAATATTTGATAGTGTCATAACATTTATGTTTAAATAATACCAGCCTATTAATTATCCCTCTGTAAGACAAAGACCTAATAAAGGTCGCCGGAAGACGCTGGATGCAGGTCGCTTCCGACCGGTATATGTGGACATCTAAAGGGGAGGCCTATGTTCAGCAGTGGACGTCCTATGGCTGAGATGATGATGATGATGATGATGATGAAGACAAAGGCCACTTTTCATACAAAGAAGGCACGATCTTTGATCAACACGCTTGCTCAAAGCGGATTGGCGATTTCAGACATAATGTTTATTTTGTAAATATTTATTTCTGTGAGTGTTTGTTTTTGTTTTTTTTTTAAAAACGTTGCCCCACACTAGCAATTTCTCCTGTATCGTGGGTTCGTTTACAAACATATAAACTCACATACACAAACAGCCAGACCCGGAACAACTATCTGTTGGTCATACAAATATTTGTTCCGTGCGGGAATCGAACCCGCGACACGCAGCGCAGCAGTCTATCGCTCGGCCACTGCGCCAACCGTGTCGTCAACCGTCCGTGTCGTGTGTCAGTGTACATTGGCTCTGTGTAACTCTCCGGGAAATACAGGCATGTGATATGTTTATGTGTTAATTTTAAGTCCCAAGTTTCCTCGCGTTGTGTTTTCTTCACAGATGCACTGTAAGTGATATACAGGATAAACTTAGAAAGAACATAATTAATTGATGAATAAACTGATTTGACTTGAAATGATGATTGATTTAACTGCCTCGTTAGCCTTGTGGTCCTAAGCGCGACTGCTACGCTAGAGGTCTTGGGTTCGATTCCCAAGCCGAGCAAAAAGTGTTATTGGGGTTTTCTATAAAATTCTCAGTAGAAGCTCGGTGATTTGTGCCCGGTTAATGGCAATACTCTCGCCCCCCATTACATAGTTGCATCCGATTAGACTGATTAAAGACCGAACAAATTTGGAAAAAGGCTAGGCAGATGATGATCTTTTATAATTATGTACACATGAATATAGAAAAGGTATTTATATGAAAGCTCTTTTGGCTAGCAACAAAATTAATCAAACCATAACAAAATTGATTCTGTGAAAAGAGACTGTTGTTAAAATTAATTTTGATGTTTACTGAAAATAATTATTTATTTTTCGTCGGTAGTTTAGATTAGATAACAAAAGTGCCTACCTATAATTAATAGGCGATTTTAGTGAGTTTTAATTTGTTTGTTTTTCATTAGGTTGCCTAGTTATTTTTATCAACAACCTATGTAAACTTCTAATAAAAATTAATTGCCACATGTGACGTCGAACGATTTGGCTGTTGTTTTTGCGGTGTTTGTGATTATCAAAATTTTATTTTGTACAATCCGGATTCAGAGTAAGATAATAGTTATGTAGTAAAACCTCAATAAAACACGTCACATTTTGTTTTGTTGAGGAATGGAAGGAAGAAGGAGAAATGAGACGAATGTTCTTCGGGAAATCGTACATTTGGGCGAACGTTCTTCAGGAAATCGTACATTTGGGCGAACGTTCTTCAGGAAATCGTACATTTGGACGAACGTTCTTCGGGAAATCTTACATTTGGACGAACGTTCTCCGGGAAATCGTACATTTGCGCGAACTTTCTCTAGAGAATCGTTTAATTCGGGTATCAGGAATCGGGAATCGAGCAAACGTTTGTGTAACATACAAAATGATAATTTCGGGAAACGTTTTTCGGCGCGAACTTCTACTTGTATTATTATTGAATAAATTTAAGTTGTTTTTACGTCTATTTTTAACATAATCCTCTAATAATTTAGCTTTATCATTATGGTATTATGGCATATTATTTATTTGGTATTACCTTGTTTTCCATAAAATAATTTGTACTAATATTGTTTTCCATAATCGTCCCCACTCATAATATTTATTAGCACTAATGTCATTTATACTAATAACGCTTGTCATATCAACTTATTAGCCATAACTTTTATTTGCCATAAAATCAGTTTCCATAATAACATGTGTTATAATCATTAGTTTTCATAAGTAACACATTACATAATCAATACTTGACATAAATAACATTAAATATAATTTAGAAAAGTTTATTTTAGTTTTAGACTGTGTTATGTTTATTTTATAATCAATTTTGTAGTCCTAAAACTTTTGCTAAAAATTAGGTTTAAGTGGCAGAAACGAATCGCTGCAAAACCGACTCCACGTAGTCTTGTCTGCCCTACCCCTAGAGTGTAATTTAAAATCGCGTAGGCGTGGAGGGGCGAGGCGGCCTGCGAGCTGAGGAGCAGGTGGTTTTAACACTCGCCGCCGCGGCTGAGGCTGGCCGGCAACGCCGGCCAGCAAGCCGAAGCCGCGGTGGTGAGCGTGAAACCATCTGCGACGATAAGTTCGCATGGGACCGCCGGAGCCCCGCAACGCCGGAGCCGTGACAGAAACCATGCCTGCTGCATGTTGCATGCTTGCTTGCATGCTGCATGCTTGCTTGCATGCCGCATGCTTGCTTGTATACTGCATGCTTGCTTGCACTGCATGCTTGCTTGTATACTGCATGCTTGCTTGTATACTGCATGCTTGCTTGCATGCTGCTCGCTTGCTTGCATGCTGCATGCTTGCTAGTTGCATGCTTGCTTGCATGCTGCGTGCTTGCTTGTTTACAACAACCTGATAAAAATCAAACTCTAAAATAAAAAAAAAGTTGTTCTAAGAATATTATTATTATAAATAAATATTATGTAATTTGAATTTAGGATTTATAACTTTTATTGAAAACGGTTTTATGGCTTTTGTATAATATTATTGACTTTAATATACGACACGGCAAGACAACGAAATGGCAAGTTCGGGTAAGTTATCATTCGGACAAATGATGATTAGAACAAAAAAGTGATGGCACTTTAAATTATGGATAAAAAAGTTACGTGACACAATAGAGAATTATTGTTTTGCCGTTACTAGCAAATTAATATTATGGTAAATAAATGTTATGGAAAACGACATTAATAAAAATGAAAAATATGGCAAATAAATTTATGGATTCAAATTATTATGACACTTAGATAGATTATGATCAATGAAATTAGTGAAAATGATTTTATGTCAATTCACGATTATGGCAACTAAAGCGTTATTTCTAATGAAATTATGGCAAATAAAATTATTGTATATAAAATTATGGCATTTTAAATTATGGCAAACATTAGTGAACCTATTTATTTACATGTATAGTACATATTAAATACAATTTACATTTAATCATTTGATACGGTAAAAATCGAAGGCTAACAGTTTAAAACTATTTAAGTTTTAAATCTTATACCTAAATCAATTACGCTGTGAAGTCAACATACAATCCTAACTATATTATTTATCCAAATACAAACAGTAGGTACCTACTTAATTACTGAAACCGGTGTTCTGTGACTACAGCTGTTGTAGAAACTCAGAAACTCTATTCCCCATAGATCTCCTCGCGTTGGTACTGTTATGCCACGATAAACACTAGTTTTAGTCTTCGCAATTCATGAGAGCGTTAAAACTATATTCTAATGTTATAAATAACTAGCGAACCTATCCTCAACGCGTGGATTATTACACCCGCCTTACGTCTTTGGTTACTGCTACGCTCCCGTGGATTGTAGCGTGATGTTATATAGCCTACAAGCTTTTTCCCGCGACTTCGTTCGCGTGGATTAATAGTTCCCGTTCCCGGGGGATTTCCGGGATGAAAACTATCCTATGTCCTTTCTCGGGTCCCAGACTATATCTGTACCAAATTTCATCGAAATCGGTTCAGTTGTTTAGGCGTGAAGAAGAGACAGACAGACACACAGAGTTACTTTCGCTTTTATAATATTAGTAAGGATGTTAGTCAGTAATAATGTAGGTATTAAACGGCACAATTTTTTTTGAAATCTGTCCAGTAGTTTTAAAGTTTATTCTTTACACAAAAATACAAACCTTTCCTCTTTATAATATTAGTGTAAAAGTGTAAACAAAGTAATCTATTTGTCTGCTTGTTACTTCATCACCTTGATCCTTGTTGCTTGCTATATTTTTATTGGGTTTTTCATTAGAAATTTCTCAGTAACAGCCCGGAGTTTGGTAGTTAGTGGTGTACCTATCACTTACAATTAATTTTGAATGGTAATATTTATGAATAGTAACAACATAGGTACTTAGATAATTATCGTAATAAAGACCCTTTTTTGACTTTTTTTTTACATCTTTGGATGGTAAACTAGCTTGCGCTCTACCTGATGTTAAGTGGTCACATAATGTCTATAGAAACCTGCAATACTAGAGGCAAATGCATTGCCATCCCAGAAATGCCATACTGAAATGTCTCATGTGCCTGTAATTTGACCGTGTGTTAAATTTTTACCAAAAAAAACTGTAATTGAAAAGATAAACTACAGTCTAATATTCATATTCATTTATTTGCATACCGTATAATGTATATAAAAACATTGCGTTATCTAAAAAATTATCTGTACTAATATAATAAAATTAAGATATTTTTATTTGTTTGCTTAAACGCGAAAATCCCAGGAAGTACTAGTCGGATACGAATAATCTTTATAGATATGATAGTATTCATGAGCAGTATATAGGCTATGTAAAATCACGCCACGATCCTCGGGGGCGAGCAGTAGTGTAACCAAAGAGGCAACATAATGCGGTTGAAAAGATGACACTCGAACGAAATCGCGAGCAGAATCTAAAGTCAAATTCAAAGCATTTATTTCAATTAGACCATTTACAGGCACTTTTGAATTGTCAAGAAGTTACAGTAAGTTGAAGCTAGTTGCTCGTTCCAAAACGTAGATCTCTATGGAGAAGAATGAGCAAGAAACTCCATGGACACTCTTTTCAAAATGGTTTTTACAAAATCATCATCATCATGATGATGATTTTTCAAAATGGTTTTTACAAAATCATGGTTACAAAATTCTTGTTGCTTCTACAGGGTGTCTGGTGGCAGATTTATGTTTTTAAAAGCCAATAAAAGAAAAACTTATGAACTTATGGTTTTATTAACTAATTCAGTAAATACATGAATAATGCGGATTTCACTTTTTAAAAATTACTTCAACCAAATGATGTCCATTTAGACGTACACACTGTTTAAAACGGTCCATCGTATTACGGGCTACGCGCTGCAATGAGCTCGGCTGGATTTGCTTAATTGCATTGCGGATATTTTCCTTTAACTGCACAATAGACAGAAGATTATTGGCATAAACTTTGCTTTTGAGATAGACCCCATAAAAAAAGTCCATTCGAGTTTAATCTGGTGACCTTAGTGGCCACGGGATGTCTCCAAAGCGGCTCATCAATTTATGCGAAAATTTTTGACGAAGTAAAGCAATAGACGTCCTGGCTGTATGCGGAGTCGCCCCATCTTGCTGAAACCACGTGTGCGTCGAGTAGGATGAATGTGCTCGCAAATTTGGTAAAAAATATTCAGTAATCATGAGTCCATAGTTTTCACTGTAGACATTTAAAGCATGGCCCCGAAAATTTCCAAAAAAAACGAGTTTTCTTGAACGTTTTCGTTTTCGTTTGTGGAGCTTGATGCTCTGCTGGGTCCCGGCTGAGGCTTGTTTAAAGCAGAAGATGTCAGGTGGAACCTTTGCATCCACGATTTAATCAAATTAACACTTAATCTGTCGCTTAATCGCCGGATATTGTAGTGGGAACAAAAATGTCAGCGCGCAGTCACGTTAGAATCACCACTCTTAAAAAACGACTCAATAGCGTATGCACGTTGCTGCCCCGGCCACTCCGGCATTGTGACTAACAAATCCGCATTCATGGAGCGTCGAATGACACCAATCTCCCCCTGCACCGTTAATAACTTTTTTAGATATACCCTTTCAAAAACATAAATCTGCCACCAGACACCCTGTATATGTGAAAACAGTCTAGTATTAAATATGCATAGGTTATAAATTATGTATTACAACAGTTACTGCTATGAAGTAGTACATGGGTCCTAGTAATCTACATCCACATCCACACTAATATTATAAAGAGGAGAGATTTGTATTTTTGTTTGTAACGAATAAACTTAAAAACTACTGGATCGATTTTAACCATTTTTTTATCAATAGATAGCTACATAATTGCTGAGTAACATAAGCTATATAACATCACACTATGACACATGGGAGCGGGGCAGTAACCAAAGACGTAACTTAAGTCGCGAATAGTTAGTGAATGTAAAAACTGATCTCATACTAACACCAACAAAAGAACAAGCTACAAAAACAAAAATGCAGATGTTAAAAAATTATCTAAAAATAACACGAAATCACAAGAGCGCACCACAAATGACTACCCACAATCATCTTAAAGAAATTGCTCCATAAAATTTCAAGACAATGCCTACGTCTGGTGACGTCACAATTATTTACAGTTTAAATGATATCAGCGTTCAACTTTTCAAAGTACACATACCATTACGCCTGTATTCCCGAACGGTTAGGTAGAGGTGTACCAATGTACACAAACCCAAATTTCGAGCTGTTTCAGAGAATTTCATAGAAAAACCCAATAACTCTTTGCTCGACCAGGGAATCGAACCAAATACCTCTAGCGTAGCAGTCGCGCTTAGGACCATTACGCTAACGAGGCAGTCAGAATCACGACGACGTCAGAATTATTTACAGTTAAAATGATATCAGCGTTCAACTTCGCAAAGTAAACGCTGAGAAAACACACTACACCACAATGGGAACCCATAAAACAACTGTAAATGTTCCGACACAAAAGATAGTGTTACTTTGTTGATAAACGTACAAGTTGGCATCTATACAAATAAATGATATTGATGTGTCTGTTTGTAGTGGTGAAATAACTGCTTTTTACTAAATGCTTGTTATTATATGTATGTTAACACGGATATTACACGAAAAAAGATATTTTTTAATGTATGTATGTCTGTCTGTTTGTTCGGGCTAAACTCCGAAACGGCTGCAGTGATATTGGTGGGACTTCCACTGGCTAATAAAAAAAATATATATATATCTTGGAACAACTCACACACGGCTATCTGATCCCAAGCTAAGCAGAGCTTGTGTTATGGTAACCAGACAACTGATATACATACTTATATCGCGGGTCTCAAACCATAGGGGCGTACATGCAAAAATGCGATTTTTCGTTTTTAATGCCATTGGATTCTACTATATGCAATACATAACCTCAATTTTTCTTCTAATTTAATATTAATTACTTTTTGTATAAATTGCAAAATATCGTTTGCCGTAAGATAGACAGTCTATAATTATTTTCAAGCCATAGAGCCGTATATTGGACGTAAGAGCAATATTATTGCTTATTTAGTCAGTTTTGAAGTGCCATATAGACGTATGCACGTACGACTTTAAATTTTATTATAAACCAAGGAAAACGTGTCGGGCCATAGAGACGTATGTTCAAACGACCGTCAATATAACACTATCCTGGGGATGTTTAGTACCTAATCACTGCAGATTTCTTCAATACGCGGACGTATAGTCATGTCAACAACACCCAACACAGTCGTTCTGCAGAGAGCTATCATAGCGAGTAGATTATAATTTTATATTTATTTATTTATAAATCATGAAGCGAAGACACAATATCCTACGTTTAGTACTTTAGCGCATTAGAAATCCTCATGGATTTTCATCATGGGGGTGACGGAGGGGCAATCCCGAACTCTTACATATTGCAAATTTGACAGATTTTAATTATTTTAATGACAAATTGCATAAATGAGGGTAAGATTGTTCACTAAATACATAGGAAAAGTAAGAAAGACTTAAGTATCTACAGCGTGTTTTGGTTTTTTACTTTTGCAATGTTTCCTCTGCTCTAATTTTCGGATATCTTTTTTGTTTTTTATTGTTTTAGAGAATTTATTCTCCTTGGCTTTTATTATGACTATTTTTTTATTAAATAATTCGATATTATTATTTCTAAAGATTTCATTGCTGTAAAAGCCTTTTTTTTATAGATGGGAAATCATCAAATAACTTCCCCCGCCCTGGGCGGGACGAGAGGGAGTGTCAGACTTTTACTGAGTAAAACCCATCTATGTTCCTTCATGTGCCCTTTGCGTTCCGGGGGCGCGGTATCTCTTTCGAAGAACCCGCAGCCCCGATAGGCATCGGCCCTTAGTGGCCCCTTCCAAGATGCTGTCATCTCTTTGAGGCGCGCGTGGAACACGGTTTTTCGTTAGTTAACGTACGGACGGTTAGCTACCCAATGCTCACCGTCCACAGAACCGCGTCTACGGTGGCCGGGAGTCGTGTCGTGGCTCCCGACGCCCGGAGCGTCTCCCGCGGCGGCTGCTGGGACGGGGGACTCTTCTCTCCTTCTCCCGTCCCGCCGCCTCCTTCTCCAGCATTACAGCTTCGCAGAAGGAGGCGACTGCTTCCCATTTCCTCTCGCTCCGGACCATGGCCTGAACCAGTACCGGACACGAGAGTTCGCCGCCGCCGATGGCCGCCACGAGGACTCGGCGGTGCTCCGACCAAGCGGGGCAAACCGCCAAGGTATGCTCCACCGTGTCCTCGGGGCGATCCTCGCAATGGTGACACACGGGCGTTTCCTCCCGCCCGATGAGGTGCAGGAACCTCCCGAAGCTTCCGTGTCCGGTGAGGACCTGCGTCAGGCGGTAGGTGAGGGCGCCGCTCTAGCCAATCCTCAAAGAGGGGACTTACCGCCTCAATCAAGGCGAGCCCTGCACGAGGTTGCGACAGTCGCTCTCTCTATGTCGCCATGAAATCGAGCCGGAGGTCCGTTCGCTGGTCGGCAATTTGCCGCGGCAGCGGAGTTTCCCCCCGACCCAGTGCCTCCGCGCGCCACTCGTGTAGGCGCGCGAGGACCAGCGCCTCCAGATCCCACGTCGGCAATCCGGCAAGGAGGCTCGCTGCCTCGCCGGAGGTCTTGCGGTACCCCCGGATGACCCTTATGGCGATCACCCGTTGGGATGCGTTCAGGTAATTAGCGGCAAGCCGCCTCAAGCCCTGCGCCCACACCGGGGCCCCGTAAAGGGCCATTGACCGCAAGAACCCGCGTAGAGCCTCCGGTAGGAAGCGTTTGAACCCCTCAGGTTGGGCAAGAGCCGCTTGAAAGCGGCCCCAGCCCGTGCCAACTTTGGAGCCAAACGTCGGAAGTGCTTCACGAAGTTCCACCGGCTGTCGAGAACGAGTCCCAGGTACTTCATCGTCGACCCGACGCCGATGTGAACCCCTCCTACCGTGATTTGGGATCCTGACGGTAGCGCGTTCCGAGGCCCATGAAAACACAGGACCTCGGACTTGTGCAAGGCCACCTCGAGACCCAATTGCCGGATCCTCTCAAGATGTAAAAGCCTAAGAGTTTTATTTTAAGAAATTTTAATTATTAGACGTTTTTTTTATAAGATTTCATTTACATTTGGTTTCTTTGGGATGTGCCTGATCGCAATTTCAAATGTTTATGATTTTAAGTAATATAAAATAATAATTTTCGGATTTATTAATTTTTTTTTTATTTATTCTTATTTTTATTTTGACACAAACATTGTGTAATTACTATTATTTGTTTTTTTTTCTAGATTGTAGAACAAGACTGGTTTATACTTCTACTCTGAATTCAAATATCTCTTAATATTAATGACAAGCCAGAAAGGCGTATGAATTTTTAAAATCACATAAATAACGGTAATTTTGATGGGTTCTCATTCTTAAATTGCAATATTTTAAGTTACCAACTAGGTAAAAATTTATATTTGTATAAATATTAATAATTTAACGACACGAGTTTTACGTCCATAACGTCCATGCATTTTTGGGAGAATTTTGACGGAGTTTTACCGTATACTCGTTATGCCAAATAGACGTATCAACCAAAAACCAGTGTTATAGCGGTAATACCTTAAAATCAAGCATCTCATAATAATCGTAGTGTAAATATATAGCTACATGCAGAAACACAATAACCTAGGTCAATCACAAGAAAAGTTATTAAGTTTTTTGTCTCTCCTGAAAAGTAGGTGTTTGGTGGATACGCCCCTATGGTTTGAGACCCGCGATATAATTTATAAATACATACATATTATAGATAAATCTCACCCAGACACAGAACAAACAATCATGCTCATCACACAAAGTTTGTCCTGGGTGGGAATCGAACCCACGACCTCCGGTTTAGCAGTCAGGGCCACTAACCCAATAGCCCGTCAATAGTCGTAATAGTTGAGGTTATAAAGTGTATTTTTTGGCAATTCCTGGGCAAAGGCCTCCCTCCACTCCTTCTATCCTTCAGTTTCAGTCCCATATCCCTCCAGTTTTGAAGAAATTTATCCAGTTCGTTCCACCATCTCCTTCATGGCCTGCAGCAACCCAGACTAACTCTCAGGGAGTAACCCAAGATTTCTTTTACATACCATCATACATATCATCACGCGTGTATTGAGAAAGATCAGAAGAGGTATACCAATGTATACCCACAGTTCGCCGGCATGTTTACGTCCCATATAATAGGGGGCGAGCTTATTCCTAACTCCAAGCTGCTACTGAGAATTTAACAGAAAAACCCAATAACACTTTCTGGTCTCTTGCTCTTTCTGGTCTCTTGTTGCTTAAGATACAAAAATTAAAAATCCTGCATATAACCCCAATTCACGTAAGCAAAGTAGCGGGCACAAACTAGTAATAAATATTGTTGTAGGTACGTAGGAAACGAATGAATGGGTGATCTTGTTCACGCTATTCTCATGGATTCGTAATTCTATGGGTTGGCAGATTAGACATTGTGGTGTTTGCTAAAAATAGAACACACTTTTCCTGCGAGAGTAGTAAAAGTCGTCCAGAAATTTATTGCAAACTAAATTATGCCCGCGACTTCGTACACGTGTGTATCACGGGGTTTTATGTATTTTTGAAGTGAAAACTTCTTTAGCGGCGTTGTGCACTTTTTCTGGAATTGGTTTAAAAAATGTTAAACTCGCGTCAGAACACGTGACCCTGATCGAAAATTCGTAAGCGGAGTTGTGCACTTGTTTTGGAATGGGTTATGTTCTATGTTCTATGTTAGGGGGTTTGGTTTCCGCACTTAGTCCTACAATGGACCATTGTGCGTGAGCCGTGGTGGGGGCTATTCCAGCCAGCCCACCTCCCTCCAAAAGCAGATCAGTCTTCCCGGTCTTCTCAGGGCGTCCGCAAGGGATTTTGGTGTACCGAGGGTTTCTTTGCGGGTTTGGGCGACGCCGGTGCATTCAAGGAGCACGTGCGCCACCGTTTCTTCTGCCTCCATGCACGCTCTGCATAGAGGACTGTCTGTGATGCCTAAAGTGTGGAAATGTTTGTTTAGTGAGCAGTGGCCAGTGATGGTCCCCGCCACCAGTCGCAGGCTAACTCTGTCCAGGCGCAGAAGGCGCCTGGTCAGTCCCTTGTCCAAACATGGCAGGGCCTCCTTGGATTGCCTGCACCCTGGTGTCGAGGCCCACCACTCCTCTGCTTGTGTATGTGTGTAGTCTTTCAACCAGCTCCTAAGCTGATTGAAAGGAATGGGCACTATTGGTTCTGGTCCGAAAGCTTTCGTGCCAGAACCCCTCCTGGCGAGTTCGTCAGCAGCATCGTTTCCTAGTGACCCACTGTGTCCTTTAATCCATTGTAGCGTCACCTTGTTACGGTTTTTTTCCGTGACGCGTTCTAGTGCGTTATGGCATTCCAGTATTAGTCTTGATGTAAATTGGTTATTCTGTAAGGATTGGAGGACTGAGGCACTGTCGGAGATTATACGGATATGGGTGTCCGTGACTTTCCTGGCCTCTATGGCGTGTGCTGCTTGAATAATGCCTATGCATTCTGCTTGGTATACAGTGTTGAGCGTTCCAAGAGGTCGGGATATTTTGATGTTTAAGTCTTCAGAGAAGACCCCGACTCCGGTACCCAGATCCGTTTTAGAGCCATCGGTATAAATCCTTAGCTCTCCTGGTCCCGAGTAGTCGCACAACTCCGGTGTGAGCTCTATGCTGTAATGTTTGTGGAAGCAGTGTTTTTTCACGATTCTATCATTGGGTGATGCCATCATGGGCTGTCGTCTGATCGCATCCTCTTTCAGTTGTGTGTGTTTAACTCTGGAGTCTTTATTTAGAGTGTTGGATATTTCGAGTCTGAATGTTGCTAGGGCCGCCTCTTCTCTTACAATTAGGTGTAGAGGTGGTAATCCCAGCATTGCCTGCAGCGCAGCGGTGGGAGATGTACGCATGCTACCGGTAATCGCTACACAGGCTAGTCTTTGCAGTTTCTCGAGATCCTTCTGAGCTACACTTAGTTTGGTCCTGGGCCACCAAACTAGAGATCCGTATGTGACAATAGGTCGGATAACTGTGGTGTATAGCCAGTAGGTAATTTTGGGGGTAATGCCCCAGTTCCTGCCGAGCAGTCTTCTACATTGCCCTAGGGCTATACTGGCTTTTGTGGTGATGTATTCCGTGTGTTTGGCCCAGTTCAGCTGTTTATCCAAATAGATGCCCAGGTATTTGGATTCGTTTGATAAGCTTAGGGTGGCCCCAAAGAAGTGCGGTAATTGAAGAGTTGCCAGCTTCCTCTTTTTTGTAAAAAGGACGAGTTCGGTTTTGGTAGGGTTCACTGCTAGCTTGTGTTCCCTACACCAGTCCTCTACTATCTTCAAGGATTGCCGCATAAGGTTGCATAGCGTGTTTTCGTGTGTGCCGTTTATTATTATAGTTATGTCGTCAGCATACCCTACCGTGAAGTAGCCCCCGGCGTTTAAACGCCTTATAAGGCTATCCACGACTAGGTTCCATAGGAGTGGTGAGAGAACACCTCCTTGTGGGCATCCTCTTGCCACAAGGGCTCTTGTGGTTTCATTCACCGTAACTTGTACGGCTCTCAGTCTGAGCATGTTGGTGATCCATCCGCGCAGGGTCGAGTCTACACCATGTTCTTCGAGAGCTGCATTGATACTGTGGAAGATGGTTTTGTCAAAAGCGCCTTCAATATCGATGAAGGCCGCCAATGAGGAACATTTATGGTCTATCGCACATTCAATCTTGGAAATCACGCTATGTAATGCGGACTCCGTTGATTTCCCTGTGGAGTAGGCGTGTTGATGTTTGTGCAAAGGTAGTTTGCGGAGAGGTCCGTCCCGAATGTGCCGGTCGCAGAGTCTCTCCAGTGTTTTCAGTAAGAACGATGTTAGGCTTATTGGCCTGTACGCTTTAGGTTGTGTGTAGTCGGCTTTACCAGGCTTTGGGATGAAGATGACCTTCACCTCACGCCATGCCAGTGGTACGTAGTTGTGTGCTATGCAGGCTCGATAAATTACAACCAGCCAGGGCGTGATGTGATCAATTCCCCATTGTAGTAGGGCTGGGAAGATTTCGTCGAGTCCTGCGGATTTGTATGGTTTGAACGTTTTGATTGCCCACCTTATACGGTCTTCCGTTACTATGGTACGGGCTCTGTGCCAGTCGCGGTTGCTTGGTGTGCATATTACTTCGCCCGCCCAGGTTCTGTCCTCGGAGAGGCTACAGTCTGGGAAGTGGGTTTCCAATAGGACCTTGCTCGTTTCAAGGTCTGATTGTGTATATGTCTGCCGTCTATAAGCTTAAAGGCCGCTAAATGACATTTGGTCATTTTTCACTTTTTTAATGTCATGGTATTAAAAAAAAATTCTCTATCGATCTGTCTAGGAACGGTTATTCTATCTTTTACCGTTATCAAGATATATATTTTTAAAAGGCTGCTAAATACAAAAAAATAATAATTTACATCGCTTAAAGGTCGCTAAACAGCACAACTAGATTAGAAGGCAGCTATGCTACTTTAACGTTTGGATCGATTGAACATTTTTACTAGCAACGCTTAGCTATAGAACAGTTATCATTTAACAATTAACTAAAAGGTAGCAAAAGTATTTTAGCGGCTTTTTGCCTTGGTTACATTGGAGTATAATACCTCGCATAGACTAAACTAAAAGGCGGTTATACGCTTTTACCGAACTAAAACGCAGTTAAAATCATTTAGCGGCCTTTAAGCGTTGTAGTGTTACTACTTTTACAATTAATAAACTATTACAGAAAGCCTTATTACACCGTACGTAAAGTAAAATAAATATTTTCTTCTGTGTCTTGCATAACAAAAAAGCCGTTAAACAACAAAACATCGCTAAAAAGCCGCAAACTGCACAACCCCAACGCCACTCATAGGGATTTTTCTGGGGTGCGGGGGACGCGCTAGGACACGCACGAGAAGAAGGGCTAGTCTAGCCGGCCAGTTTAGTGCAAACCAAGACAAAAATAGTAATGTTGATAGTCGTGGCAGTACCAAAAACCAAAACCAACCAAAACCACCAAACCGAAACCAAACAACACCAAAACCAAACCAAATGTAACAGCTCACATTAGGACCCATTAAGTTAATGATAATTTCAATCCGTGGTGCTTGGCAATCTGGGCTTCTCCCAGTTGTACACATCCCTTTGTGCCTATTGGCCTAGTTCTGTTCTGTCTCCTGCTTGTTGGAGGGAAGTGGAAATTATGATTTTCTTTCTCCTCCGCTAATCTTTTCTGATTAATTTCGTTGCGGGATCCAAGACAGTTGAATCGTTTCTCCGGGACTCGTCGACCTTCATTGTCTCGGCGCTTTTCTTGTGGTCGCCACTGTTGATTCTGGCTTACAGAAGTTGCAGTGGTTTGGGAACAGTGTGGCGGGCTTGTCCCATTAAAAAAAGTCGTGGCAGTCTAATAAAATGCTTACAGAGGCATGTTAAACCGCGAGTGACGCAATTTTAACTGTGTACAACCGATGCATTGCGCGCGGCGTTTTTCCTAAAATTTGGCGACGTGGCTTTATACGAATAATTCCAAAGAGCGGCGACAAGCCCTCGGACGATTCACCGTCGACGCGGTACTTTCTGTAAGAGAAACTGTTACCTTATCCGAATATAAATATGTAGTTGCGATCTTTCTCGATATTTCTGGGGCTTTTGATAACGCATGGTGGCCTATGCTACTACTTAAAATGAAAACCCGTGGTTGCTATAGAAACATCTATTCTCTGCTTTCTTCTTACTTTCTAAATGGCTCCGCGAAGCTCAAACTTGACATTATTCCGCATCAAAGTCGCTAACCATGGGATGTCCTCAAGGTTCGGTTCTCGGTCCTTATTTATGGAATTTAGGTTTTGACGATTTTCTCGCGATTCCGCTACCATGCGGCTGTTCTTTAACCGGTTACGCGGATTACGGCCTTCTGCTCATACAGTCGAGTACTCGGGCTGGACTTGAGAATTTAGCTGATACATGCCTACGTTTAATATCTCAGTGGGGCGATCGAAACCGTTTAACCTTTGCACCGCAAAAAACGTATCAACTTATGTTAAAAGGTGATCTTAAATCATGGCCTGGTATTAAATTTAATAACGTTCCCGTTAAACGGAAACAATCCGTATGCTACCTTGGTTTCGTCTTAGAGAAGAACTTTTCATTTATTGACCACATTAAAACAGTCGGAGAAGAAGCCAAAAAGATTTTTTATGCCCTAACGAGAATTTCTAAAGCTACTTGGGGTCTGTCTTTCTTAACTTTGAAAACTATTTATGGAGCTACCTAAAACTAATTATGGAGCTACCTAATTAGGTTGTATGTGCACCTGTTTGGGCCGATAGGGCCACCATAGGGCCAGTACGACATAAATTGCTTCAAAGCCAACGGTTAGCTTTAATATTTTTATGCAAAGCGTATAGGACCGTTAGTACTGAAGCACTACCAGTACTTGTAGGTGTACTTCCAGTCGATCTTGAGGTGCAGCGACGTGCTGCAATGTACTATTCCGCGCGAGAGACCATGGACGCAGACTTTCTAACTCAATGTGACCGCGCTAAGATCTCTAAATTTTTTAAACTGCAGACTGACGTCTGGGAGGAACTTTTATCTGAATGGCAATGTAGGTGGGATAATTCCATCAAGGACCTCCATCAGTTCTTACCTTCAGTTTGTGAACGGCTGGCCAACATGGCTGGAGGTGGACCACTGTGTTGCCCAATTTCTCACAAGTCATGGCAACTTTAAGAGTAAATTATTTTCTTTTAAGCTTGTTGCATCTCCTTTGTGTCAATGTTCTACATCTGACTGTGAATATGAACAATCTGCTCATCATATCTTATGGGAGTGTATTCTTTGGCAGAATGAGCGAAATATTATGTTAGATAGGTGTACTGGTTACATTTGGTGTTGTTTATTACGCGGACCTTGTAGAAACTAGAACAAATTTCCGTGCGTTCAGGCGTTTTTGCCATACCTATTACTGGAATCAAATGTAACAGTTCACATTAGGACCCATTAGGTTAATGATAATTGCAATCCATGGTGCTTGGCAATCTGGGCTTCTCCCAGTTGTAAACATCCTTTTGTGCCTATTGGCCGAATTCTGTTCTGTCTCCTGCTTCTTTGGAGAGTGGAAATTATATTTTTCTTACTCGTCCGCAAATCTTTTTTGATTAATTTCATTGCGGGATCCAAGACAGTTGAATCGTTTCTGAGGCTCCTTTAGGCAAAATAACTCTTGAATCAAAACCACTTACAGTACTTTGACATGGTGCATTATGAGTGCATTTTATCATTTTCTGCTACGATACCGGGACATACGGACCATAAATATATGTGCATGCCCGATAGTTTTGTGGCAATATAAACTTGTGTTTGCAAAAACTTTGTTTAATTTCATAAGTTAACGTTTAATTTTGCAGGATTCGAACAATACAGATGTGGATAGTGCTAGCCTAAAAAGCAGTTATATGAAAAGGTTTAATAATTAACCGCCTTTAAGTTATGCATAGCTGTATTAAAACTTGTTAAAAAATCTTGGAAGAGAAGCAAAGCGATATCTACTTGGCTAAAAGGCGGCTATAAGTAATTAGCTGCTTTTTTGTTATGGATAAGATCAATATAATAACATTCGTACTAGGTTTAAAAAACGCAAAATAACATAACTGCTTTATAGCTATGTAAATATTAATAATTTCCTGTCTCAAAAAAATACCTTTGGCAGTTATTAATAAATCCATAACTTAAAAGCAGTTATGATTCTTTAGCCGCCATTTAGTTCTGCACACTTGAAGCGAGCCTTAAAATTTTACAAGGTTAGAAAGGAAAATGTGTATTTTTTTACATTATTATTAATATTTTACAAAATCAACTTACTTCATGAGAAAGTTGAAAAAAATACCTTTTTTTTGGTATATGTTAACATGACAAAATGTTTATAGATACTGAGGAGCATCGGTTTGAAAATTTTGCCGCGTTTTTCGGCTCTAGCTCAAAATAAGAATTTGTCATTTAGCGGCCTTTAAGCTTATAGACGGCAGATGTGTTGTCTGGGTTTTTCAGCGACCCGAGGGTGCGATCCTGATCTGTGGATAGGATTTTCCTCACGCGCGCGGCCTCGCTGTTTGCTTCGATCTCTTCGCAGAATTTCCTCCAGGCTGCCCTACTGGCGGCCCTGATTTGTTTTTTAAACGTGTATTGGGTCTCTTTGTGTACTTCCCAATCTTCGGGTAGTCTGGTATTTTTGGCTCTATTAAAGTGTTTGCGTACCGTTTGTCTGAGCTTACTTAAGTCCGCATTCCACCAAGAGTTACCCTTACTCTTGTTGTTTGGATCTTTCAGTTTGCAGCAGGTGTGGTAGGTTTCGATTATGTATTCTGAAATTTTTGACACTGTGTTCTCAAGTTCTTTTGGGTTTGTTATATTTAGGAGTGTTAGGTCCCTGGCCAGCAATGAGGCCAAGAGGCGTTTATAGCCAGGCACATTGGTTCGCCGTGGATTGCGCCGTGGTTCGGGTTTTTTTGTGTTGGCTAGTATTGAGAAGCGGATCCTCCTATGGTCAGAGCAGGAGGGCTCGTCCGATACGTGCCAGTTCGTGATTAGATCTGTCGCGCTTCCTGAAGCTAGTGTTAGATCAATTATGGTTTGTCCGCGGGCCGTGACCCAGGTGGGTTCTGAACCACGGTTTGCAATGTTAAGGTTAGTCGAGAAAAGATATGTGCATAGTACCTCACCTCTGGAGTTTGCTTTGTTGCAGCCCCAAAGTGGGTGGTGGGCGTTCGAGTCCGTGCAGATGATCAGGTTCAGGTTGGCGTCTTCGCAATGCCTTACCAGGTCTGCCATCTCCTTTGGTGGGCAGTTTTCGTCCTCGCCTGGCATGTATACCGAGGCTAAGACGATGTCGGGTGCCACACTATCAGTGTGGAGCTTGATGGCTGTTACATCTCTGGAACAGAATTGTGTGAGTGTTGTGGTAGGGATATCTCTGGGTATGTAGGCACAGGTTCGTGGCCTGTCTGTGCTGTGTGTGTTGAGAATTAGCTTACCCCCGATGTTGCTGAGGCCGCATATTCTGTTGTTTCTGATCCACGGCTCTTGGATCAGTGCAATGGTTCTGGGTTGAACCTCCAGCGCCCTGCGTAAGCAAGCCGTGGCAGTCTGGCTATGCTGGAGGTTAGTCTGGATTATGCTGAGGGGTTTCGACGGCGATGGGGTGGAGTTAGGAGGAGTTCGATCCATCGGAAGTCTCTCCCCCATCCCCCATCCCATGCCGGTCGTCGCCCGGAGACGAGGCGAGCAGTCGCTCGGACCACCCCGGTGATGTGGGTGGCACGCTACCTGCGTCCGCATCAGCCATCGCCGCTCTGGCCATCTCCTCCTCTAGTTCCGTCATGGTCCGGTCATCGTCTGGTCGTGTCGGTTCGTCATTAGGAGTCGTCGTCGGGGTCGTGGTCGGGATAGTCGTGGGTTGGCTGGTCGAGGGTTGGGTGTCGGGGAAGAAGCGAACATATATCGAACCCAATAGGTACGATATGCGTCGCTCCCGCCCCGCGACCTTTACGGCTTCGTCCGGTGGTATACCCAGGGTCAAGTATGTCCCATGGTTATCACCACCGACCGCTGTCGCCCTGTACAGTGACCACCTCCCCATGTCATACCAAGTGTTCTGGCGAGCCAGAACACTATGGAGTCGCGCTGTGTCTCCGTGGTACCGGGGTACGAAGAGCGCGGCTCGAACACGGGTCGGTACGTCTGTCTGTTTCATGACCGTCAGTGTCGCGTCAGAATTCGGTAATGTCAGTCTCGGTACTGTCTGTGTCAACCAGGTCAGGGCATAGTCGTCCTCGCACCACATCTGCACGGTACCTTCCGCTATCCGAGGATAACCGCGGAAGGCCGGGAGTGGTTGGAGACGTTTGGAATGGGTAAAAAATGTTAAACTCGCGTCAGGACACGTGACCTGATCAATAATTCGTACACTCCCGGAGTGCAACCCGGTTTTTTTTGCATTTTGCATGAGACCCTATAATTCTTTCTCTTCAGTGTTATTTATTTTGTATAGAAGATGTATAGATGTAGACTAGCTTCTTCCCGCCCAATTGTCTAGACTTCAGAATTAAACCAAAGTCATGCATTATCCAACGGGAACTTATAGACAGAATTTTAATTATTTTCTTCAGAAAGGTTCTTCAGAAAGGTCAGGTGCGCAGTACTCGTAACCGGCGTGCTTGTATGACTAGATGTATGAATTTGGACGAGGCGAAAGGAGTGTGTAACGATCGTAACAGGTGGCGGTCCGTGGTTTCTGCCTACCCCCATGGGAAAAAGGCGTGAGTTTATGTATGTATGTATGTATGTATGTATGTTAAATTATTTTGTAGGGTGTCCCTACATCTGCAATTTAGAGGTAATTAATAACGCTACTATAATGCTGCGTTAAATGTAGCTACCTACTATCGACTCGAAAAGAAAAATAATAATTTTGTGTAAACTAAATCAATAATTATTTTTTATTTGTGTCTCTACAAATTCCGTTCATTACCAAATAACCATGCATTCTTACAAACTTTCACTTTTAAATAATAGGTACCTACTAGCGACACTGATCAATTCTCGTGTATCATAGCGTTAATGTGTATAGCCTTCCTTGATAAACGCAATATACAACTCAAAATCAATTTTTCAAATAGGACTAAAAGATCCTGAGATTTTTACGTTCAAAAAGTGCAATAGTAGGTTTTTAATTTGCAACACATTTTAGTAGGTACCTACGCCCATTCTTGAATACTTCATCATCAAAAGCTAACTTCAAAATATAAGTGGGGTCATATTTCATCGTACGAGCACATACGCTTAGTTAGAGCCGGTCGCCGCCAAAAATAATTAAACTTGAACATGATCTTAACCTTTTCTTAATTGTTAGGCTTTGCTTCGTCTTAAATGAACAGCGACTAAAGATCGACTTCAACTGTAGACTTCAGAAATAAGTGGAAGTTCTAAATTATCCTAGGGAATATAAAAACGACTTTTATTTTTGGTGTAAACAATCACTGTTTACTGTAGTACGCAATGTAAAGCATGCTAAACATTGTACTTTCAGATGCATGCAACAATACAGGGATTGTTGGAGTATTTATAGTTTAGTTATAACATTTTAAACTGGTTTTTCATAAAAAAAATCAGAAGGGGTGGTTCAGAATATTTAAAAAAATTAACAGAAAAAGAACATGTAACTGCCGATCGACTTTATTAATAAACTAACGAACTGCCCGCGACTTCGTACGCGTGGCTTTTTGTAGGTGTAGCGTGATGTTTACTATGTTACTCAGAAATAATGTAGCTATCTTTTGGTGTTCGGTTGTTGGTGTATCTGAGGTTATAAATATTCTTTCAAACTCACCTACGATACAGGGGAAATTCGTAGTGTAGGTAAAAGATATTTTTTTAATTTATGCATTCAGTTAAAATCCAGTAGACTGCACTACTTATACTTATACTTAAAGTCTTAAGATACCTGCCATACCGTGTGCCCATAATTATGTTCTCTATCAATAAAAGCTATATTATGTTCCCTATCACATGGGACCTAAATATACCAGCGAACTGTGGGTGTACATTGGTACACCTCTGCCTAACCCTTCGGGGAATACAGGCGTGATGGTATATTTACAATAAAAAACCTTTACCTTTTATCGTTCTGTTTTTAGAAAGATATGATATCTTTTCCTGTATGTGAATAGGTTTGTACCGATAGAGGTCCGCGGCACGGAAAGGTCTCGATGCGTGAACAATAGCCGCGAAACACGTGTAACACAAACATGGCATTATGTTGTAGGTACTTGACGTCAGGGGCCGGTATTTGGGCTGCAGCTCGGGCCCCGAGGATTTTGTGGGCCCCTAGTCTCGATTAATGGTACTAACTAATATACTCGTATAGCAAACAACTATGAAACAAAACTATGAGGAAATATTACTTTGTTTGTTTATTTGTTCCGAATATGCTCCAAAACTACTACGCCAATTTTAACAATTTTTCACCAATAGATAGCTACTTTATTCTTGAGTTACACAGGCTATATACAACATCACCCTACGACTCACGAGAACTGAACAGTTACCAAAGACGTAACTTAAAGCAGGTGAAATAAGCTACGCAGACGAAGTCGCGGCCTGTCTCTAGTTAACTATAAATGGTATGTATTATTATTGAAAGGAGTTACCTATTTCGAAATGGCAATTAGTTTGATTAATTAGGTAGGTAGGCCCCCAAGTAGTGTTAGCACAGGGGCCTACAATTTTACAGTCCGTCCCTGCTTGACGTGTAATGGTTACTGTAACACGACGTGTAACATGATTGTGAAGCCGTGAGAGCTCTGTGGTAACAGGTGACAGTGAAACGCGCCTGTCATTTGTTCGGGACCAGACGTCGGCCAATTTGTCTTTATAAAGTAGGCCATACACGTAACTGCAAAGACAAATCGAATGTCTATACTATGCTAATATTATAAAGAGTTATTTATTTGTGTTTTTGTTTGTAAAAGGTTTTCTCTCGAAGTACTGGTCCGATTATAAACATTCTTTTACTGATAGAAAGCTGTAATATTGCCGGGTGTTATAGGATTGGATATGTTATTTTATGTATACTTTACTTATACGTGGATAAATATATAAAAATAAATATAAAAAATACACCGTTCGCCGTATATTTAGGTCTCATGTAAAAGGGGGCGAGCCTATTGCCATTAACCGGGCACAAATCCAAACTCCGAGCTGCTACTGAGAATTTCATAGAAAAACCCAATAACACTTTTTGCTCGACCTGGGAACCGAACCCAGGACCACTAGGCCAACGAGGCAGTTACGCGGATAAAGTCGTGGGTAAAAGCTATTATCAATTAATGAAACTAAATTAAATGGAGCTATACTATGAAGAATGAAAATTAACTTCACTTGTATGTGCTGTTTGTTATTACTTAAGTGTAGTCTTTTATAGAAGCAATGGTGAGGAAATTGCTGAAACTATGTTTATTGATGAATTGATAATTAACTTAAATATAACATAGATCGATCTGAAAATTGCGTAATTGGGTTATTGGATACTATTAACCAATAATTTTAAGACTCAACGTCCTCAAATATAACTCTTTATTTACGCCCTAAAAACCTAATTAATTTTCAGTTACCAGTGAAATTAGGTTTTGATTGCTTTTAAATCAAGCTTTAGTAAATCAATGGAGCTGGCTAATAAGTGATTTCACAATTTACTATTACCATAAAAATTCTATGGAGGAATCGCGTTTTGACATTTCATAAAAAGTATGTCAATTGATCGGTAGTGTCAAGTACCTAATTGCGTACAAGTTAACAAATGTTGCATGCAATTGTATCATGCACGCAATATTTAATTCTATTTATGAAGTTTTATAGTTCATTTTTAATTAATAGATTAAAATGCTCGAGTATAGAGCTGACTCTTAACATGTTATTTTTACTCATACATATGTGTTTTTCTTTGTTTATTATGATTGTCTAGAAGTATAAAGTAGTACAATGTAGGTAGCTGTTATCTTTGTAGTACCTATATGCTATAACTGAATGATTTTGTTTTGGTATTATAATTGATTTAAATTGTTTTTTTTAAATTAGAATTAGAAATATTAGAGGCTTGTGTGCAAACAAAACTCAACACACACAGTTCGCCAGTATTTTTAGGTTTATAGAACACGAGCCTATTGCCATTAACCGGGAACAAATCCTAACTCCGACCTGCTACTGAGATTTTCATAGAAAAAACCCAATAACACTTTGCTCGACCTAGGCATCGAACGCAAGACCAATAGGCTAACGAGGCAGTTTATCCCATTATTACAGTATGGAAATACCTTTAATAACATTTCTCTATCTATTCTGAAACTTTCAGCCATATTATACAGATCTGCTGTCTCTCATCCCATTCTGCAAGCGCCACGCAAATTATACACTAAACTTCTAACTGAATGCAAATGCATATCCACTTGGGACGCCGTGTCACGGTAATATAATAATACAGTACTCCAACTTCATACAAACGGACGAAACGCGAGCTATACCTACGCGGCTCGCTCTTGGGGTGCGCGCCGGGTGCAAACAGTCACGGCTGTACCTACCGTAGTGTTGTCGACGGTGTGTTGTTTTTTTAACAATAACCGCGCGATTTTTTTTCTAAAAATCAGTTAATATGACGAGTAGGAAATATTGTGCTGTTTTTGGTTGTATGAATTCGTCAATAACGCATCCACACATAAATACCTGGAAACTCTGAAAAAAGACTATAGAATAATTTTACTTACTAGTACATAATGTGTGTCTTTTTAATAGATAAGTATTTCCTCTTATCTCACGAAAAAAAAGGTGTTTGGGTTAATAAATAAAGCGAATAGAGTAACGGAAAGTTATTGCGACGAGTGAAATAAGTGAAGTTATATGCAGTTCTGAATGAATCATGATACGGTAGGTACCTACCTACTTACGCTTGTGTTAAAACTTCGGTGCATGTGTGTTTTGTTAGTTTGCATAATTCAAAGTAAAGACGTGGTATTTTATTATTAATAATATTTGTTTAAATCTGTGTGTATAAATAAAACTAGAAAAAAGGATATTTACAATCACAAAACTAAATAGAAACAGAAAGTAGGCAAATGTAATTAAAATGCTGGAGACGGGTAGCCCTAACACTTGTTTACGTACCGCGCGGCTGTAGGCATTTATTTCTATCATGCGGCCGAGTTACACTACTGTATTATTATATTACCGTGGCCGTGTGATGTTGCTTTTAACTTGAGGTAAACTTCCTCTATTTTCACTTAGCGCGTTTTAACAGGGAGAGTGGAACTTAGTAGTAACATTAATTGCGTTAACTCCACTACGTTTAACGTTAAAGTGCTTGGTGATGCATGGCGTGTAATTTTTTTGAGTGACTTTTGTTGGTAGATAGTTTCTTTATTAATTTTCTAGCGTCTGCTCGTGACGTCATCCGCGTCAAATTTGATATATTATCCCACGGGAACTGTAGACTAATATTATAAGGGTGAAAGTTTGTGTGTTTGTCTCTTCTTCACACTCAAACGGCTGATTGGATCTGGATGAAATTTAGCACTGAGATTGATTGTAGTGTGGAATAACACATAAGATACTTTTTATCCCGAAAAATGTACAGTACCCGCGGGATAATAAAATTGATAAAAAAAATCAAATTGATTGGCAAATTTGATAAAATTTGACAATTTATCAATGAAGTGGCGGGCAGAAGCTAGTCTGAGATTAAAAGTTACTAAGTGACTATTTCACACTACAATCTATCTCAGCGTCAAATTTCATTCAGATCGGTGACCTAAGGATTCTGATTTTCATTAGTTTTTATTTTGAGTATGTGAAACATCATACCTACAGAGATTTAAAAAACATCTTAAGAATTATGCTAGACTTGGTCTTTTGGTTTCTGATTTCTAAAAATGGCATATTTTGATACTGGCAATAATCACAAACCTGAAAAATTCTTTTCAAAAGCGACACCGTTTTAAGAGAGAGAAAGATCATACAATTCCTATACTTCGAGAGGTTGCGAACGGCTAGCTCTCATGTGCGCTTGATACATGAATCGCTACAATTTCGTAGAATTGATACAGTAATATTAAATTGCTGCAATATTTTAGCAGTCGAAAGTTTTCAGACGAAGCCCTTTAACTAGCATTTGTTATATGTATAAACACTAGCTTTTGCCCGCTTCTTTGTTTGCCTAAAAGTTATTTTTTTACCACTAAGGAACCGTAGGTACTTGTTGCTAGATGAAAGGTACCCGTGACTATTCAAAAGTTCCTGTAAATGATCTAAATGAAATAAATGGTTTGATTTGACTTATGTCCTTATCAGTTGCAAGAGTAACGTGCTTACAAAATTTCATGATGGTCGGTTAAGTAGTTAAGGCGTAAAAGCGTAACAAACAAACAAATAAATAAATAAACAAACTCACTTTCCCATTTACAATATTAGTTAGAAAAGTTCCCAGAAAAACTCGTTCCAAGTCTAGACTAAACCGATATAAAATAAATTCGATTAAACAAGAGGCAGATTTAGACCCTGTTAGTTCTTTCTTCTCAAAAAGGTACGAGAAAATGGAACTAACGAATCGGATCAAGGAAAACGCCTCAAAAAGACGTGCCACCCAAAAAAAGGGGCTAAATGTTTTATCGAAAAAGAACAAAGGATTATTTGGGATTATTTGAAGTGTTTTGGATGTAAAAGACTTGTACGTGCTTATGACTACCGTACAACTGTTGTGTGTGTAATATTGTTAGAGTAAATGTAAAGCCAAGAGTATTGGCGTGGGTTTAGTTAAGGTCCGGGTGCACTGGAGCGGGCACATTGGAGCGGGCACGCTGGAGCGGGCAACTTGTGGGCAACTTGTGGTAGTTGTGGTTGTGGTCGCGGTTAAATACTGTAGTACCTAGTATTTGTATGGACAGGTTTACACTAACACGGACCTATTGATCGGATCTAGCTTGTCCCCTTGCTGTCCTCCTCCAGCGAGGTTATCCTGAGCTCCGTACCCCAAAGGGGCAAATAATTGATAATACTACGCCAAAGGGTTATTATCAATTGTTTAAATTACTTACATTCAACAAAAAAGTACAAAGCCGGACTTAATGCCATAGGCGTTCTATACCGATCAACACAAGGTGGTAAAGAGATAACACGGCAGGCACAAATTATTGAACTAGAGTAAATCAATTGAAATGTACACAAGTACAAAATAATTAAAATACTCCATATTTTAGCCACTGCCGCTGCCGTGTGGTAAGTTTTATGATCTGGCTGGAGGTTTTAAATTATTAAGGCACTGCAAGAAAGTCCGGTTACGCATCTGATAACCTCCTACGCTGAACTGCGAGATATCATTGAAAAAAAAAAAACCAATTCGGATCGCGCCCACTAAGTTGCCCGCTCCGGTGTGACTGGGCCTTAACTTACTGTTTGTCAATCTGTCTTTTCCACGTACCAAAATAGGTACTATTTCGTATTCTTATGACAGCGAGTTATTTTAGTGTTAGTCACTTTTGTGGGATCCATTTAGTGATTCGGGACTATCGAACTATTTTTGTCACAAAGAAATGAAAGTGCCTAAAAATGGTCGTCAGATAATTCCTGGCTGGCAGGTAAAAATAACGCTATTTTTCTAAGAATCAATCGTATTTTTATTTCTTAGGTAGGTTGGGTCTTTTTTATTTTTCTGTTTTCTAGATGAATTTGTTGGGTACATAGTATCTGCGATTAGTATACAGTAAAATACAAGTAAAATAGGAATAAATTAGATCAACCAGGTTTCAGATTGTCTAAAGTACACACTTCTTTTATGGGGTACTGTGTAAAATGTTATAACAAAATACCGCTCGATATTCTCGAACTAAATGAGAGAAAATTTAAAACTTGCATCAAACGCACACTATGTAGTCAGGCATATTATAAGTTAGAAGATTATATTAATGATAAGAACTGTGGGTGTACATTGGTACACCTCTGCCTAACCCTTCGGGGAATACAGGCGTGATGGTATATTAATGATAAGAATGCTTGGCTTAATGCTGGTCCTGCTCCACAGAGACTCGGGCTCACAAATTAATAGATATTGTTTTTTTGGGAATGTTTCTTACCCCTTTTTTCATTTTGATTGACCTTAATAACGTTTACCGTTATTTTATTGCTATTTATTACATACATCAGTCGAATAGGTTCACTAAAAACCTTAGTATTATATAATTTAACATAATTTATTTCAATTTTGTAAATGTGAGTACCATGGAGCCATTTATTTGTTAAGTTACTATGTGTTGGACACTGAGCATGGCAGTTGAGAGTTTCGTCATGCTCACTTTAATGTCTCGCTGACGGTGGCGCGTGGGTTGGGTCGTTTGGTTCCCTTCAAGATGGTTGAGCTAAATGGTGCTGATGCACGCGTCATATTCGTGAACGGGTGCTGTCAGTTGGGATTGGTCATCTCTTGACTGCCATGGCTTACATCTTTATTATAATTTTGTTATTTTTTATATTTCATTCTTTCACTTCATTGTTTTCACATATAGAAGCAACAAGAATATTGTAACCAAGTTTTTGTAAAAACCAAATTGAATGAAAAGAGTGTCCATGGAGTTTCTTGCTCGTTCTTCTCCATAGAGACCTACGTTTTGGAACGAGCAACTAGCTTCAATATTAAACTGTAACTTCTTGACAATTCAAAAGTGCCTGTAAATGGTCTAATTGAAATAAATGCTTTGATTTGATTTGATTTGAAAATATCATTTTTGTTAACACTATGAAGGACACTAAACGCCCATAGACGTCATAACAATAAAACTTACCTATATTGTGTCTCATTTAGTGTCCTTCAAAGTATTAAGTTGTATTACATGCAGGTGGTTAAAAAATCTGTACCTAGCTTCTCTCTGTCATTGCATATTAGGTATTACTCACAGAACACTTCATTCAATAGTAGTATAATCGTATTTGGTTAGTAAGTAATTAAACCCATTAACAGGCAGTTAGGCATTGTTTAGTCACGATAAGAGCCTTAATCTAGGCTTATGTTTAGTCAGTTTCGCAGCAACTAATTTAAAAAAGAAATGTAAAAAGAAAAAAACAATACAGGTCCTAATATTATAAGTGCTTGTGTTATGTCAGTTTTCCCACAAATTTACTTCAATATGAGAATTCAAAAAATAATTACAGCCTCTTAAAGAAAAGGCTTTAGTCCTTTATCTAATTTATTTTTTTATTAAAACTTTATGCACAAATGTAAAAATACACCGTACAAAGGTGGACTTAATGCCTTAGGCATTTTCTACCAGTCTACCTTAGGGAGTTGCAGAGACAAAACATAGGAGGTGCAAGAAAATGCGAACATAAACAGAAAATTTCCAATCCTTACTAATATTATAAATGCGGAAGTAACTCTGTCTGTCTGTCTGTCTGTCTGTCTGTCTGTCTGTCTCTTCTTCACGCCTAAACCACTGAACCGATTTTAATGAAATTTGGTACAGATATAGTCTGGGACCCGAGGAAGGACATAGGATAGTTTTCATCCCGGAAATCCCCCGGGAACGGGAACTACTAATCCACGCAGACGAAGTCGCGGGCAAAAGCTAGTATAAAATATAATAATAAATACATACATACAAACAAACAAAATATACAAAGTAGGGAGCGATAAAAATACATAGTGGAGATAGAAAACAAACTAATTGTGGGACGAGTCTGCCAACTCCTTAAGCAAGTGTTCGTGAGCTAATCACGTAAGGCGTTATGCAACTTTGCCATACACTTTTATTCATCCCTTTCCCTTCTACACATAAACGCAAGCGTTTTTATTTATCAAATGGCTTATGGCCTAATCATTTCTCCGTTATGTACGCGTCTATAATTTTTACACGCTTTCCTTTTTTCGTTATTTTTTTCCGCGAAAAATACGACTAATATTATATCTTATTTGATATTCCTAACACGCTAAGCGGATTACTGGTAGATTATCTATTTTCACGAAAAAAATGGAATTGGTATTCTTTTTTTGTGTTTGAAAAATAACGATCGGTGGGTTGTCTAATTACGTTTTCAATACAATTATATGGATTTGGGTTTTTGTCTGTTTTGGAGAGAATTTCTTTTTTTATTTGGGTTACACGAGGATCATATCTGATTATGCCGAAAGATGAAGGTAGATTAAAGCAAAAGAAAAAAGAATATAAGTCTGTACACTAACAAGTTAAAATATACAAAATACTAAAAAACGTTTCGACTTGTTTTTTATGTAAATTTTAAAACATAAATGTTTATAAGAACTAATAGTAATTACATACCTACAAGTCAATATTCAAAGAACCCGGGGCTGCGGGTTGTTCGAAAGAGATACCGCGCCCCCGGAACGCAAAGGGCACATGAAGGAACATAGACGGGTTTTAGTCAGTAAAAGTCTGACACTCCCTCCCGCCCCGCCCAGGACGGGGGGGGGGGGGGGGGGGTCATTTGATGATTTCCCATCTCTAAAAAAAAAAAAAAAATCAAACAATATCAATAGGTTATGACCCTTTTGACCTCATTTCCCCTAAAAGCTGCTAAAAACTTAATAATTATTAACTTAATTAAGACAAATCATCACCCCCTCTTTTATAAACGTTGCTTTTTAAGACTCGTTTAAACGTCAATTATTTCCTATTAACCCTTTGACTGCAATGCCGATGGTATTTATCCAATGTGTCAGTAAAGATTGGTTAATACACATAATTACATAAAGCCAAAGAAATACCTAACTGATTGTTACCTAAAACATTGACCACGGCAACTTAAAAAGGCTAAACAGAATGGAATCTTGAGAAAACATTCAAGCTATTATTCACACGGTTGATAAGATCAGAATTTTAATTGTAGTAGTTCCCTAGATTTGCGGTGAACAAGAGAACGTAGATACTAATTTAAAAGTGATTGAACTATTGACAAGGTTATTTACATAATTTATACAATAAAAATATCTCATGTGCCTGTAATTACACTGACTCCCATACCCATAGGACCTATGTCCTATGGGTATGGGAGTAATAGGATCTTTTCCGAACAATCTTTTTCACAAATAGATCTTATACTATGTGAATATTTAGACCGATTCCGGTCACAGCGGCTAATTTTACCAGTACGCAAGACATATTACAGTACACAAGTGTGTGCGCAAACACATATGCACTCCCTCTTCCATAACTCTCATAGTCCGATGGGACGGCAAACCGATACAACGAGAATCTAATAAATACAATTTTCAAAATGAAAACGGCTCACAACTCCGTACATTCGACTTATTTAAAATTGAATCTGTCTACAATCAAAACATTTACTTATAGACAATGCCAAAATATTTTATTTTCGTCAGTCGTAAATCTAAAAACGTTACGAAACCATAATATGATGGATGTAAGGGCAGCTGAGCGTGGAGATGAAAACAGATTTCAAGATTTGGATGTTGTTATTGATGAATATCCAAAGGCTTTAGAAAAGCGGAAATAGCGGATGACTTTATTTTGAATATTGTGTTGAAATGGCCGAATGTTGTCGTGATGGCCCATTAGTTAAGGCGCCAGCCACTAATGCACGAGGCTGTAGGTTCGCAACTGGGCACGGGCAAGTACCAATGTGATTTTTTCTATTTGTGCACTTTCTAAGTTTATCTTGGAGATCACTGACATCGGTGAATTAAAACATCGTGAGGAAACCTGGACTTATAATTGTCGTGCCTTCTCTGTATGAGAAGAGGCCTTTGCCCTGCAATGAGACAATTATATGCTTTTTTTTTTATTGACGGGAAATCATCAAATAACTTCCGGGAGGGAGTGTCGGACTTTTACTGACTAAAACCCGTCTATGTTCCTTCATGTGCCCTTTGCGTTCCGGGGGCGCGGTATCTCTTTCAAACAACCCGCAGCCCCGGCAGGCAGCGGCCCTCAGTGGCCCCTTCCAAGATTGCTAACGTCTCTTTGAGGCGCGCGTGGAACACGAACGC
The DNA here is from genome assembly GCA_932526535.1 of Caradrina clavipalpis. NCBI lineage: Eukaryota > Metazoa > Arthropoda > Insecta > Lepidoptera > Noctuidae > Caradrina > Caradrina clavipalpis. Next base: position 8,757,296 of record OW052110.1, read on the forward strand.
GCCGTCGACACGGTCTGTCGTTAGTTAGTTAACGTACGGACGGTAAGCTACCCATTGCTCACCGTACACAGACCCGCGTCTACGGTGGCCGGGAGTCGTCTCGTGGCTCCCGACGCCCGGAGCGTCTACCGCGGCGGCCGCTGGGACGGGGGACTCTCCTTTCCCTCTCTCGTCCCGCACAATGATATGCTGGAATTATAATTTTTGTATTGAAATTCAGTACATCATATCGCTCATGTGTCGTGGATACACTTTGGCAGTGACTTTATTTCGATGCAGAAAAGGCGATTTTTCTTAGAGTTTATGTATTGTGTACAGTTCAAAATTACCAAATAATTGTTTTACTACCAAATTAAAATGTATTTACATTAATTTTCAAAAGTCAATGTTACTATGTCAAGCGGTTAACAAACTTTAATTGTGTGTTAATTTTAAGAGTACCTACAGAATTAATTTCGTCAGTATTCAATTAAAATTGTAATCAGTGAATTTTCAAAAGAAAAATATAGGTAACTTGTATCTACGTCATCGCGTACTAATGATGTTTCAAGTATTATTATCATGTATGTTGGCATTCCTTTTTTAACAACTTTCTTTTTCTTAATTCTAATCTGTCCCGCTTATGTACCTAAGTGTTATAAATGTATATTTACTCCGTACAAAATTCAATTAAAATTGTAATCAGTGAATTTTCAAAAGAAAAATATAGGTAACTTGTATCTACGTCATCGCGTACTAATGATGTTTCAAGTATTATTATCATGTATGTTGGCATTCCTTTTTTAACAACTTTCTTTTTCTTAATTCTAATCTGTCCCGCTTATGTACCTAAGTGTTATAAATGTATATTTACTCCGTACAAAATTCTGTAAGAAACTTGTACGGAATTTTTCTTATATTTTTCGACGTAATTTCGATAACAACGATGATTGTTTAAAAATTAAAATAATAATATAAATATACGTTTTGGATGTACAAACATGTAAGGAATCAGTTTTCAGTCTTACGCTCTACGTAAAAAGGTTTAGAAGTGGTCAACCACCATGGTCATAATAAATTAGTTTGACGTAAAATTTGATTTAACTATCGGACATTAAGGGTTTCTTTTAGCAAAACTAAGCTCAAATAAATATAAAATAAACGGCTGCATAACTCTTGACATTTAAGTTTGATTAAATAATTATTATGCCCACAAACTAAAACAAAAATAAAAGTCTTGGAAATCTACTTGATTGAAGAACGGAGAAAAAGACCTTTGACTGAACAATAAGATTATTTATCTAAAGTATTTAAGAATGTAATATGATGGCCCAGTGGTTAAGGCGCCCGCATCTCAAACATGAGGTTGCGAATCCAATATCAGGCAAATACAAACCGTGCCACGAAAGATGAGACTTGACCTCTAACTTTATTATTTTGTAATAAATATTGTGAAGAATTTTTGTATGTTTTAATTCCAATGTCATCGAAAAATCTCTGAATTATCTACAAATTATGGATAACTATTTCGTATACTTAGTACCTGCGCAAACTCCCCATACTGACACTCGCCAAGTCTCATCTTTCGCGGCACGGACTGTACCAATGTGACTTTTTTAATTCACATGTACTTTCTAAGTTTATTTTGGACGTCACTGACATCGATAAAGGAAAACATTGAGTCTTAAATCGCCAATCTGCCTTCAGCGAGCGTGTTAACCAATGCTCGTGCCTTCTCTGTATGAGAAGAGGCCTGCAGTAGGGCAATAATAGGCTGGGATTATCTGTACTATTATACAGAGATAAGATTTTTTGTTTGTTTGTTTATTTCTAACGAATAGGTTCCGAAAATAGATAGCTACATTATTCTTGAGTAACATAGGCTATGTAATATCGCGCTACGACCCGCGGGAGTAGAGCAGTAACCAAAGACGTAACTTCTCGCTGCTGAACTAAGCCACGCGGGCGAAGTCGTGGGTAGTTCACTAGTTTTATATAAAAAATACTCTTCAAATGACTAGGAAAATATTTACCAAAGCACAAATAAATAGGAAGTCGGCCGACTAAATTAAAATGTCGTATGGACTGAAAATGTTGGCACGGTTTCAATTGAACGACGCTTATTTAGCGAGCGTCTGAATGTCTCTCGAGCAATGTCACGGGCAAGAACTAGTGCGGCTCGTAGAAATCTATAATTGTACCTAACAACAAAATATAAGTCTTGTAGGTACCTACGACTTGACTTACTTTATTGTATGGCACTGGATGGTATGTATACCATAACGTACCATCACGCCTGTATTCCCCGAAGGGTTAGGCAGATGTGTACAGGTGTATTTTATTCCGAACTAGTTTAATACATAGAATACATATATACCCTCATCAAAAACCAAATTGAATGAAAAGAGTGTCCATGGAGTTTCTTGCTCGTTCTTCTCCATAGAGACCTACGTTTTGGAACGAGCAACTAGCTTCAATATTAAACTGTAACTTCTTGACATTTCAAAAGTGCCTGTAAATGGTCTAATTGAAATAAATGCTTTGATTTGATTTGATTTGATTTGATTCATCATAACTGCGTCTTTAGTCAAGAGGTCTTGGGTTTGATTCCCAAGTCGAGCAGTGCTATTAAGTTATTCTATGAAATTTCCAGTAGCAGCTCGGAGTTAGGATTTGTGCCAATAATGTGGTCGGTGGCAATGGCTCGCCTCCTATTGCATGGGACCTAAAACATACCGGCGCACTGTGCCTCTGCCTAACCCTACGGGGAGTATAGGCGTGATGGTATGAATAGGATTACTTTGCTAACATAGGTATAAAGTATTTTCAACTATTACCTTAGTAAGATTAAAAAAAAAAAACAAATGAATCACCACCGTCACATATTAGCACAGTTGTCATACTCATCAATAGAAAAAGCAGTTGTTCATTATGTTTATCTTTACTTTGAACAATGTTTGCTTTTAAACATTTTAAATCAATATAATGTTTTTTATGATGTTTAACTAACCATTTTTTTTTATCTATATTTTCTATTTTTTCTTCCATTAACAAAAACAATAAACAAATTGACATATTTCCCAAATATCTATTTGTGACACGCCATTAATTTTTGGCAATCGACCAAAGACTGAACCAAAATAATTGACCTAATTCTTCAGCCCTTTATCTTTGTTTTTACTTTTTGTTCAAAATTATTAAAATAAAATATTGATCAAGTTTTTAAATTTTTCATCGATTAACAAAGATCTTTCGGTGATATCGTCATTAATCGATAGTTTTTATATTTAAACATGTGAGAATACATTTTGTTACGATCGACAATCAGTCGAAAGGTCAGTGACCTATGACTGGATTGTTATAACCCATTTCACTCAGGTACTCAATATCTCAAGTAAATAGACAGCTTTTTATAAATATTTTTTTTCAAATTGATTCAAGAATATGATTATTTATAGATCTAATGCTGATAACCTCCTTTTACCTATTTATTACTTTAAAAAATTGCAATCGAATTTATAATGGTCGAATTTTTGATTTTCTATTTGAAATACCTTTTATTTCACTGAAATTAAAATCAATCATCATTTTTATTTCATTGTAACAGATAGGGGTCGAGAGATACTCAAGCAAATTACCATAAAAGTTATTAAATTTTATTTATTTCAAGCACATACGGCCGAATTTATTTACACAATACTTTTTATTAAAAAAATCCATTCAGCCGTAACAAAGGGCCCAAACATATTTGTTTTAGCCAGTTACGCGTGAAATAGATTTACCAAAAAAAAGCTATTGTTCCAAAAAGGTTGGTTACATTGTCCAATTAGCATCGTTTGTTTATGGAAACTCAAAAAGCGCAACCATGCAACTGGCAGCATTTATACACGATGTTCGATATTTAAAAAACGAAGTTCCAACGCCTGTGCAGGAACAGTGCCAGCAGAATCAAATTGGTTTTATAATAGGTATTAGAAGATATTCTAGAAACATCAGTTGTTTCAAAAACGCTGACCATTATATTTTCATGTTACTGTTACGGTGAAAGGGTATTTAACTACTGGGTTTTCACGACATAACACAATAAGAATATTATAAGAATCAAGCCAAAGTTATAAATTATCCTGTGTTAAACTAGATCCATGTGTTAGAGTTCAACTAGATACATTTCAGCTAATTGTGTTCAGCCGTTAAAAAAGTAAAAGAGTTACAAACATCCATCCACACAATACAGACGGAAGGTGACGGAAATTTGAAATATTAACCACAAGATTCGACTACGTATAAGTTAGACGCGTGTAAAACTAACAAACACACAATAACAAATAAACACTTCTGACATCTAAATAAATAACGTGAAGAAGTTTAAAACATGTGTGTTACTTTATGTTTCGAATGTGCAGAGATTTATTGACAATTAACGGACATTTTAAAGACCATTAGCCAAATAAAACTTTCAACGAAATCACGATTAAGTAACCATAAAATCGGAATCGTTAATAAATAATGAAATTAAATAAATCATTTCTAATATTCAAAATATTAAATTTACAAAAATGCACGCATTAATAATAATACTTAACAGTTTTTATATTTGTATAACGTTTTTGCTTTTTATATTAATTTAAAAAATGTAATTTAAAAATCTAATGAATAATTATACTTAACATTAAGTAACAGATTAAAAATATCTCTAAACGTTGACAGATGATGACACGTGCAATTTATAACATCATTAACCTGTCTATTATGAATCTATCGATAGATTATATCTCATTTATCTGCCAAATATGCCCAACGAAAGTGAAACCTAAACCAGCTGGCAACTGGCAACGCCATCTTTGATTGACTGAGAGATTGACAATTTGGCACATGACACAACACGTGAAATTGAGATGAGCGAAAAAATCATCTGTAATTTTCGAGTACTATTCCAGAGTGGATTACAAACCGGGGTGACATTTGTATGAAACAAATGTCAGGAATTACGTGGGAAATAAAACTCAGTGCGTGGCATTTTGTGAGCAATAAATGTTTGGGAAAATAAACATGGGTTCAGTAAAAAAAAAACTGTAATTCTTTTGTTTTTCTATACTAATATTATAAAGAGCTTTTGTTTGTTTATTTGAACCAAAAAAAGCTACAAAACTACTGCACCAATTTTTAGGATTTTTTTACCAATAGATAGCTAAATTATCAGGAAGCAACATAGGCTATATAACATCACGCTCCGACACGCGGGAGCGGGGCAGTAACTAAAGACGGCAAACTTAAAACGGGTGAAAAAAACACGTGTTCAAAGTCGTGGATAGAATCTAGTGATGACTAAAATCATAATACTCGAATAGTCATAGTTTAGATAATAGCATAGTTCTAAGTAATTACTTCCTATTGTTCGTGCTTGTGCACTGTGAATATGTCTGGGGTCAAAGACTTTGAACAACTGAAATTATTTGTATCTGTGTTTGGGGCAATAACTTCTATACTATTAGCTCATACATCAATGTTATCGTTCACTCATATTCAGTCGTTCATACATCACTTTTGTCATTAGAAAAATAGTCAGTAAGCGATTATATTTTATTAACTTCTGCCAGCGTCTTCACCCCGCATTAAGTTGCGTCTTTGTTTCCTGCTCCGCTCCCTTGGGTAGTAGCGTGATGTTATAATAATATGGTCTATATTATCCCTTGTGATTCTGGCAGTTACACACATAAAGACTTTTTCTAATCTGACTCTTAGTTCCGGAGATTTCTTTAAACAAACACGCAAACAAAAAAACTCTTCAGATTTATTATACTAGTATAGATTTACGGTTTTTTTTTCGTGTCAGCCCAACCATTATAAAATGTCCTTTTACTGACCTAAAAGATAAAATTAAATGTTTTTTACAAGAAGTCACATCACCTGATTTAACGCCAACTCCAGAAAATCCCAACCTCTTTCGTTAGTTACAATTCTGAAGCAAAGACTGCTAATCAACACGTAGACAGGCAAACATAAACCCTGATTTAATACTACGCCAAGAAAATTAGTTTTTCCAATCATCATCTAGGCCAATTCTCGTTAACACAAGGGTATATAGCTAATAAGGAAACCCAAAGACATTACAAGACAAAGACGTATATATACACGTCATCTACATAAGGGATAATAGTTCTGTCGAATCCGGATTGCCAAAGATCCTTCGAATCCGGATTTTGATAGCTTAATCCAGTACCGCCGTTGATGTTATCCATTTAAAAGTTCCACTCCTCCCGACATTTTTTCCGGGTGTTGCACCCCTAACTTTATTAAGTTGGGATCCCGAATCAATAGAGGTCTTTCGCCAAATAGATATTGGGCCAGTCTCGGAGATTTGGACCCGAAATCTTGGATTGGATTTTATGTGAAACGGTTAAACGGCTGCGCTTCTTTTATCTCATGTACTTAAGGAGATTTGTGTTAAGTAGGTATGTATTCTATTAAGTTTCTTTTACTTAATGTATTTTAGAGCAGACACTGGAAATAGGTCTCTCACAATCAGAACATAAAGGTCAAAATAACCTTCTGCTATGTAAGTTAATTCTGAATACAAAACCAATGTTGGTAATAACCTCAAAAGCCTACGCAATTAATCGCAACAAAAGCCTGAAGAATACAAAATTAAAAAACGTGAACCATTAAATACAGAAATTGAAAGTGGAACACAAAAAGCTTTCAAACCGTAACGGGCAAACATTTTTTTAATAAACCGGGTCATGTATATTGCTGGCCACTTAACAGGGTAGAAAATATGTACTTCACGTACGTTTCATGATATATTATACTGCCCATACCCCGCGCTTCCAACCGCATTACATTACGTCTTTGGTTACCGCTCAGCTCCCATGGGTCGTAGCATGATATTATTGCCTTCCTTGAAACTGCCTCGTTAGCCGAGTGGTCTAAGACACGCTAGAGCTCTTAGATTCGATTCCTAGGTCGAGCAAAGCGTTAATGGGTTTTTCTATGAAATACTTAGTAGCAGCTTGGAGTAAGGCTTCGTGCCTGGTTAATGGCAATAATAATATGCTTGCCCCTATTATATGGGAGCTAAACATACCGGCGACCTGTGGGTGTACATTGATACACCTCTGCATAACCCGTCGGGGGATATAGGCGTGATGGTACGTATGTATGCAAAAGGAAAATTTCAAACCAACACTTGCTGAGATTAGCACTCTCAAACAAACAAATAAGCTCTTCGGCTTTATAATAATATTTGTATAGGATATAAAACGTACGTGAATATCGTATTTTCTGAATTCATGTGAACCATTAATTGAACATTAGGAAGGTCGGTTTAATAGCGGTTCAGGTACGAAAATAGATTTACAATCGAATATTTCTTTATTTCTTTGCCTTTTTGGGTCATTAGTAACGGTAATCGGTTTATAAAATTTGATTAATTGCTAGTTTCGGCTCGGATACGCGCAGTTTCTTGTATGATAAATATCTTTGTGAGTAATTGTTTTTTTTTTCTGTTGTTAATGTTTTTATTCGTTGGTAGGTATCTGGTTTCCTCTCTTTGCTTTTGTATCAAAAATATTGTTCTTACCAAATTATTACACATACATACCATCAAGCCTTTATTCCGCTAAGGTTTAGGCAGAGGTGTACCAATGTACACACACAGTTTGCCGGTATGTTTGGGTCCCCTGTAAAAGGGGGCGAGCCTAATGCCTTTAATCGGGCTGCTACTGACAATTTCATAGGAAAACCCAATAACATTATTTTCAAACTGTACTTTTTCTATTTTCAAATTCATACCCATAAAAAATCTATTACGATGCATTAGTAGTAAAATTTGTATCGAGATACATTTCATACCATACAGGATACTACTACAAATTGTTTATACATAATTTCTCTATTTAAAATAAACACGTACAGGTTACTGAGAAGATAAATTGCTCTTGTCTCGTTATACATTGTACTGGCAGATGAATGAGTTTAATAACAGCAAGGCAAGGTGAAAATTAACCGACACTTATTGTATGAGTAATCTTTAGAGGACAAACGAATTGATTTGACTATTTTGGCAACGTATTCTAGAAGTAAGATCGTTTGTGGTTTGAATGATCTTGCATTTTACGAACACTCGGATTTTTACGATTCGTTGATGTTAACAATCCTCACGATGAGTCACCGCGGCCCTACAAAGGGCATTAGGAGGAACACGGATCGGATTTTAGTCAGTAAGAGTCTGACACTATTTTCCGCTCCACCCAGAAATTATTTGATGATTTCCCATCCTAAAAAAATGACACCTCACGATGTTTTTCTTCACCGATGACAGTGATGTCCAAGATAAACTTAGAAAGTACATTATGAATTGAAACGGAAAGAGCTATAATAAATAAATCATAATTATTATTACAAATATAGATAATCCACTAGATACCTATGCTTGAATACGTAATACTAAAGTACTAGAGCATAATAGAAACGGCTTCTTAAAGCAAAATGAATAAGGCGATCACTAATCTCTTTTCAAAGCATAGCCATTACTGCCATTCAAAGGCAATTAATTGGCCAATTATGAATGCCAACGTTCAGCCAATCATTATAATATATGATGAGCCAGTAAGTCTGTTAAACGAGCAACAAAATTCGCCTACCAATTTGAGGGTAGTAATTATGATAATAATACTACGTGGTACCAGTTTCTGAAAATACGGAAAAGCCGATAATAGTTAATTATTATCACCACGCGTTGCCAAGTTACTGAGATATAGTGAGCCTAATTGGATACTTGACATCACCAATCAATTGACATACCTTTTGTGTGACGTCAAAACGCTATTCTCCCATAAATTTTGTTAGGCAATAGTAAACTATGACGTCTCTTATTTACCAAGTACTAGGAATTTTTTGGTTTTGAAAGCGACCAAAAAAAAATATTTTAATGTTAATTAAAAAGAAATCGAGTTTACAGGACAAAAATAAAGTGTTTTTTTAAGGAGTCGTGTCTTTGAATTTTTGATTAATGGTGTCATTTTTTTGTTTAAATATGTGTGTATTTTTGTGTGTTTTCCAGGCCGATTTCGGTCACGGCGGCTAATCTTAATAGAGACTGGCCAAGTACGCAGTAGATATCATAGTGCACAAGTGTATGCGCAAACACGGGTGCACTCCCTCTTTCCTAACTCTCATAGTCCGATGGGACAGTAATCCGGCACAGCCGGAGAAATATCATTGGATCTTAAATGGTCACCGATGCCCATAGACATCTGCAGTACCAGCAGCCTGGTAAATGCACTGTCATCTCAGAGGCAAAGTATATCCAGAATAGTATTAAGTGCTCAATTAAAATTGCATCAAAGAAAAATCGCATGCAATTTTGGTAATGCTATTTTTTCCGATTCGACAATTTCGTTTTTGTATTACAAAGCTGTTTTGTTGAATGAAGAAAATAATCATAGTGTAACAGATCTTGTCATTGTCCCGCCCTTCAATTTGAAATCATTGACCGACCAGCCCGTCTAACACTCGCCAGACGAATGATCGTTAAAAACAGCTATAAAAATGATAAACGGATTTTCAGTGCAGCCGCTCATTCAAATAAAATGTTCGTAACTAAAATCTAAGGGATAATGGTTTTATTATCCCGAAAAGTTTTTCGACCCACTCATTCAAAGAGAAATGAGACTTTGGCTAATTTATCTTTTTTTCTTTTACAGGTTCATCTGAAACGTGAGGATCTACAAAGACAAAAGGTAAACATAACTGTAGTACTAAATATAGAAAGTAATATAAATGATAAAGTAAATGATATTAATAATAATTTATATTCGAAAAACCCAATTCGATGAAGCCACAGAATAAATAATAGTTTTAAATTATGTTAAAGGATTTGAAATGCAAAGAAAAATTACAACGATAAATATTAGGATTAAATAAAATTGCTCTTGGTTCTATTACATTTGATAGTGAGTGTACCTTCGTAAGTATTAGTAAATAAAAATGGCTGTTGATTTCTATTAAGCCATAATTTATTTTTTCTATTACTGTAATGTAGTCCAAATAAATCGAAATCGGGAGTGACAATCGTATTAAAATCAAATCTTTCAGTACCATAATTATTTTCGTCTTGTTTTTAATCTGTTTATTTCTCATTACCATCTTTGCAAGTTATTTTAATAAATCTGGCAATATTGTTAGTTGTTTCTTTCCTATGAGATTCTATATTTACTTTATCAATCATATCAATAACTTATCTAATCATAATTGCCTCGTTAGCCTATTGGTCCTAAGCGCGACTGGGTCGCTAGAGGTCTTGGGTTCAATTCCCAGGTCAAGCAAAAAGTGGTATTGGGTTTTTCTACTCTCTAATTTGAGGTAAAAATTCTAATGAAATTTACACCCAAAACGTATTCAGAGTATGCTTAGATGGTTCGGTCATGTTAAGAGGATGAGTGAAAGGTGATTCACAAAAGAAAATGGCAGATGTGATGGGCTATCCTGGCCCCGAGTTGCCAATCACATCTACCATATCCTTTTGTACGCCCTAGAAAACCTACCCTAACATTATTGGTGAGGTTCTTCAGAAAGGAAGGCGAGGCGAAAAGAGTATGTAAGGATCATAGCATGCGGCATTTTGTGGTTTCTGTCAAAGGCATGAGTTGTATGTACAGGGTGTCTGGTGGCAGATTTATGTTTCTAAAAGCTAATAAAAGAAAACCTTATGAACTTATGGTTTTATTAACTAATTCAGTAAATACATGAATAATGCGGATTTCACTTTTTAAAAGTTACTTCAACCAAATGATGTCCATTTAGACGTACACACTGTTTAAAAAGGTCCACCGTATTACGGGCTACGCGCTGCAATCAGCTCGGCTGGATTTGCTTAATTGCATTGCGGATATTTTCCTTTAACTGCACAATAGACAGAGGATTATTGACATAAACTTTGCTTTTGAGATAGCTCCCATAAAAAAAGTCCATTCGAGTTTAATCTGGTGACCTTAGTGGCCTGGGGATGTCTCCAAAGCAGCTCATCAATTTATGCGAAAAATTTTGACGAAGTAAAGCAATAGACGTCCTGGCTGTATGCGGAGTCGCCCCATCTTGCTGAAACCACGTGTGCGTCGAGTAGGATGGATGTGCTCGCAAATTTGGTAAAAAATATTCATTAATCATGAGTCCATAGCTTTCACTGCAGACATTTAAAGCATGGCCCCGAAAATTTTCAAAAAAAACAAGATTTCTTGAACGTTTTCGTTTTCATTTGTGGAGCTTGATGCTCTGCTGGGTCCCGGCTGAGGCTTGTTTAAAGCATAAGATGTCTGGCGGAACCTTTGCATCCACGATTTAATCAAATTAACACTTAATCTGTCGCTTGATCGCCGGATATTGTAGTGGGAACAAAAATGTCAGCGCGCAGTCACGTTAGAATCACCACTCTTAAAAAACGACTCAATAGCGTATGCACGTTGCTGCCCCGACCACTGCGACATTGTGACTAACAAATCCGCATTCATGGAGCGTCGAATGACACCAGTCTCTCCCTGCACCGTTAATAACTTTTTTAGATATACCCTTTCAAAAACATAAATCTGCCACCAGACACCCTGTATGTATATCCAGTCATATCCAATTCAGACCGTCAATCAGTTTGCTTCAGTTAATAAAATATTCCGCTATATCTACAATGTTATTTGACGCCTTTCATTACTGCGTCGCGCTAATTGATTTCGTTTTCGCATTGTTCTGTTATTTACTTACTGAGGATCGTTTGTCTTTTTTCATTATTTATGAAGGTTTCAATTATTTTAATTTGCTCGCTTGTTGGTTTTGCTCTTAACTTGACCTAATGGGAAAAAAAAGAAATTTTGGTTTTTATTACCGAAAATTGAGCTACTGATTTGTGTGTGGATTCTTATGAAGTTTAAAAAGAAGTAAGAGCATGAATGGGTTTTGATCGTCATACCCGAATTAACAGGATTGAGACAGCAGCCCGGGGTGGGGCGGGTAATTTCAGTTGTTGGATTTTCAGCAGTTTTCAGCTCTGGACGCTGAGCCGAGGGTTGAAAATCCAACAGTGCGCAGGGTAAAGTAATATTAAAAGCACACGCCTTTGGTTACCCAGATCGCCAAGGCATTGCTTGTCTTTTGTTGCAGAGCTGGGGTTTATCAAATATTTTATTTGCCTAGACATCCGTGCACAAAATACGCGACAATACCGAGTTGCGCACACTAGCCCGTTATACAATACAAACACAAAGAAGTTTTAGAAGTAATTTAATGTAAATCTACGTATTATAATCATCAGTCTGTCAAAATTTGTAGTTGATTATGGGTTTTCTTCATAAAATAAACACATTGCGACCTTGAATATCCTATAAATTCGTCAATAGGTATTTGGCAAGCAAGTTAATGATTATAATAACACTTGGAGCAAACAGCTGCTCAACGCTATCTTCTTAACATAACCTGTTAGTTGCTTCGGCCCTCGTAGAAACGTTATGGGTTTACCCATTCTTATTGAAATACCACACAGCGGTCTTACCTACATCAGCACCTTTTAAAAATAGACATTCAATTATTATTTCTAAAATTATTCTTAAGATGTGTTCAGACTTGAGACAGACTATCGTTCCCTAAAAAATAGTGTCCTTAACCGCTACAAAACTATTTAGTGATGAAACTTAAAATTTGTAGAATTACCCTTCTGTGTGCAGATAAAACAGGGGTTATTCCATTAATTTTTAGGTATAATCATAACCTAATCTTAGTCTACATCTGTCAATAGTGCCTCCGTACATTTATTTATTGTCGCTGTGATAAATTTACGATTAGATTTAATTTATTTTTATAGTACTTAAAATTTTTCTTCTTTTATTCTGACATGCGTACTAAGAGTATAACCAAGGGGTCTACCATCATCTCTTCAAACATAGTTATTTTAATATTACTTTGCACTGTTGGATTTTTAACCCTTGTCTTAGCGCCGAGAGTTTAAAATCCAACAACTGAAATTACAAAGTAATATTAAAATAATGATATTTTTAAATATGGTGGCCCTGATCTTATTCAAAGTTACATCGCAAACATAAGCGACGTAGCAACTCTTTTCTGTGTGTCGCCACTTTGATATATATTTCCCAAAGAAAATAACGATATAGCGCACACTTGCAACAAAACAGTTATTTGCCAACAGCACAGTAAAGCGTTAAGATTCCAGTATGCGCACCGCCTTTAGATAAATATTCAAGATTTATAGTCGATAAATCGGAATCGAGTGTCGAAATATTATTTATTTACATAGAGCTTTGATGATCATATATCAATCGATATGATATTCTCGATACCTAATATTCAGTGTAAATGAGTTCGTTTCATGAAATTGATGGATTATAGAGGACTGAGATATAGAATAATTTGATTAATTATTGAATATGATTAATTAATAGTTGAGTGATATTAATTATTAACTTGGTTTGTGTTAAGGCCTTTAGTCACGGGTTTGCTTATCACTTTAGATTCTCATAGGTGCTATCGAGGGTTTTGCTAGCTGAGCCATTTACAACCTTATTTTGAGGGAATATTTCTATGAAATAGTTGCTATTTGGTATTTGACTGCCCCGTTGGTCTCGTGGTGGCAAGTGCAACGTGGCTCGGAAAGCACGTTAAGCCGTTGGTCCTACGCTTGATCTCTCCCTGGTTGTCTCGGATTACCGCTCCTTCGGACTATGAGAGTTAGGGAAGAAGGAGTGTTCCTGTGTTTAAGATTAGCCGCCATGAACGAAATCGGCTTGGAGACTACATACATACTACGGTAAATATGGTTACGGATGGTTGGCATATATTTGGTATATTTTGCCTGTAACTAAATCTTATTTAAATACCTTAAGTTAACCTGGATTTACTAGTCAAAGATAAAAATTATGAACTGGTTAAAGAAAGCTCCATGCGGAGAAAGCCACGAGCCGAAACTTGTATCCTAGATAGAAACTAAAGTAGCTGACACATTCCTTTGAACAATTCAAAATTGCATTGGCAATATTCTTGTCAGAAGTCTTTGAGAACGCTACCGTTCGCATTTGACGGTCCAGTTACGGAGATGATGAAAGAGATACCCGTTTCTTGACTATGTTCTATTGATACGCGAATTGTACACATAGGAAAATTGTGAGATTCTGATTTATATTGAAAAGGAAATTCAGGGAACTCTAAGGTAGACTGGTAGAAAATGCCCAAGGCATTAAGTCCGCCTTTGTAGGGTGTATTTTTACATTTGTGCATAAAGTTTTAATAAATAAATAAATTCTCTCGGACAAGTTGCCGTCATCTGCTTGGTTTTCTGCCAATTTAATTGAAGTCGTTGTAGTAATTGATGTGAATCAATTGAATTGGTATTGCCAATTCAATTGATATAGGTGCAGTAACAGTTTTCTGCTAAATTACTTTGCATCTATCATTTTTTTTTTTTTTTTTTTTATAGACGGGAAATCATCAAATAACTTCCCCCGCCCTGGGCGGGGCGGGAGGGAGTGTCAGACTTTTACTGACTAAAACCCGTCTATGTTCCTTCATGTGCCCTTTGCGTTCCGGGGGCGCGGTATCTCTTTCGAACAACCCGCAGCCCCGGCAGGCATCGGCCCTCAGTGGCCCCATCCAATTTTGCTGACATCTCTTTGAGGCGCGCGTGGAACACGAACGCGCCGTCGACACGGTCTGTCGCTAGTGAACGTACGGACAGTGAGCTACCCATTGCTCACCGTCCACAGACCCGCGTCTACGGTGGCCGGGAGTCGTCACGTGGCTCCCGACGCCCGGATCGTCTACCGCGGCGGCCGCTGGGACGGGGGACCCTCCTTTCCCTCTCCCGTCCCGCCGCCTCCTTCTCCAGCATTACAGCTTCGCAGAAGGAGGCGACTGCTTCCCATTCCCCCTCGCTCCGGACCATGGCCTGGACCAGTGCCGGACGCGAGAGGGCGCCGCCGCCGATGGCCGCCTCGAGGACTCGGCGGTGCTCAGCCCAAGCAGGGCACACCGCCAAAGTATGCTCCACCGTGTCCTCGGGGCGATCCTCACAATGGTGACACCCGGGCGTTTCCTCCCGCCCGATGAGGTGCAGGAACCTCCCGAAACATCCGTGTCCGGTGAGGACCTGCGTCAGGCGGTAGGTGAGGGCGCCGTGGCGCCGCTCCAGCCACTCCTCAAAGAGGGGTCTTACCGCCTCAATCGAGGCGAGCCCTGCACGAGGTTGCGACAGTCGTTCTCTCCATGTCGCCATGAGATCGAGCCGGAGTTCCGTCCGCAGGGCGGCAATTTGCCGCGGCAGCGGAGTTTCGCCCCGGCCCAGTGCCTCCGCGCGCCACTCGTGTAGGCGCGCGAGGACCAGCGCCTCCAGATCCCATGGCGGCAATCCGGCAAGGAGGCTCGCTGCCTCGCCGGAGATCGTGCGGTATCCGCGGATGACCCTTATGGCGATCACCCGCTGGGACGCGTTTAGGTAATGGGCGGCAAGCCGCCTCAAGCCCCGCGCCCACACCGGGGCCCCGTAAAGGGCCATCGAACGCACGACCCCGGCGTAGAGCCTCCGGCAGGAGGCGTTTGGCCCCCTCAAATTGGGCAAGAGCCGCTTAAGAGCGGCCGACGCCCGTGCCAACTTGGGAGCCAAACGTCGGAAATGTTCCACGAAGTTCCATCGGCTGTCGAGGACAAGTCCCAGGTACTTCATCGTCGACCCGACGCCGACGGAAACCCCTCCTACCGTGATTTGGGATCCCGACGGTGGCGCGTTCCGAGGCCCATGAAAACACAGGACCTCGGACTTGTGCAAGGCCACCTCGAGACCCAATTGCCGGATCCTCTCGACGACTATCGCAACCCCGCGTGTCATAAGGTCGGCCGCCGCCTCGTGCGACCACCCCTGCGCCAGGACCAACGTGTCATCAGCGTAGCACACTACGCTGGCGCCCTCGGGGAGGTCAGCACGTAGCACCCAGTCGTAGCCGATGTTCCACAGGAGCGGCCCCAGCACCGATCCCTGCGGAACACCGCACGACATCTCTCGCCGGTTCCATTCACCATTTCGACCAGGGTAGATCACGGCTCTATCACACAGATAGGCCCCGACCACCCGACGGAGGTAGTTCGGCACCCGGTGGTACCGGAGTGCCTCCCTAATGCAGGACCAGGGCAGGGAGTTAAACGCATTGGCGATGTCCAGCGACACCGCCAGCACAACCCTGCCCCGGGACACAGCATCCCCCGCCGAGAGAGCTCTGACGCGCATGATGGCATCCACCGTAGAGCGCCCCCTGCGGAAGCCGAACTGGCAGTCCGCAAGGTCCGGCCCCATCCCAGACAGGTGCCCGACGAGGCGGCCCGCAATCACTCTTTCAAAGAGCTTGCCCACCTCGTCGAGCAGCACGATGGGCCGGTATGCGGACGGTGAGTCCGCAGGGCGCCCAGGCTTCCGAATGAGGACCAGCTTCCCCGTCTTCCAACGAAGTGGGAACTGGCCTCTCTCCAAACATGCGCTTAGGAGCCCCTCCAATCGGGGCCCTAGAGCCTCTGAGGCCAGGACCCAGGCTTTCCCAGGCAAGCCGTCGGGTCCCGGGGCGGTATTTTTGCCTTTCAGCCTACGTACCGCCACCCTCAGGTCTACCCCAGTCACCTCTGGTGTGTCGTCGTCAGTGTGGTCCGCTTCCGGCATCGCAGGCGGCGGAGCCATGGGCGGGGGAGGATGTTCTCCCCGCGAGGGGAACAGAGCGCTCACCACGTCCTCAACGAGCTCCGGCCGGAGACTCTGCGTCAGCGGGGGGGCCCAGGTGCGGATCTTGTCCCGCACCGTCTTGTAAGGGCGCCCCCACGGATCCGCGTTCAGAGTCCCCAGCAGCTCCTCGCGGGCCTGTGCCTTGGCCCGCGAGATGGCCTCGCTGAGGGCGGTCTTCGCCTCTCTGTACCCCTCGTACAGCTCCGCCTCAATGGCCGCCGCATTCGGTGGCCGAATGCGGAGCCTGCGATGATGGGCGTACGGGTGTCGCGCAGCAACGCATGCCTCACGCAGCGCCGTAATCTCTTGCGACCACCAGTACACCTGCCGGCGGGCGCCGCCTTGCGGGACTCGGGGCATTGCCACGTCAGAAATGTCGGACATGGCCCCCTGGAACCACTCCACCTCACTGTCAATGTCGGCAGGCCTGACCGGTGATGACACCCAGGCCTGCACGATCGAGGCTTCCAGGAGGAGCTCCCGGTCCAACTGCTTCAGCGCCCAACGCGGACCACTCGGGGCCTGCACGACCGGCGCGCTGGAGTCCGGGGCGGAGACGTCAAACCGGATGTACCGGTGATCGGAGTAGGTCTCCACCCCCTCCACAACGCGCCAGTCAAGAACCCGCGGCGACAGAGCGGGGCTGGCGAACGAGATGTCCACCACCGATTCGCCCCGCATCCGCACGCACGTGGGTACAGAACCCCGATTCAGGATGACTAGACCCTTCTCCAGGGTCCAGTCCTCCAGCATCCTCCCCCGCACATCCGTGCAGCGAGAACCCCAAGCCACGTTCTTGGCATTGAAGTCCCCGAGCACTAGCACAGGGAGGGAATGGCTTCCGACGACGACACTCAACTCCACGAGGGAGTTGTGGAACTCGGCGAGAGTTCGGTTCGGGGAGAAGTAGCAACCAACTACAACGATCCCCCCGAACCGGGCTGCTACGCACCCCTGTCCTTTCTTGACCCCCTCAAGGGACGGGGTGCCGGCGGCGGCCGACGCAATTATGGTCACTGAGCCGCTAAGGTCCTCCACCCAGGTTTCTCTGGGCGGGACAAAGTACGGCTCAGCGACCACGGCGATGTGTATCGACCACTGCGCCATGCTCTGGAGCAACAGATCCTGAGCGGCGGCGCAGTGGTTGATATTCGCCTGTAGGAGGCGCAATGGTGCCGTTATTGGCAGTCCATTGCACCCCCCTGAGTAGCCGTTGCAGCGACGGCGGGCGCAGACTCCATGGCGGCCGCGGGAGCGGCGGCGGCGGCGGCGGCGGCAGCGGCGGCGGTGACGGCGGCGCGGGGCCTTCCCCCGGCCTTGGCGGGCACGGCGCAGGCCTTGCCCCCAGCCCGGTGATCCGCGGGCTTGCTAGCCCCCGCACATGCGTCGCAGTGCGGCGGGGCATCACAAGCCGCGGCCTTATGCCCGGGCTGACCGCAGCGGAAACACAAGGCGCTGCGGTCGACCTCCGAGGCGCATCGGCATGCCACGTGATTTCCCACGTGGCAGCGGAAGCACCTCATGGGCCTGGGCTCCAGCAGTCTGACCTGCGCCGACACCCAGCCCACCAACAATCTACGGCCCCCTGCAATGGTCTTGGCCGCCGCCACGGGGCAGCTGACTGTGACAGCCAGGTGACAGACAGGCAGGTGATCCCCAGCTCGCCGAGGTTCACTGCCGCCTTGGCCCTGGAGAGCACCTCGCCGTAGGTGACGCCCCGCTTCTCCGCATCCGGCTGTAGCGTTATTACTACAGCCGCGGATTTCGGGGCGCGCAGCTTAGCAGCGGCAGCTCGCTGTCTCCGTCGCCGCCGCTCCTCCGTCCTCCTGGTGGCCGCCCTGGCCGCTCTGGCCGCCTTCCGCCCCTTCTCCTTCGCTCCGGCGACTTGCCATTCGGCTTCTGCCGGAGGACTGGGATTAGAGGGCGGGGGCGGCTGGGACGCCGCCTTGCCCCTCCTCGGGGGCACCGTATTTGTCGCCGGTATCGCCGGAGCCGGCTTCGCAGGGGCCAGCACAGCCCTGCTGGGGGGCTGGCTGCCCGGCCTCGGCACAGAGGCGGCGGCCGCATACGATGCCCGCTTGCCGCTCGTGGCCATCCCGCTCGCCGCCAGAGGGGGGCGCAGAACGATTCCCTCCAGCACGGAAAACCTGGAGTTAAAAGCCGCCAGCTCCCTCTGAACCAGGGCCAAAACCTGGTTTTCCACAGGCACGGGCTTGGGCTGGGGTTGGGGCTGGGGCTGGGGTTGGGGCTGGCCGCGCTGGCCTCCCGTCTTGGGCGCCTGGCGGGAACCGGACCCGCGGAACTCCGCTAGGTCGGCCTGGAGCCTCCGGTTTTGCTCCATGAGGAGCTCCACCTCAGCCGACAGGCGGGCCACCTCCGCCCGTAGCTGCGGGACCTCGCCCGCAAACCGGGCCTCCGCAGCCGCCGCAATAGTGGACGAAGCCTCGTGCATGGCCCGAGACTTCGACCCCTTCATTTTTTTGCGGGCAACGCTCGCCACCGCGTTGTTGACCGCCTCCAGAAATCTGGACTTACGCTCCTCCTCGGAGCCGCCAGGAGCACCTGCCTCGTCAGAGGACTCGTCGCGGGTAGGGTGCTGCCCCGCCACCGCAGGTGTTGCCGGTCGCCCAGCAACACTGCTCCTCCGGGCAGTCACCCTCCCTGGGCCTCTCTCCTGGACCCCACCGCGTTTGCTGGTGGGGATCTTGCGAGCCGAGGCCAGCTGCTCGCCGTCAGAGGACGCCCGTTCGTCCTCCGATCTGGGCCGCTTCCTGAAGAATTGGCCCAGATCAACCACCTGATGGCGGGAGCCCAACGGGCTCACGGTCACCATGCTGGAGGCCGAGTCGGACTCCGACTCGGCATCTCCCTTTCCTCCTTCTGCGTCTTTTATTTTGTTATTTATATTATTTAATTCCATTTTTAGTCCCACGAGTATATAAAGTTCCAACCATCCAACCAAAAAACAAGTGGTTCGCACTAGCGACTGATGTCCCATAGGGACGCCCGTCAGCCATACATCCCGTCACGGTGCGCCGCCGCTTGGGATTCGGGGTGACTTTTTATAGAGGGTTTCTACCTCGCGGTCCGGGCGGTTAAGCCAAGACCCTCGGTGCCAATCGAAGCCGCGAGACATGACCAAGACACTCCGATATGGGGTTACGATGTACGACGGTGACAGAGAAGGACCACCCACCTCTCTGTCTGCTCGGTGGCAGGGTGAGTGCACGCCGAGCCCGTCCTCACTCCTCCGCTGTGCCCTCTGCTGATCAGAGGGACACGCGGAGAAACGCCCTTGGTCCGTCCTCGGACCCCGCCCGTCAGAATATTGGCCACGAGCAGTGACATTCCCCAAAGAATAGGAATCTCTTCCCATTCCTCAGGGAAGATCACTACCCGCGCCCAGGGTGCACCGGCCAGCCAGCTGCCGTTCCCTCAAGACGTGTCCGGAGGGACAAGCAACCGACGGCACGCTTGGAGGTTTTCTGACTAGCACCCCTTGCATCTATCATTGCAGTATAAATTTAATCGAAGTAGTATTAATTTTCCACCAATTTAAGTAATGTCGTTGCAGTAACAATTTAATTGATATCAGCATAGTACAAATTTTCTATCAATTTAAATTGATGGCAGCACAGTAACAATTTTTTATCAATTTAATTGATATCGTCGAAGTATGAATACACTCCTTTCACTGTCTTTATTTCAGTATTCGCATCTGTAGAATATATTATAAGTGAAGACTGCAATTGGCTGTCAGTTTAATTTACTGCTACTAATCTGTTTCCTTTTGATGGGGGGCTTCCATATTTATAAAAATAAAATAAATATACCATCACGCCTGTATTCCCCGAAGGGTTAGGCAGAAGTGTACCAATGTACACCCACAGTTCGCCGGTATATTTAGGTCCCATGTAACAGGGGGCGAGCCTATTGCCATTAACCGGGCACAAATCCAAACTTCGAGCTGCTACTGAGAATTTCATAGAAAAACCCAATAACACTTTTTGCTCGACCTGGGAATCGAACCCGGGACCCCTTGCACAGCAGTCGCACTTGCGACCACGAGACCAACAGGCAATTCCATATTTATAAATTGAATAAATAAATACTTTTTAGTCTTGGTATCAATTATACCAGTCTACATAATATGACATCTAGGTATGTGGTGTAATTACCTACATTCTTGTCGCATTTAATGTTCAACCTCTATTTCCAAAGTATTTTCTACTTCAAACAAAACCCATATAAATTAATAATCACTAACTGCATCGCTTTGCTATCAGATAGAATCGTGGCCATGCACATGCCGCTAAACCAATAAAAAAGCAATATCTGATTATAAAAGCTTGTTGAGATTAGCGCAAATGCAATGATAATAAATCCACTTCATTTGTTAAGTGCTATACGGTGGCAAAATGCCATATAAACCAGAATTAATTGAAAATGAAAATAAACTTGGTCAATTTTGAATAACTAACCTGGATTTAGTGTTATTTCCAATATAGATTTGGTTATTTGGTAATCATTAGCAAGTTTCCTTTGGATATTGTCACTTCTCCAAAGGGTGTAAAGAAAGAAGAAGGGTGTACATGGTAATTGGGTTTTAAAGATCTGATAAGCAGTCGCATATAAAATTATGTTACTAGCGGAATAACATAATTCTATTTATTTATTTATTATTTATTTATTTAAACTTTATGCAACAAAAAGTACAAAGGCGGACTTAATGCCTTATATACAGGAAAAATTTTTAACCAGTGCGTAAATTTTGCCATAATAAACTTCAACACGTTTTATTAAACACGTATATTTTATTTTGATATGTCTTAGTACTAAAAAAAAGTTATCGCTTACGAAACATGTTAACTTAAAAACCATATTTTATTGTCACTCGGCGCTAGCGCATTCCCCACCCCCTCACACCAGCCAGGCGCCCGGGCGGCGGCCGCGAGCTTTCATTGATAGTATGGCGAATAGATTATGTCCATGTTTTGCTTATTTCAAACTCGGATAAGGATGAAAATTTTTTTAATTTTTTTTTAACTTAACACGGAAATGTGTTCTATTACTGACACTGAACTACCAAAAAAAATTTACGCACTGGTTAAAAACTTATCCTGTATAAAGCATGCATCCAGTAGAACTGCCCCGTTGGTCTCGTGGTCGCGAGTGCGACTGCTGTGCAAGGGGTCCCGGGTTCGATTCCCGGGTCGAGCAAAAAGTGTTATTGAGTTTTTCTATGAGATTTGCCTTAATTATTATGTCGGCAACTTTGTCTTCAAATACTAGAGGGCAGATAGAAGCTTGAATACAAAAAAAAAATAGGACCTTAACCTCTTCTGTATAAAAAATAATTTTAGCCCTTATTTATATTACTTTAGATTTAACTTTGGTGCTGAAAATTGTCGCTATATACGAGTACCATCCAGACTTCTAGTGTGACTGAAAAAGCCCGATAATCAGAACATAATTCACGCTCTACGATATCTAAAATTCAAATGCGCATCTATGCTAATTACACACGAAATCACGTATCTCTAAAAACATTCATTTGCCAAAAAATAATATATTTTTCTCTCGCGCCAAAATTGTCGGCCATTCATTATTTCGCTTACTATATTTGGGTCTAAAAAAGTTTATTAGACTTCTAATTTTTTCAAAACAAAAAGAGTAACGTAATCCCCTCGCCTTATTTGAGAATTTATCTTTCAAATTTTATCTTGGCCAAGAGAAGCTTGCCCAAATTTACTTAGATAACATCTCGTTGTTCCATTTCTGTTTAAAATTCGTCCTAATTTGTGTTCAAAGTTGATTTAGTCTGAGACTTGGGGTCATTCATTGTCTCTAGCTATGCCTACAGATTCTTCTAGAATGTCAAAGTTAAGATGTCAAATGAAGAAAGGCCCGTTGTTCGGTTTTGTTAGGCTTTGTGATTATTTGCTAAAGACTTTACAATACTAAGTTTCTTGTTCTTGATAATCTTCTTCTTTATTGTTTTATCTGTTTTGAAAACTGATTGAATTATGGGTAGATTAAATCGGTTTTATTTTTAAATCTTGGCGTATGTGTGACAAGGGAACACCCGGGTTGTTTTTTGTAAGAAAGTGTCTGACAGAACCCTTCGTCTCTCCAGTGTGGGGTACATCAATATGGATTGTCCATTCCGAAACAATAAGATTATGTTGCTTTTTAATGTCATACGGGTTAAACTGCATACCCATCACACCTGTATTCCCCGAAGGGTTAGGCAAAGGTGTACCAATGTACACCCACAGTTCGCCGGGTTTAGGTCTTATTAGAGGGCGAGGCCGTCCTCCAATTACATGTGACCAAACATACAGTCGAACTGTAGGTGTGCTTTGGTACACCTCTGCCTAACCCTTCGGGGAATACAGGCGTGATGGTTTGTTATTGTTCGTATTACGTACACAAACGTCCTTTTACAATGTCATTCAAAAGTATTGTAACACAATCTACCATCAAGAAGTCTCCATTACAAATTGTTAGTAGTAAATAAAGTTTTTTACGATGTGGCAACAAAAAACATTGTTGACTTGATATTCTTATCGACACGAAAACAAATGAATATCTATTACGATCGGTCTTTTTTTTTATTGTTTGTGAATCACGAGTTTACGCGATGAAGATGTTTTGGCTTGGAATTTGTGGAAACCCTGCAGATTTAATCTATACAGGTATACTAATATAATAAAGTTGAAGATTTTGTTTGTTTGTCTCAATCTCAATCTCAGGAACTACTGGTTCGAATTGAAAAAAATCTTTTGTTGATAGCCAGATTAATGAGGAATAGTATAGGCTTACGAGAGCGGAGCAGTAACCAAAGACGTAACATTACGCCACAAGATATTTGAAAGTCCACTCCCATAATTATAATCATTTAAAACCAAGTCGCAATTTCATCACAAACAATCATGTCCAAAACATGTTAAAAATAAAGACTGACTTATTTGACACTATGATAATGCTATCATAGTTAAACTTACTGGAATTGCCCCTTTAACCTATTCAACAATTTTGTCAAGCTAAATTGAACCCTAACAGCTAACTTTACCATCCTTTGTATATTTCTCGTAGAAACTAGAAACTATTGCCCGAGTCTGACTGGCTTGTCAATTCTTCGCCGTGTTCAATGATTCGGGACAGAATCGATACCGCCATACAACACCATTTATTATCAAACGTTATCTTCACTCTTGTCAGTTTCCATTCATTCATTAACGTAGGCTTACTATCTGTATTGGTGTTTAATGATATTAAATCAATAGGGAATAGATAGAGACGGGTGTATGAGGTATTAATGAGGGCAAAAGAGATGGAGAGAATGAGAGAACTAAGATGGAAAAGTTAATTGGGGTTTTGGAATTGATTAGGTGTGATGAGCATAGTGAAGGCAATAATCGTTGCTATGTTGTAAGTACCTATTTAAAGGACAAAAAAAATAAAATTGAGACCGAATTTAGGTCATGTTGGCCAATATCAATTTAGACTAGTATGCAAGAGAAATTATAGTGCACAAGTGGTGTGCACAAATACTTATCATTTGTGAATTTAATGGTATGGAAATCTGATACTACCAAAGTGAGATCTGGCGTAGGACCAACGGCTTTACGTGGAGTGTTTCACCACCAACTCGCAAACTCCGGACCACTACTGAGAAATTTCTAATGGAAAAACCCAATAACACTTCGCCCGACCTGGGAACAGAACCTAGAACCTTACGTCTAACGAGGCAGCCAGTCAGATTATTTCTAAGCGACGAGTAGAGCAGCGTAGGAGTGTTTACTTTCAATACATATTGAGGATTCAATTTCCGTAGCGGCAACAGGACACAATGAATCAACTTAGCTTACTGATATCAGTGGATCCTCCAAATATTCTTAGAATATTTTAGTCTAAGGGAGATTCTAGAAAAAATCTGTCAATTGTAATTCTGTAAGTGGTTTGTGCGATGTAGGTACTATATCCTCCCTTATTAATAAACTTGGAGTAAAGTTACACTAAACTTAACCCTCGAAAAATGTATTGCTAAATCGAAGTTAATACTGCCCCCCTAGCCAAGTCGCAAACGATAATCGTAAACACTCGGTAGGTACCAATAGATTTTCAACTTTATACCTCAGAGCCTTAAGTTGAAAACCAATTAAAGATTTCTAAGCGTTAGCGACTGGATAGAACGAAAACGCTATGCAATCTTCACTAGATCTTCAACTTAAAACCAAGCACATAAAGTTGAAGATCTATTAAAGCCTACTCAGCGTTTGCGTTTATCGTTTGTTACATGGCTACAGGGGCTGGTGTAACTTTACTTTATTAATAAGACCTTTTATGTATAGACGCTATACGTTGAATTCATTTGTTTGTTGTCTGTAAGTGAAATCGCCAATCCGCCTTGAGCAAGCGTGGTGATCAATGCTCGTGCCTTCTTTAGGTTTCAGTCTTTTGTAACATCTTTTATATCACGATAATTTATATACATACCATAAATTAATATGGATATGAAGAGGCCTTTGCCTTACAGTGGGACAGTAATAAGCTGGTATTGTTATTATTTTAACAATTGTTTGAAATGCCTAATAGTATGCAATGTAAGTGAAAAAATACCAGCGAGAAATTCGCTTGCTTTTTTGTAAACGTTTGTATACCAATCTCAGTCATAACCTGTTAATAGTCTGCCACACGCTCCGGACGTCGGGAGCCACGAGACGACTCCCGGCCACCTAAGACGCGGGTCTGTGGACGGTGAGCAATGGGTAGCTCACCGTCCGTACGTTTACTAACGACAGATCGTGTCGACGTCGCGTTCGTGTTCCACGCGCGCCTCAAAGAGTTGTCAGCTAACTTGGAAGGGGCCACTGAGGGCCGATGCTTGCCGGGGCTGCGGGTTGTTCAAAAGAGATACTGCGCCCCCGGAACGCAAAGGGCACATTAAGAAACATAGATGGGTTTTAGTCAGTAAAAGTCTGACACTCCCTCCCGTCCCGTCCAGGGCGGGGGATGTTAGTTGATGATTTCCCATCTATAAAAAAAAAACCTGTTAATAGTACTTTTTGTTTACTACTGACTGTAGGCTCTTACAACGAAAATATGCTGCCTAGAGATTCATCTGATTATGAATCTTCTTGCAATTTATTGATAACTGATGCTCAAAATGGCGGCCATGCCACATTCTGACAGGCTTTGTTTTTCTCACATTAAGAAGGCATCTCTATAGTTAAAATTCTGAACATTTTTAACCATGGGAATTGACCTTCAGTTTTTAAACAATATTGAATCCTAATCCGTAGTGATGTAAGTAGGTATTTATATAATCTGAATAACATTCTCGTGAAAAGCTAGATACGAACTGTATTATTCTGTAACCTATACTAGACATACTAGAGACACAAGACTCTCCAGCCTTTATAACAATATTGGTCGTTTGGTTGATTGGTTGTTTTAGGTACAATATTGGTCGAACAAAAGAAATAGGAAAATCAAAACCGTTGTATGGAATAATGATGCTTACTCTCCACCATATTATACCTATATTCTAATATCTCGGGATTGTATACCAAAACATCTATATACACTCTCTAGATCAAGGCAAACACAATAATATGTAATTTATTGAACTTGGTTTAGTGGTTTAGGATATATGATTCAACTGAACAGCTTATCGCATGTACGTACATAGTTTAAGCCATTTCTAGTAGTCGGGTGTCGGAGCCGATAAGTATCGGATGCGTAGTAAAATAAAAAAATCATCATCATCATCATATCAGCCGCAGGACGTCCACTGCTGGACATAGGCCTCCCCCATAGATTTCCAAAAAGACCGGTTGAAAGCGGCCTGCATCCAGCGTCTTCCTGTTGAAGTGGCAGTGGGCAGGGCACATGGCACGCAGAGCTGATGGCCGATGGGGCCGCAAAGTTCTCGAATAAAAAAAAAAAAAAAAAAAAAAAAAACATTTATTTCAAATATCCAAGATCCATATTAAAATTAGTACCTAGAACAGAACATCTTGAGTATTGGTAGAACATCTTGTATAGAACTGTGTGGGTCTGGCACTACAGCCTTCTCCACAGAATGACATTATTATGGTTCAGTTTTTCCCATAGTTTTTACTTATTCCTGCCTAGTGGTCCCAAGCAAGACTATAACGCTAGTGGGTTCGATACCTAGGGGGAGCGAAAAGTATTTTTGAGCTTTTCTATTAAATTCTTAGTAGCAGCTCGGAGTTAGGATTTGAGCCCGGTTAATGGTCATAGGTTTGCCTTCATATTACTTAAGACCTAAATATTTTGGCGAACTATGGGTGAACATTGGTACACCTCTGCCAAACCATTTGGAGAATACAGTCGTGATGGTATGTGTTTTAAGTGATTATATTGCTATTGGGTATTTAACGCTAATAATCTTTTAAATCTATTCTAAATACAAGTCCAAGATGCACATTAAACTGTTTTTTGCTGGATAGTAAATCAACACAATTTGACATTTTACATTATTTTTAAATTGATAATTAATTTATTGAAATACCTATAGCGTGTTCGCTTGTTTTGGAAGGTCTATGCTAATTTTCTTTAATCAGGTCCGTCATACAAAAAAATACAGGTCTGATCTTCGACTAGAAACTAGATTCATAATCAACTTTCGAAACACGTGGTCGTATTTGTCATAAAGGCGTTAAAACATCCTAAAAATATTAGGTATAAATGCGAAAGTTTGTGAGGATCGATGGACGAATGGATGGATATTTGCTACTCTTTCACGTTTAAACCGCTGAACGGATCTGGATGAAATTTTGCACTGAGATAGATTGTAGTGTAGAATAACACATAGGATACTTTTTATCCCGAAAAAATGTCCGGTTCCAATGGGATAATACGCCAAATTTGACGCGGAGTCGAAGGTCGTTAACGATAAATAAAAATGTGCACTATTGTTACTTAGAAGTCGTTCATACAAATTGCCGGTTGTCAGTACAAAGAACAGTTACAATAGTATAATTTATTAGGTACAGCTCAACTGTTATGTATTCATGCATTCTCAATGATTACGTGCCTGCCGACGATGCGGAATACAAACACCACGGATGCTTACTTGTCTTATTGATTACTCATCTTACTTCCACTTAATTTTATTGTGTGTACATCTATTTTTAGTTACATCTGTCATTTAAAGTCTGAATCCACGTCAAATTGTAAGATCATTTATCGGAACGTTTTAGTCTTTCTATAATTTCGTAGGACCATCTTTTTGTGGGGCATCCGCGTTGGTATACTAAAATTCATAATAATAAAGTATTTCTAAAGATATGATGCTCTGTGTTCTGTTACGGGCACTGAATGGCCTTATGAGGAAGCTGAAAGTCGCTTAGAAAGCAATATAGAGGTCTACGCTCGGGGTCTCTCTGCAAGATCGAATCAAAAATGAGGAGATCCGGACTAAGGTAACCGACATAGCTCTCAAAATTGCAAATCTCAAGCGGCAGTGGGCAGAGCATATTGTACGGTGGATAGTCATTGGGCTCGTTGGAGTGGTGTCCACGCACCGGACGGGCGTAATGTAGGAAAGAACCTGGTAAAGGTCAAACCTGGAAAAGGCAGCGCTGGACCGGTCATTGTGGCTATCTTTAACGGAGTCTCATGTCCAGCAATGGATGTCGTTCGTCTGATATGATGCGATGATAACTTAATACATAGTTAATTAACCTTTGTTGGGCGTATGACTTACCAATTATAAGTCATTTCATACAATGACTATTATGATGATTCTATGACCAAATCCCATAAGATTTTTGTGGAATTTCCAAGTCTGTTTCTTCATTGAACAATACAGTGTAATTTTGGTGATTTACAAAAACTTTCCTCCTTTCTTTTCGTTGTTAGATATCCGGAGGTGTTTCCGTTCGTTTATCTTCGTAAATCAGGTTTTCTTAATGTAAGTAGGCGTTGATTCAATTTTTGGCCTTTTGAAGAGAGATTGGATAGATTGTATGGTTCTTTGCAGAGAATGGACTGAGCTTGTCCATCTTTTTTATGATGCTAAATGAGGTACTTGGAATATTAATTGGAAATGTTTACCATAAAGCAGATGCTTTCTTGTTTTTTATTACAATCTATTGTTGCAAGCGTATACGAGTATCTGATGCGGTGACAGCTAATCATCAGAAGTTTGTGGTGTTAAAAAAATACATTGCCCCAAACACTCAAAAAATCCACTGTCGGATTTACAAATATATGGTGGAACATAGCATGATGGTTTATAGGATAAACAATTCAGTACGTTGATTCTGTAAAATTCAGACATGAACTCGCATCTCACGTCGCTATTCACCCTCACTTCGCTTAAGGTTCAAAATGACATTGATTTATTTGACACTTTGAAGTGCGAAGTGAACGTCGAAGTGACGGTGGAATTACCGTATAGAATGCCACTTCTTACGCGATCTCATACTTTATCTGTTAAAATTTTCCCGTCAGTTAGTTCAACTCGCTGACATGCTCGCAAGAGTCGCGCTAGTGTAAATTCGAATTATGAACCGAGTTTTTAGAATGCCAATCAAGAAAGTCACAGCGGATTCAGATTCGAACTTTAGAACGAGGTCTTACAGAATCACACAGCAGGTATCATATACAAAAAGGTTTTTTCCAAACCGAAAGTTAATTTTGGTGATAAGTGCGTTTACACAAACAAACAAACAAACTCTTCAGCTTTATTATATTTAGTAAAGATAAAAAAAAGGTTTTAATTATCTAATTATAATAAGATTTATTATAATAAGTGGAATTAAGAGCATAGCTACAGTACCTGTTGTTTTCTTAAAACTACACGGTGTTAATACGTGTTGAAATATTAGCATTCCTTTTGTATTTAACTGTTTGTGACAGCCGATATTCGGCTGCCTGCTTCATTCGTTCCGCTATACTCACTAGTTCACTCAATTTCCATAACTATAGAGGAACTGTGTTAGCCATAATTTAGAAAATTTTAGGAAATATCTGAATTCAGTACACATTCAGGCCTGTATTCCCCGGAGGGCTAGGCATAGGTGTTCCAATGTACAGTCAGCAAAAGAGATAAGTAACCATTGTCGCCTTATAAATTCAAAGTTTTTTAAAATGCGATAGGAGTTAGTTAGTTTGATAGTTTTTTAATACATTTTGTTTCTATTCATAGAGAATAAACAGTTTTTTTTATTAAATTAAATTTCATTTAAAAACCACCACTGGTTTGAGAGAAAACTTCAACTATATTAGACGGTCTGGTTACTTATCTCTTTTGTTCACCGTACACCCACATTTCGCCGGTATGGTTAGGTCCCATGGAATAGGGGCGAGCCTATTCAGTTCAGTTCAATGTTTTAAAAGACATAATAAAGTCGGCACGGTTGGCGTGGTGGCTTCAAATTTACCGCGTACCAAATTTCATCAAAATCGATTCAGTGGTTGAGTCGTGAAAGCATAACAGACAGACAGATAGAATTACTTTCGTTTTTAAAATATTATTATAGATTGGGTATGCCCAAGTAGGTACCTAGATTGTTCATTCAAACAGGAAAACCATTAGAACCTTTGTTAAAATATGCAGGTCATGAAATATTTATGGTATCAATAATTCGTAAAAAACCGATTCCTTCCTTTATCTATACAAGGTGTTGATTTGCATCCTCGTCAAATTTTAGGAGCTTGTCATAAAAAAAAAGAAGTAATCAAATATAATTACGATACCTGATCAATATCTAATAAATACTTGTTTTTTTTTGTTGCAACTATCAAATAACAGTATTCCAAAATGCTCCTCTTGCAAAAATCAGTATCGCCCAGTTGCGTAAGCGGTAGGCAGAGTTTTCGCACGGCTATATCAATGTGTACAAAGCGCCTAAACCCTCTGGCGAGATGGCTAGTTCGAAATTTGAAAATCACGTCAAAAAATATAAATTTCGAAACCAATTTATTTTATTATTGATTTGTGTTAATCACGAGCATAGTTAACTCCTTGAATTTGACCAGGATGCAAATCAACACCTTGCATAATAATATTATAAATAGAAAATCATTTTTTGTTTGTTTGGTTGTTTGTACAGGACAAGCTCCGAAAATACTGGACCGATTTTAACTATTTTCTCTAATACATAGCTACTTTATTCCTGAGTATTATAGGCCATATAACATCACACCACCACACTATTTTTGCCTCAAAGGAGCATTGCTGTTTTCCGATTTGAAGGGTTTGGGGGCTAGTGATTATACAGGCTCATGAGATATTTCAACTTTGACTTTTCGATGCCAACACATTTGCAAGACTTCTGGTATTGCAAATGTCTATAGGCAGAGGTGACTTCACATTAGGTGGGCAGTCGGAGTGTTTGCCATCCAACGATAATTAAAAATAACCCTCCTTCTGGCGCAGTCGGGTAAAAATAATCACGTGTGTCGTACCCACGGGTGCGGAGCAGTTACCAAAGTCGTAACTAAAGCGGGTTGAAAGAGATGCCAGCAACTCGGAACTGACCACTGAGGGCCGATGCCTGCCGGGGCTGCGGGTTGTTCGAAAGAGATATACCGCGCCCCCAGAATGCAAAGGGCACACGAAGGAACACAGATGGTTTTTAGTCAGTAAAAGTCTGACACTCCCTCACGTACCGCCCAGGGCGGGGGGGGGGGGGGGGTAATTGGATGATTTCCCATCTCTAAAGGAAAAAAATGCGGGTGAAATAAGCCACGCGAACGAAGTCGCGGTGGAAAGCTAGTTCATCAATAGCTGACATACCACAACGAACAGCTGATATGATGAGTTCATAACACTTTTTAGAAGCCCGGAAGCGTTTAAATCAATTTACATACATCCATCAAAAAATGATGTAAACTGGTTTTTTTTTTAACATAAAATACAATATTTTTCTCGCACAACTGAATGTAGTTAAGAAAAAACTTAGATTTATCTCTTTTGTTAATTACTACAACGCTATTATTTAGGCTGAGATGAGGCCGTAAATAATTATTGATTTTAAAACTGCCTTTTTGAGTCACCTTTTTTTTGGTAGTTTTTCCAATAAATATACTATTCATAGATATTCCCCGAAAGGTAAGGCAGAGGTGTACCTACATATGTACGCCAACAGTTTACCGGTATGTGTAGGTCCCATGCACAGTCTGCTCGTTGGTCCCATGTAATGTAAAAGGGGGCGAGCCTATTGCCATTAACCGATTACAAATCCTAACTCCGAGCTGCTACTGAGAATTGTATAGCAACAAAACCCAATAACACTGCTCGGCCTGGGAATTGGACCCAAGACCTCTAGCGTAGCAGTCGCGCTTAGGACCACTAGACTAATGTCGCAGTTAATTTATTGATATAAAGCACACCAATAGATAGGATTTTTTTTAACTGTTCAGTTATTATGGGATAATTCAGAACTATGGCTTAATTTTGAAGTCTACACTCAAACAAATTCGTGGTCAGAAAACTAGTACTTCATACAAATAAAATCCTTTGTTGTATAATAAATCAAAATAACATGAGTAAACATGTTTTAGCAACGTTAGTGATTCGCGTTTGTCACCACAAATACATTCTGCGAACCGATTAATGTCGCCTATACAAGCGATATTGGGGCGTCCATTATTCTAGCTCAAATTCCACATGTAATTTCACCTGCAACGTTCATCATCATAAATGGAGCTGCAAACAATTTATTTTATAATGTATGGAAAATATGAATGATGTTCATGATGATGTTGACTATAATGTTAATATTTATCAAGCGTAAATGACAATAAAATCGTATCGTATTACCCATTACTGGGTTGTGGAGGTCTGATAGGCAGTCGCTCCATGTAAAATA
The DNA here is from genome assembly GCA_932526535.1 of Caradrina clavipalpis. Lineage (NCBI taxonomy): Eukaryota > Metazoa > Arthropoda > Insecta > Lepidoptera > Noctuidae > Caradrina > Caradrina clavipalpis. The sequence continues at coordinate 8,789,882 of OW052110.1, forward strand.
CTGATATTCAGCTGCATCCGGTTTGACTGGAAGCCGACCCCAACATAGTTGGGAAAAGGCTAGGCAGATGATGATGAAATGACAATAAAATATCACGGGAAATAAAATTCCACTTCTACTAATATGCCAAATGCGAAAGTTTATGAGGATGGATGGATGTTTGTTACTCTTTCACGCTTAAATGGCTGAACGGATCTGGATGAAATTTGGCACAGATAGATTATATAGTCTGGAATAGTACAGAGGCCACATGAAAGATAGGCAGTCAATTAAAAGCCTATAGAGAAAACTGTCTTCTGCCAGCGACTTCTACTCTTTTCTCTACATTTTTGACCTTACTATACTACAAAGCCTATACACTACACTTGTCAATAAATGTAATAAAACTTCTTTCCCTAACAGAATATTATCCAATGTTCTATTAGTGAAAGAATTCTTGTAATCTTATTCTTCTTCTTTCTTCTTTTTTAATAAAACGTTGCCCCACACTAGGAATTTCTCCTGTATCGTGGGTGCGTTTACAAACACATAATCTCACATACACAAACGACCAGACCCGGAACTACTATCTGTAGATCATACAAATATTTGTTCCGTGCGGGATTCGAACCCGCGACACGCAGCGCAGCAGTCGATCGCTCGGCCACCGCGCCAACCGTGTCGTCAATCAGACCAGTACTTCCAGAGATAACCCCTTACAAACAGACAAACTTTAAATCTTCATAATATTAGTATAGAGAGATAGTTACACGTTGACTTCCAATAGGAATATATTAAATTCAAAAGCAGCATAACTTCCAACCGAAGTCAACGGGAATGACAAAGCAAATCACCTTAGATATTGAGATGGACACAAAGTTAGCAATAATCCCCCAAAGGCAGGTGGACGTGATATGCATAGCAAAGGCCTCTGGAGGCATCGCAAGGCCGACATTAATGCTTCAGAGGTCTTAACTGGAATTGAAAGCCAGGCCACGGTTATAGTCTCGATTAGATACTTCACCGCACATTTCAGTAAGAGTAGAGATTGTGAAAAAAACCTCTGGAAAATTGTTCGAATATTATTAATATTATTTATTTATTATTTAGATATTTAATAGATCCAGTTGTAGTGTACGCCTCTGATACATGAGGATGCAGGTTCGATACCGGGCAAGTACACATGTGACTTTTTCGGTTCATATGTACATATTATCTGACATTGGTGAAGGAAAACACCGAGAGGAAACCTGGACTTATAATAAATTTATAAGTCTGAAATCGTCAATCCGAAATCCAAATAATATTCACTTGTTCAGAACTGGCTTAAGTTAAAAGTATGATCTGCTTTTTTAATACTTTTGAGTATACAAGACAGTTCTTTAAAATGTTAAAGAAGCTAAATCATCACAAAAAATAACCGACTTAAGACAAAAAAATAAATGCAGCAATACATAAAACAATCGTTTTGCTGTAATAGTGTCTTCATTATTAGATGTATATCGGTTTTGACGTGGCTTTTATTGTATTTTAATGGTTTTTTTTCTTAATTCCGTCGGAATAATATTTGTGAACGTACTGTTTATAAACGTCAATGGAGGCGCTGTTTGTTATTCGATTTTTAAATAAATTACCCACTTCAACATTTATAAAAATAAAAATTAGTTGAAATCTCCTTAAAAATAACGTTTTGTATGGAGAAGAAAGAAACTCTAGATAATATAAAAAAAAACAGTAAGAGAGAGGAAGATTTTCTTTCAGGATAACTTATTTTATGTCGTTAATTTTACTACACAATAACATAAATTTAAGTGGAAACTGGAAATTGCCACTAGTTTCCCGAAAAAATAAAATAAATAAATAAGCTATTGGTATATTCGTTAAAACAGTTCTTTTTTTTTATTAAAAGTTGCCAGAACATTACTTCGCTGTACGAATTCCAGCTGCAATTTTAACACACGAGATATTATATAAAAAAACATTGCACAAATGATTAATTTTTCGAATTGAAATTATTTATTTTCAAAATCAAATACTTACTTCAAAAGTTAAGAAATCAGGAAATCATGGTGTTCTTACAAATTCGCTTAACAATGACGGAGTTAGAAAACCCCATTGGTCCCATGACAATATTCGGAGACAAAAGTCTGACGCTCCGTTGCACACAATGTGTCTGGAACTTGCCACTGACAGCCATGGTGATAAATAACTTTGACGATTTTGGTCCAAGTTAAGAGATGACGCATTTATTAAAAAAAAATATATACTTTGCGTTTCGCGTACTTTGCTAACTTTGTACTTAAAGAGAAGCAATAGATGATTTCTCATCTAAAAAAAAAAGGGTCAGGCCCCGGCCCGCGTTTTAAAACGCCCCGCCATTGTTGTTTAATTGTTTTAATATTTCCGGGACTTGACCGGTTAAACTATATGTGACTATAATACTAATCGCCAATCCGTTTAGAGCGAGCACGGTGATCAATGCTCATACGTTCTGCATAAGAAGAGGCTATTGCCACGGTAATATAATAATACAGTAGTGTAACTCGGCCGCATGATAGAAATAAATGCCTACAGCCGCGCGGTACGTAAACATGCGTTAGGGCTACCCGTCTCCAGCATTTTAATTACATTTGCCTACTTTCTGTTTCTATTTAGTTTTGTGATTGTAAATATCCTTTTTATATAAATAAATGAAATACTTTGTATATTGAATAGGAAGTGTTCAATAAAAATGCGTGTTGTTTTTTGATTGGTAGATTTAATTAAAAAAACATGTTTTTGTTTGAAAATCAAATCGGGCTTATAAATTTGCGACCGAAAAATATTTGCGCCTCGACTGAGTCGTACGAAATGCTTTATTGGTTAATTTTAAAGTATAATTTAAAACAAATTTATGTCTGGATGCGTTATTGACGAATTCATACAACCAAAAACAGCACAATATTTCCTACTCGTCATATTAACTGATTTTTAGTGAAAAAATCGCGCGGTTATTGTTAAAAAAACAACACACCGTCCGTTCGACACTGCGGTACAGCCGTGACTGATTGCACCCGGCGCGCACCCCAAGAGCGAGGCGCGTAGGTATAGCTCGCGTTTCGTCCGTTTGTATGAAGTTGGAGTACTGTATTATTATATTACCGTGCTATTGCACTGTAGTATGACAATAATAGGCTGGTATTATTATTTTTATCGCTTAATGCAAGTATAATCGTGTGTACAAAATATTGTAACACATTTGTTTTAAGAGAGTAAGTATGGTTCTTGGTAATTTCGTATGGAAAAGTACGAGATTATTTCGTACGAAATTACTTTTTGGAAGGGCCAACTAGATTCAATTATTCTTGTATCTGATGTTCTAAAGTGTCTTTTAATGGCCAAATTGAAATGAATGATTTGACTTTAAACACGCTAAAAAACGGTAAACAGCACGACGGTTTGGCATATGTTTTGTCCTATTTCTAAGCTACAGGCTTCCTCTTTTGCTAATCATTAAAGCCTGCTTAGAATTCAAGCGTGATCAACTACTAAATACCCAAACAAAACATACAGAGTTTTACATTCATGATTATACTAGGGAGCCGACAAAACATTAGACGTAGTATCGTTGACCATAGTCAATTGTAACCATTACAGTCTTTATTAGGTCATTGTCCTATTGCCCTTGTAACACTTTAGCGAGGCAGAGACGACCGGAGCGGAGACAGGAGGAAGCAGGGATCTACCAATCAAATCTAACACATCGGTTAAACTTCACATCACATGACTGCTCTGATCGTTTCCACCTCATTGGAAAGTAAACCCTAACTTTATCAACGTAAGGTCCATGCAGCATGCCTTCTTCTTTCATCTATCTTCTACTTTACATTTAGAACATTGCAATAAGTTATTTGACGAAATAAAAAGTAGTGTGAAAGATTACAATTTTATTTCTCAACAACGCCAAAATGCCTACACGTATTAGCTAGTTTTTGGCAGAGACACGGAATGAATTCCACATTAGTACCAACTGGTAATATTTGACTCGGAAAACTAACAAGTTTCCGCACAGATGGAGGCTCTGGAATAGGTAGAATTTCATTTGAATCTAAGTAAAATATGTAGATTGACTAGGTATTTAAAGTTGTTTTTGTTTGATTTAGAATGCTAAAGATATCTCATAGAATTACATTTTGTTTAGCTTCTAAACCCACGACCGATTTTTTATAGGATCGATTCAATAAATCCATTGTTTCGTGACGTGTACGTTATGCGTGTGCGTTTGCATTCATATGTTCTATTCTCGCCGACAAAAAAATCAGCCACCGATTGTCAGACGTGTATGGGCAGCGTTAGGCTGTCCGCACATAACCGATTTTTTAACGGCCGTGTGCGTTGGTGTATTACAATTCATATTATGTTCCATTCTCGCTTCTCGCCAAAAAAAAAACTGTCTAAATTGATATAAACATCGGTTGTAGGCGAACAGCGTTAAGGTGAAAGAATAAAACACTATTACATAATCTTCTTATCGTGTGGGCAGTAAGGTCTAACGACCCCCCACACCATAGTGTCAGAGTTTCTAAACCGCCTCAAGGGCCTCTGACATGGTTACTGTTGTCAGTGATGTCCAAGATAAACTTAGAAAGTACATATGAATTAGGAAAAGTCACATTGGTACTTGCCCGTGCCCGGTTGCGAACCCACAACCTCGTGCATGGGAGGCGGGCGCCTTAACCACTGGGCCATCACGACACCCACATGACACACATGATTACATAATGTCAACCCTAATAACTAAGAACAGATATAAAATTCATTTTGAGGAAAAAATAAGTTAATTTTCTCCTAATGTATATACAAAAGATTGCGGAAAAACGATTTACACGTGTTTCATGATAAGGATCGAAGGTTAGCTGATGTTCTAAATAACACCAAGACACGCAACATAATATCTTCCCATCCTACTGGCACGAACTCCGGTTTGAAGGGTATGGGTGCCGGTGTAATTACAGGCATATGAGACGTTTCAACTTTATCTCTGGGATGGCAACGCATTTGCAAGGCCTCTGGTTTTGCAGATGTCTATAGGCACGGGTTACCACTTAGGATCAAGTCGGCAGTAGGCATAAATGAATTGAATAAAAAAAAACTGTAGTCTGGAACTCTTAAATAATGACACCAAAATGATAGTCGTTGTTAATATACTGGCCATAATTTTGGTGGCTTTGACTGCATTTTTTTTTTTTTTTACTAGCTTTTGCCCGCGACTTCGTCCGCGTTGATTAATAGTTCCCGTTCCCGGGGGATTTCCGGGATGAAAACTATCCTATGTCCTTTCTCGGGTCCCCGACTATATCTGTACCAAATTTCATTGAAATCGGTTCAGTGGTTTAGGCGTGAAGAAGAGACAGACAGACAGACAGACAGAGTTACTTTCGCATTTATAATATTAGTACGGATTTATGATCTCTTAAGGCTTCTCCCGGCAGGCCTCGAGCCGCTGCTCCTCAGTGGGTTCCGCAGTCAAAGTGGCCAAATTCTGGGCCGCAACAATATAATATAACAATAATATAGTTTGTCATCGAAACGCTAAGAAGAAGAAGTGTGTTCCGAACAACGTGACCTTTCTTTTGAGCTCCAAAGCAATTTTATATTTGTTGTTCGCGTAGAATATTTTACCCGCCATAAGATACGTGATGTTATATAGCCTATTTTACTCAGGAATAATGTACCTATGTATTGGTAAAAAAATGGTTAAAATCGTCTCAGTAGTTTAGGAGCCTATTTGTTATATACAAACAAACAAAATAATCTAACCTTTTTATATAGTAGTATATTATAATATTAGTATAGAATGAACTCAGAGCAGATTAATTTCAGTTACGTAAATTTTAATTTTAGCCTAAACTAAAAAAATGTGGTATGTGCCACAGTGCCAAAACAAAATCAAAGCAGAGTACAATAACTGAAACTAAAAGCTTTAGACTAATGGAATTCACGAATTGTTTGTTTATAACGCAGTTTAAAACATTGTAAATACATTTATTTAGTTAATTTAAACATGAATAAATCACGGTACAACACGACGTGTAGCATTAAAGGGCCGACAAATAGTTAATTAAATATATTGTTAATTGATAGACTAACAATAATATATGAATGTAGTCAATCGTGTCGGAAATGATTTGAAATTTAAATGAACGCATCTATTGCTGTCATAATTATTGTCAGGAATATTTTATGGTCGTATTAACTCTTTGTTGTATGGACTGTTCCAAGAATAATTAATAATTTTAATTTAAAAAATGAAAGTTATTTCACACTAGGAATTACTCCCGTATTGTAGGTGTGTTGACAAATATAATAAACCTACATACACAAATAGCCAGACTCAAAAATTATCAGTAGGCCATACAAATATTTGTTTGGTGCGGGAATCGAACCTGCAACCGCCAGAGTTTCAGCCAGTTTCTCAGCCACTGCGTCTATGTAGTCTTCAGAAAACTAGAATTAAACCAATGTCTTAAATTAACTTGAACTACCTCGTTGGCCTAGTGGTCCTAAGCGCGATTGCTACGCTAGAGGTCCTGGGTTCAATTCCCAAAAATTGGTATTGGGTTTTTCTATGAAATTCTCAGTAGCAGCTCGGAGTTAGGATTTTTGCCCGGTTAATGGCAATAGGCTCATCCCCTGTTACATGGGACCTTAATATACCGGCGAACTGTGGGTGTACATTGGTACACCTCTGCCTAACCCTTCGCGGAAACAGGCGTGATGGTATGGTCTTAAATTACCGCAAGGAATACAAAAACAGAATAAAAATAACCCTACGTGTTAATCATTATCGAATAATAATAATTTTATTACTCTTTTATGCTTAAACGGCTGTATAGAAATAGCTAAAATTTGCCACACACATATAAATATCAATCTAGCTTAACACAAAAAAGGATATTTTTTATCCTGTTTTGTTTTTCTTTGGGGTTATTTGAGGCTTTGGCTTAATTCTGAAGATTCCGCCGATTAAGTCGAAACTAATCTTTAGTAGCTGTTCATTTAAGATGAAGCAAAGCCTAACAATTAAGAAAAGGGTAAAATCATGTTCAAGTTTAATTATTCCGGCTCTAACTAAGCGTATGTGCTCGTTCGATGAAATATGACCCCACTTATATTTTGAAGGTCACCTTTTGGTGATGAAGTATTCAAGATTGGGCGTGGGTACTTATACTTTGCACATCTTATCATCGGTGCATGAACGACGTACTCTCCGCCCTCTGTTACGTCAGGCGCACCCTGGGCAATTTACTTCTGTCGACTGGCTATTCCTTTCACCACGATGGCAAATTTAAACTATAACAGGACTGGTTAGAGTTTAAATTTGGCCTTAGGGCCTTGCCTTAGGTCCAAACGGTGCATTCACAAAATTATTTATATTATTAATTATCTACATTTTCCATCGATACACTATTAAGAAGAATACCATCCATCTACCAATCTTCACAAACTTTCGCGTTTATAGTAGTAGGATTTTTACTATAGGCAGCCTTACAACTTCAAAAGTATTGAGCTGCTGCTGCACGCGATGTTTCCATTCGGGTGGCTTTGCAAGAAAGGGATATCTTCAAAGAATAACAAAGCTTCTATTGTCAACATTTATTTAAACTTTATGCAAGAAAACATACAAAAGCTGACTTAATGTCTTAGACATTCTCTACCAGTCAACCAAAGGTGGTGAAGCCAGGTGCAAATTATTGTCCGAGAGTAAAATGATAACAAAGAGGATTAAAAACAAATAATACATTAGCTCGATAATAGCGAGACAAACATATGAAGCTTCGAATCGTTGATTTCAATCGTTTTTCGAGACTTGTCGAGCTTCATTGGCTCGGCACTTTTCTGGGGGTCTCCACTGTTAATTCTGGTCTTCAGGAGTTGCTGTGGTTGGGAATAGCGTAGCGAAATAAAAAGGCCAAGCTTCGGCTTCAGACTTCTGCGCGGGTTTGCCTAAACTCTTGTCACTTGCACCACACCCCAGCAAACATTGTCTAATAATTTTCGTCATTCCGTCAACTCGAGTGAAACATTTTATTTCTGTTGATGTCGAGTTTTTTGTTGAGCATCGTCTTTAACATGTTCATCTTGTGATTTTTAATACAGGTTCTCTTCAATTATGTAAAGCAACTTTTGCTTTGACGTATTTTGGTTGTAAACACGCTTTGCGAACGTAAAGGCTTTTTCAATTGTTTTATTTATTCTGCTGTATAATTTAGTGCTCTATCTCACGAATACGTGAGCCTTTTTCTTAGAGGGGTCAGAATATGAGGGCATTGACTGTGTAATCGCGAAATTTTACGCATTTTTTTTCTTTAATAGGAATTAGTCTCTGAGTCTGTCAAGTGTGTCTGTAGTGTGTTTTATCATACCATGAAATCATAATTAAATCATTTATTTAAGATCAAAAATCCCTAAGGGCTAAATAGTGCTAACGTGTCAGGCACGAAAATAAATATACTTAATATGAATTACCTATCATCCACTAGAATCTATTTACAGTGTATCAATCGGCAAATGTTGACGCTCCTTGCATGGCAAGCGATGGTCTGGTACTACTTTATACCTACTTTTCAATATAAATATTATATGTTTTTACCAGGCCCGTTTCTAGCACTGTCATGGTAAAAGTCGAAGTCAAATCATTTATATCAGTTAGACCATTACAAGACTAACTTACAAGAAAGAAAAAAAATTGAATCGAGTTGATCATTCTTTAAGGTAGTTTCTTATGTCATCACCAACCTTAACTTTTCTACTGCCTACTTACCTTGTATTTTTTCAGACATTCACATCTTTTCTAAGAAATTTTACTATAGTATTCTTCTACAGTAAACGAAGTCCCTATACCCGCATTTTCGACGGTGCTCGCTTGGGCCAGTTTCTGCAGGGTTGCGCAATTTGTTCGAAAATCCACGGCTCTGAAACGCAAAGGGAATGGACGAACACGGATGGGTTTCAGTCAGTAAGAATCTGACATTCCCTTTCAATCCACCTGAAGCGGAAGAAGTCGCTTGATGATACTTAAAAAAAATACTTCCAATCCCTTGTCCTTTAAAGGATTAAAAAGGCTACTAATGCCGTAATGGACGTAGCCATTACCTGGGCCCAGGAACTCTAACAGATTCAAAAAAGAATTATAATAGAAACATTACCAAGAAATTTTACACAATAGTACTACTTCTAAGTCAAACTGACTCGATCTTAATTCGCCAAGAAATACATTCACAGAGAACACTACTGTTTAAAATTTGATCCATATTAAAACGAAAATTACTCCTATCTGACGTAGGTACGAACGATAATGTCACACGAAATTGTGACCCAATATTCTCGTACCTGGACACCTAAGTAATATTAGAAATCCGTTCTGTCAAGAATACACAGACATCCCAGATTCACGTCTTACAAGCTGTCACGGTGACGGGGGTCTCATAAATGTTACCTAAATAATTATTAAATGTCTTGCCGAGGAGCACTTATGTACTATCCTTCAGAAGATTGTACCTACCTACAGCGCGCTTTAAATGAAAATATTTTTATTATGCTTATTTTCTTTATTTATTTTTTATTGTTTGTTTATGCCTACATTGATTTTAAATAAATAGGTATATTTTTATCATTGGCTGGCAAACAAGCCGACTGCCCACCTAATGTTAAGTGGTAACCACTGTTTCTTAACATCTGCAACACCTAGCGGTCTTGTAAATGCTTTGCCATCCCAAAGACGAAGTTGAGATGTTTCAATGATGTGCCAGAAATTATACCGGCACCCATACCCTTCAAATCGGAACACAGCAAAGCTGCTTTGCGGTTATATCTGTCTGATCCGATCCAACGGAACAACGTAATCATCTAAAACTAACCAGTAATTAAAAACGACAATCCTCTGTCAAGTAATTTGATGCCGCTGCGTTTTAATTGGTGTCTCAGTTTCAAGATAAAATGGTCATTAGGAAAACGCTTAGGTTTGCAGTTTAAAGGAAAGGCTTAAGTGTCCCTTTCAATAGCGGTGACATCAAATTTTATTCTGACTTGTTCATTTAATTGTAGTAAAGCTCTTTGTGATGGAGCTCGTCCGGGGAAGTACTACCACCATACGTATTTCTGGCGCAAAGCAGTATAACTGTGTTCCGGTTTGAAGGGTATGGGTGCCGGTATAATTACAGACACATGAGATACTTTAACTTTGTCTCTGGGATGGCAATGGTATTGGTATTGCTCTGGTATTGCAGACGTTTATAAGCAGCAGTGACCACTTAACATCAGGTGAGCCGTCGACTTGTTTGCTATCCAATGAAATACAAAAACAAATGAATGGTTTATAAATCATATTGTATAGCATCAGTACGTTATAAACGCTCCCAAATATTTGGAGAATAATCTACATTAAGAATCTATATCTTTTGTTCTTGTTCACTGTTCACTGAACTGTAGGAAACACGAGTAATGCAGTAGCAATTCAAATCACACAGATCCCTAACGTATTATGTTACGTAAGATCATATCGTGTCCATTCACAATTGCGACCGTAACAAGCGCTCAATGACGGCCCTGACTAGCGGAGATTACGTCTGCTATTTTGTTTTACATCGTTTTTATAACGTTCTGTGAAATATTTGCTGTTTTAATCTTGGTATCCTTTTTTTTTTGAGGAGCTCGTGGCTATATAATTAAAGCCGCATAGACCGATCTTCCGGGTTAAGCCACGCTTGCCGAGGTTGCTTGCTGTGGATGGGTGACCATTTACCATAGCGAGTTTCCTCCGTGCCTCGGAAAGCACGTAAAGCCGTTGGTCCCGGCTGTCATTTGTAGATCTTTGACAGTCGTTACTGTTAGTCAGAAGCCAGAAAGTCTGACAACCAGTCTTACGAAGAGCATCGTATTACCCATTACTGGGTTGTGGAGGTCTGATAGGCAGTCGCTCCATGTAAAATACTGATATTCAGCTGCATCCGGTTCGACTGGAAGCCGACCCCAACATAGTTGGGAAAAGGCTAGGCAGATGATGATCCTTTTTTTTAACCGACCAGTCTAACCAAGGGGTATCATAATTGCGTATATCGGTAACTGGATTGTGGAGGTCAGATAGGCAGTCGCTCCATGTAAAACACTGGTATTCAGCTGCAACCGGTCGGACTGGAAGCGGACGCCAACCTAGTTGGGAAAACGGATAAGCAGTTGATGATGATATTTTTTTTTAAATATCATTGGATAGAAGCCCTGCTAAGCGTTGCCATCCCAGAGACAAAGTTGAAATGACTCATTTGTCTGTAATTACACTGGCACCCGTACCTTTCAAAGCGGTACACAGCAACGGTGTTTTGCGGCAGAACTGTATGGTGGTAGTGTTTCCCCGGACGAGCTCCTTCACAAAGAGCTTTACTATTACCTACTGAGTCATTTATTTGTATAAACTAAACAACACACACACACGACACACGACACAACACGACACTATTTGTGTCTGCTGTGCAAGGGGTCCCGGGTTCGATTCGCAGGTCGAGCAAAAAGTGTTATTGGATTTTTCTATGAAATTCTCAGTAGCAGCTCGGAGTTTGGATTTGTGCCTGGTTAATGGCAATAGGCTCGCCCCCTATTACATGGGACCTAAATATACCGGCGAACTGTGGGTGTACGTTGGTACACCTCTGCCTAACCCTTCGGGGAATACAGGCGTGATGGTATATATAAACTTTAAATAATAAATAGAACTAATACCAACCCATTACTGTTCCAATGCGGGGCAAAGGCCTCTTCTCATACAGAGAATGCACCTGCATTAATCATCTTGCTTGCTCAAGGATAATTGACGATTTCAGACTTATAATAATTACAAGTCCAAGCTTCCTCACAGTGTTTTCCTTCACCGATGTCAATGATGTCCAAGATAAAATTAGAAAGCACTTAAAAAATTGAAAAAGTCGCATTTACCTAACTTAATGTTTTCTAAAATTAACTCATTACCCTAGTGGTTCTAAGCGCGACTGCTTTTTTTTTTTATAGACGGGAAATCATCAAATAACTTCCCCCGCCCTGGGCGGAGCGGGAGGGAGTGTCAGACTTTTACTGACTAAAACCCGTCTATGTTCCTTTCATGTGCCCTTTGCGTTCCGAGGGCGCGGTATCTCTTTCGAACAACCCGCAGCCCCGGCAGGCATCGGCCCTCAGTGGCCCCATCCAAGTTTGCTGACATCTCTTTGAGGCGCGCGTGGAACACGAACGCGCCGTCGACACGGTCTGTCGTTAGTGAACGTACGGACGGTGAGCTACCCATTGCTCACCGTCCACAGACACGCGTCTACGGTGGCCGGGAGTCGTCTCGCGGCTCCCGACGCCCGGAGCGTCTACCGCGGCGGCCGCTGGGACGGGGGATCGTCCTTTCCCTCTCCCGTCCCGCCGCCTCCTTCTCTAGCATTACAGCTTCGCAGAAGGAGGCGACTGCTTCCCATTCCCCCTCGCTCCGGACCATGGCCTGAACCAGTGCCGGACGCGAGAGGGCGCCGCCGCCGATGGCCGCCTCGAGGACTCGGCGGTGCTCAGCCCAAGCAGGGCACACCGCCAAAGTATGCTCCACCGTGTCCTCGGGGAAGCGCGACTGCTACGCTAAAGGTTTCGATTCCCAGGTAAAGGAAAAAGTGTTATTGGGTTTTTTGAAATTGTCAGTAGCAGTTTGGAGTTAGAATTTATGCACGGTTAATTGCAATAGGTTCGCCCTCTATTACATTGGACCTAAATATTCAGACGAGCTGTAGGTGAACATTGTTACACCTCTGCCTAACCCTTCGAGCAATACAGGCGTGATGGTATGTGTGTAATGTTGTCTAACCACTTAAGATAATCTCTCAGTCAATTTTATATCACGTTGACATAATAAAACTTTTTATTTAATTCTTTCATATCATGTAGAAGTCAAGTCTTTCATTTCTTGAACCCGATATTATAATAAGCTGATAAAAATATATTCTTTCATCTCTTTCTTGTAGACTTTCTTTATATTGAAGACTATAAAATTGTTTTTATTATCGTGGGGTAAGTTACGATGATTGGTTGTCAGATGACGTCACAGAAGAACTGGGTTTTACCGAAGTGTTTTATTGCAAACTATAGCTTATGCCCCCGACTTCGTCTGCGTAAATCGGTCGGTTATCCGCGGTGTTTTATTTTTTTTTGCGCAGGACTGTAATTATTTTTCAAAACTTAAAGTAACTGAAATTACTTCTAATAACATCAACAATCTGCTACGGAGATTCACGTCAAAATCGGTTAGCCGGTGTCGGAGATTAGTCGAAACAAACAGACAGACAAAAAAAATATGATCTTTTTTTTTTGGTATAAACATTCATTATAAAATTTTTCGTAAAAAGCTGTTATTTTGACATTTCAAACAGACACCTTATATTTTTATTTTTGTATAAATATTAGGTACATACATACATATTTTTATGTGAGTAAAAACTAAATTTTATTTATTTTTCTTTGTTGTTGTTAGTAAGATCAGTTTTATTATCTTTTTATTTCATATGTACTAGTGTTCGAATGCATATTCTCCTTTTCTCAAGTGTTGGCTTAATATGAAGTAGAATTTGTTTAAAAAAAAAATTGCAGTTCCAAGATTTTATTGTCGTAGATTTTTTTTCAAATGAATTATTTCTAAGTCTTGTCTATACTTTCTTAGCTAAAATTTTCTAAAGGTGAATATACATCCAACTAAACGCCTAAATATATGACCCAATAACTTCATCATTATTCCCATTCAAAAAACGGATGATGTTATTGATTTATTAACCGACTTCAAAAAAGGAGGAGGTTCTCAATTCGTCTGTATGTATAATATTTTTTTTTATGTATGTTCACCGATATTTTCGTCAATAATAGACGGATTTCAAATTTATTTTTTTTTATTTAAACAGTAGGCACAAAAATTACAAAGGCGGACTTAATGCCTTAGGCATTTTCTATCAGTCAACCAAAGGTGGTGAAGAGATAACATACACTTTGATTAATAGCTCCTTCTCTCTCTGGCAATGGAAAATGTAGGTACGACCCAGGTCTTTGCCAATCGGATGTGGATTCAGTAGCACGAAGACTGACTAGGGTTTGTTTTCAAGGTCAGACACTTTAGCTGTTATAGATATTTACTATAGCTGAAAACTATTCTAAGAACTGCCTCGTTAGCCTAGTGATCCCAAGCGCGACTGCTATGCTTGAGGTCTTGGATTTGATTCCCTGGTCGAGCAAAGTGTTATTAGGTTTTTCTAAAAAGCTCAGTAGCAGCTCGGAGTTAGGATTTGTGTCTAGTTAATGGCAATAGGCTCACCCTCCATTACATGGGACCTAACATACCGGCGAACTGTAGGTGTACATTAGTACACCTCTGCTTTCGGGAAATATAGGCGTGATGGTATGTAGTGGTATGTATAGCAGAAAACAAAGTGATTATATGAAGATTGAGTTCGCAAAAACCCTGAAGGGACCTCTAATGAAATTGTTTACTGCCATGTAGACTGCACATTGCTCACAATAACAGCATCGCTTCGACGCAAAAACTAATTTGCCGTTCAAGTTTGGCCTTTAAATCGTGTGCGTTAAAATATATTTTATAATCTATCAATGCCAATAAAAAAAAGTTGAGCATTTTTTTTGTTTGTTTACTATCTGGAACTACCAGTTGGTTTGGAAAAAATATTTTCGTATATGATAGCGAGATTCATGAGGTAGGCCATATAATATCACGCTATAATCCAAGGGAGGAAAGCAGTAACCAAAGACATAACGTACCAAGGACCACACGGGGAAAAGTCAAAGCTTTTTTTTATTTTTATAAAAAACATTGTTTCTTTGGCACAGTTGTACGTAGATACACACATACAAACTCGAGCCTTTTCCCCATTGGGATAAAAAAAACCACAGAACGCCATCTGCTACGATCCTTACATGTCGTACCTACTCCTTTCTCCTTATCCACGTTTATACATCTGGTACATACAAGCGTTCATACAAGCAGGCCAGTTACTAGTACCTACTGCGCACCCGACCTTTCCGAAAAACCTCACCAATAAAGTCAGGGTAGGTCCTTCTGGGGCGTCTCCTACCTGCTTTGCCACTCACATCAGCCATATAAATTCCTTTTGTTTGTTAGTTTTGGTTTTCAAGAAAGTTTTTAATTATAAGTGCAATCATGCTTTTAAATATCAGTCACTAATTAATTACTAGTAACCCTATATAGTTCAGATGTTACTAAAAGCATTTACAGAGAACCACAGCTTTGCATACACAAACACACCGTGAAATAATTACATTTATTCCCGTATTTGTTCGGGCAAAATATGTATATGTTTTGTACGTATTTCGGCAAACGATTCCTTCGGTATAGGGAGGTTTGCTTGCCAAATAAACTTCAATATGTACATAGCCTGTGTGGCGTATGTACCAAAGATGTTATGTTGAAAACACGCAATTCTGTTTCGAAGGTAAAATTGTTGTAACTTTCTTTAATGTTGCCCAGAATTTTGCTTACTTTACGCTTCAGTAGAATTGAATTATCTTTATGATTGAAGTCTTTTTATTTTATCTCTGATTTTTCTTTAGTGTGTTTATAATCTTCTTTTTTCTTATATTCTTTGCTATTTTTGGTTATTTGCTCTTCGTTTCCAACATTTATATTGACATGTACATTTTCTTTGGCACGTGTAAATATTTATGCCTGATGTGGACTTAAAATTTTATTCATCGCTATGTTTTGCCCGCGATTTAATTTGCGTGAAATACAAGTAGCCAATCTCTCAGTTACTCTTTAAATCAGCTATCTGCCAGTGAAAGTCCTGTCAAAATCAGTCAAACCGTTTCGAAGATTAGCATTAAAGGCTCGCGCAGACCGAATGTGTATGCGTAGACGTAAGCGTAGACGTGCACGTACCACTGAGTTGTAATGTATGGAACTGTATGTGACAGGACACACCACTTGCGTAGACGTACACGTGCACACGTTACGCTGTACGCTGTACGCCGTTTTCGTGTACCTTGTAAACTTTCATAGATATAGGTATTAATTTTGTTTTGTGTAATTTTAAAATTACAAACAGATTTGAAAATTTGATTTGAAAAAGACATTGTAGAACTCGATGATTCTGTACCCATCTTATATTTTTTTAAGGATGCGAAATCATCAAATGACTTTATCCGTTGTGGGCGCAGCGGAAGGGCTCGTCGAGACTCTTACCTTCCAAAACTCATCCGTGTTCTGCCTAATGCCCTTTGCGTTCCAGGGTCGCAGTGACTCTTTTCTCTCCGCAACTACCTATCATGTTCGTGGATACAAAATTTCACTCCCGATCGGGACTATGCTGATATCTCTTGATCATCTCATCTCTAAGGCGCGCGTGGAACACAACGCGCCGTCGACCCGGGATGTCAAAGAGATTATATACCTAATCTAATTTGGTTTACGACTCCCAGAATACATCCTCTGTCCAATCGTGTTACGCCTTGCGGTAGATCAGTTCCATTCGTTACACAGTCGTGCGTTGATTACCCTTCATTTGATTACTTCTCGCATCTTTGATGTGCGTCTATTCTTATCATCCCACTTTTAGCCATATCCTCCCGACCGAATTTCGGTCACGACGGTCAATCTCAATGGAGATTAGCTAAGTACGCAGGAGATATTGTAGTGCACAAGTGTGTGCGCAAATACAGGTGCAATGGGACGGCAATCCGCCACAACTAGGGAGACATTCAGGTGCAGGACCAACGTATTTACGTGCTTCACGGTGTCACACCACCAACTTCCAAATTCCGGGCTGCTGGCGAGAAAATTCGTATTGAAAATTCATAAATAAAATATTTGGCTTTCTGTGGTTTCTACCTACCCCCATGGGAAAAAGGCGTGACTTTATTTATGTATACTTATGTAAAATATTTCCGAGCAATGGGAAACCAAAGACAAGAGAAAAAAAAACTCTTTCACAGATTTTATGTTGGTTGAATCAAAAGGTATTCTCTACGTTGTAATATTAGAAGTTAACTCATTAATTTGTATTTGTTCCATCAATTAACGTTACACATGTATCGATTTCGACTACATTGATGTCATGTAATATGTTCGTCGATTAATTAGGTAATGGTTGCGAGCTGGGACTAAACAAATGTTTACTAATATTGAGTTGCTATCTCACCTTTCCCACAAAACATATAGATACAGAACGTCAACTCCCTATAAAGCTGTGTTCAGATATGTTCTTAAGGTGTTATTCTTTCTAGTATGAAATAGGTGATTTATTTTTTGTGTGTCTAGAATCATGAACAGTAGTGCGATTCTCGAAAATGCAAACTCGAAAACGAGTCTCACTAAAGTGATCGCGCTCACTTCGATAACGAACCAACTTGTCATTGGTTTAGTATTCGTTCGCCGTGGTGACGTCACCGGCGTGATCGTGTTTAACAGAATACCATTTTGTAATCTCACTGCTAATTTAGCTTTCGAATTACGAAGTGAGGCCTAGAGAATCACACTGCTGAATCCAATGTAAAAGTTTGGTCTCACCACGTCCTTTCCACCACACATTCTGATATGATTTAAAGTAATTTCACAGCATTATCACCACGCCTAAGTATAAGCTAACGTCATTTAATCAAGGATCGAATTCCAATGAAGCTTCATCAAATTATTCATTAAACCGTCACACATCTGATCTCACTTCTATCATTGAAGCTAAAGGCCCAGTTTTTATTAATACCCACAAACATGGTGACTTCAATAAAGCGTTATGAGTTATTCATAGAGAATGTAGGACATTCCTTACATAACGTTGAACGCATGACAATGTGGTATGGCGTCCCAAGGGAACTATTATTCACTTAATACAACGCTTTTATTACGATAACTTGGCGAAAATTGTGCTTGAAACTCCTACTGTTAGTTTTAGATGTTTGAACCATTCGTTTGTATTTGCGTTGATTTGTGGTTCAAAATTAGTCGAGGTTCGTCTTTATTAGCACTGTTTTACGTCGTTTGTTCTCTTGGGATAGATTCTGGTTTGTGTTCGTCGTAAATTCATTATTCACAATTGATTTGAAAGAGGTTTTCTCGTTTAACCATTTCCTAGTTTAATTATTGGCACGATGTCACCTCTTCAAGGTTCACTTTCAAAAGTAAGCTTAGAATACTTCTTTCTTTGACTAATCAGCTTTTCAAATCCGGTCTCAACTCTTCTACATGTCATTTTTAATGGACTATCTGATAAACAGATATCCATGTTCAAAGATTCTGGTAATCCAAAAATCATAGTAGACATTAATTGGTACAGTGTCGGTAGCCAATTTCAATGGACACTAGCCAAGTGCACAGAAGATAGTAGCTAGGTAGTAGCTGTAGTGCACAAGGCTTTGCACAAACACAGGTCCACTCCCTCTTCCCTCACTTTCAAGCATCAATAGCTATGAAGCCAAAGCTCTTACCCATTTCTGCCGTAAAGCAACGTTGCTGTATTCCGGTTTGAAGGGTATGTGTGCCGGTGTAGTATGGATACCTTAGAGTGTCAAATGACACATTACATAGGCACATAAGTATATTGGTAAACTCAGGCTTGGCGCTCGACGAAAAGGATCTTAACTATGCCTCTTGGATGGCAACAAATTTGGTATTGTAGATATATAAAAGCAGCGGTGACTACCTAACATATGGTAGGCAACAGGCTTGTTCGCCTTAAAAGTCCTCCTTCTCTGACTTATAGTAGTGTCTTAGTAGTAGTAGATCCCTTCGTGAATGAGTTCATACGGGGAAGTACTACCACCTTACCCATTTCTGTCGCAAAGCAGCGTTTCTGTGTTCCGGTTTGCAGGGTTTGGGTGCCGGTGTAATTACAGACACATTTTACCTTTCAACTTTTTCTTTGGCATGGCAATGCTTGCAAGGGCTCTGATATTTCAGAAGTTAATTGGCAGCGTTAACATCAGGTGGAGCAAGGGATTGTTTGCCAAAAACATCTTGTCAAAAAGTAAACGGAATAAAACGAAATCCCATCAAAACAGAGTTCAGTACAATCCCCACTTGACTAGTTGGCATTTAATAAAAGCTAGGAGGGAGCTCCCCACAATATACAGCGATGCGTCAGTGCTCCATTGTACGCGGGCCGCAGTTTTATGCATCATTTCGTTGTGTACCGCGTTCTAGTTTTGTATATGTATTATTTTTTTCAAAAGGTGTGGAAAATGTTCCTAGTTTTTGTGAAGAGTAAACGGGTATTGTTTTGGTGTTTTATGTTCTAACACCACGTTGTTGTTTACTGGGGTTTCTATTGTCTCAATTAGAACTTCATAAGTATCAAGAGGGAAAACTCACAGTGGACTTACTGTATCTAAGTATAGGTATGAATTTGCAATAGGCTCGTCACATATTACATGGGACTTTAATATATGTGTCACCAGTTAAATGAGGCTATAAGAAATTCTGTCATAGTAAAACTGTGATCTCATATAATTTTGTCTTTCAGGACACAATATGACTTGTCATGTTGGCGTACGGCACTAGACTTTGTACGTGTAGGTTGAAAGTAGAAGATTTCAATTTTGTTCATTTTACCCTATCTATCTCAAAAAAACAAAAACACAACCCTATAACACTTTTTCTGCAACCTGGAAATCGAATCCAGGACCCTCAACAGTCGCGCTTAGGACCACGAAACCAACGGGGCAGCCAATCGTATAATGAATTTATAAATGGATAACGAAAATAGACACTTAAAGAAAAGCCGATACAGTTGAAAATTCCGTGTCCAATCGTTAGCCGGTCACTCATGGAATTTACGTCCGTCAATATTATCGTATCGTGGATTCCCAAAGAGAATGTCCAATCCTCTTTCGTCCTACTGGTATGTCATAAAACGAGAAAGGTCGAACCCGTCAAAAGGACGGGCAGAAGCGTTCCCTAGTGTGCGGATACCAAAAACATACTATGCCAATTATTCTGCCAAATTGATATTATTTCCAAATATACGTATGTATCTAATTCGTTATCACTGTTAGCGTTTTTTTTTTTGTATAGACGTGAAATCATCAAATAACTTCCCAGCCCTGGGCAGGGCGGGAGGGAGTGTCAGATTTTTACTGACTAAAACCCGTCTATGTTCCTTCATGTGCCCTTTGCGTTCCGGGGGCGCGGTATCTCTTTCGAACAACCCGCAGCCCCGGCAGGTATCGGCCTTCAGTGGCTTCTTCCAAGTTTGCTGACATCTCTGAGACGCGCGTGGAACACGAACGCGCCGTCGACACGGTCTGTCGTTAGTAAACGTACGGACGGTGAGCTACCCATTGCTCACCGTCCACAGACCCGCGTCTACGGTGGCCGGGAGTCGTCTCGTGATCACTGTTAGCTGTATACGTTTTTTGGAAAGAAGTTCTTTAACACGGCCTTAATTGGCAGAAATCGTCACGTAAGGAAAAAAGCGTTATGCCAAAAAGCGACTGTCTCTCTGAGTGTTTTTCTTTCTATCTGTTTCTGTTATTTACGGATGTCCAATCGTTATATCGGCTAGCTGCATAGCCTCAATTTCGTACCTTAAATTTTATACCTTTTAATCCTTAGCTCAACTCTTGGAATTTCGCCTTAATCATAAGTGCATTTACAAACATATAAACTCACATACTAAAACAGCCAGATCCGGACCAACTACACTCCCGGACTCCTAAATCGAGCCACCTAGCATAATGAGTTTGTATCGTCCTTATCTTCAAAAAATTATATGAATGACAAATGAATGAAAAATCAAATTCAAAACAATAGTACATGAGCCTAATGTTGATTATGCCAGCTACAAACTTGCATAAAAACTTTTTGATAATTCATACATTTTTTAAAGTTATGGACGTTACTAAATCATTATGCTAGGTGGCTCGATTTAGGAGTCTGGGAGTGTATTTATAGGAAACACAAAAATTGGTTCCATGCGGGAACTGTAGTGAAACTGAGTGAAGAATGAAGTGTCGACTCTTATTAGCCTACTAGCCTCTGCCCGCGACTTCGTCCGCATTGAATTTGATATAGTATTTCATACTATATCAAATTCGATCAAAAAGTCTCCTATATGTTATTTCACAATATAATCTATCTCAGTGCCAAATTTCATCCAGATCCATTCAGCCGTTTAAGCGTGAAAGAGGAACAAACATCCATCCATCCATCCATTTACAACATTAGTAGGACAGTAGTAAGTAGGTTGTTACTTCCTGATAATTTAGAAAGAAAGAAAAGAAAGAAAGAAAAACCATTTATACCCGCGAAAGCGAAGGACAACACAAAAATAAAATTAAAAAATAACATAAAATAATACAATCCTACTACTATTATAAAGGCGAAAGTTTGTATGTATGGATGTATGGATGGATGTTTGTTACTCTTTCACGCTTAAACGGCTGAATGGATCTGGATGAAATTTGGCACAAAGATAGATTATAGTCTGGAATAACACATAGGCTACTTTTTATCCCGGGAAAATGTACGGTACCCGTAGGATAACACATCAACTGTGACGCGGACGAAGTCGCGGGCAGAAGCTAGTAATCTATATGCGCCACTACCGCGCGAAAAGGCTATCTAGCTATCTATTGGTAAAACATTGTTAAAAACGTTCCAGTAGATTCAACGCTTAATCGGCACAAGCAAACAAAATAATCTTTCGTCTTTATAATATTAGTATAAACAATGTAATCAGTCATTTCCTCTCAAGTTGTACTTAGCAAAAATAAAAATGGCGTTCATTTTCTCGCCGACATTGTTTAAGTATATTTGTCGATGTTTCCTTCAATACAAAATCAATCAATTGATGCTGTTCGCCAGTTTTCTATCAAATCACTGTCAGACAGCTAGGGCTGTCATTACGGACCGCAGAATTTCTTAAATCGATTTTTGAATATTTTTTGTTTTACAGTGTTTAAAATTATCTTGAACAAGGCTTTGCTATTACATGGGACCTAAACATACCGGAGAACTGTGGGTGTACATTGGTACATCTCTGCCTATCCCTTCGGGAAATACAAGCGTGATGGTATGTACGTGTAGGTTTTACCCGTGACTTCATCCGCATTCGGATAGGCACAAATAGTCTTCTAAATCTGACTCTTGATAGCAAAAAGTTGGTAGGTTGGTTGAACGATGGTTTGATAGCGAGAAGTTACCAACACTGAGAGACATTTTCACTAAAATCTGGGTCAATAGTCAGATGCAAAAAGCGGCTGTCTTAGACACGGCACATCACATTAATACTTTTTAGACCCTATTACCAAAACTCAGGTGCCTGTCTACCCGTCCGTCTATCATGAGGCTGTGTCTTTTAGGCCGTTTTCACATTAAGACGTTAGCAGTGCAGCGCGACAGTAGCGCGGCAGAAGTACATTCCTTCACATTACAAGAACAGATCAAAGTTTAGGTCAGTATAGCGCACTTCATTTTAAAAATAGATGCTGTGGGCGACAGCTCTTTTGTTTTTTTATTATGAAATTCTGACGGGGCGACAGTCGCGCGACAGCCGCGCTGTTAAAGTCGCCTAAATGTGAAAGCGGCCTTAAACCATAATAGGTAGACACTTAAATTTTTCACAGAGTAGGTATGTGTATGTAGGTATTACTAAAAGATAATAATACTACATAAACTATAAATATTTATCGCACAGACCCATTGTTATACTCCACGGAAACTCTTTTCAATTCTTCCAAAGATTAAGGTTCTCATCTTGCTGAAACTGACAGCCCTTCACATACATAATGTTACCATGTCAGTTTGAGAGTTTTAGCCCCAGAATATTAATAACCGATCCTTGGTAAAGTAAGACGTGACAAAAATCGAAAGAAAATACGCGCGAGAAAATGAATGATGCATGAATTTTATGTCGGATCATCATTTTCTTTAGTACCCATGAACTTGACGAAAGCCGTGAGTGCTTTTCTGGTTAGTGAAATATTACTGTGCTTTAAAAACTGCTCATTTGTCTTTGAGATACTACATTTTTAGGGTGAGGCCAAACGAGACGAGAGACTCGTGGTCGCAAGTGCGACTGCTGTGCAAGGGGTCCCGGGTTCGATTCCCAGGTCGAGCAAAAAGTGTTATTGAGTTTTTCAATAAAATTCTCAGTAGCAGCTCGGAGTTTGGATTTGTGCCCGGTTAATGGCAATAGGCTCGCCCCCTATTACATGGGACCTAAATATCCCGGCGAACTGTGGGTGTACATTGGTACACCTCTGCCTAACCCTTCGGGGAATACAGGCGTGATGGTATGGATTGCCAGACGAGCGTAATTTTTTGAGTTGTGAGTCGCGTAATTTCTGTCACGTAATTTATTTTGTACCGAAACTGACAACCCATTTTGCGTCACCGTATAAACGAACCTGTCGGGGCTGCTGGTTGTTCGAAAGAGATACCGCGCCTCCGGAACGCAAAGGGCACATGAAGGAACATAGACGGGTTTTAGTCAGTATAAGTCTGACACTAAGCCCCCCTAGCCAAGTCACAAACGACAAACGCAAACGCTGAGTAGGCTTTAATAGATCTTCAACTTTATGTGCTTGGGTTTAAGTTGAAGATCTAATGAAGATTGCATAGCGTTTTCGTTCGTTCCAGTCGCTAACGCTTAGAAATCTTTAATAGATTTTCAACTTAAGGCTCTTGGGTATTAAGTTGAAAATCTATTGGTACCTACCGAGCGTTTACGATTATCGTTTGTGACTTGGTTAGGGGGGCTGGGCGGGGAAGTTTATTTCATAATTTCCCGTCTATAATAAAAAAACCGTGTAAACGAAACAGGAGTTTTGTATGAAATCGAATGTAGCAGAAATAACGTGACTGTAATTACGCGACTCACAGCTCAAAAAATTAAGCTCGTTTGGCTCCACCCTTACACATTTTGGAAAGGAGTAATAAAGTCGTATCATTCAACCAATCGTGTCGTAGTATTCTACCAATGCTATACATATTTCTATTTACCACCTATATTAAGCGAAAAAACTCTGTATATGAATGTCTGCTATAGACATCTGCATTATCAGAGGTCTTGCAGATGTCTTATGAGAGTCTTCATCATCATCTGCCTAGCCTTTTCCCAACTACGTTGGGGTCGGCTTCCAGTCAAACCGGATGCAGCTGAATATCAGTATTTCACATGGAGCGACCGCCTATCAGACCTCCACAACCCAGTAATGGGTAATACGATACCCTGGTAAGACTGGTTGTCAGACGTTCTGGCTTCTGACTAACAGTAACGACTGTCAAAGATCTACAAATGACAGCCGGGACCAACGGCTTTACGTGCTTTCCGAGGCACGGAGGAAACTCGCTATGGTAAATGGTCACCCATCCACAGACCAACCTCGGCAAGCGTGGCTTAACCCGGGAGATCTATGCGGCTGTAATTATTTAGCCACGAACTCCTCAACTCAACTTTTATGAGAGTCTTATGTGCCTATAATTACATCCCCATACCCTTCAAGCTGGAAATCAGCAACGTTTCTTTAAGAAATAGGTACGATGGTAGTACTTCCTCGGACGAGCTCCTTGACAAAGAGCTGACCACTGCTCTCGTTCATAAATTCTCGTTTTTTATGAACTAGAATTCAACAAAAACCCAAACACGCATTTTTATTCTAAAATCACGGAAACAATCTCGTCGCATTCATCAAAAATATACTCAAAACGTTACACAAAGTGTTCCTGTATTTTTTTTTCTTTTTGTTCGCAAACTCATTTTTTCCTCATTTGAAACTTCATATGTCACGGGTATCTCGCCTTTGTGAATGAAATTGTGGGGAATCTGAGGGATTTAATATCTATGCTCCATTTCTCATGCGGTAGTGCCTTTGTTTGTTTCATACATATATAGATAACAGATAGAAGAATTATTATCAGTGAATTGATTTGTGTTTTCTTTTTGGCTCTAAGAACTAATAGGATTAATTTTGATAGAGGGATGAGTTTTTGACATAATACAGGTTGAAGAGAGTGTATCAATAAGATTGGTTGAAATCATAATTTTGGCGACACCGTCGACGCCATTGTTGACGCAGGGACTGGTGCGAGTTTAATTCCCGTACCGAGCAAATATTAATATGGCGTGCAGGTAAATGTTCCGGGTATATTACTTTGTGTCATCATTATCATCATCATATCCAGCCGCAGGACGTCCACTGGACATAGGCCCCTTTTTTTTTAGTAGCCTATCAAGTTTCCCACTGCTGGGCAAAGGCCTCCCCGTTCTCCTTCCAAACCTCTCTGTCCTGTGCGATGTCCGGCCATGCTCGCCCCGCAAACAAGACCAGATCGTCACACCACCTGCGCCGTGGTCTACCTCGACGGCGATTTCCTCCCTCAGATGTCCAGTGAGTGACGATCCGTGCCCACCTCTCCGGGTGCATTCGTGCCACGTGGCCAGCCCACTCTCACTTTAGCTTGGCGGTTTTTGGCCTTCCCCTAGATTATGTAAATAAGTTTGTAAAAAAAAAGAATATGAGCCGTACATAATTTAGGCACGTACTTATATTATTATCTACCTACTAAAAGTTTAAAATATTTTGAATTTGTATTGTCCCACAGCTAGGCTAGGATCTCGCTCATAAACTTAGCTTGCACCCTATTACATGGTACCAAAACATACCAGCGAACTGTGGGTATACATTGGTACACCTCTGCCTAACTCTTCAGGGAATACAGGTGCGATAGTAGGTATTCTAAGTTTTTTTACCAATTAATAGAAATAGGACTTCATTTAAGAATATCTAACAACTATCAGTAAATACGGTAGCAAGCAAATTCGCCAAAACCGTAATAAAGTAACGGTTGCCAAGCACTAAGGAATTTTCAAAGAAATTCGTTTAGCAAATTTATTATTAGTTCGGGCAAATCCACGGTTCTACGAACTGGGTTTATTGGATGATTTCACAAAAGGGGTAAAGTAATTATAATTTTTGAATAGTTGGGGTATTTAAACATGATTTCAACTTAAGAATTTTGGGTTATATTAACTACTTGCATTCTTTCTTTCTTTTAAAAAAAAAACATTGCCCCACTAGGAATTTCTTCTGTCTCCTTCAAAATAAATAGCTTCTTGTTATTAAAATTGAAAGCTTTTATTTAACTTGCAATATATGCATGTAATTTGTTCGGGTGGATTCTTGCTACTCAATTTTGAAGCAGATATCTTCAACCGATTGAGCTGAAATTTTCTATACATGTTTTGTTTGAATGACATTACACGACAAGTTTTAAAAATCATATAAATTGTGTTTAATAAGGCTATAAGTTGATGGTTAAAATATTCAAGGAAAGTTTTATTTTCTTATTTTTAGAGCATTTAAATAAAAGGATTTTTGCTTTTAATTTTACTAAATAATACATTGTCTATTTTTTATTTTTGTCTGTTTCTGTTTGTAATCTCTGAAATTGCTAGACAGACTTTAACGCAACTTTTACTGGTAGAGAGCTGATTTTACTAAGTAACTTATGTGTTTACGTTGTAAAATCAGCTCTATTAGTGCTTTGTAAAAAAGCACTAATATGCAACTAAAATTACAACTGGGAACTTAACTAACTTATGTTATTTATTTATTGAAACTAATATGCAACTAAAATTACAACTGGGAACTTAACTAACTTATGTTATTTATTTATTGAAACTAATATGCAACTAAAATTACAATTGGAAGGGGCCACTGAGGGCCGATGCGTGCCGGGGCTGCGGGTTGTTCGAAAGAGATACCGCGCCCCCTGAACGCAAAGGGCACATGAAGGAACATAGATGGGTTTTAGTCAGTAAAAGTCTGACACTCCCATTCCCTCCCTCCCGTCCCGCCCAGGGCGGGGGAAGTTATTTGATGATTTCCCATCTATAAAAAAAGGGGAAGAATTATTACTATACATATTTCTGTCGCAAAACAGCGTTGTTGTCTTCCAGTTAGAAGAGTATAGGTGCGGTGTAAAAAAAAAAACTTTTCATTGATAGAAATGTTTTTTCTACCTTCTATGATTTTTGGTAGAATTATAATTATGTTGATGTTGAAATGGTAACGTTATTATTTTTAATATCTTCTTCAATGGTTTTTTGTTCTTCCTCGTAATAAAAGTTGACACGATCATCTGGTACGTTACGTCTAATATAAAGATTACAACGCCAACCGTCACCCTGGTAGTGACTAAATCGATTTATGTCCTCTGCAAAAAAATATTGTTTATATTAATATTTTCATTCAAATACGAGGCGAAATCAAATTACAATTTTAAGTAACCTCACACCGTAGAATAAAGGTCCCTACTGCAGCTCACAAAATAGCTGATAACCTTGAAACGGCTGAACCGATTTTGATAAAACATTTCTAAGAACCATCGCTAGGAAACCTCCCGGGAGGCCCAAACGCCTCCTGCCGGAGGCTTTACGCGGGGGTCGTACGGTCGATCGCCCTTTATGGGGGCCCGGTGTGGGCGCGTGGCCTGTCTACACATTAGATCCATAAATTTCCTGTTTTAGAAAACTTTTACCAGAAGTGTGAAGTCACTTGTCTTGATGGAGATACCCTGGATCTTTTAAAGGTAAACGAACTCATATTAGGTCTCCAAATATAATTAAGATATCGTTATTTTAAGTGTTTCATAAGATAAATATTTGTATAATAATCATATTTTTTATTACTTATTTAAATACTAAAGAGCTTTATTATAACTTTTGTATTTATAATAAAGTAATGGAATTATAAATTTTTATTCACAATATAAATAGTTATCCATGTGGAAATAAATCGCGAAGCGACTGGTTCTTTACGTGATCAGAGGGCTGGCCTTTTCTTTGGCCAAAGAATCAGCATTGCCATCCAACGTGGCAATGCTGCCAGCCTTCTGGGCACATGCCCCATTGACAGCGATGCGGATGAGTTTTTTGATGCCCTATGACCTTCCTTTTTTATATTAACTGTACATAGTTTGTAATTTAATTATTATTGTTATTTAACTTTGTAATTATTATTTATAAGTATTGTGTAACGGAAATAAATAAAGTCCATTTATTTGTAAAAGTTTTTCTTTCATTTTTTTTATATTATACTTTAATTAATAAAATGGTAGTATCAGACTTTATTTAAAACCTTATTAAGTATGTGCACAAATTTAAGCATCTCTTTTGAAAATAAAGAAGTTATAGATTTTTGATCTGAAACAGCCCTTGATTTGGCTCAGCCCCCCTCGTCCCTCTAAGACTCACTAATACCTAAAAATGGCCTTTGCGCATTCTGACACACGATGTTCCGAGCCGCTACTAATGGTGGGTCCACACGATACAGACTTAACACAGACTTCTATTGAATTTTGTCTGTACAACAAATCAGTACAGACAAATGTCGGTGTACCAGAAAAGTCGGAAGTCTGCGTACATGTCTGTACGATTGTCGGAGCAAAACTCATGATTATTAAATTACTTAATTTATTAATTAAAATCGAAGTCTGAACTGATGAAAAGCACTGCAAATGCACAGACATTTGGTAAAGACCTCTGAGTAAAAATTTTTACTCAGACTTTATAGTCTGTGCAGATATCTGTACATACAAAAGTCTGTATCGTGTGGACCTACCGTAAGTTTGAATCTTATTATACTTACTATTCGGGTTAAGGTTTTTTTCTCCGTAAAGTCCTTGGTTTTCTTTTATTCTTTGGTTACAGTTCTGCAGCTCCATTTCACATTGGTTCGTAAATTCAACCCAACTATGTACTTGATGATAACCACACATGGCGTGCATGTATGAGCTGAAAAACAAATCGATGAATATATTAGCTTACTTGACACAAGGCGCTTTTTTTTCAAGATCGGGAGGGAGTGTCAGACTTTTTCTGACTAAAACCCATCCATGTTCCTTCTTGTGCCCTTGGCGTTCCGGGGGCGCGGTATCTCTTTCGAACAACCCGCAGCCCAGGTAGGCATAGGCCCTTAGTGGCCGCCCCTCCGAATGTTTTCTGACATCTCTTTGAGGCGCGCGTGGAACACGAACGCGGCATCGACGCGGTCTGTAGTTAGTTAACGTACGGACGGTGCCATTGCTCACCATCCACAGACCCGCGTCTATGGTGGCCGGGAGTCGTCTCGCGGTTCCTGACGCCCGGAGCGTCTTCCGCTTACTCTAAGGAGGCGACCTAAACCTAAACGCGTTTCAAAGGTTTATAGCCATCCGGCTGGCCCGAGGATACCGCACGATCTCCGGCGAGGCGGCGGGCCTCCATGCCAGAACACTTACGCACGTCTACGCGTGGTGCGCGGAGGCGCTACGCCGGGGCGTAACTCCGCTGTCGTGGAAAATCGCAGCACGACTGATTTAGCTCCAGCAGGTTTTCGAGGCCGTATCGGTGTCGGCACACAGCAAAAACTTCTGACTTCATAACAAGTGGAATTTCTCAGAAATTTTGAAATTATACCCTTTTTCGGCAGATCAAGTCTAAAAAGTTGACCTGTCGCTTTTTTAGTCGGCCCTAAAGCCAATAACGAATTAACGATATTTGTTGACCTAAAACAAGGGCAAAAAAATATTTTGCCAGCCGCTGAGGACGATGCAGAAAGAATAAGAGCAAATTTTCACTTAGGTAAAAAGTATTAAAACCTCCATATTTTCTTACTTATGATTTTCTTATAAAAAAATCTCGTTGTCTGATATAAGTATCAGAGAGTGCATAATAGAAAATTCATAGTCTCAGTTTGAGGATAGACGTATGTCCCTTACACCCAATATGTTGCTGGGCCCTAACGGGGTCCATATCTGCACTTAAGCTTTAAGCCCGCTGTAACATTCTTTACACACATTCATCATCTGCTTAACCTTTTCCCAACTATGTTGGGGTCGGCGTTATACCAGTGTTTTACATGGAGCGACTGCCTATCTGACCTCCACAACCCAACACGATACCCCTTGGTTAGACTGGTTGTCAGACTTCTTGGCTTCTGACTATCCGTATCGACTGTCACAGATCTACAAATGACAGCCGGGACCAACGGCTTTACGTGCTTTCCGAGGCACGGAGGAAACTCGCTATGGTAAATGGTCACCCATCCACAGACCAACCTCGGCAACCGTGGCTTAACCCGGAAGATCGGTTTATGCGGCTGTAATTTTTTAGCCATGAGCTCCTCACACACATTATGGTACGCAAATAAATGAATTTGAAAAATATATTTACCTGTCCCTAACGCATTTCGTGTGCAGAAAATAACAATCAATATATTTATCATAAATTTTCGACGGTAACAATGTGTAGTCAAATCCTTCAAACTGCAAATATGTACCGATTGTGATAATATACGGCGTCGGAATCACTATGACGGAATCCGCTGACAGCACTGATTCCATACTCTTCGATATTTTTTTCTTCCTTTTTTTTTTAGCATCACAACCTGGAACAGGATTTTTTTTTGCCTTGACATTTTGCTAATGTTTATAATGATGAAACATGATGATAATGAGTAATAAAAAGGTACAACATCATTATCATGACGTACATTTTTATTACTGCTTAGTGGTCCTAAGAGCGACTGCTACACTAGAGGTCTTGGGTTCGATTCCCGGTTGAGCAAAATTTATTGGGTTTGTCTATGAAATTCTCAGCAGCAGCTCGGAGTTAGGAATTGTTCCCGGTTAATGGCAATAGGCTTGCCCCCTATTACGTGGGACCTAAACATACCGGCGAATTGTCGGTGTACATTGGTACAGCGCTGCCTAACCCTTCGAGAATATAGGTGTGATGGTATGTTTAATTATTATAATAAAGTTTGAAATAAAAACTTACCATTAAAAGCACAAATAAAAAATATAATGAAATACATGGTTAAGAATACTTTTTCAAGAATCATGGTCTTAACTTTACCAAATCGATTGAACGACTAAGCTATAAACAAATAAGTAGTCAATTACTAGATGTTAATCAACATGATGCATTCGGATTCCTTCATTAATGCTTTAATCTTGATAACGAAATCAATTTAATCAACAGTAGCTTTTGTGCGCGACTTCATCCAGCGTATTTTGATATATTATCCCACGTGAAGAGTACATTTTTCCGAGATAAAAAGTATCCTATGTATTATTTTATACTATAATCTATCTTGGTGCCAAATTTCATCCAGATCCGTTCAGCGGTTTAAGCGTAAAAAGTAACAAACATCTATCGATCCATCTTCACAAACTTTCGCATTTAAAATAAGAATTAGTAGGGTATGATTATTTGTTTTAGTCGGTAAGAGTCCGATATAACTCTCCGTTTACCCCAAACGGAGAGCATCCATGAGGATTTCCCCACGGAGAAAAAGAAGGGTAGGACTATTTACCGTGTCGACGGCGCGTTCGTGTTCCACAAGCGCCTCAAAGAGATGTCAGCAAGCATTCGGAGGGGCCACTAAGGGCCGATGCCTGCCGGGGCTGCGGGTTGTTCAAAAGAGATACCGCGCCCCCGGAACGCAAAGGGCACATGAAGGAACATAGATGGGTTTTAGTCAGTAAAAGTCTGACACTCCCTCCCGCCCCGCCCAGGGCGGGGAAAATTATTTGATGATTGCCAATCTATAAAAAAGGTAGGATTATTTATTAGAGTTTGTACGTTCGTTTTCGAATTAACTATTTTTTTCTGAATATTTGCATATAACGTCTTTCTGTCATAGGACTGTGTTTTTGACCCCCTGTGTTTAGCTGCACTGGAAATCTTAGACGCACAACGGATTTTTACATTAAAAAAACGTAATTTAAGTAGTTATCTATCGGAATTAGGGTCCGTCAGTTAAATTTAAAAGAATGAAATAGTCAGATGTACAACATTGACTAATTTTAATGTCTTTAAATTTGCCATGAGCTGTTAGAAATTGGACAATACAGTGGTCCTCATCCAGCCATATCTTCCATCAACCGACCCGCATCGCAGCGCAGTTCACACTGTGCTAAAGAAAATTCAGGTTTCTACATAATAGTTAAAGTTCATATTTGCATGGAATTTATACGCGAGGAGCTAATCGATTTCTAGGTAGTATAAATTCCATGCAAACATGAACCTTAACTATTTATGTAGAAGCCTGAATTTTCTTTAGCAGTGTGAAATGCGCTTCGGCGCTGACCGGTTGATGGAAATCGTACATTAGTCAGCCACTAGGGAACGGATGTAAAAAACTGACCCTTCAGGTAACTATCCCACCTAAATTGCGACTCTGATAAAAAAAAGTTAAAACAAGTTTTATCTAAAAATATATTTTTAACTAGCTGATGCCCGCAGCTTCGCTCACGTGACATTAGTGTAACTTAAGACATTAAGTAGTCAATGCCATGTCGTCAAAATCCTCCAAGCAGGCATGGTGGCAAAGGTGACTGCTAAAAGTTACGATAGTGGGTTTTCTATAAGTAATTTATAATTTATCTTCGTGTGTGTATGTCTGTGTCCGGAGTCTGGATTTGTGCCTGGTCGGACTTGCTCCTTACCAGGGACTAAAGCATGTTTGTGGAAGAAGGATGTGTGTTATGAGTTTATTACCCTTTTCAAAAACTGATTTCTGATACACATCGTATAGTTGCCATTTCTTTTTGCTGTTTGTTTAAATATATTCTATTATAGCTGTGCCCGAGGCTTCGCGCACGTGGACCTAACTGTAACTTAAGGAATTAAGTCTTGACTGCCATGTCATCAAAATCCTCCAAGGAAGTTGAATGGTTGCAAACGTGACTGCAGAAAACTTAAGAGTCTAGTGTCTGGTTTTGTACCCGGTTAGTAATTGACTTGCGTCATACCTAGGTCATGAACAGGTGTCGTGTAAAGATAGTGTAAGTTATGACTTTATCCGCTGTCGAAAATACTATGATGTAGAGTCAAAATTTATTTATTTTTCGATCTTAAACCATTGAAACATCTTTAATAGGTGCTGTTTTAAAAAAACACCTTTCGTTTTAATTTTTATATAGGTATCTGGTCTAGATCAAGACCGTTAATATGCATCTTGTAGACAGAGCAACTGCCAACAGAATCTGACCTTCATGTTAACACAACAATACATATAATGTTTTGGAAGAAGGGCAAAAACAGAGAGTATAAAAAAATAAGAGGTTAAGTAAAGTTTTACCTCATAAATCACGCTATTTCTCTTGCAAAATGGTGGTTATAGGTAACATAAACCTATACTATATTATTATTTACATTTAAAGTTTATTTTAAAGCATGTAGAATATACTCGTAACAGTTATATCTTAGAGAAGAAATTCTGCATGCGCTCACAGTCGCGTCATGACACAAGTATATTGAAAGCTAAAGTCTGTGATAGGGTACGTTCAACGATAGAAGACTGACTGCAACGGAATTGGCATTTGGGTAAAACAGATTTATGGTATCTTCCTGTTATTGTCGTCTTTTTTTTTCTGTTCAGCCATTGGAAAAGAAGTAGGCTTTTTGGTACCAATTTAATTTGGTGGGATCTTACACCGAGTTTTTCTTATAAAATAATCCTGAAGCCCCATGGAAAGAATATAACTTACTACTTAGAAAACTAAATATGCTACTCCTGGTTGGCAGTATTGTTGTGCCGTGATTGGGGTAGCCGCGTAGCTATACCCAGACTATAAAATATTGCACACTAAATGTTTACTGATAAATCGTTCATCAGTTGTATGAAGTGTCGAGGCCCATGGCGCAACGATCCATATAACTTAGTAACTCTGTAAGTTAAATTTTGTGGAGCAATCAGTCGAATTCTGTTCGGTTCGTTCTTTTCGGTTTTCAACGTTATGTTAAAGTGTGCCTAAACATTGTATCATTATAACCTGTCGAAAGAATGACAAAAAATAGCAATCAATTGGGATCGCTATCACGCTAAATATTTTGCATGGCTTTCGTTATACCGCGAAGCTATGCACTTTATTGACATGACAAATAAAGTAGCCATTCCCACATATGTCACGATTGACTGTTTAATTCCTCCATCCAAAGAGAGAAGTAGATTGTGGGAAGGAAGACATCCACCGCGACTACTTGAAGCCCCGTGAATACCTGCCTCCCGGTAGTGAACTGCAGTGATCTATCTGGAAGGCACTGAATCGTTTGGTGAGCACCCAAGTTGGTCATTGCAAACATAATTTAGTGAAATAGGGCATCATAGACCTGTTTGACACCCAGTGCAATTATTGCAGTGCTCCTGATCAGACTATGCCCCATGTACTGGAGTGCCCCAATTATCTGGTCACTTGCACCCTTGAAAATCTGAATAACACCTCTGACACGGCAATAATCGCGGCCTGCTTGGCTCAAGTGGCATACATTATTATTAGGGGTATCATCGATATGAAAAGAGGAATTCTTAAAATAGCTTAATAATGTAAAGCCATGTGGTGGTCAGACCTCTAAATACTATATTACCTATTGGGTAAAAATTGAGTCACATGAACAATATTTTACTATTTCTCGTTCCACCTATCACTTTTTATTAAAATGTACTATTTTGACTTCGCTGCTGTTTTAAATATAACTATGTAGAAATAACCATTAATTACTACAGTAATATAAAAGATTAAAAAAAATAACTAAACAAATCAATGTTATGGGAGAAAGTGTGCATACTACGTTTTTATTATTATTGGGAATCTTTTAGCATGACAAAAAACAATAGAAAATACACAAAAAGTAAAACAGTTTTGGGGGACAGAACTCAGGATCAGCGATTTGCAAGGCGACCGTCGAACCATTAGGACAATATTTTACTATTTATCGTTCCCACACCTATCACTTTTTTTTTAAATGTACTATTTTGACTTCGCTGCTGTTTTAAATGTAACTATGTAGAAATAGACATTACTTACTACAGAAATATAAAAGGTAAAAAAAAAATAACTAAACAAATCAATGTTATGGGAAAAAATGTGCATACTGTTTTTTTATCATTATTGGAAATCTCTTAGCATGTCAAAAAACAACAGAAAGTACACAAAAAGTAAAACAGTTTTGTGGGACCGAACTCAGGATCAGCGATTTGCAAGGCGACTGTCGAACCATTAGACCAATTATTTTGATGACATTTACTCCAAAATAGCCGTTCTAGTTTAACATGATTGACTGCTTCGTTCCTTAAAGATATAGCGTGATGATATCATTTTAGAAATTCAATCCGCAGCTATCTACAACATTCTTACATAATATCTCGTCTATTTCAATACCGTGAGAATTCGTAGAAGAATACGAACATAATGCCACATTGCTCATCCCTCAAAGCAAATAGCGTGATAATTTATAGCCTAAGTTTTAAGTTAAACCTACCATTATACATTAGTGAAAACCGCATTCAAATCGGTTGAGCCGTGTCTGAGATTAGCGTGCACAA
The DNA here is from genome assembly GCA_932526535.1 of Caradrina clavipalpis. NCBI lineage: Eukaryota > Metazoa > Arthropoda > Insecta > Lepidoptera > Noctuidae > Caradrina > Caradrina clavipalpis. The sequence continues at coordinate 8,825,240 of OW052110.1, forward strand.
ACGCACAGACAAACAGACAAAAATTCTAAAAACTATATTTTCGGCATTAGAATCATTCCCCGACCTCATAGCATTTACTTTTTTTCAAAAATATTTAATGTACAGTTTTGACTTCGCTACGATTTTATTATATGTATAGAAGAAGATAAACAAGCTTTGATATTGCATTGTCATACAATGTGCAAATGTATTCAAAATTCCAGCTCAATAGAACACTGGGAAGTGGGTCTAATTTTACTTGTAAGATTAGACGATCCATCAGCTCTGCGTGTCATGTGCCCTGCCCACTGCCACTTCAACTTGCTGATTCGTTGGTCTATGTCGGTAATTTTGGTTCGTCTGCGGATCTCCTCATTTCTGATTCGATCTGGCAGAGAGACTCCGAGGATAGCCCTCTCGGTAGGTCGTTGGGCAAGCGCTGCGAAGGAGGTTCACCCACAAGGTGGATGGACCGCCTGATTAAGACCGCAGGTTTTATTGAAAACCAATCTGGAAGGCCTATGTCCAGCAGTAGACGTCCTGCAGCTGATATGATGATGATACAAAAAATAGTGTTGCTAAAAAATACAGTTTGGGAAACAAACGCCAGAAACACAGTGCAAAGTAATCTTAGATCATTATAACGGAACTATGGAACAGCTTTGATATTTCCAGTTGGTTTTACAGCTGTATAGATAGGTTCGTTTTCAGGATCTCGTCCCCCAAGTTTGAAGTACCAAGTCACCGCTTGTTTTTCAGACGTGGTGTGTTCTTGGTAGTATTGGCAATTGAATGTCTTCCCGTTGTAATATATTTCATCTGCAAACGACAATTTATTTTAGTAATTGAATAACATTTATCAATGTTTTAATGAAGACGAAAAAGTATGGAAGTCTTTATGCATAAGCAGATTTCACTACGGGAGTTGGAATTCTGAAATTTCGTTTAGCCTGCAAACTTCTAAGATCACTCCTTTTCGAAATATACATGTGGGCTTTTGTTGTACATTTATATTATTATTGAATGTAACAACAAAAGCCCACATGGATACAATATATATGAGATACATACAAATAATAATACTACAAGAACCTATAAAAATGTCGTGATTTTTAAGTCTATCTTGGACATCACTTCTTCTACTTAGCGTATCGATGGCGAATAAAAGAATATAAATAAATAAAACATGTTTTAAATTTGACATCGCCGACATCTGTGAAGGAAAACACCGCGAGGATACGTGGACTTGTAATTAATATTAGCCTGAAATCGCCAATCCACTTTGAGCAAGCATGTTGATCAATGCATGTGCCTTCTCTGTATGAGAAGAGGCTTTTGCCCTGCAGTGGGACGGTAAAAGGGTGGTGTTAACCCATAACAATACTTACCGTCTAAAGACGCAGAACCATCATTATATTTCTGTTGGTGCTTAATTACACAGTTTTGTAGTCTGATTTGACATGTACCAAAATAATTAATCAACCCCCGAAATTTTTGATAAACACAAGTTGGTTTTGGAACATAGTTTCTGAAAAAAGAAAGATTTTTTTTCTTTAACTCCTATAGAACGATCAAATAAACACCTAGATTACAAATACAGGGTGACTTTTCATTCACATGCCATCTTTTGGGCAGTGAACGTACTTATGGATACAAACAGAACAAAATAGGCCTGAGCAGATAAGCTAGATAAAGATGGATAGACGGGCTCTTTCTTAAAAATGGGAAATCATCAAATGACTTCCCCCGCCGTGGGCGAGGAGGAAAGGAGTGTCAGACTTTTACTGACTAAAACCTATCCATGTTCCTTCTTGTGCCCTTTGCGTTCTTCCCCTTACCCCCAAATGTTTGCTGACATATCTCTCAGAAACGTGCGTGGAACACAAACCCGCCGTCGACACGGTCTGTCGTTAAGTTAACGTACGGATAGTGAGCTACTCATTGCTCACCGTTCACAGACCCGCGTCTACGGTGGCTGGGAGTCGTTTCGCGGCTCCCGACGCCCGGAGCGTCTTCCACGGCAGCTGCTGGGACGAGAGATTCTACTTTGCCTGTCCCGTCCCGCCACCTCCTTCTCCAGCATTACAGCTTCGCAGATGGAGATGACTGACTGCTTCCCATTCCCTCTCGCTCTGCACCCAATAACACTTTGCTCGACCTGGGAATCGAACCCAGGACCTCTAGCGTAGCAGTTGCGCTTAGCATCACTAGGCTAACGAGGCAGTTGGCTAAGAATACATATGTGGAAAAGCAATAACGATATTGAGTTTTAAAATCACCGTGTATAATAAAAACAAAATCGTACAAAAACTCTTCACAGTATTTTCTGTCAGTATAGCAGTCATCAGCCACATATCTAAGTGATCTTGTAGTCCGTTGGGGACTTACTGTTGCTTGATTCACATCGTTTGAAATACAAACGGTCACTAAAAATAAAAAATAAAAACTCAGTCTTTTAGGCGCTGCGAAAACGCAAATATACGAGCAAACGGCAACTAGCAGTAACTCGCATACCATCACGCCTGTATTCCCCAAAGGGTTAGGCAGTGGTGTAACAATGTACACCCACAGTTCACTGGTATGTTTAGGTCCCATGTAAAAGGGGGTGAGCCTATTGCCATTAACCGGGCCCACATCCTAACTCCGAGCTGCTACTTAAAATTTCATAGAAAAACCCAATAACACTTTGCTCGACCTGGAGAATCGAACCCAAGACCTTTAGCGTAGCATTCGCCCTTAGGACCACTAGGCTAACGAGGCAGTTAAGTTTATGTTATGTAATAATATAGGATAGTCACTGACTGTACCATAAACAGTTCCATGATGGAAACACTGATGTTTTTTTTTCAATCACTTTTCAAATATTTCCAGATTTTGATTTGCATTTTTCTTTTGTATTTTTAAGAGGAGCCGAATGAATGAATGTTGTTTTCAGAATGCCGAACCGAATGTGCCGACCTGGTTAAGTATGCAGCTTATCTAACTATTTAATTGCAATAAAATTCTTACCACATAGTTCAAAAATGAATAGGAAATAGAAAATGTTCCCCATTGATTTAGCTTCACGAAATTTGTAATTAATATTAATTATGTTTGTTTTTTTGGTATCTGAATCGTTGACCATGCAATGTAACAAACTAGACAGTATTGAACTAGTAAAGGAAAATGACACTTAATAAGTCGTAATAAGATTACGATAATTAGACGATCTTGATTAATGAAGGTATTAGTAATTAAAAAGCGATTGACAATTAGATTGAAAATGGCGGCGTTTATCTTATCTTTTCACATACCATGACGCTTGCATTCCCCAAAAGGTTAGGCAGAGAACAGGTGTACCAATGTACACCCACAGGTTGCCAGTATGTTTAGGTCCCATATAATAAAGGGTGAGCCTATTGCCATTAACGGGGCACAAAATCCGAGCTGCTACTGAGAATTTCATAGATAATACGATAACACACGTTCAGCTTTCCGCGTTCAGACGCGGAATGCGGAACTGGCGTTTTCTATAAACTACAGCTGAATAAGTGTATTTAGTCCGTTAATGCCTTAAGGTCTTTTGATAAAGATATAAAGATTAATTTATATAAGTTACATAAAAAAATTAAAACAGTAGAAATTATGTTTTTCTTACTCCTCCGCTAATCTTTTCTGATTTATTTCGTTGCGGGATCCAAAACAGTTGAATCGTTTCTCCGGGACTCGCCGAGCTTCATTGTCTCGGCGCTTTTCTTGTGGTCGCCACTGTTGATTCTGGTTTTCAGGAGTTGCAGGTGTTTGGGAATAGTGTGGCGGGCTTGTCCCATAAAAAAACAAAGTTATATAAATCACAACCACGGCACATCTCGTGTTTTTTTGTTTTTTTTTATTAAGTAGGTATTTTGACTAGCAAATTCTGATTTTCATATATTTTGTTCACAGGTACCTATACAAACTAATTACACTGCTGTTCTTGAAGTTTGGGGTCTAAAATAAGGGGTAAGAAAAAACGTATTTTTTTTAATGATTTTATTTATATTTTTAATAAATAATTAATTATCTCGATCATTTAAGTCTTAACATTTAAAGTTTTTTAAATATTGTAAAATAAAACCACAAAAAAATATGTTACTGATAGTATAATTATTTTATTTTAATGGATAAAAAATACAATGTTTTTACATAGTTATTCAAATATTAAAAAAAAATGTTTATTTAAATAGGCGATTAGCACACTGCCCCGCATCACGGAGCGTAATGCGCGGCGACGGAGCTCTGGTGATCTGCAACACTGCGCGGGAACGCGTTTTCTATGTGTTGGACTACGCGTGTTTTCTATACAAACACAGATACTTGCGAACAACGTGTGAACACGCACTCCCGCGCCACGCTCCGTGATGCGGGGCAGTGTGCCAATCGCCTTATAATAATTTTAGTCATGTTGAGCGTCCAAATTAGTACTTAAGCTATTTTCAACTTCTCTGTATTCCGTTGTGGTTTCAGTTTCTTCACCATATATGTAGTATAGGTGTATCGCTTCCGCAAGACTTTTTGTGTTATTTAAATAGTAGAAACAGTCTTCATCTACACCGTTGTAGTAAATTATATCTGGAAATGTATTAATATAATATCACGCCTGTATTCCCCGAAGGGTTAGGCAGAGGTGTACCAATGTACACCCACAGTTCGCCGATATGTTTTAGGTCCCATGTAATAGGGGGCGAGCCTATTGCCATTAACCGGGCACAAATCCAAACTCCGAGCTGCTACTGTGAATTTCATAGAAAAACCCAACAACACTTTTTGCTCGACCTGGGAATCGAACCCAGGACCTTCAGCGTAGCAGTCGTGCTTAGGACCACTAGGTTTACAAGGCAGTTTATTTTTTTTCTTTTGTTTATTCAATTTTTATTTAACGCTTACCATTGGCTGTTGGATCCCCGTATATGATTTTTGTTCCGTTAGGTTGATGCAAACAATTATGTAAGTGAACTTGACAGACGTTCTTAAAGCTAAGTAGACCACAGTTTTTTACAAACGCGCAGACTGTTTCCAATTCGTGTCTGAAATGTCAAGAAAGGTTATAGGTAAAATGGAATGTATAATGGTGGGTCCACACGACACAGACTTTTGTCTGTACAGACATCTGCACAGACTATAAAGTCTGAGTAAAAATTTTTACTCAGAGGTCTTTACCAAATGTCTGTGCAGACTTTTCATCACTTCAGACTTCGATTTTAATGAATAAATTAAGTAATTAATTAAATAATCATGAGTTTTGCTCCGACAATCGTACAGACATGTACGCAGACTTCCGACTTTTCTGATACACCGACATTTGGTCTGTACTGATTTGTTGTACAGACAAAATTCTAAAGAAGTCTGTGTTAAGTCTGTGTCGTGTGGACCCACCATAAGGTTGCAGGCGTAAATCGGGACGAAACTTTAAAAGGATTCCCTTTCAGAGGAGAAGTGCCTAAGAATAGGTGTGAACCACTTTTAGTACTGAATATATTGTACAGTATACATACATACCATCACGTATAGTCTCCAAAAGGTTAGGCAGAGGTGTACCAATGTACACCCACAGTTCGCCGGTATGTTCAAGTCTCACGTAATAGGGAGTGAGCCTAATGTCAATGAGTGAATGAAAAGAGTGTCCATGGAGTTTCTTGCTCGTTATTCTCCATAGAGACCTACGTTTTGGAACGAGCAACTAGCTTCAATATTAAACTGTAACTTCTTGACAATTCAAAAGTGCCTGTAAATGGTCTAATTGAAATAAATGTTTTGACTTTGACTTTGAATATTGATTGATTTCAAAGTAATTTTAGTAGTAGTAGGAGCTCTTTCACAAAGTGCTCTACGGGGAATATTATTATACTACCGCCATACTTGTTTCTATCGTAAACCAACGTTTCTGTGTTCCGGTTTGATGGGTATGGGTGGGACTTCAAATTTGTCTCTGGGTTGTCAACACATTTGCAAGGCCTCTGGTATTGCAGATGTCTATAGGCAGCGGTAACCACTTAACATCAGATGGGCCGTGGGCTTGTTTGCCATCCAACTTTTTTTTGTAAAATGGACTAGTTACCTCCTTAATGGTGGGTCCACACGACACAGACTTAACACAGACTTCTATAGAATTTTGTCTGTACAACAGATCAGTACAGACAAATGTCGGTGTATCAGAAAAGTCGGAAGTCTGCGTACATGTCTGTACGATTGTCGGAGCAAAACTCATGATTATTGAATTACTTAATTTATTCATTAAAATCGAAGTCTGAACTGATGAAAAATCTGCACAGACATTTGGTAAAGTAAAAATTTTTACTCAGACTTTATAGTCTGTGCAGATGTCTGTACAGACAAAAGTCTGTGTCGTGTGGACCCACCATAACACAATTATTTTCTAGGAAAAACGAGAATTAAACAAAACTTACTCCTGTGTCAGACAATAAAAGTGAGGAGCATAACAAATTTTTGGGTCGTCAAAAGGAAGAGGTTTTTTGAAATCCTCCATAGAGAACGGTTCGGGTTTCTGAAAAAGTTTTATTGTCTCTCTTTCTTTCATTCTTCTCGGAGCCTTTGATAAACAAATATCAACTGAAACAAAAAAAAAAGTAATTAAGTAAATGTTCTAAAAAAAAAGACGGGTTGCACTCTGGGAGTGCCGGCAGAAGTGAAAACGCTAAAGACGTACACAAATATGACAATTCGCTGACGCGTCATATTTGTGTACGATAAATTCGTAAAATTTCGATCAGGTCACGTGTCCTGACGCGAGTTTAAAATTTTTTACCCATTCCAAAACAAGTGCACAACGCCGCTTACGAATTTTCGATCAGGGTCACGTGTCCTGACGCGAGTTTAAAATTTTTTACCCATTCCAAAAAAAGTGCACAACGCCGCTAAAGAAGTTTTCACTTCAAAAAAGTGAAAATAAACTTTTAAGTACCGTAAATCAAACCCATTATTTTGTAACATTATATTTAGGTATATGATATAAAATTTTGTCGCGCGAATATAATTATCTCGACACATATCTGAGTATAAATTTACACAAGAAAATATAGAAAAAAAAAGAAAAATCAGATCAGTTTAAATGTAAACACGTGTATAATATTTCAATTATATATTTAGTTCCATCGAAACAAATACATTTTTCAATAATTTTTCATTATTCCAAATACAATAATTTTAATATTTTAAGCTGATTAAGTTTTGGATCTGATTCAACTGATATTGCTGAATATTGAAATAAGTAACGACGAACGAGCAACTATTTAAAAAAATCGGGTGATCAAAATCAGAACATTATCAAATACTAATTAATTAATTCTACTAAAACCAATCAGCTCAATTTTATTTTCAAAATTGAATCAATCAATCTCAATTTGAATCTCAATTTGAATTTTGCGAAAACTATCAACTCAAAATTTCTCAATAAATAAATTAAGTCAGTATTTTTTTTGGAATCAAATGAGCATTTAATAAAAATAAAAAAACAATTAACTGATTATGCGGTCTATAAAAATAATATAATTTAATCGCCTTACCAAATACAAAAATCGATATAAAAACGAAATTCTTCCACATTATTATTAATTTATAAGACGTTATGTATCTTCGAAGATAAAAGGCGAAGTAAAGAACAGTTCATTAAGACGATAATGAACTTCTGACTCCGAACTTCGTGATAAGTTTTAATTAGATCAAGATAATGGAGTACCTACTTCGTTCAATCTTCAATCCGTTTCTTCATACTTTTCCTTGATCGTAAAAATAAATGTAAATTAAAGAGTGATATGAGCCTTTTTTTTAGACGGGAAATCATCAAATAACTTCCCCCGCCCTGGGCGGGGCTGGAGGGAGTGTCGGACTTTTACTGACTAAAACCCGTCTATGTTCCTTCATAATATGCCCTTTGCGTTCCGGGGGCGCGGTATTTCTTTCGAACAACCCAAAGCCCCGGCAGGCATTGGCTCTCAGTGGCCCCTTCCAAGTTTGCTGACATCTCTTTGGGGCGCGCGTGGAACACGAACGCGCCGTCGACACGGTCTGTCGCTAGTTAGTTAACGTACGGACGGTGAGCTACCCATTGCTCACCGCCCACAGACCCGCGTCTACGGTGGCCGGGAGTCGTCTCGTGGCTCCCGACGCCCGGAGCGTCTACCGCGGAGTGATATGAGCCTGACAATGGAGCAATGGAGACGGGTATGCTTGGGACCTCTTTGTGAGATCGAATCAGAAATGAGGAGATCCGCAGAAGAACTACGGTCTCCAAATTGCGAATCTCAAGTGGCAATGAGCAGAGCACTTCATTGAGCGGGCAACCGTTGGGGTCGTAAGGCTCTCGCGTAGCCACGAGACGACTCCCGGCCATTTAAAATTATTCAGCTTTAAATATTCTAAATCATTATAGCTACTTCGATAAGTACATAATTGTACAATAGTTTTGAAATAACTTCTTCGATAAATGGATAAAAAAATTGCGTGTGTTACTTTGACTCAACTCATTCCAATTGTTATACATTCGGTCACACAATAATCCAACCTTAACTGGACTTCCAATACATGTGACTGCTATTGTAATTAATTTTAAAGTCGCTTCTACATCTACGAGTACCTATGTCAATTCGCGCAATTAATATAAATAATTGTATAACTTTTCAATTATAATTTAAAAAAAAATATACCATCACGCCTGTATTCCCCGAAGGGTTAGGCAGAGGTGTACCAATGTATACTCACAGTTCGCCGGTATATTTAGGTCCCATGTAATAGGGGGCGAGCCTATTGCCATTAACCGGGCACAAATCCAAACTCCGAGCTGCTACTGAGAATTTCATAGAAAATCCCAATAACACTTTTTGCTCGACCTAGGAATCGAACCCGGGACCCCTTATACAGCAGTTGCGTTTGCGACCACGAGACCAACGGGGCAGTTATTATAATTTTTGTATGGGTATAAAGTTATTAAGAATTGTTATGTTCTAATTTTAATTTATTATCTTTAATTGTAATTTATCTTTGTTTGTTTCCTATGTTGCTTTAAGCCTATTGTAATACCTTTATTGACATTATGGTATGTAAATCTATACTAATATTATAAAGAGGTAACATTTGTTTGTAAGTTTGTAAGTTTGTAAGTTTGTATGTAGGGGGTAATCTCTGGAAGTAATGAACCAATTTTAAAAATTGTTTCACTGTTAGAAAGCTACATTATTCGTGAGTGCTATAGGCTATATAACATCACGCTACGACCAATTGGAGCGGAGCATCAATGAAAAATGTGGCAAAAACGGGGAAAAAATATTCTTTTTTAGGGCTTTTGTTGCGTGCGCTGCGTAAACGGTTAAAGTTACGCAAAAATAATGTATCAGAGAATCCTGTTCCTCTTAAAATATTCTAAAAAAAAGTCCGCGGTAGTACATGCCTAACTTTAAAGGTTGACTCAGTATAGCCATTTTTATGGGCAGACAATTTGTTTTAAAATAATGCATTATTTGCGAAGGTGTTTTTATAAACATAGTATTAATCCTTATCAACATAAATACGTTATTCATCACAAGTGTTTAATTTTGAACAAAATTGCCCTTTACATCATTTAATTTCAATAAATATCTTAAGAGATATCACAGTTTTAAAATAACTTCGCAGCAAAATAATGACTCTGCGTGACATTCCGTAGCCTTTACCTCAGTTGCCTCAGAATAACAGATTATAGGCTACATAACATCGCGCTTTGAGCCACGGGAACGGAAAAGTAACCAAAATCCTAACGTAACGCGGGTGATACCGCGGGGCACAAGGGGGTAATCTCTGGATCTACTGAATCGATTTTAAAAAATATTTTACCCATAGAAAATATGTTATATGTAAGTGTTATAAGGTATTTTACATCTCGCTATGACACACGGGAGCGGTAACCCGAGACGTATCCTAGAGGGTGAAATAAGCCACGCGAACGAAGTCGCGGGCAACAGCTAGTAAATGAATATAAATACATATAAACACATCAATCATGAAAATTCTGACCCTACATGGAACAGAAACGAATGAACGAAATGAAAAGATTGAACTATGAACGGAAGACATGTAATTGGCAATCTGCGCACACGATACATTAACAATAAATGCTACAGGACACGGCAGTTTGGTTGGCAATAATTAATTAAAATTACCCATTCATTAATGTGACCGTGTCAGTTGAGATGTGTCCGGTACTTATTGCATGTACTTATGGTACCGTACATAGTACGCATCGCCTTGTCAAGCGTTATTTTTTTTATATGATTGAATGGCAAGCTAGCCGTCCATCGACCTGATGTTAAATGGTCACCACTACCTATAGACATCTGCAATACCAGAGGCCTTGCAAATGCGTTGCCATCCCAGACACAAAGTTTAAATGAGGTATATGTTTGTAATTAGGTAAGTATAGCGGAAGTAAATTATGGTTATCAATAGATTTTAGTAACAACTGCGTTTTAATAAACCTTATTACCTTGTCTTAACTTATGGTGGGTCCACACGATACAGACTTTTGTCTGTAAGTACAGATATCTGCACAGACTATAAAGTCTGAGTAAAAATTTTTACTCAGAGGTCTTTACCAAATGTCTGTGCAGACTTTTCATCAGTTCAGACTTCGATTTTAATGAATAAATTAAGTAATTCAATAATCATGAGTTTTGCTCCGACAATCGTACAGACATGTACGCAGACTTCTGACTTTTCTGATACACCGACATTTGTCTGTACTGATTCGTTGTACAGACAAAATTCTATAGAAGTCTGTGTTAAGTCTGTGTCGTGTGGACCCACCATTACGTTAGATCCCACTGTTCAATAGAGAGGTGACTACAATTTCCGTAGATTTCGTTATTTGAGGGGGAAAAAAACCTATCTTAAAAATAGCTGAAATCAATTTAATAGCCGATTCTGAGCAAACTACCTTCACGGTTTGCGTTAAATATGTTACACGCTGTGCAAGTGGGTACATTGTTCAAGACAAATGACCTAGAATCTAGATCATACAGGTACATCGAAGCCTATAAGCATAGGTACTAGAGCGTGTTGGGAATCAATGCTGTATTTCTGTATTATCAAGATGGAAATCCCACGGGATGCTTATGTGGACGATCAATACAGCAAATGTCAATACAATTAACAATAACAGAAGATCCATTGAGTACGAAGAGGTCCCATGGCGATACTAAACTGTTTATGTTTTGTAGAACTTTGCCTATATGCTTGTTTGTTATGTATTTTGGATATATACTATAAGGGTCACTTTTCACAGAAATGTGTCAGAATATCGTTGTTATTTACTATACGAAAAGGTGTACGTTGAGTTCAGAGTCAAAATTGCGATGTTGACGTGCTATTATGTAAAAAAAATATCTAGGTGAATTTTGGTGCAGTGAAAATGTACTAAGCTATCGCTCCATCGATATTAAACACATATTATTGACAGCATTTCTGCTAAATTCACCGAATGAGATTTTCACAGAATCGACCAGCAGATCATAGTAAAACCCAGGTTTAAAAAACGAACGACCTAATTAAAAAATAATACTAGTAGTCAGTAAAGAAGAAACAAATTATGAATACATATGGTGCAAATGGGAAATTTCAACTATTCTTAATAATTATTAAGAATAGTCGAAACTCCCCGCTTTTTGCCGCAGTCGAGATTGCCTCGCTGCACATTACGTTTATTTCTCAGCTCAATTATACAGCTTTCTCACAGCTTTAAGGGTGTGTAGACAGTATAATGGCTTAATTCAATTTCAACTCGATACCTCAACGCGTTCCCGAGATAAAGGGTGGTGACAGACAGACATACAGTCGGGCGAACCACAAAGTGATCCTATAAGGGTTCCGTTTTTTCCTTCTGAGATACGAAACCCTAAAAATACAACAGTCATACCGGTAGCACCAACTGACAGGAACCAAATAAAGAAATATTCCCACATCAAAAATCCATGAGAGAATTTCTGAATACCTCACTCCAGTTTCAAAGAAATACATCGATCCAGCTTTACCACATCCAAACAATACGTTTTCCTGACTCTGGACCATCATTGTGACGGCGACCCACATTCGAACGATTGTGCATTCATTCCGATGCACCAATTGAGAGACTCATTGTTGGCACACTGTACTAGAGAATTTAATAGCCATCTCTGATTTAACGAACGTTTTTATTTCAACTGGAGGATTTTGTTTTGTGAGTTTTTCGTGGATAAACTTTTTTTTTAATGAGTTCTTCCGCTCTGGGCGTAGCGAAAGGGAATGTCAGACTCTTACTGACTAAAACCCATCCGTGTTCCTTCTTATTCCTGTGCGTTCCAGGACCGCAGTGACTCTTTTGGATCAATTCCGTAACCCTGTGCCTACCTCATGTCTCTGGATACAAAACTTCATTCCTAATCTCCTGAATAGAGACAAAACCCATTGAAGAGGTTGTGAATTCAAATTTGGAACAATGAAGACGTCAAAATAACGACTTCTCCGGATGACCTCATTCACAAGGAGCTCTACCACTACTAATGCTCTATTACGACTGGACTACACCACAAACGCGCCCGCAACCCAATCAGTACCGCAACCAAGACCGCGACTGCAGAAACTGACCGCGTCCGCAACTATGAACACGACCGGGACTACGACCACGACCACGACCGCGACTACGCTCGCAAGTCGTCCGCTGTAATGTGACACAATATCGCTGTTATTTACTATAAGAAAAGGTGTACGTTGAGTTCAGAGACAAAATTGCGATGTTGAAGTGCTATTATGTAAAAAAATTATCTAGGTCAATTTTGGTGAAGTGAAAATGTACTAAGCTAACATAATTATTATACACCATCACGCCTGTATTCCCCGAAGTGTTAGGCAGAGGTGTACCAATGTACACCCACAGTTCGCCGGTGTATTTAGGTCCCATGTAATAGGGGTCCCATGTAACACATAATTATTATTGACAGCATTTCAGCTAAATTCATCGAATGAGATTTTTACAGAATAGACCAGCAGATCCTAATAAAAACCATTTTAATTTTGTCACTAAATCAAGAAGTTCAATGATAAACATCTATTTCTAAATGTTCATCTCTAGATAATTTTGTTAGAAGCTTATATTTTAGATCTAACAAAACTAAATGGATTCCGAGAAAAAAAGCACTGAAATGGTAATGGCACCTTTTAAATTCCAGACATTCAATAAAAATATTTTATTTCAATGTTTTTGTTTGGAAACCATTTTAATGGAGATGAGGTCAACAAGATAGCAAGTAAACAAACTACACAATAATCCGAGCGGCGCTGTAAGTGCTAACTGAGGGATTTTGTTCAATTAAGTTTAACGAGTATCTGTGATAGCTATCTGCTGACATTTCTAACTGCTTCTTTTATATTGCCCATCGGCTACTCTTTGCGAAATGGACACAATATTGTAGTTGATATACGAAAAATCTTTTGGATACTGGTGTTTTGCCAAACGTGACGAAAATTTTAAATTAGCATTGGTTTAAAGCGACAGTTGTATATTATAGAATTGGTAAGTTACAAATTATAAAATGTATGTTTATTTAACAAGATCAGCAGTGAACCTAACCTAAAACTTCCCACATTTTTCTCAACTGATTTATTTATTTTATTTTTCTGACTTATATAAGTATAGTTTCTTCACGATGTGTTCCTTCACCGATGTCAGCGATGTCCAAGATAAATTTAGTCTACCTACATAACTTTTTTTGGTGCGTGGTGGAAATCCTCATGAACTTCCTCCGTCATGGGGGTGACGGTGGAGCATGCCGGCCTCTTACCTAACCACGGCGGTGTTCCACCTCTGCCCATGGCTGGAGCAACGGGATTCGCATAAGCATTCACCCAATTATGTTTTTTTTACTCCTCCGCTAATCTTTTTTAATTAATTTCGTTGCGGGATCCAAGACAGTTGAATCGTTTTTCCGGGACTCGTCGAGCTTCATTGCCTCGGCGCTTTTCTTGTGGTCGCCACTGTTGATTCTGGCTTACAGAAGTTGCAGTGGTTTGGGAACAGTTTGCCGGGCTTGTCCCATAAGCATTCACCGCTCCCCCGAAAGGTCTCAACCCGCTGTCACTCAGCGGATACCTAGGAATTGAAAAAGTCACATTGGTACTTGCCCGGAATAGAACAATCCACATAGAGGAATAATTACAACATTAGTATTAGTAACTTCTATAAAATGTAAGAATGTTCTTGAAACCACTAAAATGCCTGTTCACATCTAAAACAAAGTAAATGAACTGTACAGATGATTATTGGCTAAGCCATTTCTAGGTCAATGGGTAACAAAGCTTAATTAATTTCCATCTTAGCCGCTGGTAGCTTTTCCGTTGAACGCGGAGATTAGGCCGATAATCTCTCATCTGAACGAAAGCCTTTATTAATCCTTACTAAGGAGCTTTTGTAAATAGAGATATTGACTTCGTATTGGGGATGAGGCAAGGTTTAGTTATAACATACCATCACGCCTGTATTCCCTGAAGGTTAGGCAGAGATGTACCGATGTACACCCAAAGTTCGCTGGTATGTTTAGGTCCTATGTAATAGGTAATAGGTATTAAACTAGTCAGTTAGTGGTAGTTAGGTGGGTGTATGTAATACGGGTGCGGCTTTTGTTATTAACCGGGCACAGCAGTGTCATTCTATGCGGTAATTCCACCGTCACTTCGACGCTCACTTCGCACTTCAAAGTGTCAAATAAATCAATGTCATTTGAATTTGATTGAATATTATTTTGATGTCATTGAATAGCGACTTGAGATGCGAGTTCATGTCTGAATTTTACAGAATCGACGTACAGATCCTAACTCCGAGCTGCTACTGAGAATTTCATAGAAAAACTCAGAAGCACTTTTTGTTTGACCTGGGAATCGAACCAACGATTTCTAGCGTAGCAGTCGCGTTTAGGACCACTAGGCTATCGAGGCAGTTTTAGTAATATAGCATGAATATACATATAATTCTGTAGATATAAATCCAGATTTAATCGCAGAAAAGGCAGCCTCTGATTTAAAATTTTGAATAAGATAGGGATTTTTTGGGATTACGGATTCAAAAGGAACCTTATTACAAAACCTAGGTTCGTCTGTATCTTAATTAAACCGTATTATCCAGCTAATTCTATACACAAAGTACGTGCGCATACTTGCGGATATTTGAACGTTGTGTGTAATGTAATTCTCCAGACCGATTCCGGCCACGGCGGCTAACCTTAATGCAGAGTAGCCTCGTACGCAGGAGATATTATAGTGCACAAGTGTGTGCGCAAACACAGGTGCACTCCCTCTTCCCTAACTCTCATATCCCGATGGGACGGCAATCCGACACGACCGGAGAGAGATCAGGCGCAGGACCAACGGCTTTACGTGCTTTCCGAGGCACGGGGGTGTCACACCACCAACTTCCAAACTCCGGGCTGCTACTGAGAAATTCCTAATGGAAAAACCCAATAACACTTTTTGCCCGACCTGGGAATCGAACCCGGGACCCCTTGCTCAGCAGTCGCGCTTGCGATCACGAGACCAACGGGGCAGTCAAACGTTGTAAGAACGTTGAAGAACGTTGTAAGATAACAGCTATAGGTAATATTAAAGCAATACCTATTAAAGATGCTTTTCAGTGGTTCGAAAGAAAAATAAGTAACTTTTGACACCACATCATAGTATTTTCTAATGGGATATATGGCAGCCGATCGCTCTGGTACTAAGCCAACCGTACCACTAATTGGGTACTTTTTTATATGTAGATGGGAAATCATCAAATAACTTCCCCCGCCCTGGGCGGGGCGGGGGGGAGTGTCAGACTTTTACTGACTAAAACCCGTCTATGTTCCTTCATGTGCCCTTTGCGTTCCGGGGGCGCGGTATCTCTTTCGAACAACCCGCAGCCCTGGCAGGCATCGGCCCTTAGTGGCCCCTTCCAAGTTTGCTGACATCTCTTTGAGGCGCGCGTGGAACACGAACGCGCCGTCGACACGGTACTAATTAGGTACTTGACACCACCATTCGACTGACATAGTTTTTATGAGCTGTTTTAAAGCAATTCCCCCATAGACTTTGTAATTTTTTTTTCGACTTGTTTAACTATTTATTGATTTCAAAGCAATTAAAAGTATTTATAACTTTAATTTTCTGACTATCTGAACGATTTATTGTGTCATTAAAATAAATGCTTTGACTTTGATTTTTAAATACCTTATCCGATCTCCACACGGGCAAAACCGCAGGATAAAAAGTAAGATCGTAGTATCGAGACCACTTCACACTATTCTATACTACTAAGTAACCTATTATTCCTCCAAAGTACGGCGCAAAAGACAAAGGCAATTAGCTCTAGTATCGTCGGTCGATAATTGGATGGCATCGACGAAGTTAATCTCACTTGTGATTGCTGTAACCAATTGAACCACTGGCTAGAACGTAATCTAGGATTTAAATTGTGATAGCTGGATTGAATTCTGGGTTTCAATGATGGAACCCATTGCTGAGCACCAGACAAATCAAAGTCTTTCAATTAGACCATTTATAGGCACTTTTGCATTCTCAAGGAGTCTGAATGACAGTAAACTAAAAATTGCCCCGTTGGACTCATGTTGGCAAGCGCGAATGATGAACGAGGGGGACCTGGATTCATTACCCTGGTCGTGCAAAAAGTATTATTGAATTTTTCGATTAGAACCTTCTCAGTCTGGAGCTTGGAAGTTGATGTCACACCAGTACCTCGGAAAGCGCGTAAAGCCGTTAGTCCCGGCTGTCATTCATAGATCTTTGACAGTCATTAAGGATAGTCAGAAGCCTTAAAGTCTGACAACCAGTCTTACCAAGAGGTAACGAGTTGCCCAGAGTAACACAAAGAAGAATTACATAAAACAAAAAAAAAAAGAAGAAAATCACAAGATTGATCTCTACTTCATTTTATAAACCAGTTTGACGATTCTCACAAAATGCAAGCTCATACAAGATAAAAAGTGTATGAAGCGTAGCTCAACTATCGTCCAAAGAACTAAATCTGATTCCCTTAATTGAACCCTCTTAGAGTTAGTGCAGACAGAGAAACATTACGCTTGAACGGTTTTTTGATAATGAATTAAAACTTCACAGAAATAGAACTGAAAATTGCATGCAATACGTTAATGCCACGCGGAATTATATTTTGCACGCAATTTTCAACTGCAATCAACAACAACGGCAGGGTTCACGCAGCGGCTGAGTGAACATTTGTATGGCTTATAGATAGTTGTTCCGAGTCTGATTGTTTTTGGATGTAAGTTTAATTATGTTAGTAAATCATCATCATCTGCCTAGCCTGTTCCCAACTATGTTGGGTTCGGCTTCCAGTCGAACCCGATGCAGCTGAATATCAGTATTTTACATGGAGCGACTGCCTATCAGACCTCCACAACCTAGTAATGGGTAATACGATACCCCTTGGTAAGACTGGTTGTCAGACTTTCTGGCTTCTGACTAACAGTAACGACTGTCAAAGATCTACAAATGACAGCCGGGACCAACGGCTTTTACGTGCTTTCCGAGGCACGGAGGAAACTCCAATAGGCTCGCCCCCTATTACATGGGACCTAAATATACCGGCGAACTGTGGGTGTACATGTACATTGGTACACCTCTGCCTAACCTTTCGGGGAAAACAGGCGTGATGGTGGAGGAAACTCGCTATGGTAAATGGTCACCCATCCACAAACCAATCTCGGCAAGCGTGGCTTAACCCGGAAGATCAGTCTATGCGGCTGTAATTATTTAGCCACGAGCTCCTCGTAATTATGTTAGTAGTACACCCACGAAATAGGAGAAACTTATTGAAAGGGCAGTGTGTGCAGAATGAATTATGACAGATGCGCCAGGACCATTTCTGACATTTAACTCCTCCAAGCAAGACACGTTAAGGAACTACGTACCAAAAAAACACACTAACGGCTTAAGGACTTTGTTCCCCATGTCTAGGCTGAACCTTAGTCTGCATCCACTCTTTACAACTACATCGTTCACATTTCATTTTACTAACCGAGAGAGGTTCGATTTCTCCCCACTATTTACGGCTATTGCGAAATCGGAGGGTTCAAGTGGGCGCTTATTTATGAAATTGAATAGGAGTCTGAAATAGCTGCCTGAATAATATTCGGAACGTTTTTAGTGCGAATGTTTCCTGTTTTTTATTATTACTTAGTAGAGAGCTTTTTAGTACCCGATTGACCAAAAAAGGAGTGTAATGTTTTGAGAGTTGTGAGGGTGTGTGTGTGTATGTATGTTTTATGTTGGTTTTTGATTGTAGATGAATGAAAAGATGAAAGTAGATTGTGTAAAAAAAAAAAAAGTGATATTCAATTTTTCAACAGATAAAATGACAGAAATAAAATTGACTATCTGTCTATCTGCTTGTCTCAGCTAACCTTAGAAACGGCTAGATCAGATAGATAGATAGATAGTAACGGGATTTTCACTAACTGCGGTGTTATAAGGAGTAAAAACGAACCAATTCTTTTTTGTTAAATTCTTTAAACGAAATAACTGCTGTGTGATTCTGTAAGACCTCGTTCTAAACTTCGAATCTGAATCCGCTGTGACTTTCTTGATTGGCATTCTAAAAACTCGGTTGATAATTCGAATTTACACTAGCGCCACTCTTGCAAGCACACGCTCGTTGACACCAGCGAGTTGAACTAAAGATAAAGTATAAGATCACGTAAGAAGTGCCATTCTATACGGTAATTCCACCGTCACTTCGAAGCTCACTTCGCACTTCAAAGTGTCAAATAAATCAATGTAATTTTGAACGTGAGGGTGAATAGCGCCTTGAGATGCGAGTTCATGACAGAATTTTACAGAATCGACGTACTGGTAACAGGCAGTATAGCAATAAAACTATTCAGTCTTTATACTAAAAGATACATTGCATAAACCGTCTTCAAAAAGATAAGCAATTGATCGCAACTCGCATTTATTTCTTAAGTAAATGTGGCCCGGGAAATACGAGCAACGCGCTCGAAAGAGCATAATAAGGTAATAACCTGGAGCATTACTTCAAAGCCGACCCCATTCAATGGACCGAATACCCAATAATTGCACATCATTATATTTCTCAATAACATTGCAAATAATTTAAATACACTTTATATTTAAACACTTGTATTTAATAGTAATTTAAATAGACTTTGTATTTAAATGATTTGCAATATTATACATGGATCGGAATTTTCTTTGTAATTATAATGTAGGTAGGTACTGTTTAATTTGCGTTAGGTTGAGTTTATCAATATGCTAGTTTCTCCCCTTGACTTTGTCCACGTAAATATCAGTTTTTGCGAACGCAGATGAAGTGGTGGAATAAAAAGTAGCCTGTGTCCTTTCTTGGATTTCAAAGTTACCCTGTACCCAATTTCATCAAAATCTATTCAGTAGTTTAGTCGTAAACCATAACAGACAGACTGTTACTTTCGCAATTTATAATTTTGTCTAGCTGTATAATCCGCGTTGTGACTCGCGTTCTGTCACGCCTTTGGTTACTGCTTTGGTTGAATCGTGATGTTCTATTCGTATAAACCTTCCTCTTAAATCACTCTATCTATTGATCTAAGCGTACAGCCCTTTGTTCGCTTAAACGACGACAAGCGATTTTATTTTATACTATGTAGATATCTGAATTATAATGCAGTTTCCCTTGCATGTGTCATTCAGAGGCTGAATTAATAACATCTAGTAGTTACATACATATACTCACGCCGTCACGCGGTTTTTCCGCGAAGGTAGACAGAAACCACAGAACGCCACCTGCTACGATCCTTACATACTCCTTTCGCCTCATCCATGTTCATACATCTGGTCATACAAGCACGCCGGTTACGAGTACTGAATCAATTTCCAATAATAATATCTACGAAGGTTTATGACCCGTTTTAGTAAATGTTTATTTCTCTAATTTACTGATTGCACAAAATGGCCGCGCTGGGATTATATTGTTCACCCGTGGGTAGCGTGGCCGGCCTACAAATAATATTGAACGTCGATACCGAATCCGCTTACCAATTTATTATTGTGGTTTGTAGGTATTATAATATTAGTGACTCGGAGATTGATTAGAAAGAAACCTTTGCCATTATGTACATGCCAGAAAAATGAAGTAAAGAAAAGTACTAGTAGCATGTTTCTACTATTGTTTTCCATTTGAAATAGTTTCAAGGTGTTTTAAAATAATATTAATAATACCAGCTTGTTATTGTCCCATTGCAGGGCTAAGGTCACTTCTTATACAGAGAAGGTACGAACATTGATCACCACTCTTGCTCAAGGCGGATTGGCAATTTCATACTTATGTCATTGTAAGTCCTCTTTTCCTCACGATGTTTTCCTTCACTGATGTCAGAGATTTTCAAGATAAACTTATATTGAAAAAGTCATAATGTTGCTTGCCCTGTGTCGAACTCGTAACTTCTTGTGTTTCACATTATTACGCTAATTGTATCATCATCATCATCATCAGCCTATCGCAGTCCACTACTGGACATAGGCCTCTCCCAAGGCGCGCCACTGAGCCCGATCTTCAGCTCTCCGCATCCAGTTACTGCCAGCCGCCTTGAAGCAAATTGTATGTCAACGTGCAAATGTAGAATTAAATTATTTTTACACGATAAACCCATCGCGAATTTGACAAAACATAGGCTATACATTAAAACACCTTTTGAACCAGACAAAGCTTTCTTTCACACTCAAACATTTTTGATATACAAACGTGTCCCCGAATAGCTAATGTAGAGAAACTTGAAACTGAAACTGTAAAACAAAACTTGAAATCGAAAAAGACTTGTAAATGAGTTTGCGACAGCCAACACCTGACGATTCTCGGGAGCTATTGAATAAAATTATGTTTAATTCGAAGTTCTGCTTTCATTTAGATTTGAGTAGAAGAATAATAGTGACCTATGTGGTTGACAATGTAACAAAACTGAAGGTTAATTCTGTTAATTAAAAACGTTAAAAATGTAGTCGCAATCTCATCTCAGCGACAGTCAATTTCAGAGAGTGTATGTAAATTAGAGGTATTTTTGACAGATTGCCACTGAGATTAAATTGCGATCGTTCGTAAAAGTTATTTGGCTTGCCTCTTAGTCGTACTTGGAGGGTTCCATCGAAAAAGGAAATACATTATTTTAGTTACTTGCCCTAGGCTGTGTTATTTATTGAGTTTTGACATTAGGAATTTCTCAGTAGCTGACCGGCGTTTGGAGTCGGAGGTATGATACACACCAGCCGTTGGTCCTGCGCCTGATCTATCCTCGGTCGTTTTGGGTTGATGTTTGATTGGACTATGAGAGTGAGAGTGAGTGAGATACGGAGTGCCCTATGTTTGCGCACAGTAGGTTTTTCTTTCATATTTCAGAGTTAGTGCCTTAACAAAAGTTGTCCAAATTCATGAGTACTTCGAACGCCTGAAATATCAAAACAGAATTAAAATTTAACCTGTATATAAAGGCACAAGGTCTTTATTTGGGCAACTACCCATTAGTAAAATTCAAAAAGCTTTTACAGACTTTATTGTCATCTGCAAATAAACAATCGGGAAGTCCAATTATTCTGTTCGATGTACCGGAGCTCTTATAAGCGTATATTGCATGCAATTTCAGGCTCTACTTCCCATAAAGGTGTGCTGGAAAAATGAGGTAGGTGCTTTTATATACCCGGTTTATAGGAAAATCGAGTGAAGAGTATATTAATTCTATATGAATAGTGATAGACATAATTCTATTATTAGAAATAGGAATAAACTAGCTTCTGCTCGCGACTTCAAATTTGATTTATTAACCAAACATTTCTCCAAGTATGTGTTATTCGGCGGCGGCGAACTCTCGCGTCCGGAAATGGTTCGGGCCATGGTCCGGAGCGAGAGGGAATGGGAAGCAGTCACATCCTTCTGCGAAGCTGTAATGCTAGAGAAGGAGGTGGCAGGACGGGAGAGGGAGAGAAGATTCTCTCGTCCCAGCAGCCGCCGCGGGAAACGCTCCGGGCGTTGGGAGCCACGAGACGACTCCCGGCTACCGTAGACGCGGGTCTGTGGACGGTGAGCAATGGGTAGCTCACCGTCCGTACGTTCACTAACTAACGACAGACCGTGTCGACGGCGCGTTCGTGTTCCACGCGCGCCTCAAAGAGATGTCAGGAAACATTGGAAGGGGCCACTAAGGGCCGATGCCTGCCGGGGCTGCGGGTTGTTCAAAAGAGATACCGCGCCCCCGGAACGCCAAGGGCACATGAAGGAACATGGATGGGTTATAGTCAGTAAAATTCTAACACTAAGGGCACGAGAAGCCATTTGATGATTTCCCATCGGTAAAAAAAAGGTAGGTCGGTAGTAAGAGTTGTCTCATTTTTCTCTTTTCTATACTTTTCATTAGATATGTATGTATTTTATATGTAGGTATATAGTTGTATATTTATGTATGTATGTATGTATGTATGTGTGTATGTATTTTTATGTATGTATATTTGTTTTATATTCGGTATTAGGAATCATTTAAATTATTAAGTCATTGTTAGGTATAGTCATTTTCAAGAGTATTAAAATTATTTTGTACTTGTGTACATTTAATTTTGTTTACTCTCGTACAATAATTTGCACCTGCTGTGTTATCTCTTCACCACCTTTGGTTGACTGGTAGAGAATGCCTAAGGCATTAAGTCCGCCTTTGTACTTTTTTTTTGTGCATAAAGTTTAAATAAATAAATAAATAAATAAAAAAAAAACTGCGGGACTGCGTCCCCTAAAAATAGCCACAATGGCCGATCTTACGCTGCCCGCATTCAGGATATTACGTAGACACAACTAACAAGTTGCCATGACAGCCGTAATTAGCAATTTGTAATCTAACCACGGCCCTTTAAAGCCATCGAGTCATACGATATTACTGATTAAATTAATCAATGTATGCGAATCAATGGCACGTCTAATACACAATGAACCTTTCAATGTGATCAAACATGGATTAATTACATTATAATAGAATTATTATAATGATAATGATGATGTTATTAACTTATTGTCTTCTCATTAGCGACCTACGTTTTGGAACAAGCAACTAGCTTCAGCTTTAAACTGTAACTTCTTGATAATTCAAGTGTCTTTAAATGGTCCAATTATAATAAATGCTTTAACTTTGTCTTCAAAATGTTATTATAATACTTCACTGTTTAGATAAAATTCTTGAACGGTCAAGCGTAGGTAGGTTCTTTTACTGGTTGACGATAATAATATATTTTTTTAAATTAATTCCTGCATGATAAATCTATACCAGAAGGCCAATTCCTGGAATTTGAAAACTCATCTCAGTCACAATTAATGTCAATAACTTGTTAAAAAGACGGAGGGTTCCACACTACCATATTTTACTTTTATTTATTGTTTTGTTTTTACAGCGGTCAAAGAAATATACACTCTGTAAAAATATGAACTAGTACCTTAGTTATGACAACCTACGAATACGGAATCCTAAAAATGTAACTAAATATGATGTATTTTTCACAGATTAAGACAGAGATTACAATCCGAAGGTTGTTGAAATTACGGAAATTATCCTTCTGGCTTGAAAGTTATCGGTGAAACGAGGTCATTGACTTGGAATTTAAAATTAATGAGTTCCCAAAACTTTACTTCAAATTAATACCTTTCTACATTAATTTTCAATTTTACGTAATGAGTTTCGAAATCGTTTTCTCCTTTTAGTGGAGCTTTTGTTATCTGTGAAAAGAACTACTAAATATTTCTTTTTTTTTGCCAGTTTATAAATGGCCAACTGCTAGGCAATGGCCATCACCAACTCCTTCCAAGTATTCTATTCTTTACCCACCTAAGACCAGCCCTCCCAGCTTGCGTCTAGGTCAATTTTTTCTCTTCTTGGGTCGGCCTCCATCCAATCAACATACATTTTCCACGAAGGGTAAGGCAGAGCTGTACTAATATAAACCCACATTTTGCCAGTATGTTTAGGTCCTATGTAATAGGGTCGAGCTTATTGCCTAATTCTTAGTAGCAGCTCAGCGTTAGGTTAGGTTAATCCTAACCTAACGCTGAGCTGCTACTAAGAATTGTACAGAAAAACCCAATAACACTTTGCTCGTGTACTTTGTGTCACGTTTTTCATCAATACTATCCAATTTACCATCCACTTTCTACCATATCTCCGTTCCATACTGTCTCTCTTTTCTACCATCCAAGACTAATAAAAAATATACCTTATCATTCCCTAAATCCAGGCTCAGAAGGTTTTACATTCACATTTTCATCGGCACAATTCTTTCGTGCGCATCGTTCCGTAACCATATCGTCCAATATAAAATGGCGGGTCCCGAAGCAATTTGTCGCAAATAAACTCGAAGGCTCGAGATTTAAGGAGACGATGAATAATTAACTAGCTGTGCTGATCACAGACATAATTGGATGGATTTTAGAAGCGTCACGATGTATTGAAGATTGATGACGGAAATGAAGACGAAGTTTTCTCTTGGGTTTCAGTCTTATCATGGTCGCAGTGATATACAGTTTTGTAGAAGGTATAATCATTAGGGACATTATTTAGGCTAACGCTCATCTGGCAACTGATTATTCGGGCGAATGTTATTCGGGACAAACGGTCTTTGGGCTAACGTTAGTTGGGGCGAAAGTTCTTCGAAACCCTCATTTTTATCGTTTTTGGTTAAGATTTTTTTATTCTAGACACTGAGAATAGATTGCGACTTGAATTAAAACGTCATTATAGATAGTAGAATAAAACTGGTCTTCAGTCTCTATCGATTATACAGTCATAGACAGCTCACAGACAGCTAAAGAGCCAGGTGAAGTTATTTGTTGGGTAATTCTAACTATGGGAACAAAACATCTAGTAATAGTAGGGCTCTTTGTTAAGGACCGCGTCCTGGGAAGTACTACCACCATACCTGTTTCTGCCGCAAAAGCAGTGTTGCTGTATTTCGGTTTGGGTGCCGCTGAAATTACCGGCACACAAGACATTTCAATTCTGTCACTAGGATGGTAACGCATTTGCAAGGCCTCTGGTATTGCAGACGTCTATAGGCAAAGGTGAACAATTAACATCAGGTAGGCGTCGGATTGCTTCCCATCCAGACACAGACAGACATAGTATAGTTATTTCTTGACAATTCAAAAGTGCCTGTAAATAGTCCAATTGAAATAAATGCTTTGACTTGACTCGATTTGAGTTCGTTACAATTACCCTACAGTCTAAATAACCCATGACTTTAAAATTACCTCTCTCCTATACAAAACTAAACTTCTGATAATTTTCTGTAACGCAACAAGGTTCGTTACGAGGGAATGGATTTAATTAATTATAATTTCTTCGGAATCTTTGTCGCAACTGTTATTACTTGCCGTTGTAACTGGATTAAAATTTTAATTTAGATTTTATTAAAGACAATTATGTTAAAGACGGTATCATAATGCTTGTACAGCGTAGCCTAGGGTACTGTAACTTTGAAGCTACATAAAAAGATCAGGTGGGCTAACAAGAATCGTATTCTGTTCTCAGTTTCAATTAGTCAAAAGTATCCTCTCATTTGCTTATACTTCCAGTTCGAACAAAAACTGTTATTGAGTTTTTCTATTAAATTCTCAGTAGCAGCTCGGAGTTTGGATTTGTGCCCGGTTAATTGCAATAGGCTCGCCTCCTATTACATGGGATCTAAATATACCGGCGAACTGTGGGTGTACACTTCTGCCTAACCCTTCGGGGAATACAGGCGTGATAGAAAATTTGTTTGCTTATACTTTTGCCAAGTTCTAAGGGCTCAAACACATAAACACGACACGACGTCGCATCGTGCTATGACGCGGAATTTGTATAGGTACAATTGTGGCATATCGGTGAACTGTGGGACGTGCGTTGGTACACCTCTGCCTAACCCATTCGGGGAATACAGGCGTGACAATTCTGGCAAACCTATACAAATTCCGCGTCGTAGCACTATGCGACGTTCGCGTCGTGTCGTGTTTATGTGTTTGAGCCCTAAGGGCGCGTACAATCGTGAACAATCTATACAGAATTGTCGCGTCGTAGCACGATGCGACGTCGTCGTGTTGTGTTTATGTGTAAGAACGAGCCCTTAACATTGTTTATTGTTGAAATAAGATTGCGGCGATTACATTTTGAACGCTTTTAGTTACAAGAATTCGGTTTATGCAATTAATAACATTGACTACTTTTTTTTTATTTACGGGAAATCATCAAATAACTTCCCCCGCCCTGGGCGGGGCGGGAAGGAGTGTCAGACTTTTATTGACTAAAACCCGTCTATGTTCCTTCATGTGCCCTTTGCGTTCCGGGGGCGCAGTATTTCTTTCGAACAACCCACAGCCCCGGCATACTTTGACTACTGGACTAATTTTGAAATTGTAAAATAAGACAGATGTTCCATATTATATTATATTAAATGATGCATGCCTCGTTAAAAGGTAAGGACTAGCAGATTTTTTTTACGTGATTTCAAGGTCCGTTTAAATGTTCAATAAAAAAAATATACCATCACGCCTGTATTCCCCGAAGGGTTAGGCAGAGGTGTACCAATGTACACCCACAGTTCGCCGGTATATTTTAGGTCCCATACAATAGGGGGCGAGCCTATTGCCATTAACCGGGCACAAATCCAAACTCCGAGCTGCTACTGAGAATTTCATAGAAAAACCCAATAACACTTTTTGCTCGACCCGGGAATCGAACCCAGGACCTCTAGCGTAGCAGTCGCGCTCAGGACCACTAGGCCAACGACTACTGGACTAACTTTGAAATAGATGTTCCATAATTATATTATATTAAATGATGCATGCCTCGATAAAAAAGTAAGGAGTAGCAGATTTTTTTTACGTGATTTCAAGGTACGTTTAAATGTTCAATGTTATCCCTCTTTTTACCTAAAACTATATAATATAGGCAATTTCAATTAAGAGGATTTTTAGAACGAGTAACATTTATTTTTAAATGGCAGCTGAGTTTAATAACAACAAAAAATACCAACTACCAAAAACTGGCTAGTTAGCCTGGTGGTCCTAAGTGCGACTGCTAACCTAGAGGTCTTGGGTTTGATTCCCCGGTTGAGCAAAAAGTGTTACTCAGTTTTTCCATGAAATTCTCAGTAGCAGCTTGTAGTTAGGATTTGTGCCCGGTTAATAGCAATACGCTCGCCCCATTAGACTTAAACATACCGGAAAACTATGAGTGTAGTACATTGGTACACCTCTGCATGAACCAATCGGTCAATACAGGCGTGATAGTATGTTATGTGTATGAGTTTAATAACAACAAAAAATATCCATGCTATTCTTATTTTCACATTTACTTGTTTAAATATAAATAATTTAAATTACCACATCATTACTCCGAGTATATAAAAATACGTGCTCGACAGATATGATAGATAATTTCAAAGTCTTCCTCAATGTTTTTCTTAAGGTTATCATTGAGATTATTTTCTCTTCCCGCGTTCAACGAAGGCCACACTTATTTCTGATTCGTCATGACTTTCTCAAATTGCTCACAGATGTTGTTTAGAACCCACGTGGTGGCTAAAATTAAATATTATACTTACTATATATAACATTTAAGAAAAATACGTTTTTCTTTTATGAAAATCGTCATGAATGTCCACCGCCTCAGAATTTCAGGGTCTGTCAGACTTTTACTGACTACAATTCAGTTCTTTTCCCACACGTACGGAATCCTGGGAACGTAGGCTCCATACGCGATCGAAAAAGGTAACAAAATACCTGGTCTATCTTTTACATGCTTTAGTACCTACTAATGAATAAAAACAATTTTCACTAAAGGTCCAACTTTAAAATGAATGAAAAAGGTACCTAAAAAAATCAGCTACTCTACACATTCCGATCGAATTTCAAAATACAGAAGATCAGGTGATTCTGTACGTCGATTCTGTAAAATTCTGACATGAACTCGCATCTCACGTCGCTATTCACCCTCGCTTCGCTTAAGGTTCAAAATGACATTTATTTATTTGACACTTAGAAGTGCGAAGTGAGCGTCGAAGTGACGGTGGAATTACCGTATAGAATGCCACTTCTTACGTGATCTCATACTTTATCTGTTAAAATTTCCCCGTCAATTTAGTTCAACTCGCTGACACACTCGCAAGAGTAGCGCTAGTGTAAATTCGAATAATCAATCGAGTTTTTAGGATACCAATCTAGAATGTCACAGCGGATTCAGATTCGAAGTTTAGAACGAGGTCTTACAGAATCACACAGCTAGTAAAAGTTGGGCCAGGTATTTTATTTGAATCTTGTAACCAGTATTGCCGCTATCATGCTAACAAAATCAATGGCAACAAAAATTAAAACATTAGGGTAATTTCGATTATAAGGTTTTACATACGAATAAGAACAACAGAGAATACCTTACTCTACTGTTCCGTTAGTCAAAATTACCCGATACTCGAAATTTACCCCACCCGACTCAACCTAACATATTTTATTTTACTTTCCTCATACTAAAAATGTGTGACAAAATGGACTTTAAAATAAGTAAACTGACGCCTTTTACACAGTGGTTGAACGTAAATTTTCTCGCCACAATATAGAACATCAGCAAAAAGTTTGCATTCGTCGGCTAGAATAAAAATGTCTCCTTTTAAATCTTTCGCTTCGTAGTAAATGGTTTTCTAGGTCGGAACACAGCACAGTTTACTGCATATACGAGTACTAGATTTTGCCCATGACTTCGTCTGCGTGATTTTTTTTACCCGCGTTATGTTACGTCTTTAATTGATGCACGGCTCCTGTGAGTTGTCGCGTGATGTATAATATAATTATAGCTTTTACTCTTCCTAATATTAATCTGGCTATCATTAAACAAAAAGATTGTTTCCAATCCGACTGTTAGTTACAGAGATTATCGCATTTAAACAAAAAACAAAGTCTTATTCAACTTCATCAACTTCAACTTTATAACAACGTCAACTTTATAATATCACCACATGAGTATAAAAAGAAAAATAAAGTTTATTTCCGTATAACGTAAAGTTTATAACGACACTTAATCAGCACAATTCAGCTTTAGCCTATAGAAAACACTAGTTGGGTAAAGCGTCTGTTTAGACGCAGAAAGTTGAATGCATGCGCACACAATATCTCTACAATAAACTGGTGTTTTCTATGAACAAAATATGAATCAAGCGGAATAAGTATAGATAGACAAAATCGCTTGCAAAAACTATATAAAAAATCACCAACCGCCAACCCTACCCTCATTTTTAATTCCAAGTCTAAAATTAAAATTTTAAATTTCCCGCTACCGTCGTATTATTCAAGAAGAAAAACCGCATATTCAGAGCAAGAATAAAAATGTCTTTTAGAAACGCTCGCCTCAAAGCAAAATGCTTTTCTAGGCCGTACCATAGTACTTCAGTGGATATAGTGTAGGTATTTCTTGCTGAAAGAAATATGGGCTCTTGCCCTCGTTTCAGCCTGAGGGGCATTCCTACCCCTAGCTCGGAGGGTTTATTAAAATATTTTTTGATTTATAATAATATGCTGTGCGTGTATGCTTGTTTAAGGGGTGGTTGTGATTATAAAGAGTGTGTGCAAAGTAAATTTTATACCGCATTTGACTCTCATAAACTAATATTACAAAGATGGCAGATTTGTATTTGTGTTTGTAACGAATAAACTCAAAAACTACTGGACTGATTTCAAAAAATGTTTCATCATTAGAATGCTACATTATCCCTGATTAATGTAGGCTATATGACATCATGCTAGGACTTATGGGAGCGGAGTAGTAACTAAAGGAGTAACTTAACGCGGGTGAAATAATAGCGGATATTTAGCTAGTGTTAATATTCGGCAAACAGTCATAGCCTACAAGTCTCCTTGCGACAAATTTATTTTAATTTTAAGAATTTACAGATTAATAAACAAAATATATTATGATGAGTGATGACCACTGGACCACTGGGTTAAGGCCTCTTACGCATAAGGTTGCGGATTGAATACCGGGAGAGTACCAATGTCACTTGCGGGAATCATACCCGCGATATGCAGCGCAGCAGCCAGTGGCGGATCAGCTAGTCTTAATAACCACAGAAATGAAAATTCCCCAAAAAAAGAAACTATTAAATAACGGATTTCGTCTCACATTCGCATTATTGTTCGTAAAAGCTAAAGTTTTTTTTATCACAACACTCTACAACCTACGTCTTATTTCAACTAATATCTTTATCCTAAATATTTCTTATTTGGTCAACCAAAGAAATTCTTTTCATACCAAATTCCTTCTTTTGTGTTAGGTACATTTATTTTACGAAAACTAAGGGTATTCTTCGGTATGCCTGAAATATTTGGGTCTTATGTCGGTCAGTACTGAAAGGCAATAATATTGGCTATAAAGGTATTTGATGTCTGGCCAATAAAAGGGCCTAACATATTTGAATAAAACCTAGTAGAAAGGGACCTATTATTAGCTTTATTATAATACCAGACTTTTATTGTCCCATCACAAGGCAAACGTGTCTTCTCATCATGTGTTGATTACCACACTTGCTCAGGCGTATTAACGATTTCATAACATACCATTACGCCTGTATTCCCAAAGGGTTAGGCAGTGGCGTACCAATGTACACCCACAGTTCGCCGGTATGTTTAGGTGGTCCCATGTAATAGGGGGCGAGCCTATTGACTTTATTACACGTCCAGGTTTCCTTGCGATGTTTTCCTTCACCGATATCAGTTATGTCCAAGATAGTCACATTGGCACTTGCCCATGCGAACCCATAACCACGTGTATCAGAGGCAGATGGCTTCACTACGGGCCATTTGAATTAGCTATATTAGTTTGTTTATTTACTCGATTCAAAAACGAACGTAATAGGTACTAATCATTGTTTTATTATGATAGGTACTTGTGTTTATATTTCCGCATTGTTTGTTTTTGTAAAAAAACAATTAGGTAACAAAAATGTTAACATTTCGAGCCCCATGTGTTTTTAGTCACCGATTCTGTTACTGATTAATTTTCAGCATTAAAATAGAAATAATGATAAGCTTATTATTGTCCCATTGCTGGGAGCAGACCTCTTCTCGAACAGAAAATGCACGAGTATAGGTCCCCACGTTTGGTCAAGGCGTATTTTTTAGCTAATTTAACTATTTTTATTTCTTTGTTTCAGACCCTGTATGTGCTTCAATTGGTAAGTCAAAACGCTTACAAACACTTTAATAAAGCAATCAAAAACACATTAAAAAGTACGTAACATAATAACATCACGTCTGTATTCCCCGAAAGGTCAGACAGAGGTGGACCAATATACGTCACAGTTAGCCGGTATGTTTAGGTCCCATGTAATAGGGGACGAGCTCATTAATTGCCACTAACCGGGCACAAAACCTAACTCCGAGCTGCCACTGAGAATTTCATAGAAAAACCCAATAACACTTTGCTCGAATGTTTGTGAAAAAGTTCACAAACAATCTAATAAAGGCAATCTAAAACACATTAAAAAGGACGATACATAAAAGTTAAATATTAATACAATTTGAACCCAAAAGATTAGCGAGAAAATGGGCGTAAAGATCCTTCTTTACGCCCTATTCAAAAAAACAAACTCCAAGATTTTTTCTGTATTTCCCTGTTACTTCTGCCTGAAAGTATATAAAAGCATTTAACTTCGTAAATCGTACTTTGTGAGGGCGGAATACGGAAAAATAAGTTCTTTATAATTTTCTTTGCAAAAATGTTGTCGATTTTCCCTCCAAAGAAAAACATGGTAATTTAAAAATTTTCTGTACCCTAGATTCTTAACCGCATTAAGATCGAGTCCCAGTTTAATCAAATACATATACAAGCTGTTGATTTGCATCCTCGTCAAATTTTAGGAGCTTGTCATAGAAAAAAAGAAGTAATCAAATATACCTGGCCAATATTTAATAAATGCTTGTTTTTTTAGTTGCAACTATCAAAAAACACTATTCCAGAATACTCCTCTCCAAAAACCTCCAAAAATCAGCATCGCCAAGTTGCGTATGCGGTAGGCAGAGTTGTCGCGCAGCTATATCAATGTAGCGCCTAAATACTCTCGCGAGATGTCTAGTTCGAATTGGAAAATCACGTCAAAAAGTATGAATTTTAAAACAAATTTATTTTATTATTGATTCGTGTTAAGAGTCACGAGCATAGTTAACTCCTTGAATTTGACGAGAATGCAAATCAACAGCTTGTATATTAATCACGAGTATAAGCTTATTATGGTTCAACTACAAGGCAAAGGCGTCTTCTTATACAGAGAAGGCATGACCATTGATAACTACGTCTGCTCAAGGCTAATTGGCGATTTCAGACTCATATTTATTATAAGCTCTGTACGTCAATTCTGCAAAATTCAGACATGAACTCGCATCTCAAGTCGCTATTCACCCTCACTTCGCTTAAGGTTCAAAATGGCATTGATTTATTTGACACTTTGAAGTGCGAAGTGAGCGTCGAAGTGACGGTGGAATTACCGTATAGAATGCCACTTCTAACGTCATCCCATACTTTATCTTTAGTTCAACTCGCTGACACGCTCGCAAGAGTGGCGCTAGTGTAAATTCGAATTATCAACCGAGTTTTTAGAATGCCAATCAAGAAAGTCACAGCGGATTCAGATTCGAAGTTTAGAACGAGGTCATACAGAATCACACAGCAGGTGATTTTCCTCACGATGATTCTGACATCTACTCTCTCAAGCGCGACTGCTACGCTAGAGGTCTTAGGTTCGATTCCCATGTCGAGCAAAGTTTATTGGATTTTTCTATGAAATTCTTAGTTGCAGCTCGGAGTTCAGATTTGTGTCCGGTCATTGGCAATAGGCTCGCCCCCTATTACATGAGACCTAAACATACCCACAAAATGTGAATATATACTGGTACACCTCTGCCTAACCCTACGGGGAATACAGGCGCGATAGTATGTTATGTTATAATTCAGAAATCGGGGAAGGATAAAATCGCGAAAAAACTTTGGCAAACAGATTCTATTTTAATAACAATTCTAAATATAAATCTAACATCAAAACAACACAGAAGATTTCTACGGAATTTAATTCGGATTTACCAAAATTAGTTTCCTTTATATCCTAAAGAAACCAAAGGAATGAGAACGACATAATTCTACACAAAGGACTGCTTTACATTGCTGAGCCGGA
Organism: Caradrina clavipalpis; assembly: GCA_932526535.1. NCBI lineage: Eukaryota > Metazoa > Arthropoda > Insecta > Lepidoptera > Noctuidae > Caradrina > Caradrina clavipalpis. The sequence continues at coordinate 8,858,468 of OW052110.1, forward strand.
CATGCGAACTAACTTTGTGACATCATAATATTAACTCTTGGAATAAATCAGGTTATATCTCTAAGAGCATGTCACTGGTACACACACACACACAGAAGTACAGTTAGCAAAAGAGATAAGTAAACACGGTCGCCTATTAAATTAAAAGTTTTTTTAAAACCGATAGAAGCTTTTTAATAAATTTTGTTTCTATTCATAGAAAATAAACAGTTTTTTTATTAAATTAAATTTCATTTAAAAACTACCCTTGGTTTGAGAGAAAACTTCAACTCTATTAGACGGTCTGGTTACTTATCTCTTTTGTCCACCGTACCTACATTGTGAACTATAAGCAAACTAGCGCACTATCCGCGACTGTCTTCCTCCGCGTGACTTATTTCACCCGCGTTAAGTTACGTCTTTGGTTACTGCTCCGCTCCCGTGTGTCGTAGCGTGATGTTATATAGCCTATGTTTCTCAAGAATAGTGTAGCTACCATTGGTGAAAAAATTGTTGAAATCGGTCTAGTAGTTAAGTCAAGCCTATTCGATACAAACAAACAAACAAATTTTTCCTCTTCATAATATTAGTACAGAATAGAACTACAAGCAACCTCATTTCTTACCAACCACGACATAAGGTGTTTTATAAAAGATAGAATGGACTAATAATATATACAACCTTTTACCTACAATTTGGTTTTAGGGATGAGACATCATCAGCTTTCATCTTCTGCTCTGGGCGGAGTGAAAAGGAGAGACAGACTCTTTCTGGCTAAATTAGTATATTAGGTACATTACGCGACGACCTATGTTACTTAGTGAAAATATAGCTTTTTAACAGCAAAAATATTTTTTTTTTAAACCTGGGGCAGTAATTTTTAAGTATATTTGTTACATACAAAAATACAATGTATGGAATAGCTGATGCTTTTTCAGCTTTGAGAACTTCTAAACTAACGTTCTGAATTCTAGGCGCATCGATAATCCTTTCACCCTATATAGCTTGTGCTGGCACGTTTGAAGTGAGCTAACACTCTTGCGTATTCGCCAATATCGACGAAAAGCTTTTGTTTTGCTGCTAGCCTATAGTAGAATTGAGTAGAATACATTTTTGTCTTTCGAAAGAATAGGTACCTAAACATGTGATGAGAACTGAACTGCTTACACAAGAAAAAAAATAATAAAATGATAAGACGATTAAAATTAACTAAAATATATTCTTGTATATTATATTTTTGTACATATTTTTGTTACACATTTTTAGACAGTATGAAAAAGGAACGAAAGAGATTAGGCGCTTCGGAAAACTTCATGTCGAGCACAGAGAAATCTTACAGTTCTAAATTTTCTTAGAAACCACTTACTACTATTATGGTTGCAAAAGCTCTGCAGATTCCGCTATTAGAAGTTTATGTCTTCCAGTATAAACAATGATAGCCGAAGCGTATACATATTTTGGCTGATCACGCCCTAACTAACAGTACTATTCTATAAACATTTCTCACGATGAATTTAGATAAAGTCTTGAATGATGAAGCTTGTAGTGTCCTGACAATGATTAGAAGACAACTCACCTTAAACTTACTTCACTTAACTTCACCGAGGACTTATTCCGCGTCAAATTTGATATATTATCCTATGGGAACCGTACATTTTCTGGGATAAAAAGTATCCTATTATTCTATACTACAATCTATCTCAGTGCCAAATTTCATCCATGTCCGTTCAGCCGTTTAAGCGTGAAAGCGTAACAAACATCCATCCATCCATCTTACAAGGTAGAAGATAATAGGATAGTAGGATATCACAGGCACAGGCGCAATGAAGAGCAACGGTAGTAACTAATACTATCACTAGACATACAAACCCTTCTAGTAAAAATAAAATAAAAAATAAATATACCTACCATCACGCCGTATTCCCCGAAGGGTTAGGCAGAGGTATACCTATGTACACCCAAGTTCGCCGGTATATTTAGGTCCAATGTTATAGGGCGCGAGCCTATTGCCATTAACCGGGCACAAAACCTGTGACAAAACCAAACTCCGAGCTGCTACTGAGAATTTCGTAGAAAAACCCAATAACACTTTTGCTCGACCTGGGAATCGAACCCAGGACCTTAGTGTCCAGTAGTAGTAGAGTAGGATGTTAGTGTCAAATTTCATCCAGGTCCGTTCAGCCGTTTAAGAGTGAAAGAGTAACAAACATTCATCCAACTTCACTTTCGCATTTATAATATTAGTAGGATGGTAGGATAGTTGATTTAAATAAATAAATTGCACAGGCACAATGAAGAGCAACGGTTGTAACTAATACTATCACCAGACACACAAACCCTTCTAGTAAATATGGTGAAAACGAACAAAGTAAATAAATCAAGAAACATTACCAAAAGCACATTACCACCACCTGCTTCAAGACGTAGAGAATAGTTCCGAAACAAAACACTGGCGAAAGTAAGTAATTGAGTCAAAGTTCTTGCTGTCCCCGTCTTTTGTTTGTCGTTCGATGAGTAAACTAATAAACTGAGTGTGTTTGGAAACTGCGAATGATAGCGAGAGGTGGAGGTAAGAAAAACGAAGTTATTGAGATGTCGGTTATTAGTTTTTTAGGGTTCCGCATCACAGGGAAATGTAACACCATGGCTAAGATTCCGCTGTCTGTCCGTCCATCCGTCTATCAGGGTTGCATATTTTACCCGAGATAGACAGATACTTTATTTTTTAAATACAAATACATAATATATATACCACAAAAATGATTTTTTCACCGCACATAAATAGTTTATCCAGTCTACTACTTCCTTAATCTTGAAAAAAGAAGAACGTTCACTTTACTAACCGATTAAAAAATGGAGAAAGTTTTATTTAAAAGTAAAAAAAAAACATAAACGCTTTGAGAACCTTAGTTTTAGATGTTGGCGAAAACAACAAACAGCCAACCAACTTCTAAAACCAACATTATTTTTCACTTTGTAGTTTTTGAAGGAATTCAATTATTTCACTCAAGAAATTACATTTGATTAAATTTTGAACAAATTCAATTTCATTTTTACACAAAAAAGAAAATGAATCCGTTCAAATCCTCCAATTAAAAATTCATAACAACTTTAGGCCTAAAAGGTTTAAAAACAAACTTGAACCTCCGCCATTCATTCATTCTGAAGCATCCTTACTGTCTATTGAACTTCGTCAAAAACAAACCTCTTGTCAAAATTAAAGTGGGCTCTTATTAACCCTCCATTATGTCCATGGGTAGTTCATAATGGGTTTTGAACGGCAATCAATATTTTGTGTGCCATTAGAGCTCAGTTTATAAGCTAAAATAAAAACAATTGCCTTGAGTAAGGCTATCCAAGCGTCAAACAGTCGGTGACCTGAGTTGGGCTCCAAGTAAGAGACTGAAACACTTTTTTGATGGCATGTTTACATTATTTGAATTTATTTGGATTTTGATATTTTAACTTTAGATGATTGGATTTGACTTTTTAGCTTAAGCATTTATAAACATGGAGTTTGTTAAAACAAGTATCGGGCTAGTTTGATTTACTGTGGTGTTTATCATTTTTGGATTAGGTGCTGAACTTAGGTACTGAAGTTGTTGATATGTTTAAATTTTAATTAAATTAAATTAAATTTTATTGATGTAACCAAGTCTTGTACTGAAATGTCTAGATTGTTATTATTTAATTGGTTTTAACTTAGTTGTGCCTTTAAGTATATTCTATTCCTTTTTATTGTTATTGTAAAACATTCAGACACAATTTAAAATTGTTATTGAATAAATAAATGAAATGAAATGACCAATTTTTTGTCGGAGAAAATGGAATATATGAATGGTAATATACCAACGCACATGTCCAACAAACAGTCGATCACACGAAACTATGAATCTATTGAACGGATCGATAACCGGTCCTACTAAAAGTAGGACGTCTGCGGAAGCTAAGGGTATGTTTTTTTTATATTTAGTAGTAGCTTCTGCATGTGACTTTGTCTGCGTAGGAATCCGGTATACAATAAAATATAGTCTACTAGTTTTATCCTCGTAAATGTCGGATAAAGATAGTCGCGGACTAAGTCCAATCATTTATTTCAATTAGTCCATTAAAAGCACTTTATAACGTCAATTAAAAGAAAAAAAAAAAAATAATAACATTGAATCTAGTTGCCCATTCCAAAAGCTAGTTTCGTATGGAGAAGAATGAACAAGAAACTCCAAAAAGTAGCCTATGTCCTTCCTAGGAGTTCAAACTTACCCCGAACCAAATTTCATTAAAATCGGTTCAGTACTTTACTCATGAATGCGTCACAAACAAGCAAAGATACTTTAAGCACGGTAATATAATAATACAGTAGTGTAACTCGGCCGCATGATAGAAATAAATGCCTACAGCCGCGCGGTACGTAAACATGCGTTAGGGCTACCCGTCTCCAGCATTTTAATTACATTTGCCTACTTTCTGTTTCTATTTAGTTTTGTGATTGTAAATATCCTTTTTTCTAGTATTATTTATACACACAGATATAAACAAATATTATTAATAATAAAATACCACGTCTTTACTTTGAATTATGCAAACTAACAAAACACACATGCACCGAAGTTTTAACACAAGCATAAGTAGGTAGGTACCTACCGTATCATGATTCATTCAGAACCGCATATAACTACCTATTTCACTCGTCTCAATAACTTTCCGTTACTCTATTCGCTTTATTTATTAACCCAAACACCTTTTTTTCGTGAGATAAGAGGAAATACTTATCTATTAAGACACACATTATGTACCTACCTACTAGTAAGTAAAATTATTTTATAGTCATACTCATAGATTTATTAACGTCCAGATGCCTAGAACGCGCTGTCCAAATGCTTCAAATTCAAAGACACCAAAATGACGTCTTCGTTCGTTAGCCCCGCCCACAGGCCACCATTACGCGACTGACGTTCAAAGCGCGTCTACATTATAAATCGCAGTTAAAATAATTGAAAAAATGACTGTTTGTGCGGTGAAATCGTGTAAAAACTACACTCCAAAAAAAGACAAGGATACGAACATTACTTTTCACAGATATGTTTGCAATTTTATGATGAATTTCTACGTATTTCATTGAAAATATTACGCAAACCATAATAAAAACAAAACGACTCCATAATATTTGAGTATTGCCAAAGTATGAAATATTTTTACCCTTTTTTTGTGCTGCGATATTTTAATATTGTAAAATGCTACGAAATCAACATTATTATTAACAAAAAAAATGGTGTCAATGGTTGCCAGGGGTATGAAATACTTTAACCATCTCTTATAATACTGCGATATTATTGCATCAAAATTGCTTCAGCAGATATCAAGATATTTATGCATACACGTTATGAATTATAATTGAAACTAAATAATGCGCTTTCTTCAAATTAATAAATTTAGGTAAATGTATGTTTTGTTCGTTCGCGTGGCTTTATTCATCCGCCTTAAGTTACGTTTTTGAATACTGCTTCGCTCCCGTAAGTCGTAGCGTGATGTTATGCCTATAACCTTCCTCGATAAATGGGCTATCCAACAAAAAAATATTTTTTCAAATCGGACCGGTAGTTCCTGAGATTAGCGCGAACAAACAAACAAACAAACAAACTCTTCAGCTTTATAATATTAGTATAGATATGTCAACATGAATAAAAAAACTGCCTGAATTTTCCCATATTTTGGGGTAATCATTTTGGTCTGGTATTAGAAAACGTCACGCACACTAATGCAGTAACGATAATAATACACATGCGGTGGGCGGTCCGGTCGCACACGCGCATCACAAAATGCATTCTATTAGAACGTTGCGATTTGTACGGTACACTCTATCTGGACGTTAATAAATCTATGGTCATACTTTTCAGAGTTTCCAGGTAATTTAAAAAAAACTTATGTGTGTGGATGCGTTATTGACGGATTCATACAACCAAAAACAGCACAATATTTCCTACTCGTCATATTAACTGATTTTTAGAAAAAAAATCGCGCGGTTATTGTTAAAAAAACAACACACCGTCGACGACACTACGGTACAGCCGTGACTGTTTGCACCCGGCGCGCACCCCAAGAGCGAGGCGCGTAGGTATAGCTCGCGTTTCGTCCGTTTCTATGAAGTTGGAGTACTGTATTATAATATTACCGTGCTTTAAGAAAGTTAAATGTCATTTGAGATTTCGGAGGTTAGTCTGCTTCCATGATAACTGACACCCGGAGTCGAGGGCAACCACTAATGTATAATAATAATACAAACATTTGAATACGAATACGTGGGACATTTTCTCTGTGACATCCGGAGATAAGTCGTCATTTGGCGACGCTTGCTCCCAAATGTATATGAAGTATGTATCAAATATATGTATATTACTAGCTTCTGCCCGCGACTTCGTTTGCGTCAAATTTTATATATCATCCCACGAGAACCGTACATTTTTTTGGGATACAAAGTGCAATCTATCGCTGTGACGAATTTCATCCAGATCTGACCAGCAGTTTGAGCGTGAAGAAGAGACGAACACACTAACTTTCGACTTTACAGCATCAGTGTGAAGTGTGATGATAGTGTGATTACTAGCAAACTGCCCGCGACTTCGTCCGCGTGGATTATAACGTCTTAGGTTACTGCTCCGCTCCCGTGTGTCGTAGCATAAAGTTATATAGCATATGTTAATCGGCTAGCCTAATGGTAAAAGAATTTTTGAAATCGGTCCTGTAGTTTAAGCATGTATTCGGGTCATACAAATCTTTCTTCTTTATATTTTTATTAGCATAGATGTCATTGTACGTGAAGACTTTATTCAGATTACAAAGTATATACAGTTATAAAAAAGGAAGCTTACACAGGCCATCAAAAAATTCGTCCGTGTCAATAGGCTGAGTGCCCAAGTATTGCTACGTTATACGGCAATGCTGATTTGTTATTATCTACTAAATACTAATTTGTTATTATCTTCTATATATATATATACCATCACGCCTGTATTCCCCGAAGGGTTAGGCAGAGGTGTACCAATATACACCCACAGTTCGCCGGTATATTTAGGTCCCATGTAATAGGGGGCGAGCCTATTGCCATTAACCGGGCACAAATCCAAACTCCGAGCTGCTACTGAGAATTATTATTATTATTTGGGATCTTATTTATGTAGCTATTTATGTAGAATATTCTGAACGGCTATGTAGCATTTAAGTTACAATAATAGCAGGTCTTATTACAGATAGATATAAATAATTACCTATACCAGGGTTGTGATTTATCAGATGTTATTTACAACATTGTGTAATTATAGAAAGATTAATGATGTTGATAGCATCTCTATGTAGTAAATAATATTTTTTTTAAGGGAGCATAATTATCTATAGGCACTAACATAATAAATCTGAAAAGTTTCTTGTTTGTTTGTTTAAAAGCGCAATTTCTAAAAGTATAAGTCGGATTGGAAAAATACTTTTGCATATGATAGACGGATTCTTGACGAATAGCTAAGGAACAGTAACCAAAGATGTAACTTAACGCTAAGGTGCGCGAGCAGAAACTAGTATAATTCATCATCATCATCATATCAGTCGCAGGACGTCCACTGCTGGACATAGGCCTCCCCTATGGATTTCCAAAAGGGCCTTTTGGAAGCGGCCTGCATCCAATGTCTCCCTACCTTCCTATTATAATTATAATCACAATTCAATCAATATACGTGTTTCAATCACGTAGATTGATTATCCCGATACAATTAACACACGACTGCCTCGTTAGCCTAGTGGTCCTAAAGGCGACTGCTACGCTAGAAGCCTTAGGTTCGATTCCCAGGTTGAGCAAAAAGTGTTGTTGGGTTTATCAATGAAATTCTCAGTAGCAGCTTGAGGTTAGGATTTAGGCCCGGTCAATGGCAATAAGCTCGCCCCCTATTACATGGAACCCAAAACATACCGGCGAACTGTGGGTGTATATTGGTACACCTCTACCTATCCGTTCGGGGAATACAAGCGTGGTGGTATATCGTGTCGTAATACAAAGAACAGCTTACAGTTACCACGTATTTTCGATATCTGTAATATGCACGGTAGTATCGATTCCCAGAAGACATTTGAGATATATTTACGACTGCATGAGAATTTGTATGAACATCATACATCACGGCTGTCTCAAAGAATGTTTGTTTACTTGTACAATACTAAATGACTTTATTATTGCGAATAATAATATCCTCTCGAACGAATCTCGGTCACGGCGGCCAGTCTCAATGGAGACTAGCCAAGTACGCAGGAGATGTTATAATGCACAATGGTGTGCGCAAACACAGGTGCACTTCCTCTTCCTTCACTTTTATAATGTTATGGGATGGCAATCCAACGCGGCCGGGGCGAGGCATAGGGTCAAGGGATTTACGTGCTTTCCGAGACACGTGGGTGTCACACCACTAACTTCCAAACACTGGGCTGAAAATTTCGTTGTTTATGGCAGCGCGCAAAGTATTGTGCTTATAGGAGCATGTACAGGGGTCGTGGAGGCATTTATAGTTCAGTTTATGATTATAAAACTTATTTATTTTTACATAAACTTTATGCAATAAAAAGTATAAAAGTGGACTTAATGCCTTAAGCATTCTCCACCAGTTATCCAAAGATGGTGAAGAGATAACATGGCAGGTGTAAATTAAAATATAATTAAAAAACACAAATTTTGAGAAAAAAAAAGAACTCAAAGCAATATAAATAACTTGAAATGTAATAAGTACAAAACATAAGAACAAAATAACAGGTACAGGTATTAACAACTTGTATATTCACAAAAGCTTCAAAAAATATTGGAGCTTAGATTTTCAATATTTCTGTTACCAGAAAGTATTTTCAACACCAAAATTTCACTAAGAGAAAAAAAAACACGTAATTTTTTGTTTAGTGTAATGTCTTTTTACATCCAATATACATTGACTTATCATTATAATAGACTTTTCCACTTTTTTTTTATTCCTAATTGCCAGACACTTTCCGTCATGTTCGTGAACGGGCGCTGTCAGTTGGGATGGGTCGACTCTTAACTGTCATGGCTTATATCTTTATTTTATTGTTTTAATTGGCTATTCGCCTACATTATTTTAAATCTAGAAGCAACAAGGATAATGTAACTACGATTTTGTAAAAACTTCATGGAAAAGAGCCTCCGGGGAGTTTATTACTGGCTCTTAAACCTACCAAGCGAATGAACGAGCAACTAACTTCAGATTTCTGACTAACTGACTTACTCCTTGAGAATTCAAAAGTGCCTATAAATGGTTTAATTTAAAAACAGCTTCGACTGTGATAACTATAGTTAGACGCTTTAGAAATTTAACTTTCAAATCATAACAATATAAACCATATTTCCTTAAATTTAACCAACCTCATAAATGACAAATACTCTGAATTCTTACACCAAACTGCATGCTTGTGACAACGTACACTTAAGTGCACAATCAGGCGCCACTGACAGTAACAATCATCACCGCCCACTCGCAAGACAATCTACTGGAAGCGTGGAAACAGAACAGTACAGTACGTACTAATTAACTAGTAGTACGCGAGGTGTATGAGTGTCAATGCCAGGGTCTTTGGCACCGGTTGAGGCCAATTGAACTAGGAAGAAAATGTTGCTGTTTCATTTCGCTTATTGTATTATTATTCTTTTTAGCATTTGTTATTGTTCTTTTGGAGGAAGCTGTTTTCATCATTATCATCATCATCATAGCCGAATGACGTCCACTGCTGGACATACATAGGCTTCTTCTAAAGGTAGTCAGAATGACCGGTCCTGTACTGGCCGCGTTCAGTGATTTTCCTCGACCTACATGATCGCCGCTCAAGAGCCTTACAACCCCACCCGCCGTCCGCTCTAAGAGCTATGTACCCTGCTCATTGCCTGTGGAGTTTCACAATTTTGAGTTAGTTATTTCTTTACTACCGTTTACTGTACCACTTCTTGAAAAAGGCTTCCCCCCATTCCTTTCATTTCGATCTATGCTGTGCCTCCTCTCGCCAGTTCCTTAGGAAGTCAGCGAATGCATCCCATCATCTTCTAATCATCATCATCATCATATCAACCGCAGGACGTCCACTGCTGGACATAGATTCTTCATAGATTTTCAAAAGAACCGGTGGGAAGCCTGCGTCTGTCTTCTCCTCAGTCTGCCGTAATTACGTGTAAGTGCTTCAGCACTCCATTTTCTAAATTACATTATATTGTGATGGATTTTGCACATCCATGTAGTTCTAATGACAATGCAATAAGACTGAGATTCCAAAACTGTGCGACCCCTACATCATTTTGAATTTCGAGAACATAATAAGCTTATTTTTTGTAAACCAGAAATCTGAAAAGGGGTCGTTGTACTTATAAACATAAACAACTTTTGTTATGAGTCCAAAACTGAAATCTCGAATAAAAATACAGCTGATCCATATTCGACTAAATGTATGGATCTACTGAGCTGGAATTTATGACAGATTCAAGCGTTCTTAAAAATAACACGTACTGCGACGCCTGAATCCCTGAAGGGTTAGGTAGAGGTGTACCAATGCAGGTACACCCACAGTTTGCCGGTATGTTGCTGCCCAAATTATCGAGATCTTTGGCTATTCATTCTTTCAGTTTCTAAACGCGTCTTCAATCACACACATCTAACACTACACAATTAACATGTAGGGTGGGTAGATAATTTAGCGCTCGCCCTTGGCACTCGACGCGTACACGTGTTTCTAATACTGACCTAGACCATTATCAAGGTACACTACGGTGAATCAGTGACCGTCGTGTTACCGGCTTAATGAATTTTGATTGTGGGAATAACTTTTAATAACACACATACCATCACGCCTGTATTCCCCGAAGGGTTGTGCAGAGGTGTTACTAATGTACACCCACAGTTTGCTGGTATGTTTTAAGTTCAATGTAATCAGGGGCGAGCCTATTGCTAGTAACCGGACAAAAATCTTAACTTTGAGAAAAGAAACGGAATAAAAATGGCGGCCAAACAAAGAAACTTGTCATTCCTTTTCACTCACACAGTATAGAGCGAGTGAAATGGCAATGATATTGTTAGCCCCTATATTTTTAATACGCATCGGTCATAAATAAATAACTGCCGACTATAAAGTCGGCAGTAGTACCTACATGAAGTCATATCTCTCATGGTATAAAACAAAGTCGCTTTCCGTTGTCTGTCAATCTGTTCGCTTTATCATCATCATCATCATATCAGCCGCAGGACATCAACTGCTGTACATAGACCTCCCCCATATATTTCCATAAGGACCGGTTGGAAGCGGCCTGCATCCAGCGGCGTCCTGCGGTCTTAATTAGGTCATCCGTCCACCTTGTGGGTGTTATTTCTACAAGCTGCTGATTTGCATTCTCGTCAAATTCAAGGAGTTAACTATGCTCGTGATTCTTAACACATTTCACTAATATCTTTGTTTTTTTAATTTATATTTTTTGGCGTGATTTTTCAATTCGAACTAGCCATCTCGCCAGAGGGTTTAGGCGCTATGCACGCATTGATATAGCCGCGCGACAACTCTGCTTACCGCATACGCAACTGGGCGATGCTGTTTTTTGCAAGAGGAGTTTTCTGGAATACTGTTTTTTGATAGTTGCAACTAAAAAAACAAGCATTTATTAAATATTGGCCAGGTATCGTAATTATATTTGATTACTTCTTTTTTTCTATGACAAGCTCCTAAAATTTGACGAGGATGCAAATCAACAGCTTGTATACGCATAGATCTTTTAAAGTACGCAACGTTTTAATGCGGTTTTCATCAATAGATAGAGTGATTCAAAAGGAAGGGTGACGTGCAGAACATTGTGCTGAGACCAATTGGAGCGAAGACGCTACTGAACGGGGGTGACTCCGAGAGGTATGAAGCTAGTTTTCCCGTGCCTCGGAAAGCACGTAAAGCCATTGGTCCTGCTCCTGATCTCTGCCCAGATGTGTCGGATTGCCGTCCTACTATGAGAGTTAGGGAATATCTCCTGCGTACTTGGCTAGTCTGTATTAAGATTAGCTCCCGTGTCCGGAATAGGTCTGGAGAATATAAAATAATAACAACAAATAAATAGACGCTAGAGGTCCTGGGTTCGATTCCCGGGTCAAGCAAAAAGTGTTATTGGGTTTTTCTATGAAATTCTCAGTAGCAGCTCGGAGTTTGGATTTCTGCCCGGTTAATGGCAATAGGCTCGCCCCCTATTACATGGGACCTAAAATATACCGGCGAACTGTGGGTGTACCTACATTGGTACACCTCTGCCTAACCCTTCGGGGAATACAGGCGTGATGGTATATTTATTTTATTTTATTTTAAATAAATAGAGGACAATGCCAAAATTGACCACGATTTTAAAATATCGCGACACAAAAACAGCTGATGCATTCACATTGAAATCAAGATCAACAGTCAAATACAGAATAAGCTTACAAAAACACTCTTGTCTTATATTTTGTCACGACTTTCTTGGCACCGTTTCAAACATTAATATGACGGTTCCGCATATAATACGGATGTCATTGCTGCAAGCACTAACGTTTATGCATTCCAATTAAAATTTTACTGGCGTCTTCTCGTTTGTACTTGAGAGTTTGTCATATTTTTGTGTCATTTTTCTGAAAAATTTAGCTATTTATGTTTCATTTTAATTTCATTTTTTTTTTGTCCCAGGTTCGATTCCCAGGTTGGGCAAAAAGTGTTATTGGGTTTTCCCCTTTAAGGAATTTCTCAGTAGCAGTCCGGGGTTTAGATTTGTGCCCGGTTAATGGCAAAAGGCTCGCCCCCTATTACATGGGACCTAAATATACCGGCGAACTGTGGGTGTACATTGGTACACCTCTGCCTAACCCTTCGGGGAGTACAGGCGTGATGGTTATTTATTTAATAACAATTTTAAATTGTGTCTGAATGTTTTACAAAAAATAAAAAGAAATAGAATATAAGCTAAAGGCACAACAAACTTCAAATCAATATATTATATAACCCCACAGTGTCACCCATGTTCAGTTTCGCCTTTGGTCACTACTCTAACACCGTTGGTCATAGCGTGATGTTCTATACGGATAAACCTTCGTTTTTATACCTTCTTCTTGAATCAGTATAATCTAATGATTAACCGCTCTAAAATCCGTTGTGAAGTTTAAAAGATAGCGTATAGAGGGCAGAAAGCGGCTTTGTTTTATATAATAATTGTTAGTAGATAGAGAAGATCGTATTCGTATCGTATCGGATCGTATTTATTTGCGATGGGTATTAGACACTACCAATCAATTGACATACTTCTAATAACCTGTCAAAACGCGATTCCTCCATTGATTTTGTAAATGGCAATGGCAAACTGTGACGTCGATTATTGAAAACTTTACTCAATAACTATCTATTGGTTTTAAAACAACTTCATTAAGCATCTTACTATATAGGTACCCCCTATAGGTGTCACCTATGTTCAGTCTCGTCTGCGGTCACTGCTCTAAGACTGTTGACTGTAGCGTGATGTTCTATACGTATAAATCTTTCTAGTGAATCAGTATATCTATTGATTAACCTAGCTAAAATCCGTTGTGAAGTTTAAAACATAGCGTAGCGGCTTTGTTTTATACTATGTAGAGAAGATCGTATTCGTATCGTATCGGATCGTATTTATTTACGATGGGTATTTAGACACTATCTATCAATTGACATACTTTTAATCTGTCAAAACGCGATTCCCCCATAGATTTTGTAAATGGCAATAGTAAACTGTGACGACAGTTTTTGAAAATTTTACTCAATAACTATCTTTTGGTTTTAAAAGCAACTTCATTAAGCATTTCAGGCATTTCTATAAGTCCAGGTATACTCATGACGTTTTCCGTCACCGATATCAGTGATTTTCCAGATAAACTTAGAAATTACATTTGCATTAAAAAACCTACATTGGTAGGTACTTGCCCAGATTTCAACCATCATCATCTGCTTAGCCTTTTCTCAACTATATTGGGGTCGGCTTCCAGTCTAACCGGAGGCAGCTGAATACCAGTGTTTTACATGGAGCGACTGCCTATTTGACCTCCACAACCCAGTAACTAGGCAACACGATACCTCTTGGCTAGACTGGTTGTCAGACTTCTTAGCTTGCCCAGATCAACAACCTCATATATGAGAAGCGGGCGCCTTAAACTCTTGGCCATTATGTTATTTTGGACAAAATACAATTGATTTTCTGTATACCTAGGTACCTACAACCCATTGATGATATTAGTCAAAAATACAGAAAAAATATACACATTTTTTTCTTTTCCGGCCGCCATCCGTGTTTGCATTGCCACCGAACTGATAATACTTACTATTATATTGGCAATCGGCCATCTTCGCTCATTACGAGTGGGGACACAACTATTTCGGGCTCATTTCAGTACACGACGGGTTCAGCCGACCAAGGTTACTTACGAGGTCGATGATTACGGACGTGTCAGTTTAAGGTAATTGTTTAAAAAAATATCGGCCAAATGTGAGTTGAACTCACTCATAGAGGGTCCTATAATATCGTACAATATTTAACAGAAAACGCCAAAAAAAGTTATGTTTCTTGCATCTATAAAACAAAGTTGATAATAAAAGGGGTCCCCTTTTTAATACAACTTTTTATATACCATCACCATCACGCCTGTATTCCCCGAAGGGTTAGGCAGAGGTGTACCAGTGTACACCCACAGTTCGCCGGTATATTTTAGATCCCATGTTATAGGGGGCGAGCCTATCACAACAACACAACACAACTACACAACAACAACAACTACACAACAACACAACAACAACTACAACAACTACAACTTTTATTTTTATATACCAGTTACACATACCTTGTTAACTCCTTCAATTTGACGAGGATGCAAATCAACGCCTTGTATAAATGACCAGCTTTTGCCCGCGATATCATGCACATGAAATTTCTTACAGCTCTATTTTTTTTTTTTAGATCTGTAAGCGTAAAAAGCACTCAAAGAAAATGCAGCTTCCTGTAAGCAAAAAGAAAATCAGAATCGGATTCGTAGTACCGGAGATTAACGCGAAAACAAACAAACAAACTCCTCAGCATTATGATAATAAAAAAGGAACTCGCATTTCCAATTACATTCTACCTGAAAAAATAAGCTGTTTCTGCTATAAAACATTTGCAAGTCTAATAACAGTTAAACATAACTCCTAGAAATGGCATCTAAGCACAATAAATAATTATTGTTATCGTTATTATTTCAAGTTCCCGTAATTTGAGCCGTAAAGATTGGGTTTTATGTTTATTCCGTGTTTTTATTTTCCTTCCAGTTTTTCGGTATCTATGGTTGTTGATGTTGAGCAAACATTTTAATTCCGGCGTTTTAAAAATATGTTTTAATGAGTTACTTCATAAGCGGGTGCCACAAATACATTTCTTGTTTTTCTGATGAATTGAAATGGTGATCTTACTTTACTCAGTTATAATAATAGTTCCAGCCTGTCACTGTCAATGCAGGGCAAGGGCCTCTTCTGATATAGAGAAGGCACGAGCATTCTTCTTCTTCTTATCGTGTGGGTAGTAAGGTCTAACGACCCCACACACCCTAGTGTCAGAGTTTCTAAACCGCCTCAAGGGCCTCTGACATGGTTACTGATGTCTGTGAAGTCCAAGATAAACTTAGAAAGTACATATGAATTAGGAAAAGTCACATTGGTACTTGCCCGTGCCCGGTTGCGAACCCACAACCTCGTGCATGGGAGGCAGGCGCCTTAACCACTGGGCCATCACGACACTCACACTCACACTGGGCTAGCACGAGCATTGATCACCATTCTTGCAAAACACGAATGGTCTATTTGGGACTCCAATTAATTATGAACGATGTCAGTGATGTCCAAGATAAACTTAAAAAGTGGGCGCATTTGAATTGAAAATATTTTATTGCTACCTGCCCGGTATCGAACGTACAACCTCAAACATGAGAGTCAGGCGTCTTAACCACAGGGACATCATGACATTACTTAAATTAAACAAAAAGAGCAATTTATTAATAGTATCTACTGAAAAGCTCATTAGAACATGTTAAAAGATAACGTTTATGTAATAATTCATTCAGCAAAGTCTACTTGACATTATTTCGGTAAGTAATTATCTAAATACCTCAAATAATTTCTATGACTCGAGTTCTGAAATCTCAAAGTAATATTTAAGTCTTTAGAAACATAAATATTCTATTGAACACAAACAGAATTAGTTGAATCAATAAACGTTCTCATCGAGTTTGTTTCTTACTGTAAATATTCATGTTTAATTTTGTGTTTCTATTTTTTTTTATTGTTTTATTCTCTAAGCTCTCATGACTATCACTCTTTAGTTTAATATACTTTGAACCAATTGCTTTTTGCGTTTTATTTAACTATACTAGCTGTTCCCACGACTTCGTTCGCGTTCAGTATTTTTAAGTTAATAGTGTTTATACTGTTTCTGTCTAACCCCTATGTGATATAGCGTAATGAATTGTACCTAAGATTACAGCTCAGGTTACTGCCAACACAATGCCAAAAGTTTTTTTCAAATCGGTGCAGGAATTAAAAAGTTATGCGCGTACATACAAACAAACAAACAGACAATAATTCTAAAAACCATTTTTTTTGGCTCAGTATAATGTATTTAACATGTGAGAATTACTCTTTATAAAAAATATTGAATGTACAGAATTGGCCTCGTTACGATTTTATTATATGAATAGATTATTATATGTATAGATTAGTAGAATTTAAATACAGCTACGCTATTCTGAAATAGGCAAATCATCTTTGAAAGTCATCTCGCAACTCATCTCGATAGTCACGCTTGCTTCGCAGAATATCAAATCCTATTGAAAATCGTCAATATACTCACTCGATATAATACTTCTCACTTACGTCGTCGCTAGAGTGTCGAACTCACCCATTTTGAGAATATGAAACTAAAATCTTACCGCGGATTCCGAAGTGGTTTCGCAAATTAACTTTTTAGAATAGCACTACAGGCCGAGCAAAAGCTAAAACGAGTCAATCGACTAGAAAAAAAGAGAAGTGCAAGCAGAATGATAGTTCTTATTAAAATTTGTGTGTACAACATGAACTGCTCCCAAATACATTTCTGTCATGGCGGGTAGTCACAAAGAAAACTAGCCAAGTACGCAGGCGATATCATAGTGCACAAGTGTGTGCGCAACCAGAGATGCACCTCCTATTTCTCTCGATAGCTCGATGGAATGGCAATACGACACCATCGGGGAAAGAGTAGGCCCAGAAACTCTGGGTTGCTTCTGAGAAATTCCGACTGGAAAAGTCTAATGTAACTTTGCCAGAACGGTTAATCGAAACTAAATTCCTACGCTCAGCAGTCGCACTTGCGACCACAAGACCAACGGGATATCTTAGACTTTCAGATAGTTGTAAAAATTTATTGTATGTGAGTGTAGAAGTCGGAAAACTGTGGTAATTTAAATAAATGGTGTTTGTAGCAATAAATTACTTAATCTAAATTTATTTACATTTATATAAGAGGTGACATAGTGAGTGTTTATGTGAAATAGAGTCTAGTTTCCGCGTGTTTATGTTCAAATTAATATTTAATATTTTCTTTGATATTTTTGTTTTATGTTATACGCCATCTAGAACATTTATATTTAAATTCACTAGCTTCTACCCGCGACTCCAACTGAGTGTTTTTTTCACATGCGTCTAGTTAGGTCTTTGGTTACTGCTCCGCTCGTGTCGGTCGTAACGTCGTGTTACATAGTACATACATACGATCATGCCTGTGTTCCCCGAAGGGTTAGGCAGAGATGTATCAATATACACCCACAGTTCGCCGGTATGCTTTTAGGTCCCATGTAACATCGTATCAATATTATTAATCTGGCTATCATAAACAAAAATATTTTTTTCCAATTTTACTGGTAGAGTAAGAGATTAATCAAACAAAAACTTTTAAGCTTTATTATATTAGTATAAATTAAATGGGTAATAGAAACAAAAAATAAACGCAGAAATAACTATTTATAGAAGCGCACAATACATTGCGCGTACCAATAACAGTGATTTAACATTCTGTATAAACTCAAATCGCACTACGAAATATTTGGCCGTTGTTACTTAGTTTAATGGATAGTCTGATGTGACGTATGTTTATGCACACTGTATATGTCATTTAGTGACTGCCCCGTTGGTCAGCGCGACTGCTAAGCAAGGGGTCCCAAAAAGGGGGTTCAAAAAGTGTTATTGGGTTTTTCCATTAGGAATTTCTCAGTAGCAGCCCAGAGTTTGGAAGTTGGTGGTGTGACACTCCCGTGCCTCGGAAAGAACGTGAACCGTTGGTCCTGCGCCTGATCTCTCTTTGGTCGTGTCGGATTGCCGTCACATCGGAGTATAAGAATTGGACTCCCTCCACGGGAGTGCACCTGTGTTTGCGCACACGCTTGTTCACTATAAGTTCTCCTGCGTACGTGGCTAGTCTGCATTAAGTTTAGCCGCCGTGGCCGGAATCGGTCAGGAGAACTACATTACAAACGCCATTTAAAACACCTACTACAAAAAGTATCAAATTAAATAAACTTAATCACCTGTGCTTTAAATTATTGATGCCATTAATTGGAAACTCGTTAAGTACGTCGAACAGAATTTACCTTCCTCTAAACTTGGTGAAGATACGGTGAAGTTTTCGGGAAGTTCTCAAGGCTTAATGGATTTGGTTCAATAAGTAGGTAGGTATTTTGTAGCTGAAGGAACACATTGTTTCTGCATAAATTCCATGCAAACGTGAACTTTAACTGTTATGTAGAAGCTTGAATTTTCTTTAACACAGTGTAGATGCGCTTCCAGTTGGTGGAAATCTGAGGGCTGCGGGGTGAAGCCTGCGTTTCCACTAGAAATGCGCGGAAATAGCATTGCGAGGGTTTTTTTTAACATTGTTGGATGGCACTGCCTCGACGGCCTAGTGGTCCTAAGCGCGACTGCTACGGTCTACGACTAGGTCTTGGGTTCGATTCCCAGGTCGAGCAAAAAGTGTTATTGGGTTTTTCTATGAAATTCTCAGTAGCAGCTCGGAGTTTGGATTTGTGCCCGGTTAATGACAATAGGCTCGCCCCCTATTACATGGGACCTAAATATACCGGCGAACTGTGGGTGTGCATAAGTACACCTCTGCCTAACCCTTCGGGGAATACAGGCGTGATGGTGTATATATGTTGGATGGCAAACTAGCATTCGGCCCACCTGATGATAAGTAGTCCCTCAGCCTATAGACATCTGCAATACCAGAGGCCTTGCAAATGCGTTGCCATCCCAGAGACACAATTTAAATGTCTCATGTGCCTGTAATTACACCGGCATGACACCATTAATATTAGTTATTTTTCACATTGTAGTTTTTGAAAGCGGTTGTCTTTTTTGTAAAAAATAAAATATTTTTCGCTTTCTAGTACATACTTCCTATCATCAAAACTATGAAGAACTACTACACTACGAAAATAAGAAGATAGACTTGGTGGGAAAGTCAAAAAGAAAGCTGTAACGCAATTTGGTTTATTTCAAATTTTTCAGTTATTTTCATTTAAAAACCAAACTACTAAACCGATTTTGGTGAAACTATGGGTTACTTTTATTCACATATTCGAGAGTAGGTACTTTCACCACTCGAAAAATGGCAGGTGAATGAAAAAGTAACCTTGTATAATCTGATCCTTTCAAATGAAAAAATATTTATCCAAAATGGCCGATCAAAAAGAAATAGTTCTACGTTCTTATTGCAAAGTTTTCACTTTATTCTTCACAAGGTGAATTAGGTCTCATGTGACTGTTCTATCTAAGAGAAACTCTGTCTTAGTGCAATTCCAAACTTAGTTGGTTTCATCTCATCTCATGTTCGTTCTAGTTTAATGTATGGCTTTAATTGTATTAATATTAAGAGCATTGGACGTAGATATACTATGTTCAGTTGAAGCTCGGTTTTTTAAAAGTTTCGTAAAAGGAAAGAAAGAAAAAAGAAAGAAAAACCATTTATTCCATAAACCATAATTATATCCATTTATTTAAAGGGAAGCCACTTTCAGTAGACTAGCTGAAAAACTTAATATTTTTCTCAGTTTACTTTTTTTCAGTTTATTATATTCATATAATTTTGCGAACTTTAAAATTTTGCGTCCGGTTTTTTTCACCCGCTATAAATTACGTCTTTGATTAATGCTCTGCTCCCGTGGGATGTAGCGTGATGTTATATAGCCTATGTTACTCAGGAATAATGTAGCTACCTATTGGTGAAAAAAGTTTAAAATCGGTACAGTACTTTCGGAGCGTATTCGTTTGTAACAAACAAAAAAATGTATGCCTCTTTAAAATATTAGTTCGAGATAAATTAATATTTGTAATGGTTTGATAAAGTTTCCACTATTTGTTGGTACATATGTGTAAAATCATAAAAAAAATGTGTTTCTTTCACAAAAGACAGTAATTGAAGAGTCGAGGTTACCGTATGAGTGAAATAATCATCATTATTGAACCCAATAGGTAGGTTACGGAACCCAAAAATGAGACAACAAAATTTTTCACAACTCGCGTTATTCCAATGACTAACGCTCTCAGCGACAGCCCTGACACACGACACTCATACATGACACTTGACACCTATTGTACTGAAACCAGTGACACTGAAATATATCATGTTTTTTGACACAACGTCATCTTGTATGTTTGTTTTATGTTTGAAATGTGTATGCTTTGCGGGAAATAGGTAATTAGCATATTTAGATGTCAGGAGGAATTACGGGGGCGTCATGAAAAAGGGAGGACGTGTTTTGCTTATGCAACAATACACAGAGAAATATCAAAGCATATTTTTTTAATACGGGTTAACAACTACATGACTAGATTCATGTAGGTGTTAAAAAATACTTTTAAATATAAGCTCTAGAATAATTGAAAGCTTTAAAAAAAACCCAGCTATTGTTGTCGATTCTGTTATGCACAAGCTAAACTAAATTTAGACTATTTCTATCTTTTTCTGTCCAATAAAACAAGAAAGGGACGGACATGAATAAGACTTGTCAATTATAGTTGATCTGAAACCACTATACAATTATAGTTGACATGTCAGAACGAATTGATTAAAAACACGGAAAAGTTCAAGGCAATACTAATTTGACATCTCTAACTTAGTTCTAAGGTATCACCGTCCTTTTTTTTCGCTGTATGTTAGTAAGAGATGTCAATTCTCTAATTTTAGTTTAGTTTGTGAACAAGGGAATCGGCACCATCCTATATTTATTCATATACCCTGTACATTTAGCATTTCTCACGAACAATATTTAATTTTAATTTTTTAAATGACAAAGAACGTGACTGCACAAATACATAACAGAAAGTAGAAAAACTAGACACAAAAAAAAGATTAAGATGAATCATAAAGACTTTTATAGAATTGAAAAATCTATTGAAAAATGCATGCGTTTTTTTTTTTTTTTTTATAGAATTGAGAATTTATCAAATAACTTCCCCCGCCCTGGGCGGGACGTGAGGGAGTGTCAGACTTTTACTGACTAAAACCCATCTATGTTCCTTCATGTGCCCTTTGCGTTCCGGAGGCGCGGTATCTCTTTCGAACAACCCGCAGCAAAAATGCATGCTGGCAATAAAATTCTATACTCTACTTGATAGTCGGCTAAAAGCTGAAACACCACGATAAAATCTTTGTTTCTTTTTCAATACATACCGTGCTAAAAATTCGATAGCGTTGTGGCAGTGTTGTTGACTACCCCTGTACGTACATTTAAGTGGTCGATTGTACGGACGCTTTTTAGTCATGCGTTACAAAAGCGTTCAAGCGTGAATCCACTAAATATCACCTTCCAGTAAGACTATTTTAATCCATTAGTAGTAGCAGAGCAGTATGTCCGGGGAAGTACTATTACCGTACTTTTTTCTTCTTAATCAGCGTTGCTGTGTTCCGGTTTGAAGGGTATGAGTGCCGTCGTAATAACAAACAAATGAGACATTTCAACTTTGTCTCTGGGATGGAAACGCATTTGCAAGGCCCCTGGTATGGCAGATGTCTATAGGCAGCGGTGACCACTTAACATCAGGTGGGGCGTCGGCTTATTTGCCATCCACAGTCACTGACATAAAAAAGCTATGTATATAAATATTAATTTAGGTATTCAATAAAAGTATAGGTAAGTAAGCACACACACACGCAAAAAAATAACCTTAAAGGAACATTAACAACAGTACTAATAGGCAAGCATTTTATTTCACATTAAGGTTGCTATCCCATTAGACAGGTCCCGCCATCAATCTTCAGCGAACCCGTGACACTAAGTAACTACCTATAAGAAACACGTCGTTTGCCGATCATAACTCACTTTTCCGGACTTATAAAATTTTTTTGCCTATTTTTTTTTTCTTCTTCAAATCTATGCAATATCCATTCTATTTCAGATTCGTATTTTGGATACTTTCCAGGAAATTACAACAGTTCTGTGTCGTATGTCATGTCAGTATTATAAATATAGTAGGTAAATTGTTGGGTACTGTTAACGTCGACGTCCACTGATGCGTAACGTAAATATTTCTTTGATATTGAACGGATAATTTATCAATGTGAATGAGGACACAGGAAATAATAAAGAGTGTTAGCGTATTAATATCGTGGTGTGTGATGTTATCTTATACATTTTTTATGAGACCATCATAGATGTGTCAGTTGCCGATTTTAAACCATTTTGTTGATATTTGTATCAATATTTGGTGAATTATTGCTGTGAAACTTTAGGTGGTGTGTCAATGAATCAACTTACTACATAACTTTAAATATTGTCTTAATTAAACGACTTAATATAATCTGCGATAAAAATGGTTTTTATTACATTGACAAGTTTCTTACCTACAAACGAAATTGGACCTTCCGTTAGAGCAAATACAATCTTTGTCAGAAGACCCTCTTTTCCATCCCAAGTTACAAAAACTGATTTCAAGTATTTCGGAACCATTCTGAGGCAAATATAACTGTGAGACTGTTACAGATGACACTAATTAATGTTTTTGTACTGTTCTTTGTGTTGTTCTTCTTCTTCTTTTCAAGTCCATGATAACCGTTTAATTTTTAGGCCCAGTAGGTGCCATGTTTAGTGCGTCATCAGTAGCGTTGTTAATGTTCCTATAGGTACCTCACAGTCGAAATAGCCCTGATGTGTCCAACCTTTTCGTTTTTCTTTACAAAAATATATGTAAACTTAAAAATAATTTTCAGAATGATAGCTTTGTAAAGTCAAATCAATTGTATCGCAGTACCTTCCTCAATATAAACTTTTGCATCAATCCATTTAAATATAAATGTTATAGTTTTCACTTGATTTCACTCTTATGATGTTATAATGGAGTGTATGAATAAATAAATAAACAAACTCACTCAAATCACCCCTTTACCTAATCTTCGACTCACATACTCAATATTTGTATCCAATAAGCACACACTATCCTATAATTCTCAAAAGAAAGTAGATTCGCGCTTCTCGGCGCGTACCGGGGCGTAAAACGCGTTTGCATCATTTTACGGCTCGACGCACTATTTCTAAAGCGCCATTGATCCTGATATCCGTAAATAAAACCGGTTCGGAATACTTAACCCTTCGTGAACCGTGTGGATAAAAGTCACGTACTGCATATTGTGGGTCTTCTGGGCCCAGTTTATTAAGAAAATGTTTAGTTTTAAATTATTTGTTTTGTTTCTTGTGTAAATTTTATTTCTGGATATAAATAAAACGAATTAGTCAAATAGAATATACCTACAAACTGATAATTCTGTTTAATACTTTAAAAAAAAATGCTTATTCACTAACTTAATATCCCTCCTTTTTTCTTAAATATCATCGGATGGCAGTCAATCCGACGGCACACCTGATGTTAAAACGTCACCGCTGTCTACAGACATCTGTAATACTAGAGACCTGCATTGTCATCCCAGACACATACTTGAAATATATTATGTGCCCGTCATTACAGTTTTCAAACTGGATTACAGCAATGATGGCTTGCGGAAAAAATAAGTATAGTGGTAGTACTTCCCCGAACGAGCTCCATCACAAAGTCTCCTTACTCTTTAGCATGGCCTATAGTGCGCAAATATTTAAAAAGTTACAGAGAATTTTGCTTTACTGGGGTTTATTAGACCCCACATGGTACAAGCAGGGTTAAACCGGATGAAACTGTGTATTCATGTTAGACCCGCTTGGTTTATCGGTTGCTCGTGCTCTTTTTTCTATTAAAAAATGAAGGCTGAAGTGAATACAAAAGTGTTAAGGCATCTTTTGTATTTACGTAGGTAGGTACTTTTGAAAAGGATAAAAAGAAAAAGTACAATAAACCTCCTACAACGTTACTGTAATCATCATGTATATTGTAAAGGTATTTTTACTTTAGTACTTGAGTGTACCTTAGGTAGCTCGTTCAACCCTTTACTATATTGTTATATCAAAGTTTAATCAACCGTTTTTATACAAACTAGGTTGTTGTGAGTGGATTTGAAATAAATTGTGTACACCGTTGGGCATTAAAATGTGACTGCCATTTGTATTTTTTTTTTTCAGTAGTAGTTGTTGTACTTTGACACTAGGGTGTGTGGGGTCGTTAGACCTTACTGCCCACACGATAAAGAGAAGAAAGAGTAGTTATAGGTAGCCAGTAGCCCGAAAGTCTGACAACCAGTCTTACCAAAGGGTGTCGTGTTGCCCAGTAACTGGATTGTGAAGGTAAAATAGGCAGTTGCTCCATAAAATACTGGTATATAGCTGCATCTGGTTAGTCTGGAAGCCGACCCCAATAAGTTGCGAGATGATCAAGCAGATAATGGATGGCTATATGTATGATGAAAAGTATTTCATCTCTGAGTGCCATCTCTTTTATTCACACTTGTATCTCTTTCAAAAGCTCAATCGTGAATCTGTCATAGATTTACGCCCAGATATTGTATCAACCAATGCTTTATTCAGACGTTAAGTAATCAGACCTGAACGCCTGTGAGCCATACAAATATTATTGAAACTCGCGATACGCAGCGCAGTAGTCAATCGCTTAACTACTCCAATCGTGTTGTGTGTATATGTAGGTTTAATATGTTTGTAGACGCACCTTGGATACAAAAGAAATAGTGATGTTGCATGAAATTTTAATTGCAAACAAAAATTGAAATAAATATTAAAATCGGTCAAGAAATACGGCCGATAAAAGCATTTAAAACAATTAATGACGCACTTATTAGATAGAGAGATCCGACATGGAGTGTGACGTCACATAACACTACGGCCATATAACCTCCGTGTAAAATTTTGTTTTGCTAGAAAAAGATAGAAATAAATCTTCGATGGCTTATACCTTTTTTTTTTAATTTCATAGTTATTCGATTAATACCTCTGCCTGACCTTTCGGGGAAGACAGGCATGTGTGTCCGTGTATGTCTAGTTTTACTGAACTTTTTATTACATGAATGACGGTTATTTTTGAAATAAATAAAAAATCATGCAAGATTGAGGCAACATATTTTCAAGCAAATAAACATCAAGCAACAATGACACATCGCCACAATGTCACACTAACAAGTGACCGCCAACGTTGCCGCCTCTGTCTGAACGATACGTTATACAATGTCACTACGCTTCAATGGACGAGTAACCTTAGCGCGCGGACACACAGCTGTGAGTTGACACAACGCTAGTTCAAATCAAATCTACAGACTTTGATTGGAATTTGTGGTACCTAAATCTTGTTAATCTTTATCCACATACATTTGAATATGACTTACGTTTTTGTTTTGTAGTGTTTCAATTTATTGATTTTTCTGGGGTTATTTAAAAATGTCAAGTTTATTACAGGTTGAGTTTTAAAGCACTGGTCATCTTTCACGGATACGGATGACTTTAACTATAGGACGGCCAGCAACAAAATTCGATTAACAATGTTACTTTTAAATATCATTTAAATAGACACGAAATAACACAATTAACTCAATTCACACGATTTCGGTGATGTCCAAGATAAACTTAGAAAATACATAAGAATTAGAAAAAGACACATTGGTAGGTACTTGCCCGTGCCCGGTTGCCGTTGTCGGTACCCACAACCTCGTGCATGAGAGGCGGGCGCCTTAACCATTGGGCCATCACGACACTAAAAATAATATGCACTAGATACAAGGTATCCAAATGTATAAAACCTTTGTCTAAATAACAGTTTGTCGTGTAATAAAAGTTTTACGTAAGTATTCATAAGTATTTTAACCTCCTGAAAGCCTACCCAATGAATGAATACTCAGCCTGTAAGGTGAAGGAAGTAGTCAACCACTGCAAGCCTAAGCATAAGTGCTAACAAAGTGCTTTCACACAGCAGTATAAATTTCGGAACAATGACGCATCACCACCTGTCCTTATCACTCTCATACCAATATTTTTTCTGTCTCGCTCATGCAGGGACGGCGCCATCACGAATGTAGTTTCTAAACCTTTCAGTTCTCTGTCAGTAGACATTACAGTCTTTGTCCGAAATTATTCTTTTTCGCGACTGCATTTAAATTATAATGAAAAAAGTTGCCGGAGTTCTTTTTTTACAGTTTAGCGGGAAATGTGTAAATCCTCTGTCTATCAGTTATTACTGCTATCAAAATTCTGAGGCATTTAAGCAACAATAAACACAGTAAAAAAAAACATTTGATAAAACACAATTTTTTGGACAATCTAAGCAGTTTAAAAAATGTAAAGACCTTTACGTTCTTTAAACTGCCTAGTTAGCCTAGTGCTGCTAAGCGCGACTGCTACGCTAGAGGTCTTGGATTCGATTCTTAGGTCGATCAAAGTGTTATTGGGTGTTTCTATGAAAAAGTTTTTTTAATTATGCATATCGGAACATACCGGCGATCTGTGGATGTTCATTAGTACACTTCTGCTTAACGTGAATACAGGCGTGATGGTATGGTGTGGTTATTTTTATGACAAAACATTTGATACAGCATTCTTTTTGATACAACATTCTTATTATTTTATGTCCCCACCACAATCTACAACAAACGTCTCCCCACAAAACGGTTTAAAACATATTACCTTATAACCTCAAGTTGACACTAAACACGTTTAATGTTTAATTAAAATTTTCCTAGCCAAACACTTAGGACTTAGGCAACTAATTATCAAGAACTAGGCACTCCAACTAAGCTTTGTTTAAGATTTCACAGAGACTTTACCTAGGTAGTTCGAAGTCTAGCATAATCTGGAACCTGAAACCTTCTAGATTGTATAATATTCAAAAACTTTTGAATTTCAGTGAAATATTTATGAGTGAAAGCTCTGAATATAGTGTTGGTTCAATTATTTATTTATTTCAGTACAACGAAAAGCGATTAACATTTAATCTCGTTAATAATAAACTGTCAATCTTCTCGTGCTTCGAAATGTAAAGGTACCGATCGAAATGGGTTCTAGAAACTTCATATTAAACACTAGTTGGTGTTCCTGCGTTCGTCTGCGTGGAAGTCAAAAATACCATAAAACATGTCTTAAGACACGTAGCAACACAGCTTTTTAATCGGACAAAGAATTTTAGAGATTCCCTCATACAAAGAAAAACTCATAAGTAACCTTTTATAATATATGATTAGAAACATTTTAAGTATTTTTCCTAAACTGTGTATGTACTGTACTAACTCTTTGTTGTCACGAATTTGAATCATTTTTTACGTTCATTATGTCAGAGAAATAATGTAATATGTAGGACATTACTACACCTCATACATACAATCACGCCTATATTCCCCGCAGGGATAGGCAGAGGTGTACCAATGTACACTCACAGTTCACCGGTATGTTTTTAGGTCCCATGTAATAGGGGGCGAGCCTATTGCCATCAACCGGGCACAAAACCAAACTCCGAGCTGCTACTGAGAATTTCGTAGAAAAACCCAATAACACTTTTTGCTCGACCTGGGAATCGAACCCAAGACCTCTAGCATAGCAGTCGCGCTTAGGACCACTAGACCAACGAGGCAGTTATATTATTCTTAAAAAAAAAAACAATAAGTTTTACTGACTGTACATAGACGAGTTTCACTTACAGTTTGGTTTTCTAACGCTGAAGCATACAGCAATGGAGTGAGATTTGATATGATTGAACATGATTCAACTTCTATTATAAACTTGAAAGTTTGTGAGGAAATAGCTGGATGAATGAATGGACGGATGTTTGACACTCTTTTACGTTTGAACGGCTTTCATTTGGCACACGCCATGTAGATGATTGATGATCTTGCTTAACATTATGGAATCATTTTTATCAAGTTCATGTGTACTTGTGAGATAATTTAGGGCTTATTTCTAAAGTCGCAGGGTGAATAGAATAGAATAGAATAGAATAGAATAGAATATTTATTTGCCAGAAACATGAAGCTAGTCAGACACAAAACTATCTATCAATTAATTTTTATTTACAGAATCTCCCACAACTCAGTAATGACAGGATGTTATCGAGTTAACTACACTCAAAAATAATCCCAGCAAACAGAAAATTTAAATTAGTCAAATATTTTTAGCGCCTAGTTAAACAAAAGCCCAACACTATTCCCGTCATCTGTCAGTTACGAATGACGTCACAACACTAATTGGTTCAAACAATCATTGACAGTTATTATAATACCCTTGAATATTTAATTATAGGCCGGAGCTAGAATAGCGTAACAAAGCGTGATCAGCATCGCTCAAAATGAGTCAAATTTTTTAAGTTCAACAAAAACGAATTCCGGTCAGATTTATTTTGTTTCACGTGTGGTAAAATGTATTGCATAAAACTATTTAAAAAAATAAAAACGTATGTTCTTCCTATAAGAATTCATTGATCCGATTTGGGTAGTTTTACGTATATTGACGAACGTTCCTAGTCCAATAAAGAACACCGGCAACGAAGTCACGGTTAGTTAATACCTACTACATAAATAGTTGTGTTGCTTCAATTACGTTACGTTGTGTTTACCAAAAAAATAAGGACATAATCTAGATATTAAATATCAACGATTATTATATTATGCCATCAAGTATATGGTATATATAACCGTACGCAACGTAAGTTCAGCGATTTTTTTTTTACCTATATTACGCTGAGTTTTGAGGACATTTAGAACGTCACTAATATAGCAATAATCGTGGCCACATATTATTAAGCCACAATTTAAAAAAAGAAAATGGAATTTACTTAAACTATCAATTTGAAAAAAGAACACACTGCGTTACGTTCTTTTAACTCCGCCCTAAAAATTTGCTCATAATAATTACCTAATGTTTTAAAGAAAATAATGAATGACTGACAAAAATAAACATAAGACGTTCAAATTTTAAATAGTTTTGCTAAATGCGTGTGGCGCCAACATACACCCACAACAAAAAAACATAGGAATTCTCTTTTTTTAGACACCTCATGTGTCATTAGATCACTTTTCTTTGCTTTTCTAATAAAATTGCTTCTCGGTCTGAGATCCCAGTGTCGCTAAAATTACGTCATCTTAGCTTGGCTAAAATTTTGAAGATAGGTAGTAGAATATGTAGTCAAGAAGGTATGTCTAATTTTTAGTTTCAGTGCTGGTTTTTTGTCAGGTTACAGGCATAAACCTTACTCCTTTACATTCAAGTGTAAAGGTCTTTGGTTAAGCTGAAATTATGGCGTACGAAAAATATCGGACAATGATAAAATACCTAGGTAATAGTTTCTAACAATATCTTAAAAAAAGATATAAAAATCTGGTAGATCCATACGGCCGTTTGTTTAACGAGAAACATCTCTGAAAATAAGTCACGTTTATTGTCAATGACGTAGATCTGTATGCTTTGGAATCTTGGAGCATAGGAAATGTGTTGGTTGTAACATATTTGTAAATGCGTTCTGGTATTAAGCTTTGAAATTGGAAAAGGAAATGCCTGTCAATCTCGCTTGAGCTTGTGTTTTCAAAACTTATCTTCAAAAAACGATGTTTTTCAGCCAAAAATTAATGAATGAAATTAATTTTTGAAGTGTACTGAACTGCACGGGTTTTCGTTTTGTTCCCGGTTAATAGCAATAAGCTCGCGCCTTATTACATGGGACCTAAACATAACGGCGAACTGTGGGGTACATTGGGACACCTCTGTCTAACCCTTCGGGGAATACAGGCGTGATGGTGTGTAATTAGACCATGTTTACGGGAGGAAAAACATTATTGCTGAAAATTTACAGCTTTACAATCCTTTTAAGGAAAAACCAAGACCTAAGAGCTATTTAAAGATGGCGTATTTACGCACCGGCGATGCGCGTCTCACGCTGCTACTAGTATTTCTTTTTTAAATTTAGCAAAATAGAAAACGCTTTTATAAATTACGTCGTATCTTTTTAAGCCTTAAGACCTTGGAGGAAGGTTTCATTTACATTGAAATTTATTTAATTAATTAGAAATATCATACTATGATTTTGTATCGTGAAACGATTCCTACTAATAGTTTTTTTTCTGGCACTTCTTACGATAAAAACAAAACTGATTCATTCTCGTTATTTATTTTCAAAACATTGAAATATATCTACAACATTGAGCTAATTTTTAATTCAGTTACGCACATCCGTAGGCGTATTATGGGACACTATTATAATATACTAGCTTTTACCCGCGACTTCGCCCATGGAACTTTATTCACCCGCGTCGCCTTACTTATTTGGTCACTGCTCCGCTCCCGTAGGTCGTAGCGTGATTTTATAAAGCTCATATTATTCCTTATGAATTTGGCTATTATATGCAAAAGGTTTTGTTCCAATCTGACTGGTATTTCCATAGATTAGCGGGTTTAAACAAACAAACAAAAAAACTTTTCAGCTTTATTATACCACAATATGCATAGATATTTATATGAAATAGTTTCATGTACTTCAGGCATCCACGACGGTTACATTTCAAAATAAATGATCCAGAAATATGTTTCACAAATTATAAAACTAAATGTGTTAGTTTTTTCAATGAAAATTGGAATATAAAAACTTAGATAAATATGTAGGTAGACACTGATTGTACACACTAAACCATTTCAATCCATTGGTGTATCAATAGAATAATATTGGTAGAGGTTCAATGCAAATAGTTTGTGTAAGTTTGATAGCAAAAAAGAACGGTATTTATGGACCTATAATAAAAGCTTGCGGCGCGGTTGGAAGTAAAAGAAAATAATATAAATAATTATTTAAAAAATCCTTCAGCAACGATGTAAGGCTATTTAAAGTTCTTAATTTCTTATAAAAACGCGAAATTTTATAAGGACTGATAGGTGAATGTTTGTTTGTTACTATTTTACGCTTAAATGGCTAAACGGAATCAGCTGTGGCAATATAGCTTATATACCAACAGTTTTTAGTCCTTTTTATATTCCAGAGGTACAATTTAAAACCGTGGTTTAATCTTAAGTTTACGCAAACATAATATATTCGCTCGCAGTTCGCTAGTAAAATTTTAAATCCATTCAATAAAAATACTTTGAAATCACTTTGTACCAGGTCATTGACATTTCAATCGTTGAAGTTACAATTGCAATTTTATTATCGTCCTAATACGAACACTCCACAGTTAAATTGATAAGTGGTTGTATTCTCGTCCTAAACCGATTTGAATGAATCGTTAAATTATTTTTCGGGCACACGTTTTCTTATTCAATGACCTACGCCTAAAAAACAGCTGAGAATCGCTTGCAGTGACTTCAATTGTTTTAATAAATACAATGAACGCGACAATATTTTAACTAATTAACAATCTTGTGTCTACTTACTTAGAATACATACCTACATTCCATCATACATATCATCACGCCTATATTCCCCGAAGGGTTAGGCAGAGGTGTACCAATATACACCCACAGTTCGCCCGGTATGTTTAGGTCCCATATCATAGGGGGCGAGCCTATTGCCATTAACCGGGCACAAATCCTAACTCCAAGCTACTACTGAGAATTTTACACGCAGTAGCCAACTCACAGTGGCCCCTTAGACAGGCCTAAGTTGAACTGAAACACTAACAATCATTCCTGGATGCAAGAGATGCAAGTGCATCCAAAGACAACCCCCGGTTGTTGCAGAACTATTGGTAGGGTGAGACTATGGGTTTAAGTATCTTAAATGGACTGATTATCTGGGACTATGGAGCGTCTATGGCTTCTACCCGATCAATTATGGTATGTGACAGATCACATGGCTTGCACACTCAATAATTCTAATTTTGAAGATTCTGATTTTGAAGATTTTTCCTAGAAAATCTAGTCCCTTACTATTTGATAAAAATATATTAAGAAAATATGGATAACTAGCTTTTGCCCGCGACTTCGTCCGCGTGGATTAATAGTTCCCGTTCCCGGGAGATTTCCAGGATGAAAACTATCCTATGTCCTTTCTCGGGTCCAGACTATATCTGTACCAAATTTCATTGAAATCGGTTAAGTGGTTTAGGCGTGAAGAAGAGACAGACAGACAGACAGAGTTACTTTTGCATTTATAATAGTAGTACGGACTAGTACGGAAGTACGAATATTCTAAATTCTCCGAAATATTTCAGCTTATACCAACCAAGTAGATACCTCCAACGGATACATTTCGAAATTAAAATTAAAGCCATGTTGGTTCCGCACATAAACGGGAATGGTCGATGTAATTAATTTGTCCTGCACATTGAGAGAATTACAAATGAGTGTGCTGTGTCGCATCCATTTTATTAATATTAAACACGTTTATTTTGTTTAAAACACGGTCAAAATAAATATTTGAGTTGTGGTCGTTAATGTTGTTCGGAAAGGTGTGTGTTTTATAAATAAACTAGCCGTGCTCCGCGGTTTCACCCGCATTAACCTACAAGGACCCTGTAAAGCGGACGTCTTCGTCATAGTAGCTCCAATCTTTAATTTCAGTTCAATCAGTTGAAAATCTAAGAAGATTTATACAAACTTTCATCCCCTATTTTATTCCCGTAGGGGTAGAATTCATCAAAATCCTTTCTTAACGGAAGCCTACGTCATAACATCTACCTGCATGCCAAATTTCAGCCCGATCCGTCCTGTGGTTTGGGCTGTGCGTTGATAGATCACTATGTCAGTCAGTCAGTCACCTTTGAGTTATACATATATATTTTGATAGGTTCTGCCCGCGAATTCGTCTACGTGTCTTGTTTCACCCGCGGTAAGTTACTTCTTTGGTTAATTCTGCGTTCCCGTGTGATGTAGAGTGATGTTATATATATATATAACCTATGTTACTCAGGTATCTATTGGTGATTTTTTTTAATCGGTCCAATAGTTTCGGAGCTTATTCGATACAAACAAACAAAAAAATCTTTCCTTTATAATATTAGTATAGATAATACCAGCCTATTTATTCTCCCACTGCAGGTGAAAGGCATCTTCTCATATAGACGGGACGAGCATTCCACGCTTGCTCAAGGCAGATTGGTGGTTACAGACTTACATGTTACTACTATGTAAATGAAAAAGTTTGAATGCCTGTCTGTTAGTCAATCACACCAGAACAGCTAAACGAATCTGGATGAAATTTGTCACAGATATAGATTATAGTCTATATTAGCTTATATGCTAGGTACTTTTTATCTCATAAAAATGTATGGTTCCCGTGGGATAATATCTCAACTTTAACGTAGACGAAGTGGCGGGCATAAGCTACTTAAGTAATCAGTTTATGTTTTCACACATTATTTTCCTACATTAACGTCGGTGATGTGCAAGATTAACTTATTTTTTTTTTACATAATATAAATTGAAAAAGGGTCAACAATTTTTTTTCGGTTTCTTGTATATGTCGTTCAAAAGTGGCTTCTAATGACCTAATTTAAATAAATTATTTGACTTTGACTTTGACGTCACATCATTTAAATGTATGTCATCCTGGATAGATCCGTTACCCCCTTGTTGACTGACTAATATTTTTACTATGACATGAGATATTGTCACATGTTTTGTACCGATACAAGACTGAGCAACAATATGTTACGCGTTATGGTGCAAGTCACGTTCCGCAACATGACGAACGACAACGTACAACTTTTGTATGCCATAGTTGTGTTCTAGTTTGTTGAATATTAAAAAAAAGATAAATAATTCTTTATGTTCAATTGTTACCGATTTTTTATTTAGTTACTTCCAATCCGTCAATAACAGTTTATTCTATGCAAGAAATCCTGATTCGTCATTATTTAAAATCCCATTGACTCGATCAGTCGCCGCTTCAATTTCTTCAGTAAAAGGCTGATAACCTGTTATTATATCCGAATTCTGATGAAAGGCTACTTCTCATACAAAGAAGACACGAGTATTGGTCACCATGCTTGCTCAAGTCTGATTAACAAATTTAGACGTATGATAATTTTAAATGTTATTCTATAAAATCCTGATTCATCATTATTTAAAATCCCATTCACTAGATTAGTCGTGTCTTCAATTTTTTCAGTAAAAGGCTGGTAGCCTATTATATCCTAAATATTGAAATTAGGCTTACCACCTATTACATGGGACCTGACATACAGGCGAGCTGTGGGTGTACATTGATACACCTCTGTCTAAACCTTCGGGGAATACAGTCGTGATGGTATATAAAAAAATCTACACTTATCTATGG
Source organism: Caradrina clavipalpis (assembly GCA_932526535.1). Taxonomy (NCBI): domain Eukaryota; kingdom Metazoa; phylum Arthropoda; class Insecta; order Lepidoptera; family Noctuidae; genus Caradrina; species Caradrina clavipalpis. Next base: position 8,893,163 of record OW052110.1, read on the forward strand.
TAACTACAAAACAGTACAGTTATTAACTATGACTCACACATACATAAAACACAATTACTCTCCACAGCAGAAACAATATACAATTAGTTATTCACATCAACACACGGTTAGTGCGGGGCCCACGAGCGGTTATATCCGCGTAATGACCGCGACATCCCATTGTGCGGACAAAGGACGACTGCCAATGTAGTAGTAACAAATTAGTTTAATAACGGTATGTGGGATCTTGTGACTTCCTCTGTTTTAATCAATTATGATAGGTTATCTACAAGATTTAAAAGAAGATATTTAATAAATAACAAATAACGACGAAAATAATAAGGTGAATAAGATGTTAGTTTTGCCATAAAATTCTTTGGCCCTTTGTGTCAAGAAATGATCTTACTTATGATTTTTGGTCTCGTGATCACTGAGTGCTGGATCTAGGGTTTGATTTCTAGGTCAGGTAAAAAGTGTAATAATGGGTTTTTCCATTAGGAATTTCTCAGTAACAGCCCGGAGTTTGGAAGTTGGTGGTGTGACGACCCCGTGCCTCGGATAGTAGGTAAAGCCGTTGGTCTTGCGCCTGATCTCTCCCCGGTTGTGTCGGATTGCCATCGGATTATGAGAGTTAGGGAAGAGGGAGTGCAACTGTATTTGCGCACACACTTGTGCACTATCATATCTCCTGCGTACTTGGTTAATCTGCATTTAGTTTAGCCGCCGTGGCCGGAGTCGGTCTGGAGAACACACACATACACAGTTTTGCCATGTATGTTAACTTACCAATACTAACTCAATAGTTGAATTACGACAAACAAATTCAATGTGTTACAATTACTATTTAGCAACAGCAGTTCAATGTACATCCAACTATCGAAAACCAGTATTTTTTTTCCACTGCATTGATTTACATCTTAGGTTACTACTACGCTCCCGTGTGTGGCAGCATGATGTTATATTATAGCCTGTAACCCTTCACTGGAAACGGGTTTTTAACGCATAAAGCTTTTTCCAGATCAGTCCAGAAGTTCTTGAGATTAGCGCATTCAAACAAAGATACTCTTCCGCTTTGTAATATGAACATAGATTATTGAATTCCCAATACATTTGTGGTCCAACCATTTCGTACAACAGAGAAACGCAATTCAGCAGTGATTTGACAAAAACTGAAAAAAAAATTAAAACCCCGCAGAGATACTACAACCACACCACACAAACACACCAGCAACTAAAAACCGCAAAACCCGCAAACAGCTGTTTCAATAAAAATTGTAAAAACAAGTGAATTCACACGAGTATGCTGACATGTTTGGTGCGGCCGACAGCGGGGCGGATATCACCGCGTAATGACCGCCACGATCTATTGTTGCGTGTGAACAGAGTCGGGAGTTACACATACTGTGCTTATGGAGTACCAACATTATTTGTAGTTCTTAGAGAAATACAGTATATATGATGTTGAATTCACTACGGACCTTTCATGGAGAAAACGTTTGTTTCCGACATAGTTGATTTCATAGTAAAAGCTGTTCAAGTTCATATTTATGAGCACATACATACTTGCTTACTTACTCTTTAAAATATCGATGGTCAAGGTTAACATATTTATTTTCATCAAAACATTTACAGGCACTTTTAAATTGTCAAGGAGTCTGTTTAGTCAGAAATTTTAATCGCGTTTCTAAACATACACCTCTGCCTAACCTTTCGGGGAATACAGGCGTGATGGATGGTTTCTAAACGTAGGTTGGTATCTAAGGATAAGAATGAGCAAGAACCTCCACGGATACTTGTTATCTATTAAGTTTTACATGATTACATTATTCCGGTTGCATTAGTCTGATTTGTTATCACATAAAATAGCAATATTTTATGAAGTTTGTGTCCAGTTGAATGGGGGGCGGCAGATGTCCCTAAGTCCGCCCAGATGACCGTTTCACAGAATGAGTTTAGTCCACCTAGTCCAGTGGTGGTGATGGAAGGAGTGAAGAGTCCAGTGACGCGGTGGTCCGCGTCCCAGAACTCTTCACTGCCGTACATCAAAGTGACGAAGGTTAGCAGTGACAAGTAACTGCCTAGCTCAGAGATGAGCAAGGTAGGCAAGCTATATTAGTTTACTATCCCGGCTTCATAAAACCAGCTTCATGTACACCAAGCATCATCAAAATCATTTCATCACCAACAATAAATCCAGATCTAATTCAAGAACGCTTTGCCCCTTATTTATTACACCATCCATTATCAAATAAACACAGATTTTTAATATTATCACTAATTTTGACCGCTATAAAAATGACAAACGACAACATTAGTTTAAAAAAAACGTTAAAAAAAGCATATCGCTATTATTATCATCGCCATTTTGTTCACGATGTATTTAAAGCTAGGCCGGACACATTACAATATAGAACACAAAATACGCGCGACATTTGACAGTCTTTGGCTATTTGGCGCGAACACAAGTTCGTCTGAATGTATGACCGTGTGTATCACAGCAATAATGTTCGGATTATGATGTCCAAATATAGTTTGTATGGTACATAAATTATTTTAATGAAACTTAGTATTGCAACGTGATTTGTTTACTAATTGTATTAGAATCGAGTTTGAACAGTTATGTAGGTTTATAATGTGATATTAGGTGGAGAATTAGGTCAGCGATTATTTGGTTTTGATAGAGTATGACGCAACGTAGTATTTTATCAATAGACATAGGGCCAGTGGGGCTGTTTCGACTGAATAGTAATAGGAAAGATTTTTTTATAAATATACTATAGGATGGCAAACTAGCCGACGACGGCCCGCCTGATGTTAAGTGGTCACCGCAGCCGATAGACATCTGCAATACCAAAGGTCTTGCAAATGCGTTGCCATCCCAGGGGCAAAGTTGAAAGTTACGGTTAAAGTTTAAAACATTTCAATGAGACCCTATCTACTACTTGTTACTACGATTATTCAAAGTTCACTTGCCCCAAAGAACGAAAAAGTTCAGTCAAACGTTCTTCGGTCAAACGACCGAAGAACGTTTGACTGAAGAACGTTTGACTGAAGAACGTTTGACCGAAGAACGTTTGACCGGAAAACATTTACCGATAAAACACTAAAACGGAAAACATTCGGCCAAATTGAAATGTGTCATAATAATATTTGTATAAACTGGAAATATGAATTATAAAAAGAAAATATAAACATTAAAAAACCTTTGCCATTGTGATTCGCCTGTCCTCTAGGGACTTTTTTTATATTGAGCGCGACGTCAGATTACCGGGCTATAATCAACGAGCGATTTTCCTTCAATTTAGCCAATTATGCAAATTGAGCTTGGAAATAAGTCAATACAGATCTTGCAATCAATATTGCTTTTGTTAGGAAAGAGCTTTTAAAATTGGGAATTTTGGTAGTGAACTGTGATCGTAAAGATCTAGATACTTAGTACGTAATTTTATCATGACTGAAATGTTGGGGATATAATTATACATAATTAAGAGATACTTGCCTCTTTGGCCTAGTGGTCCTAAGCGCGACTGCTATGCTAGAGGTCTTGGTTTCTTTATCTTTAATCTTAAGTAAACCCTTTTCATTTTAATTAGTTTATAGTACTTGGACCCAGTACGTGGCCATGTTAAGGCTGCCTGTCCATTGAATTGGAGCAAAGCGGCGGACTGGAGAAACGGAGGAATACCTATTAGCCAGTAGGATTGTACAACTGGAGCGGAGCAGAGATTTTATGCAATCTTATTGGTTAATATTTCTCTGTTTCTCCGTCTCGCTCTGCTCCAATGGACAGGCAGCCTTATCGCAGCATTTGTGGCGTTTTTATATCCTCCAAGGTGCAGATATAGGAACACTTTTCACCCCTTAAAAAAAGCACAGTAAAAAAGTCTCACTAAAAACTATTAGGCATACCTACCAAAGTGACAAGGTACATTATTTCATACAAAAAACTAATAACAAGATAACACAAATACATTTTCCTTTACCAAACATCTCATCTACATTTTTGATTAAAAAGCCTTGTAACATCTAACAGGATTTGCAAATGACATAACGCGACATCGTAAAACCCTTCGAGTCAAGATTATCCTCAAAGTAACGCATATAATATAATCTTTAGGCAGATGTCATGAAACCTGGAGCGTAAAAACCAATTTTTCTCCATGTATTACTGACATTTCATTCGTATACGGGAGTAGGTACATTTTTATTCGGGCGGTGTTCGCGGAGCTCTTTAATAATCCGCTTTAGGTTATGATAATGGTGTTAGAGAGGAGCGGGCTTTAAATATGGAAAGTAGAATTGCAGTGTTATTCTGTAAAAAATATTTTGGTCAATTTAGATGAGGGAGATTTTTTACTGAATAATAATTGTATGACCTCTTAGCCACAGATCATAATTATTAAGAAAATGACAAAGAATTACATACTTTTTAAGCTTTTAGAACGCGATTCTTCCATAGAGTTTGTCTGGCAAACGTCCCCAATTTAAATTTGCAAATATGTAAGTCTGTCAGTCAGTCAGTCAGCCAGTTAATCAATTGGCTGATTATTATTCATTAATTTCAAAGCAACAAAAAATCGAATTTAAAAAATAATTCTATTAATTTATATATCATTTAATAGGCTCGCCCCCTATTACATGAGACCTAAATATACCGGCGAACTGTAGGTGTACATTGGTACACCTCTGCCTTACCCTTCGGGGAATACAGGCGTGAAGTTAATTTAATATTAATAAAATAAAAGTGTACTTTAGAGCTGTGTCTTGAAATTATTGATTAATTATGGCTGCAGTGTGTGAACACCATTAGGTAATTAATAATACCAAGAGTGGACGAAAAAAAAAATACTTTAAGAGAAAATTCTGAGCTGACGGTTCTACATTAAATGGTTTCGCAGAAATTTACGTTTGTAAACAATTACTTAACGTTGGTTTATTAACACTGAGTTGTCGGTACCGTCATAAGAATGAACGAGTTTATCCAGAAACCTAGGTATTAGTTACAACCGACGCACAAGCCGACAGCCCACATGATGTTAAGTGGTCACCCACCGCTGTCTATAGACATCTGCAATACCAGAGGCCTTGCAAATGCATTTCCATCAAAAAGACAAAGTTGAAATGTCTCATGTGCCAGTAATTACACCGGCACCCATAACCTTCAAACTGGAGCACAGCTACGCTGTTTTGCGGCCGAATAAGTGATAAGTAGAAAATAAGTTTTCAGTTGCTTTAAAAAAATATATAATCATCACATCTGCAATATTAGAGGCCTTCCAATAGTATTACAGAATATGTCGATAGGCTTTTTTTTTTTTTTTTTTTTTATATATACGGGAAATCATCAAATAACTTCCCCCGCCCTGGCCGGGGCGGGAGGGAGTGTCAGACTTTTACTGACCCCGTCTATGTAAAACCCGTCTATGTTCCTTCATGTGCCCTTTGCGTTCCGGGGGCGCGGTATCGCTTTCAAACAACCCGCAGCCCCGGCAGGCATCAGCCCTCAGTGGCCCCATCCAATTTTGCTGACATCTCTTTGAGGCGCGCGTGGAACACGAACGCGCCGTCGACACGGTATGTCTATAGGCTGAGGTAACCACTTAACATCAGGTGGGCCGTCGAATACCTTGCCATCCAACGACGTTTACGAAAAAAAAACTAAAGATATTATTCTTCTAATCGCTCCTCATTACCACTCAGCTCACACCCTATAACCCAGTATATTTGAGGCATCCGTCTGCTCGACTGTCAATGAACGAAATGAAGAGAAATATGCCAATGGGAGTCCCATAGATAACCTTCAATATGCTAGTCCGGTTTTTCATTAAAAGTAATCCCGAATTTCGGGATTTCTGTTTTATTATTCCCGAGTAATAGAATAGGGATCTATAAATGAGGATGTTCTTATAAAACGTCAAGGTTTTTATATGAAAAGATAAGATGTTTGAATAGGTGTAATATTTATAGAATTCAATAGGGAGATAGTTTAGTAGATTATCGTATTGCTGTTGTGATGAAAACCACATTGAATTTAATGTTTTCCCTATTTAGCTGTACTAATTAAATTGTTATAATTCTATGCTAATGATCCCCCATTGACTTCCAAAACGATCGGTTGGGAGAGGCCTGCATACAACGTCTGTCGGTCTTAATCAGGTTGTCGAAATCAATACGGGAGGCCTATGTCCAGCAGTGGACCTCCTGAGGCTGATTTGATAATGATGTTACCTACCTAATTACCTATACTTGAATAGCTATTAAAATTTCGTGATTGTTTACTGGTAAACATCTGACCTCTCGTGTTAAGATGCGGTTTCTAAACCAAGAAATGCCAATGTGGCTTTTTCAATTCAACATTTACATTCTAAGTTTATCTTGGACATCACTGACATCGGTGAAGAAAAAACATCGTAAGGAAACCTGGACTTAAAATTAATATCTATAAGTCTGAAATCGCCAATCCGCCTACCAGTTAATACTCGTGCCTTCTCTGTATGAGAAGAGGCCTTTGCTCTGCAGTGGGACAATAACAGGCTGGTATTATTAATATTTTATTAAACCAAATACCTAGCTTGTTTGAATGTAGGCTTCAAACAAACTCCTATAGTATGAAACCTACGACTAAATCAAATAATGATATCTCAAGATTATTTTCGTAGCCAGACAGTCTAGCAATTCGGCTTTATTTTCTGAACATGCGATATTTTTCGATATGAAAATGTTCTCAAGAACAAATTGTTAGATTTATTTTAGTTCGTTTGTTCATTTCAAAACGTTTGTCATCCAATATTGTGTCTTTCATATAAAGTATATTGAAGCTATAATTAGGTGTTTTCATCGTTTTTACATCGTCATTCTGTTTTTAAGCTGTGTAGCGATGATGTATTTTGTTTTGATGGAAATGAGATATTGAGGACTTATATCAAAGGTTTGGTGAAATGGTTGGTGCAATGGCTGATCGTTTGGGTACTACGCTGGGTGGCTCGAGTTCGAATCTCGCATGGAACAAATATTTGTATAAGTACAGGTTCTCGATGTGGTTTTTGGTGTATGTTAGCTTATGTGTCACGGGATAAATAAGATGGGTTGTTAAACTAATTTGGCCAATGGGGCATTCTTCACCCGTCCCAAACGCAGTGCCAGTGTGTAGCACCATCACAGGACTCCTTAGTTCCCGTCATGCATAACCACCTGCACCATCCAAGATCTAACCGAGGCCAATGATAGAGCTGTACAGGTTACTCAATACTGTTTGGATAACATTAATTACCAGTCAATCGACACGACAAGAAGAAGAAATGAGAAATTCCAATTAAGTATGGGAGCAAATACAGAAATAGTTTGTGTAATATTCCATTCATATAAATCTTCTCAATGAAATCACGTAGCTAGGTTAAGTATACATACTTATTGTGATTGAAAAAAAAAACCACACCGTTCGGGTTAACATTCCAAAATTTGAATTAAAAATGTACAAACACACGTAGGTAAGGTTCTGTATTTTTATCCTGTGTTACCATAAAAATAATACGCGCTTGGCAACGGCCCAATCTAGATAAAAGCTCTGTTAACGAATTCAGCCTTATAATAGCTTAGTCCTAACAAAACGAGCCAATCAATACTCTTTCAACGTTGAAAAGTTCCCTTTAACGGTCTAATTGAAATAAATTATTTGACTTAGACTCAATAATTCAATTCATTACGTCAAACTAATTCAATGTGCCATTGTATTGTATTGCCAATGTATATCCAATACATATTCCTACAACATTATTTGAGTAGGTAATACGAAAAATAAATAATGTTGAATTGAGTTAGTTAATTTTGGTAATGTTGATTTAGTAGTAGTAGGTCTTTGTGAAGGAGCTCGTTCGGGGAAATACTAACTGTACCTATTTCTACCGCATAGCTGCGTTGCTGTGTTCCGGTTTGAAGGGTATGGGTGCCGGTATAATTACAGGCACATGAGACATTTCAACTTTGTAACTGAGCTGACAACGCATTTGCAAGGCCTCTGGTATTGCCGATGTCTATAGGCAGCGGTGACCACTTTACACCACGAGGGCCATCGGCTTGTTTGCCGTCCAATGCTATTAACAAAAAAATAGCAGACCTTACCCAATTTTCATTCATCATCATCATCATCATCTCAGCCATAGGACGTCCACTGCTGAACATAGGCCTCCCCTTTAGATGTCCACATATAAGCGACCTGCATCCAGCGTCTTCCGGCGACCTTTATTAGGTCGTCTGTCCATCTTGTTGGTGGACGTCCTACGCTGCGCTTGCTAGTTCGTGGTCTCCACTCATTCACTTCAGTTTCATTCAGTTGGGCTAAAACTGTAAATGCTATATTTTATTAATCTGTACTTTAGAAAAAACCAACCTTAAAAAAATAACAAAAACAATTTTTGCGACGGTAAAAACCTCCGTCAATTTAAAATGTCGCCACCAAAAATAAATACACGTTACTTTTGCAACGCGAGGAGATAAAAAAATACAATGACCCGATCCTCATACATCTCGTAGAGACCTCTCCCCGAAAATTGGCTGAATACACAAATACTTTTGCGCGCCGAAATAAACAGAAAAACAAAGGTCACGTAAATGGCGGCAAGCGGACACATTGTTCGGTGTGTAGCAATTAAAGTCGTAAAATGGCTTTCGTTTGCGAAAAATACACGGTTTTGCTATTACTAAGCGTGGTTTTAAGGTACCGTTTTAATTAAAGGGTTGTAAATATCTGTAGGGGTTTTAAATCACATAATATTACATACCATAACGCCTACAGTCGTTAACCGGCCACAAATCATAGTATTTATGCCCGATTAACGGTTGTAAGCTCGCGGTTTTTCTAGGAAATTCTTCAAAATTTCATAGAAAAACCCCTATTACATGGAACCTAAACATACTGTGGTGGAACTGTGGGTGTATATTGGCACACCTCTGCGTAACCTTTCAGTTAATACAGGTGTAATGGTATGTACTACTACGTATCAAATTAGGCAATAATATAAATTCGTTTGTATATCTCGTATCAAGGGTATACGATTACTGCCTACAGCTAAACACGAGTTTCCTCAATCACCGATTTAGTAAACGAACATTTTAAGGAAAACGTAGAAATCAAAATCGTTTGTCTTGTAAAAAACAAAAACATCTTGTTTGAAGATGTCGAGGGGAACCTTTTAAGACGAAGTAAAGACAAAATATTTTATTGGTTGTAAAAATATCTACTTTGAGAGTCTTTTGTTTCAGTTCTTCCATTCATGATTTTTAAGATATAAAAGTTTATGAGAGGCATCAATTTCTATTAAAGATAACATTGCTATTGAAACATTGGAGTTTGGTTTATCACAGCAAGCAGTATAAAGCCCGGTCTTCACTAATGCGAAGGGGAAAGGAGATGTCTTGTAATAACCAAACGGTGAGTGTCGTGATGATCCAGTGGTTAACGCCTTTCATGCACTAGGTTGAGGGTTCGCAACCGGGCACGGACAAGTACCAATGTGACTTTTTCTAATTCATATGTACTTTCTATGTTTATATTGGACATCACCACATCGTTAACCATGTCAGAGGCCCTTGAGGCGGTTTAGAAACTCTGACACTAGGGTGTGTGGGGTCGTTAGACCTTACTGCCCACACGATAAGGAAGACTAAACGGTTTGCGTTATTTTACATCTCCTCTATTAGCTTCAACACAACACAGAATCCTATTGGTTGTTTACGGCACTTCTTCCATCCTCTCCGCTTTGGTGGAGACTAGGCCTTAAGGTGGTTTTACCTCATCGGGCGGGAGGAAACGCCCGGGTGTCACCATTGTGAGGATCGCCCCGAGGACACGGTGGAGCATACTTTGGCGGTGTGCCCTGCTTGGGCTGAGCACCGCCGAGTCCTCGAGGCGGCCATCGGCGGCGGCGCCCTCTCGCGTCCGGCACTGGTCCAGGCCATGGTCCGGAGCGAGGGGGAATGGGAAGCAGTCGCCTCCTTCTGCGAAGCTGTAATGCTAGAGAAGGAGGCGGCGGGACGGGAGAGGGAAAGGAGGGTCCCCCGTCCCAGCGGCCGCCGCGGTAGACGATCCGGGCGTCGGGAGCCACGTGACGACTCCCGGCCACCGTAGACGCGGGTCTGTGGACGGTGAGCAATGGGTAGCTCACCGTCCGTACGTTCACTAGCGACAGACCGTGTCGACGGCGCGTTCGTGTTCCACGCGCGCCTCAAAGAGATGTCAGCAAAATTGGATGGGGCCACTGAGGGCCGATGCCTGCCGGGGCTGCGGGTTGTTCGAAAGAGATACCGCGCCCCCGGAACGCAAAGGGCACATGAAGGAACATAGACGGGTTTTAGTCAGTAAAAGTCTGACACTCCCTCCCGCCCCGCCCAGGGCGGGGGAAGTTATTTGATGATTTCCCGTCTATAAAAAAAAAAAAAAAAAAAAAAAAAGGTGGTTTTACACCGGCGAGGCAAGGAGTGGATTAAATGGGCGAGAATTGAAATCACTGACCCTTACACACCGTAAGATGTATTGAGCTGACCAGTGTTGGCGCGCGTCGGCTTACGCGAGATTTGTATATCCATTTTCCAAGATTGGTGAGACGTGAATTGAAATATGTATTCGTGCTATATTGAACTATATTGCTGTAAGAATAGAGTATTTATTACTTATACAAATTTTAATTTTCGCCCATCCAATTCATGCCTCGCCTCGCGCGTGTGAAACCACTATCAGGATCAGAAATGTTCGACATTGTTTTTAGTTGTTAATTGATAATTAACGTAATCTCAATTATTATAGAGTTAAAATTTGCATGAAAGATCAAATTTCCCAGGGGATTTTATTATTTTCCACCCAATTTTAGACCCTATTTCTCTTGCATTTTAATTGTTAATCAATTATTCAATGAAAATCATTCGAGCGTACTTCTACTCTATCTAGAGATCGTTAAAAGGTAAACACGAAGATAAGTAAATACATTTTAATCAAAATGAAGGAATCCTTAGGGTGATATAAATAACGTTAAACTAAATTGAATTTGAAGACATCTAATTTATAAGCAAATGAGGTTAATTTAAACTTCTATAAGGTTTCCGAGATACGTGTCTCGTTTTTTCAAAGAAAACCTTGATTCGATTTAAAATGATAGTTGACTTCTCTTTGAATATTTTTTGTAAAAAAATTTTTTCAGTCCGTATCTATAAAAAAAATGCTATTTATGTCAGAACAAAACATAAGAAACTTAAAAAAAAATAACTATCACGTCTGTATTCCCAAAAGGGTTAGGCAGAGGTGTACCAATATACAACCACAGTTTGCCGATATGTTTAAGTCCCATGTAATAGGGGGCGAGCCTATTGCCATTAACTGGCCACAAATCCTAATTCCGAACTGCTACTAAAATTTCGTAAAAATCCAATAACACTTTTGCTCGAGTTAAGAATCGAACCCAAGTCCTCTAGCGTAGCAGTCGCGCTTAAGACCACTAGACTAACGAGGCAGTTTACTAATAATTACAGAGAAAACAAAAATACCAAACACATTAGGACACATCTTGACAAATCACGACATTCATAAAACAAAAAGCAATTTAAATTCAAGCTAAAACAATACATCATACACACCACGTACGAAAACGTAAACCGTCAAGGGACAAGTTAACGTTTATTGTTTTTCATCGTGAATACCTCCTAGGGGACAAACGTGGTGGATGTTATGTTATTATGGTACAAACGACTAACTTTAGCGAGCACCCGGGGATTATTTATCAAGGAAATATTCTGCAACCCTGTCATTATGGAGCGGTTGCTTTTATCTACACTGATATTATAAAGAGGAACGATTTGTATTTTTGTTTGTCACGAATAAAGTTAAAAAGTACTGGAGCGATTTCGAAAAATCCAGTGATGATATAGCTTCCTAACAGCAAAAGAATTTTTGATTGTTAATAAAACTCATCATCTGCTAAGCCTTTTCTCAACTATATTGGGGTCGGCTTCCAGTCTAACCGGATGCAGCTGAATACCAGTGTTTTAACATGAAGCGACTGCCTATCTGACCTCCACAACCCAGTAACTGGGTAACACAATACCTCTTGGTTAGACTGGTTGTCAGATTTCTTGGCTTCTTGACTATCTGTAACGACTGTCAAAGATCTACAAATGACAGCCGGGACCAACGGCTTTACGTACTTTCCGAGGCACGGGCAATGCTAATAAAACTGTTACTCAGTAATGAGTCCCGTACGGTTCATAGAATTACCCTTGAACGATATAATTATTTACAGAAAGCATGGTTCACCATTGAACAGTAATACGAAAAAACTATTAGTCGACACCATTATTTACCGACAGCACGTTTCGCCGAATATCGCTACAAAGAATGAATGGTTGGCCGATACCAAGATTTGCCGATTTCATGGTTCGCCCGAACCCGCTTGATCTAAATAATCTTTTACCGATAGCTATTTTCACCGAAAGCACCTTTCCTTACGCCGCGATCCAAAACAATTGTCTCGCCCATACAATTTTGACAGGCGTTGATTTAATTGCATTGCCTTCTATTTCCATGCGTTTATCTTAGTGATGCATTAAGAATTAAACATGTTAAACATTCTCGCTGGTTAAGTAATCGAGTGTACCTATTATTGCGAATACCGTCAGTCTGTAAAAAAGTGTCCTCAAAATTTAAAGTGAAATAGTGAAATAGTTTCAACAATATTTTGCACTAATGAACATTGAATTGTAAGTCAAAGCAATGGACATGGGCATCTGCCAGTACCCGAATAGCGGTTACAGATGAGTTTTAGTGCAAAGATAAAAGATATTGCAAGAAATTCAATGGATTGTCCATCACAAATTGTTCACCGCTGCTTGCAAGATGTGCCAAGTACGAGGGCTGCTCAATTGCCTAGCAAAGCAGCAGCAAGAATGATTGTTCAGCGCATTAGAGCTAAAGTTTAGTAGAGTTTCCTATCATGTTTCTTATGATTGGGCAATTTCCAACCTGTATTTTTAATATCAATTATAAAATAACATCAGATTTGCTGTTTTATTATTTTCTTTGCATCTCTTTTTATTAAATTACTAAGATAAACGCATGGAAATAGAAGGCAATGCAATTAAATCAACGCCTGTCAAAATTGTATGGGCGAGACAATTGTTTTGGATCGCGGCGTAAGGAAAGGTGCTTTCGGTGAAAATAGCTATCGGTAAAAGATTATTTAGATCAAGCGGGTTCGGGCGAACCATGAAATCGGCAAATCTTGGTATCGGCCAACCATTCATTCTTTGTAGCGTTATTCGGCGAAACGTGCTGTCGGTAAATAATGGTGTCGACTAATAGTTTTTTCGTATTACTGTTCAATGGTGAACCATGCTTTCTGTAAATAATTATATCGTTCAAGGGTAATTCTATAAACCGTACGGGACTCCTCAGTAATAACATAGGCTATATAACATCACGGTACGACACACGGGAGCGGAGTACTAACCAAAAACGTAACTTAACGCATTTGAAATAAGCAACGCAGAGGAAGTCGCGAATAGTTTGCTAGTAATAATATTATAAAGAGGAAAGATTTATATTTTTATATGTCATGAAAAAACTTAAAAACTACTTTAGCGATTTCAAAAATTCTTTTGCCGTTAGAAAGCTACGTTATTCCTGAGTAACATAGGCTATATAAAATCACGCTACTAACTACAGGAGCGGAGCAGTAATCAAAGGCGTGAAATAATACACGCGGACGAAGTCGCGAGCGGTTCGCTAGTGCTACTATATTTTTATCGTTGTAGCCCAGATGATAGTAGATTTTAGGCAGAATTATGCGACGGTTATTAGGTGAGATTGTCACAGAAAAGGGTTTGTCTTTTGTTTTATCTATTTGTTTTGTTATTGGGTTAGGGTAGGGACTGAGGGAATAGTCTCATCGTTCTCAAAGATAGCATTTTGTCTGTGACACAAACTAGTCATTTATTAAAACAAAATTCTAGAAATTCTATTTTGCTTTTTCATCTCCGGTGCTTTGTTTCTTTTTTGTTTTGAGTTTCTTTTATTTTATGTTATGTATTTTTATTGTGATGTCAGTTGTAATAATTTCTTTCCGATAAATGACTTTGACAAAATAGAGAAATTGTTATTTTCCATGTCATGCTTTGATCAGTTTTTCCAGATGTTTAATTCTTAGTACGAACGAGTAAGTCTCTCTACCTACTGTGAATCAAATTCTATAAAATAATTAGTATAAATTAAAGTATAAGTCAAAATTGAAATTATTTATTTTAATAACACCATTAAAGGTACTTATGCATGTTATGTACAACAAAAAAATCTTGTTCATAATATGCATTTACTCAAAAGTTGTTAATTTAAAATTACAGACAAACTCATTATTTTATTTATTTAAATATAATATATAGATTATTGTATAGATAGCGTCCAAGATACTCACAACAATATCTCTCGAGTCACACAAATTGCACTAATGCAGCACATTCAAGTAATCATCAATGCTCGCTTTACCTCATTGTTAGAAATCACTCGAGCGATTTACGTACATTACGAAGTACTACAATATTCTCGTAATAGCAGATTGATCGTCGTGAGTTTCTGCTTCCTAGTACCGTTCAATTGCAGCGATTTGAATTCTGATGAATGACAAATTTAAATTTCAATGAGAACTTTCCAAATTTGGTTTTTATTAGTGACGCTAGGACTATGACGTAGTTCTCGTGGTCGCAAGTGCGGCTGCTGTGCAAGGGGTCCCGGGTTCGATTCCCAGGTCGAGCTAAAAGTTTTTGGGTTTTTCTATCGAATTCTCAGTAGCAGCTCGGAGTTTGGATTTGTGCCCGGTTAATGACAATAGGCTCGCCCCCTATTACATGGGACCTAGATATACCGGCGAACTGTGGGTGTACATTGGTACACCTCTGCCTAACCCTTCGGGGAAAACAGGCGTGATGGTATATATATATTAGTGACGCTTCTTTTTTGACTGGGTCTTTTTTATTGACATGTTCGACAATCGGTGACCGATGTTTTTGTCGGAGAGAATGGAACGTATGAATTTTAATATATACCAACGCACACATCTTACAAAAAGTCGGCCTTACGTAATTATGGATCTATTGAACGGTCCGATAAATAATCGGTCCTACTAAAAGTCGGACGTCCGCGGAGGCCTTTTTTTCTAACCAGCTTATAAGGAGGCAACGAAAAAAAATATCTCTAGAAGCGAGTCCATAGTAAAAGTGTATGTCATGATTTCCCCTTTCAACGTGTATACTGATTTATCTTTACATCTTTGATCCATATACTGCCTATTTACCGAATAACTTTTACTTATCGGTCACTCCCCGTCATTGGCTATCGTCTCCCGAACCGACCAATCCATCAAAATGATTGGCACGAAGTGTAATGTATTCATGTTGGTATACAGGGTGACAACAATTTTACACAAGCTTTCTTAGAAATCTGTCTTGTTATCCTAGTAGTACTAAGTGCGATTGCTAAGCTAGAGGTCTTAATTCCGATTCCCAAGTCGAGCAAAGTGTTATTGGGTTTTCCTATGAAATTCTCTATGTTAGGATTTGTGCCCGGTTAATTGCCATAGGCTTGCTCCTATTATATGGTACCTAAAATACCGGCGAAATGTTGCTGTACATTGGTACACCTCTGCCTAACCCTTCTGGGAATACAGGCGTAATCATTAAATTATGTAACAATTCCTCCTGTTTTTCTATCATTTTAATACGCAAATCCCTCATCACTCGTTGTCTCATTTGCTAATTACACCACGTGCCTCGTAAATTGTGCCAAACTTTCTAGGTAGGGGTGTCAGAATTTATAACACCAGCTTTGCTCAGTACGACGTTATTAACCAAATAAATTTTGATTATGTGTATTCCTCTTTGTTTATTACACACTGTATTGTTATTTATTCCATTGTAATTTAAGGAGCGTGTAGGTGTGTTCGGTAAAGGTACTTATTGTTATTTTGGGCTTAAATTTGGTATTCTTCTTTATTCTAATTCTGTTTACTGAAGTGTTCTCTTGTTAATGGGTTTATTATTTTGTTATCATTGTTAGGCTGAGCTGGATAATGTTGCTTGTCAATTTTGGAAATTAATTCTTATGAATTCATCTCTACATAGTGTATAATAAACTCAACCTTTATCTATTTAAAATACCTATTAGTAAAGCCTCATCTTCTTTTAACATTTTTAGCCTCACTATTCTTGTCCATCTCAGTATCATTTATTTCTCATTAAAATTTGTATATCACTTAAATCCTACGAAGTATTTCTTAAAATTTTCCATTTTATTACAACGGCTTTTTTTAAGAACTTCAATCTCCGCTAAGCCCACGCTCTTTTAATCTCGGCTTTCAGACCAAAATGATCCCCTCAAATTCTCAGTTCATTAAACAAATGAAATGCCGGAATCAAAGCATTGATTTTAGAACTCTTTGGGACGGAACTCTCAGTTTGGGAAACAATGGCAATATTTATTGGTCTATCATTATACTAGGGGTTCAGGGGAAATGACACGCAAACGTTTGCGTGCGGTTTGATGAATGCGGGGAAATGGAGGTCGGGAGATATCAAATTTATTTACTTTGTTGCCAAGTTTCTTTTGTTCAGCTGGCGAGAATTATAGGGAAGTTTGTTTGTTGTTTGAATATTGACAGGAATTATCTATTACTTGCTTTTGGTATTAAGGTTTTTTGGTAGTTATGCAGCAAAATAGGTTCCTTAACCAAACATAATTACATAACATACCACCACGCCTGTATTACCCGAAGGGTTAGGCAGAGATGTACCAACATACACCGACAGTTCGCCGGTATGTTTAGGTCCCATGTAATAGGTGGCGAGCCTATTGCCATTAACCGGGCACAAATCCTAATACATTAATTACATTTAAAAAATCTGTCAAAAAAAGTAGAAAACATTTTATTAACAGTACTGTAGGTATTATCCTCTATTGTACAATTTATTTTACTTTCTATGCTAGTAGTAGGAACCCCTAATCGGTTAAAGGTTAAGGCCTCCTCTAAAGCTTTCTAAATTTCCTTATTGTTAGCTGTATTCGTCCAATGATCGCCAGCCATTTGTATTAAGTCGCCTGGCCGCCTCTGGGGGTAAGTTCAAGATGTTAGTCTATAAGTCTATCGATTATTAATTTGTTTTAACCTAGCTATGTGTGACCACGGCCGGCACCAGCTGGGGATCGCGGAAGGCGCGTACGTTCCCGGGATCCCCGGCGTAAGTATGAGAAGGGAACACCGTGGTGGTTTTTAGCCAGTAAGAGTCTGACAGACCCCTCCGCCCCACCCAGGGCGGTGGACATCCATGAGGATTTTCAACCCCAGCAACAAAAAAAAAGGCTATGTGACCAGCCCAGCTTCATTTAAGGTGTATAGTAACACAGAGGTATTTTTTCTTTCAATACGTATACTTAGACCAGGTAATGGTCGCGGGAAATTGCTGAAGCGGATAGCGCTGGACCGGTTATTGTGGGTATCTTTAGAGGAGGCTTATGTCTAGCAATGGATGTCATTCGGCTGATATTTATGATGATGGTGATGATGAATAATAATATACTTTCCTTAAACATTATCCTTAAATATTTTCCATGTACTTCCATCAACTTTTGTAATATCAAAATTCTAAAAAGTTATAGCTGCACATCACATCTTCGAATATTCAATCCAATATCTTTCGGTGCATGAATTGAAGGTCTGTCGCTCAAGACTCCAATATGTCGTCCCAGAATGTAGGACATTTCACCTATATAGGAAGACGCTTTTCACAAAATATAGGAAATAACGTTTGGTGTCACTTTTCAGTCATAAAAGAATATTGGCACTGTTGAGACTCTGGGTGGTATAGCTATGTGCAACCTTATTTGAGTAGTTTAAAGTTCCTACTGAGTTAACTGCCCCGTTGGTCTCGTGGTCGCAAGCGCGTCTGGTGAGCAAGGGGTCCCGGTTTCGATTCCCAGGTCAGGCAAAAAGTGTTAATGGGTTTTTCCATTAGGAATTTCTTAGTAACAGTCCGGAGTTTGGAAGTTGGTGGTGTCACACCCCCGTGCCTCGGAAAGCACGTAAAGCTGTTGGTCCCGGTTGTCATTCGTAGATCTTTGACAGTCGTAACGGATAGTTAGAAGCCAAGAAGTCTGACAACCAGTCTAACCAAGGGATATCGTGTTGTCCAGTTACTGGATTGTGGAGGTCAGATAGGCAGTCGCTCCATGTAAAACACTGGTATTCAGCTGCATCCGGTTAGACTGGAAGTCGACCCCAACATAGTTGGGAAAAGGTTTAGCAGATGATGAAAGTTCCTACTGAGTTATACCGGTAACTTTGTTTAGTCAGTTAATATCGGGTGCCAATGGAGTTATAACTTTATTGAACAAAACTCTATTTTTATTCCCAAAAGTTAATAGATTTGGAGCACAGAGTTTTCTTAAATTAAGAGTTGACTTACTCATGCTCAAGTTAAGACGAGCTATGTGGAAAATGATTGACTCGAAAATATTAGGTCCATTGTAATAATAGCAATTCTATTCTGTAAAAATCTCCCACAATGAATGTAATTGAAACGAGCTTGAAGTGGGTTGTTAGTAGACGGTCGATTCTGTAAAAATGATCTTCGATGATTTAAGGTAAAGTGAGCAAGGTCGTCTGTCAATCCCTAGCATCATCAACTGCCAACTCACCTCAAACTCACTTTATATAAATCCACCAAAGAAGAATTTTACAGAATATACCTGCTGGTCTTTATGATAAAACCAAACAAAACATTTCCGATAAAATGATCAGCGCTAAAACAAAACGTTATTATATTTTGTCACCTTTTAAAAAAAAATATTGGCAGGCTTTTAAGCTTCATAAAGCGGTTTACGGAAAATCACGCCATATTTTTTAATTTTTGCGCACTCTGTGTGAAACAGATTACATTTTTTGAGTGAAAAGAATGAATGAGTGAGAGAAATAAATTTTGTCTTTTTATGTTGTGAAGAAATTGAATAAGGGGTGTTATACTTCATCACTTGCTTGTTAATTACGCATACTGCTCATGCCCCGTTGGTCTCGTGGTCGCAAGCGCGACTGCTGAGCAAGGGATCCCGGGTTCGATTCCCAGGTCGGGCAAAAAGTGTTATTGGGTTTTTCCATTAGGAATTACTCAGTAGCAGCCCGGAGTTTGGAAGTTGGTGGTGTGACACCCCCGTGTCTCGTAAAGCACGTAAAGCCGTTGGTCCTGCGCCTGATCTATCTCCGGTCGTGTCGGATTGCCGTCCCATCGGGCTATGAGAGTTAGGGAAGAGGGAGTGCACCTGTGTTTGCGCACACACTTGTGCACTATAATATCTCCTGCGTACGTGGCTAGTCTGCATTAAGATAAGCCGCCATGGCCGGAGTCGGTCTGGAGAATTAGATACGGCTCATTTAAATACGCAACAATTAGCCAAATTGAATGCTGGGAAACAACATATTTTACTGTATCGCTGTTCACAGTACCTTGTAATGTAATACATGCAAATTAATATGCGTATGGGTGCAGCCAAAAAGATAATTCTATAATTTCGGAAAAAAAAATCCTAGAATATTAATGTATAACTTTGCCCTTCAATTGCTCCGTAATCAGAATTTTCTTCTTTATTCTTCTTCTTCTTCTTATGGTGTAGAAGAAAACAATGCTCGCAATGATTAGACGGACATCCGTACTAATACTATAAATGCGAAAGTAACTCTGTCTGTCTGTCTGTCTCTTCTTCACGCCTAAACCAATGAACCGATTTCAATGAAATTTGGTACAGATATAGTCTGGGACCCGAGAAAGGACAAAGGATAGTTTTCATCCCGGAAATCCCCCGGGAACGGGAACTATTAATCCACGCGGACGAAGTCGCGGGCAAAAGCTAGTAATTAATAACTTTCAGCTTTTTGAAATGTCTTTTTACACCCAGTATATAAAACAAGCTTGGCTTTTTATACTTTCCCTGTGGTTAAATACAAATTACTTCCTATTACAGAATATTTTCAAAAGCAACAAATTTGCTCTCCCATGTTTAAAGAGAGCCCGGTCCTCTTCGAATCATGAATGGTTTTGCAATTAGCGATTCATTTATCAAGCGTAGAAACCAATTAGGAGATCTATACAATTTAATTTCATACTTAATTTTACACTGTTTCTTTATGAAGAGTAATAAGTGATGTGTATGTAAGTGTGTGTATTTGTAAACGCACCCTCAATACATATAGTAGGTTTTTTAGGGTGTAGCAATATTTAAAAAACTGTATGTTACTGTACCCTGTAAATTGCCTGCGACTTTGTCCGCGTCGCTTAAGTATTTCACCTTACGTTTTAGTTACTGCTCCGCTTCCGTTAGCTTATGTTACTCAAGAATAATGTAGCTATCTATTGGTGAAAAAATTGATAAAATTAGCCCAGGAGTTTAGGAGCCTATTCGGTACAAACAAACAAAAAAATCTTTCTTCTTTATAACATTACAGTCTAGATAATCACACAGATGCGAGGGTGAAATACACGTAATAAACCCTTCCTCCGAATAACGACCAAACTGACACTAAAATACTATCACGCCTGTCTTCCCCGAAGGGTTAGGCAGAGGTGTACCTATGTACACCCACAGTAAACAAATCTTCAAATAAGATATACACATACCCAAGCTTTTGCCTGTAATCGCCTGAGAAAATCTATAGTCCGTCCTTGTGCAAAAACCTAGATTCTAAAAATATAAAAAATATAAAATAAATATACCATCACGCCTGCCTAACCCTTCGGGGAATACCCCGAAGGGTTAGGCAGAGGTGTACTAATGTACACCCACAGTTCGCCGGTATATTTTAGGTCCCATGTAATAGGGGGCGAGCCTATTGCCATTAACCGGGCACAAATCCAAACTCCGAGCTGCTACTGAGAATTTCATAGAAAAACCCAATAACACTTTTTGCTCGACCTGGGAATCGAACCCAGGACCTCCAGGACCTAGATTCTACTTTTCTTTTAACTTCAGTTACTCTAGTAAAGTTATTCTTTCAACAAGAATAACCTAATACTATGTATGTTAAATGAGATTCAGCACGTCATAGACTATTCATATATTTAACCTACAGAATCACATTAACCCTAAAATACTGAATGCAAAATGAGATTCATATTTATACCCACACGTTCCGAGATTGCAAATTGGGAATGAGAGTTCATTTGACCACTGGGGTTTAATTACAGAATCGTCCTACCTCTTTTTTTTTTTTTTTAAGACGGTAAATCATTAAATAACTTCCCCCGCACTGGGCGGGGCGGGAGGGAGTGTCAGACTTTTACTGACTAAAACCCGTCTATGTTCCTTCATGTGCCCTTTGCGTTCCGGGGCGCGGTATCTCTTTAGAACAACCCGCAGCCCCGGCAGGCATCGGCCCTCAGTGGCCCCTTCCAAGTTTGCTGACATCTCTTTGAGGCGCGCGTGGAATACGAACGCGCCGTCGACACGGTCTGCCGCTACTTAGTTAACGTACGGACGGTGAGCTACCCATTGCTCACCGCCCACAGACCCGCGTCTACGGTGGCCGGGAGTCGTCTCGTGGCTCCCGACGCCCGGAGCGTCTACCGCGGTGGCCGCTGGGACGGGGGACTCTCCTTTCCCTCTCCCGTCCCGCCGCCTCCTTCTCTAGCATTACAACTTCGCAGAAGGAGACGACTGGCGACGGGACGTTATTGAGTCCTATCCGGTGGGTTTCATTGAACTCTAACTAATTAGAATAGAATAAAAAAATGAATAGTAATAGTACCCACACCATGTATGCGAGATAGAATAAAAAGATGCAGAAGTTCCAAATTTGACATGCACATTTAGCCTCTTAAATTGTTGGCCGATTTCTGATAGTATTCCTTGCCGGCGAGAAGTCAAAAAAAAAATCGGTCGTGTGCAGAAAGGCTCTCATACTATTAACCCCATTAAGGTCTCCGATCACGTCCGAAGTTTTGACCGATTTTTGACAGGTTTTGACCTTTGCTGGACCGTTCAATAGATCCAGTGTCGTGGGACCGATTGTTTGTAGGACGTGTGTGTAGATATAATCATAATTATGTTCCCGTCAGTCCGATAAAAAAATCGGTGGCCGATTGCCTGACGTGGGCGGACGACCTTGTGGGGGACACTATGAGTAATGCAAATCTTGGATGTTTTAAAAACTGAGGGTCGATACTGGGTTGAACTTATTTTTAAGTTTTGGGTTTATAATATTTTCGCCGTTTTATTTATATTTATACTGTATAAGTAATTATTTAACAAATATTTTCTTTTCAAAATTAATTCATTACTGAACTAAGTTGATAAGATTTCTTTTAATTAGTAGTTTTCGATAAACTTAAAAAATATCACCCTAATTAAAACCCCTAGTTTTTGAACTCAGTTACAAATTAGCTCTAGATCACTCCCATTCCGTATTACTAATTAGCCCAATAGGTAGATATTAATAAAGAAACTTGATATAGTACCCTGTTTCTTTGTTGTCAAGTTTAAAATAAACCTTCTGTTCTTACATACTCTTTGAACACACACAAGCACACTCTGTTTAATTTTGAACCGATTCTTTGACGTTTAGGTCGTAGGGTTGTCTAATTATACTTTGTTGCTTTATTTTGTACACGCTACGTCTTTAATTAAATTATTAATTAACAAAATTTTACACGCCTTGTCAGGAAAGTGATGTGAATATTGTTTTTAACGGAAAATTTTAATAATTAATGTGTAATTTTATATCTTTGATGTCAGTTTTTCGAAGGTTAATAAAATTCTAGTTGCGGTAAATGTTTTCTCGACCTTTGAGCATTTGGCATCCTCAGAAGGGACTAAAAGTATTAGGTATTATTTCTTGATTGTTTGGTGTAGATAATCATGTTAGATTTATGTTTGGAAATTGCTTTCTTTAATTCTCCGAATTACGTAAGATAAGAACAGGAAGATGAATTCCTTCCTTCGAGGCAGTACCTGAGACAAACCGATATGAATAAGTCATGCTTTTTAGCGCCAGTTTAGACCCATTGAACCCGACTATATTATAGTAAGGAGTAAAAGAGTATGCTTTTCTTGGTACTTTTGGGCCTAAATAGAAAATCATCTCTACCTAATATAAAACAAAATTGCTATTTGTTGTCTGTCCCTCTGTACGCTTAGATCTGTTAAACTACGCAACGGATTTTAATGCGGTTTTTATCAATAGATAGAGAGATTCAGGAGAAAAATGTATACTTATAGAAGATCACGCTACCACCTCCGTAAGCGGTGCAGTAATCAAAGACGTAACTCATCACGAGCGACAGCGGGCTATTTAGGTAACACATAACTAAAAAAAAAATTTTAAAAGTGCCATCCCTAAAGTACAATGTTGCCATAATATTAATGAAATTACCTATTGTTTCAGATTTTGGTGGTGACGCGCGTAAGGTGAGTTAATTATTATTCTGTTATTTGCTAATTAACTGTTTACAGTGACGTTATTGTTTGTTATTTACTGATTATTGGTTTTCAATAATGTTTTAGTTTCAGTTAATACAATATAATTACGATAATATTTGTATTGGTCAGATCTGTATTTGGATTGTAATAGATTCATCAAATAATTGCGGTAGTCATAATTCAATCACATTTTTTTTCAAGGATTAAAAAATTACCGTCTTTATTATGAAAATTGTAGACACTTACAGTCGCTTCATACAAAATGCACTCTTGTTATATTTTAATTAATAAGTACCTAACTGTAATCAACAAAAAATTTACTCAACTTCAAAATGAAACATAACTCGCATTGGAAAATGTAAATTTTTGAGTTGCCGTGTATGTTGTTATTGTAATTCATTATTTGACAGAAAACTAACTAACTATAACCCTAGATATTACTACTCTTACTTTATCTCCAAATTTTATCGGGATTGTATTGTAACTGCCTCGTTGGCCTAGTGGTCCTAAGCACGACTGCTACGCTAGAGGTCCTGGGTTCGATTCCCAGGTCGAGCAAAAAAGTGTTATTGGGTTTTTCTATGAAATTCTCAGTAGCAGCTCGGAGTTTGAATTTGTGCCTGGTTAATAGCAATAGGCTCGCCCCCTATTACATGGGACCTAAATATACCGGCGAACTGTGGGTGTACATTGGTACACCTCTGCCTAACCCTTCGGGGAATACAGGCGTGATGGTATATTTATTTTATTGAAAAGGGGCCCAGCATTGTAACTAAGAAGTACGAATTCCTTAGTGCCTGCCCACACGACCGATAATCGGGCCGATTTTTGTCAGATTTCTTCGTCGGCGAGGAGATACTGTCAAATCGGTCGTAGTCACGGTCGGAATATCGGTCGTGTGGGCAGACGCTATCTATTGACAAAATTTCAGTCATCCTAAAATAACACAGTCTTAGGAATTCGTTGATCTCAACCCTCAAGACCCTTCCTAAAAATAAATCAGGCAGAAAATATTTCTATTAAGAGGACCTCTTAATATTTGTCACTTTTATCTTAATAACATACCTACCATCACGCCTGTATTCCCCGAAGGGTTAACCAGAGGTGTACCAATGTACACCCACAATTTGCGCGTATGTTTAAATTCCTATGTAATAGGGGGCGTGCCTATTGTCATTCACCGGGCAAAAATCTTAACTGCGAATTGCTACTGAGATCTTCATAGAAAAACCCAATAACCCTTTGCTCGACCTGGGAATCGAATCCAAGATCTCTAGCGTTGCAGTCGTGCTTAGAACCACTAGTCTAACAAGGTATTGAAATTAAGGAGAACGAATTCGTTTTTAACGATATATTCCACTAACTATTTTCAAAATTACAAACAAAGTGACGTAGATTTAGATATTCTGGGATCGCAATACAACAGACTATTCCTGAGATTAAAACTGATCAGAAAAGATTTCACCTAAAAGAAGCTCTTAATCTTTCTCACCATTATATTAATTTCCATTATATTCTCCGCAACACGTTCCATCTATATAGCCCAGGCTATCTTTGCCCATAATATTTATATACCCTTTTCTTTTTATATCTTTCGGCTACTTGGCGATAAGTAAAATTCGACGCACGCACGAATAGCTCTAAGCTTGGTGCTCTCACCAATAACTTTTGGGTTTAACGTGCGAAAATTGTTCAGAAACTACCTGGACCGTGCGAAAATATTTATTTTATTTTAACTCTAGCTTCTGCCCGTGGTTTCGTTCGTGTCGTTGAAGTAAGTTCTGTTGGACTAAAGGCAGATTTAGACAGGGTCAGTGTACAAGTCAGTTATCGGCGCCAGTGCTCGCGCCTAGACTGACTTCTAAATATTCATGTGCGAATTTACAAGTCAGCGCTGACTTCCCGCCACTGTACTGACTTGAAATCAATTTATACGGGGTTTTTTCGGGTCAGCGCTGACTTGTCTCGATTTCGGCGCCATCCACTGACCCTGTCTAAATCTGCCTTAATGCTAGTCGAGTACATGTTCTGTGGAAGCAATGAGTTCTCGAAGTATTGTTTTTAGAAATTGAGACAGTGTCCAAATAATTAACTATCGAAATTCAGAATGACACGCGTGGTGGTCAAGTATACCATTTTCTTTTTCTTTTCGTATTGGCGTTACACTATAATTATTTATACTACTTGGACCCAGTAGGTGGCCACGTTTATTGCCGCGTCAGAAGCGCTTTCCAGATTGTAATAAAACGTGTCCTATGATACTTTTATCAGTTTTTTTTACTGATGGGAATTCATTAAAAGACTTCCCCCGCTCTGGGCGGGCGGAACGGAGTGTCAGACTTTTACTGACTGGCCCATCCATGTTCCATCTTGTGCCCGGGGGCGCAGTATCTCTTTCGAACAACCCGCAGCATACTTTAATCAGTGAAATATTGTTTATAATCGGCCCAGTACTTCCACAGATTATCTCTAAGGGTTTATTCAATTTATATGCGTTTGGCGCCGGACCGCCGGTTAAATTTTTCGGGCTGTATACGGACGGTTGTCTTTTTTCATACAGTTGACGCGTGACGTTTGTCGTCCTGCCGTCGAGCGTGCGTACTACCAACGCCGCCACAGATGCCGCACTATTGACGCACCATGCTCTTTGTATGAAAACAAACGACGATCAGTGCGCAATACGACAAACGCGCCGCTTCGGCACCGCAGCGGTCCGGCCAAATGCACAAATTGAAAAAGCCCTTACAAACAAAAAATCGCAAAATCAGACAACAAACGGGCCTCCCGTTTGTGAAAAGAATCATATACTGAATCCATGGTAAAAGTTTTCGTCCATTTCCCTTTCATCCGTTTTATCTTTGCGCTGGCACAAGCTCAATAGATTACGCTGAAAACCATTTTGAAACTACGTAGCATTTACCCGCAAATTCGCCTGAGTAAAATTTGATATATTATCCCACGGGAACCGTACATTTAGCCTATGTTCTATTCCAGTCCCTAGTCTATCTCTGTGCCAAATTTCATCCAGATCCGTTTAGCCGTTTTGGCGTGATTGAGTAACAAACATACATCCATCCAAATTTTCGCATTTATTATATGTAGTAAGATAAATATTTGAAGTATTTCGGTGGATTTTGACAGCGTCATAAACACTAGCTACTTACTTCGACCCCTTTACATGCATAGTTAATGTAGGTACCTGTTGCCTGCCCTGTTCATCCCAAACATATCTGTCGAGAGGTGGGTTCTGGGTACGATTACCAGATCGAGCAAAAAGCGTTAATGGGATTTTCCATTAGTTTCATAGTAGCAGCCCGAAGCTTAGAAGTTGGTGGTGACACCCTGATTCGGAAAGCATGTAAAGCCTTTGGTCCTGCGCCTGATCTCTCCCCGGTTGTGCTGGATTGGCGTCCTATCGGACTTTAAGAGTCGGGGAAGAGGGAGTGCACCTGTGTTTGCAAACACACTTGTGCACTATAATATTTCCTGCGTACTTGGCTAATCTCCATTAAGATTGGCCGCAGTGATCGAAATCTGTAGAATACTATTATGATAAACATATTTGGAGTTAATATAATTATTATTTACTAGCTTCTGCCCGCGACTTCGTCCGCGTCACAGTTGATGTGTTATCCTACGGGAACCGTACATTTTCCCGGGATAAAAAGTAGCCTATGTGTTATTCCAGACTATAATCTATCTTTGTGCCAAATTTCATCCAGATCCATTCAGCCGTTTAAGCGTGAAAGAGTAACAAACATCCATACATACATCCATACATCCATACATACAAACTTTCGCCTTTATAATAGTAGTAGGATGTTTTGGGACAGTCATATACACAGTAGGAACTTACTTAGACCCCTTTATTATCTGTGCATAGTAAATGTACCTGTATAAGGGTCATGCCACACGGGCGGTGTCTGTGTAGCTGCGACGACTGAGCGGTGATGCTCGTTGTTCTACATATTAATCTGAACGAAATGCCACACGATGCGTTAAAATGACGGACGGCGACGCAAATGCTCAAGGATAGAAGGGAGACGAGGTAGGAAAAGGACGTGCGTTGAAACGACGGGGCGGCAGCGTAGTATTTAATAGCATATCGAAGGTGACAGTAGATGCTGATTTGCTGAAGCAGCGCCGACCCAGCGCTCATGTGGCATAGAAACTATTGCGTTGCGACGACGCAGCGTACCCGCAACCCCCGTGTGGCATCACCCCAAGATAGAAACGAACCAACCACACGTACCACATAGGAGGTTGCTAACGTATGTAGCTTGCAGTGACGTTGACCGCAGGCTGTGGTTCCTAAGTGCCTGCTCCAAGACCCGACTACTGAAATAGCTTTTACGGTTTTATTTTACGTATATACTAGCATAAATGTGGAAGTAATTATGAAGTTTGTTTTAATGGAATAGTTGTCTTTATCATGATATCCAAAATACCTGATGTACTGTTGTATACTACTGTACTGTTGTGTACAGCTGTGCAGTGCAGTACAGTGTGCTGCTGTATATTTGCATATACAGCAGTATACACAAATTCGGTTCAAAATAGTGAAAAAAAAATAAATAAGAATATTCTAGATCAAGTTGATTTTAACAAAAATAGAAACGGATTCTAAATCGATTGAGCCGTTTGGGAGCTACGTTCCACCAGACAAACACATAGAATAAAAACTTTGTTTCCGTTGGGGGTTAAAAAAATGCTCCAAGATTCTAGAGTCGGTGAATCCACGAAGCATTTTATCACGGCTGAAATAATGATAGATATAGTCCTATTATTGTCCTACTACTAGGCAAAGGCTTCTTTTGATACAGACATGGCAATAGCATTAATATTTAACAATACAATATTACAATCCAGGTTTCCACGCGCTGTTTACTTTCACTAATGTCAGTGATGTTCAAGTTAAACTTAGAAAGTACATAGGTAAGCATTGCCTTTACTGCTGGGCCATAGCTAGTTTTCCTCTTTTCATATTACTAGCAACATAATAATATCAGGCCATTACTACGTCGCTTTTTGCCTTAAACGTAAAATTCGGTAGGACGATCAGGAATAACGCCTTCTTTGCATTTAATATGGATAGTCATTTTCGCTAACAGAATACGTTGAGCATGCGTTTTAACTGCCAAATTACTTCGATGTTATTTTGGCAAATGTGTTGCTAGACTAACCTACTAACTGATTACCTTGTTAGTCTCGTGGAAGCAAGCTACTGCTGAGCTTGGGATGCTGGGTTCAATTTCCAGGTCATGCAAAGTTTTATTAGGATTTTGCGGATTTTTTGAGTGGCTGTCCCTGTAGTTTGAAAGCTGTTCCTGCGGTTGATCTATCCCCAGACGGGTCGGATTGCCGTCCCGTCAGACTCTGAAAGGCAAAAAAAAGACAAAGTCAAATCATTTATTTCAATTACACTATTAACAGGCACCTTTGAACCTCAATTACAAGATAAAAGAATAATTATTTTGAACCTAGTTGCTTTCAAAAGGTAGCTTCGTATACCATCACGCCTGTATTCCCCGAAGGGTTAGGCAGAAGTGTACCAATGTGCATCCACAGTTCGCCGGTATATTTAGGTCCCATGTAATAGGGGGCGAGCCTATTGCCATTAACCGGGCATAATTCCAAACTCCGAGCTGCTACTAAGAATTTCATAGAAAAACCAAATAACACTTTTTGCTCAACCTAGGAATCGAACCCAGGACCTCTAGCGAAGCAGTCGCGCTTAGGACCACTCGGCCACCGAGGCAGTTAGGTGGTGAGGTAGTTTCGTATGGAGAAGAATGGGCAAAAAACTCCATACATACTCTTTTAAAGCATGTATTGCAATAAGTTGTACAATAATTCCATAAAAAATAGAGAAAGTGCAGTGGCAGAAGAGGAAGTGCATCTGTGTCTATGCACAATCTTGTGCACTATAACATTTTCTGCGTACTTTGTTGGTCTGTACCAAGACTAGCCGAGATACCGGTCGGGAGAATATCACTAGATTCTTACCTAGGTAAAAACTTTTCTCCACAAGCTAAAATGTTTCAGAATTACCTAGATCTACCGTCTCAGTCAGCTCATTAAATGCAAGGCGAAAACTATTTTCTTTTAAAGGCGGCTGCTTAGCTCTTTCCAACACCCGACACTCGGATTTAGAGCTTTCTTCAAGTAAATTTTACAGTTTCTTAGTGCCCTTGTGTGAACGGTTTTCGTGTTAAATTGCACGCTACCACAAACTGTAATATTTCCTAAAATAAAAAATAATTTTCCAGTAATAATTAGAGGCATTTTGGCCTGATTGAGACTGATGAGACTAAATGATCCGGTTTTTTTTTACCGATGGTAAATCATCAAATGACTTCCTCCGCCCTGGGCGGGGCGGGAGGGAGTGTCAGACTCTTACTGACTAAAACCCATCCATGTTCCTTCTTATGCCCTTTGGATTTCGGGGGCGCGGTATCTCTTTTGAACAACCCGCAGCCCTGGCAGGCATTGTCCCTTAGTGGCCCCTACGAATGATTGCTGACATCTCTTTGAAGCGCTGGAACACGAACGCGCTGTCGACACGGTCTGTCGTTAGTTTTCGGTTACGTTGAGGTAATGAGCAAAAGACAGTTAACAAAAGGAATTTATATGGCAGATGAGTGAGATGAGTGGCAACGCAAGGACACACTGACCTTGTAACCTGCGTGTTTGTATGACCAGATGTATGAACGTGGATGAGTGAAAAGAGTATGAAAGGATCGTAGCAGGTGGCGTTCTGTTGCTTCTGACTACATGAGAAAAAGGCGTGAGTTTATAAATATATGAATCTGACATTAAATTGCGATCGTTCTAAAAAGTTAGTAGAACTACCTCCCTGTTCATACCCCTTTGTGATATAAGCTTGATGATATGCGGTAGGATGTGTTAAAACAATAGAGGGCCAAACACAGCAATCTTTATGTTACCACTAAATCTATTCTCACATGACTTAACAACCCATAAAATTATATATAGATATGTTTAGAACCCAGTTGCTTCAACTAACCGCTTAGCCATGAACTAGGGACTGAATTTACTGAGATTTTACTATCGGAAAGGTGGTGAAGGTTTCGATTTACATTGGAAAGTTATTCGCTGGATTAATCAGAAGGTAATATGTCTGTTCTTTTTCTTTTCGAATTGACATAAATCAAAAATACTTCTTACATACATACATACCATCACGCCTGTATTACCCACAGGGTTAGGCAGAGGTGTACGAATGTACACCCACAGTTCGCCCGTATGTTTAGGTCCTATGTAATAGGGGGCGAGCCTATTGCCATTTACTGGGCACAAATCCTAACTCCGAGCTGCTACTGAAAATTTCATAGAAAAACCCAACAAAACTTTGCTCGACCTGGGATCGAACCCAAGACCTCTAGCGTAGCAGTCGCGCTTAGGAGCACTAAGCTACCGAGGCAGTTAATGAATAATGCTTTTTAATTATGTTATAGTATCTACTTGGCCCTAGTACGTGCCCATGTTTACCGCGGTATTTTTTATGTCCTGTTTGTGAAAGATCGTCTCAAAACTGGGATCAGGACTATTTTTGAAACTGAAGGCCAATTCCTATAATTAAAAACGTTTAATATCTATTCGCAAATCTCAGCCACAATCAACGTCAAAAATGTAGAGGCATATTTGACGGAATCAGTCAATCAATCAATTTGAAAAAACTACACACTGTAAATACTATACTTGATGTTTGGTAAAACACCGAACATACGAAAATGGTGCATAGTTGGGATCATCTGCTACTTACTCAGCCCTAATTTATTTGACCCTGGCCCCGTGGATATATATTTTTTTATCGCTTTCTTCTAGTTATGCCATTTTCTTAACTTTAAAGTGTATTTATTTTTATAAAAATTACACTTTATATTAAAAAAGATAATAATAATAATATCCAGGGTATTTGGCCCTATTTGGCCCTGGCCCAAATAAATTAGGGCTGAGTAAGTAAGTAGCAGATGACTCCACCTACTCGTATCCACCATTTTCGTATGTTCAACGTTTTGCAAAACAACTGTATAATACAAAGTTTTCAACCTCGTTCTGATAACACACATTCACAATAGAACATCTACCTACGAAACATGGAAAAAAAAAGTGTTTTGACTCAAGAAGTCAAGACAAAATTGTTTTGTCTACAGCCGACAAGTCAATTCAAAACAATAATATCCCTTCAAATCCGTTTGTAATGCCGCGTAAATATTATTGTCAATCAAAATGATTACTTGTCCGTATAAAAGTCATAACTTTCTGGGCCTTATAATTGTCCAATTACGACTGGTCGGCCGTCAATTTGTCCAATTCGTAATGTTTATGGTCCTCGAGCCATTAAGTTTATGACCTATTGCCTGTATCGTGTGAATGGCTGTACAAAGTGACTCGTTTACACCGTAATGTAACAAAAAAAGATTTATAGGTATTGTGTTGCAAGTAAGGAGAAACAGGTTTATCTTAATACAAAATTTCATCAAGTTTTAGTAGGTACTTATACTAGGTAAGTCTTTGGTTATTACTACGCACCATTGGTAATAAGCGTGATGGTCTATACGTATAAACCTTCCTCTTGCAGCAATTTATCTATTGTCGAAAACCGATTGTAAGGATTAAACACAGAATATGATATCTTTTTATTTTTTAATTTACAGTACGTATTTCTTTTGTATCGTGGAGGCATTTCCAGACATATGAAGTCACCAGATCCAAAGTAAACATTCATCAACATCAACATTCGGAATTTCTCAGTAACAGGCCGGAGTTTGGAAGTTGGTGGTGTAACACCCCCGTGCCTCGGAAAGCACGTAAAGCTGTTGGTCCCGGCTGTCATTCGTAGATCTTTGACAGTCGTTACGGATAGTCAGAAGCCAAGAAGTCTGACAACCAGTCTAACCAAGGGGTATCGTGTTGCCCAGTTACTGGGTTGTGGAGGTCAGATAGGCAGTCGCTCCATGTAAAACACTGGTATTCAGCTGCATCCAGTTAGACTGGAAGCCGACCCCAACATAGTTGGGAAAAGGTTAAGCAGATGATGAGATCCAAAACAATTATCAGTGGGCAAAACAATTGTGTTACTTGCGAAAAATGAACCTGCTACTCGTAACATAACAGCTAACAGTCTCATCAAACTAAAAGTATGACTAGACTGCTTTTCTATGAAGCGCGCTCTCGGTCGGTACTGTCCCCTTGAGCGATAATTTTATGCATTCTCCTAAGCTTTAGTAATGAAAAGAGTATAAAAACCGTCCTTCATCATAATTAATATGGCTCCTTTGTGTATTTTATAAAGCAATGTCTACAAACGTTCGATCAACTGACGTGAAAAAGAGAACCAGTTGAATTTTCGATATTTTTAATTAAGAATGTGGTTTCTAAGACCAAATGTGGTTAGGTGGTACATAAGAATCTGCCCACAATTTAAGTATAAAAACTATAGTCATTATGATTAACAAATTTCTAAAAAAATAATAATTGTGATTGTTAAAAAAAAACAGAAAAAAATCTAAAAATCATAAACTTATGATAAAATAATTATTATTGAAATCCCTAGCGAAACGAAACTTAGCTTACCTTAAACGAACACAACTGAACTTAGAAACTTGAATTAATTAAATTCGACAAACTTATCTCACAAAAAAGTGTAAAAAGCTACTTTCTACTTCAACAATTTTATGTTTTACCTTTAAATTAAAAGGCTTTTCGGTTATTGGAATTTATAGTTTCCACCATAATTCTTGTTAGAATAATTTTATCGTATTTTATCTTCAACTAGCTTCTGCCAGCGACTTCGTTCGCGTGACTTTATTCATCCACCTTAAGTTACGTTTTTGAATACTGCTTCGCTCCCGTAAGTCGTAGCGTGATGTTATATAGCCTATAACCTTCCTCGATAAATGGGCTATCCAACACAAAAAGAATTTTTCAAATCGGACCGGTGGTTCCTGAGATTAGCGCGTTCAAACAAACAAACAAACAAACAAACTCTTCAGCTTTATAATATTAGTATAGATGACAGCGATGGCCATAAGTTTTTTGATGCCTTATGCGCTTTTTCTTTTCTAAATTACATAGTACATATCTTAACATTTTATTATTATTTACTAGCTATATACCCGTGATGTCACCCGCGTTCATTTAATTTTTTGGTACTGTGCGCGCGCGCCTCAAAGAGATGTCAGCAAACTTGGAAGGGGCCACTGAGGGCCGATGCCTGCCGGGGCTGCGGGTTGTTCGAAAGAGATACCGCCAACGGAACGCAAAGGGCACATGAAGGAACATAGACGGGTTTTAGTCAGTAAAAGTCTGACACTCCCTCCCGCCCCGCCCAGGGCGTATACGTATACGACGTATATGTATGTATACGTTTAAACCTTCCTCTTGAATCACTCTATCTACTGATGAAAACCGATTGTAAGGATTGAACATCTTTTTGTTTTTTTCTGCTTTAAATCACGCTAGGTATTTCTCCTGTATTGCAAATGCTTTTACAAACATATGAACTCACCAGATTCAGAACAACTAAATGCCTTAAAATCCGTTGCGTAGTTTAAAAGATCTAAGCGCACAGACAGCAAAACGCGACTTTGTTTCATACGATGTAGAGATTATTATTTATAGGATTTGTGATTTGGTTAATAATGGATTTAAAATTACCAAATAAATTGGTATTTTAGCGCATAATTATATTCATTTCGGTGTGAATGAGGTTTATGGCAATGGCGGCAAGCATTCTAGAATGACATCGATGGGTCATTATAGCTTAAAATATCATCGGGAAACACCCTGATGGCCTAGAATGATGGATATAATAGACAAATAAAATACATTTGTAGGGCTTTCATTTCTGTAAGTAGTTAGATACTTTCTTTTCGTAATATCGTATTATTTTGTCTAAAGTTCCGAGTTTGTTTGTAAATATGAGTTTTTATTGTCATAAACGCACCTTTTTTTTAAAGGATGGGATATCATCGAATGGCTTATTTCGCTCTGGGTGGAGCGAAAGGGGGTGTCAGACTCTTACTGACTAAAACCCATTCGTGTTCCCCCTCCCTTTGCGTTCCAGGTCCGTGATGACTCTTTCGAACAAATTCCGCAGCCCTGGCAGGACACCCATAATATAGTAGAAATCTCTAGTGTGGGGCAAAGTTAAAAAAGAATAAAAAAGACTAAGTTCTACCTACTCCCAGGTCGAGCAAAAAGTGTTATTGGGTTTTTCTATGAAATTCTCAGTAGCAGCTCGGAGTTTGGATTTGTGCCCGGTTAATGGCAATAGGCTCGCCCCCTATTACATGGGACCTAAATATACCGGCGAACTGTGGGTGCACATTGGTGCACCTCTGCCTGACCCTTCGGGGAATGCAGGCGTGATGGTATTTTTTTTTTCTACCTACTCCCTAACAGCATCCATCTCCCTCAAATTTAATTGCTTTTCCTTCAAAACGAAGTAGAGTGCAGTTTGTGCCACACAATTCTGTAGTTAAATAAGTTATTGGTTCGTGTGGTTTCATCAGCTTACTAAACGCCAAACCTAATTTCAAGTTGTGGTTTTCTGCTAATTGATAACCTGGTTGAGCTATTTTTGGACCAAAATAACAATATTGTGTCAAAATAGCTATTTTGGGTACAGTTCTTGCGAACCAAACCAACTCATGACAATTTTTTTGCACTTTTTCAAAGTAGGTAATTGTAATGAATTTAAATGTTAAACGCTGTTTAATTTTAGTTTATGCTAAACAAAAGTTAAAGACGTATGTAAATTGATCTGTTAAAACTGAACGACAATACATATTTAGCAAATTCAATTAGTTTATCGGAATTAATTTAATTATTAAGAT
This sequence comes from Caradrina clavipalpis, assembly GCA_932526535.1. Classification (NCBI taxonomy): domain Eukaryota; kingdom Metazoa; phylum Arthropoda; class Insecta; order Lepidoptera; family Noctuidae; genus Caradrina; species Caradrina clavipalpis. The sequence continues at coordinate 8,928,494 of OW052110.1, forward strand.
TATTTTCCGTTTGTTAAGAGAGCTGTAAAGGCAAGCAATACTGGCCGGACAAAATTTTAACGAATCAATCGACACAAAAAGAAGAAGGTCCAACTAAATGACTGGGTGATCCAATTATATTATCTGAAGGCCAACTTCCGTAATCAATTACGTACAAATCTTATCGCAATCTCAACTGAGCGACAGTCAATGTCAAAAGCTTATCAAAAATATCGCAAAATTAAGAGGTATTTTAGACAGATTGCTGTCTAAAATACCTCTCAATTCAGCGAAACTTTTGATTAAGATTAAAATGCGGACGTTTATAAATACACGGCAATCTTTGCCCTTATTGAGGATATAAAATTTGTGTTAGCTTTGCTTTATAACATCAGCTTTCATAATACAAATACATAGTACAATTACACAAATTAAAAGTGTGTAAGTAAATGACAAAGAACTATAAAAAATATACCATCACGACTATATTCTCCGGAGGATTAGGCATAGGTATACCAATGTACACCCTCTGTTCACCGGTATGTTTAGGTTTATGAATAGGGGGCGAGCCTATTGCCATTAATCGGGCGCAAATCCTAACTCCGAGCTGCTACTGAGAATTTCATAGAAAAACCCAATAACACTTAGCTCGACCTGGCATTCGAACCCATGACATCTAGCTTAGCAGTCACACTTAGGATCCAAATGCTAACGAGGCAGTCGAAAAACGGTTTTCTTTTTTGTAAAATAAAGCTAATATCCATTAATTAAAATCAACTTAAAAGTACATATTAGGTTAGTGAGCACTGATCACATTTTAATCGCCGCCGACCGTAGTCAAAGTTGAACCGAACTTCGCTGACAATTTGTCACGAATGGCATTACGGTTAAGTTAAGTTTAATGGCTGTTTTTGGTTTCGATTTAGATTTAAAATAAATAACTGTGTTTATAGAAATAATGGTTATTTACTAGCTCTGTCTGCGATAAGATTTCAGATTTGAGCTAAAATAATAAATTGGTTTGCGGGAATATAAAAACGGGATAATTTCTTTTCAAAAAAGAAATCAGCTGTTTCATGTATTTTGATCGTGTAGGTGTTTACAATTTTGCTTGCAAGTGCGTTGCCATTCCGGAGACAAAGTTGAAATGTCTCATGTGCTTGTAATTACACCGGAACCCATACCCTTCAAATCAGAACAAAGCAATGCTACTTTGGGCAGAAATAAATATGGTGGTAGTACTACCCCGGACGAGCTCCATTACAAAGAGCTCTACTAGTTTTTCGGTGCGATGCCCTTTTCACACTGTATAATAAGCTCGAACTGCCTCGTTAGCCTAGTGGGCCGTAGCGCGACTGCTACGCTAGGGGTCTTAGGTTCGATGCCCAGGTCTAGTAGTGTTATTGGATCTTTCTATGAAATTCTCAGTAGCAACCCAGAGTTACGATTTCTGCCCGGTTAATGACAGGCTCGCCCCCTATTACATGGGACCTAAGCATATCGGCGAACTATGGGTGTACATTGGTACAGCTCTGCCTAACCCTTTGGGGAATACAGGCGTGATGGTATGTTATAATAAGCTCTATAATAACACATAGAACTCTGAGAATGCCTAGTGTGGGACCTGAAACAGAAGAAGATCGATTATTTGGTCTATTTGCGTGTTGCAGTCAAGTTTAAATGTCATGGTTAGTATCATCGATTTTATTCACGCTAAGAAGAACAATGTCAGAGCCAGCCTTCGCATTGAAAACCCGCCAATCATAGTCACCTATGACGTGTAGGTAATATTAATTCTGAGAATTCTACGTACAATGTTGTGTTACTACTAGCTTTTGCCCGCGACTTCCTCTACATAGCGAAAGATCTGAATTTTGTCACTTGAAGAAGAAATGGGATAAAAATTATTTATTATATTTTAAGCTGTTTGTAATTGTGCTTAATTTCAGCTAAATCCGTTCAGCCGTTTAAGCTTGGAAGAATAACAATCCATATATACATTTTCACAAGTTTTCGCGTTTATGGCTGGCCAGCGACGCTCTAAGCCGTCGTCTGTTCCAGGCAGGGGGCGCCCTACGCATGAATTCGGATGTAGTTTGGCGACTATGGGATGTCAATCCATTAACCACAAGCCCCTCCATCCATTATATCACCATGCATTTGTTTTTCTTTTCATTTTTTACCCAAAAGAGTGCTTCATCTCTATATCACACACAAATTCAGATTCCTCACAGAACTACGTAGCAACTTGTCCCTCATAAATGATTCAACCAGTTTATCTCGACCGAACATCCAAACTCATCTACGTGTCATCCAAGATAGAACACCGAAAGCATTGGCAGGGGTCCAAATTAAAAAAGTTTTGCTCCAACCTACTCTATCTACGCAGTAGGTACAGGTATTGACATACACTATATTGGATACATATGAACTTGTAGTCAAATGTTTTCACGTGTATTCTTACATATTCATGAGGATACGCAGATGGATGATTATGATGGATGATTGTGGTCGACCAGAATAGTATTTTTTCGGATTAGTTAATTAATTGGTTAGATTAGGGGTAGTAAAGGTCAAGGTTTTGAGTTAGAATAAGGCCTCGCTTACGGAGACGCGGGGCGACGCGCGTCGCGTGCGGCGTGGAGTCTCGCGGCGCGTCGTACGATTTATTTTGTTTACGGAGTGGTGGCGCGTCAAGCGTCACTTATCATCGCACGCGTCAACACAAACGTATGGCAATATAAGACGAGCCGCGAGATGCCACGCCGCACGCGACGCGCGTCGCCACGCGTCTCCGTAAATGAGGCCTAAAATTCAAAGTCAAAGACGAAGCACTTATTTCAATGAAACCATTTACGAGCACTTTTGGATTATCAAGGAGTCGGTCTGTTAAACAGAAAGTTTTAGTTAGTTCTTCGTTGTATCACATACATAGGATTTTAAAGAAAAGAACGAGCAAGATACTAAACCAACACACTTTTAAATTAAGTTTTTATAAAATCTTGATTACATTATGCTTGTTGCTTCTATGTGTCTTTAGTATTCATTTTATGGGCATTCCATAATGTGTTTATATGATGTATACAGCTTAAAGCTAAAGTATAGTAATAAACCCTGCTAGGGTTATAGCAATAAATTTTAGAACATTACAATTGCCATTTAAATTGAATATGAAGCATTTCAACTGCCAATGTAAGCCACACTTGATAACGATATACATATTTGCGCAAGTTTTGACTTGCACAAATGTGTGTTACGCCTCTGTCTCTACAAATAACTTTGATACTTAGTCTTGCGGTAATTTATCTCACATACGGTGAACCAAGGTCAAAACAACTAGTCAACTAGTTTTTTTTTTTCTTACTTAGTAACGTTCAAAAGTGCCTTTTAATGGTCTAGTTGAAATGTACCCTGACGTTATTGGTGAGGTTCTTCAGAAAGTTCAGGTGCGCAGTATTCGTAACAGGCGAAGTCGTATGACCACATGTATGAATGTGTACGAGGCGAAAGGAGTATGTAAGGATTGTAGGAAGTGGCGTTCTGTGGTTTTCTGCCTACCCCAATGAGAAAAAGGCGTGCGTTGATTTTGACTTCGATATGTTTGCGCAAAAACGAGTAGGTATATGAGGTGACCTTTATCAGCCTAGCAATGCATTGCCTTTATTATCTAGTGGCGCATGGGTTTATACGCGGTCAATCGATAGGGTGATACCTACTTGTATCTTTTCTTGCTTTTGCATATTCATAGACATTTCTAAGTTGCTGTCTGAATAAGATTTAGTAGACCATAGAACACGAATGTCAATTGACGACCAATCATTCAAGGGGGTCACCCCTTGAATTCTGAAGTACGAAACAATTGTTTTTCTATTTCATATTCATAGTGTTTTTTTTAGCTAGGTACCTGTATTGTCCTACTGCTGGGCAAAGGTCTCCCAATAGCCTTCCTCGTATGCCTGTGTGATATCTATGTCTATATCAGAATTGGTCTCGTAATAAAATTTGTTCATATTCATGACTACTTTTACCTCGTAAAAGATTATTTTATTTATTATTATTCTATCCTCAAGAATTATGTTTAAAAAGAAAGTTGCCTTATACTAGGATTTTTTCCTGTATCGTGGGTTTACAAACATACAAGGCGTTGATTTGCATCCTGGTCAAATTCAAGGAGTTAACTATGCTCGTGATTTTTAACACGAATCAATAATAAAATAAATTGTTTTTGAAATCTTTTTTTTTGACGTAATTTTCAAATTCGAGGTAGCCATCTCGCCAGAGGGATTAGGCGCTATGTACACATTGATATAGCCGCGCGACAACTCTGCCTACCGCATACACAACTGCACGATTTTGATTTTTGCAAGAGGTGTATTCTGGAATACTGTTATTTGATAGTTGCAACTAAAAAAACAGGCATTTATTAAATATTGGCCAGGTATCGTAATTATATTTGATTACTTCTATTTTTTTATGACAAGCTCCTATTTGACGAGGATGCAAATCAACACCTTGTATAAACTCACATACACAACATGAAGATTAGTAGTGAATTAAAAGTCTATAGGTACTAGATAATTTCATTTACAATGTGAATACGGGAAACGAATGACGTTGTGGAGTATTTGAAGAACGTACTGCTTTAATATTATAATGTAATATTTTCAAAGACTTTTCTCACCGGTTTAGCAAGGAAACAATTTGCAATTTAATATCAAAGCCGCCGTTTCTCCGGCCGGCAATCCGGCATTTCTACCGTTTCGTCTTTTTCGCAGCATTTTGGTACAGCCATGTTGTTTTACCGCGTTTTTATTCAGTGTATTTGTGTGCGGAAAGTTTTGCTTGTGTAAATAAAAGGATTTGCTGTAGTGTAAGCGGGGGGAAACATAAGCGGAGCGGGTTTCAGATGAGAATGAGGAGAAAGTCCTTTACTACCTCATATATCGTCGGTTTTTTTATTACCCGCGTTAAGTTACGTCTTTGGTTACTGCTCCGCTTTCGTGGGTCCTGGTTCATTCAAACTGCAAGTTTGCAGTCCGTCTGTCTAGAGCCTAAGGTGGTTTTTAGTTAGTAAGAGTCTGACAGACTCAGACAAGAGTCTGTCCGTCGGTCTAGAGCTTTAGTGTTCCCTTCGCCTAGAATTGTGGGAGCGTACGCACCATACGCGATCCCTGACTGGTACCCACCCGCCTCTACGGGCCTCCTCAGGACAAGAGGGGGTGTAAGGGGGGGGGGGGGTTTATGACACCTTCGCGACGTCAAAGAGGGATACGTAACTAACTAACCTTACTCAACTAGACGCAAATTTCACTTAAGTTAGCACGACATGTTTCTATCATTTATTCATGCAAGTAGTTCAGTCAGTTATGCTTTGTGACGTCACAGTGATATAGGTGTACCAGAATCTCATGCCAAAAAGGAAAATCAGAATTTGTAGTTTGCAATACCGGGAAAATTAGATTATACGATCTTGATATTTTTGTTATCTGTAATATTAACTAAGAATATTTATGAAAAGTAAATCGTGTATTACTTTCCATACATATTTATTATTTACTAGCTTATATCCGCAACTTCGTTTGCATGATCCTCGGTTATCCCGGGAATTTATCATTTTTGTGCGCAAGCCTCATTTATTTCTTCAAAATAAAAGGAGACTAAGTTATTTCTTATAACATGAGGTATAGTGTCAATGACAATAAAAAAGAAATAAATTACATTTTTGTCTTTAAAAAACGATGTTTATGTCTCAACAGCGGTTATATATCACAAATTTTGCTTAAACAATTATCATTGTCTTATGCATAATATTGGATGTAGTTCGGTTCCAACCGGTCCTTTTGGAAATCTATAGGAAGGCCCATTTCTAGTAGTGGACGTTTTACGTCTGATATGATGATGATTGCCATAATATGAAAGTCACGATATTTTTACTTATTTATGTCATTGAACGGCAAACAAGCCGACGGCCCACCTGATGTGAAGTGGCCGCTACCTATAGACATCTGCAATACCAGAGGCCTTGCAAATGCGTTGTTATCCCATAGACAAACTTGAAATGTCTCATGTGCCTGTAATTACACCCATACCTACCCTTTAACCCTTTGTAAATGACCTCAGATTCTAGTAGACTTATAATAATAATACTTATCTTACATAGCAGCTCCCAAAACGTTTTCTATATAGCGTGACCTTCACCAAGGCCCTTCAAGTTAGTCTAACTTGCTTGTATAAAAATCCTGTCTTTGGCTCTAAAGGCTCATAAAAGCGCGTCATTTGTCCTTTTCGTAGTATTTTGTTCATCTTTATTTTCCTGTTTGTGCGGAGAGCGAGTTTTCTATCACTGTTTTGTGAAGTATTTTATAAGTTAATCAACACAGTTTTCTTTGAATGAGGCTTTCGATTTTTGAGGTTTTTTTGTCTTGGTATTATGTTATCGATGACTGCCTCGTTGGCCTCGTGGTTCTAAGCGCGACTGCTACGTTAGAGGTCTTTGGCTCGATTCCCAGGTCGAGCAAAAAGAGTTATTGGGTTTTTCTATAAAATTCTCAGTAGCAGCTCGGAGTTTGGATTTGTGCCCGTTTAATGGTAATAGGCTCGCCCCCTATTACATGGAACCTAAGACATACCGTCGAGTTGTGGGCGTACATTGGTACACCTCTGCCTAACCCTTCGGGAATACAGTCGTGATGGTATGTGTATAAAGAAAAAGTCACATTGGTACTTACCCGTTCCCGGTTGACCTTGTGAATTAGAGATGGGCTATCACTGAGCCATCAGGATATGATTACCGCTTTTATTTGTTCTGTGGATTACCGTCTAGTATTACACATTAACATAATCATTACTTCTTTAATTTTCCAACATCATCACTCAAACGCTTTAGGTAGGTACTAAAAGATTATTGAGTCATAAAAACCAAAAACAAGACGAAATAAAAATCTTATAACCCTAACAAATTACGACCAAATAACAATTCTAATATAATGTCTAGCGCTTCAATTTACAGCTTTATCCTAAATGAAGCAAAGATGTTTTTTGTTTACGAGTACCTAGTTAAGGATTTGTTAATGAAAAGGGAGATTAGCAAGAAAACGCAACATATTGTGAGGAGAGGAAGGTTTCCCCAGCGCTGGGTCAGCATAAAAATTGTTTCTAAAAGCTAGTAGCAGTAGTTTGACTGCCTTTTAAGCTAGTGGTCCTAAGCGCGACTGCTACGCTAGAGTTTGATTCCCAGGTCGAGCAAAGTGTTATTAGGATTTTCTATGAAATTCTCAGTAGCTCGAAGTTAGGATTTGTGCCCAGTTAATGGTAATAGGTTCGCTCCCTCTTACATGGAACCTAAAACAATTCGTTCAACTATGGGTGTACATTGGTACACCTCTTCGAGGAATGCAGGCGTGATGGTATATCACACAAATTACCTAACTTAACAGAAAACCGAAAAAAAACAGATACACAAAGGATATTCCAAAAACGTTTAAATAATTATTATAAACTTACATAACGCTTAACAAGAAAATGATCAAATATATATAATAATTATTTTCGGGTAAACGTTAATTAAAAACGTCGTAGAAGACGTTAAGTTATTAATTGCGAGAGCAAAATTAAAGTCTGTTTCTCGTTATTTATTTCAAGTAACTAATTGGTGTTTACTTTGCTGACAGAATGTTCCCACATAGAAGTTTATTTTCTTATACATTTCACTAAAATATATTACCTTTTAGTAGCAGTAGAAGAGCTCTTTATGAAGTTATAGCTCTTCCGAGAAAATACCACCATATACATATATTTTAGTCGCAAAGCTGCGTTGCTGTGTCATCCGATTTGAAGGGTATGGGTGCCGGTGTGACATTTCATGAGACATTTCAACTCAGTCTCTGGGATGGTAACGCTTTTGTAAGACCTCTGGTATTGGAGATATCTATAGGCAGTGATGACCACTTTACTTCAGAGGGGCTTGTATGCCATCCAATAATTAAAAAAAGATATATAATACTGAAAGTGTACACCACCTAACTGTGCTATACGTTTCCTGATTCTCGCCTCCACTACTAGTGTGCGTAGATTCCATACCAAAATCGGGCATAGTAATATTTGGATTTCCAAACACAAAATTGGTTAGTAAGAGCTCATAATGCTTAAGCTGTTTGTGTGACACCTCCGTGCCTTGGAAAGAACGTAAAGCCATTGGTTCAAATGTCATTTCTAGATCTATGGCAGTCGACAAGTAGATATCCGAAGTTTGTATGCCGAAAGTCTGACAACCAGTCTTACTAAGGGGTATTGTGTTACTCAGTAACTGGGTTGTGGAGGTCAGATATGTCATCGCTCCATGTAAAACACTGGTATTCAACTGCATCAGGTTAGACTGGAAGTCGACCCTAACATAATTGGGAAAAGAATAGGCCAATAATGTATAGTGAAGAAACATTTATAATGTCATCATTTATCATGCCTCGTTTAATGAATTGCTTATTTTATCCTTTTTAATTTATTACTTCATCCGTTTCTCCCCTCTTCCATTATTAATCCATTAATTTATGTAATTTCCTCTTTTCTCTTTGCAAACTATTAAACCGCTAATTGTACCAGCCAGCATCATTATTCTTTTTTTATGAAATTAATGATACAACCTATACGTACCTACTTACTTACTTGTCTGTTAAATAATATCCTATCCTACTACTATTATAAAGGCGAAAGTTTGTAAGTATGGATGTATGGATGTATGGATGTATGGATGTTTGTTACTCTTTCACGCTTAAACGGCTGAATGGATCTGGATGAAATTTGGCACAAAGATAGATTATAGTCTGGAATAACACATAGGCTACTTTTTATCCCGGGAAAATGTACGGTACCCGTAGGATAACACATCAACTGTGACGCGGACGAAGTCGCGGGCAGAAGCTAGTTTAAAAATAATTTCGACAAAACAAGTAAAAAATAAACATTACCATTTTGGAGCTTTTGTTTTCCCGTCTTCTTTTAATGATATCACGAAATATACACTTCCGTGCAAAAAAAATTGGACACTCACAATTTTAAAAGTGACTTCCTCGTAGGCTATTGATTTAATTTATTCAAACTATGCTTATAATGATAATTATATTTCGCATGTTCTAATCTTTGTACATAATTATACTTAACATGTATTGAATCCTAACTCAACGAAAAAATCGCTAATTGTTGAAAATTGCAAGATATAATTCCGCGCGGCATCAATATTGCACGCAATTACGCAACATTCAACTCTATTCCAGTTTATTTTTGGGTCCATTATCTAATCTTCGCGATCCCCTAGGGGTCGCAACACAGATTGAAAAACACTGGTCCAGACTAAAGGTTACAACTATGTACGACCTAGGAGGATATTTTTATGTCTGTACTAAATTACGTGTTACTAAAATATTTATGGTAGGGTTTACTACACCTAAAAGCAGATAAGTAGGTAGTTAAGATAAGTACTTAAGCGGTATTATAGTAAGGAAAAACACGAAAAGATAATTATTTTTGTGGGTATGAAACATTAATGAAAGCAAGACTGTGTGAAAGAGTAAGATGTTTAGGTGTGAGTGAGATAGTTGACGTATACCAAAGATGATATGAATTGTGTGGTTGGGTTTTTTTTTTTTTTTAAACGGGAAATCATCAAATAAGTTCCACCGGGAGGGAGTGTCAGACTTTTACTGACTAAAACCCATCTATGTTCCTTCATGTGCCCTTTGCGTTCCGGGGGCACGGTATCTCTTTCGAACAACCCGCAGCCCCGGCAGGCATCGGCCCTCAGTGGCCCCTTCCAAGTTTGCTGACATCTCTTTGAGGCGCGTGTGGAACACGAACGCGCCGACGACACGGTCTGTCTTTAGTAAACGTACGGACGGTGAGCTACCCATTGCTCACCGCCCACAGACCCGCGTCTACGGTGGCCGGGAGTCGTCTCGTGGCTCGCGACGCCCGGAGCGTCTACCGCGGCGGCCGCTGGGACGGGGGACTCTTCTTTACCTCTCCCGTGTGTGGTTGGGATGACTTGAAAGATTTTTTAGATGGAGGATTGGACAATGTCGGCTGGAAGATGGAGAAAGGAGAAGGATATGGCTCCATAGTAACTTGGGCCCAGGTGTTAACTCAATTAAACTAGTCTTATTTGAAAGAGGATATAATAACAAGACCTTACTGAAAATTTGGTGAAATTTGGCTATCCAGGAGTCAAGTTATATGTAGTAAAGTAAAAGTGGGGTTACCTTATAATATTGTAGGTTTTTGCAAAATGTTTTTTAATAGCTTTTGTTATGTAATGATTATATGCATGGAGTGTAAGCCGAGGTCGTGGTTTACACAATAAAACATGGAAAATACGTGCACACTCAGAACGAAATAAAACTGACGACAGCCGGTTTTATTCTGGCTGTCATATGTCAGTCGGTGACCAGTGTTGCTAATCAAAGAAAAATTAAAGAAACTCCATTCGCTATGAATCGATTCTACGAAACGATTGATAAGCACTAATTGTCACTCGAATTTCATACATAATATTTTGAGATTTTACCGAACTATTCACAATCGATTACTAAGAATTGAGGCATGTATTTAATCGATTTTTTGTTTCATAACATTTTTTAAGTTTTCTCGCTTTCTAGATAGAAACATAATACAGTATTTTGTGATTTTTTTAAGAAAAAAATAACGGATTTTTTAAGACCCATTTCAACTAGTTAACTGCTGGGCCCAAGATTAGCCTTCTCCTTTAAGAATTAAAAGACCATTTTTATACATACACGTTTCGGTACGGCTTTGCATGATGTCCTTTGCGTATGTATAAATCTTCCTCTTGAATCACTATTTCTACGATGAAAACCACATTAAAATCTGTTGCATTGTTTTGTATTATTTTCTACTTTATAGATTTTAAGCCGGAGTGATTATAATATTAAATATACACTTATTTTGTCTTTATGTTCTCAATATTGATTTTGAAAATCCTTGAATTTTATGGATTTATTGATTTACTGAACCCATGTTCAGTAAATCAATAATCCCAGGATTAGCACAATATAAGCATCGAACCTAACAGTCTAAAATCATTACAAACACCAAGAAAACAAATAAAACATGCACAATGTTCACAGTCAGAGGAAATATATGTAGCAAATATCCTCATACGGAAATGAAAACCACAGCTTCCAACGCGAAAGGCGGTCTACTTCCCCTATGGACCAGTTTAGATCAAACGGGCGAATGCTCATTCTAACCTCACTGTACCAAATTTGCCTAGAGTATTCTTTTTTTTGGTCTTTATGTACAAAAATATCAAAAAATATCTTAAAAATAATGTAGTGTTCAGAAGTATCAAGATTTTATTTAAAGTACACTTTATTCTGGCTCTAAATTAAATGCTTACAGGGTGTCAGCTTTTTAATATAGTACTTTGCTATTCCGCGTAAATTTTCATACAGATCGCTGATGTTTTTGATTATCTCACAGGAAAACGTAGCATCCTCTTAGAGAATAAAGTATCAAAATCAGTCCAGTAGTTTCGGAGATTAGCTCGTTAAAACAAACAAACTTTTCAGCTTTATTTTTTTATTTACTTGTCTTCTTCTTTGATTATACCATCACGCCTGTATTCCCCGAAGGGTTAGGCAGAGGTGTACCAATGTACACCCACAGTTCGCCGGTATATTTAGGTCCCATGTAACAGGGGGCGAGCCCATTGCTATTAACCGGGCACAAATCCAAACTCCGAGCTTCTACTGAGAATTTCATAGAAAAACCCAATAACACTTTTTGCTCGACCTGGGAATCGAACCCGGGACCCCTTGCATCCCCCCTTTGCTTGCCTTCTTTGATTCTTCTCCAATTAATAAAGTTTAGTCATCAACTCCAAATACTTCTCCATCTCCTTTGTGAGGTGGAATGGTTTAGCAGCTAGCCCCCAATTGGGGAAAAATGCATGAGTTCAACACCACCAACTAAATAAAATGCCAAATGAAAGCTATAATGAGAACCAATCACAACCTCATTCTTTTCCACTTGAAGCTTGCCCTGCCCTATAAAGCAAAGATTGCACGGATGGCCTAGATACCATGGCATTCGCTTGTAATGCTAATTAACTGCAAGTCTCTGGAAGCCCCTCTTTGAATAAAAGGGCCCCTATTATAACACACGTATTTACTATTTTCTTATGGAAGTACACAACAATCGGTAAACTGTATTTATGCTGCGCCATTATAATCATAATTTGTATTACATTAAGAAAGTTTATCATGTTTTTCTTTGTTATTTGTGTTTCCCTTCGTAGTCCCTTATAATATTCGCCAGACTGATTTTGTATTTAGATTACAGCGGCCAATCTCAATAAAGACTGGTCAAGTACGCAGGAGATATGATATTGCATAAGAGTATGTGCAAGTGTGTCTGAGATGGCGAAACAGGCCCATAAGCAAACAAGTGACTGTAGTAGATGTTAAATATAAGCATCACACATCTTGATAAATCTGCTATATAATTTCCTGACACAATCATAATAACAACACCAATTCATCTTTATAACGTAGACAATAAAAACAGCTTTAGAAAAACAAAGTTTAAGACGCAGATAATTAAAAGGAAATATTTCTCAAAGATGGCACAAGAGGAAATAAATTTTTTGTATGTTTTAAAGTCAAAGGCTTAGGAGAGAACGACGGCGGTATTCACTAAGAAGTATTTTCTGAAAAGGTTTTCAACTCGCCACAGACAACGAATGGTCTTTTAAAAGTTTTATTGTAACTCAAGATTGTGTGAAAAGACGGTTCCCTTGTTGAATCTGGTATTTGACTTGCGATTTGCTTGAATAGTTGAAGCAGTGTTGCTATATTTTGTAAAGATTTACTCTCGCGATATCTGTTTCTTTATCCAATTCAAATTTACATACCATGACGCCTGTATTCTTCGAAAGGTTAGCCAGAGGTGCATACCAATGTACACCCACAGTTCGTTCGATGTTTCAGGTCGTATATAATATGGGGCGAGCCATTCATCATCGTCATCATATCAGCCACCGCTGGACATAGGCCTCCCCCATAAATTTCCAATAAGGCCAGTTGGAAGTGGCCTGCATTCAGCGTCTTCCTGCGGTCCTAATCAGGTCCTCTGTCTAATTTGCTATTGCCATTAACCGGTAACAAATCCTAACTCCGAGCCGCTACTGAGAATTAGATATAAAAACCCAAGACTTCTAGCGTGGCAGTCGCGCTTAGGACTGCTAGGTTAACGAGGCAAAAATATATGATGAACACCAAATATTCCTATTTAAAGAGCAAGCTATCTAGCAATTAGTTTAGACTGCAGTAAATAAACAAGAAAATAAAAATTAATTATGAGCGAGAAAAATATTATACTAAAAACTAAATCCCTGCTAATTAAAGTATGAAATAAAAACAGTGTAGTGTTTATTAGAGTTAATAACAGATTTTTATCCCACTATAGTTAAAGTCTCAACAAGAAAGATCCCGGTTGCGTAGTTAGTAATTAAAAAAGTACCTACTGAGAGTGTAGATAGCTGCAATTAGCGCTGTTTACCTTTTTTGCTACAGAGTTTAATTGCGACGATAACTACAAATAATAAAACTACAAAGGGTAGGGGTAAATACGGGTAGTGTTGACTGTTTCAAAAAACTTTTAGTTATTTTAAGTATATCATTTAGACATGCATTTTTGGTATGTATCTATGTATTCTCAGGTGGAACAAAATATTATTAAGCTTTTCTATGAAATTCTCAGGAGTTAGGATTTATGTCTGGTTAATGGCAATAGGCTCGCCCCAAATGGGATCTACCCCATTAGCGAACTGTGAATGTACATTGGTACGCCTCTGCCTAACCCTTCGGGGAATACTGGTGTGATGGTATTTTATTTATTTTATTTTATTGTGGTATGTTACTACAAATAATAAATGGTTGCAAAAAACTTTCTTTTTTAAGTAGTATATCGACGCAAGAAAGCGATCTTGTAGTATCTCGAAAAGATGAACTTTTCACCAGAGCCAAAAAACTATTTAAAAAATTCATAACTCGTAAACTAGCTATACTAGAGAGGTAATTTTTGGAACAACTATTTCTTATAATGAAATTTATCACTGACCCTAAAGATAGCATTGTAAAGTTAGTATAACATGAGTTTTAATGAGTTACAGCAATTGGTATTTCAATTTGAAGCTTCAATATTGCTGTATCTAGGTAGTTGTAACATAGGCACAACAAAATTGCTTTAAAATTTTAGAAAACGATTATGATGTATGTAATGTGAAATAAATTAATAAGTCCTCGCATTTCGTTGTACTTCACATTCTTTTTAGAAGTGCATCTTAAATTTTGTGTTAAATACAAATAAAAGAAATAATTATGTTTAATTAAATGTTGTATGTTTATTTAAACAATCTTTTTTAGAAAATAAAGTTTGACGTAGTTATAACACTTATTAGAAATAAAGACACACATTAAATAAATTAAATAAATTATCATTTATTTCTCTCATAAAGGTAGTACATTGTTAAAAAATTGTATTGTAGAAAAGTGTTGAATGAAACGTAGTAAGTCTACATCACAATCAAAACCCGAGCGATAGAATTGTTGTATCTCTAGCTGGAGAGAAATACTGAAGCGGCGAAATTGCTGTATCTCGATAAATTATTATTTGGTGGCTATGCATAATGCTGTAAGTGTTTGTAGTATAATAAACGGGGACCGTCTATCTTGACTTAGGAAAAAATGTATGATTACATTTTTGTTGTATCTATTTGTTTTTTAAAATAGTTGTTTTTATGTTATTTACAGCATTTTGAAGTAGGTTTTGTTAAAAAAGTTAAGAAAAAGTCGACGTCGTATAACAAAAAAAAACCGACCTAAGAAAACGTGAATCAGACTGTCCGATGCAGTATTTTTTTCTGAATTCAAAAATGTAATAAACCGAAAATGCCATTTTTCGAGATACGACAAAATCGCTTTCTTGCGTCGATATCATTAAAATGATGTGGTGATGGCCCAGTGATTAAGAAACCTGCTTCTCATGCTAGAGGCTGGGGATTCGCAACCAGCAAGGGCAAGTACCAATGTGACTTTTCTATTTCATATGTACTTTCTAAGTTTATCTTGGACATGATTGATATCAGTTAAGGAAAACATCATGAGGGAACCTGAACTTTAAATTAATTTAAGTCTGAAATCGCCAAACCGCCTTGAGTACGCGTGGTAATCAATGCTCGTGCCTTCTTCGTATGAGAAGAGGCCTTTGCTCGGCAGTGAGACAATCTTCTTCTTATCGTGTGGGCAGTAAAGTCTAACAACCCCAAACACCCTAGTGACAGAGTTTCTGAACCGCCTCAAGGGCCTCTGACATGGTTACTGATGTCAGTGATGTCCAAGATAAACTTAGAAAGTACATAATTATGAATTAGGAAAAGTCACATTGGTACATTGGTAGTGAGACAATAATAGGCTGGTATTATTGTCTAACTAGCAATATAATCCGTACTGATCCTTACTAATATTATAAAAGCGAAAGTAACTCTGTCTGTCTGTCTGTCTGTCTCTTCTTCACGCCTAAACCACTGAACCGATTTCAATGAAATTTGGTACAGATATAGTCTGGGACCCGAGAAAGGACATAGGATAGTTTTCATCTCGGAAATCCCCCGGGAACGGGAACTATTAATCCACGCGGACGAAGTCGCGGGCAAAAGCTAGTAAAAAATAAAAATAGGTGCTACACAAAATGCTCAGGATTTTAAATCCGCTAAAATGTGTTTCTTTAGATGTTGTTTAAAGGAATACATGGATGTTTGTTCAAGTACGCGTGGTAATCAACGCCTTCTTCGTATGAGAAGAGGCCTTTGCTCTGCAGTGAGATAATAATAGGCTGCTATTATTATTATAAGACTTAATAAAACCAAAACCTTTATTAAGTAGGAACGATAAAAAAAATATTTATGAGAGAAGAATTCCAAACGGAAACAGAATTGAATTTTCGGTAACGTTTATTACATCACAGTAAAGATAAAACACTCGTATGAGAAACTCATATATTTTTTATTTAAAACAATCATGAGGGTAATATAGATCCCGATGAAAATAACGAAATGTAATAACATTTTGATATCAGCATCGCTTTACTTGATACGCATTTTATTACGAAATCATCTGAAAGTCATTACAAAAATGATTAGATACTTATTTTTCCAATCTATACTAATATTATAAAGCTGCCTCATTAGCCTAGTAGTCCTAAGCGCGACTGCTACGCTAGAGATCTTGGATTCAATTCTCAGGTCAAGCAAAATGTTATTGGTTTTTTCTATGAAATTCAGTAGCAGCTCGGAGTTAGGATTTGTGTGCACGTGCATGGGGAGTGGGCGAAAACTACTGGGCCATCACGTTTCTGTCACCTCTAACCTAGACTTAAGTTAAGGGCAAACCCATATTTCGTAGTAGTAGAGGTCTTTGAGAAGAAGGTAGTCCGAGGAAGTACTACCGCTATACCTATTTCTGCCGCAAAGCAGCGTTGCAGTTTTCTGGTTTGAAGGGTGCCGGTGTAAGTACAGGCAACGCATTTGCAAGGCCTCTGGTATTTCAGATTTCTATAGGTAGCGGTGACCAGTTAACATCAGGTGGGCCGTCAACTTGTTTGCCATCCAAAGATATATAAAAAAAAACAAATAAAAAAAAATCGACATACTATATCTCTTGTTTTATAATAGCTAACTTAATCCCAGCGTACTTTACGAGGTCCTACATTTTTACGCTAATTTAATCGTTTCCCAATAAATGTAAAAATCCTCTAACTAATACAACTTCATACTAAAATATTCAATTAAAATATACATCTGCCTGAAACAGGGTCAAATGGGATTACAAGCAAAATTGTTTTCGAATCTACCCGTCCGTCCCCATATGATTGATACGACCCACTCAATATCGCATTTATCAAACCGGGTTGAGCGATTCGCTTATAAAATTTTGTACTACGGTCGCATAATAAATCTAATCTTTTTCCCCACAAAATGCTAATGTAGGGTTGTTAATTAGTGAGTTCGTACATTATGAGATTAAATTAATGCGGTTTTTTTTGTCAGGTTTAATTATATTTTTTTGTGACTTAGGTAAATTTTTTGTCTTATTAAAATGTTTTTTTTTAGAGTTTGCCCACTGTATCGTAACAAACCATATCATACAATACCCTGATCGTGCTAGGAACGTGTTGGTCACGGTCAGACTGTGTCTTCCCTAATAGTTGTAAGTAAACCGGTTTAAACTATGAATTTTGGTTTAAAAAAGTTTGTTTGCAACTTTAGTGTATCAGCCCTATGATTCCTTCTGCGAAGCTGTAATGCTAGAGAAGGAGGCGGCGGGACGGGAGAGGGAAAGGAGGGTCCCCCGTCCCAGCGGCCGCCGCGGTAGACGCTCCGGGCGTCGGGAGCCGCGAGACGACTCCCGGCCACCGTAGGCGCGGGTCTGTGGACGGTGAGCAATGGGTAGCTCACCGTCCGTACGTTCACTGAATAATGACAGACCGTGTCGACGGCGCGTTCGTGTTCCACGCGCGCCTCAAAGAGATGTCAGCAAACTTAGATGGGGCCACCGAGGGCCGATGCCTGCCGGGGCTGCGGGTTGTTCGAAAGAGATACCGCGCCCCCGGAACGCAAAGGGCACATGAAGGAACATAGACGGGTTTTAGTCAGTAAAAGTCTGACACTCCCTCCCGCCCCGCCCAGGGCGGGGGAAGTTATTTGATGATTTCCCGTCTATAAAAAAAAAAAAAGCCCTATGATTGTCGTTTAGACTCCTTAATGGTAACATAAGTATTAACACAAAATAGAACATAGACGGATTGACGATTTCAGTCTTTAATAATTGTAAGTTCAAGTTTCTCACGATGTTTTCTTTGACCGATGCCAGCGATGGCCAAGATGAACCAAGTAAGTACAGATAAATTGAATAGGTTATGCCTTAAACTATATCATAAAATAAATTAAAACATAAAATTCAACCACAGAAATTAAATTAAATAAACAATCAAATGTTTATCCCTCTCTAAAATAAACAAATAATCCTTTCATATCTCATATTTCACTTTGAATATTAACATTGAAAATAATAGTTGAAATATACAGAACTAAGTAATTACAATTACGCTGAGCGAAAAAAAACTTTGGAGCCGATGTACTGCAAATATTTTTTTCATTTCCGTACCTATCAGAATATTCAACTTTGCACGTTTTAAAATGGAACAAACTAATTTAATTAGTTCAATTTTGCAGCATCGTGTTTTTTTTTTCAGATAAAAAACTTTAACTGTATCCAATCAGTCAAAATAAATGTTTTATTCAGTACTAGCTTTTGCCCGCGACTTCGTCCGCGTGGATTGATAGTTCCCATTCCCGGGGGATTTCCGGGATGAAAACTATCGTATGTCCTTTCTCGGGTCCCAGACTATATCTGTACCAAATTTCATTGAAATCGGTTCAGTGGTTTAGGCGTGAAGAAGAGACAGACAGACAGAGAGACAGACAGACAGACAGAGTTACTTTCGCATTTATAATATTAGTACGGATCTACTAGCTATGTAGGTAAATGCCCCGCGGTGTCACCCGCGTTCAGTTACGTCTTTAGTTACTGCTCCGCTTCCGTTGATCGTAGCGTGATGTTCAATACGTATACACCTTCCTCTTGAATCACTCTGTCTGTTGAAGAAAACCGCACCAAAATCCGCTGCGGAGTTTAAAAGATCTAACCGTACAGAGCGACAGACTTGTTTTTTGATGAAGCTACATACATACATACTTAAACTCACACCTTTTTTAAATGGGGGTAGGCAGAAACCACAGAACGCCACCTGCTACGATTCTTACACACTCCTTTCGCCTCGTCCAGGTACATATATCTGGTCATAGAAGCACGAAGAAGAAGGGAAGAAGCAGAAGATAATACCATCATCTGCTTAACCTTTTCCTAACTATGTTGGGGTCGGCTTCCAGCCGACGCAGAAGATAATACCAAATACTATAAAGAAGGAGTAGAGTACCTATTATAAAAGTTATAATGAAACAAAACCCGATCGCGAATACAACGTGCACTTGACTGGTTTTTAACTACTGACTACTGGGCCCCACTATCTAAACATCTGTAGTAAGTACAATGCTTCTCTTACTAGTTTAATTTACAACTAAGGTCACGTAAATACTGCAATGGTTGAAGTTTGAGCTTCAACTAGAACTATTAGTGATTCCTTGCAAATGAGAAATGGTACTATTGACTTTAAAACAAATGCCGCTGAAAGCGATTGATCTGCGTCTCGTATAGACGTTCTAGAAGATAACGGGTGTAAGGCACTTAAAAAAGTAATAAAAGAAGTAAGCTTGAATTTGCAAGAATAAATAGGGAGTACATCAGATGTTATACAATTTGTTTGTTACACTAAATGTGGTGCTACACTAAAGCTTGGGTCTTGGGTTTGGATCTTGGGTTCGATTCCCGGATCGAGCAAAGTGGCATACAAAAACGAAAACGAAACCGACGAATTTCTGCTACGAAATTCTTAGTAACAGCTCGGAGTTAGGATTTGTTCTCGGTGAATGGCAATAGGCTCGCATTACATGGGACCTAAACATGCCGGGAAACTGTGTGTGTACATTGGTACACCTCTACCTAACTCTTCGGGGAATACAGGCGTGATGGTATATTTTATGATGACCTTCTTTAAAGAGGTCAATGCACTCTCTATTATGTTTGTACTAAGAAAACAATTGCGCATCAAAACCTTGACCAGTATCCCATCACTAATAAAGAATCTGCGTTGCAGTTTCAATCCACGTGCTCCCACTTCATATTAGGTCTAAATTAGGTATCAGCATGCAGTTCCTATCATTTCAATCTACTATAGTAGTTGCATGTTGCAGTAACGATCTGTTAAGTGTCCATAAATATTAAACGATTGCTATAACACGTAATAAATCCCTCACGCGACTTTTATAGCTTGCGTGTGATCCGAAGCACTTGTATCAGATGTTCGTACTCCCACGAGTTATGTTACTTTTAATAATTCTTTGGTTCTTTTATAATTTTTGTCCTTTTAGAGTTTTAATTTTTTGTTACCAGTATTTGATACCGTCTCTGTTATTATTTATTCAAATAGACTACTATTTTTAACACAACTTGAGGCCTTTGGAACCCAATTCATCAGAATCGTCATCATCATATCATCCGAATGACGTCCATTGTTGGACATAAGCAAGCATACCCTAAAGATAACCACAATAACTTTTGAAAAACTATTAACTTATATAATAACTATTTTATTTGTTTGTTTTTCGCGGTCTTCTGATCCAATTTTGAAAATTCTTTCACTAATAGAAACCTAGGTTATCCTTGCGTGCTGTGAGGATTAAAAAAAAATAGGAATCGGCAGGAAAATTCAATCGGACTCAGAAAAAGCATCTATGAAAGTAAAAAAATATAGACTTCTTTTACATCAATTCTTCATAATTCCAATATTATGAACACACATAATTATCATTTAACAACACACACAGAGAAACAGAATCCTAAAATTTATCATGGACGATGAACATGAATTTGCTGCGGCGAAAAAGTGTATGAAAACCCATCATTACATGCGTGACTGTGTACATTTGCATCACACGCTACCACAAAGTAACGTTATTTGACGTTTTTATCGTCGAAATGGTATTTAATAACCGTATCAATGCTATTGTTAGCTGATCTAGTGATTTGTTTAATATCATGTTCGTTATCGACGTGTTGGTATGTGATTATAGGGGTAACTGCTTTTTCTAGTTTTTTGATTTTTTGTTTCCATTAGATGAACTCTTTTTTCTTTTGGCTGTTTGTGTTCGTACTCATTAGATGATTTGTTTGTTATTTGTTTGTGATTATTCATACTAGATAACTATTCTGTTCGTATCGTGGTCCCAAAGCGTGACGCCTAAGCGTGGGGTTCTGCAGTCGAGTATCAGGTTTTTTCTTTTTTTATCTTATTAGCAGCCTGATATTTGGAATTTGCTTTTGTGATTGATTAAAGCAACATCTACAACTCCACTGCAGCGTAAAGGCCTGGTTTTTAGTCAGTAAAAGTCTGACACAAGGGGGGCGGAGGGGGTTATTTGATGATATACCATCTCAAAAAACAAAAGCGTAAAGGCCTCTTTTCATTACAGAGAACACGCGATTAGATGCACGAGCATTAATCAACACTCTTGCTAATGGCGGATTGGTGATTTCAGGCTAAAATTAATTGTAAGTCCAGGTTTCCTCACGATGTTTTACTTCACTGACGTCACAGATGTCCAAGATAAATTTGGGAAGTACATAATGAAATAGAAAAAAAGTCCCATTGGAATTTGTCCATTGGATTGTGAACCCACAGCCTCGTGCATAAGAGTCTAGCGCCTAAGGCCCAGTCTCCACCAAAGCGAAGAGGAGAAGACATGTCTCCTAGAACCAATCGATTTTCTTTATTTTACATCTCACCGCTTAGCTTTAACACAACACAGTAATCTATTGGTTGCTTACGAGACATATCCTTACTTTTCCGCTTTGGTGGAGTCGGCGACTTAACCATTAAGCCATCACGACGATCAACAATCTTCTTCATTAATAATCTTCCTAAAAACCCCAAATGTAGACTTACTTACCTAAGAAAACATCATATAAATAATAGATCTTTACTTCATATTTATTTAGAAAGGGTTCAATAAATATGAAGACTGTTTTATCGTACCAATAGTCATTACAAATATATAAAGTTGTACAAGTAGAACTCCAGGGAAGCTAGGGATGAGCCAGGCGAGGGTATATCAATATCGAGTCGTTTTACATTTTGTTTGTTTATCTGTGTTTATCGATGCAGACATTCAAATAATGACATTTCAACAATTGTGTTTTAACATAAAAGGATGTAAATTGAAATGCATTCATTATAATTACAATATATAGTGAATGTACCGGCCTGGAGATTTTTTTTTTGGAAAACGTTTTTGCTTTTTGTTTTCTTTTGTAAATGACGTTTACATGTGCCTTTTATGGTTTATTTTAAAGGTCTATTCGATGTAGTGATAAGATTGTCCTAACAATAAGTACCTAGTGCAATTTAAAACGTGTCACCTACAAATAAACAAACAATAAAATTCAATCAAAATTTATTTTACCATTCCTTCAACATGTTCCCTTATCCTTTGCGATTTGCATTCACGACGAGTTGAAACCATACGCAAAACTTTTCCCCTAATATTTTATTGTCAATCTGATCTTCCATTTCTCCAAAGAAATCTTCAGATCCATCCATTATCGACACCACAGTCCCTCCGACCCTCTCGATAAGGAAATCCCGGTAAAAACTCTTTGAACGAATAAACATTGAGATTTATCAAAGTGTAGGGTATTTTAGAGTCAAAGCTCTGTTATTTTTGGACTTACACGGGAAAGATAAAATAAGATCCTTTATTTATCCTTCCATAAAGAACAAAATTCAACGGTTAGGCCGATCAGTAATGGCTTTGAGAAGGATAAATAAAATGTTGGGATAGTTATTCTATTTTAGCTAGTAATTAGTTAGTTTTAATAATAATAATATGAGGAGGAGCTCGTGGCTAAATAATTACAGCCGCATAGACCGATCTTCCGGGTTAAGCCACGCTTGCCGAGGTTGGTCTGTGGATGGGTGACCATTTACCATAAGGAGTTTCCTCCGTGCCTCGGAAAGCACGTAAAGCTGTTGGTCCTGGCTGTCATTTGTAGATCTTTGACAGTCGTTACTGTTAGTCAGAAGCCAGAAAGTCTGACAACCAGTCTTACCAAGAGTATCGTATTACCCATTACTGGGTTGTGGAGGTCTGATAGGCAGTCGCTCCATGTAAAATACTGATATTCAGCTGCATCCGGTTCGACTGGAAGCCGACCCCAACATAGTTGGGAAAAGGCTAGGCAGATGATGACCTAATAATAATAATATTCACCCGATCGAATTCCTGTTACGGCGGCGAATCTTATGGAAACTAAACAAGTATGCAGAAGGCGTAGTACACAAGAGTGTGACCAAACATAGGCACTCTCTCATCTCTAAGTCTCATAAGTACGCCCAAGCATGGCTTTCATATGGCATTATCCTTTGGGGTAATAGCACAGAATCTAATAGTATATTTATCCTACAAAAAAAACTAATCCGTATAATAACCAACATAGAGCAAACCCAAAGCTGTAAACCACATTTTCAAAAGCATAAAATTTTAACTCTTGCCTGCCTATATATACTCGAAATAAGCAAATTTGTCCGAAAATACCCCCAATACTTTACCACTCGCAAAGACATACAAACAAAGTATACCTTAAGAGACGGAAATAGATTAAACCTACCTTCGTCCCGTCTGAAAATGCATTCGTCTAGTCCCCTAGCAATGTCAGTTAAAATATATAATAAATTACCTAAACACATTAAAGAACTGGAAAAAACAAACATATTCTTAAATAAGTTAAAACACTTTCTAGAAATAAAATGTTACTACACAATAAACGAATTTTTCAATGATAAACTAAACTAAAACCAATTTAACTAAATAAAATAAAACAAAACAAATAAAACAATACAAACAAAATAATATTATACACATAGAAAATATGTTAGATATACATATACTAAACATCAATGTAAATTAATAAAGATACACCTACATAAAATCAATATTAGATTTATTAGATGATCATCAGATGGAAGTTTAGATATTTGTGGTACCTGCAATTACTACTCATGTGATTTTTACATTTATTTTACTTTTAAGATTTTAGATAATAAGTTGTTGCTGCATAGCCCTTTCCTCTCTCCTATGTATTTTGCTGTGCCCGACAGGGTCCATAATTGATTCTTACTTTTATATTGTTTATGACCACTATGTACATTATGGAACGCAATAAATAATTGAGTATAATTGAGTATTGAGCAAATGGAACGGTAATCTGACATGACCAAGCGCAGGTCTAACGATTTTTACCGACGACATAGACGGGGCCAGTACCCGCCAGATTCGCGGAATTTGGTGGAAAAAGTCACCGCGGCTCTGGAAGCCAAAGGGTATTAGGAGCAACACGGATGGGTTTTAGTCAGTAAAAGTCTGACACTCCTTTCCGCTCCACCAAGAGCGGAAGAAAACATTTGATAATTTTCCTAGCAACCAAAAAATAAAGACGTTGCTTTGCTTCTGTTTATTGTTATGTATTCCTTTGTTTTTTATTCTTTTCTTGTACAAAATGTCACACAATTTCCATCCATTATCGTGTACTTATTCCAATTTACCGCGAACACCATTATCTTAAAACTCGTAATACATTTAACTCAATCCACTTCGCGGGGCGAAAAATATCTCATCGGAAAATCACTTCTTTCCTCGCCGGCGTTGTTCATCAACAAATTGAATTCTCTAGCGAAGTCCATAATTAAAGATTCGAATACAATTTCCATTGACTGATGTAACTAGGTCAATGGAAATAAGAGGTTCTGGAAGGAAATCTATACTACCTAACATAATTAAGCTGAAGAGCTTTTTTGTTTGTTTACACGTATTAATGTGAAAGTAAGGTATTGAAAATCATGGAGGCAGAAGAGGGAAACACTCTCCTTCAATACACCTTTTATTTATTTATATATTAAAAAGGTCTACCAACAGCTTCTATGTATTTATAAGTATTGGTTATTAAATCCTAGACTTACATAGTCGCCAATTACTGGTTAACCATTATTTTCAAAAGTAAAGTAAGTATGATTACACCTTTTCTTAGTAGTTGAGCTCTTTCTGAAGGAGCTCGTCCGGGGAAGTACTAGCACCATACCTACTTCTGCCGCAAAGCAGCGTTGCTGTATTCCGGTTTGAAGAGTATTGATGCCGGTGTAATTACAGGCACATGATACATTTCATCTTCATTTATTTACTAACTGAGACACAGACCGAGTGCCGAATAAAAGTGACCCTAGACTTGCGTAGGTGTGCAGACATCCCTCCCTTCTGACGGCGCGTTCGTGTTCCACGCGCGCCTCAAAGAGATGTCAGCAAACTTGGAAGGGGTCACTGAGAGCCGATGCCTGCCGATGCCTGCCGATACCGCGCCCCCGAAACGCAAAGGGCACATGAAGGAACATAGACGGGTTTTAGTCAGTAAAAGTCTGACACTCCCTCCCGCCCCGCCCAGGGCGAGGGAAGTTATTTGATGATTTGCCGTCTTAAAAAAAAAAACCCTCCCTCCTCACGCCTCCTCAAAACCTAACGCCCGGTCCCTAATCACCATAATACCGTGCCGTTTTAAAAGATAAAGCCCGATGTCAGACGGACAGTCAGCGGAGCCACAGTAATGACATCCCGTTGGGTACGAAACCCAAAAAAATATCTGAAAAGTAAATAGTATGAGTATCCTATCACTCTCATTATCTCTCTGTGCACTATCAGGCTTATTTACATCAAGATACTGTATCTTGATGTAAATAAGCCTGATAGTGAAAACTCAATGTATTCTCCAAATAGATACTTACGTTTGTTTGGAATTCTGGAAAAAAAATACCAAATTAGAATTAAAAAAAAAAAAAATACCATCACGCCTGTATTCCCCGAAGGGTTAGGCAGAGGTGTACCAATGTATACCCACAGTTCGCCGGTATATTTAGGTCCCATGTAATAGGGGGCGAGCCTATTGCCATTAACCGGGCACAAATCCAAACTCCGAGCTGCTACTGAGAATTTCATAGAAAAACCCAATAACACTTTTTGCTCGACCTGGGAATCGAACCCGGGACCCCTTGCACAGCAGTCGCACTTGCGACCACGAGACCAACGGGCCAGTTAGAATTTTTACCAAATAATATTATTACCGAACCTATTACTGTCCCACAGCCAGGCGAAGGCCTCTTCTACAGAGAAGACACGAGAGTTAAACATTTTACGAAAACAAGTTTTAAATGTTATAAATAAACTTAAGTGGCCTCCACGGCCCCTGTACTCTAGCATGCACCCATAAGCACAACATTTTGCGAGCGTTATGTTACGCGCTACGATGAACAGAGATTTTTCTCTCTTAAAATAGAAGTCGTTTTCCAGCAATATTTTTTTCTGTGTTACTTAGTTTGATGGGGTAGTATGCTTAGTTAACGGGTATGTGACGCATCTATATTGTAATTTAAAACAATGAATCTTTTTGATTGCAGTCTTTTAGACTTTAATAAAGAAAGCGTGAGTGAAAACATACCTACTATCGCCAACAGATACATATAATACATACCATCACGCCTGTAGTCCCAGAAGGGTTAGGCAGAGGTGTACCAATGTACACCCACAGTTCGCCGGTATACTTAGGTCCCATGTAATAGGGGGCGAGCCTACTGCCTTTAACCGGGCACTAATCCATACTCCGAGTATGGATAACTAATATCCATACTCCGAATATGGACTAATCCATACTGACAATTTCATTAAATTAAAAAAAAACAATTACACTTCGCTCGATCTGGGAATCGAATCCCAGGACCTCTAGCGTAGCAGTCGTGCTTAGGACCACTAGGTAACTAAGTATATTTTCACTCACGTATCATATCATGTCATGCCACCCATAGTTCGTCGGTATGTTTAGATCTCATCATGTAATAGGGTGCAAGCTTATTGCCATTAACCGGGCACAAATCCTAACTACGAGCTGCCACTGAGAATTTCATAGAAGAGGTCTATCGGGCAAGACCTCTAGCGTAACAGTCGCCTTTAAGGTGAATGCTCCGACCAGCCCGCGAAATTGAAATTTTCTTACGTTTTTTGCAATTTGCAAGTCAGTATTAGGTCAGTAAAATGTCAAGATTTCATGAAATCTTGACATTTTACATGAAGCTTGACTTATGGAGTCATTTTACTGATTTTAATAGTTATAATTTTGAAAATACATACTTCTTACGCCCGCGAATCATACTTTAATCAACATTAAACCTAATACTGACTTGCAAATTGCAAAAAACGTAAGAAAATTTAAATTTGGCGGGCTGGTCGGAGCATTCACCTTAAGACCACTAGTCTAACTAGGCAGTCAAAACACAAAGTAAAATATGTACATAATTTCAACAAGAAATCAAACATCGATACTTCCCACCAAGCAACACGTACTTTCTCATAATAAAGCGCACCTAAAATAAACTGCCTTCACGTTAGTTGCCACCATTACTCTTCGCTCATAAACTTGTATAATGTACGCTGGACAACCAAATCGTCGGTCGAGACTCGAGGCTAAACTGTGGTGTCAGATCTTGGCTGCGTAACATTGTTTTATGGCAGTGTTAATGGCTTTTCTAAGTTTACTGTTGCTGTTCATTTTCTTTATGCATTTAGACGGTGGAAAGGTGCGAATTGTAAATGATTTGTTTGGGTAACGAGGTAATTTTTAAAAATATAAAACTTCTAAATAATAATTAAATTACAAACTAGGTATAATTTATAAAAAAAGAAGCTCATATGGCATCAAAAATCTCATCCGCATTGCTGTCAATAAACCAAGTGCCTAAATAGGCTGGCAGCATTGGCATGTTGTATGGCAATGCTGATTTTTTGGCCCAAGAAAAGGCCAGCCCTCTGGTCACGTGAACAGTCGACCAGTCGCTTGGCGATGTCCCGAAAACTAGATGGCCCCTTGGCCGTAGTGTTTCAACCAAGAACGGCTCAAACATATAGCTTCTAATAAGGAATAGAGGATAATAATTCAACATAAATAAATTAAATTTTAGTGTCTTTTTTATGTTAAAATAGCAGCTTTTTATACATAAATGAAACATTTATTTATTACACGCTAATTACAAGAGAAAAAATGTTGCCAGTCTGTTTGTTCGGACTTTTCTTTGAAACGGCTAAACCGATTTCGATTTCTAACAGATGGCTGCAGTTATAAGAAATTACCTACTTAGGCTTACTTTATTTTAGAAAAAGAATTTTAAATCCACGCGTACGTAGTTGTGGCTTTTAGTTTGAATATATTATTATAATTCATTGTCGTCCCATCGGGCTATGAGAATTAGGGAAGAGGGAGTGCACCGGTGTTTGCGCACACACTTGTGCACTATAATATCTCCTGCGTACGGGGCTAGTCTGCATTAAGATTAGCCACCGTGGCCGGAATCGGCCTGGAGAATAACATTTTTTTTTATAATTCATTGTAATATTTTGTTTTGTGTCTATACAAGACTTACAGTTCATTAAGCAGTTTTAGCTAAAGTAAACAAGAACAGGATTTTTCTAAAGAGAATACAAATGATGATACTTTAGGACAATTCAACTTTATTTATATTACAACAAAAAACAGCCTTATCTAAAGCACCGGAGATTCTCTTTTACAGTAACAACGACCAACGTTTTCCAAACGATATATTTTTTACTGAAAACTCACTTATCAGTCGTAATGTCCTAATTTAAAATATTTTCGCCTCCCAAGCGTTCCTAATGGATTAAAAAGGTAAAACTCCTCAAAATTCCGTTGGCAAGTGGAATTCCGGACAATTTTGTCGTCCGTCTCTCCTTTATTATTGTTCATTTCATCAAATACCTCCCTGCCTACCCCCGTTTATTACCTCAGAGAGTTTTCATTTAGAGTGATTTCTTTTTTTTCTTATTTGCTTAGAGGGATTTTTGAGATTTGCATGTTTACGAGCCAAAATTGGGTACAAGACTAGGCGGCACGTTGCCGCAGTGGTTGAGCGATTGGCTGCTATGCCTTATGTCGCGGGTTTGATTCCCGTACGGAACAAATATTTGTTTGGCGTGCAGATAGTTGTTCCGGGTTTGGCTGGTTGTGTATGTGAGTTTTGTAATATGTTTGTAAACGCACCCGGTATACAAGAGAAATTCCTAGTGGGGGGCAACGTTTTTAAATAACAAATGAAAAAAAAAACCCCGTAGACAAAGTCGATGGCAGAAGCTAGTTTTTTATACACCATCCGTCAAAACATTACGCCAGTATTCCCCAAAGGGTTAGGCAGAGGTTTTTTATACAATTTTAATTAAATGTGACTGCAATCCTTAGATATGATAAAATTAAAGCAAACTGCTCCTGAAAGTTTAGTAATTATTTTTAACGTAATTAAAAAAACTGTAGATTTTATGTGAAAATATTTTAAACTCATAAATGTAACGTGATTTTTAGTTAAGGTTTTGCACTAACGAGAGTTCAAAAGAGTACTTTTTACCACAAATCTAATAGTCTGACGATCATTAAAAAAAAACATTAAAGGAAAACCATTCCAAATAATATAATATACTATCCAGACCGATCTCGGTCACGGCAGCCAACAAGAGATATTATAGTGCACAAGTAAGTGCGCAAACACAGGTGCACTCCCTCTTGTCCCACTCTCATAGGCCGATGATGATAGGCACGACAATCCGACACGACCGCGAAGAGATTAGGTGCAGGACCAACGGCTTTACGTGCTTTTCGGGACACAGAACTGTCACACCACCAACTTCCAAACTCCGGGCTGCTACTGAGAAAATACAATACACACTTTTTGCCCGTCCTAATCCTGGCAGACAAGGAAAAATCATTAGCACAAAAATATGCCAACCAACCAACCAATACCAACCAACCAACCAACCAACCATCAACCACCAATACCAAACCGATACCAATACCAAGCCAATGCCAATATTATCTTAAGTAAGAACAATTCTTAACACAAAAGGCCAAACTGCTTTCCTTCGAAAATATCCCAAGGACCGTATATAACTTAGATATTTCACGACTCGATACGTCAGCAACATAATTGGGAACAGCCCTTACTTAATTAACTTGTTACAATTAATTGTTATATTAATACGCATGTTAGAAATCTATTAACGTTTGTACAACCATTTCGGGATTATTAATAGGATTTCTCGTGTACAATTGTTTATTCACTTTGAACAATAACAGTAAGAATTATTTAGTTTTTTTTTTATTTTATTGTACGGTAAAATGTGTAGGGTAGGCAACGCCTCTTCTCATACAGAGAAGGCACGAATATTGATCCACGCTTGTTCAAAGCGGATTGGCAATTATTCTAATATAATGTCCTTCTTCATTATTGTCTGTTTCCATTACCATGTTTTAATTATTTGGTTTTACTTTATAATCATAATCATACATACAAACCATAACGTCTATATTTTTCGAAGACATAAGCAGAGATTTTCCGATGTACCCCACAGTCCGCCGGTATGTTTTAGGTCTCATGTAATAGGGGGTGTGCCCAATGCCATTAAACCGGAACAAATCCTTACTCTGAGCTGCTACTGAGAAGTTCATAAACAAACCCAACAACACTGCTCGACCTGTAAAACGAAAACAAGACCCCTAGCAGTCGTGCTTAGGACCACTAGCCTACGAGGTAGGTCCTTTGTAATCATAAAATTTCATTTGAGATAATAATGGATGCCAAGCTTAGCATTTTCTTTTTCTTTTTATGATCAAAATCTATTCTGGTTAAATAGGCCACTGAAATAATCCTTACAGTAACAAATTCATTAAAACTAAAGTTGTCGAAAAGCCTCTTACGACTCGGTCTCGAATTTTCCATGGAATCCTAAATCAAACCCACATTACGTTCTGTCGTCGTTGAAGTTCGCAGACTCTCGTTTGAGTTTAGGTATATATACATACCTATATAAGGGTGGCTATATACAAGCTGTTGATTTGCATCCTCGTCAAATTTTAGGAGATTGTCATAGAAAAAAATAGAAGTAATCAAATATAATTACGATATCTGGCCAATATCTAATAAATACTTGTTTTTTTAGTTGCAACTATCAAATAACAGTGGTCCAGTATACTCCTCTTGCAAAATTCAGAATCGCCCAGTTGCGTATGCGGTAGGCAGAGTTGTCGCGCGGCTATATCAATGTGTGTATAGCGCCTAAACCCTCTGGCGAGATGGCTAGCTCGAATTGGAAAATCACGTCAACATTTATTTTTTTTAATCCATTTTATTTTATTATTGATTCGTGTTAAGAATCATGAGCATAGTTAACTCCTTGAATTTGACGAGAATGCAAATCAACGCCTTGTTTGTAGCCCGCTAGTTATAAATTGCTATTTAAACACTATGGACCATGATCCCAGAATCACAAGATGGCCCGCCTGATGTTAAGTGGTTACCGCTGCCTATAGACACCTGCAATACCAGAGACTTTGCAAATGCGTTGCCATTCCAGTGGCAAAGATGGAATGTCTCATGTGCCTGTAATTACACCGGCAGTCATACCCTTCAAACCGGAACAGAGCAGCGCTGCTTTGCAGCAAAAAATGTATGATGGTAGTACTTTCTTGAATCAGCTGCTTTACACTGTTTCACTAGTTATTAACGACTAGAAGACGAAGAAGAAGTTTTTAACAATATCCCCTATAACATTAGCTGTCTTTGAACGTAAGTGAGTAAGGTACCTTTTATCCCAGAAACCTGAAAAAAGATCCAGCAATACGCATACCTTCTTAACTATATATTTCTCTATCTATTCTCCAAATTCAGTAATGTTAAAATGACGTAAGGTTCACGACTTTGGGATCTTAAACAACTTTGAATTCAGGTCATTCTAACTATCTTAGAACCGACCTGGCAATGCGTCTACACGAACTATGTACGAGTAGTACCTTTTAACAGTCTAAATTAATTTAGTTCCATACTCACAGACACTAACGATGTCGATAGTTACACGTCATATACTATATACCCTCATGCCTGTACTCCCTGAAGGGTTAGGCAGAGGTGTACCAATGTACACCCACAGTTCGCCGGTATATTTAGGTCCCATGTAATAGGGGGTGAGCCTAAAACACACAAGTTACACGTTATTTCCATAATTGCGTTCCTGCTTTAGTGCGTCTCTGAACCTTCTGGTTATGAAAATATTGAAGGTCAAAGTTTTCCTTGCGATTGCAAATTATCGGGTTTCATTTTAGAAGGCCAATTCTAATCTAGTAGCAATTTCGATTGCTACTGTAAATTTGTGGTAAAATGTAGGTAAATTTGTGTTTTTGACAATTTGAGACTTAGATTTGAAGGTGAAAGTTCGTGAAAATACGGTATTGCTGCCTCATTTTCGTTTGTGGTTCTTCAGCGGCATAATAACGTAATGAATATAGTCTCCTCTGCCACTTTAGTCTATGAAAATGTCTCTAGAATCGATATGAAAACTATGTCAATCGTTTACCTTGAAAGCCTTCGAGGACAGTCTGACCATGGCATCTCAGACAGTTTACAAAACCGGACCCCAAAGCTGGTCCAAAGCCGATTTATTCATGTTTCACTGACAAAAAACATTCGTAATCTTTCAAAACCGGGTCAGCAATCAATCCTCCGTTCCGTAGTGTCCCCATTCTACCCTTCCAGGCCGTTGGCATATCTCATAAATCCCCAGTACTCCCCACATAACAATAGGAACATTCCGCCCTTGCGAGGAAGGTCGGCTTAAATGGACCACTTCGTATATTTTTATTAAGGTCAAAATGATAGTTCTTTCGGGTTTTGTTTGCATGAATCTTTTGTATTCATTGTCTGTTTTTTAGTCGACTGTAATGGCGTGATGATATGATATGAATATAATAGTAATAATGAGACTTCAAATTCATGAAATAGGAAATTGTTGAGTTTATTATTTTGGCTGTTTTTTTTTTCACTTTGACCTTGATTGTATAGAGTATAGCTTATTCATTTTAGGGGAGAAACGTATGTCGCACTGTATAAGGGATAAAAGGGGTAACGTAACTTTAACCATGGATACATGATTTTAGACCCCAAGCGTTAAAACTTTTGTTTGATTATCAAATAAAATGAGATATTCCATACATTTTAACCGTGTTTGTGTTGCACCTTTGTATGGATCTACGTAAAAGTTTTCGTTACAATGTCCCTTCCATTCTGAATACCTACATACCTAATATTAGGGTTGTCTCAAAAAGCTATATTCTATGTTTGAAAATTGTAGCATAAAAAGTACCTACTGAAAACCCTGACGCTTCCAACTGATATTATAAATCCGAAAGTAATTCTGTCTGACTGTTACGCTTTTATGCCTAAATCGCTACCGCGTCGAAGGCGCGTTCGTGTTCTGCGCGCGCTTTAAAGATATGTCAGCAATTTAGAAGGGGCCACTAAGGGCCAATGCCTGCCGGGGCTGTGGGTTGTTCGAAAGAGATACCGCGCCCACGGAACGTAAAAGGCACACGTAGGAACATAGATGGTTTTTAGTCAGTAAAAGTCTGACACTCCCTCCCGTCCCGCCCAGAGCGGAGGGGGGGGGGGGGGGGGGTCATTTGATGATTTCCCATCTCTATAAAAAAAAAAAACCGTAAAAGCCGTCTAATCTATTTCCGTACTAAAAGTACAATACAATTATTGTTTGAAAAAAAAGGGTTGAAATTTTGTATAAAAGTCCGTCACTATTTTTGATAAAACCATGAAGCTTTGTATTTAGGCACTTCATAAAAAATAAAGAAACATTTGTTCAGGCGTTTTTTAAAAATTCAAATCCAAAAAAAAACCACAGTGACTATTTCACGCGGGCAAAGTTGCGGGCAAAAGCTAGTGTCTCATATATACAAAATGGCCGGGCTTTCACACGTTATATCCATTTACTGAAAGTTACGATGTAAACCTCCAAAACGTAGGTACTTACCATGTTAATGAGATAAAGTTCCACCGTTGTAAAATGTAATTATGTAGAATTATTGTTTGTTTTACAGATTTAAGCGGAATAATTTTAGGTTTTGTGATTCTGTTGCGGTCCTCTGACTTTGTTTAAGCTTTTTTTTAAACAGAGGTCGTCAAACACGGAACGCCAGCGCCATCTTGTTTTAAATGTCAGAAACGTTGACGTGTGTGTTTCAATGGTTTATTTATAGAAATAGTAGCTTTTGCCCGCGATTTCGTTCGCGTCTAAGTTGATATATGATCCCACGGGAACCGTACATTTTTGTGGGATAAGAAGTAGCCTATCGTCGCCGTGCAGTTAAAACCACGTGCTTGCAATAAGCGTAATTTAACAGGAGAAGAAAAAAACAGTAACTTTGTAAGTGTAGTTGTGGTTTATTACTATTATTGTACTCTTAATCGTAATTATACAGAAAAACTTACATTTACCCTTCATACATATTTTTTTTACCAGTCAGTTTTTTTCTTCTTCTTTAAAGCTACGCTTATATATAAAACCTCGTGCTTGAAACGAGGTTTTCACTGCACCGCGACGCTATGTGCTATTCCAACTATATTTGTTCTAAATTTCATCCAGATTCATGCCACCATTCTAGCGTAATTGAGTAACAAAAATCCATCCATCAGCACAACGTTTCGCATTTATAATATTATTAGTATAGGATAGGAAGTATAATTATCAGTTTTTATTATCATGATTTCG
Source organism: Caradrina clavipalpis (assembly GCA_932526535.1). Taxonomy (NCBI): domain Eukaryota; kingdom Metazoa; phylum Arthropoda; class Insecta; order Lepidoptera; family Noctuidae; genus Caradrina; species Caradrina clavipalpis. The sequence continues at coordinate 8,962,920 of OW052110.1, forward strand.
TTGAAGTATTGATTTAGGTAGGTCTTGGAAATAATGGGAACATCAAACTATAAAATGAATTTGATGAGCATGACACATAGTACTTGTATTAAAGAAACTGGTGCGTGTGTGAAGTGTGATTTGGACTACTTGCCTGGTAAACAAGCTGACGGCGACGGTTGTTTTTTATGTGACATTCTCACTAACACCTCGGAGTTAGGATTTGTGCCCGGTCAATGGCAATATTCTCAGCCCCTATTACATAGGACTTAAACATACCAGCAAACTGTGGGTATACATTGGTACACCTCCGCCTAACCCTTCGAAGAATATAGGCATGATGGTATGAATGTAGGTATGTAGTCATACACATTCTGTAAAAAACTGTCTACCTATTACAATTCAAAAGATACGGCCCTGTGGCAAACACACAACAGAGTTTTAATAATAGAGTTCCGTTTGGTACCCTTTGAGTCCTTACAAAGTAAGATAAACAAGTTTAATACTAAATCATTACCAAATAAAAACAGTGACCAATTAAAATACACATCACGACCTTTGTAAACAATATAAGAAACAGAACACTAACTCCTCATAGAATTCATTAACTTTAATTACTATTTACTATACAAAGCACGTACCCGAGTATTGTGTATCGTTTTAATTAAAACAATAATGTTCAGTAATAATAAACTGGCTATATTTCATAATTCAGCCAATTTGTGATGTCGCCACTATGCTACTGTCGTATTATGGGTCTTCACATTATAATTTGTTGTTCATTCTAATTATAAAATGGGTGTTGTATAATTTTGACATTGGTATTTTCATGTTCATACCATCACGCCTGTATTTCCCGAAGGGTTAGGTAGATGTGTGCCAATGTACACCCACAGTTCACCGGTATATTTTGGGTCCTATGTAATGGGGCGAACCTATTGCCAATAACTGGGCACAAATCCGAACTCCAAGCTGCTACTGAGAATTTCATAAAAAAACCCAATAACACTTTTTTGCTCGCCCTAGGAATCGAACACAATCAGCAGTTGCGCGGTAACGCTGTAAAAGGTTCTAGGACCTAAACATACTGTCGAACTGTGGGTGTACATTTGTACACCTGTGCTTAACCCTTTGGAGTATGCAGGCGTGATGGTGGTATGTAATCCACAGTTTCCACAGCCAATAAACTTAGTAAGTGATGCCAAGAAAAACTGAGCTATCAATCTACAAGTTGTCTTTCCATTCGATATCGTTAACATCAATAGTTTGACGGAGTTTCATCTTGTTTATTCTCATACCTATTCCTTAAGGCCTGCCCATACCGGGACGACATGGCAACTGATTTGAATTTTTACCAATGGACATTCAAACGTATCCATAGAGAAATACGATATATATTCCAAATCCTTTTCGATCCCTTGCTTTGCCGTTCCGGTCTGCGTAGGCCTTTAAGGGCCGTCACTCCAAAAGTTACCAACTATCGCAAATTCGCAGGCCTCAGCAAAATTGTTACGACTTTCATTATAGAGGTCGGACTTATTAAGTTTATGCTGTATTGACCCTTATTCGTTTGACCTTTTGACAAATTGTCGGCTGAAAGGTTTAGGTGACGTATGACCTTGTGGATTTATTTAATAAATTATGGGCTGGTCAATATTTTTATGCCTTACAATATTATTTTGTAACCATGATTTTGTAAAAACCATTTTGAAAAGAGTGTCCATGGAGTTTCTTGCTCGTTCTTCTCCATAGAGATCTACGTTTTGGAACGAGCAACTAGCTTCAACTTGCTGTAACTTCTTGACAATTCAAAAGTGCCTGTAAATGGTCAAATTTTTTATTTTTTTAATTCTTTGTTTATTTAGGGACATTTAAAATGGTCTAATTAAAATAAATGCTTTGACTTTGACTTTACGAGTATTATTATAATGCTGAATTTTATTTTCGTTTTTTTTGTCTTGTTTAAGACCGCAAGAAGACGCTGCATGCAGGCCGCTTCCAACTGGTCTTTTTGGAAATCTATGAGTGAGGTCAATGTCTAGCAGTGGATGTCCTGCGTCTGATACGATGATAATGATGATGATATATAAAATATATATACCATCACGCCTGTTTTCCCCGAAGGGTTAGGCAGAGGTGTACCAATGTACACCCACAGTTCGCCGGTATATTTAGGTCCCATGTAAGGGGGCGAGCCTATTGCCATTAACCGGGCACAAATCCAAACTCCGAGCTGCTACTGAGAATTTCATAGAAAATCCCAATAACACTTTTTGCTCGACCCGGGAATCGAACCCAGGACCTCTAGCGTATGATGCTATGAGCTATGATGATAATGTTTGTTTAAACGCGCTAGTCTCTGGAACATCAAGTCGAATAATTGTCAAAAATATTTTTGAATATGAAAGCCAGACTCATGAAAAATAATACGGGCTTTATGACATTACACTACGTCTAATAGGAGCTGAGCAGTAATCAAAGACGTAACATAACGTAGGTGAAAAAAATAACGCGGACGGAGTTGCGGCCAGTAGCTAGTGTTACTATATTAGGGGCCAGTCGCAAATAGGGGGCACAAGCGATTTATCATCATTACCTTATTAGGCTGGGATGATGTATAAACACGTGCTCTATCAAAAACTGTTTACAATGGTAGCCATACACGTAACTATATACTTGCAGAAGATACTTGCGGTACTTGATACCTCACACGTTAATTCATAAATTCATACTTGTAATGTAATAAAATTCCACTATCCAACTATACAGGAAAAATTTTTAACCAGTGCGTAAATTTTGCCATAATAAACTTCAACACGTTTTATTAAACACGTATATTTTATTTTGATATGTCTTAGTACAAAAAAAAAAGTTATCGCTTACGAAACATGTTTACTTAAAAACCATATTTTATTGTCACTCGGCGCTATCGCATTCGCCACCCCCCCACCCCAGCCATGCGCCCGGGCGGCGGCCAAGAGTTTTCATTGATAGTATGGCGAATAGATTATATCCATGTTTTGCTTATTTCAAACTCGGATAAGGATGAATTTTTTTTTAATTTTTTTTTTAACTAAACACGGAAATGTGTTCTATTACTGACACTGAACTACCAAAAAAAATGTACGCACGGGTTAACAACTTATCCTGTATAATCCTATTAATATTATAAATACGAAAGTTTGTAAGGATGGATGATTAATGGATGAATGGTTTGTTACTCTTTGACAGTGGGATAATAAAAAGTCAGTTATATTACAAATGAGAAAGTAAGTTTGATTGAAACCTTTTTAAGCCTAAACCACTTAACCAAATCTTAAAATTTTACATACTTATACGTTGCCAAGTGTTCAGAAACGGACATAGGGCACATTTCATCCCGAATAAAGTACATAAAATTAAAATAACATTCTTATGATAATAAATGGCACCACGTGTTTTTGGGATCAAGATTAAATTTTATAAAAAAAAAATGTGGCGTAAGTCGCGAGCGGAAGCTAGTCTATCATATTCCAAAGATCCACATTTTACCGTCGAATAATCCTTCACCAGCTTTTAACTACTCCCGAGAGAGACATAGCTGCAACTTTCTACAAAAGCAGAAAAGCTAAAATTCTGCGCAAAACGTTCGTACGCGCTGTAGAGCAAGTTAGATTATTTTTCAATTCGAGTTTAAAATGTTGTATGCGCTCAGTTATGAAACTTAGTGTCCAACATGGAAATTGTAAAGGAAATATGAAAAATCCAACGTATTATGTAGTACCTAGATTCAATATGGACTGTACAGTGAATTCAATGGACTTTCATTTTTGTTGGCAAAGGATTTTTGGTATTTATGTCATAGAGGAAACATTTTATGCATAGTTTTTTAGCTTTTTCAGTATTTTTTTTTAACTGCTCCACAGTAGAAATATCTCCTGTATCGTGTGTGCGTTTACAAACATATAAACTTTCATACGCAAACAACCAGACCTGAATCAACTACATGTATATGTTGCAGTCAAAACTCTTAACCAGTCAAAAGTACTATTGACTAGCAAAATCAGTGAAAACTACTTTTGACTGAACAGGTTGGTCAAAAGTGGTTTTGACTGAAAAATATTGGTTATTACTACTTTTGACTGCAAATTTGCGGTTAAAAGTACTTTTGACTAACGCTCTTCGTCAAAAGTAGTTTTAACTGCAATAAAGCATCAGTCAAAAGCACTCAGATGTGAATAATGCTTAAAAAGCATAGTCGAGGAGCCCCGCTTCGCAGGGCTCAAGCGTTTACAAAAAAAAATAACTACGAAGTGGATGGCGGGGTCTGTTCGCTCCCCTCCCCCTTCTTACCTAACCTGTCCGAGTCGGGGTGCCACAAGTCCCGAGCTCGCTTCGCTCGCTCTTTCATCCTATAATTTACTTTTATAAAGAATAGATAATTATTATTAATTATTATTGCAGATTAGTGACAGATTTTTAAGAGTTTTGACTGATTCGAGCAGTCAAAACCACTTTTGACGGAATCACTTAGTCAAAAGTACTTTTAACCAGCTCCATTGGGCAAAAGTACTTTTAACTGTTATTTTAGTCAAAAGTATTATTGACTTTAGTCAAAAGTACTTTTAACTGATTTTGCTAGTCAATAGTACAGTCAGTCAATAGTGCAGTTTTGAATGGTTAAGAGTTTTAACTGCAACATATACATTACAAATGTTTCTACCGTGTGGAAATTGAACCTGTAACGTACAACGCCAAAGTAAGAAGTCAATAGCTCAGCCACTGTATGTTTACGTGTGCCTAGGTCGTGTTTTTTATTTCTATAAATATCTCCTTCGGTGAATTAAGCCGTAGTTAAAGTCTCCCTTGGTAAATTGAGCACACAAATAAAACGACTATGATCATGGAAACTGAAACGGTTTACCAACAGTCGATTGTTCCATGAACCATTGGTCAACATTATCTTTAAATCACAAACTTTTTTAACCCCCAACGCAAAAAGAGGGGTGTTATAAGTTTGACGTGTCTGTCTGTCTGTCTGTCTGTCTGTCTGTCTGTGGCATCATAGCTGCCGAACGGATGAACCGATTTCAATTTAGTTTTTTTTGTATTAAAGGTAACTTACGTGCGAGTGTTCTTAGACATGTTTGATGAAAATAGGTTGAGCCGTTTAAAAGTTGTGGGGGTGAAAGTGGGGAAGAAAAACCGAATCTCTCTCAGTCTGTAAATATACTCGAGTGGGGTCTCAAACTTAGCAAAATCGACATTATAATAAGTAGGTACCTATAAAAAGTATAAAATAAAAAATTAAATTAAAAATTTAAAAAACCCCCAACACAAAAACCTAATTTCCCTTTAAAAAGTAAAAAAAAAAAAAAAAAATACGTCACGTTGGGGGACCGCTCGGGATGATCGTATCCTAAATGCAACATCGGTCCCCCAACGTGACGTATTTTTTTTTTTTTTTTTTTACTTTTTAAAGGGAAATTAGGTTTTTGTGTTGGGGGTTTTTTAAATTTTTAATTTTATTAAAAGGTTTTTTTTTACCCACGAACGTTTTGCCAACATAACGTACCTATTTTTTTTTTTTATAGACGGGAAATCATCAACTAAATAACTTCCTCCGCCCTGGGCGGGGCGGGAGGGAGTGTCAGACTTTTACTGACTAAAACCCGTCTATGTTCCTTCATGTGCCCTTTGCGTTCCGGAAGCGCGGTATCTTTTTCGAACAAGCCGCAGCCCCGGCAATAACGTACCTAATACAGAAAACAATCTTTAGACAATAGATTGATCATGATTGTAAACCAGACTAGGGCGCCGAAATTTTTCATCGGTTTATAAAACAGCTGTTACACCTACCTAAACGGCTTCTGAACTAAACGGTCTAAATGTATGAAGGAGTTGATAGTTTTTATGAACCGACGAATAATCTGAAAGTAGTCTAGAATCATTTCCCTAATCAATTGTAAAAATCTTCTCTACGATTCGACCATATAAAACGTGACAAAAAATCAATACATATTTTAAACCTATGGCATAGTTACAAAATCATTATCTAGATTTCTAGTCCGGAACCATAACGTTACCTGCTATAAAATATATCCCAATTTAACATCAAAGGCGCTTAAATATTTTGACGACACAATATTAATAGCTGCCTATCTGGGTCATTTATCAGCCCACAACATTTTACGGTGACCATAAATCATTATAATAACACACATGCCACTCAAAATGACTGCTTTTTATGGTTTTCCCGCCATTTAACAATAAGTTTCGATTGGTCGAAATATCAAAGGAAATTAAATATTACGGCTGTGTCCGGCGCGCGAGCATTGTGGCGGAATTAACATTGCTAGATGTGGCTTTTCGTTTTAGTTTATCTTATTTGTGACTAGTGAATAAGTGAACTACCCGCAACTTCGTCCGCGTGGCTTATTTCCCCTGCCAGTTACGTCTTTGGTTAATGCTCCGGTCCCGTGGGTCGTAGCGTAATGTTATAAAGCCTATGTTACATAGGAATAATGTAGCTATCTATTGTTGAAAATGTTGTTAAAATCAGTCCAGTAGTTTCGGAGTCTATTCTTTACAAACAAACAAAAAAATATCACCTCTTTATAATATTAGTATTAGTATAAAGGTGTTTTTTGTTTTATAATCTTGCTTACATAATATTTTGACCATAAATTAAAGATCATTGTTTGTGTCAGAAAATCTAAAAAACATGTATCAATTGCTTTGTCAATACTCAGTTTTCTTTTGAAGTGGCAAATTCTAATAACTTATCCACTTTAACAAAATCTCATTTAGTTACAAATATTTAACAAGGAACCACCAAATCGAAAAACACTCCACCATCAACAGGAAAAACGCCATTTACAGCACCCATAAGAAAACTGAACATCAAAATAAGAAACCCAGTTACAAATTCTGTACCTAAGTACTAACAAATGCGTCTAAATTTGACAAAAGCTATCACCATCATCATATCAGCCGTATGCTGTATTCACTGCTGGACATAGACCTCCCCCATAGATTTCCAAAAGGACCAGTTGAAAACAATCTTTAGGTAGGGTTATGTAAATGATGCAGTCTTTAGCCATCATTCACGTAACCCCAAAATCAAAACATAAAAACAAGAAACCCATTTACAAATTCAATACTTAGCTACTATAGCATACTAACAAATGCTACTAAACAAGACACAACAATACTGACACTAAAATCTAAACTACGCCAATGTCACTTCTAGTGGGAACCTATCTCGAACCAGCTGGTGACCTACCGCACAAGTTTAAATAGGCTTTTCCTGTCAATGTTTTGTTCTATGTACCTATAGTTGGCACCCACGTAACGCCTGCATTGTCTAGATTTAGGGCGCAGAGCAAATTGAGAGCTATTAACTAGGAACTAATAGCTATTTTATAGTTGGAGAAGAGGTAATTGCAATTTAATGTACGATGTTGGAGCAAAATGGCATTATAATAGATAGGTATAGTTGTTGGTTTGTAATTGTAAACTATTGTTTTAGCTCAGCTAGTTTAACTATTAAACTGTAGTAGTGTTAGTGTTAGAAATAGTGCTTGTGTGACCAGAGTATGAACACGGACGAGGCGAAAGAAGTGTGTTAGGATCGTAGCAGGTGACGTTCTGTGGTTTCCGCCTACTATCATGGGAAAAAGGCGTGAGTTTGTAGAAGTCAATCTCGGTTGATCGAAGTCGGTCGGTTGAGCAACGTGTTATTGGGTTTTTATATGAAATTCTCACTCTCAATAGCAGCTCGAAATTAGGATTTGTGCCCGGTAAATAGCAATAGGCTCGCCCCCTAGTACATGGGACCTAAACATTCCATTCATTGGTACATCTCCGCCTGTAGAAATAGAATATAACATCAAATATTGTAATATCAAATCATCATCATCAAATCTGTAGGCAATATAATATGTTGTCTAAAAGCACTAGCCTAGACATTTGTGAGTCTCTGGCCCAATTCAAGAAACGTTGTATAGATTTATTATAAATTGTTATTACTATTGTTATTAGTATACTCTTACTCCCATTTTATTATTGATCTCATTGTATTGTTATTTTTTAGATTTCACAAATTTTATTTCAAATTTTATTCTCAATTTTATTCCAAATTTAATTTTATTTTAATTACTACTTACTTTGTTTCTAGTTAGTACTTTGTTAGCTAGTTGTTAACTTTCCTGTGCATGCTGTGGTCTCCTATAAGTGAAGGAGTACACCTACATAATACTCTTGTTATATTGTTTTTATGTCATGATTTGTGTATATCTTTTGTTGGAGATCCTAAATAAATAAATATGTGAAACCGCCGCCGTCTGTATTTACTCAATATAAATGTAAATAAATGAATTTCAATTTGATCCATTTTACTATCTTCTAATTTGAAGCTCAGATATACTATAACCGCCATTCGCTAGTAATTTATCTATCACGCTATCCACCAGTTAATTTTCATTTCCAAAATCGACTCGAATGGACATTTTATACTACCTTCTGCCCGTGACCTCGCCCACGTGGATATTTTTACCCGTGTTAAATAACATCTTTAGTTACTGCTCCGATGTCGTGTGTCGTAGCGTGATGTTATATAGGCTATGACACTTGCAAATAACGTTGCTTTCTATGGTTAAAAGAAGTTTTAAAATCAGTTCAGTAGATTCAGTGATTACCCCCTACAACCTCACAAACTTTACCCCTATATTATATTAGTGTAGATTAGCAAGCTTCATCATCATCTGCCCAGCCTTTTCCCAACCATGTTGGGGTTGGCTTCCAGTCTAACCGGATGCAGCTGAATACCAATGTTTTACATGGAGCGACTACCTACCTGACCCCCTCAACCCAGTAACTGGGCAACACGATACCTCTTGGTTAGACTGGTTGTCAGACTTCTTGGCTTCTGACTATCCGAAACGGCTGTCAAAGATCTACGAATGACAGCCGGGACCAACGGCTTTACGTGCTTTCCGAGGCACGGGGGTGTCACACCACCAACTTCTAAACTCCGGGCTGCTACTGAGAAATTCCTAATGGAAAAACCCAATAACACTCTTTGCCCGACCTGGGAATCGAACCCGGGACCCCTTGCTCAGCAAGGGATCCCGGGTCCTTGCTTAGCACGTGCCAAGCTTCTGAAAACAAAACACCATCGACTTTTCACCATTTGATAAAACTACGTTACCAAAAATTTGTACGTAATCTGTGACATTTTCCTCAGTTGACATTTAGAAGCCATTTGTCCTACATGTCATGTCAACATGTTGTTTCCACTTATAAGCTTGTTAGCCTGAAAACGTCTTCTTTTAAGGCTCGGTTACACTGGAGCATGCGACTTGCGGGTGCGGTTAGAAACTGCAGTAGTATTTTAGCCTGAAGCATGTTATACAAATACTACTGTAATAATTAACCGTGTACGCTCTCGCAACTGGAAGTTGTTCGCTCCGGTGTGACCGGGTCTTTAGAGTATTTAAATTAATAATAACTATTATAAAGGCGAAAGTTTGTATGTATGGATGTATGGATGTATGGATGTTTGTTACTCTTTCACGCTTAAACGGCTGAATGGATCTGGATGAAATTTGGCACAAAGATAGATTATAGTCTGGAATAACACATAGGCTACTTTTTATCCCGGGAAAATGTACGGTACCCGTAGGATAACACATCAACTGTGACGCGGACGAAGTCGCGGGCAGAAGCTAGTTAATAATAATTATGTTATTAAACATTTTGGCAACATGGTTTTTATGTAAATAATAAGGTATTTATTGTGATACAAGATTTGAGTAAAATGTGAATAGTTACATATATAATACATTACATTATTACATTACATATATATTACAAATATAATACAAGGCTGTAAAATTTACCACAAATATACTAAGATGGTGATGGTACGAAAAAATATATATCCTGCAAAAATGTAACGCAATACAATGAAAATATATTTTTCCCGTACAAATTTAGTTGGAGGAACATCGTAGGATTTAAGTCGGTAGGTGTCCGAAACGCCCTTTCGCCTCCACGAGTACAAGGCAGTTCACGAGAACTCCACAGAAAAAAAAACGAACTATCAACAAGCCTTGCTCATTACCCTAATCCTCCCAATTAATAACAATTTTATTGAGTTTAATTATTTATTAACCAAAATATTATTTGACTAATTCTATCCTATTCTGTCCTACTTCGTGTTTAATATTATAAATGCGAAAGTTTGTGAGGATGGATGGATGGATGTTTGTTTGTTACCCTTCCACGCTTAAACGGCTGAACGGATCTGGATGAAAATTGGCACTAATATAGATTGTAGTGTGTGTTGTAAGACCTTACTGCCCACACGATAAAGAAGAAGAAGTATGGAATAATACATAGGGTACTTTCTACCCCGGGAAAATGTATGCTGGTTCCCGTGGGATGTCCAAATTGATGCGGACGAAATCGCGGGCAGAAGCATTATGTATAAATCGCGCTATCATTAAAGTCCCCTTAGAATATTCCCTAAAATGAATCTGACGAGAAGGGTGCATGTTAATATTTCATAATAATTAACCTGTCCTTGAACTAAAATAGACGTTTAGCAGACAAGCTATTATAGGCCCCAAGGGAGTGGTTTCCCAAAATGGCATACGTGTATAACCTTTTCACGGGAATTTGCTCTTTAGCAGTTTAACAAAAGTTATGAAATTCGCCCGGAAAGTTGTTGTTTCGAAGTTCAATTATTCCGTGCAGATTATTACAGAAGTTTGTTTTCTTGTTGCCGTAGTGGACTGTCATTTAATAAATTGCTGTTTATATTGCTGTTGAATTTTGTTGGTGTGGCTTTTAGTTTGTTTTGTCACTTGCATGATATCTCTGGATTTATTATTATTATGTTTATGTTTTCGACGCTTGTTTTATTGTTTACTAGATTTTACTGCCAAAACGAGCCAGCATACAATCTCTTAATAATTTCATCTAAACTAATAATAATTTAGCTGAATAGTTTTTGTTTGTTTGTCTGAACGCACTAATCTGTAGAATTAACAGATGGATAGGAGTAAAATATTATTGTGTATGATAGCTAGATTCAGGAGAAAAAGTACAGGCTATATAGTATAATGCTATGACCCACTGGGATAAAGCAGTAGTAGCAGCAAATCAAAGACGTAGCTCAGCGCGACTGAAAAAAAAAACATGCATAAGACGTCGCGGGCAGTAGTTAAATACATAAAACGAATACAATAATTAACAATAATTACATCCAACGCTATTTATATATTTTATGTTCAATGTACTACGTATAGAAAATATAACGTTAATCCACGTTAATTATGCAAAATCATTGTAAATACTTAAAAAAATTAGAGACTGACTTATGATTGAAGATGACTGTTGGTGATTTGTTGAAAGATTGTGAAGAATGTTGTTATATTTTTTTTCATTAAATATTTAATGTGCCTACAGGATGTTTACAAAAATAGGGAAAAATTTAAAAATGAAACAGCCTCTGTCTGTTCCTGGCATAAGTTTCAGGAAATTGGTTTTTTGTTAATTTTCTTTGATATTTCAACAAACTGTCTGACTGAGATTAAAACTCTCAATTTTATACTACCCTAGTTAATTTTGATGAGATATACCTACACAGTAAGCTACCAAGGTCACTATTATTATTGCACAACTTACCATCACGCCTGTATTCCCCGAAGGGTTAGGCAGAGGTGTACCAACACCCATAGTTCGCCAGTATGTTTCATCATCATATCAGCCGCAGGACGTCCTCTGCTGGACATAGGCCTCCCCCATAGATTTCCAAAAGGACCGGTTGGAAGCGGCCTGCATCCAGCGCCTTCCTGCGGTCTTAATCAGGTCGCTCGTCCACCTTTTTTGCCACGCCGGTATGTTTAGGTCCCATGTAATAAGGAGCGAGCCTATTACCATTAACCGGGCACAAATCCTGACCTCGAGCTGCTACAATACATGTACATGAATTATTATTACAATTTCTTCCAATACAAGTACAAAACCTTAGCAATTTATCGTTCTCTACTTAACGGTTTTATTTGAGTTTTTCAGCTAAATTACGCAATAAAGTGCAGACGTCTAACACAGTATCGTGTACCATCAGAAGATTAGGTTATAAATCACTTGGCTTAATGATCGGCTTAGATAAGTTAACCACTTAGATTATTTTTTTGCTGACGGTATTGAATTTTGGGGCCAGAGCATAACAAAATTTGTACTGTGTACTATTCTTAAAACATGGGTTTTTTTATGTTGAAAACAAAGTAGAAATACAGATAAACAGAAGTAGGTACTATTCTGTGAAAAAAATCCCTCGGTAAGTTAAGGTGAAAAGAGGTTCACCTTAGATGTTAATTCCTAATACTTATATTGTATAAACAACAACAACTCTCGATTGGATGACAGCTCGCCTCAAACTCACTTTATCCTAATGAATGGAGAATGATTTTCACAGTATATATCGGCAGGCATTAAAATCCCTACTTTATTGATATTACCACAAAATACTTATTTGATCGTCACATTAAAGTGTCTTTTCACATCCTTTATTGTTGACTCCTGTGTGATCGGAGCTTAATAGGATAAATTGATTAATAAATTCATTTTAACAAGAATTGAATCCTGTTCCTCCTTTTCTTGTATCCCAAATTTCAACTTTCGACGCTCCAGAAATTGGCCATATTCAACACAAATTTGATGACATTGTGCTACACTAGACTAGCAATATAGTTCCGTTTAAGCCCCTGTACGAAACGGGAGCGTTGCTTGTAAAATATAAAATTAATGGGTACTACGAAACATTTGGTGCAGAATATACGAGAGTATAATATTGTGGAAATATAGTGTAGCTTCTAGTCATACAATTTTATATGGCATTTGCTTTGTTGAACTTGTCTAGGTTATATTTTGAGGTCCGACATAAATTGGCCTTCTCTTCACCTACGTTTTTATATATTTGCAACTTAAAACTAAACCCATAATTAAATTATGGACAAAACTTATAATTAATTTAAGGTATGCACAATTTATTAAAGATAAGCAAGAAAGTCATAGGGTATGTAGGCAAAATGCTGGTAGCATTGCCACATTGTATGGCAATACTGGTTCTTTGGAACCAAAAAATTTACAACCTTTTTGACACGTGAAGAGTCAACCAGCTGTTTGGCGATGTCCCTTACAATAAGGTCATTATTTGGAACTCATGGTCCTAGTGTTTAACCCTAAATGGCTCAATATTTTCGGAATGTTTTCCATTAGGACTTTCTAGTTCTCTCAATAAATCATCTACCCCAAATGTCCTGACCTTTTCGCAAGCAGGGACTATGAATGAAGCGTGTAAAGTATTAGATCAATATTATTTGGAAACTCATCGAACCTTATTAAATTATTCATCCCAATATAATATTTTCATAACATTAATGATCAGAACTAACATAAAAGTGTTTATATTGTTCGTCGACCGTAAAGTGAGAATATTAATAATAACAAATGTTAAATTTAAATTTAACAATGTCAAATATTAATTTAACATTTATTATTGTTTGAAATATGCTTTTAAGTTTCGATGCGTTGTTTCCATTATATGAATAATAATATCACTATAATAGTGATGAAAATAGTTTTATATTTTCTTTTTCTTAAATCGAGATGGGTTTACTCTTGGCTCTAAGCTAGGTCAGAGGTGACACAGACAAAGTCAACTATGGACCGAGCTTACTTAGAAAAAGCCTGAATATTTATTATTTGCTTCTGGGAAATATTGTTACTTTGTTTACGTAACTAATATACTTTAGCACGGATCGTCTATCGAATTGCCGTCCCAACGGACTATGAGAGTGAGTGACGATGGACTGCACCTGTGTTTTCGCACACACTTGTAGACTATAATATCTCCTGTGTACTTGAGATGAGATTGGCCGCTGTGACCGATATTTAGTTTGCACAATATTGTTGCAATTTTCAGCATATAACAAATGATGATTATTGCATAAGCTAAGCATGCATTTTACATATTTTCAGCTATACTTTCAATGAAATGGATGATGAAATTATCCAATTCAATTAAATGATTCCGTCGAACCTACTGTTTTACCAGAAAAAGATGCACAACATTTGTTACTTTTTAGTCTAACATACATAATCGTACTTTTAGAAACTACAATGATTCTTTTTGACATTAATTTGATATAATTATGAAGAATTTTTAAACGATATTTGTTACCTCAGTACTATAGAGTGTCAACTATATCAGAGATATATTTTTAGTAACAACAGAGACTTTTTCAGATTCGTTCAATCAGTCTTTCAATTTCATTACAACATTTCATTTCCCTTTGTTTCAGACTCGCGATGACCTGAACGGAGCGAAAGAAAACCTTTTAGAAAATGAAGAAGTGACAACAATCGAAGATGCGTAATGAAATTTCGCTTCAAAAGTTTCGAGACGAGGCGGTGAAGAAGAAAATGAACGAGAACGTTTCAATGAAATGTGTTAAATTAGAAAGTTTATAAAGTAGAAGTAATAATGTGCGAAGATAAAGAAGCAGTGGCATACACCGCGAGTAAGGTACGCGGCCGGATTGTCTGTGAAACGGAGATAAAACGAGCGAGATAAAGGTAAGGATGACGAATGGTGTCCTGTTATGGAAGATTTTATACGCACTGGAGGTGTGTGTTATATTTATGATTCAAATTGTAGAATTACATTTAGATTACGCACTCGATGATAAGACATTTTATTTTTGTCTAAATGACAATATCATCATCACGACGTGAAGGGTGTTCACGCCGTGATGATACATGACAGACAATACGTGATGGCGCAAATCATGCGTCAAGTGTTTTTCGGGTTTTCGACTCATAGTGGGAAAAGAAACCATTGGTTTTTAGTCGGTTAGAGTCCGACGTAACCCTATATTTTCTTCAAATAGGGGTTACCCTTGAGGATTCCAAACTCCAAGATGTTAAGATATGGCATCACTACGATACGCCACCATGCAATCTTGGTACTTTTTCTCTTAAAGTGGTAGACTCCTCAAGTTAACTAATGACACGTATAATCTTTATTCAAAAACAGAACCAGATAATTCTACTATTTTCATAAAACTCAAAACGGGTGAACCATAACACCAAAGGAATTATGCGTATCATAAGACTCAGAAACCGCCGGTTTCTTTTATTCATACCTAATCTAGCATTTCGCTTTTCGACCAAAGAATACCTCGTAATTCCCCAGTTTTGTCTAAAGAAGCGAAGATTTTACGAGAAAATTATGAGCAGCAACGCAAATATTCACTTTTATTTCGTCGTCATTTTTAATTTCTCCGTTTGTTCGTATTTTGTTTTCTTATCTACCTCGTGCCTCTTAGCTTTTGGAGGAACGGGATTTAGCGTATTAAATCTAAATAATATAGTATTGTTTCAAGCTTTTTTATATTCAGACCTACATACATAATTTGCAAATAGCTCTTCTTGTACTGTTTGCTATATTTTCCTTTGTGTTGGTTTTGTCGTTAACGCGTGGCATCTTATGCAAAGTTCGAAAGCTTAGCTGAAGAACTGTTAAAATAATGTTTTTTACTCAAAAATACAGTGAAAAATAACTCTAGTTTCGAAAGTCAGTGGCAATACACAACAACAAACAGAACCCAAGCCAGGCAAGTTGTCAAAGACGGTTGCCTATTTTTTCACTTTTTGATGTCTGTTATCCAAATTCGTTGCAAAACGGCAAGTACATAACCATAAAATCCGTTTCATCTTCCGCACTAAACCTCTTTCCCTGCAGCGTATACATAACCTTCTCCTTTTTATAAGTTAGTTCAAAATGATCTCAATTGATCCTTTAAACTTAAACATGTATCTGGCGTAGACGTATCAAGTTTAATTAACATCCGTTGATTAATTTCCAAAATTTTGAACTTGAAAGTTTGATGAGATGCCGTGTGGCGTATACAATCTTAATCACTTATTTTAATACGATATCTTCATAAAATTGGTATTTTTGCAAGCATTCTAAAACGTTGGCCTTGAATCGAATCTTTCGTAGATTTTCTAAGAAAACCACTCACCAGAGCCGAAGTTACATTATTTTAAAAGTACGTGTAGCAAGAGGAAGCTTTTTATGGCCGAAATATAGTAGGATTCCCTTAACGTCTTACAAAAACTAGGCTGAAATAATTCAGCTCGCATATCGATCCTAGAATTTATGAGTCTGCCTACACTCATAAATTTAGAGATCAAAAGGAAAGTCTTAGCTGTGAAACGTAGGAGTGAGTTTACAATAGAATGTATTATTACTTGGATGGCAAAGAATATTTCAACATGTTTGAATAATGCCTTTTACAAATGTTTGTGGATTACGTAAAGTGTATACGTGATTGTCATTTGTTAATCGTCATTTGTTGCTATATTTTCGGAAATCACAAAGAAAATTTAAATAAAAAAATTCTAGATTTGATTTTTAGATTTCATTGTCATGGCCTTGTATTGTAACCCGCCAGTGTTAATTGTTAAAGTTATTTTTTATGTCCCTAAAGTTAGCTTTTTCTTCAATTACTTCTTTCTCAAAATTCTTCTATTTTCGACCTCATTATTTGGTTTTCTGTTTTATTTTAGTAACTGAGATCAAAAATCACCAGTCCTAAGTCGTTTTATCGTGGCTAAACTTTTTTCAATAAAAGAATATGTAGTTGATATGGTATACGTGTTTGCTAGTAACGAGTAACTTTGAGATCTTGAACCATAAGATTAAAGACTGTCCCAAAAGCCAACTACTGATTAAAAAGGTTAAAAATATAAATATATATTTATAGTTAACCTTTAAAAATGTAGGTAAATTAGAGAAACATTTTTGACAGATTGAAACTAAGATAAGGTTGTGGTCGTTCATAAAAGTTAGTAGAATTACCCAATCAATATTTCACTAGACTTTTTGATTGCTGCATAATTATTTTGAAACATTTACTTCACAAAAAGCGGGTTGTATTTAAATTTTAACAATAACTCTGAATGTTTAATCACAAAAACGACTTCCCTACCTTTACAATTCACGTTTCACTGAATAAATTCTTTTTAACTTTCAACTCAATTGAACGTTATTCAAAAGAATTTAACAATGTTCCGTAACTTGCACAATCAACGAAGTTATTTCGATCAACATTTTAATAAAGGAACAACTGATCATCCAATCAAACTAATTGAGATTGTTTTCTTAATAATGTAATAAGATAGACGCCCTAAGCCTTAGCCAATCAAGTGGGCGGTTTTGAAACTTGGTCATTGATTGGTTGCGGGCAGGGATCGATCTGCGGTTTGTGATATAGAAAGCGGTCGTAAGACAATTATTGATATGAATATTTAAAAACGAGCAAAATACGAATCGGGCTCTCTCACGAAGTGTACCACCGTACAATATTTAACACTACATGAAAACGGCCCGAGCGTTTTGTTACTATGTCTTCGCTGTTTCATTTATGCCGCTCCTAAGCGCCATATTTGAGCGGCCATCTTTAGCTGCAATACATTTCCAGCAATGCTTTCATAATGGCCAGGCGACACGTCAGACGTTGCTGAAATGTTGTGCAGTATTTCAGTGTGGCCACCCCGCCAAGTATTGCCACAATACTTTTTATATATTATTATGATCACACCACTTGTTATTATTATTCCATTTATTTATTTTCAACACATAATAAATATATTTTTAAATATTCATATAAAAAAAAATACATTATTCTGGTAATGTGTGGCTGCAATATACTGCTAGCAATAGTACCGTTTTGTAAGTAAAATTTGAATAATGATGATGAAACATTTGAATGGTAATGATTGGGCTGACCTACCTGTTAATGGTCGCAAGTCCCTAATAAATTGCCGATCAATACTGTTATGTTGCAGGTGCAACTACATATTCCACTAAAACTATTGCTCTTTTAGAAGACACTGAAGATTTATTTTTCCCCAGGCCACCCCATATGGATCGCGAAAATTTCACCCACCACGCGGAACTAAACGCGACGGTCAACGCGACTGCCAACGGCACAGTCGCGGGGGCCGAAGATGGTGACTTGACGCAGAGCATATTCTTCAAGCTGAGGATAACGGTGTTGCTGCTCATCGTGATCATGGCGGTGCTCGGCAATATGCTGGTCATCGTCAGTGTTATGAGGCACAGGTTTGTTGATTATTCTTTTACAACGTTTATATATTTTAAAGGCGGACAGCGCTGCCGAGGCTAGCCTAGAAAGAGGTGGCGAGACGATTTGGACGCGTACCACGAGAGCTGTTTCGAGGTGGCTCAGGAAAAGAGCAAATGGAAGGAATTGGGGGAGGCCTTTGCCCAGAAGTGGGACAGTACGGGCTAAATAAAAAAAATACGTTTTTGTGTGTATAGCTCTTAACTCAAAACAGACCACATCGCAGTGTGGCAGTTAAAAAACACAGTCACAGTTGTGGGTATCTTCAAAATACCATCATAGTTTATCATCACCATATTTATTTATTTAAACTTTATGGAACAAAAGGTACAAAGGCGGACTTAATGGCTTAGGCATATCAATCAAAGGTGGTGAAGAAATATCATGGCAGGTGCAAATTATTAAACAAGAGTAAAACAAAACAATTTGATACTTAAGCAAAGTACACAATGAGATTGTACACAAGAACAAAATAACAATAACTATTTATTTACAACTTTTATATGTGTACAGCTTTTAAATTAAATCACATTGCGTTATGACAGCCAGAATTTTGGTTATGCAGCCATATTAAAAATTCTGGTAGTCATAACATACTCGTAGAATAAGAAATCACGATATGATCATTTTTGAAAGTCACAAATTGTGCGTATTTTGCAAATGCCACAAGATGGATCACATCGCGATCTGGCAATGAAGAAATATCACATTTTGCCTTTTCTGCCCTCACTGAGCATTTCAGGGTTTGGAGCACAACAATATACAGAGAAAAAAATACACTAGCAGAAGAAAAGTGATATTTACGTATATATATGTAAAGAAATCTCTTTCAGCATATCTGCGAAAGGATATTTGGAACATAAAGAGACGTTAACACGATGTGTATATAAGGAAAGTAAATAAATAAAAGTTTCTCTTTGTAGGTATTTCTTTGTTTGATCGAAGATTTTGTTAGAAACACCTCATGGTCTTGACTTAATGATGGATTTTGATATAGATTTAGCTTTAGTTTTATTTACTTCCTAGCTTTTGCTTACGATTTCGTCTGTGTAAGCTACAGAATAGGTGCAAAGTCCTAAATTATTCCACGGGAATACAAAATACCACATTCTTAAAGACTCATAGGACCAATATTTTTGTCGTTTAAGAGTTGAATGAGTATTAAACGTCCATCGAGTTCTAACAAAGTTTCACGTTTATAAATGTGTACTAGAATAAGATGTTTAAGACAACATCCTTACAGACTCAAAGGACCAAAATTATCTCTGCTTTATTTTAAAGGATTGTTATTTTTTAATTTGCTTTGGTTTTTTATATTGATAGTCGCTCTAGATTCTGTTGTATAATTTATACAGACTGATATTTTCTTCTGTAATACCATAATATCAGTTTATTATTGACCAGTGCAGAGCCAATGCCTCTTCTAGCGCAGAAAAGGATTGGCGAATTCAAACTTACATCAACTACAGGTCCAGGTTTCCTCACGATGTCTTTCTTTACCGATGTCAGTGGTGTACAAGATAAAGAAAGAAATCTAGAAAGTACCTACATAAAAATTGTCACATAGGTACTTGTCCGTGGTTGGTAGTAAACCTACGACCTTTCTACAATGATAAATGGCAAAAAAACTCTGAACTGCAAAGGTTCTTAAAAATTCTAGCTAGCCAGTCACCTGACAAATTAGGACCGCTTAAGCCCATCATTAATTCAAAGAATCTTTTAACATTCCTTTATTAAACGAAAGTTTCCAAAATTAAGTTAACAAGTCTAATTTAAGGATAACTGTCTGTTAAGCATAATAATTGTACCATCAAAGTATAATTAAGTTAAAGTCTTTACTAAAGAGGGGTCATCTCACACTGCCGACGTGACTTGAATTTGAAAATTATTAACAAGTTTCTGAACTTAATTTTATAAGTTACTAGCTTCTGCCCGCGACTTCGTCCGCGTCACAGTTGATGTGTTATCCTACGGGTACCGTACATTTTCCCGGGATAAAAAGTAGCCTATGTGTTATTCCAGACTATAATCTATCTTTGTGCCAAATTTCATCCAGATCCATTCAGCCGTTTAAGCGTGAAAGAGTAACAAACATCCATACATACATCCATACATCCATACATACAAACTTTCGCCTTTATAATAGTAGTAGGATAATGAAGATACATTTGATGAATGTTGCATTTGCAAGAGATTGCTTTAAGTCTAGTAAATTTTAAAGTAGGTTTTGTTAGTACAATAGCTGCTTTAAGTTTTAGACTACGAACGTACTATAATATATCCTGCGTACTTCGCTAAATCTCGTAAAAGTCGGTCGGGAGAATCCTACTACTTTATAAACGCGAAAGTTCGTGAGGGTAGATGAATGGATGAATAAATAAATATAAATAAATAAAATCTTGGGACAACTCACACACGGCTATCTGATCCCAAGCAAAGCAGAGCTTGTGTTATGGTAACCAGACAACTGATATACATACTTATATAATTTATAAATACATACATATTATAGAAAAATCACACCCAGACACAGAACAAACAATCATGTTCATCACACAAAGTTTGTCCTGGGTGGGAATCGAACCCACGACCTCCGGCTTAGCAGTCAGGGCCGCTAACCACTAGACCAACAGGCCCGTCAATGTGTTGCTGTGAATGTTTGTCACTCTATTGTATGATACTGCATCACATAAAAATGTCAACAAATAATGATGTTAGGTGCAGTAGTTAAAATCTGTGGCGCTATTATCAACACCCAGCAATTATCACCAACAATAAAAACATATAATTAAAGCTAAAATAATAATAGGTTTTAATTTAGCCCCTCATTAGGCGGTCATATCAAGAGATTGATTCAGAAAGCGGTATTGCTGGTCACTTTTTTTAAATATTAATATTTAACAATACAATCTATATGCACTTACATTAAATGAATAAAGAAAGTAATGCTAATAAAAGGCACTCGTATACCCAATAGAATTAAGCAATTGCTTCAGCTTTCCTTTTACAAAAATTGGTCCTACGACACCGTCTAGAGAATCTCTTCAACTAAAAGATGGACGAACTTACAATGTTGGTGTCAGCTTGAGAGAACTGTTATTAGTTTTTAAACTTCAGTAAAATTGAAACTTTAGGGACGGAGTTCCCTTTTTGATGAATGTCTTCAAGTAAAATACTTGAGTTATAAAACAAGCACTATAAATTCATCAAAAACTTAAAGATGTACGGAACCGCGGGAAAAGTTGTATCTTGTTAATGTGATACACTCGTGTCTCGGAAAGCACGTATCACCATTGGTTCTGCTCCTGATCTACCCAAGCGCGGGGTCTTGGGTTCGATTCCCAGGTTGGGTTAAAAGTATTATTAAGTTTTTCGGTTAGGAATTTTTCAGTAACAGCCTGGGGTTTGGAAGTTACTGATGTGATACCTTAGAAAGCACGTAAAGCCGTTGGTCCTGCATCTAATTTCTCCCCAGATTGAGGTCTCATCGAACTATGAGAGTGGAGGAAGATGTAGTGCACCTGAGTTTGCTTACACACTTAGGTATCTCTACATAGTTTAAAATAAAGTCGCTTTTCGCCGTCTGTCCCTTGGTACGCTTAGATCTTTTATATTACGCAATGGAATATAATGAGGTTTTTATCAGTAGATAGATTGATTCAAGAGGAAGGTTTATACGTAGAACATCATGCTACGACCAATGGCCCTCCCATTGCTCGTAGTATCATCTTCTAGTAACCAAAGGTAACTGAGCTCTGGTGACAATGCGGGGTATATACCAAGCCAGTAGTACACTAAAATATCTCCCGCAAGATCGGCCGCCAAGATTAAAATTCAGGCAGGAGAACTATTCTATTCTTACTATTAAAAACGAGAAAATTTGTGACGATAGATGAATGGATGAATATTTAACACTCTTTCACGCTTAAACTGCTAAACGGAGTGCCATGAGAGTAAAGCCCGAAAAGAAAGAGAATAGGCTAATAAAAAAAACTCAGCCTCCGCCATCGTAAAATATTATTACACTTTCAGGCGCTAGTTTCAATAAAACTTACTAGCTATATAATATAACCCTTGAAATGCCTTTCGCGTCGCTAGTATGAACAGGCGCGCTTGATAAAACTTTCGTCCAAGCAATCAAAAGTTCCCTTTCGTTTTTCTCTTTAACAGTTTATTCTGATATAGTACCAGTCGTTGGTAGTGTAGGACAAATGGCTTTATTATTCTCGAACATTCGACCCAAGGCTTTCGAAGTAAGATGTATTTTATTATTTTGATGTATTTGCTAGCTATACTTGGTTCGATGTAGCTCAGTTTGATAAATAAAGTAGATTTAAACACTATTCTGTTAAAATGTAGTGTTTTGTAAAAATTTCAAGTCAATCCATGGATTACTTTCCGATTTTTGCTAACACAAAGAAACGGTAGTTGATTTTTTGAAGTGAAAACTTCGTAAGCGGCGTTGTGCACTTGTTTTGGAATGGGTAAAAAATGTTAAACTCGCGTCAGGACACGCGACCTGATCGAAAATCTTACGAATTCATCGTACGTCGTTAGCGTTTTCACTTCTGCCGGCACTCCCAGAGTGCAACCCGTCGTTTTTTTTATATAAAATACGCAATCAAACAAACGAAGGAACTCTTTAGTTTAATTATAATTATGTATCACCTACCCTAAATAACAGAAATTGGAAAAAAAACAGTATTATGGTAAAATCCTTCATAAAATCAAGATTTTACGTTTCATAGCTCACTTATTTGTATAATATCGTTGTATGTAGACCTACAAAGTATGGGTCTCAAAGTAATATCTTCTCGGGGGCCTCATAAGAAGCGATTATGCCATATAAATAGGCATCAGCTGCATTACCTTTATTGCTTCTTATGACTCTCATGGGTACAGATGGGATGGTCAGTCTATCTTCTCCCTTAGTTGGTGTAAAGAGGACGTGATTTTTTCCTTAAAAAATTAGGAGAATATTAGCAGACACTTAGGTATATTATCTGGAATTCTAAACATGTTACCACATTGTTCATCTTCACATAGAACCAAATTGTGACAAAGTCATGTATGTATGAAGCGTCACGCAATTACTGCCAGTTAAATTTGTTCAATTTTTGTAGGAAAGTTCTCTACCGGTCTAGTCAACCTACAGTCTTATACATACATAAACTCATGCTTTATTCCCGTGGGGGTAAGCAGAAACGACAGAACGCCACATCGAAGATCTAAAGGATAAACATTTCATTATTTTAATTCACAATACGTTGCACATTCTCAGAATGAAATTGTCACAACCAAAATGTGTATCTTTTCGTGTAGTAAATAAAGTTATATTTTGAGTAGCTCTATTAAAAGATGCACACAGCGTCACTGATTTGACCCTTAAGGTACCGTAATCAGAATTTCTACTCATGAATTAAATTAATATTTCTCTTCCCCAGGAAACTCCGAGTCATTACCAACTACTTCGTCGTCTCCCTCGCATTTGCCGACATCCTCGTTGCCATGGTGGTAATGCCGTTCAACTTCAGCGTCCAATTCTACGACCGCTGGCTTTTCGGACCCGTCATATGTGACCTCTGGAATTCTTCCGATGTCTACTTCACTTCGACATCGATTTTACATCTGTGTTGCATATCAGTCGATAGATATTATGCTATTGTGAAGCCGTTGAAGTATCCTATTAAGATGACGAAGAAGGTTTGTATTTCTTTACTACTGTAGCTTTATAAGCTCTTGTAGAATTTCGTATATGTGTCAATTAGGTAGTTAACATCATCGTTATCATATCAGCTGTAGGACGTCCAGTGCTGCACATTGGCATCCCCCATAGATTTGCAAAAGGATCGGTTGGAAGCGTTCTGCATTCTGCGTTTTCCTGCAGTTTGAATTAGGTAGTATGACCACCTTGTGGGTGGAAGACTATTAGTTTAAACAAAATCTAGATAGATTATTATTATTCATCAAATCTTGTATCATCAATTTCATTTGAACCATTTATTGCCACCACTTTTTTGACAATGTATTTGGTCTTTTGACTGTCACTATCATCTATTGATGACAAACCAAAACGTGTCCAACACTCCACGGTCACGATCCTATGATAGACTTCTGTACGTAAATAAAACTCATAAAATAACATGGACATAATTTCGAACTCAATACTTCTTCGTGGGTTGGCGTTGAGGGCACGTCTTTGATTTTTACAAAAGGTTAGATAAAAGATCAATTAATAGAACAATGAACTTTAATGGTTGAACTGAACTATATGAGCCAATGACAAAACTTGAGGCATTAATGGATAATTAATGAGTTATTAATAATGCAGGTGAATATTAAATACCTGACTAATGAAAGCCAGTCAATATGAATTAATAATTCTTGGTTGTTGTGCTAATGAGGACTTAATTTTACGGGACATTAACTGACGATAATATTGATGATGATGGGAAATACACATCGGGACAGCGTTAAAATATCAGTTATGTTTTTAAATTATCTTTTAATTCGTATAAGGGCTACAAATCACTACTCCTACTCAAAGCAGATTAGTGATTTCTGACTAATATTAACTACTAGCTGATGCCCGCAGCTTACGTGGACATTTAAGTATAACTAAAGATATTATGTATTCAATGCCATGTCGTTAAAATCTTCCAAGCAGGTTGAAAGGTTGCAAAGGTGACTGCTAAAAGTTACGATAGTGCGTATTTCCATTAGGAATTTGTCAGTATTTAACTATAAATCCAGGCTTCCACATGGTGTGATATGAATTGAAAAAGACACATTTGTAATTGCTCAGTTTTGAACAGAAAAAGTCATGTATGAACGCTCTGGGCCATCAGGACATTTTCATAGATATCCCAATTTTTTCTCATATTCAACGTCTAGGTTACTACATAATTCTTAAGAAATTAATGTGTAATATTTTTTTTCAGATGGCATTCATCATGTTAGCAGCAACCTGGTTAAGCCCAATCACAATATCATACGTACCAATATTCATGGGCTGGTACACAACCAGTACACATTTGCAAGTACAGAAACCCACCCAGTGCGAGTTCATAGTCAACAAACCTTACGCAGTCATATCCAGTTCAATCTCATTCTGGATACCATGTACCATAATGTTGTTCACATACTACGCTATATTCAGAGAAGCAAATAGACAAGAGAAGAATCTACATGCTCGGGCTGGTAATGCCATGCTTATGCACAGACATTCTCGCGAGGTGGGTGATAAAAATGGCGCCCTCCACATAAACGCGACCACTCCTACGAAGGATAGGAATATCCTCAAAATGAAGAGGGAGCACAAAGCAGCTCGAACGCTTGGCATCATTATGGGTGCTTTCATTCTCTGCTGGCTCCCGTTCTTCTTATTCTACGTGTCAACGTCTTTGTGTGACTCGTGTAGTTGCCCCGAAGTTGTGACAGTGATCATGTTCTGGACTGGTTACTTTAACTCCGCGTTGAACCCGATCATCTACGCTTATTTCAATAGAGACTTTCGTAATGCGTTTAAGAACACTCTAGCGTGTGCGTTCTGTAGTTTCTGTAGGAGAAGTGCTTCGGATCTGGATGCTCTAGAACGGTTAGACAGGCGAGGTTCCGCTCAACTTAGGGTACCAGTCGCTTCAAGAAGAACTTCAGACTTAGCATCGCTTTGAATATCGCCAAAGTGCGAAGTGACAGCGGTTTAAGAGGCCTAGTGATGTCTCAACGAAATATTTAAGGACATTCGTGTACTTATTTCCAAAGTTGACGTGATTTATTTAGAATCGTCGTGTTTAAAAGTATTTGTATAGAAAATTATACGTACATGTCGTGTTTAGAAATAAAATTTTATTTAGTTTTTTGCAAAAGTGAATCAATCAATTGCTAGTAATTTAAAGTTTTAGAATAATACACATCAGATGCAGTTTTTAGATTCACTTTTGTAAAAAACTATATATTTAGGTAGATATTGTAATAAAATAATTTTGATAATTATTATAATTATCGATTCTAAACCAAAGAAGTTTATTTTTATACTTTTGAAATTATCTCTGGTTTAGGAGCTGTCTTTTTCTAGCACAAATGGATATGTTTCCTTTATCATTATATTTGTATGCATGGTTAAAATAATTTCACACAAATCATTCACTGTGGCAGTTGCTAGTTTTGTTGATTTTACAATTTCAAGGTATGTCTTTTAAATTCAATTATGAATTTCATCTAAAGGATGTTAAAAGTATCACTTAACAAGTACGTAATAAATATAGCTATCAGTATATATGAGATTTCTATTTTACACTTTGTTTATTTGACATTGTATCGTAAACGGGAAATTATTGCAAATAGTTCTTCATAAAATCGATAGGAGCAAATATTGTAAATATTTATAAAACTCATAAAAACACATTTAAACGAATTAGAAAAGATTTTTATCGATGTATAAATACGTACGAAATAAAATAAATTATTTTACTAGCTTGTATCTCAAACAGTTAATTACTCAGTAATTTCATTATAATTTTTTGACGTTTACTTTTCAATAAACACTTTTACTCGTCTTATTTTCTGTATACTACGTTGTATCCAAAGATATTGTATAATAGAATCATTCCATAATAGAACATTTTAAAGTCATTTTCTAATAAAATACAATCATAATGTAGGCTGTTTTATATTTACAGGCCTAAATATAACATTAAATATAAACTAATTAAATGAGGCCAAAGTCTTGTAAATATTTAGAAAATAGTATAAAAATAAAATAAATTATTATTAGTTTTTAAAAATGTAGGCAGTAATAAATAGCTTAAGTAAAATAACTATAAAAGTATTAATAATAGTTAATAATAAAATTAAACAGCTCATTATTGACTTTGGCAAAAGTATAATGTAAATCGTAAGTAATAGTAATTTCAATTTGTAAAAAGAACAATCTCATTTTTTTAAATAAAAGAGGTAAAGAATATCTGCGCTAGTAAATAAAAATTTAAGTAAGATTATAATAAAGTCAATAACTAGGTGTTTATTTTCATTTTTCATTAGATAACATTTTAATTTGTTTTTTACGTAAGCAATAAAAATAAGATTTATTTTAAAGAATTTAAAATTAGAATACGTAATTTAATTTTGTTGTAAAAGTGTAACTTTTTGTAAATAAATAGAATTAAAAATAATAGTCAGTCTTATAGATAGTTTAGTTTTAATAATAGATATATCAGTCACTTAGTAATAATAATTACGATTTTATTTAAATTTAAAATAGGAAGATACTATAATGGGGACAAATAACGCTTCAATAGAGAAAAAAAAAGAGGATTTTAAAATAATTATTATTGATGTGCTACGATAAATAACAAACCTGTTAGATTTGATGTGTCAGTGTTGTGTCAAACTCATCGTTTTAAATATTTATAGTTGTATGGAATTACTAACTTGACTAATAATGGTACTATCCGCTTTTCAGTACTTTAGACTTTATCAAATATTTTTGGTAACTTACGAAAAAGCTGTAGACTTGATATGTTACGTAACATTTTTTAATAATAAATTAAGAATGTAATTGTCAAAACATGTAGGTATATTTTTTTTTTTTGGAATACAATAAAAATTTAGTGGTTTTTTTTACCTAAATCTTTGATCAAGTCTGCCTGTACTGGGCACTTATTGTTTCTTCTTGCGTCCAAGAATATCTGATATTCATTTCTATCGTGTCGATGTCCATTTAACCATATTAGCTTGTATTTCTGCGTTCTCATAAAACGTTTTAGAAATTGTTGTTTGAAGAAAATTACAGAAATATGGAGATGAATTATCAATAACATTATAAAGAAAATTTTATCCAATTTGTTTTTTTTTTGGTATTTAGGTACATGGGTACAAATATTTTGACGTTTACTATGATTTTATATGAAAACTAGATCAACCTTGATATTTTTTCTAAAAAAAAAGTATAAAAAAACTAAAAAAAATATTGATTTATGCATTATTTTATTCAAACAACAGTTTCAGTATTCGCTATTGTAAATTCAATGTGTCTTCCTTTTGAATAAGTAACATAGGCTCAAAGTATATGTAAAAATAATAGATGAAAAAAAATAGTGTGTAAAAATTTTAGTAAACCATATTAAAAACTATATTAGCCAATTTTAGTGTGTATTTATATTATAGTATGTGTAAAATTGTAAAAGAGCACATACGGGCTGTAATTGTAAAAAAAGTAATAATAAATGGTTGTGACTTCTATAGATATTACAACTAACTTTCTAACTTATCATAATCAGAAAAAGAGTTATTTTTCAACAAAAAATAACCCAACCTTTTCTCAAATCTACAATTTCTACTGTACCTATATTGGCGAACCCAAGAATTTTATTCTAAAATAATACCTATTCATGTCCATTAAGTTTCAAGTTTTCTTCATCTATTTTTCTTTTGAGATCCGTCCATTTTGTTTTTTCGTTTTATCTGTTTTCCACTAGTTAAAAGCCTGTTAGCTTGTTGTGATTTCCAAAAATAATATGTGTTAGAGATTTGTAGACAAATATCAATGTGGAATTTCTAAGTAAATATGTACATAAAGTTCAATGTTTGTGCGGTACAGCACATACGATGGCCCATCTCACATCGTGCCCTGCGTGCCCTCACAGCTGCACGCAGGAAGATTTAATGGCTGCCACCGACAACGCACTCAAAGTGGCCAAATTCTGCGCCGCAACAATATAATTTGTAATAGTATAGTTTGTCATCGAAACGCTAAGAAGAAGAAATGTTTGTCAGTTTTAAAAGTGTAGATATTAAAGACGTATAATAGTATTTATTTTACGAAATAGATAAAAAGTAACAGTGAATTAGGTAAAAATAA
Source organism: Caradrina clavipalpis (assembly GCA_932526535.1). Lineage (NCBI taxonomy): Eukaryota > Metazoa > Arthropoda > Insecta > Lepidoptera > Noctuidae > Caradrina > Caradrina clavipalpis. The sequence goes on from OW052110.1 coordinate 8,991,966, forward strand.
AGAAAACAGCAATATTATGTAATTAAAAAAAAAGAACGTATAATAATATTAGTAGTTCTGTGTTTAGTAATAGTTTCTTCAACATACCTTTGCATCTCATCAATATAATTTAATGAATTTTCGATGCAAATGATGGCGTGCTAGAGAAATATTAAAGATTTTTTAATGATTTAGAGATTCATTGAAGTTTTAAACTCATTTTAATGATTTATCTGTTGTATCCTATGATACTGTGATAGAAAATCATTGTTCGTGATTTCATAATAAATATTACATCACAATTAATACTATTATTTTGATATCCGTTAAATCTAGTTTTATCGAGATTTTACTAAAAATATATTTTTAATTTATTTTTTATGTAAAGTTGTAAATATTCTGTTTATTGCCATACGTGATAATATATAGAAGAAATATAATTAAATTAATTAATGTATTATTATTGCTATTATAAAATTGTTTAAATTATTTAAAAAATAATGATGCGTGGTGCGACTTTAACCTTTAGGTATTTACCTAATATGTGCGTGTAATCAAATGCTTTTTGCAAAAATAAACGAAAATTGTTTCGTATATAATATTCTGTCGTTTTTATTTTTATCATCCCATAATCATAAATGTTGCACACCATTTTCCTGTATAAGAAACTTGATAGAGTTTGAATAAGTATCAGTGGACAAATTTTATTTTTCTATAAATTTTAATATAATAATATTAAAACTATGTAGTAGTTCTCCAGACCGATTCCGGCCACGGCGGCTAATCTTAATGCAGACTAGCCTCGTACGCAGGAGATATTATAGTGCACAAGTGTATGCGCAAACACAGGTGCACTCCCTCTTCCCTAACTCTCATAGCCCGATGGGACGGCAATCCGACACGACCGGAGAGAGATCAGGCGCAGGACCAACAGCTTTACGTGCTTTCCGAGGCACGGGAAAAACTATACGTATAGAGCAAAGCTACAACACGACAAGTGATATGCGATGGATTGAGATCGGTAAAGAAGTAAATTTTAACACCACTTTATATTATTTTTGAAAGGGATAATAAAGTCATAGAAATCAAAGTCAACCCATTAATTTCAAATAGACTATATACAAACTCTTTTGAATTGTCAAGAAGTTACAGTTTAAAGTTGAAGCTAGTTGCTCGTTTCAAAACGTAGGTTTCTATGGAAAAGAACGAGCTATAAACTCCATGGACATTCTCTTCCTTCAATTTGGTTTTTACAAAATCTTGGTTACAATATTCTTGTCATAATTCTTGACTTCCAGATAATTAAGATCCACTATCGTAACTTGCACTAGTAACCTTTGCATCCATTCAATCTGCTTCGGAGGATTCAATATTTAATTCCTTAAGTTACACTTAGGTCCATGAGACCGAAACCATGGGCACATCAAGTATTATACCAAAAAGGGAAACTAATATAGATCAAAGAAGTGACACAGTACAAAAGTTTCACTTTATAAATAAATAGGCAATTTGCTGCGATGTCAACTTCCGATCGGAAAGTCATTAGTTCGAGTAAACCCTTTGAAGTAGTGTGGTCAACCCATTTCTCGACTTCACATTTAACTTTGAACTACAATAAAAAGTTAGGAATGTCAACTTCCCGAAGCATTTTATTCGTTTTACTCTCGGAAAAACATATTTTGAAACTGATTGACTATCTAACACAATACAATTGCATTTGAATCATATTTGAATGCTAATATTGGATACACATAATAAAAGCTGTTTACAAAGATATCATTTATTTTATTTTAATTAAAACGGTCACAGTTGTTACAAATTACTAATAATTAATTTTATTTTCTATTATTAAATAAAAACATAACACTCAAAAATATAAAAAAAAAAATATAAATTCATATCTTTGTCAACATATGTAGGTCTAAAAAAACTGATGGCGTTATAGAAATTAAAAATATTGTGACTTTCATAATATGGCAATAGTAATTGTTTAATTAAAATTTGTGATATACCGCCGCTGAGACATTTAGATACATACTTTCAGTTTAATCCTTAAAATAAATAGAAAAGTAGGTAAATTAAGGCTCCGCACGAATGAGATAAATCCCCATTATACTAGCCCAAATTTCCTACCAGTCACGAATCCATACTCCGGGCGTGTCCAACAAATTCTTCATGCACAAACTTACTATCATAACTTTCAGCAGTCATGCAGCATTCATTAGACCTGTTTGCAGGATTAAAATGGCCATAGCATTCAATATTTCACTTAGGTCCACGTAAGCGACGCCGCAGACACAGCCTATAATTATTTAACTTAACATTTACCCCTAAAATTACGAAAATCGCCAACTACCTACTGAGGTGCTGTCCAAGTCACATTCATCCTAAACAAGTGTGACTCAGAGAGGCTTTAGTGACAACCAAAATGAATAACGCCAAGCAGAAGAAGAAATTGTCAAAGAAAGAATTGAAGTACGAAACAGCGGAATTGTAAAGGAACAAGGTAAGTAATTTCCAGAGTGAAGAGATAACTGGCCAACTAATAGTAGTAGTCATTTTCTACTTATGTAAGCTTCTTTTTAACCCGCGTCTTCGTCAAGATTCAAGCAGATAAAGTCTCAGGTAAAAGCTTGTATAAAGGAGTCCAAATCAACTCAAAATCATAAACATCTAGGCAGTAAATCTTCAAATCAACCTTCGCAGCCTAATGAAATCGTCCAAACCAGACCAATATTGCCAGATAATCTGGATTTAAGACCTAACTTCAAGCCTAGCCTTCGAAACTTGAACAGTTAAGTTTATAGCATTGTTCGTGTCCTAGACCGTTTTATCTGTTTTGACGTTAGCTTGAACCTTGCAGCTGTTTTGAAGTTCCAACTTAGGTTTGCAGTTTTGGATTTGATAGTTTAGTATTATGCAGTAGTTCAAAATAATAATAAATATCTACCATCCTCATAATCTTTTACGTTTATAATAGTTGTAGGATTAATATGATTTTTTCTGCTCTTTATCTACAGGTCGATTTCATCCACTGCCTGCACGATCACTGAAGCCTAGGGTCCCGGACCTTTGAATGGCGTACAAAGGACCAAAACCAACTTGCAGATGGGGCATCTGAGACGGCTCTAAAATGATACGAAATACCAACCAACAATTATCCCTGTATGCAATATGCAAGTCCACCCAAGTTTTACTCCTAAGCTAATCTTTTCTGATTCATTTCATTGCGGGATCCAAGACAGTTGAATCGTTTCTCCGGGACTCGTCGAGCTTCATTGTCTCGGCGCTTTCCTTGTGGTCACCACTGTTGATTCTGGCTTACAGAAGTTGCAGTGGTTTGGGAATAGTGTGGCGGGCTTGCCCTATAAAAAAAAAGTGCATCCAAGGACAATCCCCGGCTTTTGTTTTAAGGATGAGAAATCATCAAATTACTTCTTCCGCTCTGGTGCAGCAGAAGAGAAAGTCAGACTCTTATTAAGTAAAACTCACCCGTGTTCGTCCTAATGCCCTCTGCGTTCCAGGGCCGCGGTAACTCTTTCGAACAAATCAATCAAAAAACAATCCCCGGCTGGCGTAGGACTATTGCAGGATATGGAATCAAAGAAATAGGACTAATTATAATTAGTATTAAATTCGACATACCCAAATATTACAATAGGAATGGTAGTCATACCAGCTGTTACAATGAACGTATAGATGCAGAATATGATAATGAAACTACATTCAATACAAAACAATAAGCGCTTTATGACCGACAATGCATTAACGCATGAAACCGCATTACCGACTGTAATGCAGTTATGAAATCACAAATGGATTTTAGACTATTTCAATGATGGTGGAGTGAAGTATGTAACAGTTTTGGAATTAAATTTTATTTGGTTGTTAATATTCCACGGTTAAAAGCTTAGCATACATACAATAATGCCTGTATTCCCAGAAGAGTTAGGCAGAGGTGTACCAATGTACACCCACAGTTCGCCGGTATGGTTAACTGCCATGTATCAGGGGGCGTGTCTATTGAAATTAGCCGAGCACAAATCTAAACTCCGAGCTGCTACTGAGAATTTCAAAGAAAACCCCCAATAACATTTTTTGCTCGACCTAGGAATCAAACCCAGTACCTCTAGCGTAGCAGTCGCGCTTAGGATCACTAGGCTAACGAGGCAGTTGAAATATAAATGGGGAGGTGAGGTATTAGGTTAAAAGCTTAGTCATAATGATTTACCTGCATCTGGGAAAATATCGTGAGGAAACCTGATTTCTCCGCCCTGAGCAAGCGAGGGGATCAATGCTCTTGCCTTTAATGTATGTGAAGAGGCCTTTGAAGAACATACACATGTTATTTATGTGTGGTCGCAAGTGCGACTGCTGTGCAAGGGGTCCCGGGTTCGATTCCCAGGTCGAGCAAAAAGTGTTATTGGGTTTTTGTATGAAATTCTCAGTAGCAGCTCGGAGTTTGGATTTGTACCCGGTTAATGGCAATAGGCTCGCCCCCTATTACATGGGACCTAAATATACCGGCGAACTGTGGGTGTGCATTGGTACACCTCTGCCTAACCCTTCGGGGAATACAGGCGTAATGGTAATGGTATTTATGTTCTTCACTTTTCTTTAGAGAGATTATCTCCTACATACTTGGCTAGTCTCCATTGAGATTAGCCACTGTGACTGTAATTCGGTCTGGAGATTTTAATTTATAACATAGAACTAACAACACAACAACGTGTGTCAACATGATCCGCTAAATAAAATAAATAAAAATTTTAATATGATAATTCTACTATTGTTTAAACCTGCTAAAAGCACAAATACGAAATAAAATTATCAGCCGATAAAAACGCAGTTGAAAGCAAGGAATCGGGACACATTATTGCAATAACGCATCTGTGATTCTTTAAAAGGGGATACACTAAACTAGACTGCTACCAATGAATTCGGACTTGGAGTCGATACCGGTGAAGCATACACGACGAGAAACGTCGCGTCGCGCGGGCGTCGGCGGCGACCGCCGTGCAACGCGATCGCACGGTCTTGGAGCCTGCGCCCTGCGCATGTGGTGTACCTGCCAATGCTCGTCAAAGTGACACACTTCAAGACATTTTATTGTGACTTTTTCCCTTTTTTATGTGTATTTTTTAGTGCTGTGTATCTATAATTTAGTGTTTAAGGTTTGTTTTTTTAGGGTAAGTCCATTTTTATGTTTAGTGCCGGCTGTAGCGACTCCGGTAACTGTGCCAGTCAACCTGCCACTTCGTTGGATGTCCTAGTCAGATGTCCCCACTGCTCCCAGACTCGCCTTTTTAAAGGTGAACGGGGGCTAAAGATTCACTATGCCAAGGTTCACAAACCTCATAGTGTACCTTTGGCTCCCTCAGCTACATCCCCATCACAACCACCTTCTGAACAACATTACCTTTGGAAAACACTGTCAAAATTAAAAAATTCTACTCCGGTTGTGAGGAGAATTCCCCGGGGCGCGAGACGGACTGTTGCGCAAAGCTTGGCGCGTTGTGTTCGTCTTGCAACCCAGGAGAACTCACAAAGTGCTTGGGAGCAATTACTTACCTTCCCTTATAGGATTCTGCATGCTCAAAAAAATTTGGCATCCAAAAGATCTTTAACAAACCAAATTAAAGATAATTGCAACAATTCGGCCTTTATTTTAGATTCAAAATTCCCCAAAAACCACAATAGAAAAAGCTTGTGTTCTCATGTCGAATCCAAATTAAGCGAAGGTGACATTAGGGGAGCGGCTAGGATTTTATTCAGCAGTGATGTGGTGGCGCCTGACTCTCCAGAAACTTTATCAGCACTGGAGAGTAAACATCCAGCGCCTGCGGATGGTCTCACCTTCCCAGACCCTCCCGACCCCCCCGATCTAGATTCACCTTTTTTAAATGTTACAGCCCCCCAAGTGACTGCAGCCGTGAGTTCCTTCCCAAGTGGTTCTGCCGGCGGCCTCGACGGCCTGACTCCACAGCATTTAAAAGACCTGTTGAGTTCAGGCGCCGGGGAAGCTGGTGAGTCGCTGTTGAAGGAGCTTGCGGCTCTAGTTAAACTTATGCTCTGCGGCGGTGTGAACGATGCCGTGGTTGACGTCCTGTACGGGGCCAACCTGTGCGCCCTACGAAAGAAGGACGGCGGTATTCGTCCCATTGCTGTGGGCTGTACCTACAGACGTATGGTAGCCAAAATTTGTTGCAAAGCATACGGCGAATCGCTGAGCAACAAATTCCAGCCCCTTCAACTTGGCTTTGGTTCCAGAGGGGGCTGCGAGGCTGCCGTACATGCCCTTTCTACCTTTTTAAATTCAAATCAGGGCGAGGTCATCCTCAAGGTTGACGTTAAGAACGCCTTTAATTCTGTCAATAGGGACATTTTGTTGGCCGAAGTAAAAAAAGAACTACCGGAAATTTATGGTTTTTTGTGGCAGTGTTATAGACACCCTTCAAAATTACACTATAAGGACAATTTTTTGGATTCTGCAGTCGGTTGCCAACAAGGTGACCCTCTCGGGCCAGTTATTTTCAGTTTGGCTATCCACCCCATAATCCAAAAACTAAATTCCAAATTCAACGTGTGGTATTTAGACGATGGAACACTGGGAGGCGATGTAGACACAGTTTTAGAAGACTTAAAATTTTTGAAAGAACAGTTTAAATCTATCGGCCTGGACTTAAACCCTTCCAAATGCGAAATTTATCTTACTGACGTTACCGACAGACAATCGACTTTAGAAAAATTCAATGCAATAGCCCCACACATCAAAATTTTAGAAAAAAGCTCATTGCACCTCCTAGGTTCCCCAATTTTGGAAGATAGTTTTTCACCATTCATTGAAGAAAAAATCTGTCACTTCAATGATATTTCGGACAGACTATCCAAAATTAACCTTCATTCTGCATTTACCTTATTAAGATATTGTTGTTTTGGCCCAAATTTCACGTATTACCTGCGATCTGCACCTATATGGAAGCAGCCACACCTCTTGGACAAAATTGACCAAATTATTAAAAAAACTATTATTTCAGTTTTAAATGTGGCCCTGGATGACCGAGCGTGGCTACAAGCCACACTTCCCATTCGTTTTGGTGGTCTCGGTATCCGCAAAATTTCTAGTTGTAGTTTACCGGCGTTCTTGTCTTCTGTCCACAGCACCGATAAGTTAACTGCGAAGATTTTATCACCATCCATGGTTGACTTTGAAGTGCCGTGTTTGACCGAAGCGGTGAACGCCTGGAAAATAACTTGCCCGGAAACAGATCGACCCGTGAACCCATCTTCCCAGAGACAATGGGACGAGCCGCTCTGCAGGTTGGTACGGAATAATTTAATTAATACGTCCATCAATTCTGCTGAGCGTGCCCGCCTACTGGCTGTGGGTGAGTGGGAGTCGGGTCTCTGGCTTCAGGCACTACCGTCGCCCAACATAGGCACTATGTTGAGTGACTCTACTTTCCGGCTCGCTACATGCCTGCGCCTGGGTGCACCTTGTGGGGCTCCGCACCGCTGTCAGTGCGGTGAAGCTGTCGACTGCCTCGGACACCATGGCCTGTCATACAAAAAGAGCGCTGGCCGCATGGCACGGCACGCCAGCATTAATGACATCATCCGTCGTGCTCTTGTCTCCGCCGGAGTGCCAGCTGTTTTGGAGCCAATTGGCCTGGCACGCGACGATGGGAAGAGACCAGATGGGATGACTATAATGCCTTGGAAGTTGGGAAGACCTCTGGTGTGGGATGCAACATGCGTCGACACCCTTGCGCCATCCCATCTTCCTTGCACGACGTGTTGTGCTGGGGCGGCTGCGTCTGGTGCGGAAAATCTCAAACGGCGCAAATATATTAACCTTCATGAAAGTTATATGTTTGAGCCGTTTGGGGTTGAAACACTAGGGCCATGGGGACCGAGCGCTCACCTAGTTTATCGCGACATCGCGAAGCGACTGGTCGATTCTTCACGTGACCAGAGGGCTGGCCTATTCTTTGGCCAAAGAATCAGCATTGCCATACAGCGTGGCAATGCTGCCAGCCTTTTGGGCACATGCCCCATTGACAGCGATGCGGATGAGTTTTTTGACGCCCTTTGACCTTACTTTTTTATTTTAACTGTACATAGTTTGTAATTTAATTATTATTTAGTTTTTTTTTTCATTCTAATTAAATGTAAAATTAAAAGGAATAATTTATAACATGAATTTTTTTTCAAGATCCAGTTCATTCCAAAAATAATAAATTCGTTACATAATAAAAATATAACCTTTTCAAAAATCACGTTCCCTGAGTAAGTAGGTACTACCCATTAAAACAATAGACGATCATGAAACATTAATTTAAAAATAAACGTTTGCAATAAAAATTCTGTGATAAAAAAGCGTGTTACCTTAAACCGTACTCTGACCGCACTTAAAATATTATAAAGCCCCATTTATATTTTAAAAGGGTTGCTGAGTGAACAATGTGTGTAAAAAAGAATCTATTTGGGAACGTGAAAGGTATTACAAATAGAGATTTTTATTTGGACGATTACACCCACAGTTCGCCGATATGTTTAACTCCAATGTAATAGAGGGCGAGCCTATTGCCATTAACCGGGCATAAATCCTAACTCCGAGCTGCTACTGAGAATTTCAAAAACCTAATAACGCTTTTTGCTCGACCTGGGAATCGAGCCCAAGATCTCTAGCGTAGCAGAATTTCTGTGGGTGTACATTGGTACCTCTGTCTAACCCTTCGGGGAATACAGGCGTGATGGTGTTTGAAAGATTAAATATTTTTATTTGTATAAATTGGAATGGACGAAGGCAAAGGACTAAGAATGTGTCCTTCCAACATTCTTTGGGAGGGTATTGTCTGATAAAGATTTTTTCAAATAGATTTTTTTTCGTATATTCAAACAGTTTTATTTAAAAAACCTTGGTCGTATATTCTTTGTAAGGTTTTATATTATGGAGTAGGCATCATTAACATTTTTGTTTAAAAAGAGTTACCATGGATTTTTTTGTTCGTTTTTTCTCTATAAAATCGCGAACTGGCGTTCTGTGATTTTTGCCTATCCCCTTGGAAAAAGACGTGAGTTTATGTATGTATTTAATTATACTAGTTAGTTCCTCCTTCTAACAGACCGCATTACTAACATTTCAATAATCGTGGCTTTTTAACCCCCGACACAAAAAGAGGGTTGTTATTTTTTTAAAGACTAGGTTCTGCCCACCACTTCACCCGCGTCTAAGCTGATATATTATCTTACGGGAACCGCACATATATTTGAGAAAACAAGTATCATATTGTGCTATTCCAGATTATAATCCATCTCTGCGCGAAATTTCATGAAGATCCGTTCAGACGTTCTGGGCGTTGCGTATCTCGCATTTAGGTATAATAGTACCATCATTTACCATCACGCCTGTTTCTCTCGAAGGATTAGGCAGTGGTGTACCCATGTACCAATATACATTCACATTCCGCCGATGTGTTTTAGGTCCCAAGTAATAGGGGGCGAGCTTATTGCCATTAACCGGGCACAAATTCTAACTACGAGCTGCTTTTGAGAATTTCATGGGAAAATCCAATAACACTTTGCTTTGCAGGCTAACGAGGCAGTTATAACCGATTTGAGAAAAGGCCCACTCGTGCCGAAATATAACTTAGACTTAGATGCTTATACAAAGTTAAACTAATAATAAAGTATGTCATGATGACATTAGGCCTGTGTTAGCAACTAACTTAGAGTTAATAAGAAAACCTTGTCAAGCGCTCGCGGCCCTAAACGCTATTATGATTTAAAATTCCATTAAATGTTCAAACATTTCTTCTTCCAAATTATATCGTACCTACTACTTAAAATTCAAAATAAATCAGACTCTATTGCTATGTAGATAGCAATACAAAAAGAATTGTCCATCCCATCGGCATAAATTTCAGAAAACCATAAATCTTTAAAACTGTCTCCTCTGAAATTTCTCGGGAAAGTAACATGGACTTTATCATGAAAGCGTTAAAGGTTAAAATAGAAAAAATTAAATTGCAAATTTTACCGAAACTTTTACGAGACTGCCTCTCTTTTGTGAATTTATCACTTGTCAGAGTTCGATTGGCTCTTAATGCAATACACGAAGTAGATATTATAATGTGAAAATAATTTTGTTAGAGATTTTCTTCAAACAGCTGACAGATAAGAGAGAGGGGGGGGGGGGAGAAGGATATAGTCAATAAGAAGTTTGATAAACAGAGATGAGTAAATTGATGTTTGATTCTGCAAAGCTTTTTTATTGTATAAATGTAAACGAGAACGCCATAGAAAATATCTTAGAACAGCTCTCAAACTAGCTTCCCACGCGACTTCGTCCGAGTAGAAGGAAAATATACCATAAGGCATAGCCTATGATACCTACTCACCAATATTGTAGTTTTCTATCATCGAAACTATTTTTATAGTCGTACCAGAACGTATAGAAATTACCTCTTACAAAACTCTTAAAAACTTTTTGGCTTTAATTATAATGTTTGTGTAGATTATAATAGAATAGTTAAATTCTTCAGGAATAGTTATCATCATATCAGCCTATAGCCGTCCATTGATGTACATAGGCCTCCTTCAAAGAGCGCCCACCATCCCGGTCCTGGGCACTCCGCTGCCTGCCACCTTCTTTAAATCGACGATTCATCATGCAGCAGGGCGTCCCACACCGCGTTTGCCTAAACGTCGTCTCCACTCCAAAACATGTCTGTTCCACCGACCGTCTGTCCGTCTGCAGACATGACCAGCCCACTTTCGCTACAATATAATATAACGCTACAACACATGAGCACAAAATAGTAACCAAAAACGTAACAGAACTCTGGCGAAACCAATCAGAACAAGATATAGTCGCATAAAAAAATCGCACGATATTATTATTTTTTATTTAGCTCGTCCTGTCCCACTGCTGGGCAAAGGCCTCCCCCAATTCCTTCCATTTTTTCTTTTCCTGCGCCTCCTTGAACCAGCCCTCGTGGTACGCGTCCAGGTCATCTCGCCACCTCTTTCTAGGCCGGCCTCGGCGGCCTAAAAAATAAACCATATTTATTATTATCATAAAATAAACCAAGCCTTGTTTTTATACGGAACCCGGAAGCTTCCACCTGAATACACAGTTGCCTAAACCGTAATATTTAGATACGACTCCCAATAGCATTAGCAAAATAGATTCTGGTCTGAATATCCGTCCATTAACAAAATCAAAGTAGACAGAGCTCGCCGTTCCCGTAAATAAGACAATGACGTCATGAATATATAAATAGCCGGCTTGTTTCCTTGCGTTTTTGTTTGTAAACAGACATTCAATAGGAAGTTTACTTTTAGTAGTAAACTAGATATTTACCCGTATTTGGTTACTGCTGCGCTCCCGTGGGTTGTAAGTTTGTAACGTGATGTTATATAGCTTACTCTATAGAGCTATGAACCCTCGCGATGTCACCCGCTTTTTGTTAGGGCTTTGGTTACTGCTGCGCTGTCGTGGTTTGTAGCGTGATGTTATATGGCTTAGGTACTATATAGCTATACAGGAAAAAATTTTAACCAGTGCGTAAATTTTGCCATAATAAACTTCAACACGTTTTATTAAACACGTATATTTTATTTTGATATGTCTTAGTACTAAAAAAAAAAGTTATCGCTTACGAAACATGTATACTTAAAAACCATATTTTATTGTCACTCGGCGCTAGCGCATTCCCCACCCCCTCACCCCAGCCATGCGCCCGGGCGGCGGCCAAGAGTTGTCATTGATAGTATGGCGAATAGATTATGTCCATGTTTTGCTTATTTCAAACTCGGATAAGGATGAATTTTTTTTATATTTTTTTTTTAACTAAACACGGAAATGTGTTCTATTACTGACACTGAACTACCAAAAAAAATTTACGCACTGGTTAAAAAGTTATCCTGTATACCCGCGGTGTCTCCCGCGTTTCGATACGTCTTTGGCTGCTGCTGCGCTCTCGTAGGTTGTAACGTGATGTTATATAGCTTAATAGATATAATTATACTCCGCGGTATCATACGCGTTCAATTACGTCTTTAGTTATTGTTCCGCTCTCGTTTGTCGTAGCGTGATGTTGTATACGTATAAACCTTCTTCTTGAATCACTCTATCTATTGATGAAAACCGCATTGAAATCTGTCGCGGTATTTAAAAGATTGAAGCGTACAGACGGCGAGAAGCGACTTTGTTTTATACTATGTACAGATTAAGAGATATAATTAGGTACACGTTGTTCAAGTGTTATTCTGACATACAGTGAATTACTGTACTAATGTTTTGACGGCCTCGTATGGTCTTGTGGTGAAAACCGCGATTGCTGAGCCTAGGTTCTGGATTCGGTAATTAGGTCAGGAGAAAAGTGTTAATCGGTTTTCCATTACAAATTTCTCAGTATCATAATAACGTTGTTACGTTTACAAAAATATGTATGTGAGCATATACAAACAGTCTGGCCCGAAACAATTATCTGTAGGATATACAAATACTTGTTCCATGTAATCGAACCCGCGACACCAACTGCAGCAGACAATCGCTTAGCCACTGCGCCAACCATGTCACATTTATAATTTAAGATTACTCTCAATTTCGATGTAGACTTTCATGGCTACGTGTCGTCGCAAATATTTTCATACAGCAATGCCATACAAAATAAATTATGAAACATTAATTATCTGTCTGTCCTTCACTTATAATGAGTACTACAAAAATAATTATTACGTCAAATAGAACCACGCATCATGTCTGGCCACAAAATATATAGACTTCATGATAAAACTATTTATATCTCTATTAAAATACAGTGGTCACTGGAAACTGTAATGTGTTTGGATAATGTCCAATACCACGGCGTTATAGACCAATGTCGTTCTGATGCGGTGAGAATTATACTGAGCGTGGTCCTGGTTTCGATTCTTTTTTTATGGGACAAGCCCGCCACACTATTCCCAAACCACTGCAACTCCTGTATGCCAGTATCAACAGTGACGAGCACAAGAAAAGCGCCGAGACAATGAAGCTTGACGAGTGCCGGAGAAACTATTCAACTTTCTTGGATCCCGCAATGAAATTAATCAGATATTAGCGGAGGGGCAAAAAAGACACTGGTTTTGATTCCCAGGTATGGCAAAAAAAAAATACTTACCTACACACAAATCAAATTAGTTTTGCTCCTGATCTCTTACCAGTCATTTAGAATTGCAGTCACATCTGACTATGTGAGTAAAAGAAAAGGAAGTGCACCTATATTTGCGCGCACACTTGAGCACTTATTATGTACTGCCCACAAGTCACTACTTGTCGGCAGTACAAAGTAACACAGTTAGTACAAACTTGACCAATCTTGGCACACTTGTCAAGATTGGTCAAGTTTGTACTAACTACTAGTCATTACTTTGTGCCTTCTCAATATAAGAAGAAGACCATACACAACAATGTTAATAAAGCGAAATGGCCAGTTTAGATACATCAAAAAGTTTAGTCATGTCAAAAATTTATATTTAATAGTAAACCTAGAATGAATAAATAAAAGATCTCTCCACCAATGTAATAAATGTTAAAGATATTAAATAAATAAATCATGAAAAAAAAAAACTGCTTCACGACAGTTTTTTTCTAATATCAAGTAAGGAAACAAAGTATAAGGCGACCTTTCCCTCCGGAATCAAAATATTATATCCTACAGTGACATCAGGTAAGAAACCTTTTTCAAAGAGTCAAATATATTTCGCACACGCATCCGGCGCGGGGTGACGTTGATATGGGCCCCAATTAAATCTAAGCGCGTGTGACTTTGATGGCGTCATAATTTACTTGACAATTTGACCCCCTAGTTGCTGCCAACTGCACGTATTTTGCTCGTAGATTATTGAAGAAGTTTAATCTCTGAATCTAGTTAAAATAGTGGTTTGAAACGTTTTAGTGTTGACGGACCATTTGATGAAAATATATTGTATTTCCATAGATAACTGTTTGACGGTAATATTAATTTATTCGTAAGGTTGTTTTAAATAAAATAATACCTAATTTGAAACTACCTTTTCTCGTGACTTAGTTCACCTAAATGTCGATTGTTGTGGGCACAGACGAAGTAAAGGAGTAAAAAGTAGCTTAATATGTCTTATCTTAAGGTTCAAACTTAACCCGTACCAAATTTCAGAAAAATCATGTCAGTGATCATCATTCTTTGGTTTTGTACTAGTGTGACAATATTAATAATTATACACAAAAAAAAAACACGTTTCTTGTATCCACATATACATAATATACAGGAAAAATTTTTAACCAGTGCGTTTTTGCCATAATAAACTTCAACACGTTTTATTAAACACGTATATTTTATTTTGATATGTCTTAGTACTAAAAAAAAAAGTTATCGCTTACGAAACATGTTTACTTAAAAACCATATTTTATTGTCACTCGGCGCTAGCGCATTCCCCACCCCCTCACCCCAGCCATGCGCCCGGGCGGCGGCCAAGAGTTTTCATTGATAGTATGGCGAATAGATTATGTCCATGTTTTGCTTATTTCAAACTTAGATAAGGATGAATTTTTTTTTATTTTTTTTTTTTAACTAAACACGGAAATTTGTTGTATTACTGACACTGAACTACCAAAAAAAATTTACGCACTGGTTAAAAACTTTTCCTGTATACAATCACGCCTGTTTTCCCCGAAGGGTTAGGAAGAGGTGTACCAATGTACACCTACAGTTCGCCGGTATGTTTTTAGGTCTCATGTAATAGGGGGCGAGCCTATTGCCATTCATAAAATTCGCCTCCTTCTGCGAAGCTGTAATGCTAGAGAAGGAGGCGGCGGGACGGGAGAGGGAGAGGACAATCCCCCGTCCCAGCGGCCGCCGCAGTAGACGCTCCGGGCGTCTGGAGCCAAGAGATGACTCCCGGCCACCGTAGACGCGGGTCTGTGGACGGTGAGCAATAGGTAGCTCACCGTCCGTACGTTCATTAAATAACGACAGACCGTGTCGACTTCGCGTTCGTGTTCCATGCGCGCCTCAAAGAGATGTCAGCAAAACTTGGATGGGGCCACTGAGGGCTGATGCCTGCCGGGGCTGCGGGTTGTTCGAAAGAGATACTGCGCCCCCGGAACGCAAAGGGCACATGAAGGAACATAGACGGGTTTTAGTCAGTAAAAGTCTGACACTCCCTCCCGCCCCGCCCAGGGCGGAGAAGTTATTTGATGATATCCCATCTTAAAAAAAAATCCCTTTAAAATGTTTTCTTTAAATTATTTTAGGTGCGGCTATATTAGAACTGAAAAAAAGCCCCCCCACAGACGAACGGTCAGCGGAGGCTTATAAACAGGATACCGTTGGTTGGTACCCTTCAGATACGAAACCCTAAAAAGCATTAAAGGGATAACATGTAATAGGTCTTTTATTGGTTGAGAGAGGTCTAGCTACTTCTATCGTATTTTCATTCATACATTTTATCTTCAGATCTCCTTTTGAGAGTGTCCAAATTAACGATAAGGGTCTCTCGGTAATTCTGTGACTTTTGAGGAGAGATGAAATTGAGTTTGGAGTATTTTATCATCCCACGCTAGTTGTTAGGACAAATTAGTTTACGTCTAGCGCTTTGATGTATTTGCTATTGTTGAAATTTACAAGATTATGTTATTTAGTTTTTTTTTTGCACGGACTCATTTTTTTTATAAAAGTAGTCTAAGCAGATTGCTAGTTATGACATCAGCGGTCTGTCAGTGAAAGTCCAGTCAAAATTGGTCTAGCTGTTTCTGAGATGAGCCGAAACAAACAGACAGAGAGACAGTCTAACATATAAACATTGTTTCGTTTTTGGTATAAGTAAAGACACGTAGGTACTTTGAAAATAAAATATTTTGACATTACAAACAATTACTTCAATTTTATTGATATATAGCTAGCTTTTGCACGCCGCTCCGCTCGCCTTTATTTACAATTTTACAAAACGTATTAGTTACATAAAAAAAATCAATAATTATTCCAAAACCACGTGGTGCCACCTATTATCACAAGACCGTTGTTGTAGTTTCTTAAAAAAACAGAATGATCGGTAGTTTAGGCATGAAAAGGTAACGAACAAACTTACTTTCGCATTTTTAATATTAGTTGGGATTCTAAGGCGCACTGTCGACAATCTTAAGTAATTAAATTCACACAATTTATAACTTTAGCTTGAAGTATATGCAAGAGCCATCCATCTTGCTTTAGACGTTACTCGTGACAGCCCGAGAAAGAAATGTGGTAGTACTTAGGAGTGATGAAAGTCTGTCGAGATCGGTTAAGGCACCCGGCTCGCATTCACGAAATTGCAGTTTTGATACCGAGCTCGTTCCAATATAACGTTTCATATGGGTGAATATCAACAAGTGCATATTTTTGTCAATTTTGGTGGCGAAATTTTTTCTTTACTTTTCGTGAAAACTATTGACCTGGTACAAAAATAGAAGGTTCAAGCTTTAGGAATCTCCATGAGGTCTGAGAATATCCCGGTAACTTTTTGAGATATTTGAGTTCAAAGACTAGTGTAGCCACCAAAATTGAAAATTGTCCACCAAAATTGAAAGTTGTCCACCAAAATTGATATTTGTCCACCAAAATTGAAAGTGCTTAAAACAATACATTAAAAATCAGTTTTTGTCGCAAACTTAAATCTCACGAATAAAGCTCAATGTCTCAAATACTCGGGAATGACCAAAAAACTCCATCAGTTAATAAAAGTCAGTCTTGTTATAATAATATTTATTATTATTTATCTGATGAACTCGTAATGATAATATTATGAGGGTAGACATAAAAAAATCTTTTTATTTTGAACAAAATTACTTGCCAAACTACAAAAATTTTTTTCAACAAAACTAAGAAACCAAAACATAATAAACTCTAAAATAAAACATGATTAAATAACAATATTAAACCTCAAGGCAGAATCTTAAGAGATTCAATCAACAAAAATCACATATCAAAATCATTAAATCCAAGAAAGGATATTATAGTTTTTAAACATAGACCTTGTCTCGTCTTTATTACAAAAAAAACATGTATAATAAAAATAATTAATACTTAAATAATATTTATAATTGTACATATATGTAAAACAGGATTGCTTTTTATTCTTTCTTTTCTTTTTCTTTCTGCCATTCTTTTTTTAAGCAGCCTCTCTTCTATAGTCTGATTTGGCATTCTAAAAAGTAAGGAAAATAAATAAATAAGTATAATTAATTCATCACCCATATAAGAATAATAATAGGTCATATCTATTGCCTACATAAAACTTAGGTACCGACATAACACTATACAAAAGCGGAATTAATCCCTTAGGCATTTTCTGCCAGTCGACCTTAGAGTAGTGCAGAAAAATAACATGGCATGTGCAATTTAATAAATAGAACAAACAGAAGAGAAACAAATACAATAGTAACGTATACTTAGATACATACATATAAATGTGTAGCAGCCACACCTTTTGGACAAAATTCACCAAATTATTAGAAGTACAATAACTTCAGTTTTAAATGTGGCCTTGGATGACCGAGCGTGGCTACAAGCCACACTTCCCATTCGTTTTGGTGGTCTCGGTATCCGCAAAATTTCTAGTTGTAGTTTACCGGCGTTCTTGTCTTCTGTCCACAGCATCGATAAGTTAACAGCGAAGATTTTATCACCATCTCTGGTTAACTTTGAAGTTCCGTGTTTGACCGAAGCGGTGAACGCCTAGAAAGTATCTTGCCCGGAAACAGATCGACCCGTGAACCCATCTTCCCAGAGACAATGGGACGAGCCGCTCTGCAGGGTGGTACGGAATAATTTAATTAATACGTCCATCAATTCTGCTGAGCGTGCCCGCCTGCTGGCTGTGGGTGAGTGGGAGTCGGGTCTCTGGCTTCAGGCACTTCCGTCGCCCAACATAGGCACTATGTTGAGTGACTCTACATTCCGGCTCGCTACATGCCTGCGCCTGGGTGCACCTTGTGGGGCTCCGCACCGCTGTCAGTGCGGTGAAGCTGTCGACTGCCTCGGGCACCATGGCCTGTCATGCAACAAGAGCGCTGGCCGCATAGCACGGCACGCCAGCATTAATGACATCATCCGTCGTGCTCTTGCCTCCGCCGGGGTGCCAGCTGTTTTGGAGCCAATTGGCTTGGCACGCGACGATGGAAAGAGACCAGATGGGATGACTATAATGCCTTGGAAGTTGGGTAGGCCTTTGGTGTGGAATGCAACATGCGTCGACACCCTTGCGCCATCCCATCTTCCTAACACGACGTGCTGTGCTGGGGCGGCTGCGTCTGGTGCCGAAAATTTCAAGCGGCGCAAATATATTAACCTTCATGAAAGTTATATATTTGAGCCGTTTGGGGTTGAAACACTAGGGCCATGGGGACCGAGCGAGCGCTCATCTAGTTTTTCGCAATATAGCCAAGCGACTGGTCGATTCTTCACGTGACCAGAGGGCTGGCCTTTTCTTGGGCCAAAGAATCAGCATTGCCATACAACGTGGCAATGCTGCCAGCTTTCTGGGCACATGTCCCATTGACAGCGATGCGGATGAGTTTTTTGATGCCCTATGGGCTATGACCTTCCTTTCTTTTTTATTTTTAACTGTACATAGTTTTTAATTTAATTATTATTATTCTACTAAGTTTTGTGTATGCAAATAAATAATAGAAGTAATGTGTAGTGTCTTTATATGTAAAAATAATATATAAACAGTACATACTTAAAATTTGGTGGCTTATTTTCAATTTTGGTGGCGAAAATCGCCACCAAAGCCACCAAAATTGAGCCACCAAAATTGAAACCAGGCATAAAAAAAATCTTAAAAAATATAGTTATTAAGATACAATAGAATAAATATCACTGATAAATAAGTTACCCAAATCACTACCTTACAATACGTAGCTTACTATTAAAACACTTAAAAATCACCAGCAAATCGATCCACCAAAATTGAAAAAATCTTGTCCCCTGCAGTTCGACCCAAGATGATACTTACGTTATTGGCGAGAAATCATAGCACTAAGCACACATCTGTTACGCGCAACTACCCGCGTACGACTGTGAAATACAGAATATAAAACGCGATTGATCGCACACGCACAAATCTTCATGCTAATGTAAATTGAAAAAGTGCTACCAAAATTATGATTTTTGCTAGGACAAACTTGAATCGAGTATCCTGTGCTTTTAAATTCAATTTTATAATATGGTTTAGTTGTTTTTAGATAGTGTGTCTTATGCATATACCAATGAAAAGATTTGTTTTTTACTTCACTTTAAATTGTTACTTTGGTAAATACATTTATATCAAAAAATGGAGCTAGGACAAGCCACCAAACTTGAATTTTAAAGTTATTTATATTTCCTAGCTTCCATAGGTAAGCCTATTTAAAAAAAAAAATGTGGCCCTAATTAGAATAAGTTAAGTAGTTCACTATAAAAAAATATGAGAAACATCCCATCATTTTACACCATGATTCTCAACGTGGACACGTAAAATTTGCGCCTGGGATATTCACCCATATGTACTTTCTAAGTTTATCTTGGACATCACTGATATCAGTGATGGAAAACATCGTGAGAAAACCTGGACTTACTATTAATATAATCTGGAATTGCCAATCCGTCTTAAGCAGAGTGGTGATCAATGCTCGTGCCTTCTTGGTCTCGTAGAAGAGCCCTGCAGTGGGACAATAATAGGCTGATATTTTTAGTATTATGTATTACTAGTTTCTGCCCGTGTCTTCGTCCGCGTCAAATTTGATATATATCCCACGGGAACCGTACATTTTTCCGGGATAAAAATTATCATATGTATGTGTTTTTCTATACTACAACCTATTTCAGTGCAAAATTTCAACCAGATTCGTTCAGCCGTTTAAGCGTGAAAGAGTTACAAACAGCCATCTATCCATCCATCCTCACAAACTTTCAAACTCGTAATATTAGTAGGACGGATAGTAGGATACAAGGTAGCCTATATCTCCAAGGTCTAATCCATCTCTGTACAAAATTTCATCAAAATCGATTCAGCGGTTTAGGCGTGAAAGCTTATCAGACAAACAGCGCTCCTACCGCATTTACAATATTAAAATTATGCTTGTAACATCAAGCAGTATCCCCCAACACCTACGCATTTACTTCCAACTTTAAATACATAAAACTTTCATCTACGCAAACTCTCGAGAAATTCAAACTGGAGCTGTAACATAAAGTGAGCATACACGAAGGTTAATTCTGTAATATATTGTCAGTACCCGGGCACGTAACAGCTACGGCACATGGGCGTAAATTATCCCTTTTAAGGAAACTAATCTTGAGACGTAAGTTGTACGGTGATAGGGAGCGTGTGTAGTTAACCTTTTGAAACAATCTAAGGGTAAAACTGTCTACGGTATTCTTTTTGAAAATTTGGAAGCAATTTTTGCTTTACTTTATTATTACGTACGTGAACTCACGCCGTTTTCCTATGGGGGTAGATAGCAAGTACAGAACGCCACCTGCTTTGATCCTTACATACTGATCGTTCACGTTCATACATCTAGTCATTCAAGAACGCCGGTAACGAGTACTGCGCGCTCGACCTTTCTGAAGAACCTCACCAATAAGGTCAGTGTAGGTCTTTCTAGGGCGTTCCCTACCGGCGTTGCAACTCATATCTCCCATATAAATTCTTTTTGATAGTCGCCTCTCACTCATCCTCTCAACATGACCGAACCACATTATTATTACTAGTACTAGTAGTAAAGTACTCTGACTGTCTCGTGATCCTGGCCTGAAACTGGTCCTGGGTTTGATTCTCAAGTCGGGCAAAAAGTCTTGCTGATTTTTCTATAAGGATTTTTTTTGTAATAGTCGGGGGTTTGAACGTGTGCCCGGTTGTTGGCAGTATATCAACCCCTTATTACATGGAACTTAAACATAATTAACAAACTTTGGGTTTCACCTCTGGCTAACTTATTTGGAGAACACAAACGTTATGTCGGAGTTTGGATTAGAGCCCGGTTAATGGCAATAGGCTCGCCCCCTATTGCATGGGACCTAAATATACCGGCGAACTGTGGGTGTACATTGGTACACCTCTACCTAACCCTTCGGGGAATACAGGCGTAATAGTATGTGTGTGTGTATTTTATTACTAGCGAACTATCTTTTTCATTTCACCCAATGTCACGTTTTTAGTTACTGCTCTGCTCCCATGTGTCGTAGCGTGATGTTATATTGTAGCCTATGTTAAACAGGGATAATGTAGCATTTTAATAGTGAAAGAATTTTTTGTATCAAAAATTCAAAAAATTCAAAATTCAAAGCATTTATTTCAATTAGACCATGTACAGGCACTTTTGAATTGTCAAGAATAATATGTATAATGTTATCGGGTCAGTAGTTAGTAAAAAAAAAGCGTAGAAGTCGCAGGCAGAAGCTGGAACTAAAAAAAAAAAAAAAAAAAAATATACCATCACGCCTGTATTCCCCGAAGGGTAAGCTGGAACTCAATAAATTAAGTCTGAAATTGCCAATCCGCCTTGAACAGGCGTGGTGATCAATGTTCGTAACTTCTCTATATGGGAAAAGGTCTGGAAATAATGATTACCCAGAAATTTCATTTGGAATAAAATATTTAACTCACAGTTTCCCGGAAAAAGCTAAGCAAACAATAAATGTGAAAAATTTTCCTGGATTTAGTTGAAATGATAACAGAGTCTATTTATTTTGTTATAATGCTTAACCACGCTATATAATACACTAACAACTAGACTCGTTAGCCGAGCGGTCCTAAGCGCGACTGCTATGCTAGAGGTCTTGGGTTCGATTCACAGGTCGAGTGGAGTGTTATTGGGTTTTTCTATGAAATTCTCAGTAGCAGCTCAGATTTAGGTTTTTGATCGATTAATGTACAAAACATGGTACTTAAACCTACCGGCGAACTATGGGTGTACATTGGTACATATCTGCCTAACCCTTCGGAGAATACTGGCGTGATAGTATGGTGGTACAACCAGACCCAAAACAACCTGGTTATACAAATATTTGCTTCGTTTAGGAATCGAAGTCGCGACATGCAACACAGCAGCCAATCGCTCATCCACTAAACCAACCATGTCATCAAATGATATGTTTTTATTTCTTACGTCTTTGTCTTTGGTTACCGGCGAACTGTGGGTAACCTCTGCCTAACCCTTCGAGGAATATAGGCGTGACGGTATGTTGTTATTGGTGTAATTTTAATCTATGGTGTAACTATAGTTGTGGAACCAGTTCATAAAACTGAAAATACAAGGCATGTTTCTACCATAACCTTAGAATTATTTCAAGGTATCCTGTGACGTCATACATACACAAACTCACACCTTTTTCCCATGAGGGTAGGCAGAAGTGACGTTAGTACAAGTTAAATTTAACAAATAAAATAAGAACTCCAAATATGAATGTAGGTACCTTTCCCCGTATCATTCTTGGCACAATGCTCAAATTTCTTGGCCTTTATCCAGTTTCTTTTACATGGCAATGGAAGATAGGGGGAGAAATTAAACGCTCATTTACTTTAGGCTCTTAATTCATTATAGTTATTTTGTAACTTATATAGGATGTAAAAAAACACATCATATTGCCATTAATTACTCATTCTATCAATCTTTTTGAAGTGAAAACTTTTTTAGCGGCGTTGTACACTTTTGTTGTAATGGGTAAAAAATGTTAATTTCGCGTCAGGACACATGACCTGATCGAAAATTCGTAAGATTCTCGATCATGTCACGTGTCCTGACGCGAATTGTCATGTTTGTGTACGATAGCGCAATAAATAAATATTGTATTCTACCACATAAATGATAGTACTTTTATACTGATAATTAAAGCAATTCGTGCGAAATTATTCCCTAACCATTCCAAAATATAAAAAATGCACAACGTTAATATTCAAGTTTTCACTTCTGCCGGCACTCCCGGAGTGCAACCCGTCGTTTTTTTTCTGTTTATCGATCCATTCGTATTAAATATTGTACAACCAGTATTGAGCAACCTGTACAGCTCTATCATTGGTCACGTGAACATCTTAGATGGTGCAGGTGGTTGAGCACGATGGGTGACTCAAACTCAATTCTATCCATCAAAGTAAGTAACATTGAGCAAAAATTATTGCTGCTTTAACGACTTTTACTTTTTGGTGTATTTTTTTTGTGGTTGTGCGCAATGTAACGCACTCAAAATGTAATGCTTATGGATGCATACAACAGTACAGGACTAACAATTACAGCTACATAAGACATTTTAACTTTGTCTCTGAGATTTCAACGCATTTGCAACGCCTCTGGTATTGCAGATGGCTATAGACATCGGTCACCACTTAACATCAGATGGGCAGTAGGCTTGTTTGCCATCCAATAATACAAAAAAAAACAAAAAAGAACATAGTTTATACGTTTCGGCTTCATTAAGTGTATTTTTGCACTTGATACATCTACAGTACCAGTTATTACTCTCAGGGGTAAGCATACTTCTGAAAACAAGAAACGTTTGAGTGCAGAAAGCTTAATAATGTTCATTTTAAGTACTGCTAAAGCCTTTGTGCCTTTCTCTTGGGGAGCTATTAGTTGAGGATTCTTCTTCTTGTAAGATGAGTGCCATAATAACTGCTCAACGGTTTAAATCTGTTGTAATGCAATAATTGTTGTTCATTTTCTTATTTAAAACTCTGTATTCTGCACGCGATTTGAACCGCGTGTTTTTTTATTTCTGCTTCTTACGTTTAGGGACACTGCTCTGTTCCCCTGTGCCAAAGCGTGATGTTATAAAGCTTATACTATTCCTCATGAATCTAGATATGATATACAAAAAGAACTTATTCAATCCGACTAGTAGTTCCAGAGATTAACGCATTTACACAAACAAACAAACAAAAATAAAAAAGATAAAGTCTTTAGTTTTAAAACGTTTTAAGTTTTTTTTTTATCCGCCGTAAGTTATACATCTTTGGTTACAGCTCCGCTCCCATGTGCCGTAGAGTGATGTTATATAGCCTTTACTATTTCTCGTGAATCTGGCTATCATATACAAAGAAAAGATTTTTCAATTAGGCTGAAAGTTCCAGATATTAGCGCATTTAAACAAACAAATATACTCTTCAGCTTTATTATAAAAGTATAGATACATAGATAGATAAGAAAATAGCCAGTATTAAGGTTATTCACCCCATATTCGGAATAAGAAACATTTGCTTTTAGCTGATTGTGAACATGATAGATTGTGATTTATAGTTCTCCAAGATATGTGATGACCAGAACGTTCTGTGATAACTCACTCTAACTTAGAGTGGGTGTAATTATTTCGGTACTGAAATTCAATTTGTTAGTTCTATACAATTTTAGTAAAACACACATACATATATACCATCACGCTTGTATTCCCCGAAGAGTGAGGCAGAGGTGTACCAATGGTGTTTATTGGTACACAAAGTTTGCCGGTATATTTAGGTTCCATGTAATAGAGGGCGAGCATATTGACATTAACCGGGCACAAATCCAAACTTCGAGCTGCTACTAAGAATTTCATAGAAAAACCCAAAAAACACTTTTTGCTTGATCTGGGAATCGAACCCAGGACCTCTAGCGAAGCAGTCGTGTTTGGGACCACTAGGCTAACGAGGCACTTCTGCCTAACCCCTCGGGGAATACAGGCGTGATTGTATGTATGGAACCATACATTTATTCGAGATAAAAAAATATTCTATGTGTAGTTTAACACTACACTCTATATCAGTGCTAAATTTCATCCAGATCCGTTCAGTCATTCAAGTGTCAAAGAGTAACAAACATCCATCCATCCATCCATCCTCACAAACTCTCACATTTATAACATTAGTAGGATAAATAAAACCGACAAAACATTTTCAAAGCAAAATTCAAGCAATTTTTAAAAGCCGTATAAACTTACCCTTCCACGATGAATCAAAATGCTACCTACACAAAGTTAGGACATAAATTTAACGAGTAGAACAAGATACTACGACTTATTGCCTGACATTTATGAGAGTTAATAACTTGAAGTCAGATAACAGTCAAATTTCCACGAAAATTTAGGCATGTAGGTGTTTCTCTTTGAAGCTATAAAAGTTTAAATTATGTTTTGGTATTTAGTCGAAAAGTATTTTGTTTCTAACTGCCCCGTTGGTCTCGTGGTCGTAAGCACGACTTGAGCATGGGGTCCTGGGTTCGATTCCCAGGTCGAGCAAAAAGTGTTATTGGGTTTTTCTATGAAATTCTCAGTAGCAGCTCGGAGTTAGGATTTGTGCCCGGTTAATGGCAAAAGGCTCGCCCCCTATTACATGGAACCGAAACATACAGGCGAACTGCGGGTGTACTTTGGTACACCTCTGCCTAACGCTTCAGGGAATACAGGCGTGATGGTATATGTATGTGTATAAATTATTTCTTGTATTATTATATTATTGTCTTTGTGGTTATTCAAAAGTTTAAATTATGTTTTGTTAACATGTTTGAGACATGATATCATAGTTCAAATTTAGAAAATTCTATGTTACTTCCAATTCAACTTATGTTCGAATCGTAAAACCGACTGAATCCATTCGAAACTTGTTTCTTGACTTTAGAATTTTCCTTTTCAAATACTTGAAAAATATATACTTTAGAATTGTAGCAGCATTCCTAGAAAAGGATTGCATCAATAACATTTCTGTAGTAAAGCAAAATGTTAACAGCAAACACATCAAAGGCAGCGCAAAGAAACTTTTGATACCCAATTTCGAAAGTACTTTTTCTTGTTAGTGAACCGTGTCGGTGACGACGAGCCATGAGATTTGCGACTTTATCATTGCAGTTGAAAGTTAAATTTGAGTTGGAGTACGTGAAGGTTAAGGTTGGTATTTTCAGATGTAGTAAGAAGATAGAGAAAGAAACTACAACTTAATAGTTAGACTGAATTAAACACAGACAGCACACAGCAATGGTGCGCCTCCTAGAGGCGAATACCGTAGACACGGGTCTGTGGACGGTGAGCAATGGGTAGCTCACCGTCCGTAAGTTTACTAACGACAGACCGTGTCGACGGCGCGTTCATGTTCGGCGCACACAGAGATGTCAGCAGTTGGAAGGGGCCACTAAGGGCCAATGCCTGCCGGGGCTGCGGGTTGTTCGAAAGAGATACCGCGCCCCCGTACCGCAAAGGGCACACGAGGGAACATAGATGGTTTTTAGTCAGTAAAAGTCTGACACTCCCTCCCGTCCCGCCCAGGGCGGGGGGGGGGGGGTCATTTGATGATTTCCCATCTCTAAAAAAAAAAGGCATACACAGCACACTCTGGCATAGCACACACACATACACACAGTGAACAGAGAAAGATAAAAGAGAGAAGCAGAGATAGAGCAGACGGCCATTGGGGTCGTAAGGCTCTTGAAGTAGTGTGGAAAGGTCCCAAACGAGATGTCCCTCACGACCTGGTAAACAAAGGTCACGGAAAATCGCTAGATATGGGCAGCGTACGACCAGTCAGTATGCTATCTTTAGGGGAGGCCTAGGTATATCCAGCAGTGGACGTCGTTCGGCTGATATGATGATGATGAAAGATAAAAACACTCTTATGGTCATCGGTTATAAGCACCGCACTGACAAGGCCCAGTCAATCGCCACGAGAAATCCAACCGTTAGCTGCCAGCACACCACTCGCGAGGCGTCACCTTTTTTATCTTATCACATACACACCTGTATCACGCCTTTATTGCCCAAAGGGTTAGGCAGAGGTGTACCAATGTGCACCTACAGTCTGCCGGTATGTTTATGTCCCCAATTAATAGGAGGCACAAATCCTAACTCCGTGCTGCTACTGAGAGTTTTATAGAAAAACCCTAAATTCATTGCTCGACTTGGGAATAAAACCAGGATACCTAGCGTAGCAGTCGCACTTAGAACCATTAGGCTAACGAGGCAGTCACTAAATTCACTACCTATACTAGAAATCGTTGCAATAGATTCAGTAGCCGATTCTTACCAAACTAATTTCAGACATTGTATTACCAGATAGGGCGTTTGGTAAAAGAAAGTCTTTCATTTTTATTATCACACTTAAGCTTTTCCCATCATAAAATGATGGTGCTTACAATGTGAGACGTGTGATAACACTGTGTGGGAAGGATTATAAGATTGTGATTTGACGGTTTATACTTTTTATATTTTTTCGCCACTCTCGGCTCATAAACACAAGCGTAAACTAACGGGTCACTTTGTTACAAATTAAACTTAATTAAATAATTTAAGCTTATATGTATACGTATGTATACTTTGTATGGGTGTAAAAATACACTTAACGTAGTTGTTAGTCATCTATTATTTCCGTCGTTGAAGATTAAAATTAAAACACTTTTTGTTTTTTTTAATCAAAACTAGTTTTAAATGGTCTGGCTAAACTTTGAACACCCCTATGGCCCCTAACTATACTGTCGGATGCATAATGTTTACTTTGTGCGTTTTCACAAACAATGGTTTTTACACCAAAAATAAAAAAATCGCTTACCACCAAAAAATTTTGCTCAACTTTACTTAGTTTGATGGAGCGTATGCGTAATTAAATGCTATGTGATGTATCTTTTTACAACTCATATATCTCCCGCTTCTTAGATTCAGATCGCAGTTTTAATGGCCACGCAATGCGGGTAGGCATGTCTCCATTCATTTCTAGAAAATCTATTCAGAGATTTACATTTTTATAACTTTCAGTATCAAAAAATAAATACGTTGCAATATAACTTTTATACTGTGTGTTTTATGGTTTTCTTTACTTTGTTTTTATTAAGTTAAATACTTGGAGATTGTGGTAAAAAGTTATTCGATCTTTGCGATGAGAAAGGGCATTCGTTCGTTATTATTTATTCAGCCAATACTGAAATTTTTTTGGAGATATAAAAATAAATTTGAGTTTTCAAGTAACTAAGATTAGAGCTTTGATTTGAAAATAAATATATAATTAGTTTTATAAGTATGTCAATGGTATGTCAATAGAAGATGATGAACCTGAAATCGTTTTTTTATTATATGACAAACTACCTCAGCCCGCGGCTTCGCTTACGTGGTCAGCTGTTACTTTGGGTTTTCCTTTTTTTTCTAAATTACACGGGTATTAACAAAAGGCAATCGAGTCATTTCTGAGTTTTTGCGAAACTAACGCCCGCCAATTGATTTATAATCATACTAATATAAAGCGGAAGAAACTCTCTGTCTGTTTGTCTGTTGTGCTGTTACGACTAAATGACTGTATCGTTTTTAATAAAATTTGGTACGGGATAAGCTTGTTTATTGGCTACTTTTTCGCCGACTTCGTACTGAATTTGCGAGAGAAAAGTCAGTTATTTATATAGATAGTTAGATAACCCAGATAGATATAGATAGTTAGAACTGCCTCGTTAGCCTAGTGGTCCTAAGCATGACTGCTACGCTAGAGGTCCTGGGTTCGATTCCCAGGTCGAGCAAAAAGTGTTAATGGGTTTTTCTGTGAAATTCTCAGTAGCTGCTCGGAGTTTGGATTTGTGCCCGGTTAATGGCAATAGGCTCGCCCCCTATTACATAGGACCTAAATACACCGGCGAACTGTGGGTGAACCTTGGTACACCTCTGCCTAACCCTTCGGGGAATACAGGCGTGATGGTATGTATAGATAGATAGACAGTGCTTTCAGTGTAAACCAGCCGTAACTAGTAGCTGTTAAACTCTAGTAGGTGGCTTACTTCCAATACCTCGTTTTTCTTCTACAGTAGCCGAGTAATTAAAGAAAAACTTACCTAACTTACCTACCCTTACCGCGGGCTTGTTTTAAATCAAGCGAGAAAACTCTCGCGCTGAAAGTAAAGCAAAAGTTTATATAAGAAGCAAGTTTGTATTTTTTAAGGATTTTTTAAAAGTGTTGTTTTTAATTATTTTGTTTTTTGTTTTTGGTGGTTAATTGAGTGTAATACCTGCCTGTTGGTTTCGTAGTACGGTGAGGGTCGGGTCCTGGCTTTGATTCCCAGGTCGGGCAATTTGTTGTTGGATGTTCAGGAATCGTCAGGAATTTCTCAATAGAAGTAGCAGTTAAAGTAGTGGTTGAGCCGTTTCAGAGATTAGCCGGATCAAACAGACAGAAAGGCATAATTTTGAAATATTGGTGGTTTGGTTAAAAATTTTTTTTTCGTGAATCTTTTAGTGCTAAAAACTATCTATAAGTACTAATATTATAAGAGGTAAGATTTTGTTGTTTGTTTGATTATTTGTAACGAATAAGCTCCGAAACTGCTGGACCGATTTTAATTTTTTTTTCTCCAATAGTAGCTACAGTATTTCTGAGTAACATAGGCTATATAAAATCACGCTACGCCTGACAAGAGCAGAGTAGTAATCAAAAACGTTACTTAACAAGGGTGAAATAAATCGGCAGAAGCTTATAAACAAATTAGTGATCCGTCAGAAAACTCGCTAGTTATCAGATACTACATAGAACTGGTGAACCTGAGATCCTAGTAGTATCTGGCCCGCAAATGTCCGTTTTTTAAAACACGTTCCGTACCCATTATACAAGATGTCTTGAAACCTCATAACTCCACTTTAATACACCACTTTGCGCAATTTTACTGCCCTCTTACTCCCCATTTAACGTTACCTTAATTGCCACTTAGTTTAGGCTTACATATTGTTATTGTCGCTTTTAAAGTGCATTTGTGACAGTAATAACGTAGATAGTGGAGACTAAGGGTAGTTTGTTGTAGGTTATAATCCGTGTGGCTTTTTTAGCTTAAAGAATAAGTGCACTTATGATGTAATAACATCAAGCACATTGCATGTACATTTTTGAAAAGATATATGCGCTCCTGATGTGTCGTACTCACCTTGAATGTTTAAAAATTATTGCAATCTATTGTTGATCACCATCACGCCTGTACTCCCCGTAGGGTTAGGCAGAGGTGTACCAATGTCCACTTACAGTTCACCGGTATGTTTTTTAGGTCCCATGAAATAGGGGACGAGCCTATTGCCATTAACCCGGCACAAATTTAAACTGCTACTGAGAATTTCATAGAAAAAGCCAATAACACTTTTTGCTCGACCTGGGAATCGAACCCAAGACCTCTAGCGTAGCAGTCGCGTTTATAACCACTAGGCCAATGAGGCAGGAGAATTCGGGTAGTTTCTTGTAGCTTTTAATCCGCGTGGCTTTTTAAAGTTAAAGAAAATGTGCACTTATGATGTTATTGCACATATTTTTAACCCCCGACTCATAAAGAGGGGTTTTATAAGTATGACGTGTCTGTGTGCCTGTCTGTGGCACCGTAGCTCTTAAACAGATAAACCAATTTGAATGCAGTTTCTTTAATTTGAAAGCAAATTTCTTACCGATGGTTCTTAGATATGTTTTATCAAAATCGGTTCAGCCGTTTTAGTGTTATCAGCTCTTTTATTAGCTGCGGTAAGGATCTTTAATCTTCTGTCGGGGGATACATTTCTTTTTTATTACTTGTTGAGTTGAAAAGATATGTGCGCTGCTGGTGGGTCACATTCACCTTGTATGTTGTTTGTTTTGTTAAGTTTTAATTTTAGTTTTTACTTTTAAGTTAATACCTACTATGTTGCTGTGCCCTACCAGGGTCCATAATTGTACTTTAGCTATAAGCCTATTGTAACATCTTTATGCACATTATGGAATGCAAATAAACTAATATGAATATTAATAATGAATAAAATGATACCAGCTTATTGTTGACGTATTGCCAGCGAAAGGCATCTTCTAATTCAGAGAAGGCACCATCATTTTTTAAATAGTAATTAACTGAAAAGTTCTTAAGAGCATTTTTACGACGGCATTGAAAACCAACAATTTTTGGGTGAGTTTAAAAGTTTTATTAGTAGGTAATTAATTATTTTATGGTTAAGCTGAGATTCAACATCATCATGTTTTGTCTCTGCGTCACCCTAAGGTAGACTGGTAGAAAATGCCTAAGGCATTAAGTCCGCCTTTGTACGGTGTATTTTTACATTTGTGCATAAAGTTTAATAAATAAATAAATAAATAAACATCATAGATAAAAGAAAGGATTCATAATTAGTTGGTCATGACGATGATAATAACAATCAACTTCTGATTTAGCAATTTTAATTATAGGTCCATATTAGGACGCAGAAACTCTCAATAAATAATTATTGATAAATTAAAAATGGCTGCCAAACAAAGGAACTTATCATGCCATTTCACTCGTACACTACAGTGAGCGAGTGAGATAGGGAGTGATAACCATCGATATTTTCAACCCGATATGTTTTGAAAAATATCAAAATCCAAATATTTATTGTCTCGTGAAATGATAAGTTACTTCGTTATGATCTGTATACTGTTATCGTTTTCATAATAATTTCGTAAATATTTTATAATAAATGAAAAATACCTCCATTAAGGTTTTAATAAATTTTAATAAAATTTAAGTGTATCCCTTTTTTAAAAGTAATGAATGCTCATCAAAACATCGCCTTAAGCTTTCCGATGGTACATTAGCTTTTGCCCGCGAGCTTTTGCCTGCGAGCTTTTGCCCGCAACTTTTTCCGCGTAAATGTTGGTTATCGCGGACGCAGTCGAAGTTGCAGGAAAGAATGTAGCCTTTGTCCTTCTTTGGGATTCAACCTCGTACAAATTTCATTAAAATTGGTTTAGTGGTTTAGTCGTGAAAGCGTAAAAGACACATTATATATAGAGTTATTTTCGCATTTTCAATATTAGAATGGATTAAACAATTGTAATTTGATGTAATTCTGCCAAAATGAGCCATCCAACGTCAATTTTTTTTCCATATTTCGTATTAATTGTGCTAATTTTTTATGTTAATATCTGATAAATATGAAGTCTGTTAAAAGATTTAATGTAGTCACATGGATTTATTAATTGATCGATTGTGAGTTAGTTACTTTTGGCAAAAGTAATTGATTTCGGTGAAGATTGTTCACTGAAATCAGAGAGTGAGAGATCCAGTCCTAAAAAAAAACTGAAATTGTGAACTAGTGCAGTGATCAGTCTCTTCTCTGTATGAGAAGAAGCCTTTGCTTTGCAATGGTACAATAATTGGTTGATATTGGTCCTTCTCTAAATCTTTGGGGGACGCCTACATCCTGCAGCTGATATGATGACGATGAATAAATGTACTAAATATCAAGTAGACATCCATCATAACGGACTTATTATATTTTGAAAAATCAAACGTCTTTTAAACAACTTTCCCATGGAGAGAACTAGTATATGATTGACACATCTATTGGCTTAAAGCCAGCAAGTCTATCAAAAATATTATTACAAACTCAGCAATGGATATAACATTCTAGCTCTTAAAGCAATAGAAATAAGGAGCATAAGAGACGCAAGAATAACTTTGTAGGAACTCGATTTAGCAAAGTAACAATTCGCTTCGGCGGATCGATTTTTGGGGACTGTCTAGGAACGATAAAATTTATTATTTATTGATATAATTTATGCAGTCAAAATAAACAGGGTGGAAGATCGACGCCAACCTGGTTATCTTAGATTCAGTACATGATTCTAGAAATCTAAACCACCTAGAGAAGAAATATGTCATCGGTTTTTAGAGAGGAAAAAACAGCTGTTTTATACATTTTGCTCTTATTACGCTTTAAATACCCAGTTATCAGTAATTGAGTTGTGGAGTTCAAACAGGCATTCGCTCCATGCAAAATACTGGTATTCAGTTGCATACGGATAGACTAGAAGCCGACCCCAACATAGTAAAGAAAGCGCTAGGCAGATGATAAGAAACTGTTCTTTTGAATGAAACAGCTGATTTTAAAATGGCAAATGGCTCTTCTTCACCTTGTATAGATAGATAGGTACATATAATAATAATACTAGTTTATAATGTCCCACTACAGGGCACTCGTCTCTTCTTATACAGAGAAGGCACGAGTATTGATCACCACGCTTGCTCAAGGCAAATTGTCGATAACAGACTACTTTTAGTTCAAAATCACTGCTTTCAGGCTGACTTATAATTCACTGTATATATTTCATTGGACCATCAAAGTTAAAACTAAAATAACTGCTTTCAAAGATTTTCAAGGTAAACTTACCTAGAAAGTACATAAATGAATTGAAACAGTTAGACTGGTACTTTAACCTTAACCACTGCGCCATCACGACTTACTTATAACCCTACCTACCACCTATCATGCAAATATTGGATTCATCTTTATCATCTTTATACTTTGTCATAAAGGAAGCGGAAAATAAGAAGCGTCAGGTCGAAAATGCGACGTCATGGTGAGATAAGAGTGTTCACACATGAGAAGCTGAAATAGATTACCTATACATTTTCTACCACTGTAGCAAATGTGTAGAAATGTATGGGGTAGTTATAATTAAGTAATTTAGTACCTGTTAGCCTCCTCCAGTGATCCTAAGTGCGATTGCTACGCTAGAGGTCTTGGGTTTAATTCCCAGGTCGAGCAAAAGTGTTATTAGGGTTTTCTATGAAATTTTGTTTAGGTGCCCTGTAATATTAAATTGTAATGTAAAATTAAATTGCCTATTATAGGGCACCTAAACATACCAATTGTGGTATTATCTTTTAGGTATGGGCGACCTAAAAGATAATAGTACTTTCTTTAATCTCCTCATCAAACGCATTAATAGTGAATCTTAAAGAATTAATGATAACTGCCTCTTTAACCTAGTGGTATTAAGCGTGACTGCTACGGTCTTGGGTTCGATTCAATTCGATTCCCAGGTCAAATTGGGTGTTATTGGGCTCGCCCCCTATGACATGGAACTTAAACATACCGCGGCAAACTGTGACTGTACGTTGGCATACCTCTGCCTAACCCTTCGGGGAGTACAGGCGTGATAGTTTGTTATTTATGAGAGGGACAGCGCGCACGCAGTCCCTCACTACCAAAAATTGTGCGCCCGAGTTATCCACAAAAGGGATAATCGCAGGGGTCAGCCTATCCGCAGTGCAATGGAGGCCTCGCCCTGGGGGAACCACCTACATGATCATGGAGTCCCCAACGCCAGGTAAGTATGAATGTAATACTGACCGGCGCGAGGGTCATTCAACGGCGGAGAATCTTGACACCGCGATTCAGAAAAGGGGCCGAATTGTACAACGCCATCTAGTTTCAACTTCGGTACTGAACTGCGAGTTAGGGTTGGGGTTCGGGGGTGAGTGAGAGAGAGAATAATAAACATGGTATAGATACTTATACATAGATACTTGGTACGTTTATTGGGAGCGTAAGTCTGTATGAATATGCTGATCAAATCAATGATAACAGTGAAATTGTAAATGCATAGGTAGTCTTTTCTACTCATATGACTTAGTATTATTTGTAATATTGGAAGTTCCATAATTAAAGCAAGATTTGAATTTAGTAGAAAACAGAGATTTTAGTCTTTTCGTTGTTGAATTGAATTGAATCATAAAGCACATAGAATAGGGATATTTATGGAATAACTTTGCTAGCACATACGCACTCTTTCTTCTACCATTTTGCTTGAATGTGGCTGAATTTTGTTTAATGCAGCGTTTAATTTCGCCTTGTAATGCACGAGTTTTGGTGAGCTTATGGACGTAGACCTTTGACTTCAAATAACCCTACAAAAATAAAACTAATAGTGTTAAATCACACGATCTAGGAGGCCAATACTAATCATCAAACCAAGAAAGTACACGACCAGGAAAATGTCTCATGCACTAATTGAATTGTAATTAATGATTGGAAACCGTTTGTTGTATTGTGTAACGCCCCATTTTTACCCACCGCAAAACTCTCAGCTGCCAATTTAAGTGTTTTTAACCATTTGACAAATTCAAATTCAATGTTGCGGTAATTTTGGATGACCCTACATAATATGTATGTAAATAAAAATTATTTAACAATAAAATATTATTCGAATAGCCGTATCCTATATCCAGATCTGAAATTTCATATCTATAATATCCTTCATGAAAAATCCGCTATCAAGTAAGACTTGATGATCTGATTAATCCCATTCTACCTCTGACACAAGAATTCTCTTTTCAAAAGTTGTACCCGTCAAAAGTAAAAGACGTTATTATTCAAATATTCAATTCCGTTCATTTCTTAAAATTCTTCTTTTTGTATTCAATTGAGGAATATTTGTTGAATAAATTACATTTTGATTTCCACTGAAGATTGCGTTGACTCTGTCGACGTTAGCACTTTTTTTGCTCCATTTTTGGTCTGTGGTTAGCAGATATTTCAAAATGAGAATGGCGGTTTTTAGGGTACCGTTAACCAAAGGATGTCAAACCGGACTATATTATTATAATATATATATATACCATCACGCCTGTATTCCCCGAAGGGTTAGGCAGAAGTGTACCAATGTACACCCTCAGTTCGCAGGTATATTTAGGTCCCATGTAATAGGGGGCGAGCCTATTGCCATTAACCGGGCACAAATACAAACTCCGAGCTGCTATTGAGAATTTCACATAAGAACCCAATAACACTTTTTGCTCGACCTGGGAATCGAACCTGTGACCCCTTGCACAGCAGACGCACTTGCGACCACGAGACCAACGGGGCAGTAAATAATTCTGCTATTAATGTTTTAAATTTAATTTGGGATTGGTTTGCTCTTGACTCTAGTCAAGGCCAGAGGTGACAGAGACAAAATCGAGGATTGAGTGAGCTTACCCAAAAAAAGCCAGTTCACTTTAGCTTGAAGATTAGGGTTTTATGCGTTCGGAAATACAAGAGAGGTAGAGAGTTCCACTTCTTCGTTGTACGCATTAAAAAAACGTTTGGAAACGCTTAGTGCGAATTGGCTGAATAGCAACAGGGCAGGGATGGTAATTAATTTGACCTACAGTGGTACAGAACCCCTAGTGTGGCACCCGACTCGCGCCAGACTGGTTTCAAATCGACTTAAGCTTGGTACTGTGATATTTTTTTCAACGATCGGATTTGAAAGACGATTTCTTTATTGTTTAATGGACTAAAAAATATACCATCAGTTTTTACTCAATTTTCAATCATCATTTCTTGCAACATCACTTTTTTGACACTTTTGAGCTTAGTAAAAATAATATTCTCTTTATTCATGGCGGACTATCTTTATGGACACTAGCCAAATATGCAAAGTTGAAGTCAATTGTTTTTTTAATGAAACCATTAAAAGGCACTTTTGAAGCTCATCTACAAGAAAAAAAATAGAAATGATTGTAGTTGCTCCTTTTAAAAGGTCGTATGGAGAAGAATGGGTAAGAAAATTCATATCTACGTACTCTTTGAAAATCGCAGAAGATAATAATCATTATAGTGCACAAGTATGTGCACAAACACAGGTGCAGTCTCTTATCACTCATACTCATAGTCCGATTAGACAACGGCTTTACATGCGACAAAGCGGTCTCATATCACCAACTTCCGTTCTGCTACTAAGAAATTTCTAATGAAAAACCCAATAACACTTTGCCCGACTTTGGTAATCAAACCCAGGAACATTACCCTTACGACCACGAGACCAACAAGGCAGAACGGATGGGTTCAATTGTACAAGTTTTGATTACTTTGATATCCCGTTCGTTTGAATCTGTAATAATTATAAGCAAATTCTCGGTTCCCTCACAGCTAAATGGATACGATAATAGACCGAAATAATCAAACCTAAGATAAAGGCATCATTAAGACACTGTCGTAGTTTCTTGGTCACGACTGCTACGCTAGAGGTCCTGGGTTCGATTCCCAGGTCGAGCAAAAATGTTATTGGGCTTGTATATGAAATTCTCAGTAACAGCTCGGAGTTTTGATTTGTGCCCGGTTAATGGCAATAGGCTCGCCCCCTATTACATGGGACCTAAAATACCGGCTAACTGTGGGTGTACATTGGTACACCTCTGGCTAACCCTTCGGGGAATACAGGCGTGATGTTCTATTTTTATATATTTTAGATTATTAACAGTAATAACTAGTGAACTGCCCGCGACTTCGTTTACTGCTTATTTCACCCGCCATAAGTAAGTCTGTGGTTAATGCTCCGCTCCCGTAGGTCGTAGCGTGATGTTATATGAAAGACTTTTTGAAATCGGTACACTAGTTTTTAGTTTATTCGTTACATACATACATACATACAAATCTTTCCTCTTTATAATATTAGTAGAGATACTGCTAGTACTTTAGATAGGTTAGTAATTGATGATGAACTAAAAATATTACGTCATTGTATGACTTTATAACATATAATTTTTTTACATCGCGAAGTTAAAATATCGTGAAAAAATCGTCCGTCTAAACAAATTTGCACCACGATCCATCAGCCAGACAAAAAAAGCAAAAAAATAAACAAATTATCCAAAACAACGTGTTTATCTTTTCCAAAAAGTTAATAATAAACACGAACTTAAACAATATAATTATGTTAATAGGATGTAAAAGCTTACAAAGGTCTTATTTAAATTCAGTCGTTAGTTTCGTCTTAATGTGTCAATTACAAACCTTATTACCTAAGCAATAACGCTTTGCCTTTAGGTACAGTCAGCAAAAGAGATAAGTAACCAGGGTCGCCTATTAGGTTCAAAGTTAAAAAAAACCGATAGAGGTTTTATCATAAAATTTATTTTTATTAATAGAAAATAAACAGTTTATTAATTAAATTAAATTTCATTTAAAAACGACCATCGGTTTAAAGGAAAACTTCAACTATATTAGACGGTCTGGTTAATTATCCCTTTTGTTGACAGTACATTGTAGTTAGGGAACCCACACACTAGAAAGTTTTGCAAAACAATTTTGAACTTGAAAGTCATTAGTGTGTTTCATTAAATATTTGACAATGTGGTAAATGTTTGGGATTAGATGACTAAGTATATAGTTTGGAAGTGAATTGAAAGTTATCTAAATATATATATAACTCAAAGGTGACTGACTGACTGACTGACTGACATAGTGAGATCACTATGTATCATGTTGATAGATATCAACGAACAGCCCAAACCACTGGACGGATCGGGCTGAAATTTGGCATGCAGGTAGATGTTATGACGTAGGTATCCGCTAAGAAGATTTTGATAAATTCCACTCCTAAGAGGATAAAAATAGGGGATGAAAGATAATACTTTTTAACGCGAGCGAAGCCGCGTGCAAAAGCTAGTTTGTATAAAAGTTGTTATTATTTTTCAAGTGAAAGTCAAATGAATCACATTGAAGCGAATGCCTCATTAGCCTAGTGGTCCTAAGCGCGACTGTTACGCTAGAGGTCTTAGGATCAATTTCCAGGTCGAGCAAAATGTTATGGGTTTTTCTATGAAATTCTAAGTAGCAGCTCGGAGTTAGGATTTGTGCCCGGTTACTGAACTGTGGGTGTACAAATGTACATCCACATTTCGACGGTATGTTTAAGTCCCATGTAAAAAGGGCGAGCCTATTGCCATTAATCGGGCACAAATCCTAACTCCGAGCTGCTACTGAGAATTTCATAGAAAAACCCATTAACACTTTTTGCTCAGCTTGGGAATCTTTAATTTCTAAAATAAGATGTAATGTACCTATACATAACTTATACCTATATATCTCGACTAGTGACCACAGTAGGTACATAAATAGAACTTGGACATAACAAATGACTAACATTAGGAACATGGGATCACTCTTTGAGAGGCAAACAGTAATCTGTCATGGCCGCTGCTTTTTCGGTAACCGACAATTTTGGTGTAGGTTTAACATAGGTGAAAGATTAAAATAATTGCCGAAAGTACAGTATTAAAATAGAGCAAAAAAAAACCCTATCATACGTTGTTTGATTTTTTGCTTCTTTATCTTTTTACTATAAACTTATATTTCCTATTGTACAGTTTTTGAAGAGTGTAAGTTCGAAATTCGAAAAAAAAAGACCTTATTTCTTGTATGGTAACTCCCTTTATTTTTTAACTTTATTACATTTTTGTTACTTGTACTATATGGACAATAGAAATTCACACTCTATGAAAATTTCAACCATCTACCTATTCAAGTTTACGCTGCCTGCCTACGACCGACTTCTTGACCGATTTTGTTTTGACAACCAGAATGGAGCATACCTACATATATGAATTCTAATATACCAACGCACACTGCCGACAAACATTCGGTCCCACAAATCTATGGATTTATAAAAATCGGCCCGATAATCGGAACTACAGAAAATCGGTCGTGGACTGAGAAGCCTATGAGAGACAGTCAGCTGACAGACGTTGACACCTTTTAGGTATAGAACCCTAAGAAGGACTAAATAAAGATCTATTACTTTGCGTAGGTGTTCCATACATAATTGTCGAGATATTTGCCAAATCGTGGTTGGAAGAAATTATCGTAAGTACCCTTGATGAGGAGTTATTAGTACTATCTATCAGTTTAATTAAAATTAATCTGTATTACAAAGAAGAGTGCCAAAAATTCAAACCTGTAGTGTATTTACTCTAGCTGGCATTTGACACAAATTAATATCTATCTCAGTCATTTTATTGTAAGACTAGCAAACCGCCCCGAGTTTGCACGACTGTAAAATTCGGATTTTTCCGATGCCTTTTCCAAAAAAAATCCTACTACTATTATAAAGGCGAAAGTTTGTATGTATGGATGGATGTTTGTTACTCTTTCACGCTTAAACGGCTGAATGGATCTGGATGAAATTTGGCACAAAGATAGATTATAGTCTGGAATAACACATAGGCTACTTTTTATCCCGGGAAAATGTACGGTACCCGTAGGATAACACATCAACTGTGACGCGGACGAAGTCGCGGGCAGAAGCTAGTCTTTTATAAAAACTTTGTCCAGGAAATTACGGATCCAAGTTGAAAAGAATCAGCCAGATCGGGCCAGTCGTTCTCAAGTTTTGTGCTTAGCAACAGAGTCAGCCCTTTATTTTTATTTGAATAGGTATACAGATACCATAATGAGGGTATCCTATCCCTTTTTTTATTTTTTATAGACGGGAAATCATCAAATAACTTCCCCCGCCCTGGGTGGGGCGGGAGGGAGTGTCAGACTTTTACTGACTAAAACCCGTCTATGTTCCTTCATGTGCCCTTTGCGTTCCGGGGGCGCGGTACCTCTATCGAACAACCCGCAGCCCCGGCGTATCTTACCCCTGAAGAGTAACTTATGGCTCAAAACATTAAAAAGGTTGACAAGAACTTCCCGTCTCCTAAATGTCAATAACAGTCTCTGTTCGAGAATTTTATTTAAATTCATATTTTTAATTGGTTACTGCTCTGATCCCGTGCATCGTAGCATGATGTTAAATAACTATTCCTCATGAACCTGCTATTATTTACAAACATATTTTTTCAATATGTTTAGCATTTGTAATGATTAGCAGTACCAACAAACAAAAACGTCAGCTTTATTAGATTCGTTTAGATAATCTACCAAATCGCAAATCCGCCTAGAGCAACGTGGTGATCTATCTTGGGTGCTTGTTGCTTGTGCGTGGAACAATAATAGCACTTCAGTACGTCGATTCTGTAAAATTCAGACATGAACTCGCTATTCACTCTCACTTCGCTTAAGGTTCGAAGGCGTCGAAGTGACGGTGGAATTACCGTATAGAATGCCACTTCTTACGTCATCTCATACTTTATCTGTTAAAATTTCCCCGTCAATTTAGTTCAACTTGCTGACACGCTCGCAAGAGTGGCGCTAGTGTAAATTCGAAATATCAACCGAGTTTTTAGAATGCCAATCAAGAAAGTCACAGCGGGTTCAGATTCGAAGTAAAACAAACTTCATAAAAAATTCAATCGAAATAAGAAAAAAAAAATACAAAAACAAAACAAAATAATATTTTGCTTGGCCGCATGTGATCAGTGTAAAACCCCCTTTGAACAATACATAGTGCTTTTGCCCAGTTCTGAACTTCAACATGGGAAATCATACGCTAGATCCTTGTTTAAGCAATTTACATTTCATTTATGTCTTTGACACAAAGCTGTTGGTAAAATAAACGTTTACTTTAGCTGGAAGAGGCACATTTCACATGATCCCTACCACTGGTTTCAATTACTCGAATGTTTCACGCCTGTATTCCCCGAAGTGTTAGGCAGAGGTATACCAATGTACACTCATAGTTCGCCGGTGTTTTTAATAGTGTTGTATTTTCGTTTAACTATCTCGTTGGTATCTATTGCGCCTGGGTTAAATTCCTAGGTAATGCGAAAAATGTTATTGAGTTTTTTATTAGGATTTTTTCAGTAGCTGCCCGTAGTTTGGAAGTTAGATGTGTGACACCCCCGTGTCTCATGAAGCATGTACAGCCGTTGGTCCCGGCTGTCATTTGCAGGTCTTTGACAGTCGAAACGGATAGTCAGAAGCTTGGAAGTCTGACAACCAGTCTAACCAGGATGTATCGTGGTGCCAAGTAAATGGGTTGTGGAGATCAGAGAGGCAGTGGATTAGCCGACCCTAACGTTGTTGGGAAAAGGTTAAGCAGATGATGATGATGCTATATTTATTCTGCGACTTTATTTGCATCCGCAATAACCGACATTTTTATTTTTACAAGACGCGACCGGCGAACTGTGGGTGTACATTGGTATACCTCTGCCTTACCCTTCGGGGAATACAGGCGTGATGGTATAAGACGCGGGTAAAATCTAGCCACAGTATAAAACCTATAAAAAATGTGCTTTTCTTTCTTCATTTTATAAGTACCTACCTACATTTCGTTTTTACTGCTTCAGAGCACTCTGAAAAAATTATGCCATAAAAGGGAAATAAGAACTGTATTTCGCTCGCGGCTCCTCACAGCTTTCTTCAGTTTATAGGTAAAATAATAATTATTACCTGCCTCGTTAGCTTCAGGTACCCAAACGCGACTGCTAGAGGTTTTGGGTTCGATTTCTAGGTCGAGCAAAAAGTATTATGGGTTCTTCTATGAAAGCTCGCCCCTATTACATGGGATCTAAACATAGCGAACTATGGGTGTACATTGGTACACCTCTGCCTAACCTTTCGGGAAATACAGGCGTGATAGTATGTTATGTGTGTTTGTATTATAGTTATTATTCTCCAAACACAATATTTAAGGGGTGACCAACACGTCTAATCGATAGAAGCAGATGTGCACTAAAAATAAAAAATAAATTGTTGATTTACTCTTAATAAAATAAAAAAAGGCAAAAAAAAGGCGAAAAAGGCAAGGAAAAAGGCGTGAGTTTATGTATGTGTATGTATGTATGTATGTAAAATAAAAAAAAAATACTATTCTTAAGTACCTACATTTTTTAATTTTCTTGGTAAAAAATATGTAAGGAGGTATTATTTATGATAATTACTAGCTTTTGACCTGCAGTATTTTGTTAAAAGCCCATTTAACGAACTATCTAGGACATTTAAAAATAGGACCAGTAGCCATTAGTCTAAAATATAGGATTACACAAAACGTTGCTTTTAAAAGATCTAGACTAATGTTTTGTTTAATAAACTAGAGGCAGAAATGAGTCTGACTTTATTTGAAACTAGTTTTTGCTCGCGACTTCGTCCGCCTATGTCAGACAATCAGTGACCGAATTTTTTAGTAGGAGAGAATGAAACATATGAATTCTATTATACAAATGCATACGATCTTTTGACGTGACTTTTTCAATTAATATCTATGTATTTTTTAAGTTTATTTTGGACATCACTGTCATCAGTGAAGAAAAACATCTTGAGGAAATACAATGAATATTATTCTGAAATCACCAATTCGCGTGGTGATCAATGCCTTCTCAGTATGAAAAGAGGCGACAATAATAAGTCGGTTTTATTATTATTATTATTTTAATTAAAGGTCACTTAGAGCATTATTTCGCAACCCGCGATAAACGTGGCTACATACTCGTGCCAAGTACGTAGGTACTCTCAGAAAACGAAAAATTACTTTTGGGGGAAACTATCATATCATCGATTTATACAATACAGTCATCAAACCCACCGCTACGTGACAACACGTCGAATTTAAATCCAATAGTACCGGCCTTGTTTGTCATACTAACACAGCAGCAGCTGTACCAATCAGGGGTGTTCCCCAAGCTTCTACGAATCCTGCCGGGGCTGCGGGTTGTTCGAAAGAGATACCGCGCCCCCGGAACGCAAAGGGCACATGAAGGAACATAGACGGGTTTTAGTCAGTAAAAGTCTGACACTCCCTCCCGCCCCGCCCAGGGCGGGGGAAGTTATTTGATGATTTCCCATGTATAAAAAAAAATTAACTTGTAAGGCAATTTGAAGGGGGTCACCGGCGGATACATTTTTTTTTGTAAGCCTGTTCTGTCCTACTCCTGGGCAAAGGTCTCCCTCCACTCCTTCCTAGCGTCACATTTTCGTGTCTCATCCAGTTTTTGAGGAATCCATCCAGTTCGTCCCGCCTTCTTCAGGAGTATACATATAGCTATTTCATCAATAAAGGTTTCCATTTTACCAACCATCGTTTGTATTCCAAACATGCGCTTAGAGCAAACAACAAAGGGGCAAATTGTAACTTAAACGAATTCTTCAAAACTTTCCCAAATTGTGCAAACCACATCTAAAGAGCAAAAACGGGGCAAAACTTGCATTCACGCAAACTTTGTTTGTTCAAAAGTATGTTCTATTCTCTCTGAGTTGGGAGTGTTGTGGCTTGAGCTATCCTCGTGATCTTCATTTGTTTACTTCAGCCCTTTGTCACCTTACTAAAGGCCTTTGCAGACGTGATCCTATCAACATCGGCGATGATAGACTTAGGTGATTTTCGGAAGATTCATTTAATGAATAAGGTCTAAATTCCCATGCTTTTAGCATAAATAAAAGTGGTAGATATAAATTATGCAATGATAAACCAAAGGTAAAGCGAAGTAAGTCGCCAACATCAAATACACGGAGTAAGGTAAAATATCACCAAAATACTCGATTTTATGATCCCGGCGAAAGC
Organism: Caradrina clavipalpis; assembly: GCA_932526535.1. Taxonomy (NCBI): domain Eukaryota; kingdom Metazoa; phylum Arthropoda; class Insecta; order Lepidoptera; family Noctuidae; genus Caradrina; species Caradrina clavipalpis. The sequence continues at coordinate 9,035,899 of OW052110.1, forward strand.
TAAGGAGAAAATTCTACAAACTTTTGGTAACGATCTCAGTTTACGATAAGCTATTTTGAGCGTTTTTTAAAAACTTTTATTTAACTTCACTTGTCTGTATGTTCTGATGTTTTGCCATTCATATTTCACCCACTTTCACTGAAGCTATGGTTTGTTATCGTGACAATGCATGATTTCTTAAAAGGCACCAATTTTAATTCAATTCAATATGTTGTTGCCAAAACGCGACGCAGATTTCGGTAATGCTCAAACGAAAGCTACATCTGCAGATTCTGTGGATCTGTTTACATAGGCCATGTCGTTCTTATATAGTTCTAGTTTAAAAATAACTCGTCTGCCAAGATCCTCAACAAATACTAAAATTTCGTCAAAGATAAAAGGAACTTCACCTTTAACAACATTTACTTCCAGTCCAGTTCACCGCAGTTGTTTAAAAATCTTTAGGGTCTAATTGCTTTACACTAGCAAAGTTCTTGTTAATTTTACCTAATTGGCCGTTTTTGATGCTCTCAAAGGGGACACAAACAGATTCAAGTTCTTCCATGACTTAATTCTAGTTAACAAGACGTTAACAAACGACATTCGAAGTTCTAGCGTCTTCATGATTAACTTTGGACTTTGTTTGTAAGCTTTGAACTCATACACTGTTGTTTAAAAGATAATACATCAACTTTATTATAATGTAATGTATATTCGGAGTTTTGTTCTTCTTTAGAGAGTTATTATGTTTATGATTCATGGATTTTGTTGCTTCGTGTGTTGTTTGTTCGTTACGGTAATGAGGCTCTTACATTGAACATACCTTCATAATCTCTTGTGATGGTTAACCAGTGGCGGATTTGTAGGTTGGGCGATGGGCTGCTGCGCTGCGTGTCGCGGTTCTATTCCCGCACGGAAATATTTGTATGACCTATAAGTTCTTGTTGTGTTTGTCAGTTTATGTTTGTTTGATACATACATACATCCCATCACGCCTGTATTCCCTGAAGGCTTAGGCAGAGGTGTACCAATGCATACCCACAGTTCGCCGATATGTTTTTTTAGGCCACATGTACTACTACTGAGAATTTCATTGAAAAACCCAATAACACTTTATGTTCAACCCGGGAATCGACCCAAGACCTCTCGCTAGAGGTCTTGGGAGTAGTCGCGCTTAGGACCACTAGGCCAACGAGGCAGTTGTTGTTTGTATAGGAGAAATTCGTAGTGGCAATGATTTTTGTAAAAAAGGCCTAATATTTTTTTATCAATTGAGTAGGTTTGATGTTTCTTGCCCATTCTTCTGCATATAAAAAACAAGCCCTTTTCATTTCGGAAGGAGTAATGACGTTGAAAAAAATACTTTCAATGCTAATAACCTTGCTTTTAATGCTAGGGTGTGTGGGGTCGTTAGACCTTACTGCCCACACGACAAGAAGAAGAAGAATGCTAATTGAAATAAATAATTTGACTTTGACTTTAAATACACAAAGTAGATAAGTAGTTAACCTAATTTTAACAATCCTAAAAGACACAAACACACCTACTATTCTAAATATAACGTATTGCAATCGCATGAAGTTTCACAGAAATGGTGATAAATTATGCTACACGTGAATCCCGTCATTATAATATTAGTAACACAACAGATGTTATGCGCATGAACACATTTAAGTGCCAAATTGGTGAGTAATGTGTGGAGAATCTTGTTGAAGAACATAATAATAAATAATAATACCGGCCTATTATTGACCCACTACAGTACAAAGACCTTTTCTTAACCAGAAATGGTACGAGCGTTAATCACCACCGTTGCTCAAGGCGGATTGACTATTAATAATTTCCTGCACCGGATTCATAGTGGCCAAAATAAGCCTAAAAAGTATGTATAAATTCAAAAAGTCAAATTGGTCTGGCCTGGTATTGAACTTGCAATACAGAAAACAAAAAAATATGCTCGACCTGGGAATCGAACCCAAGATCTCTAACGTAGCAGTCGCGTTAGGACCACTAGGTTAACGAGGCAGTCGGGGGAGTATTTTGTTTCGTCAATTAGTACATTTTTGTCATCTACATTGTTCACAGCAATTAGTCACAAAAAGACTCAAAATTAATGTAAAAATTATTCATCCCTGATAGCACAAGAACAAACGAATATTCCCCGAAAAAAATTGAATCAACATTTTATCTCTAAACGCAAAGAAAGCATTTCTTCTGCCAAAAGCCAACAAATGCCAGAAAAGGCTCTCAAATTAATGTAAAGCTTTAAATAAATCACATAATTCACGAAATAATTTGCGCTACGAACGTTCACAATGGAAGGCCGTCACTAACTGGTCGCTTTGGTGTCAGAACGGGAATCCTGTTAATTAAAATTAAAATATACCATAAATTATAACGTAAACGGCTGTTAGGAAAGCGCCTTGGGCGACGGTTAGCGCGCATCCGTGAGTGTTATTGCTGTGAAATATATTCCAGGCGCAAATTAATTTGGAATAATTGAGTTTTTTAATGCCCTATGAGCTTGTTTTTTTTATGAATTGTATTTAATTTGTAATTTAATTATTAATACTAATATTATAAAGAGTAAAGATTTGTTTGTTTGTATTAAATAGACTCCGAAACTACTGGACCGATTTTAACAATTTTTTCACCAATAGATAGCTTAATTATTTCTGAGTAACATAGGCTATAACATCACGCTACGACTTGCGGGAGCGGAGCAGTAACCAAAGACGTAACATAACGCGGGTGAAATAAACCACGTGGATGAAGTCGCGGGCAGTTCGATAGTTATTTATAAGTTTTATTCATGAAATATAAACCTATACATTAATAGGGGAAATAAAATACGTAACTCAAAAACTAAATATATAAATATATATACCATCACGCCTGTATTCCCCGAAGGGTTAGGCAGAGTTCGCCACAGTTCGCCGGTATATTTAGGTCCCATGTAATAGGGGGCGAGCCTATTGCCATTAACTGGGCACAAATCCAAACTCCGAGCTGCTACTGAAAATTTCATAGAAAAACCCAATAACACTTTTTGCTCGACCTAGGAATCGAATCCAAGACCTCTAGCGTAGCAGTCGCACTCAAGACCACTAGGCAGTTAACTCAAAAACTCTTATTCGATATAATTATTAGATTTCTTTTTCCGTTTTTTTTTTTTCGCTATTTTTTATTCGTGTGGAGCACAGATGTGTGGAGTGAAGGATGTACGAGTACATTAGTGGGGATAGTAGAATAATGCTCACAACCTTTTAAGGCTTGCAATTTGGAGAGGAAGCCTCGTTCACTCTAGTCTAGATTAATGTACCTACAAATTAATGAACCTTACCACTTAGATCAGACTTAGGAACTTCTAGGTATACATTGAGATTAAAGCAAATATTTGTTCTGGGCGTCAATCAAACCGGCATGCCTTTGCCGAAATATTCGGCTACATTTCTAGTGAGGCAGTGTGGTGTGTGAGGTGACCCTGGATAAAATTTATATTGGAACCACCTCTGAAATATGACCTATGACCCAATTTATAATTAGCGGACTGATCGCATAACAAACATACTTTTTGAAGTCATTCAAGTCAAGTTTAATAAGGCTATACTCAAAAATGTTGCAGATACAAATAACAGCAGTTGCTTGTTTAAAAGCCTTTACCAAAATAACTCCATGCCTACGAACTAAACCCATTGTCGTTCCATCTAAAGTATCTATCTCTTTAGTAAAGCTAAAGCTAGCAATATTTCACACGAGATTAGTACCGACTTGTACTAACAGTAAATGATACATACCATCACGCCTGTATTCCCAGAAGTGTTAGGCAGAAGTGTACTAATGCACACGCACAGTTCACCAGTATGTTTTTAGATTTTTCATAGAAAGAATTTCATAGGCAAACCCTATAACACTTTGTGCTCGATATGGAAACTAAGACCTCTAGCGTAGCAGTCGCGCTTTGGACCACTCAGCTAAAAAGTCCGAAAATGACGAAAATGCTACAGCTACAAATAGCAATAGTTGCTCGTTTAAGAGCCTTTAACAAAATAACTTCAGTACGAACCTAAAACTCATTTCAAAATTACCTACATTTCCATTTTCTTCCCCATGGTTACTCCTACCTCCCCGACTTGGGAGATGTCTCCAGAATTAATTTTCTGTGTCAGCGCTCACTTTAATTACGCGTTCTTACTAATATTAGTTACCTTTACGTTGCTTTTAGGGTGTCAGCAGCAAGGTAGGGTGGATGTGTTGTGTTCTAATTAAGTTTAAGTTTATGTCTGGAATTATTTTGAGAAGTGAATGAATTGGGTAGTTGATCCCCTTTTTTATGGATTATCCTCCCCTTTTTTATTATATATATTTATGGAAATCATTGAATGACTTCTTCCACTCTGGGCGGAGCGGAAGAGAGTGTCAGACGCTTACTGACTAAAACCCATCCGTGTTCCTCTTAATGCCTTCTGCATTCCAGGGCCGCGGTGACTCTTTCGAACAAATTCCGCAATCCTTACAGGTTTTTTTTTTTTTTTTTTTTATAGACGGGAAATCATCAAATAACTTCCCCCGCCCTGGGCGGGGCGGGAGGGAGTGTCAGACTTTTACTGACTAAAACCCGTCTATGTTCCCTCATGTGCCCTTTGCGTTCCGGGGGCGCGGTATCTCTTTCGAACAACCCGCAGCCCCGGCAGGCATCGGCCCTCAGTAGCCCCATCCAATTTTGCTGACATCTCTTTGAGGCGCGCGTGGAACACGAACGCGCCGTCGACACGGTCTGTCGCTAGTGAACGTACGGACGGTGAGCTACCCATTGCTACTCCGTCCACAGACCCGCGTCTACGGTGGCCGGGAGTCGTCTCGTGGCTCCCGACGCCCGGATCGTCTACCGCGGCGGCCGCTGGGACGGGGGACCCTCCTTTCCCTCTCCCGTCCCGCCGCCTCCTTCTCTAGCATTACAGCTTCGCAGAAGGAGGCATCCTTACAGGCTGGGTTGTTGACACTCAATTGACGAATATGAGACAACTTCTTTAAACCGTATGTAATTCAGGCAAACCATTTAGGAGGTATGCGGAATTGCGTTAAAAGGGATGCCGTTTAATGATCCAATTTGAGATAAATGGTTTGATTTTGACTTTCCTTTCTGGAAGGTATTGTATCGTGTTCTCGAAGGAGCTCAAACAGTGACGACAACCGCGGCCTATGTATCATACCTAACTGTGTACAATATTATTTGGCCCCCACACGGTCAATCTAGATCACTATATTCAAAAATCAAATATCGCGATTCTTTATCATTAAAGTGTACCTTGTGTGTAAATTTGGATTGCGGTTGAGATTGATCGTATCGTGGTAGCCAAAAAAACTAAGAGACTTTTCACATGCACTGCGCCGCGGGCAAAGCAATACAGGCAGGCATGCAGCTTTAATTCCTTTCCACCGGGCAAGGGGAGCGTCGCAAACTATTTCGTACGTAGCAACACAGTGGGTAGTAAACTGAATGCCCCAATTTCTGTGAAGTTACGGCAAAGAGAATGTTGGTTGACCACCAGCATGTGCTTCGACCGTTAAGCGGAGGATTGTGGGCTGAGTGTGGAGAGAGAAGCGGTTCTTGAGATATTTTCCATACACAGAAGAGCCATATACGCCACGAGCGCGGCCATTATACGTAACATAAAGTTCGATTATTGAATTCAAAATATCTTTCTTGAACTATTATATCAATGGGTATTTAATTGATGTTTTGGTTATTAGAACTTAATCATGCCTTTTGTTTGGGCGTAAAAATACAATACGTTGATTTGCAACCTCGTCAACTTCAAGGAGTTAACTATGCTTGTGATTCTTAACACGAATTAATAATATATTTTTTTTTTCTTTTTTACGTGATTTTCAAATTCGAGCTAGCCATCTCGCCAGAGGGTTTAGGTGCTATGTACACATTGATATAGCCGCGCGACAACTGTGCCTACCGCATACGCAACTGGGCGATTCTGAATTTTGCAAGAGGAGTATTCTGGAATACTAAAATTTGACGAAGATGCAAATCCAGCTTGTATTTTTATTAGTACACTAGTTTGCCTTAGGTTTTTATTATAACGCAACTTCCTCCGCGTTGCTTTTTTCATTCTCGTTAAGTAACGTCATTGATTACAGCTCTCATGGGTAGCCCATATGTTACTCATGAATCTGGCTATCACATACCTACAACAAAAATAAAACAATTCTAAATCATGAAAAACAATCTGCTATTCCATACATTGTAATTGGTACTGTAACCGTTGTAATGGAAGTAAAAATAAATTACAGAATTTTTGCAGGCAACTGCTGATATTTTTTTCATAATTTCGGGGTTGGTTCCATAGTAAAAAATGTTCCCTATGTTGGGTACAAACACCCTACATGCTTTCAGTGAATTAACAGTCACCTGTAAATCATCTAATGTGCTTATCCTTCACTTTCTATTTTCAACCTTATGAGAACTGATCGTAACTGCTAAAATAATCTAGCATCTATCAATCACGTTAACAGCAACCGATACATATGCTTACGTAGTAGGACTCTTTGTCAGTGAGCTCGTCCGGGGAAGTACTATCAACCTACCTACGAATATTTCTGCCGCAATGCAGCGTTGCTGCGTTCCTTTATCATTGCTGTCGATGTAATTACTAGCAGGTGAGACATTCTAGCTTCGTGTCTGTGATACTAATGCCTACTGCCCCGTTGGTTTCGTGGGGCATGACTCTTGATCGTGGGGTCCTGGGTTCGATTACCAGGTCGGGCAAAAAGTGTTATTGGGTTTTTCCATCAGGATTTTTTTAGTAACTGCCCGGAGTTTGGAAGATGCTGGTGTGATACCCCTGTGAATCTAACAGCACGTATAGCCCTTGGTCTTGTGCCCGGCCTGTTGGTTTGGACAGAATCGGTTTGCAGAATACATACATAATTACTAATGCTAGTGGTTACCACTTATCATCAGATTGACCCTCGAGTTGGATCAGGTATGTTGAAAACAAAGACTGAAAGTTTTGACATAAATTATTAACTATTTGTTTACACGGAGAAGATGGCAAGGGGGGTCATTCGCCCCCGGAATACAAAGAGAAGAGTCAGTAAAAGTCTGACACTCCCTCCCGCTCCGCCCAGGCCGGAAGAAGTCATTGGATGATTTCCAATCGGTAAAAAATAGAGGAGCTCTTATCAGCTATATCTCAGTCAAATATATTTATACTGATCTGATAGATGGAGCGTAGAAAATTTCTTCCAAAGCAGAGGACAGTATTTACTATTACTAGTTAGCTACGCAAACTGCCAATCAAACTAAGTAGCATTAAGCAAATGGCAATTCTACTGGCAAACGATGCAAAACATTGTGCTTACGGGTGCGTGCGTGCGAGCTAACAGTACCAGGATCATTGGGATATTTAGTTTAGTTTACGTTTATCTCGTTTTTGTATAAAAACATTTTAAAAAATTGGAGCTTTTACCATCAATATTTCCTTGACTAGAATGTTCACATCTATGGACACAAAACTGTGTCGCTTTAAGTGTTAAACATAAATAGCGATTTCGTTAATTTTTCTCAAATCACTTGACATTTTTAAGACTCTTCACCTTAAAAAAACCGTCCGTCCGTTCGTAGTCGGCGATATGTGGGCGTACATTGGTACACCTCAGCCTAAACCTTCGGGGAATACAGGTGAGATGTTATGTATGTGTTCACGTGAAAAATGATGTCAATGTAGTGTGCCACCACTGCCGCCTCGGTCTGACGCGACGCATAATGCGCTTACTAACCGGCTACAACTTAGACCACACAATCATACTACAGTACAAAGTACTACAACATCAAAGTAAAGAGGTGCTGAAGCAAATGTCTAATTAAGTATCCCACTTTGTGTAGCAGTATCCATTACCGAATTCCACTGCACTGAGGAAGCGAAGAGATACGGGGCTTGGTACTGAAGCACGATGTTCGGTACCATATGGTTGGAGAACTCTGCTTCCGAACTTGAGGATAGGTAAAAGTTTTGTATTAGTATCATGCTATCACGCCGAAGGGTTAGGCAGAGGTGTACCAATGTACACTCGCAGTTCCCCGGCATGTTTAGGTCCCATGTATCAGGAGGCGAGCAAAAATAATGGTTATTGAAATGTTTATTATGATTATTTACCTACACTAGCTTTTACCCGCGACTTCGTATGCGCCAAATTTGGTAAATTATCCCACGGGAACCGTACATTATTCCGGGATAAAAAATAACCTATATGTTATTAAACACTGCTATCTATCTCAGTGCCAAATTTTATCTGGATACGCTCAGCTGTTTCAGCGTGAAGGAGTATCAAAGATTGTGCCCGGTTAATGGCAATAAGCTCACCCCCTATTACATGGGACCTAAAACGTACCGGCGAACTGCGGGTGTATATTGTTACACCACTGCACAATCCTTCTGGGAATACAGGCGTAATGGTATGTTATTAATATTGTTGTCTAATAGTACCTACTACTAGTAACTGGCCCAAGCAAGCTTTCCCAACAGGACCTTTATTCTATCAACTGAATACACTGCATACATTGTACATACATACATGCCAATCACGCCTGTATTCCCCGAAGGGTTAGGCACAGGTGTACGCATGTGCACCCCCAGATCGCTGGAATGCTTTTAAAATGTCATGTAACAGGGGGCGAGCCTGTTGCCATTAAACGGGCACAAATCCAAACTCCAAGCTGCTAGGTACTAAGAATTTTTTTAGAAAAACCCAATAGCACTTTTTGCTCGACCTGGGAATCGAACCCAAGACCTCGAGCGTACAATACGCTACATACACGCGTTCTTTGCGTGCATACATTATGTAAACCATAATACAACAATTATGTTTCTTCATACATAATTTTAAAGCATAATACTTATACATGTTAAATCGTGGCTTCGCATGCGTAATGCATGCGAAGCCACGGCCAAGCCAGTAACATGGGTTTTGAGTGCGGTTAAGGCAGAAAATCGTTTCAGGAAAGCCTATAATGAAAGTAAGAGGGAGGCGAAAACGTGATAAGTAAAATACCTTAACGCAAGTAGGTGCGTAAGTATCATTATACTCATTACTTTTTGCGGGGTGAGAGATCGTAATAGGAGCGTGTGTGTACAAATTATAGGTATAAATAATATAATATAATGTAGACAGTGGCGGTGGCGGTCGCTTGTCAGTTTAACGTAGTTGTACATACATACCATCACGCTTGTATTCCCCAGAGGGTTATATAGAGTTGTACCAATGTAATTCCACAGTCCGCCGGTATGTTTAGATCCCATGTTATAGGGGGCGAACCTATTGCATGCGTTCAAGCAAGCCTTCAGGTTTCAGATGACCGAAATGCATGAAGATACTAAAAATACAACATTAGCGCAAAAAGACTGCCCCGTTTCTCTCGTGGTCGCAAGCGCGACTGCTGAGCAAGGGGTCTCGGGTTCGATCCCCAGGGCGGGCAAAAAAGTGTTATTGGGTTTTTCAATTAGAAATTTCTCAGTAGCAGCTCGGAATTTCGATTTGTGCCCGGTTAATAGCAATAGGCTCGCCCCCTATTACATGGGACCTAAATATACCGGCGAACTGTGGGTGTACCTAAATTGGTGCACCTCTGCCTAACCCTTCGGGGAATACAGGCGTGATGGTATATATATATATATATATATATTTTATTAGCGCAGAAAGAAACAATTTAAAACACTATTTCAAACAAAATAGCTCGTAAAACAAAGAAAGTTAAATGGAAAGCAACAAAAACACAAACAAACAATTTTATATACAGAAACTTAGTCTGAAACAACTTTCTCATTGCAATATTATTCTTTGCGTTTCATTGCAGTTGTACGAGTATTTACCGAGTTTCTATATCGTCTAAATACACTCAAGATAGCTTAGGATCGTGCACACTGGCGGTTGGAATGCTTCGTTTTTTAAACCGCTGGCCAGCAAACGCACTGATCATCATCATGATAGCAGTCGAACGATGTCACTGCTGGACATAGGCCTTCCCTAAAATAGCCTTATTGGCCATGATGGTGTTCTTGTGCACATTTCAATTTATTTACTCTCGTACAGCAATTTGCACCCCACCACCTTTGGTTGACTGCTAGAGAATATCTGAGGAATTAAGTCCGCCTTTATACTTTTTTGATGCATAAAGTTTAAATAAATGCATAAAGTAAAACAAATACGATGCCCGCATCCAGCGCTTTTTTTCGCGACCTTTGCCAGGTCGTCGCGTCGGTCCACCTCGTAGGGGCTTTCCCAAACTGTGCCTTCCGGCGCGTGGTCGCCACTCGATAGCCTTACGACCCCACAACAGCCGTCAGCTCTACGAGCTATTTGCCCTGCCTATTGCCACTTAAATTACGCAATTTTGAGAGGGGTCGGTTACCTTAGTTTTTCTGTAAACGATTTCAATTCAGTTCCATTTTTAATTTGGAATACCCGTTACACACACCTAACTTAAAATTAGAATAATTTAATTCATATTCATCGGCGATACAAATTGTTCTTGGCATGTAAAATTCAGACACAATGATTTATGATATAGTCGTATTTTCAATTAAGAAATCGACTCAAATCGAATACCTGTATTCCTTTTTCAAGATCTACTTTTTATATAGCACTAGTTTGCTAAACGTTAACTTTCTATTAAACATACATTAGTATAAAACAAAGTCACTTCCCGCCGTCTGTCTTTCTTCGCTTAGAACTTTTAACATACGTAACCGATTTTAATGTGGTTTACATCAATAGATAGAGTGATTCAAGTGGAAGGTTTATTCGTTAGATCAACGGGAGCAGAGTAATAACCACAAACGTAACTAAACGCAGGTAACACCGCGAGATATAGTTATATCTAGTTGCGATTATAACGAAATAGCCTGAATTTAATCTAGTCTTGTTTGTTGCAAAATAAATGGAATTTCTTTTACGTCAGCACGTGCTAGGCCGTGCTAGGCCGCTAGCAGTTCTAGCACGAATGCGCTAATTTAAATGTTTTAATTCTGTTCGAATTTTGAATTAGAAACACGACTTATAAATACATTTTACGTAGTATTCACGAAAATATAAATAAATATACCATCACGCCTGTATTCCTCGAAGGGTTAGGCAGAGGTGTACCAATGTACACCCACAGTTTGCCGGTATATTTTAGGTCCCATGTAATAGGGGGCGAGCCTATTGCCATTAACCGGGCACAAATCCAAACTCCGAGCTGCTACTGAGAATTTCATAGAAAAACCCAATAACACTTTTTGCTCGACCCGGGAATCGAACCCAGGACCTCTAGCGTAGCAGTCGCGCTCTGAACCACTAGGCCAACGAGGTAGTCGGTGTATTCACGAAAATATGTATGCAAAAAATACTACAAGGCTTGCGTCGGAAAAAAATAGAAAATACAAAACCAAATCCTTGCTGGATCCTTCATTGCCTAAAGGGATTGCGCTAGCGGCCCATAGCCATCTAATTTACTATGAAATTGTATCAACTTCATACATAACACACACGGGAAGGTGCCTTGCACAAATTCCCTTGGTACCATCCAATTTGTATGTACCTATTTGTTTTAAACATGATGCGCGGAGCTCGAAGATTTTGCTACAGAATCAGTGTTTTGTTTACAGCGTGATACGGAAAGGGTATATCCATACAAACGGGGTGAAGAGTGTGTCCGGTACTGAATCTCTATACAATATTTCAGCTCAAAAGCAAGTTTGAAAATGCATAATAATTTTTTCATTTCGGCAGTTTATTAAGTTTAAATCATAACAAACGCGTCAGGAGAATCAAATCTTTTAAGGTGTTGTTTCTTTGCGTGTAGGTTATTAACACTGGTCAGCTGACTTGGTGTAGTGATGTGTAGGTAAAAATCAATTGGAAACATTCGATTTTTTACTTAAATATTTCATAACTTTATAATTTTGTGAGTATAGGTATTAAAAATGTCGCCATGTGGTTTGTTAACACCAAAAGAACGCAAGACGTCATGCGTAGCAGTTCTCGCGGCTTAACAAATCAAAGGCACGGATTCTCATGGTGTTAAGGCCCTACGGTAAGCAAACGTGATGTAATGTCGATAACAACGCATTGCGGCAACAAATAAGGTTCGAAATAGTTATGTAAGTTGTATATAATAACCATTCAATTTCGAGGTTTTTATTAAATTGCGAAAATAATACACGGTTCACTGGAATAATTTATACTATTGTCTTTATTTCATCGTTACATTAGATTTTTTAGTTATCGATAGATTACGCAATTTTTTTGAGATTTTACGACTTTTTTACCATGACACCTACTGCTTTTTTTCCATAGTTTTTTTTTTATTTTTTGTTTATTTATTTGTTTATTTTTGTTATTGCGTATTTGTACATTTTCAGGCTTGAAATATGTACAAACTATGCGACAAAAACATTGCGTTTTCGGTGTCCTATGTTCGGATAGTCCCTTAACAACTAGTTGTACCCGCACTTCGGGTTCTAGTCACAACATAATACATATTCTGATGCATAGTTACTCTCATCCCCGTATGTTTTCCTTCATAATGCAAATAGGATTGAAAGCGCTGTGAATACTTAAATCTCGTGTTTCTATGAGAGGCACGTTCTGTACGTTTCAGATTAAAACCACGAGAATCAACAAAGTGTTTTATTGAGTTATGAGTTTTTTAGTGGTCTATGTTAGGTATATTTGTTTGACTGCCCCGTTGGTCTCGTGGTCACAAGCGCGACTGCTGAGCAAGGGGTCCCGGGTTCGATTCCCAGGTCGAGCAAAAAGTGTTATTGGGTTTTTCCATTAGGAATTTCTCAGTAGCAGCCCGGAGTTTGAAAGTTGGTGGTGTGACACCCCCGTGCTCCGGAAAGCACGTAAAGCTGTTGGTCCTGCGCCTGATCTCTCTCCGGTCGTGTCGGATTGCCGTCGCATCGGGCTATGAGAGTTAGGGAAGAGGGAGTGCATCTGTGTTTGCGCACACACTTGTGCACTATAATATCTCCTGCGTACGTGGCCAGTCTGCATTAAGATTAGCCACCGTGGCCGGAGTCGGTCTGGAGAATTATATTACATTTGTTTGGGCTCTGTACCTACTATATTAATAGAAAGGGAACCTTTAATGGGATCGCTTTTTAACGTCCCTCATAAGACAATTTTTTTTAAAGATATATATATGTGCATGATTTGTATGCATTTTAACACTACCTAACATACAAATAAATAAAAGGCATTTAATATAAGATAATTATAATTACAACAAACACGCCTGTATTCCCCGAAGGGTTAAGCAGAAGACAAGTGTAGGTACCAATCTAATATCCACAGTTCGAAGATGTTTTAGGACCCATGTAATAGGGGGCGAGCCTAAAATGTAAGGTATGCTGTCACCTCATTTGATAGGCGATTCTACTAACTTTTACGAACGATCGCTATTTATTCTTAGTCTTACACAAACAGCCGAAGGGTTAGGCAGAGGTGTACCAATGGACACCCACATTTCGCCAGTATGTTTTAGGTCCCATGTAATAGGAGGTGAGCCTATTGCCATTAACCGGGCACAGATCCTAACTCCGAGCTGCTACTGAGAATTTCATAGAAACACCCAATAACACTTTGCTCGGTCTGGGAATTGAACCCAAGGCCTCTAGCGTTGCAGTCGCGCTTAGGATTAGTATTTGAATAAGACAAGCAAACATCTATCTGCCGGGGCTGCGGGTTGTTCGAAAGAGATACCGCGCCCCCGGAACGCAAAGGCACATGAAAGAAACATAGACGGGTTTTAGTCAGTAAAAGTCTGACACTCCCTCCCGCCCCGCCCAGGGCGGGGGAAGTTATTTGATGACTTCCCGTCTTAAAAAAGAAGCAAACATCCATCACTAAAACCGTTCGTGTGTAATCTGCCTTAAAATGCGATTACTACAGTGCAATAGAACTTGAAAGCCAACAGATTAGTGTATTCTCCCCTTTCTATGTAAAGATGCACCAGCTGCTTGCATCTTCTATTTAAATGGAAATTGTGATAGCCTTGCAAAAAAGTATGCAATTGTAAGAAAATTATATGGATGAGAGTCGTTATACATTTAAGCGGGCCAGTCGATTCGGTTCGGCATTTTTAATACAATCTTTGAAATGTTGTTTTGCGTATGCCGAACCGAATACTTGGATTCGTGTGAGATTTAACACAGGGCACGTTATGGGAGGTTCACAACGAAAATAAATTGGATATTAAATGAGATAGAAAATTTTACGAAAAACTAACGATTTTACAAATTTTTATTACGTTTACTTGCTAGCTGGTTATTAACTTTCTTGTGCATGCTGTGGTCTCCTATAAATGAAGGAGTACACATACATAAACCTTTTGGTGACTAGTGTATATATACCATCACACCTGAATTCCCCGAAGGGTTAGGCAGAGATGTACCAATGTACACCCGCAGTTCGCCGGTATATTTAGGTCCCATGTAATAGGGGGCGAGCCTATTGCCATTAATCGGGCAAAAATCCAAACTCCGAGCTGCTCCTGAGAATTTCATAGAAAAACTCAATATAACTTTTTGCTCGACCTGGGAATCGAACCCATGACCTCTAGCGTAGCAGTCGTGCTTAGGACCACTAGGCTAACGAGGCAGGTGACTAGTGTTTGTATGTAAAAAAAGATATAAGTACAATCTTTTGTTGGAGATTCTAAGTTAATTCCAATCTTCTGTTGGAAATTCTAAAAAAAAATATTTGCCATTGCCATTTTCGATTGCGTCTACAAATCACAAAACTAATACCAAATACTACTTCGTTATCGGATGAGTTACAGACACGTAGGTACTTGTTAACAAATTACAAACATGTTCATAGCGCCCAGTTTCTCTTGATCCATGGTGAAATCTAAATATCCTTCACAAAAGCGCCCGAATCAAGTGTCAAGATAAAATGGCTATGTTGTAAGTATGTAGATCATTTATATTAATATTGACATAGATTAAGGGCGGTTACCGTGAGACGTGAGTTTAGGAGTAAATTTCAAGTGATAAATGGTAACTGATAAACGGTTTAATTACAAGTACATTATGTGTACATGTCGCGGGAAAACGCTGGATGCGGGCAGCGCAGGACCGGCTATTGTGGCTATCTTTAGTGGAGGCTTATGTCCAGCAGTGGACATCGTTCGGCTGATATGATGTATGTCAGTAATGCTTGAACCTATCACAACGCACGTCATTGAAAGGAAGAAAGAAAAACCATTTATTCGTTGCGAAAGCGACGCACAACACAAAAATAACAATAACAACAATGTATATGCGCCACTACCGCGCGAAAAGGCTGACGCTCAGCATAAAGCCGTGGCCCGTGCACGAGACACGGAACCACAGCGCTGGTTTTCAGCGTCAGCCGGCGTGTTGCTGTCTCATTGCGTGCTCGCCTCGGTCTCTTCGCCCCAGGACAGGCTTCACATAGTGAAGGGGGCACCAATGGCGGTCCAATACCAGTCAGGAGCGCGGACCATGCATCAAGACAATACCAGGCTCCCAACTCACGGTAGTAGGAGGAACCGTGAGGTTTTTGTAGGTAAGAGTCCGATATAACCCTTCATTCTCCCCAGACGGAATTCCATGAGATGATATTCCCTACGAAGAATGGTGAAGTGAACTTGAGGTTAGCAGACACAGTACCTGTCGGTAAATGCTTTAACAATCTCCATTGGTGCATTTAGATGAGCTTACCGTACCTAAAATGTTATGCCACTTTATACTAAGAATGTGCGTCTGTCCCCCAGTTTTTCAACAGCGTTGTGTAACGTCTTTGGTTACTGCTCCGCTCCTATAAGTTGTAGTGTGTCTATACTTTTCTCACAAACCTATCTATCATATAAAAAAGTTTTTTTCCAATCCGACTAGTACTTCCAGAGATAAACGCGCTTAAACAAACAAACAAAAAACACTCTTCAGCTTTGTTATATTAGTATACATAGATTGATAGCTTATCTCAAATTCACAATATTCAAATTCGCCGAGGAAGATTTTTCACATAATAGATCAGCTGATACTAGGATTTAACGGCTCACATTACTTCATCCAAAAGCGCGGGAACTTTTTGCAGAAACGACCGGCAGGGGGGATGTTCTAATGTATCCCGCAAAATACCTTGAAGCCTTAAGAAGGATAATAAAATGGTATTATGTAAAAGTATATTAGGGTTCGCTCATATAAAACCAACCACCAACCGACCAAAATTCGCACTAAGCGTTTGCAAACGTCTTTTAAGATGCGTACAGAAAAGGAATGGAAGTCTCTACCTGCGTGTCTTTCCTAGCGCGTTCAACCCTAATCTCTTTAAAGTTCGAGTGAACAGGCTTCTTCTGGATATTCTCACTCCATCATCGACTTTGTCAGCTCTGATCTAGACTCGAGTCAAGAGCATACCTATCTGGAATAAAATAAAACATAGTAAACGGTTTAGTTTTACCTACTACATCTAAAATGTGCACGAAATGAGCACACAAGAAAAGATACTTAATGAGGCTGAAAGGTACAATCCTAATCTTCGCATTGTTGCGATAATTTTTTTACCCAAGAACATACTTAAAAACTTCCTGGTTATGGAAATATTAATGGTCCAAGTTGGTGAAGCTAAATGTTATTACTAAACTTTAAATACCACCACGATCCCTGCATGGACTGTTAAGCATAATCCTTTGCGTTTCATCACACGCTATTATAACAAACCATCACGCCTGTATTAACCGAAGGGTTAGGCAGAGGTGTACCTACTGTGTGCACCTACTGTTCGCAAAGCAGCGTTGCTATGTAACGGAATGGGTGTCGGTATAATTACAGGCACATGAGACATTTCAACTTTGTCTCTAGGATGGCAACGCATTTGCAAGCCCTCTAATATTCCAGATGTCCTTAGGTAGCGGTAACTAATTAATATCAGGCAGGCCATTGTAGGCTTGTTTGCAATCCAATGGCTTAAAAAAAATAAGAATAAATCTTCTAATATGTAAACCGCTTCTTTAAGAAATAGTGAAATTATTGGAAATTTGTTTTTTTTTTTGAAATTATTGGACAAAAACTAACTAACCGCAAACCTAGATAATATTACATCACACAAACGCAAGAAACTTTCACGTTTCAGTAATACAATATAGAAAAAAGAATAAAATAGAAGTATTCAAAACCAAAATGTGTGCAAAGTGTACAAATAAAGATATACCTTCACATATTTGAAATAGAAGTCATGTTACCCTATCGTATGGAGTTTGTGAAACACTCATGGTTTTTCCAATATTTGATGTGATCTCATGGAGGCGTGTGGAGCTCGCTCACCATTGCGTGAAAGGTACTATACTGTATCTACCTATATCACAGTGAGAGGGGTAGCTGTCAGTATCTACATCAGAAGTTCTCTACGTTTTATTGTTTTATTGTTGTTGTTGGACTGGCTCGTTGGCCTAGTAGTCCTGAGTGCGACTGCTACGCTAGAGGTCCTGGGTTCGATTCCCAGGTTGAGCAAAAAGTGTTATTGGGTTTTTCTATGAAATTCTCAGTAGCAGCTCGGAGTTTAAATTTGTGCCCGGTTAATGGCAATAGGCTCGCCCCCTATTACATGGGACCTAAATATACTGGCGAACTGTGGGTGTACATTGGTACACCTCTGCCTAACCCTTCGGGGAATACAGGCGTGATGGTATATATATATATACATTGTTGAAAAATGTTGTCTTGCCATGAACGACTAACTTGAACCACAAACTTTCGACGGGAAACGTCTCAATAATCTCTTATAGGTAAGCTCGATTCAGGTTTTGTCCATACAAAATACCAGTTTAGTATGGAGATGTGTTTACGAATGCTTTTAGCTTTCCGCGTCCAAACGGATACGATATAAAACTGACTTTTTCTATAGGCAAAGCTGAATTGAACAGAATAAGTGTGTTTAGTCTCTAATACAGAAAAGCGGAAAGTAACAAGATTTGTTTCAATATTTAACGCTAAAGGCAATGTGCTGACATTGGTGGGTCCACACGACACAGACTTAACACAGACTTCTATAAAATTTTGTCTGTACAACAAATCAGTACAGACAAATGTCGGTGTATCAGAAAAGTCGGAAGTCTGCGTACATGTCTGTACGATTGTCGGAGCAAAACTTACTTAATTTATTCATTAAAATCGAAGTTTAATCTGATGAAAAGTCTGCACAGACATTTGGTAAAGACCTCTGAGTAAAACTTTTTACTCAGACTTTATAGTCTGTGCAGATGTCTGTACAGACAAAAGTCTGTGTCGTGTGGATCCACTAGACGTTTCACGTTAAACCAACGGCCGTGTGTCCCGACACAGCCACACCCGATATTTTTCATCACCGTTTTTATACAGAATATAGTCTTGAATCAATTAGCCTACACGCGTAAAAGTAGCTTATTCCGAACCATAGTATAAAATGTTTGCATAGTATAAAACAAACTCGCTTCTCGTGTGTAAGCATACATCTTTTATACTACGCAGCGGATTTTAATGCGATATTGCGTAGTAATTAAAGAGAGGTTTATATGTATAGAAAATCACGCTTCTACCAATGAGAGCGGAGCTGTAACCATAGACGTATCTGTATACGGGTGACACCGTGGGGTATAGCTAGTAAGAAAATAAAGGTGAGAGAATAACACTTACTAAAAATTCTCGCTATACAGGATAAGTTTTTAACCAGTGCGTAAATTTTTTTTGGTAGTTCAGTGTCAGTAATAGAACACATTTTCATGTTTAGTTAAAAAAATTTTTTTTCAAAAATTTCATCCTTATCCGAGTTTGAAATAAGCAAAACATGGACATAATCTATTCGCCATACTGTCAATGAAAACTCTTGGCCGCCGCCCGGGCGCAAGGCTGGGGTGAGGGGGTGGGGAATGCGCTAGCGCCGAGTGACAATAAAATATGGTTTTTAAGTAAACATGTTTCGTAAGCGATAACTTTTTTTTTAGTACTAAGACATATCAAAATAAAATATACGTGTTTAATAAAACGTGTTGAAGTTTATTATGGCAAAATTTACGCACTGGTTAAATTTTTTTCCTGTATAAGGAAAAAGGGTCCAACATAAGTTACACACATTCTCATAAACATAAGTAACTAGTTACTATATATTCCCAGTCACGGGAACCGTATAAAAAGCTGTTACGCTTTCCTGAATCTTTAGAAGTGTACTATAAAGGTGTACCATAATATACGTTATCTTGCTTAGAGTTATCGTGAACTACATTGTGTGTAAGTATAGAATATTGTGAAGAATACAAATTGTGGGCACGAGAGTGGAAAGCGTATGGCTTCTCGTTCTATTTTGTAAAATGTGAGGTGAGCTGTCACCTCTTCTGAAAGGCAATTCTACTTACTTTTAGGAATGATCGCTATGTAACCTTAGTCTTGCATACCATCACGCCTGTATTCCCCGAAGGGTTAGGCATAGGTGAAACAATGTACACCCACAGTACGCCGATATGTTTTAGATCCCATGTAATGGAGGCAAGCCTATTGCTATTCGCGCTTAGGACCACTAGACTAATGACGCAATCAGTCCTAATCGGTCAAAAATGCCTATAATTTACCTTTTTTATGGGGGATTCCTAATGGACTGCCTCTGTCTCGGGGATAGGATGTGTCGGACTCCAACCGATTAAAACCCCCACGGTGTTTCTCCAACAAGATGTATGAATTGAGGCCGAAATCAACGGCTCTACACCTGAGTAACATACCACCATCACTAGTTACTACCGATAAATTTCTAATGTCTAATTTCTTCATATAACAAGTTGCCTATAGAATACAAAACTATATACAGTGTTAACTTATTTAAAAACAAATTAAGGACCTATTTGTTGGGGAAAGGCTACTACAGTATCGATAAATTTCTAGATGATAATTATATGGCATTGTAATACGATTGTGTTTTCTTTTTTTCTTTCATTATTACTTTGACATTTATTATTATTTTAATTTAATTGTTTATTTTTTTATAGTTTATTTCCATTAACAAAAATTACAGACAATCATGTTGTTTTACATATTTATACACACCAACACAAACCATCGCGGGTTTATCCGTGGTGTGGCCAGACACGGCAACTCGGTGCAAACATTATTTTATAATTACTATTGTTGACGAGACACCCTCCAAGAACTTAAGTACCTAGAAAATATTTCTTCAACACTCTTGAGCAGTTTTTAATAATGTCCGTTATTGTTTTATTGAATTTCTAATGTATTTAATTAATTTTATTTTATTTGATTTTGTTGCAATTGTATAATGTTATCTTAATTTTTCAACACAATGTTTATTGTTATGAAATAAATGACATATGACGTGCCCGACCTGGAACGAACCCAGAACTATTGTCTCAGCAGACGAGACCAACGGGGTTGACAGTAATTTCATTTATAATCTACCTAAATAGGTTTTTCGATTACATGATGGATTGCTCAGACGGTAGTACCGAGTAATATTTACCTACCAGCTTTTTAATTACGACTATATTTTTATCTGTGCACGCAATATTCTGGTGAATTCTGTAGCCCGCGGCCCTTGCGTATATTGCCGCCTATATACATATATAGACCCAATAGTGTTCATCGCATGGAAGATGCTCTGCTTTAGTTTTAGTTGAATGGTTTGATCTGTTTGTTTTTGTGTTTCTTTACAAAGTCGGCTATAAAACTTTGACTTTAAGTATTTTAAAAAATATAGTGTAAAAGTGTTTTTTTTGATTCGAGGTCAAAGAATAGTTGAATACGACTAAACCGCTGAGCCAGTTTTGATGAAATTTGGTACGGGGGTAAGTTTTAACCCCAAGAAAGGGCATTGGCTAATTTATATTCTGCAACTTCTTTATTAATAGAAATGTCAATAAAACCTCGGTGCCTCGGTGGCCTAGTGGTCCTAAGCGCGACTGATGCGCTAGAGGACCTGGGTTCGATTCCCAGGTCGAGCAAAAAGTGTTATTGGGTTTTTCTAGGAAATTCTCAGTAGCAGCTCGGAGTTTGGATTTGTGCCCGATTAATGGCAATAGGCTCGCCCCCTATTACATGGGACCCAAATATACCGGCGAACTGTGGGTGTAAATTAGTACACCTCTGCCTAACCCTTCGGGGAATACAGGCGTGATGAATGGTCAATAAAACCATCATTTTTTTCGTTTAACCACTCATCATGGCGATAAAATGTAACATCTAATAAAATATTCCACTAGAGCCACCTATTTACCTTTAGCTTCACACCTCTCTTGCCATGTTAGCCTAATGGTCCTAAGCGCGACCGCTATGCTAGAAGTCCTGGGTTCGATTCCCATGTCGAGCAAAGTGTTATTGGGATTTTCTACGAAATTCTCAGCAGGACCTCGGAGTTAGGATTTGTGTTTACAAATCCCAATTAAACTAATCGAGTTAATCAATCGAATCAATTAAATAATCGAACTCAAGACTTCTAGCGTAGCAGTTGCTCTTAGCACCATTAGGCTAACATGTCAGTTAAGAATATAGCAATTAGAATAGTACTATCTAATAAAATATTCCACTAGAGCTACCTACCCACCTTTAGCTTCACGCCTCTTACCAAGCCAGCTCAACTTTAAATCCCCCGTTGAATATATTCAAGTGAGACCTCCCCCTCTAGGTCAAAGGCATGCACTATGCATATAGACTGGCTGTAAGGGCTGCCAATAGCGCAGTTGATGTCCCGCGTTCACCTACGTACTTTATTCACAAGCCCTTTAGATTATTGCTCCGCTCCCGTAGGTCGTAGCGTGATGTTATATAGCTTGTACTACATACCATCACGCCTGTATTCCCCGAAGGGTAAGGCAGAAGTGTACCAATGTACACCCACAGTTTGCCAGTATGTTTTAGGTCTCTTGTGGGCGAGTCTATTGCCATTAACTGGGAACAAATCCTAATTCCGAGCTGCTACTGAGAATTTCATAGAAAACCTAATAACACTTTGCTGGATTAGGGAATCAAATCCCTCTAGGTCAAAGGCATGCACTATGCATATAGACTGGCTGTAAGGGCTGCCAATAGCGCAGTTAATGTCACGCCTTTACCTACATACGTTATTCGCAAGCTATACCCTGCGTTAAGTTACGTTTGCAGTTACTGCTCTGCGTCCGTGTATCATAGCGTTATGTTATATAGCCTATACTATTTGTTATTAATTTGGCTATTATACACAAAAACATTTTTTCCGATCCGACTGCTAATTCCAGAGATAAGCTCGTTTAAAAAACAAAAAAAATCTTTAGCTTCATTTTATTACTAGGTTCCGCCCGCGACTTCGTTCGCGTGAAACTTTATATATTATCCCACGACAACCGTTAAGTTTTTCGGAATAAAAAGTCTATGAGCTATTTCAGATTATAATCTATCTCTGTGCCTAATTTCATGCAGATCCGTTCAGCCGTTTAAGCGTGAAAGAGTAACAAACATCCATCCATTTTCACAAACTTTTGCATTTACAATATTTGTAGGAAGTAGGATTATATAGTGGGATATAGTATATTTTAGTAACTAGGCACACTATTTCATTTTCCTTCCAAAAAAGACAGCGGTTAGGTACAGACCAATTTTCTTTCTTATTTAATAAGTAATTTAAGGATAATTTTCCAATAAAACTGTTCCAAATCCAATCCATATAAATAGCTTATAAATACGATTAGAACAGGTAGAGATTGGCTTAAAATAAAGTGTAAATTCCACGATACCCAAGTAAAACCTTAATTTTATTCTGTGGCTTTAATAATTCATAAGGCGGACCGTTCGGTAGGTTCCGTACATTTTCTATTTACATTTTTATTCGTGAAAAGTGGGGGCGGTAATGGAATGTCAGTTTTATACGAATTATTCGTACCAAAATGAGATTGTTGAAGCGTTAGGATGCAAATTATCTTGGTTTAAAACTAAGGAAACATCCGCCCCCCTAGCCAAGTCACAAACGATAATCGTAAACGCTCGGTAGGCACCAATAGATTTTCAACTTAATACCCAAGAGCCTTAAGTTGAAAATCTATTAAAGATTTCTAAGCGTTAGCGACTGGAACGAACGAAAACGCTATGCAATCTTCATTAGATCTTCAACTTAAAACCAAGCACATAAAGTTGATGATCTATTAAAGCCTACTCAGCGTTTGCGTTTATCGTTTGTGACTTGGCTAGGGGGGCTGGTATGTTGCGAAGGGATGGAACGCGCAAAAATCTTAATAGGCTAAATATTTTTCAACGTTGCCCTAGGAATACACTAGGAATTACTCCTGTATCGTAGGTGCGTTCACAAACAAATAAACGCACTTACACAAGTGGAGGCACTCAGTCTCTGAGTTTTTTCCTCGTTCTTCTCCATAGAGACCTACATTTTGGAACGAGCAACTAGCTTCAATTTTAAACTGTAACATCTTGACACTTCAAAAGTGCCTGTAAATGGTCTAATTGAAATAAATGCTTTGACTTTGACTTTGTTCTAAAATTCCGCATAGTTCCTAAATCTAATACACATTTAATTTACGCCTGTAAACTTTGTAAATAATTTTCGCATTATTTTAATCCACTTGACGCAAAAAACCCAGGAAAGAATAATACAATGTCTGTAAAAGAAGACTACAAAAAAAATATTTTTAACCGTCGCATAAAAGCCTCATTTTCCTACCCGTATATTTCCGCACACAAATAACCAAATAGAAGATAATCAGAGACACTGAAGCGCTGCGGCAGTACTGTTAACTAAATTTTATCGCTGTTTGTTCATGAGTAGTCTTAGCGCTGTGCAAATTTTGATGGCACTAGTGTATCTAGACTACACTGACATTTGAATTTGACATCTGGGGCCTTTGTGCAGTGTACGTTACTATTATCGGACCGTTCAATAAATCCGTAGTTTCCTGACAGCGTCTCTTTAGGACATGTGCTTGATTATATATTTTTTATCCCATTGACGGTGGCAAACAAGCTAACGGCCCGCCTGATGTTAAGCGGTTACCGCTGCTGTGTGCTTTGGTATATTAAAATTCATTATATTCTAGTAATAATGGCTGTCGCGCTGAGGTAAACGTGCAAAGACAGTATATTCAGGTGGAAAACAGGCGGGTTATTCCATACTCGTCTGTACTCTCAAGAACCTTTCAAACGCACTTAAATGTTGAGTCTTGCACCAGCAGCTACCAAGCAACGATTATTTTGCACAGTACTGATAGGGATGAAGTGACGCAATTATTAGTCTGGTCGCTTTAGAACCTCAGAGGCAGTATGGCGGATACTTACATTCTCTATACATGATCGGAATCCAACAGTCATGACGTTTGATTGCGTTCTATTTCAACAGAAATGCTCTTGACTTGACAAAGCAACAAGCAAACTTTATCTTTTTATAATATTAGCATAGAGTACAGACTAGAAAAATGAGCCAAATATTTATTTTATTACTGTAAAACCCGATCTACCAATCTAAAATTACCAATCGTCGTTAGTAAAATTTCGATGAGTGTGATGACAATATTTTCTTGATTAATGCAGTCGGGTTTTATTTTTCCAATTTATTTTTTGTGTCGTGACAAGTTAATGTTAGCCCTTATAGCCCCCAAAATACAGGCGCTGCCTAGTTTGGGGACCGCCGTTCAATTTATAACACTTTTTTAAATTTAGTTTGTTACATAGCGAACCATAACATTAAGTACTTTCATGTTTATTCTGAGTTGTAACAATGGACCAATAAAAATTATTCTTATTCTATTCTTATTCTTATAGTCCGCTAAGCTCCTCAAAGTTTTTATAAGCAAGTGCGCTTTCTAATTTAAATATCCCAATATTCCACCCTACTCTAAACAGCTTTGTGTGAATAGACATTCAAATCGATCAAGTACTTTCGTCTACTATCTAAATCCTCCGTGTGTTTGTACCTTTGAGTACTGGTTCGTAGTCTCTAGTTTGAATAAAATGTATTTCATCTATGTCTTTCTTATGGTTCTGGTTAACTGCTGTACATTTCTCATTTATCTGCTGATTATCATTTATTAATTAATAGACTAAATAATGTGTGACTAAATATCTATCTATATGTTTGACTAAATGAACTTTACAATGTTTGGAACTGCCTCGTTGGCCTAGTGGTCCTGAGTGGGACAGCTACGCTAGAGGTCCTGGGTTCGATTCCCAGGTCGAGCAAAAAGTGTTATTAGGTTTTTCTATGAAATTCTCAGTAGCAGCTCGGAGTTTGGATTTGTGCCCGGTTAATGGCAATAGGCTCGCCCCCTATTACATGGGACCTAAATATACCGGCGAACTGTGGGTGTACATCGGTATACCTCTGCCTAACCCTTCGGGGAATACAGGCGTGATGGTATATTATTATGTTTGACTAAATATGTAGGAATCCGGAGTATATGTATGTGGGAATGTATGAAATAAATAGTATTAGAGTTGAAAATTGCATCATTTTCAGCAGGAATTTTTCAACCTGGATTTATAATGAATAATATAAGTCTGGAATCACCAATCTGCCTTGAGCAAGCGTGGTGATCAATGCTTGTGCCTTCCCTATATGAGAAGAGGCCTTTACCCTGCAGTGAGACAATAAAAGACTGGACTATAATTATTCACAAGACATGTAATTTCTGTCATGATTAGATAACACATAAATAAGTTGTTGCCAACAAAGTTACAAGTTCCTATCAGGTTCCGCTTAGTACGCTGAACAACAATCCCTTGTCATAAGACAAAGGACTCACATGAAACTTTCGCACATGAAAGCAAAGTAATAGCTTCATATACGGAAAATTTGTATTAGGGGTGAACGAAGTGTCAGTCAAAAGCTCGTCTAAACGAGCAACAGTTGTACTACAAAATATTGCTGCAACATTTTAATAGTGTCCCAGTGTTTGTGTCAAATCTTACAAGTTAAATTTGAGCCACTTCCCGATAATCGATTGAGCTGAAACTTTTTGTAAATGCGCACTTTGCATGACAATGCAATATAATGATGTCACAGAGATGATGGAGCTGAAAGGTGACCATAGGAACTCAATAAAATATTAGGTAAATATTAGCCACTTCCCGATGAGAAAAAATTTTGAGTAAATGTACAATTTGCATGGCAATGCAATATAATGATGTTACAGAGGTGGTCTGATTGAGGATTTCTAATTTATGTAAATTATAAGTCCAGGTCTCCTCAAGATGTTTTTCTTCACCGATGTCAGTGATGTCCAAGTATAGTACAACTGCGACAATAGATAAAATTAAGGCTTTCGGGATGTAGCTTTCGGGCTTAGGTGACGTACTGCAGTAATTTAATAAAATACAGCTAACAGATGAACATCAATTTATTCTCCCTTACAACCTTTCGATCTCCCGCTCAACTCCGTCCATCTAGCCGCCCTTTTTCCTTTTTCCTCCCAAGTTTTTTATAATTTCCGCGGGAAAATAGAGTTCTGTGATTGGTTAAATTAAATGTCGTGCACCAATCATGGATGACAATGTGAAGTCACAAGCTGAAGTGTTGCCGGTATAAAATATTATAATCAAATAGTTATTGGACTGGAAACTAGCCTTTTTGCGTTTCAATTTAATTAAATAAAAATGTAAATTAGCGAACCCTAACACAAGGTAATCTTAGAAAGTGCATATGAATTAGAAAAAGTCACATTGGTACTTGCCCGGTTTGAAACCCGCAATCTCACGCATAAGAGAGCGGGCGCCTTAACCACTGGGCTGTTACGACATCAATAGCAACACAGCAAATCTATATTAACCACAATTTTGTTTTACCTGATTCGTACATCCCAAATGTTCCAAGACAAAGTTCCCGAATATCTTCCTTCGCCTGAATTCTTAAGGAGTGAAGTATTTTTTTTACCTTCGAATATGTTCGAGGCTTATCTTTGTGCTCTAGAAAATATTCATGTCGTAAATCTTGTACATACTCGCTTTTGTACGGAAAACTTTACTTTTTTTGTTCAAGATAATCTCAGGTAGAGCTGAAAGGATTCGCTAGATCTTTTGAATGTTTCCAAAAGTTTGTTTGTTGTGTTAACAGGAGATGGAGCTTAAATTTTGTCGGAGTTAATTTTTACGCCTTTGGTAATAAACGTAGAATAAAGTTGCACTAGTATTAAGTTTGGTTTAATTATAAATTTTTGAGTTACATGGTTTTTAATACGAAACTCCCATTTGTCCTGCAATGAGATGGACTGGCATCATTACTATTGATCATTATTGTTAAAAAAAAACGACGGGTTGCACTCCGGGAGTGCCGGCAGAAGTGAAAACTTGAATATTATCGTTGTGCATTTTTAATATTTTGGAATGGTTAGGGAATAATTTTGCACGAATTGCTATAATTATCATTATAAAAGTACTATGTATATAACAGAAACCATTAAACCAAGCACGTGTACTATTTAGTCCATCCGTCCATCCGTGCATCCGTCCATCCTTCCATTCGTCCATCCGTCCATCCGTCCATCCATTCATCCACGATTTTGCGTGCGAATCGTACAAATTTGCACGAAAAATCGTGCAAAATCGTGATTTTGCACGATTTTTCGGGCAAATTTTTCGATCAGGGTCACGTGTCCTGACGCGAGAAAAACAAATGCACAACGCCGCTTAAAATTTTCGATCAGGGTCACGTGTCCTGACGCGAATTTAACGTTTTTTACCCAACGCCGTTAAAGAAGTTTTCACTTCAAAAATATTATAAAAACAGGATTCGCCGCTCAAAAATCAAATGTCAAATGTGTCAAACTATTCTGTAAAATTCTGGTTAAGTGATTCTTGACGATTGATTGATTTTTTCTTGATTTGTTTTTTTTGTTGAGTGATTTTTGACGGGCCTGTTGGTCTAGTGGTTAGTGGCCCTGACTGCTAAGCCGGAGGTCGTGGGTTCGATTCCCACCCAGGACAAACTTTGTGTGATGAGCATGATTGTTTGTTCTGTGTCTGGGTGTGATTTATCTATAATATGTATGTATTTATAAATTATATAAGTATGTATATCAGTTGTCTGGTTACCATAACACAAGCTCTGCTTAGCTTGGGATCAGATAGCCGTGTGTGAGTTGTCCCAAGATATTTATTTATTTTATTTTTTATTCAATGAATTTAGGTGAAATAAGCTATTTTCTCATGCGATATCAAAGTTTGACAGCTCAACTCAAACTAACTTCACTTTTCTCCACGGAAGATTTGAACACATAAAAGTCCTCATGTAAATTAAAAAGATCAAAATCCTGAAATACCAACCAATTTCAATATTTTTTCACTGAAATAAATATTAACTGGAATCGCAGTTATTTCTCTGATTAATCTTTAACATTTGTATGTGACGTGAATTAAGTATCAAAGCGGACTAAAACTTTTCACCGAGTCCTTTTGAGAAGTCAAAAGAATGTTTACAGCAAAAAATATTTTTTTCCCTTTCCTGACTTTGTGTGCAGCAGAAGAAATGTACAAACTTTTATAATTTAAAAGAATTTCTGCCTTATTTCAAAGTTTATAACGTGTGTAAAGTAAAAATTTGCTTAACGATCCCATCAAAGCTGATGGTTACATTAGTTCTTGCCATTATTTTAGAGGTTATAAAAAATGTTGAAGATCAAAATTCGATATACTTACATACATACAAAAACTTACGCCTTTTTCACATAGGGGTAGGCAGAAACTACATAACGCTACCTGCCACGATTCTTACATACTTCTTTTGCCTCGTCCAAGTTCATACATTTGGTTATACAAGCACGCCGGCAACGAGTACTGCGCACCCGACCTTACTGAAGAACCTCACCAATAAGGTCAGGGTAAGTCTTTCTAGAACGTCCTGCCTTGGCGGTGCCACTCACATCTGCCATATAAATTAATTTAACTAGTCGCCTTTGACTCATCCTCTCGACATGACCGAACCATTTGAGCACACTCTTTTCTACCTTTGTCACTACATCCTCTTTTTCAAAATTCTATTTAAGCCTTACGTTGTTTTTACGCATTGTTAGACAGCGCACAATAACATGATGTTTGATGTGGGTTTGCATATGAACAGGATAAAGTAGTCACCACTGTCTATAGACATCTGACTGGTGGTGGTGGTGGTGGTGTCTGGTGGTGGTGACCACTTTATCTCACTTTATGCAGATGCATAGAGGCCTTGCAAATACGTTTCCATGTCAGAGATAAAGTTGAAGTGTCCCATGTGCCTGTAATTACACCGACACCCTATATACTCTTCAAACCGGAACGCAGCAAGGCTTTCCGGACAAGCTCTTTCACAAAGAGCTCTACTACTATCAAATGTTCCGAATTTCCAAATATTATATTGACATTTTCATAATAAAAAGCTTTTCCTTGTGTTTATAGAACTACAGACAGAACGGTGACCAAAATATTCTATATCATGACATTGTAAACTCTCACCAGCACAATATGCCCAGAATTAAACAATTTTATGTTTGCCAAACGACCATGTAACACGATACTGTCTAGTCTAAAGGCACCAAATTCAGTAATTCAAAGGAAACATTAAACGACAACTTTCCACATTTATCATCCATTGCGTAGTTTGTAAGGCAGTATAAAAGTGTTACAGTAAAGTTGTTGAACAAAATCGGCAATGGAGTGTAAAGGAATTTTTTTTATGATTTGTTTCGTGTAAGTTTCATAATTAATTCGTGTCCCCAGGTAGTTTTGGTCGTGATGTGTAAATTAAAACGTATAAATAACATGACAGTGCTCACAAAACATGTCGGGTTAGTTCTGTATTTAGAATCTTCTATACACATAAATAAAATTACAAGTGTTTGTTTGTAAATGCAAAATAACAGGTTTTTACATAATAAACATGTATATTTACATGATACTAAAACGAAAAAAATACTTATTTTTTGGCTGTCTGTCAGTTTGTTTCTACTGATATCCATAACGGCTGAATCTATTTTGGCGGGACTTTTAATGGCCGATAACTGATTGCTATAAGGAGTTACCAAAGTTTACTTCTACTTTAGAAAAAAAAACTAGTCTAAAAGCCCGAAATAACCGACATTCGCGTCAACAAAGTCGCAGGAATAACCTAGTTTATGATAAAGTCTCATATAATATTTCGTTTATTGTAACAAAGTTATTCAAATTTTCATACTACTGTTGTGTTCGTGTGAAATTATGAAACAAAGCTTTGGTAAGTAAGCTTTGTTAGTTTACAGAATTATTGTGGTGTATTCTGACTCAATGTTATAAATAATAATAAATAAATAATTTATTTTTTAACTGCCTCGTTAGTCTAGTGGTCATAAGCGCGACTCAGTAGCACCTCGGGCTTAGGATTTGTGCCCGGTTAATGGCAATAGGCTCGCCCCCTATTACATGGGACCTAAACTTATCGGCGAACTGCGGGTGTACATTAGTACACCTCTGCCTAACCCTTCGGGGAATAGAGGCGTGATGGTAAATTTCATGTTCATGGCTTAACAATGATCGTAAATGAAAAGGAATTCTCGCCACATCTAACTAATATTGTAAATGCGAAAGAAAGTTTGTTTGTTATCTTTTAACGCCTAAGCCGCTGAACCGATCTGCTTATACGTTATCAGGTGTACAAAAACGGACATAGGAAATTCATCCAGAAAAAGTCCCTGGGCTCCTAATGACTTCTCCCGAAGTCATTAGATGATTTTCCGTCCGAAAAAAAATTAAATTAAAAATTTAAAAAACCCCCAACACAAAAACCTTATTTTATACTTTTTATAATCTCGATTTTGCTAAGTTTGAGACCCCCCCCCCACTCGAGTATATTTACAGACATTCGGTTTTTCTTCTCCACTTTCACCCCCACAACTTTTAAACGGCTCAACCTATTTTCATCAAACATGTCTAAGAACACTCGCACGTAAGTTACCTTTAATACAAAAAAAACTAAATTGAAATCGGTTCATCCGTTCGGCAGCTATGATGCCACAGACAGACAGACAGACAGACACGTCAAACTTATATCACCCCTCTTTTTGCGTCGGGGGTTAAAAACACACTTTTAAAGAAACAACTGCCAACTTCAAGGCAACTCCATCAGAATTCAAAAAAGGTTCAAATATGGGTAAACGTACCTTCCTGTCTACACAGGTACTTTGTGAAAAGCCTAGCTTGCACCTTCAGAAAAAACTTGTCCCCGCAATAACATTAAGGAGTATATCTTTTAAGCCCGACCTCCGTCTCGTCACGAACGCTTTTCTAACTACGTGATCAGCATGTTAAAGATACTAAAACAGTCTTGGGAAAGTTTGTGTCAGTTTACTGGGAAGTATTCGGAAAAATGTTACTTTTACATGAAAGTGTTAGGAGTAAGGAAATTTTGATATTAACTTTTTTTTTGTCGCAGGATGGCATACAAGCCTATGGCTAAGCTGATGTTGTGGTAATTTTTTTTTAATGGAACAATCTCGCCACTCTATTCCCAAACCACTGCAACTCCTGTAAAACAAAATCAACAGTGGCGACCACAAGAAAAGCGCCGAGGCCTTAAGCTCGACGAGTCCCGGAGAAACGATTTAGCTGTCTTGGATTCCGCAACGAAATGAATCAGAAAAGATTAGCGGAGGAGTAAGAATGAATGTTAAGTGGTAACCACGCGTTGCCTATAGACATCTGCAAGGCTCGCTTATCCGGGGATTCCCCACCTGCTGTATAACGGGAGACGTTCCGGGCGTCGGGAGCCGCAAGACGACTCTCGGCCACCGTACACGCGGGTCTGTGGAAGGTGAGCAATGGCTAGCTCACCGTCCATACGTTAACTAACGACAAACCGTATCTACGGCGCGTTCGTGTTCCACGCGCGCCTCAAAGAGATGTCAGCAAACATTTGGAGGGGCTACTAAGGGCCGATGCCTGCCGGGGCTGCGGGTTGTACGAAAGAGATACCGCGCCCGGCCCCCGGAACACTAAAGGCACAAGAAGGAACATAGATGGGTTTTGGTCACTAAAAGTCTGACACTCCCTCCCGCTTCGCCCAGGGCGAGGGAAGTCATATGATATGACTTCCCTCGCCTCGGGCAATTACCAATGATAAAAAAAAATAACAAAATGCATGAGATGCGGGCGCCATAACCATTGCGCCATCACGCAAGCATAACACAAAAATAAAAACCCTATAATAACTAATGTGGCGATGTGGCGCTGTTGTCCTTTTAATGGCGCATAAAGTGTCTCTGTAGTATTCAATGGTCGTATTATAAATCAGGGGATTTCGGGGTTATATTTTCTAGCTTAGGAAGGTTCCACGGTAAGAATAACCCTTTATTTATGTATTGGAATTCACTTAACGGTCAAGGATGTGTAGGATGGGACATAGTATGAGTTTTGTAAATGTGACTAATAATAATGGTGTGCCTTTTTCGTTTATCTATTTTGTTTAAATACGTTAATCTCTGGAACTGCCAGTCGGAATAAGAAAAATCTTTTATGTATCATAACCAGATTCACGCGGAATTGTATAGGGTATTTTACATCAAGCTACGACCTACGGAAGCGGAGAAGTAACTAAACGCGGTAGGAAAAAAAACCACACGAACGAAATCATCGCTTGTCTTATTTAACCCTGCAGTGGTCGCGTCTTAAAAAGTCACGTTAGTGGTCGCGCGGCTACATATGTAGTCCAATTTCTTTTGTCGTTTTTTTAATGAAATTCATTTGTATTATTTTTTTCTTATTAAAATATGACAAAGTAACTCTTCCTAAATAAAATTAAAACAAAAAACAAAAATAAATTTTCAGTGGTCTTGTTTAAATCAGCTATGAAAAAAAAAGTACGTAAAAGAAATGTCAGTTTAAAAAACCATGGATTACATATGTAGTCCGCGCGACCACTGCAGGGTTAATTATTTATATACCCTAACATACAATACCTTTTTTTTCAGATTAATTCTAGTCTAGGTCAAAGGTGACATAGACAGAGTCTACGATGGAGTGAGCTAACCCAGAAGAAGCATGTTCACTCAATGAATGGAAATCATCAAAACTTTAAGTGACATTTCACTTGTGTAACTACTACCTATGTACCAAAGCCTGCCATTTAGTTCGCAGTATCGATACCGTCATGTAACGTCGTTTGCAACTGTTTGCAGCCAAACTTTGTGTTTGACTGTACACGCTTTGATACGCCATGCATGGTGACAAACTATTTAATGCGATATAACTAGCAGATAATAAGGGTAGGGCCAGACCGGCGTTCATCATCATCATCATCATGATGAACGCTGGTCTGGCCCTTCCCTTATTATCTACTAGGTATATCGATAATAAGGGTAGGGCCAGACCAGCGGTCATCATGATGATGATGATGAACGCCGGTCTGGCCAGACCAGCTTTATTTAATAACTAGCTTTTGCCCGCGGCTTCGCTCGCGTTAAGAAGTATTATTATTAATTAGGTATTTCGTTCCATTAGGTACTGATAGGTTCAAACTAATATGTTTACATCCTCCATCATCCCTTATTTTAACCCCATGGGGGTTCAATTTATCAAAATCCTATTTAAGCGGACGTCTTCATCATAGTAGCTCCAATCTTTAATTTCAGTTCAATCAGTCGAAAATCTAAGAAGATTTATACAAACTTTCATCCCCTATTTTATACCCTTAGGGGTGGAATTTATCAAAATCCTTTCTTAGCGGATGCCTATGTCATAACATCTACCTGCATGCCAAATTTCAGCCCGATCCGTCCAGTGGTTTGGGCTGTGCGTTGATAGATCACTATCTCAGTCAGTCAGTCAGTCACCTTTGAATTATATATATTTAGATAATAAGATAAACATAATCATACCAGCCTATTATTACCAACATATAAATAAACTAGCAAAATGCCTGCGACTTCGTCCGCGTGGTTTATTTCACTTACCATAAGTTACGCCTTTGGTAAATGCTCCGCTCCAGTGTGTCGTAGCGTGATGTTAAATAGCCTATGTTACTCAGAATAATTTAGTTATCTAGTGGTAAAAAATGGTTAAATCGGTTCAGTAGTTTCGGAGCCTATTCGTTACAAACAAACAAACAAATCTTACCTCTTTATAATATTATATTATAGGTAAAAATCTCTATAATATACTTTACTTTAAGTGCTAACCATAAATATAGTTAGCTTAGTTAGTGAAACACTAATAGAATGCGGACGCATACACTGAGCGTACTTAAGTAAATAGTTACCTACACCAGTTGACACAAAGTTTGAAATAGCTATATTGTCGTCGTATCATACTAGTACAATTTGTTAAATTAGTTTATACTTCCTTAGTATAATTTGCTAGATTAGCTTCTTCACAGTTTATTGTCATCATTTTAAACAAGGCGTTGATTTGCATCCTGGTCAAATTCAAGGAGTTCACTATGCTCGTGATTCTTAACACGAATCATACATACATACATAAACTCACGCCTTTTTTCCATGGGTGTAGGCAGAAACCGCGGACCGCCACCAATCAATTATCATCTGCTTAGCCTTTTCCCAACTATGTTGGGGTCGGCTTCCAGTCAAACCGGATGCAGCTGAATATCAGTATTTTACATGGAGCGACTGCCTATCAGACCTCCACAACCCAGTAATGGGTAATACGATACTCTTGGTAAGACTGGTTGTCAGACTTTCTGGCTTCTGACTAACAGTAACGACTGTCAAAGATCTACAAATGACAGCCGGGACCAACGGCTTTACGTGCTTTCCGAGGCACGGAGGAAACTCGCTATGAAATTGGTCACCCATCCACAGACCAACCTCGGCAAGCGTGGCTTAACTCGGAAGATCGGTCTATGCGGCTGTAATTATTAAGCCACGAGCTCCTCCGCCACCAATCAATAATAAAATAAATTGTTTTTGTTTTTTTTTACGTGGTTTTCAAATTCGCGGTAGCCATCTCGCCAGAGGGTTTAGGCGCTATGTACACATTGATATAGCCGCGCGACAACTCTGCCGACCGCATACGCAACTGGGCGATTCTGAATTTTGCGAGAGGAGTACTCTGGAATACTGTTATTTAATAGTTGCAACTAAAAAACAAGTATTTATTAAATACTAGCTTTTGCCCGCGACTTCGTCCGCGTGAATTATTAGTTCCCGTTCCCGAGGGATTTCCGGGATGAAAGCTATCCTATGTCCTTTCTCGGGTCCCAGACTATATCTGTACCAAATTTCATTGAAATCGGTTGTGGTTTAGGCGTGAAGAAGAGACAGACAGACAGAAAGACAGACAGACAGACAGAGTTACTTTCGCATTTATAATATTAGTTTAGATTGGCCAGGTATCGTAATTATATTTGTATACTTCTATTTTTTTATGTCAAGCTCCTAAAATTTGACGAGGATGCAAATCAACAGCTTGTAGAAAACATCACTTGGTACGGAACGTCTTTTTCATGCTACGACTCACGAGGCGGGGCAGTAACCAAAGTCGTAACATAACGCAAACGAAAAATAATCACGCGGCCTAGTTAAGTAGCAGGCAGATGCTAATATCAAGATAAACACACAAGTTTTAGATGCTAATCCAAACAAATTGTTTGGTCTCCTACTTGAAATATTTTAACTAATTATAGGTATAAAAAAAAAAAAAAATATACCATCACCCCTGTATTCCCCGAAGGGTTAGGCAGAGGTGTACCAATATACACCCACAGTTCGCCGGTATATTTAGGTCCCATGTAATAGGGGGCGAGCCTATTGCCATTAACCGGGCACAAATCCAAACTCCGAACTGCTACTGCGAATTTCATAAAAAAACACAATAACACTTTTACCTTTTACTTTTTTCTTTTTTTTTTAGGTATAAATTATAGGTAAAGCTGAGGAGTTTGTTTGATTGAAAGCGTTATTCTCAGATACTACGGAACTGAAAATTCCGCTGTAGTACCTACTCCTAATTGAGATCAGAGTACCTTTTTCTTTTTTTTTAACAATAGTTCTCCCGTACTCCTGTTCAGAACGACTATCTGTAGGCCATACAATTTGTTCCGTGCGGGAATCAAACCTGGAGGACGCAAAGCAGGTTAATCGCTCAGCCACTGCACCATCCGTGCCATCAAATCTCAGAATATCATAGATACGCTAACAGTATTATCGAAGCAGAAACTTCGCTTGAGCGATGCAGCAACTTGGTGACGTCACTTGGTGCATCTCCATGTACAAACTAATACGTAACATCGTTTGCCAAATTCAATGCCCTCAACTGAGCTTTGCAGCATACGTTAGTACTAACGATCGGCTGAAATCGGCAAAGCTCGGGTATTTTCGTGTAATTGAATTTTTAACTGGATCGAGTGTTTAGTGTAATGGATTCTAATTTCTAATTTTGAATATTTAATCTTTATTTTGACCCCATGAACCTCCGCCTAAGAGCGTTTCCACATTATCCGATCCGATATCGGTATCGGGCGACGATATCTGACATCCGATATTCGACACCATGTGCTATTTTCACATATTTCCGACAAAATCGTTCCGATACGGCCATTTGCTCGATAGCTTAGTGCGGGCAGGTTATCATGGCAGACTATAAAAGAAAACTTTATTTGCTGTATCTATTATATTTGAGACGCAAAGAAAGATCTGTCGACAGACAGTATTGGATACATCCCATTGTGGAAGCTAGATATTCAGAGGGAACTTTTTATACTCTTTTTAGCAAGCTACAAAACGCACCTAGAAAGTTTTTTAATTACTTTCGTATGAGTGAATCCACATTCAATTATTTGCTAATTCATCTCACAAACAGTATCAAGAAACAAGACACACATTTTCGGCTCGGGCTCTACGCACACAGAGACAATTAAGATACACGTATAGCACACATATAAACATTATCGTCCGACGGCTCACGGGCGTCCGATAGTGCCTGCAACATATCGGTGTCGGCTCCGATATCCGATATCGAAACGGACAATGTGAAAGGCAGGTTCATATTTCATACATTTTACTTGCCCCGATATCGTATCGGCGTCCGATACCGATATCGGATAGGATAATGTGGAAACGCTCTTAAACCGACTTTTTAACGGACCGATTATCGGACCGCTCAATGAATTCATAGTTTCAAGGACCGAGTTTTTGTAAAATGTGCGTTGACACGTTGTTGTGTTGTGTTGTGATGTAAGTTGTATCGAATAATTACCAAAATCACAGTAAGTTTTTGAGGTTTTTATTAATATAATTACATAAAATTGGAATATAGTTTACACATTTTTTTTTTAAACTACGCGATGGTAAAAATATAATTATGTGCCCCTTTGAGATTATTTTATCATGATACTGTTTTATTTTAAAGACTTTATAAGTAAGTCTCATCTTTGAATATATTATAAATATACCATCACGCCTGTATTTCCCGAAGGGTTAGGCAGAGGTGTAGCAATGTACACCCACAGTACGCCGGTATATTTAGGTCCCATGTAATAGGGGGCGAGCCTATTGCCATTAACCGGGCACAAATCCAAACTCCGAGCTGCTACTGAGAATTTCATAGAAAAACCCAATAACACTTTTTGCTCGACCTGGGTATCGAACCCGGGACCCCTTGCACAGCAGTCGCACTTGCGACCACGAGACCAACGGGGCAGTTCAGTCTTCTTTGAACCTTTGACAATACACAAAAAAAAAACAGGCTTGTAAATATATACCAATACGCCAGACTATGCGACAAAAACTGTATGTAGTACGGTCTCCTGTGTTCAGATAGCCCCTTAACATAATATCCATGCACAAACATCGATCTACCAACCAAAACAACTAATAGCCAATCTGTGCAAACACAAACACATTTAAACTGTGTCTTGTGCACGCTTTGTAACTAACTTTGCTTCGCCGCGTGTTGCACAGTTCCTAACTTGCAACTATTGTATAGCGGTCGTACTATTCTGTACAATACCGTAATGAAATTCACGTAGAGAAACTTTTAGGGAGATTCAAGTAGTTTAACTGGCTTGGTAGCCTAGTGGTCCTCAGCGCCACTGCTACGCTAGAGGTCTTAGGTTTGATTCCCAGGTCTAGCAAATTGCTTTTGGGTTTTCCGACGAAATTCTCAGTAACTACGGCGTTACCGAGAATTTCGTCAAACCGGCAAACTTATGCATGAGGGTCTTAAATTGTACTTAATTACGTCCTAATAAACGTTAAGAACTTTTTTATGCCATTGGATGGCAAACAACCCCACAGCCCAACCCTTATGGCCAATTGCAATACCAGAGACCTTGCAAATGCGTTGCAATCCCAGAGACAAAGTCAAAATCTAGTATCTATTAGAATAATTAAAAACACTCTCACTCGATTACCACGAAAAACATTTTCTCCAAAACTCTCTGAAAAAAAAAACCGTCGGAATAATTATTTAGGAAAACAATCAGCCATTAAAAAATAGACCATTATCGTGGAAAACTTCGTTAATTAACGGTTTGAGTGGGAGGCGCGGTCGAACTTGACTGAAGTATTGAAGATTTAAAGGAGACGTACCCACTTCATCGTACCATACCATGCCCTGCACCGTTGCCGCGGGAGACGCTCCGGGCGTCGGGAGCCGCGACACGATTCCAGGCCGCCGTAGACGCGGGTCTGTGGACGGTGAGCAATAGGTAGCTCACCGACCGTACGTTAACTAACGACAGACCGTGTCGACGGCGCGTTGGTGTTCCACGCGCGCTTCAAAGAGATGTCAGCAAACATTCGGAGGGGCCACTAAGGGCCGATGCCTACCGGGGCTGCGGGTTGTTCGAAAGAGATACCGCGGCCCCGGAACGCAAAGGGCACAAGAAGGCGCATGGATGGGTTTTAGTCAGTAAAAGTCTAACACTAAATCCCGCTCCATGAATTCTCATCCGTAAAAAAAAAACCTACTTCACTGTACCATGAATTGCTGAGCGTGGGGTCCAGGCCAAAAGTGTTATTGGGTTTTTCCATTAGGAACTTCTCAGTAACAGCCTGGAGTTTAGAAGTTGGTGTTGTTGGTTGGTGTGACTCCCCCGTGTCTCGGAAAGTACGTAAAGCCGTTGGTCCTGCGCCTGATTCTCCCCGGTTTTGTCGGATTGCCGTGCCATCGGCTTATGAGAATTAGGGAATAGGGAGTGCTTTATGTGACTTGTGCAATGTAATATCTCCTCCGGGGAAGTACCTAGTACCACTATATCTATTACTGCCGCAAAGCAGCGTTGCTGTGTTCCGCTTTGTAGGTTAGGGGCGCTGGTGTAATTACATGTATGTAAGTAAGTACATAAGATGCTTCAACTTTGTCTCTGGGATGGCAATGCTTTTGCAAGGCCTCTGGTATTGCAGATGTCAGTAGGCAGCGGTGACCACTTAACATCAGGTGGGCCGTCGTCAGCTTGATTGCCATCCAATGATATAAAAAAAATGGTACGGTGCAGTGAGCATACCTCTTAAAGCGTCTACCAAATCTTTATCGAACATTTAATATTGACCTCCCTTTAGGTGTTGCTTTGATTAGATTTTTAAAGCTTAGCAAATTATTAGTTGTTATAATTTGAGAAGGGACCTATTAATATTTTTTGGTGTATATTTCGGTAAAAGAATAATCTTCTAATTAATTTTAAAAACTTTACTTTTATTCTGGGAACCTTTGAGAGTTTTTTTTCTATTTTGGGTTTATACATAGTAACGGGTTTAAATAATTATATAATATTTTGTAAATTAATTTGAAAAAAATGGTATCCATCTATCTATTGAGTGTCGTGGTGGCCCAGTGGTTAAGGCCTCTCATGACGAGGTTGTGGGTTCGCAACCGGGCACGGGCACGTACCAATGTGACTTTTTCTAATTCATATGTACTTTCTTAATCTTGGGCACTGACATTGCAGTAACCATGTCAGTGGCCCTAAAGGCGGTTTAGAAACTCTGACAATAGGCTGTGTGAAGACGTCAGACCTTAATAGTAAACATCAAATAATTTATAAGCGATATCATACATACGACTTTGTTGGAATAAATGGACAAACTCAAATCTCTCAGTCTGGCTCAAATAAGCCAACTTGATTAGTCCCATGACTTGGCCCACGGCAATTTTCATACAAAACCAATTAAAAAAAAAAATACAGTGCACCTGTGTTCACACACACTTTTGCACTATAATAATATTCCTTCGTACTTCGCTAATTTCCATTTACGATTGGCCGCCGTTACAGAAATCGGTCTGGAGAATATTAATATTATACAAATACTTGAAACAACTAATAGTTTCTGCGCGCGACTTCGTACGCGACTTTGGTGACTACTCCGCTCCTATAGCTCTTGGCGTGATGTTATATAGCTTAAAGCTTCCCCCAATAAATGGAACATACAATACAAAAAGATTTTTCCAATTCGAACCAGTTGTTCCTGACATTAGAGCGTTCAACCAAACAAACAAACTCTTCAGCTTTATAATATTAGTATAGATTATAAAGGGGGTGACATAAAAGAGACATAAGACAAAGTTAGTTAGGGACCCGAGAACTAAGCCTTAGGCAACTCCCCACCTACATTACAAACTTAGGATTCCAATTAAAGTTTGCCAAATTTATGTACGAATATATTCATCTGTAGTCATAACAAGCGGTGATGGCCGAATTGAATAGAAATTGATGTTTAACTTTAAATACGTAATGTGTATACTAAGCTTTGCTGTGTGGAACAAGGTCAGGAGATGAAGCGAGTGTTAGAAAATCAGCGTCATCATTATAGGCCTGAATGCCCCGAAGGGTAAGGCAGACATGTTAACCAATGTTAACCCACAGTTAGCAGGTATGTTTTAGGTTCCATGTAATAAGGGGCAAGAATATTGCCACTAGCCAATAACAGTTTTTGCTCGACCTGCAAATCGAATCCAAGAGTTCTAGCGTAGCAGTCGCGCTTGGGATTGTTAGGCTAGCAAGGCACTTAGAAAATCGGTAAAAAAACTGCTTAACCAGTGTTGAGGACATAATGGAAATATGATGATGATAGAAAGATGAGCGTAGTGCCCTGAGTTCAAGTGCTAGGTTGGGACAAAGTGTTTAATTATTATAAAAGATTTACAGCTAAAAAATAGACATACTAGTAACAGTAAATTAGACTGGGAGCCAGCACATTCAGCCAGCTGCCAGCAGATTAGGCTGACAGGTCTTCACTTATAAAATACTGAATAATATTTAAAAAATACTGAATAAGTTGTATTCATTTTTTTAAGGATGGGAAATTATCAATGGATCGATGGAGAGGGAGAGAGAGGCAAACCGCAAACCCATCAGTTTTCCTCCTAATGTCCTTTGCAACTTACTACTTACAACTTAATAACAAAAATTGGGTTGCTCTATTACCAATTTCTCAGTACCCGGAGTTTGGAAGCTGATGGTGTGACACTACTGTGCCTAAAGCGCGCGTAAAGCCGTTGGTCGTGCGCCTGATCCCTTGCCAATATTTAACGCTGGGGACTCGGTAGTGTGCGCGCCTAAAACCTGACCTTTGAAAGAATACTACAAGTTTTAGGTTATCTACAGGAAAATAGGAAATTTCAGAAGGGCGTACTTAAACAAAATGAAAAGATTCACTGCACTGCACTGAACTTATTCAAATTTCACCTTTATTTATAAACTTAAACAACATTTTTCATATCGCTTACTCTCATGCTTTATACAGTATGTACATTTAGCATCAGTATTCCACAAAGCGAGCCTATTTCGAGAGAGTCAGTACTACAGTGCCCACCGGTTCATGATTTGTGTGTACAATGACAAAGGTTTATCTAAGTTTGATAGCTGAACGTTGAATTAACTAGCTGTTTTTTTAATATCAAAATAAAAGCATTTATTTCAGTTACACCACTTATAAGCACGTTTGAAGTGTCAAGAATTTACAGTTTAAAGTTGAAGCTAGTTGCTCGTTCCAAAATGTAGGTCTCTAAGGAGAAGAAAGAGCAAGAAACTCCATGGATATTTATTTGTTAAAACTTTATGCACAAATTTAATGTAAAAATACACTGTACAAAGGCGG
Source organism: Caradrina clavipalpis (assembly GCA_932526535.1). Taxonomy (NCBI): domain Eukaryota; kingdom Metazoa; phylum Arthropoda; class Insecta; order Lepidoptera; family Noctuidae; genus Caradrina; species Caradrina clavipalpis. The sequence continues at coordinate 9,077,909 of OW052110.1, forward strand.
ACTTAATGCCTTAGGCATTTTCTACCAGTCTACCTTAGGGTGATGCAGAGACAAAACATAGAAGGTGCAAGAAAAAGGAACACAAACAGCAAATTTCCAATATAAAATATTATAATAAATACATAATTATATGGGTATACTACATGGTCAGGTCATAAATTCTGTCAAAAACTTTCAATGTAATTAATGATATACTTTTTGAGAATGATTTAAAAATTATATATGAAATGAAAGATAATTAAATGTACAATAAAATTTTATTTACATTATTCGAAATGCCCCTCTCCATTTTGAATACATGCCCTTAATCGGCGCGGCCAATCATCGATCGCAGTACGCACCACATTCATATCTATTTCAGCCGCTGCTTTAACCAGACATGCTCGGAGAGACTCCAAATTCTGATGAGGTTTAGCGCAGACTTTCTCCTCCAAATGTTGCCATATCTTGTAGTCCAGCGGGTTTAAATCTGGACTAGAAGAGGGCCAGTCTTCATGCTCGATGAAGTCAATTTCATGGGCGGTCAACCAGTTTTGCGTGCTTCGTGCCTTGTGAGCTGGTGCAGAATCCTGCTGGAATATCCAATGTCTGTTTTTGAACATTGTTTGAGAAAGAGGTTCTACTATGTTCGTTAGGACGGTATTTTGGTACACCACAGCACTGGTTTTCACACCTTTTTCACAGAAAAACACCTCAGTTAAGCCTGAATATGAGACTCCAAGCCAAACCATGAGTGAGGAAGGATGATGCCCTCGCTGGACCCTTGGAATACGCGCGCTCGCTTCTTCACTGCTGTGGGCATACACCTTATCATTTTGTTTGTTGTAACTTTCTTCGATGGTAAAAATTTTTTCATCTGAAAATAAAATTTCGCGGTATTTTTTTCCCGCGTACCGCCGTAACAAAGCGCGGGATCTTTCCAGTCTAATTTTTTTCAAACGCTCGTTTAATAAATGTCCGGTCTTTTTACGATAAGCTCGCAGTCCCAGGTCTTCATTTAACACTCTTTTGACCGTGGTTCTGCTTAACCCCATCTGAAGGGCTAAGATTTTTCGCTTACGCACGGGATTTCGTTGAATTCGCGCCTTTACTACTTTGATGACCGCTGGTGTCCTAACTGTACGAGGTCGGCCACTCCTCTCACGATCTTCGAAGCTTGAATCTTCAGTGTATCGTTTGATAGTGCGATACACAAACTGTAGTGTTATTTCAATTTTTGTAGAATGTTGAAAATCTCTTTTGGCGCGTAACCACAGCGGTGCAACGCGATAACAGCGACTCTATCTTCTTTCTTCGACCACTCCATATTTAAAAATGAATAAAATTTAATTTCTTTTTTTATTTTCGGCAAGCGCAAATGATCTACTTTTAAAAATAGTCGACGTTTATCTAGCCAGTATTCGAAAATTAAAATAATAAGGTTTTAACAGAACTTATGACCCGACTGGGTACATACATACATACATATATATATATATGTCGGAGGAAGTACACGAAGTGGAACTGATTGTTGATAATAAACGCGGGATGACTATTGTTTACCAAAAATGCTTTGTAAAATCGTAATATTATTTAATTTGATTAGTTACATTCTGATACGATTTAATATCTCATGAATTTAATTAAAGTTATTGTTTTGTATTCTAATTCACGACCAATCAGAGCAGAGCATACGCCTCGAGCGGGGTCGAGGTGCTATATTTGACCAATGGCGCGCGCATGCGTGTTCCCGCGCGGTCGAGCGGGAATATTAGAATGGTTGAAATACACAGGACCAATCAGGACGATTGTCAAGTGAGGTTATGTTAGTATTGAAGAGTGGATCGAGTTGGATCCTGGAGACATGTGAACTTGTGAAGCTTTATGATTTTGTTGGACGGTAAAGTTGAATTGGTGTCCCGAACCCGCTGCTCAAATAGAATTGGTTAATTAACGTGTTTACAAACTAGTTGTGAAGTACTTATTCGTTCAGTGACTAAATGTTGTAAAACTGTTATTAAATTGTACTAAAAGTGAATACGGACTTTGTTTTGTGCTCGCATTTCACCCAATGACGCCCACCAAGTCCTGACAACTAACAATGGCGTCGAGAAGGATGCTGTTTCTCCGACATCAGAAGTGGGATCGGTGCAGGCACAAAACGTTTATGGATTTATTGACGCGAATCACGGTTGGCGCGTTTTATGTGAGGCGCAACAAAATAGTATGCGTCTTCTTGTGGAAGCGCTAATAAACCCGTCGCCGCGTCGGCGTCTGAAGACAAGGACGACATGTTGCGGATTTCTACCGGACGATGATGATGATGACACTGATGCCCGGCTTGGCTTGCAATTGTGGTTGTCCGCTTGTTGGTTATGATAATTATACAGGGAAGTAATGTTTTTTTTTTTATAATCTTAGTAAGTTCTTATGAGGTTCAGCTGATAGCTTTTCTTGTATGAAGTGTAACTATAGAATTTTTATTTTTCAAAAAAAAGGATTAGTGTTAAACCGTAATGAACCGTAATTTATTGTGAATGTTTTGCTGCGTGGGTCAGATTGAGCCTCGGTTGCAATGCAATATCATTCCTAAAGAACTATGTATATACACGCAGTAAATTGCAACGTAAAGTTATGGCATTTCATATCGTAAGCGGAGTCCTGAAGCGATTACAAAGGCCGGTCCAGACACTATACAGGACGGCAAACGTCCTAGGTTGAGTCTTGCTCTTACAAAATGTGATTATTGTGAAATCTTTGTCTGAGGTCTTTTAACTGTTTCAGCCATTCACATGAAAAGCAGCAAATAATTCTGACTTCCGAAGGCCTCAACAACGTGGACGTGGCTATAACAAAACCTGGCGTGGCGTACTGAAGGTCACGTGGCATCGCGATGCATGAGGGCGCCGGCTGCAGGCGGCAGCACAGAATCTACCGCCACAGCGCGCAGTGCAGCGAGTGGTTTGAAACCTGTCGCAACCTGTTGAAACCTGTGTGACCACTCAATTTGGTGAGGAGTTTTCATTTTGTTATGATTCTGGTGGTGATTGTTCCCTGGTTAAAAGAGCATCTCAGTTTGTGTGGTGTGCTTAAATTGAAACTGACTGAAAGCGGTATCCCATATTTCTTTCTACATACTTACTGCACATTTTTGAGACAGCACTATTTGTTAAATCAAACATACATCTGTTTGAAACATTGAAATGTTTGAAACGACGCGACGTAACAGGGAGATGTGTGCTAATCAACATGGTACCTACTGACCTTTTGTTTGAATAAAATAAAACTTTTTGCTGAGACGAATTAAAGAAACAACTGACATACCTACACGATTTACGAAAAAGAATTTCCTTAAAATATTGATTGAAAAAGACGCCTATTTCATGGTGAATGAATGATAAAATCGAATTATGAATTAGGTACCTTTTCTAATAATAAAATTTAATATTTGGTGTTTCTTAAAATTTAAAATTGGAATTAAAATTTTATTGAAATGTTTTTTTTGTTATGTTGACAATCTTAATTTAAATTATTTATTATTGCGTAATCATTTTGTTCGTTTTCTTTTGTTTGATAATCGATTTAAAATCGTGTTTTGATAATCGAAAATAATACGAGTATTTTGTCCGCCGATGACGAGGCATAGTGCTCATTTTAAGAATAACACAGGTGTTGGTTGTATTTAACAAATAAAATGTTTGTATTCGTATTTGAAATTGTAAACTTGTCAGTTAGTTACAATATGCGACTCTTTCTTTGATATGAAAATTTTAGCATGTTGTACGAATGATTATTTTTACAAGTTTTATTTTATGTTATACGTAATGATAATCTAGCGAGTAGAGACAAGGCAACGTCAGCCATATAGGTTTTCTTCGTAATAACAAACAGCGAATCGCGTCGTATGTGATAGTATCAACTTCTTAACTAATGAAGTTCCTCTAAGGTAGAAAATGTAATGTGTTGTAAGAGTTTCACGACACGGTTGGTGGCTGAGCGATGGGCTACGGCGCTGCGTGTTGCGGGTTCGATTCCTGCACGGAACGAATAGTTGTATGATCTGCCAATAGTTGTTGACCGTTGTTCTGTTGGGTCTGGCTGTCGGTGTGTGTGAGTTTGGATTTGTGCCCGGTTGGTGGCGATGGGCTCGCTCCCCCCCCTATTGAATGGGACCTAAAATGTTCCGGCGAACTGTGGGTTTGCATTGGTGCACCTCTGCCTAACCCTTCGGGGAGTATGGGCGTGATGGTGATGATATATTCGTTAGTGCGACTCGTAAAGCTTGATCTAAATTGTACCTACTAAGCTAATCGAAATAGGTAACTAAAGTTAGCTTAATAATCCGAATACATTTTCATAGCTATGAGAGTTGGATTTCATGACTTTATTCACACAAAGGCGAAAGCACAGATTAAATAAGTACAGATACTTCACTCTATAGAGAAAACTCAACACTTCTTAACGTTATAATTACCTACAAAACGCTCGTGCGTGAGAGAGAGAGATAGCAATAACGCGCGTCACACACACAACACAGCACTAGGGCTATCTATGCTGAGAAATGATTACACAAAAGGATAGGTGACTATAAAATATTATGGTGTAGTATTATGTACTGAAAAATGAATTTTCTGTACTTTACACTACAAATTGCATTGCGAGGTTTAGACATTATTGAAGGCGCGAGTATCGTTTATTTTGTTGCGGGGTAGGTATGTACACTCAAGCGAGCGCGTGACAGCCGCCGACTGGATTAGATGCGCCCGGGCGCATGCGAGCCGTAGGCACTTAAGAGAGTAACCTTGAACGAGTGACGGAGGCCTGTCGAAAGTTTGTATGTTTGTCTCTTCTTCACGCTCAAAAGGCTAAACGGATCTGGATGAAATTGGGCACTGGGATGGATTGTAGTGTGGAATAACACATAGAATACTAGTTATACCGAAAAAACGTACAGTTCCCGTGGGGTAATATGTCAACTTTTACGCAAACGAAGCTGAGGGTAAAAGCTAGTGTTTAATAATGATGAGATAATGTTAGCTTTTACAACGTTAGAAAGTTGATCATGCAAAGTCTTATTGAATTACTTACGCGCGTTGTCACTTTTATTTGTGAATAATGACTGTTCAATGATGCTTGGTCTCGGTGATGTTGAGTATTGTTCAAATTTAATCAAAGGCAGCGTTGTGTGATTAAGCCCTTAAATTTTGTATTAGTTTAGAATAAGACAGTGATAGAAAGAATCCAGAGTAGATAGTAATAGCGAAAGTACTTCCGCTATTGTTTGAATATGACGTACACTAAAATGACTAATTAACCTTTGTTAATCAAACTGTAGTCTGGTCGTAGTTGTAACTGTGATTTTATGACTCGTTTAGGGTGCAATGCGCGGTTAGATGTATAGTGGCTGAGTCTATATGATTATAACTTTGGTCTCAAAAAGAGTAATGGGTCTCTGAGAGACTAGGTACTGGATCTGAATGAGACTACTGTTTGGGTCTCAAGGAGACTACGCTGCCGAGCAGCCGAGTCTTATTAGTGTTTCATAACCGAGAGTAAAGTGATAGTGCTAGTGATAGGCTGATGTTGTTGTTGATTGAAGCATCTTAACGTGATTTGTTCACTAGCCTGTGGTAGTAGTTTGTGGTGTTGCACGGCCGAAATCAGTCTCAGTTGTAGAGCTCCAGCTAACCATTGCTGACGTAGACTTGCGGCGTAGGGCTGATTATGTCGTGGCACCTAGGTTTGATGACTGGCACGCCTTACGTGCTTCGTCGTCAGCCCAACTTGACTTATAACGGACCCATAAGGGGTGTGTCTAATGGAGCGAGGTGGCTCTTAGACAGTGACATGGTAGTCTAATGGAGCGAGGCGGCTCTTAGACTGGCCATGTGTGGTGTGTCTAATGGAGCGAGGCGGCTCTTAGACAGTGACATGGTAGTCTAATGGAGCGAGGCGGCTCTTAGACTGGCCATGTGTGGTGTGTCTAATGGAGCGAGGCGGCTCTTAGACAGTGACATGGTAGTCTAATGGAGCGAGGCGGCTCTTAGACTGGCCATGTGTGGTGTGTCTAATGGAGCGAGGTGGCTCTTAGACAGTGTGATATGGTAGTCTAATGGAGCGGGGTGGCTCTTAGACTGTTGCCTTGGTGGTTTGTTTAATACGGCGTGGTGGCCATTTAGACAGTGTGGACATGGTTGTCTAATAAGGCGAGGTGGCTATTAGACTGTGTTGTCATGTTTGGAACGGCAAGGTTTTCGTTCAGACGATGTTGCTTTGGATTGGTTAAAATATCGAGATGGTCATTAAGACGATACACGAAGAGGTGGCTGTTTTAATAGTACGGAGACGTGGAGGCTATTAAAATTTAGATTTTATGAGTAAAAGAAACATTTGACGTTGGAGGTTAACTCTATGGTTGTGGAGATATATTACTCGTAGAGCATATTTTGAATGGTGACATTGTGGAGAAGGAGATATTATAACGAACACTTTCTATTTGGTCAGGAGTGGCCGAACTATGTCCATTTGTATTGCCTTTGGTTATTTTTGTATTGCCTTTGTTTTTTTTTTTAGGTACTGATGTTGCTAGTCTCAAGATGACACGAAGACGTGTCAAATGCCAGGACTGCCGTGTCGGAGGAAGTAGACGGAATGAAGTACATAGAACGATGCTCGTCCCTCAACGTCACACGAGGACGTGTGAGATGTCAGAATGGCCGTGTCGGAGGAAGTACACGAAGTGGAACTGATTGTTGATAATAAACGCGGGATGACTATTGTTTACCAAAAATGCTTTGTAAAATCGTAATATTATTTAATTTGATTAGTTACATTCTGATACGATTTAATATCTCATGAATTTAATTAAAGTTATTGTTTTGTATTCTAATTCACGACCAATCAGAGCAGAGCATACGCCTCGAGCGGGGTCGAGGTGCTATATTTGACCAATGGCGCGCGCATGCGTGTTCCCGCGCGGTCGAGCGGGAATATTAGAATGGTTGAAATACACAGGACCAATCAGGACGATTGTCAAGTGAGGTTATGTTAGTATTGAAGAGTGGATCGAGTTGGATCCTGGAGACATGTGAACTTGTGAAGCTTTATGATTTTGTTGGACGGTAAAGTTGAATTGGTGTCCCGAACCCGCTGCTCAAATAGAATTGGTTAATTAACGTGTTTACAAACTAGTTGTTGTAAAACTGTTATTAAATTGTACTAAAAGTGAATACGGACTTTGTTTTGTGCTCGCATTTCACCCAATGACGCCCACCAAGTCCTGACAACTAACAATGGCGTCGAGAAGGATGCTGTTTCTCCGACATATATATATATACATACATATATCATTGGATATCATTGGACGACAAACAAGTCAATGGCCCACTTGATGCTTAGTAGTCACCGCTGCCTATAGATATCTGCAATACCAGAGGCCTTGCAAATGCGTCCCATCCCAGAGACAAAGCTGAAATCTCACATGTCGGTGCGATTATACGCTGGGATATGCGCCGATCCACGCCCTACAAAACCGAAATACAGCAACTCTCCTTTGCGGCAGAAATAGGTAACATTACCCCGTACGAGTTTCTTCAAATATACTACTATTTTACAGCCTTACTTATAACGCTAAATAATACTTAGCGACCTGTCCATTGACTAACTCTTAAATCCTTTAATAAAAATCAATCATTTTTCACATAGCAACCACTTTCAACGGTGCTTCAGGTGAAAAATCTTACTAAACGTTAATCAGCGTTGAGAAGTTGTTATGTGCTAGCTCAGTGACAGAAAATTTAAACAGCGGCGACCCCTTGTTTAAGTATAGTTCAGCTGTAACGATGACATTTTTATTGAATGGATCAACATGAAAATTGTGACAAATTATGCTTAACTAGCTTCTGCCCGCGACTTCGTCCGCGTCACAGTTGATGTGTTATCCTACGGGTACCGTACATTTTCCCGGGATAAAAAGTAGCCTATGTGTTATTCCAGACTATAATCTATCTTTGTGCCAAATTTCATCCAGATCCATTCAGCCGTTTAAGCGTGAAAGAGTAACAAACATCCATACATCCATACATCCATACTTACAAACTTTCGCCTTTATAATAGTAGTAGGATTGTTCGTTCGATTTCGTTCTTTAGTCGAATAATTTGGTCATGCTCTATGCTGACCGTCTAAGTGTTGGCAGATTAAAATAATGTTTCATCGTTCAGTTAATCAATTGAGAGGTATTTGAGTATTAATAAGCGTTATTTTTATAAGTAAGACCCCTAATGTCTAATTTTAGTATAATGACTTATTCCTCTTTTAGATCTGAACCTTTTCTCTGTACAGCAGTCACAGAGTCGTATTGACTCAATGCTTTGTAAGTGGACAAAGCAGTAAGTCTCTTTGTGTCAATGCTTCGATTCCTATCCTTTGGGTTTTTTCGATTACAATAAGTATTAAATTCCACTTCCATTAGGAACGGGGTTTGCTATGTTGTCGTCCGAATGTTTGGTAAATGAATGAATGGAATGTCTAGTTTTCATTTAAAAGAACAATATCTACACTAGAAGCTTTGTGTGTTCTGGTAGAATGTAAATGACCTTATTATCCTTACTAATATTATAAATGCGAAAGTAACTCTGTCTGTCTGTCTGTCTGTCTCTTCTTCACGCCTAAACCACTGAATCGATTTCAATGAAATTTGGTACAGATATAGTCTGGGACCCGAGAAAGGACATAGGATAGTTTTCATCCCGGAAATCCCCCGGGAACGGGAACTATTAATCCACGCGGACGAAGTCGCGGGCAAAAGCTAGTAATTTTATAAGATCGTACTTTGTACACCTACATTCTGGCAAATAAATGAACTAGAATTTGAATTTTGTTCGTTAGATTGTAAGCGCTAAGCAGAATTCGCTCCGTAAAGGGGTAAAAACGTTATCGCTTTTTAACCGACTTCAATAGAGGAGGTTCTTAATTCGACTGTATTTTGTTTTATATTATGTTTGTTACGCGATCATTCCGCCAAGTATAATCGTGTCAATCGATTATAGTCGGTGGCAATACGAAACGGCAAACAGGTTATTTTTTTGTATGAAAATGTATAGCTTCACAATCCTCTTAAGCAATTACCTAGGGAGGAAAACTGAGGCGCCTTTAATAACAAAAGAAGTGGTTTCATTTACTTAGCACAAATTGACACCTAAACGTTTGATATTCACATTATAATAAGTACTCCCAGGTTTTATTAAAAGTAATCTGACGTTGACATTAAATTTTGAAAACATCGTACTTTTCTTTCTTAAAAAAAAAAACGTTGCCCCACATTACGAATAACATTCACACACACATCATCATCTGCTTAGCCTTTTTCCTAACTATTCTGAGGTCGGCTTAAATTCACATACTTACATATACATGGATATTTTTTTTGATATTTACTGTTGACGGCGAAGGATTTTTTTGGGTGGTATTTAGTTACTTTTCTAGTCTCAGAGAGACTTGAGATTAGTCGCCGTACCTGAAACTCTGTTGAGAAAAAAATGAAAATGGTGTAATAATAATTCATATTATAATTATCGTATCTATGTTATTTTTTCTAAGTCAGTGACGACCCACCTTATGTTAAGTGGTCACCGCTACCTATAGACATCAGCAATACCTTGAGAGGCCTTGCAAATGCGTTGCCATCTCAGCGATAAAGTTGAAATGTCTCATATGCCTCTAATTATACCGAACCCCATACCCTTCAAACCACAGCAACGCTGCTATCCGGCAGAAATAAGTATGGTGGTAGTACTTCTCCGGACGAGCTCCTTTACAAAGAGCTCTACTACTACTAAACAACAAACAACAGCAACAACAAAATCATTGGCAACATGGGCTTACTAGGCCATCATGTCAATGTTATCAATTCAAGTGTTATGTATACCATCTCGCCTGTATTCCCCGAAAGGTTAGGTAGAGGTGTAACCAATGTACACCCACAGTTCGCCGGTATATTTAGTTTCCATATAATAGGGGGCGAGCCTATTGCCATTAACCAGGCACAAATCATAACTCCGAGCTGCTGCTGAGAATTTCATAGAAAAACCCAATAACACTGCTCGGCCACTGAATCGAACCCAATACCTCTAGCGTAGCAGTCGCGCTTAGAACTACTAGGCTACCGAGGCAGTGATATGTATTGTGTTTGATAAAACTTTCATTGTGACTCGATCCCTTCGAAGACCTATTTATATCTATGAATAACGACCCAGTATTGTTTTACATACATTTAAAGAAAGCTCGCTCGCTTCGAGTATCACAAAGTGTACTTGAAAACGTTTGTTTTGCCAAACACTCGCGTCTTCTGTCAAACGATATTTACCTTTATAAAGGAAGGAGGAATTTTTAGCTTTTCGGATAAAATGAAGAATTTCTTGGTATTTTGGGCCTTACACACGGTTTTGGATTTCTTTGCGGATGATAGGAAGTACGGAAAAGTGAAAAAAAAAGATTTTATTTATTTATTAAACTTTATGCATGTAATGAATAAAATACACTTAACTATGGCGGACTTAATGCCTTAGGCATTTTCTACCAGTCTACCTGTATAGTCTAGTATTTTTTTTTTACAATATAGACAACCGCCTTGATATAAAACAAAGTGAAAAATAACATAAGTTTTAAAAGTCGGTGGTCAAAAACTATTGGAAAATTTTTGGGACACTGTCCCTGATACAACAACAAACAAAACAAAGACAAACAAAGTTGCAATCTCTCATGTGCCTGTAATTTCACCGACACTTAAACCAGAACACAGCAACGCTGCTTTGCGGCAGAGACATGTGGTAGTACTTTCCGAAGAGCTCCTTCACAAAGACCTCTACTGCTACTCAACTGACCCCAAATCACCTAAAAGTCTTCAAATCTTAGCTAACGAATGCAAATGAAAATCACAGAGGGTTTGCAAAGACGCAGCGCAAACAGGCAGGGGTTTACAATAGCTGGTCAAATAGACCCGAGAGTCGCAATGAAGATGGCTTCGCAAATAGCTGGTGCAAACAGGATCGCAAATACTACGAGACGAGTACTCGTACCAGTGAAGGTTTGCAGAATATTTTCACGAGTTACGTGACTTTACTTCGAGTTGAATTGTTTATACGAGTACATTAGATGACGCCAAAGTATTTTGTAAAAGTTGAGAGAGAGTAGTAATCGAGTTCCATTTTCATAATATTAAAAAATAAACTTGTCATTTAATGTGCATATTTAAAATTCCAGCTTGATAGAAAATCGGGAAGGAGATTCTTGAGTTCAATTCCCAGGTCGAGTAAAAAATTTTATTAGGTTTTTTGCGAAATTCTCAGTAGCAGCTCGGAGTTAGGAATTGTGCCCGGTGAATTGCAATACGCTCGCCCCCTATTACATGGGACCTAAAACATACCGGCGAACTGTGGGTATACATTAGTGTACACCTCTGCCTATCCCTTTGGGTAATACAGGCGTGATGGTATGATGTAAATCCGATCGCGGAGTGCTAAACATTGCAAGCCATCTGTAAGGCGTAAGCCCAAAGAAACAAAGTGGATGGTTTGGTCTAAAAGTCTAAACTATTCATTTAGTCCTATCGCGAACCAATGTTAGTAACTCGATGGCAATTCTCAACCGACTCAAAGCTTTTACGTTTATTAAATATGCGAATGCATTAGTCAAACTAACTCTTATGCCTCCAATTAGCGTAATTATAATTTTGCATCAATACAATAATGGTATCCGCAGTAGAACGATTTTAACGTAACGTACATTATCGATGTCGAATATAAAATCAGTGGAAGTAGTGGGTTAAACTTTAGCAATAACAGACTCACAGTCAGTTGCAGAAACGCTATTTAAATTTTTGAAGCGAACTTAAATATTAATGAGTCTTTAAAGTGTTGCACAAAATAGCATTTCTCCCTAATTTTAATGCTCCATTAACTTTAATTAATGTAACGTCAAATCGGGACTTTAGCTTATTTTTACGTTGCACAAAACGTCATTAGCGCTAAAGGATCATTCATTTGACAGTTTGAGGTCATAATTTTTAATGTCCTGTCTAGCGCCCATTAAACTTGCCATTAAGATCCGTGTACTGTGAATTGTTTTGTAAATAGTAATTTCTAGCCTATATTTCAGTGTTTTTACAATGTCCCTCTCAAAGTCTTTCTTCTTTATCCGATCCCGAGCAGTATATTCCACGACGACGCCGACGTCGTGTAATTCCAGATAGGATAAATTTATTTGAAAAACATGATGGAGATTTTCGTGTGAGATACAGGATTTCTACAGAAGTTGCTTTACGTATTTGCGAGATGCTCAATTTAGAACCTGAAACTCGAAGAAATAAAGCTATCGATGGCCTCACACAGTTATTAATTTGTTTGAGGTTCTTCGCTACAGGATCATTCCAGCAAGTGTTAGGCGATTTGGTTAGAGACTGTCCAGATAAGGCGTTTTACGCGCGAGTCCACTCGCGCGTAAGCACTCGCGCGTACTCGAGATACTAGAGCTACACATACATCCCGTCCAGATGCTCTCGCGCTTTACCCCAAGTAACGAGGGCCTACGCGCAAGTGGACTCGCGCGTAAAACGCCTCATCTGGACAGGCTCTTAATGTGCACAAGTCTACAATTTGTCGAATAGTACAAAAAGACATGATAATTTACGAATTCTCGTGAATAAACAGAAAATAGATATAAATACAACTCGCACGTATTGCCGTCGGTTTATTTGAAAAATGTCTTTGACGTTTTAACGTTCATTTACGTTTTATTTTAGCAAATGCTTTCGTGTTGACATGACAGAACTGCAGTAACTATACGCAACCATTCAATCACTTCATTCAAAATGTATTTTTAACTTGCAATATTATTTAATGTCGTCTTTAGTTAAAGAACCATTTTAGGGACCTGTAACAGTTTTGTGCAACGCCTTTAAATTTAATGAACTAATTAGCGATAATGACTCATTAACTAATGTTGATTTTAAGGATAGCTTTCTGCAACTGAGTGTCAGATAAAATGATAAGCCGGCTACACTGTTCCCAAACCACTGCAACTCCTGTAAGACAGAATCAACAGTGGCGACCACAAGAAAAGCGCCGAGACAATGAAGCTCGGCGAGTCCCAGAGAAACGATTCAACTGTCTTGGATCCCGCAACGAAATTAATCAGAAAAGCTTAGCGGAGGAGTAAGAAAAATATAATTTCCACTTCCCTCTAAACAAGCAGGAGACAGAACAGAATTAGGCCAATAGGCTAAAAGGGATTATTTATAACTGGGAGAAGGCCAGATTGCTAAGCACCACGGATTGCAATTATTATTAACTTATAATGGCTCCTAATGTGAACTGTTACATTTGATTCCAGTAATAGGTATGGCAAAAACGCTTGAACGCACGGAAATTAGTTCTAGTTTCTAAAAGGTCCGCGTAATAAACAACACCGGATGTAACCTGTACACTACCTAACATAATATTTCGCTCATTCTGCCAAAGAATACACTCCCATATGATGTGATGAACAGATAAAATGATAGTTTATTAAGTTGCTTCCTATAAAAAAAATATGTAACTCATAGGACATCAAAAAACTCGTCCGCATCGCAGTCAAAGGTGCAAGTGCCCATTAAGTTTTTTTTACCGATTGGTAATCATTAAATTACTGGGAGTGTCAGACTTTTACTGACTAAAACCATCCATGTTCCTTCTTGTGCCCTTTGCGTTCCGGGAGCGCGGTATTTCTTTCGAACAACCCTCAGCCCCGGCACGCCCAAAAGGCACAATTGGCATTATTGCCACGTTGAATGGCAATGCTGCCATACAATTTCATCACGTATTTTACAGTAAAAAGATGGTTTTCCTCAAACCAAAAAATAACACCACTTTTTTTTTTGCCGCATCAAGCCAGGTACGTTTTAACAAATTAAAATTAAAACAAACTCTCATCCGAACATTTCATTAAATTATCGATCGCGGCCGTTCGCAGTATACAGACGTGAGCGTTAGCAGTATTTATTTTATGCAATACTTGTGACCTCCTTAAGTATTTTGCAAAGTGATAGTTTAATAAATAATGGAAACTTAGAAATAGTGAAATGGATAACAGCCCCGGCAATTCAAGTAGTCGAGTGCAACCCAATGCCTCGCCAGCAAAAAGCCTCCAGCCTAATTTCACTATAGAATATGTATCCACGCCCGACATTCAAAAATGGATGTCATACATTCAGCAGAAGTTAAATGAGGTTTGCTCTATTGCCACGGATGGCAAACTCAACTCAGAGCAGAAATTGAAGATAACCAACCTATGCCGTAAAGTTGAATCTGACACTTCGCAAATGGCAGTTCTATATCAAGCTCTGAAGCAGAAAGCCCAACAAGCCCTCAACATTATCGATGCCATAGAAGAAAAACGCAACCTCTCAGAACAAATTTCGGAGCTTAAACAAACTATTAAGGACTCTGGAGCTGTGGGAAACGCTTCGTTCGCGGATATGGTGAAGAAGGGATCCAAGGAATTCGTTCGACCAATCAATTTAAGTTCAGTGGCAGTTTATCCTAAGGATAAATTGAAGTCGAGTGACGACACAAAGAACCTCGTGCAAAACATCATACGTCCTGATGAAATGAAGCTACATGTACGTGGTGTGCGGAGAACTAAAAATGGAGGTGTTATTATCAGCACTGAGACCAAACAGGATGCTGATAAACTCAAGCACGCAGTCCAGATGTCTACATCAGGACTCACCGCCGACGAGCCCAACAAGCGCAAACCACGGATCACGGTTGTAGGAGTGCCCACCTCTTTGGCTGATGCTGACGTCTTCAGGTTCCTGTACGAGCAGAACATCGCCGATAAGTTTCCAGCGTTGTCACTGGAAACCTTTCTGGCCGAAGTGAAATTAAGCCACAAATCCGGGAAAAAAGATGCATCTACCTGCAACTTTGTTATTGAAGTCTCAGCCAAGATACGTAGAGCCTTAATATCGCAAGCAAGGGTTTTTATTAATTGGTCTTCCTGCCCTGTTAGGGACTTTACCTTGGTTACCAGATGCTTCAAATGTCAACAATTTGGCCATGCAGCAAAAACATGCAAAGAGATGATGTCCGTGTGTAGTCACTGTGGAGAACCAGGACACTTGGTGTCAGAGTGCACGAAGAAGGCGGACGCACCTAAATGTGCATCGTGCTCGCGGTTTAAGAAGCCCAACAACCATAAGACAGGAGATGTTGAGTGCCCTGCTAGGAAATTAGCAGAATTTAGGTACATCAATTCGATCGACTACGAGGGCACATAGAGTGTTAGACTTCCGCATTGAACACATGTTGCTGACACGACAGTAACAGACCATGCACTGCGCTGACACACTTACCGTCGATTTATTTTAATGTATAAGCACATTAGTGCAAATATCTAATATATACAAGAGCGCCTCAAGTGTGTTTTTGCAACCTAGTTTAATTCTGCTGATGCAAAGACTTTTCTGCAATAATTATGTGTTTTAGTTGTAAGTTAGTAGAGTTTAAGTTAAGTAAATAAATTAGACATTATGTAAAGCTAGATATTAAAAAAAAAAAAAAACCTACTGTCCTATATTTAGCATATGTTGGAGCTCCTGCAGCCTGTGATACAGGATTATCCTAGTACAGGCATCTAACTTTATTTTACCTACACTGTTATTTTTAGTTTTATTGTGTATTTTATCTTTTGAATTTTTGAATAAAGATTTATTTATTTATTTATTTATTTTTATTTTATTTTTTTACTCTCGGCGAAGCTTTGGCTTAATAAAAACAGTTCCCGACCGAGTGTTTATCATATTCGCGTAAATACGCAGCATTTTAGGGTTAAATAATTTTGGACATATTAAGTAAAAATACAGGAAAAATTTTTAACCAGTGCGTAAATTTTGCCATAATAAACTTCACGCGTTTTATTAAACACGTATATTTTATTTTGATATGTCTTAGTACTAAAAAAAAGTTATCGCTTACGAAACATGTTTACTTAAAAACCATATTTCATTGTCACTCGGCGCTAGCGCATTCCCCACCCCCTCACCCCAACCATGCGCCCGGGCGGCGGCGGCGGCCGCGAGTTTTCATTGATAGTATGGCGAATAGATTATGTCCTGGATGTTTTGCTTATTTCAAATTCGGATAAGGATGAAATTTTTTTAAATTTTTTTTTTTAACTAAACACGGAAATGTGTTCTATTACTGATACTGAACTACCAAAAAAAATTTACGCACTGGTTAAAAACTTATCCTGTATATACAACAAAATGTAAGGGAAAATAAGCTAATTTAGGGGCTACGCTAGCCCAAAATTCATGGGTCTTCAGAGTTATAAGTTTAGACTAAGCGTAAACAGGTAAAGGTATTGTATTTTTTTCTACTTTGTACAGACATTTTGACTTTGACATCATAATATATCTTAGAATTTTTGGAAGGGTATAAAATAAAGTAGATAATTATAATGTCAAAATTCACTTATTTATCGACCGCAAATCGTTTCCTATTTTTTTGTTGTCAAATGGCTAAAACGCAACTTCAATACGGTTTATACATTGGACCTCATCGGCTGCCCCATTTCAAAACCTAGCAAGGACCTAAAACTAAATTTTATAGGAGAGCGAATAAACGTAAATTAGATCAGAGACGAGTAGTGCATTTACTGGGTATCGATGATTAAATTTCACCGCTTTAATGTGAGTTTTCAACGCTGGTGTTTTTGTATTTGATAGGGACGTGCTTGGTTAGCAAAATTATGCAATAAAACGATTTTTGGGAAAAATTTGCCCCTCACTAGGTTTTGAAATGGGACAGCCGTCACGCTGTTGATTCGATCCATCTTGTATCTTACCTCGTACTTAATCAAAATCTGAACTTCATATGCTATGACCAAATAAATTTTCGAAAGTATACACACACAGACCATCACGCCTGTATTCCCCAAATGGTTAGGCAGAGTGGTACCAATGTACACCTACAGTTCGCCGGTATGTTTAGATTCCATGTAATAGGGGGCAAACCACTTGCCATTAACCGGGCACAAATCCTAACTTCGAGCTACTACTGAGAATTTCATAGAAAAACCCAATAACACCGCTTAACGTGGGAACCAAACCAAGACCTCGTCCAGCGTAGCAGTCGCACCTAACGGGGCATAATATCAAAAAACGAGTGCGAATTCGCGAGCGGAAACTAGTTGTTCATAAAATATGTTAGACAATGCGACAAAAAAATATATACCTATGTGTTTTCGGAGTCTTGTGTTCGGATAACCCCTTAGATGTATGAGTTTGAAATACAAAGGATGAAAGCAGTTTATTTGAACTTTCCTAAAATACCGAATCATAGTTTTATAGAAGTTATTACAGTAATTTTAATAAAATATATCAAATATAAAAAAAACATAAAATGTTTCTTTACACTAGCGGGCTTCGAACCCGCGACACGCAGCTAATCTCTCAACCACTGCACCAACCGTGTCGCCATCTCGCATGGATCTCGGTTTCTAAAAACGTCGAAAGAATCCTTGTGAGTCTACAACTACTATTCGTACCATCGTCTACTCACAGATGGCGCTTATTAAAGAAACTTAATCGCTCGCTAGTAGATGGCGTTGTAGCAAAAAGATTATTGCGCTATCTTCCGATTGTTTTTTTTTTTGGCCATACAAAAAAATATAAACAAAAGATAACATAATTTGATTCATATCAAATTTTATCAATCTTTCTTTCTTCTTTTTTATCGTGTGAGCACTAAGGTCTAACGACCGCACACACCCTAGTGTCAGAGTTTTTAAACCGCCTCAAGGGCCTCTGACATGGTTACCGATGTCAATGATGTCGTCCAAGATAAACGTAGAAAGTACATATGAATTAGAAAAAGTCACATTGGTACTTGCCCGTACCCAATTGAAAGAAAGAAAGAAAGAAAGAAAGAAAGAAAGAAAAACCATTTATTCTTGCGAAAGCGACGCACAACACAAAAATAAAAAATAACAATAATAATAATGTGTATACGCCACTACCGCGCGAAAAGGCTGACGCTCAGCATAAAGCCAACCCACAACCTCGTGCATGGGAGTACCCTATAATATATTGTACTCTGTGCATGAGAGGCCGGCGCTTTACCACTGGGCCATCATGACATCAATGATTTTTAACATCAATGATTGACACATTCAAAATTATACTAACCACAGAGTCAGAGACATTCAGTCGTAACAATGGACAATGAAAATACATCACCGCATGTCTGGGGTTGTCCTTTTGCGAGGATGTTAAACTAAATGAAACTATATACTCTATAAAACTATATAAACTACTAAACCTAACTACCTCTTTTTAGCCGGTAAGAGTCCGGGATTGCCCCTCAGTCACCCCCATTATGAAGTCCACTAAGATTTCCAACCCCCACCAAAAAAAAAAGAAGAAAATATTGAAAGTGTGTAGGTAGGTTGATATGGGAGGTCGGTAGGATTGGTAGGTAGGTAGGTTGATAGGGGAGGTCGGTAGGGTTGGTAGGTAGGTATGTAGGGGTAGGGTACGTAGGTATATTAGTAAGGTAGGTAAGTAGGTAGATATATAGGTAGGTACAGTTTGGTAGGGTAGGTAGGTGGGGTTGGGTTGCCTGGGTTTTTTTCAGGGCAGGACAAAGTTTGCCAGCCCCACGAGTTACGAATAAAATATTGTTTTTAAGTTGTTTGAACCGCTTTAACACGGAAATGAATAAGAAGTGATATGAAGTGTCGTGATGGCCCAGTGGTTAAGGCGCCCGCCTCTCATGCACAAGGTTGTGGGTTCGCAACCGGGCACGGGCAAGTACCAATGTGACTTTTTCTAATTCATATGTACTTTCTAAGATTATCTTGGACATCACTGACATCGGTCACCATGTCAGAGGCCCTTGAGGCGGTTTAGAAACTCTGACACTAGGGTGGTGGGGTCGTTAGACCTTACTGCTCACACGATAAAGAAGAAAACACGGAAATGATGATACTGACGAAAAAACGTGTGGAGACATTTTTTGTAGAGAATTAGATAAACTACCATTTTTCGCTTGAATGAATTTTGCTGTAAAATGCACCGTTTAGCTGGAAAACGTGAGAAACCCATTTTAGCAAACTTTGACAGTCAATAAAAAAAATGCACAAGTGCAACGGGACGGTGCGACGGGGACTTTTCACAATTCATGTATAATAAGTT
Source organism: Caradrina clavipalpis (assembly GCA_932526535.1). Taxonomy (NCBI): domain Eukaryota; kingdom Metazoa; phylum Arthropoda; class Insecta; order Lepidoptera; family Noctuidae; genus Caradrina; species Caradrina clavipalpis. Next base: position 9,097,120 of record OW052110.1, read on the forward strand.
CAACTGATTAAAGTAACCTGCACCTATTTAAGGACTGAATTGACTGGACTACTAATGTAAAATTTTACGCCGTACCTCTTATAACATGTGTTTACTTTTGACACTTGTTTATTTAACTCTTACATCCTTCAATACATAATATTTATACACAAAAAAACATAAGCAGTGTCACATTCAATTAACCAATATAAATATTATACTAGCATCTGCCCGCGATTTCGTCTGCGTCGAATTCGATATATGTATTATCCCACAGGAACCGTACATTTTCCACTACAATCTATCTCATTGCCAAATTTCATTAAGATCCGGACAGCCGTTTAAGCGTCAAAAAAAAATTGCAAACATCCACCCAGCGGCCTGTCAGAGGAGCGATGAATACTTATACAAATGACTCTGGCATGCCTCTCCGTCACCCCCATGATGGAGGAAGCGCAAGAGACATTCCTTAGCGCACCAAAAAAAAAGTAAAACCCTCCGGAGGAAGGTCTTTTAAGCGAGGAAGCAGCAAGTGTTTATACAGGAAAAGTTTTTAACCAGTGCGTAATTTTTTTTTTTGGTAGTTCAGTGTCAGTAATAGAACTTTGCGTGTTTAGTTAAAAAAAAAAAATTCATCCTTATCCGAGTTTGAAATAAGCAAAACATGGACATAACTATTCGCCATATACTATCAATGAAAACTCGCGGCCGCCGCCGCGCCGCCCGGGCGCATGGCTGGGGTGAGGGGGTGGGGAATGCGCTAGAGCCGAGTGACAATAAAATATGGTTTTTAAGTAAACATGTTTCGTAAGCGATAACTTTTTTTTTTAGTACTAAGACATATGAAAATAAAGTATACGTGTTTAATAAAACGTGTTGAAGTTTATTATGGCAAAATTTACGCACTGGTTAAAAATTTTTCCTGTATAAACAAAAAATACTGAACTTTATTTACAAACACTTTCAGTATATTTAAAACAGCACATTCAAGACTTGCGATCATTGCCAATTTTGTCGTTGTCATACAACAAGTTTTATAGTTAGCTGAACACAGCTAGCATCAATGAAATTTGTAACATTTTCTAGTGCATTTTACCTTGTTTTCAATATTGTGTCTTGTTTTTGGGATGAAGGAACAACAACCGCATTTATACCCGATGAAGATAATAAACCCCGACAGTGTTTCTATAGGTGGTTGAAAGTATATTCTGGGTGGAAGTATTATTTTTATTGGGGTATAGATTGGGATTTGGTCGCCTGGAATAGAAGAATTTGTACTGTTGCCGGATTATCTATTGGTAAATATATTTATTTTTCAAGTTTAACTTTCTCCATTCGAATCTTTCTGCCTCGTGCGATCTGGCCGACAATGTGCCATGACACTGCATGGCATATGCAATAACAAATTTGACTGTATTAATCCTACTAACAAATCGTGTTACATGGTACCCAGCCCCCCTAGCCAATTTGCAAACGATAATCGTAAACGCTCGGTAGGTACCTATAGATTTTCAACTGTATACCCCAGAGCCTTAAGTTGAAAATCGATTAAAGATTTCTAAGCGTTAGCGACTGGAAAGAATGAAAACGCTATGCAATCTTCACTAGATCTTAAACTTAAAACCAAGCACATAAAGTTGAAGATCTATTAAAGCCTACTCAGCGTTTGCGTTTATTGTTTGTTACATGGCTACAGGACCAGAACTGTTATTCGAAGGGGGGTGCGCGTGCCTCAACCGTTGCATACAGACATATGCAGGACTAACGCTGAAAAACGTACCTCTCCTACTCATCTTATTGATTTTTACAAAACGATTTTTGTGGATCTGCTTCTCTAAGCAATTATTTAAGAAAATGGCTCTGAATGTTTTGTTTCAAGAGTAATTTAATGAATAAGGCTTAATAGCACAACAATATTGTAGCAGCGACCGTTGGTTTTATTTTATTTTTATTTTTTTCTTCACTTGTCTTCAGCACTTATTTTAACCTTTAGTTAAAATGTAAAAAATGGTGTGGGTTACACGTTTGTTAAATCTTAGTTTAAGTATAATTTTGTCATTATTTCTTATAAATATATTTTTCCATTATTGGTATAGTATAACCAATACGATTTCATAATGCCAATATTTTTACAGAATAATAGACTTGTAAATTTAATATAAAAATTAAAAATTCGTTAAGTACTTAGGTACTTAACGAATTTTTAATTTTATTTTTATTTTTCTTTATGATCCCGTATACCACAATTTTTTTTGATGTTATTATTTAATTTTGCAATTACATACAGAACAACAGACAAACGCACCGAAAGGACACAACATCGAATATGCGCATTTTGATATGTTTATAATATCAGTAAATCTATGAATATTTTGGTTGCACGTATTAAGTTGATCTGATTAATGGCTACTTTGCTTTATCCAACGATATATAAATGAATTGCGTGTAATAAGAAGTTACCGGGCCACAGCGCTCGCCGAAACCACGTGTTTTCGTCTCATCGGTTTTAGCAAATTACCCCTATACCGAACTGAAAGACGTTTCATGTCAAAAACTTATTCATCTTGGTTATTTATTACGATTTTAACAGTGACAAAGGAGACGGATACGCTTTCATACATTCTTGGGCCTGGGTGTACAAAGATGAAATTGGTGTCAATTATTAGCTTATATATGAACAAAACATCACTGAAAATTCGTCGGTTTTTGGATGTCCGAGAGCAGAGTTATAGGAGGTTTTAAAAGTGAGGTTATGCAATAAATTTGCAACAACCTATATTAAACAGCTGATTTTTACCTCTTTTATAGCTGTTGACTAAAATATAAACAAAATTACTTTTTCGACTAACGACTAATTATTTATTTATTAAAACTTTATGCAAGAATGTAAAAATACACCGTACAAAGGCGGACTTAATGCCTGGACTGAATGCGTCCCCTTAGTAGCCATGAAGAATTAGAAGCTAGCTAATTAGAAGCGAGATCATCTGTGTCTGGTATGATAGCAAGGGTCGTACAAGTTTAGTAATATCAAAAGTCCGTAGAAAGAAAGAAGTGGCCGAGGAAAATATCAATAAAACAACGGGAAACACTCAAAACGCACACGCATTAAATGATAATACGATACGAGTGATTGACAGTCTACTAGAGCTGTCAAAAAGTATTCTGTGGCTGTTCACTGCCAGCACAGATTAAAAATACAGTTGACAGAATCTATACATATAATAAAATCGTAGCGATGTCAAAACTGTACATTTAATATTTTTGGAAAAGAGTGATTGCAACGAGGTCGGGTAATGATTCTAATGCCGAAAATACTTTTTTCAAAATTTTTGTCTGTTTGTCTGTTTGTTTGTGAAAGCATCACGCAAATACTACCGGACAGATTCTGTTAAACTTTAGTATATATTATTCCACATGGGCCAAATTTTGCCGTAGGCTATAAATTATCACGCTATCTGCTTTAGGGGATGAGTAATGTTGCATAATGTTGTATTCTCCTACAGATTACGACGAGTTTTTGTAAAAAGACGAGAAACAATATAAGAATGCTTTAGATAGCTGAGGATTGAACTGCTGAAATATTTATTATCACGCTATACCTTCAAGGAGCTAAACAGTCAATCATGGCAAAGTAGAACGGCTATTTTAGAGTACTTCCCATCGAAGCATGTAGTGTAATGGTTCGACAACCGCGTTCTGAGTCGCTAGGCGTGAGTTCGGTCCCCAATAAGTGTTTTACTTTTTGCGTTTTTTATATATTATCTTTGAATGATAGAGGATTTGCAAACAATAATAAAATAAAAGTAGACATTTTTATACCATAACATTTTTTACCTTGCTTATTTTTCCAAATCTTTTATTATTTAAAAAATAATGTCTATACATTAAAAAAAAATACCATCACGCCTGTATTCCCCGAAGGGTTAGGCAGAGGTGTACCGATGTACACCCACAGTTCGCCGGTATATTTAGACTACACATACATAGTTTCTATACATAGTTACAAATAAAACAGCATTGAAGTCAAAACTATTCATCGAAAGAAAAAAAAACGAGTAGGTGTGGGAACGAGTTGAGCGGGAAATATACGTACTGTTAAAGAATTTCTGTCTGTTTCACTCTCCCAAATTAATTTTGTCAAGATAATCTTTACATGTTGGGCCAACACATGGCTGTCTATTATTACGCGAATTGAATTATTCTTTCCGCAATGAAAAGGATAGCTACATTTTTTCGAACCGTTTATTGTTGTTTATAAACCAAATAAATAATAAAAAATATAAAATAATAATAACAAGTAGAGTTCTTTTGAGGTGGCTGTACACAATTGAGTACAACGGCGTATTGCAGGTGAAAATTTTCAAAACATTGTTTTTCCATAAACATTGTTTTAGGCAGTTTTACATTACCAGCGTACTCTTGCGTGACATGAATCGCATATTCATGTATTTAACAGCTTTTGTGAATAGCGTCCTACTCCATCCTCAGGCAAATCTGAGATCAACGAAGACGAAGGGCGCACCATAGGTAAGATTTTTCTGCGGAAATGGCACCTTGCTACGGAACAGCTCAACAATAGTTGCTCCATGCTACGTCTGTGACTCATTATATGCAAACGCCGGGAATTTGCAAGAGCCATATCATACCATGTAGGTAAATAAGACCCACCACTACTTCTTTCCCCGTAAATCCTGAAATATTTGTGGTCGCATGGCCCTTAATATAAAATCAACACCTACTTCTTCATCGAAAAATCTTCCAAATGTTTGTGAAGATCTCCAAGCTGTTCTTTTACCAGTTTCTGTCTGTCTAGCACATTAGTTTTATCTTCGATTGTAGAAGAGTATGTTGGAAAATAGTTACGCTGCACTGGCTGATCTGGCTGATGATGACTTCTTTTTACCTGATGAGCCAATGACTTATCATAGCTGCTGTTGTTATCGTCTCTTCCCCTCTATATTACCAGGCACATCCCATAGCAAAGATGCGACAAATAAGGTTATCTTTAGTACTTTATCTATCTTATCGCTCGGTTCTGGTGGTATGACTGCCAAGTCGCACTCACCGACCCTGTCAATATGTTTTAAACAGGCATGAAATGCTTTTTCTAGGCCATTGTAATGATTGGAAATGTTAAAACAGTTCGGAGTCATTATTACAGAAACCTGGCAAAAAGTGCGATTGTTGTACGGCCGTTGTACTCAAATAGGTACTGTTCCAAGAACGATTTCGAACAGATGAGAGACGCAGTGATGCTTTCGAACAGATTCCTTAACTCTGGCAGGAACTGGCCCTAGCGGAACCTATCTACAGTGCTGAAATCTCTTTGAGGTACACGTGGAACACAACGCGCCGTCGACCCAGGGTTACAAAAGTCACCACCCAAAGAGAGAAGTAGATTGTAGGAAGGAAAAAACCACCACCTCATAACTACTTGAAGCTGCGAAATTACCTGCTTCCCGGTAGTAAACTTCAGTGATGTATCTGGAAGGTAACGGATTGGTTGCGCACTTAAGTACGAGTATGCCGTTGCAAACATAATTTAACGAAATGGGTCATCATAGACCACGTGTACTTCAAACAGATTTCAGCATAGCAGACGGGGCCCGCTAGGGCCAGTGCCTACCAGGGTTGTAGAATTTGTTCGAAAGAGTTACCGCGACCCTGGAACGCAAAGGGCACTAGGAGGAACATGGATGGGTTTTAGTCAGTAAGTGTCTGAATCTCCCTTCCGCCAGAGCGGCAGAAATCATTTGATGACTTATTAAGCTTAAAAAATAGGGCTAGCTGCACCGTGGGCCTACCAACCTCGACACTTCACTTCATACAAGTGTTGGACGATTTATCTGCAAACGTTTTGTGTGCAACATTTTACTTTCTGGGCTGAGTTACGCTACCTAAAAAGTGTACTTCTATTCCAATAGCTAAACAAAAATAAATAAGCAACCGCAGAAAGTGTACCAAAATCAATTTCACCCTTTTAAAAATTCTTTATAGTAATTTTTCTGCCGTTGCATGTCTCAGAAACTTCAAGTTCTTAGGATACATGTAGAATCATGCATCAATTTTATGTATCATGCATTGCATATAGATTTTCTTCTAATAGGTAGGTACTGTAAACAGAAGAATTATTCTAGATGCTTAAATATTACTTCTAAATAGAAATACATTATTTAGATTACCGTCATTCTGCAAAAGCTGAAGGGTAATTTGAGAGGTAAAACTTTGCTTAGCGTTTTAATAAGTCTTGCTTACTGTCCATACTTTCTCCAAAAACATTTGATTAATTTGGTTATAACACGAAGCTCAGATTATCTTGGCAGTTGTTCTGATAGCCAGATTCATTTCTAAGGTCTTAATACTAGACCGATCCAAGCTACAGTGTGAAGAAAAATTAGTAAATTTGACATCACATAGTATTTCCGAAAGCCTACACCCTCTTTACGCCAAATATGTTTTCGTCTCAGGTATGGCGTAAGCCCATTACCGACCGGGCACAAATCCAGACTCCGGGCGTCTACATACAAATTCCTAAAACTCACAGAAGTAACTATTAGCAGTCACCTTAGCGACCATTCGACATGCTTGGAAGATTATGATGACATAGTATTAAATACTTAATTAGCTAAGTATCACTTAGGTCCACGTGAGCGAAGCCGCGGGCAACAGCTAGTAGATAATAATCGATATCTCTTTTTATTCGTGATATAAACTTATTTTTAGGATTTCTTGTCTTCTAGGGCACGCCTCGATTGAGGCGGTAAGTCCCCTCTTTGAGGAGTGGCTAGAGCGGCGCCACGGCGCCCTCACCTACCGCCTGACGCAGGTCCTCACCGGACATGGATGTTTCGGGAGGTTCCTGCACCTCATCGGGCGGGAGGAAACGCCCGGGTGTCACCATTGTGAGGGTCGCCCCGAGGACACGGTGGAGCATACTTTGGCGGTGTGCCCTGCTTGGGCTGAGCACCGCCGAGTCCTCGAGGCGGCCATCGGCGGCGGCGCCCTCTCGCGTCCGGCACTGGTTCAGGCCATGGTCCGGAGCGAGGGGGAATGGGAAGCAGTCGCCTCCTTCTGCGAAGCTGTAATGCTAGAGAAGGAGGCGGCGGGACGGGAGAGAGAAAGGAGGGTCCCCCGTCCCAGCGGCCGCCGCGGTAGACGATCCGGGCGTCGGGAGCCACGAGACGACTCCCGGCCACCGTAGACGCGGGTCTGTGGACGGTGAGCAATGGGTAGCTCACCGTCCGTACGTTCACTAGCGACAGACCGTGTCGACGGCGCGTCCGTGTTCCACGCGCGCCTCAAAGAGATGTCAGCAAATTGGATGGGGCCACTGAGGGCCGATGCCTGCCGGGGCTGCGGGTTGTTCGAAAGAGATACCGCGCCCCCGGAACGCAAAGGGCACATGAAGGAACATAGACGGGTTTTAGTCAGTAAAAGTCTGACACTCCCTCCCGCCCCGCCCAGGGCGGGGGAAGTTATTTGACGATTTCCCGTCTATAAAAAAAAAAAAAAAAAAGACATTGAATTAGGCTGTATTTTTTTTTATAATTTGAAATCGAAAAATATGACGTTTTTTTTAAACCATATCTCAACTTAGTACAATTTGGCCCAGAAATCCCCGTCTCCTTTTGCTTACAAATTTAATGGTATAACTGTGTGTTTGAATTTTTCAGACATGATTAATCTTGGTACAGCAGCAATACTAAATAGAAGAATCGTCCTCACTTCAGGCAATGTAGTTGATCCTTATTTGAATAGACAAAGGGAACTACGTATTTGGACATTAGGCGCTCACGGAGACCATGACACTCCTTTCAGATACAGAGTTTGGAGAGTCACAAGAATATTTCCAAAAAGTTTGAATCCAGAACATTGGCACGGGCCCCGAGGACTCCATTCACCGAGACACGATCTCTGTTTGATATTTTCTTTGGACCAGATGTATCTTCAGAGATGGGTATCTACAATGGGCAACTATCCATATAGAAGTAAAATACATATGAAACATGCGAAACTCGATTCACACGACTTGTGGATGTCAGGTTCTGGATATATAAATAGGATACACATCAAAGAAAATTATAAAATACTTCACTACAAAGTGAACAGGAAGCAGGTTGTGGACTGTTCGAAGTATATACCAAAATGGTGGGGAAAATTTATCTGTATGACAAACGTGTACAATTTCCCTGGCATTCAGAATGGTGGAGGATTACATTCCCAAATTTGGGGTGAAGACTTTATAAGTGCACTAGGTTGCTTTGAGATTCGGTACAATGATGAAAGGATTTTTTGCTATACTGACATTCGTTATTATTATGATTGGATATTTGCAATGGCTACAATTTATCCTGGTGAGTATTACGAATATGCTTATCCTCAGTGGGGTGTTACCCATGGTATTTTATGGGACTCCGGCTACTATAACTCTCCTAACATACCTCTGTGGCAGATTCAATATGATTTGTGGCCGTTGGGATAGAAAAGACCCTAACACACACCATTAATATTATTTTTCTACTAGGTCATGCAACTTTTTTGGAGTCAATGTTTGTTAATTATCGCGGGGATATTTTGCGGGGGTATTTTCGAAGCGTACCTGGAGGAAAAGTACTCTAAATACTGAAGATAGCAAATTTTAATTACAGGACACATTCCTTAATTTTTTAAAAGAAACAAAAACTGCATTTAAGCAATTTTGAAAATACGCTTGCCACACCCAAAAATTGAACCGCTATCCTAAAATCTGAAAAAGTAATATCCTGTACTTTTATGGCTTCAAACGATAATCAATCATAAGGACCAAATATCTGCAAACATGGTAAATTTAATTAAACAAAAACCATGTTTTAGTCTAAACTTATTATATTCGGATGAAAAAAACGAATAAATTAACTAATTAGTTGCGCGTAATGAGCTCCACTTTCTTGGATGCACCAATTTATTCTTGGAAGGAATTCATTTTGAATTACTTTTAGGTAGCGTCTTACAATGTTCAATATTAATTCCTATTACTTCCACAAATATTTCGAGATGAAGATTAGCCAAATTGGTCTAGCCATTCTCGAGTTTTAGTGAGACAAACGAACAGCAATTCATTTTTATATGTGTCTCAGGTTTATGATAAAATCAGGTTTTTGATAAAAATAAACCTAGGATTATTTTATCATAAACCTAAGAAAATCAAAAACTTGTTAAGGTATATGATAAAATATAAGCGATGGAATATTATAGAAGACTTCAGTTGACAGGGATTTACCCTATCCATTTTTACTAAAACCATGCGTTTCTGTCACGCCGCTTCGCCTCTTCGCGCCTACGCGGGCTTAAGGGGAGGCCAAATGAGCGTCATTTTGTGAGTTGTGACGTCGTAAACTACGCGACCGAAATTCTGCAACTCACGAAGAGTTGCAGAATTTCGGTCGCGTAGTTTACTTTCTACTGAAAGTGCATGTCATGCATGTCAGTGTGTGTGCATGTTGCGTCGCCGTGTGAACGAAACAGAAGTTCTGTATGAAACCGAATGTAGCACAAATTACGCGACTTATATATAAAATATATATATAAATATATATATCATCACGCCTGTATTCCCCGAAGGGTTAAGCAGAGACGCGACTCACACCGCAAAAAATGATGCTTGTCTGGCTCCATCCTAAATAACACTCGAGGGGTGTGACAAACAAGACCACATGGAGTCGGAACTTTTGTAATATGACATATACTCGTATAAACAAATAAATCATTTTTTACTGTTTCTGATTGTTTTATTTCGGTTTAAAGACATTTATTTTCTCAAAGAACAAATTACAGTTCACTTAAAGAGAAACTTAACTAAATTAACAATAAGTTGTAGTTTACATTATGAAAATGATGATGATCATTATGATGTTTTTATTTATTGAAAGAAACAGCAACCGACACGGTTTTTATCATAAAACTAAGCCCGTGTAGGCTTTTATTCATATCCTGGATTTTCTCACGTTTATGTTAAAATAAACTCGTCTCTCAACAAGGATGCTGCGCTATGACAGGTGATGCTACGTTCCAGCTACATGCCTGCATCTGGGCGCTACGTGTGGTACTTCGCCCTGCTGTCAACACTGCATGGTAAAGCTGTCGACTGCCTCAGCCACCTTGGCCTATCATGCAGTAAAGTTTGGGTCGGATATCACGACAAGCCAATATTCATTACATAACATAACATACCATCACGCCTGTATTCCCCGAAGGGTTAGGCAGAGGTATACCAATGTACACTCACAGTTCGTCGGTATGTTTAGGTCCCATGTTATAGGGGGCGAGCCTATTGCCATTAATCGGGCACAAATCCAAACTCCGAACTGCTACTGAGAATTTCATAGAAAAATCCAACAACACTTTTCTTGCGACCTGTTAATCGAACCCAAACCTCTAGCGTAGCAGTCGCGCTTAAAACCACTAGGCTAACGAGGCAGTCATTAATTACATCATCCGTCACTATCTTGCCTCCGCTGGAGTGCCAGTAATTGTTTTAGCACCAATTTACTAGACACTACGTTTTTGGTCACAACGCCATCTATGAGCAAGCGATTAAGCTTCTTTAATAAACGCCATCTGTGAGTAGACGATGGTACGAACAGTAGTTGTGGACTCGTAGCGATTCTTTAGACGTTGTTAGAAACTACGATCCAAGCAAGATGGCGACACGGTTGGTGCTGTGGTTGAATGATGAGCTGCTGAGCTGCATAGTGATACGTTTTCCTTTAACACGTCGTATTAAACTGCCTCGTAGGCCTAGTGGTCCTAAGCGCGACTGCTACGCTAGAGGTCCTGGGTTCGATTCCCAGGTCGAGCAAAGTGTTATTGGGTTTTTCTATGAAATTCTCAAGTAGCAGCTCGGAGTTTGGATTTATGCCCGGTTAATGGCAATAGGCTCGCCCCCTATTACATAGGACCTAAATATACCGGCGAACTGTGGGTGTACATTGGTACACCTCTGCCTAACCCTTCGGGGAATACAGGCGTGATGGTATATATATATATTTATATACGTCGTATTAACAGATCCTGTGATTGTTGCATTAAGTGAATTTCTGTTATGAAAGAACATAACAGCTTATAGTCTTATGTCATTTACATTATTAAAACTGCAATATAATTACTTAAAAAAAAACACTATTCTCATCGAAAAAATTTAAACACCTCAGAAGTGTGCTTTTGTACGAGTTACATACACAGTGTATGTTAAAGTGTGTATGTAACTCATACTCTGCCGTTTCTGCCTACCCCCATGGTAAAATGACATGAGTTTATGAATGTATGTATCATATATATGTATCGTATGGTGAAACAAAAACTTATACAACGTGTTACGGAAAGGGTATATATGTCACCGGAAAATAACAAGATCCGTAAGTTTATCAATTTACTAGGAAGTTTATAAACTTTCGTAAGATTCTAAACGGGAGATAAATTGTAATATTTTACGTCCACATTTTCGTAAATTGATAAACTTACTGAACTCACTCGTAAAATAATAAGTAAGCAGTAACCAAACGCTACGCGCGATCTGATTGGTTGGCTGTCACGTGTCACTTCTCCTTCCTCGCGGCCGCCAGCTGGACACAAGCATTGCCACTATGAACATTGACCAATCAGAGAGCAGTGTGTTATTTTACGTATTTCAAAGATCGTATATTTAAAAGAGTTTCTGTGATTGGTCGAACCATATAAAATCTTACGAATAGATATTCGTTAGTTTATAAATTTACCGTATGACGTCGGAAATTGATAAATTTACGAAAATGTGGACGTAAAATATTACAATTCATCTCCTGTTTAGAATCTTACGAAAGTTTATAAACTTCCTAGTAAATTGATAAACTTACGGATCTTGTTATTTTCCGGTGACATATACATATCAAAGGTACGGATTCTTTTGGTGTTAACAAACCACATAGCAACATTTTTTAATACCTATACGCACGAAATTATAAAGTTAAGCAACATTTAAGGCGAAATGGTATCGTGGTCACGCGCTGCGTCCGACTGACGGGTCTGCGGGAGCGGTGCGTATTGCACGCTTCTTATAAATATTTATTTTTAAAATTCTATTTGCTTTGTTACAATAAAATGAACCCATAATCCCCTAATGTCTTTAATGGTGAACGTATAGACTAAATTTTATTGAAAGTGCTTAAATTACAATCGAATAAAACCGTTATTTCTCTCAAAAAATGCTAATTTTGAGTAAACTTTGCGATTTTTTTGTATCGAGCCAAATTATGTCAATCGTGTTTTGGCCCTCGTAATTCACTAAAGAAAATCTTCAATTTTAATAATTATGGAAAAAATAAGGCAAAGTCGTAGTTTTTGAAGACAAAAATTAGTTTTGCGTGCAGCCGAAATGCGGCAAAACAGCTTCTTTGGGACACATTTCGCCTTAAGCGAAAAACCAAATGTTTCGAATTGGATCTACACATCATTACACTAAGGGTCGGTTCATATCTGACGGAAAATGCGTCGCGTTTTATCGGTCGCGTAACGCCAAAACAGTCAAATACATAATAAAACATTCAACCTTTCACACCTAACCGATGATGCGTTAGCGCGTCTACCTAAGAGTGACGATACGCTCGACGCTTTTTCCGTCAAATATGTGCCGACCCTAAGTCAGCTGATCGGTGTCAATGAACTACACACTAAGAAACAACTCCGTAAAAGACTTGTTTCTCCTGACAAGTTTGTTTATGGCTTAAAATGCCGAAATTAAAAAAATATTATGCATTTTCAAAGTTATTGCTTTTGAGCTGAAATTTTGTATAGAGACTCAGTACGGGATACACTCTTAACCCCGTTTGTATGGATATACCCTTTCCGTTACACGCTGTATACCCTTTCCGTTACACGCTGTATACAAGGTAAATAATGATATCCGTACTAATATTATAAATGCGAAAGTAACTCTGTCTGTCTGTCCATCTGTCTGTCTGTCTGTCTCTTCTTCACCTAAACCTAAACCACTGAACCGACTTCAATGAAATTTGGTACAGATATAGTCTGGGACCCGAAAAAGGACATAGGATAGTTTTCATCCCGGAAATCCCCCGGGAACGGGAACTATTAATCCATGCGGACGAAGTCGCGGGCAAAAGCTTGTCCTTAATAAAACGATAAACATATTGTCTCAGAACAAGAAACTGCTACTTCTCCCTTCTCAGTTAATTTACTCCGAGCTTTTTCTTTTAATCAGTGTTCGCTAAGTTAGGGAATTAGTTTCTGCAAAAGTTTTTATTGTATTGCAAATTACCTGCGTACTTTTCGGATCGATTTAAATGGTAGAGTTAGTACTGTTAGGAATCAGAAGTGAAAGAAGAGAAAATAAATAATCTTTAATTATCATCATCTGCCTACCCTTTTCCCAACTATGTTGGGGTAGGCTTCCAGTCGAACCGGATGCAGCTGAATATCAGTATTTTACATGAAGCGACTGCCTATCAGACCTCCACAACCCAGCAATGGCTAATACGATACTCTTGTTAAGACTGGTTGTCAGACTTTCTGGCTTCTGACTAACAGTACCGACTGTCAAAGATCTACAAATGACAGCCGGGACCAACGGCTTTACGTGCTTTCCGAGGCACGGAGGAAACTCGCTATGGTAAATGGTCACCCATCCACAGACCAACCTCGGCAAGCGTGGTTAACAAGCGTGCAATTATATGAGATTGAAAAGAAATTGCCTCTCTCTTCAATTCTTTGCTCTAGTAACTGCCTCGTTAGCCTAGTGGTTCTAAGCACGACTGCTACGCTAGAGGTCCTGGGTTCGATTCCCAGGTCGAGCATAGTGTTATTGGGTTTTTCTATGAAATTCTCAAGTAGCAGCTCGGAGTTTGGATTTATGCCCGGTTAATGGCAATAGGCTCGCCCCCTATTACATGGGACCTAAAAATATACCGGCGAACTGTGGGTGTACATTGGTACACCTCTGCCTAACCCCTTGGGGAATACAGGCGTGATGGTGGTGGTGAAAAGAAATTACATCCACACCAAATAATTCATGAAACAAATAGAACCAAAAATCGGGTGAGGCTGTGTCGTGGTACACAGCCGTTGGTTTAACGCGAAACGTCTTTTGTAAGCGTTAATTTTTAGATGAAACTGCGCAATGTATTACGCGTCTCTGGCGCCATCTAGCGGCACGAAATAAGTTGATCTGAGTAATGGCTACTTTGCTCTATCTAACGACATATAAGTGAACTAGCTTCTGCCCGTGACTTCGTCCGCGTCACAGTTGATGTGTTATACTACGGGTACCGTACATTTTCCCGGGATAAAAAGTAGCCTATGTGTTATTCCAGACTATAATCTATCTTTGTGCCAAATTTCATCCAGATCCATTCAGCCGTTTAAGCGTGAAAGAGTAACAAACATCCATACATCCATACATCCATACTTACAAACTTTCGCCTTTATAATAGTAGTAGGATATAATAGTAGTAGGATTGCGTATGATACGCAGTTACAGAGCTACAGCCTTCGCCGAGGCAACGTGTTTTCGTCTCATTGGTTTTAGCAAATTACACCTATACTGTGTTGAAAGACATTTCACGTCAAAATAAATTAGCACAACTCAATAGTAATACCACAGATTAAATAAGTACAGATACTTCACTCCATAGAGAAAACCCAACACTTAACGGTATATTTACCTACAACACGTTCGTGCGTGAGAGAGAGGGATAGCAATAACGCGCGTCATACAACACAACGCTAGGGCTATCTATGCTGAGAAATAATTACACAAAAAAATATTTGACTATAAAGTATTATTGTGTAGTATTATTGTATGTACTGAAATATGTATTTTCTGTACACTACAAATTGCATTGCGAGGTTTACATATTATTATTGAAGGCGCGAGTATCGTTCATTTTGTTGCGGTAGGTATAGTACACTCAAGCGAGCGGGTGACAGCCGACTGGATTCGTTGCGCCCGGGCGCAGGCGAGCCGTAGGCACTTAAGAGAGTAACCTTGAACGAGTGACGGAGGCCTGGTAATACGTCTGTTCTTAGCGATGTCCAAGCAGTTCAAGGGAGTAGCTGTAGCGCGCATCCTTCTACAAGCTTCGATCAGTTGACAGGTAATCACGTTACCTCACAGTACATAAATTATTATCAGGTTGATTTTGAGTAGCCAGAAAACTTTTTTATATCATTGGATGAAAAACAAGCCAAAGGCCCACCTGCTGATGCTAAGTGGTCACCGCTGCCTATAAATATCTGCAATACCAGAGGCGTTGCATATGCGTTGCCATCTCAGATTCAAAGTTGAAATTTATATCTATATCTATATATATAAATATATTATATAACTCAAAGGTGACTGACTGACTGACTGACTGACATAGTGATCTATCAACGCACAGCCCCAACCACTGGACGGATCGAGCTAAAATTTGGCATGCAGGTAGATTTTATCGTTTATTCCCATCTGCCACCCCTGAGTTTGCCACCGGGGTGGTGGTTGGCACTAATAGGTGGCGTTTACCACCCCGGTGGTGGTTTATTCCCATCTGCCACCCCTGAGTTTGCCATCGGGGTGGTGGTTGGCACTAATAGGTGGCGTTTACTACCCCGGTGGGCAATGGTACCTATTTAGTTTAATTTCCCCCTTCGTAGTTATAGTACAGGGGTTTATTCCGCATTTCGTATTGGACATTAACAATAAAAAAAAAAAAAATTGTCACTGGATATCATGATTCAAGAGCAATGGAAATGAATTTTAGTGGATAATATATGGATCTTTTATTTTAATTAATAACTCTAATTCAAAAAATAAAATGAATGTTTGTATAATTACTAGCAATTATTATTGCTAGTAATTACTTATTTTATACACAGTTGGTAAAACATAACACAAAACAGTTTTAAAAAGCTATGTAGGTATAGGTAACAATAACACGCATCTTGTTAAAATAGATCTACAAAATGTTGATAAATATTTTTGTATTGTGGTGCGCTCCATTATTGTCGTTAAGAACAAAAGTACCTACTTAGTGCTTTGCAGTATTTTTCAATAGATTACGCACTCACTTAAAACAGTGGCCGACAAGACACGGAACATTGCATTGTTCTACGACTCCACCCCTTTGTGCGAGTGAAATCATAATATTCATCCCTTAGGCAAACTCAGGGGTGGCAGATGGGAATAAACCACCACCGGGGTGGTAAACGCCACCTATTAGTGCCAACCACCACCCCGGTGGCAAACTCAGGGGTGGCAGATGGGAATAAACGGATTTTATGACGTAGGCATCCGCTAAGAAAGGATTTTGATAAATTCCACCCCAAAGGGGATGAAAGATAATACTTCTTAACGCGAGCGGAGCCGCGGGCAAAAGCTAGTGTCTCATATGCCTGTAATTTATAAGCCAGCCTGTAATTTTGTTCCGAGTATTTTGTTCTATTTGTGTATGTGAGTTATATGTTTGTACACTCACACACGATACAGGAGAAAATCTTATTGTAAGACAGTTCAAAATAAAAATTGCATGCATTAGGTTGTGGTTTCGATACCTGACAAGTACTAATGTGACTTTATTAATTCCTAATTATATACAGGGTGCTTTGAAATTGCTCGTATTCCTCTCGGGAGAAGAAACTATGACTAATTTAGAATGATTTAACCCCTATCACTTGGGGGTCGAAAATCCTCCATTTTCGAGAAAATCTACTTTGTTTTTATTTTTAGAAAAATCAGAATTTTGGTAATTAAAAATTAATAAAGAAAAAATCTTATCACTTATCAGATTTCTTTTTTAATTTATTGCAAGTTTTAACATACAACATAAAATCTAACAGTAAATTACACAGTTTTTAGCTTTAGAGAGGTTGGTCAATTAGTAAGCTATCAGATCATAGAAAACTTTTGGCTGAAAAGTGATACTTAAGTTTTTTTTTATTAAATGTTAATTACCAAAATTCGGATTTTTCTAAAAATAAAAACAAAGTAGATTTTCTCGAAAATGGAGGATTTTCGACCCCCAAGTGATAGGGGTTAAATCATTCTAAATTAGTCATAGTTTCTTCTCCCGAGAGCCATCTTTGTATGAGAATGGGTCTTTGCCCTGCAGTGGCAAAATAATAGGCTGGTATTATAATAACTAATAAATAGACTCTGAAAGAAACTACTTGACCGATTTAAACCTATTTTTTACCAAGCTACATTAATCCCGAGTACCTAACATAGGCTAAATAACATCACGCTATGACCCACAGGAGCGGAGCATTAGCCAAAGACGAAACTTATGGCGGGTGGAATAAGCCACGCGGACGAAGTCGCGGGAAGTTCCCATATTAGATAATGGTGTCTACATTCATTCTGTCATATAAAAAAAATACCATCACGCCTGTATTCCCTGAAGGGTTAGGTAGAAGTGTACAACTGTAGAACCACAGTTCGCCGGTATGTTTAGGTCCGTGTAATGGGGGGCGAGCCTATTGCCATTAACCGAGCATAAATCCTAACTCCGAGCTGCTACTGAGAGTTTTATAGAAAAACCCAATAACACTCCATAACACCCACCCCTATAACACTCCATAATAATAATTTCATCAGAAAACCTAACAAAATTATGAGTGCCGAACAAGGGAACCATTTCCCAGACAAACCCGGGACCCCATGCACAGCAGTCGCACTTGCGACCACGAGACCAACGGGGCAGTCTGTTATTGTGTCATATGTAACACAATTATATCAGTCAGTAGGATCCCATATTCGCCCTTAAAGGTACGGAATCCTAAGAAAATCCGACTTAGCAATTTGTATACAAGAAAAAGGTACATCTATTATTTTGCCCTTCTTTAATAGCACCCTTGTCACTACCTCACTGGCGTAGTGTTGGGCTGTGACTAAAACACTTACTTATTTACTGAAGTACCTATGTCACTTGAAAATTCACCAAAATTTCGTACAACACATGTAAATGTCACTTTGAGACTAGTTTCCACGACCTTTTTAGCCGGTTCATACATACCATCACGCCTGTATTCCCCGAAGGGTTAGGCAGAAGTGTACAAATGTAGATCCACAGTTCGCCGGTATGTTTAGGTCCGTGTAATGGGGGGCGAGCCTATTGCCATTAACCGAGCATAAATCCTAACTCCGAGCTGCTACTGAGAATTTCATAGATAAACCCAATAACATTTTTTGTTCGACCTGGAAATCGAACCCAAGACTTCTCGGACGGTTCATGTATTAAATATTCTATGTTTTTTCATTTATTCAGGACTAGCTTTTGCCCGCGACTTCGTCCGCGTGGATTAATAGTTCCCGTTCCCGGGGGAATTCCGGGATGAAAACTATCCTATGTCCTTTCTCGGGTCCCAGACTATATCTGTACCAAATTTCATTGAAATCGGTTCAGTGGTTTAGGCGTTAAGAAGAGACAGACAGACAGAAAGACAGACAGACAGACAGAGTTACTTTCGCATTTATAATATTAGTACGGATTCTAGTTCGACAACAAATAAAGATTTGTAAAAAGTGACATAGATTTTATGGAAAACCAACTACTTATCTTTACTTTCAGCAATCGCGCTTACAACCATTAGCCCAGTATAGATGTTATGCTCATAGCTTTTTATATTTATTTCTTCTAGTTATACTTGGGTCCCTGTGAGCAAAGCCGCGGGCACATCTACTTATATGTAAAAGGAACTCTGTCCGTCAGTTTGTTTGTTTCGCTTTCACGGCGCTAAATTGCTGAGCCGATTTTAATAAATGTGGTATAGACAGATCCTCGACTTCAGCTGCGTCCGCGACAACCGACATTCACGCGAACGATGTCAAGATCAAATAAATATCCACTAACCTAACTAAATACCTAAAACTACAAGATATCAAAACAAAAATCAACATTAATCACACTCATTCACGCAACTTTTTATGGCAATATTCGCCTTCATCTTATTTGTAAGTCGCCAAGACTAGATACAAGGTCAGAATACGCGCCAAGACCTTCAAGTTCATGGTCCATAACAGCCATGAGACTTGGCAAGGCTTACTGGCGCCAATTCGTCTCCCGAGCCAAGCCGGCGACGCGAGTTCTGTTACATTCGTGACGTATAGGTAGCATTGAGTCGCAAAGAGAAAGATTTTGTAAATAATCCAATTTACATTAGTAAGTGCTATGGAACTACTTTCTTAACAGATATAACTCCTTGTTTGGTTATATTATATACTAGCTGTTGCCCGCGGCTTCGCTCACGTGGACCTAAGTGATACTTAACTAATTAAGTATTGAATACTATGTCATCATAATCTTCCAAGGATGTCGAATGGTTGCTAAGGAGTAACTTTTGTGGGTTTTAGGAATTTGACTGTAGACGCCTGGAGTCTGGATTAGTGCCCGGTTAGCAATGGGCTTACGCCATACCTGGGACTAAAACATATTTGGCGTAAGGAGCCATAGGCTTTCGAAAATACTATTTGATGTGATTTACTTAGTTTTTCTTTCTCGAACCATTGAAAAGCATCTTTAATAGGTACTGCTTTAACAACCTCACACTGTAGCTTGGATCGGTCTAGTATCAAGACCGTAGAAATGAATCTGGTAATCAGAACAACTGCCAAGATAATCTGAGCTTCGTGTTAAAACCAAATTAATAAAATGGTTTTGGGAGAAACTATGGACAGTGAGCAAGACTTATGAAAACGCTAAGCAAAGTTTTACCTCTCAAATTACCCTACATCTTTTGCAGAATGACGGTAATGTAAATAATGTATTTCCATTTAGAAGTAATTTTTAAATCTAGTATAATTCTTCTGTTTACAGTACCTACCTATTAAAAGAAAATCTATATGCAATGCATGATACATGATTGATGCATGATTCTACATGTATCCTAAGAACTTGAAGTCTGTGAGACATTCAACGGCAAAAAATGACTGTTAAAGAATTTTAAATGGGTGTAATTGATTTTGGTACACTTTCTGTAGTTGCATTTTTTTTTTCTGTTTTGCTATTTTAATAGAAGTACACTTTTTTGGTAGCGTAACTCAGTCCAGACAGTAAAATGTTGCACACAAAACGTTTGCAGATAAATCGTCCAACACTTGTATGAAGTGAAGTGTCGAGGTTGGTAGGCCCACGGGCTGCGAACCCTATTTTTTAAGCCTAGTAAGTTATCAAATTATTTCTGCCGCTCTGGCGGAAGGGACACTGGCCCGGTAGGGCCAGTGCCTACCAGGGTTGTGGAATTTGTTTGAAAGAGTTACTGCGAACTTGGAACGCAAAGGGCATCAGGAGAAACACGGATGGGTTTTAGTCAGTGAGACACTCCCTTGCGCTCCGCCCAGAGCGGAGGAAGTCATTTGATTATTTCCCATCCTTAACCCATTTAGATTAAGTAAAATAATTGAGGGTAGTGGTCCAATTTTTAAGTTATGGTTGTCTTTTTGCACTTATTTTAATAGTAGATTGATAGTGCTACAAAATCATAGCCATTTAAATAGGTAAATCCAGTAGTCTAACCATTTATAAGTACAGGTAGGTACACCTTTTCCCTTTTTTTGGGTTTGCGTGTGACTTTTTTGTCTTATAAGTAGGTGTGGTTTGTATAATTTACATATTTACGTTTAAAATAAAGCCTACTCAACCGTCTTGCGACTTATATCTGCAAAGAAATCGTTCTTGGAAAAGTACCTATTTGAGTACAACGGACGTATTCATACAACAATAGCACTTTTTGCCAGGTTTCTGTAATAATGAGTCCGAACTGTTTTAACATTTCCAATCATTACAATGACCTAGAGGAAGCAGTTCATGCCTGTCTAAAACATACTGACAGGGTCGGCGAGTACGACTTGGCAGTCACACCACCAGAACCGAGTGATAAAGAAAGTACCGAAGATAACCTTATTTGCCGCATCTTTGCTACGGGATGTGCCTGGTAATATAGAGGGGACGACACGATAACAACAGCAGTGATGATAAGCCAGATCCGCTAGTGCAGCGTAACTGTTCTCCAAAATACTCTTCTACAACCGAAGATAAAACTAATGTGCTAGACAGACAGAAACTGGTAAAAGAACGGCTTGGAGATCTTCACAAACATATGGAAGATTTTTCGATGAAAAAGTAGGTGTTGAATTTATATCAAGGGCCATGCCACCACAAATATTTCGGGATGTACGGGTAAAGAAGTAGTGGTGGGTCTGATTTACCTACATGGTATGATATGGCTCTTGCAAAGTCACAGCCGTTGCATGGAGCAACTATTGTTGAGCTGTTCCGTAGCAAGATGCCATTTCCGCAGAAAAATCTTACATAATGTGCGACCTTCGTCTTCGTTGATCTCAGATTTGCCTCAAGATGGAGCAGGACGCTATTCACAAAAGCTATAAAATCCATGAATATGCATTTTATGTAACGCAAGAGTACGCTGGTAATGTAAAAAGTGCCTAAAACAATGCCGATGCCTGCCGGAGCAGCGGGTTGTTCGAAAGTAAAAAAAAGGCCTGAATTTGAGATAATGGATGTATGGATGGATGGATGGATGGATGGATGGATGGATGGATATTTGTTATTCTGGATGAAATTTGGCACTATATATATATTGTAGTGTGGAATAACATATAGGATAGTTTTACTCTGGAAAATGTACGGTTCTTGTGGGAAAATTCTTAATAATTAATTAAGGTCGTGGGTTCGATTCCCACCCAGGACATACTTTGTGTGATGAGCATGATTGTTTGTTCTGTGTCTGGGTGTGATTTATCTATAATATGTATGTATTTATAAATTATATAAGTATGTATATCAGTTGTCTGGTTACCATAACACAAGCTCTGCTTAGCTTGGGATCAGATAGCCGTGTGTGAGTTGTCCCAAGATATTTTTTATTTTTTTTATTTTATTTTAATAATGCAATATTAGTTATAAATTACCTTGTTGCGCCCTAACAAGGTAATGTACCTACTAGTGTTTAAGCCTAGCCTGTAAAATTGGTTGTGTACATTTTGCATTCATATAATAAATCGTAACGATGCCAATGCATTCAAGATTTTTTCAAAAAGTAATTGATACATGTTAAGTATATTATACTGAAACAAAAACAATTTTTTTTTTAATTTTTGTCTGTTTGTTTGTTTGTATGTACGCGCATAACTTTGTAACTGCTGCACCGATTTGAACAAAACTTTTTGTATCATGTTGGCAGTAACCTGGGGTATCGTAGGTAGGTACACCTAATCACGCTAGGTCACATAGGGGTTAGGCAGAATCAGTATGCACACTCTTAACTTAACAAATACTGAATCAACATGCACATATCTATTTGCTTTAAATAAATAAAATACATGAAATTTGACACGGATGACGTCACGGGCAGACGTACTCTCATAAAAATCGATGCGTATTCCCTTCGGTTTTATGAGGCATACATTTTATCGTGTTTGAAGAGTTCATCCAACAAAAAGCGAAAACTCTCGACGCTTTGACATGTCATTAGTGTTGAAAAGCAAAATACGGTCCCGGTGGCATAAAATGGCCAGTATTTCTAGAACGATGTCAGAATATGGAGTCAGTGAGATTTCTGTAAAATAAATAAATAATAATTGGATTTGGATATGGATTTGTGCCCGGTTAATGGCAATAGGCTCGCCCCCTATTACATGGGACCTAAATATACCGGCGAACTGTGGGTGTACATTGGTTCACCTCTGCCTAACCCTTCGGGGAATACAGGCGTGATGATAAATAAATAATAATACTATTACTCTCCAATTCAGAGCAAAGGCCCCTTCTCATACAGAAAAGGCACGAGCATTGATCGCCACACTTGCTCAAGGCGCATTAGCGATTTCAGACTTATGTTACCTAATTATAGACCTTATTTCGTAATTGATACTCAAAATGGTGGACGTGGCATGTTCTGACAGGTGTTTTCTCTATGCGTCTTAAGCAGGAAGATGTTATGCTTAAATTTCACAATACTTTCAGTTGACAAAAGAAGTGTCTCCTAGATTTTATCATATAATATTTATATGGATTATTTATGTGTCTGTCTTCCTTATCTATATATTTATTTTAAAGGTTAAAGATTTTTTGTTTATTTGTTTGTTTGTACCGAATAAGCTCCGAAACCACTAAGCCGTTTTTTACATTTTTTTCTTCAAAAGATAGTAAACTGTTCCTGAGTAACAAAGTCTATATAACTTAACGCTACGACACACGTCTTCTCTTCTTATCGTGTGGGCAGTAAGGTCTAACGACCCCACACACCCTAGTGTCAGAGTTTCTAAACCGCCTCAAGGGCCTTTGACATGGTTACCGATGTCAGTGATGTCCAAGATAAACTGGACCTACTTACGCAAGACGGAACCAATCCACACACATGCCAAAATCGAGATAAGTATACAGAAAGCTTTCAAAATGCACCTTCTATAGACCCTGTAAAGATCAAACTGATCTGACAATTTTGACAGAACAAAACATTTTGATGACAAAGTTATCAACCCACATATCAACAGTTGTTCAATAAACTAACGAGACCCATGTCCCATGATGACTCGAAAATCTAGAAAATCATTGAAATAGTTTTTTTTCATAAAGATCCAAACCACATGGTCCCTTGTAAAATATATTTTTTAATCAATTTTGTAGAACCATGCGGGTTGGTTCTTGTTTGCGTATTAAAAATGGCTTATTACTATATTTTTACAAAGACTCACATTACTTGGTTCCTTGTTGATAAAACTTTATTTACAACATCAAAGAAGTCATGTCCTTTGAATATGTGTTGTTTCATGAACTTTTTGATAAAATTATTTATTCAAGTCAGTGATACTTACGTACATTTTTGTAATAATACTTGTTTTTCTAGATTCAATTACTTTTTTCTTGAAATGGATACATTTTGTGTAGTTATTTTGGAAGTCATCAAGTCCGTGTTCGAGACGGTTCGTGATTACCCTTGAAAACAGCTTATAAACATGACTCAGAAGCGTGATGGGTCTGTAGTTCTTCAATAGGCTGTTATCACCTTTTTTGAAGAACAGCACCACCTCACCCCTGCTTCATATTTCAGGCGTTTTACCCTTGGACAGGACGGAATTAAAGAGTTTCTGGAGGACATTAAGTACCGGTGTTCCACCCGCTATCAGAAGCTCTGAAGTGATTCCGGTCTCGCCCGGCGCCTTGTTGTTCTTAAGCTGCTTCAGGGCCATCCTAATCTCGTACAGACTGATGTCCGGGATATCTTCGGTATAATGTCGGGACAGCTTGGCTCTTGGATCTCCTACCAAGCTGTCAACGGAATTTGCGACCGAAGTGTATAACTGTCCATAGAACCCCCATTATGTTAGATAGTGTACAGGTTACATCCGGTGTTGTTTATTACGCGGACCTTGTCGAAACAAGAACTAATTTCCGTGCGTTCAAGCGTTTTTGCCATACCTATTACTGGAACCAAATGTAACAGCTCACATTAGGACCCATTAAGATATTGTTAATTGCAATCCGTGGTGCTTGGCAATCTGGGCTTCTCTCAGTTGTACACATCCCTTTGTGCCTATTGGCCTAGTTCTGTTCTGTCTCCTGCTTGTTTGGAGGGAAGTGGAAATTATGTTTTTCTTACTCCTCCGCTAATCTTTTCTGATTAATTTCGTTGCGGGATCCAAGACAGTTGAATCGTTTCTCCGGGACTCGTCGAGCTTCATTGTCTCGGCGCTTTTCTTGTGGTCGCCACTGTTGATTCTGGCTTACAGAAGTTGCAGTGGTTTGGGAACAGTGTGGCGGGCTTGTCCATAGAACCTCTCGATCTCGCCTAAAACCTCTGCTTTGGTCGACGCTATGCTGCCATCCTCCCGTTTCAGATTAGTCATCTGGCTTTGCCCAATAAACATGTCCTTTGCAAACACTTTGGAGCCTTGGTTTCGCTGTATGGTCTTTTTAACACGATTCGTATTAAAGAGACGTAGATCGTGTCGCAAGGACTTAGATATACGTCTTGAGCTGCCTATATGACTTCGCGTCATTGGAAGACTGCAACTGTAGCAAGCGTCGTTCAGCCATGAGGTTTAAGGTTTGCCCGGTCAATTTCTGAGGTCTATCCTTACGGCAGGGTCTAAAAAACTTAGACCCTACCGTAGGGACAGTTTTCACTAGCCCGTCGTTGATCTCGTCCACTGAAACTAAGTTCTCAAGGCAAGTGAAGCGATTAGAGAGCTCGAGTTGAAAGCTTTCGGGGTTTTGAATATGGGACCGAGTAGGTCGGAGCGTAGACTTCATCAGGCTGGACCTTTCAAGTTTAACATTGATATTCAGCGAGCCTCTTACGATTCAGTAATCGCTACCGGTTTTTACCCTGTTGACCACAGAGGCATCACTGAATATCCTTTTCTTGTCGGTCATGAAGAAGTCGATCTCGTTTCTCGTGAAACGAGACGGACTCAACCAGGTCCATTTCCTGTGAGGCGGCTTCTGGAAGAAAGAGTTCATCATGAAGAGTTCCTCTTTCTCCAGAAATTCGGCCAGCCTCTGTCCCCTAGAGCTCCGTTGCCCATACCCAAATTGCCCCACTGCTTTTTTCCATTCGGAATTTCTCAGTGACAGCCCCGTGCCTCGGAAAGCACGCAAAGCTGTTGGTCCCGGCTGTCATTCGTAGATCTTTGACAGTTGTTATGGATAGTCAGAAGCCAAGAAGTCTGACAACCAGTCTAACCACAGGGTATCGTGTTGCCCAGTTACTGGGTTGTGGAGGTCAGATAGGCAGTCGCTCCATGTAAAACACTGGTATTCAGCTGCATCCGGTTAGACAGGAAGCCGACCCCAACATAGTTGGGAAAAGGTAAAGCAGATGATGACTGTAAAATTATGCGCCCCCTATTACATGGGACCTAAATATACCTGCGAACTGTGGGTGTTCATTGGTACACCTCTGTCTAACCCTTCGGGCAATACAGGCGTGATGGTATATTTTTTTTATATTAAAATTATGGCATGGGAATAAATTAACAAGGAACCAACCCACAGACAGATAGTTTTGCAAAAAGGAACCAATGAGTTTTTTTTTAATCACTATTAAAAATGTTGATAATTTTCATCAATATTATATTTGTATACATAGAACAAATCATTTTGTTCAATACTGTAAATAAACTTTATTCAAAATAACAAACAATTTCATTGTATACACAATTTTGACAAAAACGGCTTTATCTCAAAACTATCATTGTGTGGGTTGATTCCGTCTTGCGTAAGTAGGTCCAACTCAGAAAGTACATATGAATTAGAAAAAGTCACATTGGTACTTGCCCGTGACCGGTTGCAAACCCGCAACCTCGTGCATGGAAGGCGGACGCCTTAACCACTGGGCCATCACGACACACGTGAGCAAAGCAGTAACCAAAGACGTAACTTAACGCGGGTGAAATAAGCCAAGCAAATGAAGTCCCGGGCAGAACTTAGTAGTAGGTGAACTTGAATAATATATTCTGTCAAAACAAAAGAAGGAAAAGTAAGTCTCATCATGATAAAAGCACTGGTTCAGGCCATGGTCCGGAGCGAGAGGGAATGGGAAGCAGTCGCCTCCTTCTGCGAAGCTGTAATGCTAGAGAAGGAGGCGGCGGGACGGGAGAGGGAGAGGACAATCCCCCGTCCCAGCGGCCGCCGCGGTAGACGCTCCGGGCGTCGGGAGCCGCGAGACGACTCCCGGCCACCGTAGACGCGTGTCTGTGGACGGTGAGCAATGGGTAGCTCACCGTCCGTACGTTCACTAGCGACAGACCGTGTCGACGGCGCGTTCGTGTTCCACGCGCGCCTTAAAGAGATGTCAGCAAACTTGGATGGGGCCGCTGAGGGCCGATGCCTGCCGGGGCTGCGGGTTGTTCGAAAGAGATACCGCGCCCCCGGAACGCAAAGGGCACATGAAGGAACATAGACGGGTTGTAGTCAGTAAAAGTCTGACACTCCCTCCCGCCCCGCCCAGGGCGGGGGAAGTTATTTGATGATTTCCCGTCTATAAAAAAAAAAAAAAAAAAAAAAAAATACATGATAAAAGAAAAAGTAATTTAAGATAGCGATTAAATATGTAGGTATCGATAGATTTAATGTTTTTTTTTCACGCCGCCATCTTCAGTAGGCAGCCAGTTTAAGGTGCAACCTCCACGGTAGCCCGCCAAATTCAAATTTTCTTACGTTTTTTGCAATTTGCAAGTCAGTATTAGGTTTAATATTGATTAAAGTAAGATTTGCGGGCGTAAGAAGTATGTATTTTCAGAATTTTAACCATTAAAATCAGTAAAATAACTCCATAAGTCGGTATAATTCCAAAATGTCAAGATTTCATGAAATAGTCATTATTTGGGTTTACCTGGCCCTATGGAGTTTTATTGCTGACTTAAATGGTTATAATTCTGAAAATACACAATTCTTATGCCCGCGAATTATAATTTAATCAACATATAACTTAATACTAACTTGCTAATTGCAAAAAACTTAACCAAATTTGAACTTCGCGGGCTACCGTAGAGGTTCCACCTTAAAATATTTTCTTAATGTGTTATTGGAAATTCCTTTTTTAAATGAGCGGGAACTCGGTTGTGGCTTACAAGTACCTAGGTACAGTCATTAACATTGAAGTTATATCTAATGAGAGCAGGTACCTTAAGTGGCTATTGTAAATTCTTGATACTTCGATTTAAAAATGTTCAGCTTTTCTTATAAAAATAACGCGAACTAATACTTAGCTACTTCTCGATTAACTCTTAAGGTCAGCATAAAGCATGATCACATTATTCGACTAAAGAACGAAATCGAACGAACTAATAATGCTCAATTATTGCTTTTGTTGTGTCAATTGACTTTGATACATTAACGCACACACTCATAACATAACCTCAAATTGACAATAGATCCATAGAACAAAAATGTCATTGTCACAGCTGATTGAAACCCGCCATCTTACCTCTGATTACTTGATTCTAATTTAATTTTAGTAGTAGTAGAGCTCCTTGTGAATTAGTTCCTGTAGGCAAGTACTACCACCACACCTATTTCTTCCGCAAAGTAGCGTTGCTGTGTTACATTTAGAAGGGTGTGTGTGCCTGTGTAATAACAGGCACATGAGACATTTCAACTTTGTCTCTGGGATGGCAACGCTCTGGTATTGCAGATGTCTATAGACAGAGGTGACCAAACATCAAGAGGGCTGTCGGACTGTTAGCAAATGCATATGGTTTAAAAAACAAATAAATACATAATTGAAAAACTTACTTCCCACAGGTCAAAATAAACGCAAAAATGTACCATTCACCATCTGTTTCAATTAATGAACAAAAACTTTTTTATACTTTCTCCATTTTGTTTTTGTTTAGCATTCATTTTATGTTTCGAATTAAAAGTATTCTGTTAAAGGTTGGGAATTTACTAAATTAAATGTTGATACTTGTTTAGTAACTATCCCGCTACTTCTTTGGCATCGTTTTTTCACCCGCGTTAATAGTTGCGCCTTTGGTTACTGTTCCGCTCTCATGTGTCATAGCGTAATGTTTTAAAACCTTTTACTATAATCCTCTTGAATCTGGCTATCATCCATACTAATATTACCAAGAGAAAGGACTTTTTGTTTGTTTGGTTGTGTGTTTGCAACGAATAGGCTCCGAAACTACTGAACCGTTTTAAACCATTTTTTTATAATAATATAATATATACCATCACTCCTGTATTTCCCAAAGGGTTAGGCATAGGTGTACCACAGCCACAGTTCGCCGGTATATTTAGGTCCCATGTAATAGGGGGCGAGCCTATTGCCCATGCCCACCATTACCATTTTTTTCACCAATAGATAGCTACATTATCCCTGAGTAACATAGGCTATATAACATCACGCTACAAAACACGGGAGCGGAGCAGTAACCAAAGACATAACGCATGTAAAATAAGCCAGACGAAATCGCGGGCAGTTCTCTGCATAAAAACTTTAGTACTGCGAATTATCATTTCAAAAACAGAACGAAAAAAAAAAAACATTCGATTCAAAAAAAGAACGTGTAAATTGAATCGTGCATGTCCAGCGAACTGTCAATGCAATACTTCTTTGAATGGATTATCAATTCATACGAGAGCAAGTTTGCCCATTGTCACTTTGTGCAATCATTAAGTTCATGTGCACAAAGGCAAGTGTTTCGAACGACCCACAGACTCGTGTGTATTGTGTGTTATCGTTTGTTGTTTATTGTGACTGTTTCATGTTCTGCTCTCCTGGTGTGAGAATTTTTATTTTATCCTTTTATACTGGTTTTGAAGCATACTTTTCAAAGTACGCTTGTAACTTAAATATTTGCCTTACAAAGATTATTTTCACCCGTCTACCGCAAAGCTAAAAGTAGGGTTACCATTCTGACTCCCTCATAACTTCCATACCATCACGCCTGTATTCCCCGAAGGGTTAGGCAGAGGTGTACGAATGTACACCCACAGTTCGCCGGTATATTTAGGTCCCATGTAATAGGGGGCGAGCCTATTGCCATTAACCGGGCACAAATCCAAACTCCGAGCTGCTACTGAGAATTTAATAGAAAAACCCAATAACACTTTTTGCTCCACTTGGGAATCGAACCCGGGACCCCTCGCACACCAGTCGCACTTGCGACCACGAGACCAACGGGGCAGCATTTTGACTCCCTCATAACTTCTAAACTACTTATTATGATTCGACAAAGAAGATGTTATTAGAAGCGCCTTAATCGTCCGCTGGTTATAAGTTATAATTATGACGTCACATTAAATTCAAAATGGCGGCTTACAGCTCACTTAAAGTTGTTACTACCTATATCATGTTAGGTCGCTAACTGCCTCGTTGGCCTAGTGGTCCTAAGTGCGACTGCTACGCTAGAGGTCCTGGGTTCGATTCCCAGGTCGAGCAAAAAGTGTTATTGGGTTTTTTTATGAAATTTCAGTAGCAGCTTGGAATTTCGATTTGTGCCCGGTTTATGGCAATAGGCTCGCCCCCCCCATTACATGGGACCTAAATATACCGGTGAACTGTGGGTCTACATCCGTACACCTCTGCCTAACCCTTCGGGGAATACAGGCGTGATGGTATATATCATGTTAGGTGTGTATAGCAAGTTTCAAAATTGTATGTTCAAAAACAAAAACCGATGATAGCCGTGGTCTTATCCCACGGTTTTTTTGGTCGGTTGGACAATTTTCATGGATGTCCACAGTGGGGAGCGAAGGGTCTGCCTGACTCTAGATTTTGTATGCGCTCCTTTGCCTTTTTTCTTTTCTATGATAAGCTTTATTTTCATGAACAACAAGCTTTTGCCCGCGGCTTCGCTCGCGTTAAGAACTATTATCTTTAACCTATTTTATCCCCTTAGGGGTGGAATTTATCAAAATCCTTTCTTAGCGGATGCCTACGTCATAACATCTACCTGCATGCCAAATTTCAGCCCGATGCGTCCAGTGGTTTGGGCTGTGCGTTGATAGATCACTATGTCAATCAGTCAGGCAGTCACCTTTGAGTTATATATATTTAGATTAGATAAGTTTTTACATTAAACCCTTGACTACACGTAACACACATTATTTTCAGGCTTGTAATATGTACCAATAGACCAACTAACAATCACAATATGTATGAAGTTCGTTCCCGCTACCCGCTGTTAATGTGATAAGGTCCTAATGCAAGGTGTGAACTGAAAACAATAGCGTCTACTCTGCATTCAAGTATTACAGTGTTAAACGACTCGTAAATCTAAAGTTTTGCTCGAATTTCTGTACCAACAGCTTAGTAGAAGCCATGTGTAATGTCTATGTATTTTATTTGAATTCTAATGCCTCTGATAGACTTAAATATTCTAGCGAATCTATACTAATATTATAAAGAGGTAAGATTTGTTTGTTTGTTTGTAACAAAGAGACTCCGATACTAATTAACCAATTTTAAGCATTTTTTACCAATATAGCTAGCTAAATTATTCTTTAGTAACATATGTGATACAAGTTGTTGATTTGCATCCTCGTCAAATTTTAGGTTGTCATAAAAAAATAGAAGTAATCAAATATAATTACGATACCTGGCCAATATCTAATAAATACTTGTTTTTTTAGTTGCAAACATCAAATAACAGTATTCCAGAATACTCCTCTTGCAAAATTCAGAATCGCCCAGTTGCGTATGAGGTAGGCAGAGTTGTCGCGCGGCTACATCAATGTGTGAATAGCGCCTAAACCCTCTGGCGAGATGGCAAATTAGAAAATCACGTCAAAAAAAAAATAATTTCAAAACCAATTTATTTTATTATTGATTCGTGTCAAGAATCACGGGCATAGTTAACTCCTTGAATTTGACGAGGATGCAAATCAACGCCTTGTATAACATCACACTACGACACACGGGAGCGGAGCACTAACCAAAAACATAACTTAATGCGGGTGAAATAATCCACTTCGATGAATACGCGGGAAGTTCTCTAGAAGAAATATAGCAGCACGCATTTTATGGTATTAAAGGTAGCACGATGTAACCCTACCAATGCTCACCAATTCCCAATATGCTAAAATCCTTTGACAATATACACCTATTCTTTACTCTGCCGCGCCACCCGTCACCCATCAACCCTTATTTCCAATAAATCAGACGCACTCTTCAATGTATCCATAGAATGAAAAAGTATAGAAGTGACAGCAGCAGCTGGGAGTTATGTTTCGGGAGGTTCCTGCACCTCATCAGGCGGGGAGGAAACGCCCGGGTGTCACCATTGCGGGGGTCGCCCCGAGGACACGGTAGAGCTTACCTTGGCGGTGAGCCCCGCTTGGGCGGAGCACCGCCGCGTCCTCGTAGCGGCCATCGGCGGCGACAAACTCTCGCGTCCGGCACTGGTGCAGACCATGGTCCGGAGCGAGAGGGAATGGGAAGCAGTCACCTCCTTCTGCGAAGCTGTAATGCTAGAGAAGGAGGTGGCGGGACGGGAGAGGGAGAGAAGAGTCCCTCGTCCTAGCAGGCGCCGCGGGAGACCAGGCGTCGGGAGCCGCGAGACGACTCCCGGCCATCGTAGACGCGGGTCTGTGCACGGTGAGCAATGGGTAGCTCACCGTTCTTACGTTAACTAACGACAGACCGTGTCGACGGCGCGTTCGTGTTCCACGCGCGCTTCAAAAACATGTCAGCAAACATTTGAAGAGGCCACTAAGGGCCGATGCCTGCCGGGGCTACGGGTTGTTCGAAAGACACACCTCAACCCCGGAACGCAAAAGGGCACATGAAGGATCATAGATGGGTTTTAGTCAGTAAAAGTCTGACACTCCCTCCCGCCCCGCCCAGGGCGGGGGAAATTATTAATTTCCCATCTATAAAAAAAGAAAAGCCGTATGCTTGCTTGCTTATCTTTAAAAAAATAAACAACAAACAAAGTATAATAAGCCAAATGTAGCTTCTGTATATTTGTTATTCTATGGCACTACCTATCCTATGAATAGTAGGTATATACTGGAATTCGTGCCGTACAATGTACTACCCTTATCATTCGTCTGTCCATCCGTCGTTCGCTATTTGCTCCGTGTAGGTAGATTATGTGCTGTTAAAGAATGAAGGGACAGTGATTTGCGTATCTTTGAGTTGTGGTTAGTTTATGCGACTTTTCAGGCGTATATGGACAGTGGGCATAAATGTATGGGAATTGGTCTAAGAATCACCAAGGTAAACCATAATACAAACAACCTACCATCACGCCTCTATTCCCTGGAGGGTTAGGCAGAGGTGTACCTTTAGTTCGCCGGTATGTTTTAGATCCCATATAATAGGGGGACGAGCCTATTGCCATCAACCAGGCACAAGTCCTAACTCTGAGCTGGTACTGAGAATTTCATGGAGAAACTTAATAACACTTTGCTCGACCTGGGAATCGGACCCAAGACCTCTAGCGTAACAGTCGCGTTTAGGACCACTAGGCTAGCGAGGCACGTTTTTTTATATTTGTTTTTATAGTGACCATAGTAATACATACTCGTTAAAAAATGTAAAGTCTCTAGTTTTCCTATTACGGTTTACAGCACTAGGACAGACAGATATACAGACAGACGAACAAGATTAAAAAATATTGCTCCGTTTGGACGCTTTCGGTGTGGATCCCTAAAAATGATAAAATATTATTGATGCTGTCGATGCTTTACAGAATCAGTCTTGGAAAATCCGCAGTAAAAGTCGGAATGGGTTATCACATAGAAATCTCAATAAATTAAATGTGACGTTTAATAAAATACATTCAGGCGTATCCGGGTCAGATCGCTAGTACAAAATAAAAGTCAATGCAGTATAAACGTCAACTTTGTATCTTTTATAACTGGAAGTAATTCTCCAAAGATTTGAATAAGGATTATCCTTACATAGTATAAAACAAAATCGCATCGCAACCCGCCGTCAGTACGCTTAGATCTTTTAAACTACGCAACGGATTTTAATGTGGTTTTCATCAATAGATACCGTGATTCAAGAGGAAGGTTTGTACGAATAGAACATTACGTTGCAACCAATGGGAGCGGAGCAGTAACAAAAGACGTAACTAAACAAGGTGACACAATGGGGCAATACTCGTAATAGCTGGTTTATACTAAAGAGGAAAGATTTTTAGTTTTTTTGTATGTTTGTTTATACCGAAAAACTCCAAAAGCACTGGACCGATTTTAACCATTTTTTCAACAATAGACAGCTACATTATTCCTTAGTAAAAAAGACTATATAACATTACGTTGCAATCAATGGGAGCGGAGCAGTAACAAAAGACGTAACTAAACAGGGTGACACAACGGGGCTATATATAGCTAGTCTTTACTAAAATTATAAAAAGAAAAGATTTTAAGTTTGTTTGTATGTATGTTTATACCGAAAAGACTCCAAAAGCACTGGACCGATTTTAACCATTTTTCCAACAA
This sequence comes from Caradrina clavipalpis, assembly GCA_932526535.1. Lineage (NCBI taxonomy): Eukaryota > Metazoa > Arthropoda > Insecta > Lepidoptera > Noctuidae > Caradrina > Caradrina clavipalpis. The sequence goes on from OW052110.1 coordinate 9,131,028, forward strand.
TAGACAGCTACGTTATTCCTGAGTAACATAGGCTATATAACATCACGCTACGACCAACGGGAGCGGAGCAATACCAAAAGACGTAACTAAACGCAGGTGACACCGCTGGGTAAAAATTGGTAGAACAGTGACTTGCGTATCCGTGAATTTGAATGCTGTTTATTATGCATAGAAGTTTTCTTTCATACAATATAATAACGAGGGTGATTCTGTGTTTTTTGCCTGTCAACTCAATTTGTCGCGTTTGTGAAATGTGTTATCGTGTTGTTTTTTGCTTGTGAATGGGATTATTCCTTTCATACATTTTTATACCGGACTTCTTTTATTATACACACACCTATACATACAATCACGCCTGTATTCCCCGAAGGGTAAGGCAGAGGTGTACCAATGTACACCCACAGTTCGCCGGTATATTTAGATCCCATGTAATAGGGGGCGAGCCTGTTGCCATTAAGGGACACAGCACACACGCTACTTTTAGTAGCGCGAATCGGCGATCAGCCGCTTTTCGGAAGCGCGATTCAGCGACTAATCGCTACCCCCCGCACACTTGAAATCGCCAATCGCAGCGATTTAGTCGCTTTTCGGAAGCGCGATTCAGCGACTAATCGCTACCCCCCGCACACTGTAAGATGCCGATCGCAGCGTTTTGACATAATTAGGGTCTGCCCCCACGACCGATAATCAAAACTAACAAAAAACTGTCCCACTGAAAAACTGAAAATCTGTCTGTGCTGTCTGTGTGTAAAAAAGAAAGAGAGAAAAACCATTTATTCTCGCGAAAGCGACGCACAACACAAAAATAAAAATAACAAAAACAACAATCTATAATGCGCTACTACCGCGCGAAAAGGCTGACGTTCAGCATAAAGCCGTGGCCCGTGCACGAGACACGGAACCACAGCGCTGGTTTTCAGCGTCAGCCGGCGTGTCGCTGTCTCGGAACTATAAGGTACGACATTACCCACAGTTCCGCGTGTGTGTGAGGGTGTGTCAGGGTGTATGTACTCAAAAAAACTTTCAAAAATCGGCCCGATAATCGGGCCGATTTTTTACAGACTTTTTTGCCGGCGAGAAAAAACGACCGAGAATCAGCCCGATTATCGGTCGTGGGGGCAGACCTTTATGTGGAACATAATGCGACTAGTGTTGTGTTGTGGTTTTAACGAAGCTACACACTTACGATAGATTCTAATGAAGCTGCACTGCTGCCTGCAATATTGATAAACCGAAAATGTCAATCGCTCCGGAGGCGGTATTGGTTACATCCTATAACCAGTTCACGTCTTACATTACGCAAACATCCATCCATTAATCCAACCGCACAAACTTTCGCATTTATAATATTAATAGGACTTTAAATGCGAAAGTTTGTGAGGAGGGATGGATGGATGGATGAATGTTTTCATTCATCCAGGATGAAAACATCCATCCATCCATTTTATTGTATTCATAATATAAAAAATGCGAAAGCTTCTGAACTCACAATCTTTGGCATTTTGAGCATGGGTGGATGGATGGTTCCATCCATCATCCATATATCCCTTTACACAAACGTTTGCATTTATAATATAAGTAGGATTTTAAATACAAATGTTTGTGAGGAGGCATAGATGGATGATGAATGGATGAATGAAAACATCCATCCATTTATTGTAATTGTAATGTAAAAAATGCGAAGTTTCTGACCTCACAAACTTATGCATTTTGAGCATGGATGGATGAATGTTTCCATCCATCATCCACCTAACACTTAACCTACCACCTAACTAACCTAAAACATGCGCATTTATAAAATTAGTGGGATAAACAATACCATTGCAAATCGGCAAACTATCGATAATCGACAATGGATCAGCATCACTACAGCCGACCCGATCTAACATCGGAACAGTTCGGGATTCCGATACTGCGTCCGAACGCAGTTAGTCGCCAAAACGCGATACAGCATCGCTAAATCGCGCGATTTGGCAGCTGCGATCGAACGCAGAGAGTCGCCAAAACGCGATGCAGTATCGATACAGTTGCAAATTCGCCGATTCGCGCTACTAAAAGTAGCGTGTGTGCTGTGTCCCTTACCGGGCACAAATCCAAACTCCGAGCTGCTACTGAGAATTTCATAGAAAAACCCAATAACCCATAATAGTTATGTTGTGGAAATAAATAAATAAAATAATTAAAATAAAATAATAAACAATTTTTGCTCAACCTGGAAATCGAACCCAGGACCTCTAGCCTCTAGGTTTATACTTTGTAGATACGTATTTATTCAGCGAGATTATTTCAACAAATTCAAAATAATCATTTAATGAACTAACAACAGCCTATCAGAATTACAGACACATTATTAACAGCCGGTTTCACCGCCTCCGGATGTCGACCGGGAACTTAGCTGGCAGAAAATTAATTTTACACAACACAAAGTCGGTTCCATTTTTAATTTAAATTTTTAATTTTTAATGTAAATAATGTCTGTTATTTTGGACGCAGGCCATAAATAATGGACGGTGAGCAATGGGTAGCTCACCGTCCGTACGTTCACTAGCGACAGACCGTGTCGACGGCGCGTTCGTGTTCCACGCGCGCCTCAAAGAGACGTCAGCAAAATTGGATGGGGCCACTGAGGGCCAATGCCTGCCGGGGCTGCGGGTTGTTCGAAAGAGATACCGCGCCCCCGGAACGCAAAGGGCACATGAAGGAACATAGACGGGTTTTAGTCAGTAAAAGTCTGACACTCCCTCCCGCCCCGCCCAGGGCGGGGGAAGTTATTTGATGATTTCCCGTGTATAAAAAAAAAAGAAAAAAAAAAAGGCCATAAATAATAGACGGCGAGGAAATAATAGACGGGAAATAATAGGCGGGTTGTTCGAAAGAGATACCGCGCCCCCGGAACGCAAAGGGCACACGAAGGAACATAGATGGTTTTTAGTCAGTAAAAGTCTGACACTCCCTCCCGCCCCGCCCAGGACGGGGGGGGGTCATTTGATGATTTTACCATCTCTAAAAAAAAAAAAAAAAAAAGGCCATAAATAAGGGCCTCCGCCAACATCCGACTTTTTGTAGGAACGATTATCGGATCGTTCAATGGATCCATAGTTACGTGGGTCTTGTTTTTTGTAGGACGTGTGCGTTGGTATATTAGAATTCATATGTTCCATTCTCTCTGACAAGAACATCGGTCACCGATTGTTTGACGAGGGCAGACAGCCTTAATCCACGTCCAACTTTTGTAGGACCGATTGTTGGACTGTTCAAAAGATTAGTTTCATGGAACCGACTTTTTAACCCCCGACGCAAAAAGAGGGGTGTTATAAGTTTGACGTGTCTGTCTGTCTGTCTGTCGGTCTGTCTGTCTGTCTGTCTGTGGCATCATAGCTGCCGAACGGATGAAGCGATTTCAATTTAGTTTGTTTTTATTGTATTAAAGGTGACCTATGTGCGAGTGTTCTTCAACATGTTTGATGAAAATCGGTTAAGCCGTTTAAAAGTTGTGGGGGTGAAAGTAGGGAAGAAAAACCGAATGTCCGTAAATATACTCGAGTGGGGTCTCAAACTTAACAAAATCGACATTATAATAAGTACCTATAAAGTAAAAAAATAACAAAAAAAATACGTCACGTTGGGGGACCGATGTTGCATTTAGGATACTATCGTCCCGAGCGGTCCCCCAACGTGACGTATTTTTTTTGTTATTTTTTTAATTTTTAAAGAGAACTTAGGTTTTTGTGTTGGGGGTTTTTTAAATTTTTAATTTAATTTTTTTGTGGGATGTGTATAATGCACACGTCTCACAAAAGTCAGCCCTACGAAACTATGGATCTATTGAATGTTCCGATAATCGGTCCTACTGTAAGTCGGACGTGGATCCTAAGGCTAGAATAGAATTCGTATGTTCCATTCTCTCCGACCTAGAAATCAGTCACCGATTGTGTGACGTGTGCGAACAGTCTTAACAAAAGAACAAAAAATAAAAGCGGATAAAATGTAAATAATATTTTCCGCTGATCTTGTAACTGGTATGTCGAAATAAATAAAAACGTGTTCACGTAAATGCCTTGTATAATTCAACAACCCGCCATTTGAATACAACTGAGAATAATGCTGTTATTGTGTTTTTACCGATCAATGCTCGTTCCTTCTCTTTTTGAGAAGAGTTCTTTTGACTGCTGTGGAATGAAAATATCCTACTTACATTATAAATACAACTTTGTAAGAATAAATGCATGTTTGTTACTCTTTCACGTTAAAATGGTTGTACAGATCTGGATGAAATTTGGCACCGAGATAGATTGCAATCTGGAATGGAATAAGCTATTTTTCAAGGGCAACTACGTATAGATTCAATAGTTTGTGTTTTTATTTCTTCTTGTAAATGACGTTTAGAAGTCCTTTTAATGGTCTTATTGAAATAAATGATTTGACTTGGATACGTACTGAATCCAGGGTAATAGTTTTTGCCATGATGTCATATCACTTAGAAAAAAATTCTTAAGTAGGTATATATATCCGGAACAAAAGCCAGTTGCTTATTGCTTAAATTACAGCACCACGCTTATATTTCCCTTAGGGTTAGGTAGAGGTGTACTAAAGTACACCCTCAGTTGCCGGTATGTTTTTAGGTCCCATGCAACCCATTGCTTGCACCCCAGTGCGAGTTTATTGCCACTAACCGGGCACAAATCTTAACTCCGACCAGCTACTGAGAAATTCATAGAAAAATTCAACAACAGTTTGCTCGAACTGGGAATCGACCCTAAGACCTTTAGCGCAGCAGTCGCGCTTAAGACCACTAGGCTAACGCAGAAGCTCGCTTCTCTCTTTTTCTTTAAAAACTTATTTATTCCTGAACCTTATTATTTTTGGGCGAAAACTGGTTAAACTTATACAGAAGACTCAAAAAATATGCTAATACTTTGAAATAAACACCCAGAAAACTTTTAATTTCTTTAAATATATTATAAATATATATTTTAAACAACCGACCAAGGGCAAAAGTCGCTATATATTATTATCCAGACTCGGTCTCGTTTTAGGAATTATATTTTTTATACATATCGTGATAAGAAAAAAAAACGAATAGATACAGTTTGTTACATCGTATTAAAATAAGTCTGAAAACGTCAATCTGCCTTTTTACAAGCGTGATCAATGTTCATGCCTTCTCTGTATGAGAAGAGCCCTTTGCCTTTACATCATCATCTGCCTAGCTTTTCAGCTTTTCTCAATTATGTTGGGGTCGGCTTCGAGTCTAGCCAGGTGCAGCTGAATACCAGTGCTTTATATGGAGCGGCTGCCTTTCTGACCTCCACAACCCGTTTGCTGGGCAACACGATACATCTTAGTGTCTAACTGGTTGTCAGACTTATTGGCTTCTGACTATCCATAACGACTGTCAAAGATCTACGAATGATAGAAGGGTCAAACAGATTTATATTCTTCCTGAAGCATGGGGATGTCACACCACCAAATTCCAAACTTCAAAATTCAAATTCAAACAATTTATTTGTGAACACAGGTTTGATAGATTTTATAAATACATTGATAAATGTTCTCCATCACACCACGTTCACTTCGGGCTGCTACTGAGATATTCGTAATGGAAAAACCAAGAAACCCCTTTATCTCTGCATGGAAATCGAACCAAGGACCCCACGCTCATCAGCCGCGCTTGCGACCACGAGACCAAAGGGCCTTTGCCCTAAAGTTGCTGGTATTATATATTTTTGTATAAAAATGTATCATATTTCAAAGTAGTCCTGTAAAACAATATCATACGGTATTTTAATTAAAACTTTTTTAACCAAACTGCCTCAACATTTTAATCTAACATTTTTCCTAATCGTGAATTACATTATCCGCGAGTCATGGCATTTAGTATTTTGAAATTGTATTTTATTTTAGTTTACTTAATGACATTTTAATTTAAAATTTTATTGTGTTCATTTAAATTACACATTTTTATTGTTTATTTTAATTAAGTTGATATTGATTTGTATATCTGTGGGAGTATTTCGACATTATGCTGTATTTTCTCGTTTTCTTTGGATGTTGCCTGAAATAAATGTTTTTTTTTATAGTAACTTAAATTTTAAATTCCAACAGTTGGTACATTATTTGCCACTAAAACTTCTGACAGACAGATAGACAAACGTACACGATAGTCATCTTTAAAAAGGTTTCGTTTTACCTTTAAAAAACCTTTTTTTTTAAATACGGAATCCTAAGAAACGACGTCAAGTTAAAAAGAAAAATATCTTCTCATATTTTACGAAGAAAATGATTTTGTGAGAAATGAAAATAATGATAATCAAAAATAATGGCCGATTGTTTTAAATCTGTTGCTGTTTTACATACAAATTCTGGAATTTGCTCTGTAATATTTCAATGCAGGTCCTATAAAACACTTTAGTGTTTTAATAAAAAATGCAAATCTCAGTGACATGGCTGTAGATGAGAGATGAGACACACGGCTTCGAAAAATGGCAAACATTCCGTCATTTATTTATGACTAACTTTTGCCTTTGACTGCGTCCGCGTAAGTGTCGGTTATCGCGGGCGATAAAAAGTAGCTTATGTCCTTTCTTCTTCGTAAATTTCATGAAAATCGGTTTAGTGGTTTAGCAGTGAAAGCGTGACAGACAGACATCGCATTCATTCATTCATTCATTCATTCGCATTCATTCGCTTTCGCATTTAAAATATTAGTATGTATAGTGTTTCGAAATATTTTGTATATTTATTTTTTATTTATCTCATAATTTAAAATATTATTTGGGGGTGGCCTATGTACAGCAGTGGACGGCTATAGGCCGTAATCGCTAGCCAGTTTAAGTATTCTGAAATACTTTAATTAGCTAGTGATTACGGGTCCTATCGATATATTGCCTTTATTGATAAGGCATGAGGAACCCTACAAAGGCAAAGATTGATTTTGACCATCATTCATTTGCAAACGACCTGTAGAATACCTAGTTTGGTAATCAAATGCCTTTCTCGGACCGATTACGATGCATACGTCACCATTATCTTAGTTTTCTGCTTAATTAAATTCACCTCATGACAAGTTATTGAATTGAAACTGATTTATGTGACAAAGGACATTCAAATTTGTTAAATTATTAGAAGTTTAATAAAATTTTAGCGGACTGTTTAATGGGATTTCGATATATAATGTGCAGTAAAGCAACCTGCAACTTCGATCGCTTGGCTTACCACCCGCAGCAGTTCACCCGCGTGAAGTTACGTTTTTGGTTACTGCTCCGCTCTCGTAGGTCGTAGCGTGATGTTAAATAGCCTATGTTTCTCAGGAAACAATCAATATTAGAACAGATACTGAAATACCAAAAAAAAATCGCACAAATGAAAAAACTTTCTATGCTTTCTGCCTACCCCATGGGAAAAAGGCGTGAGTTTATGTATGTATGTATGTATCTAAAAACTTTTCCTGTACAGCCGGTTGCTGATAAGCGAGTGACATCCTTTAATCTCCCCTACCTAATCTTCCACCCAATGAGGCTTTGCCAATGCTGGCACGTTTTCTAATTGATCAATTACAGTGTTGATCGTATTACATTAGTTTCAATTACGAATTATCGGGGATTTGGCGCCTCGAGTCATTATTACTCTAGCACTAATTAGTTTGTGTGTGTCTGTTAGTACCAGGGTAACATATGTTGTTAGGTGGTGTTCACTAAGCTTGTATCGTATGTAGGTATTTCATTTTAGAAAGGTTTTTGATCAGTTGGATTGTTTATTGTTTTACTCAATTTTGCATTGCATTAAGATTTTATCGTGTTTTCGCTTATGGCAAAAAGTAATTTTCTATAAGTACATAAGAAATAGTAGGTTTTTATCTGAATGAGAGCTATTTATTTTTCTGTATCCTTGATAACATGTATGCAAAATGGCATGATGATCGCTTGAATAGTTAAGGATAAAAGCATAACAAACAAATAAACTTACTCTCGCGTTTACAATACAGTTAGGATAATTTCTTCGTTAAATGCTAAAACGTGAAAGGCATTACTTGTAACGTTCTATATACCTCTTTCTTTTGCTTTGACGACAATATTGAGTTTTTCCATTAGGAATTTCTCAGTAGCAGCATCAGGCGCAGGAACATCTCCTGCGCCTGATCTCTCCCCTAGTCGTATCGGATCGCCGTCCCACCTGCTTATGAGATTGAGGGAAGAGGAGTGAATCTGCGTACTCTGGTAATCCACATTAATATTAGCCGCCGTGATAGACAACGGTCTGGAGAATATTAAATTCCATATCCTTTATGTGTTCGTTTCCTGGTAGTTTCATGAGGCCTATCCACATTTTAGAACGAGCAACTAGCATCAATATTCTAACTGATCGACTCCTTGAGAATTCAAAAGTGCCTTGAAATGGCCTAATTGAAATAAATGCTTCGACAAAAAAAGGAGAGGAGCTCGTGGCTAAATAATTACAGCCGCATAAACCGATCTTCCGGGTTAAGCCACGCTTGCCGAGGTTGGTCTGTGGATGGGTGACCATTTACCATAGCGAGTTTCCTCCGTGCCTCGGAAAGCACGTAAAGCCGTTGGTCCCGGCTGTCATTTGTAGATCTTTGACAGTCGTTACGGATAGTCAGAAGCCAAGAAGTCTGACAACCAGTCTAACCAAGGGGTATCGTGTTGCCCAGTTACTGGGTTGTGGAGGTCAGATAGGCAGTCGCTCCATGTAAAAACACTGGTATTCAGCTGCATCCGGTTAGACTGGAAAGCCGACCCCATCATATGTAGTTAGGAAAAAGTTAAGCAGATGATGCTTCGACTAAAAAAATACTGTCCATCGTTCATGTTCGTGTGTCTCAAATCGAGGTAGCTCAAGCGACATGAATAATATTAACTCCTTCAAGTCAAAGGTTATTTTGTGAGAGACAGGAGAATTTTCATATAATACTCGACGCTCACAATGCATCGTGATAATGGAATATTAAGACGCTTCATTAATCTAGAACTTCTTCTTTATTTTTGTAAAGAGAAATGAATGTTTCAAAAAAGATTTTATTCTTTAACTTACCATCATACCTGTGTTCCCTGAAGGGTTAGGCAAGTTCACGTTCATATATCTGGTCATATAAGCACGACGGTTACGAGTACTGGGCACCCGACCTTTCTGAAGAACCTCACCAAAAAGGTCAGGGTAGGTCATTCTAAGTCCCTCCTGGCGTTGCCACTCACATCTGCCGACAAATCTGTCTATTAAGTCTGTTTTTTTTTAAATTACCTATTTATTTATTTTACTTTAGCATAATACAGCTCTTGGCCAATTACATTATCTAAAGACATAAAATATATACAAATTAAACAACATTCACACGCTCATCTCACAATACTCCAAACATGTTGACAAGATCGTCTTCCATTCGTTCGCGAACGTATCACAGTCAGGCTTGACATCCAAGATTAAATGACTAATCTAGTACCTACCTTACATAGGTACTAGAGTGCCTTGTAAAATTACAAGAAAATAATTATCAATCTATTCAATGAAACCGAAGAAAAAAAAAAAAGTATAAAATATTAATCCAGTCCTATCGACTTTACAAAAATATGAAAGCCGTCTTTAGATTAGGTTGGAACGGAAAAACCGCGTTCAATTTCCAGGCTATTGAAATCTGTAATTGGCTTGTAGTATTAAAAATAATCTCTAAAGGACCACGCTCACTGAGTATTCGTTTCGCAAAGTTTTTTCGCAAGAGATTTTTTTTTGCGAAAACATTTGTTGCAAAGCGAACATTCATTCGTGAAACAAAACATTTGTTCACAAACACAGCCTCGCTGAGTACTAGACCTTCTTTTGTTTGTTTCTGAATTCACGTATGCATGTATGTATTCTAAAAATCGATGTCGATCACGGCAGTTAATCTTAATGCTGACTCAGGAGATAAATGTGGGCCACGCTGGATGGGTCGCGAACGTCATGCGTAGCAGTTCTCGCGGCCCATTCATCAAGGCGAAAGTAGGTACACACGCGGAGTTTTTAGTGGGTGCAAGCCCCACATAACCACGTTGTCTCCCCGGATGACGTGGCATGCGTTAGGCATTTTCTTCGCTCACAAAAAAAAAAAAAAAAAAGGAGATATTGTAGTTCACAAGTGTGCACAAACACAGGTGCACTCCCTCTTCCCTAACTCCAAGTCTGATGGGACGGCAAACCGGCACAAGCGGGTAGATATCAGGCGCAGGACCAACGGCTTTACGTCCTTTCCGAGCCAGGGGGGTGTCACACCACCAACTTCTAAATTCCGGGCTATTACTGAGAAATTCCTCATGGAAAAACCCAATAGCACTTTTTGCCCGACCTGGGCATTGAACTCAGGACCCCTGCTCAATAAATACGCTTGTCACCACGAGACAAGTGGGGCACGTAAGTACTCGAACATCGAATAGACACTGCGTAACAAAAGTTCGTGCAAGAAATGTTTGCAAAACAAAATCTGCAACATTTACTAAGCAGCGTTTCGGAATAAAAGAGTTCGTCGGGACTTACCGTTGTCGTGAGAATGAACTGTTAAGAAAGTCTTACAGCACTTCAATTTGCACTTAGCCCGTTTTATTTTCTTTAACAATTTTTAATTAAAATAATTCTAGAGAAGTTTTCGAACCGGGGACTGAATACAATGTTGTTCATTTTGAGGAACAATACCTGTCTTTGGGAGTGTTTACGCTTCAAGGGCGTGTTCCATGTTCCATTGCATTGTGTTAGCCATACCATCACGCCTGTATTCCCTGAAGGGCTAGGCAGAGGTGTACCAATGTACATACACAGTTCGCCGGTATATTTAGGTCCCATGTAATAGAAGGCGAGCCTATTGCCATTGTGTTAGATCATGCGAAAAAGAAAAACTTACTATAAATCTAAGAAATAATAAAAATACCAGCCTTTTATTGTCTCACTGCAGGGCAAGACACAGCCACGTTTACTAATGACATGTTAATTGGTGTAATGATAATGGTGTATGACATTTGTAATAGTAATGACTTGATACTGATCTATATTTTCCTTTTAATACAAACATATATCTAAATTTAAGAATTTTATAATAATAATTTATGAATTGATCTACTTAAGTGACATAAATAATTTTAAATGTTTGCATGCTGATTGGTAAAATGTGGCTGAGGTAAATGTAATCTCAAGAACTATTATGTATTACCCATATTTGCAAAATAAAAATTCTATTCTATTCTATTCAAGGGCTTCTCTCCTGCAGAGAAGCCACGAGCATTGATCACCTATGTGCTATTTTACACTACAAACTATCGCAGTGTCAAATTTCATCCAGATCCGTTCAACAGTGAAAGAGTAACAAACATCCATCCATCCATCCTCACAAACTTTCACATTTGTAATATTAGTAGAAGTTTAATAGTAGGATTTGTAACGAAATTAAAGATGAATAAAATTTAGACTATCTAAATTTGAAAATTAACTGCCTCGTTAGCCTCGTTGTCCTAAGCGCGACTGCTACGCTAGAGGTCTTGGGTTCGATTCCCAGGTCGAGCAAAAAGTGTTACTGGGTATTTTCTATATAATTCTCAGTAGCAGCTCGGAGTTAGGATTTGTGCATGGTTAATGTTATTATGCTCGCCCCATATTACATTACGGACTTAAACATACCGGCGAACTGTGGGTGTAAACCTCCGTCCAACCCTTCGGGGAATACATGCGTGATGATATGTGTGAATTTGAAAATATTCTCACCTTATATAGATATTCCTTATACACCTTATATAAGTGCATTTACTTTAGCTACACAAACACACTACAGAACCTTTCACTTAGCCTCGATGTCTGTTCATATATTTGTGCCAAATCTTCTGAACTCCGCGACGGCACACACGACGTCTTTGCGTCGTATGTGTGTCACGGTCAAGATTTTAACTTTGACTTTTTTATGAAAACCTTCATAGGTCGAGCTGACTGCACACGTCGTATGTTATTTTAGTACAAGGACGGTTCGTGGCCATTTTTCTAAGGAATTCTAAATTGAAATGCAACTTATATTGCGACATTGAGGTTATGAGCGACATTGGTTGTGAAAATTTAATCAATTTGATTTTCAAATCGACCAACATAACCTACTTATTTTGTACTAGCTTTTGGCCTGAATTCGTATACTTATATGATAGTTATTGCTGACGCAACAATAACAATAATAATAGTCATGACGGCCAATAGTAAAATAGCCAAGAGCCTCAACCAACAGCTAAGGAAGCTATCGTTGGGCGGCTGGATCAAGGGCTTGATTCAGAAAGCGGTACTCCTAGACACGGCGCGTATTGTTAGAAGATTCCTTTCTCAGGAGCCCTAACCGTCGGTACCTTGGACCCGGTTGCCGACGCCGGTGGGCTACTATTTTTTAATATAATATGACATATAAATTAATACCGACGAACTGTGGGTGTCATTGGTACACCTCTGCCTAACCCTTCGGTGAATACAGGTGCGATGGTATGTATAGATAATATGTAATATAGATGAATAAATGACAATAATAATAGTTGCGAATAAAATGTAGCCTATGTTTTATCTTGGGATTCAAACTTACTTTACACCAAATTTCATCAAAGTGGGCTCAGTCGTTATTAAGTCGTGAAAGCGCAACAGACAGACAGAGTTACTTTCGCATTTATTTATTTATTTATACTTTAATTAATAATTAAAGACATACAATATAACATACTTAAAAATATAAAAGAAAAAAAAATATTACAAAAATATTACTTATAATATTATTATTTTTATTATTTATAATATTACTATGGATTATGAAGTAAAAAAAGTTCTTTGTTACATTCTAACCCTACTCTAAAATTAAAGACCTAAAAACTCTTTCAACCAATTTCTTTTCAGCAAACGGGTAGCAATACAAATAATTCCATCGTCCTAACATGACCATTGTAAACCTCGCACCAAAATATTATAAAGAATATTTAATTCACATAATCTATACTATCGCGCCTGTATTCCCCGAAGGGTTAGGCAGAGGTGTGCCAGTGGACACCTATAAAATAAAAAATAAAATAAAATAAATATCTTGGGACAACTCACACACGGCTATCTGATCCCAAGCTAAGCAGAGCTTGTGTTATGGTAACCAGACAACTGATATACATACTTATATAATTTATAAATACATACATATTATAGATAAATCACACCCAGACACAGAACAAACAATCATGCTCATCACACAAAGTTTGCCCTGGGTGGGAATCGAACCCACGACCTCCGGCTTAGCAGTCAGGGCCACTAACCACTAGACCAACAGGCCTAGACCTATAGTTCGACGGTATGTTTAGGTCCCATGTAATAAGGGGCGAGCTTATTGCCATTAACTGGGACAAATCCTAATTTCGAGGTGCTACTGAGAATTTCATAGAAAAACTCAATAACAGTTTGCTCGACCTGGGAATCGAACCCAAGACCTTTAGCAATGCAGTTGCACTTAGGACCAGTAGGCTAATGAGGCAGTCTTACCACGAACGAATATTTAGATCTCAAAATCCGTATACTAATACTAGCTACTTTCCGCGTCCGTGTTCTTTTTACCCGACTGCGACAGAAGGAGGGTTATGTTTTTCGAGGGTATGTTTGTATGTATGTATGTATGTATGTATGTATGTATGTATGTAAGTTTGTATGTATAATTGTTTGGCACGCTCTGCAGGCTGAACGTCAGAGTGTCGTTAGATTCGTATTTACTGTGAGAGTGACACTGGGTATATGAAAAAAAAAAACAAAATGGCGGATTTTTGGCGCCAAATTCAAATGTTTGGCTCGCTCTGCAGGCTGAACGGCTCGATGGATTTTAGCTTGAAAGGTGTCGTTAGATTTGTATTTACCGTGAGAGTGACACAGGATTTATTAATTATTATTTTTTTAAAAACACTGAATAAATAAAATTTAAAAAACTAAAAAACCCGACTGCTATTCTTTAAAAAGCCCTAAAACAAGATAAATTGTAGCAGTCGGGACCCATTCGAGACCATCTGCAATGTAATATAGGTATGTGCTCTCAATTCACTCGCCTTCCATTTCTAGAATGGGTCCCGACTGCTACAATTTATCTTGTTTTAGGGCTTTTTAAAGAATAGCAGTCGGGTTTTTTAGTTTTTAAATTACCGTTTTATTTCTTTTAGTTACTGCTTCGCTGATGTTCGATTTCTCATGAATCTAACTTGCATAATTATCTATATGCAAAAAGATTATTTCTGAAAAGCTGAAGCGTATTATTGTATACGTATATTTATTTAAACACGCAAATAACTGTAACTATCAATCGGTTTCTACAAAAAAAACCTGCATTCCTATGCAAACGTTTTTTTAGATGAAAGCCAAACTCATCATAAATTGATGGCACCGACCTTCAGTGCCTGTGCGGGGTCTCTCCGCAGACCATGGCCCACCTTTTATCTTGTGCCGCATGCCCTGTCACCGGCACACGTGAGGACCTAATGACTGCGTCGGCGGATGGTGTTGCCGTGGCCAAATTTTGGGTCAAACATAGTATTTAGGAAATATCTTATATAATTATTTATATTTTATTATTTGCCATCGATACGCTAAGAAGAAGATCATAAATTGTATAAGTATATAACATCACGCTACGACCCACGGGAGCGGACCAGTAACCAAAGACGTAACAAACGCGGTTGAAAAAAGGCCACACAGACCAATCGGGGCAGAACCTTTTACATAATAATGTTGAATCTAAATTAATACCTAAGAACCACATTTGTTTTGAAAATTCAGACCAATTCCACCTCAGAAACTCGGGTCATCAATCCGTATAAACCATGTATTAAAACCAAAATGTCCTCAAACGAAACCCCTTCTACGTTGTCAATTTACATAAACCCTTTTCACACCTCGCACATATAAGAATCAAGTAATATTCTAAAGTCACACACACACACAAATAAAAAAGAAAAATTCCTACCGTTTAAAACGGCAACAATGATTTTAGTTCAAGCCTTCACCAAACAGTCTACTCTTATTTGAGATACCGTATTTAGTAACAAGGACAGATATAGAAAAACAATACCGTGCGAGCGGGACGGGTGGTGTAAGATGTCGTAGCTTCGTAGCTACGGGTTGGAAGCTACGGCAGTACGCTCGTAGACCCCTGTCGTAGCGCGCCTACGCGGTTGAACAACTTTCGTGAATTCTTCATATAGTAATAGAAAGGAATTATGTTTGTGTGCGTAACAAGCGTTCAGTTTTTCCTTGTGTGTAATATTGTTATGTAAAAAGTGGATAAGTTTTTGTCTGATAGTTCAACGTACAATATAATTGTGAAAGCGAATGGAAGCGGCTTGTACGGATTGGATGATGGTATGAAATGCATTTATTTTTTTAGTGTAATTTCCGTAATATTTTTTTTTGTCCTTTTTATATTTAACGTACAGATTTTGCAGGTACTTTGGTATGTATTTGAAATACCTTGTTTAGTAATATAATGAAATTGGTATTGACTTTATTTCCTTTGTACTAAAGTTTTACAAGAATTTATAATTACAAATGTAACTTTCTGTTGGTTCTACTTTTCAAAGACACACAAACTTTTTAATCATTTTCTTCGTAATAAACTTTATCACAGAATAAATTATGTACAGGTCGGTAATAAATGACATAAGTATATTACTTTTGGAATTAAAAATAAAATTGTCTTCTCTACTTGGTATAAAATCAAGTCGCTTCCCGCCGTCTGTACGTTTAGATCTTTTAAACTACGCAACGGATATTAACGCGATTTTTATCATTGGATTGAGTGATTCAAGAGGAAGGTATACGTATAGAATATCACGCTACAACTAGCGGGAGCGGTGCAGTATGCAAAGACATCAATAAAAATGGATGACACCGCGTGGTATACAGGGTGGTGGGTAAACAGGCGTTGCACAGAGAGGGTTCTGGTGCGGTCTTTTAAGAGGAAACGGAACCCTCCCCACGTGCTGATGGTGTCCACCGGGGTGGTTTTAATGAGGAAAGAATCCCACACTCCCCGGTCTTATCCCCAAAGATCGGGCGTCTACTGAAGGTTTCCCCCCGAAAACAAAAAAAAATAAAAATAAAATAAAGGTACCTTACTTACCCTTACTGTCCCATCTTAAAAATTCACCCTGTATAGCTAGTCATCATCTGCTTAGCCTTTTCCCTACTACGTTGGGGTCGGCTTCCAGTCTTACCGGGTGAAGGCTGAATACCAGTGTTTTATATGGAGCGACTGCCTATCTGACCTCCACAATCCAGCTACTGGGCAACACGATACCTCTTGGTTAGACTGGTTGTCAGACTTCTTGGCTTCTGACTATGCTTAAGAACTGTCAAAGATAAAGGTATAACAGCCGGGACCAACGGCTTTACGTGCTTTAGCCTGCATAGGGTAGGTAGGGTAGGGTAGCTATCAGTATAATTATTAATGTCACATATCATTATTATGTACATAACGGTGCTGGTTGCATTATTACCTAATTGTCATATTTTAGCTGTAATAGTATTAAGCATTATTGCGCAATTGTTTGTTGCCCTAAAGAAATTAAAATAATAAAATATCTAGTGTAAAATAAAAAACAATAATTTGAACTTAAAATTCTATACGCAAAAACACACATTGTTTTTTCAAAGAATATCAAATAACTCGAAGTAAAACTTTGAAATAAAATATTTCAAATTCTTAACCAAGTCACGTGTTTTAATTTACATAATAAATAATAGGCTTGACATTTGCTCTTTCATTATTTATCTTTACCTAAATTATAAATCCCTTTGCAGCTAAGATTTTATATTTTCAATTGTTTTTTTTTAAAAGAGATGTCAGCCAACATTTGAATGGGCCACTAAGGGTCAATGCTGCGGGTCGTTCGAAAGAGATACCGCGCCCCCGGAACGCAAAGGGCACATGAAGGAACATAGATGGGTTTTAGTCAGTAAAAGTCTGACACTCCCTCCATGGATATCCCATGGGAGGGGACTCTCAGACTCTTACTGACTTTAACCCACCCTGCGTTAAAGTCAGTAAGAGTCTGACAGTGTTCCCGTTCCACACTTTTACCATTCAGGGAGGGTACGCGCTGAATTGCTGATATCCCTTCACCACCTTACTTACTTACTTGACTGTTAGAGAATGCACATTAAGTTAACTTTTGTACTTTGTATTGCATACATACATACCATCACGCCTGTATTCCCCGAAGGGTCTGGCAGAGGTGTACAAATGTACACCCACAGCCCGCAGGTATCTTTCATGTTCTACGTAAAAGGGGGCGAGTCTCTTGCCATTAACCGGGCACAAATCCTAACTCCGAGCTGCTACTAAGAATTTAATAAAAAATCCCCTCTTTGCACGACCTTGGAATCGAATCCAAGACCTTTAGCTTAGCAGTCACACATAGAACCACTAGGCTAACGAGGTTGTTAAATTTTTTATAAATAAATAAATTGCTCCCCTGTCCCTACACACAAAAATAACTTATGAACTGATTAATTTTGTGTATAACAAATTGCGTAACGTTTCATTAAAATCCCTGACTTCGCTTTAACAAATAGCAAGTTTAAACAAAACAACATCAACAAGATTCCGGTACCTTGTTTATATTAAGATTAAGCTAAAGATTAATTAAACCTACCCTTTGTCTAAATCCAATTAAAATTCTCGCGTTCTCATTGTGGAGATCAATTCCTTTTTTTTTCATTTAGGGGTCTTATTCACTAATTGGTTGCAATTAGTCTTAGCTAACTGATGAGAAAGTTAATTTTTGTTTTTTTTTTTTTTTATAAATGCAATTTTCCCATAAGTTTCTTGATGGCCCATTGGTTTAGGCTTCCTTACTTGAAAAGATTATTTGCACAATCAAGTGTAATTAACGCTAGACGTATATCGTGATGGCCCAGTGGTTTAGGCACTCTCTCATGCACGAGGTGGTGGGTTCGCAACCGGGCACAGGCAAGTACCAATCTGACTTTTTCTAACTCATATATACTTTCAAAGTTTATCTTGGACATCACTGACAACCGTGAAGGAAAAATATCGTGAGGAAACCTGGACTCATTATTAATATAAGTCTGAAATTGTTTATCCGCCTTGAGCAAGCGTGGCAAACAATGATCGTGCCTTCTCTGTATAAGAAGAAGCCTTTGCCTTACATTAGGACAGTTACAGGCTGGTATTATTATTTACTTTATAACTTTTCCATAGCACTCCGCTATTGCGTTCTATCTTGAGATACTACGCTTCGGCCTCGAACCTTACAAAAATGATACCAGCTTTTTGTCTCACTGCAAAGAAAAGGCCTCTTGTCATACCGAGATGGCACGGACATTGATAACCATGCTTGCTCAAGGCTGATAATCGATTTCTAACTCATATTAATTAAAAGTTCAGGTTTTCACACTTTTCTTTCTTTCTCCGTTCAAATTCAAAGTCAAATCATTTATTACAAAAGGCACTTTTGAACGTCAATTAATTAAAACTATTGCATCTAGTTGCCATAATTGTGGATGGATGGAAAGGAAGAGGGAGGCCAAAGAAAAGATGGATGGATTGTGTGAAGAATGATATGAAAGAGAAGGGAGTCAGTGATAGTATGACGGCTGATAGGACGGCATGGAAGAAGAAAACGTGTTGCGCCGACCCCAAGTAACTTGGGATAAGGGCAGGAAGATGATGATGAATCTAGTTGCCCATTCCAAATGGTAGTTTCGTATGGAGATGAATGGGCAAGAAAGTCCATACATACCTACTCTTTTAAAAAAACGTATTACATTATGTTGTACAGTTATATTCATTCCATAAAAAATATGCGTTGTCAGTGATGTACTAGATAAACTTAGAACGTACCTACCTACTTCTGCCCAGGTTAAAAGTTATAACCTCATAAATTGAGAGGCAGGTGGTTAAAAATATATCTGTACCTATTTATGAATAATATGAATTCCCTCATTACAATATTTACATTGTAAATGTCACTGGCTCTGTTACAAAATTACCGAATAAGGAAATGAAATAATTTAATTCCACAATCATTTAAATGTTTATGATAATTTTAGTCTGAAATAGAACGCAATTCCGTTTACTGTTGAACTAAGGATAATTTATGATACTTCTACATCCGAAGCGAAATAATTAAATACAATTCACGATTGTTATAAATAATAGGGTGAGCGGAGTTGTTACGGTACATGTGTATTTATTTTGTTATGAACATAAACATCGTAAACACAATCATAAACACAATATGTGGGATGGTAACTTGTGTTGAAATAAACGTCATATCTTTTTCTCTGGACCATTTTTACTGAACAAGTTTAGTAGTAGTAGAGCTCTTTGTGAAGGACCTCGTCCGGGGAAGTACTACTACCATACCTATTTTTGCCGCAAAGCCGCGTTGTTGTGTTTCGGTTTGAAGGGAATGGGTGCCGATGTAATTACAGGCACATGAGACATTTCAACTTTGTCCCTGGGATGGCAACACATTTGCAAGGCCTCTGATATTGCAGATGTCTATAGGTAGCGGTGACTACTTAACATCAGGTGGGCCATTGGCTTATTTGCCATCCAATGATATTATTATATCGATGATTATACGAAAAATATCGACGTTTACGTGTAAGTCAATTTTGGAATTTTTGTGGGTTGGATCTTTTTTGCGTATTTACGTCCAGTTTTAAAGGCTACAGTTTGCACATAGATTATTAGTAACATCCACACAACATTAAACCGTATGCATTGCTGTTTTAGCGTTCTTCTTCTTTATCGTTTGGGCAGTAAGGTCTAACGACCCCACATACCCTAGTGTCAGAGTTTCTAAACCGCATCAAGGGCCTCTGACATGGTTACCGATGTTACTGATTTCCAAGATAAACTTACAAAGTACATAATTAAATTAGAAAAAGTCACATTGGTACTTGCCCGTGCCCGGTTGCGAACCCACAACCTCGTATATGAGAGACGGGCGCTTTAACCACTGGGCCATCACGACATACGCTTTAGCGTTAATTACACTTGATTGGGCAAAGATTTTTTTGAGTAAGATTTAGTACGAAGCCGGGTCTCAAGGCGATTATTAAGAGCTAATGATTACGTCTTAATGAGCGACCCTTATCAAGAATGTTATTATTGGACATGTTACTGTACAAGTTCGCATATTGGTAAATCTTAGGAATTACTAACATGAGTTGGTAAATGGATTTTATAAAAACGAGACGATTTTTGGGCTTTTCTTTAAAAAAAGTCCGCTAACTGCCCCATTGGCCTCGTCGTCGCAAGCACGACTGATGAGTTGAGTTGAGTTTGATTCCCAGGTCGAGCAAAGTGTTATTATGTTTTTCCATTAGGAATGTCTCAGTAGCAGCTCGGAGTTAGGATTTGTGCCCGGTTAATGGCAATAGGCTCGCCCCTATTACATAGGACTTAAAACATACCGGAGGACTGTGGGTGCACATTGGTACACCCTTGCCTAACCTTGAACACGCATGGTTAAAAATGCTCGTCCCTTATTTGTACAATCAGAGGAGTTTGCCTTATAGTGGGACAATACTATGTTGGTATTGTTGGTCAAAGGTTTACCAAGGGAATGACAGAAAAAAACGGTAATTTAAAAAACTAAAAAACCCGACTGCTTTTCTGAGTATTTATTAAAAAGCCCTAAAACAAGAAATTCGTTGTACCCGATTGCACTTAAAATCGTAGCAGTCGGGACCCATTCGGGACCATCTGCAATATAACATAGGTATGTGCTCTCAATTCACTAAGCCTCCATTTCTAGAATGGGTCCCGACTGCTTCAAGGTATGTGCTCTCAATTCACTAAGCCTCCATTTCTAGAATGGGTCCCGACTGCTACAATTTTAAGTGCAATCGGGTACAACGAATTTCTTGTTTTAGGGCTTTTTAATAAATACTCAGAAAAGCAGTCGGGTTTTTTAGTTTTTTAAATTACCGTTTTTTATTTTTATTTTTTTTAGTTTTTTATTTTGATATACCCAGTGTCACTCTCACAGTAAATACGAATCTATCGACACCTCCCAAGCTAAAATCCACCGAGCCGTTCAGGCTGTAGAGCGATCTAAACATTTGAGTTTGGCGCCAAAAATCCGCCATTTTGTTTTTTTTTATTTTGATATACCCAGTGTCACTCTCACAGTAAATACGAATCTAACGACACCTCTCAAGCTAAAATCCATCAAGCCATTCAGGCTGCAGAGCGTGCCAAACAATTATACATACATACATACATACATACATACTCTCGAAAAACATAACCCTCCTTCTGTCGCAGTCGGGTAAAAATTTCAAATGAACGATGATCACAGAACATTTGATACTTTTACCAATAAGAATAGGTAAATCTTAGGGTTTACTGGAAAATCTTAGGATTTACCGTTTTCGGGCTTTTACAGTTACAGATACTTCGCTACGAAAATCTTTATTCAACAGAATATAATGTTATCATTTTTTCTCTTTTGTTAGCTTTCACCGAAGACCCTTACTACACTAAACCCCGGTTTTTGTGGGAAGAAAATCAATGCACAATTAATGGGACAAATTGTCAAGCGAGCGTTATCTGCTCTGTGATTGGTCGTTGATAATTTTGTCGACCAATCAGAGTCGCTTTAGCGCGTTTGACAATTATTCATGTTAAGTATCAGTTAAGTTGAATTTCGAATTGGAAATATGGTTGCAGTAGAGTATTTAAGTTTAAATTTAGAATAGGTATATTTCTCGCTGGCTATTGAAATAAAGTCAGTTCTATATAAAAGTATGTGGGCACCTACAAGGTAAAAATGTATGAAACAGCTGTTCTTTTTATTAATCTAGGTGTACTGAATCCATATGGTCAAACGGAGTGAATAGGAATACTCGGGATGAATCGGAACAAGGTTTTAACTTTAGCGTTAATTATAATTCATAAAAAAAATTGAAGGCCTTTTGGCATTCAAACCATATTATTTTGACACTGAAATCCCGTTTAAAGCTTTGTTTTGATTCACCCCGTGTGTTGCTATTCATCTCTTTTTACGGTAGCAAAAGTTTGTTTAACAATGTCTCTTTCACTATGTATGTATTCCAGAAAACTTACTTCTTTACTTATAGAAGAGTTTTTTTTTTGTACGATAATCTCCGGAACTATCAGTCGGACTGGAAAAAATATTTTGTTTATGATACTTAGCGATTGATGAGAATTAGTAAAGGTTATATAACATCACGCTACGACACACTACAGTGGAGCAGTAAACAAACGCGTTACTTAAAGCGGGCGAAAATAAAACAACGTGGACAAGGCTTTTTTTTTATATTATATTACCAAAAAAGTAAATAACTTATAAACTAAGCCCAACAAAACCGTTGTAATGTTTTGACTGGGATCTGGTGAGTCTTATACGCTTCTTTCTTTAGACTTAATAAACTGGGAAGCAAAAAATAATATTTAAAAATGTGTAAAACACATATCTAAATATTATTTTTTCAATTTATTTTAAATCTGTTTTATGGGACTTTTTTTTTTTTTTTTTTTTTTTTTTTTTTTTTTTTAAGATGGTAAAATCATCAAATGACCCCTCCCGTCCTGGGCGGGGCGGGAGGGAGTGTCAGACTTTTACTGACTAAAAACCATCTATGTTCCTTCATGTGCCCTTTGCGTTCCGGGGGCGCGGTATCTCTTTCGAACAACCCGCAGCCCCGGTAGGCCTTGGCCCTTAGTGGCCCCTTCTATGTGCTGACACCTCTTTGCGCGGAACATGAACGCGCCGTCGACACGGTCTGTCGTTAAATAACGTACGGACGGTGAGCTACCCATTGCTCACCGCCCACAGACCGTGTCTACGGTATCCGCCTGCGGGAGGCGCAATGGTGCCGTTATTGGCAATCCATTGCGCCGGCGGACGCGGCGTCAGCGGCGGCTGCGGGTGCGGCCACGGCAACGGTGGCGGCGGCAGCGGCGGCGGCGGCGGCGGTGGTGGCGGCGCGGGGCCCTCCCCTGGACCTGGCGGGTACGGCGCAGGTTTTATGGGACTGCCCCGTTGGTGGTCGCAAGCGCGACTGAGGAGCGTGGGGTCCCGGGTTCGATTCCCAGGTCGGGCAAATTGGGTTTTTCCATTAGGAATTTCTTAGTAACAGCCTGGAGTTTGGAAGTTGGTGGTGTGACACTCCCGTGCCTCGGAAAGCACGTAAAGCCGTTGGTCCCGGCTGTCATTCGTAGATCTTTGACAGTCGTTACGGATAGTCAGAAGCCAAGAAGTCTCACAACCAGTCTAACCAAGAGGTATCGTGTTGCCCAGTTACTGGGTTGTGGAGGTCAGATAGGCAGTCGCTCTATGTAAAACATTGGTATTTAGCTGCATCCGGTTAGACTGGAAGCCGACCCCAACATAGTTGGGAAAAGGCTAAGGAGATGATGATTTTTAAATCTGTTTTATAAGTTCCACTCCTTATATATGCCGGCAGAAGTAGCTAGAAGTACAATAATGTGCAACGTATATTATAGCCACAAATCCTAAAAACCGCACACTCGGAGATGAAGTTCAACTTTCCTTCATTTCTACCCACAAAGCGGATATGGAATCCCCGTCCAATATCGACGCGATATTAACTGCTTTAGCGGTGTGGATTCTACCTAGAGACACACAGGGTGAAGTTTTAAATAAACATGTATTTATATGGAAGCTGTCTGACCATTGAAGAGAGTTTTGATAATAAATAAATAATAAATAACAGATACTTTACAAACAGATAGTGACAGTTTTAATATATTTATGTATTAGTGTGGATAATTTTAGATATTTTGTACTTGTGTACAAATTAATTTATTTATATATGATGATATGATGATCTTATGATGATCTTTATGATTTGCACCTACCGTGTTATCTCTTCACCACCTTTGGTTGACTGGTAGAGAATGCCTAAGGCATTAAGTCCGCCTTTGTACTTTTAGTTGCATAAAGTTTAAATAAATAAATAAATAAATGTTTTTGACAAGAGTCAATGCGGTAGGAGTTGGAGATTTTAAAGGTCCCGTAGGTGCCTTTAGTGCGTACCGTACTCTATTCTACTATAAATTAAAGAAAACTTCGCGAATATAACACACGCTGTGTGAATAAAGAAGAGTACCTACAGTGGTGTATATAAATAAATTATAATAAAAAATATTTTTAATTATTTATTTAGGATCTCCAACAAAAGATACACACTAATTTATTATGACATTCGAACAATAGCTAACAAAAAGTATTACGAAGGAGTTCAGTTATAGGAGACCATAGTATCATCATCATCATATCAGCCAATAGCCGTCCACTGCTGTACGTAGGCCTACCATAGTATGCACAACAATAAATACTATCACCATCACGCCTGTATTCCCCGGAGGGTTATGCAGAGGTGTACCAATGTACACTCACAGTTCGCCGGTATGTTAAGGTCCCATGTAATAGGGGGCGAGCCTATTGCCATTAACCGGGCACAAATCCAAACTCCGAGCTGCTACTGAGAATTTCATAGAAAACCCAATAATACTTTTTGCTCGACCTGGGAATCGAACCCGGAACCTCTAGCGTAGCAGTCGTGCTTAGGACCACTAGGTCAACGAGGCTGTCAACAATAAATACATTTGAAAATATAGTTCCGGTAGTACAAAGGCCGATAAATTGTCAGAAAACACTTAACAGAGAAACTTTTGACAGCTCTCGTTAAGAAAATATGTCAAACTGTCATTTGTTCTTCCGATAAAAGATTGCAGGAAAATCAGACCTGTATTGAATTATAATTACATTATTTTTCCTTTTACGTCAGTTTGTGCAAAATTGAAAATGACGTCTCACATGTTTACTTCCAGTACCAGTAGTAAAAAAAAATATATAATATATACATATATATATAAGTAGTCTTATTTAAATTAGTGAGAAATAACACATAGGATACTTTTTGTCCCGGAAAAGTGTCTGACAGCGTCCGTTCACGAACATGACGCGTGAATCAGCACAAATGTAAGCTTATATGTTTTAAATAAATAAATGATTACAATGGGTAGATGACACCACTAATCAATTGACGTACTTTTTATGAGCTGTCAAAACGCAATTCCCCATAGATTTTGTATGACAATACTCAACTATGACGTCACTTTTTTGTCGACTCAATTCAACTAAATATTGATGATAATAGCTATTCAAAAATTTATCGGGTTTTCAGGGCTAAAATAAAGTGTTTTTTTGTGAAGTTGTGTCTTGGAATTATTTGTTAGTGGTGTCATCTACCCAATTTAACCATCACCCTGTATATTCTACAGAACGCCTTTACAGAATAGGGTTGTCAACGTAGCATATGAAATGCCGTAGCAATATGGGTGCATCGGTTGGAACCCATTCAAGGTGGCAGATACTCTATACTTATGATATTACTAGGAGAGTCTAGGTATCATCTTTGAAGATAAAACTATGTAATTTTGTATGTAGGTACTTGATAGGAAATAAATAAAAATAAAATTGTTCAAACATTTTCGGAAAAATTGTAGGTCATCATCGTCATACCATCACGCCTGTAGTCTCCGCAGGGTAAGGCAGAGGTGTACCAATGTACACCCACAGTTCGCCGGTATGTTTTAAGATACCTACAATTTTACATGCCCACAACTACATCGTTAGCCGTAGGTCCTAAACACGACAGCTACGTTAGAAGTCTTGGGTTCAATTTCCAGGTCGAGCAAAGTGTTAATGGGTTTTTTAATGGAATTCTTAGTCGCAGCTCAGAGTCAGAATTTGTGCCCAGTTAATGGCAATAAGCTCGTCCTCTATTACACGGAACTATAGGTGTACATAGTTACACCTTTGCCTAACCCTTCAGGTAATACACGCGTGATGATATCTTAAAATATTTAAAACAAAAATGGCCTGCAAAGTAACTATTCCACACAAACAAAGTCACGGGCAGAAGCTTGTATGTACATAGGCACTGTGCCGATGTGGATGCATCGATTGGTACCCATTCACGGTTATTTGCTACGCATCAGGCTTAGGGATATTCGAGTACATATTCATCATGTTCTCTACAAATACATAACAGTATTGAAGTAAATGGAAGCTGGCTGTGTTTATTCATGTTTGCTCGTAACGTTGAAGTTCTAAATACTATGAATTTCAAAACTATCTACATAAGGTATCCAGTGCTAGTGCATGTATTCGATTATGCTGTTTCTAGTTTAAACTTTTGATGTTGTTCTGTTTTGTTTTTTGGTATGAGCAGTGCTGTGTTGTTCGAACCATCTCTGCCAGTCTGTTTTTTAACCAACTTCAAATAAAAGGAGGTTATCAATTCTTATAAGGGCGGACTTGTGATTGGCTATTAGTTTCACTTGCTATTTTTGTGTAGCTGTAAGTCTTCCATAAAACTTAGATATATAATAAGTATCTACCATAATATTAAACTTAAATATAAAACTTATAAATAATAATAAAAGCTTTATAAGGAAGTTTAATAAAATTACTTAAATTACTAAACTATTACCATATGAATCTGAACATACAAGCACGCCGATTACGAATGGAGATAGTTCGGTAATGTTGAGAGGATGAGTAAAAGGCGACTAACAAACGGATTTATCGGTGAAAGAAAATATTGTGAACAAACCTGAACTTATAATTCATAAAAGTCTGAAATCGCCAATCCGCCTTTAGCAAAAGTGCTTATCAACGTTCGCGCCTTCTCTGCATGAGAAGAGGCTTTCACCCTGCAGTGAGATAGTTATAGGCTGGTATTATTTATTCGTTATAAATCTGACGACAATATTACGTTAGCAAATACTCGAAAACAAACAAACGATTTCAGCTATTTTAAGCAAATATTTACGTCAATTTAATTATTTACATTTAAGCCGGCCAGATTTACAATCGTTGCATAAATTAAACATTTCAAATTGTTTTGACACACTGGAATACAGGCGGATTTCTGTAAAATTTATTTATTTACAATCTGCTAAATGTTGGAATATATATTTCATGAAATGGAATGAGTTAATTGGCACCCTTTTAAGATAAAACAAATAAAGTTTTGTATTTATATTAGGTGACTATTTCAATCAATTTCAATTCTGAATTGAAATTTAATCAATAGGATAGGATAGGATAGGTTTTTATTCCTTATTGGTGAGGTTCTTCAGAAAGGTCGGGTGTGCAGTACTCGTAACCGGCGTGTTTGTATGACCAGATGTATGAACGTGGACGAGGCGAAAGTAGTATGTAAGGATCGTAGCAGGTGGCGTTCTGTGGTTTCTGCCTGCCCCCATGGGAAAAGGCGTGAGTTTATGTATGTATGTATGTGTATTTAATCAATAGATAATCTTTCAGGAAACAAAACTTCAATACAACACGATCAAATGTATGGAACAGCTGATTTATTTTTATGGATCATAGTAAAATTTGCATATACTAAACATACTCGTAAATGCATCTTCATCATCATCTTCTTAGATAGGCAATGAATTAAAACTCCGCTTGTATACCGTCACAGCAAAAAATATGTATTCTCTCGACCGAATCTCGGTCATGGCGACCAATTATAATGTCACGGCGGGCAATTAAAATGGAGACTAGCCAAGTACGCAGGAACAATTACAGTGTACAAGCATGGGTGCAAAATACAGGTGCACTCACCCCTATAGTCCGAAGGGGACAGCAAACCATCACGACTGGGGATAGATCAGGCACAGGAGTAACAGCTTTTCAACTATCCTCTTCTTCAGACTTCAAAGGATTTATTTCAATTAGGTAAACCACAAGCACTTGAATTTTCAAGAAGTCAGTTAAAGTCAGAAAATTGAATCTAGTTGCTTAAAAGACTGAGGAGTCTCATAATTGTGCTGCTTCTTGGAAATTCGTAATGAAAAACTCAATAACATTGTCTGACCTTGAAATCGAACTCAGAACCCCACTCCCCGCTTGCGACCACGAGACCAAAACGGGGCAGTCATCAACAACACAATTCATCGCCGTCATATAATAAGGTACACCGAAAACTGAATTTCGCAGAGTTCTCTGCTCATCTCGTATGATAAATTAAGCGCTAACATACGCGCACACTGTAATATATATGTCACAGATACAAATGACTCCACTACTGTCCCACAAAACACTGGGCACTATTACGGTACTGTTTGTCTTTTGTGCTCGTTTACTTTGGGAGAGTAAATAGGATAGTACTGGTTGTAGTATGCTTAGAGCGTTTAGTATGAGCCAATATTTAAATGATCTGCCGTGCGATTCTCTAACATATTTCAACGCTGCGCTCGACGTCGAGCTCGTCGACTACACTACTGTCAAATCAACTTTACGCACAACGCATAGAGTTGATTTTACCGAAGTTTCATCAACCAGCTCAACGTCGAGCGCAGCGCTGAGATATGTTAGAGAATCGCACGGCTGTTTTAGCTGTGGGAGAAGCTATTAAGTGGGCTATCGTGTTGATAGCAATGTAAACTAGAGTTTAAGTTAGAGAGTTAAAGTTGGATTTGGCGGTAAACAATTCAAACTAGATATTTATATTCTTATTCTTTTACAAAAATCATATTTAAATATACCTACGATAGTGCTGTCTTTCTAATCTACCATTTAACTCTACTGGCCCAAAGTTGTGTAGTCTAGTATCATACGCCTACATGACAGGTCACATTAAGTGTAAAAAAAACTACAATAAATTCACGTTCTAAAAAGTACTTTTTGGGACTTTATTAGTATTGTATGTCGTTGTGAGTCTATAAAAGTATGACATTTCAAATCTCAACTTTGTAATATAACGCTAGATAACCATACTGAGATATGGGATCAGTTTTCTATTTCATTTACTATGATTTTGACTTTCTATGAATCTTTAAAGTTGTTTTCTATTTTGTCAGCCAAAAAATTACGACATTAAGGTATATTGGGTTCTTTTTCATAACTTTAAAAGAAAAAGACACAGATTCTTTTTCTTTCTTCACAAATCACAGCTTACAAGCCAGTCACTAGCGCAAGCAAACACGTCCGATCTAAACGCTCCTTCACGAACTTACCCGCATATGAGCGCAAGCAGTAACAATACACATCTTAGAATGCAAAATGTGTTCGCTGAACCAACGCCACTGCTTCCACACAATGCGCTGAGTAAACATTTTCTCGGAAATATTTCACGAGATAGTGTATTTTGAAATAAGTCAGCCGGTAAAAGTCCAGTGCCCGCTGAATAAAATAAATGGAACTTTCATACACTGTAAAGAGCTCGGGCTTGTAAGAATACCAAAATTAATAGTGCTTCACATACACATACATACACCATCACGCCTGTATTCCACGAAGGATTAAGCAGAAGTGTACCAATGTACACCCACAGTTCGCCGGTATGTTTAGTTTCCATGTAATAGCGGGCGAGCCTATTGCCATTAAAACGGCACAAATCCTAACTCGGAGCTGCTACTGAGAATATATAGGCTAGTGATGCATAATGTAGAGTTTATAACGTCAGTTTATAATAATAACTTGCTGCAGCCCGTGATTTCGTCCACATGGCTTTTTTCACCCGCTTTAAGTTACGTCGTTGGTTACTGATTCGCTCCCGTATGTTGTAGCCTATACTATTTCTCAAAAATCTGGCTATCACAGTCATACGAAAAAAAAAACCATTTCTACTGGTTGTTCTAAAGGTTAACGTGTTTAAACAAACAACACACTCTTCATTATTATAGACTATTAATCATAAATTTGGCTATCATAATACAAAAATATTTTTTTCCAATCCGACTAACAATTTCAGAGGTTCATCATCATCATCATATCAGCCGCAGGACGTCCACTGCTGGACATAAGCTTCCTACATAGATTGGCATAAAGACCGGTTGGAAGCGGCCTGCATCCAGCGTCTCCCTACGGTCTTCATTTCAGAGATTAACGCATACAAACAAAGAAACAAAAAGCACTTCAGCTATATTATACTTGTACAGATAAATTTTGGTCACTCAAAAGTGCAAACAGTTTTCAAACCAGCGTGCATTAAAATAAAGTCTCATTAGCATTATCAATTAAATTTTAAGTAACAAATTAGTTAATGAAGCACGATTCGAATGCCGGAACCTCTAAAACAGGCGATAATAACTGCGAATGAATATTTAACAGTTCAACGCCGACGGTTTAAATTTAACAGCGCGGTTTAATTGTCGCGTTATCTTTTAAATGGCTTACTTTTGTTGTTTATTATGGTTAAGCTTTGAATAAAGTGGAATGCAAACGGAAATTTGATGAAAGGGTGTCTTGTAAAAATGGTTACTGTTTTACTGTGGCGGTATTAGGTACGGTTAGTGACAGTAGTATATTAACAATCATTCTATTTATTCCTATTAGTCTATTTATTTATCTGTTTTAAGGAACAGAAAAATAAAGCATAGCACCTACTATGTTTTGTATCTGTATCACCCTAAGGTAGACTGGTAGACAATGCCTAATTAAGGCATTAAGTCTGCCTTTGTACGGTATATTTTTAACTTCATCTACGTAACACAAAATAATTGAATGTGCTAGGTTTATAATTTCATTAAAAAAAATCTTGAAATGATTTTCGTTTAATTAGTGTGTTACTGATTTTTGTCCTTACCCTCTTCTAACCATATCCTTATAATTAATAAAATTTTGATTTAGATTAACATCATAGATGTTTATTACACATCATATATTTTACCAAAAAAAGATACGCGTATCATAGATACGTATGTATCTTTCATTAATTCAAAGTAAGTAACTTCGACAGCAAAAATTGTAACTGCCCAAAAACACTTTTGCGTTCTCGTCTACTTAATTTGAAAGATAAACATTAAAATAAAAGTTAAAAGAAACGTAAACATGGATAGGTACCTATTTCTTTTTTTCCAGCAAAATAGAATTTATTCTGCCACTTTTTATTTGTGAAGCACTTACAGCTTTATTTGATTTTCGCAGAGTTAAACGTACCCCTTAGAGAATAATATTTATTTTGAAACAATTCAAGAAAATCTACACCAAAGTATAAAAAGTTACTTGAGCTCTCCGACGCAACGGGGGTATCACATCACCAACTTTTAAACTCTGGGCTGCTTCTGAGAAATGCCTTATGGAAAAATTCAATAATACTTTGCCTGACTGGTAATCAAACCGCTCAGCAGTATCGCTAATGACCACGAGACCAATGGGGCAGTTAATACGACGGTATACAAAACTTTTGTAAAACTATTTATTTATTTACTTATTTAAACTTTATGCAACAAAAGTACAAAGGCGGACTTAATGCCTTAGGCATTCTCTACCAGTCAACCAAAGGTGGAGGAGAGATATCATGGCAGGTGCAAATTATTGTAAAAGATTAAAACAACATTTGATACTTACTTTAAACAAAAAAAAAGAACTCAATGCAACTATAAACTACTACTACACACACTACTACACCACCACCACCACTATACTTTATTATATTTATTTGGGGCAATCCCGCAATTCCCTTCCTAACTACTACTAACTCCTGAAAGCCAGAATCAACTTAACAGCAGTCACAACCAGAAAATCGCCGGGGTAATAAAGCTAGATGAGTCCCGGATAAACGATTCAACTCGCAACGAAATTAATTAAAAAAAAAAAACAGCGGAGGGGTAAGGGAAAGCATAATTTTCACTTCCCTACAAATAAGTAGGAGATAGAACAGGACTAGGAATAGGGATAAAGGGACGTCTACAACTGGGAGAAGCCCAAAGCGAGATGACCTAGACTCGCACCGAGAGGGTTGGTCCAACCTTGTTCAAAAAACTGAAAGATTGAAATGGGACTAGACAGGCCTTGTCTGCTGCTAAGTGATGGGCCATATTGCAAGAGTGGAGTTCTGATATAGTACGATGGGGTCGCGGCATACCAATGTAAAGATTGTGGGAAGCCTTGGGTAGTTTGCTCAAAAACTGGCGAGAGGAGGCACAACGCTTATGGAAGTGGGGGACTTGGAGGAGGCCTTTGCCAAGCTGTAGTGAGACATTATAGCCTAGATAAAAAAGACATACTACCAAACAGACAGGCTCTTTGAAAATCTTCATAGGTCATCATTTTTCTATAGGCGACGAGAACTACTTTCCAACGTACAAGTATAGACTAACCCAACACATAAAACGAACAATATTTTATTACCCCATAAACAATAACAATCACGTATTTTAATCGCAAAATCGAATCATTTGTTACGGTATCTAAACACAGTTTACGTGAACCCCAATTAACATTATTTATAAAAAAAAACGTTATTTCGGTAATAACTGTCATCGTGAATTAATAATAAACGCCCTCACTAAATGGAGACTAGATAAAACGAAAATTATGGGCGCTGTAGCAGCTGTTGCTTAGGCCGAAGCCACACGTATAGGAGCTTCGCTTAGTAGTACGTATCACGTGGTTAGCACCGCCGTATGGTGTTGCTTACTGAAATATAGGTGATAGGTGTTGTTGCTAGATACTTGCATACATACCATCACGCCTGTATTCCCTGAAGAGTTAGGCAGAGGTGTACCAATTAACGCCCACCGTTCGCCGGTATGTTCAGGTCCCATGTAATAGGGCGACAGCTTAACACTAAGGCCCACATTCACCATAAATCACTAAACATATCAAGCGCTAAAGGTATTTAAATTATAATTCTGTCTCTGTCACCTTATAACAATGTGACAGGGATATAATGATTTTCTAAATACGTGTAGGCACCAAATGTATTGTGAGACCACGGCCTTAGATTTTCAAGTTCCATGACTCATCAAAAAATGTTTACCAAGCTAGTTGTTAAATACTTAAAACACATAACTGTGTGCTTATGTGATTCCATTTATACAATGTGAGGCACAATATTAAAGCTGAAGCTAATTGAAGATGCGTTTCAATGACTGTAAAACTAATTTGGCCAAATAGGGCACTCTTAACCCATACCAAACGCAGTGACAGTCGCCCACAACTACCTACACCATCCAAGATCAAAACGAGGCCAAAGATAGACCATCATATCAGCCGCAGGACGTCCACTGCTGGATATAGGCCTCCCCCATAGATTTCCAATAGGACCAGTTGAAAGCGACTTATATCCAGCGTTTTCCTATGAGCTTAATCAGCTTGTCCGTCCACCTTGTGGGTGGAGTAAACGAAACAAGCCAATCGACACGAAAAGAAAACGAATGGATTGACAACGAAAAAAGAAATTGGGACCACGTAATAGTATTTTCAAAATGGATGATAAAGTTTCAAGTATTGCGCAAGTCCATTACCAACCGGGCACAAATCCTGAATTCAGACCTTTTCAACCATTCCACCTGCTTGGAAGATTATGATGACATTCAATACTTAATTCCTTATGTTACACTTAGTTCACGCCAGCGAAGCCACGGGCATAGCTAGTTCTATTTATTTATTTCAACCGATACATTTTCTATTTTCTCTATGGTCATACCAAAAGTCGGTCAGCCCCATCTGAAAATGGGACCCAAGGGTCTATGTACAAAAGCCATAGAGAGACCGTACGTTGATAAATAATTCATTATTATACGGTACGAAATATCACGGTAAAGCGTTGGGTTATTTTTGTATTGAAGTTTGTAAGGGAATTGTATGAAAGTATGTAATGTTTGGGATAGTAGACTTAGTAGGGGGAGTAATATTTTCGGTCATCTTTGAACACTGTTCTCTGTTCGCTTGTTCACTTGTGTTTGTCACACTGTGTGCTTGGTAGCAGCTCGGAGTTAGGATTTGTGCCCGGTTAATGGCAATAGGAAAGAAAGAAAGAAAGAAAGAAAGAAAGAAAAACCATTTATTCCCGCGAAAGCGACGCACAACACAAAAATAAAATTAAGAAATAACAAAAACAATAATCTATATGCGCCACTACTGCGCGAAAAGGCTGACGCTCAGCATAAAGCCGTCGCCCCCTATTACAAGGGGCCCAAATATACCGGCGAACTGTGGATGTAAATTGATACATCTCTGGCTAATCCTTCGGGGAATACAGGCGTGATGGTATGTATGTTATTATTTGTTATTTCAGAAACAAAAGAAATATACATTCTATTTAAATTTCAACTCGCACCGGTTACGGTTCATGAGGTACAAACGGATGGACGGCGGAGGCTTAATAGGGTCCCGTTGGCACCCGTTCAGATACGGAACCAGAAAAAACCGGGTTAAACACACCTTCTTCCGTCATAATTTGCTAAAATGAAACAGATATTATTAAATAGGCAGAGGTGTACCAATGTACACCCACAGTTCGCCGGTATATTTAGGTCCCATGTAATAGGGGGCGAGCCTATTGCCATTAACCGGGCACAAATCCAAACTCGGAGCTGCTACTGAGAATTTCATAGAAAAACCCAATAACACTTTTTGCTCGACCTGGGAATCGAACCCGGGACCCCTTGCACAGCAGTCGCACTTGCCACCACGAGACCAACGGGGAGATATTAATAATTTTATTAATATTTAAAAAAATATCGTGAGGCAACCTGGACTTATAATGAATACTACCTCCCGACCGCGGATTCGTCCGCGCCACGTTTAAATTAATGATCCAACGGGAACCGTAAATTTTTCTGGGATATAAAGTATCATATGTGTTATTCCACACTACAACCTACTTTACTGCCTAATTTCAGACAGATCCGAGCCGTTTACGCGTGAAAGACTAACAAACATCCATCCATCATCCACACAAACGTTGGCATTTATAATATTACTAGCTGTTGCCCGCGACTTTTCGCGTATTTTTATGTTACTGTTACTGTTTCTGTCTAACCCCTATGTGACATAGCGTGATGAATTGTACCTAAGATTACAGCTCAGGTTACTGCCAATATAATGCCAAAAGTTTTGTTCAAATCGGTGTAGGAATTAAAAAGTTATGTGCGTACATACAAACAAATAAATAAACAAACAAACAGACAAAAATTCTAAAAAAAATTTTTTGGGTTCAGTATAATGTATTTAACATGTGAGAATTACTCTTTGTAAAAAATATTGAATGTACAGAATTGGCCTCGTTACGATTTTATTATATGTATAGATAATAGGATAGGATAGTAGAATTAGTAGGTAGTTGGAACTAGGATAGTAGGAAGTAGGATAAATCTGAATTCGCCAACCCGCCTTGAGCAAGCGTGGTGATCAACTCTCGTGCCTTCTCTGTATGAGAAGAGGCCTTTGTACTGCAGTGTGACAATAATTTAATAATGTAACTGCCTCGTTGGCCTAGTGGTCCTAAGCACGACTGCTACGTTAGAGGTCCTGGGTTCGATTCCCAGGTCGAGCAAAAAGTGTTATTGGGGTTTTATATGATATACTCAGTAGCAGCTTGGAGCTTGGATTTGTGCCCGGTTAATGGCAATAGGCTCGCCACCTATTACATCCGTACATTATAAATGCGAAAGTAACTCTGTCTGTCTGTCTCTTCTTCACGCCTAAACCACTGAACCGATTTCAATGAAATTTGGTACAGATATAGGTAGTCTGAGACCCGAGATAGGACATAGGATAGTTTTCATCCCGGAAATCCCCCGGGAACGGGAACTATTAATCCACGCGGACGAAGTCGCGGGCAAAAGCTAGTGGGACATAAATATACCGGCGAACTGTGGGTGTACATTGGTACACCTCTGCCTAACCCTTCGGGGAATACAGGCGTGATGGTATATGTGACAGTAATAGGCTGGTATTATTATTAATACTTCAAAGCAAACAAGAGTGGCTCGTGGTTATATCGCGCGGATCGATCGGCTTGCGAAGTTCAGGCGAGCCTATTGCGGTCAAGTAGAAAGACAAGGCTTACACAAAAAGTATTTTTAACTTTGTTAGTATATTTCAATTTGCTGTGGTTAGACTTGTTTATTTACTAGCTTTTGACCGCGGCTTCGCGTGAATGTTGGTTTAAAAAATAAGCTAAATAAAAAGTAGCGTATGTCCTTTCTTGGGGATCAAAGTTACCCCCTATCAAATTTCATCAATATCGATTCAGTGGTTTAGCTGTAAAAGCGTAACAGACAAAGTTACTTTAGCATAGTAACTAGCAGGAATTTAAACTTAATATATATAAATGTATATACCATCACGCCTGTATTCCCCGAAGGGTTAGGCACCAATTTGCACCCACAGTTCGCCGGTATATTTAGGTCCCAAGTAATAGGGGGCGAGCCTATTGCCATTAACCGGGCACAAATCCAAACTCCGAGCTGCTACTGAGAATTTCATAGAAAAACCCAATACCACTTTTTGCTCGACCTGGGAATCGAACCCAGGACCTCTTCAAATTCAAATTCAAATTCAAATCATTTATTTCAATTAGACCATGTACAGGCACTTTTGAATTGTCAAGAAGTTACAGTTATAGTTGAAGCTAGTTGCTCGTTCCAAAACGTAGGTCTCTATGGAGAAGAACGAGCAAGAAACTCCATGGACACTCTTTTCTTTCAATTTGGTTTTTACAAAAACTTGGTTACAAAAATTGTGGTTGCTTCTATATGTGAAAACAATGAAGGTGAATATAAAACAATAAAATATAATAACAAAGATGTAAGCCATGGCAGTTAAGAGATGACCAATCCCAACTGACAGCACCCGTTCACGAGCATGACGCGTGCATCAGCACCATTTAGCTCGACCATCTTGAAGGGAACCGAACGATCCAATGCACGCGCCACCATCAGCGAGACATTAAAGTGAGCATGACAAAGCTCTCCACTGCCATGCTTAGTGTCCAACGCATACTTAGTAACTTAACAAATAAATTAAGGCTCCATGGTACTCACATTTACAATATTGAAATAAATTATGTTCAATTATACAAAGCTAAGGTTATCAGTGAACCTATTCAACGAATCAACTGTAGTATGTAAGAAAAAAGAAATAAGAATTATAATAACGATAGACGTTATTAAAGTCAATAAAAAAGGTGCTTAAGAAAAACATAATTCCTTTTTGTAAAATATGCATATTAATTTGTGAGCCCGAGTGTCTGTGGAGCAGGACCAGCAGTACGCCAAGCATTTTTATCATTTATATAGTCTTCTAATTTATAATATGCTTGACGACATAGTGTGCGTTTTATGCATGTTTTAAACTTTCTCTCATTTAGTTCGAGAATATTGAGTGGTATTTTATTATAAAATTTTACACAGTACCCCATAAAAGAAGTGTGTACTTTTGACAATCTAAAACTTGGTTGATCTAATTTGTTCCTATTTCTAGTATTATAATTATGTCTATCACCAACTTTATTAAAAAGATGAAGATTTTTCCGAACATACATAATGTTTTCATATATATATTGACAAGGCACCGTCATGATATTAATTTTTTTAAACAATTCTCTTAAAGATTCGCGTCTGCAAAGATTATAGATGGCTCTGACAGCCCTCTTTTGCAGAATAAAAATAGAATCTATATCTGCAGCCCGCCCCCAAAGCAAAATACCGTAAGACATGATGCTATGGAAGTAGCTGAAATAGACTAGTCTCGCGGTATCCACGTCTGCCAATTGTCGGATTTTTCTGACAGCGTAAGCAGCTGAACTTAGCCGCCCTGCAAGAGATGTTAAGTGAGGACCCCACTGCAGTTTTGAGTCGAGCGTAACTCCTAAGAAAACTGTCTTGTCGACGAATTCCAGTATGTCCTTATTCAATATAACGTTACATGCACTACTTCTAACGTTCGGTAACGCAAATCTAATGCATTTAGTTTTCTTCTCATTCAATACTAAATTATTTATCGTAAACCAATTATGAACCTTAAGCATAGCGTTATTTACGTCGTCAAGGTGCTGTGCCCGTCTGTTTACATTAAAAATCAATGAAGTATCATCAGCAAATAACACCATTTTAGGTTGGTTTTTCAGTAAATGAGGTAAATCATTTATGTATACTAAAAAGAGGAACGGACCCAATATTGAACCCTGCGGAACCCCCATCTTTACTTTTAAGCCTGATGAATTTACACCATTTATTTGAACGTGCTGTAATCTATCATTTAAATACGATTTCAATAAGGTAAGGGCTAGTTGACCGAGGCCATAATGTTCTAGCTTCAAGAGGAGCGTGTCGTAATTTACGCAATCAAATGCTTTTGAGAGCTCGCAAAAAATACCAATGGCATCCTGTGAGTCCTCCCATGCATCAAAGATGTGCTTAATTAAAGTCACACCGGCGTCTGTAGTACAACGTCCTCTGGTGAAACCATACTGTTGATCGTGTAAGATGTTATTACAGTTAAAATGATTAAGCATTTGATTGAGGATCACTTTTTCAAACACCTTGCTGAAAACCGGCAAAACCGAAACAGGTCTATAATTATTGGTGTCTTTGCTATCCCCGGATTTAAATAGGGGTACAACTTTGCTGTGCTTCATTAATGTCGGAAAGACCCCTTGATCTATACACAAGTTAAATATTAAAGCTAAATAGGGTGCAACTGTCTCAATAATAGATTTACACACATTAGTGGACATGCCCCACATATCCTCTGTAACCTTGATCTTAAGTTGTTTGAAAGCCTTTAGAACATCCACAGGGTTAATATGATTGAATTTAAACTCCTTAGGGCAGGCTGAAACATTCGCTCTCAATAAATCTATAGCAAGTGCAGGCGAGGAGTCTAAGGTTTCTGTAGTTTTAATTGGGATATTTGTAAAGAATGTTGCAAATTCCTGAGCCACATCGATATTATTGCTTATGCGACCTCGGGAAGTCTCCAGAGTATAATCAGTATTATGTTTTTTGTTTCTATTTGTTTCACTATTGATAATTTTCCAGACCGTTTTTATTTTATTATCGGCTGATTTTACCTTGTTTCTAATGTACAAGGCTTTAGCTGATTTACACGTATTTTTAAAAAATTTTGAGTAATTAGCAACATACTTATTAAAAGTTTCCGTGTTTACATAAGGCTTAAGGCCATACAGCTCAAACAGTCTTTCCCTACTTTTCCGGATACCTTTAGTCGCCCAATCACTAAATAAAAATTTAGGGCAAATTGTTTTAGTAGTTTTCTTAAAAATATTGTTAAATTCCGATTGAACAATTGAAAAAAAATCTTCATATAAAGAATCACCATTATTAATGCTAAGGCCCTGAACACATAACTTACTAATTAGAGTGCTATTAAATTTATTTAGATTACCAGATGTTATTGGTCTTGATTGTATCTGCACTTTTTGTAATGATGTTTTGTACTCAAAAGAAACGGTTTGTCCGCTGTGATCAGACGGAAGATAATTTACTATAGCTTTATCTAAGTAGGTGCAGCAGCAAAAAACATTATCAATACATGTAGCAGTAGTCGAAGTTATTCGAGTTGGTTCTAGAAAAACATTTGATAGGTTGAAAGATTTAAAAAGACTTATTAATCTACTGCTAATTGAATTATTTTCTAGAATATTGATATTAGCTCTAGCGTAGCAGTCGTGCTTAGGACCACTAGGCCAACGAGGCAGTTAAACTTTATGCAACAACAAAAAAAGTACAATGGTGGTGAAGAGATATTAGATGCTAAGACTTTTCATTATAAACCTAGTTCAACTTTTTCGATCGACCCATTAGTCGTTGGTATTGGGTCGTTATTCCGTCGCTTTTTGCCGTCAATAATTATACTATACATTCATGGTATACGTGGTTTTTTCAACCGCGTTACGCTATTTACGTCTTTGGTTACTGCTCCGCTCTTGAGTGTCGTAGCGTGATAGCTCATACTACTCATTAAAGTTCAGTGAGCTCTGAATATGGTACAATGATTTCTATTCTTGCTTTAAGGAAATTTTCCGAATTAATTATAACAATTAAATAATTAATTATAATACGAATTTACAAGTTAAAGGTTGCCAAAACCACGTTGTTTGTTTAACCAAAGCTGTTTATTTCCCTAAAATCCAAACTAATTCAATTATAGAAATTCCCAGTAAACAGTTTATACCCAGAAACTTTGTGCCTATGGAACAGTAAATTATTAAAAGCATTGCCTTCCTTCTGGCGCAGTCGTGTAAAAACCGCAAACGAGGTCATTTTGATAATTAAATTCGAAACCGGATGATCCGATTTTAATAACATTGAGACATCTCGAAACTAACTTCAGAAGATCCATAATTAAGTATTCCTTCTTGTCATGGTAGCAAACACATCATGGCAGATGGCTGATGGCATCGTCTCAGTGTAAATGTCAAAAACTTGACAAAAATAGTAGATTATAGGCACTTTTGACAGATTGAGGATCAGACTAGACCTAGATTTTTAACAACGACCGCACGTTCGTTGTTAAAAATTCGAGAATTGCCCTTCAGACCTTCTATTTATTATCAACATAACAATGACGGTCCATGGTATATACAGTGTGGGAAGAACATCATGCGCATTGGCTTAGATCTCCACAACTCCTGCATCGGATTTTAATGCGATTTTCATCAATAGATAGAGAGATTTAAGAGCAAGGTTTATTTATACGTATAGAACATCACGCTACGAGCAACGGAAGCGGAGCACTAGGTAACCAAACACGTAACTAAACGTGAGTATATAGTTAGTTAATTTCAGTAGGTTTGTACATGTATTATGAATCTAGAGCAATAAACTTCACGTTAAAACTCGAAGTCAAGTTTTTGTGTATCGATGTTGGAATTCCATCGTGTAATAAATAAATAAATATTATTGTTTATAAAAGTGTTATTGGGTTTTTCCATTAGGAATTTCTCAGTAGCAGCCCGGAGTTTGGATTTGTGCCCGGTTAATGGCAATAGGCTCGCCCCCTATTACATGGGACCTAAACTATACCGGCGAACTGTGGGTGTACCTAAATTGGTGCACCTCTGCCTAACCCTTCGGGGAATACAGGCGTGATGGTATATATATTATTGTTTATCTATTAGGTGTTCTCCACAGACAGTTAAATTATAAATTTAAATATGTAAACCGCAATTGTATATTTTTTCATATTTCGTATAATGTAACACCAAACCTTCTGTAATATTTATTACACTACCGCGTTTACAATTCACAGCCCAAGCTTGTGCCTTCACCTGGACCAATCAACAGGAAATACGCCGACATTTCGTTTGGCAAATGGATTAAGTTTGTAGTCTGAAGTTTTTTTACCAGAACTCTATATTATCGAAGCATAAGTTTGTATTTTTTTCGCGTGGGGAATTTCTCATGGGTTCCCTCCATTTGTGGATTACGGAGGGTTATATAATGCAGGATGAGCAGAGGACTCTGTAAAATTAATTTCTCGGTGTACCTTATTATAATACAACATAGCCCGATTGCCGCGTTAGTTTCGTGGTGGCAAGCACGACTTTTGATCGTAGGGTCCTGGGTTCGATATCCAGGTCGGAGGAAACGTGTTTATGAGTTTTTCTATTGGGTCCCGCGCCTAATCTATTATTCCTGGTGGTGTCGGATTTCCGTCCCATCGGGCTATGAGAGTAAGGGAAGAGGCAACATACCTGTGTTTGCGAACACACTCGTGCACTATACTATCTCCTGTGTACTTGTCTAACCTCCATTTATATTAGCTGCCGTGTCCGAGATCGGTCTGGAGAGCTTTTACAAACATATTATAAACTTAGATACACAAATAACCAGAACTGGAACAACAGTTTAACTGCCTCATTGGCCTAGTGGTTCTAAGTGCGACTGCTACGCTAGAGGTCTTGGGTTCGATTCCCAGGTCGAGCAAAAAGTGTTATTGGGTTTTTCTAAGAAATTCTCAGTAGCAGCTCGGAGTTTTGATTGGTGCCCGGTAAATGGCAATAGGCTCGCCCCCTATTACATGGGACTTAAAAACATACTGGCGTACTGTGGGTGTACATTGGTACACCTCTGCTCTTTGGGTAATACAGGCGTGATGGCATGTATGGAACAACAGTCTGTAGGCCATAATATTTGTTTCGTGCAGGAATCAAACTCACGACACGCAGCACAAGCCACTGCGGCAGCCGTGCCGTCTAGATTTTAATAAAGCTCAACCTTCTGGCTCCATTTTACGTAATCCTACAGTTACCGCTCCCATGACACTTTGGTCACGCGAGCTCTCCAGTAAAATTATTGCCAATTTAGCTTTTTCTCCTTAATCGTTTAATACTGTTACTGAATTATTATCGTTGCGTGGGCGGATGGCTTTTAATATAACAGATTAGGTTAAAAATAGATAGGTTCATGTAACTTTTACCTTTGAGGATTACTCGGTGAACAACGGCCCGGTTTGACTTAGCCCTTTTCCCTATATGAGCAAAAAGGGTGTGTTATTTTATATTTATCGAGTGAATGGGAGATTTTGTGGATATGGATATTCTGTGATGTTCAAAAAAAGCATTATGATACTTTAGACGGCGCAGTGGTTGAGCGATTAGCCTCTGCGGTGTATTTGCGAGCTCGATTCCTGCATGGAACAAATATTTGTTTGGCCTACAGCCGGCTTATTCTGTAAGAAATCTCCCTCAGTGAATTAAGGTGAAGTGAGCTAAAACTAGGCTGTCACTATACGGGACGTCGCCACACGCTCAAATCACGGAAGGAGGGTTTTATAGAATAACACCGCAGATTGTTGTCTGTTTTTGTATGTATGTGAGTTTATATGCTTGTAAGCGCACTCACGACACAGGAGAAATTCCTAATGTATGGCAACGTATTTTTAAAGAACAAATAGTACCTATACAGTGCGCGCCTCAAAGAGATGTCAGCTTGGAAGGGGCCATTGAGGGCCGGTGCCTGCCAGGGCTGCGGGTTGTTCGAAAGAGATACCGCGCCCCCGGAACGCAAAGGGCACATGAAGGAACATAGACGGGTTTTAGTCTGTAAAAGTCTGACAATCCTTCCCGCCCCGACCAGGGCGGGGGAAGTTATTTGACGATTTCCCGTCTACAAAAAAAATGGGTACCTCCGCTTTTTTGTAAGATACTGAATATCCCTTCAAGATAGTACAGCTAAATGGTACTGATCCTATTTGACTGTAAATGGTTTAATTGATAGATGCTTTAACTGACTTTGTATTTTGGACGTCCTTGAATCAACTGTAAATGGAAATAGGTTTCTGCAGAGCCTGTGTTACGAAATAACCCACTGTAAGCTCTTTTGCCTAAGCTTACTGGATTTGCCGGAGGAGTTACCACGACACTGATATATTAAATAAAGACTCCAGTTGATTATTGTAGACATACACACATACTATCACGCGTGTATTTCCCTAAGGGCTAGGCAGAGGTGTAATCAGTTAACATATGTACACCCAACAATAACAATTAACCGGGTACAAATCCTAACTCCGAGCGGCTACTGAGAATTTAATAGAAAAAACTCAATAACACTTTTTGCTCGATCTGATAAACCTAAGCCCTCTAGCGTAGCAGTCGCGCTTAGGACCTCTAGGCTAACAAGGCAGTACGTTCAATAAAGATACAATTAAGACTAAAGACTTAAGCGATTATTATCAAAGGAAATTTCAAATGTACCTATTCCAATAAAAGAACACAAGAAACTTTTCACACAAGAAAATCGGACATTTCAAAGTTTTTCTTAACAAATACAAAAGTTTAAAGTAACTGTAAGTTATCGTTTAACTTCACAAGTTAGCTCACTCTTGCCAAGAAAATATATTGAAAGTATTTCTGCGACGTTCTTGTCAAGGGGCGCTGCTTTCATGCATTTTATATTCAAGTAAGCGTCAGATGTTCAAGTTAACTTTCACAGCGATTTTCTGTCTTATTTGAATGTGGATTTTTGAGAGTTGTGACGGAGTTTTCAGCAGTGTGATTCTCTAAGCCTCACTTCGTTATCCGAAAGCTGAATCCGCAGTGAGATTACAAAATGGTATTCTGTTAAACACGATCACGCCCGGCGACGTCACCGCGGCGAACAAATACTAAACCAATGACAGGTTGGTTCGTTTTCGAAGTGCGCGCGATCACTTTAGTGAGACTCGTTTTCGAGTTTGCATTTTAAAGAATCGCACTACAGGACACGTTTGGCGCAGTGGTTGGTGCGTGTCACGGTATTTATTCGCGCACGGAACTAATATTTGTATGACCTACAGGTAGCTATTTCGGGTTTGTATTTGTATTTTTTTAAACGCATCCACGATATAGGAGAAATTTTTAGATTTTTTATTTATTTATTTGCCGCATATGGAAAACTTGCAGTTAAAAATAGACGATGACTAAAAACTTAAATAAATAAAAGCGAGTAAATGAGACTGTCAGCCAATTACAGGTTCATATAAATGATGTTCAAATGTGCCTAATAATAGTGTAATTAAAATCAATAATTTGGAACAGAAAAGTATATTACAAACTAACCATGCCCACGGCTTCGTTCACGAGAACCTAAGTGTAACCTAAGGAAATACCTACGTTTTGAATACTATGACATCACAATCCTTTAAGTGAATCTAATAGAACTCCCAATCGGAGGGGCGGATCATGTGTCAAGCT
This sequence comes from Caradrina clavipalpis, assembly GCA_932526535.1. Taxonomy (NCBI): domain Eukaryota; kingdom Metazoa; phylum Arthropoda; class Insecta; order Lepidoptera; family Noctuidae; genus Caradrina; species Caradrina clavipalpis. The sequence goes on from OW052110.1 coordinate 9,175,527, forward strand.
AATACCGGGTTCTTGACTTATAGTAACAGGAGGAATCGTCGGGTTTTGGCGTCCGACATAACCCTCCGTTCTCCTCAGATGGAAGGTAACCAAGGATTCCCTTGGTTACCTTCCATCTGAGGAGATTTTGGAGGAGATTTTTTTTTTTTTTAAATCTTATGCTCTCATTATTTGGGGTGACCTGAAATGTTAGATAAATTGTGGATGATTAAATAAATTTAATAAATTATTACAGAAACCTTCAGGGTACCCCATTTGCTAACGAGTTGTGGCCATATTTCCTGTTGATTGGTTCTTAAGAAGGCACAAGTGTGGCCATGACTTGTATACACGGCAGTGTAATAAAAATAAAAATATAATACGATGAAAGAGTTATTGGGTGTTCCTATAAAATTCTAAGTAGCAGCTCGGGGTTAGAATTTGTGCCCAATAACGGCAATAGGCTCGCCCCCTTTTACATGGGTTCTAAAAAACCACCGTCGAACTGTGGGTGTACATTGATAGGTACATCTCCACCTAACTCTTCGGGAAATACAGGCTTGCTGATATGTGTTCTGCTAATTAGTATAATGAACTGTATAAAGTTATAACAAAATTCATTTACAGAAATGAAGTAACAAAAGTTAAGTTTTAATACATTTAGCAAAACAGAAGTTTGTTTATACAATTTCATGTTTAGTGCTTGCACCGGGTGCAAGTAACATTTTCCGCATTGCCTTTATTAAAATGCTCTGTAAATAAACTATACGGAACTACGCGGAAATTCTTAATTAAAATCGCAATGAATACCATGCGACTGCTGTGCTAGAAGGTCTTTGGTTCGATTGCCAGGTTAAGCAACAGTGTAATTGGGTTTTTTTATGAAATTCTCAGTAGGAGCTCGGAGTTAGTATGAGCCTGGTTAAGTGCAATAGGCTTGCTCCTGTGGGTGTACATTGGGATACCTCTGCCTAACCAAAGTAAAAAAAGGTAAAGTGGTTTCATCGTAAAAGCGTGACAGAAAGACATACAGAGTTACTATTGCTTTTATACAAGCTGTTGATTTGCATCCTCGTCAAATTTTAGGAGCTTGTCATAAAAAAAATAGAAGTAATCAAATATTATTACGATACCTGACCAATATCTAAAAAATACTTGTTTTTTTAGTTGCAACTATCAAATAACCGTATTCCAGAATACTCCTCTTGCAAAATTCAGAATCGCCCAGTTGCGTATGCGGTAGGCAGAGCTGTCGCGCGGCTATAAATCAATGTGTGCATAGCGCCTAAACCCTCTGGCGAGATGGCTAGCTCAAATTAGAAAATCACGTAAAAAAAAAATTGAAAACCAATTTATTTTATTATTGATTCGTGTTAAGAATCACGAGCATAGTTAACTCCTTGAATTTGACGAGGATGCAAATCAACGCCTTGTATTAATTTAGTGTGGATTATATTTTAGTCTACTTTATTAAGACCGGTATGGCCTCGTCGTGGTCAGAAAAATCTTACTTATTTTAAACAGTGTCCATCTCATAGCCATAATTGTGAAGGAATAAGGTTGTATATGGCTCAGCCAACCAGAGCTTCTACAATACCTAGCTATGCCTAAAAAACCCAATATTAGGTGCTTATCAGCTTTCTATTCATTAGAATTAATTATCTGAACCAACTATTTCTAGTTACTGGATTAGTTTATATCATTGACTAAAGCAAAAGTACATGAATAAAGACAAAATTATTTATATCATTCCATAAATTAAAGAAACTATAATCTCTACTAAAGATTGTAATCGTACAAACCTTCATTTTTCATTCATTATCAGATAAGCAAACACATTTCTTTTAACTAATTAAAAGTAAAACTAGATATCCACGAACTAAATTAAAAAGTTAAAAGACTTTCTGTTTTTTAACAAACTACCACTAATTAACACAACTTTGTTTTAAATTAAACTTTTTTGTTAACACTTTATTAGATTTGAACTCGGTAAAAATAAATTAAAACGAATGGACTGATCTTACATTAACATTACACTTAATAAATGTTTTACTATGCGGCCCAACGTACGCCAAAACTACTGATTATGCAAAAATAAATATTGTTGTTGTTGTTGTGTTGGACTGCCTCGTTGGCCTAGTGGTCCTAAGCACGACTGCTACGCTAGAGGTCCTGGGTTCGATTCCCAGGTCGAGCAAAAACTGTCATTGGGTTTTTCTATGAAATTCTCAGTAGCAGCTCGGAGTTTGGATTTGTGCCTGATTAATGGCAATAGGCTCGCCCCCTATTACATGGGACCTAAATATACCGGCAAACTGTGGGTGTACATTGGTACACCTCTGCCTAACCCTTCGGGGAACACAGGCGTGATGGTGGTGGTGTAAATATTGTAAATATTTAATAGTCTACATTGCTTGGTATTTATCACTGCACTAGCAAACTACCCGCGATGTCATCCGCGTGTTTTATTTCAGCCGCCATATGTTACGTCTTTAGTTAATGCTCTGTTCCTGTGGGCCGTACCGTGATGATACATAGCCTATGTTACTCAGGAATAATGTAGCCATCTATTGGTGAAAAAATGGTTAAAATCGATCCAATGGTTTCGGAGCCTATTCGTTAAAAACAAACAAACAAACGAACGAAGAAAAAAAACTTTTGTGGAAAGAAAGCAAAAATAATTAAAAGTTAACACATTTATTATGTACTTGATAATCTCTGGTGTATTTGGTACTTCTACATGCCATCTAGTGAAATGTAGTTGTTGCCTTTGTTGCTAATTATGTTGCTAGTTATTTGTAAAATAAAATATCTTGGCTTATGCTACTTTGCCGTTGACTTTACAGACATTTACGCTTTGATAGAGTCGTAACATAATGGAGAGATCAAGCGATAGAAACACTAATGTCTGTGACCAAACACTTCATTTATCAAAGTGTCAACGGCCAATCGAATGTGTCATGAATAAACCAACTTCGAATGGTCGAAACCAGCGGCTCTCAAACTTTTAGGACAACGGACCCCTCAACAAAGACCCTTTTACTATATGAAACTACATCAAACGTTTATAAATAGATACCTGTCTATTATTGTCCCACTGCAGGGCAAAGACCTCTTCTTATACATAGAAGGCACGAGTAATGATCGCCATCGTAAGTCATAACATAAACACATACATACCATCACGCCTGTATTCCCCGAAGGGTTAGGCAGAGGTGTACTAATGTACACCCACAGTTCGCCCGTATATTTTTAGGTCCCATGTAATAGGGGGCGTAAGTCGTAAGTTTTACTATAATACCATTAGAAGATATAATCCATACTACTAATATAGATACGAAAGTAGCTCTGTCTGTTACGATTTCACGACTAAGCCGAGTAAGCCACTAAACCGATTCTTATGAAATTTGGCACGGAGTAAAATTGAACCCCAAGAAAGGACATAGGCTAATTTTTAATCCGCGACTTCATTTTAATCTTCTATTACCGTGCAGACGAAATCGTGGGTAAAAGCTAGCGACAAATAATATGAAACAAAATATAAAGCCTTATCATTAGTTCTTATAACCTGCAGCCGAGCAAACGTAGACCCATTAAATATATTAAGTTTAGAGATAAGCATTTTGAACAAAGTTTAGATACTAAGCCAACTTCTCGTAAGTGTCATTTAAGATGAAATGAATGGCTAAGATTCTAAAACTGATTAAATTAAGTGCAGATATTGTAAGACAAGACTTGATAGTTGTAATTTTATTGGTGTCTTAAGTGTTATGCTTGCAATTGTACTTAGGGGTACGATAATGTTTGATTGTATATATTTATTTAAAGCTCTCCGACGACTTATTTACTAATACACTTAAAATAATCGATATAGGGTTATTATTTGCAGTGAACTTATCACTTGCAATTTGTAATATCATGTCACTGTTGATGTTAACACATAAATAAAAAAGGCGGTTTAATATTAAATGAACAAAAAAAGAAAACATAAAGATAGTTGAATTTTAATAAAATAAGTCATAAAGAAGATAACTTTGCACACATGCTGAAATCCTTTTTCATAACATCTGTACTTTTGTTTGACTGCCCTGTTGGTGGAAAGGTCGCCTGGTTTCGACTCCTAGATCAAGAAAAAAATATTGAGTTCTACCATTAGTCGACATTTTTCAGTAACAGCTTGGAGTTTGGAAATTGGTGCCAACCAATGGGTCCAATGTCCAATGTCCTAAGTCTTATCTCTTCTATGTCGTGTCGGATTGCCAATCTATCGGTCCATGAAAGTGAGGGAAGAGGTAGTGCGTATTTACGCACACGCTTGGCAAGTATATCTTATGAGTACTTGGCTAATTTTCATTAAAATTGGCCACCGTGACCAAAATTCGATGGAGATAATTTATTATTTTTGTTTTGCTTATAAATCACTCTTAAGTAAACACACCTGTTAGCTTTCCTACAACAGAAAAACCACTTTATAACACAACCAATTAAGATACAAAATCCAAAAAGCCTCAAACCTGGCATTAAATAAAGTTACACAAAACCAATCCATCATAATATTTAAAAAGCTTTTCAAAGTACTTGAAAATCCGCCTTAAAACCACAAAGTTAAAAGCTTCGGAGACTTGTCGCGTTGACAAGCAAAAATTACTACAAAATATCTTCAAAGTGTTTGTGTCGCGTAGAAAGTGATACATCGACAACCAAATTGATGTCGACGCTTCGAAACGACCATTATAAATTTTGCTGGTAATGACATGTCTATAGATTTTGGTAAAATATTTTGTCATACGTGGATAAAAGATTTTGTTAAATCATTTTGATTTCTTTAAGGCCCTGCCACCCAGGGGCAGACGAATTGATTAATCCTTTTAGATTAAAATTTTTGTTTCTCAAATTAATTATAGGAAGATAATTGATTTATGGCTAAAAGAATATTCTGTAACAATGATAAATAAAAAAACCTTTTTTTTTTACTTTAAATCAATCATGAATTCAATTTGCAATATGTTGCATGTTTAATACACAAATAACAATTTAAAAAACAAACCAGTAACGTCCCACTCCTGTAGGGCATAGGCGGGTCGCTATAATTTACATAAAACACTATTGGTACCCAAACTTATGAACTTCATAATCACGTAGATTAGTAGTAGCTATTAAAGATACTAAGTACAGTTTAATATCTACTATAACCTCTAGAGCAGCGGTTCCCAAAGTAAGCTACACGAGCGAAGAGAGTATAGAGAGGTGAATTGGGGCGTTACATTTTACCATTCTCTGGAAACTAATAACTAACTCACAAAGCTTCAACTCTAACTTTGTCTTAGTATCTAGGATGGCAACGCATTTGCAAGACCTCTGGTATTGAAGATGTATAGGTAGCGATGACCACTTAGCTTCAGGTGGGGTTGTTTGCCATTCAATTACATTAAAAAAACCTTAGATAATCGCTACTAAAAAATAAACAATTCAAATTGTGCACATTGCCTATGTCGCTCATTCGCAGGTACTTACAATTGGGAACCTCCGATATCACAAAATACATCCACCGATGAGAGGAGGGGACCTCCCATGGCTTCACTCGCCCTTTATAAACTTAAAAACTCAGCTTCATATAGTATCATCATGACAACGGCACGGCCGGGGGCAAGAGCCTCCAAAAGCGCCTAGGTGCAAATCATTACCTCCTCCCTCAACGCCGGGAGGGGGGAGGCAATCTTAACACCCGGTCCCTAATTTTAAGGACCGCGACCCGATGCCTCAAGCAAGGAGCTAGACGGCCCTGTTGCCGACTTCTCGCGCCCAATGTAATATCGAACGACCATGATGTAATATCATTGCACCCCATTCCGGTGAGACAAAACACTAAACCTGTACCCCAAGTGAGGCGCCAACTAAAAAAGTTTGAGAACCGCTGCACTAGAGGATTACAAGTGTGAAGTTTGTGTTTCCGTTGTAACACCTTCATAAGCCGAACAATGTTGATATTCAAGCAAGTTGCCTCTATATTGAGGCGATTTACATTATTAGACTAACCTTCTAAGATCGTTTAACGATTTAGTAAGATAGTGATGAAAATACTTACCATTGGGATACCAGACAGAGTTTTTACTTAAAATAAAGCTAAAGAAGCTGAGAAATAATCCCACTCAAATCGTTGAAGGATTTTTTTCGTGAGTAAACCTAGACTTGAATTAATACAAGTCTGAAATCGCCAATCCGACTTCTTATATAGCAGACGAAACCTTTGCCCTGCAGTGGGTTAATAATAGGCTGGTGTTTTAATTTTGGAAAAAAAAAGGTATTGATTGCCCCATTGGTCTCGTGATTGTGGACTGTTGAGTATGGAGTATTGGGTTGGATTCCAAGTTCGTGAAAAGTTTTATTCGATCTTTCCATTATAATTTGACTGTGAATCCATCTCGCCTGTATTCCCCGAAGGGTTAGGCAGAGGTGTACCAATGTTCACCCACAGTTCACCGGTATATTTAGGTCCCATGTAATAGGGCGCGAGCCTACTGCCATTAACCGGGCACAAATCCAAACTCCGAGCCGCTACTGAGAATTTCATAGAAAAACCCAATAATACTTTTTACTCGACCTGGGAATCAAACCCGGGACCCCTTGCACAGCAGTCGCACTTGCGACCACGAGACCAACGGGGCAGTTTGACTGTGAATCGTTTTATTTAATCGTTTTATTTTAACGACTGGTTTGCATAAATGAGTTCTGTTTATTTATAACTTATCCTCTAATGCCAGTTACATTTCCAGCCACAATTAGTATCAAAGATCTAATTATGTATTTGCTGAGCTGCGAAAGCAGGTGCCTAATCCTTTAACGAAACTCTTCCAGCTCAGTTAAGCAGACAAAGTGCTTCGCCAGCAACCGACAAACACATTCAACGTAACTTTCTTCACAAGAGCGGTAAATACGCAAAATCATTATTACTTCACAAACACAAAGTTATCCGTTCCGAATTAATTTCCTTTTCGTAACGCGAAAATCGAGTACCATTAAATTAAATTTCTATACTCCATCAAAATAGGTGCACCCTCCTCATTCACACTTGGCTACTCTCGAACATAATAAATCATGACCTTTTTACCCCACCCCAATCCGCGCGACAAGTCGATATAGCTCTTATGACAAGGGGATAAGGTCCAATAACTTTACCTGATGTCAAACCGTATGACAGATGTCATGGTAGAAAATTAGCAAGGTTCAGGGTAAAGCTTTTTTTGAGGGAAACCGCACTTTGGGCCTTTGGTTAGGAACGAGTATTTTTAGTTCATAAAGGAAGGTTATTTTATCACTGAAAACGGATTGAGTAGAGGATAAAGAGGTTTAATCATCTGTGCTGGGGAGAACCGTGAATGTGTGGGCCTACCTAACAAAATAATACATAATACCAGCTTATTAATATCCCACTGCAGGGCAAAGGCCTCTTCTCATACAGAGAAGGCACGAGCATTGATCACCACGCTCGCTCAAGGCAGATTGGCGATTTTAGACTTATATTAATTACAAATCCAGGAGTCCTCACGATTTTTTTCTTTACCGATGTCAGTGATGTCCTAGATATACTTAGAAAGGTCTGGTGCGCAGTACTCGTAACCGGCGTGCTTTTATGATCAGATGTATGAACGTCGATGAGGCGAAAGGAGTATGTAAGTATCGTAGCACAACATACTACAACATTCCATCACGCCTGTATCCCTGAAGGGATAGGCAGAGGTGTACTAATGTACACCTACAGTTCGCCGGTATGTTTAATTCCTATACAATAAGGGGTGAGCCTATTGCCATTAACCGGGCCAATCCTTACTCCGAGCTGCTCTGAACATTTCATAGAAAAACTCAGTAATACTTTAGTCGACCTGGGAATTTAACCCAAGACCTCTAGCGTAGCAGTCGGGACCACTAAGCTAACAAGGCAGTTCATCAGTAGCCAGTAGCGTTCTGTGGTTTGTGCCTACCCCGATGGGGAAAAAGCGTGAGTTTATACACATGTCATGTTTATGATTATGTAGGTATGTAATGAATAAGGAATATTGCATTTCACATATCACCCACGCATTTCAATTAACGTAATCCTTAATCCAATTTTAATTAATCCCTTCACAATTTGCCAAGGATTAAACACAATGTATTAATTATGTTCACATATTAACACTCCAATGTGGTATACCCATCATATCGAATATGTTAACCCGTCAATGCTTTGACTATAGACAATGAAGATATTGAAGCCTGTCGAAAACATAATAACAGACCTACTTATTGAAGGTCAGATGAAGAGAAAATTGCTTTGTTTATCTATAACGTATTTCTAAGGGTGCTTCTAAACAAACGGTTTGATGTTGACTGTCGCTTTAAACAATATGCTTTGTACGTTATGAGACTTATAATAATTGAGATCGGTTATGGCTGTAACGAGGCAACCCCACAATCTTATAATAATTCTATTACTATTCAGCAAATTCAGTTCATTGGAAATTTAAAACGTGCGCTTTAAATAGATTTAAAATTAATATAAAAAACTAGCTTCTACCCGCGACTTCGTTCGCGTGGCTTTATTCATCCGCCTTAAGTTACGTTTTTGAATACTGCTTCGCTCCCGTAAGTCGTAGCGTGATGTTATATAGCCTATAACCTTCCTCGATAAATGGGCTATCCAACACAAAAAGATTTTTTCAAATCGGACCGGTAGTTCCTGAGATTAGCGCGAACAAACAAACAAACTCTTCAGCTTTATAATATTAGTATAGATAAACTAGGAATTCGCTGAATGCGGGCAGCGCAGGATTGGTGATTGTAATTATCTATAGGGGAGACCTAAATTCAGCAGTGGACGGCGTACGGATGATATGATGACGATAATGATGAATTTAAACGAAGGCTTTTATCGATTCCTCATTTTGTTAACATTAACATCATTAAGGACCTAACTGAGTGACTAGTATGAATAGAGCAATGATTAGCAATAAATTTAATAAAAAATAAAATAAGTGAACTCAACTCCACAGAGGCATTTTTCAAAGCTGGAATATCGAAAAGTTATCTTAATTCCAAATTCCCTTATCGCCATTACATTTTAATCATTTTCCTGTCCCTTAAAAACTTATCTTAATCTCATTCTGTCGATATCCAACAGTAACTTTGTCAGTTCTCCAAAAAGTATTTTCCTTCGTAATTTATTCAAGTCCAATACAAAAATAACGGGCCACATCGCGCTGCCGATCTTTGACAGATGAAGGTTCGACATTTTCGTCCGTCACTTCAGTTCAGTCCCTAGATGCTCAGACAAGCTAAAAGTCTTACAACTCCTGGTGTGATTTGTACTTGATTTGTTTTGGAACAAGATAAAGTGACTACATTGTCTTTTTGGCAAAGTTGTCATTTGTTTTTCTTTATCATTGTCTTGTTTTAAAAGTCATTATGTTTTAGACTGAGATCCTGAAGTCGGCAAACCTACGTTATTGGCATGGCTGAGACTTTCTGAATAATTTTATGATATTGAAATTTTGCGGCTATATATACTTACTATTTTAGAGTGAGAATTCCTCATCCTCAATCGAAAAGGGAGGATCCCCCGACCAGACGGATATTGTGTCTAGTGGGCTACTGCCCGACAGTTGTTGTCGCGATGTAGGATACGTCTGTTCTAGTTCGCATGTGATGCAATAAATATCGTCACACTAGTTATTGTTCGCTAGTTGTTAACTTTATTGTATAAGCTGTGGTCGTTTATACGTGAAGGAGTACATCCACATAATACCTTTTGTTGATTAGTGTTTCAATGTGTATGTCTTTTGTTGCAGATCTTAAGTAAATAAATTAAAAACATAGTTCCGACTTTTATTAAGGGCCCGCGCATTAAATCTTATAGCGAAGCGACCTCAGTTAAGTTAATCTATAAAAGCTGATAAAATTTTAAGGTAAGATACAGATCTTCAAAATTTCTGCCATATTAAATTGACGTTAGTCTAACGGCACTAGGATTCTGGACTACATATTCTGGCCCTCTTGCGCCAGTCAGGCTTATCTTGTTAACTTCCAGTTATTTGTTATTTGAAATTTATCTTTACATTGAATACTTGACTTAATAGGACTTTGTTTCTCATTACAATTTCTTTTTAAATACCATTTGTAGTTGAAAAAGTCTTTAGACAATTGTATTTTCATTTTATTTTACTTTATCGTGTTCTGTACCTATCTTCTAATTTAATATTTTTACTTTAGACATCTCTAGAATAACGTGAAATACGTTGACATTTAAAACCATATTCTTAACTTCTTTTATATGTTTAGTAGCAAACTGCCGGCCGGCATCTGCGTCCGCGTGGCTAATTTCACCCTCGTTAAGTTACGTTTTTGGTTACTGCTCCGCTCCCGTGGGTTTTAGCGTGATGTTATGTACCTCATGTTACTCAGTGATAATGTAGCTTTCTACCGGCAAAATATTTTTTTAATCGGTTAAGTAGTTTTAAGTTTATTCGTTACATAATGAAATACAAATCTTTCGTCTTTATAATATTAGTGTAGATGTAGATTAGTGTAGATTTACCATCATTATTGTACCTGTGTTAAGCAAATGAATAAATTACTTTATGATTTATGACATCTTACGGTAAATGTTGTGTATACTCTCCACGTGCAATGTCATCATCACCTTCCTGCCCTTATCCCATATTACTTCTCTACACGGGGGTCGTGCGTTCGATGGCCCTTTACGGGGCCCCGGTGTGGGCGCGGGGCTTGAGGCGGCTTGCCGCCCATTACCTGAACGCGTCCCAGCGGGTGATCGCCATAAGGGTCATCCGCGGATACCGCACCATCTCCGGCGAGGCAGCGAGCCTCCTTGCCGGATTGCCGCCATGGGATCTGGAGGCGCTGGTCCTCGCGCGCCTACATGAGTGGCGCGCGGAGGCACTGGGCCGGGGAGAAACTCCGCCGCCGCGGCAAATTGCCGCCCAGCGGACGGACCTCCGGCTCGATCTCATGGCGACATGGAGAGAGCGACTGTCGCAACCTCGTGCAGGGCACGCCTTGATTGAGGCGGTAAGTCCCCTCTTTGAGGAGTGGCTTGAGCGGGGCTACGGCGCCCTCACCTACCGCCTGACGCAGGTCCTCACCGGACATGGTTGTTTCGGGAGGTTCCAGCACCTCATCGGGCGGGAGGAAACGCCCGGGTGTCACCATTGTGAAGATCGCCCCGAGGACACGGTGGAGCATACTTTGGCGGTGTGCCCTGCTTGGGCGGAGCACCGCCGAGTCCTCGAGGCGGCCATCGGCGGCGGCGCCCTCTCGCGTCCGGCACTGGTTCAGGCCATGGTCCGGAGCGAGAGGGAATGGGAAGCAGTCGCCTCCTTCTGCGAAGCTGTAATGCTAGAGAAGGAGGCGGCGGGACGGGAGAGGGAAAGGAGGGTCCCCCGTCCCAGCGGCCGCCGCGGTAGACGCTCCGGGCGTCGGGAGCCGCGAGACGACTCCCGGCCACCGTAGGCGCGGGTCTATGGACGGTGAGCAATGGGTAGCTCACCGTCCGTACGTTCACTGAATAACGACAGACCGTGTCGACGGTGCGTTCGTGTTCCACGCGCGCCTCAAAGAGATGTCAGCAAACTTGGATGGGGCCACTGAGGGCCGATGCCTGCCGGGGCTGCGGGTTGTTCGAAAGAGATACCGCGCCCCCGGAACGCAAAGGGCACATGAAGGAACATAGACGGGTTTTAGTCAGTAAAAGTCTGACACTCCCTCCCGCCCCGCCCAGGGGGGAAGTTATTTGATGATTTCCCGTCTATAAAAAAAAAAAAAAAACCCGTATTACTTGGGGTCGGCGCAACATGTTTTCTTCTTCCATGCCGTGCTGTCACCCGTCATGCTATCACTGACTCCCTTCTCTTTCATATCATTCTTCACACAATCCATCTTAGACCTCCTTCTTCCTCTCCATCCATCCACATTTATACTTATAACTCTTTTGTCTCCACGTGCCGTGTATAGAACAAAATAAAGTCACAATTTTGTAATCCCCTCCAAATGTTTACTTATTCAATAAAAATGTGTAATGAAGAGCGTTGCCAAGGCGAAAGTTACATCTCTGTTACATTAAAATCGAAGATTAATTCGAGTCCTTCCTCAAGATGAAGAAATATTCGCCTTATTTTTATATCTTATTTTTAGCAAGCGTCCGGACGGGGATTGAAATTTATATGGGTATACGTTATACTTATTTGAGTTGGCTTAATATTGCATTGTGTTATTTTCTTGTGGAAAATGATGATAGATTTGATTTAATTATTTACGGAAATTTTAACTTGCGTTTATCAACCAATATCATTATTATACCAATGATTGAACCAATAGGTTCGCCCCCTATTACATGGGACGTAAACATACCGGCAAACTGTGGGTGTAGATTGGTACACCTCTGCCTAAATCTTGGGGGAATATAGGCGTGATGGTATCATTATCAACCACGAGTAAGTGGCAACGCAGAGAGGGGATGCCCTAGAAATACATACACTGGTCTTATTGGTGAGAATCTTAAGAAACGTCGGGTAGGCAGTATTCGTAACCAGATCTTGTATGACCTGATATATGAACGTGTTTTTTTTTTTTTTTTTTTTTATAGACGGGAAATCATCAAATAACTTCCCCCGCCCTGGGCGGGGCGGGAGGGAGTGTCAAACTTTTACTGACTAAAACCCGTCTATGTTCCTTCATGTGCCCTTTGCGTTCCGGGGGCGCGGTATCTCTTTCGAACAACCCGCAGCCCCGGCAGGCATCGGCCCTCAGTGGCCCCATCCAAGTTTGCTGACATCTCTTTGAGGCGCGCGTGGAACACGAACGCGCCGTCGACACGGTCTGTAGCTAGTGAACGTACGGACGGTGAGCTACCCATTGCTCACCGTCCACAGACACGCGTCTACGGTGGCCGGGAGTCGTCTCGCGGCTCCCGACGCCCGGAGCGTCTACCGCGGCGGCCGCTGGGACGGGGGATTGTCCTCTCCCTCTCCCGTCCCGCCGCCTCCTTCTCTAGCATTACAGCTTCGCAGAAGGAGGCGACTGCTTCCCATTCCCTCTTGCTCCGGACCATGGCCTGAACCAGTGCCGAACGCGAGAGGGCGCCGCCGCCGATGGCCGCCTCGAGGACTCATATATGAACGTGTACGAGGCGAAAGAAGTATGTAAGGATCGTAGCAGGTGGCGTTCTGTGGTTTCTGCCCTCATGGGAAAAAGGCGTTAGTTTATGTATGTAATAAAAACCTCTAAACGTATTTAATTCTCTAAAATGTATTCAAAGTAAAATATACTTGCTTTATAAAACCAACAGTTGAATCTATCTTGTTGAGATTTCTTTGTGTGTATTTAAGTTATTTTTCTTTTAGGCTTTAGCAGGTATTATAGTACTAAGAAATCACATTGTGTTTTGTTATTTAAACTAATATTATAAGAAGTTAAAGTTTGTTCGTGTTTTATTATTCGTAAGAAGTATCTCTAACTACTACTACCTTTTCTACAAAAAAAAACTCTGATCAAAAGCTACATTATTACCGAGTATCATAGGTTTTATGGTATATTAAGTTCTTTCCCGCGTCTATGTCAACATGACTTTTTAACATATTATTTGGTTACTGCTTCGCTCTCGTGTATTGTAGCGTGATGTTATATAACCTATACTATTCTTCATGAATCTTATAGCTATCATACGCAAAAAGATTTCTAATCAGGCTAGTAGTTCCACATGATTAGCAAGTTTAAACAAACAAAAACTCTTCGGCTTAATTGTATTAGTAAAGATTAGTATAAATCTTTAATTGACTTCGGCGCGTTCTAAGTCGCGGCCAGGCCTTCAAACTTCAAAACCTTCAAACAATGATTAAAAATAAATTTAGTTCGAGGTAGGTTCCATTTATAGATTGCTGTTATTGATTTTGTAGGTACCAGGTTCTGTATGAGAAGGGCCTTTGCCCTGCAGTGGGACATTAACAGGCTTGTATTATACCATCGTTTATCATCACGCCTGTATTCCCCGAAGGGTTAGGCAGAGGTATAATAATGTACACCCACAGTTCGCCGGTATGTTTTGGGTCCCATGTAATAGGGGGCAAGCCTATTGCTATTAACCGGGCACAAATCCTTACTCCGAACTGCTACTGAGAATTTTATAGAAAAACCCAAGACCTCTACTCTAGCGTAGCAGTCGCGCTTGGGACCACTTACTAGGCCACCGAGGCAGCTGCTATTATATTAACTTGATGAACTTGAAACCTTTGAAAGGCGTACGAGGAGCCAAAGCCGACTCGCAGAGGCCCCTTAGACGGCTTTAAGATGGAATGAAACACCAGCCGATAATTACTATCTCTGTATGCACTATGCAAGGTTAACTTCTGGCTGGTACAGAACTATTGCAGTATATGGAAACAAAGAATAGGACTGCCTCGCTAGCCTAGTGGTCCTAAGCGCGACTGCTATGCTAGAGGTCTTGGGTTCGATTCCCAGGTCGAGCAAAAACTGTTGTTGGGTTTTTCTATTAAATTCTCAGTAGCAGCTCGGAGTTAGGATTTGTACCCGGTTAATGGTAACAAGCTCGCCCCCTATTACATGGGACCTAAATATACCGGCGAACTGTTGGTGTACATTGGTATACCTCTGCCTAACCCTTCGGGGAATACAGGCGTGATTGTATATTTATTATTGTAGAATAGGACTATAAGTTTGGGTGGCATAAACTTATTTATTATTACTAGATTCTCCCCGCGACTTCATCTGAGTAGATTTCAGAATTAAACCAATGTCCTAAAATATCTCTCGGGAAACCAATAATGGGAACAAAGTAACTTATGTGCTATTCCAGACTATGAGCTATCTCTGTGTGCAGTCGTCCTGGCGTGATTGAGTAACAAATATCCATCCATCCATCCATTCATCCATTCATCCATCCTCACAAACTTTCGCATTTACAATATTAGTAGGATATAAATATACTCGTAAATATAATAATAGAATAAGATTAATAGGAAGTCCAATATCCCTGCCATCAAAACAAAATAAATGCTAAATAAAACATGACTTTTCTTCTAAAATAATATTAATAAAAACCGGCCGAGCTCATGTCGGGCCACGTGTAGTGTAGGGTTCCGTAGTTGCGTCTTCAAGTACCTATATTTTATGAGTAAGTCGACTTTTACTCGTTAGCTTGTAAAGCCTTGTTAGCTGTGATAGTTTACGTTTTAAGTTCGTTATACATATATTATACAACTGTCGTGTAATTTTTTTCACATATCTAAAAATAACCATATTAAAGTTGGTTACTTAACACTAACAACAAAAACCCCACAAAAATATCGAAAAATGATTTTCCGAAACAAGGAATATTTTGAATGATAATTTGAAGATGATTTTTATAATGACCCAACCCAGACGAGAACCGAAATGCTCACTTTACGCATTTTACTCTTTGTCGGCGAGATTAGTATGTGTGTGTATGTATATTTATGTCAAGTTACCGCGTTATCTCACCATGAGCTAAGCCACGAACACATGAACATGGCGAAACTCTAAGGCATCCTTCTTCTACGGAACCCAAAAAACGGAAGCCGGAATACATTTTTTATTAAAACAGCATATTGGTAATCTTGATATATACGCATATGCCGCACATTTGGAATTCTTACTGAGTAATATCCCGGAGGGGCTAGGCACAGACGTAACATTAGAATGAAAAACAAGAATAATTCAGCCGCTTTCTTTCGTAAATGGGGGATCAAAACATGTTATTTATATCCTATTATAATATAAAAGGTGGTAATACGTTTCTTTTTACTGTTTGTTTTGGGTTGTGGAGATGAATTTTGTGGGTGAATTTTATGTTGGCAGCTTTCACGTTTTGAAATGTTCTATGTGCGTTCTGGGTAATCTTTTTTATAGTCAAAGTCAAATGATTTATTCCAAATTGACCATTAAAGTCACTCTTAAACTTTTTGTCATTTACAAGAAAAAGGAATTGAATCTAGTTGTCTACGTGTCGAATGTTGTTGTTGTTGTAAAATACATTAAGAAAATTATAATAATAAAGATAAAATCATTGTAAGCCATGGCAGTTAAGAAATGACCAATCCCAACTGACAGCGCCCGTTCACGAACACGACGAATAAAAACACGTTTTTTTTTTTTTGGATAAGCCTGCCACTCTATTCCCAGCCACTGCAACTTCTAAACGCCAGAATCAACAGTGGCGACCACCAGAAAAGCGCCGACGTAATGAAGCTTGACCGAAGAAACGATTCACCTGTCTCGTACGAAAATAAACTTTATTTAAATAAAAACTTTTTTACAAAAATGACAACCGCCTTCAAAAACTAAAAAGACTTTGGTTTAGGCTTTGGTTCTGTTTGTTGTTTTGTATGGCCACCGACTTCCACAGCTAAAGTTATTTTTCTCTTTTTAGTTTTTGAAGGCGGTTGCCATTTTTATAAAAAATGATTTTTTATTTCTCGCTTTTTAGTATCAACTTCCTGTCATCCAAATCCATGAAGAAACTGTCTTGTTATGTAAATTAACGAGACACCACTAAAAGTCATAAGAAAGCAGAATATGCGATTTCGTTTACCTACTTGGATGAGAAATTTTCAAATACTTCTGTATACATCTGTGTAACCCTTGAGTGTACAGGCGTGATGTTATTTTGTGTGATGGTGTAAACAATGCTTAGATATGCTATAGCAACAATCGCGGTTAATCTGCTGTTATTTATTGAAGAGTTCCCCCCGATTTCTACATGATCCCATCATCAGATATTGAAATGGTGACAATGGAACCACACGTGAAGCACCAGCTTTCAAATAAAAAAATAATCATGAAAATCGGTTCACCCAGTATTTAATTATGAGGTAACAAACATTTAAAAAAAATACAATCGAATTGATAACCTCCTCCTTTTTTTGAAGTCGGTTAATGAAAACTGATACACAAAATGGCAGTCATGATACGTTCAGACCGGCATTGTCTCCATACACTTAGAAGCCTCCATGCTGATACATCATTTAACAATCAATGCATATGACAGTTGTACAATACACGTAACCCTTGACATGTCGAGTTGTAATGTAAATTACTACGTCATTGTATTGTGGTTAACAACGCGTTACAGGGCGTAACACAATGACTGGTACATATATGTCCTGTGCTTATGATTAGGTATGTAGTGACATCTGCCGTGCTATAAGCGAACTACAAACTGACGTTTCCTACATTGAGCTGTCAAAGTTCTCCACAACGTTAATGTATACTATACAAAAATCCCGATACTAACAGACGGGTAGTAGCATACCACACTCAACACCCGTCTGGTCGGAGGGTCCTCCATTTTCAATGGAGGATTAGAAACTGTACATCCTGTTTGTCATCCCTTCACAGGTATCTCGCTAAAAACTTTCACATTGAATAGGAATATATCGTGCATAGAAACAACTGCGTCGTGTAGTAGTTGCCACCTCTACTTAGCTTAGTGAAGATGACAACTTTTGACTATTGAGCCTCTACATCTACCAGTGTTTGTTCGAAAGAGTCACCGCGGCCCTGGAACGCAAAGGGCACAAGGAGGAACACGGATGGGTTTTAGCCAGTAAGTCTGTCACTGCCTTCCGCTCCGCTCAGAATGAAAGAAGTCATTTGATGATTTAAAAAAAAGGCCTCTGCATCTGCTAGTTTTGCGTCATTTGTTTCAAAAAGTCACCGCGGCCCTAGAACGCAAAAAGCATTAGGAGAAACACCGATGCATTTTAGTCAGTTAGAGTCTACCGCCCCGCCCAGAGCGGAAGAATCATTCTATGATGTTGTTCCGCTTTTATTTTTAATTTTTGTGTGAGCAGTGCGTGTGTTTTTCACACCATCTTTGCTAGTCTGTTTTTTATAAGTGAAGACTTGTAATTGGCTGTCAGTTTCACCTACTATTTTATATTCTGTTTTGTTTAGCTGTAAGTCTTCCATAAATAAATAAATAAATGATTTACCATCTCTTTCCCCATTCCCATTAACACAATCACAACAAACAACACCAACAACAAATAACAACAATATGACGTGAGCTACTAAAATTTAACTAATACTTCTGATTCCTACCATAAAATATCCATGGGAAGCAATGATGTTGTTGTAACGGGTAGCAATGCAATAAAGATAACAATATTAGTGGATAAAGTTTATGAGTCATCAAGTCGTAAATGGTTATATCTGGTACACCTAATAATATTGAGATTGATTAGGAAATGGGGAATAACATTGTTTATTTACTTTGATTTGGGATGTTAGCTGTAATAAAGGTGCCTCTAGTGTTATAGATAGGGTTGCCAAACATCCCGTATCACCGTATTTGCCAAAAATGTTAATTTTAATAAAATTCAGAAATTACCCGGAATGAAGTTCAAAAGTCTTTAATTTCGACTTTTTTATTTGTTTGAAACGAAGTGTATTAGAACCAAATATACTATCATTATATGTACAATATAATACTTTCAGTTAATAGTTTTTATGTAAGTCTTATTCTTCTCCATACCTTTTGGAATATTACGTTCAACAGTGCCTTTTAGTGGTCTCATTACAATAATTGATTTGACTTTGACTACGACTTTTACTTTGACAGGCTTCTAGTCTAACGAGCTGCAGTAAAATAGTATGATTCACAGAGTAACTGCCATCTGACCTCCTCGACCTAATTACGTGTCACAGATATTCCGCGGTTAGACCGCTTTACAGACTCCTGAGTACTTTGCTACCCGTTCTTTAATAAAAAAACATTTTTGTTCCTCTTTTTTTCTTTAAAAAAGAAACGTTGCCTCACACTCAGAACTTGAATATATCGTGGGAGGGTTTACAAGCATAATATATAAACTCTCATGCACAAATAATTAGTCCCCTCCCGGAACAACCCATAGACTATATAAATATTTGTTACGTGCGGGTATCGAAACCTGCCATGCGACCGAAAGCGAAAAAAAAAACAATAAAAAAGTAACTACTCGTATACCGTATTAGGGCGCAATTCTACTTGCTTTTAGATACGATCGTATTCTAATCTCGAGCCTCAAAATATCCAAAATACCTCTAATTTTCATATATTTTTAACATGTCATGACATTGTTTGACGCTTAGATGAGATTGCGACTAGATTTTGAACGTTTTTTAATTACAAGAATTGGCAATCTGGTCATATTATCAATATGACCAGATAGCCAAATCTCGTTTATTCTCCCGACCTATTTCGGTCACGGCGGCTAATCTCACTGAAGGAGATATTATAGTGCACAAGGTGTGTGTACAAACACAGGTGCACTCCCTCTTCCCTAATGGTGGGTCCACACGACACAGACTTAACACAGACTTCTATAGAATTTTGTCTGTACAACAAATCAGTACAGACAAATCTCGGTGTATCAGAAAAGTCGGAAATCTGCGTACCTACATGTCTGTACGATTGTCGGAGCAAAACTCATGATTATTGAATTACTTAATTTATTCATTAAAATCGAAGTCTGAACTGATGAAAAGTCTGCACAGACATTTGGTAAAGACCTCTGAGTAAAAATTTTTACTCAGACTTTATAGTCTGTGCAGATGTCTGTACAGACAAAAGTCTGTGTCGTGTGGACCCACCAACTCTCGTAGTCCGATTGGACGGCAATCCGACACAACCGGGGAGAGTCGGACGTCTTTACGTGTTTTCCTAAGCACAGGGGTTTAACACTACCAACTGCTATATTCCGGGCTGCTACTGAGAAAATCTTAATGGAAAGATCCGATAATACTTTTTGCCCGACCGGTGAATCGAATCCAGGACCCCAGGCTCAACAGTCGCGCTTGAGACCACGAGACCGACGGGCCGTCGGCGTCGGGCTATCTGGTCATACACACGTGCCGCTTATGCGTACTACGCACCTCCCTTGCTTGAAGGACATACCAATAAGGTCAATATAATTATATCCTTTTACGCTGTATTCCATTGTTTCAACTAACATCCGCCTTATAATTTGGTCAAACGTCTTTAAATAATAAAACATACGTTTTCAGTTTGTTTTTGATACAAGGATTATCGACAGCGCTACTTCGCCTTTCATAAAAGTCTTTAGGTATGTTTTAGTCAATTAATCAAAGTCAGTAAAGCCGAAATCGAGACTTGAGTCAGCGCTGACCCGAAAAAAAACCCGTATAAATTGATTTCAAGTCAGTACAGTGGCGAGAAGTCAGCGCTGACTTGTAAATTCGCATATGATTATTTAGAAGTCAGTCTAGGCGCGGGCACTGGCGCCGGTAACTGACTTGTGCACTAACCCTGTCTAAATCTGCCTTTAAACTTTGTAACTAAGATAAATACACTAATATCTAGGCTTGAGGTTATTTAGTTTTTCGTCAAATAACTTATATTCAAAATTACACAAGCTTACTCAATAGCTGAAATCGATTCAGTAGCCGATTCTGAGCCAACTACTTTCAGAGTGTTTGTTTAATATGTTACAAGTTGTTAATGTGTAGCTACCTCGTTAGCATAGTGTAGTGTAGTAGTCTTGGGTTCGATTCCTAGGTGAGAAAATGGTTATTGGATTTTTCTATGAAGTTCTCAGTAGCAGCTCGGAGTTAGGGTTTGTGATGATGGGTTATTCCCGCTCGGTAACACCCATTCGTCAACACTGTTGATGATCGGGAAAAAAAAGTTTCGTTCGTTCACAGTGTTGACGAACGCTACTTATTATTTCGGGTAATTCCCGTTCGGTAACACCTTTCGTTCCTGTCCTCAACACTGTTGACGATCGGGAAAAAAAAAGTTTCGTTCGTTCGCAGTGTCCATGAATGCTGGTTTTTATTTTTAAAATATAGAAGTAAAAATAAAACATGTCATGGATTTTTAAAATGTTTTAATGGGTTATGTTAGATCTTTTAAAACACAATTAACTAGAAAATAAAAAAATGCCCTTATCATGTGCATAATAACCATTTTACACTTTGATAAGTAATAAAATTGTGACACTGATTTAACATAATCAAATATAGTTGAGAAAGTGACTAATGAAAACTAAGTACACTGATAATCATCTAATTTCATCTAAATTCTACAAATAGAACAACATCCAACATTTTTTATCAATTAAACTAGACTTTCGTCGTAATTAAACATTTGAAAATCCATGACATGTTTTATTTTTACTTCCATATTTTAAAAATAAAAGCCGGCATTCATGGACACTGCGAACGAACGAAACTTTTTTTTTCCCGATCGTCAACAGTGTTGACGACAGGAACGAAAGGTGTTACCGAACGGGAATTACCCGAAATAATAAGTAGCGTTCGTCAACACTGTGAACGAACGAAACTTTTTTTTCCCGATCGTCAACAGTGTTGACGAAAGGGTGTTACCGAGCGGGAATAACCCGTGATGATGGCAATAGGCTCGCCCTCTATTAAATGGGACCTAACAAAACAGGCAAACTGTGGGTGTACATTGGTACACCTCTGCCTAACCCTTCGGGGAATACAAGTGTGATGCTATGTTGTATTATGTCTTTACCGATTGTAATGTTTTATGTAAGTGAAAAATAAATAAATAAATTGACCCAAACATGAGACTATATTTTAACAATGACAATCATAATACATAAAGCTTGCTGCCCAAGATATTATAAATTCCATAATATAATTAAATTGGGGACCCCCCGTCATTAGGATAACGAACTTAAGCTCCAGTTAGGATCGCCGGTAATTGGATGGGTGACCGGAATTCAGACAGTTGGTCGAATTATTTGTGAAGCTGTTGTAATTAAAATTATTTGAGTCAATGTTGTTTTGGCGGTGAACCAAAATGAGACCTTTCGATGCTAATTTGACGTGTTAGTTTTGCTTGCAAGGTAGGAAGCGAAGTGAAGAAGCGCGCTTGCAATGTATGATTTAACTAAAACTTTCAATGTTCGATTTTTTCCTTTATGCTGTATAACTATAATTATGCTTCTTGAAATTGTACAATTGTGAAAATTATTCAATATCAATAGTCTTTATGTCACTAGTTCCACCCGCGATTTGGTCCGCGACAAACTTAATCTATTATTTATTTATTTATTTATTAAACTACTGTATTTTACACAAATGTAAAATACGCCGTACAAAGGCGGACTTAATGTCTTAGGCATTTTCTACCAGTCTACCTTAGGATGATGCAGAGACAAAACATAGCAGGTTCAAGAACATAGAAGGAAAAGTAAGTTTCAAAGATAAAATATAAAAAAATAAATACATACATACATACATACAAACAAAATATACAAAGTAGAGAGAGATAAAAATACTCCATCCCATGGGAACCATACATTTTTCCGAGATAAAAAGTAGCCTATATGCTATAGCAAGGCAATCTACTACTTTGTGCCCTCTTCAGCTGTTCTGGCATCATTGAGTAACTTTCGCATTTATAACAGTAGTAAGATTAAATATATGGCGCATACATATTTAAAAGACTGACGAAAAATAATTGTTTAAAAGTAGATGCAAGTTCTTGTATACCAAATAGCTTGTTTGACTGTACTATAACATTGCTTACGCTAACTAACTTTGGCGCGCAAATTATTTGCAAGCCGTTGAGTCCCTAATGAGCCGTGCAGAGTTGACCTAAGATTAAATGATTATAAGGAATTCATTAGTATACATCTTTTGGGGGTAAATTAATACGGTACTTATTGGAATAACTGGTGAACTGTTGCAGCGTCAGAATGGGTTGGGCTAGTGGTTCTTCTGGGTAAGCTCACTCCATCGTAGACTTTGACTAAGTCACCGTTGACCTAGACTAGAGTCAAGAGCTTACTCATCACCAATAAAAAAAATGGTGCGGGTGTCCTGTGGCTCGCAGACGGTTGAACAATTCGCAATGGATATTTTGTTTTTCCGCTGTTCTTTTCTGGATTAATTTCGCTGCGGGATCCAAGACAGTTGATTCGGTTCTCCGAGACTCATCGAGCTTCATTGCTTCGGAAGTTTTCTTATCGTCGCCATTCTTGTTTCTGGCTTTCAGGAGTTGCAGTGATCGGAGAATATTTCTTTTCTTTTTTAACGTCATTGAATGGCATCTAAGCAAACAGCCCACTTAATGTTAAGTAGTCCTGACTGACTATAGACAGCTGCAATACCAGAGGCCTTGTTAATGCATTGCTATCCCAGAGACAAAGTTGAAATGTCCCATGTGTAAATTTCACCTACTAACAAATGATAGAATAGTGTGATGAACATCAAGAGCGCTATATGATTCCCTTACAAAGGTCCGGGACCAAACGCCTAAATTGAAAGAGACTGCGAATAAATTTTGTCCTTTCGACAGTTTGTCTTTACAGAAATTGTGAGATGAAAATATTATTCTGCGGATAATAAAGGATCCTTAAATTTATCATTAGACTTTTTTAGTCTAAAAAGGAAACATGGTTTTGGTCTAAAATTTATAGAATTTATAACTAAATGCAAAAGTAACACTGCCTGGCTTTCATGGCTAACCCACTGAACCAGTTTTTATGAAATTTGGTACGGGGTAAGTTTAAACCCCAAGAAAGTACTTATATAGGCTACTTTTTATTCTGGTAGCCGTCATTCACGCAGTGAATCACACTGATTAGTAAGACATTAATAAAAATAATCATCATCAATCCACATACCACCACGCCTACATTCCCCGAAGGGTGAGGCAAAGGTGTACCAATGCACACCCACAGTTCACCGGTATATTTTAGGTCCCATGTAAATGGGGGGCGAGCCTATTGCCGGGAATAAATCCTAACTCCGAGCTGCTACTGAGAATTTAATAGAAAAATCCAATAACATTTTTTGCTTGAACCTGGGAATCGAACCTCTATCATCAATCCAGTAGCCAAAATAATCATTGCAACTTGTAAAGAAAAATCCCTGGTACGGTAATTACACCAAAGGTCAGCTATGTTGGCATATCCATATTACTATATGGCATGTCAAAACTTAGCAAGAGCACAGACTGAAAGGAATTTAATTAGTGTAACTGGCTTGCTGCCACACTAATAAATCACGATACATTACACCAAGTTCCAACCGCCTGTATAACATGTACTTAAGTACTAACTAATCTTGTAAACTTCTGTAATTAGGTCAGTTTATCATTAAAGGTATGTCCGCACTAATGTTATTATTGCTAAAGGAGCTGTTTGCCTGTTTGTTACCTCATGGCAAAATTGCTAAACGAATCGTAGGTAATAAAATTTGACAATGATGTAGCATGGAGTCTGAAAAAGGGTATAGGGTACTTTTTAATTGGCGACTTAGTCTGCGTCCGAACGAAGACGCAGGGAAACATTGTCCAGGGTTGCGGAGTTACCGTGGCCCTGGAACGCAAAGGGCATCAGGGGAACACGGGTGGGTTTTAGTCACTAAGAGTCTGTCACTCCCTTCCGCTCCACCCAGAGCGGAAGAAGTCATTTGATGAGTTCCCATCCTCAAAAAAGAAAGCAAATACTTGTCTTCGTCTAAAACTATGCACTATACGGCTACTGAACTTACTTAGATAATTATATCTAAGTAAGTTAGGTATGATTTCCTCATCCTCAATTGAAAAGGGAGGATCCTCCAACTAGGCGGATATTGTGTCTGGTGGTTTACTGCCCGACAAATATTGTCGCGATGTAGTTCACATGCGGTGCAATAGATATCGTCACACTAGTTTTTGTTAGCTAGTTGGTAACTTTTGCATGCTGTGGTCTTCTATAAGTTAGTACAGCTAATACCTTTTGTTGACTATTATATGAATGTGTATATCTTTTGTTGGACATCCTTACTAATATTATAAATGCGAAAGTAACTCTGTCTGTCTGTCTCTTCTTCACGCCTAAACCACTGAACTGATTTCAATGAAATTTGGTACAGATATAGTTTGGGACCCGAGAAAGGACATAGGATAGTTTTCATCCCGGAAATCCCCCGGGAACGGGAACTATTAATCCACGCGGATGAAGTCGCGGGCAAAAGCTAGTAGTTCATAAGATAAAGCCCGCTGACAAAGAGACGGATAGGGAAGCTTAGCAATAGGGTCCTGTTAGCAACCTTCAAGTACAAAACCTTACAAAGGCAAAGTATTCCTTACAAAATTAATAATTATCATGGACACTTCTTAACATAATTATTAAACGTAATTAGCTTATACGACGACAGAAAATATGGCAAAGAAAATTAAATTAATAACAGATGCGCATAATACCTGCGCCAAACTTAGTTATGCCTTTGTTCGGAATAACTCATTAAATTAAGAATATTTTAAGATGGCGCTCAAGAAACTGGGTAAAATGATAAATTGTGGGGAAATTCTTCTTATTATTAAAGCGAAAGGTCACTAGGTAAACACAGTACCTAGTAGTAGAGCTTTTTGTAAAGGAGCTCGTCCGGCGAAGTACTACCACCATACCTATTTTTACCGCTAAGCAGCGTTGCTGGGTTCACGTTGAAGGGTATGGGTGCCGGTGTAATTACAGGCACATGAGACATTTCAACTTTGTCTCTGGGATGGCAACGCTTTGCAAGACAAGTATTGCAGATGTCTATAGGCAGACGTGACCACTTAACATCACATGGGCCGAAGAAATTAAAATAAATAAATAATAATAACGCATCAAATTAATTTTAAGAGGTTTTTTTTTCTAAGCGCGACTTCTACGCTGTAGTTTCTGGGTTCGATTCCCAGGTCGAGCATTGGCATTGATAGTGTTATTGGATTTTTCTACAAAATTCTCAGTAGCAGTAGGCCGGATCGGTCTGGAGAATACACCACGGTCCACAGCTAGTCGCTACACAGAAAAGCCATAAAACTTAAATCACACAAAAGTAAAACATTTTTCAACCACAATCCACACGAAAACCTTCAGTCCCAAAGTTAGGCGTCCCTTAAAAGCAGTTAATTCAAAAGCCAGGCTTTACGTGGGTAACGTGAACTTCGGGCCAAGATAAGTAGCTCACATCATTTACTGTTAGAGCAAGTCGGAACTTGTCTCGTGTGAAATATTGCTAGCTTTAGCTTTACTAAAGAGATAGATACTTTGGATGGAACGACAATGGGTTTAGTTCTGTTAGAATGAACCAACATACCTAAAAATGTGTCCTATTTGCAAAGTAATTGTAATTAATCGTTTTTATTGTTAACTGCCTTGTTAGCCTAGTCATCCTAAACGCGACTGCTGCGCTACAGGTCTTGGGTTCGATTCCCAGGTCGAGCAAAAAGTGTTATTGGGTTTTTCTATGAAATTCTCAATAGCAGCTTGGAATTAGGATCTGTGCCCGGTTAATGCTTGCAATAGGTTTGCTCCCTATTACATGGTACCTAAACATACCGGTGAACTGTGGCTGTACATTGGTATCTACACCCTTGCCTAACCCCTTGGGGAATACAGGCGTGATGGTATGAATGTATGTATCATTTACTGTTAGTACAAGTCGGAACTTGTCTCGTGTGAGATATTGCTGGCTTTGCATTCACTAAAAAGATGGCTAGCTTTAGATGGAACGACAATGGGTTTTGTTCGTTTAGAATCTACCAACCCACGATAAAATATGTCCTATTTACAAAGTAATTGCAATAATATTATACAAATGAACATAATTTAACTGTGTATTTGTAATGTTTGAGGAGGTTTGCAAAGAATGATATAAAAAAAACAAATGTACAATTTTATATATATATCTACTAAACGACTTGACTGATTTTGACCGATTCTCACACTGGCAGATAACTGATGTTTTAAGAAGTAACTTTTCTTTTAGGGAAATAGGAAAAAAAATATCTCCAATAACGCGAATGAAATTACGAGCATAAAAAATAAAATAAAATAGAATAACCTTTATTTCAGATAAGTTACATTCATAGCAAGCTATTATTAAAATAATATCAATGAACGTCGGACTAACTGAAGCACATTTATAAACACAACTCAATCTATTATACCCCCGCGCCCAGTCATCATGACTAAACTTCGTTGTTTATTCATTTTCTTCATACATTCGTTATTGTATGAGTAACATACATGGCTCAGAAATTATTAATGGGAGTTATTTATTTGTTAAAGGGAAATTATTGTCATTTATTAGCAATTTAGGCAATTTTTTTAGTGTATAAATAATTCAAAAATAGTACAGGGTTTAGTGACCTTTTATTTATAGTTGAAACACAACATTGGTCAAAGTCAAGTCGCAATCTCATCTATGCTATAGCCAAAGACAAAAACTAAAAAAACTAAATTGTGTAAAATGCGTATTCTAATCTCCCATACCATTACGCCTGTATTTCCCGAAGGGTTAGGCAGAGGTGTACACCCATAGTTCGCTGATATGTTTAATAGGAGGTGAGCCTATTGCCATTAACCAGGCACAAATCCTAACTCCGAGCTGCTACTGAGAATTTCATAGAAAAACCCAATAACACTTTTTGCTCGAAGCAGTTGCGCTTGCTTAGAACCACTAGGCAAACGAGGCAGTATCCTAATCACAATAACATTGACGTATAGAACACCATTTTCAAGTTTGACACGTAAAGCCGTCAAATCACTCTTTGGGATTATTAGATGCCCTATAGAAGTATTTTTGACACATTGAGACCGAGATTGGAATTCGAACATACTTATAAATACGCTCATTTGAAATTGGAACTCATATCTCAATCACCGCCTGTCAGTCCGACGGACTGACAGTCTGGTCCCTCTTCTATTTTCAAACCGTGTTTATCTCATTATTCATTTTAGGTAATAAAATGAGGTTGAATATAGTTAAACCAGCCAGTGTCTAAAGGCAGATTTAGACAGAGTCAGTGCACAAGTCAGTTATCGGCGCAAGTGCCCGCGCCTAGACTGACTTCTAAATATTCATATGCGAATTTACAAGTCAGCACTGACTTTCCGCCACTGTACTGACTTGAAATCAATTTATACGGGGTTTTTTTCGGGTCAGCGCTGACTTGTCTCGATTTCGGCGCCAGTCACTGACCCTGTCTAAATCTGCCTTAACAGTAATTATAATCCATTCAGTATAACATAAATAATACCAGCCTATTATTTATCCCACTGCATGGAAAAGGCCTCTTCTCATACAGAAAAGGCACGAGCATTGATTTGGTAATCAATGCTTGGTCAAGGCAGATTGGCGATTTCAGACTTTGATATATTAATAATATGTTCAGGTTTTCTCACGATGTTTTCCTTCACCGATGTCAGTGATGTCCAAGATAACCTTAGAAGTTCTATATAACATTACAAAAATAACGTTACAACGCTATCGTTATTTTAATGTTGGCGCGACCTCCATTATTGCACGATAAATTAGCAAAAAAGGCTATTAACCAAAAAAAACAAAAAGCAATCGTTCGAACCATATAACATAATAACTGCTTTTATTTGGCATTTATTTTTCAAATAGAGAAACGATTCACAACAAAACTTACTTACCTGTAAATAAGTACCATATTCCATCAAAGAAAAGCGTAGAATAGATCCGTAAAGGGCCCGAAAACAAAGGGCGGTAAGTAAGAGATCAATATAATATCCATTACCAACTTAAAGTAGGTAGTTTATGTACCTATGTATTATTGTAACTGTTATAAAGATACACATGTTCAATGTCACATGTTTTTAATGGCCTCAAGTCGATAAAAACCATTAAAATGAAATATACAGGTCGATACGGTAGGCAGGTAGTCGTGATAGCCCAGTGGTTAAGGCTGGCCTCAGATACACGTGGCTTTGAGTTCGCATTTTGCAACAGGGCACTGGCAAGTACCGATGTGTCTTTCCCTATAATTTTATGAGAACTTCATTAAACTGCCTCGTTGGTCTAGTGGTCCTATGCGCGACTGCTACGCTAGAGGTCCCGGGTTCGATTCCCAGGTCGAGCAAAAAGTGTTATTGGGTTTTTTATGAAATTCTCAGTAGCAGCTCGGAGTTTGGATTTGTGCCCGGTTAATGGCAATAGGCTCGCCCGCTATTACATGGGACCTAAATATACCGGCGAACTGTGGGTGTACATTGGTACACCTCTGCCTAACTCTTCGGGGAATACAGGCGTGATGGTATACTACTTCATAAAAACAGCCTGCAGGCTGGTATAATAATATTGATTTTACAAAAAATACATTATCCCTAAACGTAGGAAATTTAATGTAATATAATTTAATTTTGTAACTGCCTCGTTAGCCTAGTGGTCTTAAGAACGACTACCATGCTTGAGGTCTTGGGTTCAATTCCCATGTCGAGCAAAAGTGTTATTGGGTTTGTGGGTGTACAGTACACCTTTGCCTAACCCAGGTAGAGGCGTGATGGTAAGTGTGTGTGATAGTAAAGTTATCTGGGAAAACTTTATGAGCACAGCAGGCTGGATTACTAAGGATTTTACAAAAAAAATGTTGATTGTAGATTATATTTTTATTGTTATACTAGCTTCTGCCTTCGACTTCCTCCGCGTCAAATTTGATATTTTACCCCTTGAGAACCGAATATTAATCCGGGATAAATAGTATTCTATGTGTTATTCCACAATACTATCTATCTCGGTGCCAAATTTCATCCAGATCTGTTCAGCCTTATAAGCGTGAAAGGGTAACAAACAAACATCCATCTATCCCTCTATCCACACAAAATTTTGCATTCATAATATGTATTATAGTAGAATTAGTCACAAATGAGATATTGTCAAAAACTGTTATTAGGCGCCGTTTATCCAATATGGCGGCGCAAGCAGTGAATATACGTAGTGGCAAAGTAGAAATTAAGAAAGAATACATAAAAATCTATTAAATTACCCATTTTCAAAAACTTATAACTCCTAATTTCCAAAACCAAATAACTGAACTACTAGGCTAGCTCTATTGCCTTCACATACGCTAAAAATAAAAATCAGATAGGTACTTGAAAAACGAACAACACGTTCCAACAATCGCATGCATGAACTTAAACAAATTACCTAATCGAAAGTTGAAGAAAAAAATATATCGGCCCCCACAAGTGGCAAGGTTGGGGAAATTACCCCCAGCTCGACACGCCATGGCTGCCCTTGGACGAAACAACCTTGATTTACAAGGTCAAAGGTGCAATTGATCTATTTCTGATGGCCATTCTAACGGGAAAGATTGTTAGAATCCGAAATAATGGCTTATTTCTGTATTTTATGGGGCTTTGTGGCTGAATGGCTGTAAGTGGCAAGGCGTAACGTCTTGATGTTCAAGTTTGTTTTATGTTAAGTAGGTTTGACTGTTGCTTTTTATCGTTGGATCTTTCTACTATTTGAAATGCGAACGTTTGGATGGATTTTTGTTACTCTATTACGCCAGAACGGCTAGACGGATCTAGATGTAATTTGGCACAGAGATGGATTGTAGTGTGAAATAGCACATGAATACTTTTTATTCCGATAACATGGACGGTTCTCGTGGAAAAATATACTTAGCCGGACGAAGTCGAAGGCAAAGCCAGAAGCTAGTATGGATAGAATAGATTTATAACATAATATACCATCACGCCAGTTTTCTTTGAAGGGTTAGGCAGAGATGTATCAATGTACACCCAAAGTTCGCCAGTTTGTTTAAGTTCCGTGTAATAGGAGACGAGTCTATTTCCATGAACCGAGCACAAATTCTAACTCCGAGCTGCTACTGAGAGTTTCATAAAAAACCCAACAACACTTTGCTCGACCTAGGAATCAAAGCCGAGATCTCTAGCGGAGCAGTCGCGCTTAGGATCACTAGGCTAACGAGGGAGTTACTAGGCAGATTAGGCTGGGTTAAAATGATATACTTCCTAAAAAACCAATAGCTAATGCTTAATGGACTAATAATGGATTTCCGATCAAAATAATATCATAAAGTACACAAAAGTACACACAATGCACACACGTTTCATTATTATCGGATACCAAACAACAGTTGATCATTAAAACATTGTTTATTATCATAAAGCTAACTATTATCTTTTGAAATAACCAAATATTTTGATAACCAACACACAAACCAAACGGTTGTATTGGATTCAATGCTGGCCTTAATAAGTTTTGTTATTTTAATAATTATGTTTTTACCAAATTGGTTGTGGGAATGTGGATTTTGCGGACCGCAGCCAATATTTGAAATGGTTGCTTTTAAATCCGCAGTGAATATCGGAAAGTAATTTTCAAAAGATTTATAGTTGGAAGCGCTTTTGTTTTTTTTATCCGACTTCAAAACAGCTATGCTATTCTGCACATCACTTCGAAAGTCATCTCGCAAGTTATCTCGATAGTCACGCTTGCTTTGTAGAAATATCATATCCGATTGAAAAAGCCTAAATACTCACTTACGTCATCACGTGGTGGCACTAGAGTGTCGAACTCACTTATTGTAAGAATACGAAACTAAAATCTCACCGCGGATTCAGAAATAATTTCGCAATTAATTTTTGGAATACCATTATAGGACGAGGATCTCAGTTCGTTTTTTCATTTGTATGTTTGTTACCGTACTCCGTCTTTTGTTAACTGATTTGGATTTTTTCTCTTTATATTAGGAAAGCGTACATATTTCCAATTCCAAATATATTAGCTTCCGCCGGAGACTTTTGGGTCAAAGTTTATGTTATCCTACAAGAACCCTACATTTTTCCAGGATAAAAATACCCTATGTGCTATTCTGGAGTATAATCTATTTCTGTGCCTAATTTCATCCAAATCCGTTTAGCCGTTTAAGCGAGAAAGTGTAACAAACACTCATCCATCTATCCATTCTCACAATCTTTCACATCAATAATATTAGTAGACTTTGCTTGACTACGTACTTCCCAACTCTATTTCACATAAGAATGTACACAATCTTTTATCGAATACATTTCTTAAGTGAAATATGATAAGGCTGACTTTTCAGTAGACATAGGTTGTATACTTCATACTTATACCACAGATTAAATAAGTACTTATACTATAAACGCGAAAGTTAGTAAGCCCTTTCTTATTTTCTTTTTCTTTCTTATAAAAGAAGTTCAAGTCTTTTCATGGTTTAATTGAAATAAATGACGTTGACTGAAAGGAATTACCTGTTAAGCAGACATAGACATTGATCCCGCTTAATATTTGATTATTATATTTGTGTTTTTGTTAGAAAAAGGCGTGGCTTTATGCTAGTCTTTGACAAAAACACAACAAAAACAAAAATTGAACAGTAAATCACATATATAACGTAGTAACTTAATAAAGTGATTAATTGTTCAACTGCCCCGTTGGTGTCGTGGTCGCAAGTGCGACTGCTGTGCAAGGGGTTCCGGGTTCGATTCCCAGGTCGAGCAAAAAGTGTTATTGGTTTACTGTATGAAATTCTCAGTAGCAGCTCGGAGTTTGGATTTGTGCCCGGTTAATGGCAATAGGCTCGCCCCCTATTACATGGGACCTAAATATACCGGCGAACTGTGGGTGTACATTGGTACACCTCTGTACACCTCCCTTAGGGGAATACAGGCGTGATGGTATATAATTATTCAACACCATGAGAAAAATCTCCTAACGCGTTGCGCGAGTGTAGTAAATTTTCTCAACAGTCAAAAAAATCTTCCCACATAAACACGCCTTCACTTAGCCCATTCTAAGCCATTAACCTTTTCACCAAAATTACCCTTATCCGTATTACAAATAACTTCACCAAATAAAAGCTACTTGCCATAAAAATGTAACTTCTCAAGACCGATTCCGCCCACGGCGGCTAATCTTTATGCAGACTAGCCATGTACGCAGGAGATATTATAGTGCACAAGTGTGTGCGCAAACACAGGTGCACTCCCTCTTCCCTAACTCTCATAGCCCGGACGGCAATCCGACACGACCGGAGAGAGATCAGGCGCAGGACCAACAGCTTTACGTGCTTTCCGAGGCACGGGGGTGTCACGCCACCAACTTCCAAACTCCGGGCTCCTACTGAGAAATTCCCAATGGAAAAATCCAATAACACTTTTTGCCCGACCTGGGAATCGAACCCGGGGCCCCTTGCTCAGCAGTCGCGCTTGCGACCACGAGACCAACGGGGCCGTGAAAATATAACAAACAGACAAAGTTCGCCTAACATTTATAACAGGAAGCAAGTTTCTTCGCCGTTCAGAAGAAAATCATGCATAAAATATGAAGAAACAGTGGAAACGGGGCTAAGTTTGCTCTGGCAAGTTTTAAATTACAATGACGTATTGTGTTTGGAGAAGGCAAGTGCGCATCTGGGGGTAGATAGATAGAACATATGGGTATAGAAAGGCATATATCATATAGCTGTTAACTATGCATACTGCTCATCAAACTAAGTAATGTTGAGCGAGAGTGATTGCTGGGCCGCGATATTTGATATTTTTTGTATAACTTTGCGCTTATATGTGTGTGTATGCAGCAGTATAAACATCAAATAGGTTTGTTTAAAAAAAAAACGCAAAACGCTAATAAATCTTTAACCTTCCATATCTCCATCAACATCAACCTTCCATATATCTATCAAAATTCCTAGGTACCTATGGTCTCAAACAAAAACAACATTACAGTTATAGGAACAACATTTATTTATTTAAATGCTTGAAAAACTATAGGTCCTATCGCATTAGGTAGTATCCTCTGCCGGGGCTGCGGGTTGTTCGAAAGAGATACCGCGCCCTCGGAACGCAAAGGGCACATGAAGGAACATAGACGGGTTTTAATCAGTAAAAGTCTGACACTCCCTCCCGGGGGAAGTTTATGATGATTTCGCGTCTTAAAAAAAAAAAAAAATTAGGTAGTATCCTAATCATCCTAAAGCAATAGCCAAGTCTCAACAACATGAAACATGTAACTTTCGATTTCGTTTAGTGTCTTGTAACACCCCTAATAATGATTAACGAATTAAATAAACAGGCAATAATGAGCTCTATGTAATAATATTACCACTATCCAGCAACCATAACAGAATTACAGAGAATCGAGGCAGTCCCAGTTCTGGGAACAGGATATTATAGAATTATAGATAAGAGCTACTTACTTGCTCTCCGTATCCCGGAAAGCACGTAAAGCCGTTAGTCCCGGCTATACTTGGAACATCCCTAGGATGTCTTACAACCAGTCTTACCAAGGGGTATCGTGTTTCCCAGTAACTAGGTTGTGGAGGTCAGATAGGCAGTCGCTCCATGTAAAATACGGATATTTAAATGCATCTGAATAAACTGGAATTTCCCTGTGTAATAAGCATTAAAATATCATGTAGTAATTTAAATTATTTTTACTTTCACACAGTTCTTAGATAAAAGTTCACTCACGGTGTTTTCATTCAACTTTGAATCTTTGAAAAGTGTTCTTGGGTTTTTCTATGAAATTCTCAGTAGCAGCTCGGAGTTTGGATTTGTGCCCGGTTAATGGCAATAGGCTCGCCCCCTATTACATGGGACCTAAATATACCGGCGAACTGTGGGTGTACCCCATTGGTACACCTCTGCCTACATTCCCCGAAGGGTCTTCGGGGAATACAGGCGTGATGGTTTGAATCAGTGCTATTTAAAAAAGAAACTGAGAAAATACACTGAAATAAAAAAAAGCATTTCAATATTATCTTTCCACATTTGGAAAGAATTCGTGTGACAACAATATTTCCAACTGGAAATAAGAAACCTTTAATATTTTACTGTAATTTTCGAAAATTTCACAGAAATAATATTGCTCACGTATTATATTCTTGAAAGCGGAGAAAAAGCTTATAATCTTCACACTCCATTTCCCTTAGCGGAAATTCAAGAGGCTTCATCGCTGCGTGCACACGGCGCAGCGCTGGAAGCCACAATATCTATACATATAATAAAATTGTAGCGATGTCAAAACTGTACATTTAATATTTTTGAGAAAAAGTGATTGCTACGAGGTCGGGGAATGATTCTAATGCCGAAAATACTTTTTTTAGATTTTTTGTCTGTTTGTCTGTTTGTTTGTTAGAGCATCACGCAAATACTGCCCGACAGATTCTGTTCAATTTTTGTATATATATTCCACATAGGCCAAATTTGACCGTAGGCTATAAATTATCACGCTATCTGCTTTGGGGGCTGAGCAATATTGCATTATGTTTTGTTCTCCTGCAGATTACATCGCGTTTATAAAAATACGAGACTAAATATAAGAATGCTTTAGGTAGCTGAGGCTTAAACTACTAAAATAATGACCATAACGCTATACCTTCAAGGAGCTAAGCAATTAATCGTGACAGACTAGAACGGCTATTTTAGAGTATTTCCTATCGAAGCTTGTGGTCTAATGGTTCGATGACCGCCTTACAAGTCGCTGGGTTTGAGTTCGAACCCCAAAAACTGTTTTACTTTTTGTGATTTTTTAAATACATTTTTAATGCTAGAACATTTCCAAACTTTAATAAAATTGAAGTATGCATTCTTCCGCCATAACATTTTGCTTTGTTATTTTTCAAATATTTTATTATTTCTGCAAAAAATAATGTCTATACAATCATAGTTTCATATAAACAATATTGAAGTCAAAATTATTCATTTATCAAAATCAAAAAAAAATAAATAAACAAACTGATAGGTGTGGGAACGATAGTAGAGCGGAATATATACGTAAAAAAAAAATCTGTCTGTTTGACTCTTGAAATTAAATTTTGACAAAATAGTCTTTAAATGTCGGGCAACACATGGCTGTATTTTATAACGCGATGAACGCGATTGAATTATTTTCGCATCGATGATCTCCCTAACAATAATTTACACCAGTTCAGACATGTACAGTACCTTCTAGATACATCACTGAGTTCACTACCGGGAAGCAAGTACTCTGGCAGCTTCAAGTAGTCATGAGGTGGTGGCTGTCTTCCTTCCCACAATCTACTTCTCTATTTGGGTGGTGGGTTTTGTAATAAATAGTGAGGCTATTTGGGTATTTGTAACAAATAATGGAGTTAGGAAGGTAAGCATTATTGCATTATGTTTATTGTCCGTAAAGATTTTACCACGGAACTGTTATAAAATACATAAAATATTGAAGATTTTTAACATAATATATTTATCCTATGAAATAAAAATCATCAAGTCATAGCCACAAGAAGTTAAGCAGTTAATTGTGTAATAGAATTCAATACAAGACCGATTCTGGCCACGACGGCTAATCTTAAAGCAGACTAACCAATGCAGGAAATATTAAAATGCACGAGTATGTGAGTAAACGCTCCCTCTTTCCTAACTCTCATAGTCCGACGTGTCGGCAATCCGACACAATAGGGGAGAGATCAGGCGCAGGACCAACGGCTTTACGTGCTTTCCGATACACGTGAGTGTCACACCACCAACGGCCGTACTCCGGGCTGTTCCTGAGAAATTCGTAATGAAAAAACCCATTACCCCACGATCAACAGTTTTGTTTGCCACCACGAGACCAACGGAGCAGTTCAAATATGACATGTATGGGAATAGTTACTTTTAGTTAATTGTTACGTAACTAAAGTGAATAGTTTCGCTGTTTAATGAAAACCATGTAAAATATTTTGTGTGGGTTCAATTCCAATCAATTGTTACTTTTTGTTATTATTTTAATAGGTTTTTGTTTTGATGCAGTATGATTTCAATATATTATAAAAAAGCAGGTTTAGGCGGGTTTCGTTTATTCCCTTACATAACTTAAAAAATATTCATGGTTCGACTGAAGAGGAATAATTCTTTTAGCTATAGCTACGCTAAGAATATTTTTCGTAAGTAAAAAACGGCGCCTCAGACTATTTCAAGAGTTACCAAGTTATATCGATAGTAGGATCGCCGCAACATCATGATGCTCTGACGCAGGTATTCTCCGGACATGTTGACATGAGACATGAGGACACGCCAGAGTGATATCATTGTGAGGATCATCCGGTGGACACGGTGAAGCATAAGGTAAAGGTCTCCCCTGCTTTGGCGGAACACCGCCGTGTCTTCATAGAGGCGATCGACAGCAACGGGCCTGCGGTCGACTAGCGTTGGGTGGCCGTCCGATCAGAACCATACCCGTGCCGACGTCGCGTTGTATTTCACACACGTCTCAAAGATATAATATCAGCACAGAAGACGGGGCCCGCTAGGGCCAGTGCCTGCCACGGTTGCGGAATTTGTTCGAAAGACTCACCGCGGCTCTGGAACGCGATGGGCATTAGGAGAAAATGGATGGATTTTAGTCAGTAAGAGTCTGACACTCCCTTCCGCCAGAACGGAAAAACTCATATGACGATTTTTCATCATTAAAAAAGAAGTATCATCGCACCGTGGGCCTACCAACCTCGATACTTCATACAAGTGTCGTACGATTTATCTGCAAACGTTATGTGTGCAATAAGTACTATACTGTCAGGGCTGCGCTACGCTACGAAAAAAGCATACTTCTATTCCAATATCTAAACAGAAATAAATTAGCTACAACAGGAAGTGTACCAAAATTAATTAAACCTATACGTATATAAAAAATGACTCTCAGAGTTCAAGCTTTCACGATACATGTAGAATAATGCATCAATCATTAATCATGCATCGCATGCAGAATTTCTTCTAATAGGTAGGTACTGTCAACAGACCATATTCAGCATGCTTAAAAATGAACTTCAAAATGAAAATGAAGGTTACCTATTACCATCATTCTGCAATAGATGAAAGGTATTTTGAGAGGTAAAACTTTGCTTAGCCTTTTAATAAGTCATATGCTTACTGTTTTTTGCCCATACTTTTTCCCAACAACATAATTATTATTAACTTGGTTATAACATGAAGTTCAGATTTAGTTGGCAGTTACTCTGATTACAAGATTCATTTCTACGGTTTTGATACTAGACAGATCGAAGCTACGATGTAAGTGTTAAAGCAGAACCTATTAAAAACTGTTTTTCAACGGTTAGGTTAGTTGAAAAACAGTTTTTAATAAAACTGTTTTTGAACGGTTAGAGAAAGAAAAACAAGTAAATTTTGACACCACATCACAGTATTTTCGAAAGGAATAGCAAAGCCATATCATATACCCTCCGCATAAATATGTTTTAATCCCAGGTATGGCGCAAGCTCATTACCAACCGGACAAAAAATCAGACTCCGGGCGTCTACTGACTAATTTCTAAAACCCACAGTCGTAACTATTATTAACCTTAGAAACCATTTGACAGTTGGAAGACTATGAAAATATAGTATTCAATCCTTAATTGGTTAAGTAACACTAAGGCTGACGTGAGCGAAGCCGCGGGCAACAGCTAGTTTAATAATAACATTGTGGAATTAAAAGACAGCCAAGGTATAATAAGAGTCGCTAGCTATGGTTATATAGCTAGTGACTTGTTGTACTTGTTTTATCAGGAAATATTAAAGATAAAGATTAGCAATTTTAGTAGGTAGTAGTGCTCTTTGTGAAGAAGCTCGTCCGGGGAAGTACGGCCACCATACCTATTTCTGCCGCAAAGCAGCGATGATGTGTACCGGTTTGAAGGGTGTGGGTGACGGTGTAATTACAGGCACATGAGACATTTCATCTTTGTCTCTGGGATGGCATCGCATTTGCAAGGCCTCTGGTTTTGTAGATGTCTATAGGCAGCGGTGACCACTTTACTCTAGGTGGGCCGCCGGCTTGTTTGCCATCCAACGATATTTAAAAAAAAAGCTTGTGCCTTAGTTACTATTTATTATATGCAAGCTTATGCGAGGTCTGCGAGCCATCACGCCTGTATTCCACGAAGGGTAAGGCAGAGGTGTACCAATGTATACCCACAGTTCACCGGCATGTTTAGGTTAATAACGCTTTGCTCGACCTGGGAATCGAGCTAGAAGGACAGAATGCTAGCGTAGCAGTGTTAGGACCACTAGGCTAACGAGATAGTTAAAACAGTATACGTCAACCAATTAGTGCAGCTTACACGCGCTTGACAATTTGTCCATTAATTTGTCGTTTGACAAACCGGGGGCACAATCCAACGGCAGATGTCAGCAACGTCAAAGAAATTGTGACGTCACGACTTGAATGTAACGGAAGCCAAATGCGTCGGTGGCTCTGCAAACATTCGACACAACTGTAACTGAAAGTTGCCTTAAACGATTTTGAAGGTGGAATTTTTCGTTCAATTTTCAATTTGTGGAGAAAAGTTTTAAAACATTTTCGTCGATTCGATGTTACGTGATTTTCGTCGTGGCGTTTTTGCGAAGGCGTGATTTCGAAGTTTGAGGAATCGTTTTATTTTTATTTTTATACGATTTATTGACTTTTCGACGATGCTGTCTAAGCAATTATATATAGTAAGGTTTATATTAATATAAAGAAATGTCTTAATAATCAAATCGATTAAACTAACGGTCGGCAGAAATACGTGGAGAAAATCTTTTTTGGTATATTATTTCCTGTTCATTACATTAGTGACGTCAAGACATTAACTGATAATGTCTTAATGATGGTAGTGAAAGCACCGCTGCAATCACCTCGAAAATCCAGCTGTTACTGCCAACATGCCGCCAGCAAGCCGTCAACTTTTTTCGGTGAGCAGCTACATTGAGAAGCCTACACCCAGCTAGAGAGTACCAACGATAGGCTGCAGATGATGAATTGGTTGGAAAATGACATAACAATGACAACCGACTAAAATAATGTTTATAATTTAATTAATAAAACTTAAACACAAAACTTTTGCATTCTAATTAAATTACGAAGTAAATGTCCAATTACTAAAAAAAATAAAAAAAAAAGGAAAAAATGTAGCTTATAATAAAAAAACTCGTCTGCGTCACAGCCAATGAGCAGATGCTCAAAAGGCTGGCAGCTGATTCTGTGGCCCAAGGAATTGCCAGCCTTTTGGTGACGTGAAGAGTCGACCACTCGCTTGCCGATGTCCGGAAAAACTCGATAAGCGTTCCGACTCCATAGCCCTGGGGCTATGGAGTCGGAACGCTTATCGAGTTTTTAGCCAGTTTTTTTATAGTCTAGTTGTTTGAGCCGTTTGGGGTTGAAACACTAGTGTTTCAACCCCAAACGGCTCAAACATAGAGCTTCCAAGAAGGAAGATTTGGTTTAATTAGCTTTATTTTCGTAATTATAACATCAGTATCACAATAGCCTTCAAACCGTTTTTAAACAAAGACATTCATTTACTAAAACTGCCAATTGAGTTAATTAAAGGTCAAAGCTTCGCACAAACAAAATAAATACAGCGTCGGTTAGTGGTCCCTTGTTATCCATTGCTATGTAACCGCCAATTATTTCTCCGACGATTCGATTGGATAGTGGACGAGCTCTATTTCACGTAGAATTGTGAATTTAATTCCGGTGCGAGGGTGAAATGTTTGATTTCAATTCAACGTCATATTAAGTAAAAAAGAAAACTTGATATAAAAAAAGACATATTTCAAAAAGTAAAAAGTGGAAAATAAGTTTAGTTTTGGGAGGCGGCGGTTTTAGTTATTTGTTGTTGTTTTGTATAAGGGGATGTCTTTTTGTAATTTTATTTTTTCGTATCTACTTTTTATCATCCACATCTATGAAGAAACGGTAACACCACATACATTAACAAGATAAATACGACTGAAAAGTTACAAGAAAGCAAAATACGCAATTTCGTTTACTTGGATGACATTATATATTTCAGTTACTTTGATTTAAAATGAAGCTATTGAACTAATATGAATAAAATATCTATGGGACCACTTCGAATTAAGAAATTTTGGCTTATTCTACTTAATATTATAAATGCGGAAGTTCGTGAGGATGGATGAATGGATGGATGTTTGTTACTCTTTCACGACGACGGAAAAAAATTACGGTTCCCGTGTGATGATATATCTTCACCAGTTTTTTTTTTTAAGCTAGTCCCTCTATAGATGTCGTAGTTATACCCGAAAACACAGATAACCTTCACTTTTTTAAAGTTGGCTAAAAAACCGACCAAGTATACAAGCTGAGAATATTATTATTAATCATGTCTCTCAGAAACAGTAGAAGTAATCAGAGCTGCAATAAAGACAAGCGCTAGCGTCTAACGATCCTTAACTATGTTCTAAGTACACAATTAGCTTGTTATTGTATGTATTATTACTTTAATTACACACACACGTTCTGGCTCAGACGGCCTCTTAGAAGGAGTAATTAGTGACCTGCTGTGATTTTCTGTAACCCTAGTACTCTTCTCCAGACCGATTTTGCTCAACATACCATCACGCCTTTGTTCCCCGAAGGGTTAGGCAGAGGTATGCCAATGTGCACCCACCCACAGTTTGCCGATCGGTATGTTTGGGTCCCACGTAACAGAGGGCGATCCTATTGCCATTAACCGGTAACAAATCCTAACTCCGAGCTAGTACTGAGAATTTCATAGAAAAACCCAACAACACTGCTCGACCTGGTAATCGTACCCAAGGCCTCTAGCGTTATATAGAAATATAAATATATTTAGTATTACCAAAAATTTACATAATTATAATTCTAGCTCGTGAACTCTACACTAGACCTACCCTGTCTCGTGGAATCCTTGCGAGTTTTACACAATTTGTGATATCGGGGTCGATATTGTATTGTGAAGTATATGGCCATTTAACATCACGCTATGGCCCCTGGGACCGGAACAGTAGCAAAAACAAACTTCTGATTTAATGAAAACCCATCAACCAAGAGTAATAATTTCCTTTTTTGAAAAACCTTGAATTAAAACAGAAAAGCGCTGATAAAAAAATCTCGTTAAAAACCATTGTACAATGTACGATTCAATTAAAGAAAAAGTCAAATGACTGTGATTTAAATTAAAATGGCTGTAATAGGCTCAATTAAGTGCCTTTGTGGAGCCACAATTTTAATTTTCATATCCTTTATTCCAATTGACTAACTTTTGCACGTGGCTTTGTTTCCCATAATATGTTTCATCACGTTGGTACTCCAGGCTGTCACTGAAACCGTGTCGAAGGCGCGTTCGTGTTCCACGCGCGCCTCAAAGAGATGTCAGCAAACTTGGATGGGGCCACTGAGGGCCGATGCCTGCCGGGGCTGCGGGTTGTTCGAAAGAGATACGGGCCCTCGGAACTCAAAGGGCACATGAAGGAACATAAACGGGTTTTAGTCAGTAAAAGTCTGACACTCCGTCCCGCCTCGCCCAGGGCGGGGGAAGTTATTTGATGATTACCCGTCTTAAAAAAAAAAAAGGCTGGCACTGAAACAGTTCGAATCCGAAATCATAATAGAGATATATATAATGGTGTAGGGTACTAGGCAGTGAAACTTACATAAAATATATAATGCTAACAAATTTCCTACGGGAGCGAGCGGGGATCGTGGACGATCAGTCAAAACTCATATGTCTACTGACAGACGCGCCTGACGGATGCGCGCGCCGCGTGCGGGAGCCCGCATGCGCGGCTCGCGCTTTACATGTACAACCGCGTGTGTTAATGTGTGTGTGTCATAGTCTCCCCCTCTAACCCCAACGAACGTCCTCGCGTTTGGGTTAGCTTCTACGAG
The DNA here is from genome assembly GCA_932526535.1 of Caradrina clavipalpis. NCBI lineage: Eukaryota > Metazoa > Arthropoda > Insecta > Lepidoptera > Noctuidae > Caradrina > Caradrina clavipalpis. The sequence goes on from OW052110.1 coordinate 9,217,986, forward strand.
GCCTCCCTCTCTTACGCTTCTCCTGTACTGGAGCTTGGATGCGACCGACGAAGGGAGTCAGTACCGAGGCATGATATTTCCCAAGCCTCGTAGCGTCACTGAGGCGCTCAAGAATATATGAGGTGGGACTAACTACAGCCTGGATTTTATATGGCCCATCACGGCGAGGTATGAACTTCGACGTCTGCCCTCTGCTGGTGTCATTAGCCCCTTGGGTTTTCAAGAGCACAAGGTCACCAAGTTTATAGTCAGGGGCGGGCCGACGATGTTCATCGGTATACTTCTTATGTGCCGCCTGGGTACTCTCATAGGTATCACGAGCGTCTATGAGTACCGATGAAATCTTTTTAAGATAATTGGTGATGTCACCTACATATTTATCATTCTCGATAATAACGCGCATCTCTGACACGACATCAGCTGGCGCGCGTATTTCTCGCGCGAAGTTTAAGTAAGCGGGTGAGTAGCCCGTACCTGACGTGATCGCCGAGTTCATGGCAAAGCGGACCGCGGGTAAGTGGACATCCCAGGTATCATGGTCTTTACCTACTAGTATTGCCAGTTGTGGCTTGAGGTCTCGGTTCTTACGTTCAACCGGGTTCGCCTCGGGATGGTAAAATGAAGTAAGAGATTGTGTAATTCCCATCGCGTGGCAGGTTTGCTGCATTACCTCACTTATGAACTGGACACCGTTGTCACTAACAAGACGCCTGGGAACTCCGAACCGCAAGTATACTTCTGATACAAGTACCTTTGCGCATTCCTCACTCGTAGCTGAAGCAAGGGTGAACAGCTCCACCCAGCGCGTGCAGGTGTCCTCGACTATTAGGATCCATTTGTGTCCATTTGCTGTTTCAGGTAGGGGACCGAACAGGTCCACGGCTAACACCTCAAACCGGCGTGTAGAAGCGGGCGTTTGCAGTAATCCAGCTGGTTTCCTGGTATCTGCCTTATATCGCTGGCAAGCCACACAATTCTTTACATATTGTGTAATGTAAGAACGCATTCCCGGCCAGTAGTATTTACCGACCAAGCGTTGCAGTGTACGTTCCGCGCCCATGTGACCAGCGGTGGGTGCATCATGGTATTCGGCCAATACTTTAGCGCGTTCTTGTTCTGGGACAACCAGGCTTGCGTCGTCGTCCTCCTCGTTCTCAGGACAATATCTATACAATACGCCTTCGGAAAGCACGTATCCTTTGTTTGCCCATGCTCTCCCCCTAGAGGGATCGTCGGCTTCTAGATCCTCGACGATCTTACCGACCTCAGGGTCCTTTGCTTGATTCTCGCGCAGGTCCTTCAGACTGCGAGAAGGCACGTCCACCGCAGCAGAACACAGGTCGCAATCGGCGTCTTCGGCGCATGGGGGACGCGACAGCATGTCGGCTATAACATTGGCCTTACCTGGCGTGTATTCGATTTTTAGGTTATACTCCTGAAGGCACAGGGCCCACCTTGCTAGGCGCCCGCTCGGAGATTTCAAACTCATCAGCCATCTAAGCGGCTGGTGGTCTGACCTGATCAAGACTTCAGAGCCATCTATGTACCCCCTGAACTTGGAGACTGCCCATACAACGGCTAGAGCTTCCCTCTCCGTCGTGCTGTAGTTTTTCTCAGCCGCAGTCAAAAGGCGGCTGGCATATTCTATTGGGCGCTCGTCGGTCCCCTCCCCCTGGAGAAGAACCGCTCCAAGAGCGTATCCACTGCTATCAGTTCTGAGGACGAAGGGCAACGTCGCATCAGCTTGACGCAGGATTGGCGCCGATACTAGCAGTTGCTTGATCTTTTCGAAAGCTGTCTGCTGCTCTGGGCCCCATTTCCATGTACTTGCTTTCTTTAACAGTGTTGTCAATGGCTTTGCGACCTCTGCGTAATCAGGGACAAAGCGCCTGAACCAGCTAGAGGTCTGCAGGAAACATTTCAGGTGCTTTACGTTACGAGGCGGCGGCATATCTGCGATCGCTGCGGTCTTTCCTGGGTCGACGTGAATACCACCTGGTAAGATAATGTGACCTAAGAACTTTACCGAATCCCTCGCAAAGTGACTCTTCTCGCGGTTCACTCGCAGGTTAAACAAGGCGAGTCGATCGAACACTGAGGTGAGGTCGGCGATGTGCTTCTCAAAGGTCTCAGACAATACCAACATGTCATCCAAATACGCTAGCAAAGTGGTACCTGGCAAGTTCGACTTGAACCTGTCGATCAACCTTTGGAACGTAGCGCCTGAGTTACGTAAGCCCATCGGCATGCGTTTAAATCTGTAAGTGCCGAGCGGTGTCGTGAATGCAGTCTTATCCCTATCATTGGGGTCGACTTTCACTTGAAAATAGCCAGCTCGGAGGTCGAGGGTAGTCATGTACTTCGCGGATTTTGCGTCGTGAAGAATGTCCTCGATTCTTGGAAGAGGGTACTTGTCAGGCTCGGTGATAGCATTGAGTTTGCGGTAGTCAATACAAAGTCTGAGGCTACCATCCTTCTTCTTAACAAGTACAACATTCGCTGCCCACGGCGACTCGCTTTCTTCGATGACGTCAGAGTTGACAAGTTTGTGCAACTCCTTCTCGAGTGCCTCTCTCTTGAGCGGCGACAATCTATACGGCGGTGAAGCCAAAGGTTCCTGTGTCTTCTTTACCTTAATGCTATGAACGGCGAAATCTGTAGGTGGTCCATCCGAATCGAATTGAGCGACTCTGCCCTTCAAGAACTCGTTGAGTGCGGCTCTATGCTCCGGTGATAAACTCATACCTTCTTCGTGACGCAGCGATACATCGCAAACCTCTGCTTGCATCACAGCCGCGCTGTTCAATATGTAAGATTTTAAAAAAGGGAACTGGTTACCTGGATTACTCGCAAAGTGCCATGACTCCTGGGCTATGTCTAAGACAATAGCTGCGTTCGCAATGAAATCACGGCCTAATAGTGTCCTGGTGTTGTCACCAGAAAATATCATAAATTCGGTGTCAACTCTCGTACTATTTAGGATGACAGGAACGGTGGCGAACTTCACCGTCTTCCTATGACACGAGCCATCAGCGAACCCGACGTTACGTTCGGCTTCCTGGAATCGAACGCCGTTATTCGCTAATATGGAATATAATAAAGGGCTAGCCACACTGTGCGTAGCCCCAGTATCGACTATCGCCACACCATCTTTACCGAATACGCGTATTGATATCAAAGGTTGTGACATCGACGTCGCAAAAAAATCGCCTATGATGTTAAAATCAGAAGGATTCGCGGGCGCAGGTTGCATCGAGCAAGTTTCACACTTCGACTTCACTACCCCTGGCCGGCCGCATCCATAACACCGTAATGGGTTACTACCCGTACTGTCACTAGAATCCACTTTACTAGTTGTATTATATCTATCGACTTTGTTGGCCTTACGACATTCGTTGGTGGTGTGACCATTTGTTTTGCAAAACGAGCATTTGAAACGATTGCGTGTCGAGGTTTCGTTCGAGTTAGAGGTGAGTTTGGAACTTATGGTTGCGTTCGGACTCGTAGTACCGCGCTCGGGTGCGGTAGGTACATTCGAGTTGTGATCCGCGGAAATATTCGGTGTTTTTAATTCTGCTATTGAATCTTCCACGAGTCTCGCTCTCTCTAACAAGTTATCTACATTGGAAACGTTGTCTCGCGACAATCGTTTCCGCACTCGCCGATGTAACAAACCGTATATAATATCGACTAACATTACACTAGGAACAGTATAAGGTAAACGTACTAGCTGTGAGCGTAACTTAGATACGAACATTTCAGCCCGTTCACATTCACCTTGTTCTCGCGCAAAAACCTCGCGTAAAATCCTATACGCTGGCTTTTGCACGCCGTATGCGGCGCGCAGGCGCGCGAGCGCGTCCGGCCATGAGCCGACGCCGGCTCGGGCGCCGCGCCACCACACCGCTGCGTCGCCGATCAGCAACATGGAGAGGCCGCGTAGCGCGTGCTCGTCGGACACGTCAGCGCACTCCTTATAAACATCAACCGCGTCGATGAACGCCTCCAGTGCCTCGGGGTCGCGTGACTGCCCGTCGAACCTCGCGGTGCACTTTGAGAAGTTACCGCCGGAGGTCACGGGCGCGTTCGCCGTGGGCGATGCCGCCGATGTCGACGCGACTGGAGATGACTGGTGGTCATTATGTAGAGACCTTAAGGTTTCCACTAAGGTGCGATTGGTCTCCGCCTGCATCCTGGCGAACGACTCCATCATAGTAGACAGCAGCCGCTCGGTATTGAGCGCTGCGGCGGGTGCGCCGGTGCGGGCCCCGCCGAGCGCGTGATCGAGGGCGGCACCCTCCTGGGTGCGCATCTCCTCGTCCTCGTCGGATGTGTCGCGTGCACGGGTGGCAGCGGCGCCGACACAGGCGCTCGCCTCCACCACGGAGTCGTCGTCCGCGTCGGAGTAGCCATCACTTACTTGCTCGTCCGCCTTGCGGCCGATTGCTGCTCTTGACCGAGTGATTCGTGGCATCATAACGTCTATGTTTTCACTGATTTTGTATCTACTACACTTTCACGGGTTCGTTTTTCAGTTTTTAAGAAAAAAACATGGCCGCGAATTGGGCGCCACTATAATGGTGTAGGGTACTAGGCAGTGAAACTTACATAAAATATATAATGCTAACAAATTTCCTACGGGAGCGAGCGGGGATCGTGGACGATCAGTCAAAACTCATATGTCTACTGACAGACGCGCCTGACGGATGCGCGCGCCGCGTGCGGGAGCCCGCATGCGCGGCTCGCGCTTTACATGTACAACCGCGTGTGTTAATGTGTGTGTGTCATATATACCTATAAAGAATCCCTTAGGTTCTAAATACATACATACGTAAACTCACGCCTTTTTTCCATGGGGTTAGGCAGAAACCAGAGAAGGCCACCTGCTACGATCCTTACATATTCCTTTCGCCTCGTCCACGTTCATACATCTGGTCATACAAGCACGCCGATTACGAGTGTTAGGTTAGGTCCTAAATGCATAAAGAAATACCAAAAAACGTGTCATAATCGCCATTTTAAGCATCAGTTATCGATTGAAATGAATTTCATGTTAGTATAAAGTGCGTCGCAGCGCAATAGCACGCGCTGCGACGCATTATGTGAACGCCATTTTGTAAAATTATTTGTTAGTCAATGATTAATAGTTACAAAAAAAAAAACCAAGTGGGATTCGATACTAGACACTTACTAATGTAACTTTTTCAATTCATATGTAGGTACTTTCTTTGTGTATCTTGGACAACACTAACATCGGAAGGAAAACATCGTGAAGGAACCTAGACTTAAAATTGATACTATTAAGCCTAAAATCACTAATCCGCTTTAAGCAAGCGTGGTAATCAATAATAATAATATACCATTTATTTCAGGCAACAAAGACCCATAACATAACCTTACAGACTATCATACATATTTATAAAAAATTACACAAACATATATAAACTATTTAATACGAAGTGACATCGTCGAATTGCGCTGCGTGGTGTTGCGTAACCTTCCGTGGAATCTCCGAATCATGACACCCTTCGGGCAAAAATCTACTTTAAAATCAATCAATGGTCGTGCCTTTTCTGTTTGACATTTATTGTCCCACTGCAGGGCCTACCTTACCGTGTCGACGGCGCGTTCATGTTCCACGCGCGCCTTAAAGAGATGTCAGCAAACTTGGATGGGGCCACTGAGGGCCGATGCCTGCCGGCGCTGCGGGTTGTTCGAAAGAGATACCGCGCCCCCGGAACGCAAAGGGCACATGAAGGAACATAGACGGGTTTTAGTCAGTAAAAGTCTGACACTCCCTCCCGCCCCGCCCAGGGCGGGGGAAGTTACTTGATGATTTCCCGTCTTTAAAAAAAATAATAATAATAAATGGCCTACCTTTTCTTACCCTACCCTGCAGTGGGACAATAAAAGGCAAATACTATTAAAAAACTGTATGCTTCCATTACTCAAACGAACATTCTGCCAACCTAGTTTCCATTCACCAACAAAACCTTCATTCCTTCAACTTCTTAGTAATTAGTAGCGCTAATTAGGACCACCCATTATCATTATCTGAATGTCTCGGTAACTTTACTTAGAGTGCTATTACGAACAGAGAGATAGGTAGCTACCCTTTATTACCTCTTTAAAAGCCTTCTAGGTAGCTCTGCATTTTATTGCTAGTAAAGATTTTAGTTTGATACCTGACTGGCTGAATTTTGAATTCAATAGACCATTTGCAACCAATTTTAATAATGGTGTATTAAAAATGGTTGCAAGTCGTCCTTTTTTATAAGATACCATTGTTTTTAGATTTCGTGAATACGATATAACTTGAAAAAAAAGGAAGAGAGAAAAAAGAAAGAAGAATTGGGGAATCGCTCGATGCGGGCAGCGCGTTCATTATGCATGATGATACTAATGTGTTTATCATATAAAATTAAACCGTAATTATTTTCTATTCATGATTACTTTCATATTTTATTTGATTTAGAAGTCAGAGTCGGCCAGTACAATATTTAATTTAAGGCCATCATCATTTTCCTGCCCTTATCCCATGTTACTTCGGGTTGGCGCAACACATTTTCTTCTTCCATTTCGTCCTGTCAACCGTCTTGATATCACTTTCTTATTATTCCTCACACAATCTATCTTTCCTTTAGCTTCCGTCGCCGCCTTCTTCCATGTTTAACAAACCATTCACAACAAAACAAAAAAGACATTATAAAAAAGCATTCAGAAAGAAAAAATGTCCTACTTACCAACACAGTAATACTAGGGTTATTTTAAGCATGAGATTAATTGCTACAAAACAGACAGACCGAAATCTTTTAGCCTTTTGGAGCGTGACAAATTATTCGCAACTTTTAAAACCCATTACTTCACCCAACTCATTCAAAATTGCTAGCACCTGCCACCCTGCTCAGAATCAGAAAAGAAAAATTATCAAAAAGAAATTATAGCATATTTCACTCAAAAAGATCCCATTTCCATAATCCGAAAAACGGGCAAGTGTAAGTTGGACTCGCACAGGATGGGTTCTGCATCACTTTAGAAGTACAACACTACATACTCGTATTTTTGAGACTACGTGTCATGGTTCGAAAGATACAGACCAGTGACATATAAAAGGACAGCAAAGTTTTAGCACCTTAAATAAGTATTATTAGACGGGAGTGTCACTGGAGTGGGACGGAAGTGGGACTGCCCCGTTGGTCCCGTGGTCGCGATGCTGAGCAAGGGGTTCCGGGTTCGATTCCCAGGTTGGGCAAAAAGTGGTATTGGGTTTTTCCATTAGGAATTTCTCAGTAGCAGCCCGGAGTTTGGAAGTTCGTGGTGTGATACCCCCGTGCCTCGGAAAGCACGTTAAGCCGTTGGTCCCGTCTGTCAATTCGTAGATCTTTGACAGTCGTGACGGATAGTCAGAAGCCAAGAAGTCTGACAACCAGTCTAACCAAGAGGTATCGTGTTGCCCAGTTACTGGGTTGTGGAGGTCAGATAGGCAGTCGCTTCATGTCAAACACTGGTATTCAGCTGCATCCGGTTAGACTGGAAGCCGACCCCAACGCAGTTGGGAAAAAAGGCTAAGCAGATGATGATGAGACGGGAGTGTCAGACTCTTACTAACTAAAACTCAACCGTGTTCCTCCTTATGCCCTTTGTGGCCCAGAGCCGCGGTAACTCCATCAAACAAATGTCGCAGCCCTGCCAGGCACTGGCCCTATTGGGCCCCGTCTACTATAAAGGGCAGACCCCTAAAAACCAATTCTTAGAACCGAACTTATTGTAACATTTTGTGGGTCGCCATTTTGGGTAGAATCGCGAGAATTACCAAGTTTGTTTAAAAAGTTACGAGCGAAGTTTGCCCCAGCCAATGACGTCACGATCGGCGAACAAATACGAATAATTAAAGGGAATTACGGTTCCACTGTTGTATTGTTGGAGGAGTTTGAAACAATGGCTGGTTTTAGGTTAACTTATACATATAAATAGCGTCTGTATTTCCGCTTGTGACTTAGAACAATGGTAAGGTGGCAAACAATTATTTTTAAGAGAACATTTCTTTAGACTCTTTCAGCGATTTTTGGTAGAGGCAAAATTTATGGGTTTATGTCCCCGACATACTATTATGACGTGATGCGACAGGTTGGCAATGCAGCGTTTATATTTTAATTTCTATCGGCAGTCTCTTTGATTACCAATTTTATTTTGTTTGAATGAGTTTTTATGTAATTTCCAAATTCGAAATTTCAGTCTATGTGAAGGGGGACTACACTTGTGTTTGTGCACACACTTGTACACAATCCTACGTACTTGGTTATTCTCTATTGTCTGTTTATCGTGATTGAAAATTCGGGCGGGAGAATACCTTGTAGGTACAACTGCTGTAATACAGAGTTGTACGTTTATTACATTTTATTTTTACATTAAAATTCAAAATATATGTACGAAAATTAAAACGTTAGAGGTTATATTTATTTTAAAGGACAGGGCTTTGTGCGTGCTGATAAGTGCACTAGCTCTATTAATAACTTTTAAATATTTTCCAACAAAAATTCAAAAATAAAGTATCAAGATTAGCCACAAAAACGTAGACACGATCCTAACTTTCGCGATAACAATATAAAATTAGTATCCAAATAGGTATCTTAACATTCTTCAAATTAAACTTACACAATTAATAGTTTGATAGCTCAAAACCAAAAGTTCGTTAATTACAAAGAGATAATTTCTAAAGCGCACAAAAAAGATTTATCATCGAAACTTTTAAACGACTTAAAGCATAGTTCATGCAACCTTTAATTCAAGTTTCAATTAGACTTGGAAAAATATTTTATTCAGTCATTGGACTTAAGTATAATATATGCATAGCCGCTATGCCCTTGTCTGCATTTCTGAGAAAAATCAATAAGTTGTGGTGTTATTTCAAAGCCATGAAGTCAGCCATGTTTAATAACTTTGACGTTTTTCATGGCTAATGGTTTCAAGACACGGCAGTTATAATAATATTATCAGTCTATTATTGTCCATGTCTATTGTTGTGCAGGGCAAAGACCTCTTCTCGTGCAGAAAGTCAGTTTTAACTTTGACTTTTACATACGTACATAAACTCACGACTCTTTCCTATGGGGATAGGCTCCCCTCCCGGTGTTGCCACTCACACCTGCCATATAAATTCCGTTTACATTTATTTAAATTAAACCATGCACGTTTGAATGGTCAAAAAGGCTGTCAGTTGAAGGAGTTCCTTGTTCCAAAACGTAAAATACAGAGAAGGCATGAACATTGATCACCACCTTTTCTCATTACTCGTCTCTTTCTTATCTTTTTCTTTATTCTCACTTTTTTTTTGTCATAAACTTCTATCTATCTATATGTTTGCCTAATCTTTTCCCAACTATGTTAGGGTCGGCTTCCTGTCTTACCATATACACAGAATACCAATGTTTTACATAAGGCGACTGTCTATCTGACGTCCACTACCCAGTTACTGGGCAAACACGATACCTCTTAGTAAGACTGGTTGTCAGACTTCCCGGCCTCCGTCGACTGTCAAAGGTCTACGAATGACAGCCGGAAACAACGGCTTTAGACATCCGCTATTTAATTCAGCAAATTTATTGTTTGTAAAATAATAGTAAAAAAAGCCAATTATAAGTAGTACAGTCATGTAAGCCATCTATCTTTTCTTTTATTTACCACATTTCTTATATTCTATATTCGCCTCCATATTACAGACACGAAAAACATCATATTGATATATACCTAATTTCGGATTCGCAACCTTCTGCGTGACTGTGTGTCCATAAACCTCAAGGTTGTAACTTTCCAAAACACGAAGCAAACAAAAATGTTTGGAAACAAATAAAGAAAAAAGTATTACTCTTTGTTGACGTTCGAAAATTGTTTCTATTTTTAGCCGATTTTGATTTATAGTCGAGTGTCTTAAGCTTTAGATACAGCGGTACCCACCTGGGGTTTATCAGTTTTACTTAATCTTCAGATGGCAAATAAACCGATGGCCTGCCTGATGGTAGGTGGTCACCGCTGCCTATAGAAATCTGCAATACTAGAGGCCTTGCAATTGCGTTGCCATCCCAAAGACAAAGTTGATATGACTCAAGTGCTAGTAATTACACCGGCACCCAATACCCTTCTAACCGGAACACAACAACGCTGATTTGCGGCTAAAATAGAAGAGCTCTTCTATTTTATCACTAAACCTAAACTAATTAATCTCATTAAGATTTAAGTCATCAAAGTCAACACAAGCGAGGGTGAAGAATGTTCTGTGTAGGCTCATTAATATGCAGCCTTTGAGTTCAAGGACGGAGCTCCAAGCATTTCACCAGTATACATAAACCTACAGGTTATATGTAGGTATACGGACTGTCACGCTGCCTTATTGATTTGGATACCCGGAACGACCAAAGAGTTCGGAATTTCCGAAACTATCGGGTTCTCGCATCCCTAATTGAAACCGCAAAAATGAACATGTATTTTCGGTGGACGAGATATCGCAATATTGGGAAGATCATAACGCTGCCGACGCAATGTAATAATATGAATATTTTATGTCAGTTATCCAATTTTTGTAGGAAAAATATTAGTGTATTTTGCATCAGCGCAGTTTACCGACTAACACAATACATAACTGAGGAAAACAAACGCTATGTTTTGTTCAATTTTAAAATTGAATATCCAACGGTTAACATATTAAACTCATACCCTGAAAGTAGTTTGCTCAGAATTTGCTAGTGAATCGATTTCAGTTATTTCAAAAATATTTTTCTTTCGTTTGTATACGTCGCTTGGATTACCTCTTGTAAATACACACATACAATTTTTTACTTATGTTTTGTTTAACGATAGATTTTAATTATTACAACTACATTGTAAAAAGCCTTATTACCTTGACTGAAGTTTAGCTTTCACTTGTTTCCTCTGTTCAACGGAGAAGTCACTGGTGTAATTATTTTACGATAAAAAAATACTTATTTTAGAAATATCTGAAATCAATTCTATAGCCAATTCTGAACGTCTGTGGATGGTGAGCATGGGTAGCTTACCGTCCGTACGTTAACGAAAGGCCGTGTCGACGGCGCATTCGTGTTCCACGCGCGCCTCAAAGAGATGTCAGCAAACATTCGGAGGGGCCACTCAGGGCCGATGCCTGCCGGTGCTGCGGGTTGTTCGAAAGTGATACCGCGGCCCTGGAACGCAAACGGCACAAGAAGGAACATGTATCGGTTTTAGTCAGTAAAAGTCTGACGCTGCCTTTTTTTATTTATTATTAATATTTATTTATTTCGTAGCAGGTGGCGGTCCGTGGTTTCTGCCTACCCCCATGGGAAAAAGGCGTGAGTTTATGTATGTTTGTATGTAATTTATTCAAATCAATGGATGATAAGTCCTAACTGCCGCATAATTTACGAGATCGACCGATCGATAGTTATTAGAGATTTCTTGTGCTTTCGGTGAATGTATGAGTAACCTTTCAATTTTATATATTAATATACATTTTTGCTTTATTCCAAGGACCTAATATATTGTTCAAAAGGAGCTTCTGCCATATTTCGTTTAAGAGGCTTTGAGAACAAAATGTTATATCTACATTTTCATTATTATTTTTATAGATGAAAGAAAGTAAGGGATCTTGTTTCTAGGTCTTTAAAAAGGGCTTTTAAATACTGGGGTCATTGTATTGAGGAGGTCTATGTCCAGCAGTGGACGTCGTTCGGCTGATATGATGATGATGAAGATTATCTTGGACATCACTGACATTAGTGGAGGAAAACCTCTTGAGAATACCTTTACATAAAGTTGAAAATCGCCAACCCGTCTCAAGCAAGCGTGATCAATACTTTTAACTTTTTTGTATGAAAAGAGGTCTTTGCTCTGCAATAGGACAATTTTAGGCTGGTATTATTTTCATTATATTTGATAAATAATGCTACACGTCATTGTGACTATCTTTAGGAGAGGCCTATAGCCGCAGTGGACGTGTGTCAGCTGATTTGATGATGGTGATGATGATACGTTTTGAATATTTTATTAAAAATTTATATTGAAACTAGCTTTTGCCCGCGACTTCGTCCGCGTGGATTAATAGTTCCCGTTCCCGAGGGATTTCCGGGATAAAAACTATCCTATGTCCTTTCTCGGGTCCCAGACTATATCTCTACCAAATTTCATTGAAATCGGTTCAGTGGTTTAGGCGTGAAGAAGAGACAGACAGACAGACAGACAGAGTTACTTTCGCATTTATAATATTAGTAAGGATTGTAAAATAATAATAAAATCACTTTTGTATACTTAACAGTGTTCATCGATACGGACTTCACGGAACTTCAAAGCGGTGCTTTTTACGCTATCGTTCAATCAATCAACTACAACGTAGGTAGCTCTCGAACAGCGCGATAACCGGTTACGTCACTGAAGTTGATTTCGATATAAAATTGTTTTTAATGCTGAAAGGTTTCTGTGCTATATTTTTCTCCTATATCGTGGATACGTTTACAAACAGTATACCCGAACTAAAATTATAGATGCGAAAGTAAGTTTGTTTGTTACTTTTTCACGCCTAAGCGACTGAACCGATCGTCTTGAAATTTCGGATTCTATGCACATTGATAGATGTACAGAAATGGACACAGGGCATTTTTCATCCCGAAAAAAGTTCTGTTTCCGAGGAAAACAAACAATAGCGTTCTTATGAAAAATAGGTGCACGTGTCTTTCGTGATTAAATGTTAAATATAACCGAAATGTGCGCGGGCGAAGTCACGGGCAAAAGCTAGTAGCCTATATGTCTAAACTCACACACACACACAATCAACCTCTACAATTCATGCTATGGAAACTTTCTCTGAATCGCTATTGTCGAGTTTCCTGTGTTAGTATAAACTCAAACAGAACAGCAATTTCCATTAAATTGATTATCAACTATGACGCAACGGAAATAGAGTTGAAAATTATTTAATTGCGAGGAAGAAAATTCACGCGGAACTACTTGCGCGTAATTGTGAAGTCTATTTCTGTTGAATTCAGTTCAATAATAACATATCAATGAAAACTGTTCGTTAATTTTGCTGCTCTATCAAAGCTAGCCTTATGGTGGGTCCACACGACACAGACTTCTATAGAATTTTGTCTGTACAACAAATCAGTACAGACAAATGTCAGTGTATCAGAAAAGTCGGAAGTCTGCGTACATGTCTGTACGATTGTCGGAGCAAAACTCATGATTATTTAATTACTTAATTTATTCATTCAAATCGAAGTCTGAACTGATGAAAAGTCTGCACAGACATTTGGTAAAGACCTCTGAGTAAAAATTTTTACTCAGACTTTATAGTCTGTGCAGATGTCTGTACAGACAAAAGTCTGTGTCGTGTGGACCCACCATTAGAGTTTATTTTCGACTGCAGAGTAAGCTAGGAGAGAATTACTTTGTAGTTTATTCTAAAAGCGAAGCCAGATAAACATGAAGGAAAATTAATTTAAAACAACTAAGTCTTATAATAAACAGGCTAAGACCTACAATCAAACTTTCAATTGGGTATTATCTGTCAGTAACAAAAGGTACTAGTTCGAATTAATTAACTACCAAACCAGTAAGCAAAGTACACAAAATTGGAACATCTGTTATCCCAAACATTTACTTTATAATTACTTCATAAAACAACATACCTACTGAAAGCTAAAATCAACACAATTTTCAAACTTCCCAGCTGAAATATAAAGGTCATAGTGCATTACCTTCTAAATCCCCGAACCCGTATAATCCACAAAATAAATTTAAGTTTTCAGTACATTAGTATTTGTGGACACTGATCTTTATAATCCTTTTATGTTTGTTGGAACTTAGGGTCACCTTGAGAAAGTCAGATAAGTAGACAGACACATTAATAAGGCTTGAGACGGTACTTTCATGTTGGGAGATTTGTTAGTCAGTTTTATGTAAGTAAACAACAAATTATTCCCAGTAAAGTCTTTTTCATGTCTAAATAATCTCTAATTTATGCAGAAAATAATTTTGCGGCTTTATGTAAAGTTACTTAGACAGTAAATAGGGTCGAATGTATAGAGAAGTTGTTGACAAACCTTAATAGTAAAACAGTAACTAAGTTACAAAGTAATATTGTAATAAATACCAGTCTATCATTGTGTCACTGCATTGATCAACGCTTGCTCAAGGCGGATTGCCGATTCCAGACTTATATGTATTTTGAGTCCCGGTTCCCTCACAATATTTTACTTCACCACTGACAGTGATGTCCACAATAGCCTTAGAAAAAACATAAAGTATTACATTGGTACTTGCCCGATATAAAATATTAATTTTAATTCCTGTACAGTAATTAGGTGTATGCTTTTTTTACAGTTTAAGAGAAACTTCAATTTTATTTCTTTAAACAGCATGAATAAACAAACCTCTTACATACACAAAAACATTAAACTCCATTCGTCATAATTTGTAATACCAAAATAAAATTACCTACCTATTTCAATTTCTGCAACACCCGGCTCATTCATTTCAATCTCATTAAATACGACTCGGTTCACTTGTATTGAAACAACCTCGCTGTGTGAAAGTATTACTGGGAAATACTTAATGGCAATCTACATAAATAAACACGCCTTCGTTCTGTGTTTGTATTTTTCATCGTTAACAGAATTACGAATGTTTGTGTAATGCTGAACCTTGTCGAATGCTTTCGTGAATTCAATGGCGCCTTGCGGGACGCCGTGATTATGCTAGTTAACTAATGAGTTATGGTGAACGTTTTTCTGTTGTTGTTAGCAATATTTAAACTATGGGATGTTGAAAGACGCATCACATAGCCATTGCTCTTACATTGAGCTAACAATAACAATTATAACGAGGAATGTTATGTCCCAACGAATACTAATACTAATAACTAGTACTAATTTTATAAAATACAAAAGCAACCGCCTAACCGCCTTAATCGATTTTGACAGTATTTGGTTATGGGGTAAGTTTGAAACCCAAGAAAAGACAGGCTACTTTTCCCGCGACTTCGTATGGATCCGCGATAACCGATATTTACGCGGTCGAAGTCGGGGGTAAAAGCTAGAAATAAAATAAATAACACCATTCTGCCTAAAACCATCAGGTAGTAGATTTCTGCAAGCCTAAAATTCATAACTCGCAATCACTTAAAGTCATAAAATCTATCAAAACAGCAAAATTCAAGTTGGTAATTGATACACCGAACTCTGACAGCAATACTCTAAAGCTATAAAGTAACACAAAAAATAATAAAACAATCTTACTTCAAAAGGTGAGTGGCGCGCGGAGTATTCGTGATGTAAATTTGATCGATTTTTAAATTGGAAATATCCGTTTTGCAAATAAGTTTTATTTACTTTAAACAGGCTATTAAATATGAACAGGTAATTGTGCTTGTCGTATAAAATTAAACCAAAATACTGAAAGTCAAGATTTCAATTAAATAATCCAAAAATCGAATCTTTTTACGTTAAAACACTCGTGTTACACTAACAGTTACATAACACAACGCTCACTAATTCAAGGAACATTCCGTCAAACATCTGTGTTAGCCGTAATTTCTGTAGCAGCAGTGTTATTTATATTTAGGCTTTTCCTCGCAGAACGTGACCAATATATTTGGTATTAGTGTCATATAAAGCTTTATTTATTTTATCAGGAAAAATTGCAAAGGCACACGGTACTATTTTTCCTCCTTTTTCTTTTGTGAAGGTATACATCAACCTTTTCCTTCCAACCGTGATTAATCTCGACTAGTGCCAGGTCTGTTCTTGATGTGTAAATTAAGGTCCGGTGGGACGATGGACTGCCAACGACTTAATTGCCAATAGACGCAAGACAAGGAAGCAGGGCCCTTAAGTGTTGTTCGTAGGTAAACGATGGCTTGTACTTTATTACGTGGGCTTGTATAGTATGTGGGTGTACAGGGCCGAAGGGATAACAACGCGTGATCTATTACCATGGATTTAGTACCGACAGAATTCTAGATCACTAAGCAAAGAAACAAAGTTATCGGCATGAAAATAAAAAGCATATTTTGACCTTGTAATTCAAGGGTAGTGAATAAACTGTGGGCTCAAGTAGCACAAAGCTAGAGCTCTGCGGTAGTAAGACGGGTTCGCGCACACACCATGAAGGAGATGACGAGATTAACTGCATAAATTCCTTCAAAACTGGGAGGATAATGCACAGAATCATGAAAGATGGTAGGAGTGGCTAATAAAAATAAAGTTATTAATCCCAAATTACAAGAGTGAAGTCCTATATATTAATCCTATCTTTAATGAATATTTTATGCAAAGTTTAAAGAGATACAGTAGTTGTTATCAGGAGCTGAAACATACAAACAGGCAAACAATAAAAGTCTTTCTCCAGCGTCTTAAAAATATTTTGCATCAAAAATTTCTGTTCTGTTTTGACACCGCTATTGCTTTATTACTTGTATAGATAAAGCGATGAAAACAACGCCGCGAGGTATAGAATCATGTATCTACCAAACAGTTGGTAAAAGTTGATGTTTTTTTTACTGTGTGAATTTATGTTTTAGTATAGACGTTTCTTTTTCCATTCTTTGCCAAAATGCTAAGATCGGCAGCAAATATAAATACTAAAAACTAAAATTTAATATACTCGTATTTTTTTTTGTTTGTCTCTGTATTTAGCTACGACACCATCCGCTGATACTATCATGTTTTCATTAGTAAATTAGGAAAACCAAGTACAGAATTTGTTAAAAGTCTATGAGCATTTTTTTCAATCAACCTAATCTTGTGGGCTTGATTAAAAAACTTTCAAAATGAAAAACGTACCTGCAAACCGATGTCCATTGCATAAAAAAATACCGTCGGCAAAAGTATCAGGAAACCGCCAGCAAATGAGCAAGATAAAAAATAAAACATAATTGTTCTTAGATTGCGAACGGTCTAAGAAAAAAAATACATTTTATATTTTTTCAAGCTCATTGAGGGCATAATGAGAGCTATGTCTGGCGAAACGCCATTCAGCAAAACGACGGAAAACTTTTGCCGGGGTTTGCACAAGTCCTCGCAAATACGACGTCTTTTTGCTGCCATTACACAAAATTTTATGCTCAAAATGCATTTTACTGCGTTGGCAAATCCGTCTTTTGAATGCAGAAATATTATTAAGTCGTTATATGGTTATCTTGAATACAAAAAGATGAAATCTGTCTTGGAATATGAAATTTTGCTAGGTTTAAAATGAGAAATACACATGCCATCACGCCTGTATTCCTCGAAGCGTTAGGCAGAGGTGTACCAATCTACACCTACAGTTTGCTGATATGCTTAGTTCCCATATAATTGTGGGCGATTTGTTTGTCAAATACTAAATCCAAGCTGCTACTGAGGAGGCGGCCATCGGCGGCGGCGCCCTCTCGCGTCCGGCACTGGTCCAGGCCATGGTCCGGAGCGAGGGGGAATGGGAAGCAGTCGCCTCCTTCTGCGAAGCTGTAATGCTAGAGAAGGAGGCGGCGGGACGGGAGAGGGAAAGGAGGGTCCCCCGTCCCAGCGGCCGCCGCGGTAGACGATCCGGGCGTCGGGAGCCACGTGACGACTCCCGGCCAACGTAGACGCGGGTCTGTGGACGGTGAGCAATGGGTAGCTCACCGTCCGTACGTTCACTAGCGACAGACCGTGTCGACGGCGCGTTCGTGTTCCACGCGCGCCTCAAAGAGATGTCAGCAAAATTGGATGGGGCCACTGAGGGCCGATGCCTGCCGGGGCTGCGGGTTGTTCGAAAGAGATACCGCGCCCCCGGAACGCAAAGGGCACATGAAGGAACATAGACGGGTTTTAGTCAGTAAAAGTCTGACACTCCCTCCCGCCCCGCCCAGGGCGGGGGAAGTTATTTCATGATTTCCCGTCTATAAAAAAAAAAAAAAAAAAAAAAAAAAGCTGCTACTGAGAATTTCACAAAAAACCCAATAACACTTTTCTCGACCTGGGAATCAAACCCAAGACATCTAGGCTAACGAGGCAGTTAACTTAGTGGTGCTTATTTATTATAATAAGAAAATGTGAACGTAATTTTTGCGCTAAGTATTATTAATTTATGTGCCAGCTTAATTGGTATGACAACAACAAGACTAAGATTAATTGATCTACTTGAATATTAAAGCAACCATGTAATTAGATTAAGCCAAAGTATAATAAAACCGTTCGTGTTAGATAAAAATATTGTTCATCTCCACATAGTGTAAAAACAAAATCTGTTCGCTTAGTTCTTTTAAATTATGCAATCGGATTTTAGTGCGGTTTTCATCAATAGATAGAGAGTTTCAAGAAGAAGGTTTGTACGTATAGAACATAAAGCTACGGCCAACGGGAGCGGAGCAGTAACCAAAGATGTAACTGAATACGTAACCGTGGGGTATATGTACTCACAAGGCAATAGTCAGAATAATACTAGAGATAATTCTCAGTAGCAGCTCGGAGTTTGGATTTGTGCCCGGTTAATGGCAATAGGCTCGCCCCCTATTACATGGGACCTAAATATACCGGCGAACTGTGGGTGTACATTGGTACACCTCTGCCTAACCCTTCGGGGAATACAGGCGTGATGGTATATTTTTTTTTAAGGCAATAGTGCCAACCTCACGGCACATTTTATGATGAACGGTGTGTAAAGATAACTTACCGATGAGTGCTCAATGTATTCCACAGATCATTGTTAATTTGTCAATAATGTGACATAATATTTGGCACTCCAATTATATACTGAAAGCTTGAACGTGCAATAATCGCTCATATATAGGTACCTAGTTTTAAAATAAATATCAATATTATACTTCAAAAAAATTAAGTGAAAAAATACCATAAACATTTTCCATCATCTAATCTAAATATATATAACTCAAAGGTGACTAGTCAGTCACCAGAGTTCTTTTCAGTCAGTCGACTGACATAGTGATCTATCTATCAACGCACAGCCCAAACCACTGGACAGATCGGGCTGAAATTTGGCATGCAGGTAGATGTTATGACGTATGCATCCGCTAAGAAAGGATTTTGATCAATTCTACCCCCAAGGGGATATAATAGGGGATGAAAGTTTGTCGCGCAGATACGGACATGTCCCCTTACCACTTCTCCTGATTTTATATTTCTGTGGACAGATAGCTTAGGTTATAAGATACTTAGGCTACTTTTATTTTAGACACAGAATTAGGGTTCAACGCAAAAACTTTCCTGTAGGTAGTAATGCACATTCACGCAAACAATGTTGCGGGCATAAGCTAGTTGTTCATAAACGACGAGTTAAAAAAAACACATCACACACAGCCGTTAACTTTGTATACTTTTCATCAATGTAAGTAATGGATTACTGGAAAATGACTTTTATATTTGATGTGACAAATCACTGTTTACAATAGCGCACAATGTCACGCATGCAAAACATTGTGATTATGAAAGCATGCAACAGCTAGTGAGGTTATTAAAAAGTTTGTTTGTATTTAAAACTTGTTTCCTTAAAAAACGTGAAAGAAAATGGAAACTTTGACCTTCAATATCTTTGTAACTAGAAGGTTCCCAGAAATAGTAGTAGTACTACAACAAAATTAAAAATTTCTAAAATAATCTCTTTCACACCTAGGTGTACATCTGTCAGTACCTCCAACATTTTATGCGAAATAAAACAAGTAGCTTTTTTTAAGCATGGAAAATCATCAAATGTCTTCTTCCACTCTGAACGGAGCGGACGGGAGTGTCAGACTCTTACTGACTAAAACCTATCCGTGTCTTTGGATCAAATTCCGCCCAAAACTAGGACGATTAGTAACAAAAGTCATTCAACAATGTTTATTTTATGTATGTCATTTAAATAGACACGAAATGACACAATTTGCTGCTATTCAGAATTTAAGGCAATACTTAAGAGATCATTTTATCTTAATTTTAGAACCATTTTGGATTCCTTTGGAATCCGAATACAATGTGCTCAATAATAAGGATTAATAAATCCGAAATGTTATTCTGCCTTTGTTGCTATCTACAACATCAATGTTGATGTGCACTACTAGCTAGCAATTGTACTATGTAGCTATATATAAATAAATTCGACGCATTGCGCTACCGATCTCCCAACACGTGTTAGTAACGATGCTATAAGTACATACGTGTGTTTTTACAAGCATAAAACTACCGGTAAACTTTTATATTTAATTTTACGACACACTTTGTTCTACGTTTTTTCTTATACTACACGTACTTGACAATTCTTTATACTTGGCAATGCTAGAAAATTATAGTGTAAGTTGTTGGATGAGACAGACTTATCTAATCTAACATTATAAAGCTGAAGAGTTTATTGTTGTTGCTGCTGTCGTAATCTCCGGAACTAGCGGTTCAAATCTAAAATTGATTTCGCTAATAGGAAACTACGTTATCCCTGAGGACAATAGGCTATTATATAATTAAAAACAAAAAGATAACTGCCTTCAAGACAACACTTAAAGTCACAAGACCAAGGCCTTTTCCCTTCTGCGGAGTAATATTAGGCTGATATTATTATCAACGTTAAGTCTACTGAGAACTTGATAAGGCGCTCCACACACACACACTCCAAACACGTATATTTCAGACATGTTTTCTGCCAAATCTGAATATTATCCGCAAAAGGACAGCTGCAGTACTCAATAACTTTAATAACAGTAAACGAGAAAAGTTATTCTCTGGCCCATAAATTCTTATAATGAAAAGCCCTCGCCAACAATCCCGTCCCATTTTCCCGCTATCAGCATTCATACTGTAATATTATCAAAAAGGCAAAGTAAGTTTGTTTGTTAGGCCTTCACGGCTAAACTACTGAGTCAATGTACATGAAATTTTTCACAGACTAAGCTTGAACATCCTAAGCTACTCTTAAATCTGCATATGAGATAACCTACACATACGCAGACGAAGTTACGGACTAAAGCTAGTCATATCATAAAAACAATATGTTCCAACTCAATAATGCCTCTTTCCCTTCCTAACGATGACCCAACGAGAACTAAAACAATATTACCTGGGACCGCACTTGACTCTGAAAGGTCAAATCGGAAAACAACCCGACCTTGACTTCTAAAGAACCCTCATAAGAATTATACTACATTTCAGACAATAAAATTTCATCCCTCCCCTGTTGCACGTTTCCCGGTCCAAAACTGATCCTGGCTCGGTTCCAAGACAGTCTGCCAAGTGAGGGTCAGATAATGACCTTCAGCTGTTACCAATCGATAACGGATTTTGTAACTACGCGCTCGTACGGAATTCGATATTAGATTATACCGAAAATTGTAATAGGCCTTGCCTTAATATATTTTCATATTTTTAGCGGACCTCAGAGAATTTGTTTGTTGTATAAAATAATAATGAGTGTTGGTAAAGAAATATTGGAAATTGCGTAAAATGAGACAAGTAATGATCTTTCAAAAGTAAGACCTATATTGGTGGTCTAGGAATCCTTACGCTTATTGAAAAATCCTATGGGTTCCGTAGTATGTTTTATTAAGACAAAGTGCTTTTGCGGCCTCAGCAGACTGTGGCCCATCTTTACACTTGTGCCTCAAGCCCAGTCACCTGCATACGTAAGGATCTAATGACTGCATCAGCGGATGGTGTTGTCGCAGCTAAATACAGGGGCAAACAAAAAAAAAATACACACAGCAAATATATAATCAAAATGGTCGACACGGCTGCTGCGCTCTGTGTCGGGAGCTAGATTCCCGCACGGAACACATATTTGTATGGCCTACAGATAGTTGTTTCGGGTCTGGCTGTTTATGTATGTGAGATTATGTTTGTAAACGCACACACGATACAGGAGAAATTCCGAGTGTCTAAATGTGGGACATTTGTGCAGTTTTATTACTTTAAAACAATATTTTGCCATTGATACGCCGAACTGCCTCGTTAGCCTAGTGGTCCTAAGCAGGACTGCTACGCTATAGGTTCCGGGTTCGATTCCCAGGTCGAGCAAAAAGTGTTATTGGGCTTTTAGCTATGAAATTCTCAGTAGCAGTTCGGAGCTTGGATTTGTGCCCGGTTAGTGGCAATAGGCTCGCCCCCTATTACATGGGACCTAAATATACCGGCGAACTGTGGGTGTACCTTGGTACACGTCTGCATAACCCTTCGGGGAATACAGGCGTGATGGTATATTATTATTATTGCATTTATTTATTTTGTAAACATATAAATTACATTTTTAAATATTAATATAAAAAATAAAATATTATTATGATACGCCAAAACAAAAAATACACTGTTTCGTTACTCAATCCCTAAAGCGACCTTCCAGACACCAATTTTGCGAAATTAAGTTTTTCTTTTCAAAAAAAACAAGCTACATCCAGAAAAAAGCCCTCAAGTCTTGAAAGACAACGAAAAACACTTTTATACAACCATTAAAGATACATACTAGCATCTGTGCCACAAAATACTGCTTTATAAAGGATCTAAAAGGCTCGTATAACCTCAGAATAGAGCAGATGCTTTCGAACCTGACCCACTAAACTTCTACGTAGCTTTTACCAACACCTGCTTCCAACCGCTTATCATAAGGGCCAAAGCATACTAGCTACGACTTGCGACTTTTTGATTTTATTAAAATAAGTAATTATTTATACTCCTGTTTTTTAATAATTTAATAATTTAATTTTAATAATTTAACAATTTATTAAATTAAATTAAAATTATTAAATTAGACTCCTCTTTTATTGCTGAATTTGTTAAAACATGCATTTTAACCGACTTCTAAAAGGTTCATAATTCGTCTGTACGTTTTTTTTTTTTGTATATTTCTTACACGATATTTCTGCAAATTATAAATATATGAATATTTTGATGATTCTTTTGTTTGATACGAGTAGGTTATACTTCAGAGGTGGCCCCATATAAATTTTATTGTAATCGGTTAAGCAGTTTGGTTTATAGATCAACATAACTAAAGAATATAATCATCAAAGTAAACGAAATTGGCTTATTCTGCTTTCTTCTTACTTTTATTTGATGCCTTGTAAATTGATGTAGTATTACCGTTCCTTCATGGATGACGAGCGAAAAAAAATTTCTTGTGTAATTTTCAACTTACCAATTCTACAAAATTTAACTGCCGCTATAAATCAATGCCTTTTTTAATACAAGGCGAGATAATAGCATAAAACAAACGAATTGACTTAACTGATACTTAACGTGACTAATTGACAAACGCGCTAAAGCGACTGTGATTGGTCGATTGAATCATCAACAACCAATCACAGCGCAGATAACGTCCGCTTGACAATTTGTCTCATTAATTTTACCTTGATGTTCGTTCTACAAAAAATCAATACCTATTAAAATTTTCGCTGCATTGAGCTTTCCAATACCTCCTCGATTAATAAGACTGGCGTTTGCATGTAATAAAAAAAAAAACCATCACGCCTGTATTCCCCGAAGGGTTAGGCAAAGGTGTACCAATGTACACCCACAGTAAAAAAAAAAAAATCATCATGATCATCATCATCATCATCATCATCATGTAATAATAAATAATAATACCAGCTTATCACTGACCCACTGCAGAGCAAAGGCCTCTTTTCGCACAGAGAAGCCATGAGCATTAGTTATCATGCTTGTTCAAGGCAGATTGCCGAATTTCGGATTTACATTCATTACAAGTCCAGGTTTCCTCACGATGTTTTCCTTCACCGATGTCAGAGATGTCCAAGATTAAGTTGGAAAGTACATATGGATTGAAAACGTAACATTGGTTTTTGCCCAGTATTAAGCGCGCAAAGAGTGTCCGTGGAGTTTCTTGCTCGTTCCTCTCCGTAGAAACCTACGTTTTGGAACTAGCAACTAGCGTCGCCTTTCTCTGTAACTCCTTGCCAATTCTGAAGTGCATGTAAATGAGCTAATTGAAATGAATGCTTTGACTTTGACTGTAAACAACTCATGCATAGGAGGCGGTCGTCTGCGGGTTGTTCGAAAGAGATACCGCGCCCCCGGAACGCAAAGGGCACATGAAGGAACATAGACGGGTTTTAGTCGGTAAAAGTCTGACACTCCCTCCCGCCCCGCCCAGGGCGGGGGAGGTTATTTGATGATTTCCCGTCTATAAAAAAAAAAAAAAAAAAAAAAGGAGGCGGTCGCGTCACTTTAACTGCTGGGCCATCACGATTTTTTTGCTGCATGTGATCTTAAAAAAAGCCGTATGTAACGCAGCTTCCAAAAATCGCCCGACGCCGAAGCCAAAAGTAGCTCCTCTGCGTTAGCCCTTAGGGTAAATATGTAAATATTTAAATTTTATTGCCTGACTTGCGTGCTACCTGCCAGAATCCACTTAAACTGTTCGCAACTGGTGCAATAATAAAAAGGAATTGGGAGGCATGTAAATGTTCCATATTGGCTGCTTTTTTTTGTCTCTCATAAGAGGTTTTATCTTAAAGTGGTTCATGTGATTACCGTGTGTGGTATACAGGCTGTTTGGCAGAACGTTGAACATACGAAAGTTGTGGATAGGTAGGGTCATCTGCTACTTACTCAGCCCTAAGATATTGGGCCTTGGCCGACTGGATATTGAAGAAAAAACTTTTTTGCTATTTTTTTTTCTTTTATTATTGTTTCTTTTAATAAAAATTACACTTTAAAGTTAAGAAAGTACTGAAACTAGTAGGAAACAAAAAAAAATCAAAAATATCCAGGGGCCAACGCAAAAATAAATTAGGGCTGAGTAAGTAGCAGATGACCCCACCTATCCACCATTTTCGTATGTTCAACGTTCTGCCAAACACACTGTATATGTAGAAAAGGCAAGCGGTTTCCAGGATGTCGTAAAAGATGACTGAAGGATTATACAGGCTGGTTTGGATTAAAAGTCAAGTCCTTCTTGAGTTATTTTTTTAGGGTTTCACACCCTTAAAGAAAAACAGAAGAAGGACAAGTTAATACGCGTATCTTTTTATTATGGACCCAACTATAAAATATGAAGAAATAATTGCTGTTTCCTACAAATATGCACTACAATACAATTATAATGCATGAAAAATATTACGGGGGAGGCCTGATATTAAAAGTTATTTGTATTCATGAATACTTGAATCTCCTGAAAATTGAAAAAGAGCCCTTAATATTATTACTCTTTGTTTTAACCAATATCAAAAAACGAGGAACTTCTCAATTTGGTCCCATTTTTTTTTCAACCCATTTTGAATATTTTTATTTGAAAGCTCCTTCACAAAGAGCTCTACTACTAAAAAAACTTCTCGGTAAAATTCTTTTTGGCCAGGTTGCATTTGCTTACAACCAGTACACTGGTGTACACTATCATCTACATACAAATAACATAAAAGCGAAACATGACGTCACCAACTATTCCAATTTTAAAAGTAAGATTTTGGATCCCCAGTTCCGGAACTATGATTGGGTTTTGCAGAGAACAAGATTGGATTTGCGTCGCATAAACGGCGAGCCAATCACAAAACGTATTGGAGTATTGTGGTGTGAATAGTTTGATAGTTCGATTACCTATTATGTTTTTCTATTCTGCATTTTTTTAATCAAAATGGGAATGGCTTTATGGTCTAGTAAAGAATAGATAAATAGGGAAGGGGAATAGGGAAGTAGGCACTAAAAAGTGTTAAATAATTTTTTAGTGCCAACTTCCCTCTCATCCAAATCAATGAAGAGAAACTGTAACAAAGGTAAAATATATTAAAATATAATTTTTTGGACATGGGACCTAAATATACCGGCGAACTGTGAGTGTACATTAGTACACCTCTGCCTAACCCTTCGGGGAATACAGGCGTGATGATATATTTTTTTAAACATACATAAATCGATTTAAACCATAAATTATACGTTTACCGATTTTTCCGGAAATACATACATACATAACATCACGCCTGTATTCCCCGAAGGGTTAGGCGCAGGTGTAACCCACACACACACACACCACACACCCACAGTTCGCCGGTATAATTAAGTCCCATGTAATAGGGGGCGAGCCTATTGCCATTAACCGGGCACAAATCCAAACTCCAAGCTGCTACTGAGAATTTCTTTGAAAAACTCAATAACACTTTTTGCTCGACCTGGGAATCGAACCCAGGACCTCTGGCGTAGCAGTCGAGCTTAGGACCACTAGGCTAACGAGGCAGTTAAATAAAATACTATGTTCTATTATATAATGGAACACGAAATTTCCTTCTTTTATACATACAGTGGAACATAGAATTTCCTCCCATTTTTAAAAGTCAGTTAAAATAATTAAATAATCTGCTATCAGTATCCAGTACAATTGACTTCATCACCTAAATCCCTTACAAGAAATATGCCGCTGAAAATAATTCGTTTCATAAAACATAGAACCTCTTCCACCATTTTGAAATGTCTTATACCTATGGAAGATAAGCGGCTTAAGAACCTCCAATCTAATCAAACACACCTCTGTCGACCTCCGAGAATCCTCTTTTAGGGTCACATATGTAGCAGATAGGACATGTACAGGCTGATAAGAGTTGTACACATTTAAGTATACGAGTAAATATATATTTTTTAACTTCTTTTGTTGGTCTCGTGGTCGCAGGCGCGAGTCTTGGGTTCGATTTCTAGGTCGGGCAAAAAGTCTTATTGGGTTTTCCCATTAGAATTTTCTCAGTAGTAGCCCGGAGTTTGGAAGTTGGTGGTATACCCTCCCTCGTAAAGCACGTGGGTTCGATTTCTAGGTCGGGCAAAAAATCTTATTGGGTTTTTCCATTAGAATTTTCTCAGTAGTAGCCCGGAGTTTGGAAGTTGGTGGTATGACCCTCCCGTGCCTCGTAAAGCACGTAAAGCCACTGGCTATTTTCATAAATCTTTGACAGTCGTTACGGATAGTCAGAAGCTAGGAAGTCTGACAACCAGTCTTACCAAGAGGTATCTTGTGAACTGTGTTGTGGACGTCAGATAGGCAGTCGCTCCATGTAAAACACTGGTATTCAGCTGCATCCGGTTAAACTGGAAGCCGACCCCAACATAGTTTATAATTATTTATAAAAAATCCTTGCCCTTCTCTAGGACCTATCGTGCGTGCGTTTACAAACATGTATCCTTACATACAAAAACAGATGGACGCGGAACAACTATCTGTAAGCCTTACAAATTTTGTTCCGTGCGGGAATCGTTCCCACAACACGCAGCGAGGCAGCCAATCCCTCTGCTAGTGCGCCAAACGTGCTGTTAAACTTTCCTGGGCTGCGAGTTGTTCGAAAGAGATACCACGCCCCCGGAACGCAAAGGGCACATGAAGGAACATAGACGGGTTTTAGTCAGTAAAAGTCTGACACTCCCTCTCGCCCCGCCCAGGGCGGGGGAAGATATTTGATGATTTCCCGTCTATAAAAAAAAACTTTCCTACTATACTTACTATTACTTACATACTTACCTATAACTTACATGCCCAATTTCATTTTCATAGGTCAAGTTGTTTTCGACATTTCATGTTCAGTCAGTGAGTAAATGAGTGACCTTTTGGATTATATGTGTAAATTATATACAGGTATTATATTTAATGAGCTTACTTCCAGGAAATGTAGCACTTATGTTAATGAACAGCTTTTACTAAAGGACCGACCTTGAAATCATTAAACATCGAACATTAAGATCGCTTCTGCCCGCGACTTCATTCGCTTAGTTTTTTTCACATGCGTTTAGTTACGTCTTTGGTGAAATAACCTATACTACTCCTCATAAATCTGACAATCATATAAAAAAAAAGTTTTCAATTTTATTCGTAGTTCCAGAGATAACAAGAAGTGTACTTAAGAAAATTAATAACTTTTACTGCGGAACAACAGAATTTGAGAAACATCATCATCAATAGGCTCGCCCTATGGGACATCAGGGAGAACTGTGGGTGTACATTGGTACACGTCTGCCTAACCCTTCGGGGAATACAGGCGTGAAGATGGTATGTATCATCTGTTCCTAACATTTTGTCGAATTACGCAAAAATAGGCGTACGAAGCAGCTATTTTTTTAAACTAATACCCTATATAAATCATGTATTTACAAAGACTAAGAAAACATCTTAATACAGAAAAACCTATTTACATTATTAGGATGCTTCCTAAAGCCTTTTATACCTATCTTCCAGATAGCATTAACTTTGCAGCTGCAAAAATGAACTTAAAAGCTTCAAGCTGTATTAAACTCTCAGTTCGGAAGCAAACAGTCAAGAGTTAGAGGAACTTCACTGTCATTGAAACTTCCCTTTTAAAGCGATATAAAATGGAGTCAGAATTAAGATAGCTTTGCCAGCTGAACGTTGGAAATGTAGTCTCTTAATTTGATTTGTAACAGAGTATGCTTTTGAGTAATTAAATAAAAATAGAGCAGGCATTGGGACATCGAAGCTTTGATTCAATGATGGGACGAATGGGATTTTGAATCGGGGTGTGACTTGACTATCTGGAATAGCGTATATTTTGCTTTTTTATGTTTTGTAAATTATCAAATTACTTCTTCCGTTTAGAGCGGATGGGAGTGTCAGACTCTTACTTATTCTATAGATTTATTCAACAAACAATTTACATTCTGTGTGAATGTTTCATTACACCAAGAAAAATAATAAAAAATAATCAGTATAGTACTATTTACATCACAATAGAGAAATTAATTAAATGTCACATACCATTATAATTATAAACCAAAAAAAAAACATATAAAAACAAATGACAGCGAAGTGAATAAATTGACCTTGCAACTCAATATCAATAGGTACCACTTTGACATAATTTAATTTCATTAAATTCCAATCACTCGTTGACGTAGGTACTCGTATATTAATTACTTAACAGTTTACATGTCAGAAGTTTAAAAGAATCACATATTCATTGGGTATTTTAATAAGATGTGAAATTAACAAATAAAATAATATTATGTCAACTAATGGTATAAGATGTCAAAAAGAATTTAGAATGTCAAAAGAAATTACAGTGTCAACTGACTGAAACCCGTCTATGTCCTCATAATGCCATTTGCAATAACCGTACTAAAGTTATTTTTTAATCTCGAAGACTGATTTGGCAGCTTTATGTGTCCAACTTGAAAATTAAATAGTGTGCTATACGTTTATGTGTTGAAAGCACATTATTATTATGTTTGACGAATGAAACTGTCAATTTAGTATTTTAGTCTCAAAGACTAAATTGAAAGTTTAATTCGTCAAACATAAAAATAATGTACTATGTGTTAAAAAAATGCACTTCCACAACGCCGACAAACGTCACGTGTCAACTATAAATGAAAAAAGACAACTGGCCGTGTGTAGTCCTATAATAAGGGTCAGTTCACACCGAGACTTCAAAATATAACTTTATTTACTACACAAAAAGATACAGATTTCATTGTGACAATTTCATAAGTAGGTGCAACGTATTCTGAATTCAAACAATGAAATGTGCATCTTTTTCGTGTAGAAAATAAAGTTATATTTTGAGTAGCTCTATTAAAAGGCGTGCGCAGCGTGGTGTCGCGTTGCATCTCGGTGTGAACTGAAACTAACAGCACAAATTGAAAGAGAGCTAGAAATATTGGAAAACGGATCGGCGACCGTCACATGTTTGTATAGGAACACAAAAGGATTCTGTAAACCAATTTTTTGTCACTTTTTACGGCACCTGTAATACTAGCCGCGTTGTTTGGCGTTGTTTGGCTTTATTTTGTTCGTACTGACACGTTGAATTGGGTCACAATGTCTGTAAACCTTTTATATGATTACATTTTCAAGCTTGTACAACGGGTGTCAAAGATGCTTCTTCTTCTTTTGGTATCGATGATACATATAACATATTAATACACATAACGTCACGCCTGTATTCCCCGAAGAGTTAGGCAGAGATATACCAATGTACGCCCACAGCAGCTAAGCAGTCGCAGCTTGAAGTATCTTGATCCTGACTGCTTCAAGCTGTCCGTATATGGCCGGCCTTAGGTGCGCAGTTGATTCAGTTCCTTCCATATACACCACTGCAGTACGCGACCAAGATGCAGGTATTCAAGTAGTCGAGAAGCTAGTTGATGATAAATTCTGCTCATTTTAAGGCAGGGAGTGTTGATATGAAGAATCCTGGATCTACCAGACCAGCCAAATGCGAACCTTGAAGTACTTAATTAACATTATCATCATAGTTATATAACTTTACGTACTTTCAAAGAAAACCTATCTTATAACCGAAGCCTTTCTTAATTAGATTGGATGCTGAAGTTATACCTTTCTTTTGATAATAGGAAATATTGGATTTCCCAAAACGTTTTTCGAATATCGCTTTGCTTTCGTTATTTTAGGGCAGTTATTACCTGGATGATTTCACTCATCTCTGATAAAAAAATGTCCAGAAAGAAAGAGCAACTAAACTAGAAGATTTAAGACTTTCTTTGAAAGTTTGACTGGGACTTATGTTTTTGCGGAAAATAATAGACTGGTATTTTTGGCTAATAGTGATACAAACTACGTCAAAGATTATTTTTATGAGACTAAATACACTTATTCAGCTTTTTTACATAGAAAACACTATTCTAGTATGGAGCTTTTCGCTATAATCCATAATTAATATTTATTATGGCAATAGTTCTGCATTCTACGTATATTAAAAAATATTTGTTTTTTTTTTCAACCAGCGAAATAAAAGCGTGTTGAACATGAATGTTAAAATGATCTTCTATTTTTTTCGACCAAAAACTTTATCGAAGTTATTTCTTTGTCCACAGATGGCGCGTTCAGGCACGAGGTAGAAGCGCGCGGGCGCGGTACGGAGTCAGCGTTCCTTGGCGAGCTACACTCGACGCTGGCGCCCCCTGCCGCGCCCGACCACGACTGGCAGCACACCGTCTCACTCATACTCAAAGGCCTCGTCTTCACAACCATCATCATCGGAGCACTATTCGGCAACGCCCTCGTCATCATATCTGTCCACAGACATAGGAAGTTACGCGTCCTGACGAACTACTACGTCGTCAGTCTTGCAGTAGCTGACATGCTCGTCGCACTATGCGCGATGACCTTCAACGCAAGTGCTGAACTGACTGACACATGGCTTTTCGGCCCTTTAGTCTGTGATATCTTCAACTCTCTCGATGTTTACTTCTCCAGTGCGTCTATACTTCACCTTTGCTGCATATCCGTTGACAGGTACTACGCTATAGTCAGACCTTTGGAATACCCAGTCACAATGACCCATAGGACTGTCTGTTTCATGCTGGCAAATGTGTGGTTGTGGCCTGCGTTCATCAGTTTTGTGCCAATATTCATGGGATGGTACACAACGGAACATCATCGACAAGAAAGATTGCAGCATCCAGACGTGTGTATGTTCAAAGTAAATATGGTCTACGCGATAGTGTCATCGAGTGTTTCCTTCTGGATTCCAAGTCTGGTCATGATTTCTATGTACTGTCGGATATTTAGAGAGGCTATCAGACAAAGAGAAGCATTGACCAGGACATCATCGAACATTCTTCTAAACTCTGTCCACATGAAGCACACTTCACATTCAGCGCATCATTCCCACTATCTGCATCCTGAAAGAAGACCTTCTGATATCAGTCCTAACTACAGTACGTTTACAGAAGTAGGGCCAGAAGAGACTGAATTTGGTGGAGAAGTAATGATGGCTATTGGAGACATTTGTCCGAGTAAGGAGGCTAGTCCTAGGAAGTCGGTTAATGTGAGCTGTGATACAGCAAGTTCTGGTTACTGTTCTGGAGGGTCTAACAAGAGGTCTTCGAGTGGACAGCCTCCTCCTGGGTGGAGACCGAGGTGTTCTTCTGCTATGGCGACAGGCGACCTAGCGAAAGCTGCCACAGAACTGAATGCTCAAGGTACGTCACTTTAGGCTTAGGTCAGATGTAATGCGCGTTTACGCACGATAAAATTGAAAAAGAGTTCATATGAAGAGCGATAGTACTCAAACTACACAAAATTCCGAAAAAAAAGTAGGTACGTGCAATCACGTTATATCGCGCGATCAACTGAACAGTCAACAGACGTTACATTAGTAGGAAATCGCACATGAACGCGCGATCGTCTGCGTCTAGAGACTTTTTTTTCTGAGGGCAGCGTTAACGCTCGCATGACAAAACGCGTAAACGCAAACGCCTCACGCTTTGTTCAATTTTGTAATTTCACATTAAAGATTTCCGACACAGTCAGGAGAGTCTATAACAAAGCGGATTGTATTGTCCAATTATATAGCCTAAATGGTATCTATCGAACAGAAAGGGTCGGGATATATCCGACTAAGCTAGGATCGGTCCCTTTAAGTCTAGTCTCAATGAAATACGATTATTACATAGCCTTGTTATACTTTTCTCGTAAATTCTTGATTCATTTCATCCATAGTCTGAAACAATAACTACGTTCGGAAAAAAAACAGTCGAAGATTCTTATAAATCTTTGAAAACTGCCCATCTAAAAGGAGAAATATCGCTGAGTTTACGTCTAGAATAAATTGACCGTTGTTTTTCTTAGATTGAAAGCGATAAGCGAGTTAGCTATTTTTCTTTAAATCTCCGGCCATCTTGAATTCGAGATAGTACTCAAGCGATTAATACGCGACCTTCCGATTTGAGACTGAAATTCACGAAGCCAAGTGAGTTGTCTGAACTAATAAAGATAACAAATCGGAACTAAGTGGATGTTCAAAGGGTGAGAAAGTTAAATTTTACCGTTTGTCATGAAGATATGATCAGTTTGACAGTTTCTCGATACCGGGATACCCTTGTAATAGCTAAAAGTTAGAACTATGAGAAGCTTCAATTTATAGGAGTCGATATACTGAAAACGTGGCAGGTGTAAAAGTGGTTTGTGATATAATATTTATAAAAATACTAAATTCTGCTCGCAACTGCGTTTGTTGGTTATATTTAAAACTCAACACTGATACGAAAGACACGTAGTGCCATCTATTATTATAAAATGTTATTGTTGTTTCCCTCCGAAACAGTACTATTTTCGGGATGATAGCTACCCAACGTTAATTTCTGTACACCTGATAATGTGCATTACAGAATGATCAGTTCAGTGGTTTAAGCGTGAAAAGGTAACAAACAAACAAACTTAGGTATACTTTCGCATTTCTAATATTAGTTACGATGTGCCAGTATTTTTTGCAATCTTGAATTACTTCCTTGTCGTGGCTCAGTCTTAAAGACCTCTTATGCAAGATTTTGTTGGTACTATCACATACAGATAGCTGTCAGTAATTACATGGCATAACATAAGCTACTACAATTTTAGAAAAAAAAATATGTGCCGCTTCCAAAAAATAAAACCCGATGATGACCAATATTCAAGGAAAAAAAGTCGAGGGCATTATAGCAAGTACATAATAAAATCATTAAAATTCTAACCAGCCTCAGGGTACTCAAAACAGCATCATTGATAACACAAAAAATCATCAACAAAATAATAATTATGTGCGGGCACGCACTCATTTTATTTCGCTGAATAAAGTCAGGTGAAGTTGCACGACTAATGACCACTTGACAAAATTATCATGCTTATCTCAAAACCCAGATAGAACCATTTTTAGGGTTCCGTAGACAAAGGGTAAATTAAATAGGTAGACCGCTGTCCGTCCGTCTGTCACGAGGATGTATCTCATGAACTGTAGATAGATAGATAAACGGTTGAAAATGTTCACAGATGATGTATTTCTGCTGCCACTATAACAACAAATACAACATAATAGCCATAATAATATAAATATTTAAGGGGGGCTCCCATTCAACAAACGTGTTTTTTTGCTCGATATTGATAAAGGCAACAAGTAGATGCTTGAAATATTCACAGAATATTTAGTTATAATTATAATCAGATTCAAAATAAATAATTAAATTAAAATAAAACAAATATAAGGGCTCCCATACAATAAACATGATCTTTTTGCCGTTTTTATAAATAAAATGGTACGGAGTCCTTCGTAAGCGAGTCCTTTCGCTCTTGGCCGGATCTTTTATTATTTTTGCAAGAAAAATAAAAAGAGTATAAGTGAAGATCCGTCCTATACCCCATACAAGTGTACAAAGTTTGCTCAAAGCCCCCATCCAATGATCCCACTTGACCTCGCTCAATGACACTTACTTAGATGATTTTATTATAACTCTCCCCTTCCTGGGCCCAAAATTTTAAATGAGTGTGTGCACACACACACTTGTAATAGTTGAACAATGGACTGAAGTTTATGGGACGAGTTAGTGTTTTGTTTTAAGTTGTCAGTTTATACTATTAAACATAACATTACATACTATCACGCATGTATTCCCCGAAGGGTTAGGCAGAGGTGTACCAATGGACACCCACAGTCCGCCGCGGTATGTTTAGGTTCTATGTAATAGCGGGTGAGTCTCCTGCCATTAACCGGGCACAAATCCAAACTCCGAGCTGCTACTGAGAATTTCATAGAAAAACCCCAATAACACTTTGCTCGATGTGGAAATCCACCCTAAGACCTCGAGGGTCGCAGTCGCGCTTAGGACCTAAAAAAATCAATTAATTAATCTATTGATTTTTTATTTATTTCTTAGGCATTCGGCATCATGATTGGCATTGCTATACAACATACCAATACTTTACCAGTGACGCAGCGATGATTTAGAATAGATTACTCTCCCTTCTCTTTTAAAATTTTTTCATAGGTATAATCTATACTAATAGAAACTCAGTAGTTTCTATTAGTATAGATTAAAAAAAAAAGGTTAAAATCGGTCCAGTGACCGATTTTAACCTTTTTTAACCGACTTCAAAAAAAGGAGGAGGTTCTCAATTCGACTATATTTTTTTTCACCAATAGATAGCTACTTTATTCATGAGTAACATAGGCTATATAACATCACGCTACGACATACGGGAGCGGAGCAGTAAACAAAGACGTAACTTAACGCGGGTGAAATAATTCACGCGGATGAAGTCGCGGGTAATTCGCTACTTAAATATACTTTATTATCATTTAAAAGTTTTGTATACAATTAACTAAAAATTATAAAATATACTCTTGATTTAAAATTAATTTCCTTCAACCTTCTTCACAAAAAATGTCTATATCAGCACAAAGTCTAACTAAAGGAAAGTGTCTCCCAATTGACCTCTGGCACTTTGCCTCTTCCAGTCTTTTCTAGACATTTCTTAAATAACTTTGTATGCCAGCCAGGATTGCCGTGCCAGCTGATAAACACACTGGGGACCAAAAAAAACTTCAACAACCGAAAACGTGACGTCATGAGACCTCGTTAGGAGATAGTAGCCACCTTGGTAGGAACTCTCTATGTTTTTCTACACATAATATAAATACTGCCCCGTTGGTCTCGTGGTCGCAAGTGCGACTGCTGTGCAAGGGGTCCCGGGGTCGATTCCCAGGTCGAGCAAAAAGTGTTATTGAGTTTTTCTATGAAATTCTCAGTAGCAGCTCGGAGTTTGGATTTGTGCCCAGTTAATGGCAATAGGCTCGCCTCCTATTACATGGAACCTAAATATACCGGCGAACTGTGGGTCTACGTTGGTACACCTCAGCCTAACCCTTCGAGGAATACAGGCGTGATGGTATATTTATATATTTTATATATATAATTTAAATAAGGATTTAGAACACGTGTCGGATCAGCCTTTAACAGTCCCAATGCTGGGCTAAAGCCTCTTGTCATACAAACAAGGCACGAGTATTGGTTGCCATGTTTATGTTAACTTATTAGTCCAGGTTTCCTCACGATGTTTCATTCCTTCAACGAAGTCAGTGATGTCCAAGATAAACTAAGAAAGAACATATGAGTTAGAAGAAGCCACATTGGTACTTGCCCGTGCCCGGTAGCGAACAACCTCACGCATTAGAGGCCTTAACCACTGGGCCATCACGACATTTTCGAGTCATTCACATTACACGATAAACACACTGGGGACCAAAAAAATCAACCACCTAAAACGTGACGTGACGATACCTCGTTAGGCGATCGTAGTAGCTACCTTAGTAGATACCCTCTATGTTTTTCTACACATAATATAAATAAGGATACAGGTACAATGTGTCGGATCAGACTCTACTTTGTCTCTGTCATCTCTGACTTAGACTAGAGTTAAAAGCAAACTCAAATATACTATGTTTTACATAAAATGACAGCCTATGTGACCTCCACAACCTAGTTACTGGGCAGCACAAATCTTCTTGCTAAGACTGGTTGTCAGGCTTCCTCGGTTTTCACTGTCCGTTTTATGTAGCGACTGTCAAAGATCTACCAATGACAACCAGCACCAACGGCTTTACATTTGCATACCTAATGGAAAAAAAGAAAACATTCCTAATGGAAAAACCCTATACCAGTTTTTGGCCTATAACAGTTTTTACACCTTCATTGTTGTCTCATAGAAGCAACAAGAATATGGTAACCAAGATGTTGTAAAAATCAAATTGAAGGAAAAGAGTCCATGGAGTTTCTTCCTCGTTCTTCTCCATAGCCACAACTAACTTCAACTTTAAACTGTAACTTCTTGTCACTTCAGAAGTGCCTGTTAATGATCTAATTGAAATAAACGCATTGACTTTGACTTTTGCCCACCTAAGAATCGAATCAAGACCCGTCAGATCAGCTCATCAGTTGCGCTAACGACCACGAGGCCAACCTAGACAATTCAACGGCAAACCCATCTCAAAATAAAAATAAAATAAAAAAAGCTCCTCTATATTTATATATAGGTACATAATATAATTAAGGGTATAGGTCACGCGTCAGGTCACTCCCTCAGCGACACTAAAACTAATTGCGACAGACTTTCTAGTCACTTTTACAAAGCTAGATTGGACATTTAAATTGCGAAAGAAGACAGATTGCCAGCACTGTCTTACGGAGCAAATGAAAGTATTCCCATCTGAATTGCATCTTGAAGGGGATGCCAATAAGTAACAGTGTTGGTACTTTAAAATTCTAGACGCTATTTATTTAGATTGTTGTCTATTTACTTGCTTATGCCCGTGGCTTTGTCTGCGTGAATGTCGATTGATTGCGGTTTTTTTTTTCTTTTTTACGAGAAACGACAAATTCTTTTTCTTAAAGAAAAATGCTTAAGTTTATCATTATACCAGCCAGTGAAAGTCCCGTCAAAATCGGTCTAACCAATTCGGAGATTACCTGGAACATACACACAGCCAGAAAAAAAAACCAAAATTGTTTTATTTTTTTAACATTTTTATTTATTTGTAAAGTTTTTACCCGACTGCGACAGAAGGAGGGTTATTTATTTAGACATTACGAATAAACATTTTAATTTTGTTTTTATTTTATTTACTCAAGAAAACTTGGAGAAAGGACTTAGGTTGATTCGCTTCAAACAGAACTACCCTCAATTACTCTTCTGTCTTAGAAAATAATACACAGAGAACACAACACACAGCATCATCAAAGCATTACATTAACAAAACTTAATGATGGCCCCAACCATTTTCATTTAAACCAATCTTAAGACAAGCAGAAACTCTCTTCACCTCAATGGTGTTTTGAAATACCCAAATTAATCCCTATAAGACTGTTTGTACAACCCTAAGCAGTTTAATCTAGCGCCGAAGATTGAATTAATGCAATCAGATTTCTCTTTAATTGCTTACGACAGAGGTTCGTTAGGACCTTATATAAATGTTCGACAGTCTTGAAGAGACTCAGAAATGCGATTAATCGTGTTTTGGTTATTGCTAACTACGTTCTGTGTAATCGATTTTTGTAAATACAATTTGTGTGAGAAATTGTGTCAAGAAATACACATTTTGTGTTGTAAATGTGGAAGTAATTATGATTTTCTGTTTGTTTGTTTGTTGTTTTATCACGTCAATACATACAATGACAATGACCAACACACACAACACACCTTAACATAGTTATTCAATTGTTAATATATTGACTATTTACTAACAATCTATGGAAGCTTAGAATTATGTCATAAAAATTATAGTATTAAAAACATTTATTTAAAAAAGTAAGCATGGAGTTTCTTTTCCAATTATTTCCATACGAAATACCTTTTGGAAGAGGTGACTAGATTAAATTATATTTTCTTATAATTATAAGATGATGTGTTAAGTAGTATAATTGATAAAAATGATTTGAATTGACTTTGAAAACAACAGAAGTGATCGTAATGAAATTTGAACGAGAATCTGGATTCTGAATCTGGATGGATAATTCGCGACTTTGCCCATGTCTACGATAATCATGCGGAGGAAGTCAGGGACAAAAGCTAGCGTGTGAAATAATTATACCAGCTTGTTAAATTGGTTTTGATCCGTTCTATATTGGGATGTCTATCGGAAAATTAATGAGGTCATAGTATATAGGTAGGTGGGGTCTTGTTCCTTATTAATCGACTCAAAATTGGGTGTAAATATTGATTTTATTTACTTGAGGACAACATTTTATCTCAGATTGATATCTATGAATAAGTAAATATTAGAATTGTCTTAACGTATTAAAAAAACGGTTTGACACAAATATAATCTAATGTTATTAAAAGAAAGAGATTGTTTCTTTTCTTATTATTTTGTTTGTTTGACGAAATGGTAAGTGTTTACCCAACAGTGGGTCACCGGAAATGCTATAAAATAAAGAGGTAATCTTTGGAAGTACTGGTCCGATTGCAAAGCGGCAAGATGACTAGTTCAAATTCCAAAATCACCTATTAAAAAATAAATGTAATATAATTTATTGTTGATTCCCCTATTACATGATATCTAAACATACCTGCGAACTGTAGGTGTACATTGATGCACCTCTGCCTAACCCTTCGGGAAATACAGGCGTGATGGTTGATGATGTTGATGATGATCGATATTTATGTATTGATTCGGGTAAAAAATCACTAGCATGGTTATCTCCTTGAATTTGCCGAGGATACAAAAACTGCAACCTATATGCTACATAAATACATGAAACATGATTAAACTGTAACGATACAGGCAATTTCAATTCAAGACCTGAATAGCAGAATCGATAATCGCATGTCACATCTCTCTTCTATTCGATCCCTACATACGCCAGTCGCCACGATCCTGCATGGATTGCAAATTGCTTAGGTCGATTCCTAATTGGATGCCATTCACTGGAGCAAATGCATGGCATTCAATATTCAGTGCTCGCCTGTAGTCGATACCAAGTGAATTTCGCTTTCTACTTGTTGGTGCTTTCAATGCATTTACTGCAGTACCCGTAGTTTTGGTTAAGCAACAAGAATTTTGTAACCATGATTTTGTAAAAAACATTTTGAAAAGAGTGTCCATGGAGTTGCTTGCTCGCTCTTCTCCATAGAGATCTACGTTTTGGAACAAGCAACTAGCTTTAACTTACTGTAACTTCTTGCCTGTAAATGGTCTAATTGAAATAAATGCTTTGACGTTGACTTAAGACTGGTTTATTCCCGCGATTTCCTCTGCGTGACTTTAAGATATCAGCGGTGGATTCCATAAATATTTTCCTAAAATAAAAGTAACTTAAGGTACTCCATGTAAGGTCAGCATTCTGCCAGTTAAAGTCCCGTCAAAATCGGTCTAGGCGTTTGTTAGATAAACCGGGACAAACAGGCAGATAGTTTTCGGTATTAGTGCCGTATAAACATTCAAGTAGGAATTATAAGTTTTATCTTTTTTTTTGTACCTAATCGTACACAAGTATCATTAGAAGTGTTATTTTACTGCCTCGTTAGCCTAGTGATCCTAAGCGCGACTGCTACGCTAGAGGTTTTGGGTTCGACTTCCAATTCGAGCAAAGTGTTATTGAGTTTTTCTATGAAATTCTCAGTAGCAGCCCGGAGTTAGAACGTGTGCCCAGTTAATGGCAATACGCTCACCCCTATTCCATCGGACCTAAACATACCAGCGAACTATGGGCGTACATTGGTACACCTCTGCCTAACCTTTAGGGGAATACAGGCGTGATGGTATGTTACGCCTAAAAGAAATTCCCCAACAACACAGCTCATAAAGTCTGGTATCAACATTATCTCAGATTCCATTACTTTGTCTATATTTTGGTTGTCAGTATAACTCATAGTAATAATATCTTCGCGTTATTATGCTCTCTGTGTCTCCATTACCGCAACACGAATCTTATTAGACTCATTTAAGATTACAGTCTCGTCTGGTTCGTTGATGGCATGACAATTGAGGACACGGCTGGCGGATTTTTTTCAGCCGCGTCTTTGGATACTGCTCTGTTCCTGTTTGTCGTGTCGTGATGCCTATTATAATAGTATAGTATATTATAGCCTATAGTACTGTTCCCCATAAATCTGGCTACCATATACAAAAAAAAAATTCAAAATCGACTTGTAGTTACAGAGATTGAAACAGCTTCATTATATTAGTATAGATGTAACAAAAATAGTACAAAAGCGGCTCTCTTCCAGTCAACCAAAGGTGGTGAAAATATACAAGTACAGAATAATTAAAATTATTCGAACTTTATATGGCCTATTGATAGTTGTTCTGGGTTTGGCTGTTTAGCTTCAACTTTAACTGTAACTTCTTGACAATTCAAAAGTGCCTGTAAATGGTCTAATTGAAATAAATGCTTTGACTTTGACTTTGAACATCTGCCAAGACAAAGCAAGTTATTTAAGTACTTATTTAGTTTTTAAATTCAAATATAAAATTAAACAAAAAAATTGAATTTCCCCTCATTAAACTAAATCTGTTAAACTCAATTTACTTGAAGAACAAATTGTATTAAGAAAATTTATGCGCATATTATGAAGGCATTAATTCATTAAAGATGGGTGTTAAGAGCATTTAAGAGAGACAGAGAGAGATGATTAATAAAGGTAAATTAGATATACATATTTATATGATTTTCTGTTTTTTTCTGACGACTTACTCCGCGTGCCAATCTAGGTGTACCTACTATAGAACATAGTCTATATCACTCAGCAATAACGCGCAAGGAGCGCGATAGAAGCGTAGCAGTCAGCAAGACCTATAGCGTAGCAGTCCCACTTAGGACCACTAGACTAACGAGACAGTTAACACAACCAAATATTACAAAGACAAACAAATAGTAGTTTTTTTATTATCATGTCTTAATGGAGTGATTAAATAATAATGAAGGGATAAAATACAAAATAATCTATTTGCACTAGGATAAGGTTGGCTGCTTGTGCTGTGCAAGAATAAACTTTATTGAAGTATATATATGGTTTAAATTCTTTAGTCTTGTGGTCACTAATCGTTGTTTACGTTCGAAATCAAGTTTAACCTAAATATAGCTTCTGCTCAGGTGTTTCTTTTTTAATTATTTTATTATACTTTTTTTACAGTTCTTTAATGGACAACGCATAGAAATAAAACTAAACAATTGCAAATTTAAAATGTTTATTATTTCATTAAAACACTTAGGTAAATAAAGTAAGTAAATGCTCACATATTTCCAAATTAATATACAATATATTATGAGGATGCCATAATCAAATCTACCCATTTATAAACATTAAAAAAGGCATGTTTTCTTGAAAGTTTGTTATCGAGAAAATTTCTTTATCTGTGAAATGCTTTAAAGATTTATAGCTGCCTATTATACGTAGTGAATAAACATGTCATTTAAATAGAAAAAAAACTATTTATGACAATAACATCACCACGTAATTGGCAACATTTTAATGGTTTAACAATCTATCCATTGAGCATTTACTTACATGGTGTGTTTAAAAATATCCTAGATTAATTAGTAGCGGAGTGATGGCGCACCGTTCCTTGTTACGTTCATCTTTGTTCGATTTAAATGTTTTTTTTTTCATCAGTGAAGATCACAACATTTTCTTCTCAATTAAAATTTAAATATTCCTGGGCAAAACGGACCCCTCTTCAGCAGGTGTCAATGCTATTTTCTGTGCCGGTTTATAATTCCTTATTCCAGCAGCGTGTAAATGCCTTCTCACTGTTTCCACTGAAATATGGTGTTTTATTGCGGTTACACTAATGGGCAATCGCATTCGGGACTATACTTGATGTTTTTTGCCCCTGGACGAATCCGCTGAATATTTACTTTGTCTCCATAACGTCTTAGCTACAGTCGTATTTCTCTAAAACAAAAAAAAACTTTTTTGGAACCGTTTATGTAACTTGTAAGGAGTGAATGTAATAGTAAAATAGCCAACTACGCGTTCATTAATCACAATCAATTAAATAAAATAGGTATAAAAAAAAACACTTACTGCTATACATATTAAGACGACGACCAATCTCTCTAATTCCAACATTCTGCTCATGTAAAAATATGATTTTATGTTTGGTATAGTCATTAAGCTGCGACATGATGCTTTTTTACACCAAATTGCTTAAAAATACTTAACGAGTTATGCGAAAC
Organism: Caradrina clavipalpis; assembly: GCA_932526535.1. Classification (NCBI taxonomy): domain Eukaryota; kingdom Metazoa; phylum Arthropoda; class Insecta; order Lepidoptera; family Noctuidae; genus Caradrina; species Caradrina clavipalpis. The sequence goes on from OW052110.1 coordinate 9,260,357, forward strand.
GATTTACAAATGTGTGTGCACAGTCAATGCTAATAGGCGTAGTGTAACTTTTGTCACTTAAGTAGACGAATTTATTATCTACCTCACGAAGCAAATATATGTGAACTTAAACTTTTTTAATTTACCCACCTGTTTACAAGATAAGTTATTAGGCGTAAATCATATTGGCCGTTCTTTAATAATGCAAACAATTTTGTAGAAATGAAATCAAATTAAAAAAGAAACTGATAACAGGTGGACTGTGTTTTCGAACCCACATGTTGTTCCTCGCCAATCCAACATCAAACCGCCAAGCCACAAGAACTTGTTAAGACTCCACGAAATTCAAGATTGGGTTCTAATTATGTAAGGTGACTTAAAAGGTTTTTAACTTTAATGTCAACGAGATAATGATTAAAATAGCTTAACAAAATGATATAATGCCGGTGGCTCCGACAACGTTGGGTGGGTTTATGCGTGTCTGTATTCATCGATAAATTGAAATTAAACCTTATTATCATAGGCAGAGGGTCCAATTTTGGTTGTGTTTAGGGTGGGTCAGATAATGTTGACAACAGACTGTACTATTTATAGATGAAACGCTAACGAAAGCGGGCGTTATTAAAATACATGATTTTTTAATGAACATGAATTGCAATCAACTAATGGATTCTGCATTTCACACAATCAAAAATGATTTCACATCAAATGGACTCCCAAATAACGGTCCGTTGATTTCGCATGCAAGGCACGAGATATCTGCTGCCTGCTAAATTTAGACTGCTCTGACATACAGCATCAGCATCATTAAAACATGAGTCTCGTACTAGACTGCAATACGTAATTACTATGCTATTTATAGATAGGAGACAGTATATTTGGAGTCGGTTTAAATCCTTGCAAAAATTATAAATGCGAAAGAAATTCTGTGTGCCTGTTCACAGTCAAAGTTAATACATACTCGTACATACATAAAGTCACGCCTTCTTCCCATGGGGGTAGGCAGAAAGGCGTGAGTTTATGTATGTATGTCATAATGTTAATGTCATAATCATTTATTTCAATGAGGTCATCATTATATCAGACACAGGACGTCTTTTGCTGGACATGGGCCTCTCCCATAGATTTCCAAAAGGACCGGTTGGAAGCGGCCTGCATCCATCGTCTTCCTGCGGTCTTCACCAGGGCGTCGTACGCTGCGCTTGTCGGTGCGTGGTTCCCCATTCGAAAACTTTGCAGCCCCATCGGTTGGCCATCAGCTCTGAGTGCCAAATACGTACACGAAAAATAAAAATTTAATTCTGCAAAAGGTAGCTTCTTGGAGAAGAATAAGCAAGAAACTCCATACGCACGCGTGTCACGCTACATACATGTGGATACATGTACGTCAGTCACGCTTTCACGCCTAAACCGCCGAACCGATTCTGATGTGGTACAGAGATAGATTACACCTTAGAGAAGGATATAGGCTACGTTTTGTTGGAGAAATAGGGGATTAAGGTTCGTATGGCCGACCGAAAACCATAATACTTTGTATTTGGGCTCTCGTGGTTTCTTAACCACGTACGTACCACGTACGGGTTCTTACCCACAGCATACTGTATGGGCCATTAGCACAGGGACATGACAACATTTATTTATTTGGAATCTCTAACAAAAGATATACACAAATCATGACATTCAAACAATAGTCAACAAAAGGTTTTATTATGTAGGTGCACCCCTTTTGTTAAGGCTGCGATATCATCAAATGACTTCTTCCGCCCTGGGGGGAGCGAAAGGGATTGTCACACTTTTACTGACTTAAATAAAACCCATCTATGTTGCTCCAAGCCTTTTGCGTTCCAGAGCCGCAGTGACTCTTTTGATCAAATTATGCAATACTGGTAGGAGTACTCCTAAACTTATAGGAACAATTAAGCATGTGCAATAAAGATAATCACTGTCTAACATTGAGATGATGGTGGTCATCCATTCATGGATGACCAGAAATATAAAGAAAGAAAGAAAGAAAGAAAAACCATCTATTCGCGTGAAAGCGACGCACATAACATAAACTTACTTAACCTACTTAAAAACAAAAACAAAAGCTTAAACAAAAAGTCAGTTAAGTCGGTTAAAAATACTGTCTCGTTAGCCTAGAGGTCCTCAGCGCAACTGCTACGTTAGAGGTCCTGTGTTCGGTTCCTAGGTCGAGCAAAGTGTTATTGGGTTTTTCTATGAAATTCTCACTAGCAGCTCGGAATGACGTCTGCGCCTGGTTAATGGATTGCCATTAACCAGGCGCGGGGGGGCGAGCCTATTGAGGCTCGCCCCCCCGCTATTACACTAGATCTAAAAAATTACACTGGACATTGGATTGTCGCTTCCATCTAATTGGTTCTTTTGGAAATCTATGGGGGAGGCCTATGTCCAGCAGTGGACGTCTTGCGGCTGATATGATGATAATAATGATGAAAACAAGCCGGCGGACTGTGGGTGTACATTGGTACACTTCTGCCCAACCCTTCGGGGAATACCGGCGTGATAGCTAGTACAAAAACTCCTGGTTCATTTTGCCACATTATGATGTTCTACAACTTGGCGTACTTTTATCTCAAAAGACATTAGTAGCCGTAACAGTAGCGAAGTGAAATGAGGCCATCCATCATATTTTTATCTCTCTCATTACTGTAGTAAGTGGAACTTATGTTGGTCTTTTATTTTAATTAAATGTAGCTACTGGATATCTTAGGGTAATGGATTTTTCGTATTATGCTTTAATTATTGTAATGTCCTGTATTTCTTATGGCCGGCTCGGCGGAAAAGTTAAAAATGCGTACTTGGAGTACTTCAAGTACGCAGGAGATATTAAAGCAAACACAGGTGAACTCCCTCTTCCCTCACTCTCATAGTCCGCAATCCAACACAATCGGGGAAAGATCCAACGCAGGACCAACAGCTTCACGAGCTTTTCTACTTGCAAACTCCAGGCTGCTATTAAGAAATTTTATGTAGAATAACAGATCAATGTAGTATCATGATAAAATCTCGAGTTAGTTTGTTTGATGTGCAGGTCAATTGTCTAGTATTGCCAAAAATCACAAGCTACTTACCTAATGTTCACATAAATGTTGATAGTTTAGGGCTGCCAGATAATATTGCTCTGGCTGATCCTTTGTTTTATATACCTTCTGCAATTGATATTTTGTTGGGTGCAGATCACTTTTTTAACATTATAGGTAATAATAAAATAAGTTTAGGTCCAAATGGACCAATTTTGCAAGATAGTAGGTTTGGTTGGCTGGTAGCTGGCCCTATTGGAGATTCAACTTTATGTAATTTAAATTTAAATTGTAATTTAATAAAAAATTAGTCTGTGTCACTTCAACATATCAATGACTTACTAAATTCTGAAGGCACTTCTTCAACCTCACTAGACTTTTATTTCATTTCGTCGTAAACAAATAGAATAACCCAATAACACATTTCGCCTGACGACCCAAATTCAGAACCCCACGCTCAATAGTCGCGAACAAGAGACCAACAGGGCAGTATAGGTTGTGTACACTAATATTATAAAGAGGAAAGATTTGGTTTTTTGTATATATGTAACGTTTAAACTCAAAGTTACTTAACCGATTGCAAAAAATCCTTTGCCTGTATAACATCACGCTACAAATTACAGCAGCGGGGCAGTAACCAAAGACCTAACTTAACGCGGGAGAAATATGCCACGCGCACGAAATCGCAGATAGTTTGCTAGTATTTACATAAAAGAAGTCGTTTTAATGTTCTACAGTGTTCCGATGAGTCAAAGTTTTGCAATTAACTACACACACACAGAGTCGGTATTCGCATGCAATTTGTGAAAGTACTAGGCGTGTAAGCTATACTGTTACTTAAACTTTGTTCTAAGTTTCTCTGCGTTATTGACAGGTAATTAAGTATACGTTGTTTACTTAGAGGTTTTCTTTGTTATTTATTGAAGTGTACCTGGTTGATGGATTTTGTGGAGGTAGGGTTTGCTTAGATGGAGGATTAGTCAACAGGATTTCCCCATAAAAAATATAGGGTAGGGTAAGATATGAATGTATGTAGTTTTGTTTAGTACTAATTTCCTTCGCGTCAAAGTTAATAATATATTATCCTACGGGAGCCGTGTATTTTTCTAGGACAAGAAGTAGCCTATGTGCTATTCCATACCCATAGTCTATCTATGTTCCAAATTTCATCCAGATCCGTCCAGCTATTTAGGGCCTTATCACACTAGCAGTTTGCGAGCGTATTTTGAATTCGCCGCGTCAGATATTTGTATAGAAAACACGCTCGTAATTCGCTAGTGTGATAAGGCCCTTAGACGTGAAAGAGTAATAAATATTCATCCAACCATCCACCCTCACAAACTTCTACATTTACAATATTCGTAGGACGAACTATGTACCCCGCGCTGTCATCAACGTCCAGTTAGGTACGTCTTTGGTTACTGGTTTGCTCCCGATGATCGTAGTATAATGTTCTATACATATAAACCTTGCTCTTAAGTCACTCTATTATATTGATATTCTCTGTTGTATTTATCCGTTGCGTTGTATAAAAATCGAACACATTATTGATTGAACTAACAACTTACATCGAGTTACAAAATCCAATACTCTTCATAATCCCCAATCCGCCATTCCGACACAAAATAACAAACTTCTCAATCCACAATATAGAGAACACCGCAATATTATCTTCGTGAAACAAGAAAACTTGCCAAGTTTTGTGTAAGACCACCTGTTACGAGTTTCAAGCTCGAAACAGTTGGATGCATAATGAGTTTTCCGTGTTAACATCTTTCTTCACATAAAGTTGGCGATGCACGTACGAGTAAGTAGGTATTTATGCTCAGGGGCGCACACTGAGCTACTAGTATTGCCGCACAGTGAGCCAGTAGTTCTGGAATATTCTGATCTGTCACCCTGTTTTGGCGTTATGGAGACACTTTTGAAAATAGTTTGATATGTCCCCCTGTTATCAACTTAGGGACTCATGGAAGGGGGGAGGGTTATTCACTCCTGTAGAAGTGAATAAAGTTCGGACTGTCACGTCTTTGACTGTCTCTTCAGTGATATGTCCCTATGAGGAGACAAAGCGGGGTGACATATCGAAATATTCCCATGTTCTGTGGTACACTGAGCTACTAGTTCTGTGGTAAACTGAGTCACTAGTTTTGACGATCAGTGAGATCGTCGACGATCTCTAGAGCTCCCATAGACTGAACCTCTAGTTCTGCGGCTCCCTGAGCCACTAATTCTGCCGCGTACTAAGCCTCTAATGTAGCCATTGACGAAAAGTTTACACATGAAAACATCTAATTAAACACATTCTCAAAAAGAGGGGTGTTATTAGTTTGACGAGTTTGTTTCTGTGGCACCGTAGCTCTTAAACGGGTGAACCGATTTAAATGCGGTTTTCTTTCATTTAAAAGCAGGTTTCCTACCGATGGTTCTTAGATATATTTTATCATAATCGGTTCAGGCGTTTCTAGGTTATCAGCTCTTTTGTTAGCTGCGGTAGGGATTTTTATTCTTCTGTCGGGGGTTACTTAAAATTTTATTATTTAGTTATAATATACTAAGCATATTACATGCATTATTTAAACTTTTATCTTTTTTACAAAGACATCATCTATTTTATCGAATGCATGGCCACCGGCTTTAGCCACTATAAGTTGCTGATTCTAGTGGCTTAGTGTGCGACTGTGCGGCAGCGCTTATGGCTTGATGGTGTTTTTCTCTAGTGTCACCTTCATGTACACAATTTTCAGTGAGACATGTGACTGATAAAATCCGTTGAGCTTTTAGTACTTACGCATACTTGGTCTTGGTTGGGTTAGTAAAAGTTTATGTTTAGATGGTTCGGTCATGTTGAGAGGATGAGTGAAAGGGGACTGACAAAAGGATTTTTTATGGCAGATGTGAGTGGCAATGCCGGGAGGGGACGCTCTAGAAAGATCTACCCTGACCTTATTGGTGAGGTTCTTCAGAAAAGTCGGGTGCACAGTACTTGTAGCCTTGTATGACCAGATGTATGAATGTAGAGTAGGTGAAAGGAGTATGTAAGAATCGTAGCAGGTGGCATTCTGTGGTTTCTGCCTACCCCCATTGGAAAAAGCGTGAGTTGTAGTAGTATGTATATGTTCATCAGTCACGTAATGAAACTTTTTAGACGCACTGCCTCATTGGTTGTTTGAAGCGATCCCCAGGTCGGGCAATTTATTATTTGGTGTTTTCATTACACACACCCATTTATTATTGTACACACTATTACTTTGATCCAAGCGTGGAAGTATTTACTAGCTATACCCTACGGTTTCAGTCGCGTTAAGTTACGTCTTCAAGTGCTCCGCCCCCGTGAGTCATAGCGTGATGTTATATAAGCCTTTAACCTGTCTCAATAAGGGACTTAATACACTTGTTCAGCTCCATTCAGATTTTGTCTATAGAAAACGCCAATTTTGTATCGCATCTGTTCAGACGCGGAAAGCTAAACGCATGCGTTCGCAACTTTGTACTAGAATAATGTTTTTTATGGACAAAAGCTGAATGGAGCTGAATAAGTGTACCTATTAATTCCCTAAATACAACGCAATAGTGTTTTACATAGTTTTAATCAGACCAGCCCCCGTAGCCATGTAACAAACGATAAACGCAAACGCTGAGTAGGCTTTAATAGATCTTCAACTTTATGTGCTTGGTTTTAAGTTGAAGATCTAATGAAGATTGCATGGCGTTTTCGTTCTTTCCAGTCGCTAACGCTTAGAAATCTTTAATAGATTTTGAACTTAAAGCTCTGGGGTATTAAGTTGAAAATCTATTGGTACCTACCGAGCGTTTACTATTATCTTTTGCGACTTGGCTAGGGGGGCTGCAGTTCTTAATATTAGCGCGTATAAACAATCAAACTCTTCAGCTTTATAATATTGGTGAAGTTTTCTTTTATAAATAATTACTTATCTTTAACAGGTGCGTCTCTTCGAGCGGCCGGGAAGTCTTGGCGCGCGGAACATAAGGCCGCGCGCACACTTGGCATCATAGTCGGCGCGTTTTTGTTATGCTGGCTGCCATTTTTTCTTTGGTGAGTATATCTTATTAGAACATGGATAACCGTCAAAGTATTTTTAACCTTTTTAATCAAAATAATATTGAAAATATTGAACGGTAAGAATTCAGATACAGCAAAATAATTTGTAATGTACTACTTTAAGTGGAACAAGTGTGCTGCGGGTTGTTCGAAAGAGATACCGCGCCCCCGGAACGCAAAGGGCACATGAAGAAACATAGATGGGTTTTAGTCAGTAAAAGTCTGACACTCCCTCCCGTCCCGCCCAGGTCGGGGGAAGTTATTAGATGATTTCCCGTCTCTAAAAAAAAATGGAACAAGTGTGCCTGTTTTAAAGTGACACACTGTTACACACACAGTGTTACACTTTCATAGTTTATATAATATAGGTATCTACAGGATGGAACGGACGACGTGACTCAATCTTCTATAGTCAAAATTTACTTCGTTTTTACTTTAGCTATTGAGTACATGATTCTAAAATTCTGAAAGGCAATCTAATGTCAGTTGTTTCATATAAAACTGCAACATCTACACTGTCATTATTATGGAACAGTAATCGTTGTTTTTGGTTTTTAATAATCTACGATATAGGAATTGAAAGATATTTTTGTTTCTGCAGGTACGTCACAACAAACGTATGTGGCGAGCCATGTGAAACACCATCCGTCGTGGTCGGCGTACTATTCTGGATCGGCTACTTCAACTCAGCACTCAACCCGCTCATATACGCGTATTTCAACCGCGACTTTCGAGACGCGTTCAAAAACACGCTCATGTGCGCACTGCCTTGCTGCTTCACCTGCTGGAAGGACACGGGGACGGCGCAGTTCGTGTAGTAATTACAGAGATGCGACTAAAAATCGCAGTCGCATAAATGAACGATTGATGTGTAGTGCGTAGAACTAGAGCATCGAATAGTGCTAAAATTTTGTATGTAAGCTTCTGCTCGGACACGTTAAATAAGTTTTTTGTATTTTAGAAAAATTGGTCTATTTTGTTTGGCTCAAATGGGTCGTATAGTGTGAATTTTGCTTTATTAATATTGTGAAACGGCAATGTTACCTAATTTTTGTCGTGAATGATTGAATGTACGTTTGATGTCAAGATGGTGACAGTTTGTAATATTCGTATTAGTTGATAGTATAGCCACAGTGTAACTTACTATGTACAGTTAGACAACACGAGTTTTGTACAGAAAAATATATATAAAAAAACTGTGTAACTAATTCGGTCACACATTCAGTAGGGCTAGTTCAACTATACGTTTATATAATCTAATCGTAATTTTCCTTCAGTATTATGACATAAGGATAATTGATATCATAACTTGTATTTAAATAAATGTGACGTGCAAGCAAATATTTCTATCAATGATACGTGTACGTTATGAACTTCGTGACCGGCCTACAGATTTTGAATTCTCAAAAAAGTATAAAAACTGTAATGAACTGTCAAACGATCTGTCAACCAAAAAAGTTGTTTAACTGTATGTAATAAGTAATTACTCTGTGGCAGCATTTCAAAAGTCCCTCTCTAGGTAAAGTGGTAGTTCTAAATTCGATTTTAAATCGCGAAGTTTGGGCTAGACCTTATTTTGACGTAGGAAGAATAATGTCTAAGTTTTTGTTCGAAAAAGCGCTTTGCAAATGTGACGCAGGTTCGTAGTACGGGTGCAAAATCTAGGTAAATATTTAGCCTATAATAGTTATAGTATTATCAGTGACATAGCAATAATCTTTGTTTTATAGTGTTTATATTTTCTGGGGTGCACTTTGACCCCGTAGAAAAAAAATCCTGGAATTGATAGGGGTCCAAATGGACCCCAAGAAATATTATTGTATTAACGTATTACGTTTGTAGATAATTTTGCTAATAGTAATAATAGACTTGTAATAATTAATAGTTGCTCAAATTGTCCATTTGATGGCAATAAGCATAATAAAAGTGTTTAGACTAATATAGGAATTTGATATTAAAGAAATACGTAGTTGAGATACATTGTTATAAAATATTATTGTATATTATAAAGCATAGTGTAAAAATTTCCTCTATTTTTCTTATCTTAGAACTTGATTTATTAGTAAAGCATCGATATCAAGGGGCCTACCAAAATCTCTTAAAACATTGCCATTTTAATATTACTTTGCAAATTCAGTTGTTGGATTGTCAACTCTCAGCTTTGAGCCGAGGGTTGAAAATCTAATGGTGAGCAAGGCAAAGTAATATCAAAATAATTCTGTTTTAAGAGATAGTAGTAGGTTTCTAAGAGGCAATTCTACTAACTATTAGAAACGATCGTGATCTAATCACAGTCTCAATCTACCAAAATTTGTCTCGTAATTTACTAAAAAAAAAAATGACATTGATTGCAAGTACTAACTATTGCATTTGATTGGAGTTCGTCCGGAGAAGTACTACCACCATACCTATTTCTGCTGCAAATCAGTGTTGCTGTATTCCGGTTTGAAAGGTATGGCTGCCGGTGAAATTCCAGCCACATGAGACATTTCAACTTTGTCTCTGGGATGGCAAAGCATTTGCAAGGCCCTGGTATTGCAGATGTCTATAAGCAGAGGTGACCACTTAACATCAGGTTGACCGTCGGCTTGTTTGCTATCATCAAAATTTTGGAGGTATGTAATTAGTAGAATTGGTCTTCTGATTTTCTTCTTCTTATCGTGTGGGCAGTAAGGTCTAACGACCCCAAACACCCTAGTGACAGAGTTTCTAAACCGCCTCAAGGGCCTCTGACATGGTTACTGATGTCAGTGATGTCCAAGATAAACTTAGAAAGTACATATGAACTAGGAAAAGTCACATTGGTACTTGCCCGTGCCCGGTTGCGAACCCACAACCTCGTGCATGGGAGGCGGGCGCCTTAACCACTGGGCCATCACGACAGGTATTTTAATAAGTACTCATTACATTGAAGTCTTATTCAAGAAAAAGCTACTTAAATTTCTATAACAATAATTGGTATAACGTTGAGACACATTAAGACAGTATTGTGGTATAGGAACTAAAGTATAAATTCTTAGTAAACGTCCTTCATTATAAAAATCAATAATTCCTAAAAGATATTATGAGCTGACACAGTCTTTATTCTTTAACCTATTGATTGTCATGCTGATTTGAACTTTAAGACCTGGCATTTAAGGGTCGGTGATAAGCCATGGCAAAAAATTTCACCAGTATGCAGTGTGTGCTTTTTGACCTGTTTCTTGTTATGCTGTTTTGAACTTTAAGACCTGGAGTTTTTAGGGATTTATGATAAATTATTGCTTGCCCTACCTTTTTCTCTACTACTGCAGTCAAAAATTATATCTGCATCATAGATGAAGGGAGTTACATTTATCCTCGTAATTTTAACCACTTAGCTTTTTAGACATACGACAAAAAAACTAGACAAAGGCGAGTTTGACTCTTGTATGAAGAGATCCGAAAGACCTTACAATTTTTTTATCTTTTATTATTATCAAGCAAAAAAATGCCAAACAAAACAAGTTTCTTTTATGGAGACTCTCTTTAACATATTTCATTTTTATTATTTGTTGTTATAGCAACAATAAAAAAAAACACTTTGTCGAAATTTCAACTCTCTGCTTATTACATTTTATGAGATACAGCTCGCTAACAAACTGACAGACGAAGGGATACTAAAAAGCAAGATATTTTCATGAAAATAAAGCTTTATGCCAAGACTTTTTAATATAAAATAATAATGGTGTTTTCTCTGGGCCAATAAAAGCGGGCAGCCCTAAGATTAGAGTCCTTTACTACCCATGACGACTAAGTGACTGTCATATTATTCTCGGAACCCGTCCTTATCTGAAGGCTCTGGCAGACTTGCTACTTCTAACATCAACAGCATTTTGGTAAATGTATATGGATGGTAAATCATCAAGTGACTTCTTCCGCTTTGGGTGGAACGAAAAGGAGTGTCAGACTCTTACTGACTTATACCCACCCGTGCTCCTTCTACTGCCCTTTGCGTACCCTTTCCTTTCGAAAAACTTAAATAGCCCTGGTTGGATGTCGACGTTTGAAAAATGGTGCATCTAAAGACTTCAATATACCCACTTGTGATATTATCACAGAGGATATATTAAGATAACTATCCGTAGAACATTTCTATAATATTTCACGGAACCCTTTACACGTAGACGATGTACGCAACCTGGGATATTATCTCCCCTGTAATAATATTACTACACGTATGTAAAGAGGCCTTAAGCAATTGTTTCAGAGCTGCTTCGCGTTATGGTTCATCTGCGTTTTAACGAAGCATAAAAAATAACGTGTTTTTGTTTTCGCTGAAACAACAAAGAATGACAGTGCGCTGGGTAGGTCGATCATTGAATCAAGCCACTGATGTATTCTGTAAAACCTCTCTTGGTTTTAGTGAAAACGAGTTTGACGTGAGCTGTCCTCTGACAATACTAAGGACCGACAGCCCCCTTCACGTAAATTTTACGAGAGAGGTTTTTCCAGAATACGCCGTCAGATACTAAAAAGACGTAGCATGTAGGTACAAAGCCTTCACAATGCGCCTTCCATAAAATGTTCATAAAGTTTATATTATCTAATTTACAGAGGTCACGTTAAGATACCTACATGTAAATGTAATTAAAACTCTAATCATGCTGCAAATAGCGTCCATAATTATTTGAATGAAACCACAACGGTTTATCAACATGCAATGTTACGTGATTTGTGTGAAAAATAACCAAGTATTAAATTATATCTAGTAATTCGTGGCGTTGGATGTAGAACATTTTGACATGCGTTATAATGTTACGCTTATTGGACATTAAAAATACTCAAAAAGTTCCAGAATTAAATGCCTCGTTGGATGGATTGTGTGACGAATGATATAAAAGAGAAGGGAGTCAGTAGTAGCATGACGGTTGACAGGACGGAAAGGAAGAAGAAAACGTGTGTATTCCACGAATTTTGTTGTCAGCATAAAATTTTGAAAATATTCTAGAACGCCACAATATTTTAAATAACAGCCAGGCTATTGACCTTGCAACCTATTTTTATAATGTCTTCTATAATATGATAATATTTTATGTCTACTATAATTAAAATGAAAAAAAAAATCGTGTGACAAAAAACCAAGACACCGTCTTCATCTACCTACGTTAATTGGAATTTTGCTTTGGAAACTAGTTGTATGTAGAATTTTCATCGAAATTTAAAATTAAACAACGAAAACAAACATTAAAATAATCACCTACATATATTTCACGGAAGTTTTCAATACACCAAAACCAACCACCATTTTTATTCACCCATAAAAAAAATTCTAAGCGCCGCTTAAAATAATTGGTGCTTGCTCACCCGTTCCGATTCACGCACCGAGAGTAAAGTCGCGTCTAAAAAAATTCCGTTTCACGCATGACGGCGTTTCGACACGGCACCTAATAGCCCGTGAATATTTAACCGATATGTCAAATAAATGTTTGTAAGACCATTATATTATGTAGAACATAATGGCGAACCGTTCGATCAAAGGGAGTGAAAATTGGAGAATGTGAAATAAACTTTATTGGTATAACGATTAGGGTTTAATATTGAAAGGTTATGTTGACAAAGTAGTGTAGTCACACTGCCCCGTTGGTCTTGTGGTAGTCAGCGCGACTATTGAGCGTGGGTCCTGGGTTCGATTCTCAGGTCAGTCAAAAAGTGATATTGGGTTTTGGGTATATTTTTGTAATTGAGCACCCCATTTGTTTATTTACAAATATATACCTAAAACTCAATTGAAATTGCCTTTTTTTACTTTTGTATGTAGGTAGATATGTATTATTTATCATCAATCCTTTTAATAATTATCGGTAAACGTTACCAGCAGGGCTATTCTGTAAAAAAATCCCTCGGTTAATACAGGTGAAGTGAGCGTGAGGTGAGTTGTCATCACACTTCAGCTCAAACTCATTACACCTGAATTTCCTAATAGAAATTTACACAGAATACATCGGCATTTCATTATGTGCAATTTCATGTAATTTAAATTCTATTTCTTTCAAAATAAAGCTCAAAATGATTTTTTACATCTCACTCAAGACATCTCAATAGCCTTGAAAATCTTACCGTTATAAAACCTTCTATAACATGCATAATAATAACAATTTTCACAGCCCATAAATCAATCTTTCCCTCACGTTACGTTCCGTTTTAGTTGAGTGATCTAACAATGGAAGTCGGAACGCATCGCCGCGCCCCACCAATCGATGCGTGAATCGGAACGCAGCGGACTACTATTGGCTAATGTACTGGACAGAAAACCTACCGAGTTGTAGTTTTTAAAAGGACTATTTTTGGTGTTTAGTGCTATTATTTTAGGGTTATATACTGTCGAGCATTTGGTGGATAGAAATGTTCAAGAAGAAGCAGTAAAAGTCATGACTGCCTAAGGCATATTGTATTTCGTATTTTGACTAAAACCGGGGAAGGTTTAGTCAAATAAATAGAGTACTTATGACCTAAAGGCAGTCTGATCTGCCGTGCACGTGCACAATATTGTAATGACCGAATTTCGGTGACGGTAGCCAATCTCAATGTTGACTAACCAAGTACGCAGGATATATTATAGTTTGCAAGTGTGTGCGTAAACACAAGAGCGTACCTTTTTCCTCATTCTCTTTGCCCGATGGGATGGAAAACCGATAAGACTAAGGAGAGATGTGATGCAGGAGCAACTTTACATGCGCACCGAGACACGAGGGTGCCACATTACCAACTTCCGAACTCCGGGCTGCTACTAAAAAACTCCTTATAGAGAAAGCCCTTGCGCAACCTGAAAAAAATCTTACCCTACGTTCAGCAGTCTGCCTTGTAACTATGAGACCAATGGTACGAGTATACTCAGTATGTCTTAGACATCGAGTAATTCATATTTATAGGAGAAGTATCATAAACCATGAATATTTTAATAAATTATCCTGAGCTGTTCCCGGTCGTGTCGGTTGCCATCTATCGGTTGTTGATAATGATGGAAGAAGAGGTAGTGCACCTGTGTTTAATATCTCCTGCTTACTTGACAACTCTCTATTCAGATTGGACGCCGTGAAACTGATATTTGGTTGGGAGAATATAATGGTTCGATATCCTCTAAGCCAAAATGCGATACAGATGTCTCCTAAAGTATATATCTCAATATTACAGCTCAAACTTGGCACTGAGCCCGATGAAGGCGATATATCTTATCACATTAGGATCTTATACCCTTAGAGCAAAATGAGGGTTCGATATTACACCTGTGTCTTTGTCTGAAGGGATACGACCTTTGGTAATAAAGTGGGAACTTTAATAGTTACGGGTACTGAAACATAAATATAATGTCACTAGCTTTTACCCCTGAATTTTCTTACTGATCCCTAATTTTCTTGATTATGATATAGCCTATAGTATTCAGGGATAACGTGGCTTACCATTACTGAAATATTTTTCCAGAATTGGACGAGTAGTTTCGAAGATTCAAACGCTTAAACAAACTCTAAAGTTTAGAAGACATAGAGTTTGAAAAGAGAGATTTAGGAAGACATTATTGTCTTTCTAAATGTCAGTGGTGCTTGAATGAAGATGCCTTTGCTGAGATCTGCCCAGGAAAAGATGGCAAGATGAACTGGAAGCTGGATCAAACCAAAGTTAAGATGAAAAAATCTGAACCTCATCCAAAAGGGTTTAAGAACCATAAGGGGTTACCTAGAATAAATACGAAAACAAAATCTAGCTTTCATAACTTCCAATAGCATGAAGTTAACTTTAACCATCAAAGTTTTAAACCGACTTAATCTGATATTCGTGAAAGCGGTTTGCAGAGACTAAATTAATTTGAGAGATTCAGACAGATTTTCATTTAAGAGGCACTGTAAAGCGTCGTGACCTAGATACAGAAAATCTAGATTATGGGGTCAAAAAGTACTATCAAATCAGCATACAGTTAAAAAAATACAAAAATGTAGGTTTATTTTATTTTGACGGCTGTAAAAAGACAGTTAACGAAGTGGACAGTTTCTTTTTCTTTTTATTATTGTAATATTCTTTTTACTTTAGTCTGGAATTATTCAGATTATGAAGATATTAACGTGCGAAGTTTCAACTGCTTTTTTATGTTTTTTTTAATAAAAATATGTTTTAAATGTAACTAAACTTCAAATACTCTAATGATTCCTGTATTGTTGAATACACCCGTAAGCACAATGCTTCGCGTGGTACCCATATACAGTGATATTTCGCACGAAATATGTAGGAATCGTTTTTATCAGCAATAATATTTGCTTAATGTTATTTAGTTTGATGGACAGTACACGTAGTTATCGGTTGTATGATGAGTCTTTTTACACCCCGTAGGTATGTGTCCAAGAGGAACAGCAAAATAGACACAAAAAATTATTGTAAAGAAACGTATGTACCAAGAGGAAATACAGCAAAATAGACAAAAAAAATATAGAAAAATCCTACTACTATTATAAAGGCGAAAGTTTGTAAGTATGGATGTATGGATGTATGGATGTTTGTTACTCTTTCACGCTTAAACGGCTGAATGGATCTGGATGAAATTTGGCACAAAGATAGATTATAGTCTGGAATAACACATAGGCTACTTTTTATCCCGGGAAAATGTACGGTACCCGTAGGATAACACATCAACTGTGACGCGGACGAAGTCGCGGGCAGAAGCTAGTGATTTATAAATTCTACGCTAACCCTACTTGTGATAAAAATATTGAGATTACAAGCTATATTTTTTTACTGTAAATAAGGCTTACATTTACGACTTGTATCATATCAAACCGGTGTATTCTGTAAATATTCTCTCTCGGTGAATTTAAGTGGTTTAAGGTGAGCTGTCATACCACTTAACGCTAAAGATAGACTGCTCACCACAAGTACACTTCATGGAGAGGTTTTTTTACAGAATAGTTCTGCAGGTATGAACTTAGTGGAGCTATTGTATTAATTTTTAGAAACGATCGCATTCCAAAATCAGTCTTAATCTGTCAAAAATAGCTCTAATTTTAAGTAGGTACAATTTTTCCATTAATTGTCGCTGATATGAGATTGTGACCAAATAAATGCACACTGCAAAAAAGTGGAACTCTCTACCTGAGTCTGTATTTCTCAATGCATTCAACCCTAATCTCTTCAAAGTTAGAGTGAACAGGCTTCTTTTGGGTAAGTTCACTCCATCGTTGACTTTGTATCTGTCACCCCTGACTTAGACTGGAGGCAAGAGATTACCCATCATTAATAAAAAAACATCAAACGTTTTTAATTAGTAGAATTGGCCTTCTAAGATGTAATATATTTTATACTTCAGCCACTGATGTGTGTTATGCCTAAATCGTATAAAGGTTGTTCACACCATGTATAATATTTAACTCCTTGTTAAACTAACCGTCGCTTAAATCTTCTCCTCTATATTCCTAACTGTTATTAGAATAAAATGTTTAAGCACTTGTTTTCTATAATCTAGTCACTAATTAGATTGATTGTGATATTATTAGTAGGAGTAGACGTACCTATGTATTTAGTAAATGACAGATTTTATTGTTATTTTTGTACTCAGTAGGTGACTATGATTGTTTCTTCTAACTTGCTACTGTAATTATTCCTCAAGTTTATTTTAAGTCGCCTAAAGGTGCTTCAAAATAGAACATACTTTTGCTTTAATATGTAATGTTGAAGCGACGTATGTATTAATGAATAGCTATACTTAAAATATCTCGGACAATGTATAACAGTCACATATTAGGTCCCAAAAATATGACGCGAGTAGCAATCATATTAAAAGTGTTCCAACAATACCTATCATAGTGGCCGAGCTACACTAAAAATATGGCCATCTTCTTTAGTAACATTGTAAATATGGCCGAGCCATACTCAACTCATGGCTGTCAATATCTTGCAACCAGATCCTATCGACAAAGAATAATGTAAATGAACCAAAAAAAAAATTATGAAATCTGATCTGCTTTTAAATCGTCAATTATCAGTTTTATTCTTTTAAAAATAACGTCTAAATTAAGTTATTTTAACCGTATTTTGAATGAAATTCCCTGGTGTAAAACTGTTAACTCCAATTAAACTAATATAAACTGTAATTATTTATATAAATCTGTCATATTATATTACGCTAGAATTATTTATGCGTTAGTTAACCGCAGTATCTATTTAGTTTGGCTAGTGTTAAAGCCGAGGCTTATATGATTAAATTGTGGATTTAAATTTAGAATTAGTGGCGTTTAGGGACGGTTACACCAAACTTTTTTATGTCAAGCTTTGGTAAATTTTTATTTATAACATTTTGGCTTAGTATTTTTTATTTGAATGTATTTAAAAATATAGCTTAAAACTAGCATTATAGTATAAGTTTCTTTTTCACGTTTATGGGCCGATTTTTCAATCGTCAGGTACCTCTTAACAAAGGAATAAATAATTATGGCGGTTTGCCAGCTTTTGTTAATATGTCAAACTGTCATATTTATTCTACAAATAAAAGTCTTAACTGACTATTCAAAAATGAACCCTTAAAAAATAATACTTCTTCAAAACAAGATTCTATTACAAAGTATTCTAAGTTTCATGCAAGATACGATAAAAGGTAACAGCGGCAATTCTCGTTTCATTTTAGATGCATTTGCAATGTGAGCCTGACTTTTCTCGTGCGAAATATTTTTCATCACGTTCGAAGTTTGAATAATTTATGTACTGAGATCCGAGCAGTTTACACATGTGGCCAGTATCAAATACCAAATTCGAAATATTGCACTTTCATATATTTATTTATTGTGAAATACTAGTTTATTAATGTCCCACTGCAGTGCAAATGCCTCTTCTCATGCATAGAAGGCACAAGCATTGACCACCACGCTTGCTCAAGGCGGATTGGCGATTTCAAACTTATAATAAGTCCAGATTTCCTCAAGATTTAATTTTTTATTTATTTTAAGCAAAATAATAACAGAATTGTCGACTAAAATACAATACCAGCTAGTTTCAAAACTATCCCAGCTCTGTATCGAGAACAAGAAAATTCAATTAATACGAACAAAGTTCAACTATTAACAGCGGTTAAAGTTGTGATTAAAGACAAAGTTTGGTGCAGCCGGCCTTCGTAGGAAATTTGCAAAAGGGGAAAACAAATACGTAACTAATAAGTGTTAAAGTAATAATTATTAAGTTGGTTTACGATTGTATATACAATTATTAATAATAAAAAAGAATTGGTTGTAAACGACAGCTTTTTATAGAAAGCTTAGGTTAAATTGTATTAAAATAATTGTATCGACATTTTAAGGTTAGAAAAGATAAACGAAGGTGATGTTTTTGCTATTAGGTATCATTTGTAGCTTTGTATCATTTTTTTTACTTTTAAAAGGTAGAGGGTATTATTAATAATACCTTATTGCACGTGATAGTAAACTGCCACTATTCAGTCAATTTTATTTATTAACAAGAGTATTCGGCTTTACGTTTTTTTTATGTATTATTATAAAATGACCGATTTAAATAATTTACATTGCATATGCCCACAAATAGGACAGACGACGGTAAAATTCAAAAGTGGAAAAATCCTACACGCATGTTAAATTAAATCTAAAATCTTTTGAGGCTGCCCTAATTCTTTTGCAAAAACAGTGTAATGCAATAAGCTATTTTTCAAATCTTTACAAATCTGTGCATAAATTACCGTTTTTAAATAACGTTGTAAATAAATACTTCAATAAGGAAACCAGTAGAGACATAAATTGCTTGACATTTGAAAAAAAATAAGCTTTTTTCTGTTGGGCTATGAATTAATTTTATGCTAACTTTTGCTGGCAGCTTTGTCCATGTGATCATCGATTATTATGGATGCAGATGATTGCGCAGATTAATAAACAACCTACGTTCTTTATCTCGATCCTTAGTTACTATGTTGTAATTTTTGAAGTGAAAACTTCTTTAGCGGCGTTGTGCACTTATTTTGGAATGGGTAAAAAATGTTAAACTCGCGTCAGGACACGTGACCCTGATCAAAAATTTGTAAGCGGCGTTGTGCACTTGTTTTGGAATGGGTAAAAAATGTTAAACTGGCGTCAGGACACGTGACCTGATCGAAAATCTTACGATTTTATCGTACACAAATATGACAATTCGCGTCAGCGTCTTTAGCGTTTTCACTTCTCCCGGCACTCCCGGAGTGCAACCCGTCGTTTTTTATCATTGTTACTTAATTAATGTTTTTTTTACGGTCTGTTTAGTTGTTTTCCCGGAATGAGTGAACAAACCAAGAGACAGACAGGCTTTTGCATAAAATATAAGTGTGAAAACGTGGATTGCTTTTTATATGATGATTGCTTTTTTTTTTTGTGCTCTTTTTTTACGACGCGATAAAAAAAAAAACAGACAAACCGTTAAATTAAAAACAAAATTAATTTAATTTTAATGAAACCACTTTTTTGTTTTTATTTTCTGCGAATTTTATTCGTGTAGGTGCTCTTTAGCAATGCTTAGGTAAAATATTTATTTGGTGCATTAATTAAATTATATTTTAATTATTATAATAATCTCTTAATTATAATGCATCAAGCGCTTTTATTATAATTAATTAGCATAACTGTATATATTTGTACATTAAAATAATTATAACGTTAATAAGAGCAATAATAGTTATAAACGAAAAAAAAATAGTTGTGTGTACATTCAATAATAATGTTTTTATGTTTAAATACAATTATTAATAATTGAGTATTGTTGCAACGTGTTTATGTCGTACATTAGGTAGTTGTAAGTAAACAGTAATAAAAGTATAAAATGTATTGTATTTTTGTTTTATTATTAGTGCTATCAGTCCCTATCAACTTAATAATTGTCTTTACTGAAATCAATAACATTATTTGCTATTTCGTAAACATATTTAGTCATTTATTATTTTTATTATGACTGTCATGTTGGTGACGTGGTCTTAAGCGCGACTGCTGAGAGCCTACGCTTATCCCTGGAAATCAACTTGGGAATCATATCCAACACCAACACCCCATTCCTGGATTCGATTCCTAGGTCGGGCGAAACGTGTTATTGGATTTTACCGTTTTTTTATTCCATTTTTCTGTTCAATTTTTATGTTTATATTTACTACAATAGTTCAACTACATAATAGGTGTTATGGATCCTACTTTTATAGGTATAATAATAATCATGCACAGTGATGATTACTTAGAACAGTGAAAAAAATCAATTGATTAGAGTTACAATTACTTACAATAGGTACCTACTCGTATTTATACCAATAGGTTAGAGAAAAAAAACAACTGCCAACCGATTACAGTGATTCAGTCTTGTGACAAATGTATGTACAAATGACTTAAATATTGTGACTCCTCTGGCAACATTTAATACGAAATTAAAAAAAAAGAAAAAGTAAAAATCTCCTTCCGTGAAGTGAGCTAAAGGTGAGTTGTCCCTCACTCTCATCTCAGCTTAACGAAAGGGATTAATAACTCACATAAAACTCACTTATCTTAAGTACACATTCGATTTTCATTTTCAGAGTACACTCGTGCAGAGTTCAGGACATCGTGTAACCAATGAAATCGTCTCCAACGATTTTGTTCCAAAGCTTTTCCCAATTTAGATCACTGGCCTGAATTTCACAAACTAGGTCAGTTTGCATTTTTTATTAAAGTTTCTATTAACAACCAGGCTCCCAGCTTCGTTATATAAATAGTTGTATTTTAATAAGACTCCCGGGTAGTTCGGGGTTCGATCGCTAGGTCGGGCAAAGTTATTAAATTTTTCCTTTAGGAATTTTTCATAACCTGGCTTTATCTTTGCCCAGTTGAATGCTTATTATGTACCATTTATGTATTTGTTTACTGTTGTACTCACGTGTATCGTACCGTGAAAATATAAAGTCTATATCTTTACTATTGATAAAGAATCTGGCTAGTATTTGCAAAAACATTTTTCCCAATCCAACCAGTAATTTTTGAAATTGGCGGGTTTAAAGAAACAAAAGAATTCTTTAACTTTATTATATTAGTATAGATGTCAAGATGTAAATATACCATGGGGCTAATATAGATAGACTAGCTGGCTGGCTGGCTGGGGTAGGCTCGCCCCCTATTACATGGGATCTAAATATACCGGCGAACTGTGGGTGTACATTCGTACACCTCTGCCTAACCCTTCGGGGAATACAGGCGTGATGGTTATATGATGGTGGTGATAGATAGTGGTGATATAGATAGTAGCGTGAGCGCATATATAGCCTTAGCCTTTTCTCAATAAACAGTTTGTATAATGCAAAATCAGACCATTAGTTCCTGATATTAAGGCGTTCAAACAAGCAAACTTTTCAGCTTTCTAATCTTGGCATAGATGTATGTAGATAATTATGACGTCACTTACATAATCATTATTTATACCTACACTCAACATGTTTACAAAACGCCCAAAAACTAAATCCTGCAAATTAAATTAGTCACGAACAAAGTTCAGCTGAAGACTAAAACTAAGTGTAGTTAGTTTCTCAAAGACATATATAAAATAATGCCTGAAACTGTAACTAAATGTGCCGAAGAACATAAAGTTACACGCGCTAACTTTAACGTAAAAGTTGTGTTCTAATGGTATGGGTAATTGAATTATTCAAGAGAACATAATTCTGAAAGTATGGAATGTATGTGGGTACTGTAGAAGCTTTGGCTGAAAAAATACGCTTTTAAGTGGTTAGTGCTTTGAGATAAACGCTAGTTTTTACCCGACTGCGACAGAAGGAGGGTTATGTTTTTCGAGGGTATGTTTGTATGTATGTATGTATGTATGTATGTTTGTATGTATAATTGTTTGGCACGCTCTGCAGGCTGAACGGCTCGATGGATTTTAGCTTGAGAGGTGTCGTTAGATTCGTATTTACTGTGAGAGTGACACTGGGTATATAAAAAAAAACAAAATGGCGGATTTTTGGCGCCAAATTTAAATGTTTGGCTCGCTCTGCAGGCTGAACGGCTCGATGGATTTTAGCTTGAGAGGTGTCGGTAGATTCGTATTTACTGTAAGAGTAATACTGGGTATATTAATTTCTTTTTTAATACACTAAAAAAATAAAAAATAAAAAACGGTAATTTAAAAAACTAAAAAACCCGACTGCTATTCTTTAAAAATCCCTAAAACAAGATAAATTGTAGCAGTCGGGACCCATTCGGGACCATCTGCAATGTAATATAGGTATGTGCTCTCAATTCACTAATCCTCCATTTCTAGAATGGATCCCGACTGCTACAATTTATCTTGTTTTAGGGATTTTTAAAGAATAGCAGTCGGGTTTTTTAGTTTTTTAAATTACCGTTTTTTTTTAAATTAAGAAGAGAATGACAGGCTGTGTCTACGGCTGGCAAGAAAATAAATCTCCTGATCAGACAATGTCTTATATGCTGGAGTGCACCAATTGTCCGTGCACTTGGACCCTTAGGCTGTTCGCACACATCAAACAATCGGTGACCGATTTTTTTGTCGGATAGAATGGAACATACCAATGCACATGCCCTACAAAAAGTTGGTCCCATAAAACTATAGATCTATTGAACAGTCCGATAATCAATCCAAAAAGTCTGATGAAGGCGGAGTAACGCCTCTGACGCGGCAATAAACGTGACCACCTACTGGGCCTAAGTAGCACAAACTTTTCTAATAGTATCATCAATACAAAAAGAAGAAAAATGCCTTAGATGTGTGGTATAATGCAGAAAACAACTGATAACTGACCAATCACAGCCACCCAAACTTCACGAAACCTAGCTCATTTCTAGCTCATCTCTGTCACTCATTCAAGTTAACATTAGTTTGATCTTTGCGACTCCAAGTCAAAGTGAGCGTTAAGAGCGCTGGTTAATGGATGGAGTTTGTTTGGGTAAGGATTCGGTCAGAATGTGGGCGAGAAGCTCATGTCTTAATACAAATGTATTGAAGAGTATGTATACAAATGTATCGACTGCTACGCTAGAGGTCTTGGGTCTGATTGTAAAGTCGCGCAAAATGTGTTCTCAGTAGCAGCCCGGAGTTTGACAGTTGGTATTGTGACACCGTCGTGGATCGAAAAGCACGTAAAGCAGTTGGCCGACTGTAATTCGTAGAGCTTTGACTGTCAAAGCCAGAAAGTCTAACAACCGGTCTAACCAAGAGGTACCGGTCTAACCAAGAGGTACTGGGTTGTAGAGGTCAGATAGGGAGTCGCTCTATATAAAACACTGGTATTCAGCTGCACCCGGTTAGACTGAAAGTCGACCCCAACATAGTTGGGAAAAAGCTTCTAAGGAAGACGAAGATGATCCGAAGGTTTCCACCAGACCCTATGACTAAGCTTCCTTTCCTTCTTATTTCACAATCACATCACCCGCTAACAGTATGACCTAACCTGACAGACAATTAGAAGATTGGAGTCATTAGAAGCCCTACACGTTTTAATAGGCGTTAACTTGTCCCATTAATATG
This sequence comes from Caradrina clavipalpis, assembly GCA_932526535.1. NCBI lineage: Eukaryota > Metazoa > Arthropoda > Insecta > Lepidoptera > Noctuidae > Caradrina > Caradrina clavipalpis. The sequence continues at coordinate 9,283,910 of OW052110.1, forward strand.
CTAATTACCGTATACGAACGTACACGACATGTAACCTGCGAATTACTTAGTTAAGAGGCTGATTTGAATTTTGATTTCAGCTTAAAATATATAAATTTTATATTTGTTTTGTCATGGCTGTGCCCGCGACTTCGCTCGCACGGATTAGGTATAATCTAAGATAATAAGTATTGAATTGTAATATAAGCATACTTGTGTTTGCGCACATGCTTGTGCACTATAATATCTCCTGCGTGCTAGTTTACATTGACCATCACGCCTGTATTCCCCGAAGGGTTAGGCAGAGGTGCACCAATGTACACCCACAATTCGCCGGTATATTTAGGTCCCATGTAATAGGGGGCGAGCCTATTGCCATTAACCGGGCACAAATCCAAACTCAGACCTGCTACTGAGAATTTCATAGAAAAACCCAATAACACTTTTTGCTCGACCTGGGAATCGAACCCGGGACCCCTTGGACAGCAGTCGCACTTGTGACCACGAGACCAACGGGGCAGTTCAGTCTACATTGAGTTGACCACTTTAACCGAAATTCTTTTGGGAGCATATTATAATTATAAAAAGAAATACTAGTTGTTGCCTGCGACTTCGTTCGCATTGTGGTTATAAAACACGTACTGCCCACGACTTTGTTCGCGTGGCTTATTTCACCCGTCTTACGTTACGTCTTTGGTTACTGCACCGCTCACGTAGTTCGTAGCGTGGGGTCCCGGGTTCGATTCCCAGGTCGGGCAAAAAGTGTTATTGGGTTTTTCCATTAGGAATTTCTCAATAGCAGCCCGGAGTTTGGAAGTTGGTGGTGTGACACCCCCGTGCCTCGGAAAGCACGTAAAGCCGTTGGTCCTGCGCCTGATCTCTCTCCGGTCGTGTCGGATTGCCGTCCCACCGGGCTATGAGAGTTAGGGTAGAGGGAGTGCACCTGTGTTTGCACACACACTTGTGCACTATAATATCTCCTGCGTACGTGGCTTTAGCCGCCGTCGCCGGAATCGGCCTGGAGAATTACATTTTTTTTTTTTCGTAGCGTGAAGTTATATACCCTATAGCACTTAAAAATAACGTGGTTATCTATGGGTACTTAAAGACTTGCAAACTTTCCCTCTCTATAATATTAGTATAGATAAATACAACAAAACTGTAGTTCTGAAACTTGTCGTATAATCTCTTCACGATGCAGCCGATATTTGTTATAAATAATGAAGTCCGTACAGTTTCAGGTTGTTGCTGCAGCGTTGAAAACTGAAGCCTTATTAAGGCTATCTGGCTGTTCAAAGTAACAGGAAATTTTAGCTGGCACGAGCTTAGGACGCCTTTATATAATTTATGTGGAGTAACAGGCTAAGTGTTTCTGCAGACACCTGTTTTGCATTACACTAAACATAGGGGATTCGGTATTAGGAATAATATAAATTATTTAGTCATTGTTATTGTTCTTTTCAAGTTTAGAGTATTGAAAATATTTTGTACTTGTGTACATTTAATTTAGTTTACTCTCGTACAATAATTTGCACCTGCTGTGTTATCTCTTCACCACCTTTGGTTGACTGGTAGAGAATGCCTAAGGCATTAAGTCCGCCATTGTACTTTTTTTATGTGCATAAAGTTTAAATAAATAAATAAAAATATGAGAATTTTCTATGTTACTGCTTAGCCCCAAACTTTAGGGCAATGTTATTTTGTCGGACATCCATCGGTAATCACAGGCACATGAGACATTTCGACTTTGTCTCTGGGAGGCCTTGCAAATGTATTTCAGATGTCTATAGGCAGAAGTGACCACTTAACATCACGTGGGCCTTCGCCTTGTATGCCAACCAACGAGGTTTATAAAAAACGTAACTAGGTATCTCTTATAGCTTGTGTAGAAACGATATACAATCAAATTATTAAGCTTTCATAAGGGTTAGCTAAACCAATATTTCTCCCACTTCTCAATGTAATTGTACAATGATTTTAGAGTGATAGATTTAAAATCTCTTCTAAGCGTAACTATTATTAGAACACCTAGTTTATTTTTTATCTATTCCTGTAATCTAGTCGCAATCTCATCTTAGCGACAATCAGTGTGACTTTTTAAAAGATCGGTGTTTTAAAGTATTATTGATAGATTAAGACTAAAATTAGAATGTAAACATTCTTTAAAATTACGGGAATTGCCTATCTGTTATTGCTGGAGTGTCTCGTTAGCCTAGTGGTCCAGCGCGACGGGTGCGCTAGAGGTCTTGGGTTCGATTCCCAGGTCGAGCAAAAAGTGTTATTGGGTTTTTCTATGAAATTCTCAGCAGCAACTCGGATTTAGGATTTGTGCCCGATTAATGGCAATAGGCTCGCCCCCTATTCCATGGGAGCTGTTTAGCTCACCCACAGTTAGCCGATATGTTTATATCGGCTAACTGTGTGTGTACATTGGTATACCTCTGCCTATCCCTCAAAGCAATGCAGGCGTGATGGCATGTTATTGCTGGATAGTAATAACATTCATCATGTTAGTTCATGTGTGTTGTGTGTAGGTATTTGGCTTATTGAATTAGTTAGACGTAATTAATTGTATTATGGGGAGATTGTAGGCTGGCTCATAACGATAGAACTTCTCTCAATTAATAGCACACTTTAATAAAAAACTGTTTTACTATGTGTTCTACTACTATATTCACAATAAGACGAAAAAAATATTGTTTCATATGTTTATGAGCCGTAGAGGGCGCCACATACAATTTATTGCATCATAACGTAGTCTATAACCAGCGAAAAATTTAGACGCTTCCAATGACACCTCATTTGTTAATTCACGATAAATGGTTTAGAAGTTATGAGGGAACAGATAAACATACATACCGGGCAAAATCATTACAATCCTTTTTACTTTACCGTAGTCGCGAAAAAAAATACTGAAGAATGCCTAGACACTAACATAATCTACTAAAATGCGACGTATTTTTAATCAAATAAGCTCTATTTTCAATCGGTCTGATATCTTCAATCGTTCTCAATGGATCTCCTGTATATCTTCTGAGATCGTAAAAATATATTGGAAGGAAAAGAGTTATGGGTGCCGATTGCGCAGATATTTTTGCTCTATGTTATGTATGTCATTGTAATCTTATGGAGAGAAAGCAGATTTGTTAGTGATACCTGCTGGATTTATGACCACAGTCTAAATTAATTGAGGTTTGCATTCTTAAACCTGCAGTGGTCGCGCCTTAAAAACTCACGTGAGTGATCGCGCGGAATACATATGTAGCCAAATTTGTTCGTCTTTTTTTTAAATGAAATTCAATTGGATTATTATTCTCTTATTAAAATATGACAAATTAACTCTTCCAAAATGGAATTAAAACGAAAAACAAACATAAATCTTCAATGGTCTTGTTTAAGTAAGCTATGAAAAAAAAAGTACGTAGAAAGCCATGTTAGTTTAAACATCCATGGACTACATATTATGTAACCCGCGCGAACACTGCAGGGTTAATCTGTAGTCTCTAGTAATATTATAAATAGGAAAGATTTGTATGTATCTACGCAACGAATAAACTCAAAAACTACTATTAGAATGCTACGTAATCTCTGCTCCCCTAGCCAAGTCACAAACGATAAACGCAAACGCTGAGTAGGCTTTAATAGATCTTCAACTTTATGTGCTTGGGTTTAAGTTGAAGATCTAATGAAGATTGCATAGCGTTTTCGTTCGTTCCAGTCGCTAACGCTTAGAAATCTTTAATAGATTTTCAACTTAAGGCTCTTGGGTATTAAGTTGAAAATCTATTGGTACCTACCGAGCGTTTACGATTATCGTTTGTGACTTGGCTAGGGGGGCTGTTTAGCATAAGCTATACATAACATCACGCTACGACACACGAGAGCGGAGAAGTAACCAAAGACGTAACTCGCGTTGCCATCCGAGGGACAAAGTTGAAGTGTCTTATGTGCCTATATTTACACCGACACCCATACCCTACAAACCGAATACAGCCACGCTGCTTTGCGGCAGAATTAGGTATGGTGGTAGTATTTCCCCGGGCGAGCTCCTTCTTTTTTTTCTATTAAATTTATTATTCAGGTCCAGAAATTATTTTAAACATTCCAGTCAGATTACAATCATAGCGTCTAGTGGCTAGCGCTAAACTCAAAGCCGCGAAAGTTTTGCTCCAATTGTAGATAACTATTTAAAGATAGCTTAACCATTGAAAATTCAGACCAAACCAAACAAATACTTAAAATAAGTACTAGAAATCCAGACATTTTGGAATGCTTTGAGAGAATATTTAAGATAAACATTTGAAGATTTTTTAAATACTTGAGAATACAGAGGGTATTATTGTAACAGGGTTATAAAGACACTTAACAAAGAAAAACGTTAATTGTTTTTACTTAGCATAGTATCATCATCACGCCTGTATTCCCCGAAGGGTTATGCAGAGGTGTACCAATATACACCCACAGTTTGCCGGTATGTTATTGTATGTAAGTCCCCTATTACATGGGGGCAAACCTACTGCCATTAACCGGGCACAAAGCCTAACTCCGAGCCGCTACTAAGAATTTCATAGAAAAACCCAATAGCACTTAACTCGAACTGGGAATCGAATCCAAGAATTCTAGCATAGCAGTCGCGCTTAGGACCACTAGGTTAATGAGACAGTCGTAGTATTTTTTAATATAGTTATTATGATTTTAAGTTATTCGACGTTGATTCATTTTAAGCACGGAGTAAGGAAAGATTACTCCGTGATTTTAAGTCTATTAATAATTCAATCTTATCATAACTTTGGTACATAAAACTGTTATTTTTTAAATTAATTAAACCTAATTAATTTAATTAAGTCTTTAAGAAGATGATGGATGCTGCTTTCAACCGGCCCTATTGGAATTGTATGGGGGAGGCCTATGTCCAGCAGTGGACGTCCTGCGGCTGATATCATGAAGGGTATACCTAAATTTAGATGCACACACAACTGTTTTATTACAGTTAACGTAATTGAGAGATTGTGGGAAACCCCAATCAAAGTTTCGTTTCGTTAACCCAAGTGAATTTTGAATAGCTGCATCTAAGTTACCTAACTAGGTAGCTAAAATATCACAGCCACTACTTGCATAGACAAAGTTTTCGTTCAAAAGGAACGTACAGCCACAGGTAGGTAGATACTGCAGAGTTCTTAGAAGCGGGGTCTCTACTTATACCGGGGTTTGCAATAACTATGATTGAAAATCTTTATATTTATGAATGACTATATGGGAACTTTAAACTATTATTACTAATTAGTTTTCTTGTAAATGACGTTCAAAAGTGCCTTTTAATGGTTTAATTGAAATAAACACAACATACCGTATTAAGATCATTATAACAATTTTAATAACCTTGTGGTTTGAATGACAAGAACAAAGAGAAAAGAGAAGAAAAAAGAAACAAAATATTGAAAAAGAGAACTTAGTGTTGCAGTTTAAAAGAGGATGTAGTGACAAAGGTTGAAAAGAGTATGCTTAGATGGTTCGGTCATGTTGAGAGGATGAGTGAAAGGCGACTAACAAAAGGGATTTACATGGCAGATGTGAGGGGCAATGCCGGGAGGGGACGCCCTAGAAAGACCTACCTTGACCTTATCGGTGAGGTTCTTCAGACAGGTCAGGTGCGCAGTACTCGTAACCGGCGTGCTTGTATGACCAGATGTATGAATGTGGACGAGGCGAAAGGAGTGTGTAAGGATCGTAGCAGGTGGCGGTCCGTGGTTTCTGCCTACCCCCATGGGAAAAAGGCGTGAGTTTATGTGTGTATGTATGTGTAGTATTGAATAACAAATAAGAAAATATTAAGGTCGAGTGCGCAGTACTCGTAACCGGCGTAGGTACTTGTATGATGTTATATGATGTAAATAAATGTGGACGAGGCGAAAGGAGTATGTAAGGATCGTAGCAGGTGGCGTTCTGTGGTTTCTGCCTACCCCTATGGAAAAAAGGCGTGAATTTATAAATGTATGTAGAACATAATTAATTTACAGTTATTCAATTTTCAGTTATTTCATAGCTTCATCTCATAGCAAGTATACAAAACGAGTTTGTACAAGGCCCATCCAGGCCGAGCCTCTACAACGCGACTGTCTGACTGTCCTATTTCTAGCCCTTTAATCTTCCTAATGGTTCCGGCTATTTATTGACATGAATCTGGAACGTGTAAAGTGATTGTGACGGATATATTGTTAGGTTATATCGAAACTGTGTTTACTGTTACTTGAGATTGATTTGAGGTACGATTGTTTGCTAAGAAGTGAGGTATTTGTAGGTAGGAGGCTTGAAATAGAATTCTGAGTATAGAAATAAGGCTTCTTCTTTACGATTGTAAATAGACTCGTAACGAAGTTAATAGTTACATAATTTATTGCGCTCATCATTGCAATCATTTAAATCAATTAGATCACTTACTTTTGAACGGCATTTTTATACAAAACTAATATGATCTAAACCTAAGTGATGATCAACAAAATCTGCTGTTAAGCATTCTCTCACTATTTTTAATTTCCTTCCTATACTTCTTCGGGACATTTGAAACTGACTAGCTAGTCTATCATTCGAATCTCCTGTACGCAGTTTTGTTAAGTAAATGCCGAGTGCTTGACGTGGCTCACGACATCTTTCGATCAAACTTGGAGTTTCTTCGAGTATTAATTGAAACTGATTATTGTTGAATCCGGTCCAAAAATGCATGTCGTCCTCGTTTATGGCACCTAGCCTTTCAAAGTTCAAAAACTTGTTTCTTGAGGCTCTTGTTAGTATAGTACAAACATCAGTGAAGTAATCACTGTCAAAGTCATGAGTCACGTTACAAAAATCTATTAATTGATTCCAGGCATTACCTTGCAGATGCTCTAGGCAAACACGAACATGTGGTGGTAAATACAGTTTGTATTCTATTAGTAAATACTCTTTTACTGCGTCTGGTACGCGGCGACTTGGATTATTCCGGCAATTATTAAAAACGCAGTGTCTGGCCGTATTCGGTGCTCTCATGTAAGCTGGAACTTGTAGAACCGCCGCATTTCCTTCACGTTCAACGTTAACTATTTCTTATTTTATTTTATTTTATTTTATTTTATTTTATTTTATTGAATAGGAACAACAAACAGCTACATTATAAATATTACATGTAAAAAAAACAACTTACTTAACTAATAATGTACCCCACAGCGCTGTTCACAGATTACCACTAGTAAATAAAACTTTAACTACACTAGGAGGTGAACTGTACATGCATGACAGTTACCTAATATTACGAAACTATTAGAAGAAAAAAGAGAAAACAAAAAACAAGAAAAGTAAAATTAAGTATTTTAAGAACAACAGAGAATTAGTCCAAGAGCTCAAGTGACTCATACAAAAGGTTACGAAATGTATTCAAGGAGCATGTAAATATGTCTATGTGTTCGAATACGTCATTGTAGGTTGCGGCCATTCGTCGAATCGGTGAGCGCTCACCAGTGTTAGATCGGCAAGTACCCACTGCAAAGAGTTTGCCTGCACGTACCTGCCGTCTATGAACAGTTCGGGGGACTGCATAACACAATACATTATTTAAATCAATACAATCAAAATTGCCGTGAACAATGTTATACAGAGTCAGTGCTTCTAATTGTTTACGTCTAGAACTGAGCGTCAAAAGCCTGTATTTATTTAGCAACTGGTTATACGGTAGATACATTTTGTGACACCTGTAGTGCATTGCACGAAGAAATCTATGTTGGACGTTTTCTATCGCGTCAATGTATTTGCCATAGTACGGGTTCCAGATGGATACAGCATATTCAAGCTGGGAACGGACTAGGGTTTTATATAGGCACAGGTACGAAGAGGTCCGTTTAAAGTCCCAAGAGGATCTCATTATAAATCCGTACATTTTATACGCTTTATTTACAATTTGTTCGACATGTAAATCCAAGCAAAGCTTAGAGTCAAGTAATATGCCAAGATCACGAACCACGTCAACTTTATTTAATAAAACATTACATAATGTGTATGGAAACCTTATAATGTTTTTATTTTTGGTAAAATTTAGATAGTTGCACTTGGGAATGCTCAGATGGAGCTTACTAGTGAAGCAATAGTCCGTCAGACGATCCAGGTCCTCTTGGAGGAGATAGCAATCTTGAATGTTACGAATAGGTCTATATACTTTGAGATCATCAGCATATAATAAAAATTTTGAATGATAAAAACAGGTACTTATATTATTTATAAAAATGATGAATAAAAGAGGACCGAGAATTGAACCTTGCGGAACACCAGATGTAACCTGGGTGGCATGAGAGTGGTATCCGTTTATAACTACCCGTTGACAACGGTTAGTGACGTACGAAATGAACCATCGCAACAAGTTACCACGAATACCATTAAAGGCTATACGATTTAGCAGCAATTCATGATCCACCTTGTCAAAAGCTTTTTGAAAGTCCGTGTACACTGCATCAACTTGTATACGATTGTCGATGTTATCAAATAGTTCACTAGAAAATGTCAATAAATTAGTTGTTGTAGATCGCTTTTTCACAAAACCGTGCTGTTGGTGAATTATAGTGTTATGTAGGATAGGATACACTTCATTATGCACCAGTCTTTCAAAAAGCTTCGACAAGGCAGATAAAATAGAAATAGGTCGGTACTGCTCAACACTACGCTTAGATCCACTCTTGTGTACAGGTGTGATATTAGCCTGCTTCCACACTGCTGGCATAACACCTTCTGCTATACATTTATTGTAGATTATAGCTAGGGGTCTACATATAAAAGAAGCAGTGTTTTTAAGAAAAAAAGCAGACAGTCCATCAGGACCTGGTCCCTTAGATGGATCAAGGGATTTCAGTTCAGCCAGTACCGATTCTACTGTAAAGTGCAAGTTAGAAACAACAATGCCGTTAGGCGCTGTCTCTGAAGGTAACTCCCATTGAGAGAGTGCAGGTGAAGCAGGTTCATACACGGAAGAAAAGAAATCAGAAAACATATTGCAAATCGATTGAGGGTCGTTGGATATGTCGTTTTTATATTGAACTTTAGCCGGTATACCGGGTTTGTCTTTGCGGTTGGAAATGTAGATCCAAAAATCCTTGATGTTTTTATGTATGCTATCCTCAATCGACTGAATGTATTTTGAGAAGCATTTATCACAGTTTTCTTTAAAGAAGGTTCTATGCTGCGAAAATTTTTCGTAGTCTGAAATGTTGCCGTATTTCTTCCATTTAACCCATGCCTTTTGTTTTTTATTAAGTGCATTAATTAATGTTTTAGAAAACCAGACCGGATAACCGGCGGTCCTAGATGCTGACAGTGGCGTATATTGTTTAATTATTTCATCAATACTATTGTAAAATGTACTTAGTGCCTCTTCGGATCCCAAAGGTGCAAGAAGGTCCGTCCAGTCAATATCCTGGATTTTGCGGTTAATTTGCTCATAATCAGATTTGTAGAAGTTATATTTTTGTAGTGGTCGCTTTTTCATAGGTTGCACATCTACATTTAGACTTATGTCACAAATAAAAGGTGGGTGATACGTGTCAATCGGAAGCAGAGGAAACAACGCAGCCGATACCTCACATGGTTGGTTGGATATGAGTAGGTCAAGGATTTTGCCATTAGTATTTGCCACTACATTATATTGCAAAGCATTAAGTAAAGACATTAAGTTATTTATCTGACTACAGGTTACGGAAACACCTTTACCTAACCCACTGCCGATATGACTGCCAGTTGGGCCCAGTGTAATCCAAGTTATTTCTGGGAGATTATAGTCGCCTATTATGTAGAAACAGTCAACACTAGGGTCACCCAGTATCTGCTGTAAGACTTCAAAATGTTGCTCGTATACATGGGGACCCATTTTGGGAGGTATATAAGCAGCACTGATAATATGACGTTTGGACGGTAGAACACTTGGCACTTCTATAAGGATGTGTTCAATAGTATTACGAGATTGTAAATTAGTAAAAGTACCAGAAATGTTAAGTTCGGAAGATTTAAGTGTTCGCAAAAATGCCACGAGCACTCCGCCGCCATCTAGTTTATTAGTGGCGATACGATCACGATCACACCTGTACACAACATAGCGCTGATCAATAAACTCATTATTACCGATTTCCGGGACTAACCAGGTTTCCGTGAGGACGATGATGTCGTAGTTACCGTTCAGAATGTTCATGTAAAGCGTGTGCAATTTTGTACGAATGCCTCTACAATTTTGGTAGTATATGGAAAGATGCTTATTACTCATCACTAGATATTAGGTGTACCAACATGAAAATTAACAACGGTGCAAGCTCAAGCAACAGGTATTTATACGTGCAATGCCCAATATAAAATGTAGAAATTAAGTGAGAATAATGTTTCTCAATAGTTATCAACTTAATAATGAATAATATAATAATAATGTAACTTAATAATATACCAGGCATACAGCAACACTGAGCTCTGACGATACAGCAAAAGACACATTCAAAAAATATAGAAATACACAAATTAACATCCGTACTAAGGTTATGCGTTAACATGTATGAAGCAAGCAACGATACACGCTCAAGCAACAGGTATTTGTACGTGTAATACCCAATATACAATGTAGCAATTAAGTAAGAATAATATTTCTCAATAGTTATCAACTTTATAATGAGTAATATAAAAATATTTAAACTTAATAATATACCAGACGTACAGCAGCACTGAGCTCTGATGACACAGCAGAAGACGCACTCCAAAAATATAGAGATACACAAATTTACATCTGTACTAAGACAATGCGTTAACATGTATGAAGCACTACAATGCTTGTAATATAGTATATCAGAATCAGAAAGTACACAATCAGACAATCGGGCGTACAGTCTAGGCAAACGCACGTAATTTGAAATACAGCATACACACACAACAGAATAACTTATCAAGACAAATACAGACCATATCAGTACATTACAGGCTAAAAAAGTATGGGAAGAAAGAGAAGTAAGTAGGTATAAAGGCAGGTTGGAATTATAGTTTGTTGGGGCTGGTACCACTATCAATAATTGTATTTGGCGGACTGGTTTTAATCTTACGAATATCGTCGGCTGTATGTATTGCAAACGCAGTATCGCCATCCCGTTCGCGCACCAGAATAGTGGCGTTTCGAATCCAGACGTACTTATACTTGTGCTCAGTGGCGACATCTTTAACCTTCCGAAATAAATGTTTCTTCTTGAGTGTCAGATGCTCATTCATGTAAATCGTCGCCGGTGCACATGTGAAGCCCAACTGATCAGACTTGATATTCTTGACCTTGCGAAAAGCAGCTAGTAAGTTGTCTCGCAGGATGCGCGACGACAACTTTACAACTATGTTTTTCGGCCTATTTGTTTGTTGGTGAGCATGTGGAACTCTGTGGATCGAAATGATGTCTCTTTGAGTAACGGGAAAGTTAATAGCAGTACTAATCGACTCCATTATATGAATCAGGTTTTCACTTCGTGTATCAGGTACGTTCAAGATTTCCACGTTGCACTGTCTTGCTTGCTGCTCGAGATTATCGAGTTTGGTCTCAAGGAGACTAATAGATAGGTTTGATTGCTCAGAACTTTGTCGACTAATTTCAACTAAACGTTTCTTGAGGTCAACCTGTTCACCCGAATGAAATTCCATAGAAGTTTGCAAGTGTGTCACTTTAAGGGATAAGCCAGATACATTCTCTTTCAAAGCGTTATGTTCAGTACGAAAATTGCTCAACTCGTCCCTTATGTCACCCAGGGCAGATCTAAATTCGTTATTAAGTTTACTTAAACTTGTTTCCATTTCGACACGCCAGCCGTTTAGTGTACTCTTTATATCGTCCTTGAAACTTGTAAGCGTACTATTTATGTCACTTCTCCATCCATGCAACGTGATGTTCAGCTCATTTGAAAATGCGTGGAAAGTATCAGCTGTTTCCCGAACGTCGGACTCATTAGCTAGGATCGTAGAGGTACTAGCATTGCACGGTGAGGCAGGACATTGTTCTATGACATCGTACGACATGTTCATGCTGTCTTCCTGGGTAGGAACTAGTGCGGCCTGTACAGGTGTAAGTAAGTTAGACCGCGTACGGCGCGTAACGTTGCTGCATGACGGACATTTCCAGGCTGCCTTAAATTCGTTTGTGAGGGCTTCAAATTGACGAGACGTTATATTTAGGCATTCGAAATGGTAACTGCCTTCGCAGGTTTTACATTTAAGAAGCCGAGCCCCGGTTACGAAAAGTGTATTACAGCCAGCACAATTCATGATGAATTCGATGTTATCGGTCGGTGTTTGTTTACAAACACCAGATTGTTGGCCAGACGTCAAGCAGCGCCACCTACCGCCGTGTAAAGGATTGAAGTAAAGCGACAACTTTCAATCGATGTACGTAGATTAGCAAATTAGCAGTATGGAGTTAATGAGCGCGCTAATGAGCGGTTTTAGCAGTTCTAATGATTATTCACAGATGGCGTTAGTTTGTATGGGTGACGTGGTATGACAATGCAAAATCGAAGTTTTACAAATCACTGATCGAAGTCTCAAGATTTTTGGAGATAAGGATTTAGAGTTTTTATATGATGAACACTGATTTCAAGGTTTATTAAAAGTATCTAGGTATCGATTTACGGCACTTGACAGGTCCAATTATAAAATTATCGGCACAAACAGCGCTGTTTATATCACGTACTCAAACACAGTTCACACACAATAGAATTAGTACACTTCAACTATGGATCTGTTCTAGGACTTGTTTCAACCAATTATGGTGGATATACACAATAATAACAGATTTTTCTATTTTTATAAATAAAAGTTCACTGAGAGCAAAATACTAAGGTCAACACACGCACAGCGCCACCTAGCGATTTCTTGATCAGCAACATTTTCTCGAATCGGTAATCGAATTGCATTCTCGGTTCTTTGCCAGCATCGATGACAGAGGTAACGTGTATTATTGAATGCCACCTTTAAAGACATAAATAAATCAATTATAATCGATCAATACTGCCCCGTTGGTCTCGTGGTCGCAAGTGCGACTGCTGTGCAAGGGGTCCCGGGTTCAATTCCCAGGTCGAGCAAAAAGTGTTAATGGGTTTTTCTATGAAATTCTCAGTAGCAGTTTGGAGTTTGGATTTGTGCCCGGTTAATGACAATAGACTCGCCTCCTATTACATGGGACCTAAATATACCGGCGAACTGTGGGTGTACATTGGTACACCTCTGCCTAACCCTTCGGGGAATACAGGCGTGATGGTATTTTTATATTTTTTGTTTTAATCGATCAATCCAATCCAAGTTATTGAAATGAGACTGTGGTGTCATAATATCATTCATACCATTTTCATTACGAACTTTTTATACATATACAACCTCATTTTCGTATTTAATTTTATTCTTTTTTAGTTTTGTTTTGTTTTATATAAAATGTCAAAACTGTCAGTTGGAAAATTATAGATACCTATCTGTCTATTAGCTTAAAACAAACCTCCAATTCTGCATTTTGATGTACATAAGCTGCAAAATCAGGTCGATCGCGCGCAAGAATGTCGGTTAATAGGTGTCGCTGATATCTTCGATTGTGCAGGCCCCTTCGACACGTAACACAGTTATTTTGACGTTCTTCCATCGCGTCAAGTTCACAAAATCCTACTACTAATCCTAAACTAGCCCAGGTTAAACAGATAGCAGCACACAGTGCAATAAACAAGCAAAAGTAACACAGCAGATAACAAGTCCGGTAGGAATGCAAAGATCAACGTTTCGTAGGGATTCAGTAAAAACACAATGACGTAGTTATCGCTAAACGAAGAACGTAACGTAACGTATCGTAACGTAACGTACGCAAAAGGCACATGAAGGAACATAGACGGGTTTTAGTCAGTATAAGTCTGACACTCCCTCCCGCCCCGCCCACCAGGTCGGGGGAAGTTATTTGATGATGTCCCGTCTACAAAAAAAAAAAAAAACTCCGTCTACGTTCGGCCGTCATCGATTGGCATCGGGTGGGTAAAATAAGCCGTTCGGTTCAAACAAAGGCGGCGATCGCGAGTGCGACGGGCGGCCGGCGGGCGACGCGTACCCAATAAGCATTTCGGCAGTTACACCTTACCACATAGTTTACGTTGGGATTTTTAACTAATAAACACATTTTTTTTTTTTATATCTGAATCTAACAACTTTTATTTTAATAGATATCATTTAAGTAACTATAACATTTTCCCCACAAAGAATTGAGACTAGCCCCCATAATAACAAATGATAGTCATGAAAAGAGCTTTCTAACGACATAGGTCTGGTCGTTATTGGTCGGTGGGTACGCGTCACATACAATTTTGCCCGTCATCCTTTAAGTTACCCCTTCCAAAAGTTAGTTTCGTAACTAAGTTATGATAATGATAGATCAACTTGTCAAGTTTTCTTTATGTAATTTTATTTTTAAATCAGTTCTAATTTATGTCATTGGATAGCAAATAAGCCAACGGCCCACCTGATGTTAAGTGGTCACCGCTACCTATAGGCCTCTGTAATACCAGAGACCTTGCAAATGCGTTGCAATCCCAAAGACAATGTTGAAATGTCTCATGTGCCTGTAATTACACCGGAACCCATACCCTTCCAAATCGGAACACAGCAACGCTGCTTTGCGGCAGACATAGGTATGCTGGTACTACTTCCCCGAACGAGCTCCTTCAAAAAGAGCTCTACTACTACTAAAGAAAGTACATTATAGTTTTATATGTTAAACTAATCTTTAAATAATAAACCCCACAACCGCTATAGGTACTGTTGCTTACGTTGCATTTGACAGACCAATGTATACCGTGCATTACATTACGCACTACCATAAACAATGATTTTTCACACCAAAACTAATAGTCATTTTCCAGCAATAATATAAATTCAACGTTACATAATTTGACAATCAATAATAACGGCTGTATTGTAATACCATCACGCCTGTATTCCCCGAAGAGTTAGGCAGACGCGTACCAATGTACACCCACAGTTCGCCGGTATATTTAGGTCCCATGTAATAGGGGGCGAGCCTATTGCCATTAACCGGGCACAAATCCAAACTCCGAGCTGCTGCTGCTGCGGCTGTGTTGTGTCTTTTAATAATCTGTATATAGGTCACTTCATTTAAACTACATTTAAAAGTCTGTCATTTAAACAAAGCGGGCCTTACGAACCGTAGTAAAGAAACAAACAAACTTAGAAGTAAAAGGTACTTTATCGTATTCAGAGAAAACTCAAACAGAAACTTACTTCTTGTCGATTTGTTGAAGTTTAAAACTCAAACTACTGCTAACGACGATTATCTTGATGGTGTGTATTTACCAGACCGATTCCGGTCATACCGACTAGTTTTAAGACAGAGTAACCTAGTGCGCAGGAGATATTACAGTGTACAAGTGTGTGCGTAAATACAGGTGCACGCGGGCAAAAGCTAGTATATATTAGAAATAGAGTTGAAAATCGTTTCACTGCATGCAGGATAATAAATGCGAAACTATAACTTGCACGCAATTTTCAATTCTATCTCAAATGTTTTTATGTTCATTATCAATTAATCAATAAAAACTTCACAAGCATACTGTTACTCCTGTTACTGTTTACACTAACTGCCCCGTTGGTCTCGTGGTCGCAAGTGCGACTGCTGTGCAAGGGGTCCCGGGTTCGATTCCCAGGTCGAGCAAAAAGTGTTATTGGGTTTTTCTATGAAATTCTCAGTAGCAGCTCGGAGTTTGGATTTGTGCCCGGTTTATGGCAATAGGCTCGCCCTATTACATGGGACTTAAATATACCGGCGAACTGTGGGTGTACATTGGTACACCTCTGCCTAACCCTTCGGGGAATACAGACGTGATGGTATGTTTACACTTTAGAACAAATATTTTGGTGCACAAAAATAAAGCAAACGATAGAATAATAAAATATTCTGATTGTTTTATATTGTATTTGTAAAGTATTTGAAATGGATTGTGAAAATTTTCTATTACTATTCTGAAAATATACAGGGTGGAAATTTATTATGCTACCTGGAGGGAAAGTACTCTAAATACTTGAGTTAGCAAATTTTACTGAAAGGAAACATTCCTTTATTTTTAAAAAGAAACAAAACTGCATTTAAATAATTTTGAAAATATTCTTGCCACACCCGGGAATCGAACCGACTAAAATTCGAAAAAATTGCATCCTGTACTTTTATGGCACTAATCCATAGGGTCAATCATAAGGATCAAATCCCTGCAAACATGGTAAATTAAATAAAATAAAAACATGCAATTTTATTGTAAATTTATTTTATTCAGACGAAACAAACGAGTAAAGTAGTTGCTGGAAATGAGCTTCATTTCTTGGATGCATGAATTTATTCCTTTAAAAAAATCATTTTAAGTAACTTTTGGTAGCGTAGTAAAATTTTCAATATTCACCACAACACCCTTCTAAAAATTATTCAAAATGAATTCCTTCAAATAATTAATGTGTGCATCGAAGAAAGTGAAGCTCATTTCCAGCATGCAATTACTGTACTCGTTTTTTTCGTCCGAATAAAATAAGTTTAGATTGAAATTTCATGGTTTTTATTAAATTTAGTTTACCAGGTTTGTAGAGATTTGATCCTTGTGATTGACCCTATCGATAAGTGCCATAAAAGTACAGGATGCTATTTTATCCGATTTTAGTCTGTTCGATTCCCGGGTGTGGCAAGCGTATTTTCGAAATTATTTAAATGCAGTTTTGTTTCTTTTAAAAAATAAAGGAATGTTTCCTTTCAGTAAAATTTGCTAACTCAAGTATTTAGAGTACTTTCCCTCCAGGTAGCATAATAAATTTCCACCCTGTATAATAAGTATAAACGATAACTTACCTTTAAATTATGTATTATATAAATTGAACCATAAATTCTTAAGATAAACGATTGCAATAAAATAAAATATAAAAATATTATAATATGAATCAATTTCAAAACATTGAAATCATCTAAAAATATTCACTTTCACCGTATTGGTATTTCAGTAAATCTTTATTTATTCCTTTCAAATAATAATATTATGCTGAATGGGCTCAAAGGGTTCTCTGATTGGGGGTCAGTATATACCGGCCATGAATATTATATCTTTGACAGCCAATATAAGTAGACCTCTTTCAAAATGGCCAACATAAAACATGGCCATTGCTGCGAAGGCACTTTTAATGCAAAAATATATTTATTATACAAGTAATGATATTTAAATTGTATTTTTATTATGAGCATATTTTAATATATTGATCTCAATAACTGCCTCGTTGGCTTAGTGGTCCTAAGCACAAATGCTACGCTAGAGGTCTTGGCTTCGATTTCCTAGGTCGGGCAAAGTGTTATTGGGTTTTTGTATGACATTCTCAGTAGCAGCTCGGAGTTAGGATTTATTCCCAGTTAATGGTAATAGGCTCGTCCCCTATTACTTGGGACCTATCATTGGCCTGTGGGCGTCCATTGGTTATTACTGTCTAAACCTTTGGGGAATATAGGTATGATGGTATGTGTGTGTAAAAGAAAGAAAGGAGAATGAATAAGGATGAGGTACAAACGTAATTTCGTTAGTTGAGACTCGCGTTTTTTGAGCCTCGTAATTTACTTTCTACTGAAACTGACAACTCATTTTGCGTCGCCGTGTGAACAAAACAGGAATTTTATATGAAACCGAATGTAGCAGAAATTACGCGACCGAAATTACGCTCATCTGGCTTCACTAAAACCGACGTTCACGCAGACAAAGTGGCCTGCAAAAGCTAGTTAAAAACATTACTATAATGAAATGAAAGTTTTTACATAAAATACAATTTACCAAGCATCGACTTTGTAGTTAAGAACTAAGTAATTCAGCAGTAAGTAAGGAACTTCACCAACAATTCGCACCAGTTGCTAACTTATTTCTACAAAGAGTATATTCTAGCGCAAGAGCTGTTAGAATAAACACCAGTATTTTCTCCGCTGGTTATACGCAATGAACGAGAAACGGGGCCACTAGAACAGCGTTTTTTTTTTAACATAAATATGTTAAAAAAAAGTTGATGGCTGGTGTTTAAATATATTGAATTACCAGACACTTTCCGTGGGTCATAACTTCAGTCAAACGCTTTATGGTCATCGCTTATTAAAACAGCACCGCTGTTGTTGTTTTGCGACACTGCAACGGTCGATACCGACTCGAAAAATCCAACCATCAGGTGCCAGCGCGCCGCTCGCAATTCGTCACCTTTTTTCTTGACATTAAAAACAATACTTTAACGCACACGATTTAAATCCGAAACTTAAATCGCAAATAATTTACTATATCAGAGGCGTACTGTTAGCGTAGTAGAATTATAGTTCGATCCATTTTAATCGCTAACTCTAAAGCCACAAAGCCGATATTTCAGTACAAGAGGCAACCCGACCAAGTTACCCAATAACTTTTAACCTTTGTTCTGAAGCAATTTCTTACTTTACACCTATTAACGTCTTTGTTCTATACGATGTTTTATCGTGGCGTTGCGGTGTTGGCTGCGATTAGGTGTTGCATTGTATGCCTTAAGCCGCTATACATAACCTTCTTTTTAGGGAACAACCGCCCGCCACACTATTCCCAACCACTGCAACTCCTGAAAGCCAACGGCCAGAAAAGCGTTGGGGCAATGAAGCTTGACGAGTCCTAGAGAAACTATACAACTGTCTTGGATCCCATCATCATCTGCTTAGCCTTTTCGCAACCATGTTGGCGTCGGCTTCCAGTCATATCACAACTGTCTTGAATCCCGCAACAAAATTAATCAGAAAAGACTAGCGAAGGAGTAAAGAAAAAACATAATTTCTACGTCCCTCTAAACAAGCAGGAGACAAAACAGAACTAGGCCAATAGGCACAAAGGGATGTTTATCCTTACTAATATTATAAATGCGAAAGTAACTCTGTCTGTCTGTCTCTTCTTCACGCCTAAACCACTGAACCGATTTCAATGAAATTTGGTACAGATATAGTCTTGGACCCGAGAAAGGACATAGGATAGTTTTCATCCCGGAAATCCCTCGGGAACGGGAACTATTGATCCACGCGGGCGAAGTCGCGGGCAAAAGCTAGTAACTATATATATGCTGTAAATAACCTAACATAATGGGGAATCATAGATCCCACCGAGACTAAGTGCGAATGCGGTGCTCCTGCCCCTGTAGCCATGTAACAAACGCTAAACGCAAACGCTGAGTAGGCTTTAATAGATCTTCAACTTTATGTGCTTGGATTTAAGTTGAAGATCTAATGAAGATTGCATAGCGTTTTCGTTCGTTCTAGTCACTAACGCTTAGAAATCTTTAATAGATTTTCAACTTAAGGCTCTTAGGTATTAAGTTGAAAATCTATTGGTATCTGCCGAGCGTTTACGATTATCGTTTGTGACTTGGCTAGTGGGGCTGATTAGACAATGACTCACTTACTACAGTGCCTACAGTGTCCCTGCATCTGCAACACTTTAGAGGACACGAATACAAATTAAGTTCACTTGTTTTTGTACTAAGACCGTTGTTCCAAACAAAATATAAGGAAAAAGTTTTTGGCGATTTTTTCGATAGAGTCTTTTGACCCCTACAAGAAACAGGATCGATTAGTGTAGAAAAGTTATGGGTGGTCTCCTAGGAACGTTTTCCTGTAACTATTACGGTAAAGGTAGGTACATACTACTATATACTACCCTTAGCGTCCCGTTTCAAAAATTCACCCTGTATATAAATAAGAAAGGAGCTTAAGGGCATCAAAAACCTCGTCTGCATCACTGTCAATACGAAGTTCTACAAGTTACTAAAATAAATTGCCCCTTCTGATACTGAGCGACAATGGTGTCGATTCTGTTATGCACAAGCTAAACTTAATTTAGACTATTTCTATCTTTTTCTCTCCAATAAAACAAGAAAGGGACAGACATGAATAAGACTTGTCAATTTTAGTCGATCTGAAACCTCTATACAATTATAGTTGACATGTCAGAACGCATTGATTAAAAACACGGAAAAGTTCAAGGCATAACTAATTTGATATCTCTAACTTAGTTCTAAGGTATTACCGTCCTTTTCTTTAGCTGTATGTTAGTAGGAGATGTCAATTCTCTAATTTTAGTTTAGTTTGTGAACAAGGGAATCGGCACCATTGTCGAAGTTTATTTATTTATTTCAATCAGACCATTAAAAGACCCTTTTGAACGTCAATTACAAGAGAAAAAAATAATAACATTGAATCTAGTTGCCCATAGAGTATAATGGGCTAGAAACACAATACACACTCTCTTAAAAAAAAACTGCATATGGCATACAAAATTAATACCTACTACGACTTTTAGCGCATTCCCCCTCAACATTGAAACATAGCACAACATAATACTTAAACACATCACAACTCGTAAACCCATTGTTTCCGACAGCAAACGATCCCGGACACGAGGCTGTCAAATAAAACTAGCATTACATTCACATTTATTACGTGAGCTTTCATATTCCATTGTTTGTGGACGTGCATGTACTAAAATAGGTACCGACAGAAGTGTGTGTGTGTGTGCTGTTTGAAATACAGAATACGATGTGTTTAAAAAAAAACTTTTATTATTTAAAAACTATTGTACTGCCTCGTTAGCC
Organism: Caradrina clavipalpis; assembly: GCA_932526535.1. NCBI lineage: Eukaryota > Metazoa > Arthropoda > Insecta > Lepidoptera > Noctuidae > Caradrina > Caradrina clavipalpis. The sequence goes on from OW052110.1 coordinate 9,304,556, forward strand.
TAGTGGTCCTAAGCACGCCTGCCACGCTTGAGGTCCTGGGTACGATTCCCAGGTCATGCAGAGTGTTATTGGGTTTTTCTATGAATTTCTCAGTAGCAGCTCGGAGTTTGGATTTGTGCCCGGTTAATGGTAATAGGCTCGCCCCCTATTACATGGGACCTAAAAACATACCGGCGAACTGTGGGTGTCATTGGTGCACCTCTGCCTAACCCTTCGGGGAATACAGGCGTGATGGGATGGTATTGTACGCAACCGGGCAAGTAGCAATATGACCTTTCTAAATAGTATGTACTTTCTTTATTTATCTTGGACATTTCAGCCATCGGTGAAGGAAAACATCGTGAGGAAACCTGGACTTATAATGAATATAAAAGTCTGAATCGCCAATCCGTCTTGAGCAAGCGTGATGATCAATGCTCGTTCCCTCTCTGATATTTTTAAACTATGACGGACTATTTAGTAGATATGTCGACAGAATCTATTTGGAATTGCAGACAGTGAATATATTTGCAAGCCATGTGTGTAAGGATAAGTTGAAACACAATTAAATGTAAAACCTTTCATACCATCATCATCTACTTAGCCTTTTTCCCAACTATGTTGGGGTCGGCTTCCAGTCTAACCGGATGCAGCTGAATACCAGTGTTTTACATGGAGCGACTGCCTATCTCACTTCCACAACCCAGTAACTGGGCAACACGATACCTCTTGGTTAGACTGGTTGTCAGACTTCTTGGCTTCTGACTATCCGTAACGACTGTCAAAGATCTACGAATGACAGCCGAGACCAACGGCTTTACGTGCTTTCCGAGGTACGGGGGTGTCACACCACTAACTTCCAAACTCCGGGCTGCTACTGAGAAATTCCTAATGGAAAAACCCAATAACACTTTTTGTCCGACCTGGGAATCGAACCCGGGACCCCTTGCTCGGCAGTCGCGCTTGCGACCACGAGACCAACGGAGCAAAACCTTTCATACCGTGTTCTAGAAAATAAACATTTTTGATTTGATTAGATTTATTGTTACAGAGACCATGACAAAAATATTAATGGAAAAAAAGAAGCCTTTGGGGTAGTATGTGACACCGACTGGAAAAAATAGGTCAATAGGTTTTTTAAAAAGATTCGTCTTCTTAGCGTATTGATGGCAAATATAGATATTAAACAGTATTATTTTGACAGTGGGCTGTTTGGCCCTGAAGAGTCAATACAAGCTTAAATTAGTCATCGTGGTAATCGGATTAGCCAATCGACAGGAGTCGATTGCGCAGAGTGCGCCAGAGGTCGGAGAGTATGTCGATCAGGGAGGCTCCTATCACGTACCTCAAAAAAAAACGTATAAAGTGCTATAACTCAAAATCAACCCGGTATGGACGTACCACTTCGATTGCTAACTTTTTATACACAAAAAAGTTTAATAAGTTCGGAAAAGGAAAATGAACAGTAATATTGGGAAGACTAACAGTATCTATACTAATATTATAAAGCTAAAGAGTTTGTTTGTTTGAACGCGCTAATCTCAGGGACTACTTGTTGGAATTAGAATAAGAATAAGAATAATTTATTGTTTCAAGAAAATACAGTAAATGCATTGATTCCTGAAACTCACACTAGGATTCCCTGTGTCGTGAGTTCCAGGCTCCTTCGCTCCGTTTACAAGTTTTGTTACAACAAATTCTTAAATTAAAGATAGTACTCGTAATCTTAAAACAAGGAATACAAAAAAATAAAATAAAAAAGTAACAATAACAAAATCAAAATAAGAAGATTGCCCAAATAGAGCATTTGTATGAATGTTGTGCAAGTTTGTGATATATAATATAAATTAATATATGTATATGTTATTATTTATATATATATATATATATATATATATATATATTCATATATATGAATAAGTAATTGATATATAAAATGTGTGTGTGTGGGGGTGTGTATTTGTGTATGTTTGTATGTATATGTGGGTTACATGCATTTTTAGGATAGTAAGCTTTCGGTTGAGTCATAGTCCAGTGTAAGAAGCCATTTAGTTACAGTAATTTTACATTTGTTACGTGTTAGGTGCAGAATTTTATGTTGGTCGTTGAGTTTCGCGTAAATGTGTGGTCCCATGAAACTGTAGCACTTTCTGCCGATTGTTTTACGGCATCCAGCCTTTTCCCAATATACCCTTCGACTTGACAGAGAGCAAGTGCTCAGAGAGGTTTGGTGGAATCTCAGAGTGACAGACAGGATGTAAAGCTGTCTGACTCTAAGAACCCCCACTTCAGTGTATAGCGTATTAGTGGGGTACCGGAACGGTCGTCTATAGGCAACTTTGAGCAGAGCTCGTTGTGCTCTTTCTACCCCAATCATTGAGGTTTTACCAGCCGCGCCCCATGCTACTACACAGTAGTTAAGCACCGATTGACACAGAGAGTAATAAATCATCTTTAGTACTGAGTCATCTGCAATCTTGCCCAGTTGCTTAAAGATCCGAAGCATCTTTCTAATCCTGCCCCTTAAAGCAGTTAGATGTGTGGACCATGATAAACGGTGATCGACAAAGACTCCAAGATATTTAATCGTATCTGTTTGCTCGATGTATGGACAAGTACAATTTTCTGGGCTAGAGTAGACAGAGCAGGAGTGTAGCTGTAGACAAGCAACACTTCCTGGAGACGTGCGTTTTGAGATGGCAAAGTTTATTGCCTTCGTTTTGTCTACATTCAGCGTCAGGAGATTATGTTGCAGCCAGTTCGCAACAGCTTTGATCCCGGTTTCAACTGAGAGCTGAACGTCATCCCAAGTTTTCCCGTGAAATACGATTGCAGTGTCGTCCGCATATGTAAAAATTTTAGCTTGGGGGAATTGGAAAATTCTTTTAGTGTTGGATAGTCCATTTCTTGGGGAAGGCTATAGGCTATGTAACATCACGCTACGACCAACAGGTGCTGAGCAGCGAGGGTGAAACCGCGGGGAACAGCTAGTATTTTTATATTGAACTAGCTTCTACTCGCCACTTCGTCCGAATGACTTATTTCATTCACGTTACGTTACCTCTATGGGTACTGCTCTGCTCCTGCGTATCGTAGCGTGATGGTATATAGTCTATGTTATTCAGGAATAATGTAGCTTTCTATTGGTGAAAACATGGTTAAAATTGGCCCAGTACTTTCGTTGCTTATTCGATACAAACAAACAAAATAATCTTCCCTCTTTATAATATAAGTATTATATAAATATCGACGCACCGTTCGCGTTTACTTTTTTAACAAGTTTGATTTATGGCTCTGGATGCCAGTGATGCTGAAAACAGCATTTTGTTTACTTTATTTTTGTTCAACAGTTAAAATGTAAAAAGCTGCGAAATATTTCGTCAGTAACTGTTTTTACTGGACTGTGTGTACTGTGTACACATAGTATAAAGACATTCAAATTCAAATTCAAAGCATTTATTTCAATTAGACCATTTACAGGCACTTTTTAATTGTCAAGAAGTTGTCATGTTAATTTTATGTAGTAACTACTAACATAAAGTTAGTAAAAAAAGTCTAAAATCGTTAATCCGCCTTAAGCAAGCATGGTGATCAATGCTCGTGGCTTGTCTTCGTGCGATTAACTGTAAAATTTTGATCAGACAATTAAATTCGAATTTTAGAAGTCTGCCTGACAGTTGAGAGAATGTGAAATGTATTCCAGACCGATTTTGCGATTCCGGCCACATTTATTGGGTTTTAACGATACACAGTTTATTGGGTTTTTCTATGAGGAATTTCTCAGTAACAGCCCGGAGTTTGGAAGTTGGTGGTGTGCCACCCCAGTGCCTTGGAAAGCACGTGAAGCCGTTGGTCCTGTGCCTGATCTCCCCCTGGTTGTGTCGGCGGGTCGTCCCATCAGACTACGAGATTTAGGGAACAGGGAATGCGCCTGTTTTTGCGCATACACTTGTGCACTATAATGTCTCCTGCGTACTTGACTACTCTGCACTAGGATTAGCTGTCGTCAGCATAATCGATCTCGAGAATACATTCATACATAGTCAAGACCTAGGGCTTACAGATCAGAGATTTATTGCATCTATAAATCCAGCAGCATCCATTATCAGCCACTGTGTAATGGGCCACGCCACGTCACGCTGTAACATATGCCAGAAATTTATGCATAGTGTTCTGGTCAGTGAGTCATTATACTAAATTTCGACATGTGTTGGGTATTCAATCGTGATAGATAAGTACATAGCATACAGGGTGGAATTTTATAATGCTACCTGAAAAAAAAAATGCTACCTGGAGGGAAAGTACTCTAAATACTTAAGTTAGCAAATTTTACTCAAAGGAAACATTCCTTTATTTTTAAAAAGAAACAAAACTGAATTTATGTAATTTTGAAAATAGTTAGTTTACCATGTTTGCGAAGATTTGATCCTTATGATTGACCCTATCGATTGGTGCCATAAAAGTACAGGATGCATTTTTTTCGGATTTTAGTCAGTTCGATTCCTGGGTGTGGCCAGCGTATTTTCAAAATTATTTAAATGCAGTTTTGTTTCTTTTTAAAAATCAAGGAATGTTTCCTTTGAGTAAAATTTGCTAATTTAAATATTTAGAGTACTTTCCCTCCAGGTAGCATTATAAAATTCCACCCTGTATATAGCTAGCTTCTTTCTACCCGCGACTTCACGTTAAGTTACGTATTAGGTTACTGCTCCGATTCCGTCGGTCGTAGCGTGGTGTTAGATAGCGTATAATATTCCTTATGAGTCTTGCTATTGTGTTATTTATTCGAAGATTTTTTCCAATCCAATTGTTAGTACCGTTTAAAGAAATAAAAAAACTTTATTCTTTTAAATGTTTATGTCTATGCAAATTATTTGCTAATGTAACAATACAACTACATTTTATGATAATATACATGCAAATATTTATGTATGTATGCACAATACTCATTACACATACGCTACGTTCAACACAACGCGTAGCTAATTTGGCGTAGCACGTAGCAACATACACCTCGCGTCTACGGCGTAGCGCTTCACGTAGCACAATTGACTTGTTTAGTGTAGCCAACTGTGGCTTGCAATGTATTTATTAATTCCTAGTTTTTGCCCGTGACTTCGCCCGCTGTGAATTTTCTTGCTTTTCCCGAAATTTTCTTAAATAAAATATAGCCTTTAATATGAAAGTCAAAAGGTTGCTTCCTATTAAGTAGCTAAAAAAAATCAGAACTAGACCAATGATTCCGAAAATTAGCGCATTTGAACATAATCCAAGTTTTAGATCTTAAAAATATTAATATAGATAGAGTAACCTAACCAAAGTGAAAGCAGCTTAAACCATAGTATAAAAAGAAAACTATTTGAAACCACATACAACCAAAAAATCTTGGTAGCTTGGTCCTTACCCAACAGCAACAAACCCAAAAGAAGGGTAACATTTCCAAAAACCAATTCAATTGAACCCCATGTCAGACATTAAACATTGCGGTTTTTGGTCAACCAATCTACATTAACAGATTTACTGATCAAAGACTTCACCAGGCTTATAGAATTCGGGTCAGACGCCCCAACTAGTACCTTGGAACAAAATAAGTGGGACCTCTCCTACAATCACGGAACATGCATATTTAAACAATCTCCTTGTTCCACCAGCTGTGCCACTTACTTGTCAACTTACTATCCTTTCACAAACATCACCCTTGTATCTCCAAAGGGGTAAGCAGAATTATATACAGCGATGTAGTGGCAACAGGCGCTCGTATAGATGAGTAGGATGGAGATTTTGGGGTAATTCTATTAACTTTTAGGAACGATCGCAATTTAGTTTGTCATTTTTGATTGTTGCTGAGATGTGATTGAACTACATTTTGGATTGTGGGATAAACGTGACGACAATTAGGTCAAAAATCTTAATCAATAAATTTTATGATAGTTTAAAAGTTGGTGGTGGAGGTGTCACACCACCAACTTTTCCCTCCTCCTGACCTCCTCTAGCGACAGTCGACACGCGGGCGTGTCGACTGCCGCTAGAGGTCTTGGCCTCGATTCCCAGGTCGAGCAAAGTGTTATTGGGTTTTTCTATGAAAATCTTAAAAGCAGCTCGGGGTTAGGATTTGTGCCCAATAGGCTCGCCCCCTATTGCATGGGACCTTAACATACCGGCGAACTGTAAGATATGCATTGGTACACCGCTGCCTAACCCTTCGGGGAGTACAGGCGTGATGGTTTGTTATGTTATGAAGTCGCGGGCAAAAGCTCGTGTTATATAAAGCCGGGCTTCTGTGCCTACCTGTTTATTTAATGTGTCAGTAGTTGGCACAGAACTTTAGTAATTATGAAATACGTGATTCGGGTATTACTGGGTTTTGTGGAAGCGGAATGGAGTCTGTTTGAAGTCGTTTCATGGTAATGTTTAGTTATGGAGTTGTTTTGCTGTTTACTGGTTCTCATTTTGATGATCGTGATTCATAATTAAACAAGTTCCGTTGCTGACTGTGGAATGCTGAAAGTTGAATATAATCTTTTCTTTCCTTATTTTACAACTAAAATCTAAAACCACGTTAAATTAGTTTTTTTTTATTCGTGTTTTTAGACATATAGGGTGTTTGGCGCATGGACCGACAATTTTTTTTTCAGGGATTTGGGATGTCATTATGTTCTACAAAAAAGAAAAAAAAAACAATAAACTTATTTGTAATGGGCATTGTTCATTTTTTTTTATATGTTGTAATTAAAAACCCGTTTCGAGGAATAGCGTCACTGAGCATTATGGACTAATTAATAATGAAAAATATTCATATTTTACTGATATTTTTGATAAAATACGATTGACCTTCATTGCCCTTCAAATTAGGTCAGCGCTGGCCGTTTTGTATCGTTGCCTCAGAAAATAAAAAAAAAAGTAAGTGCCAAGTATTGTCAACCAGTTGTCAAGTGTCAAATTATAACGCAAATGTCAAAAGTTTTTGAAACTTAATAACAGTTTAAAGTTTTTCAAAAATAATATTATTCCTGCGACTTTCCTAATAATCTTGTTCCATTATTCCGACACTCGACAATTTTTATAGTGTAAGAGTTATGGAATACAGGAAGTGCTTTGTTCCAACTTGCAGTAATAATAGCAATAATAGTCCAAACAAAATTTTTGTCCGTATAAGGGAAGATTTACGAGAAAAGTGGTTTATCATCGCTCATTGTGGTTTAGGAAACCGAACAATAATGTCACCTCGTCGATTGTGAACACCTTAAAAAAGCACTCTCTGTTTAAAATTAACAGTTACGGTTTGAAATTTTCAATTTTAGATTTGTTTATATATGAGTTATGTTATGACGCCTATTGACGTTTGACAGACGTTGTGTTGACAGATTTAAACTTTTAATTATGTAAATAGTTGGGCAAAGACACAATCTTTTGAGCCAATGATGACGTCATCTATTTTAAAAAATATATATATTTGAATATTTTTTTAAAAAATAACCATTGAGCCAATCATCAAAATATTCAAATTAGTTTCTCAAAATGGTCTAAATTTTTAATAAATAATATAAAATGTAGTGGTTAAAATTTTTAAACTATCCCCATTAAGGTGACATTTGGGACAAAGGGTGTATGGGTAGAACCTAGCTAATGACCTCCCAAATCCCTGAAAAAAATTGTATCGGTCCATGCGCCAAACACCCTATATACGCAGTCAAAATGCAATAAAACACATTAAAATAATGTTAATTTATATGACATTGACTTTATTTAATAGATATTTATATGCCATTGGTGTTTTAATATAATTTCGGCATAATTATAAGCGCTCCGGCTAGCTCGAATAAAGTGCAATTGGGGAAGCTCTTAATGGATTAGCGCTGTCAATGGGACCAGTGCAAAAAGATTGGCTTTCCTCAGTCTAATTCAAAATGTTACGTAATTTAAAATCGTGTCGAGATTTAGTACTTTTTTAAATTATATAATTTTACACACACACCTCTGCCACTTCTACACCACTGCCTAACCCTTCGGGGAATACAGGCGTGATGGTTTTTTTTAAATAATTTTACAGGAAACAGTCCTAATATAAGCATAGATATTAGTACCCCTTATCCTATCTACAAATTTTCGTCAAGTTTAGTTACCTACTTCATCATCATTATTCTCATCATTTTAGCCCCACGACGTCCACTGCTGTAATTAGCCCTCCCCTGAAAAGTGCCACAGTACGCTGCCTACTTACATACATATCATCACGGCTGTATTCCTCGAAGGGTTAGGCAGAGGTACACCCACAGCCCGACGATGTGTTTTAGATCCCATGTAATAGGGGGCGATCCGCTTGCCATTAACCGGGCACAAATCCTAACTCCGATCTGCTACTGAGAATTTCATAGAAAAACCAAATAACACTTTTATCGACCTGGTAATCGAACCCAAGACCTCTAACTAACAGTCGTGCTTAGCTATTGACCAAAATACAACACATACACATCACATAGACTACATTTGAACGTACAAATAAGAATATAACAGGTATCTTTTAAACATAAATAGCCAGGAAAAAGGTTTAAAAAATATCATATTTCTTACTTACAGCAAAAGCTTATAAAACGTTACAACGATCGTTATAAAATGGTTTTTATGGGCTATTGAGTCTTTAAATAAATCATGATGACGGTGTTTTGTTGCAGCAATACAAATCCCTTTAGATTACTGCCTACCTGATTCTTACAGGGACGGAGTTAGGACGGTAATCAAAGTCAAAGTCAAAATTACTTTGTAATAAGATTTTTGGTGACACGCACAGAACGCTTTAAATTAAATTAAATTTTAAAAATAATACTAACCGGCTTGAAAAAATAATATAATATTCGGTGTCGGTGAAAGAGTATTTAGTGTCGAGAAAGTCGGTGTTAAATGTACCCTTTCATTAATCCTATACTTAACAAGTACACATAAAAAAAAAAAATTTCTTTTCGTGTCGATTGACTTGTTTCAAATCCTGTCCGACCAATATTGAACCTGTACAGCTCTATCATTGCACTCGTTTAGATCTTTATACATAAAGTTATTAATTAATTTTGAAGTCGATTAAAAACACAAAGTCAAATGTCAAATTAAAAAGCCAGCCATTCATCTCCCTACATCCGTCCCTGGCACTCTAAAGACAATAACATATTGTCTTAGCTTACTACTAACTAACCTAATTCAACATACGTCCGTCCCTTTCTAGCGCGCCCTCTCGCTTTAATGAAACGATTCATCTCTGTCTCACGTTATCTAGACAGAAGGTTGTATGCTGGCTGACTGGTTAAACGATGGACATCTATACTAATATTATTAAGAGTTAGTTTGTTTAGTTTTATGTTTGTTTGTTTGTGAGTGGTAATCTCTGGAAGTACTGCCCCCCTAGCCAAGTCACAAACGATAATCGTAAACGCTCGGTAGGTACCAATAGATTTTCAACTTAATACCCAAGAGCCTCAAGTAGAAAATCTATTAAAAATTTCTAAGCGTTAGCGACTGGAACGAACGAAAACGCTATGCAATCTTCATTAGATCTTCAACTTAAAACCAAGCACATAAAGTTGAAGATCTATTAAAGCCTACTCAGCTTTTGCGTTTATCGTTTGTGACTTGGCTAAGGGGACTGGTCCCATTATGAAAATTCTTTCATTAGGAGAAAGTTACGCTATTGCCGAGTGTCATAGGATGTTTCATGGTTTATTTGACTATCAAGCAGATGAAGTCACAGACGGAATCTAATATTATATGAAGGCCAAAATGTTGACCTTCATATTTGGCCGATATAAAAGTGAGTAAGTTTTACCTAATTTACTTTTATCAAAAATTTAGTTCCGTAAGTAGATAATCACATGGACCAAAATGCCAAATGTCACGGGCAAAAGCATCAAGGTTATATTTTAAAAGTCAATTATGAGAACAAAAACTTTACCGCAACCAATTTGGACCTTTAAAGGGACGGTTGGCGCAGTGGCCTATCCCGTGTCACGGGATCGATTCCCGCAAGGAGCAAATATTTGTATGGCCTACAGATAGTTGTTCCGGGTCTGGCTGTTTGTGTATATGAATTGATATGTTTGTAAACGCTACCACGACACAGGAAAAATTCCAAGAGAAGGGCAACGTTTTTTTTAAAAAAAACAAAACAAAAAAAAAACCTCGTTTTTCAAAATAACCGCCATCCACTACCTAGACGTGAATAAATTGTTTTTCTTTCTTTCTTCTTCCAACTTACCTCCATCTCGCTCTATCTTGAGAATGTCCCTCGTTTAACCAGTCAAGCTTGTATAATTAAATTACGCAGCTATTACATCGGTACAATGAAAATTGGAGTCTGTTAACAGAATTAAGTTTTAGTGTTCAGCCCAGTATTGAAGAGATGAAGTACTATGAGCTTTCCTGTTTAGAACATTGGATTCTTGGGTATTGAATGGCTTTGAAGATTCTTCTGTTAATAATTGTATTCAGAATTGTTCATCACTTCAATGTTATCGTTTATTCTTATTTACTTCCTCGTTAGCCTACCGCGATTGCAATGCTAGAGGTCTTGGGTTCGATTCCCGAGTCGAGCAAAGTGTTATTGGGTTATTTTTGAAATTCTCAGTAGCAGACCGAAATTAGGATTCGTGCCCGGTTAATGGCAATAACATCATGACATGGTGCTGCTCAGCGCCTCGGTCTGTGGCCTGTCTAAACTGCTCGGTATTTGTGAAGAATATGCTCTCAGTCATGGCCTGCTTTATAACACCAAGAAAAGTGAGTGTATGGTTTTTCGGGCCAGGGGTAAATGTCCAGACAGTGTCCCTAGCATCAATTTGAACAGTGTGCCGCTAAAAAGAGTTGACACTTTCAAATACCTTGGTCATGTGGTGACCTCTGACCTGAAAGACGATACAGACATAGAGCGGGAACGTAGGGCGTTGTCTGTTAGAGCGAACATGATAGCTCGCAGGTTTGCTCGGTGCTCGCAGGAGGTCAGAAACACTCTTTTCAGAGCGTATTGTACCTGTTTTTATTCGAGCGCCCTGTGGGCTAACTATACTCAAAAACAGTACAACGCCCTACGTATACAATACAACAATGCCTACAGGGTGTTGTTGGGGCTGCCTCGGTACTGCAGTGCGTCGGGGATGTTCGCCGAGTCACGCATTGACTGCTTCTATGCGACAATGCGGAAACGGTGCACATCCTTAGTGCGCAGGGTCCGCGCCAGCTCCAACACCATCCTGAGGATGATGGCTGAGAGGTTCGACTGTCACTACATTAACCATTGTTGCATGCTTCATGTAGTGACACTTTAGTTTACTTTTTTAATTTATGTAATTTATAATTTATTCTAATGTGATTTATTTTATTTTATTATTTTATTTTATTTTATTTTGTAATTTTATTTTGTAACTAGCTGTTGCCCGCGGCTTCGCTCACGTCAGCCTTAGTGTTACTTAACCAATATAATCTTCCAGCCATGTCAAATGGTTTCTAAGGTTAATAATAGTTACAACTGTGAGTTTTAAAAATTAGTCAGTAGACGCCTGGAGTCTGATTTTTTGTCCGGTTGGTAATGAGCTTGCACCATACCTGGGATTAAAACTTATTTATGCGGAGGGTATATGATATGGCTTTTCTATTCCTTTCTATAATACTGTAATGTGGTGTCAAAATTTACTTGTTTTTCTTTCTCTAACCGTTGAAAAGCATTTTTAATAGGTTCTGCTTTAACACTCACATTGTAGCTTCGATCTGTTTAGTATCAAAACCGTAGAAATGAATCTTGTAATCAGAGCAACTGCCAACTAAATCTGAACTTCGTGTTATAACCAAGTTAATAATAATTATGATGTTGGGAAAAAGTATGGACAAAAAACAGTAAGCATATGACTTATTAAAAGGCTAAGCAAAGTTTTACCTCTCAAATTACCTTTCATCTATTGCAGAATGACGGTAATAGGTAACCTTCATTTTCATTTTGAAGTTCATTTGTAAGCATGCAGAATATGGTCTGTTGACAGTACCTACCTATTAGAAGAAATTCTGCATGCGATGCATGATTAATGATTGATGCATCATTCTACATGTATCGTAAAAGCTTGAAGTCTGAGAGACATTTTTTATATCGTATAGGTTTAATTATTTTTGGTACACTTCCTGTTGTAGCTAATTTATTTCTGTTTAGCTATTGGAATAGAAGTATGTTTTTTAGTAGCGTAGCGCAGCCCAGATAGTAAAGTATTGCACACATAACGTTTGCAGATAAATCGTACGACACTTGTATGAAGTGTCGAGGTTGGTAGGCCCACGGTGCAGTGATCCTTTTTTTTTAATGATGGAAAATCGTCATATGAGTTCTTCCGTTCTGGCAGAAGGAAGTGTCAGACTGTTACTGACTAAAATCCATCCGTTTTCTCCTAATGCCCATCGCGTTCCAGAGCCGCGGTGAGTCTTTCGAACAAATTCCGTAACCGTAGCAGGCACTGGCCCTAGCGGGCCCCGTCTACTGTGCTGATGTCTCTTTGAGACATGTGTGAAACACAACGCGACGTCGGCACGGGTATGGTTCTGATCGGACGGCAAGCCACCTAACGCTCGCCGACCGGAGGCCCGTTGCCGTCGATCGCCTCTATGACGACACGGCGGTGTTCCGCCAAAGCAGGGCAGACCTCCACCTAATGCTTCACCGTGTCCACCGGATGATCCTCACAATGATATCACTCTGGCGTGTCCTCATGTCAACATGTCCGGAGAATACCTGCGTCAGAGCATCATGGTGTTGCGGCGATCCTACTATCGATATAACTTGGTAACTCTTCAAATAGTCTGAGGCGCCGTTTTTTACTTACGAAAAATATTCTTAGCGTAGCTAGAATTTGTGGAATCAGTACAATTTTGTTCCGGTCATTCCTTTTCAGTCGATCTATGCATATTTTTTAAGTTATGTAAGGCAAAAAACTACACCCACCTAAACCTGTTTTATTATAATATTGAAATCCTACTGCATCAAAACAAAAACCTATTAAAATAATAACAAAAAGTAACAATTGATTGGAATTGACCCACACAAAATATTTTACATGGTTTTCATTAAACAGTGGAACTATTCACTTTATTTACGTAACACAATTAACTAAAAACAACTATGTCATATTTGAACGGCCCCGTTGGTCTCCTGGTGGCCAGCAAAACTGTTGATCATGGGGTAATGAGTTTTTCCATTTCAAATTTCTCAGTAACAGCCCGGAGTACGGACGTTGGTGGTGTGACACTCACGTGTCTCGGAAAGCACGTAAAGCCGTTGGTGCTGCGCCTGATCTCTCCCCGGTTATGTCGGATTGCCGACACATCGGACTATGGGAGTTAGGGAAGAGGGAGCGTTTGCTCACACGCTTGTGCATTTTAATATCTCCTGCCTACTTGGCTATTATTTTATTTTATTTTGTAATTTTATTTTGTAATTTTATTTTATTTTGTAATGTTTGTAATTTGTAGTTGGAATTATGGAATTTGATGTTCTGAAATAAATCTTTATTATTATTATTAATAAGCTCGCCCCCAATTGTATAAAAAAAAATAACTCTCTAGACCGATTCCGGCCACGGCGACTAATCTTAATGCAGAGTAGCCAAGTACGCAGGAGATATTATAGTATAGTGCACAAGTGTGTGTGCAAACACAGGTGCACTCTCTCTTCCCTAGCTCTCATAGCCTGATGTAACGGCAATCCGCCGACCGGAGAGAGATCAGGCGCAGGACACAACGGCTTTACGTGCTTTCCGAGGCACTGGGTTGTCACACCACCAAGTTCCAAACTCCGGGCTGCTACTGAGAAATTTCTAATGGAACCTAATAGCGCTTTTTGCCCGACCTGGGAATCGAACCCAGGACCCCTCGCTTAGCAGTCGCGCTTGCGACCACGGGACCAACGGAGCAGTTAACAGTCGCCCCCTATCACATGGGATCTAAACATACCGGCGATCTACGAGTGGTACACCTCTGCCTAACCCTTAAAATTACATAGTATGTATACTTAAAACAGTAAGGCTCATTTTCCCATGACAAGTCTTCGTTATCCTTTTAAAACATCTTATGTAAGGAGTTCCATTCGAAGACCCATATCGTGACATAAAATATCGATAATTCTATCAGAGACATAAAGCAGAGCTCCGCACAATATATTGGCGGTGTAATGTCTAGTTCAGGGTTGGCAGAACAATACCAAGTCAACAATAAATAATGAATGGTGAAAGGTTACCCCATTACAATAAGTTGTTCCTCATTAATCATTGGTGAATGTTGACCTTGGGGTCCTGAGTTTGATTATCAGGTCGGGCAAAAAGTGTTATTGGGTTTTTCCATTACGGATTTTGCAGGAGTAGTTCGGAGTTTGAAAGTTGGTGGTGTGGCACCCCCGTGTCTCGGAAAGCACGTACCTAAGGCCGTTGGTCCTATGCCTGATCTGTCCCTGGTTTGTGTCGGATTGCCGTCTCATCGGAGTAATTGATACCATCATCAGGCCTGTATTCCCCGAAAGTTTAGGCAGTGGTGTACAAATCTACACCCACAGTCTGCTAGTATGTTTTAGGTCCCATGTAATAGGGCGCGAGCCTATTGCCATTAACCGAGCACAATTAAATCCAACCCCAATTGCTTGACCTGTGAATCAAACCAAAGATCTCTAGCGTAGCAGTCGCGCTTAGGACCACTAGGCTACCGAGGCAGTTCGTCATTGATTTTAGTTCAAAACGGCACTTTCCCTTTTCAACTTACATTTTTGGAATTTCGACAACCCTAGTCTAGCCCATTTAGTGCCGACGCTTCCCCAATCGAGCAGTAGACTCGTACAAGAATCGATTACTCATTTTTTGGCACATCACTACAGCGCTTTGTTGCTTTCGTTTTTATGTTATCTCTATGATGAGATTCTGTAGAGCTCGCAGAAATAAAAGTTAATCTTACTATTTATAAAGAGGAAAGATTTGTTTGTTTGTACCGAATTAGCTCCGAAATCACTAAACCGATTTTGTTTTTTTTTTGCCAGTAGATAGCTACATTATTTTTGAGAAACACAGGTTATATAAGTTATCTTACCGAGGGTGAAATTAGCCACGCGGACGAAGTCGCGCTAGTGTGATTATAAATGCGAAAGTTTAGAGGGATTGGTGTTTCTTACTCAATCACACCAAAACCACTGAATGGATTTGGATGATTCTATATGATTTCTACTTTTACCCTGGAAAATGTACGGTTCCCGTAAGATAATTTTGTTATTATTATAATTTAGTTTATGTGTTTATTACCCAGACGAAGTTGGGCTCAGAAGCTAGTGATAGATGAAGTTTTCACTTTAACCTTCAACGTTTCCGAAACCTATTAGGCTTTGTTAAGTGACTTTTTATACTCGTTATTTAAAAACACGAAATTTAATCTATACAAATAAATAAACTAGTAGTGTGACTGCTGTGCAAGGGGTCCCGGGTTCGATTCCCAGGTCGAGCAAAAAGTGTTATTGGGTTTTTCTATGATATTCTCAGTAGCAGCTCGGAGTTTAACTGCCCCGTTGGTCTCGTGGTCGCAAGTGCGAGTTTGGATTTGGGCACGGTTAATGACTATAGGCTCTCCCCCTATTACATGGGACCTAAATATACCGGCGAACTGTGGGTGTACTTTGGTAAACCTCTGCCTAACCCTTCG
This sequence comes from Caradrina clavipalpis, assembly GCA_932526535.1. Lineage (NCBI taxonomy): Eukaryota > Metazoa > Arthropoda > Insecta > Lepidoptera > Noctuidae > Caradrina > Caradrina clavipalpis. The sequence goes on from OW052110.1 coordinate 9,320,225, forward strand.
GGGAATACAGGCGTGATGGTACAAATAAATAAAATTGAAATGTCTGTTTGTAATGCCAAAAAAACAGCATTTTATTAATGCATCTGAATATTTTACACCACGGCACTTACTATAACATCTTTCTTTTTGTCTCTCTGTTTCTTCGGCTACTCTTCGAAACGGCTGTATCAATTTTGACGAAACTTCCACTGACAGATAGCAAATGTTATAAGAAATGTAATGAAAAAGAATAAGGTTTCCATGCAAAAATCTCCGCAGGTAACCGACTGTCACGCTAACGAAGTCGCAGGCATAATTATTATAACCTGCCAGGGCTGCGGGTTGTTCGAAAGAGATACCGTGCCCCCGGAACGCAAAGGGCACATGAAGGAACATAGATGGGTTTTAGTCAGTAAAAGTCTGGCACTGCCTCCCGCCTCGCCCAGAGCGGGGGAAGTTATTTGATGATTCCCCATCAATAAAAAGAAATAAAACAGGCATATTATAAGCTAGTACAAATTTAATTTTACACGTTCATACATAATCTCAAACTTAAATAACAGGAACAGCGAATACTTAATAAACAGTCCCGATTTACTATTCAAAGCGAGTCAATAGTTCTTAAGTTTAACATACACAAACAAACTGAATATGTCTGTATCTGATTAGGATGGTTGCGAGCGAGCGATTGAAATGCTAATACGGAAATGTCGTTAACTTTGCGCGAGTTCGGTTCGTATTTTGAAAACGTTCTTTTTTTAAAGTGGGTAATGGAACGTTTTCTTTCTTATCTCTTTATTTGTTGACATAAAAACTGTTTTATTTTTATATATCTTTGGATAGCAAACAAGCCCACGACCCACCTGATGTTTAGTGGTCAGCACTGCCAAATACAATAATGGAAATATAACAAAATATGATACTGCAATATAAGATCCAAGGCCTATCAAAATTACACCGGCACCCATACCCTTCAAACCGGAACACAGCAACGCTGCTTTGCGGCAGAAATAGGCATAATGGTGGTAGAACTTATCCGGTCGAGCTCCTTTTCAAAAAGTTTCACTACTATAAAATCATAGATAAATTAGTCGCAAGTTTGTAACCAGCCTTACTAAAGGCATATATTGCTCCCAAAGTATATAACACAGTGTCGTGTGTGTGGAATGTGTTACTACCCTAAACTCGTAGTATTAAGCATTAAACATGCCTATGGGACTGTAAACTTTATAACCTATAACATAAAGCCTATATTGGCAAATAAAACCGTGACGATTTAAGTTTATGATTGGTAATTATAATTAGATATTAAATATTTCATAATAACGGGTGGAAGGGACATAGGGTATTCAGTACCTACATGATTCGAGACCTCCAAGGAATAAAATGTTTGCCAATTATTAATAACTAGCAAAATGCCCGCAACTTCGTCTGCGAAACTTATTTCACCCGCCATAAGTTACGTCTTTGGTTACTGCTCCGCTCCCGTATGTTGTAGCGTGATGTTATATAGCTTGTGTTACTCAGAAATAATGTACTTAGCTATCTATTGGTGAAAAAGTTGTTAAAATCAGTCTAGTAGTTTCGGAGCATATTCGTTACAAACAAACAAACAAATTTTACTTCTTTTTAATATTAGTATAGAAAAATCAGCTCTTTCATACATACATAAGAGCAACACCTACATAGTCAAAATGAACAGCTATTTTCTTTTAAATAATCTTTCATGTTTTGTTTCTACTTTTTTTTTATGATGGGTAATCATCAAATGAACCCCCCCGCCCTGGGAGGGAAGGGAGGGAGTGTCAGACTTTTACTGACTAAAAACCATCTATGTTCCTTCGTGTGCCCTTTGCTTTCCGGGGGCGCGGTATCTCTTTCGAACATGAAAAATGTAATGGCCCAGTGGTTAAGACCTCTCATGCACGAGGTTGTGGGTTCGCAACCGGGTAAGTACCAATCTGTCTTTTTCAAATTCTTATGTACTTTCAAAGTTTCTTTTGGACATCACTGACACCAGTGAAGGAAAATATCATGAAGAAATCTGGAGTTTCAATTGTCATAACTACTACTCGTGCCTTCTTTGTATGAGAAGCGGCCTTTGGCCTGCAGTGGAACAATAATAAGCTGGTATTATTTATAGATGAAAACTCTAAATTGAAAGGGCAATGACCTTTATTGCCATGCCAAACCGTCGGTCGCAACAATAGTGAAATTGTTTCTAGAAACTATTCAATAGAACACCACTATACAATTAAATTCTATTTTCGTCTCTCAGACCCAGTTTCATCAAAATCAATTTGTGCTTAAACATACATACCATCACGCTTGTATTCCCCGAAGGGTTAGGCATAGGTATACCAATGTACACCCGCAGTTCGACGGTAAGTTTAGGTCCCATGTAATAGGGGGCGAGCCTATTGCCATTAACTGGGCTCAAATCCTAACTCCGAGCTGCTACTGAGAATTTCTTAGAAAAACCCAATAACACTTTGCTCGACCTGGGAATCGAACCCAAGACCTCTAGCGTAGCAGTCGCGATTAGGACCACTCAGCTAACGAGGCAGTTTGAGTGCTTAAACGTATTTAAAATATCATTGCATCCCTGTCACATTGTTAGAAGATGGCAGAGACAGAATTATAATTTAAACACATTTAGCGCTAAATATGTTTAGTGCGCTAAATATACCGGCCAACTGTGGACGTCTGCGGGTTGTTCGAAAGAGATACCGGGCTCCCGGAACGCAAAGGGCACAGGAAGGAACATAGATGGGTTTTAGTCAGTAAAAGTCTGACACTCCCTCCCGTCCTGCCCAGGGCGGGGGAAGTTATTTGATGATTTACCATCTATAAAAAAAAAATTGTGGAAGTACATTGGTACACCTCTGCCTATCCCTTCGGGGAATACAGGCGTGATGGTATATTTTTTATATGTTTAGTGATTTTGATGAAATTAGGCTTCATTCTTCAAACACACCTGCGTAATCTATCAAAGTAATCGTTCTAATAGCAAAAAAAGCCTTCGTCTTCCCATAATAAATTTGATCCGCATCGACAGCCTCGCGTGCGTGGTGTCCATTGCGCGTTATCTTCTAATACGATTCTCATTGACCTCCACTTTAATACTCGTTTGGTTCAATGGACACGGAATTAGATCATCAATTGTATTATTAGACGCTTTTTTATTTGGAATACTAAGCTTGATTTGGTTTTCTGTGACGTCATTATTGGTAAAAAAATCGCCACTGTTAAAAATGACTAATACCGAAATCAAGCTATAACCAAACTACCATAACCCAAGCTAAGCAGAGCTTGTGTTATGGTAACCAGACAACTGATATACATATTTATATACTTATATAAATATAAATATGTATATATATATATATACATATTATAGATAAATCACACCCAGACACAGAACAAACAATCATGCTCATCACACAAAGTTTCTTCTTAGCGTTTCGATGACAAACTATATTACAAGAAATAAATAAATAAATATACTATTATTATAAATTATATTGATGCAGTCCAGAATTTGGCCACTTTGACTGCGTTGTCGGTGGGAAACTTTGTTACACAAAGTTTGTCCTGGGTGGGAATCGAACCCGCGACCTCCGGCTTAGCAGTCAGGGCCGCTAACCACTAGACCAACAGGCCCGAAATGTAAGTTTTTCTTACTTTGTATTATTGAAATCGGTTCAAATTACGGTTCTATAATAATATTATGAGTATGAAAGAGTAACAAACATCACAACGTATCATTCTTCCATCAATCCTCACAAACTTTCGCATTTATAATATTAGTAAGATAACAGCCTATTATTGTCACACTGCATCACTGCAAAGGCCTCTTCTCATACAGAGAAGGCACGGGTATTAATCGATACCTAATAGTTAATTTATCTCAAATATGTACTGATAATATCCTACATATTAGTAGGATATCAGCACATATTTGCGATACACAAACTATTCGCAAAATGAGTTATTCCTAGAACCATTAAGTATAGAACGTAAAATGTTTTGCAACAGTACAGGGCCTCAAGTCTGCTATTTTTATAACAATCGTCATTCCAACACCATCCCACTGTCATTTTGCTAAAAGTTCGTAATCTGCTAATCCGTATTGGTCGATCATTGATCGGTCAATGGTGTTGTAATAGAATTGTGTCACAATGACACTGTTGTATTGCCATTATTATAAAAACCGTTAGTAGAAATTATTATCGAAAAACTACTACTTAATTTGAACGTTTATTTATGCCAGATTTATTTATATATCTATTTATATATTATTTATTAGTGCTATAAGCCATCTGAAGTAGTAAGAAGTTCATAAATAGCAAAAAACATTTATGTGTAACGCGGATATTGTGAATCTATATAAAAAATATTTTATCTGTTTAGCTGTCAAAGTCAAATGTGTCATTACAGTTTATAGACGTTTATTGGTTTTTAGGATTCCGTACTCAACAAAGGGTAAAACGGGATCCTATTACTGAGACTTCGCTGTCCGTCTGTCTGTCTTTCCTTTTGTCACCAGGATTTATTTCATGAACCGTGATAGTTAGTCAGTTAAAATTTTCATAGATGATGTTTTTTTGTTGCCGCTATAAAAACAAATACAAAAAAAAAAAGAATAAAATAAATATTTAAGGGGGCTCCTATACAACAAACGTGATTTTTTTTTTTGCTCGTTTTTGCTCGATATTGATAACAGCAACAAGTAGACGCCTGAAATATTCACAGGATATTAGGTAAATATTCACTTTAAAAATAAAATAAATATTTAAGGGGCCCTCTTATTCAACAACCTTTTTTCCGTTTTTATTGATAATGGTACGGAACCCTTCGTTTACGGGGCCGACTCGCACTTGGCCGGTTTTTATTTCAAGCGGTCGATGTTTTTGTTTGTTATTGAAGAAGTTGATTGTGGTAAGGAAGACATCCACCACCTCATGAGTACCTACTTGAAGCTGCGAGACCATCGAGTGAACTTCAGCGATATATCTGGAAGGCACTGAATCGATTGCGCAGAATTCAAAGGACTTTAGGAGGAGATACACGGATGGGTTTTAGTCAGTAAGAGTCTGACCCTCCCTTCGGTTTCCACAGCGGAAGAAGCCATTAGATGATTTCCGATCCGAAAAAAGGGGTATCGCCGATGCGAAAAGAAGAAGAATTTAACGAGGACCGCAAATCGCTTACTAAATAGTGGTTCATTTATCCAATTTTTTACTCATGTTTGTGTGAAAAAGTGTTATTACATCTATTACATTACTATAAAACAATGGTGTGTGACTATCATTGGATTCCTCATCAAATGGTCTATTTCTTGGAAATATAACCCCGATTTCATCTATAAAAACAGAAAAACTATAGCAGTGTAAAGAAAATTATTCTATGAAAACGATACTATGATTCTACTTTACAGGTTATTATTTCAGGAGATACTATAGCAAATCCCTAGTTAAGAGTGGCTTTAGGTAGCCTAACTATACTATTGTGTGAGGGTTTAATACATGAGATCAATAGCCATAATACTCGTATAAAATGTGTCATCATTGTAATGTTTGCACTTTTTTTAATAATAATATATTTTAAATGAATAAATGGTCATAATAATAATAATCATTTTATTATCAGGCAACTGACGCCCATAAAATACACAAAAATAATCTTATACAATAATAATAAAACACTTTATATAGTCGGCGTCGTGTTTCGCTTCGTGGTGTCGAGTAACCGACCTTGGAAACGTCAGTATACGACACCCTTCGGCCAAAGGTCCTCCTTCATGAAGGTCTGTAGATGGTGGGTTGGAACTCGTATCACGAACGACTTAAAACTGACGCTGTGGCGCGACTCCAACCGTTCGACCCGCAGAGTCCAGTTGGTCCTCACTCTCAAATACTCCACGAATTTTTCAGTCTTCGTGGTGTGATGCAGACGCGATATGTACAGCTGCGTCGTAGGTATAGCAGGACGCAGCAGCATGTTGAGTCCACTCGCTGCGGTACCACACAGGTTTCGGGAACAGGGCTTCTTCTTCTTCCTTTCCACTTTAATGAAACCCTCTTCGTCAACTTGGCCCGTTCTTTGCATGGAGCTACGGACCGCAGTCAGGGCAGGTTGAGCACCCTTTTTCTGTTTTACCTCTATTTTGGTTTGTCGCTTAGGCTGCGGCGCGTCGGATGATTATATCGAGACAATAGCACTGCCCTGATAACAAAGAATGCAGTAATCGACATTTTTGTGATTTTCACTTTTTTCCAGAAATGGCATCCCAGGAGGTTCATGCACATGAAAAAAAAATATTTTCATAAAAAAATTCACTCGAAGTATGTTTTTTATGATATGATTTTCGCCGTACTTGCATGAAAACTGCTTCAATGATAAGAAAAAACGCAGTATTAAGCATAACCTAAGAAAGAATGCAGTACTTGCAAGAATAAACTAAAACAGAATGCAGTAATATCCACTACTTTATTGTTTTGTTTTACATCCAGTAGACAAATTGCTAAATCAAAACGCAGTACTCCACATTACTGTATTTAAGTGTAGTAAAGACTTGCGAAGTCGTAGCCGTAGTCGTAGCAGTGCGATCCATTGCCGCGTTTTGTCTTAGTAAATCAGTTCGGCGACGTCATTCGGTGGAGTAATACGAATACGAATTTGCAAAAACATGTTTTTTTTTTACTTCACCCTAATGCTGCATATTATAAGAACATAAAGTAGGTTTTTAACATCCGTATAGTTTACTCAATACTTTGTTTGCATTCCACGATGTAAAAACTTAGGTCGTAGCTAAGAAACTAAAAAAACCTTAACCTTAAAATGCACCTATATAAATCGTTGAGAAGACACAGTACACTTCAACTTAGTTCCGAGCATATAATAATGGCAATAATTACTAAAAAAGAATGCAGTAATCAACTTGTGCTAAGACATAATGCAGTAATACGCGCAAGTGCTGCATTTAGTTTTAGTATCCTGTGACTCGGAAACGACCTGATAATAAACCGAAACGCAGTAATACGTATTATAATTGCATATATTAGTAAATTAAATAAAGGAAAATTATCTTGTAAAACCTTGATTTTTTTCCGATTTTTTAGATATATAATATGGCCAATAAAATACGAACAACTGGCTCAGATCATATGAAATATGTTTTTTGCGTTTATCTCGGAACCGCCATTTTGCGATTACTGCATTTTTAGTTATGACGGCAGAGCAGCAGCCATGTAACGGCGACGTGATCGAACGTGACGGGAGGCAGCTTACTCAGCTCCCTCGCCACAAAATCCGGCACAATGAAACAACACAACAACACAATGAATATTTGAATATAGCTCGAGAATATTTGCTCGTACTGAATACATTCTCCATTAAAATATTCCACAAACACGATACTCGTAACCATCTCTTCAGTGCAATCATTGCTTTTAAGCAATGACTGCACAATGACGTTCTAATGGTAGGTCACTGATCAAAAGACTTGTCAAAATTTTAGTAGATTACCGCATGTCAGTCATTCATAATCATTATGTACGAGATTACCATTCTATGCCATTTCTTTCAATGGAGTGTCAGTGGTTGATCATTGAAAAATCATAATGACGCCATTATAATAGTAGATTACCAAACTTGTCAAAATCAACAATTATGAAATCAATGATCGACCATTTTGACACTATTGTAATAGCAGACTTGGGCCCCAGTATTCTTGTTCCTATAAATTGTTGATTCGATGGCTTCCACCGATTCGTAGAAATACAACAATGGTTTCTCTTTGAGTCGTGTTACTTTGTGAACGGAAAAATGCCATAATATCAGTTACTAGGTAATCTTAAGAAATGCCAGTGGAGCTCCTTGCGAAATAAAGCTTCGAAAAGATATTTATTACTGCTTTTGTTAAAGGCAAATAACATTGAATTGTCTGCTTCTAAATTACTTTTAAAATTATCAGGATATAAGACTTTTTTTTTTATTGAAACAAGCCCGCCACCCTATTCCCTGCCACTGCAACTCCTGAAAGCAGAAATCAACAGAGGAGACCAGCAGAAAAGCGCCGCGGCAATGAAGCTCGACGAGTCCCGGAGAAACGATTCAACTGGGGGGACTTCAGGCCATAAGACTGTAAGTACTGTACCCAAGTAGCAATGGGCAGAGCGTTTTTTTTATTTCTCCAGACCGATTCCGGCCACGGCGGCTAATGTTAATGCAGACTAGCCTCGTATGCAGGAGATATTATAGTGCACAAGTGTGTGCGCAAACACAGGTGCACTCCCTCTTCCCTAACTCTCATAGTCCGATGGGACGGCAATCCTACACGACCGGAGAGAGATCAGGCGCAGGACCAACGGCTTTACGTAGTTTCCGAGGCACGAGGGTTTCACACCACCAACTTCCAAACTCCGGGCTGCTACTGAGAACCGACCTGGGAATCGAACCCGAGACCCCTTGCTCAGCAGTCGCGCTTGCGACCACGAGACCAACGGGGCAGTCATGGGCAGAGCATATAGCTTGTAGAGCGGATGGCCGTAGGGATCATAAGGCTCTCGAGTGGCGATCACGCACAGGAAGGCGCAGTGTGGCAAAACCCCTAACTAGGTAGACCAATGACCTGGTAAAGGTCGCGGGAAATCGCGTGATGCGAGCAGCGCAGGACCGATCATCGTGGCTATCTTCAGGAGAGCCCTATGTCCAGCAGTGGACGTCGTTTGGCTAATATGATAAAAACTATAAAGTCCTTAAGTCATTGTATAACTTCTTGTTTAGATATCTAATAATATTCTCCAGAACTATTTCAATTACGACGCCTAACCTTAATGAAGACTATCAAGCACGCAAGAGATATTTTAATGAAGAAACGTGTGAGCAAACACAGTTTCAGTCCCCCTTCCCTCACTCTGATAGTCCAATGGGACAGAAATCTGACACAACCGGGGAGAGATTAGGCGTAGGACATTACGTCATTTTCGAGACTCGGGGGTGTCACACTACCGCCTTTCGTGCACGTGTTTGTGGTTTCGCAACCGGGCACGGGCAAGTACCAATGTGACTTTTTCTAATTCATATGTACTTTCTTAGTTTATCTTGGACATCACTGACAGCGGTAACCATGTCAGAGGCCCTTGAGGCGGTTAAGAAACTCTGACACTAGGGTGTGTGGGGTCGTTAGACCTTACTGCCCACACGATAAAGAGAAGATCAGCCTTGGAAATTGAACTCAAGACATCACGTTCAACAGACGTACTTCCAACCACAATACGAATGAAGCATCTTATATAGACAGTAGGCTATAAAACACGATACAGCCAAACAGTAAAAGAGGCCTAATAAAAATAGGCTGATTTAGCAATTGTATGGAAACCCCGCCACGGGTTCCCATACAATTGCTAAATCAGTCGCAGTCAACGCGACGGGGATGTAATAAAAACTTCTAATGTAAAAGTTAGGTTTATTTCAGGATCTTGCGTGTAACAAAGGCTAAGAAATTAATGCTAAAGTTTTTATGAATGTTCCGGAATAGGTGTTTCTGTCGCCGGTTTGAAGGTTATGAATGTTTGTGGAACTACAGGCATATAATAATAACAGCATATTATGGTGCTACTGCAGGGCAACGGCCTTTTTAAATATCAAAGAAGAAAGAAGGTTCAGCAATCAATTGAGGCGAATTGGCGATTTCTTTTCAATTAATCTATACTAATATTATAAAGCTAAAGAGTTTGTTTGTTTGAACGCGCTAATCTCAGGGACTACTGGTTGGAATTGGAAAATTCTTTTAGTGTTGGATAGTCCATTTCTTGAGGAAGGCTATAGGCTATGTAACATCACGCTACGACCAACAGGTGCTGAGCAGCGAGGGTGAAACCGCGGGGAACAGCTAGTTAAATTATATGTCCAGATTTACAGTTACAAAAGAGTAGTGCAATAACTGCCTCGTTAGCCGAGTGGTCCTAAGCGTGACTGCAACGCTAGAGGTCATGGGTTCGATTCCAAGGTCTAACAAAGTGTTATTGGATTTGTGTATGAAATTCTCAGTAGCAGCGGAGTTAGGATTTGTGCCCGGTTAATGACAAATAGGCTAGCCCCCTATTACATAGGACCTGAACATACCGGCAAAATGTGGGTGTACACTGGTACACCTCTGCCTAACCCTTCGGGGAATACAGGCATGATGGTATGCCTCCCAAAGAACATAAAACCGTTGGTGGGATTAGTGTCTCATTGGTCTATGAGAGTAAGGGTAGGGTGAGTGCACCTGTGTTTCTGTTAATGCACACACTTGTGCACTATAATATCTCCCGCGTACTGATTTAGTCTCCATTAATATCGGCTACCGCTACCAAAATGTGGTCGGGAGAATTATAATTATTTAAATGTCTTTGGGATTGACGTGTGCCAACAAAGGAAGTCAAATGCAACAGGTAGTTTCAACAACGTATGTTCACAAGAGCATAATCCAAGCATTTACTTAACGCTTTGTTATTAAGTCTGAACTAATAACTCTGTTTGTCAAACAATAGCTTCACAAATTAGTCAACAATGATTATTAACTGTGGGCATTAATTAGTTATCGCGTTTGTGATTAGTAGGTAGGTATATGGCTTTGGTAGACATGCGATTTTTTTGTAATATGCGATTTTGCGAATAACTCCCGGATTGTCGAAGGAAAAATGAATATAACGATTAGTTATAAGCTGCTGTGATTTGTTAACTGAATTTTGAACAACCAATCATAGACTCGACTCTACTGCTAGACCTACTGCTGCAATATAAATGTCGCTTCCTAATTTAATAATAGTTTTAGATCCGATCAAGTCGGTCCCCTTGCTGTCGTCCTCCAACGACGCTGTATATTTAAACTAAAATTTCGAAATAAACCCATACTGATCAATAGTAATCATTTGTCTATTACGCTTTCATGATTACCTACTGAACCGATTTTTATGAAATTTAGTACTGAGTGAGCTTGGAGCCCAAGAAAGGACATAGGCTTCTTTTTATTCCGTGACTTCGTCTGCGTCCGACATTTATGCAGACAGGGTCACGGGCAAAAACTAGTTAGTACTAATAGTAACAGTCCCAAAAGCTAAATTAATTACTAAATCGCTGGACCTAGATGTTAAAGTAAAGTAGCAAGTCTGGCAAGGATTTGAAGTGTACATTCGAATAGTTCGAATAATAACATATTGTTCCTCGAATACTATCCGGATTCGGCTGCGTTAATTAATTATGTGAGTAATTGTTTTGACAGTAATTAATTTTAGTTTAACTCTTTGAGTTTTAATTAATAGTTGCTATGATTTGACATGTCTCAAATGAGTAATCAATGATGCAATGCATTTGCTTCTACCCGTGACTTCGTCTCCGTCAAATTTGATATTTATTATCCCACGGGAAGCGTACATTTTTCCAGAATAAAAAGCTGGTATGCACAATTAATTTGTTACATTTCTCCACTTATGTATATTTATTATTATATTTTATTTTTGGTAATTTTCTGTTCCTTGCCCCTACTATGTTTTGTCTCTGCATCACACTAAGGTAGACAAGTACAAAATTACTGTGTATTTTTTACAATATTTGCATAAAGCTTTAATAAATAAATAAATAAATAAAAAGTATCGTCTGTGTTATTCCACACAACAATGTATCTCATTGCCAAACTTCATTCAAATCCGTTCAGCCGTTTAAGCGTGAAAGAGTAACAAACATCCATCCATCCAACTTTCGCATCACATAAACAGCTAAACGAACTTTTCCTCTTACTAATCATCTCTAAGAGTGTACTTCACGTAAGAAATACTAAAATCAAAAGTATCACTCATAATCTGACCAATTGGCGTGGCTAATCCGTCACTCGATTGGTCCGCCAAGCGTGAGTGACCAATCAACCAATAATTCCGGTAATACCTCTTCACTTAAGTCTAGTACGGTAGATTAGGTTATCAGTAATTGTACTTAAGTTGGACTGTTTCCTAATATTATTAAGTTAGTTTGTGTCCTGATGGCCTAGTGGTTAAGGCACCCGCCTGTCATGCATAAGGTTGCATGTTTCAATGCGACTCTTTCAATGCAAGCGTGTCCATGGAGTTTCTTGCTCGTTCTTATCCATAGAGATCTACGTTTTGGAACGAGCAACTAGCTTCAACTTTAAACTGTAACTTCTTCACAATTCAAAAGTAAATGTAAATGGTCTAATTGAAATAAATGCTTTGACTTTGACTTTGACATACGTGCTTTATTTTATCTTGCACAGCTCTGACATCGATGAAGGAAGACATCGTGAGGAAATATGGACTTTTAATCAATATTAGTCTGAAATCGCCTATCTGCCTTGAGAAAGCGTGGTAAATAGCGCTCGTGCTTTCTCTGTATGAGAAGAGACCTTTGCCCTGCAGTGTTACACCTACAAGCTGCTATTAATATTATTTACGTTAATATAAGGTTGTGTCAATTTAAGAGCGAGGTACGTGTTTAGATTCTTTGAATGGTAGATTAGTTTTGTTTTATAATATACTAGCACACTGCCCGCGACTTCGTCCGCTTATTTCACCTACGTAAAGGCCTATTCAAACCTGAGCGATATTCGCTGCCGCTGTGGGTAGAGGTACATACCGCGCGGATTTCGCTCAGGTATTTAGTATCAAGTACCGCGGCTAGAGCGACCTGAGCGATATTCGCTGCCGCTGTGGGTAGAGGTATATACCACGCGGGTAACGAACGGTAGCGAATACCGCTTAGGTCTGAACAGTAATATTACCGCATACCCACTGGGTTTTCTCTGCCGCAGACGGTAGCGAATACCGCTTAGGTCTGAATAGGCCTTTAAGTTACATTTTTGGTTACTCCTCCGCTCACGTGGCTCATAGCATGATGTTATATACCTTATGTTACTCAAGAATAATGTAGCTATATATTGGTGAAACAATTGTTAAAATCGGTTGAGTAGTTTCGGAGCCCATTCGTTACAAACAGCACTAGCACGCGTCTTCATTTCGTCTGCGTAGATTTAATAATTGAGCCAAAGTCGTAAATACACAAAAACGGAATAAAATTTTCTATGTGTTAAGCTAGATAGACGTGTGCCGAATTTGAGCTAATTCCATTCAGCCGTTTAAGCGTGTAACAGCATCCTCATAAAATTTCGCGTTTATAATAGTAAGTAGGATTTACAAGCAGTGCCACAGAGTACAAGAATATTGTACAATTTCAACAATACTATTTACATACGAATCGAATACACCTCCATTTTTTTCCAAGTCGGTTCAAAAATAATGTCACCAGAGAGAAAAATAAGTTGAAAAGTTAAAGCAGTTAACTTTTATGTACCTCGTCTAGACGAAGTAGCAATTTCTTAACATTTTACACTTGCTCTAGTTTGTGAAACGGGTTGTATTACTTCGTAAATTTTACCACTTATCCTAGAAAATATGGTGTTAACGTTAGAGGATCTAGCTTATTTGAAATTCTATTTTAGCGAAGGTAATACACGTACCATCACGCCTGTATTCCCCGAAGGGTTGAGCAGAGGTATAGTAATGTAAACCCACAGACCGTCGGTATGTTTAGGTCCCATATAATAACGGCAAGTCTAATGGCATTAAAAAATCCTAACTCCGAGCTGCTACTGTTTTCATAGAAAAACCCAATAACACTTTGCTCGACTTGGGAATCGAACCCAAGACCTCGAGGCAGTCGAGCTTAGGAACACATGGCTAACGAGTCAGTGGCAGCGAAGGTTAGGCAGTTATTGGTTTTTTCTATGAAATTGTCAGTAGCAGCTCGGAGTTAGGATTTGTGTCTGGTTAATGGCAATAGGCTCGCCCCCTATTACATGGGACATTAACATACCGGCGAAATTGTACACCTCTGCTTAACCCTTCGGGGAATACAAGCGTGATAGTATTTTATCCTAGAAAATATATGGTTAGCTTTAGAACATCTACCTTATTTGAAATTCTATTGTAGCAGAGGTGGGCTATACATAAATTTGGTCAGATATTTACTTCAGTGCAGACTGTAGTTCAATCCGTAAATACTAGATGCACTACTAGATACGCTACTGTAGGTTACAATTGCTAATATTCGTCATGGCACTCATGAATGACGTTGCGTGTACGATACCAACCCAGCGTCTATGTGACTTATTTAGTTCTTCTTTTTACTTCTAGAGTGGAGAAAAGTAAAAAAAGAAAAGAAATAACGATACAGTGCGTTTATAAACATTTTCAACTCATACAAACAAACAGCTAGAGCCAGAACAAATAATTGTACGCCATACAAATATTTGTTTTCCCAGCAGGCAATTGCTTAACCGTTGCGCCAGCTAAGTCGTGGACCTCTCTTGTTCCTTCTCTTTTACTTTTCTTTCTTTCTTTCTTTATACCTACCTAGTCGTTCGATCAAACAAAAGAGCGTCTCATACCATTTCACTCGCACAGTATAGCGAGCAAATGAGACAACATGATAATCGACGCTATTTTTATTAGTTTTTTTTTAACGACAGCGTTTAAAAAATCTTCCTATATTCCAGGGAAAAAACATCGTGTATAAAACTCTTAACCTTAAAAAAACAATTTACAAACGTATAAACTAATTTAGTTTACACCATCGTAACCATTTAAGGGCCGGCTCCTAAGGGTTGAACGCACGAAACGTCGTAAAGGGCTAATGTCGCGACGTAAAAATGTTTACGATCAATTAAATGACTGTAAGGTACTGAATTATTAATGAGCTCAGTTTATGAGAGCATAATTTGGGCTTAAATTTAAGTCTGTTTTGCAGGAAAAGTGGTTTACGACCCCTGAAGATATGCAAGGTTCTATGGTGTATTTATAATCTGGCCCACTACTAAAAACATCATAATGTTAACCTTAATAAAACTTTGCCCGATCTAGGAATCGAAGCCCTCATAATTGTGATCAATGGGGTAATCAAAGCCACAAAGATTTTTTTTATTTCTAAAAAGACAAAAATACTCTGCCTCACACAAGAAATTTCCGTTCTATCGTGAATGCGCCTAGAAAGATACAAACATTTATACACAAATAGCCAGACCAGAACAGCTTTCTTTAGGCCATACAAACATTTGTCCCGAGCGGGAATCGAAACCGCGACCAACACGCAGTAGTCAATCCCTCTGCCACTGCACCGACCGTCTCATCTAAATTGACTGAATCGATCGTCCAACGTCTTAAAACAATAGAAAATCAATTAACTACTCTCCAAACCTGACCCTTATGACAGATGGTTTTAAGATTGATAATACCATCAGAGAAGACTTTGATAATATCCGTCATAGTTTTTTCTAGTGTGTGGCGGACGGCGAAGCAATATGCGTCTTTCTTGCTTCTTATCTCGGAAAATTGTGATTGCTCAGGCAACTTTCTCGTCGCTGTATAGCAGCCTGTGTTTAGACTGAAAGCTTTATGTGTTGAGCTAAGAAACTAAGGCAATTATGAGGTTCAGGTGGTTTTTTGTTATGATTTTTTATGATCAATTTTATGTTTTACAAACTCTAAACTTGCAAATATAGTTTACGGAACTTCAAACTACACTGTGATATATTTTTGAACATTATCTACCTATGAGACTCACTGTTACCTACCACTGCAACTTCTGAAAGCCAGAATCAACACTGATAAAAATATTTTGGAGATCGGACCAGTACTTTCCACTCCTCTTGTGACATTACTTCTTAGGCGTTGTCCTAATAGAACACGACTACGCGATCATCGCGCGAGTAAGCGATGCGACCATCTCGAAAAGCTAACAAACACTAAAGTCGCGCGATCGCATCGCGCGGTTGCCAATTAGGGCCTACTCGGCATCAGTATGTTTGATCGCGGGTTCGTACGACTAAAATTCGCGCGAACTTACGATGATCACATTGTCGCGTTCTATTAGGACAATGCCTTACAAACAATGAAAAATAAAACTTTACCTCTTTTTAATATGAATATAGAAAAAACGTTTGCAATAATACATAGGTACCTACCTAATTATCATTTAAATCTTGTCTCCGTTAAAAAAATCCTCACTAATGCAATTCATGACGCGTTAGCCGAATCTAATAAACACAAATTCCATATCATTTACCAATTTGCTACTAGACAGAGTAAATTTAGACATTTCACGAAATTGCCAATTCTCACTCACACACTGTAACCTTATATTTACATTGTCTACGCATCGTATACTGCTTATTGATCCTTGCTAGGACCCGCATTTATCCATACATATCATCACGCCTGTATTTCCCGAAGTGTTAGGCAGAGGTGTGCCGCATTTATCCGTTACTAGCTATATACCCCGCCCGATATATCTGCCCCGTTGGTCTCGTGGTCACAAGCGCAACTGCTGAGCGACGGGTCCTGGGTTTGATTCCCATAACGGGCAAAAAGTGTTATTGGGTTTTCCCATTACGAATTTTTCAGTAGTAGCCCGGAGTTTGGAAGTTGGTGGTGTGACACCCCCGTGCTTCGGAAAGCACGTATAGCCGTTGGTCCTGCGCATGATCTCTCTCCGGTCGAATCGGGTTACCGTCCCATCGGACTATGAGAGTTAGGAAAGAAGTTTGCGGACATACTTGTACACTTATAATAATCTCCTGCGTACTTAGCTAGTCTGCATTAAGATCAGCCGTCGTAGCCGGAATCCGTCTGGAGAATACATAGATACTCCGCGGTGTCACCCGCGTTTATTTACTGCTCTGGTCCCATTGCAGTCGCCCATTGCAGGTCGCAGCGTAATATTCTATACGTATAAACCTTCCTCTTGAATCACCTCTATCTATTGATGAAAACCGTATCATAAACAGTTGTGTAGTTTACAAGATGTAAGCGTACAGGCGGCGAAAAGCGACTTTAGTTTATACTATGTAGAGATAATCATGCGCCATTTTGTATTTTCCCACTCGCCATTTTTATATTTTTGTTTTTTCTTTCTAAAAAGTTTGGATTTGGAATAAATGTTTTGTGATGTAGTGTTACTGCTGGATGATTTATTGTTGTTTAGAATTTATGATCCTTTAAGACTTTTTATCGCTTTGTAGAAGCCATTTTTTTCTGTTGAAAACAGCGTATATTTTAAAGATTATGGCCAAAGTTTTTTTTGACGTTGCGCCACCCTTCATTTTTTCCTATACCGTAAATGTGTCAAACAAACATCTAATTAATTTTAAATCTATGACGGGTATATTATATTATTTTGGATATTATATGGTTTGAATATAAATTGAACTGTTCTTACTGGATAGTAACTTAGCACATTTTGACATATTGAATTAATTAAGATTGGCTCGTTCTTAACTAAGCTCTATTATTTACTTATTCTTCAAATACTACTAGATACCGTTCAGCTGAGGAGAAAGGAAGCCGATCCCATTAAAGAAATACCTTAAAAACTTTCCATTTGCAACCGTGTTACAGTTATTCTAAAGAACAAATAAACAATTTTCCGAGGCAACCTTTTTGTGGCGAGGCGATTTTATGTGGAAAATATAAAGGCAAGTGCATAGAACTCCAGAGACTTACAAATACATCGACAAAAGACAAATTGCATATGTTCACAAACCCCTACTACTGGTTCTCACATAGCTTACCAACAAGTTAGTATTTTTTTAAGGGAAAGGGTTAAACGGCACCCTATTACTAAGACTCCGCTGTCTGTCCGTCGTCTGTCTGTCCGTCCGTCACCAGGCTGTATCTCATGAACCGCGACAGTTAGACAGTTGAAATTTTCACAGAGGATTTTGTGTTGCCGCTATAACAACAAATGCTAAAAAACCGAATAAAATAAATATGTATAATAGGAGGCTCCTACACCAATAATCGTGTTTTTTTTTGCCTTTTTTATAGATAATGGTACGGAACCCTTAGTGCGCGAGTCCTACTCGAACTTGGCCGGGGCATTGATTTTTTTTTTCCTGTAATGTCCCACTGCTGGGAAAAAGCCTCCCCTAAGTCCTTTCAGATATTCTTTTCTCGAACCAGCCCTCTCGGTACGCATCTAAGTCGTCTCGCCACCTCTTCCTGGGCCGGCCTCAGCGAGGTCGTCCATCCTCAGCCACCCATTGCGTAGAGACTTCTGCCTAACTGACACTATCAGTATTATTAAGGTGTAATAATATTTACACGATCGAAAGGAAATATTATTTGTCGATTATCCAATGGAATTTATTTGTTTATTTTCCTTTAACATAAAAAGGCCATTAGCCAAGTGTAGTGACTCATCGTAACAACTCGTGAATGTTTGCAAAAAAAGCCAAACCTGGTTATAGATTGTTCAACATTTAACCTTTTTGCTGTTATGAAACAATATTTTCAACAAGAGTTAGATGTAGATTGCACCCATTTGAGTCCAATTGACAAAATCAAAGCATGTAATTCAGTTACACCATTTACAGGCATTTTTCAGCTCGTTGTTCATTCCGAAACGTAGGTATATGGAGACGAACAGAACAAAAACCTCCACTGACACTCTTTTCAATTAAGTTTTCACAAAAACCAAATTTTTGTGATTCTTATTGCTCTTTAAAAAATGCCAATGATAAATGTCGAATTTTAAAGACAGATCGAAGATCTAGCACAAGAACAATTTGACCTAAAATTTTACAAATCAATGAACTTTCACTACTTACCTTGTCCCATGAGATCAACCAGATCGAACCGGTCTTCGATGCAACATCAGTGGGATAACGTCTATCTATACTTGTTATTATAAAGAGGTAAGAGTTTTTTTGATGGTTTTTATATTTGTAACGAATATACTCCGAAACTACCGGACCGATTTTAACTATTTTTTCCCTAACAGATAGGCTACATTATTCCTGAGTTACATAAGCTATATAACATCACGCAACAACACACTTGAGCGGAGCAGTAACCAAAGAAGTAACTTATGGCGGATGAACTAAGCCACGGCAATTCAACTAGTACTGAATAAAGGCGCCAGTATACAATGCCATTGTATCAGAACAATCAGTTTGTAGATAAACATAATACCATGTATATGTGTGTATGTATTTAACACTTGCTTTCCCGCCTCCGTAACTAAGGTTAATTGACGGTAATGGATTAATCTGTTGCCGTTTGCGTATTACTATGGTTTATCGCCTTATGCATTGGCGTTAGCATTAATTAAGGAAAGGCAGAGTGGTATAATTATTGTAGTGTTTCGCCTGCTTTCTCTGGAAGGGATAGACAGAGGCAGAGGTAGATAGCCTGTAGAATGGTCTATTATTACTATGGATTCAGTAGGTATATAACCTACGATCATGTACCTACCTTAATTCTAGATTCTCCAGAGTTGACATTTTGTAGAAACACCTGTTCTTTTTTATAATGATTAAAAATGTCGACTCATCGTGCATGTGTGTGCTACGTGGACCAGTTTTAGTTCCAGTACAGTATTATAACCAGTATTAGAAGGTACCTGTATCAGAACTAGTACAAGATCCAGTATTAGTACCAGCATTAGTAACAGTATTTGTACCAGTATTCGTACCAGTATAAGTACCAGTATTTGTACCAGTATTTGTACCAGTATTCGTACCAGTATAAGTACCAGTATTAGGACCAGTATGACTACTAGTATTCGTACCAGTATGACTACCAGTATTCGTACCAGTATTAGGACCAGTATTAGGACCAGTATAACTACCAGTATTCGTACCAGTATAACTATCAGTATTAGTACCAATGTTAGTATCAGTATTCGTCCCAGTATTCATACCAGTATTAGGACCAATACTGTTTGTTGTTTTGACTTAACAACAAACAGTGTGAAAACAAATAGTAGAGAACAGTTCCAACATTCTCGATGTAAGTGGCTCGGAAAGCACTCTACGCTTTTAGAGAGGCGATGCATTTCTTTAACCGCAGCCATTGCTCCATATTGACTGTTTACCCTTGTATTGGAAACGTTATGGCGATAAGGGATTGAGGGCAAAGCTTAAAACGTCACTTACGTACCTACCTTTTAAATATAAGGGGTGAAATATCTTGTAACGAAAACTTTGCACGAGTTCAGTACTTGATTCTAGACCCCAGAAATGCATTTTTCTTCTAATTAATTTTTAAAAAATTTTTGATACGTAATCACTGGAAGTTCTGGTCTGATTACAATAACTCTTTCGCTGATAGATGATGAGTTCCATGATTCGATATTGATGTGTTCTATGGAATATGGGTTTTTTTTTTTTTTTTTTTTTTTTTTAGACGGGAAATCATCAAATAACTTCCCCCGCCCTGGGCGGGGCGGGAGGGAGTGTCAGACTTTTACTGACTAAAACCCGTCTATGTTCCTTCATGTGCCCTTTGCGTTCCGGGGGCGCGGTATCTCTTTCGAACAACCCGCAGCCCCGGCAGGCATCGGCCCTAAGTGGCCCCATCCAATTTTGCTGACATCTCTTTGAGGCGCGCGTGGAACACGAACGCGCCGTCGACACGGTCTGTCGCTAGTGAACGTACGGACGGTGAGCTACCCATTGCTCACCGTCCACAGACCCGCGTCTACGGTGGCCGGGAGTCGTCACGTGGCTCCCGACGCCCGGATCGTCTACCGCGGCGGCCGCTGGGACGGGGGACCCTCCTATATGGGTTACTTAAAGCATTTTCCGGTAGGAGTTAAATGACAGAAATCGTTACGTAAGGAAAAAGCGTTATATTCTCTCCAAGCTAGGGGTCCTTCCATCTCTTTTTCTTTCTCACTGTATCTTTCTATTATATTTTACCAAATACTTACTACATTAAATTTGTAAATCAGCCATAAACCAGTGACCGCTAACTCTACCGCTACCGCCTATGACCGAATGACGCTTTACAAACAATTTAAACTAGGAAAAGAATACGTCATATCATTGAATAGTTCCTAACTATTACCTAGACTAGTAGACCTAGTAATTCACCTCTGACCTTTCAAACTAATAAATTGTTCATAAATTGTGTCAATTACCGATAATTCCAAAGAACTTGCCCTTTAACTAATCAGTTAGTCAATTGTTCAATAGTTATGACATTATTATCCTACAATAATTTGTCTTTTATAGTTCATAAAGTTTTTTTCCCATCCTTTTCCAACGTTCAAGAAAAATCCGGCCAGTTGCGAGTCGGACTCCCGCATGAAGGGTTCCGTCCCATTTTCTATAAAAAACGGCAAAAAAATCACGTTTTTTGCATGGGAGCCCCCCTTAAATATTTGTTTTATTTTTATTCAATAATTTATTTTTAAAGTGAATATAGGGATAACTTATTATTCTGTGAATATTTCAAGCGTCTACCTGTTCCCGTTATTAATATCGAGCGAAAAACGATTAAAAAAATCACGTTTGTTGTATGGGAACCCCCCTGTTATTTTGGTTCTTAGTATTTTTTGTTATAGCGGCAACAGAAATACATCATCTTTGAAAATTTCAACTGTCTAACTATCACGGGTCATGAGATACAGCCTGGTGACAGACGTACAGACAAACAGACAGACGGACAGCGAAGTCTTAGTAATTGGGTCCCGTTTTACCCTTTGGGTACGGAACCCTAAAAAAGGACGGACTCATTGAAAATTGGTTAGTTATTGTCGAAGATATTGCAGTTCAAAGTCGCACAAATTGCGCAAAGTTTGTGTGTATGTTTGTGTGTATGCCTCATACACATGGCGGCCATTTTAATCTTTAATCAAAATGGCCGTCAGTCGAATGTTCGGCAAGTTTGCCCATATTCCAAAATGGAGTTTATGAAGTTCGAACAGAGTGTGAAACTAACAGCAAATTGCTTATAGATTGACATAAGTAAGACTTCGGTACACGATTTAATAGGAAAACTACGGGTAAAACATTTGGAGGCAACATTGCCCGAAGGCAATCTTTTGTTAAACATGGATGTCGTTTGCAAAGCTACACCAAACATCATGCTTGTGTGACTGTCTGTCACGTACTCTTATTTAATAACAAAGTATTATATTTATTTTAAAACGCTCCCACGGTTCAAGCCACTTAGAAACTCATAAATACTCAATTTTATGGGAAACAAACTAGGGCCAAGTGCCAGCCCTCACGACGGGCGCCAATGTTTTTATCTAATTCTAAGGAAACGAGTAAAATATTAACTTTCTAAGCGCAACTCACAATACTTGTGCACATCTGGTTATCATAAATGAGCCCCAAGCAATATTTAAAAGGACCCTTAGAACAATCGACAGATCGTACAAAAAAATAAAGGGCAGTAAATCGTTTCTGCAAAGTGCATGGACTGAGTGTAAGGACTTGGAAGTTTCGGGAGGCGAAGGGACAGTCGGGCGAGCACCGGAATAGGAGACGGTCGTGGTAGCCTAAGCTTGTGAAGTTAGGAAACTGTAGTTGTTATCGAGGAGGCTAGGTTCATGGGGAGTGATTGTTAGGAAGCGGAAGAAGGCGGTTCAGGTGGAGAGCAGGTGTAGTAACCCGGGCTGTAGTAGTAAGTGAATTGTAATCTAATTTATTGAAGGCGATATTTGGTAAGTGTTGCACCAATTAAACTTAATAGTAGGCCTAAACAATATTCTTAATGCAGGTTTAGTTGTATTGTACTCGATAGGTAGTAGTCTGGTGATGTCACAGAGAAATCATTAATAGGAATTTCTTCTAGTGTGGCGAATTACTAGGTACTTTATGTTATAGTAGGGTTAACGTTATTATTATGCTCATTTACTTGTATATTATGTGTCCATCTCCTAATCCGCACCCTTGGCAGGGATTCATCAGAAGCGTTTGGTTTTAGGGAAACGGAGACGGCCTTCCAATACACTCCACACTCATACACACACACACACGTACACTATACACTTACACACCTGACAATTGACCATTGTTGACTTTCAATTGACTCACACAATATGGAAGGCAGAACCGTAAATTCACAGATCATGTAGATCTTTATTTGGGGTCTAAATGATCAACACGTTTATCAAGCTAGGCTACAATGCCAATCTGTAATTAATAATGCAGACGGTATAATTACCGTGACACAATCAAACGTTACTGATGATAACTGCTTCCTACAGAAGGTCTCGCACGGAGTACTTTGCGATGGGCTTGTTGTGCGCACATTCCCAGGGAGGGGGGTAGGCTCCACTAAGTTCACAATCTGTATTGTTAGCCCCGTTCTAAGAACGCTAGGGTCCGTGTCTCGTTAAAATCACCCGGCTTGGTACTGGCCATTTTATGAATCGTCACACTTTAGCGAGACACGTGATTTGGATGCTAAGCTTCTGAAATATGTTGTGAAGCATCCTCTAAACGGGGAAGTTTAGGGGAATGTGCAGTGACGAAATACCACTCCGGCGTATACCAAGCTCAACCGCATTGAATTCTGCCACAGACTGAGTCTACGGTGCACTTGTGCTAGTTTTGTATTGTCTTAGTAGAGGGCGCAGTCTGCCGTAAGAGGGTCAGTCTTATTAGTACGCGAATAGGAAAATTACTAAAAACTTGTCTTCCCCAATGACAGTGGACTTCGCAGTCTTCCGTCTTAGTATTGTGTAAGACATGTAGATAGAGCTTAGGGAACGTATTCCGCTAGAATCGTAGCAGTGTCCTTAGTGGACCTATGCGTTCAGGTCTAGCCGTATGCGTATGACTAGGCAGCCATCGAAAGATGGTTGCTAGTCACTGAAGAGGGTCCGTCATTAAAATTGATAAATTAACGTAGTCCGAAATAATGAATATCTTAAGCGCAAGTGTAGCGGTCCCGTCATCACTCCTTACATTTTATATTATCCCTTTGCATACTCTCTTGTCTTCTTAACTTTAATTACATTATATGGTATTATGTATGTCTATATAACTGGGAATTCCCATACTAGTATCTTTGGTCCCCCTCCTTGTCTTTAGCTTTCAAAGTCGAGACAAGGCAGTATAGTTCTATGGGAATTCATTTCGTATAATCGGTGGGAGAGTGGCCAGTCTGGGACGAGCTCTACAGGGCCGCGCGGATGGCGGGGCGCGACCCCTTCCCCTTCAGGGAAGCCGATGTATACTCAAATATTATAGATTTAAGAAAATCGAAAATTTTATTAGCCTAGTGTATCACAGGAACAGTCACACTTGACAAGATAAAACGTTTACAGATTGATACCTCGCAAGATCAGACAGACTTTATTTCTGGAATTGTGAAAAAATGGTTTTTATTTCAACCGTGGAGGCTCTCGGAGATTTCTAGAAACTTGAACCCTTTGTAAGACTGGCTTAAAGTTGAAATTCATTCAAAGCCTTCTCAATCGCTTCTCCACATCGCCTTCTAAATAACAGACCTATATTTTCCGAACATGTTCCTCTCTTCAGTGGTTTAATAGGTTGCTGTCTGTCAGTTAGTCGCGTTACTGTATCGTATATTTAGACTGCCTTTTGCACGGAACGAAACGTGGATTTTCTAACAGGTCCCTAATTTTTTGATAACCTTTACCGCTGTAGGATATTGCAGCTTACTATTAATGAAAGAATTTTAAAAAACTGACCATGGTCTGGAGATAAGCTTGTTCAATCAGCAAAACGAACAATTAAACTATTTTCTCCCTCGTGGTTTCACAAAGGTTCAGTATCTTTGGATACTGCTCCGCTCCCGTGCATTGTAGCATAATGTTATATAGCTTAAAACATTCGTCGACAAAATTGCTATATAACGCAAAAGGATTTTTCCAAATCGTTTCTGAGATAAGCTCATTTAGACAATCACACAAAGTCTTCAGCTTTATAATATTAGTATACTAGCTGTTCCCGCGACTTCGTTCGCGTTCAGTATTTTTAAGTTAATAGCGTTCATACTGCTTTTATCTAACCCCTATGTGACATAGCGTGATGAATTGTATCTAAGAATACAGCTCAGGTTACTGCCAACACAATGCCAAAAGTTTGTTCAAATCGGTGCAGGAATTAAAAAGTTATGCGCGTACATACAAACAAACAAACAAACAAACAAATAAACAAACAAACAGACAAAAATTCTAAAAACCATTTTTTGGGTTCAGTATAATGTATTTAACATGTGAGAATTACTCTTTATAAAAAACTAGCTGTTGCCCGCGACTTCGTTCGCGTGGCTTATTTCACCCTCTAGGATACGTCTCGGGTTACCGCTCCCGTGTGTCATAGCGAGATGTAAAATACCCTATAACACTTACATAAACGTATTTTCTATGGGTAAAATATTTTTTAAAATCGATTCGGTAGATCCAGAGATTACCCCCTTGTGTCCCGCGGTATCACCCGCGTTACGTTAGGATTTTGGTTACTTTTCCGTTCCCGTGGCTCAAAGCGCGATGTTATGTAGCCTTTAATCTGTTATTCTGAGGCAACTGAGGTAAAAGCTACGGAATGTCACGCAGAGTCATTATTTTGCTGCGAAGTTATTTTAAAACTGTGATATCTCCTAAGATATTTATTGAAATTAAATGATGTAAAGGGCAATTTTGTTCAAAATTAAACACTTGTGATGAATAACGTATTTATGTTGATAAGGATTAATACTATGTTTATAAAAACACCTTCGCAAATAATGCATTATTTTAAAACAAATTGTCTGCCCATAAAAATGGCTATACTGAGTCAACCTTTAAAGTTAGGCATATACTACCGCGGACTTTTTTTTAGAATATTTTAAGAGGAACAATTCTCTGATACATTATTTTTGCGTAACTTTAACCGTTTACGCAGCGCACGCAACAAAAGCCCTAAAAAAGAATATTTTTTCCCCGTTTTTGCCACATTTTTCATTGACGCTCCGCTCCAATTGGTCGTAGCGTGATGTTATATAGCCTATAGCACTCACGAATAATGTAGCTTACTAACAGTGAAACAATTTTTAAAATTGGTTCATTACTTCCAGAGATTACCCCCTACATACAAACTTACAAACTTACAAACAAATGTTACCTCTTTATAATATTAGTATAGAAGTATAGATATTGAATGTACAGAATTGGCCTCGTTACGATTTTATTATATGTATAGATTATGTAAAAAAGAACTCTCAAACATATTCTGTCGAAGCTTTATAACGAGTATCAGTAGTTTTAAACTACATCAATTTTATGTACGCCTCTTTATACTCATTACTGACTGACCTTTGTGGTCATTCGCAAAATGGCGCTCTCCGTTCTAGAACGTTTCTACCTAATAGACGATGGTTTCTTTTCCTTTAATATTAAATACCTTTTCTTCGTTGGACTATGGCCTGAAAAAACTCTTACCAACAACCAAAAATTCCTTTACAAAATCTATGAATTTTTCATTCATTTCCTCACTACCACTTTCCTTATATTGGCCGGGATTGGGACTTACCAGCATAGGGATGACCTTGTTGTAGTCTTCTCTAATATAGACAAATGTCTGGTTGTGTACAACTTCTTTTTTAAAACTATCATATTTGTAATCAAACGGAAAGAACTCAGCGATCTAATTGATGAGATTGAGACCTCTGGAGACGATGTTACAGAAGAACGAAAGAAGTTAATGGCTAACTACGTAGTGGTTCTAACTGGGATGACAGCTGCTGTGGTCGGAGCCTTCAGTCTCCTAGCTCTATATGAAGGAACGATGTCCATAGAAGCTTGGTTACCATTCGATCCGATGGAGAGTTCAATGAACTTGATACTGTCGCTGCAAATTTTGGCGTTTTGCGTTTTCCCTGGATTGTGCAGGGCGTTCGCGATGCAAGGCTTGGTGTGCAGTATGATTATGTACTTGTGTGATCAGCTGATTCATTTGCAGAAGGAGTTAGGGAATTTGGAGAACGTGACAGAGATGGAGATGAGGACGAAATTTAAGAAGATTATAAGGAAGCATATTCGGTTGATGAGGTGAAGTATTTTTTTTTTTACCTTTACGCCTGAGTATCGGTTATCTGTGGGTTTTTACTTTTTTTTCCACGGAACTCTAATGTTTATTCTAAAATTAAAAAAAGCCTTAGTTACTTCTAGTAACATAAGCCATCAGCCAGTGAAAGTCCCATCAAAACCGGTCCAGTCATTTTCGAGATAAGCTGTAAAAAACAAATCGACAGGCATATTATAAATAAATTTTTATTTAGGAGTAAAAAGCTGTTGTTTTAACGCTATAAACAGATATTTTAATGTTCTATTTGTATAAATATTGTACAGAATTGTTTTTTGCATTACGATTTATTGCTAGTGCTGCTATTATATAGGATTAATAGATAACTGTGCCAATACTAACAAATACTCTCCGATACACACAACCATCTATCTTTTAATCTGTAATCACATCACGTTCGCACTGATAAATGAACGCGAGTATTATTTATTGGGTAGATTTACATTGTGTTTAAAATATAAACAGCCATATTGTATTTCTAAACTAATACCTATTATAAAGACAAAAGAATTGTTTATGTTTGCAAAACCACTTAATAGATTTTAACAATTCTTACACCTCCATAGCTGGAATATTCATTTAGTATATTAAGTAATTTAATTTTAGGTTTTTGAGAGTTGGATCCTCTTTGTGTAACTATGTTCTATTAGTATCATACTAAAGCTTTTAGTAAAAAAAAAGACATGTGAAATGAGTTTATCCAATTTAAAAATCGAACAAATTTTTGTTACCTTTATTTCGTGTGCTCCCCCTTAAAATTTCGACCTACCTACCGTCGTATCGTACCTACTAATAATTTCGATGTATGTAATTTTTATTTTAAAAACAACAAGAAAACATAAAACAGTCATTCGCCAATTGCATAAGTTATAACATAATATATTATTTGATATTTAACGATATTTAGTCATGCTCTTCATCATATCGTAATGTTACAGATACTCAATGAAGATGGAAAATATATTCAAAGAATATTTCCTAGTTCAGAACTTGGCTGTAACCGTTGAGTTATGTTTAAACGCAGTTATGGTTACTGTGGTAAGTACATTTCCAGGTAAAAGTCCCACAACATATATTAGTATTTACCCGATTGCATTCAATAAATATTTTAATACAGCAAAAGTTTAGATAAAAGGGTTTGAAATCCGGGAAAATAAGTACAAACAATTTTAAAATCAACTAAGTGCTAATCCTGGCGGAATCTAAGGCCTGAAACACAGGTTTAAATTAACCTAGATCGGGCGGGTCGCTACCTAACATTGCAATTCCGAACTATCGATACTTGCTCCTATAATTATTTAGTTTTAGTTAATTTTTAGGCACTGTAATTTTATGGAAAGCTTTTTATCTGTTTGGTTTTATGTACACTTTTTGTAAACATTTTTATTTGAATAAATTATTATTATTAATCAGACTCGCATATGAATGGTTCGGTATAATATTAAACTGCCCCGTTTGTCTCGTATTGGGAAGCATGTCTTTTGAGCGTGGGGTCCTTGGGTTTGACTCCCAGGTCAGGCAAAAAGTGTTAGTGGTGTTTTCCATTAGTAATTTCTCAGTAAAAGCCCGGAGCTTGGAAGTAGGTGGAGTGACACCCCTGTATCTCGGAAAACACGTAAAGCCGTTGATCCTGCGTCTGATCTCTCCCCGGTTGTGTCAGATTGCCGTCCAATCGGACTATGAGAGTTACAGAAGAGGGAGTGCACCTGAATTTGTGCATTACAATAACGCCTAAGTACTTGGCTAGTATGCATTAAGATTAGCTGCCGTGGCCAGAATCGGCCTGAAGAATACATATACCTACATATATTATTAAGATTGAGTAATACAACCATATGTATGCAACCATAGCAAATACACACGTTGTAATAATCTCAAGTGTCCACCAATTCACGAGACGACTCCCGGCCACCGTAGACGCGGGTCTGTGGACGGTGAGCAATGGGTAGCTCACCGTCCGTACGTGAACTAACTAACGACAGACCGTGTCGACGGCGCGATCGTGTTCCACGCGCGTCTCAAAGAGATGTTAGCAAACTTGGATGGGGCCACTGAGGGCCGATGCCTGCCGGGGCTGCGGGTTGTTCGAAAGAGATACCGCGCCCCCGGAACGCAAAGGGCACATGAAGGAACATAGATGGGTTTTAGTCAGTAAAAGTCTGACACTCCCTCCCGTCCCGCCCAGAGCGGGGGAAGATATTTGATGATTTCCCATATATAAAAAAAAAAGTGTCTACCAATTACCGTTCGAAAGATACAACCCAGTGACAGACGGATGGATGGATGAACGACAGCAATAGAGCTCTGATTAGATCCTCGATGTACGGAATCCTAAAACGTAGCTAGTACCTATGTTGAATTAAAAAAAAACATATTCAGGTCAGTATACAAATACAGTTCGACGAGATTTAAAAAAATACTAGTTATTTTATTTCCACTTTGTATACTCCGTTTCTGGGTAAGCCTTTGATGGATGATTCACTCACACTGATGTTTATTTAAATAAAACTAAAGGCATGTATTGAAGAGTGGTAAACAAATGCCAATGCAATTTTAAGAATTTCCATGTCAGTTTACTCTTAAACTGGTTTTCTGTTTTAGGCTGTGTTCCGACCGCCGACGATGAACGAGAAACGAGTAGAACTAGAAACTATAAAAGAGTTGGCGATCAGCGGGAAGCGAGTGTGTAGTTTCGATAGTTTTGTCGCCGAGCTATAAGCGAGTGTGCAAGTGCGACGAGCGATTACTCGCGCCACTCGCCCGCGGTCTACTATCCATACCTCTACTTTCAATGCCGCAAAGAAATGATCAAGCGAGCGAGCATCGCTGAACGAGTATCGCTGAGCGAGTTTATTTTTGAAAGCTCGTCGCTTAGCAACAAAACTAGTAAAGCGAGTCGTCGCCGGCAGTGCGAACAGTCAGAGAGCAACTTTTAATATATGCATCTCTTTCGTTTACACGGAATGTACATTTATTAGGCGTTTCTTGAGAGAGAAAATCGCTGATAGTTAGTCGTTTCTCGCCGGTCGGACCATTGCCTAAAGAACCCGACTCAGTACTCATTTCTAGAAGTTTCTCTAGAAATATAGGTTTTATGTAGCTGCCTCGTAAGCCTAGTGGTCTCAAGCGTGACTGCTACGCTAGAAGACTTGGTTGCAATTCCGAGGTCGACCAAAAAGTGTTCTTGAGTATTTTTAGTAGCAGCTCGGAGTTAGGATTTGTGCCCGGTTATTGGCAATAGGTTCGCCCCCTACTACATGGGACCTAAACGTAATTGCGAACTGTGGGTATACATTGGTACGCCTCTGCCTAACCCTTCGGGGAAAACAGCCGTGATGGTTTGTTGTGTTATTGCTCTGCCCCCCTCCCCCATGGTGACACCCTTGAAACTAAGTACCTCTCGTTTGTTGTAGGTCGGTGTACAGCAAATAACACTGCTTATTACGTTCCTGGCATACCTTATTATTGCACTTATAAATGCTTACATCTATTGCTACTTGGGAAACGAGCTCATTATTCAAGTAAGTACTAATATAGTCTAGTATATAATAAGTGTAGGTAGTATAATAGTCAGTTCACATTGAGACGCGATGCGACGCTGCGCGCACCTTTTAATAGAGTTACTCAAAATATAACTTTATTTATAACACGAAAAGATACACATTTCTTTGTGAGAAAGTGCAACATATTTTGAATTCACACAATGAAATGAGTATCTTTTTCGTCGCGTCGCTCTCAGTGTGAACAAACCCTAAGTGTCTCTGGTCCGATTCCTGGTATGAAGAAATATTTTTATGCCTGTTCTTGGTCTAGATGTTTACGTATGTGAGTTTATACGCTTGTTAACGCATCCCCTAAATCTAAGAACTGCTTGGGTATTCAACTATGTATACATCGGGTTTAAAAAGATACTTAACCACATATAAACCATGCATG
Organism: Caradrina clavipalpis; assembly: GCA_932526535.1. NCBI lineage: Eukaryota > Metazoa > Arthropoda > Insecta > Lepidoptera > Noctuidae > Caradrina > Caradrina clavipalpis. The sequence continues at coordinate 9,351,021 of OW052110.1, forward strand.
CATCCACTAAATCTAAGAGCTGCTTTAGAATCCAACTATGTATAAAACTGATATAAAAAGGCACTAAAAGACACCGAAAGTTAGATAGGTATTCTATCTTACCTTATTTTATTAAAGCCACTTCATTTGATAGACAGTATGCGTAGTTAACGGCAATGTATCATGTCTTTTTACAACATATAACTAGACATTTAAAGACAATATAAACGAAATAATTAAACGAAATCCATTTTACTAAAATATTATAATTTTAAATCCGATCAAATTCTTAGAAAAAATCTCTAAATTACATTTGTCCTTATTCTGGCTTCTAATCTTTCTATGTTGACGTACGAATCCGCTTATTCCATCGCCATATTGAAAAAGAAAAAAGCTAAGCAACAAAGACGGTAATACCCGCATATGAATACGACGTCACCCTGTTCTTTTATCTCTTAAAATAACTGAACAGAAAAATGTTTCTTATTTCTTTCAAATTGGGGAAATTTGCTATTTTTTGTAAGTGAAACATCAATAATTGGTCAATATTTATTTTTGAACCTATACGTCTAATTTATTTTTTATGGCTTATTTCACCCGCTTTAAGTTACGTCTCTGGTTGCTGCTTCGCTCCCGTGGGTCGTAGCGTGATGTTATATAGCCTATGTTACTCAGTGATAATGTAGCTATCTATTGGTGAAAAAAATGGTTGAAATCGGTCTAGTAGTTTCGGAGCCTATTCAACACAAACAAACGAACAAATTTGTCCTCTTTATAATATTAGTATAGATTGACTTTGTATAATTAAGATTTGCACAAACCATTGTCATGGTGTAAGACCATAGTAGCTTCTTTTTATTTCACCGATAAAAAGAAAAATGGAGATACTTTCCCGATTCCATCTATTACAAAATAAATAGTCTTCGCTTTTGATCTTGACCTCAACTAGTGGATCGCGATAGATAAGGAGATCTATTATTAAACGATATTATCAAATCTTTCACTAAAGGCTAGACGGTAGGCAGAATGGGTAATAAACCCTCATTTTTCTAGTTAAGTATCTATCACGAATGATCTGCTGATGTCTTTTTCAGAGTCAAGGCATTGCTCTTGCCGCCTATGAGTCGACATGGACCTCTTGGCCGGTAGACCTTCAAAAAGATCTGCTCATCGTAATTGGGGCTGCCCAAAGACCTTTAAAGCTCAGTGCTGGTGGAATGGCTCTGCTGTCTATTCAGACTTTTAGTCAGGTAAACTTTGAACTTCATGTGTTGCATCCATTTTCCGTTGGTATATAAAAACTGCGAATACGTTCAAAATTACACTATGTTATTAAACTGCCAAATTACATCTATAGGCATTGATATGTCTCTTTGAATCAGTCAGAATTTTATCCCAGACATTTTCGACTTTCTGAACCGTTACGTTTTGAACGCATTCATCAACGCATTAAACGCGTCAACTTAATAGACTACACAAAATCCCTTTTCACTCCTATCTCTGAACGTATTATGCACATTAAACAAAGAAAAAGATTATGATATTTCAGCTGCTATCCGAAACTGCCAGCTACAGAAATGAGAAAACAATTACTAGGTTTTTATTAAACTAGCTTTTATCCGCGTTCTCATTCGCGTGCTTTTATTCACCCTCGTTAAGTTACGTCTTTGGCTAGTGCTCCGCTCCCGTGTGTCGTAGCGTGATGTTATATAGCCAATACTACATACATACATAAACTCACGCCTTTTTCCCATGGGGGTAGGCAGAAACCACAGAACGCCACCCGCTACGATCCTTCCATACTCTTTTCGCCTCGTGCCCATTCATTCATCATCCAATACTATAAAAATAAACATAATACATAATCAGCCAATACTATTCATCATGAATTTGGCTATCTTGTACAAAGAGATGTTTTCCAATCCGACTGTTAGTGTCTAAACACACTATGCCGAACGTACGCGACCGAAGTTCGGCATGATTACGCCTGCAATGTTATTTGTATTACTGACGGCACATTACGCCGAATTTACATTGCGTTACCGCGCATTGCGTTGTGGGACCTAAATATACCGGCGAACTGTGGGTGTACATTGGTACACCTCTGCCTAACCCTTCGGGGAATACAGGCGTGATAGATGGTTACATTGCGTTATAAACGCAACGTAATTTCGGTCGGGCGTAAGTTCAGCGTAGCGTTCAGCTGTAGTGACGAGCATTATAATACGCGACCGAAGTTCGGTTCGATTGCCGACGAACATCTAGCGGGGGAGGAGACACTACACACATCAAGTAACGCAACTGAATTTCTGCCGCGTAAGTTCGGCACTTATAGTGTGTCATGTCAGCTGAATACGTCGGAAGGTAAAATCAGCCGCGAAACTTCAGTCGCGGACCTTCGGCATAGTGTGTTTAGACACTTAGTTTCAGAGATCATCTCATAAACAAACACACAAACAAAGAAACTTTCAGCTTTTTTATGTTACTATAGCTTGTTGTAAAGTAGGTCAATTGTAAATTGCGAGTAACATAATAAGCACAAGAGTTTAGACAGCCTAATTAAAAACTAAATTAAGTTTTATGCATAATAATACATTTTCTGTAATGTCATAATTTGAAACTTAATTTTCAAGTAACGTGGCGGTTTGGTAGATATGATTGTCTGTCATGGATTTAAATATTAATATTAATTATTTATTTTCTTACAATCCCAGCTTATTATTGTCCCACTGCAGGGCAAAGGCCTCTTCTCATACAGAGAAGGGACGAGCATTGATCACCACGCTTCAGATTCAGACTTTTACTGATTAAAAACCATCCATGTTCCTTCTTGTTCCATGTTTTTTTTTGTTGTTGCTTACTGGGGGCGCGGTATCTCTTTCGAAAAACCCACAGTCCTGGCAAGGACAACGAACAAAACATATTTGATTAAAAATGAAATGAATGATAAAAAATGAGATCTGAGTGAATACTGAATCGAAACCAGATTTCTTTCAGAAGTAACAAAATTGTACAACCTGTTATCATTTAAGGTTAACAGAATAGAGCAAGACAGGAAACAATATACCGGCCAACGGTGGGTGTACCTTGGTACACCTCTGCCTAACCTTTCGGGGAATACAGGCGTGATGGTGATGGTATGTTACAAGACAGAACTTGTTCGTACAAACCAGTTACGATTCTGTCAAAATCAAAGTCAAAGTCAAAGCATTTATTTCAATTAGACCATTTACAAGCACTTTTGAATTGTCAAGAAGTTACAGTTTAAAATTGAAGCTAGTTGCTCGTTCCAAAACGTAGGTCTCTATCGAGGGTTTGTTTAAAGGACAAATTCTAGGAATATCAATTAGCCTACTTTTCAGCTGAATACAAGAAAGAAACCGAACTGCCCCGAACTGAAGAAGTGCCCCGTTGGTCTCGTGGTCGCAAGTGCGACTGCTGTGCAAGGGCTCCCGGGTTCGATTCCCAGGTCGAGCAAAAAGTGTTATTGGGTTTTTCTATGAAATTCTCAGTAGCAGCTCGGAGTTTGGATTTGTGCTCGGTTAATGGCAATAGGCTCGCCCCCTATTACATGGGACCTAAATATACCGGCAAACTGTGGGTGTACATTGGTACACCTCTGCCTAACCCTTCGGGGAATACAGGCGTGATGGTATATTTATTTATTTACAAGAAAGAAAAATAAAGAAATGAAGACTGAAAATCGGATACCTACCAGCCCCGTTTCTAAATAATTGCCTGCGTTGCGAAGCCAACTTCTATTTGAGCAACCCTAATGAAGCTTGTAAAAAAATACCATAATATTTTTCTAAATAATTTATGATTTTTATAAATACGCTGCCTTAAAATTTATTTTTATGGAGTACTTCTGAAGTAAATTACTGGGGCAGAATAAGTGATGGGTAAATATTGGGACAAGGTGACGTTAAGATCGAGATTTGCGTGATTTTATTTTCACGATGTCGTGAAAAAACATGCGTGAACTGTGGGTATACATTGGTACATCTCTGCGCAACCCTTCGGGGAATACATGCGTGATAGTATGATGTATGAAAAAAAAACAATGTTGTGATGGCCTTGTGATTAAGGCTCTTAGTTCTTATGCACGAGGTTGAGGATTCTATCAGTCCAATGTTACTTTATAATATTACGTAAATGCATATGTACTTTCTAAGTTTATCTTGGACGTCACTGACATCGGTAAAGAAAAATATCGGGTTTTATAATTAGTATAAGTCTAAAATCGTCTTTCCGCCTTGGTTATCAAAGCTTGTGCCTTCTCTCTATTAGAAAATGCCTTGCAGTGAGACAATAATAGCCTGGTATTATTATTTTTTAGACAAATTTGTTGTTATTTTCAACTCTATTTATGTTACCCTTTAGTTCATAATCAATTAGCGAATGAAAATGGCTTAAGCATGTTGCTGTTCTGACTGCGCTGATAGTAAGGGTGACGCTCCACTGAAGCGGGAATAAGCTGAGCAGAGGAAAATCAACCAATACGGTACAAATATTTAAACAGTTCTGCTTCGTTTAACAGGGGCCTTATATTTCCTCTGCTTTACTCCTTTCCGCTTAGACGGAGTGTTACCCTTAGGCCCGGACTGCAACAAAGCGGAGACATGTCTGGTGAATAACTAACAGGATACCGTGTTGTGTTGAAACTAAGCAAAGAGATGTGTTAGCCAGTAGTCCTAAGTGCACTGCTACGCTGTAAGTCTTGGATTCGATTCCCAGGTCAAGCAAAAAATGTGATTGGGCTATGAAATTCTCAGTAGCAGCTCGGAGTAAGAATTTGTGCCTGGTTGATGGCAATAAACTCGCCGCCTATTACATGGGACCTAAACATGCCGGCGAACTGTGGGTGTACATTGGTACATTTCTGCCTAATCCTTCGGGGAATACAGGTGTGATGGTATGTTTTGTGTTATGAGATGTGAAAGTAACGCAACCCATTGGTTGTACGAAACATCTCCTCTCCTCTCCTCTCCGCTTTGGTGGAGACCGGGCTTTAAAGAGCCGGGCTTCCACTAAAAGTGAAGTTTATCATTTAACTAACAGCAGTAAATTTCCCTCCCTTGATGGAAGTGCTTCTGAGATTTTCCGTTCGTAGTCCTTTGCGCTCGTACTGGAAGCCCGACTAAAGGCTTTTGTATTCCAACTTCAACTCACATTTTATTTTTATCTTCCAGGCCCTCTACAATGGATATTCGATCTTCGCAGTACTTAATGACGCTGTCAATTAAGTTCAGATTGCGCCGGCAAAACGTTTTTATTCCCTTATTTCTGTATTTAATTCACAATTGTCTTTAGGTCGAGCACTTTGGAGTAGGAAAATAAAATGTTTCGTAGTGAGTTACTGGAAGTAGGGTCAGCAAATTAAAGTGATGCTTTTTTCCTTATTCTACAAAAAAAAATGCTAAATGGAATGCAAAAATATAAATGTAAAAGGATCGTTCATTTTAATATACCTACGAATGTGAATAGTAATTAATATCAAGTATTATTATGTACTTTCAAAATTGAGGTATAAACAACTTCAAATTAATTCTTGTATTTTCAAAGATTTTAAAGATCATGATTGATTTTTCAATGTTTTAATTTTATATAACTGCCTCGTTATACTAGTGGTCCTGAGCACGACTGTTACGCTGGGAGTCCTGGGTTCGATTCCCAGGTCGAGCAAAAAGTGTTATTGGGTTTTTCTATGAAATTCTCAGTAGCAGCTCGGAGTTTGGATTTGTGCCCGGTTAATGGCAATACGCTCGCCCCCTATTACATGGGACCTAAATATACCGGCGAACTGTGGGTGTACATTGATACACCTCTGCCTAACCCTTCGGGGAAAACAGGCGTGATGGTATATTTTTAATTTTATACATCTTTTTATGTTTCGCCTTACAAATTAATGATCTTAGTCTAATTACAATCAAATCTTAATTCATTATGTCACACAGACTAATATCGCCTGTACAAACATCAAAAACATGTTTTTAAATAGACATAGATTTATCTAACAATTACCTAAAATATAATTTTGAAACAAACAATAAGTAACAATTATTATCTATAATAGGTAAGCACTTACACAAAATAAAAAATAAACCGACACGAACTTTTTCTGCTGACCATACCCACTTCAAATGTCTTTCTTTTTTTGCAATTTTTCCTTTCCTAATTCCTCTTGAATACTGCTAAATGAGCACTACAAGATACGAACCTTCTATTTACTTACTAATTAGGGCTCTAGCAGCTTTCACAGAAGATACCTAAAAGCCGATCGATTCTGTAAAAGTCTTCCTCGGAGAATCTTGGTTAGGTTTTTTTATTAGGAATTTCTCGGTAACAGCCCGGAGTTTGTAAGCTGGTGGTAATTTCTAAGTAGCAGCCCGGAGTTTGGAAGCTGGTGGTGTGATACCCCCGTGTTTCGGAAAGGTCGTTAAGCCGTTGGTCTCGACTATCATTCGTAGAACTTTGACAGTCGTTACAGATATTCAGAAGCCAGAAAGTCTAACAAGCAATGTTACTAATAGATATGTCACCGGAAAATAACAAGATCCGTAAGTTTATCAATTTACTAGGAAGTTTATAAACTTTCGTAAGATTCTAAACGGGAGATAAATTGTAATATTTTACGTCCACATTTTCGTAAATTTATCAATTTCCGACGTCATACGGTAAATTTATAAACTAAAAAAAAAAAAAAAAAAAAAAAAAAAAAAAGTTGTTTATTTCATTAACATATTACATTACACGATTTATAATAGGAGAACCCCTTTTAAGCAAAGAATTGCTTGTGATAGGGGACTCCGCACTTCCCACTTAATTGACTATCAATATGTACAATGAAACAAAAAATTAGCAATAAATTAGCTATAAATAAAAAAAAAAAAAAAAGATTAAAATTAAAATTAAAACTAACGAATATCTATTGGTAAGATTTTATATGGTTCGACCAATCACAGAAACTCTTTTAAATATACGATCTTTGAAATACGTAAAATAACACACTGCTCTCTGATTGGTCAATGTTCATAGTGGCAATGCTTGTGTCCATAGGAGGAAGGAGAAGTGACACGTGACAGCCAACCAATCAGATCGCGCGTAGCGTTTGGTTACTGCTTACTTATTATTTTACGAGTGAGTTCAGTAAGTTTATCAATTTACGAAAATGTGGACGTAAAATATTACAATTTATCTCCCGTTTAGAATCTTACGAAAGTTTATAAACTTCCTAGTAAATTGATAAACTTACGGATCTTGTTATTTTCCGGTGACAGATATAATGTTACTCACTAAATGGGTCGTGAAGGTCAGGTAGGTAGTCATCCCATGTTAAATACTGGTATTCAGCCGGATCTGGTTAGACTGGTAGCCAACCCCAACATCGTTGGGAAAAGGTTAGACAGATGGATGACCTGTATGAATGAATGATTTTATTTGCATGAATATAGGTAGCATCAGTTCTTATGACTATATGGGTTTCACTATATTCGGCATTTCAGCCATACAAATGTTTAGTTTTAATCTACACAATCTTACACATAGATGTAGAGTATGATTGTCACAAAAAGCGACTTAGTTTGCATAAGAAGACAATTATAAACGACCTTACAGACTGTGCTAATAGTAGTAATTAAAAAAAAAAACAGTTATAAATAATGCAACAGAAGACTGCATTCATAAATATACCATTAAGTTCAGCAACATTAAAAAAATGGACTCTATTAAATACATGAATCACGCTAAAATGCTCAAAATATTTCTTCCAGAAAAAAAATAATTTTCGAAATGTGCTCGCATTAGTTGGAGCCGAAGGTTGACGATCTCGGCTGAACGATGATATTAAACTTATTGTTGGGGAAAACATTTGACAAAAGTGTTTGTTTATGTATCATTAAAGGGAATGATCATACAGAGTAACATGATCAGTGGGCTAAGATGTTAAAAAGTTGTCGAATTTCGTCGAATTTTCGTAGAAATTGAGGTCCAACTTTAGTTTTGAGAAATAACAGTTATATTCTTGTTTTGATATCGAACACTTGACGTTACGAAAACTATGATCAGTGACATATGATATTGCTTAAACCAGAGCTAGAAGCATCGAAAGGGATTTGTCGATGTCACGGCAACATTTTAAAGCAGCTTGTGCCGTATTTCTATATCGATACGTTTGAATTTCCATTGGTAAAAATTGTAGTCCCTAGCCATACCGTCCCGGTCTGTGTAGGCCTTTAAGCTCACTTCACCTTCTTTTTTTTCTGTGTGGATGTCCTCATGAATACCCTCCGTCTGGGGAGATCGGAGAGTATGTTGTGAGACATTTACCGACTAAAACCCCACAGTTCCTCCTGTTGCCATGAGGCAGGTGTACGGTATTCCCTTGAAACGTGATCCACGCCACCGAGTAGTATTGAATCGCCCTTCACCGTATGCGGCCTATCCTGCGACCTCACATTCCACTAAAGAGACCCGCACGAAACACTACGCACCTTCGTCACGGGCTTTTGTCTGGTCGATCGGCGAACTGCCCCAATTTCGCCACCCGCAGGGCCCGGGCTCACTTTACCTAAGTTGACAGAGGCAGATCTTTACAGAATAGCAATACTAGTCAATGGCTTAGTTCATTATCTTCCTGCCCTCATCCCATGTTACTTGGGATCGGCGCAACGTTTCACGTTTTCACGGCGCACGTTTTCTTCTTTCATTCCATCCTTTCAACTGTCATGATATCACTGACTCCCCTCTCCTTTTTATCATTCTTCACACAATCCATCCATCTTTTCTTTGGCATCTCACTTCCTCTCCATCCATCCACATTTAAATTCGATTAGTGGCTTGGCTCAACGCTCTATATTCACTTTATATAAAATGAAAGGCTAAAAGACCACAGCTTTCCAATGGATGTTTTCACGATAAACATTATTACGAACTCTAACAAAATTAAAACATTTTACAGCAATTTTACCGCAGATTAAGAAGTCACTTAACTTAAGCCGACATAGCTAAATTTAATTTGCATAAGCTTTGACTAGGTTCACTTATTACAATGTATTTTCGAAAAACACATATTTTGTTAGACTACCTCGTTAGTCCAGTAGTCCTAAGGGTAACTGCCACACTAGAGGTCATAGGTTCAATTCCCATGTCGAGTAAAGTGTTATTGGGTGTTCTATGAAATTCTCAGTAGCGGCTCGGAGTTAGAATTTGTGCCCGGTTAATAGCAATAGGCTATCGCTTATTACATGGGACCTGAACATACCGGCGAACTGTGGGTGTACATTGGTACACTTCTGCCTTACCCCTCGGGGAATATAGGCCTGATGGTTTGTAAGAATTTTCGAAAAAAAAAACATACTGAAAAACACGATACAGACCAAACATTTTTCGATAAAAATAATGGGCCATCTGAAATAAGTTAGGCTGTGTCGCATACACTTTTTCTTTTTATAGTTGGCTCAAAAATACGGTATTTGGACCCAGCGGCGGTCTAACAGCCATATAAAAAAACTCTTAGTGCAGGAACGCTCGTAATTATTGTGAATAACAGGCGCAAGTAGCGCGCTTGTAAATTTTTCTTTTAGACTTTAGTAGAAGTAGAAAAGTACTTTTAAAATGCATGAAAAATTACAATTAATGCGAAAGAAGATGAGGATTTTAATGGCGAGTCATTGTAAATTAAATAGTTTATTTCCATAATACATAGGTGATAGATCCAGGCCTGTTTGTATATATAAGGTGACTGGTAATTAGTAACCGATACGTAGACACGACGTGACTGTACTTATGTGATGAACTGATAACAAACGACTTTTCCAAAGACAAGATTTTTATTTAATTTGCTAAGCGTTTTAACACAAGTCGCCCCAATGGCATGCGATTATAGATAATACCGAGTCAAATGAAAAAAAAAATATAGCAAGGTAAATCGGGTTTTGTTTGTAGAAAGGGATAAGTTACTAAATTAAATTATTTCGGTGAAAGAGGTCGTTTTGCGCTTCCGAATAAAAAAAATATGTTTCTTTGGGACAGGTCCTTGTTATCATGAGTACAACGATGTGTATAAGCTTTGGTGACCATTACCAGTCACCTTATAAGTATATAAGTTTACACGCTTAAACTTAACCACGATACAGGAGAAATTCCTAAAAACAAAAGAAAGATAAACACACATTTCAGCAAACGCGGAACTCTCGGTATCCTCCTCGCAGGCTCTTTCGTACTTTTCCTCATTACTGTCATCAATGATCTCTGTTGATGAAGGTACACGTAATATAAGAAACTAGCGAACGTTTAGTTATGTCTTTGGTTACTGCACCTCTCGCGTAGGTAAAGAAAGAAAGAAAGAAAAACCATTTATCCTTGCGAAAGCGACGCACAACACAAAAACAAAAATTAAAAAAAAAAACAATACTTAACAATAATCTATAATATATGCGCCACTACCGCGCGTAAAGGCTGACGCTCAGCATTAAGCCGTGGGCCGGGCCGTGGTAGGTCGTAGCGTGATGTTATATAGCCTATGTTCATCATCATCATCTGCCTAGCCTTTTCCCAACTATGTTGGGGTATATACCCTATGTTACTCAGGAATAATGTAGCTACTCGTATCTATTGGTGAAAAAATGGTTTTGGTGTCTATTTGATATAAACAAACAAACAAATATTAAGTGTAGATGAGAAAACATGTTCAGTAAAACCTTAGCTGGTAACTTAAGCCGTTTGTTACAGTTTGTGCAAGTTTAACTGGCAAGTTTAAGGGGTCTTTCAATGAGTAAGTATGGGGTTTCTTACCCATTCTTCTCCATACGAAACTACCTTTTGGAATGGGCAACTAGATTCTGTTGTTTTTTCTTTTTTTGTTTCTTGTAACTGACGTTCAAAAGTGTCTTTTATTTAATGGTTTAATTGAAATAAATGATTCGACTTTGACTGTATAGATAGTAATAAACTAGCTTATCCGTTTTTTTTTATATTATGGTAAGTATCTACAAAGCAACTGCCTCGATAGCCCAGTGGTCCTAAGCGCGACTGCTACGGTAGAGGTCTTAGGTTCAATCCCAGGTCGAGTAAAGTGTTATTGGGTTTTTCTACGAAATTCTCAGTAGCAGCTCGGAGTTAGGATTTGTGCTCGGTTAATGGCAATAGGCTCGTCCCCTATTACATGGGACCATAACATACCGGCGAACTGTAGGTGTGCATTGGTATACCTCTGCCTAACCCTTCGGGGAATACAGGCGTGATAGTATTTTTTTTTTTTTTTTTTTATAGACGGGAAATCATCAAATAGCTTCCCCCGCCCTGGGCGGGGCGGGAGGGAGTGTCAGACTTTTACTGACTAAAACCCGTCTATGTTCCTTCGTGTGCCCTTTGCGTTCCGGGGGCGCGGTATCTCTTTCGAACAAACCGCAGAGGCGTGATAGTATGCATGTGTAGTTTATGAAGGCGGTTGTCTTTTAGTTTTTTACCTGACCACGACGAAGCAAAATGAGGGTTATGATTTTGACCGAAATGTATGCATATATGTATGTGTGTATGTTCATGTATTCCCTCACAACTTCTAGAATACTTATTAAAACAAACAACATAAAGTGAAACTTTATTCTAAAAAAAAAAAAAAAAAGAAATATTTTTTTAAAACGAGTACTGGTATAATAGCAAAGGACTTAGTCGTTAAAACTTGCCGACTCGGATTACCAAAGGAATAAAAGTTAAAAGTTACTGCTTCGTAACAACCTATTAATTTACCCGGGACAAAGTTACCGCGGACTAGCGGTTAAGTTATGATGGCATTGTAACTTGAACTAACTAGAAAGTAAAGGGCTTTTTTTTGTAATAATACCGGCCTATTGTTGGTTGTGGCAACGGCCTCTTCTCATATATCAGCATGCTTGCTCAAGACGATTTTAGACTTAAATCAGTTACTAGATTCTGCCCTCGTCTTTGTCTGCGTCAAATTTGTCATATTATTCTACGGGAACCGTACATTTTTTCGAGACAAAAAATATCTTATGTGTTATTACACTACAATCTACTAGTATCTCAGTGCCAAATTTTATCCAGATCTGATCACACGTTCAAAAGCGTGACTGAGTAATAAACAAACATCCATCCATCCATCCATCCATCCATCCATCCATACATTCATCCATCCATCCATCCATCCATCCATCCATCCATCCATCCATCCATCCTCGAAAAATTTCGCATTAATAATAGTAGTAGGATAAGTCCAGGTTTCCTCACGATCCAGCCAGGTTTGCGTGTTCGAGAGAATCACCGTGGCCCTTACACGCTTAATGCCCTTTGCATTAAGAAAAACACGGATGGGTTTTATTCAGTAAGAGTCTGACACTCCCTTTGGCTCCGCCCAGAGCGGAAGAAACCATTTGACGATTTCCCTTACTTAAAAAAGGTTTTCTCAAAATTTTCCTCCATCGATGTCATGTCCAAGATAAATATTGAAAGCACATAGAAATTTACAAACCCATCAAAGTTCCGACCTTTAATGCTTATCTTTCATAAAAACTCGAGAACGGGTGGACCGATTTGGGTCGATCTTTATTTCTTGTTGTTCATAATTTCCCGCACAAGGAAAAAATATTTTGGAAAATCTGGAGGAAATGTCATAGTCATAGTCATTTATTCATTAACAATAAATTGTATCTGAAATTACAAACACCTTAAATAAACAACATGCAAATAGGTATACAAAAATTCACATAACATTTGATTATTTTAAAGGTCACCAATAGTATATAAACACTTGCTTAATAGGAATCTTTTCAGCTGTTTGTTAAAGGATCTGGAGTATATAGCGCTTTTTAAATCTACAGGCAATTTATTAAATAATATAACCGATTGGTATCTGGGACAGTGCTTCACAATATTTAAGTTAGGCTGTATTTTATAAAGTTTGATATCTTGCCTACGCGTGCCTTCTCTAATCTCTCGTTCTTGTAAAAAATGTTCACCCATGTAAAGCCGGGGCGGTTTACTAGTCCACTTCTTTTTGATGATAATTTTATAAACAGAACTATGTGGTTTACTTGTAAACGTTAAAAATAAAATATCACAACTAAACGACGACGGACGCGGTTGGTGCAGTGGCCGATCGACTGCTGCGATGCGTTTCGCGGGTTTGATTTCCGCATCGAACAAGAATTTGTATGTATAGCCTACAGATAATTGTTTCGGGTCTGGCTGTTTGTGTATGTGAATTTATATGTTTATTAACGTACCCACGATACAGGGAAAAAAAACCTAGTATGGGGCAACGTTTTTCTTAAAAAAAAGCCCGAAATCACTGGCTTTGTTCATTCCAAAAAAGAAAATAAACACAAAGGGAATGAACGCGTCATCTTAATCATGGCCGTCCCTGAAATAACAGAGAATCATTGAAGCTTGTCCAGAAGGAAGTTCGCTAAGATCTTTATTAAAGGAAAAATCCGGCCCAAAAAAACTCTTAGGTTTTATGTTTGTTCGCACTTAAGTCGTTTGTTTAAATTACTGCATTTGACGGTTTTGTTTTTAAAAGAAGCCTTAATTTTTTTTTAGAATATATTTCATGCTACTTTGAAGAGAATTCTGTACCTACATTTACATATTTAGTTTTGTCATATTTTTAAGCGACTTCAAAAAGGAGGTAGTCTCAATTCAGATTTCTTAACATGTTTGTTACCTCAGAACTCCATCGGAATTCGGAATACGGAAAATCTTTTTTATTTAAAAAGAATATAATATTTTCAGATTGGCCCCAAAGAAATTTCACTACAATCGGTTTAGTAGTATGGTGACTAAAAAAATTTTTTTTTTCTTTTTTTTTAAACTGACAAAAGTATGTCATCTAATTAAACAAAATTGCATATTTTACTTAAAGTTCAATTATAAGTTGTATACTTACTTGGTCCAAACATTGTGCTATAAAAATAAATACATATTTTTGTACGTAAGTAATTAATTTAACTTCAAATTATAGGTACCCTGGTTCTATATTAAGATTCTATATTATGGTGGGGTCCAACCTCTTTCAGATCAAGTGAAGTTTAAAGTGAATATAGATATCTCATAGATACAAAATACGAAAAGATGACCTAAAACATCGTATTTCAAAAGAAACCTTCGCGTTATTCCTTTAAGGTTTAGATATCAATACCTCTGAAACATAAACCAATATTCTAACAGCAGTATCGGTATCAGTTAAAAGTATTCTCAATTTCCTTATTCAATACTAGTTTTTTCCCGCGACTTCGCACCCCCAAGGGAAATTTGGTTTAAAAACAAAAAGTGTTGTATGTGTTTATTCAGGTGGTTTGTTTGTGAACTCGGCTTATGTCGGCTTTTAGATGAGCCGGAGTGTGCATGAATATCAATATTTTAGTTGGAGCTGCAATTTGAACTTCATGTATTTATAGTACAAGGTGCAATATTGCATGCTCTTCAAATTCTAGGAGGTAACTATGAGTGTGATTCTCAACACGAATTAATAATACAATAAATAGTTTTTTTTATGTTCATATGTACCATCACGCCAGTATTTCCCGATGGGTTAGCTAGAGGTATAGTGTACACCTACAGTTCGCCGGTATCCAGGATCCATGTAATAGGGGGCGAGCGTATTGCCATTAACCGGACACAAATCCTAACTCCGAGCTGCTACTGAAAATTTCATAGAAAAACCCAATAACACTTTTTGCTCGACCTGGGAATCAAAACCCGAGACCGGGGCGATTCCATTCTTTAAAAGAGGTATATTCTGAAATACTGTCGAACATAAACAAGTATTTTATACCTCGTCAAATTTGACGAAATTTGACGAGGTTGTAAATCTGCATTTTGTATTCTAGTCTATTTTATACTTCTTTTTTAATATAAGGGTTTGGTTTGGTTCGTATTCATGAGTACTTTTACACCCTAAAGAATGTGTAAAAAATTAATGTCAACCTGTGCCTACATGAAATTATTTTTTTAACATCTGTAAGCACTTGTAGATAATCGTTTCAAATACCAATCAATTTTAATCTAAATCCTTTTGACAAAACCTGATTGAATTCCATTCTAACATTTGCACATGACTGTACCTATTATAATTCGATGACGCCCAAATCAATTTTGTCCGTTGTCTCCTCAAAATCTAATAATACAATGCAAAAAGAAATCAGCGAAAGCACCGTTATGAAAAAGGTGAATTATCCAAATTAAATCAAATTCTCCTTGGAAAGAAACCGAGAGAAATTCACTAGTGAATTTCTGAGATGAAAAACCGTTGTACCAACTTGACAATAATAAAAATTGTGATGAAGAATTTAACCCGGGAGGGGTGCAGGGGGGGAGGTCTTTGTTAACTTAATAGCATCCACACTCAGAATATTTATACTGTATTTCAGTTTTTTTTTTCACACAATTTGTGGGACGATAATAATTTTTACAAGAGGTTATCTTTTTGGTAATGTGTTTTCTAAGGTTTCTTGTTATTTGTAAATTTATTGGAGAGTGGCCATTGAGTTTCATGGCCGTTCTCATCCTTAGCATAGCAGGGAATATCAGGGAATCCTAGTTTATGAATTGACATCTCAATTAGGTATGTGGTAATTGAATATTTGTCGCTATGGACCAATGATTCTCAGACACAATTTAACTTCTTGAAAACCCTATTAATTTTCCACAGTAAAATTAGATTTTAATTTGCTTTTACATGAATAAATAGTTAATCAAATTATTTTTTGAAAATGAGCCGGCTCTGTTTATTATTGTAAAAAAAAAAATGTATGGAGAAATCGCGTTTTGACAGCTCATAAAAAAATGACAATTGATTATTGGTGTCAAGTGCCTACCCAATTACATCTGTCACAAAAGGTTCTAAATTCAAAGAACTCTGAGCATTTCTGGATTCCCAGCAAGACCCAGAAAACAAGCTGTAAACATGTTATAATTACAAAGATAATTAGTTACATACACACGCACATTTCCAAAGAAATTGTTACCTTCAGTGACTTCGGTACTCTTTGCTGGAAAAATATTTGAGACAAAGTTTCGCAATTTGGCAGTTTTGTTTGCTTCCATTTCGCTTACCACAAGATACTAACAACCACACTTGTTAGCAAACGAATCCAATTAATGAAAATTGTCTACCGAAGCCTTTATTAACATTTTCTTTTTAGATTCATAGTAACACCTTCCTATGGAGGTAGGTGTTTTTATGTTTTCGGGAGAGAAATGATATAAAAGGCCACTGATCCCACGATAAACGTGGCCACGTATTATAAAGTACTTAAAATAAAAAGGATTTACCTACACTTGATTCGAAAAAAGATGAAGGGAAATTTTCGAAAGATCGGGCGCCTGTGGGTCTAAAATGCGGAAGTGTGGGATTCTTACTTCACTAAAACACGCCCATTGGCCACCAGCAGCGTTTGAAGAAGTTCCATTTCCTGTTCAGAGACCGCACGACTCATTAGTCAGGCGTTCAGAAAAGTGTTACATAAGAGGTTCCCTACAGAACGCTTATCAGGCCACGTTCCTGAAGAGACTGTAAAGGGATCTCTCTGAGCCTAACTCACTGTGCTACCGTCTTCTCTAAAGTCACTTTGGCGGACAGAGTCCCCATTCGTGTTTGTGACCTACCTGCCATGACAAAGGCAGGTGAAGTTTCGGCTCCTAATTAAGTACACATCAAGTTTATAGAGCGTCGCCTCTGTAAGTCATCTCATTATGTGGCGACATCTATCACGACACGTGCGAACTACAACTGACACTTCCTACATCGCGTTAACAAAGTTCTCCGCGACATTAGCATTTATGCAAACTCTCAACAACGGGAGAGCGATTTATACGGAATCGTACTGCAGATAATCGTTCTTAAATTTAAACACTCGCACGATTCGATATATCGTTCAGTCTTATCGGAAACGATAGATTGTTACGACATACGTTGTTTGAATATCTGCCTATAAAGCTCACTTGCGCCAAAAACTTAATTCAGAGTTAGGCGGTTAACACGAGGTTAAAATACATAACATAACATACCATCAGGCCAGTATTCGCCAAAGGGTTACGCAGAGGTATATTGGTACACCCACAAATGAATCGTTAGCCTAGTGATCCTAAGCGCGACTGCTACGCTAGAGGTCTTGGGTTAGATTCGAGAGTCGAGCAAAGCGTAGGGTTTCTCTATGAAATTCTCAGTAGCAACTCGGAGTTAGGATTTGTGCCCGGTTAATGGCAACAGGCTCACACTCACAGGTCCCATGTAATACATGAGACCTAAATATAGCGGCGAACAGTGAGTGTACATTAGCACACCTCTGCCTAACCCTTCGGGGAATACAGGCGTGATGGTATGTATGTAATAAATACTGTCTACGAATTTGAAAAGAAGGAAACCATTAATAAATTTAATTAAACCACAAATTAAATATTAAAGCCAAGCATGGTATCTACTATAGTCTCACTTACAAACATACAAACTTCGTACATACCCCACAGATCTTTAGCAAATACTTCAAAGATAATCCTGCCTGGTGCAAACAGGCCTATAAGTAAGCACTTCAGAAACAAAAGATAACACCCAACAATACAACTCCCACCCTCGGAGAGCGTCAATTGTTTCCTGGGAAACGCTTCCATAATTATAATTCTATTTCCGTATGCTCCAATGATGTGGCCACCTTTGGCTGTTAGACGTATGACATTACTATTGTTACCTCGAATAGATGATGAACCTGAGCCCTTAGGGTATTATTAAAAAACCTGTAGTGCGATTCTCTAAAATACAAACTCGAAAACGAGTCTCACTAAAGTGATCGCGCTCACTTCGATAACGAACCAACTTGTCATTGGTTCAGTATTCGTTCGCCGTGGTAACGTCACCGGCGTGATCGTGTTTAACAGAATACTATTTTGTAATCTCACTGCGGATTCAGCTTTCGAATTACGAAGTGAGGCTTAGAGAATCACACTTTTTTTTTTTTTTTTTATAGACGGGAAATCATCAAATAACTTCCCCCGCCCTGGGCGGGGCGGGAGGGAGTGTCAGA
This sequence comes from Caradrina clavipalpis, assembly GCA_932526535.1. Lineage (NCBI taxonomy): Eukaryota > Metazoa > Arthropoda > Insecta > Lepidoptera > Noctuidae > Caradrina > Caradrina clavipalpis. Next base: position 9,369,035 of record OW052110.1, read on the forward strand.
CTTTTACTGACTAAAACCCGTCTATGTTCCTTCATGTGCCCTTTGCGTTCCGGGGGCGCGGTATCTCTTTCGAACAACCCGCAGCCCCGGCATAGAGAATCACACTGCTGAAGTAAATTTACACCAGCATTAACTTCGATTTAGCAATACATTTTTCGGGGATTAAGTTTAGTGTAACTTTACTCCGAGTTTATTAATAAAAAAAGAAAACAAACGCAGCTTTCCGCATCCAAAAGGATGCGATACAAAGCTGTCATTTTCTGTAGACAAAGGCTGAATTGCGTTGAATGAGTGTATTTAGTTCCTAAGCGTCTTCCTACACGACCGAGAATCGGCTCGATTCTCGGGCCGATTCTTGGTCGTTTCTTCTCGCCGACGAAGAATTTATTTTATTTAGGTACTTGTATACTTATACTTATTACAATATAGTTTGTCATCGAAACGCTAAGAAGAATAAGAAGTCCCGAGCTCGTTTCGCTCGCTCTTGCATACTATAATTTACTTTTATAAGGAAAAGATATCATTAATTGTAGATTAGTGACAGATTTCTAAGAGTTTTGACTGATTCCACCAGTCAAAACCACTTTTGACGGAATCATTTAGTCAAAAGTACTTTTGACCGCAAAGTACTTTTAACTAACCTGTTCAGTCAAAACTACTTTTGACTGATTTTGCTAGTCAATAGTACTTTTGACTGGTTAAGAGTTTTGACTGCAACATATACATAGATTGTTTAACAGAAGAGTTTAAGAGTAAATTGCGTAATAGCGTGCAAGTTACAAATGCCGCGCAGAATTATTTCAAAAAGCAATATCCAACTTTATTTCTGATACTTTTGGGTTCATAATCAATTATTCAATGAAACCTGCTGATGTGTTTGCGTAACAAAAGATAGAAAACTATATGAAATATGATATAGTACGGAAGGAAGGAACTGACGAGATGACGGCTGTTGGCGATGAAACATTACGCCGACCCCAAATAGATACTTACTAAATAATAGTTACGTTCAAAGACAGGAGAAGTGTTGGCCGTCTGGCGGAGTGCTGGGCAGCAAGATATTGTTACCATGGCGGGTAGAACTAGTTGATATAGGTGTAGGGGATAAGTACAAATAAAAAAAACAAATGAAGAGAATAGAGAGATAATAAGACAAAACATACAAGCAAGAAAATGGATAGCGTAAGTTCCTGTTAGCCTAAAAGTTTTAGTAACGGGCTAGTATTTCTGGAGATTAGCGCGTTCAAACAAGAAAACAAACAAACTCTTCAGTTTGCTTTTTCGCGCGAATTTGTCCATATGATTGTTTTCCGATATTAATTTTTTTGGTAATAAAGTCTATAGCATTAAAGGGTAAAGTTGCTTCCGCTCACGACCGACTATTTGACCGATTTTATGTCGCCGTGTGTGTTGGTATAACAATTGTTCCATTCTCGCCGACAAAAGAATCGGTCAAAAAGTAGGTTGTAGGCGGAAAGACTAAACATTTTTTTTTTCAGAATCGGACCAGCAGTTCTGGAGATAAGCGAGTTAAAACAAACTTACTCTTAAGCTTATATTAGTATTGATGTTTTCGTTAAGATAGACTTGTCCTAGTATCATCGTTACGAAGAGGCTAATAGCCTTTTCTGAAGTCGTTTGGGACTCAATTCTTAGTCCATTTGAATTCAGACTTTAAGACTTCATTCCATTTGGTTCAAATTCCTATGATAATCCGGACCAATTTGAATGTTTCAAACACTTCGGAGCGTTCCGTTATCTACCCTCGCCGATTCAGCGCCTCATACGCATAATATAACTATGAAAATCGCATAAACCCTTCCTCAAGTATCCTTGCTTAACGGGTTCACATAAACTGGACATATAGAATACCTACCTACTGCCCTGGTGTCGTGGTCGCAAGCGCGACTGCTATGCGTGGCGTTCTGGGTTCAATTCCTAGGTCGGGCAAGTCGGTGGTGTGACATTCTCGTGTCTCGGAAAACACGTAAAACCGTTGGTCCCAGTTGTCATTCATAGATCTTTGACAATCGTTACGGATGGTCAGAAGCCAGGAAGTCTGACAACCAGTCTTAACAAGAGATATCGTGTTTCCCAGTTACTGGGTTGTAGAGGTCAGATATTCAGTCGCTCCATGTAAAACACTGGTATTCAGCTGCATCCGATTAGACTTGAAGCCGACCCCAACAAGGTAGGGAAAGGCTAGACAGATAGATAGCCCGCAGTCTAGAGGTTGGTGGTATCACACACACGTGTCTTGGAAAGCACGTAAAGCTCTTGGTTCTGCGCCTGATCTCTTCTGTGTCGGATTGCCGTCCCACTGGACTATGAGTGTAAAGGCAGAGTATTATCTCTGTTTGCGCACACACTCGTGCATTATAATATCTTCTGCGTACTTGGTCTCCATTGAGTCCGAGAAATCGGTCCGGATATACGGATATATACCCATAAAACCTAAATCAATATTGATCCGATACCCGACTATTCCTGCTCTTACTTACAATAGAATACACACATCGATAGTCACCATTGTCGCATCCCTACCGTAAAACCGCAGACGGATATTGCTGTGAAAATATCCGTAACTTTTTTCGCCGGCGCTGGAGGGTTAGATAGTGTTACGTCAAAACTGTCTTATGAGGACGTTGGAGAAATGTCTAAGTTGGAAGTTATAAGCTAAGACAAATAGCTTTGGACTTTGTTTCGCGGAGTCGGCTTAAGTTTTAAAAGTTTGATGGTAAATAAAGTGGATAGTCCGTTTTATTATTGTGTCAGGTTTTAGTTTTCTTTCTTTATTGTTATTTATTTAGTGGGTGTCCGCTACTTTGCTAGTTTATAAATTATACTTGACCTCTGGATTCTTATATTATTTTAGGAACGTTACGTTTTAAGAGGATCTGTCAAGACGTCTAGTTTTATTATTATGAATGATACACGTCATCTCATAAACTTGTGTTTTATGTTGAGAGTTTTTGAGTTAAGTTCAATTTTAAAGTTATTCGGTGGGATACTGACTAACTAATACAAGCTTAGATTTATATTAAATGACTGATTGATAAAAATATGGCTGGATAACGTTTTGATTAATATACAGTTCTGTTTAACGTTACTTCCACATCATCATTATCATTATCTCTTAAACGTGCTTGAACACGTCAAACAATTAGTGTCCGATTTTTTGTCGGAGTGAATGAAGCATTTGAATTCCAACTCACTAACTCAATTATTTCACAAAAAAATTGTCAGCCCTACAAAACTTCAGAGCACCGTTTGTTGGTCTTGAATCGGACCAATAATCCATCCTACAAAAACTCGATCGAGTACAGTCACCCTAAATTGTACGTTACATCTGTACTAGTTTTAACAGTATTGTTATTCTGTACACACCTATACAAATTAACGCGAACTGTGGGTGTACATTAGTTATACCTCTGCCTAACCCTTCGGGGAATACAGGCGTGATGATATAACCTAAACAAATTGTATTTACCTGTACTTGTAGTGTAAACAAAGTATCGATCTAATCGAATGTTCGATATCATTGTTAATATTTGTTTTGGGTCTAAATTATCTGCAGTTGGTAAACAAAATTGATTGGGATACAGTTTTATGTTTGTAACACAGAAAAAACTAAGCGATTGATATTTTTGTTTGTAATTTAAATATTTGAAATGCCTGATTATCAAGTGAGATTGAGGGTTGGATAGAGGGCAATTACCAATGTTATATTTTCTATTTCATTATGTACTTTCTTAGTTTAGCTTGGATGACACTGCTGTTGATAAAGAAACGCTTCGTGAGGAAACTTAGGGTTATAATTTATATCTAGAATCGCTAACCCATCTAGAGCAAGCGTGGATCAATGCACGTGCCTTCTTTGTATATTTTTATCTATTATTATTGTTATAATGTAATGATTTAACCTAGCTACCCCTACACACAGATATAAATGATATGCCTAAATGTAAACAAAGAAAAAAAAGTAGCACAATTTTTATTTTTTTATTTTTTTCATTTTATCTCAATTTATTTAATTTAAATATTCTTTTCTATTAATACGTGGTATGGAGTTTACGTTGTTTTTTTTTTGTTTCTATTTACGAAGCTAAGTTTATCGCTACAAAACCGCTTTCCATACACAACAAGCATCACAATTTTATTTATTTAATGAAAGCACTTCACAATCTCAAGGGTTCTTTTTTTCACTTGAACTGCAACACAAACACTTGGTTAGATCAATAGCGCTGATTGCTTCGCTACTTGTGTGAACCACCCTTTATTAGTCTCGGCACGATACTGATACTATAAATGTAAACATTTAGAAGATTTTATTCATATTATTCTTCTTTTTCTGAAAAGAATTGTAAAAATAACTAATTGACACACTATATTGCAAAGATTTTTTGTAATTACTAGCGCATTTGTAATTCTAGACACTTTACATTGATTGCAACTTCTAACTATTGCAATTGATTGAAGCTTATCCGGGGAAGTACTATTCTCAAAACTATTTCTGCCGCAAAATAGCTTTGCTGTATTCCGGTTTGAAGGATGTATGGGTGCCAGTGAAATTACAGGCACATATCGTCTCTGGGATGGCAACGCGTTAGCAAGACCTCTGGTATCGCAGATGTCTATAGACAGCGGTGATCACTTAACATCAGATGGACCGTCGGCTTGTTTGCATTCCAATGACATTCTCTTCTTCTTTATTTATTTATTTATTAAAACTTTATGCACAAATGTAAAATACACCGTACAAAGGCGAACTTAATGCCTTAGGCATTTTCTACCAGTCTACCTTAGGGTGATGCAGAGACAAAACATAGTAGGTGCAAGAAAATGTTCTTGCACCTACTATGTTCTTTTACTGTTCCTTCTATGGAAGGAACAGTAAATTTCAAAGATAAAATATAAAAAAAAAACATAAATACTTACATACAAACAAAATATACAAAATAGAGAGAGATAAAAATACATGGTGAAGAAATAAGTAACAAATTAATTGTGGGACGAGTCTGCCAACTCCCCAACGAGTCAACGAGTCCAACGAGTCGAGTCTCCAACTCTCTTTATCGTATGGGCAGGAAGGTTAAGTCTGGCTAACGACCCCACACACCCTAGTGTCAGAGTTTCTACACCGCCTCATGGCCTTCAGTGACATTAAATAATTCAGATGCCTAGCAAATGCGTTGCCGTCCCAGAGACAAAGTTGAAACGTCTCATACCCTTCAAACTGGAACACAGCAATGCTGTTTACGGCGGCATTTACTTGATGCACGAACATTTATTTCCAGAATATTCTTGTCTCTTTCGATCGTATATGAAATCAAATCCAGTAATCTAAGGTTAGTTTGCTCTCAGACTAATGAAACGGAAAAAATAACATAAAATCACAGACGAATCGCCGCGCCGCCGTCGCTACACAAAAGATAAAAATCATTCCACGCGAATACTACGTTTTCTAGGAAAATGTGGAGATTTTCTCAGAATTTACGCTAACAGCTTATATATAGTTTATGTTATATACTTATTATAACTTTGTAGACTAACTATAACGTTGTAACTGCCCCGTTGGTCTCGCGATCGCAAGTACGACTGCTGTGCAAGGGACCCCGGGTTCCATTCCCAGGTCGAACAAAAAGTGTTATTGGGTTTTTCTATGAAATTCTCAGTAGCAGCTCGGAGATTGGATTTGTGCCCGGTTAATGGCAATAGGCTCGCCCCCTATTACATGGGACCTAAATATACTGGCGAACTGTGGGTGTACATTGGTACACCTCTGCCTAACCCTTCGGGGAATACAGGCGTGATGGTATATTTATATTTTACTTTGTAGAGTATTATAACGGGGTTGCTAGGTCGTGAACTAAAAACGTAGTACCTCTTTTATTGACAAACTGACTGAGAATTCTCTGTTGGTTTTGTTTTTGCAGGTTGGGCAAAAAGTGACATAGGATTGGTCTATTAGGAATTTCTCAGTAGCAGACCGGTGTTTGGAAGTTGATGGTGTGATGCCTTGTGCCTCGGAACGCATGTAAAGCCGTTGGTCCTGTGGCTGATCTTTCTCCGAGCGAGTCGGATTTTCGTTGCCGTCTCGGACTATGAGAGTAAGAGAAGAGGGAGTGCACCTGGGTTTGCGCACACACTCGTGCACTATAATATCTCCTGCGTACTTGGCTAGTCTCCGTTGAGAAATCGGTTTAAAGAATAATATATTATTTTTATTGAGTTTCTTGGCCAGTCTACTCAATACCTTTTGGAATGGGCAACTAGATTCAACATTCTTTTTTCTCGTGTGATTGACGTTCAATAGTGTCTTATAATGGGCATAATTGAAATAAATGATTTGACTATGACCAACTTTAAAAAAGAAGAGGAGCTTGATATTTAAAAGCAATTCTAAATTCTACGTCTTAAGGCTCCAATTTGAATTTAAACTAATCCTTTTAATTAGCGCCACGGCTGACAAACAGATAAACAGTTAATACATACGATGTTATTCTTCCATTCCAAAAGCGTTGCCTTCTACATCTTAATAAACTCCAAACTACACTGAGTCTTCACTAATATTTGCCTAAAGCTAGTTTCAGACGGGGCGGGCAAATACAAATCAGGGTTGTTTGCTGAAACTTTGTAGGCTAAATAAAGTTGAATGTGACCGTGTTTTACTACTCAGGGGTTTTTGTGTGAATGGCATGTCCTAGGTCAACCTAGGAAGTTATTCCGTCTAATAAAAGAAGCTTGCAAACAAAATATTTACTAGAGCTTTTTTTTTCACAAGCGTTAATTTACGTCTTTGGTTACCTACTGCCCCGCTCCCGTAGGCCGTAGCGTGATGTTATGTATGGCTTATACTTTTATCATGAATCTGGCTATAATATAATCAAAGATTTTTTCCAATCCTTCTGGTTGTTTTAAATATTTGCCCGTTTAAACAACAAACAAACTTTTCAGCGTTATATGCCAAGTTTGGCAATATGTATCACACCACATGCAAACTACAACTGACGACTTCTAAGTTGGCTTTCAGGAGTTGCAGTAGCGAGAAATGTGTGATGAAATAAATATATACCATCACACCTGTATTCCCCGAAGGGTTAAGCAGAGTTGTACCATGTACACTCACAGTTCGCCGGTATATTTAGGTCCCATGTAATTTGGGGCGAGCCTATTGCCATTAACAGGGCACAAATCTAAACTCCAAGCTGCTACTGAGAATTTCATGAAAAAACCAAATAACACTTTTTGCTCGACCTGGGAATCGAACCCAAGACCTCTAGCGTAGCAGTCGCGCTTAACACCACTAGGCTAACGAGGCAGTTGCTTTTGCTAGTCCTGTCTATACCCAGCATTATTCTAATATTATTCTGCCTACTACCAAAAGGCAGATAGCGTAAGCGAACTGTGGAGGCTTTAGAATAAGTAATGACATGTAATTTAGTAAACGTAATTTGATAGATATTGCTTTAGTTTTAGAGCTATGTGAATATATGTAGAATCTATCTATATGCATATAATAAAATCGTAGCGAAGTAGAAACTGTTCATTTAAAATCTATAAATTATAGATAGATTGACTGCCCCGTTGGTCTCGTGGTCGCAAGTGCGACTGCTGTGCAAGGGGTCCCGGGTTCGATTCCCAGGTCGAGCAAAAAAAAAGTGTTATTGGGTTTTTCTATGAAATTCTCAGTAGCACCTCGGAGTTTGGATTTGGGCCCGGTTAATGGCACTAGGCTCGCCCCCTATTACATGGAACCTAAATATACCGGCGAACTGTGGGTGTACATTGGTACACCTCTGCCTAACCCTTCGGGGAATACAGGCGTGATGGTATATTTATATTTAATTTAATTTATATATATATATATATATATATATATAGATATAGATAGATTCTGTTCAAATTTTGTGTAATCATTCTACACATACCATACATACCATCACGCCTATATTCCCCGAAGGGTTAGGCAGAGGTGTACCAATGCACACCCACAGTTCGCCGGTATGTTTAGGTCCCATGTAATAGGGGGCGAGCCTACTGCCATTAACCGGGCACAAATCCAAACTCCGAGCTGCTACTGAGAATTTCAAAGAAAAACTCAATAACACTTTTTGCTCGACCTGGGAATCGAACCCAGGACCTCTAGCGCAGCAGTCGTGCTTAGCACCACAGGGCTAACGAGGCAATTATCGAGGTAATCATTCTACATTAGTCAAATTAGTCTAGTGCCTGTAGTAAATAAAATTTATTGCTATTTTATGACTTAAGCTAGTTTATATTGTTACATTAATTCACTAAATAATATAATTTATGAATTACGAAGGGCAGAAAGATGATCATCATCCTGCCCTTATCCAATGTACTTGGGGTCGGTGCAACACGTTTTCTTCCTACATTCCGTCCTGTCAACCGGCTGTTATAACGTGTGATACCATTCCATTTTATATAATTCTTCCTTCTTCTTTTCCCTCTCCACCCATTCACATTTATTTTTATAACTCTTTACAAGTAACTACGTGAATTATAAAACCAAAATGAAATTGATTAAAACAATCAAAGGCCTCCTTTATTTTACCAATACAATTATTTTCCACCGTTCATTGTACCTTCCAAGCATCTTCAAAAGTGTTAAGCATACTCGTCAGAACAACACCCCAAATTGACTTCCACGACATTTTACAAGTAGGTACTATACATACATTCATACAAAATCCCTTCTCATTTGTTTAACTGTGTACTTTACAAAGTACTGTACGTCGATTCTGTAAAATTCAGACATGAACTCGCATCTCACGTCGCTATTCACCCTCACTTCGCTTAAGGTTCAAAATGACATTGATTTATTTGACACTTTGAAGTGCGGAGTGAGCGTCGAAGTGACGGTGGAATTACCGTGTAGAATGCCACTTCTTACGTGATCTCATACTTTATCTGTCAGAATTTCCCCGTCAATATAGTTCAGCTCGCTGACATGCTTGCAAGAGTGGCGCTATTGTAAATTCGAATTATCAACCGAGTTTTTAGAATGCCTATGAAGAAAGTCACAGCGGAATCAGATTCGAAGTTTAGAACGAGGTCTTACAGAATCACACAGCTGAGCGTAAAACTCATATACTTATGTGTGTAAACAATTAAAATGGCGCATTGAGCGAAACAATATTTATTTGAGCAAATACAGAGAATAATGGTTCAGCCGCACTTCTGTCTCGTAACGAAGTAATGCGTGCCGAAGCTTCGTTAAAAAATTATCGAGCTAATATGGTGCTGACATTAGCGGCTTTGTCATTTTTGTATGGAGCATCTGTGTGGCAGTTTCTACGTAGTCTGATCTAATAGACTTAGGACTAATTCAGCCAGACATTTTAAAGGCAACGGCAACGGTAGTATATGTGAAACTTTTAATATTAAGATCTTGTATGTACCATATACTCAGAAATAAAGAATTATTATTATTATTAAGGACGGAACTTCAAAACATGAAGAATATTCCAGATGTATGAACGTGGACGAGGGGAAAGTGTTATGTAGGGATCGTAGCAGGTGGCGTTCTGTGGTTTCTGCCTACCCTTATGGCAAAAAGGCGTGAGTTTATGTATGTATGTATGTACTTCAAAGCATATGGATTATGTTATGGCCCACGGAAAAGGTCTGGCAATAATGAAAGTTGATAATAATATAAAAAAAAAATACCAGGCATGTTACTTAAACATAAGTGAGTATGGATGGTACCTTTTAAATCTGATACCTGATTAAGGAAGTTAGAACGTTGACCCTAGCAACCTAATTTCCTCACTACATATTCCTCTATCTATCGTCAAGTTTAGAAAAACTGAAATCAGATGTCCTGGAGGCGGTTTAGAAACTCTGACACTGATGGGGTCGTAAGACCTTACTGTCCACACGATGAAGAAGAAGCTGAAATAATGTAGGTCTGGAGACTGTCGGATCTCGGACTATTACGCTACAATATGTATCGTGTAACTTCGCAAAGCTTCGTGACAACAGACGCAGGTGTAGCCAAGCATAAGGAAAACTCCCTCTTTGATGTTTTTAAAAGCCTAATTTAGTTAAAAGCGATTGTATAAGTTGCTTTAAATTATCGTCTTTTTATCGAAATGAAATAATAAATCGACACTTTATGAGTATATGTGAGTACTAATAATTAACCTTTATTTTTGACTGAAAAATATGGTAAAATGTGAATAACACAAGCCTATTATTGTTTCACAACAGGTCAAAGGCCTCCTCTCTTACAGAGAAAGCTCGAGCATTAATCACCACGCTTGCTCAAGCTGATTTGGCAATTTCAGACTTATGTAAGGATATATAATAAGTGCAGGTTTCCTCTTGAGGTTTTCCTTCACCGATGTGTCAAAAATTTGTAGAATTGTGATTTTTTATAACTTTTGATGATTTACTCAAAACTATTTTTTTTAGATTTATATTATTTACTAGCAGTGCCCATAGCTTTATTAACGGTATAAAAGAATAAGTGTTGAATAAATGATATTACAATTCTCCAAATGAATCAAGTTGAAATAATGACCCAAGCGCAGCTGCTTGAAATGGATTTTCTATTAGCAATTGGCACACATGGACTTTGGAAAATATTATAGTGTGTCCTATTTCTCATCTTTATTATCTACTAATACTCTTAAGTTATCTCAGCAGCAGCTCGGAGTTAGGATTTGTGCCCGGTTAATGGCAATAGGGTCGCTCCCTATTCCATGGGACCTAAACATACCGGCGAACTGTAGGTGTACATTGGAACACCTCTGCCTTACCCTTCAGAGAATTAAGTCGTGATAGTATGTATGTAGTTTTAGTGATTCAACTTACCTTAACAATCTTTTAAAAGGTAATTTTCGAGAAAAAATGCTCACACAGTCTAAATTTTCCAAAACATTTCTTCCTAACACTAATGTGAATTGAGACATCGAAGTACTAGGCTTACAGAACCAGCCAGGCGTTCACAAGTAAATTACATAAGAAACAACTGCCACCAAGATAAGAAGTCAATTTACAACCCATTTTAGTTGGGATAAAGGGATGAAATAGCAAGCCGGTAAAACCTAGGGATTTTGATAAATTGACCTGAAATACCTAATTCATGATAACACTACCTTACCTAAATTGTATTTTTTCACGATTTTCGGAAATACCTCAACATTAACCCTCTGCCTAACCCTTCGGGGAATACAGGCGTGATGGTATATTTTTTTTTTTTTTTTTTTTACCTCAACATTAAAAGTTTTATTACGATATCAAAAATATGGAATTGAGGAAAAGGTTTGCTTAGAACTGCACGAATTTATATTTTCGGTCTTAACTTGAAGTGAAACTGAAAAACGTGAAAAAGAACTGCCCCGTTGGTCTCGTGGTCGCAAAGCGCGACTGCTGAGCAAGGGGTCCCGGGTTCGATTCCCGGGCAAAAAGTGGTAGGTATTGGGTTTTTCCATTAGGAATTTCTCAGTAGCAGCCCGGAGTTTGGAAGTTGGCGGTGTGACACTCCTGTGCCTCGGAAAGCACGTAAAGCCGTTGGTCCTGTGCCTGATCTCCTCTCGGTTATTGGATTGCCGTCCCATTGGAATATGACAGTAATTGAAGAGGGAGTGCACCTGTGGTTGCGCGCACTGCTTGTTCAGTAAAATTTCTTCTGCGGACTTGGCTAGTCCGCATTAAGATTACCCGCTGAGGCCAGAGAATACATGTGTATTCTCTAGCCTCAACGGTTAATCTTAAGACCGAAAATATGTGTGTGTGTATGTGTCTGTGTCTTGACTTTAGCATTTTTTAACTTTTAACGAAATCTGCCATTTTTGATTAAGGCAAATCTAAAATGATGTTATTATTTCAGCAGTCTGTGTATTTATGTGTGTTCATTTATATAATGTGAAATACAAATATCATACTAATAAACTCATCACAAAAATTGGTATGCGATGTTAAATAAATTCTGCTTGTTGCACTGCTTTCAACACTCTTCTCGTCTCAAATAATTATTCTACATCCATGGTGAAAAATTTCGACCCGATGTCTTTTCCACCGTGTGAAACGGTCAAAGGTACAAGATAAAGCCCATAATTCACTACAAAACTAATAAACTCTAACTAAATTAAGCCGATGTCACACAGGACAGCGTCGCCTCGTGCGAGGAGTAAGCTCAAACAGTGCAATGTGGCTTGCTGAATTTACAGGTGGTAGTTGGTTGGTTGATTGGTGTCTCATTTCGTACTACATCTTACTGTCATGATGGATGGATGGTTCCTTGCCTTGGCGCTTGTTTGGCGGTCTCTACTGTTTATTCTGGCTTTTAGGAGTTGCAATGGTTGGGAATAGTATGGCGAGCTCGTCATGTTTTTTTTTACCGATGGGAAATCATCAAATGACTTACCCCGCCCTGAGCGGGGCGGTAGGTTGTGTCAGACTTTTACTGACTAAATCCCATCCATGTTCCTTCTTGTGCCCTTTGCGTTCCGGGGGCGCGGTATCTCTTTCGATCAACCCGCAGTCCCGGCAGGAGGGCTTATCATGATGGCATAGTAGTTAAGACACCTCTCACACATGAGCTTGCGAGTTCTATAGCGGGCTGAGATGCGTCATTTACGCGAACTAAGTTTAGGCTATAAGCTCGGCAGCGGCAAACTCTCGCGTCCGGCCCTGGTGCAAGCCATGGTCCGGAGCGAGAGGGAATGGGAAGCAGTCACCTCCTTCTGCGAAGCTGTAATGCTAGAGAAGGAGGTGGCGGGTCGGGAGAGGCAAAGAAGAATCTCGTCCCAGCAGCCGCCGCGGGAGACGCTCCGGGTGTCGGGACCCGCCCCGCTCAGGTCGGCGGAAATCATTTGATGATTTCCCATCGGTAAAAAAAAAGCTAGTAATTAAAATAAGTCTGAAATCGTCAATCTGCTTTGAGTAAGCTTGCTGATCAATGATTTATGCCTTCTCTGTATACCGCCACCGGTTTGTCTTCGGCCTTAGTAAAACGCTCCCCTGTTTAAACAGACACTTTATTACGAAGTACAAAAAAGCCGACTAAGAAGGGTAAAACTTGTGAAACGGTAACTTCACAGAATTTCCGGGGGTTTTGAGAAATGGCCTTTAAAGACTTAATTTATTACCGGTCTTTGCCACAAATTCACTTTTTTTAGGGTTCCTTAAACACAGAATAAAAACGGCACCGTATAATTGAGCTTACGCCATCTGTCAGCGAGTTATATCTCATGAACCGAATTAGATAGAGTTGAAATTCGTACAGAGTGTGTATTATTATAGCTTCTGTAACAACAATATACCATTACTCCTGTATTTCCCGAAGGGTTAGGCAGAGGACTGTGCACCCACAGTTCACCGGTATGTTTAGCTCCCATGTAATAGGGGGCGAGCCTATTAACCGGGCACAAATCCTAACTCCGAGCTGCTACTGAGAATTTCATAAAAATCCCAATAACACTTTCTGGGAATCGAACTCTAGCGTAGCAGCGCTTAGGACCAGTAGACTAACGAGACAATTACACTACTACTATAACAACAAATAATAAAAGTAAGTAAAATATTAAACATACCAAAAACGAGTTTTTTTGTATGTTTATTGTACGGTGGTACAGAACCTTTAGCGCACAAGACAGACTTAAACTTGTTTTTTGTCCCCCCATAAAAATGCCGAGAGCAAAAATCAGTATTCCAATATGAGATAACTTTTAATTTCAAAAAGAATAATGCTGTATCTAAAGTTATGAGGTGGAGTTAATTAAACGTGAGGTACAAATAAGGGTTGTTTACTCATCAATAAAGAAGGTTTTTGAGCTATTTATAACATGGTATTGGAAAGTTTTGAGGGATCTAGTTTTATACAGACGGATTTCATGTTTCATAAGAAACACGTTATTGCCTAAAATCTGGTTTTTTGTGCATTTGCATGGCCTTTGGTCACCTCTATCTATAGACATTTGCAATAGTGGGGGCCTTGCAAATGCGCTGCCATTCCAGGGAGAAAGTTGAGATGTCTCATGTGCCTGTAATTTCATCGGTACCCAAATCTTTTAAACCGGGACACAGCAACGCTGCTTTGTGGCAGAAATAACCACATACCATCACACCTGTATTCCCGAAGGGTTAGGCAGAGGTGTACCAATGTACACCCATAGTTCGCCGGTATCTGAGTCTATTGCCATTAACCAGGCACAAATCCTAACTCCGGGCTTCTATTGAGAATTTCATAGAAAAACCCAATAAAACTTTGTGCTCGGCCTGGGAAAAGCAAAACCATCCTCTAAATTTTCCCATACCTTTCAGAATAGTAGGGAACTAACCAATCAGGTGATTCCACAAAGGGTATCGTTTAGTATTTTACATATTCATTGATATGCCATCGTGCGCATGTATACCCTAACGCTTTGCTACAATTTTACTTTGCACGTGAGAGGCATACTAACTTTGTTAACCCTACGTAGGGATTCGCCCTTTGGATATGCAACAGACAAGCTATAGGAGTTGATAAATTCTAGGGGGCGCAGGTAGCGGTTAATGCTTATGCGAATCCCGCACCCCCAGTCTTAGACAGAGGTGGAACGTTACAGTGGGCCGGTAAGAGTTCGTTATTCCCCTCCGTCACCCTCACGGCTGAGGAAATTCATGAGAATTACTACCGCGCAATAAAAAAAAGGAGTCACATGTAGATACGATAGAAAAGAAAGATTTAAGAAAAAAAAACCGTTTTCCGACACTAAGATGTTTTCCTGTATCGCAAAATACACAAATAATCAGACCCAAGAACAACACAGTCAGCTTGCGTCGTGACGCAGCGTGACGTCAAAAGTTCGGTGCAGGCAGGGGACAATTAGTTATCCTGTATCATGGGTGCGTTTACAAACATAAATTCATATACGCAAACAACCAGACCCGGAACAACTACCTACATAATATGCCATACAAATATTTCTTCCTTGTGGAAAACAAACCCACGACATGCAAAGCAGCAATCAATGTCTCAACCACTGCACTAACAGTGTTAGTGAGTTTACAGAAAATAATAAGAAAAACCAACCCAACCCAAAACAAAATATTTGACGTTTCCTGTCCCTCCAAAAATTGTCACATACAGTTTGTCTGATTAATACTCTAGGGTACAACGTGGGGAAGCCGTTACGTGTATGCTGATAAGTTCCCTATGGGAGCCGAAGGGAAGTTTGATCAATGTGATGGCCATTGCTAGGCTTTTAGCGAGATTGGATCGAAACAAAGAACAGGAATTAAGGAAGCTCCTACAAGTTTCTCTTAGACTTCGCGAAGACATGAACGGTGGCAGAAATCATAAAACATAATTATCAAAAATACCTGAAAAATATCTGAGGATATTATTTGTTATACACGTACCTAAATAAAGTCACACCTTTATCCCATTGGGGTGGGCAGAAACCACAGAACGCTACTTTCGCCTCGTGCACCTTAATACATCTGGTCATACAAGCACGCCGGTTATGAGTACTGCGCATTATTATAAAAATAATGCGCAGTACTCGTAACCGGCAAGTATTGAAAAATGTAATTTAATATTATGTGTTCAAAATGAATAAATGTAAATAATAAAAACCTGATACCGGTCAGTTACAATATTGTATCTTTATAAATATTTATATCATTTGACCCGGAACATTTTAAAGTTTTCCAGAAAGTAAACATAGATTTAAGAGCGTGCACTTTCTGGATGCGCGCTCTTAAAAAGAATTTCATTCATTAAAAAGCTGATTTTAAGCGCGCTTACCTTCTCAATTACTAATCCGATTCTAAAAATTCTTTCTCAAATATAAAACAACATTATCCTAGAGTGCCAAAAGACTTATTTTATTATCAAAAAAATTAGGGATCCGTAAGAAAAACTCACGCGAAAGAAGTCGAGGGCAAAAGATAATTGAACCTATATAACCGCCTCGCCAATGTCTCTATCTGGCTTGTGACCAGACGTCCATGTATACAGCATCTGTTATTACCTATGTAACATCTGATGCGAACTAGTTTCATCCTACAGGGGGGCTCGGGAAGTTTTATTGTTTGGCCTTGGATTGTTTGCTTACTGGTGAGACTTTAGTGAGAGGCGGAGCAGCAAGCGCAACTTATTTATTATTTACCAGATGGAAAACTAACAGCTATACATAAGGTGAATACAGAAGTTGAATATGTTACATTAAGCCAGTTACAGGTGCTCACGGGTAGATATAATATAGTTCTTTCTTTTTCTTTAACGTGTGGGCAGTAAGATTTAACGACCCTACACCTAGACCCTAGTGTCAGAGTTTTTAAACCGCCTCAAGGGCCTCTGACATGGTTACCGATGTCAGTGATGTCCAAAATAAACTTAGAAGGTAAATATGAACAACAACAATTTTAATATCACTCAACTGACAGCAGTGCCTACAGTCCCGTTGGTCTCGTGGTTGCAAGCGCGACTGATGAGCGTGGCGTCCTGGATTCGATTTCCAGGTCGGGCAAAAAGTGTTACCGGGTTTTCTTATAAAATTCTCAGTAACAACTCGGAGTTAGGATTTGTGCCCGGTTAATGGCAATAGGCTCGCCCCCTATTACATGGGACCTAAAAACGAGGCAGTAATATCGAATTGAATTGAATCGTTTTACATTACTTACAAAAGTCATTCTGAACATAGAGATACAGAAAAACACGCGAATATTTTGAACTGCAATAAAATAAAATCCTTCGACAGCGAAAAAAAGCAAAAAGCTTCAACAATTATCGTCCGTATTCAAAGTTAACTACCCACGGCTGATTGCGAATTAAAACGATCACTTACTCAAAAGCTATCGAATAAAACGGTACTATTAAAGTGTTATAGCCAAAGCCGACGCATTTACATATATAACAGTGAGCGAATATTGGATTCGCTTCATAGCGATGGCAGAATATTGGTAAAAATGCCAAATATGTACAACAATACATTGTTTTTATTAAACCTTTGTAGAAATATTACGTAGTTCTCAATAATAAATTGTACAAGCTTCAGCCCGCGACTTTGTCGAACGGATCTGGGTGAAAATTGGCACAGAGATAGATAATTATAAATAAAAATAAATATACCATCACGCCTGTATTCCCCGAAGGGTCAGAGGTGTACCAATGTACACCCACAGTTCGCCGGTATATTTTAGTCCCATGTAATAGGGGGCGAGCCTATTGCCATTAATCGGGCACAAATCCAAACTCCGAGCTGCTACTGAGAATTTCATAGAAAAACCCAATAACACTTTTTGCTCGACCTGGGAATCGAACCCAGGACCTCTAGCATAGCAGTCGCGCTTAGGACCACTAGGCCACCGAGGCAGTTTATTAAACCTTTCTAGAAATATTACGTAGTTCTCAATTGCAGATTGTACAAGCTATTTCTCGCGACTTTGTCGACGTGGAAGTTACATCCTAATATTGTTTTAAATGCGAAAGTTTGTGTGATGCATAAATGTTTGTTACTCAATCACGCGAGAACGGCTGAACGGATTTGGGTGAAATTTGGCACAGAGATAGATTACAGTCTGGAATAGTAAATAGGTTACTTTTTTATCCCAAAAAAAATGGACTATTCCCATGTGGAACGTGTGGGACACGTATCAACAACGACGTGGGCTAAGCTAATATTTCATTAAACCTTTGGAACCCGGCAATAGTGTAGCTTTCTATAAGTTAATGAATTTTTATGATAAACTAAAGGAGTTTTGAGGTTTTTACGGGGTTGGCAGCGCACAAGTGATGCCTCTGGTGTTGCAAGTGCCCATAGGCAGCGGTGACCGCTTAACATCAGGCGGGCCGTTAGCTTGTTTGCCACATACAGTGGTATAAAAAAACAAAAAAAAAACTTATCACCACCTTTATATCCGCACAACGACATTCACTGCTGGACATAGGCCTCCCCCAAATATCACCAAAACAATGACCGGTCCTGGAATATAATAAACCATTATCCTTTATTTATTTCATCCACATTTATTCCCAAAACTTTTCTCTCAACAAATATCCTCCATTCCTCAATTAATAAACTACCCACCGATTTCCACGTTTTAAATAAAATCGATTCTCCCTATGAAGCACAAAGCCACAAAATATAAAAGCTTATTTGCAGCCCCTACATGCAGCGCTCGCGGCGTAATTTTCAATGAACACGTCGACAATATCCTGGCACGGCAATTTTGTCAAGCGGATTAATCGGTTGTGGTAGCGAATTTCGAACTAGCGAATGTCCCATCAATGATTCATCAAAATATCGAGTAATTATTCCGTTTTTGCTTTCAGTAGAGCGTAATTTTGTTCGTCGTACATGGGCTGGTAAGGTGCTTCATCGCCTTTCCTATTTAAATAATCATGTTATTATAACAGTTTTCTGCAATGCACTGCACTGCGTAAAATGAATTGCTGATTCTTTTTTCATATTTCAGAATTAGTCACTTGCTAAAAGTTGTATTGATGAAAAAATCAGTATATAGATACTGATTTTTTCATCAATATGGTTGTTACTTAGTGATAGGGACATAGGTCCCTATCACTAAGTAACACACATACTCGTAAGCGTACATTCATTAATTTATAATGAACTAAAACTTTAAACAAATAAAGTCGAAAATAGTGTGCAAGTTATATTTTCACGAGACTTTTAATACCTACTTCCCTTTCAATTAAGCAATTTTTAATTGCTTTCTAACTATGCAGTGCCATGCGATACTATAAGGGCCTTATCACACTTGCGAATTACGAGCGTGTTTTCTATACAAATATCTGACGCGGCGAATTCGCTGCGTGATCGCCTTTATACAAAATGCGCTCGCAAACCGCTAGTGTGATAAGGCCCTAAGGATTAATTGAATTATAGCTGCTCAGTCTATGCTAACCGTAAG
The DNA here is from genome assembly GCA_932526535.1 of Caradrina clavipalpis. Classification (NCBI taxonomy): domain Eukaryota; kingdom Metazoa; phylum Arthropoda; class Insecta; order Lepidoptera; family Noctuidae; genus Caradrina; species Caradrina clavipalpis. Next base: position 9,387,926 of record OW052110.1, read on the forward strand.
TAAACGTAGTGAAAATTACCAAAGATTCCTTAAAAATAAGCAGTAGTGATTTCAAATACCGAAGGTCAACTTACCACTGGCTTCAAACAACCAAAACTTGCTCCCGCTAACACTCGCACCACACCCTTACCCTAAAACTAAAACAGAGTGCAAAAGTAAGAATTATCGGACTCAAGAGGGAAAAGTTTGGGGCCTCCGTAATTGTCTTAATTGGACAAACGGTAACTTCATAAGACTAAGGATTTTGGTTGATTATAGACCGGTCCCTTAGGAAAAGTGTTGGCTTGAAAACGATAAGTGTCATTTATGAAATTGGCTTAAGATATTATTTAGTTAAGGCCACAGGTAAGGCCGACAAGATGGAACGACACCTTTTTTTTCCTATATAAGGATGGCAAATCATCGAATGACTTCTTCCGCTCTGGGCGGAGCAGAAGGGAGTGTCAGACTCTTACTGACTAAAATCCATCCGTGTTCATCTTAATTCCCTTTGCGTTACAAGGCCATTTTGACTCTTTCGAACGAATTCTGCAACCTTGGCAGGCACTCGGCCTAGCGGGCCTCGTTCATTTGGATCGACACCATGGTAGCGGTCAATCGTTGAATGCGGGCAGCACAGGACCGGTGATTGCGGATATCTCTAGGGGAGGTCTATGTCCAGCAATGGATGACACTCAGCTGATAAGATGATAAATATGATTTATTACTTAGTTTTAGGTGTACAGAGCAAATAGGTTACATAAAAGTATCTGGTATTTTGAAGACATTCCGGCAATTTTACTATCTTTTAAGAACTCCCAATGTAATCTCAGTATCAATCTGTCAATAATGCCTCTATTTGATTTACCTACATTTTCTCTCTGTCTAGTGTCGGCTGTCAACCATAGATATTTGACTATCGTTACAGGTAGTCAAAATCCGGAACGTTCGATAACCTGTCTCGTACTAGTATCGTATAACTGGTTGTGGAGGTCAGACAGGCAGTCACACATACCATGGCGCATGTATTTTCTGAAGGGTTACACAGAGATGTACTAATGTAGGGTCGGTGACAGAGAAAAGGAACCCAATGGTTTGGTAATGACGTCATACCGTATAACCGTAGTCTTGGGGGGTTCTTTTTCTTTGACGCTGACTGTACACACACAGTACATAACAGTTTGCAGAAAGGCAGTCACTCCATGTAAAATATTAGTGGTCAGCTTCATACTACTGTGTACCGTGTGTGAGACGCTAAGCTGACCCCAACAAAGTTGGTAAAAGGCTAGGTTCATCATCATCATCTGCTTAGCCTTTTTCCCAACTCCGTTGGGGTCGGCTTCCAGTCTAACCGGATGCAGCTAAATACCAGTGTTTTACATGGAGCGACTGCCTATCTGACCTCCACAACCCAGTAACTGGGAAACGCGATACCTCTTGGTTAGACTGGTTGTCAGACTTCTTGGCTGCTGACTATCCGTCACGACTGTCAAAGATCTACGAATGAAAGCCGGGACCAACGGCTTAACGTGCTTTCCGAGGCACGGGGGTATCACACCACCAACTTCCAAACTCCGGGCTGCTACTGAGAAATTCCTAATGGAAACACCCAATACCACTTTTTGCCCGACCTGGGAATCAAACCCGGGACCCCTTGCTCAGCAGTCGCGCATTACGACCACGAGACCAACGGGGCAGTTCGGGGGGGTAAAAGGTAGCTTAATGATGATAAAGATGTACTTTACCAGAAACTTTTGTTACTCGCAGATGTAATAATTCTATAACTTGTGTCATTTAATCCGCACAGAACTGCTGTAAAAGCCTCTGTTCTCTAACTTCACGTTAGAACCTTACGTATGTAGGCTGTACCTTTATCTGATTGTGTGTATGGCTACAAGAAAAGCGGGTAATTCGCAATAGTAGGTGTCTAAGACAAATCATCCAGGATTTCGATTTTAAATTTAATTTAGTGGTTATTACAGTATTTCAAGTATTTATATACGAATATAAAATAAGTAAATCTCTCTATATATTATTTACCCACTGTTTCATCGGGACAAAGGGCTCATACAGAGAAGACATGAGCAAAGGACGCCCCATCAAATTGAAGTGTCTTCTGAATTTCGAAGAATTAGGGTACAGAAAAAAAATTACTCCGTGAAAACTGTATTTAGCCAACGAAGTATAAGCTAGTCAGTAATAAATAAAAACCGGGAGTTACATAATTATTCTTCACATCACACCGCTTATTGAAAACCTTTTAGCTACGGTAAAATTGAAGGTCAAACTTTTAACTTCTTATCACGTTTCTTTTGACGAAAACAAGTTTGAAATTTTATAGTATACAGTCACAAGCAAAAACATGTAAACCCTTAGCAATAATCTTAAGCAATTTTCTCTAAAAATATTGATTAACATTAAATGGTGTTACTGATTATAATTTTTTGAATTTCATACTATTATGCAATGGATCTTGTCTCAAAGTTGCAATCGTTAATTTACGATAAAATTGCTTTTCAATTCTAATAAGTGTATACGTCTTTACGCTCGAAAATGTACCGTTGCATGCACAAAAGCTAAATTCGTTTTCATGCTATTTTTTTTTTCGCTCATTTTTCTTCGTTAACAGTTATGTGATGTGTATTTTTACATCCCCGTATAACAAAGGATTTCACAAAACGTTTTCACTTGAATCCAATCCAGTTCAAAGCTTTTGATTTGCTTTAAAATCAAGCTCTTGTATGCTTCAAAGCTGTTAGAGCTTGCGTTGGCATGTGAATAAGCCTTTTGACCAATTTACAGTATCTCGTGCATGATACAAGAACCCAGTGTCGCCACAACTACGTCATTTAGAATAGATATGTGAGGAACATAGGAATGTAGTAAGAAAGTCAACTATAGCATTTACATACACATTATCATTTATTATTCACTAGCTTTTGCCCGCGACTTCGTCCGCCTGGATTAATAGTTCCCGTTCCCGGGGGATTTCCGGGATGAAAACTATCCTATGCCCTTTCTCGGGTCCCAGACTATATCTGTACCAAATTTCATTGAAATCGGTTCAGTGGTTTAGGCGTGAAGAAGAGACAGGCAGACAGACAGACAGAGTTACTTTCGCATTTATAATATTAGTACGGATTTACATTTGTATTGTCAAAGAGTCGCTCAGTTAGTCAGAAAGTTGAAACTACTCGTAGTTGCTTGTTCCAAAATGTAGGCCTCCATAGAGAAGAATAAGCAAGAAACTTTACGGACATTATTTTCTACTAGCTGTTTCCCGCGGTTTCACCCTCGCTGCTCAGCACCTGTTGGTCGTAGCGTGATGTTACATAGCCTATAGCCTTCCTCAAGAAATGGACTATCCAACACTAAAAGAATTTTCCAATTCCAACCAGTAGTCCCTGAGATTAGTGCGTTCAAACAAACAAACTCTTTAGCTTTATAATATTAGTATAGATTAGGTTTTACTAAATCCTGGTAACAATATTCTTGTTGCTTCTATAAGTATGTGATAACAATATAATTATATCTGCCTAGCCTTTTCCCAAGTATGTTGGGGTCGGCTTCTAGTCTAACTGGATGCTGCTGAATGCTAGTGTTTTATATGGAGCGACTGCCTATCTGGCCTCTACAACCCAGTTACTGGGCAACACGGCATCTCTTGGTAAGACTGATTGTCAGAATAATGTACTCAAGAAATTATTCTTGACAATCAGTCTTACCTTTCGTAGCTTTCTTAAAACTGGTGCAATGGTTTCGAAGCCTGTTCGGTAAAAACAAACCAGCAAAATGTTTTTTTTTTAGTAATAAAAATAAATAACAGTAAAGAGATGACCAATACCAACTGACGGCGACTCTAAGCTCCTATTCCCAGCTTTGAAATGTCATTCTCTAGCGTCATTCAAAACTGACAGCTAGCGTCAGTCGTCAAACCACAACACACTCGTACTTCAAAGCCCCGTACATGTGTTCCACCAGAACCACTTGCGATGCGTGCCTCAATTTCGCCTAAAATTGAATAGTACCCTCACAGTAACCAGATCACGTCCGCAAGACTTAATTACTGAACTTTCGCTCCTACCACTTTTGTTTTTGAATCGCTTTTAGAATAACGATTTTTTAACGAGTTCTTTTAATGGGGTTGGAGGTGAGGGTAATAATGGAATGGTCGACATTTTTTTTTTTTGATGAAAGCTTCATTTTTTTTTTTCATTTTTTAACTGCCTCGTTGGCCTAGTGTTCCTAAGCGCGATTGCTACGCTAGGGGTCTTGGGTTCGATTCCCAGGTCGAGCAAAGTGTTATTGGGTTTTTCTATGAAATTCTCAGTAGCAGCTCGGAGTTTGGATTTGTGCCCGGTTAATGGCAATAAGGTCGCCCCCTATTACATGGGACCTAAAAATATGTCGGCGAACTGTGGGTGTACATTGGTACACCTCTGCCTAACCCTATCGTCATCATCATTACTTCAGCCGCTGGATATAGGCCTCCCTCATAGATTTCCAAAAGGAACGGTTGGAAGCAGCCTGCATCCAGCGTCTTTCTGCGGTGTTAATCAGGTTTTCTATATGCATATTATTTTTTATAAAAAGAAAAACGTTTCTTCGCTCTTGGAATTTCCCTATCGTAGGTTCGTGTACAAATATTTAAACTTACATGCACACACAAGCAGATCCGGAACATTTACCTGCAAAAGAAATATTTTTTCCGTGCGGGTATCGAGCTCGCTAGAGCAAAGCAGCCAATCGCTTAGCCATTGCGCTAAACATGTCGTCGTATTTATTTATTTAAGTAGGTAATAAGTTTTCTTCTTCTTTATCGTGTGGGCTTACAACCCCAAACACCCTAGTGTCAGAGTTTCTAAACCGCCTCAAGAGCGGTATGGATACTGAAAACTGCAAAAGAACTATTATTCTTACTTAATTTTAAGAAGTACTTTTTCATCAAAATATAAAACTGTACCCTGTAACTGAAAAATTCAAACAACACCCGGGTTCAAAGATAACTGCGTATTTGAGAACAAACAAATGTACGAGCTTCTCCTTTTTTTTTCGTATTTTTTTGAGTTCGTTTGGCATGTTGATTGGGAATTCGAAAGGCATTGTATCTGAAAGGTAAAAGGGGAAGCTTTGGTGGGGGTTTGAGATGCCTGTTATCATTGTACTACATCGATATTCAGGTATAGCGGAAAATTCTTGGAGTCTGCATTTTATAGCAGCAGGAATGAAAAAGAAAGCTGGGAGGCCTTTGATGTTATGCTTTCCTAGTACTTTTATAGAGGCAAATGTTTGATAGTGTAGATGGTTGGATGTTTGTTACTCTTTTATAAACTGCTGAAATTTATCTAACTCAGCACATAATATAGGATAACTTCTACATATCATCACGCTTGTATTTCCCGAAGGATTAGGCACAGTTCGCCCGTACGTTTTAAGCCTCATGTAATAGAGGGCGAGCTTATTGCCATTAACCAGGCACAAATTCAAACTCCGAGCTGCTACTGAGAATTTCACAGAAAAACCCAATAACACTTTGCTCGACCTGGTAATCGAACCTAATACAGAGGTCTTGGGTTCGAAAGCGAAGTGCTAGAGAGCGCTTAGGACCACTAAGCCAACGAGGCAGTCAATCGAGTGTTTAATAAGTAAATAAGTGTTTGTGTTTGTATAGCAGGGACCTTAACCTAGTTCTGTAGCTAGCTTTAATAGCTGTTACGAATTAAATAGTGAACAGCTAACAGGTCATAACTCTTAGCGCTCCGACTATCTATTTTCCGGAGTTGACTTTACTAATGTCCTACGGGAGATAGCAGCGCAACTGGAATTAATGCAGACTTATAAAATATCAAGGACCAGATCTAAATTATAATGTTACCTACATAAATACATTTTTTTTTCTACAACTAAGATTTTATGGTATCCACACGTCATGCCGTTAGTATTGGCTGTAATATGTAGATCTTTGACAGTCGTTACGGATAGTCAGAAGCCAGGAAATATGACAACCAGTCTAACTAAGAGGTATAGTGTTGCCCAGTTACTGGGTTGTGGAGGTCTGATAGGCAGGCGCTCCATGTAAAACACAGGTATTACGCTGCAACTGGTTAGACTGGAAGACGACCCCTACAAAGTTGGGAAAAGGCTGATGATTTTGATACATGTGCGTAAAATAATTACAAGTAGCTATGCATGAATTTAAAGTTCCAATCACACTAGAGTGGTGCTGTGTAATGCATGATGGCACCTATCGCAATACAAGTAGAATTAAATTGATTGATTTTTTAATTAATTGATTCATTGTAATTGTTGACTCTCTGCATGTGTCGGTGTTAACTGTTAACTGTTGGTGCAGAGAGTAATAAAAATAAAAATAAATAAGTAAAAAATTAAGCGACAACTCACGTCATTTATTTGTTCATTCGCGTAACAGTGACTAGAATTTCGTCGTAATTTTCTTTGTTGTATGCAGAAGAAGAACGAATTAGGGAACAGAAAAATAAAACGTATTTCCGTCACATCAAATCGTCTCGCTTTCAAGAAGAGGAATTACCTCACCTCGCTGCGCCCTACACGATTCCACACTTACCTGATAATACCGCATCACTTTAGTCATAGAATTTTGTCCCGCTGTCTGAACTATTGTAGGGGATGGAATTGCAGTAATTGCACAGTGCAAGGAATATTCCGATCTGTCACCTCGCTTTGTCGTCCCCTTATGAGGACAGATTAACGAGGAGACAGTCAACGTGGGGGGACAGTTCGGATCACTCCTATAACAGAGAGAGTTGCTAACAGGGGGACAGGTCAAACTTTTTTTTCAGATCTCTCCCGATAAGGGGACAAAACAGGGGACATATCGGAATATCCCCAGTGCCACCACATGTCGCTGTGCTGTACGTCAACATTTCTTTCCAAGGTACCTTGCCACAACGCGCTCTAATATGCTTTCGACTTGCACAAGTACAGATGGTCATACGGTCGGTGGAGCAGACACGTGTTGGAGTGGAAACCACGTTTAGGCAAACGCAGTGTTGGATGCCCTGCTGCACTGTGGACCGACAATTTAAAGAAGGTGGCGGACAGCGGATGGATGCGGGCTGCCCAGGACCGGGATGGATAGCGGTCTTTGGGGGAGGACTACATACAGCAGTGGATGGCTATAGGCTCATATGATTTCACAAGTACACGTTTCACATGTCTATGGACCTTAAAAACACAAGACCAAAATCAAATTCAGTTAAGTAAACACCTCGTAAAATACATTTTTAACTAAAAAATAAACTATAAAAAATTCTAAAGACATTTTTATAAATAGAATTTGTTTTACAAAAAAATTAAAGTGACCGTCTTTGAAATTCTCAGTGAGACCATTAGCATTTTGGTCTGAAAATGGTAACGCACGAATTCTCCTAGAAAAATTTTCCCTCCCTTACTATTATATATTTTTTTTAGTCCGAATACAAAGTGCCCTCCGGTCTTCAAGGGAAAGTTGAGAAAAACCTTCTTTGTCATGTAAATAGAGTACGAACGTGTGAAAATCGTTTCAAGCAATAAAATAATTTGTTACTTTTTATAGTTATTTTTTGCCAAGTTTATAAAAATAGACCTTCTATTTTTATTTCATTTACTGGGTATATTTGTCGCTTTTGTTTTTGGATATTTAGAATTGTAAGTGCTTCTTTTATTTACTACGGGTTTTTGAGCTAGACTCGCAATCTCGCTAGCCTTTGCAATTATATACAACTAGGAAACTGCCCGCGGCTTTGTCTGCGTGTCTTGTTTCACCCGCGTGAAGTTACGTCTTTGGTTACTACTCCGCTCCCGTGTGCCGTAGCGCGATGTTATACGATGGATGGAAGCGCTGGTGAAAAATGGTTTAAATAGTTTCGTGGCCTATTCGTTACAAACAAAAAATATTTCCACTTTATAATATTAGTATAGACTACTATTACTACTATTGACTGCTCCGTTGGTCTCGTGGTCGCAAGCGCGACTGCTGAGCAAGGGGCCCCGGGTTCGATTCCCAGGTCGAGCAAAAAGGGTTATTGGGTTTTTCTATGAAATTCTCAGTAGCAGCTCGGAGTTTGGATTTGTGCCCGGTTAATGGCAATAGGCTCGCCCCCTATTACATGGGACCTAAATATACCGGCGAACTGTGGGTGTATATTGGTACACCTCTGCCTAACCCTTCGGGGAATACTGGCGTGATGGCGTGATGTAAACAGCCTCGTTAGCCTAGTGGTCCTAAGCGCGACTGCTACGTTAGAGGTATTAGGTTCGATTCCCAGGTCGAGCTGCATGTATCAAGTAAGATATTTGTAGAATAGCAAGATTTTTCTGGGCTATCTATGTTGAAATCAGCTAACTAAACCGGTCTATAAAAATAGCCCATCACAACAAACTGCTGCGTTAAAGCACCCACGCCGTAATAGGCTGATCATATACTTTTTTGTTTCCACTACAATGGATGCCTAGCCATGTGAACTCCGTCGTAAGTACCTATCTACTTAGTTTTGTACGTACTTTTGTATACCTACTTCTACATACCATCACGCCTGTTTTTCCCGAAGGGTTAGGCAGAGGTACCAATGTATTCACATTGTCACAGTTCGCCGGTATGACTTAGGTCCCATGTAATAGGGGGCGAGCCTATTACCCTTAAACGGGCACAAATCCAAACTCCGAGCTGCTACTGAGAATTTAATAGAAAAACCAAATAACACTTTTTGCTCGACCTGGGAATCGAACCCAAGACCTCTAGCGTAGCAGTCGCGCTTAGGACCACTAACCAACGAGGCAGTCCGTCATGTCAGTCAGTCAGTCAGTCAGTCATAGATATACAATTCGACGAATAATTAAAAGGTAGTGAAACAAGCCCTTAATTTTCGTCTTACATTTTAATGTACCTACAGCTTGGTATCACTCAGTAATTCAAATGGATCGCCGACTAAGTGGTACTTCACCGGCGTGAAATTGCTATTGATTTTGAAGACATGTTCCGACACGTAGGCACAGATGTTGGGACAAGGTATTTTAATACGGGATACGGGAAATAAACGGTTACTTGATATAAAAAAAGAAATAAGTGTTAGTTCATACATCACGCCTGTATTCCCCGAAAGGTTAGGCAGAGGCGTACTAATATAAACCCACAGTTTGCCGGTATGTTTAGATTCCATGTATGTGTTTGCTATTAGCCGGGCACAAATCCTAACTCCGAGCTGCTACTAAGAATTTCATAGAACAACCAATAACACTTTTGCACGACCTGAGAATCAAAGCCAAGACCTCTAGCTTAGCAGTCGCGTATAGGACCTAGTGGTTCTGCCTTGTTAGTAGGGCATGCAAAAACCGGGTTTTTTAAAGGACACGGTTTTTTCGGGTTTTTATTTTACAAAACCGGTGAAACCGGTTTTATCGGTTATTTCGGTTTTTTTTCATTTTTATTAAAGAAATCAGAAATACGTGTGTAAAAAAATAAAAATGCTAAATTTTAATCAAAATGGCGTGAGCGTGGCATAATGTAGCGCGACAATGATCTATCCGAGACAAAAAAAAATCGAATTCGAGATCAAAAATCTAAATAATAACTGCCAATTTTAAATCATAACTTCAATTGTGCAGTTTGCCCAAAAGTACTATTACATAGTTCTCTCATAGTTCTCGATTGAGGCGGTAAGACCCCTCTTTGAGGAGTGGCTGGAGCGGCGCCACGGCGCCCTCACCTTCCGCCTGACGCAGGTCCTCACCGGACACGGAAGTTTCGGGAGGTTCCTGCACCTCATCGGGCGGGAGGAATCGCCCGGATGTCACCATTGTGAGGATCGCCCCGAGGACACGGTGGAGCATACTCTGGCGGTGTGCCCTGCTTGGGCTGAGCACCGCCGAGTCCTCGAGGCGGCCATCGGCGGCGGCGCCCTCTCGCGTCCGGCACTGGTTCAGGCCATGGTCCGGAGCGAGGGGGAATGGGAAGCAGTCGCCTCCTTCTGCGAAGCTGTAATGCTGGAGAAGGAGGCGGCGGGACGGGAGAGGGAAAGGAGGGTCCCCCGTCCCAGCGGCCGCCGCGGTAGACGATCCGGGCGTCGGGAGCCACGTGACGACTCCCGGCCACCGTAGACGCGGGTCTGTGGACGGTGAGCAATGGGTAGCTCACCGTCCGTACGTTCACTAGCGACAGACCGTGTCGACGGCGCGTTCGTGTTCCACGCGCGCCTCAAAGAGATGTCAGCAAAATTGGATGGGGCCACTGAGGGCCGATGCCTGCCGGGGCTGCGGGTTGTTCGAAAGAGATACCGCGCCCCCGGAACGCAAAGGGCACATGAAGGAACATAGACGGGTTTTAGTCAATAAAGTCTTATTATTATTATTATTATTAATATCTCCTGCGTACGAGGCTAGTCTGCATTAAGATTAGCCGCCGTGGCCGGAATCGGTCTGGAGAATTACTTACTTTGTATGTGTAATCCTAAAAATAATGGAAATGCGTTAGTTAGTGAGGATGGATGGATGTTTGTTACTCCTTCACGCTTAAACGGCTGAACGGATCTGGATGAAATTTGGCACTGAGATAGATTGTAATGTGGAATAACACATAATATGGTACTTTTTATTCCGGAAAAGTGTACGGTTCCCATGGGATAATATAAAATATGAAATTCGACACGGACGAAGTCGCGGGCCGAAGCTAGTATTATTATAATATACAAGCTTTTTCCTTGCGACGTCGTAGTCGTGAATGCCGGTTATCTGTAAAATTTTGCCGGTTTTGCGTTAAACCCTCTTTTTTATAAAAATTAAATGGCTGTTAAAACATAAGCTATTTCGAAGATTAGTCGGAACAAACAGAAAGACAGACAGACAGCAAAACAATAACACTTTTTGCCCGACCTAGGAACCGAATTCAAAACTTCAGCAGACCACGACACCTGAGCAACACTATGCGACACTGAAACGTATGCCAAAAATGTTATTGCAATATTGCAATTTCAACTTTCACCACTGACCCTAGTGTTGAAAATCGTAACTAACCTAAATAGGTCATTATAAACTCCTAGTTGGCTTGCCCCATTATATAAGGAATCCGACTGTAACCTGAAAACTGTCGACAAAGTATTTCAGAGACTAGAAAGTGCTTGAAACCTATTACTAAGTACCAAATGAAATGCGCTACACAGACTGAATTTTTATCAGTTCTAGAACTTTGCAAACCGCTTTCATATAAATGAGCAAGTTTTTTGGTACGTGCGTGTTTTTTTAATCCTTATAGAAGTTAAGTCAATAGATAGTTTAATTGTCGATCGTTTTTGCTATAGACGGTCTTTGAAAATCTCATAGTTTTTGGGCGGAATTCCGTAGCTAGAGCGTCTAGTAAAATCGAAATATATAAAATTTATTTTATCAAATGATTTTGGAAACAGAACATTTAGGGTCTGTGTTTGCCGGGCACAGGCAAGTACCAACCGGAGCTGTGGGTTTTCGAAAGAGATACCGCGCCCCCGGAACGCAAAGGGCACATGAAGGAACATAGACGGGTTTTAGTCAGTAAAAGTCTGACACTTCCTCCCGCCCCTCCCGGGGCGGGGGAAGTTATTTGATGATTTCCCGTCTATAAAAAAAAGGCAAGAACCAATGTGACTTTTCTAATTCATATGTACTTTCGAAAAGTAATAAGAATACTTAACAAAGAAAAAAATATAATTATATTCGAATTCATATAGGGATTCGGATATAGGCCTTCCCTAAAAATAGCCACAATGACCGCTCCTGAGTTCACCTAGGAATACTTCATCAACCATAAAAATAATACTAAAGAAAAACTTAGGAGAAATTCACGGATACATAGTATTGTTCTTTACTACAACATCAAATATCCTATTATTATTATTTTCAATATTTTTCGACTGGAAAAAATTAAAGTAAACAAAAAAGTCGGTACGTCGCAATTAAGGACAAAGCCTTAAGAGCCAAACCAAATCCGTTGTTAGAAATGTTTTAACTAGCGGATAAGTGTCAGATAAGCGCCTAATCTCCACTGTTCTTATTGGTAAGCTTAAATAAACAGCAACCAATCACAAATAAGTAAAGGAGGTATAAATCAGAAGTTACTTTATCTTTGAGACGTAAATAGATGAACAGCTTTTTTTATTCAATGACTAGATTCTGCCGGCGACTTCGATCGAGTGGTTACATCTTTGGTTACTGCTTCGCTCCCGTGTGCCGTAGCGTAAGGTTATATAAACTATGGTACTGAGGAATAATGTAGCTATTATTGTCGAAAAATTTCGAACCTATTCGTAAGAACCAAACAAACAAAAAATCTTACCTTTTTATAATATTAGTATAGGCAGAGGTTCTTAAACTTTTTCAGTTCGCGGCGCTACATGTAGCTGAGGTTTAACATTTAGTGAGTAAGCAACATAAGCAGCGCACGCGATTTGTATTTTTTTTTTTTAATCATTAATACTTAAGCTTACTTTCCGGAGAATGGTTAAAAAAAACGTCTCTCGTTACTCTCTACGGCTCACCATGATACCGCAATACACACTTTTTTTTCCGATGGAAAATCATCAAATGACTTCCCCCGCCCTGGGAGGGAGTGTCAGACTTTTACTGACTAAAACCCGTCCATGTTCCTTCTTGTGCCCTTTGCGTTCCGGGGGCGCGGTTTCTCTTTCGAACATTGACAATCCCTGGATTAAGGTTTTTAAAAATCGGTATTATTTTAACTTATAGCCGTGCATTAGACTTGCAGAGGTCGGGTAACAATTATTGATTATATCTCATTTATTCAACGCTTGATTGGTTTATCGATAGACTGTAATTTTTTACTTTTAACGTTTTTGCTGACTATCGCCAACCTGAAAATGGATTTCTAATATCAAGGCAATGGACTACGTTAAGAGTCGTTTAGGTTGACGCCGGCAGTCGTGCGTCAGTCTGCCATGAATTAAGTGTTAACGAACGCTTATTTTTAACCTACTTCATCATTTATCATCATTTGCCTAAGCTTTTCCCAACTAAGTTGGGATCAGCTTCCAGTGTAACCGGCAGCAGCTGAATACCAGTGTTTTACATGGAGCAACTGCCTGTCTGACCTCTACAACTCAGTAACTGGGCAACACGATACTTCTTAGTTATACAAGTTGACAGACTTCCTGGCTTCTGACTAACGACTGTCAAAGATCTACGAATGATCGCCAGGACCCACGGCTTTACGTGCTTTTAGAGGCACGGATGTGTCACACCATCAACTTCCAAACTCTGGGGTGCTACTGAGGAATTCCTAATGGAATAACCCAATAACACTTTTTGCTCGGTTTGTGATTCGAAGCCAATAGACCCCAAAGGGTCAGTCATCATTATTAACAATAAAAAAATTAATAAGCTAGCGAAAAACTACATAACAAAAGAAAATATTCATATTTTCAAATATTTTCACTCCATTTTAGCCGTCAACAACAAATGTTTGAATTTAATTAAACAAAAACAGATTGTGTTGATAAAACACGATATTGAAAACATAGACAACGGTTTTATTTTCTAATACAAACACAAATATTGAAAATGGAATGTGTGTGAAATGTGAACGTACGTTTATTGTTCGAAGTACGAGTTCGTACCTATTCTTGTCGAAATGCGTTCAGGAAAAATAAACGCCATTACAATATTTTGCTTTGTTGGATTTTTGACGTAAAATCTCCTAGGTACTCGTTTTAATTTTTCCTGTAATACCACTTACAGTCGCCCTGTATGATTTATGAATCTATACTTATCCTTACTAATATTATAAATGCGAAAGTAACTCTGTCTGTCTGTCTGTCTCTTCTTCACGCCTAAACCACTGAACCGATTTCAATGAAATTTGGTACAGATATAGTCTGGGACCCGAGAAAGTACATAGGATAGTTCTCATCCCGGAAATCCCCCGGGAACGGGAACTATTAATCCACGCGGACGAAGTCGCGGGCAAAAGCTAGTAATTTATAAAGAAGAAAATTTTTTGCTTCTTTGTTTGTGCCGAATAGGCTTCGAAACTACTGGACCGATTTTAACCTATTTTATCCTATTCTAACTATTTTTTCACCCCTAGAAACCCCGGCTAGATAACATCACGCTACAAACCACGGATGCGGAGCAGTAGCCAAAAACGTAATTTAACCCGGATAGAATAAGTCAATGAACCTTACCTACAGACTAGATATCAAACCAAACCAAACCAACCCATACCTAAATCCTTCAATTTTTTCCCAACTTCAGCAAAATAACATTATTTTTACGAATAAAGACAGTTCAACTAAAAAAAAAGCAATAAAACATAAAGTCATCGGCAGCCGGACCCTTTTTTTGCTAACTGTACCGAACAAAGATATTATTTCTTCGGAAAAACAATAGAAAAGTATCGCAAAGGAAACTATTCGATATGTAAAAGTAAATCGTGCGTGATTTCGTGTTTGACCATTTTTACAGGGACGGATTTGGGACTTGGCAAATTATGTTTTTTTTTAAGTTTTGAAATCTTTAAATGACTTCTTTCGGTCTAAGCGGAGTGGATGGGTCAGACTATTACTGACTAAAACCCATCCGTTCTTCTTAATGCCCTTTGCGTTCCAGGGCCGCGGTGACTCTTTTGATCAAATTATTTAATTCGCTTCATGATACAATTTTTTGTAAGTACAGGGTGTAAAAACACACGTCACATTGCCACTAACTACACATACTATCCTTCAATTTAAGTAACATTGAGTACCTATCAATTATTACTGTGAAATCACTTTTATTTTGATAGTGACAAAAAACTAAAAAAAAAAAACTAAAAACTCATTTATTATTTTCTATGTCGTAGATTATCTTTTTTTTGCTTTATTTATATCAAAATGTATACAGTAACACGTTTGAAAAATACAGGAAAGCAGATAATTATATTCTCTAATGAAATAAATACATTAATTTAAAAACGGACCTTCTAAGAAAATTATTTTAATGAAAGTTAATTTATTGAAAATATTATTTTTCTCGTTGACGTTTATTTAGGAGACTGTGATATTTAATTACGAATTTTAGCTTTGATTTCTGAGATCAATGGAAAAATTAAATTAACATCATTACGTTCCTAAAGAATATTAATTATAAAATAATTGATTTTAATTATTGAACAGTTTTGATTACTGGAAAAACATAAAAATGGAAAAATATTTTTCTTTGCATGGTGGGACATCGTGTAAGATTCTAACCTCCTAGAGTAGAAATTTTTAATGGGCTGTTATACAGTCAAAATACTAAGGCGTTGATTTGCATCCTGGTCAAATTCAAGGAATTAACTATGCTCGTGATTCTTAATAATAAAATAAATTGTTTTTGAAATCTTTTTTTTTTACGTGATTTTCAAATTCGAGGTAGCCATCTCGCCAGAGGGTTTAGGCGCTATGTACACATTGATATAGCCGCGCGACAACTCTGCTTACCGCATACGCAACTGGGCGATTCTGAATTTTGCGAGAGGAGTATTCTGGAATACTGTTATTTTATAGTTGAAACTAAAAAAACAAGTATTTATTAAATATTGGCCAGGTATCGTAATTATATTTGATTACTTCTATTTTTTTATGACAAGCTCCTAAAATTTGAAAAGGATGCAAATCAACACCTTGTGTATAAAACAGCAGATTTTTTATAATAAACAATGAAAGCTGTTAACCCATAGGGGTCTAGTATCATGTACTTAGTCCATGCTCAAAGTCCACAATGTCTCTTCCATAGTGTAAATTAGAACATAGTGTATACAGAATCATTGCTTTAGCCGCAAACCAATCATGGACTTGATTATAATCAGTGTCAACTGGCGACTTGTGACGATTTATAACCATGCCAGCGCAGGGCAGATTGGCAATTTAAGATTTATAATAATTATAAGATGTATGAATGTGGAGGAGGCGAAAGGAGTATGTTAAGATCGTACCAGGTGGCGTTCCGTGGTTTCTGCCTACCACCATGGGAAAAAGGCTTGAGTTTATGTATGTATGTATAAGTTCACATTATGACACGATAATTTCTTCACCATTGTCGGTCATGTTCAAGACAAACTTAGGAAGTACCTACATATATTATAGAGAGTCACATTTATACTTGCCCACACTTGCTCTTGGGTTTCGAACCCACAACCTCCTGTATGAGAGGCGGTCACTTTAACCATTGGGACATCACGACATTCGAATAGATAACCTACCATTTTTTTTGGGAACTGACTCCACTAAGTCCATCCCTGTCAGCCTGTGTCCGTGTCAGCTAAAAAAACGATTTGCTCAAAAGCTACGAAGATTTATTTGTTTCTATGTGTAAAATAAAAACAATTCAGTTATTGTCAAAAGCAGGCCGTTGTCTCGATACGCCCAATTAAGCCTAATTGGCAGCAGTCCTTATCTCCTATGGAGCGGAGTGAATTGGAGAAAAGAATGATAATAGGTTCATTATAGGTATAAATACAAGACGTGATTTTATTTGAATTCTTTTATTTAATGATTTTCTATCTTTGTTTCAAAATACAGGTAACCAGTAATTATGATACAATTAGCGAACTGTGGGCTCACCTACTATATACCTCTCTTCGGACAAACCTAATTACAAATTTTGTACCTTAAATGAAAAAACTGCACCGTTGGTCTCGTGGTCGCAAGTGCGACTACTGTGCAAGGGGTCCCGGGTTCGATTCCCAGGTCGAGCAAAAAGTGTTATTGGGTTTTTCTATGAAATTCTCAGTAGCAGCTCGGAGTTTGGATTTGTGCCCGGTTAATGGCAATAGGCTCACCCCCTATTACATGGGACCTAAATATACCGCCGAACGGTGGGTGTACATTGGTACACCTCTGCCTAACCCTTCGAGGAATACAGGCGTGATGGTATATATATACATATACATCAAAAAAACATTTTTTAAATTTTTGTCTGTCTGTCTGTTTGTTCCGGCTAATTTCTGAAACGGATGGACCGATTTTGACAAGTTTTTACTTGCAGATAGCTATAATGGTAGAAAGAGTAACTTAAACTACTTTTATTGTAGAAATTTTATTTATTTTAACAAAAAAGGAGGGTTTTATAACCACAACGCGAACGAAATAGCGGCGAAAAGCTAGTCTTATTTAAAAATATGTATTGTTCCTTTTAATTTATCAGCCATCTCCTATATAACGTCAAAAATCAGCGTCCTTGAGGTACTCCTTCAAAATCGGCATTGCGACACAGAACCTCCCTTTATTCTGCAGTCCCAAATCATTTGTTCCCCAATTAAATAATAGGAGGTTCTGAATCAAATTAATTTTCAAGCGTTTTGTTCCCTTTCATATTTAATTTCATTTTTATATTTGTGAGAGGGCTCGATGCTGTCAACTGCCTGCTCCGAGCTTGTATTGTTTAAGAGAATTGGTTTTTCGCTCGTTAGCATACGATCTGGTTCAGCAGTCTAATTGGACAATACAGTTCAAATGTCAATCGTTTTCATTTTGACGTTACAACAATTTTCATTGCGTTACTTGCTTTTTCGATTTGACGATCTTTTTAAACATATGAAGCATTGCGACAGCCTAGTGGTCCTAAGCGTGACTGCTACGCTAGAGGTCTTAGGTTCGATTCAAAGGTCGAGCAAAATATGTTATTGGGTTTTTCTAAGAAATTTTCAATAGTAGCTCGGAGTTTGGATTTGTGCCCGGTTTTTGGCAATAGGCTCGCCCTCTATTACATGGGACCTACACACACTGGGGAACTGTGGGTGTACATTGGTACATCCCTGTTTGACCCGTCGGGGAATACAGGAGTGAAGGAAGCAATGCGTTATGAATTTCGTTTTAAATTTTTGTTCATGATATTTTAACTTTCACCGCATTATTGAAATGAATTCTTCAAAAGCCATTTTATCAAAGGATTGGTATGATGTCGTCCGGCGCTATAAATTACAGAAAAAAATAAACTTTTACAGGGACTGACATTCGTGGCGGATTTAAACTTCTTTTTTTTTGTCATTGGATGGCAAATAAGCCGGCCTTTGCGTTAAGTGGTCACGGCTGCCTATAACTTTTTTTTGGAACAAGCCCGCTACACTATTCCCAACCACTGCAACTCCTGTAAACCAGAATCAACAGTGGAGACCGCCAGAAAAGCGCCGAGGCAACGACGCTCGACGAATACCGGGGAAACGATTTAACCATCTCGCATCCCGCGACAAAATTATCTATACGCTGCCTCTATCTGCAATACTAGAGGCCTTGCAGAGGTGCGATGCCATCACAGAGATAGAGTTGGAATGTCTTATGTGCCTGTAATTACACCAGCACCCATACCCTTCAAACCAGAACACAGCAACGCTGCTTTGCGCCAGAAATAGGTATGGTGGTAGTAGTTACTTAGCACCATCAAAGAAACTAACAAAGATATCAATAGGGAATACGCAAGTTATTTAAATTTACTAGATTTTTTACCTTCGATACTTTATGGTCATGATATTACACCTAAACCATTACATTCTCATTTAGTTTGTATTTAATTATTTGAAACTTTAATCAATTGTGAGAAATAAGCGACCCAATTCACGTCTCGTCGGTGTGAAACCGCCTTGAATGTCCCAAATTGTGAATGTCCCAAATCATAAATTCGTCCCATGTCCAAGTTGTCCGCGGTCATTTGTCCGGATCGCCCATGAGGGGACGATAATAAGGAATATTTATGTGTGCGCTGATGAAACTCGCCATGTTACCGTTATTACTGCGCGACGCGGAGAACTGCGAGGGATTTTAGCTCTTATAGGCGGATAAATGAAGCATTGTTAATGATAGAGTGGTGTTTTATGTATATTTTTGTTGTAGTAGCAATGGCATGAAAGAAATGGATACTATCGGTGCTCATTGGATTGAATAGAGGTAAGGAATGTGAGGGATAAAGCTGACGAAGGGCCAGTCCAATTTAAGCGTTTTGTGAAGGAAACCCTAAAGTAATAATTATCAAAATTTATTTGTTTTAAAAATGAAATAACATATAATAAACTAATTCAATAATAACGCCCCGACTGACTGCCCCGTTGGTCTCGTGGTCGCAAGTGCGACTGCTGTGCAAGGGGTCCCGGGTTCGATTCCCAGGTCGAGCAAAAAGTGTTATTGGGTTTTTCTATAAAATTCTCAGTAGCAGCTCGAAGTTTGGATTTGTGCCCGGTTAAAGGCAATAGGCTTGCCCCCTATTACATGGGACCTAATA
The DNA here is from genome assembly GCA_932526535.1 of Caradrina clavipalpis. NCBI lineage: Eukaryota > Metazoa > Arthropoda > Insecta > Lepidoptera > Noctuidae > Caradrina > Caradrina clavipalpis. The sequence continues at coordinate 9,407,138 of OW052110.1, forward strand.
TACCGGCGAACTGTGGGTGTACATTGGTACACCTCTGCCTAACCCTTCGGGGAATACAGGCGTGATGGTTATTTTTTTTTTCAATAATAATATGTGTAACACTACTTTTCAGGAATAACAGATTCAATATATGTATATTTAAAACATTTCATAGAATATATTTCAAATTATTGATGTCACCAATACAGATTATTCCGAAACCAAATTCATCATTCAATTTTATCAATCGAATGATGCATTAAAATTCACAAATAAAACCTCATTCGTCCGCTTCGATATTTAAATCGAAGGATTTAAACAAGCATCCATTCATCAGCCAGTAATCCGTTCTTTTTAAATGTCAAAAACCATTTTTTATTTTTAAATCCGGATTTATTTGGTCTCCGGGTGCGTGCAGTCAGCCTTGAAATTCAGTTTTGACAGTCGTTAAAAATCAAGCCGATTTTGTTTCATGCATCGCTTACCACTGATATGCAGTGGATATATAATGTTTTGACGCGGATTCAGTTGCAAAAACACTGAATTAGAATTATTGGAAATAGTGAACGATATATGAGGGGTTGATATAAGATAAAAGACGATATATATCCTAGTCGATAAGGTACCTACGCATACTGCCGTTGAAATATTGCAGGAAAAACGCCTTTTTTTTTGGTGTGAAAAATTACTGTTTTTGATAGAGCGCAATTTATTCGCCAAACCGATTTCAAATCAAATCAAATCAAATCATTTATTTCAATTAGGCCATTAAAAGGCACTTTTGAACGTCAAAAAAAAATTAAAACTAATGAATCTAGTTGCCCATTCCAAAAGGTAGTTTCGTATGGAGAAGAACGGGCAAGAAACTCCATACATACTCTTTTAAAAAAAACGTATTACATTATATTGTACAATTACATGCATTCCATAATAAAATATGCTAATGTCAAAACGATCTGTTAACAATAAAAGTCACTAAAAGTACTACAATGCGTACTAAGTGCCACGAATTAAGAAATGAAAGCTAAACCAATTGTAATACTTAACACCAATATTGAGATCGAAGATGATCACTTCTAACATTTGAAAGGCAACGAATCAGTGTGTGAGCCATAGTAATCACCAAAAGTAACATTATTGTCTAAGAGAAAAATAGAAATAGCAATAATAGTCAAAAATAAATTACTAATTTAATTAGCAACCAGTTGATTTTGTCAAGACTAAATTGTCCAGTGGAGCAGGACCAGCATGTTTCCAAGCATTTTTATCTTGGATATAATCCTCTAATTTGTAATATGCCTGTTTACAAAGTGTACTCTTAACCTTTTTTTTAAATTTTGTTTCATTTAGTTTTAGTATATCGCAAGGTATTTTATTGTAACATTTAACACAGTACCCCATGAAAGATGTGTGCACTTTTGATAATCTAAAAAATGGTTGTGCTATTTTGTCCTTATTTCTGGTATTAAAATTGTGTCTATCACTTATTTTATCAAAAAGATGTAGATTTTTTCTTACATACATAATATTTTCATAAATGAATTGACAGGGCACTGTCATAATATTAATCTTTTTAAATAGTTCCCTAAGAGATTCGCAGCGACGGAGATTATAAATGGCTCTGACAGCTCTCTTTTGTAAAATAAAAATGGATTCAATGTCAGCAGCCCGACCCCACAGTAAAATGCCATACGACATAATGCTATGAAAGTAGCTAAAATAGACCAAACGCGCAGTTTCGACATCAGTTAACTGTCTAATCTTCCTAACAGCAAAAGCTGCTGAGCTTAGCCGCCCTGCAAGAGATGTTATATGTGGTCCCCATTGTAATTTCTCGTCTAGCGTGATTCCTAAGAAAATAGTTTGATTAACAAAAGCCAGTTTTTCGCCATTCAATATAAGGTCACATACATTACTTCTAACATTTGGTAAAGAAAATCTAATACATTTGGTTTTCTTTTCATTTAGTACCAAATTGTTTACCGTGAACCAATTTTGAACCCGAAGAATTGAGTTATTTACGTCGTCAAGATTATTGGAACGTCTGTCTATTTTAAAAATTAATGACGTATCATCCGCAAATAACACCATCCTAGGTTGATTTTGCAGTAATTGTGGCAAATCATTTATATAAGCTAGAAATAGGAATGGACCTAAAATCGAACCTTGAGGAACTCCCATTGTCATTTCAGACCCCAATGAGTTTACGCCGTTCACCTGAACTTTAACCTGTCTATTTTCCAGGTATGATCTCATTAAATCAAGAGATGTGTTTCTAATGCCATAGTGCTCCAGTTTCAATAATAGCGTCTCATGGTGCACACAATCGAACGCTTTTGAGAGGTCGCAAAAGATTCCAATGGCATCCTTTGCTTCCTCCCAGGCAGTAAAAACGTTTTTTATTAAGGAGACACCGGCGTCAGTTGTACAACGCCCTTTGGTGAAACCGTACTGTTGTTCGTGGAAGATAGAATTTTTATTAAAGTGACGCAACATTTGACTGAGTAATAACTTTTCAAAAACTTTACTGAGAACTGGCAGAATTGACACCGGCCTATAGTTGTTGAGTTCCTTACTATCACCGGACTTGAATAATGGAACCACTTTACTGTGTTTCATAAGATCCGGAAACACTCCCTGATCTACGCTTGTATTAAATATGAAAGCTAAATAGGGCGCAATAGTTTCTATGATAGATGTGCAGACTTTTACTGACATTCCCCAAAGATCTTCTGTTGATTTAATTTTAAGATCTTTAAAAGTTTTTATTATAGCCTGGGGATTCGTATGCTGAAATCTAAACTCCAAAGGGCACGCATTTACATTATTTTTAAGTAGTGCAACAGAAAGCGCGGGTGAGGAATTTAAAGATTCTGTTGTTTTCAGAGGAATTTTAACAAAAAAGTTTTCAAATTCCTGAGCTACTTCTATATCTGAGCTTACTGCCCCATGCGGAGTCTCCAAATTATATTTAGTACTACGCTGTGTCTTCCTACCTGTCTCATTATTTATTATTTTCCAGGTAGTTTTAATCTTATCATCTGCGGATTTAATTTTATTGCTAATGTAAAGTGATTTAGCTATTTTGCAAACACTTTTAAAAGTTTTTGAGTAATTTGCAACATACTGATGAAAACTTTTATTAATTGTGTGCTGCTTTAGTCCATAGAGTTCAAATAATTTCCCTCTGCTTTTACGTATGCCTGGAGTCGCCCAATCACTAAATAAGAACTTTGTGTTAATATTTTTAGTCTTAATTGGAAAAGCGTTACTAAATTGAGTGTCTAATATCGAAAAAAACTCGGCATATAACTCATTTGGGTCACAAATATTATTAAAACTCTGATGACACAATTTACTAGACAAGGAATTATTAAATATTTCTAAATGTGTACATGTTATTGGCCTATACCTTATTTGAATTTTTTGTAAAGGTATGTAGGCGCGAAACGTTATGGTTTGTCCACTATGGTCAGATGGCAGTTTATTGACAATTTCTTTATGTAAGTAATCACAATTACAAAATATATTATCAATACAAGTAGCAGAAGAAACTGTCACTCTTGTTGGCTCTATAAAAACATTTGACAAATTAAATGACTTAAAAAGGCTCAATAATCTAATACTATTACTGTTATTTTCTAATAAGTTTATATTAAAATCGCCACATACGATGATTGATTTACTAGTGGAACTAACTTTTTTTAACACATCTTCCATTACAGAATCAAACACAGATAGATTCTGGTAACTTGGAGGTCTGTATACACATACTATAACATGCCTATCGAGCTCAACACAGGACAATTCAATAGTGTGTTCAACCGATAATCTGATGATATCTTTACGTTCTTTAGAATTAACCGAATTTTTAATTAATATTAATGATCCACCATGAATCATGCGTTTTCGGCTGAAATGGCTAACTACACAATAATTTTCATAATTTATAGACATTACTTGATGTTCTTTTAACCAATGTTCTGTTAAGCAAATAATGTCAAACTGAGTTTTTTCTAAAAATAATTCTATTTCCAGTAATTTGGAAAGACAACCTTGAATATTTTGATTTAATAATTTTAAAGTATGTTGCTTCCCCTTTGGTATTTTATTTGCTAAATGTAAATTGCCAGAAGATATCTCTTTATTATTTACTAATAATAATTGGTTATTTGAACTGGACACTTGTGAATGGATAACTTCTGTTGTCTTACAAACTAGTTTAAATAATTATCCGGAGTGTTCTCCATACCTACAATGGAATTGTCTGAATGAATTCCAGCGGAAAGACTATACCCTACCTGGCTGGTAGTGGCCTCCAAGGTTATTGGTATTGTAGGTGGACCATCCTTCGTACGACATGAGGATTCACAATAATTATTCACTGTGTTGTTAGTATAACTAGACAACACAGGTTCGTCTCTTATGCTACAATGCGTTATATTATCTATAACATTATTAATATTATATGCTATCAACATAGCAATCATATGTCTACATTCACCAGACAGAGATAAACTTCTCTGAGTTAATTTAAACCCACTAACAAATTTATTAGTGTCAAAAAATAATAATTTGTCACTATGACAGCATGTCAACCTATGTATTATATTATTTAGTTTTAAAATATTACTATTTTCCTTATCTGACATTGTCTGAGAATAGGGAAAAGCACACAATATTATCTTCCCTATGTTTAATGTTAATAAGGTGTTCACACCATCCACTACATCCTTTTTGGTAACATCAGTACTATTACCTAATAATAGAACCATTGTAGAATAATGGTCTAGATTTGATTTGATTATTCTTCTAATTATTTGTAAATAACTTATGTTGTGGTAACTATGATTGGTAAAGCTATGGCTTAGGTAATTGTGTAGTATTTTTCCAAAGCCAGATCCTAGTTCGTCACAAAATAGAATGGATTTTTGAATATCCTGTGCATTAACACAGGTCTCTGCTGGAAGAGCCAACACCGGAGGAGACATGTCAGGCTGAGGCTGAGGAGCCGAAGGTTGGTTAGCACAACTACATGAGACGGTATTAGTCAGAGACTCACACCTCTCAGCGTTGAACTTAACCAAGTCCAGTAATTCCCCAGCCTCAAACAAACGTTCACTGAGTTGTTGTTGTGACAACTCATATTTTTCAAAGATATCCTTCAGCAAATACTCCTTGTATAATAAGTCACTACGGAGTTGCTGAGTATCAGTTTCATATTTATTTAACTCAATGGTACAACTGGTTACTTTCTTAGTAAGCATAACACGTTCCTTTCTGAGGGAAAGATTTAATTTTAAAAGATGTTGTTTTTTAATTGCTTTCTGTGACCGTTTTATGAATTTCTTGATTTTAATGTACTTTTTTAATTTTTTGTGACTCATAATAGGGTGAATTGGGATGGTGTCATCACCAGTCAAATCTATTGTGACAGTAGACTCACACACTGATTTTGCCTTACTACCTACCAACTCCTGATATAAGTTATTAGTGTTTACTACTTGTTCATTCACTTTGACAGACTCTAAGTGAGATAGGGCCTTATGGGCAGTACATAATTCTTGCTCAAGGCAAGTTATTCGCTTCAAAGCAATGTGGTGGGTATCACTGCACTCTTGGAATGATAATAGGGTGTCTTGTAGTTTACTGTGTTGGTCGGCTAAGTCCATATGCTGTATGTGCAGCTCAGCCAGCTCATTCTTAAGGAATGTGTTCTTGTCTACAATGTTCTTAACTTCCACCTCACTATCATCTCTTTCCTGTAGCAGCTGTTTACACAAAGCCTTAGAAGCCTCGAGCTCCTTTAACGTTGATCTGAATTTAACTTCCATCTCCCTAATTGTAGCACTGCGGGTCATCATTTTGGTTTTTGAAGATGTTAGTTACCTGGAATGAGTGAAGTTGTGCAGCTGAATAAAAGTGCAAGGGGAGATGTTTTTTTTTTTTTTATTGTATTAGTAGGAGGTGAGGTAGTAAGAAAAAAATTATAATTAAGTAAGTAAATGAAATAACACTTATAAAAAGAAAAATATCTACTAAGAATAAAACAGAAAGATGGGAATGTTAAATATAAGTACAAGTAAATAGGAATCAGTACAATAAACTAGTTTGAAAGTTACATAAGTACAAGTTAATGACATGACATCTACAAGATTGGACTAAGTTTAGTAAAGTGATAAGATATAAAGATAAGAAATATATATTGAGCTGCTAATAGGTTTATCTTGAATAGTAATTCATGCAGTGTTTATTGTCTGGGCGAATGTTTTCGTCGTCGATTTTGCTTCCACAAGTTGTCAAGCAAAAGGAGACATAAACCGTGCCAGTGTGTGATGGACGAAGCTCAGGGACCTGAGCAGTATTTCGTGATGTTCAGTAGTGTAGTCTGTAAATACAGCATAAATAAAACAAAATACTCCCCGGGTTCGTTGGTAGTTCAAATCCTTCACCGTTAGGTTAGTTGATTGACAGCCGGTTTTTGTCGTTTTGCTGCGCGAAGTTTTCGCAACAAAAACACTGTACAAACACTGTACGTAGTACTTAACACTTATTTTAACTATATTACACTAAGTTACAGTAATTTTAAAGACTTTTATTAATTTAATAAGATATTAAAACTAAGAGATCGTAAATTTGACGACCGGCAACCAGTGTTGCCAGCAAAAAAAAAAGATTAAAAGATAGATTCCGGCAACGGTAGCTAATCAATGAAGACTAGCCAAGTACGCTCAAGATATTATAGTGCACAATAGTGTGTGCGCAAACACCGGTGCACTCCCTCTTCCCTGATTCTTATAATCCGATGAAACGGCAATATAACACACTCAAAACTTTGTACTTATGGGTAAATGAAACACAGTACAGAGGTCCGGAGAGTACTAAAAGTTTAGTTACAACTTTTGAAACCTGAGTACTTTCACAAACATATTATTATAAACTCGCATACCTTCACTTTTTTTTTTTTTTTTTTTATAGACGGGAAATCATCAAATAACTTCCCCCGCCCTGGGCGGGGCGGGAGGGAGTGTCAGACTTTTACTGACTAAAACCCGTCTATGTTCCTTCATGTGCCCTTTGCGTTCCGGGGGCACGGTATCTCTTTCGAACAACCCGCAGACTCGCATACACTACCCACCACGCCCGGACATGCAAATGTGATACTAAATACCTGTAGTATCACATTTGCCTAAACCTAAGCTGTGAAAATCATCATATTATAATCATCATTATCAGCCGAACGACGTCCACTGCTGGACATAGGCCTCCCCTAAAGATAGCCATAATGACCGGTCCTACGCTGCCGGCATCCAGCTATTTCCCGCGACCTTCACCAGGTCGTCGGTCCACCTCGTGGGTATCCTCAATCCTTTCTACACCCCTTACGACCCTAACAGCCGTTCACTCTAAAAGCTATGTGGCCTACTCATTGCCACTTGAGTTTCGCAATTTTGAGAGCTATGTCGGCTACCTTAGTTGTTGATGATACTCAGAGATGGTAGAAATAAAATAGCGGACTGTAAATATAGGTAGGTTGGTATATTGGATAATAAGAACGCGTGCCTATGGTCCGTGTCGTAAGGTGAATGGTAGTGGAGCTTGTTAGCAGCGGCGGCGGCGACGGCTCTCGGCTCCGGTCCCCCGTTCCCCGCAAGCCGCTGTCGCCCTCCGGTCGTCGCAGTGGCTAACGGTGCTACGTTTTGTTTCCAACATAGTTCTTCTACGAATCTCTTCACTTCTGATTTGATCTCGCAGAGACCCCGAGCATAGCCCTCTTCATTGCTCTCTAATGGACTTTGAACTTCTTTATGAAGGTCATACTAAGGAAAACTAACTTCACCGCCTCGTTAGCCTAGTGGTCCCAAGCGCGACTGCTACGCTAGAGGTCTTGATCTCAATTCCCAGGTCGAACAAAGTGTTATTGGGTTTTTCTATGAAATTCTCAGTAGCAGCTTGGAGTTACGATTTGTGCCCGGTTAATGGCAATAGGCTCGCCCCCTATTACATGAGATCTAAAATATGCTGGCGAACTGTAGATGTACATTGATACACCTCTGCCTAACCCTTCGGGGAAAGGCTGATGATGATTTACCTGTAAAACTAAGCTAAAAAAATCTCTACTTATATATTCCATTTTCCATTAAAATTCAAACATACATACATAAACATTGGCTGAAAATTCTGATAGCTGTTTGCGAACATATCAGTTTGACGGATCAGAAGTTGATTGTGCGTTGTTGCGTGCGTTTTAATTAACTTTGGCGCGATGATCTGTTGATCTGTTATCTCTTTCACTCTTTATTACTTTACCTGAAAGTTTTATCAATCCAATGTATTGAAGAATGATTTCCATTTTTATAATGGCAACAAAATGGGGCAAAAATATCATTTTTACTGTTTGGCTTTTTTGTGTTAATTTCTTTTTTCTTCGGGGAATAAAGGCGTGATGGTATATATGTGTAAGTATGTATGTTTGTGTATGTATGTTTTTAATGACGTCATATATACCATTTAACACTGGCTAGATCAAGATATAGCGGGAAAAACCTCATTTATCGAAATTAGTTCAGTAGTTTAGGCTGTGTGTCGCAACATACTAACTCACATAACACATAATTTTTTAGCCAAAATGTATAATCCTTTTTTCCTGCTGTACCTTGTCAGGTAAAAATCACTTTCTCCTTTTTAGGTTATTCTTGAAAATTATGTGGATTTTATAGTATTAGAGATATTTAATACTCATCTGCTCGTCCAAAACCCTTCTCAAAAGAGAGAATCTATGTATAGAGTTTCTTGCCCTCTCTTATCCATACAAAACTACCTTTCGGAAGGGGCAACTCCATTCAATAATTTGACTTTAACTTTGATAAGGAGCCATCGATTAAAATGTAGCCAAAGTCATCGAGTAGTCACCGCATACAAACCTTAAATTAACTCCGGCTAATCACGATGGTGAGTTGGTACCTAAATGTGTGATCAGCTGGTGTTTATTTGACCGTTAACTGGCTGGGGCCGTGAACAAATAGCGGGTCTCTTTGACCTGAGCACTGAATAGCTCTTACAACAAAATGTGGCTTCATTTAAGGGTTAAACATTGGATAGGGGTTTGGAAACTATTGTGTTCGTAATTTAATCGTTCTCAATTTTTAATCTATTAAAAATTGGATCGGATTGGATTGACATATCGTGTTAAACTCACTTCGCCTTTTACCGAGGAAGATTTATTAAAACTAGCTTTTGCTTATTTAAATTTCAATCATGAATCGAAAGACACGTAGCGCCATCTATTATCATAAGAATGTTACTATGGTCAGTACTGTTTTTCGGGATGAAAGGTATCATAAATACGTATACATCTGACAACGTATATGCAAAATTTTTGGATGATCGGTTCTGTAGTTTAGGCGTATGAAGGTACCAATCTAACAAACGAACAAACCTAGTTTCGTTTTGTAATATTAGTTAGGATAGTAATTCATACAAGCATTGAACGAGCCTGGACGCGCATCTCTTTTATAATTAAGCTACTCATTACTTTTTTCTTGCTGTGGGAAAATTCTTCTGAATACCCTCAGTTTTTTTTAAAATTATTGTTGTATGGCAAGCAAGCCGACGGCCCATCTAATGTTAAGTGGTCACTGCTGGTAACATCTACAATACCAGAGGCCTTGAAAATGCATTGCCATCCCAGAAACAAAGTCTAATGTCTCATGTGCCTGTAATTACACCGGCACTTCTACCCCTCAGACCAGAACACAGCAATGCTGCTTTGCTTCAGAAATAGATACGGGGTAGTACTTCCCCGGACGAGCTCCTTCACAAAGAGCTCTACTACTAGTATTATATTCTATTGCATGACAACTCCCTTTGTCATCAAGTTTAACAATCTTGTTTCATCTCTATTCCAACATGGCGGATAGTATCAACTTCCATAAAGTTATAACAAGGAAACACTGACAGAATTCAAAGAGAAAATATGCAAATTGTGACACTGATGTCGACTTGGCGACAGAAGTTTTGGAGTGCTGTGTGGAACAGTTCTGTCGAAGTGTTCCGGAGTATAGTTTGAATAATGATACCTATGGAAATAGTATACAAGGGGATATAAAATACAAGCGTGAATACAGGTGTGATGGTATGGATTTGTATAAAATACAAGGTGTAGTTTTGCATTCTCGTCTTTCAAGAGGTTGTCATAAATACACACCACCATTACGCTTGTACTCCCAGAATAAAAAAAAAACATAAAAAAACACATATTAACGCCGTTTTGTTTTCATTATCAAAACGGAAATCATTCATCAATACATTAGATTAATAAATATTTCAGGTAAAGTAATAAAGTTTCACACAGTTCGCCGGTATTTTTAAATCCCATGTAATAGGGGGCGAGCTTATTGCCATTAACCGGGCATAAATCCTAACTCCGAGCTGCTACTGAGAATTTCATAGAAAAACCCAATAAAACTTTGCTCGACCTGGTTATTGAACCCAAGACCTCGAGGGGATTACTAGGCTAACGAGGCAGTCATAAAAGACATTGATAATCGTCGATGTCTGATCAATCTATACTAATATAATCTATATCTATATATCCTTCTGGGCACATGCCCCATTGACAGCGATGCGGATGAGTTTTTTGACGCCCTTTGACCTTACTTTTTTATTTTAACTGTACATAGTTTGTAATTTAATTATTATTTAGTTTTATTTTTCATTCTAATTAAATGTAAAATTATTAAATAATAAAATCTATACTAATATGATGAAAAGCTTTTTAGTTTGATTGTGTGTTTGTTTAAACGCTAATCTCTGTTTTTTTTGGAAAAAAACTTTTTGTTTATGATAGCCAGATTTATAATATAATGGAATACTACAGGATATCTAACACTACGCTTTGATCCACTGGAGTGGAGCAGAACCCATAAACGTTACTTAACGCAGGTGAAATGAACCTCGAGGACAATGTATCTGGCACAAGCCAGTCATTTAATATTTTAATGAGTGTTTGTCTGTGTATAGCAGAGACCATAGCCTAGTTCTGTAGCTAGCTTCAACAGCTGTTACGAATTTAATAGAGAACAATTTGCAAGTCATAACTCTTAGAGCATGGAACGTAAGATAGAATCACGCTTGTATGTAGACTATATACAGAAAGCAGAGTTCATAGTATCACTGTTCCTAGACAGCACGTTTCGCCGAAAACTTTGTTGATAGAAAACATTGTTCGTAGATATCTGAGAGAGATCTCTATTCATAGATAGCACTTCTTGCCGTAAACTTTGTTCATAGAAACCACTGTTTCCAGATACCTTGGTTCACAGAAAACGTCTTTAGAAAGCGATATATGTAGGTATCAAATCCTCATACATGAAAGGCGAAGGCTTTAACTTAGACCATTTTCTTATGTTATATACCATCACGCCTGTATTCCCCCAAGGGTTAGGCAGAGGTGTACCAATGTCCACCCACAGTTCGCCGGTATATTTAGATCCCATGTAATAGGAGGCGAGCCTGTTGCCATTAACCGGGCACCAATTCTAACTCCGAGAGCTACTGAGAATTTCATAGAAAAACCCAAAAACACTTTTTGTTTCACCTGGGAATCGAACCCAGGACCTCTAGCGTAGCAGTCGAGCTTAGGACCACCAGGCTAACGAGGCAGTTCTCATTATATACCCGTTTGGTAAAAGGATTGAAATACGAATTTTCCTTATTAAGATAGACATTCGAAATCTTCCTTAAAAACCCTTTATCCCATATACCTCGGAATAGAAACAAAAGAATTTACCTGCCCAAAAAAGGCTTTTACTTTTAAGGATATACGGCAAACTATCAGTTAATCTGCAAATCCCGTTAGCCCATATCAGACTGGGAATAAATAAGGAGATACTCTCAACAGATGCATCCATAGGGAGCGTGTTGTGTCTGTGTGTGTGCGTGTACCAATTTTTATGTACAGACGAACAAGCTATTTGGTATACAGGCTGTTTAATATGCTATTACATACTTCTAAACGATGTTGTTAATTTGTGAGAAGAAAAGTGTAAGTGTAAGTAATTACATTGTAAAATAAGAGATATTGACTAAAATAATTAAAAATAAAAATTATAGGTAAAACTAAATATTAAGTAAATAAAGGTAAGTAAATATAAAATTAACGTCTTTCACCCATTTTACAAAATGTTACACTTAAACTCACGACACACATCTATTCATTTCGCGGCAAACAAATCTCACTCCAGTGAAGTCCAGTGTCAATGAACTGGTAAAGGTAATCGCTAGATACGGGCAGCGCAGGACCGGTCATTGTGGCTATTTTTAGGGGAGGCCTATGTCGTGCAATCGACGTAATTCAGCTGATAAAATGATGATGATGAGTAGAAAAACGAAAATTTGCGCCTGCATACTAAATGGTTTGTTTGAGTGTACATCTCGCTTCAGGGACTAGATTTATAGGCGGGCGAGAGACGTCGAATTGTTAGGTGAGGCCCATTGGTAGCGTGTAATGGAAAAGTTTGTTCTACCGGTACTTGAGCTTTTGAGTTTACACTGGGGAAGTTTTTTGGTACTTGACTTAAAATTATAGGAGATTATGACTATTTCTTTTTTTTTTACTGATGGGAAATCATCAAATGACTCCTCCCGCCCTACCCATCCATGTTTCTTCTTGTGCCCTTTGCGTTCCGGGGCCGCGGTATCTCTTTCGAACAACCCGCAGCCCCGGCAGGCATCGGCCCTGGCCTCGGCATGGCCCCTTCAAATGTTTGCTGACATCTCTTTGAGACGCGCGTGGAACACGAACGCGCTGTCGACACGGTCTATCGTTAGTTAACGTAAGAACGATGAGCTTGCTCACCGTGGACCCATTGCTCACCGTCCACAGACCCGCGTCTACGGTGGCCGAGAGACGTGTCGCGTCGTGTCATTACTAATGTATACCTCGTAAATACAAATTATTTGCCGTACCGTCAGTACACACAGTGCAATTCACACTTGATTTGTATGCTGGTGCTGAATGCAAAATTATCTTCTGACATTGATTAGAATGTGTTTTGTTTGCCGTAAAATGGTTAGATGACGTCGTGAATGTTTGAGATTTTGTAAGATGATTTTTTAAATTTAATTTAAAAAAAAAACGCTGTATGGTGCAGCGGGGCAATCTCGACAGCGGGCAATTTCAACTAATCTTAATAACTTCTACATTTTACTAAAATTAGTTGAAATTTAATATACCACCACGCCTGTATTCCCCGAAGAGTTAGGCAGAGGTGTACCAATATATACCACAGTTCGCCGGTATATTTAGGTCCCATGTAATAGGGGGCGAGCCTATTGCCATTAACCGGGCACAAATCCAAACTCCGAGCTGCTACTGAGAATTTCATGGAAAAACCCAATAACACTTTTTGCTCGACCTGTGGAATCGAACCCGGGACCCCTTGCTCAGCAGTCGCACTTGCGACCACGAGACCAACGGGGCAGTTTTGATGATGATTTTTTAAATTTAATTAAAGAAAAACGCTGTATACTCTAGGTTTAAAACCGTCCCACTACCACAGGCACCACACCCAAATCACACGTGCGACGTAAACGACACCGCAGGTGACTGTTGTTGTATAATTTACGACGCCAATTCCCGAACTCACACGCACGCGGCGTGCGATTTCTCACTGTTTTACGTAAACTGCCTTTATGTGCCGTTTCGCGTGAATTAAAATGTCGCGGAATAATGTCGGGGTGATTTCTGAAGATCTATGGCTTGGCTTTCGTAGTCGTCATTTGTTTTTGGCTTTAACGGGGTATAAGGGGTGTTGAAAGACACTTCATACAGCTTTTAACTACGTGTATTGGCTATGAAACAAAGTAAAGATAAAAAAAAAAATATACCATCACGCCTGTATTCCCCGAAGGGTTAGGCAGAGGTGTACCAATGAACACCCACAGTTCGCCGGTATATTTAGGTCCCATGTAATAGGGGGCGAGCCTATTGCCATTAACCGGGCACAAATCCAAACTCTGAGCTGCTACTGAGAATTTCATAGAAAAACCCAACAACACTTTTTGCTCGACCTGGGAATCGAACCCGGGACCACTTGCACAGCAGTCGCACTTGCGACCACGAGACCAACGGGGCAGGGGGGCAACGGGCGGGGGCAGTAAAGATATATGCTGGGAAACTATTTTTTTTTTGCTGAGAATAATCAGCGCGCGTAGCATTTTGTTTTTGGTTTTATGCACCAGAACAGGGGCTAAACGAACCCTGGTCTATTTCATTTTTAAAGTTTAGCTGGAACACAAAAAAAATATTTACGTAGTAGAAGAAAAAAAAATATTAGAACTCTGAACTTCAAAATCTCCATAAGCAAAAGGTTCCCAAGTAAATTGCCAAAAGAGTAGACCGATGATCCAACGCGCACAATTTTATCGAGTTTAATAACTTATTTACCAAAATATGACTCTACCATTTTTATATGGAACGGACTGACAATACAGTCCCTTTAAACGTCACACCAACCCACCTTAAAATAACAGAAAAAGAAAACGATTTCTTATAATCCTCCCACATTTTTCATTGCCACACCAGGGGTGCGCAATCTGAGGCAATTTCCCCAAATATCGCCCAACCTTTTCTTTTCAGACATATCGTTATCCCAGCAATATGTCGGGCACCGCAATTTGTAGGATTTGGTGATCGGGTTATGACGTCAGAGCTCGTCAGAGGTCACGTGATGCGACATGACATGTGTCAGATGAGAGTTTTTAGAGCGTCGTAAAGATGAAGGGCTAACGAGCATAAAGGTTTAACATCCAAGATTTGTTGGAGGTTTCTTTTTTTGCATGTGGAAGGTAAAACTGTATGGGTTATAAGCCTTTTCGGCGACTGACTTAGAAGCGACTAGCTGATGCCCGTAACTTCGTTTGCGTGAATGTCGCTTATCACAGGGTTATATTTTTTTGCATGGAGCCTTCATTATTTACTGGTAAAGTAAAAGTAGCCTAAGTTGCTCCCCTTAACATCAGTTATCTGCCATTAAAAATCAGTCCTGCTGTTTCAAAAATTAGCCACAACAAACAGACAGACAAAAACTAGAATAAAAAAAGGAACTAGGAATTGAGAATTGGAAAATTGATTTTGTATGTGATAGCCAAATAAGCAATATAACATCACGCTACGACCAACGGTACAGGCACTAATCAAAAACTTAACTAAACGCGGGCAAAACCGGGCAGGCAAGCCAGTAAACAACATAAAAACAAAAATCTTAAAACAACAGCCAATTCGTATCGAAAACGAACAAATAAAGAAGGGCGAAAATCGGATCACACCCAAACACGAAAAGGTCAGGTGAGGAATAACAATCGTTCAGTGGAAGGGTTACCGATGCGTGATAGTTAATAGAATGGCTTGAGGGCAAAACGTCACGGATATTGATGTCTTACAATGAACTTTTGTGGGGGCACAAGTGGGTAATAATGTGATTTGGTAAGCGTTACCACGTTTTTTCGAGGCGCTAGGCAGTTTTTGTACCTATTAATATGTGCACAAGGAAGTGTGTGTTCTTATATGTATGTATTTCTAAACGTTAAATATCACTGATTGATTAAATGCGGTAAAGGCATAGAGGATTATTTTTTGCATAAAAGAGAAAAAGACAGACAAAAACCATAAAGACAGGAACAAAAAATCAAGATCAATACCATATGTATGCCAAGCTAATTCTATTGAGCCGTTAAAGCGTGAAAGAGAACCAAACACCCATCCGTCAATCCATTTATCTGCTCTCACAAACTTTCGCGTTCATAATAGTAATAGAATAGGATAAATCCAAGAGTTCACACGATGTTTTTCCTTCTCCGATGTACCTTTTCATGAACTTATTAAGAACACCATCATCTGCTTAGCCTTTTCCAGCTATGTCGGGGTCGGCTAACAGTCTAACCGGGTGCAGCTGAATACCAGTATTTTACATGGAGCGACTGCCTATCTGACCTCCACAATCCAGTTGCTGGGGAACACTATACCTTTTGGTTAGACTGGTTTCAAACCTAACTTCTGACTATCTGTAACGACTGTCAAAGATCTACGAATGACAGCCGGTACCTACCAACTTAAAAAGAAAATATAAATTAAAACATCCACACTCAGACAGATTCAGATTCTCAAATAGACTAATGTCCACTAAATGAAACCCACCCATCCTTATAAACCTACAAAACGAATACAGCCTCCACTACGTAACACACTCAACTAACTCATATCAACATTATCATTCTAGCCAAATACCAAAGCTAAATTCCGGCAAAATTTCCCCCGAATGAAGTCCCCGAATGAGGCATGTCCAACGAACATTCTCATTACCATAATTAAAGCGCTGGACACGTTGTCAACGCGCAAAATGCTGAATGGGCTACAGAAATGTTGTTTTAACGCTTATAGCCTAGGATTGGTAGGAGTGGCTAGTGGCTAATTGCCTTCTCTGAGTAGACATCAATTTGCGGAATTAAACCACAAGAGCGGGGTACAATGTGGGAATATTGCTGAGAGCTTTCTTTGAGAGCAGATTTTCTTGTAACATACCATCACGCCTGTATTTGCCAAAGGGTTAGGTAGAGGAGTAACAATGTAGCTCGTTGGTATGTTTTACGTCCCATGTAGTAGGGGGCGAGCCTATTGCCATTAACCGGGCACAACACCTAACTCCGAGCTGCTACTTAGAATTAAATAGAAAAACCCACTAACACTTTTTTTGCTCGACCTGGGAATCGAACCCCAGACCATAGCTGCTTTAGACCACTAGGCTGACGATGTAAATATACAAGAATATATGAACTCATTAGCTTTCGTCCGCTTGGAGTTTCTTAGGGATCCTTAATTTTTCTGAAAATAAGGCCTATGTTATTCGAAGATAAGCTTTCCATAGATGACAGAATTTTTAAAATCGGTTCAGTAGTTTTTGAGTTTATCAATTACAAACAAAAATCCAAATATTTTCTCTTTCAAATATTTGTTTAGACATACACAAATAACCAGATCAGGAACTACTAACTGTAGTCCATACAAATGTTTTTTCGTTCGAGAATCGAACTACCTCACCACCACATCTCAGCGACTGCACTAACGGAAAACCGGAGCCGGTTTATAGATGTGTACCAAAATGTTTCTGATTTCCAAGGAACCGAATATATAATGGGTACTATCGATTCCCCGATTGTGAAAGGCTAATGGCCTGTTTCACCACCTCCGAATCATTTCCGGTTAACTTACCCTACGCGCCCGTAGAGCACAAGATTGGTGTCCCGAAATGGCGAAACGGAGTCACGGCAGACCACGAAGGAGATGGTGGGACGACTTGGTCTGATTCCTAGGGAATTGGGTAGATGACATCACTAACCAATAATATTCCAAGACAGAAGTTCACAAAAAAAGCCCTAAAAAACCCGATACATTTTTAAATAACTATAAAATTGGATTTTTACTTACTGTAAAATCAATACCTAAATAGTTAGTCAATGGAATAGACCACGTAGTGACGTCACAGCGTGCTATTGCCATACAAAATCTATGGGAGAATGGCGTTTTGACATTTCATAAAAAGTATGTCAATTGATGGTGGTGGACACCACCCAATTGGCAACACACGTTAACTCTGTCGCGACAGAGAAGATGACAAGTCCTGACGGGAATGGAAAGAATGATACATTTATATTCATTTATACTGATTGGGCTCAGTAGATGGCCATGGTTTATTGCTGCGTCAAAGGCGTTGTACAAAATCAAAGCATTTCTTTCAATGAAACCATTCACTGGATCACGGGCACTCTTGAATCGTCAGGTAGTTAGCAAGAAAATTGAAGCTAGTTGCTCGTTCCAAAACGTAGGTAGGTCTCTATGGAGAAGAACGAGCAAGAAATCCACGGACAGGACAGTTCGTCAAGGGTTCAAGTAAACGAGCACATGGAACACTCCAGCATATAGGACATATTCTGATCAGGAGCTCCGCAATCAAAGTAGATAGGACCATTGCCATCAAAAACCAAAAAAAAAACCATCACGCCTGTATTCCCGGAAGGGTTAGGCAGAGGTGTACCAGTGTACACCCACAGTTGGCCGGTATATTTAGGTCCCATGTAATAGGGGGCGAGCCTATTGCCATTAACCGGGCACAAATCCAAACTCCGAGCTGCTACTGAGAATTTCGTAGAAAAACCCAATAGCACTTTTTGCTCGACCTGGGAATCGAACCCAGGACTTCAAGCATAGCAGTCGTGCTCAGGACCACTAGACCAACGAGGCAGTCCATCAAAAACCAAAAAATAAATTACCTAAATTATTCATATGAAAAGTTAATATTTATTTAAGGTGTAATAAACAGTAAGTTACGCGCCGTTTCCAATATCAACGCTGGCATAAATATTTACCAGCGGTTTACAATGGTTTAAGGGGGAGACTTATTTAGGAACTAGCTATATACCCCGGGGTGTTACGTCTGTGGTTACTGCTCCGCTCCTGTTAAACATAGCGTGGTGTCGTTTTTTTTTTATAGACGGGAAATCATCAAATAACTTCCCCCGCCCTTAGTGTCAGATTTTTACTGACTAAAACCCGTCTATGTTCCTTCATGTGCCCTTTGCGTTCCGGGGGCGCGGTATCTCTTTCGAACAACCCGCAGCCCCGGCAGGCATCGGCCCTCAGTGGCCCCTTCCAAGTTTGCTGACATCTCTTTAAGGCGCGCGTGAAACACGAAGGCGCTGTCGACACGGTAGCGTGATGTTTTATGCGTAGAAATCTTCCTCTTGAGTCACTCTATCGATTGATGAAGCCCGCATCAACACCCGTTGAGAAGTTCAAAATATCTAACCGTACAAAGGGACAGATGACGGGAAGTTTTACTATGTAATACTGCCTCGTTAGCCTATTGGCCTTAAGCGCTACAGCCCCCCTAGCCAAGTCACAAACGATAAACGCAAACGCTAAGTAGGCTTTAATAGATCTTCAACTTTATGTGCTTGGTTTTAAGTTGAAGATCTAATGAAGATTGCATAGCGTTTTCGTTCGTTCCAGTCGCTAACGCTTAGAAATCTTTAATAGATTTTCAACTTAAGGCTCTCTAATCTATTGGTACCTACTGAGCGTTTACGATCGTTTGTGACTTGGCTTGGGGGGGCTGCTACGCTAGAGGCAGAGCTAGAGGTCTTGGCTTTGTTTTGGGAATCAGAAAAGTGTTTATGGGTATTACTGCATTTAAAAAAAAAATGCTTTTTTTAAAAGATCTAAGCGTACATAGAGACTGACTGTGGGAAACGACATTGTTTTACACTATGTATGTAGAAATGGAAATTAAAGAAACCACCCTTTCATTGCGACAAAAAAAAATCCCATACAATTGTTTTGTTAAAATCCTGTGTGGTTTCCTACAATTCAGTAGGAAGATAATTACGAGGACTTTTAATGAGGTGGCTTCTGTTTCATAGTATAATTGGTACGTACTGTTTAAAAACAAAAACCAAACAGGGGTGAACGCCCTCTCATTTATTTCTAATGAAAAGTCGTCAAGTTTTTTCTGCGTAAGGACATCGAACCGAAAACTTTTGCCATGGATTGAGTACCTTCTAGGTGGGTGGTGGATGGTTCTTCTAGGTGGTCTACAATCATGTATGTACCATACATAATTGTAGACCACCTAGTGGCGAAATTTTTTGTCTTTGATTTTGATGTCACTTCGACCTGTTACAAATAAATAATAATATAAATGTTTGTAAGTTTGCCTTTTCTGTGTTCCTAAACCATTGATCCGATTGTGATGAAACTTTGGTGAGTTGTTCTGGGTACGCCCGCAAAGTTTCCTGGCTTAAAAACCACATCAGAAACAATGTCGCCACGGGCTACTTTACAATAAAAACCCACAAAATGCTTCTAAAACTTTTAAATCTCAAGTTTCAAAACTCTCTTACAAGTACGTACCTAATTAGAGTTTGCTGCTGCGAACTTAGTCGGTTACAAGCAAAAATTAATCAACCTACTTCCAGAACTTAACATAATTAGGACCATGACAAGCGAAACCCACTTTCCGAGCGTTCCTACCAAACAAAAAAAACAGGCCAAGAGTGAGTCGAACTGAGTCAAGTCGCGCAATTAGAGCTTAAAATCGTTTGCGTTAAAGTAGCTTTTGCAATGACAAGATAAAAAGGTGACGGGTCACGGGCGGCGCCCATCTAATAGTTTGATTTTTTGATACGATTTCAGCCGAAATATCATTTTCAGGCGTAATATTGCTGTTACAACGAGCGGTGATATTAAGGAACCATATTGAGTTAAAACTTAGGGTAAACTCTTCAATATTGCCACATTATAATATTGCCTGATTTTGTAAGATAAATGCCTATTGATGTTACATTATTACTTTTGGCATGACAGATTATTACTTTTGGTGTGGCTGGCTACCGTATTATGCAAAAACTTCAACTAGATATTTTTATAAAAATATGCAACTCGCAGACAGACACACAGACCTCGAAAGCTTAATTACATAATTCCATTTGTCCCCTTTGAGTAAGGAACCCTGCTACACCGTCTACCAAACTTTTCGAAGTTGCAAATTTTAAAATTTTCCGATTTTTTTCGGACATAGCATGCCCTTAACACATTTGTTGGGCCCAGTGAAATGATTGATGGCCAAGTCCAAATTGTTCGGGGCCGTCTGGGCCTACGGGCCGAAATTTGGACTGTGCTCTTTACTTCAATTATGGCCCAAGTTAGAAGAGGAATGGGTCAGGAATGGTCGGGGAAAAGTTAGTTGTAGGTCAGTAGTTCCTAAAGTATGCGTGGGAATATAGGGTGGGCCCTGAACAAGGCCCTTTTTCCTTTCAAACCAAGAGGTGAGTCCCAAATTCGGAACTTTTTTGTTAGATTTTTGGCGGTCCAAACAAGTTTAGGGCCCAATGTTGTAGGTAATATGTAATTTGGGAACTAAGCTTTGACCAACAATAAAATCGGAGTAAAAAAACCAATATTGAAATGCAAGTTATGTTCGTTGGGTTGTTAAGCTCATTAAGGTCAATACGCTCTCTCTACTTTATGTAAAATAATAATAATGTGTTGTGATGTTCATGCGAATGCTACAAATAAATGTTCTCACAGATCCCATTTTTTTATAATAATATATAGCCTTACTACAGCATCATCATCATCATCTGCTTAGCCTTTTCCCAGCTATGTTGGGGTCGGCTTCCAGTCGAACCGGATGCAGCTGAATATCAGTATTTTACATGGAGCGACTGCCTATCAGACCTCCACAACCCAGTAATGGGTATAGCACTAGCCTTATTATAGCACTCAGGGATAATGCAGCATCCTATTTTCATCATCATCAACATCATATCAACCGAACGACGTCCACTGCTGGACATAGCCCTCCCCTAAAGATAGCCACAATGACCGATCTTGGGCTGCAACCTTTTAACGAAAGAATTTTCAGATTAGCGCGTTCAAACCAAAATAAACCAACAGAGATAATTATAAGTATAGATTTATCTTCAAAGGTTTAATACAGGGTCATGACTGGCCCATTGATAAAACCACACATTCGACAGTTGTGTGTGTAGATTGATTATTGGGCGATTAGATAATATTGATTGTATCACATCTTTTTTAGGTCCATTTTTCTTTGAAGACACAAAACCTTATCTACCGAGAAAGTACCCGTTTCTGATAACAGTTACTTACTACGATGACGAGTCCATTCTTCAAATGAAGTGTTATGTGTGCTCAAGGCGGATTGGCGATTACAGACTTATATTTATTACAAGTGCAGAGCCGGCTTATTCTGTAAGAAATCTCCCTCAGTGAATTAAGATGAAGTGAGCTAAAACTGGGCTGTCACTATACGATGCTAGGGATTGACAGGTCGCCACACGCTCACTTCTCGGAAGGAGTGTTTTACAGAATAACGCCGCAGGTTTCCTCAGAATGACTTCCTTCATCGATGTCAGTGATGTCCAAGACAATCTTAGAAAGTACCTACACACGAATGGAAAATGTCACATTAGTGCCTATCCATGCTCGGTTTCGACCCCACCACCTCGTGCATCAGTGGAGGGCGTCTTAACCATTTGGCCATCACGACATTCCTACTATCCAACTATTTTAAATGCGAAAGTTCGTGAGAATGAATGGATGCATATAAGTTACTCTTTTACGCTTAAGCGACTGAGCAGAATTAGCTAAAATTTAGCACACATTATGTAACTTAACTCATTGGACATTCCCGGTTTTGTAAAGTTTGGTTTAGTTCTGAAATTTACGCAAATAGAATATAGTCTATTCTCAATTTTTCAGTTATGTTAAGATGTCTATCTTAAACTTTTGTTTACTTTGATCATCATCTGCTTAGCCTTTTCCCAACTATGTTGGGGTCGGCTTCCAGTCTAACCGGATGCAGCTGAATATCAGTGTTTTACATGAAGCGACTGCCTATCTGACCACAACCCAGTTACTGGGCAACACGATACCTCTTGGTTAGACTGGTTGTCATACTTCTTGGCTTCTGACTATCCGTAATGACTGTCAAAGATTTACGAATGACAGCTGGGACCAACGGCTTTACGTGCTTTCCGAGGCACGGGGGTGTCACACCACTAACTTCCAAACTCCGGGCTTCTACTGAGAAATTCCTAGTGGAAAAACCCAATAACACTTTTTGCCCGACCTGGGAATCGAACCCGGGACCCCAAGCTTGTCAGTCGCGCTTGCGACCACGAGACCAACGGGGCAGTCTACTTTGATACAATCTTTATATTCATTATCATACATCGGTTATTAAAATCACTTCCATAATCATCTAATCAATTCTAATCAATCAAATAACTTTACCTAGGTCATAACAAACACTTTTAAATGCAGATTCTAATTAGATAACAGACAGTAGAGATATTTTTGATTAATTTGTTTTGATTAGAAAATGACAACACACCACTTCCTCACTTCCTGGTAAAACTAGCCGTCAAGTTTAGTGAGAACTCGATAATATTAAAAAAGAAATAACTATGAATACTTAGGTGTTAATTGTTTTTAAATTAAATAAACACTTCAATATTCGCTTTTCTTTTCCGAACTTGGCTGATAAACTGCCGTGAGTAAAGATAATCCAGATTTTTCAAACTAAATTCAGGGTCATTGTACAAAAGTTTTAGGTATGTATCTTCTTAAGGCGTTTTGTTAAACAACGTTTCTTTCGTTCGAGAATCGGACCTAAGATGCAAGACGCAGCAGTAAATTTCTCCAATTATTTCACATGAATTGACAGTCAAGCATCTTGGAATTCGATATTTGAAAATCTTTAAATTAAAAGGCCAATACAACTAATTTAAAAAGGTTCACAGTCGAGTCGCAATCTCATCTCAGCCACAATCAATATATGACAGATTGCGACTGACATAAGATTCTGATCGTTCTCGAGAAGTAAGAATCGATGCATCAACCTTTTGTATATAAAATTACATTTCGTATATCCTTGTCGAATCTCCTTTAACTTAACCCTTATCTACCGCCCCCTTGTACCTTACACCATACAGGCACTCATGTCCGACGCGTCAGCACCAATTTGCATGCAATCAGCCAATGGTAACTGGATATCGTACCTCTTCTGTTAGTATATTAAATGCCTTTGCTTTTATTGATGGAGTTCCATTGAACGCAAGCTTAGATAATCGCGTTCCGGTAAACTTGTTAAGTGTTATGGTGACGGGTCACTTGACGTTTTGGAAATGTGTGGGAGAGAAAAGGATAGAAGATTGGTATGCAGTGTAGTTTAGAGAGTAATAATAATGTTCTGCAGACATGTGAAGAGGAGGTATGAGACGCATGTGACCAAAATAGTTATGAATATAAATGTGGATGGGGAGGAAGAGGGAGGCCAAAAAAAAGATGGATGGATTGTGTGAAAAATTATATAAAAGAGAAGGGAGTCAGTAATAGCATGACGGTTGACAGGTTGGCATAGAAGAAGAAAACATGTTGCGCCGACCCCAAGTAATGGGATAAGGGCAGGAAGATGATGATGATGAATAACATTCTACAGACCGATTTCAGTCTTAACGGCCAATCTCAATGGAGTCTCCAACCAAGTAAAAAGGATATATTATAATGCACAAGTGTGTGCGCAAACATAGATGCACTCCCTCTTACACTCTCTTAGTCGGATGGCAATTCAAACTTACGTGACCTGGGAAAGATCAGACGCAGCATCAACGGCTTTTCGTGCTTTGTGAGACACGGGGGTGTCACTCCTTTAATGAACTACAAATTATTCAATGAATATTGAGTTCAATTATATTAAAAGATCAATTCAATTAATTCAATTAGTAACACAATCAAATTCGAAACAAAAGCACGTCGATTTCAACTAAAATCTTATTTCCCACGAAAAGTTTTTTAACAAAGTTGTAATTTTCTTATTTCTATGCAAATCTTTCAAAAGTTACATCAATTGACAATGACTTTTTGTAACGTTAAAAAAGTTTACGTGAAACGATTTTGACAAAGAGTTGAAAAGGGTTTACATACTATCACGCCTTTATTCCCCGAAGGGTTAGGCAGAGGAGTACTAATGTACACTCACAGTCCGCCGGTATGTTTTAGGTCCCATGTAGTAGATGGCGGGCCTATTGCAATTAAGCGGGCACAAATCCTAACTCCGAGCTGCTACTGAGAATTTCAAAGAAAAACCCAATAACACTCTTTTCGACCTGGGAATCGAAAACAAGACCTCTAGTGTAGTAGAGTAGTCGTTTTTAGGACCACTAGGCTTTTTTTTTTTTTTTTTTTTTTTTTAGACGGGAAATCATCAAATAACTTCCCCCGCCCTGGGCGGGGCGGGAGGGAGTGTCAGACTTTTACTGACTAAAACCCGTCTATGTTCCTTCATGTGCCCTTTGCGTTCCGGGGGCGCGGTATCTCTTTCGAACAACCCGCAGCCCCGGCAGGCATCGGCCCTCAGTGGCCCCATCCAATTTGCTGACATCTCTTTGAGGCGCGCGTGGAACACGGACGCGCCGTCGACACGGTCTGTCGCTAGTGAACGTACGGACGGTGAGCTACCCATTGCTCACCGTCCACAGACCCGCGTCTACGGTGGCTGGGAGTCGTCTCGTGGCTCCCGACGCCCGGATCGTCTACCGCGGCGGCCGCTGGGACGGGGGACCCTCCTTTCTCTCTCCCGTCCCGCCGCCTCCTTCTCCAGCATTACAGCTTCGCAGAAGGAGGCGACTGCTTCCCATTCCCCCTCGCTCCGGACCATGGCCTGAACCAGTGCCGGACGCGAGAGGGCGCCGCCGCCGATGGCCGCCTCAGGACCACTAGGCTAACGTGGCAGTTGGCAGAGATTGAATTAAGAGTTTCACCATTTATTCAACAGAATATTTTGCACTTTTGAAAAATATTTGTTTCACAAGTTTGATGAAACAAATATTTTTACAAATGTTTCAAAAGTGCGACACCTGCGCTTTGCACTCAGATTTAGGGTTCAACTTTGAAAGTCGATCAAAGTCAAAGCATTTATTTCAATTAAACCATTCACAGATACTTTTGAATTGTCAAGGGAGCGATGCAAAAGTTTGGGAGGATGGCTGAATGATTGTAACTACACACATCAACAAAATCTAGGGATATTTTATATTTCATCAAATATCTAAAAATCTATGAAGAATTTTCTGGTATTGTAAATGGGAGAATGATAGGTTATTTTAAGGTCTTTAATAAAAAATTAAAAAACATTTCCTTTTTTTGTTGTTTTGATAGAAAATATTTTTTTTTCATTGCCGTAGAAAATTTGTATGACAAAAAATTTATGTTTCTTCTTATAAAACTATTAATTTTAATTAAAATTGAATAAAAATAATAAAATCTGTTAATTAATAATCTGTGTTGCTACCTCTCACATTAATTACACATCGACATCGAATTTTAATACTTAAAATTAAATTGTTAATGTCTTGCTGCGGTATGAGGTCCCATGTTCTTTACAAATAATCGAAAAGTTGTTGTTCCGTCGTCAAATTTTGCGGGAAATCTGTCAAAGCTTTCCGTTGTTACAAGTCCCAGGCATGCTCGATAGGATTTAAGTCGGGAGACTGTGCAGGCCAATCCAAAACTTGAATATCGTGGTCTCGGAGAGCGGCAGACACCAGCCGCGCCGTATGGAAAGGAGCATTATCGTGCATGAGTACAAATTCCTGGCCCATTTGGAGTCTGTGTGGGACAATTACAGTCTCTACTACCTCGATGTGGTATTTTCGTGCAGTCATGCAGCCTTGAATCCAAACGAGTTGGGTTCGTCCGCTAAGACAAATTCCTGCCTACATTATGATTGTGCCGCCTTGGTATGAGCGGACCTCCTGAGGGTGCCGAAGGCGGCTAACTCGCCCTGAAGTTCTCCAAACACGTGTTCTTCGTGATTCCGGATGAAACCCAAACCGGGACTTATCGATGAACAACACCAAAGACCATTGTACGTCACTCCATGGTAAATTCTCCCGAGCCCACGAAAGACACTCACCGCGATTGCCACGTCGCAATGCTGGAACACGTAGCGGTCTTCGAGCATGAAGACCAACTTCATGCAACCTTCTTCGCACGGTTTGGTCGCTTACCAGTAGCTGGTGATCCTCCTAGAGCCTTTGTACTAGTTGCATCGCTGTGATATTTATTTTATTTATTTATTTATTAAACTTTATGCACAAATGTAAAAATACACCGTACAAAGGCGGACTTAATGCCTTAGGCATTTTCTACCAGTCTACCTTAGGGTGATGCAGAGACAAAACATAGGAGGTGCAAGAAAGAGGGAACAGAAACAGAAAATTTACAATATAAAATATAATAATAAATACATATATACATACATACAAACAAAAAAAAAATACAAAGTAGAGAGAGATAAAAAAACATAGTGGAGATAGAAAACAAACTAATAGTGGGTCGAGTCTGCCAACTCCTTAAGTAAGTGTTCGCGAGCTTTCACCTTAAATGTGAACCGACTGGTGGCCATCCTGATGTTCTGAGGTAGTGCATTCCAAAGGAAAACCGCCTGGACAGGAAAAGATGATTTAAGAAAACCAGTGCGGTGGGACGGACATCGTAGAAGACGATTATTGGAGGAACGAAGATTCTTACTGTGCGCTGAGCACAAGTATTGAAAATGAGAAGTTAGATAGGAGGGAGAACTAGGCCTGATCAGAAGAGAGAATAAGGTTGTCAACGCTCTTAATGCCCTGCGCTGTCTGATGGGTAACCATTTTAAGAGCGATCGATGTGCGGACACATGATCATACTTACGGAGATTAAATACGAATCGAATGCAGTTATTCAGAAGTCGGTCAAGTTTATTGAGGAGATCTGCATTCAGGTCGTAGTAACACACATCGCCATAATCAAGTATAGGAAAGATAAGGGACTGAACCAGCATTGCCTTTATGTGTGATGGTAGAATATTTTTAAGCCTATAAAGCGACCGCAACGTTCCAGTGACTTTTTTACTCACGCTCGCGACCTGCTTACGCCAGCCCAAACAAGTGTCAACAAACAAACCCAGATCCTTGACGTCGGAGCTAAACGGAATTACTGTGCCATCAAAGGTAACCGGAGGCAGCGCCAAACCATCAAGCCTACGCAGACTGTGGGTGCTCCCTATAATAATAGCCTGGCACTTGGCTGGGTTAACCGCTACCCCGAAACGATCAGACCAATCTTTCACCACGGCTAGATTCCGGTTTAGCTCCTCAATCGCATCAGATATGTTGTCGACACCCGCCTGACTGTAGAGCTGCAAGTCATCAGCATAGAGATGATACGCACACTGAAGCTCAGTGGTGATACGATCTATAAAAATAGAGAATAAAAGAGGAGATAAAATACCGCCTTGAGGGACGCCAGCATCAAGGTCACACCAGTTGGAGGAGGAGTTTCCCCCTAGAACTGACTGCTGACGCCCCCGAAGATACGAAGAAAACCAATCCAAAACCTTGGGAGAGACCATTAGATAGGAGAGGATGGGTAAAAGGACTTCATGACTGACGGTATTGAATGCATTGGAAAAATCAATCAGCACCAAAATGGACACTTTGCTGTCTTCCATTCCTCGCCTTATATCATCAGTCACTTTGAGGAGGGCAGAAACAGTACTGTGGCCGGGCCGGAAACCGGATTGGAAGGGGCTAATGAGGGAGTTGCGGTGAATGAAGTGGGAGAATTGTTTATGGACACAGGCCTCGAGTACTTTGGACAAAAAGGGAAGGATGGTAATTGGACGAAAGTGACTGGGGAGGGTGGGATTAGGTATTTTGGGTAGTGGTCGCACATGAGCTTTCCGCCATAGCGAGGGGAAATCACCGGAGTAAAGGGAGAAATTAACAATATGGGAGATTGCTGGAAGGAGCTGGTCAAGAGCCGTCACGATCATATAGCGACTAATGCTGTCACAGCCCACGGCTTTTGACTTGATGGAAAGGATAATCTTTTTGATCTCGCCCGGATCGACTGGGAAGAAAGCAAAGGGGGTAATATTGGGTCGCGTCAGGCCATCAAGGTAGACAATGGTTTGACATTTGGTTAGACTGTCAAGGGTGGGAACAGTGGCGAAATGGCGATTGAGATCGTCCAAACCAAATGAAATGGGAAGGTCTGAATGCCGCGATCTACCGATACCTAGAGTTCCAAGAAACTTCCAAATATCGGCAGGAGAAGAGGAAGTGATATTATCGAGAATGTGACGGCGTTTAGCGTTGCGTATCATCTGGTTACAGCGATTGCGAGCAGTTTTGAACAGGGTCCAGTTATCCTCCGACCGATCCTTCTTGAACTTCCGGAACGCGCGGTCTCTTCGTCTCATTGCCATCCGAACACCACGATTCATCCAGGGCGCAGGCGGGCGCTTCAGCTTAATTCTCCTGACGGGAGCATGAGCGTCGTACAGTTTGAGTACAGATGCGTTAAAAATACTGACTTTTTCGTCAACTGAGCAGGCTTCCTCCAGGGGTGTCCAGTCAATATTAGAAGCATCCTCTGCTAGTTTTTCAGTACTCATCCGCGCAAAGGCACGACGGTACTGGAATGTAGGCTTGGGTTTAGGAGGTTTAAGGACATAGGACAGGAAAATAAGGTCATGATGGGAAAAGCCAGGAGCGACATGTTGACCATGAGAGGAGACTAGGGAAGGATTAGAAATGAGGATTAGGTCGAGCCAAGTATCATCACCGACAGTGTTATGATGAGTAGGCTGAAGAGGTAACACATGCAAACTAGCTGACTCGACCAGATGTAGGAGTTTACAGGATCGGGAGGAGTTGTGGGCAAGGAGGTTGGTGTTGAAATCTCCCATGATGATGTGATGTGCATACTCCGAACCCAAAGATTCTAGAACCGATTCGAATTCGGTGAAGTAATCAAGGGAAGGGGGACAATACACAACTCCAATAACAGTTTTAGCCCCTTTCACACAAACCTCTAGAAAAAGAAACTCGGCCGAACTGTTAGAGGAAGAAGAAGCGAGAATTCTAAAAGGAAAATCGGCACGAAGATAAATTGCTACACCACCCCCTCTCCTACCGATTCGGTCATTCCGAAGAAGAACGAATCCCGGGAGAGAATAGGTGGTGGATAGAAGTTCAGGTTTTAGCCAGGTCTCAGAAATCAGGACGGCATGGACGTTGGTGTTCGCAAAAGTATCGTAAAAGTCATTGTAGTGGCTAGGAACACTCTGAGCATTTATGTGACAAACGTTAAATAACCGGTCAGGGTTTTGGTTAAAATTTTGCCGCAAAAGATCGCCAAGGGTGTCTGTAATAGAGCAAAAGCTATCATCAGAACTGGTAGCAGATTCGTTGGCAGAGAAAAAAGACTCATTATCAAAAATATTTGACATAAATAAAATAAAAATAGAATATAAATACAAGGGAATATAATAAAATAAATACTGAGATAAAATAAAACACTAAATAATATAGTAGAACTATACGAAAATCTATCACTGCGTTTGCATCTCTGCACCACCCGCCAGCTAACATCATCATAGTAAAATAACTAGTAACACAAAAGAACACACTATGAAAATAAAATAAAACGATTGCACAAAACAATATAAAGAACATCAAAACGTAAAGACGAACTAACCTTATAATGGTATTCGGAACGCACCCTACAAGTCTTTAACAACATAATTATTTGAAGAACGTACGTATCCGATCTTACGAAACGTCAAACGTCATTTATATATGGTGTCAGTCAGACTTGACCATTATTATGACAAATTTGACATAAGCATAAGCAACATAATATCAAGTTTAAGAAAGAAAATAAAAAAAAAAAAGGTAAAAACAGCTTGTTGAGGGTACCTAACCATTATTATTTAGAAAAATGCAGCCGAATAATACACATAGACTTCGTAACAATGGCAACAAGCCCAAGGCTCGAAACAGCGAAAGATGAAAAGTAATAAGGTAAGAAGTTAAATCCTACCTATCGATAGGATTGGTATGCTGTAAATTATGAGTAGAGAATTTTATCATTACCATAACTAACGCGTACTGTTTTTCAGGCCATCTCCAGAAGCCTGAGCCCTGGGATACTTCACCAGCAGCGGGCTCAGTTCTTCGAATGATGTGATCTTGTGCTTGCTTCCATCGGGCGCTTTGATAACGATCACACCATCCTGAGTCCAACACGATCGCATGGAGAAGTGAAGCCGCGCCTTTGCAAAGATGGATTGTCGGGTCTTTGTCAAGAACTCCTTGACAGAGATAGAAGAACCTTTCAACCCAGTCTTTGCTCTCCAAACTGCAGCCCTGTCTTCATAGCTAGAGAATTTCACGAGGATGGGCCTATGGTGATCCTTATTGGCCACACCAAGTCTGTGGCAGACCTTTATGGAGGATGCAGTGACACTCTGAAGAGCCAGCTTTTTGTTAACAACCCCCAAAATGACCGAGCTGCTGTCCTCCCCGTCAACCTCCGCTATACCCTGAAAGATCAGCGTCTTTCTCCGGTGCCTGGTCTCCAGCCCGTCGACCTGTCCAGCGCACTCGCTGATCTGTCTTCGAAGCAAGCTCAGCATGCTGAAAATCAACTCCCTGAAGGTGCGAAACTCTTCAGCTACCCTTGCCACGGTATCTTTGGCAGGTCCGGCACACTGAATCTGCGCTTCTAGTTCGCCCATCTTCCGCACAAAGCTTTCTTCCAGAGTCTTCTGAGCTGACAAGATCTCGCTGAATTGAGACATTGCAGAGCTGATTCCACTTGTGTCCAGTTATAGTGAAAGTGAAAACAGTGATGTGATGTAATGTGATGAGCTGGCAGGTGGTGTAGTAATTAAGGCTTGAGTCACATAAACGTGCCGCAAACGTAAGTACCCGTTGTGTAGATTAAATGCAGTGTTAATTTAAGAAATACTTGTAAAAATACTGGGAATTTCTATTTTAAATATAAATTCGGTACTAAGGACACGTCCGTCTTTTTTTTACACCTCCATCTTGTTGAGTGTACTTGTTTGTTCTAGATTGCTTCTTGTAGTTTGATTTGTGTAGCGTGGTAAGTAAAACACCTTGTGGTTGTTATAATAAAAACTGTAATGACTTTTACTGAATTACAATACTAATTGGTACTTGTATTAAATTGTGCACTGGTTATGGTAATGGATAATAAAATGTCTGATTGCGTGCGCGCTTGATGGCGGATATTCGGTTGTCTTCTGGCAGTCATTTGGAGAAATCGACCTGTTTCTGCGAAGTAACACGATATCTACCCGTGTGCCGTTCAGCCACATCCCCAGTACTGCGATAACGTGACCACAACCTTGATATCACGGTTTGGCTGGTGTATAGGACCTCAGCAAGGACGCGTTGAATGGCACCATTTTCTAACATGTCCAGGGCCCGTAACATGTCATCTCGACTCAAATGACGACGTCACATGACTCTTAAAGCTCACACGACACGTTAAATTAAAAAAAGAAAAAAATCTAATCCCTTTTCATTAATTAATATTAATAAAACAATTTTAATTTTCCTTAACGCAACGAATTTCTAGCAATTTTACCGCCGTATTTTGTTTTTTCTTTTGTTTTTTTAATTTTCATTTTTAAATTTTGAAAATAGAATACATGAGGTTTCAATCTGTATATAAAGTTTTCATAGAAAACTAGAAAGATTTTAAAGTACAAAGTCGTAAATAATTTAGGATTAAGGTATCCCTAGATTCTGTTGATGTGTGTATGTCATATACTTAAACGGCTGATCGGAATTAGCTGGGCACATTGTAGATTAATCTAACTTAAAATATAGAAGATTTATCCCAGTGTTCTCGTAAATATTTATTTTTAAACAATCCGACGGCACACCTTTTGTTAAGTGATCACCACTCTCTGTAGACATCTGCAATACCAGAGGCCATGCACATGCATTGCCATCCCATAGCCAAGTTAAAATGTCTCATGTACCTGTGATTACACCGGCACCCACATATACCCTTTAAACCGGAACATAGCAACGCTGCTTTGCTGCAGAAATAGGTATGGTGGTAGTACTTCTCCGGCCAAGCTTTTTCACAAAGAGGGCTCCTACTACTAAAATAAAATAATTATTAGTGTTCCGAAGTCTTTGCACACGAAGTCGCGGGCGGGCGTAGAAGCTAGTAAGAAATAAAAATAACGAAAAAACAAAACTCTATAAAATTACACATTTATTAGACACTAAACAGTAGGTAGGATATTTACAAAGAATCATAAATTCTTAAACTAATTACAATTACGAAATTAAACAATGTAAAAATAACTAATTAATTATAAAAGTAATTACGGAGGTCGTAACATCGTTTACACGTTAAGAATTTAAATGAATCCTCTTGTCTACATAGAAAGGAGATGGCTAAATGGAAGTATAGACCACTGCCCTATGTGCCAGGTACCATGTATAAATATGGTACCTAGCACAATGTAATGCTGAATGACTAAATATTAGTATTTCATGTAAAAAAGTTTCAGATACTTTTTGGGAATAATATAATGGTAAAATAATATTGCCTAAAAAGGAAAAAAGGTGTGTTTAATAGTATATAATTTTCTTCAACTGACACTTTCGAAAAATAATAAAACTAAAAACGAAAATGAGGTTGTATATTTATAAGCGAATGTTTGTGATGAAAAGTTTTTCTTTTTTTTTAGATACTTTATTATGTTTAATAGTTCACGAAAGTGCTAGGAAAATATTAAACACTACATAATTCATGAATGATTTTTTAAATATTATGAGGTTATGTAAGATTCATATACATTCCAGAATGTATCTGGCCCGGGGGCAGTCATTTAGCCATCACATTTACTATTTTGTATGTACCCTCTAATGTCCCTTGAAGTTCATCTGCCTATCCTTTTGCCAATTATGTTAGAGTCGGCTTTCGGTCTAACAGGATGCAGCTAAATAAGCTAAAGTATATTTTTTTTTTGGTTTTCATATTTTATTCTAAAAAAACTATACAACAAAATACACAATAGAAGTACACTTTGCGAATAAGCATATTATAAATTAGTGGTTTATATTCAATATAAGAATGCTTGGAAACACGCATGAGGCCTTCAACCATGTCTTAAACAGTACTGTTTTAATTAACCCCCGACGCAAAAAGAGGGGTGTTATAAGTTTCACGTGTCTGTCTGTCTGTCTGTCTGTCTGTCTGTCTGTCTGTCTGTCTGTGGCATCATAGCTCCCGAACGGATGAAGCGATTTCAATTTAGTTTTTTTTGTATGAAAGGTGACTTACGTACGAGTGTTCTTAGACATGTTTGATGAAAATCGGTTGAGCCGTTTAAAAGTTATGGGTGTGAAAGTGGGGAAGAAAAACTAAAAAATGATTTGTCATGTGGGTTATTAAATTATTAGGAACCTATGTACTTACAGCTTAACAAAATCGACATTATAATAAGTATGTACCTATAAAAAGTATAAAATAAAAATTAAATTAAAAATTTAAAAAACCCCCGACACAAAATCCTAAGTCCCTTTAAAAAGTAAAAAAATAAAATACGTCGCCTTGGGGGACCGATGTTGCATTTCGGGTACGACCGTCCCAAGCGGTCCCCCAACGCGACGTATTTTATTTTTTTACTTTTTATTACTTTATTATTTTTATTACTTGCCTTGCGTGCTGTTAGATTTTCAACGCTCGGCTCAGCGTCGTGAGTTAAAAATCCAACAACTAAATTTATAAACTAAAATTATAATGGTACTATTTTAGGCCCTGAAATAAAGTTATATATTATTAATCGTTTATTGTTTTATAAGATTGCGGCAGGATGGTGTGTTTGGATATAACTACAACATGTAACAAAATAAATGCAAGTCTTGAAAGTGTTAGTTTACAGTCGATTATTATTTGGTATCGATATACCTACTCACCTACTCACCGATGAGCTCAATGACTAAAGAAACATTAAGAAAACGGCATTGTTGTTTAGATTAGCCTTGAGGTAGGTAGTAGGTATGGCAAGTCTATAGATACGTCATTATTTCATTAGAACAATACCTATTGTATTTTCGAAATAACGTCTAGCTAAGGAGTTTATATAAAGCAGTGCATGAAACGTACTTACCTAAGCTACTCGTGAATACTATTATTAAACCTACTCAAATTTTATACCCCTAAATAGCAACAGTTTCGCGCCGTGCTAATAATCATGATGAAACGAATGTTCTCGCTACAAAGTTCGCAGAGATCCGTTCTCATATTCATAATTTTTGTAGTTTTCATTTGTTTTAACATCTATTGTAACTGTAATAATACAAACGTGAAACGTCAGGCAGCGTTTGACATGAAGTTGACTCCCGCGGAATTACGACGGAATAACATATCGTGTCATTACATCGATGACAATGACACGCTTCCATCAGCTGAAGACAGGAACTTTTCTGTGACAACCGACTCAATATTCTTTCTGGAGACGTCATGCAAAGGAGGGCTCAACTCGCGTCAGGCGTGTACCATTGAGTCTGCGTCGAGAGCTCATCCAGATAAGCAAGTTTACGTCTTGTTTAGTGGCCCTGTCACAAACGTCGTGTATTCAAGAAGTTACATCAAGATATTGCGACAACTCCCAAACATCAACTTCGCTAGGATCCACATAGCTAATTACGCTAAAAATACTCCTCTAGAAACTATGTTGGCAGGAGAACCTTTTAACCAAAGCAGGTGGCGGGTGGAACACACTTCTGATTTCCTGAGGTTTTTGACTCTGTACAAGTGGGGAGGGGTGTACCTGGACACGGATATGATGATCGTGAAGCCTCTCACGCCTCTGGGAACCAACTGGGTAGCGAGGCAAGACGACGACGACGTGAATACGGCGGCCATCGCTGTTTCTATGGACCCCATTGGCAGAAAACTTGTCGAAGCTGTCATAAAGTATGTATTTCCTTTTTCTTTTAACTTCGTTATATTATAAAAGTAAACCTAAATAGTCTTTACAAGTTTACAAGTAATAATCCACCAACCTAAGAGCCATCCGAAAATTATGTCATCCCGTCCTTGTCACAGCTGATCTCATTTAATTTTGTGAGACTAAAACTAGGTATTAATTTCCATTTTGAACGCGATTTTCACGTGTTGTTGCGTTGATAGGTCTTCGCGTAAAGATTTTGAAATGTGACGTCACGAAATTGAGAATATCCCACCACTTATTTTACAATGTCAGTCTTCGTCGATCCCTTCCCTCCCTTTAACGTGTGACGTAATTTGTAGATGGCCTCTTTATAAAATGTACATGGAGAAGTAAACATTGAAAATTACTTAAACAATAACGATGTTATTTGTGTACACACACTTCCAGTTTTTGAAGTGAAAACTTCTTTAGCGGCGTTGTGCATTTTTTTGGAATGGGTAAAAAATGTTAAACTCGCGTCAGGACACGTGACCCTGATCGAAAATTCGTAAGCGGCGTTGTGCACTTGTTTTGGAATGGATAAAAAATGTTAAACTCGCGTCAGGACACGTGACCTGATCGAAAATCTTACGAATTTATCGTACACAAATATGACAATTCGCTGACGCGAATTGTCATATTTGTATACGTCTTTAGCGTTTTCACTTCTGCCGGCACTCCCGGAGTGCAACCCGTCGTTTTTTTATTTCAGTGAATTGAAAACGACGTATCGACCAGAATTTTTTTCACATAACGGACCAGGGGCAATAACGAGAGTGCTTCATAAAATGTGCGGGAACCTGAAGGTAGCAGATTGGTCAGCTAAGACTTGCCAAGGTTTGGTAACGATAGCATGAATATCGTTTTTTTTTCTTATTGCGAAGGATGTTTGCCTTACACTAGTTTCCCTTGTATAGTGGGTGTGTATACAAACATACAAACTCACGACTGACGTCGAGATGGCCCAGTGGTTAAGGCGCCCGCCTCTCATCCACGAGGTTTTGGGTTCGCAACCGGGCACGGGCAAGTACCAATAAAACTTTCCAAGTTTATCTTGGATATCACTGACTGTAGTAACCATGTCGGAGGCCCTTAAGGGGATTTAGAAACTTTGACACTAGCGTGTGTGGGGTCGTTAGGCCATATTGCCCTCACTATATCATAGAACTCACGTACACAAACAACTAGATTCGCAACAACTATCTGAAATGTGTACAAATATTTTTTTCCCTGCGAGAATTAAATTAGCGATACGCAGCGCAGCAGCCACTGCGCCAACATCCGTTTAGTTGATAGTCTGATGTGCAGTAACATTATTTTACCGCCCGGACCCTTGCTCACGCAAGCTTTTTTTTTCAGCATTAGCCGCCTTAAACTCCATCCTACTCATTGACTAATAAATCCCCAACGGTTATTAAAATGAATCATTCTATTTTCAGGATTCGAAGTGTATGGCCCCGAATATTTCTACCCGATACAATATCCCGATAACGGCGTGTACTTCAAAATTGGAGTATTGAAGAACTTAACTAATAAAACTTTTGGTCACCATATCTGGAACCGGATTTCCCGCGATAAGGAAGTAGAGACAGGTTCCCCGTACGCTAGGTTAGCTGAAGAGTTTTGTCCTACGATATACGACGTGTTTGAACAAGAATTTGGGGCTTTTTAACATAGACAAAACTCCGACTGAACAGAACCGCCCGCCGCGCCGATGTTGTGTTGTGTACCAGCTTTATACATACTGAAATTGGGTAGATGACACCACTAATCAATTGACGTACTTTTTATGAGCTGTCAAAACGCAATTCCCCCATAGATTTTGTATGACAATACTCAAATATGACGTCACTTTTTTGACATCTCAATTCACTAACTATTTATTGATTTAAAAGCAAATAAAAATCGAATTTTATAGTTATTTAAAAATTCATCGTGTTTTCGGGGCTAAATTAAACTGCTTTTTTTTGTGAAGTTGTTTTTGGAATTATTATTTAATGTTGTCATCTACCCAATTGTAATGGATTTTGATGTTTTCCCGCGACATAACGATCTACCCACAGCAAGCTGTCGAACATAGAGTTAAGTTTTAAAATAACATTGTTCACTTTCGAGTTTTATTTATATACATTGATAAACTACCATTTCTCATTTTAAGAAAAAAAGAAACAATCTTATTTATTGTAGGTAATACCAAGAGGGGCCTGCGACTATCTTAAACAGTACCATTTTATTATATTTTGTAATTTCAGTTGTAGGATTTTCAACTCTCGGCGTCAAGGCTATATACCTAATAATTCATGATGTACCTATGCAGCCATTTAATTCTAATAGATATACTTACTTATGTTACCTAAGAATTTACTCTCCATGCAGGAATATCGCAATGTACCTACATTTATATTTGCAAAAAAAACCCCCGACACAAAATCCTAAGTTCCCTTTAAAAAGTAAAAAAATAAAATACGTCGCGTTGGGGGACCGATGTTGCATTTAGGGTACGACCGTCCAGAGCGGTCCCCCAACGCGACGTATTTTATTTTTTTACTTTTTAAGGGGAACTTAGGATTTTGTGTCGGGGGTTTTTTTAAATTTTTAATTAAAATTTTTATTTTGTACTTTTTATAGGTACATACTTATTATAATGTCGATTTTGTTAAGCTGTAAATACATAGGTTCCTAATAATTTAATAACCCACATGACAAATCATTTTTAGTTTTTCTTCCCCACTTTCACACCCATAACTTTTAAACGACTCAACCGATTTTCATCAAACATATCTAAGAACACTCGCATATAAGTCATCTTTCATACAAAAAAAACTAAATTGTAATCGCTTCATCCGTTCGGGAGCTATGATGCCACAGACAGACAGACAGACCGACAGACAGACAGACAGGTCAAACTTATAACACCCCTCTTTTTGCGTCGGGGGTTAAAAAGGCTATAAAAGCCTCACTTACATATGTCACATCAAAACATAACATTACATTATGTACCTTACCTTATTCTAGGTAAAAGATACCGATACCAGTACAATGGTTTTGTTTTAAAATTGGTTGGGTGATACATTTTATGTCGACATTAAAAGTGAGCCCCGTGAGTGATTGCCCCGTTGGTCTCGTGGTGGCAAGTGCGACTGCTGTGCAAGGGGTCCTGGGTTCGATTCCCAGGTCGAGCAAAAAGTGTTGTTGGGTATTTCTATGAAATTCTCAGTAGCAGCTCGGAGTTTGGATTTGTGCCCGATTAATGGCAATAGGCTCGCCCCCTATTACATGAGACCTAAATATACCGGCGAACTGTGGGTGTAAATTGGTACACCTCTGCCTAACCCTTCAGGGAATACAGGCGTGATGGTATATTTATTTTATTTTTATTATTAAAAGTGAGTGATTTCAATTATATAATTTTATAGTTTTCATTTGAAACCGCTGGAAGACTTTATACTTCTGAATAGGGTGAATTATTATAAAATTTTACATGGAGCGGCTGCCTATCTTTCTTCCACAACCCAGTTACTGGGTAACACGATACCCCATACCCCTTGTTAAGACCGTCTGGCCAAATATTAACATTGTTTGTTTATAACGGAATCGTTTAGTTAGATGCAGGACATTTCTGGACATCCTAATGCCGATAGAAACAGTATATACTTTTCTTCGTATTTTTTTCTACATCTAATTTATTGTCGAAAAACTGAAGAATACTTCTTCTTTTTTATCGTGTGGGCAGTAAGGTCTAAATGACCCCAGACACCCTAGTGTCAGAGAGTCTAAACCGCCTCAAGGGCCACTGACATGATTACCGATGTCAGTGATGTCCAAGATAAACTACTACTTCTAGAATACTTTAACTATATAATAATAGAGAATACAAAAACTAGAGACGTATAATGGCGGGTTCACACGATACAGACTTAACACAGACTTCTATTGAATTTTGTCTGTACAACAAATCAGTACAGACAAATGTCGGTGTACCAGAAAAGTCGGAAGTCTGCGTACACGATTGTCGGAGTAAAACTCATGATTATTGAATTACTTAATTTATTAATTAAAATCGAAGTCTGAACTGATGAAAAGTTTGCACAGACATTTGGTAAAGACCTCTGAGTAAAAATTTTTTACTCAGACTTTATAGTCTGTGCAGATATCTGTACATACAAAAGTCTGTATCGTGTGGACCCACCATAAACGAGTGGTACAATTATTCTTCTTTTAGTACAAGAATATGGTTCCGTCGGAGTGATTCTCAACCTTGATTGTCGGAGGCGGAGGGTCTCTCTCCAAGAGGTATGCTCTCAATTGAATGAGAACAACGTTGAGCACATAACAGAGGCATGCGGCTATCAATAACCTGTAAATAAAAACATAATAATAACATAATATGTAAACTGTCACATAAACTTAGTGGTCCTAAAGTCCTAAGCGCGACTGTTACGCTAGAGGTCTTGGGTTCGATTCCCAGGTCCAGCAAAGTGTTATGGGGTTTTTCTATGAAATTGTCCAAAGCAGCTCAGAGTTAGAATTTGTGCCCGATTAATGGCAATAGACACACATGGAATACATGGGACCTAAACATACCGGCGAACTATGGGTTGTACATTGATACACCTCTGTCTAACCCTTCGGAGAATACAGGCGTGATGGTATGTATATTAATAATACCGGCCTATCATTGTCCCATACATATATACATAAACTCACGCCTTTTTCCCATGGGAGTAGGCAGAAAACACAAAAAGCCACTTGCTACGATCCTTACATACTTTCGCCTCGTCCACGATCAAACATCAGGTCATACAAGCACGCCGGTTATGAGTACTGCGCATCTAACCTTTCTGAAGAACCTTACCCATAAGGTCAGGGTAGGTCTTTCTAGGGCGTCGTCCCGGCGTTACCACTCAAATCTGCCATATAAATCCCTTTTGTCAGACGCCTCTCACTCTTAATTAATAATAAGTCTAAAATCACTAATCCGTCTTGAGCAAGAATCAATCAGTCAATTGAATTCAATCAATTGATCAATGCTAATTAATAATTTCTTCTTTGTATGCAAAGAGGCCTTTGCTCTGCAGTAGGACACTAATTAGCCGAAAATATTATTTAATATTCTTACCAATAAGAGTAACCAAGTCCGGGTCCCGCTGTGAATAGACCGGTCGCTATGTATGAGATGGCGAGGTGGTCGTTCAGCCCTGATGTCAGCCAGTATATGCCGAAAGTGAGCATCACTGCGACTCCTACTAACGCAGTCGCCACGTTTGTCCACAGACATCCTGAAATAAGAAAGAAAAAAAGAAAGAAAGAAAGAAAAAATGTTTATTGGCACAGACCATGTAGGTTTACAAAAATATTAAAAACGGCTATTTAATAAAAAAAACAACTAAATATCCGTACTAATATTATAAATGCGAAAGTAACTCTGTCTGTCTGCCTGTCTGTCTGTCTGTCTGTCTGTCTGTCTGTCTCTTCTTCACGTCTAAACTACTGAACCGATTTCAATGAAATTTGGTACAGATATAGTCTGGGACCCCAGAAAAAGACATAGGATAGTTTTCATCCCGGAAATCCCCCGGGAACGGGATTTATTAATCCACGCGGACGAAGTCGCGGGCAAAAGCTAGTAAGGTAATAAGGTACACAAGCCGTCAATTACAATATCTATTTAAACCATCGTCGATGAATGACAAGCCCTTAGCAGAAAAACCGTATCTTAAGTGATCAAACCGTTTTGGAGATAAATGGGGACATCATGTTCCAGAGGTTACCGCGTTTAGACAAACACACAAACAAGTAAAGATACTTTTCAGCTTTATTTGCATAGATAAGTTGTATCTACTATGAGAGAAGATTATTTATTTATTTATTAAAACTTTATGCACAACTGTAAAAATACACCGTACAAAGGCGGACTTAATGCCTCAGACATTTTTTACCAGTCTACCTTAGGGTGATGCAGAGACAAAACGTAGGAGGTGCAAGAAAAAGGGAACAGAAACAGAAAATTATGAAATAATAATAACAAAATACTTAACAAACACAATTATAATACATAACAATTACATACATAATAATTATTATTATTATGTATGTATTGCTAACAAAACTTACCGGGCAATCCAAAAACTGGTTCAGTTGGGTTCTTAGTCGCATTCAAGATGGCGAGCCCAGCTGACGTCACTCCCAGTATTAGCTGTATGATGAGCAGAGCTATGAAGCACACGTAGAACACAAATGAAATCACTGGAGGATTGGGTACTGAAATAAAAACAATACTAAATGTTATTGTCTTGAATTAACTTTACATATAAAAGAATATAACAGAATAGAGTGGATCAACATAGAGCAGAATAGATTAGAACAAAGTAAAGTAAATTAGAGTAGAATATAGTAGAGTAGAGTAGAATAGAGCAAATAGATTAGAACAGAGTAAAATAAAGTAGAGATAATTACAGTAGATAAGAATAAAGTGTAATGTAAAATGTAATACTCCAGGCCGATTCCGGCCACGGCGGCTAACCTTAATGCAGACTAGCCACGTACGCAGGAGATATTATAGTGCACAAGTGTGTGGGCAAACACAGGTGCACTCCCTCTTCCCTAACTCTCATAGCCCGATGGGACGGCAATCCGACACGACCGGAGAGAGATCAGGCGCAGGACCAACGGCTTTACGTGCTTTCCGAGGCACGAGGGTGTTACACCACCAACTTCCAAACTCCGGGCTGCTACTGAGAAATTCCTAATGGAAAAACCCAATAACACTTTTTGCCTGACCTGGGAATCGAACCCGGGACCCCTTGCTCAGCATTCGCGCTTGCAACCACGAGACCAACGGGGCAGTCCCCCAATAAAGATCCAAGATAGATAGACCAAGAATAAAGTAGAGTGGAGTAGAGTAGAATACAATATAATCCATTTCCATAACCATTAAATGGGTTAAATCCACATTAAATCTCACATTTGATGTAACAAACTTGTCTGAAGGTTTTCGGTAATTGGAACTAACAGAATCCTTGTAAAAACTGCAGTAGTAGTAAAGGTCTTTTTGAAGAAGCTGGACCCGACGCACTATCACCATACCTATTTCTGTTGCAGCGTTGCTGTGTTCCGGTTTGAAAGGTATGGGTGCCGGTGTAATTACAGGAACATTAGACATTTCAACTTTGTCTCTGGGAATGCAACGCATTTGCAAGGCCTCTGGTATTACAGACACCCTAACGATTGGTGCCATAAAAGTACAGGATGCAATTTTTTCGAATTTTAGTCGGTTCAATTTCTGGGTGTGGCAAGCGTATTTTCAAAATTATTTAAATGCAGTTTTGTTTCTTTTTAAAAATAAAAGGAATGTTTCCTTTGAGTAAAATTTGCTAACTTAAGTATTTAGAGTACTTTCCCTCCAGGTAGCATGATAAAATTCCACCCTGTATAGGCAGCGGTGACCACTTAACAGAGGCCTTAAAAATGCCTTTCGTATTGCAGATGTCTATAAGCAGAGGTGACCACTTAACAACAGGCGGGCCGTCGGCTTGTTTGCCATCCAAACATTGCACATTTTTTGTTCAAATAAGGAGCTAAAATAAAACACAAACTCATACATACACGGGTCGCTTATATCAATGCTAGTGGTGCTGAGGCAAGCGGGGTTTGGTCGCCATCCCTGAGCCAACGCTCGTACCTGAAATCGTGTTATATTTTATTAAATAACCACTCTACAGGGAAATTGTTTGCTGAAGAAGGCTTGGTATTTTCCTTCGGTTATTTTAAAAATACTTAGGTGGTTTTCGATATTTTCTGTATAAGAGATAGTAACTTTATTTCTTTAGACACACATTTTTAAATATTGAGAACCTTGAACCTTAAAATAAGATAACATGAATAAAGAGGTTATTTCAATATTATAAAGAAGTTAAATTGCCGGTTTGTTTGCAAGGGGATAATCTCTGAAAGCTGACCCGATTACATTAGTCTTTGTGTGATTAAATTACAAAAAATTTAATTAAATTAAAAAGTGATTAAATGTACAAAATGTTATAAACAAAATCATGATCTATTAATTCTTTGATTTTTATATATTATCTTTATAATGTATGTAGCCTGTGGGATAACGTAGCTTCCACTCAGCAAATGAATTTTCAGAATCGGTTCAGTAATTCCAGATATTAGCACGTTCAAACCAAAAAACCAACAAACTCTTCAGTTTTATAATCTTTGCGTAGTATAAAACAAAGTTGCTTCCCGTCGTCTGTCCTTTGTATGCTTAGATCTTTTAAACTCCGCAACGGATTTTAATGCAACCCTCATTAATAGATAGAGCGATTCAAGGCTAAGATTTATACGCACAGAACTTCACCCTACGACCAACGGGAGCGAAGCAGTAACCTAAGACGTAATTGAACCGGGGTGGCACAGGCACTATACCTAGTTATATAAACATAGTCAAGTTATTACCTCAGTCTCTCTAGCGTTGTCATTCAGTTTGCAGCTCACAGCACATGCATTCACATCCGGCACACATGTCACTGAAATAATACAAGTCAACTCTGAGAATATTGCGCTGGTATTCATGAAATGGATAAGCAGAAGTTTACTCAAATCTGGAACACTTATTTCGCCAGTTAGATACGTTTAACCCCGGTTTTACGAACGAAACATTGATGTGACACAATGTCAAAAGCGCGTACGGTTCAACCTACACTTTGCCCGACCTGGGAACCAAACCCAGAACGTCATGACCCTGCGACCATGACACCAATGGGGTCAAGAAGAACCATCACTCACGATTTAAGATGGGTCACGAGTTTGAGTGGTTTATTGATTTTGAGACTCGTTTAACAGATTTAACTGTCTTAGATCCCGCATTAATCAGAAAATAACAGCGGAGAAGTACGAAAAAAGATAATTCTCAATTCCCTCCAAACAAGCAGGAGACAGAACTAAACTAAAACAAAAATAAAACACAAACACCGCTGGTTTCAGGGCCTCAATAAAACGCGACGCTCTCTCCAGCCAAAGTTATTAGTTTTGCAATTTTACTCGAAAATGTATTGTTACGAGCACCGTGAATTTTGATCAAAATGATTTATTAATAAAACCTCTGAACTCTTGAAGTTTGTAAAGGTATTATTTTGTTAACCCTTTTAGAGGT
This sequence comes from Caradrina clavipalpis, assembly GCA_932526535.1. Classification (NCBI taxonomy): domain Eukaryota; kingdom Metazoa; phylum Arthropoda; class Insecta; order Lepidoptera; family Noctuidae; genus Caradrina; species Caradrina clavipalpis. Next base: position 9,451,727 of record OW052110.1, read on the forward strand.
AACAGGTATGACCTTTAAGCCCTCAAGGCTTGTAAAGACTTGTTTTTGAACTTCAGAAACCTTGGGCACAAACTTTTTGAACTAAGTTCATAATAATATTGTTGTATCGCGATGTGTGACAACACGTGCTAGAATAATACCAGTTCAGGTAAGCTCATTAGACAAGACGGTTCCAACACAGTGAGTAATGTGCCATTCAAATTAGGGCTTTAAGTCGTGTGCGTTAAAATAGTTTTTGCAATGACAAGATTAAAAGGTGACGGCTTGCGGGCGGCGAATAGTGAACAAAATATTTTTTTCGGGGTAGCAAGGAAATTTGTAAAAGCGAACCGGTGGAATTTGAATGAGGAGCCACAGGCAAAACTGAGTATAGATGGCGCCAGGAGCAACTGTACCGTGTTTAATTGTCAAGACAAGATTGTGATTGATTTTTCGTTAATATTCTAAGTTAAATTCATTTAAAATGTACTCTTTTCTGACTGTCCCTCAACTTAAAGATGAGTTACGTAAGAGGAATGCGACAACTGCCGGTGAAAAGGCCGATTTCATTGAAAGGTAAAGACTTAAAATGGTTGAAGTTATAATTGATTTGTAAGGTTTTTTTTTTTGTTTCTATGGACTAACTATCCTATTTTATTTGTAGATTAGAATCATATGACAGGAATCAAAATTTTGGGACCGATTGCGACATCCACGAGGACTCCGTGTACCAGTGTCCACCTACAAACACATTCATAGATATAAATGCAGATACTCTTCTACCAATGATCTAAAGAGAGGTCATACAGGATACCTATATTCAAATAATAAATGTTTAAGAAGCTGTTTTCTATATACATAAGATAGTAGATAATGTAAGAAATATATTTGTTGAATTAAGAACTTAGGTTCGTCAATTACTGACTGATAGTAGAATATTATAAGTAGAACCACTGCGATGACTCACCTGTATACTTGCTTTTCCCATGATAATCGTCTTCAGTAAAATGCGCAGCACACAAGCGTGCAGTATTACTTGCCTTAAAGTTTTTAATACGTAACGCCGATTCCCATTGTTTTCTGCGTTTATTAATCTTAGGAAACAAATGTACTCCTCTATTTTTACAATTTAACGCACTACACTGAGGCATCTTTCTCAAGATTAGGGAAAAAATAAATAATAATATTTACTTAATGCAAAAAACCATACGATTTGACAACTGTTATGTCAAAACAGGGTACAGTTGCTTATGCGCCCTCGGTCGTGATAAAAAGTTAGTGCTCCTCCTCATTGGTTGTGCCTCTTTAGCAATCAGAGTTTTAATACAACATGGTAATTTATATTATATTATATTCTAAAAATAGGTACAAAAATTACTTTAAAAAAGAAACGGTAAAGAAGTTACTGAATGCGGGTAACGCAGGACCAGTCTTTGTGGTTATATCTTTTGGCTCCTCTAGCCTACGTCTATATATATATATATATAATAATGATAAAATATAATATAATCATGTTTTATTATTGCAGTAACAACAACAGAATTCACGAAATTTACCGATAAATGAGTGAACAATATTCTGCGGTAAATTGTATTAAAATAAACTGGGAACGAAGCATTGACCCGACCTAATTAAACCATTAAATCATACTTAATTAATATCATAAATCTGTGTACGTTGGTGGAGAATCAAAATATTATATTAAAATTATTATAAAACTGTTATTGTCGATGTATTACCGAGGCCTACATTTAATTACCGTCAGAATATTTTCAGGCAGCATTTTTATTAAACTCTAAAAGTCTTTAGGCTTTTTTAATGACGGGAAGTTATCAAATGATTTATTCCGCTGTGGGTGGAGCGGAAGGGAGTGTCAGAGTCTTACTGACTAAAAGCCATCCGTGTACCACCTAATGCCCTTTGCTTTCCAGGGCGGCGGAGACTCTTTCGAATAAATTCCGCAACAAGGCTTTCATGAAATAAGTATCAAATATAATTATTTCTTTAAGGGCACTTTTAATTCATTGGCATCTTTTAGGGAGTGAAAGTACTATTTAACAACCTACACATACATACGTACATAAACTCACGCCTTTTTCCCATGGGGGTAGGCAGAAACCACGGACCGCCACTTGCTACGATCCTTACACACAACAACCAACAATAACCACCAACAACCACCCAACCCAACCACCAACAACCAACCAACAACTAACAACCAACCAACAACAACCAAACAACAAACACAACCAACCAGTTGCCACCGCCAACCAGGTTGTTGTTTTAACAACCTTTAAATTCGAAACCAATCCAGGGCAAACTTGCAAATTTTCCCAACTAAACGGCTAACCCGACCCCGTTGCCTCGTTCGCATCGTCTCATATAAGACTGCTGAACGTGGGGTCCTGGGTTCGGTCCCAAGTCGGAGTAACTGTTATTGAGGTGTATGGTATGATACTCCCTTGTCTCGGAAAGCACCTGATCCCCAGTCGTGCCGCGTTGCCGTCCCATCGGACTACGAGAGTGAGAGAAGAGGGTTCCTACCTATGTTTGCGCATACACTAGTGGATTATAATATTATTACCTTGGGCGTACTCTTTATTATGATTGACAGCCGTGACGTAGGATAATACTATACTATACACACGAAAACTTTTGTGATAGTTTGTTAAAAGTTCATATTAACATTTCGTTCGAGAAAAGGGGGAAATATCGCACTTGGATCGTTAAAAAAAAGGGATACACACGCAGAGGTGTACCAATCAGCCACACCAACCAACCAGCGCTGCGGTTCCGTCCGTGTCTCGTGCACGGGCCACGGCTTTATGCTGAGCGTCTGCCTTTTCGCGCGGTAGTGGCGCATAATAGACGATTGCTTTTGTTATTTTTTATTTTATTTTTATTTTTGTGCGTCGCTTTCGCAAGAATAAATGTTTTTTCTTTCTTTCTTTCTTTTTTTCTTTCAATCATAAGGGATCCTCCTAAAAGAGGTACTTACTGTAAAGCGTGTTGGTCTGTGTGCCCAATCCTCGTAGTATGAACTCTCCTCTGAACAGACCATATCTGAAGTTACTTACGCTGCCTTGAATATCTGTAGGTGTAGCTGTAGATGTTACCTGGAACAATGCTATAGAATATTAACTTCAAATTATCTTACTAACTGCCCTGTTAGTCTCGTGGTCGCAAGTGCGACTGCTGTGCAAGGGGTCCTGGGTTCGATTCCCAGGTCGAGCAAAAAGTGTTATTGGGTTTTTCTATGAAATTCTCAGTAGCAGCTCGGAGTTTGGATTTGTGCCCGGTTATTGGCAATAGGCTCGCCCCCTATTACATGGGACCTAAATATACCGGCGAACTGTGGGTGTACATTGGTACACCTCTGCCTAACCCTTCGGGGAATACAGGTGTGATGGTATAAATTATCTTACACATGTTTTAACCCTAACTGCTTCATTATAGCTTAGTGGTTCTAAGCGCAACTGCTACGCTAGAGATCTTGAGTTTGTAGCGACATCTGTCGCTCAACAAGCGAACTACTACGACAAAACTGACGTTGCCTAGACCGCGCTACCAAAGTTCACAGCGACGCTAGCATGTACAATATCCCGACAGGCAGTAGCTCACTAGACACAACACGACTTAATGTTTTGGTTACTTTGTTTACGATTTGTTGCAAACACGTTACAAAATTCACGTTTCTATATTTATTTTAGGCTAATAACATTTCAAGTAGATATGGCTATTTTATCTATTGATATGACTTTTATTATAATAGACAATAAAGGTTATAATCGTAATTTTTTGATAATTATTTAAATGATTGTTTTCCTTAAGATTTACAGTAGCAAGGTCAAATTCCTATCTTTTAAAGATTCAGGGCCAAGGCCTTCTTCCTATAGTTACGCACACCTCTTTTTCTGTAGCCCTTTTGTTTTTTTCTCGCCATTAGCAATATTACTCATCTATGGCACCTTTTGATTGTATGTATGTAGGTAACGTCTGTAAGATCCCCCACCGGTTGTCCCTTTGGTCATTTAGTCACAAGCGCGACTGCAGTTCGTGGGGTCTTGGCTTCGATTCCCAGGTCGGGCAAAATGGTATTAGGGTAATACGGTAATACCGTTATTAATTGACGTCTTCTACCTATAAACTGCATTTTAGCTTCATAAGTCAACTATTTTTCGAGATTTGGTATTTATTTAGCGCAAATAGTTCAGTGTTCTGGAAGCCGACCCCAACATAGTTGGGAAAAAGTTATGCAAATGATGATATTGTTTATTCAGTGAGTGAAAAGGTATATGAATAACCTTTTCCCTTTTATGTACCTACTAGCTTTGGCCCGCGACTTCGTCCGCGTGGATTAATAATTCCTGTTCCCGGGGCATTTCCGGGATGAAAACTATCCTATGTCCTTTCTCGGGTCCCAGACTATATTTGTACCAAATTTCATTAAAATCGGTTCAGTGGTTTAGGCGTGAAGAAGAGACAGACAGACAGACAGAGTTACCTTTGCATTTATAATATTAGTAAGGATGTATATAGATGTCTAGGTACCCACAAGAGGGCCGGTAATCCCATCAATCAGACACAAATTGAGACCCAGAGGAACCACATCTACTACTAAGAATTTCCTAACGGAAAAACACCTAAACATTAAAAAACATTTACAATAAGAATCTTTCAGATAATTTAAATTGACTTAAATTGTAATGCATGATTATATTATTGATCTAAGTGACGATATTGCTAAACAACCGGATGTACCTAGGTAGGTACCTATTTATATCCGTTAGTCACGTCCAGTCAATGACAAAAGTCATTTAACATTTCAGATGTTGTATTCCTTATTACTATTTTAGAATGGATGATCCAACCGCTTAGTTCATCTAGTTAGACCACCAATTTTTTTTTCGTTATTGTTTTATGCTTTATAACAACTATCGGTTCAATGACCCCCGGACGACAACCTTTCAAGCCATCAACCTAATCGTTTAAACTAGACTTCCTTATCTAACTCAAGTTTATGATTGAACTATTGTTTGTTTTCAATATTTGCTTGCTTTGTGGTGAAATATTATATGTTTCGTAGTTACCGCATTTACAGCAAACAAATATTTTGACTTTGACTTTGAAACCTTTTTTGACATTTTATGGTATCTACACAGATTGCCCACCAGAAGACCAATTCTACAAATAATTGGAAATCTCATCGCATTTAATGACAATATTTTGTTAAATTAGAGACAACTGTTGACATATTAAGACTAAGAATAGATCGCGATTGTACTTAAAAGTTAATAGAATTGCCCTCCTACTGTTAGGTACCGTTACTAGACATCTACTATAACAAAAACCTCGTAGAGACACTGCCATCCCAGAGACAACCCCACTACTAGTTTTGAAATTCATCTCATGTAGGTACTATAATTGCAATCCCAGATACCCTTCAAACCGGCAGAAATAGGCATGGTAGTAGTACTTTACTCCTGTTTCTGCCTACTACTAGGTACTACCTATAGATATTACGAACAGCCCAAAGTATTTCATATTCATTTATTTGCAAAGTAATGACGCTAATGATGATGTTTGCCTATTATAGTTCCACTGCACGGCAAATACCACTTTTTTTAAAGAAGAGGCACAAGCATTGATCAACACGCTTGCTCAAGGCGGATAGGTGATTTCAGAGTAAGGATTATTTAAATAAGTAATAGTCAACTTACCCAACTATCACTAGAAAGGGCAACAACAATCAGTAAAACACCAAGCACACTCGATAGAAACGCACCAAAAATATAACCGCGTCGGGTGACCGCCATTTTGACCAGAACACAATATACTAAAATTAGTTTTATTTCTATCAATAATTATCACTGATAATGGATTATCGTTTGATAATATTTTGGCCCGATTTCGCCAGTCGTTATCTTTTTAACTCGAGGTTAGTTGCTAACACGGGTCTATTATGTATTACTTTTTGTTAGGTATTTCTTAATAATTGTGCCAGGGATCCCGGGAACGTACGCCCTATCCGTGATCCCCACGTAGCCAAGCGGACGGAGTTACGGGCAAAGGCTAGTCTTAAACAGTTGCTAGGTAGTTGCTCGTTCCAAAAATGTAGGTAAATCTCTATGGAGAAGAGCGAACGAGCAAAAACTCAACGGACGCTCTTTTCAATTTGGTTTTTACAAAATCCTGGTTACGATATTCTTGTTGCTTGTTTAAGTGAAAACAATGAACATGACTATAAAACAAATAATAATAAAGATGAACCATGACAGTTAATCTTCATTATAACCTCGTGTTAGCAATTATTTTTTTGGTGCAAGTGGACTTCGTGAATATTTTCCCTTGTGACTCAGTAGGTTGGCCGTGTTTTAATAATGCATTGTTGGATTATCTAATCTTCGATCTTATTAATTTATCGTAGTCCAGTGTTGAACGTAGGCCTCAGTCGGTTTTCAATGTCTATTGTTCCTGTCGCCTTCTTCAGTTTATGAAGAAAAAATACAATAGAAAGCTACAATATTTTCGAGTGTCATGGGATATTTTATTTGAGTTCAATGTAGATGAAAACGCGGGGTTAAGCTAGTTTAAAAAAAATACAAGTTAAATAAAAGATAAAAAAAATAGTCTTTCATATGTGCGGTTTTTTTTAGTAGGTAATTTAGTATCTATACTAATATTATAAAGCTAAAGAGTTTGTTTGTTTGAACGCGCTAATCTCAGGGACTACTGGTTGGAATTGGAAAATTCTTTTAGTGTTGGATAGTCGATTTCTTGAGGAAGGCTATAGGCTATGTAACATCACGCTACGACCAACAGGTGCTGAGCAGCGAGGGTGAAACCGCGGGGAACAGCTAGTCAGTAATAAACCACTTTTCCATTAGTTGTTCAATACTTTTTTATATTTTTTTTTTTTGCATTTTGTAACTGAAATTACAACTGTTTAATTCGTAGCTGACGAGTGCCCATAAAATAAGTATCAAAGTATATATCTTTCTTAAAAAAATACTAAATTTGTTATTACTAAACCCTATCACATAAAAATACAAATTATTTAAGTTAGTCAAAATTAACGCACTGTTAAAAAACCTTTTCCTATATAAAAAACGAATGAATTAATATATATATACCATCACGCCTGTATTCCCCGAAGGGTTAGGCAGAGGTGTACCAATGTATACCCACAGTTCGCCGGTATATTTTGGTCCCATGTAATAGGGGGCGAGCCTATTGCCATTTACCGGGCACAAATCCAAATTCCGAGTTGTTACTGAGAATTTCATAGAAAAACCCAATAACACTTTTTGCTCGACCTGGGAATCGAACCCAAGACCTCTAGCGTAGCAGTCGCGCTTAGGACCACTAGGCCAACGAGGCAGTTGAACGAATGAATTAAATCTAATGTTAAAGTATTTAAATGATTTGTCCAAATTAATTCAAACAAGTGACAGTTACTTGGGGTCGCGTCCGACCGAGGAGATGGCGGGGCGAACTGGATAGATTCCTTCATTCCTTCTTGGAAGGAGTGGAGAGAGGGAGGCCTTTAGGAGTTTCCTAGGAGTGGACCAGAAAAGGGTAATAAATAGAGAATGAAACAAACAAAAACGTTACACTATTTATTTATAACTTGCTGAAGCTTCGAGTTAAAAATATAATTATAATTTCAATTACATAATTTCATAAAATATACATATTGTACAACATTATCATACAGTTTTACAGTGAAATAAGACACTAGAGAACAATGACGTCAGATTGACGTCTCTCACGATTGCCATCCAAAGGAAATAGAACTTTGTCTTAGAGTGATTAAGGATTATAATTACTTGAAAAATACATTGTGTATGTGTACAATAAACGTATTCATTTGGTTTGAAAATAACTTTTATATCAATAATCGATCAATAGATTTCTACTATAAATCAATTTACATGCAAACTTGATTAAAATAATAATTTTTAATTAAGTTTATTCATCGTTTATTAGAAAAAGAGTTCTTCATAGTGTATTGGTATTAAAATACACACAAGAAAATATCACCGTAAATAAAACAATTTATTTTTATTTTTGAGGTGCATACAATCATCACAGTACTGCATTCACAAATTCGTTCCCAATTTATGAGATAACGGAAAAATAACTTCTATTGCTTATAACATAAAGTTTAGTTTCCACCACTTATAACTTTTTCAAAAGTACTGCGCATTCAGAAACCAACTTTATTCGCACATCATAAAGTTGACTTTTGCTTTTCTGAAAATAACATGTTTGGAAGCAAAAATATTGCAGAAACTACATAATTTTATTGTGGTGTTAAATAGTAATTTTTAAAATTTTATTATTGCAATAATTTTTCTCTACCGATTTTCAAAATATCTTCTCTTAATAATGAAATATTATATTAGTTTAAGAATTAATAAATTAAACTACATCGAAAAATATAAGCGCGATTATTTTTACATATTAATATTGTTATATTAAGTAATAATATTTGCATAATGAAAGAACGTTGTTCGTTTAATTTGTACTATATACTATTCATTATATATTATTGCTATTTCACAATTAATGTCGATAGCGCCTCGTCCAATATTCTTGTTAAAAGTATCGATACTCAAATGTAGAATATTTTCTTTACTAAAACCAGGGGTTTCCAAACTTTTTCTGTTCGCGGCGCACTTATAGATTTAGTACTTTGATTTTTCTCGATCCTCAACGCACCAAGGCGCAGCGGCGTATTCTTTGGAACCTCTGGCTTAAACAGTACATATTAAATCGTTTGCTAGTAAACAGATTCAAATCTCAGATCAACCACTTAAATGAAATTACAGTAAAAGTAGACGCAATACAAAAGGCATCAAATACTGATATAAAAACGAAGCTTATTCAAATACATCAATTGTTTCATACATTTCAACCTTGTAGGTATTATTGCACAATTGTATGGAACAGCTAATTTATTTAATAAACGACGAAAAATATTTTAAATTACTCCATAAGATATTTTAAATAATGTCTTCTATCTTTTAAATTCTAGTTTTTGTAGTTAGATACTTGTGTATTTCTATATTTGCATGCCGTATGGTAGGATATGGTTAATGGACACTATTATATGTATTAGACCTTTTCCTTTGTACCTATATTCGCAAATTAATAAATGATTATGATTATTAAGTTTAAAAGCTCTAAGGTCTAAGATCAGAGAGTCATAGAAATCCATAGTAAAAGTATGTGTCGCGATGACCCTTTCTCTATTTCAATATAACTGTACTTTAGCTTTAAGACCGTCTTCACACCAGCGTAGGCGTTTGATGAACGTATGCGCAGCGCAGACGTCTTTAAAGCATAGCAATTTATGTCGTATTTCTATAACGATACGTTTGAATGTCCATTGGTAAAAAAATAAATCTCTTGCCATGCCGACCCGGTCTGTGTAGCCCTTAAAACTTATGTAATATCTGTATATTATGGTGTGCAAATAAATAATTATGAATATCGATACTTTTATTCTTTCTACTAGTCTACAATAGCATACAGCTAGAGAACCCTAAGATTAATCTAGCATAGACAATCAAAAAGTCTAATGAACGAGACGCTTTATACTCAAAGTATTTATTGGTTCCGATTCCTATGTCCACAAACCAAACTAAAATTAGAGAATGTACATCTCTTTCTAACAATCAACTAAAGAAAAGGACAGTAATAGATGAGAACTGAGACAGAAATACATTTTGAGATTCGTTTTGAGAATCACTAGCACACTAACCTCCTTGCATTTGGCGAAGATTTAAATTTTTTAAGAAAATATTACATTATATCAACTAAAATGTACAGCTTGTATTAATTTCCGTCCCTTTCTTATATTATTAGAGAGAAAGATATACAGGAAAAGTTTTTAACCAGTGCGTAAATTTTTTTTGGTAGTTCAGTGTCAGTAATAGAACAAATTTGCGTGTCTAGTTAAAAAAAAAAAATTCATCCTTATCCGAGTTTGAAATAAGCAAAACATGGACATAATCTATTCGCCATACTATCAATGACAACTCTTGGCCGCCGCCCGGGCGCATGGCTGGGGTGAGGGGGTGGGGAATGCGCTAGCGCCGAGTGACAATAAAATATGGTTTTTAAGTAAACATGTTTCGTAAGCGATAACTTTTTTTTTAGTACTAAGCCATATCAAAATAAAATACACGTGTTTAATAAAACGTGTTGAAGTTTATTATGGCAAAATTTACGCACTGGTTAAAATTTTTTCCTGTATAAATAATCTAAATTAAGTTTAGTTTGTGCACAACAGAATCAGCGCCATAGGTTTTTTTTTAACTTTTTAAGTAGTGATGAAGACATTTTCATACTTGTTCTGACTCTCAAACGATTTCAAATTACAATGTTGTCCTTTTAGGTTAAGAAGAGTATCAAGCAATATACTTTCTATAATATTTCCTTACCTATCACCTTTCTGTTATAAACTAAGCAGGCAGGCATTACGCAGTTGTAGTAATATAGAATGATAATATTTAAATATTTCCAATCGAATTTTGGCATCCAAACCCAAAGAAGACTAGCTAAGTACGCAAAAGATTATATAGTGTACTGTAAAAATTCTCCAGGCCGATTCCGGCCACGGCGGCTAACCTTAATGCAGACTAGCCACGTACGCAGGAGATATTATAGTGCACAAGTGTGTGCGCAAACACAGGTGCACTCCCTTTTCCCTAACTCTCATAGCCCGATGGGACGGCAATCCGACACGACCGGAAAGAGATCAGGCGCAGGACCAACGGCTTTACGTGATTTCCGAGGCACGGGGTGTCACACCACCAACTTCCAAACTCCGGGCTGCTACTGAGAAATTCCTAATGGAAAAACCCAATAACATTTTTTGCCCGACCTGGGAATTGAACCCGGGACCCCTTGCTCAGCAGTCGCGCTTGCGACCACGAGACCAACGGGGCAGTAGTGTGTGCGCAAACACAAGTGCACTCCCTCTTCCCTCACTCTCGTGGTCCGATGGGACAGTATTCTGACACGATCGGGAAGATCACATCCAGGGCCAACAGCGACACGTGAATTCCGAGAAACGGGAGTGTCACATTACCTACTTCGTAACTACGGGCTGCTACTGAGAAATTCGTAATGGTAAAATTCTATAACATTTTGCCTGGTCTGAGCATTGAACTCAAAACACACTCTCAACAGTCGCTTCTCCGACCACTAGTCTGATAATTATAATATAGACATAAAATACAGCCTTTCTGTACCTATTTTTTAGCTATTGTAAGTATTCCAGAGCTATTATAACCCTGCAACTGTTTCACACGCACAAATTATAAACGCATCTCAAATATTAATACAGCCATTTTATGCCTGCCTACTTAGTATAATACAACTCGCACCATAAAAGAAACAGATTAAAAATGGCTGCAAACAAAGGAGTTTATCATGCCATTTCACTCACACAATATAGCGAGCGACAGAGATAACATGATAAACGCCATTTTAATTCATTTCTTTGTTGGCACTAGTTCCTTCTACTTATCCTATAACTTTACGACCAATCTCAAAATTCACAATTAAAAGAAATTCTACAAACTTTGGAATGAAAATTTAGCTTTGAAAGAATTTAGAGAATTAAGTAAACAGAATAAAATTCCCTACGAATACTACCACGCTTGATCTACAAGGAGGCTAAGGATCAGCGCAAAAAGAACAGCTATCAACACTCATTACAACAACCCAGCCGACATCACCTTGTAAAATCCAACCGTTAGCTGCCAGCACGCCCGCCGCCCGCAAGGCGTCATCTTTTTATCTTGTTATTATAAAAAAATATTCTAATACACACGATTTAAAGTTCTAACTTGAATGGCAAATAATTGCTGTGTCGGAGCCGAGCTGTTGTAATGAGCGATGACCTACATGCTAAAGCAGTTTTAATTGATCAATTGATAATGAATTTCAATAAGAACAAATAGAGTTGAAAATTGCATAATTAAACGCCACGTGGAAAATTCTATGGCATATTACTGTTCTGCTTGTACTGATCACAATGGTACCTCAAAGTCTATTTTTGTCTATATCTACACTAACACAGAGGTAAAACTTGTTTGTTTATTTGTCTGTAATCTCAAGAAGTACATATTACAAAAAATATTTCACTGACAGAAACCTATTTTATCACTTTGTGTTTATAAGCTATGTTTTATGATGTACTTGCCTTCTACACGGACGATGTCGCGGCCAGAAGATAGTTATTAAAATAAAAGGCTTCATTTGATAGATAATGGGGGTTAAGGGAGAGTATGTAAAGTAAGTTAAATTAGTGTTTCACTGTTACGTCAAACACGCCCATAGATTTTATATGGTAATAACAAACCGCGGCGTCTTTTTGCCAACATGATTTCGAAGCAACTATTTTCAATCTAATTTCAATTTTTTTATATTGACAGTTTGGCAGACCTCAAGAAAAACTTTGTTGTTATAGTAGTTTTATCTTTGAATTATTAGGTAATGATATCTACACTATCTTGGAAGCGAAACAGTCTTCGAAAACCGGGAAAACGATAGAATCAAGGTACCATTAAAAACCTCCACGTTAAACCTACGCATTCAAGCACAAAGCCAAATCGGCTAAACACTCATTACTATTACACAGTTCCTTCAACCTTTCTATCTGAGATTCCGTAAAATTAGACTTTATTGACACAACACACAACAGCCTTCTATCAGAGAACGACATACCTACATTACTACTCAAGAATTCTTTAAAAATACCCCAATTCTCCGACATATCCCCACTTTTAAAGAATCCTATTCTTAATATGTGGTAGCAGAGTGGGGATACGTTTCTTATGAACTGGTTTGAACAGGCTGAAACCAGTAGTGTTTGTAGGCAGTATGGGAGAAGGTTTGGTGTTACTTTGCCGTTTAACAGGTGGCATAGCGCTTCGAATATCCACCCGGATAGGACTGGGAGCTGGTCTTGAGTTATCGATGTCTGGAACACCTGTGGAAGAATATTGGTACGGTTATTAATTAACCCTTTAACCGCCAAGGTCGGATTAATCCGACAAATATTTTCGTGTCCATTTTGCCAGCGTCGGATAATTACGACCAAATACATCATCTCGTTCATCCGAAAATATTTGTCGGATTAATCCGACCTTGGCGGTACTACTCGTATATAATATTAAGTAGTGCAGTACAATATTGCGCTGAAGATATTGCTGCATCGGGCATTTTTGCGGAAGCGCGAAAAGATGACTTTCATGCCCATTATGCGAAAACAGTGTGCTTCGATGTTGCGGCGAATCTGAGGTAGCCCTAACAGTATTTTAGCTACACTGGCGGACAATTTGAAAAGCGAAAGAAATTTTTTGTTTGTTGTTTATACGCGCTTATTTCTGGAAGTAACAGTTGGATTGGAAAAAAAGCTTTTTTTTGCATATGATTGCCAAATTCATAAGGAAGAGACTATAAAACAACACGCTACGACGAGACTACCACGTGAGTGAGGCAGTAACCAAAAACGTAACGCGAGTAAAAAAAAAACCAGTATCATTCATGTACTGAATCCTTGGTCAAAGCTTTCGTTACTCAATACTCAATACTCAATACTTTATTGCATTCCATAATGTATACAAGGCTGGTAGGTAAATTATAGAGAAACAATTATGGACCATGTCGGGCACAGCAAGTTAGTTTTTAGAGGAGAGGATGAAGCGCTTTTTGTTTAAAAACATAATAATATTGGAATTAAGGAAGTAGATCTTATATCCCATCTTCCTTGCACGACGTGTTGTGCTGGGGCGGCTGCGTCTAGTGAGGAAAATCTCAAACGGCGCAAATATATTAACCTTCATGAAAGTTATATGTTTGAGCCGTTTGGGGTTGAAACACTAGGGCCATGGGGACCGAGCGCTCATCTAGTTTATCGCGACATCGCGAAGCGACTGGTCGATTCTTCACGTGACCAGAGGGCTGGCCTATTCTTTGGCCAAAGAATCAGCATTGCCATACAACGTGGCAATGCTGCCAGCCTTCTGGGCACATGCCCCATTGACAGCGATGCGGATGAGTTTTTTGACGCCCTTTGACCTTACTTTTTTATTTTTTTTAACTGTACATAGTTTGTAATTTAATTATTATTTAGTTTTTTTTTTCCATTCTAATTAAATGTAAGATCTATGAAATAAATATGATAAACGATCTTATATTTAGATATTTAAGTAGATAATTATTATTTATGAGTAGATTTATATTAATTTTGTTTATTATTAATATTTCTGTATTTATTTATTTATATATTTATTTATTTATTATTAATAGATATTTTCTAAATTATATATTAGGTAATTATTTTATATATTTATTTATATATTAGCTGTAATTTATTATTAACTAAATAGTAAGTAATTAAAGATATTGCACGGTAGATAAGGTAAATAAGTTAAGACGTCCCTTCCGACCGGTATACTTATTTTTTTTTTCCTTCAACTATAATCTTTGTTTTTCAATTTTATATAGCGGTTACTATTTGAAGGGTCCACTGCCATAATGATGAATGTCCAAAAACATTTAATTCTTAACCAGTAATGCCATTCGGTCCCTTGACTATGTAGGTAGAAATATTGTTTACAAACTTAGCAATACCGCTTGCAGTCACGAGATAAATATGTTTTTAATATTTTGGCTAAACGGCTAAAACGCTCAACGTCACAGGTGTTCACGGCAATAACCGACCGTCTTTTACACCGATTATAAATTTAAAACCCTATTATCTTAAAACAAAAGACAAAGAATATTCATCATTATTGCAGTGGACCCTTCATTTGGTAATTTGTTGAAAAATAGACAAATTCCCAAATGAATTCCTTTAAATAAACAAAATCTTACCTCAAAAACAATCTCAGCGTTCATAACAGCGCAATCGATCCACCGATCTCTATCCGACGCTATCTCCATTTTAATCTTCTCACTCTCTTTGCAACACTCTAGAAACTCTATGACAACTCTACTCAAAGTAGCCGCCGGTGGTAGAGTCTCCCTTAGAAAGTATTTTATAGAGGTGGTTATGATTTTCTTGCTTTCTCTCTCTTTTGATTGGCGGAGGGCCTTGTAGAGCAGAGTGATACGTTCCATAGAGTTCATTAGTATGTCTGGGTCCATGTTTGAAACGTCTGATGTTAGTTTGGGACTTAGTAGTTTGTTGTCGGCTGTGGAGATTAAGAATAAATGAGTATTTAATACAACGTAAGCAAAAATATCATGTTTGTTTGTTCAGTTCCAATATTTGTAACCATGTGAACACTATAGTAAGTATGTATCTTTGAACATAATTTAATCTTCAATTCTTAATTTGTAATACTTTTACGCAATATGCTATAGTCGTTTTTATTTGCAAGGTACATTGCATTCTTATGTAATATATGATTCTGAGTTTGAGATTTGACACGCCACTATAAGGATGTATCTATAGGCTCTCGTTGCCTAAACTAAACCTATTTCTCAGGAACTAACAGTCGGGTTGGAAAAAATATTTTGTATATGATAGTAAGATTCATGACGAATAGTAGGCTATACAGGTTTTTTTTTAACTAGTGCGTAAATTTTGCCATAATAAACTTCAACACGTTTTATTAAACACGTATATTTTATTTTAATATGTCTTAGTACTAAAAAAAAAGTTATCGCTTACGAAACATGTTTACTTAAAAACCATAATTATTTTATAGTCACTCGGCGCTAGCGCATTCCCCACCCCCTCACCCCAGCCATGCGCCCGGGCGGCGGCGGCGGCCACGAGTTTTCATTGATAGTATGGCGAATAGATTATGTCCATGTTTTGCTTATTTCAAACTCGTATAAGGATGTTTTTTTTTATTGTTTTTTTTTTTTAACTAAACACGGAAATGTGTTCTATTACTGACACTAAACTCCCAAAAAAAATTTACGCACTGGTTAAAAACTTTTCCTGTACTTATAGTCGTTTTTTTTGCAAGGTACATTGCATTCTTATGTAATATATGATTCTGAATTTCAGATTTGACACGCCACTATAAGGATGTATCTATAGGCTCTCGTTGCCTAAACTAAACCTATTTCTCTGGAACTAGCAGTCGGGTTGGAAAAAATATATATGATAGTAAGATTCATGACGAATAGTAGGCTATATAACATCACGCTACGACACAAGGGAGCGGAGCAGTAACCAAAGACTTAACTTAAACTTAGCACGAATGAAAGAAACATGAACAGATTAGTTTACCTGAAAACAAATGCACCATCAAAATTTGTACCGCATGATGTTCTGAGTAATTTTTCATGTTGTCCAAAAGCTTCTCAATTATTGTGTTCTTCAGATCTTTAGGAAGAACCTGCTGCCGGATCGTCGTTGTGATACCCTGAAAACATAATCTTATAGTTTAGTAGATTCATTGTTTTCTCATATAGATGCAAAAAGAATATTGTAACTAAGATTTTGTAAGAACCAAATTGAAAGTGTCCGTGGAGTTTCTTGCTCGTTATCATTCATAGAGACCTACGTTTTGGAACGAGTAACTAGCTTCAACTTCCTGTATAACTTCTGGAGAATTCAAAAGTGCGCGTAAATAGTCTAAAATTGAAAATAAATGCTTTGTCTTTGACTACAAACTTACATGCATACCATCATGCCTATATTCCCCCAAAGGTTAGGCAGAAGTGTACCAATGTACAGTCACGAGCAAAAACATGTATACACTTGGCAAAAATGAAAAGCAATTTTCTCGTGAATAAACAATTGCAACGTTGAGATAAGATCGATTTCATAGTAATATAGGATCCAGAATATGATATTCGTAACACCACTATATTTTAATCGATCCTTTGGGCAGAAACTGCTTTAGAATGTCGCTAAGTGTATATGTTGCAGTCAAAACTCTTAACCAGTCAAAAGTACTATTGACTAGCAAAATCAGTCAAAACTACTTTTGACTGAAGAGGTTGGTCAAAAGTGGTTTTGACTGAAAAATATTGGTTATTAGTACTTTTGACTGCAAATTTGCGGTTAAAAGTACTTTTGACTAACGCTCTTCGTCAAAAGTAGTTTTAACTGCAATAAAGCGTCAGTCAAAAGCACTATTAACTTGTCAGATGTGAATAATGCTTAAAAAGCATAGTCGAGGAGCCCCGCTTCGCGGGGCTCAAGGGTTTACAAAAAAAATAACCACGAAGTGGATGGCGGGGTCTGTTCGCTCGCTTCGCTCGCTCTCAAGACCCCGCCATCCCCTTCTAACCTAACCTGTCCGAGTCGGGGTGCCCCAAGTCCCGAGCTCGCTTCGCTCGCTCTTTCATCCTATAATTTACTTTTTTAAAGAATAGATATTATTAATTATTATTGCAGATTAGTGACTGATTTTTAAGAGTTTTGACTGATTCGGGCAGTCAAAACCACTTTTGACGGAATCACTTAGTCAAAAGTACTTTTAACCAGCTCCATTGGGCAAAAGTACTTTTAACTGTTATTTTAGTCAAAAGTATTATTGACCAAAGCATACGGTCAAAAGTACTTTTGACTGATTTTGCTAGTCAATAGTACTTTTGACTGGTTAAGAGTTTTAACTGCAACATATACATGTTGATGCTCGTGACTGTACACCCACACTCAGCCAGTATGTTTTAGCTCCCATGTAATAGGAGCGTGAGCCTATGTTGCCATTACCCGCACACAAATCCTACGAGCTGCTTCAGAGAACTTCATAGAAAAACCCAATAACACTTAGCTCGACTTGGGAATCGAACCCAAGGCCTCTAGCGAGGCAGTTTTTAGTGTAAGCTATTATAATCTCTAATAAAAATACATATTAGTTCTAAATTACCTTAACAACTAGATCGATGCAGTAATGCCTAGGGTTGGTGAGCACGAAGTCCACAGCAATGTTGATCAGTTCAGGATGACCCAGTTCTATGAGCGTAAATAACACCGTCCAGTATAGACTTTGTTCGTAGAGGGATATTCTGAAAATTTGTTATCAATATAATTAATTAATTTGGTTTTATTTCTTTGTTCTTTCTGCCACTGACAGTGGGTTCTTGGGTTCGATTCCCAGGTCCGACAAAACGTGTTTCCCGATTTCTCCCAGGTCGTGTTGAATTGCCGTCCCGTCGCACTATGAGATTGAGAGAAGAGGGAGTGCATGGGAATTGAACTCAGGACCCCACGCTCAACAGTCGTGCTTGCCACAACGAAACCAACGGAGTATGGTGGTAGTACCTCCCCGGACAAGCTCCTTCACAAACAACTACCAACATTCAGTCAGAAGTATATTATGTTTGCTATTTATACTACCTAATAATTTACAAACTATGTACAGTTAACAGAAATAAAAACAGGAAGGTCATAGGGCATCAAAAAAACTCATCCGCATTACTGTGAATCAGATAAGTGCCCAAAAGGCTGGCAGCATTGCCACGTTGTATGGCAATGCTGATTCTTTAGCCCAGAAAAAAGCCAGCCCTCTGGTCATGTGAAGAATCGTCCAGATCTATACAACTATAATTAATATATGCGAAACGATTTTTTTTTAGATGGGAAGTCATCAAATAACTTCCCCCGCCCTGGGCGGAGCGGGAGGGAGTGTCAGACTTTTACTGACTAAAACCTATCTATGTTCCTTCATGTGGCCTTTGCGTTCCGGGGGCGCGGTATCTCTTTCGAATAACCCGCAGCCCGGCAGGCATCGGCCCTTAGTGGCCCCTCCGAATGCTCTTATGAATTTCCACTCAAACCGGCCAATGAAGGCTGGTGGAAGCTCTGTTCCTCGTCATTGTTCACTCCGGCCGGCTAATAAAGGCAAGCCAAAGATGAAGAATAAGACTTCTGCCGGGAGATCACGTCCGTGGGGGCTAATTATTTATTATTATAATGTTATATATACTTACTTGGTGTTAGGAGCAAGATACTGCTTAACCGCGACATTCAACTGCGAGACCAGGTCATGGTAAGGGTTGGGCGAACCATGCACATTGGCTAACAGATGTGCTTTGCCCGTCAACTGCAGGAGACAACCCTGCAAGGCCGCTTGACGTAGCGGCGCGTAGCTTGAAGATAAAGACTTTAGCAGCTTCTGATGGACTGTTGATAGTTCCTGGTGAGAAAAAGAGAATGTTTTGCTTGAAAACGTATTTTTAGTTCCTAAAATTGCCTCCAAGTGAAACTTTAGCACGTCGATTACAAAGATTAAAAAAGAAAAAAAATACCATCACGCCTGTATTCCCCGCAGGGTTAGGCAGAGGTGTACCAATGAACACCCACAGTCCACCAATATATTTAAGTCCCATGTAATAGGGGGCGAGCCTATTGTCATTAACCGGGTACGAATCCTAGCTCCAAGCTGCTACTGAGAATTTCATAGAAAAACCCAATAACACTTTTTGCTCGACCTGGGAATCGAACCCCAGACCTCTAGTGTAGCAGTCGTGATTAGGACCACCAATGGGGCAATTCGTTTAAAATAATAATTCAAAAATCTTTTATTATTATTTATTTAAGTACTAGCTTTTGCCCGCGACTTCGTTCGCGTGGAATAGTGACTTCCGGCAGATTTGTGGTTTTACGCAAATAGCTCCCGATCTCGCGGGATCTCTTTAAAAATGAAATGTGGAAGATATTCTAGGGAACTCTTCAAATATCAACATAATGAGCTCTGCGTTTGAATTTAAGAGATGTATACTCACTGAGGGCATTAAAACCGTTATTGCCGATCGAAAAAGGCGAAATTTTAATTTTTCCCTTATTTTCCCATCATTCTACTGATTTGCCATTTCAGTTCAAAAGTTTGTAATAAAAACTATCCTATGTCCTTTCTCAATTTCCAAACTATGTCTGTACCAAATTTCACATAAATCGGTTCAGTAGTTTAGGCGTGAAGAAAAGACAGACAGACAGACAGATTTACTTTCGCATTTATAATATTAGTTTGGATAATGTTGAGAGGTGTCTCGTAATTAATTGTTCAATCTTATCGTGTTTTAGTAAACTATACGAACATAGGTTAACAAATACTAACAAATGTATAGGCAATATACCTGAAATAAATATACATATATGTAAAATAAACGGGGGGCACTAACGTACCCCCCGATAAGCATAGTGGCACAATGACCACTATGCAGTTTCAATAGTTTAAGAGGGGGTTTCCAACTTACAATAGAGCCCAAAATGTATCGAAGGTTATTGCTCGGTACAACCGTTGTAGGTTGTATAAGCCAATACCCATCGGTATATATTGGAACGTATTGGAGGTTGAACACCCCTAACGAACCACTGGTCCTACATACAGGTCGTTAATTCGCGGAGAATCTCTACACCGCGATTCAGAAAAGTGACGTCACACGGCAGCGCCATCTAGTATCGAGTAGCGGAATTTTGTTGAACTAGAATTTTCATTTTGCTAGAAACGGTGACTACTTCCACTACAGTGTTTAATATATTTACTATCGATACGCTATGAAGAAAGGTGAAACAGCCTTGTTATACTCGTAAAATACTTATAAATATTTAAAAATAATAATAATAAATAATAAATATCTTGGGACAACTCACACACGGCTATCTGATCCCAAGCTTAGGAGAGCTTGTGTTATGGTAACCAGATAACTGATACATACTTATATAATTTATAAATACATACATATTATAGATAAATCACACCCAGACACAGAACAAACAATCATGCTCATCACACAAAGTTTGTCCTGGGTGGGAATTGAACCCACGACCTCCGGCTTAGCAGTCAGGGCCGCTAACCACTAGACCAACAGGCCCGTCAAAAAGTTGGCCTTATAAGTTGAGCAAATAAGTCAGTTTTAGAAACGTTCTTCTATTGTAGCACTTTGCGCGTCATATATTCTTATTTAAATAAAGTGTCTATGAAGTTTCTTATTTGTGTTTTTCTATAGAAATCTTTTGTTTAGGCTTAACGAGGCACAGTAACTAGCTTATTGCTATGACTGACGTTTAAGGCCTCCCGCCAACGCCCAACTTTTTTATAGGGCTGCTTATCGGACCGTTCAATGCAAATTATTTGCTACTTTTAAAGCCAGGTACTCATTAGCGAGCTGTAACCGTAATCGTTGCATGCATTGTAATAAAAAATCATAGTGCAGCAAACTGACGTTTACAACGTACTCATTTTTGAACCCGTAACGTTCCACGTAACTGTATCCGTTACTGTTACCAAAAACATAGTGTGGACGTGGTTCGCTAACCTGCTGCGAGCGGTACGCGTGCGGTTTGCAGCGAGCCGACGTTTACATCGTCCTCATTTCTGAACCCGTAACGTTGCACGTTACTGTATCCGTTACTGTTACCAAAAACATAGTGTGTACGTGGTTCGCGAGCCTGCAACGAACGCTACACGAGCGACTCGCAGCGAGACGACGATTGTCGGTTTTTGCCGCGAAACAAAGGGCTCACTGCGCAGATCCGGCTTGTCAGTGGCCTTCTCGTACACACTAGAACCTCGTTGCTGTATCTGTTTTGTTACAGTTTCAGCTTTCAAAATGAGCACGCTCGGTGGAAGCGTTCCGGCGACGTCGTGAGCCTAAACTGTAACAAGCGTACACACTAGAAACTCGTACTGTATCACGCATGTTACGGTTACAGCTCGCTACTGAGTACGGCATTATGTGTTGCACGAACCTGTAGTCCATCAAACCCGTCGAGCACGCACATACAGCGCGACAACGCGGCGAGTAGCGCGCGTCCTGCAGCACTGTACTGCGTGAGCGACGCGTGCGCGGGCCCGCTGAGCGCGATGAGCTGCGTGCCTGCCCAGCACCAGTGCGCCGGCGCCGTGAACACCGCGCTCGTCGAACAGATGCAAGATAGGAGGGATACGCGAGCTGCTAGGCCGGTTGGTGCCTGGTGGAGATTGAGGTTTCAATTGTGTGATAAGTATTTTTTATTTGTAGCGCTTTCTATGTACAATATGGTCTTCACATTCATAAAATTATTGAAAGAAAAGAAAGAAAGGAAAAAGATTATTGACATAAACCATGTGCACACAGATATACTAAAAAAAGGCGATTCAATAAAAAAACACAAGAGAAAAAATTTGAACACAACATAACTGTGTGCCGAATTGAATTCAAAAAATTGATTAAAAAAGATACTATCAATACAAAAATAGTCTTTATTTTTAGCAAAATAAAGTACACAATACCTTTGGCTCCAACATCTGCGAGGTGACATCCATAAGGATTTGCAAACAACTATTAATATCAATTTCATTGTTTCTTCGCACCCGTTTCACCTCTCTCTTCACTTTGTAACTCGCATCGTCCGTTATATCTGTAAAAAGAAAGGAAAAATTTAAAAACATTTCCCTCCTTACTTCTTGAAGAACATAACATACCATCACGCCTGTATACCCCGAAGGGTTAGGCTGACGTGTAAGCAATGTACAGAGACTACATAGAAGTATGGACGACTGCCCCAGCAATAAATCAACATGGTACCTAGCAAAGTGTAATGCAGAATAGCTAAATATCAATAATTCATACAAAAAAAGTTTCAGAAACTTTTCATGTCTTTACAATCCTGAAAATAAAATCGCGTAACTCCTACGTCTCCTTCTTCTTTATAGTGTGGCTAGCATGGTTTTACGACCCCACTGACATGGATGTCAATTCATGTCCGGTGTCCAAGATAATTTTAGAAAGTACATATGATTTAGAAAAAGTCACATTGGTACTTGCCCGTGCGCGGGTGCAAATCCACAACCTCGTGCATGATAGGCGGGCGCCTTAGCCACTGGGCCATCACGACACTCGTACGTTAATAGGTATAAAAAACTTCAAAATGACATTGCTATGAAATTTCATCAAAATTGGTCGAGTGATTCAGCGTTAAGTGTAATTGACAGACAGATGGAGTTACTTTAACATTTATAATACATTTTAGTGCAGATTTGACTCACCTGAAGCCAACTTCAAGTACTCAGTATTAAACTGCGCGTAATGATACCCGTCGAAGCCGTCGTTCATCAGAGGTATTCGTTCTAAGTTGACGCTCTCGAAGATCTTGTACGACGAAGTGCCCACTAGTATGTTGCGGAGGCGTTGCATTCTGAACAGGTAAGAGTAAATAACATACATACATAAGCTCACGCCTTTTTCCCATGGGGGTAGGCGGAAACCACAGAACGCCACCTGCTACAATCCTTACATACTACTTTCGCCTCGTCCACGTTCATACATCTCGTCATACAAGCACGCCGGTTACGAGTACTGCGCACCCGACCTTTCTGAAGAACCTCACCGATAAAGTCAAGGTAGGTCTTTCTAGGGCGTCCCCTCTCGGCATTGCCACTCTCATCTGCCAAAGGAGTGTGTAAGGATCGTAGCAGGTGGCGGTCCGTAGTTTCTGCCTACCCCCATTGGAAAAAGGCGTGAGTTTATGTATGTATGTATGTTAAAAAGAACTTAAACAGAAATGTGCAGAGCAACATTGCTGTTCCGGTTTGAAGGTAATTACGGGTGCCGGTTTAATTACAGGCACATTCTGAGATGACAACGCCTTGCAAATGCCTCTGGTATGGCAGATAGACAGCGGATACCAATTACCATCAGGTGGGCCGCTGGCTTGTTTGCCATCCAATGATAATGCAAAAGCAATAATAATAAAAAAGTACACTTCTACAGAGTTTATTAAGACACATCACTTGGCCGTTTACTTAAAGCGAAGAAATATTTCGTCAGTTATAAAAAAAGAATCAGCTGTTCCATACATTTTCATCGTGTAGGTATTGTACTTTTGGAGGAATGAGAAACAGGGTGTAAAGTTTCTCATCCTCCATAGAAAAGGGAGGATCCTCCGACCAGACAGGTGTTGTATCTGGTGGGCTACTGCCCGACGGTTGATGTCGGGATTTTGTACCGGAGAACTTTGATAGCGCGATCTAGGCAGCGTCAGTTTTGCCGTCGTAGTTCGCAAGCTGTGCGATAGATGTCGCTACATACTTTTGAATGGAACAGCATAGGTTCTTTTTTTATGTCGGGCTAGGCCTGAGTTGCCAGACGTCCCAATTTTGGCGGGAAGCTCCGATTATTATGTGTCGGGCAGGATATCCCGCGCGGCACAGTATCTGTACCGCTTTTCGGGCCGAAAAACGGGACAGTTTCGGGACAATTTCGGGGATAACTCAACCGTGCGTGCAGGATGCTATGGAAACGCGGTCGGGTGGCACAGACAAAGTGCGGCCGCTGCCATGATAACGAAAGGATACATCTGATTTTAAATATCATATTTTTATTAAAATACATTTTCAATGGCTATTTTGCTATCTGTTATCATGTAAATGCAATTTCAAAGCTCAAGTACAAAGAGAAATATTTAAAAACTTCTGATTACATACGATTTTTTACTAGGCATGCACCGCTTTCGACGAAAGAATCCCGTTTTCTTCACGCAAAAAAATTCAAAGTCCCGAGTTATCAAAAACATTAATCTGGCAACGCTGTGCCAGCCATTAACCTAGATGTACTCAATTAGAGAATGAGGTCCCTAAGAGAGCCTTCACACTAGCGTTTGTCCAGAGTAGGCGTCCGATGAACGTCGCGGTGTTGCGGCGTGTCTTCTGGAGTTCGCTGGACGCTGAACAAACGCTAGTCTGAAGGCGCTCTAAATGTCACACAATCTCACCCCTCATTACAGCTCAGCCTATGCCTAGGCACGTGCAGCAGTGCCCCGCGCGGCCGCAGCAGCGTGGGGGCAGCACTGAGCAGCAGCTGCGTGATGCCGCGCACCGCCCAGTGCGTGCCGTTCCCTTGCAGCGCGCCCAGCAACCCGACCCACATCTCTTCGAACTGCTTCTTTGATGACCAGCCTATTAGGTTTACCCTGGATCAGAAATGTTAGAGTAAAAATTAAATGAGGTAACTTGATTTGAAAATTGATTTGACATTTGATTTGAGAATTGGGTATAGTGTCCACCACCATCAGTTGACATACTTTGTTATAAGCTGTCAAAACGCGATTCTCTCATAGATTTTGTATGGCTTTAGCACGCTGTGACGTCACTACGTGGCCTACTCAATTGACTAAGTATTTATTGATTTTAAAGTAATTCAAAATCTATTTTTGCAATTAATCGAAAAATAATCGGTTTTCATAGGTAGAATAAAGTGCTTTTTTAGAGAAGTTGTGATTTGAAATTATTGGTTAGTGGTGTCAACTACCCAATTCTGTAAGGATTTAATGAGATCCTCGATGGCCTAGTGGTCCTAAGCGCGACTGCTACGCTTGAGGTCTTGGGTTCGATTCCCAGGTCGAGCAAAAAGTGTTATTGGGTTCTTCTATGAAATTCTCAGTAGCAGCTCGGAGTTTGGATTTGTGTCCGGTTAATGGCACTAGGCTCGCCCCCTATTACATGGGACCTAAATATACCGGCGAACTGTGGGTGCATTAGTACACCTCTGCCTAGCTCTTCGGGAAATACAGGCGTGATGGTATATTTCTTAATGAGATCTGTTTGTCGTTTAAAAACCTTGATAAAGGCCCACTTTCACCAAAATCACTAAACATATTTAGCGCTAAATGTATTTAAATTATCATTCTGTTTCTGTCAACTTGTAACAATGTGACAGGGATGAATGATGATCTAAATACGTTTGGGCACTAAATGTATTAAGTGATTTTGGTGCAAGTGGGTCTTAATTTTTCAACTTCTGCTTTGTGACGTAATTATTTACTTTTTAAATAAAAATAATTGCAATACTTTAATTCCTGTACACATGGGGCACATTTTGTGTTATTTTTTTTTGTATGACTTCGAGCCCGTCGTTGTTTGTATGAAAAAAAATGCTTTTAATATGCAAGAGTTCTTGATACTTTATATATACCATCACGCCTATATTCCCCGAAGGGTTAGGCAGAGGTGTACCAATGTACACCCACAGTTCGCCCGTATATTTAGGTCCCATGTAATAGGGGGCGAGCCTATTGCCATTATTCGGGCACAAATCCAAACTCCGAGCTGCTACTGAGAATTTCATAGAAAAACCCAATAACACTTTTTGCTCGACCTGGGAATCGAACCCAAGACCTCTAGCGTAGCAGTCGTGCTTTGGACGACTAGGCCAACGAAGCAGTTCTTCATGCTCAGTTTCTTGATACTTTACCTGAACAAAAACGCTTCTAACACATCCATATCTTGCAAGGCTTGCAGAGGCAGGTCTATCTTCTGTAGCTGATCCTTCTTCGAAACGACATCCACTGACGACCACGCTATCGGTGGTATTAGCGCTATGTGGCTAACTATGTCTAGTCTGAAATTGCAAACATATATTTTTTCTAATTTTACCCGCCTGTTTTTTTTCCGATGTCTATTTTTTGGAAATAAAAGTAAAGTTAAATGCACTCAGGTATACAGGAAAAGTTTTTAACCAGTGCGTAATTTTTTTTTGGTAGTTCAGTGTCAGTAATAGAACACATTTCCGTGATTAGTTAAAAAAAAAAAACATCCTTATCCGAGTTTGAAATAAGCAAAACATGGACATAATCTATTCGCCATACTATCAATGAAAACTCTTGGCCGCCGCCCGGGCGCATGGCTGGGGTGAGGGGGTGGGGAATGCGCTAGCGCCGAGTGACAATAAAATATGGTTTTTAAGTAAACATGTTTCGTAAGCGATAACTTTTTTTTTTAGTACTAAGACATATCAAAATAAAATATACGTGTTTAATAAAACGTGTTGAAGTTTATTATGGCAAAATTTACGCACTGGTTAAAAAAAATTCCTGTATAGCTTCTCATTAGAGATAATCGGATCGGTAGATTCCGGATAATCTCCGGAAAAAGAAAGGATTAAACTCATCAGTTTTATGATATTAGTGTAGATTTATAAGCATTGAAAATTCTTGTATACTCCCCCGGACTTCTAAAATCAAATACGCTGAATTTCATAATTATGGCACTCGTAGTTAGGTTACGATGGAATTGACATGTACTTCATGTTAATTCCTTAAATAAAGAGAAATAAAAAAAAAATATGGCACACTGTAATAGTATAGCTTTCTATAATTAAAAATTATTTTGTAATCCCATCAGTACTTATAGAGATTTCTTTACAATCATTTACACCTGTTTTTTTTTTAAATTAGTAATTAGACAGTGCCAATAACAGTCGCGGCAGGCAAACTAGATGGATTCTTCCAAAACTAGAGGTATGAAGCACAGAGTCGCGAAATTCGCCCCAATTAAATTATTAGTTTTTTTTTAACCCTTTAACCGCCTGCTCGGATTAATCCGACAAATATTTTCGGATGAACGAGATGATGTATTTGGTGGTAATTATCCGACGCTGGCGAAATGGACACGAAAATATTTGTCGGATTAATCCGACCTTGGCGGTTAAAGGGTTAATAAAGTTTTTGTTATTAGTTTTAGTTAATTTTAAGGCACTGTAATTTAATGGAAAATCTTTTTATCTGTTTCGTTTTATGCACACTTTTTGTAAACATTTTTTATTTGAATATATTATTATTTATTTATTTATTTTTATTTTAATTGTACCCAGGAGTGGAACAGAACAGGCTAATAAATAAATCATATTACTTTAGGCAACTCACCTAGCCAGAGAAACAAGCAAACTCTCAATAGGTTCTCTATAGCACTTCTCTAGGAAATCCCCCGAGGTCTTAGAATAGAAGTTGTTCTCCCAGTACTCCAGCAGGGTGATCAGCTTGTCGCCTGTTATTATCATGTCCGGCTTAGGACCCGTGTCTTGAGGCTGCATGTAGTTCTTAGGCGTTAGAGGTCGTGTGTCCTGAAATGGAAGTTGGAGATTTATTTCTTTTAAAAGTCAAAAGTCAAAGAATTTCTTTTAATTAAACCATTTATAGGCACGTTTGAATTAAAAATAAATAAATATCTTGGGACAACTCCCACACGGCTATCTGATCCCAAGCTAAGCAGAGCTTGTGTTATGGTAACCAGACAACTGATATAAATACTTATATAATGTACAAATACATACATATTATAGATAAAACACACCCAGACACAGAACAAACAATCATGCTCATCACACAAAGTTTGTCCTGTGTGGGAATCGAACCCACGACCTCCGGCTTAGCAGTCAGGGCCGCTAACCACTAGACCAACAGGCCCGTGAAAGAGTTTGTCAGTTAGTCAGAGTGTTGAAGCTAGTTGCATGTTCCAAAACGTGGATATAGGTTTCTAATTGTTACGGAATTTGTCCGAAAGATTATTTATTTATTTATTAAGTCAGTAAGAATCTGACACTCCCTTCAGCTCCGCCCGAAGCAGAAGAAGTTATTTGAATTCCCATTCTTTATCAACTTTGTTTTTATATTCAACTTTTCGTTCACACCGAACTGAAACTATCTCATAGGAGCCTGACTATGCGTTTGGTGTGAACAATACTATATACTGTGTATGTATACTTAAGAGCGTGTATACAGGAAGTGGGTAACGTCGCAAACAGCTGTCAAATATTTCCCTGTTTTGATTAATTTGTCAATATTACTCTATGAAAATAAGAAATATGGCTAACTAATGAACTAGAATATTAATAATGAATTGCAATTAATACACTGAATTTGATGATGTACCCGTTTTAGGTGTAAAAAAGGCATTTGTAAAGTTTCCAAATACTTTTTATATCTAAAACTAAATATTCGGTGTTACGATATTAATTATTGCATTTCGTAATCAATATTCTAGTTCATTAGTTAGCCATATTTCTTATTTTCATACAGTAATATTGACAAATTAATCTAAACAGCGAAATATTTGACAGCTATTTGCGATGTTCCTCATTTTCTGTATACACGCTCTTAAGACAAGTTTGAAAAAGATGTTTGAAAATAGAAAAACATTGTTTTTTATGTAAAAAAGTTCTTACCTTCACCAAATATTTCACAATCGCATACAGACAGCTTACAGCAGATTGCGTCCTATTTACATTAGAATCAGTGTTCAATTCCGCCCAAATCTCTTTGAAAGTCAACGCTTTTGCCACATTGTCAATTGTGACACTGACAACGTTGTCAACGACAATATTGTCAGTGACAGACGCTGTCACTCTGAATGACACGTCAGTATGAACCGGCGTTTCTACTATCTTCTTATTTTTTATCAAAAACGATAAGTATTGTAAAGAAATGACGGCAAATATAGCCATGTTCTTCGCTAGTGAAGGAGGAAGGATATTTTCGATACATTTATCGATTAAATCGCAGTCAGCTTCATCGACAAATGATATTATTCTGTCTAGAGCTGTCAAAAATCCTGTCATGATAATCTGTAGTGTGTTAAATTCTTGGTAAAACAATTTATCTTGAAAAACTTGATGGCAACGTCTTGTATATCTGTCTATAGTTTGTTCCACATTCAAACTGAAATTTTCCGACTGACTCAAAGGCCGAATTTGTTTGGGAAACAGTCTAATGATTTCTGATAACGATTTTTCTAATGTAGCAACACCGACTGTGTACAAAGCTGGCAACTCTGGTGGATCAATTTCTAGATCCTCATCGGATATTTGCAAATTACCGAAGTTCTCTTTTAAATTCTCATTATCAGTAATGGGTATAAAAAATTGAGATTTCGATTCCTTATTATCACTTTTTTTGAAGACGTGAAGAGTATTGACTACGTTGAGTTTATTGCTATCAATTGATGACGTCATCTCCTCTCTCATTTTCATCTCTCTCTGTTCTCTTGCGCTCTCTTTCTCGTACTCTTTTGTTTCGTGTACTGAGAGGATGTTTAGGAATTCTCTTAGGTAATTATCGCAAGCTATTCCGAAGGCTGGATTTAATATTTTTCTGTCGAATTCTGAGCAAGCCATGACGGTTGTTAGGTCTTCTTCGGATAAGTTTGAAAGGAATAGTGCTAGCTCGTTCTGTTTTATCGATTTTGGTGTTGTGCAGTCAGTTTGGCAGCACCTGTGGTAAAAAGAACAAAGATATACGAGATTTTCAAAGTACGAACAACGGCGACTATCTAGATACGATCAGATTTAAACTGCACTTTTGCATAGTATTATTCCAAACTCGGTTTCCTTTTCTTTTTATTTATGCCATTGGATGGCAAACAAGCTCACGGCCCACCTAATGCTAAGTGGTCACCGCTATCTATAGACATCTGCAATACCAGAAGCCTTGCAAATGCGTTGCCATGCCAGAGACAAAGTTGAAATGTCTCATGTGCCTTTAATTTCACCGGCACTCATACCCTTCAAGCCGGAACACAGCAACGCTGCTTTGCGGCAGAAATAGGTATGGTGGTAGTACTTCCCAGGACGAGCTCCTTCACAAAGAACTCTACTACTACTACTACTACTGAAACTTAACTTTTACGCTGTAGCTAAAAAATATGAAATAAAGTCTATTATTTACCTGCTTTTGACTTGATTTAGTAGCCAGTTGCCATCGATATTTGTAGTGACTATGTACTGCGGGTTGATCGCCCTGTCTTGCGATAAATCTAACGGTGACAGGTCGAAGACACTGGATGCTAGCGTGTTCAATTCCACTACTAAAGCAGAGTACCTGGTAACAAATTATACAAGTATTGTTATACTGACATTACATTGAATGTTGCCACTAAAGTTAACCTGTCGTTTATACAAGTAAGCGGATTAAAATAAAGTAAATTCGAACAATTTAGAAATTGGAAGTACCAATTTTGTACTTACTTATTACATGTTCTTCCCAACATTACAACTATTATTTTGTTTTGGAACATCCTTCCTGGTTCAAAACAAAAAAAAGTGTTTCTCTGCTATATTTTTTGCTTAAAATGCCTTAGTTCGTAGGTCAGTACGCGTAGTAAACGGCTATGTGCCATTTTACATGCCGTTTTACTACCTCTATTACCCATTAAAAAAAAATACCATCACGCCTGTATTCCCCGAAGGGTTAGGCAGAGGTGTACCAGTGCACACCCACAGTTCGCCGGTGTATTTAAGTCCCATGTAATAGGGGGCGAGCCTATTGCCATTAACCGGGCACAAATCCAAACTCCGAGCTGCTACTGAGAATTTCATAGAAAAACCCAACAACACTTTTTGCTCGACCTGGGAATCGAACCCGGGACCCTTTGCACAGCAGTCGCACTTGCGACCACGAGACCAACGGGGCAGTTACCCATAAAATTAACCAAATTAAGTTTCTCATTGATATTCTTACCTTGTATGGACTTTGTCCCTTTGTAGTAACTCTAAAGCAACTTGCACATCTTCCTTCGTGAGCTGCACGTTTATCTCATCAATAGACATCTCTTTCAATATCCTACACCTGTCTATTGCTAATTTGGCGAATCTGTAAAAGTAACAAAAGATATTTGAAATAAGACTGAATAGTTCTATACAAGCTGTTGATTTGCATTCTCGTCAAATTCAAGGAGTTAACTATGCTCTTGATTCTTAACAAGAATCAATAATATATTTTTTTTTATTTATATTTTTTGACGTGATTTTCCAATTCGAACTAGCCATCTCGCCAGAGGGTTTAGGCGCTATGCACGCATTGATATACCCGCGCGACAACTCCGCCTACGCAACATACGCATACGCAACTGGGCGATACTGATTTTTGCAAAAGGGGTATTCTGGAATACTGTTTTTTGATAGTTGCAACTAAAAAAAACAAGCATTTATTAAATATTGGCCAGGTATCGTAATTATTTAGAGATAAAATATACCATATTTTAGGGTTAGCCCCTTGGTAAAAGTTGTTCATATTCATGAGTACTTTCACCCTCTAAAAGATGCGCAATTAATTAAACCTTAAACTGTATAAAAATTACTATTTTATTCGATGATAAAATGTGAGTTGAAACATACCTTACAGCTATGGCCGGTTCCAGTTTCCCAATAATCCGACAAATAAGAAACACAAGCGGCCCTGACTGACTCTCGTGACATAGTGACAGAATCTTGTATGTATTTAGAGCGAATTCGTCCTGAAATTTAAAAATATTACATAAATAGTTAAATTCAATTTTTTTTTATCTGGCTACATCAAATGTCCGGTATGTGTTTTTACCAATAAAAATTCCAACAACAACCGGCTCCAAAACCTTTTTTTTTGGCTTTTGAATTGATATAAGTTAAAGAAAATATGTTTTTGCAATTTTGAAGCCGTCATGCTGGCCATTATTTTGTTGTGAAAAATGTTTTGAATTTAAAATCACCATCAACCAAATAAAAAGACTTAGCCTTATTACATGAAAAAGCAAGGTGACTGATTGTATGACAAGAATGTATTTTTGAACAAAATACGTAGATATTTAAGTATTTTATTCTATCTACTATATAAAAATAAGTCGGGTTTTCCTTCCTGACGCTATAACTCCAGAACGCACGAACCGATTTCCACGGTTTTGCATTCGTTGGAAAGGTCTCGGGCTCCGTGAGGTTTATAGCAAGAAGGTAGGTAGGTAGGTAGGGTAGGTATGTAGGTAGGTAGGTAGGTAGGGTAGGTATGTAGGTAGGTAGGTAGGTAGGTATGTAGGTAGGTAGGTAGGTAGGTATGTAGGTAGGTAGGTAGGTATGTAGGTAGGTAAGTAGGGTAGGTATGTAGGCAGGTAGATAGGTAGGGTAGGTATGGGTAGAGTGGGTAGGTAGAGTAAGTATGTGGGTAGGTAGGTTGATGGAGTATGTAGGCAG
Organism: Caradrina clavipalpis; assembly: GCA_932526535.1. Lineage (NCBI taxonomy): Eukaryota > Metazoa > Arthropoda > Insecta > Lepidoptera > Noctuidae > Caradrina > Caradrina clavipalpis. Next base: position 9,484,391 of record OW052110.1, read on the forward strand.
GTAGGTAGGGTAAATAAGTAGGTAGGTAGGTGGGGCACTTTCAGGGCAGAACAACGTCTGCCGGGCCCGCTAGTCAAGTAATAAAATCCTTACTCGACAACAAAGGCCTCCAAAACCTAATACAACAGCTTACCCTCAGACAGCTCTGACACCGAGCAGCTATAGCTTGCAGCAGTAACCCGGACGCTCCTGCCATCTGCTGCACTTTGGCTATAAGACTCTGCACTATCTCTTCTCTATACTGACTGACAAGTATATGTACTCGGTTGACCAGTAACCAGGTTAGGTGGACCGCTTCTGTTAGACCATTTTCTACCTGAAACGAGGAATTTAGAGCTCATGATATTTTGGCCAATGGGATATGTAACTGTCAAATTGGTTCCGTATAAAAATGGAGAGAAATCTGAAAGCTTCGCCGCGAGATGTCGCTTTAGACCATCGCTCACTATAACAGCACCGCTCAGACACAGAAAATAATTTGCCATTCAAGTTAAGGCTTTAAATAAATAAGTCTCTGTTTAGTGTGACCGTCAAAGGTCGACAGGGACAGTCACAAGTGGCCAGGGCCCACGACAAGGCCTCAGTAGTCACCGCAGCTTGGCATCGTCATCATATCAGCCTATAGTCGTCCACTGCTGTACGTAGGACTCCCCCGCAGAGCGCCAACCTTCCCGGTCCTGGGCAGCCCGCATCCATCCGCTGCTCGAAAGATGGCTAATATAAATACTAAATAAAATAATGTAACTGCCCCGTTGGTCTCGTGGTCGCAAGCGAGACTGCTGTGCAAGGGGTACCAGGTTCGATTCCCAGGTCGAGCAAAAAGTGTTATTGGGTTTTCTATGAAATTCTCAGTAGCAGCTCGGAGTTTGGATTTGTGCCCGGTTAATGGCAATACGCTCGCCCCCTATTACATGGGACCTAAATATACCGGCGAACTGTGGGTGTGCATTGGTACACCTCTGCCTAACCCTTCGGGGAATACAGGCGTATTCAAATGGTATAGTGGTATATAAAATAATGTAGTAGTAATATTTTTTTTTTGTTTGGACACCTTTTCATTCATTAGGTGTTCACATGTGCAGGTGCGTGCGTAGGTGACAGGGCACGCAGCGCAAGATAAAAGGTGGATCATAGTCTGCGGAGAGACGCCGCATAGGCATATAATTCTGACAACACGCGTTGTCGTGGGTCCGACAAATATTTGTATGACCTACTGATAGTTGTTCCGGGTCTGGCTGTTTGTGTATGTGAGTTTATATCTTTGTAAACGCATCCGCGACACAGGAGTCATTCCTAGTGTGAAAAAATAACAAAATCCTGACACACCGGCAATAAATAAAAATAATACAAACTCACAAAGTACTCGCAGTAAGCCATGACGCACGCTATCTGCAGTATGTCCACTCGTAACAGCTGTGTGTCACCGCAGTCGGCGCTCAGCGGAAGGTTGCGAGCGAACCCGACAAGTTTCTGCCAGTATTTGTGCGAGAGGAAGTTTAGTCTGAAATTTGAGAACATAACCAGTTTTAATTTTACTCGTAAGTCACCAAGTACTAGTTATTGTATTTTCAATTTTATTTCTATGATGCTAAAGTTCTTAATACATAAACTAAGTTTAGAACCGGGTCTAGGTTGTCACTTTATAATTGTACCTGTCAAGTATTTTAAACTAGCTTCTCCCCGCGTCAAAGATATTATCCCACGGGAACAGGACATTTTTTAGGAATAAATAATCTATCTCGGTGCCAAAATTCATTCAAATCAATTCAGCAGTTTTGGCGTGATTGAGTTACAAATATCCATCCATCCATCTATTCAAACTTTTACATTTATAATAGTAGTTATACAGTAGTTTAGTAAAATGTATGTGCCTCTTTTGGTGCGCTGTGGAAATCCTCTAGAACTTCACAACTGCCCTGGGGTCCCAGAAAGGCATGCCGGACTCTTAGCCGCTAAAACCACCGCGGTGTTTTACCTCTGCTTATGGCCGAGAGGAGCATTCACCACTCCATATGTGCCTATTCGCTACTATTAAAAGAAATTATCTCATTTTATCTCACCTGATAAGTAAATGCGACCAATGTACAGTCAGCAACGGTATCCGATGCGCAGACTTCAGGCATATAACGTTGAGTACATCTAACGGAATGTTCTCTTCGGGACTGTACAAGCCGGTGTTTAGACCGCTCTGTTCGTTGTGTAAAAGACTTTGAGCTGTCTTAGCCGATAAGGGGAAGAGGCAGCCGTCTGGAATGTGAAACAAAAGATTAAACTATTTCTGTCCTTTTCTTTTTAATAAAACAAGAAAGGGACGGACAGAGACGTGTTAATTTTAGTTGATCTAAAACTTTTACACAAACATACTTGGTGTGTCAGAATGTATTGAAAATACATACACGGCGAAATTGAAGGCCAAATTCATTTGACATCTCTAACTTAGGTCTTATCTATCACCGTCCTTTTCTTTAGCTATATGTTAGTACGAAACGTTAATTTTGAAATGTAAGTTTGGTTTGAACACAAGGAAATCGGCATACTGCAAGGAAAATACAGTATTTTTACATCTAACAATAAACCATGTGACTTTTTCTATTTCATATGTATATCTTCTAAGTTTAGAAACATCAGAAAAATAAATATGTACTCGTGAGGAAACCTGCACTTATATTTTACATAAGTTCAAAATCGCGAATCCGCCTTGAGCAAGTGTGACGATAGATGTTCGTGAATGGTATGTATGAGAACAGGCCTTTACTTTGCAGTGACACAATAAAATAATAGCAAGGATTTCATAAGACATTGTGTTGGCAAAAACGACCTTAAGAGTTCATACATTAAAGTTAAAAATACAAAAAACAACTCACCCGTCAAATGCAGCATATGTTTCACCTGTACAATAATATTGACACACACCGAATACAGTAACTTATTCTGCTCACTGTCCACACATTCATAGCAATTGTCCATCTCCATTATCGCATACGTCAAGGTTTTGAACAAAAACCGCACAAGAATGACGTCAGGCGACAAATTCGCGCAATTCTCGTTCACATTCTGAACGTTTAATGGATCCACGTCAGTTTTGACGTTGAAGAAGATGGATAATGGAGATATGCAGGTCGATTTCAAGTAGTTTATTGAGAGAAGTATCTCACTTTCTGGTATTAGGACGAGAATCTTTCGGAGTAGTACCATTATTATTGCGAGGTAGCGGAGTTTTAGTTTTAGGGGTGTTGTTGCCTGAAACAAAGATATATAAAGTGTTATATAAATAAAATACAGTATCTAACTGCTTTGCTTTGGCTTTGGCTAGTTTAGCCTTATACAACCTCATCCATATTATAAAATTTTAATAGAAAACACAACAACAAAAATAGAGAACACACAAACAACAATAGAAATGTTATTAAAATTGTAATAGGTCAATTAATGTCTGAAATTAAATAAAATTTATATTATAAATAAGAAAGTAACGGTCAGTCTGTTTGTTACGCTTAGACAACTAAACCACTGAATCGATTTTGACGAAATTTGGTACGGGGTAAGTTTGAACCCCAAGGAAGGACATAAGCTACTTTTTATTACTCGACTTCGTTTGCGTCTGCCATAACCGACATTTACCAAGTCACTGGCAAAAGCTAGCTTTATATATTTCTATGATTTTACTTTGTTTAAAATTAGAAAAATTGTAAAGCTATAACCGGCAGACATTCTGCCCACGCCTGTTATACCCGTTTTGAAAAGCAGATTGGCGTTCCCGATTCCGACGCGTGTTTTTAAAACTAAAAAAAGGAAAAAAGATCCAACTAACCTGATCCGGCGGCGCCTTAAACAAAATCTTCAACAAAATCTCAACCCGACTCTGTTCCAACAACACATCTTTGTACACAGTGTCTAGGAGACGCTCTAGAGCACCGATCGCTCTGTGACACTGTAACTCTATAGATCTCTGTGTCAGCAAGTTGAGGAGAGTGTCGCTAGCTAGCTCTGACCAGCGGTAGTAGCTCTCTGGGTGTTCTTGTGAGAGGGATAGCACGCAGGATACTAGTTCTAATACCTGGGGGAGAGAGATAAACGATGGTTAACTGTCCCAGAGAGTGTATTCAAAATAAAAATGTTATATGAGGCCAATGCATCAGCTACTCCAATCAGTCAAATTTCTTTGATAGCTTTTCAACTTTATTACAAAAGAATAAGGTTTATGTTCAATTGGGAAAATATGACAGTTTGGGATAACTTATTTTGCAGGCGTCTGTACCAGTGCTGTTTAGTAAGTAGTTACATACATTTTGTTCATTACATAAAACCAGTGCTAACGAAATTTCAAACTGAATTCTTCGGAGCAAGTTATTATCGTTTCGCACTGGCAGATCCTACTTTCTACATGGATACATTTGGTCACCCTTAGGTCATATATAATGGACTAATACTGTAAGTAGTAATGCAACATGTATTAAAGCCTGTAACATGTACCTTGTGTTGATGCATAGTTTTCTGCAGCATATAGAACAGCACCTCTCTAGTCGCCTGCGCCTCTTGTTGCTGAGCTCTTCCTAGTACACTAGTACCTGAAAATGAATATACCAGAAATAAAGAAACGTCCCTAATGTGTTTGTAGTATTTTATCTATTGAGAGGTCAAGCGAAATCTAACTCAAGCTGTTTGCTATTATTTATTTCATTAAGGCCATTAAAAGGCACTTTTGAACGTTATACACAACAAAAAGAAAAGAATGGAATCTAGTTAAAATATATACTTTTATAAAAATAAAGTTTTACAATATTTGAATACAGAATCATACAGAATCACCCGCTGAGCAGTTAATTCCCTTACATCATTTTCGTGAAACTCGATTCTTTGGGGTTCCCCCACTCCCATTACCTCTGATTTACTGCTGACTTCCTTACCTCCCATATTGCTGAAAACCTTTACAGCGACGGGCTCCAAACCCGCTATACATTCTAAGTGGGCCCCAGATGCCATCAAACCATCACAAAGTTGAATAAGCTGCAACCAAATGAATAGGAATAAATAGTATTATAAGTTAGTTGGCATATAAATTAGAAATAATACATTGTTATAAGTACTTAATAATTGAAGTAATACTAGAAACAAATATTTCAACAGTCTTGTCAAACAAGGTTTATATTTGAACCAGGTTAAAAGCACCTACCCAGTTTTTGTATTTGAACTTTACATAAGTCAGAATAAGGTTCTAAATATAAAAACTGTTTGGTTGGTTTAAACTTGGTCTTAAGATGAATCTAAATTGAAACTTTCCTTACCTTCGGTATTTCTATGATTTGTTTCGTGTGATGTTTAGATGAGGATAGTTGTACTAAGAACATTAGGATACTGTTCACCAAATCACAGCAATCTCTGAAAAAAGAGTATAATATTTTTGATTTAGTCGACTGCTAATGATATCCATTTGCAACTACCAAACATTTTTAATCAAAAATTAACTTTGTTCTAACAACAATAAAGTTAAAATTCGCCAGCTGGTCTATACTACATAGACCCTACATAATGAGGTCAGACCCAGTACGCGTCTTTTGTTATTATTTTACTGGTGTTTTTAATTTCTTGTCACGTATGCAATAAGTAAATGACCATTTCTTTTTTATATAATAGTACCTATATAAGTCTATAAAGCCAATTCTACTAATAAATAAAACGTACAAAATCTAGTCGTTATCAATATCAATCAATATCAAAAGTTGCAGTTTTGACATAATATTAAAACTAAAATAAGTTTGTGATCGTTCGTAAAAGTTCTAAGCAGAATCTCCTCTTGGTTTCTGCGCGATGATTTGTTGATGTTGATGTGGGTGTACATTAGTACACCTCTGCCTAACCCTTCGGGTAATATAGGCGTGATGGATGGTTTTCCTATACATAATTTATCTCATACTCACGGTATCTCATGCTGTTCCACTAAATCCAGCTGCTTCATGAGGAAGCCTATGAAGATCTGGTCGCTGTCCAGCATGCAGTAGTTCACTCGTAGCGTGAGGAGCTGGTTTAGCAGGTTCAACACTTGGCATTGAAGCGGGATGTCGTTTTGCATCGTGTAGCTCTGTAAATAAGGTTTATAATGGAAGTAGGGTGCTAGACATAGCCACGAGACGACTCCCGGCCACCGTAGACGCGGGTCTGTGGACGGTGAGTAATGGGTAGCTCACCGTCCGTACATTGACTAACTAACGACAGACTGTGTCGACGGCGCGTTCGTGTTCCACGCGCGCCTCAAAGAGATGTCAGCAAACTTGGAAGGGGCCACTGAGGGCCTCCTCCTGCCGGGGCTGCGGGTTGTGAGCAAGAGATACCGCGCCCCCGGAACGCAAAGAGCACATGAAGGATCATAGACGGGTTTTAGTCAGTAAAAGTCAGACACTCCCTCCCGCCCCGCCCAGGGCGGGGGAAGTTATTTGATGATTTCCCGTCTTAAAAAAATAAAAAAAGGGTGCTAGACATCAAATTCAAGGTCAAAGCATTTATTCTAATTAAGTAGACTGTTTACAGGCACTTTTGAATTGTAAAGAAGTTACACAGAATGTTGGTCATCATTAATCAAATGATGTATTTTTATGAGCTGTCAAAACGCGATTCCCCCATACTTAGATCTTGTATGGCTATAAGGTATGTCACGTGTTTACCAACTAAATTGAGGAAAGTATTTATTGATTATAATTGGTTTTTCTTTCTTTCTTTTTCTTTCTATTTCAAAGCAGCTGAAACAGACTGTTACAGTAAATTTAAAATCAATCGGGATTTCAAGGAAAAGTGTAGTTTTTTTAAATATGGGATATCATCAAATGACTTCTTCCGCTTTGGGCGGAGCATACGGGAGTGTCAGACTGTTACTGACTAAAAGCCATCCGTGTTCCTTCTCATGCCCTTTGCGTTTTAGAGCCACGGCGTCCCTTTCGAACAAATTCCTCAGCCTTGGATAATAGTGAATAAACAATTAAAGCCCTTATAAATAAACAAGACTACTAACCTTCAAAGCCTGTATAACAACAGGTTCAAACAACCGAATATACCTCTCCAACTCCTTCTTATTAGTACTCCACTTTCTATCAGACTTGTTCTTCGCAAAATTCTCCATAGTCATCAACAACTGCCTTTCAGCCACCATCCTTGGGTTCTTACTGTCCAGAGACAGCTTCTGACTGGCATTAGAGCAGACACTACTTCTTCTCGATTCTTCTTTCAACGTAGACAGCGTATTCACCATCATAACATCTCGGAAGAAGCTTGTCCTGTTGCTGACTTCAGTTTTGTCCAAAATGCTCATAAAGTCGGAATATTGGTTGACCATATTGGTTCCAAAAAGGCATTTGAGGAGTTGAGTGATGCAATACACGGTTGTATCAGGACATAGAGGCATGATGACCTTGAGGTAGAATAGGACCTCCTCAGTGACGTTGCCTATTTCCTTCTCAGTGGCCAGTTCTAATTGTATCGCCAAGGAGTTTAGTACTGTTGATAGGAATGTGTGGAAGATACTGCTTTTTGGGTCGAGGTTTATCTGTGGAAGGGATTTGGTAAGGTTTTATTGTACGGTATATGGTTGAATTTGCTAAGTTTTTGGCACAATTGTCATAGCATAAATCAGCGTTAACATTATTGTTTATGCATATTATTGTATGTACTGAAATATATATTTTCTATAGGCCTTGATGCCTGATTTAAATAAATAAATATAAATTAGTGATGTGCCAACTCGGAATAAAGTTGGCTCGAGTACAAATTTATAAAACTCGAATTGCACAACTCGAGATGGCAAAACAAATCTGTATTGAATATTTTTGCTACAACATAAATATACAACATGTTTATTAAAAAATAAACAAGTTACAGTAGAACTTCGATTATCCGAACTAATTGGGACCGAGAATAGTTCGGATAATTAAAAGTTCGGATAATCGAAATGTAGGTTTTTTGTCAAATCAATCAAACAAAAATAACACCTTTCCACCTAAAAACTGTTCAGTCTATTAAAATGTGACATACATTATTAACGTTGAAATACAAAACACGCAAAAAAAGTCGAATGCTTTTCTAATAAAATAGTCAATTTTTAATTGACGAACAGCTGCAACTCGTTTTCAGCAACAAATTCTCGCCTATGTTCGGATAATTGAGGGTTCGGATAAACTAAGTCAGCGTTCGGATAATTGAGGGGTCGGATAATCGAGGTTCGGATAATCGAGATTCTACTGTACTCCACAATAGGGAAAAGAAATGCCTTTAACACACCCACTGCTAACCATTTTGTCAAGCCGTGTTCCCAATAAACACACATACATACCTTATGATTAGAATAAGTAGCTCTCAAAGTTTCATAGAACTTCATATAAAACGGTTCGTTAAAGAAATGTCCGACAAAGTTGGCCTTGAGACTGGAGGCGGGCGCGGGCGGCTTCTTGCGGAGAGAACCTTTGTCGTCCAGCTCCGGAGGGTTACTACCCCGGCGTGGCATGCCGTCTGGAATAAGGACATAGATATATGAGTTGACAATATCTTGAAGAATGAAGGCGTCTACTGCGCAGATATCAAATGAATTGTAATAAAACGCGCTCTCGTGTCTTTTACATTCCTCCTAAAGTTATATGGCAGTTAGTATAGCTAATGCATTACGCTTATTAAATGGTAGAAACTATTAACTTTTTATACAGTAACTCAATCATTAAAACCAATCCACGCCGAAATGACAAATTTTTGGAAGTAAGTGTGTGTGCCCACGTGTTCTGAATTTGGATATTTAACGCTCACAAGTGTACCTTATGTTATGATTTAAAAAAACGATTCGTCATTCTTATTAAAAAATGTTCTAATCGGACATTACATAACATAACACTTTTGATTATTGGGAGGACGTGTGTTGACTCGTTTTGGCAAGACTATTTTATTTACATGATAAAATATATGTATAAATATTCTTACCCGTAGTTTTCCTTCTAACAGGGCTTCCAGGCAAAGCAATCCCACCCTTATTTAAATGCACGTTAGGATTAACTTCCTCTATCAAATGTACCAATACATTCAACATTTTCAGCGTCACTTGTAGAAACTTTTCTGCTAAGCTGGCAACCCTCTCACATTCTAAGTGTTGCCATCTTTCTTTTGTGTTTTGCGTGTCACGTTCGAAAATGTCTCGGTTCGTCGTTTTGTGGCGCATTATGTTGTGGATTTCGACTAAAAATAATAAAGAAAATACGATTCAATTATTTGGTGTAAAGTGATTCGACTAATAGGAAAAAATCCGTAAATCTAATTTACACAGGTGTATAAAATATTGCTTTTCGTTCAGGGAAGAGGAAATGCACTTATGAATGCGCACACACTTGTGCACTATGATATCTTTTAAACATTTCGTTACTCTAGTATATCCCTATAAGTGCGGTCGACGCACATGTGCGTCAAAAAAACGCACATTTTTGTTGTCAGCACAGAAAGGGATATCCCTACTAATATTATAAATGCGAAAGTAATTCTGTCTGTCTGTCTCTTCTTCACGCCTAAACCACTGAACCGATTTCAATGAAATTTGGTACAGATATAGTCTGGGACCCGAGAAAGGACATAGGATAGTTTTCATCCCGGAAATCCCCCGGGAACGGGAACTATTAATCCACGCGGACGAAGTCGTGGGCAAAAGCTAGTTCGCAATAAAGATGCCACCGTGACCAATTTTCGGTCGGGAGAGTATTGACTCATTAGTAGGAATGTATTTTTTTTTACTTAGGCTTAACGTGCATGACCTAATCATCACATGCTGAACGTAATTATCTACAAGCTGTTGATTTGCATCCTCGTCAAATTTTAGGAGCTTGTCATAAAAAAATAGAAGTAATCAAATATAATTACGATACCTGGCCAATATCTAATAAATACTTGTTTTTTTAGTTGTAACTATCAAATAACAGTATTCCAGAATACTCCTCTTGCAAAATTCAGAGTCGCCCAGTTGCGTATGCGGTAGGCAGAGTTGTCGCGCGGCTATATCAATGTGTACATAGCGCCTAAACCCTCTGGCGAGATGCCTAGCTCGAATTTAAAAACCACATCAAAAAAATAAAAACAATTTATTTTATTATTGATTTGTGTTAAGAATCACGAGCATAGTTAACTCCTTGAATTTGACGAGGATGCAAATCAACGCCTTGTATAACCTAACCGCAGAAACAAATAGAGTTGCTATTTGGGCCCACAATTTCCTAGTTATATGTACTTGATGAAAAAGAATCTTACTACGATTTTTTTCACAGAACAATCCAATACTAAAACTAATCCAAACCCTACAATAGTGGTGATAATAGCCTGAATGGAACTCACCTGGATATAGCAGCGAACACAGATCCATTAGAATCGTCCTAGCTACCACAGTGCCATTACAATAGTCGAGGCTATCGAGGCAGTAGCTCAACAGTCCTTGGTTGGAGTACGCTTCCATGTGTTTCCATGGCGACCATTTCTTGCAGATAGCCTGGAGGGCTTCGAGAAGACCTTGCTAGAAGGAAAGAGGCTTATTTATTTTGTATATAAGTTAAGTTTTTGTTTACTGACTGTTTTATAGGGGGTGAAAGTACTTATAAATACGAATAAGTGTTTACTATGGGACTAATCCATGAATTTGAATTTGGAAGTGCATTTTATAAAACAGCTAATTCTTTTTCATGATTTAGGATCCTGAAATGAAAATCGTTGATATTTTGAAGTTCTTTTACGCCCTGAAAATGGCCTTTGCAGTATTTGCGTCGATTATGTTCGAGCTAATTTCGCAATGATTTATTATTAATATACTAAAATACAGCAGAAATAGAGTTGAAAATTGCGTGCTAGATAATTATAGTCTTTTTGCAAGAATAAATTTATAGCACACAATTACTCAATTATCAACTCTATTTATAATGCATTGCTGCTGTCTAGACCAGCTGTGTTCCCAAAGTGGGCGGTACGGCGCCCTTGTGGGCGCTGCAGGCCTAAAGGGGGGCGGTAAGAGACCCAGAGAAAAAAAGGGGGCGTTGTGTAGAGGCTTGAGGGGCGATTTGTAATTTTATCTAGCTGGGCGACTCTTAGACACCGACTGAGCTCTCCACCCTCGATTACAACTTGTGAATATAAACAAGTATTAATTAAGAAATTGTTCAAACTCGGTTCGATATTTCTCTCTGTGTAGTTCATAATATATATGTGCTGTTTTATTTATTTATTTATTTAAACTTTATGCACAAAAAAGTACTAAGGCGAACTTAATACCTTAAGCATTCTCTACCAGTCAACCAAAGGTGGTGAAGAGATTAAAATTATTGTACTAAATAAAATGAAATGTACAGAAGAACAGTAGAGAGACCCCCCCCCCCCCCGCGTCTTGACAAATTTCTAAACGAGTACGAAAAAAAGGGGGGCGCTAAAAAATAATTTATTCTCAAAGTGGGCAGTAGACAAAATAAGTTAGGGAACCTCTGGTCTAGACTGACCTTAATTATTTATTACAGCACTCCAAAAACAAAGTCCCAAATACATTCACTTGATTGTTACATAAATGTACATGTAAAGACAAAATTATCTCAAACATATGATTTAAAAAAATGTACAAACGCCTCAGGAGGTATAAAAACTGACAAATTTTCTCAATTGTATATGAACCTTAATTCTTTAATAAAGCTGAAAAACTATTTAAAAAAATTTACATAGCTGCTTGGTTTTCATACATATATTTACTCCAACAACTCACCGAATAATATTTACAATGCGCCGCCAAAAGCCTGCCCACTAGATTCCCGACGATCATCTTCAAACTTGCGCAGGCGCCGGTATTCAGCTCATCCCCGTGCCTCAGTTGTGGAGGCAGGTCGCTGTAGAAGTAGATATCCCTGACCAGGTCCAGGGCTAGCCCTTCCTGGTCGAAGGTGAACTGCTTGCTCCGTTCCTTGGCTAGGTGGGAGATGACTGTGGTGGGGGAAGAGCGCTTTGGTGGGTGGATTGTTGGTGTTATGCTGTGGGGGGGAAAATGTTTCTTGTAGAACATGTTGATGGATGTTAGGATTTTTTTCGTGTAGTGGGGGTGTGTTTACAAAGATACATAGTCAGATAGACAAACAACAAGACCTGGAACAAGTAGGCCATAAAAGTATTTGTTTCGTGCAGGCATCGAACCCACGACACGTAGCGCAACAGGCAATTGGTCAACCACTACGCCAAAACTGTCGTACATAAACTCACGCCTTTTTCCCATGTATCATCATTTAGCCAATGAATATAGATAACATACTACTAATTACTAATATTTCTCGGTTTACAAAAACATTAAAATATTCTATGTAAACATATCTAAAAAACTACTTTATTTAATTTTTTAATATAAAATAGAGTCTTTCGACGTTAGAATAAAGTTAATTTTGTATTATCAAAACCACGCGAACATTTGTACAAAATGCGCCAGTAGAAGTTCTAGTACAACAAAAATATAACTTACTTGGCTATAGCCTGTGCTGCTGCATTTCTCACTTTCTGATCTTGATCGGCGAGCAATCGTACTAGCGTGTCCATGATCAGTTTACTTCTAATATAGTACATAGGGTACAGCATGTATAATCTGAAAATTTTCAAAAATAAATTCACAAATCACAATGCAAAGGAATTTTAACACGGAATCCTAATGAACGCAATTGAAAACTAACTTTGATAAAAATTGAGATTTTTCTTACAGATTTCATTCTGATTGAATATTAGTAATATTTTTCAAGGCAAGTTAATTCTATGAACAGGCAGGCAACAAGCTCGAATACTCTTGTTTTATCGAACATTGTACTACTTAATTTACGTCTTGAAACCAACCCAGACAATAATTTAATAACATTCGAAACTCAACCTTAAACACGTACATAAACGACTGCTTTTGGAATAACCAGAAGAATGTAGGCTAGAGCGCTAAAAAAAGACATATTCCCACTTACTTCTCATAAGGCAACTTCTCATACAGTCTACAGAGATTCACTCGACACAGCCAATAGTTGTTCGTCTCTACATTGACGAGCGCGTTCAGAACGTCGATCAGTTGCGCCCAATGAGAGCTGTTGCACAGAGAGGTAGATAGAGTCGTGAGAGACGATAGAGTGTGGTTCACGGTCGAGTGGATGTCGTCGGAGAGACCCTGGAATATGGGAAAACCATGCATCAGCTGTATATTAGTGAGAGATGTTTATAATAGCCGTAAAATTGTAGTCAAACACACATACCATCACATGGCAGACGTGTACTAATGTACACCTACAGTTCGCCGGTATGTAATAGGGGCGAGCCTATTGCCATTAACCGGTCACAAATCCTAACTCCGAGCTGCTACTTAGAATTTTATAGAAAAACCCAATTGTACTTTTTGCTCGGACTCGAACCCAAGACCTCTAGTGTAGCAGTTACACTTAACTCCACCAGGCTAATGAGGCAGTTCTACTACCAGTATATTAATTTATTAAAGCTTAAGAGCCTTTTTGTTTGTTTGTTTAAACGCTCTGGAACTACAAGTTAGATTGGGAAAAACAGTTTTGTATATGATAGCGAGATTCATTAGGAACAGTATAGGCTATAGAGCATCACGCAACGTCACATGGGAGGAGAGCAGTAACCAAAAACATAACTTAATCTGGATAAAAAAAAACGCATATGAAGTCTCAGGCAGAACCTACTTCAGTATAAAAAAGAACAAATTTAATGCAACATACCTTCAAAACAATACCAATCAGTTTATCCACACTGATATATTCCGACACGTCCTTCGGCAGAGCACTGTAACTCCTCCACCGATTATAGTACCCATGAGAAAGGTCTAACGCAGCCACCAAGTAATTTGCAATGCAGACCCTTACCAACCCCCTAATTTGGGGGTCATTATGGCCTTCTAACAGGGTGAAGACATCACTTAAATGCTGAAACTCGAAATTCTCTACCCCTTCTACGACTTTCACCACTTCTTCAACAGTTTCATTCACAATATTCTCCAAATCTTTGCTCCTCACTTCGTCCGTCCGTTTTAGAGGTCTTTTGACTCTTTCCTCTTTCTTTTCCAAATCTTTTAAGGCATCTAGATGGTCTAAATTCGTCGTGCTTTCCCCGAAATGATCGAATTTCATGTCTAAGTCTATGCTTGAAGATAACACATCTCCGCTACTAGACATTGGATAGCCAGTAGATAGAGCATTACTGCCCGTCATATTAGAATTCGTTGTGAAATTACTGGTCGTCATATTAGGGTTGGTACTGTCGGTAGTTGCGCTTGCGAGTAAATCGTTTTTAGGGAATATTTTGCTGTCCAAAATGTTGCTTGGGACATCCTTGGAGCTCTTCTGTTCTGTGCTCTCTGACTTTTCAGATTTGCTGTCTTTTTTAGAGATTTGATGGGATTGTGTTGTTTGTTGGCTGTCTATACTCCTGTTTAAAAGGTCCTGGCTCAAGGAGTCTGTTAAAGAATCTTGATAGCAAACATTCCTTTCTAGAACGAAGTCGTTTATGTGATCTTGGTTGGAGTCCATGCCTTCGGATGAGCCTAAAAGAAATAACATTGATATGGTTATAAACCTGTCCATAAGAATAATTCCAGTTTATAACTATACCACTACTGGGCAAAGGCCTCTTCTCATACAGAAAAACTACGAGTATATTCATACTTATATTAATCAATAATCATATGCCCAGGTTTCCTCACGATGTTTTCCCTCACCAATGTCAGTAATGAACTTAAAAAATACATAATATGAATTGAAAAAGTCACATTAGTAATTTTGATAACGATACAACCTACAAATAGCGCTTACAATACTACCACGGCACACGTACAACGGTCCATTTTGGGGACTAAGTGCGGAAATCAAAAACCTCAAACAGTAACGGTAACAGTAACTATTGAGTGAGACTTACCAGAAATATTGTGATGTTTCGCATCAGCATCTTTATCTAAAAACAACGTTATTGCTTGTGGATATAGCTGCAAGATTTCTGACAAGCAGTTCAGCGCCGATGACTTTAAAGACACTCTTATCTGCCTGCAAATAAAGTTCAAATCTTAATACCTGATACAAATCATATTTTCGCCTGATCGATTACAGCCACGGCGGCTAATTTCAATGGAGACTACTACCCAAGAGATATTATAGTGCACAAGTGTGTGCGCAAAACAGATGCATTCCCTCTTTCCTTACTCTCACAGTCCGATGTGAAGACAAACAAACACAACCAGGGAGAGATCAAGCGCAGGACCAACGGCTTTATGTGCTTTCCGATACACGGGTGTTTTACACCACCAACTTCCAAATTCCGGGCTGTTACTAAGAAATTCATAATGGAAAAATCCAATATCACTTTTTGCCCGAAATGGAAATTAAATCCAGGACCAAGCGCTGAAAGACTGTTCAAGAGTGTGCAGTGTGACAAGCACGACTGTGCTTGCGACCACGAGATCTACGGAGCATTCAACCTTACACAAGTAAATGAGTTAATTAGGTAAATTAGTTGTACTTACCGATCAGGTATAACTCCACCCTTATTACCAGTTAATAAAAACTTTGACGTGAGCAATCGTGCGCAATATTTTAGGGGAATATCGTCATCTTTCGATGTTCCGATGTTGATCTGCAAAAAATAACATTTCATCAAGTCTCAATTTTGATGTTATATTACTACTGTTGTTTCACTCGAGTCTTCACTTCTTTTTCCATCCCAATTGCGTAAAGCCACCCTTCCTCACCCCTTTTTGACGTAGATTGTTTGACCCTGACTCGAAACGGGCCAAGCGGAAGGCGCGTACGCTCCCGGTATCCCTAATGCGGTAAAAAATACCAGGGTGGTTTAGTCTAGTCTTCTTTATCATGTGGGCAGTAAGGTTTAACGACCCCACACAGACCTAAGTATCAGTTTCTAAACCGCCTCAAGGGCCTCTGACGTTACCGATGTCAGTGATGTCCACGATAAACTTAGAAAGTACATGAATTAGAAAAAGTCACATTGGTACTTGCCCGTGCCCGGTTGCGAACCCAGAACCTCGTGCATGTGAGGCAGGCGCCTTAACCACTGGGCCATCACGACACTTCTTATAGTCAGTAAGAGCGTGTCAGACCTCTCCCAAAGTTGGAACTTTCATCTTCAATATCTCCGTAACTAGAGAAGGTCTCCCAGGTATGGTTCGGTTTTCTAGGGGGACGGACGACCTAAATAAGAACGCAGGAAGACGCTGGATGCAGGCCGCTTCCAACCGGTTTGGTTTGGTTTTGGAAATCTCTGGGGGAGCCCTACATCCAGCAGTGGACGTCCTCCGGACGATGATGATGATAATGATGATATTTCAAAGTCAAACCTTACCTTGACCGCGCCATCCATAACAGTTTGCGCATGATCAACTTGATCACTCTCCTTGGGCTCAACCTCTTCAATCTCCTGCAATTTCTCCGACAAATCCTTAGATAATTGTTCCGCATTCGGCATTTCCATTTCTTGGTCGCTCACTGGGGAATCGGGTGTCTGAAAAGTAGCCGTTATTTAATTAAACTGAAGTTAAAATGATATACTTATGGTCATAGGTTTTAGCAAGGCTGCGACACAGCAAATAATTTGCCATTCAAAATAGTGCTATATATCGTGTGTGTCAAGTTCACATATATACCATCAAGCCTGTGTTCCCCAAAGGACGGGTGAACTGTGGGTGTACGTTGATACAGGTGTATCAACGTACACCCACAGTTCAGGTATGTTTAGGTCCCATGTAATAGGGGCTAGCCTATAGCTATTAACCGGGCACAAATCCTAACTCTGAGCTGCTACTGAGAATTAAAAAAAAACCCAATAACACTTTGCTTGACCTGGGAATAGAACCCAAGACCTCTGGCGTAGCAATCGCGCTTAGGACCACTAAGGTAACGAGGCAGTCAGAAGGTTTATATGTATTTAATTTCACCTGTATAGTAAGATCTTCGACACTCAAGCTGGGCGTATTGATGTGCAGCAAGCTGCCGAGCTGCAGTGCTCCGGAGAACGATATCTCTAGCGGATCCTTGAGCTCAGACTGTGGACTAGGAGCGTACCTAGACGATATTATACTTGATGTACCTGGAAACGAAATATTGATATATTTATTTACTAGGATTTAGCACTGTACTACTATAGGAAAATTTAATTTACAATATTAGCGAAATAATTTTCCGAATTTAACCCATAGTTTTGGAGATCGAACAAAAATACCAACTCTTCAGCTTTACTAGCTTTTGCCAGCGATTCGTGCGCATGATTGTCGGTTATAGCGGCCGTAGACGAAGTCAGGGATTAAAAAATACCTTATATCCTTTACTGAGGTATTAGCTAACTCCTTACAAATAAAATCTTATCTCTTATCTCTCTTAAAATCGGTTTTGTGGTACCATCACGCCTGTATTCCCCGAAGTTCGCCGGTATATTTAGGTCTCATGTAATAGGGGGCGAGCCTATTGCCATTAACCGGGCACAAATCCAAACTCCGAGCTGCTACTGAGAAAAACCAAATAACACGGTTACACGGTTTTGTGGTTTATAATAATAATAACTAGCTTACGCGTACTTAAGCGTGAAAGAGTAACAAACACCCACCCATCCATCCATTCATCCATCCATCCATCCATCCTCACAAACTTTCGCATATACAACGTTATAAATAGTATATGCGAAACCTGAATATAGTTTGTTCAGAATAAGTAACTGAATCGATTCCAATAATTTTTATACCATGTTATATTTTGTCCCAAAAATATTTAAAATAGGTTACAAGTTGGACACCGAGCGGCACTTAGTACCTATCCGCAATAATACGCGCACAACACAGGTCACGGCAGGTCGTAGCGGCATTAGGCGGTAGGCAGCGCGGGCGCACAGCGGCGCGGGGGTAAAACAAACAACCCCTTCAGTCGCCCGGATGCTACAGGCTGACGCGCACGTGTTGCGCTCCCCGCTTCCGTTTGCGAGCGCGCGGTCGCCGTGCGTACAGTTGTGTTATTGCGTTTCGCTTAATCTGGTGTGAAAAGTATCATTTAACCATGTCTTTTCAATACACAAACGTCCAGTATACAGAGATGGTACGTACACTAGCGGTTTGTGGTGATAACGTGTCATTGGCGAATAAAGTACATAATAATATCTACCTACACTTGACCATTATGACAGTCCAAAGCCTGCAAGTGTGATGGAAAATGTTATCACCAGTTAATTACAATACAATTGCCGTGGGGTTAGGTACCTACTACCAAACTATTATCAATGAGCGCAAGACGGCCTTGGAGGCGCGCGCGCGCGGGGGCGCCGCGCGGTGACCATGTTTTTGTACGGACAACCAGGTAACAAAACAAGCTTATAACTTTGTGATTTTTCATGGTACAGTTTTGAAATTTTATACATAGATTCTTTTCATAAAAATACTAGACAGGTGTTTCGGGTTTCGCATATACTAATTATAACGTTGTATAGGATGTTTGGCGCATGGACTGACACAATTTTTTCAGGGATTTGGGAGGCCATTGGCTAGGTTCTACCCATACACCCTTTGTCCCAAATGTCACGGTTGGTTACATGTTTTTTTTTTAAAATGAAAAATATGCCCAAAATGTTTCCTTTAATTAGAAATAACTTTTTTGTTCCTTTTTTTTCCTTTTTTTTTTGTAGAACCTAGCTAATGACCCCCCAAATCCCTGAAAAAATTGTGTCGGTCCATGCGCCAAACACCCTGTATAATATTAGTAGAAAGTACAGTACGGTTACGATTTGTGCCCGGTTAATGGCAATAGGCTCGCCCCCTGTTACATGGGACCTAAATATACCGGCGAACTGTGGGTGTAAATCGGTAAGTCTCTGCCTAACCCTTCGGGGAATACAGGCGTGATGGTATATTACAATATAGACGTAGATGTAGATTACTTACTAATATTCCTCCTATGTCCCTTCTCGCTGTGCGTGTTGTCTAGCGACACATGTTTCGGATGTCTATCAAGTAGAGCTGTCTTGTACTGTCCCGAGGCTAAAGACAGGATCACTGTGAAACACTCCATGATAGCATTCTGTACGTTGTGCTCTTTCGTCTGTTCTATGTAGTGCACGCAGAGGGAGTATAGCTGTAACAGAGAAAGTATAAAACATTAGATAATGCCTACGACTCTGTCCGAGTTGATTTTCTTTGTGGATTATTAATTTTCTTGAAAACAAAATACATATAGCTTATCTCATTATAAATTATTTTTGTTTTATATTTCAAAAGACAATAAGACAGCGTTTTCGATGAAAGCTCTCTGTCGGCCTGATTTCTTACAACGTGAATTTTCGCATTAAAATCCGTTGCGTATTCTAAAAGATCTAAACGTACAAAAGGACAGACGAAGAGAAGCGGCTTTGTTTTCTATGTAGAAAGTAGTTTCTACAAACATCGGAATTTCGAAAAGCTACGATATTACCCTAGTTTGTCATTTACGAAAAATAATGCCCATAGCTCATCATGACAACACGGTTCCTTCACAACAAACAATTTGCCATTCAAGTTAGGACTCTAAATCAAGTGCATTAAAATGTTTTTTATAATGATAAAATAAAAAAGGTGCCGGCTTGCGGGCGTCGCGCTGGTAGCTAACAGTTATATTTTCGAGGCGATTGCTGTCATAATCAGTGATGATCATAATTCGTACCTCTAAATAGTCCCGAACGGCAAACAAGTCGTTTTCGGAAAACTTCGTAATATCGTTGATTTGGAAGATGGCTTTTATGACGCAAAACCATCCCATCACCACCGTGCTGTCTGGAGTCAGCGGCCATAGCTTTTCTGTAAACATTTATTAACCAGAATTAAAATACTTAAAAAAAAAACATCTCATACTTATTCGAATCAATAGTTTAAGTAAATCCCTTTTTCTTCTTGGCAAAGTACTAAGCTATTACAGCGGCATCAGTGGCGTTTTTAATGTCGAACAGATTTAAAAATGTTTACGTACGGATAGGAGGCAGAGGGAAGACGTTAGAGGTTTGATTACTTTTGCTGACCCCGCACTGAATGGGTTACCTAAATGACTAAAATTCTGCTTACGTAATACTTGAATGCCCCTTAAATAAATAAATAATAATATTCCCACTTATGTCTGTAATTTTTGGGCAGCGTAAGACCCATCATTGTAGCTATCTTTAGGGGAAGCCTATGTCCAGCAGTGAACAGCGTTCGGTGAATGCTGATATATGATGATGATGATGATGATGATGATTCCTACTTACCAAACACTTTCGCCAATATATTGGTGAGCAGTGGTTCCCTGTGAGAACAGAGGTGGGCCACACAAGTAGCTATGCCGCGTCTCACTGCTGGGTCTGATGTCTCCACGTGCGACAGTAGGGCTTTTGATAGCTCTGCAAACAAATACATGGTTTTCTTTTAATTTTCCCCAATCGATTTACGAGATATAAGAGAGAGGAGCTATATATTATTATAACTGATAGCACTGGCACTTTTTTGTCCCTGGGTGACTAGACAGCACTGTATGAAAAGATTATATCTCTTGCCTTGTATTGTTCAATTCAATCACATAAATTCCAATTCAAATCCGTTTATCTCAATTTCTTGTGAAACCGGTACTTTTCGCCATAATATAAGAATACGTATAATGGTTAATAGACCAACAAGTGGAGAGGCAAATGCCAGCAGTCAACTGCTTTATCTTGTCATTTAAAAAAAATCTTAAAAACAGACTCTCTTAAAGGGCTTAAAGCCCTAAATTGAATGACAAGTTATTAACTGCAGTGCAGTGGTGCTACTACGTCATATAGAGTTATGTTATTATCTTAGATACTAACCAGAAATCTCCTCATCCGTAGTATACTCAGCCAAAGCCGTGAGTATCCTCGGCAGGTTATTCTCCAACGCCTCCACAATCAGCTGGATCTCATCGGTCTGACGCACTATCTGACTCAGCTTGGGGAAGAGGGTCTGTGCCTGTGTCCGGATCTTGCCGACGCCGGGGCGAAGCCAACAGTCGCCGAGGCATATCCGGGAGAGGGCTGCACGGATCCATCTAGAAGAAGAAAAATGAGTGTTATAGTGTGTGTTTTAGGCGGAGGCGCAGATAAACATTATTAACTTTTTACTATATTTGGTTGTTTGCTTGTATTTCAAAGTATAAAACAAAGTCGCTTCCCGCCTTCTGTCCCCTCCATACGCTTAGATGTTTTAAACTCAGCAACAGTTTTTATATAATGCCGATTACATCAATAGATAGAGCAATTATAAAAATTTAGATTAGAATAAATATTTTTGTGTATAATAGCCAGATTTATAAGGAATAGTATAGATAGGCTATGTAACGATTCGACTCATGGGACCGGGTAGTAAACAACGACGTAACTTAACCCGGGCTAAAGAAAACACGCAAACTTTTGGGCAAAATTTTGTGACAGCATAAATAATGCCCATGTATCAGACATGTTCATTGGTACATACTTTTTGTGCCACTGCCCTACCCATCGTCCTAATTAGTGTTCACATTACTTTAATATACATAATAGTCTTGTTAATTACTTAGTTAATTAATCTGCTAGACAGAAACACATTTTAATTACACCTACAATTTTGAAGTACTTTGTAATTAAACAAGTTTTATACAAGGTGGAGTTTACTGTGTGTGCGGGTTCATATCTCGGGTCTAAACCCAGTGACAAGATTATTTACCATCCATCACGCCTGTATTCCCCGAAGGGTTAGGCAAAGGTGTACCAATGTACACCCACAGTTCGCCGGCATATTTAGGTCCCATGTAATAGGGGGCGAGCCTATTGCCATTAACCAGGCACAAATCCAAACTCCAAGCTGCTACTGAGAATTTCATAGAAAAACCCAATAACACTTTTTGCTCCACCTGGGAATCGAACCCGGGACCCCTTGCACAGCAGTCGCACTTGCGACCACGAGACCAACGGGGCAGTTATTACAAGACAAGATTATTTGTTCTTTTTGTTTTTTTTTTTTGATCTTGGTATTTAATATTTTTGCGAAACTTTTCCCGAACAACCTAACAAAGGAGTAAAGAACCTAATTTAACCACATCCTGTAGAATAAAATTGTATTGGTTTTAAGATTGTTTACCAAAAATAAACAATATTATAACTACTTTCGAGTATTTAAGTAGTTCTACCCTATGTATTTTCTAACATTCATACAAAACATGTTTTAGAATAAATTAATATTGCAGGTATGTAGGCGATTTTCAACCTTAATACTATACTGACAAGAAATTAGTTGATCACCAATTATATTTTCAGTTGTACATACCTTGCATTCTTAGTGTGGTCAATTTGATTCTGCAGCACAATATTAGTTTTATGTGAATGAAAGGCG
This sequence comes from Caradrina clavipalpis, assembly GCA_932526535.1. Taxonomy (NCBI): domain Eukaryota; kingdom Metazoa; phylum Arthropoda; class Insecta; order Lepidoptera; family Noctuidae; genus Caradrina; species Caradrina clavipalpis. Next base: position 9,506,775 of record OW052110.1, read on the forward strand.
AAACCTCCGACCACAGCTCTGTTCAATGCTTCATCACCAACAAGACGTACTTCGGCCTAGAAATAAAATAAAAAAGCATTATAAAAATGACAAATAAGCCTACAGTGTTTTAATAAAAATAGTTAAGAAAATAATAGTTTGCCTCTAGTAAGGCTAGAATGACAATATAAAAATACATTAACTATTTAATGTTTTTATTTCAGGTTATTTAACCCTTTCAGTGTGAAATGGAATGTGGTTTAAAAAAAGGTGCATGTGCCTCACCCCGCATTGAATGGATTAATGGCAAACAATCTGACGGCCCAACTTATGTTAAACAGTCTTCCATAATACTTGCCTAGGCATTGTGATCCTAACAACAACACTTAAATGTATCATATACCTGTGACTACATTGGCACCCATCAAACCAAAACACAGCCAGGCTAATTTCTGCGGGTTGTTCGAAAGAGATACCGCGCCCCCGGAACGCAAAGGGCACATGAAGGAACATAGACGGGTTTTAGTCAGTAAAAGTCTGACACTCCCTCCCGCCCTGCCCAGGGCGGGGGAAGTTATTTGATGATTTCCCGTCTATAAAAAAAAAAAAGCCAGGCTAATTTGCAGATATTTTGAATAAATGCAAAACACCTGCTTTATTTTACATAAATAAACAATTCACTTAAAAACTACACCAATTCCTCATTACTTTGCATAACCACAATGCATAATATCAATCTATTGGATAACACAATTGAATAATCCTTCACGCTATTAGCCTAAAAACATTCAAGGTAACTTACGCTATCGTTGCTAGCTAGTAGAAGTAGCGTAGGGGCCGCCGAATGGAGCAAGTTAGCATAGTGTCGAGCGCAGTTTGAACGGCTCCCCAAGGCTCCCAGACAACGCCCGAGTGTCCCTGCCGCCGCCTGCAACTCATGACCCCTACAAACAACAAACACATACATAAATCATCACAACCTTCAAGCCAAATACGGATAAAAAAATATGCAAAAACTTACTTAGCTGTATTCTCGTTGGCTTTCAGGAATTCCAAAGCTTTTTCAGCTTTCTCCAACACGTTCATCGCTTAAATTTGTCAGCCGGTGTTCTCAATACGTTCTATGATCATAATTACAGCGGATTATTATTTGTTAAATGAATTTTCGTCGCGAAAATCGCAAACAAACGTGAAGAAAATCAATCGAGTTGACGTCTGCGTTTTGTTCGGAAATAAACAAGCGGTAATCAGCTGTCTGGTAATCGGTAGTCAGTAGCAAATCCCTTTTTTTTTTCATCGCTATTTTTATTAGTCGTTAGATGTAGTATCTAACGACTAATAAACATAACAAATGGTATGCAATTCGTAAAGTAATTATTTTCTGTGTTTATTGTTTTATATTGTGTTTATATTTTGAAGTTTTCTCCGTCTTTACCATGGAGTACCTTTGAGATCTATGGTTTCTGAACGAAATTGATAAGACGCCAAGTGATTCTCAAGGTCGCGTGGGTAGAACCAACATGCTATAATTCTATTATTTTTATTCTTCTTCATCATCATCATCATCTTCTTCATATCAGCCATAGGATGTCCACTACTGGACATAAGTCTCCCCCATAGATTTCCAAAAGGACCTTTCAACCGGTCCTACTGGGAATAAGAAAAACGCTGGCGGTTTCCATATTCTTCTTGGACTAAACTTAACTTAACTAAACTATCGAGCCTGTATTGCAGGATTAAAGACCCTCTCCCTTTTACAAAGAGGAGGTAGTGTCAATAATGTGTCACAGCTATGGAAAGGTCGATTATTATGATTGTCTTCACCGGCCCACCCTCTCTAGGTGTCAGTGAAGACTTCAATTTGGCTAAACCAAATCTGGTTTATTGCTGTAATAGATGTAATTTAATTCATTATAATAATTATTATTCTAACTTTCTAAGTAACCATGAAATAGTCATCATAGAGTATGTAATAAAGCAGTACCTAGTTATGTTATTAAGTTATCTGTGAGCTGTTGTATTGATTCTGATTGTATTGTCATTGTCAATCGGTCGACTTGATTGACAGACAGCTGTTAGTAGAAGTAGTAAGTTGTAGGTGTAGAAAAAAATCTTTAATAATATTTATCTTAAAGTGTAACTGCGATAATTATGTCATCAGAAGATCAACAAGTCGACGTTATGTTTGGGCTAAAGACCGTATTATCAAATATCGAGGCCGCTGTTGCCAGGCGCAGTAAAGTATGTTTAAAATATTGTAAAACAATTTTATAATCACTTATTTACCTAGCTTGTCGTAAAACTATGAAATCAATCACATAGTTTTCTTATCGACTCGATCTCCACCGCTAATAACCTCTCTAGCTCATAGCATAGTGCGAGCTTATTTTTTTTTTTTTTTTTAGGATTTGCCTCAAGTTGCGCCAAGGTTGGTGGCGGTATCCAAAATAAAACCTGCTTCTATGATTGTTGAAGCCTATGATGCTGGCCAAAGGCACTTTGGAGAAAATTACGTCAATGAATTAGCTGAAAAAGCCCATGATCCCATGATACTGGAGAAATGCAAGGACATAAAATGGCATTTTATTGGCCATTTACAAACCAACAAAATAAACAAATTGCTTGGTTCACCAAAACTGTTTATGGTCGAGACTGTTCATTCTGAAAAGTTGGCTGACAATTTGAATAAACAGTGGCCAAAGTACAGAAATAATGAAGAGAAACTACCAGTTATGGTACAAATTAATACAAGTGCTGAACACGGTATAGTACTAACATTTTCATAAATTATATCTTATTTATTTAGTTTGTCAGAGATAAGTCTGCTACACTATCTTTCCTAAAACTAACAAAGTAATTGTTTCAGATCAATTCGGTCTCTTAAAGTGTTTGTTTTGCTTCATAATAATATGTTAATTTTTTTTTTTCCAGCCAAAAGTGGAATTGAGCTATCAGAAGCCACAAAAGTAGTTGACCATGTATTGAAGAACTGTCCAAACCTAGATTTCAAAGGGCTAATGACTATTGGTCAATATGATTATGACACTTCCAAAGGACCAAATCCTGACTTTCTGACCCTTTCCAAATGTAGGCAAGAGGTTTGTGAGAACTTAAAACTTGATATAAATGAAGTGGAGTTGTCTATGGGGATGTCTACTGATTATGAACATGCTGTGAGTATATCTTTTGTTTATTAGACTGCGTCAACATGTGCTAATGGCCTTACATAACATTATACCTATAAACCTCCTGACATAGTGACACTCTTTTAGATATAAATTTAAGAGTTCATTCTTTCATAGAAGTTTCAGTCTAGTAAATTCTTCAATGTTACTGGATTATAGGCTTAGACTCCGCTACTGAATGTCGAAGTTTGAAATGTCGACGTATGTTAGTTCTAAAGTACAGGATCTCGATGTACGCCAGTTCGAAAGTTCACTGGAGCGAAGTATGCAAGGCCGACGTATCGTTAGTTAGAAAGCATACGAGTGCGATGTACGCCAGTTCGAAATTACCTTGTTACGAAGAATGAAATGTCTCGGTACTGTTACTGGTACTCCTACAACATTATAATTAGCTACATATAACGAAAAGAAACGTAAATACAAAACATCATGCCATATCCTAAAAATCTGAGAACAGTATTATTAAAGCAGGATAACGTAGATTTAAAAGAATACATAAGTGGTCTTGCGTACATAGCGTATATGAAGATTTAATTTTATATACAAAACTGAAATAAATTAATTTACAAAACACATTCATAAATAGATATACCTATCTTTAAATTATTAAAAAGAAATTAAACCAGAACCAAACAAAAAAAAATGCGCTTGGAGCAAAACATAATGTTATTAAAAAAAACCATTTAGATTAAATATAATTATGTGTTATAGTATCAGTAACCCTGCTTGGCCCTAGTTCAATCTATAGTTCGGAGCGAGGGGGAATGGGAAGCCGTCACCTCCTTCTGCGAAGCAGTAATGCTAGCAAAGGAGGAGGCGGAACGCCGTAGGCGCGGGCCTGCGGACGGCGAGTGTTGGGTGCCTCGCCGTCCGATCAGAACCAGGCCCAGGTCGGCGGCTCGTTGTGTTCCACGCGCGCCGCAAAGAGATGTCAGCACAGTAGACGAGGCTCACTAGGGCCGTGCCTGCCAGGGTTGCGGAATTTGTTCGAAAGAGTTACCGCGGCCCTGGAACGCAAGGGGCATTAGGAGGAAAACGGATGGTTTTTAGTAAAAAAAAAAGAAAAAAAGAATGGAGTACCAGTAACAGTACGGAGGCATTTCGTACTTCATAACAGGGTAATTTCGAACTGGCGTACATCGCACTCGTATGCTTTCTAACTAACGATACGTCGGCCTTGCATACTTCGCTCCAGTGAACTTTCGAACTGGCGTACATCGAGATCCTGTACTTTAGAACAAACATACGTCGACATTTCAAACTTCGACATTCAGTAGCGGAGTCATAGGCTTATGCAACTACGTTGTAATAAAAAAATTATTAGCCACAAAAGAGCATAAATTAAACATTTTGCATTCAATAAATTGTCTTGTTTGTAGTTCTTTTGACGTCATTCAAACAACAAAAACTAAAATAAAGTAAATCTATTAAAATATTAATACTATTTTTCCAGATTGAACTCGGGGCTACAACAGTTCGTGTTGGATCAGTAATTTTTGGTGCTAGACCAACAAAAGCAAATTAATATAATGTTATAATTAGATCAATCCTAAACATTATCAATCTATAATTTATCATGAAAATGTTACAAACCATTTCAAATGGAGTATGATATTACAAAGAATATTATGATGTTACAAAGTTGAGAGTAGGTAATGTTGTTGTTATTAGTAAATAAGTTAATAAATGGGCTTCCAAATACTTTATACATGCCTTTTATTTACACATTTAAATATTAACGCAATACGTATTTTCCGCCAGTTTTCATTTGTCCAAAGTAAATGTTACCAGCCATAAAAGTGACAGTAAAAAAAAGTTTAATCTGTGGTAATTGTGTGGTGTGGTGGCTGGTGGCTCGGCTCGACGATCCGTCTCTCATTGGCTGAGAAGTTGAGTCAAGTTGAGTGAGTTTCCAAACGCAATGGTTGACGCACGCACGAGAGCTCGAATTCGGGTTCGGAAGCTAAGAAAGTTTATCTTGTGAAAAGTGTAAAATCAACGACTCTAATCCAATAAGTTAAATGAATAACTCAATTAAACAGTGATCACTATAGGTCTGTGCGGATTGTGAACTACAAATTCGATATCGAACACGCAGCAAAGTGTTCCAAGTTTAATTTAATGTGTCAACAAGTTTCATCCTAACTTTAAAGTTTTTGAAACAAGGCCGTATTTAACTTTAAAGGTAAGGATAACAACTTTTATTAATCCAGGACGTGCACGCAACATTCCTAATTACATCTCAAATAGAGTTGTGTAATTTGCAAGTAAGATATCCCGTTAGTTTCTGCATAATATTTTTTTCGTGAGAAAGTGTAAATAATTACTTGGTATGTAGTTATGAACGGTTGGTTTATTTATTATGTGAAGCCTATGTGATTATAAACTGCGGTAGATTATAATCGCGTTGTAATTAGTGTGTCTATCATAGAATCTGCAGTAGGTCAATGTAGGAATGTTCTATAGAAAAGTTTAATCATAAATAAATATTAACACACTATCTGCCCACGGCGTCGCTTGCGTGTACAGTTTTAGATCTGATCATCAAAAGTGCCTTTTATAATAAAGGCATCAAGCTACATTTTTGACTAAATCCCTGGATATCAGTAGTTAATTCAGTAACTACAAAAAATGGTCTTTTTTAAATCACATTACTATTTAGAATTGTACTTAGTTTTGTAATTGATTACCCCATTTAATCTTACTAATATTATAAATGCAAAAGTTTGGATGAATAGACATTTGATACTCAATCAAATCAGAATAGCTGAATGGATTTGGATAAAAACCTAAGACGACCCACTGACCAAAATACCAAATAAGTAGTCTACTTTTTATGCCAGAAAATGTTAGGATCCCAGGGTATACTATATCAAATTAGACATGGACAAAGTCATGGGCAGAAGGTAGTCACAGATAACTGCAAAATGACAGTCTCTTGGGATGTGCCACATGACCTTGTTGATGTTAATCACAAAGTGTGAATAAGTACTTAGTTCCTATGTAATGTCTATGTTGTGATGGCCAAGTGGTTAAGGCAAGTCAGGCAGGCATGAGCAGCTCCGCCCATGATCGGTTTTTGACAGATGTCTTCTTGCCGATAAAGGTATCTGACAAAAATGGGTCAAAAAATTGGTTGTGAGCGGAGAGCCTGATGGTGTTATACTGGGTGGTTTATTTTATTGCCCTTTTCAAAATTTTCCTTAGACTTTTTAAATATTTTTCTTACATAATGCAACAATGTAATGTCCAGATATTCAGTACAAATATCCCTTTCTGAAGTAGTAGTTTTAGTTTACTTTGTAACTGCACTTTTTTTTTAAGACGGGATATCATCAAATAACTTCCCCCGCCCTTAGTGTCAGACTTTTACTGACTAAAACCCGTCTATGTTCCTTCATGTGCCCTTTGCGTTCCGGGGCCCGTTATCTCTTTCGAACAACCCGCAGCCCCGGCAGGCAGCCCGCAGCCCCGGCAGGCAAACTGCACATCTGACTATTACTCACAATCACATAACTGCTATACAATTTTACGGGTACTTAATTCAGATTTACATAATGTGTAAAATATCACCATTTACATGCATATAAGCAGCCTACAGACATGATTGTCATTTTTTTTGTTAAACATTGTTTAATATGGGTGTGTGTCATCATATAAGTGGGTTTCACTTTCTACTTTCTAGCACCTGTGTCTGTTATAATGGTGTTCAAGGGCTGAATTTACAATTATTTTAATGTTATTGCCATGTACAATTTAACTACAAGTGTTATTTAGTCTGTGTCTTGAAGTTCGTTACCATTAACCGGGCACAAATCCTAACTCCGTGCTGCTACTGAGAATTTCGTAGAAAAACCCAATAAAATTTTGCTCGACCTGGGAATTGAACCTGACCTCTAGCGTAACAGTCGCGCTTAAGACCACTAGGCTATCGAGGCAGTCAATGTTTCTGTAGTGGCCAGCTACCACACGACATGTCAAGCTGAGTGACGCTGTCAGCTATCTCTCTATTGTTTTATATATTTTCCTTCTGAGACTATTGTACAAATTAATTTGATTTTATTATAACTTCTATTCAGAATATTTACTTTTATTTACCGGACGAACACCCTTATTTCTACTGTGTGTTATTTCCAGGTTTATGGAACTACATCACAGTCTTACTGAACTTAGTACGCAATTTTAAAGCCATTGAAGTATGAGCCACATAGATGGTGCCGTGAATAGCTTAATTCATTTGCATTTGCGCCATTTTATAAAAATTACTACAGTTTGGAGATTGCATCTATTTGTTTAAATGGAAGTCATCGTGTTTGCTAATGCATGATTTTCTCAAAAGATATTGTACACCACATTCAATAAATGATTCACAAAACCTTCAAAAGATATGTCTAACTCAACAAGATAATTTATGGATTTTGTACCAGCAATATTTATGTACACGAAGTATCCTATAGTATACCCATCCATACCATCGGGCAGCGGGCTATGAGAGTTAGGGAAGAGGGAGTGCACCTGCGTTTGCGCACGCACTTATGCACTATAATATCTCCTGCGTACGTGGCTAGTCTGCATTAAGATTAGCCGCCGTGGCCGGAATCGGTCTGGAGGATAATTTTTTTTTTTACATTTACATTCCTGGATATTCATTATGCTCACACACCAACTGTAGACCCACAGTTCTGTTTTGTTTGAATAATAAAATCGGCCAAGTGCGTGTCGGAGTCGCTCATGAAGAGTTCCGAACTAGTTACGTAATTTTTAAACAATTTTATTTTTATATTATTTGTTGTTATAGCGATAATAGCAGTACACACTCAAAATTCTATCTCTCTGCCTATTACGGTTCATGAGATACAGGTCGCTTACAGACAGACGGATGGACAGCCCGTCGGACAGCAGTGACTTCGTATGTACGATTTCAATCGTGGCAGGAGCGCATTTCACACTCTGCTAAAGAAAATTCAACCTTCTTCATTAACCGTTAAGGTTCATGTTTGCATGGATTATACTGCATAGAACTCTGTTAGGTTCGCGCGAATGCCGATCCAAGCAGTATATAAATTCCTCTTTATGGCTACCTCAACAATGGACATCTCATTGGTTGTGATGGACCCGGAAAAAACAAATGACACTCGTCATTATTAAAACATTCCATTTTCAAATAAAAACACGGATGTGTGGATTTCCTTGAGAGTAGGTATTCAGTTTTCCTCTCATTGTTTGAAACGCAGAATGCGTATACTTTATGATAAATATGATAATAAACAATCTGCTGCGTCTAGAAGGCCGTTTGGTCGGTCTCTGGAACCAGTAGGTGGGTTATTAAAAAAACCCTGTTCTGTAGCCGTTGGATTGTTGATAATTTTTTTGTCCCTTCTCTCATCTTATCACTGTGCTCTTCATGTAAACGAGATGCCAGTTTGTGATTGAAAACTGACTGGCAATTAGACCACTCAGTAGGTGCAGTTGGCTAGTCTTAATCCTTGGAAACGGTGACCTATTTACCAAGTTCTATGTTTTATTGATTTTTGATAATTAGTTTCATGAACAAACTACGGAAAAATAGTTTTTAGATTACTCGCACTTTAAATTAAAGGTTTCAATTGTACCTTCGAAACATTACGCAAAACATCATCGTTTTTGCAATACTCCTGCTCATGAAAATCATTCCTAAACTCTACAGCAGTAAGGTTTAAAATAGCTTGAATTAATTCGTTTAAAATGTACAACGATTACTATTGTTTACTTGCAAGAATCCGTCACACCTCGCGCACTAGTTTTGTCCACAAACCGGGCTAATTTCTTTATTTTTCCCTTCCTATGTTGTAACTTAAACGTTAGCTAAACGCTAGATTACGTAGACGTTATTGTTAACGTTATAGTTTCGCGTTTCGTTCTGGATGGTGAAAGAAAATCGGTCAAGTAAATTAACAGGTGGATGGTAATTGTTTGGTATTTAGTACATACAATGAAAAAAAGATGTTGATAGAGATTTCCAAGAGCTCCTACAAAATGACCGCTTTTGCCTATATAACCACCTCCATTCATTAGTTCTTGATTAATTACTTAGGTACATCTCTGCGAATATACCAGAAGCGAATGCTGTAAAGGCAGGTAGGTACGTGACTGACATAGCACGTGCTTTCCTATAGTTTCCTCATCGATATCATGTTTAAATGTATGATTAGTTAGATAATGTAGACAGTTGATGTTACTACATGAAGAAACGTAAAACATTAACGAAGGCAAGAAAGAAAGCCATGAGTCAATAGGTGACGTGACAAGGAATCATTAGTTCTTTTGGAAGAGTTCTGGCCACAACATCGTCGTTTACTGCTTCGCTGGCGTGAGTCGTAGTGTGATGTTATATGGCGTATACTATTACTCATGAATTTGATAACCGTATAGGTACAAATAAAACAGCCTAATACGACTGGTACAATCGATAATTTAGAGGAAGATAAAGGAGGCAGATATGAAACAATAAAGAGGTAAACGCGCAAATGCAACACGAGAAATATCTGCACGTGATACCTATACCATTTTTTTGAAGCATTGAAAATCATCAAATGTCTCCTTCCGCTCTGGGTGGAGTGGAAGTGTCAAACTAACTGGCTAAAACCTACCCATGTTCCTCTTAATGCCCTTTGCATCCCAGGGCCGCAGTAACTCTTTGGAACAAATTCTGCAACCCTAGCACGTGATATACCCTTTTTTAAGGATGGCTAGTCATCAAATGACTTCTTCCGCTCTGGGTGAAGCTGACGGGAGTGTCAGACTCTTACCGACTAATACCCATTCGTGTTCCTCCTAATGCCCTTTGCATTCCAGGGCCGCGGTAACTCCTTTGGACAAATTCCGCAACACTGCCTCGTGATACACCCAGGACTAAACAACGTAACCACAATAGTGACTACACTAATCAAAAACTCGTGCAGTCTGGCGAGCAAAACTTTGGAGTAACAATTACTACTTTTATTTGAGCACCGTCTTTAAACAGTGGAGGAAATTCGTGAGAAAATCTCACGTTAATTATGAATTGCAGACATACACTGCCCAAGACAAATAGATTGCTCCACAACTCTACACCTTGGACGAAGTCAGACAGATGTCTTTATTTTAATCTAGAATACAGACAGTAAGTTTGAAAGTAATTGTACTATTGCTTAGACATACCAAGGCAAAAGTGTATCCCTTAGTACGGGTTCGGTGACTTCGGTGTGTCTCCGAATGATTCTCTGTAGCTCTAAAAATCCGGCCAAATAGGTACGAGTTCTGCCACACACATAAAGCACGCCTTTTCTTGCATTCTTCTAATTTTTAACTTTATTTTATTGATGTTATAGCGGCAATAGAAACACAAACTCTGTGAGAATGTTAACTCTCTATCTATTACGGTTCATGATACCCAGTCCGATTGCAGACAGACAGAAGGACAGCGGGGGCTTAGTAATACGGAAAACGAAAACAGTATCCTTATGAGAAAAAATACGGAACTCCAGTCCAAGCTCAAAACAGAAGCGAAAAAACATAATTACACTTCTCAATATCCGACCAAAGTCCTTAATATCCGTAAACACATTTACGCACAACATTGAAGTTGTAATCAGTCGGATAATTAAAATAAATGACCATAAGCGGTCTCGGCGACCGTAAAAAGACACTTTACACTCGAGGGCAGTTAAAATTGTCGCTTTCCACGTTAAACATGAACATAAAAGAAATTATAATACTCCGCGCAATGATTTAGAAATTTATCCAGCGACACTTTCGAATGACTGTTGGCTGCTCATTAAATTTAAAACGTCGGATCACGTTTTCACTTGATTTCAATGAACGTGGATCGGGTGTAATGAGGTGAACTGTAGGTATTACGTAAGACCTAGAATCTAGTCGTCTGTATACAAGCTGCAATTTTGCATCCTCGTCAAACAGGAAGTTGCCATAAAATACATGAGTAATCGAATAAAATTACGACGCCTGGTCAATAAATAATTGTTTTTATTAGTTGTTTATAAATGTCTGTCAGTATTTTAGAATACACGTCTGCCAAGGTACGGAATCGCTCCGTTGCGTATGCGGTAGGCAGTGTTGCGTGACTATGTCACAGTGTGCGTGCGGGTTCACCTGTAGTGCGATTCTCTAAAATGCAAACTCGAAAACGAGTCTCACTAATGTGATCGCGCTCACTTCGATAACGAACCAACTTGTCATTGGTTTAGTATTCGTTCGCCGTGGTGACGTCACCAGCGTGATCGTGTTTAACAGAATACCATTTTGTAATCTCACTGCGGATTCAGCTTTCGAATTACGAAGTGAGGCTTAGAGAATCACACTGCTGATCACCTTCTCGCCTGCATAAAAACAAAGGCATGATGGCTGGTTCGAATTCTAAAATAAGCTACTATTAACTGTTAAGTTAGTCAGTCGTTACAGGTAGTCAGAAGCCGAGAAGTCTGACAACCAGCCTAACCAAGAGGTATCGTGTTGCCCAGTTACTGGGTTGTGGAGGTCAGATAGGCAGTGGCTCCATGTAAAACACTGGTATCCAGCTGCATCCGGTTAGACTAGAAGCCGACCACAACATAGTTGGGAAAAGGTTAAGCAAACGATGATGAAGCTGTTAAGTTAGTTCGTGTTGAGAAACTACCCTAGTTACCGACTTAAATTTGGGAGGATGCAAAACTGTATCTTTTATAACAGTTTCCGTACTAAACTGACCTAAGACATGTACCTTCGATAGTCAATCGTAAAGACACCAAGGTGACGTAACTAGTATAATTATATTATATACATATATTTGTATTAAGTATTTTCTTCACCGCTTACATTCCTCGGTTGTAATAGTAAAACAAAATTGTAGATTTGGATTTCCGGTCTCTTTAGTTCCGGCAGGGGGGAAACCTCGTGGATGTCCCCGTTTTGGGGAAGGATGGAAGGGTCTATCAGACTCTTATTGACTAAAATCCACCTCGCTGCTTCTCCATTGTTGTATCTTTACTGTTTTCTAGACTGGTAAACGTTGATTGGTTTGTAATGACATCACATTAGCAAAGTTCTCTGCGACTTTAGCGTATTGCCAAATCCCAAACTAACTAATGAGAAACTTCTTGTTTTTCATATTGTTTACAACTTGTACCTGTTTTAAGCCTGCGTTCTGCGTGCCATGATTCAACCCGTTTTACGCATCTCGCAAAACAGGTTGAACGAAGTCGATTCAATGAATGAAGCAAAAACAATGAGAGCTGATTATCATGTCGTGCAACATAGAATCTCAAGTTAATTGAGGTTAATGGATTGCGGTAAGACTGAGTCAAACGATTGCTTTTGTGCCTGTGTTTATTTGTACATTATTTCTATCTGTATCTTGGCCTATCGTTGGGTCCCGTTTATGCTTTTGAAGTAGTGATTGAGAACTTACTTTGTTTGGTCTTGATAGGTTCTTTAAAGTAAACAGCTTTCTAGAACAGTCTGCGTTATCTTTCGTAGCCTTGCTTAGTAATAGGGTTAAGTTGGCACCCTTTAGGTACAAAACACTAAAATAAAGGTTGGTTCCTGTAGGGTGCCAACTTAACCCTATTACTAAGCCTTCGCTATCCGTCGGTCAGCAGGCTGTATCTCATGAACCGTAATAGGTAGAGTCAAAAATTTGAAAGAGTTGGTAGGTATTCCATATATGTATAAGAAACGGGATTTTTCCAATGCAATGTTAAATATTACACGGCGGTGGCGGTAGGTACAGAGCGCTCCTTTTGGCAGGTTTTTATATAACTTAGTGCTAGGTGGATGGATGGATGTGGAGATTTGACAAAGATTTACATACTTTTCCAGTTGACCTACTGTGGCTGCAATTAGTGAAATATGACCTACATTCAGCTGCGTGTGTAGAAGGTTTTGCAGTAATTCCATTAACACGTTACATTTATCGTAACTTTGAAACTTGCAGCTAATAGTAACATTCAATTGAAAACCAACACTGTTAACCATTTCGATGTCACCACCGACACGATGAGCCACTGATTGTGTGTACATATTGATTGATATATATATATGCGAAAGTTTGGGCGCATGGATGTTTGTTACTCAGTCACGAGGGACAGAGATAGATTATATTATGGAATTTAGCATAAGCTACTTTTCATTCGCAAAAATGTACCTACGGGTCCCGTGGGGTAATATATCGAGCTTGACCTGCATGCAGCGTCTTCCTACTTATTCAAAATTATGCGGGACCTTTAATTCTTTCTATTTATTAACACCTAACACCTGTATATTTCACATTACAGATCGCAATAAAGATTAGATTGAAATAACCCTTTAACCTTACGACTATCAAAAATTCCGATATCCAGTTCAAAATGGCCATTACCTCTGTTAAAGCACGACAAACAATTGAACGGCTTCACGTTAACCGTAAACCGATTTAACTGCTCTTGGGAACTGTTAACTCACTGTGAATAATTAACTAGTTATGACCAGTTATACAATAAGTTAACTGAAAGCATGACTGAGTTAACAAAGGCTTTGACCAGCTAACAATGAGTTGCTGTTTAAGAAAATACGATTGGTGGAAAGCAATCGAGGAAATGGTGTTGTAATAGATGAAAAGTTAGGTACCTATTAAGATTACGAATACGAAAGTCACAATATAAAGGTTGCCCCATTGGTCTCGTGGTCGCAAGTGCGACTGCTGTGCAAGGGGTCCCGGGTTCGATTCCCAGGTCGAGCAAAAAGTGTTATTGGGTTTTTCTATGAAATTCTCAGTAGCAGCTCGGAGTTTGGATTTGTGCCCGGTTAATGGCAATAGGCTCGCCCCCTATTACATGGGACCTAAATATACCGGCGAACTGTGGGTGTACATTGGTACACCTCTGCCTATCCCTTCGGGGAATACAGGCGTGGTGGTATATTTATATTTATAATACGATGGTTGAAGAGATTATTTATTTGTATGTTCTACGCGCGAATCTCTGGAACTACCAGTCGGATTGAAAAGTTATTTTTTGTATGTAATAGCCTGATTTATTGGGAAAATAGTAGAGGCTATAACATCACGCTACGACACACAGGAGCGGAGAAGTAATCAAAAACGTAATGTACCGCGGTTGAAAAGAATCAGTGCGACCAATAGTTATTCTAGAACATACTTATGAACACATTTTACTCCATATTCTCACAACAACATCGCAAATTACAGACACTTAATTAACTGTAACTAATACCGCCAATCCAAGTTCATTACTGCATTTAAATTCAACGAGCTACAAACAAACAAAGACCATTTACATCATGTAATCCATTAGCCAAGAACTAAAGAATTCCAATAACACTAAACTACAACTATTCAGCAACAGTTGCCATTAAGTTAATTCAAATTACCGTATCAAAACTTTTAAGGCCCACAATGGCCGCTTACAATAATAGGGACCTCAATGTGTATTGTTTAGACTGGAAGGTCAAATGTTATGAAATGTATGATAATACAATGGATGGACAAATGGATGTAAACATTTGCAAAACAGTTTATAATTTAGCCCATGATGGTCTGCGGGTTGTTCGAAAGCTGCGGGTTGTTCGAAAGAGATACCGCGCCCCCGGAACGCAAAGGGCACATGAAGGAACATAGACGGGTTTTAGTCAGTAAAAGTCTGACACTCCCTCCCGCCCCGCCCAGGGCGGGGGAAGTTATTTGATGATTTCCCGTCTATAAAAAAAAAAAAAAAAAAAAAAAAAAGCCCATGATGGTAATGGTACTATTATTTCTGCCTGCGATACTATTAAGTTGATTAAACTTGTCATGTATGGGTAAAAGTTGAAGTCTCTTTTTTTATATCGCATTTTTATATATATTAACAAAACATGAAAATACCGTAGTAGAGATGACAAAAAGTGAAATTAAAATTGGCTAAGAAATACGGTTGATAAGCATTTAAAACTTAATTACGCACCGATTAGACAGAGAGATCGGACATGGACTGTGACGTCACGTAACACTGCGGCCATATAAAATCGGTGTTAAATTTCGTTTTGCTAGAAAGAGATAGAAACGTAGGTTTTTTTTTTAATTTTATAGTTATTCGAAAAATTGTTTTACTAAACTAAAAAAATGTTTTACTAAAAAATCATGCATTCCCAACGAGTCGGTCAGAGAGTTGAAGCTAGATGCTCGTTCCAAAACGTACGTAAACCTCTATAAACCAAAGACAGATCATCAGAAATCCATTTCCCAAGCCAACACACAAAAAACTTGCCTAATGAATGTCTAGATATGAGAACACAGCTTCCATATTAAATAGGACACTCTTAAGAAACTAGAAACTGCTCAGTGCATATAAGGAAACGATCTCAAGATATTTCTTCCGCAATGTAAACGATACCAGGAAAACTGCTTGTATATTTAGTCATACGTTACGTGGACTGCTTTTGGGATCGAGAAAGGCTTTAGAAGATTCTGATTGGTTGTAAAGACAGTTGTGATCAATACTCGATTCGATTGAAGTGAGAAATACGTCAGCGGCATGCGAGGACTTGATGGCGGTCATTGCGGTCACTTATGCGCGGTGTTAACGTTGCTTGCTTATGCCCTTGTGAACTTGTCGTTTTTGTGGTGAGCTGTTTAAATGACAAAATCTTTCAGAATATCACTGAGAGATATAGCAAGATTAGATTTGAAAATGGGTCTACCTTGATCTTAGTTACCTAGATTATTGTGTATCTGGTGACTAAGGTCTTTCTAAATCTAGTATCGTTAACTGCTTCCCACAAGGATCCTTATCCTTGATCGGGAACAAAGCTTGACCAGTGTGGATTAGCCATAATATCTTAGCCAAGAATTTTCCTACCTTTTTTAAGTATGGGAAATCATCATATGGCTTCTTCCGCTCTGGGTAGAGCGGAAGGGAGTGTTAGACTACTGACTAAAACCCATCCGCGTTCCTCTTAATGTCCTTTGCGTTCCAGCGCCTCAGATGGCTCTTTCGAACAAATACCGCAACGAAGTATTTACCTCCCAACGTTCTATCTCCTACATTTCCTGGTTCAAAGTTCACAGCCGTTTACCCACGAGATGCTAAATTCGTTCTGCTATCTGTCTCGTTTCGCCGCGAAGATTTCTACGTGGGATCAATTACAGTAGCCATAGTTCGTAGCTAATTGGTGTTGCAAGGATGGGATTAAAATTCGGAGAACAAAGACATACCTACATGTCCATAACGTGATTGTTTTATGGACAATGCTATCGGCGTAGGTTTTGGCACGAGTTAGGTAAGCCTCTTACGCAGTTGTTGCAACTCGATGAATCAATACACTGGGTTCGGTTTCGAAAATCTGATATCTAGAACAAATTTATTGATATTCGAGACAAGTTGTAACTGGAGTTTAGAAAATGTTCTAATCCATACTCATATTATAAATACACCAGTAACTCTGTCTGTCTGTTAGGCTTACACGGCTAAACCACTGAATCGATTTTGATGAAATTTGGTACGGGGTTAGTTTGAATTCCAAAGAATAGGCATAGAATATACTTTTAATTCCTAGTCATCATCTGTATCCGAGATAATCGCAATTTACGCAGACGAAATCGCGGCAAGAGCTAGTAAATCATAAATCATTACTCTGTAATAACGAAACTTGTCAGAATTAGAGAAGATTTTTGAATGATGTTTTTTTTTGGTTTTCCTCAATCTAGCTTTAATTAAAAAACAGAATACGAAATCAGTAACGACAACAAGACACGCAGCACCAAACCCTGAAATGGCCAGTTTGAGAGAATCGTTTTACTGACAGCCTTTACATAATTGCATGCCATTTCACATTTGGGGTCAAACATTCGGCTATAATAACAATGGCCTTTGTATGCAGCCATGCGTGTGTTGACCCATGGGGTGTAGGAAGGAAGTGCAGCACAGAACATCTACCTCGAAGGGTCGATTTTTGTACGAGATAAGCCGAAAACAAAAATTATTCTTTGGGTAATTAAAATTATAAGTATTTTAGGAACTTAATAATATATGAGCGAACTTCCTGCGACGTCGTCTTCGTGGCTTATTTCACCCACTTTACGTGTTTGGTCACTGCATAGCTCCCGTGTGTCGTAGCATGATGTTAATATCCTATGCCACTCACAAACAATGTGGCTTTCTCATAAAATAATTTTCTAATTCTGTTCAGTAGATCCAGTAAGGGGTAATCCCTTACAAACTCACAAACTTTACCTCTAGTATAGAAGTATAGACTACTATAGGTACTACATACATATATGTACTTTTTGGAATTAGTAGACACTGCTGATTGTGCCATTTTTGGCGGTTGAATTACTTGTTCAGAACTTCTGTAGGAAAGCCGGTAGGAATCAAGTTGTGTGGCCTACGCCACTGTTAGCTTATCCATAACTTTGAACATTATAACCTTACCTTCACCTAGCTTGGTAATAAAACACTACTGACTCATTGACAAATGAAAAATATCTAGCATATGATTCAATTCAAATGAATAAAGTTGTAGCAGGTAATACACAAACCGGATCGATTACGGCGATTGATTTCCATAGCACCTATTCATTTTATTTAATCATGGTAACGACTTGTAATTTCTACGGCATTACGTCAATTCAATAGAAATGTAATTACGACTAGCTAGACTACAGTTAGATAATCTCTAAAGTTAATTGGAATGGTAAAATGAAGTGATTCGGTTCTTAATCGCTGTTTCGTACTTTTCTGAATACCCAATTTTGCTGCGGACTCCGAGACAGTTGAATTATTTCCCAGGGACTCCTCGAGCTTCGTAGCCCCAGCGCTTTTCTAAGGATCATTGATGATTCAATCAGTGGTTGGAAATCATCATAATCATTTTATCATCCGAACGACGTCCACTACTAGACATAGGCCTCCCCTAGAGATAACCGCAATTATCGGTCCTGCGCCGCTCGCTTCCAGCGATTTCAGTGCCCTTCACCAGATCGACGGTCTACATTGAGGGGGGCCTTCCAATATTAAATGATTGTCCCATTAATTTAAAAAAAAAAACTATCAGTCTTTCCAAAGACTTCCACATCAGCATCGAGCTGATGATATCACTCCACATTAGCTCCAAACATTCAGCATAACAATGACCTTATGGGCACCCAAGCGTATCGCGACGCGTGGCTACTCCGCGTCCGTTACGACTGCCCATTGTCAAGGTTGAAAGGATTCATTAGGTGAGCTGTACTGATTTGCGTAATTACCTGGAATTATGTAGCTGTTAATGCATGTTGGAAGAACGGTAACATGGAAGAAGTAGATTGTGACGTTGAATTTGGATGATACGTTCGAAATAGTAAATGAACAAACGTGTGGAGTAGAACATACTATACATGCCATCACGCCTGTATTCACCGAAGGGTTAGACAGAGGTGCACGAATCTACACCCACAGTTCGTCTGTATATTTCGGTTCCATGTGTAGAGTAGAAGACTGATGATAAACAAGTTGATTAGGATTTTTTTTTTACTTTTGAGCTGTAATTGAGTTTCAACCTGTGTTAATGATGCTATTTAATTATTCAAGTCATTTTTTTCTGCTAATCAAAGGTCTCCTACATAGCCTTCCACACTTCCCTAAGTGTTGTATTCTCTGGCCGATCCCATAAACGCCTCTATGTCATCACGCCAGCGTTGCCTAGGCCTCTCTAGGCGACGACGGCATCCGCTATGAAACGACACTGGCCCTTCTGATATTGCTGCATACATGGCCCACCCAATGCCACTTCAGTCTTGCAGACTTATTGCCCAATTCAGCGATTCCTATTTTGGAGTGGTTACGATCGTTGAGCTTAATACCCAATATGCTTCGCTCCTTCGCGGCCATAGCGGTTTATCATTTAGAAATCAATTTCCATCCTAAAATCTAGAAATACCAGTCTAACCTCATCTACACTTGCATTAAACATTCTGAGACATAAAAACAAACTAGTTTTAAAAGTTGAATGCAAATAATCAGCATCAAATTGGCTTCGAACAAAAAAAAACTGCACTAAGAAAATCTTCCACGCTAACAATCTGTTGAAACAATTCCAAAAAGTTTCAACCTGTTTTGACTGGAAAGTTACATTTTTTGGATATACGGATGGGATGACTTCTTCGGCTCCGTGTCAAACTTTTACTGACTCATCATCTGCTTAACCTTTTCCCTATGTTGGGGTCAGCTTCCAGACTCTTACTGAGTAAAACCCAAAAAGGTGTACCTGCAAATACAATAATAATATAATTTAAAGTACAAAACATCATAACGTTACGTTAAATTAATGAAAATGTCTAAAGTACGAACATAATCGAAATAGTCGGCAACATTATAGTAGCATTTATTTATTAAGTTTCTTCATGCGGTTTCTTTATACGGTACTTAATACTTACAATTTCTTTAATGCAGGAATTGTCTGCACTTGCCAGAGAATCGCCGCAGGTGCGTCTTTTTCCTCGCATTCCTTTCAGCATCAATTTCCAATTAACACTCCATTGATCTTCAACTACTTTCCCATATAGCATGCTGCATAAGTAAGAAATGAATTATACATCATTTAACATCATCCATGTACATCATGTATGGGGTGAAATCGTAACGTATGGTATTTCATGACTGTAGAAAGTCGTCCGAATTTTGATATTCGATCCCTCTTTTTCAATGGCGTGAAATCGGACGATCGAAGAATGGTTAGATGCCGTGTGAATTGTGATTATTTGGCTGTTGTGTTCTGAATATTAAATGAAATAGATATGTTGGACATTATTGTGACTATGACTGCCAGGTTTAATGTTGTTTGTAGTTGTAATTGGTGCCGACCAACATTAGTACTTATTCGATTTGCGGTTACTAAGAGAATGTCTATAATATTGTAATAATTGTAAGCCTTTGCTACTTGTTTCGTGACAATTGCACCGAAAATGTTGAAAAAGAGGCATAAAAATGAATGTCTGTCGGTGTCTTTCTTGAAAGCCTCTAAAAAGGCACTCGTCAAATCTCTTATGTTTAAATTTCAACGCCATACAAACGTTATTTTAAGCAAAAACGATCAGCTTCTTCGTGGTCAAGGTACCGTAAAAAATACTACTACATATTAATTGCTTTGACCTTGCTCATCAGAATGTAAATAATAACTGCTTGAATGGAATAAATAAATAATCATGGATATATCATTAAAAAATCATAAATATTATTCAGACACTCGGTTTAAATTGATTCGACACCAAGAAATGGGGAGCCCTGCTGCACATATTCCCCGTAAAGGTGACGGATGATGGGGCATAAAGGCCCTAGTGTGACGGACGCGCACCGGAAGGCCCAGTTGGCCTCCTCCAAGTTAAACCAATGACAAATTGAGAACCTAGTTTGGAAAACCTTTGGGGAGACATTTGACTAGTAAATGGAGTCTTCCGAATAAAATGATGGTGATAATGAAGACCCGGGAGGTCCGCTAAGCGCAGCGTAGGACGTCCCACAAAGTGGACGCACGACCTGATTGAGACCGCAGGAAGACGCTGGATGCAGGCCGCTTCCAACCGGTCCTATTGGAAATCTATGGGAGAAACCTATGTCCTGCGGCTGATATGATGATGATGATGATGAATGAAGACCCAACACCTTAAAACTAGTTATGATTCTTTGCTATGTACAAATACAAGGATATTTTCGGTAGCGCGCTGTTATTGTGTACTCTATACAAAAGTAGTCATATTTTGGTGAATAACTGAATGAAATTTTGTACAGGCTAAGAGCAATAATATCTAGGGTTGTAGTTGTAAATCTGGTAGTGTCGGATAACTGTTACATGAGACTGCGAACGTAAGGTAGGAATGTACTAGTATTTGTGTACAGTAATATCTGCTCCGTTATTGTAAAAAAAAAAACCATTAAAAAAATCCATTGCCACTGTGTCCGATATTAGGTAGAGCGAATTTATCTATCATACTACTTATTAGAAAGCTGAAGAGTTTGGTTGAATGCGCCAATCTCAGAAACCCATCATCTTCCTGCAATTACCCTATGTTACTTGGGGTCGGCGCAACACGTTTTCCTCATCCACGCCGTCCTGTCAGTCAACCGTCATGATATCTCTGACTCCCTTCTCTTTCATAATTCTTCACGCAATCCATCCATTTTTTCTTTGACCTCCCTTTTCCTCTCTATCTCAAAAACTACAGGTCTATTAAAAAAACGATGAAACCGCGGGTTATAATAGTCGGAAATTATAACAGTCGCATGCTTACGTCTTACATAAAACTGTGCCTGTTATTATCTCATACCCAAACAGCTGGCTTCTATTCAAAAAGAACAAATCTTAATAATGATCTCACGATCTAATATTGCGTGTCCGGGTTTGATTTACTCCGCCATTAACCGGTGAAAACAATTTGCGATGAAAGTTTCATTTTATAATCATTATAGTTGAATATTACACGGTCTGTTAGCTTTAAAATAATAAAAAGACTTTAGTTCTTAATAAATTCGCTGCTTTTGGTCGAGCGCAGATAGCATCGACAACCAAACTCTCCGATGTTTATCTTTTGTATCCGGACGTTTACAAGTGAGAACATTATAAACATCCGGATATAAAGAAACGTTACATTTATTCGACCGTCTGTCACCGGGCTATATCTTTTGAACTTTAATAAGTAGACACTTTTCACAGTTTGTATTAGTATGGCCGCTATAACAACAAATAATAGAAATAAAATAAAGCTAACATTTAAATGTATGCAAGAATTGTTTATTTAAAAAAAAAAAACCTTTTATAACTGCCTCGTTAGCCTCGTGGTGCTAAGCGCGACTGCTACTCTAGAGGTCTTGGGTTCGAGTGTTATTGGGTTTTTCTACGACATCCTGAGGAGCAGCTCTGAGTTATGTTTTGTGCCCGGTAAATAACAATAGGCTCGACCATATTACATGGGGCCTAAAAACAAATCGGCGAACTGTGTCTGTACAATGATAAACTTCTTCCTAAACCTTCGGGGTAACAGGCATGATGGTATGTATGTAGACTATAAAAAAAAAAGAATGTCGGGCTCGCCGATTTTTGTAGCCCCTAGACTCGCCAACCATGTACAGTCAGCAAAAGAGATAAGTAACAAGGGTCACATATTAAATACAAAGTTTTTTAAAAACCCATAGAAGTTTTTTAATGAATTTTATTTTTATTAATAGAAAATAAACAGTTTATTAATTAAATTAAATTTCATTTAAAAACGACCACCGGTTTGAAAGAAAACTTCAACTATATTAGACGGTCCGGTTACTTATCTCTTTTGTTGACCGTACTTATATTTTGTAATGTAAGGGTCGTTCAGGTGAGTGAGTTAATGAGTAACATCTGCTATCGCCATTGTGCCCAGAACTCATTAGACCAGAACTTAATTAACCAGTAAAGGTATGTGCGTACTAATTATATGTATAGCCAGCAGCATTAACAATTTTGATTTACATCAAATTGTTACATCAGAGTTGATAGAAAGGTTTTTTTTCCAATTTTTAATTTTTAATCAACTGATGACAGCGTCTACTAATATAATAAAGCTGAAGATTTTTTGTCTGCTGTTATTTCGATATTACAAACAAAATCAATCTGCCTAGCTTTTTCTCAACTATGTTCGTTTCGGCTTCCAGTCTAACTAGATGCAGCTGAATACCAGTGTTGTACATGGTGCGACTTCCTATCTGACCTCCACAACCCAGTTACTGGGCAACACTATACCTTTTAGTAAGACTGGTTGTCAGACTTTCCGGCTTCCGGCTTCTTTAGTAATGACCGCTGGGACCAACGGCTTTAGAAAGAAAGAAAAAAAGAAAGAAAGAAAGAAAAACCATTTATTCGCATGAAATGTGACGCAAATAACATAGACTTACTTAGCCTACTTACATACAAAAACACAAGCTTAAATAAAAAATAATAAAATAAAAATGTCTTTGTGTAAATATGCGCCACAACTTTACGTGCTTTCCGAGAAAAGGGGCGTCACACCACCAACTTCCTAACTCCGAGTTGCTACTGAGAAATTCGTCGTAGGTACCAGAGAATCCAACCAGCATCAGTCGCGCTTTCGACCACGAGGTCAATGGGGCAGTTCATATTCGGGGTATTTTGACATTATGTATGTAAGTACCCTTTGGTTACAGAACCCTACACCTAGTTATGTGATGCGATGCGAATCCAAATTGGGCCAGTGGGGCATCAGCATAACAAACAATAGGTACAATAAAAATTAATTCGAAAATCATTTCAAGTTTAACGTTGATTTAAATAATTAAAAATATCTAAACTCATGCTGTCATTTGTATTCAAGGCTAACAAGACGTTAGTTGACGTAACATGCTAAGAATGTGTTAATAATGTTCATATTATTGGAAACTAGCGAACTGATCGCGACTTCGTCCGCGTGCCTTATTTCACTCGCGTTAAGTTACGTCTTTGGTTACTGCTCCGCTCTCGTGAGTTGTAGCGAGATGTTGTACTATAGCCTATCTTACTCAGGAATAATGTAGCTATCTATCGGTGAAAAATGGTTAAAATCGGTCCAGTAGTCTAGGAGCCTATTCGATACAAACAAACAGATGAACAAACAAAATCTTTCCTCTTTATAATGTTAAGTATATGACATGTATTAGAAGTGTCACCTATTTGACATTTGTGTTAGCAACGACGAATTAAATCAGCCATACTTGGATGTCAAACAAGGTGACCGACGGCCCACCTGATGTTAAGTAGTCACCGCTGCCTATAGACATCTACAATAACAGAGGCCTTGCAGTTGCGCCATGCCGGAGGCAAAACCAAACCAAGCTTAGGTCCACATAAGCGAAGCCGCAGGCACAGCTGGTCCATAATAAACGTTTGCATAATCAATTTTCTTTTAATTGTTACAGATTTTCTTCTCACCCCGTGCGAAGCTGCAGCAAAGGGAAACTGTTATGATGGCACTGAATGGCTCGAACAATGGACCTATCAGAGAGTCAATCTCACAACTTCAATAGCTAGAAAACATAATAAAAACAAACCAATTAGCGCGAACAGCTATGTGAAAAAATAATGTGACATAACGCCATCTAGTGGTTTATTGGTGAACTAGTGAAAGTGAATAAAAAAATCAAGATGAAGTTGAATTTGTTTAAGCGTTCGATGATTTTTGCGACTTTTTTCGGATCGTGTTTGTGCATAGCTTTGATTGTGGCGTCTTTGGGTACGACGCATTGGATAGATGCGAGGGCGCGGAGGACCTCGAATCTCTTGGGGTCAGAAGGGAGGATCAATTTCGGACTGTTTGAAGGACGGAAGGAGCTGACCTCTGGGTATGGGTGGAGGTATCATGATTTGAGTGGTGAGTAAAACTTTTGCTTTAATTTATTTTGGAGTAGCTGTTGGCCAGTCTAAAGACTTTCATTATCATCATCATTTATTATCAGTCGATCGACTTCCGCTGCTGGATAAAAGCCTCCCCTAAACATAGCCACAACGACCTGTCCTGGGCTATCCGCATCTAACAATTTCTAGTGACCTTTACCTAAATACATGAGATTCCCCTTCCATTGGGACAACATATTTTTTTATCACATCACATTAGTCTGTACAAAGAAACAAAATTGAATTGTTTGATTGTTTTTTCAAAATAACACTTTTACAAAATGAATGTTTACACTGTACTTACAAGATAATTTTTTTTTTTTTTTAATTTTTGATTAGATGAAAGAAAGAAAGTAAAACCATTTATTCGCGTGAAAGCGACGCACATAACATAAACTTACTTAATCTACTTAAATACAAAAACAAAAGCTTAAATAAAAAATAAAAATATGTTTGTGGAAATATGCGCCACAACCACGCGAAACGGCTGACGCTCAGCATAAAGCCGTTTCCCGTGCACGAGGCACGGAACCACAGCGCTGTCTGTTTGTTCCCGCTAGTCTCCTGAATGGCTAAACCGCCTTTGACCGAACTTTCATTGACAATTACGGTACAGTGCAAAACACCGTCGATTCGATAACAGACTAACTTGCGGGCGGGTATAAGCTATTTAATCCTTAACAGATGTCCATAGACAAACTAGAACAACATGAACCAGTCTTAAGTCTAGTCATTGCTAAAGATTTGCTTTGTTTCCACGATAAGATCAGGACGTTGCGCTTGCGACGGTTTTGTAATCCATTCAGAGTCGTTGTGATTGGTCAATCGACAATGACAATATCAAGTTTTTAAGTGATTCATGTTACTGCAACTAAAACTCACAGTGGCTGCTGTGCTGCGTGTCGCAGGTTCGATTCTTGCAAGGAAAAAATGTAGGTGTGGCCTACAGATAGTTGTTACGTACGGGTATGGCTATGTATGTATGTATGTATGTATGTATGGGAGTTTATGTTTTTAAAGGCACATACGATGTAAATGAGTTTTTTATTGCGTTGTGCAAAGGGTTAAAAAAAACTGTATTGATAGGGATTTAATATTATAATATACTTCATTTGCGTAAATGTAAGTTATCACGCGGTTTTATAAACATTCATGTTTTTTTTATGTTGTAAATCTGTTATTTTGACATAAGAAACAGATTCTTCAATTTTTTTATTTCATACTTTCTTATTTATTTACTGTGAAACCTCGTCGTGTGCCCTCAGGTTTTAATTGTTGTTGTTTTTATTTATTTTTATGTTGTACTAACATAGTTTATAAGTCTGATTGTTACTAACCTAATATGGACCTACTACAGTCTGAAATAAATGATTTTTATTTATTTATTTATTTCTTTTTTTTAATACATTAATTGTACAATAGAGACTTCCATTGACATTGGGCCACTGTAACCTTAATTCAGTCGAACGAAAATGACTATTATTACTAACATACATATAACCTATTTTCCAGTAAAAGCCGGCACGCACCCTGCTCGGCGCTGGGCGTGGTGTGGTACGGCGGCCCTATTAGCTGCGTCGCTGCTGTCAGCAGGCGGCGCATGCGTACTGGCCACGCTGGGGTCGGCGGCGCGTGCGCGGTGCTCGCCGCGACCGCTGCTTGTGAGCAACTCGTTAGCAGGTGATTATAACTAATTCATTTGTAAGGTTCCAGGGTCACCACTGTATCATCACACCTATTTTAAACGAATGGTTAGGCAGAGGCGTACAGTCAGCAACAAAAGTAGATTAACATTTATTATTGAGCACAATATCAAAGGAAATAAGAAATGGATCTAAAATGAATATAAAATGAACTCGCACAGCAAGTAATTAGTATTATTTCATGCATATTTAAATGATATGCAAAAGTAACATTCTTAATTGACTTTTGCTGCTGACCACACCAATGTACACCCAAAGTTTACCTGTATGTTTTAGGTCCTATGTAATAGCGGGCGAGCCTATGCCATTAACAGAAAACACTGAACGAAAAACCCAAAATCCCTGCTCGTCCTGGGAATCGAACCCAAGACCTCTAGCGTAGCAGTCGCGCTTAGGACCACTAGGCTAACCAGTTATTTCTTTCTTTCTTTCAAATATTATCTTGTCACGTTTCAGTGCTATTCAGCCTGGGAGCAATAGCAGTATGGCTGACGGAGTACTTCCTGAGATTGCAGCATAACGTGATGTCGGACGAGGACCTGGCTAACACGTGGTCTTCCGACGATACTGCTGACCTCGGAATATCCTTCTGGTAAGCATTCATGATGCTAAGGTGTTGACCTTAGGTCTACCAAAAGGAGAAACTCACAAGCTAGACTAATATAATAAAGCTGAAGAGATTTTGGTATGTGTGATTTATGTATTTATTTTATTTTACTTTAGCATAAAACGGACACCCCCGTGCCTCGGAAAGCACGTAAAGCCGTTGGTCCCGGCTGTCATTTGTAGGTCTTTGACAGTCGTTACGGATAGTCAGAAGCCAAGAAGTCTGACAACCAGTCTAACCAAGAGGTATCGTGTTGCCCAGTTACTGGGTTGTGGAGGTCAGATAGGCAGTCGCTCCATGTAAAACATTGGTATTCAGCTGCATCCGGTTAGACTGGGAGCCGACCCCAACATAGTGGAGCGACTGCCTATCTGACCTCCACAAGCCAGTAACTGGGCAACACGGTACCCCTTGGTTAGACTGGTTGTCAGACTTCACACAGTGCCCTCTACATGTAAAAACTCATATTGTCTTTTATCTATTTTCAGGCTAGTAGTATCAGCAAGCATAGCGGCGTTCGTCAACGACGTATGCATACTCATAGCCATGGCGGACGGACGAGACATCGACACGATAGCGCCGGCTTTAGAAGAGAAAGTCAATGGTGCTATCATGTTGTACTAGACTAAATATTACTCATAGATCTGTGACCTTGAGAGAAGTTCTTTAACGGGTGTAAAAAGACAGTTAATGAAGCCGACAGGTTCAGTCCGTGAGGCGTAAGCTAAGCTTTCGTCTTCTTTGCCGTGTCGGCAGTAAGGTCTAACGACCCCACACACCCTAGTGTCAGAGTTTCTAAACCGCCTCAAGGACCACTGACATAGTTACCGATGTCAGTGATCTCCAAGATAAACTTAGTACCTACATATGAATTAGAAAAAGTCACATTTGTACTTGCCGTGCTCGGTTGCGATCCCACAACTTCGTGCTTGAGACGCGAGCGCCTTAACCGCTTTGCATTTGTTTGTGTGAGTGATTGCCAAAAGTAGAGAGCTTGGTCCGGTTTCAACCAATCAAAGGCCCGTCGCACACTAGGCCGACGTTATATCTACACTATCTGTATGGGCACTCACACAAATGCAAAGCTTAGCTTACGCTTCGCGGACTGTACAGTTCTTCCCATCATTGTCATAGCTATTTTTGCCACAAAAGCAGCGATGCTGTGTTTTGGTTTGAAGGGTTGACAGCTATGTGATGTGTCTTTTTACACCCCGTTATTTTGGTTCTAAGAAAACTTGTAAACATTGATAGGTACAAAACACGTAAAGGCATTTATAAATGTAACAGAACCAATAAAAAAAATTGTTGGAAAATAATGTAAATGCTTGATCACATCGGAGCGGATAACTTGCAGACAAGTCTGTACAGTAATAATACCAGCCTATTAATGTCCCACTGCAGGGAAAGGCTCTATCTCATATGGAGAAGGCACGAGCATTGATTACCACTCTTGCTCAAGGCGGATTGGCAATTTCAGATTTATATCCATTATAAGTCCAGGTTGTCTCACAATGTTTTCCCTTCACTGATGTCAGATATGTCCAGAGTAGACTTGTAAAGCGCCCCCAGTTCAACCTTAGACGCTGTCGTTTGCTTAACCAGAGTTCATGTGCTTTCAAATTAAGGCCTCCAGGCAGAGCTTAAATCTTATAAATTAAACGATTACACGCTAAGGGCACATGAGATACAGCCTGGTGACAGACGGACGGACAGAAAAACGGACAGCGAAGTCTTAGTCATAGGGTCCTGTTTTACCCTTTGTGTGCGGAACCCTAAAAATATGAAGTTATCCGTTCCGGTGTGACTGGGCCTTCAATGAAATCAAAGTAATGTAATTTGGATCAATTGATTGATATTTAACCCTGGAGTGGTCGCGCGGGCTACACATGTAGTCCACGGTTGCTTAAATTGATATGACTTTTTGCGCACTGTTTTTTCATAGCTGATTTAAACAAGACCGTTGAAGATTTATGTTTGTTTTTCGTTTTAATTTCATTTTGGAAGAGTTAATTTGTCATATTTTAATAAGAAAATAATAAAACAATTGAATTTCATTTAAAAAACGACAAAACAAATTGCTACATATCTACTCCGCGCGACCACTCACGTGACTTTTTAAGGCGCGACCACTGCAAGGTTAATTGTCTTTCAATACTCTTCATTCACTTTGAAACATTCCAAAAAGTGTAGGTATATGACTTATTGCCCTGAATAATTTATAAGACGTTACGAAGGCTGAATGTTAGTTTATAAGCTTGTTTTAAACTTACGTTGTGATTAACTCCGTCCATTTTTATTATATTTAAGCAATTTATATTGTACATTATTATATTACAGTATTTTAAGAATTTAATCAAATATATGTTTCTAACTTTTCACCCATTTAATATCAATATCAGGTATTTAAAGGAAAAAAACTCTAAGAGAGAATGTTTTATAAAAAAGGACTCTAAATCGAATATGATAAGGTGTAAATTCGTTTGAAGCTACGCACTTTCAGAAAACGCTCAAATATTTTTAACCAAAACGTGTAAGCGGTAATTGTTTTACAAAATACGACCCTAGAACGGAAGTTACAAGGTGTAAACTCGCTTGAGGATTGCTCTCTTTCAGAAAATGCTCAAATACTTATAAACGTGTGTTTTTATATATTATGCTTTATGCATGGGTGGAAAGTTATTCAATGAAAAGTATTTAATAATTACCACGTAAGGAACAAAACAATCTCGGTAGAAGTTTATACAAGATACAAACGGTGAACAAAATCTCATCTTCCCCCTTTATTTATAAGGGGTAGGCATAATTATGTCTATTCCGTCTGTCAAACTTTTTTACATGCATAATAGACATTCCGATGGATCTAGAGTGTATGGTCATGCTCAGTATTGAATCTCTATTTAATTGCACTCTCAGACTGGATAAGACTTGACTTAATGCAATCTGCATTATTTCTGTATTGAATCTTAAGCTTTTTTGAAAGCCGAGATTTCAAATTTGGAATATTAATGCCATCAAAATGATAGCCAATTTGTTGGCCTCAAATCTGCATTTTTTTACTAAACTCATTTATTTTAGGTCTTTATACGAGTACCTAACATAGAAATACACAGTGGTTCGGGAGTATTTTATTATTTATCGGAAAGGTACATTATTTTAAAGCCAATATTTTTCTATAGAGAACTATAGTTACTTGCCTGTATTCAATTTATGTATGTTCTTTTTTCAAACATTGTATAATAAACACTAATACCTCGGTTATAAAGTGCAAAGTTAGATACATATCGACAAAACCTCAAGTGTCGGTTGTGTTTGGACTTTTCATTTTATAGCACTGAAAATAAGGTTTATAATTCAAAGTTAGCTGTACTATGTTCTTCTTTGTTCTGACTATTCTTCTTGATACTAGATACAATATATAGATCTTTCTCATGTACTTACTTGACAAGGGTATACCTAATAATAGTATCTCCAAAGGTTAAAATATTTACTCAGCACATATTTTGTTTATATTAGTTGTGCCATTAGGTTAGGAAACACCTCTATGTATTAATTTTATTCAATATATTCTTATTTTTATGGATTTTGTATTATTTTTTGAATAAATAATGATTGGTAATGAATTGTCTTTTTTTCTGCGGCTAAAATGTCATCATCATCAAAAAATGGTTAAAACCAGAATTTACATACACACACTAATTAATAGAGCGATTAGTGATCATTGTTTTTGTCTTTCTAAAGCCCCATCACTGACGAAACTGGCATTTTTTTTTAAATATATTAAATCATGAACTTTAATAACTTCGTCCGCTCTGGGTGGGGGCGGGATGTGTCAGGCTCTTACTGACTAAAACACATTGGTTTCCCTCCTAATGCTCTTTGCTTTCTAGGACCACGGTGACTGTTCTGCAACGAACAAATTCTGCAATCCTGGCAGGCGCTGGCCCGAGCAGGCTCACTCTACTTTGCTGAAATCTCTTTGAGGAGTGTCCTCCCGCCGAATGCGAAACAGCTAGCTCCCGAAACAATCGTGTCCTTAGAGTTCCTGCGCCAGACGAAAGTGCCTCTTTAGAAACTATAGCATGGCGTGGCTTCAGCAATAAGTTTTTCGTGGAAACATGCCTTCGGCGGTGTCAAGTGATTTGCTATAAAAGATAAAATGCCTCGTTAACCTAATATTACTGAGCGCGAGAGGTCTTGGGTTCAATTCCCAGGTCGAGCAAAGTGTTACTGGGTTTTTCTTTGAAATTCTCTGTAACAGCTCGGGGTTAGGATAAGTGCCCTGTTAATGACAACAGGCTCTCCCCCCATTACATGGGACCTAAACATACCGGCGAACTGTGGGTGTACATTGGTACACCACTGCCTAACCCTTAGGGAATACAGACGTGTTGGTATGTTATGTTACATTTTGTTATGTAAACGTGTAACTTCCCAAAGTAGCGTTACGTACCCGATCTTCACGCTTTTTTCCCTGTATCTTATTTAAATCACAATGGTACTAATCCTACTTCCTACTACTATTATAAAGGCGAAAGTTTGTAAGTATGGATGTATGGATGTTTGTTACTCTTTCACGCTTAAACGGCTGAATGGATCTGGATGAAATTTGGCACAAAGATAGATTATAGTCTGGAATAACACATAGGCTACTTTTTATCCCGGGAAAATGTACGGTACCCGTAGGATAACACATCAACTGTGACGCGGACGAAGTCGCGGGCAGAAGCTAGTGAATAATATAATAGAAAAAACAATTCAATGATTTCCTTGTTTTTCTCTTAAAAGCCTTTTCGAATATGGGTTTATTTTAAAAGAGGCTTACATCGAACATTGTGCGCTTGATAATGTTATAGAGCGTACTGTTAGGTGCGCCGCAGAATCTTGTTACGACTTAAAGTAATTGGGATAGGGTATGGTGATGAGATGTAGCGGTTAGCGGGGTGAAAAAATGCTCCAGTCGCCGCCCGTCTCGTATACTCTTTTTCTTTTAATAAGAATGGGAAATCCTTAAATGACTTCTTCCGCCCTAGGCGGAGTGAAAGGGAGTGTCAGACTCTTACGGACTAAAACACATCCGTGTTCCTCGTAATGCCCTTTGCGGTCCAGGGTCGCGGTGACTGTTTCGAGCGAACTCCGCAAATCACACTAATATTATTCTCTTATCAACAAGATTGTGGATTCGCAACCGCACACGGGAGAATACCAAATTACACTTTTTCATTTTATTTTACCTATCTACATACCACATAGGTAGGATTTTTTCTTAATTAAATTTATCTTGGTCATTACTGACATTGGTGAAGGAAAACATCGAGAGGAAACCTGAACTTAAAATAAATATTAGTCTGAAATCGCCAATGACCGCCTGAAAACCGCCTTGAGCCAGCGTGGTGATCAATACTCGTGCCTTCTCTTAATGAGAAGAGATCTTTGTTTTTCAGTGGGAAATTAAAACTGGTATTATACTTAGGTACTTTTAAGTTATGTTCATATAGCAATATTACCACGCGGTGTCACCCGCGTTTGGTCACGTCTTTGGTTACTGCCCCGCTCCCGTTGGTCGTAGCGTGATGTTCTATACGTTTAAACCTTCATCTTGAATCACTCTATATATTGATGAAAACCGTATTAAAATTCGATTAGAGGTTTAAAAGATCTAAGCGAATAGAGGGTCAGACGGAAGCGTCTTTGTTTTATACTATTTAAGGAAACAAATCTCATTCACGTGCCTGTTTCGGGATTACCTATTTTCCTTGAATTCATCCGGAGCTTAGGTGCCTAATTACGGGCTAATTGCGAAGTTGCAAGAAGTCGAGAACTTACATTAATTACTGTCTATTAGTTATTTAGGATTTACAAGTTAGGGAGACTGCTAATGTACCTTAGTTGTCGTTTTCTCGGAAATACAAGATTCGTTTACGTAGTAAACCTCCGGTGTTTGAAGTAGGTAAGTAGATACTTACCTGCTTCGAAATCCAGGTTCTAGGAAACCAGGTTATTAGATGAAATCATAGGAAGGTAGCTACCTACATAACTTTTTAGCAGAAGCCTTTCATTTATTAAATTAGACCATTAAAAGGCCTATTTGAGCGTCTTTAAGAGAGTTTTTAAGATCAGGGTAGATCTTAAAAACTCTCTCTTTTTTAAAGATCACAGACATCATCAAATGATTTCTTCCGCTTTGGGGCAAGCGGTAAGGAGTGTCAAACTCTCATTGACTAATACCCATCCGTGTTCCTCCTAACGTCGTTTGAGTTCCAGGGCCGCGGTAACACTTTTAAGCAAACTCCGCAATTCTGGCAGGCACCGGCCCTAGCGGGTCCAGTCTACTATGGTGATGTTACGGGTAATGCTAGAAGATGGAGTAAACCTAGGTTTACTCGGGTTAACTTAGTATTACTCAAGCTTCTTGGGTAAAGTCCGAATAATAAGTAAAACAAATTTTAATTTGGGGTTTACCCATGCTCACCTAGGTCTACCCAACTATGTCTGGGTAATGTTAAAAATTTGTTAAATTAATTAGTTAAATGAAAATCCAGGGGCATTTTAAACATTTATTATTCCAAAAACATACATAAATGCTCTTCAAGCGAACATAACCGCTTGAAGAGTATAAAACTAATAACTCTAATGGCAAAAACTAATAGCAGTCGTTATTATTAAAATTGGTATTATTTATTTGAGCAAGATTAACTGCTGTGACATTTTGAATTGCAAAATTTTCCTGCAGCTTTGCATGAACACTTCTTTGTAGCACATTTTGTTTTGCAATTACACCTTTTATAACCCTGGCCTCCTGAAAGCGACTGTTCATTTGCAAGCTCTCGTAAGCTTTTTTTTTCTGGTGATATATTTTCGATATCAATCAGTTTATCATAACACACAAAAAACTGATTCCTTGAGAACATTTCCTCAATAGTACCACGTTCGTTTCCTAGCCTACACAGATCATCAGCTTTTTCCACAACTGCCATAAGCACGTTCCGAAACTCGCCTCTTCCTCTGTCGACATCTGGTATTTGGACTCTTACCGTATCTCCAACAGAACATGGAGGAAGTTTTAAACTGGATAAGGCTTTAATTTTTTTAGCTTGATTTTCTAAGCTCAATCGGGCAGATAATCTATGTTCATTTATATTTTGTTGAGTAGTACAAATTTCACACAAGTTTATTTCTTGTGTACTTGTGCCTGGGTTCATACATCTACAACACTCCATTTCGTCTTTCTTTTTAAAATTATAATTATTAAAATATATCACCAGAAAATAAAGCTTACGAGAGCTTGCAAATGAACAGTCGCTTTCAGGAGGCCAGGGTTATAAAAGGTGTAATTGCAAAACAAAATGTGCTACAAAGAAGTGTTCATGCAAAGCTGCAGGAAAATTTTGCAATTCAAAATGTCGCAGCAGTTTATCTTGCTCAAATAAATAATACCAATATAATAATAACGACTGCTATTAGTTTTTGCCATTAGAGTTATTAGTTTTATACTCTTCAAGCGATTATGTTCGCTTGAAGAGCTTTTATGTATGTTTTTGGAATAATAAATGTTTAAAATGCCCCTGGATTTTCATTTAACTAATTAATTAGACAAATTTTTAACATTACCCAGCCATAGTTGGGTAGACCTAGGTGAGCATGGGTAAACCCCGAATTAAAATTTGTTTTACTTATTATTCGGACTTTACCCAAGAAGCTTGGGTAATACTAAGTTAGCCCGGGTAAACCTAGGTTTACTCCACCTTCTAGCATTACCCGTAACAGTGACATCTCTTTGAGGCGCGCGTGGAACACGACGCGCCACCGACCCGGGCTTGGTTCTGATCGGACAGCGAGCCACCCAACGCTCACCGACCGCAGGCCCGCGCCTTCTGTGGCCGGGATTCGACCTGTGACTCCCGACGCCCGGGGCGTCTCCTTCTGTTGCGACGGCTGGGGCGTGAGGTTTGCCTCACCCTCACGCGTTCTGCTTCCTCCTTCGTAGAAGGAGATTCGGTAGCAAAGCCACAGACGTTTTCAAAACCACATGCCACAGATATGACGATCCCATTGCCTATAACAATCCGCTATCGCTCACCTCACCTCCCCGCTACCTCCTATCACCATAGCAACACACTGGCAGCCTTCGTACGAGTGCTATTACAGCCCCCTCGCAGCGATCGTAGAACCACTCGTCTCGCAAACATTTTTATGAACACAATAACAAGGTAGGTACAGTCAGTGAAATCAAACAAGTTACTGTTTAATGAATTTGGTTTTTCTTTTGTGGAAAGGAAATTAGATTTGTTGAATTTTTGTGTTATGATATGAAGTACAAGGAATTGGAGCAATTGTGTTTTCTTCAGTTACATCTGACAGAGGTGAAACTAAGATAACTGCCTATTCAAATCTTGCAAGAAATAATAATCGACCAAGTGTGTGTCGTGCCACGCGTACTATAAGGTGTCGTAGTTGTCCATCACAATATTTGGTCGATTACTTATTACTCGTAGGTATACTTGTAAGGCCTACCTAACTTCGTTTTAATTATGTCTATAGATAATATTACCGTTGTTTTGGAAGAACAAGCATTTGACTCTAAAAAAATTGGCCGATTATATCCATGCCAAATTACAGCTTTCTAGTACTAAGAGTCTCTGAGCTAAGCTGCGGACGGACGGACATGGGGTAATTATGAGGGTTCCTTGTAAACTACAGAACCCATTTTCCCATTAAGGCTCATAAGGAAAACTTCAATCTCATGCGCGTAGTCAAGTACCTACATTTATCTTGTACAAAATTGGCACAAGAACTTACTGCTAACTGCACTGCCACCGTTAGCAGTCCGCACCCATTGCAACTAATGAAACTAAGGTACACTCGACTAACACATAAGGCAGAGGTGTTCCAATCTGCGGGTTGTTCGAAAGAGATACCGCGCCCCCGGAACGCAAAGGGCACATGAAGGAACATAGACGGGTTTTAGTCAGTAAAAGTCTGACACTCCCTCCCGCCCCGCCCAGGGCGGGGGAAGTTATTTGATGATTTCCCGTCTATAAAAAAAAAAAAAAAAAAGAAGTGTTCCAATGTACCTACACCCATACTTCGCTGGTATGTTTATGGCCTATGCAATAGGGGGCGAACCTATTACCATTTACCGGGCACAAATCCTAACTCCGAGTTGCTTATTGACAATTTCATAGAAAAACCCAATAACACTTTGCTCTACCTGGGAATCGAACCCATGACCTCTAGCGTAGCATAGCATTGTAAACTAACACAACCTTTTCTTAACACATACGAGGGCAAATCCCTCTACAAATCGCCTCACTTTTCAAGAAGGTACGTACGCACTTCAGCAGCTGCTTACAAAGGACCAATGAATGACCCAACTTAGATTACAAAACACCACGTGCCGCGAATAAACTACAGCCAATGTGCACGTATTTCGGACCTTTTGTCGGCCGTTGAAGGGTAGACTTACTATAGTTCAACTGTAATCATGTACGCTCCTAAACTATGGGGATTGAGTAAAAGTTGAAAGGTAAAGAATAAGCGATCGATCTGAGAATTTTTGAAAAGAAAAGAACTTTTTAATGAAAATTTTATATGACTGTTGGGACTTGCTTTGTTGGGGAGATTCATTTAAACTTTACTAAGCCTAGTTCTTGTTCTTTTACATTACCAAATTTACGGAAAGTCATTACATCGTTGACAGTTGTTACGGATAGTCAGGATCCGGGGAGTCTGACAACCAGTCTAACCAAGAGGTATCGTGTTGCCCAGTAACTGGATTGTGGAGGTCAGATAGGCAGTCGCTCCATGTAAAACACTGGTATTCAGCTGCATCTGGTTAGACTGGAAGCCGACCCCAACGTAGTTGGGGAAAGGCTAAGCAAATGATGATCTAAGTACTGAAAGTCATTATTTTGGTTCAATATCACGGACGCGCTAATATAAAAGTATTTGATAATACAAGATGCAGTTTTGCATACTCGTCTCAGGAGGTTGTCATAAAAGACATTAATCCTTACAAATATTATAAATGCGAAAGTAAGTTTGTTTGTTACCTTTTCATGCCTTATCCACCAAACGGATAATCCTGAACGTGTACAGAAACAAAGTAGGTACTGTTCCCGACGAAAACAACAATATAGTAACATTCAAATGATGATAGATGGCGTCACATGTCTTTCGAATCATGATTGGATTATAAATGTAACTGACATTTACGCGGCCGAAGACGCGAACAAAAGCTAGTAATCAAAGAAAATTTCTATAACAAATTCTTAAAAACACACTCATTTTTAAACATTTGTTTTTTTTAGTTGTTAATGACAGAATCACCCCCTTGCATATATACGTTAGGCAGTGTCGCGCGCCCCGCTTCTCTAAACCCAGAGGCAAGATGACTAGTTCAAAATTCCAAAATAACTTACTAAAAAAAAGGACAATAGCCTAAATTAGAGGTACTTTTAACAGATTGATACTGAGATTAGATTGAGATCGTTCCTAAAAGTTAGTAGAAATGCTTCCCTAATATCTGTTGCAATCTACGTTTGATTAGGCAGGTGCTACAGCAAACTTTGTCACTCCGTCCGTTTCAAACTCTCAACAACAGCGACTGATTTCACTGAATTCGTTAGTTAGGTGTTTCAATCAGTTTACTGTGTCTACGGTACCCCAGCTGGACTTAGGCAAGGAGGTTGTCTAACTCTATAACATAGGCTTATGAATGTTAGGACTTGTTCAATATGAAATTTGAATAAAGAACACGACACGTAAAGAAGTTGTTAAACAACAGAGGTCTCATTAAAACTATGATAAGTTTATAAGCTTTAGTTTGTTTGAACGCTCAAGTCTACAGAACTACTGGTCGGATTCAGATTTTTCGTTTATATATAGCTACGTTTATCCCTGAGTGCTGTACGCTATATCTTATCGCCCACACTCGTACACACACATAATATCATCACACCTTCATTCCACAAATGGTTAGGCAGTGGTGTACCAATGCACACCCACAACTCGCCGGTATGTTTAGGTGGGGTGGTGGTACCTAGGTAGCGTTTTGCTATATTTTATTACCAAAAAAGATGAGATACGTAAAAAAAATCACGCGGTCAAACCCGCAAGCAATTCTAATTATTAAGATAAGTCTGCTAATTTTTATAAGTTTTCTTAGTATTTAATAACGTATTGAATCAAAATACAAATTAAACTTTTCAAATAAAGTGTCATCAAAATAATCTCGTCGAAAAACAAACCAAAAACACTTACCACTACCTCCCATTGTACCCCAATTGCCAAGTTAACAAAACAACGTAAGTACAACACACCAATTTCATTTCCACCGGACCCTTTGAACACGTACCCATAAAACCGAACTGCATAGTCCAATAGGGAACGGAACAATTGTTAGGACGTGACGTCATAATGATTGTACGGGCAATGCCGGCCAATTGAAATCCACCTCATTGTTGTAACATGAATGCCGACGTATTCCACGGTTATTTTCTATTGTTGTGATTGTTTGGTGAAATAGTTGAGTCTAGGGGATTCCATTTACTATTCTTCTGTTAGACTATAGTAGTATAAGTCTATTATTGTACCACTGCAAGGCAAAAGCCTCTTTTTGTTCAGAGAAGGCACGAGCATTGGAAAACC
Source organism: Caradrina clavipalpis (assembly GCA_932526535.1). Lineage (NCBI taxonomy): Eukaryota > Metazoa > Arthropoda > Insecta > Lepidoptera > Noctuidae > Caradrina > Caradrina clavipalpis. The sequence continues at coordinate 9,545,270 of OW052110.1, forward strand.
TTGCTTACGCAAGGCGGATTGACGATATCAGACTTACATTAATTATAAATCCTCTTTTCCTCTTAGTTTAATTATAGTCAGATTTATGAGGAGTAGTATTAGGCTATATAATATCAGACTGCGAGTCCCGGTAGCGAAGCAGTAACCAAAGACGTTGCTTAAATCCGGTGAAAAAATTACGCGTTCGAAGTCGTGGGCAGAAGCTAGTACATTTTGGCCGCCAGAATTTGGGGTGAATCTCCCTATTGTGTGGTTAGGTGTTTGTTATTGTACGTATTCAGTGGTGAGATGTAAATAAATCTAAAAGTTTGCCATGTCATTGGGTTAGCCAATCAAATCAATGAATCCGGGCTACTACTAGGAATTACTCGACTCAGGAAATTGAACCCAAGTCTTACGCTTAGTTGCTAGCTTACTACACTGGCACACCAAAAGGTAGGCAGTTATTCACTCAGGTACTTTTCATTTATTTGTTTATGTAGAGTCTCTAACAAAAGAACAAATCATGACATACCTACAAATAATTGGTATTAAGTAGGTGTACCTACTCCTTCACTTATACGACTGCTGTTGTCTCTTGACAACAGCATGCAATAAAGTTAACAACTAGCTAACAAAGAAATCAAGATATTTCTTTTTATTCTTTTTATTTAATCTAGAAACAGAAAATGATAAAAACAATAAAATAATATATGAAGGAATTAATAATGATAGTTACTAAGTAATCAATTTATACATCTCAACATGTCTTTTCTTATATATTAACAAAGATTTGCAAATAGAGCACTTTTAGTTGTTCTGATAAGCAAATATAATTCGCAGTAAATACCCAGAATCCTTGATAGATCCTTCTTAATAGTAAGCCCGCTATACAACGAAAAGATCACGAAAATATAATATCGAAGTCATATAAAATATTCCAGTTTGATTCATTTTTAATGCCGGTTCAGTCTATTGTCCATTGAGTTCGACGATACCCTTTGTGTTTGCAGACATTGGCTGTGAAGAAATATGGACAGAAGATCTATTTTGATATACAATTCAATGGTCCATACAAGGCCGGATTATCTATTAGGCAGTAGGTATTGGCAATTACGTAGGGGCCCCGCATAGGATAGGGGCCCCAGTTATCTGTAAAATTAGTTTTCAGTTAGTTTATAATCAACAAACATCTAATAAGTTTAGTGACGTCACAATTTATTATTACCGTACAAAATCTAGGGGGAATTGCTTTTTGACAGCTCATAAAAAGTACGTCAATTGACTAGTAGTGTCAAATTACAATTTGCGCCAAATAAAAATCCATTTGCACCTGCAATGTTATCTCTTCACCACCTTTGGTTGACTGGTAGAGAATGCCAAAGTCCAAATTTGTACCGTCGTGTTACATAAAGCGTATATAAAACTCTTTGTCTCTGGGATGGCAGCGCATTTGCAAGGCCTCTGGTATTGCAGATGTCTATAGGCAGCGGTGACCACTAAACACCAGGTGGGCCGATGGCTAGTTTGCCATCCTATGACATAAAAAATAAACTAAAATAACACCAGTCTTTCAATTGAACCTTCTCACTTCCCTATCACTTGGTCTGATGTCCTATTCTAGAACATCGTGAGCTTATTGATCTTTGCCGGGATAAAAGAAAAAGTAAGGGTGCTTATTTTTGTGCAAGATGTAAGAACTGGGAGAGATTTCCTATTGTGGCGTTTGACAGACAGCTTACGAGTTTATTGACCTGGAATAAACAAATAATATTATTGCGAAAATTATGAAAATGGGGAAGTTTACTTGTAGATGTCAGGTATGGGTTTGGGAAATGGGCTTAATCCCCATTTTACTAGCACTAAGCGTCACCCAAATAGCTATGGTTAGTCCCTCTGCTAGGTGAAAACCTCTTCTCATTCAGAGAAGATACGAGTTTTTTTGTTTGTTTGTTTTTGTATGTGTTTGATTAAACGCGCTAATCTTTAGAGCTTATAGTCGTATTGGAAAAAATCTTTTAGTATAAGATAGCCAGATTCATGAGGAATAGTAAAGGCTATATAATATCACGCTACGACACAAGGGAGCGGAGCAGTAACCAAAGACATAACTTAAAAAAATCTACGCGAACGAAGACGCGGGGAGTATTTAGTAGTTTTAAAGTCCATCTCAAGGTTTTTAAATCCAATCTACATGAAGGACGCACAAGGTCCGACGTCATACGAGAACGAAATTGGAATCAGTGACGTATGACACTTTGTTATAAGTATCTACGTACCTACTTAAATTTTCAGATGAATATTATTTGAGAAATATTTAATGAATATAAAGTACCTAAGTATGTTATTTTTGTACTTAGTAAAGTTCATTTTCGTGTTTATCACATATTGAAGCAACAACAAAATTGTAACCAGGATTTTATAAACATCTAATCGAAAAGAGTGTCCGGTGGAGTTTCTTGCTCGTTCTTCTTCATTGGGGTTTACATAGATTTTGGAACGCGCAACTGGCTTCTGATTTTAATTTTAATGACATGTTGGAATTTTTAAAATAAAATATGAAAATGATTTAAAGGTCAAAAGTCAAAAACCCAAAAGTCAAAAAAGTCCAGTAGTGCACCGGACTATCATTTAAATATCGTGACTTGTGTGACCTTTCTACTAATAAATTGAGTTAGTACTGTCGCAAACTGGACCGCTATTGTTACCGTACATTGAGCCACATTGGCCGCCACAAGGTAGGTATCAATGACAATGTTCGTACATTCTCACCAGTATTAGTAGCTTATGTGGAGGTAAGTTGCTCATCCTCCATTGAAAAGGGAGAATCCTCTGACCAGACGGGTGGCGAATCTTGTGGGGTACAGCTCAACGGTTGTTGTTGGGATATTTATTTTTATGTTATCCTCGCGGAAAACTTTCGTAGCGCGATATAGGGAACGGCAGTGTAGTTCGCATGTTGAGCGATAGATGACGCTACGCATGGCTTCCAACCGCAGCTATTTGTGGCACTTAATATTGACGTTCAATATAACTACATAACCATAGTACCTTTAATAATTCAGTTCGGTTCAAACAACTGTCAACTTGTCTATCTACGAAAACGACTGCACGAATACTTACTGACAGCTAATAAATACAAAAACGGTAGGGTACTGGCAGGTTAAGCCATGTTCAACCTTATTCTCGTAGACAATAACATAAGATTCAAATATAGAACGATGGGACTTGAATTGACTTGACAGTCAGCCGAGAGTGATGACGGCCGGGAGTTTTACCTACTCGTTTTTACCGCAACCTTACACGGTTAGCGCAGTGGCTGAATGATTGGGTGCTACGCTGCATGTCGCGGGTTTGATTCCCACACGAAGCAAATATTTGTATAGCCAACAGATAGTTGTTTTGAGTCTGGCTATTTGTGCTTGGAGTTTATATGTTTGTAAACTCACCCATGACATAGGAGGAATTAATAGAGTGGGGCGTGGTCGTTTAAAAAAAAGAAAGAAAGATTTCGACCGCCAAAGTTTTCGTACGGATCCCTAATTATTTTTGTTAATAAATGTACCCTAAACACTCAAGAATAACTTAGCTACCTACTAGCAAAAGAACATTCCGAATCGGATCAGGAGTTCCAGAGATAACCGCGTTCAAACAAAAAACCACACAAACAAGCAAACAAACTTTTCAGCTTTTTAATTCACAAAGTGTTACTGCTATATGTTGCTTACCCCAACCAAATTGAACGAAAAGAGTGTCCATGGAGTTTCTTGCTCGTTCTTCTCCATAGAGACCTACGTTTTGGAACGAGCATCTAGCTTTAATTTTAAACTGTAACTTCTTGACAATTCAAAAATGCCTGTAAATGGTCTAGTTGAAATAAATGCTTTGACTTTGACTTTGACCCCGATCCGGGACTGCGTCCGAGTAGTCACAGCTGTTTATTGACGCAACCGCCATGTTTGTCGTCACGTACTGGACTTTACTTCATTGCTTATCTTACGTGTTGCGAGTTTTCACTCCTGGGTGTGGAAAAGGGACAAAAATAGTCTGATGGCAGATTGTATAAAGCAAAATTGGGAACAAGATTAGATAGTGTATCAAAGTTAAAGTCAACAAGTGGAACAAGATTTTGTAAAGTGAGTTTTGGTGTAGAAGTGAAATGTTTTGTTAGTTTAGTTTCGTTTCGGCAGCTTCCCAATCCGGCCCGTGAATTTATATGCCAACGAAAAATAATTATCTCAGTACAGTCATCGGCAAATTGGAAACACAATATGTAGTCAGTATATACAATCTGATTATTGGTTCAACTAAAAAGTACTTAATATTTTTATTAAATTGCAGTTATGTAAAGTAGACCTACTTCTGTAAGACTTAGGGCTGCCATTACCTGAATTATCGACGCCGGACAAGAACTACTAAAATTCATATATATAGGTGCGTTTTTTACCCGAACGCTAAAAAAATATATATTTTTACAAGAAAATTTAAAACAACGTTTACTTTTTTTGTTGCAATTGAATGTTTAGTATTTAATTCATCGTAATTCCCATGACACAAAAAGCGTCCGTGTTACTTCCGGACATTTATTGAAAAACCCTTCCGAACGACCGAAACTAGGACAATTTCCGAGAATCTCGGACAGATGGCAGCCCGTGTAGTCTCCCCAAGGAATAATACGGTCACGTCCTATGTCCGTAAGCACATTAATGTAGCGGCAGCAGGTAATACAGTCAGGTACCGCGCGTCAGTGTGACGGTGCACCGGAGGTTCATTTCCAAAGTGTCACGCTGTGTAATGACTTGCGTGCGTTTGTTTAGAACTAAAATCTAGCTGTGAGCGGTGTGCGCGGTAGAGTTGTGACGGAGAGGACGTGACGCACGGGAAATTTTATTGTGATGAATTTTGTTTTGATTTTCTTTTGTTTTTATTTTTGTTTTGATTTTCTTTTGGTTGTGTTTTGTTCTTTGTCTTGGTTTTTATCAGAAAGAAAGGTACCGTCGTAGTGTTAGGAGTTAGATGAGCAGGTACTTTATTATACGATCTTGTCACAAATTTCATAAAAACTCAAACATAAAAACTAACATATTTGTACGCATTTGTTAGATGCGGGAATCGAATCCACGACGCGCAAGGCAGCTACCGCTCAGCCACTACGTCAACCGTGCCGTCAATATCTAAACAATCCTTATCTAGTTAGTATCGTTGTATTTTACAAGCCCAAATGATGGGAAATAAGAACAAAACTTCACAGCATAGTAACTAAACCTATTGAAACTATATCCCAATTCAGATACAGGGACAATTCAACCAAACATTGATACCGTATCTACTAGAAATTCATTCAACCTCTATTGAAAACAAATCCCTAACAATACAATAGCTGGCGGAACTTCACAATAAAAATAAAAGAATGCAAGCTGTACCGTATCGTTGTGTCGAGGTTTTGTGTTGCAAGTGGGTAATTATACAGCTGAGGGAACCAAAGTGCAGTTGGCGGGTAAAATGACCGTCTATTTTGGTAATGTAGGAAATATAAAATAGGCCAATTGCGAGACAAACTCGCTCACAAAAGGTTTCGTATTATTGTATAATATTTTAATATCATCATCATATTAGCCGCAGAACGTCCACTGCTGGACATGGGCCTTTCCGCATAAAAGTGTGAGCTTTTCGGTGTGTTCCACGCGCGCCTCAAAGAGATGTCAGCAAACTTGTATGGGGCCGCTAAGGGCTGCGGGTTGTTCGAAAGAGACACCGCGCCCCCGGAACGCAAAGGACACATGAAGGAACATAGATGGGTTTTAGTCAGTAAAAGTCTGACACTCCCTCCCGTACCGCCCAGGGCGGGGGATGTTATTTGATGATTTCCCATGTATAAAAAAAAGGCCTTTCCGCATAGATTTCCAAAAAGACCGGTTGGAAGCGTATAATATTAACCAACACAAATACCTACGTTTCTTTTGTGGGAAACCCTCGTTTATATTCAACATTTTTTTTTTCTAAAATTGTTTGTTATAGCGGCGATAGTATAAATAATAGTAGTAGTTAATAAGGTTTTCTTGGACATGAATGACACCGGTGAAGAATAACATCGTGGGGAAATTTGGAATTTATTACTAACTAGCTTCCGCTCGCGACTTCGTCTGGCTTTAGGTCTTTGGTCACTGCTCCGCTCCTGTGAGCCGTAGCGTGATGTTATATGACCTATATTACTCAGGAATTATGTAACTATATTAGATGTTTTTCATTTAAATCGGTCTATTAATTTTGGATCTTATTCGGTACAAAAAAAAAACCTGTTAATAACATTAGTATGGAATATAGACAATGCCTTTTTCTTAATTTTAAAAACGAAATAATATCTATTAATATAAAGTCTAACACACTCTACTCCAACTTAGCCCTTACTAAAATCAGTCCATTCCTCATACTTTTACTACCAAGACCACACAATAGCAAAAATCGCAGAACTGAACAAACAATAAAACATCCAACGACGTCAACTTCCCGCCGCTAGGTGGCGCTGATTTCCCTTTGTTCTAAATTCAAGCGCTTGTCATCCGGTGGCGGGGCGCTACCCAATATCCGGTGGGGGAGTGAGACAGCGATATTTATTGCAATATTACATTTCGTGATGGATGTTCTGAAACTCTATTGAATATGAATTATTTAATATCTTGAAGAATACGTTGAGGGTGTGAGAATTGGGGACTGTTGTGTGGAGCAAGTCGATAATAATACTAGCTACCGTTCGCGATTTCGTCCGCGTGGCCTTTGTCTTTGGTTACTGCTCCGCACCCGTAGGCCATGATGTTATAGCCATTACTATTTCTCATGAACCTGACTATCATATACAAAGAGATTTTTTCCAGGGAGCGCTTTTACATTGCGTTACATATTAATGAAATGCTTGAAATAATGCTCTAGTATATATTCCCTTTAAAACAAATAATACTTATCGGGGCGATTTTTTACAGTTTCTTCAGCCGACGAAAAAATCTGTCAAAAATCGGCCGGATAATCGGGCAAATAATCGGTCGTGTGCATAGACGTTAAGCTAAATATTATTTGTGGGACCAGTTTCCTACTGGTCCCACAAATAATATTAATATTACAAACGAGAAGAAAAAAAAAACAAAAAGTATTGGTACAAACTACCTGTTGCATTCACTACTTTCTATCAAATATTAACTCTAAATCACCCCTTTTAAAAGAAACTTCGAACGATTACTTTTCCTTTTACTGCAGATAAATTCCAAGAACCGCTATCGAGTTGTAATAAAATAAGGTAAAAGCAGATATTTTCTCATTGCAAACTCTTTGACTAACTTTGTATGATTTCCGCGGACTTCTATTTGATATTACATCTTCAAAGTTGAAGTAATAAATTTCTCAAGAATATTCTTCACTAGACTCTGCACGCGTCTTCTACTGGTAGACAAATGTACAGTAGAACCTCGATTATCCGAACAACTGGGACCGTGACTAGTTCGGATAATCAAAATGTGAGTTTTTTGGGACAAGATCAAACAAAAACAACACCGATTCACCTAAAAACTGTACGGGTTATTAAAATTCGACATACATATTTACGTTGAAATATTATACACCTAAAACCTCCTCCTCCTTCCTTTATGTTAGTAGTTTAATTATTATTTTGTTTTTTATTTCAATATTTGTACGCCTTCACGGCAAAACATAGCGCACATTTATAATAACCTAAGATCTTTATGTAAATACCTATGTTTCACAAATAAATATTCTGATTCTGATTCTGAAAAAAAGTCAAATGCTTTTTTTTATAAAATAGTCCTTTTCAGCAATAAATTCTGGCTAATGGTTAAATAATTGAGTGTTCGGATAAACTGAGTCAGCGTTCGAATAATTGTGGGTTCGTATAATCGCGGTTCTACTGTACCATAAAACATACCCTATGGCACTCAATAATAAAGTAGCTTTTTATCAGTCAAAGAATTTATGTAATGGGACCAGCAGTGCGATTCTCTAAGCCTCACTTCGTAATTCGAAAGTTGAATCCGCAGTGCGATAACAAAATGGTATTCTGTTAAACACGATCACGCCGGAGACGTCACCACGCCAAGCGAAAACACAACCAAAGTCAAGTGGGTTCGTTATCGAAGTGAGCGCGGTCTCTTTAGTGAGACTCGTTTTCGAGTTTGCATTTTAGAGAATCGCACTACAGTACTTTCAGAGATAATATCTTACAAACAAAAAATATAAAACAAACAAACTTTACCTCATTACAATATTAGTACAGATAGATTTAGAAAACCTCGTTTCCTATATTTGTTCAATAAATCTTGTTATTTGCAATCCGTAGCCTTGGTAAGCAATGTCAGTGGTTCCGTACAAGTTCGCATCTTTTTTTTTGATGGGAAATCATCAAATGGCTTCTCCCACCCTGGCCGGGGCGGGAGGGAGTGTCAGACTTTTTCTGACTAAAACCCATCCAATTTCCCAACTCCTTACTTCATTCATTTGGTTCAAGTTAAGTACTACGTACCAAAAAAACTTTTTTACAAAAAATAACCGCCTTCAAAAACTAAAAAGAGAAAAATAACTTTAGCTTTGGAAGTCGGTGGCTTTGGTTCTGTTTGTTGTTTTGTATTGCCACCGACTTCCAAAGCTAAAGTTATTTTTCTCTTTTTAGTTTTTGAAGGCGGTTATTTTTTGTAAAAAAGTTTTTTATTTCTCGCTTTTTAGTATCAACTTCCTGTTATCCAAAACCATAAAGAAAGTTTCATATTATGTAAACTAACGAGACACCACTAAAAAGTCATAGAAATTTTCAAATACTACTGTTTACATCTGTGTAACCCTTTTGAGTGTTCGGCCGTGATGTTATGTTGTGTGATTACGTAAACAATGCATATTTATGCGATAGCAGCAATCGCTGTTGATTTACTGTAATTTTTTGAAGAGTTCCGTTGTCTGTCTCCGGATTCCATCATCAGATCTATATGAAATTTAAATGGGACCATTTGGGAAGTATACTCATTTCAATAAAAAAAGAATCATCAAACTCGGTTCACAAATGACGAAGTTATCCGCGAACAAACATAATATAATAAAAAATCGGCTAAAATTCCCTATCTCAAAAACTACTGAACCGATTTCGATGCAATTGATAACCTCCTTTTTTTTGAAGTCGGTAAAAAGTAGCAACTTTGGTTAGCAATAAGGATTTTTGGTTTAGTAAGTAGCGTTAGACGGCTATACTGCCGTCCTAAGAAAGAAGGGCACAACTAACATTTTGCAAATATCGAGAAAATCAAGTTTGAATTTTTTTTTAGTTTTTATTGAAAATTACACCACTAAACTATGTTTTTCGGAATTTTGTGAATGGCAATACATGCATTTATATAGTACATATAAGACCATGATCATTTTTATTTTTTAATTTTAATGCATATAATAGATAATTAGCTTAATTTATTTCATCGTAACATAAAAAATAAGTTCAAAACAATAATATTACGTTTAAAAGGCACAAACAACCAAATGCGCCTTTTTAATGTAACATTTTGAGGAAAATTTTATAATGTTACAATGGAAAGGCACATTTTATTCAGTTGTGCCTTTTCACTGTATTATTATTCGTATAGATGTATACAGTAAAATATTAGAAATTACTTCTATTTGAATAAAACAAGGTAATTAGCTTTGGAAGTCGGCGGCTTTGGTTCTGTGTGTTGTTTTGTATTGCCGCCGACTTCCAAAGCTAAAGTTATTAACCGGCTTCAAAAAAAAGGAGGTTATCAATTCGACCCGTATATATGTAATATTTTCAAAACTGTCCAGTTTTCGTATATGTTAATCTACATCAGCGTCTGAACAAATGTGCCAAATTTCAAGAGTGTATGTATGTATGTATGTATGTACGTATGTATGTTTTTATGTTTGTGTTCGCATATCTCGTAACTACAAGTCCGATTTAAGTAATTCTTTTTTTTTTGTTGTACTAGGTATTGTCCAACTTAGAGAATACTGGAAGTTTTATCAAAATCGGTTAGTAAGTAGTTTTTGAGACAGGGAATTTTAACCGACTTTTTATTTTATTATGTTTGTTCGCGGATAACTTCTTTGTTTATGAACTAATTTTGATGATTTTTTTTTTGTTGGAAAGGGTACACTTTCCAAATGGTCCCATTTAAATTTCATATAGATATGATGATGAATTCCGGAGACAGACAACGGAACTCTTCAAAAAATTACAGCAAATCGACTGCGATTGCTGCTATCGCATAAATATGCATTGTTTACGCAATCACACAACATAACATCACGCCAGTACACTCAAAAGGGTTACACAGATGTATACAGTAGTATTTGACAATTTCTCATCCAAGTAAACGAAATCGCATATTCTGCTTTCTTATGACTTTTTAGTGGTGTCTCGTTGATTTACATAACATGACAGTTTCTTCATGGATTTGGTTGACAGGAAGTTTATACTAAAAAGCGAGAAATAAAAAACTTTTTTACAAAAAAAGACAACCGCCTTCAAAAACTAAAAAGAACCGTATGTATGTAATATTTCCAGTACTGCCCACTGGAAATATTACTTACATACGGTTCGAATTGACAACCTCCTTTTTTTTGAAGTCGGTTAAAAATAATCTTACCATAGCGCGGCACTGACATGCGTGGGTTCGTCTTGACGCCGACGCCAGACAGTTGTGCCTGACACGCCAGGCACAAGTGGCGTAATCTCACTCATACCTCGCTTCCCTCACTTCATTTCTCTGTAGAGATGTTAAGTAGTAAAGGCATAACCGCCAGTGTGCCAATTTTTTTTACAAAATATTAAGGAGTAGGGTAAGTAGTAAAGGCATAACCGCCACTGTGCCTATTTTTATACAAAATATTAAGGAGTAGGGTAAACAGTAAAGACACAATCGCCAGTTGTGACTTTCTTTCTACATTTCTTGCTAAGGTGTTGGTTTAAAAAAAATAGCACAATTGCCACATAAGCCCTTTATATTTAACGTGCGCCAATTATGCCTTTTCAACTAAATATTTTAAAGACATCAATGTGAAATAGAAGACATATATCACAATGTGACCTTTTTCTTTACAATATCTTAAAAAATGGTGCAGTTGTGCCCTTTATGCTTATGCTATCTCTGTTTGTTTTATTGTTAAAAATACACAAAAAATTAGGCAGATAGGCCTTTTTTTCCTGATTCCGAATATGTACATCAAATCATACTAAGTTATATTCTCAGAGAATTTGGAATTTCAAATAGAAAGCGATATCATAGGAAAATGGGACGGCGGGAAATTAAAATAACATTTTGTTTTTTTTTTTTCTTAAAAAATTTCATAGCTGTAAGCAATATATTTGAATTTAAAATTCGAAATAGACAACAGGTTAAAGAAAAATCGCACGGCAGATAAAATAAAATAAAGCTTTTTTTTTCAAGAATTGTCATGCTACGAGTATATTAATTTAATTTGAATTTAGAATTCCAAATAGACAGTGATGTCAAAGAAAAATCGAATGTCGGGGAAACAATGAACTTTACATTAATTTGAGTGGAATTCCAAATCGACAGCCATATCTATCAAAAAAAGAAAAAAAATGAATGTCATAGCTATATTATTATTAAGTTGATTCAATTTTGAATTCCAAGTAGAGTAAAAGATATCGATGTTCATTCCAGCTAGTTTTAAAAATCGGCAGGCTATACAGGGTGGAAATTTATTATGCTACCTGGAGGGAAAGTACCTACTCTAAATACTTGAGTTAGCAAATTTTACTGAAAGGAAACATTCCTTTATTTTTAAAAAGAAACAAAACTGGCTTTAAATAATTTTGAAAATATTCTTGCCACACCCAGGAATCGAACCGACTAAAATTCGAAAAAATTGCATCCTGTACTTTTATGGCACTAATCGATAGGGTCAATCATAAGGATCAAATCCCTGCAAACATGGTAAATTAAAATTAAATAAAAACACGCAATTTTATTGTAAACTTATTTTATTCGGACGAAACAAACGAGTAAATTCACTACGTAGTTGCTGGAAATGAGCTTCGTTTCTTGGATGCATGAATTTATTCCTTTAAAAAAATCATTTTAAGTAACTTTTGGTAGCGTAGTCTGTTCGATTCCCGGGTGTGGCAAGCGTATTTTCAAAATAATTTAAATGCAGTTTTGTTTCTTTTTAAAAAATAAAGGAATGTTTCCTTTCAGTAAAATTTGCTAACTCAAGTATTTAGAGTACTTTCCCTCCAGGTAGCATAATAAATTTCCACCCTGTATATCTTGCAACTTCCTAAAGCGTTTCTATTAAAAAGTAAGTAAGTAGGTAAGAGTAAGTAGGTATTTATAGGTATAAAATTGATGAGGTTTTGTCTTTCCTAGCCCACGTAGTCCCACTGCTGGGCATCATATAAAGAAACCTAATCACATTTTCGTCTCACCAACTATAATACATCTTTATTACTTTTTCCCAATATTATGTAATGGCGTACTAAATCTTATTTGATTGCTACTGACTCGACAAATAACCCTTATTACTTAATATATCGACCATTAGGCTTATATGGTATGTGGTCATATATTAACAGCCTTACTTATAAAGCAGTCTCAAATATTTGAGAAACAGTTAAACATAAATCAGTGACTGATCAGCAAAAATCTCACTTATAAACGGTAATCAGCGTTGAGAAGTTGTTGAGCAACAGCTCAAATCTAAACAGCGGCGACCCGTTGTTTAAGTATGGTTCAAGATGGCGGATTTCAATCAGCTGAGACGATTACATTGACATGTCGATTTGACGTTATGTTATTGTGACGAGGTTGACATTAGTGTCTAGTAAATATAATTTGTGAAATTTATATAATATTATAAATAAGCAATAATGGAGTTGTACAGTATACCCCGCGATTTTCAAAATGACGTGGCAGAGCTGAGATACTTTGCGACTCCACGAAGACGAAGGACGAAGATTTATAAAGTGCGGTTTAATCCTCTGCTAGATCTTTCCGACTCTGAATTTCGGCTGCGATACCGCTTTTCGAAAGCAAACATGAGCCGAATTGTCAGTATTGTGGGGAGGGATTTGCAGCTGGTGGACACCCGAGGTGGTGGTATACCCGTGGAGCTGCAAGTCATGGCCGTGGTACGATACTGGGGCCGTCACGAGGTACGTACTAATATTTTGATACATTTTTAAGCATGTATGTGCCATGCCAGATAGTAACAGATTCATTTACTTACAGATTCAGGAGGATTGTGCCGACATACATGGTATGAGCCAACAGACTCTGTCACGTTTGTGTCGCAAAGTGGCGATTGCGCTGGCATCCAAAAGTCCACGTTACATTAAAATGCCAGCCAACTTAAATGAGGAAAGCAAGGCGATTCAAGCCTTCCAACAGATTTGTGGCTTTCGGCACATAAGTGGTGCCATTGACTGTACACACATTAAAATTAGAAAGGTTGGTGGTGATGAGGGTCAGTATCACATCAACAGAAAGGGGCATTTTTCTATAAACACCCAAATAAGTTTCTTGATACTTTTTTTATACCAACTAAAATATGTAGGCTTTAACATAGACAGGGTCAAAAATCAAACATGCAATTTTAAACCCTTTCATGCCCTGACTTTCACATACATATTAAAGACATATTATAGTGCTTCCATACTATTCCTCAGCTTAGCCTATCAACACAAAGCTATTTAAATAAAAATTGTTTTAAGGTGGTGTGTGATGCTGACCTTAAAATCTGTGACATTGTGGCACACTGGAGAGGCAGTACACACGATGCCAGGATTTTTCGGGAAAGCTCCATCAAACGACGGTTTGAAGAAAATGAGTTTGTGGGGAAGCTGATTGGTGACAGTGGCTACCCCTGCACCCCTTATTTATTGACACCAGTGCTAAGGCCCCAGACTGAAGCAGAGCGACGCTACAACAACAGCCATATTATTACTCGGAACGTTGTGGAAAGATGTTTTGGGGTGTGGAAACAACGGTTTCGCATTCTTCAGGGGGTCATGAGGGGTTCTTACACGACAATAAAAATCACCATTATCGCTTGTGCTGTTCAGCATAATTTAACGATTCTTTTTAATGAAGAACAAGGTATGTACCAGTGCTAGTTTAATTTAAAATACAATATTTTCTCTATAACATATATTTTTATTTATTTATTTAAACCAGTCAACCAAAGATGGTGAAGAGTTGATATGGCAGGTTCGACAAGAGTAATACAAAAAATTACATACTTAAACCAAAAAAAAAGACTTAATGCAAGAAAGAGATAAAGTAATTGTAAACAAGTAACATTTTTACAGTTTAGCTTCATATTATGCTGTGTGTACAATTAAAAGATACGACTTTCTTCTTTACAGATGCAGCACAAGAACCAGCGTTGGTAATTGAGCAACCAGAAGAAGAAACTCACGCAATCCAAGACGATAATGTCGCACACATATCTAGAGACGCCTTCATTCAAACCTATTTTAATAATTAATCTACATTGTTTTTTACATTAAAGCCTATACATATAAATCACAGCCTTTATTTTAATTAACTTAAAAAAACAATAAATAGTTTAAAAAACACGCTTTAGCTTTTTATCGTGGTCAAAGTTCATTACAAGACCTTTCTAACAAGTCCAAACACGGCTATGATACGATATTTCATCATGGAATGCTAGTGCCTATCTTCCGGCTTCATCATCGGATCTTGAAACCTAATCATGGTCAACGTTCATTACAAGACCTTTCTAACAAGTCCAAACACGGCTGTGATACGATCATCCATCATGAAGTTCCAGTTGCAGTGGCGGACTTGGAGGCGGTAGACCGCCTCCAGTCATATTTCTGGCTCTTCTATAAGAAAACTCAGTTCTTTTTGCACGATTTTTCATATTACGCCATTGCGTTAGCAGTAATTGTGGCATGTCCCGTTTGGTGGGGCTGACTGCATTAAAGCTGAAAGTAATAAGTACATAATGAGATACGTATGCAAATGAAGAACTTTACAAAAATAAAAACAGCCAAAACCAACCTAGACAAAACCTACTCCCAAGCAACTTTTTTGGCGCTATTGGCAATCATCGTGGTCCCTTTATTTTCAATAATTGCCACCCGCTCGAGAACCAGCTTCCTGAACATAATCTAAAACAGCCTTTCATGTTAAACGTGCAATATTGAAATATCATTTATGTACTTACAGAATAATTTTATTGTCCACTTCACAATTAATTAATGATGTATTAGTAACCTTTTCCTGTTCACTCCAGTTGATGGAGCGCGCTCTTTTTGTTGGGGGCTCCATCTGCTCCATGTTTATGTATGTTGTTATTTAATAAATACTTTAAACTTTAATATTATTTTAAGATTGTTGAAAATTTTTGAACACAAGGCGGCAATCGACACCAAACAAATGTCATTTGTTAAAGTCAACTTCAAAATTTTGACACTTGACCATGATTAGTTCCACAGAGTACATCATATATATACGGGATCAGTTCGTTCGATTTCGTTCTTTAGTCGGATAATTTGGTCATGCTCTATGCTGACCGTCTAAGTGTTGACAGATTAAAATAGTGTTTTATCTTTCAACGACCGTTCACCTGAGATACCATTGAAAGTGGTTTATAAGTAAAAAAAAGTTGATCATTACTTAAGGACTTAAGAGTTACTCAATTGAGAGGTAGCTGATTAGTAATCAGCGGTATTTTTATAAGTAAGGCTGTAAGTGTTTAATACTATGATGAATTAGTAGGTACTTTGTGGTCTTAGAGTAAAGCCAGACGTAATTTTTTGTGTTGTGAGTCGCGTAATTTCTGCTACATTCGGTTTCATACAAAACTACCATTTCGTTTACACGGCGGCGGCGACGCAAAATGAGTGGTCAGTTTCAGTAGAAAGTAAATTACGCGGCTCAAAAAACGCTAGTTTCAACTCACAAATTACGTTTATGTGGCCTCGCTCTTAGGGCTTTATACTTATATTTCTTTTATTTTAGAGCAGTATACATCAAGAGAACCGTCTGAATGAGAACATGGTTAGCACAGTGGTTGAGTGATTGGTTGCTGCGCTGCGTGTTGCGGGTTCGATTCCCACACGGTACAAATGTTTGTTACAGATAGTGGTGTGGTTGTTGGTGTATGTGAGTTTCTGTTTGTAAACACAAACTCTCATACTCTCTCTCTCTTTCTATTCTATTCTATTCTATTCTATTCTACACACCCATGATACAGGAGAATTTCCAATTGTGGGGAAAAGTTTAATTTTATTTGAATGTGTAGCAGTTTTTTAACAGATTAGCAGCTGCACCGCATATTCGACTCCCACACGGAAAAAATATATGTCACATAACAAATTTATAACATTGATTGTCATCATCATCAACATCCAGCAATTATAAGAAAACTATTGCTTAGAATAGATTTAAAAATAATCATCGTTAAATCACACTAATATTATAAAGCGTCCGCGAGCGTAATGTGGATTGTAATTGTGTTATTACACATAGACTACTTTTTTATCCTGGAAAATGTATCTGGGATAATACAAGCTGTTGATTTGCATCCTCGTCAAATTTTAGGAGCTGGTCATAAAAAAAATAGCAGTAATCAAATATAATTACGATACCTGGGCAATATCTAATAAATACTTGTTTTTTTAGTTGCAACTATCAAATAACAGTATTCCAGAATACTCCTCTTGCAAAATTCAGAATCGCCCAGTTGCGTATGCGGTAGGCAGAGTTGTCGCGTGGCTATATAAATGTGTACATAGCACCTAAACCCTGTGGCGAGATGGCTAGCTCGAATTCGAAAATTTCAAAACCAATTTATTTTATTATTGATTCGTGTTAAGAATCACGAGCATAGTAAACTCCTTGAATTTGACGAGGATGCAAATCAACACCTTGTATATAAAATTTGGAGCGGACGAAGTCGCGGGCAGAAGCTAGAAATCTATGTACGCCTATATGCGCATCGAAGAAGTAATTTGATGATTTTACATCCTTAAAAAAAAGCCTTCGTAATAAACTCCTGTAAACACCTTTTAGGCTCGGAACTTCAACAAGAAATTACTCCGCTTAGCAAACGTAGAACGATTCATAATGGCGAGCTCTTGAGATCCACATCTTAAGAGATGCTGTGAGGCTGCGTCGCGTTGCGTCGGGTATCTATCCGCCTGTGAGACTACTTGCTTTGATGTGAAGAGGTCTTTAATGTCGTGAATAGATGTGTTTTCTTGGAATACTGTATTGAAATTGTCACTTGTTAGGTTTCAAAGATGTCAAGACTGGAATTCTAAAGGGATGGCTATATGTACATTATTTGTTTCGTATTTGAAATGTTTTAGGTGTGTTCACGGCTATGTTTTTAAAATATAGATACTGTGTCATACACATAAGTCTGAAATCTCCATTCTGCCTTAGGCAAGCGTGGTGATCAACCGTTGTGCTTTTTCTGTATGAGAAGAGGCCTTCGCCCTGCAGTGGGACAGTAATAGTCTTGTATTTGTTGAAAGGTACTTATTAAGAGCTTTTATTTGTTTTTTTTTGACACCATGTGTTATGTCCGCCATGTTGGATTTTTTGTGACGTCATTTAACCTATAACCCGAGAACCAACAAGCAGCTACTACCAGCTGCAGCTACTATATACCTCTTTTGTTTAAAATATACCTTAAAAATACTTTGAGTAGTTTAAACGAAAGAAAACTTCGAAACACACATAGCATGCTAAAACCACAACCCTTTATTTAGCTTTGTTTTGCTATACTCTACTAAAAACAGAACTAATACATGACGTACAAATAGGCAATGGGAAGCTTAATACCAGGTTTACCTTAAAAAAATCACCCGTAAGAGTAGGTACAATCCGATTGGATAACGAATTCACGACTGTTCCCGCTCACCTTTCAAGCATCAGTTGACAAATTCATTTTACCTGAAAATCGCATTTTCATCGAGCCATTCGTTTTGACCGATCGTCTGTGAAAATAAAAGAACTTTTCGATGTCTTTTCATCAAGTTATGAACTCTTTTGTTTAATTTCTTTTTTGGATATAATTGTCTCCAGTTTGGTGAAAATTTGTGAAGTTAATAATGAGAACCTATTGAGTTTTTTGCTAGTACTTATAGTACTATTATTAAAGACGTGTTTATGGCGATAAATTGTAACTAAAGGGCATTTAATTTTATTAGAGATTGATTTGACAGCTTTATGTGTCCAATTTGAAAATAGTGTGATTTATGTTATTTTTAGATATGATTGACGTATGATTATATGATAACTGTAAGTGTAGTCTTTAGGGCTCGCCTCGATTGAGGCGGTAAGACCCCTCTTTGAGGAGTGGCTAGAGCGGCGCCACGGCGCCCTCACCTACCGCCTGACGCAGGTCCTCACCGGACACGGAAGTTTCGGGAGGTTCCTGCACCTCATCGGGCGGGAGGAAACGCCCGGATGTCACCATTGTAAGGATCGCCCCGAGGACACGGTGGAGCATACTCTGGCGGTGTGCCCTGCTTGGGCTGAGCACCGCCGAGTCCTCGAGGCGGCCATCGGCGGCGGCGCCCTCTCGCGTCCGGCACTGGTTCAGGCCATGGTCCGGAGCGAGGGGGAATGGGAAGCAGTCGCCTCCTTCTGCGAAGCTGTAATGCTAGAGAAGGAGGCGGCGGGACGGGAGAGAGAAAGGAGGGTCCCCCGTCCCAGCGGCCGCCGCGGTAGACGATCCGGGCGTCGGGAGCCACGAGACGACTCCCGGCCACCGTAGACGCGGGTCTGTGGACGGTGAGCAATGGGTAGCTCGCCGTCCGTACGTTCACTAGCGACAGACCGTGTCGACGGCGCGTTCGTGTTCCACGCGCGCCTCAAAGAGATGTCAGCAAATTGGATGGGGCCACTGAGGGCCGATGCCTGCCGGGGCTGCGGGTTGTTCGAAAGAGATACCGCGCCCCCGGAACGCAAAGGGCACATGAAGGAACATAGACGGGTTTTAGTCAGTAAAAGTCTGACACTCCCTCCCGCCCCGCCCAGGGCGGGGGAAGTTATTTGATGATTTCCCGTCTATAAAAAAAAAAAAAAAAAAGTGTAGTCTTTGAGATAAAAAAATACTCTTTAGCTAAAAAGGTTAACAATCCCAGAATCGCCAGACCTACGTCATGTATCATGGCTGAAATGTGTGTATCCTACCCTTGGATAGGAAGAAGAATATGTAGTTAAGAAGATATGCGTACTTGCTCCATTAAATGCTAAGCTCTTTTTCAGAGCTACTACTAAGAAATTCATAATGGAGAAGCTCATTAACACGTCTGACCTGAGAACGAAATCGGGGCCCAGCGACCACGATACCAACGGGGTAGTTAAAATCCTTACATAGTATTATACAAAGTCGCTACCTGCCGTCTGTCCCTCTGAACGCTTAGATATTTTCATCAATAGACAGAGTGATTCAAGAGAAAGGCTTATATGTATAGAACATCACGCTACGAAAAACGGGAGCGGAGCAAGTAACTGCAAGCAACTGAATGCGGCTGACCCCGCTGGATACCTATGTAGCTAGTTGCTTTATAAAAATATCCGACCAAAATTATCATTCGGTTCTACATCAACAAATAATAATCTCCGCAGCCACAAAATCAATGAAACGTTATCAACAACTGAATTGCATTTCACTAACTGTCACTAAGCTAGATACAAATCAGCTCAGCTCAGCTTAGCTCCGCTTATGCCCAGCCCACGCCGCGTAAGCGTATTGAGTGCACTGTAATTTGTGGGCATAGCTTTGAGTTTGAGTAACAATATACCGACGAACAAGTTATTTGGTATACAGGGAGCTAAGTTGCAATGAGTTTTAAACAATGCTGTGTGTGTATGTTGAAAGTCAATTCTTCTTCAACACTCTGGCCCCAAGATACAGCGCGGTTTAGTTTGGGGGCCGCATAGTTAATAATACGTTTTATATAGTTTATAGCACGAATGATAGACAGACATCGGAGTTTTAGTAATATATTTTTTTCCTAGAAAAAGTCAGGAAGTTTGTACCCGGTTGCAAACCCCCAACCTCGTACATAAGCACTGCGCACTGGGTCATCACGATATTAGACAAGAGGCTGAGCAAAGGAAAATTAATGGCCTCACATATTCACTTTATTTTTATAAACATACATACCATCACGCCTGTATTCCTCGAAGGTTTAAGCAGAGATATGCCAATGTACACCCACACTTCGCCGGTATGTTTAGGTACTACTTAGGTTACTTAATTGTTTAGGTTGGATTTGGTTTTGGTATTTAGGTTTAGGTTTACTGTACATTTATTTCCCCGACCAAAAAAGACTCAAACCCCATAACACTCCATATTAATAATAATTACATCAGAAAACCAAACAAAATTATGAGTACCGAACAAGGGAACCATTTCCCAGGAGTCTGGAAGCAGGTGAAGTTCAGTTTGCTCACAATTAGTGTTAGTAGAAGTTTAACTAAACAAGTTTAGTTCACACGAGAACTGTTAATTGAATCAATGATCGCTTGGAGAGATAAATAGAGCTGGGTTTGATGTTTGGTGTACATTGTACTTCTTTTTACCCGACTACGGTGATACTGCCTCGTTAGCCTAGTGGTCCTAAGCGCGACTGCTACGCTAGAGGTCTTGGATTTGATTTTCAGGTCGAGCTGAAATTGTTATTGGGTTTTTTCTATGATATTCTCAGTAGCAGCTTGGAGTTTGGATTTGGGCCCAGTTAATGACAATAGGTTTGTATATTACATGGGACCTAAAAACATATCGGTGAACGTAGTTGTACATTGGTACACCTCTGCCTAACCCTTCAGGGAATATAGGCGAGATGGTAGGTAGATATTATTTTATTAGTCTATGTTTGCATGTCTGTGGGGAGGTACCACCACCATACCTATTTAAGTCGTAAAGTAGCGTTGCTGTGTTTCAGTTTAAAGGATAATTACAGGCAAATGAGACTTAAATTTTTATCTCTGGAATAGCAACGCATTTTGTAAGGCCTCTGGTATTGCATTTGCAACTGATATCTAGGCAGCGGTGAGCACATAATATCAGGTGGGCCGTCGGTTTTTTTACCTTTCAATAATATATAAAAAAACTTTGCGCATTTGGATATCACATACCCATTATTATGCCGACTTCCTCTCTCCGCGGACTTCGACTTCGTGAAAGTCGATAAACAACATGCTGTTTGTAGACATGATCAGAAATTACTCGAGCATAAGATTGAATCTTCCAATCAAGGTCGATTGCAATTTATCTATAATGAAATTATGAAGATTGCTTATAGGTATATAAAGCAGAGGTTCTAAACCTTTTACTGTTGAGGGTTCATTTGACAATTTTTTTGTCTCACCATGTCAAAGTCAAAGCATTTATTACAATTCGACCATTTACAGACACTTTTGAAGTGTCAAGAAGTTACAGTTTATAGTCGAAGCTAGTTGCTCGTTACAAAGCGTAGGTCTTTATGGTGAAGAACTAGCAAAAAACTCAAGAAACTCCATAGTAATTATTTGTAAGGTTGCTCTACATAGATTAAACATAAATAAAATTATTTTAATCTAAGTGTATTGTTTTGGTGCATAAGACGCGATTTTATTTAATAACATGTGACCAAAAGAGTTATGAATATAAATGTGGATGGATGGAGAGGAAGATTAAGGCCAAAGAAAAGATGGATGGATTGTATGAAGATTGATATGAAAGAGAAAGGAGTAAGTGATATCAGGAAGGTTGACAGGACGGCATGGAAGAAGAAAACGTGTAGCGCCAAGCCCAAGTAACATGGGACAAGGGCAGTAAGATGATAGTGTTGAGGACCACTTTCGATGCTTTCTGGGACCACCAATGTTCCGCGGACCACTGTTTAAGAACCACTGATACAAAGGTACGATTAGAACTCTATCTATATTAATATTTCAATCAATTCCCTTCAATGATAAAATAAATTGTCCTTCAATTCTTTTCTTTGTAACATCGGAATCAATTACAGTTTAATTTTCTAGATAGTCTAGAATTTTATTACAGACTCTTTTTTTTTATGGCATGGCCATTTCTTAGGGAAGCCTTTTTTTCTTAAAGCATTTAATTAGGTTCGATTCTCAGGGTGAGGAAAGTGTAACACCGAATACAAAGACTCCGTTGTTTACTATTGCGAATCCATTGATAACAAATGCATGTTACGTTTATGTTTGGTAGGATCGATCTTTATTATCCAACAACGCCAGAATGGTTGAACGGATCTGGTTGGTATTTGATACCTACGTTTTATCCCAGAAAAATGTATGGTTTCCGTAGCGACGTGGTATAATTATGATGTAACTAGCTTCTGCCCGCGACTTCGTCCGCGTCACAGTTGATGTGTTATCCTACGGGTACCGTACATTTTCCCGGGATAAAAAGTAGCCTATGTGTTATTCCAGACTATAATCTATCTTTGTGCCAAATTTCATCCAGATCCATTCAGCCGTTTAAGCGTGAAAGAGTAACAAACATCCATACATCCATACTTACAAACTTTCGCCTTTATAATAGTAGTAGGATATATCAACTTTAGCGGTGACGAAGTCGCAAGCAGAAGTTTGTCTATATTTATACATCTGTGCAAATAAATAAAAATTGAAGTGTCTGTTTGTAATTTTAAATTAACAGTTTTTCATAAAATGCATATGAAAATATTTACGGTGCTTACAACAAAAACAAATTTTGTCTGTCTGTTTGTTCCGGCTAATCTCTGAAACGACTGCACCGATTCTGACAGGAGTTTTATTCGCAGATACCTTAGGCTACTTTTATCTTCGAACGCGAACGAAGTCGCGGGCAATAGCTAATAAAGTAAGATATGGTTAATACAATACATAAAAAAAAGACTTTTACCAAAGATATGTGGTGTTCTCGTTTGTCATCAATATACAACCTAATAATCAAGATACAGGCGCCGCCGAGTTTTCGGGCTGCCGCATAATTTGAAATACATTATTTTTAATATAGTTTGTTACATAACTAATAATAGCGTACCATTAAGTACTTTTATGTTTATTCTGTGTTATAATAAAGGTCCCATGCCCCGTACCATATAGCTACAGTCCCAACATCCAATATGAAAAAAAAACATGGAAATAGGTCAAACGGTTCACAAAATCATGAAAGAAGAATCCAAACAGACATAAATCGGATTTGTAATCATATTTTCTTGCAGATTTATCAAAAGCTTTTTTCGCAATACAAACATGTCCTGACATCGTGAGTATGTAAACGAAATCTATTTTAGCAACGCCAATACAATACGGCTGAATCAATATCTTTCTACCTACTGCCTTATTTCAGTTTGATATTTGACGATTTGAAGACCAATATTTGTTTTTCTTTAGGCTTATCTGAGTATCAAAGAACGTTCGCCTACGGACTCGTGGTGATGTTGTGCACGTGTATACTTAGTATCTACTCATAATTTATACATATCATCGCGCCTGTATTCCCCGAAGGGTTAGGCAGAGGTGTACCATCTATAGTTAGCCGGTATGTTTAGGTCCCATGTAATAGGAGCGAGCTTGTTGCCATTAACCGTTCATAAATCCTAACTCCGTGCTGCTACTGAGAATTTCCTAGAAAAACCCAATAACACTTTTTGCTCGACCTGGGAATCGAACCCAAGACCTCTAGCGCTAGAACCACCGAGAGAACGAGGCGGTATTTCTACCTACTGCCTTATTTCAGTTTGATATTTGACGATTTGAAGACCAATATTTGTTTTTCTTTAGGCTTATCTGAATGTCAAAGAACGTTCGCCTACGGTCTTGCGGGGAAATCGTCTACACGTGTGTACATAATAATATTCATAATTTATACTTTTAATATTTATAACTGCTTCGTTAACCTAGTGGTCCTAAGCGCGACTGCTACGCTGGAGGTCTTGGGTTCGATTCCCAGGTCGAGCAGAGTTATTGGGTTATTCCATGAAATTGTCGTAGCAGCTCTGAGTTAGGATCTGTGCCCGGTTAATGGCAACAGGCTATTACATGGCACCTAAAACGTACGCCGGACTGTGGGTGTACGTGGTACACCTCTGCCTAACCCATCGGGGAATACAGGCATGATGGTATGTATATTTTGGAACCCATCGGCTTGACACACAACGATGGCAGAAGACCGAATAGCGTAACGAGTCGTGTCTATTTCCTTGGAAGATGGGTAGACCTTTAGTGTGGGCCGCCACGTGTGTCGATACTCTTGCGCTATCCTATCTTCCTAGTTCTGTGTGCTGAAAGAAAACCTTAAACAGCAAAAGTTTAGTATCCTTTTTCGTAACTATCCATACCGTTCGTTGACACTTCCCGAGACCCGAACGCTGGCTTTTACCTTAGCCAACAGCTAAGAATTGCCATCCAAAGTGGCAATGCCCCCAGTCTTTTGGGTACATTTCCAGTTGAAGGCAATCTGGAGAAGTTTTCTGATGCTATTTAGTTTTAGTTTCTCTTTTTATGTTATCTTATTTATTAACTCTGTAAGTACATGTAACTGTTAATGAAATTATTCTATTCTAAATCTTCTTTGGGAAAACCGACCTAGACCTAACACTGATTTTAACATAATCAGGGAAAACGAAAATTGCTTTTTTACCTCTCATTTTAACCTTGACTCTTTACCGAAATATGGGAGTGGATACGAGTGTCATGGATTGATAATGTCAACAACCGGGATCATGTTTTCTTGTACTTCCTTATTGTCACCCTAATCTTGAGAGGTGCGAGTGAAAGGTAGTGATGAGAAATATCATTTTTAAATATATACCGTTTTTTTTTTGTTGTGTTTAATAAGTTTTGTAGAACTTACTTTTTAGTAAAGAGTAACTTTTATTATAGACTTTAACTGCCTCGTTAGCCTAGTGGAAATAAGCGCGTCTGGTACACTAGAGGTCGTGATTTCGATTCCTAGGTCGAGAATTTGTCTAAAAAAGAAGAAGAAACTAAAGATTTATTTATGACAAGCTTCTGGGGCAGCTACGTCTACATAGACTTCGAATTAAATCAAGTTGTAGATTATCCCACGTGAACTTTCGAACAAAGCCAAGCATAGGCAAAAGCAAAGCCAAAGCAAGGCCAAAGCAAATAAGGCATAAAATCCTCATAAATGCCAAATTTCAGCGAATTTCGTTTAGCCGTTTAAGCGTGAAAGAGTAACAAACATCCATCCATCCAACCCCACAAACTTTTGCTTTTATAGAAGCACTAAAAGCACAACACTACAATTCTACGAAAGTAAAGTCCTCGTTTATATAATGAGCTCGAATTCCGAGTACCTACCCATACATGTATGTATGGTATGTATGTATGTATGACTCAAGTGAACGTAAGCGATCAGTTCACGGTGTTCGAGGAAATAAGGGCAATCGTTTACTATGACAGCAACGCTTCGATATAGCAAATAACTTGCTATTCGATTTTGGACTTTGAAGCTATCAAATGTGGTTTCAAATGTTTAGGACATTATATAATGAATAGCTAACCTAAGCGCCCCAAAGTTTTACATGTAGTTACATAAAAATTGGTTCTATAATTTTTCGTAAAATTTTTCACTACTTTATTACTACTTTACTTTTTTCACTACTTTAATTATTTATTCTCTACTTTCATTCAATAAAAGCTTAATAGCTAGGTTTAGCTTAGTTAGCTTTTTTTTTAATTATTTTTTACTAGCTTTTGCCCGCGACTTCGTCCGCGTGGATTAATTGTTCCCGTTCCCGGGGGATTTTCGGGATGAAAACTATCCTATATTCTTTCTCGGGACCCAGACTATATCTGTACCAAATTTCATTGAAATCGGTTCAGTGGTATAGGCGTGAAGAAGAGACAGACAGACAGACAGACAGAGTTACTTTCGCATTTATAATATTAGTACGGATTTATGTTCAGCTCGTTACTGGAACCAATTTTTGGTATAACAAAAGTATGTATAATAAGAAAGAAATCTCTGGTAGTACTAACTATCTGAGACTTCTATTATTTTTTTGTAAAACTAACAGTAGGTATAATGTATAATTATAAAAAATCTTTCACTGATGAAAACTACTTTATTGCTGAGTGCGAAAATACGTTTTATTGTAGGCATATTAGTCTACTCTTTCATTCGGCCAAACGTTCTTTAGGCAAGTGAACGTCGGGCTATCGGGACGCACTTGTATGAGACGCTTCTCCGCTCTGGTGGAAACCGGGCCTAAGCCACGCGTCGTCGACTCGACGATCCTATCGTAAACTCGGATAATGTAAGGATTAATTAAGACAGTGTTTTATTTAAAAAAAAAAAAATTAATTAAAATAAAAAATCTAATTCTAATTTTAATTTTTAATTTTTAAATTGTAATTTTTCTGCGATAAAATAATATATTGTAATGTAATAATTTAATCTAACAATGCATTGTGATGTTAATATGGGTTAATGCCTGAAATAAACAAATTTTATTTTTTATTTTTATTTATTTATAGGTAATTTATTATCGCAAATCCAGTCTCCAGACTGTTTACTGAAAAAAATCTAATCAATTAATTTGTCCGATCCGAGAATCGAAGCCAGAACCTCACGTTCAGCAGTTTCACTTGCGATTATGAGACCAATTAGTATTTTCTAGATTAGGCATCTATCCTGTAAATATGTCTCTTGATGAAGTTAAGCCAATTCTACTAATGAAAATCGTTGTTATGTAAATATAGCAGTGTTGCTGTGTTCCGGCAAATGAAACATTTCAACTTTATCTCTGGCATGGCAACGCATTTGCAAGGCCTCTGGTATTACAGATGTCTTTAAGAAGCGGTAACATAAGGCGGACCGTCGGCGTCGCGCCAAAAAAAATTGTTTGCCAAAAAATTGAAAAATAGGTAAATTAGACATTATTTTTGATAGATTGAGGCTGATATTAGATTGCAATTGTTCTTAAAAGCCACTAGGATAGCTCCTCTGAGATCACTTCACCAGATTATTACAGAAGAAAACGGCTGATTCTTAAAACAAGATAAATACTTCTTCTGCAGTATTTACTTACTGAGCAGTTGGTAGGATTTTATTTATCTTTAATTAAAAGGAGGGACGGCACAGACTGTAGTTCCCTTCAAACGATAAAAGTTGAATTAAATACTAGCCACCTGGTGAGTGCAAAGTTTTTCTTATGTTGCAGTTAATATTGTGGTTTACTTCAAGTGTAAATTGACTAGGTTTTAAAGGGCATAGTGTAACGTATTGCCTACGTATAATTTTAGATAAAAAAAAAATTGACTATACAAAAAAAAACTCATTAGCACTAGGTCCTAAGCGCGACTGCTACTCTAGAGGTCTTGGGGTCGATTCCCCAGGTCGAGCAGCGCAATGTTATTGGGTTTTTCTATGAAATTCTCAGTAGCAGCTCGGAGTTAGGATTTGTGCCCGGTTAATGGCTATAGGCTCGCCCCTTATTACATGAGCTCTAAAACTTTACTGTAATGCCAAGGACTCTAACCAACTCAATTCCTACCGTTTTTTCTTCAGATGCTCAGAACAGCCACCACTCCAGCGTAATTGAAAAATGGTACTCTCAGGTCTCTCAGTAGTGTTTATTATTTTGGAATTGGTAATAATTGTCTCACCGAATATATAAAAGAATCGTAATAGGTAGAGAATTGAAATTTCATTAAGTATGTGTTTCTATTGCCGCTATAACTACAAAATATCACCTATGTCACCTCTGACCAAGACTAGAGCCAAGAGAACACCCAACATACCCACCTCGATAAAAAAAAATTGCGTAGTATTTTAAATATTGTACGTTGGTACCGAACACTTTGTGTGTTAGTCCAACGCATATTTAACCGGTTTTTACTTACCTCTCACAACAATTAACCCTACGCCACTGAAGCACACACATTAAAAACATTTCGGTTTCAATAACGCATAAATATTGACACATCTTTGAATAAGTTTAAATCGCTAAACTTTCAAAGGCAAAAAGCTTCAAAGTTAACTCAAGTCTGTAATCGTTTAACTTTAACCGAAGTTTACGTAGCAAGAAACGTTTGACTCATCACTTTGTTAAATATAAACATGTACCTTCAGTTAATTATTTTGATTACCTCAGCATGTCTCTTGAGGCGCGTAATTATAAGTTTGCAATTGAGAAAGTTTAAATTATAGAATAGGATTTAGTCTCGTATAAGCATGACGTGAGATCAGACTGATTGTAAATAAAAATCATCATCTGCTTACCCTTTTCTCAACTATGTTGGGGTCGGCTTCCAGTCTAACTGGATGCATCTGAATACTGACCTTCACAACCCAGTTACTGGGCAACACGATACCACTTGGTTAGACTGGTTGTCAGACTTACTGGCTTCAGTTTATTTGTAACGACTGTCAAAGATCTACCAATGACAGCCGGGACCAACGGCTTTACGTGCTTTCCGACGCACGGGGGTGTCACACCACCAAATTCAATGATTGTAAAAAAAATATTACATATATACATAAACTCACACGCTTTTCCCATGGGGATAGGCAGAAACCACAGAACACCACCTGCTACGATCCGTACACACTACTTTCGCCTCGTGCATGTGGTCATACAAGCACGCCGGAAAAATAAAATAAAAATATAATGTTATGTTGTGTTGTTGTTGTTGTTATAATAAAATGTTAGATAGTAATGATTTAATATTCTGCCGATCAAATTGCAATATAGACTAGCTATATACACAGTAAATGCAGATGCGTTCCCTCTTCCCTCACTCTCATAATCCGATGGGATGGCAATCCGACACGACCGGGGAGAGATCAGGCCCAGGACCATAGAATTTACGTGTTTTCCGGGGCACGTCACACAAACAGCTTTCAAAATCCGGGTTGCCACTGCTAATTGCTAATTGGAAAAACCAATAACACGTTGCCCAACGTGTGAATCAAACCTTGGACCACGCGTTCGGCAGCCACGCTTGCGACCATGCGACTAACGAGGCAGTCAACTAACTAAAAGTATCTCTTTACAGTCTGTTTAAGAATGTACGTAAATAATTTCATTTCACTAAAAATATACAACATTTTAAAAATAACCTTAAAATTCGCTGTCAAAATACATTATGCCAAACCAAAGTTCACAGTCCACTGCTTCTGAAAAGTTGTTTAGCAAAATGTCAGAAAGTTTAAGACTGACTACAACACAGCAAGTTCTACATGAAAACGACTGGTGTCTGCAACTTGTCTGCAACTTAGAGTGTAGAGCTGATGCAGTTGCAGCTGAGACAGAAGGTTCACTCGTTAAAGAGTAAAAGGGGCCAGTATATACTGTAAACAGAGACGTAAAATGCTTTATTAAGTTTTCTACATAAATATTCTAATAATAAAAGCAAAAGAAATCTAAGTACTGCCTCGCTGGGTTTAGTGGTCCTAAGCGCGACTGCTACGCTAGAGGTCTTGGGTTCGTTTCCCAGGTCGAGCAAAAAGTGTTATTGGGGTTTTCCATGAAATTCTCAGTAGCAGCTCAGAGTTAGGATTTATGAGGCTCGCTCCCTATTACATGGGACCTAAACATACCGGCGAACTGTGTGTGTACATTGGTACACCTCTGCCTAACTTTTCAGGAATACAGGCGTGATGGTATCAAAATCAAAGTCTAATTATTTATTTCTATTAGACCATTAAAAATCACTTGAACGTCATATACAAGAACAAAGAATTCAAACTAGTTGCCCCTTCCAAAAGGTCACTTAACACGAAATGTCAAAATTTTATCAATTACTTGACCTTTGTAACTGGAACTTGGCAGCCAAGTAGTTTATAGATAGGAGACGTCAGATGAGAACGGATTCGACTATGTCTTTGACTTCTACGTAAAAAATGTCGTGGGCAAAAGTTACATAACATACCATCACGCCTGTATACCCTTGCAGGGTTAGGCAGAGGTGTACCAATATAAACCAAAGCAAATATAAACCTACAGTTTGCTGGTATGTTTTAGGTCCCATGTAATAGGGGGCGAGCCTATTGCCATTAATCGGGCACAAATCCTAACTCAGAGCTACTACTGAGAATTCTCGAATCATAGAAAAGCCCAATAGCACTTTGCTCGACCTGGGAATCAAACCCAAGACCTTTAGCGTAGCCGTCGAGCTTAGGACCACTAGGTTAACGAGACAGTGACATACACTATGACAGTTTTAAAGGTTTTGTACCTACTTGGTAAAATTTTGTGCTTATTTCCCTTATTAATAACAATTAAGAAAACCTTATTTATTGTAATTTTCGTGAGTTGTAGAGAATGTATTTTCTGATATTTCTCTGCACTGCATAATATTATTAAAGTGTGCAACTGTGCAGTCTGGTTGTAATTAAACGGAGTGCTGTCAACTATACTTACGAGTCGAAATTAATTTAATAAAACACACTTGGGGAAGCTTTGTGATTTATTCGTTTACAAATAAACAGGTTGTTCTTATTTACAATAAAAAAATGGTCTCCGACAATCAAGTAGGTATTAAAAAAAGATTTAATGCAACACCAAGAATAGTTTGGTCACCCTTTATTTATAACTCAAGAACGGCTGAACCGATTTGGCTGAAAATTGGTGGGGAGGTAGCTTAGAACCAGGAGACGGATGTAGGATACTTTTTTTTAGGTAAGTAGGTACTACGTAGGTATGTAGGTAGGTATGTAGGTTGGTAAGTAGGTAGATAAGTAGGGTAGGTTGGACTTGGATTTTTGTACCGCTTTTCAGGGCAGGACAACGCCTGCCGGGCCCGCTAGTTTAAAGATAAAAAAGAGGCAGTCATTATATTTAACTAAGTATAAAATTGCGAAATGCATAATAATACCAGCCTGTTAGTATCCCATTGCAGAGCAAAGACCTCACTTCATACAGAGAAGGCATGAGCATTGATCAACACGCTTGCTTAAGGCGGATTTCAGAGTCATTTTAAATGTAGGTCCAAGTTTTTCTCAGTCACATTGGTAGGTACTTATCAGTGATATCCAAAATAAACTTAGAAAGTACGTATATTATGCTATGTGGGTCCGTCCCGGCTGCGAACCCACAGCTTCGTGCAATGGAAGCAGACGCCTTAACCATTGGCCAAAACGACAAGCTGAGCTGCAAAATATAAGTAATCTAGCTTCTGCCCGCGACTTCGTTTGCGTAGCTTTATCACCCGCATTAAGTTACATCTTTACTGCTCTGCACCTATTGGTCGTAGCATGATGTTATGTAGCCTTCCTCGAAAAATTGACTAGATATCAAACACAAATTATTTTTTTGATTCAAACCAGTAGTTCCTGAGATTAGCACGTGCAACCAAACAAACAAACTCTTCAGCTTTATAATATTAAGTAGACTATAAACTTGCGGGTTTCCGAAGAAAGCTCCTAATGGCAGGTGAGGAAGGAGTGAGCAACATTTGAGACGCATGGCTTTACGATCGACAAAATGCTCGCCTCGACGGAGACGTGAGCTCAATGGCTTGAGATATTATGCCGTGGATGTAGGAAGGTAAACAGCGTTCGCATATTTTGTGAAGAGTATGTATTTTGAATAAGTTTTAGGCTCGAAGCTTTAAAGTGTCTGGCTGAATTTTAGGTTTAAGGAAAGTGTTTGTTACCTACAAATTTAAATTCAGTATAATTTAAAATTGATTGTATTCCGATGTTATTCCGACTCCGGTTGAGTAGCCTAAAACTAAGAAGTAATACCCCTCGGCCGCTCTAGAACATTCTCAATAAACCTCCCAATTGTCCTCTTATGATCATATATTGATCATACGACAGTTGGGGCACTTTTTCCTTATGATCAAGGTTTGATCATACGACGTTTTAAGGGTTAATAATTAATTCCATTCAAGTTAAGTCTAAAAATGATTGTAAGGCACAGGTAATAATTTTAAAATAATGTTTATGTTGTTAAGATAAAAAGATGACGACACGCGAGCGGAACACTGCACGATTGGTTCGTTGTAATTTTGTAGTCTTTCAGCAAAGTCAAAAGTCAAAGTCAAAGCATTTATTTCAATTAGACCATTTACAGGCACTTTTAAGTGTCAAGAAGTTACAGTTTAAAGTTAGCTAAAGCGTAAAAGTGCAACAAACAAACAAACTTTCTTTCGCATTTATCATATTACTAAGGATAAGCTGTAGATAGAATATATTATCATAAGCCCCTTAGTAACTCTACGCCCAAGATAGAATTAGTATCATTATAACACACACACACCTATGTACAGTACATGTATATAAGCATTGTGCCCTAATGGCATTCACATTGTAAAGTGTCTGCGAGCGATCGTTGAATGATATCATATTCATATGGACTAAGATCCTAGAGGCGACAGATCTACGTCATCTTAGCGTGTTGGTAGTAGTAGAGTTCTTTGTGAAGGAGTTTGTCCAGGAAAGTACTACCGCCATAACATATTCTGCCGCAAAGCAGTGTTGCTGTGTTCCGGTTGGAAGGGTATGGGTGCCGGTGTAATCAGGCACATGAGATATTTCAGATTTGTTTCTGGGATGGCAAAGCTTTTGGAAGGTCTCTGGTATTGAAGATGACTATGGCAGCGTTGATCACTTAAAATCAGGTGGGCTGGGAAGTGGCAAGTACGCATACTTATTAACAACATTCCTCGATCTGTGCTCAAAATCTCAGCCATGCTAAGATGACGTCGGTCGTGTGACTCTGGTATCCTGCACCAATAAGTAAATAGAAAAGGTGAGTAAAAAGAAAAACACCATGTAGGTATATCTTCTTCTTCTTTTTTTGTTATCAACGTTTCGACAAATAATTTAAAAATGGAACAAAACGTTTGCTTGTCATACAGAACTTTTAACGTAATTTGCTTCAACGGCCTGTCTTAGACCCAGACTACATCAAAACGGAGAAGAAAGATATCTCATAAGCAACCAAAAGAATACTGTGTTGTCTTGAAACTAAACGGTGAGATGTGATATAACTCAAGCCGATTGGTTGTGTGTACGAGACATCTCCTCTTCTTTCCACTTTGGTGAAAACCAGGCCTTAATGGTGAACAGCCAAATATTCAGAAGATATTATATAAATAATACAAGCATGTGCGTACACTTACACTCCCTCTTTTCTCACTATCAAAGCTCAATGGAATGGCAATCCGACACGACCGAGGAGAAATGCTGCATTATTTTAACCGACTATAAAAATGTAGGAAGTTATTAATCTGGCTGTGTTATTTATCTAAGTTTGTTATCTTAGAAATTCGTCATTAATAAACTGTTTCGGAAAATTATATTTTTCGATTATCTTTTGTAAATATTATTTGAAACAAATCCAATTTAATCGTATTTATTTTCAATCGAATTTTATCTTCATAGAAACTGTCTCGGATTAAATTTAACCCTAAATAACAGTACAATAAATTCGTTTTTTATTTGCTAGAATTTATAACAAGGCTAGTCGAAATCGACGTTTTTATTTACCATTTTATTCAGTCTAGACTGGTAATTTTATCTCGATTACACTGCAGTGCATATTGACTTTAATTTTATAGTGTTGTGTAGGTTTACAGTGGGGTTCAAATTGTTTGAGTTGGAAAACGGTTTGGGTAACTTTGTAAATTACATTACAGTGTAAATATGAACTTTCCTTGTCTTGAATGAACACCCACACTCTCAGTATTTACTGTGGGATGATCAGAAACGAGTATATGAATATTTAACAAGACGTTCTTTATTCTAAGAATTCCTGATAATCTTTGCCTTTCAGGAAAATGGCTGACATTATAATAATACCAGCCTACTATTGTCTCACTGCAGGGTAAGGATCTCTTCTCTAACAGAGAAGGCACGAGCATTGAACACCACGCTTGCTTAAGGCAGATTGGCGATTTCAGACCAGATTTCTTAACGATATTTTCCTTCACTGATGTCGTCTTATAGATTTACGATAGACTTAGAAAGTACTGCATTATTTCCCTTAAGGGTTAGGCAGAGGTGTACCAATGTACACCTACCGACCTACACAGTCCGAAGGTATGTTTTGGGTTACATGTAATAGGGGTCGAGCCTATTGCCATTAACCGGGCACAAATCCTAATTCCGAGCTGCTACTGAGAATTTTATAGAAAAAACCCAATAACACTCGCTCGACCAAGGAATCGAACCCAAGACCTCTAGCGTAGCATTCGCTTTGGGCCACTAGGCTAACGAGGCAATATTTTTAACGTCCTTATTACACTCTTCAATTAAGACAACCATTAATTAAAAAAGAAGTAAGCTCAAGAAATACAAGCCGCCCACTTCCACTTGCAATTCGCCCACTTCCACTTGTTGTTAGCCCACTTTTCTTGATGTTCGCCGCTCTTTGCTGGCCGC
This sequence comes from Caradrina clavipalpis, assembly GCA_932526535.1. Lineage (NCBI taxonomy): Eukaryota > Metazoa > Arthropoda > Insecta > Lepidoptera > Noctuidae > Caradrina > Caradrina clavipalpis. The sequence continues at coordinate 9,579,620 of OW052110.1, forward strand.
CATCTTTTCTTTACAAGTCGGCGAATCTCTTTGATATCGCTACGGGTCTATCAACTTTAATTAACGACGCCTTATCTTGTGGAAATAAACTTCATTTTCGAAGTATTATACGTTTAATAGCTATTTACTTGCTTTTGTTTATTGTGGTTTATTTACACTTAGCTGTCTATTTAGGTGTTAATGAGAAAAGATGAAAATAAAAGGTTTTATTTTTATTAAGTAAAAAATTCTTTTTTATTTTTACTAACTATATGGTTGAGCGTTATCAAGTTCCAACACTGTGTCAAATATCGGATTCCTATGTCGTATAGATGTAGTGAAAAATTTGTTTGTGATAGAGAAATAATGAAAAATGAATAAATGGACATGTTAATAAAGAGATCCTGTAAGGGCTCTGATTTTTCCTTTTGGGAACCGTGGAAAATATTCACATTCATTAATCAACTAGAATCTTTAAATGGCTAAACAGTTTTTTTCTGAAGCAAAAACTTTTAACTTAACACATAATAAAGCAAAGTCGGTTCAGCTTTTTGTGAGCTATCATGCTCTCAACAAACACACATACTAAACTTCAAACAATCTTCTATTTTCGTCTGTGGTCTGTCATTTAAAACCAGTAATAAAAAAAAACTTATTTTAAAATTAGAACATGTGAAAATACATTCGAGGTACTCCTACTTGAAATTGGAAGCTTTATTTCTGAAGTACAATTTTTCGACCCATCAAACCTTACAAACAATGGCCGCTGTACCAACTTATATACACCGTTTGGCCCCACTCTATCTTCTTTATCTTAAGGTCTATTTTTGTCTGTTTTCATTGTTGTTTTAGTTTGTTAGGTAGATACAGGTGATCAATGTTTGCGGAGCCATTGACGGTAGCTTGTGTGAACGTTCAATATTGAAGGTTTAAGTGAAATGTACGTGATTTTCTTTATGTTTGTATATTGTCTCTACATACATAATGTAAAATTATTGTACAACCACAGCTGTGGTTTGTTTTTGATTATTGGTTGGAATTGTCATTTCGTTTCTTTCAAAAAGCCTTAATGAAAAATATTCTGAATTATATCTACATATTATCCTAATATTCAAAAGCTAAAATGTTTATTTGTTTGTACGCGCAAATCTTCGGGATTACTGCTCTGATTTGGAAAAATCTTTGCGTTATATAGCCCGCTTGTCGAGGTAGGTTACACATTATATACCATAACGCTACAATCAACAGAAGCGGAGCAGTATCCAAAGATATAACTTACCACTGGTAAACTAGTATTCTATGAAGAAGATTTTTGAAACTCCGAAACTACGGTATCGATTTTTTAAAGATTCACCCATAGATAGCTACATTATTCCTGAGTAACATAAGCTATATAACATCATGCTACGGCCCACAGGAGCGGAGCAATACCAAAGACGTAACTTAACGCAGGTGAAATAAGCCACGCGGACAAAGTCGCGGCCAGTTCGCTTGTAAAAAAAAATCAAAGTCTAGAAATAGACCAAAATATTTAATGTACTTAGTCCCACCAGGATACAAGCCTTTTGAAAGCGCACAATAGAATTGGAATTGTCGTTTAAGAATTTTCCAAATGCGAAAAGGATATTTCTGAAATAGCTTTGTACTCCTTTTGCATAATGTAAGCATTTATTTAGAACTAGCTTTTTCCCGCAACTTCGTCCGCGTGGATTAATAGTTCCCGTTCCCGGGGGATTTCCGGGATGAAAACTATCCTATGTCCTTTCTCGGGTCAAAGACTATATTTGTACCAAATTTCATTGAAATCGGTTCAGTGGTTTAGGCGTGAAGAAGAGACAGACAGACAGACAGACAGACTTACTTTCGCATTTATAATATTAGTACGGATGGTAACTCGAATTTTTATTTCTTAACTTCTTTTCGTACTAAAGATGCACTCGGCAAAATGTTTTAGTCATTCTAAGAAGTATTTTAGCTCTCGACAATTTTGTAAAATGTGTCTGCTCGTGCAATTTAGCGCATCTTCTCTGAAACAAATTATATTAAGGCTGACAGCGTTTTGGGTTTTTGTCCTATTGACAGCGATGCGGACGAGTTTTTGACGTGAAACCAAGCAGAAAAGAGGAATGTAACGAAATAGTTGTCAATCCTCAGGCTATCCGCACACGTCAGTTAATCGGTAACCGATTTTTTTTGTCGGAGAGAATGGAACATATAATAATATGTATGTATTCTAATATACCGACGGCAACGCACTCATCCTACAAAAAGTCGGTCACACAGAACTATGGATTTATTGGTCGGTCCGATAATCGATCCTGCAATAAGTCGGATGTTGGCCCTTAACACTAAAAGCGACTTGCTGACATAGACGTGTCACGTTAAACCAACGGCCGTTTGCCCCGACGCAGCCTCACCCATTTTTTATTTTTATCGATATCTTCTTCTTCATAGTTACTGGGTTGTGGAGGTCAGATAGGCAGTCGCTCCATGTTAAACACTGGTATTCAGCTGCACCCGGTTAGATTAGAAGCAGACCACAACATAGTTGGGAAAAGGTTAAGCAGATGATGTCTTCCCGGAAACCCGGGAACTGTAACTTGTAGTAACCTTAGTCTTTTTTTTTCCAAAATCCAAGGTCTTTCTTTTACCTTGGCCAGAAGCTAAAGCATTACCTTCCAATGTGGCAATGCCACCAGTCTCTTGGGATTATTTCCTGTTTACAGCGACAAGGATTTTTTTCTTCACGCCTATTGTTTTTTTTCGTTGTTAGAACAATTTGAAAAATGTACTTTATCTTACACGTAATAGGTAGTGTTGTAAATTGGCATATTTCTAAAATCTGTTAATGCAATAGTCAATTTTATATAATAATATATACCATCACGCCTGTATTCCCCGAAGGGTTAGGCAGAGGTGTACCAATGCACACCCACAGTTCGCCGGTATATTTAGGTCCCATGTAATAGAGGGCGAGCCTATTGCCATTAACCGGGCACAAATCCAAACTCCGAGCTGCTACTGAGAATTTCATAGAAAAACCCAATAACACTTTTTGCTCGACCCGGGAATCTAACCCAGGACCTCTAGCGTAGCAGTCGTGCTTAGGACCACTAGGCAAACGAGGCAGTCAACAATAGTCAATTTTATTTTCTTCAAAAGAAAGAAAAATATCAATTGAGCATTTAGCATAAAGATATTATACCTAAACGTCACACAAAGTATTCCTAACAGGTCTAGAAATCTTAACGAATAGAAGAAGGATTTATAAAGCAACTTCACAGGAGTCTGTGACATAAAGATCAGTGAAGCGTTTAGCGTCCATATTTCTGTATCCTTAGTGCCGGTTACGGAAGTACGCGAACGGAAATGAGGACCCGAAGCGTCCAGACATGGACTAAGTCTGGGAAGAGTAGGGTGACCAATAACACGTACAGGATATATTGGGATATTTTTTTTGTTAACTTTTTTATTTACTACCACGCCTGAACTGCCTCGTTGGCCTAGTGGTCATAGAAGTCTTTGGTTCGATTCCCAGGTCGAGCAAAATGTGTAAGTGGGTTTTTCTATGAAGTTCTCAATCGCAGCTCGGCGTTCGGATTTGTGCCCTGTTAAATGCAATAACCTTCCCCTATTACATGGGACCTAAAAACTTACCGGCGAACTGTGAAAAGTTGTACCAATGTACACCACATTGCTACAACTTTTCCTAACCCTTCGGGGAATACAGGCGTGATGTGTAGGTATGTACTTTTTTATTTCAGGCAAAAAAATATGCCCAATTTTAAACAATATATTAAAAAAAATTGGTAATTGCTAGTATCTAGTATATGTTTTAGTTATAGAAATTACAAGTTGGTATCTGTTATGTAACTAGAATTTTGTAAGGAGTCAATTGAATAGAGTGTCTGTGGAGTTTCTTGCTCATTCTTCTCCATAGAGACCTACCTACGATTGGAATGAACAACTAACTTCAACTTAGTCATTTAGTCTCTATGGAGCAAAAACAGAATCTTTTATTAATCAAGATTTATAAAATTCTGGTCATATTGTTCTTGTTAAATAGTTTATTTTGAAACTATCAGCCTTACTTATAAAAATAACGCTAAATAATACTCAGCTACTTCTCAATTGATTAACTCTCAAATCCTTGACTAAAAATCAATTATTTTTCACATAGCAACCACTTTCAACGGTGTCTCAGGTGAAAAATCTTACCTATAAACGTTAATCAGCGTTGAGATGTTGCCTAAGTGACAGAAAATTTAAACAGCGGCGACCCGTTGTTTAAGTATAGTTTGGAAGTAAGATGGCGGATTACAATCAGCTGTGACGATGACACTTTTGGTCTATGGATTCTATTGTAAATTTTGACAATTATGCTCAATTGTTCGTTCGATTTCGTTCTTTAGTCGAATAATTTGGTCATGCTCTATGCTGACCGTCTAAGTGTTGGCAGATTAAAATAGTGTTTTATCGTTCAGTCAGTCACATAAGAGGTAGCTGAGTATGAATCAGCGTTATTTTTATAAGTAAGGCCCTATGTGTGTGTTATTTCACCCGCGTTAAGTTACGTCTTTCGTTACTGACTGCTCCGCTCCCGTGTGTCATAGCGTGATGTTAAATAGCCTATGTTACTCAGAAATAGCGTAGCTATCATTGGTGAAAAAATGGTTGAAATCGGTCCAGTCGTTTCGGAGCCTATTCGATACAAATAAACAAACAAAACTTTCCTCTTTTAAATATTAGTAAAGATAAATACTTTGACTTGTAATTTATGCCACTATTCTATCCCTTTTTTATATTAACTGTACATAGTTTGTAATTAAAAAAAAATATATATACCATCACGCCTGTATTCCCCGAAGGGCTAGGCAGAGGTGTACTGATGCGTACACCCACAGTTCGCCGGTATATTTAGGTCCCATGTAATAGGGAGCGAGCCTATTGCCATTAACCGGGCACAAATCCATACTCCGAGCTGCTACTGAGAGTTTCATAGAAAAACCCAATACCACTTATTGTCGACCTGGGAATCGAACCCAGGACCTCTAGCGTAGCAGTCGCACTCAGGACCACTAGGCCAACGAGGCAGTTATTAATAATTATTATTTAAGTAAGTTCTACTGGAAAGTCCAATAATTTGACAAAAAATATCCACCCTACACCGACGGTATTAATGTTCTCTCTTCTGCCTTGGATTAGATATGATTTATTATTGTTTTTGCGATAAATACTGGTGTGTAGCGATCAGGAAGGTTTCCCTAGGAAATATGGCAATAACCTCGGATTAGGGGACCGTTTGATGATATTGAATGCGAAAGAAAAAGTTATTACTTACAGATTTTTTTTTGTTCGGGAGCAATACTTCTTGTATTATTTTGGTTGTGTAGTGAGGCAAATTATATCGGTTGTTTGAATTTGTTAGAATTTGTTTTATTGTTACCAAGGGTTGTCTTTTTCAATGTCTAAAATTCTTTGCTTTTTCTGGTTGTTTGTGATTTTTTTATTCCAAGTAGCATGATTTCATTTTAGTGATAGCAGAGTGCAGAGTGGTTTTAGTTTTAGTGGTACCAGAAATACCTTCTAAGTGGAATTTAGTTTATTACAAACATAAGACTGTGTTTAAATTGAACTTACTCTTGTGTTACCTTTTATAGGGGAGGACAACAAAGTAAAAAAAAAAAAGATATTGTCTGTCAATTGTCTTTCATTTTTTTATTCGAAGTACGTTATTTTTGCCTGCCCCCATGGGAAAAAGGCGTGAGTTTTTATATGCCTGTATTTTTTGTGCGACGGGTTCAGTTTCTTTTCGGGCATTATAGGATAGCCTGTTTTATTTTTGTTCCAGCTTGGAATATCCTCATGGATATGTCTCTCGCCCTGGAGGATGGCAGGAGGAGTCTATCAGAATCATACTAAAAATCACCCCGATGTTAACTCCCACACTTACCGGTGTAAGTGTGGTGTCCATTATTTAGACAAATTACAATAACAAGCACCATTTCAAATTGCAATTGGTGCAGGCAAGTTCCAATGTGGCTTTTCCAAATTCATATGTACTTTCTAAGTTTATTTTGGACATCACTGACAACGGTAACCATGTCAGACGCCCTTGAGGCGGTTTTGGAAACTCTGACACTAGGGTGTGCGGGGTCGTAAGACCTTACTGCCCACACGATAAAGAAGAAAATTTCAACAGAACTGAGTCTCATGACGTAAAACAAATCTATTAAAACTTTACTTATTTTGTCATCCACAAGGAAATAGAATAATAAAATATCTATCTACTACATCCACAATCAATATCACCCTTGAACTACAAGAAAGTGTACAAAATTGATGAAGCACAAATCGATTTGTTTGATGTCTATTTCTTAGAAAGACAATGGCGGACCAATTTTAATAGGGAAGTAGGTAGCTTGTCCACAAGTCAAGGTTGGGAAGTTTATGAATAAAATAACTCAGGTTTAGTATAGGATACATACCCTGAGGTCTTAAGGTGCGCAAGGGTTACCTGGGAAACTCAAATTTTCTGTCATTTTTAACAATTTGGAGCTCAGCATCACCCGATGCGGAAATTTTTAAAAAATTACGTGGTGCTGACATAATTATTTTATTTTATTTATTTATTTAAGATCTCCAACAAAAGATATACAGAAATTATGACATAAAAACAATATTACAAAAGTATTATGTAGGTGTACCTACTTCTTCATATTTTATAGGTGGTCTCCTATAATAAATGAAGGAGTACACCTATGATTTTGTTTTATTGATGTGTTTTTACATAATTAGGATCATCAACATAACTTTCCAAGTCAGTATAAGACGAAAATCCGATAGGTCGAAAAATGCTTAACATATGGACGAATTACGAATATAATTTAACATGCCTTTTATATAAATAGTGTCAATTTTACACCTCGTATCAACGCCTAAAACTATACATAAAACATATACAACTATATATACAACTATATATAAAACACACGCCGTTTTCAACCTTATTGCTACTCAAAATAAAATCTAGAATGGTGTTTAATAATTCTGAAAGCCTGACAACGTGTGATGCAGGCTCCCAGCTTGCACTTCTATTGTTGGAAGATATAGCAAGCTGAATTATAAAGTGGTATAAGTAGACATTTAAAAATTCTTAAAATATTTAAGAGTGAGCATCGGGTTTGTACGGAAATTTTACTTTAAAATTAATACCACAGATTAAATAAGTACAGATACTTCACTCCAAAGAGAAAACCACTTAACGCTATAAGTACCTACAACACGTTCGTGCGTGAGAGAGAGAGAGATAGCAATAACGCGCGTCATACAACACAGCGCTAGGGCTATCTATGCTGACAAATAATTACACAAAAGAATAGGTGACTATAAAGTATTATTGTGTGGTATTATTATATGTACTGAAATATGTATTTTCTGTACACTACAAATTGCATTGCGAGGTTTAGACATTATTGAAGGCGCGAGTATCGTTTATTTTGTTGCGGTAGGTATAGTACACTCAAGCAAGCGCGTGACGGCCGACTGGTTTGCGCCCGGGCGCAGGCGAGCCGTAGGCACTTAAGAGAGTAACCTTGAACGAGTGACGGAGGCCTGTTAATACACCCTTGAGGTACACCGTTCTAAATCATGACCGTGCTATAAAACTATAAGACACAAACTCCCACTAGTGGGACAATAATAAGTTGTAGTGCGATTCACTAAAATGCAAACTCGGAAACGAGCCTCCCTCAAGTGATCGCGCTCACTTCAATAACGAACCCACTTGATATTGGTTGTGTATTTGTTCGCCGTGGTGACGTCACCGGCGTGATCGTGTTTAACATAATACCATTATGTAATTTCACTGCGGATTCAGCTTTCGAATTACGAAGTCAGGCTTAGAGAATCGCACTGCTGGTAAAGCTTACCTCTTACCTTCTCTTTTCATACAGAGAAGGTAAGAGCATTGATTACCACGATTGCTCAATGCGGATTGGCTATTTCAGACTTCAGAATCTAATTTGAATAAGAATGGGTATTAAATTAACTTACAATCAGCCGATATTCAAAAAGTGTAAGTAATAATATTAGAAATCCGCGCTTCAACGTTCGATAACTTAATCACATAGTTACTTTATTCCATGAAATATCAATTTTTGGACTTGCGCCAGTTTTAGGCCGTTGGTGTAATATCTAGCTCAGAATCTAGGCTACCTCGGCCCGTCTGATATAAGCCGCTTCAAAAGCGGTGCCTACCTCCATGTCCACGTCCAATATGGTATTGACGGGTTCTCAGAAAATTGTTTCAGTATTTTAACTGAATGGGTGTTCCCTGAAAAGGTTTATTCTTTCTTTGAAATTTCCTGAAAGTGAACTATTTGAAACATAAGTTTTGCATAGAATTTGCTTGAACTGCGTCTGTATTTCCGAACGCATATAACCCTAATCTCTTTAATGTTAGTGAATAGACTTCTTCTGTGTAAGATCACTCCATCATCCACTCTGAATTAGACTAGAGTCAAAACCTAGACTAAAGTCAGCAAAACCATCACAAATAAACAAAACTGTCTGGAGCCCAGTGGTCCTAAGTGCGACTGCTACGCTAGAGGTCTTGGATTCGATTCCCAGGTCGAACAAAGTGTTATTGGGTTTTTCTATGAAATTCTCAGTAGCAGCTCGGAGTTAGGATTTGTGCTCGGTTAATGGCAATGGGCTCGCTCCCTATTACAGTTCGCCGGGGTATGTTTTTAAGTCCTAAGTAATAGGACATGGGACTAACAACATACCGGCGAACTGTGGGTATCCATTGGTTATACCTTACCTGCCTATACCTTCGGGGAAAACAGCCGTGATGATTGTATGAAAAAAGGTCATTTTTTAGATGAAAAATTCTGTATTATAACCAACCGTTGTTGGTAAAGTCCCCTTATTTTGATATAGAAAAGTTTTCCCCCGTAGTGATATTATTTACTGAAACTCTCGAGGAATCCTCAGGACAATAAGTGAGCAGTTTATCTTTTTATTAAACCTCTCGCTGCCAGCGGAGAATCAACCTTAAAACTTTCCAGTAAAGGGTTCATTTTAATGTTTGTTATTGCGTGTTATAAGGGTAGTAGATAGATCATTAGTTCCGTTTAGATATTGCCACAGAAGAAGATAAATGGTGTTTTTATTTAAGGAAGTGTTGGAGAGAAAATTGTATAAATCTTTGAATTTATCGCATAAAATGCTTTTTATACACACATTCTTAGGCATAGCAGTATTGGTCGTAAAAGTATAAAGCTGTTGGTCCCGGCTGTCATTCGTATATCTTTGACAGTCGTTACGGGTAGTTAGAAGCCGGGAAGTCTGCCAACCAGTCTTACTAAGAGGTATCGTGTTGCCCAGTTGCTGGGTTGTGAAGGTCAGTCACTCCATGTAAAACACTGGTATTCAGCTGCATCTGGTTACACTGGAAGCCGACCCTAACATGGGTAGTTGGAAAAAGGTTGCGCTTTTAATAAGTAGTGGCCATTGACCTATTTCATTATCAAGCATTCCTTATTTAAAAATTGGAATTCCGTTAACTTCCGAGCGAGCAGAGTAATTATGTGAAAATAAACGATTTTTATATAGATATTGAAAATACTCGTTTCACACGATGTTTATTTAGTTCGTAGGATTTATTCATAACAATAGATGATACTTATTGTGTCGTAAAAAGTTATGAACGAAAATCGACTCGAATCGATTATTTTCACGACAGCTCGCTCGTGTTACTCTGAATTATTTATCTTTTAAAATTTTCAATAACTGAAAACGCCTATAACTTATAATTTTAAAGACATTTGGGAGAAATGAATCTGTACTTAGTAATCAGTGTATTAGTAGTAATCAGTAGTAATCAGTAGTAGCTCGGAGTTAGGTTTTGTGCCCGGTTATTGGCAATAGCCCCGCCTTCTGTTACATGAAACCTAAACATACCGGTAAACTGTGGTTGTACCGTCAGCAACAAAAGTCGATTAACAATGTTACTTTTGCATATCATTTAAATAGACAACAAATAACACAATTCACTGTTATTCAGAATTTAAAGCAATACCGAAGAGTTCATTTTATCTCAATTTTAGATCGATTCGTTTGACGACACGATTGGCGCAGTGAACAAATATTATGATCTACAGATAGTTGTTCCGGGTCTGGCTGTTTGTGTATGTGAGTATATGTGTTTGTAAACGCACCCACGATACAGGAGGAATTCCTAGTGTGGGGTTACGTTTAAAAAGAAAAAAAAAAAAAAAAAGATTCATATTTCCTTTGATATTGTGGTCAATAATAAGGATTTAAAATCTGAAATGTTAATCTACTTTTGTTGCTGACGGTACACCTCTGCTTAACTCGTCGCGGAATACAGGCCTTATGGTATGTATATGAAATGACACCTACTATTGCCATACAAAATTGCAACAATTATAGTCAAAACCTTTCTATCAATCAATTTCTGCTACAAACTTCTAAAGCCTAACTTTGGAAGTCTACATTAGTGAGTATTATCTCGCAGACTGTTTCACGGCTATACCGACGGGACACCCGTCACTTCGCCTTACAATTTACGTCACCTAACGAGATGTCGTGTCCCGCTGTAGTTTAGATGTCTGTTCTGAGAATAATCTCGGTTACTTCTTGAAGGCTCGAATGTTAGTTGGAGTGTTTAAATGATAATATGTAAAATGGAGATGAAATACTAATATTCTTCCGACCGATTTCGGTCTCGGCGGACTATCCCAATGAACCCATCATACCATCACGCCTGTATTCCCCGAAGGGTTAGGCAGAGGTGTACCAATGTTTATATGTACTTTCTAAGTTTATCTTGGACATCACTGTCGTAAAAAGAAAGACCCTGCCCTAGAAAGACCTACCCTGACCTTATTGGTGAGGTTCTTCAGAAAGGTCAGGTGCGCGCAGTACCTACTCGTAACCGGCGTGCTTGTATGACCAGATGTATGAATGTGCACGAGGCGAAAGGAGTATGTAAGGATCGTAGCAGATGGCGTTCCGTGGTTTCTGCCTACCCCCATGAAAAAGGCGTGAGTTTATGTATGTATGTATGTATGTATCACTGTCGTCGGTAACCATGTCAGATGCCCTTGAGGCGGTTTAGAAACTATGACACAAGGGTGTGTGGGGTGGTTAGACCTTACTGCACACGAAAAAGAAAGAAAGACAGTTCACCCACAGTTTATGCAGTTCAGTATGTTTGAGTCTGGTCTAGACTGGTGGGTTTTGCTGAGGTGTTAAATGTTAAAGGAGACTTGCCAAAATTACGCAGATATTATAGTACGGCAATCAAATCAAACGGAGAGATCAGGCGCAGCAATCTTTATATGCTTTCCGAGACTCAAGAGTGTCACACCACCAGTTTCCAAACGAATGGGCTGTTAAAACCCAATAATACTTTTTGCTTGACCTGGAAATTGAACTCAGGACCCCACGTTTAATAATCGCGCTTGCAGTTCAATATATTATTGAGAATAGTAATAAACCTATACAAATGAGTTCCAACAGGCTGATCACTCCTGTATTTGACGCACCAATTTGCGCACACAGGATCTTTGATTACCTGTCTCATATGATAACTCGTCAGACTGTAGGTATCCGGGTATCAGAGAAAGTGGAATGTTTGAGGGCATAGAGCAAAAAAAGTGTATGGAAGGGACACAGCCGGTTTATTCTGTAAGAAATCTCCCTCAGAGAATTAAGGTGAAGTGAGCTAAAACTGGGCTGTCACTATACGATGCTAGGGATTGACAGGTCGCCACACGCTCACTTCACGGAAGGAGGGTTTTACAGAATAACACCGCTGAAGTGGTTTCTTTTGCGCGTACGACTGGTCTTCACAACTCTCCTACGTCAAACACTCGCTGGAGTCCAAATTAAATATGTCGTGTCGTGTGCAGAGCGCGTAAAGTCGTGAAAACGTGAAACGTGAATTCAAAGCATTTCAAAAAATTAAACGTTTGAATTGTCAAGATCAATTAACATAAAACTACATGAAAATAAGACTTTCAACATTCACCGCAAGCTAAGATAAAGCTAATCTTGAAAGTGTTGAACGTTTCTCAAAGCGTAACTTATTTTTTGTTTACTTAAATAAATAAATATCTTGTATATTATATATCTTGCATATTATAGATAAATCACACCCAGACACAGAACAAACAATCATGCTCATCACACAAAGTTTGTCCTGGGTGGGAATCGAACCCACGACCTCCGGCTTAGCAGTCAGGGCCGCTAACTAGTAGTGTTCTTAACGGCTATATTTCCTTAACATGCTACATGGAATATGCTATATTTTTATAGCGTGTTAGTTTTGATGCTACGTTATAACGAATGACATCGAGGATCGCGGAGACGTTGTCAAGTTAGGTGCGTTATATTTAATCGTATGTATATTCTGCTAATTTATAACATGATCATAATATTGATTGATATATTTTAACGTGGTGGGTTAATCACTATAGGTACTTAGGCACTAAACAAAACACCAACGTGAGTTCATAATCGTAAAATAACTAAAATTATATTTACACATCAGTCAGTGTAAGAGAGCACGAGGGCTTTCTGTAGTTTTAAATATGTACAATAGGAAGATTAAATCTATAATTGTAACAATATTTGATTTTCATGTAAATATAGATGCTTTTGCGCTATCAAATGATGTATGTTTTGATTATCTAGTCCTAGGTTATTTTTAGCATTAATGTAACTTAGGATACATCTAGAATTAAGGTAAATATATGATTCTAGATTATAAGTAAATTTAATGACAAAAATGTGCATATTTGATTGGTGGAACATTTGTTGATGATGTCGCGCCCTACCCACTACTTCCACCACCGTAGAGACATATGGGAGAAATACTGTGACGTGATTGGTGCAAACACCTTTTGTTATTTTATTTGTCATGGCACTACTTGCACCCACGTAGGAAAGTCATAAATATAGCCGCCTCACGGCAAAATTTGTCAGTCGTAAGTCAGTCGTATTGTAGCAATCATCGGAAGCTTGTGAACAACAATATAAGTGGTTGAAGACTCTGCTCGTCTTTTATTTAATTCTTCGGAACCCTCGACCCGTGCGCCTGAATATTCTACAATTTTGGTCCTTCGAGCCGGATCCTGCGTCTGAAGAATTACATCTCAAGCCTGAAGAGTTTGAAGTTTCAAGCCTGAGAAGTCTGAAGCATTCAAGATGAGTGAACGAAGCTCAGTCGCCACGAGGAGCAAGCTGCGCAAATTGGAGGCAGCGTTGAACAAGCGACGAGAGATGGAAGCCGATTCAGGAGTGCCGTCTGAAATGGCACCGGGATCACCTTCGATAGCGCCTACAGTGTCGTCGGCATTACCCGCACCCGTGATTCCATTGGCGGGCCCCGGACGCGTGATTGACCATCGCGACGCGGCTGCAGTGCCTCGGGAATCGGAGATACTACGGGTGGTACGGACGCCGAGATCAAGAACCAGCCACGTCTCATCGAAGAGCGGCCAGAAGAGTGCCGATTACCTCCGCCGGAGGGCCGAGTACAAGGCTGAGAGGGAATTAGTGCGCCTGAGGGAAAATCTCGTCAAGAAGAAGTTGGAGGCGGAACTGGCCGAGATAGATGCCGTCGCCGAAGAAGACTCGTCCGATGAAGAAACTACAACACGCCGTGTGGAACATTGGATCACACACTCAGTGCCGAGTGAAACACAAGTGATCGCAGAAGCTCACGACGCGCAAGAAACAGTGCCAGTGCCAGTGCCCGCAGTAGTAACGACTGCGTACGGAGTGCCTGCAACCGAGAGTGCCGCGACCTCCCGCGGAGTGACAGTGACCGCGCCGCAAACAGCGTACGAACCGCAAACAGTGACCGCGCCGCAAACAGTGACCGCGCAACCGCATACAGTATATACGACCTCGATATCTGCGCTCCCTCAGTGTGCGCCCGCGACCGTACAGTTCCGCGAATATACGCCGATAGTAACGGCTAGTGTTCCGCGAGTGCCACCACGTGAAGTGCCTGAATGGGATCAATCGTTCGCCGAAGAAACGGAGAGAAGCAAGCCGCGAGACAGGAAAATAGATCAGCTGGCAGAAGCTATTTCAAACCTAGCTCGTCCGCGGCCAGTACCCAGGCAAGCCTATGAGTTGCCATACTTCAACGGTGACCCGGCAGAGTGGCTATCGTACAAGAACATGTACTGGGACACAACAGCTATGTACAACTTTAAGCCGCACGAGAACTTAGCGCGCTTGAAAACGTCACTGCAGGGAGAGGCAAAAATAGCGGTAGAAGACTTATTGCGGACATCAACTAACCCATCGGAGATTATGAAGGCACTGGATGAAGAGTTCGGACATCCTAATTTAATATTGGAGTGTGCGTTGAAGAAAGTGCGTGCGTTACCGAAAGTAACAGAAAGTGGTCGTGAGTTGAGAAAGTTCTCATCTACAGTGAGGAATTGTGTGTCGCTGTTGAGGAATGTGCACGCGAATGGATACCTGAACAACCCACAACTGGTGAGTGAATTACTGAGTAAATTAACGCCTGTGCAGAGGGCTCAATATGGCGACTTCGCAATGGGTATGGCGGCGTCTCAGGGCATCGATGTGAGAGTGTCACCCAGCCTAGAGATATTATCTGAATTCCTGAGCCATTTAGCCCGAGCTGCGTCATTTTATGTGCAGATGGACATGGGCGCTGCCGGTCAAACGGCTAATGTTAAAAGTTTGAGAAGCGCACATAGTAAGCCAGGCATTCACTTTAAAAATGTTCAGAGATTACATGTACAAAGCGACAGCGAACAAGATAATAAGAACAATGTGCAGTGTGCTATGTGCAAGGGAGATCATAAATTACCGAAGTGTGAAAAGTTTGCGAAACTAACTTCTGATGAGAGATGGCAATTTGTAAAAGATCAGAGGATGTGTTTTAATTGTATAATAAAACAACATGCGAAGAAGTTCTGCCGAGCAAGCAAATGCTCGAAATGCCACTATGCACATCACGACTTACTGCACGTAGATAGAGAGCATAAAACTGAAAGCGTCACTAATGTGAAAGAATATAACGGCAAAGCGTTGTTGAAGATAATTCCCGTCTCCGTGTCAGTGAACGGAAACGAACGAGATTGCTACGCTCTACTGGACGACGGAGCTACAGTATCGCTTATCGACGACTCGATAGCTGGAAAGGCAACGGGTGATAGAATACCTTTAGTGCTAAAAAGTGCGCGCGGTAATGAGGTGTCTGATAAATCCTCAAGGAAAATATATGTGACAGTGCGCGGGCCAAATAAAGTGAATCACAAAATAAGTGTGCGTACGTTCAAGAGGCTGGATTTGCCCGCCCAAACGGTGCCGGCTGCGTTGATAAAGGAGCTCGCCCACCTGCGTGACTTGGGCCTGGAGGAAATGTGCGGAGTCAAGCCGATGCTGTTGCTGGGACAGGACAACTGGGAGTTGCTGGTCGGCGAGGAGATTCGCCGAGGAAAGTCCGGTAAGCCAGTTGCATCTTTGACCAAGCTAGGCTGGGTTCTGCATGGGCCCATAGGTAAAGGGTTTAGGGTAGGCTACGAAGCCGTGAACTGTTTAGCGGAACCTCTGTCTGAACTGCATGATATGGTGAAAAACCAATTCGAATTAGAAGCAATAGGTATAACCGAAATCCCTAGGTCTCATAAAGACATCGACAGAGCTTTAAAAATATTAGATGAAACCAGTAGCTTCACTATTAACGGCGAATGGGAAGTAGGATTGTTGTGGAGGCGTGACGATCCACAGCTACCCGATAACTATGCTTATGCGCGACAGAGACTGTCGGGAATAGAACGTAGGTTGCATAAGAATCCTACGTACGCGGAAGCATATGAAAATCAAATTGAACGATTAATTAGCGAGGGTTATGCGAGTAAAGCGGACGGCCGCTTCGAAGATCCGGTGTGGTACCTACCTCACTTTGGGGTACAGAATCCTAATAAGCCGGGGAAATTGAGACTAGTCTTCGACGCCGCCGCCACTTTTCAAGGTACCGCTCTTAACGATTGCTTGCTCGCGGGGCCAGACCTATTAAATTCTCTTTTAGGAATTCTAATTAGATTCCGATTGGGACCGGTAGCATTCACCGGAGATATAGCGGACATGTTCCTACGTATAAAAATCAGAGAACGTGACCGAGGGGCACAGCTTTTCTTGTGGAATAAAAATAATAGTGGAGAACCTGACACGTTTGTCATGAATTCAATGATTTTCGGTGCTGTGTCTTCCCCTACATCCGCAATCTATATTTTGAATAAAAATGCGGCCAGATTTAATAGTCAGTATCCCGAAGCAGTGTCGGCTATACATAACAGTCATTACATGGACGACTATTTAGATAGTGCATGGTCCGTCGCGCAGGCTAGCAAACGCATAGAGGAGGTGGCTCACATCCACGCCGAAGGCGGGTTTAATATACGGGGGTGGGTCACCAATTCGCCACAACTCAGGGAGATTCTCGAAATAGAGATGCCCGACAGAGTCTCGTTAGAAAAAGACGAGGGCGCCACAGAGCGCACCTTAGGTATGATTTGGTCACCGGGGACCGATGAATTGGCTTTTGACCTATCATTTAAAAAGTTACCGAAGACAATTATAGAGGGTGACGTTGTTCCTACGAAGCGAGAGTTTCTTCGCTTCATAATGTCGGTGTTCGACCCGCTGGGTTTCCTGTATCCATGCGTCATTCAGTCGCGCATATTAATGCAGCAGATATGGCGTACAGGAATCCAGTGGGACGAGAGGCTGCATGAAGCGGAGGCAACTTTATGGTTCGCGTGGTTACGGAACCTTATAATCTTAAACAATATAACCATCCCGCGATGGTACGGTATAAAGTTATCAGAGGTAGAACTTCACGTCTTCGGGGACGCTAGTGAATCCGCCTACGCGGCAGTCGCCTACTTGGTGGGAAAAGATGCACTCGGCGTTAGGCGCGTTAGCTTCGTGATGGGGAAAGCTAGAGTGGCACCTAAAAAGGTGATTTCAATCCCACGCCTTGAGTTACAGGCGGCAGTGTTGGCCTGCAGGGTAGCCGACACCGTGGAGAAAGAGTTAGGAGTTGAAATCACCCGAAAGGTCTTATGGACAGATAGTAGGACAGTACTCAAATGGATCCACTCGGAAGCAACCGACTTCCAACGTTTTGTATCTCATAGGTTAGCAGAGATAGATAAAAGGTCAAAGATGAAAGACTGGCGCTGGGTTCCCTCGGCGATGAACCCAGCCGATAAAGGCACCCGGTTGGAGTGGCCCGTCAACAGTAATATGTGGCTTTCGGGTCCCTCATTTCTTTCCAGCCCACAGGAGCAATGGCCGGTGGACTCTGGAGTTGACGCAGTGTCAGAGGCAGACCTAGAGCGGGTACACAACGTGAACGTCACTACTAAGGCCGAACCCGCGCTGCCCTATGAAAGGTATAGTACGTGGACACGCATCTTATACGTAGTAGCACGTATAAAGGTCTTCACGGACCGCTGTCGCAAACGACGCGACTCGACAACCGTAACGGTCGACGATCTACGAGAGGCGGAGCTACGTTTACTGAAGATAGCACAAACTGAGAGCTTCGAGGAAGAATCAAAAGCTCTACAAGAAGCCCGCCCGCTACCACGGAACAGTAAGATTAAAAAACTAGACCCAATGTTATTTGAAGATGGTTTGATACGGGTACGCGGCAGGTTGGGCGCCTGCAGTGAACTTACTTTCGGAGCGCGTCACCCCATTATTTTAGACGGAAAGCACGCCTTGACTCGGCTTATCATTAAAAGATACCACACAACAGCGCTTCACGCCAACCAGGAAACCGTGGTGAACTCTTTAAGAGAAAAGTTCTGGATAACGAACTTACGGTCAACAGTGAAAGCAATCGCAAGAGAATGTCAAACGTGCAGGATTAAGAAAGCCCAGCCGTCGACGCCTAAGATGGGCGACCTACCCATCGCGAGATTGGAGATTAATCGCCGGGCATTCGTCCACTGTGGAGTGGATTATTTTGGCCCTATGGGGGTGAGCATCGGTCGGCGCCGGGAGAAGAGATGGGGCGTTCTATTTACTTGCCTCACCACACGCGCCGTACACCTGGAACTAGCGGCGTCGCTGAGTGCAGACTCAGCCATATTGGCGTTGCGACGCCTGATCGCACGTCGAGGATGTCCCGCGGACATATACTCCGACCGCGGGACCAACTTCGTTGGAGCACACGCCGAGCTACGCCAGGCCCTGCGCGACCTAGACGTGGGTCGCATTAGAAGCGAGGCGACAGGTCGGGGAATCGCCTGGCACTTTAACTCGCCAGCCGCCCCGCACATGGGCGGGAGCTGGGAGCGACTGGTGCGCTCCGTGAAGAACGCGCTGCGCTCTACTTTAAAAGAGCGCGCGCCTCGGGAGGAGGTGCTACTCACTCTCCTCGCAGAAGCCGAGCTGGTAATTAACAGCCGGCCACTAGCCTACGTGAGCACCGATGCTGAGCAACCCGTCGTGTTGACACCGAACCATCTCCTGCTTGGCACTGCCGCGGGAGATGCTCCGTGTACGCGTCAGCATGCCGCCGACATCGACTCGCGGCGCATGTGGCGCCAAGTAAACGCGCTGGCCGACCTCTTTTGGAGGCGATGGCTGCGCGAGTACCTGCCTACGCTCCAGCAACGACAAAAGTGGAACAGTGTAGTGCCGAACGTAAAAGTGGGCGATGTAGTGATAGTGGTCGATGACAACAAATCACGTAGTGAATGGACCAAAGGCATTATAGCCAAAGTGCATCCAGGTGCGGATAGTATTGTTAGAATTGTAGATATCAAAACTACAAAGGGTACGCTGCGTCGGCCCGTAGTAAAAGTTGTCGTGCTCCCTACTGACGGAAGCGCAATCGGTTGAACCCTCTTGCGGGGGGTGGAATTGTAAGAGAGCACGAGGGCTTTCTGTAGTTTTAAATATGTACAATAGGAAGATTAAATCTATAATTGTAACAATATTTGATTTTCATGTAAATATAGATGCTTTTGCGCTATCAAATGATGTATGTTTTGATTATCTAGTCCTAGGTTATTTTTAGCATTAATGTAACTTAGGATACATCTAGAATTAAGGTAAATATATGATTCTAGATTATAAGTAAATTTAATGACAAAAATGTGCATATTTGATTGGTGGAACATTTGTTGATGATGTCGCGCCCTACCCACTACTTCCACCACCGTAGAGACATATGGGAGAAATACTGTGACGTGATTGGTGCAAACACCTTTTGTTATTTTATTTGTCATGGCACTACTTGCACCCACGTAGGAAAGTCATAAATATAGCCGCCTCACGGCAAAATTTGTCAGTCGTAAGTCAGTCGTATTGTAGCAATCATCGGAAGCTTGTGAACAACAATATAAGTGGTTGAAGACTCTGCTCGTCTTTTATTTAATTCTTCGGAACCCTCGACCCGTGCGCCTGAATATTCTACAGTCAGTACACATAAACAAACATTATTTACACTTATTACATAAAAAAATATATACAAAATGTACGCGAAGTCTCTATTCAAAACGCCTACGTAAGTACGTAACACGACTCACAGACTGAGCTAGCGTCTAACTGATTATTATTTCAATATTTATAACGAACGCAGTGAACGAAGTTCCGACTATTGCGTGCGACAACATCCGATTTCAACCGAAGTTAACCGAACAAATAGCGCGCGAGCGAGAGCGATCGACAGCGCCGCGCGGTAGATCAGTGAGCGCGCGTCGCGTAGGTATCGTTATAAAGCTATAACATAACCGAACAAATAGCGCGCGAGCGAGAGCGATCGACAGCGCCGCGCGGTAGATCAGTGAGCGCGCGTAGGTATCGTTATAAAGCTATAACATAACCGAGCAAATAGCGCGTGGCCGCGCGCGATTGACAGCGCCGCGATCGGTCAGTGACCGCGCATTTCGTTATAACATAGCATCGTATGAATAGATTCATAGCATGCGCTGTTCGTTGCGAGTAAATAACACGCTATATTTATCAGCTATAACGTTATTTAACCACCACTGCCGCTAACCACTAGAACAACAGGCTCGTCAAACTATTAAACCCGTCAACTAATTTTTTTGTATCGCGGATGAGTTTACTAACATAATAAAAAACTAATATACCTACTCAAACAAAAAGCTAGACCTGGAACACCTATCTGCGGGTCGTAAAATTATTTGTTCCATGAACCGCATCGGGAATGCCGCTTCTACACATTCTTAATCTATGTCCTAACAAAATAATTTGGTTCGTCAATTCAGGGACGGTCGGTAGGTACCTACTTAACATAAAGGTACGCGCTGAGAGTTCTGTTCGAGTTGATTGAATTTTGTTTAGAATTTGTTGGCGGTGAATGTTGCGATTTTGATTGATACATGAAATAGGTCGGGTTTAATTTGTAGATAGATAATTGTGTACATTTGCCCAATGTCTATGTTTATATAAAGAAATACTCATACAGCATAAGAATATTGAAGTCTATGAAAAATTAAGATTACATTTAAAAAATAAACTCAGGGTAAGGCAGGAAGACGCTGGATGCAGGCCGCTTCCAGCCGGTCCAATGGAATTCTATGAGGAGGCATATGTCCAGCAGTGGACGTCCTGCGGCTGATACGATGAAGATGATGAAGGCAATTTTGATTATACGAGTAGGTTAACACAAACTATGTAAGCAGTAAAACAATTTTTATTCACTCAACAGTACCAACTTATCAGGGTTTAGCAGTGGTTAATTATTTCAACTATGCGGTAATTGGGGAGAAGAAACCGGTAACAAATAACACCAAGACATAACTTCTCTTAATAAAACACTTTAGCCCTGAAAACCCGATTACCTCGAAATCCGATTAATATTCAATTAACTGTAAAATTTGATTTTAAGTTTCTTTGAAATTAGTTAGTATTTAGTCAATTGAGTTGACAAATAAGTGACGTCACAATTTGCTATTGCTATACAAAATCTATGGGGAAATCGCGTTTGGACAGCTCATAAAAATATGTCAATTATTTGGTGGCAGGTTATGAGCATAACATACACCACACACCACACCACACCACATAAACCACCACATACAGTGGGACAGTGGGTTTTGTGCACCACATTGCAAAAAATGTAACGTAGTGCACGTTTATTCTTTGCAACGTTAAACGGCTTATTTTTTATACATACTTAGACTTTGGTTCTATTAAAACTTAACCTATATTTCTATGCAAAATCACACTAATTGTATGATCCCAGTAGTCATACATAAAAATAGAATTTTAAAATAGATATCCGAACAAAAAAAAAATGTCGTACCAACTACCGAAGCTAAATCACTTAAACAACTAGTAAGGACACGCTAGAATATAAATTTGATGTACCTACGGTCATAAATTAATTACAAGCAAACTTCCTTGCGGTAATGAGAGGTAGCGGCAGCAGCGAACGTACGAGGGAAATAGATGCATAATGTCAAAGAATTAGAAATCAGTATAGAAGAGACACTTGTCTACAGGACCCACTGATCAGGCAGCTTTAGAAAAATGATTCCATACAGGCATGATTGAGAAAGATGACCAAGATCAAGCTAAAGTCATTTATGAATAAAATAAATGATTTATGTAAATAAATGATGTAATTATTATTATATTCACTTGTTGAACTAGGGTCCCGCACCTTTGAAAGGCGTAAGAGGAGCCGAAGCCAGGTCGGAGAAGCCCCTTAGGGCCCGTGCAAACCACGTCTATTAAACGCGCCGTGGTCGCGCGTTTTTGAACCGCGTCGACAGCACGTTTTTCACTCCACATTGCAGTTTGATTTTGTCTGACTTTCGTGCGTATCGCATCTGTATCGCAACAAACGCGCGTCAACAGCGCGTTTAAAAAACGTGGTGTGCACCTGCACAGGCCCCAGGGGCCGGTGCACACGACGTTTTTGAGATGAAATGAAACACCAACCGACAATAATTATCCAAATACACTACATGCACTATTATTACGAGTAGAAAGTATTATTTATTTCAATTAGGCCATCAAAAGGTACTTTTGAAAAAAAAAAAAACTTTCTTCTTCATAATATTA
This sequence comes from Caradrina clavipalpis, assembly GCA_932526535.1. Taxonomy (NCBI): domain Eukaryota; kingdom Metazoa; phylum Arthropoda; class Insecta; order Lepidoptera; family Noctuidae; genus Caradrina; species Caradrina clavipalpis. Next base: position 9,601,736 of record OW052110.1, read on the forward strand.
GTATGTATACGGATAACACGCTTGCTAATGACATTATTATGCTGACCTTCCACGCTCACCTCATTACAGGCACACCGGGAGACGCCGGCGAACCAACATATCGCGATGTTTACCGCCTACTTATAAACATTAACTGGACGGAGAAAACCCAATAAATTTTGATATAAGCACAATAAATACTGAACCCTGTTGATTTATTTAACAGATCACCAAGAGTTTTATGTGAACGTTGAGTGATAAATACTGTTTTCTCATGCTTAAGTGGGTCATATTAGGGGATTATATTGGGCGTAAAAAGACACATTGCTTGGCAGTTTACTACGCATACTGCCCATCAAAGTAAGTGAGATTGAGCCATTATTTGCTGGGAAATTACTCTCTTTGTTTTTGGTGTGAAAAATCGCCGTTGTTACAAAATATTGTGCGTACGTGCTAACGGGTGCATATGAGGTATATGGGTTGTGGGGGACTTAAGTCACCAATAAAAAAACGATTTTATGAAAAATGAATAGTAACTTTGACATTCAAATAAAAATAGGAAGAACTTTACACCAGCCATCCTTTCTACAAAATTTCCTTAAGCCTAACTACTTATTGACCAAATGCTTTAAAAACTGATCTAAAAAAAGTGTTCGTGGAGTTTTTTGCTCAGAAGAAAGAGCAAAAAAGAACCCTACCCCATACCTACACACGTTCCCTACCTAGGTTTTGAAACCAGCAACTAACTTCAACTCTCTGTCTAACTTTTTGACAATTCAAAAGTGACTGTAAATAATCTAACTGAAATAAATGCTTTGACCTTGACTTTGAAATATGTCTAGACTACATTAATAAGAGGCACGCTGTCTGGTCACTCCCCTTAATGACCCTCCCCGACTATAATGTCGTTTACAACTTTTACTATTTATTTGGGCCCATGCAGGCCCATTGCGGGGACCCATGCATACCCTTAAACCGTAACACAGCAACGCTGCTTTGCGGTAGAAATAGGTATGGTGGTAGTCTTCCTTTCCTTACTCCGTGGTGGTAGTACTTCCCTGGACGAGAGTACCTACTAATAATAAGCAATGTAAGTATAGTTATTTTTTTTTTGTTGTTTGATAGCAAATAAGCCTATTTGGAAGTTGTTAGTGATGTTGTTAGTGTTCACAACCGCCTATACACATCTGCAACATCAGACGCCTTGCAAATGCGTTGCCATCCCAGAGACAAAGCTGAAATGTCTCATGTACCTGCGACTACACCGGCATACAAACCTAGTTAATTTGTACGTCAGAGGAGAAACACAGCTATATTTCAATGCAGTGCAAGCTTGAGCGCTTCCGTATAATCCTCTCCGTATTGTTGGCTATGCCATTCGACTTCCGACTGCAAAATGATATAGCAGGTAAGGTCTAGAATTACATGAAGCCTTTATTGGAGTCGGTATTGTTTTTATTTACCAGAATTTGATGGTAGTATTTCTATGGAAATCATTTTGTGCTTTTCTATTCCTTCTTTATCTAATTTTCTTCATTACACTCATTGATATACAAAAAACCCATTACACTATTACTATTTACAAACAACATATTAAAATCTTTGCGCTCGTCTTTGAATAACATTAAACATTTACACTTTGTACTATACAGTATTTACACATTTACAATTGCACTAACATTAGTAAAAACCGCAATTAATGAACATGCACTTATAATAATGATATTGTTAAATGACGAAATACTTATATACTATTACCATGATGACTAAAAGTGACAAATTTTTTAAAGTTGGTTTTCTTAATGCGGGATCATTAGGTACGGGGCATGATGATTTTATTGGTGCACTTGAAAGGCACTGCTTTGATATTATGGCCATCAACAAAACTTGGTTACGACCCGGGGAGGAGGGGCGCGCCCCGGTGGTGCCGGGCTATCGTCTCCGTCACACGCCGCGGCCGGCTAGTGTGCGGTCGGGACGTGGTGGGGGCGTTGGCTTTTATCTACGTCGGGGACTGAGCGCGCGTACTTGGACTGGCGCCGTTGATCCCAGGTTCGAATCGGTTGAACAAATGTGGCTAACGGTTTCGTTGAACGCCAAAAAGATTGCAATCGGTACAGCTTATCGGCCACCATGGCTTGACCTTGTCGTTTTCTTGGATGCCATAACAGAAACTGTTAGCACTTTAGGAAACTGTGACCACTACATTTTACTCGGCGATTTTAAAATAATGTTAATTTGTTGGACACTACCGGGATCAACACAAAAAGAATAAATGAGTTTTTGAATTGCCTTAGTCTTACACAGTTGATCACAACTCCTACCCACTTTACAGTGTCGAGCGAGACTCTCATTGACGTATTGTGCACTGACCTAAGTGCGAAATATACAGCGGTGGAACCTCTTGGTACAATTCATGGTCATTCTATTATAGTTAGTGAATTTCATATAAAACGGAACAAGTTTAAACCATATGTTGTAAAATTTAGGCCACTTAAAAATGTTTGTGCGGTTGACTTTAATATGGACTTACAGCTCCTAAACCTAGCATCTATTTCTATGCTCGGCGATGTTAATGACATGGTACATACCTTTAACTTTTACATAATTTCCCTGTTTGATGTTCATGCACCAATCAAAACATGTACTATAAAAGAAAAATCGTACCCTTGGATTACAGATACTATTAAACTCATGATGCGACTGCGGGACAATGCACTAAATAATTATAGGGAAACGAAAAACGATACAAAGAAAGCATATTATAAGGAATTAAAGTCCCTGGTGATAAGATCTTTATACAGCGAAAAAGTTGCGTATTTCAGGCATAATATAAACAATAAAATAAAAAACCCAAAACTGTTATGGAAAAATCTTAAAAATACCTTATCGTCAACTAAACCAAGACAAGACCTTAAGTCGCACTTTATTGACCCAGACTTAATTAATAACACCTTTTTGAACGTCCCTTGTAGCAACGTAGCTAACATTCCACTAATGACTTATTTTGACAGTCATAAGTATGGTAATGCAACTTTTACAATCACGCCCGTAGAACAGAGCGATGTCTCTCGTATCATCTCCAATATTAAAACTAACGCTGAGGGCTTCGATAATATTACTTTGGACATGCTGACTATGACACTGCCATATACTTTAACCACCATTACAGATATTATAAATTGTTCGATAATGTCATCAACGTTCCCTGACCAATGGAAAATTGCTTCCGTTAGACCTTTACCAAAAAATTCAAACCCTGTGGAAATTAAAGACCTACGGCCAATAAGCATCCTGCCATGTTTATCTAAAGTATTGGAAAAGGTCGTGAGCCAGCAACTTACAATTTTTTTGGAACAAAACAACGTGTTACCCGACTTACAATCTGGTTTCAGAAAACAGCGCAGCACCTCCACGGCTTTAATAGATGTGACAGATAATATATTAGCAGCCCAAGATAAAGGAATGTGTTCTGTACTGGTCTTACTTGACTTTTCTAGGGCATTTGACGCAATTAATATTCCGTTATTGCTGTCTAAGCTAAATTATTACGGGTTTGACCCTGGTGCTACACAATGGTTCCACAGTTACCTTAGTAATAGGAGGCAACTGGTAGAATTACGTTTGGGTGATGGTACTGTCCTTACATCGGCTCTTACTTCTATTGACAGAGGAGTACCGCAGGGTTCTATATTGGGCCCAATCCTCTTTATTTTGTATTGTGCAGACATAATTAAGTGCCTACAAAATTGCAAGTATCACATATACGCCGACGATGTTCAAGTCTATATATCCTTTAGGCCGGATGAACACGAACGAGCTATTAGGGATCTCAACGATGACCTAAATAGAATCGCAGCCTGGTCTGAAGAGAACTGCCTAGCACTTAACCCAATCAAGTCAAAATATATGGTGTGTGGCACTAGGCGGCAGCTTGGTAGACTTCCCGAAACTCTTGACTTGACACTAATGGGTAAACCAATAGACAGAGTGTATGAAGCGCGAAACCTTGGTCTCATTATGGACAGTGACCTTCGTTTTGAGAAACACGTTGCTGACTCAGTGCGTAGCTGTTTTTACCGCTTGAAAGTTCTGTACAGCATGCGGCCTTTCCTATCCGAAGCACTACGCGAGCAGCTTGTCGAGTCCCTTGTTTTGTCCAGGCTCAACTACGCGGACACAGTATACGGCCCGCGGATACTAGCTCGTACTGATCGGCTCATTCAAAGGGTTCAAAACGCTTGTGCTCGTTTTTGTTATAAGATACCGCCCAGAAGCCATGTAACACCATTCCTTAATAAACACTTTGCACTTAAAATGAAGTCAAGACGCAAGTTACACCTGGCCTGCCTTTTATTCGGTATAATCAAATACCAAAAACCTGACTATCTTTATGACAAGCTTAGTTGGATCACTGGTAGGCGCGAGTGCGAAAGAAGGCTATGTTCGCAACAACTGTCAACACACTCTCACAGTACTGCAGCTTTTAGAGGCAGCTTCCGGTATGCGGCATCTAAAGTGTGGAATAATCTGCCACCACCTATTAGATCAGTCACCACGATCGGCACATTTAGAAGTCGCTTACGGCGGTACTTGATAGAAGCGCAACGAGAACTTGATATAGTCAATGTTAATATCTCTATTATATAGGTTTAAGTTCACTCCACACAAATACATCAAATGACATTTCACCCGACTGCCTACAGCGTGCTGTTGATATTATGCAAGGATTAACAATTCGTCGGCATTTAGATTCATAATTGTATTCACTTGTTTTACTTTTGACTTGTCACTGCGTTTTATTTATTTATTTTAAACTTTATGCAACAAAAAGTACAAAGGCGGACTTAACAACACGCAACACACACACTTGGCGGAGTTTTGCAACTGTTAGGACTTTGTACATACACATGTGTAATGATATAAACTTAGTCACACATTCCCTAGTCACACATTACCTTCACTACAATTTAGTACACGCTTCCTTTTATTTTATTTATATATCTACCCCCATTTAAGCTACTTTCTTTCTTTATTTTTTTATTGATTATGTATCTACCTACATTTTTAATGTTTATGATAAAGCTGGTTTACATCCGTAGCACGTCATGCACAAAGGTCCAGCTGAAAACCAGCGTCAGTCCCAAGTGGTCTGGCATTTATGCTGAACTGGGCCTGTTTGGCGCAGCCGTGAGGCACACAGTTATGTAGTTTTCTTTTTTTTCTTTTATATTTAATAACCTTTTTTTTTTGTTAGTATATCTGTGTGCACATGGTTTGTGTCAATAAACTTTTTTCTTTCTTTCTTTCTTTCTTTTAAAAAAAAATCAGGTGAGTACGAAATCCCGGAATTTTATTTTCATATTCCTGGGTTGGTCCTTGAGCAAAAGTTGTTTGTTTTCCTAAAACCTTTTATTGTGATAATGCGTGTGGTTTGCTAGGTAAATAATCTATCTTACTATCTTACTAACTGCCCCGTTGGTCTCGTGGTCGCAAGTGCGACTGCTGTGCAAGGGGTCCCGGGTTCGATTCCCAGGTCGAGCAAAAAGTATTATTGGGTTTTTCTATTAAATTCTCAGTAGCAGCTCGGAGTTTAGATTTGTGCCCGGTTAATGGCAATATAGGCTCGCCCCCTATTACATGGGACCTAAATATACCGGCGAACTGTGGGTGTACATTGGTACACCTCTGCCTAACCCTTCGGGGAATACAGGTGATGGTATATATATATAAACTATCCTATTTTTTTTTTTTTTATTTTTTTTTTTTTTTTTTTTTTTATAGACGGGAAATCATCAAATAACTTCCCCCGCCCTGGGCGGGGCGGGAGGGAGTGTCAGACTTTTACTGACTAAAACCCGTCTATGTTCCTTTCATGTGCCCTTTGCGTTCCGGGGGCGCGGTATCTCTTTCGAACAACCCGCAGCCCCGGCAGGATATAATTACTATCCTACCTCTAACTATCCTACTTGCCTATATCCTACTAATTCCTTCCTACTATCCTTAATCGGAGGTACAGTTTGTGAGGTTGTATGGGGTAATCCCTGGATCTCCTGAAACAATTTAAAAAAAATCTTTTACCCATAGAAAGCCACGTTATTTATGAGTGTCTTAGGGTATATAACATCACGATACGACACTTTTATCTTAAAAAACTGTACTGTTCCCGTGGGATAATAATGTCAAAGTTGACACCGAGGACTTTGCGGGCAGTAGTTAGTACTTGCTATATCCATACTAATAGCATATTTTTATGAAATTTTGTACGGGGTAAGATTGAACCCCAAGAGACGATATAGGTTTCTGTTTATTCCGCCACTTCATCTGTGTACGAAGTCGCGGGCAAAAGCTAATTAATATTATACAACTTTGTTGGGTTAGATTAAGAAAATAATGTAGGTAGGATTATTAGATTTCCTTTCTAACACGTACGAACAGATTAAACAATATAACCAAGAGATTGAGGAAAATAATGTATATTTCAATAGCCATGTTTTGCTAACCGTACTGCATTATCTTAGAACCAGCACCGCAGACTAAAGGCCTATTCAGACCTAAGCGGTATTCGCTGCCGCCTGCGGCAGAGAAAACCCAGTGGGTATGCGGTAATATTACTGTTCACACCTAAGCGGTATTCGCTGCCGCCTGCGGCAGAGAAAACCCAGTGGGTATGCGGTAATATTACTGTTCACACCTAAGCGGTATTCGCTACCGTTCGTAACCCGCGTGGTATGTACCTCTACCCACAGCGGCAGCGAATATCGCTCAGGTCGCTCTAGCCGCGGTACTTGATACTGAATACCTGAGCGAAACCCGCGCGGTATGTACCTCTACCCACAGCGGCAGCGAATACCGCTTAGGTCTGAATAGGCCTTTAGTTAAGCAGCAAGTTACAACGTTCTGGAGTCACTGATATTGCAACAAATACTGTTTACTGTGATGTAACACAGCCCTGTTCAGACAGAGCCGGTGGCAGCGGTGATCAAGTTTAACATAAATATTAAGAGTCTATTATTGCGCCACTGCAAGGTTACTGCCTCGGTAGCCTAGTGGTCCTAAGCGCGACTGCTACGCTAGAGGTCTTGGGTTCAATTGCCAGGTCGAGCAAAAAGGGTTATTGGGTTTTTCAATGAAATTCTTATCAAATGACTTCTCCCACTCTGGGCGGGGCGGGAGGGAGTGTCAGACTGTTACTGACTAAAACCCATCCATGTTTCTTCTTGTGCCCTTTGGGTTTCGGGGGCGCAGTATCTCTTTCGAACAACCCGCAGACCATAAGATGGTAATTGCATAATTCTTCTTCTTTCTTTTGTCGTGTGGGCAGTAAGGTCTAATGACCCCACACACCCTATTGCATAATTCATTTTATGCCCTTTTGTTCCTCACATACTGGCCATCATTTGTACATACATCATTGTTCCAAATTTGAATTACCGACTATTTAAAAATATCATCATCACACATAAAAATACAGGGTGACTAGATTTTAAGGTTCCGCGAGTTTCACCGAACTCATAAAAAAAATACAAAGTACAAGTATGTCAAAATGTTTCTAAAACACGTGTAGAAAATTTCCTACGACGTTCTAAATTCAAACTGTAACAAAATATCTCCCGCGCAATCTCATAGCCCGAAGCATTCTATTTGGAACTCCGTCCGAAAACTTTTGACGGGGCTGATTAAGAAACTGACATACCGAATGGTAAATAATTTCCGTTGGTACCTATTTATATAAATTGTCACGGGAAAGGTATGTCTATACAAACGGGGTTAAGACTGTATTTTGTTTGGAATCTCTAATCAAGAATTTACCCCGTGATAACCCAATCATGCTAACGAAGTCGTAAGTATACAATCAATAAGAAAGGCAAGTATTTACTACATACATACATACATACATAAACTCACGCCTTTTTCCCATGGGGGTAGGCAGAAACCACGGAACGCCACCTGCTACGATCCTTACACACTCCTTTCACCTCTTCCACATTCTGAATACATCTGGTTATACAAGCACGCCGGTTACGAGTACTGCGCACCTGACCTTTCTGAAGAACATCACCAATAAGGTCAGGGTAGGTCTCTTTAGGGCGCCCCTCCCGGCATTGCCATTCACATCTGCCATATAAATCCCTGTTGTTAGTCGAGTTTCACTCATCCTCTCAACCCATCGAACCATCTAAGCATACTCTTTTCAACTTTTGTCACTACATCCTCTTTAAAACTACATGATTTATTTATTTTCCATGATTATATTCATGTTCAGTACCTGAGACAAAAAGATTTTAAAAAGTATCAAGATCGTTTAATCCAGTATCCCCCGGTATTGCGGTAAGCTACAAATTTTGGTTTTTCCATTTGCCATGAGATTCTAGTACATCTATACTATAGATAAACTGTTCCGTTGGCTTGTGGTTGTAAAAAGGACTATTGAGCGTGGGGTTCTGGTACGATACCCAGGTCGGGTAAAAAGTTTTATTGTAATTTTCCATTACAATTTTTTTAGTAGCAGCCCGGAGTTCGGAAGTAAGTTTTGTGACACCGTGTCTCGGAAAGCATGTAAAGCCCTTGGTCCTGCGCCTATTCTCTTTTCGGTTGAGTCAGATTGCTGTCACATCGGACTATGAGAGAAAGAGAAAAGGGAGCGCAAACACAGGTGGTGTTTGCGCACACACATGTGCACTATAATATCTCTTGCGTACTTAGTTAGTCTTTATTGAGATTAGCTGTCATGACCGAAATCGGTCCGGACAATTCATAATTCATAATACTATAGACTGTACCATAATTATTTCAATGGCGGTATAGTATCTCTTGTTCCTAACTTCCTAAGGGAAGCCCGTACGAATGGAGTTGTATGGAGTCTCACTACTGTTGCATACCAAATGGCTTATTCAACTATACTTCAAGGCTCACCCAAAACTTTAAGCCAACTGATTAAACTGATTAACCAACCCGAGATAAAGATGTAAATCTTCATTCATTAGCGAACGGTAATAAGTAGGGAAAACTTATATAACTTTGTTATAGGTGTCCCGAAGATTATATCTAGGGACCGCACATAATTGCTATCTGCGTGAAGTTGGGCAATATTTTAGTTAATTTTCAAGTTAGAGGGACCTTGATTTTGAGCCGGTACTTAAGTTTGCATAATAATAATACCAGCCTATTAATCCCACTGCAAAGCAAAGGCGCTTATACAGAGAAGGCATGAGCCTTGATCACCACGCTTGGTCAAGACGGATTGACGTCTTCAGACTTATACAAATATTTTTGAAAGGCATATATTTTACACACCTAGCAGATGCATTGCTATCCGAGGAACAAAGTTGAAATGTCTCATGTGCCTTACAGGCACATGAGACATTTCAACTCATGTGCCTGTAATTACACCGGTACACCTACCTTTTAAACCGGAATGCAGCAACGTTGCTTTGCGGCCAAAAATAATTATGGTGGTAGTACTTCAACGGACGAGTTTCTTCACCAAGAGCTCTACTGCTATCAAAACAGCAACAATAACGTTCTTATGATAGTAGATGGCGCCACGTGTCTTTCGAATCATGGTTGCATTTTAATTATAACCGACATTTACGCGGATAAAGTTGCGGGCAAAACCTAATTATTCATAAGTCCAGCAAGGTTTTCATTAAGTCAGAAAACTACCCACAAAGCAAATTAGAAAAACCAAATCAAAGCAAACGACTTTGCCTGCCTTCATTTCTGACATAAATCAAGACAAAGATAGGCTTTGTATGAACGGCAATGTAACCGCAAATTAGCACGACCCACCACCTGTGGTCTCAGAATAATTGGGCGAACGTAGCATTGCCGAATTGAACTTTAACTCAAGGGGATAAAGACGTGATTTGTCTGCGGTCTTTGAAGAGGGACCCCTAATTACTGGCTCTGTTTTGTTCATTTGCATATATGTAATGTGGAATGAATTAATGAGCAAGCGGTTGTTATATCAAAGTGGTTTGAAATGGATTATCGGTAATGAGACTTAGCGAATTCTTTACCAAATGAATGTAATTATAACGTAAGTATAATTCGTTGAAGATTTATAGACTTTGTCTGTGGAGAAACTAAGAATTATGCCAATGAAAATTGGCTCTTATTACATCTGAGGCGGATACAGAAGGAATAAGGGCGAATTTTCACTTAACGGAAAAGTATTAAAAACCTTTACATCTCGTTACTTATGGTTTACCTATAATTTGTCTGATAGGTACTCAGGGCATTCATGGTTTCAGTTTAAGGATAGATGCCCCCTACACCCGATATAGCAAGTAATAAATAATTTACAGCCCGTTAACAACCCCACTTCAAGTACAGGTGTTTAGTGCCTACTAAATGTTACATTATTAGACTGTTATAGATATTTTAAGTGCTTTGTTTATGGACTTTTTATGACTATGGTTGAGAGAATTTTAATGTGGAAGTAGAAAGTAGAAGAAGTGTTTATGATGCTTATGTATAGTTGATGTCCCGACTGCCTTGTTCGTCACGTGGTCGCAAGCGCGATTGTATAATTTTCCAAAACTTGTGCCAAAAATGCCAAAAATGTATGGATAATACAATGTGTATCATACTAAACAATAATAAAACACGATTTCTAAGATAATGACACGGGTTTATTTAAGCACTGCCAAATTATAAATGTCTTCTACAAAATACGTCAACGTATAATATGTGAGAATTACCATAATTTAAGTAATACGCGTAAATCACATACTATACACATACTATCACGCCTGTATTCCCCGAAGGGTTAGGCAGAAGTGTACCAATGTACACCCACAGTTCGCCGGAATGTATTTAGGTCCCATGTAATAGGGGGGGAGCCTATTGCCATTAAACCGGGCACAAATCCAAACTTCGAGCTGCTACTGAGAATTTCCTAGAAAAACCCAATAACACTTTTTGCTCGACCTGGGAATCGAACCCAAGACCTCTAGCATAGCAGACGCAACGCGCCTACGCGTAAATTTATGAAAGACTAAAGTCGTTGCGTAGTTTATCTTACTTACCCACATTTATTGTGTAAATGTAATAATGTATACAGAGAGCGTGGGAATGCATGCAACCATCTTTTATGAATGAATTACCTGATGAAATCTGCAGTGTATTTAATGCGAAGAACTGCTCAAAGGTTTTGAAGAGATATCTGCTAGATTGCAGGTGCGATTAACGCTTATGCGACAAAACTGCATTGCTACTCACCATAGTTCGAATGCTCGGTTGTGCGACACACTGAAGATCGTTTATTATTATCCTAACTCCGAGCTGCTAGCTCGTAGTTAGGATTTGTGCCCGGTTGATGAGAATTTTATAGAAAAACCCAATAACACTTAAACTAATACTACACTGCTTACTTAATAAATGAATTATTATTACATTAACTTTGTCGTGAACGAAGTCACGGGCGCAAGTAAACAATAGAATCCTGAATGACGGGCACACAATAGCCCCTTCATTTGCAAAGATTGCAATGTAAATTTTAAGATATCTGAACTAAGATGGGATGGTTGATAATTATTAATATTCGGCGAGCGTTAGTTACGAGTTATTTGAATGCAAATTGTCGGAGGATCGTGCCTTAGGGCTGGACTTAGGGAGTAGACTAGCGACTTGGATGTTTGTTAGAAAAATAATTAAATTAATTGGATTATACTTTTTGTGTTAAGGCCCTTATGTATTGTACGAGCAAACCCGTACAATATCAATTGTTTAAGTTTTATGCTGACATCGACGCGCAGCGAATGAATAAAACGCACACATTTGTGTAATCGTAGAGTAGTTGCATATCATCGGTAAAAAGACTCATTCGCCGCGGGTCGATCATTTTACCATTTTTTGGGCAATATATATCTATCAAAGATATAGATATAATATCTATCTATCAAAAAACACAGTTTATCATTTAAATGTACCTTAACCCGTACATGTATTATTATTATTCTTCTTTCTTATTCAGAATTAGCTATATACGCGGTGTCATCCCCGTTCAGTTACGTCTTTGGTTACTGCTCCGCTCCCAATGGTCGTAGCGTGACGTTCTACACGTATAAACGTAGAAACCACTATGTATTGCTGAAAATTGCATTTGAATTCGAGGAGCGACTTTGTTTGATACTGTGTAAAGAAGACATCCCTGTCGCAACTTCGCCCGCGTGAATATCAGATACCGCGGAGGCAGACGAAGTCGTGGAAAAAAATTAGTCTTATATGGATACAAGCTACTGGTTTCTTGGGGTTTAAACTTATACTCTACCAAATTTTATCAAGATCCAGTAGTTTAGCCGTGAGAGTTTAGTGGTAACGGAAAATTGACGGGCCTGTTGGTCTAGTGGTTAGGGGCCCTGACTGCTGAGCCACCCAGGACAAACCTTGTGTGATGAGCATGATTGCTTGTTCTGTGTCTGGGTGTGTTTTATCTATAATTTGTATGTATTTATAAAATTATAGAAGTATGTATATCAGTTGTTTGGTTACCATAACACAAGCTCTGCTTAGCTTGGGATCAGATAGCCGTGTGTGAGTTGTCCCAAGATATTTATTTATTTATTTATTTATTTATTTATTGTTGGATTTTTCGGGCAGCGCAGGACCGGTTATTGTGGCTATAACTAGGGGAGGCCTATGTCCAGCAGTAGGCGTTGTTCAGCCGATATGATGCTGATACTTCATATTAAAATTTCATTGCGACAAAAAAGTCGCCAGTCTGAATTGAAAATCTTCATCGTGACTTTGGCATAATTTTGATGAATCTCTAAATGTAAATGAGCCATTTAGCCTGTTGAGTGCCTTAGATCATAGTGCGCGTGTGAATGATATCGAAATGGACAGCTCAGGGTTAACCGAAGGGCCACTGAGGGCCGAGGCCTGCCGGGGCTGCGGGTTGTTCGAAAGAGATACCGCGCCCCCGGAACGCAAAGGGCACATGAAGGAACATAGACGGGTTTTAGTCAGTAAAAGTCTGACACTCCCTCCCGTCCCGCCCAGGGCGGGGGAAGTTATTTGATGATTTCCCGCCTATAAAAAAAAAAGGTTTAATAGAAGGTGCTATGATACCTTTAAGCAAACTAGCTTCTGCCCGCGACTTTGCCCGCGTCAAAGTTGTGGGAATTGTATTTTTATCTGGAATAAAAAGTAGCATATGTTCTATTCCAGACTATAATCTATCTCTGTGTAAAATTTTATCCAGATCTGTCCAGCCGTTCCGTAATGAAGTAAAAACATTCACCCAATCAAACTTTCGCATATAGTATGTTAAGTATATTTAGTTTTATTTATTTAGTAAAGTTGTACTGCAAGTGTAAAGGTGTAAAGGTGAACTGCCCCGTTGGTCTCGTGGTCGCAAGTGCGACTGCTGTGCAAGGGGTCCCGGGTTCGATTCCCAGGTCGAGCAATAAGTGTTATTAGGTTTTTCTATGAAATTCTCAGTAGCAGCTCGGAGTTCGGATATGTGCCCGGTTAATGGCAATAGGCTCGCCCCCTATTACATGGGACTTAAGTATACCGGCGAACTGTGGGTGTACATTAGTACACCTCTGCCTAACCCTTCGGGGAATACAGGCGTGGTGGTATATTTTAGTAAAGTTATATTTCATAAGTTAATCATGTTAAAAAACAGTAAATACTGTTCTATATTTGTGTATAGATCAGACTGTACTGTTTTCTAGAAAGAGTCTTCCTCTCGTCAGTTCCTAGGAAGTCTTTGTTATGATTAATTATTTTCCTTTGATTATTGCCTTCTATCATTACCACTCGGCTCCATTACGCTGTCACCTCCGGCTTGAGCTGAAATGCAGCCTCCACCGTAATGACAAACTTACTTCAGTTGTAACTCGTTAAACCGGAACAGTATACCTAACTTAACTTTTATATAAGGACGAAGTCGCGAGCAAAAGACTGCCACGTCAGCCTAGTGATCCTACACCCAAGACCTGTAGCGTAGCAGTCGCCTGCGCTAGAGGTCTTGGGTACGATTCCCATGTCGAGTAGAGTGTTATTGGGCTTTTCTACAAATTTCTCAGTAGCAGCTTGGAGTTAGGATTTGTGTACGGTTAATGACAATAGGCTCACCCCCTATTATATGAGACCTAAACATACCGGCGAAATGTGCGTGTACATTGGTACACCTCTGCCTAACCCTTCAAGAAAAACATGCTTAATAGTAAGCTAAAGCTGGTGTTATATAAATTTAAGCATTGTGTGGAAGAAGCAAAAAAAACATGTAAGGATTGTAGTAGGTGGCGTTCTGTGGTTTCTGCCTATCCCCATGGTAAAAAGGCGTCAATTTATATGCCTGAAGAATTGTCTAACTGTTACTTTTCAAAGGAACATTGATTAATTATTACCAAAGTTATAAACTGGTCTTGTATTCAATCGGAACTTTATTTTTAATTATTTGTCTTTGTGAATGAGTTTCATTAAATTCTGGGCCTCACCACCTTATCCTCAAACAACACTTAAAGACGTACATAAATGTATCTCCGTCGCTACAATACTCGTTAAAGTGACAGAGATAGCATAAGAGTTAAAGGCGGCTTTAAATTAATGAATTATTTTTTTGTAGTAGAAGAGCGTTTTGTGTAGCTGTGCTCGTCGGGTTCAATTTACTTATGCTTTAAGTTTTTTTTTAATTTCGAATTTTGTTGTTTTACTGTAGTGCAATAATTTTCACCTGTCATGTATATTTTCGTTACCATTAGTTGACTCGTAAATAATGCCTAAGACATTAAGCCCGCCTGTGTACTTCTCCGTTGCATAAAGTTAAAAAAAAAAGCTAAAAATCATAGCAAAGAAGACAAATAAAACCTCTTCTTCTTTTCTTAGTTCTTACGTCACTTTCGAGTCAGCCAGCTGGCCAGCAGGGCTGTCACAATTGACAGTTGCATAGATTAATATATACTAACGTAGACAGTTGGGGAGCAAGAAAAAAATCCCTTTCTGTCAAACATTTCACAATAATATGTGAAATCAAAACGTAAAAATTCTCGAAAAATACAAAATTAATGGGTTTTATATATAAATATTAAATATTTTTAATAAAAAGAGTGACAAAAAACATTCAAAATGAAGTTCATGGACAGAATGCCAACAGTTATAAGCTGTTGCTTCTGCTGTTTCCTAAGAGCTGGTACTGTTTTGATTGCCGGCTTCTCATTTGTACGTTAAGTATTGATTTTCTTTTAATTTAAATAATAAAGTATGAAAGGACCGTAGCAGGTGGCGTTCTGTGGTTTCTGCTTACCCTCATGGGAGAAAAGCCTGCGTTTATGTATGTATGTATGTTAAAGAATAAACAAAGGTATAATCATGTTTAACAGGATTCAATTTAAAATCTATCCCTACAATATATACAGCATCAGAAACTATCATCGATATTCTTCCGACTGAGTTTCGGTCACGGCGGCCAATCTCAATGGATACTAGTCTAGTACGCAGAAGGTATTGTAGTGCACAAGGTGTATGCTCAAACACTGGTATGCTTACTCTGTGAGTGAGGGAAGAAGAGAAAGAAAGTGTAAAGCATGTCGGATTATCGCCTCATAAATTTGGATGAAGAGATAATCCATCACGACCGAGAAGAGACCAGGCCCAGGGTCAGGACCAAAGTTCGAGCTTAAAGTTTGGAATAACTTTGCTCTGGATATTTTATAAACCAATATATTGAACACAAAAGAATCAGCCCAATCGGTCTAGCCATCCTCGTGTTTTGAGCTTAGCAACATATTTGGCCATTAATTTTTCTTTATATAAATTTTCTGAAAGAAGCGCCAGTGACAGAAAAGTTGAAAGGGAACCGTTTATCTTGGTATGGGCATGTAAAGAGGAGGCATGAGACGCATGTGGCCAGAAGAGTTATGAATATAAATGTGAATGGATGGAGAGGAAGAGGAAGGCAAAAGAAAAAATGGATGTATTGTGTGAAGAATGATATGAAAGAGAAGGGAGTCAGTGATAGTATGACGTTTGACAGGACGGCATGGAAGAAGAAAACGTGTAACGCTGACTCCAAATAATATGGGGTTAGGGCAGGAAGATGAAGATGATGATGATGATAATAGATTTTCTTAAAATTAAGTTATACTTGAAATCGCTGGATGCGGGCAACGCAGAACCGTACATTGTGGCTATCTATAGGAGAGGCCTATGTCCAGCAGTGGACGTCGTTCAGCTGATACAATGATGATAAAACCACTGAAGGCTTCAGTCCTAATAATAAGCTTAATTTTAATGTTAATATAATTTATTTCTTTACAGATAATCGGCATCTTGTTCGCCCCAAATGTCAGCCAAACGCGTGGCTATTGGGATATGAATATGGTGCTATCAAATTATAGTGAACTGACTGAGGGTACAGCACAGCTCACACTTGGCATATCGTCTATCATGCTTTGCATTGCAAGCTTTCTCTTGCTCATTGGCGCCTGCTGTGTAAGATTTTCACTGTTTTAATTGTTGCTTTTAGGCGCCTTCTCCGTGATAGAGAGAATCGCAGTGATGGCTTTGTCGTCGTGCCATTAAGTCGTGCCTAAACTGAAATGTATGCCGCTTCCAAACGATCCTTTTGGAAATCTATGGGGGAGGCCTATGTTCAGTGGACGTCCTGTGGCTGATATTATGATGATGATATGACGTTGTCCTAATAGAAAGCGATCATCAAGTGAGCGAGCAATACGACCATTGCGAATAGATAACAAACATTATAGTCGCGCTAATGGTAATTCGTAAATATTCTACATCAGTATAATTATTTGATCGCAGATTCGTACGATTAAAATTCGAGGGAACTTGCCATGATTACGAATTGGCGTTCCACTAGGAACGCATATAAAAAAAAACTTTATAAGGCGATATCATAGCACTTTATCTGACTGATTTGTTATTTTTTTTGTTTTTTCAGAATATTCCAATACTGATAGAAATATACCAATGGGGCGCAATAATCTATAGTGGAACTTTGGTGCTGTTGTTTATAATACTAGCTTTCTTATGTTTCTTTGGAAGCTCCACCTGTGTTGTGGCCGGCAGTGTATTATGTGGTTTGGTTTTGGTCGTCATTTTATGTAAGTTTTTTCTTTATATTTTATTTTTATTAGTTCGGTCATGTTGAGTGGATAGAAATAAGGCAACTAACAAAAGAGATTTATGTGGAGGATGTGAGTGGCAATGGCGGGAGGGGATGCTCTAGAAACCTACCTAACCTACCCTGACCTTATTGGTGAGATTCTTCAGAAAGGTCAGGTGCGCAGGACACGTATCCCGTGCTTGTATGACCAGATGTATGAACGTGGACGAGGCGAAAGCAGTATATAAGGATCGTAGCATGTGGCGTTCTGGGTTTCTGCCTACCCCTGTTCTTTGTGAAGGAGCTCGTCCGAGGAAGTATTACTACCATACATATTTCTGTCGCAAAGAACCGGTGCTGTGTACCGGTTTGAAGGGCATAAGTGCCGGTGTAATCAGTTACATGTAGTAAACAGGTACATGAGATGTTTCAACTTTGTCTCTGGGATGGCAAAGCATTTGCAAGGCCTCTGGTGTTCCAGCTGTCTAAAAGCTTGTTGGTTATCCAATGATATATATGTAAAACAACACCGATCAAATTGCTCATGATTCCTTAATGTGCCATACGTATATAAATACTCAAGGATAACGTAGCTTCTAATTGACAGATTTTTTTGAATCGGACTAGCATTTTCGTAGATTAGCACATTCAAACATACAAGCAAACTTTTCAGCTTTATAGTATTTTAAATCATAGATGCACTATATCTTTTTCCTTATTGGTGAGGCTCTTCAGAAACGTCGGGTACGCAGTACTCGTAACCGGCGTGCCTGTATGACCAGATGTATGAATATGGACGAGGTGAAAGGAGTATGTAGGGACCGTAGCAGGTGGCGTTCTGTGGTTTCTGCCTACCCCCATGGCAAAAAGGCGTGAGTTTATGTATACAGGGTGCTTTGAAATTGCTCGTATTCCTCTCGGGAGAAGAAACTATGACTAATTTAGAATGATTTAACCCCTATCACTTGGGGGTCGAAAATCCTCCATTTTCGAGAAAATCTACTTTGTTTTTATTTTTAGAAAAATCTGAATTTTGGTAATTAAAATTTAATAAAAAAAAATTTATCACTTTTCAGCCAAAAGTTTTCTATGATCTGATAGCTTACTAATTGACCAACCTCTCTAAAGCTAAAAACTGTGTAATTTACTGTTAGATTTTATGTTGTATGTTAAAACTTGCAATAAATTAAAAAAGAAATCTGATAAGTGATAAGTTTTTTTTTTATTAATTTTTAATTACCAAAATTCAGATTTTTCTAAAAATAAAAACAAAGTAGATTTTCTCGAAAATGGAGGATTTTCGACCCCCAAGTGATAGGGGTTAAATCATTCTAAATTAGTCATAGTTTCTTCTCCCGAGAGGAATACGAGCAATTTCAAAGCACCCTGTATATGTTTATCTTTTTTAATTTTTTTATTAATGATTTCATTTTTTATTTTCAGTGACGGTGTACTTTTTAATAGTGACGAATAGTCTCAGGATGTCATTGAAATTCTTATCAAGTAATGACATCGTAATCTGAAAGAATTTAGACCTTAAATTGGTATAGTTAAAGTGTTTTTGTAATAAAATAACAAGTTTACTTGACAGTATTCTTGTTAATAAAGTTTTGTTAATGTTTTGAAGTTTTATTATTTACTAAATTAAATTATTTATGTAAACTACGTGTTTTGGTTACTGTTTTTTTTTTAAGCAGGGGAAATCGCCAAATGTCTGGGAGTGTCAGACTCTTACTAACTAAAACCTATCCGTGTTCCTCTTAATGCCCTTCAGGCTCCAGGGCGGCGGTAATTCTTTTGACCAAATTCCGCAACCATAGCGGGCCCCGTCTACTATGCTGACATATTTTTGAGCGCACTTGGAACACAACTCGCCGTGAACTCGTGCCTAGTTTTTATCTAACAGTGAGCCACCAAACGCTCGCTGTCCGCAGGCCCGTGCCCCAGCCGCCTCAACAGAAGAAGACGCCGAGAGCCATTCTCGGCCACCGTAGGCGCGGACCTGTGAACGTCCGATTCGAACCAGGGTCGGCGGCGTGTTGTGTTCCACGCGTGCCTCAAAGAGATGTCAGCACAATAGACGAGACCCACTAGGGCCAGGGCCGTCTTTAACGTATTGGGGGCCCTGGGCACAAGAATTACGGGGCCCCTGTGTGTTTTACGTATGTTCATATTTGCCAAATTAAATTTCTTTCACTGTTAAATTGAACCTAATTAAATTTTATAAAAGAAATAATACTAATATTTCATAAGCTTGGGCAGTCTGGGGCCCCCGATATTCCCGGGGCCCTGGGCACCTGCCCAGAGTGCCCAGTGGAGAAGAGGGGTCTGACTAGGGCCAGTGTCTGCCAGGGTGACGGAATTTGTTCGAAAGAGTTTTTTTTTAAATCTGACATGATGATTCAATCCTTAAAAAGGGGGTAATCTCTGGATGTACTAACCTAATTTTGAAAAATCTTTACGCATAGAAAGTTATTTGTGTGTGTGTTATAGGCTATAGGTATAACATCACGTTACTACCACGGGAGCGGAGCAGTAACCATGGAGACCTAACTTTACGCAGGTGAAATAAGTCACGCGGACGAAGTCGCGGGCAGCTTGCTAGTGTTGTATATTTTTACTTCTCGGCTTTGTTTTTAATAGCAAAGTTTTAAATACTGTCAAACGGGGTGAATAGGGACACAAGGGTTAATCGGGACGAAATTTTAAAAGGGATTTTGGCTTCGAAATAATATAGCTTAGTGCCAACAATGACACTAAATCGAAAAGTCTAAAAAAAAAAAAAATATACCATCACGCCTGTATTCCCCGAAGAGTTAGGCAGAGGCGTACCAATATACACCCACAGTTCGCCGGTATGTTTAGGTCCCATGTAATAGGGGGCGAGCCTATTGCCATTAACCGGGCACAAATCCCAACTCCGAGCTGCTACTGAGAATTTCATAGAAAAACCCAATAACACTTTTTGCTTGACCTGGGAATCGAACCCAGGACCTCTAGCGCAGCAGTCGCGCTCAGGACCACTAGGCCAACGGTAAACGGTAAATACGGTACACGGTACACGGTATACGGTAAATTCTAATTCAGATGAAACATTAGAGTTCTCTTTGGTAACAAATTATATTATTCCGAAGTAAAAATCCCTTTTAAAAGTGACGAACTTTTAATTTCACCCTGATTCACCCCTGCGTTCCTATTCACCCCGTTTTACATGTCTATAAAATAGTTGCAAGCCCACACCTAAGTTTAAGCTGGGGATACACATGCCCGTAGCTTGCACACTAGCATACCAGCTCCTCGCACGTGCCAGCTACTGTCATGTGTATACGCTAACTGGCATGCCTGTAACTGGCATATAAGTAGCTAGCACAACATTTGATTTACTTGCATGCCCGTTGAGGGAGGGGACGCGGGGGGCTGCTTAACTGACACGTGTGAACTGAACTGTGTATACGCGATGGTGATACTGGCATGCAAGGGCACAACTTGCATGCCAGTATTACTTGCAAATGTATCCGCATTGTGCCAGTTACTCGTACATGCCAGTAACTTTCATGCCAGCTACTTTTCCGATTTACTGGCATGTGTATCCGCGCCTTCATGCTCTATGGGCCAGACGGCCAGCGGTGCTATTGCGTATCTCTGTTGACAGTTCATAGTGATGATCACTTGGTAAAGTGTTCAACGATTGACTGTCAAATAGCTAGTTTCGTATTGGCTATCTCTAGTGTCTAACTGGAATGACGTCATTAGCAACCGGTGCCGATGATAGTCACCCGTAACACATTTTGACAGGTGTTGTCGTATCGATACTTATAAGATTGCGATTGTCTAAGCTTTTAAAGCATCGAGTGGGCATCAAATTGATAGTCACTTAACCACTTGAAAAACACTACTCTTGGGTAGTGTTTTAGGAATTCTCATGATACGCACCGGTGCCTGTATTGAGTAGAACTACTACGTTTTGTAAATTAATTTTATTTAAAAGTGTAATTGTTATTGTGTTTGTGTTTTTAAAGTTTTAAATAGAGAATGTTACGTCTAAGTTTGCTGGTAACTGCTGAAAAACAGCGTAAACAAAGGAAACTGTATAAAAAAAAGGAAAGTGCAAAGATGCCGCCTGCGGGACGCTAGTAATCCTTTACAGTTGCCAGACAGAGAGTTTATTGCGAACTGCTTGACTGCTATGGAGTTCCACGCTTCTCGAGTGACTCTAACGGCCTGTGGTCCTCCCGGAAAGCGACCCAAAGCTACTTCCTCATTTCTTTCCGCAAACTCCACAAGCAATTCCAGCTGTCTTGCAGAAACTTTTCTTTGTCCAGGCATCTTAAAATTAAATAAGTATAGGTACTATATTAATACAACCTAGAGTGGCATACCTTTATTCAAAATATTCACGTAAGTGTGTAACTTTTAAATACTTACCACCACAATCATTTAATAATAATTTAAGTTAGTGTTACTTGTATAGTTGTAACATCAATTATTGTATTTAATTAAAAAAAAAAATTATTACGTATTCAAAACTCACAACGTAAACTTCTTCAAAATACAAGGTGGTACCAATGTATTTAGTGGGGTTACTTACCTTTTATTTTATTTTAGTTCACGAAACACTCAACTTACTAAGTAGTTTAAACAACTACGAAAGAATGAATTTGCCGCCAGTTTGTTTACGTAAAACGTCAACAGCATCTTATAAGCCGCTTAAAATAAGATGTTCATAAAAATGTAGTATTGTAACGCTCAATAGCCAATATTCAACTTAGCGTCATAATAGTCGATAAAAAATAGAGGAGTTCAAGTGCTGTGCCGAAGAGCACCGTGAATCGTTAAAAGCCACCGTAGCATGATAAGCACTTCATGTGATACGCAATACCAATGTTATGAAATTCTCAGTTGTCATCAAACGTAAGTGTGCAACTGAAGCCAGTTGGTCACTGGCATTGAAAAAGATAGCCAATAGACCTGCAGTTATGGTACAGAATATTTTTCTAATACTTATAGGATGAATGATAAATACTATAGCCTCACTATGATCGCACATTAAAAAAATATTCCGGTTTTCTTCACATTTCTGCCAAATTTACGTCAGAATAGGCGTGTAAATTTTTTACGTAAATATTTTTTCTTTTTCGAGTACAAATTTTCTTTGAATATTCGTGATCATGTGTGACCAGTTTTTCCCGGAGACTGATAACTGCTGTTTTGTAGCCTCCGTGCGAGTCGGAATGCTTTTTATAGGAGTTCTGTCTATAGTAAGTACCTTACCGCTTTGCTTACCCTAAAATAATTCTCCCCGACCCTGTCGGCGAAGACTCCTGTCGGTGAAGTGTCCTGTCGGCGAAGAGTCCCATCGAAGTAAAGTATTGTTGGTTATCAATCTGTCGTACACTCGTTTTGAAGAATACAAAAAAAAATAACAATAGAACAAACTGCCTCTTTAGCCTAGTGCTCCTAAGCACGACTGCTACGCTAGAGGTCTTGGGTTCGATTCCCAGGTCGAGCAAAAAGTGTTATTGGGTTTTTATATGAAATTCTTAGTAGCAGCTTGGAGTTTGGATTTGTGCCCGTTTAAAGGCACGATGCATGATGTGTACCAATGTATTTTTTTCTAATTCCCATGTACTTTCAAAGTTTATCTTGGACATCACTGACATCCGTAACCATGACAGAGGCGAGGCCCTTGAGGCAGCTTAGAAACTCTGACACTAGGGTGTGTAGGGTCGTTAGCCCTTACTGCCCACACGATAAAGAAGAAGAAGAACTACTGAACCGATCATTCTGAAATTTTGCATTTATGGTACGGTACTGTACCCTTCATCCCAAAAAAAGTTCTGTTCCCGAGGAAAACAACAATAACGTTCTTATGGTAATAGATGGCTACAGGCGGATACCGTAGACACGAGTCTGTGGACTGTGAGCAATGGGTAGCTCACCGTCCGTACGTTAACTAACGACAGACCGTGTCGACGGCGCGTTCATGTTTCGCGCACAGAGATGTCAGCACTTGGAAGAGGCCACTAAGGGCCAATGCCTGCCGTGGCTGCGGGTTGTTCGATAGAGATACCGCGCCCCGGAAAGCAAAGGGCACACGAAGGAACATAGATGGTTTTTAGTCAGTAAAAGTCTGACACTCCCTCCCGTCCCGGGGGGGGGGGGGGGGGGGGGGGTCAATTGATGATTTCTCATCTTAAAAAAAAAAAATGGTAATAGATGGCGCCACGTGTCTTTCGAAAAACAAACATTTACACGGACGAAGTCGCGGGCAAAAGCTAGTTCTATACATATAAGTACCAAAAACTAATATGGCGGGTATTTCCAGCTTAATCCCATATTAGAGCGTGTCCTCGACTCACCGCAACCACATCGCTGCTCGTGGGAATGTCGAACTATGTATATGTATATAACTTGTGTTATTATAATGTTAAGAGCGTGTATACAGAAAGTGGGCAACGTCGCAAATAGCTGTCAAATATTTCGCTGTTTAGATTAATTTGTCAATATTACTGTATGAAAATAAGAAATATGGCTAACTAATGAACTAGAATATTGATTATGAAATTCAATAATTAATATCGTAACACCGAATATTAATAGTTTTAGATGTAAAAAAGTATTTGGAAACTTTACAAATGCCTTTTTTACACCTAAAACGGTTAAAACATCAAATTCAGTGGTTTAAATGCAATTCATTATTAATATTCTAGTTCATTAGTTAGCCATATTTCTTATTTTCATACAGTAATATTGACAAATTAATCTAAACAGCGAAATATTTGACAGCTATTTGCGACGTTGCCAACTTTCTGTACGTGCGCTCTTAAGTGTATACCTGTAATCCTTGTAAAGGTGGGGACAGTCTCTTGGTGATATAATATGGTCAAATGATTTCTTCTGCCCTGGGTGGAACGAAAGGGAGAATCGGACTCTTACTGACTATAACCTATCTGTGTTCCTCTTAATGCCCTTGCGTTCCAGTGGCGCTGTAGCTATTCATACATATAATCACGCCTGTATTTCCCGAAGGGTTAGGCGAGGTGTACCATTGTACACGCACAGTTCGCCCGTGTGTTTTTTAGGTCCCAACAAAACATAATTATACTCCATGCGTGTGTGAGGGTGTGTGTGTCCATGTAGTCGCGGTAACTCTTTCGAACAAACTCCGCAACTCTGACAGGCACTGGCCCTAGCGGGCACCGTCTACTATGCTGACATCTTTTTGGGGCGCGCGTGGAACATAACGCTCCGTTGACCCGGGCCTGGCTCGGATGGCAAGCCACCAAACGCTCACCGTCCGTAGGCCCGCGCCTCCGGTGGCCGGAATCGCCCTGTGACTTCCGAGGCCCGGGCGTAATGTCTAAGAGCAGATTTTACCAAACAAGTATAATTCAATCAACTGCCTAAATGCAAAGTTTCATGGTTTTATTTTCAATATTGACGGAATCTCAAACAAACTTTCATCCCCTATTTCAACCCCTTCCATTCTCTCGCTAACAAAGGTACTCCATTTCCTTCTCCAAAGACTAATCTATCTCTTTTCCAAATTGAATCAAAATCGGTTCAGCGGTTTTGGCGTAAAAGCGTAACAGACAGACAGAGTTACTTCCGCATTTATAATATTAGTATGTATTGGAACAGCGTGGGAGGACAAACATCTGGTACGGTCAGCAAACTAAAGTCGATTAACAATGTTACTTTTATGTATCATTTACAAAAAACAAGAAATAACAATTCACTGCTATTCTGAATTTTAGGCAATACCTACGAGTTTCGTAGGTAGATCCATTTCGTATTTTCTTTGATATTGTACCGAATAATAAGGATTTAAAAATCTATATCCGTTGTCAGCAAATCAATCGAAGGGGCCACTCAGGGCCGATGCCTACCGGGGCTGCGGGTTGTTTCAAAGAGATACCGCGCCCCCGGAACACAAAGGGCACCAGAAGGAACATGGATGGGTTTTAGTCAGTAAAAGTCTGACACTCCCTCCCGCCCCGCCCAGGATGGGAGAAAACATTTGATGATTTCCAATCCAAAAAAAAAGAACTGTATTTGTTGCTGGCTGTACGAATTGATCTGTGATATTTGATTGGATGTGTAATGAAATGAAAGAAGTGGTGGAGCGGATTTTCACTCTTGTGATGTTTTAATATAATGTTTATTTATATGTGCACAACGTGCGTTTTGCATCGTCGTAATATTTTAGTAGGTTGTCCAATCAATCAATTAGTAGTTAGTTTTTTAGTAGTAATAGAGCTCTTTGTGAAGGAGCTCGTCTGGGGAAGTACAACCATACCTTATTATGCCGCAAAGCAGCGTTTCGGTTTAAAGGGTATGAGTTTTTTTTATCTGGTGGGAAATCATCCAATGACTTCTTCGCGCCCCTTAGTGTCAGACTTTAACTGACTAAAACCCATCCATGTTCCTACTTGTGCCCTTTGAGTTCTGGGGGCGCGGTATGTCTTTCGAGCAACCCGTAGCCCCGGCAGGCATTGGCCCTGAGTGGCCCCTCCAAAGGAATATGTGTGCAGGTGTAATTGGCATATGTGACATTTCAACTTTGTCTCTGTTATGGCAACGTATTCGCAAGGCCTTTGGTGTTGTAGGCTATAAGTAGCGGTGATTGTTGCAGACAACTGGTGCCATCTCTCTCGGCGTGATGGAACAAAACAGGAATGTTGACTTCAGCAGCGTCAATATCATCTTTGAGATAGCAAACTTTACAAGTGAGTGTACATGAAGACTTATTTCACCCGAGTTAAGTTACGTCTTTGGTTACTGCTCCGCTCTTGTCGGTCACACCGTGATGTTATACAGAGTATGTTACTCAGGAATAATGTAGCTATTTATTTGTGGTATCGTTTTCCCCAGTTACTGGGTTGTGGAGGTCGGATAGGCAGTCGCTCCATGTAAAATATTGGTATTCAGCTGCATCCGGTTTGACTAGAGGCCGATCCCAACATAGTTGGGGAAAAGCTAAGCAGATGAGATGTAGCTACGAGTGTATTGGTGAAAAAATGGTTAAAATCCGACTAGTAGTTTCGGACGGAAACTGCCCCGTTGGTCTCGTGGTCGCAAGTGCGACTGCTGTGCAAGGGGTCCCGGGTTCGATTCCCGGGTCGAGCAAAAGTGTTATTGGGTTTTTCTATGAAATTCTCAGTAGCAGCTCGGAGTTTGGATTTGTGCCCGATTAATGGCAATAGGCTCGCCCCCTATTACATGGGACCTAAATATACCGGCAAACTGTGGGTGTACATTGGTACACCTCTGCCTAACTCTTCGGGGAATACAGGCGTGATGGTATGGTTATGGTAGTTTCGGAGCCTATTCGGTACAAACGAAAATATCTTACCTCATTGAAATATTAGTGTAGATAGAACAGAACAAACGTTTTCTGTACTAGAGCTCTTTGTGAAGGAGCTCGTCCGGCGATGTACTACCACCATACCTATTTCTGCCACAAAACAGGTTTGCCGGTTTGAAGGGTATGAGCGCCGGTGTAATTACAGACACGTATGAGACATTTCAACTTTGTCTCTGGGATGGCAACGCATTTGCAAGGCCTCTGGTATTGCAGTTGTCAATAGGCAGCGGTGACTACTTAACATCCGGTGGGTCGTCAGCTTGTTTGTCATCCAATGATATGAAAAAAAAAAAACAATTAATATTGTTTGTTTCAGAACCGCATCAAGTAATATCAAGGTTAGGTGATATAATCTCAATAACTTGCGTTTTCATGTCTGTGATATTCATGTTTGCTGGGATAGTGTTGCTGTTTTCTACTTTATCGGTTATTATACTTTATCTTAACTTACTATCATCATCATCATCATCATCATCATCATCATCGTCATCACCCTAATGACCTACCCACACCTAACGCTTAATATGTTTCTCCTATTATAATTGCGACTGATATGACTGCCCCGTTGGTAGGTCACAAGCGCGACTGCTGAGCGAGGGGTCCTGAGTTCGAATTCCAGGTCGGGCAAAACCGTATTATTGGGTTTTGCCTATTAGGAATAGTTGGTGGTGCGACACCCCTGTGGCTCGGAGAGCACGTAAAGCCGTTGGTCCTGCGCCTGATCTCTCTTCGGTCGTGTCGGATTGTCGTCCCATCGAACTATGAGAGTTAGGGAAATATCATACATGTTTGTGGCGTGTGTTTCGCGCATAAGGGTGGAGCCAGACTAGCGTAATTTTTTGTGTTGTGAGTCGCGTTATTTCGGTCGAGTAATTTCTGCTACATTCTGTTTCATACAAAACTCCTGTTTCGTTCACAGGGCGACGCAAAATGAGTTGTCAGTTTCATTAGAAACTAAGTTACGCGACAGAAATTCTGCGACTCATGACTCACAAAATTACGCTCGTTTGGCTTCACCCTAAATGACGGCGTTTCGTTTTGCAGGATCAAGAAGGATTTGCCCAAATGTTTGTAATAACAATATTTATTAATGTATTAGTTGGAACGATTGCTCTGCTCGCAATTTCTTTCGAATGCTTGTATCTGGATACTAAATGCTTGCTTGCAGACATGGATTGGTTAACAGCATCAGCCTCAGTCCTGGCAATGTTTTTATATTTAATGAGTAAGTATAAAGTACGATGTTTTTACTTAAGAAGCAAGGGCAACAAAAGAAACAGTTTTTGGGTTTTTAATAAAATTCTCAATCGCAGCTCGTAGTTAGAATTTGTGCCTGGTTAATGGCAATAGGCTTAGGCTCGCCCCCTACCCTATTACATGGGGTCTAAATATACCGGCGAACTGTGGGTGTACATTGGTCCACCTCTGTCTAACTCTTCGGGGAATACAGGCGTGATGTTATATGAGATACTATTGATTCTATTGTCACTCATAAAGCCGCAGAGTTGATTTAATATTAAATTAATTAATTACTGATCTATTTGTAAACCAAATTAATCTATAAATAATTTATACCGGCTTGAACATACTCCAATAACATTTAGATTACGTGAGATTTGATATTAAATCGTATTTCAGAGATTTTATTTTTCTGAGAATTGAGTTAAATAAAGCTGAAAATATATATGATATGATGTATTATTTATTACTAGGTATTTTATTAAGTATCTTTTCCAGTAATCAGTTTAATATTTGGCAAAATAAAAAATTGTGGTTTCGGCGTGAAAATAATAAAAAAAATATTTTAACAATAACAATTGCTCTAATATAACTGCTTCGTTAGCATAGTGGTCCTCAGCACGACTGCTACGCTAGAGGTCCTGGGTTCGATTCCCAAGTCGAGCTAAAAGTGTTATTGGGTTTTTCTATGAAATTCTCAGTAGCAGCTCGGAGTTTGGATTTGTGCCTGGTTAATGGCAATAGGCTCGCCCCCTATTACATGGAACCTAAATATACTGGCGAACTGTGGATGTACATTGCTACACCTCAACTTAACCCTTCGGGGAATACAGGCGTGATATTATGGTTGGATTTAAAGCTGCTTTCAGACCTCTGTGAGGTATGCGCGGCGAATGGTTTGCCTTGCCATCATCTGCCTACCCTTTTCCCAACTATTGGGGTCGGCTTCCAATCTAACTGGATGCTGCTGAATATGAACTGTTTGTGTACATTGGTACACATCTGCCTAACCCTTCGGGGAATACAGGCGTGATGATGGTATATACCAACAGTATGATGGTACGTAATTATGTATTAATTTTCCTTTCTTTTGTTCCAGCATGGTATTACTTCTGTTGCGTGGCAAACAGTTATGCACTCAACGCATACAAATAACAATACTAAAGACCCGACCTACACTGATCTACCAAATCAGTAATTTGAATATATTTTTAGACAAATTAATTGGCTCAATGTAAGGTCGGGTCTTGGACTATAATGAAACGTATATCACACACAATTCAAGATGTTCGGGTTTTAAAGTAACTTCGAGTGATTTTTGCCTATGGGGGTCCCACGTCAGACTTATTGTTGGACCATTTATCGGACAGTAATTTCATACTTTCGTACGACCGACTTTTTATAAGACATTTCATCTCAAGGCCTCTGGTATTGCAGATGCCTTTAAGTAGCGGTGACCATCTAACATCATGTGGGCCGTCGGCTTGTTTGCCATCCAATGACATAAAAAAAAAAATTGGAAATATTTCTTTCCGACAAAAAATCGGTCACCGATTGTCTGACGTGGACGATAACCCTAAATCGGCATGATTATGTCTACCACAGTGTTACTAAGTTAGGGAAGAACAGAAATGATGTAGGTACTGTTAAAAGTACCTACTTACAAGTTTTTTTTTGTGTTGTTTTTTATGTTTTTTTTTCTGTAAAATGTACCTTATTTTAACAGTGGTTTGGTGTTTTATTTTTTATTACTGTTTTCGGTTTCAGATTACCGAATTTTATTGGCTAATATAATTTTTTTATTTTACCTGTTTGGCGTAATGGTTTGCCTTATTTTGTGTGAATGTTAATTCGGGCAAACGTTCTTCGCACAAAAGGTTCTTCGGGCATATGAACGTCGGGCAAGTCTAATTCGGAAACTGTGACATACTCAAGGATAACTTTGTTTCCTACCTACCTATTGAAAAAAACAAATCAGAATCGCATTAGTAGTTTTAGATATAATCGCGTTTAAAAACATAGAAACACTCTAAAAATACGTACATACAAAGAACTCAGAAAATAGTTTGTGTGAAACTACATGATGACAGACATGGCACTCTACTAGATTAAACTTAGTGGAAAATTATCGCCTTGAGGATGACTTTACGGCTGACTATATTTTTTTTATTTGCAAGCAGGTTTCCTAGCCATGATTCTTACATATGGTTATGGTTATCTGCCCCGTTGGTCACGTGGTCGCAAGCGCGACTGCTAAGCAAGGGGTCCCGGGTTCGATTCCCAGGTCGGGCAAAAAGTGTTATGGGGTTTTTCCTTTAGGAATTTCTCAGTAGCAGCCCGGAGTTTGGAAGTTGGTGGTGTAACACCCCGTGCCTCGGAAATCACGTTAAGCCGGTGGTCCTGCGCCTGATCTCTCTCCGGTCGTGTCGGATTGCCGTCCCATCGGGCTATGAGAGTGAGGGAAGAGGGAGTGCACCTGTGTTTGCGCACACACTTGTGCACTATAATATCTCCTGCGTACGTGGCTTTAAGATTAGCCGCCGTGGCCGGAATCGGTCTGGAGAATTACATTTTTAATTTTTTTTATGGTTATCAGCTCTTTTGTTAGTTGCGGTAGGAATCGTTATTCCTCTGTCAGCGGTTACTTAAAAAAGAGTTTTTGTGGAGTTCCTTGCTCGTTCTTCTTCATAGAGACCTAACTTTTTTGGAACGAGCAACTAGCTTTAACTTAAGACTGTATATTTAAAAAAAATCGAAAGTGCGCGTAAATGGTCTAATTAAAATAAATGCTTTGACTTTGACTTGTGTATTGTCAATTAAAATATCGTTCTATACAAGCTGTTGATT
This sequence comes from Caradrina clavipalpis, assembly GCA_932526535.1. Taxonomy (NCBI): domain Eukaryota; kingdom Metazoa; phylum Arthropoda; class Insecta; order Lepidoptera; family Noctuidae; genus Caradrina; species Caradrina clavipalpis. The sequence continues at coordinate 9,632,251 of OW052110.1, forward strand.
TGCGTTCTCGTCAAATTCGAGGAGTTAACTATGCTCGTGATTCTTAACACGAATCAATAATAAAATAAATATGTTTTAAAATTTATATTTTTTGACGTGATTTTCCAATTCGAACTAGCCTTCTCGCCAGAGGGTTTAGGCGCTATGCACGTATTGATATAGCCGCGCGACAACTCTGCCTACCGCATACGCAACTGGGCGATGCTGATTTTCGCAAGAGGAGTATTCTGAAATACTGTTTTTTGATAGTTGCAACTAAAAAAACAAGCATTTATTAAATATTGGCCAGGTATCGTAATTATATTTGATTACTTCTTTTTTTCTATGACAAGCTCCTAAAATTTGACGAGGATGCAAATCAACAGATTGTATAACGTTGCGTTTGATCCGCTCACTCGTACTAGGCCCTCTTATCTTTTTGGCCCCCACATGCATTACAAACTTGCCAAATGTCCAACCGTCATCCCAGTGAGATAGGACCCTTACGTTATTGCTTCCGTATGTCATAACCGTTCCTACCGGATATTTGATTCGTACATGCATTTTACATGTAGTAGGAAATATAAAATAGTTATGTCTATTTAATTTGTCGTAATGTTTCATGTACCTTTTGTGTCATTTTTTTATTTGACTATAAGTAGGTACTTTAGGAGTTTAATCGCAGGGGCAATAACATAAAGTTTTTATGATGTTCGTGATTCTGGATTCCGGGTGAAAGTGTCATTGGGTTTTTCTATGAAATTCTCAGTAGCAGCTCGGAGTTTGGATTTGTGGCCGGTTAATGGCAATAGGCTCGCCCCCTATTACATGGGACCTAAATATACCGGCGAACTGTGGGTGTACATTGGTACGCCTCTGCCTAACCCTTCGGGGAATACAGGCAGGCCCCCTCTTTAAACGATCGGAAATCATCAAATGATTCTTCCGCTCGGGGCGGAGCGGAAGGGAGTGTGAGACTATTACTTAATAAAACCTATTCGTGTTCCTCTTAATGCTTTTTGTGTTGCAAATGCAATGCAAATGCAGCGCGCAAATGTAAAAAATTCAATTCAAGTCAGAGTTCGAATTGGAAATACGACAATTTTATAGTATTTTGATTGAATTCCTAAGGCATTAGCTACGTATACCTACGAGTGTACCCCGTGGTGTCACCCGCTGCTCCGCTCTATATAGCCTATGTTACTCAGGTATAATGTAACTATCTAATGACGAAAAATGGTTAAAATCGGTCCAGTAGTTTCAGAGCTTATTCGGTACAAACAATCATACAAAATTGCTATCCTCCTTTTAAAATTAGCAATTATGTAGATTAGGTTCATCAAAACACTAATTTCGTTTAAAAAAAAAACACTTTGATTCTTTCCACAATAATAATGTAACATGCTCTACAAAAGCTTTAGTTAATTAAGTGTACAATTCCAGTAGTTTCACGTTAAAACACATTGTTTACAGTAAGAGACAATAGCTGTGAGCGACAGTACTGAGTGCACTCATTTGTTAAAAAGCTTTCTTTGAACGGGTAGAAGTTATCTGTGATAGTGTGTTCGCTATGAAAACTAATACATGTATTTTTTTAGGCTTTGTAATTTACAGTTACATAATGATGTTAAAGATAAATGATGCTATGAATGAGGCAATGGCCTAAACAAGCTTTTTAATTTTTATGAAACCAGATTTCCTGACTATGGAATAAACCTATTTTTTCTAATTCTATATAAATACTAAACTACACCTCCGCTGAACTACGGTACATGTTTGCCAAATCAAGTTACATCTTTGCCAGATCAGCCATACTTTTGTCAAACCAGCTTCAAATCCGCCAAAACAAGCTACACATCCACTCAACTAAGTACATCTTTGCCAAATGAACTTCACAGCCACTCAACTACCCGACGTGTTTGCGAAATCAAATCAACACATCCACCAAAACCAAACTATATCATTGCCACATCAGCTACACATTATGTAAACTTTGCAACAAAGCAAACCAAGATCCCTTGCTTTCAAAAATCACATATTTACTCACATTCACATTATTTACACGCATACATGATACATTATTTTCGAAGCCCATTATTATATAACTCAAGCGTCAAATTATGAATATTGGTACGGGAAAAGCTTATTAAATTTTAAAAGATCGATGTGCAATTACTTTCGTGTTATGGTGTACGGGCAATGTTGTACCCTTCATTTACGTGATGAAAGGTTACTAATTGGTAATTTAATTTTATGGTAGAGGATATGGTAAAATTGCCATAAATTATGTATATTTGTACTTATAATGTCTGATACTTTACAGTTTGACTATGGGCGAAGTTACATTTTTAAGTGACAATATCGAAATAGTAGTAAAACATCTTGATTTTTTGTGAATTAACCGTGATGAGCAGTCACCTTAACTGATGCTTGGGATTGGCAGCTTACCTCAAGCTCACCATCATCATCTTTGCTGGGCATAGGCCTCCTCCATAGATATCCAAAAGGACCGGTTGGAAGCGACCTGCGTCCAGCGTCTTCGTGCGCTTTTCATCGGGTCGTCAGTCCACCTTGTGGGTGGTCTTACGCTACCCTTGTCGGTGCTTGGTCTCCATTCGACAACTTTTTAGCCTCATGAGCCATCAGCTCTGCGTGACGTGTGTCCTGTCTACTGCCACTTCAACTTGCTCAAACTCACTTCACAGAAAGTCACTGAGGAAAATTTTTACAAATACCACTACTGTTTATTGAACGAATCTTAGGAAATTCCCAAATATATTACTCCATTACCATATTTAGAATAAGCGTCAATCATCGTTTGAGAATTAAAAGACCGCACGTTCAAACGTACATAAATATCAATTACACCTTAAACATATTTGAAATGTGTAAGCATATCAGTAAAACGTCAAAGTGTTTTTCTTTCAATAAGATTATGAACTGAAGGCATATTTCAAAGAAATATTAAAGTACATATTGAAATAAAATATCTCCCATCACGCCTAATATACGGTCTCTTACATTTGGACGTTCATATCTATTAGTATTATATCTTGTTGCGAAAAACGAAATAAAATTTTCTTGCTTTTAAAAATTTATTGAATCTCAAAAGTTTTCTGTTTTAATGGCAGAAACTTTTAGCTTTGATATGGATTACTTTGACTTCGGGTCGACTCCAGACTTTGCTTGGAATGTTGTTAAGTACTTTAGTAAGTTTTAAAAATAACCTAGATTTTTTCCCTTTGGTAAGCAAAGTAGACGACGGGCCCACCTGATATTAAGTGGTCACCGTTGTCTATAGACATCAGCAATAACAGAGGCTATTCATTTATTTTAATTTCATACGCAGGTTCTATTGATGCACATTCCATGACGCCTGTATTCTTTGAAGGGTTAGGCAGAGGTGTACCAATGTACACCCACAGTTCGCCGGCATGGTTTTAGGTCCCATGAAATAGGGGGCGAGCCTATTGCTACTAGCGGAGCAGTCGCGCTTAGGACCACTAGGCTACCGAGGCAGTACTACTACGGTACTATAGATGGACCCGAACAACATGCTTTTATTGTCGACAGAGAAAAAAGCGCCTTAATACAATTCCATACGTGTCATTTTGCTTTCCTATCGTATCATTTCTAGAAAGCCACGTGCCCTGTTACAAGAAATTATAAAAGGGCCCATAAGGGTATGCTAATGTTTAATCTAATATAACCTCCACAAGTGATGTGACGTGTATGGACTGAGATACCGAAGTCACCAGATTTACGTTATTTTGACAAGGAAAATTTGAAACTAGTTAGAAGAATGTAGAAAGAAAAGTCCTGTAAAATATAAATAAAAAGAACAGGCCAAGTGCGAGTCGGGGTCGCGCGCGAAGGTTTCTGTACCATATCTATAAAAACGGCAAAATATCACATTTCTTGTATGGGAGCCTCCCTTAAATATTTATTCTATTTAATTTAAAAAAAAAAAAAAAATACCATCACGCCTGTATTCCCCGAAGGGTTAGGCAGAGGTGTACCAATGTACACCCACAGTTCGCCGGTATATTTAGGTCCCATGTAATAGGGGGCGAGCCTATTGCCATTAACCGGGCACAAATCCAAACTCCGAGCTGCTACTGAGAATTTCATAGAAAAACCCAATAACACTTTTGCTCGACCTGGGAATCCTGGGTAATTTAATAATTTATTTTTAATGTTAACTTTATATTCTGTGAATATTTCAAGCGTTGCCGTTATTGATATCGAGCAAAAACGGGAAAATATCACGTTTGTTGTATGGAAGCCCTCTTAAATATTTATTATTTATTGTTTTTAGTATTCATTGTTATAGCGACAATAGAAAAACATTATCTGTGAAAATGTCAACTGTCTAACTATCACAGTTCATGAGATACAGCCTTGTGACAGATGGTCATTCAGACGGACGGACAGCGGAGTCTTAGTAATAGGGTCCCATTTTGCCCTTTGGGAACGGAACCCTAATAAAGGCCCCAGCATTGTATCGAGCAAGCCTGCAAATCTTCTTATTTAAATACTCTATCTATCCCCCAAATTTCAACCATAACGTAACCATGACAACTCCAAGCTCCCGGACCAGTAGTAAACAATCAAGAGTTATCTAACTCATTTATAACCCTTCTTGCTAAGCACATGTAAAACACAAGTTTCAGTAAAGCTGTCAGTTAAGTTGTGACGACAATATATCAGGTTGTGGTTAAGTGTTCCCCAACTAAGTTAGCAGGGGAGTGCCGTCACTCGTACCGCTAAAGGGTTAGCCCGCTATTGTTCATAACTTTGACAGGTTGACCTTTCAAGTGATGACTGAAGTGTTCCGCTGTTTCTCGTTAAATTGGAATTGTCAAAGTGTTTGTGTTGGGTGGGAGGGATCGCGACAAGCAACCTGTTACCATGGTTACCGTGTAACCCTGTTACTGGCTATTACCATAATCATCTGCTTAGCCATTTTTAAACTATGTTGGGGTCGGCTTCTAGTCTAACCGTTCACACGACACGCGCACGCTCAGCGCACGCTACCCGCGTCCAACTCGCATTGAAATTTGTTAAATAAGAATTTGAGCCTTATAATGCATCAATAGATCTCAAATTGCATTTAACAAGGTCTACACGCGCACGCCATGCGCAAGCCCCGCGCCCGCCTCGCGCCAACCCTGCACTCGCCCTGCGCCCGCGCTCTGCACCCTCCCCGCGTACGCCTTGCGCCCGCGCTTCCATTTTGGTTTAAACGTGCACAAATTGTGACACCTGGAAGCCACTATGCCTAGTGAACGAAGTAGTCCAGTCACTAGTGGTTTAAGTGGGCGCGAGGCGTGTGCGAGGCGGATGCAGCGCGTGTGCGGGTTTAAGGCGGGCACAACGCGTGCACGGGTGCTGTGCGCAGCCCCGGATCTAAGGGGGGGCAAACCGGGGCACTTGCCCCGGGCGGCATTTTCATGGGGGCGCCAAATCCTTGACACAAGAATTCGAAATATCGAACAAATGAAGCCTCTTTTGCTACAATTTCATAGGTTTTTATCAATTAATCGAATCTTAATATAATATGTTTGAAAAACGCACTGAAGGGAGGGGGCGCCACTATAAAGGTTTTGCCCCGGTTCGAAAAAAAATGTTGGGGGCGCCACTATTAAGGTTTTGCCCCGGTTCGAAAAAATCGTAGATCCGGGGCTGGCTGTGCGTGATCGGCGCGTGTCATCTGAATACGCCCTACCAGTGTTTTACATGGAGCGACTATCTATCTGACCTCCACAACCCAGGCAACACGATACCTCTTAGTATGACTGGTTGTCAGACTTTCTGGCTTCTGACTACCCGTAACGACTGTCAAAGATCTAAAAATGATAGCCGGGAACAACAGCTTTACGCACCGTGGACACTGCATAATTATGGTTCTAATAACAATACCAGCTTATTATTGGTCCACCGCAGGGCAAAGGCATCTTCTCATACAGAGAAGGTTTCACTACGTTTGCTCAAAGCGGATTTCAGACTTATATTATTTTTTATTTTTATTTACTTACTAGCTGTTGCCCGCGGCTTCGCTCACATCAGCCTTAGTGTTACTTAACCAATTAAGGATTAAATACTATGTCATCATAATATAAATGGTTTCTAACGTTAATAATAGTTACGACTGTGGGTTTTAGAAATTAGTCAGTAGACGCCCGGAGTCTGATTTTTTGTCCGGTTGGTAATGAGCTTGCGCCATACCTGGGATTAAAACATATTTATGCGAAGGGTATATGATATGGCTTTACTATTCCTTTCGAAAATACTGTGATGTGGTGTCAAAATTTACTTGTTTTTCTTTCTCTAACCGTTGAAAAGCATTTTTAATAGGTTCTGCTTTAATACTCAGATTGTAGCTTCGATCTGTCTAGTATCAAAACCGTAGAACGAATCTTGTAATCAGAAGAACTGCCAACTAAATCTGAGCTTCGTGTTACAACCAAGTTAATAATAATTATGTTGTTGGGAAAAAGTATGGGCAAAAAACAGTAAGCATATTTTGACTTATTAAAAGGCTAAGCAAAGTTTTACCTCTCAAATTACCTTTCATCTATTGCAGAATGACGGTAATAGATAACCTTCATTTTCATTTTGAAGTTCATTTTTAATCACGCAGAATATGGTCTGTTGACAGTACCTACCTATTAGAAGAAATTCATCATTAATGATTGATGCATGATTCTACATGTATCGTGAAAGCTTGAAGTCTGAGAGACATTTTTTATATACGTATAGGTTTAATTAATTTTGGTACACTTCTTGTTGTAGCTAATTTATTTCTGTTAAGCTATTGGAATAGAACTATGCTTTTTTGGTAGCGTAGCGCAGCCCAGACAGTATAGTATTGCACACATAACGTTTGCAGATAAATCGTACGACACTTGTATGAAGTGTCGAGGTTGGTAGGCCCACGGTGCGGTAATCCTTCTTTTTTAATGATGGAAAATCGTCATATGAGTTCTTCCGTACTGGCGTAAGGGAGTGTCAGACTCTTACTGACTAAAATCCATCCGTTTTCTCCTAATGCCCATCGCGTTCCGGAGCCGCGGTGAGTCTTTCGAACAAATTCCGCAACCGTGGCAGGCACTGACCCTAGCGTGCCCCGTCTACTGTGCTGATATCTCTTTGAGACGTGTGTGAAACACAACGCGACGTGGGCACGGGCATGGTTCTGATCGGACGGCGAGCCACCCAACGCTCGCTGACCGCAGGCCCGTTGCCGTCGATCGCCTCTATGACGACACGGCGGTGTTCCGCCAAAGCAGGGCAGACCTCCACCTTATGCTTCACCGTGTCCACCGGATGATCCTCACAATGATATCACTCTGGCGCGTCCTCATGTCTCATGTCAACATGTCCGGAGAATACCTGCGTCAGAGCATCATGGTGTTGCGACGATACTACTATCGATATAACTTGGTAACTCTTTAAATAGTCTGAGGCGCCGTTTTTTACTTACGAAAAATATTCTTAGCGTAGCTAGAATTTGTGGAACCAGTAGAATTCTGTTCCGGTCATTCCTCTTCAGTCAAACCATGCATATTTTTTAAATTATGTAAGGGAAAAAACTAAACCCTTCTAATCCTGTTATATTATAATATTGAAATCATACTGCATCAAAACAAAATCCTATTAAAATAAAATAATAACAAAAAGTAACAATTGATTGGAATTGAACCCACACAAAATATTTTACATGGTTTTCATTAAACAGCGAAACTATTCACTTTATTTACGTAACAATTAACTTATAATAACCATCCCCATACATGTCATATTTGAACTGCTCCGTTAGTCTCGTGGTGGCAAGCAAGACTGTTGATCGTGGGGTAATGGGTTTTTCCATTACGAATTTCTCAGTAACAGCCCGGAGTTTGGACGTTGGTGGTGTGACACCCCCGTGCCTCGGAAAGCACGTAAAGCCGTTGCTCCAGCGCCTCATCTCTCCCCGATTGTGTCGGATTGCCGACACGTCGGACTATGAGAGTTAGGGAAGAGGGAGCGTTTGCTCACACACTTGTGCATTTTAATAGGTATCTCCTGCATACTTGGCTAGTCTGCTTTAAGATTAGCCGTCGTGGCCAGAATCGGTCTTGTATTGAATTCTATTACACAATTAACTTCTTAACTCCTTGTGGCTATGACTTGATGATTTTTATTTCATAGGATTATTTCATAGGATAAATATTATGTTAAAAATCTTCAATATTTTATGTATTTTATAACAGTCCCGTGGTAAAATCTTCACGGACAATAAACATAATGTAATAATGCTTACCTACCTAAATCCATTATTTGTTACAAATACCCAAATACCCTCACTATTTATTACAAAACCCACCACCCAAAAAGAGAAGTGTGGGAAGGAAGACAGCCACCACCTCATGACTACTTGAAGCTGCCAGAGTACCTGCTTCCCGGTAGTGAACTCAGTGATGTATCTGGAAGGTATTGTACATGTCTGAACTGGTGTAAATTATTGTTAGGGGAATCATCGATGCGAAAATAATTCAATCGCGTTATATAATACAGCCATGTGCTGCCCGACATTTAAAGACTATTTTGTCAAAATTTAATTTAAAGAGTCAAACAGACAGATTTTTTTTTAACAATACGTATATTGTCCGCTCTAGTTTTCTGATTTTGATAAATGAATAATTTTGACTTCAATATTGTTTATATATTTGTATTTTTTGCAGAAATAATAAAATATATTTGAAAAATAAAAAATCAAAATGTTATGGCGAAAGCATGCCTACTTCAAATTTATTACAGTTGGAAATGTTCTAACATTAAAAATGTATTTAATAAATCGCAAAAAGTAAAACAGTTTTCGGGGTTCGAACTCAAACCCTGCGACTTGTAAGGCGGTCTTCGAATCATTAGACCACATGCTTCGATAAGAATTTCTCTAAAATTGCCGTTCTAGTCTGTCACGATTAACTGCTTAGCTCCTTGAAGGTATAGCGTTATGATAATTATTTCAGTAGTTTAAGTCTCAGCTACCTAAAGTATTCTTATATTTACTCTCGTATTTTTATAAACGCGTTGTAATCTGTAAGGGAACAAAACATAATGCAACATTGCTCAGCCCCCAAAGCAGATAGCGTGATAATTTATAGCCTACGGTCAAATTTGGCCTATGTGGAATATATGTACAAAAATTTAACAGAATCTGTCCGGCAGTATTTGCGTGATGCTCTAACAAACAAACAGACAAACAGACAAAAATTCTAAAAATTGTATTTTCGGCATTAGAATCGTTCCCCGACCTCGTAGCAATCACTTTTTCTCAAAAATATTAAATGTACAGTTTTGACATCGCTACAATTTTATTATATGTATAGATAAAACTTTATGTCGCCCTCGTTGATGTCGCCAAATGTAAAAATAAACGGTACAAACATACCATCGCGCATGTATTCCTCGAAGGGTTAGGCAGAGGTGTACTAACGCAAACCCAGAGTTCACCGGTATGTTTTTGGGTCCCATGTAACAGGGGGCGAGTCTGTTGTCTTTTGTAAAGAACGGATTTGTATTTAACATTGAATTCCATCCTATAAATAAGGTTTAATGAAGTTTAATTTCGGGTTGGAAGAAATACTGAGTGACGGCAATTTTCTATAACATTAACTACCAGACACAGCTCACTACATTTTAAATCACCGACAAATATTTTTACAGAATACTACTGCAGATGACGTAAATGTTGCACTCAAAGCAACTTTTTAATCAACTTTTTTTTCTGAAACTTCGCTCTTTGACAGCTCATAAAGTTAATTAAAAAAAGAATGCAATAAGCAAGTTGTACTGCCGGTACAGTCGAGCTCGCTCTCAATAAAAAACAAAATCAAACTCAAAGAGTCGACGGCCAATCGACTGTACTTGAATTTACAGCTGAAATTTTTAAATTGGATCCTGTAATTAAGGGTAATAAAGGGTAAACGGTGAATTTTCGAAATGCTATATTATACCATCACGCTTGTATTCCCCGAAGGGTTTGGCAGAGGTGTACCAATGTACACCCACAGTTCGCAATTTGAGAGTCAATTAAATCATGGTAATGTCAGTAACAAATCAAATAAACAGCACATATATTTTTGCATATTTATTTTTGTTTTGCTTTCTTCAGTAGCAGCTCGGAGTTAGGATTTGTGCCAAGTTAATGGCAATAATCTCGCCCCCTGTTACATAGGCCCTAAATATTCCGGCGAACTGTGGGTGTACATTGGTACACCTCTGCCTAACCCTTCGGGGAATAAGGGCGTGGTGGTATGTATGTTATGTTCTTCCCTCTTAGTAGGTACTGGAGCTTTTTCACTCTCTTTTTTCGAAATGAAATAACTTAAGAAACATCAAACTTTTATGCTAAGAAGGAAGAAATCTCGTAAGGCTCGCCAAAGAAATGTATTACCGAATTTTGTATGAACCTGCAAAAAATAAAACTTTTCTTCGTTGATAATCTTCGTAAGATTTGTAAGCAGTTGGCATGGGACCTTTGGGTATGAATAAAACAAGGTTCTTTTTGAAAAAGATGTATTGTAGTTGCACCTGTTGAAGATAATTTCTTTGCCTTTTGGTGTGTGGTTTGTACAAACTCGAAAAGTAAAAGTCCATCCTGTTTTTCTCAGTTTATATTTTCGTTGACATCCATTCTGACTTATGCCACTTGCATATGTCCGTTTTATTCACCTAACAAACGGGCCGTTTTTTTGCTACATTCGCGGTGGCGAATGTCAAACATTTTGTCATTAATACTTACGACGTAGTAAAGCATCATCGATTATTTGTGTAAGGTTGAATGTTTTATTATCTACTAACTTTTGACCGCGACTTCAACTACGTAGATGTCGATTATCGGAGATGCAGACGCAGTTGCAGATTTAAAGGTAGCCTATATTATTTTATTTTACCCTATACCAAATTTCTTCAACATCCGTTCAGCAGTTTACTTGGGAATGCGTAACAAACAAATAAACAAACATACTTTTGCAATTAAAACATTACATTTGAAGGTTCTGCTACAACACGAGCAATCATCCGTCGCATACATGCGTCCACCCTTAGATTCGAACAAACGCTTATCTAATTAATACTCTAAGGCCAAAACATATTGAATCCGATTAGCAATTTATGGAGGAAATCTTTTTCTGTTAGGAAGGCTGCGCGGCAAAACTTTGGTATTCAAATGTATTGAAGTTTGAAATTGATGTCTCTTTGTGTGTTCAAGTTATTCTGTTGAGCAGATGGAATGTTTTCGCAACAATAAGAGCAAATAATAAAGATGTCACAAGTTAAAATAATATCTTTTATTACTATTTTTGTCCCAAATGATGGACAATAGAAAAAACCGGCAAACACGAGTAGGGCCATGGACTGTGAACCGTTTTCAATCTGTTATACACATTTAACATCGTTATATAAGAAGTTTTCAACGGAATTTGTACGTGCGAAATTGTCACTGGTCTAAGTACAGTACATGTATATATTTAGCATTCTTCTAAAGCAATTTCTTTCCAAAGGATTGATTAAAATTTAATGGTGATACGAATATCCTATTCTGGATCTCCTACTAGTATGAAATCGCTCTTGTTGCAATCGTGCATTCACTAGAAAATCGCTTTTAAATTTTGCCAAGTGTATTCATGTTTATGCTCGTGACTGTATGGTGAACTCATCTAATTCTGTGACTCACCTAATTCGGTGATATTTGGTTTGAGCGCTATATATATAGGCTGTACGAGTGAAATCAATTACTTGAAATACAACCATATGATTTGATTATGATTAATTGTGCCTATATTCCTCATAAAAGACTGATTAAAACTCATGCTAAGTCTGAATTCAAGTAATTAATAATTTATTTGTATTTTATTACTCAAATGCTTTTGTCACGAAGTTAGATGAATTCACCCTACATTTAACAAGTTGATCGACTATTATAAAGCCTTCTTAGCTGTGATAATTTCTTTTTAACTTTTTTTCACAGAATTATTCAAAAACATCCCTTTAGCTCGTAGAGGGACGGGGCAGGAGGGGGAACCAAGTCTTGCGAGTGTCTTAAAGTAACCGAAAATAAATTGCTATTATTTGTCCCTCCTCCCTTCTCGTGTGGGTATTAAGGTCTAACGACCCCACACGCCTTAGTGACAGAGTTTTTAAACCGCCTCAAGGGCCTCTGACATGGTTAGCGATGTCTGTGATGTCTAAGATAAACTTAGAAAGCACATATGCTATTATTTGTAACCATCCAGTATTAATACTTCAATGCCACTCTCAATTCTGTCAGCCTATTTCTCCCCGCTTTATAATTGGTTTTAAATATCAAGCTCTTAAAGCTTTCTTGTATCTTGCTTTAACCGCTACACAGAGATTACGTTAAGATGCTAGATTTTAAAACTTGTACTTACATAAATAGGACAAGACTTGAACACGCTTGCTCAAGGGGGAGTGCATGAGAGGTGGGCGTTATAACCACCATCACGCTTCTATTTCTCCAAGGATTAGGCAAAGGTTTACCAGAGGAATAGGTATATAATAGTATAGGGCGAGTCTATTGGCATTAGGTACAAATCCTAACTCAGAGCTGCCACTGACACTTTAGTAGAAATTTTCAATAACACTGCTCGACCTGGGAATCGATCCCAAGACCTCTACCGGCGCAGTCGCGCTTAGGACTACTAGGCTGACGAGGCGAGACTACTAATACTGCTTACTATATATTAATAAATAAATATTAATAAATAAATGACTACTCAATAAACTTAAAATACTGAACCTAATTTCGTCGTGGCAATACCGTTAAAACTTTAAAAAGAAAGTTATATCGTCTGGAATAAAGAGGGGTATAAAAAGTTAATATCTTTTATGAAGAAAAGTGTAAGAGAACGGACGTGCTGCCACCTGGTGCCACTTAACGGTTGAATAATTAATAAGGAATCGTAGATTATCAATACTTTAGTAGGTAGATAAGTAAAGTATGTATCTACAGCTTGATTTGAAGCCGGCTAAAAAGTGTAGTAATAGAGCGTTTTGTGAAGGAGCTCGTCCGGGGAAGTACTACCACCATACCTATTACAAGAAACGTTGCTATGTTCCGGTTTGAAGGGTATGGATGCTGGTGTAATTAAAGGCACATGAGATATTTCAACTTTGTTTCTGCACATTGCATAAAGCACATGCAAGGCCTCCAGTAATACGTTAAAAAATCAAACTTTTGCCGGGAACTTCTTCCGCGCGAATGTTGGTTATAGGGGAGGTAGATAAAGTCGCATCCTAAAAAGTGTGCCATGTCCTGCTTTGTTCAAATTTTGAGAAAAAATCGGTTCAGAAGTTTAGTCGTAAAAGCGTTACCAACAAACAAATAAACTTATATGTACTTATGTACATTACAATTTATTTATAAAAAAATGCAATGATGTAATTGCTTTAACTACTTTTTTTATCACAAATGTTGTTTTATTCTCGTACAATAATTTGCTTCTATCATGATAGCTCTTCACTACCTTTGGTTAGAGAATGCCTAAAGCATAAAATACTTACTCCTTTTGTATTTTTCGGTTGCATGAAGTTGAAATAAATAAACAAACTCACTTTCGCATTTAAAATATTAAGCTAATATTTCAATTCTATCCCTAACAGAATAGAAACAATAACGGTACCTGTTCAATAAATAAATTATGTACCCCCACTATCCCAGCGGTGGGCTAACAAACTACTCGCATCGACTTCAAACTCTTGCCCAATAAAATAGCATCTGGCAGTTGATTGCAGTGTAATAAATTTAGCGACTTAGCTCGGTGAAGACACTGTGGAGGTGCTAAGTTAGCGGGTAGGTATGAGCGGAGCGGACTGAGTTATTATTTTTAGTTAGTATGGAGCTCTTTGTGAAAGGGATCGTTCGGGAAAGTAGGTAACCAACCATTATAAAATGAGGTTCAGTAGTGCTTTATAATATACTAATTAACGTAAGTAAGTTTAATTTCTTCTTTCTGACTTTCATGTACCTATCTATATCTACCACGTAGGAACGTCGCTGTGTTCCGTGAGGTTAAAGTCAAAGCATTTATTTCAATTAGACTATTTACAGGCACTTTTGAACTGTCAAGAAGCTACAGTTTAAAGTTGAAGCTAGTTGCTCGTTCCAAAACGTAGGTCTCTATGGAGAAGAACGAGCAAGAAACTCTAGGAAGGTAAAGAGTATGGGTGCCGCCGGTGTAGGTAATTATTGGCACATGAAATATGTCAGCTTTGTCTCTAGGATTTTGACGCATCTAAAAGGCGTCTGGTATTGCAAATATCAAGGCGGCAGTGATCATTTAACATAAAAGGATAATTCTGTAACCTTTTAGGAACGATCACAATCCAATCTTAGCCTCAATCTAGCAAATACTACACATTAACATATTACCCTTAACTCACCTATTCACATTTCACACAAGTACATAGCCCTTTTCTCTCTCCTATATTTTTGCTGTGCCCGACAGGGTCCATATTGATTCTGTACTTTTATATTGTTAAGACCATTATGTACATTATGGAACGCAATAAATAATTGAGTATTGAGTACATATCTGAGGTACTCTTCAACGTTTAACCGTACGGTCATAATCATTTATTAATTTTCTACAAAAACCTTAAAATAACGCTTTCGTGGCCACACTCTTAGTGATTCGTTAAACCAATAGGTAGTCAGGGTTGTATTAGTTTTGTTTTGTCTAAGAAAAACCTATTAATGTCTAGTTTTCATTGTCTGCACGATATTCGACAAATTATTTCGTTGTAAATTAAAACACAGGTGTATTGATTTTAGCGACTAGCTTTTGCACGCGACTTTGTCGGCCATGGAAGTCAAATATACCATAAATTCTTTTCCTATAACAATCGGCAATAGTGTTATTTCTATTAGTGAAATATTTTTTGTAATAAGACCAGTACTTCCAGAGATTACCTCTTACAAACTAACAAACTTTGTAATATTAGTAAGACATATAATTGACACACAATTGTACAGATACCTGTTCTTGGTATGTTAGTTTATTATGTTTGTAAAAGCATCCACGGTACAGGAGAAATTTCAAATAGCAACGTTTAAAACAGAAAATAATATAACTTCCAAAAAAGAACTCATTTGTTCAACATTCATTTAACTTCGCCTCAACTAACTTTTGTTCAAAACCAAACTTTTACAGATCAATCAACATTAAACTAAACGCTTTCAATTATGTGTGCCTCGTTCCGTATAATCCGCTGGCATTGCCTGTAATCTGGGCGGCTCGATAATTTGCGTACGACTAGGTTTGCCGCCAAAATTGGTGAATAAACGTGCAAAACGGTACATTAGGATCATGGAATTGCAGAGATGGATCTATGTACTAGCTACTGCTTCCGACTTCGTGCGTGTCAAATTAGATAATAATTATATTATTTTAAGGAAACTGTACATTTTTCTGGGATAAAAAGTATTCTATACTACAATCTATCTCAGTGCCAAATTTTATCCAGATCCGTTCAACTATTTAAGCGAGAAATAGTAACAAACATCCATTCATCCATCCTCACAAACTTTCGCTTTTATAATATTGGTAGAATTAGTAGGATGACTCACAGATACGAATAAAAAGAAGAATAAGGAGTACATGATTCTACATCCTCAAGCGATAAGATTTCTGTCGGTTTAAAAAAAAAACAGCTGTTCCATACATTTTAAATATGTAGGTGTTGTACTATTTGTGTTCCAAGTGCTCTAAGAGATATCAACATAATAGATGAGGCCTGCTAAGGCCAGTGCCTGCCTTGGTTGCGGAGTTTGTTCGAAAGAGTTACCGCGGCCCCGGAACGCAAAGGGCATTATTAGGCACAGGGAAGGATTTTAATCAGTAAGACTGACACTCCGTTCTGTTCTAACCAGAGCGGAAGAAGTCATTTGATGATATCCTATACTTAAACAAGAAAGGCATAGGCGTATAGAGGGGGGGAGGGGTGGCGGTGGGGGGCGTGCCCACCCCAGAATGGTCTTGTGCCTGACCTGTGTCTGACCGCATTGCATCGCATCGGCCATGGCATCTTAGGGGCCAGGCCCCCTGAAAACTAACCCTAGATACGCCAATGAAGAAAGGTGTTGCACTTTTGTATTTGAAAGCTGTTATTTTTAATAACCATTTTAGTTGCTCTTTCCAGCTCGTATGTTTCAGTACCCAGGCTGAAAGCTATCGGTTTTAATACCCAGTTTTATGTTAACACAACAGGTGGGTAGTTCGCTTTTATCATGCTGTTAAGCACCATAATACAAGGGGTTGAATGGGGTTGAATGGTGCTTCTAAACCCGTATTGGTCGTTGTAAACTTTGATGACTTAGATTATGTTTCTATTAAAAAGCAATGGTTTTTACGGCAATTTGACCCTTATTTTCTTGTTGATAAGTTTTTTTCTGAAAAGATTAGTAGTCTTGTGGGTTATAGATAGTTGTTCTTTGTTCACATTTTTGTTTTTTATTTAGCTTAGAATTTTTATTTTCTTCTATCTCACATCGCATCTATTTCATTCATTGAAATATTGCCAATGAATTAAAAGTCATCTGGTATGAAAAATGGGATCTAAGAATAAATAGAGAAATGGTGTACTGTGAAGGTTGTATACCGCGGCGATTTGGCTGAAATAGTTTTATTCCAAACACTCAGACTAATTACTATTGCCATTAACCGGGTACAAGTCCTAACTCCGAGCTGCTACTGAGAAATTTCTAATGTAAAAACCCAATAACATGTTTTTGCCCGACTTGGGAATCAAGCCCAGGGCTAATCGATCAGTAGTCGCGCTTGCGACCACGAGACCAACGGGGCAGTCATCCACCTTCATTGAACCACAGCGGTTAGGAGTACTACGCCCATTCTATTCCACGATTAAATGAAGGGAGGCCAGTCGGCCTTTATATTTGTTTATTAAAGGGAAAGGGATAAAGCAGCAAATCAAGGGACTAGCAGGTACTTGCGTAGGTCAACTAGGGAAAAACTATATTCAGAGGAAGTGCCTTAAGGCTTGAGGTCGACCCTTTAGCCCGTCACTTAATTGTGGTCCAAGTTTGTAATCTATCAACATTTTATCTAACTGTTTTTTTTTAATGATGCCTTCTAAAGTTTTAAAATCAAATCATTTATTCCAATAAAGGCTCAAGCAAACCGGATGCGTATGCGTAGACTTGCACGTACCACTGAGTTGTAATTTATAGAACTGTATATTGCGTAGGGCTACGCATTACGTCGACGCGCAGGTCTACGTTACGCAAGCGGTGTGTCCTGTCTCATACAGTTCCATACATTACAACTCAGTCGTATATGCGCATACGCATCCGACTGCTAGAGCCTTTAGACAATTAAAGGTCACTTTTGAACGTCAATTGACAAACAATATTGAATCTAGTTGCCCATTCCAAAAGGTTGTTTCGTACGGAGAAGAACTACCTCTTTTAGCGAGTTTTTATAGGGGCTAAACGAATGTGTCGCGTCTCTGTCATGCCAATGTAACGTTAAGTTTTTACTCCTGTTGACAGCCGTGATGATGGCATGTTTTATTTTTGTAAAACCTATTTCCCCACTCCAGGAAATTCTCTTGTATCGCCATCGGGTGCGATTTTTAACCTTGGTCGTTATATCCAATAGACTTTAATATAATAATATACACATCAACGCGATCAATCGCTATTTTAAATACTACTGCAGCATTTGACTACACCCGCAACCAGTGTGACCGCGCCTAAACTCGCTAAATCTTATACCTTGACCCAAAACAATCTGCGGTGGCCGCTGTCATTGCCGACCATACCCGACGTCACCCGACAATGCCCGAACGTCCGCCCGTGAGCTAGGTAAATTAATTAATTGATAGGAATGTAATCAAGTGTGACTCCTGGCTTTTAGTGGTGAATGTGATGTATTTAAAGTTTTATGTTTAGAAGCTATTAAAGTAGATAGAAGCAGATTGAAGATTGAGATTTAAATCTATACTTAATAATGTTATAAAGATGTAAGATTTTTTTGTTTGTTTGTAATGAATAGGCCCCGAAACTACGGGACTGATTTTTATCATTTTTTCACCAATAGATAGCTAGATTATTCCTGAGTAACATAAGGTATATAACATCACGCTACTACCCGAGGGGGCGGAGCATTAACCAAAGACGTTACTTATAGCGGGTGAAATAAGTCGCGAAGTCGCGGGCAGTTCGCTATTTATAAATACGAGTATGTGTTAGATTACTTATTATGTTCACTTTGGCATTATTCCTGTCACTGTCACTGTTTTTTTTCCTTACATACATCACAGTGCGACACATGGGAGTGGAGCAGAAACCAAAGACACGTATCTTAACGCTGGTGAAAAAAAAAGACGCGGTCGAAGTCACGAGGTTTTAAATAAAGAATGTCGTTGTCTATGTCCACAGGCCCAAAACAGTGATATAGTTACAGGCACGCATGTAACTTTGATCTAAATAAAATCCAAGGACTCACCTTACCAACTCAACTGGCTCGTTTCCCAGTGGTCTTAAGCGCGACTGCTACGCCAGCGGTCTTGGGTTGGATTCCCAGGTCGAGCAAAAAGTGTTATTGAGTTTTTCTATAAAATTCTCAATAGCAACTCGGAGTTAGGATTTGTGCCCGGTTAATGGCAATAGGCTCGCCCCCTATTACATGGGACCTAAACATACCAGCGAACTATGGGTTTATATTGTCACAACTCTGCCTAAACCTTCGGGAAGTACAGGCGTGATGGTATGGTGACTACACCACACAAACACAAATCAACATAGAAAAATCGCGAACAAAATATTATATCGTATTGTATGGTCCCTACATAAATCCTTATTGCACGAAATCTCCCCGAACCTTCACAATTCAATTTCAGGTATAATATATATCCTGTGCCATTCATTTTTTATGAATAGAATCTGAGAAAAAAATAGTCAAATAGTTTTCTTTTATTAGTCTACCAAAAATATGTCTACATATTGCAAAGAAAGTGATGTCTGAATTTATTAAAATGCTTTGGAGCATAACTTAATATTATATTAAAGAACATTATGAAATCCTTTGCTCACTTATTTAGGGTTCTTTACAAATGTGATGAAAACCATACCATCATTACGCCTGTATTCTCTGAAGGATTAGGCAGTGGTGTACCAATGCACACTCACAGTTCGACTGTATGTTTAGGTCCCATGGGGCGAGCCTATTGCCATTAACCGGGCACAAATCCAAACTCCGAGCCGCTACTGAGAATTTTATAGAAAAACCCAATAACACTTTGTTCGATCTGGGAATCGAACCCAAGATCTCTAGCGTAGCAGTCACACTTAGGACCATTAGGCTAGCGAGGTCTTTGTAAAAAAACCTGGTCCGTAATTCAATTTCCATGTTCCTTACAAACGAGGTACTACCTTATCTTGTTACTTATTTATGCAATACCCACCAAAAGGGGCTAAATTTACATCCCATACAAAAAAACCGTCCAACACGAAAGGTTCTGTATCTGCCACCGAACAATATTTAACATTACGGAAAAATAAATCACTTTTCTTATATGAGGCCTCAGCTTTTATTACTTATTTTATTTTCATTATAACATTTTGGTTGGTTGGTTGGATGGTTTTAAGGGCCAGGGTAATGGGAGCGGTGAATGCTTATGCGAATCCCGCACCCTCGACCATAGGCAGAGGTGGAATACCGCTTTCCTTTTGGGCGGAGGTGTACCAATGTACACCCACAGTTCGCCAATATGTTTGGGTCCGAGAGATTTAATTTAATTAAGCTTTTTTTTAGCTCACTAGTTATTTCTCTTGTATCGTGGGTGCGTTTACAAACATATAAGCTCACATACACAAACAGCCATTTCATTCATAGTTAGTAGTTTGTTTCCAATTAATAAACTTATTTATTTTTCACTGTGTTCGATTTTAATATGGTATTTGTTTATTATTATCTGCAATGGATGTTATTTACCTGCAATAAATAATTTTATAATTTTTTCACGGTGACCGGAGATCATCTCGCGGCATACGTAACCCTAAAAGAACAAACAAATAAAGGTATCAACCGAAATTGACTTAAAAGATTTCACCGTATCAGGCATCGAACATGTTCGAACGCAATACAATTTCTCTGGCCCGACGTGTACAGTGTACCATCAAACAATGGATACTGTAAATATGTTACAAATAATACAGCGGCGATATATCAAATTACAGTGGCGTGCACGTGTTTTCACACTTCTTTGGTTGATGTTGTGTGGTGCAAGGCATGGGACTTATTTAATTTGTAAAATTACATAATAATAACGTTATGGTATAACTGCCCGTTGGTCTTGTGGTCGCAAGTGCGACTGCTGTGCAAGGGGCCCCGGGTTCGATTCCCAGGTCGAGCAAAAAGTGTTATTGGGTTTTTCTATGAAATTCTCAGTAGCAGCTCGAAGTTTGGATTTGTGCCCGGTTAATGGCAATAGGCTCGCCCCCATTACATGGGACCTAAAACATACCGGCGAACTGTGGGTGTACATTGGTACACCTCTGCCTAACCCTTCGGGAAATACAGGCGTGATGGTATATATATATATATATAAACTAATTTGTATTTTGTTAAATTTGAACCCCAAGAAAAGACATGAGCCACTTTTTATTCCGCGACTACGTCCGCGTCCGCGATAACTGACATTTACCTATTGGTAAAACCAACACTAGGCTAACGAGACATCGGCGGCGGCGCCCTCTCGCGTCCGGCACTGGTTCAGGCCATGGTTCGGAGCGAGAGGGAATGGGAAGCAGTCGCCTCCTTCTGCGAAGCTGTAATGCTAGAGAAGGAGGCGGCGTCCCCCGTCCCAGCGGCCGCCGCGGTAGATGCTCCGGGCGTCGGGAGCCATGAGACGACTCCCGGCCACCGTAGACGCGGGTCTGTGGACGGTGAGCAATGGGTAGCTCACCGTCCGTACGTTCACTGAATAACGACAGACCGTGTCGACGGACGGCGCGTTCGTGTTCCACGCGCGCCTCAAAGAGATGTCAGCAAACTTGGATGGGGCCACTGAGAGCCGATGCCTGCCGGGGCTGCGGGTTGTTCAAAAGAGATACCGCGCCCCCGGAACGCAAAGGGCACATGAAGGAACATAGACGGGTTTTAGTCAGTAAAAGTCTGACACTCCCTCCCGCCCCGCCCAGGGCGGGGGAAGTTATTTGATGATTTCCCGTCTATAAAAAAAAAAATGCTAACAAGACAGGCCGACGGTAACACCATGGCAAGTAAACGCCATTCTCTCTTCACTTAAATATCCAGGTGCCTGTGTAATCGTGTTAGAGAGGCTCAGTGGCGCCCCCAGGGATCGTCGCCTAGGATCATAGTTTTTATACCGTATGATACTATTTTTGAAAACTGGTGGTTCTTTTCTGCGACAGTAGATTCTAGCATGTTTATTAGCAAACTGATAGATTCAGAAATATCATAATACAATGTATCTGAGGATGTATTATCAGCTAACCGATTCAGCTAACTACACTAACAGACTAACAGGCTAATAGCCTCGTTAGCCTAGTGGTCCGAAGCGCGTCTGCTACGCTAGAGGTCTGATTTGATTTCCAGGTTTTTTTTTTTTAAACGTTGCCCCATACTAGGAATTTCTCCTGTATCGTGGGTGCGGTTACAAACACCCAGACTCACATACACAAACAACTAGACCCGAACAACTATCTGTAGATCATACAAATATTTGTTCCGTGCGGGATTCGAACCCGCGACACGCAGCGCAGCAGTCGATCGCTCGGCCACTGCGCCAACCGTGTCGTCGAGCAAAAGTGCTATTGGGTTTTTTATAAAATTCTCGGTAGCAGCTCGGAGTTAGGATTTGTGCCCGGTTAATGGAAATCGACTCGCCCCCTGTTATATGGGACCTTAGTGGGTGTACATTGGTACACCTCTGCCTAACCCTTCGGGGAATGCAAGCGTGATGGTATGTATTCATGTTTGAGAAATACTTTTAATTCAATAAGAAGATGGAGTATTTTAACAGGGTGCTAGAGACATTTTATGATGGTAATAAGCATTTTATAGTGACCGAAATGGTACGGGACAGACGTCTACTGGCAATTTAGAAGTTTTGCCTTAGATTGCAAGATCCATCCAAAATGCATTTTAATAAATTTGGCGAAAACGCGTTAATAGCTGGTAAGAAGGTATATTATACTGAATATTATACCTAGTTCGCCACAATTAAATAACATTTTATATCCTCTACGAAAGACTGCCCCGTTGGTCTCGTGGTCGCAAGCGCGACTGGTGAGCGTGGGGTCCCGGGTTCGATTCCCAGGTCGGGCAAAAAGTGTTCATAAGTTTTTCCATTCGGAATTTCTCAGTAACAGCCCGAAGTTTAGAAGTTGGTGCTGTGACACCCCCGTGCTTCGGAAAGCACATAAAGCTGTTGGTCCCGGCTGTCATTCGTGGATCTTTGACAGTCGTTACGGATAGTCAGAAGCCAAGAAGTCTGACAACCAGTCTAACCAAGGGGTATCGTGTTGCCCAGCTACTGGGTTGTGGAGGTCAGATAGGCAGTCGCTCCATGTAAAACACTGGTATTCAGCTGCATCCGGTTAGGCTGGAAGCCGACCCCAACATAGTTGGGAAAAGGTTAAGCAGATGATGATCCTCCACGAAAGACAAATATATCATTAAATATGGTGGCACTTGGAAGTATTCTAACTTTTTATCAGTATTTTTTTTTCTCCCTTCACTTTCATATTCAATCCATCTTCCTTGACCTTCCCCTTCTTCTCCATGCATCAATTGATCAAACAACAGAGGAGTGTTTTAAGACATGAAACTAGGTAACTTTTTGCAAAGAAAAATACTGATAAAAATCATACCATCCATCACGCCTGTATTCCCCGAAGGGTTAGGCAGAGGTGTACCAATATACACCCACAGTTCGCCGGTATATTTAGGTCCCATGTAATAGGGGGCGAGCCTATTGCCATTAACCGGGCACAAATTCAAACTCCGAGCTGCTACTGAGAATTTCATAGAAAAACCCAATACCACTTTGCTCGACTTGGGAATCGAACCCAGGGCCTCTAGCGTAGCAGTCGTGCTTTTGGACCACTAGGCCAACGAGGCAGTTCAAAAATCATGTGACCAAAAGAGTGGATGAATATGGATATGAACAGATATAGAGGAAGAGGAAGGCCAAAGAAAATATGGATGGATTGTGTGAAGAATGGTATGAAAGAGAAGGGAGTCAGTGATAATCATGACGGTTGATAGAACGGAATGGAAGAAGAAAACGTGTTCAGCCGGCCCCAAGGAACATGGGATTAGAGCTGTATGTCGATTCTGTAAAATTCAGACATGAACTCGCATCTCAAGTCACTATTAGGGAACCATCTTTAAAAAAAAAAAAGTCACTATTAGGGTGAACCCCCACGACCGATTTTTTTTGGCCGATAATCGGTTCTAGAAACGGGCCCTTTTTTTCAAGAATTTCAACGCCCACGACCGTCATTTTGTCTATGACTTTCGAGGGAGGAGCTTTTAAAGAGCGGTCAAATTTTATAACGCAACTTTTATTTGACAGAACTATTATTATTTATTCTCGCCGAGTAAAAATCGGCCGCTGATTATCGGTCGTGGGGGCAGACCCTTAACCCTCTTGTCACTTTGATTTATTTGACACTTTGAAGTGCGAAGTGAGCGTCGAAGTGACGGTGGAATTACCGTATAGAATAACACAGCAGGAAGATGATGATGATAATGTTATCATAACTACTCGTAGTTAATTATCTGAAGTCTTTATCAGAAATAAGATAACAAATAGTATTTATTTACTTACTCCAGAGATATCTTTTACCAACAATTTTAGCTTTTCGTTATATTAGTAAAGATGAAAGAAAATATGAAAAATTCTAGAAAACTTAGTAATTGATACAAAGGAAACCATTCTATTTTTGATCTTATAACTTATTCAAACATAATACAAACATATGATATGTCATCTGAACCTTAATTTCTCGTAGCACCTGCGTAGCGTTCGTAGCACCTGCGTAGGTGACGCGTAGCGTTTGCGTAGGCACCCAAATGAAATATCTGCAAGATGTTTATTGAAATGAAATATTACATTTCTTTTATGATTCACGTTGATACAATGTATGACTTATATTCTTATTAAAAGGGAGGAACAAATAATTGTAATTTCAGAACAGATGTTGTTCAGCGGTTTTTCTTTTAATATAGATTCTTTCGTCTTTTTTTTCAGTCCCATTTTAGGGGGTTATTCGAACACAGGATTCCGAAAACACACATTTTGTGTCGCATAGTCTGGCGTATTGGTACATATTACAGGCCTGAAAAAAAAAGTTTATTTCCAAGCGTTTAAAGTAACCGTGTCGACGGCGCGTTCGTGTTCCACGCGCGCCTCAAAGAGATGTCAGCAAACTTGGATGGGGCTACTGAGAACCGATGCCTGCCGGGGCTGCGGGTTGTTCGAAAGAGATACCGCGCCCCCGGAACGCAAAGGAACATGAAGGAACATAGACGGGTTTTAGTCAGTAATAGTCTGACACTCCCTCCCGCCCCTCCCAGGGCGGGGGAAGTTATTTGATGATTTCCCGTCTATAAAAAAAGGGTTTAAAGTAAAGATTTATTTATAAGTATTTAATGAATATAAAGCAGTATGATGGTAAAAAATAATGCATTATTAGCGCATAAAAAAATGTTTCGTCGAGTAAATCTCAGAATTTTGAGTGTGAACTATATTATAGGGATTTTCATGAACTAAAGACGTATCTAACTATAAATTATGTGTATTTTTTCTCAATTGAATGAAAATTGCAAAATTTCTTGATTTTGGTGGTTATTCAATACAACTTGCATCGCTATTTTAAACTTTACTTGTTGCTTGATGCGTTTTTGTCTTATTTGCTTACCATAGGGCCTTAATATTACTTTGCAATAACAGTAACAGTTTTGAATTTTCAAGTCTCAGTGCTGTACTGACTGTAAATCTGTTGTATGCAGTTGAATGTTCTCATTAGTGTTATCACAATTATACTTGGTTAACCAAACACGTGTGTGATAAATCATCAAATTAGTGCAGTCAATTGAAAATATTAAGCAATTTTAATTATACGATATTATATGAGACCTTATTTTATATTAGTTTGAATAAATAATGGCACAGCACGATTTTATATGAATTAAATTATTGTTTATTATTAGAACAAAAACATGATTGCGTACAATGGATCATTTTAACCTAACCTGGATTCTGCGATATAATAATACCAGCTTTGTTGTTCTATAGCAGAATAAAGAAGAGAAGAAAACAAAAAGTAGAGTAGTAGATTTCAAACCTATATTAATTATAACTCCATGTATATTAATGGAAGGTACCTACATAAAAATAAAGATAAAACGGTTCTCTATTGTGTCACCTAATTTTTTTATCCATAATTTAAAGTGCTATAACTTTTTTGTCCTAATCATCATTTGTCCGAATGATAACTTACCCGAACTTAATATCACATAATATCACATGCCATAAAATTGAAATCCCTAAATATAATATGTCATAAATCCGTTTGTCATAAATATTACAATCAATAATATACAAAAGACATAAAGCCTTTTTCGATAAAAGTTATAAATCCTAAATTCAAATTACATAACACTTTTTTTAAATAATAATATTCTTAAAACAATTTTTTTTTAGATTTTAGAATTTTATTTTTATCGTTTTTGCAAGCAAGCCAGCATGCAGCATGCAAGCAAGCATGCAGCATTCAAGCAAGCATGCAGCATGCAAGCAAGCATGCAGCATACAAGCAAGCACGCAGCATGCAAGCAAGCAAGCAGCATGCAAGCAAGCGTGCAACATGCAGTCATGTCACTAAAACCAAATTTTTAGCAAATGTTTTAGGACAAAAAAAAAATATTATAACTGAACATTCGGAATAATACACATTATTTAACGCAATACTTAGGACATATGACTTTAGGTCATGTAAAATTAGGAGCTTCAAATACAGGAAAAGTTTTTAACCAGTGCGTAAATTTTTTTTGGTAGTTCAGTGTCAGTAATAGAACACTTTTCCGTGTTTAGTTAAAAAAATAAATTAAAAAAAAATTCATCCTTATCCGAGTTTGAAATAAGCAAAACATGGACATAATCTATTCGCCATACTATCAATGAAAACTCGCGGCCGCCGCCCGGGCGCATGGCTGGAGTGCGGGGGTGGGGAATGCGCTAGCGCCGGGCCGCCGCCGCCCGCCCGCCGTCAGTACGTTCCACGCGCAATTGGTGTCCTGACGTCCGAGCGTTCTTACCCCGCGCAACCCCTGCGCCCTGCAGTTACCGCGTGTACTCGCGTCGTATCAATCACGATGTCAAACTTTACTCACCGCGAATACTATGAAATGGTGCGAGTGTATTTATTAAGCAACGAGAATCTATCTATCTTCATGTTTATGTTGCATACCTATCTTAGTGCTTCATTCAAGTTTATTATTATGCATTTTGATGGTCCTAAGCCCATGAAAGTATGAAGGAAAAGTTGGAATTACGTTAACAAGTAACTTCATATCGCAGTCCAAACTAAAAAAGGTCAGTAACCGCACCGCGTAGGTACCTACGTCGTCGCAGCGGGGAGCGAGCGCCGAGTCAGCTGTTACCTACGCGCCACACACGCGCCGACACAGCTGATACGCGCGCCGCCCGATCGCCCGGCGAGTGACAATAAAATATGTTTTTAAGTAAACATGTTTCGTAAGCGATAACTTTTTTTTTTAGTACTGAGACATATCA
Organism: Caradrina clavipalpis; assembly: GCA_932526535.1. NCBI lineage: Eukaryota > Metazoa > Arthropoda > Insecta > Lepidoptera > Noctuidae > Caradrina > Caradrina clavipalpis. Next base: position 9,659,086 of record OW052110.1, read on the forward strand.
AAATAAAATATACGTGTTTAATAAAACGTGTTGAAGTTTATTATGGCAAAATTTACGCACTGGTTAAAAAAATTTCCTGTATTATAGTACTCGATATTATGACAGAATAGTTTTAGAACTAAAGATAATTATGTTACAGAAAATTTCGGGATTTTCAACATTATGGTTACTGAGGTTTATATCAAACGTGTTATAGATAATGATTTTCGGACAAACAATTTTAGGAGATGTAAGGGACTCCCGATAAAACACATTGGTATCCGGTGTCCTATGCGCCGATACGATAGCTTTTGCCCATTTTATTTCACGAAATATATTATTATAATTTCTCGACCAACTCCTAGCGTTGCAAACATAATCCGGCAAAAAATGGCATTGTCATGCATCCATCCGTCAGGCATCCAGTGCGATTGTACAGCTGTTGATCAGACTATTGGGGCACTCCAGCATATGAGGATGTGCTGGAGTGCCCCGTCCCAATTGTCCGTTCACCTGCACCCTTCACGATTTGAATAGCACATCAGACACGGCAATAAACATGGTCACGTTTTGCTACGATTGTATCATCGAAACGAAAAGACGAAGATCTAGGTTTATTTCACTCTCACTGGTTCTACTTTTAAGTACATAAAGAACCATCCAAAAGATAAAACCCATGACCTTTAACATGTAGCAATAATCAAGTCAGAGAAGCTCAACACAATCTCTCTCCACTCAACAATACAAACGAAAAAGTTGATTTGAATTATTGAAATAATTCAAATAAATTTTTGAATTTGTCTAGAGCTGCGCGTATCATTAATAATTTGACGTCGGAAGACCTTTTTGATAGCCTGCCGAAATTTGTATCCGGTGCGCAAGTTGTGAATGTTTTGTTTATTTTAGTATATTGTTGAATTTTAGGTTTGTTTATTTTATGATATAGTTTAGCTTGTGTGTATAACATCGCTTTGGAGTCATCTGTCAGATGTTGTACTTATTTATATGAATAAATAAATAAAAATTGCCTGTCAAAACATTTATTGGCAGGCACATTCGAATTTTCAAGTAGTCGGTCAGTTAGTAAGAGTAAAAGTAGTTGTCTATAGGTGAAAATCATTCAAGAATCATGACGGACACTTTTTTCAATTAATTCTTGTTGTTTCTAAATGTAAAAATAACGTAATTGAATAGCAATATTAAACAATTACATAAAAATATAAGCAATGGCAGTTAAGAGCTGACCAATCTCAACAAATGGCGTCCGTTCAAGAACATGACGCGTGAGTCAGCACTATTCAATTCAACCATCTTGAAGAGAATCGAATAACCCAACACACGCTGACCACCATCAGTGAAACATTTGCGTGAGCCAATTTATTTCAGAACCATTTCCACCGTGTATTTTTAGTGGAAACAAATAAACTACACCCTTCTTCTTATCATTCCGATGACAAAATTTATATTATAATGAATTATATTGTTGCGGCCCTTCAATTTTTAAGACCCCTTGAATTCCAACAATAGTTAACATTTCCACATTTTAAAATCCTTTAACACTTTACTCACGGTCTGTACCACCCATTTTCATACACCGTTTGGTCCGCGGCAGGAATTAATTCGCCATATCACTGGTCGGCGACCGAACATTTTTCATATTCCACCAGTTTTAAACAGATAACATCTTTTTGTAACAAAGGAAGATTTTTGAACAGATTTTAATTGACCTGTGACTAGAATTTTAATGGAATATTAGTAATTTAGGGGGATATCTGTAATTCGAAGGTTTTACTTAAAAAAAATATTGTAACCAAAATTTTGTAAAAACCAAGTTGAAGGAATCCGAAATGAGGAGATCCGTAGACGAATTAAAGTCACCGATATAGCCTACCGGATTAGCAAGCTGAAGTGGCACTGGGCAGGCCATATTGCTCGCAGAGCAGATGGCCGATGGGGTCGAAAAGTACTAGAATGGAGACCACGGACTAGCAAGCGCAGCGTAGGACGTCCACCAACAAGATGGACAAACGACCTAATAAAGGTCGCCGGAAGACGCTGGATGCAGGTCGCTTCCGACCGGTATATGTGGACATCTAAAGGGGAGGCCTATGTTCAGCAGTGGACGTCCTATGTTGTACGAAGTTGAAGGAAAAGAGTGTCCGTGGAGTTTCTTGCTCGTTCTTCTCCATAGAGACCTACGTTTTGGAAGGACGAACAAGCTTCAACTTTAAACTGTAACTTCTTGACAATTCAAAAGTGCCTGTAAATGGTCTAATTAAAATAAATGCTTTTTATACTTTGAATTAAGACGCTGCGGAACTATGGAACTATAGACAGTTTTTGTTGCTGGCACAAGACACCATGTAGTAGTAGTACAGCTTTTAGTAAAGGAACTCCTGCGGGTAGTACTACCACCATACCAATTTCTGCGGCTTCCAATTCTAAGACTAACACATAACATCTGAAATCTAATATCATCATCTGAAATCGCCAAAGTGCATCAAGCAATTATGGTAAATATTTAAATTGATTTCATTTTTATATAAAACGTTGAACCGCACTACAAATTTCTCCCGTATCGTGGGTGCGTTTACAAACATATAAACTCACATACGCAAACAGCCAGACCCGGAACAACTATCTGTAGGCCCGGAACAAATAAATGTTCCGTGTTGGAATATTGTATTACTCGTATCATCGTATAACATTAAACTTTGGTTATACAATAGTATAAATAGACGAACAGTACCTAATTATACAACCAATTTTACCGTCTGTTCAAATTGCTAGGACCAAGGTAAACCATCAAAATTGAAGGATCAGTGTCAACGAAACCCTGATTGCTTATAAGCCGGGAGTTAGTCCTAATTTATACAACACCCAAACATCGAACCCGCGACCTCCCGGAGTTTAGTACTCCAATTCAATTTAATTGGATTAATTGGAAGGGACGTTTACATACCTTAATGTTTGATACGTTAAGTAAACATGCTCTCTGTGTTAGGTTACGGTATTACTACTCGTACCTGTGAAATGTACCTGTAGAATTTGAATAATTCATGATGATTAATTCATTCTGAATTATTGAAAGTGTGAATTATGCCATTACCAAAACTTTGACAGTGAATGCCTTCAATTCTACTATAGTTATATTTTTTTTTTTTTTTAAAGACGGGAAATTATCAAATAACTTCCCCCGCCCTGGGCGGGGCGGGAGGGAGTGTCAGACTTTTACTGACTAAAACCCGTCTATATTCCTTCATGTGCCCTTTGCGTTCCGGGGGCGCGGTATCTCTTTCGAACAACCCGCAGCACTATAGTTATAATGAAGTTGCTTCCCCATTTGTACGCTCAGATCTTTTAAATTGCGCAACAGATTTTAATAAGTTTTCATCAATAGATACAGTGATTCAAGATGAAGGTTTATACGTATAAAACATCACGCTATAACCAACGAGAGCAGTAACCAAAGACGCAGAAGAAGAGTCAAATAAAGAAAAAAAATATTTGATAAATATTTTGACCACTTTTCTCTAATAATATTAGAAATAGTAGTTAGTATTTCAACTCCATCTGAGTAATTTAATCTGTTTGTGCGTATGTATGTAGAAACTAACGAAGCCTGTATGTATAGTAATTCTATAAGTGCATTAGTAACTAATGAAGGTTGATGGATGCAACAAGCTTTCTTCATTATCCCCATTGAAGAGAGTAATTCAATAAGGCATATGAAGCATTGAAGGATAAATCATCTTGTGTTTTCATACATAAACATAACATCACGCCTGTATTCTCCGAAGGGTTAGGCAGAGGTGTACAATTTACACCCACAGTCCGCTGGTATGATTTAGGTCCCATGTAATTGGGCGCGAGCTTATTATTATTATCCCACGGAAACTGTACATTTTTCCAGGATAAAAAGAAGCTTATGTGCGTGCGTCGGCAATTTTTGCAGAAGGACTAGTGGATGGTTATCACGCTATCATTAGGAAAAGGGCAGCATCGCTGATGCGAAGAGTGAGGGACAGTCCTAACAGTTACCTGAAGGTGGTTGCTGAGCACGTGGAAATTCCAATATGGGGGCATTGGAGCCGGTTACATACTGGACCATGTTAATGTTTAGTTTATTTTGTGATAGTATTTTTATGTGTTACTAACTTAGTTCTTAAGTGCCTGTGTATTACTAACACTCTATGGACTACCTTGGTCTGCAATAAAGTATTATTATTATTATTATGTGCTGTTCTAGGCTAACCTATGGCTGTACCAAACTTTATCCAGATCCGTTTGGCTTATAAGGCAAGATTGAGTAACATCCATCCGAGTGGAATTTTAAAAGTTTGTGAGAGTTCACAAACTTTTAAAGTTTATAATATTAGTAGGATAAAAGTCAGTTGACTGCCCCATTAATCTCGTGGTCGCAATAGCGAATGTTGAGCATGGGGTTTGATTACCAGGTCAGACAAAGGGTTATTGGGTTTTTCCATTACGAATTCCTTAGTAGAAGCCCGGAGTTTGAAAGTTGGTGGCGTGCCCCCGTGTCTCGGCAAGCACTTAAAACCGTTGATCCTGTGCCTGATCTCTCCCCGGTTGTGTCGGATTGCTGTCCCATCGGACTTTTAAATCTCCGAATATTTATTTATTTATTTATTTACTAAGGGATTCCTAATGGAATAAACTAATACCACTTTGCCCAGGCTGGGAATTGAATCCAGTACCCCATGCTCTTTACTCGCGCTTACAACCACAAGACCAACGATGCAATGACCAATAAAAAGAAGATACCTAACAACATTCTACCTTTTAAATATCGTTTGTCAACTTAAATAGTTCTCTAGTGTGTAGTTATCTTTAAATTCCAACCACTTAATCTACATCTAAATAGTCTAATTGTAACTTCATCTCACAATGAATTCACTTCAATAAATCCTAACTTAGTTAACTATAGAGCTAACGCATCTCGAAGTTAGTCTTTAATTAATTAGTTTTAATAAAATTTGAGAAAGAAATTCACTTATTTTATTTATTGAAAGTGAAAGAACTTTGAGATATTCAAATTATTGTAGTAGCAATGTGTTTTATTGAATTATTTTTCGATCTAAAAATGGTAATTTGATAATTAAGAAATAATTTAAGAGAAGAATTGCATTAAAGTTGTTTAGCGGCAAAATATAATATTTTTACACAAAAAATATGATTACTTGACTGACTTTGTCAGCGTAAGAGCCTGTCCAGATGAGGCGTTTTACGCGCGAGTCAACTCGCGCGTAGGCCCTCTTTACCTAAGGTAACGCGCGAGAGCATCTGGACGGGATGTATGTAGCTCTAGTATCTCGAGTACGCGCGAGTGCTTACGCGCGAGTGGACTCGCGCGTAAAACGCCTCATCTGGACAGGCTCTAAATGTTAGCTATCGCGGTCGTAGAAAGTACCCTATGTCCTTTCTTAGGGTTTAAACTTACTCCATACCAAATTTCATCAAAATCGGATTAGTGGTTTAGTCTTGAAACCTTATTTAATAGCTATTTAATTTCTCTAAAAGTTAAAATTAAACATACGAACATATCATACACAACTGCCTCGTTAGCCTAGCGGTCGTAAGCGCGACTGCTACGCTAGAGGTCATGGGTTTGATTCCTAGGTCAAGCAAAACATAATTAGGTATTTTCTATTAAATTCTCAGTAACAGCTCGGAATTAGGATTTGTGCCCGGTTAATGACAATAGGCTCGCCCCCTATTACATGGGACTTAAAACCGTACGGGCTAACTATGGGTGTACATTAGTACACCTCTGCCTAACCCTTCGGGAAATACAGGCGTGATGGTATGCATCATACATAACATACCAATTATTTATGTTATAGTAGACTATTGTCGCTGACCAAGCTTGAAATAAAATAAAACGCAATATTAGAAATATTTAAAAACGTTCTTCTTTTCACTTTACGGAACCCCAAACCCATTATCACCGCAACCACACTTGACAGTGACAAAATAGAGCTCATACCAAAACGTTTTCAAGACGTACGAGAAAGCCATAAAAATGCATTAAAATCTTAGAATTATACGATTAGTTCCGAGCTGTCCGAGGCTATGGACAGCTCAGAAAACGGGCGTTGGAATTATAACTATATGACCATATATTTATGGTGCATTTTATGAATTAATTTGCATTTGCGATATGGAAGTACCGTTCTGCAAGCCATCACTTGCAAGGCATAAAATGTAGATAGTTTATCGGTGATGACATTAGCATTAACTCTCACTGGAATTTTGTTTTTATAAGTTTTTGCCCGCGATACCATCCGCTTAAATGTCGGCTATTGCAGAATCAGATAAAATCGCGGAATAAAAAGTAGCTTGTATCCTTTCTAGGGGTTTATACTTACCCTGTACTAAATTTCATCAAAATCGGTTCAGTTGTTTAGTCGTAAAGGCTTAACAGATAGACATACAGGGTTACTTTTGCATTTGTAATATTAAAATTGATTTAATAGATCCAATTTTTCATATCTGTCTGATGTTTAGACACACAATCATACATTTTTTTTAAGTGGTTTTTTTTTTTGTAGACGGGAAGTCATCAAATAACTTCCCCCGCCAGTGTCAGACTTTTACTGACTAAAACCCGTCTATGTTCCTTCATGTGCCCTTTGCGTTCCGGGGGCGCGGTATCTCTTTCGAACAACCCGCAGCCCCGTCTTTTAGTGGCTGGGAAACGACTTGGGAATCGAACCCAAGACCCCTACCGTAGCAGTCGCGCTAAGGCTAAAGAGTCAGGCACACAACACAAAAGGTGAGGCGGTGTTTACATAAAACGTTCCTTATTATCCCAACTTCCTCTAAATAATAAGCTACACAATTTTCCTTTTTAGGGAGATCTTCATAAAATTTCTTTAGCCCAATATACAAATTAAGAGGCAAAGATAATAGTACCATTAGGTGCTACCCGTGGTCGGTGAAGACCCTGCTATAATCTTTCTTATCTCATTATACTGAGATCGTATCCACAGAATATGTTTAAGAAGGTCCAGTAATATTACGGATTTTGTTTACGTAAACGACGCATAAGGATAAAAAAGGTAGAAACCGGTAAAGTATGAGGTGCGTTTGCTTACGAAGGTTCCGTATACAAGATTTAACAAAACACACTCTTTGTAAAATTTCAACTCTCTACTTGTTACAGTGCATGAGATACTGAGCTGACAGAGAGACCGACAGACGGCGTAGGCTTAATAATAGGGTCCCTTTAGTACCCTTCGGATAAAGGATTCTAGAAAAAGGAAAAATTGAGCTCCAAGGTTACAGTTTGTAAATTTATTTGTAAAGGAGTTCGTCCGGGGATGTCCATCCAGTAGTCCAAGATTGTTGCCAGATGTACCTACATCTTTTCAGCATGGCTGAAAATTCAGGTTATATATAGAAATATGTAGTTAAGAAGGTATCCATACTTTCTATCTTGAATGCTGAGCCCTTTGTAGATGTATTATTTGCGTATATGCGTTTGTAGGTGCTTTATTTTGTCAATACAAAGAAAAATCAATTGCCACATATACATAATGAAAAGTCATCACTTGAGAACGGCTTTACCAATTTGGCTATTTTTATTGTGTTCGTAACTCATGACAAGGTGTGAATAAAAGAAAATATATACCGGAAATAGATATTTTTGAATGACACACACACATACCATCACGCTTATATTTCCCGAAGAGGTAGGCAGAGGTGTACTCATGAACACCCACAATCTGGTCCGTTTAGATCCCATGTAATATAGGCGAGTCTATTGGGCACAAATCGTAACTCCGAGCTGCTACTAAGAATTTCCTTAGGAATCGAACCTTAGACATCTTTATTGAATGAAAATCTAAAAAAAAAGTGATTTATAGTAAATTGCTTTTATGTTATGCCAGTGTCGAGCATAAATTTTAAGTTGTTCTATTGTTTTTCCTATTGTATGTAATCTTAACGAACCTCGGAGTAACAAATTCATAAAGTTTCTGTTTGCGCCAAAAATTATCAACGAAAACTTTGTGAATTATTAAAATTTCTTCTTAATTGCTTCATTTGTTTGATAATTTGGTGGTTGTTTATAATATTATCAGCTTTGCCAGGATATCAAGTTTTCTTAATGCATTTAATGACAAAATATCTAAATAAATAAATTTGTGGTTCTAGGACCTGATTCCTGTGGAATTTGTTGGAAATAGTCACTGCGGTCCTGGAACGCAAAGGGCATTAAGAGGAACACGGATGGGTTTTAGTCAGTAAGAGTTTGAGATTTCCTTCCTTGAAGAAATAATTCCTAATAATCCTTAAAAAAATTACACTTCTTGTATGACGAAAATATCTGTCAAAACGTGGCATACCCGCTATTTTGAGTCTTGGACGGTTGTAATAAGGATTACATTCTTATGAAACATGTCGAAAAATGCACTAATCGGCGGCCATTTTGTGTCATTTGACATTTCAAGGTGACAGCTATTTATCGTCGGTATGACTCATCTAGTGTTACAGGTCAATGGTTTGAAACCATGAGTTACAACTTCTAGGTAATCTATTGTACGCTTGAATGCATTGTAAAAACTTTTGCGACTATTTTAATAGTCTAAGGGAGTCTGCCTACTACATCGTACCGTACTATGACCGTACTATTAACGTATTAGGCATGGAAAGAAGCATGACAAGATTGCCGTCTCATCGGACTATGAGAGTTAGGGAAGAGGGAGTGCACCTATGTATGCGCATACACTTGTGCACTATAATATATCCTGCGTATAGTTTTTGAAAATTTATCATGCCAAGCGACGGTTTTGGCCGGCGATACAACGGTCTAGTGAGCATAGTATAATAATTTTGAATACAAATAGTATTTTTTTACCCGACACGTTCCTAACACGGTCATAGTATGAAACGTTGACTACATTATCATATTACGACCGTCGCCAGATTCCTTAACGATTTATTTGAACGAGTTTTACTCGTAATATAACCTGAAAGCAATTTATTTTAATGTCTTAATTATGTTATAAAAATCTTCCAACCAATTAGACTAGAAACGGAAATTATTTTCCTGTATGGAAAAGAAAAATGTCTGTCGCAATTAAAAATAATACCTCAGTACCTACTCTCCTATTTTTAATATTTTACTTAATGGCTAGCTTCTACCCGCGGCTTTGTCGCGGTATCAGGTATCAGTTGTTTCTTGCTGCGGGTTGTTCGAAAGAGATACCGCCCCCCCTGAACGCAAAGGGCACAAGAAGGAACATGGATGGGTTTTAGTCAGTAAAAGTCTGACACTCCCTCCCGCCCCGCCCAGGGCGGGGGAAGTCATTTAATGATTTCCCATCGGTAAAACAAAAAAGTGTTCCTTATAACATAGCTGCGTAGCTTTCTAACGGTGAAATATTGTTTGTATTCAGTACATTCAGATACTAAAGATATAAAAGAAAAGATAGAGATTCAGATATTAAATAATAATTTACCCAGAATGTTGTGTATTGTAACATCACGCTACGAGCCACGGGAGCGGAGCAGTAACCAAAGACGTAACTTAACGCGGGCGTAATAAGTCACGAGGTTGAATTCGCTGGCAGTTCACTAGAAATATAATATATTTCTTACTTACCTGGTGAAAACAATTTCTCCATTCATTCGTTCCTTTTCAAAGTGACCTTCAGAGTCGAAGCAAGGTTAAAATCTTAGTTAATTACGGAACCAATTGACTTTCTAAAGAGTCGTTCTGTTTGATTGAAATCGTTAAAGAATTTCCTTGTAGGTTAAGTTGATAGTAAACTGGGCAACTTTTAGTTGGGACACTTTTGTGTTGCTGATTGTGGTATGCGATCATAGTTTGTCTGTTAAAGCATTGCAGTTTCTTACTATCTGTAGGCTATAAAAATATTATTTTCGTGCGGGAATCGAACCCGCGACACGCAGCGTAGCAACCCATAGCTTAGCCACTACGCCAACTGTGTGGTTAAACGGAAATGATGAAGTACTTACATGATTAAGAAAACATTTTGTGTTATGAACTCTGTGATAGGTACATGGAGTCTGTGAAATCCGGCATTGTAAACAAGTTAATACTATTAAGTACTTATTTATCGCCGTACTGGCAAGTGCAGCGTAGGACGACCACCCAGAAGATGGACGGACGATCTGATTAAGACCGCAGAGGATGCTGAATGCAGACTGCTTCCTACCGGTGACCATTTAACATCAGGTGGACCGCGGGCTTGTTTGCCATCAAATAGCATAAAAAAATATTACATCAGAATCAAGATAACAATATAAACCACATACACCATTTCCTAAATCGCCCAACAGTTGCGCCACAAAAAGTCTCCCACTTTAAAACCGTCCTAACAAAAACTTTAACTTGTTTTCTTGACCCTGAACGCTTCACAAACATTAGCGGTCATCCCCGCACAAGGTCAAAGGTGCATTTAATTTTTATGACAATGTTATCGCTTGAACACAGGTAGTTTGTTTAAATGGTCATTTTCCTTGATAGCTCGTTCGGTTTTATTATGATTTGGAAAGTGCGATACGATTTGTGTGGCGATAAGTGTTTGTGGGTGTGTAGATAGCTTTATTTTTGTTTGTATGTGCTTTAATTTGGAGGTATTTATTAGGTAGGTTTATTTCTTTTTTCGGATGACCACGGTAATGTTTTGACAGTCTAGTGGTTAAGGCTGCCTTTCATGCACGAGGTTAGGGTTTGCGAGTGTCCAGAACTGATTACGAACAATTGGCAATGTGACGTTTTTTATATTATAAATACTTTCTAAGTAGGTATAGCAGAGCACTGATATTAGTAAAGAATAACATCGTAGGGAAATGTGGACTTTGTAATAAATAATAAATATAAGTCTGAAATCACCAATTCTCTTCGACAACGAATAGATCAAGCGCAATCAGCAACGGCTTTACGTATTTTTCAAGACACGGGGGTGTCATTACCATCTTCTAACTCCGGGCTGCTATTGCGAAATTGCTACGGAAAATGTTCAATAACACTTTCCTGACTTCTTTTTTAAGGATAGGATGTCATGTAATGACTTCTTCAGCTCTTGTCGGAGCGGAAGGGAGAGTCAGACTCCATTAACGTTCCGTTTTAAAACCTATCCGTGTTCCTCTCAATGCCCTTTGCGATCCAGGGCTTTTTTTTTAGAGATGGGAAATCATCAAATTACCCCCCAAGGGATGGGACGAGAGGGAGTGTCAGACTTTTACTGACTAAAAACCATCTATGTTCCTTCATGTGCCCTTTGCGTTCCGGGGGCGCGGTATCTCTTTCCAACAACCCGCAGCCCCGGCAGGCACTGGCCCTTAGTGGCCCCTTCGGGTGCTGACATCTCTGGCGTTCCAGGGCTGCGGTAACTCTTTCAAAAAACAAATTCCGCAACCCTGGAACAGTTACTTGGCCTAGGAATCAAATCCAGTACCAATCTATACCAGTACTTCACTAAGCGTTTTCAATCTTCTTTTATAATGCACACTGCAAAGGAGTGGAACTCTCTACCTGCGTCTGTATTTCCGAACGCATTCAGCCCTATTCTTTTCAAAGTTAAAGTAACAGGCTTCTTCTGTGTAAGCTCACTCCATCGTAGACTTTGTCTATGTCACCTTTGACTAAGACTAGAGTCAAGAGCTTACCCACATCGAATAAAAAAAGTATATCAGAACATATAGCAATTACGCTTGAGACTACGAGCCCAATGGGCCAGTAAAGAACCAGCAATAATACCTTTATTACCCAAGTCGACCACTCTCTAGCGACCCCTTATATCTCGAGTCTACAATAAGAAAAATAACTTAAAACAATCATGTAATTCTCTGCCTAATCTCTCAAGTGGTGTGAGGAATCCGTCTCGAACAATTGTTCGATTCAATTGAGTATACGACTCGCGTTTGATTGCTTTCCGATTGCACCGCCCTACTTGTTAGGATTTGAGGCTCATTTACACGAGGTCAGTATCTAGTCGGGCGAAAAGCGAGAATGTTAAGCCTTGTACGAAAGACTAGCCAAGCGGTTTTTACACGCATATGTTTGCAAATAAACGGGCAGTAGTAGAGCTATAATAGTAGAACTCTTTGTGAAGGAGGTCGTCCGGGGAAGTACTACCACTATGCCTATGTCTGCCGCCAAGCAGCGTTGCTGTGTTCCGATTTGAAGGGTATGGGTGCCGCTGTAATAATAGGCACATCGGACGTTTTATTGTATCTGAGATGGCAACGCATTTGCAAGGCCTCTGGTGTTGCAGATGTTTATAGGCAGCGGTAACTACTTAACATTAGGTGAGCCTCGCTTAAAATCCAATGATATATAAAAAAAGCAAGAATTAAATTTCAAATGTGATTACCTAAGTGTGTTACAAAACTAGTTAGGAGATTTATCAAACTGTGTAAACATGAAAAATGTTTTTTGTTTGCACACTACCACTATCTTTGAGGAAATCAACGTAAAATATATGTGACACATAATCAAGCCCACGTAAGCTATTGTGATTGGTAGTTGATCAAGCTGTCAATCAATCACAGCCGCTTACGTGTGCTTGGCAATATGTCACATGTCTTTATCTTTCTCTCTCTCTTCAAGAAGCTAAGGGCCAGACGCTGATAAGATTTTTGACATGCAAGTTCCTTTGTTTTTTCGAGAACTCATGGATTACTTCTGCAAAAGCTTCGGGAAAAGCGAAAAATAAAATCCCACGATTTTCCTCCAATTATCTTTGCCCGGGACACGGGGGTAGCTCTGAGCAAAGTCAAAGTTTTTATTTCAATTAGAACATTTACAGGCACTTTTGAATTGTCAAGATGCTATCTAGAAAGTTGAAACTAGAAAAAAGTTGCTTATTTCAAAACGTAGGTGGGTCTCTATGGAGAAGAACGAGTCGAGAAACTCCACGGATACTATGTTTAATTTGGTTTATAAATGTGTTCTTGGAGTCCGAGACATACAAGTACCATAGATAGGTACAGTTTACACGTGTCAACTTGATATATCATTTCGAAAATCACTTTCGACGCGAGAATCTTGACCTGTGTAATTGACCTATAAATATTGAAACATAATTGCATTAAAGGGGAAATCATAAAATTGAAAAGTTTACATTGTAGTTGAGAGTGAACCCAGGATTTAGTTGTTACTAGAATTTAATATTTTTCTCTGTAAGTTTGTTGTACAATGTAATGTAATTGTAATGTGTAAAACCTTGACACTTCTTAAATCTTTGACAAAGTGAAGACATAAGTTATGCCGTATGTGTTATGTTATGTAATGTCATGATGGCCCAATGGTTTAGGCGCCCGCCTCTCATGTACGAGGTTGTGGGTTCGCAACCGGGCACGGGCAAGTACCAATGTGACTTTTTCTAATTCATATGTACTTTTTAAGTTTATCTTGGACATCCCTGACATCAGTAACCATGTCAGAGGCCCTTGAGGCGGTTTAGAAACTCCGACACTAGGGTGTATGGGGTCGTTAGACCTTACTGCCCACAGGATAAAGAAGAAGAAGAAGAGACATAATTATGTTACTATTTATAACTTGCAAAGTTACAAAGGTACCTTAACACAGGGAGATGGGATGAAATCGTGAAATATGCATGGAGTATTTAACAAAAAAATTAAACTTGGAATCGATGAAAGCAGTTCTGCAAGACATCAAATACAAAAAACAAAATTTAAAATTTACATCTTTTGCATCTTTTTTTAGCTTGACCCTTAGAGCACTTTATTCTGTTTAATTAAGTAAATGCATAATATTTTTCTGCCAACACCAATTAACTGCGTGAATTTTTGCAAACATCAATAAAAAAAGCCTTCACTAGTTTTTCAATTTGCGTTGAAAAATATATTCATCTGTTTTTATTTAAAAAATTCCATAGAATTCGTCATCAAAGAAATAAAAATTAAATTAGCACTCACTTATTCTTTGAACTATTTTTTAAAGAAAACCGTTTTTCTTTGGATTTCATTAATTGCTGGAAATTAATTATGTTTCTAGCAGCGAATCTTTAATTAAGTCGTCCTAGTAATAAAACAGTCCTGTTGGTTAATTTAGAGACATTTTTTATCCTTATTACTAGTTTATGACCCCGGCTTCGTTCGATGAGCCTTACGGATCTCAATTTCTTTCAGGATAAAATATAGCCTTAAACACGCTATGATAACGTAGTCTCCTTTTAAACAATTTACAAAATCGAACTAATAATTAGCGTGTTATTTTTGTGTTGTGCGTCGCTTTCGCGAGAAAAAATGGTTTTTCTTTCTTTCTTTATTGTAAGTCTAATTAAGTCTTCATTGCTCCAATCTTCTGTGCTGTGCCTGATAGGGTACACGATTATTCAATTTACAAATGTTTACTTACCACCAACGTATGTGCGTTGTGGATTGCAATACATGATTGAGTATTGAGTAAGACTGCCTCGTTAGCGACTGCTATGCTAGAAGTCTTGGGATAATGGTCCAAAGTGGTATTGGATTTTCTATGATATTCTTAGTAGCAGTTCGGAGTTAGATTTATTCCCGGCTAGTGGCAATATGCTCGCCCCCTATTACATGTACTCGTAACCTAAACATACCCGCAAACTGTGAGTATACATTAACACACTTCTGCCTAACCCATCGGGGAATACAGGCGTGATGGTATGTATCGAGTAAGCTATTGATCGAAGGTCATGGAAACCTTGAAGGCGGTACTAGCTACCTCATAGCGACCCTGTACAAACAAATGCCTTATCAATATTGACATACACTATATTTGCTGCTATATTTAGAACATTGGACATTTCCGCGGCAGCGGCGACGAATGGTTGGAAATATAATCGAACCTACCTATATGTATACTATTTTTTTACGGATGGGATATCATCAAATGACTTCTCCCGCCCTGGGCGGAGCGGGAGGGAATGTCAGACTTTTTCTGACTATATCCCATCCATGTTCCTTCTTGTGCCCTTTGCGTTCCAGGAGCGCGGTAGCTTTTTCGAACAACCCGCAGCCATATGTACTCGTATACTAATGTTATAAATCTGGAGAGTTTTTTTGTTGATTTGATTAAACCTAATAATTTCTGGAACTGCCAGTCGGATTGGAAGAAATCTTTTTGTAAATGATAGCCAGATCTATGAAGAATAGTATAGGTTACATAACATCACGCTGCGACTCACGGAAGCGGAGCAGTACCCCAAAACGTAACATAACGCGGGTGAAAAAAAATAACACGAACAACGTCACGGGTAGCTAGAATGAAATACAGCGTATTACGTGATCAACATTTTACTCATGAGTTGAAAATGAAAATACGATGCAAATTGGACGGTATTTGCATCTCAAAAGGTGTCATAATCAAACGATAACTGCATGCATAATGCTTGATGGCAAATCTAAAATGATTTTCTCGCAAATAAGCTCAATTTTTTTTTATACCACTGTGGGTGGCAAGCAAGCTAACGGTCCGCCTGATGTTAAGCGGTCCTTCGATTTAATTTTTCGTATCGATGATACATCATTATATTTGATATATTATCCCACGGGAATGTATATTTTTCCGGGATAAAAAGTATCCTATGTGTTATTCCACACTACAATCTATCTCAGTGCCAATTTTCATCCAGATCTATTCAGCCGTTTGAGCGCGAAAAACATCCATCCATCTATCCATTTCACAAATTTTCGCATAATATATAATACTAGCTTTTGCCAGCGACTTCATCCACGTGGATTAATAGTTCCGGTTCCCGGGGGATTTCCGGGATGAAAACTATCCTATGTTCTTTCTCGGGTCCCAGACTATATTTGTACCAAATTTCATTGAAATCAGTTCAGTGGTTTAGGCGTGAAGAAGAGATAGACAGACAGAATTACTTTCGCATTTTTAATATTAGTAAAGATTAGTAGGATATTCTGATAAACTCTGAAATCGCCAATCCACCTTGAGCAAGCGTGGTGATCAATGCTCTTTCTCTGTATGAGAAGAAGTCCTTGCCCTGTAGTGGGACACGAAAGGGCTGGTACTATTATTACTACTAGCTTAAATAATTCAAAGTGAAACGTAATTCAATATCTTGTACGAGATTTACAAATCGAATTGGAACGTGCAGTCTCTACAATCCCCTTAATACCTTACATACCAACAACTCGCAATAATTTCGTTTGAACTTTTCTGAAAACAAATACAAAAATATACCTTTTGCAGCCAGTTCCAGCGTTGCATTCTAGCTATCAGATTATTTACGACGTCTACCTTAGTAGGAGCTCGGATATATTCACGCTGGGAGGGAAAGGAATGTTTGTGCAAAGAATCAAAGAATCACATAGAAGCGAAAGTCATTTGTTTTATTTTTTGTACGAAGAAGTAGAGCTTTTTGTGAGGGAGTACCTATGGTACCTATCATACCTGTTTCTGCCGCATAGCAGCGTGGCTGTGTTCCGATTAGAAGGGCACCTATGTGTGTCTGTGTAATTCTATAGTTACACCTGTATTAATTATTATTTCTTTATTTCATGTGCCTGTGCACATGAGACGCTTCAACTTTGTTTCTAGCGTGGCAACGCAACTGCAAGACCTCTTATATTACAGATTTTTATAGGAACAAGTTACCACTTAATATCAGATAGGCTATCGTCGGCTTGCTTGCCATCCAATGACATAGAAAATAAATCACCTATCGCTTCTTACACTTGCTTCTTTCTTCTTCTTTTTTTTTTTTTTTGGCTTCTTTCACATAAGTCAATATCAATTTGAATAGAATTGATTCTCAATGCCTACACAGCCGTTTGTACCGGTCTAAGCTGCTAAGCCAATGTATTCTGAAAAATCTCTCTTGATGAACTTAGGTGAGATAAACTCGAAGTCAGTTATCATCACACGATGCTACAGACTTACAAGTCACGTCAAAATCACTTTACCTAAAATCGAAGGAGACTTTTCCATAATAGTCTGACGTGTAGTTTTTGACGGGCCTGTTGGTCTAGTGGTTAGCGGCCCTGACTGCTAAGCCGGAGGTCGTGGGTTCGATTCCCACCCAGGACAAACTTTGTGTGATGAGCATGATTGTTTGTTCTGTGTCTGGGTGTGATTTATCTATAATATGTATGTATTTATAAATTGTATAAGTATGTATATCAGTTGTCTGGTTACCATAACACAAGCTCTGCTTAGCTTGGGATCAGATAGCCGTGTGTGAGTTGTCCCAAGATATTTATTTATTTATTTTATTTTATTTTAGTCTGGCTGGACAGAGTCGGCCGGTCCTACTAACCATGTAGGTAGGCATATAGAATCCATTATGGCAAGACCGTCACTTCTATTTTATATTTATTCTATAACCTGTAATAACACATTCGCTGCGGTTGGGGGTAGAAAAGGCCCGTATCATTATGTAACTGCGGCGCTGCAGTGAAAATCCGATTTTCTTGAACTGTGCAGAGTTTAGAAGGTGTATGATTATCATAGAGGCTTGGTGTTTACAATAATATAGTAATCCTACTTGTATAGGTACTATTATAAAAGTAAAAGGTTTGTGAGAATGAATTTTTTTTTAATTTTTTTTTAATTTTTTTTTATAGACGGGAAATCATCAAATAACTTCCCCCGTCCTGGGCGGGGCGGGAGGGAGTGTCAGACTTTTACTGACTAAAACCCGTCTATGTTCCTTTCATGTGCCCTTTGCGTTCCAGGGGCGCGGTATCTCTTTCGAACAACCCGCAGTGTGAGAATGAATGGATGTATGTTTGTAACTCTTTCACGCTTAAATCGCTGAACCGATCTGGATGGAATTTGGCACCGAGATAGATTGTAGTGTAGAATAACACATACGAGTAGGATACTTTTTATCCCGAAAAAATGTTCGGTTTCCGTGGGATAATATATCAAGTTTGGCGCGGACAAAATCGCAGGCAGAAGCTAGTACTATAAAAGTAAAAAAAAAGCATGGATTATTGTTTGTTATTCTTTCACGCTTAAACGGCTGAACAGAATTAGATGAAATTTGACACACATATACACGTACATATTGATCTAATTTAACACATAGAATTTAATCTGTCCCGTTTTTGTGTTCTTAATTGTAAGTTATTTTTCTTTTTAATTTTACCCAACTCTAGGAATTGCTACTGTATCGTGGTTGTTTTTAAACATATACCTAAACTCACATACAACCAACCAATTATTAAGTCTACACAGACGAGGTCGCAAAAAGCAAATAATAAAAAAAATTCAATACGAAACTTCTACCTAGATATATTCAGACAAACATGATCGGTATCAATAACAGAATATTTCAACTGAAAACGTTCAAGTATGTTCAATCAGTTTCGAAACATGGAATTTTGCATTCAATAATTCGTTTGAGAGCAGTAAACAAAGCAATCACGTCTGTATTATGAGCTGAATATTTTCGTTCAATGCAATACAATACAATCTGCTTGTGGTATTTTACGTAAACATTGTGTGACTCGTCAGATAATGTGGGTGTTGACATTACATATCAATTGACAAACTTTTTATGAGCTGTCAAAATGCGATTGAGGCTATAGACTTTTTTTTTTATAGACGGGAAATCATCAAATAACTTCCCCCGCCCTGGGCGGGGCGGGAGGGAGTGTCAGTTTTTTACTGACTAAAACCCATCTATGTTCCTTCATGTGCCCTTTGCGTTCCGGGGGCGCGGTATCTCTTTCGAACAACCCGCAGCCCCGGAACAACCCGCAGCCCCGGAACAACCCGCAGCCCCGGGGGGGCTATAGGCTGTCCGCACGCGACCGATTTTTGACAGATAGCGATAAGAAATCGGTCTAAAATCGGTGACCGATATTTTTGTCGATGACAATAGAATATATGAATTCTAATATACCAACGCACATGTCCAATTAAAAAGCGGTCTCAGAAAACTATGGATCTATTGAATCGGTCCGATAATCGGTCCTACAAAAAGTCGGTCGTGGATGGACAGGGCTGAGATTTTATTTATGTAAGACTAGCTTCTACCCGCGTTTTCTTCCGAGTGGATAATTTCACCCGCCGCCGATTTTTATCCCTACCGAATTTCAGCGAAATAATTAAATCCTTACTAATATTATAAATGCGAAAGTAACTCTGTCTGTCTGTCTGTCTGTCTCTTCTCCACGCGGACGAAGTCGCGGGCAAAATCTAGTCATTTATAAAGTAATAGCTATATTGATAAAAAAAACATCCTCAAATCAAAAATTAAATTCAAACTTTTTTTTTTTTTTTTTACCTTTTTTTGACGTTTCTCCACACTAGTTTCTTATTTTCTTTTGTATAGGGGTGGGGTGCGTTTAGAAACACAATATATACTCACAAACAACCAGACCTGGAACAACTACCTGTAGGCCATAGAAATATTTGTAACACCTTGCTTTAATCGACACACTCTGATGATTATTATACCAGACACATTATTTCACAATTTAAATAAGTAGATCTTGTCATATTAACATGACAAGGGTCGCATAGCAGTCTATTATGTTAATCTCTAGTATTAGAAGGGTTGACAGCTCACCTTAAGTACACTTCACCTAAATTCACTCAGAGAGATTGTAACAGAATACACCATCCGATGATCTTTTAGCTAGTTTAGTACCTATACAGGGATACTTTTCATACACCATCCAAATTTTAAAATCGAGGTCTTTTAATTACATTATTTTCATAAAAAAATGGCACGCGTTCGCACTTGATTAGGTCACGGTCAAGTAAACAAAAAGCCGCCGGCGCATGGCCGGCCGGGGGTCGTGCGACGTGTGAGGGTGGGGAGCGCAGTGCGTGCTGTTTGTGTGCGTTCCCGAATTTTGAGGTAAGCGCGTGTGCAGTCAAGTTCAATAACCTATTGTTGCAAAATAACCCTGTATAATACTAGTAAAAATAAAGAAAAACAAATGGTTTGTTTAAATTAATTGATTTGATTTGGTTGGCGCAGTGGTTGAGCGATCAACTGCTGCGCTGCGTGTCGCAGGTTCGATTACCACACGGACCAATATTAGTATGGTTTTCAGGTTAACGTTCCGGATTTGGCTGTTTGTGTATGTGAGTTTATATGTTTTTAAACGCACCCACGATACAGAAGAAACTTCCTAGAGCAGGCATTCCTAGACACCGTTTTTAAAAGTAAAAAAGAAAGATATCACCTAAATTAACTATACCATCACGCCTGTATTCCCCGAAGGGTTAGGCAGAGGTGTACCAATGTACACCCACAGTTCGCCGGTATATTTAGGTCCCATGTAATAGGGGGCGAGCCTATTGCCATTAATCGGGTACAAATCCAACTCCGAGCTGCTACTGAGAATTTCATAGAAAAACCCAATAACACTTTTTGCTCGACCTGGGAATCGAACCCAGGACCTCTAGCGTAGCAGTCGTGCTTAGGACCACTAGGCTAACGAGGCTAAATTAAGTAATAGAGATTATTACAAAAGAGACCGACTGTAGCTTTTGCCTACTCCTATCGGAAAATGCCTGAGTATTATGTATGTATGTGTGCATGTATATACATGGACACACATAGTAACTCGGCCCAAAATACATTTTGATGAAGATATGAAATTCCTTATCTGTTCTGTTGATCCGTTTGTAAGCCACCCTTAATACTTAGTTATTTCCCATCTTGTAATACTATTTATAGAGTTACCAACAATTTGATGGACAGCTAATAATGATTATGGGTTTTGTACACTCGAGCAAGTTATTTGGTATCTGGGACCCTCCTTCTGCGAAGAGGTGATGGCTGGAACGGGAGAAGTGGGGTACTGCCTCCCATCCCACCCGCAGTATAATAACCAATATATAAAAACAATATACAAAACAATAATTAAATAAAATAGCAAACTTGACAACAACTAAAAAATGATTAAAAACGCCCCTGCTCATGGCAGGGAGTGGAGACCAGAAAATTGAAAAAAAAAAAACCCACCCGCAGTGGTCACACCAGTGGTCCCCATGGCGCAAAACAAAGTCAGCAGTGGCCTTTAGACTATAAAGGCAGATTTAGACAGGGTCAGTGCACAAGTCAGTTATCGGCGCCAGTGCCCGCGCCTAGACTGACTTCTAAATATTAATGTGCGAATTTACAAGTCAGCGCTGACTTCCCGCCACTGTACTGACTTGAAATCAATTTATACGGGGTTTTTTTCGGGTCAGCGCTGATTTTTCTCAATTTCGGCGCCAGTCACTGACCTTGTCTAAATCTGCCTTAAGGGCCGCCGCAGACTGACGTCGCCGCATGGCACACGGCAAAGAAAAACATTTTATATCTGACTAAGTTATTTTTATCCTTATTTCAATGAGTTTAGAATGTACACAGATAATTCGCTAGTGTGTTTAGGTCCCATGTAATAGTGGGCCTAAGTAAGCCTATTGCCATTTATGGGGCACAAATCCTGCTGTGGCACAACTCCGAACTGCTACTAAGAATGTAATAGAAAAACCCAATAACACTTCTTCCTCGACCTGGGAATCGAACCCAAGACTTCTAGCGTAGCAGTTGCGCTTGGGACCACTGGGCTTACGAAGCAGTTAACGAGTGAAGTTTTTAGTTTTGATGGGTTTGCTTTTGACTCCAATCTAGGTCAGTGACAGAAGCCTACACCTAGTGTCATAGAATATATTTTGTGCCATACTTTATTTCTACGTGGCAGATGGGTAAACGCTAGTAATTTAATAAAAACACAGAAAACACGCATAATAATGAATTTTATTTTTCTAATACATACAATTCTTACATTTATTATTTACATTAGTTTATTGCTAATTATCCTTGTTATAATTAATACCCGTGACATGGAATGTTACGGTCATTGCTCATTATAACAATACCACTCCCAATGAAGAAATTATCTGTTGCCTGCCAGCGAGCTGCCCGCAAGTCGTCACCTTTTTATCTTGTCACTACAAAATAGATTTTAACGCTCTCCATTTAAAGCTCAAATTTGAATGGCAAATTTGCTGTGTTTCGGAGTCGTGCTGTTGTAATGAGCAATGACTTTAAAACAATACAATATTATGATCGACATTGTGCTGTTGCAATTTTTATTGATTAAATTAAAAATGAACTAAAATATAACACAAAATAGAGTTGAAATTTTCATAATTGCGAGCTAGATAATAAATTCCACTCTTAATAATTTCTTGCACACTATTTTCAACTCTATTCTCGATGAATTTTAAGTTAATTATTAATTAATAAATTAAAACTGATCGATTTTATTGCTAGTATATTCGCGCCGACTTTTGGTATTATTTACATTTTAGTGGTGTACGATGATTATGAATTGATGTTACATAGTTTTGATAATTCTATCAAAACTTTAAAAAATCATGAATTGATTTTATTAAATAATTCTTTGTTATGATATATATCATATTATAAAGTGTGATTTAATTAAAACTATAAAAACGAAGTTTTGTTAGGTAATTAATTTAAAATCTTGTCTTACAATTGCGTGTGATTCTCGATGGTATAAGCAGAGGTGTATATTAATAACACTCATATTACCAGTTTTGTATTTTTATTCTTAAACAAATATAAATTATTTAAAAAAAACCCAAGTATCAAAATCATCATACACCATCTCAACACCTACTTAACATCAATTTAATCTCAAAATTTACATATACTACTTGAATGTA
This sequence comes from Caradrina clavipalpis, assembly GCA_932526535.1. Taxonomy (NCBI): domain Eukaryota; kingdom Metazoa; phylum Arthropoda; class Insecta; order Lepidoptera; family Noctuidae; genus Caradrina; species Caradrina clavipalpis. The sequence continues at coordinate 9,681,725 of OW052110.1, forward strand.
GTGTACATACATAGATCACAAAATAGGGGTCTATAATAACACTCGAGGTACTATGTACAAGGAACGTCAAGCCATCGATCTAATAATTATTATTTAGTATTATTAATAATAATTATTTTTTATTAATAATTTATTTTGGCACATTATTGCCGCATTAAAGATATGTTACATTTTTCAAATTCACATTTTATGTCAATTTTGTATTTTTAAAGGGTGATTTTTAATAATGTTAAGTGATGTATCTTTTGGATATAAAAATACAAAATAAATTATACTTATTTAGAGTTACAATTCGATTACAGAGTTCTTTTAAAATAATACAAATTAAAGAATTGATTTTGACTTTGACTAAAATAATATAGAGTATAAATAGTATAGTCAACAGAAAATATAATACATTTTATATAAAACGCTGAATCCACCCTTCAAAATACTTTTTTTCAAATCTAGAACATACAAACATTAAAATATTACAATTCATTCATTTTATTGTAATTATTCACATTTACATTTATACCATTGTAATAAATACTATTCTTATTAACTATTACAATATTATATGTTTTATAATTGCTCGATTTTAATAACACTCATTTATAATCACACTTATTAAAATAAAAATACATTTTGATTTTTATATTGTCTATTTTTGTTGTACTTTTGTATTTACAATTTGAATATGATTTTTTAAAGCTTTTTGTGCTTTGGATATAAAAAAATAAATAATAATTATATAAGTTTTGACTTGATGGTTGACGAGTTTGACCTTGAAACTTTTTTTAGAGATCCGTACCCAATGGGACCAAACGGAGCTCTATTGGTTTCGCTTATCAATCTGTCAGTCTGTATATCCTTAAATCGCAGGGTTGTCACTTCTGTACCGTAATAGGTATACACTTAAAACTTTTATAGTGTTACAATATAGTTAAGGGTTATTACGGCCGGTATAATAACAAATAATAACAATATAATGATGATAATAAAAGTACCAATGTAGTTTTTTCTAATTCATATGTACTTTCTAAGTTTATCTTGGACATCACTGACATCGGTAACCATGTCAAAGGCCATTGAGGCGGTTTAGAAACTCTGCCACTAGGGTGTGTAAAGTCGCTAGACCTTACTGCCCACACGATAAAGAAGCTAATACAATAAAGTTACAAATTGGGTAGATGACACCACTAATCAATTGACGTACTTTTTATGAGCTGTCAAAACGCCATTCCTCTATAGATTTTCTATGACAATACTCAACTATGACGTCACTTTTTTGTCATCTCAATTCTCTAACTATTTATTGATTTCAAAGCAACTAAAAATCGATTTTTATAGTTATATAAAAAATCATCGGGTTTTTAGTGCTAAAATTAAATGTTTTTTTGTGAAGTTGTTTCTTGAAATTATTGGTTAGTGGTGTCATCTATCCAATTGAAGGGGTTTCCTATACAAGACACTTTTTTACACACACGCAGTGTTCAGTGTTGTACCGTGATACGGAACTATTTACGGAACGGCTCCATTTGCATGAAAGATCGACTCTTTATATACCGGTTGTTAAAATATGCTTTCTCAAATCTTTTATTTTAACTCCATATCTACCCATTGCTGAGTAAAGTCGTCCATTTTTAGGGTTTCGCACCTCGAAAGGAAAAAGGGAACCCTTATAGGATCACTTCGTTGTCCGTTTGTCTGTCTGTCCGTCTGTCAAGAGCCTTTTTCTCAGGAACGCGTGGAGCTATCAAACTTGGAGTTTATATCAAATACTCAGGTCTACTGTCCCTTAGAGCCGTTTATGCCGCAAATTTCCGCAAATTTTCGACACTCGCAAGGGAATCAAAACCTACAGGGTATATCCCGTGAACTCAGAATCTTGAAATTTAGTACGAAGCAACGTCTTAAAGGCTTTAAGACGTTGCTTCGTACTAAATTTCAAGATTTCAATTTTTCCTTTATTTGTGCTTTAAGTTAAAGCACAAATAAAGGAAAAATTGCGAAAACCGTAATTTTTTAGTTACATCATAATAATAAAATTATTTTTGTACGGAACACTCGGTGCGAGAGTCCGACTCGCACTTGGCCAGTATTTTTTCTACTCACACAATAGTAACGTAAGGCCGTTTTCACATTAGGACGTTAGCAGTGCGACAGTAGTGCGGTAGAAGTACATTCCTTCACATTACAAGAACAGATCAAAGTTTAGGTCAGTATGGCGCACTTCATTTTAAAAATAGATGCTGTGGGCGACTGCCCTTCTGTTTTTTTATTATGACATTCTGACGGGGCGACAGTCGCACGACAGCCGCGCTGCTAAAGTCGCCTAAATGTGAAAGCGGCCTAACAGAGTAAATTCGTCTTTAGTGAGTGGCGTGGTCGATTCTCCGCAGTGAACTCTATAATAATACGTTGGCTAGTGGCTAGGTGTAATTTACAAGTGATTTAGGCAAGCTGTGCCCATTATTATGGCCAACTGGCATATAAAAATGCTGAGCTATAACGTGAAAATAATAATATACCTACTCATAATTATATTAAAAATCAAGGGCCTGAATTATGGGGTTGTATTTTATTTTCTGTGTCGTTATCGGTGTGTTAAAATATAATGTTATAATTTCTATAGTAATTTAGTATTGTTTTTTTAGAAATATAAAAATCAATTGCCCGTGACCGATTTGTTTTTTTTTTGTTACTGGGGTGATTAAGGAAAAAGAAAAGTAGGAAAAAAAATATGGTTGTACAAATATTACCGGGACATCAACTAAGAAACTGTAATAAAAAAATAAAGTTTATTTGTATGTTTGTCCTCTATGCAATCCTAAAACATTCTATAAATTGTGATAAAATTTTACAGAGAGAGGTACAAAGGAAAAAATTTTTTTAATACCAGGAAGTACTAAATTCCACAAGAGTGAAGTTACGGGCGGCTGCCAGTAATAAATACAAACGATTATTTAAACAGTCAACAGCCAAATCATACGAGCTGTTAAGATTGGCTAACGAAAAAAAAAACAACCAATCAAAAAAAAAATATCAAAAGGAAAGAGATTTAAAAAAGACTACACGTTTTAAAACTCTTTTAAAACTCAAACAAAGCACACGTCAGATTTGGCTTGTAGCGGAGCGCTTATCTGCTACGACAGCGTAGCTCTCGTAGCCCGCGTAGCAGGCAGCTACGACGTAGCGACAGTTGAAAATTTTTAGCCCGTGTATTTTGTTTCGAAACTGGCTTTTATAATAAAAGCTAAAAAGTTTGTTTGTTTGTTTTTGAAAGCGCTAATCTCCTGTACTTGTCTGATTTTGAAAATTCTAACGCTAATGTGAAGCTACGTTATTACTGAGGTAAAAAAAATGTACGGATTCGCGGACACAAAATAGTTTTATGATAAAAATGAAATGGATGACGTAACCAGCTTATAACTGCCTGGAAATTAAAATCTAGGTACATAGAATAGGTATTAGTTTAATGTATTTAATCGGCCTACCGGGCTTGGTATGCGCGGTTTGGTTTCAGCCTAAAGTGCTTTTTAATTCGACTTAAATTCTCATCTAAATAGGCTTTCCCTGCTATTTTTATGTAGTTACCATTTCTGTGAACAAAAGACCAGTGAAATATTTGAAGCACTGGTAGGTTTTGCACTTTCAAATTGTTGGTCCTTTGATTTTTATTTTGATATATAATAGTACCTATTGCTGCGCTCGCATTGGTCGTAGCGTGATATTCTATACTACGGCCATGATGTGGCCCTTGAATGGATTTATAACAGCCCGCGTAACTATCAACATCTGATATGACACCTAACATAAGTAAAATACATACATACAATCACGCCTATATTCCCCGAAGGGTAAGGCAGAGGTGTACCAATGTACACCCACAGTTCGCCGGTATATTTTTAGGTCCCGCCATGGGGGCGAGCCTATTGCCGTTAACCGGGCACAAATCCAAACTCCGAGCTGCTACTGAGAATTTCATAGAAAAACCCAATAACACTTTTTGCTCGACCTGGGAATCGAACTCAAGACCTCTAGCGTAGCAGTCGCGTTTATGACCACTAGGCCAACGAGGCAGACATAAGTAAAATATTACAACAAAATAATTGTCAGAAATTACATTGATTGCATCTATTAATACAATCAATGTTATGTAATGTTAATGTTCTAACAATGCTTATGTCGCTTGATGCTCTGTGTTTTATCCTCTTTTTAATAAGAAACAACATTTCATAATATCTTTGATTGTTTTGCACAAATTTTGGCCCGCCGAAAATTTCTATGTCGACCGTTTAGCCCGACTGTTAAAAATGTTGAGTACCCTTGTTGTATACGTATACCTTCCTCTTCAATCACTCCATCTATTGATAAAAACTGCATCAAAATCCGTTGCGTAGTTTATTTATCTAAGCGTACAAAGGGACAGATGGCGAAAAACGACTTTGTTATATACCATGTAGAGATTTAAAGTACCACAAACCCTAAAAAAGGCAACACCTTTCATCCGAAAAAAAAAACAAATGACAGCCGGAAATTTTAAATTGCAGATTTTCTCAGATTCTTCTCCACCACAAAGAGGTTCCTTGATTGCTACCGATTATTCCCGAACAATTGGAAGTACTTTACCTAAATAAACACAACTGTGACCGTCAAAGGGTTAACAATAAACCCTTCTAATCTTAGAACGGGTTTTATTTCAATTTCGTCCCTTAAAAGGGTTGTTTTTACAACTTGTCTTTTTTGTACCTTTTTGGTGACAGAAATGAGTTAAGTTTTGTTAGTTAAATGAAGGTTTTTATTCTGTTTATTCAGTAGTGTGATTCTCTAAAATGCAAACTCGAAAACGAGTCTCACTAAAGTGATCGCGCTCACTTCGATAACGAATCAACGTGTCATTGGTTTAGTATTCGTTCGCCGTGGTGACGTCACCGGCGTGATCGTGTTTAACAGAATACCATTTTGTAATCTCACTGCGGATTCAGCTTTCGAATTACGAAGTGAGGCTTAGAGAATCGCACTGCTGGTTTAAAGAAATACTTGTATTTGATAAAAAAAAATGGTTTTATTCAATCGCAGTTACTGATTGACTTCAATCAATTCGAGGATTATACTGCGTGACTTAGGGTTAGTGTAAACAGATTAAACTGTTTAGTCGACCATGAACTGAAACGTATCATGAATAGAGTTGAAAATTGAACTCAAGAAATTATTTCGGGTGACATCTTGCAATCAATTACGCAGATTTCGCCTCCATTTCTGTTGAATTTTAATTTATTCTGTCTCTTATCATCAGTCCGCTTTTCCACACAGTTATAGTATTTGCATAAACATACACACACAATTATACAACTATTACATCATAAAGACGAAAGATTTGTTTGTATCAAATAGGCTCCAAAACAACTAGACCAATAATCCCAAAACATATTAAACAAATGCCTACTGCCTTACTGTTTAAAATACACTTAAAAAAATATCTCATAGCCAAATGCTATTATACCATATCAGAATTTTTAAATGACCGCAATTAATTAAATGGATGCCTATAATTACGACATTGTTCACAATTTGACCCTCAATAACAGTAGATTTAATGTTGTGTTGTTGATATAATGTTGTTGTTTAATATTGTGTTTTTTCTCTTTTCTACTTTATTGTCTTTAATTTTATAGTGTGTAACTGTGTAGTATAGACTCAATTTGTATGATGGTTTATTCTAAACCTAAAATATTTTGTTTTGTACGCCATTATATGGCAAAACATGCAGATCTAACTGTTATTTTAAGACCTTGCACAAATTATTTGATGTATACTCATGTTTTACAATAAATACATATTCTATTCTATTCTATTCAATTTTAACCATGTTTTCACTAATAGACAGCTACATTATTCCTGAGTAACATATGCTATATAGCATCACGATACGACCCACGGGAGCGGAGCAGTAATCAACAACGTAACTAAATGCGGGTGAAGTCGCGGGCAGTTGGCTAGTTGGAAATAAATCCATTCAACACAAATGTTCAAAATTATACAACACAAAAAATATTATCAGTACTGGCTAAACATACCGGCGAACTGTGGATGTACATTGGTACACCTCTGCCTAACCCTTCAGGGAATACAGGCGTGATGGTAAAAAAGTACACCATCATAATATTGTACGCAAATATACAGAACCATTGGAGCATTCTTATTGGTCCGGAAACGTGTCGGATGCCAGACGGAACCGGCGGGCGAAGTGCTACTAAGGAAACATTGAATATTTCGTTTGCTTTTCCAAAATGCAACGCGATAAATTCTTGTGTGTACTGTACTATAAATTGTGAAGAATATTTTTCTTATTTCCAGAATGATTTCCTCAGGCAAATTTTCACAGAATATTTCACAATTGTTATTGTGTACTTAGGTGCGTATTATTAACAGGACATACACACATAAACTCATGCTTTTTTTCTAATGGGGAAAGGCAGAAACCACAGTAAGCCACTTTCTACGATCCTTACATACTCCTTTCGCCTCGTTCACGTTCATACAAGCACACCGGTTACGAGTACTGCGCACCCGACCTTTCTGAAGACCTGCACCAGTAAGGTTAAGGTTATTGTTCCTTATTTATTTAGTCCAAACTAATCCCAATACTCAGAGATCTATCAATCATTACCGTTAATTGACAAGTGAAAATTGGAAGGCTATCAGTAAAAAATATGACAGAATGAAAGCATTACATACAGGCATATGATTATGCCAAATACTTTGCAAGAAACAAACATTTTGGTCAATTTTCCTAAGAAAACATTTCACATATCACAAACTAATCGAAACTTTTAGGGACGACTCAATCAGTAAAAAAATTACATTGTTTGTTGCTAAGACGAGATCGCGACTAGGTTTTGAAAGTTTTTATATAAACACATACCTAGGTACCACGCCTGTATTCCCCGAAGGGTTGGGCAGACGTGTACAGTCCGGCGGTATGTTTAAGGTCCCATATAATAAAGTTTTTAGTTAGTAAAAATAGCATTCAGAAACCTTCCACGCCATTCAACCACCGTTTATCAATAAATAATAAATTATTAATAGAAGCATTGTGACCTCAGCTATGGTCCTATTCCTATAATAGAAAATAGTCGACGATGTGCAGTCGAGTGGCTCGCGGGGAATTTTCATTATAGCACTCAACCAGACTATTAATTTAACAGCACGGTGTCACGGTTGATTAATATGACGACGGAATTAAAATTATAATACCTTCCTCAAGCGGTAAATGGCGGTAAATTAATTTTAAAGATATCCTGTAGATGCTTTTAAGTGTATTTTAAATTATAATTATACTAAGGAGTATAACGGGTAACACTTAACGAAGCTTACAGCCGTATTTCTGCCGCAATAAGCGTTGATGTGTACCGGTTTGAAGGGTATGAGTGCCCGTGTAATTACGGGCACATGTGGCGTTTCAACTTCTTTTTTCTGCGAAGGCAATGACTTTGCAGGCGGTTTGGTATTGCAGATTTTTATAGACAGCGGTGACCACTTAACATTAGATGGACCGTCGGCTTGTTTGCCAAGCACAACATAACACAAAATAACATTTAAAAAAAATTGGCATCAATGGAGACCCCTGACAGACAAGTTGAACGCTGCGCGTTGCCAGTTTGTCTCAACACGTTACATTAGGATGTCGATGATCGACAGAATAAGACGCGCCGGGCGTCGGGAGTCGCAGAGTGATTTCCGGCCTGGGCCGCGGGCCTGCGAATGACGGATGCCGAGAGTTGGGTGGCTCGCCATCCGATTCGAACCAGGCCCGGCCCAGGACTCGGAGGCGCGTGGTGTTCCACGCGCGCCTCATAGAGATGTCAGCATAATAGACGGTACTCACTAGGGTAAGTGCCTGCTAGTGTTGCGAAATTTGTTCGAAAGAGCTACCGCGGCCCTGGAATGCAAAGGGCAATGGGAGGAATACGGGTGTGTTTTAGTAAGTAAGAGTCTGGCTCTCCCTTCTGCTTCGTCGTCAGAAGAAGTCGTGATTCCCCATCCTTAAAAAAAAGGATGTCGGTGAAGCGAACCCACAACTTATGCCCCTTCCAAAAATCGCTCAACGTGATCAAAGAAGATCTTACTTCAAAAAAAAGTAAGCTATTCAAATAATAGAACTTAGATCACTGTATAAATCCTAAATACCTACTTCATTTCCCAATATCAACTACAGCTGACCGTGACATAATACATTACGCAAGGAGGTCCAAAGGTCGTTCCAATAAAGCCACCTACTAAATATTTCGTGAAGGTATTTCATGACATAGTCTGTGAAAACTAGTGTTGGCAAGAGTTCCGTTATTTCGGGATTTTTCTTTTCTATGATTAGAAAGTTGTGGCGGTCCAGTCGAAGACGACCGCATTAATTAAGGCTGATTAAGACCGCAGGAAGACGCTGTATGCAGGCCGCTACCAACCGGTCTTTTTGGAAGTCTATGGGGGCGGACTATGAACTATGTCTAGCAATTGACGTCCTGCGGCTGATATGATGACGATGATGGCCCTGTGATTGAGGCACCCATTTCTCATGCACAAGGCTAATGCGGTGCAGCACCAATGTGACTTTTTCCTTTTTTTATGTACTTTCTAAGTTTATGTCGGATATTACTGATATCCATAAAGGACAACATCGTGAGGAAACATGGACTTATAATGAATGTAAGACTTAAGAAAGAAGACTTTTTAATATTATTACCAGAGTCGTAAGAGTGAAATTGTGGTTCACCACAATTGCCCGCGATTGTCCCACTAACTTTAACCGTCGACTTCGTCCACGTGGAATGCCAAGACTCTCAAGAAGTTCTTAATAAAGATCTACATACATACATACATCACGCCTGTATTCCCTGAAGGGTTAGGCAGAGGTGTACCAATGTACACCCACAGTTCGCCGGTATGTTTAGGTCCCATGTAATAGGGGGCGAGCCTATTGCCATTAACCGGGCACAAATCCAAACTCCGAGCTGCTACTGAGAATTTCATAGAAAAACCCAATAACATTTTTTGCTCGACCTGGGAATCGAACCCAGGACCTCTAGCGTAGCAGTCGCGCTTAGGACCACTAGACCAACGAGGCAGTCATAAAAGTAATAAAGATCTCTTAGCTATAAACTACCCACCTGCCTTCCAACTTCATAGGTCAAGTAGCTTTTGAAATTTCGTGTTTAATTAGTGAGTAATAGAGTAAGTTTTCCCTTTTATCTATACTAACTAATATTATAAGGAGGAAAACTTGTCTGTTCTAAAATTCTTTGTTTGTTAGAGGTAATCTCAGGAAGTAGTAATAGAGCTCTTTGTGAAAGAGCTCGTCCGGGATAGTACTACCACCATACCTATTTCTGCCGCAAGCAGCGTTGCTGTGGTCCGGTGTGAAGGGGATAGGTGCCGGTAAAAATACAGACACTTGGGACATTTCAACTTTGTCTCTGGGATGGCAACGTATTTGCAAAGCTTCTGGTATTGTAAATATCTATTAGCAGAGGTGACCACTAATCACAAAGAGGGCCAATTTCTTGAATTGTTTCCCATCCAACAAAATTTTAAAATTAAATATTTAGTGGAAAAGTCGGCTAAAGTGGCGGACACAAAGCTAGTAAAATACACAAATGCATATAAAAGAAATAAGAGTAATATTTCCGAATTACAGTACGTAGCACGTTCTGCCTACCCCCAATAAGAAAAAGCGTAAGTTTATGTATATATGTCCTTTTCCTTTCAATCGTGATTGATATCGGCCATTGCATTGATAAGTTCCTCTTTAATATTCCGCGAATAGGTAGTTCTTTAGCAAAATAGCTAGCCTATTTATATTCACATTGTCTGCCGAAACATCCATCCGTCGTCATCCATCCATTGATTTTCGGAGCGACGGAGAAACTTTTTGTATTTTGGCTGGCGTGTTGACAAAGGGACTTCTTTGAGACTTTTGCTCTTACAATAAAGATTAATTGATAAAGGTAGCTACAAAGTTGTTTGTTGGGAACCGAACCTTTATTTAATTAGAAAATAATTACATTTTTGTGTTGTTTTTCTATTCTTTTAACCGACTATTATTAACAGGTAGTGTTGCTTTGACTGATAAGAGTAGACAAGATACACAACATAGCTGTTAACCTCGCATACTGCCGATTGTGCTTGGCATCCCGTGGTATCCCGTGGCATGCCGTGGCATTCTGCTGAAGGCCTTCAACTTCGCCTCTTAACCGAAATGACCGCTGCACAAGTTACAATCTTATTTCAACTAGCTTAGCAATCATAAAGTAAAGAGACCCATGCGTTTCGCAAGATGCAATGGCGTGGCGCAGGAACCCGTGGAATGAAGCCATAGCATCCCGCGGCACGTCGCGGCATCGTGGTGTCAAATAAAGTAACATGAACTCTAAAATCATTGAAATAAAATTCAAAATTGAAAAACGTGATTAGTAATGAAATGCCATGCCATGCCGTGCCATGCCGGCAGTGAGCGCCGACCCTAATTAACCTTGAGCGAAAACAATTCCAGGGAAACTAGGTACTTTTTGTTTTGGTTTTGCTTTTGATATCGCGCAATGTAATGTAAAACATAGTGTTTAATTTTTCTACTTGTTTTCTTAATACCACGGAACTTTAGCCTTCAATATCTCCGTTACCATACGGGTCCCAGTTATGAAAAAGAAAAAAATAATAATTAAACCATGCTAAAATAAACTTTATTTACTTACACCTAAAATAACAAAATCCCGAGACAGTGCCCACTAAAAAATTCCCGTCTCGTGTTTTTTCCAACGCATGACAACACTACCATACTTTATTGAAGATACCTCGAAGGGTAAAAATGACATACGGAATACGAAAGTGATTACGTCATACCGCCATGAAATATTACTGAGAAGAATGAGGAAGTAATCTGGTGAGTGCAAAGTTCCCAGCATTCTTATGAACTTGGAGAATTTGTTTCATTTAATTTCGAGGTTTTTCCCAAAATGTTAATGAGTTTGGTAACACCACCTTGCTACAGCGGTTTCAATCTCATCTTAAAGGATTTACGTTCTAAATTCGTTTAATAAGCATTCTGTTTGTTTTATATTTAAATTATGAAGAGGTTTTTTGTTAATAAGAAAAAATCTCTGAAAGTCCGTTCCGAATACTAAAATTCTTTCTCTTTTAGAAAGCTATTGCCAAGTGCTATAAGACTGTTTTATGATATACTAGATTTCCACGTGGAAAAGGCCAAGGGTAGAAGCTCAGGATCATTTATATGTAAAACTAGCTTTTGCCCGCGACTTCGTCCGCGTGGATTAATAGTTCCCGTTCCCGGGGGATTTCCGGGATGAAAACTATCCTATGTCCTTTCTTGGGTCCCTGACTATATCTGTACCAAATTTCATTGAAATCGGTTCAGTGGTTTAGGCGTGAAGAAGAGACAGACAGACAGACAGAGTTACTTTCGCATTTATAATATTAGTACGGATTTGATCTTAGTTCGTGTAGCTATTTATTCGGATTAACAGACATCCAAACTCAAAAACTTTTACATACATTTTACATAATATTTATTTAAACAAACGTTTGATCTATATTCAAAATTGACAGAAACTGCCGTTGAAATTCGTAACCTGTTGATTGAATAATAGTTAACACGGCCGGCACCAGTTGGTGACGTTCCCGGGATCCCCGGCGTAAGTGTGAGAAGGGAACACCGGGGTAGTTTTAGTCAGTAAGAGTCTGACAGACCCAGAAAAAAAAAGATCGGTTACTCCAGACAGGTTGTTTTTTAACTCCGAGTTAAGCCTTTTCGTGTAAGTAGTATTAACAAACTGCCTACTTAAATAAAATTTCAAAAACCTAAACTCAGCAATGGGCATTGGTAAGTATATCCATTTTAGCATGTAGGTACATAAGTATCTTAGGTTGACTGGTAGAGAATGCCTTAAGCATTAAGTCTGCCTTTGTACTATCTGTTACAAAATACAGTTTAAAAAATATAAAAAAGGAAAATGAATATCATATGCCTACCCCCATGGGAAAAAGGCGTGAGTTTATGTATGTATGTATGAATATCATATTAAATCATATTTGCACCTGCCGTGTTATCTCTTCACCACCTTTGGTTGACTGGTAGAGAATGCCTAAGGCATTGAGTCCGCCTTTGTACTTTTTTTGTGCATAAAGTTTAAATAAATAAATATCAAGAAAAATACATAATTTCTTTAGCGATGTCAACTTCGTGAAGGAAGAGCGAGTGCACCTATGTGTGCACACACTAGTCCGCTCTAATACCTCTTGTGTACTAACCTAGTCTCCGTTGAAATTGGCTGCCATGATCGAAATTTACTTCGGAAAATATTATTATTATTTCACAGAGCGGTAAGTAGGCCACGTAAAGACAATATTGACCTAGGCCTGACCACAGCTTAAGTGTAATATAATATGTTATAGTAACATCTAACATATACAGGGTGAAAAAAACATCGTAACGAAATGTTTCACTATGGATTTAGTGCATGCGTTGCCTTGCATTGTTTCAATATCGTGATGGAAAAGGGAGTGCATCTGTTTTTAGCAAATACTATAATATAAATATTGTCTGTATCTTTTTGTGAATGCTATGTTTACCTGTAATTGGTGTATACATTAGAAATAACTCTGTATAATAAGTACTGTGTAATGGCAATGCTTGATGTATATGCATTTGTTTTACTGTATTATAAGTAGAAATAAATAATATCTCTAGCATACCTCGCTAGTCTCCACTCAAATTAGTCACGGTGATCGAAATTTTGACGGGAAACTTACAAGCGTTTACATTTTTTGTCTGTTAAAAAACCTGTTCCGTAATTTTAATCAAGTTTTTCTTTCTAACCGACGAAATATGTTTAACTCTTTGGGGTCTAGAATCATGTAATAAATCCATGTTCAAACTTTTCGTTACGGTGTCCCTTCCAACCGTTATAAACAATTTTAATGGGCACATTAAACATTCATTAAACGTCTACTAAATTATGGTTTAAAACCATTTACATTAAACTAAGCATTAAGCGTTTTCTGCTCGATTTTAATACTCTAAATAATACATTCTTCTTTGGTTTTCGATTAAACTATAAAGGCTATTCCAAACAAGTGCAATATTATCACAGGGAAAGATATTAGAGAAGTAGATGTTTTGTATGGGTGCCGGTGTAATTACAGGCATAAGAGACATTTCAACTTTGTCTCTGGAATGGCAACGCACTTGCAAGGCCACTGGTTAAGTGGTCACCGCTGCCTATAGACATCTGCAGTCTATAGACATCGGTGACCACTTAACATCAGGTGGGCTCTCGGCTTGTTTGCCATCAAATGACATAAAAAAAGAAAATTAATGCTATGATATCTCGCGCGATCCTTCAAGTATGCAACCTTTGATAGCTCCACTCCACTCCATCCTTTTATGGGATAAACCCTCTAAGTACTTTATTCCCGTCCACTACAACTCCTGAACACCAGTATAAACAGTGGAGACTGCCAGAAAAGCGCCGAGACAGTGAAGCTCGACGAGTTCCGGAGAAACTATTCAACTGTCTTGGATCTCGCAACGAAATTAATCAGAAAAGATTATTGGAGGAGTAAAATAAATATAATTTCCATTAAGACAGCTTCTCTGTAATAATATCACATGTAAATGGAAAAGTCTTAATGTAACTTAAATAATCTATTAATCAAATTAAATAAAAATAATCTGTTCACAACCGTACTACGCTATTAAAGGCCGAGAAAAATAAAAATTACTAAGCATTATGTCTGTCACTGTCACACAACTGTCAAACTACATAATGTAATGGTGGGTCCACACGACACAGACTTAACACAGACTTTTATAGAATTTTGTCTGTACAACAAGTCAGTACAGACAAATGTCGGTGTATCAGAAAAGTCGGAAGTCTGCGTACATGTCTGTACGATTGTCGGAGCAAAACTCATGATTATTAAATTACTTAATTTATTCATTAAAATCGAAGTCTGAACTGATAAAAAGTCTGCACAGACATTTGGTAAAGTAAAAATTTTTACTCAGACTTTATAGTCTGTGCAGATGTCTGTACAGACAAAAGTCTGTGTCGTGTGGACCCACCATAAGACAGAGAGGGGACACAGCTAAGTAACATTTATTTTTCCAGGCCAAACCTTCTTCACAACCTTAACTAGTTCAAAAGCATCTTTTCAATTCGTTTTAAAAATAAATATATATTTTTCTGAATCTTTTTTTCTTTGACTTGAAACCGCACTTAGTGCGTTCTATTACAATAAAAAAGTAAATAGAATTTCTTTATATTAGACGTCTAGATATTTGGAAAAGTTGACACACACTCACTTAAGATAAATGAGACAGGCAAAGTTGAACTTCAATGAACAAAATCTGTTTGTATTTAGTTAAGATTGACGCGAGTATTTTTGTGAAATATATAAAAAAATATCTATTTCTATTGTACCTACTTCTTATTGTTAGATGTGATTAGTGTATACTAAAACTCTGCCGTCATAAGAAAAAAGGACGTAATGACACAAATTGGAGTAACCGATTTCCGACCTTAAAGTATTTGCTTACAGTCAGAAATCGATTGTCATGACGTAATTTTGTTCTTTTTTCTTATGACGGCAGAACTGTTTGTGTGATCTTGAAAACAAATCGGAATGTACCTACGAGGTGTAAAAAGACACATCATATAGCCGTTAACCTACGATAAACTGCCTCGTTGGCATAGTGGTCCAAAGCACGACTGCTACGCTAGAGGTCCTGGGTTCGATTCCCAGGTCAACCAAAAAGTGTTATTGGGTTTTTCTGTGAAATTCTCAGTAGCAGCTCGGAGTTAGGACTTGTGCCCGGTTAATGGCAGTAGGCTCGCCACCTATTACATGGGACCTAAATATACCGGCGAACTGTGGGTGTACATTGGTACACCTCTGCCTAACCCTTCGGGGAATACAGGCGTGAGAGTATATTTTTTATATCATATAGCCGTTAACTAAGCATACTGCCCATCTAACTAAGTGTCATTGAGCAAAAAATTTTGCTTTTTATATATTTATTTGAGATGGGTTTGCTCTTGACTCTAGTCTAGGTCAGAGGTGACAGAGACAAAGTCGACGATGGAGTGAGCTTACACAGAAGAAGCCTGTTCACTGTAACTTTGAAGAGATTGCTGAGAAATGATTTTTATTTGGTGTGTAAAATCACTGTTTCGTGCTTTGCTAAGCTATGCTAAGCAACATTATGCTAACAACAACTAAGTTGTGGGGCATTGAAAGTGTAATCATATAATTTAAGACTGATTTTCATTAAACAAAGTTCAACCTTCAATATCTCCGTAACTACAAAGGTATGGTATGGTCCAGACTGTCAAATGATGGGAAAAACATCTAACTCTCAGCTTCATTAAGTGTCTTTTTTGCACCCCTTAAAGCAAATAAACACAGTCACATAACAAAAAACCTCATACAAAAACCAATCTAAAACAGCCACACCTAAAGTTGAAGATAGAAAATCTTTTCTTTCAACATAAGACCTTTTGCTCTCTACGCTGTACCGAAGACAATTTCCTCAGGTCTCGAACAGGATGCGTGGTGTGCTCGCAGAACATCCGCGGATGTTGACTTGATGCAGTTGTTCATGTGGATGTCTGAGGATGCGTTTGAATGATGCTGCTCGCGGCGCTGACGTTGGCAGCAGTAGCGGCGGGCGATGTCGCCGCAGAGAGACCTGGAAATGAAAATTGGGTGAGAACTTGTGGGATGCTGTAGGTGTTATATATGGAGGCCTGTAATTAGCTATTTGTTAATAATTATTAAATTCTTTACATCATTAGTTTATTAGTCTGTAAGCCTTCTGTAAAAAAAAGTATTGACGAAGTGTTGGGTAACGACTTTGCTTTTCTTCTTTGTTGTGAAAAAATATAGGTTTCTTTTTATTCTCTGTGCAGCTTTCAAAGTATTGTACTCATGACCACGAGTAACTGTTATCATGGAATAAATCCTAAAACATAAAATATAAAATAAGCAGCTGTTCCATACATTTTGATTACTTTGTGTATTGTTCTTTTTTTCCAGATGTTTCAGAGTACTAATTGTGCTTGTCGTATAAAATTAAACGTATTTTCAATTCGAAAATCGACTTGCATCGCATATTTTTACATTTGCCCGTTCGTGTTAGGCCTTCTGTTCAGCCCTAACGAAGTATTTGAGACGAATAAATAAAGTCAAGAAGTATATTGTCATTAGTATCAAAACTAACATCGAGCCTATACTGTATACATACAGGATAAGTTTTTAACCAGTGCGTAAATTTTTTTTGGTAGTTTATTTTTTTTTAAACTAAACACGGAAATGTGTTCTATTACTGACAAGTAATAGAACACATTTCCGTGTTTAGTTTAACAAAAATAAAAAAAAAATTCATCCTTATCCGAGTTTGAAATAAGCAAAACATGGACATAATCTATTCGCCATACTATCAATGAAAACTCTTGGCCGCCGCCCGGGCGCATGGCTGGGGTGAGGGGGTGGGGAATGCGCTAGCGCCGAGTGACAATAAAATATGGTTTTTTAGTAAACATGTTTCGTAAGCGATAACTTTTTTTTTTAGTACTAAGACATATCAAAATAAAATATACGTGTTTAATAAAACGTGTTGAAGTTTATTATGGCAAAATTTACGCACTGGTTAAAAAAAATTCCTGTATTTTTTTCCAAATGATTATTTAATCGCAGAAATGAGAAAATATCAAAGTTCTTTAGATAGCATTTTAAAATTTTGCTGTAAAATCGAATACGCACTCGCTCGTATGCCTTCACCCAAACTTGCTACCAAATATAAAACTCGTATCTTCAGTTGATTAGCTTTAGGAGTTAATTTTAACCAACCTGTATGTCTATTAGAGAGGTTGGACTTGACCATTACGACCTATAAATTCCAGACTATTCCGGAAATCAACCTCGTTCAGAGTTCAATAGATCACGGTATTGATCGACCGGCAATAATAGAATGGTTGAGAGAATAGAATAGAAATCGAAAGCTGTTGTTCTGAGTATTCGTCTACCAGTATATAATAAGACTATAATAGAAAGAAAATTAATTAATTGGCGTGGAAATCTTATATAAAATAATATTACTTTCTTTTTTTTCAAGGTTTTACGAGTATATTGCATTGTCATTTAATGTGCCTGCATTTATAATTTCAGCGCAATCGCACACCAGAAAGTGGATCTTTAACTATGGTCGCCTTTCAGCTCTGTGACACCATTATATTGTACAGTCAGCGTCAGAGAAAAGGAACTCCTCAAGACTACGGTTATACGGTTTGATGTCATTACCATAGAGGGTCCCTTTTCTCTGACGCTGACCACACTGTCATACAAAATACATCCACACGTATGCAAATTGTGTCAAAATTAACTTGTGAGATTTAATTGGCCAGCAACACCGGGACAGATGAAAGTAAATAAAGGCTTGTTAAAACACTGGAAAACTATTCAAATAAAAAGTAAAATAATGCTTACGCCAAAAGGGCTGTGAGGAAATGGGGAGTGCATTTGTGTGCGGAAAGTTGGGTGTTATGTACTATTTATATCTCTTTAGTACTTGGCCAGACTCCATTGAGATTGATAACAGTGACCGAGATTCGGTCGGGTGAATATTATTAGTATACTTAGGGCAAACATCAAAGTAAGAAGTTTCTTCCCCATATTTCTCCATACGAAACGGCCTATTGGAAGGGGTAACAATATTCGATTTATTTTTCCTGTCAATGTAATTTTGAATCTGCCTTTAAATGGTCTTTTAATTAAATAAATAATTTATTTACAGTTTCGGAAACTGTCTCGTTAGCATAGAGATCTTAAGTGCGACTGCTACGCTAGAGGTCTTGGGTTCGATTTTCAAGTCGAGTGTTATTGGGTTTTCCTATGATTTTCTTAGTAGCAACTCTGAGTTTAGGCTCGCTCCCTATTACATGGGACTTAAAAACATACCGGTGAACTGTGTCATTGGTCACATCATTTGATGACTACCATTTGACCCGTTATGATTGGTTGTTCTATAAAAGGCATAAATCTTTGGTAAAATTCACCCTTACATAAAAACAAACCTGCAGCAAGAGTCCAGGGTTTTGCGGAAAGCTGCCCTGAAGTCCCTGTTGAAGTAGGCATAGATGAGGGGGTTCAGTGCCGAGTTGAAGTAGCCCACCCAGAAGACGGCGGCGACCACCGGCGGCGGGGAGGGACACGCGTCCCCGCAGAGGGCGGTGATTATGTACCTGTGGAGGGGAGGGAATTAAGTAAACTCCCTTGATATACAGATTTGACAAATTCCATTATGATCGGCTTAGTAGTTTTGCTGCGATGAAGTGACAAATATATAGGAAAAGCGTTGAAATATTATTGTGAAAACAAATGAATGACATATTTTTTGCCCCGAAGTGACCTCTTCATCTAAAAACGTTTTGTTTTGTGCACTATAATACCGCTTACGTCAGTTGCTACTCCGCTAACATTACTGCCTAACCCTTCGGGGAATACAGGCGTGATGGTATATTTTATTTTATTTTTGTATTGGACGCCATAACTGAAATTCGGCTAGGAGAAGCATAGGGAACATTTAAGCCTTGAATATCCCCCATGCTTTCTATACACGGTCACTTTTACATCGTTCTGGAGCCGAAACACAGGAATTTCAGTCTAGTAATAGGTACTATTGGCGTTGTAATTTTTTTTTAAGAAGTCTCTAAGTCCTTGCGCACTTATAACTTTTTTTTTTTAATTTCGGGCTGAATATTAGTAGCTCTTCTGTCTGATCGATGAATAGATTTTTCAAAGGCTACCGTTCGCATGTGTAGTCGATAAGGTTTACACACAAATATGAATTGACTGCAAGAAATGGCATTAGTTCGAGTTCTCACTATTTCACTAATTCAATTTGCGTGTAATTTTCTTTTTGTTATTTTTTGAAAATAATTGTGCCAATAGTTTCTTTTACTATATTAGAGCTTATGGCTTTCGGTTCCAGAACGATTTAAAGAAAGCGTGTATAAAAAAGAGTGGGTTATAGTTCCTTGGAGTGGGTTGGTGGGTTATATCCTCTTGGGTGATCAACAAATTCTAATTAATATTTGTGTCTTACCATAAAAAGAAGGGAAGCCAGCACGCCAAGAATGCTGACATGATGATGCCAAGTGTCCTGGCAGCTTTCCTCTCTCTCTTCATCTTACTGCTGGCCATAGGCTGCATCTGTATGCTCTGCCTCTCCCTCATGACCTCGCCCATTGAGATCCCGTTGATCTGCAGGTGCTTGTCCAGAAGTAAGGCTGCTACTTTACTCCTGAGGACAAAGGAAAGGATTTGGGGTTATTTTATAGAAATATTTAGAGATCGGTCTTAGAATCTAACTTTAGTCCAAGCTTGTTTAAGCTTGGACTAAAGTTAATGTTTGAACTTTATTTTGACAGTAGTAAAGACTTTAAAACCGAGTCTCAAGGTCATCGCTCATTATAACAGTTCGACCCCGATATCCATTCAAGTTAGAGCTTTAAATCGTGAGAAATAAGGTAATTTTTACAATGACAAGACAAAATAGATGAAGGTTTGCAGGCGTCTCTGAAGTGGTGCTGTTGTAATAACCATTAAATTGTCAATTTCATATTAAAAACTTTATCCCTCTATAATAGCTTATTTTAACTACTAAGCTCAATAAATTCCCAGAACAAAAACCAACTCAAAATCAAAACGCAAACATGGTCATTTTTTTCCATCAAAAATCTCACAAATAATACTAAAAATGATCATTCGTTCCGTTCATTTCCTTCAGTAAGCACTATCGGAGTAAATGACAAGAGAAGGCCACTCCGTTTGTCAAGAACTGGATCAATTCGAAGCCCGATAGATTTTATCGGTGGAAAATCCCGATGCGATAGTAATTCGAGCCGACCTTTGAGGATAAACCGAACCAGATTAAGTACCTACTGGAAAACGTTAAATTTCGAATATAGATTGGAGTAGCTGCTCATAGATAATTTTGGGATTGGGTAGTTGACACCATTTGCCAATAATTTTAAGGCAAAATTTATTTTAACAGCCTCGTTAGCCTGGTGGTCTTAAGCGCGACTGCTACGATGGGGTCTTGGGTTCAATTCCTAGGTCGAACAAAGTTTTATTAGGTTTTTCTATTAAATTCTGAGTAGTAACTTGGAGTTTAGGCTCGCTCCCAATTACATGGGATTTGAACTTACCGGCGAACTGTGGGTATACATTGGTACACATCTGCCTAAGCCTTCGGGGAACACAAGCGTGATGGTATGTCAATGTTTTACCTAAGTACTATCAAAAATTAGAGATACCTACTTACGTTAGGCGACATGCATCGCGGGCATAAGCTAGTACTATGTAAAACTTCAGTACATCAAGCATAAGACACAAGGCCTTACCCTGCAAGTAGTGCCGCGGGAAATACTCTGGGCGTCGGGAGCCGCGAGACGACTCCCGGCCACGGTAGACGCGGGTCTGTGGACGATGAGCAATGGGTACCTCACCGTCCGAACGTTAACTAACGACAGACCGTGTCGACGGCGCGTTCGTGTTCCACACGCGCGCCTCAAAGAGATGTCAGCAAACATTTCGAGGGGCCACTAAGGGCCGATGCCTGCCGGGGCTGCGGGTTGTTCAAAAGAGATACCGCGCCCCCGAACGCAAAAGGCACAAGAAGGAACATGGATGGGTTTTAGTCAGTAACAGTCTGACACTAGGGCGGGGGAAGTCATAATAATGATTTCCCACCAGTAAAAATACCCTACAAGTAGTGGGTACCCCAAAAAAAGAATCCCAACATTGTATTCCGTGTGGAGCCCCACCGCTTTCTGTATCAGGCACTTGACCCGGCCGCTAACGATGGAGCCCTCTTTAGATGTTGGTCGAGCCTTTAGCCCATTAATATTAATTGCTTTACGTATCTTTAAACTCTGGTTCTTTCCGTAAATTCTAAACGTTTCCCTTTGTAAGGTTAGACGGAGGTTTGAAGGTTTTTTACTAATGATTGTTTTGAAGTTTGTAGTTTGAGTTCGACGTTCATTTGCTTACTAGCTTTTGCCCGCGACTTCGTTCGCGTGGATTAATAGTTCCCGTTCCCGGGGGATTTCCGGGATGAAAACTATCCTATGTCCTTTCTCGGGTCCCAAACTATATCTGTACCAAATTTCATTGAAATCGGTTCAGTGGTTTACGCGTGAAGAAGAGACAGACAGACAGACAGACAGAGTTACTTTTGCATTTATAATATTAGTAAGGAAGTAAGGATAGTTCATTGTACATATCATTCGTCGTATTTATGTTATGATTGTAGGTATAGGGATATTTTTGTATATGGCCTAATGTATACCTATTATTACTCCTATGACGTGACACGCTTGTAGTTTTGTAGTATTTGATCATTGATTTCCAATCAATGAAACTAATTTAAATCGCGCTATTATTGATAGCATTTGCACTGAAAATGTTTGTGAGCATTCGTTTGGCTAACGTTTATTACGCAAGTTTTTGCTCACCGACCAATTACCAATGGTCAGTGCCATTGGGTTGCGGAATTTGTTCAAAAGAGTCACCGCAGCCGTGAAACGCAAAGGGCATTAGAAGGAACATAGACGGGTTTTAGTCAGTAAAAGTCTGACACTCCCTCCCGCCCCGCCCAGAGCAAAGAAGACATTTGATGATGTCCCATCCTTAAAAAACAAAAATATACATGAATCTAAACAGGACAAACAAAACAGTTAAAAGAAAAAAGAATGCTACCATTAAAGATAACTCGTAAACGTTTTATGAGGCTGACATAAACCAACATCCTGTATGTTATATGTATATTAGAAAGAAGAAAATAATTTTGATGTTTGTTTGTTTGTAACGGAAATGTTCAGAAAGAACTTGACCGATTTCAACCATTTTGTACCAATAGATTGCTAAGTTATCAGAAAGTAACATACGCTATAATTTATTTAAAAAAATATTGAGATTCTTATGAAAATTGCAATAATGTAACCCAAAGTATCAAAATTTTATAAAAATACATCATTTAACGTGCATTTTTTCACCAATACATAGCTAAAATATCAGGAAGTAACATAGTCTATATAACATCACGCTACGACCCACGGGAGCGGAGCAATAATCAAAGATGTAACTTAACGCGAGTGAAACATCTTCTTCTTTATCGTGTGGGCAGTAAGGTCTAACGAACCCACACACCCTAGTGTCAGAGTTTCTAAACCGCCTCAAGGGTCTCTGACATGGTTACCGATGTCAGTGATGTCCAAGAAAAACTTAGAAAGTACAATGAAAAACGGAACATATACGACGCGGACGAAGTCGTAGACAGAAGCTAGTATGTTTTATGTATATGTGACATCAACATAAACATGGCATCTTTGTATGTCTACCCTTTTTTTTTTTTTTTTATAGACGGGAAATCATCAAATAACTTCCCCCGCCCTGGGCGGGGCGGGAGGGAGTGTCAGACTTTTACTGACTAAAACCCGTCTATGTTCCTTCATGTGCCCTTTGCGTTCCGGGGGCGCGGTATCTCTTTCGAACAACCCGCAGATGTCTACCCTTACGACTTTATTTCGAGTAAATATATAAATAGCATATACATATACATACACATATTATACTGTATATGTTTTTCCGACAGCCTGCGTTTTCCGGTTTTTCATGCGTGGGAAGCGTAATTGTGTACATTCGGTGCCAAAAGTTTAACAAAGTATTTTCGGAGTAAAAATCTTACAGTAATATTACCAAATTTGTTTTTTTGAAGAGATATTTAGACGGATATTTAGGCTATCTGTCCATTGAAGCAAGCAAAACTGCAGAAATATTAACCAATAGGATTGCAAATTATCTCGGAGCAGAGATTTTATGCAATCTTATTTGGTTAATATTTTTCCGTTTCTCCGATTAACAGCCACGCTCCGGTTCAATGGACAGACAACCTTAGGGCTATATCATTATAACAACTCGACACAAAGAATGATATTAAAAAGGTGACAGCTTGCAGGCGGCGCGCTGGCAGCTAACAGCCTCGCCGGAACGGAGCGACGCTGTCATAATGAGTAGAGACTGTGTCAGACTCTTACTGACTAAAACCCATCCGTGTTCCTCGTAACACCCTTTGCGTTCCAGAGCAGCGGTGACTCTTTCGAGCAAATTCCACAACACTGTCAGCTACTTGCGCTATTACAAGTAAAAATCTAAAGGTGTTTGAAATTTCCGCAATTTCATTCCTCGACTGTACCTACCTACCTACTTACTTAAAGCCGAAAAAGATTCTACATTCTGCCTACTTACCTATATTAAAAATAAAAATGCCTGACGCCCGTAGCGATAATGTTCAATAAGCTGGCGTAATACCCGTTATATTTATCGTATTTTTGTACTAGCCTCATTTTCTCATAGTAGGTACTTATCTTTTGGGGCCCGCTTGCACCAACCAGGATTATCTTTATCTTATTAACTTAAAGTTAATTGTTAACGTGAGCCTATTTTGTATGACATATTTGTACATACATACATAAACTCACGCCTTTTTCCCATGGGGGTAGCTAGAAACCACAGAGCGCCACCTGCTAAGACCTTTACATACTCCTTTCGCCTCATCCACATTCATACATCTTTGTAATTTAACCTTAACAATTCTCTCGATATAATTTCGGTCACGGTGGCCGATTTCAATGCATAAAACATAGGTTCATTCCTTCACTCTCATAGTCCGTTGGGATGGTAATCGACACGATCGGGAAGAGATGAGGCTTAGGACCTACGAGGCACAGTGGTGCCATAGTTAAATTTACCATAAAATAATACCTGTTTATTATATCTGTCGTGATGACCCATTGGTTAAGGCGCCCGCCTCTCATGCGCAAGGTTGTGGTTTCGCAACCGGGCACGGGCAAGTACCAATGTGACTTTTCCTTATTCATATGTACTTTCTAAGTTTAACTTGGACATCATTGACATCGGTAACCATGTCAAAGGCCCTTGAGGCGGCTTAGAAACTGACACTGGGGTGTGTGGGGTCGTTAGACTTTACTGCCCATACGATAAAGAAAGTAAGTCTGTTATATCCCACTGCAACGCAAAAGACTTTTCTCATACAGAGAAGGCACGAGCATTAATCACCACGTTTGCTCAAGGCGGATTGGAATTTTAGACTTCTATTAAATATAAATCCAGGTTTTCTCACTATGTCTTTCGTCCTAGGTATCAGTGATGTCCAAGATGAAATTAGAAAGTACATATGAATTGAAAAAGTCACTTTAGTACTTGCCCATATCGAACCCGCAACTTCATATATGAGAAGCGGGCTCCTTAACCTTATGTTAGCAACTAACTCCAAGTTAGGTGCAAGTGGGCCTAGGTGGAATGTATATAATAGATATTTGGTTCAAGTTATTGAGTTTATTTATAGAATCAGGTGTCGCCTTTCTACTTGATCTCAAGATAAACATGTTTTAGTATTTAATGTAGAAATTGCTTTTTATTATTAACCGATCCTACACACATAGTTGTGTGTCATTGGATGGCAAACAAGCCGACGGCCTACCTGATATTAAGTGGTCACAGTGGCCGCGCTGATCTTGCCATCCCAGAGACAAACTGGGAATGTCTCATAAGTCGTATAAATTAATATATTACCCCACAGGAACGAAACATTTTTCCCGGATAAAAAGTAGCCTATTCCAGGCTACCTATAAGCTATCTCATTCACCCGTTCTGGCAAAGTTGGGATGGATGGATGGTTGTTACTCAATGTAACACATATCCATCCATTCCAAGAGGAATCATGTTGCCTACTAAGTATGTTGTGGAGGTCAATATGCAGTCGCTCCATGTAAAACACTGATATTCATCTGGTTAGACTGCAACCGTGCAACCGTCTAACCGTGTTGCCATAGTAGGGAAATATCCAGAATACTCCTCTCGCAAAATTCAGAATCGCCCAGTTGCGTATGCGGTAGGCAGATTTGTCGCGCGGCCATATCAATGTGTACATAGCGCCTGAACCCTCTGGCGAGATGGCTACCTCGAATTTGAAAATCACGTCAAAAAAAACATTTCAAAAACAATTTATTTTATTATTGATTCGTGTTAAGAATCACGAGCATAGTTAACTCCTTGAATTTGACGAGGATGCAAATCAACGCCTTGTATATTCTAAAACAATTATAATTATTGTTTCACACAAAAACTAAGTACAAACGAGCTAAAATAAATACAGACTTAATATAAACGAACAATAAGTTAAATCCTTCATTTAAATTACGTACGAACAATAAATAAGTTGAGTTCAAAAACAAGGATTACGTGTTGTATTGTGTTTGTAATCTTTGTTCCACACATAGGTATTATTATACCAGAGCTTCCCAATCTTTGGCAGCGAGCGGCTTCTATGAACGTCAAAAAATTAAAACAAAAATCTTTAACAAATTCAACGAAAAATATCCCATTTAAGTTATTGATTATTAAAATTCATACATGAACTGCCTCGATATCCTAATGGTCTTAAGCGCGACTGCTACGCTAGAGGTCCTGGGTTCGATTCCCAGATCGAGCAAAAGTGTTATTGGGTTTTTATATAAAATTCTCAGTAGTAGCTCGGAGTTTGGATTTGTGCCTGATTAATGGCAATAGGCTCGCCCCCTCTTATATGGGACCTAAATATACCGGCAAACTGTGGGTGTACATTGGTACACCTCTGCCTAACCCCTTGGGAAATACAGTCGTAATGGTAAATATATTTAATTTTTTAAATTAAAATTCATACATTATAGAAGGGAAGTACGCGGAAGGCGCGTTGTTTGGTTGTCTTTAGTCAGTAGGAGTCTGACAGACCGCTCCCCCCTTGGGCGCTATGACAAATTTTAAAACTTGAAAGCGCGTCGCGGGCTTAAATATATTGGGAACCCCTGTTATATACCGTTGGATTACTTCTCTTATCTTGGGCCGTGAGAGTGTTTTGTTTATTTTAATTTAATGTGATGTAAAGAAAATCTGGGCCTGGATGGATTTGATTGTATGGAATTCGAAATACTAAAACATTGTATTAAAAGATGTTAGCTTAAAGGTACTCGTAAAATGGGAGTGCGGGGACTAAATAGAAGAGGTGAGAGGCAAAGTTTTATAACATAACAACTAGGTTTTACCCGTGACTTCGTCTGGGTGAATTTTCTGGCGCACCTCAGGTTATTCTGATAATAAAATATAGATTAAGAATAACGTAATTCGCATTCAGGGATTACGTAGCTACCTATCAGCGAAATACCTATGCCATTAACCGGGCACAAATGCTAACTCCGATCTGCTACTGTGAATTTCATAGAAAAACCAATAACACCTTTTTGCTTGAACTAGGAATCGAACCTCTAGCCTAGCAGTCGCGCTTACCGTGTCGACGGCGCGTTCGTGTTCCACGCGCGCCTCAAAGAGATGTCAGCAAATTGGATGGGGCCACTGAGGGCCGATGCCTGCCGGGGCTGCGGGTTGTTCGAAAGAGATACCGCGCCCCCGGAACGCAAAGGGCACATGAAGGAACATAGACGGGTTTTAGTCAGTAAAAGTCTGACACTCCCTCCCGCCCCGCCCAGGGCGGGGGAAGTTATTTGATGATTTCCCGTCTATAAAAAAAAAAAAAAAAAGCAGTCGCGCTTAACCACAGGGTAAACGAGGCAGTTACCATCTACCAATATATAATAAATTCTCCGTCAAATATACAATCTATTGAAAGCTGAAATTATGCTGAATATAAATTAAACATAGAAGCGTTATCAATACCGTATTATAGGCTTTCAATATCAGTCAAATAAATATTATTCGTATTCTGAGCTCGTATTCCGTCATACCTTTTGTCATTTCGTCCTTTTGTTTAATTAAGGTGATAATATACACGTAGAATATATTTTAGCTTTCTAAAATGATTGTGGAACCACTTTTTGTTCTTTAATAAATTGTTTATAGTATAGACGTTTTAATATAAAGTTACACTTTTAAATAAAACCTTTGACATTATAGTAAAACCAAAAATATACCATCACGCCTGTATTCCCCGAAGGGTTAGGCAGAGGTGTACCAATGTACACCCACAGTTCGCCGGTATATTTAGGTCCCATGTAATAGGGGGCGAGCCTATTGCCATTAACCGGGCACAAATCCAAACTCCGACCTGCTACTGAGAATTTCATTGAAAAACCCAATAACACTTTTTGCTCGACCTGGGAATCGAACCTGGGACCCCTTGCACAGCAGTTGCACTTGCGACCACGAGACCAACGGGGCAGTTACATTATAGTTTTTAGGTATAATTGAATTGGTGGCGTCAATTTGTAAATACACACGGTTTTTAAGGTTCCGTAACGATAAATAGAAATCCTTCTACTACTATTTGTGTCATTACAAGTTTTCAAAAATCCTGGCCAAGTTCGAGTTTGACTCGTACCTACACGAAGGGTTCCATACAACTGTAGAATATTTAACACTTCTTACAAAAAATACGTTTCGTGTATTCGATTTTTAACTTTATTTTATTTCTATTATTTGTTTTTATAGCGGCCATAGTAATAATACACACTGAAAATGTCAAGTGTCTACTTTTTATGGTGCAAAAGATACAGCCGTGTAACATAAGTGTATGAAGTAGTGTGTAAAAAAAGAATGGGTAAGAAACTCTATACATTAGGTATATGGAGTTCCTTACTCATTCTTTTCCATTCCTTCAAAAACTACCTTTTGGAAGGGGAAAATATTTTATTTTTCTTTCTTCAAATAAATGATTTGACTTTGACGGGAGGACGCACAGACCAATCAGTGGAGCCATAAAATCAAGGTTCCGATTTCTTTGGTTACGGGACCCTAAAACAAGTGTAACCTATTTTTTACCAGATGAGGTTCCAAAAAATCTTGAACATAATAAACCAAAAATTAGTATCAGCACTGAATGCACAGCTGATTTGCAATAAAACAGTATATTGTATACTCAACTTATTACAAGATGAGGTCCCAAATTATACCCAAAACCAATTATTCTCCTAACAAAAGATTCCGTTGAGATGAGAAAAATTAAACCATCAAAATACACAGGTACAAAGGTATTGAAAATTTCAGGAACAAATCTTTATGAAGATGTCGTAATTCACAAAATTACGACGGAATTTATTACGCCGTCGGCATTACGTTTTGTCTTTGAATTTTCAGGTTAACGATATTAAAATCTTTGAATGATATGAAATTTATTATTAAAATAGAATAGGATTGGAGTGGCTGGGTTTTGTGTGTGAGTTCGATGCTTGGGAGAAAAGTTATTGATGTTTAGTTTCTTTAATTTATTAATTAAAGTACTCGTAACTAAACATCAATTTTGGTTATTACCAAACTTTAATATGTTATTATTAGATTAGAAAGTAATAATAAGAATAATAGGACCCTGTTCCCGACGCCGCCGGTGGGCCACGATTTTTTATATTTATATTTGTATTAAAAAATAAAATTATATGTGAATGTTATTGTACCACTGCAGGGTAAACAGTCTCAAACAGATTGATTTCCACGCTTGCTCAATTCTGATTGGTTACTATATACACTTAGTTACTACATTATGTGATAGGTCGTAAATAAAATAAATTAAAGAATTTCTTATTACTAATAAAGGCTATTTTTTTCAATCACTTCAAGTTAAACTTAAAACAGAGTAAAACACTAATTGAATAAATGTTAGTTCGTTATTATTCTTAACAAATTAACAGTAAATTAGTTTAAAAAATATGAAAAATTTAATAAGCTAATCTGACACTATTTTTTTACACTTTCAGTAATTAGTTCTAAGTTACTTTTGAAAACTTATTTTTTTCTGAACTTCGTTCTTTGAGTAAATAAATTAGTTTCGTTACAGGAATGTTATTACTCTCTACTTCTAGCCATTAGGAAAAGTCTAGAACAAAATCCAGGCAGAAGATTAAAATATAATGTCGTTAGAACTTCATCTATAAGATTATAAAGTCCGCTTGCACCAAAGTCCAAAAGAAATAATTATTTTTACGTCACTTATAAAAAAAAAATCTAACCCCCAATCCAATAGGTAGTTTTGTATGAAGAAGAATGAGCAATAAATTCTTTACACATTTTTCAATTAGTTAGCTTAGTTCTGCAATAAGTCGTATATTTAAGAATTCAATAATTATACGAATGCGAAGACGATGAGGTACAATAAAAAATACTTAAAATACTACAAAATCTTCTTAAAATACTCAAACTCAGAGTTAGTAATCGTTAACACGAGTTTAACATGATAACTCTCCGTCAAACAGATACAATTAAACAATCACCATAACCCATATATGGACCACTGTACTGGAAATGGGTTAAATTACAAAATGTCAAACATAATGGCTCCTGTTA
Source organism: Caradrina clavipalpis (assembly GCA_932526535.1). Classification (NCBI taxonomy): domain Eukaryota; kingdom Metazoa; phylum Arthropoda; class Insecta; order Lepidoptera; family Noctuidae; genus Caradrina; species Caradrina clavipalpis. The sequence continues at coordinate 9,711,188 of OW052110.1, forward strand.
GCAACTAACTCGTAGTTTATAGGTAACCCCAGCTGGTGAAGACGGGCAGAAGAGTTAGTAAAGTATGTACCTCAAAATTCTTCACCCGAACGAAACTCTAAACTATTCTGTTATTAGTTAAATAACTCTTTGAGTAATTCAATTGATTCATCAATAAAAGGGGTCCTTCAATAGCGGCTTCTATTTTCGGAAATGGCAATTTGTGAAAACTTTCTATTCGGTCGTTAAGGCACTGACACAACCATTTTAATCTGTGTCATGATGGCTCAGTGGTTTAGGCGCCCGCCTCTCATGCACGAGGTTGTGGGTTCGGAACCGAGCACGGGCAAGTACCATTGTGACTTTTTCTAATTCATATGTACTTTCTAAGTTTATCTTGGACATCACTGACGTCGGTAACCATGTGTGAGGCCCTTGAGGCGGCTAAGAAACTCTGACAATAAGGTGTCGTTAGACCTTACAGCCCACATGATAAAGAAGAAGGCACTGAAAATCTCTGAATTGCGATCTCTAGCAAAGAAGAGAAGCGCGATGACACACCCTTATAATTTAGTAGCTTCTGCTCGTGACTTTGTTCACATCTAAGTTGTTAATTTCAGATTACAAAATACGAATAAGTACGTTTAACTCAAAAATGTGTTACGTATTAATCCAAAAAGAAAACAATTTCTTCATTCACATTTTAAGATACGATATTGTAATTATTTTGACATAGGAATGTTTATCAAGCATATGTGCTGAATGGTCATTTTAAGAGGTTTTTTGTTTTTAAGTCATCACTTCCTAAAAGCATTATTCCATTGTATTTTTGTAGGCAATTACACTCTTTCCTCTTTTTTTTTGCAAATATTTCAATCAACAAAAAGCCATATTTTTCAATTAAACTTTATTATCATCACAGAATATCAGTTTGACAAATTTTCAACGCAAAACCTGTCAAATTGTAACATCTATCCCTCCATTAAAACCGTTATCTGATAATTATAAAATCGACCCTTATTCAAAGTAGATACCGATCGTTGTATGACACTTTCTGAACTCCAAGGGATTAAGTTGTCATCGCTTTAAGAGATAATGATGTAAAGGGATTAGCTTTGTCACTTTCCCCTCTTAAGACACGACCGGATAATTAATTATTGTGTATCCTAAGGCTTGATTTGTAAATGCACGATTAAGTAGCTTATTAAGCTGGTAGTACACTAAAGAGGTCCTCACACAACTTGTAATTTGTTTTTTTTTATACCACTGAATGTGTCAAAAAATCTAACGGCCCGCCTGATGTTAAGTGGTTACCGCTGCCTATGGACACTTGCAACATCAGACGCATCACTCGTGCGTTGCCGACTCCGTAAAAACCTCAAAACTCCTTTCTTGAAGAACCCCATGCTGTAGTCTCTTGGGTAAACCTTAGCAGGGAGCGTATTCCACAACCTAAGCGTACATGGGAGTAAGTTCCTCTGAAACCGTACCGTACCGTATAATTAGGGTAGCCCCCTTTCTTTTAGAAACAAATCCTAATTCCTACTAAAACCTATACTAATATTATAAAGAGGAGGAATTTGTAAAATTGTTGTATGTATGTAACCAATAAGCTCAAAAAATGCTTTACCGATTTCAAAAGTTCTTTCGCCATTAGAATGCTACATTATCCCTGATTAACATGGGCTTTAAAACATCACGCTACGACACACGGCAGCGGAGAAGTAACTAAAGACATAACTGAAAGCGGCTGAAATAAGCCACGCGGACGAATTCGATAGTTTGCTACTGAAAAATAAATACAATGTCAGCAAAATTATCAAAATACTACTACTTTATTACTTAAGATGGAGTCAGTGAGTAAATAAGTGACCTTTTTCTTTTGTAATAAAAAATAATAATATAGATTATATCCTATTTCTGTTGTTTGTCTAAGGCATTTTTGCTAAAAGGTCACCGACGTTAACAAATTTTATCATCATTTTTCCGAATCTATTTTTACGACAGTTTATTACGCAACCATGAAACGAATAATTATGACCGTTTATTAATCTTATTCGGGGAGTAAATCTGGGGCTGCGGGTTGTGCCGGGGCTGCGGGTTGTTCGAAAAAGATACCGCTCCCCCAGAACGCAAAGAGCACAAGAAGGAACATGGATGGGTTTCAGTCAGTAAAAGTCTGACACTCCCTCCCACCCAGCGGAGGGCGGGGGAAGTCATTTGATCATAATCATAATCATAATCATAATCATTTATTTGTCAGAATATGGTAAATACATCAGAAATGTGGTCTTAATTTGATGACTTCGAATCTTGAAAAAAAAAGCAAAAAAATACGAGGAGTAAAAATACACCACACAACCGTTAACTGCGCATACTCCACATTAAGAGCGTTTTAGCTGTAACACATTTTTTTGAAAATGTCCTCGACTAACTTTTTAAACCTATGTATCCTGCTTAGGTGTAGGAAGATTCATTAAAATCAGTTCATTCATATCGAAACTAAAGGACTTTTTCGTTTGTATGAAATGCCGTAAGGTAAGACACAAAAGGATTGGTGCCCGGTTAATGGCAATAGAGCCTATTGCCATTAACCGGGCCTATTGCCATTAATAGGTTTTTTGTTTTTGTTAGTCCACAATGCAACGAAGGTAAATCATTGTGCTTTCATGTGCATGCAACAGTAGGTACAGTGCTATTTAATTTATGTTGTTATTATGTCGTGTTATTAGGTTTTTTTATATAATTCTCAATAGCAGCTCGGAGTTTGGATTTGTGCCCGGTTAATAGCAATAGACTCGCCCCTTATAGATGGACCTTAAAATACCAGCGAACTGTAGGTTTACATTGGTACACCTCTGCCTTACCCTTCGGGGAATATAGGCATCATAGTATGTATTATGATTTTTAATAATTGTTTTTGTAAAATACGTTTTATAAAAGTTAGAACTTTCAATATATCAATAATCAGGAGATTTCTATATTATAAATGTTCAGAAACAAAAAAAAAAGTGCAATCATCATTGCTCTTATCGGAAAAATATAACTTTCGGGTTTCCTGAAGTGTCTTCTTACACCCATTATAATTATAACTGCTCCGTTGGTCTATTGATGGCAAGCACTCCTGTTGAGGGCATGGTCCTGAGTTCGAATCCCAACTTGGGCAAAAAATGTTATTGGGCTTTTCCATTAGGAATTTCTCAGTAACAGCTCCGAGTTTAGTAGTTGGTGATGTGGCACCCCCGTGTCTCGGAAAGCAAGTAAATCTGTTGGTCCCACGCCTGATCTTTTCCCGATTGTGTCGGATCGCCGTACCATCGGACTGAGAGTTAGGGAAGAAGGAGTGCACCTGCGTTTGCGCACACACTTGTGCACTATAATATCTCCTGCATCTTGCCACTTGCCTAATCTCTATTGAGATTAGCCTCCGTGACCAAAATCGGTCTGAATATTATTATCACTTTTACCAAATTAATATTCAGACTAATTGATAGACAAATTAATACAGAATCAGAGTTGAGAATATTTTATAAACTACAAATAATTCAATTGGAACCGAGTGTTGGGGTTTCAATTTGCATTTTATTTCAAAACTAACTGAATAATAACTAGGTTCTGTTGACAATCGGGAACCGTTAGGGTTGCTCAAAATTATCATACTGCTAAGTCTCAGTTCAATAATAATAGTAGTTATATAACTCGACTGCCTCATTAGCCTAGTGGTCTTAAGTGCGACTGCTACGCTAGAGGTCTTGGGTTAAATTCCCAGGTCGAGCAAAGTGTTATTGGGTTTTTTTATGAAATTCTCAGTAGCAGTTCGGATTTAGGATTTGTGTCCGGTTAATGGCAATAGGCTCGCCCCTATTACATGGGACCTTAAACATACCGGCGAACTGTGAGTGTACATTAGTACACCTCTGCCTAACCCTTCGGGGAATACAGGCGTGATGGTATGTATGTATGTTTCATTTGAAAATTTGACCTTCAATATCTTAACCAGACTATTCTCAGGTTCCCACAAAATACAGGGTGTTTGGTGCATCGTGTGCCAAATTGAAATGGTCGACTGAGGGGGTCATCTGCTATCCTTTCAGACCCCTAAACACTTCTCATGCCCTGTGTATTATTTTTCATCGACTTTTTAAAGTTTTATAAAAAACATACCAACATTTTACATTCAAGTACATTTTTTTTTTTAAAGTACACGTCGTAGACTCTGTATTTTAATTTTATTTAGATGTGCATTGTACTACAGTACTTTTAAATTCAAAATTAGTGACATTAGCCATCTAGTTTTTTATTTATTTACTCGCAAAGTTTTGGACTTCAATTAAAGCTGTCCATGTTACAGCTATTTACATGGCTATAAAAAAAAACCAAATGAGATCGGGATCTAAGGACTTTGTGAAAAATTCTCCAGTCTATCCTCTTGCTAGTGATGTGCCACATGCCATAAAAATCTTTTTACAACTTCGTGAATTCGCTAGAATTGTGAATCGAGTCACAAAATACAAAATTCGAAATTATGGTTTAAAAATTTTGTTTTGCGTAAATAACACCTGAAAAACGTATTAAATATGTTATCTCACTCTAATAAGATAAAATCTGTCTCGTACTTCTCTTTTTTTTAAAGTTACTTTTTTTTAAACTTTTTAAAGTTTTTATAAAACTTTAAAAAGTTGATGAAAAATAATACACAGGGCATGAGAAGTGTTTAGGGGTCTGAAAGGATAGCAGATGACCCCCTCAGTCGACCATTTCAATTTGGCACACGATGCACCAAACACCCTGTATAATTGCAAAGATGGGAGTTACACGTAACTTTCGATGTCTCTTTACACGTGTTATTCACGTCGAACAAACAAAACAACTGAAGGTTAACATAACAAAATGTCAAAAATAATGAGCTGTCGAACTTGTTCAAGATATATTATAACTTCAACATGTTACTAACAGAATACTTTGTTTAATTTCCATATTTGACATTTACGTGAAATTAATTTAACAATCAAGATGGCCCAGTGATTTATTTTTAATATTTTTTTCAGATGGGAAAACATCAAATCATCAAATAACTTCTCCCGCCCTTACTGTCAGACTTTTACTGACTAAAACCCATCCATGTTCCTTCTTGTGGACATACAGGGCACACCGCCAAGGTGTGCTCCACCGCGGCCTCAGGGCGATCCTCGCAGTGGTGACACCTGGGCGTTTCCTCCCGCCCGATGATGTGCAGGAGCCTCCCGAAACATCGGTGTCCGGTGAGGACCTGCGTCAGGTGGAAGGTGAGCCCCGTGGTGCCTCTCTAGCCACTCCTCAAAGAGGGGACTTACCGCCTCATGGTCCAGTAGTTAAAACGCCCGCCTCTCATGCATGATATTGCAAGTTCGTCGTTGCGCAAAATATGACTTTATCAATTTATAAGGAACTAAATTTATCTTAGACATCACTGACATCGGTGAAAGAAAACATCGTGAGGAAACCTTGTAATTAATATAAATCTGAAATCGCCATGCTGCCTTCAGCAAGCGTGGTGATCAATGGTCGTGCTTACTCTGTATGAGAAGAAGCTTTTGCTCTGCAGTAGGACAGTAATAACTAGTAGTTTAACTGCCTCGTTAGCCTAGTGGTCTTATGCGCGACTGCTACGCTAGAGGTCCTGGGTTCCATTCCCAGGTCGAGCAAAAAGTGTTATTGGATTTTTCTATAAAATTCTCAATAGCAGCTCGGAGTTGGGATATGTGCCCGGTTATTGGCAATAGGCTCGCCCCCTATCACATGGGACCTAAATATACCGGCGAACTGTGGGTGTACATTGGTACACCTCTGTCTAACCCTTCGGGGAATACAAGCGTGATGGTTTTTTTTTTTGTACAGTAATAGTCTGGTATATTATTAATTAACTTATCACATTTTAGCTTTCAATTTTTTTAGGCTGAGCAATAGTAACTGAAAAAAAAGCTAAGCTTTACTGAAAATGTGTTTTGTCTCCTCCTAATAAAGTTTACTTTCTATTGATTGATAAATGAAGAACTTTATAGGACCATCAATCCATTGTGACCTAATTCTCTTTTGTTTTATTTCTGTCATTGTTTTATTAGTTGCCTGTAAGAGATGAGGTTGTTGACCTTTTGACAGAATGTTGAAGGCCTATTATTGTTTTATTTAATTGAGTTTAGTTTTGACAAAGTGTACCAACCCACGTTCAATTTCCTTACTTATCTAAGTAATTGTAGCTAAGTGATTTTAAATTTATTTTGGGATGTACATTGAACCGTTGTTGCTGTATATTTTTATATAAAGTATATTTCATTAGCTTGACAGTTCACGGCAATGCGGAGGACTTTTATGATGCCATAAACTTTTTTTTTTTAAATCTTGTCTTATTTTAAGGTTGTAAATATTTAATTATGTAAATAATTGACATAAATACAACTGCCTTGTTAGCCTAGTGGTCCTTAACGCGACTGCTACGCTAGAGGTCTTGGGTTCGATTCCCAGGTCGAGCAAAGTGTTATTGGGTTTTTTTCTATGAAAATCTCAGTAGCAGCTCGGAGTTAGGGTTTGTGCCCAGTTAATGGCAATAGGCTCGCCCCCTATTACATGGGACCTAAACATACCGGCGAACTGTGGGTGTACATTAGCACACCAGCTCTGCATAACCCTACGGGAAATACAGGCTTGTTGGTATGTTGGCATAAATAAATGTGATTAATATGCGAAATATACAAATATCTAACAACAACTGTTCAATGTAGACAGTTTTGAACATCCAATCCATTGTATTCCAACAGAAATAATTACCCAAAAGCGATGTTAAATTATTCAGAACTCGAAGAAGTTTGAGGGTAGGTATTATTTTTTACTTTTTAAAAGCCACATCTGGCTGTGGTTCAGCCTGACCTCAATATAGTGAAGCTGCGTAATGGTGATTGATGTTCCTAATGACTCTGGACTGTGGACCAGTTGCTGGGCGAACTCTGGGGCTAAATCTGTACAAAAGGTCCGGACAAAATTATTTTGCGACCCATTGATAGAGGCTGGATATTTTCGTACGTGAATTTTGTGAATGAAAAAGTGAAGAATTTTAAATTATTGAGCTTGGTCCGGTCGAAATATAAATAAGATAATAAACAAACAATTCTGAAAAAGGAATTCGATTGAGTGTTTGGAATAAAACTATTTCAGCCAGGTTATCTTTACAGTACGTACTCTTATAATACCATACCATCTCGTTAGTATTTCCTGGGTAAGGGTTAGGCAGAGGTATACCAATGTATACCGACAGTTCGCCGGAATGTTTAGGTCCCATGTAACAGGGGGCGAGCCTATTACCATTATTCGGGCATAAATCCAAACTCCGAGCTGCTAATGAAAATTTCACAGAAAAAACCCAATAACACTTTTTGCTCGACCTAGAAATTGAACCCAATACCTCTAGCGTAACAGTCGCGCTTAAGACCACTAGGCTAACGAGGCAGATACTCTAATAATCTTCATTATATTAAAAAGAACCGCCCTTCATACAACTTATTCCTTCGTACAGACGCGAGCACTCAACTTGTCCCTTGATCGTGGATTCAAAATTACCTTTCCCCTCTCAAGTGATCTTCACCGACCGTAATCTTAATGTCATAGAGTGGGAAATAATCTAGAAGTGAATCTCATGAACATTTTTAACCGACTTCAAAAAAAAAAGAGGTGGTTATCAATTTAGTTGTATTTTGGAAGTCGGTGGCAAATAAAACAACAAACCGAACCATAATCCTAAACTAAACGAACGTTTTTAAAAATATCAGAACTGCCCCATACCACCACGGCTTCGAAGGGTATTTTTTCGAATGGGAAATCATCAAATAACTTTGAGACAGGAGTCAGAGGGAGTGTCAGACTTTTACTGACTAAAACCCATCCATGTTCCTTCTTGTGCCCCTTACGTTCCTAGGGCGCGGTATCTCTTTCGAACAACCCGCAGCCCCGGCAGGCATCGGCCCTGACTAGCATGTATATAATAGGGGGCGAGCCTATTGCCATTAACCAGGCATAAATCCTAACTCCGAGCTGCTACTAATAATTTCATTTAAAAAAACCAGTTACTCTGCTCGACCTGGGAACCGAACAAGACGTCTAAAGAGGCAGTCAAAACAAGTCAGAATTGCCGTCTTGATTTTTAAATCTGATTATTGCAAGTTATGTTTTAAGGGTGTTATTCTTCAAGTTTCGTGATATAGCGGTAACAGCATTTTGAATGCGTTCGATAAGGGAGTGTCCCTTCTATTAATTCTTATTCTATGGCCTTCCCTTAGGCTGATCTTAAATTAAATTGATGTTTTTGTGGGATAATACATCTTAAATTTTCGAGTGGTTACGAGGGAACTAGACAGTCGGTAAATTGATAAAGTTTTTTTTTTATTTTGGCGAACATGGCAATAGAATTTTGTTTCATTTGATTTTTTTAATGATGTCAGGTTTATTGAGTAAGTCTGTAAGAATATTCCTGCCCTTATCCTACGTTACTTGGGGTCCACGCAACACGTTTTCGTCTTCCATTTCGTTTTGTCAACCGTTTTGATGTCACTCACCCCCTTCTCTTTCATATAATAGGCTCAATTAAGTACTACAATAGTTAAAATTTGTTTATTTTTTTATCTACTATTTTCAACATGTAATCTCTGAAAATACGTTTCCGATCACAAACATTATTTCACAGTTAGAAAGATACACTATTGTCATAGGATATATATTATAATAGTGTCATAGGATATATTATTTTATGGTATACTTGTCTGATTCTTCTTCTTTATCGTGTGGGCAGTAAGGTCTTACGACCCCCCACACACCCTAGTGTCAGAGTTTCTATACCACCTCAAGGACATGGTTACCGATGTCAGTGATGTCCGAGATAAACTTAGAAAGTACATATGAATTAGAAAAAGTCACATTGGTACTTGCCCGTGCCCGGTTGCGAACCCACAACCTCGTGCATGAGAGGCAGGCGCCTTAACCACTTGTCCGATAGAATATTTTTTATGGTTTATCTAACTGCCACGTGGACAAAACCGCGGGCAAAAGCTAGTTACTTAGAAAACGAATATTTGAACATGAATTCACTTTCAATGGATTAATTGCGTTCAAAAAGTGATTTTGACTATCTCGATAGCTGCAATATTGTTGTTGCTTTTGCCCAATAGTCAATGTTGACTTTGTCGGGGCAATATTGCTAATTTGGGAGATTGTTTGTGAAACCAAATGTATATACACAATACACATTGAATATAGAGCTGGCGTAAATACCTAGTAGTCATCTCTTTGATGTTTTGTAGTGCAACAAAAGGTACAAAGGCGAGATTGGCAACAGGCAACCAAAGGTGGTTAACATGGCAGGTGCAATATTTCTTTTTTTTATATTGACGATGAAGGGAGGCTCTTGCCCATCAGTGGGACACAGCACGCTCAAAATAATAATAAAATAAAAAAGTTTCTTACATTTTTTTCTTGATATGGACGTGAGCTATGAATGAAATTGACTTTGATTTTCACTCAAAAGGAGTCGCGGGCAAAAGCTAGTAATAAAATAAAGTATAAACTTTAAGCTTTAGACCGCGTGAATTTTCTTACGAAACCAATTATTTTTTTAAACAAAATCTATCTTATGTTACTTGTTGATAAGGTAGTTTTCCAAAGGATAAAGAATTTTTAAAATATTGTAAAGAGAAAATATTTGTGGTTTTGTTTGTAATGGGTTAAATTAAAAAGCAGTTTTTAATTTAACCCATTACAAACAAAACCACAAATATTTTCTCTTTACAATATTAGTTTACATTTGAAATACTCCACTAGCAACCTAGTTTCTAGATGTTCTAAAACATTCTAGACACAATTGACAATAAACTAAAAGTTGCGACGGAACCCTCAGTTCGAACCTCAGTAATTGTGTTAGACTTTCAGTTTGTCTGTGGGTTTGTTTTGTAATAGTTCAGCTCATAGTTTTTCCACAGTGTAACTACAACTTATTGTTGGTATTCTGTGGTTATTGAGAGCAGAAGAGAAAGTTATAATATTACCTTGTAGGTAGTTAAATAAGTTATATACTGTACGAGTTATGCGGTTTAGTTTAAAACAAAGCAAATAAAATTTGTTTAGGTATTACTATTTGTTTTTTAAAGTTATTGTAATGATCTTTGTTATAAGTTTGGCGTATCTACATGTCTATTTATTTAAACTTTATTAAACAAAAAGTACAAAGGCGGACTTAATGCCTTAGACATTCTCTACCAGTCAACCAAAGGTCTGTCTGTGTGTCTGTGGCACCATAGTTCTTAAACGGGTGAACCGATTTCAATGCGGTTTATTTTTATTTGAAAGCAGGTTTCCTAGATGGTTCTTAAATATGTTTCATCAAAATCGGTTCAGCCGTTTGAAGGTTAAGAGCTCTTTTGTTAGCTGCGGTGGGGATCTAAGACGCATAACGGGCATAAAAAAAAATCTCTCGGCCTGTTCGGGTATTTATAATAATATTATAATACCAGCCTATTATTATCCTATCGAACGGCAACAGCCTCATTATGCAAAGAAAGCACGAGCATTGATCAACACGCTTGTTTAAAGCGGATTTTGGTTATTAATTTGAAATTGTATTTTAAACATAAGGTTGTAATGTCGCATACAGAAAGCATAATTATAATAAGTTCATATCTAAGTTTAAAACGGAGTCACAGTTCCATCTCAATGACAATCAATCTCAAAAACTTGTCAAAAATGTAGGTAAGAAAATTAGGGGCAGTTTTGACAGACCTTAGAAAAAAGCTTAAAAATCTCGAATGAAAAAAAAAATTGCGAAAATCCTCTGATGATAAAACCTTTCACCACACTATGTATATGCTAACAAAACAAAGTTCTTTCCCTTCAATTTATTCAGACATTATACATATTTTTCTAGTAGGTACACATCGCAAAACAGTTTAGTGTGCAAGCTGGTTGCTTAAATATTTTTGTTTCGTTTTAGCTTTAAAAGTTTTATGATTATTGGTCACTCCCAATATTCATTGTAATTCTGTGTGATTAACTTCAATCCTTAAGCTAAGCCTAAGCTGCTTCTTCTTCAAGATAAAGCGAGTCAAAAACACACACACAGACACACCTTTTTTTCTTATGTTTTACAGGTATTTTTCACACTAAAAATAAAATACATTTTCCAGGAAGGATTTTTTCTTGCTCAAACTTACTTAGTCTGACGAGCAGTACCTCTAGTTAACGTCAATGTTACGTCATTTTATGCCCCGTATACCCCTGTACACTAAATAGTTGATTCAACTGTACATCAAAGGAAAAGAGCAAAGGTTTTATCTAATAATATGTAAATTTAAGCAGCGCCTTAGCAGTTTGTTCGGACATTAATAAATGTTTGCTGGCCTTCTATTGAATTTACTTGGAAACTTCCTTCAAGACCTGCCTTGCCTGATTTGCATTTTGTGCTAAATGAAGTGGTGCTTGCATAATATTACTTGATTGCGAAGCTTGGATCGTTTTAACACGATTGTATTTGTACCTAGTAGACATCTTGGGTTGCATTCCCAGGACGAGCAAAAAGTTTTATTGGGTTTTTCTATGAAATTCTCAGTAGTAGATAGGACTTAGAATTTGTTCCCGGTTGATGGCAATAGGCTGGCCCCTTCTTACATCGGACCGAAAAATACCGGCGAACTGGTAAGTGTACATTAGTACGCGTCTACGCCTTTCGGGGAATACAGGCGTGATGGTATGTGGAAGTAGAAAACTTCTTATAAATGGGTTAATAGATATCGTCGCGCAATCTGTGACCATTTATTCAGTAGGTACAATGTGATATGTTTTGTCACTTATTTAAAAGGAAAACTGTTATTCAGTTTTTGAGAAAGTAATTTTGAATGATATTCAAATCAAATCAAATCAAATCAATAATTTATTTGCAAGGAATGTAGGTTACATAAAAATTCAGGTGGACTAGATAGAAGTGAGCCGTGTACATTCTGCCTGGAAGTAGGCACGCAAAATATATAAAAAATAAAAAAATTACATAAGCTGACAAAAAAAAATTAATTACAAATTAAGGTCACAGTTAGAATTGTTACAATTATATATTTATTAATTAATATCGATAAAATGATAAGTCAAATTAAAATGTTACTTTACAAAATTAAAATTAAATTTATACCAGGTACATAGTCATTGTTCAAAAAAATAGTATTAATTATATTTATTATTTTACACATAGCTGATTAAAAAGTTTTATCTATTAAAAAATCATTAATCGAATAGTATCATTTTTCTATTAGAAAGGCAACTAATTTCTTTTTAAAGTTCTGGATTGTGTTATTTTTCATTACATCCGGCAATTTATTATATATGGTAGGGCCCATACATTGTTTTCAATCTATCTATCTATACTGTGGGTGTACATTGGTGCACCTCTGCCTAACCCTTCGGGGAATACATGCATGATGGTATATTTTTTTATTTTATTCTTAAAACTAGTTGTCCAATTTAGCTAAAAGGCTTCTTAATAATTGACTTTGACTATCAGACTAGCGGGCAAAAGCTCGTTGTACAAAGTGGGCAACAAAACACATTTCTAACCTAATCGAATATTGGGGTCACAAAAGTAACAAGGACACAAAAAGGCAATTCTATACAAATCAAGTACTTACCTACTTCTAACATTTCTTGAGATTCACATAGGTACACAAACAAACAAATTATTTTTATTGCGAGTCGCAAAGTTATTTGAGGGGAAAAACACCAAAGTAGGTAGTACTACGATGTTCAGTTGTTTTTCATGACAAAACCTTGATACTTTTTCAGGTTTGATTTTCAACAATAATATTACAAACAAAATATTATATTGCCTTTTTTGAGAGGTATCTCAATCATCTCAAAAATGTTATAAGGTTTTTCTATAAAATTCTCAGTAGCTTAGAGTTAGGATTTGAGCCCGTGGCAATAGGCTCGTCCCTTATTACATGGGACTTAAACATGCCGGGGAACTATGGGTGTACATTAGCACACCTCTGCTTAACCCTTCGGGAAATACAGGCGTATGTTATGGTTTTTTTTTGTTTTTTTTTTTTTGAAATCCAACTCAAAACCTCTAGCATAGCAGTCGCGTTGAGGAACACTAGGCTAACGAGGTAGTCAAAAACCTGTCTGAATATCTCAACAGGATTTTGTATTACCTAGAAATCTAACTCAAGATGTACTAACATTTATTCTTTTTTTTTTTAAGACGGGTAATCATCAAATAACTTCCCCCGCCCTGGGCGGGGCGGGAGGGAGTGTCAGACTTTTACTGACTAAAACCCGTCTATGTTCCTTCATGTGCCCTTTGCGTTCCGGGGGCGCGGTATCTCTTTCGAACAACCCTACAACAACTATTATTTATAAGCTTAACAACCAAGGTAATATTTTAGTAGGTAAAACTTTATAGTGTATTTCCCTGTTGTAGTTTCGACGAACACGACGATATTATGCATGTGCTTAATTTAACAAGCGACACGTGTGTGTACTTATAACTTAGGTACACGTGTACCTCCGTGTTTCCGTAAAATAGGGGATTACCATCTTATTTCATAGATTTTGTGGACAAATAACTTGCAAGTTTTCAATATAATTGATTGATTTTAACTTGAGGGGGCGAGCCTATTGCCATTAACTGGGCACAAATCCAAACTCCGAGCTACCACTGAGAATTTCAAAGAAAAACTCAATAACACTTTTTGCCAAAATCAATACAGTATCCGAAACCGCACTGCATTTGAGCGCTCATCCGTCCACTTCACAAACTTTAGCTCACTCGTCTAGAATAATCCTTAAACACTTAAACTACCCTCAAACTGGAGCATTTAGAAACTTCGCTTCTGTTTTCACAGGTGGACTGCGCGCTCAATTGAAATAAACGCCATCTATTGACGTTGAACGGAACTAATCTATGCAAGCGGAGGAAAGTTTTAATTTAATCTAGCGAAATGTTAATAGTTTTGAGTTTATATTCTAGTTCAGTATTTGTGTTGGATTTTATAATAATCCCTACTAATATAATAAAGGTAGGGAGTTTTTTTGTTTGTGTGTTTGTTTAAACGCGCAAATCTCTGTAACTGACAGTTGGATTGGAAAAAGTCTTTTTGTAAATGACAGCCAGTTTCATAAGGAATAGTATACGCAATATAATTTTATGCTATCTATGGGAATGGAGTAGTAACCAAAGACGTAACTTAATGTGTGACTGAATAAAGTCGTGAGCAGAATCTACCCCCTTAATAATTCACAAACTTATTCAATATGCTAAATGTATTACATTCCTTCCCAACAAAAACAGTTCAATGTAAAACCGAAACTTATGCTTAAAATTGGGTGTACAGAAGATTATATGGACAGGATATAAAATGTAATTCTCCAGACCGATTCCGGCCACGAGGCTAAACTAATATCTCCTGCGTCTGTGGCTAGTGTGCGTTATGCAGGAGATATTATAGTGCACAAGTTTGTGCGCAAATACAGGTGCACTGCCTCTTTCCTAACTCTCATAGCCTGATGCGACGGCAATCCGACACGACCGGAGAGAGATCAGGCGCAGGACCAACAGCTTTACGTGCTTTCCGAGGCACGGAGGTGTCACACCACCAACTTCCAAACCCGACTGATACTGAGAAATTTCTAGTAGCAAAACCCAATAACACATTTTGCCCGTCCTGGGAATCGAATCCAGGACCCCTCGCTCAGCAGTCGCGCTTGCAACCCCGTTACCGACGGGGCAGTTTAGCGACAGGGTAATCTACATATCAACGGGCAAATCACTGAAGATTACCAGGTACACTTACTAATTAACTACCAAGGGTACTTAACCCAAATTACTAAGTATTCAGAGATAGTAAATTGGTACCAAAATCAATAGGTCCATTAAGGCAATTAATACTATGGAATTCATAGGTACCTTTTGCCAATATTACAGTATTCTCCAGAAAGTGGGTCATCACCTTTATGGAATTGGGTCGTTTAATTTTAAAAGGTGCTATTTTTGGAATTGGATTTTTTATTTATTGTGGTTCCTCCAATTTGAGTCTAAAAGATGAGATATATAGAGCTTCTTTTTCGTGTTTTAGGATTGATTAAAATGTCTGGCGTGGAAGTAACTGGCAATTTCGTGTAGAAAGGTAGCGCCTTTGTTTTGTCGAATTTCGTAGCGTATAGCGTAGTGAGAGTGATAGCCTTCTGTGGAAATTGTCCACTGCTCAAATAGAACATAATATATCCTTATTTACGTAGAAAGTAGATAATAAAAATACTGATCTTCACGGTATTTTTGTTTCTTGTACATACCATCACACCCGTATTCCCAGAAGGTTTAAGCAGAGGTGTACCAATGTACACCCACAGTTCGCCGGTATGTTTAGGTCCCATGTAACAGGGAGCGAGCCTATTGCCATTAACCGAGCACAAATCCTAACTCCGATTTGCTACTGAGAATTCCATAGAAAAACCCAATAACACTGTGCTCGATCTGCTTTCTTGCAAAATCTACTTTATAATAGTCTTGCAAATGTTCAAAGTAAGTTAACACACATATTATTGTTATTAAAATGGTTAGAGTTCAAATGAATAATTTATTGTAAATCGCAATTAATAAAAAGGCGAGAAAAACGATACATGACTAACAAACTAGACTAAGACAAGACAAGACTAAGCCAAGTATGCAGAAGATATTATAGTGTAGAAATGTGTACGCAAACACAGGTAAACTCTCTTATAGTCTGATGTAACAAATCAAAGCATTTATTTCAATTAGACCATTTACAGGCACTTTTGAATTGTCAAGAAGTTACAGTTTAAAATTGAAGCTAGTTGCTCGTTCCAAAACGTAGGTCTCTATGGAGAAGAACGAGCAAGAAACTCCATGGACACTCTTTTCCTTCCATTTGGTTTTTACAAAGTCTTGGTTACAATATTCTTGTTGCTTCTATATGTGAAAACAATGAAGGTGAATATAAAAAATAACAAAATTATAATAACGATGTAAGACATGGCAACGGCAATCACGTTAACGTGCTTTCCGAGGCACATAGTGTCACACTCCTAACTTCCAAACTCCAAAAGCTGTTACTAAAGTAATCGTAATGGAAAAATCCAATAACACTTTTTGGCCGACATGGGAATCAAACTCATTACCCTACGCTCACCAGTCTCGCTTGCGGGCACGAGACCAACGGGGCAGTAAATACAAAATAGGTCAACAAGAATCTCAACGGGCAAAGTCTGATGAATTCTTAATTTGTTAATCCAGTGCCAGTTAATTAATTACTTTCAAATTCATTCAATAACTGAACTGAATTGAGTTGTTGAGATTACTTCAAAATCGTATCTTTGTTTATTCATTTCTTCGTTCATAAATTGAATTCTTGTGTTTCAGTATTTTGTATTTAACTTTATTTGTTTATTTTGAAACAGCTTTTTTTGCTAACTAAGTTTTAAACCGATAATCCGCCTTGAGCAAGCATGGTGATCAATGCTCTTGCCTTCTCTGCATGAGAAGAACCCTTTGCCCTGCAGAGGGGCAATTATAGGCTGGTATTATTATTAAATGTTATTACTAGCTTTTGCCTACAAATTAAGTCCTAAATTACCCTTCGGGAACACACACACGAAATTGAAATTATCCGACGCGCGACGTGTTAAACTTAGATCAATACCTATAATTCTGTGAATAATTTCAGATTCGTACAGCCGTTTAAGGCGTAAAAGAGTAACAAACATTCATCAATCCTCGCAAAGTATTGCGTTTATAATTAGGACTATTCTCCACCTAATTGGTACATCTGGTAGGTACAAATTAGGAGACCAAACATAAACGCCCACTTAAAAAGTAGTCAAATATTTAATTACACAGTTAAATACTTAAACGAGTAATTAAATTAACTGCGAAAAAGTAATTAACGGTCACTGGGTTAGGGAATTAAGAATTCATTTAGCGGTCAACAAATTGACGTGACGGACGACCTGTTTCACGTTATTTTTGAAAAGCGGTTGAATTTAGCAGTTTTTGCGTGATTATAATTTAATTTATTCTTTAACTAGTTTTTGCCTATGGCTTTGCCCGCGTAGTGGTCGGATATTATGTCACAAGAACGAACTACCGGGTTAAAAGATGTAGTTTATGCCTGTGGCTTTGCCCACATGGAGGCTGGATATTATTTCATGAGAGCAAACTGCCGTAATAAAAGGTATGCTATTTGCCCGTGGCTTTGCCCGCGTGGAGATTGGATATCATCGCTTGGGACTGAATTGCTGGGATAAAATCATCAAACTTTTGCCCCACAAGTTTATTAATTTGATAATATTTTCTCATCGGAACGAACTGTCGGGAAAAAGATCTAGCTTTTGCCTACAGCTTTTGTCCGCATGGATGTCGAATATTATTTTATAGGGAAATACTACCGAGATATTTAAAAAAAAAAAAAAAAAATATACCATCACGCCTGTATTCCCCGAAGGGTTAGGCAGAGGTGCACCGATTTAGGTACACCCACAGTTCGCCGGTATATTTAGGTCCCATGTAATAGGGGGCGAGCCTATTGCCATTAACCGGGCACAAATCCAAACTCCGGGCTGCTACTGAGAAATTCGTAATGGAAAAACCCAATAACACGTTTTGTCCGACCTGGGAATCGAACCCGGGACCCCTTGCTCGGCAGTCGCGCTTGCGACCACGAGACCAACGGGGCAGTAGGGAGGGAGATATTTAAATACATCATAATACAACGTAATATCACACCTGTTTTCCCCGGCGAGTAAGGCGGAGGTATACCTATAAACATCCCACATTATTTACACCCACATTAGTACACCCACGTTTCTCCACTTATGTGTGAGTCTTATGTAATAGGAGATGAATCTATTATTGTAAACAGCTATCACTTAAGTACTTGGAGATACCTATAATCTATACTAGTATTACAAAATTGAAGAGGTTGTTGTGTTATTGTTTAAACGCGCATATATTCGAAATTACTGACCTGATTTTGAAAATTCTTTCGCTATTACGAAGGTACGTTCTCTTTGTGGTATAGGCAATACAGTAATTGGAATATGTAAGAAAATTTACGCGGGAAAAGTCGTGGGCAAAACCTATTTGGTATAAAAACAAACGCATCAGAATTCGTATATACCGACATAACCCGCCTCCTTTCTCATTATCTCCTGATACGAATTATCTTCATTAAGGAGGGACTCAAAAGGTTGATCCTCGAGGGGCATGTTGCCTCCATTAGTGAAGGTCAATGAACTATTGACGGCAAATGAGTGGACTGTAGTATGTTTCACTAAATAAAGATTAATAGTACCTTTAAATGAACAGAGGGTCCTAACGTAAAAGTCTTTTTTTGTTATTAAAAGGTTGGAATATCATCAAATGACTCTTCCGCTCTGGGCGGAGTGGAAGAGAGTGTCAGATGCTTACTGACAAAAACCTATCCGTGTTCCTTTTAATACCCTTAGCGTTCCACGGCCGCGGTGATTCTTTCGAACAAATTCCGCAATACGACTAGCTGGTATCATCTAAATTACCGACCCTGGGCAAAAACTTGAAGAATCCCGGAT
Organism: Caradrina clavipalpis; assembly: GCA_932526535.1. Taxonomy (NCBI): domain Eukaryota; kingdom Metazoa; phylum Arthropoda; class Insecta; order Lepidoptera; family Noctuidae; genus Caradrina; species Caradrina clavipalpis. The sequence goes on from OW052110.1 coordinate 9,729,791, forward strand.
ATTTAGGTTAAGAATTTTCTCCGGACGCCCCTGAGAAAAATATTTTACAATCAAAATTTAAACATCGTTTACATTTTTTATTTTAATTTATAGCATATCTTTCAATTAATTGGGAGTGACACAAAAAGAAAAGGATTTTTTTTAAACGTCGTCTGAACGACTCTCGGAACCTCTCTAAATTAGGAAATCCGGGATATACCGGACAGATAGCGGCTCTAATACAACTATCCCATAACATTTTTTTTAATGCTATATGATGACAAATTAATATTTTAACAGCACGGGTCTGTCACATCAAACCATTCAACTTAGAACTTTTACAATGAGAAGATGAAAAAGGTGACGGATCGCGGGTTAACGGTATTTCAGTGTTACCATCTCGGAGCGGTATTATCATAATGAACGATAACCATAAAAGTATATTAAAGGAATGAAGAAACGGGGAAGAAAATTCCTCCATACTATGTAAAAAAAAAACTTTCTCACCTGTACAACATCCTCTCCTGTCTCTCAGCCTCCAAGTAGATCCTGTAGTACATATACAGCATGATGACACCAGGGATCCAAAAACTAACACTACTCGACACCACAGCGTACACTTTATTGACAGTGAAACTGCACACATTTGGGAACCTTTTCCTAAAGTTCAAATGGTCCTCTGTCGTGTACCAACCCATGAAGATTGGGAGAAAGGAGACCAGAGCTGGACTGCACCATACAACAGCCAACATGATTCCCAACTTTGCCGTTGTCATTATTAAGGGGTAATCAAGCGGCTGAACGATTGCGTAGTACCTATCCACGCTGATGCAGCAAAGGTGGAGGATAGAAGCCGATGAAAAATACACGTCCAAAGAGTTCCAGACGTCACACATGAAGTAGCCAAACAACCATTCCCCATTAGTTATTTCTACACTGAAGTTAAAACACATTGCCCAAATGGCGACTAGCATATCTGCCAACGCTAGAGACACTACGAAATAGTTCGTGATCACTCGTAATTTTCTATGTCTCATCACTGACACTATCACTAGTAAGTTTCCAAATATCGCTGCCAGTATTATAAACAGCATTATCAAACATTTTAATATCACTAAAAACACTATTAAGGGGTCATCTTCGAATTGATTTGAGTACACCAAATCGTTGGTCGTCTCATTGACTTCTAAAGTTTTGTTCACATAAATATCTGTCAGATACATTGATGTTGATAAATCAGCGATGTCCAAAGTAAAATTGTCAGGTTCTAGGACGATTTCAAGTTTCATGGTTTACATTTTTTCAAGTCGCGTTCACTTGTAGTCCGAAGGCGTTGATGTGTGATTCCGTACAGGTGATTTCCATTTTGCGTTACCTGAAAAAGAAAGGGAATTCAGTTTTTCTTTTGTCCTCAAAAATGGTAAAGGGATAAGTAGTTGGTCGTATGGGCGTTTTTTTTCCGCCGACTTGTAATACGTTATACTATATTGCTGTACCCTAACTGGGTCCATAACTGTTTTGTATTTTATCTTATAGCTTTATGTTACACATTTTATACAATACAATAAGGTATGCAAATAAATGGATATAAATATGGAAATTCACTAGGCGTAACGGTAATTTTATTTATTTTAATTTGATCATTAAAAGGCACTTCCAAACGTAGGGAAGTTTGAACTGAGAATTAAGAATCCAGAGCGCGGTAAGAAAACGCTGCGTTTAAAAAAACGCCCGTGACGACAACCGCGTATTGCTAAACGCCGTTTTGACATCAAACGGTTTGCGCGCGTGTTCCTGATCAAAGGAAAATACGCGCTTTCTTTTGAAGGGAATTGTAGCACTCTGTTCCCTTTCATTGTGTGTGTGTGCCGTTAAGGAAATACACAAAAAAATCTTTGTACGTTTTCTTTAAGGTTTGCCTATATTTTTTTCCTTAATTTGTATCATTTTACATAATGTATCAAACGGTTGACTTAGGGCCTGTTTTACTGCCTTCAGATAAGTTGTGATTAAATTACTCGCCAGATAATATTACGTTACTTTGATCTCACTTTTTTTTCATATTTTTGGTGATTTATGTCTACCAGACAGAACTGCCTCGTTACCCTAGTGCATAGTGGTCCTAAGCACGACTGCTACGCTAGAGGCCCTGGGTTCGACTCCCAGGTCGAGTAAAAAGTGTTATTGGGTTTTTTTATGAAATTTTCAGTAGCAGCTCGGAGTTTGGATTTGTGCCCGATTAATGGCAATAGGCTCGCCCCCTATTACATGGGACCTAAATAACGAACTGTGGGTGTACATTGATACCTCTGCCTAACCCTTCGGGGACAACAGGCGTGATGGTATATTATATTATATTATATTATATTATATTATGTCTATCAGAGGTTTTATGCCGATAATAAATAAACATCTATGCATTTTTTATTAGCCTATTTTATATCCTATTGTAGAGCATAGCCCTTTACTTTCGAACTTCTATCTTATGTACATAATCTGGCGATTGGCTTGGGTTGGATTCCCACACGGAACAAATATTTGTACGGCCTGCAGATAGATGTACCGGGTCTGGCTGTTTGTGTATGTGAGTTTGAATATATGTAAACGCATCCACGATACAGGAGAAGTTTCTAGTGTGTTTACGAAACATAAATAACAACACGAAAATTGAAGTAGTTTCAAAACCTAATATTGGTGGCTGGTTTTTGGCAGGCTTGCCAAAACTACAAGAGCACACACGAAATACCTCCAGTCAATAGTTAGTTAGTTCAAGTTTCCTATCACAATAATAATAAAGCTTGAATTAAATTGATTAAAGTAAAAAAAAACTTCAGTTATAAAATACAGGGTGGAAGGTACATCGTTACACCCCCCATCCTAGGCGTACTAAATCCATGGTAAAAGTCTTCATTACAATGTCCCTTTTATCACGCATCAGTATAGATTTTAACAGTATTTAAATAACAACATTTTTTAAACAAATAAAAAATCCAGTTCGCCTCATCGAAAACCCGACAATTAAGTTCCTAAATGAATATTTCATGGCTTCATACCGAAAATATGAAACATACACGGCTCGTAACTCGGCCTGTTCACAATAAACTCGGTATAACATTCGTCCTCATGAATATTTAAAAGCTTCTCTTTGACATAACCTCCGCATGTTTACATACGCACAGGTTTTAAAAATTGCCTCAAATCAGTGGGAGGCAAAGGGTAGGGGGCAAAAGCCCCCGGGCAAAAGCCGAGCGATTGTTGAAAAGCGGGGTGATGTTAGTGTTACATCACCCCGGTTTTTAGCGGACAGTGAGAAGGAAAAAGCATTTGTTTAGCACTAGCTTTTGCTCGTGACTTCATCCTCGAAAATATCGATTATATTTAAAATTCATCCAATTGGCGCCATCTTTTGTCATAAGAACGTAATTTTTGATTTTCTCGGGAACAGTACTTTTTTAGGGATGAAAAGTAGTCGAAGTCCGTTATAACGTGTTTGCTATATTTCAGGATGATCGGTTCAGTGGTTTAGGCATTAAAGGGAACAAACAAACAAACTTACTTTTGGCTTTATAATATTGAGTTAGGATTAGCTTCCGCCCGCAACTTCGGCCGTATCAAAGTTAATATAGTTATTATCCCACAGGAACTGTACCTCTTTTCCGGGATACAGAGTAACCAATGTGAACTATAGACTATCGCTGTGCTAAATTCCACACAGATCTTTGCAGTCGTTCTGGCGTGATGAGGCAAACATCCATCCATTCAAACTTTAGCACTTTAAGTTGTAAGATCAATAGACAAGACACACGTACGTGTTTTATTGAAAATGAAAATAACCGGTCTTATGGATGTAATGCTATGGTTTTTATCCAATAGTTAAAGACAAGTATAATTATGTCATTTTTTATTTATTACGACAAGTATAATTATGACATCTATTTGCTGATTTAGATTTTCTACATCATCATTGTTAAAGTCAAACTGATTGATGTAAATGACACTATAATTTGTAAATTCAATTTGATTTAGATAGACTTACACGGAATTGAGAGTAATAATAAGAAAATAATAAACACACTTTATTTGCCCGCTACGCTGCTACGAAGATTGCTACGCTGCCCGCTACGCCATCCGCTACGCCGATACGTAACCGTAGCACTAACCACACAGCCTTTTCAACCTATTCCGAGATTATAAAACGTGAATGTAGGCGGTCAATGGCCGAAATGCCCTGATAAGCAAACAAACCCTTTTCCGAAAAGGATTCATAAGGGCAGTTAAAAGCCCGAAAGTCTGACAACCAGTCTTACCAAGGGTTATCGTGTTATCCAGTAACTGGGCTTTGAAGGTTAGAAGGGCATTTACTCCTAAAAATTACTGGTGCATATTCATCGTTGGGAAAAAAGCCAGGCATCTGGCTATGTCCATTCTTTACATACTTCTTCTTTTATAGATGGGAAATCATCAAATAACTTCGGCGGGAGGGAGTGTCAGACTTTTACTGACTAAAACCCAAGGTTAGGGCACAGGAGTACCAATGTACATCTATAGTTCGCCGGTATGTTTTAGGTCCCATGTAATAGGTAAGCCTATTGCCACTAACTGGGCACAAAACCTAACTCCGAGCTGCTACTGAGAATTTAATACAAAGCCCAATAACACTTTGCTCGACCTTGGAATCGAAACCAAGACCTGCATGTAGTATTTTTAGACGTCTATTTAAATTTAATTCCTGAATATCGATCAGTAGATTTCTAAGCCACACCAAATAAACATCTCTAACGTAAACAAAATAAAACCCAATTCAATTTGAACTCGCACAAAATCATTTCACGAAAATCAAAATACAACAATAATTTGATTTATTCATTCATAAACTTTTCTACGATTTAATTAAATACCATTTCAGTCGGAACATTTATTTGGACGTTCAAAAGCCTTTGACTTTCAAACGCATTATTGTGTTAAATATTTTAACATTTTCCTGGAATTGTTTTGTGATATGACCTGATTTGGATTCTGCGAAAGCCTTCATTGAATTCAGTGTGTGACGTCATGATTGAATTCTGTTTAATGATTGTTAGGGCGCTCCCTCACTGGGGGAATTCGACTATGATGTAAGAGTTCCGATTTAAACATATAACTTCAATGTGTGAGGAGAACTAAGTATTAAAGTACTACTACTTCTTGCTGACTGCCCCGTTGGTCTCATGGTCGCAAGGGCGACTGCTGAGCAAGGGGTCCCGGGTTCGATTCCCAGGTCAGGCAAAAATTGTTATTGGGTTTTTCCATTAGGAATTTCTCAGTAGCAGCCCGGAGTTTGGAAGTTGGTGGTGTGACACCCCCGCAAAGCACGTAAAGCCGTTGGTCTTGCGCCTGATCTCTCTCCGGTCGTGTCGGATTGCCGTCCCATCGGGCTATGAGAGTTAGGGAAGAGGGAGTGCACCTGTGTTTGCGCACACACTTGTGCACTATAATATCTCCTGCGTACGTGGCTAGTCTGCATTAAGATTAGCCGCCGTGGCCGGAATCGGCCTGGAGAATTACATTTTACATTTACACTTCTTGCTCGTTCTTCTCCATAGAGACCTACGTTTTGGAACGAGTGACTATATAGCTTCAAATTTAAACTGTAACTTCTTGACAGTTAAAAATGCCTGCAAATGGTTTAATCAAAATAAATGCTTTGATGCTTTGACTCAATTTCTTCTTCTTAACGAGTCGATGACAATCTTATAATTTCAGGGTGTAGTAGGTGGTCACGTTTATCGCTTCATCAGTAGTGTTGATAATGTCCTATAAAGTGCAAGTGTAGGAACACTTTGGGCACTGTATTACGTTTGTAATGATACAATTCGCTCACCAAAGCATTCAACTGTAAAGGAACAGTTCAGATTTGGGCATTACATTAGGATTTTTGTGCTGTATATTAACTTTTTCTTAGACTAACATTTTCGTGATTTTTATTTTCAATTACAAAAGTATTTAAATGACTAGCTTTGACCCGCGACTTTGTCAGCGTCAAAGTTGATACATTGTCGCAGGGAACCGTACATTTGTGCGAAAAAGTATCCTATGTGTCATTTTCTACTACAATATATCTCAGTGGCGACTTTCATCTAGACCTGTTCACCCGTTTAAGCGTGAAATAGTAGCAAACATCCATCCATTCTCACAAACTTTTGCATTTATAATAAGTAAGGATAAGTAGGAAGAGTTATTTTGATATTTGAGGTCCCTCGGATTTTTCTCTTATTTCTAAGCACCTACTTTATCCTACACAGGAATCAAAGCGAACACCAGCACACATCTTAAAAAAAAATACCATCAACATTTACGAAAAAAGCATATTTGCAAAATTATAATTTCACCATCTATGCGAAGATTGATCGTCGAGACAAACCCATGGGAAATCTACAGCTGAATTTTATTGCCTTTATAATCGTATGAAACGAGCAAAATGGCGATTTTGCTGAACAAGGATCGTCACGTTGTCCCCAGCGTGGCGTCGGGCAAAAGTTATAACAGTTCACATCTTTCAAATTTGAGAAAACGGCTCAGTTTTTATTTGACTTCTATGGCGTAAAAACTTTGCCATTTTTTTAAGATTTTTGCACAATTAGCGCAAATGAAAGTGTACAAGTGTGTGCATAAATAAAGGTCTAAGAATCAGGCGCAGGAACAACGAATTTCGACACAGTGGTTTCAAACAACATTCTTCATAAAAATTACTGAGAATAATACCAATAAAAATCGCACGCTATTTATCAAATCAATATATTAAAAAGTAACCAATCGTGATCTTTAGGGCAAAGTGGCATACAACCACAGCGAGGCTCTGAACATCACTAACAATCCTGCTTGCAGCTGTTGTGCTGTAGATGTAATTGCTGCCACATTGTCTGTGACAATGCAGTCAAAGTGGCCAAATTCTAGGCCACAACAATATAATTTCAAACCAAGTCCACAGTTTTAAATTGACACCCAAACTTTTTATTTTTCTTTCATTTCTGATTACTCTATTAAAGGTCATCAAACACTTCAACTATGTACTTAACGTCAACTTGAAACAGACCCTAATATCAGTCGTCTAAGGTTCAGTTTGCTAAGTTGAACACAGACAAATCATCATCAATGAGAATGTCAAAGATAAACACACGAAGTTTACCTATCAAAGTAGGTTTAATTACATAAGTTTTGAGAATGTAATCAGAAACGGTATCATGGAGTATGAATGTGACAAGCTATTAAGGGCGACAAGTATTTCTTTCCATGTCTGCTTCTTGCAATGGCAAAATTTTTGGTGACTCTTTGTTTAATATTGACCCAGACACCCGCAAAATTGGTATCTGTTAGCACTTATTTAAAAATAGTCAAGTAAGTTGGTACACTATCATTTAGTGTTGAGTTAGATTAGCAAAATATAGCCTTATCACAAAACATACTAACGAATTAATGGTACAAAACCTCTAAAAAATAAAAATACCTCAATAAAATTTTTTGTGCTCAAAGATACTGCAGACGTATATTTTTTAAGCAATGTATTGCTTCGTGACTCTAGGGAGCAAACAACTTGCAGTAAAAAAAAAATATATACCATCACGCGTGTATTCCCCGAAAGGTTAGGCAGAGGAGTACCAATGTACACCCACAGTTCGCCGGTATATTTAGGTCCCATGTAATAGGGGGCGAGCCTATTGCCATTAACCGGGCACAAATCCAAACTCCGAGCAGCTACTGAGAATTTCATAGAAAAACCCAATAACACTTTTTGCTCGACCTGGGAATCGAACCCGGGACCCCTTGCACAGCAGTCGCACTTGCGACCACGAGACCAACGGGGCAGTAAGTAAACGTTATATAGCTTCTATAGTAGGTATATTACCAAAGGTTTGTCATCAGTTTAAAACATGTATCAGATACCAATTTTGCCTATATCTGGTCAGTATTCAACAGAGACACCAAAATTTTGCCATTGCTAGTACCAGTGATGGCAAGAAATACTTGTCGCCCTTAATAGCTTGTCAGATTCATACTTCAAGACAGAATCATAAAGCACGTAATATCACTATGTTCACGTGTAAGTCATTAATGTTATCAAATTATTACGAAATCAAAGTGATTAAATATTGGAAACTCGTTAGTGTACAAAAACACGTACTAAGTTACGTAAATGTCACGTAGCTATGTGCCGATAAGTGTATGTACTTACTGGTATCTGGTATACAGTTTAATATATAGACGGGCCTGTTGGTCTAGTGGTTAGCGGCCTTGACTGCTAAGCCGGAGGTCGTGGGTTCGATTCCCACCCAGGACAAACTTTGTGTGATGAGCATGATTGTTTGTTCTGTGTCTGGGTGTGATTTATCTATACTATGTATGTATTTATTTATACATTATATAAGTATGTATATCAGTTGTCTGGTTACCATAACACAAGCTCTGCTTAGCTTGGGATCAGATAGCCGTGTGTGAGTTGTAAAAAAAATAAAAAAATATTTATGAATTTACACCGAGCGCTCGTGTAGTTTTTCGCAACATCGCCACTGGTCGATTCTTCACGTGACCAGAGGACTGGCCTTGTCTTGGGCCAAAGAATCAGCATTGCCATACAACGTGGCAATGCTGCTAGTTTTCTGGGCACATGTCCCATTGACAGCGATGCGGATTAGTTTTTTGATGACCTTCCTTTTTTATATGAACTGTACATAGTTTTTAATGTAATTATTATTATTTAACTAAGTTTTATGTTCGAAAAATAAATCTTTTGGATATTCTAAAAAAAAAGTTTAATATTAGCTTAGGAGCCAGGGATTTCAAATAACTGCTGAAATTATCCGTCTCAATGAAATGCCTAAATATTTTTTACGCTTTCATTAATATACTAAACTAATTTAAATATATACAAGCTTTTGTCCGTGACATCGTACGCGTGAATGTCGGTTATCGTGAATGCAAATTGCAGACTATACATTCTATTTAAATTTTGCCTGTATGAAATTTCATCAAAATCGGTTTAGTAATTTCGGCGTGAAAACCTAACTAACAAACAGAGAACTCAACTTAATTTTTGTATCCACGGAATTCCTGAAAATTCTTTAGCTAAAATATACGTGCTGAATTTTATTATCACAAAAAAGTGGAATCCGTTAGATTCAAGCGGTAACGCCGCGGGCTAAAGCAAGTAAATAACATACTTAATGAATTAAGTATTTTGTTTCATCTAATTAAAAATGAAGCCTGATATGTATGTTAATTAAAATAGAATTTAAACCATATGTGAAGGAAACGTGTAATTTGTTAAAAATATCGTTTTCATAACTTTTGAAAGATATAAATAAATACCCAACTTCAAACCCACATAGGTCAATATCTAAATTCCCACGGCGACACTGCAAAGGATAATGAAGTTAAATACAACCCGAATAAAGTTGAAAATTCACCGTGCGAAATTATATTTACGCGATTTTCAACTCTATTACTAATGTTTCTTAGTTCATTATCCCTTACGAGATACATAAAGCCGTCTGTTCCGGCTGTCGCATCGTTCGTAGATCTTTGACAGTCGTCCCGGATAGTCAGAAGCCGGGAAGTCAGACAACCAGTCTTAGCAAGAGGTATCGTGTTGCCCAGTAACTGGGTTATGGAGGTCAGATAGGCAATCGCTCTATGTAAAACACTGGTGTTTAGCTGCATCCAGTTAGATTGGAAGCCGATCCCAACATAGTTGGGAAAAGGCAAAGCTGATGATGGCGAGGCAAACCATTCGCCGCGCATACCTCACAGAGGTCTGAAAGCAGTTTTAAATAACCACTCAACCATACCATCACGCGTGTATTCACCGAAGGGTTAGGCAGAGATGTACCGTGTACATCTAGAGTTCGCCGGTATGTTTAGGTTTCATGTAATAGAGGGCGAGTCTATTGCCAAACCGGGCACAAATCCTAACTCCGAGCTACTTCTGAGAATTTCTTAGAAAAATCTGTTGGACCTGGGAATCGAACCCAAGACCTTTAGCGTAGCAGTCACGCTTAGGACCACTAGGCTAACGAAGCAGTTAAATAATCAAATTAAATTAAATTCCATGTCAAAGAATCTCAATCTTTTATCTTATCGTATTAATAATTGAGAGTTCAAAGCAATTGTTAAATCACAAAGTTTTTGAAGTCTTGCTTTAATACATCAAGAGGACCACTTTTAAATTCTTTTATAAAGTTTTTGAACGTTTTAGAGATAATAGAATTAAGATCAAAGACTACGTCAATTGCATACTGTTAATTATATCTACTGTGTATACGTACTTAATTAATCTATCACATCTTAATTTGTAGTACTTAGTACGTATTGTAGTACTTTAAGTGACTTTTATTGTTGATAGATCGTTTTGCCATTAGCATATTTTTATAACATATTCAATGAAGGAGTACACCTACATAATACTTTTGTTATACAAGGCGTTGATTTTCATCCTGATCAAATTCAAGGAGTTGACTATGCTCGTAATTCTTAACATGAATCAATAATAAAATAAATTGTTACTGATTTTTTTTTTCTTGACGTGATTTTCAAATTCGAACTAGCCATCTCGCCGGATGGTTTAGGCGCTATGTACACATTGATATAGCCGCGCGACAAATCTGCCTACCGCATCAAACTGGACGATTCTGAATTTTGAAATAAATAAATAAGTTAGTTAACTTTCCTTTGATTTCACTATTGTAGGTAATTATGTCAAGATAAAAAATTACCTAAACACCTGATTAGAAATAGCTGAAATCTAATCAGCAGTTGATTCTGAGCAAACTAATTTCAGGGTGTGCGTTTAAAATGTTACACGTTATATAGCAATATTCTACCCTGACCGTCCTTTCCTAACACATACCTTTCAACTAAACAAACCCAATTACCCTAAACACCTAACCCGGCCAAAACAGATGAGTTACTAAAAACTTTGACAGCTAGGACAATGGAACTCAAAAATAGTACCTTTCAAATCCGCTCGTGGCGCTAGTGTATGATAACATATCCCTGGGCGCGAAACTTTGCGGTTCGACGTGTAAGTAACACAGCTACTGCTTTTTAGGGTTGTCGCTATAGGGGAAAAATGGGGTCATTGTTTTTTTTTAGTTTTAGGTTTGCGTGAAAAGTTGCTTCGAAAAAAAAGTGTCTCTTTTCCCGGCCCACACGATGGGCCGGGAAAAGAGACACTTTTTTTTGGGATGTGAAATCATCAAATAACTTCCCCCGCCCTGGGCGGGACGAGAGGAAGTGTCAGTGCAGTGTTTGTACTCGTAAGCGCCCGCGCCTCGTGCGCCCGCGCCCCGCGCGCCCGCACTCCACCCCACCGTTCTAAGAGCGACGCGGGCCGCGGGCGTCCGGGCGCCGCGGCTTACGTTTAGTAATAAACCAGTGGTCACGATACACGGTCGTTTCATTGCTAGCCAAGTACCTACGCTAACTACTACGTATATACCTATATATAACAACTGGCGACGAACTACCTGCGCGTGTAATAAAATGTCTCAACTCATCGGGAGTGTTAACGAATTTGATTATAAAAGTCAGGATTGGCAAATATTCTACAAGAAATTGACTAACTTCCTAAAATTAAACAACATTGATAGGGAGAACTGGAATTCAGTATTAATCGCGCATCTATCCGATGAGTCGTACCGGCTAGTGGGAAACCTCGTGCATCCAAAGGAGGTAGAAACGGTACCGTGGACCGAGTTGGTTCAAGTACTAAATGGACATTTTCAGCCGAAAAGATCGACTTTTGCCGATAGGGCAAAATTTTATGATGCGATCAGAATGGACGGTGAAAAAGTCGAAGATTGGGCGGCACGATTGAGAGGACTCGCCGTGCACTGTGGCTTCGGTACAGAGTTGGATACGTTGCTACGCGACCGTTTTATCCTAGGTCTAAAGGTAGGCCCGGAAAGAGATCGATTGTTCGAACAGGACTTGAAGACCTTGACGCTATCTAGGGCTATAGAAATAGCTCAGGAAGCAGCTTGTGCTCGGGCAGCGAGAGCTTGTGTCGGCGAAGGCGGTGAGCAACTTATCAAGCAGGAGATGGTGTATCGAGTTGGTGAGCGTCGCGGCGGGCAGGGCGAGGCCCGCCCGGGTCCGGCGCAGGCGGCGGCCCCCGCGGCCGCGCGATGCACAGTGTGTGGGCTTAAAGGTCATTGCGTTGAAAAGTGCCGTTTCAAAGGTTATAAGTGCATGATTTGTGGTGAAAAAGGTCATCTTAAAAAAGTGTGCAGTGTTAAAAAGGTCGGGAAAGTTTCGTTGCATAATTTGGATGCGGGCGACGGCGACGTACACGAGTGCAAGGAATGTAATTCGTATAATCTGAGGTACGTCCACTATGATCCAATTAAAGTGAATATCTCTATAGGTAATAAGTTATATTCTATGGAACTAGATTGTGGAGCGGGACGCAGTGTAATCTCAGAAAGTTTCTATAAAGAAAATTTTCAATCATACAGGTTATTGAAATCAGATGTAATTTTTTGCCTTTATACTAAACATAAAGTAACGCCCATTGGTTATATTGATTGTGAAGTGTGTTACAATGGCATTAGGAAACAAATTTCTTTTTATGTAATTACTCAAGGTGGTCCACCATTGTTGGGTCGCGATTTCATGGCACAGTACAACATGAGTTTAGTTTCTATGACGAGTAACAACAACTTAACAGTTAAAGCGACATGTCAAGAGGTGCAGCAAATTTTGAATGAATTTCCAGATATTTGGCGCGATGAATTGGGTCGTTTTAATAAATTTGAAGTCCATTTACATTTAAAAGAAAACGCAGTGCCAAAATTTTTTAAACCGCGTCAGATACCGTTTGCTCTTAAAGACAAAGTCGTGGAAGAGTTAGATAGGCTCGTTAGGGTAGGTATATTGATACCAGTACAGTTCTCAGACTTTGCCACGCCCATTGTACCAGTTCTGAAAGAGAATGGTAAAGTTAAAATAGCCGGAGATTTTTCTTGCACCTTAAATAAGGTTTTAAAAATCGATAAATACCCATTGCCTCATATCGACGAAGTTTTTGCTAAGCTAGGGGGCGGCGAACATTATTCCAAGCTAGATTTAAGCAACGCTTATAATCAATTATGTTTATCTGAATCGTCACAAGACCTGACAACCATAAATACACCGAAAGGTCTTTTCAAATATACGCGCCTAGTGTACGGTCTCGCTAATGCGCCAGCTATTTTTCAACGTACCATAGAATCTCTAGTTGCCGGTATTGAAGGCGTGTCGTGTTGGTACGATGACATTTGTCTCACGGCCCCCAATAAAACTCTTCATTTAGGGCCTCCGCCCACGACCGATTTTTTTGGACCGATAATCGGGCAGAAAAACGGGCCCGTTTTTTTAAAAATTTCAACGCCCACGACCGTGTTTTTGTCGGTGACATTCGAGGGAGGAGCTTAAATAGCGGTCAAATTTTATATCGCAACTTTTATTTGACAGAGTTACCGATAGTATTAAAATAACGTTAATAGATTTAAGGTTATTTAAGTTACAATTTATCGTTAAATTGTTTATTGACGATATTTTTATCGTTTTTTTTAAACAATTGATCCTTCTAAGATGGAAGTAGCGCAGGACGGAGGTGTGGCGGGTCGCCCACCTTAGCGTCGCGCTAATGTAGTGCCTAACAATACTTTGCCCGATTCTTACGAATGAGAATTATACACGCTTACTTTTACATCGTTCTGAAATCAAAAGCCAATATATTAATAATATATTGGCTTTTGATTTCATAATTAATAGAAGCTATTGGCACTATTATTTTCGATAAATAACAAAAATAAATAAAATAACTCAAACATTTGTGAAATAGTAAGAACGCGAAGTAACGCTTCCTTGCAGTCAAGGCATATTTGTGTGAAAACCTTATCGACTATACATGCGTAAGGTAGCCTTTAAAGAATACATTAATCGATCAGACAGGAGCGAATTAACAAAAAAAAAGTGACGAAATTCCAACATCTTTGAGACGTCTTAAAAAAAAACACGCAATAATAATTATTACTCGACTGGAGTTCCAGTGTTTCAGCCGCAGAACGATGTAAAAGTAACCGTATATGTTATTATTAGACCTGGTAATCGAACCCACGACTTCACGCTGATCAGACGCGCTTTGCGACCACAAGCCCGATACAGTTAGTCAGTGACAATTAATATAAACGTACAAAACGGCAACTTACCTAATTTAACGGTAAAAATAACGATTAATTCATATTCTATATTAATGTTAATTAACATTATATTACTGGTAATGTTATCAAATAACGTTTTTATAAAGTTACTTTTTTCAAAATTTTCGAGTTCATGGAAATTAACGTTACGTAACGATTATTATTTTTTGATTTCATAACGTTAACAAGCCCTGGATTTAAGTCATTACATATTTAGCAAGCTTAGTCGTTGAAAACGAATGTTATTTTCATTCTTAAGAATTTATTAAATTCGTTTGATTATATATTATTTTTTTAATCCATTAACGTTATTTTTATATTAACGGTAACTCTGTCAAAGGTAATTTTACAAATATTTACCGGTATTTAAAACCCTGCGTAAATCAACACAATATTATTTACTTATTGAAATCACAGACTATTAATTTAGAAAAAATTGATTTACCATATTATTAATAAATAAATAAGCTTTTTAATAATAAATTATTGTTATTATTCAAATGCTTCAAACTCATAAGTACTAACTTAACATAACACCACAATTGTACACTTAATTCGCAATAACTGCTTTTGACTTTAGACTTTTGACTTTAGCAATGACACAACGTTCTTCCCTAGTAAATCCATGACGCATTGGGTAAGTGCCCCAGTGAATGAACACACCCCAGTGAATTAACAAATCCGAGTATTTTCCAAAAAATAATAAACTAAGATATTACCTTCTACCCAACGCAGTATTTTTTTTTGTAATTGCTGCTCTTTATTCTAGCATAGTAACAACATTGATGTTTTGCGATACTGTTCGTTTTAAAATGACGAGCGTTTAAAGTTGGCAGTGCTTTTTTTTTTTTTTTTTTTTTAGAGATGGTAAAATCATCAAATGACCCCTTCCATCCTGGGCGGGGCGGGAGGGAGTGTCAGACTTTTACTGACTAAAAACCATCTATGTTCCTTCGTGTGCCCTTTGCGTTCCGGGGGCGCGGTATCTCTTTCGAACAACCCGCAGCCCCGGCAGGCATTTTGGCCCTTAGTGGCCCCTTCCATTGGCTGACACCTCTGTGCGCGGAACATGAACGCGCCGTCGACACGGTCTGTCGCTAGTTAATAACGTACGGACGGTGAGCTACCCATTGCTCACCGTCCACAGACCGTGTCCACGGTATCCGCCTGCGGGAGGCGCAATGGTGCCGTTATTGGCAATCCATTGCGCCGGCGGACGCGGCGTCAGCGGCGGCTGCGGGTGCGGCCACGGCAACGGTGGCGGCGGCAGCGGCGGCGGCGGCGGCGGCGGTGCGGAGCCTTCCCCCGGCCCTGGCGGGTACGGCGCAGGCCTTGCCCCCAGCCCGGTGATCGGCCGGCTTGTTAGCCCCCGCACATGCGTCGCAGTGCGGCGGGGCATCACAAGCCGCGGCCTTGTGACCGGGCTGACCGCAGCGGAAACATAGGGCGCTACGGTCCACCTCCGAGGCGCACCGGCATGCCACGTGATTCCCCACGTGGCATCGGAAGCACCTCAGAGGCCGGGGCTCCAGCAGTTTGACCTGCGCCGACACCCAGCCCACCAGTAATCTACGGCCCCCCTCAACGATGGCTTTGGCCGCCGTCACTGGGCAGCTGACCGTGATGGTCTGCATGCCCGTGCGCTCCTGGCGGATGGTGCCTGCCCTCACCTCCTCGGCAAGGCATCCACCCGCCCTGGCAACGGCGGCCACCACCTCCTCCGCGGTGACGGAGTCGTCCAGACCCAGGATGCGCAGGTCTGCGCATCTGACGGGTCTGGACACTCGGGCCACGTCCGCATCCAGGGACGCTCTGAGCCTCTCTGCTAGAGCGTCTGCAGACGGGCCGCTGGTGGCACCGGGGACCTCCAACATCCTGGCCCCCGTTGCCGTCACCCTGAGCTGGAGACCCGTGATCCCCAGCTCGCCGAGATTAATGGCCGCCTTGGCCCTGGTGAGCACCGCAGCGTAGGTCACGCCCCTTTTTACCGCCTCCGGCTGCAGCGTAATAACTACAGCCGCGGATTTAGGGGCGCGAAGCCTAGCCACGGCGTTCCGCTCTCTGCGTCGCCGCCGCTCCTCCGCCCGTCTGGTGACCGCTCTGGCCGATCTGGCCGCTCTGCGCCCCTTCTCCTTTGCCCCGGCCACCTGCCATTCGGCTTCCGTGGCCGGAGGATTGGGATTAGAGGGCGGAGGGGGTGGAGGTGGCTGGGACGCCGCCTTGCCCCTCCTCGAGGGCTCCGCATTTTGCGCCGGCGCCAGCCTTGCCGGGGCCGGATTCGCGGGGGCCGGCCCAGCCCTGCTGGGGGGCTGATTAGCCGGCCTCGGCACAGACGCGGCAGCCGCGTACGAGGCCGTCCCGCTCGCCGCCAGAGGGGGGCGCAACACAATGCCCTCCAGGACGGAAAACCGTGCCTGGAAGGCCGCCAGCTCCCTCTGGACCAAGGTCAAAACCTGGCTTTCCACCGGCACGGGCGCGGGCTGGGGCTGGCTACGCTGGCCCCCCGACTTGGGCGCCTGGCGGGAGCCGGTCCCGCGAAAAAGTTGGCAGTGCTGGTGTAAATTTTCTTTGTTCGGGCAAGAATTTAGGACTTGGGTCAGACGCAAATTTTTTGATATCACTTTGCAGCCGTAATTAAAGTATGTACTATAAGTTATTTATAAATTCGAGTAATGGGTAGTTATAATATGTGTATCAAATCAATTTCATTGCAATTTTAGCTAGTTTTAAGTAAATTATTGAGTGTTCCAGCATTGGCATTAAAAAACGTTTGAAATCCAGTGAATAAACGACCGTTAATTCACTGACCAATCGTTAATTTCATGAAATCTAGTGAATGAACTATAACATTTTCATCATGTTAAAATATAAGCTTTCGTCATAAAAATGTAACCAATAAATATATGAATACCACATTTTGAGTTAGTAATCATCATTTTAGAGAACGGAGAACTAACAAATAGATCAAAGCTCTGAGACTCTAACTCCCAAGCTCATAAAGGAAAGACGGGAACGGAACGGGCAGTCTTCAGTGGGTGCAGGTTCAGTCGGAATAAGCTCGGCTTATAAGGCAGATCCTGAAATCCATCAAACGCGACACACCTCAAATGCTGACGAAGCTGGAGACTAACGATGGCAGGATCATCTTGTCTAAACTAGAGCTTTTAAGGGAGGTAGAGAAGTTCTAAAAACCCGTCTCTAGTTCAACAAAAGACCCAAGAGCTAGACTGACCTGACACTACACCGATGAGTTCCCGGACGCCAGCCTATATGAGATAAATATGGCTTCTTAACAACTTAAGGACAACAAGGTGCCGGGGAAGACGGAATCACTTCTGTACTACTGAAGAGGCCTATGTCCAGCAGTGGACATCGTTCGGCTCATATCATGATGAATTGATTGTTGACGTTGGCTAGGCTTATGAAGGTATATAATGATTAAGTAAGAGATTAAAGGTTTACACTTTGTTAAAAAAAAAAATGATTGTAGCAGATTTAGAGGCTAAGGATTTATGTTCATTTATTTATTCCATTTTGAACTGCATTTGATATAATAATAAGGATTTTTCGCAACTATTAATTAAACAAAAACTTGTGTTCATTCACTGGTTCTAATGCTGTACATTTACTGGAAAATTTCATTCATTCACTGGGGTTTTAGGGTATTTTTCAATATATTGCCAAATATATAAAAAAGTATACAGGTTATGTCGTAAAACCAAGTTAAAAAATATTCTTTAGTAGACATAGATTACCAAAACATAAAACCGCATACTTTAGAGGCAACATAATGTAATGATTTTTTGAAGTCTGAAGATTGCTTAAGTGTTCATTTACTGGAGCATTTACCCTATTTTCTATTTTTCACCGATAATCGGCGGCCAGGATGCGTACATTTTGTTTTTGGACCGTTTTTTTCTCGGCCGTGGGCGTTGATGTACTAGAATCCATACGTTCCATTCTCGCCGAGAAAAAATCGGCCGTAAAAAATCGGTCGTGGGCGGAGGCCCTTAGAAAGACTTCGTATTTTATTAAGTAGAATACAGGACGCCGGTTTAAGGCTACAAAAAGAAAAATGCTCATTTTTCCAAGACAGCGTCACATATTTAGGTTTTGAAATAAATAAAAATGGCCTTAAAACGTGCCCGAGTAAGGTAGAAGCGATTTTAAGAGCCCCCGTCCCTACAAACGTTCTAGAATTAAAACGATTTCTGGGCGTAATCAATTACTATAGGAATTTCATTCCAAATGCGTCTTCAATGTTAAGCCCGCTAAATGAACTGTTAAAAGACAATGTTGAATGGCACTGGGACAAGAAACAGCAGTCTGCGTTCGATTCCGTGCGTCGCGAACTAGCTTCAGACCGCGTGTTGGCTCATTTCGATCCGCGAGCGCGGCTAGTATTGACCGTGGACGCAGGTCCCACGGGTCTCGGCGCGGTACTTGCACATTTGTTCAACGACGGTACGGAGAGGCCGATCGCGTTTAGTTCGCGTTCCTTGTCACCAGCAGAAAAGAATTACAGTCAAATTATGAAAGAAGCGTGCGCCTTGGTATTCGGCATTAAGCGTTTCCACCAGTACTTGTATGGTTGTCAAGAACCCTTCGTATTGAGAACAGATCACAGGCCGCTTCTCTCAATCTTTGGTAAAAAGGACGGCATTGCCGTGACCACCGCCCTTCGACTGCAAAGGTATGCGATTATGCTATCCGCTTACAACTACGAAGTACAGTATATTAGTAATAAAAATAATATTGTGGCAGATTATTTTTCCCGCGCGCCGTTATCTTTAGAATCGAGCGGATCAGCTGATCGAAAGGAGCGCGATGACCTCCCAATCGCTCTGTTGTTCATGAATGCTATTCAAGGGCCGGTCTCGTTCGAACAAATACAACGCGCTACGGCCGATGATAAAATTATTAAAACCGTAATGAATTATATGCAGCATGGTTGGCCGCGCAAGATTAGTTGCAGGCAAATACTACCATTTTTTATGTGTAAAACGGATTTGCAGATTATCGGGGGTTGCGTATTCCGTGGCCATAGAATCGTAATTCCTTTAATATTTCGCGAGCGTATGTTAGAAGAATTACATAGTGCGCATTTCGGTATTGTTAAAACGAAGAGTGCGGCGCGAAGTCGAATGTGGTGGCCGGGCATCGACGGCGACATTGAGCGGATGGTGGGGGGCTGCAGCGTGTGCGCGGCCCAGCGCAGCGAGCCGCCCCGCGCGCCCCCCTCTCCCTGGCCGCGCCCGCCCGCTCCCTGGCACCGTATTCATATAGATTACATGTCTATAGAACAAACGGTATACCTAATTGTTATTGATGCATTTAGTAAATGGCTAGAATGCATTCATATGAATTGCGGCACCTCCACTAGTGCGTTAATATTAAAATTAAAAGAATTATTTTCTGTTTTCGGTATCCCGAACGAAATTGTATCTGACAATGATATTAAGATATGTTCCACAGAATTCCAACAGTTTTGTAAAAATAACGGGATAAATTACTTAAATTCACCAATTTATCACCCGGCTAGTAACGGCCAAGCCGAAAATTCAGTCCGCACTTGCAAGAAAATGTTGAAATGTATCATCAAAGAAAACAATAGTAAAAATAGCTTTAGCCCTCGTTTAGTTCAAGATAAATTGTTTAAATATTTGTTCGAATACCGGAATACTATTCATTGTACTACCGGCGCAACGCCGTCAAGCTTAATGTTCGGACGTAATGTTAGAACCAGATTAGACTTAGTTCTACCTACCAGTCACGTTAGTAGTAGTTTAGGAACAGAAAATAAGGAACTCTGTAAATCTAGGAAATTCAAGTTAGGTGAAGTAGTGTGGGCTAGATGGTTCACTGCTAAAAAGGCAAGTTGGATGAAAGGAATTATAACGAATATTATTGGTAACAGAATGTTTCATATTAAATTTAAAAATTGTAATTCTTCATGTATAAGACATTTAGACCAGATTATTAAGTGCACAGACACTACTAGCTCTGATGAAATTGTGAGTGATGTTGGTTTTGCTGGAGGTTCATCCTCGTCGGTCCCGAATCAGCTCGCGGCAACAGCACAATCAGCATCGCAGCCAGACTCCGAGTCATTACCGTCCTCACCCGCGCACTCGGCTGCAAGGCCGGCGCCGACGCCGGCGTCGCCCACCGATTCATCGATATCACCGTTATCAGATAATGTCCGGGGGAAGGGAGAGGATGATGATGAATGGGAGGAGGCTAGCCAGGAGATAACTGCTGTACCGGCCGGACAGCCGACCGAGTGTAACAGTCCATATGCTGTTACAAATGACACTAACGATCGGCGATATGGTCGATCAGTGCGCCCAAGAAAAGTCATAAATTATAAGAAATATTTTTAGTAATAAAGGTATCTTATCTAATAAGTTATTTGTTTGTATAACAGGGTTTCAAATTAAGGTGGGAGGAGTGCAGTGTTTGTACTCGTAAGCGCCCGCGCCTCGTGCGCCCGCGCCCCGCGCGCCCGCACTCCACCCCACCGTTCTAAGAGCGACGCGGGCCGCGGGCGTCCGGGCGCCGCGGCTTACGTTTAGTAATAAACCAGTGGTCACGATACACGGTCGTTTCATTGCTAGCCAAGTACCTACGCTAACTACTACGTATATACCTATATATAACAGTCAGACTTTTACTGACTAAAACCCATCTATGTTCCCTCGTGTGCCCTTTGCGTTCCGGGGGCGCGGTATCTCTTTCGAACAACCCGCAGCCCAGACAGGCATCAGCCCTTAGGCCACTAAGGGCTGATGCCTGCCGGGGCTGCGGGTTCCTTCCAAGTTTGCTGACATCTCTTTGAGGCGCGCGTTCGTGTTCCACGCGCGGCAAAAGTGACACTGAATAATACATATTTTTTTTATGACTTACAACCCTATTCTCATCAACATACTTAATCATTGATCATTAATCTATAGTCATATTACATAAGGGTAAAGTTTGTTTGGCAATATTTTTTTTTTATATTACCCGTGGTTAAAGTTTGTTTGTTAAAGGCAGATATTTCTTGATTCTGATAGATAGGTACCTACATTATTGCTGATTGTCACATTGTTCTAATTGTACTATTAATCTCAGTTTATAGGTACCTAAGTACATACGTACTTAATGATATTCCTCTAATCAAGATACTATAATAATTATAATAATCTATCTCGTTTATCACCACTTTATAGCGAAATAAGACAAAAAATAAATTACAAAACAAAAAATAACCATAATTTATAAGTAACAACCCTAAAATTGGCCCCAACTGGCAGCTTTTGGACGTAAACTGGATATTAATAAATTCTCTAGAGTATTCACTACGGCACAACTTTGACAACATTCTGATGTGCGTATAACTTCAGAAAAGATAAAGATTGACAGAAAGAAAGAATGAAAGGTCATTGCGGTAATGTTAAATGAAGATTTCACTGTCTGTCAGAGAAATGATCGTTCTTTTAGTAACCTCGGTAACCTCTTTTTTTATACTCTTGTTTGAGAAGTGAAGTGGTTCATTTTTATTGCTTCTCTGAAAGGTTTCATATGAAAGTGGGTAATTGGTACTAGGTAGCAGTTACGTTAAACCATTCTATTTGATTTCCAATTACGTTTAGTGGGTCTAGAGCGCACTGTCGGTTTGTTTGCCATTTATAGATATATAAAAAATTGATTCCAGTTAGATTTTGTACCTTTAAGTGATTTCTGAACTTACGGTTATAGAACGAGGTTAACGCGACTGTTATGTCTACTATTGAGTTTATTATTATGTGGTTAGAGAAAGGAGAGTAATTAAATGAACAAGTCAGTAAATAAGCTCTATTTGATTACTACCACATCAAGCATTTGGCCGTGGTAAAGGCCAGCCTTTTGGCCACGAGAAGTATCAGCCAAACCAGAAAATTGGCATTGCCATCTTACGTGGTAATGCCGTCAGTCTTTAAGGGCACTTTTCCAGTTGACGGCGATGCGGGTAAAATTTTGTGATATAGTTTTAGTTTTTTTTTGTTATTGTAAAGATTTTTTTTGTTAATCTTTATTTACGATTGTAAAGCATTTGGTGATTCTTACATTGGCTACCTATTAGTACGCAAGTTACTGCCACGGCGCTGGGTAAATATATATGCGCTGTGAACAATAAATTTTGCATCGCCCGCATTATTATTGCTTGTAATCCCTACACCTACAAACAGGCCCAACTATTCCATTAGCCTCACTAGGCAAGTACCCCGGGCCCCACGAACGACAGGGCCCCCGCTTTCTATTCTGCGCATTATTAGTAGGTACTCAATTCAATGACAAAATAGATTTACAATAAGTTTCTAACCCCAAGCAAGAAATATTAGTATTGTTTATTAATTTATTTAAATCAGTCCACAAGGCCTACATAAAATACATATTACCTACAATACAATATTATTGTATAAAGTACTATAAATATACAATAGTTAAAAAACTACTGCACATACCCTTTAATTTATGTTTCTTGAAACTAATTCTATTAATTAACTATCAAAATACGGAAATTACATAGGGGCCCGTGACCTTTATGGGCCCAGGGGCCCCAATAGGTTAAAGCCGGCCCTGCAAAATAACCATAAACACTTTGATATAAATGAACTGCACAGCCTTTACTTATTTCTGTGCGCGGGGTGTAAAAAATAACAGTATTATTATTATTGAGAGAGTTTTTCTACCGACCGTGTTGAACGTTTCCATTGGGACTTATTAAAGTCGGAGCAACTTCTATTTACAGTTTTTTATATTCAGAAATTAGAATGGAAAGCACTGGGAAAGTTGGACTGGGGCTTCTAAACCGACGGGATTTTGCCGGGATTTTGAATATTTTGTGTTGTTTTATGATAATTAATTGGGTGCAGTGTTAAAGAATATGTCGTGATGACCCAGCGGTTAATTAAGCGCTCGAATCTCATGCACGAGGTTGAGAAGACGTTCTCAGTAAAGGTATTTCTTCTTATTTTTAACCTACTTATAAAAAGGAAGAGGTTCTATATTCGAAAGTACAAAACAAAAAACTGAACTAAAGCTAACCTAAAGCTAGTCGAAAACTAAAGTAATTTTTTCGCTTCGTAGTTTTCGAAGGCAGTGGTCTTTTTGGCAAAAAGATTATTTTTTATTGTATTACTTTTAATTTGTAACCTTTTGATGTGAAGTTCCATAAAACAAAAGGCTTCATTCAAAGTTCAACAGCCTTAAAAGTTTACAAACCGTAGCTACACACCTCTGCCCACCCGTACAAAGAATCCAGATGCAATGTTCAAAAAATACGAAACGGAACAAAAATGAGCGCACATTATCTCAGTTTTTCATTAAAGAGCTTATCGCCCCGCTGTTCTCCGGGCTCGCGGAAACAGCAGTGAGTGCAAAAAGTTATAATGAACAAAGGATAATGGTCGGCGGTACTGGTACACCGCTTATTTTGTGCTCTCTCGCTGATTCATACAGAAACAGTTAATTAGGGTGGGGGGGGAGAATGATGCTATTGGTAGGTACGTGTTTGAACTTCGAACAAAGAGATAATGGCTTTTAAAGGCCATCTTCTAATCATCATCATCATCATATCAGCCGCAGGACGTCCACAGCTAGACATAGGCCTCCCCCATAGATTTCCAAGAAGACCGGTTGGAAGCGGCCTGCATCCAGCGTCTTCGGTCTTAATTAGGTCGTCCGTCCACCTTGTGGGTGGACGTCCTACGCTGCGCTTGCTGGTGCGTGGTCTCCATCTTCTAATAAGTCTTATCAATACACATACTAACACGCCTGAATTTCCTGGGTTGGGCAGGGTTGTACCAATATACACTCACATTTCGACGGAATGTTTAGGTCCCATGTAATAGGGGGCGAGCCTATTACCATTAACCGGGCACAAATCCTAACTCCGAACTGCTACTGACAATTTCATAGAAAGCCCAAAAACACTTTGTTCGACCTGGAAATCGAACCCAAGAACAACTCTAGCGTATCAGTCGCGCTCAAGACCAATCGGCTAACGAGGCAGTTCGAGGTGTGTAAGTCTAATAATGCTCTCCAAATCAAGGACCCATTCATTTATTTTGATACTGGTATTTTTTTTATGGATCATAATCATCAAATTACTTCTTCCTCTCTGGGCGGAGCGGAAGCGAGTGTCAGACTCTTACTGACTAAAGCCCATCCGTGTTCCTCCTAAAGCCTTTTGCGTTCGAGGGCCGCGGTGACTCTTTCGATGAAATTCCGCAATCCTTGCAGGTACTGGTCCTAGCGGGCCCCATCTACTATGCTGACATCTGTTCGAGCCGTCGACCAGGGCTTGGCCTTAGTGGTGATACTTAGCAGTCAAATGGTTGACTCGACTTTTGAGAAACGTAGAACACACACTTAACCGACTTGATTACTTTGCTTTTTTGAAGGAAATAAACCAAATCTAAAATTAAAACACCTCATAAATTATTTAAAGCCAACATAAACGGGTCACAATTTAATTGTACTGCAGCCAACTCGTATATCACATATTACTCGTATCTGCATACATTAATATTCAACTATCTCGCGGCAAGGACGACCGCTCACGGGCACGTCTGAGCTGTTAATGACGTTATCGCTTCTAGTGATGGGACAACTCGAGTCAAGTCCAGTTGGATTCTCAATAATCGATAGGTTTGTGTATAGCTCATATATTTAAGTACTCTTATTCACACTAGGTGGCGTTAAAACCAGCTCATCGATGGATTGGAACCTCATTATACTTGTTCAGTTCTATTTTTTAATTACAAGTTGCATTGTAGTAAAAAGATATTAATCTTCTTCCACATTTACATAATCATACTTAATATTATAAATACGAAAGTTTGGGGGGATGGATGGATGTTTGTTACTCTTTCACGCTTAAACGACTGAATGGATCTGAATGAAATTTGGAAAAATGTACAGTTCCCGTGGGATGATACATCAAATTTGACACTGACAAAATCGCAGGCAAAAGCTAGTTTGTAATAAAACATTTACTCAGCTTTATTCAGCCAACTCGAATAACGTAAATTTCAAATCGATTTAAATCGAGTTGGTAATTTTTTCGAGTTAGCACATCACTAATGGTCTCCCCTTCTATCGCCGTCGGCCTAACGAGAGCCCGACCTACCCATATTATGGTAAAACTATTTACTTATTTATCTTCAAACCGAGTCTCTGGAATCCTATGGGAATACATGGAATCCCTTTTATTGACTTCTTTATGGAAATATATGGAAGTACTGTTTGTACCTAATTTATTTATTTGTGAGAAAATACAGTATTTACAATGATAAGATTTTACGACCTAAAAGTCATTGGAATACTAAAGTTATTGTTGTACTGCCTCGTTAGCCTAGTAGTCCTAAGCAAGACTGCTAGAGGACCTGGGTTCGATTCCCCCAGGTCGAGCAAAAAGTGTTATTGGGTTTTTCTATGAAATTCTCAGTAGCAGCTTGGAGTTTGGAATTTTGCCCGGTTAATGGCAATAGGCTCGCCCCCTTACATGGGATCTAAATATACCGGCGAACTGTGGGTGTACATTGGTACACCTCTGCCTAACCCTTCGGGGAATACAGGCGTGATGGATGATGGTATGGTCATTGTATTTTGCATGTAAGTAGCTTGCAAATCTGTACTCATGTAAAAAATCTGAAGAGTTTTTTTTGTTTCAATTTCTGGAACTACCATCGTCTTATTGGAAACATGATAGCTAGATTATTGTCATGCAATTTTTATATGTTACACTATTAGTACATCTCTGCCTAACCCTTAGGGAAATACAGGCGTGATAGTATGTACGCGTGTAAAGGTATATTCATTTACTAATTCATTAATCATGATCTTTTTCAAATTAATTTCTAAGTTCCAAAAATTCCTATAAGCTATAGGAACTTAGCTTAGCTATAGGAAAGGCTTTAGGAACCACTTGATAAGGCTTACGGTATTTGTTCGAAAGAGTCACCGCGGCCCTGAAACGCAAAGGGCATTAGAAGGAACACGCATAAATTTTAGTCAGTAAAAGTCTGATACCCCCTCCCGGTCCGCCCAGAGCAGAAAAAGCCCTTGGATGATTTTTCCCATCCTTAAAAAAAGGGAGGGGACGCCATAGAAAGACCTACCCTGACCTTATTGGTGAGGTTCTTCAGAAAGGTCGGATGCGCAGTACTGGTAACCGGCGTGCTTGTATGATTAGTTGTATGAATGTGGACGATGCGAAAGGAGTATGTAAGGATCGTAGCAAGTGGCGTTCTGTTGTTTCTGTCGACCCCCATGGGAAAAAGGCGTGACTTTATGTTATTGCTTATTATATTTTCCCTTTGGAAAAAACGGTACTGTACTGCAGGTACATCAGTTGTTCAGTGAAGTAAGTTCATGAAGAACTTACGTGATCGGAATATGATATTGTTTTCTTTGATCGATGTTCTTTACATTGTAGAATGTAAACAAATATTTTAAGTAAAACAACACACTATTTTAATGGAATAGTCCACTACATCAATTTTAATGCAATTCCTGTTGATACAGTACGTTGTTCAATGACAATCTTGTGATTGATCTGTTTAGTGGTTGCAAGGACGGAAACTAACCGTTTGAGTTCGATTTTCAATTTAGGTTAAAGTTACACATTCCTACCATAACGCCTGTATTCTCCGATGGGTTAGGCAGTGGTGTGCCAATGTACGTACACCAACTGTTCGCCAGTATGTTTAGATCCCATGTAATAGGGGGCTATATTACCCGACTACAAAGAAGAGTTATGTTTCCCTATCCAGACAAAAACAAGAAGTACCCACCCACATATTTTCCTAATAAAACACAGGATAATAAACAACATAAACAAAAGAAAATCAACAAAACCAACACGATAGCATCAACGTTACGTCTCTATTTTAATGGCAAGGTGTTGTAAACATCTCATTATGATGAAAATAGATTCAAAATAATATTTTCCACATGTTCGTGAGCGCTTCCCTGTTCTCGTTTTTGAAGTAGGTACACGTGTCTCGGATATTCTTGACTAGCTTCTGCTCGCGACTTCATACGCGTGCTTTTTTAACCGGCTTCAAGAAAGGAATTGTCTCTTTAGCCTTGTAGTTCAAAGCGCTACTGCTACGCTAGAGGTCTTAGGTTCGATTCCCAAGTCAATTGCCATTAACCGGGCACAAATCCTAACTCCGAGCTGCTACTGAGAAATTCATAAAAAAACCCAATAACACTTTGCTCGACCTGGAAATCGAACCCAAGGCCTCTAGCGTAGCAGTCGCACTTTGGACCACTAGGCTAACGAGGCAGTTCATAATAGCCATTCTTCTTAAAACAACACCATTACTTTGTAATTAATACTTTTAATGGATACTGTTCTTTATTCATGAATTTTAAACTGAGCTTGTAACGAATAATTAGGTCAAAGAGCGCAAACAATATTGGTTAAAGTGATAAAATTTTCACGTATTTTTGTGGTCACTTATAATTATAATAATCTCAGCCTATTATTGTCCTACTGAAAGGCAAAGGATACAGACGGGGTACGAGTATTTATCATCACCACACTTGCTCAAGGCGGATTGGCGATTTCAGAATTATATTAATTATTTTATGCCCAACCTGAGCATCCTGACAATGATTTTCTTCTACTGCTGAAAGCTAAAAAAATGGGGATAGGTAGGTCTGTCTTAAAAACTTTAGCCATACTAAAATAACTTAGGTCTAATTAAAATGTTAGCTACACTAAAATGCTTTTAAATCCGAAAAACATCTCAGCCACATTAAAATGTCTTAGAACCGATAAAAATTTCAGCCCCACTAAAATGATTTAGGTCCTAAAAACATTTCAGCCATACTAAAATGACGGCGGTCTGCGGACTCTCGGATCTTAGACAACAATGATATTACGGTAAAAATACCCGTTTTCCGTATACAGCCTATCAAATCAGTAG
Organism: Caradrina clavipalpis; assembly: GCA_932526535.1. Taxonomy (NCBI): domain Eukaryota; kingdom Metazoa; phylum Arthropoda; class Insecta; order Lepidoptera; family Noctuidae; genus Caradrina; species Caradrina clavipalpis. The sequence continues at coordinate 9,757,950 of OW052110.1, forward strand.
GCAAATAGTTTCATCTTCTTATTACCATAATACTTAACATTTACAAGCACAAAAATAATCACTTGAATTATTTTTACATAAACACGGTCTAGGCGTATCTATCTCTGGTTTGTTATTGCACCCTGAATGTGAAAATTAGCTAAAGATAAGTAAGTTATGTGGTATTAATATCTGTCTATTAGGTGTGTATTTGTTTTGTGTGTATTAGGTGTGTGCTCACTTTAATGTCTCGCTGATTGGATCGTTCGGTTACCTTCAAGATGATCGAGCTAAACGGTGCTGATGCACGCGTCATGCTCGTGAACGGGTGCTGTCAGTTGGGATTAGTCAGTCTTAACTGCCGTGGCTTACATCTTTATTATTATATTTTATTGTTTTATATTCACCTTCATTGTTTTTACATATAGAAGCAACATGAATTTTGTAACCAAGATTTTGTAAAAACCAAATTGAAAGAGAAAAAGGAAAGAGTGTCCATGGAGTTTCTTGCTCTTTCGTCTCCATAGAGACCTACGTTTTGGAACGAGCAACTAGCTTCAACTTTCTGTCTAAATTCTTACACTGTAACTACTGTACTTTACTTTTACTGACACTGTACTTTAACTGTAACTTCTTGACAATTCAAAACTGCTTGTAAATGGTCTAATTGAAATAAATGCTTTGACTTTGACTTTGTTACTTAATTTTGGTTAACTGGTGAAGCGGTGAATGCTTATGCGAATCCCATCCCCGGCCATGGGCAGAGGTGGAACATCGCGGTGGTTTTAGCCGGTAAGAGTCCGGCATGCCCCTAAGTCACCCCCGCGACGGAACAAGTAAATGACGATTTCCACCAAACACTAAAAAAGGTACATTCAAGTGGTACTTATATAATTGGATTTGGGATAGAGCTATCACAACAGTTTTGTCTCGCATTGTCATACAAATTTACTGAACCCTTGATAAAAGTTTTCATTACGACGTCTCTTCCACCGTATCTAATTGGAACTAACTTATGCTGCGACTTCGTCGTCTGTGGGAATGTCGGTGATCGGCAAGGTTTACTGTTTTTGCGCTGAATTCCATATATTTAAAAAAAATATAAAGTAGAAGGTTACTAGGGTACAGCCACAGTCGTTTCGAAGATTTTCTGGAACAAACAAACAGACGAGCAACACACTGTTTGGGAACCCCTGTGCTAGAGTACATACCATCACGCCTGTCAGTATTCCCCTAAAGTGTTAGGCAGAGAGTGTACCAATGTACACCCACAGTTCACACACGACAATGAACTAGAGTATTACATGTTAAATCCTAAGCTTGAAACAGTAGGATTGCGTCAAAAGCCTCTTATTCACTTTTAGGTTAATCCGTCACGTGGACAAAATATTAAAAATTGTAACAGTTGTCAGATTTTAATCAAACAAGCCGAAAAGCCGCAGCTATTCAAAACGTTCAAACGTTTGATTACATAACCAGGGATGTAACCATTTTTTTTTTCGGATTTCAAAGTGAGCTACCCATTGTCCACTGTCCACAGGCCCGCGTCTACGGTGGCCGGGAGTCATCGCGCGGCTCCCGACGCCCGGAGCGTCTCCTGCAGCGGCTGGGACGAGAGGATCTGCGGCCTCTGACGTCTTGCCACCTTCTCTAGCATGACTATGGCTGTAACGGTGGATTATGGAGTTAATGTAACCGTGCAACTTATTGTAAGAAATTTACCTTGAGTAAGTATGGTGTTCAATCCTCGTAACTTCTCTGCATGAAAAGAAGCTTTTGCACTGCAGTACGTAATAATATTAGGCTGATATTTTAGCCTAGGTAGGCATAATATTAAATCAGAGATATCGGTATTATATTGCACGTATTTTAATCACCTAAGTGCGCGGTTTCAGCCCACATGAGCGTTATATTTCGACTCAATGCACAGCGAACGAGTTGCAGCGTGTATATTACGGTTTAAAATCGCCCAGCAAAGCTTTATTAAATGTAGTTCAAAATTTTAGGTTGACTTTCGAGCCATTTTATGATGGTTTTTAACACCCGTTGTAACTAAGTTAGTGGAACGCACCTGGCTAAAATTACGCAGCCTAAATTCTGCCTAGCTATCATGTTTTTTAGGAAAATTTTGTGACGTTATTTTCGATAGGAGAATGTCAATTTTAAAAAAAAAATTGCAGACACACACACTCTCGTACTTTAGAATGTGTTACTAAACTTTTTGATATTTTTTACATACCACACATACATACTATCACGCCTGTATTCCCCGAAGGTTTAGGCAGAGGTGTGCCAACCCACAGTTAGCCGGAATGTTTAGGTCCCATGTAATGGAGAGCGAGCCTATTGCCATTAACCGGGCACAAATCTTAACTCCAAGCTGCAACTGAGAATTTTATAAAATAACCCAATAACACTTTTTGTTTGCCCTGGGAATCAAACGTACACCATAACAGTCGCCACTGGGCTAACGAGACAGGTTTTTTTTTCTTTTTATTTTATTTTCTTTCTTACCAATAAAACCGTTATCTATTATACCGACTATATTTTATTGAACACCATTAAAAAAATTAAGAAATGGAACCCAATTATAATTTTGCCACCAAGTAATCTTTGCTAAGTACCTTAACTAAGAATAAAACTTAATTACATTAATTAAAGTAATTTAATAAAATTAGTACGAATCATTCCAAAATTAACTAAGTACGGTCCAAGTTAATTTCGGAATTAAATTACACTGATCATTTCCAATTATCACTACCTTTTATTACAAGAACGCGTTCGTAGAATCTCGTTATACCCGACTACCGAAAATAATCGCACGACCGACTTCGAATCATTCCTAAAATTTTTCCCCACTTTTCCGAACGCACCAGTAGTTTCACGAACATAATTGAACATGCACTGTTAAAACAGTCGGGTATAACACATGGTGAAAATTCATTTTCAGTAGATGTTTATTTTATAGGGCCACGAAGTTACCGACGCATAATATGACGACATTTTGAAGGAAAATATTGCATGAAAACAACGCTTATTTTTCCATTGTGAAAAGGTAACGTTTGCGCAATGTCTTGATTATTTACTGGACCATTGGTTTCATGGCCCGTTTTTATTTGTTTGCAACTTGTTTCAATGGTTTCTTGTTCAGTGAAATATCGCTTATTGTTTTCTAGGTAGACATATTTAAGGGTTGAGAATATATTTGTTGTAGGTCGGTCTGTTTGTTTGTATAGATTTGAGTGTTTTGTGTATGATGTATCTGCCTCGTTGGTCATGTGGCAAGTACAGCTAGTGTCATGGGTTTGTTTCTTAGATTGGGCAATGTGTTATAGGGTTTATCAAGTAGAAATTTCTCAGTAGGAGCTTAGAGTTCGGAAGTAGATGGTGTGACGAACCCAAGCCTTAGTAAGCACGTAAAACGGTTGGTCATGCGCCTGATCTCTCCCCAGTCGTGACGGATTGACATCCCATCGGACTATGAGAGTGAGGGAAGAGTTTTATTACACTTCTATGCTGCCAATTATTAGTTTTTCAGCAATTTATTCTAACAATATTCTTTTTAATTTGTACATCAATAAAATATATCAATTTTCAGTATGCGATCCAATCGCTTCACAATCTCAGAAATAAAAGAAAATCGAGAAATAAGACTTATAGTTCATCCCTATCCTACTACTATTATAAAGGCGAAAGTTTGTATGTATGGATGTATGGATGTTTGTTACTCTTTCACGCTTAAACGGCTGAATGGATCTGGATGAAATTTGGCACAAAGATAGATTATAGTCTGGAATAACACATAGGCTACTTTTTATCCCGGGAAAATGTACGGTACCCGTAGGATAACACATCAACTGTGACGCGGACGAAGTCGCGGGCAGAAGCTAGTATTTGTATAAAAACCTATTATTTACAAACCACAGTTTAGTTTTAAATTACACAAGGGTCGAAGGGCATCCCTTGGGGAAAATAGAAGAATTGATTCGTGAAAAATCGCTTATAGAGGATAAAATGGGTATTTTTACCCTTCTACGCTAGACGGATATTTTTAGTCGAAGCAAGCTATTTATTATCTTTAGGAAGCGTTATATACCATCACGCCTGTATTCCCAAATGGGTGAGGCAGAAGTGTGCCATCAATGTACACCCACAGTTCGCTGGTATATTTAGGTCCCATTTAATACGGGGAAGCCTATTGCCATTAACCGGGCACAAATCCTAACTCCGAGCTGCCACTGAGAATTTCATAGAAAAACCCAAACACACTATGCTCGACCTGAGAAACAAACCCAAGGCCTCTAATGTAGCAGTCGCGCTTAGGACCACTAGGCTAACGAGGCAAATTCAAACACATTTTAAACCTGAGTATTAAATTCTCAGTATCGATTTTACTACGAAACGGAAACGTACGTCATCACTTAAACATTTATAGTATTGGCTGGAATATTAGATACTAAAGTGCTCTAAATATATTCGTGTCAATAGAGTTTAATTTCCAACTGCAACCGATGACATCACAGTCTAAATTAGAGTAGGAGTGACCTTTGGGAGTTAGCCTGTTAGACTCAAAGGTCATGCGTATATCCTACTGACCTTTTTATCTATGCTGGTGTCGTCTTCTAGTACGAAGAAGTGAGTGGATATACAGGGTGTTGAGAGACACATCATATTAAGTCTTGTTGAGGAAAAAATATTTCTTGGATATTTTTCCTGATATTATTGACATCTCTTATTATTGTGCTTCCGGGTACAGGCAATAATAGTACAGGGTATTGTGGGAATATTGAAGTTTATTAATAACACATAAAACTTGTTTTTATATTTAAAACGGAAAAAGATGTTGAAGCTTTAACCTTTAATATCTTCATAACCAGAAGGTTCTCAGATTTGATTAATGAAAAAAAAAATCCAGTCTAGTGCGAGTCAAGTCCTTGTCTCGGTGCAAGATATAACATTATGTACTTTTCATTATTTGTTGCACACCTACATTAGTTGGTATAGCGACAACAGAATTTAAATTTTCACACTGTATAATAGGTAATTTCAATTCTGCCTATTATACAATTTATGAGATACAGCCCGCTGACAGATACACATACAGCGAGCGGAGACTGACAGGGTTCCGTTGGCACCCTTCGAGTAGAGAACTCAAAAAAAAAAATAACGATCGCAGTAATGGAAATATCAAGTACCTTTGTGTCTTTCAACACCCGCTATATACGATTTCATAGGGTAGTTTTCTATCTGACCTCCAGAACCCAATTTACCGCATAATACCGATATTATTACGTTACACAAGTTGTTACGCTTTCGCACTTCTGACAATAATAATGTTCCTGACCCAATTTCGGTCACGCCGGTCAATCTCAAAGGAGACTAGCCAAGTACTTGGAAAGTATTTTAGTGCACAACACACATACACAGGTACACAAACACACTCCCTCTTCTCTTACTCTCGTAGTCCGATATGACGTGAGAACTACCGGAGAGATCAGGCGCAGGATCAACGGCTTTACGTGTTTTGTGATGTATAGGGGTGTCACACCACCAACTTTCAAGCTCAGGGCTGTTACTGAAAAATCCCAATAACACTTGCACCGAGCTAGGAATCGAAGCCCCCCGGACAAGGCAAATTTTTATATTATTAGCTGGTATTATTATTATGTAAAATTGAGCTAAAAATAAGATACCATTTTATTTACAAGGTTTTATTTACTTTCTCCTATCCCGGTGTCAGTGGCTACTCAAATCTTACAAGTTAAATTTGACCCACTTTCCGAAGTTCTATTGAGCTGAAATTTTGAGTAAATATGCAATTTGAATGACAATACAATATAATGATGTGACAGAGCTGCTGTGTGATTCTGTAAGACCTCGTTCTAAACTTCGAATCTGAATCCGCTGTGACTTTCTTGATTGGCATTCTAAAAACTCGGTTGATAATTCGAATTTACACTAGCGCCACTCTTGCGAGCGTGTAAGCGAGTTGAACTAAATTGACGGGGAAATTTTGACAGATAGAGTATGAGATCACGTAAGGGCATTCTATACGGTAATTCCACCGTCACTTCGACGCTCACTTCGCACTTCAAAGTGTCAAATAAATCAATGTCATTTTGAACTTTAAGGGAAGTGAAGGTGAATAGCGACGTAAGATGCAAGTTCATGTCTGAATTTTACAGAATCGACGTACTGGCCTGATGATGGAGCTAGAAGATGGACATAGAAAATTAATCAAATCTAACTTGTCAAATTTAACTTGGTCTTCGGGAAGTGGACTTCCCGATGTTCGATTGAGCTGGAGTTTTGAATGCGTATGCACATTGTATAACAATGCAATAAAATAGCTACTTTAAAAAAATACACTCTAAAGAAGTACGTATTTAAATAAAAAATGCAAAATTTAATCCTTCTAAAAAGTCTCCCTTCAAAATCCTAAAAAAGGTCTTGGCTCTCTCAATTTTGCAAAACCCTAAATCGTTTGTTTGTGACAGAGCGATTTTGTGAAAAACACTCGGACATAGGACCTTTTCAGGTTTGAGTTGGGGATTAGTGTAATGCCTTCGGCCCTCATACGTAATCCTAAGTCTTTCAACCTGAGCATGGCTTTATCATCGATATCAACATATCTTTTGTTGCGACTATAAACAATTCTGTATTTTCTTCATCGTGCATGATTTTAAGCTGGGATTTGTGATAGAATTCTGTTTGATGCTAAGTGGATCGATTGTTTCAATACAATTTATTATAAACTTAAACTAATATTATAAAGAGGAAATATTTCTTTGTTCGTTTATACCGAACAAGCTTCGAAACTACTGGACCGAATTTAATCATTTTTTCACCAATAGATAGCTACATTATTCTTGAGTAACATAGACTATATAACATCACGCTACGATACACGGGAGAGGAGCAGTAACACAAAATGTAACTTAACGCGGGTACAATAAGCCATGTTGGTAAAGTTGCGGGCGGTACTTAGTTATAAATAATGATGATAATACCAGCCTATGTCCCACTGCAGGACAAAGGCCTCTTCTCATATAGAGAAGGCATAAGCATTGATCACCACGCTTGCTCAAGGCGAGTCCAGGTTTCCTCACGAGGTATTCCTCCACCGATGTCAGCGGCGTCTAAGATAAACTATGAAAGTAAATATGAATTGAAAAAGTCACAATTTATTGTAAAACATTTTTTTTAACAGTAAGTGTGGAGTTTTTTTGCCCATTCTTCTCCATACAAAACCTTTTGGAAGGAGCAACAAGATTTGATTATCTTTTATTATAAATGACTTTCAAAAGTGCCTTTAAATAGACCATTATTTAAAGGCACTTTTGTATTGAACTGCCCCGTTGGTCTCGTGGTCGCAAGCGCGACTGCCGAGTAAGGGGTCCCGGGTTCGATTCCCAGGTCGGGCAAAAAGTGTTATTGGGTTTTTCCATTAGGAATTTCTCAGTAGCAGCCCGGAGTTTGGATTTGTGCCCGGTTAATGGCAATAGGCTCGCCCCCTATTACATGGGACCTAAATATACCGGCGAACTGTGGGTGTACCTAAATCGGTGCACCTCTGCCTAACCCTTCGGGGAATACAGGCGTGATGGTATATGATGGTATATTTAAAAAATAGACGTCATTCAACCCCTAAGGAGATGAAAAGGAGGCAGTTTGATTGCTCGAAATAATTATTTTTCGGGTTTTGATGTAAAACTTGGCACGAATACGGACCAAAGTAAATAATCAAATTTTATGTTATTAGTATTTTTTTACTATCCCTCAAAGGGCACCTAAGGGGTGTTAAGTTATAGAAGTCTGAGATCTACGCGAGTAAAGACACGGGTAAAATGCTAGTACTTTATAATATATAACGTGTAACTGTTTCATGTCCAAATAAAGAGCAAAAAGGGCAAAAATAGACACGGCCATTAAAAAGTTATCCAAAAGTTCTTCTTCATTCATAAAATAGTCGTGTTCCAAGTTTGAAGTCTATTTTCGTTGACGCCCGAGGCTTTACAGTGTACAGACGAATATACAATTATGATATAAATGTCTGGAACTGTCTAAAAAGAGAATATTGATTCAGATCCGAAGTAGGCTGTGTTCGAATTAATATTTCATTCATGATTTGATCGTGTCACTGCTGTATTTAACGTCAGGCCTAGCGTAACCGCGTGGAAGTAAATGTAGCGTAAGGATCGATTTTTGAATTGGAAGTACCCGTTTCACACATACCATCACGCCTGTATTCCCCGAAGGGATAGGCAGAGGTGGACCAATGTACACCCACAGTTCGCCAGTATGTATTAGGTGCCATGTAATGGGGCAAGCCTATCGCCATTAACCGGGCACAAATCCTAACGCCGAGCTGCTACTGAGAATTTCATAGAAAAACCCAATAAGACTTTGCTCGACCTGGGAATTAAACCCAGGACCTCTAGCGTAGCAGTCGCAGTTAGGACCACTAGGCTAACGAGGCAGTCAACAAAAGATATTATTTTCTCTCTTTCTTTTAGAGAAAATTTAACTAACTATTGAAAAATCAGCCTTCAGTTCTATTTTAATAACTACAAACACTGTCCAAGCAATTTACGACCACAATAAGTAAGTAATAAAATCTCATTTCCTTATTAAAACGAAAACTGGTGTTTAATAGAAAAAGAAGAATACCGTTTGCACAATATTATGGTGGGTCCACACGATACAGACTTTTGTATGTACAGCTGATATCTGCACAGACTATAAAGTCTGAGTAAAAATTTAGTTTTACCAAATGTCTGTGCAGACTTTTCATCAGTTCAGACTTCGATTTTAATGAATAAATTAAGTAATTCAATAATCATGAGTTTTGCTCCGACAATCGTACAGACATGTACGCAAACTTCCGACTTTTCTGACACACCGACATTTGTCTGTGCTGATTTGTTGTACAGACAAAATTCTATAGAAGTCTGTGTTAAGTCTGTGTCGTGTGGATCCACCATTAAACTCTCGAAGGGTATCTAATCACAATTCACTTTCGTTTTCAAAAAGCAATTTACCTTATTTTGATACAATTTTCTGCTACCCACTTGTTTCAAGCAATCGGCTTTAGGTGTCACGAATATTATCGTACTAGCTTCTGACCGAGACTTTGTTCGCGAGTTTTTTTTTCACCCTTTCAAAGTCAAAGCATTTATTTCAATTAAACCATTTACAGGCACTTTTGAATTGTCAAGACTTGAGATTGTTTAGTTACGTCTTTGGTTACTGCTCTGCTCCTACGGGTTGTAGCGTGATGTTTTATAGCCTAAACTATTGTTTATAAATCTGGCTATCATACACGGTGAATTTTAAAGCGTTGCAAAGCTGCAGCGAAATGATTTTGTTTTGGTAGTAGAATCTATTAATAAATATCTTTTTTATGTAAATATAAAAATGGCAGATTTGCAATTGTGAAAAACTAAACTCGAAAGCTACCTCAATCCAATAGTAACCACTTCAAATAGGTACCTTGCGTAGCGGTCGAGACTCGAGCGGCAAACGGCGCGCGGCGCGGCGGCGCGCGCGCAGGGTCGATACCCTTGCGCGTATCAACAGCTGATTTGCTGATTTTTAGTAAATTTAATGGAACACAACACTCAAGAAGTTAAACCAATTTTCCCTTCATAAACGACAGCGCGGCGGCGCGCGCGCAGGGTCGATACCCTTGCGCGTATCAACAGCTGATTTGCTGATTTTTAGTAAATTTAATGGAACACAACACTCAAGAAGTTAAACCAATTTTCCCTTCATAAACGGCAGCGCGGCGGCGCGCGCGCAAGGTAAATACCCTTGCGCGTATCAACAGCTGATTTGCTGATTTTTAGTTAATTTAATTGGAACACAACACTCAAGAAGTTAAACCAATTTTCCCTTCATCCTTTTACTGGTTTAGGACCGTCAAAATACTTTTTTACCTGCAACCTACTGAACAAGAAATCAAAATAATTGTTTGTTATCAGAAAATAATTTCGTGATAAGAAGATAGTAAAGTATTTTAGGCGTATTTAAAAAATTGGAATGAACTTATTTACAATGATTTCAATTACCTAACCTAATATTAATGTTTACTATTTACAAAGTACTTACCTACACTTCCCGGTGCTGCAGTAATCAGCAGTAATTGTTCGAAGTGTAAGCCACTACGTTCCACACACAAACGAGCACGTTTTAGTGAATTTGGTTTTAGTTTTAATAATGTGTCTCTGTCACTTCTAATCACATCGAAAGCGTTCACTATCGCAGTCACTAACGCGTCCCGAGTTTCGTATTCATCGCGATATACCAGGCGTTTTAGCTCCGACCACAAGAAGGAGTCCAATGGAGTCAAGTCGGAGTAAAGTCGTCGAGCAGTAGACTCATTGTAATCCGCCCTACCGTACAGGTGCACCATGGCGACGTATTCTAAATTACCGAAATTGTAGTTTCTGTCCATTTTTGTTTACTTGAACTTACAAGTACAAGGTTCGCGAGGCAACTGAGCGACGAGTGCGCGGCGCAACACGGCGCGGCGCCGGCGCGTCTCGGCGGCGTTCTTCTTATCTTTTGTTGCGAATGGCGAGAGTGCAAGCAACGCGCTCTAGTTTATACCGTATCACGAGGCACGAAGGCTTATTTTTCTCTGAAAATTTATGATTTTGTTTTTCCTTTGTCGGCTTCTCGTGGCTGCGCGCAGTTTTGTATGTACCTATGTTACGTCTGTGTGTGTCTACCGTGTGTAACTATTGTAACTCACGCTTTCGAGTTAAAGATTATTTTTTTTAATATTTTAAAATAAAAATATGTTTATTTTTTAAGTTTAACTCTATAATCCATTAGTACTACTGAGGGCAAATCGATCTGCCGCGGCTTTGCAACGCTTTAAAAGTCGCCGTGTATACAAAATTATTTTTTGAGTTTCACAGATTAGCGCATTTAAACTAACAAACAAAACATCTCTTTAGCTTTACTGTATGAGTAAGTCCAAGATTCCTCACGAAATACCATAAATACAAAAAAAAAAATTAAAAAAAATTAAAAAAAAAATAAAAAAAAATATATAAAAAAAATATATATACTTAAAAAAAATAACAGAATAACTCAAAGCTGGTGCCCCGAGACAGTGAGTCAAGGTCGCGGCAGGCCACGAAGGAGATGGCGGGACGAACTCGATAAATTTCTTCAAAACTGGAGAAACGAGGCGCTGAAAAGAGAAGAATGGAAGAAGTGGAGGGAGGTCTTTGCCCAGGAGTGGGAAAGTAATGGATAACAAAAAAAAAAAAAAAAAAAAATAGTTAACCTAATTTTATAAATAATCATTATATTGCGTAGACATAGTATTTCATGTTAAGATTCAGGTTTTTTTTACAACTGCGTTTTAAAAAGCCTTATTATCTTGACTTAAGTTAAAGTTTATTCCACTATTCGACGGAGAGGTGACCTATAATTTACGTAGCTTTATTTATAACATTCCAACACGCCTGTATTCCCCGAAGGGTTAGGCAGAGGTGAGGCGTGTGAAGTTTTATTTATTTTAAGACAAAGTACTCGTATTACCTATGCAAGAAATAGCTGAAATCGATACAGAAACCGATTCTGGGCAAACTACTTTCAGGGTATGCGTTTAATATGTTACACGTTATTTAGATACTGGCCATCAACCTAAGTAACTTTGAGCTCAAGTACGAAAGTCTTTAAAATCCACATCTTTATACCCCATACACCCAAGTGTCAGAGTTTCTAAACCGCCAAAAGGGCCTCCGACATAGTTACCGATGTCAGTGATGTCCAAGATAAACTTAGAAAGTACATATGAATTAGAAAAAGTCACATTGATACTTGCCCGTGCCCGGTTGCGAACCTTGTGGGTTCGCAACCGGGCACGGGCAAGTGCCTCGTGCATGAAAATCCACATAGGCATTGAGACCTACGTTCGGAATTCAAAATTTACATTTTAAATAGCCATGACGTCATTGAAGGTTCTATTCCATACTTTCAGGATTCGTTCCACGTTCCATCCTGGTCGAATTCAACCTCGAATAAGGTTGACCTAATTATTTACGTTGTCAACCATTTTTTGAATAAGATATGATTAAAATTAAAAGTTGGTCCTAAATTACTGTTTTTGTAGGTTTTTAACACGCTTTTATAATTAAACTAGGTTGATAATTAAGCTGTTGGTAATTAAGTTTGTAATTATCTGCAAGCCATCGCATATTAAATATGAATGTTTACTGTACGTATTCCAAAAAACACAAACTTCGTACCTAGCATAAAAATTTCGTCTGTCTCTCCATTTGTTTGTTCCGACAAATCTCCGAAACGTCTAAACCAATTTTGAAGAGACTTTTATTTACAAATAGCTGATTGTATACGAAGTAATTTAAGTTAATTTTACCTGCCTCGTTAGCCTAGTGGTCCTAAGCACGACTGCTACGCTAGAGGTCCTAGGTTCGATTCCCAGGTCGAACAAAAAGTGATATTGGGTTTTTCTATGAAATTCTCAGTAGCAGCTCGGAGTTTGGATTTGTGCCCGATTAATGGCAATAGGCTCGCCCCCTATTACATGGGACCTAAATATACCGGCGAACTGTGGGTGTACATTGGTACACCTCTACCTAACGCTTCGGGGAATACAGGCGTGATGGTATATTTATATATTTTTTTTGGTAATTTAAGCTAGGTACTTTAATTAATAAAAAAATGAAAAGCAGTTATAATTCTGCGCAAGTAAATTAAAAAGTCTCATGAAACTAATATTCCCGTGGATGAACTCACAGGTACAGTCAACAAATGAGATAAGTAACCAAGGTCTTAAACAAAGTTCATGTTTTCTTAGAAAGTGATAGATGTTTTCAAATTTAATTTAATTTAAATAATAAAAATGAAACAGTTCATTAATTACAATAAGTTTAATTCCGAAACATGCATCGGTTTCTAAAGATATTTAAACTTAATCTGACGGTCCTGGTTACTTATCTCTTTTGCTGACTGTACAGTAAGCGCTCAGAAATCCATACCCCCGCTAAGGTTCACTTTCCTATGAACACGGGCGCGATCCAGTCAGCGCGTGCGCATGTGTGTTTACGAGTGATGTCTCAACATTCCACTGATAACACACACTAATGAACCATCGTCGCACTACGCGAAATGGCATTATATTTCTGTTTACCGTACGAGTCCTACCCGACGCGCGACGTATTCTTACCATTGCATTGCTAAATTTCGCATAATTATAACATGTCCTGGCAGCTGGTTTGGATAAGAAAGGGTTTACGATCATTGAATTCCGAGTTCAAATCTTATACTATGTGTGGCTGTTTTTTGTTTCTTGAAACCATAATAATGTTAGGCAAAATCTTTTTAGGTTTATGTTGAATTATTACGTATTCATGCTTGTTATTTATTTTTTATAAGAAGCAAATATTAATTATTGTATTATTTATTTAACTTTTTATGTGATTTTATTTTAACTTTTTGTAATTGGAAGTAGGAAAAAAAGGAGTGCTGTGTGATAACAAAAATTTATTTTTAAAATTAACAAACTTATGAGAATTGTAACGTCACATTCCTACCGAAATAAAAGAAGTTCTCTTGTAACTGTTCATAAGATTTTTTGTTGAATACCCACTTAGTCAATAAAATTCATAATAACATAATAAGAGAAGGATATTTTAATAACACAAATAAATTTGGTGATGCTCACGTATTAAGTTTCTGAATTGGTATTCAGCAGAGTTAATTGAAAACTAAACTATAATTCAGACTTTATGAACAGGTTATTTTTATGTAACGTCACAATAAACTTAGTGAGGTAATAGTTTAATAATTCGTTTTCTTGATGAAAAGAAGATTGAAACTAAACCTCAATTTAAGATCATTAAATAACTATCTACGAATATATAATATAATTATGACTAAATATTTAGTTACACCGTCTAATTATTAAAACTATAACATCCAGGTTATTAAATGTTGCATAACACCGTCTAATACTTCTTCATAAGTAGCACTGTTGCACGCCATCCCCACATATTAAAAACGATGTTGTTGTAAACAGTATGTTATCCAGTGCGAAACCACCAAACTTAATCCACTTCGCTGTTGAGTAGATAGGATAGGCTATCTATCCTCTTCCTCGTATTTCTTGCTCCGGAGACTAACAATAGTATTCCTCTAAAACAACAAAAAAAGTAATATTAGGCATTTATAACAAAATACTAAAGTGACTTAATTTTTTATATAATTTAATAATATTTATTTAATATAACAAATTTTAATATATTAAAACTATTTATTTATAAATTCCATAATAAACACATTTTTTTTGGCGTCATTATATATTTAAAAATCAATAATAAGTATTAATCGAAATGCCACCAAATAATTTTAGGTATCTTAGGTATAAATTTCAAATAAAAGTTTAATTTACAATTCGTTAATATAATACTCACATTCAGTCAGGTTTCATAAGATATTAATTGGGACCACTTTTATGCAGCCCAATAATAGTCGCCCTCGCCTCAGTAATATTATTTGCCTGCGTTTCGAGAATAATTACAATACCACTACGAGTATCTATTAAATCACTCGTTACTAACCAACAACCACAACCAAACGACAACGCTCATTCCAATCAAGTTAAATATGCACAAAACTCATGTCTACCTCACAGAAATCTAAATTCTTTATTAGTTTTCTATGACTACCCTTTTAAATTCACGAAATGTGTGAACAAAGCGAACAAGATAAAGAATATTATATTTCTGTCCATTTCTTCAAATTGAGTAAAAACAAAAAGACAAAAATAATGTGAGATTCGAACTCGCGGCTCATTGATTGACGCCGTCAACTGGGCGCGCTTAACCGCTAGACCATTTTGTCTCATGTAGAAACGTTGAAATTATGAACTACATTCACAACGATGATACATGTGTCTATTCTTGAAAGTAAAAGGTCGTAAGTCAAACTAAACGTCAACCTAATACGTTTTGAGATTGGGTATGGACTTTTGGTCGCCACTGTACATAAGCTAAGCTAGTCTTTTACATAAAAAGGTCTCTCTCAATTTATATCCCAATCCTATCTTCTGCTAAGTCTTACGTATACCTTTATTTTCCGAAATACAACGACATAAAGCAAGTATCTACACATTTAACATTTTCTAAGCGTATTGTAATCGCATTTGGCTCACGGCTCCACGTTTTGCCTATAACTCAGTCCGCCCATGCGGCGCAAGGCGAACAGTCTACACTCCCCCTTACAATATTTATTATTTATACTTAGGGCTATGTACCTTTACATTAATGTATTTTCGTGAATCATTCATAGGGAGAAATGTATTGAGTTTGAGCTTTTATTGGTGGGTGTAATCCTAAGTAATACAACCAAACTAATGTTCAATAATATGACTAAGTTGTATGTCTGGTTGTTACATTATCAAAGTCAAAGTGAAGGTCAAAGGATTTATTTCAATTAGACCATTTATACTTTTGAATTTTCCAGAAATTAGACAAAAAGTTGGAGCTATTTCTCGTTGCTTATCACTATAAAACTACTGAGCCGATTGTATATGTCACAAAGGCAGAATACATACCATCACGCCTGTATTTCCCGAAGGGTTAGGCAGAGGTGTACCAATGTACACCCATAGTTCGCCGGTATGTTTTTAGGTCCCATGTAATAGGGCGCGAGCCTATTGCCATTAACCGGGCACAAATCCAAACTCCGAGCTGCAACTGAGAATTTCACAGAAAAACCCAATAAAACTTTTTGCTCGACCTGGGAATCGAACCCAAGACCTTTAGCGTGGCAGTTGCGCTTAGGACCACTAGGCCAACGAGGCAGTTAAAAAGGCAGATTGGGATCTGAATATGGGCCAATATCTTGGTTTTTTTTTTAATGATGTTTACAACCCAATTGCAAAAGTCTGTCTGTCTGTATGTTTGTTAGCTTGTCACGTAAAACTAATAAAGTAATTGTAATTAGAGACAAAGGCAAACTGACATTTTTATACTTTAGATAAGTACTATATAAAAGATGCCAAAAACCTACTAGAAAAAAAGGATTTACTTAATACAGATTCGAAAAGAAGAAGAAGTTATCTTGCTATTGAAAAATCAACCTTAAATCATCTATGTACGTATTCTAAAACCAAATTGGAAGACAGAGGTACTAAACATAAGGTTCGCCACAGACAACGTTACTTTTCAGCCTACACAAATCCAAAGCTAAATTATCACAAAAACGGACCACCGTTAATTTTTGAACCCAAAACTAAAGTAATGTATGCATAGCCCAACCCACTGTGGCACTGTGGCACTCATTCTAACGGTTATGTACA
This sequence comes from Caradrina clavipalpis, assembly GCA_932526535.1. Classification (NCBI taxonomy): domain Eukaryota; kingdom Metazoa; phylum Arthropoda; class Insecta; order Lepidoptera; family Noctuidae; genus Caradrina; species Caradrina clavipalpis. The sequence goes on from OW052110.1 coordinate 9,774,271, forward strand.
AAGTTTTGCCCCTCAATAAATTCTAAGAGAAAAATCGTGTGGGTCGCCATTATAAATTGGACGAGTAAGAAAAAAATGTTTACTACAGCTGGTTTAGATTTAAAGGTCGGTTTCTGTGAAATATTACTCCAGCTAGGTCGGTTTTCTAAACTCTTATTAAAGAGAAAATATTCGTGTTTTAAGTCGTAAGGGGTAAACTCAAAAACTACTTAACCGATTCATTCACGTAGGCATAGCTGTTTTGTTCTTGTTTTGTGTTTTGGGCGGCGGACTACGGGGCGTCTGTCGTCCGACCAGGAAGGCCCGAGTGAGCGGCGCAGTGTTCCTCGCGCGCCACTCAAGGGTGGGTGCGGCCATTATTGGAATGGCTGCCCGGGGAGGAGGGATCCGCTAAGGTACAGCGGGTCGAGGCCTGTCGGGGGAGCGGTGAATGCTTATGCGAATCCCGCACCTTCGGCCATTGGCAGAGGTGGAACACCGCGGTGGTTTTAGCCGGTAAGAGTCGCCCATGCCTCCCCATGACGGAGGAAGTCCATGAGGATTTCCACCGCGTACCAAGAAAAAAAATGGCATAGCTGTTTTAACAAAAAGATTTATTCATTGGCAAAAAGTGTTATTGGGTTTTTCCATTAGTAATTTCTCAGTAGCAGCCCGGAATTTGGAAGTTGGTGGTATGACACCCCCGTGCCTCGGAAAGCACGTAGCGCCGTACGTCCTGCGCCTTATCTACTCCGGTTGTGTCGGATTGCCGTCCCACCGGGTTATGAGAGTTAGGGAATAGGGAGTGCACCTGTGTTTGCGCACACAGTTGTGCACTATAATATCTTCAGCGCACGTGGCTAGTCTGCAATTAGATTAGCCGCCGTGGCCGGAATCGGTCTGGAGAATTACATTACATCACCGAGTAACTTAGGCTATATTTAATTTTCAATGAAATCTATTTATTTGTACCAATAAAGAGTTTTTATTTGTTTGTTTAAACGCGCAAAAAAAAATTGTGTATAATATTATAGCACCGCATTATTATTATTCCGGCGAACTGTGGGTGTACATCGGTACACCTCTGCCTAACCCTTCGGGGAATACAGGCGTGATGGTAATATTATAGCCAAATTCATAAGGAACAGTGTAAGCTATATAACATCACGCTACGACCCACGGGAGCAAAGCTATAACCAACAATGTAACAGAACATAAGCCAAACCGCAGGGTAGAGTTAGTTGTAAAATATAGTAACACCGTTTTTATTGGCCGTAGGCAAAATGGCTCGTGTTTGAGTGTAGTGGTTTTGGTTTAATTAGTTTGACATTTTAAAACCTCAACTACTTATAATAAAAATAATGGTTGGTTATTTGGCTTTTTCATTGTCTTGATTTAATGTTATGTACCTAATTAATCTGCTACAGTAAAAACAACTATGTTAAGCTTATCACAGATTCTTTTCTAACTAAATATAATTTAACTTGCGTCGAATCTTAATAATATTTTCGTTCACAATGGTCAATCACAATGGAGATTAACAAAGTACGCAGCAGATAATAATTTTATAGTGCACAAGTGTGTGCGCAAAGACATGTTCACTTCGTCTTTTCGAGGAAAAATCAGGCGCAGGACCAGCTTAACATGCTTTTCAAATCACTGGGGTGTCACACCACCAACCTTCAACTTCCAAATACCAGGCAGCTGAGAATTTTCTAAAGGAAAAGCCCAATATCACTTTGCCCCGATAAAAGTACCCTATGTCTTATTCCCCAATACAATCTATCTCAGTGCCAAATTTCATCCAGGCCCGTTCAGCCGTTTAAGCCTGAAAGAGTTACAAATATCCATATATCCACACTGATGCAGGATGCATGCCTCTTCCAACCGGTCTTGTTGGAAATCTATAGGGGAGGCCTATGTCCAGCAGTGGACGTCCTGCGGCTGATATGATGATGATGATGATAATCCATCGACACATACTTTCGCATTTATAAAATAGGATTTCTAAAGTAGGATTTCCCACCTGCATATCTGTACGTATATAAATAGAAATTTTTAATCATGCAAAGTGCAATGTATTCCTACTCCATCTATTAAATAAATAATTTAAAAAATGTACCAAAAATCCAAAATGTCTTACTTCGAAAGGACTTTAACCTCTAAATTATTCACTCTGACCGTTTTACAAAGTTTAGGTGCTTAATTCTTAGAGAAAAATCGTGTTGGGCTCCCTTTATAAATTGGTTGGTGGAGAAAAAATGTTTACCACATCTGGAAGATAGGGTTGCCGATATATTAGTCAGTTTCTCTAATGTATTTTATTTTAGGGTTATTTTGTATAAGCTTTTTTATTGGTGGATTCTTTAGTGTTTAGACGATAAATTGAGATAAATGTAGTTTAATATGAAAATAGTTTAACTTTTTTTGTATTTGTGAAATACCACAATATACGACCAATAATATAAAAATAGATTTATGTAGGTATAGATTGTCTAATTTAAAATGGCGCGCCCTTCTACTATTATTTTAATAAAAAAAACAATTGACAAACGCATAGACAGAAGCTTTAGTCCGCGGCTTCGCTTGCGTCAAACTTGATATTATATTTGGTAAAGATACTTCAACAAATCCTATGATACTGGTCAATACTGTAGCTATTTATCAATCAAATGATTTTTAAACAGCGCAAATATATTAACCTTCATGAAAGTTATATGTTTGAGCCGTTTAGGGTTGAAACACTAGCGCCATGGGGACCGAGCGCTCATCTAGTTTATCGCAACATCGCGAAGCGACTGGTCGATTCTTCACATGACCAGAGGGCTGGCCTTTTCTTTGGCCAAAGAATCAGCATTGCCATACAACGTGGCAAAACATGCACACTTTACCTTGTATAATAATTAGTATTACTACAATTATCATTTCTATAAAAACTTTTTTTTTATAAAAATCTATTTATATTGAGAAAACAGGATCCACAACTTAAAAATACATCATCTTAGATCCCCACAAATACATCATCTTAGATATTTGATCGCTCGACCTAAAAAACAAGCAACGCGCAGATTTGCAATTTTCTATAAGTACATAGAACGAGTAAGATATACCGAAAATAGAAAATTGGTTTTGTTACTGTCGGTCCTACGTTACCTTTAAGTGACGGACCTGCAAAACTTGTACCTTGGGAGCGCGTACGAAATATACAGGCCGTAGAAAAAGGAAGAATTCAGCCAAAAATTTTCTATGATCTGATAGCTTACTAATTGACCAACCTCTCTAAAGCTAAAAACTGTATAATTTACTGTTGGATTTAATGTTGTATGTTAAAACTTGAAATAAATTAAAAAAGAAATCTGATAAGTGATAAGTTTTTTTTTATTAATTTTTAATTACCAAAATTCAGATTTTTCTAAAAATAAAAACAAAGTAGATTTTCTCGAAAATGGTAGATTTTCGACCCCCAAGTGATAGGGGTTAAATCATTCTAAAATAGTCATAGTTTCTTCTCCCGAGAGGAATACGAGCAATTTCAAATCACCCTGTATGTAGTAGTAGATCTCTTAGTGATAGCGCTCAAATCAAATGAAATCGTTTATAAAAATGTATGCATTCCGTATTATATTAAGGCGCTTTACCGCAATTTTACAACAATTGCCGTAACTAGCAACTATTAAATATTGTACCGGTTTTTAAAGATCGCTGCGTAGAATGAACAACTCGATTATGAAAGTAGCTCACAGATTGCCATAAAGTTGCGGCAACCGTAAACGTTATAGCAACTATCAACTTTTTACAGGAAACTTTTAAAGTGTTGATAGTTGCGTCAACTTAAGTTCCTCCATGTGCAAAGCGCCTAAGCGTGCAATTTTTTTTTTATCATTTTCAGGCATACTATCCTTTAAGTGTTCACCGCTGTCTGTAGCCATCTGCAATACCAGAGGCCTTGCAAATGCATTGACATTCCAGAGACAAAGTTGAAATGTCTCATGTTCCTGTAACAATACCGGCAGCCATACCCGTTAAACCGGAACACAGCAACGCTGCTTTGCGGCAGAAATAGGTTAGTCCGGCAAAAAGTGTTATTGGGTTTCTCTATGAAATTCTCAGTAGCAGCTCGGAGTTTGGATTTGTGCCCGGTTAATGGCAATAGGCTCGCCCCCTATTACATATGGGACCTAAATATACCGGCGAACTGTGGATGTACATTGGTACACCTCTGCCTAACCCTTCGGGGAATACAGGCGTGATGGTATATTATTATTATTATAGGTTAGTCCTTCACTCCAAATAAACCCGTTCACTTCAAACGTACCTTTTCACTCAGCCTGTATGTTTAGTAACGTAGTAATTCTCTAGGTACCTCGTGGTACCTCTATCAAAGAAAACCCTGTTCGTTTTCCATCTCATTGGCTAGTTTATTTAAGAAGGTTTGCGAAAGTAACACAATTTAATGGAATAGTAGATTCGCGTTTGGGAAAATCTTTTTCGCTAAGATACTCGTAAAATTACCGAACTGAAACTTTGTAAAGAAAGGATGTTTTATAAATACACTAAAAATTTTAAGGCAAAGTCAAGTTACTGAAAAAATAATGGCAATTTTTTACACATTTTCAGTTCCAACTTTCAGGATGGGTGGTTATGTGATTGCATTTTTTTCTTACTTTTTAGGGTATCTCAGTAATAACTAATTTTATTTGACAAAGAAAATGCTAAATGCTGCGTTTTTATGTTATTAGAAGACATGAAAACACACCTGGCGTTGGCCCCGCCTTCCTCAGATGGCAGCCAACGCTGCGTAATTCTCGTAACTTTTAAAAACGTTTACTCACATTATAATCTCTGTTTTAGCGTCTCCGCAATTGACCAATTATCAGACCGAATTTTTACAGGTTGCTTTATCGGTGACAAGAAATCTGCCAAAAATCGGTCAAAAAATCAGTAGTGTGCGGGAACGCAAAATCCGTCAAAATTGACTCTATATTTTATTGTTAATTGATTGTTACTGTGATAAGATTGTGACTAGAATTAGAATATTTTAACTTAATAGGATTGGCTTTCAGGCCTTAAGTGATCATCATCATTGCCTAAAGGCATTTACAGTCCATTATTTATTCCATAATTTATTCTGAAGATTGAAAAGTCGATCCCACGTCGGATATTATCCTATGATCGCCGTTAATGGCACCTTAAAGATCATTAAAGGCATTCTTTGCCAAAAATATTGTAGTCACGCTAACGACCAGACCATTAAGCCATCAACGTTATCTACCTAGCCTTTTCCCAACTATGTCGGGGTCGGCTTCAAGTCTTAGCAAATTCTGTTGAATGTGGGAATATGGGTCGCAGAAGGAAATAAATATAATTATATATATGACAGTCATCATCTGCTTGACCTTTTCCCAACTATGTTGGGGTCGGCTTCCAGTCTAACCGGATGCAGCTGAATACCAGTGTTTTACATGGAGCGACTGCCTATCTGACCTCCACAACCCAGTAACTAGGCAACACGGTACCCCTTGGTTAGACTGGTTGTCAGACTTCTTGGCTTCTGACTATCCGTAATTATATATATGACAGTCACTGGCATAAACATGACAAGATTCAAAAGCGATTTTCTGGTGAACGATTGCAACTTTGAGATAAAACCTATTTCACAGCAGTATGGGAAATAGAATTTTATATTCGTAACATCTTTTCATTTTATTCATTCCTTTAAGAGGAAATTACTTTCAAATGTTGCTAAGTGTATACAAGTTGGAAACAAGAAGAGATCTTGCGCTCGCGTCGTATATCCTTGGAGTGTTCCGGGGTAACATACATAACCCGGGTGTGCTTCAGGCTATATGTTTAAGTGTGCCAGACGGTTACGTGCAGCGCCGACGACAGCCCAACTTGTTTGCGGTGCCGCGCGGGAGAACTAAATTGTTAGAAAATGCACCGCTCACGCGAACAATGCGCACGCTCAATGTGGTTGCCAGTAAAATAGATCTTTTCTCATGCTCACGGGGCGAGTTCGCAAGGGTGACGTTACACGTGCTATGTACTTAGCAAGATGTAATTGTATGTCTAGTAATAGACTATTAATTGTGTGTAATGTAATTGTATGTAATGTAATTGTATGTATCGTAACTGTCTGTTGTAATTATTGTATGTAATTGTCACTAATAACTACACTACCGAATTGGGAAACTGTAATGGTAGATGTAAGGTCGTTGTAAATAAATAAATAAATAAAAAAAAATGTTTTGCTCGTGGCTGTACTCTTCTGCAGTTCAATTTATTGAGTCAGTAAATATTTTAAATGCGACATAAACGATGGAATGTCAAAGTCACCTGTCCATCAGTTGACATTTGACAAATAACAGTGACAGTTCTACAATTTGTCAATTTTTTTGTTGTTGAATAAATCTCAAAATTCGGTGGAAATCTTGACATATTTCCGTTTGACAGTTGACTGACGTTTATTAATTACGTTTTTAATTTTCCTACTCTGAATCCCCGTATTTTACATGGAGCGAATGCCAATCAGACCTCCACAACCCAGTGACTGGGTAACACGATACCTCTTTGTCAGATTGGTTGTCAGTCTTACCGGTCTGTATAAATTGAACCTTTAAGTATAAATTGAATAAAAACCTCGTCAACATAAGTAAGCTAAAGGACGTCGGGTATGTTGGGAATACATTACTGATCGATCACCTGAACCTAATGTCTATATTATTCATCTCTTTGAACGATACTCCGTTTTTCTATAATAAAATTCTTGATTCTTAAAAAATAAAGGTAGTGTTTTAACAGCCGACGCCGGATCCCTAAAAACAGCGAAAATAAATGCGTTTGGAATCTAGCCTTTTGCTCCAACGAGACAAATATTTTAGAACTCTAATTAAAAAATATTTTTAGGCATATTTTTCCAAAATGTGTATAGAATTAAAAGAGCTAGAACTTATCTTCTTTTATTTTGTTCATTATTTATACAAAGTTTTTTATTAACTCCACGGAGTGACACAATTAAAACGAATCAATAATAATATCAGATTAATACTGTGCCACTTCTCGTGCCATGAAAAGCAGGTAAACGCATCTGATCTCTTCCCAGTTGTGTCGGATTGCCGTCCCATCGGACTATGACAGACAGGGAAGAGGGAGTGCACCTGTATTTGCACACATATTTACACACAAGTACTCTACGACCTCATTCCACCGGCCTCTTTGTACCATCGGACATCTAGACTACAAATTACCATTCGTACTTGGTTGCCATTCCAAACGTAGGTATTTTATAATAAGCACTGCAAAGGAGTGGCACTCTCTACCTGTGTTAGTTATACTAAGCGCATTCAACCCTAATCTCTTCAAAGTTAGAGCACACAGGCTTCTTCTGGGTAAGCTCAGTCAATCGTTGATTTTGTCTTTGTCACTTCTGACCTAGACTAAAGTCTTGACTCTAGTCTAGGTCAGGTCTAGGTTTTTTAAAGCGGTCTCCATAACCGCTTATACATCAGGGCGGTTGGCATTGACACCACGATAGTTCGGCCATGTTCAGAGGATGAGTGAAAGGCGACTAACAAATGAAATTTATATGGCAGATGTGAGTGGCAACCCTGGTAGGAAAAGCCCTAGAAAGATCTACCCTGACCTTATTGGCGAGGTTCTTCTGAAAGTTCGGGTGCGCAGTACTCATAACTGGCGTGCTTGATGAACGTGGACGGGGCGAAAGGAGTAGTAAGGATCGTAACAGGTTTCTGGTTTCTGCCTACCCCCATGGGAAAAAGCCGTGAATTTATGTATGTATGTACATCAGAACACGTTTCTCAACCGATACTCAATCCAATATCCCTAAACGTGCACATTTCAGGTACTTCATAGTAAAAGCGATTACTATACCGAGAAACGAAGCATAAAATGTTATAGAATCCGTTTTTTCATACTGAAAATCTAAAAAGGCTTCCAGGAAAAATAAATGTGTAACACAAAACTTTGCCCACTTTGAGGGAAGAAGTAGAAGTGCGGGCAAAGTTAGCGAGCGTTCAATAAAACGTGTATTTTATGAAAGAATATTTTATGCTACTTTTGATAAGGGATATAATTTTCCTTGTAAATGTTTGGAACCACGAAATAAACTACGTATCGAAGTTCATTAAACATTTATACGTGGTACAAATAATTATAATACTGGCCTATAACTTACTGTCCTGTGTAACTGCCTCGTTATCCTAGTGGCTCTAAGCAAGACTGCTACGCTAGAGGTCCTAGGTTCGAATCCCAGGTCCAAGGCATAGTGTTATTGGGTTTTTCTATGAAATTCTCGGTAGCAGCTCGGAGTTAGGATTTGTGTCCGGTTAATAGCAATAGGCTTGCTCCGTATTACTTGGGACCTAAACATGCCAGCAAACTGTGGGTGTAGAATTTTACACCTCTGCCTAACCCTTCGGGGAATAAAGGTGTGATGGTATGCTATGTTATACGCTAACCAAGCTGCAGACAAAAGGTAGTAAATATATAAAAGCACAAGAAATGACCAGAAAATAATATATAGAAATATAGTTCTGTGGTTCAGCTCCGAAAGATTAATGTGTTTAGTAATTATGTCCACAACTGTACCGTAGATACTTAGCTGACGCTTGTGTGCCGAACTGTGCAAAAACGTTAATTTGTTACTGTTGCAAGAAAGAGACAGAAAGATACAATGATTTGCGGATAGAGAAGGATGGTTATATTGGAAAAATATCGTCTGTTTCTTTTATTAATTAAGTAGGAAAGGTCTGAATAATGAAGATATTGGGATATAAAGTTAGATTGCATGCTATTTTTGTGACTAGCTTTTGCCCATGAAAATGTCGGTTATCGGAGACACAGACAAATATATACCATCACGCCTGTATTCCCCGAAGGGTAAGGTGCCAATGTAAGTACCAATGTGCACCCACAGTTCACCGGTATATTTAGGTCCCATGTAAAACGGGGCGAGCCTATTGCCATTAACCGGGCACAAATCAAAACTCCGAGCTGCTACTGAGAATTTCATAGAAAAACCCAATAACATTTTTTGCTCGACCTGGGAATCAAACCCAAGACCTCTAGCGTAGCAGTCGCGCTTGGGACCACTAGGCTAACGAGGCAGTTCCTCACAAACTTTCGCATGTTAATAGTAAAGTACTAAGAAGTAAAATTTATTTCTGGGAATTATATACCATCATCTGTGAACTATAAAAACTAATAATAAAACTGCTTTATGAATATGAAAACGTCACATTTTCTTAGCTATAAATATGAGTGACAGGATAACTACGCACGTTAAATATTTTTTTAACCGACTTCAAAAAAAAGTAGGTTCTCAGTTCGATCTATATGTTTGTATGTATGTATGTATGTTTGTCCGCGATTATCTCGCGTTTGGCTGAACCAATTTTGATTTTGACCGACCGGTTTTTAGAAAAGTGTTCTTTATATTCTGGAGAAGGATATAACACTAATGTATATCCCGTGACGTTGCCCTCATGGATCCGTCTTTTACAATCTACACTATGCAGTTATGTTCTTTACTACACTACTGCGAAATTTGGCAACGTCGCAAAAAAAAGATTTGTCATATGGGTGATAATTTTTGACCTAAATTAATTTGAATTGATCTTCGAGACTATGCATTTTTGGACCAAATATTCTAGGATTTTTTGTATTATTTTTCTCATAGAATATAAACTCTTGAGTTATGGGATATTAAAAAAAAACAGGTAGTATAACTCGCGGTATAACCGCCGTTCAGTTACGTGTTTGGTTATTACTCCGCTCCAGATGACCGTAGCGTGATATTCAATGTGTATAAACCTTCCTCTTAACTCACTCTATCTATTGCGGGTTTTTCTATGAAATTCTCAGTAGCAGCTCGGAGTTAGATTTGTGCCCGGTTAATGGCAGTAGGCCCTCTATGACATGGGACCTCAACATACCGGCGAATTGTGGGTGTACATAGGTACACTTCTGCCCAACCCTTCGAGGAAAACAGGCGTGATGGTAAACATGATTCAATCAGTAATTATACGTCAGTCTTCACGGTAGTAATGCTTGATTGATTATGCCCAAAAATAGACCGTTTTGCTAACCTAATCAACTGTAAAGAGGCGTCGTCAAGGGAACGCTCCACGGAACATGATCGCTTCACATTTCAAATTGTCAATAAGCAGCTTTATATCTATTTGATCATTAATATTGTTCTTTGTCATCTTTGGCTGTAGTAGATACATAATATGTATTTTACTTGTTTGTTACTCTGCCATACATGCATAATATACATATTACATGGGACCTAAATATACCGGCGAACTGTCGGTGTACATTGGTACACCTCTGCCTAACCCTTCGGGGAATACAGGCGTGATGGTATATATATACAGGATTTTTTTTTAACCAGTGCGTAAATTTTGCCATAATAAACTTTAACACGTTTTATTAAACACGTATATTTTATTTTGATATGTCTTAGTACTAAAAAAAAAGTTATCGCTTACGAAACATGTTTACTTAAAAACCATATTTTATTGTCACTCGGCGCTAGCGCATTCCCCACCCCCTCACCCCAGCCATGCGCCCGGGCGGCGGCCGCGAGTGTTCATTGATAGTATGGCGAATAGATTATGTCCATGTTTTGCTTATTTCAAACTCGGATAAGGATGTTTTTTTTTTATTTTTTTTTAACTAAACACGGAAATGTGTTCTATTACTGACACTGAACTACCAAAAAAAATTTACGCACTGGTTAAAAACTTTTCCTGTATACTCTGCGAAAATGCTTGTCTAATCGGCCATTCTCGGAGTAAGCGATGTCTGTAAAAATTTTGCCTAATTACCGTACCTATATTTATTTTTCACCGATTTGACCTAAACGCATAAAAAACAAATTAATTAATAGGGCATTAAAGGCCTCATTAATTTATTGAATTTGTTCTTTGATGTGTTTCATGTTTTAATGTGTTTAAGTCAAATAGGTGAAAAATAAAAATGGGTATGGTAATTAGGCGAAGGACGCTTAATCCGAGAATGACCGTAGGTAATACAAGAAGTTTACAAACCATCACGCCTGTATTCGTCGAAGGGTTAACCAGAGGCCAGAAGGGGTACCAATGTACACCCATAGTCCGCCTGTATGTTTAGGTCCCATGTAATAGGGGCGAGCCTATTGCCATCAACCGGGTACAAATCCAAACTCCGAGCTGCTACTGACAATTTCATAGAAAAACTCAATAGCACTTTTTGCTCGACCTGGGAATCGAACCTAGGACCTCTAGCGTAGCAGTCGCACTCAGGACAACTAGGCCAACGAGGCAGTAAAAAAAAAGGAAAAAGTGAAAAGTAAAATACAAATAGGCACCACAATTAAAGAAGATACCCAGTTCCTCAAATGTTAGAAATTTTAGGTACATGAATGAATTAAGATACGCCTCAAATGTCACAGCCAATGAGCCAATTAACGGAGCGAGTAAAGCATGGAGGCGGAACAAGTCATCTGTTCCATGCCACGCATCCAGGCTCCATATAACATTAATTTTGTTGAAGTAACGTTAAACTTGGGCATTTAATAAAACAGATTGTGTAAGGATTTTAGGCAAAATTTTGTTATTATACTAGCTGTTCTGCTTGCTTGCTTAAGTTACTTCTTCGGTTACTGCTTCTCTCCTGTGTGTCGTAGGGTGAAGTTATATAGCCTATGTTTCAAGAATCTCGCTATCTATAATAATAAAACGTTTTTAAACTTCACACACCAATAATTTGGCCTGTACTGTGGATCCGTTTACAAACATGTAAACTCACATACACAAACAGTCAGACCCGGAACAACTATCCGTAGGTCATACAAATATTTAATGTTCCTCCGCTATCTTTGTTTGCACTTAGTACTATTTTGTACTGAAATCTCAAATTACAACTTTTTACTAACTTATACCAAACAAACAAATTGAATTGTTTTTGTCTTTTTGTTCCAGCTAAACTCGACGACTTGGCCCAAGCTCAACAGTCGTGGTTGCACCACGTGACCAAAACGAGGCAGTTGTGTCGTGTGCATAATCTAGTATTAAATAAAGTACACTAACCAGTCAAGATGAATACCTACCGTACACCTGTGAGCACAAATAAACGTATTCAATTCAAATGTCAAATGTTCCGCATTCTTTCAATACAACTTTATTTTTATACTCAACCCTATAAAACATTTCCACGCCCGTCGTTCACACAACAAAAACACAGGCATATCTATCAGTAATGCTACATGACATGCGCACATCTCTATAGTAATGATACATGACATGCCTCCCGGTGTCATCTATAACAATGTGGATGTTGCAGTCACAACTCTTAACCAGTCAAACTCACTTTTGACTAGTAAAATCAGTCATGTATGCTCACTTACTTAGTTTCGTGTGAACATTTGTTTTTCTAAAACTACCCTCTAACTAAAACTTTTGAAATCTTCATTTGTAATTTATGTCATTGTTATTACTAACCCACTACCTACGCCAATCGGCTTTATGTATTTTTAGTTAAATATTGTATTTTCTCTGTGATTGTGTAAATCTTTTGAGAAAACCACATACCATCACGCCTGTATTCCCCGAAAGGTTATGCAGAGGTGTACCAATGTACACCCACAATTCGCCGGCATATTTTTAGGTCTCATGTAATAGGGGGCGAGCCTATTGCCATTAATCGGACACAAATCCAAAATCCGAACTGCTACTGAGAATTTCATAGAAAAACGCAATAACACTTTTTGCTCGACCTGGGACCTTTTGAGAAAATAAATGTCTAAAATCGTAAAAGTGCACCTGTCATGTTATCTCTTCACCACCTTTGAATGACTGGCAGAGAATGCCTAAAGCGGGGAATTCACTAGACGGATATGCCCGCGGGCAAGTCTGTAGGCATGCCCGCTGGACTTAGCTACTATAGATCTGTGCAATATTTGCTAGTTTAGGACCGTCACAGTATTGCACAGATCTTAGTAGAGGTCCGGCGGGCATGTCCGTCTTGTGAATTCCCCGATTATAGCATTAAGTCCGCCATTGTACTGTTTTGTTGCATAAAGTTTAAATAAATCAATAATAAAAGCACTTTTGACCGTAGGCTTCCGTCAATAAAACTTCTGATCGAAAAAACTGGTAAAAGTAATTTTGCCCAATGGAGTTGGTTAAAAGTGATTTTGACTAAGTGATTCCGTCGAAAGTGAAATAATTTTGATGCGTAAAACCTAACCTAAACTATTAAAACTGATTTAGATTGTGGTTCTAGCGGTTAAAAGATTTTTTTACCAAGAGCGTCAGTTAAAACTACTTTTAACACCATTATTTTTCAAAACCACAATAAATTTCAGGTGCATTATTTAGTGCAGATATCTATCGGCAGCGGTGACCACTTTGGCATCAGGTGGCGCGCCGGCTTGTTTGCCATCCAATGATATTAAAAATACAGTACAAAAAAAAACAGCAAAAAGCCCTATACTCAGTAGCAGCTCGGATTTTGGATTTGTGCGCGGTTAATGGCCTCGCCTCCTATTACATGGGACCTAAACATACCGGCGAACTGTGTGTGTGTATGGTGGGTCCACACGATACAGACTTTTGTCTGTACAAATATCTGCACAGACTATAAAGTCTGAGTAAAAATTTTTACTCAGAGGTCTTTACCAAATGTCTGTGCAGACTTTTCATCAGTTCAAACTTCGATTTTAATGAATAAATTAAGTAATTCAATAATCATGACTTTTGCTCCGACAATCGTACAGACATGTACGCAGACTTCCGACTTTTCTGATACACCGACATTTGTCTGTACTGATTTGTTGTACAGACAAAATTCTATAGAAGTCTGTGTTAAGTCTGTGTCGTGTGGACCCACCATTAGTACACCTCTGCCTAATCCTTCGGGGAATAGAGGAGTGTGGTGGTACGTTAAAAAAGAAAAAGTAATTTTGTCGGGTTAACAGTTTTGACTGCAACATTGACAACGCGACGAAATATATCGACTGTGCGGTAAATAGAGGAGAACAAATGGGGTAGCATCGACACGCGAGTTATGACTTTATTCTGTCGCGTATAATTAATAATGGAACACCTATGGTTGGTTTTGGTGATCAATTTTGAAATACTGTCAGCGAAAAATCAGCGGGTACATTTTCCCTTTAATAAATGTAGGTATTTTGCGTGGCAAATAATATTGATGATGTTTAATGTCGTGATGGGTGAATGGTTAAAGCATTGAAGTCAAAGTCAAATAGCACATAGCTTTACCATCACGCCTGTATTCCCCGAGGGCTAGGCAGAGGTGTACCAATGCACATCCGCAGTCCGCGCTGGTATATTTAGGGCCCATGTAAAGTCAAATAGCACTTCTGAATTGTCAAGAAGTTAGGCAGAAAGTTGAAGCTAGTTACTCGTTCCAAAACGTAAGTAGGTCTCTATGGTGAAGAACGAGTCAAAAATTCCACAGACACCATTTTTTAATATGATTTTGACAAAAACCTAGTGACAAAGTTTTAAAAAAAAAAAAAAAAATTTTTTGTTGTTGTTGACCAGAGTGAGTTTCTAATTTATATGTACTTTCTAAGTTTATCTTGTACATCATAGACATTGGTAAAGGAAAACATCGTGACGAAACCTGGACTTTATGTAAGTCTGAAATCGCCAATCAGCCTTGAGCAAGCGTGGTGATCAATGCTCACTACGGTCAATTTAAAAGCTCTATAATATTAAGTACTGCGCATAAAATTTCTAACAAAATTGCAGGAATTTAAGACTTTTCAACATTGTCTTTAGGTGACGTGACAACTTCAATAAAACGTGTCGCACGCCACGTCACGTCAATGTGACTTAGTAGATAACGCTACACTTAAATCTAAGTGCAGTCTAGAGACTTATTTTTAGCCAGAACCTTTTCTATAGACGTACATACATACTATCACGCTAGTATTCCCTGAAGGGTTAGGCAGAGGTGTATCAATGTACGCCACAATTCGCCGGTATGTTTAGGTCCCATGTAATAGGGGGCGAGCTTATTTCCATTAACCGGGAACAAAACGACAACGTCACTGAAAACGTAATTTTTGTAATAAGTAGTAGTAAGACTAGCCTATTATTATCCCACTGCAGAGCAAAGGCCTCTTCTCATACAGAGAAGGCATAAGGATCACCACGCTTGCTGAAGGCGGATTGGCGATTTCAAACTTAGATTATGTATAAGACCAGCTTTCCACACCACATTTCCAGGTTTCGTATGTTTTCCTTCACCAATGTCAGTGATGCCTTAAATAAACTTAGAGAATACACATGAAATGTAAAAAGTCACATTGATACCTGCCCTTGCTCGATAGCGAACCCACAACCTCGTGTATCAGGGGCGGGTGCCTTAACCACTAAGCCATCACGATTCCTCATTCAGCAATAATATAATTAACTATATCAGTATGTTGAAGTTTCTGCTCCATTTGGCTAATGGTGGCAATCAACTAAGATTGTGCTTATCTGATAAATCAATTATCACTCACGGTTGTGCTGTTAATGATTGATATAAGATTCAAGCTAATAGGTAGTAACGAGCCTTCATTCGTCAAATTAATTGTTAGAACCATTAGCCTAACGTACATATTAACAGCCTAGAATGTTTCAACTCCTGGGACATCCTCCGTCTATCTATACTATAATATTATAAAGAGGTAAAGTTTGTGAATTTGTGAAGTTGTAGGGGGTCATCTCTGGATTTACTGATTCGATTTTTAAAATTATTTTACGCATAGAAAACCACGTTATTTGTGAGTGTCAAAGGCTAGGCACTGCTGTGGGTTGTTCGAAAGAGATACCGCGCCCCCGGAACGCAAAGGGCACATGAAGGAACATAGATGGGTTTTAGTCAGTAAAGTCTGACACTCCCTCCCGTCTCGCCTAGGGCGGGTAAGTTGTTCGAGGATTTCCTATCTATAAAAAAAAGGCTAGGCACGGGAGCTGAGCAGTAACCAAAGACGTAACTTAACGCAGGTGAAAAAAGTCACGCGGACGAGGTTTCGGAGAGTTTGGTAGCCTGTGAGATAAAGAGGTAGGGCGAGATGTTTCTTATGTTTCTCAAATCGGATAACGCCCTTTTCTTTTTTGGCAAAAACCTAATTCAGTTTATTTTTAGCACTAATAATGAAAGGTTGTCTTTAGAAGAGATTTGTTTAGAATACACTCTTTAATTAAAAAATCTTAGATTTTAAAAGCAAAAGGACTAAACACGCTAAGGTTCGCCCCCTATTACATGGACCCTAAACATACCGGCGGCGGACTGTCGGTGTACATTGGTACACCTCTACCTAACCCTACGAGGAATACAGGCGTGATGGTATGATGACTAAACTCGGAATCTTGAAAAAAACATGACATATGTAGCTTAAATTTGGCAGATAGGTAGTTTATAGGTTAAGGTCATCAGCTAAGAACGCGTTTGACTTCGACCTTCATATAGAGCAAAAGATTTTTTCACATATTTATTAACAGAATGCAACAAAACATTTGCTCTTGAAACTTAAACTTAATTAAAATCTTCAGCAACATTGCCTTAGCTATTTTGACACTAAATACCGTTCGCAAGACATTGAGAAGTCTTTAGAGAGTTGAACTTGACCCATTCTTAAATGATTAATGTACAACCGTCTGTCTGGAATTGAGAATTTCTCAAGACCGTTGCAATTCGAACGAAACTTCTAAACTGGCATACATTTTGTATGTGAGTGAATTCTTGGGCGTTTGTTAAAATTATTGAAGGTATTTTTAATGTAGGTCTTGATGGCTCTACATGCGTGTACATGCGTACGTGTGTAAGATACATACACGAGGTTGTAGGTTCGGTGCCTCCCAGGCAAGTTTCAACTCATATGTATAAAATCAACGGTTATCGTAACTCTTGATATTTAAGTTTGATTAAAGAAATATTACGCCCACAAACTAGGAAAAACAAACAAAGTAAAAATCTTGGAAATCTACTTGATTAAGATCGAGGGAAAAGACTTTTGACTAAAGTCACTAAGCAATAAGATTATAAGAATGTAATGTGATGGCCCAGTGGTTAAGGCGCCCGCATCTCATGCATGATTTTGCGAATGCGATACCGGGCAAGTACTAATGTGGCTTTTTAAATTCATATGTACTTTCTATGTTTATCATGAACGTCTCTGATATCGGTGAAGGTAAATATGGTGATATAACCTGAGCTTATTGTGAAGGTAAGTCTGAAATCGCCAATACGCCTTGAGTAAGCGTGGTGATCAATGCTCATGTCTCCTTTGTATGAGAAGAGGTCTTTGCCCTACTGTTTGACAACAATAGGCTAGTATATTTTTTATATACCTATACATTCCGAAATATAAACCCCATTGTTGCCATTGTAAAAAACTGGACAGTTGCCATTTTCTATGTTACATCCATTGTTAAACAAAACAATATTTTTCAAATAAAAATAGTAAATCTTCAAGAGATGTATTTTCATGCGTGAAAATAAAATTCATTTCAATTTAATTCATTACGTTTTTATTTTTATTTGAAAATGAAGTCAGTTACACTTGATGCGTAAATAACATTGTTATTTGACTTCATTTTTTGCGAAGGATTGTTTGTTTTTTATTTAAAAAAATAATATTTTAATTACTTAATAAAAATTATCTCAATAACTAACTGTGCCCGTGGCTTCGCTCACGCAGCCGTAATTCTAACTTAAGAAAATAAATATTATTATACTTATAGGACACAAGAAAGGGTGGCCACACAAAACAAAAGATAGTACATACGTACATACATACATAAACTCACTCACAAGATAGTACAGAAAATAGTATTTTGTTTTTACTTTATTTATTTTTACTAGGTAACGCGTCCTTGTCAAATTCAAAGAGGTAACAAAACTATGCTACTTGTTCTCAACACAAATCCATAAAGAAATAAATAAATAAATAAATAAAAAATAATAATAATAATATTTATTTATTTTATTTATTTAGCTTTTTTTTATCTATTTGATATGGGTTTGCTCTAGACTCTAGTAAAAAGGTGACAGAGACAAAGTCGACATTAGTGTGAGCTTACCCAGAAGAAGCCTGTTCACTCTAATTTTTAAAAGATTAGGATTGAATAAATTTGGAAATACAGACGCAGGTAGAGAGTTCGACTCCTTTGCAGTGCGTATTATAAAAGACGATTGGAATCGCTTAGTGCGAATTGGTGGAATAGCAACAAGATAGGGATAGTTTAGATGTCTGATGGTGGAAGAAGGCCGGTGGGATGAGGTCGTGGAATTCTTGGGCACAATCACCGAAATACAATCTGTGAACACCGATAAGCAGGTAACCTTTATTTTTGCAAATAAAGATTGTGTAGTCCTTGTTTAGCTCACACATATCCTTTTATTACATCCAAACAAGGAAAGATAACACTGTCTGTAAGACGCAAAATAAAGTCATAAGCCATAATTATTTTATGACTTAATAGTGCATGGTTTCATAATCTACATACTGAAACATTTAACGTAAAAACGTAGTGAAAATCTTTCCATTCAGTTTCGAAGTTTCGGATTACTTGCATTTTGGACAGAGATGTTTTTATAGTGCGTTGGTAATACATTAGCGATATCCATATTTATGTCATTAGGTATATATACATACCATCACGCCTGTATTCCCCGAAGGGTTAGGCAGAGGTGTACCAATGTACACCCACAGCTCGCCGGTATATTTAGGTCCCATCTAAAAGGGGGCGAGCCTATTGCCATTAACCGGGCACAAATCCAAACTCCGAGCTGCTACTGAGAAACATGTCATTATTTGGAGATTATCTGCACCTGTCATGAACCTATCTATTTAACACCTCACACATTTGTTGTATAAAGTAAATAAATGTGTTCGAGCAGTTCTCATTGATATTAATTGATGTTGAACTAAAATACAACTGGAAAAGAGTTTAAAATAGTTTGATGTTATAAATGTTGCGTAGGATTATATCCTGCCTACAATTTTCAACTAATAAATTAATAAAATAATATTCTGCTAGAACATTACTGGACTCTTAATTTATTAAAAGGAAATGCCCACTGTAGGGTAATATTTCTCCTAAATAAAAGAAAATACGGTTTTACGGTTCAAGACATACAGTCCTGGGTCTGACGGAAGGACAGCCAGGAATAATAGGGTCCTTTTGGCACCTTTTGACTACGGAAACTTAACCAACGAAATCGCAGAAAAAGAAACAAATGCTAAATCACATTAAAATCTCATTCGACATTTAAATCTTTAAATTCTTTGTGCAAACATAACAAAAAAACATGCGTATATTTTGTAACAAAGGTGTGTACATACGTATGTTAGTTTAATCTTATAAGATAGAATGTTTGCTTTAGATAAGGCTGAGTACACATAGAACAATATCTGTGTTGTGTGTGAATTGATATCTCTAAAGTGTGTATACTACTAGAGATTCACATAGCGTGATTTTCATGCAGAAAGTCTTACTAGTTAGATGCACTTCAGATTGTGCTGCATGCGATTTTGTACCTAAACTCATATGTATAATGGCGTGTTTATCTTGGCAAAAATAATGTCTTAACAAATCGTGATACGTGTTATGTTAGATAGCAAACAAGCAGGCAGCTAACCACAGGCTCAACGAATATCTCTTAAACAGTATTATTATAATATTTCTTTGCCATTCGCACTATTGGATTATGAACTTTCGGCTCATCGCATACAGTTAAAAATCCAACAATGGAATTTAAAAAGAAATATTAAAATAATACTATTTTGAGAGAGTGTATGTAATTAGACCCCAGAAGGTCTATTTACATATTTGAAAAAGTTTAAAATTAAATCGCAATCTCATTTCCACGACAATCAATGTCAAAACCTTATCAAAAAATTGTTTGTATATTTGAGTTTATATATTTTTTAAACGCACCCACAAAACAGGAGAAATTCCTAATGAAAAGCCACGATTTTATATTTTCAAAGAAATAAATAACCATAACACAGCACAAATTAAGATATTTTAATAAACATTGCTGTTCTACTTCTTTCTAATTAAAAGTCAAAGAAAAACGACCAATTTTCCTCTTTCATTCTCTTTCATAATAAGGAATCTTTTGAAGGATTTCCTTGAAGGCCAGAAATACATTTGTAAGGCGCCGACGAGCCAGGAAGCAAAATAGTATTTACAAAAGTATTAGCAAACAGTACCTAAAGCTATTTTTGGAAAGGAAAACCAAATGATAGGCCTACTGAGAAAACACTCCAATCCTTAGTACATTTGCCTTTAGAAATATTATACTTACTAGCTTCTGCTTGCGACTTCGTTCGCGTGACTATTGGGTACTGCTTCGCTCCCGAGTGCCGTAGCGTGATGTTATATAGCCTCTACTATTCCTCACAAATCCAGCGAAAATCGAAAAAAAAGACAATCCGGCTGGGAATACCAGAGATTAACGTGTTTAAAAAATCTAACAAAAAACACTTCAGTTTTATTATACGACTAGCTGTGCCCCGCGGTTTCACTCGCGTTACGTTAAGTTTTTGGTTACTGATCCGTTCCAAGGCTCATAGCGCGATGTTATGTAGCCTATAATATGTTATTCTGATGTATAAGCTACGGAATGTTTCATAGAGCCATTATTTTGCGGTCAAGTTATTTTAAAACTGTGATATCTCCTAAGATATTCATTGAAGTTAAATGATGTAAAGGGCAATTTCATTCAAAATTAAACACTTGTGATGAATAAAGTATTTATGATGATAAGGATTAATACTATTTCCATAAAAACACCTTCGCAAATAATGCATTATTTTAAAACAAAGTTTCTGGCCATAAAAATGGCTATAGTGAGTCAACCTTAAAAGTTAGGCATTTACTACTGTGGACTTTTTTTAGTATATTTTAAGAGGAACAATTCTCTCATACATTATTTTTCCGTAACTTTAACCGTTCACGCAGCGCACGCAACGAAAGCCCTCAAAAAGAATATTTTTTCCCGTTTTTGCCACATTTTTCATTGCTGCTCCGCTCCAATTAGTCGTAGCGTGATGTTATATAGCCTATAGCACTCACGAATAATGTAGCTTTCTACCAGTGAAACAATTTTTAAAATTGGTTCATTACTTCCGGAGTTTACCCCCTACATACAAACTTACAAACATACAAACTTACAAACTTACAAACAAATTTTACCTCTTTATAATATTAGTATAGATTGTATTGTCATTACGAAAATAAAAAGACGAGAACAGTTCCGTCAAAATGACTCAACAATATTCTTATAATCTTTGAGTTGGGGGTTAAAAAGAGAGGAAATAACTTTGACGTGTGTGTGTTGTGTCTGTCTCGGCACCATGGCTCATAAACGGGTAAACCGATTTGAATGCGGTTATTTTTTTCAGAGCAGCTTTCCTAGCGATCATTCTTGGATATATGTATTTTATCAAAATCGGTTCAGCAATAAAGGTGACTTAATTTTTAGGTCTTCTGTCGGGGACTGCTCAATTTTTTAAATTTTATGACTTGTTTGGTATAAGACATACATATATAAAGACTGCTAAAGCCGTAACCCATTTGGCATAGCCAAAGTCGAGTAAAAATTAAACCAAAATGCTATTTCGTATTTCTAATTTGTTGATCGTTTTATGTCTAATACTTATACGCTACCGCATTATTTTGTACCACCGTTTCTGCTTACAACATTCACGACAATACAAAGTGGGTGTGAAGACAAACCGTCGTATCTTGTAACTGTAATATTAGTATTGTATTTAAGTAATTACAAGCCTGAACAATGTTTATACACCCACGATTGTTGGGTCTAGTGCAGATAATGTAATAGGTATTCTAATGCTGCGGCTACATTATCGCGAAGATTTGCGTTGTCGCGACACGTGTGACCAAGCTATGCCTCTCATCGCGAATCATCATCGCGAACACAAATACTCTCGCGCCGCTGTCAGTAAATTACCGCACAACAAAGGGGTTTGTCACCACAAATGTTAGTGTGGTTGGCTATACACACTTCTTTTACTTGGTACGGGTTTTAGATCGCCGATCGGTTTTAGTCGCTCTCTATGAAGAGGGCAATGTTTGGAATTTTTCTGATGGACAGAATTCGTAATGAAGTCCGCCAGAGAACTAAAGTCGACTAAATTTCTCGCAGAATTAGTACGCTGAAGTGGAACTGGGCCGGTCATGCCTGCAGACGGACAGACGGTCAGTGGACCACGTGTTGGAGTGGACACCACGTTTAGGAAAACGTATTAACGTAGTGTGGGACGCCCTGCTGCACAGTAAACCGACGATTTAAAGAAGGTGTCGGGCAGCGGATGTTCGCGGGCTGCCCAGGACCGGGATGGTTGGTTGGTTGGGTTGGGTTGGTTGGTTGGTTGGGTTGGTTTGGGGGAGGCCTACGTACAGCAGTGGACACCTATAGGCTGATATAATGATGATGGGTAGTTTTTTTAAGTTTTTTTTTAAATAAAACTGAACACTTTGTCATATAGCGAACACGAAGATTTATTGCGACAACGAGAACTCGAATCTTTGCGTCCTAGTGTAGCTGTACCATTATAGTCTAGTCTAGACTTTGGGGAATGTTATCTCTAGTGTTTATACCTTTTAGGTCTAGCTCAGACAGAGGAGCAAAATACTCGACCAGTTTTCATTTGTAAATTGATAATGAACTGAAATTTAACAGAAATAGAGTTTAAAATTGCTTAATGGCGTGCTGATAATATATGCCGCGCGGAATTATTTATTGTACTCTATTTTGAACATTATTCGTGATGTATTGTAGTTCATTATTCTATTACTTTATTGCTTTTATACACGTGAAAGTTTGTGAGGATGGATGGATGATACTTTTACACGCCTAAACAGCTGAACGGAATCAGCTGAAATTTGGTTAGGTGGGTGTTGATCTAACTTAACACATGGAATTTATATGCCAACTAGCTTTTGCCTGCGGCTTCGCTCGCGTTAAGAAGTATTATCTTTCATCGCCTTTTTTATCTCCTTAGGGGTGGAATTTATCAAAATCCTTTCTTAGCGGATGCCTACGTCATAACATCTACCTGCATGGCAAATTTCAGCCCGATCCGTCCAGTGGTTTGGGCTGTGCGTTGATAGATCACTATGTCAGTCAGTCAGTCACCTTTGAGTTATATATATTTATATATATTTAGTTTTGCTCTTGTATCGTGGATGCTTTTAAAAACATATGAAGTCGCATACACACACAATCAGACCCGGAAAAAATATCTGAAGATCGTACAAAAATGTGTTTCGTGCAGAAATTGAACCCGTGATACGCAATGCAGAAGCTAATTTCCTCTCTTCAAAATTTTTGTTGTGCCCGACGGACTCCATAATGATTCTGTATTTTTTTAAGACCATTAATGCACATTATGGAATGCAATAAATAATTGAGCATTGAATATTATATTAATTGCTTAACCATTGCGCCAATCGTGTCGTCTAACTTTAACTTACTTCTGAAGTCGTTGCAAACGAAGCCAAGGACAGAAGCTAGTTAATGAAAATTTCAAAGCAGCTCGATTATATCGCTGCTCTGTTAGTACTGACCCTTAGTTTACTTGTCTAACTTGGGACTTAATCTTGTGAGAGCAAATAAATATATAATTGTGCTCTGTTCATTTTAGTGTGATTGAATTGGCATATATACACACATAAACTAACGCTTTTTCCAAAGGGGGTAGGCAGAAATGACAGAACGCCATCTGCTACGATCCTACGTTATACGAGTACCTACTCCTTTCGCCTCGTTCATACAACTGGTCATGCAAGCGCACCGGTTACGAGCACTGTACACCCGACCTTTCTGAAGAACCTCACCAATAAGGTCAGGGTAGGTCTTTCTAGGGCGTCTCCTCCCAGCGTTGCCACTCACATCTGCCATATAAATTCCTATTATTGGTCGCCTTTCACTCATCCTCTCAATATGAATTGGCACAATATGCTAAACGTTTGATTCAAAACTGTGATATAATACAAGGTGGAGTTGTGCATCCACGTCAAATTGTAGAAGGTAAGTATGCTGTTGGTGCTCATCACGAACCTATACTCATATTATAAAGAGGTAAAGTTTGTGAGGTTGTAGGGGGTAATCTCTGGATATACTTAACCTTTAAAATTCTTTTCATAGAAAGTCACGTTATTTGTGAGTGTCATAGACTATATAACATCACGCGGACAAAGTCCTGGGCAGAAGCTAGTCAGTAATAAAGTAAATAGGATGTTTTTCTAAAGATTATTTTCGAATATGAACTAGCCATCTTATCACTTAGGCAGGCGGGGCAATGAACTCGCACCCACATAATGATATAGTCGCGTGACACTACCAATCGCATTTGCACCGTAGCGAGGTGTATTATAAACCACTAGGTAAAAAAATCAAGTATTAATTAATTAATTAATTAATTATTGACACCGATGGCCCACTTCTTGTTAAGTAGTCACCGCTGCCTATAGATATCTGCAATACCAGAGGCCTTGCAAATGCGTTGCCATCACAGAGGCAAAGTTGAAATGTCTCATGGGCCTGTAATTACACCCCGGCACCCATACCAATCAAACCGGAACACAGCAACACTGCTTTGCGCACAAATATGTATGGTGGTAGTAGTTCCCCGGACGAGCTCCAACTGTCTATCCATCTTCTATTTATCCTTTTATCTTTAGCTATAGTTTTAAGGATGCTGTCCTGACTCTCCCTCACTCTCACTCTTCTCATGATCATCCATTCTTTATCATCTCAATTCTAACTTCGTACATTAGAAGCGCTTTTCACCTTAGCATTCAAAACTGAACCTATATAAGCTAACACCCAAAATTACACTTTCAAGTTACTAAAAACTAGGTACCCCACATTAACAGCTAAACATGAGCTTAACTGTGTTTTAGGTCTTAACGTAGGTACCCTTAATTCTAGATTTAATTGTTGTTTTGTTTCTCTTGATTCGAGAAGTTTTGATGTCCTTGATGTTAATTTATTGGTACTTAAATTTCTGTCTGTCTCCATTCTTTTCTACATAAATAATACATACATACATAAACTCACGCCTTTTTCCCATGGGGGTAACCCAGGCAGAAACCACGGACCGCCACCTGCTACGATCCTTACACACTCTGACCTTTCTGAAGAACCTCACCGATAAGGTCAAGGTAGGTCTTTCTAGGGCGTCCCCTCCCGGCATTGCCACTCACATCTGCCATATAAATCCCTTTTGTTAGTCGCCTTTCACTCATCCACTCAACATGACAGAACAATCTAAGCATACTCTTTTCAATCTTTAACCTCTTTTTTTTCTACATATAATATGTAGTTTATAACAAAGTCGCTTCCTGCCGTTTGTCTCTCTGTACGCTTAGATCTTTTAAACTACGCAATTGATTTTGATGCGATTTTCATCAATAGATAGAGTGATTCAAGAGAAGGGTTTTTGCGTATAGAACATCACGCTACGACTCATGGGAGCGGAGCAGTAACCAAAGATGTAACTTAACTTGGTTGAAATAAGCCACGAGGAAGCGTGTCTCTAATTGTACGCTTTATTTTTGTCAATTCCGAAAGTCCTTCCATTTGTCCATGCTCTTGTTTATTTAGTACAAATTTTACTTCATTTCCTCTTCCGGGTAAAATCTCATGAATATAAATAAACATCTTGTTTTTATTGATTTTTGCAATTTGTAGCTTAGCATCGGATTGGATGGTAATCTATATAAACAAAAACGTATTCCTAAGCGCAAAACTCCAGAACATCTGGACCGATTCTTTTATGTTAAATTTGTAGCTAGACAGAGAAGGTTTACATGAAAAAAAATATAGAGAAATCCACTAGATACTATATAAAGGAAAATTTACATTTGTTTGAAGCCGCAAATTTTTTTTTTTTTTGGAAAATCTACCGGAATTTTGCACGCACGCAAAGCCGGGGCGGTTAGCTAAAAGAAATTAAAGATTGTCATTGTCTGTCATGACCGACATCAAAATCTACTTTGGGTGTCGATTGACTCATTAAATTTTGTCCGAATGTAACAATAAACATAATAATATATTCACTAACGACAATATTTTTACACAACAGGAAAAAGTTAAAAAAATACGCATTTTTTTTCTGCGACATCAAAATAAAACCATGTCACTAGACAGTCAATCCAAATAAATACTGAATTATCTTGATAAAGATGTCACAATGGATAACGAAAGAGATTTGTTGTTTACATAAAATTTCCGAAGGTAAGTAGATAAATCGGGCAAATTATTCGCAGATTGTCTTGTCTAAATCTTCCATGTAAATACTATTGATTTATGTCAAAACAGGAGATACAAATCTCTAGTACATACGCAGCGTAGGACGCCCACCCACAAGGTGGACCTACGACCTGATTAAGACCGCAGGAAGGCGCTGGATGCAGGCCGCTTCCAACCGGTCCTTTTGGAAATCTATGGGGGAGGCCTATGTCTAGCTGTGGACGTCCTGCGGCTGATATGATGATGACATAGTTTGTGCTCAAGAATCATGGTGTTATTCAAGATTTTCAGTTTATAATACAAACCAAATCCGTAGTTACTATTCTTATTAAACAAAGTCACTTTTCATCGTCTGTCCCTCTGTGGTCTTAGATCTTTTTAACTACGCAATAGAGTGGAAAGCTGTGATTAATAGATAGTGATTCAAGAGAAAGATTTATACGTATCGACCATCACGCTGCGTCTACCAGGAGCGAAGCAGTAACCAAAGACACCTCGGGATATAGAGCTAGTTAGGTATGGATAATTGATTGTATACCGCCAGCGCGCGACCGCGCTTGTCTGAACAACGTATTACATACAATTTCATAGAATTAAAATCAATTAACTCTAGTTTCGTAAAATGAACGTCAGATCGCGGACATAAGGCCCAATTTTTCAATAATCAGATAACTCAATTCTAACGAATAAATAATGTCAATTTGATATATTTTTTCCTAAAGATACGATGCCTTTAACTTCGAAAAGTTTGATTAAAATAGGCACCTGTCAAAGGTGACTCGCCCGCCATTGTGAGTGGCAGTTACAAGTCAGTGTTTTTTCGATATAGAAGCTGTCAAATCGCTATATTTGTATCTACTAGCTTTTGCTCGCGACTACTTACCTTACTTACCCGTGTGGTACCTAAGTGCAACTGCTGCGCTGGAGGTCTTGGGTTCGATTCCCAGTTCGAGCAAAAAGTGGTATTGGGTTTTTCTATGTAATTCTCAGTAGCAGCTCGGAGTTTGGATGTGTGCCCGGTTAATGGCATTACACTCGCCCCCTATTACATGGGACCTAAAAACATACCGGCGAATTGTGGGTGTACATTGGTACACCTCTGCCTAACCCTTCGGGGAATACAGGCGTGATGGTATGTATGCATGTGTTTAATAGATGATTTATTGACAATTGAAAACAGATGATTTATTGAAAATTGAAAACTGACAATTGAAACATCTGCCGTACATTGTGCAGATGACACTTGAAGCCTCATTTACCAAAGAAAATTCAACCTAACCACACAAAGATTAAGAACAAAACCTTGTTATTAAATTGTTTACTCACCCCTAAACAAATTGTAATTAAAATGAAGTGTTTGGAAACAAATAAAGCCACAAAACAAATTTGTTAACGACTTGAAATTGATCGGCGAAGTAATTGAAACGTTTTGATATTTGTAAAGAGGTTTTATTGCCACTCGTTAGAGCAATAAACTCTTTTGGCTTTGATCCTTAATATATTCAAATATTAGCTTTTGCCCGCGAATCCGTCTGTGTAAAGTTCAGAATTGAATCAAAGTCCTGAATTGTCCCAACAAAACTCAAAGGCGGGATAAGAATTTTGTGAAAAATATTATTGTCCCACTGCAGTGCAAAGGCCTCTTCCCATACGGGGCACGCATGAGCATTAATCACCAGGCTTTCTCAAGGCGAATTGGCGATTTCAGACGTATATTTATTAATATTACTAGCTGACCCAGCAAACGTTGTTTTGCCATATATTTTTTTTTTTAGGGATATGAAAAATAGATGTTGACCGATTCTCAGACCTACTCGATATGCACAAAAAATTTCATCAAAATCGGTCAAGCCGTTTCGAAGGAGTATGGCAACAAAAACTGTGACACGAGAATTTTATATATTAGATGAGTCCATGTTTCCTCACGATGTTTTCAAAGTCAAATCATTTATTCCAATTAGACCATTATAAGGCACTTTCGGACGTCAATTAACTAAAACTATTGAATCTAGTTGCCCATTCCAAAAGGTAGTTTCGTATGGAGAAGAACGGGCAAGAAACTCCATTTCCTTCACCGATGTCAGTGATGTCCAATATAAACTAAGAAAGTACATAATCTAAATTAAAATAGTTTGTAGTTACCTACATTAATTCAATATTTAAATACATGTTTCTAAAATACAATCCTCTATAAGTACTTTAATACATAGGTAGCAATAATATTTCAAGAACCTGAATTGCTCTCTACCGTTCGTCCGGATTTTATCGACCAATCGCACATCCCATGAACGTTATGTCCCGAACTCCTTTTCCGATTCATTAGTCAATAATATAACAATCGATGTGTCTTTACTATTGACGCAGGTAACAAATGAACCAAAACGATTTCGGCTTTTAGACTCGTAGGACCGAAAAAGTTCTTTAGGACCAAATTTCATCGACTAAATAAAAATAGACGGGATTACTTAATTTTTCTCCAATCGTCATGAAATTGAGCTAGAGGATTACAATTTACTGTTTAAATAAATGAGCTTAGTTCTGTCAAAGCGAGCCAATCCACAATCTCTTAGTAATTAAGTATATTACGTCAAACTAATTGAATATGCCAGATGTGTTACATTAGTAATCAATAATAACAGTTTGATGCTTATTTAGTAAATATATTCTACGCATAAAGCTAGGTACCTACATATTATATCGTTAGAATACATTTAAAAATTGATGGGGCAGAAGTATTGAAAAGCATAACAATTAAGTACTTGACTTCTAAAAAAGAGAGTATTTTTGGTTAGGATTACTAACATTACAAATATATTTAGGCACTAGCTTTTGCCCGCGACTTCGTCCGCGTGGATTAATAGTTCCCGTTCCCGGGGGATTTCCGGGATAAAAACTATCATATGTCCTTTCTCGGGTCCCAGACTATATCTGTACCAAATTTCATTGAAATCGGTTCAGTGGTTTAGGCGTGAAGAAGAGACAGACAGACAGAGCTACTTTCGCATTTATAATATTAGTACGGATTACAATTAGGTATCGCCTTGTGTCAGTTAAAGTTTGCATAAGCATTGACTTATGCTCGTTTTTATTAATCCATTCAAGATTGCGGGGCGACGCACATGCGCGTTTTTTTAACACGCATACACGTTGCCCGCACTGAAAGGGAACTCGGTTCCTGTGGTTCAAAAGGCCAATATTCTGAAAATCGGTATACAGTCTCAGTGTCGATATTTCAGCTTCGATATAGGAATTGACCAATAACTGTCATGAGATCAGATGTTAGTGGAGTCTGTGCAAAGCCAAAAGGTCACCGCTCATTATATTTGCACAGCTCCGACACAGTTGATAATTTGCCATTTAAATAAGAGCTTTAAATCGTGTATGTTAAAGTATTTTTTGTAATGACAAGATGAAAAGGTGACAGCTCGCGGGGGGCGCGCTGGCAGTTAGCGGTTAGACTTTTTGAGGAGATGTAAGCCAACCCGTTGGGAGAGTGCTGCTTTTACAATTAGCAATAAATATTATAATATAAATAGAAATAAATAAATCCTCCATTATTATTGAGGAAATTGGTCCCTGGATCATTAAGGAGGTTTAGGATATTTTAGTATCAACAACTTTGGAGTTTATTAACCCAAGGGGTAACATCGACAAGAAAGGATCACGGATAGGCACTATCTTCCAGATAAATTAATAATCAAACAGAATTTGTATGAAATTGCCCGATAAGTTATACGGAAATAAACCGGAGAGGGTGAAATAGCCCATTAGCTAAAAGTAATTATGGTCACAGATTTCACGAATGAGATCGAGGTCCTTCTCGATCACCAAATTACTAAGAAGTTCGTCACTTAGTAAGCACAAATGTAGAAATGGTAATGATTATAAAAACCTATTAGTGATTAAGGATAAATCAAAAAATAAATTATGTACGTGCTTTTATCCCTCTGAATGTTTAAACGTTTTAAGTGGCACTTAAAAACTAATTGTTTCGGCAAAAAGAAAGAATACAAATTAACGGGAATAATGGTACAGAAACACATAAAACAAAGAGCCTATTTGTTTTGATTCAGTAGAAGAAAAAATCTTACATTTTAAACTTTTCAGTCATCATTTCAATTCCTACAACAATCAAAGAAAAAAAACTTTTATCATAATTCAAATTTAAACTTACCAGTAAAGCAAAAAATATATAATCCACAGTCACTAAAAAAACCACACACATACACGATAAAAAATCAAAGAATATTATTTTAACACACGTATTCACACAAAGGACCACTTTTGAATTTGGAGCGCGAATAAGGGCGGTTGTAGGCATGCGACCATCCCACGGCACGACGCGAGACTGACTGGAGACGCGGACCGAAAGACTCGCTGCAGTAAATTATTGCTTATAGCGCAGGTTTGCCCGTAATCGCTTGTATGTACACGGACTAATAGTGCAGTCTTGTTTCTTGGAATACGAAACACTATGCAGTTTATTTTGGACATGTGATTGTTTTTTTTTATATTTATTTCTTTATTTTATTTTCAGACCGCATTCAACCGGTCTTTTTGGAAATCTATGGGGAGCCCTGTGTCCAGCAGTGGACGTCCTGCGGCTGATATGATGATTCAGATTCAGATTTATTTATTTGTAAACATAGGTTACAGATACACGTGAGTGTGAGATGTTACATTTTTGTTGGTCCTCTATGCTTTGCCATCAGGCGTACAAATATTAACATTTATTTAATTATTTATCTTACAATATTTAAAAAATCAATTACTCATATCAATTAAACTTATTAAGAATTACAATGTCAGAACAAATAGCAAATGATGAAATCAATGATGATGATTATTTATTTTATTTTACAGCAGGGTTACAGACTAATAAACCAATGTAAAGAACTTAATATTAACAAATAGCTAATTACAAGCCTCCACACATAGATAATTATGCTGTTTACGCTTTCGTAGTAAAAAAAAAAACTTTCTACGAATACGACAAAGCAGTACTTGATGCCATACTGAAAAAAGGAAACTGTACCAAAAAAATACTCGTAAATATATTACGAACAGTTTTCTGTATATTTAGTTTTTTGTAGGAAATAATGAAAAGTAGTTTTCGAGTACCTACACATGTTTTTCCTTGTGTTCGGAAATAGAACTGACAAAGAAAAAGAGAATGCTTTGTTTTAGACTTAAGGACAGGGAACCTAGGCATGGGTAACAATCGTTTGATTTCAAATTAAAGAATGTTATCTCCTGTTTAGGTCCCATGTAATAGGGGGCGAGCCTATTGCCCTTAACCTTGCTGCTACTGAGGATTATATAGAAAAACCCAATAACACTTTGCTCGATCTGGGAATGGAACTCAAGACCTCTTTTTTTTTTTTTTTTATAGACGGGAAATCATCAAATAACTTCCCCCGCCCTGGGCGGGGCGGGAGGGAGTGTCAGACCTTTACTGACTAAAACCCGTCTATGTTCCTTCATGTGCCCTTTGCGTTCCGGGGGCGCGGTATCTCTTTCGAACAACCCGCAGACTCAAGACCTCTAGCGTAGCGATAGCGCTTAGAGGACCACTAGGCTAACGAGGCAGTTACCGATAACATACCGGCGAACTGTGGGTGTACGTTGGTAAACCTCTGCCCAACCCTTCGGGGAATACTCCCCGATGGGTTGGGCAGAGGTTTACCAACGTACACCCACAGTTCACACACGCCTGTATAGGCCTGATGATGTATCTTCCGTTCTAAAGGACAGAGGCGGGGGGTTCTAAGCGCTTAGCCACAACTCCGAAACTGCAGGACGCTGCGACACCGCTTACATACGCGGCACCATTACCGTGAAATACCACATTACCGTCGACCAATGCGTCGTGGTGAGTTTGTGACGTTTTACGGTTAGCAAACTGCAAAATGCTCGAGCATTTTCATTGATTTATTATTATTGAACTAAAGTTCAACAGAAATAAAATTGAAAATTGCTTAATTACGTGGACGGTAATAAATGTCGCTCGGAATTGGATCTCGCACACAATTTTCAACTGTATAAGTGCTATGTTTTAATTCATTATCAATTATAATCTGCTACGCTACGCTACGCTGTGCTACGCTAGAGGCCCTGGGTTCGATTCCCAGGTCGGGCAAAAAGTATTATTGGGTTTTTGTATGAAATTCTCAGCAGCAGTTCGAAGTTTGGATTTGTGCCTGGTATTTAGCATTAAGGTCGCCCTATTACATGGGTCCTAAATATACCGGCGAACTGTGGGTGTACATTGGTACACCTCTGCCTAACCCTTCGAGGAATACAGGCGTGATTGTTGTATGTTTAAATTATAGTCTGTTTTTTTTTTTGTCTTTAATCGTATCTAAGGACCAGTTAACTCCAACAAAAAAAAAACATGTTTTTTTTAATAACAAAAGTGTTTGTTTCTACACGACACTCAAATTTTGAAATTAGAATGCCTAATGAAAAGTTCAAAAAAAGTACCTACTGAGTTGTTTTATCTGTCCTTTCTTACTCGTTTTAATGTTTTATAAGGCTTTAT
Organism: Caradrina clavipalpis; assembly: GCA_932526535.1. Lineage (NCBI taxonomy): Eukaryota > Metazoa > Arthropoda > Insecta > Lepidoptera > Noctuidae > Caradrina > Caradrina clavipalpis. The sequence continues at coordinate 9,807,104 of OW052110.1, forward strand.
TTTCTTTTTTAAGACCTCCGGCCTTTTTTCCTTTTCGAACTTTCACTGGCGTATAAAAATAATTTTCTATGATAAAAATAAACAATGTTTTTATAATAATCTGAGCTACTTATGTGTTAAAAATAGGCTGATAATGTTATGAGTCAGTGAACTCCTTTTGTTTTTTTTTACCGATGGGAAATCATCAAATGCCTTCTCCCGCTCTGGGCGGAGCGGGAGGGAGTGTCAGACTTTTACTGACTAAAACCCATCCACGTTCCTTCTTGTGCCCTTTGCGTTCCGGGGGCGCAATATCTCTTTCGAATAACCCGCAGCCCCGGCAGGCATAGGCGCTGAGTGGCCCCTCCAATGAGTCAGTAAACTATACCATCACGCCTGTATTCTCCGAAGGGTTAGGCAGAGGTGTACCAATGTACACCCACAGTTCGCCGGTATATTTAAGTCCCATGTAATAGGGGGCGAGCCTATTGCCACTAACCGGGCACAAATCCAAACTCCGAGCTGCTACTGAGAATTTCATAGAAAAACCCAATAATACTTTTTGCTCGACCTGGGAATCGAACCCGAGACCTCTAGCCTCTCTCCGCGTAGCAGTCGTGCATAGGACCACTAGGCCAACGAGGCAGTCAGTAAACTAATGTCACTATTTTGTGTTTGATTACCCCTCCTACGATTGTAGAGCGTAGGGTAGCGTGGGTTCGATTACTGTGAAGGCAGTTGGGTTTTTCCATAAGGAATTTCCAAGTACCAGTCCGGAGTTTGTAAACTATGTGCGTGACGAACGGCGCCCCCGAGTCTTGGAAAGCACTTAAAGCCTACGCTTGATCTATTCCCAGTCGAGTCGGATTGCCGTCCCATCAAACTATGAGAGTGAGGGAAGTGGGTGTGCACCTGTGTTTGTGCACACATCTTTGCTCCATAATAATATTTTCTATTGTTATTTAAACTCACCACTAATCTCTGACATCGGTGAGCACGTCAAATTCAAATTCAAATTCAAAGCATTTATTTCAATTAGACCATTTACAGGCACTTTTGAATGTCAAGAAGTTACAGTTTAAAGTTGAAGCTAGTTGCTCGTTCCAAAGCAAAGGTCTCTATGGAGAAGAACGAGCAAGAAACTCCATGGACACTCCTTTTCTTCAATTTGGTTTTACAAAATCTTGGCGTGAAGAAAGCATCGCGAGGAAACCTAGACTTATAATACGGATGTAATGCAGAAGTCAAATTTGTGAGTTTGTGAGGTTGTAGGGGGTAATCTCTAGATCTGCTGAACTGATATGTGAGTGTCATTAGGCCATATAACATCACGCTACAACATACGGGATTGGAGCAGTAACCAACGGCGTTACTTAACACGGGTAAAAATATCTACACGGATGAAATCGCGGACAGTTGCTAGTAATGAATACATGTCTGAATCACTAATCCACCTTAAGCAAGCGTAGTGATTAATGCTCGTGCCTTCTCTGTACGAGAAGAGGCCTTTGCCCTGCAGTGGGACAATAGTAGGCTGGTGTTATTATTAAACGAACCACAAAGTATTACATTTGACATAATAAGACAACATTACCAAACCCTATTTTTACATCTGTGAAATATATTCAAATTGACCTTCAAAAGCAGACGCCAAAGTACCTACCACTCAACTTCATTTGCTTTATAATTAAGAATAATTACCGACAAAACAGAAGGACGACCGCAACTTATTATTTTGTTAATAATTTCTTCGGCCACTAATTTATTTTACCACCCTGTCATTATTAATTATGACCCAACTGTGACAATTATTAATTTTACTGTTTTCAAGGGGATAGAGAAAATAATGGATATTATTCAATTACATCCCAATGGCTTTGTTTTACGTCAGAACGGTTTAAATTGATGGATAGTGGTTTTATCTACACTAATATTGTAAACTAGGACTTTGCCCGCGGTTTTGTCTGCGTGAATTTAAGTACAGATCTCAGTTTTTTAAATAAAAATTTGCGTTTGGCACTCATACTAGGTACTCTACTACTTCCAAAGATTAAAGGTTTTTTAAAACAAAAATCTTTAGGTACTCTTTATAATGTTAGTTTAGACTAGCTATGCCTGCAACTTCGCCCATGGAAACCAACGTGTATCTTAAGGATATAAATATATTAAATACTATGTCACCATAATACCATGTCCTTCAAATGAAAAAAAGTTGTAGTAGTGGGTCTTTCAATTTTTTTAGTTTTCTTTTCTTACATTTTTTTTTTACCTTTTTTATTTGTTATGAAAAAAAGAGTGTCCATAGAAATTCTTGCTCGTTCTTCTCCATAAAGACCTACGTTTCAGAACGAGCGACTAGCTTCAAGTTGTAACTGTAACTTATTAACAATTCAAAAGTGCCTGTAAATCTTTGACTTTGTGTGTTCATAATCTATGTCAAATAAATAACTATATTTCTTTTTATCCATTCTTTCTTTCTTTCTTAAGCTCACCTTAAGCTCTCTTCACGTAAATTGCGACAAAGACACAGTTGGCGCAGTGGCTGAGCTACTGGCTGATGCGCCGCCAAGCTGATGGTTCGATTCCCGCACGGAACAAAAATATTTATATGACCTACAGATAGTTTCAGGTTCGGGTCGGTCTGTTTGTGTATGTAAGTTTTAATGTTTGTAAACGCACACACAATACATAAGAAATTTCTAGATCGGGGCAATGTGCTAGCTATGTGCTGTTAGTAATAGTAGAGCTCTTTGTGAAGGAGCTCGTCCGGGGAAGTACTACCACCACACCTATTTCTGCCGCAAAGCAGCGTTGCTGTGTTCCGGTTTGAAGGGTATTCAAGTATTCAAGTATTTATTTGCATTCCATATGTGTTACAGATGTTACAAACAGGCTTTAAGCACAAGTACATTATGGACCCTGGGTATGGGTGCCGGTATTATAACAAGCACGTAAGACATTTCAACTTTGTCTCTGAGATGGCGACGCATTTGCTTTGCCTCTGGTATTGCAGATGTCTATAGGCAGCGGTGACCACTTAGCATAAGGTGGACCGAAAGGGTGTTTGCCAACATATTCAACAAAAAAAACTTCGAATCAGTTTACTACTAAATAGCACTGCTACCATTAAAAAACACCCCTCTTATACCTCCCCTCACAACCTTTATTCCCCAATCGTAATCTGTCTTGTTAATCCAAAAAGCAATTAAAACTAACTCCATTGTAATCACTTCCATCAATGTATATTTACCGAAAATATTACTTGGAAAAAGTTAATTTATTCAATATTCGCTTACATAAGCTTTTACGAACGCTTAATCTCAAACCTTGTAGGTTACTGTGGCCTTGAGAACACCGGTTACACCGGAGGGAAGGTCATTTACTCTCTTCTCGGAAGATATAGGGATTATAAAATACTTCAGACGGAATTTCGGAAGTCGTGAAGTCGGTCGGTCAAGGCGTGGCGTGGGTATAAGTGTAATTACAGGCACATGAGACATTAAGTGCCACTTTCACAAAAATAACTGCCCCGTTGGTCTCGTGGTCGCAAGTGCGACTGCTGTGCAAGGGGTCCCGGGTTCGATTCCCGGGTCGAGCAAAAAGTGTTATTGGGTTTTTTCTATGAAATTCTCAATAGCAGCTCGGAGTTTGGATTTGTGCCCGGTTAATGGCAAAGGCTCGCCCCAATTACGTGGTACCTAAACAAACCGGCGACCTGTGGGTGTAGGTACATGGCTACACCCCTGCCTGTCCTTTCGGGGAATATAGGCGTGATGGTATGTATGTGTATAATAATAATACAGCCTATTACTGTCCCACTGCAGGGCAAAGGCCTCTTCTCATACAAAGAAGGCAAGAGCATTAATCACCACGCTTGCTTAAGACGGATTGGCGATTTAAGACTTATTATAAGTCCAAGTTTCCTAATGATATTTTTTTTCAGCGATGTCAGTGATGTCCAAGATAAACTTAGAAAATACATAGGTATGAATTGAAAAAGTCACATTGGTACTTGCTCGATTTTGAACCCGTAGCCTCATGCATGAGAGGTGGCCACCTTAACCACTGGATCATCCTATATGTTAAGCTAAATCAATACCTATATTGATAACTAACTAAAATAACTAACAAACATACATCTATCCATCCATCCATCCACACAAACTTTTGCGTTTATAACAGTACCAGAAACGCACTTTGATAGATAATTTCGACCCATCCTGGACAGCCCAGAATATATCCATACACAAAAACCTCGTTAAACCACAAAATGAAAATACAACGCTCCATACATAGAAATACGTACGTACATAACAAAGCTCTTTACATCAATAATATCCTTCAATGACAACCGAACAAAAGCCGAGAATTGCCGAAAACACCCGAATCGTAACGAATAAATTATATTTTACCGCAATATCCGATGACAATATTAATTAATTTATGGCCAGGCCACCTATTGGTCGAGGACATTTTTAGCCATCTATTATTAAAGCTAAAAGGTTTACATTTCAATTATTATTAATTTTGTAATCAAATTAGTTTGTTCAGGTTCAGGTTTACAGAGTGATCTGAAAATCAATTTTAATTATAACTGACTTCTGTTCGTGACTTCTTCTGTATGGAAGTCAAATGTAGCATAAAACATATCTTTTGATTATCTGCTTAGCCCTTTTTCCCAACTATGTTGGGGTCGGCTTCCAGTCTAACCGGATGCAGCTGAATACCAATGTTTTACATGGAGCGACTGCCTATCTGACCTCCACAACCCAGTAACTGGGCAACACGATACCTCTTGGTTAGACTGGTTGTCAGACTTCTTGGCTTCTGACTATCCGTAACGACTGTCAAAGATCTACGAATGACAGCCGGGACCAACGGCTTTACGTGCTTTCCGAGGCACGGGAAACAACAAAACATATCCTTTGATGTATAGGATTAATAATAATTTTGTAACACCTAATTGTAATATTTACCTACATTCAATGCAAATAAATAAATTACTTACTTACTTATTTACTATGGTATTCGGCAATTGTGTAACTTTGTAACCGGGCCAGTACTTCTAGAGATTACCTCTTACAAACAAACAAACTATAGGTACCTCTTTATATTATTAGTATAGACAAATCTTAACCGTCAATGTTTAAATCATTGCATACTTAATTTTTAATAATCAATGTATCTCTCTCTCTCTCTGTCGTGTCCGTACGTTAGTGCACTATCTACCTGTGAAAATTCCATGAAAATCAGTCAAGCCGTTTCAGAAATAAGCCGGATCAAACTGACAAACAGACAACCAAAAATTAAAAAATTGATAGTTTAGTTTAACTACCATATAAACATTCAAACACATTTAATAAATTGCCATTTTAATTTATTTAAACGTTTAAATAGATGAGACAGAAGGTCATTAGATATAACCTTCCAAGCTTGAGATTCTTATCACCCTTATATATGTCCCCGTGACCTTCGTTACTGCAGAAGTTCCGTCAAAACAGGATACATCAGCTGTTTATCTCACAAGGCCTTAACTAAGAGAAATGGTTACCCGTAACCCTTCAAATGAGCTGGTCATTCGTCACTGGTATTATTACAATGGGTGGACTGACACTCGTGGCCTTGTAGCCGAGTGGCCGAGTGGCCTTGTGGCCTTTTACAGAAAGTTGTGGTACTTGTAGTATTTTCAACAGGTGTTTAGCGAAAGTTTAGGAAAATATTTTCTGTTTAAGAATTCTTGAAGTAGTTTTACGGGAAAGGAAATTGTGCTCAGGTGTGCTATTCTGTAAGAATCTTCCTCGGTGAATTTAAGAAAGTGAGCTGTTAATCCTTAGTACCTATCGTGGCAGGACACTTCGAGCTTTTATTATTTTATAATCTACATGCAAACATGGAACTGCTCCGTTGGTCTCGTGGTCGCAAGTGCGACTGCTGTGCAAGGGGTCCCGGGTTCGATTCCCGGGTCGATCAAAAGTATTATTGGGTTTTTCTATGAAATTCTCAGTAGCGGCTCGGAGTTTGGATTTGTGCCCGGTTAATGGCAATAGGCTCGCCCCCTATTACATGGGACCTAAATATACCGGCGAACTGTGGGTGTACATTGGCACACCTCTGCCTAACCCTTCGGGGAATACAGGTGTGGTGGTATATTTTTTTTTTTTTATGTAGTCTACATACACCTAATATAATACAGCTGAAGAGGTTTTTTTATTTGTTTGTTCTAACGCGCTTATCTCTAGAACTTCCAGACGGATTGGAACAACAATTTTTTACGACGTGATAGCCAGGTTTATGAAGAATAGTATAGGCTGTATACCATCACACTACGATACACGAGAGCGGGGCTGTAACCAAAGACGTAAGTTGACACGTGTAAAAAAAAACCACGTGGGCGATGTTCGGGAAAAAGCTAGTAGTTATGTAGATAATAAGTCTAGTAAAAAAACAAAGCTGGAATCATTTGTTCTTTCTCATTGTACTTAATCATCTAAGAACCGTTTGGTTACGGAGATATTTAAGGTACGAGTTACGGCTTCTTTCCGTTTTCTCGATCATTCAAGTTTTAAATGTTATAACTAAATTTTAAATACTCTTCCCACCCCTGGGAAATCGCGTATCTGTGGACGGTGAGGAATGGGTAGCTAACCGTCCGTACGTTAATTTATGACAGACCGTGTCGACGGTGTGTTCGTGTTCCACGCGCGCCTTAAAGAGATGTCAGCAAACATTTGGAGGGGCCACTGAGGGCCTGCCGGGGCTGCTGGTTGTTCGAAAGAGATACCACGCCTCCGAAACGCAAAGAGTACAAGAAGGAACATGGATGGGTTTTAGTCAGTGAAAATCTGACACTTAGGGCGGGGGAAGTCATTTGATGATTTCCCATTAGTGGAAAAAAGAACCCGCTGGGAAATGTTATGCGTGTGTTACATTGCGCGTTTCAGTAAAATTTTAATACACAATTTTTTTCTAAAATAATATACTGAGTGTGAAAGTTGAGACTATCATCTGTGTTCATACATAATATTTCAGTTACGTAGCCTGAGAAATGATAAATTATTGTCTGAATATTTTCTCTTAGACCTAGACAATCTCAGAAAATAACTAGATTTGTAGAAATATATGTCCTTCACGCTTACCTAGGTCTCTTCAATCTAGTGTAGCATTAATCTTAGTGTTACAATACATTATAATAAATGATAGAGAAATATTTGTTATTGTTATGTGTGTGGACTGCCTTGTTCGCCTAGTGCTCCTAAGTGCGACTGCTACGCTAGAGGTCTTGAGTTCGATTCTCAGGTGGAGCAAAAGTTATTGGGTATTTCTAAGAAATTCTCTGTAGTAGCTCGAAGTTAGGATTTGTACCCGGTTAATGACAATAGGCTCGCCCCCTTAACCCTAAACATACCGGCGAACTGTGGGTGTACACTGGTATATCTCTGTTTAACCCTTCGGGGAATACTGGCGTAATGGTGTATGATGTTATGTATTACGTGTCGTCCACAATTTTAGCTTCATTTTATAGTGTTTCTGTTCTATTATCAATGAAAAGTTTAGTAGTGGTAGAACTCTTAGGCAGATGTGACCGCTTAACATTAGATGGGACGTCGGCTTGCTTGCCATCAAATACTGTTTAAAAAAAATGGTTTTAAAGTGCGTGTACATTGATACACCTCTGCCTAACCCTTCGGGGAATACAGGCGTGATGGTGATGGTGGTTTTAAAGTTCCTACAGCTCAACGTTTAAAAAGATTCTTTAAACAAAAACAAAGAATTTTAAATCTTTCTTCTTTTATATTTATTTAGCTATAGTTTCTCTATCAACACTGAATGAAGATTTATCGTTCTTCCTTGTGGCCACATTCCTTTTAACTTATTTTTTTAAAGCTAGCTTTTAAAATGGCCGCACTCTATTAAATGGTGGTCCGTTTAACGTCTTACAGCTACATTTATCTTTTTGTGACTGTTAATAATTGTACTGGGGAATAGAAAGATGGTCTCTAGCTTTGAGATTATTTTTATTTACTTATTGCTCGTTAGTAAAGTGGTTGTTTATTGTTTACATCTATCCTTAATATTATAAAGCGGAAAGATTTTTTTGTTTGTTTGTTTGTACCGATTAGGCTCCGAAATTGCTGGACCGATTTTAACCATTTTTTCATTTAAAGATAGCTATATTATTCCTGAGTAACATAGGAATGTAAAATCACGCTATGACGCACAAGAGGGGAGCAGTAACCAAAGACGTAACTTAACGCGGATGAAAAACGCCATGCAGGCGAAGTCACGGGCGAAATTTGGTTATTAATAAACTGAGTTCATTATATGTCAAGCCTTTTCCTAACTCTGTCGGGGCCGACTTCCAGTCTTATCGGATGCAGCTGAATACCAATATTGTATATAGAGCGACTGCTTATCTGACCTCCTCAACCCAGTTACTAGGTAACACGGTACCCCTTGGCGAGACAGACTGACTACCCGTAACGACTGTCAAAGATCTACGAATAACAGCTGGGACCAATTACGGCTTGACGTACTTTCACTGGGTGTCACACAACCAACTTCCAAACTCCGGGCTGTTACTGAGAAATTAGATTTTTTTAAATGCCATTGGATGGCAAACAAGCCCACAGCCCACCTGATATTAAGTGGTCACCGCTACCTATAGACATCTGCAATACCAGAAGCTTTGCAAATGCGTTACCACCCCAGAGATAAAATTTAAATGACGCATGTGTCGCTTCTTCGGACCAGCTCCAGCACAAAGAGCTCTACTACTACTAAAAACAGTGGAAAATCCCAATAACACTTAGCCCGACCTGGGGAATCGAACCTCATTTTCAACATTCTAACGGAGCAGTCCAACTAAAAATAAATACCACCACCTACCTACCAGCGTGTGAAGGGTCCACCTAAACGTGTTAACCCAAGATCCGGTAAAGTTAAAACATTCTATTTATAAACTTTATAAAGACGGCGGAACCCAAAGAAAACAAAGAAGTGGCAACCATAGCCCTTCACACGTCCGACTTGTGAGGATGGTTGGTTAGGGTTGGCACGCACACGTAAATTATAATTTTTTAATATTTGTTTTGTTACACAATTTTTTTAGTGCAATACAACACCTGGTTTTCCAGCACCTGCCTCTACATTATTCCAAGAAGAAGAAGAAAACGTTACCCCGTTTATTTCTCTTGTATCATGGGTGCGATTACACACACACACTCGTATAAACTCATAAACACAAACAGCCAGACCCATACAAATATCTGTAGGTCATACAAATATTTGTTCCGTGCGGGAATCAAACCCGTGTCACGCAGCGCAGTCGTCAACGCTTTGGCACTATGGTTTGCGTTGCGCTTTTAATAAGCCCAGTCTTCGCTTCAGGTCTTGTAGTGTCCTATACCCGTAACGGCCAGTCATTCTTACACGGACATTGTCCAACGGGCCCATTGCCAAAACTCGTTTAGGATGTCCGTAATGATTAACTGGAAGACGTCAACCGTTATATGCAAACTTCCTGTGTGTTTACATCAGTAACAGACGTGCCATCGTAAAATTGACACTATAAAAAATGCCATATAAACATGATTTATATTATGGCAGATGTGAGGGACAACGCCGGGACGAAACGCCCTAGGAAGACCTATCTTGACCTTATTGGTGATGTTCTTCAGAAAGATCGGTAGCGCAGTACTCGTAATCGGCGTGCTTGTATGGATCCTAGATGGTGGCGTTCTGTGGTTTCTGCCTACCCACGTGGGAAAGAGGCGTGAGACTATGCATGTTTATTTTTATAATTGTTGTGTAAAAATGTTTGATACAATGTAATAATTGTTACTGAATAAATGAAATGAAAAAATGTTCTATGTTAAAAAATGCTCTAAATAGTCAATGCTGTATAATAAATGGTGGATGATATCTAAATAAATATCTATATAAATGTGTAAACTACATTTACACAGACGGAGTCGCAAGCACAACCTAGTCTGTTAAAATGACTACCCCTTTCACACCGTCCCGTTCATTTAAACTATCAAAAATTTTCAAACATAATTTTCATTTTTCATGAGTTGTGATAGCCCTACATCGGCCGCACGGATACGGGTCAAGTGAGTGCCTCTCGCGTGTAGAGGCACACAGCACACATATATTTTGTAATGCAATATCTTCTTTTATCATACCCTCTTTCATAATCTATGCCCACCATCTTATACAGTTGATATCAAAGGCTGCTTCTTGAATGAAGAAGAAACGGTGTTAGTACGCTTGGTTTGTGTGTGTTGGTTATATTGCATTGATCATTTAGACCAGTGGTTCTTAACCTAGCCACATTAGCTTTCGTGCTCTAGCTAGCTAGCTAGCGTGGTCCTAAGCGCGCTATATCTTAGCTACGCTAGAGATCTTGGGGTCGATTCCCAGGTGGAGCAAAGTGTTATTGGGTTTTTCTTTGAAATTCTCAGTAGCAGCTCGAAGTTAAGATTAATGGTAAATAGGCTCGCTTCCTATTACATAGGACCTAAAACATACTAGAGACCTGAGGGTGTACATTGGTACACCTCTGCGAAACCCTTCGGGGAAATCGGGGACATTTACGCAGATGCAGTCGCTGGGAAAAGCAGATACCTCATATACCTATTCTCAATTGAGGAAACCAAACGCATAATATTATATGAAATAACAAACAAACTTTACATCTTTATAATATTAAGCAAAGACTAGCGTACTGCCCGCGACTTTATCCGCTTTGCTTATTTCACCAGCCATCAGTTACGTCTTTGGTTAATGCTCCGCTTCCATGCCTCGTAGCGTGATGTTATATAGCCTATGTTACTCAGGAATAATGTAGCTATCTATTGGTGAAAAAATGGTAAAAATCGGTCCAGTCGTTTCGGAGCCTATTCGTTACAAAGAAACAAACAAAAAATCTTAGCTCTTTATAATATTAGTAAAGATAAGTTCTTCTGTTTTAAGTTATAAACTAGATCCTGAGTAGGCGGGGATTCTTGCTAGGACTTATATAGAAACTTGTTAAACTAAATAATTTTATTGTTCTTCGAACAGGGAAGTTCGTTTCCGACTGAGGAAAAGTTATAATGTCAATTTACTCTGTAGATATAAGAGGTAAGAAGTATTTGTGTAAGAATGCCGAGAAATTCTGCAGAAACAATAATATTTTTCGATTATCTTAACGCAGATTATTTGTATTAAAAAGAAACCTTGCCCCCTCACTAGAATTTTATTTATTTATTTATTTCCAACTTACATCTATCATTACAGACTACTCCATTGCGATAGTGTACATCATTAACCTTATCTTAAAAATAGATACTACAACTTATAACTCAGGTTTTCTTAAACCTAGCTCAGGCAGGTCTACATTATAGTTAGAATTAATTTTCCTCTATGACGATTAATGTAAATCATAGTTTAAATATAAGTAATATTTGAATAAATTTTATTTTATTTTTATTTTTATAATTTAACCTTGTAACTTATTACAAATAATGCATTCTTAGTGAACTCACTCAGAGGACAACAGAATAGGTCCGTGTCACTAGCTATGAGGTTGAGAGTGCGGAGTGCACGCGTCAGTGGCGCCTCACCTAAAAGATTGGTCCGAGCGCGCGGCTCCGCCAACAGCCGTGGCTGTCGTCGTCGCCATACGTACCTGTCTGGCACACACAAACCCATGTTCCCTAATATGTCCGCATTATGTACCCTTCCTCTAAGTACTTTGAATATGTACGAGGTGAGTGCGAGTTCCCTCCTGACCCTCAGCTCGTTATATCCAACCATACCCAAAATAAATAAAGTTGGGTACATTAGCGGATAAAATTTTCTCCTGTATCTCGGGTGCATTTACAAACATATAAACTCACATACGCAAACAGCCAGACGCGGTACAACTACTTGTAGGCCATACAAATATTTTTTCCGTGCGGGAATTGAACTTGCGACCCGCAACGCAGCAGCCAATTGCTCAGCCACTGCGCCAACCGTGTCGCCAAAACATCTTTTAGAATAGTGACGTGCAAAGAAACTTGACTCTGTTGCTGGCTTGTATTAATCCAATCGCAGGTTAATAGAAGTTAAATAATTATATCTATGCAGTTTTCTGTAACTGATAAATGTCAATGGTCGAGCCGCCCATTATCCCACTTCTGTCACTTTTTGACATTAGAATGGATACATTTTTTTTTTGTACTTCAATGGAAATGGTTTATATATGGGAGTCATGGCATAGAGGTATACAGCCGGGGAACGCTGCCGTCGTCGCGTACGCTTTCAGCGTCCCGTAAGTCATATGTGTGGAAAAGGAACAACGGAGTTGTGTTTAATTAGTTAGCCGAGGAATATGCATTAGAATTTTCCGTTCTGAAAAAAAAAAAAAAAAGTCGAGACCTATAGAGATATACCTCAGTGGGATTAAGTGCCTCTACAGTTCAAGGTTATTGACATGCTCAGTTGACATGTCAGGCTACACAAAACGTCACGAAGACGTCTAAAGTAATTGTCATCATCATTTTGTGATCTCGCCAGCAAAAATTTTACGTCATGTAACTGAAAATGAGAATCATGTAATTATTTCACCTATTTATGTACATAAATAACAATTTTAATGAAAGATAAGAAAACAGCCACAACTCCACCTCCTGTCTGTAGGTGAGTGGAAGTCGGGTCTCTGTGATAACTCTTCCCAACAAATTGCGTTACCCCGCCAGGCACCGGCCCTAGCGGGTCCCTTTTTTTTTAAGACGGAAAATCATCAAATAACTTCCCCCGCCCTGGGCGGGGCGGGAGGGAGTGTCAGACTTTTACTGACTAAAACCCGTCTATGTTCGTTCATGTGCCCTTTGCATTCCGGGGGCGCGGTATCTCTTTCGAACAACCCGCAGCCCCGGCAGGCATCGGCCCTCAGTGGCCCCATCCAAGTTTGCTGACATCTCTTTGAGGCGCGCGTGGAACACGAACGCGCCGTCGACACGGTTAGCGGGTCCCTAGCCTTTGGAAACGAGCAATTAGCTTCAACTTTCAGACTAACTGCAAGCTCCTTGAGAATGCAAAAGTGCCTGTAAATGGTCAATTTTTTTTTTATACCACTTATGGTGGCAAACTAGCTTACGGCCCGTCCTAATGTTAAGTGGTTACCGCTGCCTATGGACACTTGCAACACCAGAGGCATCACTCGTGCGTTGCCGACCCCGTAAAAACCTCAAAATTCTTTCCTTTATTGCAATAAATGCTTGACTTTGACTTCTTTATCGTTTTCAGTTCAGTAAAATGCGGTTGCCCTCCGCCAGTACGTTCTCCTCCACCACCAATCAAACCAGCAAAATTACCAAAAGGCGCTGCCAATGCTCTGCGGGCGTACCGTACACCAGTAGACCTTTTAGGATACCCTCGCAAATGTTGCTGGTGTATACCTCACAGGACAGGCGTTATTCTTATATGCCTTATTTCTTTCGTAAGTTTTCATCGATTTATATAATAATAATATAATATACCATCACGCCTGTATTCCCCGAAGGGTTAGGCAGAGGTGTACGTATGTACATTGTACACCCACAGTTAGCCGGTATATTTAGGTCCCATGTAATAGGGGGCGAGCCTATTACCATTAATCGGGCACAAATCCTAACTCCGAGCTGGTACTAGGAATTTAATGGAAAAACCCAATAGCGCCTTGTTGCTCGACCTGGGAATCGAACCCAAGACCTCTAGCATAGCAGTCGCTTAGGACCTCTAAGCCAACGAAGCGGTTGTCGATTTTAATACGGAAACAGTTATAATACCTTTGATTTGACACAGAAGGCGAAGGATCCATTTTTGTAACATTGAAGCAAGAATTGCCAAGTTTTTTATGTAATTAAATGAATATACTTTTTCCCATACATATGTATACCGTTGAATGGGAAACACGCCGACGGCCCACCTGATGTTAAATTGTCACCCCTGTATCTAGATATCGGTAATACCAGAGGCCTTGTAAATGCATGGCCATCCCAGAGACAAAATTGAAATATCTCATGTGCCTGTAATTTCACCGGCACCCAAACCCATCAAACCGGATCACAGCAACGCTGCTTTGCGGCAAAAATAGGTATGGTAGTAGTACTACCCCGGACGATATCCAACAAAGAGCTCTTCCTTTTCCTTAAATATATTTCTTAAAATAAAGCTGGTCAAGGTGGACGGACGACCTGATCAAGACCAGAGGAAGACGCTGGATGTTGGCCGCTTCTAACCGGTCCTTTTGGAAATATATGGGGGAGGCCTATGTCCAGCAATGGACGTCCTGCAGCTGATATGATGATGATGATAATAAAGTTATTGCTTTTCAGATATGGGCCTTGGCTGAACTATCACGATCGGAAAAGAAAATGGCTGTTATATTCCCGAACAAAGAGGAGGCATACAAATACTGCAAGTTAGCCCACATGATCCTAATACTTGCGTACATGTTTTGCTGTGGTGTACTCTTTTATGGCGTTGTTACTGTGAGTACAGCCATCACCCAAAAGCAGTACAGTCAGTACCATCACACCCGTATTCCCCGAAGGGTAAGGCAGAGGTGTACCAATGTACACCCACAGTTCGCCGGCATGTTTGGGTCCCATGTAATAGGGGACGAGCCTATTGCCATTAACCAGGCACAAATCCTAACTCCGAGCTGCTACTAAGAATTTAATAGAAAAACCCAATAACGCTTTTTGTTCAACCTTGAATCGAAACCAAGACTCGTCTAGCGTAGCAGTCGCGTAGGACCACTTGGCTAACGAGGCAGTTTTTTATATAATCTACACTAATATTATCACAGAACAATAAAAACGGTAGAAGTAGCTTGAGAAAATGTTTGTACCAGAACCGGTGTCGCCAAACTCACACATTTACAATTTACTCTTACTGCAAACCCGAACATACGATTGGCTAAACACAAAAAATGGGCGTAAGCGAAATACAAAAAAAAATATTATACGAAATGCAACTTTAATGTCAACAAACTATAAATCAAATTGACAAAAACAAGAAAGAAATTCATCTTGGACTACCAAGTACCGCCACTCGTCGCTAGATGGCATTATTCAGAGTTGACATTATTGAACTGTAACATCATAAAAATAAGGGTGATATTTGAATGGCGTATCGCTGACACGATTGCAAGTTGCTACTCAAATGGTGATGTAACCTAGTTCGATCGAAGTAATATCGATAGTAGTAGAAAACGTATGTAAAATGCGATAGTATTAAAATAATTCATGCTCATCACACAAAGTTTGTCCTGCGTGGGAATCGAACCCACGACCTCCGGCTTACCAGTCAGGGCCGCTAACCACTAGACCAACAGGCCCGTCCAAATCAAAAGTAAATCAATAGTACATTGTTATAAAAGGGTGGAAGGTTTTTGCAAACGAGCTAACATTAACAAGCCCGAGCCGAAGATGAGGGTTTTTAATGTCACGAAGTTGCAATAACCTACACACCCACGTACCACACTCACACGACGTTTTTCAATACAGTTGTGGAAAATATAAATTTATCACACAACAAACGAAAATTTTCAAAAAGTTTCATTTTATACAGGGTAATTGAAAAACAATGCTGATAACCTCGCAATATTTTATTATTACATTGCTATGTGAGTTTAAGACAATATAAAACAATGAATTGGCGGGTAAACTCTTTGAAACAAAAGAAGAATCGGTTTACATTTGACGAAGATATCGCTGAAAACGAACAAAAAAAAAATTTCTAACGAATTGAACTATGTAGAAACTATTTTTAATATTCATATATTAGAGAAATCATTACATTAATTTCTACACACGTACATTGGATAACGCTACTGTCCCTGAAATAAAACTTACTTACTATGGACCTGTTTTTTGTAGGGAACCAGCTTAATCTCCCAGTAGCGTTGATCCATATCTCTTTATAAATTGGATCATCAGGAAAACTGAAACTATTAAGAAAGGAAAATAAAATCTAACAATTATCAGCATTATCATCATCTCAGCAGCAAATCATCGTCATCGTCCACTGCTAAACATAAGAATATTAAGGTATAATTCAAACGCCCTATGTTGTACCAAGTCTTTAGCTACGTGTATTTAAAATTACATTACGAATATCATACGCTTTTTATTTTATTAACTTTACTAATTTAATAATTATCTGTATTATATTACTTACATACATATTTAAATACTTTTATTTTAAAAAGGCAATGTAATACATGTCGATTGATTTTATCGATAAGTCACGCACTATTTGGATAGCGTCAAAAGTATAGGTAATCAATCGAATATTCCAGAAAGGCTAATAACCGGGAAAAGAAAATCAACTTTGTTGCTATGACAATAAGGACAATTTTTGTTTGTATATCTTGTGCAATGATTGAAGAAATTTTATTTTTTCATTTTATTATAATAAATCCGAAAATAATACTTACCGGTGGTATGATACACCTCCATGAGTTAGATTTGTAGTCCGGCTATGGTTTTTACAGTCCAGTATGGCACAATAAGGCATTTTAATATTATTTTTCGTAAATTATATGTTGACGCAGTCTAGTTTGCGAATGACAGCGCTTGAACAGCAAGTGCGTACTGCAGTTCTTACTAGCGGCGCATGTGCCACGCCTACTTACTACTTCTACCGTGTGTGTTTTTATTGTTCTGTGAATATTATAAAGAGGAAAGACATGTATGTATGTATGTAACGAATAAACTTAAAAACTACTGCCCCCCTAGCCAAGTCGCAAACGATAATCGTAAACGCTCGGTAGGTACCAATAGATTTTCAACTTAATACCCCAGAGCCTTAAGTTGAAAATCTATTAAAGATTTCTAAGCGTTAGCGACCGGAAAGAACGAAAACGCTATGCAATCTTCACTAGATCTTCAACTTAAAACCAAGCACATAAAGTTGAAGATCTATTAAAGCCTACTCAGCGTTTGCGTTTATCGTTTGTTACATGGCTACAAGGGCTGGACAGATTTCAAAAATTCTTTTACCGTTAGAAAGCTACATTATCACTGAGTAACATAGGCTATATAACATCACGCTTCGACACACGGGAGCGGAGCAGTAACCAAAGACGTAACTTAACGCGAGTGAAATAAGTTGATATTATTAAAAAATCTACATGTTTCACAATTATTTTTCAGAGCAATATGAAGGCTATCCACATATACGTCTGGGCTGCGTTGATATTCAACTTTATAAGTATAGTATTAGTCTGCGTGTGGCTTGGAAACCTGGCTACAAGACCGGGGTCAGTGAACCGAAAGATTACTGTACTAGTGGTCTTAACATTTCTTTGGCATATTAGTAAGTACCTACATACATATATTCACGCCTTTTTCCCATGGGGGTAGGCAGAAACCACGGGACGCTACCTGCTACGATCCTTACATACTCCTTTCGCCTCGTCCACATTCATACATCTGGTCATGCGTGCACGCCGGTAACGAGTACTGCGCTCTTGACCTTTCTGAAGAACCTCACCAATAAGGTCAAGAGAGGTTATTCTATTAAATACCTGCCCCCCTAGCCAAGTCACAAACGATAAACGCAAACGCTGAGTAGGCTTTAACAGATCTTCAACTTTATGTGCTCGGTTTTAAGTTGAAGATCTAATGAAAATTGCATAGCGTTTTCGTTCGTTCCAGTCGCTAACGCTTAGAAATCTTTAATAGATTTTCAACTTAAGGCTCTTGGGTATTAAGTTGAAAATCTATTGGTACCTACCGAGCGTATACGATTATCGTTTGTGACTTGGCTAGGGGGGCAGATTACTATTAACAGCTAGATGCAGCCCGTTTCCAACCGGTCCTTTTGGAAATATATGGGGGAGGCCTATGTCCAGCAGTGGACGTCCTGCGACTGATATGATGATGAAGATGATTAACAGCCTCGTTGGTCTTGTGGTTGCAAGCGCGACTGTTGAGCGTGGGGACCTGGGTTCGATTCCCATGTCAGGCAAAAAGTATTATTGGATTTTTCCATTAATTTCCTATTAATTTCTCAGTAGCAGCCCGAAGTTTGGAAGTTGGTGGTGTGGCACCCCCTTGCCCCGAGAGCAAGTAGGTAAAGCCGTTGGTCGTAGGGTAACCTAGCTTTCTATTACCGATAGAATTTTCACAATCGGACCAGTAGTTTCGGAGGTTGGCGTGTTTAAACAGACAAATGAACTCTTTAAGTGTAGAATAAAAAATTGTTTATGTAGTTACCTTTTCGAATACAGACATGAGTTTACGTAAAAATGTGTCTTAACCAAATGACATAAGGTTTTTTTTTGTCCACAGTATTCTTCTACTACATAAGCGTCGTGAACAGTTATAAGTATCGTGTTTTAACAGATTCTGTTTTTGTTAAAAAATGAATGTTTTTGGTAAGTAACTGTAACATGTATATATATTAAAATCTTTATTATTTTCCTGCGACTTTTATTATTTTTTCCTTACGCTCGGATAAGCATAAACTTGTGACCACTTAGCAACATACTAAAGTAATTTCCTCCCAAAGGATTGATTGGAAAGTAATGGTGTTTCGAATATCTTATTCTGGATTTCATACTACTATGAAATCGGTCTTATCTCAACGTTGCAATCGTTCATTCGATAGAAATTCGCTTTTAAATATTGCCAAGTGTATACATGTCAATGTTCGTGTGTGTACCAATGACACTTTTACATTTCATTATGTACTTTTCTTAAGTTTATCTTGTACATCGTCTTCACCGACGTGAAGAAAAATATCGTGAGGAAACCTGGACTTTTATTGAATATAAGTCTCACATCGCCAGTTCACCTTCACCAAGCGTGGTGATGGTGATAGTGCTCGTGTCTTCTCTGTATGAGAAGAGGCCTTTGGCTTGCAGTGGGACAAATGATAGGCTGATATATTTTAGGCTGGTGTTATTGGGTTTTTCTATAAAAATTCTCAGTAGCAGCTCGGAGTTAAGATATGTGCCCTCGGCAATAGGCTCGCTCTCTATTACATGGGACCTAAACATACCGGCGAACTGTGGATGTACATTGGTACACTTCTGCTCAACCCTTCGGGGAATACAGGCATGATGGTACCTATGTCTGTATGTATAAAACATCTATCACCCCTTCTTCTTCTTGAAATTCAGACAACCCTTGAAACCTACATGCAATAACATAATTTTTATTAAAAGTCAGTCGTAGGATGACCTTTATGAAATTTAAGAACACTGCTACGCATTGGCTACGGCGTAGCTGGTATGTGCTACGTAGTTGCTACGCCAGCTACGTAGAATTTCGTTCACACACTTGTTAACCTGATAAAAAAAACAATGTATGGGACACAAAATAATTAAGCTGCGGGAAAATAACCCTTAAAATTTCACAGTGTATATCTAAATATATATAACTCAAAGGTGACTGACTGACTGATATAGTGATCTATCAACGCACAGCCCAAACCACCGGACGGATCGGGCTGAAATTTGGCATGCAGGTAGATGTTATGACGTAGGCATACGCTAAGAAAGGATTTTGATAAATTCTACCCCCAAAGGGTTAAAATAGGGGATGAAAGTATTCTTAGATTTTCGACTGATTGAACTGAAATTAAAGATTAATAATAATACTTCTTAACGCGAGCGATGCCGCGGGCAAAAGCTAGTCAAACATAATTTAAATTCGCATAGCAATATACAGGTTTAGGCAAACCTATGCGAATGTCAGGCACCTGAAAGTACTTGGTAGGCGGGGTATGCAGCTAGTACATAGAATACCTTCTTAGAGAACAAGTTGAATAAGTAAGATATATTGTAGTGAATGAAAGTTTTTTCATGTCACTTTCAAATTGGGTGGGTCGGGTTTGTATCGTGAAGTTTTTGTTAGTACTACCTATTGCCCGCGACTTCGTTCGCGATATGGTTATAAAACAACAATGCTGCAATGTTCTTATTAAAGGGACATTCTTATAATTTTTATTTTATTTTATTAAAATAACTAAAATTTCTAAAATGAAAGTAGCCTTAGTTAGTCCTTATTATACGTACATTAGCTATTTAAGAATTAAAGTCCCGTCAAAATCGTTAAGAAATTTTTCAAAAATTGATTATGTTTATGATTCTTATTTATGTTTTTTTTTATGTATGTAGTACGTATATACTTTCGTATGCAGTTAGTGAAATTTGAAATTACAAACAGACACTTAATTTTTTTTCATTTACCTGGATAGACTAGTTACTGCCCACGACTTTCTCCTTGTCAAAGTTGATATAACGTTGTTTGACGGGCCTGTTGGTCTAGTGGTTAGTGGCCCTGACTGCTAAGCCGGAGGTCGTGAGTTCGATTCCCACCCAGGACAAACTTTGTGTGATGAGCATGATTATTTGTTCTGTGTCTGGGTGTGATTTATCTATACTTATAATAAAATTGTAACGAAGTCAAAACTGTACATTTAATATTTTTTGAAAAAAGTAATTGCTACGAGGTCGGGGAATGATTCCAATGCCGAAAATATAATTTTTAAAATTTTTGTCTGTTTGTCTGTTTGTTTGTGAACGCATCACGCAAATACTGCCGGACAGATTCTGTTCAATTTTTGTATATATATTCCACATAGGCCAAATTTGACCGTAGGCTATATATTATCACGCTAACTACTTTGGGGGATGAGCAATGTTGCATTATGTTTAATTCTCCTACAGATTACGACGGGTTTACAAAAAGACGAGATAAAATATAAGAATACTTTCGATAGCTGGGGATTGAACTGCTGAAATTATTATCATCACGCTATACCTTCAAGGAGCTAAGCTGACAATTATGGCAAACTAGAACGGCTATTTTAAATTATTTTGTATCGAAGTATTTAGTCTAATGGTTCGATGACCGCTTTCCAAATCGTTGGGCTTGAGTTCGGTCCCCAGAGACTGTTTTTCTTTTTGTGATTTTTAAAAATCTTTTTTGCATGCTAGAAGATTTCCAAACAATAATAAAATAGAAGTAGGCATTCATCTGCCATAACATTTAGCTTTCTTATTTTTTCAAAACTTTTATTATTTTAGGAGAAAATAATGTCTATACATAGTTACACACAACAGCATTGACTTCAAAACTATTATGATTATGATAGTAGAGCAGAAAGTATACGTATTAGGTACTGTAGAATCTTTGTCTGTTTGACTTTAATTTAGACAAAATAGTCTTTAAAAATGTCGGGCCAACATAATATTGCTGTTTATTATTACGCGATTTGAATTCTTTTTTTTTCGCATCAATGATTCGCAATTTTTTTGAACGACGGAAAATCATCAAATGGCTTCTTCTGCTCTGGGCGGGGCGGAAGAGAATGTCAGACTCTTACTGACTAAAACCCATCTGTGTTTCTCCTAATGTCCTTGGTGTTCCACGGCCGCGGTGACTCTTTTCAACAAATTCCGCAACCTTGGCAGGCATTAACCCCAGCGTGCCCTGTCTACAGTGCTGACATCTCTCCGAGGCGCGCGTGGAACACAACGCGCCGCCGAGACCGGGATCGATGATACCACTAACAATAATTTACACCAGTTGCTACATGTGCACTGGATGCCAGACGGGTCTATAATGCCACATTTTGTCAAATTGTGTCTGCAGCGGCCTACTTAAGTGCACAGCCGATTCATTGCCTTTCAGATACCTCACTGAAGTACTGAACCAGGAGACAGGTAGTCTCACAGCTTCAAGCATAGTTCAGTTTAAGCATAACTAAGAACCTTTTTTTTTTGTTGCCTGGTTCGAAAATCCTCATGGATGTCCACCGCCCTGGGGAGGGCGGAGGGGTCTGTCAGACTCTTACTGACTAAAAACCACCCCAGTGTTCCATTCCCACACTTACGCTGGGGATCCCGGGAACGTACGCGCCTTCCACGATCCCCGACTGGTGCTGACCCGCCACTGCGGGCCTCCTCAGGTCAGGGGGGGGAGTGAGGTGTTAGACTCCCCCCGCGACGTCAAAGAGGGGCGCGCGTGAAACACTACGCGCCGCCACCTCGGGTCCAGTTGAATAGAGGGCGACGGACGTCCCCAACTCCGCCACCCCTGGACCCATTCAGGGGGCCGGAAGAGGGCATTGTCCGCCCTCCACCGCCCGGTGCGCCTGCTGCGGGCCGGAAGAGAGGTTGTGATCTCTCTCTCCCTTTCTGCAGCCTCCTTCTGTGAGATGACCGTTTCGCAGAAGGACACCACTGCGTTCCAGGACTCATCGCTGCCGACCATCGAAGTGACTACGGCTGACAGCGACAGGTCACTGCCTACTTCTGATATGAGGGCACGGCGCGTTTCTTCCCAAGCGTTACACTCTGATAGCGTATGCCGCGCCGTGTCCTCCCGGCAGTCCACGCAGTGGTGCCACGGGGCGTCCGGCTCCCTATTAATGTGACACAGGTATTTCCCGAAGCAGCCATGACCCGAGAGCACCTGCGCCGCCCGAAACGTTAGGGAGCTGTGCCTTCCTCCCGAGCCAATCCACCAGAACAAGTGCAAGTTTTAATAATACGAACAGAACGGAATTTGACTGATTGGTCCACAAATTCTAGCTTTGCTAAGAATATTTTTCTCGTGAGTAAAAAAACGGCACCGCAGACAACTTAAAGAGTTACAGTATGCTCAGACTCAGGTACTCTCCGGACACGGTTGTTTCAAGAGTTGCGGATGTGGCGAGAGGACACGTCTGGGTGTTATCTCTGAGATGTTCACCATCATCATACAGCATACGGTGGAGGTTTGCTCTGCTTGGGAGGAGCACCGTCGTGTCCTCATGGTGGCGATCGGTGGCGGCGATCTTTTGCATTCGGCACTGGTTCAATCTATGGTCTGAAGCGAGGGCTATTGCGAAGAAATCAGCTCCTTTTGCTAAGCAGGATTACACACAGTTCCTGTTGATAACGAAGAAGAAGGCGAAACGCATGATTAAAAAGCCAACCTCATGCCCCGGCCGCCGCTACAGAAGGGGGCATCCCAGGCGCGGGCCTACGGTCGGCGAGCGTTGGGTGGCTCGCCGTCCGATGAGAACCAGACCCGGGTCGACGGCACGCTGTATTCCACGCTTAAACAGATGTCAGTTCAGAACACGGAGTTCATTAGGGCCACCAAGGTGCCTAGGTTGCGGATTTTTTTCGACAGAGTCACAACGCGGCTCTGGAACGCAAAGAGCATTAGGGGGAACACGGATGGGTTTTACTTAGTAAGAGTCTGACCATCCAACTGAGTGGAAGAACTCATATGATTACTACCCATGCTTAAATAACAAAGTTTACCGCACCGTGAGCCTAATAACCACCTCGACTCTTTAAACAAGTGTTGGACGATTTATCTGAAAAGGTTTTTCTTCTTAAAGGTAGGTACTATAAACGAAAAAATTCTACATGCTTAAAAATTAACTTCTAAATGGACATATATTCTGAAGATTACCGTAATTCTGCCAAAGATAAAGGGAAAAATTTACCTCTCTATAAGAGGTAAAATTTTGCTTAGCCTTTTAATAAGTTTAATGCTATTTTATCTAATTATGCTAACTGCTTTTTGTCTATACTTTCTCCCAATAAACATAACATTAATACCTAATACGAAGCTAAGATTCTGTTGCCAGTTGCTCTGATAACAAGATTTATTTCTACGGTCTTGATTTACTAGACAAATCGAAGCTAGAATGTAAGGTATAATGTTAAAGGTAAATGGTTCGAAAACAAAAATAAGTAAATTTTGACACCACATCATTGTATTTTGTAAAGGGATAGTAAAGCCATCATACATAGGCTGGGTTTTAGACCCAGGTATGACGTAAGCCCATTACTAACTGGGCACAAATCCAGACTCCGGGGGTCTACAGACAAATTCCCAAAACCCACAAGCGTAATATTAGCAGTCACCTTAGCAACCAACGACATGCTTGGAAGATTATGATGACATAGTCACTTAGGTTAACGTGAGCGAAGCCGCGGGCAACAGCTAGTCTATAATATGTATGTATTTATAAACTATATAAGTATGTATATCAGTTGTCTGGTTACCATAACACAAGCTCTGCTTAGCTTGGGATCAGATAGCCGTGTGTGAGTTGTCCCAAGATATTTATTATTTTATTATTTATATATTATCTCACGAGAACTGATATATTTTTCGAGATAAAAAGAAGCCTATGTGTTATTCCACACTGCAATCTATCTCAGTGCCAAATTTCATCCGCCGACTGCTGAGCGTGGATTCGATTCCAAAGTCTGGTTAAGTGTTATTGGGTTTTTCAGTTACGAGTTTCGTAGTGGCTGCCCGGAGTTTGGAATTTGGTGGAGTGACACCTACGTACCTTGGTAAGTACGTAAAGCTGTTGGTCTTGCGCCTGATCTCTCTACAGTCATGTTAGATTGCTCTCCCATTGGACAGTGAGAGGGAGGGTTTGCATACACACAATATGTGCACTATAATTATCTTCTGCGTAATTGGCAAGTTTCGTTTGAAATGGGCCGCCGTGACCGAAATTCGGTCGGGAGGATATGAATGCCGAATCGAATAAAGGTCACAGCTCATTAGAGCCACCCGGCACCCACCCCGCACCGCCTCGTCGTACGGCGTCCACTCGTTGTCGACAGGTGGTTCACGGATGGACGCCACGTTATCACCAAAACGTTGCACGATCAACTAGTGAACCCCGCGCGGTCAACGAGTGAACACCGCGTGGTCAACGAGTGAACGCCGCGTGGTCCACGAATTTTCGAGTAGTCTGTTAACAATTGGCATTAGGTCTCCTCGCGTGAATCACTCGCGGGCAGCGCGCGGTCCGCTTCGGACCCGCGCGTTGCCGATGCGCAGTCAACGCAGGGCAGCGAGTTGTCACCGAGTGGTCCACCCGCCGTCCGCGCGTGGACGGCTTACGATAGAGGCGATCCGGTGACACTACGGAGTTGATGTAGTGAGCGCATACCCATACAAGTCCATATCAAGAATACTAACCGCACGAGGCGAGGCGGTGCGGAGTGGGTGCCGGGTGGCTCTAATGAGCTGTGACCTTAAAGCGACTCTCAGGATTTACGAGTAAGTAGCTAACCCGATGAAAATTACCAAAGAAAATACATTTCATAATAAATCATTTATACATTAATATATCTAGTATTTACACATTATTCATTATTATTTAAATAGTACAGCATGCTTACGCCCATAATAACATCTTGTAACTATTCACGACGCTTATCAAGTAAAAGTACGCTGTGAAAAGAAATAATGTAATTAAATTTTAAGCAATTTAAGAAAAATTAAGATAAGGATTTTGAATTGGCCAATCATATACTACCTCAAACTTACCCAATCAAGATGGTTAACCAAGATTTTTTTTAATGGTCCTACTAAAATTTATTAATTGGGCCCACCAGTTTAGAAACCTCGATTAATGGCAATAGGCTCGCTCCCTATAACATGGGACTTAAATATACCGGCGAACTGTGGGTGTACATTGGTACACCTCTGCCTAACCCTTCGGGGAATACAGGCGTGATGGTTTAAGATGGTACACTTTAGAGACTGTAGCAAGTACGCAGAAAGCTCAAAAGAGGTTTCACAATTAAATAGCCAATACAAAAAGATTTTGTCAATTCCAACTATTAGTTCCTGAGATTAGCGCGTTCAACCAAACAAACAAACTCTTTAGTTTTTCAGTTTTTAGTGTCGTGATGGCCCAGTGGTTAGGGCGCCCGCCTCTCATGCACGAGGTTGTGGGTTCACAACCGGGCACGGGCAAGTACCAACATGACTTTTTCTAAATCATATGTACTTTCTAAGTTTATTTTGGACATCACTGACATTAGTAACCATGTCAGAGGCCCTTGAGGCGGTTTAGAAACTCTGACACTAGGGTGTGTGGGGTCGTAAGACCTTACTGCCCACACGATTAAGAAGAAGAAGAAGCTGTTTAATATTAGTATCGATATGCGTAAGCCTAACTCCTACTCTAGTCTTTTCTGATTAATTTCGTTTTCGATCCAAGACAGTTGAATCGTTTCTCCGGGACTCGTCAAGCTTCATTGCCTCGGCGTTTTTCTGACGCTTCCACTATTGATTTTTACTTTCAGGAGTAGCAGTGGTTGGGAATAGTATGGAGGGCTTGTCTTAATAGGTCTATAGCCATAAAAATAATCAACTTACAACCATACCATATAAAGGCCAACCCAAGAGCCGCAATATGCTTCTTCTTAAGCGTCTCATTGTTTGACACCTGACATGTAATTAACGCGATTGTCAGAACTATGCAAATGCAGGTAAATATAAACGAAGTCCAAATGTAGATGTGCAGCCAAATACTCCGTCGCTGAAATGTTTTAATTCCATTTATTTATTTTAAACCTTATGTAGTATACCAAGAGGGCTGATTGATTCAGGCTGATTGATTGTGATTGAGGACTTGGGGAAGGCCTTTGCCCAATAGTGGGACTCTGCCTAGCGAGGCAGTTAAAAAATATAAATTATATTTTTAAATATATATATTCTTTTTGTTAGCCTGTTCTATTGCACTCCTGGACCTACCTCCTTTTATTTTTCAAATATTATCAGAAAATAAAAATCATGTTTTAATAATATAAAAAATCGGTATTAGGAATAGGGTCTATCGGGGGGTGATTAGGGCTCTTGAGTGGGCAATGAGAATGAGAAAAGAGGAAACATAGGGTGGGATAGTATGCGCACACACGTGTGCACTATAATATCTCCTGCGTATTAGGCTAGCCTCCATTGAGATTGGCCACCGTATATTATTTACTTACAGAAATTATTCCCAGCAGTAGAAAACCACAAGAAAATATGAGGAAAAAGCTAATCACTGTTAAATGTGCCACCTTAGCGATTTCAAGAACAGTGTCGTCGAATTGTCCAAATATTATTTCTATTTTCGAACCTGAATGTCTCATCTCCACTGCGGCCCACACCTGTGAACATACATACATAAACCATGGGGGTAGGCAGAAACCACAAGACGCCACTACGGATGGTTCGGTCATGTGGAGAGGATGAAGAGGATGAGTGAAAGGCGAGTAACAAAACGGATTTATATGGCAGATGTGAGTCGCAATGCCGGGAGTGGATGCCCTAGAAAGACCTACGCTGACCTTATTGGTGAGGTTCTTCAGAAAGGTCAGGTGCGCAGTGCTCGTAACCGGCGTGTTTGTATGACCAGATGTATGAAAGTGAACGAGGCGAAAGTTGTATGTAAGGATCGTACCAGGTAGCGTTATGTGGTTTCTGCCTACCCCCATGGGAAAAAGGTGTGAGTTTATGAGTTTACATGTGGTATTTTATATAATAAATTATTCATAAAAAAGTATGGAGTATTTTAATTACTTTGTACTTGTGTACATTTCAATTTATTTACTCTCGCACAGTATCTTGGTTGACTAGTAGAGAATGCCTTTTTTTTTTGGTACGCGGTGGAAATCCTCATGGACTTCCTCCGTCATGGGGAGTGACGGAGGGGCATGCCGGACTCTTACCGGCTAAAACCACCACGGTGTTCCACCTCTGCCCATGGCTGAGGGTGCGGGATTCGCATAAGCATTCACCGCTCCCCCGACAGGCCTCGACCCGCTGTATCTTAGCGGATCCCTCCTTCCCGTGTAGCCATTCCAATGATGGCCGCACCCACTCTTGAGTGGCGCGCGAGGAACACTGCGCCGCTCACTCGGGCCTTCCTGGTCGGACGACAGACGCCCCGTAGTCCGCCGCCCGCAGGCTACCTCTCATGGAGGCCGTAGATCATTTTGCACCCTTCTCGGGCGCCCGGTGCGTCTCCTACGAGAGGGACGAGGAGAATGCCTAAGGCATTAAGTCCGCCTTTGTACTTTTTTGTATTATAAAGTTTAAATAAATAACGAGGTTATAGAGACTTACAAATGATAAGAAACATATGATTATGGAGGCTATCCGCAATTTTATGCAGCAGAAGCATTTCTTGTGAATTCCTAAAAAATCTGCAGGAGATCGTCGGAAGGGTGGTGGCATCAGGAGTTATAAGCAAACACCAGGACTCATCAAAACGCAGCTAAGCAAGTAATGCATACTTTCGCACACATTGATACTCTGGAAATATAATAAAATTGTCATAATGAGAATAAAGTTCTTTAAACCGAAGATGTACGGTGCCACAGACAGACACACAGACACACGCGTCAAACTTATAACACCTCTCTATTTGAGTAGGTTTAAACGAAGAGTTTTGAAATATTAAGGGACCTGGCACAATATGTACAGTAGTAGAGCTCTTTGTGAAGAAGCTCATCTGGGGAAGTATAACTTTTTTTTTTTTTTTTAGACGGAAAATCATCAAATAGCTTCCCCCGCCCTGGGCGGGGCGGGAGGGAGTGTCAGACTTTTACTGACTGAAACCCGTCTATGTTCCTTCATGTGCCCTTTGCGTTCCGGGGGCGCGGTATCTCTTTCGAACAACCCGCAGGGGGAAGTATAACTACCATACCTAGTTCTGCCGCAAAGCAACGTTGCTGTGCTCCGGTTTGAAGGGTACTGGCTCCAGTATAATTACAGACACATGAGACATTTCAACTTAATCTCTGAGATGGCAATGCATTTGCAAGGTCTCCGGTATTGCAGATGTCTATAGGCAGCGGGGACCACTTAATATCCAATATCCGACACCACAATTTTGCCGACAGATAGACGATAAATGGAGATTCAAACAGTTTTAGACTGAAAATTGGAAAATGGTAATAATTCTCGACTAACATTTCTCTTTGACAAGAGAGCTATTGCCATAGGCTATCGTTTCTACATTGTACATCACGTTGACATTGTTTTTTTTTTTAGAATAGACAATCTATTCTAGCTTTACTAATAGAATAAAGCTGAAGACTTTTTTGTTTTTTAAACGCGCTAATCTCTGGAAATAACAATCGGATTGGCAAAATTATTTTTAGCCAGAATCATGAGAAATGGTAAAGGCTATATAACATCACGCTACGACCCACGGGACGGAGACGTAACGCAGGTGAAAATACCACGCGATCGAAGTCGCGGGCAGAATCTAGTAAATTATAACCAGAGTTATATAGATAAATGTTATGCTTTCTATTTGGTAAGTATACTTCTTTCTATACTTTAATATTTTAAACAGGTAAGATTTTTATGTTTGTAACAAAAAGGCCCCGAAACGTCTGGTCAGATTTAAAAAAAAAAAACACCAATAGATAGGTACTTAATTCTGGAGTAACATAGGCTATATAACATAACGCTATAACCCATGGGAGCGGAGCAGTAACCAAAGACGTTACTTAACCCGGGAGAAAATGTCTACGCGGGCGAAGTCGCGGGCAGTGCGGGCGGGCTAGTGTTGAATAAACTAGGCCCTCCACCTTGTAGAATGATTGAGTAACATCCATACAAACTTTAGAGTTTACAAGGCGATTCGCACACTGCCCCGCATCACGGAGCGTAGCGCGGGAGCACGTTGTTTGCAAGTATCTGTGTTTTTGCTGCGGGTTGTTCGAAAGAGATACCGCGCCCCCGGAACGTAAAGGGCACATGAAGGAACATAGACGGGTTTTAGTCAGTAAAAGTCTGACACTCCCTCCCGCCCCGCCCAGGGCGGGGGAAGTTATTTGATGATTTCCCGTCTATAAAAAAAAAAAAAAAAAGTATCTATGTTTGTATACAAAACACGCGTAGTGCAACACACAGAAAACGCGTTCACGCGCAGTGTTGCAGAGTCCCAGAGCTCCGTCGCCACGCACCACGGAGCGTAGCGCGGGGCAGTGAGCGAATCACCTTATAGTAGTAAGATTAATTAAGTCATAACTGATTCTATTAAATAATTTGTTGACACTGTACAAATTTTTCTAAGAAATATTTACGTTGCAAAGAGTAAGTATGTAATCTAAAAAATTACTAAGGCCGGTTTCACATTAGGACGTTAGCAGCGCGACAGTAGCGCGGTAGAAGTACATTTCTTCACATTACAAGAACAGATCAAAGTTTAGGCCAGTATGGCGCACTTCATTTTAAAAATAGATGCAGTGGGCGACTGCTCTTCTGTTTTTTTATTATGAAATTCTGACGGGGCAACAGTCGCGCGACAGCCGCGCTGTTAAAGTCGCCTAAATGTGAAAGCGGCCTTAATCAAATTAGATTCAAGTTATAAAAATGTACTATGCTAAGGTATGCCAGATTTTTATACGTTTTATTACATTTCTACTCATTAATTAATTAACAGAACATGAAAGCCGTGTTATGTGTGTAACTGCGTATTGCCACGCAATTTTTATTTATAATGAAAGCTAAGTTCACCTATGTTACGGTTGGTTAAGGGCCTCCGCCCACGACCGATTTTTTTGGACCGATAATCGGGCAGAAAAACGGGCCCGTTTTTTCAAAAATTTCAACGCCCACGACCGTGTTTTTGTCGGTGACTTTCGAGGGAGGAGCTTAAATAGCGGTCAAATTTTATATCGCAACTTTTATTTGACAGAGTTACCGATAGTATAAAAATAACGTTAATAGATTTAAGGTTATTTAAGTTACAATTTATCGTTTATTGACGATATTTTTATCGTTTTTTTTTAAACAATTGATCCTTCTAAGATGTAAGTAGCGCAGGACGGAGGTGTGGCGGGTCGCCCACCTTAGCGTCGCGCTAATGTAGTGCCTAACAATACTTTGCCCGATTCTTACGAATGAGAATTATACACGCTTACTTTTACATCGTTCTGAAATCAAAAGCCATGAGATCCATCATAGTACCTAATAGAAGCTATTGGCACTATCATTTTCGATAAATAACAAAAATAAATAAAATAACTCAAACATTTGTGAAATAGTAAGAACGCGAAGTAACGCTTCCTTGCAGTCAAGGCATATTTTTGTGTGAAAACCTTATCGACTATACATGCGTAAGGTAGCCTTTAAAGAATACATTAATCGATCAGACAGGAGCGCTAACATTTAACTCGAATTAACAAAAAAAAAGTGACGAATTTCCAACATCTTTCAGACGTCTTAAAAAAAAAACACGCAATAATAACTATTACTCGACTGGAGTTCCAGTGTTTCAGCTGCAGAACGATGTAAAAGTAACCGTATATGTTATTATTAGACCTGGTAATCGAACCCACGACTTCACGCTGATCAGACGCGCTTTGCGACCACAAGCCCAATATAGTTAGTCAGTGACAATTAATATAAACGTACAAAACGGCAACTTACCTCATTTAACGGTAAAAATAACGATTAATTCATATTCTATATTAATGTTAATTAACATTATATTACTGGTAATGTTATCAAAATACCGTTTTTATAAAGTTACTTTTTTCAAAATTTTCGAGTTCATGGAAATTAACGTTACGTAACGATTATTATTTTTTGATTTCATAACGTTAACAAGCCCTGGATTTAAGCCATTACATATTTAGCAAGCTTAGTCGTTGAAAACGAATGTTATTTTCATTCTTAAGAATTTATTAAATTCGTTTGATTATATATTATTATTTTTAATCCATTAACGTTATTTTTATATTAACGGTAACTCTGTCAAAGGTAATTTTATAAATATTTACCGGTATTTCAAACCCTGCGTAAATCAACACAATATTATTTACTTATTGAAATCACAGACGATTAATTTAGAAAAAAATGATTTACCATATTATTAATAAATAAATAAGCTTTTTAATAATAAATTATTGTTATTATTCAAATGCTTCAAACTCATAAGTACTAACTTAACATAACACCACAATTGTACACTTAATTCGCAATAACTGCTTTTGACTTTAGACTTTTGACTTTAGCAATGACACAACGTTCTTCCCTAGTAAATCCATGACGCATAGGGTAAGTGCCCCAGTGAATGAACACACCCCAGTGAATTAACAAATCCGAGTATTTTCCAAAAAATAATAAACTAAGATATTACCTTCTACCCAACGCAGTATTTTTTTTTTGTAATTGCTGCTCTTTATTCTAGCATAGTATTCATGTATTGCGATACTGTTCGTTTTAAAATGACGAGCGTTTAAAGTTGGCAGTGCTGGTGTAAATTTTCTTTGTTCGGGCAAGAATTTAGGACTTGGGTCAGACGCAAATTTTTTGATATCACTTTGCAGCCGTAATTAAAGTATGTACTATAAGTTATTTATAAATTCGAGTTATGAGTAGTTATAATATATGTACCAAATCAATTTCATTGCAATTTTAGCTAGTTTTAAGTAAATTATTGAGTGTTCCAGCATTGGCATTAAAAAACGTTTGAAATCCAGTGAATAAACGACCGTTAATTCACTGACCAATCGTTAATTTCATGAAATCTAGTGAATGAACTATAACATTTTCATCATGTTAAAATATAAGCTTTCGTCATAAAAATGTAACCAATAAATAAATGAATACCACATTTTGAGTTAGTAATCATCATTTTAGAGAACGGAGAACTAACAAATAGATCAAAGCTCTGAGACTCTAACTCCCAAGCTCATAAAGGAAAGACGGGAACGGAACGGGCAGTCTTCAGTGGGTGCAGGTTCAGTCGGAATAAGCTCGGCTTATAAGGCAGATCCTGAAATCTATCAAACGTGACACACCTCAAATGCTGACGAAGCTGGAGACTAACGATGGCAGGATCGTCTTGTCTAAACTAGAGCTTTTAAGGGAGGTAGAGAAGTTCTAAAAACCCGTCTCTAGTCCAACAAAAGACCCAAGAGCTAAACTGACCTGACACTACACCGATGAGTTCCCGGACGTCAGCCTATATGAGATAAATATGGCTTCTTAACAACTTAAGGACAACAAGGTGCCGGGGAAGACGGAATCACTTCTGTACTACTGAAGAGGCCTATGTCGAGCAGTGGACATCGTTCGGCTCATATCATGATGATGAATTGATTGTTGACGTTGGCTAGGCTTATGAAGGTATATAATGATTAAGTAAGAGATTGAAGGCTTACACTTTGTTAAAAAAAAAATGATTGTAGCAGATTTAGAGGCTAAGGATTTATGTTCATTTATTTATTCCATTTTGAACTGCATTTGATATAATTAATGCTACAGATTTTTCGTAACTTTTAATTAAACAAAAACTTGTGTTCATTCACTGGTTCTAATGCTGTACATTTACTGGAAAATTTCATTCATTCACTGGGGTTATAGGGTATTTTTCAATATATTGCCAAATATATAAAAAAGTATACAGGTTATGTCGTAAAACCAAGTTAAAAAATATTCTTTAGTAGACATAGATTACCAAAATATAAAACCGCATACTTTAGAGGCAACATAATGTAATGATTTTTTGAAGTCTGAAGATTGCTTAAGTGTTCATTCACTGGAGCATTTACCCTATTTTCAATTTTTCACCGATAATCGGCGGCCAGGATGCGTAGATTTTGTTTTTGGACCGTTTTTTTCTCGGCCGTGGGCGTTGATGTACTACAATCCATACGTTCCATTCTCGCCGAGAAAAAATCGGCCGTAAAAAATCGGTCGTGGGCGGAGGCCCTAAGGGCCTCCGCCCACGACCGATTTTTTTTGGACCGATAATCGGGCAGAAAAACGGGCCCGTTTTTTCAAAAATTTCAACGCCCACGACCGTGTTTTTGTCGGTGACTTTCGAGGGAGGAGCTTAAATAGCGGTCAAATTTTATATCGCAACTTTTATTTGACAGAGTTACCGATAGTATAAAAATAACGTTAATAGATTTAAGGTTATTTAAGTTACAATTTATCGTTAAATTGTTTATTTACGATAATTTTGTCGTTTTTTTTTAAACAATTGATCCTTCTTAGATAGTAGTAGTAGTAGCGTAGGACAGAGGTGTGGCGGGTCCCCCACCTTAGCGTCGCGCTAATGTAGTGCCTAACAATACTTTGCCCGATTCTTACGAGTGAGAATATACACGCTTACTTTTACATCGTTCTGAAACCAAAAGCCATGACATCCATCATAGTACCTAACAGAAGCTATTGGCACTATTATTTTCGATAAATAACAAAAATAAATAAAATAACTCAAACATTTGTGAAATAATAAGAACGGGAAGTAACGCTTCCTTTCAGTCAAGGCATATTTGTGTGTAAACCTTATCGACTATACATGCGTAAGGTAGCCTTTAAAGAATACATTAATCGATCAGACAGGAGCGCTACTAACATTTAACTCGAATTAACAAAAAAAAGTGACGAATTTCCAACATCTTTGAGGCGTCTTAAAAAAAACACGCAGTAATAACTATTACTCGAGTGGAGTTCCAGTGTTTCAGCTGCAGAACGATGTAAAAGTAACCGTATATGTTATTTTAGACCT
This sequence comes from Caradrina clavipalpis, assembly GCA_932526535.1. Classification (NCBI taxonomy): domain Eukaryota; kingdom Metazoa; phylum Arthropoda; class Insecta; order Lepidoptera; family Noctuidae; genus Caradrina; species Caradrina clavipalpis. The sequence continues at coordinate 9,841,394 of OW052110.1, forward strand.
GGTAATCGAACCCATGACTTAGCCCAATATAGTTAGTCAGTGACAATTAATATAAACGTACAAAACGGCAACTTACCTAATTTAACGGTAAAAATAACGACTAATTCATATTCTATGTTAATGTTAATTAACATTATATTACTGGTAATGTTATCAAATAACGTTTTTATAAAGTTACTTTTTTCAAAATTTTCGAGTTCATGGAAATTAACGTTACGTAACGATTATTATTTTTTGATTTCATAACGTTAACAAGCCCTGGATTTAAGTCATTACATATTTAGCAAGCTTAGTCGTTGAAAACGAATGTTATTTTCATTCTTAAGAATTTATTAAATTCGTTTGTATATATATTTTTTAATCCATTAACGTTATTTTTATATTAACGGTAACTCTGTCAAAGGTAATTTTATAAATATTTACCGGTATTTAAAACCCTGCGTAAATCAACACAATATTATTTACTTATTTAAATCACAGACGATTAATTAAGAAAACCTTGATTTACCATATTATTAATAAATAAATAAGCTTTTTAATAATAAATTATTGTTATTATTCAAATGCTTCAAACTCAAAGTACTAACTTAACATAACGCCACAATTGTACACTTCATTCGCAATAACTGCTTTTGACTTTAGACTTTTGACTTTAGCAATGACACAACGTTCTTCCCTAGTAAATTCATGACGCATAGGGTAAGTGCCCCAGTGAATGAACACACCCCAGTGAATTAACAAATCCGAGTATTTTCCAAAAAATAATAAACTAAGATATTACCTTCTACCCAACGCAGTATTTTTTTTTTTGTAATTGCTGCTCTTTATTCTTACATAGTAACAACATTCATGTATTGCGATACTGTTCGTTTTAAAATGACGAGCGTTTAAAGTTGGCAGTGCTGGTGTAAATTTTCGGGTTTTGTTCGGGCAAGAATTTAGGACTTGGGTCAGACGCAAATTTTTTGATATCACTTTGCAGCCGTAATTAAAGTATGTACTATAACTTATTTATAAATTCGAGTAATGGGTAGTTATAATATATGTATCAAATCAATTTCATTGCAATTTTAGCAAGTTTTAAGTAAATTATTGAGTGTTCCAGCATCGGCATTAAAAACGTTTGAAATCCAGTGAATAAACGATCGTTAATTCACTGGCCAATCGTTAATTTCATGAAATCTACTGAATGAACTAACATTTTCATCATATTAAAATATAAGCTTTCGTCATAAAAATGTAACCAATAAATAAATGAATACCACATTTTGAGTTAGTAATCATCATTTTAGAGAACGGAGAACTAACAAATAGAACAAAGCTCTGAGACTCTACTCCCAAGCTCATAAAGGAAAGACGGGAACGGAACGGGCAGTCTTCAGTGGGTGCAGGTTCAGTCGGAATAAGCTCGGCTTATAAGGCAGATCCTGAAATCCATCAAACGTGACACACCTCAAACGCTGACGAAGCTGGAGACCAACGATGGCAGGATCATCTTGTCTAAACTAGAGCTTTTAAGGGAGGTAGAGAAGTTCTAAAACCCCGTCTCTAGTCCAACAAAAGACCCAAGAGCTAGACTGACCTGGTACTACACCGATGAGATCCCGGACGTCAGCCTATATGAGATAAATATGGCTTCTTAACAACTTAAGGACAACAAGGTGCCGGGGAAGACGGAATCACTTCTGTACTACTGAAGAGGCCTATGTCCAGTAGTGGACATCGTTCGACTCATATCATGATGAATTGATTGATGACGTTGGCTAGGCTTATGAAGGTATATGATTAAGTAAGAGTTTGAAGGCTTACTCCCTGTTAAAAAAAAAAAAATGATTGTAGCAGATTTAGAGGCTAAGGATTTATGTTCATTTATTTATTCCATTTTGAACTGCATTTGATATAATAATAAGGATTTTTCGTAACTATTAATTAAACAAAAACTTGTGTTCATTCACTGGTTCTAATGCTGTACATTTACTGGAAAATTTCATTCATTCACTGGGGTTTTAGGGTATTTTTCAATATATTGCAAAATATCTAAAAAAATATACAGGTTATGTTAAAACCAAGTTAAAAATATTCTATAGTAGACATAGATTACCAAAATATAAAACCGCATACTTTAGAGGCAACATAATGTAATGATTTTTTGAAGTCTGAAGATTGCTTAAGTGTTCATTCACTGGAGCATTTACCCTATTTTCTATTTTTCACCGATAATCGGCGGCCAGGATGCGTAGATTTTGTTTTTGGACCGTTTTTTTCTCGGCCGTGGGCGTTGATGTACTAGAATCCATACGTTCCATTCTCGCCGAGAAAAAATCGGCCGTAAAAAATCGGTCGTGGGCGGAGGCCCTAAAGGTGAATGGCCGTAGGTTAATAATGGTCACGTATAGGAAACTAAGTTTTGCCGGCAACTTCGCTTGTGTAGGCAGAAAATATAGTAAGCATAAATAGATTTATTTCGATTTCCATCTGAACTTTCGTCACCTATTTCACCATGTTTTGACAAAATTTCAAAAACGCGTGATCAATTCTTTATTCATTTCGTATAAAATTTTAGTTATTTTTAATGTGTTTTGATGTTATCTCATTTTAAAGATGTAAATATTTAATAGTATTACTTACTTAGATTAGTAGTACATTTTAATGCGATACTTTTATCTTTTTTTAAACTGATTAACGTTAAAAAAAATCGTATCATATGCCTAAATATTTCATGGTTTTATCTTTAATAACGACAAACTCCCATACATACTTTCATCTCGTGTTTCAACCCCTTTCAGCCGTCTTCTCACGATAAAAGGTACTCCATGTCCAATTCCAAGGTCTAATCTATCTCTGTACCAAATTTCATCAAAATCGGTTGAGCAATTTAGACGCGTAACAGACAGACAGACCGAGATACATTCGCATTTATAAACTCTCAGCCACATACGTTATGTTGTGTGATGTTGTAAACAATGCTTAGATATGCTATAGCAACAATCTCGGTTAATCTGCTGTTATTTATTGAAGAGTTCCCCCGGTTTCTACAAGATCCTATCATCAGATATTGAAATGGTGACAATGGGACTACACGGAAAGCACCAGCTTTCAAATAAAAAAAGAATCATGAAAATCGGTTCACCCAGTGGTTAATTATGAGGTAACAAACAAAAAAAAATACAGTCGAATTGATAACCTCCTCCTTTTTTTGAAGTCGGTTAAAAAGCGCTTCATCCTCTCCTGTAAAAACTAACTTGCTGTGCCCGACAGGGTCCATAATTGTTTCTCTTTAATTTACCTACCAGCCTTGTATACATTATGGGATGCAATAAAGTATTGAGTATTGAGTACGTGAAAGGTGGAAGCCATAGGCCATCACAACTCCATCTGGTATTTTTTATTTAAAATTCAACATTTGAAAAAAGACTTATTAAAAAAAAACATTCATAGTTGACCTAGTTCTTTCAGCACATATTTGAATTCCATGCCTCGTTTTATACGAATACAGAACGTTCTGAAGTTTGCAGATTAAAATGTTTTATAGCAGTTAGATTTGAACACACCGTCGAAAAACAAACATGAAAATATAGAAAGTAAATAAATATACCTAGAAGGATTTGCGAACGTGTTAAATCAACAACAAAAATGTTTTTGAATTTATGAGTTTTTTAGCAATCTGTCAGAATGATTTGATTTACTAGTGGTCATAGGATGAACATTTTCCGGCCCCATCATCAAACCAACTTTGTATCAAATTCCAGATCAATCGAACTCTGGTAAATGGGTCAAAACCTTATAAGTTTTGATTAAGTTCCCATTTATGACCACATTCCGGCTCCATCACAAAACCAGCTCTGTGACATCATCACATTACATAATATACCATCACGCCTGTATTCTCTGAAGGGTTAGGCAGAGGTGTACCAATCAATGTACACTCAAAGTCCGCCGGTATGTTTAGATCCTATGTAATAGGGGGCGAGCCTATAGCCATTAACCGGGCACAAATCCGAACTCCAAGCTACTACTGAGAATTTCATAGAAAAACCCAATAACACTTTGCTCGACTTGGGAAATAAATCAAAGATCTTTAGCACTGCAGACGCACTTAGGACCACTAGGCCAACGAGGCAGTTATCATATTAAATTGTCATGCAAATTGCACATTTAGGCAAAATTTTAGCTCAATCGGACATCGGGAAGTGGGTCAAATTTAATTTCTAAGATTTGATTGATAACCCGGGATAGTTGAAAGTAAATAGGGGCTTGTAAAAACTGTGCCACACTAACAAACCACCACTAGTGTCACTTGTTAGTGATGCTTTGAACGTCAAGATCTATCGATATGAAGTGTGGCCACCTCTACAACACTACACCACGGACGTCATCGATGAAAGACCTCTAGTTTTAATGAGGAAGCGACTAATTGATAGTGGTGTCAGTATTAAAGATAGAGTAGTTCTTTCTTTTATCGTGTGGGCAGTAAGGTCTTAACGACCCCACACACCCTTGTGTCAGAGTTTCTAAACCGCCTCAAGGGCCTTTGACATGGTTACCGATATCAGTGATGTCCAAGATAAACTTAGAAAAAACATATAAATTAGAAAAAATCCCATTTGTACTTGCCCATGCTCGGTTGCGAACCCACAACCTCGTGCACTGGGCTATCATGACATTAGAGAGAAATAGAGTAGTAATAGATATACAGATAAGTTTTAGCGTAAAACATTTTGACTGTAGTGAAATAAGTTTCATTAAACCTTTAACACTAAAAGCGACTCGCTGACATAGACCAACGGCCGTGTGTAAGACACACGGCCGTTGGTCTATGTCAGCGAGCCCCAAATAACACAATTAACACAGCCCCACGCGATATTTTTAATTCTGTTTTCTTAAATACAATGTTCAAAAGTGCCTTTTTTTAATATCAAATTAAATTATTTATCTCTGACTTTAAATATCCAGGCTCATTATTAAAATATATCCACAAAAAAATACACCAATAATGTTACTTGGAAAATCTGAAACAAAATGAAAAACAGTAACTTCTTATTTAATTATGTAGCTTGTTACACTTTTTCTAGTTATTTTAAGCTAAATGAAAAAAGGGGATCTTTTACTTTGCGTGTCTTCGGAGTTCCGAGGTGTTGATTAAAGTTTGCGTCGGAAAACTTTTTGATCATGACACGAAAGTGAACAACATCTATAAAGTTTACATTAAGTTTACCTATTGGTGATGAAAACTAAGTTTTTGGTATACAAATTCAGTGCCATGACATAAGGTAGTAAATTTAGTAGTAGTACAGCTCTTTGTGAAGGAGCTCATCTGGGGAAGTACTACCACCATATCTATTACTGCCGCAAAACAGCGTTGCTGTGTTCCGGTTTCAAGGTGACATTATAGGCGCATGAGGCATTCCAACTTTTATATCTCGGATAGCAACGCATTTGCAAGGCCTCTGGTATTGCAGATGTCTAAAGGCAGCGGCGGTGACCACAAAACATCAGATGGGCCATTTTTTTAAGCATGTGGAATCATCTAATGACTTTTTCGGCTCTGGTCGGAGCGGAAGGGAGTGACAGCCTCTTACTGACTAAAACCCATCCGTGTTCCTAATTTGCGTTTCAAGACTGCAATGACTCTTTCTGATGATCAAACTCCGCAACCAAGAAAAGAGATAAGCTAACTTTAAAACCGTGACTTCTATGTCCGCGAAGACCAACTTTTATTTATATTTTTGCCCTACACTAGGAATTTCTCCTCTATTGTTTATGCGTTTAATGCGGACGAAGTCACAGGAAGAAGCTAGTTGCGCATAAACAAGATGGTTATTTATTCGTCTCGTTCAACTCCTACGCATAATGTAGGCGGATTATTCTTAAGACAAAGAACCACAAACTGAATGAAATACAAATACTAACTTATTCGCCAAATAGAACCGTCTATCTAATGTAAGAAAAACAAAGGAAAGGGAATATTTTATTAAGTTGTTCTTTAGACGGGCGATACTTTTATTGCAAAATGATATAAGGCTGGCTGGTTAGGTTGGTTAGGTTAGGTCGCTAGAGGTCTTGGGTTCGATTCCCAGGTCGAGCAAAAAGTTTTATTTGGTTTTACTATAAAATTCTCAGTTAAAGCTCGGTGTTGGGACTTATTCCCGGTTAATGGCAATAACAATTTAACATGGGACCTAAACATACCGACGATCTGTGAGTGTACATAACCCCTCCGGGAATACAGGCGTGATGTTATGTCTATCTTGGAGATTACTAAAGTTGGTGAAAGAAAATCTGAACAAGACTTAGAAATTAATAAAAGACTGATATTACCTATCCGCCTTGAGCAACCGTGGTGATCAACGCTCATGCCTCTATATGAGAAGAGGCCTTTGCCCTGCAGTGGGACAACAATAGGTATTATGTTATATTGTGGCAACAAATTGCAGGGAAAATATCGCCCGTCTAGGTACGACATTTGATTAACTTATGTAGGTTTAGAAATAAATGTCATTATTCGTAGCCATTTTCAACATTTTCAAGAATAAATATAAGGCTTTAATTATAGTATAACCTACACAAATTTCTCCCTTTTCGAAGTAATTGAAATCATTTTGGTTATTTAACGCGTAATAAATTTTAATCTATTCTAAGCATGAGTTTTATCTGTACCAGTTTTTACTGGATAGTAATATAATTTAGTAGTAGTAAAGCTCTTTGTGAAGAAATTCGTCTGGGGAAGTACTACGACCATACCTATTTCTGCCGCAAAGCAGCGTTGCTGTGTTCGGGTTTGTAGGGTATGGGTGCCGATGTAATTACAGACACGTGAGACATTTCAACTTTGTCTTTAGGATGGCAACGTATTTGCAAGGCCTCTGGTATGCAGATGTCTAAAGGCAACAGTGACTACTTAACATCAAGTGGGCCGTCGGCTTGTTTGCCATCCAATGATATAAAAAACTGCCCCGTTGGTCTCGTGGTCGCAAGTGCGACTGCTGTGCAAGGGGTCCCGGGTTCGATTCCCAGGTCGAGCAAAAAGTATTATTGGGATTTTCTATGAAATTCTCAGTAGCAGCTCGGAGTTTGGATATGTGCCCGGTTAATGGCAATAGGCTCGCCCCCTATTACATGGGACCTAAATATACCGGCGAACTGTGGGTGTACTTTGGTACACCTCTGCCTAACCCTTCGGGGAATACAGGCGTGATGGTGATGATGGATATAAAAAACTTTTTTTTTTGAGGTTGTGGATTAGCTGTTTTTCACAGTCTTGCAAAACTCAAATAAGGAATAACTCTAACTTTCCATCTTCACAACATAAATAAAAGTTTACGTAGAAAGGTGCTAAGCTCTAAGTTACAGTCTGAAATCTCACGGAGCAATAACAAAGGAATTAAAAATTTCTCCTCTCTCTAGGCAATAAGTTAGATGAAAGTTACAGATGGGGCCATATAAGAAGATTGCTTGGAGGATTCCTTTCTCACCGAGATTAGTATAGTGTGGAAGTAGTTTGAAATGGAATCTACATCTTTTCTTCTTTTATAATAGTAGTATTACGTTGAAAAGTTTATTTTTATAATACCTCTCAGCGAACTGCCCCGTTGGTCTCGTGGTCGCAAGTGCGACTGCTGTGCAAGGGGTCCCGGGTTCGATTCCCAGGTCGAGCAAAAAGTGTTATTGGGTTTTTCTATGAAATTCTCAGTAGCAGCTCGGAGTTTGGATTTGTGCCCGGTTAATGGCAATAGGCTCCCCCCTATTATATGGTACCTTAATATACCGGCGAACTGTGGGTGTACATTGGTACACCTCTGCCTAACCCTTCGGGGAATACAGGCGTGATGGTATGTATATATACTCTCAGCGATTTCCAAAGTTTGCGTTGCGACACCCTGGGGCTTCGTGTCTCAGAAAGCACGTAAAGCTTTTGGTTCCAGCAGTCATTCGTAGATCTTTGACAGTCGTTACGGATAATCAGCAGCCTGGAAATCCGACAACCAGTGTAACCACGAGATATCGTGTTGCCCAGTTACTGGGTTGTGGAGGTCAGATAGGCAGTCGATCCATGTAGAACACTGGTATTCAGCTGCATCCAGTTAGACTGGAAGCCGACCCCAACATAGTTGGAAAAAGGCTGAACAGACGATGATGACTTAATTTCGTAAATAATTTAAAAAGAACACCTAATTGTAACTAAATGTTAATTATCTCTGTAACCTGAAAGTTCTCAGTTATAAACCAACAAAATGGTGGAAACAACATGTAATTTTCGGCTTCATTAAGTGTCTAATTAACACTCTTCATAAATCCATTTAATTCACATGAAAAAACAGAGCGAATAGGCTTAAATAGAGGAAAATCCTAAGTAATAATACTATTAAGCTTAAACGAACCATTCCACTTGAAATTTTAGAGCAAAAACAAAACACTCACCGTAGTATTCGTAATCCTTTGAAGTCCAAAATTACTAAATGCGCTAAAAACATCTGTGACTTCGACATTGAACACGAGTTTTGAATATTCTGTATTCTTATTGTTGTCTGTGCATTTGATAGTCGTAAGATTCTCCTTCTCTCATTATGAATTTCTAACCTCTCCTATGTTAAAAATAATCTCTTAAAAGTCGCCTCTATTATTGCGTACAATGGAATCTAAAATCGTGCAATTCTACATAATAACTTACCACCTACTCCAAAATATAAACGAGAAAGTTTCTGAGGATGGATGGATGTTTGTGACTACACACGCTTAAACGGCTGATCAGAATTAGATGGAATTTGGCACACATATACCTAAGTACCTGTAATGTTTTAAAGAGGTAAAGTTTATTGGTTTGTAAGAGGTAATCTCAAAATGATGGTCCGATTATAAACATTCGTTCACTCATAAAAACCTACACTATTGTTACTTACTCACAATTAATCTGTTTTTGGTACACTTGATTTTTACTCGGACGAAGTCGCAGACAGAAGCTAGTTGTAACATATTTAAGCACGTGACTGTACTATAGTAACTACATTTCTGTTTTGTTAACTAAATAAACAACGTAACATCTCCCTCCACATTTCAAATTAACATTAATTAAATAATTGGATCGCAATTACCGCTTTCGAAAATAACCAAGCATTAATGTCTGAAACTCGAGCTGATGAATTCCTTTCTAATTAAAATTGAGCGTTCGGCTCAAGAATGTTAAGGAAACGCCTTTATTGGTTTTTGGATTGAAGATCTTGTTGTATAAATAATTATTTTTAATTACATTCGAGTAGTCTACACGAGTTGTAATAATTTAATTGGTAACAGGACACTTGCGTGAAAAATATTTCCGCGAAAAATAGTTGCAAGAGAGTTTGCAAAAGAAATTCGCGAACAACGGGAAAGAAATTGTACAAAATCACTGTGAAATATGAACAAATAAACAGTTATTCCATACAAAAGTACAATGAAATTGTATGAAGCAGCAGTCACGAGTACTATTTATAATACCAGATTATTATTGCCCCACTACTGGGCAAAAGCCTCGTCACACACAGAGAAGGCACTAGCATTAAATGGTTTTTAATGCTAGTGCCTTCTCTTACGCAAAGCTAATTGGCGATTTCATACATATTAATTATAAGTCTAGGTTCCCTCACGATATTTTCCTTCACCGCTATCAGCGATATCCAACACAAGACAATACATAATTATGAACTGGAAAAGTCACATTGGAACTTTCCGTAAAAGTCCGTTTAAAAGTCTTACTTACACTTACACAATTAAGGTTTTAATAACTTTATTGTATACTAGCTGTTGCCCACGACTTCGTTTGCGTTCCGTATTTTTAAGTTAATAGTGTTCATACTGTTTCTGTCTAACCCCTATGTGACATAGCGTGATGAATTGTACCTAAGATTACAACTCGGGTTACTGCTAACACAATGCCAAAAGTTTTGTTCAAATCGCTGCAGGAGTTAAAAAGTTATGCGCGTACATACAAACAAACAGACAAAAATTCTAAAAACCATTTTTTTGGGTACAGTATAATGTATTTAACATGCGAGAAATACTCTTTATAAAAAATATTGAATGTACAGAATTGGCCTCGTTACGATTTTATAATATGTATATATACACTATTATACATCTAGTCATCTACCTATTCCTTAACAATGCATGTTCTTCAAAATACTTTTTAATTAATCTTGTAAACTATGGTTGAACACTCCAACATTACCGCAAATTCAGTAAACAGCTGCAAACATGCTGGTGCCGCCTCCTATGCAGATTGCGTTCGAACTCGGCTCGTACTACCAACCTACTTGTACTTTGGCAAGAGCTGAATTGTGGGCCACAAGTGGGGAAACTCATATACATAAGCTGTTTAAAACTAATTATACGTATGTACTTAATTTTGAAGGTACGGTTTCGAAGGTGACGGCAGACAGCGGACGGCAATGTCAGTGCCGTCCAATCACGAACCGCAACGGCATTACTGAAGGATTTATTGTGAATTGTTTATTATAATTTTAATAGCTCAATAATAAGGTTAGTTCTGCCAAACTGAGCCAGCCACTTACAATTTTTATTACGTCAACCTAATTTTAGTAAAATGTGTTCCATTACTAACTATACCTAAGTACATCTGTCAGACTTAATTTCGTATTAAGAAAATCTAAATCTGTTTTTAATGTGTGATTTACACGATGAAAGTATGATATACGATGATATAGACTTTTACCATAGATTTAGTACCTAAAAGATTTTAGACACAAGTGCATAACATTTTCGACGGTTTTAAAAATCAAAATCAGCTGTTTCATACAGTTTGACTGTGTATATACGTTTGTATGGAACAGCTTATATTACCACTGAGACCATGTTCTAAATCCACGGTAAAGTTTGTATCACAACATCCCTTCCACCGAACTCACGTTATCGTCAATTTAAAAAAAGAAAACAATAATTAACATTGTCATGAACCTCACATCCACTCAACATTTTATTTCCAAATCTAAATAAAAATGAACAGTAAAGGTCACATCACACATATCAATCCCGCGACCACCTTTTCCAAATACTAATTTAATTTTAAAAAATCTGTGGACATATTAAATTGAAAAAACTGCCCTTCATCAGTTGGGCCCTTTCCTGTAACAAATTAGACCTGTGACACAATTTATTCAAACAATACGGATTTTAGGGTTCCTTGCTTAAAAGGCCTTTTTAATGATGGTTAATCATCAGTCCAAGATAAACTTAGAAAGCACATATGAATTGAAAAAGTCACATTGGTACTTGCCCGGTTTCGAACCCGCAACCTCATGCATGAGAGACATCGGTGAAGGCAAACATCGTGAGGAAACCTGGACTTGTAATTAATAAGTATACCATCACGCCTGTATTCCCCGAAGGGTTAGGCAGAGGTGTACCAATGTACACCCACGGTTCGCCGGTATATTTAGGTCCCATGTAATAGGGGGCGAGCCTTTTTTTTTTTTTTTTTTTTTTATAGACGGGAAATCATCAAATAACTTCCCCCGCCCTGGGCGGGGCGGGAGGGAGTGTCAGACTTTTACTGACTAAAACCCGTCTATGTTCCTTCATGTGCCCTTTGCGTTCCGGGGGCGCGGTATCTCTTTCGAACAACCCGCAGCCCCGGCAGGCATCGGCCCTCAGTGGCCCCATCCAATTTTGCTGACATCTCTTTGAGGCGCGCGTGGAACACGAACGCGCCGTCGACACGGTCTGTCGCTAGTGAACGTACGGACGGTGAGCTACCCATTGCTCACCGTCCACAGACCCGCGTCTACGGTGGCCGGGAGTCGTCACGTGGCTCCCGACGCCCGGATCGTCTACCGCGGCGGCCGCTGGGACGGGGGACCCTCCTTTCCCTCTCCCGTCCCGCCGCCTCCTTCTCTAGCATTACAGCTTCGCAGAAGGAGGCGACTGCTTCCCATTCCCAGGGGGCGAGCCTATTGCCATTAAACGGGCACAAATCCAAACTCCGAGCTGTTGTTGTAATTAATATAAGTCTCAAATCGCCAATCCGCCTTGAGCAAGCGTGGTGATCAATGCTCGTGCCTTCTCTGTATGAGAAGAGGCCTTTGCCCTGCAGTGGGACAGTAATAGGTTGGTATTATTTATTTTATTTTAATCATCAGTAGTAGTAGAGCTTTTTGTGAAAAAACTCGGCCGGGTACCAACTATTTCTGCCGCAAAGCAGCGTTGCTGTGTTCCGGTTTGATGAGAGTGAGTGCTGGTGTAATTACAGGCCCATGAGACATTTCAACTTCGCATTTGCAAAGCTTCTGGTATTGCAGATGTCTATAGTAAGCCCCCACCCCCGGCCATGGGTAGAGGTAGAACACCGCGGTGGTTTTAGCCGGTAAGAGTCGCTTCCTCCGTCACCTCCTTGACGGAGGAAGTCCAAGAGGATTTCAACAGCGCACAAAAAAAGATGTCTATAGGTAGCGGTGACCACTTAACATCAGGTCGGCCCGACGGCCCACCTGATGTTAAGTGGTCACCGCTTTTTTATTCCATTGTATGGCAAACAAGCCGACGCTTGTTTGCCATACAATGGAATAAATAAAAAACTAAAACCCGACTACAAAAAATTCACGTTCTAAAAAGTATGAAACAAGAAAACATTCTCATCTGAAAGCCGTGGTCGTATGCCACTTTACCCTAAACTTTAGTGCTAAAGATTCATGTTCTATAACTACATACATACAGTTTTACCTGAATTAGGTGGCATACGACCACGGCTTTCAGATGAGAATGTTTTCTTGTTTCATACTTTTTAGAACGTGAATTTTTTGTAGTCGGGTTTTAGTTTTTTAAACTTCTTTTTTATTTAAAATATTTTGGGGTTTAAATTTAGACATTTATATGCGTAATATTATTGGAACTGCAACATATATACACAATATATGAAATAATAATCTATTAAGTCTCCCAAACGAAATATTGGTTAGTTAGATAGGTTTATGATGCGTTCTAAAGGGTGCTATGTACAATTTACTTATATAATATATATATATATATATATATATATATTTGAAATGTGCTAATTAAGCCCTTTAGTTTGATATGCAACACGACCATATTTGGAAGAAAAAATTTTTTTTTTCACATCTTCTTGAGCCCCAGAGGGCGCCACATACAATTTATTGCAACATAATGTAGCCTATAACCAGCGGACGATCAAGACGCTTCTAATGACACCTCATTTGTCAATTTACGTTAGACGGTTTAGAAGTTATGAGGGAACAGATGAACATCCATACATACATACATACATACATACATACATACATACATACATACATACATACATACATACATACATACATACATACATACCGGTCAACCTCATAACCCTCCTTTTTGCTTCGCCGTAGTCGGGTAAAAAATAAAAACTTCTTCCGTTCTGGGCGGAGCGGAATGGAATGCCAGAGTCTTACTGACTAAAACCCATCCGTGTTCCTCCTAACGCCCTTTGCGTTCCAGGTCCGCGGTGCCTCTTTCGAGTAAATTCCGCACATTCCATCATATTAAATTGCATTTTCGTAGATTTTAAATTGATTCTAGCTTTTGTCCTTCCTTTGTCGTAACGTGTTATAATATAGCCTATCCTATACTATTCCTCATGAATCTGCTATCATATCCCGAAAGATTTTTTCCAATTTGACTGGCAGTTCCAGAGATAAGCGCGTTTAGACAAACACAAAAATAAATAAAATCTCTTTAGCTTTAATATATTAATATAGATACAAAAATTACACGGAACCCACAGTCTCACAAGCCAATACCTGCGACTCTCACTTGGCTGTTTATTTTCACATTCATACCCGTTCTGTTTATTTTTAATTTATTTTTTTCCTTTCATAATACCCTATATTGAGATAGGACGCAGCTGCCAGACGATGTTGGTTTATATTCATGGTTGTGTTTTCAAAGCATATTATGTAGACGTATTGTTATTTTTCAAGTACATAAGCCGCCATCTTTATAAAAAAACTAGGGAACTGCCCACAACTTTGCCCGCGTGGATTATTTCTTCTGCCATAAGTTACGTCTTCGGTTAATGCTCCGCTCCCGTAGATTGTAGCGTGATGTTATATAGCCTATGTTACTCAGGAATAATGTAGCTATCTATTGGTGTTTTTTTTTTTAAATTGGTGTAGTAGTTTGGGAGCTTATTCGCTACAAACAAACAAAAAAAATCTTACCTCTTTTATAATATTAGTATACATGTAGGTGCCGGGGCTGCGGGTTGTTCGAAAGAGATACCGCGCCCCCGGAACGCAAAGGGCACATGAAGGAACATAGACGGGTTTTAGTCAGTAAAAGTCTGACACTCTCTCCCGCCCCGCCCAGGGCGGGGGAAGTTATTTGATAATTTCCCGTCTATAAAAAAAAAAAAAAAGTATACATGTAGGTAGGTACAAAATAATAACATAGTCATTAAGTTTAAAGAATAGGAATTAATATTATGCCAGAAGGCGTAAGCGAGAAAGGGCTGCTGACTAAGAAAACATAATAATAATACCCAAGATTAATATAAATAGCTAACTATTAGATTAAATTAACTTGCAGTGGGACAATAATAGGCTGGTATTATTATTATTTATTTATATTAATGCTCCTAGCCGAGGTTGGTCTGTGGATGGGTGACCATTTACCATAGCGAGTTTCCTACGTGCCTCGGAAAGCACGTAAAGCCGTTGGTCCCGGCTGTCATTTGTAGATCTTTGACAGTCGTTACTGTTAGTCAGAAGCCAGAAAGTCTGACAACCAGTCTTACCAAGAGTATCGTATTACCCATTATTGGGCTGTGGAGGTCTGATAGGCAGTCGCTCCATGTAAAATACTGATATTCAGCTGCATCAAGTTCGACTGGGAGCCGACCCCAACATAGTTGGGAAAAGGCTAGGCAGATGATGATTTATATTAATGCTCCTGACTGGTAGATTGTGGCTCCGTGGCTTCTTCGAAAGCCTTTTATTAGGTCATCCAAATGCGCCTTTTTTTAAGGATAGGCAGGCTGATCATAGCGCACTATTATCTAAACCATGACCAACCACTGTAACCTATGTTTCACAAAGAAATATTTCTGATTCTGATTCTGATTCTGATTCTGAATCATTAATGACTTTTTCCGTTCTAGGTTGTGCGGAAAGGAGTGTTAGACTCTTACTGACTAAAACCCATCCGTGTTCCTCCTAATGTGAAAAAAAGCGTCCTGGGTTTCTATCATACAACGTTTTATTTGAAGGCCGCTGTTTTCATAACAGGAGCCCAAAATAAAGACACATTTTAATTTCACTTTTTTTTGTTAATCCTTATCCTCGCCTTAACTTTTTATACGCCTAACGCGTTGTTATTCTCTGGCGTATATACGGTTTGATGTACTTATAATCTCTAGAGAATGGATACATTTTCATCTGAGCGTGGGGTACTTAGAGAGATGAAATTCAAGCAGTCCCACTTTTGTGAAAAGGTAGTCAAATATAACGCGTTAAGTTTTTGTCGCAGTTACGAATTTGTTACTTTATTTGTAGACTAGCGAGCTGCCCGCGACTTCGTCAGCGTAGCTTCACCCACGTTAAGTTATGTTTGTGGTTACTGCTCCGCTCCTGTGGGGCGTAGCGTGATGTTATATAACCTTTGTTACTCAGGAATAATATAGCTATCTTTTGGTGTTTTTTTTTAACATAAAAGTGGGGTAAAAAATTGTCCTATGGATTCATCATCCAAGAAAGAGATGGATGGATGGATTAAGTTAGGTGAATATTGGTGAATTGTACGCAACAAGGAGTCTCTAGTACGAGTCTCAAAACGCGCGCAATACGCGCGAATAAAACGCGTGTCGAGGGTCAATTTACGCGCGTAAATCGCGTAATCCTCCAGGGTAAGTGCGTGTATCAAGGAAAATTAGTACGTTCTTTCTGGACGCAACAATCGCGCGTAATACGCATCAGAGTCGCGGTGAATTCGCCCTTGCTGGACAAGTTCTTAAATAAAGGGAAGTGGCCTCAAATCTTAATCTAATCTATTAGTTTCAGTCACAAATCTGTTGATAGCACGGATAGATTTAATTGTTGAAGTACGAAACAAGAATCATAAAGTTTATTATTTGCGATGACTGCAGCATCTCCAATCCTAACAACATCCAAAAATAATACAAATAGTAATGAAAAATATTCCTTATGTTTTTCCCTTTTCTTTTTGTTTGTGATTTTCTATGTCGATATGTTTAAATAACGCTGTAGGTATACCCACTCGAAACACTTCATTTCGCGAATTATTTACCACTAATTTAATTAAATGTGATCCCTTTAGTACTTGTAAAGCCTCTAGTCTTTTGACGTTCAAAACCGCCTTTTAATTATCTAATAAATATTCTGACTTTGACTTTTGACTTTGACTCTGACTCTCACTTTGACTTTTGACTTTGACTGTGAGCCAGTAACTGCGGCCACGCGCCAAGTAATCGTATTATTACTGAACACTCCCAAGAGACAAACCCTACTTTACTTTAGGTACTGGAAATGTGCGAAATAATATACCGCTAAACCATCTGTCTTTATTAACTTCTATTTTGCAAAAAGCTCGGGTTGGAAAGTTACCTTTATCTACGTTGTGTTAAGTGAGCGATAGACGTACATACAAATAAGTACTTAAAACTCAACGATCCTTTTAGTCCATATTTCACCTGAAATGTTCGCGTACTTAAGGTTGCTTTTCGAGAGTGTCACACTATAAAATTCAAAACTCCAGGCTGCTACCTACTAAGAAATTCGTAATGGAAAAACCCAATGACACTTTTTGCCCGACCTTAGAATCGAACCCAGGACTACATGTGCATTATTCGGGCTTGCGTTTACGTAACCAATGGGCGTACAACAACATACCTAAACGTGCACAAGTGTGTGCGCAAACACAAGTGCGCTCCCTTTTCCCTCACTGTCATAGTCTGATGGGACGCGAATCCGATACAACCGGGAGAGATCAGGCTCAGCACCAACGGCTTTTTTAGGCACAGTGGTGTAAAACCATCAACTTCCTGACCCGGGCTGCTACTGAGACACTCCTAATAGAAAAACCCAATAACACTTTTTGCTCGACCTAGGAATCAAACCCCACGCTCAAACGTCGCGCTTTTGAGCACGAATTCAACGGAGCTCCAACTACATAACTAAATTCAATATTACATCTCTCATCTCAACAATATCCCAAAATCAGCAGAAAAAGATAAAGACAAAAGATAAACGGTAATAAAAGAAGAATTCGCACAACTATTTTTCTTTTATCCCCAAATGAGTCAAGTATTGCTTAAGTTAACAAAGTAAGGAGGGACTTACTTATTGTACTTGTTCATAACTTGGAAAATATACTGTGGTATCTGTATGAATACTTTTTGAAAAATAGGCAGCTAAGAATAGGATAGAACAGAAAAAAAAAACAATAAAATAATTTAAACAAATAATAAAACACACAAAACTATATTGTTTGAAACATTTGGGTTTTTTTTTTAATTTTGAGCTGTTGCAAAATCGGAACAATATTCGCGCAGGAGATGTAAAACCGCTGACTGTAGCTGCAACAGCAAAGTATTTGCCATGCGAGTTTAGACTTTCAATCGTGTGCGGTAAAATATTTTTTGCAATGACTAAAAAAAAAGGTGACGGTTCACAGGCGGCGAGCTGGCAGTTAACCGTTGGATTTTGAGACGATCCTGCTGGGTCGTTGCCTTGTAAGTTCTTTTATTATTAATTCGTGTTTAGAACAGATCCACTAGCATAGTTACCTCCTTGAATTTGACAAGTAAGCAAAACGGCATCTTGTATTCATATATTTTAGGTTAACTGCCTCGTTGGCCTAGTGGTCCTGAACACGACTGCTACGCTAGAGGTCCTGAATTCCGCTTCCCGAAGAGGCCCGATTCCCAGGTCGAGCAAAAAGTGTTATTGGGTTTTTCTATGAAATTCTCAGTAGCAGCTCGGAGTTTGGATTTGTGCCCGGTAAATGACAATAGGCTTGCCCCCTATTACATGGGACCTAAATATACCGGCGAACTGTGGGTGCACATTGGTACACCTCTGGAATACAGGCGTGATGGTATATAATTTTTTATATTTTTATCTTTTATTCGTAAGGCTCATATTTACATTTGATTAAAGTTCTATGAGTATTTTTAAACACAAATAGGCATCATAGCCACATCAAATAACACCACTACTATCTACTAAAGATAGAAACACCTTACCGCTATCGTATAAAGTTGTGTACAAGACATCTACATTCTGTGGCAGCAGGCAGGTTAAGTTTTCGCGATAAAAGGCTCTGTTTCCCTCCCAAGCGGTTAGTGTTTCCTCGCTGAACCTCTTACGGCACTTACGCACTAAAGCTGTGTACACAGAAGAGTGATTTCGATCAAAATCGAAGGTTTTATAATGGTAATTTTTTTGGGAATGAATTTGATAGTTGAAATTCGACGTTATTGAGTTTTCTACTTACCAATATTTTAATGTGTATCCGTGGTTAAAAGTTTTGGTACTGATTGACACGTTAGCCTTGTGGTGCTAAACACGATTGCTACGCTAGAGATCTTGGGTTCGATTCCCATATCGAGCAAAAAGTTGTAATTGGAGTTTTCTATGAAACTCTCAGTAGCAGCTTGGAGCTTGTGCCCGGTTAATGACAGTAGCCTCGCCCTCTATTATATGGGACCTAAACATACTGGCGAACTGTGGGTGTACATTTGGTGCACCTCTGCGTAACCTTTCGGGGAATACGGGCGTGATGGTATGGTATTATAAATTAAATTTACGGCCGGTTTTGTGTATGTAGCAAAAACGGCTAATTAATATTTACAATTCATTAATTCAGGGAAAATAATATATATTTACAATAATTAAGCTTTCTGGTTTGGGTTTACAATTATTTCGAAAGAATACTTTTATATTTTACAGTGTGCTGATGAAAACAAAAATATTTCGTTCTTTATCGGGATAGCATACACGTTACAAAATTTATTAAAAAAAAAAAAAATTTTTGATAGAATACAATTCTAACCTCTGTCTAACCCTTCGAGTTAGACAGAGGTGTACTAACGTACACCCACAGATCGCCGGTGTGTTTAGGTCTCATAAAAATCAAATGCAATTCAAATTGAATTCCGTCAGACTATTTAGATGAACCTAAAGTGGATGGTGTATCCAAGCCCTTAGTAACAAGCACATACATAATATATTTATCTGGAGTATAAGCAGCTACTTAAGAACCACTTAGGTACTAAGCTACTCCTATAGTTAAGATAAAACGTGCTTAAAAATAGTGCGTAATGTAGTTTTGTTAATTTAATGAAGTATTTTAGCAAGTTTTTTATAGACTTACAAAAGCATCTGCTTTTTTAAACTTATTTTAGGTGAGATGCAAGGTATCCTCCAAAAATTAACTCCTAAAAATTAAATTATTTCCATACCATCACCGCCTGTATTCCCCGAAGGGTTAGGCAGAGGTGCACCAATTTAGGTACACCCACAGTTCGCCGGTATATTTAGGTCCCATGTAATAGGGGGCGAGCCTATTGCCATTAACCGGGCACAAATCCAAACTCCGGGCTGCTACTAAGAAATTCCTAATGGAAGAACCCAATAACACTTTTGGCCCGACCTGGGAATCGAACTCGGGACCCTTTGCTCGGCAGTCGCGCTTGCGACCACGAGACCAACGGGGCAGTCACTAAACTAAACTAAACTACAAACTAGTAAACTATTTCTTCATCATAATATCAACCGAATGACGTCCACTGCTGGATATAGGCCTCCTCTAAAGATAGCCACAATGACCGGTCCTGCGCTGCCCACATCCAGCGATTTCGATTTTGAAAGTAACCTAATTACAAATATTAATTAGTATTTAAAAAATGGTACTAAGATATTAGGTTGCGTATGCAAAGGGCCTAAACGGAGCCCTACAGCTCTCGCCCATCTGTCTATCACAAAGCTGTACCTACCTATCTTTTAAATCATAAAAGGTAATAAAAACGTAAGGAAATAAGTAGACATTTTCACAGCAAGTATGATTGCTAAGAATGCTGTAACAAAAGAAAAAGTTTAAAAATAAAATTAAAGGAAAAATAATGTCGTGTTTTCCGGATTTTTGCTTGATTTTAATAATGTACGGTAGTACGAAATCATTCCATATCATTGTACCATACCATTGTACTAATGTTTATTTTATTATGTATTCTCAAAGTATGTACCTAGAATATCTCGGACGCTAAGGCTCTTCCAGAATTACACTAATAAATTACATATCATGGAAATTATTATTTTTAATATCATCATCATCTTCCTGCCCTTATTCCATTTTACTTGGGGTCGGCGCAACATGTTTTCTTCTTTCATTTTTAATATAAAAAAACCTTAAAATAAAATGAATATTTGAGATTTCAATCGCTTTATTTGATGGCGTAGTATCACGTCAAAGCTACGCAGTTGCTACGCATTTGCTACGGCGTAGCGTCGCTATGAGTACTCGGGTGAATCGATTTTGGTTGTTGAAACATCTCGACATTAATTACTAATGATGTTACTCTTGGGTCGAGTGATATTATAAATGCGATAGTGATTCTGTTTGTTTGTTTGTTACATTATCACGCCAAAACTACCAAACCGATCGTAATGTTTGACGAAGAGACATCTTTTTTTTTAAGACAGGAAATCATCAAATAACTTCCCCCATCCTGGGCGGGGCGGAAGGGAGTGTCAGACCTTTACTGATTAAAACCCGTCTATGTTCCTTCATGTGCCCTTTGCGTTCCGGGGGCGCGGTATCTCTATCGAACAACCCGCAGCCCCGGCAGTGGCCCCTTCCAAGTTTGCTGACATCTCTTAGAGGCGCGCGTGGAACACGAACGCGCCGCCGACACGGTCTGTCGTTAGTTAGTCAACGTACGGACGGTGAGCTACCCATTACTCACCGTCCACAGACCCGCGTCTACGGTGGCCGGGAGTCTTCTCGTGGCTACCGCGGCGGCCACTGGGACGGGGGACTCTCCTTTCCACGAAGAGATATCTTGAGATTCGGATTAAGGGGCTATGCGACCACAGGACACCGTAAAACACATTTTTTTTCGTCACATTGTCTAGCGTATTGTTAAATATTACAAGCCTAAAAAAATGTATCTATATTTCCAAAGGTTCAAAGTAAAGAATTATCTATAAATATTTGGTGAAAATAAAACAGTTACATGGTAAAAAAATTGCAAGGTATTATAAATTATTAGATGTTCTTTAGAGCATCCGCCCACGTCCGATTTTTTGTAGGACCGACAATCGGACCGATCAATAGATCCATAGTTTCGTGGGACCAACTTATTGTAGGACGTCGGTACCTATAAGAATCCAAAACGTTCTATTCTCCCCGACAAAAAATCGGTCACCGATTTTCATGTTGGACACATAAAGCAGTCAAATCACCATCTGATATTATTAGCCCTTTTTATATTTTTTAAGAAATATTAGTATTTTGTTTATCCGATTCTAAAACCTCAAGGGACTCATTCGATTGCCAAATGCGATTCGTCTCGTCGCGTCCCGATGTTTCCTGCCGGATGTTTATTTCACTCGATATGATCGATTCTTGTCGTTTCCACTCGATTTCATAGGGAGAAAGCTTCATGTTACTTCGTACAGTTGAATATAAAGTGTAGATGGTAAATATGAATCAATATTTATGTGATTTACAGACAGATATGTTACGTTTTTATGTATGAACTTGCTTTTGCCCGCGGCTTCGCTCGCGTATCCGTTATTGTATCCCCATGGGAGTTGAATTTATCAAAATCCTATTTAAACGGACGTCTTCATCATAGTACTCCAATTTTTAATTTCAGTTAAATCAGTCGAAAATCAAACTTTCTTCCCCTATTTTATCCCCTTGGGGGTAGAATTGATCAAAATCCTTTCTTAGCGGATGCCTACGTCATAACATCTACCTGCATGCCAAATTTCAGCCCGATCCGTGCAGTGGTTTTGGCTGTGCGTTGATAGATCACTATGTCAGTCAGTCAGTCAGTCAGTTACCTTTGAGTTATATATATTTAGATTATGTTGTTATCTACATTAGGCATGAATATGTTGTTGTTAATTACAACTGCCTCGTTAGCCTCACTAGGCTAACCTCGAACCCGAAGTTGAACTCTAAGTTGCGATTAGGACCACTGTCCTAATCGCAACTGCTACGCTAAAGGTCTTGGGTTCGATTCCCAGGTCGAGCAAAAAGTGCTATTGGGTTTTTCTATGAAATTCTCAGTAGCAGCTCGGTTAGGATTTGTACCCGGTAAATGGCAATAGGCTGGCCCCTATTACAAGGGACCTAAATATTCTGGAGAACTATAGGTGTACATTGGTACACCTCTGCCTAACCCTTCGAGAAATACAGGTGTGATGGTATATTAGGTTATGTAGTAACTACAAACCCACATTGGTGTAGGTGCAATCGCTTCTGATGAAATCATGATACTGGGTTTGATTCCCACGTCGGGCAGTGGTATTGCGTATAAACTAACATTTCAATCAGTCAGACCTAGTATCTATAGGCCATAAATTTTGTTTCATACAGGAATTAAACCCGCGCCGCGCAGCTCAGCAGTCGATCACTCAATCACTGCGCCATCCGTGCCTTCAAACCCCTATATAATACAATATCAAGTACAAAAAATAACCATTTCAGAATGATAAATAGGAAATCCTACCTAATCATATATCGTACATAGAGGTAGGTATGTTGGTTAGATCTCATCAAAAACACGTCGTCGACGGAAATTGAGCCAGAGCCGATAGCGAAATTCGACTTCCTTATAAACCCGTAAATATTATGTTTGTATTGATATGAGAATTAAGGAAAATTGAAGAATAATATGAGGAAGAATCTGTAGGTATTGATTCTTCATAAAGATTGGTGAATACTTCATATTGTATTAGATAAAAAGGGACGAAATATTGATAGTTTGTTGTTGCTCATATCATATCGGGCGCTTCGTGCCCTAACAGCTGCACGCAGGAAGATTTTAATGGCTGCCACCGACAACGCATTCAAAGTGGTCAAATTCTGCGCCGCAATAATCGTGATATGTTAATAGTTTGTCATGGAAGAAGTTTATTTATTTACTAGCTTTTGACCTCATTCGACTAAATATTGGTTACGGCAGACGCAGGTGAAGTCGTGAAATAACAAGTAGCCTGTCCTTTCTTGGGATTCAAACTTACCCTATATCTTTCATTACAATCAGTTCAGGGATTTAGTTATGAAAACGTTACTGACAGACAGGCATACAGATAGATAGATAGAGGTACTTTGTCATTGTCATTTATAATATTAGTATGGGTTTGGGATCCCCAACGAAAGATATACACAAATCATGACATATTTTTCTAACTTAAACTAAAGACTGACTTATAACGTTATTTTGTAACGTAGGTATTATTCGCGGCGAGTACTCTACTCGACTGTTTTTTCCCTTTCCCTTTCGGGCACTGCCCGAATAGTAACTACATTCAAAACAAACGGTACAAGTCAATCTCCAACTTAAGAAACAGGGGGCAGACAGAACAAGCACAACTTCAGTGAATAGAGTCGCCATCTACCTAGTTTACTGAACGGCTCTAAGAAAAATTTACATCGAGGTAAATAGTCTAACAGTTCGACCACCGCCTAGCAAATCGCCGGTCGTGTTGGGCCGCCAAAGACAGCCTCAATTTTTGTGAATCTTCAAATACATTTTTGAATCCTAGAAGATTTCCAAACAATTTTAAAGACCTTACCTATTGCTTCCTATTTAGCCTTAGTTCATGTTGCGATATGTAGATGGCGTTACGAATCTGCATACTTCAAAATGACACAAGAGGGCTCTCTTCTCTTACTCTTTGGTAAGAAGTTTAAAAGAATGTTCTATTGTTTGAAGTCTACTTTCTTATGGTCTCTGGTTAAATAATTTCAAAAGTCAAACGTTTTCAGTGTTTTTTTCTGTTACTTATTTGCTATTAACAATAAAATTAGATATTGTTTTTACTGTCCAAAATATTTGCTGAATCGCTTTGAAGTTTTTTGTAACTTCAAATCGATAACGAAATGATCAAAAGGTTTCTAGACGTGAGTGATCCTAAAAGTTTTAATTTAACTTTTAATCTCAGAAATGGCTGCATGTTCTGTGCTTTCTTTGGTGCTGTAAGTATCGTATTTCTTGTTTTTTCTTTATCAAATTTTCTCGACGAGGTTTTTTTAACCTCGAACTTAAGACCTTGTAACTACGGATCAACGGCGAAAATACGTAAAGCCGTTGGTCCTGAGGTTGATCTCTCCACGGTCGTGTCGGATTAAGCGCGAAACACACGGCGGGGCACAATTTAACCGCGAACGATAGTGCAAAAGGAATCCCATACTACCAAAACACATAAAGAGAAAATATCTGTGAGGTATATTCTGTAAGGTACAGCCGCGAGCGTCGACAGTCAGGCGCGGTCTTATTTGCTTCGCGGTCAAAAAGATTGCCCCAACCCCAAGTCTTCTGCAAAGCGCGGTCCATCGGACAATGGGAGTGAGGGAAGTGGGAATGCACCTGTGTTTGGGCGCAATATCTCCTGCGTACTTGACTAGTCTTCAATGAGATTGGCCGCCATAGCCAAAATCGGTCTGAAGAATATTATCAATAGATAAAATTCACGTTACTGCCTCGTTACCCTAGTGCCTAAGCGCGAATGCTACGCTAGAGGTCTTGGGTTCGATTCCCAGGTCGAGCAAAAAGTGTTATTGGGTTTCTCTATGAAATTTTCAGCAGCAGCTCGTAGTTTGGGTTTATGCCCGGTTATTGGCAATAGGCTCGCTCCCTATTACATGGGACCTAAAAACATACCGGCGAACTGTGGGTGTACTTTGGTACACCTCTGCCTAACCCTTCGGAGAATACAGGTTTTATTGATGGTATGTATGTAAAATTCACGTTATTTTTGTTTGTTCCAGCTGTTATGGTGCACAGACGTGTTGTTCGATGAGCGGTACAAACTAATTTCCATGGTAAACAAGGCGCGCTATAAATTGTTGTACACTGTGGTGTCCTGTTTGTACTTCACTTGTTCACTTGCAATGTTTATACAAATTTTTAGAAGTTAGATTTGGTTGTTTTATTTATTTATTTATATTCTCGATATAAGCCATGATGGCTGGCAGCTTATTTGGGTATCATCATCATCATATCAGCCTCCCCCAAAGAGCGCCTACCACCCCGGTTGGCATAATTAAGAGCTTTTGCTTGTGTAAATTTTCTAACATACGTACGTATATAAATAATCTCACGCTTTTTCCCATGGGAGCAGGCAGAAACCACGAAACGCCACCAGCTACGATCCTTACATACTCCTTTCGCCTCGTCCACATTCGTACAAGCACGGTTACGAGTACTGCGCACCTGACCTTTCTGAGTAAATTTTCTTAAGAATCTCCAATTCTTTTTTTAATAAAGTATAGCCCTATGGCTTAGGATTTTTGCCCGTTTGGTGGCAATATGCTCGCCCACTATTATATGGTACCTAAACATACCGGCGAACTGCGAGTGTTTATAGGTACACCTCTGCCTAACTCTTCGGGGAATACAGGCGATGGTATTTATGTATGTAGCTTCTTTATCATATCAGCCAAATGGCGCTCTCTGCTGGACATAGGCATGCCCTAGAGATAGCCACAATTACCGGTCCTGCAATGCCCGCAACCAACGAGGCGGACCGAACTGATTCTAAATAATATTAGTGAAAGATTATTCAAAATCCGACCAGTAGATCCGAAGATTGGCGCGTTCAAAAAAAAAGCAACTCTGCAGCTTTATTTATTAGGTACTTACTAGCAACTTTTATAATATTAGTTTAGAGATCACTCATAATTTAGTTATTTATGTCGTGAAGTAGACGAATTTTGCCAACATTTAGAAGCAATATTTTATGAATTTTCTATTATATCACTTTGATTGTTGAAGGTTAGTCAATGTTTCTAGCACAAACCGATTTTCGATACGACTTGAAGCTATACAAGCACGTAATAAGAACACAATTGATATATTTTAATATTTTATTCAACTTAATTATTAGGTCTTGAAAAACCCCCAGTTTCTCCGTCTTCGGGTAACAAATTATATTTTTTTAACATACTACATACACATAATTAGAAAATTCCTAAAATTTTTCATCACAGAATCAATTTTTATCTCAATAATAAAAAAAAAACATGTTTTAGTTTAATCCTAGCCCGAAAATTTGGCAATCACAACATATTGCTAGAAAAATGAACATTTTTATGATATTATGAACTTTATTTACCTATCAATAAGGCTTTATTTGCATTAGATTATTTTCTAACTTATGTTGTATAATAAAAGTAGGGTTATACACTAAATATTTACAGTAATACAATCTTTGATATAGCTTTATTTTTAATGTTGTTGATATTGTTGGCGCGATGCAACGGTTTTTTTCGACCAATCAGATTGAAGCAAGCCGTTGTATGTTGTTAACTTACATTCTATTTTCAAATCTAATGTATATGTGCATATGAACAGGTTCCGTTCTGGCAAAATAAACCAACCCACATGTAAAATTGTATTTTATTCACACTTATCCTATTAATTTTCTTGCACGGCCGTAGGCTTTGTGTTTATGATTAACGAAATAAGAGTCTAGTAAAATTGCATTATTTCTGTTAAACCTAAAATCCTCTATTTATGCATTTACTGGCGGACTGCTGCGGCTCTGGTGCAGTACGGGAGTGTCACGTCGGGATGCGCGGATAATCCGCGTGCCAGTCTACACGCGGATGATCCGCGCATCCGGACGGTCCGCGTGCCGGACTACATGCGGATGGTTAGTCTTTCCTCATGCAATAAAGCTACTGTGAAACTGCAGTCACACAAACACATAATATGTAGATAAACTCTTAAACGATTTGGGGGACACATATCATTACGCCTGTATTCCCAAAGGGTTAGGCAAAGGTGTACCAATGTACACCCACAGTTCGCTGGTACGTTTAGGTCCCATGTAATAGGGAGCGAAATTGTTGGCATTAACGATTTCGGGTTTTATTTTTAGAGATGGGTAAGCTCTTGACTCTAGGTCAGAGGTGATAAAGACAAAGTCGACGATGGAGTGAGCTTACCCAGAAGAAGCCTGGTCACTCTAACTTTGAAGAGATTAGGGATGAATGCATTCAGAAATACAGACGCAGGTAGAGAGTTCCACTCCTTAGCAGTGCGCAGTATAAAAGGGATATAGTAGATCTCTCGCTTTCATGGGATACACAATATTAGCAAGGCTCTTAATTTTGGAAATAATTGCCCCATTCAGACACACTGTGTATATAAAGCAAAAAGAAAACCATTTACTTTCCTAAACTAAGTAATAACTTTAATCATAATAGTTTTTATATCAGCTTATATCACTCCACTGAAATGTTAACACTCCCTTTACGAGTCGGCTCAAACGAGGCATCAATGTACCCGAACAGTTCTCATTTACTAATCAATAATGAATTAAAACACTTCACAAATAGAGTCGAAAATTCTGTGCAAGTAATCAGTCCAGCATTTATTAACTTGTTTACGCAATTTTGAACTTTATCTGTGTAGCTTTTTAGTTCAGTATCGTCGAAAGTTCAACACTAAAATCGCACCAACACATCACAACTTAGTCACCAACGTCGCACTTTTCATCCAACTTATGTTTTTTCACACTTGGCGATTCTGAACCGTCATACAATATAATTTCTTCTGTAGAGAAACTCACTCGTTTTCTCTTCAACGCTTTCGGGTTTCTTTCGTACTCCGAACTCATGCTTCGGGAGGATTCGTCGCTAGAAATGCCGTTGGTAGCATTTCGGATAATGAGTAGGTCCTTTTCAATTTCGGTGAGTTCTCTCGGCTTGGGCGGTCGTCCTATGGGACGTTTCGGCTTGTTCTTTGTAGAAGGAGATTCTTCCGCAGGTTTCCGTTTCTTGTATGTCCGCTTGCCTGGTAGTTTTGCCTGTTTCTTTAACTGAGATTCGTCCTGGAAATTAAATTTTAAAGTATTAGTAAGTACGATACAGTTGGCGCAGCAGCTGAGCGATTGGTTGCTGCGTCGAGCACAGATTAAAGAAGACATTCTGTGCCGAGTTCAAATGAATTGAAATAAGGTTCATAAACTGAGGCGCGTACGTGTGTTAGTCACTGAATAAAAAGATTTACAAAAACTCTTAAACGCTTAAACCGATTCTGATAAAAAAAAGTGTGTTCGCGTGTAAGCCTGGATCATTTAGATTCACAATTGGACTCAGCAGGTAGCACTGCAAGCCAACGTTCGGATGGGACAAGGTCTGTCGGGTCAGTCGTTTTTACCTCCATGGCTGGTGTCCAAGAAGATAATATGCCAAAATAAACTGAAAGATTACTAGGTGTTACCTGTTTAGGTTTGGCTCCAATATACCCGGAGCATCGCTTAGCTCCGCACATGCAACGCTTCTTCTCAATGCCGGCGCACTCCAAGTTGTAGTTGAATGTCACTTCACTGTTCTATAAAATAGTTAAAAAAACAACTTTTATCTATACTAATATTATAAAGAGCAAAGTTTTTTTGTTTGTTTGTTTGCACCGAATAGACTCTGAAACTACTGGACCGATTTTAGCCATTTTTCACCAATAGATAGCTAGCTGTAGCCCGCGACTTCGTTTGCGTTGTGGTTATAAAACATAACAATGTTCTTTATTAAAATAAATAACATTTCTAAAATATAAAAGTAGCCTAAGATACTCCTTATAACATTAGCTATCTGCGAGTGAAAGTCCCGTCAAATTCAGTCAAGCAGTTTCAGAGACTTGCCGGAACAGACAAACGGACAAAAATAAAAAAGAACGATTTTTTTATGTAAGTACTGTAAGTACATACTTTCATATGCATTTAGGCCATTGGCACACTGCCCCGCATCACGAAGCGTGGCGCGTGAGTGCGTGTTCTCACGTTGTTTGCAAGTATCTGCGTTTGTATAGAAAACACGCGTGGTCCAACACACTGGTCACGCATTCACGCGCAGTGTTGCAGATCACCAGAGTTTCGTCGCCGCGCACCACGGAGCGTAGCGCGGGGCAGTGTGCGAATCACCTTAGTAATAAGCTGTTAATTTGACATTACAAACAGACGCTTCTATTTTATTTATTTGTATAGATTAAAGGTGACTTACAGCTGGTATGTCGAACAAGGCGAAGAGTCCTACTCGGACGTCGCCTAGCACTGTCCATTTCTGAGTCTCGCAGTTTGGCTCGCAGCAATGATTCATAAACCTGCAATAAACCATACATTTATTTTATAAAATACAATTACTTATATCGAAAACAATATAGAACTAAATTCTGTAGTTCTGCAGTTGTATGTTGTTTAAAACTGTTTCTAGACCCCCAAGAGATGACATTTTTCGTCGGTTACTAAAAAATAAGTCAGTTGTTCCATGCCATAAAATATATTGAAAATGTGCGGAACTGCTGTTTTTTTTTTAAATAACTGTAAATATAAAATATAAATACAAAAAATCAAATTACATTGCATGCAAGTTTTAATTACGAAATCTCTACAATCCGTTTAAAAAAGAAGTACATTAATAATCTCACATGGGTGTATACTGGTACACCTCTGCCTAACTCTTCGAGGAATACAGGCGTGATGGTACGTTAATAATCTTACCTCGCAAGATTCCCCTTAGGTCCAGCGTCGATCATCCTCTCCTTGTCCAGGGTCAGGAAGTAGAAGTTCTCGTCTCGTATCTCGTGCTTCCTGCGCATGCGCCGACGGAACTCCTCCTCGTCTATCAACTCGCCTACGTACTCTATCACGAATTGTCCTGCAAATAGAAAGAAAGGAGTTTTAGTTTCAGATGTTTCTATATTAATGTGGTCATGGAGATTTTTTTTGTTTCTTTTTATAGGATATGATAAAAGGAATACTATCTGCAAATAATATACATACTATCACGCCTGTATTCCCTGTATTTCCTGTATTAAGGTTAGGCAGAGGTATTCCAATGGTACACCCACAGTTCGCCGGTATGTTTAGGTCCCATGTCCTATGAAGAAGGCGAGCTTACTGCTACTAACCGGGCACAATTAAATCCTAACTTTGATCTGCTACTGACAATTTCATAAAGGAAAACCCAATAACACTGATCGACTTGGGATACGAACCCAAGACCTCTAGCGTAGCAGTCGCGCTTAGGACCACTACACTACCGAGGCAGTCTAGGAACCATCGCTAGAAAACCTGCTTCTAAATATACATAAGAAACCGCATTTAAATCGGTTCACACGTTTAAGAGCTACGATACGACAGACACACAGACACGTCAAACTAATAACACCCCCGCTCTTAGTGTCAGACTTTTACTGACTAAAAACCATCCATGTTTCTTCTTGTGCCCTTTGCGTTCCGGGGGCGCGGTATATCTTTCGAACAACCCACAGCCCCGGCGTGATGGTCTGTATGTGTGTTTATCAACCTGTGGGGCTCATACCTGCTTTAATAACCTCCAAAGTCTTGAGTCCCCATCCCCTGCTGGGTGTCCTGTAGGGCACCAGTTTGGGGTACAGGCGCTTCTCAAACGCGCGGTTGTTGCAGCGGTCGCCCGCCCGGCAGGTCGGCCCGCATTCTGTTAGTAACATCCTGCGAAAAATATGGTTGGTTTAAGTATAATGAGGATCTATATTCCTGTATGACTATTGTTTGCCCTAAGGGCGGGATGTAGCTGATCAGTTTAATTATTTATGACCTGTATTATGTACAAACCTATGATGCGCTATAAAGATATAGAAGTTGAAGTTGATCTATCGCGTCACATGTGAACTACAACGCACGTATCATGGCATATATCTAAACAAAATTCTGACAACAACCATTGGGCAGTAGCACACCAGACAAAATATTTATTTGATCAGAGGATCCTACCCTTTCAATACAAGGTGTTGATTTGCATCCTCGTCAAATTCAAGGAGTTAACTATGCTCGTGATTCTTAACACGAATCAATAATAAAATAAATTGGTTTTGTTTATATTTTTGGTGTGATTTTCGAATTCAAACTAGCCATCTTGCCAAAGGGTTTAGGCGCTATGCACACATTGATATAGCCGCGCGACAACTCTGCCTACCGCATACGCAACTGGGCGATTCTGATTTTTGCAAGAGGTGTATTCTGGAATACTGTTATTTGATAGTTACAACCTAAAAAAGAAGTATTTATTAAATATTGACCAGGTATCGTAATTATATTTGATTACTTGACGATGATTATTTGACGAGGATGCAAATCAACACCTTGTAGAGGATGACGAACTTTAACCCTGTTTCGCGTACCTCTAACTAATGTTTCGGTAATTATCATATTCACAACGCGCCGCATGAGGGTAGACAATACGAAACTTTTAACAATTAATTACCTTCATAAATTCACAATGATCCTAGCAGGTAGCGTTCTGTGGTTTTTGCGTAGTTTATGTACGTATGTTAGTTTAGTAATTAATAGTGTCTACCCATTTCTCAGTCAACATACCTATTAAGGCACTGCGAGTAAGCCCCACAAGGGTCCTCATCGTTAGGGTTACACTCGCACTGCGTGAGCGAACTCTCCGGGTCCTCCAGCCTCCGGCCACAGAGGGACCCGCACGGTTTGTTCACCTTCAACTTGACGTAGTGAGGAGGGAGGAGAGACGACGCTATGTCCAGAGATTCTTCCTCATTTGGTTGGGCACCTGAAACAATTATATGATCAATCAAATATTGCTTTTACGCCAAGTTGGCCAAATTGCCCTTAGGCCAAGCCGCTGAACTATACGATAATTTACTGTTTATTTAAAAAAAGCATTTGTTGGAGTATTAAATGATTTTTTCCAATCATCCTTTTTTCGAAATGGAACAATGATGGCATTAAAGGTCAGTATATTAAATGAACCAGCTATGATCGAGAACTTTGTGCAGTAGTGATTGGTAATGAACTAAAACTCATCGGAAATAAAAATGAAAATTGTAGTATTGCGTGGAAGAACAAATGTCGCACAGTAAAGGTTCGAGCACGTTATGCCCCGTCAACAGTGTGCTAGGTACGCATTTTGCGCTGCGATGCGCTGCGGGCCGCTCCGCCCTGCTGCGGCGGCATATTGTGCTCGAACCTTAGCAAGACACAAGCACGCAATTTTGAACTCTATTTAATTCATTTTCAATGAAAACTGTTAGAGTACATTGCTGCTGCGTCTATGCCGCCTCTAATAGGTCAGAATACGGTCCCGGGTGTACACACAAAAAATGTATAAAGTACCGTGAAAACACAGAGTATGAACACGCTTTTTAGACACGGTATGAACAATTTCCGTGGATGGGCCAACATAAAAAGTAATGCATTGCGTGTATAAAAGTAAAAAATATAGCGCACGCTACATTAAAAATATTTTATGTTTTCCATGAGTACCATAGAAGTAATTTAATAATTAAACACTTACCTTTCAATATTTCGCAAGCTCTCTGTGCGTGTTCCATCGCTGTTTGGAAAGCTGCGTCTATTTTAGACTTCTGACTGGATACGCGGCCTGAATCCCCTGAGAACAAAGTATTATTATGAAGAACTAGTTTTGGTAATTTTAGGTCATTATTTTCATATCAATATAATCTCAGTCAGTCAAACATTGCCGGGTTTACCGGGGCTGTGGGTTGTTCGAAAGAGATACCGCGCCCCCGGAGCGCAAGGGGCACAAGAAAGAACATGGATGGGTTTTAGTCAGTAAAAGTCTGACACTCCCTCCCGCCCCGCCCAGGGCGGGGAAGTCATTTGATGATTTCCCAGGGATAAAAAAATGCCAGTCAAACATGCCTCTAATTTACCTACATTTTTCGTCATTATTTGTCGCAAACTTAAGATTGCTTATGCGCTGGCATCCCAGATACACAGTATTTTTTTTTCATGTTAAAGTACTCAAAAAATACATAAAACCATCTCACCTTCTTGGAACGGGAACACTCGTCCTCTATTGACCCAGTAGTGATCGTATTGTCCAAAGAAACGAACCACAAACTCTCCTAAATTATGCTTTGATGTCATTATATTCTCTGGGATCTCGGAAGGATGCAGTATTATGCCGGGCCACCATCTGTGGGATAAATACAAATCATTTATTTCATTTGGACTATTAATTAAACGTCATTTACACGGGAAAAAAAAATCAAGTTACCCCTTCTTAAAGGAAGTTTAGTGGTTGGATTGGTTTGATGGATGATTTGGTTGCTAGAAGAATGGGCAAGAAACTCCATAATATATCATATATTGTATATTCAGTGTTACTTTTCATTCACCTGCCATATTTCAGAGGCGAAAATATTCAGAATTATAAAACAAAAACAGCTGTTCCCTACAAAAACGATAAAAATGTACGAAACAATAGTTTTTTTTTTTCATATATCTGGGTTGCTCCTGTAGCAAAAGTTGTTCGTACTCATTAGTACTTTTACTGAAATATAGCAGGTGAATAAAAAGTTACCTTGTATACTTAGTGCTTTTTTTAAAGAATTTGTGTCTTGTAATTTAGTTGATATTGAAAGTAAATTACCTGTAATGTCCGAGCTTAACCCACACCATCTCTCCATACAGAGGTAGTCGCCCGGTTTCACAATCTTCACACATGTAACTACCTGGGAACAAACAAAATTATCTATACTATCTATAGCACATACCATCACGCCTGTATTCACAAAAGGCTTAGGCAGAGGTGTACCAATGTACACCCACAGTTCGCCGGTATAAATATACCGGCGAACTGTGGGTGTACATCCCCACCAGATAGGTCCCAGGTATCCCATAGGGGGCAATAGACTCGCCCCCTATGGGACATGGGACCTAAATAGGTCCCATGTCCCATAGGGGGCGAGTCTATTGCCATTAACCGGGCACAAATCCTAACTCCGAGCTGCTACTGAGAATTTTATAGAAAAACCCAATAACATTTCGCTGCTCGACCCAAGACTTCTAACGTACCTAGCAGTCGCGCTTAGGACCACTAGGTTAACGAGGCAGTTCGAGGTGTCTTACTATCTATACTAATATTATAAAGGTCAACAGATTTTTTGTTCCTTCAACGCGCTGATCTCTAGAGCTACCGGTCGTGTCGTGTTGTCACACGGGAGCGGAGCAGCCGTGCGATTCTCTAATATATTTCAACGCTGCGATCGACGTCAAGCTCGTCGACGACACTACTGTCAAATCAACTTTACGCACAATGGATAGAGTTGATTTTACCGAAGTTTCGTCAACCAGCTCGACGTCGAGCGCAGCGTTGAAATATGTTAGAGAATCGCACGGCAGTAACCAAAGACGTTAAAAGACAAGAGAAAAAAAAAACACGGGGCCGAATACGCGGGGAGAATTTAGTATGTAATAAAATTCAAAACTAAACAACAAAACGAGTCGAAACGGGTATTCTCAATTTAAAAATCGAATTTCGATATTTACACCGCGCATTCATATACCCCATGTTAATTAGGGTTTTTTTTTTTAAAGACGGGAAATCATCAAATACCTTCCCCCGCCCTGGGCGGGGCGGGAGAGAGTGTCAGACTTTTACTGACTAAAACCCGTCTATGTTCCTTCATGTGCCCTTTACGTTCCGGGGGCGCGGTATCTCTTTCGAACAACCCGCAGCCCCGGCAGGCATCGGCCCTCAGTGGCCCCATCCAAGTTTGCTGACATGAACACGAACGCGCCGTCGACACGGTCTGTCGTTATTTAATGAACGTACGGAAGGTGAGCTACCCATTGCACACCGTCCACAGACCCGATATTAATTAGGGATAACGTATCATTCTAATGGTGAAAGAATTTTTGAAATAGGTCTAGTGGTTTTTGAGATTATTCGTTACATACATGCAAATCTTTCCTCTTTATAATATTAGTATGCATTTACTCCGCGCGTTCATGCTAAGCCGTCTATGTTCAATTTAAATACAATTGTGTATGTATAATGTATGTGTGTAGAGTCGACGGGCGGCGCGGGCGGCGGTCGGCCGGTTGTAAACGTCCCGGTTGCACGAGGTCAAGGATTTTATTCCCGTTCATGACATAATCGCGTATGTGAAACGTTTTGTTGGGACTAAAAAGCGTGTTCTATATTTTTTGTTTTGTTAACTTTGAATGTTTACTCGTGGTAATATGGTGTGCAAGTGTGCACATATCAAAATGATGATTACGATGCGTACATATTAATTAAATTATCTTCATTTAAATAAAATTCTCGTGTCACAATATTACTTGCCATACTCCTTCGAAACGGCTTGACTGATTTTTATGAAATTTGATATGTATATTCGGTAGTTCTGAGAATCGGTGGTAATATATTTTTTACACCAAAAAAAAACCCTAGAAATCATTTTGATCGCTAAACAGCGTTTGTTGGGTCAGATAGTCCCTACATAGTATATTTTTTTTACTAATTTACATTATGACGAAAAGCTAAAGAGTTAGTTTAAACACGCTAAAATAAGGAACTACAGGTCCGATTAAAAAAAAAAGTATTATAGCCCGTTTATCGAGAAACAGGCCGTTTATAGGTTAACATCACACTACGACTCACGGGAGCGGAGCAATAACCAAAGATATAACTTTAATAGCAAATGATTTGCTGTATCGGAACGGTGCTGTTATAATGAGCAATGACCTTTGTGCGCCTATTCTAATCTCTATGACTTTTAATGTTCTATTGAAAGTCATAGAGGTTAGAATAAACGCACACTAAACATTTTAATATGGAAACACTTATAATACCCATGATTTATATTACCCAAGCTGACGGCCCACCTGATATTAAGTAGTCACCGCTGCTTATAGACATTTGCAATACCAAAGGCCTTGCAAATGCATTGCTATCCCAGAGACAAAGTTTAAATGTTTCGTGTGCCTGTAATTACACTATCTCCCATACCCTTTCAAACCGAAACACAGCAACGCTGCTTTGCGGCAGAAATATGTAGGGGAATAGTACTTCCTTGGACGAGCTCCTTCACAAAGAGGTCTACTGCTACCCTACTGCAATGTGACTACATCTTTCAATGGCGGATGTTTTTTCCAAAATTCCGACAAGATTCGAGTTGTATAGAGTCCACTGCTTTGACACAATCTATTACGTTTAAACAAAATCAAGAACTTACCTTCAGGTGGGTTGATATTGAGGCACTCAGCGTGGAAGGAGGTAGGGCAGTATTCGCAGCATATCAGTGAACCGCCTAGTGCGCATATAAAACACCAGCCTGTATTCACGTGAGTCGGGACTTTGCCGGCCCTGTGGATGTGAAAAAAAAAAACTGTAAAAAAGAAAAGTATTATCTAGGCCGATTCCGGACACGGAGGCTAATTTTAATGCAGACTAGCCAAGTCGCAGGAGATATTATAGTGCAGAAGTGTGTGTGTAAAGGCAGGTGCACTCTTCCCTAACTCTCAAAGTCTGATGGGACGGCAATCCGACACAAACGGGGATAAAAAAATGTACAATTTTGTATAATGGTATTTAGGGTATACACATAACTTTTCAAAACGTTGCCCTGATCTAGAAATTACTTCTGTGGCTTTATAAACAAATAAACTCACATACACAAATAATCAGGCTCGGAACAACTACCCTTGCGCCATACAAATATTTGTTTCGTTCAGGAATCGAACCCGAGACACGCAGCGCAACAACCAATCACTCAGCCACTGCGCCAACCGTGCCGTCAAGCTACTAACATCAGAAATACATAAAACACAAAAATACCCACTCACTTGTGTTCAAGATGCCTTGGACATATAATATGCGACGCCGTCAAAATAAGCGTGCCCGCCGGGAGACATTTTGTGAACGAGTGATACGTAGCTGGACACCGCACACATCTCGCCAACTTGTCCCCACTAAACCTAGTGTTACACCCTCGAGGGTCATCACACACACATGTATGACAAACGTGTCT
Source organism: Caradrina clavipalpis (assembly GCA_932526535.1). Lineage (NCBI taxonomy): Eukaryota > Metazoa > Arthropoda > Insecta > Lepidoptera > Noctuidae > Caradrina > Caradrina clavipalpis. The sequence continues at coordinate 9,878,415 of OW052110.1, forward strand.
CGGACACGACAGAGCCTCAAAATACTCATTAATCTTCTTATTAGTCTTCGAAGGCTCTCCACCGTTGAACTGTGTCTGAGGCCAGTGATCCAAACACTTCAAATGATAGTACTTATGACAATGCGCTACGTTACATTTTTGCCGCAACGTCGAATCGTCGGTCGATACAGCAGATTTGCATACAAAACATAACGGTATATCGTACTTCTGACAATCCTTACATTTGAAATTCGAATAATCGATTTCGGTCGAACGCCGAGGTTTTAATTTGACGTCGATTATCTCGCATTTGCCTGGTACTGTCTCGCTCCAATCGCAACCGTCGTCGCTCGAATAAGAATCGTAATCGTATTTTTCGGTTTCGTTTTCTAGTAGTTCTTTCATTTTTGCTTCTAGTTGAGCTTCTAGAGTTCCTGCGTCGACTGTGTGCGATTCTGTCTCGAGTATCTCATCGATTGATGCGTTTTCTTCGGAGACATCTTGGGATTTCTCGTCTTGACTGTCAAATTCATCGGAGTTTTTGGATTTTCGTACTAGCCTTTTCTTTCTCTTTCTGCCTCTTGACGGGACTGGGGTTTCTACTTCTACATCTTCCTTGTTAACACAGTCAAAGTGAAACATTCCATTGCAGCCTTTACATTTGACTAATTGGCCTGCCATTTCACATATTTCACAAACTTTTTCTCTAATTAGACCTTTGAACACGTTTGGTTTTGGTTGTGCTAATTGTGCGAAATACTTTTCTACTTCATCAATGTTATTGACTTTGCATGTCGGTTCATCCTCTCCTACATCATCGCCCACTGCGTTTTTAGGCTTAAATATCGCGAAAACCTCAAGTTCTTCTTCAATATCTGAATATTCTTCATTGTAATACGGTTTTATTATTTTTCTTTTAGGTTTATCTTTTGGTATGACATCCTCGACAATTTCTTTCCTCTCTTCTTTTTCCAATGCCTTCTCATTTTTGATCTTTCTTCTTACTTTTTTAGGTTGTTGTATGGCATCTTTAAGGCCTTTTACCAACCCAGATTGTTCTATATCATCATTTTTCTTAATTTCAGATTTAGTGCTCTCTTCATACAACCAAGTTTGGTACAAATACGCAATGATTTCATCTTGAGATAATTCTGGGTGTTCGTCTATCAAGGAGTCTTGTCTTAGTTCTAAATATTTGACAAATTCAGGATCATCTTGTGCATTTTCGACCTTTTTCATAGGAAATTTCTTTTTTCGTTTTGTAACAGATATTTCACTGTCTCCTGAATTTATAGATATTGTGTCAGCTTCTTCTTCTTTCATTTTAATGTCTTCTTTGAAACCATTTTCTGTTTTGGCTTTTGAGCGCAGTTTGCACCGAATAAGTGGTGCCTCACTATCTTCAGAGTCTATAGAATCTGCGTCATAATCATCACTGAAGTTAGTCTTCTCAGATCCTTGGGGAAAAGTCACTTGAGTTGCGTTTGAAGGATCTATTGGCGATACATCTTTACTTTTTTCACTATTTTCTGCTTTTACCTCATCAGTGGTTGTCAAAGTTTCTTCTTTATCATCTTTTGTAACTACACTTACTTCTTTATTTTCTTGAGTGTCAGTATGTGTAGACCCTAGTGCAATTTCTGTTTCATTAATTTGAAATGTATCCTGTATTGTAGAAGATGTTTGACTTATTTCAGATTTAACATCGTCGAGTAATTCATAGGCCGGTGACGGCACTTCGTCGGACACATCATCTGAATACTTATCTATTTCTTCATTGATTTCTGAATAACTGTCGACTTCGGTATGTATTATTTTTCTTTTCTGTCTCGTTTTTCTATGTAAAAATTTGTGCATCATATTTTTATTTAGACTCAGTTTCTTTTTATGAAAATTCCTTTGTTTTGAGTGTTCCGTTTCTCTGGATTTCTTTATCTGTACAGGTTTTACATTCAGTCCTTTCACTAAATTTAATTCCCGTAGATCGTCGCTTTTCTTATCATCAGACTTTGAGTTTTCTTCGTAAAGCCATGTCTTATACAAATAAGTTACAATTTCGTCTTGAGACAACAGAGGATTTTCATCCATTATAGCATCTTGTCGCAATTCTAAATATTTAACAAATTCCACATTTTCTAAAGGATCTTCTAGTTTCTTATCTTGTTTTGACCGCAGTTTACGTTTGCTTTCAGATTTGGTAGACGTCACACTGTCTTCTGAATGATTAGAAATCGTATCCGAATCTATGTCACCATTTGTATGGCTGTCCTCATTACAAAAGCCATTTTCTTTAATCATTTCAGGCATAAAACAATTAGGGATATGCACCTCTTTTGTGGTATTCATATCAATCTCTTTGACATTTATGTGATCATTCATAGGTCGATTATTTATAATACTTTTAACAAAATCACCATTTGAGAATCCATCCCTACCATTATTAATAGAGAAAGGATTTTTATTTTCCTTTAGCGAAAAATCAAATCGCTTAGGATTCTCTACCTCACTATGTTTTATAACATTATAACTATTACTAATTAGTCCATCTTCTAAACTATCTGTCACATTTTCTAGAACAGTGTCCAAATTGTCTTCTAAACCAGCTTCTTTACATAACTTAGAAGGAACATCGTTAGTTATTTCATTATTAAAATTATCACTACTAACACTGCTGTCAATTTCAATAATAACATTCTTCTTAACAATCAGCTCTGGTATTGAATCTTCATAAATATTCTGTGGAGTAAGGGGTGTAATGGAAGTGCCACTTAAACTACAGTTATCTTCATTCCGACTGTCTGTTTCATATTCAGGTTTATAAACACTGTCATCATCAACAGACATGCTCGGCTCAGTACTGGCAACTGAATCGTCATTGATCATTTCGTCCTGTAAACCGGCCCTAACATTTTCTAGATCATCTTTAGTGTTGATTTCTGCAGTTTCTTGACTATCTTCATCATATGAATCTTCATAAACTGGGCTTATCGTTCGATCTCTGGTACTCACAGTATCTTGACTTACGGAAGTCTCTTCTTCAAAACTTTTATCAAAAGACACTTTTCCTGAATGTTTTTTTCTGATTGTGTTATTGTTGCCGGACGTTGCTGTACTTACGACACTACTGTCTTGACTATTTTCATCCATAGTCTCGTTTTCAGAGTAATCAGATGTTACTTCCATTTTTGGTGTTTCTATTAGAGTCTCTGTTTTAATATCGTTATTGTTTACTGTTTCTTCGTATTTACCACTGTCTTGAGTGTCAGTACTGAGACTTTCAACTGTAGTTATAGTACCACTAGCTCCCTTAGAAAGAAAATTATTACAACTATCAGTATCTGTAGAATTTTGATCGGAATCTGTGACGTCTATATCATTTTTACTGTAATTGTGTTCACTTTGAAAATGCAATAAATTTTGAGATTCGGTCATGGATTTTCTTAAACTATACGGTTTATGTATACCTAGTTTAGACGAGCTTTTTTTTTTTTTTGCCCCGGTGGCTTTGGGTTTTTTTTGTTCCCCTTTTATTTGAGAAAGTTGGGGTTTAGTCTGGATTTTCTCTGGGGTTTTGGATTTGGCTTTCTGAAGCCACCTATCCATGTGGGACTGCCTTTGAATCTTGGTGATGCCGGTTTTAGCAGCCATGTTATCAAGGCAAGCTGTAACGACTTCAAACACATCCAACGACTTGTTCCTCGTCCTCTTTCTGGAACGTTCCGTACTGTCTGTTTTGTTGTCCTCTTCTGAGAACAGACTGTCATACAAACTCTCGCTCAAAGACACGTCACTGTCTGTCCTGCTGATTTTCCCGCTCTTTTGTTGTTTGGATTTGATTCTAGACTTTTCTAGCATCTCGTTGAAGACCTCTATCCTTAGCCTCTTTGGTTCTCTAAGCAGTATCTCTCCTTCTTTTACAGAGTTGAGCCATAAAGCTTGTTTCTTTTCAGAAATGAAGTATGCTGCATACAGTCGGGGGTCCCTTTTCTTATCCTATAAAAAGAGTTTTATATATGTTATTATTATTTATGTACATAAAGAAACTATATATAGGTACTTATCAGTTTTATATTAGGTCATATAAGAAAAAACATTATTTGAAACTTCAACTTTTATTTGTAATTTATTTTTTTCTTTATATTATCCAAAAAAAGATTGTATACTAAAGATAGGGACACCAAAATTCATTATTTAAATGTGGTGTCAAGGTTATAAAATTCTATGTGGTATTTCTAGGTGATATGACTATATCACCAACAAGGGTTCACGCGATAACCTAATGTGTGTTCACATCTGGCGCATGCGCCGTTCGCGAGCTGCTCGTGCGCTGCTCGCGTGCTGTTACTGCAATAGGGTAGTGTCCACTACCATCAATTGACATACTTTTTATGAACTGTCAAAATTCTCCCATAGATTTTGTATGGCAATAGGACGCTGTGACGTCACGTATCGGCCTACTAAATTGACTAACTATTGATTTTAAAGTAAGAAAAAAGGAATTTTACAGTAAATTGAAAATGAATCGGTTTTCATGGGTAAAATAAAAATGCTTTTTTTGAGAAGTGTGACTTGAAATTAGGTTAGTGGTGTCAACTACCCAATTGTTTAGTGCGCGTCTTTAGCGACACTCACGCGAGGTTTGCACAGAGGGCGCGCCCCTCGAGCATTTTGCGCGCACGCAACTAATCAGCCTCCGGTAATGACAAACGAACTAAGAAAGCCCTAGCGCAGGACGCGCCTTTTTTGCCCCGTTCAAGCACACGCAGGAACGGCACACGAATTCGAAGTGCTCATACACCAGATGTGGAGACACCCACGGTCAGAAAATAATAAAAAGCTTACCTCAGGTGTGAAATTCTCCCTTGTATTCTCAAACTCAAGTTGTCCGAGGTACTTCCGGAGCATAGTGTCAACGATCCAGCCGCGACGTCCATTGTCCCCGAAGAAAGTCACATGAATGACCTCACGTTCTATGCGGCCAAATACTGTGGAAAATAAAAATATAAAAAATATATTAATTTCTTTATATAAAAATTAGTTCCTTTTTTTTCTTCTTGTAATTTGCTGTTTGTAATAAAAGTGGATAATTTCTCTAGGCTCATGGAATATAGAAAAACAATCTTTACCATCACACCTGTATTCCCCGAAGGGTTAGGCAGAGGTGTACCAATATACAAAAACAATCTTTATTCATAATAATCCAGCCACAATACTTTTTGCAAAAAGAATGGATAGCATGAATATTGTTTTAGAACTGACTTCAATAAAGGTTTTTTTTTATTTAAAAATGATTCTATAAAACATAAAAAGACATTACTATAATATTATATTTAGTTACTAGAGCTCTATTGGCCCAGACAAAAAAAAACACATTATTTTTTAAGTTATTTTAAATGGAATGGAATGGGCAGAATTATATCAGACATATGCAATATACTAAGTAATAGGAATTTGGTTATCATACTATTATATAATACTTACATATAAAAATGTAAAGTTTATTTGTTCTGATTACAAAAATTGTTTTACTGATAAAAACCTACACTATTGCCAATTGTCATAGGCCATGTTTATAATAAACTAGACTTCTACATAAACAATGTTGTAAAAAAAAAGCAGTTTAGAACAAATAAATAACACATTATACATTGGCTATTTAGACCCATCAACACTACCAAAATATTATTTTCGCATGTGGTCTTTATAACCATACAAATAGGGGTGAGTATTGCTCAGCAGTGCCATGCAAATAATATTTAATTAAATAGCAGTAAGTGAATAAGTATTATGATAAGCAATTCTAATAATTGAAGCTAAGTGATAACATTTTACAGGGCTGTATATTATTACAAAAATAAAATAAATAATTTAAAAATAAGATAATAGTATTTAAATAAGATAATATTATTTAAAAAGGATAATAATATATTCAAAATAGTATGTTATAATTATTACAAAATAACAGTTAATTATGTTTTTAGAAGTAGTATTGTATTAACACAGATTTTATTTTTACTTTATGACAATACAATTTAATTATTCATGAAATACTATCCATATTCATATTCATTTATTTTGCGTACCATAATGTGCATAAAAGATGTTACAAAAAGCTTACAGCTAAGGTACAATTATGGACCCTGTTAGGGCACAGCTATCTACAGGAAGTTTAGATTAAATAACTGAATTTATATTTAAATATAACTGTTAAATATGCATAACATTCCTTATAAACAATGTATAACAAAATGTTTTAACAATCTATGAATAATTTAATTTAAGCAAATTTTAATTAAAATTATCTTTTAAAAACTAAAAAAGTTTTAAATATTTTAAAATACTTACACTTCTTTTTAACAAAAATCCCATTTGAGGGATCTCTAGTAACAATAGAAGGCCAGAATGGATAAGTTCCCATTCTTGCCCAAGCCAAGTCTCCAACTTGGTATTGACAATTGGCTTCCAATTCAAACAAATCACCCTTTCCCGGAGTTTTATTTTCCTTGGGTTCTTTCTTCTTTTTCTTACTGTCAAAATCCAGAGTCTTGACCACAGAAGAATTATTTATGAAGCCATTCTTCTTACCAGAACCCAAACTGTACCGTTCAGAGGAACGTTCCAGAATATTGTTTAAATGAGTACTGGAAGATTTCGTAGCACTTTTGACTGGTGAGAGCATGTTCTTAGACACTGAGTTCTCATCGGATTCCCTCGGTTGGATGAGGTCCGTTCTAACGTAAACTTTGGGGAATTTCTTGGCAGGAGAAGTGCTGGCCTTCTTCACTTCTTCAGTGCCAAAACGACTCAATGATATGTTTTCTTGGTAAATACTCTCAATTTGATTCTCCAGAAACGTTTCTACACCTGCTATTTTTGGCTGTTCAGATCTTAATGGAGAATTTGATGCGTGCATCTTGTATGCTGGTGATTGGGTCTTCACAGGTGACTTCTCTGCCCGAGGTGACTTTAGTTCTGCAGTCACTTTCTTGGTATCGGATTGATCAATTTCAGTCTTGAGCCGGCGAGCTCTGCCATATCGGCTGGTACTTGTGCAATCACCATTAGACACCGGGGAAGTCACTCTTGAAGTCAAACTAGTTTCAAGTTCACGTTCGATGAGTGACCTTTTCTTTGGTTTTGATTTGACTGCCTGAGGACTAGTAGATGCCTTCAAATCCTCAGAACTCATATTATCCTCAGCTTCATCCATTATGACGTCTTTCAATCAAACTAGACCTTTTTATAAGCGTCTGACGTAACAAAATTGAACATCGCAAGTATCGCCCCAAATCACAAATATTTTATTTTAATCCCATATTTATGAGAAAAATACAATGCGAAATGTGACGAGAAACCAATATTTACAGGTTAGAGCCGTCCCCGAGCGTTTCGCTTGGTTTTCTGAAACAAAAGAATCAAAATGAAGTTTCGTTTTTTTACTGAAATAGGTTAATTCAATATTTGAACACAATATCATGTTTTGTAAGTGAAATTGTAAAATTTTCTGAATTAAAACTTAAAATGTCGACTCACCTCGGCTTTATTCAGTTTAGACGCGTCAGTGATTGCAATTTGCACAAGACAAATCGTCAAATCGACGGTCTCCTTGGTGCATAATTGAGCCACAGTACATCGAAAACTTAAAATCCTTTTTTTCACAATGATGTTTCCAGATATAATGGTTCCAACACTAGTTTTAGGAAGGTTTTATAACACAGAAACAGGAATATTAACTATAATCGTCAGCGCTCAAATATCGTTCGAGCAAAGTCCTAATTTGTTACGAGAATGCACTCAGTAACACAGTCAAACACGCGCCATCATAATTCCATACATCGAAAAGAGCGGAACCAGCCCGTTGCTAGCATCGCTGCGATTTCCACAAACGTTATCACTAATTATCTCAAGAATAAAACTATAAACACTGATTAAAATGTATCTTATTTAGAATTATAAATGAAAATAAGTTCCGCCACAGAAATACCGACGCTCAGTACCGCGAAAATACATGAATATGTTATGATTGTGTGGGTAAGAATACAACGAGACATTTTGTATTAAATACACACACATGTATAAAGTTTCACACAGTTCAATGGCTTCGCTTATCACAAACTGTTTTACCGACGCTTTCAAAATAGTTCGTTTTTAGGGTTCCGCAAAAAAAAAACATACAGAAATTAATCATGTACTTCACGGTTAATTTCTGTACACATAATTTAATGTTGTTAAATTATTTTTAAAATTTAATCTAATATTTAAAATATGTTGGCAATTACGATGTCCAGCTTTAAATGACCATGGACGGCAACACTAATTGGTTGATCGAAGACTGCTTGTGTGTGTGCTTGTCTTATGAAATTATCAAAAACCTTGTTTCGTAAATACATTTTAATTTTCCATTTCACCATCATCATTTAAATGCTCATACGATTGGAGATGGCTCCGAGATAGAAACAAGAAGAAATCCGTCTCAGTATGAAATTACCTTTGGGGGCAGTCTTTCGGTAACAGGTGATTCTGAGAACCCCTTTTCGTGTATCTATATGGCTGGATGATCAGCACCTGCGCCGCTTTTGAAACCCTTTATACGTATCCATTTATTCACCACTGTCACCTGACAAAACAGTCTTACGATGACTATAAATAAAATTGTAATCTGCACAGTAATCAATTTATATTAAAAAAAAAAACAATCTGACTGACGTTTTAGGTGCAGCCGAAACTATTGGAAGTAGGAACGTGGAGATTTGCACAAGGCGCGGCGGTGTCCGAAGGCAAGCACTACGAAAATATTTTTAAAAATTGAACCCCTGATGTTCGATTATATGTTTTTTTTTTACATTATTGTTAAATCAATTTGAAATTTGACAGGACCTAAATAAATATTCAACTTGTTTTGTTTTTTTTGACGACCTTTTAAAAGGGACGGAAGTATTATTCCGTCGAAAGATAGTAACAAAGTTTGTTTTTATGCAGAAAAGGTCGCGGGCAAAATGTTAGTATTATTATATACTGAACCAAATCATTATCATTACCATTATTAACGAAACCGATTTTCAAAATCCTAATGTCACATTAAATGTCTATGATTTGATAACGGAAATGAAATAAAAAAGAAAAATGACACAATATTCATGATATCCTCAAAAATTACCTATGAAACAATAATAATGAAAAATGGAATAAATGTAACTCACAATCACAATATAATAATAATTAAATAAATAATCGACACCATAGGCAATCCATTATCAGCTGTTGAACATCACTTTTCACAACGTCACTGTGACTGTCAGAATAGCTGTCAGTCTAGCGTCACCATTAACGTCAAAACGTTGAAATAAGGGCTAAGGCTTCTGAAATTGCTCGACGAAATTGGTTTGATTAATAATTTCCTCAATATAACCTAATTAAATACAAAATGTCTGTAGCTAAAGTGACTAAAGAGAACAATAAGACCGAGCCCGTTGCGTACAGCGACGCTGCGCTACGAAACAATGCGGTGGTCGTCGAGTATTGCAGAACGTCCATGGCTGCATTGTCGGGTTCTACCGCAGGTAATTTATTATTCATTTCTTTACAGTTAATTGAATATGAATAGTAAAATGTACACTACTATACTTAATTTTTGTTTTTGTTTGGTAGTTTACTTTCTATATGTAACTGAAATTCCGTCTTTGTCTCTAGTCACGGCATAATTATTGCAATCGAAACTTGTTTTTGCTTTTCAAGAGCATGTATTAGAAGTTGTGTTAATTGCTTAAACAGGTGTATTTTATGAATAAATACTACTAACTAAATTAACGGTTTCATACGTCAAACATAAAAATAGTGTGCTTTCGGCCAATAAATATAAAGCACACTATTTTCAAGTGGATACAAAGCTATCAAATCTGTCTCTGAGATTATTAAATGCCTGTTATGAACTTATAGTATGATTATGCTATGTTTCTAAATGGCTTATGGTGAATGGTCACTAGAAGGAAAACCTGGGGATTTCCTATGTGAAAAAGGGTGAACCTACATGACTGACTGACTGACTGACCAATTTATTATATAAATGTAGATTTAGACATAGAGTTATACATGATGAATTAGCTCTATTCTTTTTTTTTATATTCATTTATCCATCTGTCATGACAGAGAGCAGCAATATGCTTATTAAGTTATCATTTATCAATAATTAATAATGCACAGAAATAGAGTTCAAATTTACATATTTTCATGCAATTTCATATTAATGAACCAAAACTGCACCACCATATTGTGATTCTCTTTTCAACCCTACTATAGTATGTGTAAGATACAATTTCCTCCTTTCCTAAGTCTCAGTAACAATATTCAACCTCTTCAATTCTCATTTCCAGGTGTCCTCGGCCTAACAGGTCTCTACGGATTTGCCTTCTACGTCTTTGCAGTTGTCAGCCTCTGGGTGATGTTCATGGTCAAGACGGGACCGAACTGGAGCAAATACTACGTATCACGTCAGAGCCTACTAACCAACGGATTTTTCGGAGCCCTATTCACTTATGTTTTATTCTGGACATTTATTTACGGAATGGTACATGTATATTAAGGTTAAGTAGACTAGGTTAATTTGTAAGCATATTTAGTTAAATTTGAGAATGAGTTGGTGTTAACTGCATTATGCAAGATATTTATGTTCAGAATATCTGTCCACTAATAAAAAGTGGAGAATTGTTTATTAATTTTCGGTGGGTTGTCTCAGGGACGGAGTTGTCATGATTGCCATGTTTTACAGAAAGTGAATTAACAACTACTGTTATGTAACTTAGTCAGACTCTGAATAAAGTAATATTTCATTCCAATATTCAATGTCTTTTAAATATCATTATCATGTTTGCATCCAATTTCCACCGAATAAGTGAGCCTATTGTCCTACTGCAGGGCAGGCCTCTTCTCATATTTTCACCAATTTTCACCAATTTTTATTTTCCAAAAATTTGGGCTACTTACTGGTAGGTTTTTGATCAGCCAATCAGGTCCATCAAAAACTTACCTCGGACCCCTAGCTCTGAGGATAAGGCTAACATGAGGTTTTAAAGTTATAGTGGAAGCATTTATCTCATTTAGACCATTTACAGGCACTTTTGAATTGTCAAGAATATAGAAAGTTGAGTTGCTCATTCCAAAATGTGGGTCTCTATGGAGAAGAACGAACAAAAAACTCCACAGTTCAATTATAAAAGGTCACACCTAATAGCCCCATGTAAGCAACTAATGGTCATTATGTCAGCACTGCTCCAAAATGGCATCCGGCAATGGCCCTGCAAAATCGTCATTTCATTAAAATCAGACTGTTTACTCCTACTGCACTCTTTATCAACGGAATGCAGGGGTGTGGCAAATCAACATGTGGGTTCTCTAATCCTAAGCATGGCTTCCAAAAGCCTGTAGCATTCTGATAAGGCTGCTAATCTTTTGGGATAACCAGGGCTGGTTGGAGTAAGACAACACAGACAGCCCGGCCAAACCAAACCATCTTGTCATGTCATATTTGATGCAATACTTGATTGATAGATATTCAATTCTATTCAGATGATTTAAAGTCCTAAATTGATTGGCAAATTATTTGCTATGTGTCGGGGCAGTGCTGATATAATGAGCTGTGATCCTAAAGCCTAGACTCCACCTAAGTGGAGATGTTTTGTAAACAGCCAATAGGATAATGTGTAGTGTTAAACCTAAGCGGTAAGGAAAATACTGGATACAGGCCGCTTCTAACCCATCATTTTGGAAATCACTGGGGGTGGCCTATGTCCAGCAGTGGATATTCTATAGCTTATATGGTGATGATGATGATGTGAGACGTGAAAATAACAGAAGATGTGTATGAGACATCTCATCTCTGCTTTGTTTGAGACCCGGCCTTACTCGAAGGTGAAAGATAACTTGGGTGTGGCAAGCGGGTCATTAAAGTATACTATATAATAGTTTATTAAGTTGTTTAAAATTTATATTGTATAAAATGTTGGTTTTAAGGTCAACGCTGGTGTTTTATTTAAAGTATGATTTATTTATTTGAATTGTAAGTTATTATAATTGTTTTCAGAAATAAAATGGTTACCTATAGTTCAATAAAAGGTTTTTTTTTTTTTAAGAATTACCGTGCAATGTTGCAAAAGTCATTTCAAATGCACATATTGCTTTGTGTGAAGCAAGGTTTAAGTTTGCATGCTGATCCCATACTTTGTAGGTTTTAGTGTACTCTAGGTTTTTATTTTACCACCAGGCGACACCTTTATGTGTTGCCTAAATACTGTTGGATTTTCAACCATAACTGCGCTTTAATAAGGCTTTATTTAGGTGTCGCTTAGTGGCGTTCAAAACGGGCATGTGTGTATTATTTATTATCTAACCGAAAAATAAAATAATCCGCAAAAAGAATTGCGTCTGCAACATCATAATTAATTTGATTCATTTCAAAATAAAAATTACACACATTACTTCTAAAATTTAAATAACACACAAAGTGTGTATTATTTAAAATTCAAATAAAACACAGTCAGACATACCATTGAAGTCGCCATAGCGAAAAATTGAAGTCATCCTCCCCACCTACCTCTTTATGACTGCGGTGTCAGCCATGTTTTATTTAAAACAACTTCATTGCAGGCCGCATTATCTAATCCTGTGCCCAACGCCCATAAAGTTATTCTTATTAGGCCTTGTCTACACTCAATGCGCGAATTCCCGAGCAAGTGACGACCTGTGGAGCTTCGCGTCTTCGAATTCCCGACTTCCCGGGCATAAATGTAGAGTCGACTTAATACATACAAGCTGATATAATAGCTTAGTAACTCAATAACGATGCTGCTTTAGTATCAGATTGACCCAGGCGTTCAGGCATGTTTCCGATTATCAATAACACTATTAGAACACAAACTAGTTACCTAACTAAATACGAGTTGTAGCAGGCCACTGGCGGCTACATCTCGTAAGGGGAAAATCGATACTATTAAATGCAACGGTTTTGAATATAACGCCATCTATAGGTACTTAAAGTATCAGAAAACTAATCGAACTTAGGAATACAGCTTCCATAATTAGAAATATTATTAAGGACACTACTGAATAACCCATTTATTAATAGAATCCTCAGGTTGTAGTAGATACCTAACTGTCACACGACTTAACGCATTACTCCAAGACGTTTTTCATGATTGCCATCGTACGTCAAAAGCTCTTCAAGCTATTTTCAGTGCTTTCTTTGAAATAGGGAAGCCCTAGATTTTGGTTACCGCCCCTGCGATTCTGGCGCCCCTGTCGTCAATTTTGTGAACTACAAACTTACTGACTGCGCTTGTGCTGTGCAGCGGACGGCGATTGGTTCATTTAAATTGTTTACTTTTTTTATTCGATTTAGGTACTAGGTTATAATTCAACCTGTCTATAAATAACTTGGACATACGAAACTTGAAGAGATTTATTTGACTACAGACAGATGGCGGCACTTACAGCTTATTAATCAAATCGTTCACCTATTTTTTCCTAATTCCTAGAATCAAATTGCTGTCGTTCGAGTGTCCATGGAGTTTCTTGCTCGTTCTTCTTCATAGAGACCTACGCTTTGGAACGAGCAACTAGCTTCAACTTTAAACTGTAACTTTTTGACATTTAAAAGGTGTCTGTAAATGGTTTAATTGAAAGAGATGCTTTTATTATTTTTTTACCGATGGGAAATCATCAAATGGCTGCCCCCGCCCTGAGCGGGACGGGAGGGAATGTCAGACGTTTACTGACTAAAACCCATCCATGTTCCTTCTTGTGCCTTTTGCGTTCCGGGGGCGCGGTATCTCTTTAGAACAACCCGCAGCCCCGGCAGGTATCGGCCCTTCGAAATAAATTCTTTGACTTTACCTCTATTCAGTCGTTTCGTCTCTTTCTCACATCGCTGTCGTCACGTAGTCGTACCCAATAAAAGTCTTCTAATAAAGTTTCACTAGAGTAGCCCCAAGCTATTAGTCGTCTATCAACTAGGCGATGGGTTCGTAATAGCGGACGCATTCTCCAGTTTATAACTTCGGCTACTGATTGAATTGGGGCGTGTACGAGATGGGGTAATGTTTTAGTTTTGTGGTCCGTTGTTCTTATTTTCAGTTGACTAATAAATAAATAAATAAACAAGCAGTACGCTATACTTGAAGAGCGACCTAGTGGTCAGTGTTTTATGTAAAACTGACTGTCAAATCCCAAATGATTATATTGGAATAGTTTTTTTATGGAACAATAAACTACTAAAATAAGGTTGGCCATGGATAAACCATTAAGATTTTCTTCAGTACCCTAAAACTAAAGCTTCGAAGATAAACTTTGAAATTCGTTCCCCGTTTTAAATTAAATTAAGATTAGAATTCAGGTACCCAGGTACCCGCTGAAAGAAATCAATTAAAACAAATGCCGTCAGCGAATTTTTCTCCCTACCCGCATAGCTGGTAATGTGGACTTAACAAGCGAACGAGAGCTGAGCAAATATTTGTGGCAGCACAGCAAATAATTGTCCACGAATTGTTCCCAAATGGACGTTTAAATTAATTGATTTTACAATTTACACGGTGGTGTTTATTTTCACAGTTTGTGGACCCTTCTTGATGAAAAGACAATTATTTTTATAACTCTCACACACATTGTTTATTTTTTATTTTTCGAATGTCTTCGATTGCTGTAGAGTTCGTTTAAAAACGAGATTCTTAGGTTATGTTTAATGATCGAAGATCGTAGAGTTGGTCTACGATCTGCTATGGCGATGGCTACGTCATTTTAATAAATCAAAAACTTTCTGTAAGCCATAACTTTAAGAAGACGCTTTAAAGTTTTGACCTTTAAAAATCTGGGTAAAGTTTTGGCCCACGGAAGGGTTTGGCCAAAATCTGTTGTCATACCATGTTGGTTAAAACATTGTATGTAATAGTTTAAAATTTTACTGTGTGATATCCAGCTATTACACATGAACGTAAGTACTTATCTGTAACTGAAAAATAGACTAGCGTTAACGATTTAGCAAAATTCCTCTACATATTTCCAAAATGTCTTTGGGATTTCTAAACTTAGTTCATACTATGTACTGTTATAATGTTGTCCATCACACTACGTCTCCAAAAAAAGTCGTGATGGCCCAGTGGTTAAGGCACACTGGCACGTACCAATGTCACTGTTTCTAATTCATATTTTCTTTCTAAGTTTATCCTAGACAGCACTGACATCGGTAACCATGTCAGAGGCCCTTGTGGCGGTTTGGAAACTCTGACACTAGGGCGTGTGGGGTCATAAGACCTTATTGTGCACACGATAAAGAATATAAAAAAATATATAATTATATGTAAAAGCATCCAGTAACAATATCAACTAGGCAGTTACCCACTACACATTTTTCTTTTAATTAACAGTGTACGCCTATCAGACCCCCGTCTGAAGGTAATTTTGGGGGATCGTAAATTGGCGACATGACAGCCCCAAACGGCGGGAAGGTAGTTAGCCGCTTTTAAACGAGTACTTTGTATCAGGTGGTTTTATTAGCCAGGCTCAACACGATACCTAGGAGGCGAGGCCTGAGTTAGAGGCTTTATTTATAGGTCGTTGGGTTAGGTTAGAATCTTTTAGGTGGTGTTAAGAATGTGGGTTTTGTGGATGAGAAGGTGCAATACAGTTAGGAGCTGAAATTTGTCACAGCGTTTTAATTATTGTGCGCGTGATCCTAATTATTTTTCTAAAATAAAAGTAGCCTAAGTTTCTTCATATAACATCAGCTATCAGTCAGTGTGATTCCAGTCAAAATCGGTATATCCGTTTCTAAGATTCTTCTTCAAAAATCTTGTAGACATCCATAATTTATTTTGTAAAAAGCTTTTGTTGAACCATTAGAAATGGGTACTTCAATTTTATTTATTTGTATACTTTATATTGGGCTAATTAAGGTACGCTTGTCAGGACTCAAGGGTGTTGGACTATCAAGTCATTCTAATTTCAAACAGAGTTTATCCCATAGGTATAAAGTTTATAGTCAATACCATAAACTAATCAAATAAGGTTGGATAAGGCTATACCAGCCAGTATTTACAGTTATAAAACATTCCTAAACTACTTACTACAGATTTCAAACCCGCAATAAATTCCATCAGCAGCATCAATAAACTCTTCACTTTTCACAATAAAATCAAAAACCAAAACTATCCATTTTAAACTTATAATACCCACAAAGCACTTAGTGAACGTACGGACGGACAGATTTACTGCGGGCACAGACGCGGCACATTTTTATAGCTTGACATCAGCCGGATTTATAGCGCGCCGTGGCTTCGCTTGAGCTGTGAAGTAGCCGTTAACTGTGTGTGACAGACGTTATTGTGGGATAGTTGGAGTGATTAGGAGTCGTTGGGTTATTTTTGAAGCTTTGAACCTACAATTTGATGATTGTTGCCACGTTTTTCAAAGGCGTAGTAGAGATCTTAGACGCTATAAGGACTATGAGAGTTAGAGAAGAAGGAGTGTGTTTGCACCTGTGTTTGCGCACATACTTGAGCACTATACTATGTCCTGCGTACTTGGCTAGTCTGCATTAAGATTAGCCGCCGTGGCTGCAATCTGTCTGGAGATTTTTTTTTGTTTTTACAAAGCTGTTTGTGAAGGAGCTCGTCTGGGAAAGTACTACCACCATAACTATCTCTGCCGCAAAACTGCGTTGCTGTGTTTCGGTTTAAAGGGTACAGGTGCCGGTGTAATTATAGACACATAAGACATTTGAGACATATTTTTGTTTAATTTTTTTTTTTGAGTTTGTTGTAATTTTTATAAAATGTTAGATTTAATATTATATTAATTTTAAGTTGCTGTGCCCTAACAGGGTCCATAATGTACTTAGCGTAAAGCCTGTTTGTAACATCTTTAACACATATGGAATGCAAA
Organism: Caradrina clavipalpis; assembly: GCA_932526535.1. Lineage (NCBI taxonomy): Eukaryota > Metazoa > Arthropoda > Insecta > Lepidoptera > Noctuidae > Caradrina > Caradrina clavipalpis. The sequence goes on from OW052110.1 coordinate 9,895,320, forward strand.
TAAATACTTGAATACTTGAATATATTTCAGTTTTGTTTCTGGGATGGCAACGCATTTGCAAGGCTTCTGGTATTGGTGACTACTTAGTCACCGCCGCCGTTAGACATGGTAGTAGGTTCGCAACCGGGCCCGGTCTCTATACGTTTATCTTGGACATCATTGTCACTGACATTGGTAAAGAAAATATCCGCCTTGAGCTAGTGTGGTGATCAATGCTCGTGCCTTCTCTGTATGGGACGAGGCATTTGCCCTGCAGTGGGACAATAATACAGCTTGTTATTGTCCCACTGCAAGGCAAATGCCTTCAGGTATTACTATTATTGATATAAGTTGACGGTAAATGGACTCAACAGAAATGGTCTCACAGGACCAAAAAAGCCATAGAAAGTGACGTTTTCCAGCGATTTTTTTTTTGTTTGGGCCAAAAATGATGTCCTTCATTCTACTACACCTAACTTTAATCAAATAACTATTCGTAAGGTCGAATGTCAGTAAGATGGCGTCGATACCAGATGATTAGGGTGCGACGTTCAGACTCACATCCTCGTCAGAAGTGACTTCATATTAGGAATAATGTCGCCGACCCACTTCGGACCCACCGTTTGTGTCAATTTGTTCTGAGAAATTCGTTTTGATTGAGATCAGGTCGACGTTTTGAGGATTACTGAAGTACTGATACTGCCTGTGCTCGATAAGGTCGATTATGATCTTAATAAATAGATACAACCTACTAATGTATACATTACAAATAAATAAATAATGGAACACAATAAACAATTGGTCACGGAATTTAGTTAAAGTCAAATCATTGATTCCAATTAGACCATTAAAAAGCACTTTTGAATGTCATATGTACAAGAAATAGAGGTCTATCTTTCAAATGTTAATTTCCATCCATAACCGGGCACAAATCCTAACTGCAAATTACTACTGAGAATTTCATAGAAAAACCCAACAACACTTTTGCTCGACCTGGGAATCGAACCCCAGACCTCTAGCATAGCAGACGCGCTCAGGACCACCAGGCAAACGAGGCAGTCAAAAAGAAAGGATACATAAGTACCTAGGTATTATATTATGTAGAATAGGTACCTTCACAAGTGATATTTTTATATTAAACCTCATTTTCGAAATAGTAGCTCTGTGTAGACAAGAAATGATATTTGATTATGGTAAGTAGGCGGCATGTTACCGAATATTGGATTTGGTGAATCACTTATCTTGTTAGATAGAAAGGCCGATCCTTCATTTGGCGCCGGGGTCAATGACCGGCAAACCATAGAGAAATAGAGTTCGAAAACTCCGGGATTTATTAAGGAGGTTGTTTTAGTGGATGGTGGACCCGTAGGTTTTGATTTATTATTAATGTATTTCAAATGTATGCAACGAAAAAGTACAAAGGCGGACTTAATGACTTAGCCATTTTCTGCCAATCAACCAAAGGTGATGAAGAGATTACATGAAGGGTGCAAATTAATTGAAATTAGACACATAGGTACCATCACCACCACCATTATGACTGCCTCGCTGACCTAGTGGTCCTAAGAGCGACTGCTACGCTAGAGGGTTCGATTCCCAGGTCGAGCAAAAAGTGTTCAAATCAAAGCATTTATTTCAATTAGACCATTTACAGGCACTTTTGAATTGTCAAGAAGTTACAGTTTAATATTGAAGCTAGTTGCTCGTTCCAAAACGTAGGTCTCTATGGAGAAGAACGAGCAAGAAACTCCATGGACACTCTTTTCATTCAATTTGGTTTTCACAAAAACTTGGTTACAATATTCTTGTTGCTTCTATATGTGAAAACAATGAAGTGAAGGAATGAAATATAAAAAATAACAAAATTATAATAAAGATGTAAGCCATGGCAGTCAAGAGATGACCAATCCCAACTGACAGCACCCGTTCACGAATATGACGCGTGCATCAGCACCATTTAGCTCAACCATCTTGAAGGGAACCAAACGACCCAACCCACGCGCCACCGTCAGCGAGACATTAAAGTGAGCATGACGAAACTCTCAACTGCCATGCTCAGTGTCCAACACATAGTAACTTAACAAATAAATGGCTCCATGGTACTCACATTTACAAAAATTGAAATAAATTATGTTAAATTATATAATACTAAGGTTTTTAGTGAACCTATTCGACTGATGTATGTAATAAAGTGTTGTTGGGTTTTTCTATGAAATTCTCAGTAGCAGCTCGGAGTTAGGATGTGTGCCCGGTTAATGGCAATAGGCTCGCCCCCTATTACATGGGACCTAAAAAACATACCGGCGAACTGTGTGTGTACATTGGTACACCTCTGCCTAACCCTTCGGGAAATACAGGCGTGATGGTAAAAAAGTACAAAGGTGGAATTAACGCCTTACCCATTTTCTACCAGTCAGCCAAAGGTGGTGAAGAGATAACATGACTGGTTCAAATGAATTGCAATTAATGTAGGAATGTAAGGCAACAAAATAAGGTATTTCGGCTTGTTCCTTAGACCCCGTAGACTTTAGATTTAAGCTGAAGTCCTAAATTATCTCAAGGGAACACAAACTGGATAAAAATTATAGCATACATACATACATACATACAAAACTCACGTCTTTTTCCCATGGGGGTAGGCAGAAACCACAGAACGCCACCTGCTACAATCCTTACATAGTACTTGCGCCTCATTCACATTCATACATCTGGTCATACAAGCACGCCGGTTACTGCACACCCGAAATTATAACAATACATATCAATAAATATGTGTGCCAAATTTCAGATAATTCCGTTCAGCCATTTATACATAAAAGAGTAACAAACATCCATCCATCTTCGCAAAATTTCACGTTTATAAGTACCCATAGTGTTGCCAGTAAAATAAAAACTTTCTGCCCTAATTGAGACGATGCGGTTTCTAACAAAAACAGCCATTTGTATGCGTCGCAAACAATTTGCGGGGATTCCCCGGGGTTGCCAACTTCCTACTTACTGACAGTTTTTTTGTAAACTGCGGCTAGTATTCTTTTTAAACGTAAGGTAACTTCTACCTCAACGTCCTAGTCATAAGGTTCAGAATGTAATGACTATGACACTCATGGCGGGATTCAAGGTGATGTTTCTTATGATGTAGAGTTAGTCTTAGGCCAAAGGAATGTAATTTTTTGAGTTGTGAGTAGCATGTTTTAAGTCGCCTAATTTATGCTGTATTCTTTGTAGGTTTCTAAGGCCACATCCACACCAAACTTATTTTATGATTTGAAAGTTTGCGTGAATGTCAGTTATCACTGGGTTTTATTTTGTTTGCGCGGAACTCTAGTTCTTTATCTAAAATAAAAGTAAATTGCTTATTTGTTTCTTATAACATCAGCTATCTACCAAATAAGGTCCTATCAAAATCGGTTCAGCCGTTTCCGATATTAATCGGAACAAATAGACAGACAAAATTTTAACATTGCTTTTTTCGCGTGAATCTTCGCATTTATTGCCAAAAATACTGTTATATCTGATGTCGTATGTTTGTAATACAAACAAACAGACATTTCAACACCATTTACATATACAGATGTTGTTGATCTATTAGTTGATTAAACAAAAAACTAAATAACGACGAACAATCAACGCTTCCACACCATCCAATAAAATCGGTAACCAAAGAAAACAAAACAAATAACCAAAGGATAAGCCTACAGGATATAAAAACAAAAGGGTAATACAAAAAGTTTCTTAGCAATAGGCACTGGATTTTGGGCAAATCCTTTGCCACATTTGCGTGCAATCAGGATAGACTGGAGTAACTAAGTAATTTATTCCCTTTGAGCGGGGTAACTGTTCGATATTTATTCATTTGGACTAAAAACTATCTTTAAAACGTGAAGATTTTTTTGTAAATTTTGAAGGAAGGTACAAGTCAAATCTTTCTTCATGGCCTATTCAGACCTAAGCGGTATTCGCTACCGTCTGCGGCAGAGAAAACCCAGTGGGTATGCGGTAATATTACTGTTCAGACCTAAGCGGTATTCGCTACCGTTCGTAACCCGCGTGGTATGTATCTCTACCCACAGCGGCAGCGAATATCGCGCAGGTCGCTCTAGCCGCGGTACTTGATACTAAATACCTGAGAGAAACCCGCGCGGTATGTACCTCTACCCACAGCGGCAGCGAATATCGCTCAGGTTTGAATAGGCCTTTATTGTGTGGGCAGTAAGGTCTTACGACCCCACACACCCTAGTGTCAGAGTTTCTAAACCGCCATAAGGGCCTCTGACATGGTTACCGATATCAGTGATGCCCAAGATAAACTTAGAAAGTACATGATATGAATTAGAAAAGGTCACATTGGTATTTGCTCGTGGCCGGTTGCGAACCCATAAACTGTGCCTTAACCACTGGGCCATCACGACGAGTCTAATACGGGCCTGTTGGTCTAGTGGTTAGTGGTCCTGACTGCTAAGCCGGAGGTCGTGGGTTCGATTCCCACCCAGGACAAACTTTGTGTGATGAGTATGATTGTTTGTTCTGTGTCTGGGTGTGATTTATCTATAATATGTATGTATTTATAAATTATATAAGTATGTAAGTATATCAGTTGTCTGGTTACCATAACACAAGCTCTGCTTAGCTTGGGATCAGATAGCCGTGTGTGAGTTGTCCCATGATTTTTATTTATTTATTAATAATACTAGCCTATTATTGTGCCGACAGTGGGTCGAAATAATTGAAATAATTATAATAGCAGACTTATTATTACACCACTGGGCAAATACCTCTTCTCATACAGATAGGTAAGGTACGAACATTAATCACCACGCGTGTATAGGTAGGCGATTTCAGACTTTTTAACAAAAAGTCCAGGTTTCCTCACGAAGTTTACCGATTCTTGATTGGCGATATTTTTTTCGTGTAAGTATCGTAGAGAGTAAATAAGTAGTACCTAATTATGTTTATTTTGTAAAAATGTGTTACTTTGACAAATCAAGCAGACACTTCAATTTTATTTATTTGTATAAATGAAAATTCTATTTGATGTTTTTTTCTTTTCGAACTGCCTCGTTAGCTTATTGGTCCTAAGCACTACGCTAGAGGTCTTGCAGCTCGGAGTTTGGATTTGTGCCCGGTTAATGGCAATAGGCTCCCCCGGGCATGGGCAAGTACCAATGTGACTTTTTCTAATTCATATGTACTTTCTAAGTTTATCTTGGACATCACTGACATCGGTAACCATGTCAGAGGCCCTTGAGGCGGTGTAGAAACTCTGACACTAGGGTGTGTGGGGTCGTTAGACCTTACTGCCCACACGATAAAGAAGAATAGGCTCCCCCCTATTACATGGGACTTAAACATACCGGCGAACTGTGGATGTATATTGACACACCTCTGCCAAACCCTTCGGGGAATACAGGCGTCATGGTATGTCGTGTAGTGTGTTATCTATTTGATACCTGTCTACAAAACAATGGATGATAAAAAGGGTCTAAGTTTTTATCAAACAAAGACGCATTAGAGTGTAAATAAAAAAAAAAACATAAAACAAATCAATTTCCGCTTGGCTGCTCCGCTGGTCGGAAGTCGGCAAAAAAGCCCGACTTCCGCACGTCCGCTGTGCTCCCTGATTGATAGGGTGTGCCCTGTTTTTGCTCACTTAGCGTCAGGACCCAAATATAGAGATATATTTTACGACAGCTCTTCGGCCAAGCGAATTTAAAACTGAGATTTCCGTACCACTATTTGGCTACCCTTTATTTTGTCATCACCTTTTTCCCATGGGGGTAGGCAGAAACCACAGAACAATACACCACAGAACACAGTATCTCCTGATGAATTTGAACAACTTATACTACAGAATCAATTCAACTTTGAAAAATGAAACGGCTGATTCCATACATTTTGTTCGTGTTGTTGTAAATTTATGACTGTCTCACTACTGGACAAGGATCTCTTTTCATACAATACAAGGCAGGCTGTCGATTTTAGACTTATAATCATAATTTTTGGTTTCCTCACGATGATTTTTTTTTACCGATGTGAGTGATGTCCAAGATAAACTTAGTACTTATGAATCGAAAGAAAAAGTCACAAAGGTACATGCCCGATATCAAACCTACTAGGCCATCATGCACTAAACTGCGGGCTACTGCTAACAAAAAAATGCACCCAAAAACAAAAACGCATCTATTTTAAAAAAGCTGAAAAATGTATGGGTAAGACAGTACAACAAAAGATAACTTAAAACTCATGGAATGGAACTAACTTCTAGAGTTATTCGCATTTTAATTTAATTTTCTCAAACCTTTAAATCTTGGACTTAGTCCAATAAATAAAAACCTGAAAGGGAAAAGTCCGCAAAAGTTTTCATATTTATTAGTACTGACTTAAGTACTTACTTAGATATTTATTTATTGTACTTCTGAAATATTGAAACACTATTTATTTATTTATTTTTATTGCACTTATCATAAAACGGCCATTGGCCAATTACATTAGTTAAAGAAATCATAACTACTTTTAAAAATGCGAAAGTAAGTTTGTTTGTTACCTTTCACGTCTAAACTACTGAAACGATCATCCTAAAATTTGGTATATACATTGCAAGATGTACAGTAACGGACATAGGGTACCTTTCATCCCGAAAAAAAGTATTGTTCCCAAGGAAAATAACAATAACGTTCTAATGATAATAGATGGCGCCACATGTCCTTCGAATCATGATTGAATGTTAAATATAACTGATATTTACCCACACAAATCGCTGACAGAAGGCAAAATATTTAATTTTATCTATTTACATTTACAAACTCATCTCGCAATACTTCAAACATAGGATATACATACTAAGAATATGGTTTTCCATTCGTTCGCGAGCACATCACAGTCATGGTTCAGAAAAGTAAGGGTTCTATTCTGGAGACATAAAACTACTAAATTGCATGGAGATTGTATTACCATAGATTTTCTAAAGTAACCACTGCAGTATAAATATTCACTACTTAATTCTGCCAGTGACGTACGCGTTTACCTATGAACAGTAGCTTTACCATAAAATCTATGACACTCGCCAATAGTGTAGCTTTCTATAGGTGAAATAATTTTTGTTGTAATCGGTTTAGTACCTACTTCCAGAGATTACCTTTAAGGTGGAACCTTCACGGTAGCCCGCGAAATTCAAATTTGCTTAGGTTTATACCGACTTATGGAGTTATTTTACTGATTTTAATGGTTATGAGTCTGAAAATACATACGTCTTACGCCCGCGAATCTTACTTTAATCAACATTGAACCTAATACTGACTTGCAAATTGCAAAAAACGTAAGAATTTCGCGGGTTACCGTGGAGGTTGCACCATTGTTTCATGTGCTTGCTGTGGTCTCCTATAAGTGAAGGAATCCACTAAAATAATACCTTTTGTTAAATATTGTTTGCATGTCATGATTTAAGTATATCTTTGATTGGAGATCCTAAATTACTATCTAGCAACAACAGCCCAATATAAATTCATAATTTAAACTTAGAAGGAATAGGTTGCAAAATTCAAAATCATTACAATTAAAAGTCAACCAAATTGGCCTGCAATTCGGACGAGTTTTTTGAGCTTTCTTCCTTCTTATTTATAAACTTTATCAATTCATTTAATTTTACAATTTGTGTCTGATTGTTTATGTATTTGCAAACACACTTTAGAAGAAAGTCCTAGTCTGAAGCATCGTTTTTGAAATTGAAATTACCTACATAGATAAACTGCTTTCTTGCAAAATGGAAGACACTTTGACGTGTACTGATTCGTTTTCATAAAACTCTAAACCCAATAACGAAGTAAATATTTACGCTTCGACTACCTAAACATGCTGATTAAATAAATGCCTATTCCTTTTACCTAAACATACTGATTAATTCACTCATTCCTTTTCTAAAAGGCCTTGCAATGAGACATTTCCAATCTGATATAAAGAAAGGAAAATCTAACTTACTCCCTCATCGTACGCAATAAGGCCTATATTCCTTTGGCCGACTGTTCTTAATAGCCTCTCTGATTGATCGGGAGTGCTTTTGTTTTTATTCACTTGAAGCCGGACGGGGTTACGAAGGTTTAAGAATTGAATTTAAAAGAGATCCCGACTGTTTTATCTGATTCATAATAGAAGGAGGTTTTATTCTGTTGGGTTGCAGATGATGGTTTCTTTTGTGTCAGGGTTAGACAGTTGTGTAAAATGATAGTTTGTGGTATTAAGCTATTAAGAAAAGGAGTAAAGTTATATACCATGACGCCTGTATTCCCCGAAGGGTTGGGCAGAGAATGTAAAGCCCACAGTTCGCTGGTATATTTAGGTAATAGGGGGCGAGCCTATTGTCATTAAACGGGCAAAAACCTGACTCCGAGTTGCTAATGAGAATTTCATAGAAAAATCCAAAACACTTTTTGCTCAACCTGGGAATCGAACCCAAAACCTTTAACGTAGCAGTCGCGCTTAGGACCACTAGGCTAACGAGGCACTCAACCGATAATGATGAAGATTGATACCTATGATTTAAAAAACAGGTGTTTATCGAATTATTTTGCTACTTGTACCATAAAGAATACATTTACAAAACATATAGGTACTCTTTACAATATCTTTCTATAAGATATTTAGTTACAAAACGTTTATTTATTTACATTACCTAAAAAATATTGTACCTCTGTAATCTCTCAATCTTTCACTCATAATGACTAAACATTTTCACGAAATCTGTATTAAAATTATTACGCGTTGAAACTGGAATTAACGAGGCACATGATTGATTGACGTATCACTGATTGATTTAATATTACACACTTTTATAAAAGTATCCAGACGCGAATCAATCAAGGCGACCCCGATAGAAGATGTCAGGTTTTCACCTACATACCTTTAGCTTCACGATATTGCTTGTGTAGGTAGGCAGGCCTTGTGGTATTGATTAATAAGTGATTAAACGGCTGACAACGCTTCAATTGCAGATGCAGGACGGAAAGCTAAAAAACAAAACAAAAAATGGGTCCCATTTTTTTTGTTTCCACAATAATTAATGTACAAATTAATGTCGCGGTGGGTTAAGGCACTTGCTTTTCATGCATGAGGTAGCGGGTGGGCAAATACCCATGTGACTTTTTCAATTTACGTATTTTCTATAGGTATTTTCTTTGTCTACCTCGTAAGCCTAGTGGTCCTAAGCACGACTGCTACGCTAGAGGTCTTGGGTTCGATTCACAGGTGGAGCAGTTTTATTTCGTTTTTATGTGAAATTCTCAGTAGCAGCTCGAACTTAGGCTTTGTGCCCGGTTAATGGGAATACGCTCGCTCGCCCCCAATTACATGGGACCTAAACATACCGGCAAACTGTTAGTGTAAATTGGTAAACCTCTGCCTAACCCTTCGGGGAATACAGGCGTGATGGTATGATGATGTACTTTCTAAGGAAGCCATCGTGAGGAAACTTGAACTTATAACGAAAATATAAGTTTGAAATCGCCAATCCGTTTTTATCAAACGTGGTAAACAACGCTCTTGCATCAATCCTCCGTTTGTAATGTGTCTTAACACCCCGTACAACAACTTTTAATTAAATACTTTCTAAATAAGATATTAACTTACTTAAGAAAGTGTGGGATTGGTTTCACCGCCCACTTGTTTCAGTAATGTGAATAAATTGGCGCAACCGTGGGTTTAAAAAGCAATAAGGGTAGCAAACTGGTGCTTACATAGTAATGAAGGACATATTCAATTAGATATTATGTCTTACTTCACGTTATTTCTTTGGGTTCTTCTAGAATTGAGAGTAGAATATTATGATGATTGATGGTCTTGTTGGAGTGCTGGGCGCAGGGTCCTGGACACGATTTCCAGGACTGAGAAAAAAGTGTAACTGAGTTATTCAATAAGGAATTTTTCAGAAGCAGTTGCAAGCTTGGAAGTTGGTTGTATGATACCCCCGTGTCTCGGAAGGACGTAAAGCTGGTAGTCCTGATCTCTCCCCGGTCGTGTTAGCTCATAGGAGGAGTGAGGGGAGAGAGAGTGCACCAGTATTTGCGCAAACACTTGTGCACTTTAGTATCTCCTGTGTAGGTGGCTAGTTTTTCGAATAAACAAACTGTTCAGCTTTATAGTATTAGTATAGATGGACTTATGTCCAAATTTTCTCACAAACTTTTTGATACCGAAGTGACGAATAACAAAGAATATTTTTCAAACTTACCTAGGTACCTACAGATCTTCGGTCCTAAATTATTCTAAAATAGACTTAGTAATTAGGGCCAGTAAGCTCAAATTTCCTTAAATCTGATCCTGTTAAACTTTTAAAATGATAAAAGCTAACCTATTTGCGCGTCTTAAATTAGTAGGCATTATTTTTGTTGAAAACAAAGGATAAGAAAAGGAAAGTATTGTGTAGATACCTAAGTAGTAAGTTAATGAAACTAGGTTAATTGTTTAAATCATTAGGAGAGTGGGCAGAGAAGCAGGACTAATTTATTAACTAACGACAAATTGTAGGTAAATTGTGCAAGAAATATACATAGGCATTGCTTGTTTTAGAGACATTTCATGGTAATCTTATACTGTACCATCTTACTAATTTTATAAAGCTAATTAGTTTGTTTCTTTAAACGCGCTATCTCTGGAACAAATCTGAAAAAATGTTATTAAAAATAATTGATATTGCTATAAATATTGCTAAAAACTTAAATCTGTCGAGGGAGCGGTCCGCGGTGGTTCTGGCCGGTAAGAGTCCGGCATGCCCCTTCGTCACCCCCACGACGGAGTAAGTTCAAGAGGATTTTCACCGCGTACCAAAAAAAAAGTAAATCAATTACTAAGGTAACTTATTCTTTTTTAAATCATCACTATGTACCTGAACTGAAACTTTAAATTAAATTATTCTATTTTCAAATAGAATGTAGTTCCAAGTAAACAGTAGAATACTAACGGGCCATAAATAATCATAGAGTGTAGAACCGCTCGTTTATGGGCGGGTAATAAATTAAATTTACGATTTTGATCTGCACTACATGCGGTGCTGTGCTAAATCAAATTGTTAACTGCTGTATTGAGCGAAAACGGGAGGCGGTTTTTCTATTTTGAATAAAATATATGTATTTTTGGTCATACCCATAATCCTGATATTTATATGCTACTAAATATATAAAAACATATTTTTGTATTGCAATCCCTATCGTACCAAAACAAATGATGCCCCGTAAGTTTTGGCCATTATCAACAAAACTATTGTGAACATAGGGGGATATTAAGACAACAATATTATGTCATAATAATATTTATCCTTGCATTGCAAGATAAGAACAAACAAGATTAAACTCACATTAAAACTACATAACATCAGAAAAACATCGAGCATTAAAAACTCATTTGTGAAAAATAAAGGGAAAAATTCACGAACGCGACCACAGTTTAAAAAAAGAATGCATGGATGCAGGTTAGAACTTTTAAAACTAAAATAATGGAGACCACAACGTTCTACGTTCCAAATTCATTTAAATTTCCCGCGCGTTAGAGTTGCGCCGAATCCTACTACTATTATAAAGGCGAAAGTTTGTATGTATGGATGTATGGATGTATGGATGTTTGTTACTCTTTCACGCTTAAACGGCTGAATGGATCTGGATGAAATTTGGCACAAAGATAGATTATAGTCTGGAATAACACATAGGCTACTTTTTATCCCGGGAAAATGTACGGTACCCGTAGGATAACACATCAACTGTGACGCGGACGAAGTCGCGGGCAGAAGCTAGTATTTAAATAAGCGAGTTAATTAAACATTTAGTCGTCCCAGAGCTCTATTAAAACTTAGAGAGTTTATTCGTTCTCTAAATTATTGGGTAATGGCGACTAATGTTAGCTTTAACATTGTTGATATTTTTGCTTGAAGCACACTACTTTTATGGTCTATGTAAAATTTTACAAAATGGATTTTAATTTTATTCCGACGCCATTTATATTGACCAAGTAGGTACTTAGACGGCGACGTTAACCATAAACAAAAACAATATTTCCAGTTGGCGGCGATGCGAAGGAATTTTTTGATGCCATTTAGTTTTTGTTTCTTTTTTAATATTATTGTTTTTTTATTATTTTATCATATTTATTAATAAAAAAAAAACACAAAACATATCATACCATCACACCTGTATTCCCCGAATGTGTTTTTTACTATCCCCGTCCCGTGTAATAGGGGGCCAGCCTATTGCAAATAATCGCCCACAAAACTTAACTCCGAGCTGCTATTGAAAATTGAATAAAACACACAATAACACTTTGCTCCACCTGGGAATCGAACCCAAGACCTCTAACGTAGCAGTCGAGCGTAGTACCACTAGACTAACATAAAAAGGCTATTAAAAATCATTTAATTTGAATTCCCAAAGTGTTTAGTATCAGTACCTTTGCCTTTATTCAGTCGAAAACGTCCTATTCACATGTTTAACATTGAAACGCCCTCAAAAAGTTCCTTTCACGAGTTTTTATTACTCTCAATGTTTCTAATAACGGTTTATAAGTGTCTAAATGGTGTTCTAAATGTATTTCCCAGTTAAAATATTGGTAGCTAACGCAAGCAAAGATGTGCGGATACCTAGCTAGGTCAGAAAACCACTTAGCAAAATGTTTTCTAGTTATTGACCGGAAAAAATAACATTAGTGCTGCGTAGCAAGGATTTTAACATAAAAGGGGAAAGGTTTTGTTTTTCACTAGCTATTTTGTAGTACACATACCATCACGCCTGTAATCCCCGAAGGGTTAGGCAGAGGTGTAGTACCAATGCACACCCACAGCTCGCCGGTATGTTTTAGGTCCCATGTAATAGGGGGCGACGCTATTGCCATTAACCGGGCACAAATCCTAACTCCGAGCTGCTATTGAGAATTTTATAGAAAAACCCAATAACACTTTTTGCTATTTTGTAGTCGAATAATAATATGCCTTTAAGAGAAAACTTGGACGAAAAGAATTTTGGAATCTAGGTATTAGAAAAAAGTATCGCTGTCGCTTTGGAAGTCTCGGTGTGCGAAAAGGACAACTGCAGATCTAACTGAATAGCCAAAGTAAAAAGACATCATTTGTGGTTTGGCTCTCGACTATTTCCTTCTCTTATATTGAACCAATATAAAAGAAATTTCATAAACTGAGTAAGAAGCATTTATAGCGTGTCCCGTGTATTAATAGTTCTCTTTGTACATTAGGTCTCTATTAACAGCGATATAAAGACCATATCGGGTATTTTTGTGGGTTCTTGTGCTTATAAAAATAATGTATCATTAAAAGGAAAAACATAGAGACATACAAATAGTTGTTATTTATTTTACTGTAAAAAATCATTGCATTAAAGTGATAAATCAGAAAGATAACAGGCGGGAGTGCTTCTATGCACCTACATTTATTGGAAAACCGTTGCTCTACACAAATTTCTCCTATATTATGGGCGCGTTTTCAAAAATATATACACTCACATAATACAAAAAGTCAGATTCCGACAACTATCTGTAGGTGATACGAATATTTGTTCCATGTGAAAATCGAACCCGCGACACTCAATTCACCAGTCAATCGCTCAGGCAAAACACCAACTGTGCTGTCAATTTACTCTTAAGACTAAAAACTGTTGGTCTGTGTGTCTGTTTGAATAATGTGATTCTTACATTTATAAAGGAGTGCAAACATTACGAGTCCTAGTGACGTGACGTAGTTTTACGAGTACGATAAACTGCCTACTGGTAGCTATGACCACGGAAGGAGTTTTGTATTGACATGGTGGTGGGTTTGTACTGTGAGCGATTTTACTTCTGGCTGGCAAGATTCAAAATCTATAAAAAGAAAAAGTGTTTAATATATGAGGTGTTCGTTTTATGAATGAGTAGGGCTGCCATCGCCCAAATTGTAGACGCTAACAATAAAAATTTAAACATCATTAACATTTTTAATTTTATTCATTTTCAATCAATTATTCCCGTAACATTAAAAATGACACACATTTTGAAAACCTCTTCCGGACGACAGCTCTATGTATGTTTCTAAGCTTGAAAACACAGTTATATTCCTTCGGTGTTCATACTATGCACTTAAGTTAAATTGGCAACAAACTGGAAAAACAACATGAGAGCGTAGGTATTCCACAATTTTCAACTCTACATCCGAGAAGACGTTATGACTGAAAATTGCACATAATGTGCTGACCGCACTTTCCCGCTATCCGCTTTCAGTGAAACAACTCCCAGTTCAATAAAACATACACAAAACAGTTTGCAACTACGACCATTGCCTACGCAAGTGCACATAACTCGATAGCACTGTAAACTTTGACAATATACACTTTTTTGTTCAGCCCATTTGGCTCCGAACAATAATCACACCAATTTTCATAAAAAAACTTTCTCAATTCTAAGCTGAAATAATGTCTGGAAGAGAGAATTTGTAGTAAAAATACCTACCTATTATTGTCTCACTTCAGAGCAAAACCTCTTCTTTTACAGAGAAGGTACGAGCATCATGCTGGCTGAAGGCGACTTTATTGTTCTGCACCATACCTGGGTACCTTGAGGTGTCACTGTAACGCTAGAGGTCGTGGGTTCAATTCCCAGGTCGAGGCAAAAAGTGTTATTGGGTTTTTATATGAAATTCTCAGTAGCAGCTCGGAGTTTGGATTTGTGCCCGGTTAATGGCAATAGGCTCGCCCCCTATTACATGGGACCTAAATATACCGGCGAACTGTGGGTGTACATAAGTAAAATAGGGGAAAACCAAAAAAAGGGTACACAACCTACCCCGACTGCGGTCCGTAAGTCTCTTTCAAGTATGGGCCAAGTGGATGAAGAGGGTTTCATGAAAGTGGAAAAGAAGAAGAAGAAGAAGCCCTGCTCTCGTAACCAGTGTGGTACTGCTCTGAGTGGACCCAACATGCTGCTGCGTCCTGCTATCCCTTCCACACTGCTGTACATTTCGCGTTTACATCACACCACGAAGACGGAGGAAGTCGTGGAGTATGTACGCGTGAAGACCAATTGGACTCTGAGGGTCGAAAGGTTGGAATCAAGCCACAGCGTCAGCTTTAAGTCGTTTGTGGTACGAGTTCCAACTCACCACCTACAGACCTTCTTGAAAGAGGACTTTTGGCCGAAGGGTGTCATGTATCGACGTTTCCGAGGTCGGTTACACGACACCACGCAGCGAAACACGACGCCGACCACAATACGTGTTAGTTAAAGTTTATATGTTTTTGCTTGTTTTATAAATATGTATGATAGTCTTTAAGGTATTTATGTTATGGGCCTTTGTTGCCTGAAATAAAAGGTATTATTATTATTATTCCATTTATTCAATTAAACAAACATATAAATTACATTTTTAAATATTAGTAAAAAATATAAAAACATTTAAAAATATAAAATATATATATTATTATTATTATTTTCATTACGTTACGCATCTCGGGACCCTAGGGTCCCGGATCTTTGAAAGGCGTACGAGGAGCCGAAGCCAACTCGCAGAGGCCCCTTACAAGGCTTTACACTGAAATGGAACACCAACCGGCAATTATCCCTGTTTGCACTATGCAAATGCACCCAAGGACAATCCCCGGCTGGCGCAGGACTATTGCAGAATATGGAAACAAAGAATAGGGCTATGGGTTTGGGTAGCTTAGATGGACTAGTTTCCTGACACTATGGAAAGACTATGGCCCCTGCCAATCAATGTTTTTATGACACAGATAAAATGGCAGGGGGTGACTAGCACACTCGATAAATGGGCCCCCTAAACGGCCGCTAGCACGTAGTGACGTAGCGACAAGAGGGCAACACAGACTGAGGTGCTTGAGGAGTGGAGAGGTGTTTCAAGGCTATCAGGACAATCCCGGAAGTACGGTCAAGATCCCTACCAGCACCTTAGTGAAACACTTCCTTCCCCCGAACACGAATGCTCTTGCGAATCTCCACTCAAACCGGCCAATGAAGGCAAGAGAGAGGTGGGAGCTCTGTTCCTCGTCAGTGTTCACTCCGGCCGGCCAATAAAGGCAAGCCAGAGATGAAGAACGAGACTTCTCCCGGGAGGTCAGGTCCGTGGGGTCGCTACTGCCCAACAGCTCGCCACAAGCTGCCCTGCGGATTTATTATTATTATTATTATAAGTACCTACACCTCTGCCTTACCCTTTGGGGAATACAGGCGTGATGGTATATTATATTATTCATACAGACGAATATCAAATAATTCTTAGTCCAATCTTACAGGGCCATACAACAGAATCCTTTCTTCTCCACATTTCAAACACAATTCCGATAGAAAATATGAAATGTTAGTTTCAGTAAAGCTGTTTATATCGAGGCCATTTTTCTATCGCAAGCCGCTTACTTATTGACTTCCATGGCTCAACAATGGAAGTTGGAAATATACAGGAACGAAATAAGCCCGGTTGTGTGGTGTAACGTTGAACTATGGAGTGAGGAATGAGATTATACGTTGCGGGTTAAAAGAGGATGTAGTGACAAAGTTGATTATGCTTAGATGGTTCAGTCATGTAGAGAGGATGAGTGAAAGGCGACTAACAAAAGGGATTTATGTGGCAGATGTGAGCGGCAACGCTGGGAGGGGACGTACTAGAAAGACCTACCCTGACCTTATTGGTGAGGTTCTTCAGAAAGGTCGGGTGCGCATTACTCGTAACCGGCGTGCTTGTATGAATGTGGAGGAGGCGAAAGGAGTATGCGAGGATCGTAGCAGGTGAAATTCTGTGGTTTCTGCCTACCCCAATAGAAAAAGGTGTAATTATTAGTACGTATTATATATTTTGGATATTTAACTCTGATTAATTCGTAGGGTTCCTTCGTTTTGTACAACTAAACCCAATTATCTTCAAAGGTTACCGTCCACCTTCCCCCTTCGTATGTTTCCACTAATAACGCAAAGAACAGTTTCATAAGGAAATAAACCGCATTCCACACGACCCGCCATGTTTATCGTCTGTCGCACTGAGCTGGTAAGCGTCTTATGTGACCTTACTTCTTCGATTTTACTAGCATCGCGAAGGATTTGAAGAATCCTGAAGTGTGAATTTATTTTGACTAAGTCAAACTTAGAATGATTTAATTCAATTATCTAAAAATAAAAAAAAGTCTTAAAGTTACTTTTGAACGTTATTTACAAGAAAAATTAAATAAAGGTATAAAATACTTCTTAAAGCCAACCTTTTGCTAAAAAGCAGAAAATGAAAGTAACATTAAATGTAATTATCATATTTTCAAAAATTTAAGATTAAGTCATTTTCCGATTTCGAATTAAGTTACTGCACTGTTACGCCTTTTTAATTCGAAACCGGAAAATGACTTAAATAAAAAACATGCCTTAATAAAACTGCAGTGCTATTCTGTAAAAATCTCCCTTCTGTAAAAAAATCTGAGAACTTCAACTAATTTTGTCAAAATTAAACGAACTTTCCAAATAATTTTACCACTAAAACCTTCCATAACTGACCTAGAACCAGAAAACATCCAAAAAAACAATCAGCTATTCCATCACAATGCAATTTAAAAGAGAGTCAACGTCACAGGAACAGTATCTATTAAGTGAAATTATTCATCATGTCGGTGCACAACACCCCCGTTACATTTGACCCAAACGAAATTTTCATAACTGCCCCTTTTAACATTTTGCTCCGATGTTATTACCCAGAGGAATGAAATCCGTTCATTTGTGTTTTAGATTCGACCCCTGCCTTTTTGTTGCATTTGGAAGTTACATTTGAAATTGTGCTAGCAAACAATTTACCTTTTTTTTTTTGTTTTCATGAATAGGTGTGTCCTTCTTCTTTGATAACACACGATCAAGATCCATTGATCTTGATCGTGTGGAAAATAAATAATTTGACATTTCAAATTATTTATTTTTATTAGACCATGAAAAGGCATTTTTGAAGGTCATTTACACAGGAGGAAAAAAAATAATAATATTGAATCTAGTCGCCCATTCCGATACTTAGTTTCGTATGGAGAAGAATGGAAAAGAAACTCCGCGAATAGTTAATCTTTTAAAAAATGTATTACAATAAGTTCTACTACAGATACCTACATCAATTCAATAAAGCAACGAATGTGAAGACGCTGAACCAGTAGGCTAAGAAGGCACTTTTAATAGTTCAAGACAGTGCTAGTGAGGCAGAATTAACTCCAATAATAACAGCTCCTAACTCCCCACTATAGTTAACCCACAATCCAACTGAAGGAACAACCTCCAAAATTATTATACAGCAATTAATTACCAATTAAGTCCCGTTAAATTATGCGGACATTGTCTAATGACCTCTAAAGCAGGGTTTCTTAAAGTGGGGTCCACGGACCCCTTAGGGGTCCGTAAAATGTGTATCAGGGGTCCGCAGTAGGTCAGTTTGTAGAGTGTAATAAGAAATTGTGGTGTAAACTCGACGAGACGCATTGTAGTTGTTGAGTGGTGAATTCAATACGTAATCACAGACAATTTAATATTCTGATTGAAGCCAAACAGCAGCACCCTTCTCATTAGTTTTAGTAGTACTTAAGTACCAAATAAAGATTTTTATGAATACAAATAAGTTTTTTTTTTCATTTCCAAATATTTTTTTGACAGGGGTCCGTGGAATTTTTTTAATTGTAAAGTGGTCCGTGACTACAAAAAGTTTAAGAAACCCTGCTCTAAAGGGTTAATGGTCAAGTGTGACTCTGATCCTAGTGTCATTAATTACCCCTTTAAGTCAGTGGTCGGAACTAAATGTGAAGGATTTTCGGATCTCAATTGTTATCCGGATAATTATTGCTGACCTTTGACTTTAGACGTCTTGTGTTTGGAGTATTGTGAGATAAGCGTGTGAATGTCGTGTACGTTTATGGCTTTAACTAATGTTAATGGCTAATGATCGTTTTGTGTTATAGTCTATACTAATATTATTTTGTGAGTTTATCAGCGGAGTAGTAATCAAAGACGTAACTAAACGCGGTTGTAATAAGCCACGCTTACGAAGCCGCGGAAACGTAGTTTGCCAGAATAAAAAAAAAATGTTGCTATTGATTTATTATTCACTATTATTTACCTAATTTGTAATACCAGACAGAAGTAGAAGAGGCTGACATTTTGATATGTCAGTTTGACGTAATGGCAATATTTGACATATTGTTTTATCAGTTTGAAATAATTGAACTATTATGGTTATGTCAGTTTGATGTAATTGTACTATCTGCCATATTGTTATGTCAGACCAGTACAATGCTGTCAAACTGGGAATTTCCCGCTACAATCGCAGAGAAGGCCGACTGGGTAGAAAAGGGAGCTGGGTAGTCAATTTCGGATATGTATTACATTTTACGTCTTCAGGATTCCTGTGCTTTCAACTAATGATCTGAATATCTTTTTATGAAAATTCAGAAATGTCTATTGAAATAGGTACTTGCTTTGACTTAATTATCTTACACATTAATAAAAATATTTCATCACTGGCAATTAACAAAAATATTTGGCTACTCGGCAGTATTCAAGAGCAATTTCCCCGTAGACATGTGCATATCTATACACATACTTTAAGTTGATTTAGAACTCAATGAGGAAATGGCCATTGTATTTTGCTTAGTGTTCTAATTTTTTTGCACGCAAGTATATAATTAAAAAGAAAAGCACAACTACATGTTCAAAAATCGAACATCATGTCAAAACTTTGTTTCCAATTCCTATTTCAAACTTTGAAATTCGAATCCATGTGTGTTCCATCGTTCCATCTCTATTTAACAGAAGGTCACCACACTTGACCTTTTAGTACAACGAAACATTATCCTTCGACCTTCAGACTGCTCTTATTATTACAGTTCTAGCTCTATATTGTGAAATAGGTTATGAGAAACCGATATTAGGGATTTTCGCCATCTTGCCAACTATTTCTCTGTCCAATCGGTTAATAATGTGTGTCCTAGAATCCTAGATGTTTAGGTTTTATCGATTGCTATTAATTTTGAGAAAATCAATATAGGATTTTGGGTTACAAAAAGGGTGGGAGTTTTTTTTCATTAGGTATTTGTCAGTAACCTCCCGAAGTTTATATTAGTGCCCGCTCGCGCTTTATTACTGCGGGCTTTTTTAAGGATAGAAGTCATCAAAAGACTTCTTTCGCTCTCGGCGGAGCGTTAGGTTAGGTTCT
Organism: Caradrina clavipalpis; assembly: GCA_932526535.1. Taxonomy (NCBI): domain Eukaryota; kingdom Metazoa; phylum Arthropoda; class Insecta; order Lepidoptera; family Noctuidae; genus Caradrina; species Caradrina clavipalpis. The sequence goes on from OW052110.1 coordinate 9,915,481, forward strand.
TACTGACTAAAATCCATCCGTGTTCTTCCAATGCCTTGCCATGTTGCCTTGACGACACGGTTGGCGCAGTGGCTGAGCGATCGGCTGCCACGCTGCGTGTCGCGGGTTCGATTCCCGCACGGAACAAATATTTATATGACCTACAGGTAGTTGTGCCGGTCTGGCTGTTTTTGTATGTGATTTTATACGTTTGTAAACGCACCCACGATACAGGAGAAAATTGCAGTGTAGGGCAACGTTGTTAAAAAAAGACTCGAACAACTACAATAGAACATGAAAAAAAAAAACTTCTTGCCGACGAAGAAATCTGTCAAAAATCGGCCCGATAATCGGCCCGATTATCGGTCGTGGGGGCAGACCCTAATTCCGCAACCCTGGCAGATCAGTCAGGGGTACAACATAACCACGATAAAAAAGGGGGTGTGTGGCTTTGTTTATGTTCATTTGTATCCTGTTGTACAAATATCGACAGATTAAGGGTCTTCAAAAAACTTACGTGGGTTGGTTAAAAGACAAATCTAGATCCCAAAGTATCAATTTCCAGTACTTTACCAAACGTTTCTTGTTTGTTTATCGAAACATTACTCCAGACTCCAGCCTAGCTTTGAGTCTGTTTAAGAAAACATTTTATTATCGATGAAGGTGTCTTGTTACCCGTAGCGCCTGCCGTCTGAACCTGTTCAGAGATATAGGTCAATATCGCTCCGGGGAACTAAATAAATCAGAAGTAAGCGAAAACACTCAAATTCTGAAGATTGTTTGCAGTACCTACCAGTTTTTCTGAACTAATACATACCTACCTACGTAATGTTATAAGTTTCAGTTGAATCTAGGTTGATAGAAGAATAGAGCTTATGAACGTCGGATATACGCAGTTATCGAGATTTAGAACTATCCTTAATACTTGTCTAAACCACACACTAGCAAGAAATCTGACTATCAAGTTAATATTAAAAGACCAGCAGTACCTACGTATTATTCTGTAAAAATCTCGGACCTGACAATATCTAGCGCCGGTTAACAGCTGTAGACAGCAGGTGAAGAGTTAATTGCTGCCACCGACAACGCAATCAAAGTTGCCAAATTCTGGGCCGCAACAATATAATACCTGAATCATAGTTTGTCATCGAAACGCCAAGAAGAAGAAGCAGGTGTAAAGCACAGCTGCTTATTTACATTTCATGAATTTACATGAAGTAAGCTCAAGGTGAGATACTAATCACTAGCAGCATATGGAATGAGCTCATGTCACACTCATTTCACCTAAATTCATCAGGGATTTTTACAGAATAAACCTCCAAGTACCACATTCTTACCAAAATGAAGAACTCTGAAGCCTCTAAATTAAAGCCTTGAAACCTAAACACATGTCTTTAGTCCGTAAATCCGTCAAGGTCTGTCGTTAAACCAGCAATTCAAATCTCGACAAAGAATGGAACGTAAAATGTCACATGACACGGACCGTTACAAGATGGCCGCCATTGTTTGGTTTGAAACGAGATTTGTCATGTGTTGTGTATTATGTTGGTTGATTTGGGTATGGGGAAACATGTGGTATTTTATAGATGAGTTTTTTTAATCTCGTAAGTATGTTTTTCATTTTTGTTGATGAAGTAAGTTAATAAAAAATCTTTTGTCTATAGTTAGTTACTATTTTTCAGGCAGAATTTTATTTTTTTGTGTAACTGACGGTCTTGCTTACCTACTTATGTCTTTCGACTCAGGTAAGTACCTATGCCATGTTAATTTAAAAGTAATCACTGAAATAGATAACATGTAGCGTTTAAAATATAAAAGATGATTTTGATGCACGAACTTCTTCAAACAAGAAAATCGTGTGCTACCGGGTAGACCGAAAGGGAAGGTATAGAAATACTTTTTTCTTATCTAGCTTAAGTCTTTTTTCCAATAAAAACGGGTCTTTTTTACCCCCTGCAATATTATCAATCACGTGGGTTCCGGGGGCGCGGTATCTCTTTCAAAAAACCCGCAGCCCCGGTAGGCATCGGCCCTTAGTGGCCCCTCTGTGTCTTCTATTCACTAGCAAATTACAAAGATCCCACCTAATAAGTCACCTTACTTTTTATTTCTGATCTTTCAATTTTGTTACTCATAAAACAGTTTGTACTCAATTTTGTGGGACGTCCAACTAAACTGGAGTCCGTCGCATCACAGGCCTGTAATGGTAACCCCTTGAAGTGACCATAAACTGTCATGACCATAACCCACAAGCTGAAATAACCTCTGAACTTTCATTCTTAAAGTTTAAATTCCTTCGAAGTGTTAGCTATAGGAAAGTAGGACCTCTATAAAGAGAAGATGAAGCGCATATTTATGATGAGTCGTTTTATAATACTCTTGAAGGAATCTTTTTAAAAAGGATTTATGGTTGACACAGATATGTGCCGTCAATTTCTTCGCAGATGGTTCGCCGTAGTGACGGATTTAATAGTCTTACAAGTTTTATGAGATTTTGAGATATTATTATGCAATGGTTTTAATGTTTTGGAGCGTGGCTTGGAAAAGCGATTACTTATATGTAAGTACTAAAGTAAGTAAAGTGTGATGGTTGTGTAAAATCACCAAGGTGGTTGATGAGGTTATTATTAGTGAATTTCAAAGTCAAAGACAAATAATTTATTCCAATTAGACCATTAAAGGCACTTTTGAACGTCAAATTAATTAAAACTATTGAATCTAGATCTAGATAGATCTTGATCTAGATTTGAAAAAAGGTTTTTAATTAAGTTATTATATTCTGTAGAAAGATACTATAAAACTTGAATCTGACCTTCTCCTTTATCCTCGGTGCGTTTACAGACTTCACAGGCTTAAACAGGATTAAAGTTCACAAAAATATATTAATAAATCGGACCAACATTTGGGTGATATAATTCCGAGGTGAACAAAGTACACCAATTATGTTGAAACAATTAATTGCATTGCATTGCATTGTGAAAAGGCCCCGCCACTGTTAAAGGTCGCGGGAAATCGCTGGATGAAGGCAGTGCAGGACCGGTCATTGTGGCTATCTTTAGGGGATGCCTTTGTCCAGCAGAGGACGTTGTTCGACTGATATGATGATGATGATGATGAAGAATTCACCTGAGTGAATTGGTTGCGAGATGAACCGGAGTATTCTATATAAACCGCACAAACACAATAGTATTTTCAGGCGATAGGCACTCATTTGATTTTCGGGAATCTATCGGAATCCCTCTTTAAATACCAAATGATTGTTTTGACTGATGTTCTTCCCAAACAAATACATAAAAGACGTGAAGTTCGACTAATGAGTTGTTTATTTACATAAAGTTACTTGTGCTTTATTTATAGTTCGGTCCTTGACAGGTTGGATTGTAAACAACGGGAATATGCATAGTAGCGGCAAAAATACATTTCTCATATAAATATTTACGTGTTCGCATCATTCATTATGCGGAGTGTGGTGCAAGGGGGAAATTAAAATAAGAGGATTTATTTTTATTTCCGTCTTGGAGATGTGATATTATAGGAGAGTTACGAGCACATGTATACACTTCATCATCATCATCATCATATCAGCTGCAGGACGTTCACTGCTGGACATAGGCCTCCCCCATAGATTTCCAAAAAGACCGGTTGGAAGCGGCCAGCATCCAGCGTCTTCCTGCGGTCTTAATCAGGTCGTCAGTCCATCTTGTGGACATCCTACGCTGCGCTTGCCGGTGGTGGTCTCCATTCGAGAACTTTTCGTCATGTCCACACTTAGCAAAATTTTAAAGCGATTTTCTTGTAAATAAACAATTGCGACGCTAAGATAAGATCGATTTTATAGAAGTGTGGGATCCAGAATATGATTTTTAACACCATTACATTTCTATCAATGCTTTGGGAGGAAATTGCTTTAGAATTTTGCTAAGTGTAAGTATACATGTTTATGCTCGTGACTGTAGAAGTCGAGTTTTCTAAACAAAGATCTTTTTTTTTTTGTCTGATTCTCCCTTCTGCTCCGCCCAGAGTGGAACAAGTCATTTGATTATTTCCAATACAAAAAAAAAATACATTCCTTAAAAGATGATTCCATCAACAGAGCGTATATGCAACCACTTGGGGTCGATACAGGACTGATTTTAAACTAAAGCGCATTTTTAAATTTTTTCGTCTTCCGTCTAAAATTTCCAGGTACATCATTACCCGCTACCGCTTATAAACTTGGACACACACTTCCCAACGTTTATAAATATGGCGTCTGTTAGTTTCGTCTCGGACATATCTCAAAGTGTCCGCGCTTTGTCGCTTACTGATGTGCACGATTATACATTGTTACTGCAGCACACTTGGAACATGTACTTGTGAGGGTTTATGCACTGTTGTTCTGTTGTTTGAGTGTATATTTCTCTGTAAAAATATAATATACTACTATACTAGCTGTACCCGCGACTTTGTTCGCGTGAATCTCAGATTCATTCTGATTTGGTTCACATTTTTAAACGTTTTTGTTGCGCAAAATCCTAATTATTTTTCTAAAATAAAGGTAGCCTACGTTACTCCTTATAACATCAGCTCTCTGTCAGTGAAAAGCCCGTCAAAATCAGTCTAGCCGTTTCGGAGATTAGCTGGAACATACAGACTGACAAAAAATGCAATAAGTATTATTTTCTTATTCTCATTTTTTTATTGTTATAAGTGCCGTATATACTTTCATATGCATTTAGTAATAAGCTTTTATTGTCAAATTACTTTAGATATAGATAGATGCTTGTATTTCCGTAGAGCATAATTAGTGCCATTTATCGGGAAACACTGGTTCGATCGTGTAGCAGTCAAAGAACTTGTTAATTTGTGACTTTTAATGAACTTTTTATTGCAGCTATTTAATTGTTTAATGATACCGCCTTTTCATACATTATGAACCTCTGAAATAAATTATTACACACTAATAATTATAAAAATAAAACGCTGCAAAAAAAAGCAGAATTCCGTACAATATTACGATAAATACCTCCATGAAAAAAGAGGCAAAATAAACAACAGAGTGAGCTCCAAACTCTTTGACGCTGGTATCTTTTTATGAATATCATATGAACGAAGTTATTTCATGAAACTAGTTGGGAGTTTCGGCATGTTTATCATTTTATCTGTGCCCGCCTTTGTCGCTCGCGGCGGGAACAAATTGATATGTTATTGTTTCTGCTTTAATGGAAAAGTTGCATAAATAAAATATTATGATCTTTTTTTTTGTTTAAATATTGACAGTTATTTCAATCTCGGAACATACATTGGTCTTCTAGAGGCAAATGTGAGTATTGAGCGTAAGGTCTTGGGTTCTATTCCCAGGTCGGGCAAAAAATTTATTAGGATTTTCCATTAGGAATTAGCCAGGAAATTGGAAGTTAGTGGTGTGATACTGCGCCTTGAAAAGCAACTAAAGCCGTGTTGTAAAATGAATGTTACATTATAAAGATGAAGAGTTTGTTAGTTTCCACGCGATTATCTCCAGAACTACTGGTCTAATTCTGAAAATTACTTCGCTAATAGGAAGCTACGTTACTACTGAGCGGTACATTGTTTATTATAAAAAAAAAATACCGTAACCGAACCGTAAGAAAAAAACAAGGACGAAGTCGCTCTCAAAACTCGTATAAAATAAGGCTGAATATGGCTAAACCAAATAGAATCTCTACGGTACTTACTTAGGTATATTATATCTACCTACATCTCCACCATTAAAGCTTTTGCCGAAACCAATGATCATAGCTGTAATAAATCAAGTTCAATCCTATTCACTTACCAAACAACATAAAGGCGCGTATTAACAAAACGCCTTTTACGCAACCCGTTGATCGCAATTTGGTAAAGTGCAATTTGGCAAAACGCCTCCCTCTAAGCTTTTGAGGTTAGGTGCCAATCAATGATTCAGTTAAAAGGTGGGGTTGCCAACCTTTTCAAGCTAAAAGGATTTTGAATAAAAGATTTTTTAAATTAAATTGAGAACACTGTCTTTTGTTTCGTCTTGTCGTACTGACTTATGCTTGTTGAAATAACATAAACTTTCTCCCTAGAGGTTTGCTTACTGTTGAATAACATAATTTTTGAATCTTTTTAACATACAATAATAATGTTTAAGAATAATTTCAGAAGTAGGTTCAAATGATATTGTGGAGCAAAATTGTTTGATCAATAAAAAAGGAAATAAAAAATAAACAAATCAATTATACAATAAGATAAGTAGATATTTTTGGTAAGTTTAGAACAGGCTTTATCTTTTACCATCTTTTTGCCCTGACTTTGTACACGCAATCTTTTTTACTGACCCTTATTTTTTTAAAGAAAAATATAACCTATAAGCCACAAGAGATTTTTTAGAATCGGATCAGGCATTTCGGAGATTAGCGTGTTCTAACAAAATAGCAAACAAACAATCTCGTCAGCTTTACAAATAATTGAGTCCAGAATACGTAATAAACTGTCAAAATAAGATTGAACATGGCTAAACTAGCCAGAACCTTTCTTTACCATGCCTACCTACTTAAAATACTACTTAAAGTACTTAAAATTTATACTATTATCCTTTTTTTTCTATTACACTAGCTGACCCAGCAATCGTTGTTTTGCCATAATATTTTTTTTTTAGTGATATGAAAAATAGATGTTGGCCGATTCTCAGACTTACTCGATATGCACAAAAAATTTCATCAAAATCGGTCAAGCCGTTTCGGAGGAGTATGGCAACGAAAACTGTGACACGAGAATTTTGTATATTAGATTATACGTATTGTTGTGTAAATACAGATACTTACCGACCTAGTTCTTAGTGTAAAGGTCAGATGAAACAGGGAATAATATAATGTTTATGTAAATTGTAGGCTGGCTAGTAAATAGCTTTTATTTACTTAGATTTGTTACTATGATCTTTTCAAGGTACAGTTTAAGTTTGGTAACAAATAAAATATTTTTTAAAAAAACTTCTGTTTTTGAGCAAGTTGCAGCATTGCAGTTTGTATGGCAATAAATAAACATAATCATAACATACCATTACGCCTGTATTCCCCGAAGAGTTAGGCAAATGCAGGTCTATGAAATAGGGGGCGAGCCTATTGCCACTAACTGGGCACAAAGCCTAACTCTGAGCTGCTACTGAGAATTGCTAAGCTAACGAAGTAGTTATAACCATTACAGTGGTCAATATAACTCTTTAAGTTATCATTGGCCTCGCTGGAAAGTTATGATTGTATGTTGATGATTTCGATTTAGAAAAGCCGATGCTGAGTCGCAAATACCAAAAAGGAAATTGATTTTCGCGAGTTACGCCTGCTGGTTGCATCTTTACTCCAAGGAAAGGAGCGAGAACAGGTTTTTGGAAATTAGGTATGAGAAGACACTATCGCTGTCGTTTTATGAGTGTCGGCATGCAAAAAAGACAACTGCAGATTCGATTGAACAGCTTAAGTAAGTCAAAATATGGGGTTGGCTCTCGCCTCCCTTCTCTAATATTGAACCAATATAAAAGATATTTCTTAAGGCCTATTCAGACCTAAGCGGTATTCGCTGCCGCTGTGGGTAGAGGTACATACCGCGCGGGTTTCGCTCAGGTATTTAGTATCAAGTACCGCGGCTAGCGCGACCTGAGCGATATTCGCTGCCGCTGTGGGTAGAGGTACATACCGCGCGGGTTTCGCTCAGGTATTTAGTATCAAGTACCGCGGCTAGAGCGACCTGAGCGATATTCGCTGCCGCTGTGGGTAGAGGTACATACCACGCGGGTTACGAACGGTAGCGAATACCGCTTAGGTGTGAACAATAATATTACCGCATACCCACTGGGTTTTCTCTGCCGCAGGCGGCAGCGAATACCGCTTAGGTGTGAACAGTAATATTACCGCATACCCACTGGGTTTTCTCTGCCGCAGGCGGCAGCGAATACCGCTTAGGTCTGAATAGGCCTTAAAACTGAATAAGAAGGATGAATACTGCGTGTCTTTGTGTTTTTAACCGACTTCAAAAAAAGGAGGAGGTTGTCAATTCGACTGTTTTTTTTTTTTAAAGTTTGTTACCTCGAATTTTCCGACTGGGTGAACCGATTGTCATGATTCTTTTTCTATTTGAAAGCTGGTGCTTCCCGTGTGGTCCTATTGTCACCATTTCAATATCTGATGAATATGCTTTGGAAGTCGGTGGCAATACAAAACAACAAACAGAACCAAAGCCGCCGACTTCCGACTTTGTTTAAAAGTTTTTTATTTCAATAATAGTTTTCATATTTGTACACTAAGCCTCTGCTGACCGCGCTATAAATAGGCAATACTGAGCATTTTCTATTAGTTCTAGTGCTTATAAAAATAATGTATCATTAGAAAAGAAAACCTAGAGACATACAAACAGTTGATATTAATTACTGCACTGAACAAAATCATCAACAGGCGAGAGCGTTTCTATCGAGAATAGACTACCCGCATTTCCTCTTAACTTCGTAAAGCCAAAAACCACTAACAACTAAACATCCAACATTTTGTCACCCACACCAAAGATTTAAAAGATCCAGAAAAAAACAAAATTAACAACATTACACATAAAGAAAAAGACACCACATAAACCCTCGACTTACGCCAGTTTAGTTTCAGCTGTACTCTGACGTCACAAACTCACAACAAATTGTGTTGGAAAACTTTTAGTTTTTTTATTGAACAAGTTCGAGTATTTATTCCAAGCACGTTAAGACCATCGGAGGCCCTTGTCCGAAGTTCTCAACTTTAACAAGTTGAGAATAAGAATTCAATTTTGAAAATAATAAAAATAAAATTGTTGTTTTGCTAAGTAGTTTTTGTTTTTTTTGCTTGTGAACAAGTTGTCTGTCAGCTTAGGTGGTGATAAAATGTTGTTCTTCTCATTTTTGTTTGTTATGCACTTTTTGGTAGATTGAAAACTTTCGGTAAAAATTTAGTATTCTGTAGTTATTTAAAATACTAAATTGCCTGCAAAATTCTTTAGTCTATCGAGTTAAGTAGACAGATTACCAAGTGTACTTTGAAATGTGTGAAATACTTTTCCATTCTGGAAATATTTTGAGGCCATTTTGTATTTTATGTACTTACTACAAAACTTCTACTATTCGTACTATTGTATGTTGTACTTTAAATACTAAACTATCCGCAAGAGTTTTTTAGTCTATCGAGTTCAATAGCCAGATTTGAATGTGCCCTTAAAATTAGAAATAATTAAAATGCTTTTAATTCTATTCAATTGAATAAGTTGTGTACGGTTTTAAAACAGTAGCGCCCAGAGCACAAAAAAATCTTTTATGAAAATTATGGAATGCAGTGTAGCATTTATCTTAACTTTAAATTGAATTATTATAACTGTCCTTCATACCACACTATTATGTATTTGTGTATAACAAAAGTCCAGATTTTACGCGAGACCCCGCAATCCTCAGGGAAACCAGCAAAGTCTAAAAGCAGTAAAAGTCGGATTTATACAATTTATACAGTTCGTAAACGCGTGAAATACACGTTGCTGTACTGAAACCGATATCTGGAAAGTTATTTTATTTTACTTTAATTTTATTTACAGAGTTCAATATTGCGATTAAAATCCTGCAGTGCGCTTTTATTTAGGCACTAGCTGTTGCCCGCGACTTCGTTCGCGTTGTGGTTATAAAACACGAAGTGCCCGTGAATTCTTCTGTGTGGCTTATTTCACCTGCCTTACGTTACGTCTTTGATTACTGCAGTGCGATTCTCTAAAATGCAAACTCGAAAACGAGTCTCACTAAAGTGATCGCGCTCACTTCGATAACGAACCAACCTGTCATTGGTTTAGTATTTGTTCGCCGTGGTGACGTCGCCGGGCGTGATCGTGTTTAACAGAATACCATTTTGTAATCTCACTGCGGATTCAGCTTTCGGATTACGAAGTGAGGCTTAGAGAATCACACTGCTGGGTCGTAGCGTGATATTATGTAGATGACTGTGACACTCACAAATTAGGCAGGCCGTTAGTAAGACTGCCACATTAAGAGATAAAAAAAAAATGATGTGGCCTTCTATGGGTACAAGAATTTTCAAAATTGGTTCTGTACACAAACTTTACTATATTATAATATTAGTATAGATTAGATTTAGGAAGCCGACCCCAACATAGTTGGGAAAAGGCTAGGCAGATGATGATGATGATGATTAGATTTAGGTTGTCATCTAGTGTTGCTACGATGTGTGTCTAAAATACGTCTCGCGATGCTGTCAAGGATGGTTGACTCAGGATAGAAGAAGGGTTTTTTTTTTTTTTTTAAAGATGGTAAAATCATCAAATGACCCCTCCCGTCCTGGGCGGGGCGGGAGGGAGTGTCAGACTTTTACTGACTAAAAACCATCTATGTTCCTTCATGTGCCCTTTGCGTTCCGGTCGCGCGGTATCTCTTTCGAACAATCCGCAGCCCCGGCAGGCATTGGCCCTCAGTGGCCCGCTTCCAATGTTTGCTGACATCCCTTTAAGGCGCGCGTGGAACACTAACGCGCCATCGACACGGTCTGTCGTTAGTTAACGTACGGACGGTGAGCTACCCATTGCTCACCGTCCACAGACCCGCGTCTACGTTGGCCGGGACTCATCTCGTGATTTCACCTGCCTTACGTTACGTCTTTGGTAACTGCACCCGTGCGTCGCGTCGTAGCGTGATACTATGTAAATGACTATGACACTCACAAATAAGGTGATAAAAGAATTTTCAAAATCGGTTCAGTAGATCCAGAGATTACCCCACAACCTCACAAACTTTACCTCTTTATAATATTAGACTCTTTATACCTAGATTATATTTAGGTTGTCACCTAGTGTTGCTACGATATGTGTCTAAAATACGTCTCGCGATGCTTTCAAGCAAGGTTGACTCAGGAGTCAGGATAGAAGAAGAGAAAAGGGAGGTCTTTACTCTGCAGTAAGACAAAAGAGGCTAGAAAGAAAAAAAAAAGTTCTATTTTGGAAAAATTCCCCGCATCGTGGACCGAAGCTGCTGGCAAAAGCTAGTGAGTAGATGCTATATTTTGTTCTCCATATCCAAGTCTAACATTCCTCGCGCTATCAGCAGAGTTCTTCAATAATTAGGACATGCTGCGGTCCTCGCTTCTATTAAAACTTGCGTGCTTCAAACTTGCTTCGATTTGCACTCGCGTTCAGTAACTGTTGGGCCCTGAAGTGAACGGATGTCGATTGGAAATTGTAACTCTGTGATATTAAGGTACTGTACTTAAGGGAAGGCGCTTTTACGTCTGTCTATGTGTCCGCCCCTCTGAATGAAGCCTTTTGAATGAAGATTTTCACAGTGTGCAGCCTATGACCGCCATAATTGAAAGAGTCACCGCGGCCTTGGGACGCAAAGGACATTAGAAGAAACACGGGTAGGTTTTAATCAGTAAGAGTCTGACATTTCCTTCCGCCACGCACAGAGTAGAAGAAGTCCTACCATCCTTAAAAAAAAAAATACACTGCACGGCAAAGAGAAGCAGGACGGCAGAGAAGGCCTGAGCCTCACCACCACGCTTGCTGAAGGCGAATGGACAATTTCAGACTTATATTAATTACAAGTTTAAGTTTCCTCACAAAAGTAACTTATTTAATTCACTAAAAACAAATAACAAGAATAAGTTTCTTTAAGGTATTTATGTGGCAGATGTGAGTGGCAACGCCGGGAGGGGACGCCCTAGAAAGACCTACCCTGACCTTATTGGTGAGGTTCTTCAGAAAGGTCGGGTGTGCAGTACTCGTAACCGGCGTGCTTATGTATGAACGTGAACGAGGCGAAAGTAGTATGTAAGGATCGTAGCAGGTGGCGTTCTGTGGTTTCTGCCTGCCCCCATTGGAAAAAGGCGTGAGTTTATGTATGTATGTAAGTTACTTTGGTACTTGCCCTTGGGGGCACGTGCCTCTCGGACCTTCATGACATAGGTGTACTTTTAGCATATTTCCTGGCCCCACATTTCAGAGTAGCGACTTGAAGTATTTGTGGGTAGTCGCAATTTGCTTGTTTGTGCAACTTGGATACTTGCTCTGTTGCATCGATACAGTGTTTAGTAATTAAGAGTATTGGCGGTCACGATAATAGGTATGCGCAACTTTTGTGTTAATTAACTGTTCATTAAACTTGATACCCGCGAAGATTATGGTGGTGTATCTTGAGTTCTTCCGTGGTCTATTCTATTAAAACTTGTCTTGGTAAATTTAGGTTTTTTTTATAACTGGCCTTTTCTCTTGTGTCGTTGTTGCGTTTACAAACACACATACACACACACATACATAAACTCACGCCTTTTTCCCATTGGGGTAGGCAGAAACCACGGACCGCCACCTGCTACGATCCTTACACACTCCTTTCGCCTCGTCCACATTCATACATCTGGTCATACAAGCACGCCGGTTACGAGTACTGCGCACCTGACCTTTCTGGAGAACCTTACCAATAAGGTCAAGGTAGGTCTTTCTAGGGCGTCCCCTCCCGGCATTGCCACTCACATCTGCCATATAAATCCCTTTTGTTAGTCGCCTTTCACTCGTCCTCTCAACATGACCGAAGCATCTAAGCATACTCTTTTCAACCTTTGTCACTACATCCTGCGTTTACAAACATATTTAAACAAACAGACTGACCCGAAACAACTACTTCTAGGACCATACAAATATTCGTTCCGTGCGAGAATCGAATCCACGCCACGCAGCACAGCAGCCAATCGCTTGGCCACTGCGCTGACTGCGGCCGACACCGAATACAAAAATTGTAAAACATTGCTTTTAAAAGAGTATGTATCGAGTTTCTTGCCCATTCTTCTCCATGCGAAACTACCTTTTGGAAGAGGCAACTGACCTTAGCGCCTGCCTAGCCTTGTTTAAACGTATACATACATAACATCATCCTTTTTTGTTTATAGACGGGAAATCATCAAATAACTTCCCCCGCCCTGGGCGGGGCGGGAGGGAGTGTCAGACTTTTACTGACTAAAACCCGTCTATGTTCCTTCATGTGTTCATCAGTTCCGGGGGCGCGGTATCTCTTTCGAACAACCCGCAGCCCCGGCAGGCATCGGCCCTCAGTGGCCCCATCCAATTTTTGCTGACATCTCTTTGAGGCGCGCGTGGAACACGAACGCGCCGTCGACACGGTCTGTCGTTGTTTAGTGAACGTACGGACGGTGAGCTACCCATTGCTCACCGTCCACAGACCCGCGCCTACGGTGGCCGGGAGTCGTCTCGCGGCTCCCGACGCCCGGAGCGTCTACCGCGGCGGCCGCTGGGACGGGGGACCCTCCTTTCCCTCTCCCGTCCCGAACTATGTTGGGGTTGGCTACTAGTCTAACCGTATGCATCTTAATACCAGTGTTTTACATGGAGCGACTGCCTATCTGACCTCCACAACCCAAAACAAGTCTTTTACATCCTGTAGTTTCCTCAAATAAGTTTCTCTCTAACACTATATCCTTTGTTAAACGTAAAGAGGCGTGACGTCACAAAAAAATATGCAGACAAGTGGCAAATTATCTCGGCGAACATTTAATGACATAATTTATTTGTGGACAGTAGCAGCCACAATGAGTGATCAAAATTGTATACACGTACGAAACAGCAAATTGGGTTAACTAACAGCAGGATTCTCGGTAATGTCACCGCTTTTGAACGATATTAAAAACGATATTTCATTAAGTAGCTTGTTCGTTCTTTTCCAAGGAAACCTACAATTTAGTACGAACAATTCAGCTTTTTGACAGACGATTCAAAAGTGAAATAAATTATTTGTTTTGATTTTATAATCTTGTTGTTAATTTGATTTTATAAACGTTACAGGGTCTTAGAGGATATTGGGGGACCAAGTTGCATACTGCATTGAGAATGATGAAGAAACGAATTATATAAATTATTCAAAATGGAGATCATGGGAAAGGCTTGTAAGTAAGTCTAATAAGTCAGTAGTTTTATAGGGTGTGTAATAAGTAGATATTATGTATAGTTTTATAGGGTGTGTAATATATAGGTATCATGTATTATTATTAAAGTGAAAGTAACTGTCTGCCTGTCTTCACAGCAAAACCACTAAACCGGTCGTAAAGAAATTTCAAAAAGAAGTAGTTTAGGATCTAAATAAAGACATAGGCTACTTTTATACGCCGCGATATAAGGCGGACAAAAATTAGTGAGTAATATTTTTAATATCATTAGGTATCAAATCTGTTGTCATTACCGCGACTAAATATTTGCAGAATAACACGTTTGCTCTTATTTTTTCAGGAATACGTTGACGTCAATGAATCGCAGTGCAGTGGTACAAACACGATGTGTTACGCACTCTGTGTTAAATATATCACGCGCTTACATCGCCAGGTGCGAGCAGAGAGGTGACGATAATACACTTTATGAAAATTCAGGAATTAATAGCAACAAGACTTTTACAGCACCGCGGTGTCACCCGCGTTCTGTGACGTCTTTGGTTACTGCTCCTCACCCCGTTGGTCGTAGCGTGCTGTTTTGTACGTACAAATCTTCCTCTGGAATCATTTAGTCGTGTTAAAATTGCTTAGTTCACAAGATTTAAGCATACAGGTGGCGGGAAGCGACTTTGTTTTATAAAAAAAAAAAAAAAATACCATCACGCCTGTGTTTCCCGAAGGGTTGGGCAGAGGTGTACCAATGTACACCCACAGTTCGCCGGTATATTTAGGTCCCAGGTAATAGGGGGCGAGCCTATTGCCATTAACCGGGCACAAATCCAAACTCCGAGCTGCTACTGAGAATTTCATTGCATTTGTTTTATAGTATGTAACATTTATGTTCAATAACAGTGAGAATACGAAAGTATTTGTCTGTTGCTACGGTTACATTTACCGGTCGGTAAGTTTTAGGAATCGGGCATGTAACTAATTTTATAGTGCACAAACAGAACAGGTGCGATCTTTTATCCCTCACTCCCATTGTCGGATAGGACGGCAAGCCGACACGACCGGAGAGAGATTAGGCGCGGGGCCAAGGGCTATACATGCTTAGGCACCAGGGTGTCACGCCACCATCTTCCTAACTTCAGACTGTTACAGAAACATCCCTAATGGAAAATACCAACAACACTTTACCCAACCTGAGAATTGAACCTAGAACCCTACGTTCAGGAGTCGTGCTTGTAACCACCAAACCAACAGGGCAAAAAATAATTGATTCCAAAATAATGGATGCATAAAAATATCTTTCTATACGTGACAATTTGACGAATTGCCGAAAAACGGGCCTTGATTGAAAATTATTTACGACCGTTTTTTATGAACGATAAAATATAAAAGAGAAAGATCTTAGTCAGGTTGATAAAGAGCTTACGTCAGCGAAATAAAATTAACGTAAGCTAAAGTTACTTTTTTGACAAATTGCATTCGATCTTATTCTTTCGGGTACGTCTTATATGATATTAGTATAATAAATTATGGTAATCATATTTTTGTTTCAATAAGGTTCAAAACCCAAATTATCAACGTAGCTCAAAAGGGTGCAAGGGTAAAATGGAACTGTGCGGGCCATATCATGGCCATATGTGTTTTGTTGCAAGTTAGTAGAGTTTAAGTTAAATTAATAAATTTGGCATTATGTAATAGATAGATATCAAACAAAAACCTACTGTCCTATATTTAGCATATGTTGGAGCTCCTGCAGCCAGTGATACAGGATTATCCTAGTACAGGCATCTAACATTAATTGACCTAAGTACATTGTTAATTTTAGATTTATTATGTGAATTTCTGAATAAAGCTTTTATTATTTTAATTTATGTTGAGTTAACTATCTCGGGACTCTAAGGTCCCGGACCTTTGAAAGGCGTACGAGGAGCCAAAGCCAATCGCAGAGGCCCCTTACATGTCTTACAATGAAATGGAACACCAACCGACAATTATCCCTTTTATTATTCCATTTATTCATTATTCAACATATTTATTGTATTTTTAAATATTAATATAAAAACATTTAAAAATATAAAAAATAGTAGCCCACCGGCGTCGGGAACAGGGTCCAAGCCACCGGCGGTCAGGGCTCCTGAGAAAGGAATCTCCTAACAATACGCGCCGTGTCTAGGAGTACCGCTTTCTGAATCAAGCCCTTGATCCAACTGCCCAACGAGAGCCTCCTCAGGTGTTGGTCGAGGCTCTTGGCTATTAGGCCATTTGCCATTATTATTATGTCCGTTGGATGTCATTATCATCATCATCATATCAGCCGCAGAAGTCCACTGCTGGACATAAGCCTCTCCTAGAGATAGCCACAGTGACGATCCCCTTATCATCCCAAAAACAGGGAAGCATCAAGTCTTATCTAACTTTTATGATAACAAAATATTTTCCTTACATCACAACATCCTGCTACTGAACTTCTAACAAACACCTCTTTATCTCGGTAACGAAGAGCATCAGTGCTATATCTCGGTGCTTCCTCACAATGCAAATGGCTGTCATAGCTGAGGGCTCTGGTGCTGACAATAGACGGCTATTGCCGGCCTATTACAGCTGATTTTCTGCCGCGCTTGGAACTTGATTGAAAATGCATGAACGTTGCTGTGAATATTGCTGTTGTTTGTTTATGATGATGATGATGACTATCAATAAGCATTATTAGTTAGGTACGGGTTTTTAGGAAGCTTGGCATCTCGTAACAGACAAATTAGAAGTATATTTGACAGATTGAGACTGAGATTAGAATGGGATGGTATTTTCCGTAAGTTTAACTTATGGGAATTGACCCTCTAATCTCCGATTGGACTGTTTTGAAGAAAGTGAAAACATATACGCATAGTCACGGCCAAAGCCAAAACGTTTATTTTAATTTCACCAATAAAAGACACTTTTAAACGATACAATTAAAATAATTGAATCTAGTTGGCTCTTTCAAGCGGTAGTTTCTGGTATGGAAAAGAAAGGGCAAGAAGCAATAATTTACAATTATTCGTATAAATTGTACAGTAATTCTTGTTATTTGGTTTGTTAGCTGTAAGTCTTCCATGCTTTGTTAAATAAATAAATTAATTAATAAAATAATTATTTTATATTTAAACAAATGTGTCTACATTAAAAACCACTACAAACTGTTGTTACTAAAATATATGAGTACTAAGAATTAACTATCCATTGATAGTTAATTCTTACAACAACCAAATCTACAACACAACACAACACAATTAATCTAAACAACACAACAACAACACAACACAACTAAACAACACAACACAACAACTGTTTCGTGTGTGTGTGTGTTTTGTTTTTTTGTGTTGTTTTGTTTTGTTCTGTTTGTTCTATTACAACTAAATTAATTACAATTATCTACTTGCCAATTAATTAGTCATGTAAACTAAATGTTATGATCATATGACCATTAGTTATATCGGTACATAAATAGTTGTGATTAAATTAGTCTGCAATGTATTTATAAACAAATGAATATAAAAAAGGGTTATCGCAAGGTTATGAATGGAGGGGCACTCCCTGATATCACTTAATAAAAAAAATACTCCTGACCTCCCTCTGATAGCCTAGCACTGGAGGGAATCCCAATATCCAAAATGTTAAATCTCATCATCCGACCGGTCGGAAGCGGCCTGCATCCAGCGTCTTCCTGCGGTCTTAATCAGGTCGTCCGTCCACCTTGTGGGTGAGCGCTGCGCTTGCCGAAATGAAATGATTTTTGATGTTAAAAAAAAAACTTAAACATAATTATATTGCTATGACCTTAGCCTAGGACTAAGCTAGACGAGGTATTTTTAGCATCGGCGTTATTGCGACTCCATTTTTACACACTTATGCACGTCTAAATTTGCTAGTCTTTCGGTACGAGTGTGGTTGGCATTACACCCAATATTTAGATCGAAAAATCAACACAAAAATTTACTTACAAATTAATTTGTCAAACCCATGTCAAGTTCTGTAATTGGCTGACTAAATTATCAACAACCAATCAGCAGCAGCCACAGTTTGACAAATGAGTGACGTGCGTTTATTAGACTAGTCACTGTCGTTGATATTCGTTTTGAAAATCGAGAGGGTTATTTCTCGCGCATTTTAATCTTAGATCTTTTTTCAATTTGTGCCTTTGGTTCCTGTATTTTTATATTTTCAAAATAAAAAAAGTAAGCAACTAAGGTAGATTGCTTTTAGCTTGTATTTAATTCCTTGTTTATAAAAGTTTTAGACTTTTTTAGACTTTAAAAAAAAATACTTTTTGTTTAATTTTTGTTAATATTTTGCCCCACACTATGAATTTTTCCTGTATTGTTGCATAAACACATACACAAACAGCCAGACCCGGAACAACTATCTGTAGGCCATACAAATATTTGTTCCGTGCGAGAATCGAACACTGCGCCAATCGTGCTGCCAAATTGTTAGTGATTTAATAAAATTAAATGAAAATTACTGCTGCTGCCTTCACTGAAGCAGTACGGGAGTCGGACTACACACGGATGGTCGTCTTTTTACCCGACTGCGACAGAAGGAGGGTTATGTTTTTCGAGGGTATGTTTGTATGTATGTATGTATGTATGTATGTATGTATGTATGTATGTATGTATAATTGTTTGGCACGCTCTGCAGCCCGAACGGCTCGATGGATTTTAGCTTGAGAGGTGTCGTTAGATTCGTATTTACTGTGAGAGTGACACTGGGTATATCAAAATAAAAAAAACAAAATGGCGGATTTTTGGCGCCAAATTCAAATGTTTGGATTGCTCTGCAGCCTGAACGGCTCGATGAATTTTAGCTTGAGAGGTGTCGTTAGATTTGTGTTTACTGTGAGAGTGACACTGGGTATATTAAAATTAAAAAAAAAAAACTAAAAAAGTAAAAAATAAAAAACGGTAATTTAAAAAACTAAAAAACCCGACTGCTTTTCTGAGTATTTATGAAAAAGCCTTAAAACAAGAAAGTCGTTGTACCCGATTGCACTTGAAATTGTAGCAGTCGGGACCTATTCTATAAATGGAGGTTTAGTGAAGGCTTGCTAGAATGGGTCCCGACTGCTACAATTTTAAGTGCAATCGGGTACAACGACTTTCTTGTTTTAAGGCTTTTTCATAAATACTCAGAAAAGCAGTCGGGTTTTTTAGTTTTTTAAATTACCGTTTTTTTTTACCCGACTGCGACAGAAGGAGGGTTATGTTTTTCGAGAGTATGTATGTATGTATGTATGTATGTATGTATGTATGTATGTATGTATAATTGTTTGGCACGCTCTGCAGCCTGAACGGCTTGATGGATTTTAGCTTGAGAGGTGTCGTTAGATTCGTATTTACTGTGAGAGTGACACTGGGTATATCAAAATTAAAAAAAAACAAAATGGCGGATTTTTGGCGCCAAATTCAAATGTTTGGATCGCTCTACAGCCTGAACGGCTCGATAGATTTTAGCTTGGGAGGTGTCGATAGATTCGTATTTACTGTAAGAGTGACACTGGGTATATCAAAACAAAAAACTAAAAAAAATAAAAAATAAAAAACGGTAATTTAAAAAACTAAAAAACCCGACTGCTTTTCTTAGTATTTATGAAAAATCCCTAAAACAAGAAATTCGTTGTACCCGATTGCACTTAAAATTGTAGCAGTCGGGACCCATTCTAGAAATGGAGGCTTAGTGTATTGAGAGCACATACCTGTTATATTGCAGATGGTCCCGAATGGGTCCCGACTGCTAAAATTTTAAGTGCAATCGGGTACAACGAATTTCTTGTTTTAGGGA
This sequence comes from Caradrina clavipalpis, assembly GCA_932526535.1. Lineage (NCBI taxonomy): Eukaryota > Metazoa > Arthropoda > Insecta > Lepidoptera > Noctuidae > Caradrina > Caradrina clavipalpis. Next base: position 9,935,196 of record OW052110.1, read on the forward strand.
TTTTTCATAAATACTCAGAAAAGCAGTCGGGTTTTTTAGTTTTTTAAATTACCGTTTTTTTTCAAACATGTGACACGTAACGTTTGTTCTCCTGCAGATGTTAGTACTGTGAACAAGGCTATTCTTTATACACAGGCAGCTTACTTGCGATTAATTCTTAACAATGTTGTGAGTGTGCTGACAGCAGCTGCTGTACTGTGAGCAGTCAATTATTTTTAAATAGCTCTCTTAAGTGTGAAGTTTTTTTTACGCATAAAATAAAAACGAATATTGGCATTGTAGTAGAAAGATGAATAATTTTGCCTGTATACCAAATAGTGTTGTTGACATGTGCACATGTGCAGTAGGTACAGATTTCGCAGGAATCCTCTTGACGCGACAACTGTGTTGTATGTGCTTCAGTTATGCGTAAAAAAACTACTAAACATTTTAACTCTGTAGGGCCTAGAATCATGTACTGAGCCTTAATTATATGTTTGTGTCACAACGTCCTTTCCATTACCAAACAATTCCGCAATCTAAAAATAAAATCCTACATTCCAGAACCACATATTTCCTTACCTAAAACTCTCGATAACTGACATTCGCCGAACATCATCATCTATCCCGGACAAAAGCGTCCATTCCCGGCTTTATGACGTCACTTCTAAAGTCCGGGTTTTCGACCACAGCAGCGGGTCTTGATTGAAAATCATTTACGATGAATCTTTACGGTTTATTGGCAGGTCTTACGGTTGATATCATCGGCATAAGTGTCGGGTATGAAATGCGGTTTTTGGAAGCGAAAGCAAAGTGTCGGTTTTTAGAGTTCCGTACCCAAAAGGGTAAAAAGGGACTCTATTACTGAGATTCCGCGTCTATCTGTCTGTCTGTCTGTCCGTCCGTCTTTCATCAGGCTGTATCTCATGAACGGTGATAGTTAGATTGTTAAAATTTTCACAGATGATGTATTTTTTTGCCGCTATAACAACAAATACTAAAAACCAGAATAAAATAAATATTTAGGGAGGCTCCTATACAGAAAACGTGATTTTTTTGCTCGTTTTTGCTCGATATTGATATAGGTAGACGCTTGAAAGATTCACAGTATCATGTTCTTAACCTTTTACCAATGCGTCTATGTTACGGTTAAAAGATATTTATTTCTCAAAAGAATTACAAATTCACTTCCTGAGAAAAACAAAAATTTTTAAACTAACAAGACAATTTACATACATCGTTTTAGCATAACAGGTAGTGGTGGGTGAACCTGGCGGCTCCGAGGAGCGTAAGGCCAGGTTCATGGAGGTTGTGCGGGATGCGGTGGCGAGCGTCGCCCGCAAAAAGATGAAGGGGTCGAAGTCTCGGGCAATGGACGAGGCTTCGGCCACCATTGCGGCGGCTGCGGAAGCCAGCTTTGCGGGGGAGGTCCCGCAGCTTCGGGCGGAGGTGGGCCGCCTGTCGGCCACCATGGAGCTCCTGGTGGCAGAGAACAGGAGGCTCCAGGTGGACCTGGCCGAGCTCCGCGGGACCGGCTCCCGCCAGGCGCCCAAGGCGGGGAGCCGGAGAGCCGAGCCAGTCGAGCCAGTAGATGACCAGGTGCTGAACCTGGTTCAGCTGGAGCTGGCGGCCTTCCAGGCACGGTTTTCCGTCCTGGAGGGCATCGTGTTGCGTCCCCCACTGGCGGCGAGCGGGACGACCGCGGGCGACAGGCGGGCCTCTTATGCGGCCGCCGCGTCTGCGCCGAGGCCGGGTAGCCAGCCCCCCAGCAGGGCGGGGCCGACCCCTGCGAAACCGGCCCCGGCAAGGCCGGTGCCGGCGCAAAATGCGTCCACGAGGAGGGGCAAGGCGGCATCCCAGCCGCCTCCACCCCCTCCGCCCCCTAGCTCCAACCCTCCGGCCGCGGAAGCCGAATGGCAGGTGGCCGGGGCAAGAGAGAGGGGGCGCAGGGCGGCCAGATCGGCCAGAGCGGCCACCAGACGGGCGGAGGAGCGGCGGCGACGTGGTGAGCGCAAAGCCGCGGCCAGGCTTCGCGCCCCGAAATCCGCGGCTGTAGTGGTCACGCTACAGCCGGAGGCGGAAAAGCGGGGCGTGACATATGCGCAGGTGCTCACCAGGGCCAAGGCGGCCATCAACCTTGGCGAGTTGGGGATAACCGGCCTCCAGCTAAGGGTCACCGCAACTGGGGCCCGAATGCTGGAGATCCCCGGCGCCACCAGCGGCCCGTCCGCGGACGCTCTAGCTGAGAAGCTTAGAGCGTCCCTAAACGCGGACGAGGTGCGGGTGTCCAGGCCCGCTAGATGCGCAGATCTGCGCATCATGGGTCTGGACGACTCAGTTTCCGCGGAGGAGGTGGTGGCCGCCGTCACCAGGGCGGGTGGATGCCGTGCCGAAGAGGTCAGGGCAGGCACCATCCGCCCAGAGCGCACGGGCATGCAGACCATTATGGTCAGCTGCCCAGTGACGGCGGCTAAAGCCATTGTTGGGGGGGGCCGCTTACTGGTGGGCTGGGTGTCGGCGCGGGTTCGCCTGCTCGAGCCCAGGCCCCTGAGGTGCTACCGTTGCCACGTGGGGAAGCACGTGGCATGTCGGTGCGCCTCGGAGGTGGACCGCAGCGCCCTGTGTTTCCGCTGCGGTCAGCCCGGTCACAAGGCCGCGGCTTGTGATGCCCCGCCGCACTGCGATGCATGTGCGGGGGCTAACAGGCCGGCCGATCACCGGGCTGGGGGCAAGGCCTGCGCCGTACCCGCCAGGTCCGGGGGAGGGCCCCGCACCGCCGCCGCCGCCGCCGCCGCTGCCGCCGCCACCGTTGCCGTGGCCGCACCCGCGGCGGCCGCTGACGCCGCGTCCGCCGGCGCAATGGATTGCCAATAACGGCACCATTGCGCCTCCTGCAGGCGGACACCGTAGGCACGGTCTGTGGACGGTGAGTAATGGGTAGCTCACCGTCCGTACGTTATTTAACGACAGACCGTGTCGACGGCGCGTTCATGTTCCGCGCAAAGAGGTGTCAGCACAAGGAAGGGGCCACTAAGGGCCAAGGCCTGCCGGGGCTGCGGGTTGTTCGAAAGAGATGCCGCGCCCCCGGAACGCAAAGGGCACATGAAGGAACATAGATGGTTTTTAGTCAGTAAAAGTCTGACACTCCCTCCCGCCCCGCCCAGGACGGGAGGGGTCATTTGATGATTTTACCATCTTTAAAAAAAAAAAAAAAAAAAAAGCATAACAGGTACAAAGTTAATAAACAAACCAGAAAAAAACGGGTATTATAAGATACAACACAATAGTTTTTAGCAATGAAGGTAGGGTGCAATTTTGGAACCGTTGCGTGTTTATTAAGGTGTACGACACAGTGTAGAATAAAAGCGAGTTATTAAATTGTTTTCGGTTTATATTTGTAGATAATATTTATTTATTATTTTGTTTAAGTAAACTTTCTATATTTGTTTCTGATTACATTTGTTTTTTTTTTTTTTATAGTTAGTTTAATATTTGTATACTTATTTGCTATTTTTATGTATTTTTTTTTAGTTGTTTATTTTGTTGGGGTCGGCTTCCAGTAAAAGAAATATTTACGGGGGGCTCCTATACAACAAACGTGATTTTTTTGCCGTTCTTATAATTGCCGTGATAATGGTACGGAACCCTTCATGCGCGATCCGACTCGCACATGACCGGTTATTTGTGTAAAATTTTTGACGGTTATGTTCGGTTTTTTAATGGTCGTCTACGGTTTATAGTTGATTAACTTGTCGACAAAGGAGATAGCCATTTTTGTTTTTATGGCAAATATGAGTACTTATTGAAAAATATAATCGTTTTTAGATAGGTTTCAATCAATTTTAACGCACGTGTAATAATATTTTTTAGTTACGGCGGCCAATATCAATCGAGATTATCCAAGTACGTAGGAGATTATAGTGTACAAGTCTGTCACAAACACAATACACAGGGTGCACTCCCTCTTCCCTCACTCTCTTAGTCCGATGGGACGGTAATGCAACACAAACCAGGAGAGATCAGGCGCAGGACCAACGGATTTACGAATTTTTTAAGGCACAGCGGTATCATACTACCAACTTCCAAACGGTATGAGTTTGTAATTAAAAAATCTAATAACACTTTGCCCGACCTGGGGCTCGACCCCAGGACCCCACGCTCAGCAGTCGCACTTGCAACCACGAGACCAACGGGGCAATTAGTATGGAGTATAAGCACATAAAACACCCTGAAGTTTTAAATAGCTCGTTATTATGAACGGGAGCAGTATCAACAATCTACGGATCACTTTGAAAACAAAAAGTATTTGATCTCTTCAAAAGTATGTCATAAACGCCAGCATTGTTATAGCGATAAACTATATTTATATGAATTTTAAACAAAAAGTGAGTTTATCGAGTTTCTATAGGTATATTGACTGGGTATGTAGATATTGTCGGTTTTGACCTTACGGGATGGTTTTGATAACTATTATATGTTTGGTGAAGCACTGATATCAATATTTTAGGGTTATATTTATAGTATTCCAAATTCAGTATGTAATAGTCTCATTCAATCAATCAATCAATCAATCCCATTCTCATCTTTCATTTACCTATTTATTTATTTATTTATCCATTAATTTATTTTTGCATTCTTTCTTTTTGTTTTTTTTTTTTAAACGTTTCCCCAAGCTTCGTGTACAAACACAGAAACTCACATATAGGGACAAAAAGTCAGTCCCGGATCAGCTATCTGTACGCCACACGATTGGCATTTGTTCCGTGCGGGAATCGAATACACGACTCGCAGCGCAGCAGCCAATCGCACAGCCACTGCGCCAACCGTGCATTTGATTCGATTCATTTATTTAAGTGACGTTTTTAAAAGAACCCTGTTGATTTTATAATCTTCGTTCGTGGATGAAATTACATACCATCACGCCTGTATTCCCCGAAGGGTTAGGCAGAGGTGTATCAATATACACCCACAGTTCGCCGGTATGTTTTTGCTTGTGTGGATGAAATTGTTGCTCAAAATCCAAACATTGAAACTATTTGAAACACGACACACCGCTGAACTATTCCCTATTCTCCACGTCACTTGCAAATCGAATCCTCAGAGTTTCCAGCAAAGATAAAACATCTTGTATGTATATCAAGTGACGAGATACGTTATTCAGTGGTACCTACAGTTCAACGACCTCAGTGAATCAAATTTATACCACACTACTCTTGAATACTGATGTTGGAGGGAAATAACCTTAGTGCTGTGGAAGAATTTTAGTATAAGCAGAGCTCTTTGTGAAGGAGCTCATCTGGTGGTAGTCCACCACTATATCTATTTCTGCTGCAAAGCAGTGTTGCTGTGTTCCGGTTTAAAGGGTATGGTTGCCGGTGTAATTACAGGCACATGAGACATTTTAACTTTGTCTCTGGGAGGGCAACACATTTGCAAGGCCTCTGGTATTGCAGATGTCTGTAAGCAGAGGTGAACCCTAACATCATGCGGTCCGTCGGCTTGTTTGAAACTGAAAAAAAAAACGCTTGGTGGTACTGTAGTGCTTCTACCTTAACCTGGATTGGGGTATGTAGTCGTACACTGGCTCACTGACACACCAAGTAGCTATCCTAACACGTCCGGTTGCGCCGGCGCTCATCGCACGACTGACGGCTGATCCCGCCCCACCACTACTTGTATGAGTGAGACAGCGTTAGTACCTCTTTGCATAGATACACAAACACTACAGGTACTATGATGTAAATAATATGATAACATGTCGAAGCAAAGTGTCTCGGATTTAGGATTTGTGCCCGATTAATGACAATAGGCTCGCCCCCTATTACTTGGGAGTTGGGACCTAAACACACCGGCGAACTGTGGGTGTACATTGTTACACCTTTGGTAACCCTTCGGGAAATACAGGCGTAATGGTATGTACTTTCTAAATTTAACTTTCAATTAATTTGTGCGTATAACATCGTCTTGTAGTAGTCTGCTAGAAGTTATGTAATACTACATCAGGCGGGCCGTTAGCTTGTTTGCCACCTACAATGGTATAAAAAGAAATACTAACTACACTTGTGTTAAGCTTTATAAGACCGGTCTATGAAAGGCTTTGATAAGCGTGTGATCATGGGCTAGCTGTAACTAATTCATAGCTTTTTTTTTAAAACTTTCTATTTCCACCCCAAAAACCAGGCCGAATTTCTTCATATTTCTGAAATAAAAGTACTAACTACCTATCTCTTGAACCTCAAAATAGGTCATTGAGTTTACACCTGAAAAAGGTTAGCCGTTTTAGGTTCAAAACACAATTTATAATTCAACCCTCATTTAGGTTAATTTAAAGTTATAGCGTGAGAAATATATTTTATATCTGTGCTAATATTATAAAGAGGAAGTTTTTTTTGTTTGTTTGTACTAAATAGGCTCCGAAAATACTGGACCGATTTCAACCATGTTTTCACCAATAGATAGCCACATTACTCCTAAGTAACATAGGGTTTCCAAAATCACGCTAAGACTCACGGGAGCGAAGCAGTAACCAAAGACGTAACTTAACACGAGTAAAAAAAAAACGCGGGTCGGGAGAGGGAAAGGAGAGTCCCCCGTCCCAGCGGCCGCCGCGGTTCGGGAGCCACGAGACGACTCCCGGCCACCGTAGACGCGGGTCTGTGGGCGGTGAGCAATGGGTAGCTCACCGTCCGTACGTTAACTAACTATAGCGACAGACCGTGTCGACAGCGCGTTCGTGTTCCAAGCGCGCCTGAAACAGATGTCAGCAAACTTGGAAGGGGCCACTGAGGGCCGATGCCTGCCGGGGCTGCGGGTTGTTCAAAAGAGATACCGCGCCCCCGGAACGCAAAGGGCACATGAAGGAACATAGACGGGTTTTATTTAGTAAAAGTCTGACACAAAAAAAACGCGAGTAAAATAAGCCACGCAAACGAAGTCGCGGTTAGTTCGCTAGTTCTTTAATAAAATTAAAGCACTTTACACGGTTTCAAAAGGGAGAATATTTCATAAAATATTGTAAGACTATTCATTCATTCATTCATTCATTCACTCTATTTCATTCAGTATCCTCTACGGTCGTTCATTCAATATTCAGGCAACTGAAAACGTAAAATTATTTTAAGAGACACTTCACTAAATGTTAGCCGTTCTTGAGGAATTTAAAAAGGTTTTAAAATATTTGAAGTTGTTACAATGTAAAATAGTCACAAATACTTTCAGATAAGGTGCAGTTTTGCGACCTTGTCAAATTCAAGGAGGTAACCATGGTAGATTTTTTAACACGAATCCTACTATCCTATTAATCCTTCTAATATTATAAATTCGAAAGTTTGTGAGGAAGGATGGATGTTTGTTACTCTTTCACCCTTAAACGGCTGAACAGATCGGGATGAAATTTGGCACTAAGATAGATTGTAGTGTGAAAAAACACATAGGATATTTTTTATCCCGGAAGAAATGTACGATTCTCGTGGGATAATATACTATCAAATTTGACGCGGATAGACAGAACCTCGTGAATCATAAGACAAGCAGGTTTTTTATTTTTAGGTTACATTGATTTTCAGAAACAAAATTAACAATAGTGTAGTTACCGTTTTGGTATCATTTTATCGATATTACATTTTGTATAAACATTTTGTTTATCGTGGCTGTAAGTTATTGATTAAAGTCTTCTACAAACGGCGTGCCAACGCCTACATTGCTATGATTTGTAGTTAATACCACATTGGCGTAATAAAAACTTCAGAAACTTTTTATCAACTACTTTTTATTATATAAATAACGCAAAACACTAAGGATCCAGGTATTGCCTAAGTTTTAACATTATTTCATGTCTTCAAAATATATTTGTTTATGCTATTTACGTATAGTTTTAGTTTATTAAATTTATTTTTTATAGGTTAACTTATTTATTAAGTATGTAATATTGTACCTTTTATTGAATCTGTACTAATATTATAAATGCGAAAGTAACTCTGTCTGTCTGTCTGTCTCTTCTTCACGCCTAAACCACTGAACCGATTTCAATAAAATTTGGTACAGATATAGTCTGGGACCCGAGAAAGGACATAGGATAGTTTTCATCCCGGAAATCCCCCGGGAACGGGAACTATTAATCCACGCGGACGAAGTCGCGGGCAAAAGCTAGTATAAAATATTTGCATGCTTTTTTGGGCTGGTAGGTACCTACATTTATTTTAACCAAACACACCTTTTTACTAAAAATAAACCGCCAAATATTTCTCCCTAAATATTTGACAGCAAGAATCAATTTCTGTAAGAGGCCATTTAGCGTAACGACCTCATTGAAAGGATTTCAATTTCAGTGATTTGATCATAAAAAGTCATTTGTTCCAACCATCTCATTGCTTCGATTGCCCACCGTCCATTTTTGTTAAGATAACCCTTTTTACTCCACTGGGCAGCGAGCAATGGCAATTATTTGGTCTATTCTGTTTTATTCGCTCTTTTAGTTGGTTAGTTTATTTTTGCATTTTTATTGTTTTTGTCTACGTTTTTGTAATAGCACTGTACAGCATTAACATCGGCATTATCTTTGGTTATGATCTTGATATAATTTGGCTCGATAGCGTATTTTACCTTTGTCTATACTAATATCATAATGATAAAATTATTAGGTTAGGTTTAAAGAATTTATTCTCATAAGAACAATTACAGTTCACTTAAAATGAGATACAAATAGTTAAGATAAGTATTTTAGATGTTCGCATCTGGTGCGTTGATGACGTCATCGATTACAGATGTGTCAAAAAGACAAAAAAAAGATGATAGGTGGTGTGATAGGTGTGATTAAAGTTTTTTGTGTGTTTAAACGCTAGCGCGTTTTAAAATCTCTGGATTTACTAGCCGAATAAGAAGTATTGTATTGATATTAATTGTGTATGATAGCCAGATTTATGAGGAATATGATATGCTATATAACATCACCGTACGACTCACGGGAGCGGACCAGTAACAGTAGCAAAGATGTAATTGAACGCGGGTGAAATAAACTAAGTCGCGGGTAGAACACAAGTATAGTAATATAATTATTGTAATCCAAGTATTGATATCTACTCAAGACCCCACGTAAATTCATTAAAAATTTGCGATTCTTAGTACTATTACTAAGAATTGAAATTACTATAAGTTTTACAGACGACATCCGCGGTAACAAAGATTCAAGAGGACAAAATCGCAAGCGAAAGTAAACTGTTTTTTATATCACTCTTTCTTTTACTTATGTGTACGAAAAACGTGCACGATGTTATCCAGTTTACGGACACTCTTCTACTGTGTCCACTTCCAAAGTAAAAGTAACAGCGACACATACATTACTGCGCTCAATAAGACCAAGTAATAGGGCTGGTTTTAGGTGTTATTGTCGGACAAAAAGCTTCTGATTCCGAGGAATGACCTCTCACATTGACCTTCGGGGTTTAGGGATGTAAAGCGAATATATCGATAAAAAATATACATTATAAAGTTAGTTAAAAACTTAGACGTTAACTGCGCATACATCGGACATCAAATAAGTAATATTAAGCAAAACATTTCTGCTGGAATACGACTATTGTTTTTGGTAAGAAAAATTACTGTTTACGGAACAACCAAACTCCAAATATTGTGTTTACGGGTGCACCCAACAGTACAGTGGTCATGAGTATACTTAAAGTATATGGCAGTTGTGAGTGGCAATGCTGGGAGGAGACTAGTCCTAGAAAGACTTACCCTGATTGGTGAGGTTCTTCAGAAAGGTCAGGTGAGTAGTACTCGTAACCGGCGTGCTTGTATGACCAGATGTATGAATATGGACGAGGCAAAAGTGAGATCGTAGCAGGTGTCGTTCTGTGGTTTCTGCCTACCCCTATTTAGTTAAAAAAATGAAAAAATTCTGAAAATATTAATGGTCAAAGTTACATCCAGAACTTTGACCATTCATATTTTCGGAACTAGGAGGTTCTAAGGTGTGATCAGAACCAAAAAGCTTTCATAATAATGGGAACTAATCGGAACTTTTGGCTTCGTTAAGTAGGTGGCATAGGTGGTACGTACCCTCGTAAGACCCTTGAGCCTTGTTTGCCATTTTCCTATCAACCCCTCACAACTCCCACTTGAGCCGGGAATACTAATCATTGTTTGATCCACACTATGATTAATAGTAGATTGTCAGCAATTAATAAAGATTTAGTTTCAAGAGTGGGAAAAATAGAGCCTATTTTCCAATAGCAAAAAGCATAAAAGTCATTAGTGCCCACTTCTATCATAACTTTTCCATTTGCAAACTAGAGAGATGCGTTTGTCTAGTGACGTACAATTTATTATTTTTGTTCTATCGATACACATTAATTTTCATTTAATATGCAACTTTATTATGCTATAATTTAAGTTCAATATTGCTTTCAGCATGTTATTTATCATCATAAGCTGCTTTTCTGTGTCAACTTGCAAAGGCACTTAAAACGTCAAAGAGTTATCGATCAATCTGTGTATAAAGATTTTTATTATTTGGTGCCATTATAGTTGGATTTTCACCCTTTCTAATAAGGTCACAGGGCGACACGGTTGATGCAAAGGCTGAGTGATTGGCTGCTATGTTACTCGTCTCTTGGATGGCAAACAAGCCGATGGCCGACCTGGTGTTAAGTGGTCACCGCTGCCTATAGATATCTGCAATACCTGAGTCCTTGCAAATGCGGTGCCATCCCAGAAGCAAAGTTGAAATGGGTGTTGTAATTACAGGCACATGAGACATTCATGTGCTTGTAATTACACCAGCAACAATATTAATCAAACCGTAACACAGCAATAACTGCCTCGTTGGCCTAGTGGTCCTGAGCGCGACTGCTACGCTAGAGGTCCTGGGTTCGATTCCCGGGTCGAGCAAAAAGTGTTATTGGGTTTTTCTACGAAATTCTCAGTAGCAGCTCGGAGTTTGGATTTGTGCCCGGTTAATGGCAATAGGCTCGCCCCCTATTACATGGGACCTAAATATACCGGCGAACGAAAGAAGGTCGCTATATTTGTAAAAACCAATAGGGAAAAGTTTGGTAACCTGCACTCCCGTCGACATGCCGACAAAATAGCAAATTGTATGTCCTCAAAGACAGCCCTCCTTTCTAAAAGTTTCTTTGGAATGTCTTCACGAATTTATAATAAGCTTCCTAAGCAAATAAGAGAAATGGAAAACATTACATTATTTAAGAGAAAATTAAACGACTTCTTGGTAAATAGACCTTATTATACTTTACATGAATTTTTGTCCGACAGACTCATGATGAATTAGTGCCTAACTCTTTTTATGTTTTGATGCAAAGTAAAACTCTATAGATTGAAATAATTGAAATGTCTATTTGTATGCCTCTTTGAATTATTGTATGCCTAACATGGTAGAGCAGTGCAACGCACATCATCAATTAACCTCTAACAACCCTGTAACCACTGTCTCACAATAAAGATCTTTGACTTTGACTTTGACTTTGACTTTGACTTTGAACTGTGGGTGTACATTAGTACACCTCTGCTTAACCCTTCGGGGAATGCAGGCGTGATGGTAACACAGCAATGCTGCTTTGTGGCAGAAATAGGTATGTTTGTAGTACTCCCCCGAACGAGCTCCTTCACAAAGCGCTTTACCACTTGTAAACGCGCCCATGGTACATGAGAAATTTATATTGCCAAATTATATATGAAAACCTTTATTTTTAAAACTCTTTATCGGTGACTTGACTTATTTTTCTATTTCAACATCCTATCTTGATCAACGTTCTTCAACTGCTAATAATGTTTTATTTTTGCCACAGCGTTCCAAATTTAAGGAAAAATAAAAATAATTTTCGTATTCTCATTTATCTTGTAAAGACCTTTTAACTTTTTGGTTTCATTCATTCACTTTTCTTTGACAAGGAAAACGTTTTCAGCGTGAACAATTGCAACTGCTTTTTTATATTTTTTAATAAACGTTGCGCGAAAGTTGCGTTGTAAAATGATAAGAACTTTGAAATGTTTTGATGTTAAATTCCAGATGTTTTTGCAGGATTTCCATTTAATGAAAAAAAAAAGTTTTTTTGAGCGAGATAAAGTTGAATCATGATGACTACACTTTTGATGAAATTAATGCATAGTAGACATGCAACAGTGCACTTTTTATCTACTTACCTTTGCTTTGTCCAAGCATATACACACAGTTTTATTGAATTTACATAAGTACATTGATTCAAATTGAATAACTATAACTGTTTTATCCGTTGTAAACAAACAAATAACAAAAGAATAAATAATATTTTAATTTAGAAAAAAAGGGTATGTACAGCATAAAAAAATTATAATCCCACAAATTACTGACATCGAAGTCGTGAGCGGTAGTTATAAAGTAAAACATTTTATCGACAATCGATAAAAAACAGTGCACAAAAGCACATCCCTACCCATTTAAACATTGTTTTACGCATCTACGAGTAGGTGTGACGTAAGCGAAATGTGAAAAAAGTGAGCTCCAAATGAAATGCCCGACGGAGATTTCATTTTATTTTAGCACATTTTGAAAAGTACCAAACGAATGGCTGTTGTTTGTTATTTGAAATAAATCGGTACTTTTAGTGTACACCGAGTTTAGTGCAATATTTTATGGCCACAAATTGTTTGTGAAATGTAAAAATGGTTTTATCTCTCGCATTTTTTCATTTAGGTTTTGTACAAAATACAGTGAAAACAAAACAAGTTTTTCAACACTTCTGAAAATTAAGTGTTTTATGCCGTGGTTTAAACTTTTTTCTAGTTTATTTGAGAACTTTAATGGTTATCGTTTTATACAAGGTGTTGATTTGCATCCTTGCCAAATTTTAGGAGCTTGTCGTAAAAAAATAGAAGTAATCAAATATAATTACGATACCTGGTCAATATTTAATAAATGCTTGTTTTTTAGTTGCAACTATCAAATAACAGTATTCCAGAATACTCTTCTCGCAAAATTCAGAATCGCCCAGTTGCGTATGCGGTAGGCGGAGTTGTCGCGCGGCTATATCAATGTGTACATAGCGCTTAAACCCTCTGGCGAGATGGCTACCTCGAATTTGAAAATAAAAAAAAAGATTTCAAAAACAATTTATTTTATTATTGATTCGTGTTAAGAATCACGAGCATAGTTAACTCCTTGAATTTGACCAGGATGCAAATCAACGCCTTGTATTACCAGCCTTTATTATTCTACTGCAGACCAAAGGTATTTAAAGTCTAGGGTTGCTTATTTAAGATAAGTTTTTCAGTTACAGATAATATTGTTTCACGTAAACCTCAAAATTCTAAACTGTAAAAGCTAAAATAATCCAACACCGCGTGTTATAAAAAGTCACAGTTTATGTTTAGTCTGTCTACCTATATAATACACATTGCTTTTAAAATATAACATTTTCATCGTTTTCATCATCGTTAAAGACCGCTTCTAATACAGAAAAGGCACGAGCATTGGTCACCATTCTTGCTCAAAATGCATTCACAATTTCAGACTTTTATTAATTAGGTACTAACGAACTGTCGCGACTTCATCCGCGTGGCTTATTTCACCTGCGTTAAGTTACGTCGTTTGTTACTGCTCCGCTCCCGTATTTCGTAGCGGGATATTATATTGCCTATGACACTCACGAATAACGTGGCTTTCTATGGGTAAAAGAATTTTCGAAAACGGTTCAGTAAATCCACAGATTACACTCTACAACCTCACAGTTTTTCTCTGTATTAACAGACTTCAAAAAGGAGGAGGTTATCAATTCGGATGCTTATATATATTTTTTTTAATATTAGTATAGATAAAGTTCAGGTTACCTCACGATGTTTCTCCTTCACTGATGTCAATGATGTCCAAGATAACTTAGAAAGTACATATGAATTAAAAGAGTCATTGGTAGGTAGGTACTTGCCAGGATTTGAACCTACAACTTCATATACCACTGGACCACGTCATTTGAGTAAAAACCCTTTATGTTACGTCATAATATGGGTATATGTTTAAATACCATCACGCTTGTATTCCCCGAAGGGTTAGGCAGAGGTGTACCAATGTACACCCACAGTTCGCCGGTATATTTAGGTCCCATGTAATAGGGGCGAGCCTATTGCCATTAACCGGACACAAATCCAAACTCTGAGATGCTACTGAGAATTTCATAGAAAAACCCAATAACACTTTTTGCTCGACCTGGGAATCGAACCCAGGACCTCTAGCGCAGCAGTCGTGCTTAGGACCACTAGTCGAACGAGGCAGTCATAATAATCCTAAGAAAATCTCAGTTGTGTTTCTAATACCGTTATGGTATCGAAGCCATGTTTTATTCAAACCGCATCGACTTTCGTCATGTTATGTTTTGTCGAAAGATTACGTTTGATGGTGTATATAGATAGCTGATTTGGTGGCTTGGTTATTAAGAACTAGCTTCGGTTCGTGACTCCATCCGCCTAGAAACAAATAAGTAATTATTTAAATAACACTTAGGTCGACGTGAGCGAAGCCACGCGGGCACAGCCAGTTAGACTTTAGCTTTTTATTAATTAAACAATGTTTGTTTCCAGATTACCAGTTACCAACATACATTGAATTTACCTCTTTATAATAATAAATAATTATAGACATTTTGGATACGAGAATTTTATCGGTTTTAGGATCCAGGATCCAGATTCTGAACCAATTGAAATATCCACTTCCAGACTGGATTTTGTTGGTGGTCAATCTTTACAGAGACTATGTCTATTACAGTGCACAAGTGTGTGCGCCGATGCATATGCGAATTGCCTTTAGGTATATGTATTTTCTTCAACGGAATCACTGATAGTTCAATGGATCTTCAATCCGAGGCAACTAGGTAGAGATCAGGCGCAAGACTGACTGCTTAAATTGCTGTCTGCTACTACCTAGAAATTACTTAAATAAAACGCTTTCACGACCAACAAGGCCGATCACCCGAATGTGCGGTTTTCTATGAAAACTGTAACAGATAGCACAAAGGCCCCAAATGCAAAACCTTTTCTTTGTTTTAAAGTCAGTTAAATAAAAAGTACGTAAGTCTATCTACTTAGTCCTTGCCCTATATCTCGTAGCCTTCATATCCATATCGTGACGAGGAACATTCAGTTGATTGACGTTATCAACTATCGCAAGACTGACAATATGCCTCGTCCTATAACTCATCCTTCAAGACTGACATTGAAACACGTCAGTACGTCAGTCATAGTCTAATATACATAGGTACCGATTTAGTGGTATATCTTAGACTATTTCTATCATATTCTCTCCAATAAAATAAGAAATGTATGTAGTGCGTGTAAAAAACAAGGGTATGTTAGTTCAGTTCAGTTTTTTTGTTCTTTACCATTCCGGATACCTTCGGGTTAAGAAGATACTGAAGGTCAAAAAAATTGTCAAATGGTCAAATGTTATAACTAAGCTTCAAAACTCTTATATTAGAACCAATTCTTGTTGTTCTTGTTGTAGTAGTTGTTCTTGTAAGGACAATGTTCAGTGTACGTTAATAATCAGCGATTTTTCTCACCAAAAATAAAAGTTTATCGGCAAAAATATATATACCATCACGCCTGCATTCCCCGAAGGGTTAGGCAAAGGTGTACCAATGCACACCCACAGTTCGCCGGTATATTTAGAACCCATGTAATAGGGGGCGAGCCTATTGCCATAAACCGGGCACAAATCCAAATCAATCAATCGGCAAAAAAAAAACACTTAATACGTAGTATAAGGCGATTCGCACACTTTCCCGCAACACGGAGAGTAGCGCGGAAGCACGTTGTTTGCAAGTATCTGTGTTTGTATCACAGATTACAATACAGATACCCAATCCCATACAAAGAAATGTGACCTTCCTAAAACTGGCAATTCGACTGGCAATATTTTTTTCTCCATTTCCTCAATAGATGGCAGTACCGGCGACTCACTAATTGCCAGAAACAGTAGTTTTACAACGCCATCTAGGAGTCAACCTAAATAATAGGTGGAATCGAAACTAAGTGGCAATGATACTCTAGAGGGCGTTGCTTTTCTATAGATTCTCTGTTCTCTTCATTGCACCCCGCATCGTGAGTTCAAGGACAACAGTTTTATTTGTGTGAGTGAGCTATCAACTTTTCTCGCGTTTTTTACAATTCGAAGGTCACTTTCAGTTTGAATGTTGATCACAATATGATTCGCGCAACGATTTGCGGCTTTAACAGTTATCATAAATACCTACGAAAGTTTGTGAGAATGGAATATGGATGGATGTTTCTTACTCTTTCACGCTAAAAATACTGAACGGATTTGGATGTTTGGTACACGACTAGTTTACAACCTGGATTTTTTTACGATAGTTTTTATTCCGATTTTACGTTCCCGTGGGACAATTTTCGAGTTGTAGTGGGAAAGGGTGAAATCGCTGGAATAAGATATATTATTACATAATATTGATAGTAGGTACGCTGCCTGTATCGACACCACAGAAATATAAAATACAGGAGAAGTGCCAAGGGGGCGTGTCCGTGTCACGAGGTTTTGAGCGAAACGCTCGCAACTTGCCTTAATGACCCTCAGTCGGAACTCGTAGCGAACGCAAACGTAGTTGTCATAAAATTCAAGAATGCCGTGTTATGGAATGTTTTGTTGCAAAAACCGAAGCCAAATAAGAAACTTGGGTAACCATGGAATCTCTTACCATATATAAGTACAAGTATTACACTATATTTATCTCTAAAATTACGAAAAACAACAAAATCGTAAAATATTCCTTACTTTTACTACGTTATTTTTGCTCACAAATGACAAAGCGACCGTACTATTTTTGCAACAAATACATTGCTCCTTAACCACTACCTAATTTTGTAGTTACGTAACTAAACAAGCAATGTAAAAATCATAAAACGACAGTGTCGTAATTTTATTTGTGCGTAGTACCGGCCGTAGGAACTCGCCGCCAGTCAGTGACGTGCCTGTACAGATCCACTAACGTAGATTATCGATAAGGTCGATAAGAGAATTATAGTTTATAATAATAATAATAAACTTTTATTTCGGATAAAATAATCCTCAATGCTTTATGCTTCAATTTCTCAACCGTTTTAACTCTGTTGGAAGACCGATGTGAAATAATGTTTTTATTTACATCGTACATACATTTTTAGTATTTTACATCGTAGTCGTAACCGCGTAACCAACGACCGTAAAGTAAGTTGATTAACTTTTCATTTTCATTTATTCATTTTCTTACGTATTATTTACAGTTTTAAATATTGATAATGTATATATTTTTTAATTATTTTATTTTTAGGGCCTCAAAAATATTATAGTGCAATAATAAATTGAAAGAATCGACAACTTTTCGTTTTTGTCAATCACTAGCGTACATGTAAAATAGGTGTCTTTTGCCACAGTACAAAGAAATCTCTGTGTGAGTAAGTCGTACGGTGAATGGTAAATACACGTTGTGTTTGGGCATAATAAGGTTTATAATTGATTGTGTAGTACGTCCTGATTTAAGATTGCGAGTGTGTGCGCGACTGCGTAACTTATTGCTGCATGTGTAGTAGTGACGAGTTGGAAGGGCAAAAGCGGAGACATAGGTTTTAATACATTTTCAACGATCATTTCACATCTCCTTCTTTATTATATCTGTGATCGACACCGTGCAATCGATTTGGAGTATAAGTACTGTAGATGTAGCGTACCTACCATTGATTTTGGGTACCTACTGTCGATTCATTAACTCGTCGATGGAACGTTGTCGATACAGCAATGTTGTTAATGTAATGACTTTCGATATTATTAACTCGACCCCATGGATATTATTTGTAATGTTCAAATTCGTATCTGTAACGTTACATTACATTACATTACAATATTTGAGAACAATTTAACTGAACAAAAATATGGGAGTATTTCTCAATATCTGGCAACCGTAAACGCACACAGATGCACGTGTCCGTACACGGCGCCACTTATCAGCCGCGCACACATTAATAAAAACTAGCTTCACTTTGTTGTTCGCGCATGTTCTATCTGCCTATTTCTTTGATCTGAGTTGTAAGTAATATGTTTATAAAAAAATTAAATAAGTAAACATAAATGAAGTAACTAAACGTAAATTAATAACAATAGTTGCTACCCTTACGCTTATTGTAAAAATTGAGTAAAACGCCATCTATTGCAAATAGCTCTAAACTAAATGAGTAACAGATAGCTGCATCTAACGACTTTATCATTCTATGGGTTCGAATCACGTTCGAATGGAAGTTAAAATTTTCAGTTTTTTTTTTGCCGAAATTACGTGATTTATGAATGTAAATAGATAAATCAGCCTTGAGCAATGAAGTTTTAATATTTACTAATCTTACTTCAGCCAAAATAGTGGTTGTAAATTTTGTTAGAGTAACCTATACTGCCATCTATGATTTTTTTTCAAGACTAATTATAATTCGTTCCCGTTGAGACCCCGTGGTTTGTATATGTCGTAGGATAATTTGATACTTCGAATTTTCGCGGAAATCCTAGGGGTTTTGCGAAAACGCGGATAATTAGACATAGGCGAAAAATTATCAAATCTTACTGGACAAAGTCAGGATTTTTGCGAAAATACTCGTTATTATAGTAAGATTTGATGTGCTCAACACTGATTGGCTACAATTTTGCTGGCTGACTTCTAATTGGTTCCTAGTTTGCCGATGATTAAGACGGCAACCAATCAGAGACGATCTCTTATTGAACGCGCTGACCGACCAATCAGCGTTCTTATTTCGTAACAGCCAGCGTTTCGTTTCGCAATATTGCTATAATAACGAGTATTTTCGCAAAAATCCTGACTTTGTCCAGTAAGATTTGATAATTTTTCGCCTATGTCTAATTATCCGCGTTTTTGCAAAACCCCTAGGATTTCCGCGAAGATTCGAAGTATCAAATTATCCTACGACATATACAAGACACGCGTAGTGCAACACACTGAAAACGCGTTCACGCGCAGTGTTGCAGATCACCAGAGCTCAGTCGCCACGCGCCACGGAGCGTAGCGCGGGGCAGTGTGCAAACTGCCTAATGGACAGTGATGCGTCTTTTCAGATCCTGTATGTAAAAGTTTCCTTCAAATTCGCGAGCAATTACGCTTCCATTCTGCGGCGATAAATTGAACCTTATAGACACGGAATAAAAGTAAATTAGGCACTTACCTAATTCACTAAGCAAGTAAAATGCCTAACATTCTTAGATATAGGGTGTCTTAAATGATTAATCTAGAACAATTTGTTTGTAAGCCTTAACAAATTGTTAACGGAACGCTTGGCGCCTGGCACCAGTACGCCTCTTTATAGATAGCTATATTTCAAAGGTGTTTGGCTATAAAAGACACCGTGTCGTGCCTTTACTAAAGGAACTGAGCTGAGCTAGAAATGAGATGGTAGTAATAATGTGCTCCCGATCAAATATCGGTCACTACAGACAAACTCGAATTACAGGCACATAAGACATTTCAAATTTTGTCTCTGGGATGGTAACGCATTTTCAAGGCCGCCGGTATAGCAGATGTCTATGGATGGCGGTGACCACTTAACAAGCGGGCCGACGGCTTGTTTGAGATGAAAAAAAACTCTATAAAGACTGGCCAAGTATGCAGGCACAATCCCTCTTCCTTCACCCTCGTAGGCCGATGGGACGGTAAACTTCGGGCTGTTATTAAGCAATGGCTAATGGAAAAACGCAATATCACTTTGCCCGACTTGGAAATCAAACCTAAGACCCAACGCTCAGCAGTCGCCCTTGCGTCAAGTATCTGACTAACTGACCGACCCTTTGACAATTCCAAAGTGCCTGTAAATGGTCTAATTGAAATAAATGTATTTAATTTCCAGTAAAAATTGAGCCAAAACGAGGAATGTCTCCTTTCCGCTCCGCTACGCTTAGCTTCGTCTGTAGAAGCGCTATTTAGGAACATTTGTCATTGTCAGCGTGTGACAAACGGTGTTTAGCTATGCCCCTATCTCCGACATCATTGTTTTACTTAATTAATTGCCCAAATAAAGGTGAGACAATGGGTGGTAATATTAAGTGTGGTATTCACTTAGGTTTGTAGTGTGACACATTTTTGTAGTAGATATGTTGTCTTCTACATATTTACATATTTTTTTGAAATATTTTAACGTAGATAAAAGTTTAAGGAAGGGGGAAAAATACAAAATTTAAGTGATTATTTCTAACGAAATATCTACAGGCACTTAAAAACACGCTGCATAATATGTTCTAACTATAACTGTCACTCAGAGATGGCTGGTTAACTGTAAAATTTTAATTAGACAATTAAATTCGGGCTGAAGTCTGCCCAACAGTTAAGAGGATGCGAGTGTAACCAAACACTTCACGACACAATTCTTTATTTTAGCCCTGAAAATCCCGATTTCTCAATGAACTATAAAAATCTATTTTTGGTTGCTTTGAAATCAATAAATAATTTGGCAATATAGTTAGTAAACGACGACGTCACGATTTCGCTTTTGCCGTACAAAATCTATCACGTTTTGACAGCTCATAAAAAAAATTCAATTGATTGTTAACGTGTTTTGAAAAACAGCAGGTACACAGATTGACAACCATAGAGCAATGACCTCCGAAGACGATCCCAGTTAATTCTCAAAAAAGATTTCAAAAAATTATTCGGAAGCGAAAAGATACGACTTCCAACCGGCGATGATCTAAAAGATTTATGAATATTAAAATGGCAGCCTACCTAAAAATCCTGCTTGAATCCGCTTAAAAGTGTTTAAAACCAGAGTTGTAATAAAAGCGATTATTGAAAATGTTTTTAAATTATTTGGAATGGCGTCTGATTTTAAACTTGAAATTATTTTAGGGATAAACATTTTAGGTTATCATTTTGACATTTCTCTTTTATTTATATGTGTAGATAAGTAGGTAGTAATAAGTAATAAGATAAGTAATAAGTAATAAAATAATAAGTAGGTGTAATACTTATACTTGTTGTTGGTCTCGAAACGCAAAGCGCGACTGTGGAGCTTGGGATCCTGGGTTAAATGTCTATGTCGGACAATGTGTTATTGAGTTTTTCCATTAAATTCTTAGTAGCAGCTCAGGATTTGTGCCCTATTAATGACAATAGGCTCGCCCCCTATTACATGGGACCTAAAACATACCGGCGGACTGTGAGTGTACATTCGTACACTCACAGTGGTATGTTATGTAACATTTATAATGGTGGTGCATCACTCCCGTGTCTTCGAAATCATGTGTCGCCTAAGGTCCAGCGCCAGATCCCTCCTCGGTCGTGCAGGATTGCCATCCTGTCGGACGATGATTGTGAGGAAAGAGGAGTGCTTTTGAATTTGCGTACACTTATTTTGTACACTATCTTAATATCTCGCTAGTCTTCATTGACATTAGCTACTGTAAACGCAATTAGTATGAGGTGTAATTAGATCACGTCAATTTTTTTAGCGTATCTTATTGACAGTTAAAACTTGCCAAGTTAGATAATAACAAATAGGTTTCTGGAACATTCCTACAGCTATGAATAAAGGAACTGCTGGAACTTGGCAGCCGTTAAATCTACTCTTTTAACGGTAACTGCAACTAACCTAAAGGTATTTTTCACCGAACTTGATTATTTTTTACATTCATGTTTTTGTTGGGAATAATAGTTACAATATGCATAACTACTGCCTCGTTAGCCTAGTGGTGTTAAGCGCGACAGCTACGTCTTATGGTCTTGGGTTCGATTCCCAGGTCCAGCAAAGTGTTACTGGGTTTTTCTATGACATTCTTAGTAGCAGCTCGGAGTTAGGATATGTGGCCGGTTAATGGAAATAGGCTCGCGCCCTAATACATAGCACCTAAGCGTACATTATTTCACCCCTTCCAAACCCTTCGGAGAATACAAGCGTGATAGTATGTATGTATATGCACCTAGGTGGTATGTATGTATGGATGGTCAATTTAGTAAACATGCCGAAAATAAAACCGTGTACAACCGGTTCGGTACTTAATTCGGTAGCACTTAAAGTGCATATTAAGATGCTATCACAGCGGCTAAAATTACTTTATCAAGAATTTTTATTGATACAGGTTGATGTTTTTTCTTTTTTAGTTTTCCTGGTTTTCTGGTTGCTAAGATGTTGAGTGTCAAACAACAAGTTTGGCACTTAACTATCACTATACGTCAAAATAGCACCATTATTAATAAATAGGTACTTTTAAGCATCTTTATGTTAACAGATATTTTAGGATTAGGTGCAATAATGGTTAATTAATAACTTTAATAATGGTTTAAAGTATAAATAAAAGTTGCAGTAAAGCCATTAAATTATGGGAACTAATAGGAAATTATGTTATGCCAATCTTAATTTTAAATAAAGCACCCACGATACAGGAGAAACTTTTAAAAATAAAATTAATAAACAAAAAATATAAAGATGCCTTGTTTGTTTTGATTTCTGAATTGCAAACATGCTGTATACAACATTTGCCTCCTTCCCATTGCAAAAATATTACATTAAAATTAATTAATGAATTATAAAAGTAACATTCCAAATGAGTTCGTTAATCAGAGTAAATTAAAAACTGAATTCTGTACTTATCTACAATCTTCATTGAAGATTTTAATTAATGGTAATAGTGATGCATATTTGTAGCATTAATTAAATTTTATTGCCGTATATGGAGTAGGGTAACATTAGGACAGACAGGACCACTGATTATCAGCTGGTTATATGATTTTGAGCTTTACTACCATTATTTTAGGAGAGTATTTGGCATATTTTTGGCCGTAAGTTGACTGTTGAACATTCAATGTCTGGGCGCCCCAGGCACTATTTAGGCCTTACTGCTGCACGCGAGGCACTGCTGAATGTAGACTATTTTAATCTCCTGCTAGTGGTTTTTTTACCTCAAAAAGTACACATACTATTATACCATCACACCTATATTCCCCGAAGGGTTAGGCAGGGATGTACCAATGTACACCCACAGTACCCACACCATGTAATAGGGAGCGAGCCTATTGCCATTAACCGGACACAAATCCAAACTCCGAGCTGCTACTGAGGATTTCATAGAAAAATCCAACAACACTTTTTGCTTGCCCAGAGAATCGAACCCAAGACCTCTTGCGTAGCAGTCGCGCTTAGAACTACTTGGCTAACGAGGCAGTTACCTCAAAAATTGTTTACAAAATTCACAGCTCCCCAGACGGTATCATAAATCTGTCGAAACAACTAGAAGCGTCTAGCCCTATTGAAAGTGTCCCTCGTTATGCCATGCGATTAACTCCTAACTGCACTCAAATGCCAGAATGAATGGCAAACTTGGCATTTAATATTACTCGTCTATTCGTGTTGTTGTATGAGGCTCTTGAATTAATATTAGTATGGAAAATATACATAGTTGTAGTTACTGGTAAATATTCTGTGTGGCTTCATTTAAATTTAAATAAGACCTACGTTTGGGGTAATGTTCCCGACAGTGCGCTTCATACAAAAGTGGTGTGGTCATATTTTTGTTAAAAGATTTTTTTTTTTTAATAAAACGTTGCCCCACGCTAGGTGTTTCTCCTGTGTCGTGGGTGCGTTTACAAACATATAAACTCACATACACAAAAAAAAAGAAAAATAATAGGTAATTAAGCTGGATGTAATCTTGTAGATAGGAAAAGTGCACTAAAGTCTTAAGTAGTGGTTAGTTAGATTCCCGTTAAATTAATTCCTAATATCTTCAAAGTTAGGTACAGTGAACAGGCTCCTTCTGGGTAAGCTCACTCCATCGTAGACTGTCTATGTCACCTTTGACCAAGACCAGAGTCAAGAGCTTACAAATCTCAAAAAAAAAAACAAATTTAAAAATGAATACAAACATTATCATTATTTTGACGGAAATCTAACTATAATAATAATATACCTATATAACTATATATAATAATCGATAACAGTGCCATAATGCATCTACGAAATTCAATAGAGTTTAATTTTCTAGCTTGTTGACAATAATATGACTAGATCACGTTTGTATGGAAGACGCTGTTGTGCCAGACCCCTGAAAAGTTTTTAAGAGACTCATCTACTATTTACTGAGTGTGGTTCTGTATAATAAAAAAAAAAATCATTATACAAGCTGTTGATTTGCATCCTCGTCAAATTTTAGGAGCTTGTCATAAAAAAATAGAAGTAATCAAATATTATTACGATACCTGGCCAATATCTAATAAATACTTGTTTTTTTAGTTGCAACTATCAAATAACAGTATCCCAGAATACTCCTCTTGCAAAATTCAGAATCTCCCAGTTGCGTATGCGGTAGGCAGAGTTGTCGCGCGGCTATATCAATGTGTGCATAGCGCCTAAACCCTCTGGCGAGATGGCTAGCTCAAATTAGAAAATCAGGTCAAAAAAAAAACAAAACCAATTTATTTTATTATTGATTCGTGTTAAGAATCGCGGGCATAGTTAACTCCTTGAATTTGACGAGGATGCAAATCAACGCCTTGTATTAATAGTAGGTAAGGTACCAGCTTGAGCTGTTACAGAGATAATGCCTCTTCTAAATTATTATTTGAAACTCTATTTTTCATGTATTATATTAGTAGGTACTTCCCCGAACGTACTCGTATGCTGTTTTTATCAGTGTTTGTTACAAATGAGTAGACACTTGTTTATGTACCTACTTGACGTTTATTTTAAATCATAGGTACCTATCACATCTTACGAAATAGGTATATTATTCACACTTCATTAAGTGCATCATCACACTAGTCATCATCATCATCATATCAGCCGCAGGACGTCCACTGCTGGACTAAACCTCCCCCATAGATTTTCAAAAGGACCGGTTGGAAGCTGTAATATAATATTGTAAATATGAAAGTAACTCTGTCTACCTGTCTGCTACGCTTCTACTGCTAAACTAATGAAACGATTTTGATAAAATTTGGTAAGGACATAGGCTACTTTTAGCAACATTGGCTGAGTCCATAATAACCATAGATCGGAATTTGGGTGCTATTACTATTAAAAGTATGGATATGACCTAACATTCTCGGGAATCGTTATTGTTACTGTTTAAATTTAAACGCTTAATACTATTAAATAAATGTAACAAAAGCGAATTCAATACATTTTCAATGATATAAAAAATATTTTTTCAAGCCTAAACAGATTTATCAGTGATAATTCTGTGGGAATTTTAGGTCATATCCATACTTTTGATAGTAATAGCACCCAAATTCCGATCTATGATAATAACCGACAATCACGCGTATGGCGCCGCGGGCAAATGCTAGTATCCTTTATTTTTCCTCTTATAATTTCGTATATTGCTTTTAAAATCTAATTAAATTCGCATAAAACCTTTTATTGGTTATCTTAATAGCAATATCTAACTAACTTAATGGTCGTTGGACAGTCGTTAAATTGGAATTTTATTGCACCACAATAAAAAGTCAAAGTAAAATTATGTAAATTAAATTTTAATTAAAATCTGCATTTTTTCGATAATTTTATGTCTCTATTAAATGGTGTAATTTATTGTTATTGACATTTGAATGTTTATAAAGTCATTACTAATTTAAAGTTCTGAAAAACCTTAGTTTTAAAATATTTTTTTCTATAGATTTTATTATTTTTTACTTTCTACAGTCAATAGTTTACTTTTAAGGTAAAGGATTGTGCAGTTGTGCTATTTCTAGACATGCTATAAAATAAAATAGAAATGCAATGCTAAGTAGTGATGCGTGTTGGAAATTACTAGCAGAGTTTTTTCGGATGGGAAATCATGAAATGACTTCGCCCTTAGTGTCAGACTTTTACTGACTAAAATCCGTTCATGTTCCTTCTCGTACCCTTCGCGTTTCGGGGGCGCGATATCTCTTTCAAACAACCCGCAGACTAACATAGTTACCTCCATGAATTTGAAGAGAAAGCAAATTCTGATTCTTGTATAGAATGGAAAAATAAAACACAGAATTTTAAATATTAAGTACATGTATTATCAACTTTGCACATCAACAGGCAATAAGTGAATACAATTTAATTACATTCATCTTATTTGTAATTGAGAAAAAACAAAAACAGTTATTATTGTTATTTTTCTCTTTAATTGTTATGTTTTTACACGACTGATCAAAAATGGAGTGTAATTTTTTGTTAATCATTTTTCGCTCTCATAGGTTTGAGTAATTGAAAGTATATCTTGTCAAATCTAGGTAATAACTGTTTTTGTTTTTCCACAAATAACGTTATCAAATTAACACAATCATATTGTAACCTTTTATTACAATTTCCATACATTTTATTTACTTAAACATACCCTTCATTTTGGCACATCTCATTCTTCCAAAACCTACACATATGTATATTTATATTTTTGGTTATTTTAATTTAACTAAAAAGTTTCAAAATTATTTTTTTAAAATCGTTCTCTAGAATTTTATTTTGCAATACTCATTTTACATTAATTAATTAAATACAATTTCTGTTTTAAAAAAAGAATTAAGAATCAAACGTAAACGACAAAAAATTAAAATTTTAGTTTTTTTTTATGTTTATTTAAGTTACATTTCTAAAGTGTATGGGTTTACCATAGTAACATACATAGTTATGCAAATCGACTGATCGACTAACTTAGTAAGTTCAGAAACTATTGTCTCAAGTTCACGACAAGAATAATTTAATATTTAGAATGCCTCTGTTCATGAACATTATCTGCTGCTATTGAATATTCAACTCACGTTTGCTATTCAGCCATTGTTGTTCTAATTAGGTAATGTTATGGGAAATAATATACTTCATAATTTAAGTATGTTTCTGCTGATATTCTTACATTAATTTCTTGCCTCAGCTTGTTGGAAAATTAAAATATATATCATGCGGGATTTTAAAATAATGCTATTTGAAGACAATTCTGTTAATTAAAAACGTTCAAAATCTAGTCGCAATCTCATCTCAGTGACAATCAATGACAATTTACGTAAATAAAAGGCAAATTATAAAAAACGGTCGAGTAATTTTTGAATTTTTGCGAGACCAACACACGGCATTGTTTTTTATATTATTTTTTATAGATTTATTATTACATTGTAATAAAATATACCTACATATAACATTCTATATACACATTCATATAACTACTGACATTCCCGGTTTGGTTCGCGATACACAATCACTATAGGCAGTTTTTACCAACTTTTCAATCTATAATTCGTTCCCTTTACACAATATTGTTTTAAAATCTAAGTTCTACTTAATATTTAATTGTTATTATGTAATAATAACTTTGATAACACATTTAAAAGTAAACATTTCTTTCATTTACAAAATTATTAGATTTTTTATTTAAAAATGGCTCAGAAATTAAATGTAAGTACGTATCTTTAGACGATTTCTTATAGTTAATTACGTAAATAATTATAAAACTTAAAAATATATTCATTTTAAAAGAAATGAAAGCTTTCACACAAGTATCTATTTTAATAAACTAAAAATTAAAAAAATGTAAAATCCAACATTATCAAATAACTTAATTAACTAAATAACAAATCGGTTATTTTTTTTTCATTTTTTTTTTCTACAGTCTAAGTAGGTGCCAGTAGTCAAATCCTTTCACGTACGTATGAGATTACATGATTGGATATTAGAAAAATGTTTTAGAAAAAGGATTAGGGATCCGCACCAAAACATAGAAAACCCCGCAGGTCATTAGTAAAGACAGACGCAAGCTTAGTCTTTGCCCTTCTGTTTCATATAATAGGTTCTTTCACCTGACGATATGATGTTTAGTTATTTAGCTTTGATGATAATCGAGGCTTTCTCGGTAACGGCACCTCTCGATAAACGATCTAAACCAGACAGGTTAGCCATTTCACAAAATGAAATTGAATACGTGAGGTAAATAATACATGGACTAAGTAGATTTAAAAACTGGCAAAGTGGCATTTGGACTTGCTTATAAAGGGTTCTGTACTGCCTTACTATATTTAACACTACATACAAAAAAATGTTTCTTAAATGGGAATCCCTCTTAATCTTTTAATTTATTATTAATTGTTGTTATAGCGGTCATAGACATACACATTTTGTGAAAATTTCAAATGTCTACCTGTTACCTACTGTTCAAAAGATACAGTCTTGTGATTGACTGATCGACATACAGACAGCTGAGGCTTAGTACTAGGGTTCCGCTTGCCACTCTTTAGGTAGGTACTCTTAAAATATGACCATAGGAATATTGCTATTCGCTTTAGTTAAGTTTAATGCAGTTTTCATCAATAGATATAGTGATTCATGACGAAGGTTTAAACGTATAAAACGTCACGCTACCACCAACAGGAGCGTAGCAGTAACCACAGACGCAACTGAAGGCGGGTGACACCGCGTTCTATATAGTAAGTGGAAAATAAAACAAATTCAGCAATACAAAAGTAAGTACCTAAGTTAGGAAAAACTGTTTCGATGTTAGGCCGTTTATCATAGAATCTTTGTGACAAATAGGCAATAGTACATCATCCTGTCAAAGATACATGATAAATATGACTGAATAAGATAGGAGGCGAGCTTTCATTTCTTCTAAAGATGGATAATTACGTATAATGTATGGAAAATCGATTCGTACATCACTGGTCAATGATCATGTTTGCAGATGATTAATTTAATGTATTTGCTTTAATAATAATATTGGTACAGTGGTTATGGATGGAGAAGAAGAGGGAGGCCAAAGAAAAGATGGATGGTTTTGCGATAAATGATATAAAAGAGAAGGGAGTCAGTGATAGCATGACGGTTGACAGGACGTCATAAAAGAACAAAACGTCTTGTTTTTGAGATTGGAGTTGGTACAGTCATAACATAAATACAAAAATCTGGTAATTGTACCATTGAAAATCTATTGGGACATTTCAATTTTGAGCGCGATCATACACGACATACTTAAAATTAAGTACACGTTGTCACATCTCAAGGACTCTGAAAATGTCTAGAAAAGCAACGAAAAACCTTGATACCAAGAATATTAGCCACATAAATCTAGGGCCTATCTACCTAGTCTATATTTGTGCCTCTAGCCAAATAAATAGGTACCTGTAATTAATGGGGCCATCTATCGGAACGCAGTTTCGGAACTCTTCGCCACCTAATTAATGGAACCACAAATTGTGTGTGAAATTGGAACATTGAAAGCCATTACCGAACAAAACGTTCTGTCAAAGGCATTTGATTGATATCACCAACCAAACAAACATGACGATTCCTTTGGTAATATGATGCTGAGACTTTTATATCAATGGCACAAATAGATTTTGTGTTATCCACATTCACACTAATACATAGTACGTAATTTGTCTGTCTATCTGTCTGTTTCTTACCTCAATGCAAAACCACTGAACCGATCGTAATGACATGTGACATACGGGTAGCTTGGGATCTAAATAAAGATATAGGCTACTTTTTGATGCACGACTTTTTACGCGGCCTGGATATTTGATATTTACGCGGCCAAAGTCACGGGAATTAGGTAGTTGTTCCATAGGAATGTATTCAGGTCATTTCAGTACGATTATCTTTTATCCAGTGATGTATGAATCGATCGTAAATATATTTGCTTGTCTTAAGTAAATGCACTGAACGGCCTGGCTTACAGCCAAACACGCTAAATCAAACGAAACATTTCATACAAAGCTCTCCTTAGTTCTGTAATCGTATATAAATATATTATTTTCTCTGTCAAGCGCTGGAATACAAACGAATTTGTTCCTACCCTCAACCGGATCACTTACATCTAAAGTTATTGAATAAACATTGTTAGTCTTCACATCTAGGTTCAATATTTGTATTTGCTTATTGTTCTCATTGGCAGTGTCTATTGCTAGTTCGCTAGAATAATGGTTATCGTGTACATCAGCATATATATCGTTTTCGGTCTCATTTAGGGCGGCTACCATTTTCATACTGTTTCTTCTGGTGTTTTCTACGTTTATGATTTCACCTACTTTCATTTGTTGGACGTTCTCCTCTTTAACTTTCTTGCTTTCTCTGTTGACGAAGATTTTTTGAGACGACGTCCTATTGCTATATCTTCTCCAAAAGGAGTCTGATGTGTTCTGACTGCTGGAAAATCCCGTTGAAGTGGTCGTGTTGAAAGTGTCCCGTCTTTGCATTGTTTCTCTCAACGTCCTGCTACACCTCATCAACTTGTTAATCTTCAACAGTTTCACGAATCCCTCCCTAAACTTAGACGACATTAAATTGTATAATATTGGATTTATCGCCGAGTTTAAATACAGCATCACCCTACAAAAATATAAAAGTATATAGTAACCGTCTATACCTAATGACATTATTGTCTCTGGTGGGAATACGATGATCCAAAGCGTGAGTGCTTTGAACGGTAGGAGGCAGAGGAAGAATGACAGGACAACAGTACCGAGCATGAGAATGACTTGTTTCCTATAACGTACTACATTGCCGGTATTGTTAGTGTTCTTGGTGTTCTGTGCTATGATGACGGGGTTTTCCATGAGGTTTTTAGCGATGACACTGTAGAGGACGAGAAGGACTCCAAGGGGCACGATGAAGAAGACAGCGATGGTGAGGATGAAGAACATTGCTGACCAGAAGGTGTCTGCTTGGGTGAGGCACACGGGAACCTGTGTGCCGTCGTCGTAGACTTCATAGGTGAAGGTCGCCACGGCAAGGATGGGGCTGTGGAAGAGAAAAAGGAAAGATTATTTATGTACACACAAAATACAGTTATAACACAGTTATAGTAAAAAGATTTAAATCGTTATATGTGACCTTATTAAGAACAGTGACCTCACGTATCAAATTGTTTGTTTTTACAAACAATTTACCTTTTGGTAATCCCTGGAAGTCCTCTTCCATAAGAAAAAAATTGTCACTGATAGAAAGCTACTCGATTACAGAGTGTCGTAACAGGACATGTTTGATAGCATACTTTTCTTTCACGTGAACAAAGTCGCGGGCAGAAGATAGTGTTAAAATAGAATTGTCATTTTCATGAAAATAAACATGGTTAGGCGGCACATTTAACGATTTAAATCTAATCGATTTAATAAGTCATAATAACGTCTTTTGTTCAGTAAGACTTCAAAGGGCCTTGTAAGAACCTATTCATAATTAATAATTAATTAAGGAAGTCAAAAGGTATCATGTTTGACTTTTGAACCTTTGTATAAAATCAAAATGCCACCAGAGATTTTACTATGGAATCATTCGAAAACCATATTTATTATTTTAGTAACTACGTGAGCTTGATCGTTGCTCGCACATAAAAAAAAAAAAAACAAAAAAAATACTAAGTTTGAACAAAACTTATGCAGGATGCATTTTTGAAACGGGTAACTAAGAGCAGGTGCCTTAACCGTTATAGTTACAAGAAAACGTTACTAGGAGACCATCCATAACTTTTTGAGATATTCTGAACTGCGTTCGCAGATTTTGGGAAACAATTACAGTCAGAGAAAAAAATGCTAAATTACGTTTTTTTTCCATACCAATCGATCCTGTTTCGTATAGAGATTAATATATAAGGTAGGTATGAGTACTAGAAATTACAAAAACTTTTTCCATACATTTTGTACATGTATAACTTTTCAGCCAGGTTGCATTGCCAATGCTTGGAGTACCTGACGAATTCTGCATATCTTTATAAATTAACATAAAATTTTTAGTAGGTAACTATATAATTAAGCCGTCTTGACCTACTTAACGATAAGAGGGGAGAACCGCACCGATAATTACATATTACGTCGCTATTATTGTTTGTGGTCAAACGCGGTCAGCTTGCGAGCTGTGATACCGCTGGGAAAAGGGGATTCATTCGAACTGAGAATTATGTGTGCTGGATGTGCCCTAGATGATGTTGAGCGTAGTATTGTACGAAACGGGAGGTTGAGAATATAATATACTAGCTTCTAGTACCGACTTCATTTTCGCAGACTTCCGAATAAAGCTGTAGGACATATTATCACAAAACGGGATTAAATTATCATATGTCTTTAGCTAGAGCAATAAGAAAAACAGAAAGGGTTACAACCATCCATCTATACACCGCAACTTTTGTGTTTATAACAGTTACAGTAGTGGGATATACAAGGTAAGAGAAAATTATTATGTTTGCAGTTTCAGTTCTCGCTAACAATATTGTCTACTAAATAAATGGTGGATATTTCACACGTTCACACAAAACTTAATATCTGTTTTTACTAATAGATAACTCATGTCTAACTATACGATATTGAGTAATTAATGTAGGTGGACAAAGGTCAAGAAGATAGCCAGAAGTATCCAGAAACAATAGGTATTATTGTAGCTATTTATTTTGTATTTTTCAACAGTAATAAGAGAAAAATTATTCACATTTCCTCAAAATCAAGAATTCATCCCCTAAAATAGATTTTGGTACCTTATACCTCTGTAATTCAAATCTTGTGTTCATTCCGTTGCATATTGCTTGTCATATCTAGTATTAACTACATCTTCGCCCGCAAGTCTCATCTCCCTTATCAATACACTCGTTACCGAATATAAAT
The DNA here is from genome assembly GCA_932526535.1 of Caradrina clavipalpis. NCBI lineage: Eukaryota > Metazoa > Arthropoda > Insecta > Lepidoptera > Noctuidae > Caradrina > Caradrina clavipalpis. The sequence continues at coordinate 9,967,736 of OW052110.1, forward strand.
AGGCGTCCTAAGCTCCTAGACATCATTCGACAACGTCTCTTGAATACCACAAGAAACCACTATTAATTCTTCAAAAAAACTACGTCAAAAAAACTTTGAACAAAATGTTCGCTCTAAAGTTCATACTAGCAACAATCTTCGTGGTCACAAGCGCCAGACATCTGCCATGGGAAGACCAAACGGACGAAGGATACCTCTTCGGATTATACGAAGAAGAACACCCAGCTGTTGACCAAGATCTGCATCTACCGGAACCAGAAGAATCCTACCATCCTGGGAATCTAGTCAGGAGTCGCAGAGCTTCGGGCAGTGTCACCCTCAACTCTGATGGCGGTGTAGACTTAGGTGCCAAAGTGCCTCTAGCTGGTAACGACAAGAACCGTCTCAGTGCTGTCGGGTCTTTTGGTCTTAATGACCATTTGAATCCTGCCTCAAAAGGTCTTGGCTTACAACTTGACAACGTCAACGGTCACAGCTTGACAGTGATGAAGCAGAATGTTCCTGGACTCGAAGACTCCTGGACTGGAGCTGGGAAGATGAACGTATTCCATAATGACAACCACAACGTTGATGTGCGTGGATCCCTCACCAGACACATGCCAGTTGTCCCGAACGTGCCAAACTTCAATACTGTCGGTGGAGGCGTGGACTACATGTATAAGGACAAGATAGGAGCATCTTTGGGAATGGCAAGTACCCCGTTCTTTGATCGTAAGGATTACTCTGCAATGGGGAACCTGAATGTCTTCCGTAATCCGACTACGTCTGTTGATTTCACCGGTGGCTTTAGAAGGATGGATACCCCCCATTTTAGCACCGGTTGGGAACCGAACTACGGGTTCACTTTCAGCAAGTATTTTTAATTATTTATAAGATCTTATTTCATTTTCATCATCATCATATCGGCTGCAGGACGTAGGCCACCCCCATAGATTTCTAATAGAACCAGTAAAATCTTAAGTATGTACTGTAAATTATTTGCTCTTTCACGATTCATTTTTTGTAAATATTTTTTCCATAGCCATTCACATTCAGTGTTAAGTACAGGCTAATTTTTAGTTTTATACTGAATTTTCAGAGGGTGAAAATACTCATGTAGATACTAAAACAACTTTTGCTATGGAACCAACTTCAAAATATGATTTGACAAATCAGCTGTTCCATATATTTAATTGTACAGGTGGTTCAATAGTCTGAAAGTTCAGTAATTAATTAATAGGCTTGTTGTATTCTATGTATCCATGTAAATAACATTATGCAAATTATAATTATGTAATTATTATTTAGATTAATCTTCTCATACCAAAGAAATATATCATTAGACATTATTTTCCCTTTATTATTTCCAACATAATTACCTTCCTACGTAACCAGTATTTTTTCTTATATTTAAGCCAATCACTATGAAATAATTCCGCTACATAAACATAGGTAGGGCAACAGTCAACCACGTAGGGAATCTGCCAATCGTGTATCTTAACCAACTCTTACTCGAAGACCTTTGTGCTTCATCGCCTTTCGCCCTTCAGGCCAATGTGCGTAGCCCATTGGCACATGACTAAACTTGAGCGTGGCCTACTCGTTTTTACTGGAGTAGGAACTTTTCTTTTGACAATATTTCTTCCTTTTACATTGAATTTAACTTCCTAAATGTCGGTGTGCTTTGCCCAACCCTTCGAGGACTTAACTCTTTGATTTTTGGGGTTTATGCATGAGAGACGTGTCTTTTAAATAATTCCAATAAAATTCTATTATAGGGAAATCTTTTCCTTCACGAGTTAAACCCACAAGTAATTCAGTCAACCAAAGACAGTAGCTTATGTGCGCTAAACGATTTGACACATTAATGTTTTTGTTGAGAAAGCGCAGCTCCGAGATATTTAAATATATACCTTATTTCTATTAGATACCTATTACATTCAATTAATAAATTTAACTGCCTCGTTGGCCTAGTGGTCCTGAGCGCGACTGCTACGCAAGAGGTCCTGGGTTCCATTCCCAGGTCGATCAAAAAGTGTTATTGGCAATAGGCTCGTCCCCTATTACATGGGACCTAAATATACCGGCGAACTGTGGGTGTAAATTGGTACACCTCTGCCTAACCCTTCGGGGAATACAGGCGTGATAGATGATGGTATGTAATAAATTTAAAGTCCTCTGCTGTTGCTGTTCCATCCGCCAGTCTGCGTAGGCCACAATTCTGACTAAAATAAAAATTCTTTTAAACTTTTCAGCTCTCACGAAATTACCCTTGTAAATATAAATATTTCTCTCTAATGAAGTCTATTTTTCTGTTTGTCTGCGCAAATTAAATTAATCCATCATCACAAGTGGGCTGTCTCTGAGAGTATAGAAAAATATTGCTTCATTATGAAAAGTCCTTTAATTTTTTTGCAGGGTTTTATAGTTGATATTGTTGAGTTTTTGTGACACAAGATTATATTATATTTGTTCTGTAACTGCCCAGTTAGTCTCGTGGTCACAAAAGCGACTGCTGAGCGAGGTGTCCTGGGTTCCATTCCCAGGTGGGGCAAAAAGTGTTATTGAGTTTGTTCTTTAGGTATTTCTCAGTAGCAGCCCGGAGTTTGGAAGTTAGTGGTGTGACACCCCCGTGCCTCGGAAAGCACGTGGAGTCGTTGGCCCTGCGCCTGATCTCCGTCCCATCGGTTTATGAGAGTTAGGGAAGAGGGAGTGCACCTGTGTTTGCGCCCACACTTGTGCACTATAATATCTCCTGCGTACGTGTCTACTCTGCATTAAGATTAGCCGCCGTGGCCGGAATCGGTCTGGAGAATTACATTTTACATAATATTTGTGCAGAGAAGGTATATATACAGTCAAATGTACAAATGTTTGTGTACAAATGTCAGAGGAAAACTCAAGTCGGAGACTGGTTCGGTTCGGGATTGAGGTGGTGGATTCTATACGGGGCAAGTACCTGCCGATACGACTTTTTCAATACATTATGTACTTTCTATGTTTATCTTGGACATTAATGATGCAGGTGAAAGAAAACATCGTGAGAAAACTTGAACATGTAATTAATATAAGTCTGAAATCACCAATCTGTTTTGCAAGCGTAGTGATCAATGCTCTTGTCTTGTCTTGTTCACTGTATACGAGAAGACCTTTATCCTTCGGCGGGACAATAACCGGCTCATATTAATATGTTCAAAACGGATATTCCAAAATTATAAATCGATTAAATATACGTCGCCTCTCTCGTACTCGATTTTAAATTTTTCCATAAAATTTTGTATGGGACCTGTGTGACATGGACTCCTGTTTATACCCTCTACTATACAACGTCGTGAGGGCACGTGCCCTCCCTTGAACCCTATGCAAACAGCCGTAAGGTTAAGTCGAGTAAACAAATTGTATAATTCAGTGGCTGTCCTCATGTTTCATACCCAGAGTAGGGTTGCCACAGCTTTGTGATTGGTGATCTGACTTAGAAGGTGTATAAAGTAGAAAATTAGAATTAGAAGGAAAAGTTACCTAGTCAGAATTACGAAGTAAGTACTGTACTAGCTTCTGCCGTGCTATCCGCGTCTATCCCACGAGAACCGTACATTTTTCTATGATAAAAAGTATTCTATGTGCTATTCTACACTACAATCTATCTCAGTAGCAAATTTTATCCAGATCTGTTCAGCCGTTTAGGCGTGCTTTTACATTTATATTAGTAGTAGTATAGTAAAAAGCAATAATTCCTACTTTAGCTTAACTAAACATTACTTCTTTTACATTCTCGTGAAATGTTCTTAACACGAATTTATTAATACGTGTTAAGTTTAGTTGAAAAATATTTAATAACACATCGACAGACCGTGGCAGCCCTATCCCTCTATTGTTAGCGCACAATGTGCAATAACTTAAACTTGGCTATAACTTAACAGGCTGCGATAGCGTGCATTGTCTGCTAAATCTTGTAGATCAGATAGAAATGTTCACTATAGCATAGATTCTGATGTACTTTTTGTTTGACTGCCTCGTTAGCCTAGTGGTCCTAAGCGTGACGCTACGCTAGAGGTCTTGGTTTTCAGTGTAACCGGTAACCATGTCAGAGGCCCTTGAGGCGGTTTAGAAACTCTGACACTAGGGTGTGTGGGGTCGTTTAGACCTGACTGCCCACACGATAAGAAGAAGAAGTGTAACCGGTTGCAATTGAATACCAATGTTTTACATGGAGCGACTGCTTATATGACCTTCACATCACGATATGCTCTTGGTAAGAATGGTTGTCAGACTCCGGCTTTTGACAATCCGTAAAGACTGTCAAAGATTTACTAATAACAGCCGGGGCCAACGTCTTTACGTGCTTTCCGAGGCACAGGGGTTTCACACCAAGAACTTCCAAACTCTGGCAAATTCCAAATGGAAAAATCTAATAAGACGTTTTGCACGACCTGGGAATTGAACTCAGGACATCGCTCAACAGTCGCACTTGCGACCACGAGGCCAACGAGACAGGCTCACAGGTATATACGAGGGCGAATCAAAAAGTAATGAGAATGAAGATAAAACGCGGTAATTAAAGTTAAAATAATAATTTATTCTTCTACATAGTCTCCTTACAAATCAATACATTTATTCCATTTTTTTTCTAAACCCAGGATTCCCTTTGAAAAAAATAGTTTTCTTGACCCTCCCAAAACGCCTCAAAAGTGACCATCACTTCGCTATCGTCTTCAAATTTCTTACCTCGGAGGTGTTCCTTGAGCCGAGGAAAGAGGTAGAAGTCACTAGGAGCCAGATCTAGCGAATTGGGAGGGTGTTCGAGCAGTTCGAATCCCGTTTCTTGAATGGCAGCCATCGCAACTGCGGCTTTGTGAACCGCTGCTCTTGCTCGTCGGTTAACATCCTGGGTACCCAACGCGCGGAGACCTTTTTCATATGCAACTCGTTCGCAAGGATTTTTTGAATGCTGCCATATGAGATCCCTGTGACCTCAGCTACATGCCTGATGGTCACTCTTTGATCTGGCAACACAACATCTTCGACTTTTTTCACGTTGTCTTCAGTGAGGGACGTGGATGGGCGTCTTTCGCGATGTTCATCTTCAGTGGATGCTCTGCCCAGTTTAAATTCCTTGGTCCAGCGTGCAACTGTAGAATATGGAATTTTTCCACTAAGTCACTGTGTATGTCTGTAGTAGATTTTTTTTTCAAACAGATGTACTTGATGACTGCTCTAATTTCGTTTTTCTCCAAGTTGGTGTAAATCTCTTCGACAGTTCGTATTCAAATGAATATAACTCCCGGAAATCGTGATATATGTATATGATTTTTTTAGGCTGAAGTTGTGAGTACATAAGTAAGCAAAAAAAACTTCTTTTGCGTTTTTATGCGGACCTGAAGTAACCGATTCTCATTACTTTTTGATCTCCCCTCGTACTACCAAAAAAAAAAATTCAATGTCTTAATCCATTCTGTGAAAGTATCTCTTGGTGAATTTAGATGAAGTGAGTTTGGTGTGAGCTGTCAATCCCTAGCGTATTGGAATGATAGTTCAACTCGATCTACGGAGATTTTTACAGAATATACCGACCTGCTTGTGTGCCAAATTTCATCCGTTTCATTGTTGTTTGATAACAAACAATCCAGATAATAAGTGAGTTTTGTAATTGGGGTGCCGCTGTGACTAGTTAAAATTATTATGTACCTAATATAAACAAACTAAGAAAATGAGGGTTCTATTTAGACTAATATACACTTGAACTGAATTGGTTCTTAAAACATTGTAGGGTTAGTACGGGGAAAATAAGGGTTATTCTGTAAATTTTTTGTCGAGGTAAAATAACAAAACACATCGTTACTTTGGCACTTATTATTATTAATATTTCATTGTTTTTCTATAATATTTTAATAAATAGGCATTTTTCAATCACATTTATAACAGGGGACAAACATTAAAACTATGAAATAATTGTCATAATATACTTACCCTATTAAATAGATTTATAAAGTAAGAGTCACTTTACACATAAACGGTTCGCCGAATTCGGTTCGGCATTTCCAATAAAACGTTATTAAAGAATGCCGGATCAAACAGGCCGACCCGTTTTAATGTATAGCAACCTGAAAGAAGCACCCGAACAAATAATATGGCACATCGAACTTTAGATGGAGACTTTCAGATAGGAAAGACATGATGCTATACTGAAGCTGAACTTTTTCACAAAGTCGGTGTGCCATAGGCTTTCGTTTACTGTAGGTACTTATAGAATTGGGTAATAGACACCACCAATCAATTGATATACTTTATTATAAGTTTTCAAAACGCGATTCCTCCATGGGTTATGTTTGAAAATAGCAAAACCATGACGTCACTTATGTATATTAATCATTGTCTAAATATTAACTGATTTTAAAGCAACAAAAATATATTTTACAGCTAATTTGAACTTTATTTGGATCATCAGTTTTAGTCAAAATTAAGTGTTTTTTTAGAGAAGTTGGGTTTGTATTTCCGAATATCAACTGTAATCTCTTCAAAGTTAGAGTGAACAGGTTTCTTCTGGGTAAGCTCACTCAGTCAAAGAGTTTGTCCTAGACTAGAGTCGAGAAAATCCATCTCAAATGAAAAGAAAATAAATAAGTTGTGTCTTGAAATTATTGGATAATGGTGTCTACTAACAAATTGAGAGCTAGATTACTTTCTACTGGCAGGCATGACAAGATTGGTTCTTAAGATAATATGCGCTAGGCTTACGAACTAATTTACTACTAAGCTTTTATATAATTAAGTTTGCATAGCTTTAATTGTACTCGCAACAGTAATTAAAAAAAGGGCCGATTTTTCAATCGTCAGATATTCAACGGAGATTTTATTTTTGTTTTTTGTAAACATTATTAATTTGTATTATTATTTTTACACCATCAAGTGGTAGTACATAAAGATCAAAATGAATTTGACTGTAAAATCTATCGTAAACATTATTCACAAAAGTATAAAAAACTAATAAAATGGCGGTTTTGTAATTTAATCTTTTATCTAATTTTTTTTTGTATTTAGCTGCATCCGGTTGGAGTTGAAGCCGACTTCAACATAGTTGGGAAAAGGCTAAGCAGATGATGATGAGTTTGTAATTTAATTATTATTATTATTTATCTTTGTAGTTTAATTATTATTTATAAGTTTTGTGTAACAATAATAAATGATCTAACCTACAAATAAATGTTATTTGACGATTGAAAAATCTGCCTATATTTGAAACATGATAACAAATGCGGGATACATACAAGGGCATTCAATACTGTTAAAAACTTGTGCATTGTGACAATAAGTGATAGCGAAAATATAAAAGAAAATTAACAAAAGCAGAATACATATACAGACTCGTTTCATATACCGGGTGTAAAAAGACAACGAAGCCAAGTTTTTTGATCTGTAGGTGCCCAACAGTTTTTCTGACGTATCTTGGCATGTGTGAAGTTAGTTGCACAGTAAACAATTTTGTTCCTAAAAGATTAATTACCTGGGACTCTTTGGGTTACGAAGATATTGAAGGTAAAGTTGCAACACTTTTTTTATGAAATATGTTATAATTGGTCTAATATTAAAGTTTATTAATTACTCCCCAAAACAACCATACTGTTGGACCCATAAGCGCAATATTACCTATATATCACTGTTCAGCGTGATTTTTCACTCGAAAAATAATATCAAAATTTTTTGATCAAGGTTAACTTACTATTTAGTTCTATTTGATGGGTAGTACGCATATTAAACAGCTATATGTGAATTGTAATGTGTCTCTTTACACCCCGTAAGTACAGTTTAACAACCTATTTGGTAAACAGGCAAAAATATTCGTCTTTCTACTACACTACCAATATTAATTTTTATTGTATGCGTATGCAACTTTTTAAACTTCTGACATACTTAAAAGATTGACGTAAAAGAATTGAGTGCTCAGTACACTTACAATCTGTTTTATGTACAGTCAAATAGTTTGTTTGACTGTACATAAACCAGAAATTACTCTTTAATTTGTACAATCAATTTAGAAGCATAATACATAAGAAATAACTAATAATTTACGTAAAAGCGTTGACATACACGTACACCTGTGTTTTAAGAATGTTGTACGTATCAATATACTAACTCGTACTAACACATCATGGCATACTTTATGAGATATTAATTTCAACTTCAATATCTTAAGTATTTTTTTTTACTTGACTTTTTTCAGGTACACCTGTATTGAATGAATGATTGAATGTATGAATGATAAGTTTATCTACGAGGCTAAAAACACTACAATCAACCTTTCCGTCGTGTAAATCTATTCTATTTTTTCTAACGTAACAATTCATATTCTTAAATAATTCACAATAATGAATTTAATGAATGAGTGAATTTTATTTAATTTATTTTGTATTGTATTGTAAATTCTTATATGCTATTTTTTCCTGTGCTCTTTAATATGTAGGTAAAGCCCTTTATAACAAAAATGCCCTACACACGGTAAAGACTTAAGCCTAAGACTTAGCGCAAACAAAGCAGTAATATACTCGAACAGTTTTCATTTCTTAATTGGAAAATGAACTGAAATTAATCACAAATAGAGTAGCAAATTGTATGCAAGATTAAATTACACGCGGCATTTATTATCTTACACGCAATTGAGCAAATTTCAACTCTATTCTCGTTGAGGTACATTTCATATCAAATTGATCAGTGAAAACTGCTCGAGCAACGCACTGTCTACACAAACATAATCCCTGAAACATACAAACAACAATCACACAAAACTTTCTGGAAATTCGTAGTCAACGCTTTTAGACTTCTGAAAAGCCACAACACAGTCAACTTTTACCTTTTGGTAAGACACTTTCTTGTCACAATCCACGCTCCTTGCTTTGGCACTGTTTATTAAGACACTGCGTCTCAAAGAGTGGCTTCGACCCAAATTATCCACTTCACCGTCTGACCTAATATTTTTACTATTGGAATGACCGATAAACTTGCCAGTATCACCGCCCCTATCTACGCGATCAATTTTATGTTCAACATCAACCACTTCTGATATTTCAATGTTTCCTTCGCTCCTCATTCTGTTCATGACTGGTTTTGTATTCGAGCAAACTGGTGCCGATTGTTGTCTTACAAATGTTCTATTGGGAAATATTCTGTCAAACAGACCCTTTTCTGTTTCGTCTTTGCTTTCGGATTCTACATCAGTGCGGTCGATGCTACTTCTTTGGCTAAAAAGTTTCTTCAAACTGTTTGTTGTTCGCGTTAAGCTACTGCTCGTTGTGGATCCGTTTGTGATCGTCCTCTGAGCTCGCCTTGTCTTGTCTTCTAGCTTCCTCTTATAACAGATGCAGACCTTACAGAATCCGATGCGGAATTTCGAAGACATTAAGTTATAAAGTATGGGGTTGATAGCTGAATTTATATACAACATCACTCTAGCGAAGTAAAGGATGTTGTACCATTTCTCTGGACTGACATCATCGTAGAATTCAGCTGGTGTTATGATAATCCACAGCGTAAGAGCTCTATAAGGCATGAGACATAAAAAGAAACATAACACAACAGTCCCAAGCATCAATATGACCTGCTTCCTCGCTCTTGTATTGTAAGGATCAACAGTTTTGTTCATAACAACTTTAGAAGCTGCAGTAATTAAATTTTTGGCTATAACGCTGTATAATACTATGAGGATGATTAGAGGTAGTACGTAAAGGAGGATTATGATGGCGATGAAGAACGTTATCTGCCAGAAGGTGACGGCTTGCGTGAGGCACTGGCCGTAGGCTGTGCCGTCGTGTCTGATGATGGTGTGATGCTCCGCGATAGCCAGGATCGGACTGAAAAGAAGAAAGATTATGATCATGATATCTAAGCTAACAACAAAACTACAGATGATTGCAACAGAAGAGTCTATCTACATTACGAAATAAAATAATAGGTGGACTTCAACTAATGATGCGTCTTTCTCTAATATTTTTGTTTTGTAACCTGCCTACACCACACACCATTATGCCCTGCAAATAATATTAAATCATGCAGACGTTTATGATGTGTAATTTCCTGTAGATCATTCAAATTCTTCATTAAAATTTTATGCGCAGTATTAAATGACACGTTATATTTTATTAATATTAATTAGATATCATTCTTAGCCACAGTGCGTTCGTAACTGTCTAATTTATAGTTTATGTTTAATGGCCCGTTCTTAATAACTCCCGATTTAACGCCTTGTAGATTGAAATGTAAATAATATTTTTGTAATTTATGTTTATCGTGGTTTGTTATAATGTTCTTTTTGTTTTTTGTAATTTTTTGTTTGTGATTTTTGTAGCTGAATTTAAATGAATTGGAAAATTCGACGGGAGTTGAGAATATAGTAATATAATCTCTCTTTAATTTTAGTGAGCAAAGTCCAAAATCTGTAATTGATATTTTCACTTTCATAATTAATTTTAGTAAAGTTTAATACTTTACTACTACTAACAGCGTTTTGCTTGTAGCTTGCTAAAACAAATGCAGTATCATTATTTTTATTGATGTAGGACCAAAACCATTTTTCATGAGACAAATTTTTATTTTTCTTAAAAACCAATTAAGCAAGAACATATAAAATAAAAGCCGGTCGTTATAAAAGCTCGTTGAACATGACAGATGATCTTCATAACTTTATTGTTTTTATGTAATGGATGGGGCTTAAATATTTTGGCACATAGAAAGTGGGTCGTGGCCAGTTTGGTTGTCCATACTAATGACTCATCTATCTTGTATTAGATGTTGGTCAGCATCTTTTGGTCCTGTACCCGCCTACTCTTTGTTCCGTTAAAAAGGAAGTAATTAATATTTTCTTTGTTTTTTTTTTCTAACTAGGTTATTTTTATGTATCAGAATAATTTGGTCCTTATGTACGTATATTTTATGAATATAAATGTGGATGGAGAGGAAGAGGGAGGCCAAAGAAAAGATGGATGGATTGTGTGAAGAATGATAATTACGAAAGAGAAAGGAGTGAGTGATAGCATGACGGCTAACAGGATGGTATGGAAGAAGAAAACGTGTTGCGCCGACCCCAAGTAACATGGGATAAGGGCAGGAAGATGATGATGTACGAATATTTTTTGGAGGATATTTTTATTTCTCGTTCTTTTGATAGTAATGATCTTGCTGTAGATGTCAATAATTTAAACAGTTTTGAGCATTTGGTCCTTATATAAAATGCAATGTTTTAACTTGATAAATAGCAAAAATTTTTAAGTAATTTTTATCCCACATTTTTATTTTTACTAGACCGAAAATTCATTTAGAATTTAGTAGCATTACTTTGAATATTTATGAATAGTTTTTGCGAGCATTTTGTTTAATTTAATGTTTATATCATTTACAAACAAGCATTATTCAAAAGTTATTTTTTACAAGGAACAGTTATTTAGTTTTTTATTACCTATTCTTTTTATTTTGTCTTGTGAAGAAGCTTTCAACTTCTTTAATAAATTAATTTTATTCCGTCATACCTCAAAAATACAATCCAATATTAAATAAATAGATAAAGAATTCATTCAAAAATTCATGCAGAAAAATTTGAAGAAAATAAAACGTGATAGTGCGACACAAGCGGTTAGTGGAAAACATGAAAACATATTTAGCATACATGTCAAAATAACACGTCACGGTAAAACAACAAAATAAAAATATTTGATTGAAGTGTTTGGAGCGAGATTTTCTTTCTAAAATGATATTAAAATGTTCGTTAGAAAAAGTATTAATATATAGAATATAGTCAAGAAAACGGTTGGAATTGCAGATACTAAATATTTTTTATGCATCGCGTAGACAATATTCATTTCATCTTTCCAATTGACAATCGGACGGCCTATTCTGTAAAACTGTCCCTCGCTGAATTAGGGTTTTTGAGATGAGCTGTCATACTAACGTACTAGGGATAAACAGTTCACCTGAAGCTAACTTTCCCTAAATTCAGCAAGGTAGAGTTTTACAGAATACAGTCGAGTAACAAACGAAACCTTAGAACATAGGTTAAAAAATATAGTAAGCCTGGCTGAACAAATAAAAATATTAAGCTACTTATTACTGTTTTCTTGCCGTGGAGAAATTCTTATGGATGCCCTCAGTTCTTTGTACAAAGCTTTTTATAAAGACAACAATAGGATAATGAAACAGATAAACAAGGAAGCTACTCAGTGCTATCTACTTTGCGTTTTGCAAGGAAATTCAATTAATATTCTCATAGTTCAATTTTCATTTGTAATGGCGACTTGCAAAATACTTATCGCGCTGTAGATCGCCGCTGGACTCAAATGGGGACAGGTCGTGAACCTATTGCTTTTGAACGTTATTATTTTGAAGTTTTTAGGTCAGTTAAATGACACAATATGACATATGAAGTTAATATTCTTCGTAGTTTTTAATTATTGTTCTGTATGGTAATTGCAAAATGCACTATGTGTCTATTTAGAACGTATGTAGGTAGATACTCATAGAATTATAACTATTGAAAATAAATGAACTTTTAACAACCAGTATCCTGCTATTTTATGTTTATGGCGATTCACAATAACATCTTTATTCAATTTAAAAAAAAAAACCAAAACAAAATTCCAGGAAGACAAAATCTTACCAGTTTTTCCATGACGTATGCTAAACATGTTTCCAGTGTTAAAACAAATAAACAAACAGACAAATAAAGCACAACACACACAATAGCTGTCACAAACATTCATAAAGTAAAGCGTAAAACTGTACGAACCTTGCTTCACAAAGGGTTCTAGTTCAAACTCTGAAATATGTAGATATATTTTTATCACAGTGCATCTGTTAAATATTCCTTGCATAATTTTGAAAAGGCGATTTTAACGTCACATTTGATAAAGGCGTAAATTATGCACGCAAATGTTAATAGCGTTTATGCCACACTAAAATGTTATACAAACTTTCAAGTCCATAATATTGTGAATTAGTGAAATGATTTTGAAAAAACTTGATACGTACACACGTACATCTTGATATGTATACGTAAGATATATAAGACTTTTTTTTTAACGATGGAAAATCATCTAATGACTTCCCCCGCTCTGGGTGAGAGGGAGTGTCAGACTTTTACTGACTAAAACCCATCTATGTTATTTCATGTGCTCTTTGCGTTCCGGGGGCGCGGTATCTCTTTCGAACAACCCGCAGAAGATATATAAGTCTAAGTATCAAGTTTATTCAAAATCGGTTCATTAGGTTCTAAGACTTTCAACTTGAAAGTTTGTACGAAATTCCGTCGTTGCTTTTATAATTTTAGGAGTAGATTTTGGGAAATCAATTGTAGGTAATATTCTGTTTGTAGGCAATAAATAAAAAAGATTCCAACTCAACAAATATGTAGAGTGTAAACTTTTTTGGCGCTCATTACCGAAAACCAATCAAACAACACCAGAAGAAATAAACAATATCAAAATAGTATATAACTCTCTATAAAACCCTATATACGGGCTATTTAAATAATAGTCGTATTTTTTTTGGATGTATTTAGTCGAATTCAGTAGTTAGATTTTATTAGCGTTCTCTATATGAGATAAGTTGGTAGGAGGTGGTTACCATATTAGAATATGATAAAATTCATCATCTTTAATTTAATTGTCCAAGATTTATATTAAAAAACTTGGTAATTTCATTTTTAGTCAGCTTAAAAAAGCAGTCTTCCGGGACAGAAAAAATCCCATACTTATTAAAAACTACTGTTAAAATGAAATAAATAAACGAACTGTATCAAATAATAAAATAACAATAATTTTCCGCAACAACAACTACGGAATTTCAAATTAAAAACAGTTCCATTCATTCATTCTAACGGAACGCTCAAACAATAATGAACTGAACGAACAACAGACGGCCAACATGGCGACTGAACGAAGGATTTATTGCAAAACGCCATCTATTATTTAAACTCGGAACCAATATAGGGGACAGCCTCGCGTGTAGAACTCCAATAAGCTGTGGTATTAAAAATTCTTTAGAATAATGTACTAGAAGAGCCAGTCTACTTGTTGTCCGAATTCTTTGTGAAAAGAGTATTGTGGTTGCTAGGAAATGTAAGGATTTTTGTTTAGATAGTCTTTTTTAAAAATAATGTAGGACTTTGAAATGGTTTACATATTTAAAATAATGATCAATTTTTAATAAAAAAATTGTTTAAACTTCTGCAGACTGGTGACATAGTTAAAAGACAACAATTGTATTTTGTAGCATTTTTTTATACAGGGTGCTTTGAAATTGCTCGTATTCCTCTCGGGAGAAGAAACTATGACTAATTTAGAATGATTTAACCCCTATCACTTGGGGGTCGAAAATCCTCCATTTTCGAGAAAATCTACTTTGTTTTTATTTTTAGAAAAATCTGAATTTTGATAATTAAAAATTAATAAAAAAAAAACTTCATCACTTATCAGATTTCTTTTTTAATTTATTGCAAGTTTTAACATACAACATTAAATCTAACAGTAAATTATACAGTTTTCAGATTTAGAGAGGTTGGTCAATTAGTAAGCTATCAGATCATAGAAAATTTTTGGCTAAAAAGTGTTTTTTTTTTTTATTAAATGTTAATTACCAAAATTCGGATTTTTCTAAAAATAAAAACAAAGTAGATTTTCTCGAAAATGGCGGATTTTCGACCCCCAAGTGATAGGGGTTAAATCATTCTAAATTAGTCATAGTTTCTTCTCCCGAGAGGAATACGAGCAATTTCAGATCACCCTGTATATTAGTTAGTAAGCAAACACCATGTCTACATAAAATTTTAATTTCATTGTTTATTTTAAAAACAGTTGCCCCATTCTTGGAACTTCTCTTGTATCGTGGGTGCGTTTACAAACGTATAAACTCAAATTAACAAACAATCAGAGGCGGAACAAGTACGTGTAAGCCATACAAATATTGGTATTATCCAGAAATTAAACTCGCGACTTGCAAGGAGCTATTCGTGTCATCAAATCCTGCTAACCAATGATGTCATTGTGTAAAAGTACAACAACTACAACATTAATTAATAAAACCAGTCCAAACTTCACTAAAGACTGAACAAACTTCTGCAAAATCACAACATGAAGTCGTCAAAAGTTTTCACAACTATTATGAACAATTTAGGACCAATTCTGTGACGGGTAGAACCCTAACTTTTATGGTTGCCAGCCAATAAAATGCAAAGCTCAGAAACTTGCAAGTAACGTTATGACAAGCGTCCAGCTGTTTTATAGCTTGACGTAATAATGTTGCCAGCGCTCGTTCGGGTATGGAACTATAAAGTAGCTTGGACAATATGTCCGAATTGCTCAAAAGGACCAAAATTTGAGGTTTATAGTTTAACTCGTTAAACTGTTCGGGAAATATTTTAGATTAAGAGAAATATGGGTCGAGTAAAAAGTTATCGTTGGGCTAATTTTCTTGGAGGAAATGTAGGGATTTTTATTACTGTAAAGTTTTTAACTTTCTTTTCAAATAAGTACTTAATTAAAAGATTTTTGGTAAGCAATGAGCCTAAAAATTTTTTTTAATTACTTGAGTACTCATTTTAATCTGTAAAGATTTACAACTTGAATGAAATTGCAATAAAAATGAAAATTTCAAAAGCATGTTATGGATTTTGTTTTTTATTGTTTTACAATTAATCATCTCTTCCTGTAAAATAAATTAAGTTTTTTTTACACTGTTCTTTCCCACTCCTGGGCACTCCACTTTTTCCATCCTTCTCTTTTTAGCGCCTCGTTTCTAGAATTACATACATACCATCACGCCTGTATTCCCCGAAGGGTTAGGCAGAGGTGTACCAATGTACACCCACAGTTCGCCGGTATATTTAGGTCCTATGTAATAGGGGGCGAGGCTATTGCCATTAACCGGGCACAAATCCAAACTCCGAGCTGCTACTCAGAATTTCATAGAAAAACCCAATAACACTTTTTGCTCGACCTGGGAATCGAACCCGGGACCCCTTGCACAGCAGTCGCACTTGCGACCACGAGACCAGCCTTAACCGACCTTGGAGAGAAATAAGATTTAAAAAAGTAAAAACAATTGAACTATAACTGCCTAATAACAAATCACATAAAAGGTTGCCGACTTTTATTCAATAGAGCAATCTATTGAATAAAAGCTGTTTCGGTGGCGTCTGCTTACCATGTCAAGAATAGACTTATAAATGAACATAAGGCTCTTTCCAAAATGTTTTCCAGGAAATACATGAAAAGAACTAACAAGCCTTATTTCAGCTAATGTGCCAAACAAAATTAAACCTTCATGACCAGACAGAGAGCCCCAAATAAGTGTCTACGTCGGAAACAGAATTAGTGTCAGAAATAGAGAGTTCGAGAAAGTCTTAGTTTTAGTCTTTGCCAACAACATTTTTGCAGTTGACATAATTTTTGATATGGAAGTGTTATTTTTCTAGGTTGTTGTTTGTAGGAACCAAAATTTCTGAATTATTTTATTAAAATTTTCTTATAAAAGCACCATTCGTCTTTTCCGATGGATTGTCTAAAAGTAGTTTTCCAAACCTTGTTATGACAAATGAAAAACAACAAAAAAACATTGTACTATAGGAGCCGTTATCAATATTGATGGTGTTTCTACATCCGGCAATTGTTTTATAAATTTTAATTTACTGAATTTGTGTATAAGCAAATTAAAATTTAACTAACTGCCTTGTTAGTCTAGTGGCGACCGCGCTTAGGTACCTAAGCGCCTAAGCGCGACTGCTACGCTAGAGGTCCTGGGTTCGATTCCCAGATCGAGCAAAAAGTATTTTTGGGTTTTTCTGTGAAATTCTCAGTAGCAGCTCGGAGTTTGGATTTGTGCCCGATTAATGGCAATAGGGTCGCCCTCTATTACATGGGACCTAAATATACCGGCGAACTGTGGGGGTACATTGGCAGACCTCTGCATTATCCTTCAGAGAATACACTCGTGATGGTATGTGCAAATTAAAACTTCAGATTTTTAGAAAGTGAATTCTAGCCACAAATTCAAATTGTCAAACTCAAAGAAAAGTATCATAGTAGTATCCACAGCGTTCCATATAACCTAAGCTTCAGGAAAAACGTCGTTACAAGAATCCATTTCGTATTGGAAGTGGGAATTGCAATACTGCAAATAGTACCAGGATGGTTGGAACGACGTTATATTGAACATCGGTCGTCTTATACGACTTGCCAGGAAATAATCAAGTCACATTCTATACTTGCTCGTTTTTTGGGTTCCGTATTTGAAGGGGGCCAACAGGACCCTATTACTAAGCCTCCACTGTCCGTCCGTCTGTCTGTCAGCGGGTTGTACCTCATAAACCGTAAAAGGTAGAGTTGAAATGTTCACAAACTGTTTAATTCTATTGCCACTATAACAAAATAATAAAATAAATTTAAAAAATAATGTTTAGTCCCCATACAAGAAACATGTTATTTTGCATGTGTTAAATAATGTCCGGTGGTACGAAATCAATAACTAAACTTTAAAATCCTCATCAGCCTTTTTGTTGCTCCCATAAGGACCACATTTCGAGTGTGTTACATTTCATACTGACTATCAAGTTCTTATAGTTCTATTTTCAAAATGTTTACTTTTAAAATATTTTAACTGCAGTAAACTATAAAAATAAACTAGAACATGTCTAAACCAACTAGTCTATGAAGTACCTTCGGTCCTTAAAATATTTCTTGTGTTCATTTTGACACCAAGAGTCCATTATTACAGACTAAGAATTAAGCTTGTTTGTGAAACTTTCACAATGCCGTTCCCGAGTCATAAAATAATTTGGTCTTTTCGCCCAGAAGCGTAGGTGTTAAATGTCTTTCAGTCCTAAGTTTGGTAGCCAACAATCGTAAACAAGGAATTTCCATAATAAGAAAACTAGTCGGCGGCTAATAATTGAGATATTAATTTGGAAGTTTGGTCTCAAAATGGTGTTGTTTGTTCATTTTGTAGGACTTTCAAATGAATAATGAATGTACACTGTAATTAATAACTATAGTCGTGGATTCTAATAAATTATTTTAATTAGCAGTGTTATTCTTAACAAAAATAAACTCTTTTCCAGATATATTGATTCTTATGTAACGTTAGTTAAAAATCCTTGTCGAGTTTTAGTCAAATCACAATTGAAACTTACTAAATACTCAGACAATTTTTATCTGACAACCAGTCTTACCAAGGTTAAACGTTTAGTATTATCGTGTTACACGATAATACCAGTATTTAGCTACATTCGGTTAGACAGGCAGCTGACCCCAACATAGCTAGGAAAAGGCTAGGTGGAGGATGATGATGACAGAGACCATTTACCACTAAATTAACTGTTTTGGCAAGGCAATAGTATCGATCGCAGAGCATTGTAAAACGAGATGTTCTAAAACTATCAATTGAAAACCTGAAACCCATATGGAATCATTTGAATTCCAATACGAGGATTGCAAGTTACAGCATCCGAATCGTATAAACGAAGAATATCAAATGAAGACATCAATAAAATGCCAAGAAAATGCTGAATATGTGAATTTTAGTGTGTGCAAACGACGTTCAAAGTTTGTTTGAGCTAGGTGGCGCTCCATGAGAACTTATTATAGAGGCAAATGAACCAATGTGTAGGGAGGCCGCCCGACCGAGGAGTGAGCAAAAGTGGTGCAAGTGAAAATAGAAGCTTAAGCCCCCAGATTAAAGTTAAGACAAAGTTTAAAGCACAGTTTAACATAAACTTCTTCGTGTGCTTAAATAAAGTAGGGTTTTTGAAAGATTGTTTTCTTTGTTCAGAAACTATTACTTGTAATGGATTCAGTCCATGATCCTAAATTCTCCAGCGTTCATGTTTTTCGACAATTTTTAAAAAAACACCCGGGTCCTGAGTTCGATTCCCAGGTCGGGCAAAAAGTGTTATTGGGTTTTTCCATTAGGAATTTCTCAGTAGCAGCTCGGAGTTATGATTTGTGCTCGTTTAATGGCAACAGGCTCGCCCCCTATTACATGGGACCTAAAACATGCCCGCGAACTGTGGGTGTACATTGGTATACCTTTGTATAACCCTTCGGGGAATACAGGCGTGGTAGTATGTTAAAAAAACAGTTTATAATTTGACTGTGTTTTAAACAGTTTGTCTAGAACAGCAGATTCTTTTTTTAGAAAAAATTCATTGGTTAAGGCTCTAGAATCGTATAGTGAATCCATGGTTAAAATTTTCGATACAATGTCGCTTCCACTCGTTCCAGAAAGGTTCAAGAAACTGAAAAAGACGAGGATTTCATGAAAGGATTCACCAATCATGATTTATGTTCCGATGATTTGACGTACAGTCAACAAAAGAGATAAGTAACCAGACCGTCTAATATAGTTGAAGATTTCTTTCAAACCGGTGATCGTTTTTAAATGAAATTGAATTTAATTAATAAGCTATTTATTTCCTATTAATTAAAATAAAATTCATTCAAAAACTTCTATCGGTTTTTGTAAAACTTTCATTTCATTAGGCGACCCTGGTTACTTATCTCTTTTGCTGACTGTACATACATATTGGGATTTAAGAAGACAGGAAAAATGTATTAGCTTTCACATTCACATGCCAATAACTCGTCATATTGATTGACACATGAATAATGTTTTTCTACCCTTTGTGATAGAAAGCCCCGTTTCAGATAATTCATCTGGTCTTTAAATCCGCGAAAAGGATAAAATGGATCCGCTCTTTGGAAATGATGAATTAGTAGTGGAATATCCGTTTCGACATAATTGTGATAAAAATGATAAATTATAGTTAGCCGGTAGTTGTTACAGCCAATGGCTTAATAGCGTGAGAGCCTCGATCAACATTTAAGCAGGCTCTCGTTAGGCGGCTTGATTCAGAAGGCAGTATTTCTAGAGACGGCGCGTAATGTTAAGAGATTCCTGCGTCTGGAGTCCTGACCGCCGGTAGTTTGGACTCTGTTTTCGATACCCATGAGCAACTATTTTATAATAAAAAAATATATACCATCACGCCTGTATTCCCCGAAGGGTTAGGCAGAGGTGTACCAACACCGGGTGTGAGGTGTGGTGGTGGGTGGGGTGTCTATTTTATGTGGTAAAATATTTCAAAAAAAAATATTTTTATGTGAGTCATTTTTTTTTTATATAATTGAATGTCATACATATTTTACCAGCCTGCTATTATCCCTCTGCAGGCTAAAGGCACACAGAGAGAAGGCACAAGCATTGGTCAAAACGCTTGCTCAAAGCGGATTCGCGATATCAGAATTATATTAACTATAAGTCCAGGTTTCTTCACGAGGTTTTCCTTCACCGATCTCATTGATGCCCAAGCCAATTTTAAAATGTACACAATATTATTGAAATCTTAGCTTAAAGCAAAACCAACACCCATAGTCCATTTTGGGTGTATAATTAATAGCGAAAGTGTAAAACTTGTTAAGAAAGCTGCAGTCTCAGCGTTTAAACGCTGCGTTCCGAACGCGGCAGACAAACGCGCACACTTAGCACCTTATATTGTTAATCACTGTAGCTTCAGGCTGTACGATGCAAAAAAAACCCTATTCCGAATTGGTTTAACGGCTTGCCTGTTATAAGTGGCATTTTAAATAATAATTTTGGTAAAATCACTTCATATTTACATTATAACTTAAGTCTATTTTATTTTTCTTATAACTAGGATAGTTATCAGAGATGGTACGTAGTTATTTAAAAAATATAAAAATAGATCTATGACTTATTAGATTATAACCTGTGCCAATAAAGGTGTTAATCATTCCCTTTCACTCGCACCATATATAGTGTGAATGAAAGAACACAATAACATAACAAGCTTCTTTTCGCCATTTCTTTAATGGCGCAGGTTATACCATAAACTGGAAATTTTACTTAAAATGCGAGACGAAAAAGCTGTCTCTTTAAATTGTCCCCAATCTCTTGTAATCCAATAATACAAATTAAGACCTAACCCCAAGTACCATATCTGACCACTTGCCACTAAAAGTACCTGGTGAATAAAGCCGCGAAGAACCACACTAGCGCGCAGATGAGCGTCGCCCGTGTCTTAGTGCACACGTACCCGGCGCGCAGTGGCTCGCAGATCGCGTAGTACCGCTCAAAACTGATCGCGAGGATGGTCAGCACCGACGCGTGTGTCACTGTCAGCTCCACGAATGGTACTGCTAGACCTGAGAACAATATTATAGGTTTGAGTCAGAAAAAGTCTGACACTCCCTCCCGGCCCGCCCAGGGCGGGGAAAGTCATTTGATGATTTCCCATCGGTAAAAATAATGACCTGGGGACCATTTAATACGTGTTATACTCTATTTTTTTTCGAGATGAGTAAGCTCTTGGCTCTTAGTCTTGGTCAAAGGTGACATAGACAAAGTATACGATGGAGTGAGCTTACCCATAAGAAGCCTGTTCACTCTAACTTTGAAGAGATAAGGGTTGAATGCATTCGGAAATACAGACACAGAAAAAATAAAAACCATTGATTCACACTAGATATTCGCCTGCATCAAACATATAAATTCACATACACAAATAACCAGATACGGAAAAATTACTTGTAGGCCATACAATTATTTGTCACGTGCGGGAATCAAAGCAGAGACACGCAGAGTACTGCAGCCAATTGTTCAGCTACTTCGCCATCCGATTCGTCAAATCATAATTTAATTTTGGTTTTGGTTCTCAACCTTGAAAGTGTGGTCTTTTGGTCCGCAACATGGATGAAATATTTTGAATATGAATAAATAATAGTGCATTGTAAATGAGGCAGGTGCTAGATGTTACAGATTTATGAACAATACGAATTAAAAATTGATCATGAGTACTTTGTCCCCTGAAAAATTACCGGAAAATATGCTACAAACAACGTAACAACCAATTTAATTGCACGAGTACTGTCACATGGTTTCACATGCGGTTGCCGCACTTTTCAACTAAGTTCAATTTTCAAAACAAGTGTTAAAGACAGCTTGTATACTGTAAATTCGAGGCCAATTGTGAGTTATATTTAAGACTTAATATATACAGTAACTTCTGGAAAACCTTAATAAATAAATAACCAACCAACCAACCAACCAATTGTAAACTATTTATGTACAATTACAAAAATCGTAGTCCTAATAAACAGACCACCATTACTTATCAAATAACTTGAGTATAATTTCAAGGTCAGAATTTTAATGTGTTGTTTTATTCAACCACCAAATATTTATTTACTCTATATAAGCCCTCTTTTAGTCGGTCTATTGTACGAAATAACCTAGCTACACGTATTTTTTTAACATTCCCAATACTTTACCATATGCTTTGATACACAGTTTTAGTGCAAAATTATGTTTTATAAGTTATTTTTACTCGTAAAGATGTTTCTTTTTAATTTACTTTAGTACTAAATTGTCGTATACAAAGTCAACTTAATTTAGCTGGGTAAAATTTACAGGTGTGATAGGAATTGACATTTAATATCGATAAAACAAAAATCTCATAATTTCAAGGAACTATCGCTGTTAGGTTAGTTGCTTGAATTTTTTTCTCCTTTCATGGCCTCCTTTTTTTGAGGTAGTGTGAATCAACCCTCCCTATTAGGCATCAAGCTAGCCCTGCTAACTTCGCCTGGGACTGCGACTTCAAGTTGTAAGTTTAAAATTATTTTATTGTCGTTAATAAATCGTTACTGTCATGTCTGTAAAGTTTCCAGAGCTCATTTAATTTGATTCAGTATTTTTGAAGTCTAAAATGAAAGGTGTCTTGCACGTTTCATAGGCGAAGATGATTTTAGCTATCTACTTTATAAAGACAGATATTCACGCTATCCATCAAGCTACGTAGTCCAACTTGCATAGATACAATACCACTTTATTCCTTACATATTGCTTTGATCGCGAGTACAACCTGTTCAGATTTACGTTGACTTGCAGGTTTCGTTGCATTATTTATCTAGCTTCGGGCTTGTGGCCGGTGGGCAATGGGTAGCTCACCGTCCATACGTTAACTAACGACAGACCGTGACGGCGCGTTCGTGTTCCACGCGCGCCTCAAAGAGATGTCAGCAAATTATTCGGAGGGGCCACTCCGGGCCGATGCCAGCCGGGACTGCGGGTTGTTCTAAAGAGATACTGCGCCCCCGGAACGCAAAGGGCACAATAAGGAACATGTGTGGGTTTTAGTCAGTAAAAGTCTGATACTCCCTCCCGCCCCGCCCAGGGCGGGAGAAGTCACTTGATAAATTCCCATCGATAAAAAAATACGAATATAGCTACCCTTATATTTAAATATGCAAGCGAGTCTATTCGTCTCTCTATTTTTGGATGTAGGTATACCCGTGTAGGTAGTAGATAGGTTGCTGTGCCAGTTTTTAGAGCTTTATAGCCTTTTGTTCAACTTTTTATTGCTGAACTATTTTACCGATTTAATTTCGGAAAATTTAAAATTCCAAACGGGGCGTAGCTTTAACTTCTAGCTTTTGTTTGTATTTGTGTTTAGTTCTGCCAGAGTGTATTAAACCGTGTCAAAAATTGACCTATTTTACGAAGTAGGTAATTATAATGATTTTGTATATTTTACGCGGGTATTTACTCCATCCATTTGGCATCTCTATGAGTATGAGAATAGTATTTACAAAATTATTAGGTTGTAAGTAAATTAATTGCTACGCAGTCCTTTAGAAAATAATTGAAGCTTATTAATTTGAAACCTTTTCTAAGCATGAATTATGGAGGTGCACATTGAACTGTTAGTACTGGATAGTTATATAAAACATTTATTTTTGTAAAAACGTTGTCGCACGAGTATTTTCTCCTGTATTCGTGGATGCGTTTACAAACATACTCCTATAAATTCACATACACAAACAGCCAGACCCGGAACCGTAGGCTATACAAATATTTGTTCCGTGCGGTAATCCAACCCGCCACACGCAGCGCAACATCCAAATACTCAGTCACTGCACCGTCAATTTGCGACTTATTTTTTTATGTTATAATAATGGCTTTCTTTGGGAGAACTAAAATAACTTTATAACCTAAACGCAAGTCAGCTTTACCTTTCATAAGTGAAGATGAATAAGGATGTAGTACTAATTATAAATGCAACAGAGAACACCTCGTTGCTAATGAACTTCTTGTTGTAAATTAGTTGCCCACCCACACACTGTTACAAAAGTCATCCTGAGGGGAATAACTTGGATTTAAGAGCACAAAAGTGGCATCTAATGTTACCTTATATGCTAGCGACACCTACGTAACTGTCAACATTCATTCATTAACGTTAATTCAAACAAACTTTCAAATTCGTATCGTGAAATAACTAAGCTTAATACATTTTATTTTTATACCACTGAATGTGGTAAACAAGCTAACGGTCCGCATGATGTTAAGAGGTTACCGCTGCTTATGGACACTTGCAACACCAGAGGCATCACTAGTGGGTTTGCCGACCCTGTAAAAACCTCAAAAACTGCTTTCTTGAAGATCCTATGCTGTAGTCTCTTGGAAAAACCTTAGCAGGGCATGCAGTACACAACCACAACACAACATTCATGCTTATATTGAAATAACGTTATAAAGGTTGGTTGTTTAATGTAGGACTGGAGTAAGAGACAGGAGCCGATTTCTTCTCTCAAAATCACACAAATAAATTTTACCTTTGATCTCAAGTTTCCTTATTCCCGTACTTATCTGTCATCAAAAATACAGCCTTATTTTCGTCTAACCATGCAAAAACATACTAAAATATGTGACAGTTTATCCCATAGCCACTGACATAGGGCTAACATAACTTCAAGATCCGAAACTAATGTCCAAAATAACAAGTAGCCGACCAAATTTAGCAGGCCATAAAATGGACAAAAGCTTGGCTAAGGATAGTTTTTCCAATGAATAAAATCGAGGAAATACAATAGATACAGAACTACTTTTTCATTATGATGTATCATCGATACTGTACCAAAACTTGGCGTTTAACTGCTTCCAGACGCGGCGCCAATAGGACATCGTAAAAAGGAATGGTGGATAAACAGCTTTTGGTCCTACTGGCAACTTTGGTCCTTCTGGGCGCAACCGAGAATTTTGGCGCAGATTGGCACAAATTGAAATGTGTGCCTTTTAGTGAAGGTGAGGAAAGTCTTGGGCGATTTATTGGTAGTTTCGAAGCTATTATGGCGATATATGGACGGGTAAATTAAGAGGTAAATACTTTGCAGTATATTGTGACTTGGATAAATCCGTTAGCACAGGTTTTCCTGTGGGTATCGTAAAAGAAGTCTAAGGTATTAAATCAAGTCTTTCTGCTAACCACAAGACAGTAGAATGTAAAGTTGACTACTGCATGGGTATTGGAATCGACGAAGTTCGCCAATCACTAATGTTAAAGTTAGTGTTAGTTTAAAGGGATTCCAATTATAAAGACAGTTGGGTATTGCAAACTATAGGTTTCTACGGAGAAGAACAAGCAAGAAACTCAATGACTACTCTTTTGAAAAATTTTCTGTAACTTTATTACAGCGCATGCCGTGGCCTATTATAAGTGAAGAAGTATACCTACATAAAATCTTTCGTTGACCATTATTTGTATGATACGTGTATGATTTGTGTTATCTTTTGATGATGAACAATGTACATAAATGTAATTAATTTAGAAATAGACAAACTATCTAAGTTTTGAAGCGGGTGCACCTGATCAACTCCTTAACCATTAAAAAGCGATTGTAAATGGTTCAACTGAATTTAATATTTTGATTTTGACTTTAGGCCTTCCAAACATACTAACACGCCTGTATTCTTCGAAGGGTTACGCAGAGGTGTTTTTTTTTATGAGACAAGCCCGCCACACTGTTCCCAAACCACTGCACTTCCTGTAAGCCAGAATCAACAGTGGCGACCACAAGAAAAGCGCCGAGACAATGAAGCTCGACGAGTCCCAGAGAAACGATTTAACTGTCTTGGATCCCGCAACGAAATTAATCAGAAAAGATTAGCGGAGGAGTAAGAAAAATATAATTTCCACTTCCCTCCAAACAAGCAGGAGACAGAACAGAATTAGGCCAATAGGCACAAAGGGATTATTTACAACTGGGAGAAGCCCAGATTGCCAAGCACCACGGATTGCAATTATCATTAACTTTAATGGGTCCTAATGTGAACTGTTACATTTGATTCCAGTAATAGGTATGGCAAAAACGCTTGAACGCACGGAAATTAGTTCTAGTTTCTACAAGGTCCGCATAATAAACAACACCGGATGTAACCTGTACACTATCTAACATAATATTTCGCTCATTCTGCCAAAGAATACACTCCCATAAGATGTGACGCTGAGGTGTACCAATGTACACCCACAGTATTTTTAGGGGCCATGTAATAGGGGACGAGCCTATTGCCTAGTGCCAACCGGGCACAAATCCTAACTCCGAACTGCTACTGCGAATTTCATAGAAAAACCCAAAAACACTTTGCTCGACCTCGAAATCAAACCCAAGATCTCTAAGCGTAGCAGTCGAAGCCTTCCGAAGTATTATAATAATGCAGAAGACCTTGAAAACAGTCACATGTTACAAACCACGAGAAAACCAACAAAATAGATATTAAGTGACCCTAAAATACGTAAAGTAGATACAGCAATAATAAATCCTGCCCGCATTACTACTAATAGTTTTTACATTATCCACTAAATAGAGGCTTTTCGGTTCAACGTGATTTATTGGTTGGAGATAAATGTGTTTTTTGTTAAATGGTAACGGTTCGTTTATTGAAACGAATCGTTAAACTTACTGATGGATTTTGGTTGAATTAAAATTGGTCCTTTTGGAAATATTTGATTGTTTGTGGTGTTGTATTGGTGCTATTGGTCTTTAGGTTTGGCTTATGTTCATGGAAATAAACAAAATATGTGAAACTACTTATATTTATAATCCAAAAAAAAGATATTCTATTGTTTTGAGTTTGAAGGCCAATTCTACAAACTAAAATCGTTAAGAAAATTGTCGCATTCTCATCTCAGCAACAATCAATTTAAAAAAAAAATGGTAAATTAGAAGCATTTTTTACAGATTGAGACTAAGATTAAATTGCAATCGTTCCATAAAGTTAATGAAATCGCCCCCCTGATGATTGAAGGTAAATAAAATCAAGTGAAAATGTGGCTAAAAAGATAAAATTATGGCCAATCACCATTGTCCACGGTGTAATAGGACTTCAAGGATCAATTAACATGAAAAGTCAAAATGAATACTTTCTGGCTGTCATAAACGAGGCACTTTAATCCTGTTAATTAGAAACAAACTTTATGCGGCATATTTATGGCAGCGTGTTCCAAATTCTGTTTAGACTTATATAATGTTATAAAGCTGAAGAGTTTGTTAGTGTATTTGTTTGAACGACCTAACCCTAAGAAAAGGTCCGATTACAAAAGATCTTTTTGTGTATCTTCGTTTATCGAGGACGTTTAGAAACTTTATAGCATGACGCTATGATCCACGGAAACGGAGCAGCAATGTGATTCTCTAAGCCTCACTTCGTAATTCGAAAGCTGAATCCGCAGTGAGATTACAAAATGGTATTCTGTTAAACACGATCACGCCGGGTGACGTCACCACGGCGAACGAATACTAAACCAATGACAAGTTGGTTCGTTATCGAAGTGAGCGCGATCACTTTAGTGAGACTCGTTTTCGAGTTTGCATTTTAGAGAATCGCACTACAGTAATCAAAGACGTAAGTTAAAGCGAATCAGATCGCGGGGTATTGCTAGTTTACTTATAAAACAGTTCATTCAACCCTTTGAATATCTTAAAATTCCAAAATTAATTTAACCCTCCTACGCAACGCGGAGCGAAGGACCAAGGGAACAAGACACTGTAACTTAAGTCTTAGGACCAAAATATCTTGTTTCCAAATGTAATACTGTTAGGTTTAATATTTTAAGTTAACATTGAGATCAAGACATGGGTGGGATGACCCTGGTCTTTTACTGTTTAATATGGGTTCGCTTTGATCCTGCTTTGGTGGGATGGGATTGCTTGGGTTTCGTTCATTTCACCGAATGGACCCCTTGGAGGTCAGACCCCCGGGGTTTAATTATTTAAGTAGTAACTTACTTTCTTGACTAGATTCAATATTAATGTTTTTTTTTTTATGTAATGACGTTCAAAAGTGCCTTTTAATAGCACGCAGGAAGATTTAATGACTGCCACCGACAACGCAGTGAAAGTGGCCAAATTCTGGGCCGGAACAATATAATACCTCTATTATAGTTTGTCATCGAAACGCTAAGAAGAAGATGGCCTAATTGAAATAAATGATTTGACTTTGACTTTGACTTTGACTTTGATACTGGATAATTTAAAAATACAGAATCTCACCATTTGATATGTTTACAGACAGAACTTGAAGTGCTACGCTCTAAAAATCTTCTTTGTTGAATCTAGGTGAAGTGAACTTAAAGCAAGCTGAGAAAGAACTTAACGTATTTTGCTTTGTTGATTATTATTGCTAAATGAAGAGATTGAATATCGTAGATTTCCTATTATCCATGAAGGTTTTGCCAAATATCATCAAAAAGAGTGTCCGTAGAGTTTCTTGCTCGTTCTTCTCCATAGAGACTTACATTTTGGAACGAGCAACTAGCTTCAACTTTCTGTCTAACATTTTGCATTCAAAAGTGCCTGTTTATGGTTTAATTGAAATAAATACTTTGACTTTGTATAAAGACTGTATTAAAATGCACGCTTTCATACTACTTAGCAAGGTTTTTCCTGTTTGGCCCAAAAATACGATAAAAATTGCAATGAAAAGCCTTGGAATATCGTCAATGAATATGTCATTAAAAACGACACAATTATGAACGGAACGACTCATTACTATGTATTTGCTTTTTTGGGACTTCCTTCAGTCTTTTTTTAGGAAATTGGGAGCTACGTAAAGCGATCATTATTCATATGAAAACGTTCTCTGTTACAAAAGCTTGACGAATTCAATTTGTAAAGGTAAAAAGTCTTTTTCAAAAGCTTTTGCAAAAAAAGTACATAATAAAAGTGACGTAAAATGAAGTAAAATTTAATATTTTTCTTAAAAGTTTGATACGTTTTTGAGTGTTAGAACGACAGGACTATTGACGCCATAAGCTATTAATAAAACAAGATTTTGAACACTTACACGCATAAGGATTTTTAATGTTTTTTTAAATATTGATACCTTTTTCAGTGTAAGGACCATAGGACCAAAAAACTCAAGCTTTAAAAAATACAAAAACTCGTGCAAATATTTACCGATATTTACGCTACAAACAAAATAAAGTTCTTACAAAAATACATGTCTAACGAACTACAAACTGCGTCCTACATCTCCAAGCCTACCAAATATCACTGTATCTGCCAACAGCCCATTCAATACAACCGCCGAAGGCATCGCACGTGTAAACACAGCCTTTTGGCGTCAACACTGCGGTGTGCACTGTGCCTTATCATAAATCAGGCACAGATATGCAAATAAGCATAATAACCGCTTTTGTGGTTAGATTTGGCGAGCGTTATTGGCAGAGAGAAGAAACCACAGTAAGCATATATTAATTAATTAATCAATTAATCAATTTGTTAATCCAATTAGTACTACCTCGTTACCCTAGTGGTGCTAAGCGCGACAGCTACGCTAGAGGTCTCGGGTTCGATTCCCAGGTCGAGCAAAGTGTTATTGGGCTTTCCTACAAAATTCTCAATAAGCAGCTCGGAATTAGGATTTGTGCCCAGTTAATGGTAATAGGCTCACCAACTATTATATGGGACCTAAATGTACCGGCGAACTGTGGGTGTACATTGGTACACTTCTGCTTAATCCTTAGGGGAATACAGGTGTGAAGGTATGTATGTATATAATACTTTATATGTAATCCTATTAGTCTACCTGTTACTACCATACACGCAAAAGTGTGTGAGGATGGATAGATTGATGTTTGTTACTCTTTCACGCTTAAACGGCTCAACGGAATTATCTGGAATTAGGCATACATATAGATATTGGTATAACTTAACAGAAAGGACATTTAATTTTGTCCCTAATTTTTTGTTCCCGTGAGATAATTTAGGCAAAATTTAGAAGTCTACGCAGACGAAGTATTGAGCTAGTAAACTAATAAATTATTTAAGAAAAGTGTGATGAGAGAAAGCCTTTAGTAACAACTAGGCAGCAATAGCCGAATGTCATAAACCGGGCACAATGTTAAATCGTTCATTCGGGCAAACGTTCTTCGGGCAAATGAACGTCGGGCCATCGTGACACACTAAAAAAAAAAAAAAAAAAGGTTTATTGCAGTAACTTGTACAACTTTTACAGTGAATCTTACATAGGAACCTCCTTTTAAGTAAAAGATATACCTGTGCTAGGAGGCCCCGCTCTTCAATGACAAATATAGTGGTAAAAGTAATGTACCAAGTAAAATAGAATGAAATTTAAACAAATAAAATGAAAAGAGAAAATAAAAAATAAGAAAAAAACTTTTTTGTAAATTAAAAGTTATTTAAAATGTGTGTGGGTGTATGAAAAGATGTGTTAGTGAGTGTGATGTGTGATGATGTGAGAGAGGATACACTTACTTACTTGCTTACTTGTGTGGGAGACACTTATTGGAATAAGTAAATTCAGACTAAATGTTTCACTCAAAAAAGACCACAAACGCATCGCTATTCTAAAAGATTCGATCGATAAAATATGGCAAATCTATCAATCAGTTTTAATAGAAAAGTCTGCCTTATATAAGAGATAAAGTTATAAACCCAAATCATTTTTTGAGAGAGTACAATCTTAGTACCTACTAATATAAATGCGAAAGTTTGGATGGATGGATGTTTGTTACTCGATGACGCTAGAACGGCTAAACGCATTTGGACGAAATTTGGCACAGAGATAGGTATAGTCTGGAATTGCACATAGGTTATTTCGGAAAAAAATACGGATCTCAATTAATATTAACTTAGAGGTGGACGAAATCGCATGCATAAGTAAATCTATACTTATATTATAAAGAAGTATTTTTCTATATTTGTTTGTTTGTTTGCAACGAATAGGCTCCGAAGCTACTGGACCGATTTTAACCATTCGTAGATAGCTACATTATTCCTGAGTAACATAGGCTATAAAACATCACGCGGAACATTTACAAAAGACGTAACATAAGGCGGGTAAAATAAACCAGACGGTCATAGTCACGAGCAGATGCTAGTGGAACATAATTCAATCTTCCAGATAGATTTATTCTTTGACAATCCGGATTTCCTTTGGCAAAGCAATTGTGTAGTCACCGCGAAATTTAATACTCTTTGCATACGTAATAGGTTGTTGCTCTCAAAAATATGAATTGCTGCCAAATATAGTATATTGTTGACTTTATTTGTATAGTAGCTTCTGCCTACGACATCGTCTGCGTCAAAGTTGATATACAGGATAAGTTTTTAACCAGTGCGTAAATTTTTTTTGGTAGTTCAGTGTCAGTAATAGAACACATTTCCGTGTTTAGTTAAAAAAATAAATAAAAAAAAATTCATCCTTATCCGAGTTTGAAATAAGCAAAACATGGACATAATCTATTCGCCATACTA
Source organism: Caradrina clavipalpis (assembly GCA_932526535.1). Lineage (NCBI taxonomy): Eukaryota > Metazoa > Arthropoda > Insecta > Lepidoptera > Noctuidae > Caradrina > Caradrina clavipalpis. The sequence continues at coordinate 9,999,319 of OW052110.1, forward strand.
TCAATGAAAACTCTTGGCCGCCGCCCGGGCGCATGGCTGGGGTGAGGGGGTGGGGAATGCGCTAGCGCCGAGTGACAATAAAATATGGTTTTTAAGTATACATGTTTCGTAAGCGATAACTTTTTTTTTTAGTACTAAGACATATCAAAATAAAATATACGTGTTTAATAAAACGTGTTGAAGTTTATTATGGCAAAATTTACGCACTGGTTAAAATTTTTTCCTGTATTATCCCACTTTTATTTTTTCCAGGGTATTTTTTTAAACGGTGGGAAATCATCAAATGACTTCTCCCGCCCTTAGTCTCAGACTTTTACTGACTAAAACCCATCTATGTTCCTTCATGTGCCCTTTGCGTTCCGGGGGCGCGGTATCTCTTTCGAACAACCCGCAGTTCCGGCAGGCATGGCCTTAGTGGCCCCTCCGAATGTTTGCTGAGATCACTTTGAGGAACGCGTGGAGCATGAACGCGCCGTCGACACGGTCGGTCGTTAAGTTAACGTACGGTCGGTGAGCTTCCCATTGCTTACCGTCCACAGACACGTGTCTACGGTGGCCGGGAGTCGTCTTGCGGCTCCCGACGCCCGGAGCGTCTCCCGCGGCGATTTTTTCAAGGCTGGGAAACACTTTTATTTTCAATTTTGGGAAATCATCAAATGACTTCTTCCGCTCTGGGCAGAGCGAAAGGGAGTGTCAGACTCTTACTGACTAAAAACCATCCGTGTTCCTAAAAATGTCTTTCGCATTCCAGTGTCGCAGTAACTCTTTCAAGCAAACTCTGCAACCCTGGCAGGTACTGGCTCTAGCGGGCACCGTCCGATATTACCCCACTGGCACGCAAAAACGGGGTAAACAATCTATGTTTTAAGCTGGATGAAAATGGACGTAGTTATGCAAAAACGTTCCATCCTACTTTGGAAGCCATTTTGGAGTGATGCGTCTTTGCATAACTACTTCCTAAATGTGCTATTATGGGTGCTATATTACAGCAAATTCAAGTTATAGTATGATATGGAAACAGACATTTGCTCATCCATTCCTACAAAATTTCTCCATATAAATAAACTAGCGAACTGAACGCGAGTTCGTCCGCGTAACTTATTTCACCTGCGTTAAGTCTTTGGTTACTGCTCCGCTCCCATGAGTCGTAGCGTGATGCTATATAGCCTATGACATTCACAAATGACAGGGCTTTCTACGGATAATTTTTAAAATCGGTTCAGTAGATCCAGAGATTACCCCCTAAAACCTGACAATCTCACAAACTTTACCTCATTATAATATTAGTATGATGAGGATGAATGGATGGGTAGGAATATAAAAAGTCGCTCAATGGATTGTTTACCCCAAGAAAAATTATAACACATAATTATTTCCATTCTACAAAAGTACGTTGAAGACACAGAAGATTGAAGGCGCATTGGTTGAGCGATTGACTGCAGCAGTGAGATTCTCTAAGCCTCACTTCGTAATTCGAAAGCTGAATCCGCAGTGAGATTACAAAATGGTATTCTGTTAAACACGATCACGCCTGTGACGTCACTACGGCGAACGAATAGTAAACCAATGACAAGTTGGTTCGTTATCGAAGTGAGCGCGACCACTTTAGTGAGACTCGTTTCCGAGTTTGCATTTTAGAGAATCGCACTACTGAGCTGCGTGTATCAGTTTCGATTCTCGCTCGGAACATGAATTTTAGTTTATAGTAACATAATATTTGTTATCGCACCCACGATATAAAAGAAATAGTCAGGCACAGTGAGGGGCCATGTTCTTTTTTGTAAAACAAACAAACAAACATAAAAACAGTATTTATATTAAAACCAAGCCACAGTTACATTATTTTGTGCAATTATTTTAAAATGTCATGCAATTAGATGGGCGTCCCACTCAACCTACAATTTTGATCTGCAATTTCAACTCGCTTTTACAATAGACAAATGACGGGGTCAATTGACCACCCACAAACTAATTTATCTTGTAAGTACGTTCACATAATTAACTCTTATTACTCAAAAACTCGACAAATCGTTTCTTATTTAAAAGTTTCAACTTTCCAAGTCTTTGACCTCGCAATTAATGTTTTTATTTACTTAAGAAATGTAGAGGCTCTGGTTGAATTAGCCGAATAGAAAGTAATTGTAGATGTTTATACTATAGAGATAGATGCTAGATTTAATATTAAGAAGAGATTGACAGACGGTGACTATGGTTGTCAGCAGAATATATACACATGGCATTACGCCTGTAGAACATTAATAACAACGTTCAACAACACTTTCGTTCAACGTTCTATTGTCTCGTTAACACTAGGATCTAAGCGCGACTAATACGCTAGAGGTCTTGGGTTCGATTCCCAGGTTGAGCAAAGTGTTATTGGAATTTTCTACGAAATCAAATCAAATCAAATCAAATCAAATCATTTATTTCAATTAGACCATTTACAGGTACTTTTGAATTGTCAAGAAGTTACAGTTTAAAATTGAAGCTAGTTGCTCGTTCCAAAACGTAGGTCTCTATGGAGAAGAACGAGCAAGAAACTCCATGGACACTCTTTTCCTTCCATTTGGTTTTTACAAAGTCTTGGTTACAATATTCTTGTTGCTTCTATATGTGAAAACAATGAAGGTGAATATAAAAAATAACAAAAATTATAATAACGATGTAAGACATGGCAGTTAAGAGATGACCAATCCCAACTGACAGCACCCGTTCACGAATATGACGCGTGCATCAGCACCGTTCAGCTCAACCATCTTGAAGGGAACCAAACGATCCAACACACGCGCCACCGTCAGCAAGACATTAAAGTGAGCATGACAAAGCTCTCAACTGCCATGCTCAGTGTCCAACACATAGTAACCTTACAAGTAAATGGCTCCATGGTAGTCACATTTACAAAATTGAAATATATGATGTAAAATTATACAAAACTAAGGTCATCAGCGAACCTTTTCAAAAAATAAACTGTAGTAAGTAGAAAAAAAAAAAAAAAACAGTAAAAATTATAATAACGGTATACGTTATTAAGGTCAATAAAAAAGGTGCTAATAACATCGTTATATTTAGGAAAAAAAAAAAAATGTATATTAATTTGTGTGCCCGAGTGGCTGTGGAGCAGGACTAGCATTAAGCCAAGCATTTTTATCATTTATATAATCTTCTAATTTGTAATATGCTTGACTACATAGTGTGCGTTTTATACATGTTTTAAACTTTCTCTCATTTAGTTCGAGAATTTTGAGCGGTATTTTATTATAACATTTTACACAATACCCCATAAAAGAAGTGTGTACTTTTGACAATCGAAAACTCGGTTGCTCTAATTTATTCCTATTTCTAGTATTAAAATTATGTCTATCACCAACTTTTCTAAAATGATGAAGATTTTTCCGAACATGCATAATGTTTTCATATATATATTGACAAGGTACCGTCATGATATTAATTTTTTTAAACAATTCCCTTAGAGATTCGCGTCTGCCAAGATTATAGATGGCTCTGACAGCCCTCTTTTGCAAAATAAAAATAGATTCTATGTCTGCAGCCCGTCCCCATAGCACAATACCGTAAGACATGATACTATGAAAGTAGCTAAAATAGACCAGTCTCGCGGTATCCACGTCTGTCAATTGTCGGATTTTCCTGACAGCGTAAGCGGCTGAACTCAACCGCCCTGCAAGAGATGTTAAATGAGGACCCCACTGCAGCCTTGAGTCAAGCGAAACCCCCAAGAAAACTGTCTTATCGACGAATTCTAGTACTTCCTTATTCAATATAACGTTACATGCACTACTTCTAACGTTCGGTAAAGCAAATCTTATGCATTTAGTTTTCTTCTCATTTAACACTAAGTTATTTATTGTAAACCAATTATGAACCTTAAGCATAGCGTTATTTACTTCGTCAAGGTGCTGTGTCCGTCTATTTACATTAAAAATCAGTGAAGTATCATCAGCAAATAACACCATTTTAGGTTGATTTTTCAGTAAATGAGGTAAATCATTTATGTAGACTAAAAAGAGAAACGGACCCAATATTGAACCCTGCGGAACTCCCATCTTTACTTTCAAGCCTGATGAATTTACACCGTTTATTTGAACTTGCTGTAGTCTATCATTTAAATACGATTTCAGTGAGTCCTCAGCAGCAGCTCGGAGTTAGGATTTGTGCCCGGTTAATGGCAATAGGTTCGCCCCCTATTACATTTGACCTAAAACATACCACACATTCAAAATTACGAGAAAGATCTTTATGTTATTGCTGTATAGATATGTAACACATTTGTTACATTCAATTAGTTTGGCCTAATAAATTTGATTATTGAGAGATTGTGAATTAGTTCGTTCTAGCAGAAGTAAGGTCAATTACAAAGGACAGAAGTACAGCACGCCTGTACAGGCTACAAGAGGCAATTTCAGCTAATCGAATTACGCTAAATTGTTTTGGCTATAAATTCCGTGCTTATATTGGAGGCAGATGTCTTAAATTAATAGGGACAGGCGTTTGTTTTTTGGGGTGGTAAATCCCTCCTCCTCTCTTGTCCTCCTCAGACGTTTGGCTTATTAGTGACTAGTACTTTGCCCGCGACTTTGTTCGTGTAGATTTTTCACACTTTTTGAAAGGATTTTTTTGAATTATTTGATATGGTTGAAAATATCTGCAATAATTTTTGCTCAATTTTGCTTAGTTTACGTAGTTAATGGGTGTCATGTGTCTTTTTCCACCCCGTATGTACCTTTACGTGTAGTCTTGGTAGATAAATTAAGTGGCTATAATCTAGTTGCTTTAAATACTACTATAAGACTGAGGCTACAGTAGGCAGCGATTTGCGAAACAAACATGGTTTGGCTACATTATATAATATACGAAAATCTGGCGTATATTCGTGTGCGTGTGAAATTTTCGCTTGAATTACGCTGATATTTTGATGTAGCCGATGCTGTGATTACAGTTATGTTGTTGCTATCGCATAAATAAATCTAAGATCACTAGTAATATTTGATGTACGGAATAGCCATATAAGGCTCTAGTCAGACGGACTGCAAATTTGCAGTTTGAATGCAGTTGAAATGCAGTCTCTGTGTCATCAGTGTGCAGTGTGTTATTGCAGTCGTACTAACTGCATTCAAACTGCAAAGCAGTCCGTCTGTCTAGAGCCTAAGTGAGCATTCATTTATTTATTTCATTTGCTCATGTGTCGCAGGGCGCGTCGCGGCCTAATGTAGCCGTTGCCTTAAAGTTGTATTGTCGGGCGTAATAATAAAGTAGGCCCGTGGTTTTTTGCACAGTAGTTTTTTAGTCTAACGTACAGTTGAGAATTTTGTAATTACGTCCAAGATAAATGGTTGCACTCAATTTTCAACTCTATTTCTGTTGTACTTTGGTTCGTTACTGCGTTGCTAGACAGTCCCGATTTTTAACTGGAAATTGTCCAGCTTGGGACAAGCGCAGTCCCGCTTTTGTGGTTGGAGCACGGAGAAACAGCAGGAATTTAGTGTTTTGAGTTTTGCAACTTAATAAATGAAACGAAAGCGCCTTTATAAGCAGTTAAATGTACAAAAATTAATAAATAATAATAACTGTACTTAATTTGTTTTTTAGTTCAGTGTGTTTATTATGTCCCGATTTCATAAAATGAATCCCGATTTTTCAATTGAAGGTTTTTATAATCCCGATTTACAATTTTCTGATCTTTTGACTTCGCTGTATGATTAGGAGCCTTAGCTCTGCAGTGGTACAATAATAGACTGGTATTATTATTGTAGACTTTAACTAAAGCTTACTAACCTGTACCTAATTAATATACCAATGAGTATTTAACCCATAGACAGAAAACAATAACAGCAACAACAAAAAATACTTAAATACAGTAAATAGATTCTACAGCAACAAAAAACCTGACTTATTACATAACGCCATTGCAACTACTTCCTATCAATCGCGATAGACATTAACCTAACGATAACGATTCTAAATCCGCGGCCACCTCATTATTTCCACTTTATATAGGTACCTGAAAGAATATAATAGCCACTTAATAAAAAGCTCGTAAAACAGCACTTTGTTTCCACGAACATTTGTTTTCATTTGGCCATGTGGCTTAGGATTTGAGCACACTGTGGTATTAAACAATCGTTCCGACGTTGTTATGAATAAATATTACGTAAATATAGCGTGAAGGTTGAGTATCTTTGTTAGTCATTATTTAAAAATACATATCATACACACATTAAGAAGATTTCAGTAAAGTATTTTTTTACAGGTATGTATGTTTGAACGCGCTAATCTCAGAAACTAAAGCTCCGATTCTGAAAATTCTTTCGCTAATAGAAAGCTACGTTGCCTGAAGCATATTTTATAAGAGTACGGACAAGACTTTGCCCAGTAACCCCGCCACTATTCCCAAACCACTGCAACTCCTGTAAGCCAGAATCAACAGTGGCGACCACAAGAAAAGCGCCGAAGCAATGAAGCTCGACGAGTCCTGGAGAAACGTTTCAACTGTCTTGGATCCCGCAACGAATTTAATCAGAAAACATAATTTCCATTTCTCTTCAAACAAGCAGGAGACAGAACAGAACAGACTTTGCCCAGCAGTGGGATATTACTGGCTAAACTCCTCCCTCCACGGTAGTAGGGTAACATTTGGGCCGTTTTCTCTCAAAGACAAGGGAACCCCAAATACGATTAGTCTACGGTCTCAGCACACGTTTTTAATATCAGTGGTGTGCCAAACGTGAGTAAAGTACTGCAGAAACGTGATTTGTGTCTAAAGCTATCCAGATATAGGGTTAAAACGTTGCCTTTGGACATTTAAGGCAGATTTTGCATTTGAGTACCTATGCATATATACATAACATTTTGCCGTTATCTATGAATATTGCCTATCAAACTAAGCATTAAACAAAACATATTTTTGGTGTCGAAAAATATGATAGGTTTTTTTCGAGTCACGAGCACTTTTAAACCGGACCTGAGAAATTTCTAATAAAAAAACTCAATAGCACTGCTCGACCTGAGAATTGGATTTTGGGCTCTACGATTAGCGATCGCGCTTGTGTCTACGATATCAACGGTACAGTCACCAATCGAATGTCAGTGACACAGGAGGAGGAGGCTGTAACGCGAACGATTCCCTCCATCGGAACTTAGCATATGTAATTTTTTGGTCTAATTGAAATAGGTAAATGCTTTGACTTTGACTTGGGGTTCAAACTTAACCCTTAGCGAATTTCAACAAAATTGGTTCATTGGTTTAGTCGTAATGGTAATAGGCTCGCCCCCTGTTACATGGGACCTAAACATATCGTCGAACTGTGGGTGTACATTGCTACGCCTCTGCCTAAACCTTCAGGGAATACAGGTATGTATGTGGTTTAGTCTTGAAACCGTAATAGGCAGACAGACTTTACTAATTTTAGTATAGATTTCATATCACATTAGCGCCCTATAAACTTAACTTTTTTCCCAAAACATTTTTTAGGTTTAGCAGGTATACCTCGACGATACTCTGATTACCCAGATTCTTATATTTCTTGAAATATTATTTCATCTTTAGGATCTTATATTTCTTTATTAGCTATTATATTTATATTAATTATTATTTGAGAATCACTAATCAACCAACGAATTGCTCTATTTACTTTAAATTTATCTTCTTCGATTGAATGATACCAAAAAATTAAAAATGAAACCTACATAAATACAAGTGACTTCGTGCTTTTCATGTAACAGCACTCTAATTAATGGTCACAACTTCTGTTTGCTTAATGAAAATAGGCACGAAAAGAAAATAAAACAATACCTTTTAATGCCATTTGCTCAATAAATGTTCAGTAATGACCTAGGTACTGCGTGTCTACACCGTATTATTTTAGACATTTCCACTTTGTAAAAAACCGGAGATATATTATAACGGTTTTGTTTCTTTGGACTTTAAATTAATCTATACTTATATGTGAAGGGGCAAAATTGTTCGTTTGTTTGTAAGAGGTAATCTCTGCAATTACTGATCCGATTACAGAAATCTTTCACTAAACGTACTCGTATAATAAGTTATGCCATTTAACAATGCTGTAGCTTTCTAATAGAACGCGAATACTACTAATTATTTCTTTTTTCAAAATCTAGCCTCAATCTCATCAATCAAATAATCATTGCCTTATAATGTAGGTAAATTAAAGGCGTTTTTGACAGATTAAAACTCATATTAAAAGTTAGTAGATTTGCCCCTTGTATTACTTTTTAATTGTCATCAGAAATACACGTGTGTATACCTGAATCCGCTTATGATAAGTTGGCGTAAAATTAAGATTAGAAGGTTTTTTTAAGTAAGGCAATTTAATCTATACATATAATAAAATCGTAGCGATGTCAAAACTGTACATTTAATATTTTTGGAAAAGAGTGATTGCAACGAGGTCGGGTAATGATTCTAATGCCGAAAATACTTTTTTTAAAATTTTTGTCTGTTTGTCTGTTTGTTTGTGAAAGCATCACGCAAATACTACCGGACAGATTCTGTTAAACTTTAGTATATATTATTCCACATGGGCCAAATTTTGCCGTAGGCTTTAAATTATCACGCAATCTGCTTTAGGGGATGAGTAATGTTGCATTATGTTGTATTCTCCTACAGATTACGACGGGTTTTTGTAAAAAGACGAGAAACAATATAAGAATGCTTTAGATAGCTGAGGATTGAACTGCTGAAATATTTATTATCACGCTATACCTTCAAGGAGCTAAACAGTCAATCATGGCAAAGTAGAACGGCTATTTTAGAGTACTTCCCATCGAAGCATGTAGTGTAATGGTTCGACAACCGCGTTCTGAGTCGCTAGGCTTGAGTTCGGTCCCCAATAAGTGTTTTACTTTTTGCGTTTTTTATATATTATCTTTGAATGATAGAGGATTTCCAAACAATAATAAAATAAAAGTAGACATTTTTATACCATAACATTTACCTTGCTTATTTTTCCAAATCTTTTATTATTTAAAAAATAATGTCTATACATTAAAAAAAAAATACCATCGCGCCTGTATTCCCCGAAGGGTTAAGCAGAGGTGTACCGATGTACACCCACAGTTCGCCGGTATATTTAGAGTACACATACATAGTTTCTATACATAGTTACAAATAAAACAGCATTGAAGTCAAAACTATTCATCGAAAGAAAAAAAAACGAGTAGGTGTGGGAACGAGTTGAGCGGGAAATATACGTACTGTTAAAGAATTTCTGTCTGTTTCACTCTCCCAAATTAATTTTGTCAAGATAATCTTTACATGTTGGGCCAACACATGGCTGTCTATTATTACGCGAATTGAATTATTCTTTCCGCAATGAAAAGGATAGCTACATTTTTTCGAACCGTTTATTGTTGTTTATAAACCAAATAAATAATAAAAAATATAAAATAATAATAACAAGTAGAGTTCTTTTGAGGTGGCTGTACACAATTGAGTACAACGGCGTATTGCAGGTGAAAATTTTCAAAACATTGTTTTTCCACAAACATTGTTTTAGGCAGTTTTACATTACCAGCGTACTCTTGCGTGACATAAATCGCATATTCATGTATTTAACAGCTTTTGTGAATAGCGTCCTACTCCATCCTCAGGCAAATCTGAGATCAACGAAGACGAAGGGCGCACCATAGGTAAGATTTTTCTGCGGAAATGGCACCTTGCTACGGAACAGCTCAACAATAGTTGCTCCATGCTACGTCTGTGACTCATTATATGCAAACGCCGGGAATTTGCAAGAGCCATATCATACCATGTAGGTAAATAAGACCCACCACTACTTCTTTTCCCGTAAATCCTGAAATATTTGTGGTCGCATGGCCCTTAATATAAAATCAACACCTACTTCTTCATCGAAAAATCTTCCAAATGTTTGTGAAGATCTCCAAGCTGTTCTTTTACCAGTTTCTGTCTGTCTAGCACATTAGTTTTATCTTCGATTGTAGAAGAGTATGTTGGAAAACAGTTACGCTGCACTGGCTGATCTGGCTGATGACGACTTCTTTTTACCTGATGAGCCAATGACTTATCATAGCTGCTGTTGTTATCGTCTCTTCCCCTCTATATTACCAGGCACATCCCATAGCAAAGATGCGACAAATAAGGTTATCTTTAGTACTTTATCTGTCTTATCGCTCGGTTCTGGTGGTATGACTGCCAAGTCGCACTCACCGACCCTGTCAATATGTTTTAAACAGGCATGAAATGCTTTCTCTAGGCCATTGTAATGATTGGAAATGTTAAAACAGTTCGGAGTCATTATTACAGAAACCTGGCAAAAAGTGCGATTGTTGTACGGCCGTTGTACTCAAATAGGTACTGTTCCAAGAACGATTTCGAACAGATGAGAGACGCAGTGATGCTTTCGAACAGATTCCTTAACTCTGGCAAGCACTGGCCCTAGCGGAACCTATCTACAGTGCTGAAATCTCTTTGAGGTACACGTGGAACACAACGCGCCGTTGACCCAGGGTTACAAAAGTCACCACCCAAAGAGAGAAGTAGATTGTAGGAAGGAAAAAACCACCACCTCATAACTACTTGAAGCTGCGAAATTACCTGCTTCCCGGTAGTAAACTTCAGTGATGTATCTGGAAGGTAACGGATTGGTTGCGCACTTAAGTACGAGTATGCCGTTGCAAACATAATTTAACGAAATGGGTCATCATAGACCACGTGTACCTCAAACAGATTTCAGCATAGCAGACGGGGCCCGCTAGGGCCAGTGCCTACCAGGGTTGTAGAATTTGTTCGAAAGAGTTACCGCGACCCTGGAACGCAAAGGGCACTAGGAGGAACATGGATGGGTTTTAGTCAATAAGTGTCTGAATCTCCCTTCCGCCAGAGCGGCAGAAATCATTTGATGACTTATTAAGCTTAAAAAATAGGGCTAGCTGCACCTTGGGCCTACCAACCTCGACACTTCACTTCATACAAGTGTTGGACGATTTATCTGCAAACGTTTTGTGTGCAACATTTTACTTTCTGGGCTGAGTTACGCTACCAAAAAAGTGTACTTCTATTCCAATAGCTAAACAAAAATAAATAAGCAACCGCAGAAAGTGTACCAAAATCAATTTCACCCTTTTAAAAATTCTTTATAGTAATTTTTCTGCCGTTGCATGTCTCAGAAACTTCAAGTTCTTAGGATACATGTTGAATCATGCATCAATTTTATGTATCATGCATTGCATATAGATTTTCTTCTAATAGGTAGGTACTGTAAACAGAAGAATTATTCTAGATGCTTAAATATTACTTCTAAATAGATGTAAGGTCCCGTAGTAGTAGGTACCTTACACTTGCAGTATTAGGTAGAGGTTGTAAGTTGAGTTATGATGGAGGTGAGTCGACGTAAACACGCACAGATTTGGTAACACTAAAGTTTATTAGATATACCGATCACAACTAAGAGTAAGTTTAAGTTGGATGCTAATCCGCGATGATCGAGTAAGCAGGTAATTTGTCAACTAACTTAAATGGTATTGCACATTGATATAAATACGATACAAAAGTAGGTTGCTTCGTTTGCAGTCCAACAGTATGTACGTAAACCGTACATGCTCCCGAGGGAAAGGGCGAGATGAGCATCCAGTACATAAAAATATAAAATTTCCCAAAAGTAAAAGTAAAGTATAAAGTAAACATTAAGTAAAATATTAAAAATGTAAACATTAAAATCATAAGTTTTACAACTCCTCCAAGTGAAATAGTTTTTTCGGCCTCGCGTCGCTGTATAGTGGCTCCGGCGGTGTCGCTTTACGTATTTCTTGCATTTCGATTTCGGCTTGATTGTCGATTCCTCTAAGTTGCTGTGGCTTCTTTACAATACATCATTTAGATTACCGATAAGTCTTGCTTACTGTCCATACTTTCTCCAAAAACATTTGATTAATTTGGTTATAACACGAAGCTCAGATTATCTTGGCAGTTGTTCTGATAGCCAGATTCATTTCTAAGGTCTTAATACTAGACCGATCCAAGCTACAGTGTGAAGAAAAATTAGTAAATTTGACATAACATAGTATTTCCGAAAGCCTACACCCTCTTTACGCCAAATATGTTTTCGTCTCAGGTATGGCGTAAGCCCATTACCGACCGGGCACAAATCCAGACTCCGGGCGTCTACATACAAATTCCTAAAACTCACAGAAGTAACTATTAGCAGTCACCTTAGCGACCATTCGACATGCTTGGAAGATTATGATGACATAGTATTAAATACTTAATTAGCTAAGTATCACTTAGGTCCACGTGAGCGAAGCCGCGGGCAACAGCTAGTACCTAATAAAACTGATTAAAAAGAGCTTTTTAAAAAAATCGTTTGCATCTGTTCCACAACTGATCGCCGATTAAAAATCGCGCGATGAAACACCGCACGTGCAATCTTTACTGAGCATTTACTTTATTACACTTAATTAGGGCATCTCGCGGTTTCGACTTCCGACCTCCAAACAAAGGAACATCCACTTTATTGTTTACGTAATACGAGTGTTATTTCGCTGCGGTGTTTGCGTCTGGTCGTTGAGTACAAACCGGCATGTGCTACGAATGGTCACCTCTTTAGTGGGTATCCATTACAAGCGAGTAGCGAGTATTGTTATCTTTGGCTCAGTACTATCTAGTTTTATTTAAAAATAGTCATAAGTCATGATATGTTTACAAGATATGCTTTGTGGTTTTTTCCTCTACGGATATCAAATTTTCCTTGGAGGAAAGACAAAAACAATAGGGAAATTATCTCAAGAGTTATTTTCAGTGAGCTTCTACGAGTACCTGTAATAGTTATCTAAATACTGTCGTACGCAAAATACGCACCCAGGCGTTGGGCTGCAGACACCAGCCTGTTATACAATACAATATCTATTTGTATAATATTGCAACATGAAAGAAATCAGTAGTCTCCTAAAATATCAAATAACCGATTGGTTTCTGCCAATTTTGGACCAGTTTCTACAGTTTTCTACTGGTTCCTACCATATTTTGACTTACTATCATTTTAAACTACTTTCTACTATTGTTATAAATATACACCAATTTCATTACAGAAAGTCCTCCGATTTTGGCGGTTCGCGTTGTTGAAGTCAAGTAGGTACAGTTAATAGTACCTAGTCCAATAAAGCTGATAAAGGGACCCAACCCTTAGGTGTAAAATAGCCGTATACAGAACAATAAGAGCTCTGATCTGTACCTATGAACTGTACAATATAAGGATGTTAGATATTGCTTTTAGCATCCAATATTGTAATATTATTCTATACAACGGCGCTGTTTAGTGGTGTATCTTGCTTGCTTAACAGTAACTGAACGCGGGTGATATTGCGGGATATATAGCTAGCCGCTAGTAAAGGGACCCAACCCTTAGGTGTAAAATAGCCGTATACAGAACAATAAGAGCTCAAATCGGCACCTATGAACTGTACCTACAATATAAGGATGTTAGATATTGCTTTTAGCATCCAATATTGTATTATTATTCTACGCAACGGTGCTGTTTAGTGGTGTATCTTGCTTGCTTAACTGAACGCGAGTGATATCGCGTGGTATGTAGCTAGTCGCTAGCAAAGAGACCCAACCCTTAGGTGTAAAATAGCCGTAAACAGAACAATAAGAGCTCAGATCTGTACCTACAATATAAGGATGTTGGATATTGCTTTTAGCACCCAATATTGTAATGTTATTCTATGCAATGGTGCTGTTTAGTGGTGTATCTTGCTTGCTTAATAGTAACTAAACGCGGGTGATATCGCGGGGTATTGTCGCTGATAAAGGAACCCAACCCTTAGGTGTAAAATAGCCGTATACAGTACAATAAGAGCTCAAATCTGTACCTATGAACTGCTTTATTCCGATCGCGTAACTGTTGCACTATCACTACAATACAGGTATGTTAGATATTGCTTTTAGCACCCAATATTGTGATGTTATTCGCACCGGTGGCGGTGCTGTTTAGTGGTGAATCTATTTCCAACGACCATAATCGTTGGAAATAGATTTACCACTAAACAGCTTTTTCTGTGTTTTTAAAAGCCCTCTTAACATTATTCTTGTTGTAGCATTGTTGACAAAAAAACAATATAAAATAGTTTGCAGACTACACAGAAATATAGTATTATTTAATATTTTATTCTTTGTCAGCTTTTCCCAGACTCCGTTGTTGGATAAGCCTGTATCACCATTCATTCAATTCATCCAATATCATTTTGAACTATACATTAATACTAGATATAAACCTAGTATTAATTAATGTATACTTTATTCTTGATACAGATGCCCTGAAAAATGTTGCCGGCCCAACAGACAGCACCAATGAGGACCAATGTGAAATTATAAACCTTTTGGTACTGACAACTAGCTTCCACCTTCTAACTTTTGATCAACTTCTTGACAATTCCAAAAGTACTTGTAAACGGTTGGTTGATTTGGTTTTTCTATGAAATTCTCAGTAGCAGCTCGGATTTGGATTTGTGCCCGGTTAATGGCAATAAGCTCGCCCCCTATTACATGGGACATAACATACCGGCGAAATATGGGTGTACATTGGTACACCTCTGCCTAACCCTTCGGGGAATACTGGCGTGATGTACTTAAACGGTTTAATTGACATGTAATCTTGGTCCAAAGAAATACCAACACAATAATATTCTAGCCAGCCTTAGAAAAATTCTCTCACCACTTCCCATCAAATACAGCAAATGTAAGCCACAATAGAAATCGAATTCAACACGATCGAGAAAAATACCGAGCAGATAAAATATCACAAGAAAATAGGTACCTATCGTGACCTCAGATCCGCAATACAATAGATTCCGTTACACATGACCTTTTTGACCCCGGAACATTGTCCCGTCTATCTTACAATAAGCAATAAGTGACAACTGTCCCAATATGGCGGTGTGCCATACAATATCTTACTTTGAAATGTGGTCCCGTTTTTATTTGTGGCTATTTTTAGATGGAATGAGTATTGTTTTGGTTTCGTCTCGACATTTTAAATGATAATGATGAATGAAATAAGAATAAGCGTCTCCGCACACGACCGATAATCTAACCGATTTGGGTCAGAACGGTCGTGTGCGGAGGCGCTTTTTTTTTAACGATGGGATATCATCCAATGATTTCCGCCCCTCAGTGTCAGACTTTTACTGATATATCTACCTATCTATTTTCCTTCATGTGCCCTTTGCGTTCCGAGGGCGCGGTATCTCTTTCGAACAACCCGCAGCATGTGCGGAGGCGCTAAGACTTGTTTTTACCTACTAGTTACCTATAGCACGCGGTTCTCTTCGCCGTTATCAGTGATGTCCAAAATAAATTTACAAAATACAAATTGAAAAACCCTAATTAGCACTTGCCGGGTATCGAACCCGCACTTAATACAACGCCTAATACAAAGCCTTATTTTATAAAATAAAAATCCAATTTCCAAAAATAATCTTCATGAGAAAAGTTGTCAGTAGAAGATTTAATTTCGTCTCCACTGTCTAAGGCGAGGACTTCATAATAAATAGCCTATTATACAAATGTGCTTCCCAGTGGACATAATTAAAATTCTCTCTGTCTTATTACACCAAATTAATTTAAACTGCGGATCCAAAGACCACTTGAATTGCTCGCCAAAAATGGCTGTGTAAAGTCTATTATTAAAATAATTGCAATGGTCCGGACAGGAAGCCAAAACATCTCTTTTGTAGTACAATTTACATAATAATATGCTATTATACGAATATTAAATGATCACCTATTTGTTCTGTTAATAAAGTCAAAATCTATTTATTTACGTCATCCAAGATCAGTAAAAGGCGCTTTTGATCGTCATATACAAGAAAAAATAATTGAATCCAGGTTTTCAATAGATTTTTATCTATTCACAACCTATTTCTTTGACAACCCTTTCACAAGGTTATTTCGTATGGAGAAAAACGATAACGAAACTCCATACTTCCTTACAGTTTAAAAATTAATATTTTCCAAAAAAAAAAAAAACTGTATAATACAGAATAACACATGAATACGATGTACTAAGCATAAAATCTACTATATTATAATATACATAAAGTGTTACAAATTAAGGATTGGCAGTAAAATTATACCCAAAAGAAATGTCGTGCGTAATTAATCAGCGTAAAATATTTATAATCATTACAATTATTTCGAAAAAAAGTGGAGTGATCTGGACGCATTTACGTTGGTTTCTTTTTGGCATCACTTATCTTAATTTACAAGACGTGTCTGAATATATCATCAACACAGTACATAAAAAAATCTTGCCGACTAGTTACCTGATTTTAATTCTTAATCGTAACACCATACAATTCAGTATTGCAAATCGTAAAAGACTTGATGATATATTACAGTTATGCATGATAACTAAAACGATTCAAAATGACTCGGAACTCCATACAATATTTGTAAAAGGAAACATCAAATTTATTCCACAAATTACGTAAAAATCATCATTAAGCTAACCCTTTTAAGGAGATTGAATGCTAAGAAGCAATAAAAATAATGCTTTTTGCAAAAGTGAACTAAAATATAGGGTATTCGAGTTGACAGTCGAATGTAAAAAATATGGATACTGCTTTTTTAAAAGGACCTTTATGGTCATTCCAAATAATAAAGATTGCGTTTAAATGTTAAAATAATAATAATATTAAGAGCAAAGTTAGTTATCGTGTAACCATGGCAACCGCCAATCGATTGCGGATAAAATCTCAGCGTAACGAGCGACTGTTAATTAAACTAAAGCTTGGTTATTTAAATAAAGTCTTTATGAACAATATTAACTAGAATTAATTGTATATTGTGTAATTTTATCGAGTAATAAAGCGAGTGGTAAATATAATAAAGGAACACAATATAAGTTATCAACTTAGTTCAAATTATACTCAATACTAATATTTTTAATGCCCCGTTGGTCTCGTGGTCGCAAGCGCGACTGCTGAGCAAGGGGTCCCGGGTTCGATTCCCAGGTCGGGCAAAAAGTGTTATTGGTTTTTTCCTTTAGGAATCTCTCAGTAGTAGCCCGGAGCTTGGAAGTTGGTGGTGTGACACCCCCGTGCCTCGGAAAGCACGTAAAAGCCGTTGGTCCCGGCTGTCATTCGTAGATCTTTGACAGTCTTTACGGATAGTCAGAAGCCAAGAAGTCTGACAACCAGTCTAACCAAGAGGTATCGTGTTGCCCAGTTACTGGGTTGTGGAGGTCAGATAGGCAGTCGCTCCATGTAAAACATTGATATTCAGCTGCATCCGGTTAGACTGGAAGCCGACCCCAACATAGTTGGGGAAAAGGCTAAGCAGATGATGATGATGACTAATATTTTAAATGCGAAAGAGAGTTTTTTTTTTGCTTGTTTGTTACGCTTTCACAACTAAACTACTAAACCGATTTTGATGAAATTTGGTTCTCACGGAGCTTGCGCCCCATGAAAATACATAAGCTATGTTTTAGTCTGATTTCGTCTGCTCTCGCGATAACCAAAATTTACGCGGACAAGTCGCGGGCAAAGGCTAGTAATAGTGTATTATAACGATCATAACGCGTTTCTGTTTTATCTTTCTATACAAAAAAACAATTGCTCCATTACATAAGCAGTAGAAAATAAGACAAGAAGTGTAACCAAAAACGAAGAAGAACTATACAATTCAAATCAAAGGGACAGTTTTAAGATCAAAGGGGAAAAATATCAACTTGTTAGGATCGATCGCAAGTTCAGGCTCTATCTATCAAAAAAGGCATTGATTGTCGCTGAGATGAGATTGTTACAACTTTTTCTTCGGATTGGAAATCATCAAAATAACTTCTGCCACGCCGGTCGGGGCGGGAGGGAGTGTCAGACTTTTACTGACTAAAACCCTGTTCCTTCTTTTGCCCTTTTGTGTTACGGGGGCGCGATATCTTTTTCTAACAACCCGCAGATCAGTTATAAGATGGAAGGAACTTAAACGAAGTAGTTGCAATAGTAAAGATACACGATAAACCTCCTTTAAATTTTTCAATATAGGAGTAGGGTCCAATGTATTTGCGTGCCTTAATGTTTATTTAATGGCCCATAACTGGAGGCATTGACAGTGTGTGCATGCTTACATACGTTGACGAGCTTTGAATACACAATATTGAGATATGGTGCTTTTGATAAATATAATGTTGCAATGAATGGATGGAGAAATGCTTAAAGAGTAGAAAATAGATGAATGATATTATTTATTCTGTGAAGTGATAAAATAATAACTTACTTGATCGTAAATGTTTAAGGTTCTGTACCCAAGGGTTGCCAAACTAGACTGTTTTATTTTGGCTTCGCTATCTAGATAGATAGCAAAACAGATTAACAGAAAGGATAGATAACCCTCCTGTTCTTCCGTCAGTACACCAGTCTATCAGTACATCGTTCCGTCAGTACATCAGTCCGTCAGTTAGTCAATCCGTCAGCCTGTCCGTCTATCACAAGGCTCTCTCTTATTTATACATGCATACGTATATACGTATGATTATTCGGATAATACAGGCGTGATGACCACTCCTGTATTCCCCGAAGGGTAAGACACAGGAGTACCAATGTACACCCACAGTTTGCTGGTATGTTTAGGTCCCATGTCCCCTTTACATAATTATCTATCAGCATTTAAAAAGCCAAATGTCTGTAGTTATATATTAATTTTTCTATTCATTAAAAAGGCCATATATCTCTTCTTTACATACTTTTTGATACAGAAAAAATAAAACTTGAATAGCAAAAAATCTTTTCCGTGCTACATACATTTTATTTATTTCTCACAAATGCTTTGTCTAAAACTGCTAGGCGGTAGGTCATTAGTGTTTTAAAGAGGGCGCCACTATTTCCTCCTTTCATGACGATAGAACACGTTCATACGAGGACTTGTCGCTTTCTGTGAGGATTTTGGAAGTGCAGCGTTCATTGTGAAGAGAGCAAGAATTTTAAGTACCCTGGTAAGAGTTTAATTGTTCTCAACATATACGGTCCTAGATTTTACATCGCTTTGAGCATCTAGACTCCCTAACAATTCGATAAGAATGGAACACTTTTTAAGGGTATATGTTAGAGGTCGGTAGTAAATTTTGTTATTAAGATTAGCCCTTCTAATAAACTAGTTTCAGCCCGCAACTTTGTGTGCATAAAGTTCAGAAACAAAACCTAAATTATCTCACGGGAACTCAAAAAATGTGTCAATAATTCCGTTCAGCAAACATACATCCATTTTCACAAACTTTTGCGTTTATAATAGTAGACTACTACTATAATAAATAAATAAATTCCATTAATAAATTCTATAAAATAAGTAAAGAGTACTCACACAGCTCCTTCCCAAGCACCCACGTCTCCGGCTTCGAGTTGACCTCCACTAACACCGTCGGCGTACACACCAGCAACACCATCAAATCCGCGATACTCAAGTTCACCAGAAAAATGTTCGTCGAGTTCCTCATATCCTTAGTCTTTAGTATCACTATCGGTACCATCACGTTGCCTATCACACCGAGACACATTATCACTATACAAAACGTCATTGAAGTCGCCTTTATGTAATACGGGATCTCAGCGTACTCCGTAAAATTGTCATTCGACATAGCGTATGTCGCATTCGTGAAATTCGTCTTCCCGAATCCCGAATGTTCGTATTCGTCCGACACTTCGTATGTACAGTTGTGTGTTGCATTTTTGTAGTTAAATGTTAGATTCCTACAGTCGTATTGTAGTGTGTTCACATCTGTCGGTGTGTGTGTGAAGTTGGTTGTTGAAATCATGTGTGTGTGTCAGATCATAATTTCACATTGTTCCTCTTTGGTGATGTCTGTTAGGACGGTGGCATTTTACTGGACATCTGTAACAAGAAGAAAGTTATTTATTAATAATAGGACCAAGTCTTTATCCAGCTATGGAGTTTGACGAAAGGGGCTGTCGAAGAATTAAATAAATTAATCTGATGACAGATCATTTATTTAAGACTTTATTGTATTGTTCTTTAAGAAAAGATGGGTAAACCGCAGAAACCGGAGGGGCAATTCCCGTATTTTTAAGAACGGTCGCATATCAGCCTCAATCAGTGCAAAATACCTATAAGATACCTCTAGATTGTTGAGGTTGTGTCGACAATGTAGAGGTATCTTGGAGGTATTTATGTAATTAATTGGCACACTTTTCATGAGCTGACAGAAGGCGTTTAACACAAAGATTTTGTATAACAACAGTAAACTGTAACGTCACTTATTACCTACTTGACTAACCATTTAATGATTTCAAACTATAAAACAACTAAAACTATCTAATTTAACTGTTAACTAAAAATTAAGGCTAAATGATAGTAGTATTTAGAAATATGTCTTGGAACAAAAGTTTTTTAAATTATCGCTGTTGACATGAAAAGCGACTAGATTTGAAATGTTTCTAATTACGATAATTAGCCTTGTGTGGCATAACAATGTTGATGAATACTTGAAGATTATAATATCGTAGAAACTGTAACAATTATTCACAATGCTCCAACTACAAGACTGCTGCTCGACAAATTCGTTAAACCAGCTGTTTCGCTGTATTGTGTAAATAATAATTTAATCGCAAGCATCAAGCTGTTACGTTTGGGAGAGGCGTACACACTTTCATTTCGTTTTTGTTTTGTTTATTTGTTTTTAATTTGGTTCTTAGCATTAGAGATGAATTATTTAAAGCAATTTGTTTTAAATGTAAGTCAGAAATCGCATAATATGCGTCTTGGGCAAGCGTAGTGATCAATGGACGTGCCTTCTCTGTATGAGCAGAGGCCTTTGCTCTGCAGTGGGAAAAAATAGGCTGGGATTATTATTTTAAGTTGTTATTGAGCTTAGTTTTGACAGATTATAGGTTAGCTTGTGTAAAGCTAACCTAAAATCTGACGATACTGCAATTAATTCATTATGTCAAATGTGTTATAACACTTTCGAGCAATTATAGTTTCATGTACTTCCCAGATATATGCTTAAAAAAGATTTAAAATTAACATGGAAATATTTAATTACATACTTGACTACCACGGGAACGAAGTCGCGAACAGAAGCTAGTTATTTCCTGAATTAATTTGTGCTAAATTGAAAAATTCTACGTAAAACATAGTGCAATTATAATTACACTTTATTTTACAGCCTTTCCCACCTGCAGCCATATGAGCACATACATCACAGTTATTTCAACCCAATTTGAACTAGAATTTCCACTTAATTCCATCTTGCATCCCACCTAAAAACGAATTACTCAACTTAAACGTTTAAATTAGAAAATTCTACACTAAATTACAAAGCAAATTACTGTAGGTACGTACTCGTAATAACCCCAAAATGATGGAAGGGTGTTATCATACAAATTAGTTTACGAATTTGGCACATTACTGCGACGATGGTGAAATTCATCTTGCTTATTACCAGACTCGACGATAATCTACGGAGCAACGGAAGCAGTTTAGGGTTGTTTATATTTTAACTTTTGGTAACATTTTTGGCTAGGCGTAGGACTGTCATCACTTAAATTGCCGACGCCGGGCAAAAACTTCAAAAACCCCGGACATTTGGGTGACTTAGACTCACCCAAATGTCCGGGATTTTTGAAGTTTTTTCCTACTTGACACTCCTAAAAAAATATATTTTTACAATAAAAATAAAAAGATTGTATTTAGTTACCAATTGCAAATCATTTTTTAAATAAGATTTGTTATAATTTATCGCTTATCTTTTAATTAATCGGGATTCGCCTGAAACAAAAAGAGACTTTTTGACAACTACTTCCGGACGTCTCTTGAACACTCTTAGGACACTAATCCGGGTAAACCCGGACGAACGGCAGCCCTAGCTATGCGTCAATCTTAGAAGGTTATCCGCTTCTTGAATAAAATTATATGAAAATGAAAATCTTTTGGCTTAGTAGTCCTGTTTCAAATTGCTTAATTGCTTGTTCGCTTAGTAACGTTTCTCCAATTGAACCAAAAATCATTGTTACCTATTTGATAAAATCAATATTTACAGTCGACAACAAAATCGCTGTTGAAATTATGATTTATTACCAGACTACGAGCGTTCCAAAAGGTCAAATCGATATTAATTTCGGTACAGTTGTGCTATACAGGCGCCCTTAAGATACAGGCACTGCTATTTTGGGGACCACCGAACAATTCATAATAGTTACAGTAAGCATACGATAATAGTACCTAAGTACTTTTAATAAGATCTACACCCTCTACTACCTCGGTAGCCTAATGATCCTAAGCGCGACTGCTACGCTAGAGGTCTTGGGTTGGTCGAGCAAAAAGTGTTATTGGGTTTTTCTATGTAATTGTAAATAGCAGCCCGGAATCAGGATTTTTGCCCGGTTAATGGCAATAGGCTCGCCCCCTATTACATAGGACCTAAACATACCGGTGAACTGTGTATAGTGGTACACCTCTGCCTAACCGAATACAGGCGTGATTGTATGTATGTTTCAATAAGATAAATATATTTTGTTTTTTTTAAAATCTTCTTTGGTGAAGCGACCTAGAGGTAAGCGGTACCTACCCATTACTTAGCTCACCAGCAAGATTTCAGAGAGCTCAAGACAATTTTTTCAGAGTAGTTAACATTACTGTTGTGTTGTTGTTGTTATTCACTACTATACTACTAATGTTAGATCACTTGTTATCACGTTAACCCTTAACCGCCAGAGCATCTTATGTAAGTATCTAAGTATATTAGTAATTGCAAAGCAAAGCTCCTATATTACATTAATCACGTAAGCAGTTTGCAGATAAAATCTAGTTCCTCATACCAACAAGGCTAATTCCTTAAAGATTCGCCTAATCCACACACGGTCTTGTAACCATATTCACGAATATTTCACCTAAATGACTTAGTGTAATGTCACTTGGTGAGTTTCCACGCAATTCACGGGACCCCAAATTATATAAGTTTCATTATAAAGGCTTGCGACGTTGAATGAGTAATTTCGTGGGCTCCTTTCATCGTAGGACATAGTGTAACTAATTATGTTGTAGTATGGGTCACGTGGCCTGAGTAGGGCAAGCAGTTTGTATGTGTGGAGATCAGGCTGTTGTAGACAGCTACGGTTTTGTAGTCATTGATCACTGTAACACAGTTGGGTTTTAAAAATGCTGTGTATATGATATGCTTTATTATATAAAAGTTAGATTTATGAATAGTGTGGACTATAAAAAAAACGACGAGTTGCACTCCGGGAGTGCCGGCAGAAGTGAAAACTTGAATATTAACGTTGTGCATTTTTGATATATTGGAATGGTTAGGGAATACTTTTGTACAAATTGCTTTAAGTATCAGTATAAAAGTACTATCATTTACCCGCCGGCCACAGCCAAGCGCTTCATGCGACAAGATGCGCGACAAGCTTCGAGATGCAAAAACAAATGGTAGACAACGTATGAAGTATGCCACAGCTACCGGCGACACTACATGCGACGCTTCACGGGGCGCTTCACGAAGCGCGACAAGCAGCGCGACATGTAGCGGCTACAGAATGCGCGCTGTGCGAGTGAGACAAATGTACTAGCGAGTATCGACGCGCTGCTTCATCATTGGACGCATTCAGGCTTCACGCGACAGAAACAAATAATTTTGTTTTTGACGCGCGTTGCGCTTATAAAAATGATGAATACTGAACAATTTATGAGTGAAGTACTGAGTAGACCAGCAATATGGATGTCAAAACATCCACATCATAAATATAGGCATATTATAAAAAAAAAATATGGGAAGAAATTAGAAAGGAGAAGAATTTATAAACCAATAACGCATAGAAACCTAGTACGACTGCAAAAAGTGAGGCAACTAAAACTTTAACCTCTCTGGGCGAACCGTCAGTCTTCAAGGTCACGTTCCTTCGAACACAGCTCGCGAGCATTTATCTATACATTTAAAATATGTTTTAATTGAAATCGATCGATCATCAAACAACCTCACAAATTGAGGTATTCCGCGAAGCACACCCAAATGAAGCACACCCAGACGAAGCACACCTAAAGTATTCCACTTAGCACACCCGTAGGTGGGCTTCAAATAAAAATTTAAAATAATTAATTTCCTATTCCACGAAGCACACCTACGAATATCACTCGCATAGTGCGGGGACTAAGAAATAAAAATGTCGATAGAAGAAAACATTTATTATTTAAAAGACTAACTTAAATATCTAACATCATTCAGTTTCATTATAATAATGTGACACAATATTTGACATTTTGTAATCATACTGTTTAAAATCACAGATTGTTTCATAATTATGCAACGAAAACTTGAACAAATATCAAAAACATTGTATATAGTTTTCCATAGAGATCTATGTTGAAGTTTTCTTATAGCTACCTGTTTAGTGAATAATAAAATTACTCTACTTTAACATAAAAAAATCACAGATTGTTTCATAATCACAATAAAAACTTGGACAAATATCAAAAACATTGTAAATATAGTTTTCTATAGAGATCTATGTTGATGTTTTCTTATAGCTACTACTTAACTAATAATAAAAATACTCTAGTTTTATGTAAAATCACAGACTGTTTAAAATCACAAATCACAATCTTTAAGATTCTTAAATAATCTTGGAGAAATGGGCAATTTAGTATCTAAACTTATCAATTAAATAAATTATTATTAATCAGAATCTTAATTTCTCTAGACAATGTCCAACTGAAACAAGACCGGCGCACAATTGCATACACTCAGCCCGTGACGTCGCGATAGTGTAATGAGAACTAA
The DNA here is from genome assembly GCA_932526535.1 of Caradrina clavipalpis. Taxonomy (NCBI): domain Eukaryota; kingdom Metazoa; phylum Arthropoda; class Insecta; order Lepidoptera; family Noctuidae; genus Caradrina; species Caradrina clavipalpis. The sequence goes on from OW052110.1 coordinate 10,024,101, forward strand.
GCATGTAAACAAGTTCCGGAAACGCTCGGCTAAATTCGGGTTGGCTCGGGAATTCAGTGGCGGGAGCACGCGTTGACTATTAGCGCATCATGTATACGTCTTATCTATGGGATTTATATATGAACATTATAAAAATTACAAGTATTGTATCACATTATTATAATGAAACTGAAAGATGTTAGATATTTAAGTTAGTCTTTTAAATAATAAATGTTTTCTTCTATCGACATTTTTATTTCTTAGTCCCCGCACTATGCGAGTGATATTTGTAGGTGTGCTTCGTGGAATAGGAAATTAATTATTTTAAATTTTTATTTGAAGCCCACCTACGGGTGTGCTAAGTGGAATACTTTAGGTGTGCTTCGTCTGGGTGTGCTTCATTTGGGTGTGCTTCGCGGAATACCTCAACAAATTAATATTCTAACTTATCTCAATACAGTGTTTCTATTTATGAAATAAATACCTACCCACATTGCTTTCAATTTTGTTCAAAATGTTATATCATCGTACTCAATAGCGTAAACAGTACCTAGGTACATAAAAAAAATGTGTACCTACTACTTACGCTATTGAATACGATATAACATTTTACCAGTTTCGAGAAACGAATTTGGCATTAGGAAGGTATTATAACAACTTATCACAAAATCATTTTAATAGGGCTTTTAATAATTTTAATAGTTTAGCCGTTCTCTAAATACGTCCACCTTTGACGCCGTCGCTGTCGCAACTACTCGAGCTGTGGCATACCAATACCGCAACTCCTGTTGCAAAGCGTGAAGCGTCGCCAGAGACTGTGGCCAGTCCCTTATGTGGTATAATACAATATTTATTTATTGCGCTACCGTACGATACAAAAATCTTACGATAAATTCGTAAGATTTTCGATCAGGTCACGTGTCCTTCTTATGAATTTTTGATCAGGTCACGTGTCCTGACGCAAGTTTAACATTCTTTACCCATTCCAAAAAAAGTGCACAACGCCGCTAAAGAAGTTTTCACTTCAATAATATGAACGAAGCAGTAATCAAAAACGTAACTTAACGAGGATGAAAAAACCATGCGAAGGTACGAAGTCGAGGGCAGAAGCAACAATACAATGATAAAACTAATAGAAATGCTTGACACAAATAGCGTGGGATTTGGATAAGATCATAGGCCTACGATAATTAACATTGACGCGGGCGAAGACGACTGGAAGGTGTAAAGTATTAGGTTTTGATTTTTACGATAGTCACCGGACATCATTGTTATCTTCTGCTTAGCCTTTTACCAAATATGCTGAGGTCGGCTTCCAGTCTAGCCAGATACAGCTGAATATGAGAGTCTTAGATGGAGCGACTGCCTATCTGAGATCCACAACCCAGTTGCTGGGCGACACGACACCTCGTGGTAAGACTGGTTGTCAGACATTCTGGCTTTTGACTATCCGTAACGATTGTCAAAAGTATACGAATATCACCGGACATAAAGACCAAAATAATATTCGAAGAAAAAATAACATTGAATCTATCTATCTAGATCTGAGTCATCCAACGCATGGTGTCACTTTCTCACAAACATTTCCTTTCAAACAGATTAACTAACAGATAGGAAGCAAGACCATTAAGATAAATAAATGAGGGAGCTACGTATGAACGCCTATTAGTTTCAACGCCCCAAGATAATTTCAAAGAGATGGCTTGACATCCTTTGATACTTGTCTATAGCTATACTCATATTATAAAGAGGTAAGATTTGTGTTTTTGTATGTAATGAATAAAATTAAAAAATACTGGACGAATTTCAAAATTTCTTTTGCTGTTAGTAAGTGATTTATCACTGAGTAACATAGGCTATATTTTATTTTTAATAAAGTTAGGGATCCGTATAAAAACCACGCTAATGGAGTCGAAAGTTTGTGAACATAGATGGATGTTTACTACTACGTATTTTATTTCTACGGTTTTTTTTTTTGGATCCCAATTTTTTATCATAATACCTACCTAACCTATACATATAACTCAGGGATGGCGTGTGTCCTAAAAGCGGAATAATTTTCAAATTACTGGAGATTAGGGCATATGAACAATAAAACAAACTTTATATGTTTTTACTTTATCAGTCAAGATTAATAAATAAAATAATTACAAATGTATCAAGATAATTTCATCCTAATAAATAATTAGAATCTGTCGAGAGACAACTTTGGCAAAATCAACAATGTTTCCCAAATGGTTTGTTGACATGACACATTTTTATAGCCGGCTGTAGGATGCTGTAGCCTTATGAATATTGTAGCCTTATAGCCTTATACTTACCAACTATCCTTTCTATTTCTGAATTCCGACTTTCCGAGTAAACGCACAGACAGCAACAAAAGTTGGTATACATTTCAGATTTTTTAATCTTTATTATTGAGCACAATTTGAAAAATATAAAATTAAGAAATGGAAATAAAATTAAGATAAAATAAACGGTCAGGTATTGCCTAGAATTCTGAATAGCACTGAATTGTATTATTTCGTGTCTATTTAAATGATCATTTTTTCTTTTTTTATCGTGTGGTTAATATGGTCTTACTACCCCACACACCCTAGTGTCAGAGTTTCTAAACCACCTCAACGGCCTCTGACATGGTTACTGATGATTGTGATGGCCCATTGGTTAAAGCGCCCTCGCATGCACGAGGTTGTGGGTTCGCAATCGGGCACGGGCAAGTACCATTGTGACTTTTTCTAATTCATATGTACTTTTCTAAGTTTATCTTGGACATCACTGACATCAGTAACAATGTCAGAAGCCTTTTAAATGATATGTAAAAGTTACATTGTTAATGTAACTAACAAAAAGTTGTTGGTGTTGTTGTTGTTGTTTTGTTATTTGTTGTTGTTGTTAACTGTGGGTGTACATTGGTACACCTCTACCTAACCCTTCGGGGAATACAGGCGTGATGGTTTTTTATTACATTGTTAATCGACTTTTGTTGCTGCCCGTACTTACCAAGTACCCTTTCTATGTATGAATCCCGACTTTCCGAGTGTGTGCGTGTCGACTAATGTACGAAGATTCTTATCCGAGTCTCTGGCTTCCGGATATCCGGCCAATTAGCACGATGTTGGGACATTAGGCAGGTCCATCTTAATAGTTTCCAAGGCTGTGGGTGCCTAATCTCGATGGAGACACTTTGAGAGGAAATTGAGCGCAAAGATAAAAGTTTTCATGTTTATTGTATGGAAATCCTGTATATAAACACAAGATAAAAGAAACATAAGTTTCTTTTTTCTTTTATGAAACTTCATTAGAGTTTTTCCGGTGCCACACTCACTAAATTGCGTCGCTATGACAAATATTTTCGGCGGTGAAGATGCTGATTGATAAAATAAACGTTCTGGGTTTTCAAAATTAGGAATCAAAAAAC